>CM067845.1:351893268-361893268 GCA_034509565.1 Triticum monococcum | reverse complement strand
GGATGAAACGGACCTCCTACAGTCGAAACGGGGGTCCTGTTCATCGGGAGGGGTGTGGCATACCGCAAAACCACCCCTCCACGTGCACCCCTCCACCGTCTACTGTTCATCCAGCCCTCCACACCACGGGGTCCTGTTCAACCACCCCTCCACGGGCACCCCTCCACCATCTACTATTCATCTAGCCCTCCACCACACCACGGGGTCTTGTTCATCCAGAGGCAACGCCACCGCTCACTGTTCATCCACCCCCCCGCAATGCTCACTGTTCATCCAATCGATCGGCTTCAGTTAGCAGCAGTAGCAAAGGAATCGCTTGATCGGGTTCAGTTAACAGCCATCCATTGATCGCTCGGGTTCAGTAACGCGTAGCCTGCAGTGCAATCGCTCGGGTTCAGTTAGAGCCCAACGCCTCGCTCGGGTTCAATTAGAGCCAACGCCTCGCACACATGCGCGTACGTGTACGAGAGAAACATGCATCGCTCGGCCCCCGACCTCCCACCGTAACCGGGAACTCCCCGAAATTTTCCTCCCCCTCGCTTCTACCACAGTATTTTCCATCATGGACGGCCCAAAGAATATCATGCAGCTGCGTCTCCGGCCCGCCCAGGACGAAAATCCCATTTTCTGTCATGATTTTTTGTCATAGAAGTAGGAGCCCACCACATCTATGATGATACCGGGTTTTGTCACAATTATCGGCATAGAAGTGTCATATGTATGACAGGAAAAAAAATTGTTCGGCCCAAAATGTCATGGATGTGTCTTTTTTTGTAGTGTGGGGACACAAGAGACTCTTTGTTATTTGGTTGCAGGGTTGCTTGAGAGAGACCATCTTCATCCTACGCCTCCTACGGATTGATAAACCTTAGGTCATCCACTTGAGGGAAATTTGCTACTGTCCTACAAACCTCTGCACTTGGAGGCCCAACAACGTCTACAAGAAGAAGGTTGTGTAGTAGACATCAACCGTAAGCGGAAGCGTTATGACAACACAGTTGATGTAGTCGTACGTCTTCACGATCGACCGATCTAGCACCAAAGGTACGACACCTCCGTGATCTGCACACGTTCGGCTCGGTGACGTCCTGCGAACTCATGATCCAGTAGAGCTTCGAGGGAGAGTTTCGTCAAGACGGCAGCGTGATGACGGTGATGATGTTGCTACCGGAACAGGGCTTCACCTAAGCACTGCTACGATATAACCGAGGTGGATTATGGTGGAGGGGGGCACCGCACATGGCTAAAAGATCAATGATCAAATTGTGTGTCTATGGGGTGCCCCCCTCCCCCGTATATAAAGGAGTGGAGGAGGGGGAGGGCCGGCCCTCTCTATGGCGTGCCCTAGGGGAGTCCTACTCCCTTCGGGAGTAGGATTCCCCCTTCCAAGTAGGAGTAGGAGAGGAAGGAAGGAGGAAAGGGGGCCGCCCCCCTCCCAATTCGGATTGGGCTTGGGGGCGCGCCTCCCTCTTTTCCCTTCCCTCTCTTCTATTCCACTAAGGCCCAATAAGGCCCATATACTCCCCGCGGGGTTCCGGTAACCTCTCGGTACTCCAGAAAAATGCCCGAACCACTCGGAACCATTCCGATGTCCAAATATAGGCTTCCAATATATCAATCTTTATGTCTAGACCATTCCGAGACTCCTTGTCATGTCCGTGATCAAATCCGGGACTCCAAACTACCTTCGGTACATCAAAACATATAAACTCATAATACCTATCGTCACCGAACGTTAAGCGTGCGGACCCTACGGGTTCGAGAACTATGTAGACATGACCGAGACATGTCTCCGGTCAATAACCAATAGCGGAACCTGGATGCTCATATTGGCCCCTACATATTTGAAAGCACAAGTGCTCCCTGGGTGATTTTGGTAATTAATGTCAACATATCTCTTTTTGGACTAATGCTTCTACCTAGTATGTTTCAGATAAGTTCAACAATGGAGTGGCATGGACTAGAGGATGTGGAACCCCTTCAAGATGCTGAGGACAAAGGATTGGCTCAAGCTCAAAGCTCAGGACTCTACATTTTATTTTAGTGATCCAAGATCACATTGAGTCCATAGGAAAGCCAATACTATTAAGAGGGGATGAGGTATTGCTCAATGGCTTGCTTGCTCAAAGTGCTTAGTCATATGCCCCAAAGCCCTCAACCACTTTCTCATATCCACATATGTCCCAAACCAAAAGTCAAACTCGGCCCAACCGAAACTTTCTATCCGGCGCCACCGAGTTCTCTTGACATAGCCACTGCTAGGAACCCTAATCAATTCGGTCTCACCGATGGGATCTCGGTCTCACCGAGATGGGCGTGCAAACTCTCTGTTGCCTATTGCAATAATTTCGGTCCCGCCGAGGTATGCAATCGGTCCCACCGAGTTTGCTTGGCCAACTCTCTGTTTCGCTTATTACCCAAATCGGTCCCAACGAGTTTGTGTAATTGGTCAAACTGAGTTGAGGCTTTACCCTAACCCTAGCACATCGGTCCCACCGAGTTGATCATGTCCGTCCCACCGAAAATCCTAACGTTCACATTTTGAACTAAATCGGTCTGACCGAGTTTGATGATTCGGTCCCACCGAGTTTGGTGATTTGTGTGTAACAGTTAGATTTTGTGTGGAGTCTATTTATACCCCTCCACCCACTCTTCATTCGTGGAGAAAGCCATCAGAACATGCCTACACTTCCAACATACATCTTCCGAGATAGAACCACCTACACTTGTGTTGAGGTCAAGATATCCCATTCCAACCACATAAATCTTGATCTCTAGCCTTCCCCAAGTTGCTTTCCATTCAAATCTTCTTTCTACCAAATCCAAATCCTATGAGAGAGAGTTGAGTGTTGGGGAGACTATCATTTGAAGAACAAGAGGAAGGAGTTCATCATCAACACACAATCTATTACCTCTTGGAGAGTGGTATCTCCTAGATTGGTTAGGTGTCACTTGGGAGCCTCCGTCAAGATTGTGGAGTTGAACCAAGGAGTTTTTAATGCTAAGGAGATCGCCTACTTTGTGAAGATCTACCCGAGTGAGGCAAGTCCTTCGTGGGCGACGGCCATGGTGGGATAGACAAGGTTGCTTCTTCGTGGAACCTTCATGGGTGGAGCCCTCCGTGGACTCGCGCAACCATTACCATTCATGGGTTGAAGTATCCACCAACGTGGATGTACAATAGCACCACATATCGGAACCACGCCAAAATCTCCGTGTCTTCAATTGTGTTTGCATAATCCAATCCCATCCATTTACATTCTTGCAACTTGCATGCTTTACTTTCCGCTGCTCATGTACTCTTGTCATGCTTGCTTGATATGTATTGTGAATGTTTAAACTTGTGCCAAAACTCCACTTCAACTTAAAGAAGTTAAAAACTGCAACTTTTCTTACTTAGAGTCTATCCACCCCCCTCTAGACACCTCTACTCGATCCTTTCAATTGGTATCGGAGCTTTGGTTTCCATTGCTTTGGTTTAATCACCATTGGAGGAAGATGGATGAGTCTACATTGGGGACTCTTAATCATAGAGTGCCTATTCTTGATGGAGAGTTCTTTCATGAGTGAAAAAAATGAGATGCTTGAGATTTTCAATGAATATCATTTGAACAAGTACATTACTAGCCCTTGTGCACCTCATGTTGATCCTTTGCATCCTACCCCTGATGAATCTATTGACATGATCCGCAACCTTAGAACTGTTAATCTTATCACTAGAGGCTTGCCTAGAAACTTGATTGGATGTTTGCCTACTCTTGACTGTGCCTACACTATATGGAGATTTCTTGAGGAAAGATATCCAAACTATTCCTTGCAAAACTTAGATGAAATTCTTCATAACTCTGTTGCCTTGAGTAAGATAAATTCTAGTGATCCTATGTTTGGTGATTGTCTATTTGAGCTTACCAATCTCATGCGTGCCAAAGGAGATGTTGGAATCATTAGCAATATCATATCCGAAGCTATTAGAATTCGTAAAGGTAACCATTGTGATGATCATTTATCTAATGAATTACCCTATATAGGAATTGATCAAATACAAGACGATGTTGAACATGGATACTATGATGAGGATGATGATAGTGACAGTGATCTTGACGATGCGATGAGACACTTTGGTCTTATGGCTAATCTTCGCGGCTACATGGCTGGAGGAAAGGAATGGGTTCTTGATAGTGGATGTTCTGATCATATGACCGGAGACAAAGATATGTTTCGTGAGCTTGCTGAAAACAACGTCCCTCGAAAGTATGTCACTTTTGGTGATAACTCAAACGGTAAGGTGGTTGGCCTCGGTAAGGTGGCCATCCCACATGATAGCTCCATACAAAACGTCTTGCTCGTTGAATCTCTTGGTTACAATTTACTTTCCGTATCTAGACTTGCTGATTTCGGTTTCAATGTCCTATTTAATGAAGTAGATTGCCAAGTGTTTCAAAGAGACAATCATAAAATGGTCTTTACCGGTATACGTAGAGGTGATCTTTACATTGTTGATTTCACTAAAAAGGCTCGACCTAGAACTTGATTAATTGCTAAATCTTCTAAAGGCTGGTTGTGGCATAGAAGGCTAGGTCATGTGGGCATGTGAAATCTTGATAAGCTTATTAAAGGTAATCGTATCCTTGGAGTAAAAGATGTTATATTTGACAAGGATAGGCTTTGTAGTGCTTGTAAAGCAGGAAAACAAGTTGGAGGGAGTTACCCCGTGAAGAACATCATGACCATGAGAAGAACGCTCGAGCTACTTCACATGGATCTCTTTGGCCCCAATGCCTACAAGAGTCTCGGTGGTCCAAAAGATCTTCAGAAACTTTGCTAGGAAGGCCCAAAATCAATTTGAAGTGAAGATCAAGAAGGTTCGGAGCGACAATGGAACGGAGTTCAAGAACACAAATGTGGATACCTTTCTTGACGGAGAGGGGATTTCACACGAGTTCTCGGCTATGTACACACCTCAACAAAATGGAGTTGTTGAGAGGAAGAACCGGACTCTTATTGAGATGGAAAGAACGATGCTGGATGAGTACAAGACTCCAAAACACTTTTGGGCGGAAGCGGTTGAGACAGCTTGTCATGCAACAAATCGCATGTATCTTCACAAGCTACTCGGCAAGACGGCATACGAGCTCCTCACCGGTAACAAACCCCAAGTTGGATACTTCCGAGTATTCGGCTCAAAGTGCTACATTCTTGATAAGCATCGTCGTTCTAAATTTGCTCCTAAATCTCATGAAGGTTTCCTAGTTGGTTATGGCTCAAACTCTCACACTTACTGTGTCTACAACAATTTCACCTGAAAGGTTGAAGAGACGGTAGATGTGAAGTTTGATGAATCTAACGGATCGCAAGTAGAGCAATTGCCAATTGATGTAGGAGACAAAGACCCTTCGGAAGCAATCCAAGACTTGTCTATTGGCAAGATTCGTCCAACGAAGGTGAAGGAGAGTACCTCGTCCGTCCAAGTGGAAGCTTCCACCTCACGACAAGGTGAACCAAGAGTTGATATGGAAGCATCCACAAGCAGGACACGCCAAGACAAAGAAAACGAGGAAGTACACCAAGATGAACATCAACAACCTCCTTCTCCACCACGACAAGAGAACGACAATGTCAACAATGAAGAAGGCCAAGAAGAAGAACAAGATGAAGAGGATGTTCCACCCCGAGCCAAGCAAAAGCTCCCACGAGTTCGAGCAAGAGTCATCAAAGACCACCCCGTCGAGCAAATCTACAATGATATCCAAACCGGGAGAATCACTCGCTCTAAAACTCATTTGGCTAACTTTTGTGAACATTATTCATTCATCTCTAGCATTGAACCTATGAAGGTTGAAGAAGCATCGGAAGATCCAGATTGGATAAACGCCATGCATGAAGAGCTACACAACTTTGAGAAAAATCAAGTGTGGACATTGGTTGAGAAGCCCGACAACAACCACAACATCATCGGTACCAAATGGGTGTTTGGCAACAAGCATGATGAATATGGACAAGTTGTTCACAACAAAGCACGTCTAGTCGCCCAAGGCTACACTCAAGTCGAAGGTATGGACTATGGTGAGACATATTCCCCCGTTGCTAGACTTGAGTCCATTCGCATCTTACTTGCTTATGCTAATCACCATGATATCACCTTGTACCAAATGGACATTAAAAGTGCCTTTTTAAATGGTGAAATTGAGGAGGAAGTTTATGTTAAGCAACCTCTGGCTTTGTCAATCCTAAGAAACCTAATCATGTTTACAAACTTCACAAAGCTCTTTATGGTCTTAAACATGATCCTAGAGCGTGGTATAAATGCTTGACCAAGTTCCTTATTGAAAAAGGCTTTGAAATTGGAAAAATAGATTCTACTCTTTTTACCAAAAGGGTTAATGGAGAACTATTTGTGTGCCAAATTTATGTTGATGATATAATATTTGGTTTGACTAACTCTCATTTTAGTGAGAAGTTTGGAAAGCTAATGTCGGAGAAGTTTGAGATGTCTATGATGAGTGAACTCAAATTCTTTATTGGTTTGCAAATCAAACAAACTAAGGAAGGTACCTTTGTCTCTCAAACAAAGTACACCAATGACTTATTCAAGAAGTTCAACATGCAAGAATGCAAAGGTATGACTACACCCATGCCTACTAGTGGACATCTTGATTTGACCAAAGATGGTGAACCGGTTGATCAAAAGGTTTACCGCTGCATGATTGGCTCACTGTTATATCTATGTGCCTCTCGTCCCGATATTATGCTAAGTGTGTGCTTGTGTGCACGATATCAAGCGGCTCCTAAAGAATGTCAGCTTAAGGTTGTGAATAGGATAGAGAGATACTTAATACACACGCCAAATTTTGGCATTTGGTATCCTAAGAGGTCTTCTTTTGATCTTGTTGGTTACTCCGATTCGGACTATGCCGGAGACAAGGTTGATAGAAATTCCAATTAGGGTACTTGTCAATTTCTTGGTAGATCTCTTGTGTCTTGGTCTTCCAAGAAACAAAACTCGGTATCCTTATCCACCGGCGAAGCGGAATACATTGCCGCTGGTTCTTGTTGTGCTCAATTACTTTGGATGACCCAAACTCTCAAGGACCATCGGATATATGTGAAACATGTTCCATTGCTTTGTGACAATGAAAGTGCTATCAAGATTGCTCACAATCCTGTGCAACATTCTCGAACTAAGCATATTGAAGTTCGTCATCATTTCATTCGAGATCACGTTGCCAAAGGGGACATTGATCTTAAGCATGTTCGCACCGATAAGCAATTGACAGATATATTCACCAAACTGCTTGATGAGAGTCTTTTGCCATTTGAGAGGTGAATTGAACATCATTGATGCTTGAAACTTGGAGTAGAAACTCCATTTGGATACATGCAAGGCATGAGCACTTGACTAATCCTTGATATTTCTTTCATGTTGCTATTTATATGTCTTGGATATATTTGCACCCTTGCATGCTATCTAACCCTTGTAGGTACTTGGATGAATCTAAATCTATGAGATTGCAACCCACTCACATCATGAGCAATTTCTACATCACCAAGTCTCTACACAATGGTGGTTGAAGACAAGGAAGCACGAAACCCTTCAAACATATCCTTTGACAAATTCTTGGATACACAAGTGCTCTTCCTTGAAAGACTAACCCATGTAGGTAGATGAACTCAAATTCCAAGTGGTGCTCCCAACTCTTGATGAGCTACATCAACATTAAGCAACCCACACAAGTCCAACTACATGATCAAGATCAACACCACCACCCAAGGTATGTTATTCCATCTTAGAGAAGCTTTACTGCAAGTCATGGGTCAAAGCAACTCAACAAGATGTTAATACATCAAGATGCTTAAATGAAAAATGGTAACCCCATTTTGAGCTTAAAACTATGAGTATGACCTATGATCAAGTGATCTCACTTGACTCCTAAGTCAATATACTCTAACATAGACGACATTGTCGCCGACGAATTCTAGATGAAGATCTCTTGTGTTTTTCTGTGCTCTTGCATTTGTCTCATGCATATTTGTTTCTCCTTTCAAAAAAAACTTCATCTAGATTTCTTTTCTTTTTTCTGCTTTCCCTGCATCCAATTCATTGCAAATCTTTCAGCAAATTCCTTGCAAATCATTGTGAGATTTTACCTGCCTAGTGAGCTGAGGTGACAAGTGTTTTCACTATGATGAACTCGGTCACACCGGTTTGTTTCCTTCGGTCCAACCGAATCCTTTCGGCGCCACCAAAGCACACAACTCGGTGCTACCGATTTCACTGCAGATAAGACAGCTTGCCACTTGTTCCCGCATCCTTTTTTGCTCCAGCTCCACTCAATGATTCTTGTCCTCTACCAGCATCACATTCGACTTGCTGCTTTGCTTTGTGACTCAAGTACCAAACCCATTTGTAACAAAAATCTAGAAGAACCCTTCTTGGAAATTGATGTCAAAGGGGGAGAGAGAGATCACATCAAAGCTTAATCATTTCTATAGGGGACAGAATACTCAGGGGAGAGTGTAAGAAACCCCAGATGCTTGGTGTTTAAGAGGAGAGAAGTCACATGTCTTTAAGAGGGGAAAGACATGTTCATAGTTGATTGTTTGCATTCATAGTTGATTGTTTGCATTAGCTCTGTTTCTTTTCTTTGCTCTAATTTTCTGTTCCCTATCTTCTCCCAGTATCCCATGCTAGATTCAGGGGGAGCAAGACATCTAAGGGAAGGAAATCCTTGAATTCATTACACATCTTTACCTTTGGGGACATTTCTATATCCAATGGGGTACTCAGTACTCACTCTCTACATGTCATCCCAGTCTTGGTACTCTTGTGGTTTCTTTTGTTCGCTCTAGCTAGTAGGTGTATCTGTGCTATCTAACCTTGTTTACTCAGGTTCATTCCTTCCTAAGCCAACTCAAGACCACAAGGTTCATTCCTTCCTAAGCCAACTCAAGACCACAAGGTAAGTATATGCATCACAGTCTTGTGTATGAGGATTTCTTGGTGATGTACATACTGTTTGCAAGAAGGACTCATGAGCATGAAGGTACATTTCCTATATTCACATCATTTGCTCTGATGTATATAGCCAAGATACATGTAACACATTGCTTACTCTGTCATGCTTATGCATTCACATGCTCCTATATTCCATATGTACATGATTGCATAGATGTAGGGGGAGCCTATGCATAGTACATGTCTTTCCAAAGCTTTACTTGTTATTCTCTATATCTTTATCTAAAGCTTTGATGTATGTTGTCATCAATTACCAAAAAGGGGGAGACTGAAAGCACAAGTGCTCCCTGGGTGATTTTGGTAATTAATGTCAACATATCTCTTTTTGGACTAATGCTTCTACCTAGTATGTTTCAGATAAGTTCAACAATGGAGTGGCATGGACTAGAGGATGTGGAACCCCTTCAAGATGCTGAGGACAAAGGATTAGCTCAAGCTCAAAGCTCAGGACTCTACATTTTATTTTAGTGATCCAAGATCACATTGAGTCCATAGGAAAGCCAATACTATTAAGAGGGGATGAGTTGTTGCTCAATGGCTTGCTTGCTCAAAGTGCTTAGTGATATGCTACAAAGCCCTCAACCACTTTCTCATATCCACATATGTACCAAACCAAAAGTCAAACTCGGCCCCACCGAAACTTTCTATCTGGCGCCACCGAGTTCTCTTGACATAGCCACTGCCAGAAACCCTTATCAATTCGGTCTCACCGATGGGATCTCGGTCTCACCGAGATGGGCGTGCAAACTCTCTTTTGCCTATTGCAATAATTTCGGTCCCACCGAGTTATGCAATCGGTCCCACCGAGTTTGCTTGGCCAACTCTCTGTTTCGCTTATTACCCAAATCAGTCCCACCGAGTTTGTGTAATTGGTCAAACTGAGTTGAGGCTTTACCCTAACCCTAGCACATCGGTCCCACCGAGTTGATCATGTCGGTCCCACCGAAAATCCTAACGTTCACATTTTAAACTAAACTGGTCCGAGTTTCATGATTCGGTCCCACCGAGTTTGGTGATTTGTGTGTAATGGTTAGATTTCGTGTGGAGGCTATTGATACCCCTCCACCCACTCTTCATTCGTGGAGAAAGCCATCAGAACATGCCTACACTTCCAACATACATCTTCTAAGATAGAACCACCTACACTTGTGTTGAGGTCAAGATATCCCATTCCAACCACATAAATCTTGATCTCTAGCCTTCCCCAAGTTGCTTTCCACTCAAATCTTCTTTCTACCAAATCCAAATCCTATGAGAGAGAGTTGAGTGTTGGGGAGACTATCATTTGAAGCACAAGAGCAAGGAGTTCATCATCAACACACCATCTATTACCTCTTGGAGAGTGGTGTCTCCTAGATTGGTTAGGTGTCACTTGGGAGCCTCCATCAAGATTGTGGAGTTGAACCAAGGAGTTTGTAAGGGCAAGGAGATCGCCTACTTCGTGAAGATCTACCTGAGTGAGGCAAGTGCTTCGTGGGCGACGGCCATGGTGGGATAGACAAGGTTGCTTCTTTGTGGACCTTTCGTGGGTGGAGCCCTCTGTGGACTCGCGCAACCGTTACCCTTCGTGGGTTAAAGTATCCATCAACGTGGATGTACGATAGCACCAGCTATCAGAACGACGCCAAAATCTCCATGTCTCTAATTGCATTTGCACAATCCAATCCCATGCCTTTACATTCTTGCAACTTGCATGCTTTACTTTTCGCTGCTCATGTACTCTTGTCATGCTTGATTGATATGTATTGCGAATGTTTAAACTTGTGCCAAAACTCCACTTCAACTTAAAGAAGTTAAAGACTGCAACTTTTCTTACTTAGAGTCTATTCACCCCCTCTAGACACCTCTTCTAGATCCTTTGAATATTCTATGAAGATCTTCATCGGTCAAACCGCATAACGGTATACGTTGTTCCCTTTGTCATCGTATGTTACTTGCCCGAGATTCGATCGTCGGTATCTCAATACCTAGTTCAATCTCGTTACCGGCAACTCTCTTTACTCGTTCTGTAATGCTACATCCCATAACTAACTCATTAGCTACATTGCTTGCAAGGCTTATTGTGATGTACATTACCGAGAGGGCCCAAAGATACCTCTTCGACAATCAGAGTAACAACTCCTAATCTTGATGCATGCCAACTCAACAAACACCATCGGAGACACCTGTAGAGCACCTTTATAATCACCCAGTTACGTTGTGATGTTTGTTGCACACAAAGTGTTCCTCCGCTATTCGGGAGTTGCATGATCTCATAGTCATAGGAACATGTATAGTTATGGAGAAAGGTGTTGGGGAACGCGGTAATTTCACGAATTTCCTACGCACACGCAAGATCATGGAGATGCATAGCAATGAGAGGGGAGATTTTCGTCCACGTACCCTCATAGCCCGTAAGCGGAAGCATTATGAGAACGCGGTTGATGTAGTCGTATGTCTTCACGATCCGACCGATCCAAGTACCGAACGTACGGCACCTCCGAGTTTAGCACACGTTCAGCTTGCTGACGTCCCACGAACTCACGATCCAGCAAAGCTTCGCAGGAGAGTTCTGTCAGCACGACGACGTGATGATGGTGATGATGATGCTACCGACACAGGGCTTCGCCTAAGCACCGCTACGATATGACCGAGGTGGATTATGGTGGAGGGGGGCACCGCACACGGCTAAAAGATCAACTGATCAACTTGTGTGTCCATGGGGTGCCCCCTCCCCCGTATATAAAGGAGTGGAGGAGGGGGAGGGCCGACCCTCGACTATGGCGTGCCCTGAGGAGTCCTACTCCCACCGGGAGTAGGATTGCCCCCTTCCATGTAGTAGGAGTAGGAGAGAAGGAAAGGGAAAAGAGAAGAGAAGGAAGGAGGGGCGCCGCCCCTCCCCCTAGTCCAATTGGGACTAGGCCTTGGGGGCGTGCAGCCTCCCCTCTCTCTTTCCCCTAAAGCCCAATAAGGCCCATATACTCCCCGGTGAATTCCCGTAACTCTCCGATACTCCAATAAATACCCGAACCACTCAGAACCTTTCCGATGTCCGAATATAGCCTTCCAATATATCGATCTTTACATCTCGAACATTTAGATACTCCTCGTCATGTCCCTGATCTCATCCGGGACTCCGAACAACCTTTTGTACATCAAAGCACATAAACTCATAATACCGATCGTCACCGAACGTTAAGCATGCGGACCCTACGGGTTTGAGAACTATGTAGGCATGACCGACACTCATCTCCGGTCAATAACCAGTAGCGGAACCTGGATGCTCATATTGGCTCCTATATATTCTATGAAGATCCTTATAGGTGAAACCGCATAACGGTATACGTTGTTCCCTTTGTCATCAGTATGTTACTTGCCCGACATTTGATCATGGGTATCTCAATACCTAGTTCAGTCTCGTTACCAGCAAGTCTCTTTACTCATTCCGTAATGCATCATCCTGCAACTAACTCATTAGTCACATTGCTTGCAAGGCTTATAATGATGTGCATTACCGAGAGGGCCCAGAGATACCTCTCCGACAATCGGAGTGACAAATCCTAATCTTGATCCATGCCAACTCAACAAATACCATCGGAGACACCTCTAGAGCACCTTTTATAATCACCCAGTTACGTTGTGATGTTTGGTAGCACACAAAGTGTTCCTCAGGTATTCGGGGGTTGCATGATCTCATAGTCATAGGAACATGTATAGTTATGGAGAAAGCAATAGCAACAAACTAAACGATCATCGTGCTAAGCTAATGGATGGGTCAAGTCCAACATCATTCTCTAATGATGTGATCCCGTTAATCAAATGACAACTCATGTCTATGGTTAGGAAACATAACCATCGTTGATTCAATGAGCTAGTCAAGTAGAGGCAAACTAGTGACACTCTCTTTGTCTATGTATTCACACATGTACTAAGTTTCCGATTAATACAATTCTAGCATGAATAATAAACATTTATCATGATATAAGGAAATAAATAATAACTTTATTGTTGCCTCTAGGGCATATTTCCTTCAGTCTCCCACTTCCACTAGAGTCAATAATCTAGTTCACATCTTTATGTGATTAGTTTACATCTCCATGTGACTAATACCCAAAGGGTTTACTAGAGTCAATAACCTAGTTCACATCGCTATGTGATTAACACCCAAAGAGTGATCATGTTTTGCTTGTGAGAGAAGTTTAGCCTATGGGTCTGGAACATTCAGATCTGTATGTATTTCGCAAATTTCTATGTCTACAATGCTCTGCACGGAGCTACTCTAGCAAAATGCTCCCACTTTCAATATGTATCCAGATCGAGACTTAGAGTCATCTAAATTGATGTAAAAAGCTTGCATCAATGTAACTCTTTACAAAGAACTCTTTTATCACCTCCATAACCGAGAAATATTTCCTTAGTCCTCTAAGGATAATTTTGACCGCTGTCCAGTGATCTACTCCTAGATCACTATTGTACTCCCTTGCCAGAAAGATGCTAAGGAATACAATAGGACTGGTAAACAGCACAACATACTTTATAGAACCTATGACTGAGGCATAGGGAATTACTTTTCATTCTCTTTCTATTTTCTGCTGTGGTCGGGTTTTGAGTCTTTACTCAGCTTCACACCTTGCAACATAGGCAAGAACTCCTTTGGCCATTCCATTTTGAACTACTTCAAAATCTTGTCAAGGTATGTACTCATTGAAAAAACTTATCAAGCGTCTTGATCTATCTCTATAGATGCTCAATGTGTAAGCAGCTTCATCGAGGTCTTTCTTTGAAAAACTCTTTTCAAACACTTCTTTATGCTTTCTAGAAAATTCTACATTATTTCCGATCAACAATATGTCATTCACACATACTTATCAGAAATGTTGTAGTGCTTTAATACGTCTCCAACATATCTATAATTTTTGATTGTTCCATGCTATTATATTATTAACCTTGGATGTTTTATATCCATTTATATGCTATTTTATATGATTTTTGGGACTAACCTATTAACCTAGAGCCTAGTGCCAGTTTATGTTTTTCCTTGTTTTAGAGTATCGCAGAAAAGGAAAATCAAATGGAGCCTAATTGACCTAAAACTTCACGGAACTTATTTTTGGAACGGAAGCAAACGAGGAGACTTGGAGTAGACGTCAGGGAATCCTCGAGGAAGCCACGAGGTAGGGAGGCGCGCCCTCACCCTCGTGGGGCCCTCGTGGCTCCCCTGACCGACTTCTTTCGCCATATATCCTAAAAACATTAGGGACCAGAGTAGATCGGGAGTTCCGCCTCCAGAAGCCTCCGTAGCCACCGAAAACCAATCTAGACCCCTTCCAGCACCCTGCCGGAGGGGGGAATCCCTCTCCGATGGACATCTTCATCATCCCGGCATTCTCCATGACGAGGAGGGAGTAGTCCACCCTCGGGGCTGAGGGTATGTACCAGTAGCTATATGTTTGATCTCTCTCTCTCTCTCTCTCTCTCTCTGTCTCGTGTTCTTGAGGTGGTACGATCTTCATGTATCGCGAGCATTGCTATTATAGTTGGATCTTATGATGTTTCTCCCCCTCTACTCTCTTGTAATGGATTGAGTTTTCCCTTTGAATTTATCTTATCGGATTAAGAAGGATTTGAGAACACTTGATGTATGTCTTGCATGTGCTTATCTGTGGTGACAATGGGATATCATGTGATCCATTTGATGTATGTTTTGGTAATCAACTTGTGAGTTCCGTGACCTCGTGAACTTATGCATAGGGGTTGGCACACGTTTTCGTCTTGACTCTCCGGTAGAAACTTTGGGGCACTCTTTGAAGTTCTTTGTGTTGGTTGAATAGATGAATCTGAGATTGTGTGATGCATATCATACAATCATACCCACGGATACTTGAGGTGACATTGGAGTATCTAGGTGACATTAGGGTTTTGGTTGATTTGTGTCTTAAGGTGTTATTCTAGCACGAACTCTATAATAGATTGAACGGAAAGAATAGCTTCGTGTTATTTTACTACGGACTCTTGAATAGATCGATCAGAAAGAATAACTTTGAGGTGGTTTCGTACCCTACAATAATCTCTTCGTTTGTTCTCCGCTATTAGTGACTTTGGAGTGACTATTTTTTGCATGTTGAGGGATAGTTATATGATCCAATTATGTTATTGATACGTCCATTTTGCACATGCTTTTATATCGATATTTATTGCATTATGGGCTGTTATTACACATTATGTCACAATACTTATGCCTATTCTCTCTTATTTTACAAGGTTTACATAAAGAGGGAGAATGCCGGCAGATGGGATTCTGGGCTGGAAAAGGAGCAAATATTAGAGACCTATTCCACACAGCTCCAAAAGTCATGAAACTTCACGAAAGACATTTTCAAAATATATAAAAATACTCATCAGAAGAGATTCACCAGGGGGCACACCCTGCCCACGAGGGTGGGGCGCGCGCCCTACCCCCTGGGCCGCACCCTACCTCGTGGGCCCCCTGGTGGCCCTCCGGTGGCCATCTTCTGCTATATGAAGTATTTCGATGGGACAAAAAATAGAAAGCCATCTTCTCGGACGAAACTCCGCCACCACGAGGCGGAACCTTGGCGGATCCAATCTAGGGCTCCGGCAGAGCTGTTCTGCCGGGGAAACTTCCCTCCCGGAGTGGGAAATCATCGCCATCGTCATCACCAATGCTCCTCTCATCGGGAGAGGGCAATATCCATCAACATCTTCATCATCACCATCTCCTCTCAAAACCCTAGTTCATCTCTTGTATCCAATTCTTGTCTCCAAGTCCGGGATTGGTGCTAGTAGGTTGCTAGTAGTGTTAATTACTCCTTGTAGTTGATGCTAGTTGGTTTAATTGGTGGAAGTTCATATGTTCAGATCCTATATGCATATTAATACCCCTCTGATTATGAACATGAATATGCTTTATGAGTAGTTACGTTTGTTCCCGAGGACATGGGAGAAGTCTTGCTATTAGTAGTCATGTGAATTTGGTTTTCGTTCGATATTTTGATGAGATGTATGCTGCCTCTCCTCTAGTGGTGTTATGTGAACGTCGACTACATGACACTTCACCATTGTTTGGGCCTAGAGGAAGGCATTGGGGAGTAATAAGTAGATGATGGGTTGCTAGAGTAACAGAATCTTAAACCCTAGTTTATGCGTTGCTTCGTAAGGGGCTGATTTGGATCCATATGTTTCATGCTATGGTTAGGTTTACCTTAATACTTTTGTTGTAGTTGCGGATGCTTGCAATAGAGGTTAATCATAAGTGGGATGCTTGTCCAAGTAAGGACAGTACCCGAGCACCGGTCCACCCACATACCAAATTATCGAAGTACCAAATGCGGATCATATGAACGTGATGAAAACTAGCTTGATGATATTCCCATGTGTCCTCGGGGGCGCTTTTCTCTATATAAGAATTTGTCCAGGCTTGTCCTTTGCTACAAAAAGGATTGGGCCACCTTGCTGCACCTTATTTACTTTTGTTACTTGTTGCTCGTTACAAATTATCCTATCACAAAACTATCGGTTACCACTTGTTTCAGTACTTGCAGAGAATACCTTGCTGGAAACAGCTTATCATTTCCTTCTCCTCCTTGTTGGGTTCGACACTCTTACTTATCAAAAGGACTACGATAGATCCCCTATACTTGTGGGTCATCAAGACTCTTTGGTAGGTGGAATTTGGTAAGGAAAAATTTATATAGTGTGCTGAAATTTACTGTCACTTGTTACTATGGAAAGTAATCCTCTGAGGGGCTTGTTCGGGGTATCTTCACCCCGACCAGTAGAGCAAAGAGTTGCTCCTCAACCTACCGAACCTACTGAAAATGAAAACGTTTGCTTTGGAATTCCTTCGGGTATGATAGAAAAACTGCTAGCTAATCCCTTTTTAGGAGATGGAACAAAGCATCCTGATGAGCATCTAATATATGTGGATGAAGTTCGTGGATTATTTAAGCTTGCAGCTGTACCCAGAGATGTTGTTAATAAGAAGGTCTTCCCTTTATCTTTGAAGGGAGATGCATCGACATGGTATAGGCTATGTGATTATAAGGGGTCTTGGAATTACAAATGATTGAAATTGGAATTTCATCAGAATTTTTATCCTATGCATCTTGTTCATGGTGATCGCAATTATATATATAATTTTTGGCCTCGCGAAGTGATAGGTCCATGACTATACCAAATACCAGTGTAGGTGTCGATCCTATTGTTGTCGAGGTTGTGCCAAAATATGCAGCTTATACACCAACGTATTTGTCCATTACTTACAGTGATGCAGAAGATTTACTACCAAGTACTACAGACCATGTTACTGTTTTGCGATGTTTAGGCGTGAGAAAGACCATGAACCATGCACTAGGTATGCAGAACATGTCTAACAATGCATGCATTCGTACTGATGACCAAGCAGTCGTTGATGTGCGAGCAGATATAAAACAAGTTCAGCTGCCACCAATTTTCGGTTGGAGTCCAGATGGTGTTCACTTTGAATATTTATCTATATTGTCATGGACACCGGAACAGGACCAGTTCGTGTATGGGAAGGAGTCCAATAAAGCTACAGGTCAAGCTCACCTATCCAATCTTGTATGCTACGTAAGGATTAAAACTACTAGGAGTAGATCCTTTCTGTTTTTATTTCTGCCACGCAAGGAAAAGATCAACAAAAGGACTACATGTATTCGGGAGTTTTTAAGCCTAAGAGATGTCGGGTGGGGCCCTCCTGATTGCACAAGTCGGGAGCGCTTGTACCAAAATTACTAGGCCAAGTATCTTTAATGAGAGTCCAGATTTGTTTAGGAGTTACTTTATTTTTCTTTTGTGCGTGTACGAGGTCAAGGGTTGGTCGGCTACTATATAAAGCCATGATACGAGGCATTGTACGGCAGGTTATATTTCGATAATAAACACGATGTGTTTTTAGGGTAGACACCCGTATCGAGTTTTGGGGGAAGCTGTCTAAAAATCCCTAAGTTTTGGAGGAAGCTTTAGAAAACCTCTTTGTTGCGATTTCTCTTCGTGGAAATTGTTTTGCGTGTGAGTGCCGTCATCGAGATTGGTTTTCTTGTGCTGGACCGTAAGGTTCAATCCCTCTATTTTGCGTACATCGCGTGCGTGGGCGAGAGGTTACTACTGCTGAAGGTGGAGTGTCGTGAAAGGCTGGGCCGCAACAACGGATCGGATCTCGCCACGAGGTTCGGTCCATATCAGGTGGTATCAGAGCAACAGGTTGTTCACGACACTATGGAGAAGATGGCAAGGGCATCGTCATTCAGTAAGTTAAGCTATGGATTTCAGTTGGAGGAGGAAGGCCGTTGGGCCGGGCTTTTTCACACTCGGGTGGTGGTGAGAGAGAGATCATGTGCCATGACGATCGATCACATGAATTTGATCAACGCTGCAAGCATCGAGATGGTAGAGAAGCTGAAGCTATCAATGACACCACATCCACAACCATACTGTTTTCATTGGGGTCATGAAGAGCTCACTGTCACACACCAAACCAAGGTACCGTTTTTGTTGGGAATTTTTTTCCGATGTTTTGTGCGACGTGATTTCAGTCTCCTTGGTGTCATGTCATCTGTTGTTGGGAGAGCCGTGGTACAAGGAGCACCATGCTACATATGACCATGTTGCAAATATGTATCACATCAAGCGGGATAAGAAGTTTGACCTTGTGTCCATGGACGAGGATCGTTTTATTTCTTGGAGGAAAGATCATCTTGAGAAGATAAAAGAGCAAAAAGAAGAAGGTTGAAGCTACTGGAATTTGTACGGCCGTCGTTCAGTCCGTAGATAAAAGTATTGCTGAAAAGACTGATTTGAAATCGAGGACGGTTTCGTTTCAAGGAGGAGAGGATGATAGGTCCATGACTATACCAAATACCAGTGTAGTTGTCGATCCTATTGTTGTCGAGGTTGTGCCAAAATATGCAGCTTATACACCAACGTATTTGTCCATTACTTACAATGATGCAGAAGATTTACTACCAAGTACTACAGACCATGTTACCGTTTTGCAATGTTTAGGCGTGAGAAAGACCATGAACCATGCACTAGGTATGCAGAACATGTCTAACAATGCATGCATTCGTACTGATGACCAAGCAGTCGTTGATGTGCGAGCAGATATAAAACAAGTTCAGCTACCACCAATTTTCGGTTGGAGTCCAGATGGTGTTCACTTTGAATATTTATCTATATTGTCATGGACACCGGAACAGGACCAGTTCGTGTATGGGAAGGAGTCCAATAAAGCTACAGGTCAAGCTCACCTATCCAATCTTGCATGCTACATAAGGATTAAAACTACTAGGAGTAGATCCTTTTTGTTTCTATTTCTGCCACGCAAGGAAAAGATCAACAAAAGGACTACATGTATTTGGGAGTTTTTAAGCCTAAGAGATGTCGGGTGGGGCCCTCCTGATTGCACAAGTCAGGAGCGCTTGCACCAAAATTACTAGGCCAAGTATCTTTAATGAGAGTCCAAATTTGTTTAGGAGTTACTTTATTTTTCTTTTGTGCGTGTACGAGGTCAAGGTTTGGTCGGCTACTATATAAAGCCATGATACGAGGCATTGTACGGCAGGTTATATTTCGATAATAAACACGATGTGTTTTTAGGGTAGACACCCGTATCGAGTTTTGGGGGAAGCTGTCTAAAAATCCCTAAGTTTTGGAGGAAGCTTTAGAAAACCTCTTTGTTGCGATTTCTCTTCGTGGAAATTGTTTTGCGCGTGAGTGTCGTCGTCGAGATTGGTTTTCTCGTGCTGGACCGTAAGGTTCAATCCCTCTATTTCGCGTACATCGCGTGCGCGGGCGAGAGGTTACTACTGCTGAAGGTGGAGTGTCATGAAAGGTCGGGCCGCAACAACGGATCGGATCTTGCCACGAGGTTCGGTCCATATCACGAAGGAGAAAGCATCGCTCAAGCTTGGGGAAGGCTTAAATCAATGTTATATTCATGCCCCAATCATGAGCTCTCAAGAGAAATGATTATTCAAAAAAATTATGCTCGGCTTTCTGATAACAATCGCACCATGCTCGATACTTCTTGTGCTGGCTCTTTTATGATGAAGACTATTGAAATCAAATGGGATTTATTGGAAAGAATTAAACGCAACTCTAAAGATTGGGACCTCGACAAAGGTAAGGAGTCAGGTATGACACCTAGTTTTGATTGTGTTAAATCTTTTATGGATACCGATACGTAAATTTAGCACTAAATATGGAATTGACTCTGATATAGTAGCTTCTTTCTGTGAATCTTTTGCTACTTATGTTGATCTCCCCAAGGAGAAGTGGTTTAAATATCATCCTCCCATAGAAGTAAAAGTAGCTGCACCTATTAAAGTTGAAGAAAAGATTGTCACTTATAATGATCCTATTGTTCCTACTGCTTATGTTGAGAAACCACCTTTCCCTGTTAGGATAAAGGATCATGCTAAAGCTTCAACTATGGTTCGTAAAAGCGATATTAAAACTTATACACCTTATGAGCAAATTAAAGTTGAACCTGATATTGCTATTGTTAAAGATCTCTTGTCTGATAATATTGATGGGCATGTTATTCATTTCCTTGATGAGACTACTAGAATTTCTAAACCTTGTGCTAAAGATAAAAACAGACCTGTGGTAGGCATGCCTGTTATTTCTGTTAAAATAGGAGATCACTGTTATCACGACTTATGTGATATGGGTGCTAGTGCTAGTGCAATACCTTATTCCTTATACAAACAAATTATGCATGATATTGCACCTGCTGAGATAGAAGATATTGATGTCACAATTAAACTTGCCAACAGAGATACTATTTCACCAATGGGAATTGTTAGAGATGTTGAAGTCTTGTGTGGGAAAACTAAATATCCTACTGATTTTCTTGTTCTTGGTTCCCCACAAGATAGCTTTTGTCCCATTATATTTGGTAGACCCTTCTTGAACACTGTTAATGCTACCATAGATTACAAAAGGGATGTTGTTACTATCGGTTTAGATGATATGTCTCATGAATTTAATTTTTCTAAATTTAGTAGACAACACCGTGAAGAAGAATTGCCTAGTAAGGATGAAATTATTGGTCTTGCTTCTATTGCCATACCTCCTATTGATCCTTTAGAACAATATTTGCTAGACCATGAAAATGATATGTTTATGAATGAAAGAAGGGAAATAGATGAAGTATTCTTTAAATAGGAACCTATTCTGAAAAACAATTTACCTGTTGAAATCCTAGGGGATACCATGTTTGAGCTTAAACCGTTACCTGATACTCTTAAATATGCTTATCTTGATGAGAAAAAGATATATCATGTTATTATTAGTGCTAACCTTTCAGAGCATGAGGAAGAGAGATTATTGAAAACTCTGAAGAAGCACCGTGCTGCTATTGGGTATACTCTTGATGATCTTAAGGGCATTAGTCCCACTCTATGTCAACATAAAATTAATTTGGAAGAAGATGCTAAACCAGTTCGTGATCATCAACGCCGGCTGAATCCTAAAATGAAAGAAGTGGTAAGAAAGGAAATACTAAAGCTCCTTGAGGCAGGTATAATCTATCCCGTTGCTAATAGTTTGTGGGTAAGTCCTGTCCATTGTGACCCTAAGAAGGGAGGTATTACTATCGTTCCTAATTATAAAGATGAATTGATTCCTCAAAGAATTATTACAGGTTATAGGATGGTAATTGATTTCCGTAAATTAAATAAGGCCACTAAAAAGGATCATTACCCCTTACCTTTTATTGATTAAATGCTAGAAAGATTATGCAAACACACACACTATTGCTTTCTAGATGGTTATTCTGGTTTCTCTCAAATACCTGTGTCAGCCAAAGATCAATCAAAGACTACTTTTACATGCCCTTTTGGTACTTTTTCTTATAGACGTATGCCTTTTGGTTTATATAATGCACTTGCTACCTTTCAAAGATGCACGATGGCTATATTCTCTGACTTTTGTGAAAAGATTTGTGACGCTTTCATGGACGATTTCTCCGTCTATGGATCTTCTTTTGATGATTGCTTGAGCAATCTTGATCGAGTTTTGCAGAGATGTGAAGAAACCAATCTTGTCTTGAATTGGGAAAAGTGCCACTTTATGGTTAATGAAGGTATTGTCTTGGGGCACAAAGTTTCTGAAAGAGGTATTGAGGTTGATAAAGCCAAGGTTGATGCTATTGAGATGATGCCATGTCCCAAGGACATCAAAGGTATAAGAAGTTTCCTTGGTCATGCCGGATTTTATAGGAGGTTCATTAAGGACTTCTCAAAAATTTCTCGGCCTCTGACTAATTTATTACAAAAAGATATACCATTTGTCCTTGATGATGATTGTCCAGAAGCATTTGAAATACTTAGGAAAGCATTGATCTCTGCACCTATTGTTCAGCCACCTGATTGGAATTTACCCTTTGAAATTATGTGTGATGCTAGTGATTATGCTGTAGGTGCTGTTCTAGGGCAAAGAGTTGATAAGAAATTAAATGTTATTCAATATGCTAGTAAAACCCTAGACAATGCTCAAAGAAATTATGCTACCACTGAAAAAGAATTCTTAGCAGTTGTATTTGCTTGTGATAAGTTCAGACCTTATATTGTTGATTCTAAAGTAACTATTCACACTGATCATGTTGCTATTAAATATCTCATGGAAAATAAAGATGCTAAACCTAGACTTATTAGATGGGTTCTCTTGCTACAAGAATTTGACTTACATATTGTTGATAGAAAGGGAGCTGAGAATCCCGTTGTAGACAACTTGTCTAGGTTAGAAAATGTGCTTGATGACCCACTACCTATTGATGATAGCTTTCCTGATGAGCAATTAAATGTCATAAATGCTTCTCATACTGCTCCATGGTATGCTGGTTATGCTAATTACATTGTTGCTAAGTTTATACCACCTAGTTTCACATACCAGCAAAAAAAAGGTTCTTCTATGATTTGAGGCATTACTTTTGGGATGATCCACATCTTTATAAAGAAGGAGTAGATGGTGTTATTAGATGTTGTGTACCTGAGCATGAACAGGAACATATCCTATACAAGTGTCACTCTGAAGCTTATGGAGGACACCATGCTGGAGATAGAACTGCACATAAGGTATTGCAATCTGGTTTTTATTGGCCTACTCTCTTCAAGGATGCCCGTAAGTTTGTCTTATCTTGTGATGAATGTCGAAGAATTGGTAATATTAGTAGACGTCAAGAAATGCCTATGAACTATTCACTCGTAATTGAACCATTCGATGTTTGGCTCTTTGACTATATGGGACCCTTTCCTTCCTCTAATGGATATACACATATTTTAGTTGCCATTGATTATGTTACTAAGTGGGTAGAAGCTATTCCAACTAGTAGTGCTGATCATAACACTTCTATTAAAATGCTTAAAGAAGATATTTTTCCAAGATTTGGAGTCCCTAGATATTTAATGACTGATGGTGGTTCACATTTTATTCATGGTGCTTTCCGTAAAATGCTTGCTAAATATGATGTTAATCATAGAATCGCATCTCCTTATCACCCACAGTCTAGTGGTCAAGTAGAATTGAGTAATAGAGAGATCAAATTAATTTTGCAAAATACTGTTAATAGATCTAGAAAGAATTGGTCAAAGAAACTTGATGATGCATTATGGGCCTATAGAACTGCATATAAAAATCCTATGGGTATGTCTCCGTATAAAATGGTTTATGGAAAAGCATGTCACTTACCTCTCGAACTAGAACACAAGGCATATTGGGCCATTAAAGAACTCAATTATTATTTTAAACTTGCCGATGAGAAGAGGCTATTTGATATTAGCTCACTTGATGAATGGAGAACCCAAGCCTATGAAAATGCCAAGTTGTTTAAAGAAAAAGTTAAAAGATGGCATGACAAAAGAATACAAAAGCATGAGTTTAATGTAGGTGATTATGTATTGCTATACAACTCTCGTTTAAGATTTTTTGCAGGAAAACTTCTCTCTATATGGGAAGGTCCTTACGTTATCGAGGAGGTCTATTGTTCCAGTCCCATAAAAATCAACAACTTCGAAGGCACAAATCCGAAGGTGGTGAACGGTCAAAGAATCAAACATTATATCTCAGGTAATCCCATAAATGTTGAAACCAATGTTATTGAAACCGTAACCCAGAGGAATACATAAGGGACACTTTCCGGAACGTTTCAGACTCCGAAAAGGAATAGGTATGTGGTACGGTAAGTAAACCGACTCCAAAACAATTTTTAAGGCGATATTTCTTCATTTTGGAATATTTAGAAAAATAGAAAAATAAGAAGCAGTCCGGGAAGGACACGAGGGCTCCACAAGGGTGGAGGGCACGCCCTACCCCCTGGGCGCGCCCCCTACCTCATGGGCACCTCGTGTGCTCTTCGGACTCCGTTTTCGTACACGACACGTATTTTGGTCAGTAAAAATTCATTATATAATCTCCCGGAGGTTTTGACTCCCGTATCACGCAAAAATATCCTGTTTTTGTTTTGAGCTGTTTTCCTGACAGATCCAGGTCGTCATGTCGTCTTCAAGCGCCCCCAAGGACTAGTTCTTCGAGAAGGTCATCAACCCCTACCTCGCAGAGGTGCTGCAACACCCTCAAACCATTGAGATGCGTGAGGGGTTGTTGCACATTCGCGATGCTGAGGGACCAAGGAAGACCGGAAGCACGGAGGCAAGGCTCGAGGCATTGGAGCAAGAAGTTTTCAAGTGTTAGGAGATGGTGGAGCGTGGACTCAATTCCAATCACATCATGATCACGGAGTTCACCAACAACCACAAGCTGGACGTCAAGGATATTGGGGAGGCGATCTTCAAGCTTCATGAGAAAAACGAGCACTTCCAAGCCTAGATCTATGACCTGCAAAATCAAAACTGTGAGTATGAATATAGATTCAAGAGGATGAGTTTGGCTGCAGATTTGAGGTTTCGGGAGACTCGGTCATCCTTCTATGATGGTGAGCCTATGCCTTGGAAGAAGGACGACAAGCCTACGCCATCAACAAAATCACCACCGTCTCCACCAACAAAGAAGAATTGAGTATCTGGTATGGGCACTCCCCTTGGCAACTGCCAAGCTTGGGGGAGTGCCCCAGTATCATATCACCATCACTTTTATCTTTACCATTTTTCTTAGTTCGATCCTTTTGGTAATATCTTGATCTAGTAGAATAAAAGTTCTTAGTATGATCTAGTCGTGAGTTTTGATTTATAATTCTTCTATGTAATCGAGTCCGTGAGCTATATAATAAAGATTAGTGTTGAGTCAAGGGCTTGATTATTTTGCCATGATCCTAAGGGAATAAAAGAAAAGAGAAAGAAATAAAAAGAAACAAAGAGATCATGTGAGTCTTATGGAGAGTAATGAGCTAACATAGAAAAAGTATGATGAATAAAAGTTGTTGAGGGTTGACAAACATAGTTTTGGTCATCGTTGCAATTAATAGGAAGTAATAAAGAAAGAGAGGTCTTCACATATAGATATACTATCTTGGACATCTTTTATGATTGTGAGCACTCATTAAAATATGACATGCTAAAAGAGTTGACATTGGACAAGGAAGACAACGTAATGGGTTATGTTTTCTTACATCTGAGATAAATTATATTATCATGGATCTTCCAACATGGTTGAGCTTGCCTTTCCCCCTCGTGCTAGCCAAATTCATCGCACCAAGTAGAGATACTACTTGTGCTTCCAAATACCCTTAAACCAGTTTTGCCATGAGAGTCCACCATACCTACCTATGGATTGAGTAAGATCCTCTAAGTAAGTTGTCATCGGTGCAAGCAATAAAAATTGTTCTCTAAATATGTATGACTTATTAGTGTGGGAGAAAATAAACTTTATACGATCGTGTGATATGGAAGAAATAAAAGTGAAAAACTGCATAATAAAGGTCCATATCACAAGTGGCAATATAAAGTGACGTTCTTTCGCATTAAGATTTTGTGCATCCAACCATAAAAGCGCATGACAACCTCTGCTTCCCTCTGCGAAGGGCTTATCTTTTACTTTTATCTCCTACATTGCATAAGAGTCATGGTGATCTTCACCCTTCCTTTTTACATTTTATCCTTTGGCAAGCACAGCATGTTGGAAAGATCCTGGTATATATGGCTAATTGGATGTGAGTTTTCATGAACTATTACCGTTGACATTACCCTTGAGGTAAAACATTGGGAGGAAAAAACTGTAAGCCCCTATCTTTCTCTGTGTCCGATTAAAACTCCATACCCATAAGTATTGCGTGAGTGTCAGCAATTTTGAAAGACTATATGATAGTTGAGTATGTGGACTTGCTGAAAAGCTCTTATATATTGACTCTTTCCTATGTTATGATAAATTGCAATTGCTCCAATGACTGAGATTATAGTTTGTTAGTTTTCAGTGAAGTTTACTATTCATACTTGAAATTGTGGTTGAATTATTACTCTAGCATAAGAAATTATATGACAAGAATTATGTAAGTTGCTGTTCTAAGAATGATCATGATGCCCTCATGTCCGTATTTTATTTCTATCGACACCTCTATCTCTAAACATGTGGAAATATTTTTCGATTTCGGCTTTCGCTTGAGGACAAGCGAGGTCTAAGCTTGGGGGAGTTGATACGTCCATTTTGTATCATGCTTTTATATCGATATTTATTGCATTATGGGCTGTTATTACACATTATGTCACAATACTTATGCCTATTCTCTCTTATTTTACAAGGTTTACATAAAGAGGGAGAATGCCGCCAGCTGGGATTCTGGGCTGGAAAAGGAGCAAATATTAGAGACCTATTCTGCACAGCTCCAAAAGTCCTGAAACTTCATGGAAGACCTTTTCAAAATATATAAAAATACTCAGCGGAAGAGATTCACCAGGGGGGGCACACCCTGCCCATGAGGGTGGGAGGCGCGCCCTACCCCCCTGGGTGCGCCCCCTACCTCGTGGGCCCCTGGTGGCCCTTCGGTGGCCATCTTATGCTATATGAAGTCTTCCGATGGGAAAAAAAAGAAAGCCATCTTCTCGGACGAAACTCCGCCGCCACGAGGCGGAACCTTGGCGGATCCAATCTAGGGCTCCGGCAGAGCTGTTCTGCAAGGGAAACTTCCCTCCCGGAGGGGGAAATCATCGCCATCGTCATCACCAACGCTCCTCTCATCGGGAGAGGGCAATCTCCATCAACATCTTCACCAACACCATCTCCTCTCAAACCCTAGTTCATCTCTTGTATCCAATTCTTGTCTCGAAGTCTGGGATTGGTACCTGTGGGTTGCTAGTAGTGTTGATTACTCCTTGTAGTTGATGCTAGTTGGTTTACTTGGTGGAAGATCATATGTTTAGATCCTATATGCATATTAATACCCCTCTGATTATGAACATGAATATGCTTTGTGAGTAGTTACGTTTGTTCCTGAGGACATGGGAGAAGTCTTGCTATTAGTAGTCATGTGAATTTGGTATTCGTTCGATATTTTGATGAGATGTATGCTGTCTCTCCTCTAGTGGTGTTATGTGAACGTCGACTACATGACACTTCACCATTATTTGGGCCTAGAGGAAGGCATTGGGAAGTAATAAGTAGATGATGGGTGATGTCTACTACACAACCTTCTTCTTGTAGACGTTGTTGGGCCTCCAAGTGCAGAGGTTTGTAGGACAGTAGCAAATTTCCCTCAAGTGGATGACCTAAGGTTTATCAATCCGTAGGATGCGTAGGACGAAGATGGTCTCTCTCAAGCAACCCTGCAACCAAATAACAAAGAGTCTCTTGTGTCCCCAACACACCCAATACTATGGTAAATTGTATAGGTGCACTAGTCCGGCGAAGAGATGGTAAATTCTTCATAAGTCTATTGCCTTGAGTAAGATGAATTCTAGTGATCCTATGTTTGGTGATTGTCTATTTGAGCTTACCAATCTCATGCGTGCCAAAGGAGATGTTGGAATCATTAGCAATATCATATCCAAAGCTATTAGAATTCATAAA
This sequence comes from Triticum monococcum, assembly GCA_034509565.1. NCBI lineage: Eukaryota > Viridiplantae > Streptophyta > Magnoliopsida > Poales > Poaceae > Triticum > Triticum monococcum. The sequence continues at coordinate 361,865,277 of CM067845.1, read as the reverse complement.
GGTGACCATTGTGATGATCATTTATCTAATGAATTACCCTCTATAGGAATTGATCAAATACAAAACGACTATGATGAGCATGATGATAGTGACAGTGATCTTGACGACGCGATGAGATACTTTGGTCTTATGGCTAATCTTCGCGGTTACATGGCTGGAGGAAAGGAATGGGTTCTTGATAGTGGATGTACTGATCATATGACCGGAGACAAAGATATGTTTTGTGAGCTTGCTGAAAACGACGGCCCTCGAAAGTATGTCACTTTTGGTGATAACTCAAAGGGTAAGGTGGTTGGCCTCGGTAAGGTGGCCATCCCACATGATAGCTCCATACAAAACGTCATGCTCGTTGAATCTCTTGGTTACAATTTACTTTCAGTATCTAGACTTGCTAATTTTGGTTTCAATGTCCTATTTAATGAAGTAGATTGCCAAGTGTTTCGAAGACACAATCATAAAATGGTCTTTACCGGTATACATAGAGGTGATCTTTACATTGTTGATTTCACTAAAAAGGCTCGACCTAGAACTTGCTTAATTGCTAAACCTTATAAAGGCTGGTTGTGGCATAGAAGGCTAGGTCATGTGGGCATGCGAAATCTTGATAAGCTTATTAAAGGTAATCATATCATTGGAGTAAAAGATGTTATATTTGACAAGGATAGACTTTGTAGTGCTTGTCAAGCAGGAAAACAAGTTTGAGGGAGTCACCCCGCGAGGAACATCATGACCATGAGAAGACCGCTCGAGCTACTTCACATGGATCTCTTTGGTCCCAATGCCTACAAGAGTCTCGGTGGTGACTCATTTGGTCTAGTCATAGTCGATGATTTTTCAAGATTTACGTGGGTGTTCTTCCTTGATGATAAATCGCAGGTCCAAAAGATCTTCAAAAACTTTGCTAGGAAGGCCCAAAATCAATTTGAAGTGAAGATCAAGAAGATTCTGAGCAACAACGGAATGGAGTTCAAGAACACAAATGTGGATACCTTTTATTGACGGAGAGGGGATTTCACATGAGTTCTCGGCTATGTACACACCTCAACAAAATGGAGTTGTTGAGAGGAAGAACCGGACTCTTATTGAGATGGAAAGAACGATGCTTGATGAGTACAAGACTCCAAAACACTTTTGGGTGGAAGCGGTTGAGACAGCTTGTCATGCAACAAATCGCTTGTATCTTCACAAGCTACTCGACAAGACGGCATATGAGCTCCTCATCGGTAACAAACCCCAAGTTGGATACTTCCGAGTATTCGGCTCAAGGTGCTACATTCTTGATAAGCATCATCGTTCTAAATTTGCTCCTAAATCTCATGAAGGTTTCCTACTTGGTTATGGCTCAAACTCTCACACTTACTGTGTCTACAACAATTTCACCTGAAAGGTTGAAGAGACGGTAGATGTGAAGTTTGATGAATCTAACGGATTGCAAGTAGAGCAATTGCCAATTGATGTAGGAGACAAAGACCCTTCGGAAGCAATCCAAGACTTGTCTATTGGCAAGATTCGTCCAACGGAGGTGAAGGAGAGTACCTCGTCCGTCCAAGTGGAAGCTTCCACCTCACGACCAGGTGAACCAAGAGTTGATACGGACGCATCCACAAGCAAGACACGCCAAGACAAAGAAAACGAGGAAGTACACCAAGATGAACATCAACAACCTCCTTCTCCACCACGACAAGAGAATGACAATGTCAACAATGAAGAAGGCCAAGAAGAAGAACACGATGAAGGGGATGTTCCACCCCGAGCCAAGCAAAAGCTCCCACGAGTTCGAGCAAGAGTCGCCAAAGACCATCCCGTCGAGCAAATCTACAATGATATCCAAACCGGGAGAATCACTCACTCTAAAACTCGTTTGGCTAACTTTTGTGAACATTATTCATTCATCTCTAGCATTGAACCTATGAAGGTTGAAGAAGCATCGGAAGATCCAGATTGGATAAACGCCATGCATGAAGAGCTACACAACTTTGAGAAAAATCAAGTGTGGACATTGGTTGAGAAGCCCGACAACAACCACAACATCATCGGTACCAAATGGGTGTTTCGCAACAAGCAAGATGAAGATGGACAAGTTGTTCGCAACAAAGCACGTCTAGTCGCCCAAGGCTACACTCAAGTCGAAGGTATGGACTATGGTGAGACATATGCCCCCGTTGCTAGACTTGAGTCCATTCGCATCTTACTTGCTTATGCTAATCACCATGATATCACCTTGTACCAAATGGACATTAAAAGTGCCTTTTTAAATGGTGAATTTGAGGAGGAAGTTTATGTTAAGCAACCTCCCGGCTTTGTCAATCCTAAGAAACCTAATCATGTTTACAAACTTCACAAAGCTCTTTATGGTCTTAAACATGCTCCTAGAGCATGGTATAAATGCTTGACCAAGTTCCTTATTGAAAAAGGCTTTGAAATTGGAAAAATAGATTCTACTCTTTTCACTAAAAGGGTTAATGGAGAACTATTTGTGTGCCAAATTTATGTTGATGATATAATATTTGGTTTGACAAACTCTCATTTTAGTGAGAAGTTTGGAAAGCTAATGTTGGAGAAGTTTGAGATGTCTATGATGAGTGAACTCAAATTCTTTCTTGGTTTGCAAGTCAAACAAACTAAGGAAGGTACCTTTGTATCTCAAACAAATTACACCAAGGACTTATTCAAGAAGTTCAACATGCAAGAATGCAAAGGTATGACTACGATTTTTTTCAAAACTATGACGTATCTTATAGCAAATTCGGAAACTATAGCAAAGAGTGGAGAAAAATCAAAACTAGCACCCCGTCGGCCACGCGTGGGCCGAAAAGGGTGTTTTCGGCCTCCCTTTGGCCGAAATGGACTTTTCGGCCTTGCCTTGGCCGAAAAGGTGCGTACCTAGGCCGAAAAGACCTTTTTGGTCAAGAGTAGGCCGAAAAGTCCTTTTTGGTCAGGAGTAGGCCGAAAAGTCCCTTGGACCCACGTTTTCACGTTAATGGTTGACCGAAGTTGCATGGCTCCACTCTTCGGCTTACGTTAGGCCGAAGCGATGTTTTTTAATTTTGGTATATAAATACTGTGCAACCATTGTCCATCTTAGACACTGAAAATATATATTTTCGCGTAACCCTTTCCCCTCAATATTTTCCCGTCAACTCTTTCCTGCCAACCCATTCCTGCCATATGTTCCTGCCACCCGTTTCCCGCCAACCCTTTCCCGCCATATATTCCCGCCAACCCTTTCCCGCCATACCACAGTATACCATTAAATAAATTCTTCATATTTAAAAAAATGGGATAAAAGCGCAGGCGATGCAGTCAAAAACCTGACCTCACGCTGGGTATATGTGTTACCATACAAATATGATAGCATCTGGCTAATGTACAACAACCGATCCCTTTCTTTATAAAAAGTCAACATTTTTGAAAAAAGTGAACAATTTTACTTTAGCAATTTAAATAATTATTTAAAATAAAAATTTCTGAAATATGAACAAACTTTTAAAACGTGAAAATTTATTGAACACATGAACAAAATTATAGAATTCCAAAAATTTATTGATTTTTTAAGTGATGTACAATTTATAAATATACACTGAGCATTTTTGTAGTATAAGCTGAAAATTTTCTGAAGACACATTGAATATTTTTTTGATATACGGTTAATGTTTTTCTGAATTGTGAAGCCATTTAAAAAAGTGAAAAGATTTTGAGAAACATGATTTTTTTAATATGAAGAATTTATTTAATGGTATACTGTGGTATGGCGGGAAAGGATTGGCGAGAACATATGGTGAGAAGGGGTCGGCGGGAAACAGATGGCACGAGGGAAACAGATGGCAGGAACATATGACTAGAAGGGGTTGGCGGGAAACGGGTGGCGGGAAAGAGTTGGCGGGAAAATATTGAGGGGAAAGGGTTGCGAGAATATATTTTTTTCAATGTCTAAGATGGGCAATGGTTGCATAGTATTTATATACCAAAATTTAAAAAAAATCGCTTCGGCCTAACGTAAGCCGAAGAGTGGAGCCATGCTACTTCGGTCAACCATTAACGTGAAAAGGTGGGCCCAAGGGACTTTTCGGCCTACTCCTGACCAAAAAGGACTTTTCGGCCTACTCCTGACCAAAAAAGGTCTTTTCGGCCCAGGTACGCACCTTTTCGGCCAAGGCAAGGCCGAAAAGTCCATTTCAGCCAAAGGGAGGCCTAAAACACCCTTTTCGGCCCACGCGTGGCCGACGGGGTGCTAGTTTTGATTTTTCTCCACTCTTTGCTATAGTTTTAGAATTTGCTATAAAATGTGTCATAGTTTTGAAAAAAATCTATGACTACACCCATGCCTACTAGTGGACATCTTGATTTGACCAAAGATGGTGAACCAGTTGATCAAAAGGTTTACCGCTCCATGATTGGCTCACTGTTATATCTATGTGCCTCTCGTCCCGATATATGCTAAGTGTGTGCATGTGTGCATGATATCAAGCGGCTCATAAAGAATGTCATCTTAAGGCTGTGAAAAGGATAGTGAGATACTTAATACACACACCAAATTTCGGCATTTGGTATCCTAAGAGGTCTTCTTTCGATCTTGTTGGTTACTCCGATTCGGACTATGCCGGAGACAAGGTTGATAGAAATTCCAATTCGGGTACTTGTCAATTTCTTGGTAGATCTCTTGTGTCTTGGTCTTCCAAGAAACAAAACTCGGTATCCTTATCCACCGCCGAAGCGGAATACATTGTCGCTGGTTCTTGTTGTGCTCAATTACTTTGGATGACCCAAACTCTCAAGGACTATGGGATATATGTGAACATGTTCCATTGCTTTGTGACAATGAAAGTGCTATCAAGAATGCTCACAATCCCATGCAACATTATCGAACTAAGCATATTGAAGTTCGTCATCATTTCATTCGAGATCACGTTGCCAAAGGGGACATGGATCTTAAGCATGTTCGCACCGATAAGCAATTGATAGATATATTCACCAAACCGCTTGATGAGAGAGTCTTTTGCCGTTGGAGAGGTGAATTGAACATCATTGATGCTTCAAACTTGGAGTAGAAACTCCATTTGGATACATGCAAGGCATGAGCCCTTGACTAATCCTTGATATTTCTTTCATGTTGCTATTTATATGTCTTGGATGTATTTGCACCCTTGCATGCTATCTAACCCTTGTAGGTACTTGGATGAATCTAAATCTATGAGATTGCAACCCACTCACATCATGAGCAATTTCTACATCACCAAGTCTCTACACAATGGTGGTTGAAGACAAGGAAGCACGAAACCCTTCAAACATATCCTTTGACAAATTCTTGGATACACAAGTGCTCTTCCTTGCAAGACTAACCCATGTAGGTAGATGAACTCAAATTCCAAGTGGTGCTCCCAACTCTTGATGAGCTACATCAACCTTGAGCAACCCACACAAGTCCAACTACATGATCAAGAAAAACACCACCACCCATGGTATGTTATTCCATCTTAGAGAAGCTTTACTCCAAGTCATGGGTCAAAGCAACCCAACAAGATGTGAATACATCAAGATGCTTCAATGAAAAATGGTAACCCCATTTTGAGCTTAAAACTATGAGTATGACCTATGATCAAGTGATCTCACTTGACTCCTAAGTCAATATACTCTAACATAGGCGACATTGTCGCCGACCAATTCTAGATGAAGTTCTCTTGTGTTTTTCTGTGCTCTTGCATTTGTCTCATGCATATTTGTTTCTCCTTTCAAAAAAACTTCATCTAGATTTCTTTTCTTTTTTCTGCTTTCCCTGCATCCAATTCATTGCAAATCTTTCAGCAAATTCCTTGCAAATCCTTGTGAGATTTTACCTGCCTAGTGAGCTGAAGTGACAAGTGTTTTCACTATGATGAACTCGGTCACACCGGTTTGTTTCCTTCGGTCCAACCGAATCCTTTTGGCGCCACCGAAGCACACAACTCGGTGCTACCGATTTCACTGTAGGAAAGACAGCTTGCCACTTGTTCCTGCATTCTTTTTTGCTCCAGCTCCACTCAATGATTCTTGTCCTCTACCAGCATCACATTTGAATTGCTGCTTTGCTTTGTGACGCAAGGACCAAACCCATTTGTAACAAAAAATCCAGAAGAACCCTTCTTGGAAATTGATGCCAAAGGGCGGAGAGAGAGATCACATCAAAGCTTAATCATTCCTATAGGGGAGAGAATAATCAGGGGAGAGTGTAAGAAACCTATGCTTGGTGTTCAATAGGAGAGAAGTGATACGTCTCCAACGTATCTATAATTTTTGGTTGCTCCATGCTATATTATCTACTGTTTTGGACTATATTGGGCTTTATTTTCCACTTTTATATTATTTTTGGGACTAACCTATTAACCGGAGGCCTAGCCCAGAATTGCTGTTTTTTAAACCTATTTTAGTGTTTCTGATAAACGGAATATCAAACGGAGTCCAAACGAAATAAAATCTTTGGAAATGTGATTTTCTCACCGAACGTGATACAGGAGACTTGGACCCTACTGCAAGGGATCAAAGAGGTGGTCACGAGGGTGGGGGCGCCCCCCTAGGGCGCGCCCCCTGCCTCGTGGGCCCCTCGGTGCTCCACCGACGTACTCCTTCCTCCTATATATACACACGTACCCCCAAACGATTAGAACATGAGCCAAAAACCTAATTCCACCACCGCAACTTTCTGTATCCACGAGATCCCATCTTGGGGCCTGTTCCGGAGCTCCGCCGGAAGAGGGCCATCATCGCGGAGGGCTTCTACATCATCCTAGACCCTCCGATGAAGTGTGAGTAGTTTACCTCAGACCTTTGGGTCCATAGTTGGTAGCTAGATGGCTTCTTCTCTCTCTTTGAATCTCAATACAAAGTTCTCCCCCTCTCTTGTGGAGATCTATTCAATGTAATCTTCTTTTTGCGGTGTGTTTGTTGAGACCGATGAATTGTGGGTTTATGATCAAGTCTATCTATGAATAATATTTGAATCTTCTCTGAATTATTTTATGCATGATTGGTTATCTTTGCAAGTCTCTTTGAATTATCCGTTTGGTTTGGCCAACTAGATTGGTAGTTCTTGCCATGGGTGAAGTGCTTAGCTTTGGGTTCGATCTTGTGGTGTCCTTACCCAGTGACAAAAGGGGCAGCAAGGCACGTATTGTATCGTTGCCATCAAGGATAACAAGATGGGGTTTATTTCATATTGCATGAATTTATCTCCCTACATCATGTCATCTTGCTTAAGGCGTTACTCTATTTTTAACTTAATACTCTAGATGCATGCTGGATAGCGGTCGATGAGTGGAGTAATAGTAGTAGATGCAGAATCGTTTCGATCTGCTTGTCACGGACGTGATGCCTATATACATGATCATGCCTAGATATTCTCATAATTATGCACAATTCTATCAATTGCTCAACAGTAATTTGTTCACCCACCGTAGAATACTTATGCTCTTGAGAGAAGCCACTAGTGAAACCTATGGCCCCCGGGTCTATTCTCATCATATCAATCTCCATCACTTTTATATTGTTTTGCTATTTACTTTGCCTTTACTTTTTACTTTGCATCTTTATATCAAAAATACCAAAAATATTCTATCTATCAGATCTCACTCTCGTAAGTGACCGTGAAGGGCTTGACAACCCCTAATCGCGTTAGTTGCGAGTAGCTATCGCTTTGTGCAGGTATGAGGGACTTGAGCATGGGCTCCTACTGGATTGATACCTTGGTTCTCAAAAACTGAGGGAAATACTTACGCTACTCTGCTGCATCATCCCGTCCTCTTCGAGGAAAACCAACGCAAGCTCAAGACGTAGTGAGAAGGATTTCTGGCGCCGTTGCCGGGGAGTCTACGCAAAAAGTCAATATACCAAGTACCCATCACAATCCCTATCTCTCGCATTACATTATTTGCCATTTGCCTCTCGTTTTCCTCTCCCCCCAATTCACCCTTGCCATTTTATTTGCCCTCTCTCTCTATCCTCCCTCTCTGTTTGCCCCTTTTTGTCCGCTTGCTTTTGTTTGCTCGTGTCTTAGATTGCTTGTTTGTCGCGATGGCTCAAGATACTACCAAATTGTGTGACTTCACCAATACCAATAATAATGATTTCCTTAGCACTCCAATTGCTCCTCTTACCGATGCTGAATCTTGTGAAAATAATACTGCTTTGTTGAATCTTGTTATGAAAGATCAATTTGCCGGCCTTCCTAGTGAAGATGCCGCTACTCATCTGAATAGCTTCGTTGATTTATGTGATATGCAAAAGAAAAAATATGTCAATAATGATGTCGTTAAATTGAAGCTATTTCCTTTTTCACTTAGAGATCGTGCTAAAGCTTGGTTTTCGTCTTTGCCTAAGAATAGTATTGATTCATGGAACAAATGCAAAGATGCTTTTATCTCTAAGTATTTTCCTCCCGCTAAGATCATCTCTCTTAGAAACGATATAATGAACTTTAAAAAACTTGATCATGAACATGTTGCACAAGCTTGGGAGAGAATGAAATTAATGATACATAATTGCCCTATTCATGGTTTGAATTTGTGGATGATTATACAAAAAATTTATGCCGGATTGAATTTTGCTTCTAGAAACCTTTTAGATTCGGCCGCGGGAGGCACTTTTATGGAAATCACTTTAGGAGATGCTACTAAACTCCTAGATAATACTATGGTTAATTATTCTCAATGGCATACTGAAAGAACTTCTAATAAAAAAGTGCATGCGATAGAAGAAATTAATGTGTTGAGTGGAAAGATGGATGAACTTATGAAATTATTTGCTACTAAGAGTGTTTCTTCTCATCCTAATGATATGCCTTTGTCTACTTTGATTGAGAATAACAATGAATCTATGGATGTGAATTTTGTTGGTAGGAATAATTTTGGTAACAACGCTTATAGAGGGAATTTTAATCCTAGGCCATATCCTAGTAATCCTTCTAATAATTATGGGAATTCCTACAACAAATCTTATGGGAATTATAATAAGATTCCCTCTAATTTTGAATCTAATATTAAAGAATTTATTTCTTCACAAAAGAATTTTAATGCTATGATTGAAGAAAAATTGCTTAAGATTGATGATTTGGCTAGGAACGTTGATAGAATTGCTCTTCATGTTGATGCTTTGAAACTTAGATCTATTCCACCTAAGCATGATATTAATGAGTCTCTAAAAGGCATGAGAATTTCAATTGATGAGTGTAAAGAAAGAACCACTAGGATGCGTGCTTCCAAAGATGCCTTTATTAAAGCGTGTTCTTCTAATTCCTATGAAAATCAAGATGAAGATCTAAAAGTTATTGATGTGTCTCCTATTAAATCTTTATTTTGCAATACGAATCTTGATGAAACTGAATATGATCTTCCTTTACCTAGAAGGCGTTCCAAAAATTCGGAGTGTTTAGATCTTAATGATGAAATTGATGAAAGTGGGATGGAAAGAAATAAAAATCTAGATGTTGCTAAACCCACTATATTGGATTTCAAGGAATTTAATTATGAAAATTGCTCTTTGATTGATTGTATTTCCTTTTTGCAATCCGTGCTAAATTCTCCACATGCTTATAGTCGAAATAAAGCCTTCACCGAACATATTGTTGATGCCTTGATGCAATCTTATGAATAAAAACTTGAGTTGAAAGTTTCTATCCCTAGAAAACTCTATGATGATTGGGAACCAACTATTAAAATTAAAATTAAAGATCATGAGTTTTATGCTTTGTGTGATTTGGGTGCTAGTGTCTCTACTATTCCCAAGACTTTGTGGGATTTACTAGATTTCCGTAATTTTGATGATTGCTCTCTAAACTTGCATCTTGCGGATTCCACTATTAAGAAACCTATGGGAAGAATTAATGATGTTCTTATTGTTGCAAATAGGAATTATGTGCCCGTAGATTTCATTGTTCTTCATATAGATTGCAATCCTTCTTGCCCTATTATTCTTGGTAGACCTTTCCTTATAACGGTTGGTGCGATTATTGATGTGAAGGAAGGGAATATTAGATTTCAATTTCCATTAAAAAGGGCATGGAAAACTTTCCAAGAAAGAAAATAAAATTACCATATGAAACTATCATGAGAGCCACTTATGGATTGCCTACCAAAGATGGCAATACATAGATCTATTCTTGCTCGTTATGCCTAGCTAGGGGCGTTAAACGATAGCGCTTGTTGGGAGGCAACCCAATTTTATTTTTGTTCCTTGATTTTTGCTCATGTTTAGTAATAAATAAATTATTTAGCCTCTGTTTTGGTTGTGTTTTTTGTGTTTAATTAGTGTTTGTGCCAAGTAGAATCGTTGGGAAGACTTGGGGAAAGTCTTGTTGAACTTGCTGTAAAAAACAGAAACTTTAGCGCTCACAAGAACTGCTGTCATTTTTATTTTAAAAGTGCTATTTAGTTAATTATTTTTGCAGATGATTAATAGATAAATTCCTCACGTCCAGCAATTTATTTTAGAATTTTTGGAGTTCCAGATTTTGCGCTAGCTATAGATTACTACAGACTGTTCTGTTTTTGACAGATTCTGTTTTTCGTGTGTTGTTTGCTTATTTTGATGAATCTATGGATAGTAAAATAGTTTATAATCCATAGAGAAGTTGGAATACAATAGGTTTAACACCAATACAAATAAATAATGAGTTAATTACAGTACCTTGAAGTGGTCTTTTGTTTTCTTTCGCTAACGGAGCTCACGAGTTTTCTATCTTGAGTTTTGTGTTGTGAAGTTTTCAAGTTTTGGGTGAATTCTTTTGATGGATCATGGAACAAGGAGTGGCAAGAGCCTAAGCTTGGGGATGCCCATGGAACCCCCAAGATAATCCAAGGACACCAAAAAGTCAAAGCTTGGGGATGCCCCAGAAGGCATCCCCTCTTTTTCGTCCACTTCCATCGGTAATTTACTTAGAGCTATATTTTTATTCACCAACATGATATGTGTTTTGCTCGGAGCGTATTGTATTATTTGTGTCTATGTTTGTTAGTATGCCACAATCATACTTTCTGTACACACCTTTTGAGAGAGCCATGCATGAATTAAAATTTGATAGAATACTCTATGTGCTTCACTTATATCTTTTGAGCTAGATAATTTTGCTCTATGTGCTTCACTTAGATCTTTTAGAGCACGGTGGTGGATTCGTTTTAAAGAAACTATTGATCTCTCATGCTTCACTTAAATTAATTTGAGAGTCTCTTAATAGCATGGTAATTTTCCTAATAATAATATGCTTGGTATTCAAGATTTGTGAAACTTTCTTTTGAGTGTGTTGAATACTAAGAAAAGATTGAAGCATGATAATTGTTTTGAGATATGGAGGTGATAATATTAAAGCCATGCTAGTTGAGTAGTTGTGAATTTAAAGAATACCTGTGTTGAAGTTTGTGATTCCCGTAGCATGCACGTATGGTGAACCGTTATGTGATGAAGTCGGAGCATGATTTATTTATTGATTGTCTTCCTTATGAGTGGCGGTCGGGGACGAGCAATGGTCTTTTCCTACCAATCTATCCCCCTAGGAGCATGCGCGTAATACTTTGCTTTGATAACTTCTAAATTTTTGCAATAAGTATATGAGTTCTTTATGACTAATGTTGAGTCCATGGATTATACGCACTCCCACCCTTCCACCCTTGCTAGCCTCTCTAATACCACGCACCTTTCACCGGTATCATACACCTACCATATACCTTCCTCAAATAGCCACCATACCTACCTATTATGGCATTTCCATAGCCATTCCGAGATATATTGCCATGCAACTTTCCACCATCTAGTTCATCATGACACATCCATCATTGTCATATTGCTTAGCATGATCATGTAGTTGACATAGTATTTGTGGCAAAGCCACCGTTCATAATTCTTTCATACTTGTCACTCGTGATTCATTGCATATCCTGGTACACCGCCGGAGGCATTCATATAAAGTCATACTTTGTTTTAGTATCGAGTTGTAATCATTGAGTTGTAAATAAATAGAAGTGTGATGATCATCATTCAATGGAGCATTGTCCCAAAAAAATAAAAAAGAGAAAGGCCAAAGAAAAAAAAAGGCCCAAAAAAATATAAATAAATAAAAAAGGGGCAATGCTACTATCCTTTTTTTCCACACTTGTGCTTCAAAGTAGCACCATGATATAGCAAGTCTCATATATTGTGCTTCAAAGTAGCACCATGTTCTTCATATAGAGAGTCTCATATATTGTCACTTTCATATACAAGTGGGAATTTTACGTTATAGAACTTGGCTTGTATATTCCAATGATAGGATTCCTCAAATTACCCTAGGTCTTCGTGAGCAAGCAAGTTGGATGCACACCCACTAGTTTCTTTTGTTGAGCTTTCATACATTTATAGCTCTAGTGCATCCATTGCATGGAAATCCCTACTCACTCACATTGATATCTATTGATGGGCATCTCCATAGCCCGTTGATCCGCCTAGTTGATGTGAGACTATCTTCTCCTTTTTGTCTTCTCCACAACCACCATTCTATTCCATCTATAGTGCTATATCCATGGCTCACGCTCATGTATTGCGTGAAGATTGAAAAAGTTTTGAAAAAGTTAGAGTATGAAACAATTGCTTGGCTTGTCATAGGGGTTGTGCATGATTTAAATATTTTGTGTGGGGAAGATGGAGCATAGCCAGACTATATGATTTTGTAGGGATAACTTTCTTTGGCCGTGTTATTTTGAGAAGACATAATTGCTTTGTTAGTATGCTTGAAGTATTATTATTTTCTATGTCAATATAAACTTTTGTCTTGAATCTTTCTAATCTGAATATTCATACCACAATTAAGAAGATTTGCATTGAAATTATGCCAAGTAGCACTCGCATCAAAAATTCTCTTTTTATCATTTACCTACTCGAGGACGAGCAGGAATTAAACTTGGGGATGCCTGATACGTCTCCAACGTATCTATAATTTTTGACTGCTCCATGCTATATTATCTACTGTTTTGGACTATATTGGGCTTTATTTTACACTTTTATATTATTTTTGGGACTAACCTATTAACCCGAGGCCCAGCCCAGAATTGCTGTTTTTTTACCTATTTCAGTGTTTCGGGTAAACAGAATATCAAACAGAGTCCAAACGGAATAAAATATTCGGAAACGTGATTTTCTCACCGAACGTGATCCAGGAGACTTGGACCCTACTGCAAGGGATCAAAGAGGTGGTCACGAGGGTGGGGGCGCCCCCCTAGGGTGCGCCCCCTGCCTCGTGGGCCCCTCGGTGCTCCACCGACATACTCCTTCCTCCTATATATACACACGTACCCCCAAACGATCAGAACAGGAGCCAAAAACCTAATTCCATCGCCGCAACTTTCTGTATCCACGAGATCCCATCTTAGGGCCTGTTCCGGAGCTCCGCCGGAAGAGGGTCGTCATCACGGAGGGCTTCTACATCATCCTAGCCCCTCCGATGAAGTGTGAGTAGTTTACCTCAGACCTTCGGGTCCATAGTTAGTAGCTAGATGGCTTCTTCTATCTCTTTGAATCTCAATACAAAGTTCTCCCCCTCTCTTGTGGAGATCTATTCGATGTAATCTTCTTTTTGCGGTCTGTTTGTTGAGACTGATGAATTGTGGGCTTATGATCAAGTCTATCTATGAATAATATTTGAATCTTCTCTGAATTCTTTTATGCATGATTGGTTATCTTTGCAAGTCTCTTCGAATTATCCATTTGGTTTGGCCAACTAGATTGGTAGTTCTTGCCATGGGAGAAGTGCTTAGCTTTGGGTTCGATCTTGCGGTGTCCTTACCTAGTGACAGAAGGGGCAGCAAGGCACGTATTGTATCGTTGCCATCGAGGATAACAAGATGGGGTTTATTTCATATTGCATGAATTTATCTCTCTACATCATGTCATCTTGCTTAAGGCGTTACTCTGTTTTTAACTTAATACTCTAGATGCATGCTAGATAGCGGTCGATGAGTGGAGTAATAGTAGTAGATGCAGAATTGTTTCGATCTACTTGTCACGGACGTGATGCCTATATACATGATCATGCCTAGATATTCTCATAATTATGCACAATTCTATCAATTGCTCAACAGTAATTTGTTCACCCACCATAGAATACTTATGCTCTTGAGAGAAGCCACTAGTGAAACCTATGGCCCCCGGGTCTATTCTCATCATATCAATCTCCATCACTTTTATATTGTTTTGCTATTTACTTTGCCTTTACTTTTTTACTTTGCATCTTTATATGAAAAATACCAAAAATATTCTATCTATCAGATCTCACTCTCGTAAGTGATGGTGAAGGGCTTGACAACCCCTAATCGCGTTGGTTGTGAGTAGCTATCGCTTTGTGCAGGTACAAGGGACTTGAGCGTGGGCTCCGACTGGATTGATACCTTGGTTCTCAAAAACTGAGGGAAATACTTACGCTACTCTGCTGCATCATCCCTTCCTCTTCGGGGAAAACCAACACAAGCTCAAGACGTAGCAAGAAGTCACAAGTCTTTAAGAGGGGAAAGACATGTTCATAGTTGATTGTTTGCATTCATAGTTGATTGTTTGCATTAGCTCTATTTATTTTCTTTGCTCTGATTTTCTGTTCCCTATCTTCTCCCAGTATCCCATGCTAGATTCAAGGGGAGCAAGACATCTAAGGGATGGAAATCCTTGAATTCATTGCACATCTTTACCTTTGGGGACATGTCTATATCCAATGGGGTACTCAGTACTCACTCTCTACCTATCATCCTAGTCTTGGTACTCTTGTGGTTTCTTTTGTTCGCTCTAGCTAGTAGGTGTATCTGTGTTATCTAACCTTGTTTACTCAGGTTCATTCCTTCCTAAGCCAACTCAAGACCACAAGGTAACTATATGCATCACAGTCATGTGTATGAGGATTTCTTGCTGATGTACATACTGTTTGCAAGAAGGACTCATGAGCATGAAGGTACATTTCCTATATTCACATCATTTGCTCTGATGCATATAGCCAAGATACATGTAACACATTGCTTACTCTGTCATGCTTATGCATTCACATGCTCCTATATTCCATATTTACATGATTGCATACATGTAGGGGGAGCCTATGCATATTACATGTCTTTCCAAAGCTTTACTTGTTATTCTCTATATCTTTATCTAAAGCTTTGATGTATGTTGTCATCAATTACCAAAAAGGGGGAGATTGAAAGCACAAGTGCTCCCTGGGTGATTTTGGTAATTAATGTCAACATATCTCTTGTTGGACTAATGCTTCTACCTAGTATGTTTCAGATAAGTTCAAAAATGGAGTGGCATGGACTAGAGGATGTGGAACCCCTTCAAGATGCTGAGGACAAAGGATTGGCTCAAGCTCAAAGCTCAGGACTCTACATTTTATTTTAGTGATCCAAGATCACATTGAGTCCATAGGAAAGCCAATACTATTAAGAGGGGATGAGTTGTTGCTCAATGGCTTGCTTGCTCAAAGTGCTTAGTGATATGCTCCAAAGCCCTCAACCACTTTCTCGTATCCACATATGTCCCAAACCAAAAGTCAAACTCAGCCCCACCAAAACTTTCTATCTGGCGCCACCGAGTTCTCTTAACATAGCCACTGCCAGAAACCCTAATGAATTCGGTCTCACCGATGGGATCTCGGTCTCACCGAGATGGGCATGCAAACTCTCTGTTGCCTATTGCAATAATTTCGGTCCCACCGAGGTATGCAATCGGTCCCACCGAGTTTGCTTGGCCAACTCTCTGTTTTTCTTATTACCCAAATCGGTCCCACCGAGTTTGTGTAATCGGTCAAACCGAGTTGAGGCTTTACCCTAACCCTAGCACATCGGTCCCATAGATTTGATCATGTCGGTCCCACTGAAAATCCTAACGTTCACATTTTGAACTGAATCGGTCTGAGTTTCATGATTCGGTCCCACCGAGTTTGGTGATTTGTGTGTAATGGTTAGATTTTGTGTGGAGGCTATTTATACCCCTCCACCCACTCTTCATTCATGGAGAAAGCCATCAGAACATGCCTACACTTCCAACATACATCTTCTGAGATAGAACCACCTACACTTGTGTTGAGGTCAAGATATCCCATTCCAACCACATAAATCTTGATCTCTAGCCTTCCCCAAGTTGCTTTCCACTCAAATCTTCTTTCTACCAAATCCAAATCCTGTGAGAGAGAGTTGAGTGTTGGGGAGACTATCATTTGAAGCACAAGAGCAATGAGTTCATCATCAACACACCATCTATTACCTCTTGGAGAGTGGTATCTCCTAGATTGGTTAAGTGTCACTTGGGATCCTCCGTCAAGATTGTGGAGTTGAACCAAGGAGTTTGTAAGGGCAAGGATATAGCCTACTTCGTGAAGATCTACCTGAGTGAGGCAAGTCCTTCATGGGCGACGGCCATGGTGGGATAGACAAGGTTGCTTCTTCGTGGACCCTTCGTGGGTGGAGCCCTTCATGGACTAGCGCAACCGTTACCCTTCGTGGGTTAAAGTCTCCATCAATGTGGATGTACGATAGCACCACCTATCGGAACCACGCCAAAATCTCCATGTCTCCAATTGCGTTTGCACAATCCAATCCCATCCCTTTACATTCTTGCAACTTGCATGCTTTACTTTCCTCTGCTCATGTACTCTTGTCATGCTTGCTTGATATGTATTTTGAATGTTTAAACTTGTGCCAAAACTCCACTTCAACTTAAAGAAGTTAAAGACTGTAACTTTTCTTACTTAGAGTCTATTCACCCCCCCTCTAGACACCTCTTCTAGATCCTTTGAATATTCTACGAAGATCTTTATCGGTCAAACCGCATAACAGTATGCGTTGTTCCCTTTGTCATCGGTATGGTACTTGCCCAAGATTCGATCGTCGGTATCTCAATACCTAGTTCAATCTCATTACCGACAAGTCTCTTTACCCGTTCTGTAATGCTACATCTCGTAACTAACTCATTAGCTACATTGCTTGCAAGGCTTATTGTGATGTACATTACCGAGAGGGCCCAAAGATACCTCTCCGACAATCGGAGTGACAACTCCTAATCTTGATCCATGCCAACTCAAAAAACACAATCGGAGACACCTGTAGAGCACCTTTATAATCACCCAGTTACGTTGTGACGTTTGTTGCACACAAAGTATTCCTCCGGTATTCGGGAGTTGCAAGATCTCATAGTCATAGGAACATGTATAGTTATGGAGAAAGCTGTTGGGGAACGCGGTAATTTCAAGAATTTCCTACGCACACGCAAGATCATGGTGATGCATAGCAACGAGAGGGGAGAGTTTCGTCCACGTACCCTTGTAGACCGTAAGCGGAAGCGTTATGAGAACGCGGTTGATGTAGTCGTACGTCTTCACGATTTGACCGATCCAAGTACCGAACGTACGACACCTCCGAGTTCAGCACACGTTCAGCTTGCTGGCGTCCCACGAACTCACGATCCAGCAGAGCTTCGCGGGAGAGTTCCGTCAGCACGACAACGTGATGACGGTGATGATGATGCTACCGACGTAGGGTTTCGCCTAAGCACCGCTAGATATGACCGAGGTGGATTATGGTGGAGGGGGGCACCGCACACGGCTAAAAGATCAACTGATCAACTTGTGTCTCCATGGGGTGCCCCCTCCCCCGTATATAAAGGAGTGGAGGACGGGGAGGGCCGACCCTCTACTATGGCACACCTTGGGGAGTCCTACTCCCACCGGGAGTAGGATTCCCCCCTTCCATGTAGTAGGAGTAGGAGAGAAGGAAAGGGAAAAGAGAAGAGAAGGAAGGAGGGGGCGCCGCCCCTGCCCCTAGTCCAATTTGGACTAGGCCTTGGGGGCGCGCAGCCTCCCCTCTCTCTTTCCCCTAAAGCCCAATAAGGCCCATATACTCCCCGGCGAATTCCCGTAACTCTCCGGTACTCCGATAAATACCCGAACCACTCAGAACCTTTCCGATGTCCGAATATAGCCTTCCAATATATCGATCTTTATGTCTCGAACATTTCGAGACTCCTCGTCATGTCCCTGATCTCATTTGGGACTCCGAACAACCTTTGGTACATCAAAACACATAAACTCATAATACCTATCGTCACCGAACGTTAAGCGTGCGGACCCTACGGGTTCGGGAACTATGTAGACATGACCGACACTCATCTCCAGTCAATAACCAATAGCGGAACCTGGATGCTCATATTGGCTCCTATATATTCTACGAAGATCTTTATTGGTGAAACCGCATAACGGTATACGTTGTTCCCTTTGTCATCGGTATGTTACTTGCCCGAGATTCGATCGTCGGTATCTCAATACCTAGTTCAATCTAGTTACCAGCAAGTCTCTTTACTCGTTCTGTAATGCATCATCCTGCAACTAACTCATTAGTGTAACATCCCAAATTTTCAATTTGGAATGTTATACACTAGATCATCATGCATATCATATTTTTCTTGCATTTTGCCGATCCTAGAAATTTCACGCAACTCAAGGACCCACGGAGAGAGTTGGAGATTTCGTCATTTTCATATTTGAGTTTTCTCAAATTTCGAAAAGAGGATCATTGGTTTTGTCGGAGTTTATTTGCCTTTTATTTGGATAGGAAAAAAATGCGCGTTTTCAAAATTTGCATTTTAGGCCTGGAGAAAAGTTCATTTTGTTCGACTCATTTTTAGGAGTCGGGGAAAATTTACTTTATTAGTTTTGGAGTCCGGTAGAATTGTTTTTCTGTTTTTTTTTCGAGCACGGAACCGTTTAAAAAAAAAGTCCCGCGCGCCCTTGGGCCAAAGGCCCAGGAGGCCAGCGCCTCGCCGCGCGCGTGCCCAGGCGCAGGAGGCCGCCGCCACTGCCCTTGTTGGATTCCTAGTAGGACTCTTGTCCTACTTCATTTTTTTCTAGATCTTTCCTTCCCTCTTTTTCTTTCCTATTCCTACTCTTATTCCTTGATCCCTCCTCCAAGCAAACCCTCTCCCTCCCCAATATAAATACCCAAGCACCCCCCCTCTAAATCATCAAACCAAAGCCCCAAGCCTAGAGCCGCGCCACACCCCGCGCCGCGCCCTGCGTCACGCGCCGCTGCCGCCCTTGTGCCCTAGCGCCGCCGCCGCCCATCACCACCGCCGCCGCCGCCGCACCATGCCACCGCCGCCGCCGCCCCACGCCCACGCCGCCGGAGCCCCTCGCCGGAGACCTCGCCGGAGGTACCGCGCCGCGTCTCTATTCTTTTCCTCGGATCGGTTTTCTTCTAAATTGTTCCGTTTCTTCTCTAAACCGTTTCGGTTTTCTAGATCGGTTTTTCATTTCGATCTCTTTTCTCGAAACCCTAGATCGGATTCGTTTTCTTTTCCGATTTAGTTGCCTAGAGACCGTTCGCCGGACCGTTCGTCCTAAGGAACGTGATCACCGGATTCTTCTAGGTTAACGAACGTCCGTTCGTTTAACCGTTCTTCTTTTTCTTTTCGTCGGATTTATTCCGCGATCGCGATCTCAGATCCGATCTTCGTTCTAGTCTATCTTCTCACTCGTCTATCGGAATCAGGTGATTCAAGCGCCTGGAGTTTTGTTTCAAAACCGCCGTTCCGACTAATCAACCCAAACAAGTTTTTGCTACGGTAAAATTTGACCTAGTTTCAACTTGCTAGAACCAAGTTGTTTTCTTCCGCCGTTGTTTCGGTTTCTTTGTTCGGTTCTTTCTTTCTTTGCAACCGGAGTTCTTAAGTTGAACTATCTGGTTTGATCTCTTGTTCGAGTTTTACCTGTGCATTAGATGAGTACTTATTGTATGCTTGTTGTTTGTCTGCGATAGATTACCCAGATTGCGCCGCCTGTTACTTCGAATCCCTAGGACTCGCGGATCATCAGCAAGGCAAGTAACACTTTGATCATACCTTTCCTACAACCCAGTTTTATTGCATTAGATCCATCCTCACACATTGCATGATTAGGATCTAATTAAATTGTGGGATGGGAAGTAGATGAGGTAGTACCTATTACCTGTTTATTATGAAACCTTTGGGAGTTACTTCTACGTTTGCTTATTATGCCATGCTATGCTAGTAGACGTGGATTGGGTGAGTGATATCCATGACAGATGTGAGATTGATAATTTTAAGGGTTTATCTAAGGTGGCAACTTAAACACACATCTGGGTGGATTGAGGCACCTGATGTCTATCAGGACTTGCCTATTTTTTTGGACCGCCACCCAGGCTCAAAGGGATCATAAGATCTTTCATGCTAGAAACTTACGTGTGCAGCCACAAGCCATTATGGGCTCTGGCATAGTTGACTAAGTCGTGCGAACTCTTACAGGGTAGACTAGCAGATGTAGGGGAAAGTAGGTGTACCGGTCTATCCATCGTAAGGTGCTAGCGCTTCTGAAAGACTGTGTCTCGGTCATCCGTTTCTCAAACACCAGTAGTGCGAGAAATCCAATGGAGGCGATCGAGTCTTGTGGGGAAAAGTGCGCAAACCTCTGCAGAGTGTAATAAACTAATCATGATTAGCCGTGTCCCCAGTTATGGACATCTTGAGTATCTAGTACTTGAATATCATGTGAATCTCATCATGTTACTTCTAATTAATATTGTTGGGTTTAATTCTACTTTTAATTGGGATTGAGAATGCTGTCAACCATTCTCAATGTTTAACAACCACCATGATAGTTAAATAAACTTATTCCTTTGCAGTAGGGAAAAATTGGCTTTACGCAAAACAGTAACCATAGAGCTTTCCACCAGACAAATATGCATATAGTATAGCTGTTTCATTCCATTACTCTCTATGTGTTACTTTGCCAGCATATTCCATGTGCTGACCCGTTTCGGGCTGCAATGTTAATGTTGCAGACTTTTCAGACGATGATTAAGGTGCTTTTAGGTCGTGGTTCTATACTCAGTGATGCCGTTGGAGTTGATGGACCCATTTATCTTCCAAGTCTTCCACTGTTATCGTTATTAGATGTCCTTAAGCCATATTATTGTAATAAGTTCTCTTCGGAGACATCGATGTAATAAGTGTGTGATTGCCACTCTGCTATAAATCCTTCGATGTATTGTGTGGTGTCAGCATTACTGATCCAGGGATGACACCGGAGCACAGTAGACTTGATCCATTCGGGTCGGGTCGCCACAGAGATGGTATCAAAGCACACGCTGACTATAGGACACGACCACTAAGTTAAAGCCATAGATCACTATTCTCTCCTCATTTTCTAACTCCTCATCTTTTCTACTCTTTAGGATGAAGGACGCGAAGATTAAGTACGCTCAACCGGATGAAGGCACACCTTTTGGATTTCACTTGAAGGAAGTCACCAAGTACCTAAACATTGGACTACCAAGCTTCACGGGAACATTCAACGCCACCTTGCCTGAAGAGGAGCGCTGGAAGATTCAAGCTCACGTTCCAGGAAGGACATTCGCGCCAATCACGAAGCCCATAGATAGTGTTTTCAATGTACCAACCTGGAGTCTAGGAAGGAGCATGGCAGCCCATATCACCATAGGACGCATTGGAGAAGTTTATCAAGAAGACCTCAAGGACACTATCTACCAGATTTGCGGACGCCGAGATGAACAATGGGAGTTAGTCAGCACCAAGAAGGATAGATCCATTGCAGCATTCATCCAGGAGTTAAACCAGCACATTCGACGCCACGAGAACCAGATGTGCAATGATATGATGGAGTTGAAGAATGCAAAGACAAGGATCATCGAGCTAGAAGGAGAACTGAAGGCTACACGCAAGGACTACAAGGACGAGATCGTAGCTCTAGCAAGACACAACTGCGATCTTAAGCAGGAGATTGAAGAACTCAAGAGGAAGTTAGCATCCAAGGAGGAAGACGAGTACGTCGCATGCCCGGATAACTACATCATCATCGACGACACCGATTCGGATCCAAGTGAACCTGACTTTGAAGACGAAGCTGGAGCGGACATCATGGAGTCTTCCACCGGTTCAAATTTCTAGATGACCACCAAATATTAGTAGTATTTCCCCCATGTGAACACTATAGTTCAAGCACTTTTGTGATAGTTAGATCGATTGTAAGCCCTTGTTTGATTGAATGAAGTGATTTTGTGTGAATTGCTCATGTGCATTCGGGTAGTGTTTTCCCTTTAGACCTCATTCTATTCTTATATCTCTTCTTTTCTAAACCCTCAGATGCCTCCGAGACGTGACAATGGATTTCCACCGGAGCTCACTCAGTTGATTCAGCAGCAGAATCAATTGATGCAGATGTTAGTTCAGAATCAGTAGAACAACAACAACAACAACCCACCACCACCACCACCTGTTGACCACTTAGCCCGGTTCCTTAGGCTAAATCCGCTGGTGTTTTCTAGTAGCACCGAGCCGATAGTAGCAGACGATTGGCTCCGCAAGATAGGAAGGGAGTTGACCACTGCGGGATGCACAGATGGTGAGAAAGTGAAGTTTGCCGCACATCAGTTAGAAGGACCCGCGACAGCATGGTGGGAGAATTTCACAGCCACTTTCCCAGTTGACACTGTCACATGGGATCAGTTCCAGCAAGCTTTCCACACTGCACATGTTTCAGCAGGAGCTATGGCCATGAAGAAGCGTGAGTTTCGCAACTTACGCCAAGGAGGAAGGACAGTTGGCCAGTATGTTGACGACTTCGGCAAGTTAGCACGTTATGCCCCAGATGACGTTGCTACGGATGCAATCAAGCAGGAGAAGTTTCTGGAGGGACTGAATGATGAGTTGAGTATGCAGTTGATGGTAGGAAGTTTCAGAAACTACCAGGAGTTGGTAGATCATGCCATCATGATCGAAGGGAAGCAACAGCAGATTGAGAACCGCAAGAGGAAGTATGGACAGGGGAAGTATAACTCTGGAGCCCAGCAGAAGCCCCGTTTTACCCCTAAATCGGGATTTCAGTTTCAGCATACCCATGGAGGAGGTAGTTCGCACAACCACAATGGCCACAAGAATGGTAATGGGAATGGAGTAAGCAACGGCCAGAACCAGACCACCCCATCAACCCCATCCAAGAGATATCTGAGTCAAGTCACCTGTTTCAAGTGTTCCAAGACCGGACATTATGCCAATGAATGTCCTGAAGGCCAGAATGGAAATGGCAATGGAAGCTCGGGGAAGAAGCCGAACCCTTTCAATAGGGGATAGGTGAACCACGTTAGCGTGGAGGAGGTTGAAGATCAGCCTGATGCAGTAATCGGTAAGTTTTTGGTTAAGTCATTTACCGCACTCGTTCTTTTCGATACTGGTGCATCACATTCATACATATCAAGGGGATTTGTGGAAAAATATAGCCTGACCACTAGGATTCTTAAAACACCTATGCTAGTAAGTTCGCCAAGAGCAGAATACATGGCCTGTCAATGATGTTTTCAAGTGCCATTAAGCATAGGAAGGCATGTTTTCCCAACAGATTTAATCATTCTGGAATCCCAAGGTTTGGATGTAATTCTCGGTATGGATTGGCTGTCGATGTATGGAGGAAACATCGATTGTGCCAGTAAGACAATTTTGCTTACAACGCCAGAAGGAAAAAGGATCAAGTATGTATCCCGGCATGTGCCTAATAGGACCCAAGTAAATTTCCTAACATGAGTTGTGCAGGAGGAAGTACCAGTGGTAAAGGATTTTCCTGATGTATTTCCTAAAGAGTTGCCAGGCATGCCACCGGATAGAGATATTGAGTTTTTGATTGAGCTATTGCCAGGCACTGGGCCAATATCAAAGAGACCATACCGGATGCCAGCAAAGGATTTGGTAGAAATTAAGAATCGGATTAAGGAGTTATTGGAGAAAGGTTACATTCGCCCAAGTTCTTCGCCTTGAGGATCACCCGTACTTCTAGTGGAGAAGAAGGATGGATCATTAAGGATGGTTGTTGATTATCGAGGATTGAATGAAGTAACCATCAAGAACAAGTACCCACTGCCAATGATAAATGATCTGTTTGATCGTTTGCAAGGAGCTAAAGTGTTTTCCAAGATCGATTTGCGATCAGGGTACCACCAGTTGAAGATTCGAGAACAGGATATTCCCAAGACAGCTTTTACCACAAGATATGGATTGTACGAGTATACCGTTATGTCATTTGGATTGACTAACGCGCCTGCCTATTGCATGAACCTGATGAACAAAGTGTTTATGGAGTTTCTGGACAAGTTCGTCGTAGTGTTCATTGATGATATCCTGGTTTATTCGAAGAATGAAGAAGAGCATAAGGAACATTTGCGTTTGGTTTTGAAGAAACTAAGGGAACATCAGTTATATGCCAAGTTTAGCAAATGTGAGTTTTGGTTGAAGGAAGTTGGATTCCTCGGACACGTTATATCCGGAGAAGGGATAGCAGTTGACCCCGCTAAGGTTGAGACCGTAATCGAATGGGAAGCACCAACGACAGTTGGAGAGATCCGGAGTTTTCTTTGACTCGCAGGATACTACCGGAGATTCATTGAGAACTTTTCAAAGATTGCGAAGCCTATGACGGAGTTGTTAAAAAAGGATACTAAGTTCAATTGGACTGAGGAGTGTGAGGCTAGTTTCCAGGAGTTGAAGAAATGATTGGTTACCTCACCGGTATTGATTTTGCCAGATCAGACCAAGGATTGTGAGGTGTATTGCGACGCTTCACATCGAGGACTTGGAGCAGTGCTTATGCAGGAAGGTAGAGTTGTTTCGTATGCTTCACGACAACTGAAGCCTCACGAATTGAATTATGCTACGCATGATTTGGAGTTAGCAGCCGTAGTGCATGCATTGAAGACATGGAGACATTTCCTCATTGGAAATCATTGTGAGGTGTACACGGATCACAAGAGTTTGAAGTACATTTTCACGTAGAAGGAGTTGAATCTCAGACAAAGGAGATGGTTGGAGCTCATCAAGGATTATGATATGAGATTGCTTTACCATCCCGGTAAAGCTAATGTAGTAGCTGATGCATTGAGCCGTAAGAGCCATGTCAATACGTTAATGACGGAAGAAATACCCAAGGAGTTAGCAGAAAACCTTCGTGAACTAAGTTTAGAGATAGTTCCGAAAGGCTATGTGGCAGCATTGGAGATTCAGTTAACATTGATGGATAAAATCAGAGAGGCTCAGAAATCTGACAAGGAGATTGCTGCTATAAAGGAGAAACTAAGCAAAGGAACAGCAAAGGGATTTCGTGAGGATGAGCATGATACCCTATGGTTTGAGGACTGCGTTTATGTGCCAAATGACCCAGAGATCAGGAAGTTGATTCTACAAGAGGCACACGATTCACCATATTCGATTCACCCAGGAAATACCAAAATGTATTTGGATTTGAAGGAGACATTCTGGTGGACCGGAATGAAGAAGGATATTGCAGCATATGTAGCAGTTTGTGACGTATGTCATAGAGTAAAGGCAGAACATCAGTAGCCAGCTGGATTGTTACAACCATTGCCGATACCCGAATGGAAGTGGGATAAGATAGGCATGGATTTTATCACAGGACTACCCAGGACGAAGGCAGGATATGACTCGATATGGGTAGTAGTTGATCGTTTGACGAAGGTAGCACATTTCATTCCAGTCAAGACCACTTACACCAGTGCTAAGTTGGCAAAGATATACATGACTAGGATCATTTGTTTGCATGGAGTTCCGAGGAGTATTGTATCAGACAGAGGAACCCAATTTACCTCAAAGTTTTGGAATCAGTTGCATGAAACTTTGGGAACCAGGCTAGAGTTCAGCACCGCTTTTCATCCGCAGACAGATGGACAGACTGAGAGAGTCAATCAGATTTTGGAGGATATGCTGAGAGCTTGTGCACTAGATTATGGATCTAGTTGGGACGATAATTTTCCGTATGCGGAGTTTTCTTATAACAACAGTTACCAAACCAGTTTGAAGATGGCACCTTTCGAAGCTTTATACGGAAGGAGGTGCAGGACACCGTTGTCATGGGACAAAGTTGGAGACCGTCAGTTCTTTGGACCAGATTTGATTAAGGAGTCTGAACGGAAAGTTCAGTTGATTCGCGATAGGCTCAAGGTAGCCCAGTCCAGGCAGAAGAGCTACGCAGATTCTAAACGCAAGGAGACAGTTTACGAAACCGGAGACAGAGTGTATCTCCGAGTATCCCCACTACGAGGAGTTAAGCGCTTTGGAGTTAAGGGAAAATTAGCACCACGTTTCGTTGGACCATATAAGATCTTACAACGTATGGGAGAAGTCGCGTATAAGTTGGAATTACTAGAGGGACTGTCAGGAGTTCATGATGTATTCCATGTGTCTCAGCTGAAGAAATGTCACGCCGAGATGGCGGAGGTACCGTTAAGAGATACAGTGCCGCTAGAAGCGATTCAGTTGAAGGACGGCTTGACGTATGAAGAGAAACCAGTCAAGATTCTCGAGTATGCCAGTAGAGTTACCCGCAGCAAGGTTATCAAGTTTTGCAAAGTTCAGTGGAACCACCACTCAGAGGATGAAGCCACCTGGGAGAGAGAAGAAGATTTGCTCAAGGACCACCCTCACCTATTTTCTAGCCAACCCGAATCTCGAGGGCGAGATTCATCTTAAGGGGGGTAGGTTTGTAACATCCCAAATTTTCAATTTGGAATGTTATACACTAGATCATCATGCATATCATATTTTTCTTGCATTTTGCCGATCCTAGAAATTTCACGCAATTCAAGGACCCACGGAGAGAGTTGGAGATTTCGTCATTTTCATATTTGAGTTTTCTCAAATTTCGAAAAGAGGATCATTGGTCTTGTCGGAGTTTATTTGCCTTTTATTTGGATAGGAAAAAAATGCGCGTTTTCAAAATTTGCATTTTAGGCCCGGAGAAAAGTTCATTTTGTTCGACTCATTTTTAGGAGTTGGGGAAAATTTACTTTATTAGTTTTGGAGTCCGGTAGAATTGTTTTTCTGTTTTTTTTCGAGCGCGGAACCGTTTTAAAAAAAAAGTCCTGCGCGCCCCTGGGCCAAAGGCCCAGCCGGCCGGCCAGGAGGCCAGCGCCTCGCCGCGCGTGCGCCCAGGCGCAGGAGGCCGCCACCGCTGCCCTTGTTGGATTCCTAGTAGGACTCTTGTCCTACTTCGTTTTTTTTCTAGATCTTTCCTTCCCTCTTTTTCTTTCCTATTCCTACTCTTATTCCTTGATCCCTCCTCCAAGCAAACCCTCCCCCTCCCCAATATAAATACCCAAGCACCCCCCCCCCCTCTAAATCATCAAACCAAAGCCCCAAGCCCAGAGCCGCGCCACACCCCGCGTCGCGCCCTGCGTCACGCGCCGCCGCCGCCCTTGTGCCCTAGCGCCGCCGCCGCCCATCACCACCACCGCCGCCGCCGCCCCATGCCCATGTCGCCGGAGCCCCTCGCCGGAGACCTCGCCGGAGGTACCGCGCCGCGTCTCTATTCTTTTCCTCGGATCGGTTTTCTTCTAAATCGTCCCATTTCTTCTCTAAACCGTTTCGGTTTTCTAGATCGGTTTTTTGTTTCGATCTCTTTTCTCGAAACCCTAGATCGGATTCGTTTTCTTTTCCGATTTAGTTGCCTAGAGACCGTTCGCCGGACCGTTCGTCCTAACGAACGTGATCACCGGATTCTTCTAGGTTAACGAACGTCCGTTCGTTTAACCGTTCTTCTTTTTCTTTTCGTCGGATTTATTCCGCGATCGCGATCTCAGATCCGATCTTCGTTCTAGTCTATCTTCTCGCTCGTCTATCGGAATCAGGTGATTCAAGCGCCTGGAGTTTCGTTTCGAAACCGCCATTCCGACTAATCAACCCAAACAAGTTTTTGCTACGGTAAAATTTGACCTAGTTTCAACTTGCTAGAACCGAGTTGTTTTCTTCCGCCGTTGTTTCGGTTTCTTTGTTCGGTTCTTTCTTTCTTCGCAACCGGAGTTCTTAAGTTGAACTATCTGGTTTGATCTCTTGTTCGAGTTTTACCTATGCATTAGATGAGTACTTATTGTATGCTTGTTGTTTGTCTGCGATAGATTACCCGGATTGCGCCGCCTGTTACTTCGAATCCCTAGGACTCGCGGATCATCAGCAAGGCAAGTAACACTTTGATCATACCTTTCCTACAACCCAGTTTTATTGCATTAGATCCATCCTCACACATTGCATGATTAGGATCTAATTAAATTGTGGGATGGGAAGTAGATGAGGTAGTACCTATTACCTGTTTATTATGAAACCTTTGGGAGTTACTTCTACGTTTGCTTATTATGCCATGCTATGCTAGTAGACGTGGATTGGGTGAGTGATATCCATGACAGATGTGAGATTGATAATTTTAAGGGTTTATCTAAGGTGGCAACTTAAACACACATCTGGGTAGATTGACGCAAAACAGTAACCATAGAGCTTTCCACCAGCCAAATAAGCATATAGTATAGCTGTTTCATTCCATTACTCTCTATGTGTTACTTTGCCAGCATATTCCATGTGCTGACCCGTTTCGGGCTGCAACGTTAATGTTGCGGACTTTTCAGACGACGATTAAGGTGCTTTTAGGTCGTGGTTCTATACTCAGTGATGCCGTTGGAGTTGATGGACCCATTTATCTTCCAAGTCTTCTGTTGTTATCGTTATTAGATGGCCTTAAGCCATATTATTGTAATAAGTTCTCTTCGGAGACATCGATGTAATAAGTGTGTGATTGCCACTCTGCTATAAATCCTTCGATGTACTGTGTGGTGTCAGCATTACTAATCCAGGGATGACACCGGAGCACAGTAGACTTGATCCATTCGGGTCGGGTCGCCACAATTAGTCACATTGCTTGCAAGGCTTATAATGATGTGCATTACCGAGAGGGCCCAGAGATACCTCTCCGACAATCGGAGTGACAAATCCTAATCTTGATCCATGCTAATGTAACGCCCTCGATGCGGCTATATCTCCCACGTGTTGAAGCACGACTTAGAGGCATAACCGCATTGAAAGCAATGTCGCAAGTGAGGTAATCTTCACACAACCCATGTAATACATAAGGGAAAGAGATAGATAGTTCGCTTACAATCGCCACTTCACACAATTACATGAATAAAGCATTACATCATCCAGATACAATCAAGGTCCGACTACGGAGCCAAAACAAAAGAAGAACCCCAAATGCGACAAAGGTCCCCGATCGACCCCAACTGGGCTCCACTACTGATCAACGAGAACGAAACATCACAAAGGACAAGATCTTCATCGAGTTCCTCCTGAGCTTGGTTGCGTCATCTGCACGAACTCATCGGCACCGGCAAGCTGGTTTTGGAAGTATCTGTGAGCCACGGGGACTCAGCAATCTCGCACCCTCGCGATCAAGACTATTTAAGCTTATGGGTAAGGTAAAGGTATGAGGTGGAGCTGCAGCAAGCGACTAGCATATATGGTGGCTAACATACGCAAATGAGAGCGAGAAGAGAAGGCAAAGCACGGTCGATAAAAGTATGATCAAGAAGTGATCCTGGACTACCTACGTCAAGCATAACTCCAACAACCGTGTTCACTTCCCGGACTCCGCCGGAAAGAGACCATCATGGTTACACACGCGGTTGATTCATTTTAAGTAAGGTCAACTTCAGGTTTTCTACAACCGGACGTTAGCAAATTCCCACCTGCCCATAACCGCGGGCACGGCTTTCGAAAGTTCAAATCCCTGCAGGGGTGTCCCAACTTAGCCCATCACAAGCTCTCACGGTCAACGAAGGAATAGACCTCCACCCGAGACATTCCGATCAGACTCGGTATCCCAGTACAATAAGACACTTCGACAGGGTAAAACTAAACCAGCAACACCGCCCGAATGTGCCAACAAATCCCGATAGGAGCTGCACATATCTCTTTCTCAGGGCACACCGGATTGTCTAAACTTCCGGTAGGCCAGCCCAGAGTTGCCCCTGGTGGCCACCGGCGGCTGACATTTTGGACCAACACCCAGAGGAGCACTGGCCCCGGGGGGGCGGGGTAAAATAATGATGACCCTTGAGTCTGCAGAACCCAAGGGAAAGAAAAGGCTAGGTGGCGAATGGTAAAACCAATGTTGGGCATTGCTGGAAGAGCTTTACTAAAGGCAAACTGTCAAGGGGTTCCCATTATAGCCCAACCGCGTAAGGGACGCAAAATCCGGGAACATAACACCGATATGACAGAAACTAGGGCGGCAAGAGTGAAACAAAACACCAGGCATAAGGCCGAGCCTTCCACCCTTTACCAAGTATATAGATGCATTAATTAAATAAGATATATTGTGATATCCCAACAAGTAAACATGTTCTAACAAGGAACAACATCTCCATGTTCCAACAAGGAACAAACTTCAATCTTCACCTGCAACTAACAACGCTATAAGAGGGGCTGAGCAAAGCGGTAACATAGCCAAACAACGGTTTTCTAGGACATGGTGGGTTAGAGGTTTGACATGGCAATTTGGAAGGCTTGAAAGCAAATGGTAGGCATCATAGCATTGGCATAGCAAAAGAGCGAGCATCTAACAAAGCAAAGATAGTAGTGATTTCGAGGGTATGATCATCTTGCGCGAGATCCCGCAAGGAAGAAGAATGAGTCCATGAAGAAGACAAACGGACGTAGACGAATGGATCCTCACAAACGCAACGTTATCGGAACCAACCCGAAGAAGCAACACCGGAAAAGAGCAAACAACATAGTAAACAACCACCACATAATCATGGCATGATGCACAATCAAGTATGATGCATGTCCGGTTTAATGAAGCATGACATGGCAAAATGCAACAAACAACACTACAAATTAAGTGGAGCTCAATATGCAACGAGTTGCATATTGACGGAACACCACATCAATTATTTAGTTCTCTCTCGTTTATGTACTCAACAATATTAAATGTTGGCAACATGGCAAGAGGGTAAACATGATGAAACTATCTAATCTAGGCAAGTTTAAATGAGGCCGAAAACAACGAACAACAATTCCGGAAACTCCTCATGTGCATATATTAGGTTAGGTCCTGTTCTGCCCTAAACCATATTTTAGAGTTGTTAGGCATGCAAAACAATTACACCATGTTAAACTAGGCATTTTTCTACCCCATTTACATATAAAGTTTGTTAAATTCCGAGTTACGGTTATTTAGTTATGAAATAAACCATTTTAACATGGCATAGGAGCAAATTAATGCAAACAACATTTTTAACATTTCAAACATAGATGAAAGTTGGATATTATTAATCTACACAAAATTCTGAGCAAGTTTCATATATAAAACATTTTAATCCGATGCACGGTTAGTGAGTTATTAAATGCATGAACCGGGGGGACTTTCTACAAAACTGTAATCTCCTGGAAATTAGATAAAATCGTCCAGAACTGAAAAAAAACGATGCGGGCCGAATCTGGGGCAAGCCCAACAGCAGGAAAAAAACAGGTGGGCGTTGGGGGCGGCTCAACCATGGGCTTGGCCCGTTAGCAGAGAGGAGAGAGGCCGGCAGGAAGGGCGGCGCGGATCTGAGTGGCGGCCTGGCTTGGCGCTGCGCTGGCCGGGGAAGCTGGGCCAGCCCACGAAGGAGGACGAGGCAGGCCGAACGAGGCCGGCTGGAGCTGGGCCGAAGGCGGGGCCCATGCGGTAGGTCAACGGGGCCGGGGAGGGAGTGGCTGGATCGGGCTCCTACCGATCCATGGTGGCGGCGGCGCTGGAGGACTCCGGCGAGGGCGCAACAGCGGCGGGGTGACCGGAGAGCGACGGGGCACGCCGGAAATGGCACGGGGGCTGCCGGATCTGGCCGGAGTTTGCCGAATCCGGGCGATGGCGAGGTGGCGATGGCGGATGCGGTGGCTGGCGATGGCGGACGAGGCGACCAGCGATGGAGGCAGCGAGGCGGCGAGAGGAGGCGGGCGGTGGCGCTGGGCGGCGATGGTCGTCGGCGGGGAGGCGCTAGGCGGCGGGGAGCAGCGGGCGAGCGGGATGGGCGGCACGCGGCGACCAGGCCGGGCGGGTCCGTGATGGGCCCGGCGGGCCGGCGCGGTGGAGACGAGGCGCGGGACACATGGCGGCGCACGGTTGGACGAGGCGGCGGCGGAGCTGATGTGGCAAGCACTGATTGGCCGGAGTGAGGTGGAGGCTGGACGCGTCCGGCGGGCGCGGACATGTCCGGCCGCGGAGTGGGAAGAAGCTAGGGTTAGATCTGCGCAAGGATTTCGGAGGGAGACACATATTTATAGGTAGAGGGAGCTAGGAGAGTCCAAATGAGGTGCGGTTTTCGGCCACGCGATCGTGATCGAACGCTCTAGATGATGGAGCAGAGTTAGGTCGGTTTTGGGCCAAATTGCAGAGGTGTTGGGCTGCAACACACACGTGGCCTTCTCGGTCCCTCGGATAACCGTTGGAGTATCAAACGAAGTCCAAATGGTACGAAACTTGACAGGCGGTCTACCGGTAATAAACCAAGGCCGCTTGGCAAGTCTCGATCCAATCCAGAAATGTTTAACCCCCACACAAGAAAGAAAAGGTAGAAAGGACCACCGGAGGAGAACGAAGCGCCGGATTGCAAAACGGACAACGGGGAAAATGCTCGGATGCATGAGACAAACATGTATGCAAATGAAATGCACATGATGACATGATATGCAATGCATGACACGCAAGCAATGACACGGCACCAACAGCGAATAACTAAATGACACCTGGCACATCGGTCTCGGGGCGTTACAACACTCCACCACTACGAGAGGATCTCGTCCCGAGATCTAGAATGGCACCGGAGGGACAACGGAAGAGAAAAGAGGAGAGGTAAAACTAAGTTGCTTCTTTGACAATCGAGTGAAACCACAACCTTGAGAGGTTGAATACATTCGAGACAGAATTCAACGAAGGTGAACAAGGTCGAAAACACCCATTTAGAAAAGAGGAAGAAAGAACATTGCAAAAAACCTTGAGGTTGAAGGGAAGATATATATTGAAAACACTCCGGTTAAGGAAGGGGATCAAGGAAGACCAAATTCGGGCAGCACTCCGATTGAGAAGGGATGCCAGACTTGATAAGGCGAAAATAACTTGAGGAAAGGGGCACAATACTCCAGTTAAATGGATAAACCAAGAAAAGAACGCGATCCTGTCAAAAGAAGAAGATGGGTTGAAGAGAGCAACATCACATGACTCCGGAAGAAAGGAATAGAAGATAGATGATTGAAAGAAAAGAATGGAGAAGAAAATGCCAATTTCTGCCACAAAAGAGCTTGAGAAGGCAACCTTAGGAGGAGGGTCGAACGGAGTTGTTGACAAACCAACAACGAAAGGAATAATCTTGATATTGTCTTATGGAAAACATCTCAAAACTGAGGTGACAACCTGGCACTCACGGGAAAAAGAATTTGATTGATAAGAACAAAGAGACGAGAACCTATTTCACCGGGAGGATAAAGAATAACTTGGGTCACTTATGAGCACCATAAATAGCCACAATCTTTCGGGAAGGCTTTAGGTGAAATATAACGCAGGATAATTCCAACGACGAGATTGATGGATTTAAAATACCTCATTCTTGACAGCATGTGAATCGTGAAAACATGAACTCAAAATATCAAGAATGGCAGAATACCACCTCCAATGATACGGAAGAAAGAATGCACTCCGGATTACAATATGAAGAAAGCTTGAGCTTCTTAAAAGAATCTCGAAGAAAACTTTGAGAAGGAATTAAATCCTTGATGAACCATCATGTATAGCCTCCAAGAAGAAACTCTGGTAAACAAAAGGATAACGAGAAGAAAGAGAAGTTGAAAACACAAGGTGAAACCTTGTAAAGATTTAGATGGATCTCCGTGGCGATATAATTGAAATAACTTGGAGTTCCGGAAAGGAAAGATGAACAAAAGAAATCAAGAATTTTGATGAACCTGCGTAATAAGGAATTAAATCACTTGGATGAAACAAGAGTAAGAATTACATTATGCTTATCCTTCACCAATTTAAATTGATGACAAACAACGGATTTTACATATTACTTATTCTCGTAGAAAGGATTAAGAGAGATATCACATAAACTCGAGAAAATCTTCAACGAACCATCGGTAGGATAGAAACAACGAATAAATTGATATGATAACGAATGACGAGAACTATTGAACGGACCACCATAAGAATTGGTTATGAACGAAGTAAGGTTAAAGAAACACCGGAAAGAATTATGAAATGAACGAAGATACTTGAGAGGATTTAGATACATTAGAACGAAGAGATCACGAGCCGATAAAAGATCACTTGAACGAAGCACCGGTAAAATAGGAGACTGATAACTGAGAATGAATAATCTTAGATGATGGGCTCCGGAGGAAGGAAAAGAATTTTTCGCGATCAAAACAATTATGAGGGGATGGCCTTGAACTAGAACCACGAATCTCTATGGGAACGAATAAGATATGGAGGTAAAACTCCTCTTCGGTCTTCAAATCTCCGAGAATGACGACGAGAAACACCACCATGAATTATTGAGGTGCTCCAGAATGAATAATGGAAAGGTAGAGCCAACGATGAAAAGAATTTAACCGATCTTGGAGAAAGACATATGACTGATGACAAATCATACTTACGTCATACATTAAAAGAATTTAGGATAGCTCCAGGAAAAATAAGAAGAGTCAGGTAAGATCCTGGGAAAAGACCTGTGGGTTAGGGCCCACTGAAAAGAAACACCGTTGAAAGGATTTAAAAGAGGGAATGCACCGGTTGAATTAAATGGCTTGAATGGGATAACAACCTCGAAATAGGTTGAACGAAAGCAGAGTGGAAAACACGAATCTTCGGGATTTCCTGAGAACTCCGGAACAAATGAATAGCGAGAAGTGAATGAATATGAGGTGCACCGGCATGAGAAGGTATTTGAAACGAGGAAAAAGATATGATCAACACCGAAAGCTTGAATTGGATCCACTGGAGAAGAAAAAGCAAATAATGATGACTTGAGGCTCCATTAGTATCTTCATGAGAAACACCGGATAAGAACATTGACGGAAAAGAATGGAGAGACTTCACAATAGTAAAAGGATACTTGATTAAGATATCTGAGTCCTTGGAGAAAAACAAAGGGAGGGAGGGTGGGAAAAACAAAGACAATTTGGAATGGATGGAACGAACACCGTAGAGAAGAACTGATACTTGATCTTGCGAATGTTGAAATGATTGGATCCACTTGAAGAGAAACACACCGGTGTAAAGTATTGACAAGAGAATCTTGATGATCAAGAAGGATTGGTATCCACACCGGAGTATGAGAACACCATTTGGGGAAGGTATGGAATCAACACTTGACATTGAAGCAACTTGAATACCACAACTCAAAACAAAACAAAGGTTTGTCTTGCAGAATAAGCCGGAATAAACATATGATAGAGATTTCGTCTGAAATTTTCGTGGTGGGGCCTACACGGGCTCGATCGTACAGCACCATCATGTACAAGGCAGTACACATGACATACGAAGCGTCCCCGAGTCGGCATAGCCAAGGACTCTTTAAGACACAACGAGACCACTGTAAAACCGACCGTGAATAGGCGGACCACTAGACGTCGAACCCCAATTTCATATCATACATCTGACGGAAAGATAACCTAAGAGCTACTTGAATTCCCACCTATGAAACTCCCGAAATTTTCCGGTTATGCAATCAGGTGTTGGGGATACAGGGGAAGCATAATATCTCACCCAAACTAGCAAATCCTACATCCAGCTGTATCCATCCTTCAACACATAACCAAGAAACCTTCGGAAACCAACTACCTCAACCTTCGAAAAGCATCCGTTATACAAGTTATGGCAATACTCCCGAACTCCCGCCCCAGTACTGGGTGGCGTCGAGGTTATCTCACCAACGAACTGCATAAAAGAGATTTTCAATGTCGGCGTACTAAACTCAGGTATTCCAGAACTGCAACGATAAAATTATGACGACAACACCTCAGAGCTCAACTCCCCGGGACACTTCCACTAAACCCCTGACAGGAGGCACCAAGACAATGTTCTCATCATAAAACCATCGGAATGATTCCAAGATACCCGCGTGATCCTAAATTTTTTTTAGTGAAATTTGAGAAGAGAAGGGTCAAAACTCTATGCCAGGATGCCTTACCAGAGCGATGAGGAGACTGGGAAGTAAAAAGAATTCCTAAACTCTCCGATATATAATTCCTAAATGACTCAAAACATTTTTCTAGACACAACTCGGCCGCTAAAAACGATCAATCTGTGGGGGCTCCTAAGGTCGGGGAAGGCTCTGATTACCAACTTGTAATGCCCTTGATGCGGCTATATCTCCCACGTGTCGAAGCATGACTTAGAGGCATAACCGCATTGAAAGCAATGTCGCAAGTGAGGTAATCTTCACACAACCCATGTAATACATAAGGGAAAGAGATACATAGTTGGCTTACAATCACCACTTCACACAATTACATGAATAAAGCATTACATCATCCAGATACAATCAAGGTCCGACTACGGAACCAAAACAAAAGAATAACCCCAAATGCGACAAAGGTCCCCAATCGACCACAACCGGGCTCCACTACTGATCAACTAGAACGAAACATCACAAAGGACAAGATCTTCATCGAGCTCCTCCTGAGCTTGGTTGCGTCATCTACACGAACTAATCGGCACCTGCAAGCTGGTTTTGGAAGTATCTGTGAGCCACGGGGACTCAGCAATCTCGCACCCTCGCGATCAAGACTATTTAAGCTTATGGGTAAGGTAAAGGTATGAGGTGGAGCTGCAGCAAGCGACTAGCATATATGGTGGCTAACATACGCAAATGAGAGCGAGAAGAGAAGGCAAAGCACGGTCAATAAAAGTATGATCAAGAAGTGATCCTGGACTACCTACGTCAAGCATAACTCCAACAACCGTGTTCACTTCCCGGACTCCGCCGGAAAGAGACCATCATGGTTACACACGCGGTTGATTCATTTTAAGTAAGGTCAACTTCAGGTTTTCTACAACCGGATGTTAGCAAATTCCCATCTGCCCATAACCGCGGGCACGGCTTTCGAAAGTTCAAATCCCTGCAGGGGTGTCCCAACTTATCCCATCACAAGCTCTCACGGTCAACGAAGGAATAGACCTCCACCCGAGACATTCCGATCAGACTCGGTATCCCGGTACAACAAGACATTTCGACAGGGTAAAACTAAACCAGCAACACCGCCCGAATGTGCCAACAAATCCCGATAGGAGCTGCACATATCTCTTTCTCAGGGCACACCGGATTGTCTAAACTTCCGGTAGGCCAGCCCAGAGTTGCCCCTGGTGGCCACCGGCTGCTGACATTTTGGACCAACACTCAGAGGATCACTGGCTCGGGGGGGTAAAATAATGATGACCCTTGAGTCTGCAAAACCCAAGGGAAAGAAAAGGCTAGGTGGCGAATGGTAAAACCAATGTTGGGCATTGCTGGAAGAGCTTTACTTAAGGCGAACTGTCAAGGGGTTCCCATTATAGCCCAACCGCGTAAGGGACGCAAAATTCGGGAACATAACACCGATATGACGGAAACTAGGGCGGCAAGAGTGGAACAAAACACCAGGCATAAGGCCGAGCCTTCCACCCTTTACCAAGTATATAGATGCATTAATTAAATAAGATATATTGTGATATCCCAACAAGTAAACATGTTCTAACAAGGAACAACATCTCCATGTTCCAACAAGGAACAAACTTCAATCTTCACCTGCAACTAAGAACACTATAAGAGGGGCTGAGCAAAGTGGTAACATAGCCAAACAATGGTTTGCTAGGACATGGTGGGTTAGAGGTTTGACATGGCAATTTGGAAGGCTTGAAAGCAAATGGTAGGCATCGTAGCATTGGCATAGCAAAAGAGCGAGCATCTAGCAAAGCAAAGATAGTAGTGATTTCTAGGGTATGATCATCTTGCCTGAGATCCCGCAAGGAAGAAGAACGAGTCCATGAAGAAGACAAACGGACGTAGACGAACGGATCATCACAAACGCAACGTTATCGGAACCAACCCGAAGAAGCAACACCGGAAAAGAGCAAACAACATAGTAAACAACCACCACATAATCATGGCATGATGCACAATCAAGTATGATGCATGTCCGGTTTAATGAAGCATGACATGGCAAAATGCAACAAACAACACTACAAATTAAGTGGAGCTCAATATGCAACGAGTTGCATATTGACGGAACACCACATCAATTATTTAGTTCTCTCTCGTTTATGTACTCAACAATATTAAATGTTGGCAACATGGCAAGAGGGTGAAGCATGATGAAACTATCTAATCTAGGCAAGTTTAAATGAGGCCGAAAACAACGAACAACAATTCCGGAAACTCCTCATGTGCATATATTAGATTAGGTCCTGTTCTGCCCTAAACCATATTTTAGAGTTGTTAAGCATGCAAAACAATTACACCATGTTAAACTAGGCATTTTTCTACCCCATTTACATATAAAGTTTGTTAAATTCCGAGTTACGGTTATTTAGTTATGAAATAAACCATTTTAACATGGCATAGGAGCAAATTAATGCAAACAACATTTTTAACATTTCAAAAATAGATGAAAGTTGGATATTATTAATCTACACAAAATTCTGAGCAAGTTTCATATATAAAACATTTTAATCCAATGCACGGTTAGTGAGTTATTAAATGCATGAACCCGGGGGACTTTCTGCAAAACTGTAATCTCCTGGAAATTAGATAAAATCATCCAGAACAGAAAAAAAAAACGATGCGGGCCGAATCTGGGGCAAGCCCAACAGCAGGAAAAAAACAGGTGGGCGCTGGGGGCGGCTCACCCATGGGCTTGGCCCGTTAGCAGAGAGGAGAGAGGCCGGCAGGAAGGGCGGCGCGGATCTGAGTGGCGGCCTAGCTTGGCGCTGCGCTGGCCGGGGAAGCTGGGCCGGCGCACGAAGGAGGAGGAGGCAGGCCGAACGAGGCCGGCTGGAGCTGGGCCGAAAGCGGGGCCCATGCGGTAGGTTAACGGAGCCGGGGAGGGAGTGGCTGGATCGGGCTCCTACCGATCCATGGCGGTGGCGGCGCTGGAGGACTCCGGCGAGGGCGCAGCAGCGGCGGGGTGACCGGAGAGCAACGGGGCATGCCGGAAATGGCACGGGGGCTGCCGGATCTGGCCGGAGTTGGCCGAATCCGGGCGATGGCGAGGTGGGGATAGCGGATGCGGTGGCTGGCGATGGCGGACGCAGCGACCGGCGATGGAGGCAGCGAGGCGGCGAGAGGAGGCGGGTGGTGGCGCTGGGCGGCGATGGTCGTCGGCGGGGAGCAGCGGGCGAGCGGGATCAGCGGCGCGCGGCGACCGGGCCGGGCAGGTCCGCGATGGGCCCGGCGGGCCGGCGCGGTGGAGACGAGGCGCGGGACACATGGCGGCGCGCGGTTGGACGAGGCGGCGGAGGAGCTGATGTGGCAAGCACTGATTGGCCGGAGTGAGGTGGAGGCTGGACGCGTCCGGCGGGCGCGGACATGTCCGGCGGCGGAGTGGGAAGAAGCTAGGGTTAGATCTGCGCGAGGATTTCGGATGGAGACACATATTTATAGGTAGAGGGAGCTAGGAGAGTCCAAATGAGGTGCGGTTTTCGGCCACGCGATCGTGATCAAACGCTCTAGATGATAGAGCAGAGTTAGGTGGGTTTTGGGCCAAATTGGAGAGGTGTTGGGCTGCAACACACACGAGGCCTTCTCGGTCCCTCGGTTAACCGTTGGAGTATCAAACGAAGGCCAAATGGTACGAAACTTGACAGGCGGTCTACCGGTAGTAAACCAAGGCCGCTTGGCAAGTCTCGGTCCAATCCGGAAATGTTTAACCCCCACACAAGAAAGAAAAGGTAGAAAGGACCACCGGAGGAGAACGAAGCGCCGGATTGCAAAACGGACAACGGGGAAAATGCTCGGATGCATGAGACGAACATGTATGCCAATGAAATGCACATGATGACATGATATGCAATGCATGACACGCAAGCAATGACACGGCACCAACAGCGAATAACTAAACGACACCTGGCACATCGGTCTCGGGGCGTTACAACACTCCACCACTACGAGAGGATCTCGTCCCGAGATCTAGAATGGCACCGGAGGGACAACGGAAGAGAAAAGAGGAGAGGTAAAACTAAGTTGCTTCTTTGACAAACGAGTGAAACCACAACCTTGAGAGGTTGAATACATTCGAGACAGAATTCAACGAAGGTGAACAAGGTCGAAAACACCCATTTAGAAAAGAGGAAGAAAGAACATTGCGAAAAACCTTGAGGTTGAAGGGAATATATATATTGAAAACACTCCGGTTAAGGAAGGGGATCAAGGAAGACCAAATTCGGGCAGCACTCCGGTTGAGAAGGGTTGCCAGACTTGATAAGGCGAAAAGAACTTGAGCAAAGGGGCACAATACTCCGGTTAAATGGATAAACCAAGAAAAGAACGCGATCCTGACAAAAGAAGAAGATGGGTTGAAGAGAGCAACATCACATGACTCCGGAAGAAAGGAATAGAAGATAGATGATTGAAAGAAAAGAATGGAGAAGAAAATGCCAGTTTCTGCCACAAAAGAGCTTGAGAAGGCAACCTTAGGAGGAGGGTCGAACGGAGTTGTTGACAAACCAACAACGAAAGGAATAATCTTGATATTGTCTTATGGAAAACATCTCAAAACTGAGGTGACAACCTGGCACTCACGGGAAAAGAATTTGATTGATAAGAACAAAGAGACGAGAAACTATTTCACCGGGAGGATAAAGAAGAACTTGGGTCACTTATGAGCACCATAAATAGCCACAATCCTTCGGGAAGGCTTTAGGTGAAATATAACCCAGGATAATTCCAACGACGAGATTGATGGATTTAAAATACCTCATTCTTGACAGCATGTGAACCGTAGCCATCGAAAACCAATCTAGACCTGTTCCAGCACCCTGCCGGAGGGGGGAATCCCTCTCCGATGGACATCTTCATCATCCCAACGTTCTCCATGACGAGGAGGGAGTAGTCCACCCTTGGGGCTGAGGGTATGCACCAGTAGCTATGTGTTTGATCTCTCGCTCTCTCTCTCTCTCTCGTGTTCTTGGGTGGTACGATCTTGATGTATCGCGAGCATTGCTATTATAGTTGGATCTTATGATGTTTCTCCCCCTCTGCTCTCTTGTAATGGATTGAGTTTTCCCTTTGAAGTTATCTTATCAGATTGAGTCTTTAAGGATTTGAGAACACTTGATGTATGTCTTGCATGTGCTTATCTGTGGTGACAATGGGATATCATGTGATCCACTTGATGTATGTTTTGGTAATCAACTTGCGAGTTCCGTGACCTCGTGAACTTATGCATAGGGGTTGGCACACGTTTTCGTCTTGACCTCTGGGAGTAGGATTCCCCCCTTCCATGTAGTAGGAGTAGGAGAGAAGGAAAGGGAGAAGAGAAGAGAAGGAAGGAGGGGGCGCCGCCCTTCCCCGTACTCCAATTCGGACTAGGCCTTGGGGGGACACGCAGCCTCCCCTCTCTCTTTCCCCTAAAGCCCAATAAGGCCCATATACTCCCCGGCGAATCCCCGTAACTCTCTGGTACTCCGATAAATAACCAAAGCACTTAGAATCTTTCCGATGTCCGGATATAGCCTTCCAATATATCGATCTTTACGTCTCGAACATTTCGAGACTCCTCATCATGTCCCTGATCTCATCCGGGACTCCAAACAACCTTCGATACATCAAAACACATAAACTCATAATGCCGATCGCCACGGAACGTTAAGTGTGCGAACCCTACGGGTTCGAGAACTATGTAGACATGACCGAGACTCATCTTCGGTCAATAACCAATAGCGGAACCTAGATGCTCATATTGACTCCTACATATTCTACGAAGATCTTTATCGGTCAAACCGCATAACGATATACGTTGTTCCCTTTGTCATCAGTATGTTACTTGCCTGAGATTTGACCGTCGGTATCTCAATACCTAGTTCAATCTCGTTACCGGCAAGTCTCTTTACTCGTTCCGTATTGCATCATCCTGCAACTAACTCATTAGTCACATTGCTTGCAAGGCTTATAGTGATGTGCATTATCGAGAGGGCCCAGAGATACCTCTCCGACAATCGGAGTGACAAATCCTAATCTTGATCCATGCCAACTCAACAAATACCATCAGAGACACCTGTAGAGCACCTTTATAATCACCCAATTATGTTGTGACGTTTGGTAGCACATAAAGTGTTCCTCCCGTATACGGGAGTTGCATGATCTCATAGTCATAGGAACACGTATAGTTATGGAGAAAGCAATAGCAACAAACTAAACGATCATCGTGCTAAGCTAATGGATGGGTCAAGTCAATCACATCATTCTATAATGATGTGATCCCGTTAATCAAATGACAACTCATGTCTATGGTTAGGAAACATAACCACCGTTGATTCAACGAGCTAGTCAAGTAGAGGCAAACTAGTGACACTCTGTTTGTCTATGTATTCACACATGTACTAAGTTTCCGGTTAATACAATTCTAGCATGAATAATAAATATTTATCATGATATTAGGAAATAAATAATAACTTTATTATTGCCTCTAGGGCATATTTCCTTCTAAAGCAATAGCAACAAACTAAACGATCATCGTGCTAAGCTAACGAATGGGTCAAGTCAATCATAAAATTCTCTAATGATGTGGTCCCGTTAATCAAATGAAAACTCATGTCTATGGTTAGAAAACATAACCATCATTGATTCAATGAGCTAGTCAAGTAGAGGCAAACTAGTGACACTCTGTTTGTCTATGTATTCACACATCTACTAAGTTTTTGGTTAATACAATTCTAGCATGAATAATAAACATTTACCATGATATAAGGAAATATAAATAACAACTTTATTATTGCCTCTAGGGCATATTTCCTTCAGTCTCCCACTTGCACTAGAGTCAATAATCTAGATTACATTGTAATGATTCTAACACCCATGGAGTCTTGGTGTTGATCATGTTTTGCTCGTGAGAGAGGCTTAGTCAACGGTTCTGCAACATTCAGATCCATATGTATCTTGCAAATCTCTATGTCTCCCTCCTTGACTTGATCGCGGATGGAATTGAAGCGTCTCTTGATGTGCTTGGTTCTCTTGTGAAATCTGGATTCCTTTGCCAAGGCAATTGCTCCACTATTGTCACACATGATTTTCACTGGACCCGATGTACTAGGTATGACACCTAGATCGGATATGAACTTCTTCATCCAGACTCCTTCATTTGCTGCTTCCAAAGCAGCCATGTATTCCGCTTCACACATAGATCCCGCCACAACACTCTGCTTGGAACTGCACCAACTGACAGC
The DNA here is from genome assembly GCA_034509565.1 of Triticum monococcum. Lineage (NCBI taxonomy): Eukaryota > Viridiplantae > Streptophyta > Magnoliopsida > Poales > Poaceae > Triticum > Triticum monococcum. The sequence goes on along the minus strand of CM067845.1, from coordinate 361,821,998 downwards.
TCCTCCATTTAATAAAAACAAGTATCCGATCTGTGACTTAGAGTCATCCGGATCAGTGTCAAAGCTTGCATCGACGTAACCGTTTATGATGAGCTCTTTGTCACCTCCATATACGAGAAACATATCCTTAGTCCTTTCCAGGTATTTCAGGATGTTCTTGACCGCTGTCCAGTGATCTAGTCTTGGATTACTTTGGTACGTCCCTGCTAAACTTATAGCAAGGAACACATCAAGTCTGGTACACAGCATTGCATACATGATAGAGCCTATGGCTGAAGCATAGGGAACACCTTTCATTTTCTCTCTATGTTCTGCAGTGGTCGGGCATTGAGTCTGACTCAACTTCACACCTTGTAATACAGGCAAGACCCCTTTCTTTGCCTGATCCATTTTGAACTTCTGCAAAACTTTATCAAGGTATGTGCTTTGTGGAAGTCCAATTAAGCGTCTTGATCTATCTCTATAGATCTTGATGCCCAATATATAAGCAGCTTCACCGAAACAATATGTCATCTACATATAATATCAGAAATGCTACGGAGCTCCCACTAACTTTCTTGTAAATACAGGCTTCTCCAAAAGTCTGTATAAAACCATATGCTTTGATCGCACTATCAAAGCGTATATTCCAACTCCGAGAGGCTTGCACCAGTCCATAAATGGACCGCTGGAGCTTGCACACTTTGTTAGCACCTTTTGGATCGACAAAACCTTCTGGTTGTATCATATACAACTCTTCTTTAAGATATCCATTAAGGAATGCAGTTTTGACATCCATTTTTCAAATTTCATAATCATAAAATTTGGCAATTGCTAACATGATTCGGACGGACTTAAGCATCGCTACAGGTGATAAGGTCTCATCGTAGTTAACTCCTTGAACTTGTCGAAAACATTTCGCAACAAGTCGAGCTTTGTAGACAGTAACATTACTGTCATCGTCTGTCTTCTTCTTGAAGATCCATTTATTCTCTATGGCCTGCCGATCATCGGGCAAGTTAACCAAAGTCCATACTTTGTTCTCATACATGGATCCCATCTCAGATTTCATGGCTTCAAGCCATTTTGCGGAATCTGGGCTTATCATTGCTTCCTCATAGTTTGTAGGTTCGTCATGGTCAAGTAACATGACTTCCAGAACAGTATTACCATACCACTCTGGTGCAGATCTTACTCTGGTTGACCTACGAGGTTCGGTAGTAACTTGATCAGAAGTTTCATGATCATCATCATTAGCTTCCTCACTTACTGGTGTAGGAATGACTGGAACTGATTTCAGTGATGAACTAGTTTCAAATAAGGGAGAAGGTACATTTACCTCGTCAAGTTCTACTTTCCTCCCACTCACTTCTTTCGAAAGAAACTCCTTCTCTAGAAAGGATCCATTCTTAGCAACGGATATCTTGCCTTCGGATATGTGATAGAAGGTGTACCCAACAGTCTCCTTTAGGTATCCTATGAAGACACATTTCTCCGATCTGGGTTCGAGCTTATCGGGTTGAAGCTTTTTCACATAAGCATCGCAGCCCCAAACTTTCAGAAATGACAACTTGGGTTTCTTGCCAAACCACAGTTCATAAGGTGTCATCTCAATGGATTTAGATGGTGCCCTATTTAACGTGAATGCAGTTGTCTCTAAAGCGTAACGCCAAAACGATAGCGGTAAATCGGTGAGAGACATCATAGATCGCACCATATCTAGTAAAGTATGATTACGACGTTCGGACACACCATTACGCTGTGGTGCTCCAGGTGGCGTGAGCTGCGAAACTATTCCACATTGTTTCAAATGAAGTCCAAACTCATAACTCAAATATTCGCGTGCACGATCAGATCGTAGAAACTTGATTTTCTTGTTACGATGATTTTACATTTCACTCTGAAATTCTTTGAACTTTTCAAATGTTTTAGTCTTATGTTTCAATAAGTAGATATACCCATATCTGCTCAAATCATCAGTGAAGGTGAGAAAATAACGATATCTACCGCGAGCTTCAATGTTCATTGGACCACATACATCAGTATGTATGATTTCCAATAACTCCGTTTCTCGCTCCATTGTTCCGAAGAACGGAGTTTTAGTCATCTTGCCCATGAGGCATGGTTCGCAAGTACCAAGTGATTCATAATCAAGTGGTTCCAGAAGTCCATCAGAATAGAGTTTCTTCATGCGCTTTACACCAATATGACCTAAACGGTAGTGCCATAAATAAGTTGCACTATCATTATCAACTCTGCATCTTTTGGCTTCAATACTATGAACGTGTGTATCACTACTATCAAGATTTAGTAAAAAATAGACCACTCAACAGGGGTGCATGACAAGAAAAGATATTACTCATATAAATAGAACAACCATTATTCTCTGATTTAAATGAATATCCGTCTCGCATCAAACAAGATCCAGATATAATGTTCATGCTCAACGCTGGCACCAAATAACAATTATTTAGGTCTAATACTAATCCCAAAGGTAGATGTAAAGGTAGCGTGCCGACGGCGACCACATCAACTTTGGATCCATTTCCCACGCGCATCGTCACCTCATCCTTAGCCAATCTTCGCTTAATCTGTAGCCCCTGTTTCGAGTTGCAAATGTTAGCAACTGAACCAGTATCAAATACCCATGCACTACTGCGAGCATTAGTAAGGTACACATCAATAACATGTATATCAAATATACCTTTCACTTTGCCATCCTTATTCTCCGCCAAATACTTGGGGCACTTCCGCTTCTAGTGACCAGTTCCTTTGAAGTAGAAACACTCAGTCTCAGGCTTAGGTCCAGACTTGGGTTTCTTCACTTGAGCAACAAGAGGCTTGCTGTTCTTCTTGAAGTTCCCCTTCTTCCCTTTACCCTTTTTCTTGAAACTGGTGGTCTTGTTGACCATCAATACTTGATGTTCCTTCTTGATTTCTACCTCCACAACCTTTAGCATTGGGAAGAGCTCGGGAATCGTCTTATCCATCCCTTGCATATTATAGTTCATCACGAAGCTCTTGTAGCTTGGTGGTGGTGTTTGAAGAACTCTGTCAATGACACTATCATCAGGAAGATTAACTCCCAGTTGATTCAAGTGGTTTTGGTACCCAGACATTCTGAGTATATGTTCACTAGCAGAACTATTCTCCTCCATCTTGTAGCTATAGAACTTATTGGAGACTTCATATCTATCAATCCGGTCATTTGCTTGAAATATTAACTTCAACTTCTAGAACATCTCATATGCTCCATGACATTCAAAACGTCGTTGAAGTCCCGGTTCTAAGCTGTAAAGCATGGCACACTGAACTATCGAGTAGTCATCAGCGTTGCTCTGCCAGGTGTTCATAACATCTGGCGTTGCTCCTGCAGCGGGTTTGTCACCTAGCGGTGCTTCCAAGACGTAATTCTTCTATGCAGCAATGAGGATAATCCTCAAGTTACGGACCCAGTCCGTGTAGTTGCTACCATCATCTTTCAACTTAGCTTTCTCTAGGAACGCATTAAAATTCAACGGAACAACATCACGAGCCATCTATCTACAACAACATAGACATGCAAAATACTATCAGGTATTAAGTTCATGATAAATTAAAGTTCAATTAATTAAATTACTTAAGAACTCCCACTTAGATAGACATCTCTCTAATTATCTAAGTGATCACGTCATCCATATCAACTAAACCATGTCCGATCATCACGTGAGATGGAGTAGTTTTCAATGGTGCACATCACTATGTTGATCATATCTACTATATGATTCACGCCCGACCTTTCGGTCTCCAGTGTTCCGAGGCCATATCTGCATATGTTAGCCTCGTAAAGTTTAACCCGAGTATTCTGTGTGTGCAAAACTGGCTTGCACCCGTTGTATGTGAATGTAGAGCTTATCACACCCGATCATCACGTGGTGTCTTGGCACGACGAACTGTAGCAACGGTGCATACTCAGGGAGAACACTTATACCTTGAAATTTAGTGAGAGATCATCTTATAATGCTACCGCCGAACTAAGCAAAATAAGATGCATAAAGGATAAACATCACATGCAATCAATATAAGTGATATGATATGGCCATCATCATCTTGTGCCTTTGATCTTCATCTCCAAAGCACCGCCATGATCACCATCGTCACCGGCTTGACACCTTGATCTCCATCGAAGCATCATTGTCGTCTCGCCAACTATTGCCTCTAGGACTATCGCTACCGCTTAGTGATAAAGTAAAGCAATTACATGGCGACTGCATTTCATACAATAAAGCGACAACCATATGGCTCCTGCCAGTTGCCGATAGCTGTGTTACAAAACATGATCATCTCATACAATAAAATTTAGCATCATGTCTTGACCATATCACATCACAACATGCCCTGCAAAAACAAGTTAGACGTCCTCTACTTTGTTGTTGCAAGTTTTTCGTGGCTGCTACGGGCTAAGCAAGAACCGTTCTTACCTACGCATCAAAAACCACAATGCGGTATAGTGATTGCTTTTCGATCTTCAGAAAGAACCCTGTTCATTGAATCCAATTCAACTAAAGCTGGAGAAACGGACACCCACTAGCCACCTGTGTGCGAAGCACGTCGATAGAACCAGTCTCGCGTAAGCGTACGCGTAATGTCAGTCTGGGTCACTTCATCCAACAATGCCGCCGAATCAAGAATCAACTAGTGACGGAAAGCAATATGTATATACCCACGCCCGCAACTCCTTTGTGTTCTACTCATGCATATAACATCTACGCATAAACCTGGCTCGGATGCCTCTGTTGGGGAACGCAGTAATTTCAAAAAAATTCCTATGCACACACAAGATCATGGTGCTGCATAGCAACGAGAGGGGTCGTCTACGTACCCTCGTAGACCGTAAGCGGAGGCGTTATGACAACGCGGTTGATGTAGTCGTACGTCTTCACAGTCGATCGATCTAGCACCGAAGGTACGGCACCTCCGTGATCTGCACACGTTCGGCTCGGTGACGTCCCGCGAACTCACGATCCAGTAGAGCTTCGAGGGAGAGTTTCGTCAGCACGATGGCGTGATGACGGTGATGATGTTGCTACCGGAACAGGACTTTGCCTAAGCACCACTATGATATAACCGAGGTGGATTATGGTGGAGGGGGGCACGGCACATGGCTAAAAGATTAATGATCAACTTGTGTGTCTATGGGGTGCCCCCCTCCCCCATATATAAAGGAGTGGAGGGGGGAGGGGGAGGGCCGGACCTCTCTATGGCGCGCCCTAGGGGAGTCCTACTCCCTCTGGGAGTAGGATTCCCCCTTACAAGTAGGAGTAGGAGAGGAAGGAAGGAGGAGAGATGGAGGAAGGAAAGGGGGGCCAACCCCCCTCCCAATTCAGATTGGGCTAGGGGGCGCGCCTCCCTCTTTTCCCTTCCCTCTCCTCTATTCCACTAAGGCCCATATACTCCCCGTGGGGTTCCGGTAACCTCCCGGTACTCCGGAAAAATGCCCGAACCACTCGGAACCATTCCGATGTCCAAATATAGGCTTCCAATATATCGATCTTTATGTGTCGACCATTCCGAGACTCCTCGTCATGTCCGTGATCAAATCCGGGACTCTAAACTACCTTTGGTACATCAAAACATATAAACTCATAATACCGATCGTCACCGAACATTAAGCGTGCGGACCCTACGGGTTCGAGAACTATGTAGACATGATTGAGACATGTCTCCGGTCAATAACCAATAGCAGAACCTGGATGCTCATATTGGCTCCTACATATTCTACGAAGATCTTTATCGGTCAAACCGCATAACGGTATACGTTGTTCCCTTTGTCATCGGTTTGTTACTTGCCCGAGATTCGATCGTCGGTATCTCAATACCTAGTTCAATCTCATTACCAGCAAGTCTCTTTACTCGTTCCGTAATGCTACATCCCGTAACTAACTCATTAGCTACATTCCTTGCAAGGCTTATTGTGATGTACATTACCGAGAGGGCCCAGAGATACCTCTCCGACAATCGGAGTGACAAATCCTAATCTTGATCCATGCCAACTCAACAAACACCATCGGAGACACCTGTAGAGCATCTTTATAATCACCCAGTTACGTTGTGACGTATGGTAGTGAATGAAATATGCCCTAGAGGCAATAATAAAGTTATTATTTATTTCCTTATATCATGATAAATGTTTATTATTCATGCTAGAATTGTATTAACCAGAAACATAATACATGTGTGAATACATAGACCAACAGAGTGTCACTAGTATGCCTCTACTTGACTAGCTCGTTAATCAAAGATGGTTATGTTTCCTAACCATGAACAAGGAGTTGTTATTTGATTAACGAGGTCACATCATTAGTAGAATGATCTGATTGACATGACCCATTCCATTAGCTTAGCACCCGATCGTTTAGTATGTTGCTATTGCTTTCTTCATGACTTATACATGTTCCTATAACTATGAGATTATGCAACTCCCGTTTACCGGAGGAACACTTTGGGTACTACCAAACGTCACAACGTAACTGGGTGATTATAAGGGAGTACTACAGGTGTCTCCAATGGTAAATGTTGGGTTAGCGTATTTCGAGATTAGGGTTTGTCACTCTGATTGTCGGAGAGGTATCTCTGGGCCCTCTCGGTAATGCACATCACATAAGCCTTGCAAGCACTGCAACTAATAAGTTAGTTGTGAGATGATGTATTACGGAACGAGTAAAGAGACTTGCCGGTAACGAGATTGAACTAGGTATTGGATACCGACGATCGAATCTCGGGCAAGTAACATACCGATGACAAAGGGAACAACGTATGTTGTTATGCGGTCTGACCGATAAAGATCTTCGTAGAATATGTAGGAGCCAATATGGGCATCCAGGTCCCGCTATTGGTTATTGACCGGAGACATGTCTCGGTCATGTCTACATTGTTCTCGAACCGTAGGGTCCGCACGCTTAACGTTACGATGACAGTTATTATGAGTTTATGCATTTTGATGTACCGAAGGTTGTTCGGAGTCCCGGATGAGATCACGGACATGACGAGGAGTCTCGAAATGGTCGAGACGTAAAGATTGATATATTGGAAGCCTATGTTTGGACACCGAAAGTGTTCCGGGTGAAATCGGGATTTTACCGGAATACCGGGAGGGTTACCGGAACCCCCCGGGAGGCTAATGGGCCTATTGGGCCTTAGTGGAAAAGAGAAAAGAGGCAGCCCACAAGCTGGCCGGCGCCCCCCCTTTCCCCAAGTCCTAGTAGGACTAGGAGAAGTGGGCCGGCCCCCTCTCTTCTCTTTCCCCCCTTGAGTCCTAATTGGAATAGGATTGAGGGGGGGAGTCCTACTCCCGGTGGGAGTAGGACTCCTCCTGCGCCCTCTCCCCCTAGCCGGCCGAACCCCCTCCCCTGGTCCTTTATATACGGGGGCAGGGGGCACCCCAAGACACAGAACTTGATCCTTGAGATCGTTCCTTAGCCGTGTGCGGTGCCCCCTGCCACCAAATTCCACCTCGATCGTACCGTTGTAGTGCTTAGGCGAAGCCCTGCGTCAGTAGTACATCAAGATCGTCATCACGCCGTCGTGCTGATGGAACTCTTCCTCGACGCTTTGCTGGATCGGAGCCCGAGGAACGTCATCGAGCTGAACGTGTGCTAAGAACTCGGAGGTGCCGGAGTAACGGTGCTTGGATCGGTCGGATCGGGAAGAAGACGTACGACTACTTCCTCTATGTTGTGTGATCGCTTCCGCAGTCGGTCTGCGTTGGTACGTAGACAACACTCTCCCCTCTCGTTGCTGTGCATCACCATGATCTTGCGTGTGCGTAGGAAATTTTTTGAAATTACTGCGTTCCCCAACAGTGGCATCCGAGCCTAGGTTTTATGGTTTGATGTTATTTGCACGAGTAGAACACAAGTGAGTTGTGGGCGATACAAGTCATACTGCCTACCAGCATGTCATACTTTGGTTCGGCGGTATTGTTGGTTGAGACGATCCGGACCAACCTTACGCGTACTCTTACGCGAGACCGGTTCCCTCGACGTGCTTTGCACATAGATAGCTTGCGGAAGACTGTCTCTCCAACTTTAGTTGAACCAAGTGTGACTACGCCCGGTCCTTGAGAAGGTTAAAACGGAGTCTATTTGACGAACTATCGTTGTGGTTTTGATGCGTAGGTGAGATGAGTTCTTACTTAAAGCCCGTAGCAGCCACGTAAAACTTGCAACAACAAAGTAGAGGACGTCTAACTTGTTTTTGCAGGGTATGTTGTGATGTGATATGGTCAAGGCATGATGCTGATTTTATTGTATGAGATGATCATGTTTTGTAACTAAGTTATCGGCAACTGGCAGGAGCCATATGGTTGTCGCTTTATTGTATGCAATGCAATCGCGATGTAATGCTTTACTTTATTACTAAGCGGTAGTGATAGTCGTGGAAGCATAAGATTGGCGAGACGACAACGTTGCTACGATGGAGATCAAGGTGGCGCGCCGGTGACGATGGTGATCATGACGGTGCTTCGGAGATGGAGATCACAAGCACAAGATGATGATGGCCATATCATATCACTTATATTGATTGCATGTGATGTTTATCCTTTTATGCATCTTATCTTGCTTTGATTGACGGTAGCATTATAAGATGATCTCTCACTAAATTATCAAGAAGTGTTCTCCCTGAGTATGCACCGTTGCCAAAGTTCGTCGTGCCCAGACACCACGTGATGATCGGGTGTGATAAGCTCTACGTCCATCTACAACGGGTGCAAGCCAGTTTTGCACACGCAGAATACTCAGGTTATACTTGACGAGCCTAGCATATGCAGATATGGCCTCGGAACACAGAGACCGAAAGGTCGAGCGTGAATCATATAGTAGATATGATCAACATGACGATGTTCACCATTGAAAACTACTCCATCTCACGTGATGATCGGTTATGGTTTAGTTGATTTGGATCACGTGATCACTTAGAGGATTAGAGGGATGTCTATCTAAGTGGGAGTTCTTAAGTAATATGATTAAATTGAACTTAAATTTATCATGAACTTAGTCCTGGTAGTATTTTGCAAATCATGTTGTAGATCAATAGCTCGCGTTGTTGCTTCCCTGTGTTTATTTTGATATGTTCCTAGAGAAAATTGTGTTGAAATATGTTAGTAGCAATGATGCGGATTGGATCCGTGATCTGAGGTTTATCCTCATTGCTGCACAGAAGAATTATGTCCTTGATGCACCGCTAGGTGACAGACCTATTGCAGGAGCAGATGCAGACGTTATGAACGTTTGGCTAGCTCAATATGATGACTACTTGATAGTTTAGTGCACCATGCTTAATGGCTTAGAATCGGGACTTCAAAGACGTTTTGAACGTCATGGACCATATGAGATGTTCAGGAGTTGAAGTTAATATTTCAAGCAAATACCCTAGTTGAGAGACATGAAGTCTCCAGCAAGTTCTATAGCTAAAAGATGGAGGAGAATCGCTCAACTAGTGAGCATGTGCTCAGATCGTCTGGGTACTACAATCGCTTGAATCAAGTGGGAGTTAATCTTCCAGATAAGATAGTGATTGACAGAATTCTCTAGTCACCATCACCAAGTTAGTAGAACTTCGTGATGAACTATAATATGCAAGGGATAACAGAAACAACTCCCAAGCTCTTCGTGATGCTGAAATCAACGAAGGTAGAAATCAAGAAAAACATCAAGTGTTGATGGTTGACAAGACCACTAGTTTCAAGAAAAGGGCAAAGGGAAGAAGGGGAACTTCAAGAAGAACGGCAAGCAAGTTGCTGCTCAAGTGAAGAAGCCCAAGTCTGATCCTAAGCCTGAGACTAAGTGCTTCTACTGCAAAGGGACTGGTCACTGGAAGCGGAACTACCCCAAGTGATTGGCGGATAAGAAGGATGGCAAAGTGAACATAAGTATATTTGATATACATGTTATTGATGTGTACTTCACTAGTGTTTATAGCAAACCCTTAGTATTTGATACTAGTTCAGTTGCTAAGTTTAGTAACTCGAAACGGGAGTTGCAGAATAAACAAAGACTAGTTAAGGGTGAAGTGACGATGTGTGTTGGAAGTGGTTCCAAGATTGATATGATCATCATCACACACTCCCTATACTTTCGGGATTAGTGTTGAACCTAAATAAGTGTTATTTGGTTTTTGCGTTGAGCATGAATATGATTTGATCATGTTTATTGCAATACGGTTATTCATTAAAGTAAGAGAATAAATTGTTGTTCTGTTTACATGAATAAAACCTTATATGGTTACACACCCAATGAAAATAGTTCATTGGATCTCGATCTTAGTGATACACATATTCATAATATTGAAACCAAAAGATGCAAAGTTAATAATGATAGTGCAACTTATTTGTGGCACTGCTGTTTAGGTCATATTGGTATAAAGCACATGAAGAAACTCCATGCTGATGGGTTTTTGGAATCACTTGATTATGAATCAGTTGATGCTTGCGAACCATGCCTCATGGGCAAGATGACTAAGACTCTGTTCTTCGGAACATTGGAGCGAGCAACAGATTTGTTGGAAATCATACATACTGATGTATGTGGTCCACGACAGGTATCATTATTTTCTGATCTTCACAAATGATTTGAGCAGATATGAGTATATCTACTTGATGAAACATAAGTCTAAAAAGTTCAAAGAATTTCAGAGTGAAGTGAAAAATCAACGTGACAAGAAAATAAAGTTTCTACGATCTGATCGCGGAGACAAATATTTGAGTTACGAGTTTGGTCTTCAGTTAAAACAATGTGAAATATTTTCACTACTCACGCCACCTGGAACACCACAGCATAATGGTGTGTCCGAACGTCATAACCGTACTTTATTGGATATAGTGCAATATATGATGTTTCTTACCGGTTTACCACTATCGTTTTTGGGGTCACGCATTAGAGACAGCTGCATTCACATTAAATAGGGCACCATATAAATCCGTTGAGACGACACCGTGTGAACTATGGTTTGGCAAGAAACCTAAGCTGTCGTTTCTTAAAGTTTGGAGTTGCAATGCTTATATGAAAAAGTTTCATCCTGATAAGCTCAAACTCAAATCGGAGAAGTGCGTCTTCATAGGATATCCAAAGGAAACTATTGGATACACCTTCTCTCACAGATCCGAAGGCAAGACTTTTTGTTGCTAAAATTCGGAAACTTTCTGGAGAAGGAGTTTCTCTCGAAAGAAGTGAGTGGGAGGAAAGTAGAAACTTGACGAGGTAACTGTACCTGCTCCCTTGTTGGAAAGTAGCACAACACAGAAAACTGTTTTTGTGGCACCTACACCAGTTAGTGAGGAAGCTAATGATGATGATCATGAAACTTCAGAACAAGATACTACTGAACCTCGTAGATCAACCAGAGTAAGATCCGCGCCAGAGTGGTACGGTAATCCTTTTCTGGAAGTCATGCTACTAGATCATGATGAACCTACGAACTATGAAGAAGCGATGGTGAGCCCAGATTCCGCAAAGTGGCTTGAAGCCATGAAATCTGAGAAATGATCCATGTATAAGAACAAAGTATGGACTTTGGTTGACTTGCCTGATGATCGGCAAGCAATTGAGAATAAATGGATCTTCAAGAGGAAGACGGACGTTGATAGTAGTGTTACTATCTACAAAGCTAGAATTGTCGCAAAAGGTTTTTCGACAAGTTCAAGGTGTTGACTACGATGAGAGTTTCTCACTCGTATCTATGCTCGAGTCTGTCCGAATCATGTTAGTAATTGTCGCATTTTATGAAATCTGGCAAAAGGATAAACAAAACTGCATTCCTTAATGGATTTATTAAAGAAGAGTTGTATATGATGCAACAGAAGGTTTTGTCAATCCGAAAGGTGCTAACAAAATGTGCAAGCTCCAGCGATCCATCTGTGGACTGGTGCAAGCATCTCGGAGTTGGAATATACGCTTTGATGAGTTGATCAAAGCATATAGTTTTATACAGACTTGCGGTGAAGCCTGTATTTACAAGAAAGTGAGTGGGAGCACTACAGCATTTCTGATAAGTATATGTGAATGACATATTGTTGATCGGAAATAATGTAGAATTATTCTGTAAAGCATAAAGGAGTGTTTGAAAGGAGTTTTTCAAAGAAAGACTTCGATGAAGCTACTTACATATTGAGCTTCAAGATCTATAGAGATAGATCAAGACGCTTGATAAGTTTTTCAATAAGTACATACCTTGACAAGATTTTGTAGTAGTTCAAAATGGAACAGTCAAAGAAAAAGTTTCTTGCCTGTGTTACAAGGTGTGAAGTTGAGTAAAGACTCAAAACCCGACCACGGCAGAAGATAGAAAGAGAATGAAAGTCATTCCCTATGCCTCATTCATAGGTTCTATAAAGTATGCCATGCTGTGTACCGGATCTAATATATACCCTGCACTGATTTGGCAAGGGAGTACAATAGTGATCTAGGAGTAGATCACTGGACAGCGGTCAAAATTATCCTTAGTGAAATAAGGAAATGTTTCTCGATTATGGACGTGACAAAAAGGTTCGTCGTAAAGGGTTACGTCGATGCAAGTTTTTGACACTGATCCAGATGATTCTAAATCTGGATACATATTGAAAGTGGGAGCAATTAGCTAGAGTAGCTCCGTGTAGAGCATTGTAGACATAGAACTTGCAAAATACTTACGGATCTGAATGTGACAGACCCGCTGACTAAAATTATCTCACAAGCAAAACATGATCACACCTTAGTACTCTTTGGGTGTTAATCACATAGATATGTGAACTAGATTACTGACTCTAGTAAACCCTTTGAGTGTTGGTCACATGACGATGTGAACTATGAGTGTTAATCACATGGTGATGTGAACTATTGCTGTTAAATCACATTGCGATGTGAACTAGATTATTGACTCTAGTGCAAGTGGGAGACTGAAGGAAATATGCCCTAGAGGCAATAATAAAGTTATTATTTATTTCCTTATATCATGATAAATGTTTATTATTCATGCTAGAATTTTATTAACCGGAAACATAATACATGTGTGAATACATAGACCAACAGAGTGTCACTAGTATGCCTCTACTTGACTAGCTCGTTAATCAAAGATGGTTATGTTTCCTAACCATGAACAAGGAGTTGTTATTTGATTAACGAGGTCACATCATTAGTAGAATGATCTGATTGACATGACCCATTCCATTAGCTTAGCACCCGATCGTTTAGTATGTTGCTATTGCTTTCTTCATGACTTATACATGTTCCTATAACTATGAGATTATGCAACTCCCGTTTACCGGAGGAACACTTTGGGTACTACCAAACGTCACAATGTAACTGGGTGATTATAAAGGAGTACTACAGGTGTCTCCAATGGTAAATGTTGGGTTAGCGTATTTCGAGATTAGGGTTTGTCACTCCGATTGTCGGAGAGGTATCTCTGGGCCCCCTCGGTAATGCACATCACATAAGCCTTGCAAGCACTGCAACTAATAAGTTAGTTGTGAGATGATGTATTACGGAACGAGTAAAGAGACTTGCCGGTAACGAGATTGAACTAGGTATTGGATACCGACGATCGAATCTCGGGCAAGTAACATACCGATGACAAAGGGAACAACGTATGTTGTTATGCGGTCTGACCGATAAAGATCTTCGTAGAATATGTAGGAGCCAATATGGGCATCCAGGTCCCGCTATTGGTTATTGACCGGAGACGTGTCTCGGTCATGTCTACATTGTTCTCGAACCATAGGGTCCGCACGCTTAACGTTACGATGACAGTTATTATGAGTTTATGCATTTTGATGTACCGAAGGTTGTTCGGAGTCCCGGATGAGATCAGGAGTCTCGAAATGGTCGAGACGTAAAGATTGATATATTGGAAGCCTATGTTTGGACACCGGAAGTGTTCCGGGTGAAATCGGGATTTTACCGGAATACCGGGAGGGTTACCGGAACCCCCCGGGAGGCTAATGGGCCTATTGGGCCTTAGTGGAAAAGAGAAAAGAGGCAGCCCACAAGCTGGCCGGCGCCCCCCCTTTCCCCAAGTCCTAGTAGGACTAGGAGAAGTGGGCCGGCCCCCTCTCTTCTCTTTCCCCCCTTGAGTCCTAATTGGAATAGGATTGAGGGGGGGAGTCCTACTCCCGGTGGGAGTAGGACTCCTCCTGCGCCCTCTCCCCCTAGCCGGCCGAACCCCCTCCCTTGGTCCTTTATATACGGGGGCAGGGGGCACCCCAAGACACAGAACTTGATCCTTGAGATCGTTCCTTAGCCGTGTGCGGTGCCCCCTGCCACCAAATTCCACCTCGATCGTACCGTTGTAGTGCTTAGGCGAAGCCCTGCGTCGGTAGTACATCAAGATCGTCATCACGCCGTCGTGCTGACGGAACTCTTCCTCGACGCTTTGCTGGATCGGAGCCCGAGGAACGTCATCGAGCTGAACGTGTGCTAAGAACTCGGAGGTGCCGGAGTAACTGTGCTTGGATCGGTCGGATCGGGAAGAAGACGTACGACTACTTCCTCTACATTGTGTGATCGCTTCCGCAGTCGGTCTGCGTTGGTACGTAGACAACACTCTCCCCTCTCGTTGCTGTGCATCACCATGATCTTGCGTGTGCGTAGGAAATTTTTTGAAATTACTGCGTTCCCCAACAGGTAGCACACAAAGTGTTCCTCCGGTATTCGGGAGTTGCATGATCTCATAGTCATAGGAACATGTATAGTTATGGAGAAAGCAATAGCAACAAACTAAACGATCATCGTGCTAAGCTAACGGATGAGTCAAGTCAATCACAACATTCTCTAATGATTTGATCCCGTTAATCAAATGACAACTCATGTCTATGGTTAGGAAACATAACCATCATTGATTCAATGAGCTAGTCAAGTAGAGGCAAACTAGTGACACTCTGTTTGTCTATGTATTCACACATGTACTAAGTTTCGGGTTAATACAAATCTAGCATGAATAATAAACATTTATCATGATATAAGGAAATATAAATAACAACTTTATTATTGCCTCTAGGGCATATTTCCTTCAAGGAATACAACACAATATGAGCTAGCACAAGTAAAGGTGAGAGATAACCAAAAGCGGAGTCGGTGGGACGAGGATGTGTTACCGAAGTTCCTTCCCTTTGAGGGGAAGTATGTCTCCATTGGAGAGGTGTGGAGGCACAATGCTCCCCAAGAAGCCACTAGGGCCACCGTATTCTCCTCACGCCCTCACACAATGCGAGATGCCGTGATTCCACTATTGGTGCCTTTGAAGGCGGTGACTGAACCTTTACAAACAAGGTTGTGGCTATCTCCACAACTCAATTGGAGGCTCCCAACGATACCACGGAGCTTCACCACAATGGAATATGGCTCCAAGGTGATCTCAACCGTCTAGGGTGCTCAAACACCCAAGAGTAACAAGATCCGCAAGGGATTAGTGGGGGGAATCAAATTTCTCTTGGTGGAAGTGTAGATCCGGGCCTTCTCGAGCAATCCCCAAAGAATCAACAAGTTTGATTGGCTAGGGAGAGAGATCGGGCGGAAATGAGCTTTGGAGCAACAATGGAGCTTGGGGGAAAAGAGGTGGATCCACTTGGAGAAGAAGACCTCCTTTTATAAGGGGGAAAACGAACCAACTGTTGCCCCCGCTCAGCCCCGCACAGAGCGGTACTACTGCTGGGGGCAGCGGTACTACTGTTGTGACCAGCGGTACTATCGCTCCCCCTCGCGGTACTGCCACGCAGACAGAGGAAAGTAAGAGGCGGAGCAGGACCTGGACCCAAGGCGGTACTAACAATGGTGGTAAGGGCGGTACTACCACCTCTACTGCCGCTGCCAGTGCCGCAAAACCCGACACGAGAGGCAACAACCTCGAGTCGAGGCGGTAGGAGCGCGGAACAGCAGTGGTACTACGGCTGAGAACTCCAGGCGGTACTACCGCAGAGGAGCGGTACTGCCGCTTGTAGTTCATGAGCGGTACTACCGCTGGGGTCCGCGGTACTACCGTTGGTACCAGACTTCATAGGGAAGGCGACGAGGAAGCCTCTCCATCGAAGCGGGAAGGCTCAGTGGGTGCAAAGGGGATGTGTACATGATGATTCCACCCTAGCCTAACCAATGCGGACCGCCTCTTGATAGTACGGTGACTCCTATGACACAGGACCACCAGAACTGAATCGATAGAGCTACACCATCTTCGCTTAAAACTCCGAGGGGAGGGAATCGTCTCGTGCCAAAGGATGAAACTCTGAAATACTCAACGCACACGATTAGTCCGCAAGAGCGTTGTCATCAATCACCAAAACTACTTAGAGAGAGAAATGCCTAAACATATGGCAGAAATGGGTGTACAGCTAGTTTCACTACTGCCTCGTAACTCATAGTAAACCCATCCGTTGTCATCGGTGTGCTTCATAGAGCACACGTCGTTTGTGGACACGATTTGGTCCTGCAACCAAATGTTGGACATAGCAGGGGCGTTAGCGAGTGGATACCTAATAAAAAAGGCAGGTACACCTTCCATGGCCACTTTAGTGGGTTGAAAATTTTGTTGTTCGTGGCGTTTTTCCTCCCTCCAACCCCGGGGGTGTTGTGCACACAATTCGTCGTGTTCTTCTTGCTAACGTTGACGCAGCAGGTCACAACGCTCTTTGTTAACGACAAAAGGCTCACCGGGTACTTGTCATCTTAATCGACCTCGATGTGGGGAAGAAACTCAGCACCAAACACAAGGGACCGACGTGTACTTTTTGCTCACATTTCCGATGTAGTTTACCAAACTCTTCGTTAGTGGCGACTAGCTCATCGGTTACTATCATATTGACCGGTCGCTGGGGGAAAAACTCAAGGCCAAATACAAAGGGGGGGGCGGCGATGAACTATGGCCATCAGCATGTGCTAGGCGGCACTCCCCTGATGTGGTCCTAGCCTTCCAAGTAAGAAAAATAATAATGAGGCCACCCTATGAATAATTCCGACACGACGAAAGCGGCATCCCTCGTGGGTCATGTATGTCTCTCCATCAAACTGGTGTCCTAGATCATGCATAGTCCTCGTATCTTCAACCGATGGAAGCGGAGGAGGAGAGTGTGGAGGGCGGGGGTTTTGTCTGTCTTTGCCCTTGATTTCGCTCACACCTAGTTTGGTGGTCACTTTAAGGTTCGTGTCGTACCAAGTGTGTGCCTTGCGGCATCTCACCGTCCATTTTTTTGCCACAGTTTCTTTCTTAAGAATATATAAAGACTAACAAAAATGTTCCAATGGGAGATAAAATACCCCACGTTCCCGATCCAATAAACATGGTAAAAATGTGTGTACAGCTAGTTTCACTACCAAATGTGTGCCTCGCGGCATTTCACCGTTCATTTTTTCGCCATAGTTTCTTTATTACTGTATTATAAGAATAAGACTACTCGCACAAATGCTCCAATGGGAGATAAAATACCACACGTCCTTGATCCAATAAACATGGTAGAAATGTATGTATGCCTAATTTCACTACCACCTCGTACTCATAGTGAACCCATCTATTGTCACCGGCGTGCTTCACAGAGCACACATCATTTGTGGACACGATTTGGTCCTGCAGTGAAACGTTGGACATGGCAAGGAGTGTTAGTGAGTAGATAGCGAATAAAAATTCAGGTACACCTTCCATGGGTCGTGGCCACTTCCGTGGTTGCAAAATTTGTTGTTCGTGGTGTTGTTCTCTCCTTCCAACCATGATGATGGTGTGCACATAATTCGTCGTGTTCTTCTTGCTAACGTTGATGGAACATGTCAAGACGCTCTTTGTTAACGACAACCGATTCACCGGCTACTTGTCATCGATCTTAGTCGGCCTCGATGTGGGGAAGAAACTCATCACCAAACGCGAGGGGCCGTTGTGTACTTCTTGCTCACATTGCTTATGTAGTTCACCAAACTCTTTGTTAATGGTGACTAGCTCGTCGGTTACTATTGTATTGACCGGTTGCTGGAGAAAAAACTCAAGGCCAAATGCAAGAGGAGGTGGCGATGAATCGTGGCCATCAGCACGTGCTAGGCAGCACTACTGTGATGTGGTCTTTCCCTTTCAAGTAAGAAAAATAATAATGAGACCATCCTATGAATAATTATGACACCAGAAAAGCGACATCCCTTGTTGGCCATGTATCTCTCTCCATCAAATTGGCGTCCTAGATCATGCATAGTCGGGCATGTATCTCTCTCCATCAATTGTTGGCCATGTATCTCTCTTCAACCGATGGAAGCGTCGCCGCGACAACGAGAGGGTGGTGCCACGGCGTGCTGCGACTAACACATGTAAAAGCTACATCGAGTGATTTGTTTTGCTGCGTTGGTTATATGGGTGAAGTGGTTACTCAGGAGACGACAGCAAGGGTTGATAGGCAGGGCGATGTGGCGGCGCACCCAGTATGGAACAAGTCCAAAATAAACCTTAAAGTTGTACAAGAAAGCTAAATCAAACTCTAAACTTTGAATCCCGGAAATTGGCACTCTGAACTTGTAATCTTGGTCTATTGTAGACCCTAGACCTGTTTGGCACACCGGGAATACTGCAATCCCGGCTGGGATAACCAGCTACTCTCGCCGACAAGAATTTGGGCCGACCCACTATAACACAAAAAGAATTCCTGAGGATTAAAAAATGTTCGCACATTTCTAAAAATGTTCAGAAGTTAAAAATCGTTCCTGTTTTATATATTTGGCACAAATTCCATTCATTTTATGTTTTTCGAAAAATCTTTGGAATTTTAAAATTCTACTCGCATTTTAAAAAACTGTTCGCGATTTAAAAAAAACACATTTGTCAAAAAATGTTCAGAATTACAACAATTTTCCACATGATGTGAATTTTTTTCGGATTTTCAGAATTGTGTCGCATTTGCTGAATAATTTTTTTGGAATTTCATAAATTCTTTCGTAAATAATGTTTTGGATTGTTGGATGCGGACTCGACTGGGCCAGCCCACCAGACATAAAGCGAGTTTTTTTTTCTTATCACGCATCATAAAAATTCTTTCTTTCTTTTTCTTAATGCGTGACTTAATAAATCCAAAAGAGAAAATCATGCCGTGGAGTCGAACTTGGGACCTGGTAGGGTTGACCTGATTTCGCTAGCCACTACAGCAGACGACTATGACTTACATAATAAGAGGCCGAAAATATTTAATCAGAAACCAAAGCATCGAACTTTGGAAACTTTTTTAGGGGCAAACAAGTATTAAAAACGTATTTATTTCTGAAATCATCAAACATTCCATAAAGTGCATTTTTGAAAAGTTTGAATACTTTAAAAAAACCAACAACTATCAAAAAGAGAACACCTTTTGAAACATAAACATTATTTTAAACCTGAACAAAATTTTAAAGTGCAAACACGTTTTGAAACATAATTTTTTCTGAAGCCTGAACAAAATTTTAAAGTGCGAACACTTTTTGCACATTGTACAAAAATGTTTGTGTCTTGTAAAAAAATGTGTTATAACTTTAACAGAATATAGTGACATGTGTTTGAAAAAAGTGCAATTTAAAAATGTTGAACCATGTAAAAGAGTGTTCGTGTAGTTTTATATAATATTTATTGTCATTAAGAAAATGTAAAACATGTTTTTTGTAAAAATATTACCATGTATGCAAAAAAAATTGAAAATATTTAATTGAAAAATGTCCATAATGTATTTGAAAATATCAAAAGTTCATCAAATATTTAATATGTGCGTTAAAAATACGTATTGGGTACTGAGAAAAATTAGAAATGTGTAAAAATGAAAAATGAAAAGAAAACATAAAAGAAAAAACAAATTAGTGCGCGTGCATGAGCGACTGTGCTACTGGGCCGGCCCAATTCAGCAAATACCGGCGAAGTCCTCACAAGGTTTAAAATAAACCGGGATTCGAGAGTTTGATGTGGGATTGAGAGTTCAGGATTTGATTTAGCTTTCGCCTACAAATTTAAGGTTTGTTTTAGACTTTTTCCACCCAATATTGCCACATGAAGCTTCAAGGGGTGCTATTTGAGGCGGACACGTGAGGCGACTTGGGACGCAGACGAGCGCGCAGAGAGCTGAGAATTTCTTCTCCGCTCGCGATCAAATAGCACGGGTGGCCTAATCCTAGGGCTCATGCGCGACCGGCCGGAATTTGGGCCGGCCAGTCCGCGTCTAGCGTTGGCCTTTTAGCGGTGTACTTGTAGATATCTGGATGGGAGTTCCTATAGGCCGCTCGCTGCGGCAAAGTGCCGGTGCTTCGCACAGGAGCGGCTAGCGTGGGCCGGCCCATTTACAGTGGCACGCGACGGCACGTTCCCGAGATGAAAAAAATCGTAAAAAAGAAGATCACACTAGCGTTGTAACTTGAACACGCGACTTCGCACCAATTGGCCTGCCGTGCAAACCACCGCGTCGAAGACCACCTCATGTTCAATTAGCGGCTGGACAATTAAAGACGTATACCAAAGAGACTAATGTTAAACATTAATTCACAAAAAATCCTAAAAACTACAGTCAATTTTTCGAAATTATGAATACTTTCTTCAAAATAAACCCTTTTTCGAATTTTCGTACAAAATTTGTAAAACAGGAACATTTTGATGATGTGAACAAATTTGAAAACGGGGAACATTTCTTGAATTGGTGAACAAAAAATAAAAATGTTTACTTTTTAAAACTTCCAGAACATTTTTTGAATTTGTGAACAGAATTAAAAAACATGAACCATTATTGAATTTGTGAACAAATTAGGAAAGCTGGAACATTTTCTTCAATTCCCAAACATTTTTTGAATCTTGAGAACAAATTTTGAAACAGAGAACATTTTTGAAAAATCCTGAACAAATTTGGAAGCGCGAACAATTTTTTAAAGTACGATTTTTTTTGAATTTTGAGAACATATTTTAAAACGGAGAACAATTTTGAAAAATCCCGAACAAATTTGGAAGTACGAACATTTTTTAATATGTGAACAAAAAATTAAAATCTGGTACATTTTCTGAATTTCGAAAGTTTTGTACTTTTTTGTGTAACGAGAACAAATTTTGAATTTTGAGATTTTTTTTTCAAAAACTGAACATTTTTTGGGAACACGAAGAAAAATTATTTCTTTTGAAAAAAAGAGAAGAAAAGGAAAAGAAGTAAAAATAAAATCGTAAACATTTTGTAAAATTGCGAACAAGTTCTGAGAAAGAAAAATAAACTTGAAAAAGAAAATGAAACAAAAAACAAAAAAGTAAAAAAAAACAGAAACGAAAAAATAGAAATGGAAAAACAATAGAAAGCCGAAAAAGAACCATAAAACGATACAGGAAAAAACCCGGTTCAGGGAACTTTCTAGAAGGTTCCCAAAACCGGTTGGACGCAATATGTATAAGTGGGCCGGCCCAGGTTTGTCGCTCGGTGCGCTGCCCTGTGCTGTAGGCCGACATTTTGCCGCAGGGAGCGGCGAATAGGGATGTCCTATCTGGATAGCCTTTCTTCTTTTGCGAATATCTGGAGAGCCTTGTGAATCGTCAGTTTCTTGAAAACTCTTTCACTCTGTTCCTTTGTCCTTCTTGTTAATTAATTAATTTATTTATTTATTCAGGACAATCCTCAAAATATCGTTTACTGAATTAATTACTCCAATTCCTAGCTGCCCCAACGACTGATCCGATTCGACATGATTCGTGTATAGAAGATGATCGCAAACAAGGGTGACGAAAATTCCTCGCTGTCTATTTCCATCACCCAGCTAACCATTGACCGGCCGCATAAGCAAACACTCCATGTCCATCAACAGAAGATTTGGCATGATTCTTTTTCCGGAGAAGAAGACTATACAAGATGATGGCAAACGTCCATCTCCATGAGACCATCACCTACCAATGATCGATACACACACACCTTGTTCCTTTTTGACCGGCCGCATGCGTAGCAGAAGCAAACGCTCCAACTCCACGGCCATGGAGCTCCTCCCCTTCCTTCTCCTGCTACTCGTGGGTGCCACCGTGGCCTCCGGCGAACCGGCGTACCCTGGCTACGGCGCCACCGACGCCGAGCCGGCGTGCGGCGTGAAGGAGGAGGCGGCAGCGGTGCCCGTGCCGGAGAGGCGCGAGGAGTTCGACGGGGGGCGGATCCTGGACATCAGCCACTACTACCGGGAGGACATGCCGGCGTTCGAGTCGGCGGAGGGCACGCCCGGGTTCCTGCAGCTGGCCCGGTCCATGCGCAACGGCTCCGACATCGCCAACTTCTCCGAGCTCCGGCTCACGGCGCACTCCGGCACCCACGTCGACGCGCCGGGCCACGTCTTCGAGCACTACTACGACGCCGGCTTCGACGTCGACACGCTCGACCTCGCCGTCCTCAACGGTACGCCACGCATACGCTTCTTATTTCTGATTCTACATAGTAAATAATAAATCGCTGGCTAGGTAGCTAGCAGTAGCCATGTGATTCGTTAGCAGTACTAATTATCGATCACAGGAATAGTAATTTTTAAATTTCTGACTTGTAATCTGGTGTGTGCCGCAGGACCAGCACTGTTGGTAGATGTTCCAAGGGACAGCAACATAACAGGTAAACTACATAGACCCCCCCCCCCCCCCCCCCCCACTCCACTTGCATATTTCAGTTTCATAAAGTCAGCTATTCAATCAGGCTCCAGGAAGCATTTGCTCTAAAATAGTTTAGTAAATGTGGAAAAAATACAAAAAATTTAGACATGTATATGGTCATGTCCAAATGCTATCTATATTGTTTAGGGGGAAAGCCCAATCATTTCGACCCGTGCAAAAAAGTATTACATTTTGAATTTCAGAAAGTAATCTCACATGTCTGAATTTGAAGTAGAAAAATGTTACATTTTTGAATTTCAGGAACTAATCTCACCCGGTTGACAAATTTGGTTTCAGATATTTAAATTGGCATATGTCAAAATTTGTGTCAGTAAGACACGCCAATTGGAAAGTAAAAATAGCAAATTGTCAGGGTTAAGAGTGCAAGCGAGAATAATATATATGCGCACACCACTGTCTTTCATTTTGAACTGTAAAGATGATATTTCCATGTTACATCATGATCATGTAATACTGGTTCTGCCACCTCAAATTATATTGTTTCATAATGTTTCATGGACTCATGGTAGACAATGTGTGCGTATATGTTCATGAAAAACACCCCCAAATACAAATTTCTTTTCGTGCAGCTGATGTCATGGAGTCATTGTATATTCCTAAAGGAGTCCGCCGTGTACTCTTCCGAACCTTAAATACCGACAGGTAATACCGACATACTATGCATGCACACAAGAACTCGCATCACATTCATGTATACGTGTGCACATACAACACATGGTGGCTTTACTCTATGATGGTGATGGCATACATAAAACTTGGGGGAGACTTGTATGAGATCTCACTTTTAGGTGAGATCGTGAGATCAATCCAAAAAAAAAAAGCATATCTAGACATTTTGAAAAAACCTGAAATAATTTGACAACATTCATGTGGGGTATGTCTACAGCTCTGAAAAAAATCAGCTCAAAACTCGATGTACGTTTAGAGATTCAAAAAAGACAAATTCGAATGTGAATAGTAACAGTTTTGGGTGAATAGTACTTTGACACTATTCATATCTGATTTTGTCTTTTTTGTTTCTATTAATGTAAGTTGATTTAGGAGCTGAAACTTTCTTAGGTTGTACATCAAACATTGATGTGTGTCTACAAAAAAATTGAGAATGTTTGAACATGTAAATGTTTTTCAAAAAAATCAATCTCATAGATCTCACCTAATGTAAGATCTCGCACAAGTCTTCCCCCATAAAACTTAAGTTAGCGTATTATGTCATTTTTAACCTTGTGATCACTGCCGATCAGAAATTTGAGGTGGATTTAACACTTGGAATTACATCGTATGTCGGCCAGAAAATTTAGACTGTTTTACAAAATTGTGTGTGGGGTGTGGGGTGGGGGTTCAATTGAGCCCACATCCTACACTTCTATAGTTGGATTTTCATGGTATGATCTTATTACTGTTTAACACTGGTTGCCACTTATTTTTAACTTCATAGTCCATCTCAAAAGAACATATATATCCCGCAAAAAAATCGTCTAAACATGCAATTTTAAGCATGACAAATAAAGTACGTTATAGAAAAGATAAGCATATCCAAATATTTTCAGTACTTACCTTGCACTTATGTTGTCTATGTTATGCGCATGACTTAGGCAATACTCCCTCTGTCCCATAATATAGGAGCGTTTTTGACACTATATTATGGGACAGAGGGAGTAGTAATCATGTAAATTGAAAATAAAATGCATGTGCTAACGCAATATGAAACAACAGAAATTTCAATATCGGTCTTTGTTTATATTTCCTTTTAGTGGATCAACCCATTTTAATTGTATATTTAATATATGATGTTGGCTCATTGATTTGTTTAATGTTCCTGATACTCAATTTTTAATTGAGTGTGGATGACATTTTCTTATGGAGCAAAATTTATATCATATTCGAAGTGAGTTATTATTTAATAAAAACTATGTAGTATAAACTATATCAAACATCAATCTTTCCTTTATGCAGAAAGCTTATGTGGAAGAAAGAGTTTGATTCAAGTTATGTTGGCTTCATGGAGGACGGTGCTCAGTGGTTGATTGATAACACGGACATCCAACTAGTTGGTAAGTCGAAATGTATTCATTCACTTTGTGCACAACAGTCTTTTGATTAAATTTGCAAGATATATTTTTCATCAGCAATACCGTTGCTACCAATAATGCGTGGTAAATCACCAAAGCGAAAATGACTAGTTTTAAATTTTAAATTACTGAACATGTAATATATCTTGGTCTTAGTCTCCCATCTTACTCACATTCCCTTCTCTAATGTTAATTAATATTTTGTTCATGCAGGAGTTGATTACTTGTCTGTGGGAGCATATGAGGAATGTATTCCAGCTCATCTAGTTTTTCTTGATAAAAGGGTAAGGGTTTAAACCCATTCAAGTGGTAAACTTTTGGTCTCCGTGGGAACATATCTTAGGGAGGTGACATATTACATAAACCCGCTTAGTTCAAATCAATCTCATCCGTATTTGGAAGATACGAAAAGTTCATATTCAACATAAAAATTGGTTGTTCGGCAGTAACCCTTTCGCCACTTGTAATTTTCATATCTTCCAAAAAAAACATTGGTTTTAATATTGAGATCACTCTCTCCATGTAAAATCCCTGAAAACCAGATTGAGACTCCTTTTAAACCTGTTATCTGTTCCTTTCAGGAAGTCATCCTTGTGGAAGCATTAAACCTTGAACATGTTGCCGCTGGAATATACACCTTGCATTGCTTGCCACTAAGGTTGCGCGGCGCTGAAGGTTCTCCAGCGAGATGCATCCTCATCAAGTAACAATTGTAGCTCCTCATCAAGTAACAATTGTAGCACTGTATGATATGAAATAAGAAGATATGTGTATCACGTGCATCAATATGAATTTGCAAATGGATGTGTCCAATCTCCAGTAGATAACAGATGAAACATACTAGTTTGTAGATTTCTGCAAGTACACTTGCTTTGAATCTGGCATCTCTGTACAATGTAAAAGGCTACTAGCGACTCTGCGAATTTCAGTGTTAAATTTCAGTATGGTTAGACTCAAGCCAATCTAGGCCACCATAATTTGGCCAACATGATAACTTTGGATGCGCCGCAGGTCTATTGGTAGTTTTGTTTGGTTGCCAGTAAGTTATATACCAGAGGTTCCCGGCAACTACTATTTTGCCCGTAACTCATTATACAACTAGGGGGCCCTCCCGTATGCTGACGGTGCTGCTGCCCTAGTCTCGGCTCCTCTTCTTCGTTGTGCAGTCCATCTTCGCGGTGTCATGGTGAGACAGCGCGGGAAGCTTCGTGTCCGTGTTGGCGCAGGGTGGTGGTCGGTTTGGTGGCGAGCTCCGGAGTGCCTGAGGTGAAGGATGGGATCAGGAGAAATCTTTGTTGGCTTGGCCGACACTGACGCGGTGGCACCTGAGGGTGCCATCGGACCTTCCTGAAGGGCGTCGGGGCTACCCTTCCTCTCTCCTCGCCGTGTACTGGGGGAAACCCTTAGCAGCAGCGTCGCCATCGTCGCTTCCCTTCTTGGAGGTGTTGATTGGTACCGGCGCTTCGGAGTCTCGGAGCTGGTGGGCGATCTCCGGTGGACGCAGCGATCGCGAAGCTTTGTCGTTTTTGTCGATCCACCGTTATCGGCATTTGTTTCTTTTCTTTTTCTCTTTCTTTCTTTTGGGCGTGCTTGTGCTGTTTCCGCTCCAGCACCTATTGTTGGCTGTATCGGATGGTTGCTTTGGAATACAAAGCGGGGGAAACCCTTTTTCTCAATAAAATTTACCATATTGACCTTGGTGAAAAATGTTTCATAACCAAAGATGCTGCACTGCCTAAACTTAAGCATTTGTGACATAGTGACATAGTGACGCTGAACTGGCAATATTCTCAGTTTGGACCATGGAAACAGTAAAAGAAGGCAACAGAGTATGCAGTTCAACAGCAGCGTAGGCGGGAGGAGCATTGCGATTCAGAAGATTGATTACGATTTTGGAAGGCACTGGCACACTGATAATAGTTTGCTCGTAGTTTAAGTTGTGAAATATCAACGAAATAAAATGGCTGCTTGAACCTCTGCGTTATGTTAAAATCTGAATACATACTGTCCCCATGATCCAAACAAGTGATCACGCGTAATTTCGTCTGGTAACTTTCTGTTTATTTTACAGCATCGTGCACGTCTTCTCGTATCCTGCCTATGCAATGAAGCACACTGGGCAATTAAGAAGTTAAGATGCCTGTCCTATGCTGCAAGGCGCAAAAAGAACAAGGGAGCCATTGATGCCCGATGCTTTTCTTGGCGTTGGAGCAAAGAACAACAACGCGCGCCTCCTTCATCTCCTTCCTTGTAGTACTAGTATTAGTAGCTTACACATAAACGAAACTGGGGCCTGTGATTGTGAATACAAGGGGATCGGGTGAGGATGGGTGTAGAAGGTGGTTCGTCGGCGTCGGCGTCGAGGTGCAGGAGCACGGGGGCGACGATGTCGGTGGCGCCGGCGAGCGGCGGTAACAACGCCCGCTGCTGCCGCTGCCGCTGCATCAACATCTACGTGAACAACAACGTGCAGGGCGTCACCAACTCCGTGCTCTTCGGGAGCAGCGTGGTCATGAGAGACCCTGGAGCTCGCGTCGTCCCGTCCCGCCGTCCGCCGCGCGCAGCTCGTGTTTGCCGCGGAAAGCAGAGGCGGCAACAGAAGAAAAAGAAGATGATGAAGACGACGATGTGGGCTGCTGCTGCTGCTGCTATGGTGTGCCTCGCGGCCCTCGCCATCATTGTTCTGGTGCTGGGTGTGAAGCGTAGGTAAATACAGCTAGAGTTTATTCGGTGTATTTTCTTTGAAATGAGAGTTGAATTCAGGTTTATCTATGCGTGTGTGGTTCTACAAAGTGAAAAAAGGAACACCGCCCCTCAAAAAAAAAAAGAAAAAAAAAAGAACACCGCCACACCACGACTTTATCCGTCTTTTTTGTGCTTCCGCTGAATTTCTTCATGATGTTGTGGAGTGAGTGGTACTTTTTTTAAATCGGGCTAAACGCATTTTCATTATATAATCTTTATTTTTAATGTTTTATTTGGTAGTCTCCGCGGTTAATTTTCGTCCCACATTCCCTGGTTTTTTCGTCCTTCCTCCTACCTTCCAATTACCGCACTAATGATCCCACCTCCTAGTTTCGTCGGTTTTTTTCGTCGATTTTTTATTCACCCACCTCCCACTGGCCGGACAAACCCACCGTTTATTTGGTAACACAATGAATTCACATGTGGTGATTGATTTCTTCTTTGGTAACACAATGAATTCACATATGGTGATTGATTTCTTCTTTGGTAACCCAACTAACGAATGGTAATCAATCTTTAAATATCAAAACCAAACGTACAAGACAACAATCAATTCACTTTACCTGAAATCTAAAAAGTGGCCGCGCACTTTTTAGTCGAACCGAGCGGCCGGCTCTCACAGCGCATGCATGTGGTAATTTATTTGTCTGCTAATGCATGTAGGCGTGGCATTAAATACGTTCACACTGGTCCTTTAGTTTGAGAAAGACAGATCCATTTGCATTTATTTCGGGTTTTAAAAAATTCAAAAAGCTATATCTTTCAAACCGCGCGTCGGAATTCAAATCCGTTTTCACCATTGAAATCCTCGTGACGATATCTTTGAAACTAGATCCCGCATGGGTATATTTTGACGAATTTTTTTCGATGCCAACTTTGAAGCTATATAGTGCAACTCTATTACTGCATTGTGCAACTTTATTACTACATCGTGCAACTTTTTTCCAAAACTAATGTTTGGAGCTGCGCCTTCGTATGAGGTTGCAACCTAGCAACCACGACAACTTTGATGTGCAACTAGTCTATTGCCTCGACGAAAGTCGATGTGCAACCTCCTCTTGTAATGTAGTCTAGTCGCACAAATTGATGTTTAGTTGGCTTGTAATGTAGTCTAGCTGCACACACATTGATGTTTAGTTGGCTTGTAATGTAGTCTAGTTGCACACACATTGATGTTTAGTTGGCAGTAAGACTAATTCCACACGCATATGCTTAGTTGGCTTGTAATTTAGTCTAGTTGCACACACACTGATGTTTAGTTGGCAGGACACTAGTTACACACACATATGCTCAGTTGGCGTGGCAATCTAGTCTAGTTGCACACACATTGATATTTAGTTGACAGGATTTTTTTGGCACATACACATATATTCAGTTGGCGCGGCAATCTAGTCTAGTTGCACGCACATTGATGTTTAGTTGACAGGACTTTTTTGGCACACGCACATATGCTCAGTTGGCGCGGCAATCTAGTCTAGTTGCACACATATTGATGTTTAGTTGGCAGAAAGACTAGTTCGTCAAAACATCCCCATGCGGGATCTAGTTTCGAAGAGCACGTCGCGAGGATTCCAGCGATGAAAACGGATCTTAATTCCGACACGCGGATTAAATGTTATGCTTTTTTTAGTTTTTCAAACCACGAATTAAATACACCAAAGAGTAAAACGCATGCACCGAAGGGATGGCTGTGCAGACATTTGAGGACCAGGTAAAAAGCTTTCTTAATTAGGATGATTAATTAAGAAGTGGACACAAAATTTCCAGTTTAGGCCGGCCGCTCGCATAGGCTAAGCGAGCAGCCGGCCGCTCGCTAGACTTGCCCTTCACTTTATCACAGTCAGATTCTTCTTTGGTACCCAGCTTAACTCACGGATGGTAATCAATCTTCAAACAAAGGAAACAATAAGGTTCTTTTGCCTGCCACGGACCATCTCCTGCCTGCCTGGTCATCGTCTGATTCCCACCCCCACGCCCACGATCTGATCCCGTATCTCACGCATGATTTTTTTTCTTTCTCTAAAAACCACCTTAATTACTCTCTGCCAAATCTCTTTCCTTCCCTAAATGGGCCTACAGAAGGGCAATCTCCAACCAAACCCTATCCTACCGCCGGCCCGCCGGGCGCTTCTGCTCATCGATGTGTTGGTGGCGATGTCACCGCGTGAACACCTGCCACAAGGCCCTCGCCTGACTTGAGAAGGGCAACCAATCAAAGGCGCTACGAGCCCTCAAGCATCACGGCAGGGGAGCGCTCCTCCTCCTCCACACGGATGACATCGTGCGCCTCGCGCTGCCATGGTCCTCACCGGCACCGCCGGTGGACCGGACCAGACCAGACCGAGGTATCTAGCGGACCTCTTTTCCTGAACCCGACTGGCATGGAAAACCACCGATGGCAGTGGGGGTGTGTACTGCGTCTGCGTGCCCCGCGTGCGAGCCCTGCGTATGCTGCGTGACCAGCAGCGACAGCAAGGGAGGGGAGGGAGCCAGGGAAGGCGTCATGGCACGGGGTGGTGGTGGCGGGCACGGCCACTAGGGAGGGCATCACGTGTGCTGCTGATTCCCGTCGTGGCCGTGTAGCTCGTGTGCAAGACGCTGGAGTCATTGACCTTCATCCGCCCACGCCGGCCGTTGTCGTAGTGCTCTTCTCTCGGTGAGGAGATGGTTCGGCACTACACCGCAATGGCACCATCCTCTCCTCATCAAAGCCTAACGAGGACAACGACTTGTTCTATCTTGCCGGTCGTGAGAAGCGCGTGATGAGGATCTTGAAAGGATCGAGAAGAAGTGTCTAGAAGGGGGGTGATTAGACACTAAGTACCAAAAGTTGCAGTTTTTAATTTCTTTAAGTTGAAGTGGAGTTTTGGCACAAGTTTAACAAACACAATACATATCAAGCAAGCATGCAAAGAGTGTATGAGCAGCGGAAAGTAAAGCATGCAACTTGCAAGAATGTAAGGGGAAGGGTTTGGAGAATTCAAACTCAATTGGAGACACGGATGTTTTTGTCGTGGTTTCGATAGGTGGTGCTATCGTACATCCACGTTGATGGAGACTTCAACCCACGAAGGGTAACGGTTGCGCGAGTCCATGGAGGGCTCCACCCACGAAGGTCCACGAAGAAGCAACCTTGTCTATCCCATCATGGCCATCTCCCACGAAGGACTTACCTCACTAGCGGTAGATCTTCACGAAGTAGGCGGTCTCCTTGCCCTTACAAACTCCTTGATTCAACTCCACAATCTTGTCGGAGGCTCCCAAGTGACACTTAGCCAATCTAGGAGACACCACTCTCCAAGAAGTAACAAATGGTGTGTTGATAATGAACTCCTTGCTCTTGTGCTTCAAATGATAGTCTTCCCAACACTCAACTCTCTCTCACAGGATTTGGATTTGATGGAAACAAGATTTGAGTGGAAAGCAACTTGGGGAAGGCTAGAGATCAAGATTCATATGATGGGAATGGCATATCTTGGCCTTAACACATGAGTAGGTGGTTCTCTCTTAGAAAATGTGTATTGGAAGTGTAGGTATGTTCTGATGGCTCTCTCCACGAATGAAGAATGGGTGCAGGGGTATATATAGCCTCCACACAAAAACTAGCCGTTACACACAATTTACCAATCTCGGTGAGACCGAATTGAGAAACTCGGTCGGACCGATTTAGCAAACCTAGTGACCGTTAGGATTTTCGGTGGGACTGAGATACAACTCGGTAGGACCGATATGGTTAGGGTTAGGGCATAACATAATCTCGGTGAGACCGATTACACAAACTCGGTGGGACCGATTTTGGTAATAAACTAACCAGAGAGTTGGTCAGGCAAACTTGGTGAGACCGATTACACAAACTCGGTGGGACCGATTTTGGTAATAAGCTAACCAGAAAGTTTGCATTGTAATCTCGGTAGTACGATTGCTCAATATCGGTGGGACCGATTTTGGTAATGGACATACACAGAGAGATTACAATCCCATCTTGGTGAGACCGAGATCCCTATCGGTGAAGCCGATTTGCCTAGGGTTTGTGGCAGTGGCTATGACATCTGAACTCGGTGGCGCCGAATAGAAAGAATCGGTGGGGCCGAGTTTGACTTTTGGTTTAGGTCATATGTGAATGTGGGAAGGTAGTTCAGGGTTTTGGAGCATATCACTAAGCACTATGAAGCAAGAACCTCATCAAGCAACACCTCATCCCCTCTTGATAGTATTGGCTTTTCCTATAGACTCAATGTGATCTTGGATCACTAAAATAGAAAATGTAGAGTCTTGATCTTGAAGCTTGAGCTAATCCTTTGTCCTTAGCATCTTCAAGGGGTTCCACATCCTTTAGTCCATGCCACTTAATTTGTTGAACTTGTCTGAAACATACTAGGTAAAAGTATTAGTCCAACAAGAGATATGTTGTCATTAATTATCAAAATCACCCAGGGAGTACTTGTGCTTTCAATCTCCCCCTTTTTGGTAATTGATGGCAACATACATCAAAACTTTAGATAAAGATATAGAGAATAGCAAGTAAAGCTTTGGAAAGACATGTAACAAGCATAGGCTCCCCCCACATGTATGCAATCATGTGAATATTTAATATAGAAGCATGTGAGAGCATAACCATGACAAAGTAGCAATGTGTTACATGTATCTTGGCTATATGCATCAGGGCAAAAGATATGAATATGGGAAATGTACCTTCATGCCCATGAGTCCTTGCAAACAGTATGTACATCAGCAAGAATTTCTCATACACATGACTATGATGAATATACTTACCTTGTGGTCTTGAGTTGGCTACGATGGGATGAGCCTGCGTAAACAAGGTTAGATAACACAGATGCACCCATTAGCTAGAGCAAACAAAAGAAACCACAAGAGTACCAAGACTGGGATGATATGTAGAGTGAGTACAGAGTACCACGATAGATATTGACATGTCCCCAAAAAGAAAGATATGCAATGAATTTAATAAATTTCTTTCCCTTGGATGTCTTGCTCCCCCTGAATCTAGCATGGGATACTGGGAGAAGATAGGGAACAGAAAAACAGAGCTCAAAGAAACAAATGAACAGAGCTAATGCAAATAAGCACATATGAACATGTCTTTCCCCCAAGAAGACATGTGGCATATATCCTCTTGAACATCAAGCATCTGGGATCCTTGAAGATTACTCTTTCCTGGAGTATTCCCTCCCCCTAGAGATATGATTAAGCTTTGATGTGATCTCTCTCTCCCCCTTTGACATCAATTTCCAAGAAGGGTCTTCTGGAATTTGTTGTGAATGGGTTCGGTCCTTGAATCACAGTACAAAGCATTAAGGTAAATGTGATGCTTGCAGAGGACAAGATTCATTGAGTGGAGCTGGATCAAGAATAAAGCAGGAATAAATGGCAAAATGTTTTTCCTGTAGTGAAATCGGTGTCACCGAGTTGTATGCTTCGGTTGCTCCGAAAATCTTCGGCTAGACCGGAGACATGAAACCGATGGAACCGAGTTCATCACAGAGAAAAACACTTGTCACCTCAGCTCACTGGAAAAATAAGATCTCACAAAGATTTGCAATGAATTGGATGCAGAAAATGCAGAACAAAAAGCAAAGAAAAGAAACTAAAAGATCTAGATGAAGTTTTTTTAAAGGGGAAACAAATATGCATGAGACAAATGCAAGAACATAGAAAAGAACACAAGATAATTTCATCTAGAGTTGGGCGGTGAAAAAGTCACCTATGTTAGAGTATATTGACTTAGGAGTCAAGTGAGATCACTTGATTATAGGTCGTACTCATCGTTTAAGCTCAAAATGGAGTTACCATTTTTCGTTTAAGTATCTTGATGTATTCACATCTTGTCGAGTTGCTTTGACTCATGACTTGGAGTAAAGCTACTCTAAGATGGAATAACATACCTTGGGTGGCGGTGTTGATCTTGATCATGTAGTTGAACTTGTGTGGGTTGCTCAAGGTTGATGTAGCCCATCAAGAGTTGGGAGCACCCTTTGAATTTTGAGTTCATCTACCTACATGGGTTAGTTTTCGCATGGAAGAGCACTTGTGTATCCAACATGACAATCATGAAACTCAACATAGAATTTGTCAAAGGATATGTTTGAAAGGTTTCGTGCTTCCTTGTCATGAACCACCATTGTGTAGAGACTTGGTGATGTAGAAATTGCTCAAGATGTGAGTGAGTTGCAATCTCATAGAATTAGATTCATCCAAGTACCTCCAAGGGTTAGATAACATGCAAGATGCAAATTTTCAAGACATAAGATAATCATCATAGGAGAAATATCAAGTGATTAGTCGTAAGCTCAAGTCTTGCATGTATCCAATGGAGTTCCTACTCCAAGTTTGAAGCATCAATGATGTTCAATTCACCTCTTAACCTGCAAAACACTTTCTCATCAAGTTCTTTAGTGAATATATCCGCTAATTGCTTATTGGTGCGAACATGCTTAAGGTTTATGTCACCATTAGCAACGTGATCTCGAATGAAATGATGACGAACTTCAATATGCTTAGTTCGAGAGTGTTGCACGGGATTGTGAGCAATCTTGATAGCACTTTAATTGTCACGAAGTAATGGAACATGTTTCACATATATCCCATAGTCTTTAAGAGTTTGGGTCATCCAAAGTAATTGAGCACAACATGAACCAGCGGCAATGTATTCCGCTTCGGCGGTGGATAAGGATACCGAGTTTTGTTTCTTGGAAGACCAAGACACAAGAGATCTACCAAGGAATTTACAAGCACCCGAAGTGGACTTTCTATCAACCTTGTCACCGGCATAGTCCGAGTCGGAGTAGCCAACAAGATCAAAGGAAGCCCTCTTTGGATACCAAATGCCAAAATTTGGTGTATGTATTAAGTATCTCACTATCCTCTTCACGACCTTAAGATGACATTCCTTAGGAGCAGCTTGATATCGTGCACACATGCACACACTTAGCATGACGTCGGGACATGAAGCACATAGATATAACAATGAACCAATCATAGAGCGGTAAACTTTTTGATCAACCGGTTCATCATCTTTGGTCAAATCAAGATGTCCACTAGTAGGCATGGGTGTAGTCATACCTTTGCATTCTTGCATATTGAACTTCTTGAATAAGTCCTTGGTGTACTTCGTTTGAGAGACAAAGGTTCCTTCCTTAGTTTGCTTGATTTGCAAACCAAGAAAGAATTTGAGTTCACTCATCATAGACATCTCAAACTTCTCCGACATTAGCTTCCCAAACTTTTCACTAAAATGAGGGTTAGTTGATCCAAATATAATATCATCGACATAAATTTGGCATACAAATAGTTCTCCATTAACCCTTTTAGTAAAAAGAGTAGAATCTATTGTTTTCCAATTTCAAAGCCTTTTTCAATAAGGAACTTGGTTAAGCATTTATACCATGCTCTAGGAGCTTGTTTAAGACCATAGAGGGCTTTGTGAAGTTTGTAGACATGATTAGGTTTCTTAGGATTGACAAAGCCGGGAGGTTGCTTAACATAAACTTCCTCCTTAATTTCACCATTTAGAAAAGCACTTTTAATGTACATTTGGTACAAAGTGATATCATGGTGATTAACATAAGCAAGTAAGGTGCGAATGGACTCAAGTCTAGCAACGGCAGCATATGTCTCACCATAGTCCATACCTTCGACTTGTGTGTAGCCTTGGGCGACGAGACGTGCTTTGTTGCGAACCACTTGTCCATCTTCATCTTGCTTGTTGCGAAACACCCATTTGGTACCGATGATGTTGTGGTTGTTGTCGGGCTTCTCGACCAATGTCCACACTTGATTTCTCTCAAAGTTGTGTAGCTCTTCATGCATAGCATTTATCCAGTCCGGATCCTCCAATGCTTCTTCAACCTTCATAGGTTCAATGCTAGAGATGAATGAGTAATGTTCACAAAAGTTAGCCAAACAAGTTTTAGAGCGAGTGATTCTCCCAGTTTGGATATCATTGTAGATTTTCTCCACGGGATGATCTTTGGCAATTCTTGCTCGAACTCGTGAAAGCTTTTGCTTGGGTCTTGGTAGAATATCTTCTTCATCTTGTTCTTCTTCTTGGCCTTCTTCATTGTTATCGTTGTCGTTCTCTTGTCGTGGTGGAGACGGAGGTTGTTGATGTTCGTCTTGGTGCACTTCCTCGTCTTCTTCATCTTGGTGTGTCCTACTCGTGGATGCTTCCGTATCAACTCTTGGTTCACCTTGTCGTGAGGTAGAAGCTTCCACTTGGATGGACGAGGTACTCTCCTTTATCTCCGTTGGACGAATCTTGCCAATAGACAAGTCTTGGATTGCTTCCGAGGGATCTTTGTCTCCTACATCAATTGGCAATTGCTCTACTTGCGAGCCATTAGATTCATCAAACTTCACATCTACCGTTTCTTCAACCTTTCGGGTGAAATTGTTATAGACACGGTATGTGTGAGAGTTTGAGCCATAACCAAGTAGGAAACCTTCATGAGACTTAGGAGCAAATTTAGAATGATGATGCTTATCAAGAATGTAGCACTTTGAGCCGAATACTCGAAAGTATCCAACTTGGGGTTTGTTACCGGTGAGGAGCTCGTATGCCGCCTTGCCGAGTAGCTTGTGAAGATACAAGCGATTTGTTGCATGACAAGCTGTCTCAACCACTTCCGCCCAAAAGTGTTTTGGCGTCTTGTACTCATCAAGCATCGTTCTTGCCATCTCGATAAGAGTCCGGTTCTTCCTCTCAACGACTCCATTTTGTTGAGGTGTGTATGTAGCTAAGAACTCATGTGCAATCCCTTCTTCGTCAAGAAAGGTGTCTACATTTGCGTTCTTGAACTCCGTTCCGTTGTCGCTCCGAACCTTCTTGATCTTCACGTCAAATTGATTTTGGGCCTTCCTAGCAAAGTTTTTGAAGATCTTTTGGACCCGTGATTTGTCATCAAGAAAGAACACCCACGTAAATCTTGAAAAATCATCAACTATGACTAGACCAAATGAGTTACCACCGAGACTCTTGTAGGCATTTGGACCAAAGAGATCCATGTGAAGTAGCTCGAGTGGTCTTCTTGTGGTCATGATGTTCTTAGCGCGATGACTTCCTCCAACTTTTTTCCCTGCTTGAAAAGCACTACAAAGTCTATCCTTGTCAAATATGACATCGTTAACGCCAAGGATATGATTTCCTTTAATGAGTTTGTCAAGGTTTCGCATGCCCACATGGCCTAGTCTTCTATGCCACAACCAGCCTTTAGAAGATTTAGCAATTAAGCAAGTTCTAGGTTGAGCCTTTTTAGTGAAATCAACAATGTAAAGATCTCCTCTACGCATATCGGTAAAGACCATTTTATGATTATCTCTACGAAACACTTGGCAGTCTACTTCAGTAAATAGGACATTGAAACTGAAATCAGCAAGTCTAGATACTGAAAGTAAGTTGTAGCCAAGAGATTCAACGAGCATCACATTTTGTATGGAGCTATCATGTGAGATGGCCACCTTACCAAGGCCAACCACCTTACCCTTTGAATTATCACCAAAAGTGACATACCTTCGAGGGCCGTCATTTCCAGCAAGCTCACGGAACATGTCTTTATCTCCAGTCATATGATCAGTACATCCACTATCAAGGACCCATTCCTTTCCTCCAGCCATGTAGCCGCGAAGATTTGCCATAAGACCAAAGTGTCTCATCGCATCATCGAGATCATAGTCACTATCATCATCCTCATCATAGTATCCATGTTCAACATCATTTTGTGATAGATCAATTCTTAGAGAGGGTATTTCATTAGACAAATGATCATCACAATGGTCACCTTTATGAATTCTAATAGCTTCGGATATGATATCGCTAATGATCCCAACATTTCCTATAGCACGCATGAGATTGGTAAGCTCAAATAGACAATCACCAAAGCTAGGATCACTAGAGTTCATCTTACTCAAAGCAATAGACTTATGGAGAATTTCGTCTAAATTTTTCAAGGAATAATCTGGAAATCGTTCCTCAAGAAATTTCCATATAGTATAGGCACAATCAAGAGTAGGCAAACTAGCAATCAAATTTTTGGGCAATCCTCTTATGATAAGATTGATGGTTCTAAGATTGCGAATCATGTCAAGATCCTCTTCGGGTGTGGGATGCAAGGGATCAATATGAGGTGCACAAGGGCTAGCAATGTACTTGTTCAAGTGATATTCATTGAAAATCTCAAGCATTTCATTTTTCCACTCATGAAAATATTCTCCATCAAGAATAGGCACTCTATGTCTAAGACTCCCCAAAGTAGACACATTCATCTTCCTCCAAAGGTGTTTAAACCAAGGCAATGGAGACCAATGCTCTGATACCAATTGAAAGGATCGAGAAGAGGTGTCTAGAGGGAGGTGATTAGACACTAAGTACCAAAAGTTGCAGTATTAATTTCTTGAAGTTGAAGTGGAGTTTTGGCACAAGTTTAACAAACACAATACATATCAAGCAAGCATGCAAAAAGTGTATGAGCAGCGGAAAGTAAAGCATGCAACTTGCAAGAATGTAAGGGGAAGGGTTTGGAGAATTCAAACTCAATTGGAGACACGAATGTTTTTGTCATGGTTCCGATAGGTGGTGCTATCGTACATCCACGTTGATGGAGACTTCAACCCATGAAGGGTAACGGTTGCGCGAGTTCACGGAGGGCTCCACCCACGAAGGGTCCACGAAGAAGCAACCTTGTCTATCCCATCATGGCCATCGACCACGAAGGACTTGCCTCTCTAGCGGTAGATCTTCATGAAGTAGGCGATCTCCTTGCCCTTACAAACTCCTTGGTTCAACTCCACAATCTTGTCGAAGGCTCCCAAGTGACACCTAGCCAATCTAGGAGACACCACTCTCCAAGAAGTAACAAACGGTGTGTTGATGATGAACTCCTTGCTCTTGTGCTTCAAATGATAGTCTCCCCAACACTCAACTCTCTCTCACAGGATTTGGATTTGGTGGAAAGAAGATTTGAGTGGAAAGCAACTTGGGGAAGGCTAGAGATCAAGATTCATATGGTGGGAATGGAATATCTAGGCCTCAACACATGAGTAGGTGGTTCTCTCTCAGAAAATGTGTATTGGAAGTGTAAGTATGTTCTGATGGCTCTCTCCACGAATGACGAGTGGGTGGAGGGGTATATATAGCCTCCACACAGAAACTAACCATTACACACAATTTACCAATCTCGGTGAGACCGAATTGAGAAACTCGGTCGGACCGATTTAGCAAACCTAGTGACCGTTAGGATTTTCGGTGGGACTAAGATACAACTCGGTAGGACCGATATGGTTAGGGTTGGGGCATAACGTAATCTCGGTGAGACTGATTACACAAACTCGGTGGGACCCATTTTGGTAATAAGCTAACCAGAGAGTTGGTCAGACAAACTTGGTGAGACCGATTACACAAACTCAATGGGACCGATTTTGGTAATAAGCTAACTAGAAAGTTTGCATTGTAATCTCGGTAGTACCGATTGCTCAATCTCGGTGGGACCGATTTTGGTAATGGACCTACAGATTACAATCCCATCTCGGTGAGACCGAGATCCCTATCGGTGAAACCGATTTGCCTAGGATTTGTGGTAGTGTCTATGACATCTGAACTCGGTGGCGCCGGATAGAAAGAATCGGTGGGGCCGAGTTTGACTTTTGGTTTAGGTCATATGTGGATGTGGGAAGGTAGTTGAGGGTTTTGGAGCATATCACTAAGCACTATGAAGCAATAACCTCATCAAGCAACACCTCGTCCCCTCTTGATAGTATTGGCTTTTCCTATAGACTCAATGTGATCTTGGATCACTAAAATAGAAAATGTAGAGTCTTGATCTTGAAGCTTGAGCTAATCCTTTGTCCTTAGCATCTTCAAGGGGTTCCACATCCTTTAGTCCATGCCACTTAATTTGTTGAACTTGTATGAAACATACTAGGTAAAAGTATTAGTCCAACAAGAGATATGTTGTCATTAATTATCAAAATCACCCAGGGAGCACTTGTGCTTTCAGATCTCTCTTGCTCTCTCATGCATTGCATAGGACACGGGGATGCTTTGCCTCTATGTACCTGCTGCTGCTGGCTTAGTTTGTTCTACCGAGAGACTAAGCTGGTGAAGGAAATATGCCCTAGAGGCTAATAAAGTTATTATTTATTTCCTTATATCATGATAAATGTTTATTATTCATGCTAGAATTGTATTAACCGGAAACTTAGTACATGTGTGAATACATAGACAAATAGAGTGTCACTAGTATGCCTCTACTTGACTAGCTCATTAATCAAAGAAGGTTAAGTTTCTAGCCATGGACAAAGAGTTGTCATTTGATGAACGGGATCACATCATTAGAGAATGATGTGATTGACTTGACCCATTTTTTAGCTTACCACAATGGTCGTTTAGTTTACTGCTATTGCTTTCTCCATAACTTATACATGTTCCTATGACTATGAGATTATGCAACTCCCGAATACTAGAGGAACACTTAGTGTGCTGTGACGCCCCCAATTTGACCGTACACTAATCATACACGCAAATGTGTACGATCAAGATCAGGGACTCACAGGAAGATATCACAACACAACTCTACAAATAAAATAAGTCATACAAGCATCATATTACAAGCCAGGGGCCTCGAGGGCTCGAATACAAGAGCTTGATCATAGACGAGTCAGCGGAAGCAACAATATCTGAGTACAGACATAAGTTAAACAAGTATGCCTTAAGAAGGCTAGCACAAACTGGGATACATATCGAAAGAGGCGCAGGCCTCCTGCCTGGGATCCTCCTAAACTACTCCTGGTCGTCGTCAGCGGGCTGCACGTAGTAGAAGGCACCTCCCGAGTAGTAGTAGTCATCGTCGATAGTGGCGTCTGGCTCCTGGGCTCCATCGTCTGGTCGCAGCAATCGGGTATTGAAAGGGGGAAAAGAGGGAGCAAAGCAACCGTGAGTACTCATCCAAAGTACTCGCAAGCAAGGAGCTACACTACATATGTATGCAATGGTATCAAATGGAATAAGGGTATTATATGTGGACTGAACTGCAGAATACCGGAATAAGAGGGGGATAGCTAGTCCTTATCGAAGACTACGCTTCTGGTAACCTCCATCTTGCAGCAGAAGAAGAGAGTAGATGGTAACTTCACCAAGTAGCATCACATAGCATAATCCTAACTGATGATCCTCCCCTCATCGCCCTGTGAGAGAGCGATCACCGGTTGTATCTAGCACTTGAAAGGGTGTGTTTCATTAAGTATCCGGTTCTAGTTGTCATAAGGTCAAGGTACAACTCCAAGTCGTCCTGTTACCGAAGATCACGGCTATTCTAATAGATTAACTTCCCTGCAGGGGTGCACCACATTTCCCAACACGCTCGATCCCCTTTGTCCGGACACACTTCTCTGGGTCATGCCCGGCCTTGGAAGATCAACACGTCGCAGCCCTACCTAGGCACAACAGAGAGGTCAGCACGCCGGTCTAAATCCTATGGCGCAAGGGTCTGGGCCCATCACCCATTGCACACCTGCATGTTGCGAGGGCGGCTGGAAGCAGACCTAGCCTAGCAGGCGTTCCAGTCCAATCCGGCGCGCGCCGCTCAGTTGCTGACGTCATGAAGGCTTTGGCTGATACCACGACGTCGAGTGCCCATAACTGTCCCCGCGTAGATGGTTAGTGCGTATAGGCCAGTAGTCGGACTCAGATCAAATACCAAGATCTCGTCAAACGTGTTATTTTGAAATAACCGCGAACGCCGACCAGGACCATGCCCACCTCTTTCCTAGGTGGTCTTAACCTACCCTGTCGCTTCGCCACAAAGATCCACTCAGAGGGCCGTCAGGACAAATGTCCTTTCGGACCCAATCCGTGAATCACTCGCGGGTACTCCTACGAGCTGACCCGTCTTTAGTCACCACAAGTATCATATATAAAGTATATAGTATATACCCATGATCACCTCCCGAGTGATCATGGCCCGATAGTATAGCATGGCAGACGGACAAGAATGAAAGGCCACTGATGATAAACTAGCATCCTATACTAAGCATTAGGATTGCAGGTAAAGGTAGCAACAGTTGTAGCAACAATGACAGGCTATGCATCAGGATAGGATTAACGGGAAGCAGTAACATGCTGCACTACTCTAATGCAAGCAGTATAGAGAGTAGAGTAGGCGATATCTGGTGATCAAGGGGGGGGGGGCTTGCCTGGTTGCTCTGGCAAGAGAGAGTGGTCGTCAACACCGTAGTCGTACTGGGTAGCAGCGGCGTCGGTCTCGGTGTCTAGCGAGAGAAGAGGGGGAAGAAACAATAAATATAATGCAAACAAATGCATGACGATGCATGACATGACAAAGCGTGATGCTAGGTGTGCCCTAACGTGGTACGAGGTGGTACCAGTGAAGGGGGAAACATCCGGGAAATATTATCCCCGGTGTTTTGCGTTTTCAGACAGATGAACTGGAGAGGGAAAGTTGCGTGTTCGGTATGCTAGGGATGCGTGGCGGACGAACGTGTTGCGTATCCGGATTCGTCTCGTCGTTCTGAGCAACTTTCATGTACAAAGTTTTTCCATCCGAACTATGGTTTAAAAGATATGATTTTCTAAAGATTTTATTAATTTCTGGAATTTAATTAATTATTTAAATTAATTCAAAATTGGACTTATGACATCAGCATGATGTCATGCTGACGTCAGCAGTCAACAGGGTTGACTGGTCAACCTGACCAGTGGGTCCGACTGGTCAGTGACACATTTTTAATTAAATAATTTAATTAACCTAATTAGTATTAATTAGGGGGTGGGCCCCACTGTCATACTAATTAATTAGCTAATTAATTAACGAGGTTAATTAGATAACTAATGGTTAATTAGTTTAATTATTTGTTTAGTTTAATTAATCAAAATTAATTATTTCTGTCATTAATTAATTAATTATATTTCTTAATATTATTATTTTTATATATTTTTATATATTATTATTTTTAAATCTTTTTTTATTTAAAACGTTCTGGGGCTGGGCCCCGTTTGTCATAGGCCCTAATTAACTTAGGTAGGGCCCGCTGGCAGCGGCACAGCCAGGCAAGGCAGAGGCCATCGGGCATGCGTGCACGCACAGGGAGGGGCGCCGGCGGCCAACCAGGACGGCAGTGGCTATGCGGACGCGGGGAGGCAGCAATGACGGAGGCGGGTGGAGTCGCAGCGGCGGCGGGGTCGGAACCGGAGCATGCGGGCGAAGGCGGGACGCAGGGGGACGGCAGCAGTGAGCGGAGCCGGAGCGGGGGTCACGAGCGCAGGCATGTCCAGGGTCGTGCGCGCGCGGGCGGGGGGAATGGTGGTCGCGGCGAGCACGACAGGGGGCGCGTGAGAGCGTGGTCCGGACGCGGGCGCGCGTGCGAAGGTGCAGCCATGGGTTCGGTGGGGTCGTGGTGAGCGCGGGATGTGGGGGAAAGAGGAGACCGGCGGGCCTCACCAGCGGCTGCAGGGGATCGGGGCGGCAAGGCTCGGTGGAGCCGTCGAGGGGGAGATGAGGATGGGGCGACGTTCCGGCGCGGCAGTCCGGCGAGTTGGTGATGAGGAGGCGCGGCGCTTGGCGATCCGACGAGGACCAGGCGGCGGCGACGTGGTCCAACGACGTGGTGCTGACGACGACGTGCGTGGATGGCGTTCGGCGAAGAGGGGGGCGAGGACGAGCGACGGGGAGGCGGCACCGACAACAGCCGGTGGCGGGGCGGCCCCGACGAGGGTTCCGGGCGGCGGCGGCGGCGCACACCCCTGATCCGATCCGGATCGAGGAGGCCAGAGGAGGAGTGGAACGAGTTAGGGGGAGTGGAGCAACTGGGGGAGGGGTGGTTTGCCCTGATCTAGAAATCGGGGGGGGGGGGGAGAGTGGGGGAGCGAGCGAGACAGAGTGGGGGTTGGGGTAGTGGGGGAGAGGGGCTAGGGTTTCTAGCGCCCAGGGGGGAGTAGTAGCGGGTGCGGTTGGGCCGGACTGGCGGCCCAGTAGCCTGTTGGGCCGAGGCCCAGCTAGGGGGGGTCCTTTTACTTTGTTTTGCTTTTGTTTTAATCATGTTTAGTCTTTTCTTTTTATTTATTTTTCTCTTTACTGTTTTATTTATAGTCCCATCTTATCTGAGTTTTATAAAAACATAAAAGTTGTACCAAAATCAGTATTACTAATTATACCTCTGTTACCAAAGTTTAAACCCCTAGATGAAATATTATAACATTTTATTAATTATAAATCCATTTAAACATTTGTTCCTGCTACCGTTTTAATCATCTAAGAGTATTTAAACATTGTATAAAAG
Source organism: Triticum monococcum (assembly GCA_034509565.1). Classification (NCBI taxonomy): domain Eukaryota; kingdom Viridiplantae; phylum Streptophyta; class Magnoliopsida; order Poales; family Poaceae; genus Triticum; species Triticum monococcum. The sequence continues at coordinate 361,778,301 of CM067845.1, read as the reverse complement.
TGTGGTTCCTCCACCGTAGTTACTTTTGCATCATTGGGAACAACTCAAACATTTTAGTTTTGAAGTTTGAAAATTTTGATGTTTGCCTTTTATTCAATTTTGAATTTGAATTGGTTTTTGAACTAACGCGGGATTACCAACAGTAACTGCGGTGACGTGGTGTCATTAACGGGGGATTACTATAGCCTAATTATCCGGACGTCACAATTCTCCTCCACTACAAGAAATCTCGTCCCGAGATTTAGGAGGGGAGTAAGGGGGAAAGACTAGGTTGCGCAATTCTAATGGGTCTTCTCGGTCTTTGTTGTACTTCCCGAAGTAGTTGATCCTTTACGTTGATGTCTCCATTTCTCTACTTCAGGTCATCTTGACGAAGTCGCATCCTTTCTTCGGGGTCGGTCTCGTACTTACGAATAGGTAAGGGGCAGTTCGACAATGATAGAATGCTATAAGGGTTAACCATTGGGGGTTACCCATGAATGAACACATGGGTATCTCTCGAGTTGGTCAAATGAAACACATCGAGAGCCAAGCAAGAGGGTATAGTAAGAAGTATCAAGTGGATAGGCAATCATTCGATGCCCAATTAGAAGGTGAAAGGGTTTCATGGCACGAGAATAAGTATTGCATCTGATACCAGAGTAGATCACTAGGAAGGTGACCCGTCAATTACACACGTAGCCAGGCTCAAGGAATAACTTTGCAACAGGGTGTACAAGAGAGTCAGGTTTTGATCCTGTGGAACTGTGGGTTATGGGCCCACCATGTGGGTTAAAAGTAGGAAGGACGGAGACGTCTTGCGTGATCATGCAAGAAAGGCAAGTCAGAGGGTAGCCTGTCGATTATGTCGGCAACAACGTCGATACCAAGGGCGAGGGACGAAGAGAACCATTTTCCTGCTCGTTGAACGAGGCAGACCAATAGGCAAAGTTCTCGTCCATCGGTGGTTACCGAAATGTCATCAACAATGGTAATAGGGTCTTGCTGACAGAGTTGTACACCGAGGTGTTTACATAAGCAGTAGAATAATACTGCTTAGATTATATAGACCTCAAGAAAGGTTAAACCAAACAATGGAAAGGACATATGATTATCAGATTAATCAGGCGATGGAAAGGAAAATATGTTTTAAACACATAATTGAGGGATATATCCTTCCCAAGGACAAGCAGAGCATGATATCCATGACAGGATATAATGTAGAAAACTCTTTAGGTAAGGGGAGAGAAATTTCATGACATTACCCATACAATGGTGTTTGGGTAATTGAGTAGGAAACATTTAGCACCGGGCTTCAAATGTTCTTGTTGAAAATCGTAGTACCACAGACAATTTTCGAGATATCATTGACAGGATACACAAGTTTTACAAATTACTCATGGAAGAATGACTAACCTTGCTAGAAAGGAAACTATAACAATAGGCCCTCCGGGCAGGTGTGTTAGGATGAAATCACCTTATCGGGTTAAAGACCAATGTTATAACTCTTGGAAATATGTTCCAACCATCATACCTGACCGAGATTCAGATCTGATTGGTGTCAGGATACATCAGACTCAGGATGTCTAAGAAGAAAAGGTGCAACACAAATTGACGAGAAGACATCGTAAGATTCTCGGGAAATGAACAATGGAAGCGGGTTCTGAAACAAGAGTTCATCAGTAAACCAAGGAGGGGATGAGGAGGTGGCTGATAGGCTTAGCAACAAATCATCGAGATTTCCAAAGGATTGATTTCCACAATTATGTGAACAAGGAAATATCATTTGTCAGATCAAATGATATAATGATGTATGCTCGAGGGAAACATACACAACTGAACAATGATAGAAGGGTGCACCCAGGAATCTGGACTAGGTAGCATGATCAATGTTCAAATGATGATTCAATAAGCAATAGACTTAGAATGAAACTGTAGACCAATAACTTCAAAGCAATAGGGTTGCTAGAAGTTTAGAATTTGCACATCACATACCATTTGTCGGTATTCCGGTTAGAAACAACACAGAGACCAAGAAATGAACGCAAAAGGCGAGAGATATTACTATATCAAGAATTCTCAAGAGGTGGTAAAATTACCACGACATTCTTGACCTAAAAGGTGGTAACATTCCAAGGTAAAGAAGAACAAATGCTGGATAGCAAGGATCTCAAGGTATAACACAGAACATGAATAAGTTTGTGTTGAACAGAAGGCAATAAAGTGGTCGGTGATAACACAAACCATTGAGGGCGCGAGGATGGTATTTCTCATCAAGAATTCGATATATATCTTGGAAGAGCTCAGGATGTTGATGATGACCACGACACATTTGTCGAGAAATTTCATGAAGATGTAATCGGTTGGCGATGACATCAAGTCAAATGATGATGCAGTGAAAGTCAAATAATACTTGAAGAAGAACTCATAAGAAGTTATGCAGTTCCATGATAATCTCGAGATACCAGGGGGGGGGGGGGTAATACACGATGACAGATCAAAGTAGAGGTTGGACTGGGGTATTGCTCTATAGAAGACAAGCGCTTAAACTTGCACGCGAAATGGTATTTAAAGAGAACATGGTCGGAACCATGATTGCAAAAGGTCAGATCCCAGATATAAGATGAACTTATACCAAAGGGATAATTTAATTTAAGAGAAGCTTTAACGATAAGATCTACATCGTGTCCATGGGCATGAACACAAAGTTCAATGTCGAGTCCCACTTCTCCAATGCATAACCTTTCATTCACTTCTCACTTTCGAAGAAGTTGTAGTGTTGAAATTTCATCTGACATAACACCAGTAGAGTATGACCCGTAGTAGTTTCCGGGTCCACATAGATTAGAAAAAAAAGCATATGCCCAACCAATCGGGGCCTCTTAGGAACATATACCAAAAACTTCAGGAGTATAAAACACAAGCTCGAAAGCAGAGCATGGTTGACAAAGCAGAGGATACAATTTACCAAAGGCATTATGTATCCGAGAAAAGACTCACAAAGTTATAGAATATGAAGGACGCCGTCGGATAAAATCCAATAAAGGTTCTGGTGGTCCACAAGGGATCTGATGTGAGCATTGGTACTCAACCAGAGGAAGAAACAATGCAAAGGCAGAAACTACTAACTAATTCAAAGCTCAACTGCAAAGGATTTCTGATGTCCAAATCAAGGGATCAGAAGAAAACGCTCTGATTAAGGATGGGTAAGTTGAGTAGGCTTAGGGATACCATCGATGGTAATTTGATTGGTCGAGATCCAGCTCATGTTCAAAATGACATCTGAGCCGGAAAGATAATTTAAAAGGATCAACCGATGATTGCGGGCATTCGCACTCATGTTGAATCAACAGACTCAAAATGATAATGACAAGGGATGCCATTAAGATTATGAGACTTATGGGATTAACCATAATGCAAGCAAGCAAGAATTTCAAGAGCAATAGGCTGCTCAGGATTTTCGGAAGATCGGGTAGTATTTGAATGTATTTTTTGTGAAACACATGAACAACTCGGGGATGAGCGGAGACTGGATAAGCGCGAGAATTATCCATAGGGGTATTCAGGTGACAAAGAACAGCAAGGCAGTAAGCTCAAGGGATTATCGAAACAACGATGAGTATTTCCATGTATCTTGTAATAACAAGACCAACTGGGGATGAATGTAAGAATAACAACTGCAAGTACTTATCCATAAGGGTTGACGGTGGAAGGGGAATTGCAAACGCGATGAACACAAGTTCTTGGGTTAACAACGAAGAGTATCTTCCGGGTCTTCCGTGCAGCAGACGATCATCAGTAATTAGGGGCTCTCCGGGTGAAAGTGATAACGAGCTCCTAATGTTAGGTTTAGCAAAATTCATTTAACTCGAATAGAAGAGAGATCAGAGTCCCAGAGTATAGACAAGGAGTAAAGATCCTAATATTATCCGAATGGCGACGTGGGCCCGTAAGGCACACAACCATGTTAGTAAAAGTTTTGCAATGTCTAGACTCGACTTCGGCCAAGGAGTGTGGAAGGGGGATTCCTACAGGCAGTCGGCTCTAATACCAACTTGTGACGCCCCCAATTTGACCGTACACTAATCATACACGCAAATGTGTACGATCAAGATCAGGGACTCATGGGAAGATATCACAACACAACTCTACAAATAAAATAAGTCATACAAGCATCATATTACAAGCTAGGGGCCTCGAGGGCTCGAATACAAGAGCTCGATCATAGACGAGTCAGCGGAAGCAACAATATCTGAGTACAGACATAAGTTAAACAAGTATGCCTTAAGAAGGCTAGCACAAACTGGGATACATATCGAAAGAGGCGCAGGCCTCCTGCCTGGATCCTCCTAAACTACTCCTGGTCGTCGTCAGCGGGCTGCACGTAGTAGAAGGCACCTCCCGAGTAGTAGTAGTCGTCGTCGACAGTGGCGTCTGGCTCCTGGGCTCCATCGTTTGTTCGCAACAATCGGGTATAGAAAGGGGGAAAAGAGGGAGCAAAGCAACCGTGAGTACTCATCCAAAGTACTCGCAAGCAAGGAGCTACACTACATATGTATGCAATGGTATCAAATGGAATAAGGGTATTATATGTGGACTGAACTGCAGAATGCCGGAATAAGAGGGGGATAGCTAGTCCTTATCGAAGACTACGCTTCTGGTAACCTCCATCTTGCAGCAGAAGAAGAGAGTAGATGGTAAGTTCACCAAGTAGCATCACATAGCATAATCCTAACCGATGATCCTCCCCTCGTCGCCCTGTGAGAGAGCGATCACCGGTTGTATCTGGCACTTGAAAGGGTGTGTTTTATTAAGTATCCGGTTCTAGTTGTCATAAGGTCAAGGTACAACTCCAAGTCGTCCTGTTACCGAAGATCACGGCTATTCTAATAGATTAACTTCCCTGCAGGGGTGCACCACATTTCCCAACACGCTCGATCCCCTTTGTCCGGACACACTTTTCTGGGTCATGCCCGGCCTCGGAAGATCAACACGTCGCAGCCCTACCTAGGCACAACAGAGAGGTCAGCACGCCGGTCTAAATCCTATGGCGCAGGGGTCTGGGCCCATCGCCCATTGCACACCTGCACGTTGCGAGGGCGGCCGGAAGTAGACCTAGCCTAGCAGGCGTTCCAGTCCAATCCGGCGCACGCCGCTCAATAGCTAACGTCACGAAGGCTTCGGCTGATACCACGACGTCGAGTGCCCATAACTGTCCCCGCGTAGATGGTTAGTGCGTATAGGCCAGTAGCCAGACTCAGATCAAATACCAAGATCTCGTTAAACATGTTATTTTGAAATAACCGCGAATGCCGACCAGGACCAGGCCCACCTTTCTCCTAGGTGGTCTCAACCTACCCTGTCGCTTCGCCACAAAGATCCACTCAGAGGGCCATCGGGACAAACGTCCTTTCGGACCCAATCCGTGAATCACTCGCGAGTACTCCTACGAGCCGACCCGTCTTTACTCACCACAAGTATCATATATAAAGTATATAGTATATACCCGTGATCACCTCCCGAGTGATCACGGCCCGATAGTATAGCATGGCAGACGGACAAGAATAAAAGGCCACTGATGATAAACTAGCATCCTATACTAAGCATTAGGATTGCAGGTAAAGGTAGCAACAGTTGTAGCAACAATGACAGGCTATGCACCAGGATAGGATTAACGGGAAGCAGTAACATGCTACACTACTCTAATGCAAGCAGTATAGAGAGTAGAGTAGGCGATATCTGGTGATCAAGGGGGGTGTGGCTTGCTTGGTTGCTCTGACAAGAGAGAGTGGTCGTCAACACCGTAGTCGTACTGGGTAGTAGTGGCGTCGGTCTCGGTGTCTAGCGAGAGAAGAGGGGGAAGAAACAATAAATATAATGCAAACAAATGCATGAAGATGCATGACATGACAAAGCATGATGCTAGGTGTGCCCTAACGCGGTACGAGGTGGTACCGGTGAAGGGGGAAACATCCGGGAAATTATCCCCGGTGTTTCGCGTTTTCGGACAGATGAACCGGAGGGGGAAAGTTGCGTGTTCGGTATGCTAGGGATGCGTGGCGGACGAACGGGTTGCGCATCCGGATTCGTCTCGTCATTCTGAGCAACTTTCATGTACAAAGTTTTTCCATCCGAGCTACGGTTTAAAAGATATGATTTTCTAAAGATTTTTATTAATTTCTGGAATTTAATTAATTATTTAAATTAATTCAGAATTGGACTTATGACATCAGCATGATGTCATGTTGACATCAGCAGTCAACAGGGTTGACTGGTCAACCTCGCCAGTGGGTCCCACTGGTCAGTGACACATTTTTAATCAAACAATTTAATTAACCTAATTAGTATTAATTAGGGGGTGGGCCCCACTGTCATACTAATTAATTAGCTAATTAATTAACCAGGTTAATTAGATAACTAATGGTTAATTAGTTCAATTATTTGTTTAGTTTAATTAATCAAAATTAATTAAATTAATTATTTATGTAATTAATTAATTAACTATATTTATTATTATTATTTATATATTATTTACATTATTTTTTTAAATCTTTTTTATTTAAAACGTTCTGGGGCTGGGGCCCCTTTGTCATAGGCCCTAATTAACTTAGGTAGGGCCCGCTAGCAGCGGCTCAGCCAGGCAAGGAAGAGGCCATGGTCGGGCATGCGTGCACGCACAGGGAGGGGTGCCGGCGGCCAACCAGGACGGCAGCGGCTATGCGGACGCGGCGAGGCAGCAACGACGGAGGCGGGTGGAGCCGCAGTGGCGGTGCGGTCGGAATCGGAGCGTGCGGGCGAAGGCGGGACGCAGGGGGGCGGCGGTAGTGAGCGGAGCCGGAGCGGGGGTCACGGGCGCGGGCATGTCCAGGGTCGTGCGCGCGCGGGCGGGCGGGGGGGGGGGAATGGTGGTCGCGGCGAACACGACAGGGGGCGCGTGAGAGCTTGGTCCGGACGCGGGCGCGCGGGCGAAGGTGCAGCCATGGGTTCGGTGGGGTCGTGGTGAGCGCGGGATGTGGGGGAAAGAGGAGGCCGGCGGGCCTCACCAGCGGCTGCAGGGGATCGGGGCGGCGAGGCTCGGTGGAGCCGTCGAGGGGGAGATGAGGACGGGGCGACGTTCCGGCGCGGCAGTCCGGCGAGTTGGTGATGAGGAGGCGCGGCGCTTGGCGATCCGACGAGGACCAGGCAGCGGCGACGTGGTGCTGACGACGACGTGCGTGGACGGCATTCGACAAAGAGGGGGGCGAGGACGAGCGACGGGGAGGCTGCACCGACAACAGCCGGTGGCAGGGCAGCCCCGACGAGGGTTCCGGGCGGCGGCGGCGCACACCCCTGATCCGATCCGGATCGAGGAGGCCAGAGGAGGAGTGGAACGAGTCAGGGGAGAGTGGAGCAGCAAGGGGAGGGGGTGGTTTGCCCCAATCTAGAAATCGGGGAGGGGGGAGAGTGGGGGAGCGAGCGAGACAGAGTGGGGGTCGGGGTAGTGGGGGAGAGGGGCTAGGGTTTCTAGCGCCCAGCGGGGAGTAGTAGCGGGCGGGTTGGGCAGGACTGGCGGCCCAGTAGCCTGCTGGGCCGAGGCCCAGCTAGGGGGGGTCCTTTTACTTTGTTTTGCTTTTGTTTTAATCATGTTTAGTCTTTTCTTTTTATTTATTTTTCTCTTTACTGTTTTATTTATAGTCCCATCTTATCTGAGTTTTATAAAAACATAAAAGTTGTACCAAAATCAGTATTACTAATTATACCTCTGTTACCAAAGTTTAAACCCCTAGATGAAATATTATAACATTTTATTAATTATAAATCCATTTAAACATTTGTTCCTGCTACCGTTTTAATCATCTAAGAGTATTTAAACATTTTATAAAAGTGTGGTTCCTCCACCGTAGTTACTTCTGCATCATTGGGAACAACCCGAACATTTTAGTTTTAAAGTTTGAAAATTTTGATGTTTGCCTTTTATTCAATTTTGAATTTGAATTGGTTTTTGAACTAACGCGGGATTACCAACAGTAACTGCGGTGACATGGCATCATTAATGGGGGATTACTGTAGCCTAATTATCCGGGCGTCACAACTGTGCTATCAAACGTCACAACGTAACTAGGTGACTATAAAGATGCTCTACAGGTGTCTCCGATGGTGTTTGTTGAGTTGGCATAGATCGAGATTAGCATTTGTCATTCCATGTATCAGAGAGGTATCTCTGGGTCCTCTCGGGAATGCACATCACTATAAGCCTTGCAAGCAATGTGACTAATGGGTTAGTTACGGGATGTTGCATTACGGAACGAGTAAAGAGACTTGCCGGTAAAAAGATTGAACTAGGTATTGAGATACCGATGATAATCTCTAGCAAGTAACATATCGATGACAAAGGGAACAACGTATGTTGTTATCCGGTTTGACCGATAAAGATCTTCGTAGAATATGTAGGAACCAATATGAGCATCCAGGTTCCGCTATTGGTTATTGACCGGAGATTAGTCTCGGTCATGTCTACATAGTTCTCGAACCCGTAGGGTCCCCACGCTTAACGTTTGGTGACGATCGGTATTATGAGTTTATGTGTTTTGATGTACCGAAGGTTGTTCGGAGTCCCGGATGTGATCACGGGCATGACGAGGAGTCTCGAAATGGTCGAGACATAAAGATTGATATATTGGAAGCCTATGTTTGGACATCGGAATGGTTCCGGGTGAGTTCGGGAATATACCGGAGTACCGGAAGGTTACCGGAACCCCCGGGAAGTATATGGATAGCATAAAAGGATACTTGAATAAGAGTTTTTCAATGAAAGACCTCGGTGAAGCTGCTTCTATATTGGGCATCAAGATCTATAGAGATAGATCAAGACGCTTAATTGGACTTTCACAAAGCACATACCTTGATAAAGTTTTGAAGAAGTTCAAAACGGATCAAGCAAAGAAATGGTTCTTGCCTGTGTTACAAGGTGTGAAATTGAGTCAGACTCAATGCATGATGACCCACAAGTATAGGGGATCTATCGTAGTCCTTTCGATAAGTAAGAGTGTCGAACCCAACGAGGAGCAGAAGGAAATGATAAGCGGTTTCCAGCAAGGTATTCTCTGCAAGTACTGAAATAAGTGGTAACAGATAGTTTTGTGATAGGATAATTTGTAACGAGCAACAAGTAACAAAAGTAAATAAAGTGTAGCAAGGAGGCCCAATCCTTTTTGTAGCAAAGGACAAGCCTGGACAAATTCTTATATAGATAAAAGCTCTCCCGAGGACACATGGGAATATCGTCAAGCTAGTTTTCATCACGTTCATATGATTCGCGTTTGGTACTTTGATAATTTGGTATGTGGGTGGACCGATGCTTGGGTACTGCCCTTACTTGGACAAGCATCCCACTTATGATTAACCTCTATTGCAAGCATCCGCAACTACAACAAAAGTATTAAGGTAAACCTAACCATAGCATGAAACATATGGATCCAAATCAGCCCCTTACGAAGCAACGCATAAACTAAGGTTTAAGCTTCTGTCACTCTAGCAACCCATCATCTACTTATTACTTCCCAATGCCTTCCTCTAGGCCCAAATAATGGTGAAGTGTCATGTAGTCGACATTCACATAACACCACTAGAGGAAGACAACATACATCTCATCAAAATATCGAACGAATACCAAATTCACATGACTACTAATAGCAAGACTTCTCCCATGTCCTCGGGAACAAATGTAACTACTCACAAAGCATAAACATGTTCATAATCAGAGGGGTATTAATATGCATATAGGATCTGAACATATGATCTTCCACCAATTAAACCAACTAGCATCAACTACAAGGAGTAATTAACACTACTAGCAACCTACTAGCACCAATCCCGGACTTGGAGACAAGAATTGGATACAAGAGATGAACTAGGGTTTTGAGAGGAGATGGTGCTGATGAAGATGTTGATGGCGATTGCCTTCTCCCGATGAGAGGAGTGTTGGTGATGACGAGGGCGATGATTTCCCCCTCCGGGTGGGAAGTTTCCCTGGCAGAACAGCTCCGCCAGAGCCCTAGATTGGTTCTGCCAAGGTTCCGCCTCGTGGTGGCGGAGTTTTGTCCGAGAAGATGGCTTGTTATTTTTTCCCATCAAAAGACTTCATATAGCAGAAGATGGCCACCAGGGGGCCCACGAGGTAGGGGGGCGCCCAGGGGGGTAGGGCGCGCCCCCACCCTCATGGGCAGGGTGTGGCCCCTTGGTGAATCTCTTCCGCTGAGTATTTTTTATATATTCTGAAAACGTCTTCCGTGAAGTTTCAGGACTTTTGGAGCTGTGCAGAATAGGTCTCTAATATTTGCTCCTTTTCTAGCCCAGAATCCCAGCTACCGGCATTCTCCCTCTTTATGTAAACCTTGTAAAATAAGAGAGAATATGCATAAGTATTGTGACATAATGTGTAATAACAGCCCATAATGCAATAAATATCGATATAAAAGCATGATGCAAAATGGACGTATCAACTCCCCCAAGCTTAGACCTCGCTTGTCCTCAAGCGAAAGCCGAAATCGAAAAATATGTCCACATGTTTAGAGATAGAGGTGTCGATAAAAATGAAATACAGACATGAGGGCATCATGATCATTCTTAGAACAGCAACTTATATAATTCTTGTCATATAATCCCTTATGCTAGAGTAATAATTCAGTCACAATTTCATGATCACTATAATCTCAGTCATTAGAGCAATTGCAATTTATCATAACATAGGAAAGAGTCAATGTATAAGAGTTTTTCATCAAGTCCACATACTCAACTATCATATAATCTTTCACAATTGCTGACACTCACACAATACTTATGGGTATGGAGTTTTAATCGGACACAGAGAAAGATAGGGGCTTATAATTTTGCCTCCCAGCGTTTTAACTCAAGGGTAATGTCAACAATAATAGTTCATGAAAACTCACATCCAATTAGCCATATATACCAGGATCTTTCCAACATACCGTGCTTGCCAAAGGATAAAATGTAAAAAGGAAGGGTGAAGATCACCATGACTCTTATGCAAGGTAGGAGATGAAAGTAAAAGATAGGCCCTTCGCAAAGGGAAGCAGAGGTTGTCATGCACTTTTATGGTTGGATGCACAAAATCTTAATGCGAAAGAACGTCACTTTATATTGCCACTTGTGATATGGACCTTTATTATGCAGTCTATCGCCTTTATTTCTTCCATATCACACGATCGTATAAAGCTTATTTTCTCCCACACTAATAAGTCATACATATTTAGAGAGCAATTTTTATTGCTTGCACCAATGACAACTTACTTAGAGGATCTTACTCAATCCATAGGTAGGTATGGTGGACTCTGATGGCAAAACTGGTTTAAGGGTATTTGGAAGCACAAGTAGTATCTCTACTTGGTGCGATGAATTTGGCTAGCACGAGGGGGAAAGGCAAGCTCAACATGTTGGAGGATCCAAGACAATATAATTTATCTCAGATGTAAGAAAACATAACCCATTACGTTGTCTTCCTTGTCCAACGTCAACTCTTTAGCATGTCATATTTTAACGAGTGCTCACAATCACAAAAGATGTCCAAGATAATATATTTATATGTGAAGACCTCTCTTTCTTTATTACTTCCTATTAATTGCAACGATGACCAAAACTATGTTTGTCAACTCTCAACAACTTTTATTCATCATACTTTTTCTATGTGAGCTCATTACTCTCCATAAGATCCACACGATCTCTTTGTTTCTTTTTATTCTTTCTCTCTTCTTTTATTCACTTAGGATCATGGCAAAATAATCAATCCCTGGACTCAACACTAATCTCTATTATATAGCTCACGGACTCGATTACATAGAAGGATTATAAAGCAAAACTCACAACTAGATCATACTAAGAACTTTTATTCTACTAGATTAAGATATTACCAAAAGAATCGAACTAAGAAAAACGGTAAAGGTAGAAGTGATGGTGATACGATACCGGGGCACTCCCCCAAGCTTGGCAGTTGCCAAGGGGAGTGCCCATACCAGATACTCAATTCTTCTTTGTTGGTGGAGAAGGTCATGGTTTTGTTGATGGCGTAGGCTTCTTCCTTAATTTGCGCTTGAGGACAAAGTTTTGGTCCCTTAGGTCATCGATCTCCTGCTCCAAGCTCAGTATCTTTTTGCATAGTTCCTGCTTGTTTTCTTGCAAGAGGCGAAAAGGGATAAACTCGATCTTAGGTTTCTTTACTCTATCCGAGAGGCTTGACTTTTTGAACTCCACATGCATGTACCCAGGTTGAGGTAGTGGGACTTCATCTTCATCTGAGCTCGTCTCCTCCTTTCCCTTGGGTTCATAGTCCTCTTCTTCTTCCGTAGTCCAACCACAATGCTCCACATCCCCTTAGACCTTAGGATCTACAAGGTAATCAGCCACGTAGCTTTCTCCTTCCGAATCCTGGGACGACATGTTGCTCTATCTGCAGCAGGGAAGCTCGAAACAAAGACAAGAGATATTTGCGTGATACGGTGGTCAAAACCCCCGGGAGATTATATAATGAATTTTTACCGACCAAAATATGTGTCATGTACGAAAACGGAGTCCGGAGAGCACACGAGGTGCCCACGAGGTAGGGGGCGCGCCGTCCACCCTCGTGGAGCCCTCGCGTCCTTCCCGGACTGCTTCTTATTTTTCTGTTTTTCTAAATATTCCAAAACGGAGAAATATTGCCTTAAAAACTGTTTTGGAGTCGGTTTACTTACCGTACCACATACCTATTCCTTTTCGGAGTCTGAAACATTCCGGAAAGTGTCCCTTATGTATTCCTTCGGGGTTACGGTTTCAATAACATTGGTTTCAACATTTATGGGATTACTTGAGATATAATGTTTGATTCTTTGACCGTTCACCACCTTCGGATTTGTGCCTTCGAAGTTGTTGATTTTTATGGCACCGGAATGATAGACCTCCTCGATAACGTAAGGACCTTCCCATTTAGAGAGAAGTTTTCCTGCAAAAAATCTTAAACGAGAGTTGTATAGCAATACATAATCACCTACTTTAAACTCACGCTTTTGTATTCTTTTCTCATGCCATCTTTTAACTTTTTCTTTAAACAACTTGGCATTTTCATAGGCTTGGGTTCTCCATTCATCAGGTGAGCTAATATCAAATAACCTCTTCTCACCGGCAAGTTTAAAATCATAATTGAGTTCTTTAATAGCCCAATAAGCCGTATGTTCTAGTTCGAGAGGTAAGTGACATGCTTTTCCATAGACCATTTTATACGGAGAAATACCCATAGGATTTTTATATGCAGTTATATAGGCCCATAATGCATCGTCAAGTTTCTTGGACCAATTCTTTCTAGACCTATTGACAGTATTTTGCAAAATTAATTTGAGTTCTCTATTACTCAATTCTACTTGACCACTAGACTGAGGGTGATAAGGGAATGCAATTCTATGATCAACATCATACTTAGCAAGCATTTTACGGAAAGCACCATGAATAAAATGTGAACCACCATCATTCATTAAATATCTAGGGACTCCAAACCTTGGAAAAATAACTTCTTTAAGCATTTTAATAGAAGTGTTATGATCAGCACTACTAGTTGGAATAGCTTCTACGCACTTAGTAACATAATCAACAGCAACTAAAATATGTGTATAACCATTAGAGGAGGGAAAAGGTCCCATATAGTCAAAGCCCCAAACATCAAATGGTTCAATAACGAGTGAATAATTCATAGGCATTTCTTGACGTCTACTAATATTACCAATTCTTTGGCATTCATCACAAGATAAGACAAACTTACGGGCATCCTTGAAGAGAGTAGGCCAATAAAAAACAGATTGCAATACCTTATGTGCAGTTCTATCTCCAGCATGGTGTCCTCCATAAGCTTTGGAGTGACACTTGCGTAGGATCTGTTCCTGTTCATGCTCAGGTACACAACATCGAATAACACCATCTACTCCTTCTTTATAAAGAGGTGGGTCATCCCAAAAGTAATGCCTCAAATCATAGAAGAACTTTTTCTTTTGCTAGTATGTGAAACTATGTGGTATAAACTTAGTAACAATGTAATTAGCATAATCAGCATACCATGGAGCAGTATGAGAAGCATTTATGACATTTAATTGCTCATCGGGAAAGCTATCATCAATAGGAAGTGGGTCATCAAGTACATTTTCTAACCTAGATAAGTTGTCTGCAACGGGGTTCTCAGCTCCCTTTTTATCAACAATATGCAAGTCAAATTCTTGTAGCAAGACAACCCATCTAATAAATCTAGGTTTAGCATCTTTCTTTTCCATAAGATATTTAATAGCAGCATGATCAGTGTGAATAGTTACTTTAGAATCAACAATATAAGGTCTGAACTTATCACAAGCAAATACAACCGCTAAGAATTCTTTTTCAGTAGTACCATAATTTCTTTGAGCATTGTCTAGGGTCTTACTAGCATATTGAATAACATTTAATTTCTTATCAACTCTTTGTCCTAGAACAGCACCTATAGCATAATCACTAGCATCACACATAATTTCAAAGGGTAAATTCCAATCAGGTGGCTGAATAATGGGTGTAGAGATCAATGCTTTCTTAAGTATTTCAAATGCTTCTACACAATCATCATCAAAAACAAATGGTATATATTTTTGTAATAAATTAGTCAGAGGCCAAGAAATTTTTGAGAAGTCCTTAATGAACCTCCTATAAAATCTGGCGTGACGAAGGAAACTTCTTATACCTTTGATGTCCTTGGGACATGGAATCTTCTCAATAGCATCAACCTTCGCTTTATCAACTTCAATACCTCTTTCAGAAACTTTGTGCCCCAAGACAATACCTTCACTAACCATAAAGTGGCACTTTTCCCAATTCAAGACAAGATTAGTTTCTTCACATCTCTGCAAAACTCGATCAAGGTTGCTCAAGCAATCATCAAAAGAAGATCCATAGACGGAGAAATCATCCATGAAAACCTCACAAATCTTTTCAAAAAAGTCAGAGAATATAGCCATCATGCATATTTGAAAGGTAGCAGGTGCATTACATGTTGGGGAACGTAGTAATTTCAAAAAAATTCCTACGCACACGCAAGATCATGGTGATGCACAGCAACGAGAGAGGAGAGTATTGTCTACATACCCACGCAGACCGACTGCGGAAGCGTTGACACAACGTAGAGGAAGTAGTCGTACGTCTTCCCGATCTGACCGATCCAAGCACCGTTACTCCGGCACCTCCGAGTTCTTAGCACACGTACAGCTCGATGACGATCCCCGGGCTCCGATCCAGCAAAGCGTTGGGGAAGAGTTCCGTCACCACGACGGCGTGGTGACGATCTTGATGTTCTGCCGACGTAGGGCTTCGCCTAAGCACTACAACGATATGATCGAGGTGGAATATGGTGGCAGGGGGCACCGCACACGGCTAAGGAATGATCTCAATGATCAACTTGTGTGTCTAGAGGTGCCCCCTGCCTCCGTATATAAAGGAGCCAAGGGGGAGGGGGCCGCCGGCCAGGAGGAGGGTGCAGGAGGAGTCCTACTCCTACCGGGAGTAGGACTCCCCCCCCCCAATCCTAGTTGGACTAGGATTCCCCGAGGGGGAAAGAGAGAGAGGGGGCCGGCCACCTCTCCTAGTCCTAATAGGGCTAGGGGTGGGGGGAGGCGTGCGGCCACCTTGGGCTGCCCCTTTCTCCTTTCCACTAAAGCCCATTAAGGCCCATATGGCTCCCGGGGGGTTCCGGTAACCTCCCGGTACTCCGGTAAAATCCCGATTTCACCCGGAACTCTTCCAATATCCAAATATAGGCTTCCAATATATCAATCTTTATGTCTCGACCATTTCGAGACTCCTCGTCATGTCCGTGATTACATCCGGGACTCCGAACTAACTTCGGTACATCTAAATGCATAAACTCATAATAACTGTCATCGTAACGTTAAGCGTGCGGACCCTACGGTTCGAGAACAATGTAGACATGACTGAGACACATCTCCGGTCAATAACCAATAGCAGGACCTGGATGCCCATATTGGCTCCTACATATTCTACGAAGATCTTTATCGGTCAGACCGCATAACAACATACGTTGTTCCCTTTGTCATCGGTATGTTACTTGCCTGAGATTCGATCATCGGTATCCAATACCTAGTTCAATCTCGTTACCGACAGGTCTCTTTACTTCTTCCGTAATACATCATCTTGCAACTAACTCATTAGTCACAATGCTTGCAAGGCTTATGTGATGTGCATTACCGAGAGGGCCCAGAGATACCTCTCTGACAATCGGAGTGACAAATCCTAATATCAAAATACGCCAACCCAACATCTACCTTTGGAGACACCTGTAGAGCTCCTTTATAATCACCCAGTTACGTTGTGACGTTTGGTAGCACACAAAGTGTTCCTCCGGTAAACGGGTGTTGCATAATCTCATAGTCATAGGAACATGTATAAGTCATGAAGAAAGCAATAGCAACATACTAAACGATCGGGTGCTAAGCTAATGAAATGGGTCATGTCAATCAGATCATTCAACTAATGATGTGACCTCGTTAATCAAATAACAACACCTTGTTCATCGTTAGGAAACATAACCATCTTTGATTAACGAGCTAGTCAAGTAGAGGCATACTAGTGACACTAAGTTTGTCTATGTATTCACACATGTATTATGTTTCCGGTTAATACAATTCTAGCATGAATAAGAAACATTTATCATGATATAAGGAAATAAATAATAACTTTATTATTGCCTCTAGGGCATATTTCCTTCAGTCTCCCACTTGCACTAGAGTCAATAATCTAGATTACACAGTAATGATTCTAACACCCATGGAGCCTTGGTGCTGATCATGTTTTGCTCGTGGAAGAGGCTTAGTCAACGGGTCTGCAACATTCAGATCCGTATGTATCTGGCAAATCTCTATGTCTCCCACCTGGACTAGATCCCAGATGGAATTGAAGCGTCTCTTGATGTCCTTGGTCCTCTTGTGAAATCTGGATTCCTTTGCCAAGGCAATTGCACCAGTATTGTCACAAAAGATTTTCATTGGACCCGATGCACTAGGTATGACAACTAGATCGGATATGAACTCCTTCATCCAGACTCCTTCGTTCGCTGCTTCCGAAGCAGCTATGTACTCCGCTTCACATGTAGATCCCGCTACGACGCTTTGTTTAGAACTGCACCAACTGACAGCTCCACCGTTTAATGTAAACACATATCCGGTTTACGATTTAGAATCGTCCGGATCAGTGTCAAAGCTTGCATCAAGGTAACCTTTTACGGTGAGCTCTTTGTCACCTCCATATACGAGAAACATATCCTTAGTCCTTTTCAGGTATTTCAGGATGTTCTTGACCGCTGTCCAGTGATCCACTCCTGGATTACTTTGGTACCTCCCTACTAAACTTATAGCAAGGCACACATCAGGTCTGGTACACAACATTGCATACATGATAGAGCCTATGGCTGAAGCATAGGGAACATCTTTCATTTTCTCTCTATCTTCTACAGTGGTCGGGCATTGAGTCTGACTCAACTTCACACCTTGTAACACAGGCAGGAACCCTTTCTTTGCTTGATCCATTTTGAACTTCTTCAAAATCTTGTCAAGGTATGTGCTTTGTGAAAGTCCAATTAAGCGTCTTGATCTATCTCTATAGATCTTTATGCCTAATATGTAAGCAGCTTCACCGAGGGCTTTCATTGAAAAACTCTTATTCAAGTATCCCTTTATGCTATCCAGAAATTCTATATCATTTCCAACCAGCAATATGTCATCCACATATAATATCAGAAATGCTACAGAGCTCCCACTCACTTTCTTGTAAATACAGGCTTCTCCGAAAGTCTGTATAAAACCAAATGCTTTGATCACACTATCAAAGCGTTTATTCCAACTCTGAGAGGCTTGCACCAGTCCATAAATGGATCGCTGGAGCTTGCACACTTTGTTAGCTCCCTTTGGATCGACAAAACCTTCCGGTTGCATCATATACAACTCTTCTTCCAGAAATCCATTCAGGAATGCAGTTTTGACATCCATCTGCCAAATTTCATAATCATAAAACGCGGCAATTGCTAACATGATTCGGACAAACTTAAGCATCGCTACGGGTGAGAAGGTCTCATCATAGTCAACCCCTTGAACTTGTCGAAAACCTTTTGCGACAAGTCAAGCTTTATAGACAGTAACATTACTGTCAGCGTCAGTCTTTTTCTTGAAGATCCATTTATTCTCAATTGCTTGCCGATCATCAGGCAAGTCAACCAAAGTCCATACTTTGTTCTCATACATGGATCCCATCTCAGATTTCATGGCTTCAAGCCACTTTGCGGAATCTGGGCTCACCATCGCTTCTTCATAGTTCGTAGGTTCATCATGATCTAGTAGCATGACTTCCAGAACTGGATTACCGTACCACTCTGGCGCGGATCTTACTCTGGTTGATCTACGAGGTTCAGTAGTATCTTGTTCTGAAGTTTCATGATCATTATCATTAACTTCCTCACTTATTGGTGTAGGTGTCGCAGAAACAGTTTTCTATGATGTACTACTTTCCAACAAGGGAGCAGGTATAGTTACCTCATCAAGTTCTACTTTCCTCCCACTAACTTCTTTCGAGAGAAACTCCTTCTCAAGAAAGTTTCCGAATTTAGCAACAAAAGTCTTGCCTTCGGATCTGTGGTAGAAGGTGTATCCAATAGTTTCCTTTGGATATCCTATGAAGACACATTTCTCCGATTTGGGTTCGAGCTTATCAGGTTGAAGCTTTTTCACATAAGCATCGCAACCCAAACTTTTAGAAATGACAACTTTGGTTTCTTGCCAAACCATAGTTCATAAGGCGTCGTCTCAACGGATTTTGATGGTGCCCTATTTAACGTGAATGCGGCCATCTCTAGAGCGTATCCCCAAAACGATAGCGGTAAATCAGTAAGAGACATCATAGATCGCACCATATCTAGTGAAGTACGATTACGACGTCCGGACACACCATTACGCTGTGGTGTTCCGGGTGGCGTGAGTTGCGAAACTATTCCACAATTTTTCAAATGTACACCAAACTCGTAACTCAAATATTCTCCTCCACGATCGGATCGTAGAAACTTTATTTTCTTGTTACGATGATTTTCAACTTCACTCTGAAATTCTTTGAACTTTTCAAACGTTTCAGACTTATGTTTCATTAAGTAGATATACCCATATCTGCTTAAGTCATCTGTGAAGGTGAGAAAATAACGATATCTGCCACGAGCCTGAACATTCATCGGACCACATACATCTGTATGTATGATTTCCAACAAATCTGTTGCTCTCTCCATAGTACCGGAGAACGGTGTTTTAGTCATCTTGCCCATGAGGCACGGTTCGCAGGTACCAAGTGATTCATAATCAAGTGGTTCCAAAAGTCCATCATTATGGAGTTTCTTCATGTGCTTTACACCGATATGACCTAAACGGCAGTGCCACAAATAAGTTGCACTATCATTATCAACTCTGCATCTTTTGGCTTCTACATTATGATTATGTGTATCACTACTATCGAGATTCAACAAGAATAGACCACTCTTCAAGGGTGCATGACCATAAAAGATATTACTCATATAAATAGAACAACCATTATTCTCTGATTTAAATGAATAACTGTTTCGCATTAAACAAGATCCAGATATAATGTTCATGCTCAACGCTGGCACCAAATAACAATTATTTAGGTCTAATACTAATCCCGAAGGTAGATGTAGAGGTAGCGTGCCGACTGCGATCACATCGACTTTGGAACCGTTTCCCACGCGCATCGTCACCTCGTCCTTAGCCAATCTTCGCTTAATCCGTAGTCCCTGTTTCGAGTTGCAAATATTAGCAACAGAACCAGTATCAAATACCCAGGTGCTACTGCGAGCATTAGTAAGGTACACATCAATAACATGTATATCACATATACCTTTGTTCACCTTGCCATCCTTCTTATCCGCCAAATACTTGGGGCAGTTCCGCTTCCAGTGACCAGTCTGCTTGCAGTAGAAGCACTCAGTTTCAGGCTTAGGTCCAGACTTGGGTTTCTTCTCCTGAGCAGCAACTTGCTTGCCGTTCTTCTTGAAGTTCCCCTTCTTCTTCCCTTTGCCCTTTTTCTTGAAACTAGTGGTTTTGTTAACCATCAACACTTGATGCTCCTTCTTGATTTCTACCTCCGCAGCTTTCAGCATTGCGAAGAGCTCGGGAATAGTCTTGTTCATCCCTTGCATATTATAGTTCATCACAAAGCTCTTGTAGCTTGGTGGCAGTGATTGGAGAATTTTGTCAATGACGCAATCATCTGGAAGATTAACTCCCATCTGAATCAAGTGATTATTATACCCAGACATTTTGAGTATATGCTCACTGACAGAACTGTTCTCCTCCATCTTGCAGCTATAGAACTTATTGGAGACTTCATATCTCTCAATCCGGGCATTTGCTTGAAATATTAACTTCAACTCCTGAAACATCTCATATGCTCCATGACGTTCAAAACGTCGTTGAAGTCCCGATTCTAAGCCGTAAAGCATGGCACACTGAACTATCGAGTAGTCATCAGCTTTGCTCTGCCAGACGTTCATAACATCTGGTGTTGCTCCAGCAGCAGGCCTGGCACCCAGCGGTGCTTCCAGGACGTAATTCTTCTGAGCAGCAATGAGGATAATCCTCAAGTTACAGACCCAGTCCGTGTAATTGCTAGCATCATCTTTCAACTTTGCTTTCTCAAGGAACACATTAAAATTCAACGGAACAACAGCACGAGCCATCTATCTACAATCAAACATAAACAAGCAAGATACTATCAGGTACTAAGTTCATGATAAGTTTAAGTTCATTTAATCAAATTACTTAAGAACTCCCACTTAGATAGACATCCCTCTAATCCTCTAAGTGATCACGTGATCCAAATCAACTAAACCATGTCCGATCATCACGTGAGATGGAGTAGTTTCATTGGTGAACATCACTATGTTGATCATATCTACTATATGATTCACGCTCGACCTTTCGGTCTCCGTGTTCGAAGGCCATATCTGTATATGCTTGGCTCGTCAAGTATAACCTGAGTATTCCACGTGTGCAACTGTTTTGCACCCGTTGTATTTGAACGTAGATCCTATCACACCCGATCATCACGTGGTGTCTCAGCACGAAGAACTTTCACAACGGTGCATACTCAGGGAGAACACTTCTTGATAATTTAGTGAGAGATCATCTTATAATGCTACCGTCAATCAAAGCAAGATAAGATGCATAAAAGATAAACATCACATGCAATCAATACAAGTGATATGATATGGCCATCATCATCTTGTGCCTGTGATCTCCATCTCCGAAGCACCGTCATGATCACCATCGTCACCGGCGCGACACCTTGATCTCCATCGTAGCATCGTTGTCGTCTCGCCAATCTTGTGCTTCCACAACTATCGCTACCGCTTAGTGATAAAGTAAAGCATTACATCGCGATTGCATTGCATACAATAAAGCGACAACCATATGGCTCCTGCCAGTTGCCGATAACTCGGTTACAAAACATGATCATCTCATACAATAAAATTTAGCATCATGTATTGACCATATCACATCACAACATGCCCTGGAAAAACAAGTTAGACGTCCTCTACTTTGTTGTTGCAAGTTTTACATGGCTGCTACGGGCTTAAGCAAGAACCAATCTCACCTACGCATCAAAACCACAACGATAGTTTGTCAAATAGACTCCGTTTTAACCTTCGCAAGGACCGGGCATAGCCACACTTGGTTCAACTAATGTTGGAGAGACAGTCGCCTGCAAGCCACCTGTGTGCAAAGCACGTCGGGGGAACCAGTCTCGCGTAAGCGTACGCGTAATGTTGGTCCGGGTCGTCTCGTCCAACAATACCGCCGAACCAAAGTATGACATGCTGGTAGGCAGTATGACTTATATCGCCCACAACTCACTTGTGTTCTACTCGTGCAAATAACATCAAACCATAAAACCTAGGCTCAGATGCCACTGTTGGGGAACGTAGTAATTTCAAAAAAAATCCTACGCACACGCAAGATGATGCACAGCAACGAGAGGGGAGAGTATTGTCTACGTACCCACGCAGACCGACTGCGGAAGCGTTGACACAACGTAGAGGAAGTACTCGTACGTCTTCCCGATCCGACCGATCCAAGCACCGTTACTCCGGCACCTCCGAGTTCTTAGCACACGTACAGCTCGATGACGATCCCCGGGCTCCGATCCAGCAAAGCGTCCGGGAAGAGTTCCGTCAGCACGACGGCGTGGTGACGATCTTGATGTTCTACCGACGCAGGGCTTCGCCTAAGCACTACAACGATATGATCGAGGTGGAATATGGTGGTAGGGGGCACCGCACACGGCTAAGGAACGATCTCAATGATCAACTTGTGTGTCTAGAGGTGCCCCCTGCCTCCGTATATAAAGGAGCCAAGGGGGAGGGGGCCGCCAGCCAGGAGGAGGGCGCAGGAGGAGTCCTACTCCTACCGGGAGTAGGACTCCCCCCCCCCAATCCTAGTTGGACTAGGATTCCCCGAGGGGGAAAGAGAGAGAGGGGGCCGGCCACCTCTCCTAGTCCTAATAGGACTAGGGGAGGGGGGAGGCGCGCGGCCACCTTGGGCTGCCCCTTTCTCCTTTCCACTAAAGCCCATTAAGGCCCATATGGCTCCCGGGGGGTTCCGGTAACCTCCCGGTACTCCGGTAAAATCCCGATTTCACCCGGAACACTTACGATATCCAAATATAGGCTTCCAATATATCAATCTTTATGTCTCGACCATTTCGAGACTCCTTGTCATGTCCGTGATCACATCCGGGACTCCGAACTAACTTTGGTACATCAAAATGCATAAACTCATAATAACTGTCATCGTAACGTTAAGCGTGCGGACCCTACGGTTCGAGAACAATGTAGACATGACTGAGACACATCTCCGGTCAATAACCAATAGCGGGACCTGGATGCCCATATTGGCTCCTACATATTCTACGAAGATCTTTATCGGTCAGACCGCATAACAACATACGTTGTTCCCTTTGTCATCGGTATGTTACTTGCCTGAGACTCGATCATCGGTATCCAATACCTAGTTCAATCTCGTTACCGGCAAGTCTCTTTACTCGTTCCGTAATACATCATCTCGCAACTAACTCATTAGTCACAATGCTTGCAAGGCTTATGTGATGTGCATTACCGAGAGGGCCCAGAGATACCTCTTCGACAATCGGAGTGACAAATCCTAATATCGAAATACGCCAACCCAACATCTACCTTTGGAGACACCTGTAGAGCTCCTTTATAATCACCCAGTTACGTTGTGACGTTTGGTAGCACACAAAGTGTTCCTCCAGTAAACGGGAGTTGCATAATCTCATAGTCATAGGAACATGTATAAGTCATGAAGAAAGCAATAGCAACATACTAAACGATCGGGTGCTAAGCTAATGAAATGGGTCATGTCAATCAGATCATTCAACTAATGATGTGACCTCGTTAATCAAATAACAACACCTTGTTCATGGTTAGGAAACATAACCATTTTTGATTAACGAGCTAGTCAAGTAGAGGCATACTAGTGACACTAATTTTGTCTATGTATTCACACATGTATTATGTTTCCGGTTAATACAATTCTAGCATGAATAATAAACATTTATCATGATATAAGGAAATAAATAATAACTTTATTATTGCCTCTAGGGCATATTTCCTTCATTACATAGACCAAACGGCATACGTCTATAAGCAAAAGTACCAAAAGGGCAAGTAAAAGTAGTATTTGATTGATCTTTGGCTGACACAGGTATTTGAGAGAAACCAGAATAACCATCTAAAAAGCAAAAATGTGTATGTTTGGATAATCTTTCTAGCATTTGGTCGATAAAAGGTAAGGGGTAATGATCCTTTTTAGTTGCCTTATTTAATTTTCGGAAATCAATTACCATCCTATAACCTGTAATAATTCTTTGAGTAATCAATTCATCTTTATCATTAGGAACAACAGTAATACCTCCCTTCTTAGGGACACAATGGACAGGACTTACCCACTAGCTATCAGCAATGGGATAAATTATACCTGCCTCAAGGAGCTTTAGTATTTCCTTTCTTACCACTTCTTTCATTTTAGGATTCAACCGTCGTTGATGGTCACGAACTGGTTTAGCATCTTCTTCCAAATTAATTTTATGTTGGCATAGAGTGGGACTCATGCCCTTAAGATCATCAAGAGTATACCCAATAGCAGCACGGTGCTTCTTCAGAGTTTTCAATAATCTCTCCTCCTCATGCTCTGAAAGGTTAGCACTAATAATAATAGGATATATCTTTTTCTCATTAAGATAAGCATATTTAAGAGTATCAGGCAGCGGTTTAAGCTCAAACACGGGATCACCCTTGGGTGGAGGAGGATCCCCTAGGATTTCAATAGGCAAATTGTTTTTCAGAATAGGCGCCTTTTAAAGAATACTTCATCTATTTTCCTTCTTTCATTCATAAACATATCATTTTCATGGTCTAGCAAATATTGTTCTAAAGGATCACTAGGAGGTACGGCAATAGAGGCAAGACCAATAATTTCATCCTTACTAGGTAATTCTTCTTCACGGTGTTGTCTACTAAATTTAGAAAAGTTAAATTCATGAGTCATATCATCTAAACCGATAGTAACAACATTCCTTTTGCAATCTATGCACTACAAAAAAAAAGGACACATCCGTGACATTTTGGGCCGAACGAAAAAAAAATTATGTCATACATATGACACTTCTATGACAATAATTGTGACAAAACCCGGTATCATCATAGATGTGGTGGGCTCCTACTTCTATGACAGAAAATGGGCTTTTCGTCCTGGGCGGGCCGGAGACACGGCTACATGACATTCTTTGGGCCGTCCATGACGGAAAAAACCATGGTAGAAGCGAGGGGGAGGAAAATTTTGGGGAGTTCCCGGTTACGGTGGGAGGTCGGGGCCGAGCGATGCGCGTTTCTCTCGTACACGTACGCGCGTGTGTGCAAGGCGTTGGCTCTAACTGAACCCGAGCGAGGTGTTGGGCTCTAACTGAACCCGAGCGATTACACTGCAGGCTACGCGTTACTAAACCCGAGCGATCGATCGATGGCTGTTAACTGAACCCGATCGAGTGATTCCTTCGCTACTACTGCTAACTAAAGCCGATCGATTGGATGAACAGTGAGCGTTGCGCGGGGGGGGGGGGGGTTGGATGAACAGTGAGCGGTGGTGTTGCCTCTGGATGAACAGGACCCTGTGCTGTGGAGGGCTGGATGAACAGTAGACGGTGGAGGGGTGCCCGTGGAGGGGTGGTTGAACAGGGCCCCATGGTGTGGAGGGCTGGATGAACAGTAGACGGTGGAGGGGGTGCCCGTGGAGGGGTGGTTGAACAGTAGCCGGTGGAGTAGCGTGTGGTGGCGGCTGGATGAACAGGAGCCCGTGGAGGCTGGAGGAGGTCGACGGTAGCCCGTGGAGGCTGGTGGAGGTCGACGGTGGAGATGAACAGTATCCCGTGGAGTCCCATTTTGCGGTACGCCACACCCCTCCCGATGAACAGGACCCCCGTTTCGACCATAGGAGGTCCGTTTCGTCCGTTTTGCGGTACGCCACACCCCTTCCTGATCAACAAGACCCCCGTTTCGGCCGTAGGAGGTCCGTTTCGTCCGTTTTGCGGTACGCCACACCCCTCCTGATCAACAGGACCCCCGTTTCGACCGTAGGAGGTCCGTTTCCTCCGTTTTGCGGTATGCCACACCCCTCACGATCAACAGGACCCCGTTTCGAACGTAGGAGGTCCGTTTCCTCCGTTTTGCGGTATGCCAGGCCACGTTTCCATCGCCTGATGAACACATTCCGTTGCCTCCTGATTAACATGACGCATTCCGTTGCCTCCCCATGAACACGACGCATTCTGTTGCCTCCCCATGAACACGAAATATTCCATTGCCTCCCCATGAACATGACGACGACATTGTTTCTCCATTTCGACCTAGCCATGTACACGAGCCATGGTCGTACGTATGCGCGAGTAGGCGTTCGAGACCCCGCCCGTATGTACACATACGTGGCCGTATTTTCTTTCTTGCACCCTGACCATTGTACGTATGTGTACATGCTACGTGCGCGCCTTTACTACGACACGTGCGCGCCTCTACATCCACCAGTATATATGTACGTACACGTTCGCGACCAGAATGACAACGCTACGTACGCTTCGACCAGGTGGGTCTCGACTGTCAGACACTTCCTTGCGTGCGAAGATGTAGCTGGTGGGTCCCAGCAGTCAGGGGGGAAATGTTTTTTCGCAAAATACGGTGGCTCGTCCGGTGGGTCCCCGCTGTCAGGTGGAGGAATAATTATTTTGCACATAATAAGGAGGCACTTCCTTGCTGCGGCCGTGGACCCAGCTGCCAGCCTCTCCACGTACAGTCCACGTCCGATGGAAGCCGTTCCTTGACCACGTTGACCACGCCGTGTCGAGAGCACCAGGGCGGTGGACAACAGCGAGGCCTAGGAAGGGGACGACGCGGAGCCAGGGAAGACGCGGCAGTGGATGCCCACGCGTAGAGGAGTATGAGGGTTCACTGGTTCGCTGCGGTGTGAGGCTGCCGTCGCCGCAGAATAACAGGGGGTGTGGGTGAGTAGAGGGATGGCCTGGCCAGCGGTGGGAGTAGTAGGGGGCGGTGAGGCCTCCGCCGCATCGCAGCCGGCCATGGGAGGCAGGAGCATGAGGCACAACCGGCGCTGGTTTGGGTGGCTGGAGCAAGAAGACCAGAGGTTGAAGAAGCACTACGGCCGTTGGATGGACATCGTACGGTCACTAGAGCTAGAATCGTGCATATTGACTAAGTTGATAAAGCCCTCCGTCCCTGTCAACTTAGTAGGCCCACAAGTCAGCCTGCCACTATACTGGGTCCCAGCTAACAGGGGAGTATTCATTTTTTTGTGCGTAATAAGGAGGCACTTCCTTGCGTGCGAAGATATAGCTGGTAGGTCCGAGCTGTCAGCGGCGGTAACGTTTTTTCATGAAATACAGAGGCCCTTTCGGTGGGTCCCTAATGTCAGGTGGAGGAATCATTATTTTGCGCGTAATAAGGAGTCATTTCCTTGTGTGCGGCCATGGACCCAGCTGTCGGCCTCTCCACATACAGTCCACTTCAGATGCATGTCGGTCGTTGACCACGTTGACCAGGCCGCGCCGAGAGCACCAGGGTGGTGGACGACGGCGAGGCCTAGGAAGGGAACAACACGGAGGCAGGAAAGACTCGGCAGTTGTTTCCCACGCGGAGGGGAGTATGACTGTACAAGGGTTTACTGGTTCGCCTGCCGTCGCCGGAGAATAACAGTAGGTGTGGGTGAGTAGAGTGATGGCTAGGCCAGTGATGGGAGTACGGTGGGGCGGTGAGGCCTGCACGACAGCACAGCCGGCCGCAGGGAGGAGGGAGCAGGCAGTCCCGCTGGCGCTTGTTTGAGCGGCTGGAGCAGGAAGAGCAGAGATTGAAGAAGCACGACGGCCGTTGGATGGCCATCCAACAGTCATTGCTTGCGCATCAACCTTTTTTTAGGAAAGCCTCAAATCTGTGGAAAACAGCATACAACCCATCTGCCATTATTTCTAATAATTTACAGCCCATTTTCTAATTATTAAGGTTTTTTAGAGCCCATATTCTTTTTGTTAGCATTACAGCCCATATTATGGCAACGGTTAAAAAATTATACGAAATTTTGCATATTTCGGTGCGGTCCGAACTGTTTTTAATCCCGAAATTTTGACTCACATTCAAACTGATTTTAAAAATAAATGTATATTAATATAAAATCCAACAAATTCTCCACGCATAAAAATTAATGTAATTTAAAATATCGAAATGAAAAAAAAAAGATATTTGAAACTAATTGCCGGTTTGATGTGTTTTAAAAATGTACAGCCCATTTCTCATTACTGATGGGCCATTTTCTCGGCCAGCTGAATGAAAGCTCTCCTCGTCTTGAAAGATTTGCAGCCCAACAGGCCTAACAAAGCGACTTACTTGGCAAATCACAAAAAAAACTAGGATGTGGCCATGGACCCAGTTGTCAGCCTCTACATGTACAGTACTCTTCCGATGGAATGTCGTTGACCACGTTGACCACGCCGCGCCGAGAGCACCAAGGCGGTGGACGACGGCGAGGCCTAGGAAGGGGACGACGCGGAGCCGGGGAAGACGCGGAAGTGGATGCCCACGCAGAGAGGAGTACGAGGGTTCACTGGTTCGGCTGTGGTGTGAGGCTGCCGTCGCCGCAGGGCCTGGCTAGCGGTGGGAGTAGTAGGGGTGATGAGGCCTCAATGGCAGCACAGCCGGCCACTGGAGGCAGGAGCAGGCGGTCTCCCCGGCGCTGGTTTGGGCGGCTGGTGCAAGAAGAGTAGCGATTGAAGAAGCAGCAGGACCATTCGATTCAAATCCAACGGTTAGTGCTGCTAGAATCGTTTGTTGACTAAGTTGACAAGCCCTGCGTACGTGTCAACTTAGTAGACCCACAGGTCAGCCTCCCAACCGGTGCACCCCAGATGTCAGTGGGAGGAATCATTTTTTCGCGTAATAAGGAGGCAGTTGATTGCGTGCGGCCAGGCCAGCAGAGGGAGTAGGGTGGGCCGGGGAAGCCTGCACGGCATCACAGCGGGCCACAAGAGAAGGGAGCAGGCAGTCCCGCCGGCGCTAGTTTAGGCGGCTGGAGCAGGAAGATCAGAGATTGAAGAAGCACGTCGGCCGTTGGATGGACATCCAACAGTCACTGCTGCTAGAATCGTGTGTTCACTGACAAAGCCTTGCGTAAATAAGTCAGCCTCAAAATCTGTGGCGTGTACAGCCCATTTGCAATTATTTTTATAATTTTTACTCATTTTCTAATTCATATGGAATTTATTGCAGCCTATTTTCCATTTTTAGAATTGCTGGCCATTTTCTGGTCAGTACCAGGGTCAAAAAATTAACTAAATATGTGGGAAATTTTGAAAAAATTCACAAATTTTTGCTGGGGAACCAAATATTCTTAATCCAAAAATTAATAGCCATACTAAAACAAATTTAAAAATAAATTAGCACTATGTCATGTTAAATCCAATGAAATACGTATAAGATATCAGTGAAGAACAAAAACAAAAAAAGAAACTTATATCCCATTTGCTATAATTTTTTTGGAATTTTCAACCCCTTTTGATATTACTTTTAACAGACATTGATCATACTCTTAAGCCAGGCCGGAATGCATCCCTCCTCGTCTTGAAAGATTTGCAGCCCAGTAATTCGGAGAAAACAAATAGGCCTAGCTTGGGTATTCTTCAAAAAGAAATAATGGGCTACCTATTTTCCCAAAGAACTGGTGCATGAGCATTTAGCTTTACTTATTTATTTATTTACTTATTTATGTTTAGGGGACCATGAGCATGTACCTGGGCCGGATTCATGTGAGAGCCTCCCTTCCAGTTAATTATGGGCTTCTCTATTGGGCCTTCATCAGTGGGCTGCATGTTATCAACAAGTGAAAAATGTGTTCCGTACGAAAAATAGTATGTGCTACGTACGGTACGG
Source organism: Triticum monococcum (assembly GCA_034509565.1). Lineage (NCBI taxonomy): Eukaryota > Viridiplantae > Streptophyta > Magnoliopsida > Poales > Poaceae > Triticum > Triticum monococcum. Next base: position 361,748,720 of record CM067845.1, on the reverse strand, counting down.
GGCACTAAAGGATCGAACCGTGCAACAACTTCCAAAACATTGTGTTTGTCATTCTAACAACACATTTATTCAACCAACAGACGAAATATACTACTGATTGTACATTGAAAACAGCAGCAGCAGCCAGGGTTGGGGTGCAATAGAAGCGGTAAGCAGGCCAGAAGAGTGAAGACCTCCACGAGCATCCACGAGCATCCAGCTGCCGCGACCGTCGACGAGCACCATCCAAGACGTGTTCATGCCGACCCAGTACATACCGTTAATGTAGTTGAGATTGATGGAGATCGGATCGCAGTCAAGGGGGTTGATGCTCGCCACCCTACGATCGTTATGCTGCGTGACACGCCGTTTCTGAAGATCAGGCGGCATCAGCAAGCAAGGAGCTAGCTTAAAAAGCTCTGGCCAGAGGGCTTTGAGTAAACGATACAGCCCCGACGAGCACGCGGCTAGCGGCATGGTACTAAGATTGTCCACACGCGAAACAATGAGCTTGATTACCTCTGTGGGGAGCGAATTCCAGCCACTCTTTCGACGGACGCTGCTCGGTTCTGCCATTGTTAGTGCTTGGGTTTCGGACGAGGGGGGAGGCGCCTTAGCGTGATTGGAAGATTGGACGAGATTATGTGCGTACAAAGATGGAGAAGCGAATATGTGCTGCCGGAAGTGGACAGGTGATGATGACTACAGCACGCCGCTTGACTTACGAGACACATACCAGCAGCGTAGGGTCATGTCGATGCCAGACAACTTGCTTGAGTGATCACAGTACTGGTACTCCCTATAGTGCTATGCCCTAACTTGCTTGAGTAGAGTAGTAGAGTAGGACTCTGCTCTACTACTAGCACCGGAGGAGTAGTATATTCTAATCTAAAATAGTTACAAACTTCAATGCCCGAGCGTGGAACGACTACGAACCGTGCTCAAAGACCATGTCTACGTGGTGTTTGGACATGGGCGACAACCTCAACGCCAACAGTGCTGCTCCCATTGCACCGTATGTGTTTCTGTCCTTCCTTTTTGAAATCGTGGTAGAATTCATGATTTATTTTGTGCTTATTCGGATTAAATCTCGTAGTAACTTGCTCATATATTCAACTGGCACAACATCCCCTACAGCCACTCCTGTTTCATGGACGGCCTGGTCGATGCCTCCAAGGAGCCCTTCGTCCACTGCTATGAGTGCCTGATGCCGTTTTGTGGCTCGCCGGCGGACATGGTGCATCACCTCACGGATGCGTGCAGCGGTCACTGCTGGCCCTTGGCGGAGAACATCAAGTACGAGACGTGTTACTCGTTCACCATGCCGGAGTCGCTGGAGGATCACCGCCACCTGCTAGTCTCGGAGGAGGACGGCAGAATCTTCCTCTTGATCGTGGGCACCGGCGAGGCCCGCGCAGGCCGCCACCCCGTCTCTGTAATGTGCGTCAGGGGCAATGCCTCTGACGCTGACACTGACACGAGGCCGATGTACGGGTGCGTGGTCAGTGTTACTACCCCTCCGGGTCGCGTGGGTGGTGACACCGGCCTCATCGAACGGACTTGGACTCTGGGGAGCTGGGACTATCCCGCCAATGTGGACTTGGAAAACCCATGGCATCTTTTACCCGCCAACGCGGTGCACGGGGACTCCAAGGAGGTTCACCTGGACATACGCATTATCAAGTTAAATGTTGATCATTAGTCTTCGCTCAATGTAATCCGCTGTCTAAGCATGTGGAGACTTCCATGCAGGATCTTGCTCTATTGGAGTATCACGCATGAATAAAAGTGTATCCGTTTATGGTTTAGTCTAGAATCTTCCATGTATGAAATTTTACTACAGTACTGGTGAAAGACTTACGATGAACCATTTCTTACATCTCCTCTGCCCGCTTGCAAGTCATCCTGATTTAATCCCTCCGTCTAGGTGTATAAGGGCATGGTTAATATTACTTAATAGTATAGCCAACTGTTGACTATAAGAAAGTGCCATGTCATCTGTAGCCAACATCTATAACAATCGATACTCAAAACTAATTCTTAAAGATCATTTCTTGCAAAGCACAATAAGTGTTATTTCTTCACAAGTTTTGGATGCAGGTTGAACAGTTGAACGCTTTTGTTTGCAAAAGATACCTTTTTATCTATTTCACCCGGATGTTTGTGAGCTTTAGAGATGAAATACTATCCAAAGAAACCTATCGATACCCGTTACACATGAGATGACCCTCACATCCTTTGTCAAAATAAACAACTCCCCGATCAATGCATTTCACTCTTCGGTGCAACGCACGGGCACCTTACTACTATAGATTAGTACGACCAAAAATTGAACTAACATTATATATAGTACGATAAATGTTGATGCATGTCACCTAAAATTATATCATTCAAAACTATGTTCAAATACGAATCCAACGATATAGTTTTTGTTGACATGCACTAACATTTTGTCAGTTAAATCTTCAGTCAAATTCAATGGGGGACTAATAAACCACGACCGATGTAGTACAACTGTAGAGGGCGGCGCTGCACGGGAGTCTCACCTCTCACCCCGCTCGTGGCGCGGCAGTAAAGCCGTCATATCACAAAACCCAACCACTCCCAGTAATAAGTGGCCTGGTAAAATAAACGGACAAGCAACCATCACATCCCTCCGTCTTTTTTGCATTTCATCTCTCTGCATTTACATTCTCTGGTTCATCTCGCACACTCGATCCCTAGCTACTACTCCTAGGGCCAGTTCTTTTGGCGGCTTCCCCGGCTTTTCCCACAAGACTAGTCACAGTGGAGAGTAACAATAAGGCGCCTCACTCATTTATTTGGGCTTCTAAACTACTACTCCGTCCTGGTTTATTCCTCACCATTGTAATTTGTGATAAATTTTGACCAAAGATTTAACTGGTTTATTCCTCACCATTGTAATCCCTCCGTCTAGGTGTGTAAGTCATCTTACGAAAACCAAATAATCCCAAAGCACTTAGGCGCGGTGCATTAACTTCTACCTCGTTTCTTGTTTCTTGACATATCAACCAATAAGAGATAAAGAGTGTGCATGCTTTTAATGACTTGAGATATCAAACACGACATGCAGTGGTTAGTTCATTGCATGCAATTAATTTGCAAATAAACATTACGTTTCTCGTTTTCTCCTCCTCCTTGGTCACGGTACACAGCCTAAGATGACTTACTCACCTAGACGGATGGAGTAGTGCATGTGACATGCACTAACATTTCATTAGTTAAATTTATAATCAAAATTTGACACAGATTACAATGGGGACCAATAAACCAGGACGGAGGTAGTAGTTATGGGATTACTAATCTTGAAGCCTAAAAGAACTGGCCCCTGGTACTCCTACTAGTAGTAGTACTCAAGTTGGAATTCCAATTTCACGGCACAACTTGTTAGGCAAAAAATTCGATACAGGGTGTAGGAAGCGGTTTGGGAATTTGCATGCTTTTCCAACCAGTGAGATACTCCGTACAAAGTACGACAGAGAAATAACCACAGAGAAGGAAGCTAAAAGTAAACAATCAAACGAGCATTTTTGCATTTGTTTTGCATTGAATCATTTCACAAGCTTGACTAGTGTTTGTTTTTCTACTTTTACAAAAACCGCATCGTAATGTTAAAACGTGCATTTGCACGTACTCCCTCCGTCCGGGTTTATTAGGCCTAAAGACAACTTCTCTTAGACCAAGACACATAGTAATTTGCTTACATTAATTCTTCCATTCCACTCCCAATGCACTCTTTCACATGCATGCAGCCAATGAAAAAGCACACATGAAGTGTATTAACTTTTCAGCCATGGCACCAACAACAATAGCTTTCAATACAATCAATGAAATGGTTGCATGCATGCACCTTTCCAACGCGGGGCCTTATAAAAGGGGACATGCTTGTGATGCTGAGAGGCCTAATAAACCCGGACGGAGGGAGTACATAAGTAATAGTAGTACTCCCTCCGTCTAGGTGTATAAGTCTTCCCTCCTTCTTGGTCACGGTGCACAACCAAAGCTGACTTATTGACCTGGACGAAGGGAGTAGCAGTCTGCAAGCATATATCGAGAGAGACGTGTAGTGCGATAGTATATAGTATGCTATATGCACGTAGTTGCAAAATGGGTACGAATACACAAGGTTTCCAAACTTTCCCTTTTACATACTTAATTAAGGACGCTAAAAATTCCTGAACATTCCGGATTTGTCATTTGCGTCCCAAAACTAATGAGATCGCCTTACAAAACAAAAATTATACTCCTCCTAAAAGCCATGGCGCTCGCAGGAGCGCTTGCGGCGCGCCACGAGTGCCTTGGTGCGCGGCCGTTTCCCAGCGCGCCAACACAACGCCTCTTCCTCAGCCTCGCAACTCGCGAGATGCTGATTGGCGGCTTGCCGGTGGGCGAGCGCGATCTCACCGGTGTGGTGATCCGGCGCCAACAGGTACTCCTCCTCGCTGGAAGCATGCACCCGGTCAATGTACCGCCAAGCGTAGATGAGGCGCTTGGGCTCGACTGCACTCAGGGCGTCGGCACGGGCGTCCTCCGCCACCCTCACGGCCCTCGCACGAGCCTTCTGCCAAAGAGCCAATTGCCTGACTCTCTCGGATGCGAAATAGGCCTCCTAGGCAGCTTGTTCCATGGTGCGCTTCTCTTCCTCGGCCTTATTCTCCGCCTCTATTTTGGCGCGCTCTGCTGGAGGCAAAGTCTCCCACAAGGCGACATCCATTTCTTTCCAAATCTCCTCAAGGCTGGGGGGCTCGGCGGGTAGCGCGGCGTTCTCCTCGTAGCGGGGAGCCACCGCGTCCTCTGGCGCGTGTGCTGGCGAGATTGGAAACGCCGACGCGTCCACCTCGACGTGTTGCAGCGAGGAGCGGAACGCCGACATGTCCTCCTCGACTAGTGGCGGCGAGAAACGGAATGGCAGCGCGTCGCGTCGCGGCGAGGAGCGGAACACCGACGCGTCCTCCTCGACTAGTGGCGGCGAGGAACGGAACGGCGATGCGTCGTGTAGCGACAAGGAGCGGAACACCGACGCGTCATCCTCGACTATTGGCGGCGAGGAACGGAACAACGACGCGTGACCGTCCGTGTGGTGCAGCGAGGGGCTCCTAGGGCTTGGGAGGGGCGATGCCATGGTGGTCGACGTGAGAGGGAGGGGGAGGAGATAGCGATGAACGTGAACGTAAGGGGGATGAGATAGCGATGTCGTGGGAGGCGCGGTATTTATAGCGAGCAATGGCACACCTACGTAAGATATGGACTGAGCTGCACTGACTTCACTACAGGTCCAGTTGCATCACTAACATGTGGGCCAGACCCCTGTTGGGCCCATTGATACGTCTCCGACGTATCTATAATTTTTTATTGTTCCATGCCAATATTCTACAACTTTCATATACTTTTGGCCACTTTTTATACTATTTTTGGGACTAACATATTGATCCAGTGCCAGTTCCTGTTTGTTGCATGTTTTTTGTTTCGCAGAAAATCCATATCAAACGGAGTCCAAATGGGATAAAAACGGACGGAGATTTTTTGGAATATATGTGATTTTTAGGAAGTGAAATCAACGGGAGACGATGCTCGAGGGGCCCACGAGGCAGGGGGCGCGCCCCAGGGGGGCAGGCGCTCCCCTGACCCTCGTGGCCACCCCGTAAGGCGGTTGGAGCCCTTCTTTCGCCGCAAGAAAGCTAATTTCTAGATAGAGATCTTGTCAAAATTTCAGCCCAATCGGAGTTATGGATCTCCGGGAATATAAGAAACGGTGAAAGGGTAGAATCCGAGAACGCAGAAACAGAGAGAGACAGAGAGACAGATCCAATCTCGGAGGGGCTCTCGCCCCTCCCATGCCATGGAGGCCATGGACCAGAGGGGAAACCCTTCTCCCACCCAGGGAGGAGGTCAAGGAATAAGAAGAATGAGGGGGGCTCTCTCCCCCTCGCTTCCGGTGGCACCGGAGTGCCACCGGGGGCCATCATCATCACCGCATTCTTCACCAACAACTTCACCGCCATCATCACCAACTCTTACCCCCTCTATGTAGCGGTGTAACCTCTCTCTTACCCGCTGTAATCTCTACTTAAACATGGTGCTCAACACTATATATTATTTCCCAATGATGTATGGCTATCCCATGATGGTTGAGTAGATCCGTTTTGTCCTATGGGCTATTTGATGATCAAGATTGGTTTGAGTTGCATGTTTTATTATTGGTGTTGTCCTATGGTGCTCTCCGTGTCGCGCAAGCATGAGGGATCCCCGCTGTAGTGTGTTGCAATACGTTCATGATTCACTTATAGTGGGTTGCGTGAGTGACTGAAACACAAACCTGAGTAAGGGGGTTGTTGCGTATGGGATAAAGAGGACTTGATGTTGTAATGCTATGGTTGGGTTTTACCTTAATGATCTTTAGTAGTTGCGGATGCTTGCTAGAGTTCCAATCATAAGTGCATATGATCCAAGTAGATAAAGTATGTTAGCTTATGCCTCTCCCTCATATAAAATTGCAATAATGATTACCGGTCTAGTTATCGATTGCCTAGGGACAAATAACTTTCTCGTAACAAAAAGCTCTTTACTAAAACTAACTTAGTTGTGTCTTTATCTAAACAGCCCCTACTTTTTATTTACTTGCTCTTTATTATCTTGCAAACCTATCCGAAAACACCTACAAAGTACTTCTAGTTTCATACTTGTTCTAGGTAAAGCGAACGTCAAGTGTAGAGTTGTATCGGTGGTCGATAGAACTTGAGGGAATATTTGTTCTGCCTTTAGCTCCTCGTTGGGTTCGACACTCTTACTTATCGAAAATTGTTGCGATCCCCTATACTTGTGGGTTATCAAGACCTTTTTCTGGCACCGTTGCCAGGGAGCAATAGTGTGGGGTGAATATTCTCGTGTGTGCTTGTTTGCTTTATCACTAAGTTATTTTTATTTGCTGTTCTTAGTTGTTTTCTATCTTTAGTTATGGGTAGGAAATGCAAAATACCAAAAAAATAGTTGTACCTACTAAACCAATGGTTGAAGAACCACTCAAAATCTATCACACTGCTAAAGCTTATTACTTGGATCATCTTTGATCCCTATGTGCTCGTGCTGAAACCCCAACTAGCTTAGTTGAGGGCAAATCTTTAGATGAGCATGCTTGTTATGTGCGATACGGAATATCTAAAAAAGGGAAAAATTTACTGGGTCAAATTCATCGTTTGCAATGCTATGCTTGGAATTTATGTGAAATATATGATTTTACTTGTTGTTCTGAAAACCCTAAGAAACACCTTCCCTATCAATGTGAGTTTAGTGATAATGGAATCGTATCTTCGTATGCTAAGGGTGTTTATAATTACTATGATGTTCAACAAATTGAAGAATTTGTTGCTTTTAAGGGTGCTTACGAAATTGCTTCTTTGATTGAAAAGTATGATGCTACTCTTTACAAATCTGAAATTTTTTCCATACTTAAATATTGCCATGATAATTATGCTTCTAATGCCTATGTTGAACCATATATTGAGGACTACTCCGCTGTCCAAGAAGAGACTAGTATTTTGCATGAGTCTATGGAAGAAGAAATTGATGAAACTGTGAGCTCATTGGATGAAAAAGATGATGAGGAGAGCGAAGAACAAAAGGAGGAAGAGCGGATTAGCTACCTGTGCCCACCTTCTAATGAGAGTAACTCTTCAACTCATACATTGTTTAATTTCCCTTCGAGCTTACCGAAGGATGATTGTTATGATCCCGTTGATTCTCTTGAAATATCCCTTTTTGATGATGCTTGCTATGCTTGTGGCCAAGATGCCAATATGAATTATGCTTACGGAGATGAACTTGCTATAGTTCCTTATGTTAAACATGAAATTGTTGCTATTGCATTGATAGTCCTATTATCTTTTTGAATTCTCCCGGCTACACTATATCAGAGAAGTTTGCACTTATTAAGGATTATATTGATGGCTTGCGTCTTACCATTACACATGATGATTTTGATGAATATAATATGCATGTACTTGCTGCTCCTACTTGCAATTATTATGAGAGAGGAACTATATCTCCACCTCTCTATGTTTCCAATACGATAAAATTGCAAGAAACTGTTTATACTATGCATTGGCCTTTACTTTGTGTGCATGAATTGTTCTTTTATGACATGCCTATGCATAGGAAGAGAGTTAGACTTCGTCATTGCATGATATATGTTACTTTGTGCTCACTACTAAATTACAAATCATTGTTAATTAAAATTGGCTTTGATATACCTTGGGATCCAGGTGGATTCACTACTTGAACACTATATGCCTAGCTTAATGGCTTTAAAGAAAGCGCTGCCAAGGAGACAACCCGGAAGTTTTAGAGAGACATTTATTTCTGTTGAGTGCTTTCATATAGTTTAAAAACATCAAAAATAAAGAGGGGAACCCAAAACTGTTTCAAAAAGGAAAGTGAAAGTGAGAAAGACAAGCATTGTTGAAGTGGGAGAGCTCCTTGAACTTTGTTCATGCTCACGGCAACTTTGTGAATCTTGATTACAGAAACTTTTCAACAAAAATAATTATCCCCTTGTACAATTCCATTGTATTATAAAAATAATGTGCCAAGGTTTGCCTTTAGGATTTTTACATTTGCTTGATGGTTTGTACGGTGCAGGACAGAAACTTTGGCTGTAGTGCGCGATTTTACATTTTTTGCTGGAACGTCAAATGGTTCTGGTTCTTTTTGAAATGTCTTCCTATTATTTTTTTTATTTTTCCTAATTTTGGCAGAATTGTTGAAGTATCAGAAGTATGTGAATGTTCAGATTATTACAGACTGTTCTGTTTTAGACAGATTCTGTTTTTGATGCATAGTTTGCTTGTTTTGATGAAACTATTGAATTATATCAGTGGATTAAGCCATGAAAAAGTTATATTACAGTAGACACAATGCAAAAACAAAATATGAATTTGTTTGCAATAGTACTTATAGTAGTGATTTGCTTTATTATACTAACGGATCTTACCGAGTTTTCTGTTGAAGTTTTGTGCGGATGAAGTGTTCGATGATCGAGAAGGTCTCGATGTGAGAAGAAGGAAGAGAGGCAAGAGCTCAAGCTTGGGGATGCCCGAGGAACCCCAAGTAAATATTGAAGGAGACTCAAGTGTCTAAGCTTGGGGATGCCCCGGAAGGCATCCCCTCTTTCTTCAACAAGTATCGGTATGTTTTCGGATTCGTTTCGTTCATGCGATATGTGCAATCTTGGAGCGTCTTTTGAATTTAGTTTTCATTTTTATTTTATGCACCATGATGGTATGAGATAGTCCTTGTTTGATTTATAGAATGCTCTATGCACTTCACTTATATATTTTGAGTATGGCTTTATAGAATGCTTCATGTGCTTCACTTATATCATTTGAAGTTTGGATTGCAAGTTTCTCTTTACATAGAAAACCACCATTTGTAGAATGCTCTTTTGCTTCACTTATATTTGTTAGAGCATGGGCATATCTTTTGTAGAAAGAATTAAACTCTCTTGCTTCACTTATATCTATTTAGAGAGATGACAGGAACTGGTCATTCACATTGTTAGTCATAAAATCCTACATAAAACTTGTAGATCACTGAATATGATATGTTTGATTCCTTGCAATAGTTTTGCGATATAAAGATGGTGATATTAGAGTCATGCTAGTGGGTAGTTGTGGATTAGTAGAAATAATTGTGTTGAGGTTTGTGATTCCCGTAGCATGCATGTATGGTGAACCGTTATGTAACGAAGTCGGAGCATGATTTATTTATTGATTGTCTTCCTTATGAGTGGCGGTCGGGGACGGGCGATGGTCTTTTACTACCAATCTATCCCCCTAGGAGCATGCGCGTAGTACTTTGTTTCGATAACTAATAGATTTTTGCAAGAAGTATGTGAGTTCTTTATGACTAATGTTGAGTCCATGGATTATACGCACTCTCACCCTTCCACCATTGCTAGCCTCTCTAGTACTGCGCAACTTTCGCCGGTACCATAAACTCACCATATACCTTCCTCAAAACAGCCACCATACCTACCTAATGGCACTTCCATAGCCATTCCGAGATATATTGCCATGCAACTTCCATCATCGTCATATACATGACTTGAGCATTCATTGTCATATTGCTTTGCATGATCGTAAGATAGCTAGCATGATGTTTTCATGGCTTGTCCGTTTTTTGATGTCGTTGCTACGCTAGATCATTGCACATCCTGGTACACTGCTGGAGGCATTCATATAGAGTCATATCTTTGTTCTAGTATCGAGTTGTAATATCGAGTTGTAAGTAAATAAAAGTGTGATGATCATCATTATTAGAGCATTGCCCTAGTGAGGAAAGGATGATGGAGACTATGATTCCCCCACAAGTCGGGATGAGACTCCGGATGAAAAAATAAAATAATAATAAAATTATTTAAAAAAAGAGAAAGGCCAAAAAAAGAAGGCCCAAAAAATAAATAAATAATAAATGAGAGAAAAAGAGAGAAGGGGCAATGTTACTATCCTTTTACCACACTTGTGCTTCAAAGTAGCACCATGTTCTTCATATAGAGTCTCTTGAGTTATCACTTTCATATACTAGTGGGAATTTTCATTATAGAACTTGGCTTGTATATTCCGATGATGGGCTTCCTCAAATGCCCGAGGTCTTCATGAGCAAGCAAGTTGGATGCACACCCACTTAGTTTCAGTTTGAGCTTTCATACACTTATAGCTCTAGTGCATCCGTTGCATGGCAATCCCTACTCACTCACATTGATATCTATTGATGGGCATCTCCATAGCCCGTTGATACACCTAGTTGATGTGAGACTATCTTCTCCCTTTTTATCTTCTCCATAACCACCATTCTATTCCACCTATAGTGCTATGTCCATGGCTCACACTCATGTATTGCGTGAAAGTTGAAAAGGTTTGAGAACGTCAAAAGTATGAAACAATTGCTTGGCTTGTCATCGGGGTTGTGCATGATGTGAATATTTTGTGTGAAGAAGACGGAGCATAGCCAGACTATATGATTTTGTAGGGATAACTTTCTTTGGCCATGTTATTTTGAAAAGACATGATTGCTTTATTAGTAGGCTTGAAGTATTATTATTTTTATGTCAAATGATAGACTATTGCTTTGAATCACCCGTATCTTAATATTCATGCCATGATTAGATATGTGATCAAGATTATGCTAGGTAGAATTCCACATCAAAAATTATCTTTTTTATCATTGACCTACTCGAGGACGAGCAGGAATTAAGCTTGGGGATGCTGATACGTCTCCGTCGTATCTATAATTTTTGATTGTTCCATGCCAATATTCTACAACTTTCATATACTTTTGGCAACTTTTTATACTATTTTTGGGACTAACATATTGATGCAGCGCCCAGTGCCCAGTGCCAGTTCCTGTTTGTTGCATGTTTTTTTGTTTCGCAGAAAATCCATATCAAACAGAGTCCAAACGGGATAAAAACGGACGGAGATTTTTTTGGAATATATGTGATTTTTGGGAAGTGAAATCAACGCGAGACGATGCTCGAGGGGCCCACAAGGCAGGGGGCGCGCCCCTGACCCTCGTGGACGCCCTTATTTCGCCGCAAGAAAGCTAATTCCGGATAGAGATCATGTCAAAATTTCAGCCCAATCAGAGTTACGGATCTCCGGGAATATAAGAAACGACGAAAGGGTAGAATCTGAGAACGCAGAAACAAAGAGAGACAGAGAGACATATCCAATCTCGGAGGGGCTCTCGCCCTTCCCACGCCATGGAGGCCATGGACCAGAGGGGAAACCCTTCTCCCACCTAGGGAGGAGGTCAAGGAAGAAGAAGAAGGAGGGGGGCTCTCCCCCCCTCGCTTCCGGTGGCACTGGAGTGCCACCGGGGGCCATCATCATCACCGCAATCTTCACCAACAACTTCACCGCCATCATCACCAACTCTTCCCCCCTCTATCAGCGGTGTAACCTCTCTCTTACCCGCTGTAATCTCTACTTAAACATGGTGGTCAACACTATATATTATTTCCCAATGATGTATGGCTATCCTATGATGTTTGAGTAGATCCGTTTTGTCATATGGGCTATTTGATGATCAAGATTGGTTTGAGTTGCATGTTTTATTATTGGTGCTGTCCTATGGTGGTCTCCGTGTCGCGCAAGCGTGAGGGATTCCCGCTGTAGGGTGTTGCAATACGTTCATGATTCTCTTATAGTGGGTTGCGTGAGTGACTGAAACACAAACCCGAGTAAGGGGGTTGTTGCGTATGGGATAAAGAGGACTTGATGCTATAATGCTATGGTTGGGTTTTACCTTAATGATCTTTAGTAGTTGCGTATGCTTGCTAGAGTTCCAATCATAAGTGCATATGATCCAAGTAGAGAAAGTACGTTAGCTTATGCCTCTCCCTCATATAGAATTGCAATAATGATTACCGGTCTAGTTATCGATTGCCTGGGGACAAATAACTTTCTCGTAACAAAAAGCTCTTTACTAAAACTAACTTAGTTGTGTCTTTATCTAAACAGCCCCTACTTTTTATTTACTTGCTCTTTATTATCTTGCAAACCTATCCAAAAACACCTACAAAGTACTTCTAGTTTCATACTTGTTCTAGGTAAAGCGAACGTCAAGCGTGCGTAGAGTTGTATCGGTGGTCGATAGAACTTGAGGGAATATTTGTTCGGCCTTTAGCTCCTCGTTGGGTTCGACACTCTTACTTATCGAAAACTGTTGCGATCCCCTATACTTGTGGGTTATCACCCATATGTCAGTGACCCAATGCACCTGCAGTTAAGTAACAACTACGTGGGCATATTTGTTGAGGTAATTACGGGGGAGCGAAGGGGTGGAAATATTGCTGGTCACAACGGATTGGACGAGCGTGGGGGGAGGAGAGTCATGCATGCAGATTAAATTAACCCCGCTAAAAAAACGATATTTTAAACGTGGCTACTCGATCTGTGGCAACTGGCGAGCCACCGCGCTCCAAGTCGTTCACCTGTGGTCCCGACCATCAACTCCTACGGATCAAATTATCACGCGAGCTGACTATACATACAGAGGTGCTCCACCATGTACCCGGTACCCGCGAATGTAGCAATCGTGCACCTAGGGTTTTAGGGTTTATTTGTTAATGTCGCCTTTACGTAACACTCATGTGTGCGAGACAGCGAGAGGCGAACTACGTGCGTGCGCCTCTTCTCTTCGTATATGTACTCCACCGTTTGTCTGGTGTCCAAAAAATTATAATAACTACTAGCAATGTGCCAACGCATTGCCGCACGATCACAGTAGATTAATACATATTCTCCGATTTGATAGAAAAAAAGTCTAGTTTTGAAATACGTATATCACTAAAAATATGTTATGTTTCACTCAAAATATATTCCTTTGGCGGTTTTGATGAGATAAGGGAGGAACGTTGTTGGTTTCAAGATTCGAGAAGTGGTATATGTCTAATTTCTACTCTTACTAGCAAGATGCCCGTGCGTTGCATGGAACATCAAGATCTTGTGGGAGAAAAGGATGAATGAGGGAAGGCCTTATCTGCAAATGTGGTGAAGAGTGCGGGTAAATTGCCATATTTTCCTTCCTATCTGTCAGATATAAATCGGACGACCTACATTGCAGGATGGCAGGCCCACCATCATCACCAACCTTATTTTTTATCCCTACTCTTATAAAAAGCATTATCGGTGATGATCATGTGCCTGCCATCCTGCAATATAGGCTGTCTGATCTATATCTGACGAATAGGAAGGAAACTATGGCAATTTTGCAAAAAGATACCCACACCCCTCTCCACATTTGCAAATAAGGCCTTCCCTCGTTCATCCTTTCCCCCCACAAGATAAACTACTCATACAAATGCATCTTGATGTTCCGTGCAATGCATGGGCATCTTGCTAGTTGTTGCAAAAAGCCCATGTGTGTGTGAGAGAGAGGGAGAGTGGAGGAGGATGGAGTGCATGTGTGACAAAGACACAAGGAGTGTGTGTGCGATAGGTATCAGCTTAAAATGAGGCGATAGTGTGTGTGTGCACGATCGAGAGGGCGTGTCTCAAGAAGGGAAGAAAAATCTACATAGATACAAGGAGCGGGAGAGAGACATGTATGCGATGGTGGAAGCACGAGTGTGCGGGTGTATAAACCTATCTAGAGGCTAGCTAGTCGATAAATGTTTGTGAGAGAAATACGAGTCGGGGTGCGAAAGCGAGAGTTTTGTGTGTGTGAGAGAGAGACGGTAGTCGGGAAGGGGAGTGGAAGCAGGAGTTGTGTGTGTGTCTGTGAGAGAGAGAGAGGAGAAGGTAGTCGGGGTTGTCTGATCGGTAAACAAATGAATCATGTCAGTCTGGGATGGAGACAAAAAGGAGACCACAACAAATGTTGTGTCTACAGGAGAGAGAGAGAGAGAGAGTAATTTTAGTGGTATGAGTCATATGTAGAGACATATAGGGTGTGTGAGAGAATCCCATAGAGAGAAAAACAAAGTGAAAGACGAGTGGAGACTGTGGGTGTGGCGGTGAAAAAGAAAGCTTAGGTACCGAGTGATGCCAGAGAATAGTAGAGACGTGAGAGATAATGAAAACCGTGTAATGTATAATGATAGGGAGAGTGTGACACTTCTCAAGGGAGACATCGAGAGACCATGTTTGCGAGGATAGGAGAAACATGAAGTGAGCGTGCGGGTGAGCTGGAGAAAAGAGAGTGATAGCTACCTGAAGGAGCATGCATGCGAGAGAGATGGGCATGAAAGGAGTGAACAAAAAAGGGATTCAAATATTTGAATTCGAGATGATGATACATGTAATCCATACTCGAACCAAAATTGATCTATCAAACCTGCATACTCATATGAATTCACACACATCTATGTTATTTAATATGTAGATATTACTGATCCATACATTTTAGTAGAACATAATTTGGTTAAATTTTTTTGAATTCAACCTTAAGATTTCGAGATTGTTGTATTTGTAAATCATATTATACATATAAAGGAGCAGAATTCTTTCTTGTGCTTTTGAAAGTATATATAAAAAATGATGTATATAGAATGTAATTCTAATTGAAAATGGATCCCGCCCAAAAAATAGAATACAAAAGGGATTCGAATTGAGTTGGCACGATAAACGTGCACTCTGCAAAATTTGAACGAAGCGGGGAAAGTCACAGTAACCGCCCGAACCCAAAATCTGCGAGATGGAAATCACTACTGCCTATCCCTGCCACGCAAAGCCTATCTGCTGGATTTCTATAGGTTTCGATAGGGGTAGGTTTGTAATTTCACCCAAATGTGACGTAACCGCCTCTCACCCGGATTCATACACGGTGGGTGCCAAAACACAGTGTGTCCTCGGCCGAAATCGACTCCCTCCCCGATTCATATTCATACACGGTGGGCGCCAAAAACAAACTCTCGTCGGCAAATATTCGGTGTATGCGAGATTACCGTCCTATCCCCAACCGACTAATGTTGCTGTGATGTAGTAGAAATTTGAAACGGGGGCTAAGTTTGTAAATTTTCTCGCATTTGAGACAAGCGCGCCCTGAATACATGGTTCCCCCCTTCCTCTCTACCTCCCTTTTCCCCATTCGTACTCCGTGGGCGCCAAAACACCCTCTCCACCCCACCCTCCTCCGTTCGCCGCCATACGCCACCCCATCCACCGCCATCCTCCTCCACCATGCCGGAGCTGATACCCCGACGCCGCCGTCCATTACAAGGGATCAACCTCTCTCATCCACGGCTTCGGACCGGGATCCTTGCATCCCGTCCTCTCGCTTCATCCCCGCCGTCATCCATGTGACGCCCGGATATTCAAACTACAGTAACCCTTCGCTAATGATGCCACGTCACCACGATTACTATTGTTAATCTTGCGATGATTCCAAATCCCGCCAAATTTCAAATTTAAAATCAAGTCAAACAATTAAAGTTTTCAAAAGTGAAAACTAAAGTGTTCGAAACGTGGCAAATAAATCGGAAGTAATATTGGTTGAGAAATCGTCTATTTATAAAATGTTCCAATGCACTAAATTAATTATAACAACAATAAAACAATTATTTAAAATGCATTTAAAATAATAATAAATGAAGTATACTTTATTTAAGGTGCCAAAATGTTTGGGGTCATAGCATATTTATTAACACTAGTTTAGGGGCTACTTTTATAATTTGTAAAACTAAAGTAAAAGAGAAACTAAAAATAAAACAATAAAAGAAAATAGAAAAGAGGAAATAAATAAAACAAAAACAAAATAGCTAATACAAAAGAAAACCCCTTCCCTGGGCCGACCCAACTGGGAACGAAGCCCCCGGTCGCTCTCCCCACCTCCCTGTTCATCGGTCTCAGGTCGCTACAGGGGCATGGCTGCCCCCGACCACCTCGTCGGCGACGCTCGGAGAGGATAAGGCCTCCACTGAAGCCCCCCTCCAGATATTTCTCCCGCATCCGCCTCTCGCTCCTCCCCCACTCTCTCCCTCGTCTCCCTCGCTCAGATCCGTCCGCACCCGCAGCCATCGTCGTCAGCCACCGACGCCCCCGCATCCATCCGCAGTTCCCGCCAGCTCCGTCCTGCTCCCCTATGTCCCCTGCGCCAACGGGCTCGAGCCGGGCGCCTCTCCTTCGTGCGGGATGAGGTCGTCTTCAACCTCAAGGAGTCGCCTCCGCCATCGAATTCCGGCCACACCGAGCCTCCCTCGAGCACGCTTTGCACAACTACGGGCTCGCGGTGAGCCTCTCTTCCATTCCCCCCTCTCTCCGTGCTCGTCCGCATACTCCGTCTCTCGATCCACCGTGGCAGAAACTCGCCGCCGCCATGCTCACTATCGTCACGACCGTCCACATCCTGCCTCCACGCGCGTCGCGGTCACCTCGCGTCGGGCCGCGCCCCGCACCACACCCTCCTTGGCCTCGCACTGCCCCGAGCACCAACACGTCCACGCCCGCTACCCTACCGCCCATGGCCACGCATCCGCCCGTTGCCTCGCCGTTCTTCCTGCTGCTTGCCACTGGCCGCTGTGCCCCCTGCCTGCGCGCGCTCGCCGCCCTGACTATGCCTCACGTGCGCCCAGCCGCGCGAGCTCCGCCCGGCTGCTCCGCTACCCGAGCTCGGGCTCACCGCAGCCGTAGCCCCCCTGTAACCTGCACGCCCGCTGCTGACGCTCTTTGCTGCTGCTCTTGGTTGCCTGCTGTCACTGCGTTGTGATTGCTTCTTCTCTGCTACCTGCTGCCCGCCATCGCTGCTACTGCCCTGCATCACGCGCACACACGCGCTGCTTGCCCGCCCGCCTGCAGCGCCGCCGTGCGCTCGCCGTCGCCGCGACCGGCGCGCCCGCTCCCCTCGCCCTGCCCCTGGCCTCACCGTCCCGCCTTGCGCCCAGCACGCGCGGCCGTATGCATGCCGCTTGCTTCGCTGCTGCTTTGCTGCTCCTGCTGCTATGTTACACTGCTACAGTAACATTCAGTTACTGTAGCAGTAGCTAGCTTTTGTATTTCTACAATGACTAGCCTTCTAAACTGCCACTAAACAGCGATAAGACAAATCCTAACATGGGTAAAAAATATATGAACGGAAAGTAGACGTAACAAGCTTCATTTTGTTCCATTGGACCTGCTTCAGATAATGCATGGATTAAATCCTATAAAAATCACTAAATTCTATCTTGTGTTAAAAGGAATAGAGTTACTCCCTAGCTTTGGGTGTGTGCGCTGTGTGCGCGTGGGCTTTGCCACAGCCGTGTGTGGCCGGCCTAGTATAATTAGGTCTAAACTAATTTAGTTTAGATTAGTTGGTTAATTAATTAGTTTAAGCCTATTACATGTGGACCCGCATTTATTTAAGCTAGTTTTAGTTATTTGTTTAGGTATATCTTATGACATGTGGGCCACCATCTCCCCTTTTGACCAGTCAAATTGAGTTGGTCAATCCGATTAAATAAATGCAGAAATTTCAGAAAATTGAATAAACTTTGAAAATCCATAGAAAAAATCCGTAACTCGGATCAGAATAATTTATATATGAAAGATGATCAGAAAAATTAGACGAATCCAAATATGCCACTCATTTGCCTACCACACACCTCTAGCATGATGAACATGGAACTTTTCCCTCCGATTCATCTGTCCGAAAACGCGAAACACCGGGGATATTTTCCCGGATGTTTCCCCCTTCACCGGTATCACCTAGTACTGTGTTAGGTCACCTCTAGCATTGCGCATTGCCACATTACGTTTTGTGTTACTTTGTTTGCTCTGTTATTTAATGTGTTCCCCCTCCGTTACTTCTTTCCGGTAGACCCCGAGACCGCTGCCGGTACCCCCGATCGACTACGGTGTTGACGACCCCTACTTGTCTGAGCAACCAGGCAAGCCCCCCCTTGATCACCAGATATCGCCTACTCTTCTCTCTACTGCTTGCATTAGAGTAGTGTAGCATGTTACTGCTTTCCGTTAGACCTATTCTGAAGCATAGCCTGTCATTGTTGCTCCAGCTGTTGATACCTTACCCGCAATCCTAAATGCTTAGTATAGGATGCTAGTTTATCATGAGTGGCCCTACATTCTTGTCTGTCTGCCATGCTATACTATCGGGCCGTGATCACTCGGGAGGTGATCACGGGCATATACTATATACTTTACACTGTTACATTACCGGTGATACTGTTTGGAGATGGGGGCTGAAGGGGCAGGTGGTTCCACCCAGGTAGTGGTGGGCCTGGGTTCCCGACGGCCCCCGACTGTTACTTTGAGGCGGAGCGACAGGGCAGGTTGAGACCACCTAGGAGAGAGGTGGGCCTGGCCCTGGTCGGCGTTCGCGGTTATTTCAAGATAACACGTTTAACGAGATCTTGGTATTTGATCTGAGTCTGGCCACTGGCCTATACGCACTAACCATCTACGCGGGGACAGTTATGGGCACTCGACGTCGTGGTATCAGCCGAAGCCTTCGTGACGTCAGCGACTGAGCGGCGCGCGCCGGATTGGAACGTAAGCCTGCTCTTGTATTAAGGGGGCTAGTTCTGCTTCTGGCCGCCCTCGCAACATGCAGGTGTGCAATGGGCGATGGGCCCAGACCCCTGCGCCATAGGATTTAGACCGGCGTGCTGACCTCTCTGATGTGCCTAGGTAGGGCTACGACGTGTTGATCTTCCGAGGCCGGGCATGACCCAGAAAAGTGTGTTCGGCCAAATGGGATCGAGCGTGTTGGGTTATGTGGTGCACCCGTGCAGGGAAGTTAATCTATTCGAATAGCCGTGATCTTCGGTAACAGGACGACTTGGAGTTGTACCTTGACCTTATGACAACTAGAACCGGATACTCAATAAAACACACCCTTCCAAGTGCCAGATACAACCGGTGATCGCTCTCTCATAGGGCGACGAGGGGAGGATCATCGGTTAGGATTATGCTACACGATGTTACTTGGTGAACTTACCATCTACTCTCTTCTCCTGCTGCAAGATGGAGGTTACCAGAAGCGTAGTCTTCGACAGGACTAGCTATCCCCCTCTTATTCCGGCATTCTGCAGTTCAGTCCACATATGATACCCTTATTCCATTTGATACCAATGCATACATATGTAGTGTAGCTCCTTGCTTGCGAGTACTTTGGATGAGTACTCACGGTTGCTTTCTCCCTCTTTTCCCCCCTTTTCTATACCCGATTGCTGCGACCAGACGTTGGAGCCCAGGAGCCAGATGCCACCGTCGACGACGACTACTACTACTCGGGAGGTGCCTACTACTACGTGCAGCCCGCTGACGGCGACCAGGAGTAGTCTAGGAGGATCCCAGGTAGGAGGCCTGTGCCTTTTTCGATCTGTATCCCAGTTTGTGCTAGCCTTCTTAAGGCAAACTTGTTTAACTTATGTCTGTACTCAGATATTGTTGCTTCCGCTGACTCGTCTATGATCTAGCTCTTGTATTCGAGCCCTTGATGCCCCTGGCTTGTAATATGATGCTTGTATGACTTCTTTTATTTGTAGAGTTGTGTTATGATATCTTCCCGTGAGTCCCTGATCTTGATCGTACACGTTTGCGTGTATGATTAGTGTATGATTAAACCGGGGGCGTCACAAGTTGGTATCAGAGCCGACTGCCTGTAGGAATCCCCTTCCTAACTCCTTGGCCGAAGTCGAGTCTAGTCATTGAAAAACTTTTACTAACATGGCCGTGTGGCTTACAGGGCCACGTTGCCATTGGGTGGTATTAGGATATTTTACTCCTTGTCTATACTCTGGGAATCTGATCTCTTTTCTATTCGGGTTAAATGAATTTGCTAACGCTAACATTAGGATCTCCTTATCACTTTCACCCGGAGAGCCCCTTATTACTGATGATCGTCTGCTGCACGTGAAGACCCTGAAGATACTCTCTGCCGTTAACCCGAGAACTTGTGTTCATCGCGTTTGCAATTCCCCTTCCGCCGTCAACCCTTATGGATAACTACTTGCAGTTGTTATTCTTACATTCATCCCAGTTGGTCTTGTTATTACAAGATACCCCGAAATACTTGACGTTGTTTCGATAATCCTTTGAGCTTACTGCCTTGCTGTTCTTTGTCACGTGAATACCCCTATGGATAACTCTCGCACTTATCGAGTATCCGCTCACCCCCCAGTTGTTCATCTGTTTCACAATGGTCTTCAAAATACTATTTGATCCTCCAAGGATCCTTAGTAGCTTATTGCTCTGCAATACTTGTCTGCTTGCATTATGGATGCTTTCCATATGCCTGGCAATATTTGTTAGTATCCTTAGACACTGTAAATTTTGATCCTATTGATTCAACATGAGTGCGAATGCACGCTATTATCAGTTGATCCTTTTAAATTATCTTTCTGGCTCAGACGTCATTTTTGAACATGAGCTTGTTCTCGACCAATCTGTTGCCGTCAATTGTACCCTTAGGTCTATTGAACTTATCCACCCTTGATCAGAGCGTCTGCTTCTGATCCTTCTATTTGGGAATCATAATTTCTTTGATAACTAAGCATCGAATCATTCAGGTGTTCTATAATCTGATGCCCTTGCATCCTTTCTTCAACTCATTGTGTGCCGATGCTCACATCAACTCCGCTATGGACCGTCAGATCCTTTATTGGATTATTATTCGATAGTGTCCTCCTTATTAAATAACCTTGTGAGCCTTTCCTTGGATACATAATGCTTTTGGTGAATTGTATCCTCTATTTTTCTCAACCATGCTCTGTTTTCGAGCTGGTGGTATTTACGAATGAAGCTTGTGGTATATGATTCCACGATACCCTGACGGGTTGAACCTATGCTTTTCTTAATCTGTGTGAACCCAAAAGTTTTCACGGGTCATACTCCTCTGGTAATTCATCAGGTAGGTTTTGACACTGAAATCATTTTTATCTAGAGCAGTGAATGAAAGGTTATGCATTGAAGAAGTGGGAGTCGACCTTGAACTTTGTGTTCATGCCCATGGACACGATGTAGATCTTATCATTAAAGCTTCTCTTAAATTAAATTTTTCCCTTGGTATAAGTTCTTATATCTGGGATCCGGCCTTTTGCAATCGTGGTTTCGACCATATGTTCTTCTTTGACCCCATCTCACGGGCAAGTTTAAGCACTTGTCTTCTGTGGATCAATACACCAGTCCAACCTGTACTTTAATCTTCCGTCGAGTATTACACCATGGTACCTCGATAATATCATGGGACATCATAACTTCTTATGGGTTCTTCATCAACTATTATCACTCACCTGATCCAATTGTTCCTAGGTTCTGGGTTGTCGTCAATCGAGAACATCGAATAGTGAATCGAGTCCATACTCCGATTCAATAACCCTAAATATTTTTGTTGCGTATGAGTTTAATAATCCTTCAAGTCATTCCTTTCTTGATCGGCTATATCCTTATCGTGCTGCTCTTAACTGTGCTACCTGGTCCTTCTTCCCGAAGCACAAATATTCGATGATGAGCTAAGCTTACGTTGATCTTCCTCGTCAAATCAATTCTCCTCGAACAGCAAACTTGATTTCAAGTTTGTGTCATACCCGTGGTTCCAATAACAACCTTTCACTTCATCATTCCTTTGACTTGATGTCATCGCCGACCGATTACATCTTCATGAAACCTCTCGACAAAAATTTGTCATGATCATCATCAACATTTTGAGTTCTTCCAGGATATCAATTGAATTCATGATGATAAATACCATCCTTGCCCCTCGATGAATTGTGTTATCATCGACAACTTTATTGCCTTCCCTCCAACACAAACTTGTTCGTGTTCTGTGTTATACCTTGAGTTCCTTGATATCCAACATTTGTTCTTCTTTACCTTGGAGTATTACCATCTTTTATATCAAGGATGTCGTTCTTAGCCCACCCGGCCGGAGGCCCTATGGTTATAGATTCCTTTTCAGCAAGGTTATCCATTCTTCCATGAGGAAATTGTAAGATTTATTCTACAAGTTATTCCTGATGGATCCTTTGTGTTTCCAAAGTCCGACCTTTGCCTGAAGACCATGTCAATGCTATCTCGAAGCATATATATGGTACTCCAATTTTCAACAAGAACATTGAAAGCCTAATGTTAAATGTTTCCTGCTCAATTATCCAAACACCGTTGTACGGGTAATGTCATGAAAATTCTCTCCCCTACCTAAAGAGTTTTCTACATTATATCCTGTCATGGATACTATGTTATGCTTTTCCTTGGGAAGAATATACCCTTGAAATATGTGTTTAAACACATTTTCCTTTCCATTGTTCCGTTTAAACCTGATAATCACTTTTCCTTTCCATTGTTTTGTTTAAACCTTCTTGTGATCTATATTGTATAAGCAGTAATATATCCCTGCTTATGTAAACACCTTGTTGTACCACTCTGATAGAAAGACCCTATTACTTTTGTTGATGGCACTCCGGTAACCACCGATGGACGAGAATCCTGCCTACTGGTCCACCTCGTTCAATGAGCAGGAAAATGGTTCTCTCCGTCCCTCGCCCTTGGTACCTATGTGTTGCCGACATGACCGACAGACTATCCTCTGACATGCGTTGCTTACATGATCGTGCATGATGTCACCGACCTTCCTACTTTTAACCACATGGTGGCCCATAACCCATAGTTCCACAGGATCGAAACCTGACTCTCCTGTATGCCTTGTTAACAAAGTTACCCCTTGCTCTTGGTTTCATAGGTAATTCATGAGCCACCTTCCTAGTGCTCCATTCTGGTATCAGACGCAATACTTACTCTCGCTGCTCTAAACCCTTTCTCACTATGGTTCAGACTTTGAGCAGCTACCTATCCGCTTGGACCCTCTCATTGTACCTTCGTACCTTACTCTCGATGTATTTTATATGTTCAACTCGAGAGTTAGTCTTATGCTCATTCATGGGTTAACCCCTAGATTGTTTCCCTCATAAGCATTCTGACGTAGCCAAGTTGCCCCTTAACTATTCGTAAGTACGATGGAGTTCTCGAAGAAAAGGATGATGACTTCATCATGTTGACCTGAAGCAGAGTAATGAATACATCCACGTAATGGATCGACCTCTTCGAGAAGAGCAACCAAGATCGAGAAGATTCGTTAGAATTTCATAACCAGATCTTTCCCCCTTACACACCTCTTAAATCTCAGGACGAGATTTCTTGTAGTGGAGGAGAATTGTGACGCCCGGATATTCAAACTATAGTAACCCTTCGCTAATGATGCCACGTCACCACGATTACTGTTGTTAATCTTGCGATGATTCCAAATCCCGTCAAATTTCAAATTTAAAATCAAGTTAAACAATTAAAGTTTTCAAAAGTGAAAACTAAAGTGTTCGAAACGTGGCAAATAAATCGGAAGTAATATTGGTTGAGAAATCATCTATTTATAAAATGTTCCAATGCACTAAATTAACTATAACAATGATAAAACAATTATTTAAAATGCATTTAAAATAATAATAAATGAAGTATACTTTATTTAAGGTGCCAAAATGTTTGGGGTCATAGCATATTTATTAACACTAGTTTAGGGGCTACTTTTATAATTTGTAAAACTAAAGTAAAAGAGAAACTAAAAATAAAACAATAAAAGGAAACAGAAAAGAGGAAATAAATAAAACAAAAACAAAATAGCTAATACAAAACAATAGCTAATACAAAAGAAAACCCCTTCCCTGGGCCAACCCAACTGGGCACGAAGTCCCCGGTCGCTCTCCCCACCTCCCTGTTCATCGGTCTCAGGTCGCTACAGGGGCATGGCTGCCCCCGACCACCTCGTCGGCGACGCTCGGAGAGGATAAGGCCTCCACCGAGGCCCCCCTCCAGATATTTCTCCCGCATCCGCCTCTCGCTCCTCCCCCACTCTCTCCCTCGTCTCCCTCGCTCAGATCCGTCCGCACCCGCAGCCATCGTCGTCAGCCACCGACGCCCCCGCATCCATCCGCAGTTCCCGCCAGCTCCGTCCTGCTCCCCTATGTCGCCTGCGCCAACGGGCTCGAGCCGGGCGCCTCTCCTTCGTGCGGGATGAGGTCGTCTTCAACCTCAAGGAGTCGCCTCCGCCATCGAATTCCAGCCACACCGAGCCTCCCTCGAGCACGCTTTGCACAACTACGGGCTCGCGGTGACCCTCTCTTCCATTCCCCCCTCTCTCCGTGCTCGTTCGCGTACTCCGTCTCTCGATCCACCATGGCAGAAACTCGCCGCCGCCATGCTCTATGTCGTCACGACCGTCCGCATCCTACCTCCACACGCGTCGCGGTCACCTCGCGTCGGGCCGTGCCCCGCACCACACCCTCCTTGGCCTCGCACTGCCCCGAGCACCAACACGTCCACGCCCGCTACCCTACCGCCCATGGCCACGCGTCCACCCGTCGCCTCGCCGTTCTTCCTGCTGCTTGCCACTGGCCGCTGTGCCGCCCGCCTGCGCGCGCTCGCCGCCCTGACTACGCCTCACGCGCGCCCAGCCGCGCGAGCTCCGCCCGGCTGCTCCGCTACCCGAGCTCGGGCTCACCGCAGTCGTAGCCCCCCTGTAACCTGCACGCCCGATGCTGACGCTCTTTGCTGCTGCTCTTGGCTGCCTGCTGTTACTGCGTTGCGATTGCTTCTTCTCTGCTACCTGCTGCCCGCCATCGCTGCTACTGCCCTGCATCGCGCGCACACACGCGCTGCTTGCCCGCCCGCCTGCAGCGCTGCCGTGCGCTCGCCGTCGCCGCGACCGGCGCGCCCGCTCCCCTCGCCCTGCCCCTGGCCTCACCGTCCCGCCTTGCACCCAGCACGCGTGGCCGTATGCATGCCGCTTGCTTCGCTGCTACTTTGCTGCTCCTGCTGCTATGTTACACTGCTACAGTAACATTCAGTTACTGTAGCAGTAGCTAGCTTTCGTATTTCTACAATGACTAGCCTTCTAAACTGCCACTAAACAGTGATAAGACAAATCCTAACATGGGTAAAAATTATATGAACGGAAATTAGACGTAACAAGCTTCATTTTGTTCCATTGGACCTACTTCAGATAATGCATGGATTAAATCCTATAAAAATCACTAAATTCTATCTTGTGTTAAAAGGAATAGAGTTACTCCCCAGCTTTGTGTGTGTGCGCTGTGTGCGCGTGGGCTGTGCCACAGCCGTGTGTGGCCGGCCTAGTATAATTAGATCTAAACTAATTTAGTTTAGATTAGTTGGTTAATTAATTAGTTTAAGCCTATTACATGTGGACCCGCATTTATTTAAGTTAGTTTTAGTTATTTGTTTAGGTATAGCTTATGACATGTGGGCCACCATCTCCCCTTTTGACCAGTCAAATTGACTTGGTCAATCCGATTAAATAAATGCAGAAATTTTAGAAAAGTGAATAAACTTTGAAAATCCATAGAAAATAATTCATAACTCGGATCAGAATAATTTATATATGAAAGATGATCAGAAAAATTAGACGAATCCAAATATGCCACTCATTTGCCTACCACACACCTCAAGCATGATGAACATGAAACTTTTCCCTCTGATTCATTTGTCCGAAAATGCGAAACACCGGGGATATTTTCCCGGATGTTTCCCCCTTCACCGGTATCACCTAGTACTGTGTTAGGTCACCTCTAGCATCACGCGTTGCCACATTACGTTTTGTGTTACTTTGTTTGCTCTGTTATTTAATGTGTTCCCGCTCCGTTACTTCTTTCCGGTAGACCCCGAGACCGCTGCCGGTACCCCCGATCGACTACGGTGTTGACGACCCCTACTTGTCTGAGCAACCAGGCAAGCCCCCCTTGATCACCAGATATCGCCTACTATTCTCTCTACTGCTTGCATTAGAGTAGTGTAGCATGTTACTGCTTTCCATTAAACCTATTCTGATGCATAGCCTGTCATTGTTGCTCCAGCTGTTGATACCTTACCCGCAATCCTAAATGCTTAGTATAGGATGCTAGTTTATCATCAGTGGCCCTACATTCTTGTCCATCTGCCATGCTATACTATCGGGCCGTGATCACTCGAGAGGTGATCACGGGCATATACTATATACTTTACACTGTTACATTACCGGTGATACTGTTTGGAGATGGGGGCTGAAGGGGCAGGTGGTTCCACCCAGGTAGTGGTGGGCCTGGGTTCCCGACGGCCCCCGACTGTTACTTTGAGGCGGAGCGATAGGGCAGGTTGAGACCACCTAGGAGAGAGGTGGGCCTGGCCCTGGTCAGCGTTCGCGGTTATTTCAAGATAACACGTTTAACGAGATCTTAGTATTTGATCTGAGTCTGGCCACTGGCCTATACGCACTAACCATCTACGCGGGGACAGTTATGGGCACTCGACGTCGTGGTATCAGTCGAAGCCTTCGTGACATCAGCGACTGAGCGGCGCGCGCCGGATTGGAACGTAAGCCTGCTCTTGTATTAAGGGGGCTAGTTCTGCTTCCGGCCGCCCTCGCAATGTGCAGGTGTGCAATGGGCGATGGGCCCAGACCCCTGCGCCATAGGATTTAGACCGGCGTGCTGACCTCTCTGATGTGCCTAGGTAGGGCTATGACGTGTTGATCTTCCGAGGCCGGGCATGACCCAGAAAAGTGTGTCCGGCCAACTGGGATCGAGCGTGTTGGGTTATGTGGTGCACCCCTGCAGGGAAGTTAATCTATTCGAATAGCCGTGATCTTCGGTAACAGGATGACTTGGAGTTGTACCTTGACCTTATGACAACTAGAACTGGATACTCAATAAAACACACCCTTCCAAGTGCCAGATAAAACCGGTGATCGCTCTCTCACAGGGCGACGAGGGGAGGATCATCGGTTAGGATTATGCTACACGATGTTACTTGGTGAACTTACCATCTACTCTCTTCTCCTGCTGTAAGATGGAGGTTACCAGAAGCGTAGTCTTCGACAGGACTAGCTATCCCCCTCTTATTCCGGCATTCTGCAGTTCAGTCCACATATGATACCCTTATTCCATTTGATACCAATGCATACATATGTAGTGTAGCTCCTTGCTTGCGAGTACTTTGGATGAGTACTCACGGTTGCTTTCTCCCTCTTTTCCCCCCTTTTCTATACCCGATTGCTGCAACCAGGCGTTGGAGCCCAGGAGCCAGACGCCACCGTCGACTACTACTACTACTACTACTACTACTACTCGGGAGGTGCCTACTACTACGTGCAGCCTGCTGATGGCGACTAGGAGTAGTCTAGGAGGATCCCAGGCAGGAGGCCTGTGCCTTTTTCGATCTATATCCAAGTTTGTGCTAGCCTTCTTAAGGCAAATTTGTTTAACTTATGTCTGTACTCAGATATTGTTGCTTCCGCTGACTCGTCTATGATCTAGCTCTTGTATTCGAGCCCTTGAGGCCCCTGGCTTGTAATATGATGCTTGTATGACTTATTTTATTTGTAGAGTTGTGTTATGATATCTTCCCGTGAGTCCCTGATCTTGATCGTACACGTTTGCGTGTATGATTAGTGTACGATTAAACCGGGGGCGTCACAGTCCACCTTGCCGGCGCCGCTCCTACGACCGTCTCGTCCACCGCGCCATGCCGCCATCGTCTACCCTCCTAGATCTGCTTCCACACAGCCGACAGCCATCGCTACCGCAGCACCGTCAAATTCTCAGCAGATGCGTACACAGTGCCGCACCAGAGGCGGTACTCTTTCGTATCTGCTCAACTTATTTATCGCAGCAAGAAAATAGATCACCACTGCTTTACTCTAATTTCTTGTCTTGGTTGCGAAGTTGCTTTTGTCCGGTTTGCACCTTTAGATCTGCCATGGCACGCTCAACACTATACTCCCAATGCTTATGGTTTTCCCCTTTTATATTCCACACTAGTTAAATCATAGTAGACTAAATTTCAAAATAGGGTCAGTCAATTTTTCAGAGCTCGCCGGAGTTCGCCGGTGCGATCGAAGGGGCTCGGGTGGTTGTGGGGCCTCGCCGAACAAAGAAAACTCGACGTGGGTGGGGGTTGGGGTGGGGGTGGGGGTGGGGGTGGCGGAGGAACACAGGCGGTGAGGGCCGGTGGTCCGGCCGGTGACCCGTGCAGTGTTCTGTATGGGAAGAATCAGAGACGAGGAAGAAGAAGGGTTAGGAGAGGTAGGATCTTCATCCAACCGCCTAAAATGGTCGAGAGACAGCTGGGAGTTGCATTCTTAATGCGCTTTGGTTCATCATGTGTGGGCACTGCGCGACCAACATTTTATTATCCAAAATCTGCTTGCTCTTCTTTACCATGTTCCTCTTCCATTCTTCTTTAATATGTACTCTCTCCGTTCCTAAATACAAGTCTTTGTATAGATTCCACCATGGACTACATATGGAGCAAAATGAGTGAATCTACACTCTAAAATGTATCTGGATACATCTGTATGTGATCCATAGTGGAAATCTCTACCAAGACTTATATTTTGGAACGGAGGGAGTATGATAGTAGTACAGTATGTTCCTTGTACTGAAGATGAGCAGGGACATTTGCAGTTCAGAGGTCTATACAGTCGGTTGTGATGGACACTTTGAGCCTCTTCGATTCGTAGGATCTTGTAAACATAGGAATAGGATTTGTAGTGGCCTACCCACTTGAATCTTATAAGAATAGCAAGGAAATGCGGGGAGTTGTGTCGCCTTTGAGAGTTACACTCATATTAATAGTACCGCACCTTCACTTGAAGAGAGCTGGTATCCGAAGCCTTTCTAGCCATACCGGCAATACTAGCACATATATTCCAACAAGTTCCACTTTGCTGATTTTACTCTGATGCTTAAGGTTTTTCCGTTATATCTACACTATGATCTATATAGCTGCTTTGTGTCACACTAGCAGCAGTCCACTCTTGAAGCTAAACACTGCAATGACTTACAAAATTGGCACCAAGGCATTGAGTGCCATTCTGGATGCAATGAAACTCATATGCTCCCCACCTGTTGATTCTTGTTCAGAATATGATCCTAATGACTATTCTAACCTCGAGGAGTCAAAGGCAGATGGCCTGTCCTGTTCAACCATCAAGGTGCGTGTTCTAATTTGGCAATGTTTTATTGATTGTGGGTATCTTGCATATGTTGTCTTGCATTTCTTCTACTTTGTTGCACCTCCATCTACTTAGTTTACTCATCATATATGTCGAGATGCCATGCCCATCCATTATCAATACACATTCCATCTATCATCATACCATGTTTTTTCACTCAAATGTTGTTCTTGTGCATCAGACATCAAAAAGGAAGAGGGTGATTGCCGAACCTGAAGGAGCACCAGCAAAGTCCTTGAAAAACATGGTGGTGCCGGAGAAATCAGACATCACCCCACTTATATTGGTTGTACAACCAGTGACACAAAACGTAGGACCGACTCCAGCAGACTGTACCCATACTTCACTGGCCACACCACTAGCCCCACCACACAGGACCTGCACTCCAGCAAAAGGTATACCGATTTCATTTGCCATAGCACCAGCTGTACCACAGAAAAATCCCACTCCAGCAAAAAGTACAGCAAGTCCACCAGCCGAAGACCTATCCCAACTACAGTGACGGCCAATTCCTGCAGATTGGAACCCCATTCCATTTATTCCTAGTTTAAAAGACAATGCTTTCAATGTTGTTAGAGACTACGTGCATATATTCCCATTATGGGAAGATTATTATGAAGACAAACACCATTTTCACATCTTCCTGTCCAACTTACGTGTAAGTGCTATTATTCATGGTTATTATTTTCCTGTTTTCTGCTGATTGAACACATCAATGATTTACATTACATTGTTGTAACTAGGCGAGGGTCAATCTGGATAGTCATGATGAGCAAAGCTTGCTTGTGCTTTTCAAGGAAGCATTGCAGCAGTATCGATGTTACCTGAGGAAATCACACTTTGATGGCAAGTCTATAAACGAATTTCCGGTGAAGTCTCCTGTGCTAAATTTAGAAGACATTGAATGGAAAAATCTTTTTATGCACTGGTCTCGTTCCCAGGATGAGGTATTGTCTATGAAATCACATGACAATTTGAACTTCTACTTTTCCGCATGTGCCTTATGGATCTTTTTTGCAGGAAATCTGCTCGAAGAAGAATTCCGGTTTGACAAGAACGACAGGATATCACAAATATGCTGCCCGCTGCTTTGCTCTTGTTAGTACATGTTGTCCTGTATCATTGTACTTGCATACATACCTGGTTCATTATGTGACAGCAATATGCATGATAGCTTGCTTATCAATTGTTCGCTCCAAATTATCTGATCTGTATTGTCGGATTTTGGGTTCCAATAGACCCTTAAGGTTCAAACACTGGGGTGCGCGCGGAAATCTCACCTTCAACCTCTCCGTCTCAATGGGATCTAAACTGCTAAAAGAACTGCACGAAAGACACAAGATTTATACTGGTTCGGGCCATCGATGTGGTGTAATACCCTACTCCAGTGTGTGGTGGATGGATTGCCTCATGGGGCTGGTGAGGATGAACAATACAAGGAAGAACAGCCTCGCGAGAGTCTGTTCTTGGCTGAGGTGATGAACTGTTGTGAAGAGTTCAGTCTCCTTTCTCTCTCTTTCTCTCTCAGATCCCGGACTGAACAACCAGGAATCAAACCGAACCGAACCCCTGGCTACGTAGGTGGCTAGCCCTATTTATAGAGGCCCTGGTCCTCTCCCCAAATATTGAGCGGGAAGGGATCAACAATGGCGGGCTAATTTGAAGGGGACAACGAGTACATCTATCCTGACAAAAGCAGTCTTCGCCTGCCAAAGGCTCTGGTGATGACGCCGCGCTGGGCTCCATGGTGACCTCCGCCTCGTAGTCCTCCTGGCCTTGGTCTCGTTGCACCGAAGTGGCAACCTTTGCCTAATGCCTCGGTACTCCGCTGATACGCTTGCCCCCTTTGCACCAAAGAGGAAAGAGGGACGCTGCGTGCGCTGGCACCCGCCTGGTGCCCCGTGTCGTCATGGCTTGCGTCATGGGCACCTCGCGAGGTGCCCCGCCTTGAACTCTCCGCCTCCTCGCGAGCCAGCCTGACGAGGCTGTGCCTGAGGATGCGCCGTGTCGTCCGCCTCGCGAGGCCTGGCCCCTCGCGAGGGTCTTGAGCCTCGTGTTGATGAAGATGGGCCGTGCTGGGCCCCCACTCGATCCACGCCGCAGGCCGCAGGCAGGCAAGTCTGGGGACCCCCGTTCCCAGAACGCCGACAGTAGCCCCCGGTCCCAAGGCGCGCATGGACTTGGCTGTGCTGAGAGGCGAAAGGGCAAGGGCGAAGCACCGCGGGCCCTAACAGCCTGCGGCCTTGGACGCCGCGTGGTGGTTGATTGGACGTGGCGCCTCCGCTTCCCCACGACGCCTTGGTGATCGTGCGAGTTGGACAAGTCCCTACATGCAGAATGTGTTATGATTACCTGTGATCATGGAGACCGGCGGTTGGCCTTCGCCGGCTATAAGTACGGCGCCGCTCGTGCCCGTCAAGTCCATCTCCTCTTGCTCTCTCCTTCGCCTCAGTTCTTGCTCCGTCTTGGTGTGATGGCTCCGATTCGCCGATTCTCTGCAGCGGAGAAGGGAAAGGCTCCTCGAGAAGGGCCAGACCCTCTCCCGCCGAAGAAGCGACTCGCCCATTGCAGCCGGGACGATGAGGACGACCCGGCGGTGGAGGGGCCCCGGGGCGAGCAGGCTCCACCGGGGTTCCCGCTGCCCCTGTACGCCCACGTCGAGGGCCCCGGAGGTGCCGATGCTGATCCCCGCGGTCAGCGCCGTCGTCGGCGCCGTCGGGTTGTGAAGGCGTGGGTGGTTCCTCCTGGAGTCCATGCCGAGGGCTCCTCCCACGAGTTCGTGCTCCACGTCGTCACTCCTCTTCAGTCCTGGATCCGCCTTCCTCCCTTCTTCTCCTCCGTGGTTCTTCCAGGGGGGCCTATGGAGCTCCAGCTGCAGCACGCCGACTGCGGCGCCCCCGCGACCGAGGCTGAGGTCGTCGTCGCTGCCCCGGGCGCGGTCTACATGTCCCGCGGCTGGAGGGAGATCGCCCGGGTCTGCAGGGAAAGAGGCGTCTTCACGGTCCACCTGGAGTATGACGGCGCGGCGGTGATGTTCCTCAAGGTCTTCGACGCGATCGGGCGCCGGCTGGAGTGCTGCCGCGGGAGGGGCGACCAGGACCTCACCCTGGTGAGGGCTAGGCCCGCCGACCGCCCCCACGGCAGTGGCGCCCGAGGGTCCAGTGGCTCCAACGGAGGCTACGTGACTCCGGAGACGAGCGACGACAGCTACGAGCCCCCGAGTCGTCGTCGCTCTAGGAGCAGGGCGGACGCGTCAGGCCGTCGCCAACCCTGATCTGGATGTGGTTGGCGCCGGTGCCTGACGGCCCACTATTGATGATGGCATCTTCTGCAGGAGCCCGTATAGTTAGCACTCCTTAGGATCCGTTCCCTGCGAGGAATCGAAATGCGCCCCATGGGGGCTTGTAAGGTGTCTGTAGTCCCGTATGTTAATATATGACCTTTGCTATGGATTTGCATGAGTCGCTGATTCCGTCATAGCTGAGTTCTCCCTTTCGAACCTCGCGAGGGCCTGGTGCTCTACGCCGACAGGTTCCAGTCCCAAGGCGGCGTCAGCCGTCACTGGTATGCCAGGTCACGATGCCGTGGTCAAGGCCAGGAGGTGAGCGACCCGAGGTCCGGTAAGAGCCCCTGAGTCGCGATGCTCAGGAGGTCCCCTTTGGCGCCCAAGCAGCCATCACTTAGTGAGAAAGGGAAGCGACGTCGCTAGTACGGAGTTGCTTTAGGTGCGGGGGTAGTGCTGCGGCAGCCAGTGCCGTGGGTGGTGACTTATCTTGAGGATCAGGGGCCGTTCCAGGTGCGCCGTTGGGTCCGTGTGTGGATAGGAGCGGAAACGCTCGGCAAGGTCCTCGTGAGACCCCTTCTTCCCCACCTCTGCTCCCCTTTCTGCTCTACGTCCTCGGGTCCCGGCCCTCGAGCTTGTCTCAGCCGTCGCTGGTATGCCAGGTCACGATGCCATGGACAAGGCCAGAGGGTGAGGGCTGGAGAGCCAGTAAGAGCCCTGAGTCGCGATGCTCAGGCACCCCCCCTTTAACGTGCAAGCAGTTCGCGCGGGCGAGGGCGAAGGAAACCTCGTGAGGGCCTCGGCTTGCGCGGTTCCCTCCAGGGATCCTGCAGGGTCATCACAGAAGGAAGATGGTGTTGCCACGACGGCCATTAGTTGATCGTTAGTCACTCAAGAGTTTGCTGGTTGAGGTAGGCGAGGCATATCTGGGCACCTGTGAGCCAGCGCGGGACTCCCGAGGCCCTACCTCTGGGCGGGTTGCGCCCGGCTCTGGGCCGTATCTTGAGATGTGTCCTTGCAAAATTTGGTTAGATGCCGGTACTCTACGTCCTTGGGTCCCGGCCCTCGAGCTTGTCTTAGCCGTCGCTGGTATGCTAGGTCGCGATGCCATGGACAAGGCCAGAGGGTGAGGGCTGGAGAGCCAGTAAGAGCCCTGAGTCGCGATGCTCAGGCACCCCCCCCCCTTTAACGTGCAAGTAGTCGACATGGGAAGAGAAGATGCTGCGGACAGGCTCCATGCAGCTAAGCGTGATAGGCAATGCATAGTTGGAAATAAACACTAGGGGGATACATGCCGCTGGGTCTGGCCCGAACGGCTTGGGGATGATGCAGCCCG
Source organism: Triticum monococcum (assembly GCA_034509565.1). Taxonomy (NCBI): domain Eukaryota; kingdom Viridiplantae; phylum Streptophyta; class Magnoliopsida; order Poales; family Poaceae; genus Triticum; species Triticum monococcum. Next base: position 361,714,611 of record CM067845.1, on the reverse strand, counting down.
AGGGGCGCCCCCAACAAGGCAAACTAACGACGGAAAGGTAAATGCAGATACATGCCGCGGGGACGGACCCACGCGGCCTGGGAGTGATGCAACCCTGGGAGGGTGCTCCCAGCTGAGAACGGAACTCGAAAGATTTCACCTGAGGATGTCGTCGGTGTAGTGGCGTCGGTGCAGCAGACTTGACGGGCTGCAGAAGCCGATCCTCACGAGCCCCCAGGCCCCGGGGCCTCAGGAGGCTCCGGAGGCACTGGTGACTCCTCGCGAGCTGTCTCCACCTCCGCCAGAGCCGCGGAACGCCTGTCTTCCTGAGCCTCCACGATGCCCGTCATGAGGCGCTGGTACGCCACAGCCATGCTCGGCAGGCCGTAAGGCATGCGAACATAGCTATGGGGTGGACCTCCGCAGCGCCCCACTTGCGAATTCCGGCGCACCCCTACCTGGCGCGCCAAATGTCGGATTTTGGGTTCCGGCAGACCCTTAAGGTTCGAACACTGGGGTGCGCACGGAAATCTCACCTTCAACCTCTCCGTCTCAATGGGATCTAAACTGCTAAAAGAACTGCACGAAAGACACAAGATTTATACTGGTTCGGGCCACCGATGTGGTGTAATACCCTACTCCAGTGTGTGGTGGATGGATTGCCTCATGGGGCTGGTGAGGATGAACAATACAAGGAAGAACAGCCTCGCGAGGGTCTGTTCTTGGCTGAGGTGATGAACTGTTGTGAAGAGTTCAGTCTCCTTTCTCTCTCTTTCTCTCTCAGATCCCGGACCGAACAACCAGGAATCGAACCGAACCGAACCCCTAGCTACCTAGGTGGCTAGCCCTATTTATAGAGGCCCTGGTCCTCTCCCCAAATATTGAGCGGGAAGGGATCCAACAATGGCGGGCTAATTTGAAGGGGGACAACGAGTACATCTATCCTGACAAAAGCAGTCTTCGCCTGCCAAAGGCTCTGGTGATGACGCCGCGCTGGGCTCCATGGTGACCTCCGCCTCGTAGTCCTCCTGGCCTTGGTCTCGTTGCACCGAAGTGGCAACCTTTGCCTGATGCCTCGGTACTCCGCTGATACGCTTGCCCCCTTTGCACCAAAGAGGAAAGAGGGACGCTGCGCGCGCTGGCACCCGCCTGGTGCCCCGTGTCGTCATGGCTTGCGTCATGGGCACCTCGCGAGGTACCCCGCCTTGAACTCTCCGCCTCCTCGCGAGCCAGCCTGACGAGGCTGTGCCTGAGGATGCGCCGTGTCGTCCGCCTCGCGAGGCCTGGCCCCTCGCGAGTGTCTTGAGCCTCGTGTTGATGAAGATGGGCCGTGCTGGGCCCCCACTCGAGCCACGTCGCAGGCCACAGGCAGGCAAGTCTGGGGACCCCCGTTCCCAGAATGCCGACATGTATGAATGGTTACATTAGTGTAGAATATATCCAATGCCAATGTTTTTTTAGCTCTGCATTGTTCTTGTAAGTACATGCTGTCCTTTATCAGTGTACTTATAATGACAGGTAGTTGTTCATGTACCATCACTCTGCAGCTTATTTTCCTTTGCCCTCCATTTTCTACACATCAGATCTATATTTACTATTACCTTAAGGTTGGTACTGAAGAAGTTTAGCTGTGCATTGCTCTTGGCTGTACCTTTTGCATGTATCGCTGCACTTACATTTATAGCTACTTGGTTATGTAGCATCACTCTTCATATTATCTTAAATATTCTCCATTTTTTCGTATAGTATCACATCTATATTTACTCTTAACAAGATGTAGAATAAAGGCAATGCTTTTGAAGAAGATTCTGTGGTAAACTTCTTGAATTGCCCCCCCCCCATCAGCATGGACAAGGCCTTTATAGAGCCTGTCTTCACCAATAATGTAAGTTGGTCCATCTCAAGCCTTCAAACTTTGTTGTATATATTTGGTTAGGCATGACTGCAACAGCTGTTTATTTTTGGTGTTTGCATCAAATTGCTTGTTTAAAGTTTATTATATGTAGTTCATAAACAAAAGTTTGTCCTTTCTCAATTTAAGTTTTCAGTTGTACAACCAAGTTCCTTCTTCATACCATGTAAATTAAACTATACAGAGCAAGTGATCTTCTTTTGCACTGCATGTATGCTTCTGTTCTTCATCCGTAATCCAGTGGTGTGGTGAACCTACCCACTACAGCACAATGTCATATTCTGCAATGTCTTAACTATGAACAATGTCATGTCATTCTACTATTATTTAAACTGTCTCTTTATTTGTCAATCTAAAATGGTATAAATTGACAGCACACTAACCATTGATACTTATGAGTTCTTGATCTGTGATCCAGTGGTGTCTTGAAGCTGCCAACTCCTTCACAATGTCATTTCCTGCCATGTCTTGACCTGAACAATACCATATTGTGTTAATGCAATTTTAAACTGTGTCACTTTATTCGTCAGTAAGAAATATGATGAATTGTCAGCACTGATACTTTTATGTGCAAAACCTGTCATCTATCTGCTTGTTTATCTTTCAGAGTGAGGAAGATATAAGTGTTGAACAAGCGCAGTCTCATCATCTTGCTCAGCTGCTTGCGCTGCAGCTCCCCAGCAGGGCTAACCTTTCTTGAACTCTATTGAAGTGTTGTCGGTTTTGTATATTATTTTGTCGGCGTGTTTATTTGCACTGGTGGCGATCTTTGATGCCTAGTGTATGTAATCTGTTGTCTGCTTGTGCTTTATTATCATAGTGGCGAACTTTGATGCCCAGTGGATGTAATATGTAATAATTTCTTTATTGTATAGTCTAGGTTTTTTCTTATTCATGATGCTGCAGTTATTTTACTGTATATATATCCTGTCTTTGCAGTAAACCGGCCAAACCGTAAAATTACGGTACATAATCGGGCCGTCATGCAATCACGATGTAGGTTGGGCCTGAAACGTGCTGAACAGCTCACGGGCCGGCAGCAGCCCGAAATGAACCCCGACCCATGATTGTGTGAATCAAATCGCGGGCTTTTAATAGGCCAAAATTGTCTCGGTCCTTATTGGCCCAATCAGATATCGGATGCGAGCAGGCCGGATGCAAACCGGGCCGTAGTTAGGCCCAACTATATGACGGGCTTTTAACAGGTTGAAATTAATATAGGGCCGAAATGCTAAACGGGCCCTTAACAGGCCAAAACTAATATCAGGTCGAATTACTAAGTGGGCCCAAAAGCATAGTGTCCAGTTGACGGGTCGAATCTGATATGGGCCATAATTGAGCCCAAAGCCTCTTAAAGGGCCGGACCTGATCTGGGCCGTAATTTGGCCCAAAACGTGGTAGGCTTTTAATGGGCCGGATCTCATATGGGCCACTATTAGGCCCGGAGCGTGGCGGACCATTAATGGACCGGATCAAATATGGGCCGACATTTGGCCAAAAACATGGCAGCTAGTTAATGGGCCGGCCTACTAGGGTCCTCAAAATCTTGTGGGCCTACAGCTGGGCTGGCCCATTAATGTCGATGAAATCTCATGGGCCTTTAGCTGGGCCGGCCCATTATGATCCGCAAGAGTCTTGTAGGCCTTTACCTGGGCCGACCCATTATGGCACACAAAAATCTTGTGGGCCTTTACCTGGGTCAGCCCATTATGGCCCGCAAAATCTTGTGGGCCTTTAGCTGGGCCAGCCGATTATGGTCTGCAAAATCTCGTGGGCCTTTAGCTGGGCTGGCCCATTATGGTCCGCAAAATCTTGTGGGCCTTCAGTTGGGCCGGCCCATTTAAACTTGATGGGCCGGTCCACATGTCAACATATCATAGGCGCGTCTCGCCCATTGGATGAGTGACACCTGTGCTAACGCGGACCTCACACGTGTCTCCTCCAGCCAATGATGATTTTACATGTGGAAAATCCCCATTGGTCAGGGCTGTTAACGGGTTATCGGATCCAAAACCCGACCCGGTAGCTTAACGGAGTTCCGTTATGGTGGATGCCACGTGTCGGTCACCCTTGACGAAAGCACTTCTGTGACGCGCGATTTATCGTCATGGAAGTGGACACTTCCGTGATGATAATTTTGGTAATGTCATGGAACACTTCTATGACTGCACAGGTATGACTATCTTGATTCTGTCATAAAATCGTCATGGATGTACATGCATGACAGAAAACGCGACCTACTATGACAAACACGTATCATCACGGAAGTGTATTTTTTTGTAGTGATGGTAGCATTAACAGTGTTCAGGAAAGGTGTACCAAATATAATGGGACAAAAGCTATCTTGTGGGGAACCAAGAACAAGAAAATCAGCAGGATATTTAGTTTCCCCACACAAGACTTCAACATCTCTAACAATTCCCATTGGTGAAATAGTATCTCTATTGGCAAGTTTAATTGTAACATCAATATCGTCTATCTCAGCAGGTGCAATATCATGCATAATTTCTTTGTATAAGGAAAAAGGTATTGCACTAGCACTAGCACCCATATCACATAAGCCATGATAACAATGATCTCCTATTTTAACAGAAATAACAGGCATGCCTACCACCGGTCTGTTTTTATCTTTAGCACAAGGTTTAGCAATTCTAGCAGTTTCATCAAGGAAATGAATGACATGCCCATCAATATTATCAGACAAGAGATCTTTAACAATAGCAATATCATGTTCAACTTTAATTTGCTCATGAGGTGTATAAGTTTTAATATTGCTTTTACGAACCATAGTTGAAGCTCTAGCATGATCCTTTATCCTAACAGGGAAAGGTGGTTTCTCAACATAAGAAGTAGGAACAATAGGATCATTATAAGTGACAATCTTTTCTTTAACTTTAATAGGTGCAGCTCCTTTTACTTCTATGGGAGGATGATATTTAAACCACTTCTCCTTGGGGAGATCAACATAAGTAGCAAAAGATTCACAGAAAGAAGCTACTATCTCAGAGTCAAGTCCATATTTAGTGCTAAATTTATGGCAAACATCGGTATCCATAAAAGATTTAACACAGTCAAAACTAGGTGTCATACCTGACTCCTTACCTTTGTCGAGGTCCCAATCTTCAGAGTTGCGTTTAATTGTTGCCAATAAATCCCATTTGAATTCAATAGTCTTCATCATAAAAGAGCCAGCATAAGAAGTATCAAGCATGGTGCGATTGTTATCAGAAAGTCGAGCATAAAATTTTTGAATAATCATTTCTCTTGAGAGCTCATGATTGGGGCATGAATATAACATTGATTTAAGCCTCCCCCAAGCTTGAGCGATGCTTTCTCCTTCGCGAGGCCAAAAATTATATATATAATTGCGATCACGATGAACAAGATGCATAGGATAAAACTTCTGATGAAATTCCAATTTCAATCGTTTGTAATTTCAAGACCCCATATCATCACATAGCCTATACCATGTTGATGCATCTCCCTTCAAAGATAAAGGGAAGACCTTCTTCTTAACAACATCTCCGGGTACACCTGCAAGCTTACATAATCCACAAACTTCATCCACATATATTAGATGCTCATCAGGATGCTTTGTTCCATCTCCTAAAAAAGGATTAGCTAGCAGTTTTTCTATCACACCCGAAGGAATTTCAAAGCAGACATTTTCATTTTCAGTAGGTTGAGGAGCAACTCTTTGCTCTACTGGTTGGGGTGAAGATACCCCGAACAAGCCCCTCAGAGGATTACTTTCCATAGTAACAAGTGACAGTAAATTTCAGCACACTATATAAATTTTTCCTTACCAAATTCCACCTACCAAAGGCGCTTCATTCCCCGGCAACGGCGCCAGAAAAGAGTCTTGATGACCCACAAGTATAGGGGATCTATCGTAGTCCTTTCGATAAGTAAGAGTGTCGAACCCAACGAGGAGCAAAAGGAAATGATAAGCGGTTTCCAGCAAGGTATTCTCTGCAAGTACTGAAATAAGTGGTAACAGATAGTTTTGTGATAGAATAATTTGTAATGAGCAACAAGTAACAAAAGTAAACAAAGTGCGAAAAGGAGGTGCAATCCTTTTGTAGCAACGAACAAGCCTGGACAAACTCTTATATAGAAAAGCGCTCCCGAGGACACATGGGAATATCGTCAAGCTAGTTTTCATCACGTTTATATGATTCGCGTTCGGTACTTTGATAATTTGGTATGTGGGTGGGCCGGTGCTTGGGTACTGCCCTTACTTGGACAAGCATCCCACTTATGATTAACCTCTATTGCAAGCATCCGCAACTACAACAAAAGTATTAAGGTAAACCTAACCATAGCATGAAACATATGGATCCAAATCAGCCCCTTACGAAGCAACGCATAAAGTAGGGTTTAAGCTTCTGTCACTCAAGCAACCCATCATCTACTTATTACTTCCCAATGCCTTCCTCTAGGCCCAAATAATGGTGAAGTGTCATGTAGTCGACGTTCACATAACACCACTAGAGGAGAGACAACATACATCTCATCAAAATATCGAATGAATACCAAATTCACATGACTACTAATAGCAAGACTTCTCCCATGTCCTCAGGAACAAACGTAACTACTCACAAAGCATAAACATGTTCATAATCAGAGGGGTATTAATATGCATATAGGATCTGAACATATGATTTTCCACCAATTAAACCAACTAGCATCAACTACAAGGAGTAATTAACACTACTAGCAACCTACTAGCACCAATCCCGGACTTGGAGACAAGAATTGGATACAAGAGATGAACTAGGGTTTTGAGAGGAGATGGTGTTGATGAAGATTTTGATGGAGATAGCCCTCTCCCAATGAGAGGAGCGTTGGTGATGACGATGGCGATGATTTCCCCCTCCGGGAGGGGGGTTTCCCTGGCAGAACAGCTCCGCCAGAGCCCTAGATTGGTTCCGCCAAGGTTCCGCCTCGTGGCGGCGGAGTTTCGTCTAAGAAGATGGCTTGTTATTTTTTTCCCATCGAAAGACTTCATCTAGCAGAAGATGGCCACCGGAGGGCCACCGGGGGGCCAACGAGGTAGGGGGCACGCCCAGGGGGGTAGGGCGCGCCCCCACCCTCGTGGGCAGGGTGTGGCCCCCTGGTGAATCTCTTCCATTGAGTATTTTTTATATATTCTGAAAATGTCTTCCGTGAAGTTTTAGGACTTTTGGAGCTGTGCAGAATAGGTCTCTAATATTTGCTCCTTTTCCAGCCCAGAATCCCAGCTGTCGGCATTCTCCCTCTTTATGTAAACCTTGTAAAATAAGAGAGAATAGGCATAAGTATTGTGACATAATGTGTAATAACAGCCCATAATGTGATAAATATCAATATAAAAGCATGATGCAAAATGGACGTATCAATGCCCGACCACTGCAGAAGATAGATAGAAAATGAAAGATGTTCCCTATGCTTCAGCCATAGGCTCTATCATGTATGCAATGTTGTGTACCAGACCTGATGTGTGCCTTGCTATTAGTTTAGCAGGGAGGTACCAAAGTAATCCAGGAGTGGATCACTGGACAGCGGTCAAGAACATCCTGAAATACCTGAAAAGGACTAAGTATATGTTTCTCGTTTATGTAGGTGACAAAGAGCTCGTCGTAAATGGTTACGTCGATGCAAGCTTTGACACTGATCCGGATGACTCTATGTCACAAACCGGATATGTGTTTTTATTGAACGGTGGAACTATCACTTGGTGCAGTTCTAAGCAAAGCGTCATGGTGGGATCTACGTGCGAAGCGGAGTACATAGCTGCTTCGGAAGCAGCAAATGAAGGAGTCTGGATGAAGGCGTTCATATCCGATCTAGGTGTCATACCTAGTGCATCGGGTCCAATGAAAATCTTTTGTGACAATACTGGTGCAATTGCCTTGGCAAAGGAATCCATATTTCACAAAAGAAACCAAGCACATCAAGAGACGCTTCAATTCCATCCGCTATCAAGTCAAGGAGGGAGACATAGAAATTTGCAAGATACATACGGACTTGAATGTTGCAGACCCGTTGACTAAGCCTCTCTCACGAGCAAAACATGATCAACACCAAGACTCCATGGGTGTTAGAATCATTACTGTGTAATCTAGATTATTGACTCTAGTGCAAGTGGGAGACTGAAGGAAATATGCCCTAGAGGCAACAATAAAGTTGTTATTTATATTTCCTTATATCATGATAAATGTTTATTATTCATGCTAGAATTGTATTAACCGGAAACTTAGTACATGTGTGAATACATAGACAAACAGAGTGTCACTAGTTTGCCTCTACTTGACTAGGTCGTTGAATTAATGATGGTTATGTTTCCTAACCATAGACACGAGTAGTCATTTGATTAATGGGATCACATCATTAGAGAATGATGTGATTGACTTGACCCATCCGTTAGCTTAGCACGATGATCGTTTAGTTTGTTGCTATTGCTTTCTTCATGACTTGTACATGTTCCTATGACTATGAGATTATACAACTCCCGAGTACCGGAAGAACACTTTGTGTGCTACCAAACGTCACAACATAACTGGGTGATTATAAAGGTGCTCTATAGGTGTCTCCGATGGTGCTTGTTGAGCTGGCATAGATCAAGATTAGCATTTGTCACTCCGATTGTCGGAGAGGTATCTCTGGGCCCTCTCTGTAATGCACATCACTATAAGCCTTGCAAGCATTGTGACTAATGAGTTAGTTGCGGGATGATGCATTACGGAACGATTAAAGAGACTTGGCGGTAACGAGATTGAACTATGTATGAGGATACCGACGATCAAATCTCGGGCAAGTAACATACCGATGACAAAGGGAACAACGTATGTTGTTATGTGGTTTGACCGATAAAGATCTTCGTAGAATATGTAGGGGCCAATATGAGCATCCAGGTTCCGCTATTGGTTATTGACCGGAGACGAGTCTCGGTCATGTCTACATAGTTCTCGAACCCATATGGTTCGCACGCTTAACGTTCGGTGACGATCGGTATAATGAGTTTATGTGTTTTGATGTACCGAAGGTAGTTCGGAGTCCAGGATATGATCACGGACATGACGAGGAGTCTCGAAATGGTTGAGACATAAAGATCGATATATTGGATGACTATGTTTGGACTTCGGCGGGGTTCCGGGCAAGTTCAGACAAATACCGGAGTACCGGGGGGTTACCGGAACCCCCCGGGGAGTGTAACGGGCCTATTGGGCCTTAGTGGAGAAGAGGAGGGGGTGGCCAGGGCAGGCCGCGCACCCCCTCTCCCTCTAGTCCGAATTGGACAAGGAGGGGGCGGCGCCCCCCTTTCCTTCCCCCTCTCTCCTCCTCCCCTCTCTCCTACTCCTACTCTTGGAAGGGTTGGAGTCCTACTCCCGGTGGGAGTAGGACTCCCCTTGGGGCACGCCTAGGAGGGCCGGCCTCTCCCCCTCCTCCACTCCTTTTATATACGGAGGAGGGGGGCACCCTATAGACACAAGTTGGTCAGTTGATCTTTTAGCCGTGTGCGGTGCCCCCCTCCACCATAATCCACCTCAGATCATATCGTAGCGGTGCTTAGGCGAAGCCCTGCGTCGGTACTATCGTCATCACCGTCATCACGCCTTCGTGCTGACGAAACTCTCCCTGCTGGATCGGAGTTCGTGGGACGTCACCGAGTTGAACATGTGCTGAACTTGGAGGTGCCGTACGTTCGGTACTTGGATCGGTCGGATTGTGAAGACTTACGACTACATCAACAGCGTTCTCATAACGCTTCCGCTTACGGTCTATGAGGGTAAGTGGATGACACTCTCCCCTCTCGTTGCTATGCATCACCATGATCTTGCATGTGCATAGGAATTTTTTGAAATTACTACGTTCCCCAACAACAACACTGTATGAACTATGGTTTGGCAAGAAACCAAAGCTGTGTTTCTTAAAGTTTGGGGTTGCGATGCTTATGTGAAAAAGTTTCAGCGTGATAAGATCAAACCCAAATCGGAGAAGTGCGTCTTCATAGGATACCCAAAAGAAACTGTTGGGTACACCTTCTATCACAGATCCGAAGGTAGGATCTTTGTTGCTAAGAGTGGATCCTTTCTAAAGAAGGAGTTTCTCTCAAAAGAAGTGAGTGGGAGGAAAGTAGAACTTCATGAGGTAATTGTACCTGCCCCCTTATTGGAAAGTAGTTCATCACTGAAATCAGTTCCAATGATTCCTACACCAGTAAGTGAGGAAGCTAATGATGATGATCATGAAACTTCTGATCAAGTTACTACTGAACCTTGTAGGTCAACCAGAGTAAGATCCTCACAAGAGTGGTACGATAATCCTGTTTTGGAGGTCATGTTACTTGACCATGACGAACCTACGAACTATGAGGAAGCAATGATGAGCCCAGATTATGCAAAATGGCTTGAGGCCATGAAATCTGAGATGGGATCCATGTATGAGAGCAAAGTGTGGACTTTGGTTAACTTGCCCGATGATCGATAGGCCATAGAGAATAAATGGATCTTCAAGAGGAAGACTGACGCTGACAGTAATGTTACTGTCTACAAAGCTCGACTTGTTGCAAAAGGTTTTCGACAAGTTCAAGGAGTTGACTACGATGAGACTTTCTCACCTGTAGAGATGCTTAAGTCCGTCCGAATCATGTTAGCAATTGCCGCATTTTATGACTATGAAATTTGGCAAATGGATGTCAAAATTGCATTCCTTAATGGGTATCTTAAAGAAGAGTTGTATATGATGCAACTAGAAGGTTTTGTCGATCCAAAAGGTGCTAACAAAGTGTGCAAACTCCAGTGATCCATTTATGGACTGGTGCAAGCCTCTCGGAGTTGGAATATGTGCTTTGATGAGTTGATCAAAGCATATAGTTTTATACAGAATTTTGGAGAAGCCTGTATTTACAAGAAAGTGAGTGTGAGCTCTGTAGCATTTCTGATATTATATGTGGATGACATATTGTTGATCAAAAATGATACTAAATTTCTGGATAGCATAAAAGGATACTTGAATAAGAATTTTTCAATGAAAGACCTCGGTAAAGATGCTTACATCTTGGGCATCAAGAACTATAGAGATAGACCAAGATGCTTGATAAATTTTTCAATGAGTACATACCTTGACAAGTTTTTGAAGTAGTTCAAATGGAACAGTCAAAGAAGGAGTTCTTGACTGTGTTGCAAGGTGTGAAGTTGAGTAAAGACTCAAAACCCGACCACGACAGAAAATAGAAAGAGAATGAAAAAGTCATTCCCTATGCCTTAGTCATAGGTTCTATAAAGTATGCTATGCTGTGTACCAGACCTATTGTATACCTTAGCATGATTTTGGTATGGGAGTACAATAGTGATCTAGGAGTAGATCATTGGACAGCGGTCAAAATTATCCTTAGATGACTAAGGAAATATTTCTCGGTTATGGAGGTGATAAAAGGGTTCGTCGTAAAGAGTTACGTCGATGCAAGCTTTTGACACTGATCTAGATGACTCTAAGTCTCAATCTAGATACATATTGAAAGTGGGGAGCAATTAGCTAGATTATCTCCGTACAGAGTATTGTAGACATAGAAAATTGCAAAATACATACAGATCTGAATATTGCAGACCCGTAAACTAAACTTCTCTCACAAGCAAAACATGATCACTCTTTGGGTGTTAATCACATAGCGATGTGAACTAGATTATTGACTCTAGTGAACCCTTTGGGTATTGCTACCACTTGAGCACTGTGTTGGTTTTCCCTTGAAGAGGAAATGGTGATGCAGTAAAGCAGCGTAAGTATTTCCCTTAGTTTTTGAGAACCAAGGTATCAATCCAGTAGGAGACCACGCGCGAGTGCCCTCGTACCTACACAAACAAATAAGAACCTCGCAACCAACATGATAAAGGGGTTGTCAATCCCTTCACGGCCACTTGCAAGAGTGAGATCTGATAGAGAAGGTAATAATAAGATAAATATTTTTGGTATTTTTATGATATAGATTGAAAGTAAAATTGCAAAATAAAATATATTGGAAACTTGTATGATGTAAAATAGACCCGGGGCCATAGGTTTCACTAGTGGCTTCTCTCAAGATAGCATAAGTATTAGGTGGGTGAACAAATTACTGTCGAGCAATTGATAGAAAAGCGAATAATTATGAGAATATCTAGGTATGATCATGTATATAGGCATCACGTTCGTGACAAGTAGACCGACTCCTGCCTGCATCTACTACTATTACTCCACACATCGACCGCTATCCAACATGCATCTAGAGTATTAAGTTCATAAGAACAGAGTAACGCCTTAAGCAAGATGACATGATGTAGATGGATAAACTCATGCAATACGATATAAACCCCATCTTTTTATCCTCGATGGCAACAATACAATATGTGTCGTTTCCCTTTCTGTCACTGGGATCGAGCGCCGCAAGATTGAACCCAAAACTAAGCACTTCTCCCATTGCAAGAAAGATCAATCTAGTAGGCCAAACCAAACTAATAATTCGAAGAGACTTGCAAAGATAAACCAATCATACATAAAAGAACTCAGAGAAGATTCAAATATTGTTCATAGATAAACTTGATCATAAACCCACAATTCATCGGATCTCGACAAACACACCGCAAAAGAAGATTACATCGAATAGATCTCCAAGAGAATCGAGGAGAACTTTGTATTGAGATCCAAAGAGAGAGAAGAAGCCATCTAGCTACTAGCTATGGACATGAAGGTATGAGGTAAACTACTCACACATCATCGGAGGGGCCATGGAGTTGATGTAGAGGCCCTCCGTGATCAATGCCCCCTCCGGCGGAGCTCCGGAAAAGGCCCCAAGATGGGATCTCTTGGGTACACAAGGTTGCGGTAGTGGAAATAGGGTTTCATGGTGCTCCTAGATGTTTTCAGGGTATGTCAATATATATAGGAGGAAGAAGTAGGTCGGTGGAGCAACGAGGGGGCCACGAGGGTGGAGGGCGCGCCCAGGGGGTAGGCGCCCCCTGCCTCGTGGCCTCCTCGATTGTTTCTTGACGTCCACTCCAAGTCCCCTGGATCACGTTTGCTCCAAAAATCACGCTCCCGAAGGTTTCATTCCGTTTGGACTCTGTTTGATATTCCTTTTCTACGAAACACTAAAATAGGCAAAAAAACAGCAACTTGGGCTGGGCCGCCGGTTAATAGCTTAGTCCCAGAAATAATATAAAAGTGTAAAATAAAGCCCATTAACATCCAAAACAGATAATATAATAGCATGGAACAATAAAAAATTATAGATACGTTGGAGACGTATCAAGCATTCCCAAGCTTAATTCCTGCTCGTCCTCGAGTAGGTAAATGATAAAAACAGAATTTTTGATGTGGAATGCTTCATAATATATTTCTCAATGTAATTTTTCTTTATTGTGGCATGAATGTTCAAATCCAAAAGATTCAAGATAAAAGTTTAATATTGACATAAAAATAATAATACTTCAAGCATACTAACTAAGCAATCATGTCTTCTCAAAATAACATGGCCAAAGAAAGTTCATCCCTACAAAATCATATAGTTTGGTCATGCTCCATTTTCGTCACTCAAGAATGCTCTCATCATGCACAACCCCGATGACAAGCCAAGCAATTGTTTCATACTTTAGTAATCTCAAACTTTTTTCAACTTTCACGCAATACATGAGCATGAGCCATGGATATAGCACTATGGGTGGAATAGAATATAATGAAGGGGGTTATGTGGACAAGACAAAAAGGAGAAAGTCTCACATTGACGCGGCTAATCAATGGGCTAGGGAGATGCCCATCAATTGATGTCAATGCAAGGAGTAGGGATTGCCATGCAACGGATGCACTAGAGCTATAAATGTATGAAAGCTCAACAAAAGAAACTAAGTGGGTATGCATCCAACTTGCTTGCTCACGAAGACCTAGGGCACTTGAGGAGGCCCATTGTTGGAATATACAAGCCAAGTTCTATAATGAAAAATTCCCACTAGTATATGAAAATGACAAAACAAGAGACTCTCTATCATAAATATCATGGTGCTACTTTGAAGCACGAGTGTGGAAAAAGGATAGTAGCATTGCACCTTTTTATTTCTTTTATTTTTTGGGCCTTCTTTTTTTATTTGGCCTTTCTCTTCTTTTTTTCTTTAGGACAATGCTCTATTAATGATGATCATCACACTTCTATTTATTTACAACTCAATGATTACAACTCGATACTAGAACAAGATATGACTCTATATGAATGCCTCCGGTGGTGTACCAGGATGTGCAATGACTCATGAGTGACATGTATGAAACAATTATGAATGGTGGCTTTGCCACAAATACGATGTCAACTACATGATCATGCAAGGCAATATTACAATGATGATGCGTATCATAATAAACAGAGTGGTGGAAAGTTGCATGGCAATATATCTCGGAATGGCTATGGAAATGCCATAATAGGTAGGTATGGTGGCTGTTTTGAGGAAGATATAAGGATTTATGTGTGATAGAGCGTATCGTATCACGGGGTTTGGATTCACCGGCGAAGTTTGCACCAACTCTCAAGGTGAGAAAGGGCAATGCACGGTACCGAAGAGGCTAGCAATGATGGAAGGGTGAGAGTGCGTATAATCCATGGACTCAACATTAGTCATAAAGAACTCACATACTTATTGCAAAAATCTACAAGTCATCAAAAACCAAGTATTACGCGCATGCTCCTAGGGGGATAGATTGGTAGGAAAATACCATCGCTCATCCCCGACTACCACTCATAAGGAAGACAATCAAATAACACCTCATGTTTCAAATTTGTTACACAACGTTTACCATGCGTGCATGCTACGGGACTTGCAAACTTCAACACAAGTATTTCTCAAATTCGCAACTACTCAACTAGCACAACTTTGATATCACTATCTCCATATCTCAAAACAATCATCAAGTATTAAACTTCTCTTAGTATTCAATGCACTTATATGAAAGCTTTTTATTATGCCTAAAAGCAAATTGCCATGTTGTTCTAAAGGACTCTCAAAATAATATAAGTGAAGCATGAGAGATCAATTATTTCTATAAAATAAAACCACCACCGTGCTCTAAAAGATATAAGTGAAGCACTAGAGCAAAAACTATATAGCTCAAAAGATATAAGTGAAGCACATAGAGTATTCCAATTCATGTGTGTGTCTCTCAAAAGGTGTGTGCATCAAGGATGATTGTGGTAAACTAAAAAGCAAAGACTCAAATCATACAAGACGCTCCAAGCAAAACACATATCATGTGGCGAATAAAAATATAGCTCCAAGTAAAGTTACCGATGAATGAAGACGAAAGAGGGGATGCCTTCTGGGGCATCGCCAAGCTTAGGCTTTTTGGTGTCCTTGGATTTTGCCTTGGGGTGCCTTGGGCATCCCCAAGCTTAGGCTCAGAAAATCTCGTGAGCTCCGTTAGAGAAAGAAAACAAAACACCACTTCAAGGTACTGTAATGAACTCATTCTTTATTTATATTGGTGTTAAACCTACTGTATTACAACTTCTCTATATTTTATAAACTCTATTACTAGCCATAGATTCATCAAAATAAGCAAACAAGACACGAAAACAGAATCTGTCAAAAACAGAGCAGTCTGTAGTAATCTGGAACTAACGCAAACTTATGGAACCCCAAAAATTCTAAAATAAATTGCTGGACGTGAGGAATTTATCTATTAATCACCTGCAAAAATAATTAACTAAATAGCACTCTCCAATAAAAAATTGCAGCAATTCTCGTGAGCGCTAAAGTTTCTGTTTTTTACAGCAAGATCAAAAAGACTTTCCCCAAGTCTTCCCAACGGTTCTACCTGGCACAAACACTAATTAAACACGAAAAACACAACCAAAACAGAGGCTAGATAAATTATTTATTACTAAATAGGAACAAAAAGCAAGGAATCAAAATAAAATTGGGTTGCCTCCCAACAAGCGTTATCGTTTAACGCCCCTAGCTAGGCATAAAAGCGAGGATAGATCTAGGTATTGCCATCTTTTGTAGGCAATTCTTCAATAAGACACCTATAACTACTAGGAGTTTCTTTATTTTTATTAATAATCAAATTCTTATTCATGAAATCGAGAAAATCATTTGTAGCAAAAGGTTCCTTAAGGATAGTGAGAAAGTTGGGGTGAACACTTATGGATTTGAGGTCCGCATTTCCCTTACGAGAAGTTTCACCCTTGTTTTTAGGAACATACATCAATTTGGCAATCTTAGCATTAGGAGGAGTGTTTTTCATGGAAGAAAAGGCAGACCCTAGGTTGGTAATAATATCCTCAATTTTATCAATTCTAGTGGAATCTTGATCTATCTTTTCATTAACCATAGGTCCCTTCTCTTTAAAATTTTTAAGAGCAACTCCTACCTTAGATCCGTATTGGGTAATTTGGTTATGGATCTTTCTATCCAAATTTTCAATTAACTCTACGGTGGCAACTTTATTTTCAATAATTTCAAGCCGTTGCATCACATGTTCCAAAGTTAAAATAGTTCCATCAACCAAAAGATTTGGTGGGCCAAACAAATCTATCATAGCATTATAAGAATCAAAAGTATGGCTACCCAAGAAATTTCCTCCGGTAATGGTATCAAGAATATATCTATTCCAAGAAGTGATGCCTACATAAAAATTGTGAAGAAGAACGGAAGTAGATTGCTTCCTAGTAGATCTATTTTACGCATTGCAAATTCTGTACCAAGCATCTTTTAAATTTTCTCCCTCCCTTTGTTTAAAATTAAGAACTTCATTCTCGGGGGACAAGGGAGTAGATAAATGACTAGCCATAACGATGAAGCAAGCGGAAAAGAGGCGAACGGAGAGAGAGCACGAAAGGAAAAGAGGGCAAATAAAACGGCAAGGGTGAAGTGGGGGAGAGGAAAACGAGAGGCAAATGGCAAATAATGTAATGCGAAGGATAAGAGTTGTGATGGGTACTTGATATGTCTTGACTTGGCGTAGATCTCCCCGACAACGGCGCCAGCAATCCTTCTTGCTACCTCTTGAGCACTGTGTTGGTTTTCCCTTGAAGAGGAAAGGGTGATGCAGTAAAGCAGCGTAAGTATTTCCCTCAGTTTTTTAGAACAAAGGTATCAATCCAGTAGGAGACCACGCGCGAGTCACCTCGTACCTACACAAACAAATAAGAACCTCGCAACCAACGCGATAAAGGGGTTGTCAACCCCTTCACGGCCACTTGCAAGAGTGAGATATGATAGAGATGATAATAATAAGATAAATATTTTTGGTGTTTTTATGATCAAGATTGAAAGTAAATATTGCAAAATAAAATAGATTGGAAACTTGTATGATGGAAAATAGACCCGGGGGCCATAGGTTTCTCTAGTGGTTTCTCTCAAGATAGCATAAGTATTATGGTGGGTGAACAAATTACTGTCGAGCAATTGATAGAAAAGCGAATAATTATGAGAATATCTAGGTATGATCATGTATATAGGCATCACGTTCGTGACAAGTAGACTGACTCCTGCCTGCATCTATTATTATTACTCCACACATCGACCGCTATCCAGCATGCATCTAGAGTATTAAGTTCATAAGAACAGAGTAACGCCTTAAGCAAGATGATATGATGTAGAGGGATAAACTCATGCAATATGATATAAACCCCATCTTTTTATCCTCGATGGCAACAATACAATACGTGTCATTTCCCTTTCTGTCACTGGGATTGAGCACCGCAAGATTGAACCCAAAGCTAAGCACTTCTCCCATTGCAAGAAAGATCGATCTAGTAGGCCAAACCAAACTGATAATTCGAAGAGACTTGCAAAGATAAACCAATCATACATAAAAGAATTCAGAGAAGATTCAAATATTGTTCATAGAT
The DNA here is from genome assembly GCA_034509565.1 of Triticum monococcum. Classification (NCBI taxonomy): domain Eukaryota; kingdom Viridiplantae; phylum Streptophyta; class Magnoliopsida; order Poales; family Poaceae; genus Triticum; species Triticum monococcum. Next base: position 361,696,870 of record CM067845.1, on the reverse strand, counting down.
AAACTTGATCATAAACCCACAATTCATCGGATCTCGACAAACACATCGCAAAAGAAGATTATATCGAATATATCTCCTGGAGAATCGAGGAGAACTTTGTATTGAGATCCAAAGAGAGAGAAGAAGCCATCTAACTACTAGCTATGGACCCGGAGGTCTGAGGTAAACTACTCACACATCATTGGAGGGGCCATGGAGTTGATGTAGAGGCCCTTCGTGATCAATGCCCCCTCCGGCGGAGCTCCGGAAAAGGCCCCAAGATGGGATCTCTTGGGTACATAAGGTTGTAGTGGTGGAAATAGGGTTTCGTGGTGCTCCTGGATGTTTTCGGGGTATGTAAATATATATAGGAGGAAGAAGTAGGTCGGTGGAGCAACGAGGGGCACACGAGGGTGTACGGCGCGCCCAGGGGGGTAGGCGCGCCCTCCTGCCTTGTGGCCTCCTCGATTGTTTCTTGACGTCCACTCCAAGTCCCCTGGATCACGTTTGTTCCAAAAATCACGCTCCTGAAGGTTTCATTCCGTTTGGACTCCGTTTCATATTCCTTTTCTACGAAACACTGAAATAGGCAAAAAAACAGCAACTTGGGCTAGGCCTCCGGTTAATAGGTTAGTCCCAAAAATAATATAAAAGTGTAAAATAAAGCCCATTAACATCCAAAATAGATAATATAATAGCATGGAACAATAAAAAATTACAGATACGTTGGAGACGTATCAGGTATTAGTCACATGGAGATGTGAACTAATCACATAAAGATGTGAAACTATTGGTGTTAAATCACATGACGATGTGAACTAGATTATTGACTCTAGTGCAAGTGGGAGACTGAAGGAAATATGCCCTAGAGGCAATAATAAAGTTATTATTTATTTCCTTATATCATGATATATGTTTATTATTCATGCTAGAATTGTATTAACCGGAAACTTAGTACATGTGTGAATACATAGACAAATAGAGTGTCACTAGTATGCCTCTACTTGACTAGCTCGTTAATCAAAGATGGTTAAGTTTCTTAGCCATGGACAAAGAGTTGTCATTTGAAGAACGGGATCACATCATTAGAGAATGATGTGATTGATGCTCTATAGGTGTCTCCGATGGTGTTTGTTGAGTTGGCATAGATCGAGATTAGGATTTGTCACTCCGTGTATCGGAGAGGTATCTCTGGGCCCTCTCGGTAATGCACATCACTATAATCCTTGCAAGCAATGTGACTCATGGGTTAGTTACGGGATGTTGCATTACGGAACGAGTAAAGAGACTTGCCGGTAATGAGATTGAACTAGGTATTGAGATACCGACGATCGAATCTCGGGCAAGTAACATACCGATGACAAAGGGAACAACGTATGTTGTTATGCAGTTTGACCAATAAAGATCTTCGTAGAATATGTAGGAACCAATATGAGCATCCAGGCACCGCTATTGGTTATTGACTGTAGATGAGTCTCGGTCATGTCTACATAGTTCTCGAACCCGTAGGGTCCGCATGCTTAACATTCGGTGACGATCGATATTATGAGTTTATGTGTTTTGACGTACCGAAGGTTGTTTGGAGTGCCAGATGTGATCACGGGCATGACGAGGAGTCTCGAAATGGTCGAGACATAAAGATCGATATATTGGAAGTCTATGTTTGGACATCGGAATGGTTCCGGATGAGTTTGGGAATATACCGGAGTACCAGGAGGTTGTCGGAACCCCCCGGAAAGTATATGGGCCTTATTCGGCCATAGTGGGAGAGAGGAGAAGGAAGCCTAGGAGGGGGCACCCCCCAAGCCCAATCCAAATTGGGTGGGGGGGCTCTCCTTTCCCCCTCTCCCCCCTTCCTTCCTCTCCTAATCCAACTAGGGAAGGGGGGATCCTACTGCCGGTGGGAGTAGGACTCCCTTAGGCGTGCCATAGAGGGCCGACCCCTCCCCCTCCTTCACTCCTTTATATACGGGGGAGGGGGGCACCCCATAGACACACAAGTTGACAATTGTCTTAGCCGTGTGCGGTGCCCCCCTCCACCATAATCCACCTCAGTCATATCGTTGCAGTACTTGGGCGAAGCCCTGTTCTGGTAGCTTCATCATCACCGTCATCACGTCATTGTGCTGACGAAACTCTCCCTCGACACTCAGCTGGATCTAGAGTTCGCGGGACGTCTTCGAGCTGAACGTGTGCAGATCGCGGAGGTGTCGTACCTTCGGTGCTAGGATCAGTCGGATCATGAAGACGTTCGAGTACATCAACCGTGTTGTCATAATGCTTCCGCTTACGGTCTACGAGGGTACGTGGACAACACTCTTCCCCTCTCGTTGCTATGCATCACCATGATAGATCTTGCATGTGCGTATGATTTTTTTTGAAATTACTGCGTTCCCCAACAGCTGGCTACAACTATGAGCAAGGAATGGACAAAGCAGTGGATACCGTACTTGCTCGCACAACGGAAATTTGCTAATGATGAGTAACTGAACTGTACAATATCTCTGCATGGGGATTTTATGAATCTCATACTATGTGTATAGAACATCGGAACAAACATTGAATTCCGTTTATGAAGCAAGCCGTTAAAACAATGGAGATAATTAAGATTGTATAGGATAGTTTGCCTACCTATTGTAACGTTACTAAGTGCATCCGTCCCAACAATCCGTGCACCAAATGGATTTGCCGCGGATAGCAAGAACTAGGTGGCACACAAAGAGTTGTCATAATTGTGGTGGCGGCGGTGTTGTATATGTAAGAGCTTTGCATCACCTTGGTGTCTTTTCAGCCGAGTACAAGTCTGATGCATTGGCCCTTGATTGGTCTGATGGGTAAAGCTTCCAGCTTCATTCATACTGTAGTTTTCTACATAGAATACAGCCTAAAGCAACCAATGTTGCATTGTGGTCAGTCCTTTTTCTGTACCAAAATTTCATTTGATGGGGCGTTTATATATTTCCTTCGCTTATTACAACCTAGGAGTATATGCTACCAGTTAATCATGCATGTGATCTATGTTTGAGAGAGAGAGGGCTGAGCTTGGAATGGAAAGGTGTAAGGGCGGAGATGGTCTGTGGACGAAGAAAAACAAGAGTGATTTAATGCTAACGACAATACTGCCTAATGTGCATGAAGGTCTTATAGATATATGTTAGACGCAATTGGTGTTCACTACTAAAATATTTATGCTCCCGTTGCAACGCACGGGCAATTTCCTATCAATATCCAAACAAAGTAAACAATTAACCTCTACATCACCGTCGTTTACCTCTTGCCAATACCAAATTCATACTAGGCATATCACCTACGTGACATGGTGTTGGTCCAGACCCCTATGATGTTGGGATCATGTCACAACACCACGCCGTCCTGAGCGCCGATTTTGTTTCACCCACGATTGACTGATCTGATTCCCAATCCATGATCCAACCGGAGAAACCCTATTCCCTCCCCATCTCGTGTATTCTCCTGTGGCGGCATGACAAGTCGAGCGGCGCCGGGGCAGCAACACGACATGCTTATGGTGCATCAGGGGCCATACGTGAGGTACCCATTCATCCTCTCCTCCTAGGCCTACGTCATCTCTCTCCTCTAGGCCGATGACGCATGAATGCGGAGTGGCTCGTTGAGTTACATGGGGCTCATGCGGCGCGTGTGCGGTGGGCCAAATTGGCGCGGCGGCGGCAGTGGTTGAAGGACGTGCTTGCTTGAGGTCGTTCAACCATTATGCTACAGGGGACAGCGCACGTATCGGTGTGCCAAGATGGCGGGGAGGCGATGGCCAAATGACGCATGTGTCTGAACCCTAAGGACGCGGTGCTGCAATGCCTATGTTCGCTAGGATCTCACGCGACAATAATCGGGGAGGTCATCCAGCTTCAGTGTGCATCAAAAAACGGCCATTTCTAGCTAGCTTGTGTAGCTTGCATCAATAGAACATAGAGCGAGGGAGAGGGACGCATAAGTCCACTCCCATGGGTCTATAGTGTGCAAAGAGGAGGCTCGGTCTATAGTTTTCCCCACTGTCAAAGTGGCTAGGCTGTCATATATTCCAGGGCTTCACCTCGCCCACACAGGCACCACATTCTAATTGGATGTTAAAGACTCAAAGGTAATTCAACCATTGCTTTGATATTCCTAGGTTTCCACTATGAACTAATATTAAGAAAATTTGTCTATACATACGTTGATGCTCCTTGCAAGTCACAGCAGCTCCTGTGTTATTTCTTTCTGGAACGAGTTGCAACACACGGGCGTGATGAAGATTAGAGAAGGCAATTAAGGAGGGAGAGTCATGTTGAAGTTGAGTTTGTATGGTTATAGGTTTTAATCCTTGTGCGGGTGGTGTTCTTGAAGTTTCATTTGGCGTTGCTGTCAGCAGGCTTATACTTTCATCATCTTCTACATCAAGTATAGTGGTTAATTGTTTTGGTCAACTCTGCATTTTATTTCCTCAGAATTACCTCACTGCATTTTGTGGACAACAAAAGTAACAGTATGGTAATTGGTAAAAGTTTTTGATCCTATAATATCAGAGTGTGTTTGTGTGTGTGAGAGTGTGTGTGTGTGTATGAGAGAGAGAGAGAGAGAGAATTTAGATATCATATGGTGGTAGCAAGTTCAAGTAATAGTTTTAACACATTCAAGAAATAGTATAAAGATAATGCATATTGCATAAAAATAACACTGAGAATTTAGATGTATTGTTTGTCATGGAGCTGTGGCTGACGGATTTACATGAAATTAATTCCCTCAGTTGTGGTGGCAAATATAATACACATAATCCATATTGTTATGCACTAGCTGAAGGAAATATGCCCTAGAGGCAATAATAAAGTTATTATTTATTTCCTTATATCATGATGAATATTTATTATTCATGCTAGAATTGTATTAACCAGAAACATGATACATGTGTGAATACATAGAGAATCAGAGTGTCACTAGTATGCCTCTACTTGACTAGCTCGTTGATCAAAGATGGTTATGTTTCCTAGCCATAGACATGAGTTGTCATTTGATTAATGGGATCACATCATTAGGAGAATGATGTGATTGACTTGACCCATTCCGTTAGCTTAGCACTTGATCTTTTAGTATGTTGCTATTGCTTTCTTCATGACTTATACATGTTCCTATGACTATGAGATTATGCAACTCCCGTTTACTGGAGGAACACTTTGTGTGCTACCAAACGTCACAACGTAACCGGGTGATTATAAAGGTGCTCTACAGGTGTCTCTGAAGGTACTTGTTGAATTGGCGTATTTCGAGATTAGGATTTGTCACTCCGATTGTCGGAGAGGTATCTCTAGGCTCACTCGGTAATGCACATCACTATAAGCCTTGCAAGCATTGTAACTAATCAGTTAGTTGCGGGATGATGTATTACGGAACGAGTAAAGAGACTTGCCGGTAACGAGATTGAACTAGGTATTGAGATACCGACGCTCGAATCTCGGGCAAGTAACATACCGATGACAAAGGGAACAACATATGTTGTTATGTTGTTTGACCGATAAAGATATTCGTAGAATATGTGAGAGCCAATATGAGCATCCAGGTTCCGCTATTTGTTATTGACCGGAGACGTGTCTCGGTCATGTCTACATAGTTCTCGAACCCGTAGGGTCCGCACGCTTAAAGTTCGGTGATGATCGGTATTGTGAGTTTTTGTGTTTTGATGTACCGAAGGTATTTCGGAGTCCCGGATATGATCACGGACATGACGAGGAGTCTCGAAATGGCCGAGACGTAAAGATCGATATATTGGACGACTATTTTCGGACACCGGAAAGGTTTCGGACATATACCGGAGTTCCGGGGGGTTACCGGAACCCTCCCGGGGGCTTAATGGGCCTACATGGGCCTTAGTGGAAATAGAGGGCAGTAAGGGAAGTGTGGGGCACCCCCCCAAGGCCCAAACCGAATTGGTTTAGGGCAAAGGGGGCCGGCCCCCTCTTTCCTTCTCCTCCTCACCCTTTCCTTCCCCCCTCTCCTACTCCTACTAGGAAAGGGAGGAGTCCTACTCCTAGTGGGAGTAGGACTCCCCCTCTTGGTGCGCCTCTCCCTGGCCGGCCGCCTCCTTCCCTTGCTCCTTTATATACGGGGGCAGGGGGCGCCCCATAGACACAACAGTTGATCATTGATCTCTTAGCCGTGCGCGGTGCCCCCTCCACCATAATCCACCTCGATCATATCATAGCGATGCTTAGGCGAAGCCCTGCATCGGTAGCATCATCATCACCGTCAGCACACCGTCGTGCTGACGAAACTCTCCTGTGAAGCTTTGCTGGATCAGAGCTCGTGGGACGTCATCGAGTTGAACGTGTGCAGAACTCGGAGGTGCCGTGCGTTCGGTACTTGGATCGGTCGGATCGTGAAGACGCACGACTACATAAACCGTGTTGTGCTAACGCTTCCGCATTCGGTCTACGAGGGTATGTGGACACACTCTCCCCTCTCATTGCTATGCATCACCATGATCATGTGTATGCGTAGGAATTTTTTTGAAATTACTACGTTCCCCAACACTAGTGCGTGTGTGTGTGAAATAGATAGATTATGGTCCCGTACCCAATAAGATGGATATATGTGTGTGTGTGTGTTAGAGAGAGAGAGAGAGAGAGAGAGAAAGAGAGAGAGAGGGAGAGGGGGAGAGAGACTGAGGAAGAGGGAGGGAGAGTGTGTGTGTGAGGATTTGATGGTAAAAGATCGTCAATGACACTTGATATGTATGAAAATATTAAATATAATATTAACATTATTAATATTGAACTCTTAAAATTAATGTGGCCCGTTGCAACGCACGGGCGTTCTTCTAGTGAGTTGTATGTTTTGAAACGAGTGGTATGCATGTACAACCACTTGCCACTTGAAAATATCTTTAAGAAAGGCGACTTGAAATTATCAATCATATTAAAGCATCTCCAAAGTTCCGTACACTCGAGGAAGATGATCATAAACCTTCCCCACGAAAGTGCCCTGTCAGCGAGTCACCGCCATCAAAGCACCACCATGCCCATCCATTGGAGACCCCGCCATCACCACAGTGCCAACGCCCGCAAGCGCCACCGCCTGGCCGTGCGCCTTGTCGCCGCAACGCGCTGCTCCAGCGTCACGCCCCTGCTGAGCCATCACGTCTCATGCTACCGCCACATGCCAGGGAGGAAGGAGGAGCTTCGCCCGACGACGGTAGGGGAAGGTAAGGAGGGAACCGAATCGAGGGGGGTAGGGTTCACCCCGACGCCACTCGTGAGAGGACACATGCGAAGTGATTCTGAAACAAAACAAAACATGAGAACTTTTCTCGTGGATTTTTCATATATCTAGAATTTCTTTTTTATTAGCTGGGTGCCGGATGGATTTTTTAGGGGGGGGGGGGTGCAAGTTTTCAGAACATCATGTTCAGTGGGCCTAATTTTTCACGATGGCAAGCATGAGTGTAAGCGAGTCAATATGTGTTTGGATGGTAGAAGGACAGTGGTATCCCGGCTCACCATAGTTCAACTTCTATATTGGACATTGATGCTTGCATTTTTTTTGAATTTATTTTAGATCTTCTAATGATATGTGTTCATATGCGATGAAGGAAGGGGAGGAGGCGAATGACCCGTGGGTGGGGGAGCTAGGGTTTGTCCCGACGCCGCTCGCGAGAGCGTCACAGGCAAATTGACTTTAATAGGTGTTTTTTCATCTCCACATGAGAACTTCTCGTGTGAAGTTTTGGTATGTTTAGGATTTCTTTTTTATTTGGCTTGTGTCGTAGCTGGGTGCTGGGTGGATTTTTTAGGGAAAATGCAAGTTTTCATGATATCATTTTGAGTGGGTCTAATTTTTCATGATGACAAGTATGAGTGTGAGCGAATCAATATATGCATGGATGGTAGGAGGACAATGGTATCCCAGCTTAGGAAAGTTCAAGTTCTAGATTAGATATTAAGGTCTGAATTTTTCTAAATTTAGTTTAGACCTTTTAACTATGTGCGTTCAGTAAAAAAAAACATTCCTATCTAGTACTAAAACGTACTTCATCAATCTTAAAGTAATAAGCGACTCAGTCTCTAGGTGTTAATAGGATGTGCGTGTGTGCGTGAGTGTATGTGTGTATAGCGTCAGTGAAATCACGATTTTCCGTTAAAAAAACGAGTTTCCATTAAAAATGTCAGGTCTGGATCTCATTATTTCCAACGTGGAAAGGAAAAGGAAAAACACTCTTCGAACTTTATTTTCCAGCCCTCGCCTCGCCGCGCGGCCTCCCCCCAACTCTCTCCTCTCCCACTCTGGTCTTCGCCGCCGCCGCCGCCGCCGCCGCCTCCCCGGAAATCTCCATCTCGAGCTCCCTCCCCTCGATGACCGTATGAGATGTGCGGCGGCGGCACGCTCTCTCCTCCCCCTCCCACCCGCCGCGGCGCCCATCCACACTCACACCGCATCCCCTTCCCTCGCCGCCGAGCTCGCCGCCGCCGACGCCCTCCACGCGCTGCTCTCCACGCTCCCGCCCTCCCTGCCCGCCCTCCTCCCTTGCCTGTCCATCCTCTCGCCCCGCCTCACCCCGCACACCGTCTCCGATGCGCTCCTGTGGGCCGACCTCCCGGCCGCATCCCGCATCCGCCTCTTCCTCTTCTCCGCCCTCTCCCCGCGCCTCCGCTCCCCGCTGCTCCACTCGCGCGCCGTCTCCGTGCTCCTCTCCGGCGACCCCGACGCCGCAATGTTCGACGCCCTCGCCGACGCCCGCGCCGCCGGCCTCCCCGCCCCGTCCGCCGCATTCGCGGCGCTCGTCACCGCGCACGCCTCAGCAGGCCGGCCGCAAGAGGCCGTCGACGCCTTCTCCCGGATGGGCGACTTCGACTGCCGCCCCACCGCCTTCATCTACAACGCCGTCTTCAAGGTCCTCGTCGACAGCGGCGCGATCCTCCTAGCCCTGGCGCTCTATAATCGGATGGTCAGCGCCGGATGCCCGCCCAACAGGGCCACGTACAATGTGCTCATGGATGGGCTCTGCAAGCGGGGCATGGCGGGTGACGCCCTCAAGATGTTTGACGAAATGCTCGAGAGGGGGATCGTGCCGGACGTGAAGATCTATACTGTGTTAATCTCGTCCCTGTGCAGTGCAGGGAGGACTGAGGAAGCTGCGCGTCTCATTGGCTCCATGAAGGAGAAGGGGTGCCCACCCGATGAGGTCACATACAACGCTTTCTTGAGCGGGCTCTGCAAGGCTGGCAGGGTTGATGATGCATTTGAGCGGTTGGAGCTGCTCCGAGAAGGGGGGTTTGCACTTGGATTGAATGGGTATAGTTGTCTGATAGATGGTCTGTTCCAGGCCGGCCGGTTTGATGAGGGCTTCAGTTATTACAAGGAAATGTTGGAGAAGAATGTTAAACCAGACGTCGTCCTGTACACGATAATTATCCGTGGTTGTGCAGAGGCTGGCAGGACCGAGGATGCCTTCTCATTACTCAATGTGATGAAGGACAAAGGGTTTGTGCCTGACACTTTCTGTTACAACACACTGCTCAAGGCTTTCTGTGATGTCGGCAACCTGGATAAGGCTCAGTCATTGCGGTCAGAGATGTTGCAGAATAATGTGGCCCTGGACTCAACAACACACAATATCATGATATGTGGACTGTGCAAGAAAGGACTCATAGATGAGGCAATGCAGGTTTTTCATGAGATGGGAGAACTTGGTTGCCATCCGACGGTCATGACATACAATGCACTCATTGATGGACTCTATAGGGTCGGCAGGCTAGAGGATGCTCAGATGCTTTTTTATAAGATGGAAATGGGGAATAACCCCTCCTTGTTCCTTCGACTGACCCTTGGTACCAACCAGGTGAGGGACAGCGAGAGCCTTCGTAAGCTGGTTGATGGTATGTGCGAATCTGGGCAGGTGCTGAAAGCTTTCAAGCTTGTTCGGGGTATAATAAACAGTGGAGTTGTTCCTGATGTTGTCACATATAACACACTGTTAAATGGACTCTGTAAAGCGAAGAATCTTGACGGCGCACTGCGGCTCTTCAAAGAGCTCCAACTTAAGGGAATCTCTCCTGATGAAATCACTTATGGGACTCTAATTGATGGGCTTTGGGGGGCACACAGAGAAAATGATGCCATGATTTTGTTCCAGAACATATTGCGGGGTCATGGTTCCCCTAGTTTGTCGATCTACAATACTATGATGAGATCACTCTGTAGGATGAAGAAATTGACGCAAGCAATCAACCTCTGGTTGGATTACTTGCCCAAAAAGTACAACCTCACACCAGAAGATGAAGTAATCGCTAATGCCCGTAACTGTTTTGAAGTAAGATCCCTGGATGAAGCAGTTAAGGAGTTAATCAAGATTGATCAAGAATACGACTCCGTTAGCTCAAACCCTTACACCATTTGGTTGATAGGGCTTTGTCAGGTAAAGAGAATTGATGATGCTCTTAGGATATTTCATACCCTTGAAGAATTTGGAATTGATGTCACACCCGCGTGCTGTGCTCTTCTTATCAATTACCTATGCTGGGACAGAAATCTAAATGCAGCAGTTGAAATCATGATGTATACATTGAGTAAACGTTTCATTGTGTCCCAAGCTGTAGGCAACCGTTTACTTAGGCGGCTTTGTATCCGTTATAGAAGGAAGGATGCACAGGCACTTGCATGGAGAATGCATCTTGTAGGATATGATATGGATGTATATCTCCGCGAGCCTACAAAAACTTTGCTATACAGTCAATAGAAATATCTGTAGTGTTGTAGGACTACAGAGCTACCCCCAGGAGGGATGCTGATGTTTTGTCCTGTATCAATTTTGTTAGGTAAAACAACAAATTAGGGTGTGAGTCACTGATTTCTTACCTCTTGCAATGGATTTGTAACCCATCAGTTGAGTTGTAACTTCAATAATGCGGCAAAAAGTTTTATGTCAGCAACATGTTATACCCTCTTGTCAGCACTGTACAATAACATGCATTTACTCAGGGGAAAGCTGTGATACATTTGCACTGTTTGATTCTATTCTTCTCATCTGCATCTGGAATATGGTGCATCATAATGCAAGCAGTACGCACTGGATCAACAGAAACAATAAAAACAGGGCTCATGGCATATTTTCTGGTTCGAGTAATGCATGTTTGGTTGATCTTACTGTACTTAATGAATACACAACTTTTACTGTTGCATTGTACTGCCTTTGAATTTATTTACCATCTTGTCATTCTGGAAGTGAAAAATTGGCTGGGTAGATGCTCTGCAGGTAATACTTGACCGAACGAGGTTGTTTCCCTTGCTTGGTTATTTTATTATGCTACCGCACGACACTTACAATTAGCTTTCTTGTTTCTTTTTTCTGTGTTGAACTGCACTATCCCTTTCTGTTGGAAGCCATGACATCATATTTTTTCGCCAAGAAAATCTTGGAAGTGGAGATATGTTCGATTAGATTGATGGTAGCTAGACAGCTAATGTTGCTACTACATAGTTGTATTATGGTTAATGATCTCAAGCAATTTGAATGGTCTAATAAGAAGAAAGCAACTTAGCAAAATTTGATTAATTGCAAGAAAATTACTGGGTCGGGAATTTTATTTGCCTTAATTTAACATTTTATCTAAAGTTCAGAAAAAAGTGACTTGTTCTGTTTCTCATCCTTTAACGAGAGATTTAGTTTGACTGTCAAATTTTGATAACTATGCGAATAACATAGCATAATGTCCTTGTTAACCTTTCAACCATTTGCAGCAAATTCACTACAGAATACACACTTGACAATATGAAGTAAATGAGGTTACCAGGGCGTGCCTTTGCTATTATGATACACTGAATCAGGTCAGCTGCTGCCTCTAAATCAGTTTTTAGGTCTTAGCTGCTGGCCACTGCTTGTAAAGATTTTTAGTTTGCTTGTGTGACAAATCGGGGTGTGAACTCCTACGGATCACATGGACGATTTTGAACCCCAATCTGGAGCGGCCTTCGAAGTCCATTCCACACAGAAGTACTCCCTCCGATCCATATTACTTGTCGCTCACACGGATGTATCTAGACTCTAGACTTTCTAGATACACCCGTTTGAGCGACTAATTAATATGGATCGGAGGGAGTAATTGTGATCCAGGTGTCCAGATTATATCATGTTAACATGTTGCTGGGTAAACCTTGATTGCGCTATGCATTGGACAGGTGATTTCATGTTATTTGTGAATACCCATTATAGCATGAGTTTCATGATATATTTAAATATAAACTTTGATATATCCACTTCTCAGGCAGACAATGTTTTTCCTGTTGTGGCACCTTCAAATACATTCAAAATCTTAGAAATGATATATGTGATTTTGTTATTGAAGTATGTTAATATCACACTGCATATCAAATTGCAGATTTCCTCAAGCAGTTGAGACTTGAGAGGTATAAATGATAGTTTGGCAAACAGTATTTTTCTTTTTGTAGCAATCTTCAAGCACATTAAAAAGCTATGGTTTTTTTTTTCTCTCATTCATATATGGACGCCTCTAACATAGAAATGGTTAAATTAAGATGGTTTTTGTGCTTCTTTTCGTGGTATGAGTGCACTCATATCCAAGATTTTTTCCTTACATTGACTATGATTCCAGAATTACCACATGTTGGGCGGCAAATTATTTGCATTTCAGAGTGTTGCTACAGTCATTATCAACATGATACTATTATCACTGCCAAGGGTATATGAGTGGCACCCAAATGAGTGAGTACTGCTGTTGTGTCTTGTTGCACAACCAACGGTATCTAGGACACGTAATGGTTGTTTGTGTCGATGTAATTTGCACTGTACTGCCCTGATGTTATTTCGGGTAATAATTTTGAACTGCTGGCAATAGTTGGTGTAGTTATTCGCCCCTAGGCGCTAGCTATCCAAAGAATCAATAGTCAACCAGTCTGTACACGGGAGTTTTTATTTTTGTTTTGATGTTCAGGAAAACCTGTCTAGCGCACATGAACATCTAAATGTGTCCTAAGTATTGCACAACTAAGTTTTATGCTATTGATTTTATGCTGAGATTCGTGTGGCTATTTTCTCTTTATTTTCTTTTTTCTTTTTATGTTTGCCTTTTCTTCTCTTTGAACTGGCATCTTGTGATTGATGCACTAAATCAGCGTGAAACTGTGATTTTTAGCCTAGTTTGTGTTTTCATCCGAGCCAAAAGATGTTTCTTTCCAGTTCATGCAATGTATGGTCTTCGCCAGAGTTCTGTGTTGGCCGGTGGAATTTTCAGTCAAGGGCTATTTAATTTTGACTCTTGCTGGTGAATGTGATTTTGCAGACCATAAAGTTTGCTATGGTGTGGCTATTTCGTGATTGCTCCTATCCTTGCGCTGCTCCTAGTGTGTGTGTGTATCCAACAGATCACACGTCCTCTTTTATGAACTGTTACTGTGCCGGTGTTCGGGAACTAATACACCCTCTGCTCCTAATATAAGATGTTTTGGCAGCAGTTCAGTTTAAACTGCCAAAGGGTCTTATATTCACAAACAGAAGTAGTACATATCAACTGTCTTTGTTGCATGGTAGCTAGAAATCTCTGGTGGTGGTGACCGACCTGCAGTTGTAGCCTGTATAAAAAGTGGTTGAAAACCCAATTTGGGCCTGGATCGTCGAACACATTGCCTGAGATTGCACAATTCCAGGAATCTGAAAACAAACAAACGCTGTGAGTGCATTGGAATGTTTTAGTAGGTCATAAGAGTGTAGCTGAGTATGCGACACCCGAATCAGCTTGGTTTTGGCACCATGGCGAGATTAGCTCGAAATCCCTACAGCACATCATAGACTAGAAATGCCACTACGCATGCACAATGAGGATCATATGGAAGTCCTCGTAACTAAGAATCTAGAGTATCGTTTTCATCACTAAATACAGTTTGTCAAATTTCACAAGTTGGGCTCTGGAAAAGTACACTGTGAATAGATTACAGGATCAAATCCGCCCGTAGTCGCAGCTGCTGCCAGCCAGGTCTGCCTGCTTTTTTGCTGCGAGAATGATTAGATTCGACTACATGAAGGTAGCGCTAGGGTTTCAATGGGTCAGTTGGTCTAATCAACAACCCCTTGACCACGCCACACCCAACAAAAGCCTCTGAGGCCAGCAGCTCAATCAAAGTACTAAAACCCTGACAAAAAGAGCCGTCAGAATATACACGACCCCTTTTCCATTTAGCAAAAATGTCAACCATGATTGCTAACCCAGTCACTCTCCTTCATCGCTAGCTATGCCTGCTACTTTGGAATAAAATCGCATGATTGGAGATAGCCTTTGCTATACATTCTGCCACTCAGAGTTCTCTGCATCTTACTTTGCGTGCTACTGCCTCCATTCACAAATATAAGATGTTTTAAATATTTTAATATGCACTATATACAAACTGAACTTAATAAACAAATACAATAAAACATGTCTATATATATCTGATTCGTAAAAAATGTTAACATATTTTATGTTTGTGGAGGGGGACTTCAATATAATTAGAAGAAGAGACGAGAAAAATAATGACAACTTCGATGGAAGATGACCATTTATGTTCAACACGATTATTGAGAGTCTCGATTTGAGGGAGATTGACCTCACCGGGAGACAATTTACATGGGCAAATCTGTTAGAGTTGTGTCGAATATTATCGTACAAGGTAGGTTACAGTTGGACTTGGTTTTGGACTATGTGTAGACAGGGTAGGAGTTGTGTAATAATAGAACACTTGTATTCTAGGTCTTTCATATATATCGGGGGTAGACAGAAGATGCAACCTATGCCAATATAATAGCACGGGCACGCGGGAGAGCCGGCTACGTCTGCCGGCGTCCGGGCGGCCTGGGTGCGGTATTGTAGTGGTGTCATGGGGAGAAGCGCCCGTAGTCAGGTCCCGGAGATGTAGCCATATCGGTGAACCTCGTTAACAGGGGTGGACCTACGTAATGCCAACCGGTGTCACATGACACCGGGTAATTGTTCTGATTACGTTATATATATAGCCCATTTAGGTGTGTGACACCAGTAAAAATTGTTGTTGGACACCGGCGAGAAGCCACCAGACTGAGTGCTTGTGCAGCCTCAGGACATGAAGTCACGCACTCCCGAGAGTTGATCAATCTGATCGATTGACTCAAAAAAAATTATCTGATCGATTGATTCACTTTGTGTGTATCTGCTCATATTGCCTTTTGGTTTCTCGCCTCCTCTGCACTGAATCCTCACGGCCTTGTCCTCGTCCTATAGGCCAACCCCGTGGCTCACCATCACATGACAGCACGCCGACTTTTTCCCTGGATCGCTGGAGAAAATATTAGGGCAGGTAACTCCCTTATCTTTTTCAAGTCCAAGCCTCGACTAGAGTTTTGAATCTCAAAGGTCTTAAAATTGAGAATTAGGTTATGATACTTTTTCAAATTTCGAGAGTGGTTCCCATCTGTATGAAAATTGGATTATTATGATATTGCAAAAAAAATGTGATTCACATCTACTTGAGAATTGTGATTTTTCAGGTTTTCGTGGTGATTTCCTAATTTACCAATAAACTTTGTTTCCTTAGTTTGGAAATTTGTATGTATATAATCAACTTGTATTTAAATTGTTGAGTGCTATTTTTATGAAAATCATGTACTACGAGCATGGCTTTAAATTGTCCGCGAAATCTTTGTGATCGCGCCACAATTGCTGTTGGAGAGCCTCGAGACTACAATGTGGTAACCTCTATGAAATCCTCAAATTCAGCAAAAACTTCCAAATATCATGTATCCCCGATGGAAAACTACCCGCTATAGCTGCTGAGAGAGCCCCCCTCCCCCCTCCCGGAATAAAAGCAATGACTACATGGGACACCGGGACATTTTCGTTCTAGGTCCGCCCCTACTCGTTAACAAATCTTGGTGTCATGCTTATGTGATTGCTTGGTCCTTGGTAGATCAATAGTGACCTTGAATTTATTCTAACAAATGATATCATGAGCTAGGGTTTAATGTTCGAAGGTCATGGATTGTTGATCTAGAGGAGGTGTGCCAATTTCGTATGCGTGGAAGCAGAGAGGAGCCAAGACCGCGTTCAGAGGCGATGGGTTTGACACTGCGCGCGATGTGCTTGCGATGATATCGGCATGGTGAAGCAATTGGGAACGGTGACAGTTCTCGGCGGATTGGACTAATGTAGACGGTTTGCATGATGAGATCGATGGAAGCAGCGTGTCGTACGTGCGGCTGGACGGCGACCAGTCAAGCAGCAACAGGCGCGTGGCGGCGGTGGCGCGATGGGGCAAAATTGACAAATTTGACCTATGGACGAAAGCAAATTACAGAATGAACTGCCTGTGAAACTATTTCACGCGGCTGACCTTTTTGTATGACGCCCGACACGAAGGCGTCACACTACACTGTGCAACGCCTCACAGATAGGCGCTACACGCCTGTCCAGCGTCGCACCCATATGATCCGAAAATTACTAAATCAGTGTGCAGCGCCTGAGAGCTAGGCGCCACACTATACAGTGTAGCGCCTAGCTTCTAGGCGTTGCACTAGTGGTTGCTTCATTTTGTAGTGCAACCACTAGTGCAGCGCCTGAGAGTTAGGCGCCACACTATACAGTGCAGCGCATAGCTCGTAGGCTCTGCACAATGACTTAGCAATTTTTAGGCAGTTTGGGATGCAATGTTGGCCAGACGTATAGCGCCTATCTGTGAGACGTTGCACAATGTAGTGTGACGCCTTCGTGTCGGGCGTCACACAAAAAGGTCAGCCGCGTGAAATAGTTTCACGAGCAGTTTATTCTGTGATTTGATTTAGTCCACAAGTTAAATTTGTCAAATTTGCCGCGCGATGGATCGATCCAGCGTATGCCCTAGCCTAGCGTGCGGACGCTGTGGACAAGCGGGCCAGGCCTGAGCCAGCAGGAACGTACAGGGAGGAGCAGGCTGCTGGTTTTGACCGGTGTAACGCCAACTCCACTGCGCGACCCATTCTGTTCCGCCTTATTCGTTTGGGGTAAAACGGACAAACGGGACGGCCCAGCGCGCGATGGTATGAACCCATCTGGTCCGTTTTGTGTTTGGATCGATTCATTTCGAGCGCAAACTTGCGCCGAGTTTGGGTCACGGCGGACACCAAATGGACGCGTGCCTCGTCCGCGTCCGGGCCGCGTGGCAGGCGGCCACCTACCTCCCACCCATCCACATCAATGCGCACGCACGGGCGGCCCCGCCTGTCATCCGCCTAGGCGAGGGGTCGCCGTCTTTTTTAAATGGGAACCGTGGACCGGTCGTCGTCCACACTGCCCCACGCCACCACGCGGCCTCCCCGAAACCCGACAACCCCAGTCCCAAACCCTAGCCAAGAACCCGCCGGCCGGCCGCCCGCAACCATGGGGCTATGGAACTACGGCTGCAAAGGCAAGCACGACCGCGAGGCTGGCTCCTCGTCGGGACGCCGACACGGCTCCGTAAAGAAGGAGGAGCCCGCATCGCCATCGCCACCGCGTCGGGCCCCAGCGTCGCCGCGTTCTCCATCGCGCCCAAGGCCGCCGGCGAGCGCGACCGGCACTACATCGAGGCGGCCGTCTGCCGCCGTTATTGGGAGACGAGGACGCCGCTACCCTGGAGCGACGTCCACCTCCCCAATAACTAGCACCTGTCGGCCGACCGCGTGTCGATCCCATCGATCCCGCTGAGCGGCCGTGCGCGTCGCCAGGAGATCCAGCGCCGCCGCCGCCTCCTCCCGGACGACCTCTACTACGACGAGAGGTACGTCCCGACTCGCCATTGTGGGACACTTGGTTCCGCGATGAGCACGACATTCGGCGGGCGTCCTTCTTCGCCGGCACGTCGACGGGGCCGCGGCGGCCACGTGAGCCCCGAGCGGCTTCCCAGGAGCACGGGCGTAGGCAGGTGCGCGGCCTCATGCCCACGCCGTCGCTGTCGCCATCTCCATCTCCTCCACCACCTCCTCGCATGACAGCGGAGGAGGAGGCTCGGCTCATATCACATGTCATGGAGGACTCCATGAACACGCACGATGAGCGCCAGTGGCCGGGCCTCGAGGAGACGATGGCCTTCTCTGCGGCCGGCGACGTCGCCATCCCTGAGGTGGAGATGGTGCCGAAGGAGGAGGTGGTGGAGGAGCCGCCGGTGGTCGCGTTTCACCCTGGCCTGGTGGGCCAGGGGTGGAGTTGGTCGTGCACCGCTGAGCAGACGGCGGCCGCCATGGGAGGTGTGAACTGGTGCCCCACGCCGCCGCGGTCGTCGGAGCGGGACGCCTCGCCTCGGGAGGAGGTGATGCAGGCACCGGCCATCTTCCAGCCCGCCGCCCCCGTGCACCGCGGACCGCCGACCCACGTGTGGACGCCACCGGACTACGTCGACCTCGTCAGCGACGACGACGACACCGACGGCCAGTGAAGATGGCGACGGCCACAGCATCGACGGGCGCGGCAGAAGCGCGCGGGCGGCATTTTTTATTTTCTTTTTATGTTCATTATTGAACTAGGCCGTTTAAGTGGATTATGGAACTGAGCCGTTTTGTGGCCGTGACCTCCATATATGTTTTATGTTTTTTTAAGTGCGTTTATTTACTTTTTTCGCATTTTATTTAAGTTTTTTAATCACGTCTATCCCGGACATGATTTAGGGTAAGGCTGCGTGTTGGACGCACCCACGATCCAACGGACAAATGCGGACATGAGCGAACCCATTATCGCCCCAAAGGGACAAAATCCGGCCAAACCGAACGTCTGTTTGCGATCGTGCGGTGAAGTTGGCCTAAGAAATCGCGTTCGAGATATGTTAGAAGTTAAATAAGGGCGTCAGGTACCGTGTGTAGCTATTCATCGGGAGCAGGATGGAGAAGGTTTGGGGCTGCACGTGAGAAAGGGTAAATGGAACTTTTGATTTTGTGCCGGAAGGCTGCTAGAGGAATTCTCCGATGGGCTATCTTTGCTTGGTACATGTACATGTATGTACATGATGGCAGCGGTGCACGCTACGGAAAACAAAGGCGCGGTCGCAAGTCCATGAAATATTTGACATGATGCAAGTCGATGAACTTGGACGTGTGCGGCGATGACGACGTGCGTATATGGCTCGGAGGAGTCTGGAGCACGTCGTGACACGGATCATACATACA
Source organism: Triticum monococcum (assembly GCA_034509565.1). Classification (NCBI taxonomy): domain Eukaryota; kingdom Viridiplantae; phylum Streptophyta; class Magnoliopsida; order Poales; family Poaceae; genus Triticum; species Triticum monococcum. The sequence goes on along the minus strand of CM067845.1, from coordinate 361,677,759 downwards.
CAGGGTGCCAAGGCAATGCACAGACGTGTGAGGCAGACACAACGCAGGGTGGAGCATGGTTGCAGTAGGACAATTTCGGCTGGGTTGGACTGGACAGTCTGATGGACCGACATGGATGTTGGTCAAAGCAGAAGATGCCGATGATTTCATCGACGACGACATAGGAGCGTGATGCTGACGGTGACCAACTTCTGAGGCGTGGAAACACGTGGTGCATGCCTGAGGGCTTGTGTGGCTTCGACGAGACTATGGCACAGAGTTGATTCTGAAGGAAATATGCCCTAGAGGCAATAATAAAGTTATTATTTATTTCCTTATATCATGATAAATGTTTATTATTCGTGCTAGAATTGTATTAACCGGAAACATAATACATGTGTGAATACATAGACAAACAGATTGTCACTAGTATGCCTCTACTTGACTAGCTCGTTGATCAAAGATGGTTATGTTTCCTAACCATAGACATGAGTTGTCATTTGATTAACGGGGTCACATCATTGCAAGAATGATGTGATTGACATGACCCATTCCGTTAGCTTAGCACACGATCGTTTAGTATTCTGCTATTGCTTTCTTCATGACTTATACATGTTCCTATGACTATGAGATTATGCAACTCCCATTTACCAGAGGAACACTTTGTGTGCTACCAAACGTCACAACGTAACTGGGTGATTATAAAGGTGCTCTACAGGTGTCTCCAAAGGTACTTGTTGGGTTGGCGTATTTCGAGATTAGGATTTGTCACTCCGATTGTCGGAGAGGTATCTCTGGGCCCTCTCGGTAATGCACATCACTTAAGCCTTGCAAACATTGCAACTAATGAGTTAGTTGCGGGATGATGTATTACGAAATGAGTAAAGAGACTTGCTGGTAACGAGATTGAACTAGGTATTGAGATACTCGGGCAAGTAACATACCGATGACAAAGGGAACAACATATGTTGTTGTGCAGTTTGACCGATAAAGATCTTCGTAGAATATGTGGGAGCCAATATGAGCATCCAGGTTCCGCTATTGGTTATTGACTGGAGACGTGTCTCGGTCATGTCTACATAGTTCTCGAACCCGTAGGGTCCGCACGCTTAACGTTACGATGACAGTTATATTATGAGTTAATATGTTTTGATGTACCGAAGGTTGTTCGGAGTCCCAGATGTGATCAAGGACTTGACGAGGAGTCTCGAAATGGTCGAGACATGAAGATTAATATATTGGAAGCCTATGTTTGGATGTCGGAAGTGTTCCGGGTGAAATCGAGATTTTACCGAAGTACCAGGAGGTTACCGGAACCCCTCGGGGGCATAATGGGCCTACATAGGCCTTAGTGGAAATAGAGGGAAGCAAGGGGAGTGTGGGGCGCGCCCCCCAAGGCCCAAACCGAATTGGTTTAGGGCAAGGGGGCCCGGCCCCTCTTTCCTTCTTCCCCTCTCTCCTTTCCTTCTCCCGAATCATATTCCAACTAGGAAAGGGGGGGAGTCATACTCCCGGTGGGAGTATGACTCCTCCCGGTGGGAGTATGACTCCTCCTGGTGCACCCTCTCCCTGGCCGACCGCACCCCCCTTGCTCCTTTATATACGGGGGCAGGGGGCACCCCATAGACACAACAATTGATCAAGTTGATCTTTTAGCCGTGTGCGGTGCCCCCTCTACCATAGTCCACCTCGATAATACTGTAGCAGTGCTTAGGCGAAGCCCTGAGTCGGTAGAACATCAACATCGTCACCACGCCGTCGTGCTGACGAAACTCTCCCTCAACACTCGGCTGGATCGGAGTTCGAGGGACGTCATCAGGCTGAACGTGTGCTGAACTCGAAGGTGCCGTACGTTCGGTACTTGATCGGTCGGATCGTGAAGACGTACGACTACATCAACCGCATTGTGCTAATGCTTCCGCTTTCGGTCCACGAGGGTACGTAGACAACACTCTCCCCTCTCGTTGCTATGCATCACCATGATCTTGCTTGTGCGTAGGAATTTTTTTGAAATTACAACGTTCCCCAATAGTGGCATCCGAGCCTAGTTTTATGCGCAGATGTCATATGCACGAGTAGAACACAAGTGAGTTGTGGGCGATATAAATCATACTGTTTACCAGCATGTCATACTTTGGTTCGGCGGTATTGTTGGATGAAGCGGCCCGGACCGACATTACGCGTATGCTTACGCGAGACTGGTTCTACCGACGTGCTTTGCACACAGGTGGCTGGCGGGTGTCAGTTTCTCCAACTTTAGTTGAACCGAGTGTGGCTACGCCCGGTCCTTGCGAAGGTTAAATAGCACCAACTTGACAAACTATCGTTGTGGTTTTGATGCGTAGGTAAGAACGGTTCTTGCTAAGCCCGTAGCAGCCACGTAAAACTTGCAACAACAAAGTAGAGGACGTCTAACTTGTTTTTGCAGGGCATGTTGTGATGTGATATGGTCAAGACATGATGCTAAATTTTATTGTATCAGATGATCATGTTTTGTAACCGAGTTATCGGCAACTGGCAGGAGCCATATGGTTGTCGCTTTATTGTATGCAATGCAATCGCCCTGTAATGCTTTACTTTATCACTAAGCGGTAGAGATAGTCGTGGAAGCATAAGATTGGCGAGACGACAACGATGCTACGATGGAGATCAAGGTGTCGCGCCAGTGACGATGGTGATCATGACGGTGCTTCGGAGATGGAGATCACAAGCACAAGATGATGATGGCCATATCATATCACTTATATTGATTGCATGTGATGTTTATCTTTTATGCATCTTATCTTGCTTTGATTGACAGTAGCATTATAAGATGATCTCTCACTAAATTTAAAGATAAAAGTGTTCTCCCTGAGTATGCACTATTGCCAAAGTTCGTCATGCCCAGACACCACGTGATGATCGGGTGTGATAAGCTCTACGTCCATCTACAACGGGTGCAAACCAGTTTTGCACACGCAGAATACTCAGGTTAAACTTGACGAGCCTAGCATATGCAGATATGGCCTCGGAACACTGAGACCGAAAGGTCGAGCGTGAATCATATAGTAGATATGATCAACATATTGATGTTCACCATTGAAAGCTACTCCATTTCACGTGATGATCGGTTATGGTTTAGTTGATTTGGATCACGTGATCACTTAGAAGATTAGAGGGATGTCTTTCTAAGTGGGAGTTCTTAAGTAATATGATTAATTGAACTTAAATTTATCATGAACTTAGAACCTAATAGTATCTTGCTTGTCTATGTTTGATTGTAGATAGATGGCCTGTGTTGTTGTTCCGTTGAATTTTAATGCGTTCCTTGAGAAAGCAAAGTTGAAAGATGATGGTACCAATTACACGGACTGGGTCCGTAACTTGAGGATTATCCTCATTGCTGCACAGAAGAGTTACGTCCTGAAAGCACCGCTGGGTGTACCACCTGCACCAGCAACTGCAGACATTGTGAATGCCTGGCAGTCGCGTGTTGATGACTACTCGATAGTTCAGTGTGCCATGCTTTACGGCTTAGAACCGGGACTTCAACGACGTTTTGAACGTCATGGAGCATATGAGATGTTCCAGGAGTTGAAGTTAATATTTCAAGCAAATGCCCGGATTGAGAGATATGAAGTCTCTAATAAGTTCTACAGCTGCAAGATGGAGGAGAATAGTTCTGTCAGTGAACATGTACTTAGAATGTCTGGGTACCATAATCACTTAACTCAGCTAGGAGTTAATCTTCCGGTTGATAGTGTCATTGACAGAGTTCTACAATCACCGCCACCAAGCTACAAGAGCTTCGTGATAAACTATAATATGCAAGGGATGAATAAATCAATTCCCGAGCTCTTCGCAATGCTAAAGGCAGCAGAGGTAGAAATCAAGAAGGAGCATCAAGTGTTGATGGTCAATAAGACCACCAGTTTCAAGAAAAAGGGTAAAGGGAAGAAGAAGGGGAACTTCAAGAAGAACAGCAAGCAAGTTGCTGCTCAGGAGAAGAAACCGAAGTCTGTACCTAAGCTTGAGACTGAGTGCTTCTACTACAAGCAGACTAGTCACTGGAAGCGGAACTGCCCCAAGTATTTGGCGGATAAGAAGGATGGCAAGGTGAACAAAGGTATATGTGATATACATGTTATTGATGTGTACCTTACTAGAGCTCACAGTAGCACCTGGGTATTTGATACTGGTTCTGTTGCTAATATTTGCAACTCGAAACAGGGACTACGGATTAAGCGAACACTGGCAAAGGACGAGGTGACGATGCGCGTGGGAAATGGTTCCAAAGTCGATGTGATCGCGGTCGTCACGCTACCTCTACATCTATCTTCGGGATTAGTATTAGACCTAAATAATTGTTATTTGGTGCCAGCGTTGAGCATGAACATTATATCTAGATCTTGTTTGATGCGAGACGGTTATTCATTTAAACCAGAGAATAATGGTTGTTCTATTTATATGAGTAATATCTTTTCTGGTCATGCACCCCTGAAGAGTGGTCTATTTTTGATGAATCTCGATAGTAGTGATACACATATTCATAATGTTGAAGCCAAAAGATGCAGAGTTGATAATGATAGTACAACTTATTTGTGGCACTGCCGTTTAAGTCATATTGGTGTAAAGCGCATGAAGAAACTCCATATCGATGGACTTTTGGAACCACTTGATTATGAATCACTTGGTACTTGCGAACCGTGCCTCATGGGCAAGATGACTAAAACGCCATTCTCCGGAACTATGGAGAGAGCAACAGATTTATTGGAAATTATACATACAATTATATGTGGTCCGATGAATGTTGAGGCTCGTGGCGGATATCGTTATTTTCTCACCTTCACAGATGATTTAAGCATATATGGGTATATCTACTTAATGAAGCATAAGTCTGAAACATTTGAAAAGTTCAAAGAATTTCAGAGTGAAGTTGAAAATCATCGTAACAAGAAAATAAAGTTGCTACGATCTGATCGTGGAGGAGAATATTTGAGTTACGAGTTTGGTCTACATTTGAAACAATGCAGAATAGTTTCGCAACTCACGCCACCCGGAACACCACAGCGTAATGGTGTGTCCGAACGTCATAATCATACTTTACTAGATATGGTGCGATCTATGATGTCTCTTACGGATTTACTGCTATCATTTTGGGGATATGCTTTAGAGACGGCCGCATTCACGTTAAATAGGGCACCATCGAAATCCGTTGAGACGACGCCTTATGAACTTTGGTTTGGCAAGAAACCAAAGTTGTCGTTTCTGAAAGTTTGGGGCTGCGATGCTTATGTGAAAAAGCTTCAACCTGATAAGCTCGAACCCAAATCGGAGAAATGTGTCTTCATAGGATACCCAAAGGAGACTGTTGGGTACACCTTCTATCACAGATCCGAAGGCAAGACTTTCGTTGTCAAGAATGGATCCTTTCTAGAGAAGGAGTTTCTATCAACAGAAGTGAGTGGGAGGAAAGTGGAACTTGATGAGGTAACTATACCTGCTCCTCTATTGGAAAGTTAATGATGATGATCATGGAACTTCAGATCAAGTTACTACTAAACCTCGTAGATCAACTAGAGTAAGATCCGCACCAGAGTGGTACGGTAATCCTGTTCTGGAAGTCATGCTACTAGATCATGATGAACCTACGAACTATGAAGAAGCGATGGTGAGCCCAGATTCCGCAAAATGGCTTGAGGCCATGAAATCTGAGATGGGATCCATGTATGAGAACAAAGTATGTACTTTGATTGACTTGCCCGATGATCGGCAAGCAATTGAGAATAAATGGATCTTCAAGAAGAAGACTGACGCTGATGGAAATGTTACTGTCTATAAAGCTCGACTTGTTGCAAAAGGTTTTCGACAAGTTCAAGGGATTGACTACGATGAGACCTTCTCACCTGTAGCGATGCTTAAGTCTGTCCGAATCATGTTAGCAATTGCCGCATTTTATAATTATGAAATTTGGCAAATGGATGTCAAAACTGCATTCCTGAATGGATTTCTAGAAGAAGAGTTGTATATGATGCAACCAGAGGGTTATGTCGATCCAAAGGGAGGTAACAAAGTGAGCAAACTCCAGCGATCCATTTATGGACTGGTGCAAGCTTCTCGGAGTAGGAATAAACGCTTTGATAGTGTGATCAAAGCATTTGGTTTTATACAGACTTTTGGAGAAGTCTGTATTTACAAGAAAGTGAGTGGGAGCTCTGTAGCATTTCTGATATTATATGTGGATGACATATTGCTGATTGGAAATGATATAGAATTTCTGGATAGCATAAAGGGATACTTGAATAAGAAGTTTTTCAATGAAAGACCTTGGTGAAGCTGCTTACATATTGGGCATCAAGATCTATAGAGATAGATCAAGACGCTTAATTGGACTTTCACAAAGCACATACCTTGACAAAGTTTTGAAAAAGTTCAAAATGGATCAAGCAAAGAAAGGGTTCTTGCCTGTGTTACAGGGTGTGAAGTTGAGTAAGACTCAATGCCCGACCACTGCAGAAGATAGAGAGAAAATGAAAGATGTTCCCTATGCTTCAGCCATAGGCTCTATCATGTATGCAATGCTATGTACCAGACCTGATGTGTGCCTTGCTATAAGTCTAGCAGGGAGGTACCAAAGTAATCTAGGAGTGGATCACTGGACAACGGTCAAGAACATCCTGAAATACCTGAAAAAGACTAAGGATATGTTTCTCGTTTATGGAGGTGACAAGGAGCTCATTGTAAACGGTTACGTTGATGCAAGCTTTGACACTGATCCGGATGATTCTAAATCGCAAACCAGATACGTGTTTACATTGAATGGTGGAACTGTCAGTTGGTGCAATTCTAAACAAAGCGTTGTGGCGGGATCTACATGTGAAGCGGAGTACATAGCTGCTTCGAAAGCAGCAAATGAAGGAGTCTGGATGGAGGAGTTCATATCCGATCTAGGTGTCATACCTAGTGCATCGGGTCCAATGAAAATCGTTTGTGACAATACTAGTGCAATTGCATTGGCGAAGGAATCCAGATTTCACAAGAGAACCAAACACATCAAGAGACGCTTAAATTCCATCCGGGATTTAGTCCAGGTAGGAGACATAGAATGTAACACCCTCGATGCGACTATATCTCCCACGTGTCGAGGCACGACTTAGAGGCATAATCGCATTGAAGGCAATGTCACAAGTGAGGTAATCTTCACACAACCCATGTAATATAATAGGGGAAAAAGTTACATAGTTGGCTTACAATCGCCACTTCACACAATTACATGAATAAAGCATTACATCAACCAAATACACTCATGGTCCGACTACGGAACCAAAATAAAAGAAGAACCCCAAATGCGACAAAGGTCCCCGATCGACCACAACTGGGCTCCACTACTGATCAACTAGAACGAAACAACACAAAGGACAAGATCTTCATCGAGCTCCTCCTAAGCTTGGTTGCGTCATCTGCACGAACTCATCGGCACCTGCAAGCTGGTTTTGGAAGTAATCTGTGAGCCACAGGGACTCAGCAATCTCGCACCCTCGCGATCAAGACTATTTAAGCTTATGGGTAAGGTAAAGGTATGAGGTGGAGCTGCAGCAAGCGAATAGCATATATGGTGGCTAACATACGCAAATGAGAGCGAGAAGAGAAGGCAAAGCACGGTCGATAAAAGTATGATCAAGAAGTGATCCTGGACTACCTACGTCAAGCATAACTCCAACAACCGTGTTCACTTCCCGGACTCCACCGGAAAGAGACCATCACGGTCACACACGCGGTTGATTTATTTTAATTAAGGTCAACTTCAGGTTTTCTACAACCGAACGTTAACAAATTCCCATCTGCCCATAACCGCGGGCACGGCTTTCGAAAGTTCAAATCCCTGCAGGGGTGTCCCAACTTAGCCCATCACAAGCTCTCACGGTCAACGAAGGAATAGGCCTCCACCCGAGACATTCCGATCAGACTCGGTATCCCAGTACAACAAGACATTTCGACAGGGTAAAACTAAACCAGCAACACCGCCCGAATGTGCTGACAAATCCCGATAGGAGCTGCACATATCTCTTTCTCAGGGCACACCGGATCGTCCAAACTTCCGGTAGGCCAGCCCAGAGTTGCCCCTGGTAGCCACCGGCGGCTGACAAGTTGGACCAACACTCAGAGGAGCACTGGCCCGGGGGGGGGGGTTAAAATAATGATGACCCTTGAGTCTGCAGAACCCAAGGGAAAGAAAAGGCTAGGTGGCAAATGGTAAAACCAATGTTGGGCATTGCTGGAGAAGCTTTACTAAAGGCGAACTGTCAAGGGGTTCCCATTATAGCCCAACCGCGTAAGGGACGCAAAATCCGGGAACATAACACCGATATGACGGAAACTAGGGCGGCAAGAGTGGAACAAAACACCAGGCATAAGGCCGAGCCTTCCACCCTTTACCAAGTATATAGATGCATTAATTAAATAAGATATATTGTGATATCCCAACAAGTAAGTAAATGTTCCAACAAAGAACAACATCTCCATGTTCCAACAAGGAACAAACTCCAATCTTCACCTGCAACTAACAACGCTATAAGAGGGGCTGAGCAAAGTAGTAACATAGCCAAACAACGGTTTGCTAGGACAAAGGTGGGTTAGGGGCTGAACATGGCAATTTGGGAGGCTGACAAGCAAGTGGTAGGCATCGTAGCAATGGCATAGCAAAAGAGTGAGCAAACTAGCATAGCAAAGATAGTAGTGATTTTGAGGGTATGATCATCTTGCCTGAAATCCCGCAAGGAAGAAGAACGAGTCCATGAAGAAGACAAACGGACATAGTCGAACGAATCCTCACAAACTCGACGTTACCGGATCCAACCCGAAGAAGCAATCACCGGAAAAGAAGCACACAACATAGTAAACAACCAACACATCAACATGGCATGATGCACAATCAAGTATGATGCATGTCCGGTTTAAAGAGGCATGGCATGGCAAAATGCACAAGCAATCCTACAAATTTAAGTGGAGCTCAATATGCAACTCGTTGCATATTGACGGAACTCCACATCAATTATTTAGTTCTCTCTCGGTTATGTACCCAACAATATTAAATGTTGATTAACAGGGCAAGAGGGTGGAGCATAATGAAAACTACCTATCTAGTCAAGTTTAAATGAGGCCGGAAACAACGAAGAACAATTCCGGTAAATCCCCATAGCATATTTTAGATTTGGTACTGTTCTGCCCTAAACATAATTTTAGAGTTGTTTAACATGCAAAGTAAGGCCATCATGTTAAACTAGGCAAAATTCTACCCCATTTACATATAAAGATTATTTAAATCGGAGCTACGGTTATTTAGTTATGAATTAGATCATTTTAGCATGGCATAGGAGCAAATTTAACCAAACAGCATTTTAAACATTTTGAACATGGATGAAAATGGTATATTATGAAACTAGATGCAATTCTAAGCACTTTTCATATTAAGTTTGTTTTAAACCGATGCACGGTTGATTAGTTATTATATGCATGAAGACTAGGGGCTTTTCTGTAAATCTGTAAATTCCTGGATAAATAGACAAATCACTCCGCGGAAAAAAATGTGACATGGGCCGATTCTTGCTGGCCCGACAGTGCACAGGGGCTGGAGGGGTGCTCACCCTGGGCCGAGGCCTGGCTGAACCAAAACAGGGGTGGTGCTGGGCCGCAGCAAGCTGCAGATGGGCCGATCGACGCAGGGCCCACCCGAACGAACCCGGATCTGTTCGTCCTTCCCGTGTGCCCGCATGGACAGGGAGGCCATGGCGGCACCGGCGCAAGAGGCGGGGAAGGTGGATGGCGGGAGGCAGCGAGGATGGCCGGATCCGAACAAATCCGAGCGGGGCAGATCCATTCCCGGCGGTGGGAGGCGACTCCAGCGCGGTGGAGCTCCAGGGGTGCGGGCGTCCATGGCGGCTTGCAGGTTCGTCTCCCTGGAGACAGAGAGGGAGAGAGGAAGCGCGCTGTGAGAGAGAGGCAAGGGAGAAGAAGAGCGAGGGAAGGAGCTCAGCTGCAGAAGAGGTCCGACGATGGGGACTTGGGCGGCGACGGAGCCGGTCTCCGGTGAAGCAGAGGCGCGCGAGGGAGGTTCACAGCGCAGGACCCTGGTGGCGCGGTCGCCGGTGAAGTTGGAGGCGTTGGTGGCTCGTTCCGGTCGTCTACGACGTCCTGCAGGGCACGAGGAGGCGGCTTGCCTTCGGTGAAGTCCCGGCGTGGAGACCAAGAGGAGGTGGCCTCGGGCATGAGCAAGGGATCGAGGGGAAGGCTCGGATGGAGTCTGGCTGGTTTGGGATCGAGGAGAAGGGGATCGGGGAGGATCCCGATGTGAATTGAGAGTGGCGGCGGCAAGGGGAAAAGATGGGACAAGGGTCCTAATTTTTAGGGTTGCTGCCTGGGTCTATATATAGCAATAGGATTTTTTGATAGGGGCTATTAGGACCCTCCGATCTAAAACGGGCGGTCGCGAAATAAAGCTTAGGGAGACCAAATGAGAAAATGGTGACATTTTGTAGACGTTTGGGGATGATCCGGACACGATGGTGGCGACTGCTCGGGTCGGGTCCGGGACAATTTTCGGACACATGCGAGGGGGGCTGCGGGCTGACGAGAGAGGTTAGGTTGGACCTGGCGGTAGGTAGTGATCCGTGTAGACGGTCTCGAGCTGAGAGAAGAGAAGAGAGGGCGGCCCAGCGACTATTTCCGGAGACCGAAAACGTCCGACGTTAGACCGGCTATATTGCCGCTATATTTATCCGTTGGGGCATCAAACGAACTCCGATTGCGATGAAACTTGACAGGCGGTCTACTAACAACAAAACAACACCGTACGCCAACTTTCATCCCAATCCGAGAACACTTTACGGCCACTTATAAAATAATATTTCGGACATGCCGCGGGCCCGTGCAAGTGTGGTTGGGCTCAGAACGGACAACGGAGAGAACGAGGAGACCCGGACGGATGCAAGTTTTGAAAACATGAAGATGCAATGCACATGATGACATGATAAGATGCAACACACAAGCAAATGACATGGCAATGACAGCGAATAACTGAATGACACCTGGCACATCGGTCTCGGGGTGTTACAACACTCCACCACTACGAGAGGATCTCGTCCCGAGATCTAGAATGGCACCGGAGGGAAAACGGAAGAGAAAAGAGAAGAGGTAAAAACTAAGTTGCTTCTTTGACAAACGAGTGAAACCAAAGCACCTTGAAAAGGTTGAACAAATTCAAGAAAAGAATACAACGAAGGTGAACTAGGTCGAAAACACTCCGTTAGAGAAGAGGGACAAAGAGCATTGCGAAACCTTGAGGTTGAAGGGAATATATTTATTAAAAACACTCCGGTTAAGGAAGGGGATCAAGGAAAAACCAAAATTCGGGCAGCACTCCGGTTGGAAAGAAAAAGAATTGAATAAGGTCTTGATAAGATGAGAGAGCTCAAATGAAAAAACGACACTCCGGTTGAGAAAGGGATGCAAGACTTGATAAGGCGAAAAGAACTTGAACAAATGGGCACAATACTCCGGTTAAGCAAGATAGGGAAGGAATAGTACAATTTGGGCAGCACTCCGACTGCAAATGGAAGGAATTGAACTTGACAAGATGAGAGGATACTTGAAAAGAGGACACAACACTCCGGTTAAATGGATAAGCATGAAAAGAACATGATCCTGACAAGAACAAGAAGAAGGTTGAACAGAACAACATCACAATGTCTCTGGAACAAAAGTAAGAATGGAATGGGATGAACGAAGGGAAACAATATCTTGAGAGAGCACGGTTACAACAGAAGCTAGAACGGAGTTGTTGGAAAACCAACAACGAAAATAATAGGCTTGATATGGTCTTATGGAATACCTCTCAAATTAAGAGATGAAAAACCCGCCACTCACGGGAAAAGAATTGGATTGCCAAGAACAAGGAGACGAGAAGGCTATATTACCGGGAGGATAAAAGAAGAAACTTGGATCATATATAAGCACCATAATAACAACCATCCTTAGGGAAGGCTTTAGGTGAAATATAACCCAAGACAATACCAACGAATAGGTTGATGGATTTAAAATACCTCATTCATAACAACATGTGAATCATGAAACATGAACCCAAATTATCAAGAATGACATAATACCACCTCCAATAATATGGTAGAAAGAATTGCACTCCGGATAGCAAGATGAAGAAGGCTTGAGCTCCTTAGAAAAGAATCTCAATTAAAAAGTTGGAGAAGGAATTAAATCCTTGATGGACCATTATGTAGAACCTCCATTAAGAACTCCGGTAACGAAGGGATGATAAAAGCAAAAGAAGTTGAAAACACAAGGTGAGACCTTGTAATGATTTAGAAGGAGCTTCGCGACGAGATAATGCAGAAAAGGTAAGAACTCCGGAAAGGAATGATAAGAAGAGAAATTGAGATCAAAATCTTGATGAACCTCCGGAATAGGAAATTAATCACTTGGATGAAACAAGAATAAGAATTATGTTATGCTCGTGCTTCATCAATTAAATTGATGACAAACCATGGATTTGGCACACTACTTATTCTCGTAGAAAGGATTAAGAGAGATATAGCGCAAACTTGGGAAGGTATTGAACGAACCACCGGAAGGGTTGAAACAACGAATAAATTGATATGACAACGAATGACGAGAACTCTTTAACGAACCACCGTGAGAATTGAAAAGGAACGAAGAGAAGATAAAGAAACTCCGAAAAGAATTAGCACATGAATGAAGATGCTTGAGAGAATTTAGATACAAGAGAACGAAAAAATCACGAGCCGATTAAAGATCACTTGATCAGCACCAAGGCTCCATGGGTGTTAGAATCATTACTGTGTAATCCAGATTATTGACTCTAGTGCAAGTGGGAGACTGAAGGAAATATGCCCTAGAGGCAATAATAAAGTTATTATTTATTTCCTTATATCATGATAAATGTTTATTATTCGTGCTAGAATTGTATTAACCGGAAACATAATACATGTGTGAATACATAGACAAATAGATTGTCACTAGTATGCCTCTACTTGACTAGCTCGTTGATCAAAGATGGTTATGTTTCCTAACCATAAACATGAGTTGTCATTTGATTAACGGGGTCACATCATTGGGAGAATGATGTGATTGACATGACCCATTCTGTTAGCTTAGCACATGATCGTTTAGTATTCTGCTATTGCTTTCTTCATGACTTATACATGTTCCTATGATTATGAGATTATGCAACTCCCGTTTACCGGAGGAACACTTTGTGTGTTACCAAACATCACAACGTAACTGGGTGATTATAAAGGTGCTCTACAGGTGTCTCCAAAGGTACTTGTTGGGTTGGCGTATTTCGAGATTAGGATTTGTCACTCCGATTGTCAGAGAGGTATCTCTGGGCCCTCTCGGTAATGCACATCACTTAAGCCTTGCAAGCATTGCAACTAATGAGTTAGTTGCGGGATGATGTATTACGGAATGAGTAAAGAGACTTGCCGGTAACGAGATTGAACTAGGTATTGAGATACCGACGATCGAATCTCGGGCAAGTAACATACCGATGACAAAGGGAACAACGTATGTTGTTGTGCGGTTTGACCGATAAAGATATTCGTAGAATATGTGGGAGCCAATATGAGCATCCAGGTTCCTCTATTGGTTAGTGACCGGAGACGTGTCTCGGTCATGTCTACGTAGTTCTCGAACCCGTAGGGTCCGCACGCTTAATGTTACGATGACAGTTATATTATGAGTTTATATGTTTTGATGTACCAAAGGTTGTTCGGAGTCCCGGATGTGATCCAGGACATGACGAGGAGTCTCGAAATGGTCGAGACATGAAGATTAATATATTGGAAGCCTATGTTTGGATGTCGGAAGTGTTCCGAGTGAAATCGGGATTTTACCGGAGTACCGGGAGGTTACTGGAACCCCCCGGGGGGCTTAATGGGCCTACATGGGCCTTAGTGGAAATAGAGGGAAGCAAGGGGAGTGTGGGGCGCGCCCCCCAAGGTCCAAACCGAATTGGTTTAGGGCAAGGGGGCCGGCCCCCTCTTTCCTTCTTCCCCTCTCTCTTTTCCTTCTCCCGAATCCTATTCCAACTAGGAAAGGGGGGAGTCATACTCCCGGTGGGAGTAGGACTCCTCCTGGCGCGCCCTCTCCCTGGCCGGCCGCACCCCCTTGCTCCATTATATACGGGGGTTGGGGGCACCCCATAGACACAACAATTGATCAAGTTGATCTTTTAGCCGTGTGCGGTGCCCCCTCCACCATAGTCCACCTCAATAATATTGTAGCAGTACTTAGGCGAAGCCCTGCGTCGGTAGAACATCAACATCGTCACCACGCCGTCATGCTGACGAAACTCTCCCTCAACACTCGGCTGGATCGGAGTTCGAGGGACGTCATCGGGCTGAACGTGTGTTGAACTCGGAGGTGCCGTACGTTCGATACTTGATCGGTCGGATCGTGATGACGTACGACTACATCAACCGCGTTGTGCTAACGCTTCCGTTTTCGGTCTACGAGGGTATGTAGACAACACTCTCCCCTCTCGTTGCTATGCATCACCATGATCTTGCGTGTGCGTAGGGATTTTTTTGAAATTACTACATTCCCCCAGCAGATTCAAGGCAGTGTACACATGAGAGCTTAAAGTCGACAGCCACGGGGGTGGCACTTACAAGCACCATGGAGTCATGTTGAAGGTGGAGCTGGAGTCTGACGAAGGACTTCACTCTGTGCTGATGCAAGGGCTACGACGTAAGTGCACGGATAATCGCAGCCTATTTCAGCGGGATAGCGAGAGACACGTGGATCAGACTAGGTACCAGTGGTCTGATGGAGACGTGATACTCGGCATCGGTCGGTGATGATCGGTGGTTCTATGCAGTAGGAGTTTGAGTGGTGTGGGTTCGCAACCCTGGAGACTCGACGGGATAGCAGAGGTTCGACGTGGTGATAGCAGCGAGGCGTGCGGTAAGCACGGGACACATCGATAGGCAAACACACTGGTGGTCAGATGTGTTGATGAGTACCAGATTCAAGTTGGTGACTAGGTCTATCGGTGCCAGTTGATGGACATGAGTTGACCATGGGGAATCTGAGAAAGTGACGGAAATTTTGAAACTGTCAAAAGCTGAGAGAGCACACAACCATATATTCTGTGGTGTTCGGTGCACATGGCAAAGTGCGGATGACAAGTACAGAAGGAGGTGGAGTGCTATAGCTATGGGACATGTTAGAGACTATCCGGGAAAAGGATGAGACAACTGTGACTCAGGGTGACACAGGGCGACGGTGAAATTCCTTCAAGTTTCAGACAAGCAGTCAAGAAAGAGCGGTGACGTTGAGTTCATGTAACTCTTATATGTAGCGCCCAATATGCGAGTTGTTCAATTTTTCACGTGAACAGTGGTCAGTATGTGATGGCGTTGAACGGATTCTTCGGAAGTTGGGAGCACAAAGTAGAGTAATGAGGAACTTAATTTTGCTCGAGTGTTGACTGTGAAAAAGACGAGAAGGGCCTACAGTTGTAGGTGGAGTCACATGGAGTCTGGGAGTAGTAGCAGTGCTCACGGCGTATCTCAAGTCCAATGTACATGGAGGTTCGATGCATGGATGAATTCAAGGTGGTGAAGAATATTCGTCAAGGTGGAGTTTGTTAGAGTTGTGTCGAATATTATTGTACAAGATAGGTTACAATTGGACATGGTTTTGGACTGTGTGTAGATAGGGTAGGAGTTGTGTCCTAATAAGACACTTGTATCCTAGTCCTCTCATATATATCGGGGGTATACAGACGATGTAAGCTCTGCCAACATAATAGCACAGGCACGCGGGGGAGTCGGCGGCGTGTGCCGGCGCTCGGGTAGCCTGGGTGCGGTATTGTAGCGGTGTCATGGGGAGGAGCGCCCGTAGTCAGGCCCCAAAGATGTAGCCATATCGGTGAACCTCGTTAACAAATCTGGGTGTTGTGCTTGTGTGATTGCTTGGTCCTCGGTAGATCGACGGTGACCTCGGATTTATTCTAACAAAATCCGTTGCCGGTTCTGACTTACGAGAAACTGGACAGAGTAGTCACCAGCATAGAATGGGAGCAGAAGTTCCCTCTAGTAATGGTGCAAGCTTTAAATAGAGCAATTTTTGATCATACATCATTATTGATCGACTCGGGGGAAGCAACTCATGTTGGCAACATTAATCAGTTCTCTTTTGAACTAGGATGGTTCGAAAGGGAAGGATTCATTGACCTCATTGATACACAATGGGCCAAAGATTGTGGTGGCACTTCTAATGTCGATAGATGGCAAAAATAAGTTTATACACTTGCGCCAGTTCTTGAGGGGCTGGGCCAAGAATCAGAGTGGAATTTACAAGGCAGAAAAAGAGAGACTTATTAACCTCACAAACGATTTAGATTTAAAAGACGAGTCTTCTATTCTTAATAGTTGGATCTAATTGTTAAGAATGATGCCGAGCAGAAGTTAAGAGTTCTTCTTTGAGAAGAAGAGCTGAAATGGGCTCTCACAGCCAAGGTGACTAAGATCGTCCAGGGGGATGATAACACACAATTCTTTCACATGATAGCGAACGGGAAACATAGAAAGAAGAAAATAATTCAATTGGAGCAGGATGAGGATACAATTGTAGGACAAGAGAACCTAAAATTATACATTTCCAATTTCTATAAGAAACTCTTTGGGGCTCCCGAAGAAAATTTTGTGTCGCTTCATGAGCACACAATCGATGACATACCTCAGCTCAATTCAGACATGAACGAGGTTTTGTCTGTGCCGTTTACTGAGAGAGAGGTGTTTGAGGCGGTATCATAGATGAAGCACCACAAAGCTTTGGGACTGGATGGGTTTCCGGGAGAATTTTATAAGAGGTGTTGGCATATCATTCAGGGAGACCTTATGCCTATGTTCCATGATTTATTTAATGGTCATCTACAATTATTCCATCTAAACTTTGGAACAATCACTTTTTTGCCAAAGAAAGAGGAGGATGTGCGCATTGAACAGTTCAGACCGATATGTTTGCTTAACGTGAGCTTCAATTTTTTTACCAAGGTTGCCACGAACAGGCTCACATAGATTTCCCATTCTGTTGTGCAACCAACACAGACGACTTTCTTGCCTGGGAGAAACATCCTAGAAGGGGTTGTGGTCCTACATGAAACTCTTCATGAAATCCATTCGAAGAAACTAGATGGGGTTATCTTGAAAGTGGAATTTGAGAAGGTGTATGACAAGGTCAAATGGTCGTTTCTCTAGCAAGCCCTACAGATGAAGGGGTTCAATGAAGCTTGGAGGAAACATGTGGATTCTTTTACTCAGAAAGGTAGTGTTGGATTAAGGTAAATGATGACACGTGTCATTATTTCTAGACATTTAAAGGATTACGACAGGGTGACTCGATGTCTCCTATTCTGTTTAACATAGTAGCGGATATGTTGGCAGTCCTTATTAGTCGGGCTAAAGAGAATGGCCATGTCAACGGACTAGTTCCACATCTGGTGGATGGGGGAGTGTCCATATTACAATACGCCGATGACACGATTCTTTTCATGGAACATGATATTGCTAAAGCTAGAAATATGAAGTTAGTGCTTTGTCTTTTTGAACAGTTGTCGGGCCTTAATATTAACTTTAACAAAAGCGGATTGTTCTGCTTTGAGAGAGCCAAAGAGGAACAAGACGCATATAAACAACTGTTCGGCTGTGAAATGGGTTCGCTATCGTTTAGCTACCTAGGGACTCCCATTCATCATCGTCAGCTGACTAATAAGGAGTGGAAGTGCATTGAAGATTGCTTCGAAAAAAGGCTAAGCTACTGGAAGGGTAAGCTTATGTCCTATGGAGGTCGCCTCGTCCTAATAAACTCGGTGCTGATGAGTTTGCTG
Source organism: Triticum monococcum (assembly GCA_034509565.1). Taxonomy (NCBI): domain Eukaryota; kingdom Viridiplantae; phylum Streptophyta; class Magnoliopsida; order Poales; family Poaceae; genus Triticum; species Triticum monococcum. Next base: position 361,659,875 of record CM067845.1, on the reverse strand, counting down.
ATGTTCTTCCTATATTTCTTGGAGATACCAGTACGGGTACGTGTTGGGGAACACAATATTTCAAAATTTTCCTACGATCACGCAAGATCTATCTAGGAGATGAATAGCAACAAGAGGGGAGAGTGTGTCCAAGTACCCTCGTAGACCGAAAGCAGAAACGTTTAGTAACGCGGTTGATGTAGTCGAACGTCTTCACGATCCAACCGATCCAAGTACCGAACGAAAGGCACCTCCGTGTTCAGCACACATTTAGCACGATGACGTCCCTCGAGCTCTTGATCCAGTTGAGGACGAGGGAGAGTTCCGTCAGTATGATGGCGTGGCGACGGTGATGATTAAGTTACCGGAGCAGGGCTTCGCCTAAGCACTACGACAATATGACCGAGGTGGTAAGCTGTGGAGGGGGCACCGCACATGGCTAAGAGATGTCTGTTGTGCCTTTGGGGTGCCCCTCGCCTCCGTATATAAAGGGAGGAGGAGGAGGTGGCCGGCCTAAGGGGCGCGCCATAAGGGGGAGTCCTACTTGGACTCCTAGTCCAAGTAGGATTCGCTCCCCCTCCTTCCTTCCACCGGAGAGGGAAAAGGGGAAGGGAGAGAGAGAGGGAGAAGGAAAGAGGGGGCCCGCCCCCCTTCCCTAGTCCAATTCGGTTTGGGCAAAGGGGGGGCGTCCCTCTCACATGGCCTTTCTCCTCTCCTCCAATAAGGCCCAATAGGCCGAATACTTCTCCCGGGGGGTTCCGGTAACCTCCCGATACTCCGGAAAAATGCGCAAACCATTCGGAACCATTCCGATGTCCAAATGCAACCTTCCAATATATGAATCCTTACCTCTCGACCATTTCGAGACTCCTCGTCATGTCCGTGATCTCATCCGGGACATCGAACAAACTTCATTCATCAAATCACATAACTCATAATACAAATCGTCATCGAATGTTAAGCATGCGGACCCTACGGGTTCGAGAACTATGTAGACATGATCGAGACACATCTCGGGTCAATAACCAATAGTGGAACCTGCATGCTCATATTGGCTCCTACATATTCTACGAAGATCTTTATCGGTCAAACCGCATAACAACATACGTTATTCCCTTTGTCATCGGTATGTTACTTGCTCGAGATTCGATCGTCGGTATCTTCATACCTAGTTCAATCTCGTTACCGGCAAGTCTCTTTACTCATTCTTTAATGCATCATCCCGTAACTAACTCATTAGTCACAATGCTTGCAAGGCCCATAGTGATGTGCATTACCGAGAGGGCCCAAAGATACCTCTCCGATACACGGAGTGACAAATCCTTATCTCGATCTATGCCAACACAACAAACACCATCGGAGACACCTGTAGAGCATCTTTATAATCACCGAATTACGTTGTGACGTTTGATAGCACACAAGGTGTTCCTCCGGTACTTGGGAGTTGCATAATCTCATAGTCAGAGGAACATGTATAAGTCATGAAGAAAGCACTAGCAATAAAACTAAACGATCAATATGCTAAGCTAACGGATGGGTCTTGTCCATCACATCATTATCTAATGATGTGATCCCGTTCATCAAATGACAACACATGTCTATGGTCAGGAAACTTAACCATCTATGATTAACGAGCTAGTCAAGTAGAGGCATACTAGGGACACTCTGTTTGTCTATGTATTCACACTTGTACTAAGTTTCCGGTTAATAAAATTCTAGCATGATAATAAACATTTATCATGATATAAGGAAATATAAATAACAACTTTATTATTGCCTCTAGGGCATATTTCCTTCAATCTCCCACTTGCACTAGAGTCAATAATCTAGATTACATAGTAATGATTCTAACACCGATGGAGTCTTGGTGTTGATCATGTTTTGCTCGTGAGAGAGGCTTAGTCAATGGGTCTGCAACATTCAGATCCGTTTGTATCTTGCAAATCTCTATGTCTCCCTCCTTGACTTGATCGCGGATGGAATTGAAGCGTCTCTTGATGTGTTTGGTTCTCTTGTGAAATCTGGATTCCTTTGCCAAGGCAATTGCTCCAGCATTGTTACAGAAGATTTTCATTGGACCCGATGCACTAGGTATTACACCTAGATCGGATATGAACTCCTTCATCCAGACTCCTTCATTTGCTGCTTCCGAAGCAGCGATGTACTCCACTTCACATGTAGATCCCGACATGACACTTTGCTTGGAACTGCACCAACTGACAGCTCCACCATTCAATATAAATGCGTATCCGAGTTGTGACTTAGAGTCATCCAGATCCGTGTCAAAGCTTGCATCGACGTAACCATTTACGATGAGCTCTTTGTCACCTCTATAAACGAGAAACATATCCTTAGTCATTTTCAGGTATTTCAGGATGTTCTTGGCCGCTGTCCAGTGATCCAATCCTGGATTATTTTGGTACCTCCCGGCTAAACTTATAGCAACGCACACTTCAGGTCTGGTACACAGCATTGCATGCATGATAGAACCTATGGCTGAGGCATAGGGAATGACTTTCATTTTCTCTCTATCTTGTGTAGTGGTCGGACATTGAGTCTGACTCAACTTCACACCTTGTAACACAGGTAAGAACCCTTTCTTTGACTGATCCATTTTGAACTTCTTCAAAACTTTATCAAGGTATGTGCTTTGTGAAAGTCCAATTAAGCATCTTGATCTATCTCTATAGATCTTTATGCCTAATATATAAGCAGATTCACCGAGGTATTTCATTGAAAAATTCTTATTCAAGTATCCTTTTATGCTATCCAAAAAATCTGTATTATTTCCAATCAACAATATGTCATCCACATATAATATTAGAAATGCTACAGAGCTCCCACTCACTTTCTTGTAAATACAGGCTTCTCCAATAGTCTGTATAAAACCATATGCTTTGATCACACTATCAAAGAGTATATTCCAACTACGAGAGGCTTGCACCAGTCCATAAATGGATCGCTAGAGCTTGCACACCTTGTTAGCACCTTTAGGATCGACAAAACCTTCTGGTTGCATCATATACAACTCTTCTTTAAAATATCCATTAAGGAATGCAGTTTTGACATCCATTTGCCTAATTTCATAGTCATAAAATGTGGCAATTGCTAACATGATTCAGACAGACTTAAGCATCACTATGGGTGAGAAGGTCTCATCGTAGTATATTGGGGAACACAATAATTTGAAAAAAAAATCCTACGCACACGCAAGATCTATCATGGTGATGCATAGCAACAAGAAGGGAAGAGTGTTGTCCACGTACCCTCGTAGACCGTAATAGGAAGCGTTATGACAACGCGGTTGATGTACTCATACGTCTTCACGATACGACCGATCCTAGTACCGAAAGTACGACACCTTCGCGATCTGCACACGTTCGGCTCGGTGATGTCCCACGCACTCCCAATCCAGCTGAGTGTCGAGGGAGAGCTTCGTCAGCACGATGGCGTGATGACGGTGATGATGAAGCTACCGGCGCAGGGCTTCGCCTAAGCACTACAACGATATGACCGAGGTGGATTATGGTGGAGGGGGGCACCGCACATGGCTAAGGGATCAATGATCAACTTTTGTGTTCTAGGGTGCCCCTACCCTCGTATGTAAAGGAGCAAGGGGGAGGCCGGACGACCCTTGTGGCGCGCCAAGGAGGAGAGGAGTCCTCGTCCTAGTAGGAGTAGGACTCCTCCTTTCCTAGTCTAACTAGGTGGAGGAAGGGGGAAGGAAGGAGAGGGCGAGAGGGAGGGAAAGAGGGGGCGCCGTCCCCCTTGTCCAATTCAGACTCCCAGGGGGCGTGGACAGCCCTAAGGCCCCTTCTCTCTCTCTCTCTCTCACAAGGCCCATGTTGGCCCATTAGATCCCCCGGGGGTTCCGATAACCCCCCGGCACTCCGATAATTATCCGGTGACCCCCGAAACTCATCGGGTGTCCGAATATAGTCATCCAATATATCAATCTTTATGTCTCGACCATTTCAAGACTCCTCGTCATGTCCTTGATCACATTCGGGACTCCTAACTATCTTCGGTACATCAAAACACATAAACTCATAATACCGATCGTCACCGAACATTAAGCGTGCGGACCCTATGGGTTCGAGAACTATGTAGACATGACCGAGACACCTCTCCGGTCAATAACTAATAGCGGAACCTGGACGTTCATATTGGCTCCCACATATTCTACGAAGATCTTTATCGGTCAAACCGCACAACAACATACGTTGTTCCCTTTGTCATCGGTATGTTACTTGCCCGAGATTCGATCGTCGGTATCTCAATACCTAGTTCAATCTCATTACCGGCAAGTCGCTTTACTCGTTCTGTAATGCATCATCCCATAACTAACTCATTAGTCACATTGCTTGCAAGGCTTATAGTGATGTGCATTACCGAGAGGGCCCAGAGATACCTCTCCGATACTCGGAGTGACAAATCCTAATCTCGATCTATGCCAACTCAACAAACACCATCGGAGATACCTGTAGAGCATCTTTATAGTCACCCAGTTACATTGTGATGTTTGATAGCACTCTAAGTGTTCCTCCAGTATTCGGGAGTTGCATGATCTCATAGTCATAGGAACATGTATAAGTTATGGAGAAAGCAATAGCAACAAACTAAATTATCATCGTGCTAAGCTAACGGATGGGTCAAGTCAATCACATCATTTTCTAATGATGTGATCCCGTTAATCAAATGACAACTCATGTCTATGGTTTGTAAACATAACCATCATTGATTCAACGAGCTAGTCAAGTAGAGGCATACTAGTGACATTCTGTTTGTCTATGTATTCACACATGTACTAAGTTTCCGGTTAATACAATTCTAGCATGAATAATAAACATTTATCATGATATAAGGAAATATATAAATAAAAACTTTATTATTGCCTCTAGGGCATATTTCCTTCAGTCTCCCACTTGCACTAGAGTCAATAATCTAGATTACATTGTAATGATTCTAACACCCATGGAGTCTTGGTGCTGATCATGTTTTGCTCGTGAGAGAGACTTAGTCAACGGGTCTCCTGTTGGAAATATGCCCTAGAGGCAATAATAAAAGCATTATTATTATATTTCCTTGTTCATGATAATTGTCTTTTATTCATGCTGTAATTGTGTTGTCCGGAAATCGTAATACATGTGTGAATAAATAGACACCAACATGTCCCTAGTAAGCCTCTAGTTGACTAGCTCGTTGATCAACAGATAGTCATGGTTTCCTGACTATGGACATTAGATGTCATTGATAACGAGATCACATCATTAGGAGAATGATGTGATGGACAAGACCCAATCCTAAACATAGCACAAGATCGTATAGTTCGTTTGCTAGAGTTTTCCAATGTCAAGTATCTTTTCCTTAGACCATGAGATCGTGTAACTCCCGGATACTGTAGGAGTGCTTTGGGTATACCAAACGTCACAACGTAACTGGGTGACTATAAAGGTATACTACGAGTATCTCCGAAAGTGTCTGTTGGGTTGACACGGATCAAGACTGGGATTTGTCACTTCGTATGGCGGAGAGGTATCACTGGGCCCACTCGGTAATGCATCATCATTATGAGCTCAAAGTGACCAAGTGTCTGGTCACGGGATCATGCATTATGGTACGAGTAAAGTGACTTGCCGGTAACGAGATTGAACGAGGTATTGGGATACCGACGATCGAATCTCGGGCAAGTAACATACCGATTGACAAAGGGAATTGTATACGGGGTTGCTTGAATCCTCGACATCGTGGTTCATCCGATGAGATCATCGAGGAGCATGTGGGAGCCAACATGGGTATCCAGATCCCACTGTTGGTTATTGACCGGAGAGCAATCTCGGTCATGTCTACATGTCTCCCGAACCCGTAGGGTCTACACACTTAAGGTTCGGTGATGCTAGGGTTGTAGGGATATGTATATGCAGTAACCCGAATGTTGTTCGGAGTCCCGGATGAGATCCCGGACGTCATGAGGAGTTCCAGAATGGTCCGTAGGTAAAGAATTATATATAGGAAGTGCTATTTCGGCCATCGGGACAAGTTTCGGGGTCACCGGTATTGTACCGGGACCACCGGAAGGGTCCCGGGGGTCCACCGGGTGGGGCCACCTATCCCGGAGGGCCCCATGGGCTAAAGTGGGAAGGGATCCAGCCCAAAGTGGGCTGGGGCGCCACTTCCCCTAGGGCCCATGCGCCTAGGGTGGGGAAACCCTAAAGGAAGGCGCCCCCTTGCTTGGGGGGCAAGCCCCCCACCCCTTGGCCGCCGCCCCCCCTAGGAGATTGCATCTCCTAGGGCCGCCGCCCCCCTAGGCCCCCTATATATAGTGGGGGGAGGAAGGGCCATCACACCCATGCCCTGGCGCCTCCCTCTCCCTCTCCAACACCTCCTCCTCCTCCATAGAGCTTGGCGAAGCCCTGCCGAAGTACCGCAGCTCCATCACCACCACGCCGTCGTGCTGCTGCTGGAGCCATCTTCCTCAACCTCTCCTTCCCCTTGCTGGATCAAGAAGGAGGAGACGTTATGCTGACCGTACGTGTGTTGAACGTGGAGGTGCCGTCCGTTCGGCGCTAGGATCTCCGGTGATTCGGATCACGTCGAGTACGACTCCCTCATCCCTGTTCTTTGAACGCTTCCGCTCGTGATCTACAAGGTACGTAGATGCATCCAATCACTCGTTGCTAGATGAACTCATAGATGGATCTTGGTGAAACCGTAGGAAATTTTTTGTTTTCTGCAACATTCCCCAACATCTCCAACCTTACACGTACACTTACGTGAGACCGGTTCCACCGACTAACATGCACTAGTTGCATAAGGTGGCTGTCGGGTGTCTGTCTCTCCCACTTTAGTTGGAGCGGATTCGATGAAAAGGGTCCTTATGAAGGGTAAATAGAAGTTGACAAATCACGTTGTGGCTTTCACGTAGGTAAGAAAATGTTCTTGCTAGAACCCTATTTCAGCCACGTAAAACTTGCAACAACAATTAGAGGACGTCTAACTTGTTTTGCAGCAAGTGTTTTGTGATGTGATATGGCCAAAGTTGTGATGAATGATGAATGATATATATGTGATGTATGAGATGTTCATGCTATTGTAATAGGAATCATTACTTGCATGTCGATGAGTATGACAACCGGCAGGAGCCATAGGAGTTGTCTTTATTTTGTATGACCTGTGTGTCATTGAGAAACGCCATGTAAATTACTTTACTTTATTGCTAAACGCGTTAGCCATAGTAGTAGAAGTAATAGTTGGCGAGCAACTTCATGGAGACACGATGATGGAGATCATGATGATGGAGATCATGGTGTCATGCCGGTGACAAGATGATCATGGAGCCCCAAGATGGAGATCAAATGAGCTATGTGATATTGGCCATATCATGTCACTATTATTATTTGTTTGCATGTGATGTTTATCATGTTTTTGCATCTTGTTTACTTAGAATGACGGTAGTAAATAAGATGATCCCTCATAATAATTTCAAGAAAGTGTTCCCCCTAACTGTGCACCGTTGCGACAGTTCGTTGGTTCGAAGCACCACGTGATGATCGGGTGTGATAGATTCCAATGTTCACATACAACGGGTGTAAGACAGATTTACACATGCAAACACTTAGGTTGACTTGACGAGCCTAGCATGTACAGACATGGCCTCGGAACACAGAAGACCGAAAGGTCGAGCATGAGTCGTATAGAAGATACGATCAACATGAAGATGTTCACCGACGTTGACTAGTCCGTCTCACGTGATGATCAGACACGACCTAGTTAACTCGGATCATGTTATACTTAGATGACTAGGGAGGGATGTCTATCTAAGTGGGAGTTCATTGAATAATTTGATTAGATGAACTTAATTATCATGAACTTAGTCTAAAATATTTACAATATTTCTTGTAGATCAAATGGCCAACGTAGTCCTCAACTTCAACGCGTTCCTAGAGAAAACCAAGCTGAAAGACGATGGCAGCAACTACACGGACTGGGTCCAGAACCTGAGGATCATCCTCATAGCTGCCAAGAAAGATTATGTCCTACAAGCACCGCTAGGTGACGCACCTGTTCTCCCTGCAGAACAAGACGTTATGAACGCTTGGCAGGCACGTACCGATGACTACTCCCTCGTTCAGTGCGGCATGCTTTACAGCTTAGAGCCGGGGCTCCAAAAACGTTTTGAGAGACACGGAGCATATGAGATGTTCGAAGAGCTGAAAATGGTTTTCCAAGCTCATGCCCGGGTCGAGAGATATAAAGTCTCCGACAAATTCTTCAGCTGTAAGATGGAGGAAAACAGTTCTATCAGTAAGCACATACTCACTATGTCTGGGTTGCATAACCGCTTGACTCAGCTAGGAGTTAATCTCCCGGATGACGCGGTCATTGACAGAATCCTTCAGTCGCTTCCACCGAGCTACAAGAGCTTTGTGATGAACTTCAATATGCAGGGGATGGAAAAGACCATTCCTGAAGTATTTGCAATGCTGAAATCAGCAGAGGTAGAAGTCAAAAAGGAACATCAAGTGTTGATGGTGAATAAAACCACTAAGTTCAAGAAAGGCAAGGGTAAGAAAACCTTCAAGAAGGACGGCAAGGGAGTTGCCACACCCGGCAAGCAAGCTGCCGGGAAGAAGCCAAAGAATGGACCCAAGCCTAAGACTGAGTGTTTTTATTGCAAGGGAAGTGGTCACTGGAAGCGGAACTGCCCCAAATACTTAGCGGACAAGAAGGCCGGCATCACGAAAGGTATATGTGATATACATGTAATTGATGTGTACCTTAACAGTACTCGTAGTAGCTCTTGGGTATTTGATACCGGTGCAGTTGCTCACATTTGTAACTCAAAGTAGGAGCTGCGGAATAAGCGGAGACTGGCGAAGGACGAGGTGACGATGCGCGTCGGGAATGGTTCCAAGGTCGATGTGATCGTCGTCGGCACGCTACCTCTACATTTACCTACGGGATTAGTTTTGAACCTCAATAATTGTTATTTGGTGCCAAGTTTGAGCATGAACATTGTATCAGGATCTCGTTTGATACGAGATGGCTACTCATTTAAATCCGAGAATAATGGTTGTTCTATTTATATGAGAGATATGTTTTATGGTCATGCTTCGATGGTGAATGGTTTATTCTTAATGAATCTCGAGCGTAATGCTACACATATTCATAGTGTGAGTACCAAAAGATGTAAGGTTGATAATGATAGTCCCACATACTTGTGGCACTGCCGCCTTGGTCACATAGGTGTCAAACGCATGAAGAAGCTCCATGCAGATGGACTTTTAGAGTCTCTTGATTACGAATCATTTGACACGTGCGAACCATGCCTCATGGGTAAAATGACCAAGACTCCGTTCTCAGGAACAATGGAGCGAGCAACCAACTTATTGGAAATCATACATACTGATGTGTGCAGTCCAATGAGTGTTGAGGCTCGCGGTGGCTATCATTATGTTCTCACCCTCACTGATGACTTGAGTAGATATGGGTATATCTATTTAATGAAACACAAGTCTGAGACCTTTGAAAAGTTCAAGGAATTTCAGAGTGAGGTTGAAAATCAACGTGACAGGAAAATCAAGTTCATGCGATCAGATCGTGGAGGAGAATACTTGAGTCACGAATTTGGCACACACTTAAGAAAATGTGGAATAGTTTCACAACTGACGCCGCCTGGAACACCTCAGCATAATGGTGTGTCTGAACGTCGTAATCGCACTCTATTAGATATGGTGCGATCTATGATGTCTCTTACCGATTTACCGCTATCTTTTTGGGGCTATGCTTTAGAGACTGCCGCATTCACTTTAAATAGGGCTCCGTCGAAATCCGTTGAGACGACACCGTATGAATTATGGTTTGGGAAGAAACCTAAGCTGTCGTTTCTAAAAGTTTGGGGATGCGATGCTTATGTCAAGAAACTTCAACCTGAAAAGCTCGAACCCAAGTCGGAAAAATGCGTCTTCATAGGATATCCTAAAGAAACTATTGGGTATACCTTCTACCTAAGATCCGAAGGCAAGATCTTTGTTGCCAAGAATGGATCCTTTCTAGAGAAAGAGTTCCTCTCGAAAGAAGTAAGTGGGAGGAAAGTAGAACTTGATGAAGTATTACCTCTTGAACCAGAAAATGGCACAACTCAAGAAAATGTTCCTGAGGTGCCTGCACCGACTAGAGAGGAAGTTAATGATGATGATCATGAAACTTCAGATCAAGTTGCTGCAGAACTTCGTAGGTCCACAAGGACACGTTCCGCACCAGAGTGGTACGGCAACCCTGTCTTGGAAATCATGTTGTTAGACAACGGTGAACCTTCGAACTATGAAGAAGCGATGGCGGGCCCAGATTCCAACAAATGGCTGGAAGCCATGAAATCCGAGATAGGATCGATGTATGAAAACAAAGTATGGACTTTGACTGACTTGCCCGTTGAGCGGCGAGCCATAGAAAATAAATGGATCTTTAAGAAGAAGACATACACGGATGGTAATGTGACCATCTATAAAGCTCGGCTTGTCGCTAAGGGTTATCGACAAGTTCAAGGGGTTAACTACGGTGAGACTTTCTCACCGGTAGCGAAGCTAAAGTCCGCCCGAATCATGTTAGCAATTGCCGCATTCTACAATTGTGAGATATGGCAAATGGACATCAAAACAACATTCCTTAATGGTTTCCTTAAGGAAGAATTGTATATAATGCAACCGGAAGGTTTTGTCGATCCTAAGAATGCTGACAAGGTGTGCAAGCTCCAACGCTCGATTTATGGGCTGGTGCAAGCATCTCGGAGTTGGAACATTCGCTTTGATGAGATCAAAGCGTTTGGGTTTACACAGACTTATGGAGAAGCCTGCGTTTACAAGAAAGTGAGTGGGAGCTCTGTAGCATTTCTCATATTATATGTAGATGACATACTTTTGATGGGAACTGATATAGAACTCTTGGACAGCATTAAGGCCTACTTGAATAAGAGTTTTTCAATGAAGGACCTTGGAGAAGCTGCTTATATATTAGGCATCAAGATCTATAGAGATAGATCGAGACGCCTCATAGGTCTTTCACAAAGCACATACCTTGATAAGATATTGAAGAAGTTCAATATGGATCAGTCTAAGAAGGGGTTCTTGCCTGTGTTGCAAGGTGTGAAATTGAGCTCAGCTCAATGTCCGACCACGGCAGAAGATATAGAAAAGATGAGCGTCATCCCCTATGCCTCAGCCATAGGTTCTATTATGTATGTCATGCTGTGTACTAGACCTGATGTAAACCTTGCCGTAAGTTTGGTAGGTAGGTACCAAAGTAATCCCAGCAAGGAACACTGGACAGCGGTCAAGAATATCCTGAAGTACCTGAAAAGGACTAAGGAAATGTTTCTCGTTTATGGAGGTGATGAAGAGCTCGTCGTAAAGGGTTACGTTGATGCTAGCTTCGACACAGATCTGGATGACTCTAAGTCACAAACTGGATACGTGTTTATTTTTAATGGTGGGGCAGTAAGCTGGTGCAGTTGCAAGCAGAGCGTCGTGGCAGGATCTACATGTGAAGCGGAGTACATGGCAGCCTCGGAGGCAGCACATGAAGCAATATGGGTGAAGGAGTTCATCACCGACCTAGGAGTCATACCCAATGCGTCGGGGCCAATCAAACTCTTTTGTGACAACACTGGAGCTATTGCACTTGCCAAGGAGCCCAGGTTTCACAAGAAGACTAGGCACATCAAGCGTTGCTTCAACTCCATTCGTGAAAATGTTCAAGATGGAGACATAGATATCTGTAAAGTACATACGGACCTGAATGTAGCAGATCCGTTGACTAAACCTCTCCCTAGAGCAAAACATGATCAACACCAGAATTCCATGGGTGTTCGATTCATCACAATGTAACTAGATTATTGACTCTAGTGCAAGTGGGAGACTGTTGGAAATATGCCCTAGAGGCAATAATAAAAGCATTATTATTATATTTCCTTGTTCATATTAATTGTCTTTTATTCATGCTATAATTGTGTTGTCCGGAAATCGTAATACATGTGTGAATAAATAGACACCAACATGTCCCTAGTAAGCCTCTAGTTGACTAGCTCGTTGATCAACAGATAGTCATGGTTTCCTGACTATGGACATTAGATGTCATTGATAACGAGATCACATCATTAGGAGAATCATGTGATGGACAAGACCCAATCCTAAACATAGCACAAGATCGTATAGTTCGTTTGCTAGAGTTTTCCAATGTCAAGTATCTTTTCCTTAGACCATGAGATCGTGTTACTCCCGGATACTGTAGGAGTGCTTTGGGTATACCAAACGTCACAACGTAACTGGGTGACTATAAAGGTATACTACGGGTATCTCCGAAAGTGTCTGTTGGGTTGACACGGATCAAGACTGGGATTTGTCACTTCGTATGATGGAGAGGTATCACTGGGCCCACTCGGTAATGCATCATCATTATGAGCTCAAAGTGACCAAGTGTATGGTCACGGGATCATGCATTACGGTATGAGTAAAGTGACTTGCCGGTAACGAGATTGAACGAGGTATTCGGATACCGACGATCGAATCTCGGGCAAGTAACATACCGATTGACAAAGGGAATTGTATACGAGGTTGCTTGAATCCTCGACATCGTGGTTCATCCGATGAGATCATCGAGGAGCATGTGGGAGCCAACATGGGTATCCAGATCCCGCTGTTGGTTATTGACCGGAGAGCAATCTCGCTCATGTCTACATGTCTCCCGAACCCGTAGGGTCTACACACTTAAGGTTCAGTGACGCTAGGGTTGTAGGGATATGTATATGCAGTAACCTGAATGTTGTTCGGAGTCCCGGATGAGATCCCGGACGTCACGAGGAGTTCCGGAATGGTCCGGAGGTAAAGAATTATATATAGGAAGTGCTATTTCGGCAATCGGGACAAGTTTCGGGGTCACCGGTATTGTACCGGGACCACTGGAAGGGTCCCGGGGGTCCACCGGGTGGGTCCACCTATCCCGGAGGGCCCCATGGGCTGAAGTGGGAAGGGATCCAGCCCAAAGTGGGCTGGGGCGCCACTTCCCCTAGGGCCCATGCGCCTAGGGTGGGGAAACCCTAAAGGGGGGCGCCCCCTTGCTTGGGGGGCAAGCCCCCCACCCCTTGGCCGCCGCCCCCCTAGGAGATTGCATCTCCTAGGGCCGGCGCCCCACCTAGGCCCCCTATATATAGTGGGGGGAGGAAGGGCCATCACACCCATGCCCTGGCGCCTCCCTCTCCCTCTCCAACACCTCCTCCTCCTCCATAGAGCTTGGCGAAGCCCTGCCGAAGTACTCCAGCTCCATCACCACCACACCGTCGTGCTGCTGTTGGAGCCATCTTCCTCAACCTCTCCTTCCCCTTGCTGGATCAAGAAGTAGGAGACGTTACGCTGACCGTACGTGTGTTGAACGCGGAGGTGCCGTCCGTTCGGCGCTATGATCTCCGGTGATTCGGATCACATCGAGTACGACTCCCTCATCCCCGTTCTTTGAATGCTTCCGCTCACGATCTACAAGGTACGTAGATGCATCCAATCACTCGTTGCTAGATGAACTCATAGATGGATCTTGGTGAAACCGTAGGAAATTTTTTGTTTTCTGCAACGTTCCCCAACATCTCCAACATTCAGATCCGTATGTATCTTGCAAACCTCTATGTCTCCCTCCTTGACTTGATCGCGGATGGAATTGAAGCGTCTCTTCATGTTCTTGGTTCTCTTGTGAAATCTAGATTCCTTTGCCAAGGCAATTGCACCAGTATTGTCACAAAAGATTTTCATTGGACCCTGATACGTCTCCACCATATCTATAATTTTTGATTGTTCCATGCTATTATATTATATGTTTTGGACGTTAATGGGCTTTATTTTACACTTTTATATTATTTTTGGGACTAACCTATTAACCCAAGGCCCGGTGCAAATTGATGTTTTTTGCCTATTTCAGTGTTTCGCCGAAAAGGAATATCAAACAGAATACAAATGGAATAAATCCTTCGGGAACATGATTTTTGGAACAAACGTGATCCAGAGGACTTGGAGTGGATGTCAAGAAATGAACGAGGAGTCCACGAGGCAGGGGGCGCGCCCTCCCCCCTCGTGGGTGTAACGCCCTTAATGCGGCTATATCTCCCACGTGTCGAGGCACGACTTAGAGGCATTACCGCATTGAAAGCAATGTCGCAAGTTAGGAAATCTTCACAACATCCCATGTAATATATATATAATAAAATGGGAGATACAATAGTTGGCTTACACTCGCCACGTCACATCAAAGTACATAAATAACATACATCATCCAAACACTCATGGCCCGACTACGGCGCCAAAATAAAAGACAACCCAACAGCGACATAGGTCCCGATCACCCCAACTGGGCACCACTACTGATCATCAGGAAAAGACACGTAGTAACGCTGAGAATCCTCGTCGTACTCCCACTTGAGCTCAAGCGCACCATCTGGAGCTGTATCATCGGTCCCTGCATCTGGTGTAATAGTAATCTGTCAGCCACAGGGACTCAGCAATCTCGCACCCTCGCGATCAAGACTATTTAAGCTTAATAGGTAGGATGGGGGTAAATGTAAGTGGAGCTGCAGCAAGCAACTAGCATATATGGTGGCTAACTTATTCGCAAAAGAGAGCGAGAAGAGGAGGCAAGGCGCGAGCGAGAAACTAGAGAGCAACCTGCGCAAACATAACTCCAACACCGTGTCCACTTCCCGGACCCCGCCGAGAAGAGGCCATCACGGTAACACACTCAGTTGATTCATTTTAATTAATTAAGGTTCAAGTTATCTACAACCGGACATTAACAAATTCCCATCTGCCCATAACCGCGTGCACAGCTTTCGAAAGATCAATCCCTGTAGGGGGGGTCCCAACTTAGCCCATAACAAGCTCTCACGGTCAACGAAGGAATAGACCTCCACCCAAGACACACCGATCAGACTCGGTATCTCGGTACAACAAGACGATTCGACAGGTTAAAACAAGTCCAGCAACACCGCCCGAATGTGCCGACAAATCCCGATAGGAGCTGCACATATCTCTTTCTCAGGGCACACTCAGATTGTCCAAACTTCCGGTAGGCCAGCCCAGAGTTGCCCCTGGTAGCCACCGGCGGCTGACGGTTTGGACCAACACTCAGAGGAGCACTGGCCCGCGGGGGTTAAAATAAGATGACCCTCGGGCTCCGGAAACCCAAGGGAAAAGAGGCTAGGTGGCAAATGGTAAAACCAATGTTGGGCATTGCTGGAAAAACTTTAATCAAGGCGAACTATCAAGGGGTTCCCATTATAGCCCAACCGCGTAAGGGACGCAACAATCCGGGAACATAACACCGATATGACGGAAACTAGGGCGGCAAGAGTGGAACAAAACACTAGGCGAGAGGCCGAGCCTTCCACCCTTTACCAAGTATATAGATGCATTAAGATAACATGGCAATATAATGATATCCCAACAAGTAAATAAAGATTCCAACAAGGAACGGCTCCAATCTTCACCTGCAACTAACAACGCTATAAGAGGGGGTGAGCAAAGCGGTAACATAGCCAATCAAAGGTTTGCTAGGATAATGGTGGGTTAGAGGTTCAACATGGCAATTGGGAGGCTGACAAGCAAGTGGTAGGCATCGTAGCATTGGCATAGCAAAAGAGCGAGCAAACTAGCATAGCAAAGATAGTAGTGATTTCGAGGGTATGATCATCTTGCCCGCACAGTTGTCAGAGTTGACTGGATCCTCAAAAGAAAACTCAACGGGCTCCTCGTTAGCGAACTCGTCTCCCGTCTCTACCCAAACAACACAAACAAGCAACAAGAATACAATCAACCACGTGCAAACTCCAACAATAAGATGCAATGATGGTATGCTATGCGGGATGCGATGCGGGATGCAAAATGCAAGACGTGACAGGAAATGCAAGAACCTGGCCTCAACTTGGAAAACCAAGTGTGCCACTGGATAGAGGGGATGAAATCGCTTGAAAACGATATAAAGAACGCCGTAATCGGAGTTACGGTTTGGAAATGGCAAGCGTTTTAAGATATGACACCGGTCTGCGATTTACAGCAAGTAGGCATCTAAATGCATCGAAATGAACATGCTACAGCTACCAAACATGACAACAAAATACTTGGCAGGGATTCCCACAAGATGCTTAACAAAACACTAGCACTGAGCCACGGCCAAATTCATCCATTATGAGGTTCAAACAAGCATGGCAAAAACGCAAATGCAAAACAGATTTCAGACTTAGTGAAATTAACACTAGTCTGAAATTTCAGATCACGAAGCTCTCTTCGGAGCAGCAAAACAACATGATACATGACCTGATTATGAAAAGTAAGAACATGGCATGGAGCTACTCAACAAGATTATCAGAAGTCCCAAAGTGACCTGGGGCCAAAAGGGATCACAAAATATACTAACAAGCACACGAACATAGCTCACGCACAATCAGTTTTCAGACTTGGTGAAAACTGAGACATGCTGGAATTTAACTCACGAAGGCATGTAAACGAGCTCGATGCACTCACTATGGTGCAAGTCATGGCAAGGCAAGCATATATCCATTAAGAAGGCAGAAAATTCTAGCTAGACATGGCAAGAACAATGGCATAGCATGCACGGATCACTAACAATAGCATCGGCAAAATCACAAACAAGTTGACGATCTGCCCAGATTTACCACGAAGCAAAAGTAGAGCTCGATTGACTCAAGCTAGAGTACTCCACATGTGCAAACAAGGACATGGATGGATAGAGCATAACATGATTAACAAAACTCCCTTACTGATCATCCTCAAAAGAGGCACGGGTCACTAGGAAACAAGCTGAACATATGGCATCATGAACTAAAATATCCCAGACTTAGTGAAAATCACTAAGTCCCTGAAAACAGATCTACCAAGTGCCTCACTTTGCAAGCTTGCACAAGTCACCACACACATCCTTAAAATGCATGGGTTGCACCTTTGGAAAGAAGACAAAATGCTTAACAAATCATATCAAGGACTCACAGGCATATCATGCACACAATAATCATGGCAAAAATGACAAAAGTCTAAGATGAACTAGCAGATCTGACAATTATCTCATGAAGCCTCCTTCTAGCAGCATTTTGGGCATCAAGATGAACTCAAATGCAAATGATGCAATGGAATGAAATGATGTACTCGTCGAGAGAAGAGTTTGATATATTATATGTCCAAAACGGAGCTACGGATGCAAAGATATGGCAGGTCAAAGTATGCTCGGCAATTAGGGTTTGGGGAAGAAAAAGTCAACCGTTATGATTTTGGATCTAGATCCAGATCGGGCACGGGAACCGATGCACGCCGGACCTTCGCCGGAGAACTGGCCGGAGAGGAAGGAGGAGGCCGGGACGGCGAAGAGGAGGCGGGGCCGAGGCGCGACCGGGGCGGCGCGGTGGCCGGCAACGTCGCGGCGAGGTGGCTCGGCCGCCGGAGTCGGCGATGTGGGGCGGCGGCCGGCTCGGAGGAAGACGGCGGCGCGGAGGAGCGGATTGGCGGCGGGGCGATGGGCGCGGTGCGGGCCGCGGGGGCCGGACTCGGGCCCCGGCGGGCCTGGCGCGGCGATGTGGGGCGCGGAGGTGGCGGCGAATGGTAGCGCGCCGCGTGGCGCTGGCGGGCAGGTCGGACACGTCCGGCGCCAGCGGACGTTGTCCGGCGCGCGGTGGAAGAAGAGGTTAAGGTTTCGGGGGAGGAGACCCGGGATTTGGAATGGGGGGTCTTTAAATAGGCATAGAGGGAGCTAGGAGAGTCCAAATGAGGTGCGGTTTTCGGCCACACGATCCTGATCGAATGCTCTAGGATATGGAGCAGAGTTTGGTGGGTTTTGGGCCAAATTGGAGGGGTGTTGGGCTGCAACACACATGAGGCCTTTTTGGTCCCTCGGTTAACCGTTGGAGTATCAAACGAAGTCCAAATGGTACGAAACTTGACAGGCGGTCTACCGGTAGTAAACCAAGGCCGCATGGCAAATCTCGGTCCAATCCGGAAATGTTTAATCCCCACACATGAAAGAAAGCTAGAAATGGCCACCGGAGGAGAACGAAGCATTGGAATGCAAAATGGACAACTGGGAAAATGCTCGAATGCATGAGATGAACACGTATGCAAATGCAATGCACATGATGACATGATATGAGATGCATGAAAACGAAAACAACACACGGAGACAAAGACCCAAACCCGAGAAATAAATATAACTTAACGCCGGAAATGGCAAGAGTTGGAGTACAAACTGGGAAAGTAATATCTGGGGCGTTACAACACTCCACCACTACGAAAAGATCTCGTCCCGAGATCTAGGACTGAAAGAACTCCGGGTACTCAGAACGGAGGTGATCCTCGCGTTCCCAGGTAGCTTCACGGTCGGAATGGTGTGACCACTTGACTTTGAGAAATTTGATTGACTTGTTGCGAGTCTTGCGTTCAGTCTCTTCAAGGATTGCAACTGGGTGCTCACGATAGGAGAGATCTTCTTGGAGCTCAATGTCCTCGAAGTTGACAGTGCGTTCAAGCGTCTTGAAGCACTTTCGGAGCTGAGAGACATGGAACACATCATGAACATTTGCAAAGTTTGACGGAAGCTCGAGTTGATAGGCGAGGTCGCCTCTCTTGCTGACGATCTTGAAAGGTCCGACATATCTAGGGGCAAGCTTCCCTTTGATACCGAAGCGACGAGTCCCTTTCATAGGAGAGACGCGGAGGTAAACATGATCTTCGATCTCGAAAGCCAAATCACGGTGCTTACTATCATAGTAGCTGTTCTGGCGGGATTGGGCTGCTTTGAGGTTATCACGAATGACCTTGCACATTTCTTTTGCCTCTGTGATTAAGTCATTACCCAGCAGCTGACGTTCACCGGTTTCAGGCCAGTTGAGAGGGGTACGACACTTCCTACCATACAGAATTTCAAATGGGGCCTTGCCCGAACTTGCTTGAAAACTGTTGTTGTATGAGAATTCAGCATAAGGAAGACAATCCTCCCACTTCATGCCAAAGGAGATCACACAAGCCCTGAGCATATCTTCAAGAATCTGGTTGACACGCTTGACTTGACCGCTTGTTTGAGGATGGAAAGCAGTGCTGAAGCGGATGTTGGTGCCCATGGCCTTCTGAAAAGAATCCCAAAACTTGGAGGTAAAGATGCTGCCATGGTCTGAAGATATCACTTGAGGAATACCGTGCAGAGAGACAATTTGAGAGGTATAGAGTTCCACCAATTGAGCTGCAGTGATTGACTCTTTGATAGGCAGAAAGTGAGCCACTTTGGTGAGCTTGTCGATGACAACGAATATAGCATCATTGCCACGCTTGGACTTTGGAAACCCAGTCACGAAGTCCATTTCAATGTGGTCAAACTTCCATTCTGGAATGGCAAGAGGTTGGAGGAGACCTGCTGGCCTTTGGTGTTCTGCCTTCACTCTTCTGCAGACATCACATTCATTCACGAATTGAGTGATCTCACGCTTCATTCGAGTCCACCAATAAGTTTGCTTGAGATCCTGATACATCTTCGTGCTCCCAGGGTGGATGGAGAGGAGAGAGTTGTGAGCCTCGTTCATGATCACTTTACGAAGTTCACCTTTGGGCACAACAATTCGATCCTCGAAGAAGAGAGTGTCCTTGTCATCAAGGCGGTAGCACTTGTACTTGGACTGACTCTTGGCAATCCCAATCTTCACCTTTTTCACCATAGCATCGAGAAGCTGGGCTTGGCGAATCTGGTCTTCCAAGGTAGGAGAGACTTGAAGGTTGGCGAGGAAACCTTGAGGAACAATTTGCAGATTAAGTTTGCGGAAAGCTTCACAAAGCTCGGGTTGATAGGGCTTCAGAATCAGACTGTTGCAATATGCTTTCCTGCTCAAAGCGTCAGCAATCACATTGGCCTTGCCTGGAGTATACTCGATACTCGGATTATACTCTTGAATCATTTCGACCCATCGAGTTTGCCCGAGGTTGAGATTAGGCTGGGTGAAGATGTACTTGAGACTCTTGTGATCAGTGAAAATATCCACTTTTCTTCCCAATAGAAGATGTCTCCAAGTCAACAAAGCATGCACAACTGCCGCCAACTCGAGATCATGAGTGGGGTAGTTCTTCTCATTAGGCTTCAACTGGCGAGAGGTATAAGCAACAACTTTCTTCTCTTGCATCAAAACTACACCGAGACCTTGGAGAGAGGCATCACAAAAGACCTCGTACGGCTTGGATTCATCGGGCGGAGTCAAGACTGGAGCAGTGATCAACTTCTCTTTCAAAGTGTTGAAAGCAATATCACACTCCAAAGACCAAACGTACTTGACGTGCTTCTGAAGAAGATTTGAGAGAGGCTTCGCGATCTTAGAAAAGTTTTCAACGAATCTTTGGCAGTAGCTTGCGAGACCGAGGAAGCTACGGAGTTGCTTCACGTTCTGAGGAGGTTCCCAATTAACAATTGCAGACACCTTCTCAGGATTCACGGCAATGCCCTTGGCATAGATGATATGACCAAGATAAAGAACCTCATCGAGCCAAAATTCACACTTGGAGAACTTGGCGTAGAACTGATGTTCCCTGAGCTTGTCAAGAACCAAACGCAAGTGCTTGGCATGATCTTCCTTGTTCTTGGAGAAAACCAGAATGTTGTCGAGATAGACCAAAACGAAGTCATTGGTGTAGGGGTTGAAGATGAAGTTCATCATGCGAGAGAACGTCGAAGGAGCGTTGGCGAGGCCAAAAGACATGACAGTGTATTCATATGACCCATAGCTTGTCCTGAACACCGTCTTGGGAATATCTTGCTCACGGATACGAATCTGATGATAACCCATACGGAGATCAAGCTTGGAGAATACTTGGGCACCCTTGAGTTGTTCGAACAGCTCATTGATGTTGGGAAGTGGGTATTTGTTCTTGATGGTCTTCTTGTTCAATGGACGGTAATCAACACAAAGTCGGTCCATTCCATCCTTCTTCTTCACAAAAAGAACACCACAACCCCACGAAGAAGAACTAGGCCAGATGAGACCCATTCTTTCTTGAATATCGAGTTGTTTCTTCAACTCCTTCAACTCTTCAGGTCCGAGCTTGTAAGGACGTTTGCACACAGGTTCCGTACTGGGCTCAAGTTCAATAACAAATTCAACAGGCCGGTGCGGAGGCATTCCTGGGAGTTCTTCCGAGAAGACGTCTTGATACTCACAAACGACTGGGATCTGCGAAATCGCATCCAATTCACCCTTCTCATTGAGAGAAAACAACCAGATGGTATTATCCCGAGCGGCAAAGACAATGACATCCTTAGACGAATGCGTCAATTGAATCTGCCTGGCTGCACAATCGAGCTGAGCCTTGTGCTTAGAGAGCCAGTCCATTCCGAGAATAAGATCGATATCAGAATTACCAAGAACCATTGGAGAAGCCAGAAACTTGAAATCACCCATCATGATGGAAATATCCGGAATCTCGTGGTTGGCGAGCAAACATTTACCAGGAGAGACCACTTCTAACGGACTATGCATAGCTTGGGAAATCAACTCATGCTTAGATGCAAAAGGCTTCGAGATGAAACAATGTGATGCACTAGTATCAAAAAGTACTTTAGCGGGGACATCGTTAACGGGAAGGTTACCCATGATGACATCTGACGAATCCTCTGCCTGAGCTGCGTTCATCAAGTTGACCTTGGCATGCTTGGGGTTATGCTTGACCACAGCTGTACTTGCCGATCTCACAGGAGGAGGAGGAGGAAGACGCCTCTGGTTGAAACACTTGTTGGCGTAGTGACCCTTCTGTTGGCACTTGTTGCACGTGACCTCTGAAAGTGGACGGTGGTACGGAGCACTTGATCTTGGAGCTTGCGACAAATACTTGTTCTGAAAGCCTGGGTTGGGTGGGTGGGAAGAACCACTGCCACCTTTGCTCTTCTGCTGATACAGCTGACGGAACGGAGGAGGAGGAAGCCAATACTTCTGCTGCTTGGCCACTTGAGTAGAGGAAGAAGGCGTAGTGTCTCTGACTCGCTTCCTGGAAGCATCACACCTCAACTGAGCAGCCTCTTGCTTCAGTGCCATGTTGTAGAACTCATCGTATCTCAACGGCTCAAAGAGGACAAGAGCGAGCTGAATTTCTTCACGGAGACCACCCCTGAACTGGTATATCATGCTCTTCTCATCAGGTACGTCCTGCTTGGCAAAGCGGGCGAGCTTTTGGAACAACTTGTTGTAGTCATAGACAGACAAAGAGCCTTGCTTCAGATTGCGGAATTCCTCACGTTTGCTTTCAGTCACACTCTGAGGGATGTGATGAGCTCGGAAATCTCGACGGAAATCATCCCAAGTGATCAAACGTCCACCTCTAGAATCCTTGTACTGCTAGAACCACTCTGCAGCCTGATCTTTGAGTTGGAAAGAGGCGAACTTGACGAAATCTTCAGGCCTGATGTTGCTGCATTCAAAATGCTTGCCCAGATCCACTAGCCAATCGTCAGCATCGGTAGCCTCAACACAATTGCTGAACGTCTTTGGACCATTTGCAAGGAACTGGTTCAGCGTAGCAAAATGGTTCTGATTGTTGCCTTGATTCCCTTGACTGCCTTGATTGCGCTCTTGGAGGATTTGCATGATCAACTATGTGTTTGCATTGGTTGCGGCCATCATAGCTTGCCAAGCCTCCGGAGGAGGTGGAGGTGGTGGCGGATCAGGATTCAGAGTCGTGCGCGTTGGAGGAGCCATCCTGAAGAGGTTGACCACCATTAGCACATAGATAGAAAATATTGAAGCTGAAACCAACGGAATGAAAATTGCAACATAAAGTCTTCACATCCGAACAAAATGAACGAATGCACTTCTCTTGAAGTGGTCACATATCCTTAAATTGCGAAGCCACGTAGAATTAGGTAGAAGAGGTACATCAACAAGGGATGGAATCAACATATGACTTCGAAGCAACTCGAATACCACAACTCAAAATAAAACCAAGAATTGGCTTGCGGAATAAGCCAGAACAAACATATGATAGAGATTTCGTCCGAAGTTTTCGTGGTGGGACCTACACGGGCTCGATCGTACAGCACCATCATGTACAAGGCAGTGCACATGACATACGAAGCGTCCCCGAGTTAGCATAGCCAAGGACTCTTTAAGACGCAATGAGACCACTGTAAAATCGACCGTGAATAGGCAAACCACTAGACGTCGAACCCCAATTTCATATCATACATCTGTCGGAAAAGATATCCTAAGAGCTACTTGAATTCCCACCTATGAAACTCCCGAAACTTTCCGGTTATGCAATCAGGTGTTGGGGATACAGGGGAAGCATAATATCTCACCCAAACTAGCAATACCTACATCCAGCTATATCCATCCTTCAAAACATAACCAAGAAACCTTCGGAAACCATATACCTCAACCTTCGAAAAGCATCCGTTATACAAGTTATGGCGATACTCCCGAACTCCCGCCCCAGTACTAGGTGGCGTCGAGGTTATCTCACCAACGAACTGCATAAAGGAGATTTTCGATGTCGGCGAACATATCTCAAGTATTCCAGAATTGCAACGATAAAATTATGATGACAACACCTCAGAGCTCAACTCCCCGGGACACTTCCACTAAACCCCTGACAGGAGGCACCAAGACAGTGTTCTCATCATAAGCCATCGGAACAAATCCAAGATACTCGCGTGATCCTAAAATTTTTTTTAGTGAAATTTGAGAAGAGAAGAGACAAAACTCTACGTTAGGATGCCTTACCAGAGCGATGAGGAGACTGGGAAGTAAAAAGAATTCCTAAGCTCTCCGTTATATAATCCCTAAGTGACTCAAAACATTTTTCTAGACACAACTCGGCTGCTAAAAACGATCAAGCAATGGGGGCTCCTAAGGTCGGGGAAGGCTCTGATTACCAACTTGTAACGCCCTCGATGCGGCTATATCTCCCACGTGACGAGGCACAACTTAGAGGCATAACCGCATTGAAAGCAATGTCGCAAGTTAGGCAATCTTCACAACATCGCATGTAATATATATATAATAAAAGGGGAGATACAATAGTTGGCTTACACTCGCCACGTCACATCAAAGTACATAAATAACATACATCATCCAAACACTCATGGCCCGACTACGGCGCCAAAATAAAAGACAACCCAACAGCGACATAGGTCCCGATCACCCCAACTGGGCACCACTACTGATCATCAGGAAAAGACACGTAGTAACGCTGAGAATCCTCGTCGTACTCCCACTTGAGCTCAAGCGCACCATCTGGAGCTGTATCATCGGTCCCTGTATCTGGTGTAATAGTAATCTGTGAGCCACAGGGACTCAGCAATCTCGCACCCTCGCGATCAAGACTATTTAAGCTTAATAGGTAGGATGGGGGTAAATGTAAGTGGAGCTGCAGCAAGCGACTAGCATATATGGTGGCTAACTTATTCGCAAAAGAGAGCGAGAAGAGGAGGCAAGGCGCGAGCGAGAAACTAGAGAGCAACCTGCGCAAACATAACTCCAACACCGTGTCCACTTCCCGGACCCCGCCGAGAAGAGGCCATCACGGTAACACACTCAGTTGATTCATTTTAATTAATTAAGGTTCAAGTTATCTACAACCGGACATTAACAAATTCCCATCTGCCCATAACCGCGTGCACGGCTTTCGAAAGATCGATCCCTGTAGGGGGGTCCCAACTTCGCCCATAACAAGTTCTCACGGTCAACGAAGGAATAGACCTCCACCCAAGACACACCGATCAGACTCGGTATCTCGGTACAACAAGACGATTCGATAGGTTAAAACAAGTCCAGCAACACCGCCCGAATGTGCCGACAAATCCCGATAGGAGCTGCACATATCTCTTTCTCAGGGCACACTCAGATTGTCCAAACTTCCGGTAGGCCAGCCCAGAGTTGCCCCTGGTAGCCATCGGCGGCTGACGGTTTGGACCAACACTCAGAGGAGCACTGGCCCGGGGGGGTTAAAATAAGATGACCCTCTGGCTCCGGAAACCCAAGGGAAAAGAGGCTAGGTGGCAAATGGTAAAACCAATGTTGGGCATTGCTGGAAAAGCTTTAATCAAGGCAAACTATCAAGGGGTTCCCATTATAGCCCAACCGCGTAAGGGACGCAACAATCCGGGAACATAACACCGATATGACGGAAACTAGGGCGGCAAGAGTGGAACAAAACACTAGGCGAGAGGCCGAGTCTTCCACCCTTTACCAAGTATATAGATGCATTAAGATAACATGGCAATATAATGATATCCCAACAAGTAAATAAAGGTTCCAACAAGGAACGGCTCCAATCTTCACCTGCAACTAACAACGCTATAAGAGGGGGTGAGCAAAGCGGTAACATAGCCAATCAAAGGTTTGCTAGGACAATGGTGGGTTAGAGGTTCAACATGGCAATTGGGAGGCTGACAAGCAAGTGGTAGGCATCGTAGCATTGGCATAGCAAAAGAGCGAGCAAACTAGCATAGCAAAGATAGTAGTGATTTCGAGGGTATGATCATCTTGCCCGCACAGTTGTCAGAGTTGACTGGATCCTCAAAAGAAAACTCAACGGGATCCTCGTTAGCAAACTCGTCTCCCGTCTCTACCCAAACAACACAAACAAGCAACAAGAATACAATCAACCACGTGCAAACTCCAACAATAAGATGCAATGATGGTATGCTATGCGGGATGCGACGCGGGATGCAAAATGCAAGACGTGACAGGAAATGCAAGAACCTGGCCTCAACTTGGAAAACCAAGTGTGCCACTGGATAGAGGGGATGAAATCGCTTGAAAACGATATAAAGAACGCCGTAATCGGAGTTACGGTTTGGAAATGGCAAGCGTTTTAAGATATGACACCGGTCTGCGATTTATAGCAAGTAGGCATCTAAATGCATCGAAATGAACATGCTACAGCCACCAAACATGACAACAAAATACTTGGCAGGGATTCCCACAAGATGCTTAACAAAACACTAGCACTGAGCCACGGCCAAATTCATCCATTATGAGGTTCAAACAAGCATGGCAAAAACGCAAATGCAAAACAGATTTCAGACTTAGTGAAATTAACACTAGTCTGAAATTTCAGATCACGAAGCTCTCTTCGGAGCAGCAAAACAACATGATACATGACCTGATTATGAAAAGTAAGAACATGGCATGGAGCTACTCAACAAGATTATCAAAAGTCCCAAAGTGACCTGGGGCCAAAAGGGATCACAAAATATACTAACAAGCACACGAACATAGCTCACGCACAATCAGTTTTCAGACTTGGTGAAAACTGAGACATGCTGGAATTTAACTCACGAAGGCATGTAAACGAGCTCGATGCACTCACTATGGTGCAAGTCATGGCAAGGCAAGCATATATCCATTAAGAAGGCAGAAAATTCTAGCTAGACATGGCAAGAACAATGGCATAGCATGCACGGATCACTAACAATAGCATCGGCAAAATCACAAACAAGTTGACGATCTGCCCAGATTTACCACGAAGCAAAAGTAGAGCTCGATTGACTCAAGCTAGAGTACTCCACATGTGCAAACAAGGACATGGATGGATAGAGCATAACATGATTAACAAAACTCCCTTACTGATCATCCTCAAAAGAGGCACGGGTCACTAGGAAACAAGCTGAACATATGGCATCATGAACTAAAATATCCCAGACTTAGTGAAAATCACTAAGTCCCTGAAAACAGATCTACCAAGTGCCTAACTTTGCAAGCTTGCACAAGTCACCACACACATCCTAAAAATGCATGGGTTGCACCTCTGGAAAGAAGACAAGATGAAATGATGTACTCGTCGAGACGAAGATTTTGATATATTATATGTCCAAAACGGAGCTACGGATGCAAAGATATGGCAGGTCAAAGTATGCTCGGAAATTAGGGTTTGGGGAAGAAAAAGTCAACCGTGATGATTCTGGATCTAGATCTAGATCGGGCACGGGAACCGATGCACGCCGGACCTTCGCTGGAGAACTGGCCGGAGAGGAAGGAGGAGGCCGGGACGGCGGAGAGGAGGCAGGGCCGAGGCGCGACCGGGGCGGCGCGGCGGCCGACGACGTCGCGGCGAGATGGCTCCGCCGCCAGAGTCGGCGATGTGGGGCGGAGGGCGGCCGCGGCGACCCGGGGTGGCGGCCGGCTCGGAGGAAGACGGCGGCGTGGAGGAGCGGATCGACGGGCGCGGTACGGGCCGCGGGGGCCGGCCTCGGGCCCCGGCGGGCCTGGCGCGGCGATGTGGGGCGCGGAGGTGGCGGCAAATGGCAGCGCGCCGCGTTGCGCTGGCGGGCAGGTCGGACACGTCCGGCGCCGGCGGACGTTGTCCGGCGCGGTGGAAGAAGAGGCTAGGGTTTCGGGGGAGGAGACCCGGGATTTGGAATGGGGGGTCTTTAAATAGGCATAGAGGGAGCTAGGAGAGTCCAAATGAGGTGCGGTTTTCGGCCACGCGATCGTGATCGAACGCTCTAGGACATGGAGCAGAGTTTGGTGGGTTTTGGGCCAAATTGAAGGGGTGTTGGGCTGCAACACACACGAGGCCTTTTCGGTCCCTCGGTTAACCGTTGGAGTATCAAACGAAGTCCAAATGGTACGAAACTTGACAGGCGGTCTACCGGTAGTAAACCAAGGCCGCATGGCAAGTCTCGGTCCAATCCGGAAATGTTTAATCCCCACACACGAAAGAAAGCTAGAAATGGCCACCGGAGGAGAACGAAGCGCTGGAATGCAAAACGGACAATGGGGAAAATGCTTGAATGCATGAATGAACACGTATGCAAATGCAATGCACATGATGACATGATATGAGATGCATGAAAATGAAAACAACACACGGAGACAAAGACC
Source organism: Triticum monococcum (assembly GCA_034509565.1). Lineage (NCBI taxonomy): Eukaryota > Viridiplantae > Streptophyta > Magnoliopsida > Poales > Poaceae > Triticum > Triticum monococcum. The sequence continues at coordinate 361,632,007 of CM067845.1, read as the reverse complement.
CGAACCCGAGAAATAAATATAACTTAACACCGGAAACGGCAAGAGTTGGAGTACAAATTGAGAAAGTTATATCCGGGGCGTTACAGTGGGCCCCTCGTGGCTCAACCGACCTACTTCTTCCTCCTATATATATTCATATACCCCAAAAACATCCAGGAGCACCACGAAACCCTATTTCCACCGCCGCAACCTTCTGTACCCAAGAGATCCCATCTTGGTGCCTTTTCCGGAGATCCGCCAGAGGGGGCAACGATCACGGAGGGCCTCTACATCAACTCCATGGCCCCTCCGATGATGTATGAGTAGTTTACTTCAGACCTTCGGGTCCAGTAGTCTACATCAACTCTCTTTGAATCTCAATACAAAGTTCTCCTCGATCTTCTTGGAGATCTATTCGATGTAAATCTTTTTGCGATGTTTTTGTCGGAATCCGATGAATTATGGGTTTATGATCAAGTTTATCTATGAACAATATTTGATTCTTCTCTGAAATCTTTTATGTATGATTGGTTATCTTTGCAAGTCTCTTTGAATTATCAGTTTGGTTTGGCCTACTAGATTGATCTTTCTTGCAATGGGAGAAGTGCTTAGCTTTGGGTTCAATCTTACGGTGCTCGATCCCAGTGACAAAAAGGGAAATGACACGTATTGTATTGTTGCCATCGAGGATAAACGGATGGGGTTTATATCATATTGCTTGAGTTTATCCCTCTACATCATGTCATCTTACCTAATGTGTTACTCTGTTCTTATGAACTTAATACTCTAGATGCATGCTGGATAGTGGTCGACGTGTGGAGTAATAGTAGTAGATGCAGGCAGGAGTCGATCTACTTGTCACGGACGTGATGCCTATATACATGATCATGCCTAGATATTCTCATAATTATTCGCTTTTCTATCAATTGCTCGATAGTAATTTGTTCACCCACCATAATACCTATGCTATCTTGAGAGAAGCCCCTAGTGAAACCTATGGCCCCCGGGTCTATTTTTCATAATATAAGTTTCCAATCTATTTTACTTTACAATCTTTACTTTCAATCTATATCATAAAAATACCAAAAATATTTATCTTATTATTATTATCTCTATCAGATCTCACTCTCATAAGTGACCGTGAAGGGCTTGACAACCCTTTTATCACGTTGGTTGCGAGGTTCTTCTTTGTTTGTGTAGGTACGAGGGACTTGCGTGTGGCATCCTACTGGATTGATACCTTGGTTCTCAAAAACTGAGGGAAATACTTATGCTACTTTGCTGCATCACCCTTTCCTCTTCAAGGGAAAACCAACGCAGTGCTCAAGAGGTAGCAAGAAGGATTTCTAGCGCCGTTGCCGAGGAGATCTACGCACAAGTCAAGACATACCAAGTACCCATCACAAACTATTATCCCTCGCATTACATTATTTTCCATTTGCCTCTCGTTTTCCTCACCCCCACTTCACCCTTGCCGTTTTATTCACCCTTCTTCTGTTCGTCTTTTCGTTTGCATTGATGTCTTACTTGGGTCATTTGCTTGTTTGGTTGGAATAATTGTTTATTTATTGCTAAACAGAGAACCTAAGATCTATGGATCCTCATCCGCTTTCTAATATTTTTAAGGGATCCAAGTATGATGAACCAATTGCTAGTGAGTTTTGTGCACTAGATTATCTTTATGAAGTTTTGCTCGAAATTCATGAATCTGAAAATTGTGATGAAGTATATGGAGTGATTCACAATGGATCTTTGAATAAAAATCATGATTGCAATGATGATAGTATAAATTCTATTAATTTCAATTGTGCTTATAATATGCAAAACCCTAAGCTTGGGGATGCTAGTTTTGCTATGTCTACAACTTGTTGCAATGATCATGATTGGGGTGATTCTTCTTTTGATCTTGAAAATTTATTTAAGCTACATGATGAATATGAGATTGATTATAATGTTTGCAATAATATTGAAAGTGGGTTTGGAAGAGTGTAAACTTTAGATGCCACATATTTGGAGAATGTTCAATCTTATGAAGTTTTTGATAAAAGTGGGTTTGGAGAGGTCATGACTTTAGTTAATGTTAATCCCACTATTTTGGAAGAGTGTCAACTTTGCATACATGTGGATCGTGTTAAGAATATGTTTTGTGATAGCTATATTGTCGAATTTGATTATGATCTTACATGTAATTATTATGAGAGAGGAAAATATGGTGGTAGAAATTTTCATGTTACTAAATTACCTCTCGTTATGTTGAGATTGCTATTGTTTCTTTCCGCTTCCTTGCATATGCTAGTTTTTGCTTGCCTTGATAATTTGTTTGCCTATAATATGACTATGCATAGGAAGTATGTTATACTTATATATGTTTGTCACGTGTTTTATGATGCTCTCTTTGTGCTTCAATTCTTGAGCATCGTTGAAATCTTATGCCTAGCTATAAGGCTTTTAAAAAAGCGCTTGTTGGGAGACAAATCAATATTTTTACTTGATGTTATTAAATAAATGATTCATCTAGACTATGTTTATATGTGGTTTTATGTTTTTAATTAGTGTTTGTGCCAAGTAGAACCATTGGGAAGACTTGGGGAAAGTCTTTGCGATCTTGCTGTAAAAAACAAAAACTTTAGCGCTCACGAGATTTGCTGCCATTTTTTACTGGAGAGTGTTATTTAGTTAATTCTTTTTGAAGATGATTAATAGATAAATTACTCATGTCCAGAAATTTATTTTAGAATTTTTGGGGTTCCATAAATATTCTAAACCTACATATTACTACAGACTGTTCTGTTTTTGACAGTTTCTGTTTTTCGTGTGTTGTTTGCTTATTTTGATGAATCTATGGCTAGTAGTAGAGTTTATGAGCCATAGAAAAGTTGGAATACAGTAGGTTTAACACAAATATAAATAAAGAATGAGTTCATTACAGTACCTTGAAGTGGTGTTTTCTTTTCTTTTACTAACGGAGCTCATGAGATTTTCTTTTAAGTTTTGTGTTGTGAAGTTTTCAAGTTTTGGGTAAAGATTTGATGGATTATGGAACAAGGAGAGGCAAGAGCCTAAGATTGGGGATTCCCAAGGCACCCGAAGGTAAAATCCAAGTACAACCAAAAGCCTAAGCTTGGGGATGCCCCTGAAGGCATCCCCTCTTTCGTCTTCGTCCATCGGTAACTTTACTTGGAGCTATATTTTTATTCACCACATGATATGTGTTTTGCTTGGAGTGTCTTGTATGATTTGAGTCTTTGATTTTTATTTTACCACAATCATACTTGCTGTACACACCTTTTGGGAGACACACACATGAATCGGAATTTATTGGAATACTCTATGTGCTTCACTTATACCTTTTGAGCTAGATAATTTTGCTCTAGTGCTTCGCTTATATCTTTTAGAGCACAGTGGTGGTTTTATTTTATAGAAATTATTGACCTCTCATGCTTCACTTAAATTTTTTTGAGAGTCCCTTAGAACAGCATGGTAATTTTCTTTGGTTATGAATTTAGTCCCAATATGATAGGCATCCAAGATCGGTATAATGAAAACTTTCATAAAAAGTGCATTGAGTACTAGGAGAAGTTTGATACTTGATAATTGTTTTGAGATATAAAGGTGGTAATATTAGAGTGTGCTAGTTGAGTAGTTGTGAATTTGAGAAATACTTGCGTTTAAGTTTGCAAGTCCTGTAACATGCATGTATGGTGACCGTTGTGTAACAAATTTGAAACATGAGGTGTTATTTGATTGTCTTCCTTATGAGTGGCGGTCGGGGACGAGGGATGAACTTTTCCTACCAATCTATCCCCCTAGGAGCATGCACGTAATGCTTGGTTTTTGATGACTTGTAGATTTGTGCAATAAGTATGAGAGTTCTTTATGACTAATGTTGAGTCCATGGATTATACGCACTCTCACCCTTCCATCATTGCTAGCCTCTTCGGTACTGTGCATGGCCCTTTCTCACCTTGAGAGTTGGTGCAAACTTCACCGGTGCATCCAAACCCCGTGATATGATACGCTCTGTCACACTTAAACCTCCTTATATCTTCCTCAAAACAGCCACCATACCTACCTATTATGGCATTTCCATAGCCATTCCGAGATATATTGCCATGCAACTTTCCACCGTCCCATTTATCATGACACACATCGTCATTGTCATATTGCCTTGCATGATCATGTAGTTGACATCGTATTTGTGGCAAAGCCACCGTTCATAATTTTTCATAGATGTCACTCTTGATTCATTGCCCTTCCCGGTACACCGCCGGAGGCATTCATATAGAGTCATACTTTGTTCTAGTATCGAGTTGTAATCATTGAGCTGTAAATAAATAGAAGTGTGATGATCATCATTAATAGAGCATTGTCCCAAAAAAAAGAGAAAGTCCAAATAAAAAAAGGAAGGCCCAAAAAATAAAAAAGAATAAAAAGGGGCAATGCTACTATCCTTTTTCCACACTTGTGCTTCAAAGTAGCACCATGATCTTTATGATAGAGAGTCTCTTGTTTGCTCACTTTCATATACTAGTGGGAATTTTTCAGTATAGAACTTGGCTTGTATATTCTAACAATGGGCTTCCTCAAATGCCCTAGGTCTTCGTGAGCAAGCAAGTTGGATGCACACCCACTTGGTTTCTTTTGTTGAGCTTTCATACATTTATAGCTCTAGTGCATCCGTTGCATGGCAATCCCTACTCCTTGCATTGACATCAATTGATGGGCATATCCCTAGCCCATTGATTAGCCGCGTCGATGTGAGACTTTCTCCTTTTTTATCTTCTCCACATAACCCCCATCATCATATTCTATTCCACCCATAGTGCTATATCCATGGCTCACACTCATGTATTGCGTGAAAGTTGAAAAAAGTTTGAGATTACTAAAGTGTGAAACAATTGCTTGGCTTGTCATCGGGGTTGTGCATGATGAGAGTATTCTTCTGTGACAAAAATGGAGCATGACCAAACTATATGATGAACTTTCTTTTGCCATGTTTTTTTGAGAAGACACAATTGCTTAGTTAGTATGGTTGAAGTATTATTATTTTTATGTCAACATTAGACTTTTGTCTTGAATCTTCCGGATCTGAATATTCACGCCACAATAAAGAGAATTACATTGAGAATTATGTTAGGTAGCATTCCACATCAAAAATTCTGTTTTTATCATTTACCTACTCGAGGACGAGCAGGAATTAAGCTTGGGGATGCTTGATACGTCTCCAACATATCTATAATTATTGATCATTCCATGCTATTATATTATCTGTTTTGGATGTTAATGGGCTTTATTTTACACTTTTATATTATTTTTGGGACTAACCTATTAACCCAAGGCCGAGTGCAAATTGCTGTTTTTTTGCCTATTTCAGTGTTTCGCGGAAAAGGAATATCAAACGGAATCCAAACAAAATGAAACCTTCGGGAATGTGATTTCTGGAACAAATGTGATCCAGTGGACTTGGAGTGGACGTCAAGAAACGAACGAGGAGTCCACGAGGCAGGGGGCGCGCCTACCCCTTGGGCGCGCCCTCCCTCCTCGTGGGCCCCTCGTGGCTCAACCGAGCTACTTCTTCCTCCTATATATATATTCATATACCCAGAAAACATCCAGGAGCACCACGAAACCCTATTTCCACCGCCACAACCTTCTATACCCAGGAGATCCCATCTTGGGGCCTTTTCCGGAGCTCCGTCGGAGGGGGCAGCGATCACGGAGGGCCTCTACATCAACTCCATGGCCCCTTCGATGATGTGTGAATAGTTTACTTCAGACCTTCGGGTCCATAGTTATTAGCTAGATGGCTTATTCTCTCTCTTTGAATCTAAATACAAAGTTCTCCTCGATCTACTTGGAGATCTATTCGATGTAACTCTTTTTGCGGTGTGTTTGTCGAGATCCGATGAATTGTGGATTTATGATCAAGTTTATCTATGAACCATATTTGATTCCTCTCTGAAATCTTTTATGTATGATTGGTTATCTTTGCAAGTCTCTTCGAATTATCAGTTTGGTTTGGCCTACTAGATTGATCTTTCTTGTAATGGGAGAAATGCTTAGCTTTGGGTTCAATCTTACGGTGCTCAATCCTAGTGACAGAAAGGGAAATGACACATATTGTATTGTTGCCATCGAGGATAAAAAGATGGGGTTTATATCATATTGCTTGAGTTTAACCCTCTACATCATGTCATCTTACCTAATGCGTTACTCTGTTCTTATGAACTTAATACTCTAGATGCATGCTGGATAGCGGTCGATGTGTGGAGTAATAGTAGTAGATGCATGCAGGAGTCGGTCTACTTGTCACGGACGTGATGCCTATATACATGATCATGCCTAGATATTCTCATAATTATTCTCTTCTCAATCAATTGCTCGACAGTAATTTGTTCACCCACCGTAATACTTATGCTATCTTGAGAGAAGCCACTAGTGAAACCTATGGCCCCCGGGTCTATTTTCCATCATATAAGTTTCCAATCTATTTTATTTTGCAATCTTTACTTTCAATCTATATCATAAAAATACCAAAAATATTTATCTTATTATTATTATCTCTATCAGATCTCACTCTCGTAAGTGACCGTGAAGGGCTTCACAACCCCTTTATCGCGTTGGTTGCGAGGTTCTTATTTGTTTGTGTAGGTACAAGGGACTTGCGTGTGGCCTCCTACTGGATTGATACCTTGGTTCTCAAAAACTGAGGGAAATACTTACGCTACTTTGCTGCATCACCCTTTCCTCTTCAAGGGAACCAACATAGTGCTCAAGAGGTAGCAGACCCGATGCACTAGGTATGACACCCAGATCGGATATGAACTCCTTCATCTAGACTCCTTCATTTGCTGCTTCAGAAGAAGCTATGTACTCCGCTTCACACGTAGATCCCACCACGACGCTCTGCTTGGAACCGCACCAACTGACAACTCCACCATTTAATAAAAACACGTATCCGGTTTGTGACTTAGAGTCATCCAGATCAGTGTCAAAGCTTGCATTGAGGTAACCGTTTACGACGAGCTCATTGTCACCTCCATACATGAGAAACATATCCTTAGTCCTTTTCAGGTATTCAGGATGTTCTTGACCGCTGTCCAGTGATCCACTCCTGGATTACTTTGGTACCTCCCTGCTAAAATAATAGCAAGGCACACATCACGTCTGGTACACAACATTGCATACATGATAGAACCTATGGCTGAAGCATAGGGAACGACTTTCATTTTCTCTCTATCTTCTACAGTGGTCGGGTATTGAGTCTAACTCAACTTCACACCTTGTAACACATGCAAGAACTCTTTTTTTGCCTGATCCATTTTGAACTTCTTCAAAACTTTATCAAGGTATGTGCTTTGTGAAAGTCCAATTAAGTGTTTTGATCTATCTCTATAGATCTTGATGCCCAATATATAAGCAGCTTCACTGAGGTCTTTCATTGAAAAATTCTGATTCAAGTATCCTTTTATGCTATTCAGAATTTCAGTATTATTTACGATCAAGAATATGTCATCTACATATAATATCAGAAATGCTACAGAGCTCCCACTCACTTTCTTGTAAGTACAGGCTTCTCCAAAAGTCTGTACAAAACCATATGCTTTGATCACACTATCAAAGCGTATATTCCAACTCCGAGAGGCTTGCACCAGTCCATAAATGGATCACTGGAGCTTGCACACTGAGGGAGTCCTGGATTAGGGGGTGTTCGAGTAGCCGGACTATACCTTCAACCGGACTCCAGGACTATGAAGATACAAGATTGAAGACTTCGTCCCGTGTCCAGATGGGACTTTCCTTGGCATGGAAGGCAAGCTTGGCGATGCGGATATTCAAGATCTCCTACCATTGTAACCGACTTTGTGTAACCCTAACCCTCTCCGGTGTCTATATAAACCGGAGGGTTTTAGTCCATAGGACAACTTCATCATACAACAATCATACCATAGGCTAGCTTCTAGGGTTTAGCCTCCTTGATCTTGTGGTAGATCTACTCTTGTACTACCCATATCATCAATATTAATCGAGCAGGACGTAGGGTTTTACCTCCATCAAGAGGGCCCGAACCTGAGTAAACCATCGTGTTCCTTGCCTCCTATTACCATCCGGCCTAGACGCACAGTTCGGGACCCCCTACCCGAGATCCACCGGTTTTGACACCGACATTGGTGCTTTCATTGAGAGTTTCTCTGTGTCGTCGCTTTTAGGCCCGATGGCTCCTTCGATCATCAACAACGATGCAGTCCAGGGTGAGACTTTTCTCCCCGGACAGATCTTCGTCTTCGGCGGCTTCGCACTGCGGGCCAATTCGCTTGGCCACCTTGAGCAGATCGAAAGCTACGCCCCTGGCCATCAGGTCAGGTTTGGAAGCCTAAACTACATGGCTGACATCCGCGGGGACTTGATCTTTGACGGATTCGAGCCACAACCAAGCGCGCCGCACTGTCTCGATGGGCATGATATAGCTCTGCCGCCGAACAGCGCCTTGGAGGCCGCACACGCATCGGTTCCGACCATTGATTCGGAGCCTACTGTGCCGATTGAAGATCAGCGGTTGGACGCTGCCTCAGGGGCTGCGATCTCAGAGGCGATCGAGCCAAACTCCAGCCCTGCACTCCGCATGGCCCGTGACTCCGAGGAGCCAGATTCCTCTCCGAACTCCGAGCCCCCCGCGCCCCTTCCGATCGAATCCGATTGGGCGCCGATAATGGAGTTCACTGCCGCGGACATCTTTCAGCACTCGCCCTTCGGGGACATCCTGAATTCTCTAAAGTCTCTCTCTTTATCAGGAGAGCCCTAGCCGGACTACGGTCAGCAAGGTTGGGATACGGACGATGAGGAAATTCAAAACCCACCCACCACCCACTTCGTAGCCACTGTCGACGACTTAACCGACATGATTGACTTCGACTCCGAAGACATCGACGGCATGGACGACGATGCAGGATACGAACAAGAATCAGCACCTGTAGGGCGCTGGAAGGCCACCTCGTCATATGACATATATATGGTGGACACTCCAAAGGATGGAGATGGCGATGAAACAGCGGGGGACGATACCTCTAAGAAATAGCCCAAGCGTCGGCGTCAGCGGCGCCGCTCTAAATCCCGCCAAAGCAAAAACGGTGATTCCGGCACAGGAGATAATACTACTCCGGATAGCACCGAAGAACACCCCCTCCAGCAAGATTCAGCACAGGAGGACAAAGAAGCCAGCCCTCACGAGAGGGCGGCGGACCAAGAGGTTGAGGACGAAAATTATACGCCTCCCTCTGAAGATGAGGCAAGCCTCGACGACGACGAGTTCGTCGTGCCAGAGGATCCCGCCGAACAAGATCGTTTTAAACGCAGGCTTATGGCCACGGCAAGCAGCCTCAAGAAAAAGCAGCAACAGCTTAGAGCTGATCAGGATTTGCTAGCTGACAGATGGACTGAAGTCCTTGCGGCCAAAGAGTATGAACTCGAACGCCCCTCCAAGAGTTATCCAAAGCGTAGGCTGCTACCCCGACTAGAGGAGGAAGCACCTACATCACCAGCGCATGATATGGCCGACCGGCCACCTGTGGCCGCGACAGAGAGGCCTCTTGGCCCTCCACTCAAGCCATGCCCCGACGCCGCATCAAGCATACTAAGGCACGGGAAAATGCGCCTGACCTGCGCGACATACTGGAGGACAAGGCAAGGCAAACAAGATCGATCTACGGATCGCGCAGGCGCCCCATGGCACGTGACGGTGATCGTCACTCCGGATGCAATAAATCCGGCCGGGCCGAACTTAACAGACAAAGCTCCTTCGAGCTGCGTCGTGATATAGCCCAATAGAGAGGCGCCGCACACCCACTATGCTTCACAGATGAAGTAATGGATCATAAAATCCCTGAGGGCTTCAAACCCGTAAACATAGAATCGTACGACGGCACAATAGATCCTGCGGTATGGATCGAGGATTATCTCCTTCATATCCACATGACCCGCGGTGATGATCTACACGCCATCAAATACCTCCCACTCAAGCTTAAGGGACCAGCCCGGCATTGGCTTAACAGCTTGCCAGCAGACTCAATCGGTTCTTGAGAGGACCTGGAAGCCGCATTCCTTGATAACTTCCAGGGCACTTATGTGCGACCACCGGACGCCGATGACCTAAGCCACATAATTCAGCAGCCAGAGGAATCGGCCAGGCAATTCTGGACACGGTTCCTAACAAAGAAAACCAGATAGTCGATTGTTTGGACGCAGAGGCCTTAGCAGCCTTCAAGCATAATATCCGTGACGAGTGGCTTGCCCGGCACCTGGGACAGGAAAAGCCGAAATCTATGGCAGCCCTCACGACACTCATGACCCGCTTTTGCGCGGGAGAAGACAGCTGGCTAGCTCGCAGCAACAACTTAACCAAGAACCCTAGTAATTCGAATACCAGGGACAAAAGTGACAGGTCGCGTCGGAACAAACAAAAGCCTCACGTTAACAGCGACAGCAACGAGGATACGGCGGTTAATGCCGGATTCCGAGGCTACAAATCCGGTCAACAGAACAAGCCATTCAAAAGAAATACTCAGGGCCCGTCCAGTTTGGACCGAATACTCGACCGCTTGTGCCAGATACATGGCACCCCCGAAAAGCCAGCCAATCACACCAACAGGGATTGTTGGGTGTTCAAGCAGGCAGGCAAGTTAAGAGCCGAAAACAAAGACAAGGGGCTGCATAGCGACGACGAGGAGGAGCCCAGGCCGCCGAACAACTGTGGACAGAAGGGATTTCCCCCGCAAGTGCAGACGGTGAACATGATATACGCAACCCACATCCCCAAGAGGGAGCGGAAGTGTGCGTTACGGGACGTATATGCGATGGAGCCAGTCACCCCAAAGTTCAACCCATGGTCCTCCTGCCCGATCACCTTTGATCGAAGGGACCACCCCACTAGCATCCATCATGGCGGCTTCGCCGCACTGGTTCTAGACCCAATCATTGACGGATTTCATCTCACAAGAGTCCTCATGGACGGCGGCAGCAGCCTGAACCTGCCTTACTAGGATACAGTGCGAAAAATGGGCATAGATCCCTCGAGGATCAAGCCCACCAAAACGACCTTTAAAGGCGCCATACTAGGTGTAGAAGCCAACTGTACAGGCTTAGTTACACTAGAAGTGGTCTTCGGATCTCCGGATAACTTCCGAAGCGAGGAGTTAATCTTCGACATAGTCCCGTTTCGTAGTGGCTATCACGCACTGCTTGGGCGAACCGCATTCGCAAAATTCAACACGGTACCGCACTATGCATACCTCAAGCTCAAGATGCCAGGCCCTAGAGGAGTAATCACGGTCAATGGGAACACTGAGCGCTCCCTCCGAATGGAGGAGCACACGGCAGCGCTCGCAGCAGAAGTACAAAGCAGCCTCTCTAGGCAGTTCTCCGGTTCGGCCTTCAAGAAGCCGGACACTGTCAAGCGTGCCCGGAGTACCCTACAACAAGACCGCCTAGCACGTTCTAAGCTAGCGTAGCAATGCGGCCCCAACCCTAGCCCTCGCGATATAGCGAAACCAGCGCTTCGCGTACATAACTACGTTGTTGAAATACCATGGGCACAGGGGAAGGGGCACTATCACGGCACGCCCGAAAAACGGCTTAAACCGCACCAGGGGCTGCCGGATTCCTTTCTCTCTCTCTTACTCTCAGGACTCCATACTTCGGATAACCCATTCGGCAATTCAACTGCCGCACAAACGATGCAAGATCCAGGAAAGCAGACAAGCCACGCCGCATTATGGAACTTCCAGGTGGTCTCTATTGCGAGTAGTATACCTGTTTTTAATACAATTCCGCGGCCTGCCCCTGGCCAGGACATGTTAAATAGTCCAATTTCTTTTGCTTATCGCACTATTTGTATCGTTCCGCTTTCATAGCAGCCTTTCTATAAACAATGCATAGCTTTTTGTCTATTTTTTGCATTATCCTCTTTTTATATATATGTTTATTAATAACATGTCGCATCCGTACACTCTGGTATGGCAAAATACGCCAGGGGCTTCAGTACCCATCTATTTGGCGTGAGAAGTCCGTACACTTTCACAAGTGCGGCACCCCGAACTTATAGCACTATATGCATCGGCTCCGAATCATGATTTGGGTAAATGGTTGGGTTTGCCTGGCTCCTATGTTTTGGTGCCTTACGTTCCGCTATATCAGCTAAGGTAGCACTAGGAGAACTACTACGATTGTGCCCCAGTTGAGCTGGGCTGAGCACCTCAGTAGAGAAAGCTAAAACCAACTGTCATGATGAAGCGAGAGACCGGTCGCTGTTCGAGAGGTTTTTCGAGTCCTTAAAGACTTATGCCGCTTCGAGCAAGGAACCGGCTTTGTCCGGCCAAGGCGTGGATAGCGCCCCGAACTCGGTCTTCCGAATACTAGGGTCTTCGCTGAAATTTAAAATTATAGAGTTCTATGGCTAAGTGAGAGTGTTCAAGCATTATAGTCCGATTGCCTTATTCGTTGTGCTGATCGCCTCCCTGGACGGACCCAATTATGGGAAAAAGAGCGCTCAGGTTTATCCCGAACACCCCAGCACTAGTGGCATGGGGGCAGAAGCCGACGACTGGCCATCTCTCAATTTTTTGATAAACGGCCGCACAGAAAGTAAAATTCAACAAGCATTGCTTAGCGCATATGAACAAGTTTTCAGCGCACATGATAACACGAGTGAGTTCATTCAAAAATTACATCCTTGGTACATTCATCCGCCATAAGGCGGGCACCAGCCAGAACATCCTTGTAATAGTTCTCGGGCTTGCGATGCTCCTTCCCCGGCGGCGGCCCGTCCCTCACAAGCTTCTCACCGTCCAGCTTACCCCAGTCCACCTTTGCACGGGCAAGGGCCCTACGGGCACCTTCGATGCAGATGGAGCGCTTGATGACCTTGAGCCTTGGACAAGCCTCCACTAGCCGCCGCACCAGTCCGAAGTAGCTCCCAGGCAGGGCCTCTCCAGGCCACAGCCGAACTATGAAGCCCTTCAGGGCCTGTTCGGCCGCCTTGTGGAGCTCGACCAGCTGCTTCAGCTGGTCGCTCAAGGGCACAGGGTGTCTGGCCTCACCGTACTGACCTTCTCCGTCGAGCTGCCTTCCTCGGCTCGGTAGAATGCGGCGGCATCGGATATGCTGCGGGGAAGATCTGCGAATGCCCCTGGAGAGCTCCGGATTCGGGTAAGTAACAAGTAGTTTACTTTTATATGTCTGCTTTTCATAGAGAATGCCTTACCCGCTGCTATCTTTTTCACCGCATCCAATTCCTGGAGGGCCTTCTCGGCTTTGGCCTTGGCAGATTTGGCAGTTTTAAGGGCCGCAGCAAGCTCGGACGCTCGCGTCTTCGAGTCTAGCTCCAAACTCTCATGTTTTTTCGTGAGAGCCTGAAGCTCTCGCTGCACCTCGCCGACCTGCGCCTCAAACTTCTCCCGCCCGGTGCGCTCCATGGCCGCTTTCTTCTCGGCCTCGGACAGCGCCTGCTTGAGGGTCGCCACCTCAGTTGTGGCCCCTACAATAAGCAGTATACTCATGTCATTTTTTGCAATTGTGTCTTCTTATAGGCATTTTTCTATAAGGTATCTCTTACCTTCTTTCTCCTCGAGCTGCCGTTTGGCAAGGCCGAGCTCTTGCTCGGTCCGCTCAAGGCCCTACTTCAGGGCACCCACCTCCGCAGTCAGTGCGGCGGTGGCTAGCAGCGAAGCCTGCATACGTATATTGACTCCTTTTTAGTTAGACTCCTGCGATATTTAATAGATCCTCTATTCGGCTTTTCTTTCCGAACGCCAAACAGAGCATCAGGGTCTACTGTCTATGCAGTAATATTTTTACATATTTTTACTTACCTCGAAGCCTGTTAGAAGGCTAGCACAAGCTTCAGTCAGTCCGCTTTTGGTGGACCGAACCTTCTGGACCACCATACTCATGATGGTACAATGCTCCTCGTCGATGGAGGCGCCCTTAAGCACCTCCAGCAGATTGTCCGGCGCCTCCAGTTGGACGGAGGATGCCGGCTCAATAGGCTTGCTCCTCTTGGCAGGAGTTCGCCTGCCGCGGTCCGGAACCGTTGATGATTCCGGCGCGGTGATCGGCTTAAAGCCAGACTTGGAGCCCTGGGGGGTCTTGTCCCCTTTACTCCTGGAGTCCGGGAGGTCGCCTCGCGGCTCCTCCTGGACCACCTCCTCTTGCCCCGGAGCTTGTCGCGACGCCACTTCGGCGTCATCCGCAGCATAGGGGGAGGCAGCGGGCGGAACTGAATTCACGTCTGATGAATCCAGGGAGCCGCTCGACGACTTGTCGAGCCCGTCCTTGGGCGGGCTGCATGATTATATTCGACATTAGGGAAAGCTGTGCAACAAAAGGAATATCATGAGTTACTCTGGTATCCGAACACTTACGATTTCGCCGGACGCTTGGCCCTGTCCGGCCACTCCTCTTCGTCCTCGTCGGCGTCGGGGGCGTAGTCCGGCGGAGGGGTTTTCCTCTTCGTGGACCCTCCGGCCTCCCCTACTGGGGTGACCTTCCTCTTCTTTCCTCCCCCCGCTGGAGGGGAAGAGGTTTCTTCTTCCTCCTCCTCGTCTTCACGGGAGGAGTGCGTCTCGGACTCGTCGGACGATGAGTCCGACACCACCATATGCCGGGAACTCTTTCGAGTCCCCGTGGCCTTCTTCTTCTTGGCCTTCTTCTCCGGCACCACATAAGGTGCCGGAACCACCAGCTTCACTAGGAGAGCAGGGGCTGGGTCTTCGGGCAAGGGAGCCCGACAGTTAATCAGTCCGGACTTCGCCTGCCAATCCTGTCAAAGGTGAGGGAGTTTAGATCCCGCATAGAGTCAAACTATGAAAAAACTTAACATCCTGTAAAAGATGAAAATATCTTACCTCGCCAGCAGGACGCTATGAGCTGAATCCGCGGTCTTCGGAGTCGGATGCGGGAGCCTCGGCGCCTTTGGTTAGCCCCTTCCAGACATCTTTGTACGTCATGTCGAAGAGCCTGCTCAGAGTTCGGTGCTGTGCCAGGTTGAACTCCCACAAATTGAAGTCCCGTTCTTGACACGGAAGGATCCGGCGGACGAGTATGACCTGGACTATGTTGACAAGCTTGAGTTGCTTGTTCACCAGGGACTGGATGCATTTTTGCAGTCCGGTCACCTCTTCTTCGTCGCCCCACGACAAGCCCGTCTCCTTCCAGGACGTGAGCCGCGTAGGGGGTCCGGATCGGAATTAAGGGGCTGCAATCCACTTCGGATCGCGTGGCTCAGTGATGTAAAACCACCCTGACTGCCACCCCTTCTAGGTCTCCACAAAGGAGCCCTCGAGCCATAGGACGTTGGCTATTTTGCCCGCCATGGCACCTCCGCACTCCGCCTGGTTGCCGCGCACCACCTTTGGCTTGACGTTGAAGGTCTTGAGCCAGAGGCCGAAATGGGGGCGGATGCAGAGGAAAGCCTCGCACACGACGATAAACGCCGAGATATTGAGGATGAAGTTCGGGGCTAGATCGTGGAAATCTAGGCCATAGTAGAACATGAGCCCGCGGACAAATGGGTGGAGAGGAAAACCTAGTCCGCGGAGGAAGTGGGGAAGAAATACTACCCTCTCATGGGGCCTTGGGGTGGGGAGAAGCTGCCCCTCCTCAGGAAGCCGGTGCGCGATGTCTTTGGACAGGTATCCGGCCTTCCTTAGCTTTTTGACATGGCCCTCTGTGACGGAGGAGACCATCCACTTGCCTCCC
This sequence comes from Triticum monococcum, assembly GCA_034509565.1. Lineage (NCBI taxonomy): Eukaryota > Viridiplantae > Streptophyta > Magnoliopsida > Poales > Poaceae > Triticum > Triticum monococcum. Next base: position 361,616,278 of record CM067845.1, on the reverse strand, counting down.
GCTCCGGACATTGTTGAAGAAGGTTGAGGTAGGAAGTGCGGGCTTGGGCGCTGGAGCTCGGGTGCGCAGAAGATGGATAGGCAAAGGAGGAAGAAGGCGTAGGTAAAAAGGTGGATCCTTATCCCCTTATATGGGCGGATGTGATTGTGCGTTCCCACCAGCCTAGTAAAACTCGCTTGCCTCCCAAGCGCCGTGATAAATGGCGCGGTTGGGTTACCCACATCCGTATTGATGAGAATCCCGTAAATGGGGGACATGATCTCTGCTTTGACAAGACGTGCCAAGGGAACCACCTCGCAAAACACGCTGAGGTGGAAAAGTGAAAATGATTCGAATAAAGGCTTGGCCGTAGTGTGATGTCACGCTGTGGAATATGTCAGCAGATTAGATTTGTGTTAATATTAATCTCTCTGTGGCAATACGTGGAAACTTATTTTGCAGAGCCGGACACTACTCTTGGTGTTTACAAACTTTTATGAAGAATTTGGAGGAGGAACCCGCCTTGCAATGCCGAAGACAATCTACGCGCCGGACTCGTCGTCATTGAAGCCTGGTTCAGGGGCTACTGAGGGAGTCCTGGATTAGGGGGTGTTCGGGTAGCCGGACTATACCTTCAGCCGGACTCCAGGACTATGAAGATACAAGATTGAAGACTTCGTCCCGTGTCCAGATGGGACTTTCCTTGGCGTGGAAGGCAAGCTTGGCGATGCGGATATTCAAGATATCCTACCATTGTAACCAACTTTGTGTAACCCTAACCCTCTCCGGTGTCTATATAAACCGGAGGGTTTTAGTCCGTAGGACAACTTCATCATACAACAATCATACCATAGGCTAGCTTCTAGGGTTTAGCCTCCTTGATCTCGTGGTAGATCTACTCTTGTACTACCCATATCATCAATATTAATCGAGCAGGACGTAGGGTTTTACCTCCATCAAGAGGGCCCGAACCTGGATAAAACATCGTGTTCCTTGCCTCCTGTTACCATCCGACCTAGACGCACAGTTCGGGACCCCCTACCCGAGATCCGCCGGTTTTGACACCGACACACACTTTGTTAGCACCTTTTGGATCGACAAAACCTTTTGGTTGCACATATACAACTCTTCTTTAAGATATCCATTAACGAATGTAGTTTTGACATCCATTTGCAAAATTTCATAATCATAAAATGCAGCAATTGCTAACATGATTCCGACGGATTTAACCATCGCTACGGGTGAGAAGGTCTCATCGTAGTCAACTCCTTGAATTTGTCGAAAACCTTTTGCAACAAGTCGAGCTTTGTAGATGATACGTCTCCAACGTATCTATAATTTTTGATTGCTCCATGCTATATTATCTACTGTTTTGGGCAATATTGGGCTTTATTTTCCACTTTTATATTACTTTTGGGACTAACCTATTAACCGGAGGCCCAGCCCAGATTTGCTGTTTTTTGCCTATTTCAGTGTTTCGAAGAAAAGGAATATCAAACGAAGTCGAAACAGAACGAAATCAACTGGAGAATTTATTCATGGAAGGAAAGCAACACAGGGAACTTGGAGTGCATGTCAGGGGAGACACGGGCTGCCCACGAGGGTGGGGGGCGCGCCCCCCTGCCTCGTGGGGCCCCCGTGGCTCCTCCGACGTACTTCCTGCACCCATATATATCGTCGTACCCTAAAACTTCCAGAACAGAACCTAGATCGGGAGTTCCGCCACCGCAAGCCTCTATAGCCACCAAAAGTCAATCGGGACCCTGTTCCGGCACCTTGCCGGAGGGGGGAACCCTCACTGGTGGCCATCTTCATCATTCCGACGCTCTCCATGACGAGGAGGGAGTAGTTCACCCTCGGGGCTGAGGGTATGTCCCAGTAGCTATGTGTTTGATCTCTCTCTCTCTCTCTCGTGTTCTTGATTTGGTACGATCTTGATGTATCGCGAGCTTTGCTATTATAGTTGGATCTTATGTTTCTCCTCCCCCTCTACTCTCTTGTAATGAATTGAGTTTCCCCTTTGAAGTAATCTTATCGGATTGACTCTTTAAAGATTTGAGAACACTTGATGTATGTCTTGCCATGTGTATCTGTGGTGACAATGGGATATCACGTGATTCACTTGATGTATGTTTTGGTGATCAACTTGCAGGTTCCTCCCATGAACCTATGCATAGGGGTTGGCACACGTTTTCGTCGTGATTCTCCGGTAGGAACTTTGGGGCACTCTTTGAGGTCCTTTGTGTTGGTTGAATAGATGAATCTGAGATTGTGTAACGCATATCGTATAATCATACCCAAGGATACTTGAGGTGACATTGGAGTATCTAGGTGACATTAGGGTTTTGGTTGATTTGTGTCTTAAGGTGTTATTCTAGTACGAACTCTAGGGCTGTTTGTGACACTTATAGGAATATCCCAACGAATTGATTGGAAAGAATAACTTTGAGGTGGTTTCGTACCCTACCATAATCTCTTCGTTCGTTCTCCGCTGTTAGTGACTTTGGAGTGACTCTTTGTTGCATGTTGAGGGATAGTTATGTGATCCAATTATGTTATCATTGTTGAGGGAACTTACACTAGTGAAAGTATGAACCCTAGGCCTTGTTTCCTATCATTGCAATACCGTTTATGCTCACTTTCATCATTTGCTATCTTGCTGTTTTTATATTTTTTCAGATTACAAAAACTATTATCTACTATCCATATTGCACTTGTATCACCATCTCTTCACCGAACTAGTGCACCTATACAATTTACCATTGTATTGGGTGTGTTGGGGACACAAGAGACTCTTTGTTATTTGGTTGCAGGGTTGCTTGAGAGAGACCATCTTCATCCTACGCCTCCTACGGATTGATAAACCTTAGGTCATCCACTTGAGGGAAATTTGCTACTGTCCTACAAACCTCTGCACTTGGAGGCCCAACAACGTCTACAAGAAGAAGGTTGTGTAGTAGACATCAAGCTCTTTTCTGGCGCCGTTGCTGGGGAGGTGAGTGCTTGAAGGTATATGTTTAGATCTTGCAATCGAGTCTTTTAGTTTCTTGTTCTATCACTAGTTTAGTTTATAAAAGAAAACTATAAAAAATGGAATTGAGTTTGTCTCATACACTTCACCTTTTTAATATCTTTCGTGAGTATGATGGAAAGGATAATTGTGCTCAAGTGCTAGAAGAAGAAATCTATGAACTGTTTGGCACTAAATATTTGAATGATGAGCATGATTGCAATGTTGTTAGTATGAATTCTTTGAATACCCATGATGCTAATGATGATTGCACTAGTTATGATGAAAATGCCTCCTATAAACATGTCAATTTTTGTGGAGTGCATGTTTGCAAGAATACCCCAAATTGGGAAGATAGATATTGCAAGAGGCATAGGTACTTAGAAACCAAATTGTTGCAAGAAGGGCTAGATGAATGTGTTGAAAATTTATTATTTCTTAGCCCTACTTGTGAACTTTGCAATGAACGTGATCATTTTAGTGCGCAATGCAAATTGTTTCATGATCGTATCGTGTCCAAAAATTGTGATGACTTGATTTCCCTTGCACATCATAATGAACTTAGTTTGCTTTTGGGTTATGAAGAAATTAAACGTAGAATTAAGGATATTCCAAAATTTGCCCTTGATAAAGTTCTTCATTTTGATCTAGAGAAAATTTATATGTATTGTGCGGTGAATTGCATTGATAATCCTTATATTGCCAATTACATAAAGAAAAGAAAACAAATAGAGGATGAAGAGAATACTAATGAAAGGGAAGAGACTTCCCAATATCCTCCTATTATTTCTTATGAAGAATCAAGTAACGAGGAGGAGCCTTCTATTCAACAAATCTCATTAATAAGGAGCTCCAAAAATAGGGTTGAACCCACACATGATGTGGTGAAGAAGAAGAAAAGAAAATGGAAGAGAGGTAAAAAGGATCTCTCCCAAATAAAGTTGCTCCTATTATTGCTGTACCTCATGAAAATGAAGATGATACACTTGATGATGATCTTGTTATGCCTATTGCTTGTTGTGATGATTATTATTGGGAAGATAATGATGCTTCTTATGATCTTGAAAATCTTTTTGGCACTTGTTTGGAAGAATATAATAATTGCTATACTATTGGTGCTATCTATACTATTAATGATGAGAGTGATTATGCTTATGATATGAAAAGGCCCAAGCTTGGGGATGCTACGCTTAATGAAGATGATATTTTTAGTCTCCCAAGTTTTGATATGCAAATTTATAATGATGATAGCATGCCTCCTACTTATGATAATTATTGTTATGATACATATGCTATAAAAAGTAATGATTATATTTATAAAACTTGTCATGATTATGATTACCCCTTCTCTGAACATTACTCTTTTAATGTGGAAACAATTTATAGTATTCAAGTCTCTTATGATACTCCCACTATTCTGATTAAGAAGAATTTTTCTTATGTGGAGAGTAGTAAATTTTCTATGCTTGTAGATCATGAAAAGAATGCTTTAGGTGCTGGTTATATTATTGAATTCATTCATGATGCTACTGAAAATTATTATGAGGGAAGAACATATGCTTGTAGGAATTGCAATAATATCAAGTTTCCTCTCTATGTGCTTAAAATTTTGAAGTTATGCTTGTTTTACCTTCCAATGAAAGTTGATTCTTGTTCCCAAAAGTTGTTTGCTCACAAAATCCCTATGCATAGGAAGTATGTTAGACTTAAATGTGCTAGTCATATTCTTCATGATGCTCTCTTTATGTTACAATTCTTATCTTTTATGTGAGCATCATTGAAATCATCGTGCCTAGCTAGGGGCGTTAAACGATAGCGCTTGTTGGGAGGCAACCCAATTTTATTTTAGTTCCTTGATTTTTCTCCTGTTTAGTAATAAATAATTCATCTAGACTCTGTTTATATGTGGTTTTATGCTTTTAATTACTGTTTGTGCCAAGTAGAACCTTTGGGAAGACTTGGGGAAAGTCTTGTTGATCATGCTGTAAAAAACAGAAACTTTAGTGCTCACGAGAATTGCTGCCATTTTTATTTGGAGGGTGATATTTAGTTAATTATTTTTTCATATGATTAATAGATAAATTCCTCAGGTCCATCAATTTATTTCAGAATTTTATGAGTTCCATAAGTATACATTTGATCCAGATTACTACAGACTGTTCTGTTTTTCACAGATTTTGTTTTTCGTGTATTGTTTGCTTATTTTGATGAATCTATGGCTAGTAAAATAGTTTATAAACCATAGAGAAGTTTGAATACAGAAGGTTTAACACCAATATAAATAAATAATGAGGTCATTAAAGTACCTAAGTGGTGATTTATTTTCTTATACTAACGGAGCTTACGAGTTTTCTACTTTAAGTTTTGTGTTGTGAAGTTTTCAAGTTTTGGGTAAAGATTCGATGGACTATGGAATAAGGAGTGGCAAGAGCCTAAGCTTGGGGATGACCAAGGCACCCCAAGGTAATATTCAAGGAAAACTAAGAGCCTAAGCTTGGGGATGCCCCGGAAGGCATCCTCTCTTTCGTCTTCGTTCATTGGTAACTTTACTTGGAGCTATACTTTTATTCGCCACATGATATGTGTTTTGCTCGGAGCGTCAATTTATTTTGTTAGGATTTTCTTGCTGTTATTTAGAACAATGTTTTGCATCTTTTATTTCAATAAAAATGGCATTAATAGTCTTTACTATGTCTATGTTACAAGTATACATGTTGCTGTTTGAAAACAGAAAGTTTACCGCTGTTGCAATAATTCCCTAGAAAAGTCAGAATGTGATAAAATGTTGAAACCTGTTGCATATTAAGATCTGATAAATTTACTACAGTGGGAATTTTCTTTCATAATTTTTGGAGCTATGGAAGTATGGATGTTGCAGCATTCTTTACAGACTATCCTGTTTAGGCAGATTGCTGTTATGTTTGCATTGTTTGCATATGTTTGCTTCTTTAATGATTCTATTTGAGGATAGGACTATTAAATATGAAGAGGAATTTAGTATGAAATGTTGAATAATAATTTTAGTGATTTGCTACAGTAGAGTATGATAAGGTTTTTGCAATGGTTTATACTAACTTATCTCACGAGTCCTTGTCGAGTTTTGTGTAGATGAAGCTTTTGAGATTTAGGGAGACCGTGATATGAGAGGAATTAAGGAGACACAAAAGCTCAAACTTGCGGATGCCCAAGGCACCCCAAGATAATATTTCAAGAAGTCTCAAGCATCTAAGCTTGGGGATGCCCCGGTTGGCATCCCACCTTTCTTCTTCAACAACTATCGGTTAGTATCGGTTGATCCAAAGTTTTTGCTTCTTCACATGATGTTTGCTATTCTTAGATGTCATTTTATTTTGCTTCGCTTGCTGTTTGAATAGAATACCAAGATCTGAAATTATTAAATGTTAGAGAGTCTTCACATAGTTGCATAATTATTCGACTACTCATTGATCTTCACTTATATCTTTCGGAGTAGTTTGTCGTTTGCTCTAGTGCTTCACTTATACCTTTTAGAGCATGGTGGTAGTTTTATTTTGAAGAAATAGATGAACTATCATGCTTCACTTAGATTATTTTGAGAGTCTTAAATAGCATGGTAATTTGCTTAAAATCCTAATGTGCTAGGTATTCAAGAATAACAAAATTCTCTTATGAGTGTGTTGAATACTAAGAGAAGTTTGATGCTTGATGATTGTTTTGAGATATGGAGGTAATAATATCAAACTCGTGCTAGTTGAGTAGTTGTGAAATTGAGAAATGCTTGTGTTGAAGTTTGCAAATCCTGTAGCATGCATGTATGGTAAATATTGTGTAACAAATTTGAAACATGAGGTGTTATTTGATTGTCCTCCTTATGAGTGGCGGTCGGGGACGAGCGATGGTCTTTTCCTACCAATCTATCCCCCTAGGAGCATGCGCGTAGTGCCGAGGTTTTTGATGACTTGTAGATTTTTGTAATAAGTATGTGAGTTCTTTATGACTAATGTTGAGTCCATGGATTATACGCACTCTCACCCTTCATCCTTGCTAGCCTCTTCGGTACCGTGCATTGTCGTTTCTCACATTGAGAGTTGGCACAAACTTCGCCGGTGCATCCAAACCCCGTGATATGATACGCTCTATCACACATAAACCTCCTTATATCTTCCTCAAAACAGCCACCATACCTACCTATTATGGCATTTCCATAGCCATTCCGAGATATATTGCCATGCAACTTTCCACCATTCCGTTCATCATGACACATTCATCATTGTCATATTGCTTAGCATGATCATGTAGTTGACATAGTATTTGTGGCAAAGCCACTATTCATAATTCTTTCATACTTGTCACTCTTGATTCATTGCATATCCCGGTACACCGCCGGAGGCATTCATATAGAGTCATACTTTGTTCTAGTATCGAGTTGTAATCATTGAGCTGTAAATAAATAGAAGTGTGATGATCATCCTTCAATAGAGCATTGTCCCAAAAAAAAGAGAAAGGCCAAAAAGGGTAAAGGGAATTTTTCATTATAGAACTTGGCTTGTATATTCCAACAATGGGCCTCCTCAAGTGCCCTAGGTCTTCGTGAGCAAGCAAGTTGGATGCACACCCACTAGTTTATTTTGTTGAGCTTTCATACATTTATAGCTCTAGTGCATCCGTTGCATGGCAATCCCTACTCCTCGCATTAACATCAATCGATGGGCATCTCCATAACCCATTGATTAGCCTCGTTGATGTGAGACTTTCTCCTTTTTGTCTTCTCCATATAACCCACTCATTATATTCTATTCCACCCATAGTGCTATATCCATGGCTCGCGCTCATGTATTGCGTGAAAGTTTATGAGTTTGAGATTACTAAAGTATGAAACAATTGCTTGTCTTGTCATCGGGGTTGTGCATGATGAGAGCATTCTTGTGTGATGAAAATGGAGCATGACTAAACTATATGATTTTGTAGGGATGAACTTTCTTTGGCCATGTTATTTTGACAAGACATAATTGCTTACTTAGTATGCTTGAAGTATTATTATTTTTATGTCAATATGAACTTTTCTCTTGAATCTTTCGGATCTGAATATTCATATCACAATTAAGAAGAATTACATTGAAATTATGCCAACTAGCATTCCACATCAAAAATTATCTTTTTTATCATTTACCTACTCGAGGACGAGCAGGAATTAAGCTTGGGGATGCTTGATACGTCTCCAATGTATCTATAATTTTTGATTGCTCCATGCTATATTATCTACTGTTTTGGGCAATATTGGGCTTTATTTTCCACTTTTATATTACTTTTGGGACTAACCTATTAACCGGAGGCCCAGCCCAGATTTGCTGTTTTTTTGCCTATTTCAGTGTTTCGAAGAAAAGGCATATCAAACGAATTCGAAACGGAACGAAATCAACTGGAGAAGTTATTCTTGGAAGGAAAGCAACCCAGGGAACTTGGAGTGCACGTGAGGGGAGACACGGGCTGCCCACGAGGGTGGGGGGCGCGCGCCCTGCCTCGTGGGGCCCCCGTGGCTCCTCCGACGTACTTCCTGCACCCATATATATCGTCGTACCCTAAAACTTCCAGAACAGAACCTAGATCGGGAGTTCCGCCGCCGCAAGCCTCTATAGCCACCAAAAGTCAATCGGGACCCTGTTCCAGCACCCTGCCGGAGGGGGGAACCCTCACCAGTGGCCATCTTCATCATTCCGGCGCTCTCCATGATGAGGAGGGAGTAGTTCACCCTCAGGGCTGAGGGTATGTACCAATAGCTATGTGTTTGATCTCTCTCTCTCTCTCTCGTGTTCTTGATTTGGCACGATCTTGATGTATCGCGAGCTTTGCTATTATAATTGGATCTTATGTTTCTCCTCCCCCTATACTCTCTTGTAATGAATTGAGTTTCCCCTTTGAAGTAATCTTATCGGTTGAGTCTTTAAAGATTTGAGAACACTTGATGTATGTCTTGCGTGCGTATCTGTGGTGACAATGGGATATCACGTGATTCACTTTATGTATGTTTTGGTGATCAACTTGTGGGTTCCGCCCATGAACCTATGCATAGGGGTTGGCACACGTTTTCGTCGTGATTCTCCGGTAGGAACTTTGGGGCACTCTTTGAGGTCCTTTGTGTTGGTTGAATAGATGAATCTGAGATTGTGTGACGCATATCGTATAATCATACCCACGGATACTTGAGGTGACATTGGAGTATCTAGGTGACATTAGGGTTTTGGTTGATTTGTGTCTTAAGGTGTCATTCTAGTACGAACTCTAGGGTTGTTTGTGACACTTATAGGAATAGCCCAACAGATTGATTGGAAAGAAAAACTTTGAGGTGGTTTCATACCCTACCATAATCTCTTCGTTTGTTCTCCGCTATTAGTGACTTTGGAGTGACTCTTTGTTGCATGTTGAGGGATAGTTATGTGATCCAATTATGTTATCATTGTTGAGGGAACTTACACTAGTGAAAGTATGAACCCTAGGCCTTGTTTCCTATCATTGCAATACCGTTTATGCTCACTTTTATCATTTGCTACCTTGCTGTTTTTATATTTTCAGAATACAAAAACTATTATCTACTATCCATATTGCACTTGTATCACCATCTCTTCACCGAACTAGTGCACCTATACAATTTACCATTGTATTGGGTGTGTTGGGGACACAAGAGGCTCTTTGTTATTTGGTTGCAGGGTTGCTTGAGAGAGACCATCTTCATCCTACGCCTCCTACGGATTGATAAACCTTAGGTCATCCACTTGAGGGAAATTTGCTACTGTCCTACAAACCTCTGCACTTGGAGGCCCAACAACGTCTACAAGAAAAAGGTTGTGTAGTAGACATCAGTAGACTGTAACATTACCTTCAGTGTCGGTCTTCTTCTTGAAGATCCGTTTATTCTCTATGGCCCGCCGATCATCAGGCAAGCCAACCAAAGTCCACACTTTGTTCTCATACATGGATCCCATCTCAGATTTGATGGCCTCAAGCCATTTTGTGGAATCTGGGCTCATCATCGCTTCCTCATAGTTCATAGGTTCATCATTGTCAAGTAACATGACCTCCGGAACAGGATTGCCGTACCACTCTGGTGCGGATCTTACTCTGGTTGACCTACGAGGTTCGGTAGTAACTTGATCAGAAGTTTCATGATCATAATCATTAGCTTCCTCACTTACTGGTGTAGGAATCACCGGAAGTGATTTCAGTGATGAACTACTTTCCAATAAGGGAGCAGGTACAATTACCTCATCAAGTTCTACTTTCCTCCCACTCACTTCTTTCGAGAGAAACTCCTTCTCTAGAAAGGATCCATTCTTAGCAACGAATATCTTGCCTTCGGATCTGTGATAGAAGGTGTACCCAACAGTCTCCTTTGGGTATCCTATGAAGACACATTTCTCCGATTTGGGTTCGAGCTTATCATGTTGAAGCTTCTTCACATAAGAATTGCGGCCCCAAACTTTAAGAAACGACAACTTGGGTTTCTTGCCAAACCACAGTTCATAAGGTGTCATCTCAACGGATTTTGATGGTGCCCTATTTAACGTGAATGCAGCCTTCTCTAAAGCATAACCCCAAAACGATAATGGTAAATCAGTAAGAGACATCATAGATCGCACCATATCTAGTAAAGTACGATTACGATGTTCGGACACACCATTACGCTGTGGTGTTTCACGTGGCGTGAGTTGCGAAACTATTCCGCATTGTTTCAAATGAAGACCAAACTCGTAACTCAAATATTCTCCTCCACGATCAGATTGTAGAAACTTTATTTTCTTGTTACAATGATTTTCTACTTCACTCTGAAATTCTTTGAACTTTTCAAATGTTTCAGACTTATGTTTCATTAAGTAGATATACCCATATTTGCTCAAATAATCTGTGAAGGTGAGAAAATAATGATATCCGCAATGTTCATTGGACCACATACATCAGTATGTATGATTTCCAATAACTTTATTGCTCGCTCCATTGTTCCGGAGAACGGAGTTTTAGTCATCTTGCCCATGAGGCATGGTTCGCAAGTACCAAGTGATTCATAATCAAGTGATGCCAGAAGTCCATCAGAATGGAGTTTCTTCATGCGTTTACACCAATATTACCCAAACGGCAGTGCCACAAACAAGTTGCACTATCAGTATCAACTCTGCATCTTTTGGCTTCCATACTATGAACATGTGTATCGCTACTATCAAGATTTAGTAAAAATAGACCACTCATCAAGGGTGCATGACCATAAAAGATATTACTCATATAAATAGAACAACCATTATTCTCCGATTTAAATGAATAACTGTCTCGCATCCAACAAGATCCAGATATAATGTTCATGCTCAACGTTGGCACCACATAACAATTATTTAGGTCTAAAACTAATCCTGAAGGTAGATGTAGAGGTAGCGTGCCGAGGGCGATCACACCGACTTTGGAACCATTTCCCACACGCATCGTCACCTCGTCCTTAGCCAATCTTCGCTTAATCCGTAGCCCCTGTTTCGAGTTGCAAATATTAGCAACAAAACCAGTATCAAATACCCAGGCGCTACTGCGAGCATTAGTAAGGTACACATCAATAACATGTATATCAAATATACCTTTCACTTCGCCATCCTTCTTCTCTGCCAAATACTTGGGGCAGTTCCCCTTCCAGTGACCAGTCCCTTTGCAGTAGAAGCACTCAGTCCAAGGCTTCGGTCCAGACTTGGGTTTCTTCACTTGAGCAGCAACTGGCTTGCTGTTCTTTTTGAAGTTCCCCTTCTTCCCTTTACCCTTTTTCTTGAAACTGGTGGTCTTGTTGACCATCAACACTTGATGCTCTTCTTGATTTCTACCTCCGCAGTCTTTAGCATTACGAAGAGCTCAGGAATCATCTTATCCATCCCTTGCATATTATAGTTCATCACGAAGCTCTTGTAGCTAGGTGGCAGTGATTGAAGAACTTTGTCAATGACACTATCATCAGGAAGATTAACTCCCAGCTGAGTCAAGTGGTTGTGGTACCCAGACATTCTGAGTATATGTTCACTGACAGAACTATTCTCCTCCATTTTGCACTATAGAACTTATTGAAGACTTCATATCTCTCAATCCAGGCATTTGCTTGAAATATTAACTTCAACTCCTGGAACATCTCCTATGCTCCATGACGTTCAAAACATCATTGAAGTCCGATAACCCGGAAGTATAGGGGATCGCAACAGTTTTCGAGGGTAGAGTGTTCAACCCAAATTTATTGATTTGACACAAGGGGAGCCAAAGAATATTCTCAAGTATTAGCAGCTGAGTTGTCAATTCAACCACACCTGGATAACTTAATATCTGCAGCAAAGTGTTTAGTAGCAAAGTAATATGATAGTAGTGGTAACGATAGCAAAAGTAATATTTTTGGGTTTTATAGTGATTATAACAGTAGCAACAAAAAGTAAATAAGCGAAGAACAATATATGAAAAACTCGTAGGCATTGGATCGGTGATGGAGAATTATGTCGGATGTGATTGATCATGCAACATTTATAACATAGGGTGACACAGAACTTGCTTCAGTTCATCAATGTAATGTAGGCATGTATTCCGAATGTAGTCATACGTGCTTATGGAAAAAAAACTTGCATGACATCTTTTGTCCTACCCTCCCATGGCAGCGGGATCCTATTGGAAACTAAGGGATATTAAGGCCTCCTTTTAATAGAGTACCGGACCAAAGCATTAACACATAGTGAATACATGAACTCCTCAAACTACGGTCATCACCGGTAATGGTCCCGATTATTGTCACTTCGGGGTTAACGAATCATAACACATAATAGGTGACTATAGACTTGCAAGATAGGATCAAGAACTCACATATATTCATGAAAACATAATAGGTTCAGATCTGAAATCATGGCATTCGGGCCCTAGTGACAAGCATTAAGCATAGCAAAGTCATAGCAACATCAATCTCAGAACATAGTGGATACTAGGGATCAAACCCTAACAAAACTAACTCGATTACATGATAAATCTCATCCAACCCATCGCCGTCCAGCAAGCCTACGATGGAATTACTCACGCACGACGGTGAGCATCATGAAATTGGTGATGGAGGAAGGTTGATGATGACGATGGCAACGGATTCCCCTCTCCGGAGCCCCGAACGGACTCCAGATCAGCCCTCCCGAGAGAGTTTAGGGCTTGGCGGCGGCTCCGTATCGTAAAACACGATGAATCCTTCTCTCTAATTTTTTCTCCTTGAGCACGAATATATGGAGTTGGAGTTGAGGTCGGTGGAGCGTCAGAGGGCCCATGAGGCAGGGGGTGCGCCCAGGGGGGTAGGCGCGCCCCCACCCTCGTGGACAGGGTGTGGGCCCCCTGACGTGGATTCTTCTTCCTGTATTTTTTATATTCCAAAAATAATCTACTTTGATTGTCATGTCATTCCGAGAACTTTTATTTCTGCACAAAAATAACACCATGGCAATTTTGCTAAAAACAACGCCAGTCCGGGTTAGTTCCATTCAAATCATGCAAGTTAGAGTCCAAAACAAGGGCAAAAGTGTTTGGAAAAGTAGATACGACGGAGACGTATCAAATCCCCCAAGCTTAAACCTTTGCTTGCCCTCAAGCAATTCAGTTGATAAACTGAAAGTGATAAAGAAAAACTTTTACAAACTTTGTTTGCTCTTGTTGTTGTAAATATGTAAAACCAGTATTCAAGTTTTCAACAAAGATTATGAACGAACCATATTCACAATAACATTTAGGTCTCATGTTTACTCATATCAATGGCATAATCAGTGCGAGCAATAATAACAAATCTCGGATGACAACACTTTCTCAAAACAATCATGATATGATATAATAAGATGGTATCTCGCTAGCCCTTTCTGAGACCGCAAAACATAAATGCAGAGCACCTTTAAAGATCAAGGACTGACTAGACATTGTAATTCATGGTAAAAGAGATCCAGTCACAGTCATACTCAATGTAAACTAACAGTAATGGATGCAAATGACAGAGGTGCTCTCCAACTAGTGCTTTTTAATAAGAGGATGATGACTCAACATAAAAATAAATAGATAAGCCCTTCACAGAGGGAAGCAGGGATTTGTAGAGGTGCCAGAGCTCAGTTTTGAAATAGATATGAATAATATTTTGAGCGATATACTTTCATTGTCAACATAACAACTGAGAGATCTCGATATCTTCCATGCTATACACATTATAGGCGGTTCCCAAGCAGAATGGTAAAGTTTATACTCCCCCACCATCGACAAGCATCAATCCATGGCTTGCCCGAAACGACGGGTGCCTCCAACTAACAACAAACCCGGGGGAGTTTTGTTTGCAATTATTTTGATTTGATTTGAGCATGGGACTGGGCCTCCCGGTGACCAGGCATTTTCTCGTGAGTGAGGAGCGGAGTCCACTCCTCTTGAGAATAACCCGCCTATTATGGAGGATACAGATAGCCCTAGTTTATACATGAGCTATTCGAGCATACAAAACAGAATGTTTATTTGAATGTTTAGAGTTTGGCACATACAAATTTACTTGGAACGGCAGGTAGATACAGTATATAGGTAGGTATAGTGGACTCATATGGAATAACTTTGGGGTTTATGGAATTGGATGCACAAACAGTATTCCCGCTTGGTACAAGTGAAGGCTAGAAAAAGACTGGGAAGCGACCAGCTAGAGAGCGACAACGGTCATGAACATGCATTAAAATTAATTGACACCGAATGTAAGCATGAGTAGGATATAATGCACCATGAACATAAATATCGTAGAGGCTATTTTGATTTTGTTTCAACTACATGCGTGAACATGTGCCAAGTCAAGCCACTCGAATCATTCAAAAGAGGATACCACCATATCATACCACATCATAACCATTTTAATAGCATGTTGGCACGCAAGGTAAACCATTATAAGCTCCTAGCTAATTAAGCATGGCATAAGCAACTACAATCTCTAATTGTCATTGCAAATATGTTTCTTTCATAATAGGTTGAATCAGGAACGATGAACTAATCATATTTACAAAAACAAGAGAGGTCGAGTTCATACCATCTTTTCTTATCTCAATAAGTTCATCATATAATCATCATTATTGCCTTTCACTTGCACAACCAAATGACGTGGATAATAATAATAGTGCACGTGCATTGGACTAAGCTGGAATCTGCAAGCATTCAATTCAAGAGAGAAGACAAGGTAATATGAACTCTTTGTTAGATCATCAATAATGCATATAAGAGCCACTCAACATTTTCATTATGGTCTTCTCCTCTCGACCCCAAAGGAAAGAAAAGAAACAAAACTATTCACACAGGAAAGCTCCCAACAAGCAAAAGAAGAACGAGAAATATTTTTGGGTTTTCTTTTAATTACTACTACTACAGGCATGGAAAGTAAACTAACTAAAATCTACAACTATTTTTTGGTTTTTCTTAAGGTTTTTCAAACACACAAAAAGAAAACGAGAAAATGAAAATAAACTAGCATGGATGATAAAATGAAAGAGTATGAGCACCGACAACTAGCATGAGTGTGTGAACATGAATGTAATATCGATGAGAAGTACGTACTCCCCCAAGCTTAGGCTTTTGGCCTAAGTTGGTCTATGCCCATGGATGGCCTGGTGGATATCCGAAGTTGAAGCTGGGGTCATACTGAGATGCATCAACTATTGCCCGACGAGCTACAGCTTGGAGGCAAGCTGCCTCCGTCCTCCTCTCGTACCCGGTCGCCTCCTCCCTGGTTATAACATATCTCCCTTTTGCTTGAAAGTCAAAGAAGGCAGGAGCAGGGAGAGCGACGTGATAGGTGCATCGTCTATCAAAGATTAGTTGGTACTAGAGGAACTGATTGTCCTCTCAACAAACTGATGACGAACCATGGCATTATAATCTAAATAAGCAGGAAGTAACTCAATATCATCTCCACGTATGGGTATCTCAAGAAAATCAGCTAAACGGATTGCATAAATTCCACCAAAGAAATCTCCATTAATTTTTTTATGGGACAATTACATTTCTGCCCCTAACTGAAACCCACTACTCAAATTTGCCCCTAATTTCAATGTGTGCTCAAATTTGCCCCTCTGTCGTTAGTTGCCCTTATAGAAATGCCCTTCTGCGTCGTTACCATCCGGTCAAACAACTTTGACCATCTCGAAAAAAATAGTAAAAAAATCAAAAAAATCTGAAATTTTGTGGGATTGAAGCTACTCATGTGCGCAAGGTGCGTGCAAATTTTCGTGCTATTTAGACATACCAGGAGATCGTGGCAAAGGAAAACAATAAATCTATACATCTTTGAATAGTAAATTCAAAAAAATAGCAAGAAAATTCAAAAACATATGAATTTTTTTGGCATCCAAGATGCTCGGGGGCACAAGGCGTGTGCAAAATTTTGTTATCAAATGACATGCGAGGAGCTCTCGCAAAAAAAACAAAAATAGTGTATTTTTTACAAGTTTTTTCTGAGACAATTTTTGTTTTTTTCTCCACGAGCTCCTACAATGTCCAAACACAAAAAAAAATTGCACACACTTTCCAAACCTAAGCATCTTGGATGCCAAAAGAATTCATATTTTTTTTGAATTTTTTTGCTATTTTTTTGAATTTACGGTTCACACGTGTACATATTTACTGTTTTTCCTTCGCCACGAGCTCCTAGAATGTCCAAACAACATGAAAATTTGCACGCACCTTGCGAACCTGAGTATCTTCGATCCCACAAAAGTTCAGATATTTTTGACTTTGTTTGCTATTTTTTCGAGATGGTCAAAGCTGTTTGACCAGACGGTAATGGCGCAGAAGGGCATTTCTATAAGGGCAACTAACGGCAGAGGGGCAAATTTGAGCACACATTGAAATTAGGGGCAAATTTGAGTAGTGGGTTCCAGTTAGGGCAGAAATGGAATTGTCCCTTTTTTTATTATGCAACCTGCGTGCAACAATGGCCCCTAAGTTATATTGTCTATCTTCTAATACGACACTCTTGAGAACACTAAGATCTGGCACACACATGTGACATGCCTCATCCTTACCATTTATGCATCTACCTATAAAGAGAGCAAAATAATGTATAATAGGAAAATGAATGCTCCCTATGGTAGCTTACGTGATTTCCCTAAATTTCCCCACAGTTATAATAGCAAGAAAGTCTCTATATTCAGATTTGCGAGGTTCACTAACATTACCCCATTGTGGGAGTTTACAAGCAGTGTTAAAATCTTCTAAGTCCATGGTATAAGATTTATCATAAAGATCAAACAGGTCAGTTTGAGAATTGCGTGATGATGAAAATTTGAACCTTCTCACAAAGGAATTAGTGTGGTAGTAGTACCGACGACACTTATCTGCCACGAAGCTCTCAAGATCGGCATTACGCACAGATGCTTCAAATTCCTCCTTGATTCCTGCTCGAACCATGAAGTCCTCTGACGGCCATTCACAAGGCCGCACTTGAGCATCCCTTGGTGGTTCATTGTCCGACTCGCGTATTGCGGGTCTGGGTCCTTGCTTCCTTGAGGAACCACGTTGGCACATTTTCCTAAACATATTTCTTCCTCTCAAAAATTTCTGAAATTTTTAGTAACTTAAAATAAAAGTGAACCAAACTCAACAAAATTGATAGCAACTACTCCTACAAGTGCCTAGAGGATATATCATGCATTAAAACTACTTTTGACCACATAAATTTGACATGCAAGCTTAAGAACAGGGTCACCTAAGCAGCAAAAATTTGCAATGAATAAAGCACTAGAACAAAAACTAATTAGACCATTGGAGGAGTCACATACCAAAGAACAATCCCCCAAAGCAGTTTTGTGAATGGAGCATTGAGCAAGGAGATCGAAAATGGCAGGAAGATGAGCAAGAACTCGGGTTTGAGCTCGTTGGTGATTTTTTGGGAGGAAGAAGGAGTGTGTGGTGGCTGGAATAAGTGGAGGGGACCCACGTGGGGTCCACGAGGCAGGGGGTGCGCCAAGGGGGTGGGCGCTCCCTCCACCCTCGTGGGCACGTGGCTGCTCCCCCTGCTGTGTTTTTAGTGCCAGATATTCTCACATATTCTAGAAAAAATCATATTTAATTTTCAGGGCATTTGGAGAACTTTTATTTTCGGGGTATTTTTTATTGCACAGATAATTCAGAAAACAGACAGAAAATATTATTTTTGCTTTATTTAATATAAATAACAGAAAGTAAAAAGAGGGTACAAAGAGTTGTGTTTTCTAACTTCATCCATCTCATGCTCATCAAAAGGAATCCATTAACAAGGTTGATCAAGTCTTGTTAACAAACTCATTTCGAGTAACATGAAACGAGAGAAATTTCGAATACAGTAGGTTACCCCAATGGGGATATGCATGTCCCCAACAATAAGAATATCATATTTCTTCTTGACGGTAGGAAGAGGAAATTCAAAACCTCCAATAGTGATTGTTGAAATTTTTCCAATAGAATTGATACTGTGGACTTGAGGTTCTTTCCTCGGAAAGTGTACCATATGCTCATTACCATTAACATGAAAAGTGACATTGCCTTTGGTGCAATCAATAACAGCCCCTGCAGTATTCAAGAAGGATCTTCCAAGAATAATGGACATACTATCGTCCTCGGGAATATCAAGAATAACAAAGTCCGTTAAAATAGTAACGTTTGCAACCACAACAGGCACATCCTCAGAAATACCGACAAGTATAGCAATTGATTTATTAGCCATTTGCAAAGATATTTCAGTAGGTGTCAACTTATTCAAATCAAGTCTACGATATAAAGAGAGAGGCATAACACTAACACCGGCTCCAAGATCACATAAAGCAATTTTAACATAGTTTCTTTTAATGGAGCATGGTATAGTTGGTACTCCTGGATCTCCAAGTTTCTTTGGTATTCCACCCTTAAAAGTATAATTAGCAAGCATGGTGGAAATTTCAGCTTCTGGTATCTTTCTTTTATTAGTAACAATTTCTTTCATGTACTTAGCACAAGGATTCATTTTAAGCATAGCAGTCAAACGTACGCAAAAAGATAAGTCTAATCATTTCAGCAAAGCGCTCAAAATCCTCATCATCCTTTTTCTTGGACAATTTACGAGGAAAAGGCATGGGTTTCTGAACCCATGGTTCTCTTTCTTTACTATGCTTCCTAGCAACAAAGTCTCTCTTACCATAACGTTGATTCTTTGATTGTGGGTTATCAAGATCAACAACAGGTTCAATCTCTACATCATTATCATTGCTAGGTTGAGCATCAACATGAAGATCATCATTAACATTATCACTAGGTTCATGTTCATTACCAGATTGTGTTTCAGCATCAGAAATAGAAATATCATTGGGATTCTCAGGTGTATCAGTAACAGGTTCACTAGAAGCATGCAAAGTCCTATCATTCTTATTTTTCTTCCTCTTAGAAGGACTAGGTGCATCAATATTAATTCTCTGAGAATCTTGCTCAATTCTCTTAGGGAGGCCTTCAGGGTACAAAGGTTCCTGAGTCATTTTACCACCTCTAGTCATAACTCTAACGGCATTATCATTCTTCTTATTATTTAATTTATTGAGCAATTCATTCTGAGCTTTAAGTACTTGTTCTACTTGAGTGGTAACCATAGAAGCATGTTTACTAATAGGTTTAAGTTCACCTTTAACATTAGCCATATAATCACCCAAGTGTTCCAGCATATCTGCATTGTGTTTCAATTGTCTACCAACATCAGCATTGAAGTTTTCTTGTTTAACCATAAAGTCATCAAACTCATCCAAGCATGGGCTAACAAACTTAGTAAATGGGATTTCACATTTATCGAATCTATAGAGAGAATTTACCTTTACTACCTGTGTCGGGTTATCAAGACCATGTATTTCTTCAGCATGCGATAAATTAAGGCCATGTATTTCTTCAATAGGTGGTAAATTCTTAACATCTTCAGTTTTAATACCTTTTTCTTTCATAGATTTCTTTGCCTCTTGCATACCTTCCGGACTGAGAAAATAGAATACCCCTTTTCTTCGGAGTTGGCTTAGGAGTCGGTTCAGGAAGTGTCCAATTATTTCATTAGTCAACATATTATTCGATAACAATTTACCTTGATCAACAGTTCTCTCCCTGAAAACACAACCATCACAACTATCCAGGTGGTCTCTGAAAGCATCGGTTAGTCCATTATAAAAGATATAGAGTATTTAATTTTTCTTGAGAGGATGATCATGCAAAGCATTAAGTAATCATAGAAGCCTCCCCCAAGCTTGTGGGAGACTCTCTTCTTCAATTTGCACAAAATTATATATTTGCCTTGAAGCAGCTTGTTTCTTATGAGCGGGGAAACATTTAGTAGAGAAGTAATAAATCATATCCTGGGGACTACGCACACAACTAGGATCAAGAGAATTAAACCATGTTTTAGCATCACCTTTTAATGAGAACGGAAAAAAGTTAAGGATAAAGTAATAGCGAGTTTTCTCATCATGAGTAAACAGGGTGGCTATATCATTTAATTTAGTAACATGTGCCACAAGAGTTTCAGATTCATAGCCATAAAAAGGATCAGATTCAACCAAAGTAATTATCTCAAGATCGACAGAGAAATCATAATCCTTATCAGTAATAAAGATAGGTGAAGTAGCAAAAGCAGGGTCATATTTCATTCTAGCATTCAAAGACTTTTCCTTTAAGCTTAGCTAATAATTTCTTAAGATCAGATCTATCATTGCAAGCTAAGAAGTCTCTAGCAGTTTATTCATCCATAACATAACCCTCAGGAACAACACGCAATTCATATCTAGGGGGAGAATCTTCATCATCACTGTCGGGGATATACCTCGCGGTATGACCCAGCTGGAGTTGTAAACCGGCTGGGACTTGATAAACCGGCGGATGGTAAACCGGCGGAGAGTTAAGATAGAGAGTCAAGATAGATGGCTAAGACAGATGGTAAACTGGCTGGTGGTAAACCGGCAGACAGTTAAGACAGATGGTTAAGAAAGACGGTAAACCGGTGAGTGTTAAACCGGCAGAGTTAGGACAGATGGTAGCACCGGCAGGTGTTAAGTCAATCATAACCCAGCAGACAATGTTAAACCGGCAGACGTTAAGAAGCCCAGGAAGGGAAGTCAAAATAGTTTAAGTCTTAGTTCGAGATGGACTCTACATGTAACCCGCCCCTTTAACTTATATAAGGAGGGACAGGGACCCCAAAGAGGGACAAGCAAACAACAATCTCTAGGGCTAGACACAATTAGAGGAGAGCCGATTTATGGCGACTTCTTAGTGATGATAATGAGATCTAGCCTCAAACAACATGTAGGGTTGTTATCGGATGATGTTTCCCGGGGCCCAAAGCTGTATAAATCCTCGTCTTGTGTTGCGTTTCTCGATTCTGCTCAACCCTTCTTAAGCTACCACATAGATGCGTTGGCCTCACGACTAAATCCTTCCGCTAGGACATCTGACGTGACAATTCCATGACAGTTGGCGCCCATCGTAGGGCCCGCGCACGGTGGTGTTGAGTTCTTGAAGGGATCGAGAAATTTATGATTTTCCGGATGAGCCAGTTTGGGAGGATCTACATTGGCTTGAAGATCATCGATTCGGAATCACAGTTATGACTCGGATTCGCTATGACGACTTAAATTCTGCAGCAAGGATAGTAGGCAGAGTCCAAAAGTGTTCCATGGCTGTTATTTGAAGATAAGGTTGATCCGTCAGAAAAATTAGCAGTATCCGGCGGATCAGAGTTGCATTAAGACTCCACTGCCACTGCTCGGTGAGACTAGCAAAAACAACGAAGGAATAAGTGCCAAGCGGATGGAGGCCACGACCCGAAAACGGAATATGATACAATCCGGACTCCTTCGCTGTCCACGCTTCGAGTCCTCGACCCGGCCTCCTCTATCGAGGCCGGTTATCCTGCCCGTCTGCTCGTGGCCTCTGGTCATCGCATGTTCGCCAGCCCGCCGGCCACCGCGTGAGTCGCCGGCCGCCGAGCCCTACGAGTCGCTGTCCGCTTCAACCTCCATGGCCGGCGAGCTGTTTCTTCATCTTCAGATCGGCTTTATGCCTCTTCTGCCGCCTCAAGCCGTGGTTGGGCGGTCGGTGCTGCCGCTTTAGATTCACCTTACCTACACCTCCGCTGTTTTGCCACGCCGGATCACTGCTGTCACGTTCCGCCTCGCTTTGCCGAGTCGCCGCTGCCTCGCATTGACCACGACTTGCCGCCTGGTCCGTTTGCTCCTCTGCGAGTTGCCCGTCATGATATTGTTGCCTCTGCCTTGGTCAAACCGGCCTCATCTATGTCGCAAACCATTTCTTCCGTGGCCACGCTGAGTTGTCCCAGCCGGATCACCTCCGCCCGCGCCGGTTGATGGCATCACCCCGGTGCCAGCTCCGCCGGGTCTCCACGTCTCCAAAATCGCGCCCGCACTTGCGTCCGAGCTGCCGCGCTAAGAGCCGCCTCCTGCCGCAACGGGATCTGCGGTCATAAGCTGGCACTGACTTAAATCGCCGCCGCGCCTTCTCCCGCTGGGCATCACCTCCGCTCGAGCCACGGCCTCGAGCTGCTTCGCGCTGGTTGACCCGCCGTAGTAAGTCGACCGGCAACTACGCCAAATCGCCACCGCGCGGAGCCGCTTCTAACACCTATTAATCTCTGCTGCGGAGTTGAGCTGGCTCGGCTGCCCTCTGAACTGCGCGGCACGCGATTCAGCTCGCCTCGCGCCGCCATGTGCTTCTGCAGCACTGAACCACCTCGCCTTCTTAGCCGAGGCTGGCCTCACCTCCTGCCTCGACCCGCCTCGGCCTCGCGCTACCAGGCAGGTGTTGAACCGCCGCCTCTGCCGCGGCAGTGTTCCGCCGCCTGACGCGTGCGCCACTCCGAGCAAAAACCGGCCCCGAGTCACCGTCGCTGGCCTCTCGTTCCATCCATACTGGATGTCGCAACCAAGTTGCCTTGCTTCGCTCTCCGCCGGCGCGGTCCGTTGCGAGCTGCCGCCCTCACCTGGCCTGGCCCGTCACCGGGTTGTCATGCCCCAACGGCCGCTTGAGATACTCCGCCTGCGTCCGCGGCTGCGCCGTCCCGCGACGACCCGGTGCCCCGTCTCACCTCACGGGCTCCCCAGTCGGCTGCCGCCCCGCTCTGACCGCGCGGGCTGCGACTCGCGCCGCCGCACCTGGGACTCGCTTCCTCAGTCACCGTAAGTCGCCGCGTCCGAGAGGCCTCGCCTTGCTGCTACTTCGCGCTACCACGGCTACGTCCTTCTCCTGAGCCGTTTTCGCCAGGGACCTCCTCGGCTGCGCCATGAGTCGCCCGCCGCTGCGCCTGGCCGGTTCTGGCCACGACCAAGCCACCGCCGTCCCGACTGAGACGCGTCCGCGGCCCGAGTCAACCGTATGCTCAACCCGTGAGACAACAGTAGGAGGTGAGAGCTACGGGGAGAGAGGAATCGATGGAAATAGAGAGGAAGACAAGTCTGCCATGGAAATAGCGCTGGAAGGAATGGCTCTCGCTGGAGCTGAGAAGATAAGGTCACGTTCGTGTGATCCGGAGCCAGCGGTCGACAGGAGAGAAAAATCCTAAGGAAAAGGGCTCTGGACCCATAAGGCAGCCGTGAGCTAGTAGTAGTACTACTTAATGCTCCTACGTAGATGGATTAGGGTCAGGCCATGCTGCTCTTACACCTCCACGTGAAGATTCAATCAGGCAAACAATTACTGGTGAAACTAGTGTTACATCACAAGCGTCAATGCAAAATTTTCCAGTACGGACAAGCCGGCCAGAAGAAAAGGTCGACATGCAGGAAACAACTTGAGTACTATGAGTATTGTCTCCTCATGATAGGAAAGAAAACAAAAGCGATCAAGTCCCCAGATTAATAAGGACTAAAGGGAATGTACGTCATCACATCAACTGAGCATCTGCTATCTTTTTTGTCTGACAAAAATACCAGGTGATATTCTTTCGGATTATTTTTTATCAATACTTGTTAATTTTTTGAGAAAACAACCACTCTGCCATACACTGTTGTTATATGCAGAGCAAATTATTTATTACAAAGCTGGTGTTATACCGTGGGGACGCAGCACGCACCAGCAATGTTCTGCATCAGCGTTCGTCTATGCCTTGCTATTCGATGGACATGTGTACGAGCCGTTGCCCCCGCGGTCTAGTTTACATCAACTCGCCGGGACTGCACCTGCGATTGACTCGCCCGTCTGCGAGTCTTACCGCGCCTGCGATTGACTCGCTCGTCCGCACCGGTTTACAACGCCGCGGCCGACTCGGCCGTGATTAATTTTCGCTTCACCATGGTGATCATCAACTCCACGGTGGATAACCCCTGGCATGATATATCAGGTGAAATCCATCCAGTATATTTTATATTACATATTGCCTTCTCTAACGGAGCAATTACTCCGGCTAGCAAGGTTGTCTAATGCAGGACCCTAAACCGCCATATTGGTGCAAATTTAAAGGTCGTCAGAAAATTTCCGTCTTAAAAAGGAGGATTTCGGTTTAATATCCCGCTTAAGGGAAAGTTATCTCCCACAAAGCTTTGAAGCTCTCGATAGCCGGTTCAAAATACCGGTTCAAGAAGAATTTATCTCTTGCAAAAAGTTAAAGGTTGCCCAAGAGGACCTGCTGCCCTGACGCGCGGTTCAAACATGGGTGTCCTGCCTTATGGGCTCATCTTCATATGATTACTTGGGGGCTTCCTGTTCAAACATAAGTGTATTCACCAAAGAGAACATGGCGTTACTACCCTCTTGATGCGGTTATCAAGACAATATTATCATCAGGGGCCAAAGAGAGTTTGTTGCACACCACAACTCAAACATAGGCACCCGACGAGCACAACTCAGAAATATATCACATGGGGGCTTCTGCTTGCAAATCGGAGTCCTGTCCATTAATCCGGCTATCACGCCACAACAAAGCTTGGGAGCTTCACACCCAAGGGGCCAAAGAGAGTCTTGTTGCTACGCACAACTCAAACATAGGCACCCATTGAGCACAGCTCACAAAGTTACTTGGGGGCTCTTTTTGTAAAGTAACAAAGAGTTTGAAAGGACCCTTGTAATTGGGTATCGACCCACGGCTTGGAAGCCTGGTGTATTCACCTAAAACCCCGGGTTAACCTGCCTTCATCAAGTAAGCCACTCCTATCTAGGTAATCCTGGCATGACCCGCCAAACGTTTGACAAGTTACTCTTATACAGACCCTGAACTTGGCAAAGTTAAAAAGATGATTGGTTAGTTGGAGGGCCATCTTAAAAGGCTTTGTCAAATGGTTTAACTCAGCGACCTGGCAGCCCACGAAAAGCCTCGAGTTTGGGTCTGGCAGCCCTTGAAAAGCCTTGACTACAAGTTTTTTCATTTGCTTTTTGTCAAAGTTTCTTCTCCTTCGATAAGGTTTTAAGGTAAACCGGCGTCCATTGACCCGGCCAGACTATAAGTCATTTCATCAGTCCGGTGTTTCTTAACCCGGCACAAGCTTTCAACTATCAGTTGTTAGTACAAACTCAATTATAAACCGGAGTTTTCTTAGCCCGGTCTGGCGTTGACTATAAGTTGCCAGGATGATTATCCGGTGTTTATTACAACCCGACACAGTTTTATTACAAACTGGCAAAATATGACGGGAGTTATCATACTCAAGATTTGGGTTATCACCCTTACTAAAAAAAGTTGGTAAACCAACGATGTGATTCATTGTCATAGGTATGATCTATTTCATATTTGATTATTCTTAAGTGCAGCCTTGGTTATAAACCCGGGTTATATGTTGGGCATTATGACCCGTCCGGCGGTAAACCGACATGACACTTTAAACTTGTTGTATGCAGAAACAGGTTGAATAAAGCATAATTACAAATCACTGGTGTTTATTGACCCCGCCTGGCTTTGGACTATAAGTCGCCAGTATATATTTGGATTGCTCCATTGGAATTATGCGCTTATAAATCATTGGGTATATTATTCAAATAGCCAACATGGCTGGATTTTTATTATGGTTATCAATAACCAGTATTATGATTAAGGTTTTCAAAGTCGCTTTAGCGCAATGGCTATCATATTATTAATAGATATGATTTATTCTACAATTGAAGGAATAGTCCCGAGTTGCTACAGGCTTACGACCCGGCACTTGGGGGCTACATTATTTCAGTTGAAATTACATCAAATACACAAGTCTCATGTCGCTGCAAGCATGCACCATGACACTTGGGGGCTAATGCAAAGTCATTTTTTTCTCACCTTATTGAAGACCTGACTCATCACATTGTAATGAGCCGGCCCTTGGGGGCTACCAATTGCCTCTGTCAACAATTTAAGGTACAAAGCTTTTTATCCATTACATTGAAGGGTCCACTGCTCAGTTGGTAAATCACAAGGCTCTTAACCTTGTGGACGCGAATTTAAGCCCCATGATGGGGGTTACATCATATGATGTTATTTTAATTGAAGAATATATCAAAGTCCCAGCTCAATATTATCTTACTAAGCCGGCCCTTGGGGGCTACACTTTGCTGTTCAAAATTTACAAGATTATATTTACAAAGTCCCTGCTCATTATTGCATAATGACCCGGCCCTTGGGGGCTACACTGGTTGAAGTTTTTATGAGCATCAAGCAATTACAAGTCCCAAGTTGCTACAAGCATGACAACCCGGCACTTGGGGGCTACATATGTGGAATACTCAATTCTGACTAGTGATTGAGATGAACAACCTAGATTTCTCAAGATTGTGATATTTTATATTGAAGCAAGTCTTAAGCTGTTGCTATGCTACCTTCTTAAGACTTGGGCGCTACAAGTGATAGGCATATAAGAGGTATATTTTCAAGCTGGATGTTAACTACAAGTATGACCCTGTGCTATCAATATTTATAAACCGGTGATCTTGGCAATGATAAACCGACAAGTTTTACATTCTTAAACTGGCTGAATATCAGATGAGGATTTCAAGGACCAATATTTTTGTTAAGTCATTGGGAGCTGAGTCAAAGAAGTTATTCTTCACAATATTTCTGTGTGAAAAACCAATGTCAGCAAATTGATTATGAAGCTGGCCTATTGATCCGGATTTTCTAGAAGGAAATGACAAGGATTTAAAGATGCTCAGGATCAGTTTAACATGGATAAATCCAAGTTAAACTAGGGGCTAATGTCTGGGATATACCCCGCGGTATGACCCGGCTGGAGATGTAAACCGGCTGGGACTTGGTAAACCGACGGATGGTAAACCGGCGGAGATTTAAGATAGAGAGTCAAGACAGATGGCTAAGACAGACGGTAAACCGGCTGGTGGTAAACCGGCAGACAGTTAAGACAGATGGCTAAGAAAGACGGTAAACCGACGAGTGTTAAACTGGCAGAGTTAGGACAGATGGTAGCACCGGCAGGTGTTAAGTCAATCATAACCCGACAGACAATGTTAAACCGGCAGACAATGTTAAATCGGCAGACGTTAAGAAGCCCAGGAAGGGAAGTCAAAATAGTTTAAGTCTTAGTCCGAGATGGACTCTACATGTAACCCGCCCCTTTAACTTATATAAGGAGGGGCAGGGCTCCCCAAAGAGGGACAAGCAAACAACAATCTCTAGGGCTAGACACAATTAGAGGAGAGCCGGTTTATGGCAACTCCCTCGTGATGATAGTGAGATCTAGCCTCAAACATCATGTAGGGTTGTTACCGGATGATGTTTCCCGGGGCCCGAAGCTGTCTAAATCCTCGTCTTGTGTTGTGTTTCTCGATTCCGCTCAACCCCTCTCAAGCTACCACATAGATGCATTGGCCTCATGACTAAGTCCTTCCGCTAGGACATATGACGTGACAATTCCACGACAATCACTTTCATCAATATTATCTGTTTCAATAATTTCATTCTCTCTAGCCCTAGCAAGTTGTTCATCAAGAAATTCACCTAACGGCACAGTAGTATCAAGCATAGAAGTAGTTTCATCATAAATATCATGCAAAGCAGAAGTGGCATCATCAATAACATGCAACCTATCAGAATCAATAGCATGTGTAGGTGTCGCAAGTTTACTCAAAACAGAAGGTGAATCAAGTGCAAAGCTAGATGGCAGTTCCTTACCTCCCCTCGTAGTTGAGGGAATTTTTTTGGTTCTTTGATCTTTCAAGTTCTTCATAATGATAAGCAGATATAAATCCCAAGTGACTCAAAGAATAGATCTATGCTCCCCGGCAACGGCGCTAGAAAATAGTCTTGATAACCCACAAGTATAGGGGATCGCAACAGTTTTCGAGGGTAGAGTATTCAACCCAAATTTATTGATTTGACACAAGGGGAGCCAAAGAATATTCTCAAGTATTAGCAGCTGAGTTGTCAATTCAACCACACCTAGATAACTTAATATCTGCAACAAAGTGTTTAGTAGCAAAGTAATATGATAGTAGTGGTAACAATAGCAAAAGTAATATTTTTGGGTTTTATAGTGATTGTAACATTAGCAACAGAAAAGTAAATAAGCAAAGAACAATATATGAAAAGCTCGTAGGTAGTGGATCGGTGATGGAGAATTATGTTGGATGTGATCGATCATGCAACAGTTATAACATAGGGTGACACAGAACTAGCTCCAGTTCATCAATGTAATGTAGGCATGTATTCCGAATATAGTCATACGTGCTTATGGAAAAGAACTTGCATGACATCTTTTGTCCTACCCTCCCGTGGCAGCGGGGTCCTATTGGAAGCTAAGGGATATTAAGGCCTCCTTTTAATAGAGTACCGAACCAAAGCATTAACACATAGTGAATACATGAACTCCTCAAACTACGGTCATCACCGGTAATGGTCCCGGTTATTCTCACTTCGGGGTTAACGGATCATAACACATAATAGGTGACTATAGCTTGCAAGATAGGATCAAGAACTCACATATATTCATGAAAACATAATAGGTTCAGATCTGAAATCATGGCACTCGGGCCCTAGTGACAAGCATTAAGCATAGCAAAGTCATAGCAACATCAATCTTAGAACGTAGTGGATACTAGGGATCAAACCCTAACAAAACTAACTCGATTACATGATAAATCTCATCCAACCCATCACCGTCCAGCAAGCCTACAACGGAATTACTCACGCACAGCGGTGAGCATCATGAAATTGGTGATGGAGGAAGGTTGATGATGATGATGGTGATGGATTCCCCTCTCCGGAGGCCCGAACAGGCTCCAGATCAGCCCTCCCTAGAGAGTTTAGGGCTTGGCGGCGGCTCCGTATCATAAAACGCGATGAATCCCTCTCTCCGATTTTTTTCTCCCTGAGCATGAATATATGGAGTTGGAGTTGAGGTCGGTGGAGCGTCAGGGGGCCCACGAGGCAGGGGGCCCTGACGTGAATTCTTCTCCCAGTATTTTTTATATATTCCAAAAATAATCTCTGTTGATTTTCGGGTCATTCCCAGAACTTTTATTTCTGCACAAAAATAACACCATAGCAATTCTGCTAAAAACAATGTCAGTCTGGTCCATTCAAATCAAGTGTTTGGAAAAGTATATACGACGGAGACGTATCAAAGTCTCGGTTCTAAGCCGTAAAGCATGGCACACTGAACTATCGAGTAGGCATCAGCTTTGCTCTGCCAGGTGTTCACAACATCTGGCGTTGCTCCTGCAGTGGGTTTGTCACCTAACAGTGCTTCTAGGACGTAATTCTTCTGTGCAGCAATGAGGATAATTCTCAAGTTACAGACCCAATCCGTGTAGTTGCTACCATCATCTTTCAACTTAGCTTTCTCTAGGAACACATTAAAATTCAACGAAACAACAGCATGGGCCATCTATCTACAACAACATAGACATGCAAAATACTATCAGGTACTAAGTTCATGAGAAATTAAAGTTCAATTAATCAAATTACTTAAGAACTCCCACTTAGACAGACATCTCTCTAATCTTCTAAGTGATCACGTGATCCATATCAACTAAACCATGTACGATCATCACGTGAGATGGAGTAGTTTTCAATGGTGAACATCACTATGTTGATCATATCTACTATATGATTCACGCTCAACCTTTCGGTCTCAGTGTTCCGAGGACATATCTGCATATGCTAGGCTCGTCTAGTTTAACCTGAGTATTCTGTGTGTGCAAAACTGGCTTGCACCCGTTGTATGTGAACGTAGAGCTTATCATACCCGATCATCACGTGGTGTCTCGGTACGACGAACTGTAGCAACGGTGCATACTCAGGGAGAACACCTATACCTTGAAATTTAGTGAGAGATCATCTTATAGTGTTACCGCTGAACTTAGCAAAATAAGATGCATAAAGGATAAACATCACATGCAATCAATATAAGTGATATGATATGGCCATCATCATCTTGTGCCTTTGATCTCCATCTCCAAAGCACCGTCATGATCACCATCATCACTGGCTTGAAACCTTGATCTCCATCGAAGCATCGTTGTCGTCTCGCCAACTATTGCTTCTACGACTATCGCTACCATATGGCTCCTTCTAGTTGTCGATAACTGTGTTAAAAAACATGATCATCTCATACAATAAAATTTAGCATCATGTCTTGACCATATCACATCACAACATGCCCTGCAAAAACAAGTTAGACGTCCTCTACTTTGCTGTTGTAAGTTTTATGTGGCTGCTACGGACTGAGCAAGAACCGTTCTTACCTACGCATCAAAAACCACAATGCGGTATAGTGATTGCTTTTCGATCTTCAGAAAGAACCCTGTTCATTGAATCCGATTCAACTAAAGTTGGAGAAACTGACACCCACTAGCCACCTGTGTGCGAAGCACGTCGGTAGAACCAGTCTCGCGTAAGCATACGCGTAATGTTAGTCTGGGCCGCTTCATCCAACAATACCGCCGAATCAAGAATCAACTAGTGATGGCAAGCAATATGTATATACCCACGCCCACAACTCCTTTGTGTTCTACTCGTGCATATAACATCTACGCTTAGACCTGGCTCGGATGCCACTATTGGGGAACGCAGTAATTTCAAAAAAAATCCTACGCACACGCAAGATCTATCATGGTGATGCATAGCAACAAGAAGGGAAGAGTGTTGTCCACGTACTCTCGTAGACCGTAAGCGGAAGCGTTATGACAACACGGTTGCTGTAGTCGTATGTCTTCATGATCCGACCGATCCTAATACCGAAAGTACGGCTCCTCCGTGATCTGCACACGTTCAGCTCAGTGACGTCCCACGAACTCTCGATCCGGCTGAGTGTTGAGGGAGAGTGAGGGAGTCCTGGATTAGGGGGTGTTCGGGTAGCCGGACTATACCTTGAGCCGGACTCCTGGACTATGAAGATACAAGATTGAAGATTTCATCCCGTGTCCAGATGGGACTTTCCTTGGCATGGAAGGCAAGCTTGGCGATACGAATATTCAAGATCTCCTACCATTATAACCGACTCTATGTAACCCTAACCCTATCCGGTGTCTATATAAACTGGAGGGTTCTAGTCCGTAGGACAACATCATCAACCCCATAGACAACAATCATACCATAGGCTAGCTTCTAGGGTTTAGCCTCCTCGATCTCGTGGTAGATCTACTCTTGTACTACCCATATCATCAATATTAATCAAGCAGGACGTAGGGTTTTACCTCCATCAAGAGGGCCCGAACCTGGGTAAAACATCGTGTTCCCTGCCTCCTGTTACCATCCGGCCTAGACGTACAGTTCGGGACCCCCTACCCGAGATCCACCGGTCTTGACACCGACATTGGTGCTTTCATTGAGAGTTCCTCTGTGTCGTCGCCTTTAGGCCCGATGGCTCCTTTAATCATCGACAACGATGCGGTCCAGGGTGAGACTTTTCTCCTCGGACAGATCTTCGTCTTCGGCGGCTTCACTCTGCGGGCCAATTCTCTTGGCCACTTGGAGCAGACCGAAAGCTACGCCCCTGGCCATCAAGTCAGGTTTGGAAGCTTAAACTACACGGCTAACATCCACGGAGACTTGATCTTTGACGGGTTTGAGCCACGGCCAAGCGCGCCGCACTATCTCGAGGGGCATGATCTAGCTCTGCCTCCGGGTAGTGTCCTGGAGGCCGCACACGCATCGGTTCCGACCTCTAACTCAGAGCCTATTGCGCCAATCGAGGACGAGCGGTTGGACGCCACCTCGGGGGCTGCGATCTTAAAGGCGATCGAGCCGAACGCTAGCCCCGCACTCTGCATGATCCGTGACTCCGAGGATCCGGACTCCTCCCCGGACTCCGAACCCCCCGCGCCCCTGCCAATCGAATCCGATTGGGCACCGATAATGGAGTTCACCGCCGCAGACATCTTTCAGAACTCGCCTTTTGGCGTCATCCTGAATTCTCTTAAGTCTCTCTCTTTATTAGGAGAGCCCTGGCCAGATTACGGTCAGCGAGGATGGGATGCGGACGACGAAGAAATTCAAAACCCACCCACCACCCACTTTGTAGCCACTGTCGACGATTTAACCGACATGCTTGACTTCGGCTCCGAAGACATTGACGGTATGGACGACGATGTAGGAGACGAACAGGAACCAGCACCTATAGGGCGCTGGAAGGCCACCTCGTCATATGACATATATATATGGTGGATACTCCAAAAGATGGAGATGGCGATGGAACAGTGGGGGAGGACACCCCCAAGAAACAGCCAAAGCGCCGGCGTCAGCGGCGCCACTCTAAATCCTGCCAAAGCAAAAACGGTGATTCCGGCACGGGAGATAATACTACCCCAGATAGCGCTGAAGAACACCCACCTCAGCAAGATTCGGCATAGGAAGATGGAGAAGCCAGCCCTCATGAGAGAGCGGCAGACCAAGAGGTTGAGGATGATAACTATATGCCTCCCTCCGAAGACGAGGCAAGCCTCGATGACGACGAATTCATCATACCATCAGACCCTGCCGAGCAAGAGCGTTTCAAATGCAGGCTTTTATCCACGACAAGCAGCCTCAAGAAAAAGCAGCAACAGCTTAGAGCTACCCAAGATTTGCTAGCTGACAGATAGACTGAAGTCCTTGTGGCCGAAGAGTATGAACTCGAACGCCCTTCCAAGAGTTACCCAAAGCGCAGGCCGCTACTCTGATCAGAGGAGGAAGCACCTACATCACCAGCGCACGACATGGCAGACCGGCCACCTCGCGGCCGTGACAGAGAGGCCTCTCGGCCCTCCACCCAAGCCATGCCCCGACGCCGCTCAACTAAGGCACGGGAAAATGCGCCAGACCTGTGAGACGTACTGGAGGACAAGGCAAGACAAACAAGATCGATCTACGGATCGCGCAGGCGCCCTACGACACGTGATGATGATCTTCACTCCGGATACAACAAATCCGGCCGAGCCGAACACAACAGACATAGCTCTTCCGAGCTGCGTCGTGATATAGCCCAGTACAGAGGCGCCGCACACCCGCTATGCTTCACGAATGAAGTAATGGAGCATAAAATCCCAGAGGGTTTCAAACCCGTAAACATCGAATCATACGATGGCACAACAGATCCGGCGGTATGGATCGAGGATTATCTCCTTCACATCCACATGGCACGCGGCGATGATCTACACGCCATCAAATACTTCCTGCTCAAACTTAAAGGACCGGCCCGGCATTGGCTTAACAGCTTGCCAGCAGACTCAATCGGTTCTTGGGAGGACCTGGAAGCCGCATTCCTCGATAACTTCCAGGGCACTTACGTGCGACCACCGGATGCCGACGACTTAAGCCACATAATTCAGCAGCCAGAGGAATCGGCCAGACAATTCTGGACACGGTTCGTAACAAAGAAAAACCAGATAGTCGACTGTCCGGACGCAGAGGCCCTAGCAGCCTTCAAGCATAACATCCGCGACGAGTGGCTTGCCCGGCACCTGGGACAGGAAAAGCCGAAATCTATGGCAGCCCTCACGACACTCATGACCCACTTTTGCGCGGGAGAAGACAGCTGGCTAGCTCGCAGTAACAACTTATCAAAGAACCCTGGTAACTCGGATACCAAGGACAAAAGTGGCAGGACACGTCGGCATAAGCAAAAGCGCCGCGTTAGCAGCGATAGCAATGGAGACATGGCAGTCAATGCCGGATTCAAAGGCTATAAATCCGGTCAGCGGAAAAAGCCATTCAAAAAGAATACTCAGGGCCCATCCAGTTTGGACCGAATACTCGATCGCTTGTGCCAGATACATGGCACCCCCGAAAGGCCAGCTAATCACACTAACAGGGATTGTTGGGTGTTCAAGCAGGCAGACAAGTTAAGAGCCGAAAACAAAGACAAGGGGCTGCACAGCGACGACGAGGAGGAGCCCAAGCCGCCGAACAACAATGGACAAAAGGGCTTTCCCCCACAAGTGCGGACGGTGAACATGATATACGCAACCCACATTCCCAAGAGGGAGTGGAAGCGTGCGCTACGGGACGTATACGTGATGGAGCCAGTCGCCCCAAAGTTCAACCCATGGTCCTCCTGCCCGATCACTTTTGATCGAAGGGACCATCCCACTAGCATCCGTCATGGCGGCTTCGCCGCATTGGTTCTCGACCCAATCATTGACGGATTTCATCTCACAAGAGTCCTCATGGACGGCGGCAGTAGCCTGAACCTGCTTTATCAGGATACAGTGCGGAAAATGGGCATAGATCCCTCAAGGATTAAGCCCACAAAAACGACTTTAAAGGCGTTATACCAGGTGTAGAGGCCAACTATACAGGCTCAGTAACACTTGACGTGGTCTTCGGATCCCCGGACAATTTCCAAAGCGAAGAGTTAATCTTCGATATAGTCCCGTTTCGCAGTGGCTATCACACCCTGCTCGGACGATCCGCATTCGCAAAGTTCAATGAGATGCCGCACTACGCATATCTCAAGCTCAAGATGCCAGGCCCTCGAGGAGTAATCACGGTCAACGGAAACACCGAACACTCCCTCTGTACGGAGGAGCACACGACGGCTCTCGCAGCGGAAGTACAAAGTAGCCTTGTTAGGCAATTCTCCAGTCCGGCCGTTAAAAAGCCAGACACTGCCAAGCACGCCCGGAGTAACCCACAGCAGCACCACCCGGCACACTATGAGCAAGCGTAGCAATGCGGCCCCAACCCCAGCTCTTGCGACATAGCGAAACCAGTACCTCGCGTACATAACTACGCTCTTGAGATACCATGGGCACAGGGGAAGGGGCACAATAACGGCATGCCCAAAATACGGCTTAAAACGTACTAGGGGCTGCCGGATTCTTTTTTCAACTTTTTCTTACTTTCAGGACTCCATACTTCGAGCGACCTGTTCGGCAATTCGACTGCTGCACAAACGATGCAAGATCCAGGAGGCAGACAAGCCATGCCGCATTATGGAACTCCCAGGTGGTCTTTGTTACGAGCGGTATACCTGTTTTAAATACAACTCCGCGGCCTGCCCCTGGTCAGGACATACTAAATAGTCCAATATCTTTTTGCTTATCGCACCACTTGTATCGTTCGGCTTTGATAAATAGCCTCTTTATAAACAATGCATAGCTTTCTGTCTATTTTTTGCATTATCAACTTTTCATATATATGTTTATGACATGTTGCACCCGTACACTGTGGTACGGCAAAATGCGTCAGGGGCTTTAGTACCCATTAATATGGCATGAGAAGTCCGTACACTTTCACAAGTGCGGCACCCCGAACTTATAGCACTATATGCATCGGCTCCGAATCATGATTTGGGTCAATAGTTGGGTTTGCCCGGCTCCTATGTTTTGGTGCCTTACGTTCCGCTATATCGGCTAAGTTAGCACTAGGAGAACCACTGCGATTGTGCCCCGGTTGAGCTGGGCTAAGCACCTCAGTGGAGAAAGCTAAAACTGAATGTCATGATGTGGCGAGAGACTGGTCGCTGTTCGAGAGGTTTTTCGACTCCCTAAAGGCTTATGCCGCTTCGAGCGAGGAGCTGGCTTTGTCCGGCCAAGGCGTGGATAGCGCCCCGAACTCGGTCTTCCGAACTAGGGGCTTCGCCAAAATTTAAAATTATAGAGTTCTATGGCTAAGTGAGAGTGTTCAAGCATTATAGTCCGATTGCCTGGTTCGTTGTGCTGAGCGCCTCCCTCGAAGGACCCAAGTATGGGAAAAAGAGCGCTCAGGTTTATCCCGAACACCCCAGCACTAGTGGCACGGGGGCAGAAGCCGACGACTGGCCATCTCTCAATTTTTGATAAACGGCCGCACAGAAAGTAATATTTTAAATTCAATAAGCATTGCTTAGCGCATATGAACAAGTTTTCAGTGCACAGGATAAAACACGAGCGAGTTCATTCAAAAATTATATCCTTGGTACATTCATCCGCCACTAGGTGGGCACCCGCAAGAACATCCTTATAGTAGTTCTCAGGCTTGCGATGCTCCTTCCCCAGCGGCGGCCTGTCCCTCACAAGCTTCTCACCGTCCAGCTTACCCCAGTGCACCTTTGCACGGGCAAGGGCCCTACGGGCACCTTCGATGCAGATGGAGCGCTTGATGACCTCGAGGCTTGGACAGGCCTCCACCAGTCGCCGCACCAGTCCGAAGTAGCTCCCAGGCAGGGCCTCTCCGGGCCACAGCCGAACTATGAAGCCCTTCATGGCCTGTTCAGCCGCCTTGTGGAGCTCGACCAGCTGTTTCAGCTGGTCGCTCAAGGGCACAGGGTGTCCGGCCTCAGCATACTGAGACCAGAACACCTTCTCTGTCGAGCTGCCCTCTTCGGCTCGGTAGAATGCGGCGGCGGCGGATACGCTGTGGGGAAGATCTACGAATGCCCCTGGAGAGCTCCGGATTCGGGTAAGTAACAAGTACTTTACTTTTATACTTCTGCTTTGCATAAAGAATGCATTACCCGCCGCTATCTTCTTCATCTCCTCCAACTCTTGGAGGGCCCTTTGGGCTTCGGGCTTGGCGGACTTGGTAGTCTCAAGGGCCGCCGCGAGCTCGGACGCTTGCCTCTTGGACTCAAGCTCCAAACCCTCATGTTTTTTCATGAGAACCTGAAGCTCCTGCTGCACCTCGCCGACCTGGGCCTCAAGTTTCTCTCGCTCGGTGCACTCCGCGGCCGTTTTCTTTTCGGCCTCGGACAGCGCCTGCTTGAGGGTCGCCACCTCAGTCGTGGCCCCTACAATGAGCAGTACAATCCTGTTATTTTTTGCAATCACGTCTTTTTATAGGCACTTTTTCTGTAAAGTATTTCTTACCTTCTTTCTCCTTGAGCTGCCGTTTGGCAAGGCCGAGCTCCTGCTCGGTCCGCTTGAGGCCCTGTTTCAGGGCACCCACCGCCGCAGTCAGTGCGGCGGTGGCTAGCAGCGAAGCCTGCATACGCATATTGACTCTTTGTTGTTAGACTCCTGCGAAATTTAATAGATCCTCTATTCGGCTTTTCTTTCCGAACGCCAAACAGAGCATCAGGGGCTACTGTCTATGCGGTTATATTTTTACATATTTTTACTTACCTCGAAGCCTGTCAGAAGGCTAGCGCAAGCTTCAGTCAGTCCGCTCTTGGCGGACTGAACCTTCTGGATCACCGTACTCATAATAGTACGGTGCTCCTCGTCGATGGAGGCGCCGTCAAGCATCTCCAGCAGATTGTCCGGCACCTCCGGTTGGACGGAGGCTGCCGGCTCAGAAGGCTTACCCCTCTTGGAAGGAGTTCGCCTACCGCGGCCCGGAACTGTTGTAGATTCCGGTGCGGTGTCCGGCTCAAAGCCGGACTTGGAGCCCTGAGGGGTCTTGTCCCCTTCACTCCTGGAGTCCGGGAGGTTGCCTTGCGGCTCCTCCGGGACCACCTCCTCCTGCCCCGGAGCTTGTCGCGACGCCACTTCGGCGTCGTCTGCAGTGCGGGGGGAGGCAACGGGCGGAACTGAGTTCACGTCCGATGAGTCCAGGGAGCCGCCCGACGATTCGTCGAGTCCGGTCCGGGGCGTGCTGCATAATTATATTCGACATTAGGGAAAGCTGTGCAACAAAGTAACGTCATGAGTTATTCTGATATCCGAACTTACGATTTCGCCGGACGCTTGGCCCTGTCTGGCCACTCCTCTTTGTCCTCTTCGGCGTCGGGGGAGTAGTCCGGCGGAGGGGTCTTCCTCTTCCTGGACCTTTCGGCCTCCCCCGTTGGGGCGGCCTTCCTCTTCTTTCCTTCCCCCGCTGGAGGGGGAGAGGTTTCTTCCTCCTCCTCCTCGTTTTCACGGGAGGAGTGCGTCTCGGACTCGTCGGATGACGAGTCCGACACCACCATATTACGGGAACTCTTTCGAGTCCCCGTGGCCTTCTTCTCCGGCACCACATAAGGCGTCGGGACCAGCAGCTTCACTAGTAGAGCTGGGGCTGGGTCTTCGGGCAGCGGAGCCGAACAGTTAATTGGTTCAGATATCGCCCGCCAAGCCTGTCAAAGGTAAGGGAGTTTAGATCCCGCATAGAGTCAAACTATGGAAAAAGCTTAACATCCTGTAAAAGGTGTAGATGGCTTACCTCGTTAGCGTGACGCTGCGAGCTGTATCCGCGGTCCTCGGAAGCGGATGCAGGAGTCTCGGCGCCCTTGAATAGCATCCTCCAAGCATCTTCGTACATTGTGTCGAAGAGCCTGCTGAGGGTTTGAAGCTGCGCCGGGTTGAACTCCCACAGATTAAAATCCCGTTGTTGGCACGGGAGGATCCGGCGGACAAGCATAACCTGGATTACATTAACAAGCCGAACTGGCTTGTTCACCAGGGACTGGATGCATGTTTGCAATCCGGTCACTTCTTTTTCGTCACCCCATGACAGGCCCGTCTCTTTCCAGGACATAAGCTGCGTGGGGGGGGGGGTCCGGATCGGAACTCGGGGGCTGCGGTCCATTTCGGATCGCGCAGCTCGGTGATATAAAACCACCCGGCTTGCCATCCCTTTAGGGTCTCCACAAAAGAGCCCTCGAACCATAGGACGTTGGCCATCTTGCCCTCCATGGCGCCTCCGCACTCCGCCTGGCTGCCGCGCACCACCTTGGGCTTGACGTTGAAGGTCTTGAGCCAGAGGCCGAAATGGGGGCGGACGCGGAGAAAAGCCTCGCACACGACAATAAACGCCGAGATGTTGAGGATGAAGTTCGGGGCCAGATCGTGGAAATCCAGGCCGTAGTAGAACATGAGCCCCCGGACAAATGGGTGGAGTGGAAAGCCCAGTCCGCGGAGGAAGTGGGGAAGGAATACTACCCTCTCATGGGGCCTTGGGGTGGGGAGAAGCTGCCCCTCCTCGGGAAGCTGGTGCGCGATGTCCTTGGACAAGTATCCGGCCTTCCTTAGCTTTTTTACTTGGCCCTCCGTGATGGTGGAGACCATCCACTTTCCTCCCGCTCCGGACATTGCTGGAGGAGGTTGAGGTGGGAAGTGCGGGCTTGGGCGCTGGAGCTCGAGTGCACAGGAGATGAATAGGCAGAGGAGGAAGAAGGCGTAGGTAAAAAGGTGGATCCTTATCCCCTTATATGGGCGGATGCGGTTGTGCGTCCCCACCTGCCTAGTAAAACTCACTTGCCTCCCAAGCACCGTGATAAGTGGCGCGGTTGGATTACCCACATCCGTATTGATGAGAATCCCGTAAAAAGGGGGTACATGATCTCTGCTTTGACAAGACGTGCCAAGGAAACCGCCTTGCAAAACGCGCTGAGGTGGAAAAGTAAAAACAATTCGGGTAAAGGACTTGGCCGTAGTGTGATAACGCACCGCGGAATACGTCAGCAGATTTGATTTGTGTTAATATTATTCTCTCTATGGCAATATGTGGAAACTTATTTTGCAGAGCCAGACACTACTCATGGTGTTTACAATCTTCTATGAAGGACTTGGAGGAGGAACCTGCCTTGCAATGCTGAAGACAATTTGCGCGCCGGACTCGTCGTCATTAAAGCCTGGTTCAGGGGCTACTGAGGGAGTCCTGGATTAGGGGGTGTTCGGGTAGCCGGACTATACCTTCAGCCGGACTCCTGGACTATGAAGATACAAGATTGAAGATTTCGTCCCGTGTCCGGATGGGACTTTCCTTGGCGTGGAAGGCAAGCTTGGCGATACGGATATTCAAGATCTCCTACCATTGTAACTGACTCTATGTAACCCTAACCCTATCCGGTGTCTATATAAACCGGAGGGTTCTAGTCCGTAGGACAACATCATCAACCCCATAGACAACAATCATACCATATGCTAGCTTCTAGGGTTTAGCCTCCTCGATCTCGTGGTAGATCTACTCTTGTACTACCCATATCATCAATATTAATCAAGCAGGACGTAGGGTTTTACCTCCATCAAGAGGGCCTGAACCTAGGTAAAACATCATGTTCCCTGCCTCCTGTTACCATCCTGCCTAGACGTACAGTTCGGGACCCCCTACCCGAGATCCGCCGGTCTTGACACCGACAGAGAGCTTCGTTAGCACGATGGCATGATGATGGTGATGATGAAGCTACCGGCACAGGGCTTCGCCTAAGCACTACGACGATATGACCGAGGTGGATTATGGTGGAGGGGGCACCGCACACGGCTAAGGGATCAATGATCAACTTGTGTGTTCTAGGGTGCCCCCTGCCCCAGTATATAAATGAGCAAGGGGGGAGGCCAGCCGGCCCTTGTGGCGTGCCAAGGAGGGTAGGAGTCCTCCTCCTAGTAGGAGTAGGACTCCCCCTTTCCTAGTCCAACTAGGTGGAGGAAGGGGGAAGGAAGGAGAGGGGGAGATGGAGGGAAAGAGGGGGCGCCGCCCCCCTTCTTGTCCAATGAGGACTCCCAGGGGGGCAGCCCTAAGGCCCCTTTCTCTCTCTTTCTCACAAGGCCCATGTTGGCCCATTAGATCCCCCGGGGGTTCCGATAACGCCCCAGCACTCCGATAATTATCCGGTGACCCCCGGAACTCATTCGGTGTCCGAATATAGTCATCCAATATATCAATCTTTATGTATCGACCATTTCGAGACTCCTCGTCACATCCGTGATAACACCCAGGACTCGGAACTATCTTCTATACATCAAAACACATAAACTCATAATATCGATCGTCACCGAATGTTAAGCGTGCGGACCCTACGGGTTCGAGAACTATGTAGACATGACCGAGACACGTCTCCGGTTAATAACCAATAGTGGAACCTGGATGTTCATATTGGCTCCCACATATTCTACGAAGATCTTTATCGGTCAAACCGCACAACAACATACGTTGTTCCCTTTGTCATCAGTATGTTACTTGCCCGAGATTCGACCGTCGGTATCTCAATACCTAGTTCAATCTCGTTATCGGCAAGTCTCTTTACTCGTTCCATAATGCATCATCCCGTAAATAACTCATTTGTCACATTGATTGCAAGGCTTATAGTGATGTGCATTACCGAGAGGGCCCAGAGATACCTCTCCGATACTCGGAGTGACAAATCCTAATCTCGATCTATGCCAACTCAACAAACACCATCCGAGACACATGTAGAGCATCTTTATAGTCACCCAGTTACGTTGTGATGTTTTGATAGCACACTAAGTGTTCCTCCGGTATTCGGGAGTTGCATGATCTCATAGTCATAGGAACATGTACAAGTTATGGAGAAAGCAATAGCAACAAACTAAACGATCATTGTGCTAAGCTAATGGATGGGTCAAGTCAATCACATCATTCTCTAATGATGTGATCCCGTTAATCAAATGACAACTCATGTCTATGGTTAGGAAACATAACTATCATTGATTCAACGAGCTAGTCAAGTAGAGGCATACTAGTGACAGTCTATTTGTCT
Source organism: Triticum monococcum (assembly GCA_034509565.1). Classification (NCBI taxonomy): domain Eukaryota; kingdom Viridiplantae; phylum Streptophyta; class Magnoliopsida; order Poales; family Poaceae; genus Triticum; species Triticum monococcum. The sequence continues at coordinate 361,574,551 of CM067845.1, read as the reverse complement.
ATGTATTCACACATGTACTAAGTTTCCGGTTAATACAATTCTAGCATGAATAATAAACATTTATAATGATATAAGGAAATATATAAATAACAACTTTATTACTGCCTCTAGGGCATATTTTCTTCATAGTCAACTCCTTGAACTTGTTGAAAACCTTTCACAACAAGTCGAGCTTTGTAGACAGTAACATTACAGTCAGCGTCAGTCTTGTTCTTGAAGATCCATTTATTCTCTATGGCTTGCCGATCATCAAGCAAGTCAACCAAAGTCCACACTTTGTTCTCGTACATGGATCCCATCTCAGATTTAATGGCCTCAAGCCATTTCGTGGAATCTGGGCTCATCATCGCTTCCTCATAGTTCGTAGGTTCGTCATGGTCAAGTAACATGACCTCCAGAACAGGATTACCGTACCACTCTGGTGCGGATCGTAGTCTGGTTGACCTATGAGGTTCGGTAGTAACTTGATCTGAAGTTCCATGATCATCATCATTAGCTTACTCACTAATTGGTGTAGAAATCACATGAACTAATTTCTGTGATGAACTACTTTTCAATTCGGGAGAAGGTATAGTTACCTCATCAAGCTCTACTTTCCTCCCACTCACTTCTTTCAAGAGAAACTCCTTCTCTAGAAAGGATCCATTCTTAGCAACGAATATCTTGCCTTGGGATCTATGATAGAAGGTGTACCCAACAATCTCTTTTGGGTATCCTATGAAGACACATTTCTCCGATTTGGGTTCGAGCTTATCAGGTTGAAGATTTTTCACATAAGCATCGCAGCCCCAAACTTTAAGAAACGACAGCTTAGGTTTCTTTCGAAACCACAGTTCATATGGTGTCGTCTCAACGGATTTAGATGGTGCCCTATGTAACGTGAATGCAGCCATCTCCAAAGCATTACCCAAAACAATAGAGGTAAATCAATAAGAGACATCATAGATTGCACCATATCTAATAAAGTACGATTATGACGTTCGGACACACAATTACACTGTGGTGTTCCAGGTGGCATGAGTTGCAAAACTATTCCACGTTGTTTCAAATGAAGACCAAACTCATAACTCAAATATTCACCTACACGATTAGATCCTAGAAACTTTATTTTCTTGTTACGATGATTTTCCACTTCACTCTGAAATTCTTTGAACTTTTCAAATATTTCAAACTTATGTTTCATCAAGTAGATATACCCATATCTGCTCAAATCATCTGTGAAGGTCAAAAAATAACGATACCCGCCGTGAGCCTCAACACTCATCAGACCGCATACATCAGTATGTATTATTTTCCAATAAATCAGTTGCTGGCTCCATTGTTCCGGAGAACAGAGTCTTAGTCATCTTGCCCATGAGGCATGGTTCGCAAGCATCAAGTGATTCCAAAAGCCCATTAGCATGGAGTTTCTTCATGTGCTTTACACTAATACGATCTAAACGGCAGTGCCACAAATAAGTTGCACTAGCATTATTAACCTTGCATCTTTTGTCTTCAATATTATGAATATGTGTATCACTACAATCGAGATTCAACAAAAATAGACCACTCATCAAGGGTGCATGACCATAAAAGATATTACTCATATAAATAGAACAACCATTATTCTGTGATTTAAATGAATAATCGTCTCGCATCAAACAAGATTCAGATATAATGTTCATGCTCAACGCTGGCACCAAATAACAATTATTTAGGTCTAAAACTAATCCCGATGGTAGATCTAGAGGTAGCATGCCGACGATGATCACATCGACTTTCGAACCATTTCCCACGCGCATCGTCACCTTGTCCTTAGCCAATCTTCGTTTAATCCGTAGCCCCTGTTTCCAGTTGCAAATATGAGCAACAGAACCAGTATCAAATACCCAGGCGCTACCGCGAGCATTAGTAAGGTACACATCAATAGCATGTATATCAAATATACCTTTCACTTTTCCATCCTTCTTATCCACCAAATACTTGGGGCAGTTCCGCTTCCAGTTACCTGTCCCTTTGTAGTAGAAGCATTCAGTCTCACGCTTAGGTGGAGACTTGGGCTTCTTTACTTGAGCAGCAACTTGCTTGCCGTTCTTCTTGAAGTTCCCCTTCTCCCCTTTGCCATTTTTCTTGAAACTAGTGGTCTTGTTAACCATCAACACTTGATGCTCCTTCTTGATTTCTACCTCCGCGGCCTGTAGCATCGCGAAGAGCTCGGGAATTGTCTTATCCATCCCTTGCATATTATAGTTCATCACGAAGCTTTTGTAGCTTGGTGGTAGTGATTGAAGAACTCTGTCAATGACACTATCATCAGGAAGATTAACTCCCAGTTGGGTCAAGTGGTTGTGGTACCCAGCCATTCTGAGTATATGTTCACTGTCAGAACTATTCTCCTCCATTTTGCAGCTATAGAACTTATTTGAGACTCCATATCTCTCAATTCGGGCATTTGCTTGAAATATTAACTTCAGCTCCTGGAACATCTCATATGCTTCTTGACTTTCAAAACGTCTTTGAAGTCCCGATTCTAAGCCGTAAAGCATGGCACACTGAACTATCGAGTAGTCATCAGCTTTGCTCTGCCAGACGTTCACAACGTCCGGAGTTGCTCCTGCAGCGGGTCTTGCACCGAGCGGTGCTTTCAAGACGTAATTCTTCTGTGCAGCAATGAGGATAATCCTCAAGTTACGGACCCAGTCCGTGTAGTTGCTACCATCATATTTCAACTTAGCTTTCTCTAGGAACGAATTAAAATTCAAGGGAATAGTACACGGGTCATTGATCTACAACAACATAGACATGTGAATAGTATCAGGTACTAAGTTCATGATAAATTAAAGCTCAATTAATCATATTACTTAAGAACTCCCACTTAGATAGACACCCCTCTAGTCATCTAAATGATCACGTGATCCATATCAACTAAACCATGTCCGATCATCACATGAGATGGAATAGTTTTCAATGGTGACATCACTATGTTGATCATATCTACTATATGATTCACGTTCGACCTTTCGGTCTCAGTGTCCCGAGGCCATATCGGCATATGCTAGGCTCGTCAAGTTAAACCCGAGTATTCTGCACATGCAAAACTGGCTTGCACCCGTTGTATGTGAACGTAGAGCTTATCACACCCGATCATCACGTGGTGTCTCGTCACGACGAACTGTAGCAACGGTGCATACTCAGGGAGAACACTTGTACCTTGAAATTTAGTGAGGGATCATCTTATAATGCTACCGCCGTACTAAGCAAAATAAGATGCATAAAAGGTAAACATCACATGCAATCAAAATATGTGACATGATACGGCCATCATCATCTTGTGCCTTTGATCTCCATCTCCAAAGCACCGTCATGATCTCCATCGTCACCGACTTGACACCTTGATCTCCATCGTAGCATCATTGTCGTCTCGCCAACTATTGCTTGTACGACTATCGCTACCGCTTAGTGATAAAGTAAAGCAATTACATGGTGATTGCATGTCATATAATAAAGTGACAACCATATGGCTCTTGCCAGTTGCCGATAACTGTTACAAAACATGATCATCTCATACAACAATTTATATCTCATCACGTCTTGGCCATATCACATCACAACTTGCCCTGCAAAAACAAGTTAGACGTCCTCTACTTTGTTGTTGCAAGTTTTACGTGGCTGCTACGGGCTTCTGGCAAGAACCGTTCTTACATACGCATCAAAACCACAAAGATTTGTCGTCAAGTGTGATGTTTTAACCATCAACAAGGACCAGCCATAGTCAAACTCAATTCAACTAAAGTTGGAGAAACAGCCACCTGCCAGCCACCTGTGTGTGAAGCATGTCGGTAGAATCAGTCTCATAAGCGCGGTCATGTAATGTCGGTCCGAGCCGCTTCATCCAACAATACCACCGAATCAAAGTATGACGTTGGTGCTAAGCAGTATGACTATTATCGCCCACAACTCTTTGTGTTCTACTCATGCATATAACATCTACACATAGACCTAGCTTGGATGCCACTGTTGGGAACACAATATTTCAAAATTTTCCTACGATCACACAAGATCTATCTAGGAGATGCATAGAAATGAGAGGGTAGAGTATGTCCACCTACCCTCGTAGACCGAAAGCGGAAGCGTTTAGTAACGCGGTTGATGTAGTCGAATGTCTTCATGATCCAATCGATCCAAGTACCGAACATACGGCACCTTCGTGTTCAGCACACGTTCACCATGATGACGTCCCTCGAGCTCTTGATCCAGTTGAGGACAAGGGAGAGTTCCGTCAGTATGACAGTGTGGCGACGGTGATGATGAAGTTACTGGCGCAGGGCTTCGCCTAAGCACTACGACGATATGACCGGCGTGGAAAACTGTGGAGGGGGGCACCGCACATGGCTAAGAGATGTCTGATGTGCCTTTGGGGTGCCCCCCGCCTCCGTATATAAAGGGGGGAGGAGGAGGTGGATGGCCTAAGGGGGCGCGCCATAAGGGGGAGTCCTACTTGGACTCCTAGTACAAGTAGGATTCAGCCCCCCTCCTTCCTTCCACCGGAGAGGGAAAAGGGGAAGGGAGAGAGAGAGAGAAGGAAAGACGGGGCCCGACCCGCTCCCCTAGTCCAATTCGGTTTTGGCAAGTGCGAGGCCCCAGGACCGGAGCTTCAGATGCCTTCCAGGGTTTCCGGGTTTCGTCGTGTGATTTGTTTGGTTCATTGCATTCATCATTGCATCATGTGCATTGCATCATGTCATCATGTCTTTAATCTTTCCAACTCAACTAAATAAACCGTATGGATCTTTGATCCATTTAAATCGAGGGAATTCACATGGTGAGTTCTCTTTATAACATATCCTCCTAATATTTAGGGAGCTATTACAAAATATTCCATTAACTTGGAATCACCCATAACACAATTGCACTACTCTTCAACTCTTCCCTTACCCGACTCAACCTCCTATCCTTCCTTTTCGACCTTTTAAGTTAAATTGCAATGGGTTGCAATTTTACTTTATCCATTAATGTTCCAAATCTGCCCATAAATCACATCTATTGTGTAGGGTCACCTCCTATAATTTCAACCCATTTGGAGTTCATTTGAATGGGTTTCGAAACTTCAAACTTGCCAAGTTAAATCCAACGTGTGTGGATTTTACTTCCTCTAAAAATCCTCACGCCATTTTTGTCAAATTCCTCATATTTTTGCGAGTCCGGGGAATTTATCCGCGTACTCAAATTCTTTCCCTAACCTCCCTCTTTCCTTTTCTTCTCCTTAATTGTTTTCTGCTAAAGAAAATAAGAAGAGGAGAGAGAGAGAGAGAGAGAGAGAGAAAGATAGCTCCGGGCCCTTTTTCCCATCCCCGCGGCTCACCTATGGCTATCTAGTGTTCTAAGGCCCACCCGGCACCCTCCCATCCTAACCCTAGGCCCAGTCGAACAATCTCCCTCACATCTTCCCTCACGCCGCCAGAAGCCCCCACGCCCGACCCCCATCTCCTCGATCCCCATCTCCTACCGCGCACACAGCCACCCTTCTCCATCGATCCCTCCTCCCTCTCGATCTCCCTCCAGCAGGCCACCAGCGAGGCCCCGCATCCGCGCCGGCCCTTGCCCTGTCGTCCGCCGGCCCGGTGAGCCGGACCTCTCCGTATCCCTCGCCGACAACCTGCCCTGCACCATCTCTGTCTTCCTCGTCCTCGTCTCGCGTCTCCGTCCTCGCCCTGGTTGTCGGAGGGAGCTCAAGCCCCGCCGTCAGTCGCCCGCGACCTCCTCCTCCTGGCTCTGCTCTGGCCCGCCTAGCCCCATCGCCTCCAGTGCCTCAAGTCCCGCGCCCGAGCCCTCTGCTCGAGCAGGAGCTCCGCCTCCCTTGTTCCGCGCCAAGGTCGATGCCGTCCGCTTCGTCCTGCTCCTGCTCTTTCCCTTGACTGCATCGACCTCCCCTGCTCCATTTGGTGGACCACCAGGCTGCCCTCTCCTTCCCCTGCGCAAGAGATCGCAGCCACCACCATGCGCCGCCATGCCTCCCCTGTAGTTGCTCTCTGGCAAACTCCTGCAGCTCCGCCTTGTTCCGGTGCCGCCGGCTGACCTCATTTTCCTTCTGTCCCGTTGCTGCCTCCATGCACATGTGGCGCTCGTTGGACCGAACGCCTCCGGTCCCAAGTCGACAAGTACCCCGGAGCCCTTCGACGCCAAGTACCTCGACCCCGCTAGCTTCGATGACCCGCCAAGGCCGGTTACAACCCGCGTACCACTACTAATGCCAAGACCTACGAGAATGACTTCATGGACCGATGAGTACCACAACGATCGTTCTTCACCAAGTATACCTTCGGATGGCCAAGTTCCTCTTCAAATGTACGACTACACGGTGTTGCACCAAGTACCACGATGGCCGGAGCCCTCGGAGCCGTCAAGTCTGTCTACGAACCATGAACAACTACCGTCGCCCCGAACACGTTGGATTCGTTAAGTACCTCTTTGAAAACGAAACGTGTACCGCTACCGTCGCAAGAATCGAGGTCGACAAGTCCGAAGATGCAAGTACCACTCCGAACCATGTACGACGACCGTCGCCGAAGACCCGTGTAACGCAAGCGTCAAGTTCAACTACCGTTGCGTGAACCGCTACTTCCACAACGACCGTGAACGACTACTTCCCTCGACGAACTCGTTACGCTTTGAAAAACGCACGCTTCGAAGGTATAACCGCCTGAACGATGCCCGTGGACCGTATGCTTGTGTTGTATGAGATGCACCCTTTGTCTGCACCGTGTCTGTAGTGTCTGTTGCTTCCATGCCATCGACTCGTGGGAACCCGGTATCCGGGAGCACCCCATCATCTTGCATGACACACTCACACCCACTTCCTTTTGCACCGGTATCTCCGTGAGCTACCGGAACCGATATGATGTCGTGGCATCATTTTCGGGTTCGTTGCCATGGCACCCTTTCTTTCCACCATGGTGACAAATGCTTCATATCATGTTCATGTCAACATTTTCATAAAAATTGCATAAACTTGCACATGTCATCCGCATCATGACAACAACATCAAGAATGTTTAAAATTGTTGTTTGCATTAAATAGCTAAATGCATATGGGGATTTATCGGACTTGTTGTTTGTTGTTCGGGCCTCATTTATACTTGCCTAGTTAAGTAGTTTTATTATGCTTCACCCCTTGCCATGCTAACCAACATTTAATTTTGTTGAGTACCTAATCAGGAGTAAAACTAAATAATGGAATGTGGTGTTTTTTCAATATGCATCCCGATGCATATTGAGCTCCACTTAACTTGTAGTGTTGTTTGTGCACTTTGCCATGCCATGTCTCATTAAACCGGTCATGCGTCATACTTGGTTGTGCATCGTGCAATGATTATGTGATGGTTTATTACTATGTTGTTTGCTTCTTTCCGGTGTTGCTTCTTCGGGTTAGTTTCAATAACGTCGCGTTTGTGAGGATCCGTTCGACTACATCCGTTTGTCTTCTTCATGGACTCGGTCTTCTTCCTTGCGGGATCTCAGGCAAGATGACCATACCCTTGAAATCACTTCTATCTTTGCTTTCTAGTTGAGCGCTCTATTGCTATGCCGCGCTACCTACCACTTGCTATATCATGCCTCCAATATTGCCATGTCAAGCCTCTAACCCACCTTTTCCTAGCAAACCATTGTTTGGCTATGTTACCGCTTTGCTCAGCCCCTCTTATAGCGTTGCTAGTTGCAGGTGAAGATGAAGTTTGTTCCATGTTGGAACATGGATATGTTGGGATATCACAATATCTCTTATTTAATTAATGCATCTATATACTTGGTAAAGGGTGGAAGGCTCGGCCTTATGCCTAGTGTTTTGTTCCACTCTTGCTGCCCTAGTTTCCGTCATACCGGTGTTTTGTTCCTTGATTTTGCGTTCCTTACGCGGTTGGGTGTTATGGGAACCCCTTGACTGTTCACTTTGAATAAAACTCCTCCAGCAAGGCCCAACCTTGGTTTTACATTTGCCCCACCTAGGTTTTTTCCCTTGGGTTTCCGGAGCCCAAGGGTCTTCTTTATTTTAACCCCCCGGGCCAGTGCTTCTCTAAGTGTTGGTCCAACCTGAGCGATGTCCGGCGCCCCCTGGGCAACCAGGGTCTATGCCAACCCGACGTCTGGCTCATCCGGTGTGCCCTGAGAACGAGATATGTGCATCTCCTATCGGGATTTGTCGGCACATCCGGGCGGCTTTGCTGGTCTTGTTTTACCATTGTCGAAATGTCTTGTAACCGGGATTCCGAGTCTGATTGGGTCTTCCTAGGAGAAGGAATATCCTTCATTGACCATGAGAGCTTGTGATGGGCTAAGTTGGGACACCCCTGCAGGGTTTTGAACTTCCGAAAGCCGTGCCCGCGGTTATGGGCAGATGGGAATTTGTTAATGTCCGGTTGTAGAGAACTTGACACTTAGCTTAATTAAAATGCATCAACCGCGTGTGTAGCCGTGATGGTCTCTTTTCGGCGGAGTCCGGGAAGTGAACACGGTTCTTGTGTTATTTTGGAACGTAAGTAGTTTCAGGATCACTTCGTGATCACTTCTAGCTTCTCGACCGTTGCGTTGCTTCTCTTCTCGCTCTCATTTGCGTATGTTAGCAACCATATTTGCTTAGTGCTTGCTGCAGCTCCACCTCGTTACCTTATCCTAACCATAATCTTAAATAGTCTTGATCACGAGGGTGTGAGATTGCCGAGTCCTCGTGACTCGCAAATACTTCCAAACAGTTGCAGGTGCCAATGATGACAGTGCAGATGACGCAACCGAGCTCAAGTGGGAGCTCGATGAAGATCTCGTTCGTTGTTTTATGTCTTTTCCGGTTGATCAGTAGTGGAGCCCAGTTGGGACAATCGGGGATGTAGCATTTGGGGTTGACTTCTTTTATTTTGGTTCCGTAGTCGGACCTTGATTGTATTCTGTATGATGCATGTTTACCTTGTTGCATTGTGTGAAGTGGCGAGTGTAAGCTAACTCTTTATACCTTTCTTATTCAGTACATGGGATTGTGTGAAGATTACCCCTCTTGCGACAAACCTACCATGCGGCTATGCCTCTAAGTCGTGCCCCGACACGTGGGAGATATAGCCGCATTGTGGGTGTTACAAGTTGGTAATCAAAGCCATCCCCGACTTAGGAGCCCCCTGCTTGATCGAATCACTGACGTTGTTGAGTCTAGAACAAAATGTTTTGAGTCTTAGGATTATATATATCAGAGAGTAGGATTCTTTTTACTCCTCAGTCCTTTCGTCGGTCTGGTGAGGCCTCCTGGCGTAGAGTTTTGACTCTTCTCTCCTCAAATTTCACGATTTTTTTAGGATCACGCGGGTATCTTGGAATTGTTCTAATAGTCTTGTGATGAGAACATTGTTCTTGGTGCCTCCTGACATTGAGGGGTTGTGGCAGTGTCCCGGGGAGTTGAGCTCCGAGGTCTTGTCATCACAATTTTATCGTTGCAGTTCTGGAATACCTGAGTTCACCGACATCAAATATCTCTTTTATGCAGTTGTTGGTGAGATAACCTCGATGCCACCCAGTACTGGGGCGGGAGTATTGCCATAACTCGTATAATGGATGGTTTTCGAAGGTTGAGGTACATGATTTCTAAAGGTTTCTTGGTTATGTGTTGAAGGATGGATACAGTTGGATGTAGGATTTGCTAGTTTTGGGTGAGATATTATGCTTTCCCTATATCCCCAACACCTGATTGCATAACCAGAAAGTTTCGGGAGTTTATAAGTGGGAATTCAAGTATCATGTAGGATATCCTTCCAACAGACACATGATACAATATGGGATCTATCATATGTTTGTTCCGGCTTATTTTGCAAGCCAATCCTTTGTTTTGTTTTCAGCTGTGGTATTCGAGTTGCTTCGAAGTCAAGTGTGGATTCCATACCTTCCTTAAGCGATGCTCTCATATTTATATGAGAGTATTAATCCTTTTTGATCATGAAGGTTGTCATCTCAATTCTATTTCCAACCGGTGTGCTTCTCGTCAAGTGGATCCGATCATTTTCCCATCCGCAAGATCAACTCAAAGTCTTCTCAACGTTATTTGTTTCATTCGTCCGAAGTTGCCTTTGTTTTCCTGCCCTCCCATCCCATTTTCTTCAAGGACTCAGAGATATTCAAATCAAGTATCCATTTTATTCATGTGAATTTTCCCCAATCCTTTCTTTCAGTGTTCTTATCCGGTGATTCGCAGGAAGATTCTAACGGAGCTTCAAGTTCATCATTCTTCATTCTTTTTCTTCTCCGGTGGATTCAATTCAAGCTTTTGGTGTTGATCATATTCTTTTCCTTATTTCAAATGTTTTCTCATGTCGGTGCACCCCCTAATCATTCATCTCTCGCTATTCATTTGTTTCGGAGTACTGAGATATCTCAGAAGATTGAAGTTTCCATTCTCAATTCGTTCAAGTTCTTTTGAGGAAGTTATCTCATTCAAGCCATTTAATTCAACTGGCGCAATCTCTCTTTTAAATCGTTCAACAGTGTATCTTTTGAGTGGGCCTTAACCCACAGGTCTTTTCCCAGAATCTTACTCGACTCTTCTAATTTTACCGGAGCTATTCTCAAATCTTTCAAAGTTGACGTAAGAATGATTTGTCACCAGTCAAATGTCTTTCTCCAAGATCTTTAAAATTCTTTTCATTGTTGGTTCAACCTTTCTATTCTTCATTATTCCGGAGTGTCTCAACAATTTGGTGGTGTTTCTCATCGTCATTCTCAGCATTTGAAGACCGAAGAAGAGTTTTTCCTCCAAATCTTATCCCTCTCTCAGAGATGCGTAGTTCAAGCTTGATGCCATCCTCTCATAATTGTTTTTGATTGTGACAATTCTTCTCAACCATCCGGAGCAATTCAGGAGTCTTTTCAGTTTGATTCTCCGAAGGCCATCATTTTAGAAGATTTATTCATTCTCAGCTTTCAGCTATTGTTCCACAAATCGTACCGGTGCATCATTCTAATTTCTCTAATCAGCTCGGGATCTCTTCGTTCACTTGTATCTAAATTCTCTCAAGCATCTTCGTTCATTTGCAAATTCTTCCCGGTGTTTCGCTATCTTTCCTTTGATCATTTTCAATTCTTACGGTGGTTTGTTCAAGATTCATCTTCCTTCGTTTTCATATCAATTCATTCGTTCTTTCAAATCCTACCGGCGGATCGTTGAAGACCTTTCTCAAGTTTGCGCTATATCTATCTAAATCCTTTCTATGAGAATAAGTAGTATGCAAAATCCATTGCTCATCATCAATTTAAAACGGTGAAGGATACGCATAACATTATTCTTATTCTTGCTTCATTCAAGTGATTGATTCACTCTTCCGGAGTGTGTTCACGATGATTAAATTCTCGGTTCAAGTGCTTCATACATTCCCAGAGTTCCAAGATCTCTCAATTATGTCATCGCGAAGCTCCATCTAATCATTGCAAGGCTTCAACCTTATTATTTTCATCCTTTAATTCTTTTGATCATTCGTTTATCACCGAAGATCTTCATGGAGGCTCTACATGTGGTGGTTCATCAAGGATTTAATTCCTTCTCGAAGTGTTCATCAAGATTCTTTTTAGAGGAGCTCAAGTTTTATTCATCTTGCATTTCGACGCGCAATTTGTTCTACCTTATCTTTTGAGGTGGTGTTACGTCATTTTGACAATTGCTTGGTGTTTCATGATTCATAAGTTGTCTGGAATGACATATTGTAAATCCCATCATTTTCAATTCGTTCATGAGATCCTTTGCAACCCATCAATCTCTTCATTGGAGTTATCTTAGGTTATATTTCACCTAAAGCTTTCCCTAAGGATTGTTGCTATTTATGGTGCTTATAAATGACCCAAGTTCTTCATTTATCCTCCCGATGAAATAAGCTTCTCGTCTTCTTGTTGATATCAATCCAATCTTTTGTTTTCCGTAGTGGCAGAATTTCGCCTCCATTTTGAGAAGTTTTCCATAAGCCAACTACAATTTTATTCGTTTTGTTGTTGGTTTTCCAACAACTCCGTTATAACCTTTCTTCAAAGGGTGCTTTCCAAGCTCAGTTGTGGCAGAAGTTTTCATTTTCTTCTCCATTCTTTCTTTCTTTCCAATGATCTATCTTCTATTTTTTCTTCAGGAGGCATTGTGATGTTGCTTCTTCTCACATCATCTCAAGTTGTGAGGATCGTGTTCTTTTCATGCTTATCCATTTAACCGGAGTGTTGTGTCCTCTGCTCAAATTCTTTTCATCTTTTCAAGTCTTGCAACTCTTTTCAATCGGGGTGCTGCCCGAATTTGTTCTTACTTGTTCCTCTTTACTAACGGAGTTCTTTCAACTTCGTTCATCTCCGTTGTATTCTTTTCTCGAAATGGATTAACCTCTCAAGGTTCGTGGTTTCACTCATTTGTCGAAGAAGCAACTTAGTTTTACCTCTTCTCTTCCTCTTCTGTTTCCCTCCGGTGCCATCCTAGATCTCGGGACGAGATCCTCTCGTAGTGGTGGAGTGTTGTAACGCCCCAAGACCGGAGCTTCAGATGCCTTCCGGGGTTTCCGGGTTTCAGCGTGTGATTTGTTTGGTTCATTGCATTCATCATTGCATCATGTGCATTGCATGATGTCATCATGTCTTTAATCTTTCCAACTCAACTAAATAAACCGTATGGATCTTCGATCCATTTAAGTCGAGGGAATTCACATGGTGAGTTCTCTTTATAACATATCCTCCTAATACTTAGGGAGCTATTATAAAATATTCCATTAACTTGGAATCACCCATAACACAATTGCACTACTCTTCAACTCTTCCCTTACCCGACTCAACCTCCTATCCTTCCTTTTCGACCTTTTAAGTTAAATTGCAAATTGGGTTGCAATTTTACTTTCTCCATTAATGTTTCAAATCTACCCATAAATCACATCTATCGTGTAGGGCCACCTCCTATAATTTCAACCCATTTGGAGTTCATTTGAATGGGTTTCGAAAATTCAAACTTGCCAAGTTAAATCCAACGCGTGTGGATTTTACTTCCTCTAAAAATCCTCAGGCCATTTTTGTCAAATTCCTCGTATTTTTGTGAGTCCAGGAAATTTATCCGCGTACTCAAATTCTTGCCCTAACCTCCCTCTTTCCTTTTCTTCTCCTTAATTGTTTTCTACTAAAGAAAATAAGAAGAGGAGAGAGAGAGATAGCTCCGAGCCCTTTTTCCCATCCCCACGGCACACCTATGGCTATCTAGCCTTCTAAGGCCCAGCCGACACCCTCTCATCCTAACCCTAGGCCCAGCCTAACCATCTCCATCGCATCTTCCCTCGCGCCGCCAGAAGCCCCCACGCCCGACCCCCATCTCCTCGATCCCCATCTCCTACCGCGCACGCCGCCACCCTTCTACATCGATCCCTCCTCCCTCTCGATCTCCCTCCAGAAGGCCACTAGCGAGGCCCCGCATCCGCGTCGCCCCATGCCCTGTCGTCCGCCGGCTCGGCGAGCCAGACCTCTCCATCGCCCTCGCCGACAACCTGCCCTGCACCATCTCTGTCTTCCTCATCCTCGTCTCTCGTCTCCGTCCTCGCCCTGGGTGTTGTAGGGAGCTCAAGCCCCGCCGTCAGTCACCCGCGACCTCCTCCTCCTGGCTCTGCTCCGGCCCGCCTAGCCCCATCGCCTCCAGTGCCTCAAGTCTCGCGCCCGAGCCCTCTGCTTGAGTAGGAGCTCCGCCTCCCTTGTTCCGCACCAAGGACGATGTCGTTTGCTTCGTCCTGCTACTGCTCTTCCCGTTGACCGCATCGACCTCCCCTGCTCCATTTGGTGGACCACCAGGCTGCCCTCTCCTTCCCCTGCGCAAGAGCTCGCAGCCACCACCATGCGCCGCCATGCCTCCCCAGCAGTTGCTCTCCGGCAAACTCCTGCAGCTCTGCCATGTTCCGGGGCCGCCGGCTGACCTTGTTTTCCTTCTGTCATGTTGCTGCCTCCATGTACATGTGGCGCTCGTTGGACCGAACGCCTCCGGCCCCAAGCCGACAAGTACCCCGGAGCCCTTCGACGCCATGTACCTCGACCCCGCTGACTTCGGTGACCTGCCAAGGCCGGTTACAACCCGTGTACCACTACTAACGCCAAGACCTACGAGAACGACTTCATGGACCGATGAGTACCACGACGATCGTTGTTCGCCAAGTACACCTTCAGATGGCCAAGTTCCTCTTCAAATGTACGACTACACGGTGTTGCGCCAAGTACCATGATGGTCGGAGCCCTCGGACCCGTCAAGTCCGTCTACGAATCGTGAACAACTACCATCACCCCGAACACGTTGGATTCGTTAAGTACCTCTCCGAAAACGAAACGTGTACCGCTACCGTCGCAAGAATCGAGACCGACAAGTCCGAAGATGCAAGTACCACTCCGAACCATGTATGGCGACCGTCGCTGAAGACCCGTGTAATGCAAGCGTCAAGTTCAACTACCGTCGCGTGAACTGCTACTTCCATGATGGCCGTGAACGACTACTTCCCTCGACGAACTCGTTACGCTTCAAAAAATGCATGCTTCGAAGGTATAACCGCCGGAACAATGCCCGTGGACCATATGCTTGTGTTGTAGGAGATGCACCCTTTGTGTGCACTGTGTCTGTAGTGTCCCTCGCTTCCATGCCATCGACTCGTGGGAACCCGGTATCCGGGAGCACCCCATCATCTTGCATGACACTCACACACACACACACTTCCTTTTGCACCGGTATCTCCGTGAGCTACCGGAATCGATATGTTGCCGTGGCATCATTTTCGGGTTCGTTGCCGTGGCGCCCTTTCTTTCCACCACGGTGACAAATGCTTCATATCATGTTCATGTCAACATTTTCATAAAAATTGCATAAACTTGCACATGTCATCCGCATCATGATAACAACATCAAGAATGCATAAAATTATTGTTTGCACTAAATAGCTAAATGCATATGGGGATTTACCGGACTTGTTGTTTGTTGTTTCAGCCTCATTTAAACTTGCCTAGTTAAGTAGTTTTATTATGCTTCACCCATTGCCATGCTAACCAACATTTAATTTTGTTGAGTACCTAATCGGGAGTGAAACTAAATAATGGAATGTGGTGTTTTGTCAATATGCATCCCGATGCATATTGAGCTCCACTTAACTTGTAGTGTTGTTTGTGCACTTTGCCATGCCATGCCTCATTAAACCGGTCATGCATCGTACTTGGTTGTGCATCATGCCATGATTATGTGATGGTTGTTTACTATGTTGTTTGCTTCTTTCCGGTGTTACTTCTTTGGGTTAGTTCCGATAACGTCGCATTTGTGAGGATCCGTTCGACCACGTCTGTTTGTCTTCTTCATGGACTCGTTCTTCTTCCTTGCGGGATCTCAGGCAAGATGACCATACCTTCGAAATCACTTCTATCTTTGCTTGCTAGTTGATCGCTCTATTGCTATGCCGCGCTACCTACCACTTGCTATATCATGCCTCCCATATTGCCATGTGAAGCCTCTAACCCACCTTTTCCTAGCAAACAGTTGTTTGGCTATGTTACCGCTTTGCTCAGCCCCTCTTATAGCGTTGCTAGTTGCAGGTGAAGATGAAGTTTGTTCCATGTTGGAACATGGATATGTTTGGATATCACAATATCTCTTATTTAATTAATGCATCTATATACTTGGTAAAGGGTGGAAGGCTCGGCCTTATGCCTGGTGTTTTGTTCCACTCTTGTCGCCCTAGTTTCCATCATACTGGTGTTATGTTCCTTGATTTTGTGTTCCTTATGTGGTTGGGTGTTATGGGAACCCCATGACAGTTTGCTTTGAATAAAACTCCTCCAGCAAGGCCCAACCTTGGTTTTACATTTGCCTCACCTAGCCTTTTTCCCTTGGGTGTCCGGAGCCCGAGGGTCATCTTTATTTTAACCCTCCCGGGCCAGTGCTTCTCTAAGTGTTGGTCCGACCTGAGCGATGTCCGGCGCCCCCTGGGCAACCAGGGTCTATGCCAACCCGACGTCTGCCTCATCTGTT
This sequence comes from Triticum monococcum, assembly GCA_034509565.1. Lineage (NCBI taxonomy): Eukaryota > Viridiplantae > Streptophyta > Magnoliopsida > Poales > Poaceae > Triticum > Triticum monococcum. Next base: position 361,558,550 of record CM067845.1, on the reverse strand, counting down.
CTTCCCTAAGAACGAGATATGTGCAACTCCTATCGGGATTTGTCGGCACATCCGGGCGGCTTTGCTGGTCTTGTTTTACCATTGCTGAAATGTCTTGTAACCGGGATTCCGAGTCTGATCGGGTCTTCCTGGGAGAAGGAATATCCTTCGTTGACCGTTAGAGCTTGTGATGGGCTAAGTTGGGACACCCCTGCAGGGTTTTGAACTTCCGAAAGCCGTGCCCGCGGTTATGGGCAGATGGGAATTTGTTAACGCCCGGTTGTAGAGAACTGACACTTAACTTAATTAAAATGCATCAACCGCATGTGTAGCCGTGATGGTCTCTTTTCGGCGGATTCCGGGAAGTGAACACAGTTCTTGTGTTATGTTTGAATGTAAGTAGTTTCAGGATCACTTCGTGATCACTTCTAGCTTCTCGACCGTTGCGTTGCTTCTCTTCTCGCTCTCATTTGTGTATGTTAGCCACCATATTTTCTTAGTGCTTGTTGCAGCTCCACCTCATTACCTTATCCAACCCATAAGTTTAAATAGTCTTGATCGCGAGGGTGTGAGATTGCTGAGTCCTCATGACTCACAAATACTTTCAAACAGTTGCAGGTGCCAATGATGACAGTGCAGATGACGCAACCGAGCTCAAGTGGGAGCTCGATGAAGATCTCGTTCGTTGTTTTGCGTCTTTTCCGGCTGATCAGTAGTGGAGCCCAGTTGGGACGATCGGGGATCTAGCATTTGGGGTTGACTTCTTTTATTTTGGTTCCGTAGTCGGACCTTGATTGTATTATGTAGGATGTATGTTTAACTTGTTGTATTGTGTGAAGTGGCGAATGTAAGCCAACTCTTTATCCCTTTCTTATTCAGTACATGGGATTGTGTGAAGATTACCCCTCTTGCGACAAACCTACCATGCGGCTATGCCTCTAAGTCGTGCCCCGACACGTGGGAGATATAGCCGCATTGTGGGTGTTACAGCAAGGGGGGGGGCTCTCACGTGGCCTTTCTCCTCTCCTCCAATAAGGCCCAATAGGCCCAATACTTCTTCGGGGGGGGGGGGTCCGCTAACCTCCTCGTACTCCAGAAAAATGCCCGAACCACTCGGAACCATCCCGATGTCCAAATGCAACCTTCCAATATATGAATCTTTACCTATCGACCATTTTGAGACTCCTCGTCATGTCCGTGATCTCATCTGGGACTCCGAACAAACTTCGGTCATCAAATCACATAACTCATAATACAAATCATCATCGAACGTTAAGCGTGTGGACCCTACGGGTTCGAGAACTATGTAGACATGACCGAGACACATCTCCGGTCAATAACCAATAGCAGAAACTAGATGCTCATATTGGCTCCTACATATTCTATGAAGATCTTTATCGGTTAAACCGCATAACAACATATGTTATTCCCTTTGTCATCAGTATGTTACTTGCCCGAGATTCGATCGTCGGTTTCTTCATACCTAGTTGTAACACCCACGATGCGGCTATATCTCCCACGTGCCGGAGCACGATTTAGAGGCATAACCGCATTGTAGGCATGTCGCAAGAGGGGTAATCTTTACACATCCCATGTACTGAATAAGAAAGTGATACAGAGTTGGCTTACAATCGCCACTTCACACAATACATAAATATAGCATTACATCATCCAGAATACAATCAAGGTCCGACTCCGGAACCAAAATAAAGAATACCACCCCTAATGCTAGATCCCCGATCGCCCCGACTGGGCTCCACTACTGATCAATTGGAAACGAAACAATACAACGAATAAGATCTTCATCGAGCTCCTCCTTGAGCTCGGTTGCGTCACCTGCATGGTATCATCGGCACCTGCAACTGTTGGAAGTAATCTGTGAGCCACAGGGACTCGGCAATCTCACGACCTCGTGATCAAGACTATTTAAGCTTATGGCTAGGAAAAAGGTAGTGAGGTGGAGCTGCAGCAAGCGCTAGCATGTATGGTGGCTAACTTACGCAAATGAGAGCGAGAAGAGAAGCAAAGCACGGTCGTGAACTAGAAGTGATCCGAAAACTACTTACGTTTCAAGCATAACACAAGAACCGTGTTCACTTCCCGGACTCCGCCGGAAAGAGACCATCACGGCTACACACGGGGTTGATGCATTTTAATTAAGTTAAGTGTCAATTTTTCTACAACCGGACATTAACAAATTCCCATCTGCCCATAACCACGGGCACGACTTTCGAAAGTTCAAAACCCTGCAGGGGTGTCCCAACTTAGCCCATCACAAGCTCTCACGGTCAACGAAGGATATTCCTTCTCCCAGGACGACCCGGTCAGACTCAGAAGCCCGGTTACAAGACATTTCGACAATGGTAAAACAAAACCAGCAAAGCCGCCCAATGCGCCGACATCCTGATAGGAGCTGCACATATCTCGTTCTCAGGGAAACACCGGATGAGCGCTCCGTACAACTAAAACCAGCCCTTGAGTTTCCCCGAGGTGGCGCTGCAAAGGACTCTAGTTCGGACCAACACTTAAAGAAGCACTGGCCCGGGGGGGTTAAAATAAAGATGACCCTTGAGTCTGCAGAACCCAAGGGAAGGTGATAAGCTGTTAGTGCAAATGGTAAAACCAAGGTTGGGCCTTGCTGGAGGAGTTTTATTCAAGGCGGACTATCAAGGGGTTCCCATTATAACCCAACCGCGTAAGGAACGCAAAATCAAGGAACATAACACCGGTATGACGGAAACTAGGGCGGCAAGAGTGGAACAAAACACCAGGCATAAGGCTGAGCCTTCCACCCTTTACAAAGTATATAGATGCATTAATTAAATAAGAGATATTGTGATATCCCAACAATAATCATGTTCCAACAAGGAACAAACTCCAATCTTCACCTGCAACTAGCAACGCTATAAGAGGGGCTGAGCAAAGCGGTTCCATAGCCAAACAATGGTTTGCTAGGATAAGGTGGGTTAGAGGCTTGACATGGCAATATGGGAGGCATGATATAGCAAGTGGTTGGTATTGTGGCATAGCAAAAGAGCGAGCAACTAGCAAGCAAAGATAGAAGTGATTTCGAGGGGATGGTCATCTTGCCTGAGATCCCGCAAGGAAGAAGAACGAGTCCATGAAGAAGATAAACGATCATACTCGAACGAATCCTCACAAACGCGACGTTATCGGAACTAACCCGAAGAAGCAACACCGGAAAGAAGCAAACAACATGGTAAACAACCATCACATAAACAGGGCATGATGCACAACCAAGTATGATGCATGTCTGGTTTAAATATGCATGGCATGGAAAAATGCACAAGCAAAACTACAAGTTAAGTGGAGCTCAATATGCAACGAGTTGCATATTGACGGAACACCACAACAATTATTTAGTTCACTCCCGGTTAAGTACTCAACAAAATTAAATGTTGGTTAACATGTCAATTTGGTGAAGCAAAACAAAACTATACTATCTAAACAATTTAAATGGGGCCGGATATAATAAGCAACAAATCCGGTAATCCCCATATGCATTAGCAATTTGGTGCAACAACAATTTTAATAATTTAAATGTTATTATCATGATGTGAATGGCATATGCAAGTTTATGCAATTTTTATTAAAAGTTGACAAGAGCATTATGAAGCATTTGCCCTCGTGGTGGAAAGGAAAAGGGGTGCCACGGCAACGATAATGAAACGGTGCCACGGCAACGTTCCGGTTCTGACAACTCATTGAGACGTCAGTGCAAAAGTAAGTGACGGGAGCGTGTCAAAAGATGGTGGGGCGATCCCGGTTACCGGGTTCCCACGGGTCGACGACTGTGACAAGGCAAAAGAGGGGCAACATGCACCGACAATTCGAGCACGGAGCAAGCACGCGCATCTCATACATCACACATGCATTCGGTCCATGGAGGGTCGTCTCGACATTATACCTTTGAAGCATGCGTTTTCGGGACGGAACGAGTTCGTAGTGAAAGTAGTCGTTCACAGGTCTTCGAGGGAAGTAGTGGTTCACGTTCATTTTCGGAGAGGTACTTGACGAACCCAAGGTTTCCGTGGGCGACGGTAGTAGAACTTGGCGAATCTGAGTTTTTCGGAGGTTGCCATCGAACCTGGTCAAATACACGATGTGGGTAGACGTTCACTCGACAGCCTTCGGCGATGGTAGTTGTACACGGGTCTTCGGCCACGGAAGTAGTACTTGGTGAATGTTTACGTAGATGTTCGAGTCATCGGTAGCGGTACTTGGTGAATCCCGAAACGGTCTTGGCGTCTTCGCGTGTAGGGGTACTTGGCGTTTCCGTAGACAGCGGTAGAGGTACTTGACGCGTCGTTGTGGTACTTGGAAAAAAATCACAGAGAAGATGCTTGGTGGTCTAGGTACGGTCCTTGGCGTCTCGTAGCTAATCTTGATGGTCCAAACAAAGCAACACAAGGGAGCTCGGGTGACAGCGACGATGAATAAAATCCCACGAAGAAGCAGGGGGTGCAGAGGCATTTGAAGACGGACTTGGCATTCCTGGTTCGGTGGTGGTGCTCGCGAGTGCAAGGCGGCTGACGAGGAACAACAAAAAAGCAGTGGCAACGACAACCATGGCGGCATGAGTAGCCGGAGACGGTAGTGATGAGCAGGAGCTCGAGGGCGAGAGGAAGACAGAGACGGCTTGGAGCAGCGGCCTGCACGTGGTCACCGACGTGGGCGCCATGGCCGGAGACGGTACTTGACGGCGGCAGCACGACACAGCACCATGCAGCAACCATGGCAACATGGGGCCTCAGGTGCCATCGAGGAGGAAGGCGAACTCGGGGCGCTCATGGGGCGCGCGGCAAGGCGACGATGAGGAGGCACACGGGGCAGAGGGAAGGCAGTGCCTCGCCGGAGCCAGCAGGGCATGGCGGCAGGGCATCGGGCGTGGAGTTGGTCGCGGGGAAAAGAGAGGCCGACGCAGGGGCTCCTCCGTGCGGGGTCGAGCGAGAGGAGGGAGGAGCTTAGGGAGAATAGTGGCGGCTCCTGGCTCAGGCGGATGGGGAGAAGGGGCGTGCCGGGGGAGGCTTGGTCGTCTTCGGTGGCGCTGGGGAAATGGGCGCGGGGGCTCCTCCCCTGGCTCGAGGTGGAAGAGAAGGGGAGTGGGGATCGAGGGGAAGGGAGATGCGCGAGGGGATCGAGCGGGGCTCGTGCTATCGTAGGTGGTGGCGGCGCACTGGAGGGAACGAGCGAGAGGATGTCAGGCTAGGGTTAACAGGGGCGCCGGCTGGGCTTAGCAGATGGGCCGGCGGAGAGGGAAAAGGCCATAGGCCCGGTCGGCTGGGCAGCAGGCTGCAGGCTCTCTCTCACTCTCTTCACTCAACCATTAAGAGAAAAGAAAAAAATAGATAGAAGAAGAGAATATAAAGCGAGGGTTAGTGAACGAATTTGAGCAAGAGGTCAAATTCCTTGGACTCACACAAAAATGTGTTGATCCAAGAAATTAGGAAAGACCAAGATTGAAAGAATAAATTCAAATTTCTTTGAATTTAATTCAAAAGGTTTGAACTAGGACAGGTTTTTCGAAGTGCCCAAAAATGTTGAGAATTTAGGTGGAGCTCCGGAAAAATATGAAAGGATATATGGCAAAGTTAGAGGCCAAGAGTTGTGATAACAAAGGCATTGGGATTTTTGCAAGTGTGTTAACGTGGATTCCAAAATAGTGGAATATTTAATATAACTCCCTAATATTGGGGTATATGTTGTAAAGAGAATCACCACGTGAATTCCCTCGGTATAAATGGATCGAAGATCCATGCAACTTATTTAGTTGAGTTTTAGAACGGGTTGCATGATGACATGATGCAATGATGAATGCAACAAACCAAACAAATCACACGATGAAACCCGGAAACCACGGAAGGCATCTGAAGCTCCGGTCTTGGGGCGTCACACTAGTTCAATCTCATTACCGGCAAGTCTCTTTACTCGTTCGGTAATGCATCATCCCGTAACTAACTCATTAGTTACAATGCTTGCAAGGCTCATAGTGATGTGCATTACCGAGAGGGCCCAGAGACACCTCTCTGATACACAGAGTGACAAATCCTAATCTCGATCTATGCCAACTCAAGAAACACCATCGGAGACACCTGCAGAGCATCTTTATAATCACCCAGTTATGTTGTGACATTTGGCAGCACACAAGGTGTTCCTCCGGTATTCAGGAGTTCCATAATCTCATAGTCAGAGGAACATGTATAAGTCATGAAGAAAGCACTAGCAATAAAACTAAACGATCAATATGCTAAGCTAACGGATGGGTCTTGTCCATCACATCATTCCCTAATGATGTGATCCCGATCATCAAATGACAACACATGTCTATGGTCAGGAAACTTAACCATCTTCGATTAACGAGATAGTCAAGTAGAGACATACCAGGGACACTCTGTTTGTCTATGTATTCACAATGGCTCTTCGATACCTCTCCGATACTCGGAGTGACAAATCCTAATCTCGATCTATGCCAACTCAACAAACACCATCCGAGAGGGCCCAGAGATACCTCTCCAATACTCGGAGTGACAAATCCTAATCTCGATCTATGCCAACTCAACAAACACCATCCAAGACACATGTGGAGCATCTTTATAGTCACCCAATTACGTTGTGACGTTTTGATAGCACACTAAGTGTTCCTCCGATATTCGGGAGTTGCATGATCTCATAGTCATAGGAACATGTATAAGTTATGGAGAAAGCAATAACAACAAACTAAACGATCATCATGCTAAGCTAACGGATGGGTCAAGTCAAACACATCATTCTCTAATGCTGTGATCTCGTTAATCAAATGACAACTCATGTCTATGGTTAGGAAACATAACCATCATTGATTCAACGACCTAGTCAAGTAGAGGCATACTAGTGACAGTCTGCTTGTCTATGTATTCACACATGTACTAAGTTTCCGGTTAATACAATTCTAGCATGAATAATAAACATTTATCATGATATAAGGAAATATAAATAACAACTTTATTATTGTCTCTAGGGCATATTTTCTTTAGTACACAAAAGATTAGACTTCTATCGATCCTGTTTTTACTGGCAATCTGATGAGGATAAGAAGAAGTATAGGTTGACCAGATGGGATATCATTTGCAGGCCCAAAGATCACGGTGGGATAGGGATCGGAAATTTAGAAGTTAAAAATAAATGCCTTCTCTCCAAATGGCTTTTTCGTCTATCCACTGAGACCGAGGGTACGTGGATTAAAATTATATGTAATAAATTGTTGGGGAACGTAGTAATTTCAAAAAATTTCCTACGCACATGCAAGATCATGGTGATGCATAGAAACGAGAGGGGAGAGTGTTGTCTACGTACCCTCATAGACCGGCAACGGAAGCGTTGACACAACGTAGAGGAAGTAGTCGTACGTCTTCCCGATACGACCGGTCCAAGTACCGAACGCACGACACCTCCGAGTTCTGCACACGTTCAACTCGGTGACGTCCCTCGAGCTCCGATCCAGCTGAGTGTTGAGGGAGAGTTTTGTCAGCACGACGGCGTGATGACGGTGATGATGTTCTACCGACGCAGGGCATCGCCTAAGCACCGCTACGATATGACCGAGGTGGAATATGGTGGAAGGGGGCACCGCACACGGCTAAGGAACGATCACGAAGATCAACTTGTGTGTCATGGGGTGCCCCCTTGCCCCCGTATATAAAGGAGGGAGAGGGGAGGTGCGGCCGGCCCAAGGGGTGCGCCTGGAGGAGTCCTACTCCCACTGGGAGTAGGACTCCCCCCTCTTGCCTTGTTGGAAAAGGAAGGGGGAAGGGAGAAAGAGGAAAGGCCCCCCCACATCCTTATCCTATTCGGACTAGGGGGGAGGGGGCGCACGGCCTGCCCTGGCCGGCCCTCCTCTTCTCCCTTAGGGCCCATGTAGGCCCAATAACCCCCCAGGGGGTTCCGGTAACCCCCGGTACTCCGATAAAATCCCGATTTCACCCGAAACGTTTCCGATATCCAAATATAGGCTTCCAATATATCAATCTTTATGTCTCGACCATTTCGAGACTCCTCGTCATGTCCGTGATCACATCCGGGACACCGAACAACCTTCGGTACATCAAAACACAAAAACCCTAATTACGATCATCACCGAACTTTAAGCGTGCGGACCCTACGGGTTCGAGAACTATGTAGACATGACCGAGACACATCTCCGGTCAATAACCAATAGCGGAACCTGGATGCTCATATTGGCTCCTACATATTCTACGAAGATCTTTATCGGTCAGACCGCATAACAATATACGTTGTTCCCTTTGTCATCCGTATGTTACTTGCCCAAGATTTGATCGTCGGTATCTCAATACCTAGTTCAATCCCATTACCGGCAAGTCTCTTTACTCGTTCCGTAATACATCATCCCGCAACTAACTTATTAGTTGCAATGCTTGCAAGGCTTGAGTGATGTGCATTACTGAGAGGGCCCAGAGATACCTCTCCGACAATCGGAGTGACAAATCCTAATCTCGAAATACGCCAACCCAACAAATACCTTCGGAGACACCTGTAGAGCACCTTTATAATCACCCAGTTATGTTGTGACGTTTGGTAGTACACAAAGTGTTCCTCCGATAAACGGGAGTTGCATAATCTCATAGTCATAGGGACATGTATAAGTCATGAAGAAAGCAATAGCAACAAACTAAATGATCAAGTGCTATGCTAACGGAATGGGTCAAGTCAATCACATGATTCTCTAATGATGTGGCCCCGTTAATCAAATGACAACTCATGTCTATGGCTAGGAAACTTAACCATCTTTGATTCAACGAGCTAGTCAAGTAGAGGCATACTTGTGACACTCTGTTTGTCTATGTATTCACACATGTATTATGTTTTCGGTTAATACAATTCTAGCATGAATAATAAACATTTATCATGATATTAGGAAATAAATAATAACTTTATTATTGCCTCTAGGGCATATTTCCTTCAGTCTTCCACTTGCACTAGAGTCAATAATCTAGTTCACATCGCCATGTGATTTAATACCAATAGTTCACATCACCATGTGATTAACACCCATAGTTCACATCGACATGTGACCAACACCCAAAGGGTTTACTAGATTCAATAATCTAGTTCACATCGCTATGTGATTAACGCCCAAAGAGTACTAAGGTGTGATCATGTTTTGCTTGTGAGAGAAGTTTAGTCAACGGGTCTGCCACATTCAGATCCGTAAGTATTTTGCAAATTTCTATGTCAGCAATGCTCTGCACTAAGCTACTCTAGCTAATTGCCCCCACTTTCAATATGTATCCAGATTGAGACTTTGAGTCATCTGGATCAGTGTCAAAACTTGCATCGACGTAACCCTTTATGACAAACCTTTTGTCACTTCCATAATCGAGAAACATATCCTTATTCTACTAAGGATAATTTTGACCAATGTCCAGTGATCTACTCCTAGATCACTATTGTACTCCTTTGCCAAACTCAGGGTAGGGTATACAATAGGTCTGGTACACAGCATGGCATACTTTATAGAACCTATGGCTGAGGCATAGGGAATGACTTTCATTCTCTCTCTATCTTCTGCCGTGGTCGGGTTTTGAATCTTACTCAACTTCACACCTTGTAACACAGGCAAGAACTCCTTCTTTGACTGTTCCATTTTGAACTACTTCAAAATCTTGTCAAGGTATGTACTCATTGAAAAACTTATCAAGCATCTTGATCTATCCCCATAGATCTTGATGCTCAATATGTAAGCAGCTTCACCGAGGTCTTTCTTTGAAAAAACTCCTTTCGAACATTCCTTTATGCTTTGCAGAATAATTCTACATCATCTCCGATCAACAATATGTCATACATATACTTATCAGAACTGTTGTAGTGCTCCCACTCACTTTCTTGTAAATACAGGCTTCACCGTAAGTCTGTATAAAACTATATGCTTTGATCAACTTATCAAAGTGTACATTCCAACTCCGAGATGCTTGCACCAGTCCATAGATGGATCGCTGGAGCTTGCATATTTTGTTAGTACCTTTAGGATCGACAAAACCTTCTGGTTGCATCATATACAACTCTTCTTTAATAAATCCTATTAAGGAATGCAGTTTTGTTTATCCATTTGCCAGATTTCATAAAATGAGGCAATAGATAACATGATTCAGACAGACTTAAGCATAGATACGAGTGAGAAATTCTCATCGTGGTCAACACCTTGAACTTGTCGAAAACCTTTTTGCGACAATTCTAGCTTTGTAGATAATAACACTACTATCAGCGTCCGTCTTCCTCTTGAAGATCCATTTAATCTCAATGGCTCGCCGATCATTGGGCAACTCAATCAAAGTCCATACTTTGCTCTCATACATGGATCTCATCTCAGATTTCATGGCCTCAAGCCATTTTGCGGAATCTGGGCTCATCATCGCTTCCCCATAGTTCGTAGGTTCGTCATGGTCAAGTAACATGACCTCCAGAATAGGATTACCGTACCACTCTGGTGCGGATCTCACTCTGGTTTACCTACGAGGTTCGATAGTAACTTGATCTGAAGTTACATGATCATCATCATTAGCTTCCTCACTAATTGGTGTAGTAGTCATAGGAATAGATTTATGTGATGAAATACTTTCCAATAAGGGAGCAGGTACAGTTACCTCATCAAGTTCTACTTTCCTCCCACTCACTTCTTTCGAGAGAAACTCCTTCTCTAGAAAGGATCCATTCTCAGCAATGAATAACTTGCCTTCGGATCTGTGATAGAAGGTGTACCCAACATTTTCTTTTGGGTATCCTATGAAGATTTACTTCTCCGATTTGGGTTTGATCTTATCATGTTGAAACTTTTTCACATAAGCATCGCAGTCCCAAACTTTAAGAAACGACAGCTTAGGTTTCTCGCCAAACCACAGTTCATACGGTGTCGTCTCAATGGATTTAGATGGTGCCCTATTTAACGTGAATGTAGCTGTCTCTAATGCATAACCCCAAAACGATAGTGGTAATCGGTAAGAGACATCATAGATTGCACCATATCTAAGAAAACACAGTTACGGCGTTCGGACACACCATTACACTATGGTGTTCCAGGTGGCGTGAGTAGTGAAACTATTTCACATTGTTTTAATTGAAGACCAAACTCGTAACTCAAATATTTGTCTCTGTGATCAGATCATAGAAACTTTTTTTCTTGTCACGATGATTTTCCACTTGACTCTGAAGTTTTTGAACTTTTCAAATGTTTCAGACTTATGTTTCATCAAGTTGATATACCCATATATGCTCACATAATCTGTGAAGGTCAGAAAATAACGATACCCGCCGCGAGCCTCAACATTCATCGGACTGCATACATCAGTATGTATTATTTCCAATAAGTCAGTTGCTTGCTCCATTGTTCCGGAGAATGGAGTCTTAGTCATCTTGCTCACGAGGCACGGTTCGCAAGCATCAACTGATTCATAATTAAGTGATTCCAAAAGCCCATCAGCATGGATTTTCTTCATGCGCTTTATACCAATATGACCTAAACGGCAGTGCCACAAATAAGTTGCACTATCATTATTAACTTTGCATCTTTTGGCTTCAATATTATGAGAATGTGTATCACCACAATCGAGATCCAACAAACCATTTTCATTGGGTATATGACCATAGAAGGTTTTATTCATGTAAACAGAACAACAATTTATTTTCTTACTTAAATGAATAACCGTATTGCAATAAACATGATCAAATCATATTCATGCTCAACGCAAACACCAAATAACACTTATTTAGGTTCAACACTAATCCCGAAAGTACAGGGAGTGTGTGATGATGATCATATCAATCTTGGAACCACTTCCAACAAACATCGTCTCTGTTTATTCTGCAACTCCCGTTTCGAGTTACTACTCTTAGCAACTGAACCGGTATCAAATACCGAGGGGTTGCTACGAACACTAGTAAAATACACATCAATAATCTGTATATCAAATATACCTTTGTTCACTTTGCCATCCTTCTTATCCGCCAAATACTTGGGGCAGTTCCGCTTCAAGTGACCAGTCCCTTTACAGTAGAAGCACTTAGTCTCAGGCTTAGGACCAGACTTGGGCTTCTTCACTTGAGCAGCAACTTGCTTGCCATTCTTCTTGAAGGTCCCCTTCTTCCCTTTGCCCTTTTCTTGAAACTAGTGGTCTTGTCTACCATCAACACTATTTTTTTTGATTTCTACCTTCATTGATTTCAGCATTACGAAGAGCTTGGGACTCGTTTCCGTTATCCCTTGCATATCATAGTTCATCACGAAGTTCTACTAACTTGGTGATGGTGACTAGAGAATTCTGTCGATCACTATCTTATCTGGAAGATTAACTCCCACTTGATTCAAGCGATTGTAGTACCCAGACAATCTGAGCACATGCTCACTGCTTGAGCTATTCTCCTCCATCTTTTAGCTATAGAACTTGTTGGAGACATCATATCTCTCAACTCGGGTATTCGCTTGAAATATTAACTTCAACTCCTAGAACATCTCATATGGTCCATGACGTTCAAAATGTCTTTGAAGTCCCGATTCTAAGCCGTTTAAGCATGGTGCACTAAACTATCAAGTAGTCATCATATTGAGCTAGCCAAACCTTCATAACGTCTGCATCTGCTCCTACAATAGGTCTGTCACCTAGCGGTGCATTAAGGACATAATTCTTCTGTGCAGCAATGAGGATAATCCTCAGATCACGGATCCAATCCGCATCATTGCTACTAACATCTTTCAACTTAATTTTCACTTGGAACATATCAAAAATAAAACAAGGGAGCTAAACGCGAGCTATTGATCTACAACATAGATATGCTAATACTACCAGGACTAAGTTCATGATAAATTAAAGTTCAATTAATCATATTACTTAAGAACTCCCACTTAGATAGACATCCCTCTAATCCTCTAAGTGATCACGTGATCCAAATCAACTAAACCATGTCCGATCATCACGCGAGATGGAGTAGTTTCAATGGTGAACATCACTATGTTGATCATATCTACTATATGATTCACGCTCGACCTTTCGGTCTCCGTGTTCCGAGGCCATATCTGTTATATGCTAGGATCGTCAAGTTTAACCTGAGTATTCCGCGTGTGCAACTGTTTTGCACCCGTTGTATTTGAACGTAGAGCCTATCACACCCGATCATCACGTGGTGTCTCAGCACAAAGAACTTTCGCAACGGTGCATACTCAGGGAGAACACTTGTACCTTGATAATTAGTGAGAGATCATCTTATAAAGCTACCGTCGAACTAAGCAAAATAAGATGTATAAAAGATAAACATCACATGCAATCAAAATATGTGACATGTTATGGCCATCATCATCTTGTGCCTTTGATCTCCATCTCCAAAGCATCGTCATGATTCCCATTGTCACCGGCATGACACCATGATCTCCATCATCTTGATCTATATCAATGTGTCGTCACATGGTTGTCTCGCCAACTATTGCTTTTGCAACTATTGCTATCTCATAGCGATAAAGTAAAGCAATTATTTGGCGCTTGCATCTTATGCAATAAAGAGACAACCATAAGGCACCTGCCAGTTGCCGACAACTTCAACAAACATGATCATCTTATACAACAACTTATATCTCATCACGTCTTGACCATATCACATCACAACATGCCCTGCGAAAACAAGTTAGACGTCCTCTACTTTGTTCTTGCAAATTTTACGTGGCTGCTACGGGCTTAGCAAGAACCATTCTTACCTAGGCATCAAAACCACAACGATAGTTTGTCAAGTTGGTGCTGTTTTAACCTTCGCAAGGACCGGGCGTAGCCACACTCGGTTCAACTAAAGTTTGAGAAACTGACACCCGCCAGCCACCTGTGTGCAAAGCACGTTGGTAGAACTAGTCTCGCGTAAGCATACGCGTAATGTCGGTCCGGGCCGCTTCATCCAACAACACTGCCGAACCAAAGTATGCCATGTTGGTAAGCAGTATGACTTATATCACCCACAACTCACTTGTGTTCTACTCGTGCATATTACATCAACGCATAAAACCTGACTCGGATGCCACTATTGGGGAACGTAGTAATTTCAAAAAATTTCCTACGCACACGCAAGATCATGGTGATGCATAGCAACGAGAGGGGAGAGTGTTGTCTACGTACCCTCGTAGACCGGCAACGGAAGTGTTGACACAACATAGAGGAATTAGTCGTACGTCTTCCCGATCTGACCGATCCAAGTACCGAACGCACGGCACCTCTGAGTTCTGCACACGTTCAACTCGGTGACGTCCCTCGAGCTGCGATCCAGTCAAGTGTTGAGGGAGAGTTTTGTCAGCATGACGGCGTGATGACGATGATGATGTTATACCGACGCAGGGCTTCGCCTAAGCACCGCTACGATATGACCGAGGTGGAATATGGTGGAAGGGGGCACCGCACACGGCTAAGGAACGATCACGAAGATCAACTTGTGTGTCATGGGATGCCCCTTGCCCCCGTATATAAAGGAGGGAGAGGGGAGGTGCGGCCGGCCCAAGGGGTGCACCTGGAGGAGTCCTACTCCCACTGGGAGTAGGACTCCCCCCTCTTTCCTTGTTGGAAAAGGAAGGGGGATGGGAGAAAGAGGAAAGGGGGGCGCCGCCCCCCCTTCCTTGTCCTATTCGGACTAGGGGGGAAGGGGCGCGCGGCCTGCCCTGGCCGGCCCTCCTCTTCTCCCTTAGGGCCCATGTAGGCCCAATAACCCCCCCCCCTGGGGGGGGGGGGGTCCGGTAACCCCCCGGTACTCTGGTAAAATCCCGATTTCACCCGGAACGTTTCCGATATCCAAACATAGGCTTCCAATATATCTTTATGTCTCGACCATTTTGAGACTCCTCGTCATGTTCATGATCACATCCGGGACACCGAACAACCTTTGGTACATCAAAACACAAAAACCCTAATTACGATCGTCACCAAACTTTAAGCGTGCGGACCCTACGGGTTCGAGAACTATGTAGACAAGACCGAGACACGTCTCCGGTCAATAACCAATAGCGGAACCTGGATGCTCATATTGGCTCCTACATATTCTACGAAGATCTTTATCGGTCAGAACGCATAACAATATACGTTGTTCCCTTTGTCATCGGTATGTTACTTGCCCGAGATTTGATCGTCGGTATCTCAATACCTAGTTCAATCTCGTTACCGGCAAGTCTCTTTACTCGTTCCGTAATACATCATCCCGCAACTAACTTATTAGTTGCAATGCTTGCAAGGCTTGAGTGATGTGCATTACCGAGACGGCCGAGAGATACCTCTCCGACAATCGGAGTGACAAATCCTAATCTCGAAATACGCCAACCCAACAAATACCTTTGGAGACACCTGTAGAGCACCTTTATAACCACCCAATTACGTTGTGACGTTTGGTAGCACACAAAGTTTTCCTCCGGTAAACGGGAGTTGCATAATCTCATAGTCATAGGAACATGTATAAGTCATGAAGAAAGCAATAGTAACAAACTAAACGATCAAGTGCTATGCTAACGAAATGGGTCAAGTCAATCATATCATTCTCTAATGATGTGACCCCGTTAATCAAATGACAACTCATGTCATGGCTAGGTGTAATGCCCTCGATGCGGCTATATCTCCCACGTGTCGAAACACGACTTAGAGGCATAACCGCATTGAAAGCAATGTCGCAAGTGAGGTAATCTTCACACAACCCATGTAATACATAAGGGAAAGAGATACATAGTTGGCTTACACTCGCCACTTCACACAATTACATGAATAAAGCATTACATCATCCAAATACAATCAGGGCCCGACTACGGAGCCAAAATAAAAGAAGACTACCCCAAATGCTACACAGATCCCCGATCGACCCCAACTGGGCTCCACTACTGATCAACTAGTACGAAACAACATAAAGGACAAGATCTTCATCGAGCTCCTCCTTGAGCTTGGTTGCGACATCCGCACGGTAACCTCGGCACCTGCAAGCTGGTTTTGGAAGTATCTGTGAGTCACGGGGACTCAGCAATCTCGCACCCTCGCGATCAAGACTATTTAAGCTTATGGGAAAGGTAAAGGTATGAGGTGGAGCTGCAGCAAGCGACTAGCATATATGGTGGCTAACATACGCAAATGAGAGCGAGAAGAGAAGGCAAAGCACGGTCGATAAAAGTATGATCAAGAAGTGATCCTAGAACAACCTACGTCAAGCATAACTCCAACACCGTGTTCACTTCCCGGACTCCACCGAAAAGAGACCATCACGGTTACACACGCGGTTGATGTGTTTTAATTAAGGTCAACTTCAGGTTTTCTACAATCGAACATTAACAAATACCCATCTGCCCATAACCGCGGGCACGGCTTTCGAAAGTTCAAATCCCTGCAGGGGTGTCCCAACTTAGCCCATGACAAGCTCTCACGGTCAACAAAGGATATTCCTTCTAGCGGGAAGACCCGATCAGACTCGGAATCCCGGTTACAAGACATTTTGACAAGGTAAAACTAATCCAGCAACACCGCCCGAATGTGCCGACAAATCCCGATAGGAGCTGCAGGGCACACTCGGATTGTCCAAGGTACGGGTAGGCCAGCCCAGAGTTGCCCCTGGTGGCCACCGGCAGCTGACAGGTTGGACCAACACTCAGAGGAGCACTGGCCCGGGGGAGGTAAAATAATGATGACCCTTGAGTCTGCAGAACCCAAGGGAAAGAAAAGGCTAGGTGGCGAATGGTAAAACCAATGTTGGGCATTGCTGGAAGAGTTTTATTCAAGGCGAACTGTCAAGGGGTTCCCATTATTACCCAACCGCATAAGGAACGCAAAATCCGGGAACATAACACCGATATGACGGAAACTAGGGCGACAAGAGTGGAACAAAACACCAGGCATAAGGCCGAGCCTTCCACCCTTTACCAAGTATATAGATGCATTAATTAAATAAGATATATTGTGATATCCCGACAAGTAAACATGTTCCAACAAGTAAACGAGTCCATGAAGAAGACAAACAGACGTAGTCGAACGAATCCTCACAAACGCGACGTTATCGAAACTAACCCGAAGAAGCAACACTGGAAAGAAAGCAAACAACATAGTAAACAAACACCACATAATCATGGCATGATGCACAATCAAGTATGATGCATGTCCGGTTTAATGAAGCATGGCATGAAAAAATGCACAAACAATCCTACAAATTAAGTGGAGCTCAACATGCAACTCCGTTGCATATTGATGAAACACCACATGACTTATTTAGTTCTCTCTCGTTTATGTACCCAACAAGATTAAATGTTGTTAGCATGGCAAGAGGTGGAGCATAATGAAACTATCTATCTAGGCAAGTTTAAATGAGGCCGGAACAACAAAACAACAAGTCCGGAAACTCCTCATGTGCATATTTTGGTTATGGTACTGTTCTGCCCTAAACATAATTTTAGAGTTATTAAACATGCAAAGTAAGGTCACCATGTTAAACTAGGCATTTTTCCACCCCATTTACATATAAAGTTTGTTACAAACGGAGTTACAGTTAAATAGTTATGAATTAAATCATTTTAGCCAGTTTATTTAAGCAAATTTAAACAAACAACATTTTAAACATTTTTAACATGGATGGAAAAGACATATTATGAAACTACACAAAATTCTAAGCAACTTTCATATATAAATCATTTTAAACCGGTGCATAGATGATGAGTTATTATATGCATGAAACAGGAGGATTTTTCTGTAAATCTGCAAACTCCTGGATAAATAGATAAATCACTCCGCGGAAAAAAAACATGAGCCAGGCCAAAACTGGCCCGAACTGGGCTCTACAGGAGCAAACCAAAGATGGGCTTCCTCACATTGGGCTCGGGCAGCCTGGCACAGTGCTAGGCCTCAGACCTTGGCGCGGTGTTGGGCCTGGTTACGCCTGGCAGCCCACACAGCTAGCCATCTGGGCCGGTGCGGGGCCCATCAGGGCGATAGGAGGAACATCATCGTCCTCCTCGTGCTCCTGCGCGAGCAGGGAGCCATGGAAGGCGGCGGCGGCTTGACGTCGGCGGGGCACGAAGGAGTGCCCGGAGGTGCGGATCCGGACGGGATCCACCCGATCCGTCTGTTTCCGGCGCCGGTGGGGAGCTCTGGTGAGCGGGGCGACCAAGGCAGACGACGGGTGCCTACGGGAGAGAGAGAAATAGGATGAGTGGGAGAAGGAGGAGGCGGGTAGGGGAAGGAAGAAGAGCGGCGCGGTGAACCGGCCTGAGGAGATGGCGGCACGCCGGCGAGGTGCACAACGGCGGCGGGGTCCGAGGTCGCTGACGGGAGGGGTGATGGTGGCGCTCCCCCGATCCAGCTCGGGGTCGAGCAAGAGGAGGCGCAGGCTGCGCGAGCAACGGACAGCGTCGGTCGGGCGGCCGCACAGGCCTGGGCGGGCCGCGCCTGGGCTCGGCGGGCCGCAGCGATGGAGGCGCCGAGCTGGGCACGTGGCAATCTCGTAGAGGTGGAGGCCGGTGGCTTCGGCGGCGCCAGCCAGTGGAGAAGCGCCAAGTGGCAGAGGGGGCTTCGGGCGCGCCAGATCTGGAGGGGAAGACGGCGGCACGGCCCTCGAGGTGGGAGGAGGCTGGTGGCGCGTGGATTTTGAGGAGGGGGGTTGGGCTGCTGCCAAAAATGGAAGGGAGGCTTCCTTTTATAGGTAGGGGCTAGGGTTTGAGGGGTTAGGAGGGGTTTTAGGAGCGTTTCAGAGCCTCCGATCGCGATCTGACGGTCCGGAACGGAGGGGGGTTTAGGTGGGCTGCAAGTGGGTTGTGAAAAGAGGTTGGGATGAGATGAGAGCACAGGAGTGCAGCCCGGCAACTGTTTCCGGAGACCGAAAACGTGCGACGTTTTGACCGACTATAATGTCGCTATAGTTATCTGTTGGGCCATCAAACGAATTCCGAATGCGATGAAACTTGACAGGCGGTCTATCTACATTATAATAAGACCACACGTCAACTCTCATCCCATTCTGAGAACATTTTCTAGCCACTAAAAAAATACTATTTCGGACATGCCGCGTGTTGGGGAACGTAGTAATTTCAAAAAAATTCCTACGCACACGCAAGATCATGGTGATGCATAGCAACGAGGGGGAGAGTCTGATCTACGTACCCTTGTAGATCGCAACGGAAGCGTTGACACAACGTAGAGGAAGTAGTCGTACGTCTTCTTCCCGGTCCGACCGATCCAAGCACCGTTACTCCGGCACCTCCGAGTTCTTAGCACACGTACAGCTCGATGACGATCCCCGGGCTCCGATCCAGCAAAGCTTCGGGGAGGAGTTCCGTCAGCACGACGGTGTGGTGACGATCTTGATATTCTACCGACGCAGGGCTTCGCCTAAGCACTGCAACGATATGATCGAGGTGGAATATGGTGGCAGGGAGCACCGCACATGGCTAAGGAACGATCTCAAGGATCAACTTGTGTGTTTAGAGGTGCCCCCTGCCCCCGTATATAAAGGTTTCAAGGGGAGGGGCTGGCCGGCCAAGGTGGGAGGCGCAGGAGGAGTCCTACTCCTACCGGGAGTAGGACTCCCCCTCCAATCCTAGTCCAACTAGGTTTCCTCAAGTGGGAAAGAGAGAGGGGGTGGCCGGCCACCTTCCCTAGTCCTAATAGGACTAGGGGAAGGGGGAGGCGCGCAGCCCATGGGGCAGCCCTTACACCTTTCCACTAAGGCCCATGTTGGCCCATTTGGCTCCCGGGGGGTTCCGGTAACCCTCCCGGTAATCCGGTAAAATCCCGATTTCACCCGGAACACTTCCAATGTCCAAACATAGGCTTCCAATATATCAATCTTTATGTCTCGACCATTTCGAGACTCCTCGTCATGTCCGTGATCACATCCGGGACTCCAAACAACCTTCGATACATCAAAATGCATAAACTCATAATAACTGTCATCGTAACGTTAAGCGTGCGGACCCTACGGTTCGAGAACAATGTAGACATGACCGAGACACGTCTCCGGTCAATAACCAATAGCGGGACCTGGATGCCCATATTGGCTCCTACATATTCTACGAAGATCTTTATCGGTCAGACCGCATAACAACATACGTTGTTCCCTTTGTCATCGGTATGTTACTTGCCCGAGATTCGATCGTCGGTATCCAATACCTAGTTCAATCTCGTTACTGGCAAGTCTCTTTACTCGTTCCGTAATACATCATCTCACAACTAACATCTTAGTTATAATGCTTGCAAGGCTTATGTAATGTGTATTACCGAGAGGGCCCAGAGATACCTCTCCGACACTCGGGGTGACAAACCCTAATCTCGAAATACGCCAACCCAACATCTACCATTGGAGACACCTGTAGTACTCCTTTATAATCACCCAGTTACATTGTGACGTTTGGTAGTACCCAAAGTGTTCCTCCGGTAAACGGGAGTTGCATAATCTCATAGTTATTGGAACATGTATAAGTCATGAAGAAAGCAATAGCAACATACTAAACGATCGGGTGCTAAGCTAATGGAATGGGTCATGTCAATCAGATCATTCAACTAATGATGTGACCTCGTTAATCAAATAACAACTCTTTGTTCATGGTTAGGAAACATAACCATCTTTGATTAACGAGCTAGTCAAGTAGAGGCATACTAGTGACACTCTGTTTGTCTATGTATTCACACATGTATTATGTTTCCGGTTAATACAATTCTAGCATGAATAATAAACATTTATCATGATATAAGGAAATAAATAATAACTTTATTATTGCCTCTAGGGCATATTTCCTTCAGTCTCCCACTTGCACTAGAGTCAATAATCTAGATTACACAGTAATGATTCTAACACCCATGGAGCCTTGGTGCTGATCATGTTTTGCTCGTGGAAGAGGCTTAGTCAACGGGTCTGCAACATTCAGATCCGTATGTATCTTGCAAATCTCTACGTCTCCCACCTGGACTAGATCCCGGATGGAGTTGAAGCGTCTCTTGATGTGTTTGGTCCTTTTGTGAAATCTGGATTCCTTTGCCAAAGCAATTGCACCAGTATTGTCACAAAAGATTTTCATTGGACCCGATGCACTAGGTATGACACCTAGATCGGATATGAACTCCTTCATCCAGACTCCTTCGTTCGCTGCTTCCGAAGCAGCTATGTACTCCGCTTCACATGTAGATCCCGCTACGATGCTTTGTTTAGAACTGCACCAACTGACAGCTCCACCGTTTAAAGTAAACACGTATCCGGTTTGCGATTTAGAATCATCCGGATCAGTGTCAAAGCTTGCATCAATGTAACCTCTTACGGTGAGCTCTTTGTCACCTCCATATACGAGAAACATATCCTTAGTCCTTTTCAGGTATTTCAGGATGTTCTTGACCGCTGTCCAGTGATCCACTCCTGGATTACTTTGGTACCTCCCTGCTAAACTTATAGCAAGGGACACATCAGGTCTGGTACACAACATTGCATACATGATAGAGCCTATGGCTGAAGCATAGGGAACATCTTTCATTTTCTCTCTATCTTCTGCAGTGGTCGGACATTGAGTCTGACTCAACTTCACACCTTGTAACACAGGCAAGAACCCTTTCTTTGCTTGATCCATTTTGAACTTCTTCAAAATCTTGTCAAGGTATGTGCTTTGTGAAAGTCCAATTAAGCGTCTTGATCTATCTCTATAGATCTTTATGCCTAATATGTAAGCAGCTTCCCCGAGGTCTTTCATCGAAAAACTTTTATTCAAGTATCCCTTTATGCTATCCAGAAATTCTATATCATTTCCAATCAGCAATATGTCATCCACATATAATATCAAAAATGCTACAGAGCTCCCACTCACTTTCTTGTAAATACAAGCTTCTCCAAAAGTCTGTATAAAGCCAAATGCTTTGATCACACTATCAAAGCGTTTATTCCAACTCCGAGATGCTTGCACCAGCCCATAAATGGATCGCTGGAGTTTGCATACTTTGTTAGCTCCCTTTGGATCGACAAAACCTTCTGGTTGCATCATATACAACTCTTCTTCCAGAAATCCATTCAGGAATGCAGTTTTGACATCCATCTGCCAAATTTCATAATCATAAAATGTGGCAATTGCTAACATGATTCTGACAGACTTAAGCATCGCTACGGGTGAGAATGTCTCATCGTAGTCAACCCCTTGAACTTGTCGAAAACCTTTTGCAACAAGTCAAGCTTTATAGACAGTAACATTACCGTCAGCGTCAGTCTTTTTCTTGAAGATCCATTTATTCTCAATTGCTTGCCAATCATCAGGCAAGTCAACCAAAGTCCATACTTTGTTCTCATACATGGATCCCATCTCAGGTTTCATGGCCTCAAGCCACTTTGCGGAATCTGGGCTCACCATCGCTTCTTCATAGTTCGTAGGTTCATCATGATCTAGTAGCATGACTTCCAGAACTGGATTACTGTACCACTCTGGCGCGGATCTTGCTCTGGTTGATCTACGAGGTTCAGTAGTATCTTGTTCTAAAGTTTCATGATCATTATCATCAACTTCCTCACTTATTGGTGTAGGTGTCGCAGAAACAGTTTTCTGTGATGTACTACTTTCTAATAAGGGAGCGGGTACAGTTACCTCGTCAAGTTCTACTTTCCTCCCACTCACTTCTTTCGAGAGAAACTCCTTCTCGAGAAAGTTTCCGAATTTAGCAACAAAAGTCTTGCCTTCGGATCTGTGATAGAAGGTGTATCCAATAGTTTCCTTTGGATATCCTATGAAGACACATTTTTCCGATTTGGGTTCGAGCTTATCAGGTTGAAGCTTTTTCACATAAGCATCGCAACCCCAAACTTTAAGAAACGACAACTTTGGTTTCTTGCCAAACCACAGTTCATAAGGCGTCGTCTCAACGGATTTTGATGGTGCCCTATTTAACGTGAATGCGGCCGTCTCTAAAGCGTATCCCCAAAATGATAGCGGTAAATCAGTAAGAAACATCATAGATCATACCATATCTAGTAAAGTACGATTACGATGTTCGGACACACCATTACGCTGTGGTGTTCCGGGTGGCGTGAGTTGCGGAACTATTCCACAATTTTTCAAATGTATACCAAACTCGTAACTCAAATATTCTCCTCCACGATCAGATCGTAGAAACTTTATTTTCTTGTTACGATGATTTTCAACTTCACTCTGAAATTCCTTGAACTTTTCAAATGTTTCAGACTTGTGTTTCATCAAGTAGATATACCCATATCTGCTTAAATCATCTGTGAAGGTGAGAAAATAACGATATCCGCCACGAGCCTCAATATTCATCGGACCACATACATCGGTATGTATGATTTCCGATAAATCTGTTGCTCTCTCCATAGTACCGGAGAACGGTGTTTTAGTCATCTTGCCCATGAGGAACGGTTCGCAAGTACCAAGTGATTCATAATCAAGTGGTTCCAAAAGTCCATCAGTATGGAGTTTCTTCATGCGCTTTATCCGATATGACCTAAACGGCAGTGCCACAAATAAGTTGCACTATCATTATCAACTCTGCATCTTTTGGCCTCTACATTATGAATATGTGTATCACTACTATCGAGATTTAACAAGAATAGACCACTCTTCAAGGGTGCATGACCATAAAAGATATTACTCATATAAATAGAACAACCATTATTCTCCGATTTAAATGAATAACCGTCTCGCATTAAACAAGATCCAGATATGATGTTCATGCTCAACGCTGGCACCAAATAACAATTATTTAGGTCTAATATTAATCCCGGAGGTAGATGTAGAGGTAGCGTGCCGACCGCGATCACATCGACTTTGGAACCGTTTCCCACGCGCATTGTCACCTCGTCCTTAGCTAATCTTCGCTTAATCTGTAGTCCCTGTTTCGAGTTGCAAATATTAGCAACAGAACCAGCATCAAATACCCAGGTGCTACTGCGTGCATTAGTAAGGTACACATCAATAACATGTATATCACATATACCTTTGTTCACCTTGCCATCCTTCTTATCCGCCAAATACTTGGGGCAGTTCCGCTTCCAGTGACCAGTCTGCTTGCAGTAGAAGCACTCAGTTTCAGGCTTAGGTCCAGACTTGGGTTTCTTCTCCTGAGCAGCAACTTGCTTGCCGTTCTTCTTGAAGTTCCCCTTCTTCTTTCCTTTGCCCTTTTTCTTGAAACTAGTGGTTTTGTTAACCATCAACACTTGATGCTCCTTCTTGATTTCTACCTCCGCAGCTTTCAGCATTGCGAAGAGCTCGGGAATAGTCTTGTTCATCCCTTGCATATTATAGTTCATCACGAAGCTCTTGTAGCTTGGTGGCAGTGATTGGAGAATTCTGTCAATGACGCAATCATCTGGAAGATTAACTCCCATCTGAATCAAGTGATTGTTATACCCAGACATTTTGAGTATATGCTCACTGACAGAACTGTTCTCCTCCATCTTGCAGCTATAGAACTTATTGGAGACTTCATATCTCTCAATCCGGGCATTTGCTTGAAATATTAACTTCAACTCCTGGAACATCTCATATGCTCCATGACGTTCAAAACGTCGTTGAAGTCCCGATTCTAAGCCGTAAAGCATGGCACACTGAACTATCGAGTAGTCATCAGCTTTGCTCTGCCAGACGTTCATAACATCTGGTGTTGCTCCAGCAGCAGGCCTGGCACCCAGCGGTGCTTCCAAGACGTAATTCTTCTGTGCAGCAATGAGGATAATCCTCAAGTTACGGACCCAGTCCATGTAATTGCTACCATCATCTTTCAACTTTGCTTTCTCAAGGAATGCATTAAAATTCAACGGAACAACAGCACGAGCCATCTATCTACAATCAACATAAACAAGCAAGATACTATCAGGTACTAAGTTCATGATAAATTTAAGTTCAATTAATCATATTACTTAAGAACTCCCAGTTAGATAGACATCCCTCTAATCCTCTAAGTGATCACGTGATCCAAATCAACTAAACCATGTCCGATCATCACGTGAGATGGAGTAGTTTCATTGGTGAACATCATTATGTTGATCATATCTACTATATGATTCACACTCGACCTTTCGGTCTCCGTGTTCCGAGGCCATATCTGTATATGCTTGGCTCGTCAAGTATAACCTGAGTATTCCGCGTGTGCAACTGTTTTGCACCCGTTGTATTTGAACGTAGAGCCTATCACACCCGATCATCACGTGGTGTCTCAGCACGAAGAACTTTCGCAATGGTGCATACTCCGGGAGAACACTTCTTGATAATTTAGTGAGAGATCATCTTATAATGCTACCGTCAATCAAAGCAAGATAAGATGCATAAAATATAAACATCACATGCAATCAATATAAGTGATATGATATGGCCATCATCATCTTGTGCTTGTGATCTCCATCTCCGAAGCACCGTCATGATCACCATCGTCACCGGCGCGACACCTTGATCTCCATCGTAGCATCGTTGTCGTCTCGCCAATCTTATGCTTCAACGACTATCACTACCGTTTAGCAATAAAGTAAAGAATTACATCACGATTGCATTGCATACAATAAAGCGACAACCATATGGCTCCTGCTAGTTGCCGATAACTTGGTTACAAAACATGATCATCTCATACAATAAAATCAGCATCATGCCTTGACCATATCACATCACAACATGCCCTGCAAAAACAAGTTAGACGTCCTCTACTTTGTTGTTGCAAGTTTTACGTGGCTGCTACGGGCTTAAGCAAGAACTCATCTCACCTACGCATCAAAACCACAACGATAGTTTGTCAAATAGACTCTGTTTTAACCTTCTTAAGGACCGGGCGTAGCCATACTCGGTTCAACTAAAGTTGGAGAGACAGTCGCCCGCAAGCCATCTATGTGCAAAGCACATCGAGGGAACCGGTCTCGCGTAAGCGTACGCGTAAGGTTGGTCCGGGTCGTCTCGTCCAACAATACCGCCGAACCAAAGTATGACATGCTGGTAGGCAGTATGACTTGTATCGCCCACAACTCACTTGTGTTCTACTCGTGCAAATAACATCTAACCATAAAACCTAGGCTCGGATGCCACTGTTGGGGAACGTAGTAATTTCAAAAAAATTCCTACGCACACGCAAGATCATGGTGATGCATAGCAACGAGGGGGAGAGTCTGATCTACGTACCCTTGTAGATCGCAATGGAAGCGTTGACACAACGTAGAGGAAGTAGTCGTACGTCTTCTTCCCGGTCCGACCGATCCAAGCACCGTTACTCCGGCACCTCCGAGTTCTTAGCACACGTACAGCTCGATGACGATCCCCGGGCTCCGATCCAGCAAAGCTTCGGGGAGGAGTTCCGTCAGCACGACGGCGTGGTGACGATCTTGATATTCTACCGACGCAGGGCTACGCCTAAGCACTGCAACGATATGATCGAGGTGGAATATGGTGGCAGGGGGCACCGCACATGGCTAAGGAACGATCTCAAGGATCAACTTGTGTGTTTAGAGGTGCCCCCTGCCCCCGTATATAAAGGTTTCAAGGGGAGGGGCTGGCCGGCCAAGGTGGGAGGCGCAGGAGGAGTCCTACTCCTACCGGGAGTAGGACTCCCCCTCCAATCCTAGTCCAACTAGGTTTCCTCAAGTGGGAAAGAGAGAGGGGGTGGCCGGCCACCTTCCCTAGTCCTAATAGGACTAGGGGAAGGGGGGAGGCGCGCAGCCCATGGGGCAGCCCTTTCACCTTTCCACTAAGGCCCATGTTGGCCCATTTGGCTCCCGGGGGGTTCCGGTAACCCTCCCGGTAATCCGGTAAAATCCCGATTTCACCCGGAACACTTCCGATGTCCAAACATAGGCTTCCAATATATCAATCTTTATGTATCGACCATTTCGAGACTCCTCGTCATGTCCGTGATCACATCCGGGACTCCGAACAACCTTCGGTACATCAAAATGCATAAACTCATAATAACTGTCATCGTAACGTTAAGCGTGCGGACCCTACGGTTCGAGAACAATGTAGACGTGACCGAGACACGTCTCCGGTCAATAACCAATAGCGGGACCTGGATGCCCATATTGGCTCCTACATATTCTACGAAGATCTTTATCGGTCAGACCGCATAACAACATACGTTGTTCCCTTTGTCATCGGTATGTTACTTGCCCGAGATTCAATCGTCGGTATCCAATACCTAGTTCAATCTCGTTACTGGCAAGTCTCTTTACTCGTTCCGTAATACATCATCTCACAACTAACATCTTAGTTATAATGCTTGCAAGGCTTATGTAATGTGTATTACCGAGAGGGCCCAGAGATACCTCTCCGACACTCGGAGTGACAAACCCTAATCTCGAAATACGCCAACCCAACATCTACCATTGGAGACACCTGTAGTACTCCTTTATAATCACCCAGTTACGTTGTGACGTTTGGTAGTACCCAAAGTGTTCCTCCGGTAAATGGGAGTTGCATAATCTCATAGTTATAGGAACATGTATAAGTCATGAAGAAAGCAATAGCAACATACTAAACGATCGGGTGCTAAGCTAATGGAATGGGTCATGTCAATCAGATCATTCAACTAATGATGTGACCTTGTTAATCAAATAACAACTCTTTGTTCATGGTTAGGAAACATAACCATCTTTGATTAACGAGCTAGTCAAGTAGAGGCATACTAGTGACACTCTGTTTGTCTATGTATTCACACATGTATTATGTTTCCGGTTAATACAATTCTAGCATGAATAATAAACATTTATCATGATATAAGGAAATAAATAATAACTTTATTATTGCCTCTAGGGCATATTTCCTTCACCGCGGGCGCGTGCAAGTGTGGTTGGGCTCCGAACGGACAGCGAAGAGAACTCGGAGGCCGGGATGGATGCAAGTTTTGAAAACATGATGACGCAATGCACGTGATGACATGACAAGATGCGATACGTAAGCAAAAGACATGACAACGACAGCGAATAACTGGAAGACACCTGGCGCATCGGTCTCGGGGCGTCACACTAGGAAACTTAACCATCTTTGATTCAACGAGCTAGTCAAGTAGAGGCATACTAGTGACACTCTGTTTGTCTATGTATTCACACATGTATTATGTTTCCGGTTAATACAATTCTAGCATGAATAATAAACATTTATCATGATATTAGGAAATAAATAATAACTTTATTATTGACTCTAGGGCATATTTCCTTCATAAATATCTTCAATCTAAGACTCTGGCCCAGGTCAATGCTAGACCTAATGACTCACCTTTCTGGAAAGGACTGATGAAGGTGAAAGTCTCCTTTTTTTAGAGGGTCAAATTCATCGTTGGTATTGGTGTTTCGACCAAATTCTGGGAGGATACATGGTTAGGAAAGACGCCCTTAGCCCTCCAATATCCCGCTCTTTATCATATTGTACAACGTAAGGAAGATTATGTTGCTACAATATTGAATTCGATCCCCCTTAATATCCAATTCTAGAGGTCTTTGGTGGGGGGGGGGACTTCTTGGTTACACTTGGTTCGTATATTGATGGCAGTTCAACTCTCTAACCAGGCGGATACCATTTTTTTGGAAACTATCAGTGAATGGTAGTTTTTCCGTGAAGTCTTTGTACATGGATGTTATTGATACTGGGTCAATTCTGAGATCACTTCACATATGGAGGGTTAAAGTTTCGCAAGAATTAAAATCTTTATATGGTTTGTCCACAAGGGAGTGATCTTGACGAAGATAATTTGATTAAGAAAAACTGGGTCGGTAACCCTCGTTGTAGTTATTGCCATCAGGATGAATCTATTCAACACCTCTTTCTCGACTGTCTCCTGGCAAAATTATTGTGGCATACGATTTGCATGAACACGTTATTTGGAATGTGGCTAAATTGAGTGTATTTAAACATAGCGTGATATATTCGGATAGGAGTATACGCATTATTATGGGCTATATGGAACACTAGGAATGACATAATCTTAACCGGAAAAACTTTATCAACTTTTTGCAGGTTATCTACAGAGTTACTGCTTGGATTCGTACGTGGTCGTTACTCACCCATGCAGATTCCAGAAAGTGTTTGGATACGGGGTGCAACTGATGGAAGACGTTCGCATGGGGTATCCTCAACCGATTTGAATGACAAGCTACTAATAGACTAGATGTGTAGGCAACCTGACCTGTTGCTATTTTCGCGGGATGTGGCACATTTTTATTTTATTTTGCTCTGTTTGTGTAACGCCCCATATGTAACCTTCCAGAATTGTACTCCAACTCTTGCCGTTTCCGGCATTAAGTTATATTTAATTCTCGGGTTCGGGTCTTTTCCTCCGTGTGTTGTTTTCGTTTTCGTGCATCTCATGTCATGTCGTCACGTGCATTGCATTTGCATACATGTTCATCTCATGCATTCGAGCTTTTTCCCCGTTGTCCGTTTTGCATTCCGGCGCTTCGTTCTCCTCCGGTGGCCATTTCTAGCTTTCTTTCGTGTGTGGGGGTTAAACATTTCCGAATTGGACCGAGACTTGCCATGTGGCCTTGGTTTACTACCGGTAGACCGCCTGTCAAGTTTCGGGTCATTTGGACTTTGTTTGATACTCCAACGGTTAACCGAGGGACCGAAAATGCCTCGTGTGTGTGCAGCCCAACACCCCTCCATTTTGGCCCAAAACCCACCAAACTCAGCTCCATCGTCTCGGTCGTTCGATCATGATCGTGTGGGCGAAAACCGCACCTCATTTGGACTCTCCTAGCTCCCTCTATGCCTATATAAAGGCCCCCATTTTTCGGATCTCCTCCTCCCCCGAAAAAACCCTAAAATCCCTCCGCGGCGCGCCGGACATTGTCCGCCCGCGCCGGACACGATCTCGCCGCCGCCCGCAGCCAACCGGGGTCTGCCACATGGCGCGCCGCCACCCGCAGCCACGCCGGCCCGCGCGGCCCGCCGCGAGCCCCCGAGGCCCGTAGCCGCCGCCTCCCAGCGCCCGATCCCCGCCGCCCTTCTCCTCAACATGAAAACAAATTGCATGGCAGTGATGTACTCAACAAGCTTAACAAAACACCCAAAATGACCTGGGGCCAAAAGGGTTCACAAAATACTCTACCGAGCACACGAACATTGATGAAACACAATCAGTTTTCAGACTTAGTGAAAACTGGGACATGCTGAAATAATAACTCACGGAGGCATGTAAACAAGCTCGATGCTCTCACTACGGTGCAAGTCATGGCAAGGCAAGCATATATCCATTAATAAGGCACAAAATGCTAGCTATACATGGCAAGAACAATGGCATAGCATGCATGGATCACTAGCAATCACTCCGGTAAAATCGCAAAAGAGTTCACGATCTGCCCAAAACAGCAACTATCCAAAAGTTGAGCTCGACTGAGTCAACCTAGGGTGCTCCAACATAACAAGTAAAGACATGGATGGATTAATCACAACAAGCATAACAAATCGCTCTTACTGATCATCCTCAAAAGAGGCACGGATCACTAGGAAACAAGCCGGACATATAGCATCGTGAACTAAAACGGCCCAGACTTAGTGAAAATCACTAAGTCCCTGAAATCAGTAATCTCAGGTAGCCCTCTTCGCAAGCTTGAACAAGACAACACACACAACCTAAAAATACATGGGAGGCACCTCTGGAAAGAAGACAACATGCTTAACAATTCATCCCAAAGGGGCACAGGCATATCATGCACGGATTAAATATGGCAAAAATGACAAAAGTGCATGTTGAACTAATGGATCTGCAATTTAACTCAACATGCCTCCTTCCAACAGCATTTTGGGCAACAAGATGACATCAAATGCAAATGATGCAATGGAATGAAATGATGTACTCGTCGAGAAGAAGATTTTGACATATCAACTTCGAATGCATGAGATGAACATGAATGCTCTGATACCAACTTATAACACCCTCGATGCGACTATATCTCCCACGTGTCGAGGCACGACTTAGAGGCATAATCGCATTGAAGGCATATGTCGCAAGTGAGGTAATCTTCACACATCCCATGTAATATAATAAGGAAAGAGATACATAGTTGGCTTACATTCGCCACTTCACACAATTACATGAATGAAACATTACATCATACAATTACACTCAAGGTCCGACTACGGAACCAAAATAAAAGAAGAACCCCAAATGCGACAAAGGTCCCCGATCGACCCCAACTGGGCTTCACTACTGATCAACTAGAACGAAACAACACAAATGAACAAGGTCTTCAACGAGCTCCTCCTGAGCTGGGTTGCGTCATCTGCACGGACTCAACGGCACCTGCAAGCTGGTTTGGAAGTATCTGTGAGCCACAGAGACTCAGCAATCTCGCACCCTCGCGATCAAGACTATTTAAGCTTATGGGTAAGGTAAAGGTATGAGGAGGAGCTGCAGCAAGCGACTAGCATATATGGTGGCTAACATACACAAATGAGAGCGAGAAGAGAAGGCAAAGCACGGTCGATAAAAGTATGATCAAGAAGTGATCCTAGACTACCAACGTCAAGCATAACTCCAACAACCGTGTTCACTTCCCGGACACCGCCGGAAAGAGACCATCACGGTTACACACGCGGTTGATTCATTTTAATTAAGGTCGACTTTAGGTTTTCTACAACCGGACGTTAACAAATTCCCATCTGCCCATAACCGCGGGCACGGCTTTCGAAAGTTCAAATCCCTGCAGGGGTGTCCCAACTTAGCCCATGACAAGCTCTCACGGTCAACGAAGGAATAGACCTCCACCCGAGACATTCCGATCAGACTCGGTATCCCAGTACAACAAGACATTTCGACAGGGTAAAACTAAACCAGCAACACCGCCCGAATGTGCCGACAAATCCCGATAGGAGCTGCACATATCTCTTTCTCAGGGCACACTCAGATTGTCTTAGGTACGGGTAAGCCAGCCCAGAGTTGCCCCTGGTGGCCACCGGCAGCTGACAGGTGGACCAACACTCAGAGGAGCACTGGCCCGGGGGGGGGGTAAAATAATGATGACCCTTGAGTCGGCCGACTCAAGGGAAGAAAAAAGGCTAGGTGGCAAATGGTAAAACCAATGTTGGGCATTGCTGGAGAAGCTTTACTTAAGGCGAACTGTCAAGGGGTTCCCATTATAGCCCAACCGCGTAAGGGACGCAAAATCCAAGAACATAACACCGATATGACGGAAACTAGGGCGACAAGAGTGGAACAAAACACCAGGCATAAGGCCGAGCCTTCCACCCTTAACAAGTATATAGATGCATTAATTAAATAAGATATATTGTGATATCCAAACTTCAATCTTCACCTGCAACTAACAACGCTATAAGAGGGGCTGAGCAAAGCGGTAACATAGCCAATCAACGGTTTGCTAGGACATAGCCTCTCAAATTTCACAAGTAATTTCGTTACTCGTTGAGACGAAGATTTTGACATATCATACGCCCAAAACGGAGCTACGGATGAGGAGATATGAGCGGTCAAAGTTTGCATAAAAAAATAAAGGGAGAGAGGGAAAGTCAACCCCGGTTAGGGTTACTGTTCACAGATCCAGATCGGGCGCGGCGGTACTGTAGCACCCGAGGCGGTACTGTAGCGCCGCGAGCTCCGGCGATGCCGGCCGGCTCCGGCGAGCCGCAGGCGAGGCGGGGAGGAGGAGGCCGGCGCGGTGGGGCGCGGCTTCCGGCGCGGGGAAGCGCGGGGCCCCGGCGAGGAGCGCGGCGGAGCTCGCCGGGCGACGAGGGGCGGCGGTGGAGCGGTCGGCGGAGGTTGGCGGTGATGCTCCGGCGAGCCCGCGGTGGCGCGGTGAGCTCCGGCCGCCGGAGATGGAGGAGAAGGGCGGCGGGGATCGGGCGCTGGGAGGCGGCGGCTACGGGCCTCGGGGGCTCGCGGCGGGCCGCGCGGGCCGGCGTGGCTGCGGGTGGCGGCGCGCCACGTGGCGGCCCCCGGTTGGCTGCGGGCGGCGGCGAGATCGTGTCCGGCGCGGGCGGACAATGTCCGGCGCGCCGCGGAGGGATTTTAGGGTTTTTTCGGGGAAGGAGGAGATCCGAAAAATGGGGGCCTTTATATAGGCATAGAGGGAGCTAGGAGAGTCCAAATGAGGTGCGGTTTTCGCCCACACGATCGTGATCGAACGACCGAGACGATGGAGCTGAGTTTGGTGGGTTTTGGGCCAAAATGGAGGGGTGTTGGGCTGCACACACACGAGGCCTTTTCGGTCCCTCGGTTAACCGTTGGAGTATCAAACGAAGTCCAAATGACCCGAAACTTGACAGGCGGTCTACCGGTAGTAAACCAAGGCCGCTTGGCAAGTCTCGGTCCAATCCGGAAATGTTTCATCCCCACACACGAAAGAAAGCTAGAAATGGCCACCGGAGGAGAACGAAGCGCCGGAATGCAAAACGGACAACGGGGAAAATGCTCGAATGCATGCGATGAACATGTATGCAAATGCAATGCACGAGCGCAGTGCGAGCGCCAGCCCAGCTCCTTCCTCTCCAGCCCAGCCGGGCCTCTTGCTTGGCCCAGCTCCTGTCTACACCCCCGTCCAGATCCGCCGGCCCAAGAGGCCATGGGTGAGCAGCACCCCCCCCCAGCCCGTGTGCCTGTTGGGCCAGCCTGCAGTTTCGGCCCGTTAGCTTTTTTTTTTCTTGACCTGCGAATTTGTCTAATATCCAGGAGGCTGCAGTTTTACAGAAAAGCCCTTCATCTTCATGCATATTGTAACTCACAAACGATGCATCGTATTAAAATAAACTTAATATGAAAAATGCTTAGATTTGCATCTAGTTTCATAATATGTCATTTTCACCCATGTTTAAAATGCTTAATATGATGTTTGATTAAATTTGACCCTATGCCATGCTAAAATGCTTTAATTCATAACTTAATAACCGTAGCTCCGAATTAAATAAACTTTATATGTAAATGGGGTAGAATTTTGCCTAGTTTAACGTGGTGGCATCACTTTGCATGTTAAACCACTCTAAAATTGTGTTTAGGACAGATCAGGACCAAACCTTAAATTATGCTATGGGGATTTTCCGGAATTGTTCTTCGTTGTTTCCGGCCTCATTTAAACTTGACTAGATAGGTAGTTTTCATTTGCTTCACCTCTTGCCATGTTAATCAACATTTAATATTGTTGAGTACATAAACGAGAGGAACTAAATAATTGATGTGGTGTTTTGTCAATATGCATCCCGATGCATATTGAGCTCCACTTAATGTGTAGGTTCGTTTGTGCACTTTGCCATGCCATACCTCTTTAAACCGGACATGCATCATACTTGATTGTGCATCATGCCATGTTGATGTCGTGGTCGTTTACTATGTTGTGTGCTTCTTTTCCGGTGATTGCTTCTTCGGGTTGGTTCCGATAACGTCGAGTTGTGAGGACCCGTTTGACTACGTCCATTTGTCTTCTTCATGGACTCGATTCTTCTTCCTTGCGGGATTTCAGGCAAGATGATCACACCCTCGAAATCACTACTATCTTTGCTATGCTAGTTTGCTCGCTCTTTTGCTATGCCATTGCTACGATGCCTACCACTTGCTTGTCAGCCTCCCAAATTGCCATGTTCAGCCCCTAACCCACCTTTGTCCTAGCAAACCGTTGATTGGCTATGCTACCGCTTTGCTCAGCCCCTCTTATAGTGTTGTTAGTTGCAGGTGAAGATTGAAGTTTGTTCCTTGTTGGAACATGGAGACCGTTCCTCGTTGGAACATTTATTTACTTGTTGGGATATCACTATATATTGTATTTAATTAATGCATCTATATACTTGGTAAAGGGTGGAAGGCTCGGCCTTATGCCTGGTGTTTTGTTCCACTCTTGCCGCCCTAGTTTCCGTCATATCGGTGTTATGTTCCCGGATTTTGCGTCCCTTACGCGGTTGGGCTATAATGGGAACCCCTTGACAGTTCGCCTTAAGTAAAGCTTCTCCAGCAATGCCCAACATGGGTTTTACCATTTTCCACCTAGCCTTTTCTTTTCCCTTGGGAGTCGCGCTCCTAAGGGTCATCGTTATTTTACTCCCCCCCTGGGCCAGTGCTCCTCTGAGTGTTGGTCCACCTGTCAGCTGCCGGTGGCCACCAGGGGCAACTCTGGGCTGGCTTGCCCGTACCTAAGACAATCTGAGTGTGCCCTGAGAAAGAGATATGTGCAGCTCCTATCGGGATTTGTCGGCACATTCGGGCGGTGTTGCTGGTTTAGTTTTACCCTGTCGAAATGTCTTGTTGTACTGGGATACCGAGTCTGGTCGGAATGTCTCGGGTGGAGGTCTATTCCTTCGTTGACCGTGAGAGCTTGTTATGGGCTAAGTTGGGACACCCCTGCAGGGATTGATCTTTCGAAAGCCGTGCCCGCGGTTATGGGCAGATGGGAATTTGTTAGCGCACGGTTGTAGATAACCTGAAGTTGACCTTAATTAAAATGAATCAACCGCGTGTGTAACCGTGATGGTCTCTTTCCGACGGAGTTCGGGAAGTGAACACGGTTGTTGGAGTTATGCTTGATGTAGGTAGCTATAGGATCACTTCTTGATCATACTTTTACCGTCCGTGCTTTGCCTTCTCTTCTCGCTCTCTTTTGCGAATAGGTTAGCCACCATATATGCTAGTCACTTGCTGCAGCTCCACCTCATACCTTTACCTTACCCATAAGCTTAAATAGTCTTGATCGCGAGGGTGCGAGATTGCTGAGTCCCCGTGGCTCACAGATACTTCCAAAACCATCTTGAAGGTGCCGATGAGACCGAGAAGATGACGCAACCAAGCTCAGGAGGAGCTCGATGAAGACCTTGTTCATTTGTGTTGTTTCGTTCTAGTTGATCAGTAGTGGAGCCCAGTTGGGGTCGATCGGGGACCTTTGTCGCATTTGGGGTTCTTCTTTATTTTGGCTCCGTAGTCGGGCCCTGATTGTACTTGGTTGATGTAATGTTTTATTCATGTAATTGTGTGAAGTGGCGAGTGTAAGCCAACTATGTAACCTTTTTCCCCTATTATATTACATGGGTTGTGTGAAGATTACCTCACTTGCGACATATGCCTTCAATGCGATTATGCCTCTAAGTCGTGCCTCGACACGTGGGAGATATAGTCGCATCGAGGGTGTTCCAGGCATGCCTCCAAACCGGCCCGTTGAATTCGTTATTGAACTTGAGCCTGGTACGGAACCGGTGTGCAAACGGCCTTACAAGCTCGGCCCCGAAGAGTTGAAGGAGTTGAAGAAACAACTCGATGTGCAAGAAAGAATGGGTCTCATTCGGCCTAGTACTTCTCCGTGGGGTTGTGGTGTTCTTTTTGTGAAGAAGAAGGATGGAACGGACCGACTTTGTGTTGATTATCGTCCATTGAACAAGAAGACCATCAAGAACAAATATCCACTTCCCAACATTAATGAGCTGTTCGAACAACTCAAGGGTGCCCAAGTATTCTCCAAGCTTGATCTCCGTATGGGTTATCATCAAATTCGCATTCGTGAACAAGATATTCCAAAGACGGCGTTCAGAACAAGCTATGGGTCATATGAATACACTGTTATGTCTTTTGGCCTCGCTAATGCTCCTCCGACGTTCTCTCGCATGATGAACTTCATCTTCAACCCCTACACCAACGACTTTGTTTTGGTCTATCTCGATGATATCCTGGTTTTCTCGAAGAACAAGGAAGATCATGCCAAACACTTGCGTTTGGTTCTTGACAAGCTAAGGGAACATCAATTCTACGCCAAGTTCTCCAAGTGTGAGTTTTGGCTCGATGAGGTTCTTTATCTTGGGCATATTATCTCTGCCAAGGGCATTTCCGTGGATCCTGAGAAGGTGTCTGCAATCGTTAATTGGGAACCTCCTCAGAATGTGAAGCAACTCCGTAGCTTCCTCGGTCTTGCAAGTTATTGCCGAAGATTCGTTGAAAATTTCTAAAAGATCGCGAAGCCTCTCTCAAATCTTCTTCAGAAGCACGTCAAGTACGTTTGGTCTCCGGAGTGTGATGTTGCTTTCAACGCTTTGAAAGAGAAATTGATCACTGCTCCAGTTCTAACTCCGCCTGATGAAACCAAGCCGTACGAGGTCTTTTGTGATGCCTCTCTCCAAGGTCTCGGTGCAGTACTGATGCAAGAGAAGAAAGTTGTTGCTTATACCTCTCGCCAGTTGAAGCCAAATGAAAAGAACTATCCCACTCATGATCTCGAGTTGGCGGCAGTTGTGCACGCATTGTTGACTTGGAGACATCTTCTTTTGGGAAGGAAAGTGGACATTTTCACTTATCACAAGAGTCTCAAGTACATCTTCACTCAGCCTAATCTCAACCTCAGGCAGACTCGATGGGTCGAAATGATTCAAGAGTACAATCCGAGTATCGAGTATACTCCAGGCAAGGCTAATGTGATTGCTGACGCTTTGAGCAGAAAAGCATATTGCAACAGTCTGATTCTCAAGCCTTATCAACCCGAGCTTTGTGAAGCCTTCCGCAAACTTAATCTGCAAGTTGTTCCTCAAGGTTTCCTTGCCAACCTTCAAGTTTCTCCTACCTTGGAAGACCAGATTCGCCAAGCCCAGCTTCTTGATGCTATGGTGAAAAAGGTGAAGATTGGTATTGCAAAGAGTCAGTCCAAGTACAAGTGCTACCGACTTGATGACAAGGACACTCTCTTCTTCGAGGATCGAATTGTTGTGCCCAAAGGTGAACTTCGTAAAGTGATCATGAATGAGGCTCACAACTCTCTCCTCTCCATCCACCCTGGGAGCACGAAGATGTATCAAGACCTGAAGCAAACTTATTGGTGGACTCGAATGAAGCGCGAGATCGCTCAATTCGTGAATGAATGTGATGTCTGCAGAAGAGTGAAAGCAGAACACCAAAGGCCAGCAGGTCTCCTCCAACCTCTCGCCATTCCAGAATGGAAGTTTGACCACATTGAAATGGACTTCGTGACTGGGTTTCCTAAGTCCAAGCGTGGCAATGATGCTATATTCGTTGTCATCGACAAGCTGACCAAAGTGGCTGATTTCTTGCCTATCAAAGAGTCAATCACTGCAGCTCAATTGGCGGAGCTCTACACCTCTCGCATTGTCTCTCTGCACGGTATTCCTCAAGTGATATCTTTAGACCGTGGCAGCATCTTTACCTCCAAGTTCTGGGATTCTTTTCAGAAGGCCATGGGCACCAACATTCGCTTCAGCACTGCTTTCCATCCTCAAACAAGCGGTCAAGTCGAGCGTGTCAACCAGATTCTTGAAGATATGCTCAGGGCTTGTGTTATCTCCTTCGGCATGAAGTGGGAGGATTGTCTTCCTTATGCTGAATTCTCGTACAACAACAGTTTCCAAGCAAGTTCCGGCAAAGCCCCGTTTGAAATTCTGTATGGTAGGAAGTGCCGTACACCTCTCAACTGGTCTGAAACCGGTGAACGTCAGCTGCTGGGTAATGACCCGATCACAGAGGCAGAAGAAATGTGCAAGGTCATTCGTGATAACCTCAAAGCAGCCCAATCTCGTCAGAAGAGCTACTACGACAGCAAGCACCGTGATTTGGCCTTCGAGATCGGAGATCATGTCTACCTCCGCGTCTCTCCTATGAAAGGGACTCGTCGCTTCGGTATCAAAGGGAAGCTTGCCCCCAGATACGTCGGGCCTTTCAAGATCGTCAGCAAGCGAGGCGACCTCGCCTATCAACTCGAGCTTCCTGCAACCTTTGCCAATGTTCATGATGTGTTCCACATCTCGCAACTCCGAAAGTGCCTCAAGACGCCTGAGCGCACCGTCAACTTCGAGGACATTGAGCTCCAAGAAGATCTCTCCTACCGTGAGCACCCAGTTGCAATCCTTGAAGAGACTGAACGCAAAACTCGCAACAAGTCAATCAAGTTTCTCAAAGTCAAGTGGTCACACCATTCCGACCATGAAGCTACCTGGGAACGCGAGAATCACCTCCGTTCTGAGTACCCGGAGTTCTTTCAGTCCTAGATCTCAGGACGAGATCTTTTCGTAGTGGTGGAGTGTTGTAACGCCCCATATGTAACCTTCCAGAATTGTACTCCAACTCTTGCCGTTTCCGGCATTAAGTTATATTTAATTCTCGGGTTCGGGTCTTTTCCTCCATGTGTTGTTTTCGTTTTCGTGCATCTCATGTCATGTCGTCACGTGCATTGCATTTGCATACATGTTCATCTCATGCATTCGAGCTTTTTCCCCGTTGTCCGTTTTGCATTCCGGCGCTTCGTTCTCCTCCGGTGGCCATTTCTAGCTTTCTTTCGTGTGTGGGGGTTAAACATTTCCGGATTGGACCGAGACTTGCCATGTGGCCTTGGTTTACTACCGGTAGACCGCCTGTCAAGTTTCGGGTCATTTGGACTTCGTTTGATACTCCAACGGTTAACCGAGGGACCGAAAATGCCTCGTGTGTG
The DNA here is from genome assembly GCA_034509565.1 of Triticum monococcum. Lineage (NCBI taxonomy): Eukaryota > Viridiplantae > Streptophyta > Magnoliopsida > Poales > Poaceae > Triticum > Triticum monococcum. Next base: position 361,519,223 of record CM067845.1, on the reverse strand, counting down.
TGCAGCCCAACACCCCTCCATTTTGGCCCAAAACCCACCAAACTCAGCTCCATCGTCTCGGTCGTTCGATCACGATCGTGTGGGCGAAAACCGCACCTCATTTGGACTCTCCTAGCTCCCTCTATGCCTATATAAAGGCCCCCATTTTTCGGATCTCCTCCTCCCCCGAAAAAACCCTAAAATCCCTCCGCGGCGCGCCGGACATTGTCCGCCCGCGCCGGACACGATCTCGCCGCCGCCCGCAGCCAACCGGGGGCCGCCACATGGCGCGCCGCCACCCGCAGCCACGCCGGCCCGCGCGGCCCGCCGCGAGCCCCCGAGGCCCGTAGCCGCCGCCTCCCAGCGACCGATCCCCGCCGCCCTTCTCCTCCATCTCCGGCGGCCGGAGCTCACCGCGCCACCGCGGGCTCGCCGGAGCATCACCGCCAACCTCCGCCGACCGCTCCATCGCCGCCCCTTGTCGCCCGGCGAGCTTCGCCGCGCTCCTCGCCGGGGCCCCGCGCTTCCCCGCGCCGGAAGCCGCGCCCCACCGCGCCGGCCTCCTCCTCCCCGCCTCGCCTGCGGCTCGCCGGAGCCGGCCGGCATCGCCGGAGCTCGCGGCGCTACAGTACCGCCTCGGGTGCTACAGTACCGCCGCGCCCGATCTGGATCTGTGAACAGTAACCCTAACCGGGGTTGACTTTCCCTCTCTCCCTTTATTTTTTATGCGAACTTTGACCGCTCATATCTCCTCATCCGTAGCTTCGTTTTGGGCGTATGATATGTCAAAATCTTCGCCTCGACGAGTACATCATTTCATTCCATTGCATCGTTTGCATTTGAGGTCATCTTGTTGCCCAAAATGCTGTTGGAAGGAGGCATGTTGAGTTAAATTGCAGATCCGTTAGTTCAACATGCACTTTTGTCATTTTTGCCATATTTAATCCGTGCATGATATGCCTGTGCCCCTTTGGGATGAATTGTTAAGCATGTTGTCTTCTTTCCAGAGGTGCCTCCCATGTATTTTTAGGTTGTGTGTGTTGTCTTGTGCAAGCTTGCGAAGAGGGCTACCTGAGATTACTGATTTCAGGGACTTAGTGATTTTCACTAAGTCTGGGCCGTTTTAGTTCACGATGCTATATGTCCGGCTTGTTTCCTAGTGATCCGTGCCTCGTTTGAGGATGATCAGTAAGAGTGATTTGTTATGCTTGTTGTGCTTAATCCATCCATGTCTTTACTTGTTATGTTGGAGCACCCTAGGTTGACTCAATCGAGCTCAACTTTTGGATAGTTGCTGTTTTGGGCAGATCGTGAACTCTTTTGCGATTTTGCCGGAGTGATTGCTAGTGATCCATGCATGCTATGCCATTGTTCTTGCCATGTCTAGCTAGAATTTTGTGCCTTCTTAATGGATATATGCTTGCCTTGCCATGATTTGCACCGTAGTGAGAGCATCGAGCTCGTTTACATGCCTCCGTGAGTTATTATTTCAGCATGTCCCAGTTTTCACTAAGTCTGAAAACTGATTGTGTTTCATCAATGTTCGTGTGCTCGGTAGAGTATTTTGTGAACCCTTTTGGCCCCAGGTCATTTTGGGTGTTTTGTTAAGCTTGTTGAGTAGCTCCATGCCATGCTCTTACTTGCCATGTTCAGGTTTTCCTTCATGTTGTTTTGCTGCTCCGAAGAGAGCATCGTGGTCTGAAATTCCAGACTAGCGTTAATTTCGCTAAGTCTGAAATCTGTTTTGCTTATTCAGTTTTGCCATGCTTGTTTGAAGCCCTTAATGGATGATTTTGCCTATGCCTAAGTCCTGATGATTTGTTAAGCTTGATGAGTACATCACTGCCATGCAATTTGTTTTCATGTTGGGTGGCTGTAGCATGTTCATTCTGTTGCATTTAGGAGCCTACTTGCTGTAAATCGCAGATCGGTTCGTTTAGTAAATCGCTTGCCATTTCTTAACCGTAGCTCCGATTGCCATGATCTTTATATCGTTTTAAGGGGATTTCTTCCCCTCTATCTAGTGGCACACTTGGTTTTCCAAGTTGTGGCCAGGTTCATGCATTTCCTGTTACATGTTGCATTTTTGCATCCCGCATAGCATATCATCTTTGCATCTTATTGGTTGCCTTTGCACGTGGTTGATTGTATCCTTGTTGCTTGTTTGTGTTGTTGGGTAGAGCCGGGAGACGAGTTCGCTAACGAGGAGCCCGTTGAGTTTGCTTTTGAGGATCCAGTCAATTCTGACAACTGTGCAGGCAAGATGATCACACCCTTGAAATCACTACTATCTTTGCTATGCTAGTATGCTCGCTCTTTTGCTTTGCCAATGCTACGATGCCTACCACTTTCTTGTCAGCCTCCCAATTGCCATGATTGAGCCTCTAACCCACCTCTGTCCTAGCAAACCATTGATTGGCTATGTTACTGCTTTGCTCAGCCCTTCTTATAGCGTTGTTAGTTGCAGGTGAAGATTGGAGTCGTTCCTTGTTGGAACATTTATTTACTTGTTGGGATATCATTATATTGCTATGTGATCTTTACTCATCTATATACTTGGTAAAGGGTGGAAGGCTCGGCCTCTCGCCTAGTGTTTTGTTCCACTCTTGCCGCCCTAGTTTCCGTCATATCGGTGTTATGTTCCCGGATTGTTGCGTCCCTTACGCGGTTGGGCTATAATGGGAACCCCTTGATAGTTCGCCTTGATTAAAACTTTTCCAGCAATGCCCAACATTGGTTTTACCATTTGCCACCTACCCTTTTCTTTCCCTTGGGTTTCCGGAGCCCGAGGGTCATCTTATTTTAAACCCCCCCCCGGGCCAGTGCTCCTCTGAGTGTTGGTCCAACTGTCAGCTGCCGGTGGCCACCAGGGCAACTCTGGGCTGGCCTACCCGTACCTAAGACAATCTGAGTGTGCCCTGAGAAAGAGATATGTGCAGCTCCTATCGGGATTTGTCGGCGCATTCGGGCGGTGTTGCTGGACTAGTTTTGACCTGTCGAATCATCTTGTTGTACCGGGATACCGAGTCTGATCGGTGGGTCCTGGGTGGAGGTCTATTCCTTCGTTGACCGTGAGAGCTTGTTATGGGCTAAGTTGGGACCCCCCCTGCAGGGATTGATCTTTCGAAAGCCGTGCCCGCGGTTATGGGCAGATGGGAATTTGTTAATGTCCGGTTGTAGATAACTTGAACTTAATTAATTAAAATGAATCAACTGCGTGTGTTACCGTGATGGCCCCTTCTCGGCGGAGTCCGGGAAGTGAACACGGTGTTGGAGTTATGTTTGCGTAGACTGCTCTATTTAGTTCCCACTCGTGCTTTGCCTTCTCTTCTCGCTCTCCTTTGCGAATAAGTTAGCCACCATATATGCTAGTCGCTTGCTGCAGCTCCACTCACATTACCCTTTTCCTACCTATTAAGCTTAGATAGTCTTGATCGCGAGGGTGCGAGATTGCTGAGTCCTTTGTGGCTCACAGATTACTATTACACCAGATGCAGGGACCGATGATACTCCTCCGGATGGCGCGCTCGAGCTGAAGTGGGAGTACGACGAGGACTCTCAGCGATACTATGTTTCTTTTCCTGATGATCAGTAGTGGTGCCTATTCGGGGTTCGATTCAGGGATTAGTCGCTTGTTGGGGGTCTTTTCTATTTTGGCACCGTAGTCGGGCCATGAGTGTTTGTATGATGGATGTTATTTATGTACTTTGATGTGACGTGGCGAGTGTAAGCCAACTATTATTATTATCCCCCCTTTTATATTATATATGTACTTGGGTTGTGTAATGATTCCTGACTTGCGACATTGCTTTCAATGCGCCTATGTCTCTAAGTCGTGCCTCGACACGTGGGAGACATAGCCGCATCGAGGGCGTTACAGTTTGAGAGCCATACTTGCACTATAGAGTTGTGTTCGTATTTGCTTTAGTATTATGACTGCTTGCATCAATCTGATGCAGAGGCGGAGGGTTGTCTTCCTTTTTCAAAAAAATGTTTATGAACGGAGAAAGTAGTAATTACGAGGGCCCTCCATGTAAAATATGGTTTTTGACTTGTTTTTTCAAAATAAATAGGAAAAACACAAGAAATAGGAAAAACAAATGAATTCTGCCAAGATACTTGAGTGAATGGAAATTGTCTTTTGAAAATAGAGTGCAAATGAATGCTAAGGAAAAAATCCTAAGAATTTTAATACTGCAAATCAAATGGACAATATTAGGCAAATTCATAATGATCTTTTTTTTTGGAAATGGGGGAGGACCCCCGGCCTCTGCATCTGGACGATACATGCAGCCACTTTATTAATTATTCACACAAGATCTTATAAAGTCATACAACAATAAGAGTGAAGCCACCGTCTAGGCAACAAAAGTGTCGCTACTCCTATCCAAGAGATGAAGGGATGCTGATAGTCTGGGCCTAGTACCAAACAGACCTCGCTGCCAAACCTAACATCTAAGACCTGAGGTCCCATGCAGGACGCCTGCCGGGTATGGGTCACCTACTAGTCCGGCGCACTCCTCAACCAGGACGCCTGCCGGGTCTGAAACCGCCGCAGCCACCTGCCACCAATCCATCTTCAGAGTTGTACTGCTGCATGTACATTGCCCGGTCTAGCTGCCGTCGACGCCACCACGATGCCAGACCGCGTCACCCTCCTGCGCGAGTCCATCTCCGCGCATCGGACGCAGAGTCACCACAGCGCCATGCCGCCGAGACCCGCCGCCATCAATGAGTGAGATGCCGCACCGCTCCATCGAAGAATCCGTCCTCCGGTCCTGCTGCTGCTCAAAAACGATGCCCCCATGAGAAAAAACGACGCCCCAAAAGCACCGCCATCGTTCGATCCGGAAACTCCGGATCAAGGTTTTCACCCAGAGCAGCGCAAGCAAGTCGACAGAAGCTGCAGAGGCGATGTCTTCAACAAGATACCGACGCAAAAACGCCGCCATCTCCCGCCATGACCCGAATCATAGCACGGTTTTCACCGGCAGCCCCATTCCCCCACTGTACGCCGGGACTGGAAGCGAGAATCCACAACCATCTAGCCGACCACCTCCGGCGAAGAAGATGGCCACCACCTCCACGCCAAGGGCCGGAGCCCCCGACGTCCTCGTGTCACGTGCCTAGTCCAGAGGCCGCTTGCCGCGCCGGAACAAAGGATGCGTACGACGGCTCGAGGAACCACCATCCAGGTCCGAATGGGATCCAGATCGGACACCCTAGCCGCCGACGTGATCTCTTCATCGCCGCCACCAGCACGACAACCCTGGTCGCCACCGGCCTGCGCCATCGCCCTTGGATCGGCCGCAATGGGTCGCGGCCACCCAGATCCGATCGCCGGCCGAGGAAGATTAACACCGCCGCCGTTGCGGCCCGCAGGCTTAGCCTGCGATGCCCTCGGCGGTGGCGGCGGAAGGAGAGGGAGGCTCGGCGGGGATGATCTAAAACCCTAAAAATTCTGTGAAACTCTTTTGACTCGAATGAGCCCTCACAAGCTAGTTTGAACCAATGGTTTATCTAGCGTTATGAGACTATCTTTCAGAAAATCTAAAAGCATTGCCTTTCACGTGGCCAGTTCAGAGTGCATCTATATCATCTCTTGAAAACCAGGGAGTTTGACTGCTAGCTTCACCACACGGACAGCCATGGTAACCAACCTAGACCAGATCCGGGAGGGCAGGTTTTAACCCAACGGCTCCGGAACAAAACGCATAGGCAGCAAGTATACCGCGGTAAGATAATGTTGCAGCAGTGCAGCCTGCAGCAAGGAGTGGGTGTATGTGTATTGTTTTGTTGTGTGTCCGAGAGCGAGAGTGGTTGGCGCCCATCTCGCATGTCCATCCCCCAAGTCCCAACACTCTTTGGAGTTTTCTGACGCACAAATAGAATATATCTGGGATCCATGTTTGTGTCGTCGCCCAAAGGATCACGGGTGTTGTACAGTACATGCTCGACGGTATCCTGAATGGTACACCGCCAAGACAAAGCAAATGTAGCCTGAAAACGAAATGAATGTAGGTTGCTACGAGTATGGCATAATGGCAACATGGGAAAAGGCATAATAAAGAAGCAAATGGCGATAAGAAGGCATGTACTGTACTACTACTAGTAGTTCAGTAGGTGTTCCCAGTGGTACACACCCGCCAAAACAAATCCATCCTGAAAATGATTCTACTCCCAACAGTTCCATGGAGTCCTACAAGTATAGCAACATGGGATAAGGAAGCAAATGGCAAGACGTGTACTGGTTGTTCGGTACCATCGTATTGAATGCCATTTGGGCAGAGTTTTGGCCATGCAGAATATACCCCATGCAGAGTGTATGGATCCAAGGGACTCCTGTAGATGGATCTTGGAAGATCCAAGCCGCAATTAACCAAGACGCATGCAGACCGCTTTGATGACCAGGGTGACAAACGAGTGCTTTCTAGGCTGGTGCGAGATTAGTACAGCGGCGATAACATGTTGGTCTTATTTTGTGTCCAGACGTTTGATCGGGAGAGATGCAAGTAAGTAGAACGGACCATCAACATCCGGGATGCACGAGCGAGCACGCACCAATTCCTTTCAGAAACTGGACGGGACAAAAATCATGGTGTACAGCACAAGAAAACCACGAGCACCAGAGAGGAAATCAACAAGCAGAACTCGCCATGGAGGAGGGGGAGGGGAAGGGATGATCGGAACGGTCGAGGTCGCCGTCACTGTCGCTGCGCGGAGGAGGAGTTGGAGGAAGGAGACGGGATCCTGTCGATGGCCTGGAGCACGTCCTTCATGGCGGGCCGCTTGCCGGGCGCCGCGGCGCAGCACGCGAACCCCAGCCTCAGGCAGCTCGCCAGCGTCTCCTCCCTGCCCTCCATCTCCCCCCGCAGCGCCGCGTCCGCCAGCAGGAACGCCTGCTGCCCGCTGTCCTCCCCCGCCGCCCATTGGCAGAGCTCCACGCTCGTCAGCGCGCGCCCGGCCACCAGCTCCAGCAGCACCATGCCGAACGAGTACACGTCCCACTTGGCGCTCGGCTTCGTCGGGTTCTTGGCCGCCTCCGGCGCCTGGTAGTGCGCGGCCGCCTCGGCGGAGGAGGAAGGCCCGGCGCCGGCCAGCGGGCTCGCCCCTCCTCCTGCTGTCCCGGGTGGCGGCGGCGACAGGTCCGGCAGGCTCTTGGCCGACCGCTTGCTCCCGAACCGCCCCGCCGGCTTCAGCCTGCTGTCCCCGGCACCGCGGACCAGCCGGTGGATGCCCAGGTCGGCCAGCAGCGGCTCCATGTCCGCGTCCAGGAGGATGTTGCTGGGCCTCACGTTGCCGTGCACGCACTTCTTGTCGTGGAGGTAGGCCAGGCCGCTCGCCACGCCTCGCGCGATGCGCAGCCGCGCGCTCCACCCGAGGCTCATCGGCGGCGTCCCCGGCTTCCCTGCTCAGCGATCCATCGAGCCGCGTCAGCAATGCGCAGCCAACGCTAAATGAAATGGCGCGTCTACGTCGAGATGGGTTGGGTGCTTACTTTTCACGGAGGCGTTTGCGAGGCTGCCATTGGCGGCGAGGTCGTGGATGAGGAGCATCTCGTCGGGGCCCCAGTAGAAGCCGCGGAGGCGCAGGATGTTGCCGTGACGGAGCTTGGCGATGGCGCGCATCTGCGCGTCGAACTCGCTGAACCGCCTCACGCCGGCGTCCTCGCTGCCGATCCTGCGCACCGCCAGCGCCGCGCCGTCGGCCAGCACCGCCTTGTACACGATGCTGTCGCCCGCCGCGCCCAGGATGTAGGCCGACGCCTTGAGCAGCGTCTCCAGCTCCAGCTCCACCTCGCCGTCCACCGTCACCAGCACCGACCTCTCTTTCGCCTTCTTGGCCGCCGCCGCTTCCGCACCCGCCTTGTGGTTCTCCTCCTTGGCAACGAAGGAGGACGTCGTGTCCGTCACGTCCTCCTCCGTGTCGTCGCTGTCGTCGCCTGCCTTCTTGCCGGGACAGCACGACAGGCTCCGGCCGGCGACGTCGGGCGACTCGTCCGACGGGTCCGGCTTCTTGAACACCGCTGCTCCCATCCTCTGCTTCGCCACCTCCTGCCGCTGCTTTCGTTTCCTCACCTGGTAGACGTAGAAGAACACCGCGAACAGGACGGCGATGCCGGCCACGTCGCCGGCGGCAATGGCTATGATGGTGGCCAGCTTCAGCCTGCCTTGTCCTCCTCCTGATGACGGCGCTCCACTGCCGGGCATCGTCTCGGTCGGGTTGTTGGGTATGGCCGCAAGGGCCGGGGGCGACTTTGCCGTCCCCTTCGGGGGATCCACGGCGGAGGTGGAAGCATCGGAGCAGAGGCTGTCGAGCGGCCTCCCGCACAGTTCGTCGTTGCCCGCGAACGCCGTCGCCCTCTGCGCCACGAACGGCGCCACCGTCGGGATCGCGCCGGTGAGTTTGTTGAAGGACAGGTCGATGGTGACGTTGGCCGGCAGGTGCGACGCCATTTCCAGCGGTATGGCCCCGGCGAGCCGGTTGGAGGAGAGGTTAACATACCGCAGCGCGGCGCCTCCGAAGTCCGCCGGGAGCGTGCCGTTGAGCATGTTGGAGCTGACGTCGAGCACCTGCAGCGCCGGGAACCCGCCGCCGGGGAGCGCGCCGGAGAAGTAGTTGCTGGCGAGGGAGACGGCGGTGAGGTTCTGGAGCAGGGTGAGGTTCCCCGGTATGGCGCCAGAGAGCGCGTTGCCAGCGAGGTTGAGGGCGCGGAGGCTGCGCAGCTGGCCGACCTGCTCCGGCAGCGCCCCCGTGATGCCGTTGCTGGCCAGCGAGAGGATGCGTAGCTCCGGCGCGCGGAACAGGTCGACAGGGAGCGTGCCGTTGAGCGCGTTGCCGGAGAGATCGAGGTGGCGGAGGTGCTCGATCCGGCCCAGCTCCGGCGAGATGGGGCCGACGAGCTGCTCATTGGGCAGGATGACGCTGACGACCCTCATCTGGTCCGACGAAGACGTGGCGGGGAAGGCCATGCAGACGACGCCGTTCCAGGCGCAGGGCGTGGGGTCGTCGTAGCCCCAGCCGGAGAGGGAGCCGAGAGGGTCGGCGAGGAGGGAGGACTTGAAGGAGAGGAGCAGCACGCCGTCCTGGTCAAGCGCGACGGCGAGCTGCGACGTCGCGTGGAAGACGCCCAGCAGCAGCACTAGCAGCCACGAGACAGGGAGAAGCAGGGGGCGGCGAGCTGCGGCGGCCATGGATGCAGCAAGACGGCGGTGGCTATGCGATGGCGATGGAGATGGCAATGGCAATGGCATGTCGTTGCATGGAGGTCGGAGAGGGCATAAGAAGCAGGGTTTTGGGTGGCGACGCTGGCTCTGCTCCTCACTCCCTTGGATTGGTTGAGGTGGTGGTTCACCAAAACTGCGCCAAAGGTTGAAGGAGGAGGGAGAAGATGCGGGAGTGAGTGAGTGGAGTCAGAGCATAGTCAAGAGTGAATTAGATCCCCTCTTGGTATCCTAAAGTATCGAAACATTGGAGTTGGGAGCCAAAGGGAGTCCTCTGCGTGAGAGTGTAGTGGGGTTTGGTTGATGGTGCTCTGTTTTCTGCGTTTGCGTGTGAACTTTTGGACCCGGCGTCCCAAGTCCTCAACTCATGCATATGCATAGAAGGAAGGAAGGAAGGGGGTGAAGAGGAATTGGTGAAAAGGTGGCTGCTTTGGGCCAGGGCAAGGGCCCCTTTTCACAAAGATGAAAATAGGAGTGCCGAATCATGCAAAGGGGTGGTATGGTGGTATACATACATGCGCAAAAGTAGCTCATTCGTGTGTGAAAAGTACTAGCATATCTGCAATATCCAGCTGTGATGATTTTTTCCCTAGACAATCGAGCTGTGATGATACCACTATGTTACCCATACATCTTTTCTATGTTGGCCCTGGATCTTGCAAGTTGTATTATTGTGAAGGTTTTTTCAGCCATCTAAATTTCTAACCGGAAAGTCTGAGGCACATGTTCTCCAATTCTATCAACTGACTAGTGAGCGTGGTAGGCGTCGAACGGGTCTCCCAAGCACCTTCAAGGCATTTCTGTCGTCAAGCGGATATAACATGTGGTGTTGGAGCAGGAACAAGGGCGCCATCGATCGAGCGGACATAGGAGGCATCAATCATCTAGTGGCGTGAAGAGTAGTCAAATCACCAACGAGAGGTGGGGATGTTGCAATGGGATTGGGGATCAAAATCAAGAGTCTTTCCCAAGGCCGGTGACCCACGGGACCCTAGCTGCTGCCGGGCACCCCATCCTAACTCTTCAGCCGACACCACTATTACCGACCAACCTCACAGCGACGACGAGCGCCTCGCCATCGAAGGTGTTGAGGGAGGAGCTCGTTGGGTGGCTCGATAGCACTACAGAGTCGCAACCACGGGGTGATGCTGCAAAAAGACAACATGAGCCACGAGCGCGGTGTGGAGGTGCCATGGCATGGGGTGATGTTGTTGTATGGTGACATAGAGGATCGGTGGAATTTATGCGGCGCATGCGCACCCCAGATGCCGCCACTAAACCTTTTCCTCGAAGGGGGGGGGGGGGGGGAAGCGAGAGTCACCCTGCATCTGGATCGATTTGATTAAGAACAAAAGGAGGAAGAGCTGATTAGCTACCCGTGCCCACCTTCTAATGAGAGTAACACTTCAACTCATACATTGTTTAGCGTTCATTCGTTCTTACCGAAGGATGAATGCTATGATAATTTCTATGATCCCGTTGATTCATTTGAAATATCCCGTTTTGATGAACTTGATGCTTGCTATGCTTGTGGCCAAGATGCCAATTTGAATTATATTTATGGAGATGAACTTACTATAGTTCCATATGTTAAGAATGAAATTGTTGCTATTGCACCCAAACATGATAGTCCTATTATCGTTTTGAATTCTCCCAACTACACTATATCGGAGAAGTTTGCACTTATTAAGGATTACATTGATGGGTTGCCTTTTACCATTGCACATGATGATTTTGATGAATATAATATGCATGTGCTTGCTACTCCTAATTGCAATTATTATGAGAAAGAAACTACATCTCCGCCTCTCTATGTTTCCAACATGATAGAATGGCACGAAACTTCTTATGCTATGTATTGGCCTTTACTTGATGTGCATGAATTGTTCTTTTATGACATGTCGATGCATAGGAAGGGAGTTAGACTTCGTCATCGCATGATTTTGTGTTGCTTTGTGCTCACTATTAAATGATAAATCATAGTTAATTAAAATTGGCTTTAATATACCTTGGGATCCGGGTGGATCCATTACTTGAGCACTTTATGCCTAGCTTAATGGCTTTAAAGAAAGAGTTGCCAGGGAGACAACTCGAAAGTTTTAGGAAGTCGTTTTATTCTGTTGAGTTCTTTTATAAATTTTAAAAACAAAAAATATAGAGGGGAACTTAAAACTTCACAAAAAGAAAAGTGAAAGTGAGAAAGACGAACACCGTTGAAGTGGGGGACGTCCTTGAACTTTGTTCATGCCCATGAAAACTTTGTGAATCTCGATTACAGAAACTTTTCAACAAAAATAATTATCCCCTTGTACAAATCCATTATATTATAAAAATAATGTGCCAAGATTTGCCTTTATGATGATTAGATTGCTTGTTGGTAAGTGCGGTGCAAAAACAGAAACTTTGGCTGTAGTGCGTAATTTTACATTTTTTACTAGAATATCAAAAGTTTCTGAAATTTTTACACAATACTGCTATGCAATTTTTTATATTGTCCTAAGTTTTTAGAATTTTTGGAGTTACAGATGTATGGTCAAAGTTCAGATTACTACAGACTGTCCTTTTTAAGACAGATTATGTTTTCGATGCATTGTTTTGCTTGTTTTGATGAAACTATCAATTTTATCTGTGGTATAAGCCATGGAGAAGTTATAATACAACAAGGATAATGTAAAAATAAAATATGAATGGGTTTGCAACAATACTTAAAGTAGTGATTTGCTTTATTATACTAACGGATCTCACGAGGTTTCTGTTGAGTTTTGTGTGGATGAAGTGATCAATGATCGAGGAGGTCTCGATATGAAGAGAAGGAGGAGAGGCAAGAGTTCAATATTGGGGATGCACAAGGCACCCCAAGTAAATATTCAAGGAGACTCAAGCGTCTAAGCTTGGGAATGCCCCGGAAGGCATCCCATCTTTCTTCAACACGTATCCGTATGTTTTCGTCTTCGTTTCGTTCACGTGATATGCATAAATCTTGGAGCATATTTTGTGTTTAGTTTTCATTTTTCTTTTATGCACCATGTTGGTATGAGATAGTCCATGGTTGATTTATAGAATGCTCATTGCACTTCACTTATATCTTTTGAGTATGACTTTATAGAATGCTTCCTATGCTTCACTTATATCATTTGAAGTTTGGATTGCCCGTTTCTCTTCACATGGAAAACCGTTATATTTAGAATGCTCTTTTGCTTCACTTATATTTATTAGAGCATGGTCTTTTGTCGAAAGAATTAAACTCTTTTGCTTTGCTTATATCTATTTAGAGAGTCAACAAGAATTGGTCATTCACATGGTTAGTCATAAAATCCTACATAAAACTTATGGATCACTGAATATGATATGTTTGTTTCCTTGCAATAGTTTTGCGATATAGAGATGGAATATGTGGGAGGTACTAGTAAACGGTTGTGGTTAGTAAGAATATTGGTGTTAAGGTTTGTCATTCCCGAAGCATGTACGTATAGTCTCTCGTTATGCTATAAAGTTGGAGCGTGATTTATTATTGATTGTCTTCCTTATGAGTGGTAGTCGGGGACGAGCGATGGTATTTTTGTACCAATCTATCCCCCCTAGGGGCATGCGTAGTAGTACTTTGCTTTGGGGGCTAACAAACTTTTGCAATAAGTATATGAGTTCATTATGACTAATGTGAGTTCATGGATTATACGCACTCCTACCTTTTCGCAATTTTCTAGCCTCTTCGGTACTGTGCATTGCCCTTTCTCATCTCGAGACGTGGTGCAAACTTCGCCGGTGCATCCAAACCCCATGATATGGTACACTCTATCACACATAAGCTTTATTATATCTTTCTCAAAACAACCACCATACCTACCTATTATGACCTTTTCATAGCCATTCTGAGATATATTGCCATGCAACTTCCACGGCTTCCGGTTTGATGACTTGAGCATTCATTATCATATTGCTTTGCATGATCACATAGCTGACATAGTATTTGTGGCTCAGCCATCGTTCATCATTTTTTACATATGTTATGTTAGATCACTTCACATCCTGGTACACTTCCAGAGGCATTCATATAGAGTCATATTTTGTTCTAGGTGTCGAGTTGTAATATTGAGTTGTAAGTAAATAGAAGTGTGATGATCATCATTATTCATTATTAGAGCATGTCCCAATGAGGAAAGAATGATGGAAACTATGATTCCCCCACAAGTCGGGATGAGACTCCAGACAAAAAAAGGAAAAAAAGAAGGGACGAAGAGAAAGGGGCATGCTAATTCCACACTTGTGCTTCAAAGTAGCACCATGTTTTTCATATAGAGAGTCTCATATGTTGTCACTTTCATATACTAGTTGGAATTTTTCATTATAGAGTTAGATGCACACCCACTTAGTTTTCATGTTGAGCTTTCATACACCTATAGCTCTTAGTGCACTCGTTGCATGGCAATCCCTACTCCTCGCATTGATATCAATTGATGGGCATCTCCATAGCCCGTTCGTTAGCCGCGTCAATGTGAGACTTTCTTGCCTTTTGTCCTCTCTATATTTACCCTATCATCATACTCTATTCTACTCATAGTGCCATATCCATGGCTTGCGCTCATGTATTGCGCGAGGGTTGAAAAACCTAAACCACTTTAAAAAGTATGAACCAATTTCTCGGCTTGTCCGGGGTTGTGCACGATGAATACTTTGTGTTAAGAAGACAGAGCATGACAAGACTATATGATTTTGTAGGGATAGCTTTCTTTAGCGTTCATATTTTGAAAGACACGATTATTTGTTGAGATGCATGAGTATTGATGTCTTTATGTCAAATTATAGACTATTGCTTCGAATCACTCGTGTCTTAATATTATGCCATGATTAGATATATGATCAAGATTATACTACGTGGCATTCCACATCAAAAATTATTTTCTTTGTCATTTAGCTACTCGAGGACGAGCAGGAATTAAGCTTGGGGATGCTGATACATCTCCGTTGTATCTATAATTTTTGATTGTTTCATGCCAATATGATACAACTTTCACATACTTTTGGCAACAATTTATATGATTTATTGGACTAACCTATTGATCCAGTGCCAGTTCCTGTTTGTTGCATGTTTTTTGTTTCGCTGGATATCCATATCAAACGAAGTCCAAACGCGATAAAAATTTACTAAAAATTATTTTGGAATATTTGTGATTTTTGGGAGGTGGAATCATCACAAACGGGGGCCCACAATCACCACAAGACACCTGGGCACGCCAGACAGCCCAGGCGCGTGGTGGTGGTTGTGCCCTCCCCGTAAGTTAGTTGGAGCTCTACTTCGGGCACAAGGAAGCTTATATCCGAAAAAATGTGTTAAAATATCAACGCAATTGGAGTTACGGATCTCCAGGAATATAAGAAACGGTTTTTGGCCCGAAAACAAGAACGCAAAACATAAGAGAACATAGAGGGAGATCCAATCTCGGAGGGGCTCTTGCCCCTCCGCCACCATGGGTACCATGGACCAGAGGGGGAACTCTCCTCCCATCCAGGGGAGGCCAAGGAAGAATAAGGAGGAGGGGGCTCTCTCCCCCTCTCTCCCAGTGGCGCCGGAACGCCGCCGGGGCAATATCGTGTGACGGCGATCTACTCCAACAACTCTGTCATCTTCACCAACAACTCCATCACCTTCCCCCATCTATATTCAGCGATCCACTCTCCTACAACCCGATGTACCCTCTACTTGAACATGGTGCTTTATGCTTCATATTATTATCCAATACTATGTTGCCATCCCATGATGTTTGAGTACATCTATTTTGTGCTATGGGTTAATCATGATCTTGGTTGTTATGAGTGTATATTAATTATGGTGCTGTCCTACGGTGCCCCCTGTCTCGCACAAACGTGAGGGGTCCCGCTGTAGGGTGTTGCAATATGTTCATGGTTCTCTTATAGTGGGTGGCGTGAGTGACAGAAGCACAAACCCGAGTATGGGGTTATGGCGTATGGGAGTAAAGAGGACTTGATACTTAATGCTATGGTTGGGTTTAACCTTAATGATCTTTGGTAGATGCAGATGCTTGCTAGAGTTCCAATCATAAGTGCATATGATCCAAGTAATGAAAGTTTGTTAGCTCATGCCTCTCCCTCATATATAATTGCAAGAATGATTATCGGTCTAGTTATCAATTGCCTAGGGACAATTCTACAAATCCTATCACCACTTTTCCACACTCGCTTTATTAAATTGTACTTTTATTAAAACATCACCTAACTTTTATTTTCACGTTCTTTGTTATCTTGCAAACCTATCCTACAAAGTACTTCTAGTTTTATTCTTGTTCTAGGTAAGGCAAACGTTAAGTGTGTGTAGAGTTGTATCAGTGGTCGATAGAACTTGAGGGGATATTTGTTCTACCTTTAGCTCCTCGTTGGGCTCGACACTCTTATTTATCAAAGAAGGCTACAAGCGATCCCATATACTTGTGGGTTATCATTCACCTAGGAAGAAGAAGAAGAAGAAAAAGAATAAGGATAGAACATTGCATGCTTCTAGTGAACCTGTTGTAGACAAACATTCTGAGAATCATAATGATGTTTCTATTTCTGATGCTGAGACACAGTCTGGTAGTGAACATTTGCCTAGTGATAATGATAATGATGATGCTAATGATGATCATATTGATGCTCAACTAGACAATAATAAGGAATCTAATAATGATATAGAAATAGAACTTGCAGTTGAGCTTGATAAGCCACCTCCTAAAAATAAAATATATGACAAAAGGTACTTCGTTGCTAGGAAACATGGTAAAGAAAGAGAACCATGTGTTCAAAAACCTATGCCATTCCCTAGTAAGGCCGTAAAATGTAGAGATGAAGAGATTTTAATCGCTTTGTTGAAATGCTTAGGCCTTTGTATTTGCGAACACCTTTGACTGAAATTATGAAAATGCCTCCATATGCCAAATATATGAAAGATATTGTCACCAATAACAGAAAGATACCAGAGGCTGAAATCTCCACCATGCTTGCAAATTATTCTTTTGAAGGAAAAGTGACCCAAAAATTAGGAGACCCGGGAATACCTACTATACCATGCTCCATTAAAAATAATTATGTCAGAACTGCTTTGTGTGATTTAGGAGCCGGTGCCAGTGTTATGCCTTTCTCTTCATATAGAAGACTTGATTTGAGTAAGCTGACACCTACCAAAATATCTTTGCAAATGGTTGATTAATCCACTGCTATAGCTATTGGAATTTGTGAGGATGTTCCTGTTGTAGTTGCTAATTTTACTATCTTAACACACTTTGTTATTCTTGATGTGCCTGACGATGACAATATGTCGGTTATCCTTGGTAGACCCTTTTTGAATACTCCAGGGGCTGTTATTGATCGCAACAAAAGCAAGATCACTTTCCGTGTCAATGGTAATGATCATATGATATATTTTTTGAAGAAACATAACCAAACGAATAGTATCAACTTTATTGAAAGAATTATGCCAATCACTATTGGAGGTTTTGAATTTCCTCTTCTCACTCCCAAAAAGAATTATTAAACTCTTATTGTTGGGGAAATACATATCCTGTTGAGGTAACCTAGTGTTATACTTAAGTTCTTCGATTTCATGTTGATACGTCTCTAACGTATCTATAATTTTTGATTGCTCCATGCTATTATATTATCTGTTTTGGATGTCAATGGGCTTTATTTCACACTTTTATATCATTTTTGGGACTAGCCTATTAACCGGAGGCCCAACCCAAATTGCTGTTCTTTTTGCCTATTCCAGTGTTTCTAGAAAAGGAATATCAAACGGAGTCCAAACGGAATGAAACCTTCGAGAACGTGATTTTCTCAACAAACGTGATCCAAGAGACTTGGAGTGGGCGTCAAGAAACAATCGAGGAGGCCACGAGGCAGGGGGCGCGCCTACCCCCCTGGGCGCGCCTACACCCTCGTGGGTCCCTCATTGCTCCACCGACGTACTTCTTCCTCCTATATATATCCACGTACCCCCCAAACATCCAGGAGCACCACGAAAACCTAATTCCACCGCCGCAACCTTCTGTACCAGAGAGATCCCATCTTGGGGCCTTTTCCGGAGCTCCGCCGGAGGGGGCATTGATCACGGAGGGCCTCTACATCAACTCCATGGCCTCTCCGGTGATGTGTGAGTAGTTTACTTCAGACCTTCGGGTCCATAGCTAGTAGCTAGATGGCTTCTTCTCTCTCTTTGGATCTCAATACAAAGTTCTCCTCGATTCTCTTGGAGATCTATTCGATGTAATCTTCTTTTCCGGTGTGTTTGTCGAGATCCGATGAATTGTGGGTTTATGATCCAGATTATCTATGAACAATATTTGATTCTTCTTTGACTTCTTTTATGTATGATTGGTTTATCTTTGCAAGTATCTTCGAATTATCAGTTTGGTTTGACCTACTAGATTGATCTTTCTTGCAATGGGAGAAGTGCTTAGCTTTGGGTTCAATCTTGCGGTGCTCGATCCCAGTGACAGTAGGGGAAACGACACGTATTGTATTGTTGCCATCGAGGATAACAAGATGGGGTTTATATCATATTGCATGAGTTTATCCCTCTAGATCATGTCATCTTGCTTAAGGCATTACTCTGTTCTTATGAACTTAATACTCTAGATGCATGCTGGATAGTGGTCGATGTGTGGAGTAATAGTAGTAGATGCAGAATCGTTTCCGTCTACTTGTCACGGACGTGCTGCCTATATACATGATCATGCCTAGATATTCCCATAATTATTCGCTTTCCTATCAATTGCTCGATAGTAATTTGTTCACCCACCGTAATACTTATGTTATCTTGAGAGAAGCCACTAGTGAAACCTATGGCCCCGGGTCTATTTTCCATCATACAAGTTTCCAATTTACTTTATTTTGCAATCTTTAATTTCAATCTATATCATAAAAATACCAAAAATATTTATCTTATTATTGGTATCTCTATCAGATCTCACTCTTGCAAGTGGTCGTGAAGGGATTGACAACCCCTTTATCGCGTTGGTTGCGAGGTTCTTATTTGTTTGTGTAGGTACGAGGTGACTTGCGCGTGGTCTCCTACTGGATTGATACCTTGGTTCTCGAAAACTGAGGGAAATAAAACCAACGTAGTGCTCAAGAGGTAGTAAGAAGGATTTCTGGTGCCGTTGCCGGGGAGATCTATGCCAAGTCAATACATACCAAGTACCCATCACAACTCTTATCCTTTGCATTACATTATTTGCCATTTGCCTCTCGTTTTCCTCTCCCCCACTTCACCCTTGCGTTTTATTCGCCCTCTTTTTCATTCGCCCTTTCTTTTGCTTGCTTCGTCGTTATGGCTAGTCCTTTATCTCCCAAGAATGAAGTTCTTAATTTTAAACAAAGGGAGGGAAAAAAATCTAAAAGATGCTTGGTACAGAATTTGCAATGCGCAAAATAGATCTACTAGGAAGCAATCTACTTCCATTCCTCTTCGCAATTTTTATGTAGGCATCACTCCTTGGAATAGATATATTCTTGATACCATTACCGGAGGAAATTTCTTGGGTAGCCATACTTTTGATTCTTATAATGCTATGATAGATTTGTTTGGGCCACCACCTCTTTTGGTTAATGGAACTATTTTAACTTTGGAACACGTGATGCAACGACTCGAAATTATTGAAAATAAAGTTGCCACCATAGAGTTGATTGAAAATTTGGATAGAAAGATCCATAACCAAATTACCCAAGACGGATCTAAGGTAGGAGTTGCTCTTAAATTTTTTAAGGAAAAGGAACCTATGGTTAATGAAAAGATAGATCAAGATTCCACTAGAATTGATAAAATTGAGGACATTATTACCAACCTTGGGTCTGCCTTTTCTTCCGTGAAAAACACTCCTCCTAATGCTAAGTGTCGGTGTCAAAACCGGCGGATCTCGGGTAGGGGGTCCCGAACTGTGTGTCTAGGACGGATGGTAACAGGAGGCAAGGAACACAATGTTTTACCCAGGTTCGGGCCCTCTTGATGGAGGTAAAACCCTACGTCATGCTTGATTAATATTGATAATATGGGTAGTACAAGAGTAGATCTACCACGAGATCAAGGAGGCTAAATCCTAGAAGCTAGCCTACGGTATGATTGTTGTATGATGGAGTTGTCCTATGGACTAAAACCCTCCGGTTTATATAGACACCGGAGAGGGTTAGGGTTACACAAAGTTGGTTACAATGGTAGGAGATCTTGAATATCCGCATCGCCAAGCTTGCCTTCCACGCCAAGGAAAGTCCCATCCGGACACGGGACGAAGTCTTCAATCTTGTATCTTCATAGTCCGGGAGTCCGGCTGAAGGTATAGTCCGGCTACCCGAACACCCCCTAATCCAGGACTCCCTCAGTAGCCCCTGAACCAGGCTTCAATGACGACGAGTCCGGCGTGTAGATTGTCTTTGGCATTGCAAGGCGGGTTCCTCCTCCAAATTCTTCATCAAAGTTTGTAAACACCAAGAGTAGTGTCCGGCTCTTCAAAATAAGTTTCCACGTATTGCCATGGAGAGAATAACATTAACACAAATCTAATCTGCTAATGTGTTCCGCAGCGTGACATCACACTACGACCAAGCCTTTATTCGAATCGTTTTCATTTTTCCACCTCAGCGTGTTTTGCGACGCGGTTTCCTTGGCACATCTTGTCAAAGCAAAGATCGTGTCCCCTTTATTTATGGGATTCTCATCGATATGGATGTGGGTAAACCAATCATGCCCGTTAGCATGTCTTCTCGATTAAAGGCGAGTCCCAAACGGTTACGGGGAGGGATCCTGGTATTCAACCTCTTATAAAGAGACCAGGGCCTTACTCCTTTTCTCCAATCTCAAAACAAGTTCGCCCGTCGCCTCGAGTTCCAACTCCCTAGGCTCCAGATTCCAGGCGCCTCAGACCTTTGACAATGTCCGGTTCCGACCTTCAAGGCCGATGGATGCACGGAGGAGGACGTGCTAAAGTTGAGAGAGGCTAAGTTCCTGACCGCCGAAATTTCGCATAGGTTGCCTGCTCAAAGGCAGGCTATCCCTAGTCCCCAGCTCGGTGAGAGCGTAGTGTTCATGTCTCACTTCCTTCGGGGGTTAGGCTTCCCGATAGATCCCTTCGTGAGAGGGCTGATGTTCTATTATGGGCTGGAATTTCATGACTTAGCTCCGGAGTCCATCCTCCACATTTCCTCATTCATCGTTGTGTGCAAAGCGTTCCTCCGTGTTACTCCTCACTTCAGATTATGGCTCAAGACCTTTGGAGTGGAGCCGAAGATGATCAAGGGACGGCACACAGAGTGCGGAGGCGCTGTCATAAGTAAGAATGCCGATGCTCCATGGCCCGAGGGCTCCTTCCAAGAGGAGCTCGGCTTGTGGCAACGAGAGTGGTTCTATATCACCGCTCCCAGGAGCACCAAGTGGGTGGCGCCTCCTGCCTTTCGCTCGGGGCCCCCACCACGACTAGCGTCATGGGTCAACAAAGGATTAGATTGGGGGTTATCCAAAGACGTGCCCTTGTTGCAGGGCCGCGTTAGGGATCTCTTAGAAAGAGACCTCAACCTGGTCAAGGTGACGCAGGTCATGCTGATTCGCCAAACACTGCCCGGCAAACGTCGCTCCCTTCGTCTGTGGGAGTTTAATCTGGAGGGACCACGAGCTCTCCAGCATTTTATGGGCGCAACGCCCGTGGAGATGTATAAAATGTTCTTCGGATCACAAGCAATGTGTCCGGATTTGACCGAGGACGCAGGTTCAAGCTGCAATCGCCCGGATACTCGAGTAAGTAACCTTGTGCCCGGACTCGCTATTGGTAAAATTGTCATAAATTCGCCCCTAAAAGAGCTGTCCTTTTAAACAGGAGTGGATAGCAAAGGCAAAGCTGATCAGGTGTCCGGCTCCCCTTCCTAAGACGAGGCTGGATCCCGTGCTAGTCAGGATGTTGAAGATCGTGCCTTTGGAGGGAAGTGAGGGGGAGGACAAGGAAACTATGGCCTCCTCGAGGGAGGCTGCTCCGAAGGGAGGAACCGACAATCCCTCTCCTAAGGGGAAGAAGAGGGCCGCCTCTGACGACCTAGAGACCATGGCCTCAAAGCGGGGGAAAAAGTCCTCGTCAGAGGGTCCGACGCCTGGGAGACCCTCGGCCGAACTATGCCCTCAAAGGGATCAGCCCTCAAGCGAGCCGTAAGTAGAGAAAGATTTTCCTTTAGAGGGATGAGAGAAATCCTTGCTTTTTATCTGAGAAGATTAACCGAAATTTTACTTTGTAGCGCGGAGCTCAGCCCTTCTCAGCAGAGCTCGTCTTCGGGGGATCTTCTTACGGAGATGATGGAGAGTGGAACGCCTCCCCCTGCCGTACCGCCTGGCGAGGCGGGCGACCCTGAGGTGTCATCGCGGAGGGTTTCTCCGGAACCGGCAGGGGTGGAAGGTAGCCGTATGTCCCCCCAAGATTCTCCGCGTCCGGCATTCGATGGAGGTCATAGGACGAGTCCGGCACCGTCCGATGCACGGTCGGAGGAGCTGATGATTCTGCTGGGGCGAGGTTCTATCTCAGAGGAGCACCGTGCATTGATGGGTACGGTGATTGGAAGGATTTCGTCTGCGGAAAGCGGATTGCATGAGGCCGTCAGAAGTTTGCTGACGGGTTTTGAGGTACGTTTGATAATGTACTTCTTTGTCAGCTGCGCATAAACAAGATGCGCCCTATGTAGATAGTAGCCCCTGAGACTCTGTGCGTTGTCAAAATTGACGGCGCACAGAGGATCATAATCCCAGGTCTAAAATGTCGGCTTTGTATACAGGTGGCGAAGTGTCTGGAATCGAGCCGAACTGATGATTTTGCCGAACTAAAGCAGCAACTTGATGTGGCAGATGCCGACATCGCGCTCGTCAACGAGCGGCTCGATGAGGCTCAAGGTATGCAATTCCTCGGGCGGCATCTGGTAAGATGAGCTTTATGCCAGTATCTTACAATTTGTGTGCTTGACGCAGATGGTGCGGCCGCCGTGGAGAGTCTTCGGGCGGAACTTGCCCGAGCTAAGGAACAAGCCAGGCAAAGTGATGCGGCTGCCGAGAAGGCCCTTGAAGAGTTGAGAGCCGAACAGGCTGCTCACTGCCGAAGCAAGAAGGAGATGGCCGAGATGGCCGTGAAGTTAAAAAGTGCTGCTGACCGTTGCGAGTTTCTTGAGAAAGAAGACCGGGCGAGACAGACGGACTTAGAGAAGGCCGTTGCTGATGCCAAGGACGCTCGCTCTACGATGAGAGCTGCGAAGGAGGAGCTGTGTCAGGCCGGACAGATTGCGGCTGGAAAGCCCTTTATGCTGCGGAGGAAGTTTTGCGATCCGAAGTTTGCTCCATTGGACCGGATGTGGAGTGTGGAGGACACCTATCTGGATTTGGCAGCGAGTGCTGCTGATGTGACCGAATACTTTCGAGATCAAGAAGATCACGAAGTGGAAAGGCTTTTCTGGTCCCAGTTCCAGAATCCAGAGCATCCACTGGCAGTGGACGATCGTCTGGCTCAATGGGCCGAACTGAATAGATTGTCCGGACTCACCATGAAGTACGTCATGGGTCATCTGTGGCCGGGGAGATCGGAGCCGAAAAGTTATTTCAGCTTGGTGCAGCAATTCCTTGACGCGGTGCCACGTATCAATGCAATGAAGAGGTCGGCATGCATAGAGGGCGCACGGATGGCTCTTGCCCGTGTCAAGACATACTGGGCAGAGATGGAGACCACCGTTGTTGCATCCCGAGATTCGGACAAAATCCGAGTACCCTCCGAGCACTATTTTCACGAAGTCCTTGAAGGCGCTCGTGTAATAGAGGCGCAGTGCTCGAAGGATGCCATGTTCTGATAGCATATGTAATTATAAAGCAATATTTTGATGAATTGTAGTAGAATTTTATACTTGTGCCTTCAAGTATTTGGAACACCTCATGTGCGGCCGTTTTTAAAAAAATATATATAATCTGAAAGATTGCAGTCGTTGGCTTCAGCCCCCACGCACATAGTGCGGGGGTGCTCGCAGAAGGCGCATTTTCACACTTAATCCAATGTCTTGGTCCTACAAAGGAGGTGATAGCACAGCGAGCTAGGCAACCGGACTATAATGCTTTAACACTTTCACTTAGCCATAGGAGCTTGACAATGGGACTATTTAGGTAGGCCCTGGTGGTGACTGCGCTCGCCCGAATTCGGGGCGCGTATGTGCCTGGCCGGAAAACGGCCCTTCGTTAATGCGGAGGAATCCTACAGATTTCGGAGAGTCATCGAGTGGTTGGCCAGTCTCACGCCATATCATGACAGTCGGTTTTCGACTTTCTCTACTGAGGTGCTCGCCTGGCCGAACTAGGGCACAATCGCAGTAGTTCTCCTGGTGCCGCCTTAGCCGATAGAGCGGAACGTAAGGCGGTCGAACACAGGAGCCGGGCAACCCAACATTTGACCAAAATCATGACTCGGAGCTGATGCATATAAGGCCAAACTCGCGATGCCGAACACTCCCTAAGGTATTCGGTCTTTATGAGAGCGGGCGAGGTAATGCTCTGAGGTATAAGCCCCTAGTGTCCAGGTACGTGCAAGAATTCTGACGTGGCCACATGCCAAGACGCCAGCCTCCTCCTTGGTCATAGAACCAGGGGATGTGTATCAACAAGAGACAGTAAAAAAGGTTTACGGAGGGTCTTAATCTGAAAAGAATCCTTGGAACGGGTCCCTACTGCACGTCTGCGCATGTGTCTCCGTTGTGCCGTATCCTGGACGGGCGCAGCACGATGTTCATCTGTAAAAAGAGAGCAACTAAGTTGAAAAGGGGCGTGCCGAACAAAAAGTTATATGAAATAAACAAAGTGTAAAGTGAAATATGAAAAATTGAGCTTTATTGTCTCTTATTTTATACGTGTGAAGCCCCTAGTGCGGGGGTATATGGCCACTAAGCCTTTATCAACGATGCTTTTGTGCCAGACTCGTCTATCTGTGTCCGTGGTCTTAATAACCTGTTCCGATGTTCTGGCTGGTGAAGCCATTGTATTGTGGGGCTATTAAAGCGGTCGCACAATCCTTCGCTTGGGGGAGGTGTTCTCACTGCTTCCCCTTTAAGGAGATGATGCTGCATGGACCGGGCATCTTAAGCGTAAGAGATGCATAATGCGGTATTGCGTTGAAGCGGGCGAAAGCTTCGCGTCCCAGTAGTGCTTGGTAACGACTTGAGAATGGGACGATGTGGAAAGTCAGCTTTTCGCAACGGAAGTTATCGGCAGAGCCGAGAATAACCTCGAGCCGGAGAAAACCCATGCAGTGGGTGTCCGGACCTGGCGTTACTCCTTGAAAGGAGGTTTTGTTGTGGCGAATTCTTTTTGGGTCGATCCCCATGTGGCAGATTGAGTCCTGATATATCAAGTTGAGTCCGCTGCCACCGTCCATAAGGACATTTGAAAACTGGAGTCCGCCAATTATTGGATCGAGTACCAGGGCAGTCCAGCCTGGGTTCTTGATACTTCTAGAATAATCCAGATGGTCGAAGATGATTGGTTTTGACAACCAGTGGCGGGGTTCCTTTGGGATAGGCCGTGGGGCGCGTACCTTTATGGGCGCCACACGTTTTGTTATGTGGAGTAAGTTTACTGTTTTTACTTCTTGTGGGAAATTCTTTTGTTTCCTGGTGCTCTGCTTTTGGGGTTCGTCCTCGTCTTCGCTTGGTGTATCGAGCCCCTTGTGTTCGGCGTTGAGTCTACTGGATTGTTTGAAAACCCAACAATCTCTGTGGGTATGGTTAGCAGGCTTTCCGGGAGTGCTATGTATTTGACATATCCTATCCAAGATTTTGTTTAGGTTGGATAGGTCGTCCCTGTTATCTTGGAGGGGTGGCTTTTTCTGATTCTGTCTTGAGCTTTTGAATCCGGAGTTGACTGCCGTGCTCTTCAGACTTTTTTCCTTAGTCCAGCGACGATCCTTACTGCGTCGCGGTTTTCCGTTTCCATCCCTAGTTTCGGATGTACTTGGGTCTCTGGTGCTGCATCTTGCCAACCAGCTGTCCTCTCCTGCGCAAAAGCGGGTCCTGAGGCTTGTTAGTGCGGCCATTGTTCTTGGCTTTTCTTGGCCGAGGTGTCTGGCGAGCCATTCGTCTCGGACATTATGCCTGAAAGCCGCTAAGGCTTCACTGTCCGGACAGCCGACTATCTGATTCTTTTTAGTAAGAAATCTATTCCAGAATTGCCGAGCTGACTCTCCGGGCTGTTGAGTTATGTGACTTAGATCGTCTGCATCCGGAGGGCGGACATAGGTCCCTTGAAAATTTGCTCGGAAAGCGTCCTCGAGCTCTTCCCAATTTCTGATTGTGTTTTCAGGAAGGCTTTTGAGCCAATGCCGGGCTGGCCCTTTAAGCTTGAGGGGTAAGTATTTTATGGCGTGGAGGTCATCTCCTCTAGCCATATGTATGTGTAGGATATAATCCTCGATCCAGACTCCAGGGTTTGTTGTTCCATCATATGCCTCTATGTTTACGGGTTTGAATCCCGCTGGAAATTCATAATCCAGGACCTCATCGGTGAAACATAGGGGGTGTGCGGCACCCCTATATTTGGGTGTGCCAGATTCTGATAATGGCTTTATTGCATTGCTTACGAGAGCTTGCTTTCTTGGCCCGTAAATGGACCTGGCTGGGCCATGATGCGAATCCTTAAGTGGGTCGCATGCCGGCTTAAGTGTGGCGCTGCTTGCCGCTTTATGCTGGCCATGGGGTCGTTTATCCGACCGTGTGGCTTTCTCGCTTTTGGAATGCGAGGGCTCTAAGGCCTCCTTGTCGAATTCAGGCAGTAGCGTTCTCTTTAGATAGCTTTTAGTGCTGCGACTGTCGCCGTATTTGTCTCCGGTATTGATTACTTTACTCCATCTGATCCTGAGTGCATCTTCCGCAGTTTTTAGCTTCCGCTTCTGCTTTTTCAGGCTGCATGCGGTTGCAACGAGCCGTTTGTGGAGGTTCTTCTGCTTCATGGGCTTGTCCGGCGTAGGGTTGTCCGGAATGCCATTTTCGCCCGGGGAAGCATGTTCGGTTTCTCTATCCGGGTTGTCCTGTTGGGACAGTTGCTCTAAGGCATGCTCGTCGTCTACCTGCTCATCCTGCTCTATGGCTGGGTCTTTATCGAGGCGGGGCTTGGGTCGGCGTTTACACCGACGCTTTGATTGTTTTTCGAGAGATCGATCCCTCTTTCCGTCCCCGTTTTCCTCGTTGTTTCTTCCTTTAGGGGTATCCACCATGTACACATCGGGAGATGAGGTGGCTGTCCGATGCCCTATAGGCGTTGGTTCTTGGTTGTCTCCTGCATCGTCGTCCATACCGTCGATGTCTTCGGAGTCGAAGTCAAGCACGTCGGTTAAGTCGTCGACAATGGCTACGAAGTGGGTGGCGGGTGGGTTTTGAATTTCTTCATCATCCGAATCCCATCCTTGCTGACCGTAGTCCGGCCAGGGCTCTCCTGATAAAGAGAGAGACTTTAGCGAATTCAGGATGTTGCCGAAGGGCGAGTGCTGAAAGATGTCCGTGGCAGTGAACTCCGTTATTGGCGCCCAATCGGATTCGATCGGCGGGGGCGCGGGGGGCTCGGAGTTCGGAGAGGAATCCGACTCCTCAGAGTCACGGGCCATGCGGAGTGTGGGGCTGGAGTTTGGCTCGATCGCCTCTGAGATCGCAGCCCCTGAGGCAGCGTCCAACCGCTGATCCTTGATCGGTGCAGTAGGCTCCGAATCAATGGTCGGAACCGATGCGTGTGCGGCCTCCAAGGCGCTCTTCGGCGGCAGAGCTATATCGTGCCCATCGAGACAGTGCGGCGCGCTTGGCTGTGGCTCGAATCCATCGAAGATCAAGTCCCCGCGGATGTCAGCCGTGTAGTTTAGGCTTCCAAACCTGACCTGATGGCCAGGGGCGTAGCTTTCGATCTGCTCAAGCTGGCCAACAGAATTGGCTCGCAGTGCGAAGCCGCCGAAGACGAAGATCTGTACGGGGAGGAAAGTCTCACCCTGGACTGCATCATTGTTGATGATCGAAGGAGCCATCGGGCCTAAAAGCGACGACACAGAGGAAGTCTCAATGAAAGCACCAATGTCGGTGTCAAAACCGGCGGATCTCGGGTAGGGGGTCCCGAACTGTGCGTCTAGGCCGGATGGTAATAGGAGGCAAGGAACACGATGTTTTACCCAGGTTCGGGCCCTCTTGATGGAGGTAAAACCCTATGTCCTGCTTGATTAATATTGATAATGTGGGTAGTACAAGAGTAGATCTACCACGAGATCAAGGAGGCTAAACCCTAGAAGCTAACCTACGGTAATGATTGTTGTATGATGGAGTTGTCCTACGGACTAAAACCCTCCGGTTTATATAGACACCGGAGAGGGTTAGGGTTACACAAAGTCGGTTACAATGGTAGGAGATCTTGAATATCCGCATCGCCAAGCTTGCCTTCCACGCCAAGGAAAGTCCCATCCGGACATGGGACGAAGTCTTCAATCTTGTATCTTCATAGTCCGGGAGTCCAGCTGAAGGTATAGTCCGGCTACCCGAACACCCCCTAATCCAGGACTCCCTCACTAAGATTGCCAAATTGATGTATGTTCCTAAAAATAAGGGTGAAACTTCTAGTAAGGAAAATGCGGACCTCAAATCCATAAGTGTTCACCCCAACTTTCTCACTATCCTTAAGGAACCTTTTGCTACAAATGCTTTTCTTTATTTCGTGCCTAGGAGTTTGAGAATTAATAAAAAGAAAGAAACTCCTAAGAGTTATAGGTGTCTCATTGAAGAATTACCTACCAAAGATGGCAATAACTAGATCTATCTTCGCTTTTATGCCTAGCTAGGGGCGTTAAACGATAGCGCTTGTTGGGAGGCAACCCAATTTTATTTTCATTCCTTGATTTTTGCTCCTGTTTAGTAATAAATAATTTATCTAACCTCTGTTTTGGTTGTGTTTTTTGTGTTTAATTAGTGTTTGTGCCAAGTATAACCGTTGGGAAGACTTGGGGAAAGTCTTTTTGATCTTGCTGTAAAAAACAGAAACTTTAGCGCTCACGAGAATTGCTGCCATTTTTATTTGGAAAGTGCTATTTAGTTAATTATTTTTTAAGATGATTAATAGATACATTCCTAAAGTCCAGCAATTTAGTTTAGAATTTTTGGAGTTCCAGAAGTTTACGTTAGCTACAGATTACTACAGACTGTTCTGTTTTTGACAGATTTCGTTTTCTTGTGTTCTTTGCTTATTTTGATGAATCTATGGCTAGTAAAAGAGTTTATAAACCATAGAGAAGTTGGAATAAATTAGGTTTAACATCAATGTAAATAAATAATGAGTTCATTACAGTATCTTGAAGTGGTGTTTTGTTTTCTTTCGCTAACAGAACTCACAAGATTTTCTATTTTGAGTTTTGTGTTGTGAAGTTTTCAAGTTTTGGGTAAAGATTTGATGGATTATGGAACAAGGAGTGGAAAGAGCCTAAGCTTTGTGATTCCCATGGCACCCCAAGTTAAAATTCAAGGACACCAAAAAGCCTAAGCTTGGGGATGCCCCGGAAGGCATCCCCTCTTTCGTCTTCGTCTATCGGTAACTTTACTTGGAGCTATATTTTTATTCACCACATGATATGTGTTTTTCTTTGAGCGTCTTGTCTGATTTGAGTCTTTTATTTTTAGTTTACCACAATCATCCTATCTGTACACACCTTTTGAGAGAGACTCACATGATTTGAAATTTCTTAGAATACTCTATGTGCTTCACTTATATCTTTTGAGCTATATAGTTTTTGCTCTAGTGCTTCACTTGTATCTTTTAGAGCACGGTGGTGGTTTTATTTTATAGAAATAATTTATCTCTCATGCTTTACTTATATTATTTTGAGAGTCCTTTAGAACAACTTGGAAATTTGCTTTAATATAAAAACTTTCATAGAAGTGCATTGAATACTATGAGAAGTTTGATACTTGATAATTGTTTTGAGATATGGAGATGGTGATATTAGAGTCATGCTAGTTGAGTAGTTGTGAATTTGAGAAATACTTGTGTTGAAGTTTGTGATTCCCGTAGCATGCACATATGGTGAACCGTTATGTGATGAAGTCGGAGCATGATTTATTTATTGATTGTCTTCCTTATGAGTGGCGGTCGGGGACGAGCGATGGCATTTTCCTACTAATCTACCCCCCTAGGAACATGCGCGTAATACTTTGTTTCGATAACTAATAGATTTTTGCAATAAGTATGTGAGTTCTTTATGACTAATGTTGAGTCCATGGATTATACACACTCTCACCCTTCCACCATTGCTAGCCTCTCTAGTATCGCGCAACTTTCGCCAGTACCATATACCTTCCTCAAAACAGCCACCATACCTACATATTATGGCATTTCCATAGCCATTCCGAGATATATTGCCATGCAACTTTCCACCGTTCCGTTATTATGACACGCTTCATCATTGTCATATTGCTTGCATGATCATGTAGTTGACATCGTATTTGCGGCAAAGCCACCGTTCATAATTCTTCATACATGTCACTCATGCATCATTGCACATCCCGATACACCGCCGGAGGCATTCACATAGAGTCATATTTTGTTCTAAGTATTGAGTTGTAATTCTTGAGTTGTAAGTAAATTAAAGTGTGATGATCATCATTATTAGATCATTGTCCCAGTGAGGAAAGGGTGATGGAGACTATGATTCCCCCACAAGTCGGGATGAGACTCCGGATGAAAAAAAATAAAAAAGAAGAAGAAAAGAGGCCAAAAAAAGAAGAAAGAAGGCCCAAATAAAAAAATGAGAGAAAAAGAGAGAAGGGACAATGTTACTATCCTTTCCAAACTTGTGCTTCAAAGTAGAACCATGATCTTCATGATAGAGAGTCTCCTATGTTATCACTTTTATATACTAGTGAGAATTTTACATTATAGAACTTGGCTTGTCTATTCCAATGACGGGCTTCCTCAAAATTGCCCTAGGTATTCATGAGCAAGCAAGTTGGATGCACACCCACTCTGTTCTTTTGTTTAGCTTTCATACACGTATAGCTTTAGTGCATCCATTGCATGGCAATCCCTACTCACTCACATTGATATCTATTAATGGGCATCTCCATAGCCCGTTGATACGCCTAGTTGATGTGAGACTATCTTCCCCTTTTTGTCTTCTCCACAACCACCATTCTATTCCACATATAGTGCTATGTCCATGGCCCACGCTCATGTATTGCGTGAAGATTGAAAAAGTTTGAGAACATCAAAAGTATGAAACAAGTGCTTGGCTTGTCATCGGGGTTGTGCATGATTTAAATATTTTGTGTGGTGAAGATAGAGCATAGCCACACTATATGCTTTTGTAGGGATAACTTTCTTTGGCCATGTTATTTTGAGAAGACATGATTGCTTAGTTAGTATACTTGAAGTATTATTATTTTTATGTCAATATTAAACTTTTATCTTGAATCTTTCGGATCTGAACATTCATGCCACAATAAAAAAATTGCATTGAGAAATATGTTAGAAAGAATTCCACATCAAAAATTCTTTTTTATCATTTACCTACCCGAGGACAAGCAGGAATTAAGCTTGGGGATACTTGATACGTCTCCAACGTATCTATAATTTTTGATTGCTGCATGCTATTATATTATCTATTTTGGATGTTAATGGGCTTTATTTTACACTTTTATATCATTTTTGGGACTATCCTATTAACCGGAGGCCCAGCCCAAATTGCTGTTTTTTTTACCTATTTCAGTGTTTCGTAGAAAAGGAATATCAAACGGAGTACAAACGGAATGAAACCTTCGGGAACATGATTTTCTCAACAAACGTGATCCAGGAGACTTGGAGTGGGCATCAAGAAACAATCAAGGAGGCCACGAGGCAGGGGGCGTGCCCTCCACCCTCGTGGGCCCCTCGTTGCTCCACCGACATACTTCTTCCTCCTATATATATCCACGTACCCTGCAAACATCCAAGAGCACCACGAAAACCTAATTCCACCGCCGCAACCTTCTGTACCCGAGAGATCCCATCTTGGGGCCTTTTCCAGAGCTCCGTCGGAGGGGGCATTGATAACGGAGGGCCTCTACATCAACTCCATGGCATCTCCAGTGATGTGTGAGTAGTTTACTTCAGACCTTCGGGTCCATAGCTAGTAGCTATATGGCTTCTTCTCTCTCTTTGGATCTCAATACAAAGTTCTCCTTGATTCACTTAGAGATCTATTCGATGTAATCTTCTTTTGCGGTGTGTTTGTCGAGATCCGATGAATTGTGGGTTTATGATCCAGATTATCTATGAATTGATTCTTCTCTGAATTCTTTTATGTATGATTGGTTTATCTTTGCAATTCTCTTTGAATTATCAGTTTGGTTTGGCCTACAAGATTGATCGTTCTTGCAGTGCGAGAAGTGCTTAGCTTTGGGTTCAATCTTGCGGTGCTCGATCCCAATGACAGTAGGGGAAACGACACGTATTGTATTGTTGCCATCGAGGATAAAAAGATGGGGTTTATATCATATTGCATGAGTTTACCCCTCTACATCATGTCATCTTGCTTAAGGCGTTACTCTATTCTTATGAACTTAATACTCTAGATGCTTGCTGGATAGCGGTCGATGTGTGGAGTAATAGTAGTAGATGCAGAATCGTTTCGGTCTACTTGTCACGGACGTGATGCCTATATACATGATCATGCCTAGATATTCTCATAATTATTCGCTTTTCTATCAATTGCTCGACAGTAATTTTTTCACCCACCGTAATACTTATGCTATCTTGAGAGAAGCCACTAGTGAAACCTATGGCCCTCGGGTCTATTTTCCATCACACAAGTTTCCAATTTACTTTATTTTGCAATCTTTACTTTCAATCTATATCATAAAAATACCAAAAATATTTGTCTTATTATTATTATCTCTATTAGATCTCACTCTTGCAAGTGGCCGTGAAGGGATTGAAAACCCCTTTATCGCATTGGTTGCGAGGTTCTTATTTGTTTGTCTAGGTACGAGGTGACTCATGCGTGGTCTCCTACTGGATTGATACCTTGGGTCTCAAAAACTGAGGGAAATACTTACGCTGCTTTACTGCATCACCCTTTCCTCTTCAAGGGAAAACCAACGCAGTGCTCAAGAGGTAGCACATGTTACTCAGAAATAGTTTGTTAATTAGACTTGATCAGCCTTATTAATGGATTGTTCTTTAGGGGCATGTGGTCGATGAACTTAGTAAGCAGAACCTACTATACTTATAATTTTCTCTGTGTTATTTATAGTTTAATAAAGCAGAATGTCGTATTATCCTATCTTCTAAATTATCCATGCAATAAAAAATGTCCTAGAAATAAAAGTTTTTAGAATGTCCTGAAATTTTAGTATGATTTTTTTGGAATATATTAGTACTTTTGGCACTGAACGCATCCCAGGGGGCCACCAGAGCTCACATGACGCGTCTACCCCCTGGGCATGCCATGTGAGCTTGTGGATTCCACATGCACTTAGTGCACTTGCCCACTGCTCCTTCTCCCTCCAGACAAAATTGTGCTTGCTTCCATTCCCGTGTTCTTGCTTGTTTTTGTGAGATTTTATATCTTCTTGATCAGAAATCCGTTTCTGTTCGGATGAATTGCTCCTTGCTATGTGACTCCTTAGATGGTCCAATTAGTTTTTGTTATAGTGGATTATCTTTTGCATATTTTGATACTATTGGTGACCATGTATATGAGCTTGCATGTTGAGCTTGCTTGGTTCTAAGTAGTTTTGATGCATGATATAGCCTCTAGATACTAGTGCGAATAGTTGCTATCAATTTTGTTGAGTTTTATTCATTTTTAATTTGGGGACTAATTTTTTTAGAATTTTTCGTAGAAACAAAATATTGAGGAGAGTGTTCTCCGGGGATTCTTCTAGCAAGGGTTCCCCAAGGCATGCATATTATGAGCCTGATTTTGATCCACCTTGGGATACCGTTGTGAGAGCTTGTGAATGGTCATGCAATACCTCCATGATCAATGCCGAAATTAAGGAAGAATTTGATATGTATGTCCAAAATGCCGAGTTGACGGACTTCCTATGAGATAAGTGTCTGCAATACCGTGATCTTACCGATTCCTTTGTGTGGAAATTCAAGTATGTATCTCACCACTCTTCTCATGATGTTATTTTCAATCTTTATGAAAAATCTTACCGAATGAGTGTTCGAGAATTTTGCACTACTTCTAGCCCTTTTGGGGTACCTGCCTTGAACCTTATAAATATGACTATAATTAATTTCTTATGAGTATAACTCAAGAGGAAACTAGAGTCATAACACAAGCTAGAGTTGGAAGCATTAATTTTTTTTGTCATTCACTATTTTGCTTTGTTCATAGGAATATGCTTCTACATCAACCTTGTTGCACCTCTGATGATGTGTGAGTAGTTCCCCACAGGACCTATGGGTTTATGATCAAATTGTTCATTGTAAGTAACTGAGTTATTTCTAAACTTTATTATGTGTTATTATTTATAGGTTTGTATTTCTCTCCGATCTATCTGTTTAGTTTGGCCAACTAGATTGATTTATCTTCAATGGGATAGGTGCTTTGTGGTAGGTTTCAATCTTGTGGTTTCCTCACTCTGTGACAGGAGGAGTTGAGAGGCATATATTTGTATTGTTGCTACTAAGGATAAAACGATGGGGTTTGATCATATTGATTGGCTTTATTCTGTCTACATCATGTCATCATGCCTCATGCATTGCTCTGTTTGTTATGAACTTAATGCCTCAAGATGCATGTTGGATAGCGGTCGAGGGGTGGAGTAATAGTAGTAGATGCAGAATCATTTTGGTCTACTTCATTGACGTAATGCCTATGTACTGATCATGCCATCAATAACCTCATAACTAGACTTGGCCCAGTTGGGAATAATCAGTGGGATGGCTCCCCTCGTCTCCCCACTCTCTTTCCCCTCGCTCGCCCACAGCCAGGGCGGCCGCCGCCGCACATCTCTGCTCCCCTCCCTCCTCCCCTCTCCGACCCCTATTCGATGTGCCCCCTTCCGCCTTCCCCCCATTTGACTCTGGTTCCCCCGCCCCTGCTTAGGTCTCCCATGCGGCTACCTCTGCAGCCAATAGGTTTTGGGCCTTAGGCGAGCTGATTCTAGATCTGTGGATGAGTGTGCCCCGGTCTTGCCGCTGCCGTCCGTAGTC
This sequence comes from Triticum monococcum, assembly GCA_034509565.1. Classification (NCBI taxonomy): domain Eukaryota; kingdom Viridiplantae; phylum Streptophyta; class Magnoliopsida; order Poales; family Poaceae; genus Triticum; species Triticum monococcum. The sequence goes on along the minus strand of CM067845.1, from coordinate 361,484,822 downwards.
ACTGATACGTCTCCAACGTATCTATAATTTTTGATTGCTCCATGCTATTATATTATCTATTTTGGATGTTAACGGGCTTTATTTTACACTTTTATATCTTTTTTGGGACTAACCTACTAACTGGAAGCCCAACCCAAATTGTTGTTTTTTTTGCCTATTTTAGGGTTTCGTGGAAAAGGAATATCAAACGGAGTCCAAACGGAATGAAACCTTCAGGAACGTGATTTTCTCAACAAACGTGATCAAGGAGACTTGGAGTAGGCATCAAGAAACGATCGAGGAGGGCACAAGGCAGGGGGCGCCCTCCACCCTCATGGGCCCCTTGTTGCTCCACCTACGTACTTCTTCCTCCTATATATATCCACATACCCCCCAAACATCCAGGAGCACCACGAAAACCTAATTCCACCGCCGCAACCTTCTGTACCCGAGAGATCCTATCTCGGGGCCTTTTCCGGAGCTCCGCCGGAGGGGGCATTGATCACGGAGGGCCTCTACATCAAACTCCATGGCCTCTCCGATGATGTGTGAGTAGTTTACTTCAGACCTTTGGGTCCATAGTTATTAGCTAGATGGCTTCTTCTCTCTCTTTGGATCTCAATACAAAGTTCTCCTCGATCTTCTTGGAGATCTATTCGATGTAATCTTCTTTTGCGGTGTGTTTGTTGAGATCCAATGAATTGTGGGTTTATGATCAAGTTTATCTATGAACAATATTTGAATCTCCTCTGAATTCTTTTATGTATGATTGTTTTATCTTTGCAAGTCTCTTCGAATTATCAGTTTGGTTTGGCCTACTAGATTGATCTTTCTTGCAATGGGACAAGTGCTTAGCTTTGGGTACAATCTTGCGGTGCTCGATCCCAGTGACAGAAAGGGAAACGACACGTATTGTATTGTTGCCATCGAGGATAAAAAGATGGGGTTTAAATCATATTGCATGAGTTTATCCCTCTACATCATGTCATCTTACTTAAAGCATTACTCTGTTCTTATGAACTTAATACTCTAGATGCATGCTGGATAGCGGTCGATGTGTGGAGTAATAGTAGTAGATACAGAATCGTTTCGGTCAACTTGTCTTGGACGTGATGCCTATATACATGATCATACCTAGATATTATCATAACTATGCTCAATTCTATCAATTGCTCGACAGTAATTCGTTTACCCACCGTAATACTTATGCTCTTGAGAGAAGCCACTAGTGAAACCTATGGCCCCCGGGTCTATCTTCCATCATAGAAATCTTCCAACACTTAGCTATTTCCTTTGCCGTTTATTTTACTTTGCATCTTTATTTCTCTTTATCATAAAAATACCAAAAATATTATCTTATCATATCTATCAGATCTCACTCTCGTAAGTGACCGTGAAGGGATTGACAACCCCTTTATCTTATTTGTTTGTGGTGTGCGTGGGACTCGAGCGTAATCTCCTACTGGATTGATACCTTGGTTCTTGATACGTCTCCAACGTATCTAATTTTTTTGATTGTTCCATGCTATTATATTTTCTGTTTTGGATGTGTACGGGCTTTATTATACACTTCTATATTATTCTTGGGACTAGCCTATTAACCCAGAGCCCAGTGTCAGTTTCTGTTTTTTCCTTGTTTTAGAGTATCACAGAAAAGGAAAATCAAACGGAGTACAATTGACCTAAAACTTTACGGAACTTATTTTTGGACCAGGAGAAGCCCACGGAGTATCGGAGATGGACCAGGAGAGTCCCGGGCTGCCCACAAGGGTGGGGGGCGCGCCCACCCCCTGGGCGCGCCCCCCTGCCTCGTGGACAGCCCGGAGACCCACCGACGAACTTCTTCCTCCTATATATATACCCATACACCCTAAAAACTTCGAGGAGAAGAATAGATCAGGAGTTCCACCGCCAGAAGCCTCCGTAGCCACCGAAAACCAATCTAGACCCGTTCGGCACCCTGCCAGAGGGGGAATCCCTCTCCAGAGGCCATCTTCATCATCCCGGCGCTCTCCATGACGAGGAGGGTGTAGTTCTCCCTCGGGACTGAGGGTATGTACCAGTAGCTATGTGTTTGATCTCTCTCTCTCTCTCTCTCTCTCTCGTGTTCTTGAGGTGATACGATCTTGATGTATCGCTAGCTTTGCTATTATAGTTGGATCTTATGATGTTTCTCCCCCTCTACTCTTTTGTAATGGATTGAGTTTTCCCTTTGAAGTTATCTTATCGTATTGAGTCTTTTAAGGATTTGAGAACACTTGATGTATGTCTTGCGTGGGATACCCGTGGTGATAATGGGGTACTCTATTGATCCACTTGAAGTATGTTTTGGTGATCAACTTGTGGGTTCCGCCCATGAACCTATGCATAGGGGTTGGCACACGTTTTCGTCTTGATTCTTTGGTAGAAACTTTGGGGCACTCTTTGAAGTACTTTGTGTTGGTTTGAATAGATGAATCTGAGATTGTGTGATGCATATCGTATAATCATACCCACGGATACTTGAGGTGACATTGGAGTATCTAGGCGACATTAGGGTTTTGGTTGATTTGTGTCTTAAGGTGTTATTCTAGTACGAACTCTATGATAGATTGAACGGAAAGAATAGCTTCGTGTTATTTTACTACGGACTCTTGAATAGATCGATCAGAAAGGATAACTTTGAGGTGGTTTCGTACCCTACCATAATCTCTTCATTTGTTCTCTGCTATTAGTGACTTTGGAGTAACTCTTTGTTGCATATTGAGGGAAAGTTATATGATCTAATTATGTTATTATTGTTGAGAGGACTTGCACTAGTGAAAGTATGAACCCTAGGCCTTGTTTCAACGCATTGCAATACCGTTTGTGCTCACTTTTACCATTAGTTACCTTGCTGTTTTTATATTTTCAGATTACAAAAACCTTTATCTACCATCCATATACCACTTGTATCACCATCTCTTCGCCGAACTAGTGCACCTATACAATTTACCATTGTATTGGGTGTGTTGGGGACACAAGAGACTCTTTGTTATTTGGTTGCAGGGTTGCATGAGAGAGACCATCTTCATCCTACGCCTCCCACGGATTGATAAACCTTAGGTCATCCACTTGAGGGAAATTTGCTACTGTCCTACAATCCTCTGCACTTGGAGGCCCAACAACGTCTACAAGAAGAAGGTTGTGTAGTAGACATCAAGCTCTTTTCTTGCGCCGTTGCCGGGGAGGTTAGCGCTTGAAGGTATATCGTTAGATCTTGCAATTAAATCTTTTTGTTTCTTGTTTTAGCACTAGTTTAGTTTATAAAAGAAAACTACAAAAAATGGAATTAAGGGTACCTCATATGCTTCATCTTTTTAATATCTATCATGAAAATAAGGATTCCGATAATTGTGATCAAGTGCTAGAAGAAGAATGAATTAGAATGTTTGGCACTAAATATTTGAATGATGAGCATGATTGCAATGTTGTTAGTATGAATTCCTTGAATATCCATGATGCTAATGATATGCAAAGCCACAATCTTGGGGAAGCTATGTTTGATGAAGATGATATTTTTTGCCCCCAAAGTTTTTATGAGCAAATTTATTATGATGAGAGCATGCCTCCTATTTATGATGATTATATTGATGAAAGTGGATTTGGAGAGGTCATGACTTTATTTAGTAATGATTCCACTATTTCAGAAGAGGTTCCAATTGATTATGAGAACAAAGTTGCTATCTATGATGATTATCGTGATGACTTGTATGCTATAAAGAATAATGATATCCATGAAACTTGTCATCATGATTTTAGTTTGCAATTGGATTATGCCTCACATGGTAATTATTATGTTGAATTTGCTCCCACTATTACTCATGAGAAGAAATTCGCTTATGTGGAGAGTAATAAAATTTATATGCTTGTAGATCATAAAAAGAATGCTTTATGTGATGGCTATATTGTTGAATTCATTCATGATGCTACTAAAAATTATTATGAGGGAGGAACATATGCTTGTAGGAATTGCGATAATATCAAGTTTCCTCTCTATGTGTTGAAAATCTTAAAGTTATGCTTGTTTTGCCTTCCTATGCAAGTTGATTCTTGTTCCCACAAGTTGTTTGCTCACAAAATCCCTATGCTTAGGAAGTGGGTTAGACTTAAATGTGCTAGTCATATTCTTCATGATGCTCTCTTTATGTTTCAATTCTTATCTTTTATGTGAGCATCATTGAAATCATCATGCCTAGCTAGGGGCGTTAAACGATAGCGCTTGTTGGGAGGCAACCCAATTTTATTTTTGTCCCTTGCTTTTTGCTCCTGTTTTGTAGCGACCTGACCCGAATGGATCAAGTCTCTGTGCTTAAGTGTCATCCCTGGATCGGTATGCTGACACACACAGTACTCGAGGATTTATAACAGAGGTAAATCACATGTGTAAAGTAACGTAAATACTATTACCTCAATCCAAAATAGCGGAAGTAACAAGGTTGTGGATTCCCATCAACACCAACGGCAAAGTTGAGTGTAGAAATCATAACCCTAACGTATCACTTACTCGTCATAAGTAATCCTGCAACATGAGACGTTGCAGCCACAGAGGGTCGGTACATTGAATGTACTGGCAAATTCACACCATAGAGAATGATGAATAAAGGCTATCACTACATGCATATTTGGCTGGTGGAAAAGCTCTATGGTTATAGGGTTTTGCGTAAAGCCAATTTTTCCCTACTGCAAAGGAATACATTTTATTTAACTATCATGGTGGTTGTTGAACATTGAGAATGATTGACAACATCCTCAATCCCAATTAAGTAACATCATTAAACCCAACAAACTTAATTTAAAGTAACATGATGAGATTCACATGATAATCCAGGTACTAGATACTCAATATGTCCATAACCGGGGACACGGCTAATCATGATTAGTTTATACACTCTGCAGAGGTTTGCGCACTTTTCCCCAAAAGACTCGATCGCCTCCGTTTGGTTTCTCGCACTACACGGTGTTTGAGAAACGAATGACCGAGACATAGTCTTTCAGAAGCGCTAGCACCTTACGATGGATAGACCGTTACACCTACTCTCCCCCTACATCTGCTAGTCTACCTTGTAAGAGTTCGCACGACTTAATCAACTATGCTAGAGCCCATAATAGCTTGTGGTTGCACACGGAAGTTTCTAGTATGAAAAATCTCATGATCCCTTTGAGCCTGGGTGGCGGTCCGAAAAAAACAGGCAATCCTGGTCTACCCAGGTGCCTAGACAGGCAATCCTGGAATACCCAGGTACCTCAATCCACCCAGATGTGTGTTTAAGTTGCCACCTTAAGTAAACCATTAATTAACAATCTCACATCTGTCATGAATACTCTCAAAACCCAATCCACGTCTACGAGCATAGCATGGCACTATAAGCATAACGTAATAGTAACTCCCAAGGTTCGAATGCAGGGCAATAGGTTCCTACCTCATCAACTACTTCCCAATACCCACATGTTATCAATCCTACTCATGCAATGTTTGAGGGTGAAACTAATGCATAAAAACTGGGTATGAAAGGGGATATGATCAAAGTGTGGACTTGCCTGCAATGTTGATGAAGATGATTCGCACTCATAACTCTTGATAGTTCTACTCGTCACACTCCGGTCAATCTATCGTAAGCAAGCAATAGTAACCACACATAAGCAATCACTCAAAAGATCAGGAAGAACGAAGAAGACGATTTGGAAAACATCAAAACCAAGCAAATAACTCTTGCAACATAAAACAATTTCTAAAAGTACCAAAATTATGTGAATTTGGCCTTATCAGAAAGTTTAGGTCAAGAGCTTCGATTTGCAAAAAGAATCAACTGAAACGGAGCTACAAAACTCAACTTACGATCAAACAAAATTCAAATACAAATCTGGTTGAATTCAAATTTTAAAACTTTCAAAAACATGTTTGAGTTGGATTACTGGAAAGAGGGGATCATAACGAAGACGTGAGCGTTGGTTTCATTGGATTTGGACTAACGAGTAAAAAGTTATGAGTGTTTGAATTCCAGGGCTAATCTGTAAATAAAATATTCAAGACGGGACCCTGGCTGAAATAACAGAAAAAGAAAAAAACTAAAAGGCGAACGTTCGTTTTCTATACCTAACCAGGGAACGTTCTCTAAATAGAAACAAAACGCTTCGGGTAAAAAAATAGAACGATCTGGATCGTTGGATCCAGATCTGACGGTGAGGAGGGCGACGGCGGTTACCGCGACGGCGGGTCGTCGGCGGCGAGGAAAAGGACAGCGGTGGCGGCTCGGCGAGGAACGGGGCGACGGCTCCGGTTGTCGGCGACGACGGCGGAGTAGTTGGGGAGGTGCGGCGCGACGAAGGGAAGATAGTGGCGGTGTCGGCGCTCGGCTGCGGAGCCGGAACGGCGCGCGGCAGCGGCGACAGATCTCGTCGGAGCTCGCAACTTCGGTGAGGTTTTGCGCGGGTGGCGGCGACGGCTCGGGAGGAGAGGAACGGGGCCGGGGCCTCGGGTATTTAAAGAAGGAGGGGTCGGGTCGGGCTTGGAGGAGGGGAAAGGGTGGCGGCAGCGGGAGGCCGGGCGTTGCACGGCGGCGGCGCTGGCGTGCTGGCTCGGGACTTCGTCCCGAGCTCGGGGACGGGCGCGAAGGTGGGCTGGGCCGCGGCCTGGCTGTGTTGGCTGGGCCGGCCCAGTCGGTGAAGGTTTTTTTTAATTAAGATTTTTTCCCGTCAAACAAAACAGAATAAAACAAATAGAAATAAAAATATTGGGATAATTAGATTTATGCCCCTAGTTGTGTCCCACTCGTCTGTTTTACCCCTAATTCCCAAAAGTCACCGGTTCTGTCCAAATCACTTTGCTCCTCTTATGCTTTTGCCCTTTGACCGTTTGACCGTCAGTTTGAAAACTTCATAACTAATTCATACTAAATCAGAAAAATGCAAATAAGATACCAAAATGTTCAGAAAAACATCACCTATATGTCAGTGTCATTTGCATTCATGAAAAAAGTGTTGGAAAGTGCACATCCGAGTTTTAGCTCTTTTGATACCACCATGAATAGTAAACTCTCAAAGAATTCAAAAAAATTCAAAAAAAAATATGGTGGCAAAGAACGACAAGTGTTCTAAGTGCTTGCCAAGTTTCATTAGGGAACGACATTCATGGAAGTCGTGGCAAAAAATAATATATTTTGGAGTGCTGATTATTATTTTTTGCCGCGGCACCCACGAATGTTATTCCTTGATGAAAGTTGGCAGACACTTAAAACATTTGTCATTCTTTGCCACCAAATTATTTTTGAATTTTTTGAATTTTTTTAGATTTTACTATTCATGGTGGTAGCATAAGAGCTAAAACTCAGATGGGCACTTTCCAAAACTTTTTTCATTGATGCAAATGACACTGACATATAGGTGATGTTTTTCTGAACATTTTGGTATCTTATTTGCATTTTTCTGATTTAGTATGAATTAGTTATAAAGTTTTCAAACTGACGGTCAAACGATCAAAGGGCAAAAGCATAAGAGGAGCAAAGTGATCTGGACAGAACTGGTGACTTTTGGGAATTAGGGGTAAAACAAACAAGTGGGACACAACTAGGGGCATAAATCTAATTATCCCAAAAATATTATATAGGCATATAATATACCAAAATTTACAGAAAAAGATTTTCTACAACATGGACATTTTTATAATGCCAAATAAAAGCCACACAAATTCATATAAATCAAAGAGTGCTACTGGTCTAATAAAATCCAATAAAAATCATTTTAAAAATACCAAAATGATTTCAAATTTATTTATCTCCAATTTTCTGATGTGGGGAATCATGTTACCCTATTTCCATATATTTTATTTTTGGAGAAAAATAATTTGAATAAAATTCAAATAAATCCAAATTGAAAATTTATTCCAAAAGGACTTTGAAATTTATCCTTTGAAACTCCCAACTCATATTTCATATAATTTGAAGAAGTCATTTTATCTTCGCTCGTGAAAATCATTGAGTTGCATAAAGTTTCAGAATTGGAAATATTTCCAAATGAAATTCAATTATTTTCAAATACCCTTTCATTGAATTTAAATGGAAGAAGTCATATCATCTTCGCTCAAGGGTTTTGTATTTGAAAAGAATTTGAATTCATGGAGATCAGAAAGCAAATATGGAAGTTTGGGGAAGTCCTTTTATTCCCTCTCATTTAACTTTCAAAGAGTTTCGAATTTCACTCAATCAATCACACAACAATCAAACAATAACTCAATCTATCTATTTATTTTAACATTCCAAAATTTAGAATTTTGGGATGTTACAAACCTACCACCCTTAAAATGAATCTCTTCCTCGAGATTCGGAGAGGCTAGCAAGAAAAGGTTAGGGTTGGGGGTCTACTCAAAACCCATAGATCATCACGGGGTCTAGGGTGCTACCACCCTTAGAAGCATGGTTACTGTTCCATCAAAACTCATATACTCCATCCTTATTCTTGACAGTGTCGGTCTTCTCAGATCCTCGAGAAAATTCCTTCTCTGAGCTCTTCCGGTAGTGGCATAACCTTTTCCTCAATTCTTTTGTCCTTTCCTCTTGGTAAGGTTATTCCGAGATTGGGTCTTCTTAGCTGACGGGTCTGGCGCCAAAACTAAACAACTATCGATATCTCATGGTGGTCAACAATTTATGGTTTCTCCTGCAGGAAATGGGTCTGGGTTGAACCTCACCGTATAACCTACGGTTGGCAACAACTGCCGTGTACAAGGGAAAAAAATACTTATACCATTCTAAGTTTAAACAGGGTTTTGATCGTCGTCTCTTTACTATAGGTAAGTCACTCAGATTTACCATCCCACATAGCAAGGCGAATAATAAGAGTAAGTCGGTATGGTGATCAATCCATCCCGCACCCAAATCATTACCTTGTATATGGTTTAGCGAATCTCGCATTCTAACACTCGGTCATCCTCACAGGCATTTCAGAATTTCTCTTGTCGACGAACCAAGTTCGGATAAATCCATAGATTCTGCAAGCCAAACAACCATCTATCGTTCCTTCACAACTCTCAGGTTTTGCGTAATTCTTATAAGATTGTCTATCGATAAAACATAACTCCTTCCAGGGTTTTTTCTTCAGCAAGAGTGTGCTTGCTTCTTGGCAGGTTCTGGGGCATGTGGGTTATGGCCCATCTCATCACTTGCAAACCTTGAACTCATCATTGGGGCAACAGATCTCTAATCCAACATCCAACTTCCAGCTTTCCTAGTATACTAAAATCCATCCAGTTGTACTGTCTTCCTTCCTTCTGTTGGTACCAAACTAAGACGTGATTACTCAGACTCATCATGGAATTTCCATTGATCCATATTTCCAACATCATACCTCCTTTATATCCAATAGTAATTCATCTCCTCATCCTCGTGGGATATCCCACATACCGAGTTAAAAACTTATACTTATGAAGTCCATACTCCACTTCATGGAACATCATTATCCTTTCCAGGGTCAAGCGTCCTTACTGGGGAATATTGGCCATCTCTGCATGGCACTTCTTCAACTGGGAAATGTGAAACACATCATGAACTCCTGACAGTCCTTCGGGTGACTCCAACTTGTTGGCCACTTCTCCCATACGCTCAAAACTTGGTATGGTCCGTCAAATCTCGGGGCTAACTTTCCCTTAACTCCAATTTGTTTAACTCCTCGCAGAGGGGACGAAGACATGCTCTGTCTCCAATCTCATAGACTACCTCCTTGAGTTTTTGAGTCTGCATAACTCTTCTGCCTGGACTGGGCTACCTTCAGTCTATCTCGAATCCGCTTAACATTCTCTTCTGACTCCTTGATCACATTTGGTCCAAACAACCGACGGTCTCCAACTTCATCCCACATACTATTGGGGCATCACACATATCGAGACAAAACTCGTATTCATTTTATCCGAAATCCACTCAGTGGAGTATCCTTATCTTTTCCAGGGGTCAAGGGTTCTTACAGGGTACTACCACCCTTAAAATGCACAAATCTTCCATAGACCATATTTCTCTTATCCTCAAAAATGGTCAAAATCCTTCTTCATAGAGTAACAACTCATAAAATCCCTATCAGTACCAATGATGCTAACTTTATTTATTCTCTAATGATTACAATCTCTCGCTCTTCCATTACATGTCTCAATTCAACACCTTGATACTAAAGAGTTGTTCTCACTTCTTCTACTATACTTCTCACGGACTCAACTATTTATCACAAGTCTCCTTCTCTTTGGGACAATCTCTGGCAAAGTGCCCTGCTTCATTTCAACGAAACATGTTACTTCTGACAAGTCTCGAGGTTTCCTTTTTGGGCAACTGTTGAGGTAGTGCCCTGACTCCTTGCACCTGTAATAGGTGATATGACTCAGGTCCTTCCTGGAATCCAATCTGCTTCTCTTCCTGGACCTTTCCATGCCAATTGGAAGGATCGATATGGTTGACTAGAGGGGGGGGGGGTGAATAGGCAACTAACAATTTTTAGCTTTTCTTTAGCAATTTAAACTTTGCATAAAAATAGGTTGTCCAGATATGCAACTAGATGAGCAACCTATATGATGCATCACGAATAGGAACACAAGCAAGCAAGATATACGAAACAAATAAGCTACACAAGTAAAGGCACGAGATAACCAAAAGTGGAGACGGTGGAGACGAGGAAGTGTTGCCGAAGTTCCTTCCCTTTGAGAGGAAGTACGTCTCCGTTGGAGCGGTGTGGAGGCACAATGCTCCCCAAGAAGCCACTAGGGCCACCGTAATCTCCTCACGCCCTCACACAATGCGAGATGTCGTGATTCCACTATTGGTGCCCTTGGAGGTGGCGACCGAAGCTTTACAAACGAGGTTGGGGCAATCTCCACAACTCAATTGGAGGCTCCCAATGACACCATGAAGCTTCACCACAATGGACTATGGCTTCGCGGTGACCTCAACCGTCTAGGATGCTCAAACACCCAAGAGTAACAAGATCCGCAAGGGATTAGTAGGGGGAATCAAATATCTCTCGGTGGAAGTGTAGATCGGGGCCTTCTCAACCACTCCCGAGCAAATCAACAAGTTTGGTTGGCTAGGGAGTGAGATCGGGCGAAAATGGAGCTTGGAGCAATAAAGGAGCTTTAATGGTGGAAGAGGTGAGCCAACGGGGAAGAAGGAGACCCTTTATATAGTGTGTGGAAAAGATCCAACCATTACCCACCAACCAGCCTGCGGCCAACGGTACTATCGCGCCTAGCCAGCGGTACTACTGCAAGGCCGCACGGTAGTACTGCTCGCAACCAAGCGGTACTACCGCACGGCAGTGCGGTACTACCGTACCACCCCACGGTAGTGCCGCGACCCCAGCCAGGGAAACAGATGCAAGCTGGGGCGGTACTTCCGCACGCGCGGTACTACCGCGCCCCTAGTGCGGTACTACCGTAAGGCAAAAAGTCCCGACAGGGGGAAGGGGAACTTCCGTGCATACTTCCACAAAAGAACGGAAGTAGCAAAAGCTCAAACTTGTAGTACTGCCGAGGGGCGGTACTACTGCCTGACCGCCTAGCGCGGTACTACCGCACGGCGAAAGCGGTACTACCGCGGCAGGTGCGGATGTAAAAAATTACATCCGCTCCTACTACCGCAACCGGGCGGCACTAGCCTGGTGGGCAGCGGTCGTACGGCTCCAGGGGAGCGGTACTACCGTGAGCACCAGCGGTACTACCGCGCCACTACGCGGTACTACCGTGGATGCCCACGGTACGACCGTTGATCCTGGAGCGGTACTACCGCAACCACACAAGCAACCAGTCAACTGTGGCAGGAAAACGGAGGAAGCTCCAAGGAAGAAAGGAGGGGATAAAAGGAGACGTGTACGTGATGATTCCACCCAAACCTTTCCAACGCGGACCCCCTCTTAATAGTACGGCTTTCCTATGACTCAAATCCACCAAAAAGAAACGTAGAAAAGACGCTGTCTTCGTCAGTCTTCGAGGGGCACCCAATCGTCTTGTGCCTAGCAGAGAAGAGTCTGGAAAGCTCATGGCACACGATTAGTCTGCAAATGCGTTGTCATCAATCACCAAAACACTTAGGGATAAATATGACCTTACACCAATCATGGCTTCTATTTCCTGTGGGTCATATTCTACTTCCTCTGTCGGGAATTCTACTAGATCCCCATTCAAACAATTTTGGGAGATGTGTCCTTCTTCTCCACACGAATAGCATGACTTGGTGCAGGGTTTAATTAGTTCTTCTTTGGGTGTGTCCTCCACCTCTTCCTTCATCACGGGTTCTTCTAAAATTTCCATAAGGGCTCCTTTCATTACTTCTTTCTTCTATTGGATGGTTCATTGTACCATGGGGTAAATGTGGCACTGAGCGGGATAGTGGTTAGTCCCTTCACACAAGAAACAAGTAATCTGCCTAACAAGGCATTCTTCAACTGGGTGACTTCCTTCACAATTAGGGCATTCATCCTTGTGTTCTTTATGGTTGTGTCCTATTTCTCCACAAAGCTTGCATGCACAATGCTTCTTCATATCATTTCCATAAGGCTTCAACTTTTGGGACACAAACCGAGACTTTAGCAAAGTCAACTTAAATTCTTTCCAAGTGGTTACTCCTTGCCATCCATTCATGGTTTGGTACATCCTCCACCAAGTAGCAGCACCTCTTTCAAAGCACTAAAAAGCATGCTGGGTCATATCCTTTCCGACTACAGGGTTATTCTTCATGTTATCTTCCATGTTCTAAATCCATCGGTCCATCTCCAACTAACTCATCGGTCTAGAAAATACAAGCTCATCTTCATTCATCCTCTATTGGGTCCATGGGTTTGGGGTGAGATAAGAGAGATAGAGAGGGATGCACACAATACAAACAATAGTTTTAAAAAGATAGATTTTTATTGTGGCTGTCGGAAAAACATCAAACAAATGACAGCTCACAAACATCGCATCTAACATAAGTGTATAACAGGGGTTTGGTCTTCTAAAGGTCAATAAATCTTCAAAGTCATCAAACCCATCAAGTCTTGTTCATGCCTCCAATGGCTTCTTCCAATCATGCTTGTCTTTCTCAAGTTCTTTTGCCAGATCATCTCTATTGACGTGAAGTCTCTCGTGACCTCCTTTAATTATTTTTGGAGTTGCGTTCCAAACTTCCGGGTTTCAACATCCTTGGCATGAACCATGGTCCTACTGTCCTTCAGTTCCTGACGAATCTCCGGTATCTCGAGGTTTTGCTCCTCCAGCTTGGCTACTTTCAGCTTTTGGTTCCTGAGTTCTTCACGAAATGCTTCCTTGTCTAATACGACTTCATGGAGCTCCACCTTAAACTTCTTGATGTACTACTCCAGATCCTGGTGATACACTGGCTAAGGTTAAAACTTCATCTTACTAATAGGTGCTCCATCAGCCTTCTTCCATCAAATCCATTCTGAAGAAAGCATCCTTAACTCAGCACGGTGACAATAGCATCAGCGGGCGATGACATCATGGATAACCGTGTTTCTGCTCTTTTCATTCCCATGAGCTATCATTCCATAGTTGATATCTCCTGCCTTAGGGTTTTCTTTGACAAAACTTCGAGTTCTCATGCTCCTTGTTTCAGTCTTTCTCCGATACACCTTGATCTCGGGTACTGACAACTTCCATAGTCTGCCAAGTTCCATAAGGGTAGCCTTCCTAGGTCATACAAATCTGGGAATTCTTCAGAGCCTTCAAATTCTACTTGTCTTCGGTCTTCAACTGTTGTAGTTTCCATTATTCAGATGCACGAAAAATACTCTTCATTCCGAAGTGGTCTTAGCTGTCCGATATCTTGTACTTCTTGGAGTGGTCTCATCAGTCGAATCTTCGTGTGGTCAAAAGGGGAAAGGGGTATGGTCTCACTAAAGGGAATTTTGAATAAGCTCAGAAGAGAATAGAGGTAAAAGATCTTTTTGAAAGGGAAAGTTGTAGAGAAAAATCTTTGCTATGGGCTTGCCAGTTTCTAGGGTCACATCCTACAGTCAACATGTGCTCTGATACCATCTTGTAGCGACCTGACCCGAATGGATCAAGTCTCTGTGCTTAAGTGTCTTCCCTGGATCGGTATGCTGACACACACAGTACTCGAGGATTTATAACAGAGGTAAATCACATGTGTAAAGTAACGTAAATACTATTACCTCAATCCAAAATAGCGGAAGTAACAAGGTTGTGGATTCCCATCAACACCAACGACAAAGTTGAGTGTAGAAATCATAACCCTAACGTATCACTTACTCGTCGTAAGAAATCCTGCAACATGAGATGTTGTAGCCACAGAGGGTCAGTGCATTGAATGTACTGGCAAATTCACACCATAGAGAATGATGAATAAAGGCTATCACTACATGCATATTTGGCTGGTGGAAAAGCTCTATGGTTATAGGGTTTTGCGTAAAGCCAATTTTTCCCTACTGCAAAGGAATAAATTTTATTTAACTATCATGGTGGTTGTTGAACATTGAGAATGGTTGACAGCATCCTCAATCCCAATTAAGTAACATCATTAGACCCAACAAACTTAATTTAAAGTAACATGATGAGATTCACATGATAATCCAAGTACTAGATACTCAAGATGTCCATAACCGGTGACACGGCTAATCATGATTAGTTTATACACTCTGCAGAGGTTTGCGCACTTTTCCCCACAAGACTTGATCGCCTCCGTTTGGTTTCTCGCACTACACGGTGTTTGAGAAACGGATGACCGAGACATAGTCTTTCAGAAGCGCTAGCACCTTACGATGGATAGACCGTTACACCTACTTTCCCCCTACATCTGCTAGTCTACCATGTAAGAGTTCGCATGACTTAATCAACTATGCTAGAGCCCATAATAGCTTGTGGATGCACACGGAAGTTTCTAGTATGAAAAATCTCATGACCCCTTTGAGCCTGGGTGGCGGTCCATAAAAAAAACAGGCAATCCTGGTCTACCCAGGTGCCTAGACAGGCAATCCTGGAATACCCAGGTACCTCAATCCACCCAGATGTGTGTTTAAGTTGCCACCTTAAGTAAACCATTAATTAACAATCTCACATCTGCCATGAATACTTTCAAAACCAAATCCACGTCTACGAGCAAAGCATGGCACTATAAGCATAACGTAATAGTAACTGCCAAGGTTTGAATGCAGGGCAATAGGTTCCTACCTCATCAACTACTTCCCAATACGCACATGTTATAAATCCTACTCATGCAATGTTTGAGGGTGAAACTAATGCATAAAAACCGGGTATGAAAGGGGATATGATCAAAGTGTGAACTTGCCTGCAATGTTGATGAAGATGATTTGCACTCATAACTCTTGATAGTTCTACTCGTCACACTCCGGTCAATCTATCGTAAGCAAGCAATAGTAACCACACATAAGCAATCACTCAAAAGATCAGGAAGAACGAAGAAGACGATTCGGAAAACACCAAAACCAAGGAAATAACTCTTGCAACATAAAACAATTTCTAACAGTACCAAAATTATGTGAATTTGGCCTTATCAGAAAGTTTAGGTCAAGAGCTTCGATTTGCAAAAAGAATCAACTGAAACGGAGATACGAAACTCAAGTTACGATCAAACGAAGTTCAAATACAAATATGGTTGAATTCAAATTTTAAAAGTTTCAAAAACATGTTTGAGTTGGATTACTGGAAAGAGGGGATCATAACGAAGACGTGAGTGTTGGTTTCGTTGGATTTGGACTAACGAGTAAAAAGTTATGAGTGTTTGAAGTCCAGGGGCTAATCTGTAAATAAAATATTCAAGACGGGTCCCTGGCCGAAATAACAGAAAAGGAAAAAAACTAAAAGGCGAACGTTCGTTTTCTATACCTAACCAGTGAACGTTCTCTAAATAAAAACAAAATGCTTCGAGTAAAAAAAATAGAACGATCTAGATCATTGGATCCAGATCTGACGGTGAGGAGGGGCGACGACGGTTACCGCGACGGCGGGTCGTCGGCGGCGAGGAAAAGGACGGCGACGGCGGCTCGGCGAGGAACGGGGCGACGGCTCCGGGCGTCGACGACGACGGCGGAGTAGTTGGGGAGGTGCGGCGCGACGAGGGGAAGACGGTGGCGGTGTCGGCGCTCGGCCGCGGAGCCGGAACGGCGCGCGGCAGCGGCGGCAGATCTCGTCATAGCTCGCAACTCCGGCGAGGTTTTGCGCGGGTGGCGGCGACGGCTCTGGAGGAGAGGAACGGGGCCGGGGCCTCGGGTATTTAAAGAAGGAGGGGTCGGGTCGGGCTTGGAGGAGGGGAAAGGGAGGCGGCGGCGGGAGGCCGGGCGGAGCACGGCGGCGGCGCTGGCGTGCTGGCTCGGGACTTCGTCCCGAGCTCGGGGACGGGCCCGAAGGTGGGCTGGGCCGCGGCCTGGCTGTGTTGGCTGGGCCGGCCCAGTCGGTGAAGGGTTTTTTCTTAATAAAGATTGTTTTCCCGTCAAAAAAAAACAGAATCAAACAAATAGAAATAAAAATATTATATAGGCATATAATATACCAAAATTTGTAGAAAAAGATTTTCTACAAGATGGACATTTTTATAATGCCAAATAAAATCCACACAAATTCAAATAAATCAAAGAGTGCTGCTGGTCTAATAAAATCCAATAAAAATCATTTTAAAAATACCAAAATGATTTCAAATTTATTTATCTCCAATTTTCTGATGTGGGGAATCATGTTACCCTATTTTCCATATATTTTATTTTTGGAGAAAAATAATTTGAATAAAACTCAAATAAATCCAAATTGAAAATTTATTCCAAAAGGACTTTGAAATTGATCCTTTGAAACTCCCAACTCATATTTCATATAATTTGAAGAAGTCATTTTATCTTCGCTCGTGAAAATCATTGAGTTGCATAAAGTTTCAGAATTGGAAATATTTCCAAATGAAATTCAATTATTTTCAAATACCCTTTCATTTAATTTAAATGGAAGAAGTCATATCATCTTCTCTCAAGGGTTTTGTATTTGAAAATAATTTGAATTCATGGAGATTAGAAAGCAAATATGAAAGTTTGGGAAAGTCCTTTTATTCCCTCTCATTTAACTTTCAAAGAGTTTCGAATTTCACTCAATCAATCACACAACAATCAAACAATAAATCAATCTATCTATTTATTTTAACATTCCAGAATTTAGAATTTTGGGATGTAACATGTTTAGTAATAAATAATTTATCTAGCCTCTGTTTTGGTTGTGTTTTTGTGTTTAATTAGTGTTTGTGCCAAGTAGAGCCATTGGGAAGACTTGGGGAAAGTCTTTTTGATCTTGCTGTAAAAAACAAAAACTTTTGCGCTCACGAGATTTGCTGCCATTTTTTATTGGTGAGTGATATTTAGTTAATTATTTTTGCAGATGATTAATAGATAAATTCCTCACGTCCATCAATTTATTTTAGAATTTTTTGGTTCTAGAAGTTTGCGTTAGCTACAGATTACTACAAACTGTTCTGTTTTTGACATATTCTGTTTTTCGTGTGTTGTTTGCTTATTTTGATGCATCTATGGCTAGTAAAATAGTTTATAAACCATAGATAAGTTGGAATATATTAGGTTTAACACCAATATAAATAAAGAATGAGTTCATTACAGTACCTTGAAGTGGTGTTTTGTTTTCTTTCGCTAACGGAGCTCACGAGTTTTCTGTTAAGTTTTGTGTTGTGAAGTTTTCAAGTTTTGGGTAAAGATTCGATGGACTATGGAATAAGGAGTGGCAAGAGCCTAAGTTTGGGGATGCCCAAGGCACCCCAAGGTAATATTCAAGGACAACCAAGATCCTAAGATTGGAGATTCGCCGGAAGGCATCCCCTGTTTTGTCTTTGTTCATCGGTAACTTTACTTGGAGCTATATTTTTATTCACCACATGATATGTGTTTTTCTTGGAGCGTCATTTTATTTTATTTAGTTTTGCTTATTGTTTGAATAAAATACCAAGATCTGGAATTCTTAAATGTTAGAGAGTCTTCACATAGTTGTATAATTATTCGACTACTCATTTATCTTCACTTATATATTTTGGAGTAATTTGTCATTTGCTCTAGTGCTTCTCTTATATTTGTTTAGAGCACGGCGGTGGTTTTATTTTGAAGAAATAGATGAACTTTCATGCTTCACTTATATCATTTTGAGAGTCTCTAAACAGCATGGTAGTTTGCTTTGGTTATGAATTTAGTCCTAATATGAAGGGCATCCAAGAGGGATATAATAAAAACTTTCATATAAAGTGCATTGAATACTATGAGAAGTTTGATACTTGATGATTGTTTTGAGATATGGAGATGGTGATATTAGAGTCGTGCTAGTTGAGTAGTTGTGAATTTGAGAAATGCTTGTGTTGAAGTTTGTGATTCCCGTAGCATGCACGTATGGTGAACCGTTATGTTAAGAAGTTGGAGCATGATGTATTTATTGATTGTCCTCCTTATGAGTGGCGGTCGGGGACGAGAGATGGTCTTTTCCTACCAATATATTGTAGCGACCCGACCTCAGATGGTCAAGTCTCTGTGCTTCAGTGTCATCCCTGGATCGGTAATGCTGACTCACACAGTACTCGAGGATTTATAACAGAGTAGCAATCACACACTTATTACATCGAAAAGTCTAAAAGAGAACTTATTACAATAATATGGCTTAAGGCCATCTAATGCGATAACAACGGAAGGCTTGGAAGACAAGGCGAGTCCATCAACTCCAACGGCATAGCTGAGCTGCACGGCAATGACCTAACGAACCTTACTCCTCGTCTGAAAAGTCTGCAACATAATACGTTGCAGCCCGAAAACGGGTCAGCACATGGAATATGCTAGCAATATAACACAGTAGAGCAGAAACGGAATAATGCTATAACTACATGCATATATGGCTGGTGGAAAGCTGTATGGTTATAGTTTTGCGTAAAGCCAATTTTTCCCTACAACAAAGGAATAGATTTTAATTTAACTATCATGGTGGTTGAAACATCATTGAGAAGGTACCCCAAACTCAATCCCAATTAAAGTGATTTACAACCCAACAATATTAATTAAACATGGTGAGATACATGTGATAACCCAAGTACTATATACTCAAAAATTGTCCATAACCGGGGACACGGCTAACCATGATTAGATTGTACACTCTACAGAGGTTTGCGCACTTTTCCCCACAAGACTCGATCGCCTCCGTTGGATTTCTCGAACTACATGGTGTTTGAGAAACGGATGACCGAGACACAGTCTTTCAGAAACGTTAACTCTCTACCCTGGGTAGACCATACCAAACCTACAAAACCCACTACCTGCTGATCTACCTCTTCAAGAGCTTCACGTAACTTACTCAACTATGCTAGTGCCCATAATAGCTTGTGGCTGCACACGGAAGTTTCTAGCATGAATCATCTCAGTTCCCTTTGAGCCTGGGTGGCGGTCCATAGGAAGATCACACGGGTACCCCGGGATTTCCAAAAAAATACAGACAACACTGGGTTCCCCAGGTGCCTCAATCCACCCAGTTGTTTGATTAAGTTGCCACCTTAAGTTGAACCATCAATTAACAATCTCACATCTGTCATGAATTTCACTCAAACCCAAACCACGTCTACGAGCATAGCATAGCAATATAAGCAATACGTAGAAGTAACTCCCAAGGGTTTGAATATAACAGGGCAATAGGTTCTACCTCAACAACTACTTCCCAACCCACAAGTTAATGACATTCTAATCATGCAATGTTTGAGGATTGGAACTAATGCATAAAAACTGGGTAATAATGGAATATGATCAAAGTGTTACTTGCCTTGCTGACGATCCGCGAATCCTAGAGACTCGTAGTAACATGCTTTGCACTCCGTGAATTCTATCGCAAGCAAACAATAACATACATAAGTAACAAGCAATGAAGCACAATCAAAACTCAAATAAGAGAGGTTGACCAAAAAGTTCAATTTAAGAACTCCGGTACGCAAAAAGAATCAATTCAAACAAAGCAACGAAAGTCAAACAGCGAAAGAAAACCACTTCGTTTACTAATTTGAACTTAGGTCAAGTTTTACAATAGCAAAAAATTGTTTGAGTTGATTAACCGGAAAGAGGGTTTCGAGACGAAACTCCTGGCGCTTGAATCGCCTGATTCCGATAAATGAGCGAAAAGATAAACATAAATTAAGATCGGATCAGAAATCGCGATCAGAAAAATCACAGAATAAATCCGAGAAAAAAAATGACGAACAGATTAACGAACGAACGTTCGTTATCTGGATCTAAACGAAGAACGCGTTCGTTAAGACGAACGAACGAGCGAACGGTCGCTAAATAAATAAACCGGAGAAAAACCGATCTATATAAAAAACGAAACTAGGGTTTTGAAAAAAAATAAAACCGAACGGTTTTTAAGAAAAACTGGCGGTTCGATCCGGCGGCTACCTCCAGTGAGGGCTTGGGCGGCGGCTCGCGGGGCGGCGGGGTGCGGCGGCGGCGCGGGCGGCGGTGGCGCGCTGCAGCGGCGGCAGCAGGAGGCGTGGTGCGGCTCGGGGCGGGGTGCGGGA
Source organism: Triticum monococcum (assembly GCA_034509565.1). Lineage (NCBI taxonomy): Eukaryota > Viridiplantae > Streptophyta > Magnoliopsida > Poales > Poaceae > Triticum > Triticum monococcum. The sequence goes on along the minus strand of CM067845.1, from coordinate 361,464,300 downwards.
GGCGGCGGTGGTGGCGGTGGGGGCTCGGGCGGCTCGTATGTAAAGGGGGTGGGGTGGGCAGCTTGGAGGAGGGGGCAAGGCGGCGGCGGCGGCGCAGGAGGCCGCGGCGGCGGCGCAGGAGGCCGAGGCGGCGGCTGGGCCCTAGGCCCAGTCGGGCGCGGAATTTTTTTTCTTTTATAAAATATCGCCGACAGTAGAAAAATCCTAGAAAAATAAATAAAAAATCTAAAAATGCCAAAACAATTTTTCACCGTCTAAATAAAATATTTAGGACGAGTTGAACATTTTCTTGGCCCTAAAATGCAATTTTGAAAACGTGCAATTTTTCTAATGCAAATAAAATCCGAATAAAACCAAATGAAATTCCAATAAATGATTTTAATTTTTTTCCTCCAGTAATTCAATTACTTTGGAGAAGTCATATTATCTCCACTCATTTGATTTAATTATGAAATATTTCTCGGAGATAAAAATTATTAAAATCAAAATCCTTGTTTCATTATTTGATAAAAATCAAATATGAAACCCGGAAAATCCCCAACTCTCTCCGTGGGTCCTTGAGTTGCTTAGGATTTCGAGGATTGCGGAATGGAAATGCAATAAATCATGATATGCATGGATGATCTATGTATAACATTCCAAATTGAAAATTTGGGATGTTACAAACCTACCCCCCTTAAGATGAATCTCGCCCTCGAGATTCGGGTTGGCTAGAAAATAGGTATGGGTGGTCCTTGCGGAGATCATCCTCTCGTTCCCAGGTGGCTTCATCCTCGGTATGGTGGCTCCACTGAACTTTGCAAAACTTGATAACCTTACTGCGGGTGACTCTATTGGCAAACTCAAGAATCTTAACTGGCTTCTCCTCGTAAGTCAAATCACTGTCCAACTGAATCGCCTCCAAGGGTACTGTATCTCTTAATGGTATATCAGCCATCTCAGCATGACACTTCTTCAGCTGTGAAACGTGGAACACATCATGGACTCCTGACAATCCCTCAGGTAACTCCAACTTGCAGGAAACTTCTCCCATCCGTTCCAAAATGCGATACGGTCCTACAAATCTCGGGGCTAACTTTCCTTTAACTCCAAAATGTTTCACTCCTCGCAAGGGCGATACTCGCAGATATGCTCTATCTCCAATTTCATAGGTTACCTCCTTGTGTTTTGAGTCTGCATAACTCTTTTGCCTGGACTGAGCAATCTTCAGTCGGTCTCGGATCAATTTTACCTTCTCCTCAGATTCTTTAATCAAGTCTGGTCCAAAAAACTGTCGGTCTCCTACCTCATCCCACATCAACGGTGTTCTACACCTGCATCCATACAGGGCTTCAAACAGTGCCATCTTCAAACTGGCTTGGTAGCTATTGTTATATGAGAACTCTGCATACGGCAAATTGTCATCCCAACTAGATCCATAATCTAGCGCACAGGCTCTCAACATGTCCTCCTAAATTTGATTGACTCTCTCAGTTTGTCCATCTGTCTGCGGGTGAAATGCTGTACTGAACTCCAATCTCGTTCCCATAGTCTGGTGTAACTGATGCCAAAACTTTGAAGTAAACTGTGTTCCTCAATCCGATACGATGGTCCTCGGAACTCCATGCAGACATACGATCCTGGACATATAGATCTTGGCCAACTTTGCACTTGTATGGGTGGTTTTCACTGGGATGAAGTGAGCTACTTTGGTCAAACGATCAACTACTACCCATATGGAATCATATCCTGCTTTAGTCCTGGGTAATCCGGTGATAAAGTCCATGCCAAGTTTATCCCACTTCAATTTGGGTATCGGCATAGGCTGTAACAGTCCTACTGGCTTCTGATGTTCTGCCTTAACTCTCTGACATACATCACATACGGCTACATACTCGGCAATATCCTTCTTCATACCAGTCCACCAGAAATGTTCCTTCAAATCCAAATACATCTTGGTGTTTCCGGGGTGTATCGAGTATTGTCGTGGTTTGGTCACGGCAGATGTCCTAGGGAAAGGACTTAGTCGTGGAGCCATCGCAACGGGTTAGCTTGAAGGGGTTAAAGCGGACGCAAGGATGCAAGAGAGTTTATACTAGTCTGGCCCCTTCGATGAAGGTAAAAGCCTATGTCTAGTTGTGATGGAATTGATGGGGTTTCGATGACTAGGGAGCAAACAAGCTTCGCCTATGTCTCGAGTTGTTGTCTGCCTTTGAACCGCCGCCGGGTCGTCCCCTTATATACACGGGTGACGCCTGTCGGTCCACAGAGCCCCAACGCCGGTTCATACTCGTATCCGGGTTGGTCTCTCCTTATTCCTAACTTACAATACAAGTTTACATATTAAGCCGGTTTACAGCTACGGGTCTTAAACCGACTACAGGCCTTGGGCCCTCATCTGCCTCTTTGGGCTTTAACACTTTTGAACTACTCATGAAGTTAACCCGGCCCAGGTAGGCCGATTTACGCCCAGTAGTAATATCCCCAACATTAGGCCCCAGATTGATTTGAACGGGTTCATGTCAATCCTTAGCAAAAAATCTTCGTCTTCAACATCTTCTTGTAGTTGTTGAACCGCTGTGATGTCACCTTCTCTGGCTGCTGTAAACCGGCATGACGTCATCATAAAGACAACATTCATGATATCTTCTTTGTTTAATAGATCCACGATAATCGAGGCGACAGCTCCGCTTCCAAGATTTATGGTTCCTTGATTCACGCGCCTGACACATGTCTCTTGCCTTATAAATAGGACCGAAGGGTCATCTCTTTTTCCCCTTCGTCCCCTTTCTCTTTGTCTTCCCCGCGCCGCCTTTCTCTTCGTCTTCCTCGCGTCGCCAGCTTCGAAGCTCCGCCGCTGCCGTTGACCTCTGCACCGTCTTGGGCCGCCGCATCAACCTGAACGCACCAGAAAAATCGTGGCGATCTTCCGCGTCTCCCTCAGCTCCGGTAAGTCCTCTGCTTTTCTCGACCTAGATCCGTTCTAGGGTTCCATGCCCTTGCGGTGCCCCATCAACTGTTCATACTCGTACCCAGACCTCTGGATAGATTTGTGAAACCCTGCTCTGATTAGCAGTAGCTTTTAGCATCCGCCTGTAGTTTCATGCTCAAGTCCCTAGATCTCACATATTTTTCTGCTCATTGAATCAATATTGTTCTGCTTTAAGCTTTTGAATATTTTTCCTCTTTTCTGAACTGGCTTCAGATCCATCGTCGTAGAGAAAACGTGTGAAATCTGTTTCTGTATACTTAGTCATCCGCTATCTCAGCAGTCTTCATGTGTAGGTCAGCCGGTTTAACCTTGTAGAATTTTTTTTCCAACCCAGCATATATCATTAGTTCCCTAGTTGAACCGCCAGATGTTGTTGCTTCATAAACTCTACGTTAGATAGATATGTCTCCGGTTTAACATTACACATACCAATATACCTTGATCAATGCATTTTTGAACTGGGATCTTCTACCTTGTAGATTTCCTCATGGCCAAGCAAGTGTATGAGTGCAATTGGGTTCCTTCTCGCGTCACAGAGGCTGAACTTGACGATCTAGTCTTGATTGGCGCTTTAGACAGCAAAGATACCATCCATTGGAGGGCTCCTGGCCAAGAATGTCCTCCCACACCTCGAGAAGGAGAGGTCATTGTTTTCGTAGATCACCTAGCCCGGTGCTTTAAACCGCCCGGTTCTAAATTTTACCGGGATGTCTTGGCCGACTTCCAACTTCATCCCCAAGATACTGGCCCCAACTCTGTTACCAATATGTGTCACTTCCAAGTGCTCTGTGAGGTGTTCTTTCAAGAAGAGCCCACAGTGGAATTGTTCAGAGATCTTTTCCATCTAAACCGCCGTACCGAGTTTACTGATGGCTCTAATACGGAGTTGGGTGGCGTGGCGATTCAGAAAAGGAAAGAGGTCACATACCCTCACGCTAAACTGCACAGCCACCCCAAAGAATGGAATCAGAGATGGTTTTACTGCAAAGACACCTCCCCTGCTGGTGAGAATCCCTTGCCTGGTTTTCGTCCGGAGCGGCTCAGCAATACCCATCCTTTTCCTCAAAGATTGACTGCCCAAGAGCGAAGCAAATACGCTCCTTAACTGTCAAAGCTCAGAGCCTTTATGGCCAACGGTTTAACAGGGGTTGATCTTGCTCGCTGTTGGATATCATGGAGCATACTGCCCCTTAGTCAGCGCTCCAGTTTGATGTGTGAGTACACTGACAGTGTTGATGACCCACAGCGACATTCCAAAATCCAGCTTTCTGATGAAGAAATCACAGAAGCTGTGAATAGGATGCTGAACGAACCGGAACACTTCTGTGCTAGAACCGGCTTGCTTCCCTTCTGTGCCACCAACAAGCCACCAGCTGTAAGATTTTGATTTTTCTTTTTGCTGAATCTGTTGTTGATATGTGTGGTCATTGTTTAATATCAGTGTCTGTGCAATCAGGGCAATGATCCGTTTTGGAGCAAGAAACTGCCGCAAGAAAAACCGGAAAAACCAGACAAACCGGAGAAAGCAACTTGGTAAAAGACTAAAGCCGTGAAGAAGACTGCCCACAGGAAAAGAACGACCGCATCTTCTAATCCGGCCCCCAATGATGATGTGGGTAATCCGGACTTTGAGGTAGAACTTGACTTGCTTGGTTTACTTTTCATATGTCTTATTGATGATGATATTTGTCAGGATGATGCCGAAGCCAGCCATGCGGATGTTGCAGAGGTAATTATTCTCTCTTCCGATTCAGAAACCTTGCCTTCACAAAAAATCCGTCGGGCAAACCGGAAAATTAAATTTTCTCATCCTCTTGCTTATTTGGATCCTAAATTTCTTATGAAGACCCAACAACACGAAGCCCGTCGCACAACCCGGCACAGCGGCCAGGTAGTTACCTCCGCCGGTTTACCGAACAGTCCAGTTCGGAAACGCCATTCAGAGGTCTCTAATTTGCTTGTCAGTGCTTGTCCTGAAGCGGGCTGCTTTCGTCAACCTCTTAATCCGTCTAACTCCGATTACCAGGTTACTTCCCACTCATCTTCTGGCGAGTCATCGGCGACTCAGCTCCCACCACTCAAAACGGTGCTTGGGTAAGCTATACTTATTGTGATCTTTGCAGTATATCGCCTTAGAACATATGCTGTATTTGATTTTGTTATTCTTCTCAGGGCCAAACCTCGGCCAAGCAAGAAAGCCCTCCTGGACAAAGCGGCCGAAGAAGATGTCATTCTTGAACCAGGCAAAACACCTAATGTTGAAGCGGCTATTCCTGAGGATGCACCCAATGATCCACCGCAACGAGACGACAATCTTATTGCTGAAGAGAGACCTATTGATGCCTCAGGTCCTGTCAGTCAGCCCACAGGTTCCATCCCGATTGAAAGCTTCACCGGTCCAGCCAAACCTGCTGATAAGCCAACGGCCCCAGTGCAAACCGGCGGTACCCAAGATGATGATGTTGTCATTACTGGCACTGGCCACACCAAGCCAGGCAATCCTGTCGCTTTTACCAAACACTCTGGCAAAGAAGAACTTGCTGCCTTTGGCAAAGGCAAGCGGAGCGCTGATCTGACAACTTATGCTACTCTGAATGCCCAAGATATCCATTCTGGCTACCTGAACCGGTTGTATACCAGTCGTGATTATGAAGCCGGTCTGGTTAACATGATGAAAGATAAATATGAGGTAATTTCCATATGCTTCTTCCTTCTTGTATGCTTCAATTCTTCCTGATTCTCCTAGCCCCTAAGGGCCGGTTTGTAATCTTCTTGCAAACTGGGACTTACTAATGTAAACCTTAATTCTTTGAAATTCACTGATGTAGCCCCCAAGGGCCGGTTCAACTTTAGCATAGTTAAACCGGTACTTTTAAATAATTGAAACTGTTGTATCAGAATATACACGAGAAAATAGCCATTAGCCCCCAAGTGCCAAGTTGAATACTTGTATTGATCTTGGAACTTTATAAGCAATTGAAAGATGAAGATCGAATATGCATTAGCCCCCAAGTATCAAGTGCATAACTTGTTATGTGGTTGGTACTTCAATCCTTGTACTATTGTATTGAAACATATAACTGTCTGCATGCAGGCTGAGCTGAAGACGAAAGAAAGCCAAACCGCCGATCTCCAAGAAAATCTGAAAACCCAACAAGCTGAAACCTCCAAAGCAAAAGAGAAGTTAGCCATCGCTTTAAGCGCCATGGAGCAGCTTAAGGAGAGCTGTAAGAAGAAGCAGGCGGATTGGGCTACTGAAAAATCCGCTTTAATCAAGCGAGCAGAGGACGCCGAGGCTGCACTCAAACCGGTGGCAGAAGAATTGACCAGCATAAAACGGCACGTGCATACTATTACCACTGCCATCTTTGGTAAGCCATTTTGACTTCTGAATTGATTTGGCCTTCTTACAGAGCTGTCGGTTTAACCCTTATAATATTTCAGGGACACGTACTGGTCACTTGGGCACGGATGTGCAGAAAAAATTAAAATCCGTCTATACGTTGGTCGAACAGCTGTATACTGGTGCGCAGCGGATCATCTGTACCGCATCTCACAACAAACCGGCGCCTACTTTGATTCAAGATACCGTGATGAAGCTGTCAGTGCTTCTCGCCCGGGTTGAAGAGCTAAAGAAATCGGCTGCTTGAACCGGTGCGATTAATGCCTTAATGCGGGCCAAAGCCTGGGTGCCGGATTTTGATCCTATTGAAGCGGCTCAAGGCTATCCCAGCTTGAAAGAAGATGGGTCAAAATTTAGTGAAGCGGATCAGCGAGCCATAAACCGGGAGGTGCGTCCGCTAGCTTGTCAACTGGTTGAAGAGGCAGACTTGTCTCGCTATCAAGCGCAATATGACAATCAGAACAAGCGAATAGCTGCCCCGGTTCATGAATCAGAAAATCTTATCCCTCCAATCCGTAAGCACACTTATGCTCCCGATATTGACCCGTCCTTGCTGATCCACGATGAAGCTGTTTTTCAAGCATTAATGGGAATCGACTAGACAACTGTTGATTTCTAGCCACTGGGTAGAGCAGCGGAGGCTGAAGCGGCGCAGGATGATCCACAACCATCAGGCCGGGCTGGTGACCAGGCCTGAACCGGAAGCCAGTTTTAAAACTGTCCCTCCTTCAAGAAACAATGATATTATTATGGGCACCGTGTTGACTTGTAATAGACTAGCTGATGCTTTTGATGTTTGATATGCCTTCGTGCATAATTTACTTTTTCCTGTAGTGATGAACTTTCCAAAGCGTTTTTATGCAATAAAAACTCTTGAAGTGCCACCGCGGTTATACCGTCTGGCGGAATATGATGTCTGCATATATAAAGCCAAAACATCAAAAAATTCTTAAGTATATGATCGAATTTTTGCGATACATAATACCTGCCATTGTTGAGCATGAAGTTGGCGTGGCCAATCTTGAAGGGGAGTTTTGCAAACCCACACTGTTGGAGGAGATAACAGCTCCTGTATATATATGACGCTAGTTTATCAGGTAAACCGTGTCGGGTTATAATAAACTCCATGTTACTCCATAAGAGGATGTTAACAAACAAGCGAATAGTCTCCGGATTGACGTGAACTGTGTTTCGTCAATCTAAAAAAAATTTATCGGTTTAAGAATGTAACAAAAAAGCAAAAAACCCCCTTCAAAGAAAAGTATAAAGAAAACGCAAAAAAGGTTTATTAAAGCTGATCAGATGGTGTTACCATGGCTGAACACGACCAAGCTCCCGTTAGGTGTAACTATGGTTCTAGTCAGCCAGGTCCCCAAATGAAACTGTGGCATTTATGCCGATCAAGTGGCATGGTCATGGTTCGGGTTCGACCAAGCCCCCAAGTGATTCTGTGGCCTTAGGCCGACCAAGAGGCATGACTGGTTCAGACGTGACCAAGTCCCCAAGTGATCTGATGGCTTTCGCCTATCAAGAGGCATGGTATTGGTTTGGACACGACCAATCCTCCAAGTGATATGATGCTTTTGTAAAGCTAACTCAAGGGGTAAACCGGAGGCCGCTTTAGAGCAGCTCCGTGTAACCTCGCATGATGTAAAAGAACAGATACCCCACTTTAGCTGAGGCTCTAGTTTATTATATTTAATCAGAATATATACATTGTCGTACTATGTACATAAGTATAGCTAATGGCTCAAGTTTAGTAAGGCCGAAGATGAGCTATGTTCCACGGCCTGTTGGTCTCCTCCTCTGATGTGCATGAGTCTTTATGCTCTCGAATATCAATCAGATAGTACGACCCGTTGTGCAGATTCTTGCTGACCACGAAAGGCCCCTCCCAGGGTGGGGATAGCTTATGCATATCGGTCTGGTCTTGAATGAGCCAAAGCACCAAATCTCCTTCCTGAAAGGTTCCGGTTCTGACTCGGCGACTGTGATAACGACGAAGATCCTGCTGGTAAATCGCCGATCGGGCGGCTGCGACGTCACGCTCTTCGTCCAACCGGTCCAATGCATCTTGCCGCGCTATCTCGTTGTCAGCTTCAACATAAGCCGCTACACGAGGTGAATCATGACGGATATCACTGGGGAGAACCGCCTCTGCTCCATAAACCATGAAGAACGGTGTGTATCCTGTTGATCTGTTGGGTGTTGTATTGATGCTCCATAACACAGATGGTAATTCTTCTACCCAACAACCCGGTGTTCTCTGCAAAGGAACCATGAGCCGGGGCTTAATACCTCTCAAGATCTCTTGATTAGCTCTTTCTGCTTGGCCATTGGACTGCGGATGCGCCACTGATGAAACATCGAGCCGGATGTGTTCCCATTCGCAGAACTCTCTCATAGCACCTTTGGACAAATTGGTACCATTATCTGTGATAATACTGTGCGGAAAGCCAAACCGGAAAATCACCTTTTTGATGAACTGAACCGCCGTGGCCGCATCACACTTGCTAACAGGTTCTGCCTCCACCCATTTTGTAAACTTGTCAACCGCCACCAGGAGGTGGGTCTTCTTATCTTTGGACCTTTTGAAAGGCCCAATCATATCCAGCCCCCAAGTCGCAAACGGCCAAGTAATTGGAATCATTCTCAATTCTTGAGCCGGTATATGAGCACGTCTTGAAAACCTTTGGCAGCCATCACATCGTCTGACCAGATCCTCCGCATCAGCATGAGCAGTTAACCAATAGAAACCATGGCGAAACGCTTTAGCCACTAGGGACTTTGAACCGGAGTGGTGACCACAATCTCCTTCATGGATCTCACGTAAAATTTCACGGCCTTCTTCAGGAGACACACAGCGTTGAAAAGCTCCTGACACACTGCAATGATGTAACTCACCATTGATAATAGCCATGGACTTAGATCGCCGAATTATCTGCCGGGCCAGAATCTCATCCTCTGGCAACTCGCCTCGGTTCTTGTACGCCAGGTAAGGAAGCTTCCAATCCGGAATAACAAGAATAGCTGCCACCAATTGAGCCTCCGGATCAGGAATAGCCAAATCCTCTTCACCTGGGACCTTGACCGATGGGTTGTGCAGCACATCCAGAAACACATTGGGCGAGACCGGTTTGCGCTGAGAGCCCAGCCGGCTTAAAGCGTCCGCCGTTTCATTTTTTCACCGGTCCATGTGATCCACCTGATAGCCTTTGAAATAACCTGCAACAACATCCACTTCACGACGATATGCTGCCATAAGTGGGTCCCTGGAGTCCCAAGTGCCAGACACTTGCTGAGCCACGAGGTCCAAGTCACCAAAGCACTTAACTCGACTTAGATTCATCTCCTTAGCCATCCGGAGACCATGGAGCAAGGCTTCATACTCAGCTGCATTGTTAGTACAAGGGAACATTAAGCGGAGAACATAACAAAACTTATCACCTCGTGGGGAAGTTAATACCACTCCAGCCCCCGAGCCTTCCAACTGCCTGGATCCGTCAAAATGGATAGTCCAATACATGTGATCCGGCTTTTCTTCAGGTGCTTGCATTTCCGTCCAATCATTGATAAAATCAACAAGCGCTTGAGACTTAACTGCTGTCCGAGGCACATACTTCAAACCGTATGGCCCCAGCTCTATAGCCCACTTTGCAATCCGGCCAATAGCTTCCTGGTTCTGGATGATATGCCCCAAAGGAGCAGAACTGACCACCGTAATTGGGTGCCCTTGGAAGTATTGTTTAAGCTTCCGGCTTGCCATAAAAACTCCATATACCAGCTTCTACCAATGCGGATACCTTTTCTTGGACTCGATTAGTACCTCGCTGATATAATAGACTGGACGTTGAACCGGATGCTCCTTACCTGCCTCCTTCCGTTCTACGACAATGGCCACGGTGACCGCCCGAACATTGGCAACAACATATAGCAGCAGTGGCTCTTTGTCAGTGGGAGCGGCAAGCACCGGCGGATTGGCTAGTTGCCGCTTTAAATCCTCAAATGCTTCATCAGCGGCAGAACTCCAGACAAACTGATCCGTCTTTTTCAACATCTGATACAAAGGAATTGCCTTCTCACCAAGACGACTGATAAACCGGCTTAATGCTGCAATCCGGCCGGCCAGTCGTTGAACATCATTGATACACTTTGGTTTAGCCAGGGAGGTGATGACCGTGATCTTCTCTGGATTAGCCTCAACTCCCCTGTTGGACACCAGAAAACCCAATAACTTGCCCGCCGGTACACCGAAAACACATTTGTCCGGATTAAGCATCATCTTGTATGTCCTCAGGTTATCAAAAGTTTCCTTCAAATCGTCAATCAAAGTCTCCTTCTCCCTGGATTTAACCATGATATCGTCCACGTAAGCATGTACATTACGGCCAATCTGCTTGTGAAGACAATTTTGTACACACCGTTGATAAGTTGCCTGGGCACTCTTGAGCCCGAAGGGCATAGACACATAGCAGAAGGCTCCAAAGGGAGTTATAAATGCCGTCTTCTCCTGGTCCATAACTGCCATTTTGATCTGATGATAGCCAGAATATGTATCCAAAAAGCTTAAACGCTCACAACCCGCTGTAGCATCAATAATTTGATCAATACGGGGGAGGGCAAAAGTATCTGCTGGACAAGCTTTATTAAGATCCGTGTAATCCACACACATGCGCCAGGTGCCGTTTTTCTTGAGGACTAGTACCGGATTGGCAAGCCACTCAGGGTGAAAAACTCCACAATAAACCCAGCCGCTAAGAGCCTGGCTACTTCTTCTCCAATCGCCTTGCGTCTTTCTTCATTAAACTGGCGGAGGAACTGTTTCACCGGTTTATATTTAGGATCCACATTAAGGGTGTGCTCAGCAAGTTGCCTCGGTACACCTGGCATGTCAGAGGGCTTCCATGCAAAAATGTCCTGATTCTCATGGATGAACTCGATGAGCGCGCTTTCCTATTTCGGATCCAAGTTGGCACTGATGCTGAACTGCTTGGACGAATCGGCAAGTATGAAGTCAACAAGCTTAGTTTCTGCTGCCGACTTGAACTTCAAGGCCGGATCATGCTCCGTAGTTGGCTTTTTCAACAGAGTCATGTCCGCCGGATCAACATTGTCCTTATAGTATTTTAACTCCTCGGTGGCACAAACCGACTCAGCATAAGCCGCATCTCCTTCCTCACACTCCAAAGCAATTTTACGGCTTCCGTGAACCGTTATGGTCCCCCTGTGACCTGGCATCTTGAGCTGCAAATACACATAACAAGGCCGTGCCATAAACTTGGCGTAAGCCGGTCACCCAAACAAAGCGTGATATGGACTCTGGATTTTCACCACTTCAAACGTCAATGTCTCTGACTTGGAATCATGGTCATCCCCAAAGGCCACTTCCAGAGCTATCTTACCAACGGGATACGCTGATCTGCCGGGCACCACACCGTGGAATACTGTATTAGACGGTTTGAGATTCTTATCTGTTAGTCCCATATGGCGAAAGGTCTCATAGTATAGGATGTTAATACTGCTTCCTCCATCCATGAGCACCTTGGTGAACTTATAACCTCCCACCTGAGGCGCCACCACCAGAGCCAACTGACCCGGATTATCGACCTGGGGAGGATAATCTTCTCTGCTCCATATGATGGGCTACTCAGACCAACGTAGATAACGGGGTATGGCTGGTTCAACAGAGTTGACCGCCTGCCTCTGAACCTTCCAGTCTCGCTTGTCCAAGCTAGTGGTGAAGACATGGTACTGCCCACTACTCAGCTGTTTTGGGTTGCTCTGGTAACCCGACTGTTGCTGCTGTTGGTTGTAATCACCTTGGCTGTTCTGACTACTTTGACCATTATGTCCGCCCGCCGGAACTTCCTCCACCGTAACCCGGCCCGGATCCTGAGCCACCGCCAGATTCGTGATCATACCGGAAATTATTAGAATTCTTGAACTCCTGCATAATAAAGCAATCTTTCCAAAGATGATTGGCTGGCACCTCCTTTGTCCCATATTTTGGACATGGCTGGTTTAACAGGTAGTTCAGGTGGTTTGGGTTAGGGTTGGGTGCTCCATTACGATTCTTCGGTCTACCCTTGCGTCGCTGGCCATTGTCCTGTGCGTTAGTATTAGCCACAAAGTCCATGTTACCATCCGCTTTACGCTTGCCTCCACCACCATTGCCTGTCCAGTGATGCTGCTGACCTTTGGAACTGTTGTTCTTCTTCCCCTTCCCTGTCTTGTCATCATCAGATTCGGGATCCTTGGTGCTATCAGAATCAGCATATTTCACCAAAGCGGCCATGAGGGTACCCATGTCGGTGCAATGACGCTTCATCCGCCCCAACTTTAGCTTCAGGGGCCCAAACCTGCAGTTGCCTTCTAGAGTTAATACTGCGGTGTCAGCGTTGATGCGGTCTGAGGAATGCAACACTTGTGAGACCCGGTGCACCCAATGAGTTGTTGATTCTCCTTCCTCCTGGACGCATGCAGCTAAGTCTACTATCGACATAGGCTGTTTACATGTATCCTTGAAGTTGCTGATAAACCGGGCTCGTAACTGGGCCCATGAACTGATAGAATTAGCCGGCAAGCTTTTCAACCAAGTACGAGCCATTCCTTCAAGCATCATGGTGAAATACTTCGCACACGCCGCGTCATCCACATCAAGCATTTCCATGGCCATCTCATAGCTCTCCACCCATGTCTCTGGAGGCTGATCCGCCGTGTAATTCGGTACCTTGTGCGGGCCCTTGAAATCCTTGGGCAGGCGTACGTTGCGTAAAGCGGGGATAAGGCAAGGCACCCCCAAAGAACTAGAGGTAACACTAGGTTCAATCGAGGTGGTTGGGCGAACCGGCGTGAGCTGCCGAGCTTGATGTTGTGCAGCTAACTCGGCCTCCCTGCACGCGCGGGCCCGGTCCACCACTCCCTGAGCGTTATTAGCACCACCTGCCGGGTTGTAATCGTGAGGTGCTCCCCGTCAGTCGTTACTCGACACTGCCGGTTCATCCATGTGTCTGCTATAGCTCCGTCTTGGACGGGGGGTAGAGTGGATCCGGTCGCGGCTGTACGAGTACGCTTCCTGCTGGGCCAAAGCCGTCCTCAGAAGCTCCTTGACCCATCGCGTCTCTACTGCCTGTGGCGAGTCACCTTCAATTGGAATGGCCTCCAGCCGTGCAGCAGCGGCAACGAGATTGTCCATTGGGTTGGAGTAGTGACCCGGAGGCGTTAAAGCGGCCTGAGGTACGACGACGTTTTGAAGAGGCGGATCCATCTGACAAGGCTGAACCGGTGCACCAGTCACAAGGGCTTTTGGCCGGTTTCCCTCCAGTAGATTGCCGGCTCTTGGTCCAGGAGTGTTGAAAAGGTCTCTAGCCTCGAAAACCGGAGGTAAACGGGAACGGTGCTTCCTCCTCATGACTTCATGCGACGCGCTCTGGTCCAACATAAGCCGGTAGGCCTAGGTGTCTAAAGCGGCCCGCTCTGCAGCCATCCTGGCATCCTCAGCCACCAGATCTGTCTTGGCCTGGGTGATCTGTTCCTTCACCTTTGCAATCTCCGCGTTGTGAACATCCTGATTCGGTGGATTAACTTCCGCCACAAGCACAGCCAATGCATCAAATAGTTCTCATAGAACCTGAGCTGGCAGGCGCACTGGGCCTCCTGCCCCGGCAGCCGTCGCCGCTGTTGAACCAGAGATCGCTGCCACAGCTGTCGAAGAATGAAGCACTATCTGTGTTCCGGCCATGAATATCCCAACCCGGTTGGGCAGATCAGAAGAGTCGGAATACTGTCGCCATCGGAACAGCTCCCAATTCGGCCATCTTGTAGCTGATAAAGAGATTCGGTTTCTCTGGTCAAAGACTCGTCATCGAAACGAACGACGGTCGCGCCATGAAAGTCCGATCCATCCTCATAACTCCCTCCATGGATGACTCCCACGAAGGCACGCTTCACGGCCGGTTTAACCCGGGCGGATCGCGCATGCTGAGCCATCTCGACGAGGTCGGTGCAGATGTACGGCTCAGGGCCCGGTTCACCGATCTTGCCAATGAAAACGTGAATGCCACCAAAGGGGACCCAGTATCCGTACTCAATTGAACCGGCCTCGGGGCCCCAGCCTGCATCATCGATGTAGAGCTTGCCGCGACGACTCTTAGTCATCCGGCCTACGGCGTAGCCCTCGAGTCCTTCAAAGCGGCCCTCAAAGAACCGGAAACCATCATGCGATAGCCCCACGATGGGCGCCAACTATCGTGGTTTTGTCACGACAGATGTCCTAGGGAAAGGACTTAGTCGTGGAGCCATCGCAACGGGTTAGCTTGAAGGGGTTAAAGCGGACGCAAGGACGCAAGAGAGTTTATACTAGTTTGGCCCCTTCGATGAAGGCAAAGCCTACATCTAGTTGTGATGGAATTGATGGGGTTTCGATGACTAGGGAGCAAACAAGCTTTGCCTATGTCTCGGGTTGTTGTCTATCTTTGAACCGTCGCCGGGTCATCCCCTTATATACACAGGTGACGCCCGTCGGTCCACAAAGCCCCAACGCCGGTTCATACTCGTATCCGGGTTGGTCTCTCCTTATTCCTAACTTACAATACAATTTTACATATTAAGCCAGTTTACAGCTACAGGTCTTAAACCGACTACAGGCCTTGGGCCCTCATCTGCCTCTTTGGGCTTTAACACTTTTGAACTACTGATGAAGTTAACCCGGCCCAGGTAGGCCGGTTTACGCCTAGTAGTAATATCCCCAACAAGTATGGTGAGTCATGGGCCTCTTGAAGTATTAACTTCCTGATCTCCTGGTTATTGGGCACATAAACTCGGTCCTCAAACCATAGGGTATCGTGCTCATCCTCACGAAAACCTTTGGCCTTTCCTTTGCCCATCTTCTCCTTTATCTCAGCAATATCTTTATCATCTTTCTTAGGTTCTCGAATCTTGTCCAGCAATGTCAACTGAACCTCCATTGTGGCAATGAACCTTCTAGGTACAATCTCTAATCGAAGTTCCATGATGTCCTTTGCTAATTCCTTCGGCAGTCCTTTACTTTCAAGGATATTAGCATAACTCTTCCGACTCAATGCGTCTGCTACGACATTGGCCTTTCCTGGATAATAGTGTAGCTTCATGTCATAATCCTTTATAAGCTCCAACCATCTCCTCTGCCTAAGGTTCGGCTCCTTCTGGGTGAAGATGTACTTCAAACTCTTGTGATCCGTGTACACATCACAACGGTTTCCAATAAGGTAATGTCTCCAAGTCTTCAACTCATGCCCTACGGCTGCTAGCTCCAAATCATGCGTAGCATAATTCAACTCATGAGGTTTTAGTTGTCGTGAGGCATACGAAACAACTCTTCCGTCCTGCATAAGCACACATCCAAGTCCTAAGCGAGAGGCGTCGCAATACACTTGGAACTCCTCATGTATATCTGGCAGTACTAGCACTGGGGTTGTAGTCAAACGTTTCTTCAACTCCTGGAAACTTGCTTCACAATCTTCTGTCCATTTAAACTTGGTATCCTTCTTCAACAGTTCAGTCATTGGTTTTGCAATCTTGGAAAAATTCTCAATGAATCTCCGGTAGTATCCTGCGAGTCCAAGAAAACTACGGATCTCACTAACTGAGGTGGGTGCCAACCATTCAGTGACTGACTGAACCTTGCTGGAGTCTACTGCTATACCTTCTCATGATATAACATGTCCAAGGAATCCGACTTCCTTCAGCCAAAACTCGCATTTGCTAAACTTAGCATACAACTGGTATTCCCTGAGCTTCTCGAGAACTAAACGCAAATGCTCTTTGTGTCCTCCTCGTTCTTCGAGTATACCATTATATCATCAATAAACACCACAACAAACTTGTCCAAATACTCCATGAACACCTTGTTCATCATGCTCATGAAATAGGCAGGGGTGTTAGTCAGTCCAAACGACATGACCGTGTACTCGTATAATCCATATCGCGTTGTGAACACCGTCTTAGGTATGTCCTTCTCTCATATCTTCAACTGATGATACCCTGATCGTAAATTGATCTTTGAGAACACTTTAGCTCCTTGCAACTGATCAAACAGATCGTTGATCATCGGTAGTGGGTACTTGTTCTTTATTGTCACTTCATTCAAGGCTCGATAATCAACAACCATCCTTAGGGATTTATCCTGCTTCTCAACCAAAATTACTGGGGCTCCCCAAGGTGATGAACTTCTTCGGATGTATCCTTTCTCCAATAACTCCTTGATCTGTTTCTTAATTTCTTCCAGATCATTTGCGGGCATCCGATAGGGTCTCTTGGATACTGGTCCTGTACCTGGCAACAGCTCTATCAAAAACTCAATGTCTCTATCCGGTGGCATGCCTGGTAACTCCTCTGGGAAAACATCCGGGTAATCCTTCACTACAGGCACTTCCTCCTGAACAACTCCAGTAAGGGCATTCACTTGGCTCCTTTTTGGCACATGCCTAGACACATACTTAATCCTTTTTCCCTCCGGGGTGGTGAGATAAATCGACTTACTCGCACAGTCAGTGCTTCCTTCATACTTTGACATCCAGTCCATACCCAATATCACATCCAATCCTTGCGATTCCAAGATAATTAGGTCGGACGGAAACACATGTGTGCCAATGGTTAAGGGTATCTGGTCACACCATCGGCTAGCCATATATTCTGCTCCGGGTGAACTCACTAAAAGAGGGGTCCTAAGGGTTTGGGTTGGTAGTTTAAACTTACCCACGAATCCCCTTGATATGTATGAATGTGATGCACCAGTATCGAAAAGAACAAGAGCGGTACATGACTTAACCAAAAACTTACCTATTATCGCGTCCAGTTGCTCTTCAACCTCCTCCACGTTAACGTGGTTCACTTGTCATTTGTTGAATGGATTGGGCTTCTTCCCAGCGGTTCCGTTTCCATTTCCATTCCTTCCTTCGGGGCAATCATTGGCATAGTGCCCTGTCTTCCCGCACTTAAAATAGGTAACCTAACTTAAGTCTCTTTTGGCGGGAGTGGACGGGTTGGAGCGGTTCTGATTGTTGTTAGCTCCGTTCCCATTCCCATTCTTAGCACCACTATGGTTATGTGATCCTCCTCCAGTGTGGTTGTGACCTCCATGGTTGTGAACAAGTCCTCCCGAGTTCGGGGTTAGGCGAGGCTTCTGCTGAGCTCCTGAGTTATACTTCCCTTGTCCATACTTTCTCTTGCGGCTCTCAATCTGCTGCCGTTTCCCTTCAATCATAAGAGCCTTATCTACCAACTCCTGTTAGTTGTTGAAGGTTGCTACCATCAACTGCATGCTCATCTCATCATTCAGCCCTTCCATAAACTTCTCCTGCTTTGCGGCATCTGTGGCCACATCATCAGGGGCATAGCGTGATAACTTGCTAAACTCATCCACGTACTGAGCCACAGTACGGTTCCCCTGGCGTAGGTTGCGGAACTCCCGCTTCTTCATCTGCATAGCTCCAGTTGAGACATGGGCGGTGCGGAAAGCTTGCTGAAACTGGTCCCAAGTGACGTTGGCTACAGGAAAATTAGTTGTGTAATTCTCCCACCATGAGGCTACTAGTCCATCCAATTGATGTGCGGCAAAGCGCACCCTCTGAACATTTGTGCAACCCGCGGTGGTCAACTCCCTTCCAATACGGTGTAGCCAATCATCAGCAACTATAGGCTTGGTGCTACTGGAAAATACCGGCGGCTGTAACCTTAGAAAACGGGCTAGGTTGTCCACTGGCGGTGGGTTGTTGTTGTTGTTGTTGTTGCCCTGGTTCTGAACTAGCAATTGCATCAAGGCATTCTGCTGCTGGATCAACTGGGTGAGCTCCGGCGGGAAGGCAAAACCGGTGTCACGTTTCGGAGGCATCTAATGGGTTTAGATGGAAGAGATTAGAATAGAAAAGGGGTCTAATGAGAAAGCACTACCCATATGCACATGAGACAAACAAAATCATTTCGCTCAATCAATCAAGCAAGGGCATACAAACGGTCTAGAACTATCGCAAAAGTGCTCACTACTACTACATACATGGGGAAAATACTACTAATAGTTGGTGGTCATCTAGAAATTTTGATCGATGGAAGACTCCATGATGTCTGCTCCAGCTTCGTCTTCAAAGTCATCATCACTAGGGTTGGAGTCGGTGTCGTTGATGATGATGTAGTTGTCCGGGCAAGTGGAATCGTCGTCTTCTACTCCCGGTGCTGGTCCTCCCATGAATACTCCGATCTTCTTGACTAGGTCGTCATTCTTCTCAAGTAGGGTCTTGATTTCCTCCTCATATCCATCGCGGGTAAACTTGAGTTCTTCCTCCAGCTCGATGATCCTAGTCTTCGCCTTCTTCAAGTCCATCATGTCCGCACACATCTGGTTCTCCTGACATCGAATGTGCTGGTTTAACTCCTGGATGAAAGCTGCAATGGATCTATCCTTCTTAGTGCTGATTACTTCCCATTGCTCGTCTCGGCGCCCACATATTTGGTAGATAGTGTCCTGGAGATCCCTGTAATACACTTCTCCAATGCGTCCCATGGTGATGTGAGCTGCCATACTCTTTCCTAAACTCCAGGTTGGTGCGTCGAAGGAAAATTCTATGGGTTTAGAGGTTGGCGAGAACGTCCTTCCTGGAACTTGTACTTGAATCATCCAGCGCTCTTCTTCTGGTAAAGTGGCGTCGTACGTCCCGGTGAAGCTTGGTATTCCAATGTTCAAGTACCTAGTGACTTCCTTCAAGTGGCGTCCAAAAGGTGTGTCTTCATCTGGTTGTGCAAACTTGTTCTTCATCTCCGTCATCCAAAGAGTAGAAAATGGAGAGGAGTCAGAAATGAGAAGAGAAATGTGACCTAGGGTTTATCTTAGTGGTCGTGTCCTACACTCAGCATGTGCTCTGATACCAACTTGTAGCAACCCGACCTCAGATGGTCAAGTCTCTATGCTTCAGTGTCATCCCTGGATCGGTAATGCTGACACACACAGTACTCGAGGATTTATAACAGAGTAGCAATCACACACTTATTACATCGAAAAGTCTAAAAGAGAACTTATTACAATAATATGGCTTAAGGCCATCTAATGCGATAACAGCGGAAGGCTTGGAAGATAAGGTGAGTCCATCAACTCCAACGGCATAGCGGAGCTGCATGGCAACGACCTAACGAACCTTACTCCTCGTTTGAAAAGTCTGCAACATAATACGTTGCAGCCCGAAAACGGGTCAGCACATGGAATATGATGGCAATATAACACAGTAGAGCAGAAACGGAATAATGCTATCACTACATGCATATATGGCTGGTGGAAAGCTGTATGGTTATAGTTTTGCGTAAAGCCAATTTTTCCCTACAACAAAGGAATAGATTTTAATTTAACTATCATGGTGGTTGAAACATCATTGAGAAGGTACCCCCAACTCAATCCCAATTAAAGTGATTTACAACCCAACAATATTAATTAAACATGGTGAGATACATGTGATAACCCAAGTACTAGATACTCAAAAATTGTCCATAACCGGGGACACGGCTAACCATGATTAGATTGTACACTCTGCAGAGGTTTGCGCACTTTTCCCCACAAGACTCGATCGCCTCCGTTGGATTTCTCGCACTACATGGTGTTTGAGAAACGGATGACCGAGACACAGTCTTTTAGAAACGTTAACTCTCTACTCCGGGTAGACCATACCAAACCTACAAAACCCACTACATGCTGATCTACCTCTTCAAGAGCTTCACGTAACTTACTCAACTATGCTAGAGCCCATAATAGCTTGTGGCTGCACACAAAAGTTTCTAGCATGAATCATTCAGTTCCCTTTGAGCCTGGGTGGCGGTCCATAGGAAGATCACACGGGTACCCCGGGATTTCCAAAAAAAATACAGACAACACTGGGTTCCCCAGGTGCCTCAATCCACCCAGTTGTTTGATTAAGTTGCCACCTTAAGTTGAACCATCAATTAACAATCTCACATCTGTCATGAATTTCACTCAAACCCAAACCACGTCTACGAGCATAGCATAACAATATAAGCAATACGTAGAAGTAACTCCCAAGGGTTTGAATATAACAGGGCAATAGGTTCTACCTCAGCAACTACTTCCCAACCCACAAGTTAATGACATCCTAATCATGCAATGTTTGAGGATTGGAACTAATGCATAAAAACAGGGTAATAATGGGATATGATCAAAGTGTTACTTGCCTTGCTGACGATCCGCGAATCCTAGAGACTCGTAGTAACATGCTTCACACTCCGGGAATTCTATCGCAAGCAAACAATAACATACATAAGTAACAAGGAACGAAGCACAAGCAAAACTCAAATAAGAGAGGTTGACCAGAAAGTTCAATTTAAGAACTCCGGTATGCAAAAATAATCAATTCAAACGAAGCAACGAAAGTCAAACGGCGAAAGAAAACCACTTCGTTTACTAATTTGAACTTAGGTCAAGTTTTACAATAGCAAAAACTTGTTTGAGTTGATTAACCGGAAAGAGGGTTTCGAGACGAAACTCCTGGCGCTTGAATCGCCTGATTCCGATAAACGAGCGAAAAGATAAACATAAATTAGGATCGGATCAGAAATCGGGATCAGAAAAATTGCGGAATAAATCTGAGAAAAAAACGACGAACAGATTAACGAACGAACGTTCGTTATCCGGATCTAAACGAAGAACGCGTTCGTTAAAACAAACGAACGAGCGAACGCTCGCTAAATAAATAAACCGGAGAAAAATCGATCTATATAAAAAACGAAACTAGGGTTTTGAAAAAAAATAAAACCGAACGGTTTTTAAGAAAAATTGGCGGTTGGATTCGGCGGCTACCTCCGGCGAGGGCTTGGGCAGCGGGGCAGCGGGGCGGCAGTTCGCGGGACGGCGCGCAGCGGCGGCGGCGCGCTGCAGCGGCGGCGGCGGGAGGCGTGGCGCGGCTCGGGGCGGGGTGCGGGAGGCGTCGGCGGTGGCGGTGGGGGCTCGGGCGGCGCGTATATAAATGGGGCGGGGTGGGCGGCGACGGAGTCCGGCTCGGACTCGTCGTCCAAGTCGGCGGCGGCGGGGGCGCAGAAGGCCGCGGCGGCGGCTGGGCCGGCCTGGCTCGGCTGGGCCCTAGGCCCAGTCGGGCGCGGGATTTTTTTTATATATATAAAATATCGCCGACAGAAGAAAAATCCTAGAAAAATAAATAAAAAATCTAAAAATGCCAAAACAAATTTTCACCGTCTAAATAAAATGTTTAGGACGAGTTGAACATTTTCTTCGCCCTAAAATGCAATTTTGAAAACGTGCAATTTTTCTAATGCAAATAAAATCTAAATAAAACCAAATGAAATTCCAATAAATGATTTTAATATTTTTTCCTCGGATATTTCAATTATTTTGGAGAAGTCATATTATCTCCACTCATTTTATTTAATTATGAAATATTTCTCGGAGAGAAAAATTATTAAAATCAAAATCCTCGTTTCATTATTTGATAAAAATCAAATATGAAACCCGGAAAATCCCCAACTCTCTCCGTGGGTCCTTGAGTTGCTTAGGATTTTGAGGATTGCGGAACGGAAATGCAATAAATCATGATATGCATGGATGATCTATGTATAACATTCCAAATTGAAAATTTGGGATGTTACATATATCCCCCTAGGAGCATGTGCATAGTACTTTGCTTCGATAACTAATAGATTTTTGCAATAAGTATGTGAGTTCTTTATGAATAATATTGAGTCCATGGATTATACGCACTCTCACCCTTTCAGCATTGCTAGCCTCTCTAGTACCGCGCAAATTTCGCCGGTTCCTTAAACCCACCATATACCTTCCTCAAAACAGCCACCATACCTACCTATCATGGCATTTCCATAGCCATTCTGAGGTATATTGCCATGAAACTTTCCACCATTCCATTATTATGACACGCTTCATCATTGTCATATTGCTTTGCATGATCATGCAGAGGACATCGTATTTGTGGCAAAGCCACCGTTCATAATTCTTTCATACACGTCAATCATGAGTCATTGCACATCCCTGTACACCGCCGGAGGCATTCATATAGAGTCATATTTTGTTCTAAGTATCGAGTTGTAATTCTTGAGTTGTAAATAAATAGAAGTGTGATGATCATAAATAATAGAGCATTGTCCCAAAAAAGGGCCAAAAAGGCCAAATAGAAAAAGGGACAATGCTACTATCCTTTTACCACACTTGTGCTTCAAAGTAGCACCATGATCTTCATGATAGAGAGTCTCTTGTTTTGTCACTTGCATATACTAGTGGTAATTTTCATTATAGAACTTGGCTTGTATATTCCAACAATGGGCCTCCTCAAGTGCCCTAGGTCTTCGTGAGCAAGCAAGTTGGATGCACACCCACTTAGTTTCTTTTGTTGAGCTTTCATACATGTATAGCTCTAGTGCATCTGTTGCATGGCAATCCCTACTCACTCACATTGATATCTATTAATGGGCATGTCCATAGCCCGTTGATACGCCTAGTTGATGTGAGACTATCTTATCCTTTTTGTCTTCTCCACAACCACCATTCTATTCCACCTATAGTGTTATATCCATGGCTCACGCTCATATATTGCGTGAAGATTGAAAAAGTTTGAGAACATCAAAAGTAAGAAACAATTGCTTGGCTTGTCAATGGGGTTGTGCATGATTTAAATACTTTGTGTGGTGAAGATGGAGCATAGCCAAACTATATGATTTTGTAGGGATAGCTTTCTTTGGCCAAGTTATTTTGAGAAGACATGATTACTTTGTTAGTATGCTTGAAGTATTATTGTTTTCATGTCAATATTAAACTTTTGTCTTGAATCTTATGGATCTGAATATTCATGCCACAATAAA
The DNA here is from genome assembly GCA_034509565.1 of Triticum monococcum. Taxonomy (NCBI): domain Eukaryota; kingdom Viridiplantae; phylum Streptophyta; class Magnoliopsida; order Poales; family Poaceae; genus Triticum; species Triticum monococcum. The sequence continues at coordinate 361,441,069 of CM067845.1, read as the reverse complement.
GAAGATTGCATGGATAAATATGTTAGGTAGCATTCCACATCAAAAATGCTATTTTATCATTTACCTACTCGAGGACGAGCAGGAATTAAGCTGGGGGATGCTGATACGTTTCCAACGTATCTATAATTTTTTATTGTTCCATGCTATTATATTATCTGTTTTGGATGTTTACGGGCTTTATTATACACTTTTATATCATTTTTGGGACTAACCTATTAACCTAGAGCCCAGTGCCAGTTTCTGTTTTTTCCTTGTTTTAGAGTATCACAGAAAAGGAAAATCAAACGGAGTCCAATTGACCTGAAACTTCATGAAACTTATTTTTGGATCAGAAGAAGCCCATAGAGTATCGGAGATGGACCAGGAGAGTCCCGGGTTGCCCACGAGGGTGGGGAGGCGCACCAACCCCCCTGGGCGCGCCTCCCTGCCTTGTGGATAGCCCGGAGACCCACTGACGTACTTCTTCCTCCTATATATACCCATATACCCAAAAACTTTGGGGAGCAGAATAGATCGGGAGTTCTGCCGCCAGAAACCTCTGTAGCCACCGAAAACCAATCTAGACCCGTTCCGGCACCCTACTGGAGGGGGAATCCCTCTCCAGAGGCCATCTTCATCATCCCGACGCTCTCCATGACGAGGAGGGAGTAGTTCTCGCTCGGAGCTGAGGGTATGTACCAGTAGCTATGTGTTTGATCTCTCTCTCTCGTGTTCTTTAGGTGATACGATCTTGATGTATCGCGAGCTTTGCTATTATAGTTGGATCTTATGATGTTTCTCCCCCTCTACTCTCTTGTAATGGATTGAGTTTTCCCTTTGAAGTTATCTTATCGGATTGAGTCTTTGGAGGATTTGAGAACACTTGATGTATGTCTTGCGTTGGATACCCGTGGTGACAATGGGGTATTCTATTGATACACTTGATGTATGTTTTGGTGATCAACTTGTGGGTTCCGCCCATGAACCTATGCATAGGGGTTGGCACACGTTTTCATCTTGATTCTCCGGTAGAAACTTTGGGGCACTCTTTTAAGTACTTTGTGTTGGTTTGAATAGATGAATCTGAGATAGTGTGATGCATATCATGTAATCATACCCACGGATACTTGAGGTGACATTGGAGTATCTAGGTGACATTAGGGTTTTGGTCGATTTGTGTCTTAAGGTGTTATTCTAGTACGAACTCTATGATAGATTGAATGGAAAGAATAGCTTCGTGTTATTTTACTACGGACTCTTGAATAGATCGATCGGAAAGGATAACTTTGAGGTGGTTTCGTACCCTACCATAATCTCTTCACTTGTTCTCCGCTATTAGTGACTTTGGAGTGACTCTTTGTTGCATGTTGAGGGATAGTTATATGATCCAATTATGTTATTATTGTTGAGAGGACTTGCACTAGTGAAAGTATGAACCCTAGGTCTTATTTCAACGCATTGCAATACCGTTTTGCTCAATTTTACCATTAGTTACCTTGCTGTTTTTATATTTTCATATTACAAAGACCTTTATCTACCATCCATATACCACTTGTATCACCATCTCTTCGCTGAACTAGTGCACCTATACAATTTACCATTGTATTGGGTGTGTTGGGGACACAAGAGACTCTTTGTTATTTGGTTGCAGGGTTGCTTGAGAGAGACCATCTTCATCCTACACCTCCCACGGATTGATAAACCTTAGGTCATCCACTTGAGGGAAATTTGCTACTGTCCAACAAACCTCTGCACTTGGAGGCCCAACAACGTCTACAAGAAGAAGGTTGTGTAGTAGACATCAGTTCTCAAAAACTGAGGGAAATACTTACGCTACTTTACTGCATCACCCTTTCCTCTTCATGGGAAAACCAACGCAGTGCTCAAGAGGTAGCAACAAGGATTTCTGGCGCCGTTGCCGTGGAGATTCACGCCAAGTCAAGTCAAGATTTGACTCCCGACCACGAGCCATTTCTGGCACCATTACCAGAGTCTACGCACAAGTCAAGACATAACAAGTACCCATCACAAACTCTTATCCCTCGCATTACATTATTTGCCATTTGCCTCTCATTTTCCTCTCCCCAACTTCACCCTTGCCATTTTATTCGCCCTCTCTTTTCCGCTCACCTTTCTTTCGCCATGTCGGAATCAAAAAGGTTTGGGGGTTCTCTTCCGAGTTTTAGTACTTTGGACAATCCTTCTATTCTCTCTAAAGTCATAAATAATGATGCTATGGAAAGACCTACCGGAGTTATCAATGAGAATCTTAATAATTTTGATGAAGATGATTCCAGAATTTTTCATTATTTACTCGATGAATCTTTGAAATATGCTTGGGATAGACAATTAAGGATCCGGGCCAGCTATGTGCCCCAATACCAAATTGAAATTTACTTAAAGAGCTTTTATGTTGCCCTACCTTCTTCATTTAAGCATGTCTTAGATTCTATATTTGAAGAAGGTTTTATTGAAGGGGATGCCATAGATACTTATGAAAAGATGAAAACCATATTTTGGCACCCCATGAATGAGAAGGTTGAATCCACATCTCTTTTGCTCTCCTACCTAAACGAATCTATCAAAGAGATGAAAGCTAGCTTAGATGCAAATTTCTGTAAAATGCTTAATATTTCTTCCACCATTAATGGCCATGTGCTTTATCAAAATAGAAAGATAAATGCTATATAAAAGAAATTTTCTTTTTTCTTTCCTAATACCAAAGATGGCAATACCTAGATCTATCATTGCTTTTATGCCTAGCTAGGGGCGTTAAACGATAGCGCTTGTTGGGAGGCAACCCAATTTTATTTTTACTCCTTGCTTTTTGCTCCTGTTTAGTAATAAATAATTTATGTAGACTCTGTTTTGGTTGTGTTTTTGTGTTTAATTAGTGTTTGTGCCAAGTAGAACCGTTGGGAAGACTTGGGGAAAGTCTTTTTGATCTTGCTGTAAAAAAACAGAAACTTTAGCTCTCACGAGAATTGTTACCATTTTTATTTGGAAAGTTATATTTAGTTAATTCTTTTGAAGATGATTAATAGATAAATTCCTCACGTTCAGCAATTTATTTTAGAACTTTTGGGGTTCCAGAAGTTTGCGTTAGCTACAGATTACTACAGACTGTTCTGTTTTTGACAGATTCCGTTTTTCTTGTGTTCTTTGCTTATTTTGATGAATCTATGGCTAGTAAAAGAGTTTATAAACCATAGAGAAGTTGGAATAAAGTAGGTTTAACACCAATATAAATAAATAATGAGTTCATTACAGTACCTTGAAGTGGTGTTTTATTTTCTTTCGCTAACAGAACTCACGAGATTTTCTATTTTGAGTTTTGTGTTGTGAAGTTTTCAAGTTTTGGGTAAAGATTTCATGGATTATGGAACAAGGAGTGGCAATAGCCTAAGCTTGGTGATGCCCATGGCACCCCAAGGTAAAATTCAAGGACACCAAAAAGCCTAAGCTTGGGGATGCCCCGGAAGGCATCCCCTCTTTCGTCTTCGTCTATCGGTAACTTTACTTGGAGCTATATTTTTATTCACCACATGATATGTGTTTTGCTTGGAGCGTCTTGTATGATTTGAGTCTTTGATTTTTAGTTTACCACAATCATCCTAGCTGCACACACCTTTTGAGAGAGACTCACATGATTTGAAATTTCTTAGAATACCCTATGTGCTTCACTTATATCTTTTGAGCTATATAGTTTTTGCTCTAGTGCTTCACTTATATCTTTTAGAGCATGGCGGTGGTTTTATTTTATAGAAATAATTGATCTCTCATACTTCGCTTATATTATTTTGAGAGTCCTTTAGAACAACATGGAAATTTTCTTTAATATAAAAACTTTCATAGAAGTGCATTGAATACTATGAGAAGTTTGATACTTGATAATTGTTTTGAGATATAGAGATGGTGATATTAGAGTCATGGTAGTTGAGTAGTTGTGAATTTGAGAAATACTCGTGTTAAAGTTTTTGATTCCCGTAGCATGCATGTATGGTGAACCATTATGTGATGAAGTCGGAGCATGATTTATTTATTGATTGTCTTCCTTATGAGTGGCGGTCGGGGACGAGCGATGGTATTTTCCTACCAATCTATCCCCCTAGAAGCATGCGTGTAATACTTTGTTTCGATAACTAATAGATTTTTGCAATAAGTATGTGAGTTCTTTATGACTAATGTTGAGTCCATGGATTATACGCACTCTCAGCCTTCCACCATTCTCTAGTATCGCACAACTTTCACCGGTACCTTAAACCCACCATATACCTTCCGCAAAACAGCCACCATACCTACCTATTATGGCATTTCCATAGCCATTTCGAGATATATTGCCATGCAACTTTCCAACGTTCTGTTATTATGACACGCTTCATCATTGTCATATTGCTTGCATGATCATGTAGTTGACATCATATTTATAGCAAAGTCACCGTTCATATTTCTTCATGCATGTCACTCATGCATCATTGCACATCCTGGTACACTGCCGGAGGCATTCACATAGAGTCATATTTTGTTCTAAGTATTGAGTTGTAATTCTTGAGTTCTAAGTAAACAAAGTGTGATGATCATCATTATTAGAGCATTGTCCCAAGTGAGGAAAGGATGATGGAGACTATGATTCCCCCACAAGTCGGGATGAGACTCCGGACGAAAAAAAAGATAAAAGAGGCCTATATATACCCATATACCCTAAAAACTTTGGGGAGTAGAATAGATCGGGAGTTTCGCCGCCAGAAGCCTCTGTAGCCACCGAAAACCAATCTAGACCCATTCCGGCACCCTGCCGGAGGGGGAATCCCTCTCCAGAGGCCATCTTCATCATCCCGACGCTCTCCATGACGAGGAGGGAGTAGTTCTCCCTCGGGGCTGAGGGTATGTACCAGTAGCTATGTGTTTGATCTCTCTCTCTCTCTCTCTCGTGTTCTTTAGGTGATACAATCTTGATGTATCGCGAGCTTTGCTATTATAGTTGGATCTTATGATGTTTCTCCCCCTCTACTCTCTTGTAATGGACTGAGTTTTCCCTTTGAAGTTATCTTATCGGATTGAGTCTTTTAAGGATTTGAGAACACTTGATGTATGTCTTGCGTGGGATACCCTGGTGACAATGGGGTATTCTATTGATCCACTTGATGTATGTTTTGGTGATCAACGTGCGGGTTCCGCCAATGAACCTATGCATAGGGGTTGGCACATGTTTTCATCTTGATTCTTCGGTAGAAACTTTGGGGCACTCTTCTAAGTACTTTGTGTTGGTTTGAATAGATGAATCTAAGATTGTGTGATGCAAATCGTGTACTCATACCCACGGATACTTGAGGTGACATTGGAGTATCTAGGTGACATTAGGGTTTTGGTTGATTTGTGTCTTAAGGTGTTATTCTAGTATGAACTCTATGATAGATTGAATGGAAAGAATAGCTTCGTGTTATTTTACTACGGACTCTTGAATAGATCGATCAGAAAGGATAACTTTGAGGTGGTTTCGTACCCTACCATAATCTCTTCGTTTGTTCTCCGCTATTAGTGACTTTGGAAAGACTCTTTGTTGCATGTTGAGGGATAGTTATATGATCCAATTATGTTATTATTGTTGAGAGGACTTGCACTAGTGAAAGTATGAACCCTAGGCCTTATTTCAACGCATTGCAATACCGTTTGTGCTCACTTTTACCATTAATTACCTTGATGTTTTTATATTTTCATATTACAAAAACCTTTATCTACCATCCCTATACCACTTGTATCAACATCTCTTCGCCGAACTAGTGCACCTATACAATTTACCATTGTATTGGGTGTGTTGGGGACACAAGAGACCCTTTGTTATTTGGTTGCAGGGTTGCTTGAGAGAGACCATCTTCATCCTACACCTCCCACAGATTGATAAACCTTAGGTCACCCACTTGAGGGAAATTTTCTACTGTCCTACAAACCTCTGCACTTGGAAGCCCAACAACGTCTATAAGAAGAAGGTTGTGTAGTAGACATCAGTTCTCAAAAACTAAGGGAAATACTTATGCTACTTTACTGCATCACCCTTTCCTCTTCAAGGGAAAACTAACGCAGTGCTCAAGAGGCAGCAAGAAGGATTTCTAGCGCCGTTGCTGGGGAGATTCGCGCCAAGTCAAGTCAAGATTTGACTCCCGACAATGAGCCATTTCTGGCACCATTGCCAGAGTCTACCCACAAGTCAAGACATACCAAGTACCCATCACAAACTATTATCCCTCGCATTACAATATTTGCCATTTGCCTCTCGTTTTCCTCTCCCCCACTTCACCCTTGCCATTTTATTCGCCCTCTCTTTTCCGCTCACCTTTCTTTCGCCATGTCGGAATCAAAAAGGTTTGGGGGTTCTCTCCTGAGTTCAAGTACTTTGGACAATCCTTCTATTCTCTCTAAACTCATAAATAATGATGCTATGGAAAGACCTATCGGAGTTATCAATGAGAATCTTAATAATTTTGATGAAGATGATTCCAGAATTTTTCGTTATTTACTCGATGAATCTTTGAAAGATGCTTGGGATAGACTATTAAGGATCCGGGCCAGCTATGTGCCCCAATACCAAATTGAAATTTACTTAAAGAGCCTTTATGTTGCCCTACCTTCTTCGTTTAAGCATGTCTTAGATTCTATATTTGAAGAAGATTTTATTGAAGGGGATGCCATAGATAATTATTAAAAGATGAAAACCATATTTGGGCACCCCATGAATTAGAAGGTTGAATCCACATCTCTTTTGCTCTCCTACCTAAACGAATCTATCAAAGAGATGAAAGCTAGCTTAGATGCAAATTTCCGTAAAATGCTTAATCTTTATTCCACCATTAACGGCCATGTGCTTTATCAAAATAGAAAGATAAATTCTATAGAAAAGAAATTTTATTTTTTATTTCCTAATACCAAAGATGGCAATACCTAGATCTATCCTTGGTTTTATGCCTAGCTAGGGGCGTTAAACGATAGCGCTTGTTGGGAGGCAACCCAATTTTATTTTATTCCTTGATTTTTGCTCCTGTTTAGTAATAAATAATTTATATAGACTCTTTTTTGATTGTGTTTTTTTGTTTAATTATTGTTTGTGCCAAGTAGAACCGTTGGGAAGAATTGGGGAAAGTCTTTTTGATCTTGCTGTAAAAAACAGAAACTTTAGCACTCACGAGAATTGCTACCATTTTTATTTGGAAAGTTATATTTAGTTAATTATTTTTGAAGATGATTAATAGATAAATTACTCACGTTCAGAAATTTGTTTTATAATTTTTGGAGTTCCAGAAGTTTGCGTTAGCTACAGATTACCACAGACTGTTCTATTTTTCAAAGATTCCGTTTTTCTTGTGTTCTTTGCTTATTTTGATGAATCTATGGCTAGTACAAGAGTTTATAAACCATAGAGAAGTTGGAATAAAGTAGTTTTAACACCAATATAAATAAATAATGAGTTCATTACAGTACCTTTAAGTGGTGTTTTGTTTTCTTTCGCTAACAGAACTCACGAGATTTTCTATTTTGAGTTTTGTGTTGTGAAGTTTTCAAGTTTTGGGTAAAGATTTGATGGATTATGGAACAAGGAGTGGCAAGAGCCTAAGATTGGTGATGCCCATGGCACCCCAAGGTAAAATTCAAGGACACCAAAAAGCCTAATCTTGGGGATGCCCCGGAAGGCATCCCCTCTTTCGTCTTTGGCTATCAGTAACTTTACTTGGAGCTATATTTTTATTCACCACATGATATGTGTTTTGCTTGGAGTGTCTTGTATGATTTGAGTCTTTGCTTTTGAGTTTACCACAATCATCCTAGCTGTACACACCTTTTGAGAGAGACTCACATGATTTGAAATTTCTTAGAATACTCTATGTGCCTCACTTATATCTTTTGAGCTATATAGTTTTTGCTCTTGTGCTTCACTTATATATTTTAGAGCATGGCGGTGGTTTTATTTTATAGAAATAATTGATCTCTCATGCTTCACTTATATTATTTTGAGAGTCCTTTAGAACAACATGGAAATTTGCTTTAATATAAAAACTTTCATAGAAGTGCATTGAATACTATGAGAAGTCCGATACTTGATAATTGTTTTGAGTATAGAGATGGTGATATTAGAGTCATGGTAGTTGAGTAGTTGTGAATTTGAGAAATATTCGTGTTAAAGTTTGTGCTTCCCGTAGCATGCATGTATGGTGAACCATTATGTGATGAAGTCGGAGCATGATTTATTTATTTATTGTCTTTCTTATGAGTGGCGGTCGGGGACGAGCGATGGTATTTTCCTACCAATCTACCCCCTAGGAGCATGCGCGTAATACTTTGTTTCGATAACTAATAGATTTTTGCAATAAGTATGTGAGTTCTTTATGACTAATGTTGATTCCATGGATTATACGCACTCTCAGCCTTCCATCATTGCTAGCCTCTCTAGTATCGCGCAACTTTCGCCGGTACCTTAAACCCACCATATACCTTCCTCAAAACAGCAACCATACCTACCTATTATGGCATTTCCATAGCCATTTCGAGATATATTGCCATGCAACTTTCCACTTTTCTGTTATTATGACACGCTTCATCATTGTCATATTGCTTGCATGATCATGTAGTTGACATCGTATTTGTGGCAAAGCCACCGTTCATAATTCTTCATACATGTCACTCATGCATCATTGCACATCCTGGTACACTGCTGGAGGCATTCACATAGAGTCATATTTTGTTCTAAGTATTGAGTTGTAATTCTTGAGTTGTAAGTAAATAAAGTGTGATGATCATCATTATTAGAGCAAATTCCCAAGTGAGGAAAGGATGATGGAGACTATGATTCCCCCACAAGTCGGGATGAGACTCCGAACGAAAAAAAGAGAAAAGGGGCCAATAAAAAAATAAAAAAGGCCCAAATCAAAAATAAGAGAAAAAGAGAGAAGGGACAATGCTACTATCCTTTTTCCACACTTGTGCTTCAAAGTAGCACCATGATCTTCATGATAGAGAATCTCCTATGATATCACTTTCATATACTAGTGGGAATTTTTCATTATAGAACTTGGCTTGTATATTCCAGTGATGGGCTTCCTCAAAATGCCCTAGGCCTTCATGAGCAAGCAAGTTGGATGCACACCCACTTGGTTTCTTTTGTTGAGCTTTAATATACTTATAGCTCTAGTGCATCCGTTGCAGGGCAATCCCTACTCACTCACATTGATATCTATTGATGGGCATCTCCATAGCCCGTTGATACACCTAGTTGATGTGAGACTATCTTCTCCTTTTTGTCTTCTCCACAACCACCATTCTAATCCACATATTGTGCTATATCCATGGCTCACGCTCATATATTGCGTGAAGATTGAAAAAGTTTGAGAACATCAAAAGTATGAAACAACTGCTTGGCTTGTCATCGGGGTTGTGCATGATTTAAATATTTTGTGTCGTGAAGATAGAGCATCGCCAGACTATATGATTTTGTAGGGATAACTTTCTTTGGCCATGTTATTTTGAGAAGACATGATTACTTTGTTAATATGCTTGAAGTATTATTATTTCTATGTCAATATTAAACTTTTATCTTGAATCTTTCGGATCTGAACATTCATGCCACAATAAAGAAAAATCACATTGAGAAATATGTTAGAAAGCATTCCACATCAAAAATTCTTCTTTTATCATTTACCTACTCAAGGACGAGCAGGAATTAAGCTTGGGGATGCTTGATACATCTCTAACGTATCTATAATTTTTGATTGCTCCATGCTATCATATTATCTACTTTGTATGTTAATGGGCTTTATTTTACACTTTTATATCATTTTTGGGACTAACCTATTAACCGGAGGCCCAGCCCAAATTGTTGTTGTTTTTTTTGCCTATTTTAGGGTTTTGCAGAAAAGGAATATCAAACGGAGTCCAAATGGAATGAAACCTTCGGGAACGTGATTTTCTCAACAAACGTGATCCAGGAGACTTGGAGTGGGCATCAAGAAATGACCGAGGAGGGCACGAGGCAGGGGGCGCGCCTACCCCCCTGTGCGCGCCATCCACCTTCGTGGGCCCCTCGTTGCTCCACCGACGTAGTTCTTCCTCATATATATATATATATATATATATATATATATATATATATATATATATATCCACGTACCCCCCCCCCCAAACATCCAGGAGCACCACGAAAACCTAATTCCACCGCCGCAACCTTTTGTACCCGAGAAATCCTATCTCGGGGCCTTTTCCGGGGCTCCGACGGAGGGCCTCTACATCAACTCCATGGCCTCTCCGTTGATGTGTGAGTAGTTTACTTCAGACCTTTGGGTCCATAGTTATTAGCTATATGGCTTCTTCTCTCTCTTTGGATCTCAATACAAAGTTCTCCTCGATCTTCTTGGAGATCTATTCGATGTAATCTTCTTTTGCGGTGTGTTTGTCGAGATCCGATGAATTGTGGGTTTATGATCAAGTTTATCTATGAACAATATTTGAATCTCCTCTGAATTCTTTTATGTATGATTGTTTTATCTCTACAAGTCTCTTCGAATTATCAGTTTGGTTTGGCCTACTAGATTGATCTTTCTTGCAATGGAAGAAGTGCTTAGCTTTGGGTTCAATCTTGTGGTGCTCGGTCCCAGTGACAGAAAGGGAAACGACACGTATTGTATTGTTGCCATCGAGGATAAAAAGATGGGGTTTATATCATATTGCATGAGTTTATCCCTCTACATTATGTCATCTTAATTAAAGCATTACTCTGTTCTTATGAACTTAATACTCTAGATGCATGCTGGATAGCGGTCGATGTGTGGAGTAATAGTAGTAGATGCAGAATTGTTTCGGTCTACTTGTCGCGGACGTGATGCCTATATACATGATCATACCTAGATATTCTCATAACTATGCTCAATTCTATCAATTGCTCGACAGTAATCCGTTTACCCACCATAATACTTATGCTCTTGAGAGAAGCCACTAGTGAAACCTATGGCCCCGGGTCTATCTTCCATCATATTAATCTTCCAACACTTAGCTATTTCCTTTGCTGTTTATTTTACTTTGCATCTTTATTGCTCTTTATCATAAAAATACCAAAAATATTATCTTATCATATCTATCAGATCTCACTCTCGTAAGTGACAGTGAAGGGATTGATAACCCCTTTATCGCGTTGGTTGTGAGGTTCTTATTTGTTTGTGTAGGTGCGTGGGACTTGAGCGTGATCTCCTACTGGATTGATACCTTGGTTCTCAAAAACTGAGGGAAATACTTACGCTACTTTACTGCATCACCCTTTCCTCTTCAAGGGAAAACCAACACACTGCTCAAGAGGTAGCAGTCGCTCCCAAATCTCAGACGTTTACTTCAGGCGGGCGGGGCCGGGCCATGGTTTGCTCGTCGGCGGAGACTAGCTGTACATGTGTGCGCCGTCGTGGTCGTAGATCTGGTAGCTCGATGGGGCGATTCCCATTTTCTTGGTGGGTGGGTTGCCAGGTGCAGCTTCGGCTGGCCGTGTGAGGTCTGGGCCACTGTCTACTTCTCCTCCCCGGATCTGGTGTCTAGGTGTGGTCTCTTCCGCCAATGGCGGATCATGCACCTCCGGGCACGGCTGGGGGCCTGCCGGTAGTGGCAGCACAGGGGCCGCGGTGCGGAACCCTTGCTAGTGTGGCTCCGATCCAGACTGGGGGCTCGCTGGGTCGTCCTGCTGGGATTGATGGACCCGACACCCTTGGTGGGCCTAGAGGGGCCCAACTTTCTTTTTTCTTCTTCTGATTTCCCTCTACTCCCTGGCTCTGGTTCTGGGCCTTCTGTCATGGCCTTGGTTGGACCTGCTAGCCTGTCTGGCCTTCCTCTGTCTGGTGGCCCGCCCGCCTGTAGATATTTATGGATCCGAAGGGGCTCTCGTGACCCCGACCTAGGGTTTCTGACTTCGCATTCTGATTTGCGCCGCTACCCATTTCGCATTTGTCGCCTCATGCATGCTCATCCTCCCCTCCACTCTCCCTCTCCTTCGTCAAGATCCTTTCCAAGGACAATCAAGGGGCCCTTCTTCTGAGGCGATGTAGGGATCCAAGTGTCGCCATAAGGGGTCTACAGAGGCGAGCCTAGATCCAGGACTGGAATATGAAGCCTCTCTACGCTCCAAGCTGGAAGCGGAGCGCGCGGGGCACTCGTCCGTGGAGCATGATCGTGCGGCTTGGGCAGCGGGGCCGGAGTGGATCCAAAGGGATGAGCAGCAACTCTCGAAGGTGGCGCTCCAGGAGCTGGGCTCGCAGCCATCTGGCTTGGGTGCCTCGGGGGAGGATCCGTGGAAGGCTGCGGCCTCCGGTGCGAGGGCAACCCTGTTGGCCCCCAAGGTGCCCCCTCATGTGGCCTGCCAGCTCCTCCTCGCTCTTCTGGTCAGTTGGCTAGTCATGATGTTAGCCCTGGTGGTCTTGGTGGGGGCGGCAATGGTGGAACTGGCGGCGATAGTGGTGGCTAGGGCACGGGTCGCTCTTTCCAGTGTGGCGGTGGCGGCTCCCCTTCCTACAGGCCCCGCCTCGGCGTTTCGTCCTGTCTGACCTGGGTTCCTCCTCTGCTGCGCTGGGCGATGGTATCCTGTGCCCCCTCGCTCCCCCAGGGTACTCCCCCTTCTGGCCTTGGTTCGTCTTCGTCTTCGGTACTCCACTTGCTTCCCTTGCCACCGGTCCGGCCATTTCCAATCTAGATGCAATTTCCCCTGTTCTACCTTATTTGCGGTGGCGAGGGTCACCTCATGGTGGATTGCTCTGACCGTTGCAAATTCCTCTCCTTCAAGTAGTTTGGCATTGGTCTTCCTGGATGATCTTTCTTCTTTGTCGATGGGTCCCTTCACATGCCTATTGTGGCTCCTGTTACTTCGAACGTTGTTGTTATCTCGGTCATTTCCCAGCCTGTGGAGTCTCAAAACATTCTTGCCGAGCTCAAAGAGTGGGGGCTGGATGGTTGGGACTGGAAGATCCAACAGGTCTCAGTCTAAGTTTGCGATTACCTTCCCCTCCAAAGAAATCATGAAGATGATGGCCTCGTGCTCCAGTTTCATGCTCCCTCTTAATCAGGTCGTCGTCTCTGTCAAGGTTGTGCTTGATGGCGCGAGATCAGTTGCTTCTCTGTATGACATCTTGGTTCTTCTCGATGATGTTCCTTCTGGCTTGTGCAACACCCGTTTCCTGATGTATTTTGGGGATTTGGTTGGAAAGCTGATAGAAGTGGATGTTGTTTCGCTTGACAGCCCAGGCCTGGCCTGCATGAAGATCTGGTGTGTTAATCCCTCCTTGGTCCATGGCTCTATTGACATCCTCCCTTCTTCTAATTCTTACCGGATCTGCATTCGTGCTGAGAACCTGGCTTCCCAGCATCCCCCCTCCTCCACCTTCAAACTCCCCTCACCCTGGTCCTCAAGGCAGTGATGGTAACAAAGGCGCGGATAGCAATGCTGGGGATAATGGGACGAGTCTGTTCACTACCTCGGAGTGGGAGGGTATGGGCTCTGAGGCTCGTGCCTTGTTCAACTTTGGGGCTCCTGCTTCTGGTGGCGGTAGGGCTGCCTCTGATGCTGCCAGGGGGCTGATGCACAGGGCCATGTGCCGGTCAATGGGACAAAGGGAGTGGGCACACCTTTCTCTGTGGTGTGTTCTAATGTCCCGCTCCACCCATCTCCCCCTCGCTCGGGAATTGTGGACGTGCCACCGCCATCTCCTTAGTCTTTGAATCCCTCCAGCAAGAAGAAGAAATCGGCCGTCAAGGAGTTTTTGGCTAAGATCCGTGGCTCATTTGGGGCCAAGCAGTCGGTGGCTGCTCTTTGCCGTCGTCTGGATGCTGGCCTTGGGGAAGCGATGACTAGTGCGTCTTACTGGGATGCATCTTCTCCGGCTACCCGCTCCTCTATGGTGCTTGTACGCCCCCATGTTTCCATGGCGTGCAAGGGTCTGCGCCGGAAGAGTGCTGAGCATGTTCTAGATCGTGCAAAGTGGCATGCTGGGACCAAGGACCTCTGCCCCCAGGTAACCTACTACTTCTTGAGCTTGCGTTGGTTTTTCCCTTGAAGAGGAAAGGGTGATGCAGCAAAGTAGAGATAAGTATTTCCCTCAGTTAGAGAACCAAGGTATCTCCAGTAGGAGACAACGCACAAATCACCAATACCTGCACAAACACTTGCACCCAACACGATAAAGGGGTTGCCAATCCCTTCAAGGTCACTTGCAAAAGTGAGATCTGATAGAGATAGATAAAACTAAACAAAAGATAAAGGAAATATTTTGGGGTTTTTTGGTTTATAGATCGAAAAGTAAAAGATTGCAAAATAGTAGATCGGAAACTTATATGATGGAAAATAGAAGATCGAAAACTAGTATGATGGAAAATAGATGATCAGAAACTAGTATGATGGAAACTAGACAGGTTTCACTAGAGGCTTCTCTCAAGATAGCAAATAACACGGTGGGTGAACAAATTACTGTCGAGAAATTGATAGAAAAGCGCAAAGTTATGACGATATCCAACGCAATGATTATGAAATATAGGCATCACGTCCGTGTCAAGTAGACCGACTCCTGCCTGCATCTACTACTATTACTCCACACATCGACCGACTCCTGCCTGCATCTAGAGTATTAAGTTCATGAAGAACAGAGTAACGCTTTAAGTAAGATGACATGATGTAGAAGAATAAACTCAAGCAATATGATGTAAACCCCATCTTTTTATCCTTGATGGCACCAATACAATACATGCCTCGCTGCCCCTGCTGTCACTAGGAGAGGACACTGCAAGATTGAACCCAAAGCTCAGCAATTCTACCATTGCAAGAAAAACCAATCTAGTTGGCCAAACTAAACCGATAGTTTGAAGAGAATTACAAAGAAATGAAATCTTGCATAAAAGAATTCAGAGAAGATTCAAATAATATTCATAGGTAAGCTGATCATAAATCCACAATTCATCGGATCTCGACAAACACACCGCGAAACAAGATTACATCGGATAGATCTCCAAGAACATCGAGGAGAACATGGTATTGAGAATCAAAGAGAGAGAAGAAGCCATCTAGCTACTAGCTGTGGACCCGTAGGTCTGAGGTAAACTACTCGCTTCATTGGAAGGGCAATAGAGTTGATGTAGATGCCCTCCGTGATTGAATCCCCCTCCGACAGGATGCCGGAAAAGGCCCCAGGATGGGATCTCACTGGAACAGAAGGTTGCGATGGTGCAAAAGTGTTTTCGTGCATGCTTCTGGTGGTTTGGGAATATATGTGAATATATAGGATGCAAAATTAGGTCAGGGGAGTCATGAGAGGCCCACAAGGCAGGGGGCGCGCCCTACCCCTGGTCGCACCCTCCCCCTTGTCACCGCCTCATGGCTCTTCTGACTTGATCTTCAAGTCTCCGGAGTGTCTTCTGGTCCAAGAAAAATCATCACGAAGGTTTTATTCCGTTCGGACTCCGTTTGGTATTCCTTTTCTACGAAGCTCAAAAACAAGGAAAAACGGAAACTGACACTGGGCTCTAGGTTAATAAGTTAGTCCCAAAAATAATATAAAATAGCATATTAATGCATATAAAACATCTAAAACGGATAATATAATAGCCTGGAACGATAAAAAATTATAGATACGTTGGAGACGTATGAAGCATTCCCAAGCTCAATTCCTGCTCGTCCTCGAGTAGGTAAATGATAAAAACAGAATGTTTGATGTGGAATGCTACCTAACATATTTATCCATGTATTTTTTCTTTATTGTGTCATGAATGTTCAGATCCATAAGATTCAAAACAAATGTTTAATATTGACATAAAAACAATAATACTTCAAGCATACTAATAAGGCAATTATTTCTTCTCAGAATAACATGGCCAAAGAAATCTTATCCCTACAAAATCATATAGTCTGGCTATGCTCCATATTCATCACACAAAATATTCAAATCATTCACAACCCCGATTACAAGCCAAGCAATTGTTTCATACTTTGATGTTCTCAAACCTTTTCAACTTTCATGCAATACATGAGCATGAGCCATGGACATAGCACTATAGGTGGAATAGAATATGGTGGTTGTGGAGAAGACAAAAAAGAGGGAGATAGTCTCACATCAACTAGGCGTATCAACGGGCTATGGAGATGCCCATCGATAGATATCAATGTGAGTGAGTACGTATTTCCATGCAACGAATGCACTAGAGTTATAAGTTTATCGAAGCTCAAAAGAAAACTAAGTGTGTGTGCATCCAACTTGCTTGCTCATGAAGCCCATCATTGTAATATACAAGCCAAGTTCTATAATGAAAAATTCCCACTAGTATATGAAAGTGAAAACACAGGAGACTCTCTATCATGAAGATCATGGTGCTACTTTGAAGCACAAGTGTGGAAAAAGGATAGTAGCATTGCCCCTTCTCTCTTTTTCTCTTTTCTTTTGTCTGGCTTCTTTGGCCTCCCTTTTATTTTTTCCTCACATGGGACAATGCTATAAAAATGAAGATCATCACACTTTTATTTACTTACAACTCAAAAATTACAACTCGATACTTAGAACAAAATATGACTCTGTATGAATGCCTCTGACGGTGTACCGGGATGTGCAATGACTCAAGAGTGACATGTATGAAAGAATTATGAAAGGTGGCTTTGCCACAAATACGATGTCAACTACATGATCATGCAAGGTAATATGATAATGACGGAACGTGTCATAATAAAATGGAACGGTGAAAAGTTGCAGGGAAATATATCTCAGAATGGCTATGTAAATGCCATAATAGATAGGTATGGTGGCTGTTTTGAGGAAGGTATGTGGTGGGTGTATGGTACCGGTGAAAGTTGCGCGGTACTAGAGAGGCTAGCAATGGTGGAAGCGTGAGAGTGTGTATAATCCATGGACTCAACATTAGTCATAAAGAACTCAGATACTTATTGCAAAAATCTATTAGTCACCAAAACAAAGTACTACGTGCATGCTCCTAGGGGGATAGATTGGTAGGAAAATACCACCGCTCGTCCCCGACTGCCACTCATAAGGAAGACAATAAAAAATACCTCATGCTCCAACTTCGTTACATAACGGTTCACCATACGTGCATGCTATGGGACTCACAAACCTTAACACAAGTATTTCTCCAATTCACAATTACTCACTAGCATGACTCTAATATCACCATCTTTATATCTCAAAACAATCATAAGGAATCAAACTTCTCATAGTATTTAATGCACTTTATATGAAAGTTTTTATTATATCCCTCTTCGATGTCTATCATATTAGGACTAAATTCATAACCAAAGCAAATTACCATGCTGTTTATAATGAATCTCAGCATAATATAAGTGAAGCCTGAGAGTTCAATAATTTCTATAAAATAAAGCCACCGATGTGCTCTAAAAAGATATAAGTGAAGTACTAGAGCAAAATTGCCTAGCTCAAAAGATATAAGTGAAGCACATAGAGTATTCTAATAGATCACGATTCATGCGTGTCCCTCTCAAAAGGTGTGTACAGCAAGGATGATTGTGTCAAACTAAAAAGTAAAGACTCATATCATACAAGACGCTCCAAACAAAACACATATCATGTGGTGAATAAAAATATAGCCTCAAGTAAAGTTACCGATAGACGAAGATGAAAGAGGGGATGCCTTCCGGGGCATCCCCAAGCTTAGGCTCTTGGTTGTCCTTGAATATTACCTTGGGGTGCCTTGGGCATCCCCAAGCTTAGGCTCTTGCCACTCCTTATTTCATAGTCCATCAAATCCTTACCCAAAACTTGAAAACTTCACAACACAAAACGCGATAGAAAAACTCAGAAGCTGCATTAGTATAAGAAAATAAATCACCACTTTTGGTACTGTTGTGAACTCATGCTTTATTTGTATTGCTGTAATATATACTGTATTCCAACTTTCCATGGTTCATACCCCCCGATACTACCCATAGATTCATCGAAATAAGCAAACAACACAAAGAAAACAGAATCTATCAAAAACAGAACAGTCTGTAGTAATCTATAACTCTCGAATACTTATGTAACTCCAAAAATTCTGAAAAATTAGGATAACCTGGGAAATTTGTGTATAAATCTTGTGAATTAAGAATCAGTATTTTATCATGCTTCTGTTAAAACTGAGAATTGTTTTACTGAGCGTAAAAGTTTCTGTTTTTCAGCAAGATCAAAATAACTATCACCGTAAGCCATACCAAAGGTCTTACTTGGCACAAGCACTAATTAAAACACCAAAACAAAATTTCTACAGAGTTAATAATGTGTATTCTCATAAAAACATAAAATAAAAATATTAGGTTGTCTCCCAACAAGCGCTTTTCTTTAAATCCTTTTAGCTAGGCATTGACAATTTTAATGATGCTCATATGAAAGATAACAATTGAAACACGAAGAGAGCATCATGTAACATGTGAAAAACATGTTTAAGTCTAACATAATTCCTATGCATAGGCATTTTATAAGCAAACAAATAGCAATCTCAACAATATAGCAATCAAGACAAGCAAAAACTGGCATATGCAAGGAAGAAGAAAGAAACAATAGCAATCTCAACATAACAAGAGGTAATGTAATGACATGAAAATTTCTAAAACCATATTTTTCTCTCTCATAATAATTACATGTGGGATCATACTCAGATTCAACAATATAACTATCACATAACATATTCTCTAGATGATCCATATGCATGCAAAGTTGACACTCTTCCAAGATAGTGGGATTAACATTAACTAAAGTCATGACCTATCCAAACCCACTTTTATCAAAAAATTCATGAGATTGATCATACTCCAAAGTAGTGGGATCAATATTACCTAGAGTTGAAACTCTTCTAAACCCACTTTCAATATTATTGCAAACATATTCATCATGAGCCTTAAATACATTTTCAAGATCATAAGAAAAATCACCCCAATCATGATCATTGCAACAAGTAGTGGACATAGCAAAATTAGCATCCCCAAGCTTAGGGTTTTGCATATCATTAGCACAAATGACATTTATAGAATTTATAGTAGAACCATTGCAATCATGATTTTCATCCAAGGAGCTATCGTGGATCACATCATAAATTTCTTCTTTTAATACTTCATCACAATTTTCAGATTCACGAATTTCAAGCAAAACTTCATAAAGATAATCTAGTGCACTCAACTCACTAGCGATAGGTTCATCAAAATTGGATCTCTAAAAAAGATTAGCAAGTGGATGAATATCCATAAACTCTTTTCTTACTGTTTTTCAATAAAACACACAATTATGCCAAGCAAACAAGTAAACAAACCAAGCAAGACATAAGGGCAAATTGAAAGAGGGTGAATAAAAAGGCAAATCTTTTTGTATTTTTCTGAAAACCATTTTAGAAGTGGGGGAGAGGAAAACGAGAGGCAAATGGAAAATAATGTAATGCAAGAAATGAGATTTTTATGATGGGTACTTGGTATGTCTTTACTTGGCGTAGATCTCCCCGACAACGGCGCCAGAAATTCTTCCTGCTACTTCTTGAGCTTGCGTTAGTTTTCCATTGAAGATGAAAGGGTGATGCAGCAAAGTAGAGATAAGTATTTCCCTCAGTTAGAGAACCAAGGTATCAATCCGGTAGGAGACAATGCACAAATCACCAATACCTACACAAATAATCAAACACTTGCACCCAACGCGATAAAGGGGATGTCAATCCCTTCACGGTCACTTGCAAAAGTGAGATCTGATAGAGATAGATAAAACTAAACAAAAGATAAAGTAAATATTTTTGGTTTTTTTTGGGTTTATAGATCGAAAAGTAAAAGATTGCAAAATAGTAGATTGGAAACTTATATGATGGAAAATAGAAGATTGAAAACTAGTATGATGGAAAACAGAAGATCGGAAACTAGTATGATGGAAAATAGACCCGGGGACCATAGGTTTCACTAGAGGCTTATCTCAAGATTGCAAATAATACGGCGGGTGAGCAAATTACCGTCGAGCAATTGATAGAAAAGCGCAAATTTATGATGATATCCAAGGCAATGATTATGAAATATAGGCATCATGTCCGTGTTAATGAGACTGACTCCTGCCTGCATCTACTACTATTACTCCACACATCGATCGACTCCTGCCTGCATCTAGAGTATTAAGTTCATGAAGAACAGAGTAACACTTTGAGTAAGATGACATGATGTAGGTGAATAAACTCAAGCAATATGATGTAAACCCCATCCTTTTATCCTCGATTGCAACAATACAATACGTGTCTCGCTGCCCCTACTATCACTAGGAGAGGACACCGCAAGATTAAACCCAAAGCTAAGCATTTCTCCCATTGTAAGAAAAACCAATCTAGTTGGCCAAACTAAACCGATAGTTCGAAGAGAATTACAAAGATATCAAATCATGCATAAAAGAATTCAGAGAAGATTCAAATAATATTCATACATAAGCAGATCATAAATCCACAATTCATCAGATCTCAACAAACACACTGCAAAATAAGATTACATTGGATAGATCTCCAAGAACATCGAGGAGAACATGGTAGTGAGAATCAAAGAGAGAGAAGAATCCATCTAGCTACTAGCTATGGACCCGAAGGTCCGAGGTAAACTAATCACACTTCATCGGAAGGGCAATAGAGTTGATGTAGATGCCCTCCATGATCGAATCCCCCTCTGGCGGGATGCCGGAAAAGGCCCCAGGATGGGATCTCACGGGAATTGAAGGTTGCGGCGGTGGAAAAGTGTTTTCGTGGATGCTTCTGGTGGTTTGGGAATATATGTGAATATATACGAGGCAAAATTAGATCAGGGGAGTCACGAGGGGCCCACAAGGTAGGGGGCGCGCCCTCCCCCCTTGTCGCCGCCTCGTGGCTCTTTTGACTTGATCTTGAAGTCTCCTGGGTGTCTTCTGGTCCAAGAAAAATCATCGCGAAGGTTTTATTCCATTTGGAGTCCGTTTGGTGTTCCTTTTCTGCGAAGCTCAAATACAAGGAAAAAACAGAAACTGGCACTGGGCTCTAGGTTAATTAGTACCAAAAATAATATAAAATAGCATATTAATGCATATAAAACATCCAAAACAGATAATATAATAGCATGGAAAATTCAAAAATTATAGATACGTCGGAGACGTATCATAACCCCACACCGGCTTCTCCTGTTCGCTTAGTTTTTCCTTCCCTCCCCAATACCCACTTGTTGACATTCTATCTATTGTTGGGGTGTATTTAGATGGTAATGCAGGCTCTCCCTCTTCCATTCTCTCTTTGATTCGGGCAAATGAACTTGCCCAGGTGGCTATTCCTAAGGCCAAAGAGACGACAACTGGGAAGCCGCCGGCCTCGGTTGGCAGTTCTTTGGTCCCGGAGGGGACGGGTTGAGGCACGCCCCCTCTGCCTAAGGCTAAACGGGCTACTACTAAATGAGTTAAATCGTGCGTGGCCCAGTGCAAATATACTATTCGCATAAAAAACCTCACCTCCAAATGAAATTTCTATTTTTGAATATTAGGCGCTCCGGCTAGGGGCGTTGTGACCAGCTCCGTGATTTAGTTCGTGCCGATAATATGGATCAGGTGTGCTTAATTGAGACTTTCAAAGAATCTTTCTCTAGCAACGAGCTTTCATCTACTGCGGGCCTCGATCGCTTCATTTGGCGATGGCTTCCTCCTTTTGAGCATTCTAGAGGTATCCTTATTGGAGCGAAATTAGATTTCTTTGACTTTGTAGCTTCCGATCATGGTATCTTCTAGTCCAGCATGGTGCTTGATACGTCTCCAAAGTATTTATAATTTTTGATTGTTCCATGCTATTATATTATCCATCTAGGATGTTTTACATGCATTTATATGCTATTTTATATGATTTTTGGGACTAACCTATTAACCTAGAGCCCAATGTCAGTTTCTGTTTTTTCCTCGTTTTTGAGTTTTACAGAAAAGGAATACCAAACGGAGTCCAATTGACGTGCCAATTTTTGATGATTTTTTGTGGACCAAAAGAAGCCCCCGAAGTAAAAGAGTTGGGCCAGAAGAGTCCCGAGCCTTCCACGAGGGTAGAGGGCGCGTCCTACCCCCTGGGCGTGTCCCCCTATCTCGTGGACGACTCGGAGACCCCCCTAACGTGAGACCTACGCCAAAAATTCCTATAAATATAGAAACCTCTAGAAAATAACCTAGATCGGGAGCTCCGCCACTGCAAGCTTCTGTAGCCACCAAAAACCAATCGGGGCCCCGTTCCGACACCCAGCCGGAGGGGGGATCCATCACCGGTGGCCATCTTCATCATCCCGGCGCTCTCCAAGACGAGGAGGGAGTAGTTCACCCTCAGGGCTGAGGGTATGTACCAGTAGCTATGTGTTTGATCTCTCTCTCTCTCTCTCTCTCTCTCTCTCTCGTGTTCTTTATTCGGCACGATTTTGATGTATCATGAGCTTTGCCATTATAGTTGGATCTTATGGTGTTTCTCCCCCTCTACTCTCTTGTAATGGATTGAGTTTTCCCTTTGAAGTTATCTTATCGGAGTGAGTCTTTAAGGATTTGAGAACACTTGATGTATGTCTTGCATGTGATTATCTGTGGTGACAATGGGATATTCACGTGATCCACTTGATGTATGTTTTGGTGATCAACTTGCGAGTTCCGTGACCTTGTGAACTTATGCATAGGGGTTGGCACACGTTTTCGTCTGGACTCTCCGGTAGAAACTTTGGGGCACTCTTTGAAGTTCTTTATGTTGGTTGAATAGATGAATATGAGATTATGTGATGCATATCATATAATAATACCCACAGATACTTGAGGTGACATTGGAGTATCTAGGTGACAATAGGGTTTTGGTTGATTTGTGTCTTAAGGTTTTATTCTAGTACGAACTCTAGCATAGATCTGTCGGCGTTCTGGGAACAGGGGTCCCCAGACTTGCCTGCCTGCGGCCTGGCTCAAAGGAGGCCCAGCACGGGCCATCTTCATCAACACAAGGCTCAAGATCCTCGCGAGGGGCCAAGCCTCGCGGGGCGAATGACACGGCGCATCCTCAGGCGCAGCCTCCTCACGCTGGCTCGCGAGGAGGCGGAGAGATCAAGGCTGGGTACCTCGCGAGGTGCCCATGACGCAAGCCATGACGATCGAGGGTGCCAGGTGGGCGCTAGCGCGTGCAGCGTCCTTCTTTCCTCTTCGGTGCAAAGGGGGCAAGCGCAGCCGCGGAGTACCGAGGCATCAGGCAAAGGTTGCCATTTCGGTGCAACGAGACCAAGACCAGGCGGACTACGAGACGGAGGTCACCATGGAGCCCAGCACGGCGTCACCACAGAGCCTTTGGCAGGCGAAGACCAACTTTAGTCAGGATAAGTGTACTAGATGTTCCCCTTCGAATTGGCCAATTGTTGGCGCCCTTCCCGCTCAATATTTGGGAAGAGGCCTAGGGCCTTTGCCTATAAATAGGACCAGCCACCCGCATAGCAAGGGGGTTGGTTCGTTCAGTTCGCAAGCAGAGAAAGAGAGAGAGAGAGAGAGAGAGGGAGAGAGAGAGAGAGAGAGAGAGAGAGAGAGAGAGAGAGAGAGAGAAGGGTGACTGAACTCCTCCTTGCAGTTCATCGCCCTAGCCAAGAACAGACCCTCGCGAGGCTGTTCTTCCTTGTATTGTTCATCATCACCAGCCCCAGGAGGCAATCCACCAACCACACACTAGAGTAGGGTATTACACCACAACGGTGGCCTGAACCAGTATAAACCTTGTGTCTCTTGTGCAGTTCTTTCAGTAGTTTAGATCTTTGTGAGACGGGGAGGTAGAAGGCGTAATCTCCACGCACACCCCAGTGTTCGAACCTTAAGGGTCTGCCGGAACCCGTGATCCGACATTTGGCGCGCCAGGTAGGGGTGCGCCGGAATCTGTCTTCCACCACTCCGCTGTCCTCCGACCGCCGCATCCATGTATGGCGCCAGTCGAGCTCGCGTCGCCCCGGCGGCCCTTGCCGGTGGGCGTTCTCGTTGTCCCTCGTCGCCCGCCGTCAACACCGCCACCGGCCCGGCGGGAAACGAGCGGCAAGCACCACCCCAGCATCCGCCTACGCGACAGAGTAACTGCACCGCAACATCGACGCCTCCGATCGTTGCGGCCCTCCTAGGCGGCTCGAAGGCGCCGCCCACGGGTCGCCATGTCAAGCCTTTTTCCCGCCGGGTTAGCACCGTTTCCGCACGGCAGGGGGCTCCCTCGGACCGGGCGGCGCGCGAGGTCAGTCTGACCTTTAGCTCGGAGGACCACCCCACCAACCTGGTCGGCTCGGGCGCGCTCCCCCTGTTGTGCACCCCCACCATATGCCAGGTGGCCGTCACTAGAACCCTCGTTGACGGCGGCGCGGGCCTCAGCGTGCTTTCGGTCGAGACTTTCAACCTCCTCTGCATACCCCGGGAGCGGCTGCGACCCAGCCGATCTTTCTCGGGTGTCGGGGGCGGATCATCTGACCCCCTGGGACAGATCCGGCTCCCGGTAACCTTCGGCACCTATGACAACTTCCGCACGGAGATGGTCGACTTCGACATCGCCCCCATCGGCCTCCCTTACAACGCCATCCTTGGCTACCCGGCACTGGCTCAGTTCATGGCCGCCACGCACCCAGCGTACAACCTCATGAAGATGCCCGGGAGCAGCGGTACCCTCGCCGTGCACGGGGACACCGGAGACGCCCTGCGAGTACTCAAGCTTGCCTTCAAGACGGCGGCATCGGCACGGCCCGTCAATGCGGAGAACCCTGAGCCCAAGGGGGCTGCACCCGCCAAGAAGAAGCAGTTGTTCACCCAGGACAAGGCAGAAACCAAGCAGATACCCGTCGATGAGGACGGGTCCTCCAGTGCCACTTTCACCATAGGCGCCAACCTTGAGCATGAGCAGGAGGAGGCCTTGGTCAAGTTCCTGCGCGCGAATAAGAAGGTATTCGCTTGGGAGCCCGATCAGCTAGTGGGGATCCCCAGGAGTGTCATCGAGCATCACCTCAACGTGTGCCCAAATGTGCGCCCCGTGAAGCAGAAGGCCAAGCGGCAGTCCGTGGAGAAGCAGGCCTTCATTGTCCAAGAGACCCGCAAGCTAGAAGCCGCTGGGGTCATTCGCGAGGTCCGATACCCGGATTGGTTGGCCAACCCTGTCGTTGTGCCCAAGAAAGGGGGGAAGGAACGCATGTGTGTCGACTTCACCAACCTCAACAAGGCGTGCCCGCAAGATCCGTTTCCGCTCCCCTGCATCGACCAGATCGTCGATTCCACTGCGGAGTGCGACCTGCTATGCTTCCTGGACGCCTTCTCCGGGTATCACCAGATCAAGATGGCGGTAGAAGACGTTGAGAAGACCGCCTTCTTGACCCCGTGCGGGGTATACTGCTATACATGCATGCCGTTCGGACTGCGTAACACAGGGGCAACCTTTCAGTGGCTGATGCACATCACCTTGGGCCCGCAACTCAGAAAGAATGTCGAAGCCTACATTGATGACATTGTAGTAAAATCTCGGGTGGCCAAGACCCTGATACAAGACCTGGAGGAGACCTTCGCGAGCCTCGACGCAGTAAACATGTGGCTCAACCCAGAGAAATGTGTGTTTGGCGTCCCCTCGGGCAAGCTTTTGGGATTCCTCGTGTCCCATCGTGGCATCGAGGCCAACCCCGAGAAGGTCAAGGCGGTCGAGGACATGAGCCCGCCAAAGACCCTCAGAGAAATGCAGAAGCTCACTGGGCGCGTGACCGCGCTAGGGCGCTTCATCTCCAAATTGGGGGAGCGAGCGCTGCCTTTCTTTCAGCTGATGAAGAAAAAGGGGCCCTTTGAATGGACTGAAGAGGCAGATAAGGCGTTTCAAGATCTCAAGAGGTACCTGACTAGTCCCCCAGTCATGGTGGCTCCGCACCCTCAAGAGCCCCTGCTGCTTTACCTCGTCGCCACTCCCTACTCCGCCAGCGCAGCCCTGGTGGCGGTTAGGGAGGAGCGCCGAGTCAAGACCGCAGCGGTAGCCCGAGGCAAGAAAAAACGGGAACAAGGAAAGTCTGCAGAAGCCGGAACCGCAGTTGAGGAGGGTCAGCTGTCGAAGAATGCACCAGAGGCAGGAGAGGCCGCATGCCCGGATGATCCACCTCCCGAGGCCACGCCATCTCGTGAGGCGCCCTTACCTCCCAAGGGCGCCGCAACCCCAGATGCTCTCAGCCTTGTTGAGCATCTAGTCTACTTTGTTAGCACGGTGTTACGGGACGCGAGGGCACGGTACCCAATGCCTCAGAAGCTCCTCCTTGCGCTACTGGTAGCCTCGCGCAAGCTGCGTCACTACTTCCAAGCTCATCCCATCAAAGTCATCTCATCGTACCCCCTGGAGAGAGTGCTCAGGAGCCCTAACTCAGCCGGAAGGGTCGCCGAGTGGAACATGGAGTTGCAGGCGTTTCAGCTCGAGTTCAGCACAACCAGGGTCATCAAAGGAGCAGCGTTGGCGGATTTCGTGGCGGAATGGGTGGAGGCACCAGGCCTCAGGGACAATGAGGATCGGTCCCTCTCTCCAGGGAGTGAGGCGTCGGAAGGCTGGGTCATGTACTTCGATGGAGTGTTCTCCAGGCACGGCGTGGGGGCTGGTGCGGTGCTGATATCACCCACTCAGGATAAGCTCTACTATGCCGTACAGCTCTGTTTCCAGCAAGGTGAAAAGGTCTCCAACAACATAGCAGAATATGAGGGACTGATAGCCAGGTTGAAGGCCGCAGTAGCCCTGGGAGTGAAACGCCTCACCGTCAAGGGCGACTCGCAGCTCCTAGTCAACTTCTCCATCAAGGTGTACGAGCCGAAGGACGAGCATATGGAGGCCTACCTAGCGGAGGTCCGCAGGATGGAAAAGCAGTTCTGGGGGCTGGAGCTGAAGCACGTGCCCCGTGGCACCAATCAGGAAGCTGACGACATAGCCGGGCGGGCATCCAGGCGGTTGCCGCAGGAACCCGGCGTCTTCGAAGAGCGGCTCTTCAAACCTTCAGCACAGCTGACGTTATCAAACACCGCTCAGTCTCGAGAGGAGCTCCCCCAGCCGCCAGCCTCGGGAGCCCCGGTCTGCGAACCGACCTCAGGAGCACGCCTGCTCCTGACGATGGAACCTCACGAGGAGTGCTGGATCGCAGAACTCCGGAGTTATTTAACGCAAGGGGCCCTACCAGAAAAAGAAGAGGAAGCGGAGCGTGTGGCGCGGCAGGCCATGGCATACTGCATCAGAGATGGAGAACTTTACTGGAAGCGACCAAACGGTGTATCTCTGCGCTGCATCTCCAGGGAGCAAGGAAAGGAACTACTGGAGGACATACACAGCGGAGACTGCGGACACCACTCATCATCACGGACCCTCGTCGGCAAGGCATTCCGCAGCGGGTTCTATTGGCCCACCGCGCTCAACGACGCAATCGAATTGGTAAAGGCTTGTGAGGCCTGCCAGTTTCATTCCAAGCAGATCCATCAACCGGCGGGGGGCCTGCAGACAATACCCATCTCATGGCCCTTCGCAGTTTGGGGGTTGGATATTCTGGGCCCGTTCCCTCGGGCGCCAGGGAGCTACCGTTACCTCTACGTCGCCATTGACAAGTTCACCAAGTGGGCAGAAGTGGAGGCTGTCCATACCATCCCCGCTGGCTCGGCGGTCAAGTTCATCAGGGGTATCGTGAGCCGGTTCGGGGTGCCGAATCGCATCATCACAGACAACGGTTCGCAGTTCACCAGTAATCTCTTCAAAACATACTGTGCTAACCTTGGGACGCAGATATGCTACGCTTCGGTGGCACACCCGCGAAGCAATGGGCAGGCCGAACGAGCCAATGCGGAGGTCCTGAGAGGCTTCAAGACCAGGACATTCAAGAAGAAGCTGGAGGCCTACGGCAGAGGTTGGTATGACGAGCTCCAGTCCGTGTTGTGGTCCATCCGCACAACTGCAACCAAACCAACTGGGGAGACCCCGTTCTTCCTGGTCTATGGAGCCGAAGCAGTCCTTCCTCACGAGGTCAGGCATCGCTCCGTGCGGGTCCTGGCGTTCGACGAGGCGCAGCAGGACGCCATGCGGGGGATGGACCTCGTACTGGGGGAGGGACGCCGCCGGGAAGCCGCGCTGCGAGCGGCAAGGTACCAACAGGCGCTACGATGATATCGCTGCCGCAACATCCGCCCCAGGACCCTCGAGGTAGGAGACCTCGTACTCAGGCGGGTTCTCTCCAGGGAAGGGCTACACAAGCTCTCTCCCATGTGGGAGGGCCCGTTCAAGGTTGTTCATGTTTCCAGGCCAGGCTCCGTGCGCTTGGAGACTTAAGAGGGGGAGCCGGTCCAGAACGCGTGGAACATCCAGCACCTCCAGAGGTTCTACCCCTAAAAGGCCCAGAGCCTGTGAAGAAGGCGAACGCCTGTGAAGACCTTCCCTTTTTTGGAAAAAGCCCGGAGCCTGTGAAGCAAGGCGAGTGCCTGTGAAGCTATCGCGTTTTGGGAAAGGCCCGGAGCCTGTGAAGCAAGGCGAGTGCCTGTGAAGCTATCGCGTCTTGGGAAAGGCCCGGAGCCTGTGAAGCAAGGCGAGTGCCTGTGAAGCTATCGCGTTTTGGAAAAGGCCCGGAGCCTGTGAAGCAAGGCCAATGCCTGTGAAGCTCGCCGCCCCGTGACACTCTCACGTAATAATGAGTGGGGTTGTACACGCCCCGGAGTCTCAGGAGCGCCGGCCTCAGGCCCTGGGGCTCCCTCCCACGCCCAGTGGTAGCACTTAGCTCCGCGCTGGTGAGAAGATGTCGAAGACTAGATTAGGTGCCGGACACGGCTTTTTCATTTGCTTTCCGCAGTTGACGTGTTTACTTGCATTTGAAGTCTTATTGAAGTTATCGCTGTTGCTGGTTTGTGGTTCGTCGATTTTCGCTCCTTGCTTTGGTTTCTCTCATAAACGACCTCGCGAGGGATGGTACTCAAACGTCCTCGCGAGCGTTTCTGCTCTAGCCGCTGGAAGGTTTCATGGCCCGGGCACGTTACAGGAGCACCCCTCTAGTCCGTGCCCCTCGGGCACCGCGACGCACACACAGGGCCTGGGTTGGTCGCCCCCCCGGCAGGGGTCAAAAACTATCTACGCACAGGCGTATAGTTAAGAGGCGCAAAAATAAGATCAAGATAATGGCTAAAACGGCAATAATTCCCAACACGCCCCAGCGGGGCTCCATGCAGCTGTTTTGTCTTACACAGGAAACAAAAGGAAAAGGAAAGGACGAGCCCGGCGCAGCCCTCCTCACATCAGCCCGCGGAGGCGACCCGGGCTGCCTCCGGGCCTCAGGAAGACTCCCTCTCGCACTTCACCAAGGCACGACGGCGGGTGGACGAGCCACCACCTCCCAAGCAAGCTCGACGGTGCGGGGCTTGACTGCGGCCACCGCTGGAGGAGTCGCTTGAGGAAGAGTTGATGAAGCTTGGGGAGTCTCGGGCGCCGCCATCCGCGCGGGCGCTATCTCCCCCATCACCGTCAGAGCGGGGCCCCCAGCCGCGGTCGTCGTCCTTAGGGCAACACCCCGCGCGGCGACCATCTTTCCCAAACACCCTCACATAGAGGGTGGCGTCGCCGTCAAACCTGAAGTGCAGGGTGCACCGGCGCCCTAGGCCGCGAGCGCGGGCGAACGCCTACCAGCCACGAGTTAAGGCCAAGCCCCCGTTGGCGGAGACCTCCAGCACGGCCAATGAGGACCTGCTGCAGCAGCCCTCCGCCTGGAGCCAGAGGCCACCAGGAGCACCGGCCGGGAGTTCACCAAGGAGGAAGCGGGGGAGTTGGAGCCGGGCGCTAGTCGGCTCCGCCGACCAGACGACGAACTTTGGTAGCACCTGCGCAGCGCGAAAGCGCGGCCTGGGGGAGCGCGCAACCCAGGTGTGTCCCTCGGCCACAGCGGCTCGCCCGCCACTGTGTTGGGGGTCGCCCCCATGACCACCAAACGCTACCGGGGCGGCCACCGGATGCTTCCGAGGGCGCCCACAACCGCGCTTGGGCGGGGGAGAGGCAGGATCGACCTGGAGGGCCTTCCCCTTCTCCGTAGCCGAGTACCTCCTCGATGGAGCCATCACACCAAGGCAGAGCAAGAATTGAGGAAAAGGAGAAAACAAGAAGAGATGGACCGGAAGGGCACGCGCCGTGCCGTACTTATAGCCGACGAAGGCCAACCGCCGGCCTCCACGATCATAGGTAATCATGACACGATCTGCATGCAGGGACTTGTCCAACTCGCACGATCACCGAGGCATCATGGGGAAGTGGAGACGCTCACCTCCCATCAACCGCCACGCGGCGCCCAAGGCCGCAGGCTGTTAGGGCCCGCGGTGCTTCGCCCTTGCCCTTTCGCCTCTCGGCACGGCCAAGTCCATGCGCGCCTTGGGCCCGGCGGCTACTGTCAGCGTTCTGGGAACGGGGGTCCCCAGACTAGCCTACCTGCGGCCTGCGGCGTGGCTCAAAGGAGGCCCAGCACGGCCCATCTTCATCAACACAAGGCTCAAGACCCTCGTGAGGGGCCAAGCCTCGCGGGGCAGACGACACGGCGCATCCTCAGGCGTAGCCTCCTCAGGCTGGCTCGCGAGGAGGCGGAGAGATCAAGGCCGGGTACCTCGCGAGGTGCCCATGACGCAAGCCATGACGATCGAGGGTGCCAGGCGGGCGCCAGCGCGCGTAGCGTCCTTCTTTCCTCTTTGGTGCAAAGGGGCAAGCGCAGCCGCGGAGTACCGAGGCATCAGGCAAAGGTTGCCATTTCGGTGCAACAAGACCAAGACCAGGCGGACTACGAGACGGAGGTCACCATGGAGCCCAGCACGGCGTCACCACAGAGCCTTTGGCAGGCGAAGACCAACTTTAGTCGGGATAAGTGTACTAGATGTTCCCCTTCGAATTGGCCTATTGTTGGCGCCCTTCCCGCTCAATATTTGGGAAGAGGCCCAGGGCCTTTGCCTATAAATAGGACCAGCCACCCGCATAGCAAGGGGGTTGGTTCGTTCGGTTCGCAAGTAGAGAAAGAGAGAGAGAGAGAGAGAGAGAGAGAGAGAGAGAGAGAGAGAGAGAAGGGTGACTAAACTCCTCCTTGCAGTTCATCGCCCTAGCCAAGAACAGACCCTCGCGAGGCTGTTCTTCCTTGTATTGTTCATCATCACCAGCCCCAGGAGGCAATCCACCAACCACACACTGGAGTAGGGTATTACACCACAATGGTGGCCCGAACCAGTATAAACCTTGTGTCTCTTGTGCAGTTCTTTCAGTAGTTTAGATCTTTGTGAGACGGGGAGGTAGAAGGCCAAATCTCCGCGTGCACCCCAGTGTTCGAACCTTAAGGGTCTGCCGGAACCCGTGAGCCGACAAGATCGAACAGAAATAATAGCTTTGTGTTATTTTACTACGGACTCTTGAATAGATCGATCAGAAAGAATAACTTTGAGGTGGTTTCACACCCAACAATAATCTCCTCGTTTGTTCTCCGCTATTAGTGACTTTGGAGTGACTCTTTGTTGCATGTTGAGGGATTGTTATATGATCCAACTATGTTATCCTTGTCGAGAGAACTTGCACTAGTGAAAGTATGAACCCTAGGCCTTGTTTCAACGCATTGCAATACCGTTTTCTCTCACTTTTATCATTAGTTAACTTGCAGTTTTTAGATTTTGAGATTACAAAAACCTATATCTACCATCCATATTGCACTTGTATCAGCATCTCTTCGCCAAACTAGTGCACCTATACAATTTAACATTGTATTGGGTGTGTTGGGGACACAAGAGACTCTTTGTTATTTGGTTGCAGGGTTGTTTGAGAGAGACCATCTTCATCCTACGCCTCCCACGGATTGATAAACCTTAGGTTATCCACTTGAGGGAAATTTGCTACTGTCCGACAAATCTCTACACTTGGAGGCCCAACAACGTCTACAAGAAGAAGGTTGTATAGTAGACATCAAGCTCTTTTCTGGCGCCGTTGCCGGGGAGGTGAGTGCTTGAAGGTATATCTTTAGATCTTGCAATCGAATCTTTTAGTGTCTTGTTTTATCACTAGTTTAGTCTATAAAATAAAACTACAAAAAATGGAATTATGATTGCCTCATATGCTTCATCTTTTTAATGCCTTTCGTGAAAATAAGGATTCCGATAATTGTGACAAAGTGTTAGAAGAAGAATGTATTAAAATGTTTGGCACTAAATCTTTGGATGATGAGCATGATTGCAATGTTGTTAGAATGAATTCTTCGAACGCCCATGATGCTAATGATATTCAAAGCCACAAGCTTGGGGATGCTATGTTTAATGAAGATGATACTTTTTGTCCCCAAAGTTTTGATGAGCAAAATTAATAGGATGAAAGGATCCATCCTATCTATGATGATTATTGTGATGACACATATGCTATAAATAATAATGATATCCATGAAACTTGTCATCATGATTTTAACTTTCAATTGGATTATGCCTCACATGATAGTTATTTTGTTGAGTTTTCTCCCACTACTATTCATGAGAAGAAATTTGCTTATGTGGAGAGTAATAAAAATTCTATGCTTGTAGATCATGAAAAGAATGCTTTATGTGATGGTTATATTGTTGAATTAATTCATGATGCTACTAAAAATTATTATGAGAGAGGAACATATGCTTTTGCATATTGCAATAATATCAAGTTTCGTCTCTATGTGTTGAAAATCTTGAAGTTATCCTTGTTTTACTTTCCTATGCAAGTTGATTCTTGTTCCCACAAGTTGTTTGCTCACAAAATCCCTATGAATATGAAGTGGGTTAGGCTTAAATGTGCTAGTTATATTCTTCATGATGCTCTCTTTATGTTTCAATTCCTATCTTTTATGTGAGCATCATTGTCATCATCATGCCTAGCTATAAAGGCATTAAAGAAAAGCGCTTGTTGGGAGACAACCTAATATTTACCCCTACTGTTTTTGTGTGTTCACATGATTAAGCTACTGTAGTAATCATGTTTTATAGCTTTTGTTTCAATAAAGTGCCAAGTAAGACCTTTGGGATGATCTATGGTGGTAGTTGATTTGATCTTGCTGAAAAACAGAAAGTATGCACTCACGAAAATAATTATCATTTTTTACCAGAGAGAGATAAAATACCAAATCAAACTTCAGTAGATCAATATACTTTTTACCCTGGTCGTCCTAATTTCTCAGAATTTTTGGAGTTACATAAGTATTCGAAATCTCCATATTACTAGAGACTGTTCTGTTTTTGACAGATTCTGTTTTCATTGTGTTGTTTGCTTATTTTGATGAATCTATGAGTAGTATCGGAGGGTATGAAACATAGAGAAGTTGTAATCCAGTATATATTACACCAATATGAATTTAGAATGAGTTCACAATAGTACCTATGTGGTGATTTATTTTCTTATGCTAACGGAGCTTACGAGTTTTCTGCTAAGTTTTGTGTTGTGAAGTTTTCAAGTTTTGGGTAAAGATTCAATGGACTATGAAATAAGGAGTGGCAAGAGCCTAAGCTTGGGGATGACCAAGGCACCCCAAGGTAATATTCAAGGACAACGAAGAGCCTAAGCTTGGGGATGCCCCGGATGGCATCCCGTCTTTCGTCTTCGTTCATCGGTAACTTTACTTGAGGCTATATTTTTATTCACCACATGATATGTGTTTTGTTTGGAGCATCATTTTATTTTATTTTGTTTTGATTGCTGTTTGAATAAAATACCAAGATCTGGAATTCTTAAATGTTTGAGAGTCTTCACATAGTTGCATAATTATTCAACTACTCATTGATCTTCACTTATATCTTTCAGAGTAGTTTGTCGTTTGCTCTAGTGCTTCACGTATATCTTTTAGAGAACGACTGTGGTTTTATTTTGAAGAAATTAATGAACTCTCATGCTTCACTTATATTATTTTGAGAGTCTTTTAGAACAACATGGTAATTTTCTTTGGTTATAAGATTAGTTCTAATATGATGGGCATTCAAGATGGGTATAATAAAAACTTTCATATAGAGTGCATTGAATACTATAAGAAGTTTGATACTTGATGATTGTTTTGAGATATGAAGATGGTGATATTAGAGTCGTGCTAGTTGAGTAATTGTGAAATTGAGAAATACTTGTGTTGAGGTTTGCAAGTCCCATAGCATGCACGTATGGTAACTGTTGTGTGACAAATTTGAAGCATGAGGTGTTTCTTTGATTGCCTTCCTTATGAGTGGCGGTCGGGGACGATCGATGGTCTTTTCCTACCAATCTATACCCCTAGGAGCATGCGCGTAGTGCTTGGTTTTGATGACTTCTAGATTTTTGCAGTAAGTATGTGAGTTCTTTATGACTAATGTTGAGTCCATGGATTATACGCACTCTCACCCTTCCACCATTGCTAGCCTCTCTTGTGCCGCGCAACTTTCGCCGGTACCATAAACCCATCATTTACCTTCCTCAAAACAGCCACCATACCTACCTATTATGGCATTTCCATAGCCATTATGAGATATATTGCCATGCAACATTCCACCGTTCCATTTATTATGACACGCTCCATAATTGTCATATTGCTTTGCATGATCATGTAGTTGACATCGTATTTGTGGCAAATCCACCCTTCATAATTCTTTCATACATGTCACTCTTGATTCATTGCACATGCCGGTATACCGCCGGAGGCATTCTCGTAGAGTCATATTTTGTTCTCAGTATCGAGTTGTAATTCTTGAGTTGTAAGTAAAGAAAAGTGTGATGATCTTCCTTTTTAGAGCATTGTGCCAGTGAGGAAAGGATGATGGGGACTATGATTCCCCCACAAGTCGGGATGAGACTCCGGACGAAAAAAGAGGCCAAAATAAGTGTGAAAGGCCCAAATAAAAAATGAGAGAAAAACAGAGAAGGGGCAATGCTACTATCCTTTTACCACACTTGTGGTTCAAAGTAGCATCATGATCTTCATGACAGAGAGTCTCCTATGTTGTCACTTTCATATACTAGTGGGAATTTTTCATTGTAGAACTTGGCTTGTATATTCCAATGATGGGCTTCCTCAAATTTCCCTAGGTCTTCGTGAGCAAGCAAGTTGGATGCACACCCACTTACTTTCTTTTGTTGAGATTTCATACACTTATAGCTCTAGTGCATCCATTGCATGGCAATCCCTACTCACGCACATCGATATCTATTGATGGGCATCTCCATAGCCCATTGATACGCCTAGTTGATGTGAGACTATCTTCCTCTTTTTTTGTCTTCTCCACAACCACCACTCTATTCCACATATAGTGCTATGTCCATGGCTCACGCTCATATATTGCGTGAAAGTTGAAAAAGTTTGAGAATACTAAAGTATGAAACAATTGCTTGGCTTGTCATCGCGGTTGTGCATGATTGGAGCATTTTGTGTGACGAAGATGAAGCATAGCCAAACTATATGATTTTGTAGGGATGAGCTTTCTTTGGCTATGCTATTTTGAGAAGACCTAATTGCTTGGTTAGTATGCTTGAAGTATTATTATTTTTATGTTAATATTAAACTTTTGTCTTGAATCTTTCGGATCTGAACATTGATGCCACAATAAAGAAAATTACATTGAAAAATATGTTACGTAGCATTCCACATCAAAAATTCTGTTTTTATCATTTACCTACTCGAGGACGAGTAGGAATTAAGCTTGGGGATGCTTGATACGTCTCCAACGTATCTATAATTTTTGATTGTTCCATGCTATTATATTATCCAACTAGGATGTTTTATATGCATTTATATGCTATTTTATATGGTTTTTGGGACTAACCTATTAACCTAGAGCCCAGTGCCAGTTTCTGTTTTTTCCTTGTTTTTGAGTTTTATAGAAAAGGAATACCAAACGGAGTCCAATTGACGTGCCGATTTTTGATGATTTTTTGTGGACCGAAAGAAGCCCCCGAAGTAAAAGAGTTGGGCCAGAAGAGTCCCGAGCCGTCCACGAGGGTGGAGGGCGCGCCCTACCCCTGGGCGCGTCCCCTATCTCATGGACGACTCGGAGACCCCCCCTGACGTGAGACCTACGCCAAAAATCCCTATAAATACAGAAACCTCCAGAAAATAACCTAGATCAGGAGTTCCGCCGCCGCAAGCCTCTGTAGCCACCAAAAACCAATCGGGACCCCGTTCTGGCACCCTGCCGGAGGGGGGATCCATCACCAATGGCCATCTTCATCATCCTGGCGCTCTCCATGACAAGGAGGGAGTAGTTCACCCTCGGGGCTGAGGGTATGTACCAGTAGCTATGTGTTTGATCTCTCTCTCTCCCTCTCTCATGTTCTTATTCGGCACGATCTTGATGTATCATGAGCTTTGCTATTATAGTTGGATCTTATGATGTTTCTCCCCCTCTACTCTCTTGTAATGGATTGAGTTTTCCCTTTGAATCTTATCAGAGTGAGTCTTTAAGGATTTGAGAACACTTGATGTATGTCTTGCATGTCCTTATCTGTGGTGACAATGGGATATTCACGTGATCCACTTGATGTATGTTTTGGTGGTCAACTTGCGAGTTCCGTGACCTTGTGAACTTATGCATAGTGGTTGGCACACGTTTTCGTCTTGACTCTCCGGTAGAAACTTTGGGGCACTCTTTGAAGTTCTTTGTGTTGGTTAAATAGATGAATATGAGATTGTGTGATGCATATCATATAATCATACCCGCGGGTACTTGAGGTGACATTGGAGTATCTAAGTGACATTAGGGTTTTGGTTGATTTGTGTCTTAAGGTGTTATTCTAGTACGAACTCTAGGATAGATCGAACGGAAATAATAGCTTCGTGTTATTTTACTACAGACTCTTGAATAGATCGATCAGAAAGAATAACTTTGAGGTGGTTTCGTACCCTACAATAATCTCTTCGTTTGTTCTCCGTTATTAGTGACTTTGGAGTGACTCTTTGTTGCGTGTTGAGGGATTGTTATATGATCTAGTGTTATATGATCTAACTATGTTATCCTTGTTGAGAGAACTTGCACTATTGAAAGTATGAACCCTGGGCCTTGTTTCAACGCATTGCAATACTGTTTGCGCTCACTTTTATCATTAGTTACCTTGCTGTTTTTAGATTTTGAGATTACAAGAACCTATATCTACCATCCATATTGCACTTGTATCACCATCTCTTCGCCGAACTAGTGCACCTATACAATTTACCATTGTATTGGGTGTGTTGGGGACACAAGAGACTCTTTGCTATTTGGTTGCAGGGTTGTTTGAGAGAGACCATCTTCATCCTATGCCTCCCACGGATAGATAAACCTTAGGTCATCTACTTGAGGGAAATTTGCTACTGTCCTACAAACCTCTGCACTTGGAGGCCCAACAACGTCTACAAGAAGAAGGTTGTGTAGTAGACATCAGTGCTCCATCATAAGAGCCTTAATGTTCTTTGGAATATCTTGGTGGTTTATGGCCCTACTGATCTCTCTCTCTCTCCCTCTCTCTCTCTTAGAACTGGATGAACTCATGACAAAAATTGATTCTTGTAATATCCCGCTTCTTATTGGTGGGGATTTTAACTTATTGCAGGCTCCTACTGAAAAAAACTCATCTATTTTT
The DNA here is from genome assembly GCA_034509565.1 of Triticum monococcum. Taxonomy (NCBI): domain Eukaryota; kingdom Viridiplantae; phylum Streptophyta; class Magnoliopsida; order Poales; family Poaceae; genus Triticum; species Triticum monococcum. Next base: position 361,403,542 of record CM067845.1, on the reverse strand, counting down.
TCATGGCCTATGTCGGATGATTTTAATGGTTTCATTGCGGATTGTGCACTTCGTGAGATCCCTAGGTCTGGGGCTACATGGTCCAATCATCAGATTAACCCAGTTCGATCGATTTTGAATTGTGTGTTTATGTCTCACCCCTGGGATTTATTGTTCCCGCGGGTCTTTCTTTCGGCTTTGCCACATGTTGGGTCTGACCACTCCCCCCTTTTGTTGGATCTCAGTGTCCGTCCAGTTTCTGTTTCTTGTAGGTTTCAATTCGATGCATCTTGGCTATTGGTTGACAGTTTTTTTATCTTGCTTCTAGGAAGATTTCCTCGTTACTGGCCTCAAGGGTTCGGTCGTTTGGGCCGATGGATGACTGGCACTATTGCTCCTACCATCTTCGCAAATTCCTTAAGGGCTGGGGCCGCAATAGGGTGGCTGAGGCGCGCAAGCTTAAGCTTGACCTGTTGGGTTGTCCGCCTTGGCTTGACAGCAACATTATGACATCGAGGATGCTCTTATGTAGCTTAATCGTTAGGCTGAGGCATACTGGAAACAATGTGGCTTGATCAACTGGACCATGAAAGGTGACTCGCCTACTGCGTATTTTTTCACGATCGAATATGGTAGACATTTGCGGTTCTCGATAGGCAGTCTTTTAATTGATGACGTGCGAGTCTCTGGTCCTAGCCTTACCATTGATCACGCGCACAATTTTTTTTCTTCCTTGCTAGCAGTTAGGCCTACTTCTGGCTTCTCTCTCTCGCCTTCCTTTTGGGATCAGCACATTTATGTCTCCAGGGAGGAGAATACTGCCCTCATGCTCCCTCTCTCAGTGGAGGAGATCGAGGTGTCCATCTCCTCCGCCAATATGAATTCTGCCTCTAGTCCTGATGGCTATTCTATTTTATTTTCTGAAAATTCTGGTCGGTGTTGCGTGACCTGGTTTGTTCTATTATTCAAGGTTGAATTATGCTATCCTTTCCCTCATTCCTAAGGTGAAGGGTGCGGAGGTGATCTCCCAGTTTCGACCTATCGCTCTTATTAATAATTTTGCTAAGTTCCTGGCCAAAGGCTTTGCATCTCGCCTTTCTCCCGTCGCTATCGTATTCTTAGTCCCACACGGCCTACTTTCATGAAAGGATGTTTTATCCTTGATGGTGTTCTTTGTCTGCATGAGGTTGTGCATGACCTCAAGATCAGAGGCTCCCGTGCCGTAATATTGAAGATTGACTTTGAAAAAGCATATGACTGTTAGTTGGGATTTTGACGATGCTTATGTCCATCGTGTTATGCAACTAGTTTCTAGGGGGCATGCTTTGTGGTAGTCAATGGTGTTCTCAGCAAGTTCTTTGCCAATGGTAGGGGTCTGAGGCAATGGGACCCTTTCTCTCCCCTCCTGTTCAACTTTGTGGTTGACACCCTCTCGTGTCTTTTGGATCGGGCTATTTCTGCGGGTCATATCTCCCATGTTATTTCCCATCTTCTGCCCCGCGGTATCTCGCACCTCCAGTATGCTGATTACACCATCATTATGGTGGAACTTAACTATGCATATATTGCTTATCTGAAATTTATCTTTCTCTATTTTGAAGCCTTGTCAGGGCTTAAAATTAATTTCTTCAAAAATGAGGTCATTGTCACTGGTGTGTTTGAGGTTGAAGCCCTCCAGATATCTCATCTTTTGAATTGCAAGCTAGGCTCCTTCCCTTTCAAGTACATGGGCCTATCTATCTCTCCCCATCGTGCCATAGAATTTAAACCCCTTTTCAACAAACTGGGAAATCGTGTCATTCCATGGCGTGTCAAGTATAACAACTCAGCTGGGAAGGTGTGTCTTATCAATGGGTGTTTATCCTCCCTCCCCATGCTCACTATGGGCTTCTACCGCCTCTCTCAGGGTACTCATGACGGTTTTATAAGCATAGAGGTGCTTGATTGCTCCCTGACTATAGCACCAGAAAGCTCCTGTCTGCTAGGACTACATTGGTGTTTCCCCAAAGAGGAAGGGATGATGTAGCACAACGAAGGTAGGTATTTCACTCAGTGATGAAACCAAGGTTATCGAATAAGTAGGAGAACCAAGCAACACAACGTAAACAACACCTGCACACAAATAACAACACCTTGCAACCCGACGTGTTAAAGGGGTTGTCAATCCCTTTCGGGTAACGATGCCAGAAATTTGTAGTAGATTGAAATAATAGATCGTAAATAAAATAAAGTGAAGAAAAGGATTTTTGTATTTTTGGTTTAATAGATCTGAATAAAAATGCAAAGGAAAAGTAGATCGCAAGCAAATATATGAGAAAGAAGACCCGAGGGCCGTAGGTTTCACTAGTGGCTTCTCTCGAGAAAGATAACAAACGGTGGGTAAACAAATTACTGTTGGGAAATTGATAGAACCTCAAATAATTACGACGATATCCAGGCAATGATCATTACATAGGCATCACGTCCAAGATTAGTAGACCGACTCCTGCCTGCATCTACTATTATTACTCCACACATCAACCGCTATCCAGCATGCATCCAGTGTATTAAGTTCATGGAAAAACGGAGTGATGCAATAAGAACAATGACATGATGTAGAAAAGATCCATTTATCTATTGCGTAGATATAGATCCCATCTTTTTATCCTTAGTAGCAATGATACATACGTGTCGGTTCCCTTTTTATCACTGGGATCAAGCACCGTAAGATCGAACCCACTACCGGGCACCTCTTCCCATTGCAAGATAAATAGATCAAGTTGGCCAAACAAAACCCAAATATCGGAGAAGAAATGTGAGGCTATAAGAGATCATGCATATAAGATATCAAAGAAACTCAAATAACTTTCATGGATATAAAAAGATATGACTGATCATAAACTCAAAGTTCATCAGATCCCAACAAACACACTGCAAAAAGAGTTACATCATATGGATCTGCAAGAGACCATTGTATTGAGAATTCAACGAGAGAGAGAAAGCCATCTAGCTACTAACTATGGACCCGAAGGTCTACAAAGAACTACTCACGCATCATCGGAGAGGCACCAATGGAGGTGGTGAACCCCATCCGAGATGGTGTCTAGATTGGATCTGGTGGTTATGGACTCTGCGGCGACTGGTTGAATATTTCGTCGACTCCCCTAGGGTTCTGGTATTTCTGGGGTATTTATAGAGCAAAGAGGCGGTTCGGGGGGCACCCGAGGTGGGAACAACCCACCAGGGCGCGCCTGGGCCTCCTAGCGTGCTCTGGTGGGTTGTCCCCTCATCAGGACTCCCCCCAGGTGCAACCAGGGCCCAGCATGTTCCTTCTGCTCCATAAAAAATCTCCTTAAACTTTCGTGGCATTTGGACTCCGTCTGATATTGATTTTCTGCGATGTAAAAAACACCCCTGGGATTTATTGTTCCCGCGGGTCTTTCTTTCAGCTTTGCCACATGTTGGGTCTGACCACTCCCCCCTTTTGTTGGATCTCAGTGTCCGTCCAGTTTCTGTTTCTTGTAGGTTTCAATTCGATGCCTCTTGGCTATTGGTTGACAGTTTTTTTATCTTGCTTCTAGGAAGATTTCCTCGTTACTGGCCTCAAGGGTTCGGTCGTTCGGGCCGATGGATGACTGGCACTATTGCTCCTACCATCTTTGCAAATTCCTAAGGGCTGGGGCCGCAATAGGGTGGCTGAGGCGTGCAAGCTTAAGCTTGACCTGTTGGGTTGTCCGCCTTGGCTTGACAGCAACATTATGACATCGAGGATGCTCTTATGTAGCTTAATCGTTAGGCTGAGGCATACTGGAAACAATGTGGCTTGATCAACTCGACCATGAAAGGTGACTCGCCTACTGCGTATTTTTTCACGATCGCCAATGGTAGACATTTGCGGTTCTTGATAGGCAGTCTTTTAATTGATGACGTGTGAGTCTCTGGTCCTAGCCTTACCATTGATCACGCGCACAATTTTTTTTCTTCCTTGCTGGCAGTTAGGCCTACTTCTGGCTTCTCTCTCTCGCCTTCCTTTCGGGATCAGCACATTTATGTCTCCAGGGAGGAGAATACTGCCCTCATGCTCCCTCTCTCAGTGGAGGAGATCGAGGTGTCCATCTCCTCCGCCAATATGAATTCTGCCTCTAGTCCTGATGGCTATTCTATTTTATTTTCCGAAAATTCTGGTCGGTGTTGCGTGACCTGGTTTGTTCTATTATTCAAGGTTGAATTATGCTATCCTTTCCCTCATTCCTAAGGTGAAGGGTGCGGAGGTGATCTCCCAGTTTCGACCTATCGCTCTTATTAATAATTTTGCTAAGTTCCTGGCCAAAGGCTTTGCATCTCGCCTTTCTCCCGTCGCTATTGTATTCTTAGTCCCACACGGCCTACTTTCATGAAAGGATGTTTTATCCTTGATGGTGTTCTTTGTCTGCATGAGGTTGTGCATGACCTCAAGATCAGAGGCTCCCATGCCGTAATATTGAAGATTGACTTTGAAAAAGCATATGACTGTTAGTTGGGATTTTGACGATGCTTATGTCCATCGTGTTATGCAACTAGTTTCTAGGGGGCATGCTTTGTGGTAGTCAATGGTGTTCTCAGCAAGTTCTTTGCCAATGGTAGGGGTCTGAGGCAATGGGACCCTTTCTCTCCCCTCCTGTTCAACTTTGTGGTTGACACCCTCTCGTGTCTTTTGGATCGGGCTATTTCTGTGGGTCATATCTCCCCTGTTATTTCCCATCTTCTGCCCCGCGGTATCTCGCACCTCCAGTATGCTGATTACACCATCATTATGGTGGAACTTAACTATGCATATATTGCTTATCTGAAATTTATCTTTCTCTATTTTGAAGCCTTGTCAGGGCTTAAAATTAATTTCTTCAAAAATGAGGTCATTGTCACTGGTGTGTTTGAGGTTGAAGCCCTCCAGATATCTCATCTTTTGAATTGCAAGCTAGGCTCCTTCCCTTTCAAGTACATGGGCCTATCTATCTCTCCCAATCGTGCCATAGAATTTAAACCCCTTTTCAACAAAGTGGGAAATCGTGTCATTCCATGGGGTGTCAGGTATAACAACTCAGCTGGGAAGGTGTGTCTTATCAATGGGTGTTTATCCTCCCTCCCCATGTTCACTATGGGCTTCTACCGCCTCTCTCAGGGTACTCATGACGGTTTTTATAAGCATAGAGGTGCTTGATTGCTCCCTGACTATAGCACCAGAAAGCTCCTGTCTGCTAGGACTACATTGGTGTTTCCCCAAAGAGGAAGGGATGATGTAGCACAACGAAGGTAGGTATTTCCCTCAGTGATGAAACCAAGGTTATCGAACCAGTAGGAGAACCAAGCAACACAACGTAAACAACACCTGCACACAAATAACAACACCTTGCAACCCGACGTGTTAAAGGGGTTGTCAATCCCTTTCGGGTAACGATGCCAGACATTTGTAGTAGATTGAAATAATAGATCGTAAATAAAATAAAGTGCAGCAAAGGATTTTTGTATTTTTGGTTTAATAGATCTGAATAAAAATGCAAAGGAAAAGTAGATCGCAAGCAAATATATGAGAAAGAAGACCCGAGGGCCGTAGGTTTCACTAGTGGCTTCTCTCGAGAAAGATAACAAACGGTGGGTAAACAAATTACTGTTGGGAAATTGATAGAACCTCAAATAATTATGACGATATCCAGGCAATGATCATTACATAGGCATCACGTCCAAGATTAGTAGACCGACTCCTGCCTGCATCTACTATTATTACTCCACACATCAACCGCTATCCAGCATGCATCTAGTGTATTAAGTTCATGGAAAAACAGAGTGATGCAATAAGAACAATGACATGATGTAGAAAAGATCCATTTATCTATTGCGTAGATATAGATCCCATCTTTTTATCCTTAGTAGCAATGATACATACGTGTCGGTTCCCTTTCTATCACTGGGATCAAGCACCGTAAGATCGAACCCACTACCGGGCACCTCTTCCCATTGCAAGATAAATAGATCAAGTTGGCCAAACAAAACCCAAATATCGGAGAAGAAATGTGAGGCTATAAGAGATCATGCACATAAGATATCAAAGAAACTCAAATAACTTTCATGGATATAAAAAGATATGACTGATCATAAACTCAAAGTTCATCAGATCCCAACAAACACACTGCAAAAAGAGTTACATAATATGGATCTGCAAGAGACCATTGTATTGAGAATTCAACGAGAGAGAGAAATCCATCTAGCTACTAACTATGGACCCAAAGGTCTACAAAGAACTACTCACGCATCATCGGAGAGGCACCAATGGAGGTGGTGAACCCCATCTGAGATGGTGTCTAGATTGTATCTGGTGGTTATGGACTCTGCGGCGACTAGTTGAATATTTCATCGACTCCCCTAGGGTTATGGTATTTTTGGGGTATTTATAGAGCAAAGAGGCGGTTCGGGGGCGCCCGAGGTGGGAACAACCCACCAGGGCGCGCCTGGGCCTCCTAGCGTGCTCTGGTGGGTTGTCCCCTCCTCAGGACTCCCCCCAGGTGCAACCAGGGCCCAACATGTTCCTTCTGCTCCATAAAAAATCTCCTTAAAGTTTGGTGGCATTTGGACTCCGTCTGATATTGATTTTCTGCGATGTAAAAAACACAGAAAAAACAAGAACTGGCACTTGGCACTATGTCAATAGGTTAGTACCAAAAAATGATATGAAATGACTATAAAATGATTATAAAACATCCAAGATTGATAATATAACAGCATGGAACAATAAAAAATTATAGATACGTTGGAGATGTATCAATGCTTTCTACTTGAATGTTGCCGATAACGAGCGTAAGTACCATATTGTAAAATGGAAGATCACTTGCAAAACTAAAAACCTTGGGGGTTAGGCATCTTAAAAACCATTGTTATGAACACATGTTTAATTGTTAAATGGTGATGGAGGGTTATGATGGCTGGCCCGGGACTCTCTGGTTTGACCTTCTCAAAGCTAAATACTTCCGTGCCAACTTCCCTATGTTCGTATCTTCTTCTCAGGGTTCCCAGTTCAGGAAAGACCTTCTCAAAGTGTCTGGAGTGTTCCGTTATCATGTTAAGTTTGTGGTTAGGAATGGTGCGTCCACTAGATTCTGGCTTGACTGGTGGACTGGTGATTCCACGCTTGCCTCTTTTTTTCCTGTTTTGTTTTTTTACTGCTCGAATCCGGAGATCTCAATCTCAGAGCTCTTTGCTAATGACACTACAAAAAATACACTTCTGTGATGATACGCGTTTGTCATAGTAGGTCACATTTTCTGTCATGCATGTACATCCATGAAGATTTTATGACAGAATCAAGATAGTAATACTTGTGTTATCATAGAAGTGTTCCATGACAATACCAAAATTATCATCATGGAAGTGTTCACTTCCATGACGATAAATGGCGTGTCATCGAAGTGCTTTCGTCAAGGGTAACCGACACGTGGCATCCACTATAATGGGTCGCCGCTAAGGTATCGGGTCCTGTTTTGGATCCGGTAACCCGTTAACAGCGATGCCCAATGGTGATTTTTCACGTGTAAAATTCTCACTGACCGGAGGAAACACATGTCAGCTCGTCATTGGGTCAGATAGGCGTCTATGATATGTCGACACGTGCGATGGCCCAACGCTGGCCCATTTAGCTTACAAAGGTTGGCCCATTTGACTTGGTCAAGAGCTAGCGGGCTGGCCCATGAAAAGCCTGTTAACGGTGTGTTGGCATATAGACCCTTTTTACGGCCCAATAACTCACGGCCCGTTATGGCGTTCCCGAAATCGGCCCAACAGAGTCATGTGGGCCATCCAGTATAATACCAGCCCGTTTCATTTTCGGCCCATGCATGGCCCACGACGTCTTTCGGCCCATACGAGGCCTTTCGTATCTTTTGGCCCTTTAATGGGACACGGTGACTCTGGCCCATAATAAACAGTAAATTTCTTTATGCCCAGTAACGGCCCATGATTCACATGGGCCGTTTCGAGCTCATGTCAGCTTTCGGCCTATTGATGGCCCATACATTCTTGGGCTCCTTTCCGGCCATCGATTACTTCCAGCCCATTACTGTCCTATTCCCCTAATGGGCCAAATTTGACCTGTGGTTAGAATCGCCCCGTTCATGGCATGTTAACCCATTGCACCGTTTCCAGCTCGTCCTATATTCTGGCCCATTAACGACCCATTATGCCTATGATAGAATTAAGCCTTTGATGTCTTCCGGCTTGTTAATGACCCATTACCATGCTGGCCCAATACCAATTGCGCCCGTTTACGGCCCATGTGGGCCCATTTATCTGACGGCTCGAGGCCCACTGAATCTACGGCCCGTTGGAGGCCCATTTATCTGACGGCCCGTAGCAGGCTCAAGGTTACCACGGTCCGTATATGGCCCACGGTTGTTGCGGCCACTAGCAAACTAAGGAAAAAGAAGACTAGGGAAATAAATAAGCCCAAAACTAACGCTAGGCTATTAAGGCGATTGCACAGATTACATCCACTGGGCATCAAAGTTCGCCACCAGTGCAATTATAGGGAACACCCTACACTATACAAAAATGGCTTGCTATTTTCTTGAGCCACTGGCTGCATGTTAAAAAAATTGTATCACAACAAAACAAATTACAACCATGAAACAAAAGGAAGGTTGGCATAAAAGTTAACAATCCGGCAAATAAATGCACCATCAGAAGTTCAGAAGCTCAGTTCATTTGATCTGACTGTTACATTTTCATGATGTACTGTCCGGTGGAGCACCATAACCTTCGCCTTCATTTGTCCTAGGCTCCTGAACAACATAACAAATGTCTGATAGTCTAGTTTCAAAACCATGCATATCTTGACGACATCGAACAATGGTTGTCCTTGTTTCACAAAGGGTTTCTGTTAGGGAATGGACTTGTGTCTGGAGCGCAGATATAACACTGTTTTGAGCTTGCATATCTTGATCATGAGGCAGTTTGGATGAGATTGCCTTAACAACCAACCCAGTATTATGCAGGAACGTGCTATTGGCACTGTTAGTGGACAGATACTGACCCACTGCAGCAAGAGGTGACATTGTGGTTATAGTTGCCTCGCCACCTTCAGAAGGTGATGGTTCCACCATTTGTTCCATAGCCTGCTGAAAAGTTGAGTTTTTTTTACATTAGTAGTACCAGAACAGAAGATGTTAAGGAGGCGGCAAAACCAAACAAAATAGCTTTGGCCTATATACAGAACTTATTCTGGTGAACTCGTGTAAAATATTAGTTGTATTTTACTGCAAAGTACATAATAAAAACCAGGTTCCAAACATATGACCATGTACCATGGCTAATGTATTGTCTATTTCTTCACATTGTATTGACAGCTAAGGATAAAGAGACGAAGTTTATAATATGTTAATCATAGTATGACATCATTCATATCACAAAACAACTGAGAATAGGCAAACATGTAATTGTAACGTTGTGTAGACAAGTCCAGCACAGAACTAGATTACAGATCAAGATCAAAGGAACATCACTCCTCTCTTTTAAACCTTGTAAGGTGCAATGATATGCTAAGACAATTGTGTGTAAAATTAAAAAGAGTAATAGACATTGGTTGCAAACTGTGCAGTTCAGTGCATAAGTCAGAGTAAGTAGTAGTTAAAAGGCATGAGGATCAAGCACTTTTACAACAACAGCTTTGACTGGTGTACTGCCCTTTGTCTTGCTGGTGTGACAGTCCTTAAAGATTTCCACAACATTTGGTTCGGGTACTTTTTGGTCCTTGCGGGCTTTCCTCTGCATTTGGAACAAGTCAATATTGATCTGATAATATGGCACGAAGAAAAGAGTGAAACAACAGCTAATTACAAGAGCCTCGCAGTGTGCAATATAGCTACGAGATATTGTTGTCTGTTCACTGTTATCCTTGCCTTCAAAGTGAGTTTTCCTCAAGTTATACTAATACTGTCGCATAGCAAACTTGAAAACATGGGTGCATGCTTGTCTGGTTGCATCATCTTGGCTATCTAACTTGAACCTCATCTGTTGAAAATTATGGGAGTCTCATTACCAGCAACCTAGAAAGTATGGGACAGAGCAAGATGATATTACTAATTTCCATACATAACCATACTTATAGATAAATGGTCGAGGAAGGTGTTGAACTGGGTTTCGTCTTTGTCATTCCTGTATTGAATCCATGTTGGGAGGATACGTGCATGACACCTAACGACAACCGCTGCCTCTGATACTAACTTGGCAGACTCTGTAGCTTCACGTGGCCTTTTTAAACCTACCTCCAAATGGATCTCCATTCTTCCTCCTCTAGATTTACTTAGCCTATCAGCATTATCCCTGATGTCTGTTTCCTCTTGCACCTAGGTGATAGTCCAACAACGAACATAGGAAGTGTTAGTGTACATCAAACTGTGAGACTACATATAAAGAAGCATGCAACTGTAACTTGACTCCAGCAACTACCTTCTTGCTGTTGAAGCTCACATGGTTCATCTGATCTTGCCAACTCGTCTTGCGTCAAGAGTGCTTCATAAGTAGTGTCAGGTGGCAAGGGAGGTTGGGAATGTGCTGCTAGCTGAGTTGACAAACGAGTAACTTGTGCAGCTGGTGATACTGTGGAAGGTGTTGCAACAACTAGGCCTGTCGCTGCTTGTTTGGTGGCAGCTATTAGTTTCTATTTGTATTGTTTTGCAGCTGGTGTAGCACGGGATACCGTGTTTGTACAATTGTTTGGTGGATTTTGACCTTCTATTTCACTATCAGTACCAGCAGAATCTACATTATTCTCCCACTTCCGTTTCCATGCGTCCCGGGTACTAACCCTGCCATTCTTTGTTCTTTCCTCTTTCTCTATGCCATGTCAAGTCAAGCTGACAAGAAAAAGGAATAAAAATTTAGTTCTTCACAACAAATTGATGCGTGATACAAGCGAACTAAACTTTGATCTTAGACAACCGCATGATAGGAGGATGTAATATGTGCGAAAAATAGGACGACATGAGATAATCAGAACTATGATGTGTAAACTAAGCAGAAGACATTTCAATAAATTAGAAGCAATGCAATGGAAGGTAGACACCATATGAAAGATGCTACAAATATCGCTCTGCCAAGTTAAAAGTGTCTCATCATAACTGGCATTTAAACAAATGCGAAGCAGTACAAGAAATAAATCATATGCAAGATGCAAACAACATCACACTACCAAGTTATATGTCTCTCGTCATTAGTGCCATTGCATATTCACAGCATTGCATATTCACAACTATGATGTGTAAACTAAGTAAAAGGTATTTCAACAAATTAGAAGCAATGAAAGCTAGACACCATATGTAAGACGCAACGAATATCAGTATACCAAGTTAAATTTGGCTCGTCATTAGTGCCATTTCAACAAATTAGTAGTACAAGCTATAAAATAATGTAAGATGTAAACTATATCAGACTCGCAAGTTAAACGTGTCTTGTGAAAAGTGATTGTTGCAGGTTACACAACAATAGTACTTTGATGTAAGAACATGGTGTGATAGACATATATTGTATGTTCTAGAAACAGGAACACGTGTCTTATTCACAAGTATAATGTGTAAAGTAAGCAGATGGAATTCAACAAAATTAGAAGCAATACAAGCTATACATCATACATAACATTCAACCACATATAATAGTACCATGTTAGAGAGAGCACCTGTAATGGTGGACAAGGGGAGATGTGCTCATCATCAACACAGCTACGTTGAGTGTCTATGCATGTGTTGTCTTCCAAATCTTGTTGGGGGGATGGCGGAGTGGAATATGTAGAGGCCGTTCGTTTGGAAGGAGCACCTTTATCCACTACCTTGCTAATTTCCTTCTGCTTTATTGATTTTGTATCGTCAAGTAAAACCGACAAGAAAAAGCAATACAATTCACTCTTCGGGACTCATTCATGCATGATACTGACAATCACTACCTTGATGTAAGGCAAACACATGATACGAGGATGGAATATGTATGAAAAACAGGATGGCATGGCATATTCATAACTATTTGTGTAAACTAAGCAGAAGTAATTTAATCAAATTACAAGCAATACAAGCTAGACACCATATGCAACATGCAAGACAATATCACACTGCCAAGCTAGAGAAAGCACCTGGGATACCGGTTTCGCCGGAAGACCGCCATCAGTTCTTGCCTTAATTTTTTTCCTTCCTCTTTCTTAATTTTATATTGCCTTGTCAAGTCAAACCCACAAGAAAAATGAATAAAAATTCGCTTTTCATAACACATTGATGCAGGAGGCTGACAATCACTACTTTAATGTAAGGCGACCACATGATATGATGATTGAATGTGTAAGAGAAAAGGACAACATTGCATATTCACACCTATGATGTGTAAACTAAGCATAAGACATTTCAACAAATTAGAAGCAATGAAATCCAGACACCATATGAAAGATGCAACGAATATCACTCTACCAAGTTAAAACTGTCTCGTCATAATTTCCATTTCAACAAATTAGAAGTAGTACAAGCTAGAAAAGAATGTGAGATGTGACCTATATCACACTCCCAAGTTAAACGTGTCCTATGATAAGTGATTGTTGCAGGTTACACAACAGTAGTACTTTGATGTAAGAACATGGTGTGATAGAAATGTATTGTATGTTGTAGAAACAGGAGCACGTGTCTTATTCACAAGTATAATGTGTAAAGTAAGTAGATGGAATTCAACAAAATTCGAAGCAATAGAAGCTAGAAATCATACATAACATGCAACCACATATAACAGTGCCAAGTTAGAGGGAGCACCTATGATGATGGTTGTCGGTGCAACAAACCCTGGGTCCGTTGCCCAGACTGTGCACAGGCACGAGAATAAGATCACAACTCCAAGATCAGATTGAAGCACAAGGGATCAACTCTTCGAAGGACCAACATGTAGACCTAGAAGACCAAGACTAGCCAGAGAAGCAAGATATCACTAGGGGGAAAAACCTCCCTTGCCGGGCAGGCGAGCCTAGCAAGGATGGGGTTACCTCCCGAAGCAAGCCTTCGGGTCGTCCCAGCAGGCCTGTCGGGGCTTACGGAGGCAGAACCGCTCGACCGCACCACCTCATCATGACCCAAGTCATCAATCAGTGCGGTGTCAAGCCCCAAGGTGACTAAGTGGCTGCTATCCGCTACATGGCAGCCAGCTCCTACAGAAAATACCTCCAAGCGACACCCGTCCTGTGATTTGTCAAGCAAGCAGGCGCGAAGCTGGCAAAATAGCCCGGCAGGGCCTGCCGGGCGAGCTGTGATGTGACGTTGAGCGACACATTTAATGCGCCCTGTCAGCCTGCAGAATTAGGTATGACAACATTGTTTGCTATCTAATCAGTGTGTAATGACTGATTTGCCACTATGGTGACCCCTTGATCTATCAAAGGAGGCCCAAGGCAACCATAGAGAGGGTTGGTCGCTTGGGTGGCTAATCCACACCCTCACATACTCATACGCGCATAGCCGCTCTGGCCTTGAGGCAACCCTGTCGGGCAAGCTTGTTGCGCTCACCACCATTTTTCCACCATCAATCCACCCAAGCAGGAGTAGGGTTTTATGCCTCACGGCAGCCCGAACCTAGGTAAAGATTGCCCGCGTGATCTCTGCGGTGCTGTTCCACGCTCATCCGCTCTTTGTGCAATGTGCCATCCCCCCGCCGAACCAGAAAGGGATTCTTTGTCCCATAGGTGGTTGTGGTTTCCCACAACATCTCTGGCGCGCCAGGTAGGGGGATCACTTGCGCGAACCCGAAAGCGTGAGAAGCGCGGCATCTTCATCACCATTTTTCCATCGACCTTGGCGCCCAAGAAGAAGCCCGGTGCCGCTGCTCACCAATCCACCTCGAAGGCTCCGCCAGCCGCGACCTCCAACGCCGCTGGGAATGCGGAGGCGCACAAGGATGTGGGCGTTGCGGGGGACGCGGTGGGCGCAGGCGGCGTTGTCACCACCTCCCCCATGGCCGAAGCGGGAGCGAGAGGCACCAAAAAAGAGTAGCATCAACAGCATCCCAGTGGTCATGCTCCACGAGGTACGAATGAGGGGTTATTCTGTTTGTACCTCTTCTCCTTGCCGTGGCACAACCACAGTGGTGACACTCGGTCTGGGTGAATCGCCACCCTCCGACCGCCCCTGTCATGGGCGCGACCGTAGGGCGCGCGCCTCCCCCGGAGCGGGTTGACCCAATCACTGTGCCGAATGGAGCCACTGGCCCTCAAGCGCCTTTATCGCGTCACCATGCCATCCAAGTGGCTGCTTCACAACAGCGAGGGCATGTTGCAGTCGCCACCGGCACCATCGGAAACCGGGCGATGATGCGGTCTACATCATCATCGCCGATGCCAAGCACCGCTACGGAGGCCATGGCGTGGGCCCAGCTGCTGTTGAGGTTCCCGCTGGCGGCCGATCAGATGGATGAATGGAGAGCCACCATTCAGAGTCTGATTGGCTTCACCGATGCTGGGGGCTCATAGCGACCTGGCCCACCACAGCTTCCCCAGGCGACGACAACGGCTCGCGCTGGTGGCCGTACGAAAGGGCCACCCCCACTGTGTAGTCCCCACCACGGCATTATGTGTGGGAGACACGAAATCAATAACCTGACGACGTCTCGATGGCTTCTTCCAACCCTCGAGCATGTCCAGGCCAACGGCGAGCCCCGGAGGTCAGGTGGAGGGAAGGCGTGCCTGTTGTCATCAAGCGACACCGCGACGACCACTGCCGGACTAATGGGTGTACTGGCCCCTATGTCAACGAGCCCGCGCTCGAGGATGGCGGGTGCCTGCCTTTCGAGGTTGGGTGCCCCGCCTTCACTCATGAGCTGCGGCAAGTCCGTTGGCCATCGCTCGCACGTTCAAGCCAGAGATACCCGAGAAGTATGATGGGAGGCTGAACCCGGCAGAGTTCTTGAGCATCTACACCATCGCTATTCAAGCTGCCGGGGGAAGAGATGAGAAGGTGTTCGCCAACTAATTCCCTTTGGCACTAAAGTCCAATGTGAGGTCTTAGTTGATGCACCTGCCGGAGACCTCCATTTCCTTATGGGCTGACCTGTGCCATGATTTGGCACCTTCACGGGCGGCCATCAAGAACCAGGACGGCCCAATGACTTGCAGCTTCTCCAGCATAAAGAAGGAGAGACCCTATGGAAGTATTTGCAGAGGGTCAACAAAGTCCACAGAAATATCCCAGATATCCACCCGGCAGCTATGATAGCCGCCTTCCAATCCAATGTGCACAACCACAGGATACGTTCCAAGATGAACGTTCGGTTGCCCAAGACTATGAAGGAGCTTCACACCTTGGTAGACAAGTGTGGTTGGGTGGAGGAAGGGAGGAAACTTCCTGGAGAGGAAGATTGCGTCGACATCGACTAAGAGGATGATGATGAGACTACCAGGCAGAAGAAGAAAAACAAGCAGCGCAACAAGAGGCGCAAGGATAAGGCAGTGATGACCGTCGAAGGATCGGGCACACCTAGTACCGGCAAGAAGGCTAAGGCCGAAGCCTCCGGCAAGGAAGTTTCAGTGTGCACTGACTGCCGGGAGGCTGCGACTGCCGAGAAGGCTGGGAAAGCCAATGGGCCGTATTGCAAGATTCATCGAACCAAACTCCACGATCTCCAAGAGTGTCATCAGGTTGAGCAGCTCGTCACGAAGCAGAGGGCTGAATATGAGAAGCATGACAAGGAAAAAGGTCAGAATGGCACTGGCCGGAAGGGCCGAGGCGGTGAAGCAAGGACTCCACTTCAGGTTGTGATTTTCTCTCCTTTCTGGATGCATACTCTGGGTATCATCAGATCTTCATGTTTATGGAAGACGAAAAAAGACCTCATTCATCACCCCATGTGGTACGTGCTGCTTTGTGCGCATGCCTTTCGGGTTAAAGAGTGTCGGGTGCAATTTTGCAAGAGCAGTCCAGATTGGTTTTCAAGCATGCTACCTCTTGAGCATGTGTTGGTTTTCCCTTGAAGAGGAAAGGTTGATGCAGCAAAGTAGCATAAGTATTTCCCTCAGCTTTTGAGAACCAAGATATCAATCCAGTAGGAGACAACGCACAAGTCACCTAGTACCTGCACAAACAATCAAGAACCTTGCAACCAATGTGATAAAGGGGTTGTCAATCCCTTCACGGCCACTCGCAAAAGTGAGATCTAATAGAGATAGTAAAATAAATATTTTTGGTATTTTTGTTGTATAGATTGGAAAGTAAAGATTGAAAAATAGTAAACGAGATGCGATGTAAATACAAGATATGAAATATAATAAGACAGAGACCCGGGGCCATAGGTTTCACTAGTGGTTCTCTCAAGATAGCATGTATTATGGTGGGTGAACAAATTACTACCGAGAAATTGATAGAAAAGTGCATAGTTATGAAGATATCTAAGGCACTGATCATGAATATAGGCATCACGTCTGTGTCAAGTAGATCGAAACGATTCTGCATCTACTACTATTCCTCCACACATCGATCGCTATCCACCATGGATCTAGAGTATTAAGTTCATAAGAACAGAGTAATGCTTTAAGCAAGATGACATGATGTAGAGGGATAAACTCAAACAATATGATATAAACCCCATCTTTTTGTCCTCAATGGCAACAATACAATACGTGCCTTGCTGCCCCTACTATCACTGGGAAAGGACACCACAAGATTGAACCCAAAGCTAAGCACTTCTCCCATTGCAAGAAAGATCAATCTAGTAGGCCAAACTAAACCGATAATTAGAAGACACTTGCAAAGATATCAAATCATGCATATAAGAATTCAGAGAAGAACCAAATAATATTCATAGATAATCTTGTTCACAAACCTACAATTCATCGGATCTCGGCAAACACACTGCAAAAGAGTATTACATCGAATAGATCTCCAAGACCATCGAGGAGAACATTGTATTGAGAATCAAAGAGAGAGAAGAAGCCGTCTAGCCAATAACTATGGACCCGAATGTCTGTGGTAAACTACTCAAGCTTCATCGGAGAGGCTATGGTGTTGATGTAGAAGCCCTCCATGATCGATTCCCCCTCCGACGGATCACCAAAAAAGGCCCCAAGATGGGATCTCACGGGTACAGAAGGTTGCGACAGTGGAAAAGTGGTTTCGTGGCTCCCTGCGATCGGCCTAGGGTATAAGAGTATATATAGGCGAAAGAAGAATGTCGGTGGAGCTACAAGGGGCCCATGAGGGTGGGGCGCGCCTACCCCCTGGGAGCGCCCTCCTGCCTCGTGGCGTTCCAGACTTCAACTCCAAGTCTCCTGGTTTGCTTTCGGTCCAAGGAAGATCATCACGAAGGTTTCATTTTGTTTGGGTTCCGTTTGGTATTCCTTTTCTGCGAAACTCTAAAATAGGCAAAAACAGAAACTGGCATTGGGCCTCCGGTTAATAGGTTAGTCCCAAAAATAATATAAAAGAGCATATTAAAGCCCATTAAACATCCAAAATAGATAATATAATAGCATGGAACAATCAAAAATTATAGATACATTGGAGACGTATCAAGCATCCCCAAGCTTAATTCGTGCTCGTCCTCGAGTAGGTAAATGATAAAAACCGAATTTTTGATGTGGAATGCTACCTAACATAATTATCAATGTAATTTCTTTATTGTGGCATGAATGTTCAAATCTGAAAGATTCAAGACAAAAGTTTAATATCGATATAAAAATAATAATACTTCAATCATATTAAGAAAGTAATCATGTCTTCTCAAAATAACATGTCCAAAGAAAGTTATCCCTACAAAATCATATAGTCTCGCTATGCTCTATCTTCATCACACAAAATATTTAATCATGCGCAACCCCGATGACAAGCCAAGCAATCGTTTCATACGTTTTATGTTCTCAAACTTTTTTCAATCTTCACGCAATACATGAGCGTGAGCCATGGACATAGCACTATAGGTGGAATAGAATGGTGGTTGTGGAGAAGACAAAATGGAGAAGATAGTCTCACATAACTAGGCGTATCAACGGGCTATGGAGATGCCCATCAATAGATATCAATGTGAGTGAGTACGGATTGCCATGCCACGGATGCACTAGAGCTATAAGTGTATGAAAGCTCAAAAAGAAACTAA
Source organism: Triticum monococcum (assembly GCA_034509565.1). Classification (NCBI taxonomy): domain Eukaryota; kingdom Viridiplantae; phylum Streptophyta; class Magnoliopsida; order Poales; family Poaceae; genus Triticum; species Triticum monococcum. The sequence continues at coordinate 361,385,464 of CM067845.1, read as the reverse complement.
GTGGGTGTGCATCCAACTTTCTTGCTCACGAAGACCTAGGGCAATTTGAGGAAGCCCGTCATTGGAATATACAAGCCAAGTTCTATAATGAGAAATTCCCACTAGTATATGGAAGTGACAAAATAGGAGACTCTCTATCATGAAAGATCATGGTGCTACTTTGAAGCACATGTGTGGAAAAAGGATAGTTGCATTGTCCCTTCTCTCTTTTTCTCTCATTTTTTTATTTGGGCCTTTTCTCCTTTTTATGGCCTCTGTTTTCCTTTTTCCTTTTTTATATTTTTTGCCCGGAGTCTCATTCCGACTTGTGGGGGAATCATAGTCTCCATCATCCTTTCCTCACTGCGACAATGCTCTAATAATGATGATCATCACACTTTTATTTACTTACAACTCAAGAATTACAACTCGATACTTAGAACAAAATATGACTCTATGTGAATGCCTCCGACGGTGTACCGGGATGTGCAATGAATCAAGATTGACATGTATGAAAGAATTATGAAGGTGGCTTTGCCAGAAATATGATGTCAACTACATGATCATGCAAACCAATATGACAATGATGAAGCATGTCATAATAAACGAAACGGTGGAAAGTTGCATGGCAATATATCTCGGAATTGCTATGTAAATGCTATAATAGGTAGGTATGGTGGCTGTTTTGAGGAAGGTAAATGGTGGATTTATGGTACCGGCGAAAGTAGTGCGGTACTAGAGAGGCTAGCAATGGTGGAAGGGTGAGAGTGCATATAATCCATGGACTCAACATTAGTCATAAAGAACTCACATACTTATTGCAAAAATCTATTAGTTATCGAAACAAAGTGCTACGTGCGTGCTCCTACGGGGATAGATTGGTAGGAAAATACCATCGCTCGTCCCCGACCGCCACTCATAAGGTAGACAATCAAAAAAATAAACCATGCTCCGACTTCATCACATAACGGTTCATCATACGTGCATGCTACGGGAATCACAAACTTTAACACAAGTATCTCTCAAATTCACAACTACTCAACTAGCATGACTCTAATATCACCATCTTCATATCTCAAAACAATCATAAGGAATCAAACTTCTCATAGTATTCAATGCAGTTTATATGAATGTTTTTATTATACCCATCTTGGATGCCCATCATATTAGGACTAATTTTATAGCCAAAGCAAATTACCATGCTGTTCTAAAAGACTCTAAAAATAATATAAGTGAAGCATGAGAGATCAATAATTTCTATAAAATAAAACCACCACCGTGCTCTAAAAAGATATAAGTGAAGCAATAGAGCAAAATTATCTAGCTCAAAAGATATAAGTGAAGCACATAAAGTATTCTAATAAATTCCGATTCATGCGTGTCTCTCCAAAAAGGTGTGTACAGCGAGGATGATTGTGTTAAACTAAAAAGCAAAGACTTATATCATACAAGACACTCCAAGCAAAACACATATCATGTGGTGAATAAAAATATAGCCTCAAGTAAAGTTACCGATAGACGAAGACGAAAGAGGGGATGCCTTCCGGGGCATCCCCAAGCTTAGGCTTTTGGTCGTCCTTGAATTTTACCTTGGGGTGCCTTGGGCATCCCCAAGCTTAGGCTCTTGCCACTCCTTATTCCATAATCCATCAAATCTTTACCCAAAAACTTGAAAACTTCACAACACAAAACTCAACAGAAAATCTCATGAGCTCCGTTAGTATAAGAAAATAAACCACCACTTTAAGGTACTATAATGAAATCATTCTGTATTTATATTGGTGTTGAACCTACTGTATTCCAACTTCTCTATGGTTCATACCCCCCGATACTAGCCATAGATGCATCAAAATAAGCAAACAACACGCGAAAAACAGAATATGTCAAAAAAATAGTCTGTAGCAATCTGGAGGTTTCGAATACTTGTGTAACTACAAAAATTCTAAAAAATTAGGACGACCAGAATAAAAATTATATTGATCTATTGCAGTTGGAATTGTTATTTTATCGCTCTCTGGTGAAAAATGATAATTATTTTTATGGGCGCATGCTTTCTGTTTTTATCAGCAAGATCAAACAACAATCACCCAAGAAGATCCTAAAGGCTTTACTTCACACAAACACTAATTAAAACATAAAAAACAAATCATTATAGAATATAGATGAATTATTTATTACAAAATAGGAGCAAAAAGCAAAGAAAAATAAAATAAAATTGGGTTGCCTCCCAACAAGCGCTATTCTTTAAAGCCATTAAGCTAGGCATCTATAATTTTAATGATGCTCACATGAAAGATAGCAATTGAAACACGAACGGAGCATCATGAAGCATATGAAAATCACATCTAAGTCAAACATACTTCCTATGCATAGGCATTATATAAGCAAACAAATTATCAAGACAAGCAAAAACTAGCATATGCAAGGAAGGAGAAAGAAAGAATAGCAATCTCCACATAACGAGAGGTAATTTAGTGACACTAAAATTTGTACAACCATATTTTCCTCTCTCATAACAATTACATGTAGGATCAAAATCAAATTCAATAATATAGCTATCATACAAAATTTTCCCTTCATGATCCACATGCATGCAAAGTTGACACTCTTCCAAAATAGTGGGATTATCATAAAATAAAGTCATGACCTCTCCGTACCCACTTTTATCAAAAACTTCATAATATTGAACGTTATCCAAATATGTGGGATCTAAAGTTGACACTCTTCCCAACTCACTTTCAATATTATTGCAAACATTATTATCAATCTCATATTCATCATGGGGCTTAAATAAACTTTTAAGATTATAAGAAGAATCACCCTAATCATGATCATTGCAACAAGTAGTAGACATAGCAAAATTAGCATCCCCAAGGTTAAGGTTTTGCATATTATTAGAACAATTGATATTAATAGAATTTGTAATAACATCATTGCAATCATGCTTTTCATTAAAGGAGCTATCATGAATCACTTTATAAATTTCTTCGTTTAACACTTCATGAAAATTTTGAAATTCATAAATCTCAAGCAAAACTTCATAAAGATAATCTAGTGAACTCGATTCACTAGCAATGGGTTCATCATAATTGGATCTCTTGAAAAGATTAGCAAGTGGATGAGGCTCCATAAACATAGATTTTTAGCAAGCGAAGATGCAAGCAAATAGAAAGCACATGGCAACACAAGCAAACATGAGATCTGACGAGAAAAAGACAAACGAAAAAGAGGGGCGAATAAAACGACAAATTTTTGTGAAGTGGGGGAGAGGAAAACGAGAGGCAAATGGCAAATAATGTAATGCGAGGGAGTGGAGTTTATGATGGGTACTTGGTATGTCTTGACTTGGCATAGATCTCCCTGGCAACGGCGCCAGAAGTCCTTCTTGCTACCTCTTGAGCATGCGTTGGTTTTCCCTTGAAGAGGAAAGGCTGATGCAGCAAAGTAGCATAAGTATTTCCCTCAGTTTTTGAGAACCAAGGTATTAATCCAGTAGGAGACAATGCACAAGTCACCTAGTACCTGCACAAACAATCAAGAACATTGCAACCAATGCGATAAAGGGGTTGTCAATCCCTTCACGGCCACTTGCAAAAGTGAGATCTGATAGAGATAGTAAAATAAATATTTTTGGTATTTTTGTTGTATAGATTGGAAAGTAAAGATTGCAAATAGTTAATGAGATGCAATTGTAAATAAAAGAGATGCAATATAATAATAAAGAGACCCGGGGCCATAGGTTTCACTAGTGGCTTCTCTCAAGATAGCATGTATTACGGTGGGTGAACAAATTACTGCCGAGCAATTGATAGAAAAGTGCATAGTTATGAAGATATCTAAGGCAATGATCATGAATATAGGCATCACGTCTGTGGCAAGTAGATCGGAACGATTCTGCATCTACTACTACTACTCCACACATCGACCGCTATGCAGCATGCATCTAGAGTATTAAGTTCATAAGAACAGAGTAACGCTTTAAGCAAGATGACATGATGTAGAGGGATAAACTCAAACAATATGATATAAACCCCATATTTTTATCCTCGATGGGAACAATACAATACGTGCCTTGATGACCCTACTATCACCGGGAAAGGGCACCGCAAGATTGAACCCAAAGCTAAGCACTTCTCCCGTTGCAAGAAAGATCAATCTAGTAGGCTAAACTAAACAAATAATTCGAAGAGACTTACAAATATATCAAATCATGCATATAAGAATTCAGAGAAGAACCAAATAATATTCATAGATAATCTTGTTCACAAAGCCACAATTCATTGGATCTCGGTAAACACACCGTAAAAGAGTATTACATTGAATAGATCTCCAAGAACATCGAGGAGAACTTTGTATTGAGAATCAAAGAGAGAGAAGAAGCCATCTAGATAATAACTATGGACCCGAAGGTCTGTGGTAAACTACTCACGCTTCATCGGAGAGGCTATGGTTTTAATGTAGAAGCCCTCCGTGATCAATACCCCCTCCGGCAGATCATCGGAAAAGGCCCCAATATGGGATCTCACGGGTACAGAAGGTTGTGGCAGTCGAAAAGTGGTTTCGTGGATCCCTGCGATCGATCTAGGGTATAAGAGTATATATAGGCGAAAGAAGTACGTCGGCGGAGCTACGAGGGCCCCATGAGGGTGGGGGGCACGCCTACCCCCCGGGCATGCCCTCTTGCCTCATGGCCTCCTCGTGGCATTCCGGACTTCAACTCCAAGTCTTCTGGTCTGCTTTCGGTCCAAGAAAGATCACTGCGAAGGTTTCATTCCGTTTGGGTTCTGTTTGGTATTCTTTTTTTGCGTAACTCTAAAATAGGCGGAAAAAATAGAAACTGGCACTGGGCCTCCGGTTAATAGGTTTGTCCCAAAAATAATATAAAAGAGCATATTAAAGCCCATTAAACATGCAAAACAGATAATATAATAGCATGGAACAATAAAAAATTATAGATACGTTGGAGACGTATCAAACCACAGTTGCACAGAAACATTTAGGCTTATATGGATGATATTGTGGTTAAAGCCAAGGACAAATCAACCCTCATCCAGGATTTGGAGGAGACATTTGCTAATCTACGCAAGATCAACTTGAAGCTAAATCCGGAGAAGTGTGTGTTTGGCATTCCCTCCGGCAAGCTACTTGGGTTCTTTGTGTCCCATCATGGGATCGAAGCCAACCCCGACAAGATCAAGGCTATCGAGCAGATCCAAGCACCCAGGACAGTCAAAGATGTGAGGCGTCTGACGGGGTCTGTTGCCGCACTTAGCAGATTCATCTCCAAGTCTGCCTAGCGCGCCCTGCCGTTCTTCAAAATTTTGAAGAAGGCAGGGCCCATGAAGTGGACCCTGGAAGCAGACGCGGCGTTACAAGATTTGAAGACCTACTTGTCCTCTATGCCCACTTTGGTTTCCCCCAAACAATAAGAGTCGTTGCTGCTGTACTTAGTGGTAACTAATCAAGTGGTTAGTGCAGCCTTAGTGGTACAGCGGGAAGTAAAGGAAACAGAGAGTGAGAAAAGCCCAGCAGGACCGGATGAGGATCAGGACAAAGAAAAGCATGACAGCAGGGGCAACCCAAAGGACGCGGCAAGGAAGAAAGTGGTGCAGCGTCCGGTGTACTTCGTCAGTTCCCAGTTACAAGGGGCTAGATCGAGGTACTCTGGTGTGCAAAAGTTGATTTTTGGCCTCATCATGGCCTCAAGGAAACTGCGCCACTACTTCCAAGCCCATGAGATCACGGTTGTCACCCGCTTTCCGCTACAAAGGATACTCTGAAACCCTGAGGCTACCGATAGAATAGTGGAGTGGGATTTGGAATTATCCAGCTTTGGCTTGAAGTTTTATTGCACATCAACAATTCAGAGCAGGGCATTGGCAGAGTTTATTGTAGAATGGATGCCAACCCCTGATGAAGAAGTGCTGGAAATAGTTACCCTTGGCAAGGAAGCGCCCCAAGAATGGATTATGTATTTCGATGGTGCATTCTCCCTGCAAGGTGCAAGAGCTGGCGTGCTTCTTGTTGCTCCCACTGGGGAGCACTTGAAGTATGTCGTCTAGGTGCATTTTCTCCTGGAGGAGGCAACCAACAATACAACAGAGTATGAAGGGCTCCTTGCCAGGCTCAGGATTGCCTCAGAATTGGGAATCAAGAAGCTAATCATTCGAGGAGATTCACAACTTGTGGTGAGACAAGTCAACAAGGATTACCAAAGTCCATTGATGGAGGCATACGTTGAGGAAGTGAGGAGATTGGAGGAGCGCTTTGACGGATTGCAAACAGAGCACGTACCCCATGCGGAAAACAACATAGCTGATCATCTCTCAAAGTGCGCTACGCAAAAACTTCCTGTGGAACCAGGAACTTCTGTTCTCCACCATACTCGGCCCTCCGTATCCCCGGCAGCAATGGCCCAAAATAGGAGGAAGTTGGACTCCGGTAAGCCTCTCCCGGTAGAGGCCCGCGGGCCTCCTGGTAGGGACCCTGCCGGAAACAACTCCCCACCGATTGCCGGGCTGCGCCCTCCTGCCGAGCCACTGGTACCCGCGGCCGAGGAACGTGCCCCCACTGATGAGGAGGTGCCTGATATGTCTCCAACGTATCTATAATTTTTAATTGTTCCATGCTATTATATTATCGATTTTGGATGTTTTATATGCATTAATATGCTATTTTATATTATTTTTGGGACTAACCTATTAACCTAGAGCCCAGTGCCAGTTCCTGTTTTCCCCTATTTTTGAGTTTCGCAGAAAAGGAATACCAAACAGAGTCCAAACGGAATAAAACCTATGCGATGATTTTTCTTGGACCATAAGACAACCAGGAGACTTGGAGATGAAGTCGGAGGATCCATGAGGCGGCCAAAAGGATGGAGGGCGCGCCCCGGGCGGTAGGGCGCGCCCCCACCCTTGTGGGCCCCTTGTGCACCTCCTGACCTAATACTTTCGCCTATATATACCCATATATCCCCGAACCAACAGGGGCATCGACGAAAACACTTCTCCACCACCGCAACCTTCTGTACCCATGAGATCCCATCTAGGGACCTTTTCCGGCACCCCACCGGAGGGGGATTCGATCATGGATGGCTTCTACATCAACTCTATTGCCCTTCCAATGAAGCGTGAGTAGTTTACCAGAGACCTACGGGTCTATAGCTAGTAGCTAGATGGCTTCTTCTCTGTCTTTGATTCTCAATACCATGTTCTCCTCGATGTTCTTGGAGATCTATTCGATGTAATACTCTTTTGTAGTGTGTTTGCCGAGATCCGATGAATTGTGGATTTATGATCAACTTATATATGAATATTATTTGAATGTCCTCTGGATTCTTTTATGCATGATTTGATATCTTTGTAATTATCTTTGAACTATCGGTTTGGTTTGGCCAACTAGATTGGTTTTTCTTGCAATGGGAGAAGTGCTTAGCTTTGGGTTCAATCTTGCGGTGCCCTTTCCTAGTGACAGTAGGGGCAACAAGGCACGTATTGTATTGTTGCCACCGAGGATAAAAATATGGGGTTTTCATCATATTGCTTGAGTTAATTCCTCTACATCATGTCATCTTTCTTAATGCGTTACTCCGTTCTTTATGAACTTAATACTCTAGATGCATCCTGGATAGCAGTCGATGTGTGGAGTAATAGTAGTAGATGCAGAATCGTTTCGGTCTGCTTGAGATGGACGTGATGGCTATATTCATGATCATTGCCTTAGATATTGTCATAACTTTGCGCTTTTCTATCAATTGCTCGGCAGTAATTTGTTCACCCACTGTATTATTTGCTATCATGAGAGAAGCCTCTAGTGAAACGTATGGCCCCCGGGTCTATTTTCCATCATACAAGTTCTATTTTCCATCATATAAGTTTCCGATCTACTATTTTGCAATCTTTTACTTTCCGATCTATAAACCAAAAATACGAAAAATATTTACTTTACCGTTTATCTATCTCTATCAGATCTCACTTTTGCAAGTAACCTTGAAGGGAATGACAACCCCTTTATCGCATTGGGTGCAAGTTGTTGTTTGTTTGTGCAGATATTCGGCGACTTGTACGTTGTCTCCTACTGGATCGATACCTTGGTTCTCAAACTGAGGGAAATACTTATCTCTATTTTGTTGTATCACCCTTTCCTCTTCAAGGGAAAAACCAACACAAGCTCAAGAAGTAGCAGTGCCGCTAGTCCTTTTTGTCGAGCCCTAGGCTCCAACTTGGGCAAGACACATGTTCCATTTCCTCCAAACTGGAGAACTTCCCGATGAGCAAGAGGAAGCTGAAAGAGTATCCCGGAGGGCCAGTATGTATCAGTTTGTCGATGACACTCTATATAGAAGGAGGCCCCGGTGTGAAATTGAAGTGCATCAGTCGGGAAGAAGGAAAGGAACTGCTGGCGAAAATACACAAAGGCATGTGCGGCTCCCACATTGGATCAAGGGAATTATTTGGGAAAGCATTTCGGCAAGGATTCTATTGGCCCACGGCCCTCCAGGATGCGGTCGAGCTAGTCACCAAGTGTGGAGCCTATGAGTTCCATTCCAAGAACATCCACCTGCCCGCACAAGCTCTTCACACAATCCCATTGTCATGGCCGTTTTCGGTCTAGAGGCTCGGTATCCTCGGCCCTTTCCCCAGAGCTGTCGGGGGCTTTGAATTCTTGTTTGTTGCCATCGACAAGTTTACAAAGTGGCCGAAAGTAGATGCCATGAGGAAGGTGACTCCTCAGTCAGCTATCAAGTTCTTCAAAGGATTGGTGTGCTGCTTCGGGGACCCTGCCCGGATCATCATCGACAACGGCACCCATTTCACGAGCCACGCCTTCATGCCCTCAGAAGCAAGATCTCATTTGCCTCTGTTGCACATCCCAAAAGCAATGGACAGGCTGAGAGGGCGAACGCTGAAGTGTTGCGAGCACTCAAGACAAGAACATTGGATAAGAGGATAAAAAAAGAACATTTGATACGAGGATAAAAAAAGAACATTTGATACGCTGCAGAAGTGCAGCAGGCGATGGATCGATGAGCTGCTGGTAGTTCTCTGGTCCCTCCGAACGACACCTAATCGAGCTAGCGGGCAGACTCTTTTCTCCCTAGTCTATGGGGCAGAAGCAGTTATTGATACGTCCATTTTGCATCATGCTTTTATATCGATATTTATTGCATTATGGGTTGTTATTACACATTATGTCACAATACTTATGCCTATTCTCTCTTATTTTACAAGGTTTGCACGAAGAGGGAGAATGCCGGCAGCTAGAGTTCTGGGATGGAAAAGGAGCAAATATTAGAGACCTATTCTGCACAACTCCAAAAGTCCTAAAACTCCACGGGAGTCATTTTTAGAATATATAAAAATATTGGGCGAAGGAAGCACCAGAGGGGGGCCAACCACCATCCACGAGGATGGGGGCGCGCCCCCTGTCTCGTGGGCCCCCTGGTAGGTCTCCGGTGCCCATCTTTGGCTATATGAAGTCTTTCGCCCTTGAAAAAAAATCATAAGCTTTCAGGACGAAACTCCGCTGCCACGAGGCGGAACATTGGCCGAACCAATCTAGGGCTCTGGCAGAGCTGTTCTGCCGGGGAAACATCCCTCTGGGAGGGGGAAATCATCACCATCGATCCTCTCATCTGGAGGGGGTTGATGTCCATCAACATCTTCACCAGCACCATCTCATCTCAAACCCTAGTTCATCTCTTGTATCCAATATTTGTCCCAAAACCTCAAATCGGTACCTGTGGGTTGCTAGTAGTGTTGATTACTCCTTGTAGTTGATGATAGTTGGTTTATTTGGTGGAAGATCATATGTTCAGATCCTTTATGCATATTAATACCCCTCTGATTATGAACATGAATATGATTTGTGAGTAGTTACATTTGTTCCCGAGGACATGGGAGCAGTCTTGCTATAAGTAGTCATGTGAATTTGGTATTCGTTCAATATTTTGATGAGATGTATGTTGTGTTTCCTCTAGTGGTGTCATGTGAACGTCGACTACATGACGCTTCACCATTGTTTGGGCCTAGGGGAAGGCATTGGTTAGTAATAAGTAGATGATGGGTTGCTAGAGTGACAGAAGCTTAAACCCTAGTTTATGCGTTGCTTCGGAAGGGGCTGATTTGGATCCATATGTTTCATGCTACGGTTAGGTTTACCTTAATACTTCTTTTGTAGTTGCGGATGCTTGCAAGAGGGGTTAATCATAAGTGGGATGCTTGTCCAAGGAAGGGCAGTACCCAAGCACCGATCCACCCACATATCAAATTATCAAAGTAATGAACACGAATCATATGAGCGTGATGAAAACTAGCTTGACGATAATTCCCATGTGTCCTCGGGAGCGCATTCCTTTATATAAGAGTTTGTCCAGGCTTGTCCTTTGCTACAAAAAGGATTGGGACACCTTGCTGCACCTTATTTACTTTTATTACATGTTACCTGCTACAAATTACCTTATCACAAAACTATCCGTTACCGATAATTTCAATGCTTGCAGAGAATACCTTACTGAAAACTGCTTATCATTTCCTTCAGCTCCTCGTTGGTTCGACACTCTTACTTATCGAAAGGACTACAATAGATACCCTATACTTGTGGGTCATCAAGACTCTTTTCTGGCGCCATTGCCGGGGAGTGAAGCACCTTTGGTAGGTGGAATTTGGTAAGGAAAAATTCATATAGTGTGCTGAAATTTACTGTCACTTGTTACTATGGAAAGTAATCCTTTGAGGGGCTTATTCGGGGTATCTTCACCCCGACCAGTAGAGAAAAGAGTTTCTCCTCAACCTACTGAACCTACTGAAAATGTTTATTTTGAAATTCCTTCGGGTATGATAGAGAAACTGCTAGCTAATCCTTTTACAGGAGATAGAACATTGCATCCCGACTTGCACTTAATCTATGTGGATGAAGTTTGTAGATTATTTAAGCTTGCAGGTATGCCTGAGGATGTTATCAAGAAGAAGGTCTTCCCTTTAACTTTGAAGGGAAAGGCATTGACATGGTTTAGGCTATGTGATGATATTGGATCATGGAACTACAACCGATTGAAATTGGAATTTCATCACACGTTTTATCCTATGCATCCGGTTCATCGTGATCATAATTATATATATAATTTTTGGCCTCGCAAAGGAGAAAGCATCACTCAAGCTTGGGGGAGGCTTAAGTCAATGTTATATTCATGCCCCAATCATGAGCTCTCAAAAGAAATTATTATTCAAAAAAATTTATGCTCGACTTTCTCTCAATAATCGCTCCATGCTCGATACTTCTTGTACTGGTTCTTTTATGATGAAGACTATTGAATTCAAATGGTATTTATTGGAAAAAATCTGAAGATTGGGAACTCGACGAAGGTAAGGAGTCAGGTATAATACCTAAGTTTGATTGTGTTAAATCTTTTATGGATACCGATGCTTTTCGTGAATTTAGCACTAAATATGGACTTGACTCTGAGATAGTAGCTTCTTTATATGAATCATTTGCTACTCATGTTGATCTCCCTAAGGAGAAGTGGCTTAAATATCATCCTCCCATTGAACTAAAAGTAGTTGAACCTATTAAAGTTGAAGAAAAGACTATCACTTATAATGTTGATCCTATTGTTCCTACCGCTTATATTGAGAAACCACCTTTCCCTGTTAGAATAAAGGATCATGCTAAAGCTTCAACTATGGTTCGTAAGAGTAATACTAGAACACCTACACCCTCTGAGCAAATTAAAGTTGAACCTAGTATTGCTATGGTTAAAGATCTTTTGTCCGATAATATGGATGGGCATGTTATTTACTTTTGTGATGAAGCTGCTAGAATTGCTAGACCCGATACTAAAAATAAACATAGACCTGTTGTAGGCATGCCTATCATTTCTGTTAAAATAGGAGACCATTGCTATCATGGCTTATGTGATATGGGTGCTAGTGCGAGTGCAATACCTCATTCTTTATATGAAGAAATTATGCATGATATTGCACCTGCTGAGATAGAAGGTATTGATGTTACAATTAAGCTTGCCAATAGAGATACTATTTCACCGATTGGGATTGTTAGAGATGTTAAAGTCTTGTGTGGGAAAGTTAAATATGCTGCTGATTTTCTTGTTCTTGGTTCCCCACAAGATTACTTTTGTCCCATTATATTTGGTAGACCCTTCTTGAATACTGTTAATGCTAAGATAGACTGCAAAAAGGATATTATTTCTGTTGGTTTAGGGGATATGTCTCATGATTTTAATTTTGCTAAATTTCGTAGACAACCCCATGATAAAGAATTGCCTAGTAAAGATGAAATTATTGGTCTTGCTTCTATTGCCATGCCTCCTAGTGATACTTTAGAACAATATTTGCTAGACCATGAAAATGATATGTTTATGAATGAAAGAAGGGAAATAGATGAAGTATTCTTTAAACAGGGACCTATTTTGAAACACAACTTGCCTGTTGAAATTCTAGGGGATCCTCCTCCACCCAAGGGTGATCCCGTGTTTGAGCTTAAACCATTACCTGATACTCTTAAATTTGCTTATCTTGATGAAAAGAAGATATATCTTGTTATTATTAGTGCTAACCTTTCAGAGCAGGAAGAAGAGAAATTATTGAAAACTCTGAAGAAGCACCATGCTGCTATTGGATATACTCTTGATGATCTTAAGGGCATTAGTCCCACTCTATGACAGCACAAAATAAAATTGGAGAAAGACGCTTAACCGGTTGTTGATCACCAACGACGGTTAAATCCCAAGATGAAAGAAGTGGTAAGAAAAGAAATACTGAAGCTTCTTGAGGCAGGTATAATTTATCCCATTGCTGATAGTCAGTGGGTAAGTCCTGTCCATTGTGTCCCTATGAAGGGAGGTATTACTTTTGTTCCTAATGATAAAGATGAATTGATCCCACAAAGAATTGTTACAAGTTATAGAATGGTAATTGATTTCTGCAAACTAAATAAAGCTACTAAAAAGGATCATTACCCTTTACCTTTTATTGATCAAATGCTAGAAATATTATCTAAACATACACATTTTTGCTTTCTAGATGGTTATTCTGGTTTCTCTCAAATACCCGTGCCGAAAGAGGATCAGGAAAAGACCACTTTTACTTGCCCTTTTGGTACCTTTGCTTATAGACGTATGCCTTTTGGTTTATGTAATGCACCTGCTACCTTTCAAAGATGTATGACTGCTATATTCTCTGACTTTTGTGAAAAGATTGTTGAGGTTTTCATGGATGATTTTTTTGTATATGGAACTTCTTTTGATGATTGCTTAAGAAACCTTGATCAAGTTTTGCAGAGATGTGAAAACTAATCTTGTCTTGAATTGGGAGAAGTGCCACTTTATGGTTAATGAAGGCATTGTCTTGGGGCATAAAATTTCTGAAAGAGGTATTGAAGTTGATAAAGCTAAAGTTGATGCTATTGAAAAGATGCCATGTCCTAAGGACATTAAAGGTATAAGAAGTTTCCTTGGTCATGCCGGTTTTTATAGGAGGTTCATTAAAGACTTCTCAAAAATTTCCAGGCCTCTGACTAATCTCTTACAAAAAGATGTTCCTTTTGTCTTTGATAATGATTGTGTAGAAGCATTTGAAATACTTAACAAAGCCTTGATTTCTCCACCTATTGTCCAACCTCCTGATTGGAATTTACCCTTTGAAATTATGTGTGATGCTAGTGATTATGCTATAGGTGCTGTGTTAGGACAAAGAGTTGATAAGAAATTAAATGTTATCCAATATGCTAGTAAAACTCTAGAAAGTGCCCAAAGAAATTATGCTACTACTGAAAAAGAATTTTTAGCAGTTGTATTTGCATGTGATAAGTTCAGACCTTATATTGTTGATTCTAAAGTAACTATTCACACTGATCATGCTGCTATTAAATATCTTATGGAAAAGAAAGATGCTAAACCTAGACTTATTAGATTGGTTCGCCTACTACAAGAATTTGATTTGCATATTATTGATAGAAAAGGAGCTGAGAACCCCGTTGCAGACAACTTGTCTAGGTTAGAGAATGTTCTTGATGACCCACTACCTATAGATGATAGCTTTCCCGATGAACAATTAGCTGTCATAAATGCTTCTTGCACTGCTCCATGGTATGCTGATTATGCTAATTACATTGTTCCTAAATTTATACCACCTAGTTTCACATAGCACAAAAAAAAGAAAACAATTTTTCTATGATTTAAGACATTACTTCTGGGATGACCCACACCTTTATAAAGAAGGAGTAGATGGGGTTATTAGACATTGTGTACCTGAGCATGAACAGGAACAGATCCTACGCAAGTGTCACTCCGAGGCTTATGGAGGACACCATGCTGGAGACAGAACTGCAGTATTGCAATCCGGTTTTTATTGGCCTACTCTCTTCAAGGATGCCTGTAAGTTTGTCTTGTCTTGTGATGAATGTCAAAGAATTGGTAATATTAGTAGACGTCAAGAAATTCCTATGAATTATTCACTTGTTATTGAACCATTTGATGTTTGGGGCTTTCATTATATGGGACCATTTCCTTCCTCTAATGGGCATACACATATTTTAGTTGCTATTGATTACGTTACTAAGTGGGTATAACCAACCAGTAGTGTTGATCATAACACCTCTATTAAGATGCTTAAAGAAGATATTTTTCCGAGGTTTGGAGTCCCTAGATATTTAATGACGGATGGTGGTTCACATTTTATTCATGGTGCTTTTCGTAAAATGCTTGCTAAGTGTGATGTTAATCACAGAATTGCATCTCCATATCATCCACGGTCTAGTGGTCAAGTAGAACTGAGTAATAGAGAGCTTAAATTAATTTTGCAAAAGACTGTTAATAGATCTAGAAAGAATTGGTCCAAGAAACTTGATGATGCATTATGGGCCTATAGAACTACATATAAAAATCCTATGGGTATGTCTCTGTATAAAATGTTTTATGGAAAAGCATGTCATTTACCTCTCAAACTAGAACATAAGGCATATTGGGCCATTAAAGAGCTCAATTATGATTTCAAACTTGTTGGTGAGAAGAGACTATTTGACATTAGCTCACTTGATGAGTGGAGAACCCAGGCCTATGAGAATGCCCAACTGTTTAAAGAAAAATTTAAAAGATGGCATGACAAAAGGATACAGAAACGTGAGTTTAATGTAGGTGACTATGTATTGTTATACAACTCTCGTTTAAGATTTTTTGCAGGAAAACTCCTCTCTAAATGGGAAGGTCCTTACGTTATCGAGGAGGTCTATCATTCCGGTGCCATAAAAATCAACAACTTCGAAGGCACAAATCCAAGGGTGGTGAACGATCAAAGAATCAAACATTATATCTCAGGTAATCCTATAAATGTTGAAACTAATGTCATTGAAACTATAACCCCAGAGGAGTACATAAGGGACACCTTCCAGAACGTTCCAACCTCCGAAAAGGAAGAGGTATGTGGTATGGTAAGTAAACCGACTCTATAACAGTTCTAATAGCAAATTTTCTCCGTTTTGGAATATTTAAGAAATTTGGAAAATAAGAAGTAGTCTGAAAAGGACACGAGGCGTCCACGAGGGTGGAGGGCGCGCCCTACCCCCTGGGCGCGCTCCCTACCTCGTGGGCACCTCGTGTGCCCTCCGGACTCCATTTTCTTGCACGATACTTCTTTTGGTCGGTAAAAATTCATTATATAATCTCCCGAAGGTTTTTACCACCGTACCATGCAAATATCCTATGTTTTTGTTTCGAGCTGTTTCCTGCCAGAGTTGTCAAGGCCGGGCATCATGTTGTCCCCCTCTTCCAACAATGAGGGCGACGATGCTTGGCTAATGAAGATAGAGCTGAAGAGAGAAGAACCCGGGGAGATCAACAAGGATGATGGGATCAAGAAGGCCACGGAGGATCAAGCTCCGGCAGCAGAAGAAGAAGACATCCTTTAACCTCATTACAATCTTCTTACCCCTACTGAAATTGAAGCTTTCAAGATGATTGAAATAGTTCGAGTGCATAACAAGTATCTAACTCGTGAAAATATTCTATTGCAAGAGCATATCACCGCACTCAAGGGCATTATTCGTAAGTTGGAGCACCTCTTGCGCTCGATGTTGGACGACAAGCCTACATCATCAACAACTCCATCATCACTACCACCAAAGGAGAATTGAGTATTTGGTATGGGCACTCCCCTTAGCAACTACCAAGCTTGGGGGAGGTGTCCCAGTATCGTATCACCATCACAGCTTTATCTTTACCGTTTTTTTCTTAGTTCAATCCTTTCGGTAATATCTTGATTCTAGTAGAATAAAGTTTTTAGTATGATCTAGTTTTGAGTTTTGCTTTATGATCTTTCTTTGTAATCATGTCCGTGAGCTATATACAATAAAGATTAGTTTTAAGTCAAGGGTTTGATTACCTTGCTATGATCTTGAGGGAATAAAAATAAAAGAGAAGAGAAAGAATAAAAAGAATTAAAGAGATCATAAGGATCTTATGGAGAGTAATGACTTCACATATAAAGAGTATGATGAATAAAAGTTGTTGAGAGTTGACAAACATAGTTTTGGTCATTGTTGCAATTAATAGGAAGTAATAAATAAATAGAGGTTCTCACATATAAATATACTATCTTGGACATCTTTTATGATTGTGAGCACTCATTAAAATATGACATGCTAAAAAGTTGATGTTGGACAAGGAAGACAGTGTAATGGGTTATGTTTTCTTATATCCGAGATAAAGTATATTGTCATGGATCATCCAACATGTTGAGCTTGCCTTTCCCCCTCATGCTAGCCAAATTCTTGGCACCGAGTAGAGATACTACGTGTGCTTCCGAATATCCTTAAACCCAGTTTTGCCATGAGTGTCCACAATACCTACCTATGGATTGAGTAAGATCCCTCAAGTAAGTTGTGATTGTTGCATGTAATAAAAAATGCTCTCTAAATATGTATCATTTATTAGTGTGGAGAAAATAAGCTTTATACGATCTTGTGATATGGAAGCAATCAAAGCGACGGACTGCATAATAAAGGTCCCTATCACAAGTGGCAATATAAAGTGACGTTCTTTTGCATTAAGATTTCGTGCATCAAACCATAAAAACACATGAAAACCTCTGCTTCCCTCTATGAAGGGCCTATTGTTTATCTTTGTCCTATACTTTATACAAGAGTCATGATGATCTGCACCTTTCCTTTTTACATTTTATCGTTTGGCAAGCACTGTGTGTTGGAAAGATCCTGATATATATAGCTAATTGGATGTGGGTTTTCATAAACGATTATTGTTGACATTACCCTTGAGGTAAAAGGTTGGGTGGCGAAACTATAAGCCCCTATCTTTCTCTGTGTCCGATTAAAACTTCATACCCATAAGTATTGCGTAAGTGTTAGCAATTGTGAAAGAATAAATGATAGTTGAGTATGTGGACTTGCTGAAAAGCTCTTATATTGACTCTTTCCGATATTATTATAAATTGCAATTGCTTCAATGACTGAGATTATAGTTTGTTAGTTTTCAATGAAGTTTCTGATTCATACTTGAAATTGTGAATGAATTGTTACTTTAGTATAAGAAATCATATGACAATATATATATATATATATATATATATATATTTGTTCTAAGAATGATCATGATGCCCTCATGTCCGTATTTTATTTTAACGACACCTCTATCTCTAAACATGTGGACATATTTTTCGATATCGGCTTCCGCTTGAGGACAAGCGAGGTCTATGCTTGGGGGAGTTGATACGTCCATTTTGCATTATTCTTTTATATCAATATTTATTGCATTATGGTCTGTTATTACACATTATGTCACAATACTTATGCCTATTCGCTCTTATTTTACAAGGTTTGCATGAAGAGGGAGAATGCCAGCAGCTGGAATTCTGGGCTGGAAAAGTAGCAAATATTAGAGACCTATTCTGCACAACTCCAAAAGTCCTGAAACTCCACGGGAGTCATTTTTAGAATATATAAAAAATATTGGGCAAAGGAAGCACCAGAGGGGGGCCACCCACCATCCACGAGTCGCCTGTTAGGCCTCTGGTGCCCATCTCTGGCTACATGAAGTCTTTCGCCCTGGAAAAAATCATAAGCAAGCTTTTGGGACGAAGCTCCGCCGCCACGAGGTGAAACCAATCTAGGGCTCCGGCGGAGCTGTTCTGCCGGGGAAACATCCCTCCAGGATGGGGAAATCATCACCATCGTCATCACCATCGATCCTCTCATCGCGAGGGGGTCAATCTCCATCAACATCTTCACCAGGACCATCTCATCTCAAACCCTAGTTCATCTCTTGCATCCAATCTTTGTCCCAAAACCTCATATTGGTACTTGTGGGTTGCTAGTAGTGTTGATTACTCCTTGTAGTTGATGCTAGTTGGTTTATTTGGTGAAAGATCTTATGTTGAGATCCTTCATGCATATTAGTACCCCTCTGATTATGAACATGAATATGATTTGTGAGTAGTTACGTTTGTTCTTGAGGACATGGGAGAAGTCTTGCTATAAGTAGTCATGTGAATTTGGTATTCGTTTGATATTTTGATGAGTTGTATGTTGTCTTTCCTCTAGTGGTGTCATGTGAATGTCGACTACATGACACTTCACCATTGTTTGGGTCTAGGGGAAGGCATTGGGAAGTAATAAGTAGATGATGGGTTGCTAGAGTGACAGAAGCTTAAACCCTAGTTTATGCGTTGCTTCGTAAGGGGCTGATTTGGATCCATATGTTTTATGCTATGGTTAGGTTTACCTTAATACTTCTTTTGTAGTTGCGGATGCTTGAAAGAAGGGTTAATCATAAGTGGGATGCTTGTCCAAGGAAGGGCAGTACCCAAGCACCGATCCACCCATAGATCAAATTATCAAAGTAACGAACGTGAATCATATGAGCGTGATGAAAACTAGCTTGACGATAATTCCCATGTGTCCTCGGGAGCGCTTTCCTTTATATAAGAGTTTGTCCAGGCTTGTCCTTTGCTACAAAAAGGATTGGGCCATCTTGCTGCACCTTATTTACTTTTATTACTTGTTACCCGTTACAAATTAACTTATCACAAAACTATCTGTTACCGATAATTTCAGTGCTTGCAGAGAATACCTTACTGAAAACTGCTTATCATTTCCTTCTGCTCCTCGTTGGGTTCGACACTCTTACTTATCGAAAGGACTACGATAGATCCCCTATACTTGTGGGTCATCAGTTATCCTCACGGAACTCATTTACGGGTCACCTTGAGTGCTTGCCTACGATGAAGTAGCGCAAGATCAGCATCGGCCTAACGACGCCATGCTTCTTGAGGAGAACCATCTCTAGGCTGCTACGCGTGCTGCACGCTACCAGCAAGCCCTGTGTCGTTATCACAACCGCAGAGTTCATGCCCGGTGTTTTGAGGAAGGCGACCATGTCCTTAGGCGCGTTCATTTCACCAAGGGTGCGAACAAGTTGACACCAAAGTGGGAAGGCCCTTACCGGGTAGTATGAGTCACCAGACCTGGCGTAGTCCGTCTGGCGACTAGTGATGGCATTCAATTGCAAAACTCATGTATTATTGAGCATCTACACAAGTTCTACACGTAAGGCACGACTGTCGGGCCCTGCCCGGCAGCCACCCTTTTGTACAAGCCTTGCCTCAGTTGCATTTAACCCCTTGTACCAAGCCAGGTGCAGACCCTGAACAACAGTGAAATAAATGAAGCGTTGGGGCCCCCCGACAAGTTGCATGCATGCATAAGCATTTCATGAGCATCGCGTGTTCATGTAGATAAAATCGCAACTGGCATCATTTTCATCTGCATAAAATTGCAGGTTCCTACCGAGAGCTTGGCCTCTAAGGGAAGCTGGAAGTATGAAGCCTACATTGTGATCTTCGGCAAGCCAAACAGGTAAGTTCTATCTCTTGTCCATACGTGTTCTATAAGCAAAGACTTGTGCATAAGAAAACCTCGCCGCTTTTTGAAACTTCTGTGCTCCCATCCCTTGACTCGAACATTGCTTCGGTCGGGATGGTCGCAATGGCCTTTGATGAAAAGAAGATTGGCGGCGGCTGGTCCCTCATCACAATTTGTGCCTGATAGTCTCAACTTCCTGGCAACAAAAAAGAGGGTACCGGCAGGATAGCCTGCCTGGGGAAACTCGTTTATTTAAAATATAGAGGCATTCCACCTCTGCATGGACATATACGTGAGCGAGTCCCCGACAAGGTTCATCTTTTTCATTAATATGCTGATTAAACAAGTACATACCTTACAGGACACAAACATGGATTCAAGAGATTACATTATTTGAACTAAAATTTGGCAAGCGCCTACAGATTTAAGATTGAAAAAAGACAAGTGCCTCGTAATGCCCTTTCTTGTCCCTCTCCTCCTAGGCACAGTAGTCGAAGGCAAAGAGGCCGAAAGGAGTGCCTGGGCAGAAGCCCAGCCTGACCCTGTCGGGCTCCAGGAGAGGTAGCCTGGCGGGGGCGGGCGGGCACCGACAAAGGCGACGATGAAGAGCATGGCGGAGACAACCCGTTAACCGCCACCACCAGGGCCAGCAGGGCGTGGCAATGCCAACATAGCTGCAGCACGTGAGGAATCCTGTCGGGGTCCATCTGGAAGGCTGCTGGTGGATCTGACGACACCATCCCATCCCTGCATCCAACTCCCCGACAAATCACCTTGCTGGGGAGGAGATGCAGGTGCAGATGATGGTGCAGCCTCCTGATGGTGATGGTGCGGCTGGAGCTCAACCGGAGTCAGAGTCGTCGCCCTCCCGGTCGGCTCCGTCATCATCATCGTCATTGTCCTCCTCGTCGCTATCGGTCGAGGAGGAGCTTTCGTCGTCGGTTGAGCTCTTCGCGCAGCACCCTAAGCGAACACCCGAGCTTCCAAAAACTTTGACAGATTGGAAATCGTCCTCCATTAACTTAAAATGGAGGACGTGACCTACCGACAAGCTATGGGCACGAGCAAAGGTCTTCTAGCCTCGGTGGAAGTACATAACATGGGGGGTGGGAAAGTCTACGTCTATTCGGAAGCTGCCATTCCCGCAGCCCCTCATGTGCAGCCTCAACGCTTGCGGTTGTTCAAGCTCTATCTCCCTTGCGAATGGAGTAGGAAGGCGGAGGCGACCGCGCAGAGGCTTGTACAACCTAATGAAGAACTCCCGAGGTTGGGCCCCAACATGGCCCTCCAAAGGAGGGGGAGCATTTTACGGAGGCACAGCCGGAGCGCCTCCCCGTCCTCCTCCTCCTCGAGCGCCATGACGACCACGACCTCACCCCTCCCTCCTCCTCTCATGGTGGATTCCAACGCCGCGTTGTCTGGAGGAGGGGGATATGCTGTCGTGCAGAAGCTCTCGTCGCCTCCGCTAGAGCACCACCATGTCCACGCCCTTCACCATGGTGAGCAAGGAAAGTTGGAAAGGGGAGAAGGGAAGTGTGTGGGAAAGCAAACCGTTCCTGCCCCCTTTTATAGAGGGACGATGCGGGGGGTTGGCCCCTCACTCAGGAAGCAACCGCCCTACTCCTCCAATAGGGCCTCCCTGCGCCTTCAACAGCTCGGGAAATCAGAGCCCACCCTCTACGCCTAGTTTTCTACCATGACACCCATCCCCATGCACTCTGCATCCACCGCCTACCATACCCAACACATGGTGAACACGCGGAGGAAGCACCCGAGGCAGGGGAAAGTGGGATGGCAGTTTTCGCGCCCGTGATCGTGGGGCCTGGGCAATCCGTGGGCCACAATCTGGTTTTTTCCCATAACGCTCAGCACGGCGTGCGGAAAAATCGGAAACTGGCCTCAAGTTAATACAAAAGCAAAGAAGATCTCAAGGGGCCAGCCACTTCCATGCCCTTGCCTATGCACTTGTTAGGGCCTACCCCGACGACGCCCGACAGCGTGTTCGGGCCAGGCCCGGGGGCTTCTGTCACTGCAACAAACCCTGGGTCTGTTGCCCAGACTGTGCACAGGCACGAGAACAAGATCACAACTCCAAGATCAGATTGAAGCACAAGGGATTAGCTTTTCGAAGGACCAACATGCAGACCTAGAAGACCAAGACTAGCAAGAGAAGCAAGATACTACTAAGGGGGAAACCTCCCTTACCGGGCAGGCGAGCCTAGCAAGGATGGGGTTACCTCCGGAAGCAAGCCTTTGGCTCATCCCGTCAGGCCTGCCAGGGCTTACAGAGGCAGAACCATTCCACCGCACCACCTCATCACGACCCAAGTCGTGAATCAGTGTGGTGTCAAGCCCCAAGGTGACTAAGTGGTTGCTATCCACCGCATGGCAGCCACTTCCTACAGAAAATACCTCCAAGTGACACCCGTCCTGAGACGTGTCAAGCAAGCAGGCACGAAGCTAGCAAAATAGCCCGGAGGGCCTGCCGGGTGAGCTGTGATGTGACGTTGAGCGGCGCATTTAATGCGGCCTGTCAGCCTATAGAGTTAGGTATGATAGCACTGTTTGCTATCTAATCAGTGTTTAATGACTTATTTGCCACTGTGGTGACCCCTTGATCTATAAAAGGAGGAGCAAGGCAACCGTAGAGAGGGTTGGTCTCTTGGGTGGCTAATCCACACCCTCACATACTCATACACGCATAGCCGCTCTGGCCCCGAGGTAACCCTCCGGGCAAGTGTGATGCGCTCACCACCATTTTTCCACCATCAATCCACCAAAGCAGGAGTAGGGTTTTACGGCTCACGGCGGCTTGAACTGGGGTAAAGATTGCCCGCGTGATCTCTGTTGTGATGTTCCACAATCCTCTGCTCTTTGTGCAACGTGCCAGCCCCCCGCCGAACCAGAAAGGGACTCTTGGTCCCATTGGTGGCCATGGTTTCCCATGACAATGGTGGACTAGGGGACACATGCTCATCATCAACACAGCTATGTTGAGTGTCTATGCATGTGTTTTCTTGCAAATCTTCTGGGGGGGGGTGGCGGAGTAGGATATGTAGAGGCCCTTCGTTTCAGTTGTTTGGAATGAGCACCTTTATCCACTGTCTTGCTAATTTGCTTCCGCTTTATTGATTTGCATTGTCAAGTAAACCGACAAGAAAAACCAATAAAATTCACTCTTTAGAACTCATTCATGCATGCTACTGACAATCACTACTTTGATGGAAGGCAAACACATGGTACGAGGATGGAATATGTACGAAAAACAGGATGGCATGGCATATTCAGAACTATTTGTGTAAAGTAAGCAGAAGTCATTTCAACAAATGAGAAGACATGCAAGCTAGACACCACATGGAAGATGTAACCAATATTACTGCCAAGTTAAAAGCGTCCCATCATAAATGGCGTTTCAACTAATTAGAAGCAGTGCATGCTATAAATCATATGAAAGATGTAACCAATATCACTCTGCATATACTAAAGGTGTCTCGTCATAATTGATTGATGAGGGATACAAAAAACAGTAGTTTTATGTAAGGACATTCTTAATAGACAGATGTACTATGTACCAAAAATAGGAAGGCATGTCACATTAGCAGGTATAATGTATAAAGTAAGCAGAATAGCACATGCAATTTAACCAGATTGGAAGAATTACAATCTAGACACTATATGCAACATGCAACCACATATCACGCTGCCAAGTTAGAGCAAGCACCTGCGACAGTGGTGTAGGGGAAATGTGGTGATCAACTACAGAGCTATGTTGACTATCTTCATCTAGCATTGATGTTTCTTGACAATCATGTGGGGAGGCTGACATTGCATTCTTTAAAAGAGGATCTTTTCTCATAGTAATCCATTGGCCTGAATGTCTTATCATAAGTGATTGATGAGGGATACACAAGAACATTAGTTTGATGTAAGAACATGGTTAATAGACAGATGTAGTAGTATGTACCAAAAACAGGAAGACATGTCATATTCAAAGGTATAATGTGTAAGCTAAGCAGATGCAATCTAACCAAATTGGAAGCAATACAAGCTAGAGACTCGGCTGGAGTGGTGAGCATGATAATCGAGGACCTGACAGCCTGGTGGGAGGCGGGCTACTTCACCACCATCGTGGCTTTTTAGTTGGCTTGCAGGTGATGCCTATCTAGGCTGGGCTTGTCACTGGCTCGGCCAGTGCCTTGACAAGCTATTTGGCTTCTGGTGCTCCCGGGATGGTGGTTCATTTAAAAATATATATTTCCTTATCTTAATAAAGTCCGACTTCAGCCTTTCGAATACAAGCTAGACACCATATGCAACATGCAACCACATATGACACCACGAAGTTAAAGCAAGCACCTGGGATCGTGGTTCATGGCGAGCAAGATCATCAACTCCAGAGCTACGTTTACCATCTCCATCTATTGAACATGCAACCTTTGAAGTGCCAAGACGTGTCTTGCCTGCCCGCGAAGAAAGCTGCAGCGACTTCTCTCTTTTATTCTGTGCTTCTGTCAACAGTTTGGTAGAGGCTGAAATACCCATGCATAAAAAACAATAGTGAGAGTATGGGTGAACTGTGTTCAGAACTAGTGCACTGTAAAAGTAACAGATACGAGGGGGCTGAAAAATAAATGACATGAGACATATGATAGCTCTACAATATTGCATGTCAAACAAAATTAGATTCTACTCCATATGATTTTGTAATATATGAGCACAGGGATGGCTGGCAAATGCAGGTACTCCTCAAGCACACCACCACATGTGGTCCTATCAAAATAACAGTCGACTGAAAATAAATAGGTCAGTCAATTTTTTATGAACCGTCCGATCTACAAGGAACAGTCAGATGACCTTCATCTACCTCCCGCCAGTCACTGTTGATGATCTTTCTCGAACCGCCAGCGAACACTAGCACAGACCCCTGCCTCCACTACCTAGCCCTCCCCTCGACCTCACACCACCACCGTGCTTGGCATCGCCCCCGGCCATCCCTTTAAGCCCGGCCGACCTCCAGATCGGGAGCCAGCAGCTCCTAGGCCCCACACACCCGTAAGATAAACACCGAGGCACTGCTTCCCCGGCGTAATAGGCGGACTAGCGCCTGTTACACTGGGGAATGCTTCCTTTAATTGGGAATCAACTGACAAGGAATTCAAATCCAGGGGGCGACGGACCTATAGCTAAGGTGAAATAGTATATGAGGAGAAACCTTGTGCAGCATGAGTTACTAGGAACATCTAATATCAGGAAGAAGGAGTAGGAAGAACCGGTCAACTAGTGTCTTCTGTGGGATGAATACTATGCAAGAAGACAGGTAAGATTTGCACTAATAAGGGAAGAGGAGTACCAGTTCTGGTTGCCAGTGTTGTGTCCTCCTGATATAGTGGCGATGTTCTTATTTTTACCGAGGGAACCGATGTTTTGGAGGAGGGTGGAGCCTTGGATGAACCCATGGCCAAATTGTTGACTATGTTGCGGTGGCCATCTATCGACGGAGGGGAAGTAGATCCGAGGTGGCGAAGGACGGCGTAGCGGGAATAGCTCCGGTGCGGTGGACGGCGGCGGCATTGGAGCGGCAGCGGTGAGGCGCAGGATGGTGTGGTTGAACTGGCTCGGGTACGGGGCATGTCGGTGTCCTGGAGTTAACTCGGCCTCGGCTTCAACTACTAGACGTGGAGGGCGTTGCGGTTGCGGTTGCGGTGGACGACGACGTCGGGGTATCGGCTCTAGCGTGATGGAGTAGGGCGACGGTTGATGGGCGGGATGGGTGATACGTCCATTTTGCATCATGTTTTCCTACTATTATTTATGATGTTTTTATGCATAATAATGCTTCTTGGAGTAATTCTAAAGCTTTTCTCTCATAATATGCAAGGTACACACAAAGAGGTAGAATTCCGGCAGCTGGAAATATGGACCTGGAAAAGCTACATCAGGCTACCTATTCTTCACAACTCCAAACAAGCTGAAACTTTACGGAGAATTTTTATGGAATATATGAAGAATATTGGAGCAAATAAGTACCAGAGGGGCCACCCTGGTGGGTTGTGCTCACCCAGGCCCACCTCCGGTGCCCATCTTCTGGTATATAGGTCATTTTAACCTAGAAAAAATATAAGGATAGAACTTTCAGGACGGAGCACCGTCGTCTCGAGGCGAAACTTGGGCAGGAGCACTTTTGCCCTCTGGTGGAGCGATTCCGCCGGGGGAACTCCCCACCCCCCACCCCCCGAAGGGGGAAATCATCGTCATCGTCATCACCAACAACTCTCCCATCTCGGGGAGGGCAATCTCCATCAACATCTTCAACAACACCATCTCATCTCAAACCCTAGTTCATCTCTTGTGTTCAATCTTGTTACCGGAACTATAGATTGATACTTGTGGGTGATTAGTAGTGTTGATTACAGCTTGTAGTTGATTACTATATGGTTTATTAGGTGGAAGATTATATGTTCAGATCCAATATGCTATTTAATTCCCCTTATGATCTTGAGCATGATTATTATTTATGAGTAGTTACTTTTGTTCTTGAGGTCACGGGAGAAATCATGTTGCGAGTAATCACATGAACTTGATATGTGTTTGATATTTTGATAGTATGTATGTTGTGATTCCCTTAGTGGTGCCATGTGAACGTCGACTACATGACACTTCATCATACTTCGGCCTAAGGGAATGCATTGTGGAGTAGTTATTATATGATGGGTTGCGAGAGTGACAGAAGCTTAAACGCCAGTTTATGCGCTATTCCGTAAGGGACCGATTGGATCCAAAAGTTTAATGCTATGGTTAGAATTTATTCTTAATGCTTTTCTTGTAGTTGTAGATGCTTGCCAGAAGGTCAATCATAAGTAGGAGGTTTGTTCAAGTAAGAACAACACATAAGCACCAGTCCACCCACATATCAAATTATCAAAGTAGCGAACATGAATAGATCAACATGATGAAAGTGACTAGATGAAATTCCCGTGTACCCTCAAGAACGCTTTGCTTACTATAAGAGACCATTTTGGCCTGTCCTTTGCCTCAAAATGATTGGGCTACCTTGCTGCACTTTTGCTACTATTATCGTTACTTGCTCATTACCAATTATCTTGCTATCAAACTACTCTGTTACTTACAATTTCAGCACTTGTAGACATTACCTTGCTGAAAACCACTTCTCATTTTCTTCTGCTCCTCGTTGGGTTCAACACTCTTACTTGTGGGTCATCAATGGGGTGGCGAACGGAGGACGTCGGGGTTTTGCAGCTGGTGGAGAGGTAGTTTTGGTGCCCACGGAGTACGAATGGGGAATCAGACGGGGGCGTGGGAGCTAAGGGGGGAAACATGTTTCGGTCTAGGACGCGCTTGCTTTTGTTTTTTTGTTTTTGAATGGATGGGATGCGCTTGTTTGAAATTTGGGGAAAGTACAAACTTTGCGCCCCCTATTAAATTTTGGACCTACTGCGGGTCGGGAGTAGGACGGTAATCCCAGGTGTCCCAAATAGTGGGAGGGAGCGATTTCGGCCGAGCGAACGTGTGTTTAGGCGACCACAGTGTATGAATGTTTTTCGAAGGTGGTTGCGTGGCGTCTAGATGAAGTTACAAACCTACCCCAGTTTAGACCTATAGACGTCGGGCCAGTAGGCTTCATGGTTCAGAGTTAGAGAAGTAATTTCCTTCTACCAAACATTGGTCTCACGCGGTTTCGGGCGAGTAGAGGCTCTTTTGGCGCTTCGTTTGGAATTTTGAAACAGAAGCATTCACGTTTAGAGTACTCTTGAACTTTGAGGATTGACCTAAATAGACAACAATAAATTTGACCTTGTATGTTTGAAAACCTCATTAAATTATGTGCTTCTTTTTGAAATTTTGATACTTGAAAATCCTATAACTACGATTATTTTGGAATGGAGGAGGTAAACTGGAATCTATTTTGTACGCGACTATATATGCTATTATGTACAAAAGCAGAGCAAAGATTGGTGCCCCATAATTTACGTATGATTTACAAATGCCATGATCTTGAATTCAAATAATTGAATGGACTTTATGTTGAATTCGAATTTTTTAAACCACCTTAAGTTGAATTCAAATGTATGCTAGTTCATAGCTAGCTATTTATAATGTTCATTGTGTAACTTTTGTATGTATAATGTGCTTTACACACACAACATGAACTATACTCACGTTTATATTCAAATTGCTAAAGCGATGCATTGTTTGGAGTTCAAAATATCGACTATATGGATCAATAAAGTCAAATAATAACATAGACATGCTCAAATTTGATAGAATATAGATGTCTGATGGATCAATGACCGTTCCTTACGTGAATTGCAAATATCATGATGCCATCCTAATATTTGGATACAATTTATATTTTTAATCAATGTGTACATTAGTATTTTACGTGTAGTTTCACTCTCCAAAGACCCCTCCTCACACACGCGCTAACTTTCTCTCTCACACATACGCGCACACGGTGTATATCCATCGGTGATCTCTCACACATGCTCACGCACTCTCTCCCGAGGTGTCTTTCTCGCACACATGCTCTCGATATCACCCTCCCTCCCTCTCACAGCCATTTACAACTGTTTTCACTAACCTTTATCACAAGCACCCTTCCTCTCACACGCATACGCATGCACAACCCCCATCGACCCTTTCTCTATACATAGACCTGTGTATGTGTCTCCTGCACGCACATTATCTTTAGGCCTGTCTCGCACGCATTGTCTCCACCTCTCTTCCTAATTGATGAATATGATTCCAGCAGGGCATTATGTAGGATGCCCCTTAAAGTTAGGTTGGATGAAAGGTAATATCAGAGATAAGGGGTTACCTTGGTCTGAGGACCTAGGGTTATAAATCCTAGTTGGCTTTGTCAGTGGACACAGAGTCCTTCACGACTCTGATATCTTTGTCTTGTATGACTAGTCCCCCATGGGTCTCCCTGAATGCGTCACGGGCCGACCAATGTGGCGTAGGACGGAACCGAACCAAGGGTCTCACCTCGGCCCACCGGACCTCACGCGGTGACACACCATCGACCCCTAGGTCTCGTTATCTTCTCACACCCACACATACCAACACAGACAGCACACAAAAAAAATTTCTCCTCATGCCTCTATCCCCTCCCCCCTTGCATGTACACACTCAAGGGCATCTCCCGCTGTGACATCCTATTCGTGTCTCTCACTCTCTAGACCTCTCTCATTTCCCGTGCTATCTCTCCCACGTCCCCCTCCCCCCCCCCCCCCGCCGGCCCCTCTGACCATGCCTCTGTCGAATACGTAATACGTACGCATACCCTCTCTAGGCCTTGCCAAATGTGTCAACTACACATTCACACATGTTACATCACGTTCCCCATTGATCTAAAAAGCCCTCTCTTCACGTTTATTTCGCATTCAACATTCTTTTTAAATAAAACCACACAAAGTGTGGCCAAAAAATTATTTTAGAATTTCTACATATATACAACATTACAAAGTTATATGGAGGAGTATGAACGTTAATTTGCATTGCATGGTGCACCCAATGATATTTATTCCGCGCTGTTAATTTAGTATATTTTTATACTATATATAAAGTTAGTCATAATAAAGAGAAATGAAGAGCATCTCTCTCTCCATCGCACACCCCCCCTCTACGCTCCTTTCACGTACGTACACAAACTATCTCTAGGTCCTCTAAAAGTACGCCCCTAGCACATTCACGCATGTTTCATCTTTCTGTGTGATATATACAATGACGATCATTTTATTTGAAGCAAAAGCACAATACGTACATTGGACTTTAGAATCCACTCATTACGGTCACCATTTACGTTTTGTGGTTGTTATACAGTCACGGGCTCACCGTACAACTCTGTATTTGCTCAACACACAACTAGTTGACCAGTTAAATGCTCTAGGTGGCACCTCTAGTGTTGCATCACATTATCCCACTACCATTGGGCCCACCTGTCGGTGTGTATAAGAATGAAAACAAACGATAAAAAATATTGGATGGTGGTTTGAAGTCATGACTGCAGGCACAGTGGACAAGGTGGCCTTGTATTGGTATGTTGAGCCATATGTTTTAACAAACAGAAGCTGGTGTGGTGATTATACACACACACACACACACGCACGCATGCACATGAACTGCATGCACGCAACACTCACACGTACACACACAACCACACACACGCAACACTCACATGCACACACGCATGCATGCACGCACCACACGACCAACACACACGCTCATGCTCAAGTGCTCAACCTACGCGTGCATGCGCACACATCAGGCTCTGACAGACACATACAAAACTAGGTGGTTCCCGCGCACGGGTTGAAGTCTTGTTGCGTCTGCGTAAATTTGTGTTTATCTTACCTTTTTCCTATGCGAACTGATAGGTGGGACCCATAAGGAACGTGGTTAATTTAACCAGTCAACATAGTGCCACATAGACTATTTGACCGGTCAACGGAGTGCAATCCGATGCTGAATGGTGAGCAAGTGACCGTATAATCACCGTAAAATGTATATAGTGACTGTAATGAGCGTATACTGAAGTCCGGTGACCGTATTACGCTTTTTGCTTGAAATACACTGGTCGCCAGTATATTTATATATTCTCTTGCTCTCTCTGTGGAGCCGAGTAGGCCAACGTGCCAATGCCTAAATTGGCGCACGCCACCCCATTATTGTTGTACTAGTTTCGTAAGAGCGAACAAGCATTCACGTCTACTGTACAAACTATAGATATGTGTTACAAATGCTATGAAGACAAATACAAATATTTGAATCCACTTTGTGCCCAATTTCTCTTTGTAGGCCCTCCAAAAGTACATCTCTACACGTTCTCGCATGTTACATCTAACAACTATGCAATACATCACTACTACTACACTCTAACACAATAAATCATATGTGTTTTTAGTTTTACTAGATCTCATGTTGTTACTTAATTATTCAGTTTGCATACATTAAAATTGCCTTAGAAATGTATGGCGAGTATCATCTACCGCGCGGGAAAAATCCCGCCCTTGCCTGTTTAATCGGGTTTGTATCGATGGATCGTGTGAAACAACAAAACTATAGTAGTACTACAGTATAAGTAACAGTTCACTGGGCCATGTGTCATGTACTCCTCCATCGTAACAATGGAGCGCTCGCTTTCATAAATGTTCTAGTCCTTGTTGCCGACATGTGGGACATCAAGCAACCAGGTCCATGTGCCATACCAAAATAACAGTGCAAAGCAATAGGGGTGAAGCACCCTAGTCATGGCGCCGGCATAGTAATGAGCAATGAGGCATCAAATCAGAAAGCTGCACCTTTCCCGTAGTTAAGTTGGAGGTACGAAGTAATACTAAAAAAAGAAGTTGGAGGGACGAAGCAACCATCTTTTCAATCATTGCTGAATCCTCCTCTCCCTCATCTTCTTCAAGTTAACCACATGTTGCTTCTGCCTTTGTTCTGCCTCATGTGGGACACAAATCGGCTTAGTAAAGCACTGACACATGGGACCGCATGTTAGCAAACTGCCAGGCTAACGTCCTCTAAAAATAAGAAACCTCCCCCGCCTTCTGCATGGCAAAATCACCTCCTTTTTACTAATCTTGATACTATAAGTTTTTACATCAATATAATCGAGATTTGTATAGGTAGCACACAGGAGCAGAACCAAGTGGTACGGTTAAGGGCATCCACAATGTGTAGCCAAATGTGAAATAGCTTTTGGCATCAATGGGAACCATTGTGGAGGGTGCTGCTAAAGCCAAAAAGATGGAACCAAAGCTCCATAATTGATTGATTGAAGTAATAAAAACATGCAACCTCTCTCCTCTTCCTCCCGTGCTTGGACGCATGTACAGTATAGAGCACAGAGTCTACTCCCCTGTCCCTTCTATCAATAATCACAAAGCAGTGAGGCATCAAATCACAAAGCACGGACGAAGCGACCATCATTTCACTTTCGCTGACTCCGCTTCTCCATCGTCTTCTTTGAGAAACCCCCTTACTGCACTAAGCTAGATGGACGACGCTATTGTGTAGTACTGGTGCATTTATGCCTCCTTTGGTTCAATGGACTTCCTGGATGAAAAGAAGGCGGTTGTATCGGCTTGCAGGCGGCACTTGCGAACAACTTACTGTGGTCTCCCTCAATGGTGTGCTCCATCAAACGCACTTCACGAAAGCCACAACATTGAAGATATCATCGATGTCACCGCAATGGGGAAGGAAGTCAAATAGTTACTACCTCCATTTTTTGTATACAAGGCCAGTATCAAAATTACAATTTGCAGAAGGCCACTAACACTAATTGAGGTAAAATTGATGGAGTTTGCCTCATACTAGCAACCAAGGACGTTAATATACCCTTGCGTGCATACAGAAGTGAGAAGGTTGGTTTGCATGGCGCTGCATTAATCAAGCAATGAGGAGTGGGATGGTTAGCTATTTGGGCGTTGGAGAAACATACGCATTAATTCACACGTCAAACGAGGATTTGTATCGATCAATCCCACGGAGGAAAACCCCGCCTTTCTTTTTTAACACAAGTAGTATGTACGTACTTATATCCTGTTGGGGTCTAGGCCTTGCATTGCCATACTTCGCCAAACATTTTTGCCAAGCTTGCCTAAAGTTTTTCAAAATAAAAAGGAGGCACACTTGCGCACAGCTGTCACGGTCGCACCGCACCCTCACACAGTTGCTCCTGCACGCCGCAAACCCAACCAAGGGAACGCACCCTCGCTGACACGTGCTACCAATTGTGATCAAACCAAACTCAACCATCTTACCACTGACACATAATTTTCGTTCATACAGTATGTTTATCGAACTGCATGTTGGGGGAGATCTGTGCGGCCCGTGTGGTGGTCTGAGGTGAGGAAGAAGAAGGGTTAGGAGAGGTAGGATACTCATCCAACTGCCTGAAATGGTCGAATGACCCAAATGATGAAAGTAAGGCGACATGCATAAATATATGTTTTTACACAACAAAAGATCCCTAAAAATAACAACATAAAGAAAAATATCACTTCTCGCGAAACGAGACGGCCTTGTCGTCTTTGGTTGTCGTAGTTGCCGACATGTGTCTTCGCGCCGTGGTTGTCCTCGGCCTCCAGCTACTCGTTCACGCGGAGCGTGCTGGCGCTCTGCACGGACGCAAGCACCGCCGGTTGACGTCCATGATGTTTGGTTCCTCCTGCACGAGGGCCTCGATGGCAGCGACATCTGCGCGCTTCGCATAGAGTTGAGCCTCTGCCGCCCAGTTCAAGTCTAGGACGTCCGGTTCCGCCTGCAGGAGGGCCTCGATGGCAGCGGCATCCGCGTGCTCCGCGTCGAGTTGAGCCTCCGCCGCCCGGTTCACATCCACGACATACAGTTTTTCCTACAGGAGGGCCTCGATGGCAGCGACCAAGGTCATCAGAATCACGATTTTGAATCGGATCGGAGCTCTGATGGTAGGATCGCAAATCGTAGAATCTTCATTATCAAGATCATAAAAACGTAAATTCTATGAAATAAAATTGTAGAATCATAGGGGTTAGTTTGGATTATAAAGTTGTAGAATCGTATAAAAGAATCGCGATTCTGACAACCTTGGCAGCGGCATCCGCACGCTCCGCGTCGAGTTGAGCCTCCGCCTGCCGGTCCTCCTTTAGGATCGCCAGATTGAACCGCCGGTCCGCCTGCACCATAGGGGACCTGGACGCCGGCACGAAGTCGATCTCCATCGTTTCATACGCATCAAGGGCCTTCTGCGGCACGACCTCCGCCATGAACATTGGATCGACTTCCTCCTCCTCGGAGCTTGGCTCCAGAGAACTCGGTGACTAGCCTACCGCAAAGCGAGCTTGGGAGTGGAGGTTTGTGGCGACCGCCACCGCGATTTCTGCGCGGCGCTCCGGTGTCAGCATCTTGTAGTACATGATCTTGCGGCGCACCATGGATTTCCGGTGAACTAGGGGACGACTGATGCGGGCTAGGGGATCGAAAGGTGGGGAATGGGCTGGAGAGGATGTGTGGTTTTGGGGCAGTGATGACCGGCCGACAAGTAGCTGGTGTAGGCCGAGCAGCGAAGTTTCTGGTGTGAATAGTGGTTCCGATGACGACCAGTCAATCGGACTTGACTGTGCGGAGTTTGCAAAGCCTGACGGCTGGAGCCTGGAGAGTTGTGGGGTGGGATGGGACCAAAATTTCGAAGTTTCATGTGGCAGACGTCCCGACCTCCCCACCGTTCCTGTCGATGACGGGGAGGTGACTTCGTAAATCTCAAGATGACTAGCAAGATGCCCATGCATTGCATGGAACATCAGGATGCATTTTTTATGACATCTCAAGAATTTCATCAAAAAATGGTATATCGAGAATTTAATCGAAAAATGATATCTCGAGAAAGATGCGAGATAAGGTGAGGAGGAGTGGGGCGCGGTGGTGATTGGTCGTTGGACTTAGCGGAGGCATGGGGATTGACGACGCTGGCAGCAACCACCATGCCAGATTGTTCTAGAGGCTTCCTTTTTTAATTACTCAATAATGAAGTTATGGGAGATAAGGATGAACAATAGAGGTGTGGGTAGTCTTTTGCAAAATTGCCATAGTTTTCTTTCTATCCGTCAAATATAGATCGCATGGTCTATATTGCAGGATGGCAGGCACACCATCATCACCGAGAGTAGGGATAAGAGTAGAGATAGAGGTATGACGGCTCAGTCACTCGAAGGTTCTCATAGGGGTAGCGTGTGCGTGTGTGCGTTCATAGGGGTGAGTGTATGCATGCATGTATGAACGATTGCGTCTACACTGTGTTAAAAAAAGGAGTACTCGGAGTATGCAAGTTCATAAGGAACAAACAGTGTACATCACTCTTATCGTGTTCGAGTTGCACCCCAGCATGCTGGACCCTCCACGTTGCTCACCAAATGGAACGTGCTTCGTCTTGCGTTTTCGCTCGCTTGTGGGACTACACTTGAGAGCAAACCGACGTCCCTCCCCCTCCCCCGCCCGCGTCATTTATACTACTAGAAGAGAGAGAGGTCGGCCAAGTGTTACTAGTATTCCCTCTATTTTTATTTACTCCGCATATTAGTTTTGGTCAAAGTCAAGGTTTACAAACTTTGACAAAGTTTATAGACAAAAATATTAACATATATAATAACAAATCAATACCATTAGATTCGTTGTTGAATGTACTTCCACATCATATAGATTTGTTATGCTAAATATTTATATTATTTTCTATAAATTTGGTCAAACATTCAAAGTTTGACTTCGGTCAACTATAATATGCGGGGTAAATAAAACGGAGGGAGTGGTATACTACTAGTACTGTGATCATCGCATACTCTACTGCAGATGTTGTCAGTACTCCACTAGTACTACTACTTCTACTACTATTGGACAGGGAACTTAAAAAAATTACTATTGGACTGGCTAGACGTGGCGAAATCCTAGTAGGAAGAGCATGCACGAGAACACGCATTCACACATTTGAAAACAAATTGGAAACCATTTATGTTTGAATACAAATCTAGGAGTATGTACGAATCTAACAATATTGATTGGGCGTTGTTGAATGTTGATACCTTTTTATGTAAGTTTGATCAAAGTAGAGATACTTTGACTACGCATAAAACTTATATGTAAACTAGAAAGG
The DNA here is from genome assembly GCA_034509565.1 of Triticum monococcum. NCBI lineage: Eukaryota > Viridiplantae > Streptophyta > Magnoliopsida > Poales > Poaceae > Triticum > Triticum monococcum. The sequence goes on along the minus strand of CM067845.1, from coordinate 361,349,946 downwards.
ATCGGAGGGAGTATATTGTACGTTCAAAAGCGAAATGAACATTGAATACCCTTTATATATGATTTGCTGATGCTATGATCACCGGTTCAAAATTTTGAATCCGCCTTAGGTATCACACATGCACCCACTCGTTCTCTCTTGGTTTCATGTCGGGGTCTCTCTCTCTCCCTCCGTCTGTCTCTCTCTCTCTCTCTCTCTCTCTCTCTCTCTCTCTTGCTCACACACACACATACCATCTCTCTTCCTCTTTGTGTTTGTCAAACCTAATTGATCTCTCGAGGTATCAGGATTGTATCTCGCTCGTCGTCAGGTTGCTCTATGACACACGCCTAGGTCACTCTACCATGCATTAATTGTAACCAATTCGTTCATCTATCTTTTTTAAGCATACATTCATCCTCTCCGCCCCTCTCTAGACCGGTCGATCTTTGGACCCACCCTGGTCCTCTTTGAATCGATCTAGCTAGATGGTACATGACCGACGCGCACACACGGACCCCCCCAGTCATTTCTATCATAGAAACACACGAAACCTTTATCTCCTTGCACAACACGCACTTGATCTCTCAACATCAATCAATCTCGTCAAGATGTGTCGGGGCATGAACCGAATGGGATATCAAAACTAACATGGGAAGCGGCACGTAGTGGAGGCAAAGGCAAACTTTAAACGAACAGTTTGTTTTTATGCATGTCGGACAAATTACAACATTGGAAATACAAGCATGGTCTAGGCCCACATGTGAATGACACTCGGCGGAATGTTCAAATGAGGCATGTGGGAGGATGGACTCGACCGGAGGGCAGCATGATCAATGGAGAAGAAGGTTGGAGAGGAAGGAGAAATAAGCAATGACACATGATTATACTTGAACGACTCAAATAAACATTAAGTTGTCTCGTTTTCCCTTCCGTCTTGGTCATGGAGTAAGATACTCCCTCCGTTTTTATTTACTCTGCATATTAGGTTTGACTGATGTCAAACTTCATAAAATTTGACCAAATTTATAAAAAAAATGAACATTTACAATAGCAAATATATATGATGTGAAAGTAAATTCAATAATGAATCTAATGGTATTGATTTGTTATTGTATATGTTATTATTTCTGTCTATAAACTTTGTCAAAGTATACGAAGTTTGAATTTGAGTAAAGCTAAAATGCGGAGTAAATAAAAACAGAGGGAGTACGCAGGGACTAGTATAGTTACTACTGCTGGAACATGGTAAGTTGGACCCCTAAATGTGGGCACGGACCGGGCACACCCCAATTATTCTGTCAAACAATCGGACACCTAAATTAGCACACCATCTGACTACTTAATCAACTGTTACGCTTCATGAGTTGAAAAGGAAAAGGGTGGTAATGTACGCAAAACCACCGCACTTGGGGCTAGGGTAACAACTTGGTACTGTACCACATTGAACCAGGGCACAAAAACTACCTGCTCTGCGCCTAATGTGTAACGCGGAGCACTAACGCTCGGATTTGGCCGAGAAAACAAGAAAACTAGCATGTGGGGCACACCTATGAGGATGACGTGGTGCAGACTAGTCCAATAGAGGAGTTGGACCACGACCTCCTCGCCACCGGCAACCGTTCATGTGGGTTGTGGGGGCCAGCAACGTGGCGCAGCTCCCGCACCGCCTCTCGACATGGCGACCGCGGTGAGCGACACGCTCATCGTCGCTGGACACGCTCGGCTTCAGGGTGCCGAGGGTGGCGCTACCGCTATGGCACGACCAGCAGATCAACACCTGGCTTGTCAAGGATGCACGGGGCATAGAAGTCCGTGCGTGCCGCGACGCATCAGTGGAGTGTTCTAGCACGGCCAACTGCATCCCTAGGACCTGAGACCATGCCGAGTCATCTTGCTTTTTCAATGACATGTGGGGATCGCATGTGAGCAAAGAGCATCTCCAACGTTGCCACGACCGCATCTGACTACCCTGGCACAGCAAAAACCCTCGTCCCTCATGCTATCCCGCGCGTGCGTTCCCAGCAGGCGCCAGCTTCCTACATTCATGCCGTCCATCTGTATGTCGACATTAAGCAGGCTCAGTGCCCGAGGAACCAACTCCGGTGACTTAATGATGCACCCGGACGCTTGGCCTCACCGGAATGCGCTACTTAAAGCGCAATGCCCAGCTAAACTCTGCGCATCCTCCTAACTGGCACCACATCCACCATGACTGCGAGTGTGAATGCTCTGCGGGAGAGCTTGTCTTCGGGGATGAAGCTCGAGGTCGCCACCCTCGCTTAAGTCGCCACTCGCAATGTAATAACGGCGTAGCCGGACGCGGACGCGACCGCACAAGCGGTGGCCACGTTGGCGGCCGATGACGGGAGCACCGTCCCACGCGTCCTACTTGTCGTCGTCCAATGTTCAGTGGCGCAAGTGGAAGGTGAAGCAATGGACCATCCACGTCTGTCATCATTGACCTCACGTCCACCGGCACCGCCGATGTTGGGGAATCCTCTGACTCCGAGGATGAGTAGGCACGTGTTCTACTCTTCCTCGTCGGAGACCGCACCTTCACTTCACGGGTCTTGAGCCCCGCCCCCATACATGGAGACAGCAGATGGAGGACGTCGGTCGCCGCCATAGAATTGGTTTAGGGTCGGGTTTCTTTTATTTTTCTATCCTATAAAAGTTTGAAATGTAATGAAAATCTATCATGTTTGCATGAATCTCGTCCAGTGTATATGAACTTTCACAATAATAGTAAGATATATTGTATGAAATTATATGGAATGATAATTTGTTTTGTGTGTATAAACTTAGAAGGTTTGACCCGAGACAAAGCTAACATGCGGAGTAAATAAACACATAGGGTCTACATACACAATTTATCTTAGGCACTCCAATAGTACGTCCACTACACATTCACGCATTTCACATCTTTCTACATCTACGGAAACATACGAAAGGGTTAACGTAAATTGCCTCTCTCTCCCCCTGATTTTCATAGTGGTGGGCCCCTCCCTCCCCCAATCTTCTATCAACAGCCCCCATGTTTCACTTATGTTAATTACGTAACTAGGATTACGTAGGTGTAACTTTACTCGTCCTAAAAAACCAACTAAGCAAACCTCCCAGCATATCGCACGGGAAAAGACCCAACCGCGCCATTTTAGTCGGGATTACCGGATTACAACTAGTAGTATCGATGGATCATGCGAAGCACCAAGTTTAAAAGGAAAAAGGCGGTACAATCACAACACGCTTGTCGCGGACGCATTGCACCCCTCACACGGTCGGTCCTGCACACGACTCGCGCAAATGGAAGGCGCTTCGGCTTGCCTCTTTACTGACACGTGGGACCTCATTTGGAGAAACTGACCATGCGCCAAACTCCCTCGGTTGTCTCGGTCGCATTGCACCCCTCATACGGTCGTTCCTGCACACGGCTCACGCAAATGAAACGCGCGTTGGCTTGCCTCTTCACTGACACGTGGGACCGCGCCAAACTCCCCCACCCACCGCGCGAAAATTGCCCCCAAAATCCCAAATTCAACTGCCCTTTGGCCAACTAGCCAATAATATTCCCTAAACCCCCTCCCACCGGCCCCCTCAAGTCCATTCGCAATGCCAAAGCCGCCCTCGCCGCCGCGCCGATACGTCGGCACAACGGTTCATCGAGGGGACGCATGGCGGTCGTCTTGCTCCCACAGTACGCTCTCGTAGACTGTCGTCCTCTAGCCGCGCCAGCACAACTGGCGACGTTCTTGTGGAGACGCACGACGGTCAGCTTCTCCCGCGGTACGCGCATTCTAGACTAAGGCCCCGTGCATATCGGAGTAGCGTTGAATGTTAGCTGATAGACACTGTTAATCTCACTGTTTGCCGAAATAGTTTACAGTCAATATCTCTACTTAAGAAGCTTCCTTGCCCTGTTCTGCACTCAATCTGCTTACCTGAGATGGCATGCCACACCCGATTAGTTGCTAAAATATCCTTCCATATATTTATTGTGAAGTAGATTGCCATGGTCTAGTAGCCAATATGTTAGGTGAAATAGCTCGACACGATTTATACTCGATCTTTGTTGCTGAGATGGCCTTCGATGGCTGTGTGCTCGGCCTCATTAACTGCTGAAATAGCCTCCCATAATTTAGCACTTAAATCCGTTTGCTGGATTAGATTTACATATATTTAGTTACTTAGATCTGCTTGTCCAAATATCTTGCAATAGCTTTATACATCGACCTAGGTATTTTTTTTCTGGACTTCATAAAAAAGCATATATGGTTTTCCTATAATATCTAGTAGAAGAACTAATTTGTATGTCTAACAGATGTACGAGACTTGGATGACTTCTGCTCAAAGATTCTTCGCTGCATATTTCGAGGGGTTGAAAACTTCATGAACTTTATCAGAGCTGAGTATGGAGGTTCAAAATCAGATGTGCTTTGCCCGTGTAGTAGTTGTATGAATTCAGTTACAAGACCCCAGTCAACTATGCAAAATCATCTACACTTGTATGGGATGTCGGTCACATATACTAGGTGGGTTCATCATGGTGAAGTTGTGAACGTCAATGTTACTGACTATGTGGAAGCAGCAGATCACCATCTTGATCTGCTGATGCTCAGGTGGAACAGGAGGAGGAGGAGGTGGTGGCGGAGCTAGTGAGTTTGACCAACATTGAAACCACTATGAAATGCTCGCGCATTTCATGAACTTTCACCTGCAGAAGAAAAACGGTGGGCTCGCATGTTTGAACAATGCAACGTGGTTGTCACTTTGGGAAATAAGCTGTCAGTATTCTCAGCTATGGTCACCTTTCTTCATGTGAAGACATCTGAGTGGATGACCAATAAATCATTCTATGCGATGTTGGCTGCTTTCCGCAAATCTTTCCCAGATGCATCTGAGCTGCCACACACCTACAGTAAAATGAAGAATTTCCTTCGTGCAGTTGGAATTGGATATGATATGATCCATGTTTGTAAGAATAATTGTGTTCTATTTCGGAAGGATTATGCCAACTTAAGTGAATGCCCAAAATGCAAATCATCAAGGTGGAAAGATGGCGATGCTGTGAAGAGGATTCCTCATAATGTTCTGAGACATTTTCCAATTATACCAAGATTGCAGAGGTTGTTTCATGATGTTGAAACAAGAGAGGATGTACTATGGCATTCTAGGAACCAGGAGTACAGAGATCAAAATGTAATGAGTCAACCATCTCATGGTAGTGACCCAAAAAGCTTCTATCAGAAACATAAAAAGTTTGTTGCTGACCCGAGAAATGTTAGACTTGGCTTAGCTTCAGATGGATTTAATCCATTTGGCCACGAGAGTGCCACATATAGCATGTGGCCAGTGTTTATTATCCCTTACAACATGCCACCAAATGTCTGCACCAAAGAATCAAACTACATGATGGCCTTGCTCATCCCAGGTCCAAAAAGTACTGGGAAGGATTTTGATTTATTCATGGAGCCTCTTGTGGAGGAACTTCAACAACTATGGAGGGATGTTCTCACTCGAGACCTATGTAGCAGCCCACCAGCTGATTTCTTTCTATGTGCTATTATAATTTGGTGGATCCATGATTATCTGGCTTTGGGCACTATGTCAGGGCGAACGACACATGGTTACAATGCATGTGTTCGTTGTGACAAGAATTCGCTGTCATACGCAATACTTAGCAAGATCTGTTACATTGGACACCGTCGTTTCCTTACCAAGGACAAGTCGTGTCCTACAAAATACCGAATACATGTGTTCAATGCAAAGCATGAAAACTGTGATGCGCCAAAGAGACTCACCATCGATGAGTTGCAAATGGAATTAGATAAGGTCAGACATATATTACACCAGGAAACCCTCCTGATAATGGTAGCGGCAAAAGGAAGCATGGCAGGGCAGAAGAGAGATTATTGTTTACCCGTAGGTCCACTTTGTGGGACTTGGAGTATTGGAAAGATTTGGATTTGCGGCATAATCTTGATGTGATGCACATCGAGAAAAATATATGTGACGGCACTATCAGCACACTTCTTAATATTGAAGGCAAGACGAAAGATACTTTAAAATCTAGGATTCATTTGACACACTTGGGTATCAGCAAGGATTTGCAGGTGGAAGATGAAGGTAAACCACGGGATATGGCACTAGATGTGTACGTCTTGGACAAGGTAAAAAGAAAAGAATTTTGCAAGGTCCTGACATGTGTGAGATTCCCACATGGATTTGCTTCCAACCCTGAAAGGAGAGTCGGTGCAGATGGAAACAAGGTACAAGGGTTGAAAACTCATGACTGCCACGTCCTACTTCAAAGGGTTTTACCTATTATCCTTAGAGGATTGGGCCGCCTTGACTTATACAGAGAGGTGTTGTGTTGGGACAATTCTTCAGGGAACTCTGCAGTAGAAATATCAGGATAGATGCTTTGGAGTGTCTTAGAGACAAGATACCAACTATACAATGCGACCTTGAGAAGATACATCATATAGCCTTCTTTGATGTGATGGTGCATTTGGTTGTTCATCTACCTGATGAGGCACTACTTAGAGGTCCAGTACAGTATGGCTGGATGTATGATACGTCTCCATCATATCTACTTTTCCAAACTCTTTTGCCCTTGTTTTAGACTCTAATTTGCATGATTTGAATGGAACTAACCCGGACTGACGCTGTTTTCAACAGAATTGCCTTGGTGTTATTTTTGTGCAGAAAAAGAAGTTCTCGGAATGACCCGAAAATTCACGAAGAATATTTTTGGACTAAATAAAAAATGTTGGCGAAAGAATCAACCGGAGGGGAGCCAGCAGCTGTCCACAAGGGTGCCCGCCTAGGGCGCGCTCCCCTACCTTGTAGTTCCCCTGGACCTCCCCGGATCTCAACTCCACCTCCATATATTCACGTTCGGGGAGAACAAAATCAGAGAGAAGGATTCATCGCGTTTTACGAAATGAAGCCGCCGTCACCCCCAGTTCTTTATCGGGAGGGCATATCTCGAGTCCGTTCGGGGCTTTGGAGAGGGGAGATCATCGCTGAGGGCGTCCGGGATTAGGGGGTGTTCGGGTAGCCGGACTATACCTTCGGCCGGACTCCAGGACTATGAAGATACAAGATTGAAGACTTCGTTCCGTGTCCGGATGGGACTTTCCTTGGCGTGGAAGGCAAGCTTGGCGATGCGGATATTCAAGATCTCCTACCATTGTAACCGACTTTATGTAACCCTAACCCTCTCCGGTGTCTATATAAACCGGAGGGTTTTAGTCCGTAGGACAACTTCATCATACAACAATCATACCATAGGCTAGCTTCTAGGGTTTAGCCTCCTTGATCTCGTGGTAGATCCACTCTTGTACTACCCATATCATCAATATTAATCAAGCAGAACGTTGGGTTTTACCTCCATCAAGAGGGCCCGAACCTGGGTAAAACACCGTGCTCCTTGCCTCCTGTTACCATCCGGCCTAGACGCACAGTTCGGGACCCCCTACCCGAGATCCGCCGGTTTTGACACCGACATTGGTGCTTTCATTGAGAGTTCCTCTGTGTCGTTGCTTTTAGGCCCGATGGCTCCTTCGATCATCAACAATGATGTAGTCTAGGGTGAGACTATTCTCCCCGGACAGATCTTATTCTTCGGCGGCTTCGCACTGCGGGCCAATTCACTTGGCCACCTTGAGCAGATCGAAAGCTACGCCCCTGGCCATCAGGTCAGGTTTGGAAGCCTAAACTACACGGCTGACATCCCCGGGGACTTGATCTTCGACGAATTCGAGCCACAACCAAGCGCGCCGCACTGTCTCGATGGGCATGATATAGCTCTGCCGCCGAACAGTGCCTTGGAGGCCACACATGCATCGGTTCCGACCATTGTTTCAGAGCCTACTGCGCCGATCGAGGATCAGCGGTTGGACGCTGCCTCAGGGGCTGCGATCTCAGAGGCGATCGAGCCGAACTCCAGCCCCGCACTCCGCATGGCCCGTGACTCCGAGGAGCCGGATTCCTTTCCGAACTCCGAGCCCCCGCGCCCCTGCCGATTGAATCCGATTGGGCGCCGATAATGGAGTTCACCGCCGCATACATCTTTCAGCACTCGCCCTTCGGCGACATCCTGAATTCGCTAAAGTCTCTCTCTTTATCAGGAGAGCTCTGGCCGGACTATGGTCAGCAAGTATGGGATTCGGATGATGAAGAAATTCAAAACCCACCCACCACCCACTTCGTAGCCACTGTCGACGACTTAACCAACATGCTCGACTTCAACTCCGAAGACATCGACGGTATGGACGACGATGCAGGAGACAACCAAGAACCAACACCTATAGGGCATCGGACAGCCACCTCATCTCACGATGTGTACATGGTGGATACCCCTAAAGGAAGCAACAACGAGGAAAACAGGGATGGAAAGAGGGATCGATTTCTCGAAAAACAATCAATGCGTCGGCGTAAACGCCGACCCAAGCCCCGCCTTGATAAAGACCCAGCCATAGAGCAGGATGAGCCGGTAGACGACGAGCATGCCTTAGAGCAACCGTCCCAACAGGACAACCCGGACAAAGAAACCGAACATCCCTCCCCCGGCGAAAATGGCATTCTGAACGACCCTACGCCGGACAAGCCCACGAAGCGGAAGAACCTCCACAAACAGCTCGTTGCAACCGCATGCAGCCTGAAAAAGCAGAAGCGGAAGCTAAAAACTGTGGAAGATGCACCCAGGATCAGATGGAGTAAAGTAATCAATACCGCAGACAAATACGGCGACAGTCGCCGCACTAAAAGCTATCCGAAGAGAAAGCTACTGCCTGAATTCGACGAGGAGGCCTTAGAGCCCTCGCATTCCAAAAGTGAGAAAGCCACACGGTCGGATAGACGGCCCCATGGCCAGCATAAAGCGGCAAGCAGCGCCGCACTTAAGCCGGCATGCGACCCACTTAAGGATTCGCATCATGGCCCAGCCAGGTCCATTTACGGGCCAAGAAAGCAAGCTCTCGTAAGCAATGCAATAAAGCCATTATCAGAATCCGGCACACCCAAATACAGGGGTGCTGCACACCCCCTATGTTTCACCGATGAGGTCCTGGATTATGAATTTCCAGCGGGATTCAAACCCGTAAACATAGAGGCATATGATGGAACAACAGACCCTGGAGTCTGGATCGAGGATTATATCCTCCACATACATATGGCTAGAGGAGATGACCTCCACGCCATAAAATACTTACCCCTCAAGCGTAAAGGGCCAGCCCGGCATTGGCTCAAAAGCCTTCCTAAAAAGACAATCGGAAGTTGGGAAGAGCTCGAGGACGCTTTCCGAGAAAATTTACAAGGGACCTATGTCCGCCCTCCGGATGCAGACGATCTTAGTCACATAACTGAACAGCCCGGAGAGTCAGCTCGGCAATTCTGGAATAGATTTCTTACTAAAAAGAATCAGATAGTCGACTGTCCGGACGCTGAAGCCTTAGCGGCTTTCAGGCATAATGTCCGAGACGAATGGCTCGCCAGACACCTCGGCCAAGAGAAGCCAAGAACAATGGCCGCACTAACAAGCCTCATGACCCGCTTTTGCGCAGGAGAGGACAGCTGGTTGGCAAGATGCGGCACCAGTGACCCAAGTACATCCGAAACTAGGGATGGAAACGGAAAACTGCGACGCAATAAGGACCATCGCCGGACTAAGGAAAAAATTCCGAAGAGCACGGCAGTCAATGCCGGATTCAAAAGCTCACGGCAGAATCAGAAAAAGCCGCCCCTCCAAGATAACAGGGACGACCTATCCAACCTAAACAAAATCTTGGATAGGATATGTCAAATACACAGCACTCCCGGAAAGCCTGCTAACCATACCCACAGAGATTGTTGGGTTTTCAAACAATCCGGCAGACTCAACACCGAACACAAGGGGCTCGACACACCAAGCGAAGACGAGGACGAACCCCAAAAGCAGAGTACCAGGAAACAAAAGAATTTCCCACAAGAAGTAAAAACAGTAAACTTACTCCACATAACAAAACGTGCAGCGCCCATAAAGGTACGTGCCCCATGGCCTATCCCAAAGGAATCCCGCCACTTGTTGTCAAAACCAATCATCTTCGATCATCTGGATTATTCTAGAAGTATTAGGAACCCAGGCTGGACTTCCCTGGTACTCGATCCAATAATTGGCAGACTCCAGTTTTCAAATGTCCTTATGGACGGTGGCAGCGGACTCAACCTGATATATCAGGACTCAATCCGCCACATGGGGATCGACCCAAAAAGAATTCGCCACAGCAAAACCTCGTTTCAAGGAGTAACGCCAGGTCCGGACACCCATTGCATGGGTTTTCTCTGGCTCGAGGTTATTTTCGGCTCTGCCGATAACTTCCGTCGTGAAAAGCTGACTTTCCACATCGTCCCATTCTCAAGTCGCTACCAAGCACTACTGGGACGCGAAGCTTTCGCCCGCTTTAACGCAATACCGCATTATGCATCTCTTACGCTTAAGATGCCCGGTCCACGCGGCATCATCTCCTTAAAGGGGAAGCAGTGAGAACACCTCCCCCAAGCGGAGGATTGTGCGGTCGCTTTAACAGCCCCACAATACAATGGCTTCACCAGCCAGAACATCGGAACAGGTCATTAAGACCACGGACACGGATAGACGAGTCCAACACAAAAGTATCATTGGTAAAGGCTTAGTGGCCATATACCCCTGCACTAGGGGCTTCACACGTATAAAATAAGAGACAATAAAGCTCATTTTTTCATATTTTACTTTACACTTTGTTTATTTCATATAACTTTTGTTCGGCACGCCCCTTTTTCAACTTAGTTGCTCTTGTTTTACAGATGAACGTCGTGTTGCGCCCGTCTAGGATACGGCACAACGGAGACACATGTGCAGACGTGCAGTAGGGACCCGTTCCAAGGATTCTTTTTAGATTAAGACCCTGCGTAAACCTTTTTTTACCGTCTCTTGTTGATACACATCCCCTGGTTCTATGACCAAGGAGGAGGCTGGCGTCTTGGCATGTGGCCACGCCAGAATTCTTGCGCGTACCTGGACACTAGGGGCTTATACCTCAGAGCGTTACCTCGCCCGCTCTCATAAAGACCGAATACCTTAGGGAGTGTTCGGCGTCGCGAGTTTGGCTTTATATGCATCAGCTCCGAGTCATGATTTTGGTCAAATGTTGGGTTGCCCAGCTCCTGTGTTCGGCCGCCTTACGTTCCGCTCTATCAGCTAAGGCGGCACCAGGAGAACTACTGCGATTGTGCCCTGGTTCGGCCAGGCGAGCACCTTAGTAGAGAAAGCCGAAAACCGACTGTCATGATATGGCGTGAGACTGGTCAACCACTCGATGACTCTCCGGAATCTGTAGGATTCCTCCGCATTAACGAAGGGTCGTTTCCCGGCCAGGCACATACACGCCCCGAATTCGGGCGAGCGCAGTCGCCACCAGGGGCTACCTAAATAGTCCCATTGTCAAGCTCCTATGGCTAAGTGAAAGTGTTAAAGCATTATAGTCCGGTTGCCTAGCTCGCTGCGCTATCACCTCCTTTGTAGGACCAAGATACTGGATTAAGTGTGAAAATGCGCCTTCTGTGAGCACCCCCGCACTATGTGCGTGGGGGCTGAAGCCAACGACTGCAATCTTTCAGATTTTGTATATATATCTTAAAACGGCCGCACAGGAGGTGTTCCAAATACTTGAAGGCACAAGTATAAAAGGCTACTACAATTCATCAAAATATTGCTTTATAATTACATATGCTATCAGAACATAGCATCCTTCGAGCACTGCGCCTCTATTACATGAGCGCCTTCAAGGACTTCCTGAAAATAGTGCTCGGAGGGTCCTCGGCTTTTGTCCGAATCTCGGGATGCAACAATGGTGGTCTCCATCTCTGCCCAGTATGTCTTGACACGGGCAAGAGCCATCCGTGCGCCCTCTATGCATCCTGACATCTTCATCGCATTGATACGTCGCACCGCGTCAAGGAATTGCTGCACCAAGCTGAAATAACTTTTCGGCTCCGATCTCCCCGGCCATAGATGACCCATGACGTACTAAATGGCGAGTCTAGACAATCTATTCAGTTCGGCCCATTGAGCCAGACGGTCGTCCACTGCCAGTGGACGCTCTAGATTCTGGAACTGTGACCAGAAAAGCCTTTCCACTTCGCGATCTTCTTGATCTCGAAAGTATTCGATCGCATCAGTAGCACTCGCTGCCAAATCCAGATAGGTGTCCTCCGCACTCCACATCCGGTCCAACGAAGCAAACTTCGGATCGCAAAACTTCCTCCGCAGCACAAAGGGCTTTCCAGCCGCAATCTGTCCGGCCTGACGCAGCTCCTCCTTCGTAGCTCTCATCGCAGAGCGAGCGTCCTTGGCATCAGCAACGGCCTTCTCTAAGTCTGTCAGTCTCGCTCGGTCTTCTTTTTCAAGAAACTTGCAACGGTCAGTAGCACTTTTTAACTTCACGGCCATCTCAGCCATCTCCTTCTTGCTTCGGCAGTGAGCAGCCTGTTCGGCTCTCCGCTCTTCAAGAGCCTTCTCGGCAGCCGCATCACTTTTCCTGGGTTGTTCCTTAGCTCGGGCAAGTTCCGCCCAAAGACTCTCCACGGCGGCCGCACCATCTGCGTCAAGCACACACATTGTAAGATACTGGCATAAAGCTCCTCTTACCAGATGCCGCCCGAGGAATTGCATACCTTGAGCCTCATCCAGCCGCTCGTTGACGAGCGCGATGTCGGCATCTGCCACGTCAAGTTGCCGCTCTAGTTCGGCAAAATCATCAGTTCGGCTCGATTCCGGACACTTCGCCACCTATATACAAGGGCGGCATTTTAGACCTGGGATTATGATCCTCTACGCGCCGTCAATTTTGACAACGCACAGAGTCTCAGGGGCTACTATCTGCACAGGGCGCATCTTGTTTATGTGCAACTGACAAAGACGTACATTATCAAACGTACCTCAAAACCCGTCAGCAAACTTCTGACGGCCTCATGCAATCCTCTTTCCGCGGATGAAATCCTTCCAATCACCGTACCCATCAATGCACGGTGCTCCTCTGAGATAGAAGCTCGCCCCAGCAGAATCATCAGCTCCTCCGAACACGCATCGGACAGTGCCGGACTCGTCCTATGACCTCCATCGAAGGCCGAACACGGAGAACCTCGGGGGGACATATGGCTACCTTCCACCCCTGCCGGATTCGGAGAAACCCTTCGCGACGACACCTCAGGGTCGCCCGCCTCGCCAGGCGGTACGGCAGGGGGAGACGTTCCACTCTCCATCATCTCCGGAAGAAGATCCCCCGAAGACGAGCTCTACTGAGAAGGGCTGAGGTCCGAGCTACAAAGTAAAATTTCGGTTAATCTTCTCAGATAAAAAGCAAGGATTTCTCTCATCCCTCTAAAGGAAAATCTTTCTCTACTTACGGCTCGCTGGAGGGCTGATCCCTTTGAGGGCGTAGTTCGGCCGAGGATCTCCCCGGCATCGGACCCTCTGACGAGGACTTTTTCCCCCGCTTTGAGGCCATGGTCTCCGGGTCATCAGAGGCGGCCCTCTTCTTCCCCTTAGGAGAGGAATTGTCGGTTCCTTCCTTTGGAGCAGCCTCCTTCGAGGAGGCCATAGTTTCCTTGTCCTCCCCCTAACTTCCCTCCAAAGGAACGATCTTCAACATCCTGACTAGCACGGGATCCGGCCTGGTCTCAGGAAGGGGAGCCGGACACCTGATCAGCTTTGCCTTCGCTATCCACTCCTGTTTAAAAGGACAGCTCTTTTAGGGGCGAATTTATGACAATTTTACGGATAGCGAGTCCGGGCACAAGGTTACTTACTTGAGTATCCGGGCGATTGCAGCTTAAACCTGCATCCTCGGTCAAATCCGGACACATTGCTTGTGATCCGAAGAACATTTTATACATCTCCACGGGCGTTGCGCCCATAAAATGCTGGAGAGCTCGTGGTCCCTCCGGATTAAACTCCCACAGATGAAGGGAGTGATGTTTGCCGGGCAGTGTTCGGCGAATCAGCATGACCTGCGTCACCTTGACCAGGTTGAGGTCTCTTTCTAAGAGATCCCTAATGCGGCGCTGCAACAAGGACACGTCTTTGGATAACCCCCAATCTAATCCTTTGTTGACCCATGACGCTAGCCGTGGTGGGGGACCCGAGCGAAAGGCAGGAGGCGCCACCCACTTGGTGCTCCTGGGAGCGGTGATATAGAACCACTCTCGTTGCCACAAGTCGAGCTCCTCTTGAAAGGAGCCCTCGGGCCATGGAGCATCAGCATTCTTACTTATGATAGTGCCTCCGCACTCTGTGTGTCATCCCTTGATCACCTTCGGCTCCACTCCAAAAGTCTTGAGCCATAATCCGAAGTGAGGAGTAACACGGAGGAATGCTTCGCACACAACGATGAATGAGAAAATGTGGAGGATGGACTCCAGAGCTAAGTCATGAAATTCCAGCCCATAATAGAACATCAGCCCCCTCACGAAGGGATCCATCGGGAAGCCTAACCCCCAAAGGAAGTGAGACATGAACACTACGCTCTCACCGGGCTGGGGACTGGGAATAACCTGCCTTTGAGCAGGCAACCTATGCAAAATTTCGGCGGTCAAGAACTTAGCCTCTCTCAACTTTAGCACGTCCTCCTCCGTGACGGAGGAGGGCATCCATCGGCCTTGAAGGTCGGAACCGGACATTGTCGAAGGTCCGAAGCGCCTGGAATCTGGAGCCTAGGGTGTTGGAACTTGAGGCGACGGGCGAACTTGTTTTGAGATTGGAGAAAAGGAGTAAGGCCCTGGTCTCTTTATAAGAGGTTGAATACCAGGAGCCCTCCCTGTAACCATTTGGGACTCGCCTTTAATCGAGAAGACATGCTAACGGGCACGATTGGGTTACCCAAGTCCGTATTGATGAGAATCCCGTAAATAAAGGGGACACAATCTCTGCTTTGACAAGACGTGCCAAGGAAACCGCCTCGCAAAACACGCTGAGGTGGAAAAGTGAAAACGATTCGAATAAAGGCTTGGCCGTAGTGTGATGTCATGCTGTGGAATACGTCAGCAGATTAGATTTGTGTTAATATTATTCTCTGTGTGGCAATACGTGGAAACTTATTTGGCAGAGCCGAACACTACTCTTGGTGTTTACAAACTTTTATGAAGAATTTGGAGGAGGAACCCGCCTTGCAATGCCGAAGACAATCTACGCGCCGGACTCGTCATCATTGAAGCCTGGTTCAGGGGCTACTGAGGGAGTCCTGGATTAGGGGGTGTTCGGGTAGCTGGACTATACCTTCGGCCAGACTCCAGGACTATGAAGATACAAGATTGAAGACTTCGTTCCGTATCCGGATGGGACTTTCCTTGGCGTGGAAGGCAAGCTTGGCGATGCGAATATTCAAGATCTCCTACCATTGTAACCGACTTTATGTAACCCTAACCCTCTCCGGTGTCTATATAAACCGGAGGGTTTTAGTCCGTAGGACAACTTCATCATGCAACAATCATACCATAGGCTAGCTTCTAGGGTTTAGCCCCCTTGATCTCGTGGTAGATCTACTCTTGTACTACCCATATCATCAATATTAATCAAGCAGGACGTAGGGTTTTACCTCCATCAAGAGGGCCCGGACCTGGGTAAAACACCGTGTTCCTTGCCTCCTGTTACCATCCGGCCTAGACGCACAGTTCGGGACCCCCTACCCGAGATCCGCCGGTTTTGACACCGACAATCGCCATCATCATCACCAACCTTCCTCCATCACTAATTTCATGATGCTCACCGCCGTGCATGAGTAATTCCATCAAAGGCTTGCTGGACAATGATGGGTTGGATGAGATTTATCATGTAATCGAGTTAGTTTTGTTAGGGTTTGATCCCTAGTATCCACTATGTTGTGAGATTGATGTTGCTATGACTTTGCTATGCTTAATGCTTGTCACTAGGGTTCGAGTGCCATGATTTCATATCTGAACATATTATGTTTTCATGAATATGTTTGTGTTCTTGATCCGATCTTGCAAGTTGTAGACACCTATTACAAGTTATGATTTGCATACCCCAAGGTGACAATAATTGGGATTCTTTCCGATGATTACCATAGTTTGAGGAGTTCATGTATTCACTAAGTGCTAATGAGTTGTTCCAGTTCTCTATTAAAAGGAGGCCTTAATATCCCTTAGTTTCCATTAGGACCCCGCTGCCACAGGAGGGTAGGACAAAAGATGTTATGCATGTTCTTTTTCCATAAGCACGCATGACTATATACGAAATACATGCCTCCATTATATTGATGAATTGGGTCTAGTTCTGTGTCACCCTAGGTTATAACTATTGCATGATGAATGCCATCCAACATAATGATCCATCATTAATCCATTGCCTATGAGTTCGTTTCATACTAAGTTACTTTTATGTTGCCACTGTTACAATTGCCACAAAACTGCTACTATTACTTTCGCCACCGTTACCATTACTTCCGTACTACTTTGCTACAGATATTAAGTCTTTCAGGTGTGGTTGAATTGACAACTCAACTGCTAATACTTGAGAATATTCTTTGGCTCCCCTTGTGTCGAATCAATAAATTTGGGTTGAATACTCTACCCTCGGAAACTGTTGCGATCCCCTATACTTGTGGGTTATCAAGTCCTTTTTCTGGCACTGTTATCGGGGAGCATAGCTCTATTCTTTGAGTCACATGGGATTTATATCTGTTGATCACTATGAGGAATCTGAAAGATAACAAAACCAAGATCTATCCCTCTACTACGAGGGGAGGTAAGGAACTGCCATCTAGCTCTACACTTGATTCTCCTTCTGTTTTGAGTAAAATTGCAACACCTACACCTGCTATTGATTCCGATATGTCGCATGTTATTGATGATGCCACTTATGTTATGCATGATGCTTATGATGATACTACTTCTTTGCTTGATAATATTGTGCCACTAGGTGAATTTCTTGATGAACAACTTGCTGGGGTTAGAGAGAATGAAATTACTGAAACTGATGATATTATTGAGACTGAGGATTATGATTCTCCATCTAGATATGAATTTCCTAAGGCACCTGAGGGTTATATTATGGTTGAAGAAACTGCTAGGGACTTTTTTGCTTGCAATGATAGAGATGATCTTAAGAAACTGTTAGCTAAGCTGAAAGAAAAATCTTTGAATGCTAGAATGCAATATGATCGTGAGTTTGCTACTTCACCTATCTTTGTATTGATAAGGATTATGAATTCTCTATCGATCCTGAGTTAATTACTTTGGTTGAATCTGATCCTTTCTATGGTTATGAATCTGAAACTATTGTGGCACATCTTACTAAATTGAATGATATAGCCACCCTATTTGCTCTTGAGGAAAATATTCGCTCTTAGTATATTCTTAAGTTGTTTTATTTCTCGTTAAAGGGTGATGCTAAGTTATGGTTTAACTCTCTTGCTCCTGGTTGTGTGCGTAGTCCCCAGGATATGATTTACTACTTCTCTGAAAAATATTTCCCTTCTCATAAGAAACAAGCTGCCTTACAGGAAATATTTAACTTTGTGCAAATTGAAGAAGAGAGTCTCCCACAAGCGTGGGGGAGGCTTCTCCAATTACTTAATGTTGTGCCTGATCATCCTCTCAAGGAAAATGAAATACTTGATATCTTTTGCAATGGACTAACCAATGCTTATAGGGGACCACCTAGATAGTTGTGTTGTTTGTGTTTTCAGGGAACGAACTGTTGAGCAAGCTGAAATACTATTGAATAATATATTGATCAATGATAATGATTGGACTCTTCCAGAACCACCTCCTAAGCCAAGTCCGAAGAAAAGAGGTATTCTATTTCTCAGTCCTGAAGATATGCAAGAGGAAAAGAAATCTATGAAAGAAAAAGGTATTAAAGATGAAGATGTTAAGAATTTACCGCCTATTGAAGAAATACATGGTCTTAATGCTCCGACATAGGTAGTAGAGGTAAATTCTCTCTATAGATTTGATGAAGGTGATATTCCTTATAATAAGTCTGCTAGTCAATGCTTAGATGAGTTTGATAATTTTATTGTTAAAAAGGAAAAGTTCAATGCTTATGTTGGTAGACAATTGAAACGTAATGCTTACATCCTTGACCGCTTGGGTGATTATATGAGTAGAACTGTTCATGATCTTAAGCTTATTAGTAAACATGCTTCTATGGTAAAAACTCAAGTAGAACAAGTACTTAAGGCACTAGATGATTTGCTCAATGAGATGAATAGTAAGAACAATGATCATGCTGTTAGAGTTATGACTAGAGGTGGTAAAATGACCCAAGAACCTTTGTATCCTGAGGGCCATCCTAAGAGAATTGAGAAAGATTCTCAGAGAGTTAATACTGATGCACCTAGTCCTTCTAATAAAAAGAAAAGGAAAACTGATAGGACTTTGCATGCTTCTAGTGAACTTGTTATAGACACACCTAAGAATCCCAATGATATTTCTATTTCTGATGCTAAGACACGATTTGGTAATGAGCATGAGCCTAGTGATAATGTTAATGATGATGTTCATGTTGATGCTCAACCTAGTAATGATAATGATGTCGAGATTGAACCTGTTGTTGATCTTGATAACCCACAATCAAAGAATCAACGTTATGATAAGAGAGACTTCGTTGCTAGGAAGCATGGTAAAGAAAGAGAACCATGGGTTCACAAACCCATGTTCTTTCCTCCTAAACCATCCAAGAAAAAGGATTATGATGATTTTGAGCGCTTTGCTCAAATGATTAAACCTATCTTTTTGCGTATGTGTTTGACTGATATTCTGAAAATGTCTCCTTATGCTAAGTATATGAAAGGTATTGTTACAAATAAGAGAAAGATATTGGAGCCTGAAATTTCTGCCATGCTTGCTAAATATACTTTTAAGGGTGGAATACCAAAGAAACTTGGAGATCCAGGAATACCAACTATACCATGCTCCATTAAAAGAAACTATGTTAAAACTGCTTTATGTGATCTCGGAACCGGTGTTAGTGTTATGCCTTTCTCTTTGTATCATAGACTTAAATTGGATAAGTTGACACCTACTGAAATTTATTTGCAAATGGCTGATAAATCAACTGCTATACCCATCGGTATTTTTGAGGATGTGCATGTTGTGGTTGCAAACGTTACTATCTTAATGGACTTTGTTATCCTTGATATTCCCGAGGACGACAGTATGTCGATCAGCATTTGTAGACCCTTTTTGAATACTGCAGGGGCTGTTATTGATTGCAACAAAGGCAATGTCTCTTTTCATGTTGATGGTAATGAGCATACGGTACACTTTCCGAAGAAACAACCTCAAGATTATAATATCAACTCTATTGGAAAATTTTCAAATATTACTATTGGAGGTTTTGAATTCCCTCTTCCTACTGCCAAAAAGAAATATGATATTCTTATTGTTGGGGACATGCATATCCCCGTTGAGGTAACCTAGTGTTATTCGAAAATTCTCCAATTTCATGTCATTCGGAAGAAGTTTGTTAATAAGACTTGATCAACCATGTTAATGGATTCCTTTTGATGGGCACGAGATGGATGAATTTAGAGAGCACAACTTTCTGTACCCACTTTTTACTTTCTGATATTTAGAATAAATAAAGCAAAAATAGTATTATTTGTCTGTTTTGTGAATTATCCGTGCAATAAAAATGTCCCGGAAATAGAACTTCTCTAAATGCCCTGAAAATTTAGTATGATTTTTCTAGAATATTTTAGAATTTTTGGCACTAAGAATGCATCAGGGAGATGCACCTGTGGACCACAAGGGTGGAGGCAGCGCCCTACCCCCTGGGCACGCCCCTGCCTTGTGGGTCCCATGTGGGTCCCCCCTCACTTATTCCAGCACCCATCCACTTTGTCTTCCTCCAGAAAAAATCATCTCGTTGTTCAAACCCGTGTTCTAGCTCATCTTGCTGCCATTTTCGATCTCCTTGTGCAAAGCTCCATTTGCAAAACTGATTTGGGGGATTGTTGTCTGATATGTGACTCCTCCAATGGTCCAATTAGTCTTTGTTCTGGTGCTTTATATATTGCAAAATTTTGTTGTTGTGGTGACCTTGTTCTTGAGCTGGCATGTCAAATTAATATGGTCCAAAGTAGTTTTGATGCATGATATAGCTTCTAGACACTTGTGGGAGTAGTTGCTATCAATTTTGTTGAGTTTGACTCACTTTTATTTTGAGTTACTAAAAATTTCAGAAATTTTCAGAGGAAGAAAATGGCGAGGAGATTGATAAGAGGCTCTTCAAGTTGGGGTTCTAAAGGAAATAAAAATGAAGAGAAGAAGAAGCCCAAGTATAACCTTCCTCGCACCACGGAGGTTCGGGAGTGTGAATGGCCAAGTGATGTATTCTTGGGGTGGCCTGAATTTGTGATGATTTCTATTATTTGGCTGAGAATGCAAGCATCACCGACTTCCTCCACGATAAGTGTGATCAATACCTCCTACTCACTAATACCTTCGTGCAAAATTTTCACTTTCATGCTAGGAAATCACCACCCACAATAGAGTTTCCTTTATATGATGAGCATAAGGAGATGACGCTTTATGACTTTTGTGAGGTTTGTAAATTACCTTTTGAGGGCAGCGTCGATGAACCACGTCCTAGAGATATGGAAGATTTGATTGATGAAGTTACCGTAGGGGAAAGGAGAAAGGTGTCAGAAGCGAGTGTGGCTAGATTACATTTTTCTTGTTTTGCGCTACTACTCATTATTTGCTGGGAGATGTTTAATTGGTCGTGGGGAGAGTGGAGGCCTTAGTGCTCTTGACCTTGCTATTTGACGCCATGCTTTATTTTGTGATAGAACTTCTAGTTTGGGCGCTACGGTTGAGTTTAAACCATTCGAGGGGTCCTATCTTCGGAGGTATCTATGCCTCCCGCCTTGCTAAATGCTTTGAGATACCCATTAGGCATGATGAGAAAGGAGATATGAAACTACCCACTTTATATTTAGACTATAACATTATGGTAGCACATGATTTTATTAGCGATGATGAGGACAAGAGACTCATTTATAACCTGGTATTCAGCCAGAAGACTTGTTAGATTATTACCTTGCATGCACCTTCTGTGTTCTATATTCATTCAGGCAGGTACCTCATCATGCCTGATGACATTTATGCATACTGGGAGCAAACGCGGTCCCCGGTTCCTAAGCCAGGGCCATCACATGATCCGGATAAGGAGTTTGTTTATCAGTGGGAGCCACAGGAGCTCGCTAATTAGTGGAACCCTCAGGATCCTCCTCAGTACATAGGAGAGGGCTACTTTGATCCGTGGGCATAGACCAACTTAGGCCAAAAGCCTAACCTTGGGGAGTACGTATTTCTCACTGACATTACATTCATGTTCACACACTCATTCTAGTTGTTGGTGTTCATACTTTTTCATTGTATTATCCATGCTAGTTTAATTTCTTTTTCTTGCTTTCTTCTTGTGTGTTTGAAAAACCTTGAGAAAATCAAAAAAAATTAGTTGTAGTTTCTATTTAGGTTTCCTTTCCATGTTTAATAGTAGTAGTATTAAAAGAAAACCCAAAAGATTTCTCGTTCTTCTTTTGTCTGTTGGGAGCTTTCCCATGTAAATAGTTTTTCTCGTTCTTGTTTTACTTTCTTCAGAAAAACAAAAACTCAAAAAAATATTTCAGCGTGTTTCTCTGAATTTCGTTTTCCTTTCTTTGGGTTGAGAGGAGAAGACCGCGATGAAAATTTTCAATGGCTCTCATATGCATTACTGTTGATCTAACAAAGAGCCCATATTACCTTGTCTTCTCCTTTGAATAAATGTTTGTAGATTACAGCTTAGTCCAATGCACATGCACTATTATTATTATCCACACCATTCGGTCGAGCAAGTGAAAGGAAATAATGATGATATATGATTAAATGATTGAGATGAGGAAACGTTGGTATGAACTCAGCCTATTTTGTTTTTGTAAATATGATGAGTTCATCGTTCTTGATTCAGCCTATTATGAATGAAACATGTTTGGAATGACAATTAGAGATTATAGTTACTCATGCCATGCTTAATTAGCTAGGAGTTTATAATGGTTTATCTTGTGTGCCAACATGCAAATTAAAATGGTTGTGATGTGGTATGATAGGATGGTATCCTCCTTTGAATGATTTAAGTAGCTTGGCTTGGCACATGTTCACGCATGTAGTTGAAAGAAAATCAACATAACCTCAACAATATTTATGTTCATGGTGATTTATATCCTACTCATGCTTGCACTCAATGGTCGTTAATCTCAATGCATGTTTGTGACTGTTGTCGCTCTCTAGTTGGTCGCTCCTCAATCTTTTGCTAGCCTTCACTTTTACTAAGCGGGAATACTGCTTGTGCATCCACTTCCATAAACCCAAAGTTGTTCTATATGAGTTAACCATACCTACCTATATGCGGTATTTACCTACCGTTCCAAGTAAATTTGTATGTCCCAAACTATAAACCTTCAAATAATAATCTGTTTTGTATGCCCGAATCGCTCATGTAGCAACTGGGGGCTATCAGTATCTTCCATGCTAGGTGGGTTATTCTCACGATGAGTGGACTCCACTCATCATTCACGAGAAAGTGGCTGGTATCTGGGATGCTCAGTATTGTGCTCAAATCAAATCAAGATATAACTTCAAACAAAACTCCCCCTGGATTGTTGTTAGTTGGACGGTACCCATTGTTTCGGACCAGCCATGGAATGTGCTTGTTGGTGGAGGGGGAGTAAAACCTTTACCATTATGTTTGTGAACCGCCTATAATGTATCTAGTATGGAAGATACCGAGATATCTTGGTTGTTATGTTGACAATGGAAGCATACCACTCAAATATTATACATCTCTGTTTTAAAGCTCGAGCTCTGGCACCTCTGCAAATCCCTGCTTCCCTCTGCGAAGGGCCTATCTATTTACTTTTATTGTTGAGTCATCATCCTCTTATAAAAAGCACCAGTTAGAGAGCACCACTTTCATTTGTATGCGTTGTTATTAATTGATATTGAGTATGACTGTGACTAGATCTCTTTTACCATGAATTACAATGTCTAGTCAGTCCTTGATCTTTAGGGGTGCTCTGCATTTATGTTTTGCGGTCTCAAAAAGGGTTTGCAAGATACCATCTTGTTATATCATATCATGATTGTTTTGAAAAAGTGTTGTTGTCTGAGATTTATTATTATTGCTCGCTAGTTGATTGACATTGATATGAATAAATGTGAGACCTAAATGTTATTGTGAATATGGTTAGTTCATAATCTTTCCTAAAAACCTGAATCCTGGCTTTACATATTTGCAACAACAAGATCAAACAGAGTTTGTAAAAGTTTTTCTTCAACACTTTCAGTTTGTTAACTAAATTGCTTTAGGACAATCATTGGGTTAAGCTTGGGGCAGTTGATACGTCTCCATCGTATCTACTTTTCAAAACACTTTTCCCTTGTTTTGGACTCTAATTTGCATGATTTGAATGGAACTAACCTGGACCGACGATGTTTTCAGCAGAATTGCCTTGGTGTTATTTTTGCGCAGAAATAGAAGTTCTTGGAATGACCTGAAAATTCACGGAGAATATTTTTGGAATAAATAAAAAATATTGGCAAAATAATCAACTCGAGGGGACCCACCAGCTGTCCACAAGGGTGGGGGGCGCGCCCCCTCCCCATAGGGCGCCCCCCTGCCTTGTTGGTACCCTGGACCTCCACCGACCTCAACTCCAACTACATTTCACGTTTGGGGAGAAAAAAATTAGAGAGAAGGATTCATTGCGTTTTGTGATACGAAGCCACCGTCACCCCATGTTCTTCATCGGGAGGGCAGATCTGGAGTCCGTTCAGGGCTCCAGAGAGGGGAAATCGTCGCCATCATCATCACCAACCTTCCTCCATCGCTCACCGCCGTGCGTGAGTAATTCCATTATAGGCTTGCTGGACGGTGATGGGTTGGATGAGATTTATCATGTAATCGAGTTAGTTTTGTTCGGGTTTGGTCCCTAGTATCTACTATGTTCTGAGATTGATGTTGCTATGACTTTGCTATGCTTAATGCTTGTCACTAGAGCCCGAGTGCCATGATTTTAGATCTGTACCTAATATGTTTTCATGAATATATTTGTGTTCTTGATCCGATCTTGCAAGTTGTAGACACCTATTATGAGTTATGATCCGCATACCCCAAGGTGACAATAATTGGGATTCTTTCTGGTGATTACCATAGTTTAAGGAGTTCATGTATTCACTAAGTGCTAATGCTTTGTTCCAGTTCTCTATTAAAAGGAGGCCTTAATATCCCATAGTTTCCATTAGGACCCCGCTGCCACGGGAGGGTATAGGACAAAGGATGTCATGCAAGTTCTTTTCCATAAGCATGTATGACTATATACGAAATACATGTCTACATTATATTGATGAATTGGAGCAAGTTCTATGTCGCCCTAGGTTATAGCTATTGCATGATGAATGCCATCCGACATAATTATCCATCATTGATCCATTGCCTACGAGTTCGTTTCATACTAAGTTACTTTTCCGTTGCCACTGTTACAATTGCCACAAAACTGCTACTATTACTTTCGCCACCGTTACTATTACTTCCATACTACTTTGCTATTAAATACTTTGCTGTAGATATTAAGTCTTTCAGGTGTAGTTGAATTGACAACTCAGCTGCTAATACTTGAGAATATTCTTTGGCTCCCCTTGTGTCAGATCAATAAATTTGGGTTGAATACTCTACCCTCAAAAATTGTTGCGATCCCCTATACTTGTGGGTTATCAATGTACCTTATTGAAAGGCGGCTAGGCACTTTCAAGGGCTACGTTAGGAACAGAGCTAGACCTGAGGGTTCCATTGCAGAGGCCTGCATTGCTACAGAAGTGTTGACATTCTGCTCAAAATACATTGAAACAGCTGTTCAACTTAGCAAAGAGGTGGGTGAAGACAATCTCAAGCTCAGTGTTTTCGATTGTTTTGTTTGAGTTACAGGGAGTAGTCGACAAGACAACAAACCTAAAGATTTGGACAAATTCGTTTGGTATGTGTTGAATAATTGTCCCGAGATTCTACCTTATATAAAGTAAGTGCTAAGTATTGTAGCTTATACATCGTAATCTACTAAACTTGCGGCACATTCTTATATTTAGATGTTTGACGCGATCACTATGTTGTGCCGCATCTACAAAAAGAAGTTACTGCCGCAAAATCCAAGAAACATTGACAAACTGGTTATGGCAGGATTTGCGAAATGGTTCAAGAGCCATGTAAGCTTTTGAATTGCACTATCAGTTTTTTTTAATATATTGAGTACATAAGATGATCAACTTGTATATTTTCTAACCACAGGTTAAGAAGATGCGGGAGGAAGGGCAGGCAGTTAATGATGCCCTTTATGCACTAGCAATGGGTCCTGATACTCGGGTAAGACATTATGAATCTTGCGTTGTTGGAGATGTGCGCTACAACACCCTTGCACACGACGAAGGTAGGAGGCTGCCGTAGGAGTACGGCCTCCAGTTGAAGCAATCTGTTTATTCGTATCCGGCTGTAGACCGGAATGTTCGAGGCCTTTATTGTTGGTCCCCGGACCCTGGGCCACCGAAGTATCACCTTCGGGTTGTGTCTTCATCATCCCTCGCACCGCTTGATCGGGAGAGACCCTCCGTGACGACACCTCGAAGTCGTCCGCCCTATTGGGTGAGGAGACTGGTGGAAACGTCTCGCTTTCCATCATCTCCAGAAGAAGATCCCCCGAGGAAGAGGATTGTTGAAGAAGACTGCGTGACAAACTACAAAAAAACCTATATTCTAGACGTTATAAGAAAGGGACGGGACGTGTTTAAAACACCCTTGTTCACTTACGATTTGGCCTGAGGCTTCTCCTTGTCTTGGGACTGCGCGATGACGTTGTCCTCCGAGCCTGATCCACCTGACGAAGGCATCTTGCCTCGCTTAGGAGCCTTTTCCTCCCAATCTTCGGAGGTGGCCCTTTTCTTCCCATGGAGGGAAGAGACTTTGACTTCCCCTTCATTTTTGTCTTTGATTGGAATCTTGATTCCTCCGGATGCGATGTCCAGCGCACCTTTGGGATGGGGTCCATCTTTGGTCCTCTCTGCCTTGCCCTCCTTCACAGGCAACTGGTATGGTGCCAGGGCTAGCATCCTTGTTAATATAGGATCCGCTGAACCCTCGGGAAGAGGGGCCGGACACCTAATCAACTCCGCTTTCTTTATCCAGCCCTGGAAGGAGATAGTTTGCTCAGTAAAGTATTACGGCATACTTAAAAAAGGGGGGAGGTGTTCGGAAGTCAAGTGCTTACCGGGGTATCCGGACGGTTACAGTCGAGGCATGTGTCCTCGGTAGTGTCCGGCCAAAATTTTCGTTTTCAACTGCCACATCCCTTTGTGCATAATGTCGAAGAAGTGTTGGAGGGTTCGTGGTCCTGCTGGATTGAACTCCCACATACGGAGAGGCCTAGGCTGGCATGGAAGAATTTGGCGAATCAACATTACTTGAATCACGCTGACCAGATCGATGTCCCTCTCGAGGAGGGTTCGGATGCGGCTTTGTAGAGTTCGCATTTCATCAACCGATCCCCAATCCATCCCCTTGTTGGCCCACGATGCAAGTTGTGATGGTGGGCAGGGCGAAATGTGGGTGCAACTACCCACTTGGTGCTGCGGGGTTCCGTAACGTAAAACCACTCTTGCTGCCATTGATTGGAAGTTTTGACAAAAGAGCCTTTTGGCCAAGGAGTGTTGGTGAGCAGGCTGACTACAGCACCGCCGCACTGCACCTGTTCCCCATCGACTACCTTTGGTTTCACACCGAAGGTCTTGAGCCATAAGCCGAAGTGTGGGGGGATTCGAAGGAAGGCCTTGCACATAATGATGAACGCCGAGACATGGAGGAAAGACTCTGGGGCTAGATCATGAAAATCTAGTCCATAATAGAACATTAGCCCCTGGACAAAGGGGTGAAGAGCAAGCCCTAGCCCTTGAAGGAAGTGTGAGATGAACACGACCCTCTCGCCGGATCTGGGGGTTGGGATAACCTGCCCTTGAGAAGGAAGCTTGTAGTGGATTTTCGCGGTCAGGTATCTGGCTGCTCGAAGCTTCGCAATATCCTCCTCTGTAACGGAGCAAGCCGCCCATCGGCCTTGAGGGCTGGGTCCGGACATAATGGGGAAGCTCGGAGCAACAAAGTCGAAACCTTGGGTGCTAGAACTCAAGGTTGGAGAGGCTAAGGAGAAGTTTGGCGTCAAAAAGGACGGCCCTTGGTTCCTTTATATAAAGGCAGCGGGGATTAAACGCCTCCTCCTGAGCCTGAAAGCCTGCCTATTCCTAAGGAATCTTTTCAACGGAATGGTTGGGTTACCCGCGCTCATATTAATGAGAATCCCGTAATGAGGGGACACGATCTCTGCTTCGACAAAACGTGCCAATAGCAACCGCGCCTCGAAACGTGGAACAGCGGGACAGGAAACGGTTCGAAAAACCGGGCGAGCATGATGTCGCGTTGTAAAAAGTTGTCAGCAGATTGGACTCCTGGAATATTATATTCTCTCTGCGGTTGTGTGTGGTGTATGTGTTACAGGTCCGAACACATCGATACATCTGAAGACTATTTTGGAGTTCGGAAGAAGGAACCCGCCTTGCAATGCCGAAGATAGGCCTACACCCCAGATACCTTGTCATTGAAGCCAGGTTCAGGGGCTACTGAGGGAGTCCTGGACTAAGGGGTCCTCGGGCGTCCGGCCTATTAGCCATGGGCCGGACTGATGGGCTGTGAAGATACAATGACCGAAGGCTATACCCGTGTCCGGATAGGACTCTCCTTGACGTGGAAGGCAAGCTTGGGGACTAAATATGTAGATTCCTTTCTTTGTAACCGGCCTTGTGTAACCCTAGATCCTCCCGGTGTCTATATAAACTGGAGGACTTAGTCCGGAGAGAGACATTATCATAGCCATACAAGCTAGACCTCTAGGGTTTAGCCATTACGATCTCGTGGTAGATCAACTCTTGTAAATACTCATATTCATCAAGATCAATCAAGCAGGACGTAGGGTATTACCTCCATAGAGAGGGCCCAAACCTGGGTAAAACATTGTGTCCCCTGTCTCCTGTTACCATCGACCTAAGACGCACAGTTCAGGACCCCCTATCCGAGATCCGCCGGTTTTGACACTGACATTGGTGCTTTCATTGAGAGTTCCACTATGCCGTCATCAAGAGGTTTGATGGCTCCTTCAACCATCTACAACGATGCTGCCCAAGGGGGAGTTTTCCTCCCTGGACAGATCTTCGTGTTCAACGGTTTCACTCTGCGGGCAAACTCGCTTAGCCATCTGGAGCAGATCGAAAGCTACGCCCCTGGCCAACAGGTCAGATTTGGGAGCTTGAACTACGTCGTGGACATCCGTGGGGACTTGACCTTCACCGGATTCGAGACCGCAGCTACCACTCCTGGCCACCCCGAGGGACATGACCTAAATCTGTCATCCGACTGCATCCAGGAGACAGCTCCCATAACTACTCTGGCCTTAGATCCGGAGCAGACTGCGCCATCCAAGGACGGGAAGCTCAACCCCGCAACAGAGGCCACAGATTCCCCGGCGTTGGAGCCGCACATAGACTTGATCTCACACGATACCTATACTCCCGGAACCCTGGACTCGTCTCTGGCCGTAAGTTCCGAACCATGTGAGCCCGCGGACGCCGAACTTGATCGTTTATCGATCTTCGAATTCAGCTTCGTAGACATCTTCCAGCACTCGCCTTTGAGCGACATGCTAAACTCATTGATAAACATGTCCTTGGCGGGGGACTCACAGCCGAACTATGTTTGGTTGGAACTAGGGGCTGATGTTGAAGAATCTTGCTTCCCACCCGCCACCCACTCCACAGCCACTATCGAGGACTCAACCGTTTTGCTTGATTACGGCTCCAAAGACTTCGGCGGTATAGAAGACGATGCCGAAGAAGAGCAGGGCTGAAACCCACCACTCACCGGACGCGGGACGGTCACTTCTTCATACGACATATACATGGTGGATACACCTAAAGAAACTAACGACGATGACAAAGAAGATCCAGTTGAGGATAAACCTCCTGAGACACAGCCCAGATGCCTGCGTCAGCGGCGCTGCTCTAAGTCACGTCGTGCAAAATATAGTAATACCGGCACCGAAGAAAACAACACCCCGGACGAAGCCGAAGACAATGAAGCCCCTGTTGGGACAACATCCGAATAGGATGAACTGGAGGACGGGCATGATAGCCCACATGAACGGGCCATACACGAAGACTTGAAGGACAATAATTATCTTCCACTCTCCAAGGACGAGGCGAGCCTCGGCGACGAGGAATTCATCATGCCCGAGGAACCTTTTGAGCAGGAGCGCTTTAAACGCTAGCTATTAGCCACGGCAAGGAGCTTGAAAAAGAAACATCAGCAGCTTCAATCTGACCAAGACCTGCTCACAGAGAGATGGATAGACATCCTAGTGGCCGAAGAACACGGCCCCAAGCACACAACTAAGGGTTACCCTAAGCACAGATTGCTACCTTAGTTTGATGAGGAGGCGCCGGCACTTGTACCACGTGGTCGGGACAACACGGCTAACCAACCACTATACAGTCAGGATAAAGCGGCAGCTCAAGCCGAACAGCAGCCTGCCTCACCCCAAAGAAAAAACAGAGACAAAATAGCTCAGTGTCATACATACGACCCTCAGCAGAACCTGGACGGTAGAACATGACACAACAGGTCGATCTACGGATCGCGAGGACGTGCCTTGACACGCGACGTCGGTTACCTATTCGGACGGGACAAGTCTAGTTACGCCCAGGCCAAAAACTGCAGGCGGACTCCATCTGAGCTACGTTGCGACGTGGCCCAATATAGAGGCGCCGCACACCCACTCTGCTTCACTAACGAAGTAATGACGCATGAATTCCCAGAGGGGTTTAGACCCGTGAATATTGAATCAGATGATTGAACAACCGATCCCGCGGTATGGATCGAGGATTTTCTTCTCCATATCCACATGGCTCGCGGAGACGACCTTCATGACATCAAATACCTCCGACTAAAACTCAGAGGACCAGCAAGGTACAGGTTAAACAGTCTGCCTGAAAACTCTATCGGCAGCTGGGAGGATCTGGAAGACGCTTTCCACGAAAATTTCCAAGGTACATATGTCCGGCCACCAGACGCTGATGACTTAAGTCACATATTCCAACAGCCCAGAGAGTCAGCCAGAACACTCTGGACTAGGTTCTTAGTTAAAAAGAACCAAATCGTAGACTGTCTGGACGCAGAAGCCCTAGCATCCTTTAAACACAGTGTCCGGGACGAGTGGCTTGCCCGCCACCTCGGTCAGGAAAAACCAAAATCCATGTCAGCCCTCACCACTCTAATGACCCGCTTTTGCGCGGGGGAAGACAGCTGGCTCGCTCATAGAAGCAATAGTGCCAGCGACCCGGGCACTTCCGGTGTTCGAGACGACAACGGGAAATCAACAAGCAATAAGCACAAACGTGGCAATAGTAATGAGGGAGCGCTCGACACAGCGGTCAACGCCAGATTCAGCGGCCCCAAACCCGGTCAACGGAAGAAGCCATTCAAGGCAAATAGAGACGGACTATCCAATTTGGATAAGATATTGGATAGGCCCTGCCAGATTCACATCCACCCCAATAAACTAGCTGACCACACCAACAGAAGTTGTTGGGTCTTCAAACGGGCCGGCAAGTTAAGCGCCGAATACAAGGGGAAGAAGCTGCCCGGCGACGACGACGACAACGAAACTCGCCAACCAAACACCGGAGAGCAGAAGCAGTTTCCCCCCGAAGCAAAAACAGTGAACATGGTACACATGGCACTGTCTCCAATAGGGGAGTGCATGGAGCGTTCTCTCCGTGCAGGGGATCACACTATGGCTATCTCAGCGAACTACACAGCGGGGGCATTACACCACATACCTCGTCGGCCATCAAGCCACTGGTCTCCATTCAACATGACCGTTCAAATCCCATACAGGACTAGCAATTCGGCTCCCACAGTCCGCCTCATATACCTGGAAAATCTATACCGCGCATACATAACTACGCACTTAAAATACCCTGGGCAACGGCGGAAGCGCAACACGGACGGACCTGAAAGTACTCCCCTAACTTTCCTTTTTTTACTTATTTTTTCTTCTTTTTTTCTTGTTTACCTCCACATGTGGCTCAATGGCTGACCTTGGACTCTATCAAAGTCTGGGTTCGTACACTCACCTAAGGGCTATTTCCGTCAAGGAGGTCCAAAATAACTTTTTGTAGACCGTACTCTCTAGTTTGAACCTGTAAAGTGCCTTTTTCCTCCGCCTCCGACCCCTGGCATATCAAATAGCCGGGGTTGCAGCTTTGTTATCTATATACATGATTGGTACATCACTCAGATCCCAGTAAAAATAATCCACTCTTTTCTAAAAGGACCGAGTTTTGCCCCTACGGTTGTCTCAAACGTACACCTCGGCATAACTTGCCAGGGGCTTGGTATGGGAACAAAGGAGTTGCCGACAAGTACGAACAGCTCTATAGCATACTTCGGCGTCGCGAGTTTGGCCTTATATGCATCAGCTCCGAATCATGTATTGGGTCAATAGTTGGGTTGCTCGGCTCCAGTGCTTGCTATCCTACGTTCCGCTCTATCAGCTAGGGTAGTAAAGGGAGAACTACTGCGATTGTGCTTCCGGTTTACCCGGTTAAGTACCTCAGTAGAGAAAGCCGAAAACTGACTGTCATGATGTGGCGAGAGCTGGTCAACCACTCGATGACTTATCAGAATCTTTCGCGATTCCCTCTGTGTCACACGAAGGAGCTCTTTCCGGTCAAATATGTAAACGCATCACATGAATAAGCCGCATACATACCAGGGGCTATGACGTAGACCCACCATAAAACTCCTATGGCTAAGTGAAAGTGTTAACGCCCTACAGTCTGGTTGCCTGGTGAAAGCACAAGTGCTCCCTAGGTGGTTTTGATAATTGATGACAACATATCTCTTGTTGGACTAACGTTTTCATCTAGTATGTTTCAGATAAGTTCAACAATGGAGTGGCATGGACTAAAGGGTGTGGGAAGGTCTCCAAGATACTAAGGACAAAGGATTGGCTAAAGCTTGAAGTTCAAGACTCTTCATATTACATTTTAGTGATCCAAGATCACATTGAGTCCATAGGAAAAGCCAATACTATCAAGGAGGGATGAGGTGTTGCTTAATGAGCCTCTTGCTCAAGTGCTTAATGATATGCTCCAAAATCCTCAGCTACTTTCCCATATCCACAAATGACCTAAACCCTAAGCCAAACTCGGTCATACCGATTCTATCTATCCGGCGCCACCGAGTTTCACTTGTCATTTGCCACTGCCAAACCCTAGCAATTCGGTCTCACCGAGATGGGATTGCAAACTCTCTGTTTCCCTTTCATAACTAATCGGTCCCACCGAGATTGCAATGTAAACTCTGTGTTTCCTTCTTGTAACTTTTCGGTCTCACCGAAAGAGCGAGTCGGTCCCACCGAGTTTGCCTGACCAACTCTCTGGTTAGCTTATTGCCAAACTCGGTCTCACCGAGTTTGTGCAGTCAGTCTCACCGAGATTACGCTATGCCCAAACCCTAACCGAATCGGTCCTACCGAGTTGCATGTCAGTCCCATCGAAATTCCTAACGGTCACTAGGTTTACTATTTCGGTCCGACCGAGTTTTCTGATTTGATCCCACCGAGATTGGTAAATTGTGTGTAACGGTTGGATTTTGTGTGGAGGCTATAAATACCCCTCCACCTCCTCTTCACTCATGGAGAGAGCCATCAAAACACATACACCATTCCAACTCATATGTTCTGAGAGAGAACCACCTACTCATGTGTTGAGGCCAAGATATTCCATTCCTACCATATAAATCTTGATCTCTAGCCTTCCCCAAGTTGCTTTCCACTCAAATCTTCTTTCCACCAGATCCAAATCCTATGAGAGAGAGTTGAGTGTTGGGGAGACTATCATTTGAAGCACAAGAGCAAGGAGTCCATCATCAACACACCATTTGTTACTTCTTGGAGAGTGGTGTCTCCTAGATTGGCTAGGTGTCACTTGGGAGCCTCCGACAAGATTGTGGAGTTGAACCAAGGAGTTTGTAAGGGCAAGGAGATCGCCTACTTCGTGAAGATCTACCGCTAGTGAGGCAAGTCCTTCGTGGGCGATGGCCATGGTGGGATAGACAAGGTTGCTTCTTCGTGGACCCTTCGTGGGTGGTTGCTTCTTCATGGACCCTTCGTGGGTGGAGCCCTCCGTGGACTCGCGCAACCGTTACCCTTCGTGGGTGGATCCCTCCGTGGACTCACGCAACCGTTACCCTTCGTGGGTTGAAGTCTCCATCAACGTGGATGTAGGATAGCACCACCTATCCGAACCACAGGAAAAACATCCGTGTCTCCGATTGCGTTTGAATTCTCCAAACTCTTCCCTTTACATTCTTGCAAGTTGCATGCTTTACTTTCCGCTGCTCATATACTCTTTGCATGCTTGCTTGATATGTACTGTGAGTGTTGAAATTATGCTTAAACTCCACTCAAACTGAAAAAGCTTAAAAATTGCAACTTTGGCATGAAGTGTCTAATCACCCCCCCTCTAGACACACCCACTTCAAGGTCCTACAAGTGGTATCAGAGCTTTGGTCTACATTGGTCAAATTGATTCTACTCTTTTTACTAAAAGGGTTAATGGAGAACTATTTGTATGCCAAATTTATGTTGATGATATCATATTTGGTTCAACTAACCCTCTCTTTAGTGAAAAGTTTGGAAAGCTAATGTCAGAGAAGTTTGAGATGTCTATGATGAGTGAACTCAAATTCTTTCTCGGTTTGCAAATCAAGCAAACTAAGGAAGGTGCATTTGTCTCTCAAACGAAGTACACCAAGGACCTATTCAAGAAGTTCAATATGTAAGAATGCAAGGGTATGTCTACACCCATGCCTACTAGTGGACATAATGATTTGACCAAAGATGGTGAACCGGTTGATCAAAAGGTTTATCGCTCTATGATTGGTTCATTGTTATACCTATGTGCTTCACGTCCCGATATTATGCTAAGTGTGTGCATGTGTGCAAGATATCAAGCTGCCCCTAAAGAATGTCATCTTAAGGCCGTGAAAAGGATAGTTAGATACTTAATTCATACACCAAATTTTGGCATTTGGTATCCTATGAGGTCTTCTTTTGATCTTGTTGGCTATTCCGACTCGGGTTATGCCGGAGACAAGGTTGATAAAAAGTCAACTTCGGGTACTTGTCAATTTCTTGGTAGATCTCTTGTGTCTTGGTCTTCCAAGAAACAAAACTCTGTATCCTTATCCACCGCTGAAGCGGAATACATTGCCGCTGGTTCATGTTGTGCTCAATTACTTTGGATGACCCAAACTCTTAAATATTATGGAATCTATGTTAAACATGTTCCACTGCTTTGTGACAATGAAAGTGCTACTAAAATTGGTCATAATCCTGTACAACATTCTCGAACTAAGCATATTGAAGTTCGTCATCATTTCATTCAAGATCATGTTGCTAAGGGTGACATAAATCTTAAGCATGTTCGCACTGATAAGCAATTAGCGGATATATTCACTAAACCACTTGATGAGAAAGTGTTTTGCAGGTTGAGAGGAGAATTGAACATCATTGATGCTTCGAACTTGGAGTAGGAACTCCATTGGATACATGCAAGACATGAGCTTATGACTAATCCATGATATATCTCTTATGATGACTATCTTATGTCTTGGAGATATTTGTACCTTGCATGTTGTCTAACCCATGTAGGTGCTTGGTTGAATCTAATTCCATGAGATTGCGACTCACTCACATCTTGAGCAATCTCTACATCACCAAGTCTTTACAAGATGGTGGTTGAAGACAAGGACGCACAAAATCATTCAAACATATCCTTTGACAAATCCTATGTTGAGCTTCATGAATGTCATTTTTGGATACACAAGTGCTTTTCCTTGCAAGAACTAATCCATGTAGGTAGATGAACTCAAACTCCAAGTGGTGCTCCAAACTCTTGATGGGCTACATCAACCATGAGCACCCACACAAGTTCAACTACATGAGAAAGAACCACACCACCACCCAAGGTATGTTATTCCATCTTAGAGAAGCTTTACTCCGAGACATGAGTCAAAGCAACTCAACAAGATGTGAATACATCAAGATGCTTAAACGAAAAATGGTAACCCCATTTTGAGATTAAACGATGAGTATGACCTATGATCAAGTGTTCTCACTTGACTCCTAAGTCAATATACTCTAACATAGGTGACTATGTCACCGCCCAACTCTAGATGAAGTTCTCTTGTGTTCCTTCTTTGTGTTATTACATTTGTCTCATGCTTGTTTATTTGTTCCCTTCTCTTTTTCGAAAAAAAACTTCATCTAGATCTTTCAGTCTCTTCTCTTTTCCTTTTGTTTTTGTTCTGCATTTTCTGCATTTAATTCATTGCAAATTTTTGTGAGCTCCTACATGTCTAGTGAGCTGAGGTGACAAGTGTTTTTCTCTGTGTAAACTCGGTTTCACCGACTTGCAATTTTCGGTCCAACCGAATCTTTTCGGTACCACCGAAATATGCCACTCGGTGCCACCGACTTTGCAGTCAAAAAAACAGTTTGCCACTTGTTCTACATTTCTTCTCATCCAGATCCACTCAATGAATCTTGTCCTCTACAAGCATCACAATTTTATTCTTTGCTTTATGCTGAGTCTCAAGGACCAACCCTATTCGACGGATTCCAGAAAAACCTTCTTGGAAATTGATGTCAAAGGGGGAGAGAGAGATCACATCAAAGCCTATCTTCGGGGAGAGGGAGATCACATCAAAGCACTAAAGGGGGAGAGAAAGTCTCAAGGATCCCAGACGTCCCAGATAATGTATTAAAGGGGAGAAAGAGATCTCTAGGGGAGAGACAATACTCAAGGATCCCAGATGCTTGATGTTCAAGAGGAGAGATGTCACATGTCTTTTTAGGGGGAAAGACATATTCATTTATATCTTTCAGCTCTGATTTTCTGTTCCCTATCTTCTCCCAATATCCCATGAAAGATTCAGGGGGAGCAAGACACCCATGGGAAAGAAATAAGTCAAATTCATTGCATATCTTTATTCTTGGGGACATGTTGAATTCAATTTAGTACCTAGTACTTACTCTCTACATGTCACCCCAGTCTTGGTATTCTTGTGGTTTCTTTTGTTTGCTCTGGTTAGTGGGTGTACCTGTGTTATCTAACCTTGTTTGTGCAGGTTCATTCCATCCTAAGCCAACTTAAGACTACAAGGTAAGTGTATGCATCAAAATCATGAGTATGAGGAATTCTTGCTTATGTACATACTATTTGCAAGAAGGACTCATGAGCATGAAGGTATTTTCCTTAATAATCTTTTGCTCTGATGCATATGGCCAAGATACATGTAACACATTGCCTACTCTGTCATGATTATGCTCTCACATGCTTCTATATTTTATATTCACATGATTGCATACATGTAGGGGAGCCTATGTTTGTTACATGTCCTTCCAAAGCTTTACTTACTATTCTTTGTATCTTTATCTAAAGCTTTGATGTATGTTGCCATCAATTACCAAAAAGGGGGAGATTGAAAGCACAAGTGCTCCCTAGGTGGTTTTGATAATTGATGACAACATATCTCTTGTTGGACTAACGTTTTCATCTAGTATGTTTCAGATAAGTTCAACAATGGAGTGGCATGGACTAAAGGGTGTGGGAAGGTCTCCAAGATACTAAGGACAAAGGATTGGCTAAAGCTTGAAGTTCAAGGCTCTTCATTTTACATTTTAGTGATCCAAGATCACATTGAGTCCATAGGAAAAGCCAATACTATCAAGGAGGGATGAGGTGTTGCTTAATGAGCCTCTTGCTCAAGTGCTTAATGATATGCTCCAAAATCCTCAGCTACTTTCCCATATCCACAAATGACCTAAACCCTAAGCTAAACTCGGTCATACCGATTCTATCTATCCGGCACCACCGAGTTTCACTTGTCATTTGCCACTACCAAACCCTAGCAATTCGGTCTCACCGATGGGATCTCGGTCTCACCGAGATGGGATTGCAAAATCTCTGTTTCCCTTTCGTAACTTTTCGGTCTCACCGAAAGAGCGAATTGTTCCCACCGAGATTGCAATGTAAACTCTGTGTTTCCTTCTTGTAACTTTTCGGTCTCACCGAAAGAGCGAGTCGGTCCCACCGAGTTTGCCTGACCAACTCTCTGGTTAGCTTATTGCCAAACTCGGTCTCACCGAGTTTGTGCAATCGGTCTCACCGAGATTACGTTATGCCCAAACCCTAACCGAATCGGTCCAACCGAGTTGCATGTCAGTCCCACCGAAATTCCTAACGGTCACTAGGTTTACTATTTCGGTCCGACCGAGTTTTCTGATTCGGTCCCACCGAGATTGGTAAATTGTGTGTAACGGTTGGATTTTGTGTGGAGGCTATAAATACCCCTCCACCTCCTCTTCACTCGTGGAGAGAGCCATCAGAACACATACACCATTCCAACTCATATGTTCTGAGAGAGAACCACCTACTCATGTGTTGAGGCCAAGATATTCCATTCCTACCATATGAATCTTGATCTCTAGCCTTCCCCAAGTTGCTTTCCACTCAAATATTCTTTCCACCGGATCCAAATCCTATGAGAGAGAGTTGAGTGTTGGGGAGACTATCATTTGAAGCACAAGAGCAAGGAGTTCATCATCAACACACCATTTGTTACTTCTTGGAGAGTGGTGTCTCCTAGATTGGCTAGGTGTCACTTGGGAGCCTCCGACAAGATTGTGGAGTTGAACCAAGGAGTTTGTAAGGGCAAGGAGATCGCCTACTTCATGAAGATCTACCGCTAGTGAGGCAAGTCCTTCGTGGGCGATGGCCATGGTGGGATAGACAAGGTTGCTTCTTCATGGACCCTTCGTGGGTGGTTGCTTCTTCGTGGACCCTTCGTGGGTGGAGCCCTCCGTGGACTCGCGCAACCGTTACCCTTCGTGGGTGGAGCCCTCCGTGGACTCGCGCAACCGTTACCCTTCGTGGGTTGAAGTCTCCATCAACGTGGATGTAGGATAGCACCACCTATCCGAACCACGGGAAAAACATCCGTGTCTCCGATTGCGTTTGAATTATCCAAACCCTTCCCTTTACATTCTTGCAAGTTGCATGCTTTACTTTCCGCTGCTCATATACTCTTTGCATGCTTTCTTGATATGTACTGTGAGTGTTGAAATTATGCTTAAACTCCACTCAAACTGAAAAAGCTTAAAAATTGCAACTTTGGCATGAAGTGTCTAATCACCCCCTTCTAGACACATCTACTTCAAGGTCCTACACCTGGTTCGCCGCATTGACACCTCCTTCACGGACCAAGACGTTGAGTCAAGAGTGATCAGATGCTTTTTTGAACACCCTCGTACTTCCTACGAGGGGGCTGAAGCTAACGACTGGAAAACTTTCAGATCATATACAAACGGCCGCACAGGAGGAACAAATGCCTTTAGGCAAAATAAAAATATAGACTAATCATAACAATTGTCTTTTGCAATTTGTAAAGAGTTCACTCGAATATTATGCCTTTCGAACATTGAACCTCTATCAAGCGGGCAGCCTCTAAGACGTCTTCAAAGTAATGCTCTGGTGCGTGATGGTCCTTGCCCTTGGGTGGACCCTGCGCTGCAACATTGGCGGCCTTCATCTTCCCCCAGTATGTCTTGACTCAGGCAAAGGCCATCTGTGCACCTTCATTGCATGCCGACCACTTCATACATCGATACGTGGCATCGCATCAGCAAGCCGCCGCACCAAGCCAAAATAGCTATTCGGAATTGGCTTAGTCAGCCATAGCTGAAGTATGACGTTCTTCATGGCAGCGCCGGACATCCTGTGAAGCTCGACCCATTGGGACATATGTTCATTCAGTAGCAGAGGGCGTTTTGATGCGTCGAATTGTGACCAGAAAAGCTTCTCCATTGCATATCCCTCTTGCGCTTGGTAAAACCGCGCCGCATCGGATGCACTCTTCGGCAGGTCCAAAAACATGTCTGGAGAACTCCACACTTGGTTAAGCTGAGCATAATTTGGATCGCCGAACTTCGTCTGTAATAAAAATGGCTTACCAGCCGCAATCTCCCCAGCTTGCCGGATCTCCTCACGGGCCGCTCTGGATTCGGACCGTGCTTCTTTCGCCTCTCGCAAGGCCTTGTCAAGCTCAGCCGCTTTGGCTTTATTCTCCTCCAGGAATTCACAGCGGCTCGTAGCATTTTTCAGTTCGAGCGCCATTGAGGATATTTTCTCCTCATCTTGATGCCGAGCAGCTTGTTCAGCCTTTAACTCGGCCGATGCCTTTTTGGCGGCCGCATTACTAAAACGGGCCTGCTCTGTCCGAAGATTCTCAACAGCGGCGGCACCATCTGCAGCCATACACATTCCAATATGCAACTTTAAGCGTCACGCTTATATTACAAATACATATATGTGAGGATTGCTCCGAATACATACCTTGCGACTCGTCAAGACGCCTGTTGATAAGTGCGAAACCAGCATCTGCCTCATCAATCTTGTGTTGCAAAGTCGCAATCTCTACAGTCCGAACAGTTTTTGGGGAGGTTACAGCCTGTGTTCCAATTAATCACATTACTTCTTGGGCATATCTTTTGATCCTCTGATCGCCTCCCTCGGGAAGCCAATCAGAGTCTCAGGGGCTACTATCTATACACAGGTGTATTCTTGAATAAAACACAATTCATAGATTACGGTACAAACCTCAAAGCCTCTTAGCAGGCCCATGAAGGCCTCATTCAATCCGCTTTTTGTGACCAGGACCTTTTCGACCACCGTGCCTATCAAGGTACGATGTTCCTCTGAGACAGACGCCTGTCGTAGCATGTTCTTCAATATATCCGGCGCCTCTGGGTCTCTAGAGGCTGCCGTAGGAGTACGGCCTCCCGTTGAAGGAATCTGTTTATTCGTATCCGGCTGTAGACCGGAATGTTCGGGGCCTTTATTGTTGGTCTCCGGACCCTGGGCCACCGAAGTATCACCTTTGGGTTGTGTCTTCATCATCCCTCGCACCGCTTGATCGGGAGAGACCCTCCATGACGACCCCTCGAAGTCGTCCACCCTGTTGGGTGAGGAGACTGGTGGAGACATCTCGCTTTCCATCATCTCCAAAAGAAGATCCCCCGAGGAAGAGGATTGTTGAAGAAGACTGCGTGCCGAACTGCAAAAAAACAT
The DNA here is from genome assembly GCA_034509565.1 of Triticum monococcum. Lineage (NCBI taxonomy): Eukaryota > Viridiplantae > Streptophyta > Magnoliopsida > Poales > Poaceae > Triticum > Triticum monococcum. The sequence continues at coordinate 361,309,596 of CM067845.1, read as the reverse complement.
ATATTCTAGACGTTATAAGAAAGGGACGGGACATGTTTAAAACACCCTTGTTCACTTAAGATTTGGCCTGAGGCTTGTCCTTGTCTTGGGACTGCGCGATGACGTTGTCCTCCGAGCCTGAGCCACCCGACGAAGGCATCTTGCCTCACTTAGGAGCCTTTTCCTCCCAATCTTCGGAGGCGGCCCTTTTATTCCCATGGAGGGAAGAGACGTTGACTTCCCCTTCATTTTTGTCTTCGAACAATGGAATCTTGATTCCTCCGGACATGATGTCTGGCGCACCTTTGGGATGGGGGCCATCTTGGGTCCTCTCTGCCTTGCCCTCCTTCAAAGGCATCTGGTATCGTGCCGGGGCTAGCATCCTTGTTAATACAGGATCCGCTGAACCATCAGGAAGAGGGGCCGGACACCTAATCAGCTCCGCTTTCTTTATCCAGCCCTGGAAGGAGATAGTTTGCTCAGTAAAGTATTACGACATACTTAAAAAAGGGGGGAGGTGTCCGGAAGTTAAGTGCTTACCGGGGTATCCGGACGGTTACAGTCGAGGCATGTGTCCTCGGTAGTGTCCGGCCAAGATTTTCGTTTTCAACTGCCACATCCCTTTGTGCGTAATGCCGAAGAAGTGTTGGAGGGTTCATGGTCCTGCTAGATTGAACTCCCACATACAGAGAGGCCTACGTTGGCATCGAAGGATTTGGCGAATCAGCATTACTTGAATCACGCTGACCAGATCGATGTCCCTCTCGAGGAGGGTTCGGATGCGGCTTTGTAGAGTTCGCATTTCATCAACTGATCCCCAATCCATCCCCTTGTTGGCCCACGATGCAAGCTGTGACGATGGGCTAGGGCGAAATGTGGGTGCAGCTACCCACTTAGTGCTGCGGGGTTCCATAACGTAAAACCACTCTCGCTGCCATTGATTGGAAGTTTCGACAAAAGAGCCTTTTGGCCAAGGAGTGTTGGTGAGCAGGCTGACTATAGCACCGCCACACTCTGCCTATTCCCCTTCAACTACCTTTGGTTTCACACTGAAGGTCTTGATCCATAAGCCGAAGTGTGGGGGGATTCGGAGGAAGGCCTCGCACGTAATGATGAACGCCAAGACAAGGAGGAAAGACTCCGGGGCTAGATCGTGAAAATCTAGTCCATAATAGAACATTAGCCCCCGGACAAAGGGGTAAAGAGCAAGCCCTAGCCCTTGAAGGAAGTGTGAGATGAACACGACCCTCTCGCCGGATCTGGGGGTTGGGATAACCTGCCCTTGAGCAGGAAGCCTGTGGTGGATTTTTGCGGTCAGGTATCTGGCCACTCGAAGCTTCGCAATATCCTCCTCTGTAACGGAGGAAGCCACCCATCGGCCTTGAGGGCTGGGTCCGGACATAATGGGGAAGCTCGCAGCAACAAAGTCGAAACCTTGGGTGCTAGAACTCAAGGTTGGAGAGGCTGAGGAGAAGTTTGGCGTCAAAAAGGACGGCCCTTGGTTCCTTTATATAAAGGCAGCGGGGATTAAACGCCTCCTCCTGAGCCTGAAAGCCTGCCTATTCCTAAGGAATCTCTCCAACGGAATGGTTGGGTTACCCGCGCTTGTGTTAATGAGAATCCCGTAATGAGGGGACACGATCTCTGCTTCGACAGAACATTGTAAGTGCATCTAGTGCCCCTTAGTGATTTTGGTGTATTGAATACTTATAGGTTAAGGGACTAATGCGTTTGTGAGTGTACACAGATCTATAAGTCTATGAGGAGTTTGATATTTACAGGAAAAGTCGACCCCTAAAAATGAATATCTTCGACTGAAGATTTTGGTATTTCTGAAGACTTTCATGAAGACTTTGAAAGTGAAGAAATTGGTGTGTCCGTGAAGACTTGATATTCATGCGAGGAATATGAAGCTTGAAGACTTTCGTTTTTATAGTTTTGTTTTTCTCTTTCTTGAGTCATGGGAAACACCGTACTATTAAAGGGGGTTGAGGAAATACTAAGGAAAAATTTCCATGTGATGCTCAACTCAAAATCCTACACCTACCAATCCCTTCGAGTGAAGCCATTGGAAATCTCATACAGTTCAGTCAATTTCTTCAGTGATAGAGACGAAGTTCTTCTGGTCTCTGAGGAATTTGTCCTGACTGAGGAGTTAGGAATTCGCTAGTGCGGATTGCCTACATAGTGAGGAACATGATAGCCCTGAGGATTTTGCTACTCAAAATTCCGACCATTGCTGTGCTATGCGCCAGCTGTCCCAAAATATCTATCCACCTAACGGTCATATCATTGAAGGGCATTTATGTCTTATCATGTCGGGCTGCTCCCTAGGCTATAAATAGCCGCCCCCTACAACCACTAGCTGGTTGGCTGCTCCGAGAGAAACTGACACTTGTCATTTGAGAGCAACCCATCCTCTGAGGACTTTGAGCGAAAATCATTAAGTGAGGAAAAACCAAAAACCCAAAACCCAAACACCTACAAACCCCAAGTGATTGAGCATCACTGAAGAGATTGATCCTGAGTGGATCCGGCGCTTGTTACCTTTGAAGACTGTGCTTCTTCCAGACGGTTAGGCGTCATGGTCTAGAGCATCCAAGAGGAATTGTGGATCGCAGAGTGACCAAGTTTGTGATGGTTTGGAAGTCGCCTGAAGACTTACCACGAGTAATTGGACAAGGTCTGTGTGACCTTAGTTCAAGGAGAATACGGTGAGGACTGGGTGTCTTGGACTAAGTGTCCTTGACTGGGTGTCCGTGACTATGTGTCCTCGAGTTTAAATACTCAGCCGCTCCAACCAGACGTACAACTGAGACAGCAGTTGGAACTGGTCTACCAAATCATTGTCTTCACCAAGCTTACTGGTTCTATTCCCTCAACTCTTTCATTTCCTCATAACTGTGTTGTGTGTTTGTTCATATCTGTGTTTGAAGACTTTGACTGAAGACTTTCTCAATTTCCTCAGTTCAGTTTCTTCAGTCTGTTTGTCTTCATCCTGAGTTATCCTATGCTTACGCTTCCTGTACTCTGTGCCTGTCTTCATTTCATCATGATGGCTATGCTTGTATTCTATTATGTTTACTTTTGAGTACTTATTCCGCTGCTAGTAGTTATTTGCTAAGGGATTTCCTCACCGGCAAATTCCTCAGCGAAGAATTTCATAAAAATCGCCTATTCACCCCCCCTCTAGTCGATATAACGCACTTTCAAACATGCCAATAGCAACCACGCCTCAAAACGTGGAACAACGGGACAGGAAATGGTTCGAAAAACCAGGCGAGCGTGATGTCGCATTGTAAAAAGTTGTCAGCAGATTGGACTCCTAGAATATTATATTCTCTCTGCGGTTGTGTGTGGTGTATGTGTTACAGGTCCGAACACATCGATACATCCGAAGACTATTTTGGAGTTCGGAAGAAGGAACCCGCCTTGCAATGCCGAAGATAGGCCTACACCCCAGATACCTTGTCATTGAAGCTAGGTTCAGGGGCTACTGAGGGAGTCATGGACTAAGGGGTCCTCGAGCGTCCGACCTATTAGCCATGGGCCGGACTGATGGGCTGTGAAGATACAGAGACTGAAGGCTACACCCATGTCCGGATAGGACTCTCCTTGACGTGGAAGGCAAGCTTGGCGACTAAATATGTAGATTTCTTTCTTTGTAACCGACCTTGTGTAACCCTAGATCTTCCCGGTGTCTATATAAACTGGAGGACTTAGTCCGGAGAGAGACATTATCATAGCCATACAAGCTAGACCTCTAGGGTTTAGCCATTACAATCTCATAGTAGATCAACTCTTGTAAACACCCATATTCATCAAGAACAATCAAGTAGGACGTAGGGTATTACCTCCACAGAGAGGGCCCGAACCTGGGTAAAACATTGTGTCCCCTGTCTCCTATTACCATCGACCTAAGACGCATAGTTCGGGACCTCCTACCCGAGATCCGCCGGTTTTGACACCGACAGTAGGGACCCACCAAGATCATGGGAGTAGGAAAGCAAGTGCCTCGTTTATTACAAGAAAAAAAGGGTTCCTCCTGATGGTTTCCTAACATCTGGGTCACACGCCACTGTCAACGTAGTCAATAACCGAGATAACTGCACAAGAAGCGGCTGACACCCGAGACCCAGCAGTGCTCAGTATTTTTTTTGTTTTAAGGACGGAGAAGGGTATCAATTGGGTTAAGCGGGATCTATGGCCCGTCGAGCCCAGGCTATTATTTCATATGTTTACCACATGACCAGCCCAGTTTTTCCTTTCTGAAAATGGATAGCCCAACTATTCTATTTTTTGCAGACTAACCAACGTAGGCCTAATTGCTTTTCTACGCCCTGGTGGGCCGAAAATCTTTCAAGACAAGGAGGGATGCATTCGCCCAGAAAATGGGTTATAAGTAATAAGAAAGGGGTTGTAAAATGAAAAAATACAACAAACAAGCAATTAGTTCCAAAATGCTTTTTTCTTTCGAATTTTGATATTTTAAATTTCATTGTTTTTGTGCGAGTAAAATTTCATTGGATTTCAATTAAGGTATGTTTAGTTTTTAAATTAATTTGTATCTGGAAAGGAATTTCAGGTTGTATGATGTTTGGGATAGATTTGGAGGCTGACTTGTGGGTCTACTAGGTTGACGTGTACGAAAGGCTTTGTCAACTTAGTCCACAAACAATTCTAGCAGCAGTGACCGTTCGATGTTAATCCAACGGCCGTGCTGCTTCTTCAATATCTGATCTTCTTGCTCCAGCTGCCCAAACCAGCGCCTGTGGGACTGCCTGCTCCCGCCTCCCGTGGTCGGCTGCGCTGCCGCATAGGCCACACCGCCACACCCTACTCCATCGTTGGCTAGGCCATTCCTTTACTCACCCACATCTCCTATTATTTTTTGGCAACGACAGTCGAACCAGTAAACACTCGTACTCCACACCGCATGGCACCCACTATCGAGCCTTCACCGGCTCCAGGTCGTTCCCTTCCTAGGAGTCGCCGTCGTCCACTGCCCTAGTGCTATCAGCGCAGTGTGGTGAACGTGGTCAACGAATGACATCCATCAAAAGAGGACTGTACATGGAGAGGCTGACAAGTGGGTCCACGGCCGTATGCAAGTAAGTGCCTCCCACCGGAAGGGCCTCTGTATTTCGCAAAAAAACGTTCCTCCCACTGACAGCTCGGAACCACTAGCTATATCTTCGCACGCAAGGAAGTGCCTCCTTATTACGCACAAGAAAAGAATACTCCCCCTGCTAGCTGGGACCCACCATATTTGGAGGCTAATATTGAAGAAAATATGCCCTAGAGGCAATAATAAAGTTGTTATTTTATATTTCCTTATTCATGATAAAGGTTTATTATTCATGCTAAAATTATATTGATCGGAAACCTTGATACATGTGTGAATACATAAACAAACACCGTGTCCCTAGTGAGCCTCTACTAGACTAGCTCGTTGATCAAAGATGGTTAAGGTTTCCTAACCATGGACATGAGTTATCATTTGATAAGGGGATCACATAATTAGGAGAATGATGTGATGGACAAGACCCATCCGTTAGCTTAGCATAATGATCGTTCCATTTTATTGCTATTGATTTCTTCATGTCAAATACATATTCCTTCGACTATGAGATTATGTAACTCCCGAATACCGGAGGAATACCTTGTGTGCTATCAAACATCACAATGTAACTGGGTTATTATAAAGATGCTCTACAGGTATCTCCGAAGGTGTTTGTTGAGTTGGCATAGATCGAGATTAGCATTTGTCACTCCAAGTATCGGAGATGTATCTTTGGGCCCTCTCGGTAATACACATCATAAGATTGCAAGCAAACGACTAAGGAGTTAGTCACGAGGTGACGTATTATGGAACAAGTAAAGATACTTTCTGGTAACGAGATAGAACTAGGTATGAAGATACTGACGATCGAATCTCGGGCAAGTAACATACCAACAGACAAAGGGAATAACGTATGTTGTCATAACGGTTTGAACGATCAAGATCTTCGTAGAATATGTAGTAGCCAATATGGGCATCCAGGTTCCGCTATTGGTTATTAACCGTAGAGGTGTCTTGGTCATGTCTACATAGTTCTCGAACCTGTAGGGTCCGCACGCTTAACGTTTGATGACGATATTGTATTATATGAGTTATGTGATTTGGTGACCGAATGTTGTTTGGAGTCCCGGATGAGATCACCGACATGACAAGGAGACTCAAAATGGTCGAGAGGTAAAGATTGATATATAGGACGCTAGTATTCCGACACCGGAAGTGTTCCGGAGGGTACCGGGTACATATCGGGTCACCGGAAGGGGTTCCGGGCACCCCTGGCAAAAGATATGGGCCTTATGGGCCAAGAGGGGAAACACACCAGCCACCAGGGGTTGGTGCGCCCCCCCCCCATAGGGGCCGAACCAAAGGGAGAAGGAAAGGGGGGAAGACAATGGAAAGGGGGGAGTCGGCCCCCCCCCTTCCCTTTCTCCCCTCCTCTTTCCTTCCCCCTCCGGTAAATAAGGAAGGGGGCGGCCGGCCAAGCAGGAACCCAAATAGGATTCGGTCCTACTTGGGCGCCTCCTGGCCTCTCCCCTCCCCCTCCCACCTATATATATGTGGGGGGCGCTGTCGGTGTCAAAACCGGCGGATCTCGGGTAGGGGGTCCCAAACTGTGCGTCTAGGCCGGATGGTAACAGGAGTCAAGGGACACAAAGTTTTACCTAGGTTCGGGCCCTCTTGATGGAGGTAAAACCCTACGTCCTGCTTGATTAATATTGAAGATATGGGTGTTACAAGAGTAGATCTACCACGAGATCAGAGAGGCTAAACCCTAGAAGCTAGCCTATGGTATGATTGTATGTTGTGATTGTTGTCCTACGGACTAAAACCCTTCGGTTTATATAGACACTGGAGAGGGTTTGGGTTACACAAGGTCGGTTACAAAGGAGGAGATATCCATATACGTATTGCCTAGCTTGCCTTCCACGCCAAGTAGAGTCCCATCCGAACACGAGACGAAGTCTTCAATCTTGTATCTTCGTAGTCTAACAGTCCGGCCAATGGAGATAGTCCGGCTGTCCGGGGACCCCCTAATCCAGGACTCCCTCAGTAGCCCCTGAACCAGGCTTCAATGACGATGAGTCCAGCACGTAGTTGTCTTCGGCATTGCAAGGCGGGTTCCTTCTCCAAATTCTGTGTACCTGTCGAAATAATGTCCGGTTCCTTGTGACGGTTTGTACTCCTTGGCTTCTACGCCCAATAATGGCCACTTTCCACGTGTCGAGCGAATGTGAAGAGCCAGGGTGTTTTAGTTTACCCCCCTAGCTATGTAAATGAGCCGCCTATTTAAAAACACGAGGATTCAGATCCAAATCACATCATCCTCCCTTGCCGAGTCTTCATCGGAATGTACCCAACAGAGATCCATTCCACCATGGCCGGTTGACGTAGCTCCTCCTCTCGCACCCCTAGTTCCAAGCCTGGAGATTGGGAGAGATGTTCCATCCCGCACAGCAAATTGGTGAAGCTTCAGTCCAAGGGATTTCTTCCCCCAGCGTACTGGGTCCCGGTTCGAGCCGGGCTTGCCACCTATAATGGCGGAGAGCAAGCGAAAAGCCGTCCCAATCCCTCCAAGGGAGAGCGGGTATGCCTTGTCCCTTATCTGGTAAGAGGGCTCGGATTCCCAATTCATCCATTTCTCCGGGGGCTTCTGGAGTTCTATGGCCTCCAGCTGCACAACCTTACGCCTGCCTCCTTGCTGCATATCGCAGGATTCGTAGCCCTTTGCGAGTTATTTTTGGGCTGTGAAGCTCATTTCGCTTTGTGGAAGAAGTTGTTCTGCCTTGTGCCCCGTTCTAAGAAGGGATCAATAAATCAAGTGGGCGGAGCCGAAGTGTGGCGTATTGCTGGGACAGGATACCTATCCGAGACCCCGAAGAAGACGTCCGAAGACTGGCCTTCAGAATGGTTTTATATAGAAGATGTCCCCCTTCTGGACCCTATTCGAATCAGCCTTCCTGAGTTTGACAATGCCCCTTTGAAGAAGCGCCGGAGCTGGCGTCCACGGGGCCCCCTGGAGGAAGACGACCGGGACATCCTTTATCTGATGAGCCGGATAAGCTCTTTAGCTCGATCCGGATTGACCAGATCGAAGTCATGACTATATGCACTATGCGGGGGGTGCAGCCGCTCCAGTATAGAGGCCACCCCATGTGGGATTTCAACGGGGAGGATGACACCACCCGCCACGGCCGCAAAGGGCCGGGATCGGCTGCTGATCTAATAAAGATCTTGTCCACTTTGTACAAGGGAGAAGAGGAGGAATTCCTCCGTGTCAACCCGCAGGGCGGATTCTCTATGTACAATCCTTCGAGCTGGGTAAGCAGAGACTTTTTCTCGCCCATCCGTTTCATATTCCCGTAGTTTAAGTATTCATTCTAGCGATTTCATCGCAGGAGCTGCGCCAGGCAGTAAAGGAGATAAACAGCCCTCCTCCACAGCCCGAGGACCCTGGACGGTCCCTTGACCCGGCCTCCCAGGAGGATCCGGGCATATTCGTGGAGCTGATCGACGCGGTTTTTTACCAAGGGAGTAATGACAATACCTTGGTGGCCATTACGGCCGATTACCCTAGGCTGGTTCCAACCTCACAGGTGACTGAGACCGAAGTCCCAGCACTTAAAAAGGGATCCGTCCTTGTGCTTTCTCTTTTTTTATTGCCGTATAATAGCCGTGTCTTGCAGGGGAGGTCCTCGGGGCAGAAGGCCGAGCCTGCGGCAACTAGCCAACAAGGGGCCGCTAGGCCAGGCAGGCTGAAAAGATCCGCAGTCCGGATTGAGGCACCGGCGCAGTGGTATGTCGCGCCATCTTTATTGCAAGACATTAGTTACAGAGGCATATTAACACACATGCCTTCTTTTCTGGAAAAAGAGCGCTCGCCGGACTATGCCCGGAGAGGCTAGCGCCTCCACAAGCCAGGCTCCAAGGCCAGACTCAGAGGTGGGAACGAGTACAAGGCGTGCGTCGGGTGCTCATCCGACAGAGGATACGGATAGACTATCCGCCACCCATTCCGAGGTGGAAAGTGCCATGAACCACAGGCATCGTCGGACTGTTCTTCGTGACGCTTGTTTCTCCCAAGAGGCATTGGATGCCTTCAACTCAAGAGACGCGCACCTCCGTGCCGCTCAAAATGGTCTAGCCAGAGCCACGAAGCAGTATGTAAAAGACATACGGGTGAGAAAATTTGATGATTATATATATATCAGTAGCCCCTGAGACTTGAAATAGTTAGGATAACTGATTTAAGGATCATTTGTTATGTAGGTTCTTACACAAAAGAATACTCAACTGTCCCAGGAGCTGGAAGAGTGCAAAGCCCGACTCCAGGCTGCAATGGCCGCAGCAGGAGAACCCAAAGAGACCCCCTCTGGTAACATATATGTCAATGATAAGTATCATATTAGAGTGCGGCTTTATATGCAGATCTGATGATAAAATTGCAGATGACGCTGGAGTGAATCCAGATAAGCAACAGCTCATACGCCAGCTGAAGGCCGGTGAGAGCGTGCTTACAAGGGTGAGGCAGGAGAAGAATGATCTCCAAGATGCCAACACCAAGCTGGGCGTGGAACTAAAATATGTTCGTGCCCAACTGTCGAGCTCTATTAAGGAGCATCGGCGGCTTCGACGCGGCATATTTAGTAAGTGCTTGAACGAACTTTGAAAAAGAGTTTGGCGAGGAAGCTGGCTGATAGAGTAATGTCTGTAGGTATGCTAACAGGTCGTCCTGCCGAGGAGATGCCTAGTTCAACGGGTGATCTTCTTCCCGAGCTCTCACAGTTGCACGAACGAGTTCGGCAGGTGATGCAAGGCATTGCCCAGGCCTTGTGGCCGTCCGTCTCCATACCCGAAGGCCTTGGAGAGCTTGCAGAAAAGCTGAAGGGAGCATGGCGGTGTTTCCTATTATGGAAGATATCGGCCTGCCGTCAGGGCGCCAGGGAAGCTTGGGCAATGGTGAAGACACGGTACACGAAGGCTGACCTGAACCACATGGCCGAAGTCGGACCTGTGGGGCCTGATGGCAAGGAGATCCCTGTGAATTTAGTGTACGACCAAGTAGAATTGGCCGCAAAGTATTCCCATTAGGATTGTAGACTAGATAGCCTATTGGAGGGCATTGAAGAGGAATTCAACCAGTCAAATTGACTATGTAATTTTAAAGTGACATATATGATGTCTTCTAGCCAGATTGTAGATCGTTTGTCCTGGCGGACCTTTTCACTTCAACCTCGGGACCCGACAGTCCGGAGTGTATCCGAATACCCTCTCGGTTATATAAGAACCGGGGCATGCGTGGAGACCAGGCGTAGGGGTCATTAGTGCTTTATCAGACAAGTGCCCAACTAGTTATGTTATATTACATGGGTAGTAAGAAACATCTTCCAGAGAGAATAGTTCCGTTAAGGGTTCCTTTCCCTGGGTAGGCATGCCCTAAAGTGCATGTCCAAACTGCGACAAGAAGCGCAGTGAAAACGTCTGGGGGCAGATATGGATAATAAATATAAGTCATCTTTTGTTCACCGACCGAATATTCTCTTAAGAACGCTAGCTTTCAGCTTCACCCAGTCTAAGGTACACGTCCGACTGACCCGGCGGTAACAATCGTAGAGGTGCTCCCCTTATGCCCTAGCCGAATTAACGGGAACATAGGGCATAAATACAAGAGCCAGGCAACCCAGCTTGGCCAAAACTTAAGTCATATCGATGCATATAATGGTGAAAAAGGTACATGCGGAGGTATAACACATGTGTTGGGCGTTGGGCCCAGGTAAATAATTTAAGCTTCTCTGAGAGAAGCCCCCAGGTATGAAGAGTGCGGCTAGCGCATCTATGATGTATGAGTGAGGCACAAGGTGATCCTTGAAGGCCTAGGGAAATAAAAAGAAAGAAAGGCAAACAAGATAGATGGTGCATATGTAGAAAATGGACGAAGGGAGGGGACTAACATAAAGTCCGGAGCTAGGCGTAGAATCTTCGGAGCCTGGCTGCGTTCCATGGGTTCGGCTCAAGTCGACTGGTCGATGCATCCCGCGGTCGGTACGCTCCACCAGTCAGAACTTGGTCAATAATGAAGGGACCTTCCCATTTAGGCTCGAGCTTTTTTTTTTCTTATCCGGCAGCCGTAGAACTAGTTCGCCAACGTTATAAGTTTTGGCCCGTACTTCTCTGCTTTGGTATCTGCGAGGCTGCTGCTGGTAAAATGCGGAACAGGCTTTGGCTACGTCACGCTCTTCCTCCAATGTGTCCAGACCGTCCTGCCGATCGAGCTCGGCTTCTCTTTCTTCGTACATGCGCACTCGAGGTGAGTCATGAATTATGTCACAGGGCAGGACTGCCTCTGCGCCGTACACCATAAAAATGGTGTATATTCGGTACTACGATTCGGCATGGTCCGCAGTCCCCAGAGTACGGAGTCGAGCTCCTCTACCCAGTGCGTATCGGACTCTGTTAAGGAGCGCACTAATCGGGGTTTAATGCTGCTCATTATAAGACCATTTGCTCGTTTGACTTGACCGTTGGTTTGTGGGTGATAGACTGAAGCGTAATCGAGCTTGATGCCCATTTTGCTGCACCAGAGTTTTACCTCGTCGGCCATGAAGTTCGTGCCGTTATCAGTGATGATGCTGTGGGGGACGCCGTAACGGTGTACAACCCCGGATATGAAATCTATCACCGGTCCGGATTCGGCTGTTTTTACCGGTTTAGCCTCTATCCATTTGGTGAATTTATCCACCATGACCAATAAGTATTTTTTCTTGTGGGTTCCCCCTTTAAGGGGTCCGACCATGTCAAGCCCCCAGACCGCGAAGAGCCATGTAATGGGGATCGTTTGGAGGGCGGTGGGTGGCATGTGGCTTTGATTTGCAAAGAGCTGGCAACCGGTGCATCGTTGGACCAAGTCCTGTGCATCTGCCCGGGCCATTGGCCAAGAAAATCATGTGCGGAAGGCCTTGCTTACAAGAGCCCGGGCTGCGGCGTGATGGCCGCCAAGTCCAGCGTGAATTTCTGCTAAGAGATTCCGCCCTTCCTCTTCGGAGATGCACCTTTGAAGGACTCCGGTAGCGCTTTTTTTGTATAATTCTCCCTCGTGGACCCTGTAGGCTTTGGATCGCCGCACTATGCAGTGTGCCTCATTTTGGTCCTCCGAAAGTTCCTGTCTAATTAGGTAGGCCAGGAATGGTTCTGTCCACGGGGCAATAAGGTTGATTGTGTTATTTCAGTGGCGGAGCCTCCGATTGTGTCAGAGAGTTCGGTATCGGGTATTTTGGCCGGGTCCGGACTGTTGTTACCGGTGTCCCCTTCCCATGCTGCGGATGTCTTGAAAAGCCTTTCCAGAAAAATGTAGGGAGGGACCGTGTCGCGTTTTGCGCCAATGCGGGTGAGGATATCCGCCGCCTGATTGTTTTCCCGAGCCACATGGTGAAATTCGAGCCCCTCGAACCTAGCTGAAATTTTTAGGATGGCATTGCGATAAGCGGCCATTTTTGGATCCTTGGCATCAAAGTCTCCATTTATTTGGGATATCGCGAGGTTTGAATCCCCGCGCACCTCTAGGCGTTGAATGCCCATGGATACTGCCATCCGGAGACCATGTAGAAGGGCCTCATATTCGGCTGCGTTGTTGGAGTTTGTATACATTATCTGTAGTACGTATTGAACGGTGTCTCCTGTTGGGGATGTCAAAACGACGCCAGCCCCCAGACCAGCCAACATTTTGGAGCCGTCGAAGTGCATGATCCAGTTTGAATATGTGCCGTACTCTTTAGGGAGTTCGGCTTCCGTCCATTCAGCGACGAAGTCAGGCAAAACTTGCGATTTAATAGCTCGCCATGGCTTGTAAGTTATGTCGAACGGGAGGAGCTCAATGGCCCATTTGGCAATCCGGCCCGTCGCGTCGCGGTTGTTTATAATATCATTAAGTGGTACTTCCGAGGCTACCGTTATCGAACACTCTTGAAAGTAGTGTCGCAGCTTCCGGGATGCCATGAATACTGCGTACGCTATCTTTTGATAATGCGGGTACCGTGATTTGCATGGAGTAAGGACAATGGACACGTAGTAAACCGGCTTTTGAAGGGGAAATTTGTGTCCGTCCACTTCTCGCTCGATGACAAGCACTACGCTTACTACTTGATGAGTTGCCGCAATGTATAATAGCATTGGTTCACCAATGTTTGGCGCGGCCAGGACTGGGTTTGTTGCCAATATGGCCTTTATCTCGTTGAGTCCGGCCGTGGCGGTGTCCGTGCACTCGAAGTGTTCGGTGCGCCAGAGGAGGCGATCAAGGGGTAATGCCTTTTCTCCCAAGCGGGAGATAAAGCGGCTTAGAGCCGCCACACATCTAGTTAATTTTTATATTTGTTTGAGGTCTGTTGGGGTAGCCAACTGTGACAACGCTCGAATTTGGCCGGATTTGCTTCAATACCTCTACTGGAGACAATGAATCCCAGGAGCTTTCCTGCTGGTACGCCGAAAACGCATTTTTCGATTGAGCTTGATGTCATATGTTCGGAGGTTGTCGAATGTGAGCCTCAAGTCGTCTACTAGAGTTTTGATATGCTTGGTTTTAACGACCACGTCATCCACGTATGCCTCCACTGTTTTGCCGATCTGGTTTGCTAGGCATGTCTGAATCATGCGCTGATATGTTGCACCGGCGTTTTTTAGCCCGAAGGGCATTGTGTTGAAGCAGAATGGGCTGTATGGTGTGATGAATGCCGTTGCGGCTTGGTCTGGCTCTGCCATTTTGATTCGATGGTAGCCGGAGTATGCGTCGAGGGAACACAATGAATCGTGTCCTGCGGTAGCATCGATGATTTGATCGATGCGGGGGAGGGGGAAGGGATCCTTTGGGCAGGCCTTGTTAAGGTCCTTAAAATCGACGCACAAGCTGGTCCTTCTTTGGTACCATCACCAGATTTGCTAGCCAGTCCGGATGTTTTATGTCTCTGATGAATCCGGCCTCCAATAGCTTGGCTAGTTCCTCTCCCATGGCTTGTCTTTTAGGTTCAGAGAAACGTCGAAGAGCCTGCTTGACTGGCTTGAATCCTTTTAGGATATTTAGGCTGTGTTCAACCAGCCTGCGTGGGATTCCTGGCATATCTAAAGGGTGCCAGGCAAAAATGTCCCAGTTCTCACGTAGGAACTCTCGCAGTGCGGCGTCGACATCAGGGTTTAATTGTGCTCTGATGGAAGCTGCTTTTGTAGGGTCCGTTGGATGGACTTGGAATTTGACTATTTCGTCCGTCGGCTTAAAGGAGGTGGACTTGGATCTTTTATCGAGTATCACGTCGTCCCTGTTCACCGTGGAGCGCAGCGCAGTTAGTTCTTCCGCCGCTAGGGCTTCGGATAGTGCCTCAAGGGCCAGTGCAGCTGTCTTATTTTCGGCGCGGAGTGCTATGTCCGGATCACTAACAAGAGTGATGATTCTGTTGGGCCCGGGCATTTTGAGCTTCATGTACCCGTAATGGGGTATGGCTTGGAAGATTGTAAACGCCTCCCGCCCTAATAGAGCGTGGTATCCACTGCTGAACGGGGCCACTTGGAATGTAATTTCTTCGGACCTGTAATTATCCGGCGTGCCGAATACCACATCTAGTGTGATTTTTCCAGCGCAGTGTGCTTCCCGGCTGGGGATGATTCCTCTAAAGGTTGTGCTGCTTTGCTTAATGCGGCTCCAGTCTATTTCCATCTTTTGAAGAGTTTCCTCATAGATGAGGTTTAATCCGCTACCGCCGTCCATGAGTACCTTGGTGAGTCGAAAGCCGTCCACAATTGGACTGAGGACCAGTGCGGCTGGTACTCAGGTTGTTCGGAATTTAGGTTCGTCACTGGCATTGAAGGTAATAGTCGTGTCGCTTCAAGGATTTGTTTCTGCTATGTGGCAGATTTCGGACATGCTGCGGAGTGTTCGCTTCCGTCTATTATTTGACGCGAAGGTCTCAAAGACCGTTAAGACCGTATTGTTGTCCTCGGGGTGGTGCTCTATGGTTTTTGGGAGGAGTAGATCCTCACCACTTTTGGCCACCTGTCGGAGTATCCAGCATGCTCTAAGGCTGTGCGTTGGTATCGCATCCGCTGTACTATGAATTTTGCAGGGTCCGTTGAGCCATCCCTTCAGTACGGTTCCTTGCCCCGTAGAGGGCTTTTGCTTTTTGGTAGTTAACCCAGGTGTATTGTGACAATGCACCCTTTTATTTCGGACTGGGTTTGTATTCAGGGCCGGATTATCCCAAAATTTTATTTCGGTTTTTCGGGCGCTTTCCATCGCACAGTACTTTCGTACTATGGACACCAAGTCGGCAAAGCATGTAATTTCGCAATGACTTATGGCGTTGAGGATTCCCTTGTCCGTGCAATTATTGCAGAAGAATGAAATTGCGTCTTCCTCGCGGTAGTTCTTTATCCTGTTCTTGACCAGGAGGAATCTGGCCCAGTAACGGTGTACTGTTTCTTCAGGCTCTTGCCTAATTTGGGATAGATCACATATGTTTGGGTGGGTGGGTGGAATTGAATCCGAATCCTCACCCAATCTAAGGCTTAGTGGCCAAGGAGTTTCCGAACTTGAAAGTTTGGATTCTTGGTTCCATGTTTTCCGGTAAATCTAGCCCACTGCCCGATTCTGGGTTCAGGCTTTGAGTGACATCCTCCCCTCCGCGGGTATATGTCTTGGAGGGATCGGGAATCCGGACGTAGCTAGTCCTTAAGATGGATGAAGGGTTGCCGCATTGTTCTGCCACCACTGCAACGTGATGGGTGACCTGAGAAGAGTTAATTTCTCTCAGATCAGGTTTAGGCCCAACCTGATCGTAGTCTGTAGCGACTCCCAGGGCGGCGATGCGATCCAAGAGCTTGTTCAGGGAAGAGAGCTCCATTGGATCTAACTTCTCGGCGAGTTCCGAGTTGACATGAAGATTGCTTTTGATGACCCGAGAAGTCATCGTCGGTGCAGCGGCCAAACAGGCGGTCATAAGAAAACCACCTAGCCGGAGAGTTTGGCCGATAGCCAGAGCTCCCTCAGTGATAGTGCCGTCTTTAAAGACGGGACGAGACATCCTTCCTGGTGGCGATGGCACAGTGGAACTCTCAATGAAAGCACCAATGTCGGTGTCAAAACCGGCGGATCTCGGGTAGGGGGTCCCAAACTATGCGTCCAGGCCGGATGGTAATAGGAGGCAAGGGACACGAAGTTTTACTCAGGTTCGGGCCCTCTTGATGGAGGTAAAACCCTACGTCCTGCTTGATTAATATTGAAGATATGGGTGTTACAAGAGCAGATCTACCACGAGATCAGAGAGGCTAAACCCTAGAAGCTAGCGTATGGTATGATTGTAGGTTGTGATTGTTGTCCTACGGACTAAAACCCTTCGGTTTATATAAACACCGGAGAGGGTTAGGGTTACACAAGGTCGGTTACGAAGGAGGAGATATCCATATACGTATTGCCTAGCTTTCCTTCCACGCCAAGTAGAGTCTCATCCGGACACGAGACGAAGTCTTCAATCTTGTATCTTCATAGTCTAACAGTCCGGCCAATGGAGATAGTCCGGCTGTCTGGAGAACCCCTAATCCAGGACTCCCTCAGGCGCCCCTAGCACACCGCAGACAATTGTTAGCCGTGTGCGACGCCCCCCTCCACCGTTTACTCCCACGGTCATAACTTCGATGTGCTTAGGCGAAGCCCTGCCAGGATCACTTCACCATCACCGTCACCCAATGTTGGGGATATCGCTTATCGGGAACTTATCGGTCGACCCATGATAAGGGGTAAATCGACAAGTTTATCGGCATATCGGCCGATTTATCGCCATATCGGCTGATTTATCAGCCAGTCAACAATAAGCGATAAATCGGCCGATTTATCGGAATATCGGAAGATATCTTGAACAGTGCCGTCACCGCACAGTTGTGCTGATAGAACTCATCTACTAGCTCGACGTCTTGCTGGATCAAGGAGGCGAGGGACATCACAGAGCTGGACGTGTGCAAAACACAGAGGTGTCATGCGTTTGGTACTTGATCGGTTGAAGCGCGAAGAAGTTTGACTACATCAACCGCATTGAGAAATGCTTCCGCTTTCGGTCTATGAGGGTATGCGTGGACACACTCTCCCCCTCATTTCTATGCATCTCCGTTGATAGATCATTACATGTGCGTAGGAAATTTTTTTGTTTTCCATACAACGTTTCCCAACAATGGTATCAAAGCCAAGTGTATGCGTAGATGATATGCACGAGTAGAACACAAAGAGTTGTTGGCGGCGATAGTCATACTTCTTACCACCAACCTCTTATTTTGATTCAACGGTATTTGGGATGAAGCGGCCAGGACCAACCTTTCATGTCCACGCACATGAGACCGGTTCCACCGACAGACATGCAACTCGTTTTGCATAAAGGTGGCTGGCGGGTGTCGGTATCTCCTACTTTAATTGAATCAATTTGACTACGGCCGGTCCTTGAAGAAGGTTAAAACAGCAAACTTGGCGAAACACCGTTGTGGATTTATGCGTTGGTAAGAACGGTTCTTGCTAGAGGCCCGTAGCAGCCACGTAAAACTTGCAACAACAAAGTAGAGGATGTCTAACTTGTTTTTGCAGGGCATGTTGTAATGTGATATGGTCAAGACATGATGTGATATATGTTATTGTATGAGATGATCATGTTTTGTAAAAGTTATCGGCAACCAGCAGGAGCCTTACGGTTGTCTCTTTATTGTATGAAATGCAAATGCCATGTAATTGCTTTACTTTATCACTATGCATTAGCGATAGTTGTAGAAGCAATAGTTGGCGAGACGACCACGATGCAACGATGGAGATCAAGGTGTCGTGCCGGTGACGATGGAGATCATGATGATGCTTTGAAGATGGAGATCAAATGCACAATATGATGATGGCCATATCATGTCACCTATTTTGATCGCATGTGATGTTTATCTTTTATGCATATTATTTTGCTTAGTACGGCGGTGGCATTGTAAGATGATCCCTTAACTAAATTTCAAGGTAAAAGTGCTACAGTTCGTCGTGTTGAGACACCACGTGATGATCGGGTGTGATAGACTCTACATTCAAATACAATGGGTGCAGGACAGTTTTGCACATGCGGAATACCTGGGTTACACTTAACGAGCCTGGCATGTACAGACATGGCCTCGGGACACTGGAGACTGAAAGGTCAAACGTGAATCATATAGTAGATATGATCAACATAGAGATGTTCACCATTGATGACTACCCCATCTCACATGATGATCGGCCATGGGTTAGTTGATTTGGATCATGTATCACTTAGATGACTTGAGGGATGTCTATTTAAGTGGGAGTTCTTAAGTAATTTGATTAATTGAACTTAATTTATCATGAACTTAGTCCTGATAGTATTTGCATATCTATGTTGTAGATCAATAGCTCGCGATATAGCTCCCCTATTTTTTATATGTTCCTAGAGAAAATAAGTTGAAAGATGATAGTAGAAATGATGCGGACTGGGTCCGTGATCTGAGGATTATCCTCATAGCTGCACAGAAGAATTATGTCCTTGATGCACTGCTAGGTGACACACCTATTGCAGGAGTAGATACAGACGTTATGGATGTTTGACAAGATCGGTATGATGACTACTTGATACTTTAGTGTGCCATGCTTTACGGCTTAGAACCGGGACATCAAAAACATTTTTGAACGCCACGAAACGTATGAGATGTTCCAAGAGTTGAAATTGGTATTTCAGATTCATGCCCATGTCGAGAGGTATGAGACCTGAGACAAGTACTTTGCCTACAAGATGGAGGAGAATAGCTCAGCCAGTGAGCATGTACTCAGAATGTCTAGGTACTACAATCGCTTGAATCAAGTGGGAGTTAATCTTCCAGGTAAGATAATGATTGACAGAGTTCTCTAGTCACTATCACCAAGCTACTAGAACTTCATGATGAACTATAATATGCAAGGGATGACGAAAACAATTCCCAAGCTCTTCGCGATGCTGAAATCGACGAAGGTAGAAATCAAGAAAGAGCATCAAGTGTTGAATGTTAACAAAACCACTAGTTTCGAGAAAAAGGGCAAGGGACAAAAAGGGAACTTCAAGAAGAACAGCAAACAAGTTGCCGCTCCCATGAAGAAGCCCAAAGCTAGACCCAAGCCTGAAACTGAGTGCTTCTACTGCAAAGGAAATGGTCACTAGAAGCGCAACTGCCCCAAATACTTGGCGGATAAGAAGGATGGCAAAGTGAACAAAGGTATATTTGATATACATGTTATTGATGTGTACTTTACTAGTGTTCATAGTAGCCCCTGGGTATTTGATACTAGTTCAGTTGCTAAGATTAGTAACTCGAAACAGGAGTTACAAAATGAACAGAGACTAGTTGAGGGCGAGGTGATGATGTGTGTTGGAAGTGATTCCAAGGTTGATAAGATCACCATCGCATACTCCCTCTACCTTCGGGATTAGTGTTGAACCTAAATAAATGTTATTTGGTGTCTGCGTTGAGCATGAATATGATTGGATCATGTTTATTGCAATACGGTTATTCATTTAATTCAGAAAATAATTGTTGTTATGTTACATCAATAAAACCTTCTATGGTCATACACCCAATGTAAATGGTTCATTGAATCTCGATCGTAGTAATACATGTATTCATAATATTGATGCCAAAAGATGTAAAGTTGATAATGATAGTGCAACATACTTGTGGCACTGCCGTTTAGGTCATATTGGTGTAAAGTGCATGAAGAAACTCCATGCAGATGGACTTTTGGAATGACTTGATTATGAATCATTTAATACTTGCGAACCATGCCTCATGGGCAAGATGACTAAAACTCCGTTCTCCGGAACAATGGAGCGAGCCAATGACTTATTAGAAATAATACATACCGATGTATGCGGTCCAATGAGTGTTGAGGCACGCGGCGGGTATCGTTATTTTCTGACCTTCACAGATGATTTGAGAAGATATGGGCATATCTACTTAATGAAACACAAGTCCGAAACATTTGAAAAGTTCAAAGAATTTCAGAGTGAAGTGGAGAATCATCGTAATAAGAAAATAAAGTTTCTATGATCTGATCGTGGAGGCGAATATTTGAGTTACGAGTTTGGCCTTCAATGTGGAATAGTTTCACAACTCACGCCACCTGGAACACCTCAGCATAATGGTGTGTCCGAACGTCGTAACTGTACTTTATTAGATATGGTGCATTCTATGATGTCTCTTATCGATTTACCACTATCGTTTTGAGGTTATGCATTGGAGACAGTCGCATTCATGTTAAATAGGGCACCATCAAAATCCGTTGAGACGACACCGTATGAAGTATGGTTTGGCAAGAAACCTAAGATGTCGTTTCTTAAAGTTTGGGTTGCGACACTTATGTCAAAAGGCTTCAGCCGGATAAGCTCGAACCCAAATCGGAGAAGTGTGTCTTCATAGGATACCCTAAGGAAACAATTGGGTACACCTTCTACCATAGATCCGAAGGCAAGATCTTTGTTGCCAAGAATGGAACATTTCTAGAGAAGGAGTTTCTCTCGAAAGAAGTGAGTGGGAGGAAAGTAGAACTTGATGAGGTAATTGTACGTTCTCTCAATTTGGAAAGTAGCACATCAGAGAAATCTGTTCCCGTGATGCCTACACCAACTAGAGAGGAAGCTAATGATGATTATCATGAAACTTCAGATCAAGTTACTACTGGACCTCGCAGGTCGAACAGAGCAAGTTCCACATCATAGTGGTACGGTAATCCTGTTCTAGAAGTCATGTTACTAGACCATGACAAACCTACGAACTGTGTAGAAGCGATGATGAGCCCAGATTTCGATAGATGGCTTGAGGCCATGAAATCTGAGATAGGATCCATGTATGAGAACGAAGTGTGGACTTTGGTGGACTTACCCGATGATCGGCAAGCCATTGAGAATAAATGGATCTTTAAGAAGAAAACAGACGTTGATGGTAATGTCACCATCTACAAAGCTCGACTTGTTGCAAAAGGTTTTTGACAAGTTCAAGGGGTTGACTATGATGACACTTTCTCGCCCGTAGCGATGCTTAAGTCCGTCCAAATCATGCTAGCAGTTGCCACATTTTATGATTATAAAATCTGGCAAATGGACGTCAAAACTGCATTCCTTAATGGATTTCTTAAAGAAGAGTTGTATGTGATGCAACCAGAAGGTTTTGTCGATCCTAAAGGTGCTAACAAAGTGTGCAAGCTCCAGCGATCCATCTATGGACTGTTTCAAGCATCTCGGAGTTGGAATATATGCTTTGATGAGGTGATCAAAGCATATGGTTTTACACACACTTACGGTGAAGCCTGTATTTATGAAAAAGTGAGTGGGAGGTCTATAGCATTTTTTGATATTATATGTGGATGACATATTGATGATTGGAAATGATATAGAATTTCTGGATAGCATAAAAGGATACTTGAATAAGAATTTTTCAATGGAAGACCTCGGTGAAGCTACTAACATATAGGGCATCAAGATCTATAGAGATAGATCAAGACGCTTGATAGGACTTTCACAGAGCACATACCTTGGTAAAGTTTTGAAGAAGTTCAAAATGGGTCGGTCAAAGAAAGGGTTCTTGCCTGTGTTACAAGGTGTGAAGTTGAGTAAGACTCAAAACCCGACCACGCCAGAATATAGAGAGAGAATGAAAGTCATTCCCTATGCCTCAGTCATAGGTTCTATAAAGTATGCCATGCCGTGTACCAGACCTGTTGTGTCCCTTGCCATGAGTTTTGCAAGGGGGTACAATAGTGATCCAAGAGTAGATCACTGGACAGTGGTTAAAATTATCCTTAGGTACCTAAAGAGGACTAAGGAAATGTTTCTCGATTATGGAGGTGGTAAAGAGTTCGTCGTAAAGAGTTACGTCGATGCAAGCTTTGACACCGGTCTAGATGACTCCGAGTCTTGATCTGGATACATATTGAAGGTGGGAGCAATTAGCTAGAGTAGCTCCATGCAGAGCATTGTAGACATATAAATTTACAAAATACATACGGATCTGAATGTGACAGACCCGTTGACTAAACCTCTGTCACAAGCAAAACATGATCACACCTTAGTACTCTTTGGGTGTTAATAACATGTCGATGTGAAATAGATTATTGACTCTAGTAAACTCTTTGGGTGTTGGTCACATGGCGATGTGAACTATGGGTGTTAAATCACATGGTGGTGTGAACTAGATTATTGACTCTAGTGCAAGTGGGAGAGTGAAGGAAATATGCCCTAGAGGCAATAATAAAGTTCTTATTTTATATTTCCTTATTCATGATAAAGGTTTATTATTCATGCTAGAATTGTATTGATCGGAAACCTTGATACATGTGTGAATACATAAACAAACACCGTGCCCCTACTGAGCCTCTACTAGACTAAATCATTGATCAAAGATGGTCAAGGTTTCCTAACCATGGACATGAGTTGTCATTTGATAATGGGATCACATCATTAGGAGAATGATGTGATGGACAAGACCCCATCCATTAGCTTAGCATAATGATCGTTCAGTTTTATTAATATAGTTTTCTTCATGTCAAATGCATATTCCTTCGACTATGAGATTATGTAACTCCCGGATACCAGAGGAATGCCTTGTGTGCTATCAAACATCACAACGTAACTGGGTGATTATAAATATGCTCTACAGGTATCTCCGAAGGTGTTTGTTGAGTTGGCATAGATCGAGATTAGGATTTGTCACTCCAAGTATCGGAGAGGTATCTCTGGGCCCTCTTGGTAATACACATCATAAGCTTGCAAGCAAACGACTAAGGAGTTAGTCACGAGGTGATGTATTACGGAACGAGTAAAGAGACTTGCCGGTAACGAGATTGAACTAGGTATGAAGATACCGACGATCGAATCTCCGGCAAGTAACATACCGACAGACAAAGGGAATAATGTATGTTGTCATAATGGTTCGACCGATAAAGATCTTCGTAGAATATATAGGAGCCAATATGGGCATCCAGGTTCCGCTATTGGTTATTGACCGGAGAGGTGTCTCGGTCATGTCTACATAGTTCTCGAACCCGTAGGGTCCGCACGCTTAACGTTCGATGACGATATTGTATTATATGAGTTATGTGATTTGGTGACCGAATGTTGTTCGGAGTCCCGGATGAGATCATGGACATGACGAGGAGTCTCGAAATGGCCGAGAAGTAAGATTGATATATAGGACAATAGTATTCTAGCACCAACAGTGTTCCAAAGGGTATCGGGTACATATCGGGTCACCGGAAGGGGTTCCGGGGAACCCCAGCAAAAGATATGGGCTTTATGGGCCAAGAGGGGAAATGCACCAGCCACCAGGGGCTGGTGCGCCCCCCATATGGGCCGAGCCAAAGGGACAAGGAAAGGGGGAGAGAAAGGAAAGGGGGATTCGGCCTCCCCCTTCCCTTTCTCCCCCTCCTCTTTCCTTCCCCTCTGGTAAATAAGGAAGGGGGACGGCCAGCCAAGGAGGAACCCGAGTAGGATTCGGTCCTACTTGGGGTGCCTCCTGGCCTCTCCCCTCCCCCTCCCACCTATATATATGTGGGGGCGCCCCTAGCACACCCCAGACAATTGTTAGCCGTGTGCGGCGTCCCCCTCCACCGTTTACTCCCACGGTCATATCTCCATAGTGCTTAGGCGAAGCCCTCCGAGGATCACTTCATCATCACCGTCACCATGCAGTCATGCTGACGAAACTCATCTACTAGCTCGACGTCTTGCTAGATCAAGAAGGCAAGGGACGTCACCGAGCTGAACATGTGCAGAACGTGGAGGTGTCGTGCATTTGGTACTTGATCGGTTGAAGCGCGAAGAAGTTCGACTACATCAACCGCATTGAGAAATGCTTCCGCTTACAGTCTATGATGGTACGTAGACACACTCTCACCCTCGTTGCTATGCATCTCCATTGATAGATCATTGCGTGTGCGTAGAATTTTTTTTGTTTTCCCTGCAATGTTTCCCAATAGACATGTGGGCCTACTAAGTTAACGGGGACGCAGGATTTGTCAACTTAGTCAATATAAATGATTCTAGTTGGAGCGACCGTACGATGTCCATCCAACACCCGCCGTGCTTCTTCAACCTTTGGTCTTCTTGCTCCAGCCGCCCAAACCATCACCATCCGTGCCGCCTGCTCCTACGTCCTATGGCCGGCTGTGCTGCCGCCCAGGCCTCACCGCTCCACCCTACTACCATCGTTGGCCTGGCCATCCCTATACCCACCCAGACCTCCTGTTATTCTCCGGCGACGGCAGCCTCACACTGCAGCCGAAGCAGTAAACCCTCGTACTCCCCTCTGCGTGGGAAACAACTGCTGAGTCTTTCCCGGCTCCTGGTCATTCCCTTCCTAGGCCTCATCGTCATCCCCGCCTTGGTGCTCTTGACGCGTCATGGTCAACATGGTCAAGGAACGACTTCCATCGGAAGAGGACTGTATGTGGAGAGGCTGACTGCTTGGTCCACGATTGCAGCAAGGAAGTGCCTCCTTATTACACGCAAATAATAATTCATCCACCTGACAGCGGGGACCCACCGGGATGGCTACCGTATTTTGCGAAGAAATTTTTTCCCCTAACAGCTGGGACCCACCAGCTACATCTTCGCACGCAGGGAAGTGCGTCCATATTACAGGCAAAAAATGAGTCTTCCCCCTGACAGCTGGGACCCACTAGCTATATCTTTGCACGGAAGGAAGTGCGTCCTTATCCTCCCTGATATCTGGGACCCACCCGTCGAAGCGTGCATAGCATTATCGCGAACGTGTACGTACATACTGGTCGATCGGTCTCTCTGCAGCGATGAACTGTGGCCAAGTAAGGAGCGGCACGTGTCGTAGTAGAGGCGCAGATGTAGCATGTCACGCAGTCCCGTCTATATCGTGTACACGTACGTACAGCCACACCGCAAGAAAGTGAATATGGCTACATACATACGGGCGGGGTCTCGAATGCGTACATCGACATCATCCTGTTCATCGGCAGCCAACCGGCTGGGTCGCAACGGAGGATACAGCGTTGTGTTCATCGGGAGGCAACGGAATACATCAGGTTCATCGGGAGCCAACTAGCTTGGACAGAACAGCCGAAATGAGGTTTGGCGTACTGCGGAATGGAGGAAACGGGCCTTCTGTTCAACCGTGTATGGTCGAAACGGGGTCATGTTCATCGGGAAGGGTCTGGCATACCGCAAAACGAAGGAAACAGACTTCTGTTCGAGTGCCTATGGTCAAAACGGGGTCCTGATGATCGGGAGGGGTGTGGCATACCGCAAAACGGAGGAAACGGACTTCTGTTGGAGTGCCTACGGTCGAAACGGGGTCCTGTCAATCCACCATCTAGTACCTCGCTCCATCCTCCACGGGGCTAATGTTCATCCACCGCCGACCTCCTCCAGCCTCCACCATCTACTATGCATCCACGGGGTCTTGTTCGTCCACCCCCAACCGGCTGGGATGCGGCGGCCTCCTCGAGGTGTTGTTCATCCAGTGGCAACGACCTACTACCACGGGGTCCTGTTCATCCAACCCCCACCGGGAACTGTTCTTCCATAGCCAGCCAACCGGCTCGACTCACCATGTCTCGACTCGTTCTACATACCGCGCACACGGTAGCAATGGTCACTGTTCTTCGAGAGGCAACCCAACACCGGCTGGCTACATCTCGCATGGGGGCTCGATCAGCTTTAGTAAGCAGCAGCAGTGATCAATCCCTCGGGTTCAGTTAGCAACAGTAGCAAAGGAATCGCTCGGGTTCAGTCAGCAACGAATGAATCGCTCGGGTTCAGTTAACAGCCAACGGATCGATCGCTCAGGTTCAGTTAGCCAACGCCTCGCACACATGTGCGTACACGAGAGAAACACGCAAACAACAGTGCATCGCTCGGCCGCGACGACCCACCGTAACTGCAAACTCCCCGATATTTCCTCGCCCTCACTTCTACCACGATTTTTTCCGTCATGCAGCTGCATCTCCGGCCCGCCCAGGATGAAAATCCCGTTTTCTATCATGATTTTTTATCATAGAAGTAGGAGCCCACGACATCTATAATGATACGTGTTTTTGTCACAATTATTGTCATAGAAGTGTCATAAGCATGACAGAAGAAAAAAATTCGTTTGGCCCAAAATGTCACGGATGTGTCTTTTTTTTGTAGTGTGAGTGGGACTTGGGTCTCTAGAGATCCCTCTCTCCTGAAGAGTTGGGGGACTGGCATCGCCTTGCTGCCTTGTTCCCGGTGCTCTCGGAGGAGGACTCAGTGACTTGGCCTAACACGGCCGCTGGGAGGTTTTCTATTAAATCCTCATACTCTAGAATGGTTTTTGGAAACCCTACTCCTAAGTTTAAGGTGGTTTCGGTGGCGAAGCTGCCTCCCAAGATCAAAATCTTTCTCTGGCAGGCCTTCAGGGGTAGGCTCCTTTGGCTGGCCAAATTCGTAAGCGGCACGACCCTGGTTCTGACTTTTGCGCTTTGTGTTCTCTTCGTGAAGACACCAATCACATTTTCTTTTGGTGTGTGCTGGCCAAACTGGCTTGGTGTTGCATGCGTTCTTGGCTGGATGTATCTTGGTGCCCTAACTCTTTTGATGAGCTTCATGCTCTCTCTACTGGCCTTCGAGGAATTTCCAAGCTATTGTTTTAGGTTGGCTTTAGCGCGCTTTACCGGGCGCTCTAGACTACTAGGAAGAAATTCACCATGGAGGGTGTTTTACCTAACAAGCATGTTGATTTCTTGTTTCAAATGTCTATCTTGTTGCAGCAGTGGAAATTATTGACTAAACAAGTTGATCGGGACACGTTGGAGAGGCTAATTGCCAAGGTGCGGGCCTCTGACCTTCTTCTTTCCTCGCCAGCGGATACCCATGGTGTCCTTCTGAAAGCACAAGTGCTCCCTAGGTGGTTTTGGTAATTAATGACAACATATCTCTTGTTGGACTAACGTTTCTATCTAGTATATTTCAGATAAGTTCAACAATGGAGTGGCATGAACTAAAGGCTGTGGGAAGTTCTCCAAGATGCTAAGGACAAAGGATTGGCTAAAGCTTAAAGCTCAAGACTCTTCATTTTATATTTTAGTGATCCAAGATCACATTGAGTCCATAGGAAAAGCCAATACTATTAAGGAGGAATGAGGTGTTGCTTAATGAGCCTCTTGCTCAAGTGCTTAATGATATGCTCCAAAATCCTCAGCTACTTTCCCATATCCACATATGACCTAAACCGAAAGCCAAACTCGGACCTACCGATTATTTCTATCCGAAGCCACCGAGTTTCATGTGTCATAAGCCACTGCCAAACCCTAATCAGTTTGGTCTCACCGATGGGATCTCGGTCTCACCGAGATGGGCTTGCAAACTCTCTGTTACCTATTGCAATACTTTCGGTTTCACTGAGATATGCAATCGGTCCCACCGAGTTTGCTTGGCCAACTCTCTGTTTCGCCTATTACCAAAATCGGTCCCACCGAGTTTGAGTAATCGGTCAAACCAAGTTTTGGATTTACCCTAACCCTAGCACATCGGTCCCACCGAGTTGATCCAGTCGGTCCCACCGAAAATCTCTAACGGTCACTAGGTTTACCTTTTCGGTCCGACCGAGTTTGTTGATTCGGTCCCACCGAGATTGGTAAATTGTGTGTAACGGTTGGATTTTCTGTGGAGGCTATATATACCCCTCCACCTCCTCTTCATTCGTGGAGAGAGCCACCAGACTAAGCCTACACTTCCAGCATTCTATTTCTGAGAGAGAACTACCTACTCATGTGTTGAGACCAAGATATTCCATTCCTACCATATGAATCTTGATCTCTAGCCTTCCCCAAGTTGCTTTCCACTCAAACCTTCTTTCCACCAGATCCAAATCCTATGAGAGAGAGTTGAGTGTTGGGGAGACTATCATTTGGAGCACAAGAGCAAGGAGTTCATCATCAACACACCATTTGTTACTTCTTGGAGAGTGGTGTCTCCTAGATTGGCTAGGTGTCACTTGGGAGCCTCCGACAAGATTGTGGAGTTGAACCAAGGAGTTTGTAAGGGCAAGGAGATCGCCTACTTCGTGAAGATCTACCGCTAGTGAGGCAAGTCCTTCGTGGGCGATGGCCATGGTGGGATAGACAAGGTTGCTTCTTCATGGACCCTTCATGGGTGGAGCCCTCCGTGGACTCGCGCAACCGTTACCCTTCGTGGGTTGAAGTCTCCAACAACGTGGATGTAGGATAGCACCACCTATCCGAACCATGGGAAAAACATCCGTGTCTCCAATTGCGTTTTAATTCTTCCCTTTACATTCTTGCAAGTTGCATGCTTTACTTTCCGTTGCCTATACACTCTTTGCATACTTGCTTGATATGTATTGCGAAAGTTGAAATTATGCCTAAACTCCACTTAAACCGAAAAAGCTTAAAAATTGCAACTTTAGCATTAAGTGTCTAATCACCCCCCTCTAGACACATCTACTTCAAGGTCCTACAAGTGGTATCAGAGCTTTGGTCTCCATTTTCTTGGTTTAATCACCATTGGAGGAAGATGGATGTGTCTACTTTAGGGAGTCTTAGACATAGAGTGCCTATTCTTGATGGAGAATATTTTCATGAGTGGAAAAATGAGATGCTTGCAATCTTCAACCAATATCATTTGAACAAGTATATTGCTAACCCTTGTGCACCTCATATTGATCCCTTGCATCCTACCCTAGATGAAGATATTGACATGATTCGCAATCTTAGAACTATCGAGCTCATCATTAGAGGATTTCCCAAAAATTTGATTGCTAGTTTGCCTACTCTAAATTGTGCCTATACTATATGGGAATTTCTTGAGGAATGATTTCCCGACCATTCCTTGGAAAATTTGGATGAAATTCTCCATAAATCTATTGCCTTGAGTAAGATGAACTCTAGTGATCCTAGCTTTGGTGATTGTCTATTTGAGCTTGCCAATCTCAAGCGAGCTAAAGGAGATGTTGGAATCATTAGTGATATTATATCCGAAGCTATAAGAATTCATAAAAGTGACCACTTTGATGATCATTTATCTAATGAATTACCCTCTCTAGGAAATGATGAGTCACGAGATCATGGTGAACATGGATACTACGATAATGATGATGATAGTGACTTCGATCTTGATGACGCAATGAGACATTTCGGTCTTACGGCAAATCTTTGAGGATATGAATTAGGAGGAAAGGAATGGGTTCTTGATAGTGGATGTACTGATCATATGACCGGAGATGAAGAGATGTTTCGTGAGCTTGCTGAAAATGACGGCCCTCGAAAATATGTCACTTTTGGTGATAATTCAAAGGGTAAAGTGGTTGGCCTTGGTAAGGTGGCCATCTCACATGATAGTTCCATTCAAAATGTCATGCTCGTTGAGTCTCTCGGCTACAACTTACTTTCGGTATCTAGACTTGCTGATTTCGGTTTGAATGTCCTATTTACTGAGGTAGATTGCCAAGTGTTTCGTCGAGACAATCATAAAATGGTCTTTACCGGTATACATAGAGGTGATCTTTACATTGTCGATTTCTCTAAAAAGGCACAACCTAAAACTTGCTTTATTGCTAAATCCTCAAAAGGTTGGTTGTGGCATAGACGACTAGGTCACGTTGGCATGAGAAACCTTGACAAGCTTATTAAAGGAAATCATATCCTTGGAGTTAACGATGTCATATTTGATAAGGATAGACTTTGCAGTGCTTGTCAAGCAGGTAAACAGGTTGGGGGAAGACATCCCGTGAAGAACATCATGACCACAAGGAGGCCACTCGAGCTACTTCATATGGATCTCTTTGGTCCCAACGCCTACAAGAGTCTCGGTGGAAATTCTTTTGGTCTAGTTATAGTTGATGATTTTTCAAGGTTTACATGGGTGTTCTTTCTTAATGACAAGTCGCAGGTCCAGAAGATCTTCAAAAACTTCGCTAGGAAGGCCCAAAATCAGTTTGACGTGAAGATCAAGAAAGTTCGGAGTGACAATGGAACGGAGTTCAAGAACGCAAATGTGGACACCTTTCTTGACGAAGAAGGGATTTCACACGAGTTCTCGGCTACGTACACACCTCAACAAAATGGAGTTGTTGAAAGGAAGAACCGGACGCTCATCAAAATGGCAAGAACAATGCTTGATGAATACACGACGCCGAAGCAGTTTTGGGCAGAAGAGGTTGAGACAGCTTGTCACGCAACAAATCGCTTGTACCTTCACAAGCTACTCGGCAAGACAGCATACGAGCTCCTCACCAGTAACAAACCCCAAGTTGGATACTTTCGAGTATTCGGCTCAAAGTGCTACATGCTTGATAAGCATCGTCGTTCAAAGTTTGCTCCTAAATCTCATGAAGGTTTCCTACTTGTTATGGCTCAAACTCTCACACTTACCGTGTCTACAACAATTTCACCCAAAAGGTTGAAGAGACGGTAGATGTGAAGTTTGATGAATCTAATGGCTCGCAAGTAGAGCAATTGCCAATTGATGTAGGAGACAAAGACCCTTCAGAAGCAATCCAAGACTTGTCCATTGGCAAAATTCGTCCAACGGAGGTGAAGGAGAGTACTTCATCTGTCCAAGTGGAATCTTCTACTTCACAACAAGGTGAACCAAGAATCGACACGGAAGCATCCACAAGTGGGACACACCAAGATGAAGAAGACAACGAAATGCATCAAGACGAACATCAACAACCTCCTTCTCCACCACGACAAGTAAATGACAACGTCAACAATGAAGAAGGCCAAGAAGAAGAACAAGATGAAGAAGATGTTCAACGAAGACCCAAGCAAAAGCTCTCACGAGTTCGAGCAAGAATCGCCAAAGATCATCCCGTCGAGCAAATCTTCAATGATATACAAACCGGGAGAATCACTCGCTCAAAAACTCGTTTAGCTAACTTTTGTGAAAACTATTCATTCATCTCTAGCATTGAACCTATGAAGGTTGAAGAAGCATTGGAAGATCCGGATTGGATAAACGCTATGCATGAAGAGCTACACAACTTTGAGAGAAACCAAGTTTGGACATTGGTTGAGAAGCCCGACGACAACCACAACATCATTGGTACCAAATGGGTGTTTCGCAACAAGCAAGATGAAGATGGACAAGTGGTTCGCAACAAAGCACGTCTCGTCGCCCAAGGGTACACACAAGTCGAAGGTATGCACTATGGTGAGACATATGCTCCCGTTGCTAGACTTGAGTCCATTCGCATCTTACTTGCCTATGCTAATCACCATAACATCACCTTGTACCAAATGGACATTCAAAGTGCTTTTCTAAATGGTGAAATAGAGGAGGAAGTTTATGTCAAACAACCTCCCGGCTTTATCAATCCTAAGAAACCAAATCATGCTTACAAACTTCACAAAGCTCTTTATGGTCTTAAACAAGCTCCTAGAGCATGGTATAAATGCCTGACCAAGTTCCTTATTGCAAGTGGTTTTGAAATTGGTAAAATTGATTCTACTCTTTTTACTAAAAGGGTTAATGGAGAACTATTTGTATGCCAAATTTATGTTGATGATATCATATTTGGTTCAACTAACCCTCTCTTTAGTGAAAAGTTTGGAAAGCAAATGTCAGAGAAGTTTGAGATGTCTATGATGAGTGAACTCAAATTCTTTCTCGGTTTGCAAATCAAGCAAACTAAGGAAGGTACATTTGTCTCTCAAACGAAGTACACCAAGGACTTATTCAAGAAGTTCAATATGCAAGAATGCAAAGGTATGTCTACACCCATGCCAACTAGTGGACATAATGATTTGACCAAAGATGGTGAACCGGTTGATCAAAAGGTTTATCGCTCTATGATTGGTTCATTGTTATACCTATGTGCTTCACGTCCCGATATTATGCTAAGTGTGTGCATGTGTGCACGATATCAAGCTGCTCCTAAAGAATGTCATCTTAAGGCCGTAAAAAGGATAGTTAGATACTTAATTCATACACCAAACTTTGGCATTTGCTATCCTAAGAGGTCTTCTTTTGATCTTGTTGGCTATTCCGACTCAGATTATGCCGGAGACAAGGTTGATAGAAAGTCCACTTCGGGTACTTGTCAATTTCTTGGTAGATCCCTTGTGTCTTGGTCTTCCAAGAAACAAAACTCGGTGTCCTTATCCACCGCCGAAGCGGAATACATTGCCGCTGGTTCATGTTGTGCTCAATTACTTTGGATGACCCAAACTCTTAAAGATTATGGGATCTATGTGAAACATGTTCCACTGCTTTGTGACAATGAAAGTGCTATCAAAATTGGTCATAATCCTGTACAACATTCTCGAACTAAGCATATTGAAGTTCATCATCATTTCATTCGAGACCATGTTGCTAAGGGTGACATTAATCTCAAGCATGTTCGCACCGATAAGCAATTAGCGGATATATTCACTAAGCCACTTGATGAGAAAGTGTTTTGCAGGTTGAGAGGTGAATTGAACATTATTGATGCTTCGAACTTGGAGTAGAAACTCCATTGGATACATGCAAGACATGAGCTTATGACTAATCCATGATGTATCTCTTATGATGACTATCTTATATCTTGGATATATATTTGTATCTTGCATGTTGTATAACCCATGTAGGTGCTTGGTTGAATCTAATTCCATGAGATTGCGACTCACTCACATCTTGAGCAATCTCTACATCACCAAGCCTCTACACAATGGTGGTTGAAGACAAGGAAGCACAAAACCTTTCAAACATATCCTTTGACAAATTCTGTGTTGAGCTTCATAATTGTCATTTTTGGATACACAAGTGCTCCTCCTTGCAAAAACTAACCCATGTAGGTAGATGAAGTCAAACTCCAAGTGGTGCTCCCAACTCTTGATGAGCTACATCAACCTTGAGCACCCACACAAGTTCAACTACATGAGCAAGAACCACACCACCACCCAAGGTATGTTATTCCATCTTAGAGAAGCTTTTACTCCAAGACATGAGTCAAAGCAACTCAACAAGATGTGAATATATCAAGATGCTTAAACGAAAAATGGCAACCCCATTTTAAGCTTAAACGATGAGTATGACCTATGATCAAGTGTTCTCACTTGACTCCCAAGTCAATATACTCTAACATAGGTGACTATGTCACCGCCCAACTCTAGATTAAGTTTTCTTGTGTTCCTTTTGTGTTACTTCATCTAGATCTTTCAGTTTCTTCTCTTTGCTTTTTGTTTTTGTTCTGCATTTTCTGCATCTAATTCCTTGCAAATCTTTGTGAGATCCTACATGTCTAGTGAGCTGAGGTGACAAGTGTTTTCTCTGTGATTGAACTCGGTTTCACCGACTTGTAGTTTTCGGTTCAACCGAATCCTTTCGGTACCACCGAAACATGCCACTCGGTGCCACCGACTTCACAACAGGAAAAACAGTTTGCCACTTGTTCTATATTTCTTCTATTCCAGCTCCACTCAATGAATCTTGTCCTCTACAAGCATCACAGTTTTATCCATTGCTTTGTGCTGAGTCTCAAGGACCAAACCCATTCGGCAGATTCCAGAAAGCCCTTCTTGGAAATTGATGTTAAAGGGGGAGAGAGAGATCACATCAAAGCTTATCATCTACAAGGGAGAAAGTATTAAGGGGGAGAAAGAGATCTCCAGGGGAGAGAATACTCAAGGATCCCAGATGCTTGATGTTCAAGAGGAGAGATGCCACATGTCTTTTTGGGGGAAAGACATGTTCATATGTGCTTATTTGCATTAAGTTCTATTCATTTGTATCTTTCAGCTCTGATTTTCTGTTCCCTATCTTCTCCCAATATCCCATGTCAGATTCAGGGGGAGCAAGACACCTAAGGGAAAGAAATCAGTCAAATTCATTGCATATCTTTACTCTTGGGGACATGTCCAATCCAGTGTGGTACCTTGTACTCACTCTCTACATGTCATCCCAGTCTTGGTATTCTTGTGGTTTCTTTTGCTTGCTCTGGCTAGTGGGTGTACCTGTGTTATCTAACCTTGTTTGTGCAGGTTCATTCCATCCTAAGCCAACTTAAGACTACAAGGTAAGTGTATGCATCAAAATCATGAGTATGAGGAATTCTTGCTTATGTACATACTGTTTGCAAGAAGGACTCATGAGCATGAAGGTATTTTCCTTAATAATCTTTTGCTCTGATGCATATGGCCAAGATACATGTAACACATTGCCTACTCTTTCATGATTATGCTCTCACATGCTTCTATATTTTATATTCACATGATTGCATACATGTAGGGGAGTCTATGTTTGTTACATGTCCTTCCAAAGCTTTACTTGTTGTTCTTTATATCCTTATCTAAAGCTTTGATGTATGTTGCCATCAATTACCAAAAAGGGGGAGATTGAAAGCACAAGTGCTCTCTAGGTGGTTTTGGTAATTAATGACAACATATCTCTTGTTGGACTAACGTTTCTATCTAGTATATTTCAGATAAGTTCAACAATGGAGTGGCATGAACTAAAGGCTGTGGGAAGTTCTCCAAGATGCTAAGGACAAAGGATTGGCTAAAGCTTAAAGCTCAAGACTCTTCATTTTATATTTTAGTGATCCAAGATCACATTGAGTCCATAGGAAAAGCCAATACTATCAAGGAGGAATGAGGTGTTGCTTAATGAGCCTCTTGCTCAAGTGCTTAATGATATGCTCCAAAATCCTCAGCTACTTTCCCATATCCACATATGACCTAAACCGAAAGCCAAACTCGGACCTACCGATTATTTATATTCGGCGCCATCGAGTTTCATGTGTCATAAGCCACTGCAAAACCCTAATCAGTTCGGTCTCACCGATGGGATCTCGGTCTCACCGAGATGGGCTTGCAAACTCTCTGTTACCTATTGCAATACTCTCGGTTTCACCGAGATATGCAATCGGTCCCACCGAGTTTGCTTGGCCAACTCTCTGTTTCGCCTATTACCAAAATCGGTCCCATCGAGTTTGAGTAATCGGTCAAACCGAGTTTTGGATTTACCCTAACCCTAGCACATCGGTCCCGCCGAGTTGATCCAGTCGGTCCCACCGAAAATATCTAACGGCCACTAGGTTTACCTTTTCGGTCCGACCGAGTTTGTTGATTCGGTCCCACCAAGATTGGTAAATTGTGTGTGACGGTTGGATTTTGTGTGGAGGCTATATATACCCCCTCCACCTCCTCTTCATTCGTGGAGAGAGCCAACGGACTAAGCCTACACTTCCAGCATTCTATTTCTGAGAGAGAACTACCTACTCATGTGTTGAGACCAAGATATTCCATTCCTACCATATGAATCTTGATCTCTAGCCTTCCCCAAGTTGCTTTCCACTCAAACCTTCTTTCCACCAGATGCAAATCCTATGAGAGAGAGTTGAGTGTTGGGGAGACTATCATTTGAAGCACAAGAGCAAGGAGTTCATCATCAACACACCATTTGTTACTTCTTGGAGAGTGGTGTCTCCTAGATTGGCTAGGTGTCACTTGGGAGCCTCCGACAAGATTGTGGAGTTGAACCAAGGAGTTTGTAAGGGCAAGGAGATCGCCTACTTCGTGAAGATCTACCGCTAGTGAGGCAAGTCCTTCGTGGGCGATGGCCATGGTGGGATAGACAAGGTTGCTTCTTCGTGGACCCTTCGTGGGTGGAGCCCTCCGTGGACTCGCGCAACCCCTTCGTGGGTTGAAGTCTCCATCAACGTGGATGTAGGATAGCACCACCTATCCGAACCACGGGAAAAACATCCGTGTCTCCAATTGCGTTTGAATTCTCCAAACCCTTCCCTTTACATTCTTGCAAGTTGCATGCTTTACTTTCCGCTGCCTATACACTCTTTGCATACTTGCTTGATATGTATTGCGAAAGTTGAAATTATGCCTAAACTCCACTTAAACCGAAAAAGCTTAAAAATTACAACTTTAGCATTAAGTGTCTAATCACCCCCCTCTAGACACATCTACTTCAAGGTCCTACACCTTCCTAAGTCCGGAGTATTTTGGTCGCCCGTCTCCTGTTGGATGTGGGTGTGTGCGCCTTTTGTCATATGCTCGTATGTTGCTGGCCTACGCGCCTTCTACTTTCTGGCCCGCATGCCACCGGTTGCTAGCCTTCATAGTTTGCTACTATTTGTTTCGCTCCTTCAAAATGTGTGCTACTCTGCCGCATGGCTTTATTTATAAAGACGGGTGTATGCCTTTTCTCTAAAACATCATAGCTATGCACTATTATATCAATTGTCCAATAGTAAGTTGTTTACGCACTATTTGATATGTTCTTGATAGAGATGCCTCTAATGAAAGTTATGGCCCCCGGGTCCATTTAAATCATATTGCTAAAACCCTAAATACCTTGCTGGAATTTATTTATTTTTATTTCATTTTTCAATGTATATATCTCCTACTATCAAAATTAATCCTTGCAAATAATGAGTACAAGGAGATTGACAACCCTCTTGCCCGCGTTGGGTGCAAGTATTTGCTCTTGCGTGTGTACGTATGGCTAAAGGTCGTTTGAGTGAATCTCCTATTGGTTCGATAAACCTTGGTTCTTTACTGAGGGAAATACTTTCTGGTACTATACTACTTCACCCTTCCTCATCGCGGGAATCCCAATGCCTATCACAAGTAGTAGAAGAATTTTTGGCGCCATCGCCGGGGAGATTTCATCAAACAACTCAAGGTCCCTTCATGCACATTATCATTTACTTGCTCTAATTTTGACTTGCTTTTATTAGTTTCCTTTAAAAATAAAAATACAAAAAATCTTTGTTGCTTTATTTGCTCATTACTATGGCTAGTTCTTTACTTGTTGGTGTACCCCTGAAAATGAAGTGCTTAATTTTAAACAAAGGGGGGAGAAAGTTTAAGAGATGCTTGGTATAGGATTTGGATGCTCAAATAGATCTGCTCGTAAGCAATCCATAATGTTCTTCTTCGCAACTTTTATGTGGGTGTTACTACTTGGTATAGATTTGTGCTTGATACTATTACTAGAGGAAATTTTCTAAGTAGTCACCCTATGGATGCTTTCAATGCTATGGGAAATTTAGTGGGATCACCACCTATCACTATTAATGAAAACGACATTAACCTTGGAACATGTTATGCAAAGGTTAGAAGTTATTGAGAACGAAATGCTGACTATCGAACACATTGAAAATCTAGATAAAAAGGTGCATAACCAACTTGCTAAATTTGGCTCTTCGGTGGGAACCACATTAAAATTATTAAAGAGTAAAGAACACATTTTCATTTGTCTTTTTGGTGGGAACCAAGTTAATGATGTTCACATGGAAGTAGGGATTGAAACATAAATAGAGCATCATGAATCATATAGCAAACACATTTAAGCCTAACCCACTTCCTATGCATAGGAACCTCACAAGCAAACAATTTATTGGAGCAAAAATTAACTAGCATAGGAAGGCAAAACAAATGTAGCTTCAAAATTTTAAGCATAAAGAGAGGAAACTTGATACTATTGAAATATATATAAGCATATCTTCCCCTCTCATAATAATTTTTAGTAGCATAATGAACAAATTCAACAATATAACTATCACATAAAGCATTGTTTTCATGATCCATAAGCATTTTTTACTCTCCACATAAGCAAATTTCTTCTCATCCATAATATTGGGAGCAAACTCAAAAAATAACTATCAATTGATACTTGGTTGACATAACTCAACTAACTATTAAAATCATGATGACAAGTTTCATGGCCATCATTACTTTTTATAGCATACATGTCATCACAATAATCATCATAGATAGAAACTTTGCTTTCATAATACTACCTCCATCCTGCTTTATTGGTCCCCTTAGTATTTTGTGTCAAATTTTGACCATGGATTTAATTAAAAAATGTTAATGCATGTCACAAAAACTAGTATCCTTGGAAACTACGTTCAAACACGAATCCAGCGATATAATTTTTTATGACATGCATTAACATTTTTCCAGTTAAATTTATGGTCAAATTTTGGCACAAAATAAAAAGTGGACCAATAAACCAGGACGGAGGTAGTAATCAATTGACATGCCTTCCAAAATAGTGGAACCAAAATTATCTAAAGTCATGACCTCTCTGAATCCACTTTTATCCTTGTAAAAATATTCAACACCCTCCAAAATAGTGGGACCATCACTACCTAGAGTTGACACTCTTCCAAACCCAATTTCATCATTGTTGTAATCATCACAAATAGGAGGCATGTTATCATCGTAATAAATTTTCTCATCAAAAGTAGGTGGTTACAAATATTACCTTCATCAAACATAGCATCCCCAAACTTATGGCTTTGCATATCATTAGCATCATGGATATTTGAAGAATTCATACTAGCAATATTTCAATCATTCTCCACATTCAAGGAACTCACATAAAACATTTTATTGAGTTCTTCTTTTAACACTTTTAAAAAATTATCGGAATCAATGTTTTCAAGATAAACTTTACAATGATAAACAATTTGACACAACTGTACTTCCATTTTTTGTACTTTTTTACAAATCAAACTAATGAATAAAGAAGAAAGTAAAAGATACAATTGCGAGATCTAAAGATATACCTTGAAGCACTCACCTCCCCGGTAAAGACGCCAGAAATAGCTTGATGTCTACTATGCAACTTTATTCTTATAGACTTTGTTGGACCTCCAATCACAGAGTTTTGTAGGTCACAACAAATTTCCCTCAAGTGGATGACCTAAGGTTTATCAATTCACAAGAGGTGTAGGCTGAAGGTGGTTCTCTCTCAAGCAACCCTGCAATCAAATACAAGTAATGTCTTGTGTCCCCAACACACCCAATACAATTGTTAGTTGTATAGGTGCACTAGTTCGGCGAAGAGGAGATGATAGATGTGTAGTATGGATAGTAGAAATAGCTTTTATAATCTAAACAAATAAAAATAACAAGGTAGCAAGTAACAAAAGTGTGTGAAAACAGTGTCTCGATGCTTGGAAACAAGGCCCAGCATTCACACTTTCACTAGTGCAATCTCTCAACATCATTAACATAATTGAACATCATGATAATTCCTCAAAGTGCAACAAAGAATCACTCCAAAGTTTTTATTCTATCGAAGAAAGTAGGATAAAATTGCGCAGGTGGCAAACCACCTCAAAGTTGTGTTTCCAATCAATCTATTGAACCACAACAGAGTGACACAGATAGCCTTAGAGATCGTACTACGACAACACCATATGATACGTATTGTTCAACCTTTATGCTTAGAGTACCCCAATATCATTTGGGGTATCCGCAAGTTATTTCCTAGACATGCATCGGGTGATCTCTCCAAAGTATTCAATCCAACATAAATGAACTTCAAAGAGCAAGACTCGGTTAACCACGAAAATAAGAGATGGAGATGAACATCATATGATCCAAATTTATTAATAAAGCTTATGATACAATCAAGATCCAATCCATCAAGAACGTGAGAGAGAGATAGAATTGAACACATAGCTACTAGTACATACCCTCAACCTTGAGGATGAACTACTCACACACCACCATGAGAACGGAGGAAAGTTGGTGGTGATCGTGATGATGGAGATGTCCTCGGCGGCGTCTCGGTGCTACTGGAGGAGAGGAGGAAGGGGAACCCTCCTTCTTCTTCCTTGGCACTTCGGGGTGAGAGGGAGCTCTCCCCTAGATTGGATCTCTCATTTATATTTTATTTTTTGCGGCTGTTTTCTTACTGAAAAATGTTTCTTTTGTAGCCGGACATCCGTAACTCCGATTGGGCTGAAATTTTGAGGGGATTTTCCACCAGAAATTGGTTGCGGCAAAAGAAGGGCTTCGACTAACCTAAGGGCTGCCCACAAGATCAACAGGTGCACCCTGGGGGTAGGGCGCGCCCCCAAGGTTTGTGGGACCCTCAGGCACCATCTTGTGTTGATTCTTTCTCCCAAAAATCACATATATTCCATAAAAATCACCATAAATTTTCATCATGTTTGGACCTTCCTAGATATGGATTTCATGCGACACCAAAACACATGCAAAAAATAGGAACTGGCATTGGGCAGTAGATTAATAAGTTAGTCCATAAAAATAATATAAAAGTGCACCAAAACCATATATAAATTATACAAATATAGCACTTCATAAATTATATATACGTTGGAGATGTATCCTTCCTCTTATGTTCATCTTTAACATGTTCCCCTTCTGTTCTTCTTTAATAAGTACAGTATGTTCCTTGTCGAAAAGAGGAGCAGGGATATTTGAACTCGACAAGTCTATTGGACCACTTTTGATAGATGCTTTTAACTCTTCGAGTTTGTCTGCCATAATATCCAGGAAATGTTGGGAGTTGTGTGGCCTCTGAGAGACTAGAGTAATAGTAATAGTAGGGCACCTTCAATTGAATAGAGCTATCATGTAGGGGATCCAAAGGCTTTCTAGCCATAGCAGAAATACAACCCCATATGTTCCAGCTAGTTCCACTTTCCCGATTTTACTCGTGATGCTTACGGTTCCCCTTTTTATCTACACTACAGTTCGAGTAGGTGCTTTGTGTGCACTAGAAGATCTCCACCCTTCAAGCTAAATAAAACGCCACTCATAATTACACATCCTAGTTGTTCAAACACGAATGTGATACAATACTGATATTATTTAATAGACACGCATTTAATTGGTCAGTTGATGTTCCCACTTGAGTTTCCAAATGCATGTGCGCCACATATAGAGAGACAGGGGAATTTCATTCTCTGTTTGCTCTATTTCATCATGAGTGGGCAACAAACATTGTATATAAAGAAGCGTAATCCTCATAATATGCTTCCTCTTATATTCTTTAACATTTTCCTTTTCTGTTCTTATTTAATAAGTATAGTATGTTCCTTGTCAAGAAGAGGAGCATAGATATTTGCAGTCAACAGGTATATTGGGATGCTTTTGATAGATGCTTTCAATACTTCGAGTTGGTATGCCATAATATCCAGCAAATGTTGGGAGTTGTGTGGTTTCAGGAGACTAGATTGATAGTAATAGTAGTGCGCCTTCAGTTGAAGAGAGTTTTCTTGCAGGGGATCCAAAGGCTTTCAAGTAGTAGCAAAAATACAAACATGTGTTTTCCAGCCAATTCCACTTTCCCGACCTTACTCATGATGCTTAGAGTTTCCCCCTTTTATCGACACTATCTGCCTAGATGCTTTGTATCATACTAGCAGCACTCCACCCTTCAAGATAAACAACATACCACTTATAATTCCAAAACTTAGTTCTTCAAATACGAATCTGATATGATAGTGATATTAGTAAAATAGAGACATATTTAACCGGTGAGCTAATGTTCCTACTTGAGTTTCAAAATGCATGGGCGCCACATATAGAGAGGCATGGGGGAATACTATTTCTTTGTGTGCTCTGTTCATCATGGTTTGACAATGAACTTTGTATATAGTATATTTTGAAGCTATCATCTGCCAACTATCATTACTACTGGAGCTCTCAATAGGAAGCTTATTTTTATTAGTACGACCAAATTATATTAATGTACGCATCAAATTACATCACGCATGACATATCTCATCATAATTCCAGAGATATCACATAGGGGTTTACAGGGAGCACCTATTAGATTAGAATGCCATATGCATTACAAGGATAATCTCACTACTACTTTTGTTTTCATGCATCTCAGATATTGAACATGTCATAATGAATATAAGAATGCGCACATCAAAAGAAAATTGAGAAACAATGCAATGGCTAACAAACTTAGCCACACCTGCACAATGGCATAACCATCTTTGTCTTAATTATAAACAATGTCATATTTTGTTAATGCTATTTTAAATCGTATCTCTTTATTTGCCAATATAAAATGGCATAAATTGATAGCACACTTACCATTGATGCTTATACATGCAAATTCTTTAACTTTTGTACTTGTTTTCTCTTTTAGAGTGATATCTCTGATGACAGAGAGAACTGTAATGAACATAGTGAGACAAACTGATTGCTTGTCCCTCTAACATATATTGCAGTGAAGAAGGTAAAACATTGAAGATAGCGAGACAACCCCAAATATGTCTTAATGTAGTGTTCAAGATACTCGCCAATAGCAGTGGCACAAGTTCGTTGAAATCACCGTCTGAATTAGTTCGACTTCTTTAGTCTCAACTTCAAGCGGAAATACATGGTTCAACTCAGCTCCAAGTCGAAGTCCAATCTCTAAGAAAGATAACATAGAACTCCAGTGCATATAGTATTGCTAAGTAGCTAGAGTTGGAGGATATGAGTGTCAAACAAGGGTAGTCTCATCAGCTTGTGCAACATCTCCCGGGTAGGGCTAACATTTCTTGAACTGTGTTTAAGCGCCATCGGTTCTGTAAATTATTTTGCTGACGCATTTATTTGCACTGGTTGCGACCTTTGATGCATAGTGTATGTAATCTGCTTTTTGGTTGCGCTTTATTACCAATGGTGACGAACTATGATGCCCAATTGATGAAATATGTCATAGCCATCTTGATTGTGGGTAGACGAAATAGGAAAAGTTTGAATGTGGCCGTTCGGCTTTATATATCTAGGGTAGGCGGAACGGTAGGGTTTTGGGGTGTGGTCGTTTGGCTTTATATATTTAGGGTGGCGGAACAGCAAATGTTTGAATGTGGTCGTTCAGCTTTATATATCCAGGGTAGGCAGAACAATAGGGTTTTGGGGTGTGGTTGTTCAGCTTTATATATCTAGGGTAGTCGGAATGGCAAACGTTTGAATGTGGGCAACCAATAGTCTTCTCGAGCGATGCCCCCGTGTGAACGTGGGCGACCTGTCATAGCCGGCTTGAGTGTGGGTAGATGGAACGGGAAACGTTTGAATGTGGTCGTTCGGCTTTATATATCCAGGGTAGGCGGAACGGTAGGGTTTTGGGGTGTGGTTG
Source organism: Triticum monococcum (assembly GCA_034509565.1). Classification (NCBI taxonomy): domain Eukaryota; kingdom Viridiplantae; phylum Streptophyta; class Magnoliopsida; order Poales; family Poaceae; genus Triticum; species Triticum monococcum. Next base: position 361,266,672 of record CM067845.1, on the reverse strand, counting down.
TTCGGCATTATATATCTAGGGTAGGCGGAACGACAAACGTTTGAATGTGGGCAACCAATAGTCTTCTCGAACAGCGCCCCCGTGTGAATGTGCGCGACCTGTCATGGGCGTCTTAAGTGTGGGTTGACGGGTGGCCGACCGCACCATTTGTGAATAAACTAGAGAGAGGTTTTGAGGTCGGTTTGGGCTGTCAGAGTCTAATGTGGCGGATGTCCAACCTCCATGAGCCCCCACCCCCCGATTTGGGGCCAGGTACGACGTTCAGATCAGTCTACCCAAATTGATGACAACTTGGACGCCAAAAATGTCTGGACCATCTGATGTAAACAAATGTGTGTGTTTTGATGATCCGCGTCTGAGATGCCCTAAAATGGCTCGACCATAAAGATATGGTAGACGACATTATTCATCCTCTCGTCCCCCGCGTCGCCCTCCCTGGCGACACGGGGAAAACCCTAGATCGAGGCAACTCACCCCTCTCTCCTCCCTCCCCTCGGCTCGCCGCCGCCGGAGGAGCGGCCGGCGAAGTCCGGGCCGGCTCCTGTGAAGGTGGCGGCGGGGCCCTTTTTCTTTTTTTTGCCTGCATGCTTGGCGCGATGGCTGCCGGATGGCGCGCCTGCTGCCATGGACGGCGCAGGATGAGGCCAAGATGGTGCGGGGGCTCGCGCTCGCGAGATATCCTGGGCGACGCGGTGGCCCTGGGCGGCGCATGGTGGGAGGCTCTGTAACGCCCGAATAATTAAGCTACAGTAATTCTCTGCTAATGATGCCACATCACTTTGATTACTATCGCTAATCTCGTGTTAGTTTGAAACCAATTCAAATTCAATTAAAGGCAAATAGTAAAATTTTCAAATATCAAAACTAAAATGTTCAGGTTGTGTCAAATAAATCGTAAGCAATTATGGTGGAGAAACCAAACATTGATAAAATGTTTAAAGGCTCTAAAACAATTAAAACAGTAGTGAAAACAATTAAACAAATGCCTATTAAATTTATAAAATGCTAAAACTATTTTTATTATGTATTAAGAATTAATCTCACAGTAGTTTGTTGATAAATACAAATTTAGGCACTAGTGGTAATTTTTATAAAACTAAAACTAAAAGGAACTACAAAAAAAGAGAAAAGAAAATATAAAAAACAAAAAACAAAACTAACAAAGAACAAAAAAAGAAATAGAAGAACCCCCCCCCCCCCCCCGCGCTGGGCCACGGCCCAGCAGGCCATCGGGCCGCCAGGCCGGCCCAGCCGCACCCCACACCCCCCATATCCACCCCACTGGGGGAAAACCCTGACCACCCACCCCATTTCCCCCACTTGTCCCCTCCCGCACGCCTCTCTCCCCTTCCCCGTCTGGATCGGGGCAGAGCGCCCCGACCCCCCTTCCCCACGCCGCTCGTCATCTCCGGCACACGGCCCCGTGCCCCGCCGCTGAGCTTGGTCACCGGGCGCCGCCCCTCCCGGTCTCCTTCCTCTCCCTCCTACACTGCGCAGTCCTCCCCGACGCCACCACAGGACACCGCCGCCGTCCGAGGACCGCTCTGCCGTCGCCAACGCCACCTCGCCGGACGCCTTCGCGGGACTGCTTCCCCCCGTCGCCCAGTCGTCTCCGTCGTCCTCCCCACGCCCCGCTGACCATCCCCTACGGCCGCCGTGAGAACCTCCCGCTCCTCCTCTCCCCTCTGTCCCTCACCCACGCACTGCTCGACATCGTCCGCGGCCACGCTCGCAATCGCCGCGCCCTGGACCATGCCTCGTCCAGCGTGCCCGCGCTCGCCGCCACTCAGCTAGCCTCGCGCCGGCCGCGCGCCCACCCCGCCGTGGTCGCGCTCACCACCGCGCCCTCCCCCTGCGCGCGGCATGCCCTCTGCTCGTTGCTGCCGCGCCCGAGAGCACCCTCACCACGGCTACGCGCGCTGGCCGCGCCCTGTACCTGCCCGCGTCCTCCACCCGAAGCGCCGCCGCTTGCCCCGCACTGCGCACGCGCGCACTCGTGTGTCACCGCGCCCCGGATCTTCCTCGTCGCGCGCCAACCCGCTTCTCTGACCACGCCGCTCGCGCCCTCCTTCTCACGCGCACGCCGCCGGCCCGCTCTGCCCCACCATGGCGCCACCCTGCCGCTATGCCGCTGCGGCTCACTGCCGCCCCGCGCTCGTCCGCCTGATGGGTGCCTCGCCTGCAACGGCACCCGCTGCCCAGCGCCCGCTCGGGTGACACCCGCACCCGAGCGCCAGAGCCCGTTAAGGCCCCTGACCCTATGACAAACGGGGCCCACCCCCCTAAGAACGAAAATGAAAAATAAATAAATAAATATAAAAAAATAAATGAATATATAAATAAATAAATAATAATTAAAATATTTAATTAAATAATGAACCTATTAAGTTAATTAATCATATTTAATTAATCTAATTAACCTGTTAGTTTAATTAAGCAGTAGTTACTTTAACCTAAACCCTAATCAACCTAACAGTGTATGACAGGTGGGTCCCACTGGACCCACACATCAGGTCGACGTCATGCTGACATCATACTGACGTCAGCATGCACTGTTCTAGATAATGTTGAATTAAATTAATTAAATAAATGCTAAAATTGATTTAAACCTTTTAAAATTAATATAAAATGAACCGTAGCTCGGATGGAAAAACTTTGTACATGGAAGTTGCTCAGAACGACGAGACGAAGCCGGATAGGCAGCCCGTTCGTCCGCCACGCATCCCTAGCATACCGAACACGCAACTTTCCCCCTCCGGTTCATCTGTCCGAAAACGCGAAACACCGGGAATACTTTCCCGGATGTTTTTCCCCCTTCGCCGGTACCACCGGCACACCTAACATCGCGCTTTGTCATGTCATGCATCGTCATGCATTTGTTTGCATTATATTTATTGTTTCTTCCCCCTCTTCTCTCGCTAGACATCGAGACCGATGTTGCTGCTACCCAGTACGACTACGGTGTTGACGACCCCTCTCTCTTGCCAGAGCAACCAGGCAAGCCCCCCCTTGATCACCAGATATCACCTACTCTTCTCTCTACTGCTTGCATTAGAGTAGTGTAGCATGTTACTGCTTTTCGTTATTCCTATCCTGATGCATAGCCTGTCCTTGCTACTATTGTTGTTACCTTTACCTGCAATCCTGATGCTTAGTATAGGATGCTAGTTTATCATCGGTGGCCCTACATTCTTGTCCGTCTGCCATGCTATACTATCGGGCCGTGATCACTCGGGAGGTGATCACGGGTATATACTATATACTTTATACATGATACATGTGATGACTAAAGTCAGGTTGGCTCGAGGAGTACCCCGCGGTTGATTCACGAATTGGGGGCTGGAAGGACATACTTTCCCGACAGCCCTCTATGTGGATCTTTGTGGCAAAGCGACAGGGCAGGTTGATACCACCTAGGAGAGAGGTGGGCCTGGCCCTGGTCGGCGTTCGCGGTTATTTCAAGATAACACGTTTAACGAGATCTTGGTATTTGATCTGAGTCTGGCCACTGGCCTATACGCACTAACCATCTACGCGGGGACAGTTATGGGCACTCGACGTCGCGGTATCAACCGAAGCCTTCGTGATGTCAGCGACTGAGCGGCGTGCGTCGGATTGGACTGGAACGCCTGCTAGGCTAGGTCTGCTTCCGGCCGTGTTCGCAACATGCAGGTGTGCAATGGGCGATGGGCCCAGACCCCTGCGCCATAGGATTTAGACCGGCATGCTGACCTCTTTGTTGTGCCTAGGTAGGGCTGCGACGTGTTGATCTTCCGAGGCCGGGCATGACCCTGGAAAGTGTGTCCAGCCAAATGGGATCGAGCGTGTTGGATTATGTGGTGCACCCCTGCAGGGAAGTTAATCTATTCGAATAGCCATGATCTTCGGTAACAGGACGACTTGGAGTTGTACCTTAACCTTATGACAACTAGAACCGGATACTTAATAAAACACACCCTTCCAAGTGCCAGATACAACCGGTGGTCGCTCTCTCACAGAGCGACGAAGGGAGGATCTTCGGTTAGGATTATTGCTATGTGATGTTACTTGGTGAACTTACCATCTGCTCTCTCTTACATGCTACAAGATGGAGGTTACCAGAAGCGTAGTCTTCGAAAGGACTAGCTATCCCCCTCTTATTCCGGCTTTCTGTAGTTCAGTCCACATATGTTCCCCTTATTCCATTTGATACCAATGCATACATATGTAGTGTAGCTCCTTGCTTGCGAGTACTTTGGATGAGTACTCACGGTTGCTTTGCTCCCTCTTTTCCCCCTTTCTATACTTGATTGCTACGACCAGACATTGGAGCCCAGGAGCCAGATGCCACCATCAACGACGATTACTACTACCACTATAGGAATCAGCTACTTTGCCGTCAGCCGCGGACGGCAAAAGGCTCCGGCAACGTAGGCTCCGGTAAACAGTTTCTTTGCCGTCTGCTACTGATGGCAAAGTCTTTGCCGTCTACGGCGGACGGCAAAGAGAACGCGGGGGGCGGCAAAGAGAGCGGACGGCAATAATTGCGCTGTTAGTCCGTTAAGTGGCTAACGGCAGGCCTTTGCCGTCCGCCGCTGACGGCAAAATTTCTAGTGTCTTTGCCGTCAGCCGTATGATGTCATCTACACGTCACTACATGGCAGGTTCTTTGCCGTCTGCCACTGATGGCAAAGGCTTTGCCGTCTGCCACTGTAGGCAAACTGACCAAATGGGTCAGCTCCCAGGAAGCCCAGCTGGATGCCACGTGGCTTCTTTGCCGTCCGCGGCAGACGGCAAAGAGCCCGTTGCCATCGGTGGCAGACGGCAAAGAGCCTGCATATTGGCTCCTTTATCTGTTTTTTATTAAATCCAACAATTTTCATCACAAATATATATATGACATATATAGATATATTTCAAAAGGCCATTACAGAGCAAACATATAAGATATCCAACACATAACTTCATCATCCAACCATATATATCAACATAGAGGCATCCAACCATATATTACAATAGTTTCATCCAACGATACATGCATAGTTCAACGATACAAAAGAAACAAAGAAAGGGATAAGGAGCACTCCATCTATGCAAGCTTTCGTCAAGTGAATGAAATCTGCAAAATGAAAAATAAGAAAGTTAGAACAAGAAGAGTAGAACAAGAAGAAGAGTAGAACAAGAAGAAGACTAGAACAAGAAGAGTAGAACAAGAAGAGTATGTCATTTATGAGCTAACTTACGTGAAATGGATCATATATGAGCTAACTAAGTTGAAATGGGTCGTTTATGAGCTAGCTAAGGTGAAATGGATCATTTATGAGCTAACTTAGTTGAAATGGGTCGTTTATGAGCTAACTAAGGACAAATGGATCATTTTTGAGGTAACTAAGGTGAAATGGATCGTTTTTTAGCTAACTTAGGTGAAGTGGATCATTTATGAGCTAACTTAGTTGAAATGGATCATTTTTGAGCTAACTTAGGTGAAATGGATCATTTATGAGCTAATTTAGTTGAAATGGATCTTTTTGAGCTAACTTAGGTGAAATGGATCATTTAAGAGCTAATTTAGGTGAAATGGATCGTTTTTTAGCTAACTTGGTGAAATGGATCGTTTATGAGCTAAATTAGTTGAAATGGATCGTTTATGAGATAACCTAGGTAAGATGGGTCATTTTGGAGTTAACCTAGGTGAAATGGGTCATTTTAAAGCTAACGTAGGTAAAATGGATCATTTAGGAGCTAATCTAGGTAAAATGGGTCATTTTTGAGCTAACTTGGATGAACTGGATCATTTATAAGCTAACCGAGGTAAAATGGGTCATTTTAGAGCTAACTTAGGTAAAATGGATCGTCTATGAACTAACTAAGCTAATTATGCAATTTTTGACATAAGTAAGCTAAGTACAGATCGTTTTAGAGCTAACTTAGGTAAAATGGATGGTTTTGGAGGTTAGTAAGCTTATTAAGTCATTTTGGAGGTGAAGAAGCTAAGTCTAGGTCATTATGGTAAGCATTGGAGGAAATAAAGCTAAGTCTATGTCTTTATGCATGTGTTAAGCAAAACACTAGATAAACTTACCAAGATCCAGGAGGTGTAGGAGCGGGGTGGCTCGTGTCGGTAGCTGGAGAAGGATCGTGCGATGCTTGTCTGGAGTTACGCTGCACCAAAGATCATTTCCAATGTCTTGTTAGCATGATGACATTCAAATGTTAAGACTAGCAAGTAATGTCCATTCAAATAAAACTCACCGTGGTCCCAGGAGCAATCACTGGCATCGGCGGAGCGGTCTGACCTGTCTTCTCGCACACAGACTGCACATTTGGTTTTGACGACTCAGTCATACTAGTTAGTAATGAGACAAACACTACAAGAATGTTTTGGCTAATCTGCAGAAGAAACTTACCACAAGGAGCTCGTACATGGCCCTTGCATGCATGTCATTCCGTGCCCTCTCCTCCTCCATCATCTTTGCCGTCCTCTCCTCCAACTCCCGCTGCCTCTCCGCCGCCTCCGCCAGAAGTTTCTCCGTTCTATCTCTCTCACTCTGTATAGCAGCCTGCAACACCACTCACATGACCATTTGTAATCATTGATGGAAGCGCACACAATGTAATGGAGAAAGATAACTGAGTACGTATCACTAACCTTGATGGCGAGTTGCACTGGCCGTTCACGAGGCCTTATCTCAGGAGCAGAGCTCGACTGGCGCGCCTTGATCTCCGGGAGAGTGCTAGGACAACGGATAAGTCCATCTCCAATGGCTATGGAGCCATGGGACCTCCCGCCACCAGATATCATCAACAGCTCTGGATCAATGGGACCCTGGCTCGGGTTAAAGTCCTCCCCTTTCCTCGCCTTCCCCTCATCTCTATATCTCACGAGCTTGTTGTGGGAGGAGATGTTGGTGAAGTTGTTTGCATCATCGAGGTCAGACTGAGAGAAAGCCTTGACTTTCTTGAAAGAGGCAGTGTGGGCCATGGCATACAGGTCGTACACCTCTGGCACCTTATCCGCCTTATTTTAGCGTGCCTGAAAGAGAGAAACAATGAAAATTAGTAATTAAAGGGCTCAAGCTAGCATGATGAATGAATTGCATGAATCATGAAGCAAACCACATACCCAGTTGTGCCCGAACTGATATAAGTTGGAGCTGCCTTGATGGTGTGGCACACCTTCCATTTGGGCACGTTTGTCCTTGGCCTCGTTGTGGAGGGCTAGCCATTGTTTTGAGCACCACTCATCGACCAACACCTCCCAACAATCCATCCGATCCGCACACCATCTCGGAGGCGCCTAAGTTAGCAAATAGAAACTTGAGCGCTACGGCTAAGAATTACTAAATGAAGGAACTTAAGTAGAGAAGGCCTTAAGAATTACCTTCATGTACTGCTCCTTACTCAGGAACTTATCGCGTCACGCCGGCTTGGTCTTCTTGATACCATGCAAGGCGTAGTAGTCTCGAACAGCCTGCACCCGAGCCTCGTGCCGTAAGTTCTGGAGTAGGCGCTTGCAGACGTTCTCGATAACATGTGCCGCGTCCTCCTCATATCCCTCCTCACACCTGTAGAATGTCTGCAATCAAATGAGACAATATTGATTAGTACAATTAATAACTAGCTAGTTGAAGATTTTTAAATGTGTAAAGGAGAAATTACCCAGAACTTTCTGATCACCATGTCTGCCCTCGTGTCGCACACGACACCGTCGATAATCTCATCCGGCGGGGCTGGGGCAGCCACATAGTGCTCCCAGCTCAATCCAAGCTCTGGAAGCCGACCCTCACCAGGCAACGTGACAAACCCCAGGAAGTTTTGCCGGCAAAGAACTCCAAGGACGGAGTTGGGCCGGCAGACACTATGATGGTGGTCCCAACCCCTGCAGCATGACAAGGCCAACGCATTAGTTATTTGAAAAAACGTGAATGCACAAGGTACAAAAATATTAAATGCACTTATGTACCTACCCCCATCAGGGAAAATCAACCACCTCTGCTCGCGGGTCACCGGCACGGACGGGAGCCGTGTAGCACCATGCTGGTAGACGGTGCCCCCCTCCTCCTCAAGATCAGTCGGCTCCCCGCCATCATCAGCATGGCCACTCGGCTCCTCGGGCTGATCCGGCCAGGTACCCCATCCGGACGTGTGCTCCTCCGGGGTCACATGGGCCGAACTCTCGTGGGCCGAAGGCCAGTCGACCCGAGGCTCGTGGGCCCAAGACCCGTGGACCCGAGGCTCGTGGACCGGAGTCCGTGTAGCCTCCTCCTCGGACGAGTCCACCCTAGCAGTCACGTGCTCGGGTGAAACGGCTGGGGGTGGCAGCGAGGAAGGCGCCGTAGCAGTCACCCTACCTCCTCTCCCATGACCACGTGCCCCACCTCCTCTCTTCCTACCTCGTCCCCTGCTGGGCACCGCGGTCGACGAAGAAGGGCCCGGCGGTGTGGCCATACTGTCCAGCAATGCTCGGCGGAGAGGTGCGTCTGGAATGGAAGACCTCAGAACACGCTCCCGACCAGCGCCCACCATCTTTCAACACCTTCCATGACAAACAGTAAACGAAATGAGTACAACATAAAAAAAGACCGACATGAATAATAATATGTGTATCACTTAAGTGTATCATCATCAAGTACAACATAAAAAAATGTAATACCTGACACTACTAATAATCTCGATCAGTATCATCAATAAATGCATAATCATCATCATCACTATAATCAATGACGGGCTCATAGGGTTCATTGGCATCAACATGTGCAAGGCCACCTTGACGTAATCGGTCAAGCATTGACAGGTCATCCGCAGCAGTAACCTCTTCTTGTTCCGGCTCTTCTTATTCCTCCTCTGGGGTGATGTCGGATTCATTGTCGCTGTCTACTTCAATGTTTTGGGGTGAAGTATAGCGGTTCTTAAAACGCTTTTTGGAAAGACGTGTCTCTTGGAAGAATTCTCCTTCATATGTGTCTTGGTTAATGTGAGGTTCATAATCCTCTTCCTTTGGGGGAGAAAGTCTAGCACGTGGCGGCACTTCATAAACGACATCCCAACCTTTCAGATTTGGATTAGTTTGGCAGGCCCATGGTAGATAGAATACTTGGGTCGCCTGTTGAGCCATAATATAGACATCAGGAACATCTAAATGAGTGCTTTGGTTGATTTCAACTAGCCCTACATGTTCATGAGTCCTTCTAGTATCCTTCGGCTGAAACCAATAACATTTGAAGACTACGACATTCGGTGGGTTTTCACCATAGAACAGAAGTTCATAAATTTGCCTTTGGGTAGAAAGCGTCCAAATACTGTCATAATTGCGTCATAGCATTCTCTGCCCAAGTTGAACTGAGCCTTCAGAGCCATTACTTGTGAGATGGCATCCAACTGACAAAGCTCAGTGTGCTCGTGGAGCGGACGTTTCGAAGACTCCAACATTTCATTGAAGGCCTTTGCAGATTCCTCCATCTCCTCGTCCGAATCCCGAGCATCATCATAGCCTTGCACCATGTTTTCCATCCCGGTACCATGCTCGTCGGTGCGACGACGATCCACCTCAGCTCAGTCACGTTGGGCAGACTCACCATGAAATGTCCACACCGTATAATCGGGCGTAAAACCACTCTTCTGCAGGTGTTTGCCCATTTCAGCCTCTGTCTTCTTTTCCCAATTGCCGCACCGGAAACAGGGGCACCAGGTTTTCTTTTGGCCATTTGCAAATGCGGCTTGCACAAACCCCTTAGTTTTTGTGAACCATTCAGCGCTCCATTTGTTCTGACCAGTGTGACTGGTATACATCCAAGCACGGTCACTCATCTTGACTTTCAGAGCTACTGGACACACAACAATTATATATGTAATTCACCATGTATATATTCATCAGTTGATCTACTTTGTCAATTTTATTACGTCCATGCAACCTGCACTCTAATAGGTAATGATAGGTCCTAATCCCACCCGTGTATGTGTAGATTGGGTTTATTTTCCCATGCTATGCTCCGGATCCGACGCAAAATTTCGGCAGCACCTCCCCGCTGTTCTCTTGATACACGTCTCTGCAATAAACAGAGAGGATGTGTACCCGGAGAACAACAGGGGAGGCACTGACGAAATATATGCGTCGGATCCGGAGCAAAGCATATGGGAAAACGAACCCAATCTACACATACTCGGGCTGTCCATGGATAGCGTTGGACAATTCGAAAGAATCAAGGTTATAAATATGCAAATGCATGCATATTTATAACTATGACGCTTTCGAACGGGAGACACATATTGGTTATGCATACTGATGATTCAAGACACATATATAGCTAGCTATCAAGTTTCATCGGAATAGATCAAATAATTAATGGGGGAGGAGGACTTGTCATTTGTGCTCACCCACGAACGAAGGGGCAGAGCTCGTCAAACGCACGGCGAGGTCGTCGAACACCAAACCTCGCAGCGATGAAACAACTGCACATTTAAAACTACACGATCAACACAATTATATATGATGTTTTTCATAACTAAATCGAAAAATATATGACCTAACTAATAATTCACAAATATATGACCCCGTCGGCCTCTGGAAGGCCAAAGAACACCTTTTCGGGAGGTGTCGGTGGTTGGGGTGTCCTGTCGGTGTCGGGGTGCCGTGTCGGGGTCGGGGTGCTGTTTCGGGGTCGGGGGTCGGGGTGTCGTGTCGATGTCGGGGTAGTGCCGTGTCGGTGTCGGGGTGTTGTTTCGGGGTCAGGGTGTGGTGTCGGGGTCAGGGTGTCGGGTCAGGCTCGGGGTCGGAGTGTCGGGTCAGGCTCGGGGTGTCGGGGTGTCGGGGTCGGGGTCGGGGTGTCGGGTCAGGCTTGGGGGGTCGGGGTGTCGGGGTCGGGGTCGGGGTGTCGGGGTCGGGGTGTCGGGGTCGGGGTCGGGGTGTCGGGGTCGGGGTCGGGGTCTCGGGGTCGGGGTGTCGTGTCGGGGTGCCGGGTCGGGGTCTGGGTACCGTGTCGGGTCGGGGTCGGGGTGTCGGGGTCGGGGTCGGGGTGTCAGGTCAGGCTTGGGGGGTCAGGGTGTCGGGGTCGGGGTGTCGGGGTCGGGGTGTCGGAGTCGGGGTTGGGGTCGGGGTCGGAGTCGGGGTGTCGGGGTCGGGGTGTCGGGGTCGGGGTGTCGGAGTCGGGGTTGGGGTCGGGGTCGGAGTCGGGGTGTCGGGGTCGGGGTCTCGGGGTCGGGGTCGGGGTCTCGGGGTCGGGGTGTCGTGTCGGGGTCAGGGTACCGTGTCGGGTCGGGTTTTTTTCCTTTTCTTCTTCTTCCTCTTTTTCCTTTTCTTCCTTTTTTTCCTTCTTCTTCTTCTTCTTCCTCCTTTCCTTTTTCCTCTTCTTCTTCTCCTGCTCTCCTCTTTTTTTCTTCTTCTTCTTCCTCCTTTCCTTTTTTCTCTTTTTCTTCTCCTCCTCTCCTCTTTTTTCTTCTTCTTCTTCCTCTTCTTCTTTTTTCTTCTCCTCCTCCTCTTCTTCTTCTTCTCCTGATCTCCTCTTTTTCTCTTTTTCTTCTTTCCTAAAACTAAACTAAACCTAAACCTAAAACTAAAAAAACAGAAAAAGAAAAAAACTAAATCTAAACCTAAAACTAAACTAAAACTAAACCTATAAACCTAAAACTAAAACTAAATCTAAACTAAACATAAACCTAAAACTAAAAAAACAGAAAAAAAAAAGGAAAAAAGGAAGAAGATCACCTGCAGGGTGGAGGAGGGGGGCGGTGCGGCCTGGGGCGGCCTGGGGCGGCGGAGGAGGGGGGGGGCGGCCTGGGGCGGCGGCGCCGGGCCCGGCCGGGGCGGCGGGGCGCGGAGGTGCCAGGGCGCCGGGGCGTGGCGGCGCCCAGACGGCAGGGTGGCGGGGGCGGCGGGGGCGGGGGCGGGGGGCGCTGGGGCAGCGGCGGGGGGCGCTGGGGCGGCGGCGGGGGGCACTAGGGCGGCGGCGGGGCGTGGTGCGACGGGGCGGTTGCGAGGTGGGAGAGAAAGAGAGAGAGGGGGTGTGGGGCGCGGCCCCGTTAACGTTACGTGGGGCCTCCCTCTTTGCCGTCCGCGGCACTTTGCCGTCCGCCTTCTTGCTCTTTGCCGTCCGCTAGCGGACGGCAAAGAGGGGGCCCGTTAGGTTTTTTTTGCAATTCGTCAGTGGGGCCCCTCCCTCTTTGCCGTCCGCTAGCGGACGGCAAAGAACTGGTTGATGGCAAACTTGGTCTTTGCCATCAGCCAGTTCTTTGCCGTCTGCTTTTTGGAAGCAGATGGCAAAGAGCTTCTTTGTCGTCCGCTAGCGGACGGCAAAGAACTGGCAGATGGCAAACTAGCTGATTCCAGTAGTGTACTCGGGAGGTGCCTACTACTACGTGCATCCCGCTGACGGCGACCAGGAGTAGATTAGGAGGATCCCAGGTAGGAGGCATGCGCCTCTTTCGATCTGTATCTCAGTTTGTGCTAGCCTTCTTAAGGCAAACTTGTTTAACTTATGTCTGTACTCAGATATTGTTGCTTCCGCTGACTCGTCTATGATCGAGCTCTTGTATTCGAGCCCTCAAGGCCCCTGGCTTATAATATGATGCTTGTATGACTTATTCTATTTGTAGAGTTGTGTTGTGATATCTTCCCGTGAGTCCCTGATCTTGATCGTACACATTTGCGTGTATGATTAGTGTACGATTGAATCGGGGGCGTCACAAGTTGGTATCAGAGCCGACTTCCTGTAGGAACCCCCCTTTCCAACTCCTTGGTCGAAGTTGAGTCTAGTCATTGAAAAGGTTTTTACTAACATGGCTGTGCGGCCCATGGGCCCACGTCGCCATTGGGTGGTATTTGGATCTTTTATTCCTCGTCTATACTCTGGGACTCTGATCTCTCTTCTGTTTGGGTTAAATGAATTTCTAAAATCTAACTTTAGGTTCTTGAAAACACTTTCTCCCGGAGAGCCCCTTACTCCAGATGAATACTTGGTGCCTACCGACTTGCAGTTCTTTGTCACGTGAATACCCCTACGGATAAATCCTCACACTTGTCGAGTATCCGCTCATCCCCAGTTGATTCAAGCAATTCCCAAAAGTCTTCAAAATACCATTCGATCTTCCGAAAATCCTCAGGGGCCTTTTGCTCTTGAAATTCTTGCTTACTTGCATTATGGTTAATCCCATAAGTCTAGTAATCTTATTGGCATCCCTTGTCTTTATCATTTTAAGTCTGTTGATTCAATATGTTGAGGATGCTCGCATCCCTCAATCGAATCCTAGAATTCATCCTTCCGGCTCAGTGTCAGTTTGAACATGAGCTGGTTCTCAACCAATTAAATTGCCGTCGGTTGTACCCCTAAGTCTATTCAACTATTCCCTCCTTAATCAGAGCATTTGCTTCTGATCCCTTGAATTGGAAAACATAAATCCTTTGCGATTGAGCTTTGAATTAGTCAGTTGTTTCTATCATATGATCTCCTTGCATTCTTTCTACTTCTGGTTGAGTACCGATGCTCACATCAGATCCCTTATGGACCACCAGATCCTTTGTTGGATTTTATCTGACAACGCCCTTCATATTCAATAACCTTGCGAGCCTATTCTCGGATACATAATGCCTTTTGTAAATTGTATCCTCTGCTTTCTCGACCTTGCTCTGCCTTCGAGCTTGAGTTAAATTACTCCTAAAGATTGTGGTATATGATTCTAAGATGCACCGATGTGTTGAACCTATACCTTTTCTAACCTGTGTAAACCCAGAAACTTCTACGGGTCATACTGTACTGGTGTTATGCCAGGTAAAATTTCAACACTGCAACTTCATCGAAAACGAGAAGTGAATGAAGGTTTATGCATTGGAAAAGTGGGAGTCGACCTTGAACTTTGTGTTCATGCCCATGGACACGATGCAGATCTTATCGTGAAAGCTTCTCTTAAGTTAATTATTCCCCGGGAATAAGTTCATCTTATATCTAGGATCTAGCCTTTGCAAGCGTGGTTCCGACCATGTTCTCCTTTAAATACCATTTCTCGTGCAAGTTTAAGCACTTGTCTTCTGTAGAGCAATACCCCGGACCAACCTCTACTTTGATTTGTCGTCGAGTATTACCCCCGTGGTATCTCGAGATTATCACAGAACTGCATAACTTCTTATGAGTTCTTCATCAAGTACTACATTCTCACTGATTCCTTTTTTCACGGGCTCTGAGTTATTAGACACTCAAAGACACCGATAACTGAATCGAGATTGCACCGCGATTAAACAACTCTTGGTAACCTTCATTACTTACGAATTTGAACTCGATCACGTAAGTCATGGCCTGCTCGATTATATCATTATCATGCTAAACTTTAACTGTGCTACCTGGTCCTTAATCTCGGACCACAACTTTCGATGATGAGCTAAGCTTACGTCGATCTTCCTTGTCATATCAGTTTTCCTTGAACGATAAGCTTGATTTCAAGTTTGTGTCCTACCCATGGTTCCAATAACCTTCCACTTCATCATTCCTTTGACTTGATGTCGTTGCTGATTGATTACATCTTCATGAAATCTCTCGACAAATGTGTCGTGATCATCATCGACCTTATGGGCTCTCCCAGGATATCAATTGAGTTCATGATGAGAAATACTATCCCTGCCCCCGATGATTTGTGTTATCTTCGACCACTTTATTGCCTTCCGTTCAACACAAACTTGTTCGTGTTTTGTGTTATACCTTGAGTTCCCTACTATCCAGCATTTGTTCTTCTTTACCTTGGAGTATTACCATCTTTTAATATCAAGGATGTTGTGAGGATTGCTCCACCTCTTAAGAATTCTTGGTATAGTGATACTTCTCATCATCACCATTCTTTCTTGGTCCTCGCATTGATTCCAACCGGGGTACCAACAAGTGAACGGTGCTGCTTGGATTCTGCCTTTCTAGCAACCCTATGGCTTTGAAGTTAATGGTCGGCCATTCATTCTTAGACTATTGATTATTGAATCACCATTCTAACATTGGTCGTGCAGCCCAACCCATATTTCGGGCCCTATGTTTAATTGTGTATGTTTTCCTCAAACATGCTTCATTATATCATTTGATCTGATAAATGCTATCTCCTTATCCACATAATTGAGGAGATGCATCTTTTTGGATACCTCGTTGAATTATCGTTGAGTCCGTCAGCCACTTCCTCATCCTCTCCTTGGTTTAATGATGAACTCTGGTTTCGGAACTTGCTTCCATGGTTCATTTCCCGAGAATATTAGGATGTCCTTGCGTAATTTGTGTTGCATCTTTTCTTCTCGGGCATCCTGAGTCTGAGTTATCCTGACACCAATCAGATCTGAATCTCGGTCAGATATGATGGTTAGAACATATTTCCAGGAGTTATAACATTGATCCTTATATGACCTGGTAAGGTGATGTCATGCCTAGCACACCTGGCCGGAGGACCTATTGTTATAGTTTCCTTTTTGGCAAGGTTAGTCATTCTTCCGTGTGGAAATTGTAAGACTTATCCTATAAGTTGTTCCTGATGGATCCTTTTTGTTTCCAAAGTCTGATCTTCACCGGATGACCATGTCAATGCTATCTTGAAGCATGTCCATGGTACTCCGATTTTGAACAAGAACATTGAAGCTAATGCTAAATGTTTCCTGCTCAATTATCCAAACACCATTGTATGTGTAATATCATGAGCTTCCTCCCCCTTACTTAAGTGGTTTTCTGCCTTCTATCCGGTCTTGGATATCATACTCTGGTTGTTCTTGGGAAGGATATACCCCTGAAATATGTGTTTAAACACATTTTCCTTTCCATTCTTCTGTTTAATATGATAATCACATTTTCCTTTCCATTGTTTTGTTTTAACCTTCTTGAGGTTTATATGATCTAAGCAGTAATAAGTCACTGCTTTTGTAAGCACCTCGGTGTACAACTCTGTCAGTAAGAACCTGTTACTATTGTTGCTGACATTCCGGTATCCACCGATGGACGAGAACTTTGCCTAATGGTCTGCCTCGTTCAACGAGCAGGAAAATGGTTCTCTTTGTCCCTCGCCCTTGGTACCGATGTTGTTGCCGACATAATCGACAGGCTACCCTCTGACATGCCTTGCTATCATGACCATGCAAGATGTCACCGCTCCTCCTACTTTTAACCCACATGGTGGGCCCATAACCCACAGTTCCACAGGATCGAAACCTGACTCTCCTGTACACCCATGTTGTCAAAGTTATTCCTCGCGCTTGACTTCATATGTAATTCACGCGACACCTGCCTAGTGATGTGTTCTGGTATCAGACACAATACTTGTTCTCGTTGCTCTGAACCCCTTTCAGCTTCTGTCTGGGCATCGAGCGATTGCCTGGCTGCTTGAAACTTCTTATTGTACCTTCGGACTTTACTCTTGATGTGTTTTAATTGTTCAACTCAAGAGGTTCTCATATGCCCATTCATGGGTTAATCCCAGATTATTACCCCTATGGCATTCTGTCATTGTCGATCTGCCCCGTTACCTATTCGTAAGTACGAAGGAACCCCTGAAGAAAGGATTACGACTTCATAATGATGACCTAAAGAAATGGAATGAAGACATAAACGTAATGGATCAACCTCTTCGAGAAGAGCAACTAAGACCGAGAAGAACCGTTAGAATTTCGTAACCTATTCTTCCCCCCTTACTCCCCTCTTAAATCTCGGGACGAGATTTCTTGTAGTGATGCCACATCACTTCGATTACTATCGCTAATCTCGTGTTAGTTTGAAACCTATTCAAATTCAAATTCAATTAAAGGCAAATAGTAAAATTTTCAAATATCAAAACTAAAATGTTCGGGTTGTGTCAAATAAATCGTAAGTAATTATGGTGGAGAAACCAAACTTTGATAAAATGTTTAAATGCTCTAAAACAATTAAAACAGTAGTGAAAACAATTAAACAAATGCCTATTGAATTTATAAAATACTAAAACTATTTTTATTATGGATTAAGAATTAATCTCACAGTAGTTTGTTGATAAATACAAATTTACGCACTAGTGGTAATTTTTATAAAACTAAAACTAAAAGAAACTACAAAAAAAAGGAGAAAAGAAAATATAAAAAAACAAAAAACAAAACTATCAAAGAACAAAAAAAGAAATAGAAGAACCCCCCCCCCCCCCGCTAGGCCATGGCCCAGCAGGCCATCGGGCCGCCAGGCCGGCCCAGCCGCACCCACACCCCCCATATCCACCCCACTTGGGGAAAACCCTAACCACCCACCCCATTTCCCCCACTCGTCCCCTCCCGCACGCCTCTCTCCCCTTCCACGTCTGGATTGGGGCAGAGGGCCCCGACCCCCCTTCCCCATGCCGCTCGTCGTCTCCTGCAACCGGCCCCGTGCCCCACCGCTGAGCTTGGTCACCGGGCGCCGCACCTCCCGGTCTCCTTCCTCTCCCTCCTACACCGCACAGTCCTCCCCGACGCCACCACAGGACACCGCCGTCGCCAACGCCACCTTGCCGGACGCCTTCGCGGGACTGCTTCCCCCCGTCGCCCAGTCGTCCCCGTCATCCTCCCCACACCCCGCTGCCCATCCCCTACGGCCGCCGTGAGCACCTCCCGCTCCTCCTCTCCCCTCTGTCCCTCACCCACGCATTGCTCGACGTCGCCCGCGGTCACGCTCGCAATCGCCGCACCCTGGACCATGCCTCGTCCGGCAGGCCCGCACTCGCCGCCACTCAGCTAGCCTCGCGCCGGCCGCGCGCCCACCCCGTCGTGGTCGCGCTCACCACCGCGCCCTCCCCCTGCGCGCGGCATGCCATCTGCTCGATGCTGCCGCGCCCGAGAGCGCCCTCGCCACGGCTGCGCGCGCTGGCCGCGCCCCGTACCTGCCCGCGTCCTCCACCCGAAGCGCCGCCGCTCGCCCCGCACTGCGCACGCGCGCACTCGTGCGTCGCCCGCGCCCCGGATCTTCCTCGTCGCGCGCCAGCCCGCTTCTCTGACCACGCCGCCCGCGCCCTCCTTCTAACGCGCACGCCGCCGGCCCGCTCTGCCCCACCGCGGCACCCCCTGCCGCTATGCCGCTGCGGCTCACTGCTGCCCCGCGCCCGTCCGCCCGATGGGCGCCTCGCCTGCAACGACGCCCGCTGCCCAGCGCCCGCTCGGGTGACACCCGCACCCGAGCGCCAGAGCCCGTTAAGGCCGCTGGCCCTATGACAAACGGGGCCCACCCCCCTAAGAACGAAAATGAAAAAAATATAAAAAATAAATGAATATATAAATAAATAATTAATAATTAAAATATTTAATTAAATAATTATTTAATGAACCTATTAAGTTAATTAAACTAATTAACCTATTAGTTTAATTAAGCAGTAGTTACTTTAACCTAAACCCTAATCAACCTAACAGTGTATGATAGGTGGGTCCCACTGGACCCACACGTCAGGTCAACGTCATGCTGATGTCAGCGTGCACTATTCTGGATAATGTTGAATTAAATTAATTAAATAAATGCTAAAATTGATTTAAACCTTTTAAAATTAATATAAAATGAACCGTAGCTCGGATGGAAAAACTTTGTACATGAAAGTTGCTCAGAACGATGAGACGAAGCCAGATACGCAGCCTATTCATCCGCCACGCATCCCTAGCATACCGAACACGCAACTTTCCCCCTCCGGTTCATCTGTCCGAAAATGCGAAACACCAGGAATACTTTCCCGGATGTTTTTCCCCCTTCACCGGTACCACCTCGTACCGCGTTAGGGCACCCCTAACATCGCGCTTTGTCATGTCATGCATCGTCATGCATTTGTTTGCATTATATTTATTGTTTCTTCCCCCTCTTCTCGTGCTAGACATCGAGACCAACGCCGCTGCTACGCAGTACGACTACGGTGTTGACGACCCCTCTCTCTTGCCAGAGCAACCAGGCAAGCCCCCCCTTGATCACCAGATATCACCTACTCTTCTCTCTACTGCTTGCATTAGAGTAGTGTAGCATGTTACTGCTTTCCGTTATTCCTATCCTGATGCATAGCCTGTCCTTGCTACTATTGTTGTTACCTTTACCTGCAATCCTAATGCTTAGTATAGGATGCTAGTTTATCATCAGTGGCTCTACATTCTTGTCTGTCTGCCATGCTATACTATCGGGCCGTGATCACTCAGGAGGTGATCACGGGTATATACTATATACTTTATACATGATACATGTGATGACTAAAGTCGGGTTGGCTCGAGGAGTACCCGCGGTTGATTCATGAATTGGGGGCTGGAAGGACATACTTTCCCGACATCCCTCTATGTGGATCTTTGTGGCGAAGCGACAGGGCAGGTTGATACCACCTAGGAGAGAGGTGGGCCTGGCCCTGGTCGGCGTTCGCGGTTATTTCAAGATAACACGTTTAACGAGATCTTGGTATTTGATCTGAGACTGGCCACTGGCCTATACGCACTAACCATCTACGCGGGGACAGTTATGGGCACTCGACGTCGCGGTATCAACCGAAGCCTTCGTGACGTTAGCGACTGAGCGGCGCACGCCGGATTGGACTGGAACGCCTGCTAGGCTAGGTCTGCTTCCGACCGCATTCATAACATGCAGGTGTGCAATGGGGAGGGGCCCAGACCCCTGCGCCATAGGATTTAGACCGGCGTGCTGACCTCTTTGTTGTGCCTAGGTAGGGCTGGGCCGGGCATGACCCAGGAAAGTGTGTCTGGCCAAATGGGATCGAGCGTGTTGGGTTATATGGTGCACCCCTGCAGGGAAGTTAATCTATTCGAATAGCCGTGATCTTCGGTAACAGGACGACTTGGAGTTGTACCTTGACCTTATGACAACTAGAACCAGATACTTAATAAAACACACCCTTCCAAGTGCCAGATACAACCGGTGGTCGCTCTCTCACAGGGCGACAAAGGGAGGATCTTCGGTTAGGATTATTGCTATGCGATGTTACTTGGTGAACTTACCATCTGCTCTCTCCTACATGCTGCAAGATGGAGGTTACCAGAAGCGTAGTCTTCGAAAGGACTAGCTATCCCCCTCTTATTCCGGCTTTCTGCAGTTCAGTCCACATATGTTCCCCTTATTCCATTTGATACCAATGCATACATATGTAGTGTAGCTCCTTGCTTGCGAGTACTTTGGATGAGTACTCACGGTTGCTTTGCTCCCTCTTTTCCCCCTTTCTATACTCGATTGCTGCGACCAGACGTTGGAGCCCAGGAGCCAGACGCCACCGTCGACGACGATTACTACTACTTGGGAGGTGCCTACTACTACGTGCAGCCCGCTGACGGCGACCAGGAGTAGATTAGGAGGATCCCATGTAGGAGGCCTGCGCCTCTTTCGATCTGTATCTCAGTTTGTGCTAGCTTTCTTAAGGCAAACTTGTTTAACTTATGTCTGTACTCAGATATTGTTGCTTCCGCTGACTCGTTTATGATCGAGCTCTTGTATTCGAGCCCTCGAGGCCCCTGGCTTGTAATATGATGCTTGTATGACTTATTTTATTTGTAGAGTTGTGTTGTGATATCTCCCCGTGAGTCCCTGATCTTGATCGTACACATTTGCGTGTATGATTAGTGTACGATTGAATCGAGGGCGTCACAGGCTCGCTGCGGTTGTCGGGCCAGATCTGGGCCTGACGGGCTGGTGTCCGGTGGAGCGGGCGCGGGATGAGCGTTGTCGGTGCCCCCAGCGCGAATCTTCTAGGTGACGGCGCCGGTGCGTGAGGAGGTTGGGCAACACGGCGATGAGGAGCTCTGAGCCCGATCTAAGTTTGGGCAGTCCTGGGCCCAGATCTCGCTGGCTGGTGGCGCCTGGATAGGGGAGGCGGGAGCGGTTAGTGCCGGTGGATGCTGGTGGGTTCCCCCTTGCAAGTGTGTGCACGTCCAGCTCCTGGAGCAGGGGCGTTGTCCAGCCTGTTGGTGCTAGAGGAGGCTCAGGCAGACCAGATCCAACACGGAGGTCCGGTCTTTGTGCGCGGCGGTGCGAGCACGTTAAGTTTTGGCTGGATTTTCACTTTGTTTCGGCGTGCGGCGGTGCGGGGCGGTCAGCTATGGTTCTACTTCGGTCTTTCCTGTGCGATGCGGTGCGAATTCTCGCCCAGATCTATGCACGAAGCTGGAGGATGGCCGGAGTCGATTTGGTTCGCCCAGGTCCTGCGAGCGGCGGTGCGGACCGGCCAGGTTGGCGTGTCCTTGCCTAGATTCTGTGCTCGGCGGCGACTATCCCGTGTCTGGTAGTGTGTGTTTGGCCTTGTTCTGCCTGGTGGTGCTGGGTTGGTCTCGGATCCTGGATGGTTGGTGGAAGGCTTGACTCCGGATGACCTCGTCGATGCCGACGGTAACGGCATCTATGGATGTCGTCTTCTTCCTTGGAGGTGCCGCCGTGGAGCTCGTTGCTCTTCCTGCCTCATGGCTGAGGCCTCTGGGTGAAAACCTAAGATCTGGCGGAGCAAGATCGGATGACGGTGATCTTCTCGATACCACTTCCTTCTTGGAGGCGTCATCTTGGAAGCCTCGACGATGGATTCCGATGGTGTGCACGGTTGCTTGCAGATCTTGGATTTGTGGTGGTGCTGGCGGGTTTCTGTTTTCTTTCTTTTCTTTCTGCACTAGCTCTTTTGCGGTGCTCTTCTTCTTTGGAGGTGTTCTTGTTACTCTTTTTCTGAACAATGAATTTGGCAGTGCTACTGCCAGCGTTCAAAAAGAATAAAGATATGGCAGGCAAATCACCAAACTCGGTCTGAATATTGTAGGCATACACATGGGCGCCAGACGGCAGGCGGTGAGCGGAGGAGCAGCGCATGTGACTACGCGAGGCAACGGTGGAGCTTGGCTTGGCGTGGCTACATAGGTTGTTTCGGAGCTGATAGAATAAGCAGGCGGATGCATGTTACAGCTCAATTGCCCATGGGTAAAAGAATCGTATTGAACCATCCGGCAGGAGCCGACGAGAAATACTTACCTGCTACGCACCGCCCTGCTACTTCTGCAGCCGCTGCCTATTGCTTTGGGGTGGCTGAGGTCTGAGGACCCTCTACTACCTACGTATATATAATCCGCACCGACCCTCTAATCTTCTGCCCCAAAAGAAGCGGAATACTCCAATCCAATGACCTCCGTCTCCCTCTATCTCCTGAAAACCTCAATGCTTTGGTCTATATATATGGAAAGGGCCCTAATAGGGCTCACTGGAGCTCGTCGTCAACAAGCTAATGGCAGCTTGCTAATCCCTCCGATCCATATTCTTTGTGGTAAAGGGAGTAGTAGTACTAGACGAGACGGTTTCTGGCTGCAATGGACCGAGTCTGAGACAGTGTAGCAGCAGTCCAGCTGAGAAGTACGTACTCCCTCCGTTCTAAAATTCTTGTCTTAGATTTGTCTAAATCCAGATGTATCAAGTCGCATTTTAGTAGTGTCAGATATATCCGTATCTAGATAAATTTAAAATAAGAATTTTAGGACGGAGGGAGTACTAGAGTACCAAAGCCTGCCTTTGGTAAAAATGTGTGCAGATAGATGATCCGTGTCGCTCGGGACGGGGGTTTGCGGTGAGAGGGACAAGTGAGTCACGAGTTACCGAGAGAAAAGGGCACACGTACAACGCACATACTACCCCACACAGCGTAGGGTCACAGGAATCTTTGTCTCTTTGGCTCTACCCGGAGCATGTAGGACGGGCGCACATGCATGCATGCGTGGCATGTACGTATATGCCCTAGCTCTTAGCTCTGTCCTCCTTGTCCTTGATAAAAGAACGAAATCTGTTGTTACCGTTTGGTGGTTCCACTTCCACTCCACGCGTTTCTAATCATCAAACTACTACTATAAGATACTGCTCCTGCATTATAGAAATCACATCTCGCAACAGTCGCAAGTGGTAAAGCAAAACAAAACAAAAATCACATCTCGCAAGGGCAAAGATGCAACGAAGAGCGGCCACCGCGGGGCAGTGTAAAGCTGCATATGCTCTGCTCCGGCATCACATGCGCGAGCTGAGCGGTATCTAGCGGTGTCTTCGTCCTGCCTGCCTCTGCATGCATTCCTGTTGCGCATGTGAGTTGACACTGCTGCCTATGTTGCAGGCACTTGGATTTCCTTCCTTGGCCCGTCGCCTGCATACATATACATCCATACATACATAGGAGCACGTACGTTGTTGATATAGAGCAGCACAGAGAATAGGACTATTATGGTCGGTCCCAAGTAGCATCTGTGCTTGCATTTTGGTCATATGGGCACTTGATAGCCAGATCAAACACAGCGGATCCTAGTTCAGCCTCCTGGCAGTATTATGTACTCCCTCCGGCCTCCGTCCCAAAATAGATGTCTTAATCTTAGTACACAGACGCACACAAGATTTGGGACGGACGGGGTATGCTCCCCACGCCCCGCACACAGACGCACACAAGATCAAACAGAGCAGAAGTACATAACCATATAAGCCACCTCTTCATCAGTTATGAAAGGGATTTACAAATGTTCGGTTCAAGTGGAAATATACACCACGGACACATACGACCAGGGATTCAACCGGGATCACTAATTCAGAAAAACTGAAGACTATTGGGCAAGTGCTGGCAGTGCCACACAGCCGCACCGGGTGTTAAGATTTCAGGATCATCCCTATTGTATCTCCAGACAATTCTTTTACAGAATTTTTATTTTTCAAACAAATACACATCACTTCACTTCATTCTTTCCAATAACATCACCACAAAAGCCGATCATTACAACATGCAGACAGCTCAAAACTCATCATAGGAATTCAGAGTACATGTTTTTGTCCCCTGTTGACAGGGACATAGATCACTACCAGCTTAATTTACATAACCATTCTGCTCTAGCCTACCACATTTGACCCGCATCAACACCGCACCAAGCCTTTCAGTACCACTACACAAAATCTCAAAGGGGCCAAGGAGCTCGATCAGGGCGTGGTTTCACGACTCGCTTATTTCAACCCGTATGTATTATGAGCCAAGTGACCAGGTTGTAAAAACCGTTTCTCTGCTGCCAGTGTGCTCGCGTGTTCTTCTCGGTCTACCGTAACATCTTCTTACAGTACAGGACCACCGTGGCCAGCCTTTTACGAACCCGTGATAAACGGGATCTCCGCCAGTGAAGTGGGAAGAGATAGATGGATGTTCTGACCAGCTAGGTAAGTGATGATGCCAGCTACATAACCTGCAAGGGCGAAACCACTCACCTGCAAGCGCAAACAAGTATCGTGTGTGTCAACAACCAATTTTAGCTCAAGGATGCATAGACAATTGCAATGTGGACACACATCCAGCACAATGGAAAAGGGCAGTCATTGTTTGCTCAAGTATGTTGTGAACAAGCAGACTGAACTTTGGTTTATTACCTATAGATCTCTAAGGAACTGAAACAAGCACATTTTCACTCAATTCAACGAACAACAACACACTTCAAGAACCGGAAACGTTTTTTTCTTCTTAAAATGCAATACCAGAGCTAAACCTCCAAGCTAAGCTGCAGTCAGAAATAGGAGTTCTGCTCTCAACTCTACCAAAAACTACTCAAAGAAAAGTATCAGAGATATGGGCTGTATTCAGAAGTTTGCCAGCGTATATCAGAAAGTGTACTTAATACACCTGCTAACATGATATAATGAGGTTTCATTTGTAACAGATTGTGCTGTTAATTGCTATTATGCTGTTCCATATCTCCTTATTAAGAGCGGGACGAGAAAGAAGTTTACCTTGCGAAGGTACCAAAAGAAATCCACCTTTTCCATTCCCATAAAAGCCACTCCTGCTGCAGAGCCGATGATAAGCATCGAACCACCCGTACCAGCACAGAACGCAACAAGCTGCCAGAAATCTGAATCTTGAGGAAATGAAGTCAGGTCATACATCCCCATGGTTGCAGCAACAAGTGGAACATTGTCTATAATTGCTGATGCTACACCAATGATACTTGCAATGAGGTCAGCGTTTGGAATATTGGCATCAAGATAGTTCGCCAACTGCCTCAAAATCCCTGCTGCTTCCAAGCTAGTGCAAAGGAAGAACAAATCCAACTATCAGAAAATTGATTACTCAAAAAAACTATCAGAAAATTACGACCATCTAAGTTGGAATGGAATAGACAGTAATAAGTAGAGCACACACCATAACAGGGTAACTAAATTTCCAAGCATAGAAACAATCTGAGTTAAAGTTGTTAGATGTTATAAATTACTTATGTACTTCCCAGTTGCATAAGGGCTTTCCTAGTGTGACAAGGATGGGTATGTGGATGTGGAACAACTCCATTTCAGGAAGGATCAAGTGCTGGAAACTCCTCTCAACGAGCCATCTGAGGAGCACTTCAAGCTTGGGCGCGGGAGGCGCTTTCTCTCTTAGGGCTTGTGGTTCTTTTGACCCTCGGGAGATATTCACACTGCTAAGTCATATGACAACTTTTGAACCAATATGTTTTGCTAGTTCTGCTAATCAGTCTTCTAGTGAAAATTTACATTCCACATCTTTAGGTATATCAAATCTTAAATTGTGATTATGTATTTTCTTACGTTCTCTTTTTACGTCTGAAATAAGACAAAATTTACGTAACGTAAAATTACGATGCATTGATGTAAAAATAGAGGGGGTGAAGAATAACTAAAATGCCTCTTAATACTTTTAAGTTGCCACTGGCATCACCTGATATTAATTAAATTGCATTAAGATTCCACAAATTTTCTAAAGGTGAGCTCCAAAAGGCAAAGCCCCAAATAATTGTACAGAGTGGAAGGGGGTGGGGTTACCTGCCAACCGACAACAGAATACCTAAGAAGAATAGAATTCCTTGTGTATCAATCCGTGAAAGCGCTTGTGGAACTTTCAATCTCTGCCTTCCAGATTCTCCATAATGTATCGCATCTGTCAGAATCCAGAGAATGCCAAGACCAAGGAGCATCCCCATGAAAGGTGGCAATCCAGTGAGAGATTTAAACACTGGAACAAACACTAGGGCTCCAAGTCCAACAGCAAATACAAGTTGTCCTCGAGGAGCCATTTGCTCTGATGACAGCAAACTTGAAGATTCCTGAGACGACCCATTTGCTTCACTGCATGCAATATACAAGAAATTATTCCGTAAGGCACATGAATTTTGTTTAATATCATGTATTAGAAGTAGTCCTTTGTTAATAACCTGGTGAGGGACATCAGGGCCAGTGGGACCATCAATGAAACTACGGAAGGGACAAACAAGCCCTGCCAAATCATAAGCCAAGCAGTTCATTTTCCACAGTCGAAATATGTAGCCCTTTGTTCAAGCATGCAAAAAAGAAGGTAAACACAAAAAAATTCACAAAATGATGGATTGCTCGCAATCTAGATTATGGAGTTAATTTTGTAAAATGGCTTCCATTTTTGTGATGGGCAAACCACAATACTTGATATAACATTTAGATTATTTTTTCTTCGAGAAAACGCCAAAGCCTTGCATTTTGATTGAGGGCCATCTTCATTTCAATTTATATTGATTAAAGCAATTCACCTAATTTTGCACTATAAATTATCCCTAAAAGCAACTGTGCTATCGACTAAAATTTTAGAACACTGCAGGGTCACCCTCATTGAGGACATGATAAAATAAAAAATTATAGAAATATAGCCTTTTCTAGAGAGAGGGGGGGGGGGAGCATGTTTCTCCTTATCTTCTACTCTCTCCGTTACAAATTATAAGATGTTCTAACTTTTGTCTGAACCGGATGTACATATACGCGTTTTAGTGTGTTTGTTCACTCATTTCAGTCCATATGTAGTCCATATTGAAATATCCAAAACATCTTATAATTCGGAACAGAGGTAGTTGTAATATCTTTTAAGAGACATATTTAGATGTTCTCCTTCAACGCAGTTTTAGTTAATCAACTTTGAGAAGATTCCCCAGTAAAGACATACATAATGTAGGATATCTGAAAAGGTCACATTAAGTTCTAAAGTTTTGATCAAGACCATTCAGTAATAATATAGGGTAGAAAATTATAGCATGAAATAAAAACTTAATGAACAGTTTAGAGAGCTCTAACATTAAGGAAAGATCTGCATAATGAATATTTTGGAGAACTCTAAAATGAAGGATCTTCATAAGCAAACCACAAAATACAAGAATAAATGTGGAAATCTGACCTGCATTATTTTTAAAGTCGTAATCTGACCGTGAATCCACAACATAGTGGTTGTCACATCACCAATTGGTGTCCATGCACCCCCAGCATTAGCCGCAATTACAACAACAGCACCTAGCAACCTGTCCCAATAAGGCAATGTTTACTATACATAATATGCACCATTTATTGATAAACTGAAGAACAAAAAGCTCATATACCATCCTGCGGAGGTAAGTGAGGTCCAATTTACGATGTGCGTCCATCTCCAACACGATACTAGTTTTGAAAAATACTCACAAAGTTGGCCTCAAATCAACACAGGAATTATTCCCCAAGCAAACTGGGAAGGTAGCAAATGGATTCACATGCCAAGCTTCCAGAGATAAAAATTGGAAGTTGTAGTTTGTACAACTAATAAATTTCCTTTTCCTTTGCAGTAATGTGTTTTGTACAACTAATAAATTTCCTTTCCCTTTGTCTTTTAATTTATAATAAAAAAATATTATTCTAGTTCAACCTTAAAATTTCAAATTGTTGCACATCACTTCGAACAACCTGTATAAATTTCTTGGGAACTTCTCATGTTGATTTGATGCCAAAACACTTTTTTATGGCAGAAGGGTGGTTGGCACTACGAACTTTTCCTATTAATTTAGCCCCTCGGTGCTATGTACAGTAAGGCACAAAGATCGGTATAAAACAAACTATTGAGACGCATCAGCAAAATATCTCCAAGTTGCAATTATTATATAATCCCACCACTTGGGTTCAAGGTCTCACAGACACGAATTTAGGTTACAAATTTCATTGGACCAACCTCCCAACTACAATCAGTTTCTTGAAAAGAAAGGATACAAGAAAGTTTTTGATAAATCAAATTTCATTGGACCAACCTCCCAACTACAATCAGAGTATCAGACCACACGTCTCGCGACTTAAAATCATCTCGAGAATAAGAGAGCATTTCTACAAATATCTTGAGCATCACAGCTTAAGTGAATGTTTGCAGGTAAATTAGCCTATGAGATATGCCAGTCATTCGTCAAACTATGGGCCTATGGAAGTAAAGCAAACTTGTAGCACGAAAAGTTATAGTTGCTTAACTAGAGTGAAGCAAAGCATGGCACTGGACCTACGGGTTATAATGAAAGGTGGTAAAAATACGACAGGAGGACAACTTTAAATCAGTTTTTTACTACTGTGTACAGAGAATACAAAAAAAAATGAAAATAATGAGAATACAAGGATTTGATCATTCACAGTAAATATGGTAACATACGAGCAAAGCAATTACCAGATTATGTACAAACGTAATTGCTGAGATAATAATAGAGGTCATACTTTCTGTACTCTGATGGAGGTACTAGTTTCCGGAGCAAGGACACCATCACAATAGTCGAAGTCAAGTTGTCCAAGACAGAACTCAAAAAGAAGGTTACAAAGCCAATCTGAAATAAGAAACAATGTATACATAAAAAATACAAAGCGTGATATTTATGGCTCTCAAATAAAAGGTTATTAATTTAACGTTACATGGTTGAGCAACAACACCAAAGACAGGCCAAAAAAGAGATGAAGCCAAAACCGGATTATTTCTTTTCTTCACAGAAGTAATAAGGAAGGAGTCTAAGTCTACTATATTTATTTATATTTATGATACAAGAAGCTACGTAATGTCTAGGGAGAAAAGAAGAATGAACATGAAACCATCTAGGAGTCAGAACGATTTCTTCTTCCAGAAAATCATAATTTCTTCGCCTTAGGTGTGGTTGCTGTATAGTGGTATGTTGAACCTACTTTATGCTGCTGTGCAAAAGTAGCTACTTAAAAGTCCAGATTCTCTTTGCCAAACCAGATTATTATAACCTGACTCCAAAAATACAACATTTATTTGGTTTCACCAACTTGAAATCATGGTTGAAATTGTAAAAGCTTTCTACCTTGATAAACATGAATGCAGTCATTCTGTGTGGTCTAGAAAAAAGGCCAAGAGAAGGGGCACTTCTTTACAGAAAACACTAAGCCTACAGTTAGGAAATAAGCAACTTGTATTTCCTGGGGGCCAAGGGCCAGTGTGTAAATATAGCATTACTACCAAAGGTTTCCTAAGGATTTAATTACCATGGGTTGGAGAATTGTTCAGTTCAAGGTGAACGTCAGATACCATTGAAGTGGAATAACATGCACTGCAAAGGGTGTTTTTTCTCTATCAAGGTAAGTCATAAATATAATTTGATCATACAAGTTCTAAAAATCTATCCGGTATGGACAAAAAGGCTGTATTATGAACTCAAAAAATGCGCCTCAATGGTTTATCACTGGCAACTCATTTATGTTTGTTGGTTTGTGCCTTTGTGGTAGTAGCACAACGAGAACTACAAAGTAAAAGACCTATCCAACATAATATGAAGTTCAATGAGCAAATATAAAGGTAAGAAAGACTCACCACCCAGAGAAGTGTTTTAGGATTTCTAGTAGATATATTGTCAGTCACCAGCTTAAAACCTTGATGTGAATCAACAATCTCCACAATGGTCATTGCACCAAGCAAGAAAAACACTATTTCACTAACTTCAGCAGTACTCCGACTCAACTCTTGAACAGCTACATCGGTCGAGGGAGCCTTAATCATATGAAGAACAGAAAAGGAATGATAAAGATCAACTAATGAATATCATCTAATTGATGCTTAAATATATTCATAACATGAAGATTACATCATTGTAATAAAAATGAAAAGCATCCTTGTATTAAAATTATGGTGCTTCCAAACTAGAGTCACTAGCAACGACAAGGCATCTTATCATATGTGTGGCAAAGTCCAACTTTGCATCTCAGGATGCAAACAAACAGGCTTATATTCCAAAACATGTATCTTAAACAAGTTGATACATTCCCTAAAAAAAACAAGTTGATACATATGAAAAACTAAACATTGCTTGTAAGTCATAAGTAACAACTAAACATGAAGAATATTGTAAATATCCTTGGCACTGATTACAGTTTTAAAGAACATGAAGAAGTATGAGGTTAGTTTTGAAAAAAAAAACATCTATTAGCAAGATAAACCAAAAATGAAAACTTGTTGACATTGAATAAGTTGCACTCTGTTCAAATTTTGTAAGGACGTATGCATATGTCAACATCACGATGGCCCAACTGAGTTGAATCTTAAATTTCAAGAGAGACAACTGATAACTTGAAATCTCAAAAGAGTTGTTGAAGTTCCAAAGATGAATTCGCAGCTTTTAGCTTACCCCGATACTTCTGATAACCCATAGACAAACAGCCATCAGCAATCCAACTCCACTTTTGTTAAATGCCAGTGATTCCTCAAAAATGATACCTGCGTACCCAAGAGCAAATACTAGCACCATTGCAATGTCCTGCAAAAGGAATTTAACCAAGTTCCCAAGAATTATCACCCAGACATCCACAACTACTGACATAAGGAGACATGTAATATGCATGCTAGGATAAAGACATGAAATGGTTAAACTGGCAATTGTAATTTGGTCAAAAACTAGGAGTGTATGAACCTGGTTAGCAGCGACCCAGGA
Organism: Triticum monococcum; assembly: GCA_034509565.1. NCBI lineage: Eukaryota > Viridiplantae > Streptophyta > Magnoliopsida > Poales > Poaceae > Triticum > Triticum monococcum. Next base: position 361,236,059 of record CM067845.1, on the reverse strand, counting down.
ATGGTTTATTGCAGCTGCCCCAGCCAAAGCCGTTGCAAGGATAGTTAAAGCTTTAACAAGATCATTCTTTGGCTTGTAGTTAGCTTCAAAATACTGTGAGCTAACTTCATCAACGGAGCATAAAGGGTCACAATTTCCACTACTCTCCGACAGCTGAAATTTTGGTGAAACACAAAGGTCTTAGAAACTGCATAGAATATAGTAGGCAGTAGAAACAACAAACCACCAATGCACACGTAGAGGTAAAATCACTATATCAGTACTCAAGAACTCTTATGGCATACAACAAACCAACAATGTCACAGGAGTTCTTGAGCATCATATGGATTTGCAAATCTTCCTTTTCTGAGGGAGGAGCATTAAATGAATTTGCAAATCTTCTGTTACTATATCAGTGTTCTCTCAATAAAATAAAATTAAAATTAACTCTATGCTCCATGCATGTGATATCTGATAGTTGCATTAAAAGAACAATACAGATCAAAAATAGGGAAATATGCTAGAAATTCTCACAAAAATCAGAAACATCTTGCCCATAGACCGATAATCTATAGCTGTTTGATTTAAGTAAAGGAAAATTACCCACCTTTGACATTACATATCCCCACCGGAGGCTATTTTACAAGCTTCTTCCTACTCTATGGATTTGTTTTTCTAATTTGTTACCAATTTATTCATATCTAAAATGGTAATGGTCAAAGGTGCATCTTTTGAGACCATGGATGTTGCATGTCTAAAACATTATGTATTTCAGAATCGGGGAAGTAAATGGGAGGATGTTGTTTTATTGTCTTACCTCTCAATAAGGGTAAACTTTCTTTTTATTAACTTCATTAGCACCCGAACATCTTTATAAAAAGTAAGCACCCAAACATATATCCATATGAGGTTACGTGTTTTTAGCCATGAATATTATATACAAGCACATCAAATAGACATGGAAAAGTGGAAAATGATTTGGACGTCAATGCCCTCGCATTTGTGAGGGCCACTGTGCTAGTTGTTTAATGAAAACATATGAAACCTTCATAGCACAGATAAATTCAGGTAAAAAATAAACATCCTTTTGCTATCCATGAACATGTTCTCTACAACTTGCATTGACAATCGAGAATAATATGCAAATCAAATTGTAGCATACATGTATTATATAATCGGAAATCTCGTGCGGATTTTTCAGATGAGTATTACTTTCAGTAACAACACTAAAGAAATCATTCCCAAACTATTTCTATAGTCTCTGAAAGGTGTCATACAAATGTGAGTTTCTATAAGTGGAACATTAGGGATGATCTTATAGAATTCCATCAATTTAACTTAAAGGTAACTAATCAAAGAAACTTAAGCATTTTAGAACAAAGTGTTACTATTTTAGTTAAGTTCGATCTAATGGCTATAATTCTAGTGGACTAGTGGTGATGTGGGTCCATAAATATTCTGGGGTCAATTTCGGAATAAAGGAAGATCTGCAAAACCATATGATACTCCTTCTCCCTCAGAGAAGTATAATACTCCAAACTTGCTAGTAGTTGCGGCAGAACCAGAGTAAAATGATTACTGTCAAGCTACCATTTCATAAAATTGAAGATGACAGGAAATGGGGACCAAAGTAAAAAAAAATGCTTCTACATGTGTCTTCATTTTTTCCAAACTACATATGTCTTCATATTAGAGGCTGAGCAATCGGAGCTCAGATCAACAGTTGACCTAAAGGCAGGTTCTTCGATTTTTTGTTGCTCTATTTATTTTGGCAGTAATCCTACATTTTTTTCACGGGGAGGCAATAATGAATAACCCTACATTGCGTACCAATTTATTCAAATAAAGCATATGTGAGTCGAATGCTTGACTCTTGAGGCTTGAGGCGGGCAGCTTGCACATTCTGTGAGAGAACTTGGAACCGCGCTAGCATGGAAAATAATCTGTTAAAATGTAAGTCGATACCATATCGCACTACCTCGTAGTCCACGGGCTCCTCGTCCTCGGGCGGCACGGGCGGCGGGGGCGACGAGGAGGGGGAGGAGGCGCAGCAGCGGAGCGAGCGGCGCCATCGCTGGGTGGAAGGGAGTGGGGGCGGGGTTGTGGCAAGGGGCGGCGGACGGTGGCAGCTGCGGCGGCGGAGTGAGGGGAGGGAGGGGAGGGAAGGGGAGGCTGCTCGGCTGCCGGCGAGCAAGTAGGAGGAGAGCGCCATTGCCAGTGGGGGTTTTGCGGAGTGGCCGTCGAATAGAATGGATGGATGAGAAACCAGTGCGTGTGGGTCCGGCAGTTCAGACGGAGAACGGATTGAAGGAATCTGTATACGGACAAGACAAACTCATACTGTACGTCCTTTGGCTGGTCCCGGCTCGATTTGTTGGAGTTTGTTAAGATAATGAGCCAGCTCGGCTGGTGAATTTTTAGATATCTTTTTGTTTTGTTAGGTTTGTGTTCTTCGCAGAGGCAAGACTGTGGCTTTTCTCTAAAAAATGAAATAAGGTTGTCTCCGTCTACCCTCGTTCTGGTGCTGCATGCATAATGATGACTTTCCGATTGTTTGAGATAACGAGGGGCAATGACGACGGTGCGCCTTCAACTCGCATCAATGCTTATAATCCTCATTAGGTGGTCTACAAATTTGGGTATAATTTTTTATTATTTTTCATGTTCCTTATGTTGAATGTATCTGCTCTTGTTTGGCGCATGTTAACCGCAGATATATACAATGTGCATCGAACCTTCAACCGGGAGAAATGTCACTCAAAATACCCCCCTGCTATCAAAGATTTGTCTCAAGACTCTTGACGCCACTCCGCACTTCAAGATAACCCCTGCTATCAAAGATTCGTCTCAATACTATCTTGACGCCACACTAATTCTTGCTGTCGTAAAAAACTGGATCCACGTGAAAGGACACATTGCAGTTAGACTAGGCATGCACCACATGATGAGCCTAGCACGATAATTGAAGTAATACTCCCTATGTAAACAATTGTAAAACGTTTTAGCAGTTTAAAAGAGTAATGATTATTGCATTTTTGGCTTCGGATGGATGCGGACACATCCGCCTGCATCCCGAGGTTTGACAGAGACAAATAACAAAAATGACGGCAGTATCAGCAAGCGCAAAAACACAGCTAGCAGACCCACTTGGAAAAGCAGATTAATTTTCATTTTGTTCGAGATTGGTTATCAACATAAGTAGCTTTGTGAGTATTAACAGAAGCTCCAACACACTGACGGTGCTACACATTAGCCACGCCATAAACTCAAACGTAATGAACAGCACTGCACCCATCATCGTAGGTTGTTCCAGTACTTGACTAGCAGATTGGTGAAGATGATGACAACCATGGGTGCAAGCTGTCGACCCAGGAAAGAAACTTATGGCGCAAGCCTCTGTGGGTCACGAGGGAAAAGAGACGTCTTCCTGATGTTGTTGAGGGCGCAGAACAGCATAACCACTCTCTCCAAGCCGACCCCAAAACCGCCATGAGGAGGTGCACCATAGCTGTGATTGTCAGCATGGGAGGAATTGAGTACCGAAGTGAAGAAAATATATGTATTACTGAAGCATTGAGATGGATTGTTGGAAACAACTATGTACTGGTAAATACTGCAATACTACAACATTGCCGCCATACATGAGACAAGAACAAACCTGAATGATTCAATGTATGATGCGATAGTACTAGCGTCAATTCCACACTCGATTGCACGTTTCCTCAGAAGTTCAGGCGTATGTATTCTTTGCGCTCCAGAAATAATTTCCTCACCTGTCATACAAATAAAATTGGTCAGAATCAGAATTAAAACTAACAAGCATTCATGCTAATATACTGAACATAGCAGGCAGTTTCATATGCAAAATCCCCAAAGAGAATGTGTTTGTTTAATGTCTTTAGTCGTACAGATGGGAGATTTTTGCTTCATTATACCAGTATGTCTTTTTTTCTTGAATTATTGATGGACCTAGGAAACAAGCCAGCACAAAACCTAGGCTGGGACGATGTTAGCTATCAGTGGAAGTAGTGGAGAACTTTGCTTCAATATACCAGTTTGTTTAAGTTTGTATGTTCTAGACTACAAACTTGTCAGGAATCAGTGGAGAGTCCAACTCATGTTAACTAGGAACCTTTGTTACCTTGGACACATACATAAATAGAGGAGATGAGCACGTATTGCTCAAGCAAGAATGATGGTTAGTCTTTTCTCATCCAAAGGTTCTCTTATCCAGGCTAAGTCTATATAGATATTCTTTCAAAACCCTAATCATGAGGCAGAAGAACTGACCTAATATAGCGTATATTGTATGAACTATTTACCTGAGGCAGAAGAACTGACCTAATATAGATACTTTCTGTGCCATTATACTGTCATGCAACATCTCCCTATAACCACAACCTGTTGGAATAATCACTACATTCTACTGTTTTTATTTTGTCAACCCACAGAAGCTTTTTTTCTGCATCCGACTGGAAAACTCATCCACAATAGAACATCACTCCTATCATTCTATGGGTCTAGATATCAAAGAATATGTATAAGAAACAGTGTCAGGCAGAATAGTGGCCCTGCTCTACCCATCTAGTTCAATAGTTCTGCCATATAGCATCCATTATAGCTTTCAACTTCCATTCCAAATGCATCTGATTCCACGATTTTGATATAACTTTGAAACATTATTCTCTTAAACTTGTATCCCGTTTGGTTAATTCTCATTTATCAGAATGTAGTTACGGACTAGAGTGGCACACATCATCCCAACTGAATATTATAGATGTTGACTAGAGTGGCACACATCATCCCAACAAGAACAAGTAACCAAATGAATGTGGGTGATTGGTCATTCCTATATGTGTATTGGGTTTTCTGCGAAATTCCAGAAAGCACATGTTCAGGAACTGGGGTACCAGTATACTAGTAATTTTTCCTACCCAATTAGGAAAAATGATGCCGCAAGAAACTCAACAGTTGAAAAAGGTAAACTTAATTAATGCTCCTTTTTTGTATATTTATCAGTACTTTTTGTTTGAAATGAGTACTTAACATACCCAGATGATTTAATTTTTTACTAAAAGAAGAGGTGGTATAAGCAACTTGCCGTAATTGTTTCCTCAAGTATAAGTGGCTAGTTGCAAACAAAGGAAACGGTAACATACGGACATGGGAAGCAACTTTAATTCCTCGCTGATTAGGAACATGAAAACACTTCATAGGTAGTATCTAGGAAAAATGAAGATACGTAAATAGAAATAACAAACATTTTGCAATTTTGCACCAACTAGAAATTAAAGAAAAAATAGGTCTTCAAATGTATAAAAATAACACGAAAGCTATACCCATGCAACTGGAATCACAAGCCAAACAACTTCTTTGGTAGTGTTGTAATGATTAATTAATACTCACCTCGAATGAAAACATCAAAAGAGTTGCTGTAAGCTGGATCATCGTAGCAAGGCATGGTGTAGAAAGGGCGCACAGCCAAAGGATATCGATAGAGGATGAAAAATTCTGTGCCATACCTACAAATAACAGATAAGTTAGCTTATTGAAATTGAGTGATACAGTTACATACGAGCAATAGATCTACGTACTTCTCCTTAACAAGCCGACCAAGTTTCTTCTCAGCTTCAGTGTTAAGGTCACCCATAGGCTCGATTTCAGTTCCGGCTTCCTGCCATACAGACAAGTCATCCATAAATCTTGTCCAACTGAACTCATAAGTGAGTTCACAGTAACCGCCAGCTTTTCACCGGGCCTGATTTCCGAAGAAAATTAATCCCTTGTTTCAAAATGTCAAGCACATCCACTCATGATGTACTCTAATTATTATTTTCAGCTATGGAGGAACAATTCTGCTGGTGATGTCAGAAAAGACTGCCAGTTTCTACCAGTTTTTCAGCTAACAAGAAAACATGGTAACGGTCAAGCTGGAAGTACCGGTTGGTAGATAGCATTTGTTCAAAACAAAATGTCGATACACACTTCAAATTGGTAGAAAACATGCAAAATATAACAACACCAATTCATATGCGCTGCGCCACTGCAGTATTTAGTATTATTCGTAATTTGAAGATCATATAACCACTCGAAACAACTATTAACAGTATGTTTCTTGTTTCACAGGAATCTCAATTAGGACAGCTCAATCAAAACACCAGTAATATATGGGGCTATTAAATTTCTAACATCAATCACACTGTGAGAACACAAAAGAGCATACTGTATGCAAGTGAACGTCACCATAATGATGAAATAGACAAAGAGTACAAGCTAGTACCTTCAGCATTTTAATCCCTTCCTCGTACGTCAACTTCAAGGTTTTCTCTAGGTACTGTATAAAGTAGAAGAAGTTGAGACAGTAACTTAAGCAAAAGCTTACGTATAACAACACAAGACAATAAGGAGTAATGTTTTACCTTCAGAGGTTCAAATGGATACTGCCTATTTATTGTCTCAAGTTCCTTCTGACAATTTTCATTCAAGTGTTTGAATATTGCTACAAATAAGCCATCTATGATATCACAAACCTGTGTACAAAAACCAGTACCTGGTCACCATCACTTCAACAAATGAACTAAATAAAGACTTATTTCCTCCAAATCTTCCTTACCTCAAAGTAGTGCTCCTTGATCTCCATCTCAGCATCCAACCCAATAAACTCACACAGATGCCTGTGAGTGTTTGACTTTTCTGCTCTAAAGACGGGACCAACCTCAAACACACGGCCAAAGCCACCACAGATGCTCATCTGCTTGTATAATTGGGGAGATTGTGCTAAACAAGCAGGCTGGCCATTGTACTCCAGCTTGAATACAGATGCACCACCTTCACTTGATCCACCAATCAACTTTGGACTGTGAATCCCGATAAAATTCTCCAAGAACAAAAATTCTCTGAATTTCTGCATGGGTATCCAGCAATAGTTACATGTATGAACCAAAAGAAGAAGATAAACATTACATGCTACAGAAATACTCCCTCCGTTCCTAAATATAGAAGTCCTTTTAGAGATTCCAATATGGACTACTAACAAAGCAAAATGAGTGAATCTACACCCTAAACTACCGTCTATATACATCCATATGTAGTCCATATTGAAATCTCTAAAAAGACTTATATTTAGGAAAGGAGGGAGTACATAATAAAATCTATCTGCATGAGATGCCACATGAATGTCACGAACATAAGCATAGTTTTGATGAACAATATCTAATGCTGGATGTTAAATATAGTTTTGTGCAAGGTGCCTTTTGCGGGTAGATGGAGATACTAAGATGAAAGAATGAACGGTGACAGGGCCTGCTTCTATTTAATAATAACAACGCACGTGGTGCTAGACATAACAGAACATGCTATTTGTTACGGCAGTATGCCTTGCTGCATGAAATGTAACAGTCGGTCAGTACAAACAAGGACAAATAGTACTCACGTTCTCAACATGGCATTGGATGCGGAAGATTGCTTGATTCGCAGGTGTCCGCAGATCGATAGCTCGATAGTTCAACCGTGTGTCCTGGAGAACACGTACCAGCTTCTCTCCATTCTGTAACCATGGCAAGGATAAGAATCGTAGAGCAAAAACTGGGCGCCTCGTGCAAAGAGGAAGAAGGCGAATGGAAGAATTTGCAACGGACGTACTTGTTCAGCCTTCTCGAATTCTGCTTCACTACGGGCTGCGTCCTCAAGGTTGATCGGAAGTGTGGGGATCGCCCTATTGATGCAGTAAACCTTCCTAACCTGGATCTCGACCTGCCAGTCCAAAGGAACAGACAAACAATTGATCAGCTAGGCACACCATATATAACACACAAACAAAACGAAATTGTAACGAGCGTGCACTTGATATTCCGAATTAGGCGACAACAATTCGAATCAAATAAGGAAGGTTACAAAACAACCATCTAACTATGCGGATGATGGTTGCTACCGATGACGAGAAACAAGCAAACTGGGCCAGATAAGATGACTGACCTGCTGCGTGGTGGCCTTGAGGGGCTCCTTGGGGAGGGTGACGACGCCCTCGACGTCGACGATGCTCTCCTTGCTGAGGGAGGTGGCGAAGCGCACCATCTGCGTGCTGACGCCGGCGTCGGCGCTGGCGACGAGCACGCACTGCACGGTGCTCATGCTCTGGCGCAGCACGACGAAGGCCATCTTCTTGCTGACGGGGCGCAGCGTCTGCGCGGAGCCGCGGATGAGCACGGAGCGGCCCGCGGCGGCCTCGTCGAGGTCGCCGATGTCGGTCCAGGACCTGCCGGAGATGGCCTTGGACTGGATCTCCTCGACGGGGACGTCGCCGTAGTTGGCCGCGAAGGGGTCGGCCTCCTCCGCCTGCGGCTGCTGCTGCTGCTGGCGCTGCGACGCCTTCCCGGCCTTCTCGGCCTTCCGCGCGTCCTTCTTCAGCTGCTTCTTGCTGATGGTCGCGGCGGAGAGGTCGGCATCGAGCTCCTCCGTGGAGGCGGAGGCGGGCGCGAGCGCGGGCTCCGACGACATCGCGGCGGTGGCGGGCTGGCGGCGAGGGGAGGCGGTAATAGGGTTTAGCGTGGTCTGGTGGGATGGGGATGGTGGTGGAAGGGGTGAACTTGACGACGGGACGCCCTCGATGGAATGGGCTTAACTTAAAGGTCGGTGGGTAAGCCTACCGGCCCAGCCCGTCTGATGTGTTGGTTGGCGGCCCCGGAAAGGAACGCAAAGAATTCAGGTCAAAGCCACTTCTTGCCTGGAAATGGTAGAAGGTGTCTTTTTGCCCGGTATTTGTAGATTCAGTTTGGCTTTGCGGTGGACGGTAATATGCTTTGGGCGGGATGTGCCCAAGTTTGACGCGGAAGCAACGCACTTGTCTGTCTTGCTCACGGAATCGTGCTGGGTTCATGCTAACCGTGCCGTTCATTGGTCTCCCAGGGTAGCACCACGGTTTTGACCGCGACGACGGCGTCTCGCGCCGTGGAATGAAGCCCCCCCTGGATTTGCAGCGGCAGCTGAATGTTTTTCTTAGGACATCTTTAATAACTGTAAGATAGGTGTTGATAAATTTGCTATCTAGGACAAAGTGATGATGTGGCATGTAATAAATGTGAAGAGAGAGCAAAGTTGTATGTAGAATAACCAACAACTTTACATAAACTACAAGGTAAAATAAAGAGCAATCACATTTATTTTCTCATCATCTATTGGATAACTTAGATACAACTCATTGGAGTAGTTGTATGATAGCTTGTTGGTTGATAACATGGACATTTTACCAACAAAACTAACATACAATCTATTGAAGATGCCCTTAGTTGGTGCGGCGGCTGGATTGAGATAGTACATTCAGCAAGTATAATGAATGCTCCTCTTATATATTTACTTAGTTGAAAGAGAGAGAATGAAAGCGGGTTGTAGAATAAGAACCAACTATAGCATGAGACCCAAAACACTTTGCGAGATTGGAAGATAGGCTTGTCATTAATAAAATAATACACATTTAAAACTAACTATTATGTTGGTTCTAATGACATGGCAACTATTTATAGCTGTTTGCTGGCTGTATTATTATCCATGCTCTAAAACGGTCGAGGCTTTGCGGCCTTCGGTTGTTTAACAAGGGTTTTTGCTAGAGCGTGTGCGTTTGATAGCATGTACTCCCTCTTGCATGTGTGATTTAATTGGGCCTAGACAGCTGAATGTAGCTTGGTGGTAGGGACATAGTCTTGTGTCCGGGACAAGTCGGATTCGATCCCATGGGGTTTGGATATTTCAATGGTGTTTCTCGCCCCTTTGGTCTTTTTTTTTCTTGACTCGGCTGGCTAAGCAAATGCAAGCTAAAAACCATATTCTGCATGTAGTTTGCTTATGTCCTCTCCGGCCTAGTTGAGAACAAATGCACGCATGGTGTTCGGTTGCAAGTCTTCTCTAGACATCGATAAAGTGTGTGGTGTTTAGTTAGATGGAACACATGTGGTCTGGTAACCTCTTATTGAAGTGATGAGGTCACTAGCACACTCATAGGCACAACGTAGATAAAACCTGCAGGTAGAGCTCCATTTCCTAAATCAAGCACCCACTGGCTGAAATCTGTCAGTTTAGCACGGGAAGTTTCATCTAACCCCCCACGCGATAGTTGCATATTACTAGTAGATAAAGTGAGTATCTTAATGTGTGCTCATAAGGGAGATTTTGTGACAGTGGCATTCACTATGTGTGGTCTTGTACCTTCCTCAATAACCGGTAATATCTGCCTAAGGTCACCGCCAAGAACAAACACCAAGCCTCCAAACGGTTTGTCTGTTGTTGATGGGTCGGAGGCAGCAAGGATGTCTCGCGGCGACCTATCAACTCTCTCAAAACATTTGCTATGTGTCATCAGCGCCTCGTCCCATATAACTAAAGAGGTATGTTCAATCGATTCGGCAAGCATGGTACCTCTTTTAATATCGCACACGGTGTTTTCTTCGATATTAATAGGAATTCTAAAATGGGAGTGTGTCATCCCTCCCTGGATTTTGAGTGATTTGAGTCTCACATCCACTCCCCTGCGCTGATACAGGGGCGGCTCCTTCTGTCGACCAGCTTGCCCTCTCCGCCGCCACTGCTTCCGGCCCTCAGTCGCCGTCGCGTGTGTTGCATGGAGCAGGGCGACGCCATCTTCCCGTGGCCAAGCCATCCCGTGGTGCACCCGGCGCCGGTTCTGATGGAGGTGGAGGCAGTACAAGGACAAGGCCCGCACCTGGCTCCGAATGCGGCGGCTGCAAATATATTTATTTAGTGACCCACCTGCTCCTGATGCATCTAGAGCAGGGGGCATGTTGTTCTCTCGTGACTTGCCTCATGCAGGCCCTCCTCGCGGCCACCGCGCTCGCGTTCATGATCTCCGCCAGCGACTTCCAGACCGCCACTACCTTTCTGTAAGTGTTCCACATTTTCCGTCCGTAGGTCTTCAGAGTTTTAAAAGACTAGAGTACAGATAGAGCACCCGGAGAAGTTGATGCACACAAATAGTTAGCTGCAAAAGACTATAGATGTTGAGATAGCTAGACCACCTTGGATACAAGTAGTAGAGAAGAGGCGGAGTGATGTCGCTTGAAGCTACGTCGGTATTTCCCCAAAGAGGAAGGGATGATGCAGCATAATTGCGGTAGGTATTTCCCTTAGATATGAAACCAAGGTTATCGAACCAGTAGGAGAACCAAGCAATGCAACATAAACATCACCTGCACACAAATAACAACTTCTCGCAACCCGACGTGTTAAAGGGGTTGTCAATCCCTTCCGGGGTACGACGCCTCAAGATAGGCAAACGGACGTGAGGTAAATTTGTAGTAGATTGATAGATCGAATGCCAAAAAAATAAATAAAGATAAATTGCAGCAAGGTATTTTTGGGTTTTGGTTTAGTAGATCTGAAAATAAATGCAAAGGAAAATAAATCGCAAAGGTAAATAATATGAGAAAGAGACCTGGGGGCGTAGGTTTCACTAGTGGCTTCTCTTGAGAAAAATAGCGAATGGTGGGTGAACAAATTACTGTTGGGCAATTGATAGAACTTCAAATACTCGTGACGATATCCAGGCAATGATCATTACATAGGCATCACATCCAAGATTAGTAGACCGACTCCTGCCTGCATCTACTACTATTACTCCACACATCGACCGCTATCCAGCATGCATCTATTGTATTAAGTTCATGGAGAAACGGAGTAATGCAATAAGAACAATGACATGATGTAGACAAGATCTATCTATGTAGAGATAGACCCCATCATTTTATCCTTAGTGGCAACGATACATATGTGTCGGTTCCCCTTCTGTCACTGGGATCAAGCATCGTAAGATCGAACCAACTACAAAGCACCTTTTCCCATTGCAAGATAAATAGATCAAGTTGGCCAAACAAAACCCAAATATCGGAGAAGAAATATAAGGCTATAAGCAATCATGCATAAAAGAGATCAAAGAAACTCAAATACTTTCATGGATATAAAAAGATAGATCTGATCATAAACTCAAAGTTCATCAGATCCCAACAAACACACAACAAAAGAGTTACATCATATGGATCTCCAAGAGACCATTGTATTGAGAATCAAGAAAGAGAGAGAGAGGAAGTCATCTAGCTACTAACTACGGACCCGAAGGTCTACAAAGAACTACTCACGCATCATCGGAGAGGCACCAATGGAGGTGGTGACCCCATCGGAGATGGTGTCTAGATTGGATCTGGTGGTTCTGGACTCTGCGACGGCTGGACCAATATTTCGTCGACTCCCCTAGGGTTTTGGAATATTGGGGTATTTATAGAGCAAAGAGGCGGTCCAGGGGGCACCCGAGGTGGGCACAACCCACCAGGGCGCGCCTGGGCCTCCTGGCACGCCCTGGTGGGTTGTGCTCTCCTCGGAGCACCCCCCAGACGCAGCTAGGGCCCATTATGTTCCTTCTGGTCCATAAAAAATCTTCGTAAAGTTTCGTGGCATTTGGACTCCGTTTGATATTGATTTTCTGCGATGTAAAAAACATGGAAAAAACAGTAACTGACACTAGGCACTATGTCAATAGGTTAGTACCAAAAAATGATATAAAATGACTATAAAATTATTATAAAAGATCCAAGATTGATAATATAACAGCATGGAACAATCAAAAATTATAGATACGTTGGAGACGTATCAGCATCCCCAAGCTTAACTCCTACTCGTCCTCGAGTAGGGAAGTGATAAAAACAGATTTTTTTGATGTGGAATGCTGCCTAACATGTCATATCATATTCTTTTCTTTATAGCATGGATATTTGGACTTTTATATTGTTCAGAGCAATAGTCTAGTTTTGACATGATAATTTAAATACTCAAGCATATCAATAAGCAACCATGTCTTTCAAAATATCAACGCTAAAATAAGTTATCCCTAGCCCATCATGCTCAACCATTGATCCATTCATGAAACACACTCGCATATTAGCTGCATCCAATACTCAAGTACGATCATATTGCCTCCTAGTTGGTGCTTTTATAAGAGAAGATGGAGACTCAAATTCAAAAAAAAATGCATAAAGTAAAAGAAAGACCCTTCGCAGAGGGAAGTAGGGATTTGTAGAGGTGCCAGAGCTCAAAGCGAAAAACTTAGAGATAAAAATATTTTGGGAGGTGTATCCATCCCACCAACGAAAATGACTTAGAGTTCCTAATACTTTCCACGCTTAGATATATCATAGGCGGTTCCCAAACAAAAAATAAAGTTTATTCCTTTTCCACCATACTTTAACTTTCCATGGCTAACCGTATCCATGGGTGACCTCCATACCAACACTTTCCAAGGAATTTATTATTTGACAACATAAACTAATTCATTTTTCATTTCGGGACTGGGCATCCCTGATACCTTTGCCTTACTCTCGTGTAATGACAAGGAATAAACACTCATCGTGAAAATAACACATCTAGCATGGAAAATATTAGCCATCCCTCACCGCTCCGCGAGCGAAACGAACACACAAAAGAGAAGTTTATTTTAAAAATTAGAGATGGCACATGCAAATTTGCTTAGAACGGCAAAATAATACCGCATATAGGTAGATATAGTGGACTCATGTGGCAAAACTGGTTTAAAGGATTTTGGATGCACAAGTAGAGATCATACTTAGTGCAAAATAAAGGCTAGCAAAAGATTGAGAAGCGACCAACCAAGAAACAAATAATCTCATAAGCGAGCATTAAGCATTATTAACACCGAATATTGCACCACAAGTAGGATATAATTTCATTGCATGACTATTGACTTTCGTGCTTGCATTGAGAATCACAAACCTTAACACTAATATTTTTACTAAAGCATAATTACTCATCAAGATGACTCACATATCACATCATCATATCTCAAAACTATTACTAAGAATCAAGTTTATTTTGTCCAATGATCTTCATGAAAGTTTTTATTATATCCTTCTTGGATATCTATCACTTTGAGACTATTTTTCATGTGTTGCTTTTGATAAGCTCAAACAAATATAAGTGAAGATCATGAGCATAATATTTCTTTCTCTCAAATTAATTTAAGTGAAGCCAGAGAGAATTTCTTAAAAAATGTACTAACTCTCAAATAAATCTAAGTGAAGCAAGAGAGCATTTTTTTCAAAAAATACTAAAGCACACCGTGCTAAAAAAAGATATAAGTGAAGCACTAGGGCAAGTCCATAGCTCATAAAAATTTAAGTGAAGCATAGAGAGAAATTCTAACAAATCATGACATAATTTTGGCTCTCCCAAATAGGTGTGTCCAGCAAGGGATCAAGACTTAAAACACAAAAAAAGCAAAGACCCATGTCATACAAGACGCTTCAAGCAAAACACATAGTATGTGACGAATAAAAATATAGCTTCGAGTAAATACCGATAGTCGTTAGAAGAAAGAGGGGATGCCACTCGGGGGCATCCCCAAGCTTAGTTGGTTGCTCATTTTTGGACAATAGCTTGGGATGACGGGGCATCCCCAAGCTTAGACTCTTCTACTCCTTATTCCTTCATCCATCATAAGATAGCCCAAAACTTGAAAACTTCAATGACACAAAACTCAACAAAACCTTCGTGAGATCCGTTAGTATAAGAAAATAAATAACTACTATAAGTGTTGTATCAAACCAATTCATATTTTTTTCTTGCATTATATCTACTGTATTCCAACTTTTCTATGGCAAAAACTCATCAAACAAAACCATAGAGCCATCAAAATAAGCACACAACGCAAAGAAAACAGAATCAGTCAAAACAAAACAGTCTGCGGTAATCTGGGTGTTTTGAATACTTCTGTAACTCCAAAAAATTCTGAAAAGTTAGGACGACCTGAGAAATTTGTATATTGATCTACTGCAAGTGGAATGGGTATTTTGTCGCTCTCTGGTAAACAATGAGAATTATTTTCGTGAGCGCAAAAGTTTCTGTTTTTTGCCAGCAAGATCAAACAACTACCACCCAAGAAGATCCTAAAGGCTTTACTTGGCACTCACACTAACTAAAACATAAAAAACACAATCATAATAGTAGTATAAGTGCTAACACTCAAGAACAGGAAACAAAAAGCAAAAAAAATCATTGGGTTGCCTCCCAACAAGCGCTATAGTTTTACGCCCTTAGCTAGGCATAAAGTAAGGATCTAAGTTTTGTCATCTTTGGTTCGAGATCCATAAGATGCCCTCATGATTGATTCATATGGTGGCATAATTCTTGTTCTAGGAAAGTGTTTCATACCCTTCCTTAAAGGAAATTGGAACTTTATATTGCCTTCTTTCATATCAATCACGGCACCAATAGTGCCTAAAAACGGTCTGCCAAGAATAATTGGACAAGACGGATTGCAATCAATATCAGGAACAATAAAATCTATGGGCACATAATTTCTATTTGCAAGAATAAGAACATCATTAATTCTTCCCATATGATTTTTAATAGTGGAATTCGCCAAGTGCAAATTCAAAGAACGCGATTCAATATCGGTAAGACCAAGCACATCACATGAAGATTTTGGAACTGTAGAAACACTAGCACGCAAGTCACACAAAGCAAACCACTCATAATTTATAATCTTGACTTTGATAGTAGGTTCCCATTCATCATGCAATTTTCTAGGAATTGAAACTTCTAATTCCAACTTTTCTTCTAAAACTTTCATCATAGCATCAACAATATGTTCAGTAAAAGCTTTATTTTGTTTATAAGCATGGGGTGAATTTATCATGGATTGCAACAAAGAAATACAACCAATCAAAGAGCAACTATCATAATTAAAGTCTTTGTAATCCAAAAGAGTGGGCACATCACTAGCTAAAGTTTTGACCTCTAGTGCAAGTGGGAGACTAAAGGAAATATGCCCTAGAGGCAATAATAAAGTTGTTATTTATATTTTCTTATATGATGATGAATGTTTATTATTCATGCTAGAATTGTATTAACCGGAAACTTAGTACATGTGTGAATACATAGACAAACAGAGTGTCACTAGTATGCCTCTACTTGACTAGCTCGTTAATCAAAGATGGTTAAAGTTTCCTAACCATAGACATGAGTTGTCATTTGATAAACGGGATCACATCATTAGAGAATGATGTGATTGACACGACCCATCCATTAGCTTAGCACTATGATCGTTTAGTGTATTGCTATTGCTTTCTTCATAACTTATACATGTTCCTATGACTATGAGATTATGCAACTCCCGAATACCGGAGGAACACCTTGTGTGCTATCAAACGTCACAACGTAACTGGGTGATTATAAAGATGCTTTATAGGTGTCTCCAATGGTGTTTGTTGAGTTGGCATAGATCGAGATTAGGATCTGTCACTCCGATTGTTGGAGAGGTATCTCTGGGCCCTCTCGGTAATGCACGTCACTATAAGCCTTGCAAGCAATGTGACTAATGAGTTAGTTGCGGGATGATGCATTACGGAATGAGTAAAGAGACTTGCCAGTAATGAGATTGAACTAGGTATGAGGATATTGATGATCGAATCTCGGGCAAGTAACATATTGATGACAAAGGTGTTGGACCTTGAAGTAGATGTGTCTAGAGGGGGGGGGGGGTGATTAGACACTTAATGCTAAAGTTGCAATTTTTAAGCTTTTTCAGTTTAAGTGGAGTTTAGGCATAATTTCAACATTCACAATACATATCAAGCAAGTATGCAAAGAGTGTATAGGCAGCGGAAACTAAAGCATGCAACTTGCAAGAATGTAAAGGGAAGGGTTTGGAGAATTCAAACGCAATTGGAGACACGGATGTTTTCCCGTGGTTCGGATAGGTGGTGCTATCCTACATCCACGTTGATGGAGACTTCAACCCACGAAGGGTAACGGTTGCGCGAGTCCACGGAGGGCTCCACCCACGAAGGGTCCACGAAGAAGCAACCTTGTCTATCCCACAATGGCCATCGCCCATGAAGGACTTGCCTCACTAGCGGTAGATCTTCACGAAGTAGGCGATCTCCTTGCCCTTACAAACTCCTTGGTTCAACTCCACAAGCTTGTCGGAGGCTCCCAAGTGACACCTAGCCAATCTAGGAGACACCACTCTCCAAGAAGTAACAAATGGTGTGTTGATGATGAACTCCTTGCTCTTGTGCTTAAAATGATAGTCTCCCCAACACTCAACTCTCTCTCATAGGATTTGGATCTGGTGGAAAGAAGGTTTGAGTGGAAAGCAACTTGGGAAGGCTAGAGATCAAGATTCATATGGTAGGAATGGAATATCTTGGTCTCAACACATGAGTAGGTGATTCTCTCTCAGAACATATGAGTTGGAAGTGTATATGTGTTCTGATGGCTCTCTCCATGAATGAAGAGGAGGTGGAGGGCTATATATAGCCTCCACACAAAATCCAACCATTACACACAATTTACCAATCTCGGTGGGACCGAATCAACAAACTCGGTCGGACCGAAAAGGTAAACCTAGTGACCGTTAGAGATTTTCGATGGGACCGACTGGATCAACTCGGTGGGACCGATGTGCTAGGGTTAGGGTAAATTGAAAACTCGGTTTGACCGATTACTCAAACTCGGTGGGACCGATTTTGGTAATAGGTGAAACAGAGAGTTGGCCAAGCAAAATCGGTGGGACCGATTGCATATCTCGGTGAAACCGAAAGTATTGCAATAGGTAACAAAGAGTTTGCAAGCCCATCTCGGTGAGACCGAGATCCCATCGGTGAGACCGAACTGATTAGGGTTTGGCAGTGGCTTATGACATATGAAACTCGGTGGGACCGGATAGAAATAATCGGTAGGTCCGAGTTTGGCTTTAGGTTTAGGTCATATGTGGATATGGGAAAGTAGCTGAGGATTTTGGAGTATATCATTAAGCACTTAAGCAAGAGGCTCATTAAGCAACATCTCATCCCTCCTTGATAGTATTGGCTTTTCCTATTGACTCAATGTGATCTTGGATCACTAAAATATAAAATGAAGAGTCTTGAGCTTTGAGCTTTAGCCAATCCTTTGTCCTTAGCATCTGGGAGAGCTTCCCACAGCCTTTAGTTCATGCCACTCCATTGTTGAACTTATCTGAAATATACTAGATAGAAATGTTAGTCCAACAAGAGATATGTTGTCATTAATTACCAAAACCACCTAGGGAGCACTTGTGCTTTCAATCTCCCCCTTTTTGGTAATTGATGGCAACATACATCAAAGCTTTAGATAAAGATATAAAGAACAACAAGTAAAGCTTTGGAAGGACATGTAACAAACATAGACTCCCCCTACATGTATGCAATCATATGAATATAAAATATAGAAGCATGTGAGAGCATAATCATGACAGAGTAGGCAATGTGTTACATGTATCTTGGCCATATGCATCAGAGCAAAAGATTATTAAGGAAAATACCTTCATGCTCATGAGTCCTTCTTGCAAACAGTATGTACATAAGCAAGAACTCCTCATACTCATGATTTTAATGCATATACTTACCTTGTAGTCTTGAGTTGGCTTAGGATGGAATGAACCTGCACAAACAAAGTTAGATAACACAGATACATCCACTAGCCAGAGCAAACAAAAGAAACCACAAGAATACCAAGACTGGGATGACATGTAGAGAGTGAGTACAAGGTACCACATTTGATTGGACATGTCCCCAAGAGTAAAGATATGCAATGAATTTGACTGATTTCTTTCCCTTAGGTGTCTTGCTCCCCCTGAATCTGACATGGGATATTGGGAGAAGATAGGGAACAGAAAATCAGAGCTGAAAGATACAAATGAATAGAACTTAATGCAAATAAGCACATATGAACATGTCTTTCCCCCAAAAAGACATGTGGCATCTCTCCTCTTGAACATCAAGCATCTGGGATCCTTGAGTATTTTCTCCCCCTGGAGATCTCTTTCTCCCCCTTAATACTTTCTCCCTTGTAGATGATAAGCTTTGATGTGATCTCTCTCTCCCCCTTTGACATCAATTTCCAAGAAGGGCTTTCTGGAATCTGTCGAATGGGTTTGGTCCTTGAGACTCAGCACAAAGCAATGGATAAAACTGTGATGCTTGTAGAGGACAAGATTCATTGAGTGGAGCTGGAATAGAAGAAATATAGAACAAGTGGCAAACTGTTTTTCCTGTTGTGAAGTCGGTGGCACCGAGTGGCATGTTTCGGTTGTACCGAAAGGATTCGGTTGAACCGAAAACTACAAGTCGGTGAAACCGAGTTCAACACAGAGAAAACACTTGTCACCTCAGCTCACTAAACATGTGAGATCTCACAAAGATTTGCAATGAATTAGATGCCGAAAATGCAGAACAAAAACAAAAAGCAAAGAGAAGAAACTGAAAGATCTAGATGAAGTTGAAAAAGAGAAAGAAAAGAAACATGCATGAGACAAATGCAATAACACAAAAAGAACACAAGAGAACTTCATCTAGAGTTGGGCGGTGACATAGTCACCTATGTTAGAGTATATTGACTTGGGAGTCAAGTGAGAACACTTGATCATAGGTCATACTCATCGTTTAAGCTCAAAATGGGGTTACCATTTTTCGTTTAAGCATCTTGATGTATTCACATCTTGTTGAGTTGCTTTGACTCACGTCTTGGAGTAAACCTTCTCTAAGATGGAATAACATACCTTGGGTGGTGGTGTGGTTCTTGCTCATGTAGTTGAACATGTGTGGGTGCTCAAAGTTGATGTGGCTCATCAAGAGTTGGGAGCACCACTTGGAGTTTGAGTTCATCTACCTACATGGGTTAGTCCTTGCAAGGAAGAGCACTTGTGTATCCAAATATGACAATCATGAAGCTCAACATAGAATTTGTCAAAGGATATGTTTGAATGGTTTTGTGCTTCCTTGTCTTCAACCACCATCGTGTAGAGACTTGGTGATGTAGAGATGGCTCAAGATGTGAGTGAGTCGCAATCTCATGGAATTAGACTCAATCAAGCACCTACATGGGTTAGACAACATGCAAGATACAAATATATATCCAAGATATAAGATAGTCATCATAAGAGATATATCATGGATTAGTCATAAGCTCATGTCTTGCATGTATCCAATGGAGTTTCTACTCCAAGTTCGAAGCATCAATAATGTTCAATTCACCTCTCAACCTGCAAAACACTGTCTCATCGAGTGGCTTAGTAAATATATCCGCTAATTGCTTATCGGTGCGAACATGCTTAAGATTAATGTCACCCTTAGCAACATGGTCTCGAATGAAATGATGACGAACTTCAATATGCTTAGTTCGAGAATGTTGTACAGGATTATGACCAATTTTGATAGCACTTTCATTGTCACAAAGCAGTGGAACATGTTTCACATAGATCCCATAATCTTTAAGAGTTTGGGTCATCCAAAGTAATTGAGCACAACATGAACCAGCGGCAATGTATTCCGCTTCAGCGGTGGATAAGGACACCGAGTTTTGTTTCTTGGAAGACCAAGACACAAGAGATCTACTAAGAAATTGACAAGTACCCGAAGTGGACTTTCTATCAACCTTGTCTCCGGCATAATCCGAGTCGAAATAGCCAACAAGATCAAAAGAAGACCTCTTAGGATACCAAATGCCAAAGTTTGGTGTATGAATTAAGTATCTAACTATCCTTTTTACGGCCTTAAGATGACATTCTTTAGGAGCAGCTTGATATCGTGCACACATGCACACACTTAGCATAATATCGGGACATGAAGCACATAGGTATAACAATGAACCAATCATAGAGCGATAAACCTTTTGATCAACCAGTTCACCATCTTTGGTCAAATCATTATGTCCACTAGTAGGCATGGGTGTAGACATACCTTTGCATTCTTGCATATTGAACTTCTTGAATAAGTCCTCGGTGTACTTCATTTGAGAGACAAATGTACCTTCCTTAGTTTGCTTGATTTGCAAACCGAGAAAGAATTTGAGTTCACTCATCATAGACATCTCAAACTTCTCTGACATTAGCTTTCCAAACTTTTCACTAAAGAGAGGGTTAGTTGAACCAAATATGTATCATCAACATAAATTTGGCATACAAATAGTTCTCCATTAACCCTTTTAGTAAAAAGAGTAGAATCAATTTTACCAATTTCAAAACCACTTGCAATAAGAAACTTGGTCAGGCATTTATACCATGCTCTAGGAGCTTGTTTAAGACCATAAAGAGCTTTGTGAAGTTTGTAAACATGATTTGGTTTCTTAGGATTGATAAAGCCGGGAGGTTGTTTGACATAAACTTCCTCCTCTATTTCACCATTTAGAAAAGCACTTTTAATGTCCATTTGGTACAAGGTGATATTATGGTGATTAGCATAGGCAAGTAAGATGCAAATGGACTCAAGTCTAGCAACGGGAGCATATGTCTCACCGTAGTCCATACCTTCGACTTGTGTGTACCCTTGGGCGACGAGACGTGCTTTGTTGCGAACCACTTGTCCATCTTCATCTTGCTTGTTGCGAAACACCCATTTGGTACCAATGATGTTGTGGTTGTTGTCGGGCTTCTCAACCAATGTCCAAACTTGGTTTCTCTCAAAGTTGTGTAGCTCTTCATGCATAGCGTTTATCCAATCCGGATCTTCCAATGCTTCTTCAACCTTCATAGGTTCAATGCTAGAGATGAATGAATAGTTTTCACAAAAGTTAGCTAAACGAGTTTTTGAGCGAGTGATTCTCCCGGTTTGTATATCATTGAAGATTTGCTCGACGGGATGATCTTTGGCGATTCTTGCTCGAACTTGTGAGAGCTTTTGCTTGGGTCTTCGTTGAACATCTTCTTCATCTTGTTCTTCTTCCTGGCCTTCTTCATTGTTGACGTTGTCGTTTTCTTGTCGTGGTGGAGAAGGAGGTTGTTGATGTTCGTCTTGATGCATTTCCTTGTCTTCTTCATCTTGGTGTGTCCCACTTGTGGATGCTTCCGTGTCGATTCTTGGTTCACCTTGTTGTGAAGTAGAAGCTTCCACTTGGACAGATGAAGTACTCTCCTTCACCTCCGTTGGACGAATTTTGCCAATGGACAAGTCTT
Source organism: Triticum monococcum (assembly GCA_034509565.1). NCBI lineage: Eukaryota > Viridiplantae > Streptophyta > Magnoliopsida > Poales > Poaceae > Triticum > Triticum monococcum. The sequence continues at coordinate 361,214,095 of CM067845.1, read as the reverse complement.
GGATTGCTTCTGAAGGGTCTTTGTCTCCTACATCAATTGGCAATTGCTCTACTTGCGAGCCATTAGATTCATCAAACTTCACATCTACCGTCTCTTCAACCTTTCGGGTGAAATTGTTGTAGACACGGTAAGTGTGAGAGTTTGAGCCATAACCAAGTAGGAAACCTTCATGAGATTTAGGAGCAAACTTTGAACGACGATGCTTATCAAGAATGTAGCACTTTGAGCCGAATACTCGAAAGTATCCAACTTGGGGTTTGTTACCGGTGAGGAGCTCGTATGCCGTCTTGCCGAGTAGCTTGTGAAGGTACAAGCGATTTGTTGCGTGACAAGCTGTCTCAACCGCTTCTGCCCAAAAGTGCTTCGGCGTCTTGTATTCATCAAGCATTGTTCTTGCCATTTTGATGAGCGTCTGTTTCTTCCTTTCAACAAATCCATTTTGTTGAGGTGTGTACGTAGCTGAGAACTCGTGTGAAATCCCTTCTTCGTCAAGAAAGGTGTCCACATTTGCGTTCTTGAACTCCGTTCCGTTGTCACTCCGAACCTTCTTGATCTTCACGTCAAACTGATTTTGGGCCTTCCTAGCGAAGTTTTTGAAGATCTTCTGGACCTGCGACTTGTCATTAAGAAAGAACACCCACGTAAATCTTGAAAAGTCATCAACTATAACTAGACCAAAGGAATTTCCACCGAGACTCTTATAGGCGTTGGGACCAAAAAGATCCATATGAAGTAGCTCGAGTGGCCTCCTTGTGGTCATGATGTTCTTCACGGGATGTCTTCCCCCAACCTATTTACCTGCTTGACAAGCACTACAAAGTCTATCCTTATCAAATATGACATCGTTAACTCCAAGGATATGATTTCCTTTAATAAGCTTGTCAAGGTTTCTCATGCCAACGTGTCCTAGTCGTCTATGCCACAACCAACCTTTTGAGGATTTAGCAATAAAGCAAGTTTTAGGTTGTGCCTTTTTAGAGAAATCGACAATGTAAAGATCACCTCTACGTATACCAGTAAAGACCATTTTATGATTGTCTCGACGAAACACTTGGCAATCTACCTCAGTAAATAGGACATTCAAACTAAAATCAGCAAGTCTAGATACTGAAAGTAAGTTGTAGCCGAGAGATTCAACGAGCATGACATTTTGAATGGAACTGTCATGTGAGATGGCCACCTTACCAAGGCCAACCACTTTACCCTTTGAGTTATCACCAAAAGTGACATATTTTCGAGGTCCGTCATTTTCAGCAAGCTCACGAAACATCTCTTCATCTCCGGTCATATGATCAGTACATCCACTATCGAGAACCCATTCCTTTCCTCCTGACGCATATCCCCGAAGATTTGCCGTAAGACCAAAGTGTCTCATTGCATCATCAAGATCGAAGTCACTATCATCATCATCATCATAGTATCCATGTTCACCATGATCTTGTGACTCATCATTTCCTAGAGAGGGTAATTCATTAGATAAATGATCATCAAAGTGGTCGCTTTTATGAATTCTTATAGCTTCGAATATAATATCACCAATGATTCCAATATTTCCTTTAGCTCGCTTGAGATTGGCAAGCTCAAATAGACAATTACCAAAACTAAGATCACTAGAGTTCATCTTACTCAAGGCAATAGATTTATGGAGAATTTCATCCAAATTTTTCAAGGAATGGTCGGGAAATCGTTCCTCAAGAAATTTCCATATAGTATAGGCACAATTAAGAGTAGGCAAACTAGCAATCAAATTTTTGGGCAATCCTCTAATGATGAGCTCGATAGTTCTAAGATTGCGAATCATGTCAATATCTTCATCTAGGGTAGGATGCAAGGGATCAATATGAGGTGCACAAGGGCTAGCAATATACTTGTTCAAATGATATTGGTTGAAGATTACAAGCATCTCATTTTTCCACTCAGGAAAAAATTCTCCATCAAGAATAGGCACTCTATGTCTAGGACTCCCTAAAGTAGACACATCCATCTTCCTCCAATGGTGATTAAACCAAGGCAATGGAGACCAAAGCTCTGATACCACTTGTTGGACCTTGAAGTAGATGTGTCTAGAGGGGGGGGGGTGATTAGACACTTAATGCTAAAGTTGCAATTTTTAAGCTTTTTCGGTTTAAGTGGAGTTTAGGCATAATTTCAACATTCACAATACATATCAAGCAAGTATGCAAAGAGTGTATAGGCAGCGGAAAGTAAAGCATGCAACTTGCAAGAATGTAAAGGGAAGGGTTTGGAGAAATCAAACGCAATTGGAGACATGGATGTTTTCCCGTGGTTCGGATAGGTGGTGCTATCCTACATCCACGTTGATGGAGACTTCAACCCACGAAGGGTAACGGTTGCGCGAGTCCACGGAGGGCTCCACCCATGAAGGGTCCATGAAGAAGCAACCTTGTCTATCCCACCATGGCCATCGCCCACGAAGGACTTGCCTCACTAGCGGTAGATCTTCACGAAGTAGGCGATCTCCTTGCCCTTACAAACTCCTTGGTTCAACTCCACAAGCTTGTCGGAGGCTCCCAAGTGACACCTAGCCAATCTAGGAGACACCACTCTCCAAGAAGTAACAAATGGTGTGTTAATGTTGAACTCCTTGCTCTTGTGCTTCAAATGATAGTCTCCCCGACACTCAACTCTCTCTCATAGGATTTGGATCTGGTGGAAAGAAGGTTTGAGTGGAAAGCAACTTGGGAAGGCTAGAGATCAAGATTCATATGGTAGGAATGGAATATCTTGGTCTCAACACATGAGTAGGTGATTCTCTCTCAAAACATATGAGTTGGAAGTGTATATGTGTTCTGATGGCTCTCTCCACGAATGAAGAGGAGGTGGAGGGGTATATATAGCCTCCACACAAAATCCAACCGTTACACACAATTTACCAATCTCGGTGGGACCGAATCAACAAACTCGGTCAGACCGAAAAGGTAAACCTAGTGACCGTTAGAGATTTTCGGTGGGACCGACTGGATCAACTCGATGGGACCGATGTGCTAGGGTTAGGGTAAATCCAAAACTCGGTTTGACCGATTACTCAAACTCGGTGGGACCGATTTTGGTAATAGGCGAAACAGAGAGTTGGCCAAGCAAACTCGGTGGGACCGATTGCATATCTCGGTGAAACCGAAAGTATTGCAATAGGTAACAGAGAGTTTGCAAGCCCATCTCGGTGAGACCGAGATCCCATCGGTGAGACCGAACTGATTAGGGTTTGGCAGTGGCTTATGACATATGAAACTCGGTGGGACCGGATAGAAATAATCGGTAGGTCCGAGTTTGGCTTTAGGTTTAGATCATATGTGGATATGGGAAAGTAGCTGAGGATTTTGGAGCATATCATTAAGCACTTGAGTAAGAGACTCATTAAGCAACACCTCATCCCTCCTTGATAGTATTGACTTTTCCTATTGACTCAATGTGATCTTGGATCACTAAAATATAAAATGAAGAGTCTTGAGCTTTGAGCTTTAGCCAATCCTTTGTCCTTAGCATCTTGGAGAGCTTCCCACAGCCTTTAGTTCATGCCACTCCATTGTTGAACTTATCTGAAATATACTAGATAGAAATGTTAGTCCAACAAGAGATATGTTGTCATTAATTACCAAAACCACCTAGGTAGCACTTGTGCTTTCAAAAGGGAACAACGTATATTGTTATGCGGTTCGACCGATAAAGATCTTCGTAGAATATGTAGGAGCCAATATGAGCATCCAGGTTCCGCTATTGGTTATTGACCAGAGATGTGTCTCGGTCATGTCTACATGGTTCTCGAACCCGTAGGGTCCGCACGCTTAACGTTCGATGACGATTTGTATTATGAGTTATGTGATTTGATGTACCGAAGGTTGTTCGGAGTCCTGGATGAGGTCACGGACATAACAAGGAGTCTCAAAATGGTCGAGATGTAAAGATTGATATATTGGAAGGCTATATTCGGACATCGGAAAGGTTCCGAGTGATTCGGGTATTTTTCGGAGTACCGAGAGTTACGGGAATCCGCCCGGGGAAGTAGTGGGCCTTAATGGGCCATACGGGAAAGGAGAGAAGGGTCTCAAGGGTTGGCTGCGCGCCCCCCATGGCAAGTCCGAATTGGACTAGGGAAGGGGCGGCGCCCCCTCTCTTTCCTTCTCCCTCTCCTACTCCTTCCCTCTCTCCTCTCTTGGAAAAGGAAGGGGACTCCAACTAGGATTGGGAATCCTAGTTGGACTCCCCCTATAGGCGCGCCCCTCCTAGGCTGGCCTCCTCTTCCTCCCTCCTTTATATACATGGGCAGGGGGCACTCATAGACACACAAGTTGATTTCTTAGCCATGTGCGGTGCCCCCCTCCATAGTTTTCCACCTCGGTCATATTGTCGTAGTGCTTAGGCGAAGCCTTGCGTCGGTAACTTCATCATCACCGTCACCACGCCGTCATGCTGAAGAAACTCTCCCTCGGCCTTAGCTGGATCTAGAGTTTGAGGGACATCACTGAGCTGAATGTGTGCAAATCGCGGAGGTGCTGCGTGTTCAATACTTGATCGGTTGGACCGGGAAGACGTTCGACTACATCAATCGCGTTACTAAACACTTCTGCTTTCGGTCTACGAGGGTACGTGGACACACTCTCCCCGCTCGTTGTTATACTTTCCTAGATAGATCTTGCGTGATCGTAGGATTTTTTTTGAAATACTAAGTCCCCCAACAGTGGCATCAGAGCCAGGTCTATGCGTAGATATTATATGCACGAGTAGAACACAAAGAGTTGTGGGCGAGATACTGCTTACCAGCATGTCATACTTTGATTCGGCGATATTGTTGGATGAAGTGGCCCAGGCTGACATTACATGACCGCGTTCATGAGACTGGTTCTACCGCCGTGCTTCGCACACAGGTGGCTAGTGGGTGTTTGTTTCTCCAACTTCAGTTGAATCGAGTGTGACTACGCCTGGTCCTTGTTGAAGGTTAAAACAACACACTTGACAAAAAAATCATTATGGTTTTGATGCGTAGGTAAGAACGGTTCTTGCTAAGCCCATAGCAGCCACATAAAACTTGCAACAACAAAGTAGAGGACGTCTAACTTGTTTTTGCAGGGCATGTTGTGATGTGATATGGTCAAGATGTGACGAGATACAAATTGTTGTATGAGATTATCATGTTTTGTTAAAGTTATCGGCAACTGGCAGGAGCCTTATGGTTGTCTCTTTATTGCATAAGATGCAAGCGCCATATAATTGCTTTACTTTATCGCTATGCGATAGCAATAGTTGCAAAAGCAATAGTTGGCGAGACGACCATGTGATGACATGTTGATAAAGATCAAGATGATGGAGATCATGGTGTCATGCTGGTAACGATGGAGATCATGACGGTACTTTGGAGATGAAGATCAAAGGTACAAGATGATGATGGCCATATCATGTCACATATTTTGATTGCATTGATGTTTATCTTTTATGCATCTTATTTTACTTAGTACGATGGTAGCATTATGAGATGATCCCTTACTAGAATTTCAAGGAATAAGTGTTCTCCCTGAGTATGCACCATTGCGACAGTTCTTCGTGCTGAGACACCACGTGATGATCAGGTGTGATAAGCTCTACGTTCACATACAACGGGTGCAAGCCAGTTTTGCACATTGAGAATTCTCGGGTTACACTTGACAAGCCTAGCATATGCAGATATGGCCTCGGAACACTGAGACCAAAAGTTCGAGCGTGAATCATATAGTAGATATGATCAACATAGTGATGTTCACCATTGAAAACTACTCCATCTCACGTGATGATCGAACATGGTTTAGTTGATGTGGATCACGTGATCACTTAGATGATTAAGAGGGATGTCTATCTAAGTGGGAGTTCTTAAGTAATATGATTAACTGAACTTTAATTTATCATGAACTTAGTACCTGATAGTATTTTGCATATCTATGTTGTAGATAAATAGCTCGTGTATAGCTCCCTGTTTTATTTTTTGATATGTTCCTAGAGAAAAATAAGTTGAAAGCTGATAGTAGCAATGGTGCAGACTAGGTCTGTGATCTGAGGATTATCCTCATTGTTGCATAGAAGAATAATGCCCTTGATGCACCGCTAGGTGACAGACCTATTGCAGGAGCAGATGTAGACATTATGAATGTTTGACAAAGCTCGGTATGATGACTACTTGATAGTTTAGTGCACCATGCTTTATGGCTTAGAACCGAGACTTCAAAAATGGTTTGAACGCCATGAAACATATAAGATGTTCCAAGAGCTGAAATTTGTATTTCAGACTCATGCCCAAGTCGAGAGGTATGAGACCTCTGACAAATACTTTGCCTACAAGATGGAGGAGAATAGCTCAACCAGTGAGCATGTGCTCATAATGTCTAAGCACTACAATCGCTTGAATCAAGTGGGAGTTAATCTTCCAGATAAGATAGTGATTGACAGAGTTCTCTAGTCACTATCACCAAGTTACTGGAACTTCGTGATGAACTATAATATGCAAGGGATGATGAAAATGATTCCCCGAGCTCTTTGCGATGCTGAAATCGGTGAAGGTAGAAATCAAGAAAAGCATCAAGTGTTGATGGTTGACAAGACCACTAGTTTCAAGTAAAAGGGCAAGGGGAAGAAAGGGAACTTTGATAACCCACAAGTATAGGGGATCGCAACAGTTTTTGAGGGTAGAGTATTCAACCCAAATTTATTGATTCGACACAAGGGGAGCCAAAGAATATTCTCAAGTATTAGCAGCTGAGTTGTCAATTCAACCACACCTAGAAACTTAATATCTGTAGCAAAGTGTTTAGTAGCAAAGTAATATGATAGTAGTGGTAACGATAGCAAAAGTAATATGTTGGGGTTTTATAGTGATTGTAACAGTAGCAACGGAAAAGTAAATAAACGAAGCACAATATAGGAAAAGCTCGTAGGCATTAGATCGGTGATGGAGAATTATGTCGGATGCGATCGATCATGTAACAGTCATAACATAGGGTGACATAGAACTATCTCCAGTTCATCAATGTAACGTAGGCATGTATTCCGAATATAGTCATACGTGCTTATGGAAAAGAACTTGCATGACATCTTTTGTCCTACCCTCCCGTGGTAGCGGGGTCCTATTGGAAATTAAGGGATATTAAGGCTTCCTTTTAATAGAGTACCAGACCAAAGCATTAACACATAGTGAATACATGAACTCCTCAAACTACGGTCATCACCGGGAGTGGTCCCGATTATTGTCACATCGGGGTTGCCGGATCATAAGACATAGTAGGTGACTATTGACTTGCAAGATAGGATCAAGAACTCACATATATTCATGAAAACATATTAGGTTCAGATCTGAAATCATGGCACTCGGGCCCTAGTGACAAGCATTAAGCATAGCAAAGTCATAGCAACATCAATTCAGAAAATAGTGGATAATAGGGATCAAACCCTAACAAAACTAACTCGATTACATGATAAATCTCATCCAACCATCCCATCCAGCAAGCCTACGATGGAATTACTCACACACGGCGGTGAGCATCATGAAATTGGTGATGGAGGAAGGTTGATGATGACGATGGCGACAGATTCCCCTCTCCGGAGCCCCGAACGGACTCCAGATCAGCCCTCCCGAGAGAGTTTAGGGCTTGGCGGCGGCTCTGTATCGTAAAACGTGATGAATCCTTCTCTTTGATTTTTTTCTCCCCGAAAGTGAATATATGGACTCAAGGTTGAGGTCAGTGGAGTGTCAGGGGGCCCACGAGGCAGGGGGCGCGCCCGGGAGGGTAGGGCGCGCCCCCACCCTCGTGGACACGGTGTGGCCCCCCTGACGTGGATCTTTCTTCCAGTATTTTTTATATATTCCAAAATAATTCTCCATTGATTTTCAGGTCATTCCCATAACTTTTAGTTCTGCACAAAAATAACACCATGGCAAATCCTGCTGAAAACAGCATCAGTCCGGGTTAGTTCCATTCAAATCATGCAAGTTAGAGTCCAAAACAAGGGCAAAAGTGTTTGGAAAAGTAGATACGATGGAGACGTATCAACTCCTCTAAGCTTAAACCTTTGCTTGTCCTCAAGCAATTCAGTTGATAAACTGAAAGTGATAAAGAAAAACTTTTACAAACTTTGTTTGCTCTTGTTGTTGTAAATATGTAAAGCCATCATTCAAGTTTTCAGCAAAGATTATGAACCAACCATATTCACAATAACACTTAGGTCTCATGTTTACTCATATCAATGGCATAATTAACTAGCGAGCAATAACAATAAATCTCGGATGACAACACTTTCTCAAAACAATCACGATATGATATAACAAGATGGTATCTCGCTAGCCCTTTCTAAGACCGCAAAACATAAATGCAGAGCTCCTTTAAAGATCAAGGACTGACTGGAAATTGTAATTCATGGTAAGAGAGATCCAGTCAAGTCATACTCAATGTAAACTAACAATAATACATGCAAATGACAGCGGTGCTCTCCAACTGGTGCTTTTTAATAAGAGGATGATGACTTAGCATAAAAGTAAATAGATAGACCCTTCACAGAGGGAAGCAGGGATTTGTAGAGGTGCTAGAGATCGGTTTTGAAATAGATATGAATAATATTTTGAGCGGTATACTCTCATTGTCAACATACCAACCGAGAGATTTTGATATCTTCCATGCTACACACATTATAGGCGGTTCCCAAGCAGAATGGTAAAGTTTATACTCCCCCCACCACCAACAAGCATCAATCCATGGCTTGCCCGAAACAACGGGTGCCTCCAACTAACAACAATCCTGGGGGAGTTTTGTTTGCAATTATTTTGATTTGATTTGCTTAAAGCATGGGACTGGGCATCCCGGTGACCAGCCATGTTCTCGTGACTGAGGAGCGGAGTCCACTCCTCTTGAGAATAACCAGCCTAGCATGGAAGATACACACAACCCTAGTTGATACATGAGCTGTTCGAGCATACAAAACAGAATGTTTATTTGAAGGTTTAGAGTTTGGCACATACAAATTTACTTGGGACGGCAAGTAGGTACCATGTATAGGTAGGTATGGTAGACTCATATGGAATAACTTTGGGGTTTATGGAGTTGGATGCACAAGTAGTATTCCCGCTTAGTACAAGTGAAGGCTAGAAAAAGACTGGGAAGCGACCAACTAGAGAGCGACAACAGTCATGAACATGCATTAAAATTAATCAACACCGAATGTGAGCATGAGTAGGATATAATGCACCATGAACATAAATATCATAGAGGCTATGTTGATTTTGTTTCAACTACATGCGTGAACATGTGCAAAGTCAAGCCACTCGAATCGTTCAAAGGAGGATACCACCCCATCATACCACATCACAACCATTTTAATAGCATGTTGGCACGCAAGGTAGACCATTATAAGCTCCTAGCTAATTAAGCATGGCATAAGCAATTATAATCTCTAATTGTCATTGCAAACATGTTTCTTTCATAATAGGCTGAATCAGGAACGATGAACTAATCATATTTACAAAAACAAGAGAGGTCGAGTTCATACCAGCTTTTCTCATCTCAATAAGTTCATCATATAATCATCATTATTGCCTTTCACTTGCACGACCGAATAGTGTGGATAATAATAATAGTGCACATGCATTGGACTAAGCTGGAATCTGCGAGCATTCAATTCAAGAGAGAAGACAAGGTAATATGGGCTCTTTTTTAGATCAACAATAATGCATATGAGAGCCACTCAACATTTTCATTATGGTCTTCTCGTCTCGACCCCCAAAGAAAAGAAACAAAACTATTTACACGGGTGTCGGTGTCAAAACCGGCGGATCTCGGGTAGGGGGTCCCGAACTGTGTGTCTAAGGCGGATGGTAACAGGAGGCGGGGGACACAATGTTTACCCAGGTTCGGGCCCTCTCGATGGAGGTAATACCCTACCTCTGCTTGATTGATCTTGATGATATGAGTATTACAAGAGTTGATCTACCACGAGATCGTAGAGGCTAAACCCTAGAAGCTAGCCTATGATTATGATTGCTCTTGTCCTACGGACTAAACCCTCCAGTTTATATAGACACCGGAGGGAGCTAGGGTTACACAGAGTCAGTTACAAGGGAGGAGATCTACATATCTGAACTACCAAGCTTGCCTTCCACGCAAAGGAGAGTCCCACCCTGACACGGGACGAAGTCTTCAATCTTGTATCGTCATAGTCCAACAGTCTGGCCGAAGGATATAGTCCAGCTGTCCGAGGACCCCCTAATCCAGGACTCCCTTAGTAGCCCCTGAACCAGGTTTTAATGACGATGAGTCCGGCACGCATATTGTCTTCAACATTGCAAGGCGGTTTCCTCCTTCGAATACTCCATAGAAGATTTTGAACACAAGGATCATGTCCGGCTCTGCAAAACAAATTCCACATACCACCGTAGAGAGTATAATATTTCCACAAATCTAATCTGCTGACAACTTTTCATAACGTGACATCACGCCATGGCCCGGTCATTATTCGAACCGTTTTTCTCAACCAGCTACCAGACATATTGCGAGGTGGTTTTCGTGGCACGTCTTGTCGAAGCAGAGATCGTGTCCCCTTATCACGGGATTCTCATCAAGACGGATGTGGGTAACCCAACCACGCCATCAATTACGATGCTTGGGGAATAAGCGAGTTTACCAGGCAGGTGGGGAGGCGCATAGCTTCTTCCGCCCTTATAAAGGGACAAGGACTCCTCCTTTTCACCCACACCTTCTTCTTCCTTGCCCATCCATTCTTACGCACTCGTGCCCCAACGCCCAAGTTCGCATTTCCTCCGCAAAACCACTCAAACATGTCCGGAGCGGGAGGCAAGTGGATGGTCTCCTCTGTTATGGAGGAGAACATTACGAAGCTCTGGGAAGCCGGATACCCGGCCGCAGATATCGCGCACCGGCTCCCAGATGCGGGGCAGATCGTCCCTACCCCCGAACCCTATGAAAGGGTTGTATTCCTTACCCATTTCGTCCGCGGGCTGGGATTTCCCCTCCACCCATTTGTTCGCGGGCTCATGTTCTACTACGGGCTAGACTTCCATGACCCGGCCCCCAATTTCATCCTCAACATCTCGGCGTTCATCATTGTGTGTGAGGCCTTCCTCCGCATCAAGCCCCACTTCAGCCTGTGGCTGAAGACCTTCAATGTTAAGCCGAAGGTGGTGGTCGGACAGCAAGCGGAGTGCGGAGGCGCCATGGTGGGAAAGATGCCCAATGTCACCTGGCTCGAAGGCTCCTATGTGGAGACAGTGAAGGGGTGGCAATCGGGGTGGTTCTACATCACCGAGCCGCGTGACACCAACTGGGTGGCGGCCCCTGAATTTCGATCCGGCATCCCCACGCGGCTCACCTCCTAGAAAGAGATGGGCCTACCCTCGGGTTCATCGGTGGAGCTGACCGGACTCCAGAACTGTGTTAAAAATATGATAAGCAAGAAAATCAAGCTTGTCAACATGGTCCAGGTCATGCTCTTCCACCGGATCCTCCTGTGTCAAAGACGGGCATTCAATATGTGGGAGTTCGACCTGGCTAAGCACCAGACGCTGCGAGAGCTCTTCGACATGACACACCAGGACATCTGGAGGGTGTTGTTCAAGTCTGCCGAGGTACCTCCTCCCCTTACCGAGGATCGCGACTCAGCGCAAAGCACCCTGCCAATCCGGTAAGCTTCTTATATCTCATAAGACGTTTCTTTCCCCAATATAATCATATGGGGGATCTAAGCCTCCATGCCATTTAACAGGAATGGGTCGCGATAGCGGAGCGGGTCGATTGTCCGGCCCCACTGCCCGAGGATCCAGCCAGTGCTCTCTTAATGGAGATGCTGGTTCCGGCGCCCTATGAGGCGCCGGAGAAGAAGGCCAAGAAGAAGGCCACGGGGACCAGTAAAGGTCTCCGGTGCAAGGTCATATCGGACTCATCGTTCGATAACACCGAGGCGCCCTCCTCCCACGAAAACGAGGAGGAGGAAGAGGAAAATTCTCCCCCCAGCTAGGGGAGATAAGAAAAGGAAGGCCGCCCCGTCAGGGGAAGCCGAAGGGTCCGAGAAGGGAAGGACTCTCCTTCTGGACTGCTCCACGGCGGCCGCTTTTAGCGACGAGGAGTGGTTACCCAGGGACAAGCCCCTGGCAAAGTCGTAAGTATCCGGATACCGTAATTATTCTTGGTATGTTTTATTTTATTACTTCTTATCATGCCGAACATGATCATGCAGTCCCTCCAAAGCCCGTATCGACATATCCTCTTCGAATGAGTCTTTGGGCCCGTCGAAGATGAACAGTGATTCGCTCCTGACCGCCTCCTCCCCCCGCCCTACGGACGACGTCGAGGTGTTGTCTCAAAGGGTACCGAACCAAGGAGAGACAGTTCTAGAAGCGCCCCAAGGCGACATTCCGGACGCTGGGCACACGAGGGGCAAGACTCCCATGGGCTCTAATGCCGGGGGTAGCAAGTCTGTGCCGATGGCCTCTGTCCATCCAGGGGCATCGGACAATTTGCTGGAAGCGCTTCACGGTGCTTCCATTGAGGAAGAGCACCGCACTATCATGAGTGCGGTGGTCAAGAAGATTCAGTCCGCCAAAAGCGGACTGATTGAAGCCTGTGCCAGCCTCCTAACAGGCTTTGAGGTAAGTAATCAAATTATGAGAAAATGTTACAACATAGACAGTAGCCCCTGATGCTCTGTTTGGTGTTCGGAAGAAAGGCCGAAAAGAGGATCAAATAATAATCACAGGAGTCTAATCAGAATATGTCTATGTGAATAAGCAGGCTTCGCTGCTGGCCGCTGCCGCTCACACGACGGAGGTCTCCGCACTGAAGCGGGACCTTGAGCGGTCCGAGGAAGAGCTCAGCCTTACCAAGAGGCAGCTCGAAGAGAACAAAGGTAAGTGATACCTCGTCTGTTTATTGATAAAGAAAAAGGAAACTGGTTGTTAGGTCATAGGATCATCATGAATTTTGCCAGGGGCCACAACCGAAGTGGCGACCCTGAAGAAGGCGTTGTCCGAGGCCGAAGGCAAATCAGCCAAGGAGCGCACCGAGTGCGAGAAGCAAGAGGCCCGAGTCGGCGAGCTTCAGCAAGAGCTCCAGGAGTTTGTCAAGAAGTACGAGTCCTTGGAGCGTGACTCTAAGACGCAAGGGTCCGAGCTTGCAAAGGCCCTCGAGAACGCACAAAATGCCAAGGCCGAAGCCCAAAAGGCCCTCCAGGAAATTGAGGCAGTCAGGAAGATAGCGACGGGTAAGGCATTCTTTATGCAAAGCAAGCATGTGAAGGAAACCTTCCTTTTACTTACCCGAATTCGGAGCTCTTCAGGAGCGTTCGCAGATCTACCCAGCAGTGTGTCGGATGCCGCGGAGTTCTACCGGGCCGAGGAAGGAGCTCGACGGAGAGGTTGTTCTGGTCTCAGTATACTGAGACCGAACATCCAATGCCCTTGAGCGACCAGTTGAAGCAACTGGTCGAGCTTCACAAGGCGGCCGAACTGGCCATGAAGGGCCTCATAGTCCAGATGTGGCCTGGCGAGCCCCTGCCCGGTAGCTATTTCGGCCTGGTAAGGCGGCTTGTGAACACCTGCCCCCGGCTTGAAGTTATAAAGCGGTCCGTCTGCATTGAGGGTGTGCGCAGGGCTTTTGCCCTGGCGAAAGTGCACTGGGCGAAGATGGACGCCGAAAAGCTGGTGAAGGAGGGGCCGCCGGAGGGCAAGGAGCATCGCCATCCCAAAAAGTATTATGACAGTGTCCTGAAGGGTGCTTGCCTTGTGGTAGAGGAATGTGCTAAGGATGTAATATTTGAATGAATGTACTCATGTGATCCTGTAATGTGAAACGAGTTCATGTGTGCTATGTAACGCTTGTTAATTTAAAATATTACCTTTTGTGCGGCCGTTTATAAAATTTGAGAGTTGGCCAGTCGTCAGCTTCTGCCCCCATGTAACTAGTACTGAGGTGTTCGGGATAAACCTGATCACTCTTTATCCCAGTTTTGGGTCCTTCGAAGGAGGTGTTCAGCGCAACGAACCAGGCAATCGGACTATAAAGCTTTATCACTCTCACTTAGCCATAGAAGTCTACAATTTTAAATTTTGGCGAAGCCCCTAGTATTCGGAAGGCCGAACTTGGGGCGCTATGTATGCCTAAATCGAACAAGGCCGTCTCCTTGCCCGAAGCGAAAAAAATATTTAAGGATTTGAGACCTCTCGAACAGCGACCAGCTCTCGCCGCATCATGACAGTCAGTTTTCGGCTTTCTCTACTGAGGTGCTCGTCCGGAAGAACCGGGACACAATCGCAGTAGTTCTCCTAGTGCTACCTTAGCCGATATAGCGGAACGTAAGGTACCAAAACATGGGAGCCGGGCAAACCCAACTATTGACCCAAGACATGATTCGGAGTTGATGCACGTAATGCTATAAGTTCGGGGTGTCACACTATCGAAAGTGTTCGGACTTTTCATGCCGTGTTATGGGGTAAATTGAAGCCCCTGGCGCACTGGGCGTATCAGAATGTACGGGTGCGACTTGTCGTAAGTAAGCAGGCAGGAAAAAAGAAAAAGGAATGCAATAATGAGCTGATGCTGTATATTTTTATTTAAATGATATGTCAAAGCATATGCATACATGTAGTGCAAGAAGTAAAAAATAGGACTATTTGACATGTCCTATCCAAGGTCAAGCTGCGTGTGGGTATGCAAAACAGGTATATCGATCGTTATCAGAGCCCACCTAAGGATTCCCTTGTAGGTCAAAGCTTCTTGCTTCCTTGGTGTTTCTTTCCCATGACAGGTCTGATAATCAGACGATCGGAGAGGGCCTTCAGAGAATAGGGGCCTGAAAGGAAGAAAATGTTAAAGGTATACGGGTCCTGAAGCAGTTGAGCCGCATTGTGGGCCGTGCCATGGCCGTGCCTCCGCCTATGCCCATGGTATCTTGAGTGCGTAATTATGTACGTGCGGCGCAAATTTCGCCGCTTGACTGGGACAAGGATGGAGGCCGAATTGCTAGGCGAGCTCTAAATGTGCCTGGCGATCCTCTTGCAGGGTACTCCGGACTCGCTTGAAGGTTTCCGGGGTCTTTTTCGCTGAATTGGCAGTTTGCCTCATACGGCTGCTTTGCGCTTCTGCTGCGAGGGCCGCAGTGTGCTCCTCCGTGCGGAGTGAGCGTTCCGTGTTTCCATTAACTGTTATAACCCCGCGAGGTCCTGGCATTTTGAGCTTGAGGTATGCATAATGCGGTACCGCATTGAATCTGGCAAATACGGTTCGTCCGAGCAGTGCATGATAGCCATTGCGGAAGGGGACGATATCGAAGATTAACTCTTCGCTTCGGAAGTTGTCCGGAGATCCGAAGACTACTTCCAGTTTTATTGAGCCCGTGCAACACACCTCTACACCTGGGATGACACCTTTAAAGGTGGTTTTGGTGGGTTTGATCCTCGAGGGGTCTATGCCCATTTTATGCACTGTATCTTGATAGAGCAGGTTCAGGCTGCTGCCACCGTCCATAAGGACTCGAGTGAGGTGAAATCCGTCAATGATGGGGTCAAGGACCAATGCGGCAGAACCTCCATGACGGATACTGGTGGGGTGGTCCCTGCGATCGAAGGTGATCGGACAAGAAGACCATGGGTTGAACTTTGGGGCGACTGGCTCCATCGCATAGACGTCCCTCAATGCACGCTTCCGTTCCTGCTTGGGAATATGGGTTGCGTATATCATGTTTACCATTTTCACTTGGGGAGGGAATTTCTTCTGTCCTCCTGTGTTCGGCAGACGGGGCTCCTCCTCGTCGTCGCTATGCAGCCCCTTTTCCTTGTTTTCGGCATTTAACGTGCCGGCCTGTTTGAACACCCAGCATTCTCTATTGGTGTGGTTGGCTGGTTTATCGGGGGGCCGTGAATTTGACACGAACGATCGAGTATGCAGTCCAAGCTGGACAGGCCTAGATTTCTTCTTTTGAACGGCTTTTTCCGATGATCGGATTTAGAGTCACTGAATCCGGCATTAACTGTCGTGTCTTCGGCGTTGTCGCCTTGTTGCGGCGCTTGTGTCTGTTGCGACGTGGTCTGCCGTTGCTATCTTTGGCATCTGAATTGCCAGGGTTTCTTGAAGTGTTGTTGCTGCGAGCCAGCTAGCTATCCTCGCCCGCACAAAAGTAGGTCATGAGTGTCGTGACGGCTGCCATGGACTTCGGCTTTTCTTGGCCGAGGTGTCGGGCGAGCCACTCGTCGCGGATGTTATGCTTAAATGCCGCTAAGGCCTTGGCATCCGGACAGTCGACGATTTGGTTCTTTTTAGTTAGGAACCGAGTCCAGAATTTCCTGGTTGATTCCCCTGGCTGTTGGGTTATGTGACTCAAGTCATCGGCATCCGGTGGTCGCACATAAGTGCCCTGGAAGTTATCAAGGAATGCATCTTCCAAGTTCTCCCAACTACCAATGGAGTTTGCCGGCAGGCTATTGAGCCAATGTTGAGCAGGTCCTCTGAGTTTTAATGGGAGGTACTTGATGGCATGTAGATCGTCACCGCGGGCCATGCAGATGTGGAGGAGGAAATCTTCGATCCATACCGTGGGGTCTGTTATGCCATCATATGATTCAATATTCACGGGTTTAAAACCTTCTGGGAATTGGTGATCCATTACTTCATCAGTGAAGCATACAGGGTGTGCCGGGCTATATCACGACGCATTTCATACGAGTCTTGTCTGCTATATTCGGCTTGGCCGGATTTGCTTTTAGTATATCCGGCGTGATGGTCGTCGTCACTCGTTGGGGCGCACCCCCGTGATCCGTAGATCGATCTTGTATGTCCTGCTTTGTTTTCCAATACGTCTCGCAGGTCCTGCATGCTGCCCCGGGCCTTGGTGTTTTTGTTTGACTAGCAACGGGGTGCGGGCTGGACTTCGGGCTGATACGTCGCTTTGTCTCGGCCACGAGGTGGCCGGTCAGCCGCATCATACGCTGGTAGTGTAGGCTTTAATGCTTCCTCCTTGAGTTGGGGTAGCAACCTGCGCTTTGGGTAACTTTTGGTTGGGTGCTCGAGTTCGTATTCCTCGGCTGCCAGCACCTCGGTCCATCTATCCGCTAGCAGATCTTGATCAGCTTGAAACTGTCGTTGCTTTTTCTTCAAGCTTTTTGCTATGACTATAAGCCGGCGCTTGAAGCGCTCCTGCTGGACGGGATCCTCAGGCACGATAAATTCTTTGTCGCCGAGGCTTACCTCGTCATCGGAGAGAGGCATGTAATTGTCATCCTTTGATTCTCCACCTGCCGCCTGTTCCTTAGGGCTAGCTTGCCCACCCTCCCGCTCGAAGCCTGGCTGGAGGGGATTGTCTTCAGCACTGTCCGCAACGTTATTGTCTCTTGTGCCGGTATCACTGCTTTTGCTATAGTGGGGCTTAGAGCGGCACCGATGACGCCGGTGCTTAGATTGCTTCTCGAGGGGATTATCCTCCGTTGCCTTATTGCCATCGCTTTCTTTGGGGTGTCCACCATGTATATATCATATGATGAGGTGGTTGTCCAGCACCCTGTGGGTGGTGGTTCCTGTTCTTCTCCTGCATCGTCGTCCATACCGTCGATGTCTTCGGAGCCGAAATCAAGTATGTCGGTTAAGTCGTCGACAGTGGCTATTAAATGGGTGGTGGGTGGGGAATGAATTTCTTCGTCGTTCGCTTCCCACTCAAGCCGGACATAGTTTGACCAAGGATCTCCTGATAAGGAGAGAGACCTCAATGAATTTAGCACGTCGCCCAAGGGCGAGTGCTGAAAGATATTCGCGGAGGTAAACTCCACGATCGGTGCCCAATCAGATTCGATAGGCACGGACACAGGCGGCTCGGGGCCTGTGGCCGGGGATGAATCCAAGGGTCCGGCAACATAGGTCTCACAGGAGGTGAAGTTAGTATTTGGCTCTATCGCCGCTGGGTGTGCGGCCTCCGTGGCGGGGTCCATCCACCCATCCTCGGACGTCACAATCTGCTCCGGATTGAGGGCCGGAGTAGCCACAGGTGTGATCTCCTGAACACCGTCTGGCGGCAGAGCTAAGTCGTGCTCGTCGCAACTGTGCGGGGCATCTGACATGGGCTCGAATCCGTCAAAGATCAAGTCTCTGCAGATGTCGGCAGTATAGTTCAAGCTTCCAAACCTGACCTGATGACCAGGGGCGTAGCTCTCGATCTGCTCCATATGGCCAAGCGAGTTGGCCCGCAGTGCGAAGCCGCTGAATACGAAGATCTGTCCGGGAAGAAAAACCTCACCCTGGATCGCATCGTTGCCAATGATCGAAGGAGCCATCAAACCTTATGGTGACGACACAGTGGTACTCTCAATGAAAGCACCAATGTCGGTGTCAAAGCCGGCAGATCTCGGGTAGGGGGTCCCGAACTGTGCGTCTAAGGCGGATGGTAACAGGAGGCGGGGGACACAATGTTTACCCAGGTTCGGGCCCTCTCGATGGAGGTAATACCCTACTTCCTGCTTGATTGATCTTGATGATATGAGTATTACAAGAGTTGATCTACCACGAGATCGTAGAGGCTAAACCCTAGAAGCTAGCCTATGATTATGATTGTTCTTGTCCTACGGACTAAACCCTCAGGTTTATATAGACACCGGAGGGGGCTAGGGTTACACAGAGTCGGTTACAAGGGAGGAGATCTACATATCTGAACTACCAAGCTTGCCTTCCACTCAAAGGAGAGTCCCACCCGGACACGGGACGAAGTCTTCAATCTTGTATCTTCATAGTCCAACAGTCCGGCCGAAGGATATAGTCCGGCTGTCCGAGGACCCCCTAATCCAGGACTCCCTCAATGGGAAAGCTCCCATCAACCAAAAGAAGAACGAGAAATATTTTTGGGTTTTCTTTTTAATTACTACTGCTACAGGCATGGAAAGTAAACTAGTTAAAAGCTACAACTAATTTTTTTGGTTTTTTCTTAAGGTTTAATAAACAAACAAGAAGAAAGCATAAAAAGGGAAAATAAACTAGCATGGATAGTACAATGAAAAAGTATGAGCACCGGCAACTAGCATGAGTGTGTGAGCATAAATGTAATGTCGGTGAGAAATACGTACTCCCCCAAGCTTAGGCTTTTGGCCTAAGTTGGTCTATGGCTACGGATGGCCTGATGGATATCCGAAGTTGTAATTGGGGTCGTACTAAGATGCGTCAGCTATTGCCTGACGAGCTGCAGCTTGGAGGCGAGCTGCCTCCGTCCTCCTCTCGTATTCGTCCGCCTCCTCCCTGGTTATAACATATCTCCCTTTTGCCTGAAAGTCAAAGAAGGCAGGAGCAGGGAGAGCGACATGATAGGTGCGTCGTCTGTCAAAGATTAGTTGGTACTGGAGGAACTGATTGTTCCTCTCAACAAACTGATGGTGAACCATGGCATTATAATCTAAATAAGCAGGAGGCAACTCAATATCATCTCCACGTATGGGTATCTGAAGAAAATCAGCTAAACGGGTTTCACAAATTTCACCAAAGAAATCTCCATTAATTTTGTTATTATGCAACCTACGTGCAACAATGGCCCCCAAGTTATATTGTCTATCTCCTAATACATCACTCTTGAGAACACTAAGGTCAGGTACACACATGTGACATGCTTCATCCTTACCATTTATGCACCTACCTATAAAGAGAGCAAAATAATGTATAGCAGGAAAATATATGCTCCCTATGGTGGCTTGTGTTACATCTCTAGATTCCCCACTGTAATACTAGCAAGATAATCTCTAAACTCAGATTTGTGAGGTTCACTAGTGCTACCCCATTGTGGAAGTTTGCAAGCAGTATTAAAATCCTCTGAGTCCATGGTATAAGATTTATCATAAAGATCAAACAAGACAGTTTAAGAATTGCGTGATGATGAAAATTCAAACCTTCTCACAAAGGAATCAGTGAGGTAGTGGTACTGACGGCACTTATCTGCCATGAAACTCTCAAGATCAGCATTACACACATATGCTTCAAACTCCTCCTTGATTCCTGCTCGAACCATGAAGTCCTCTGACGACCATTCACAAGGCCGCACTTGAGCGTCCCTCGGTGGTTCATAGTCCGGCTCACTCATTGCGGGCCTGGGTCCTTGCTTCCTTGAAGAACCACCTTGGTACATTTTCCTAAACATATTTCCCCCTCTGACAAATTTCTTAAATTTTTAGTAACTTCAAAATAAAAGTGAACCAAACTCAACAAAATTGATAGCAACTACTCCTACAAGTGCCTAGAGGCCATATCATGCATTAAAACTACTTTTGACCACATAAATTTGACATGCAAGCTCAAGAACAGGGTCACCTAAGCAGCCAAAATTTGCAATGAATAAAGCACTAGAACAAAAACTAATTGGACCATTGGAGGAGTCACATACCAAAGAACAATCCCCCAAAGCAATTTTGTGAATGGAGCTTTGAGCTAGGAGATCGAAAATGGCAGCAAGATGAGCTAGAACTCGTGCTTGACCTGGATAGTGATTTTTTGGGAGGAAGAAGGAGTGTGTGGTGGCTGGAATAAGTGGAGGGGAGCCACCATGGGCCCATGAGGCAGGGGCGCGCCCAGGGGGGTGGGCGCGCCCTGGACCCTCGTGGCCAGGTGCTTGCTCCCCCTGATGTGTTCTCAGTGCCAGATATTCTCAAATATTCCAGAAAAAGTCATATTTAAATTTCAGGGCGTTTGGAGAACTTTTATTTTTGGGGTATTTTTTATTGCATGGATAATTCAGAAAACAGTCAGAAAATACTATTTTTGCTTTATTTAATATAAATAACAGAAAGTAAAAAGAGGGTACACGGAGTTGTGTTTTCTAAATTCATCCATCTCATGCTCATCAAAAGGAATCCACTAACAAGGTTGATCAAGTCTTGTTAACAAACTCATTTTGAATAACATGAAACCAGAGAATTTTTGAATAACACTATGTTACATCAACGGGGATATGCATGTCCCCAACAATAAGAATATCATATTTCTTCTTGATAGTAGGAAGAGGGAATTCAAAACCTCCAATAGTAATAGTTGGAATTTTTCCAATAGAATTGATACTGTGGACTCGAGGTTGTTTCCTCGGAAAGTGTATCGTATGCTCATTACCATTAACATGAAAAAGTGACATTGCCTTTGGTGCAATCAATAACAGCCCCTGCAGTATTCAAAAAGGGTCTTCCAAGAATAATAGACATACTATCGTCCTCGGGAATATCAAGAATAACAAAGTCCGTCAAAATAGTAACGTTTGCAACCACAACAGGCACATCCTCACAAATACCGACAGGTATAGCAGTTGATTTATCAGTCATTTGCAAAGATATTTCAGTAGGTGTTAACTTATTCAAACCAAGTCTACGATATAAAGAGATAGGCATAACACTAACACCGGCTCCAAGATCACATAAAGCAGTTCTAACATAGTTTCTTTTAATGGAGCATGGTATAGTTGGTACTCCTGGATCTCCAAGTTTCTTTACTATTCAACCCTTAAAAGTATAGTTAGCAAACATGGTGGAAATTTCAGCTTCCGGTATCTTTCTTTTATTAGTAACAATATCTTCCATGTATTTAGCATAAGGTCTCATTTTAAGCATATCAGTCAAACGCATACGCAAAAAGATAGGTCTAATCATTTCAGCAAAGCGCTCAAAATCGTCATCATCCTTTTTCTTGGATGGTTTAGGAGGAAAGGGCATGGGTTTATGAACCCATGGTTCTCTTTCCTTACCGTGCTTCCTAGCAACAAAGTCTCTCTTATCATAACGTCGATTCTTTGATTGTGGGTTATCAAGATCAACAACAGGTTCAATCTCTACATCATTATCATTACTAGGTTGAGCATCAACATGAACATCATCATTAACATTATCACTAGGTTCATGTTCATTACCAGATTGTGTTTCAGCATCAGAAATAGAAATATCATTGGGATTCTCAGGTGTGTCAATAACAGGTTCACTAGAATCATGCAAAGTCCGATCATTTTTCTTTCTCTTCCTCTTAAAAGGGCTAGGTGCATCTACATTAGTTCTCTGAGAATCTTGCTCAATCCTCTTAGGATGGCCGTCAGGATACAAGGGTTCTTGAGTCATTTTACCACCTCTAGTCACAACTCTAACAGCATTATTATTTAATTCATTGAGCAAATCATTCTGAGCTTTAAGTACTTGTTCTACTTGAGTGGTAACCATAGAAGCATGTTTACTAATAAGTTTAAGTTCACCTTTAACACTAGCCATATAATCACTCAAGTGTTCAATCATATAAGCATTATGTTTCAATTGCCTACTAACATAAGCATTGAAGTCTTCCTGTTTAACCATAAAATTATCAAACTCATCTAAGCATTGTCTAGCAAACTTAGTAGGAGGGATTTCAGCTTTATCGTATCTATAGAGGGAATTTACCTTTACTACCTATGTCGGGTTATCAAGACCATGTATTTCTTCAACAGGCGGCAAATTAAGACCATGTATTTCTTCAATAGGTGGTAAATTCTTAACATCTTCAGCTTTAATACCTTTTTCTTTCATAGATTTCTTTGCCTCTTGCATATCTTCAGCACTGAGAAATAGAATACCCCTTTTCTTCGGAGTTGGCTTAGGAGTTGGTTCAGGAAGTGTCCAATTCTTTTCATTAGTCAACATATTATTCAATAGCAATTCAGCTTGATCAACAGTTCTTTCCCTAAAAACACAACCAACACAACTATCCAGGTAATCTCTGGAAGCATCGGTTAGTCCATTATAAAAGATATCAAGTATTTCATTTTTCTTGAGAGGATGGTCAGGCAAAGCATTAAGTAATTGGAGAAGCCTCCCCCAAGCTTGTGGGAGACTCTCTTCTTCAATTTGCACAAAATTATATATTTCCCTTAAAGCAGCTTGTTTCTTATGAGCGGGGAAATATTTAGTAGAGAAGTAATAAATCATATCCTGGGGACTACGCACACAACCAGGATCAAGAGAATTAAACCATGTTTTAGCATCACCCTTTAATGAGAACGGAAATAACTTAAGGATATAATAATAGCGAGTCTTCTCCTCATTAGTGAACAAGGTGGCCATATCATTTAATTTAGTAAGATGCGCCACAACAGTTTCAGATTCATAGCCATAAAAAGGATCAGATTCAACCAAAGTAATTATCTCAGGGTCGACAGAGAAATCATAATCCTTATCAGTAACAAAGATAGGTGAAGTAGCATAAGTAGGATCATATTTCATTCTAGCATTCAGAGAATTTTCTTTAAGCTTAGCTAACAATTTCTTAAGATCGGATCTATCATTGCAAGCAAGAAAGTCTCTAGCAGTTTGTTCATCCATAACATAACCCTCGGGAACAACAGGCAATTCATATCTAGGGGGAGAATCTTCATCATCACTTTCATCAATATTATCAGTTTCAATAATTTCATTCTCTCTAGCCCTAGCAAGTTGTTCATCAAGAAATCCACCTAGTAGCACAGTATTATCAAGCATAGAAGTAGTTTAATCATAAGTATCATGCATAGCAGAAGTGGCATCATCAATAACATGCGACATATCAGAATTAATAGCAGAAGCAGGTTTAGGTGTCGCAAGCTTAGTCAAAACAGAAGGTGAATCAAGTGCATAGCTAGATGGCAGTTCATTACCTTCCCTCGTAGTTGAGGGAAAAATCTTGGTTCTTTGATCTTTCAAGTTCTTCATAGTGATAAACAGATATAAATCCCAAGTGACTCAAAGAATAGAGCTATGCTCCCCGGCAACGGCGCTAGAAAAAGGTCTTGATAACCCACAAGTATAGGGGATCACAACAGTTTTCGAGGCAGAGTATTCAACCCAAATTTATTGATTCGGCACAAGGGGAGCCAATGAATATTCTCAAGTATTAGCAGCTGAGTTGTCAATTCAACAACACCCGGAAACTTAATATCTGCAGAAAAGTGTTTAGTAGCAAAGTAATATGATAGTAGTGGTGACGATAGCAAAAGTACTATTTTTGGGTTTTATAGTGATTGTAACAGTAGCAACGGAAAAGTAAATAAGCGAAGAACAATATAGGAAAAGCTCGTAGGCATTTGATCGGTGATGGAGAATTATGTCGGATGCGATCGATCATGTAACAGTCATAATGTAGGGTGACATAGAACTAGCTCCAGTTCATCAATGTAATGTAGGCATGTATTCCGAATATAGTCATACGTGCTTATGGAAAAGAACTTGCATGACATATTTTGTCCTACCCTCCCGTGGCAGCGGGGTCCTATTGGAAACTAAGGGATATTAAGGCCTCCTTTTAATATAGTACCCGACCAAAGCATTAACACATAATTAATACATGAACTCCTCAAACTACGGTTATCACCAGGAGTGGTCCCGATTATTGTCACTTCGGGGTTGCCGGATCATAACACATAGTAGGTGAATATTGACTTGCAAGGTAGGATCAAGAGCTCACATATATTCATGAAAAAATAATAGGTTCAGATCTGAAATCCACAAGTATAGTCTCACCGGCAACGGCACTAGAAAATAGTCTCGATAACCCACAAGTATAGGGGATCGCAACAATTTTCGAGGGTAGAGTATTCAACCCAAATTTATTGATTCGACACAAGGGGAGCCAAAGTATATTCTCAAGTATTAGCAGTTGAGTTATCAATTCAACCACACCTGGAAACTTAATATCTGCAGCAAAGTATTTAGTAGCAAAGTAATATGATAGTAGTCGTAACAGTGGTAAAAGTAACGG
The DNA here is from genome assembly GCA_034509565.1 of Triticum monococcum. NCBI lineage: Eukaryota > Viridiplantae > Streptophyta > Magnoliopsida > Poales > Poaceae > Triticum > Triticum monococcum. The sequence continues at coordinate 361,189,364 of CM067845.1, read as the reverse complement.
TAGCGGTTTTGGTTTTATAGTGATTGTAACAGTAGCAACGGAAAAGTAAATAAGCGAAGAACAATATATGAAAAGCTCGTAGGCAATGGATCAGTGATGGATAATTATGTCGGGTGCGATCAATCATGCAACAGTTATAACATAGGGTGACACATAACTAGTTGTAGTTCATCAATGTAATGTAGGCATGTATTCCAAATATAGTCATACGTGCTTATGGAAAAGAACTTGCATGACATCTTTTGTCCTACACTCCCGTGGCAGCGGGGTCCTATTGGAAACTAAGGGATATTAAGGCCTCCTTTTAATAGAGTACCGGACCAAAGCATTAACACATAGTGAATACATGAACTCCTCAAACTACGGTCATCACCCGTAAGTATCCCGATTATTGTCACTTTGGGGTTAACGGATCATAACAAATAATAGGTGACTATTGACTTGCAATATAGGATCAAGAACTCACATATATTCATGAAAACATAATAGGTTCAGATCTGAAATCATGGCACTCGGGCCCTAGTGACAAGCATTAAGCTTAGCAAGGTCATAGCAACATCAATCTCAGAACATAGTGGATACTAGGGATCAAACCCTAACAAAACTAACTCGATTACATGATAAATCTCATCCAACCCATCCCGTCCAGCAAGCCTACGATGGAATTACTCACACACGGCGGTGAACATCATGAAATTGGTGATGGAGGAAGGTTGATAATGACGATGGCGACGGATTCCCCTCTCCGGAGCCCCGAATGGACTCCAGATCAGCCCTCCCGAGAGAGTTTAGGTCTTGGCGACGGCTCCATATCGTAAAACGTGATGAATCCTTCTCTCTGATTTTTTTCTCCCCGAAAGTGAATATATGGAGTCAAGGTTGAGGTCGGTGGAGCGTCAGGGGGCCCACGAGGCAGGGGCGCGCCCAGGGGGGTAGGGCGCGCCCCCACTCTCGTGGACAGGTTGTGGGCCCCCTGACGTGGATCTTTCTTCCAGTATTTTTTATATATTCCAAAATAATTCTCCGTTGATTTGCAGGTCATTCTGAGAACTTTTATTTCTGCACAAAAATAGCACCATGGCAATTCTGCTGAAAACAGCGTCAGTCCGGGTTAGTTCCATTCAAATCATGCAAGTTAGAGTCCAAAATAAGGGCAAAAGTGTTTGGAAAAGTAGATACGGCGGAGATGTATCAAACTTCAAGAAGAATGGCAAGCAAGTTGCCACTCCCACGAAGAAGCCCAAAGCTAGACCCAAGCCTGAAACTGAGTGCTTCTACTGCAAAGGAAATGGTCATTGGAAGCGGAACTATCCCAAATGCTTGGTAGATAAGAAGGATGGCAAAGTGAACAAAGTTATATTTGATATAAATATTATTGATGTGTACTTTACTAGTGTTCATAGTCACCCCTAGGTATTTGATACCGATTCAATTGCTAAGATTAGTAACTCGACACAGGAGTTACAAAATGAAGAGAGACTAGTTGAGGGCAAAGTGACGATGTGTGTTGGAAGAGATTCAAAGGTTGATAAGATCGCCATCGCATACTCCCTCTACCTTCGGGATTAGTGTTGAGCCTAAATAAATGTTATTTGGTGTTTGCGTTGAGCATAATATGATTGGATCATGTTTATTGCAATACGATTATTAATTTAAGTCAAAGAATAATTGTTGTTCTGTTTACATGAATAAACCTTCTATGGTCATACACTTAAAATAAATGGTTTATTGAACCTTGATCATAGCGATACACATATTCATAATATTGAAGCCAAAAGATGCAGAGTTAATAATGATAGTGCAACTTATTTGTGGCACTGCCATTTAGGTCATATTGGTGTAAAGTGCGTGAAGAAACTCCATGCTGATGGGCTTTTGGAATCACTTGATTATGAATCACTTGATACTTGCGAACCATACCTCATGGGCAAGATGACTAAGACTCCGTTCTCCGGAACAATGGAGCGAGCCACTGACTTATTGGAAATAATACATACCGATGTATATGGTCCGATGAATGTTGAGGCTCGCGGCGGGTATCATTATTTTCCGACCTTCACAGATGATTTGAGGAGATATGGGTATCTCTACGTAATGAAACATAAGTCTGAAATATTTGAAAAGTTCAAAGAATTTCAGAGTGAAGTGGAAAATCATCGTAACAAGAAAATAAAGTTTCTACGATCTGATCGCGGTGGCAAATATTTGAGTTACGAGTTTGGTCTTCATTTGAAAAAATGCGGAATGGTTTCACAACTCACGCCACCTGGAACACCACAGCGTAAAGGTGTGTCCGAATGTCATAACCATACCTTATTAGATATGGTGTGATCCATGATGTCTCTTACCGATTTACCACTATCGTTTTGGGGTTATGCATTAGAGACAACTTCATTCATGTTTAATAGGGCACGATCTAAATCCGTTGAGACGACACCGTATGAACTGTGGTTTGGCAAGAAAACCTAAGATGTCATTTCTTAAAGTTTGGGGTTGCGGTGCTTATGTGAAAAATCTTCAACCTGATAAGCTCGAACCCAAATCGGAGAAATGTGTCTTCATAGGATACCCAAAGGAAACTGTTGGGTACACCTTCTATCATAGATCCGAAGGAAAAATATTCGTTGCTAAGAATGGATCCTTTCTAGAGAAGGAATTTCTCTCGAAAGAAGTGAGTGGGAGGAAAGTAGAACTTGATATGGTAATTGTACGTTCTCCCAAATTGGAAAGTAGTTCATCACAGAAATCGGTTCTAGTGATTCCTACACCAATTAGTGAGGAAGCTAATGATGATGATCATGAAACTTCAGATCAAGTTACTACCGAACCTCGCAGGTCAACCAGAGTACGGTCCACACCAGAGTGGTACGGTAATCCTATTCTGGAAGTCATGTTACTAGACCATGACGAACCTACGAACTGTGAGGAAGCAATGATGAGCCCAGATTCCACGAAATGGCTTGAGGCCATGAAATATGAGATAGGATCCATGTATGAAAACAAAGTATGGACTTTGATTGACTTGCCCGATGATTGGTGAGCCATAGAGAATAAATGGATCTTCTAGAAGAATACTGACACTGATGGTAATGTTACTGTCTACAAAGCTCGACTTGTTGCGAAAGGTTTTCGACAAGTTCAAGGAGTTGACTACGATGAGACCTTCTCACCCGTAGCGATGCTTAAGTCTGTCCGAATCATGTTAGCAATTGCCGCATTTTATGATTATGAAATTTGACAAATGGATGTCAAAACTGCATTCCTTAATGGATATTTAAAGAAGAGTTGTATATGATGCAACCAGAAGGTTTTGTCGATCCAAGAGGTACTAACAAAGTGTGCAATCTTGAGCGATCCATTTATGGACTGGTGCAAGCCTCTCGGAGTTGGAATATACGATTTGATAGTGTGATCAAAGCATATGGTTTTATACAGAATTTTGGAGAAGCCTGTATTTACAAGAAAGTGAGTGGGAGCTCTGTAGCTTTTTGATATTATATGTGGATGACATATAGTTGATCGGAAATGATGTAGAATTTTCTAGAAAGCATAAAGGAGTGTTTGAAAGGAGTTTTTCAAAGAAAGACCTTGGTGAAGCTGCTTACATATTGGGCATCAAGATCTATAGAGATAGATCAAGATGCTTGATAAGATTTTTTCAATGAGTACATACCTTGAAAAGATTTTGAAGTTGTTCAAAATGGAACAATCAAAGAAGGAGTTCTTGCCTATATTGCAAGGTGTAAAGTTGAGTAAGACTCAAAACAGGACCACGACAGAAAATAGAAAGAGAATGAAAGTCATTCCTATGCCTCAGCCATAGGTTCTATAAAGTATGCTATGCTGTGTACCAAACCTATTGTGTACCTTGCCATGAGTTTGGCAAGGGGGTACGATATTGATCCAGGAGTGGATCACTTGACAACGGTCAAAATTATCCTTATAAGACTAAGGATATAATTCTCGGTTATGGAGGTGATAAAGAGTTCGTCGTAAAGCGTTACACCGATGCAAGCTTTTACACCAATCCGGATGACTCCGAGTCTCAATCTGGATATATATTAAAAGTGGGAGCAATTAGCTAGAGTAGCTCCATGCAGAGCATTCTAGACATATAAAAATTGCAAAATACATATGGCTCTGAATGTGACACACCCATTGACTAAGCTTCTCTCACAAACAAAACATGATCACACCTTAGTACTCTTTGGGTGTTAATCACGTAGCGATGTGAACTAGATTATTGACTCTAGTAAAACCCTTTGGGTATTAGTCACATGGCGATGTGAATTAATCACATGGTGATGTGAACTGTTGGTGTTAAATCACATGGCGATGTGAACTAGATTATTGACTCTAGTGCAAGTGGGAGACTGAAAGGAAATATGCCCTAGAGGCAATAATAAAGTTGTTATTTATATTTCCTTATATCATGATGGATGTTTATTATTCATGCTAAAATTGTATTAACCCGAAACTTAGTACATGTGTGAATACATAGACAAACAGAGTGTCACTAGTATGCCTCTACTTGACTAGCTCGTTAATCAAAGATGGTTAAAGTTTCCTAACCATAGACATGAGTTGTCATTTGATAAACGGGATCACATCGTTAGAGAATGATGTGATTGATATGACCCATCCGTTAGCTTAGCACTATGATCGTTTAGTTTATTGCTATTGCTTTCTTCATAACTTATACATGTTCCTATGACTATGAGATTATGCAACTCCCGAATACCGGAGGAACACCTTGCGTGCTATCAAACATCACAACGTAACTGGGTGATTATAAAGATGCTCTACTGGTGCCTCCAATGGTGTTTGTTGAGTTGGCATAGATCGAGATTAGGATTTGTCACTCCGATTGTCGGAGAGGTATCTCTAGGCCCTCTCGTTAATGCACGTCACTATAAGCCTTGCAAGCAATGTGACTAATGAGTTAGTTGTGGGATGATGCATTACAGAATGAGTAAAGAGACTTCCCGGTAACGATATTGAACTATGTATGAGGATACCGACGGTCGAATCTCGGGCAAGTAACATAACGATGACAAAGGGAACAATGTATATTGTTATGCGGTTTGACTGATAAAGATCTTCATAGAATATGTAGGAGCCAATATGAGCATCCAGGTTCTGCTATTGGTTATTGACCAGAGATGTGTCTTGGTCATGTCTTGTAGCGACCAGACCTCAAACGGTCCAATCTCTATGCTCAGGTGTCATCCCTGGATCAGTAATGCTGACACCACACAGTACTTGAAGGATTTATAATAGAATAGCAATCACACACTTATTACATCGAGTGTCTCAATAGAGAACTTATTACAATAAATATGGCTTAAGGTCATCTAATAACGATAACAACGGAAGGCTTGGAAGATAAGTGAGTCCATCAACTCCAACGGCATCACTGAGTATAGAACCACGACCTAAAAACTCCTTAATCGTCGTCTGAAAAGTCTGCAACATGAACGTTGCAGCCCGCAACGGGTCAGCACATGGAATATGCTGGCAAAGTAACACATAGAGAGTAATGGAATGAAACGGCTATTCTATATGCATATTTGACTGGTGGAAAGCTCTATGGTTATAGTTTTGCATAAAGCCAATTTTTCCCTACTGCAAAGGAATAAATTTTATTTAACTATCATGGTAGTTGTTAAACATTGAGAATGGTTGACAACAAATTAAATTTTAGAGTAACATGTTGAGATTCACATGATAATCCAGGTATTAGATACTCAAGATGTCCATAACCGGGGACACGGCTAATCATGATTAGTTTATACACTCTACAGATGTTTGCGCACTTTCCCCCACAAGACTCGATCGCATCCGTTTGATTTCTCGCACTACATGGTGTTTGAGAAGACGGATGACCAAGACATAGTCTTTCAGAAGCGCTAGCACCTTACGATCGGGTAGACCGTTACACCTACTTTCCCCTACATCTGCTAGTCTACCACTGTAAGAGTTCGCACAACTTAATCAACTATGCTAGAGCCCATAATAGCTTGTGGCTGCATACGGAAGTTTCTAGCATGAATAATCTCATGATCCCTTTGAGCCTGGGCGGCGGTCCATAAAGAAAACAGGAAATTCTGGAATACCCAGGTACCTCAATCCACCCAGATGTGTGTTTAAGTTGCCACCTTAAATAAACCATTAATTAACAATCTCACATCTGTCATGGATATCCGGCGGGCGGCGGCGGTCGGCGGCGGCGCGGGGCGGCGGGGCGGCGCTAGGCGGCGGTGCTAGTGTTTGGGAAGTCCTGGGCTGGGCTCCCCGGCTTATAAAGCCGGACGGGCCTAGTGTCCGGGTCGGACACAGCCCGTTAGGTCGGTTGCGTTTTTTTAAATAGTTACACTCAGAAAGAAAACAAAAGAAATACTAAACGGACTCCAAAAATCCCAAAATAAATTTTCCCCGGCTTCTAAAATCAATCCGCACAGGATGAACATTTATTTGGGGGCTATATGCAATTTTGAAAAACGCGCATTTTTCCTAAATTCAAATAAAATAACAAATAAAACCAAAATAAATCTTATTTGATTTTTTATTAAATCCTTAATATTTATTTATTTTGGGAAAGTCATTTTATTCCCTCTCTCATATTTTTGTAATAGAAATAATTGAAGATAAAATAAATAAAATCAAAAGATCCTATTTTCAAAATTTGAGACAACTCAAATATGAAAATAACGAAATCCCCAACTCTCTCCGAGGGTCCTTGAGTTGCGTGAAATTTCTAGGATCAACCAAAATGCAATAAATATGATAGGCAATGATGATCTAGTGTATAACATTCCAAATTGAAAATTTGGGATGTTACAAACCTACCCCCCTTAAGATGAATCTCGCCCTCGAGATTCGGGTTGGCTAGAAAATAGGTGAGGGTGGTCTTTCAGCAAATCTTCCTCTCATTCCCAGGTGGCTTCATCCTCTGTGTGGTGGCTCCACTGAACCTTGCAAAACTTGATAACCTTGCTGTGGGTGACTCGACTGGCATACTCTAGAATCTTAACTGGTTTCTCCTCATAGGTCAAATCATTGTCCAACTGAATTACTTCCAGTGGTACCGTATCTCTCAGCGGTATGTCAGCCATCTCTGCGTGGCACTTCTTCAACTGGGATACATGGAACACGTCGTGAACTCCCGACAATCCTTCGGGCAATTCCAACTTGTAGGCTACTTCTCCCATACGCTCCAAAACTTTGTATCGGCCTACAAAACGTGGCGCTAATTTTCCCTTAACTCCAAAGCGCTTAACTCCTCGAAGTGGTGATACTCGAAGATAAACTCGGTCTCCGGCTTCATAAACTGTCTCCTTGCGTTTAGAATCTACGTAGCTCTTCTGCCTGGATTGAGCTACCTTCAGCCTGTCGCAAATTAATTTCACTTTCTATTCAGATTCCTTTATCAGATCCGGTCCAAACAACTGGCGGTCTCCAACTTCATCCCAGGACAATGGGGTTCTGCACCTCCTTCCATACAAGGCTTCGAAAGGGGCCATCTTCAAACTGGATTGATAGTTGTTGTTGTAAGAGAACTCTGCATGCGGCAAATTCTCGTCCCAACTAGATCCGTAATCTAGTGCACAAGCTCTTAACATATCCTCCAAAATCTGATTGACTCTCTCAGTCTGTCCATCTGTCTACGGGTGGAAAGCTATGCTAAACTCCAGTCTGGTTCCCAAAGTTTCATGCAACTGATTCTAGAACTTTGAGGTAAACTGGGTTCCTCTATCTGATACTATACTCCCTGGAACTCCATGCAGACAAACGATTCTAGTCATGTATATCTTTGCCAACTTTGCACTGGTATAGGTAGTCTTCACTGGAATGAAATGAGCTACCTTTGTCAAGCGATCGACTACAACCCATATCAAGTCATAGCCTGAACGTGTTCTGGGCAATCCTATAATAAAATCCATGCCTAACTTATCCCACTTCCATTCAGGTATGGGCAATGGCTGTAGCAATCTGGCTGGCTTCTGATGTTCTGCCTTTACTCTCTGACATACATCACAAACTGCTACATATTCTGCAATATCCTTCTTCATTTCGGTCCACCAGAAAATATCCTTCAAATCCAAATACATCTTGGTATTCCCTGGGTGAATCGAATATGGTGAATCATGGGCCTCTTGAAAAATTAACTTCCTGATCTCCAGATCATTTGGCACATAAACACGGTCTTCAAACCATAAGGTATCATGCTCATCCTCACGAAATCCCTTAGCTTTTCCTTTGCTCATTTTCTCCTTTATCTCGGCAATCTCCTTATCAATCTTTTGGGCTTCTCTGATCCTATCCATCAACATAGACTGAATCTTCAATGCTGCTACATAGCCTCTCAGAACTATTTCCAAACAAAGCTCTCGAAGATTTTCGGCTAACTCCCTTGGTAAATCTCCCGTCATCAAGGTGTTGACGTGGCTCTTACAGCTAAACGCGTCAGCTACTACATTAGCCTTTCCGGGGTGATAATGCAATTTCATATCATAATCCTTGATGAGCTCCAACCATCTCATTTGTCTGAGATTCAACTCCTTCTGTGTGAAAATATACTTCAAACTCTTATGATCCGTGTACACCTCACAATGGTTTCCAATCAAAAAATGTCTCCAAGTCTTCAGTGCATGCACTACGGCTGCTAACTCCAAATCATGCGTAGCATAATTCAACTCATGAGGCTTAAGCTGTCATGAGGCATATGAAACAATTCTTCCTTCCTGCATAAGTACTGCTCCAAGTCCTCGATGTGAAGCGTCACAATACACCTCATAATCCTTGGTCTGGTCTGGTAAAATCAACACTGGTGAAGTAACCAAACGTTTCTTCAACTCCTGAAAACTAGCCTCACATTCCTCAGTCCATATGAACTTGGTATCCTTCTTCAACAACTCCATCATAGGCTTTGCAATCTTTGAGAAATTCTCAATAAACCTCCGGTAGTATCCTGCGAGTCTAAGAAAACTCCGGATCTCTCCAACTGTGGTTGGCGCTTCCCACTTGGTCACAGTATCAACTTTAGTGGGATCTACTGCTATACCTTCTCCGGATATAACGTGTTCGAGAAATCCAACTTCTTTCAACCAAAACTCACATTTGCTAAATTTGGCATATAATTGATGTTCTCTGAGCTTTCCAAGAACCAAACGCAAATGCTCCTTATGCTCCTCTTCATTTTTCGAGTAAACCAGGATATCATCAATGAACACTACGACGAACTTATCCAAGAACCCCATAAACTCTTTGTTCATCATGTTCATAAAATATGCAGGTGCGTTAGTCAGACCAAATGACATAATGGTATACTCGTACAGCCCATACCTGGTGGTAAAAGCCGTCTTGGGTATATCCTGTTCTCGAATCTTCAACTGGTGGTATCCTGATCGCAGATCAATCTTGGAAAACACCTTAGCTCCTTGCAATCGATCAAACAGATCATTGATCATCGGTAGTGGGTACTTGTTCTTGATGGTTACTTCATTCAATTCTCGATAATCAACAACCATCCTTAACGATCCATCCTTCTTCTCCACTAGAAGTACTGGCGATCCCCAAGGCGTTGAACTTGGGTGAATGTATCCTTTATCCAGTAACTCCTTAATTTGCTTCTTAATTTTCACCAAATCCTTTGCAGGCATCATATATGGTCTCTTTGATATTGGCCCGGTGCCTGGCAAAAGCTCAATCAAAAACTCAATATCTCTATCCGGTGGCATGCCTGGCAATTCTTCTGGAAATACATCAGGGAAATCCTTCACTACTGGTACTTCCTCCTACACAACTCCTGTTAAACAATTTACTTGAGTCCTCTTCGACACATGCTGGGATACATACTTGATCCTTCTCCCTTCTGGGGTGGTAAGCAAGATCGACTTACTGGCGCAATCGATGTTTCCTCCATACATCAACAACCAATCCATACCCAGAATTACATCCAAACCTTGTGATTCCAATATTATCAAATCTGAGGGGAACACATGCCTACCTATACTTAATGGCACTTGAAAACATCCTTGGCTAGCCATATATTCCGCTCCTGGTGAGCTTACTAACATAGGTGTTCTAAGTACTTTGGTGGGAAGGTTATACTTATCCACAAATCCCCTTAATATGTATGAATGCGATGCACCGGTATCGAAAAGAACAAGTGCAGTAAATGACTTAACCAAAAACTTACCGATTACTGCATCCGGCTGCTCTTCAACCTCCTCCACGTTAACGTGGTTCACCTGTCCCCTATTGAAAGGGTTCGGCTTCTTCCCAGAGCTTCCATTGCCATTTTCATTCTATGATTCAGGACATTCATTGGCATAATGTCCGGTCTTCTAGCACTTAAAACAAGTGACTTGGCTCAGGTCTCTCTTGGCTGGGGTCGATGGGTTGGTGCGGTTCTGGCCGTTGCTTCCTCCATTCCCATTACCATTCTTGGTGCCATTGTGATTGTGCGAGCTACCTCCTCCATGGGTATGCTGAAAATGTCCTCCCGATCTAGGGGTAAAACGTGGCTTCTGCTGAGCTCCTGAATTATGCTTCCCTTGTCCATACTTCCTCTTGCGATTCTCAATCTATTGCTGCTTCCCTTCAATCGTGAGAGCACGGTCTACCAACTCCTGGTAGTTGTTGAAGGTGGCTACCATCAACTGCATGCTCAACTCATCATTCAGTCCTTCCAGAAACTTCTCCTGCTTTGCTGCATCCGTAGCAACGTCATCTGGGGCATAACGTGCTAGCTTACTAAAATCCTCTACATACTGGCCAACTGTCCGCCCTCCTTGGCGCAAGTTGCGAAACTCTCGCTTCTTCATGGCCATAGCTCCTGCTGAAACATGGGCAGTTTGAAAAGCCTGCTGAAACTGGTCCCACGTGACAGTGTCGACAAGGAAAGTGGCTGTGAAATTCTCCCACCATGATGCTGCGGGTCCTTCAAGCTGATGCGTGGCAAACTTCACCTTTTCTGCATCCGTGCATCCTACTGTGGTCAACTCTCTAGCTATCTTGTGGAGCCAATCATCTGCTACTATCTGCTTGGTGCTACTGGAAAACACTGACAGATTCAGCCTAAGAAAATGGGCTAAGTGATCAACAGGTGGTGGTGGTGGTGGTGGGTTGTTGTTGTTCCCCTGATTCTGATTCTGGACTAGCAACTGCATCAATGTGTTCTGCTGCTAGATCAACTGGGTGAGCTCCGGTGGAAAGGTAAATCCGAGGTCACGTCTCGGAGGCATCTGAGGTTTTAGAAAAGATGAGATTTAAGAATAGAGGGGGTCTAAAGAGAAAACACTAACCATATGCACATGAGGCAAAAGCAAACAATTCACTTCATTCAATCAATCAAACAAGGGCATACAATCGATCTAACTATCGCAAAAGTGCTCGAGCTACTATATTTACATGGTGGACTACTACTACTGATGAGGTGGTCTACTAGAAATATTCTTCGGTTGCAGACTCCATTATATCTGCTCCGGCTTCATCAACATAGTCATCATCGCTATCATCTGGATCCGAGTCGGTGTCGACGATGATGATGTAGTCTTTCGGGCGAATCTCCTTGGGTTCTTCGTCTTCTTCTACTTGTGTAGGGCCTCCCATAAATATTGCTAGCTTCATTGTTAGGTCGGCATTCTTGTCCACTAGTACTCCAATTTCCTCTTCATAATCTTCACGTATAGCCTTGAGTTCTTCCTCCAGTTCCTTGATTCTTGTCCTTGCCTTCTTCAGATCTATCATGTCGGCGCACATCTGGTTCTCCTGACGTCGAATGTGCTGGTTTAACTCCTGGATAAAAGCTGCAATTGATCTATCCTTCCTGGTGCTGATCATCTCCGAGTGCTCATCTCGGCGCCCACAAATCTGGTAGATAGTATCCTTGAGATTACTGCGGTAGACTTCTCCAATGCGTCCCATGGCGATGTGAGCTGACATGCTCTTTCCTAGACTCCAAGTTGGTGCATCAAAAGAAAACTCTATGGCCTCAATGACTGGCATGAACGTCCTTCCTGGAACTTGAACTTGAATCATCCAGCGCTCTTCTTCAGGTAAATTGGCGTTGTAGGTTTCGGTGAAGCTTGGTACTCCTATGTTCAGATATCTAGTGACTTCCTTCAAATGATGTCCAAAGGGTGTATCTTCATCCGGTTGAGTGAACTTTTTCCTTGCATCCGCCATCCTAAAAGAGGTGAGAAGATGAGAAGACAGAAAGAGAAGAGAGTGAGTAGTGATCTAGGTCTTTAGCTTAGTGGTCGTGTCCTACAGTCAGCGTGTGCTCTGATACCATCTTGTAGCGACCAGACCTCAAACGATCCAATCTCTATGCTCAGGTGTCATCCCTGGATCAGTAATGCTGACACCACACAGTACTTGTAGGATTTATAATAGAGTAGCAATCACACACTTATTACATCGAGTGTCTCAATAGAGAACTTATTACAATAAATATGGCTTATGGCCATCTAATAACGATAACAACAGAAGGCTTGGAAGATAAGTGAGTCCATCAACTCCAACGGCATCACTGAGTATAGAACCACGACCTAAAAACTCCTTAATCGTCGTCTGAAAAGTCTACAACATGAACGTTGCAGCCCGCAACGGGTCAGCACATGGAATATGCTGGCAAAGTAACACATAGAGAGTAATGGAATGAAACAGCTATTCTATATGCATATTTGGCTGGTGGAAAGCTCTATGGTTACAGTTTTGCGCAAAGCCAATTTTCCCCTACTACAAAGGAATAAATTTTATTTAACTATCATGGTAGTTGTTAAACATTGAGAATGGTTGACATCATTCTCAATCCCAATTAAGCATCATCATTAAACAAAACCCAACAAATAAAATTTTAGAGTGACCGAGACATAGTCTTTCAGAAGCGCTAGCACCTTACGACCGGGTAGACCGTTACACCTACTTTCCCCTACATCTGCTAGTCTACCACTGTAAGAGTTCGCACAACTTAATCAACTATGCTAGAGCCCATAATAGCTTGTGGCTGCATACGGAAGTTTCTAGCATGAATAATCTCATGATCCCTTTGAGCCTGGGTGGCGGTCCATAAAGAAAACAAGAAATCCTGGAATACCCAGGTACCTCAATCCACCCAGATATGTGTTTAAGTTGCCATCTTAAATAAACCATTAATTAACAATCTCACATCTGTCATGGCTACACTCACCCAATCCACGTCTACTAGCATAGCATGACATAATAAGCAAACGTAGAAGTAACTCCCAAAGGTTTCATAATAAACGGGTAATAGATACTACCTCAACTACTTCCCAAACCCATAATTTAATTAGATCCTAATCATGCAATGTGTGAGGATTGATCTAATACAATAAAACTGGGTAGTGGGAAAACATGATCAAAGTGTTACTTGCCTTGCTGATGATCCGGGAAACCTAGCGATTCGAAGTAGCAAGCGGCGCACTCCGGGTACTCTATCGCAAACAAACAAGCATACAATAAGTACTCAACTAATGCACAGGTAAAACTCAAATAAGAGATCTAAACAGAAAGTTCAACTTAAGAACTCTGGTTGGCAAAAAAAATTAAAATCGAACGAAGCAACAAAAGACAAATGGCAAAAGAAACAAGCTTCATTTACTATTCTGGATCTAGGGCAATTTTTACAGTGACAAAAACTTGTTTGAGTTGGTTAAACGGAAAGAGGGTTTTGAGAGGAAACTCGAGGCGCTTGAATCGCCTGATTCCGATAAACGAGCGAAAAGTTAGACTAAAACGAAAATCGGATCAGAAAAAGAAAAACGACGAACCTTCGTTAAAACGAACGAACGGACGAATGCTCGCTATTTAAATAAACTGAAAACCCGATCTATTTAAAAACCCGAAACTAAAAAACGAACAAAACCGTCGGAAAAACCGGCGGTGGCGAGGTCTACCTCCGGTGACGGATCCGGCGGGCGGCGCCGGTCGGCGGCGGCGCGGGGCGGCGGGGCGGCGGCGCTAGGGTTTGGGAGGTCCCGGGCTGGGCTCCCCGGCTTATAAAGCCGGACGGGCCTAGTGTCCGGGTCGGACACGGCCCGTTAGGTCGGTTGCGTTTTTTTAAATAGTTACGCTTAGAAAAAAACAAAAGGAATACTAAACGGACTTCAAAAATCCCGAAATAAATTTTCGCCGGCTTCTAAAATCAAGCCGCACAGGATGAACATTTATTTGGGGCCTAAATACAATTTTGAAAAACGCATATTTTTCTTAAATTCAAATAAAATAATAAATAAAACCAAAATAAATCTTGTTTGATTTTTTTATTAAATCCTCAATATTTCTTTATTTTGGGAAAGCCATTTTATTCCCTCTCTCATTTGTAATAGAAATAATTGAAGATAAAATAAATAAAATCAAAAGATCTTATTTTCAAAATTTGAGACAACTCAAATATGAAAATAATGAAATCCCCAACTCTCTCCGAGGGTCCTTGAGTTGCGTGAAATTTCTAGGATCAACCAAAATGCAATAAATATGATATGCAATGATGATCTAGTGTATAACATTCCAAATTGAAAATTTGGGATGTTACATGTCTACATGGTCCTCGGACCCATAGGGTCCGCACGCTTAACGTTCGATGACGATTTGTATTATAAGTTATGTGATTTGATGTACCGAAGGTTGTTCGGAGTCCTGAATGAGATCACGGACATGACGACGAGTCTCGAAATGGTCAAGACGTAAAGATCGATATATTGGAAGGCTATATTCGGACATCGGAAAGGTTCTGAGTGATTCGGGTATTTTTTGGAGTACCGTAGAGTTACGGGAATTCGCCGGGGGAATTAGTGGGCCTTAATGAGCCATATGGGAAAGGAGAGAAGGGCCTCAAGGGGTGGCCGCATGCCCCGCCCCCCGACAAGTCCGAATTGTACTAGGAAGGGGCGACACCCCCTCTCTTTCCTTCTCCCTCTCCTACTCCTTCCCTCTCTCCTCTCTTGGAAAAGGAAGGGGACTCCAGATAACCCACAAGTATAGGGGATCGCAACAGTTTTTGAGGGTAGAGTATTCAACCCAAATTTATTGATTCAACAAAAGGGGAGCCAAAGAATATTGTCAAGTATTAGCAGCTGAGTTATCAATTCAACCACACATGAAACTTAATATTTGCAACAAACTATTTAGTAGCAAAGTAATATGATAGTAGTGGTAATAGTGGTAAAAGTAACAATAGCAGTTTTGGTTTTATAGTGATTGTAACAGTAGCAACGGAAAAGTAAATAAGCGAAGAACAATATATGAAGAGCTCATAGGCAATGGATCAGTGATGGATAATTATGTCGGATGCGATCAATCATGCAACATTTATAACATAGGGTGACACAGAACTAGCTCAAGTTCATCAATGTAATGTAGGCATGTATTCCGAATATAGTCATACGTGCTTATGGAAAAGAACTTGCATGACATCTTTTGTCCTACCCTCCCGTGGCTAAGGGATATTAAGGCCTCCTTTTAATAGAGTACCGGACCAAAGCATTAACACATGGTGAATACATGAACTCCTCAAACTACGGTCATCACCGGTAAGTATCCCGATTATTGTCACTTCGGGGTTAACGGATCATAACACATAATAGGTGACTATAGACTTGCAAGATAGGATCAAGAACTCACATATATTCATGAAAACATAATAGGTTCAGATCTGAAATCATGGCACTCAGGCCCTAGTGACAAGCATTAAGCATAGCAAAGTGATAGCAACATCAATCTCAGAACATAGTGGATACTAGGGATCAAACCCTAACAAAACTAACTCGATTACATGATAAATCTCATCCAACCCATCACCGTCCAGCAAGCCTACGATGGAATTACTCACGCATGGCGGTGAGCATCATGAAATTGGTGATGGAGGAAGGTTGCTAATGATGATGGCGACGGATTCCCTTCTCCGGAGCCCTGAACGGACTCCAGATCAGCCCTCCCGAGAGAGTTTAGGGCTTGGCGGCGGCTCCGTGTCATAAAACGCGATGAATCCTTCTCCCTTTTTTCTCCCTGAACACGAATATAAGGAGTCAAGATGGACGTCGGTGGAGCATCAGGGGGCCCACGTGGCAGGGGGCGCGCCCCACCCTCGTGGACAGGGTGTGGGCCCCCTGACGTTGATTCTTTCGCAAGTATTTTTATATATTTCAAAAATAATCTCTGTTGATTTTCAGGTTATTTCGAGAACTTTTATTTCTGCACAAAAATAACACCATGGCAATTGTGCTGAAAACAACGTTAGTCTGGGTTAGTTCCATTCAAATCATGCAAGTTAGATTCCAAAACAAGGGCAAAAGTGTTTGGAAAATTAGATACAATGGAGATGTATCAACTCCCCCAAGCTTAAACCTTTGCTTGTCCTCAAGCAATTCAGTTGATAAACTGAAAGTGATAAATAAAAAACTTTTACAAACTCTATTTGCTCTTCTCGTTGTAAATATGTAAAGCCAACATTCAAGTTTTCAGCAAAGATTATGAACTAACCATATTCACAATAACATTTAGGTCTCATGTTTACTCATATCAATGGCAAAATCAACTAGCGAGCAATAATAATAAATCTCGGATGACAACACTTTCTCAAAACAATCATAATATGATATAACAAGATGGTATCTCGCTAGACCTTTCTGAGATTGCAAAACATAAATGCAAATCACCTTTAAAGATCAAGGGCTGACTGGAAATTGTAATTCATGATAAGAGAGATCCAGTCAAGTCATACTCAATGTAAACTAACAATAATACATGCAAATGACAACGGTGCTCTCCAACTGGTGCTTTTTAATAAGAGGATGATGACTTAGCATAGAAGTAAATAGACATGCCCTTCACAGAGGGAAGGAGGGATTTGTAGAGGTGCCAGAGCTCGGTTTTGATATAGAGATGAATAATATTTTGAGCGGTATACTTTCATTGTCAACATAACAACCGAGGGATCTTGATATCTTTCATGCTACACACATTATAGGCGGTTCCCAAGCAGAATGGTAAAGTTTATACCCCCCACCACCAATAAGCATCAATCCATGGCTTGCCCAAAACAACGGGTGCCTCGAACTAACCACAATCATGGGGGAGTTTTGCTTGCAATTATTTTGATTTGATTTGAGCATGGGACTGAGCATCCCGGTGACCAGCCATTTTCTGGTGTGTGAGGAGCGGAGTCCACTCATCTTGAGAATAACCCGCCTAGCATGGAGGATACAGACAACCCTAGTTGATACATGAGCTACTCGAGCATACAAAATAGAATGTTTATTTGAAGGTTTAGAGTTTGGCACATACAAATTTACTTGAAACGGCAGGTAGATACCGTATATAGGTAGGTATGGTGGACTCATATGGAATAACTTTGGGGTTTATGGAGTTGGATGCACAAGCAGTATTCACGCTTAGTACAAGTGAAGGCTAGAAAAAGACTAGGAAGCGACCAGCTAGAGAGCGACAACAGTCATCAACATGCATTAAAATTAATCAACATCGAATGCAAGCATGAGTAGAATATAATGCACCATCGAACATATAAAGGACGCTAGGCAACCCGCCCACCTGAGGCACTCGCGACGCATGAGCGATCTCTTTCACTCGATCTGCCTCGCTGGAGGTTTTTCACCGTGCTGTCAACAATCCCACAGCTTGTTTCTTTCCACGCTGATGTTTCTTGCTTAGGCAGATGACGGGTGGACCTTCGTCTTTCGCGGATCTGGTTTGGCAGTGTGCGTGTTGTGTGTGCGTCGCATGCGTCTTGGGTGATAAAATTTTAACCGCGGGGATCCTCGACGACTCATCTACCAATCCCGCGTCCACCTCCCCACCAATCCCCGTCCTCCTCCAGCCCGCATCTAAGGTCGGGGCACAACCCTAGCCGCCACCTCTCCTCCCCTCATTCATCCTCTCCAGCTGCCGCCGCCACCCTTGTCTTTCCTCCTCTCTCTCCCCGTCCAACAACGCATCTGGCCGTGGGGGCGGGCGAGGCTACAAGGCGACGGGCCGAGGCGGCAGCGTCTTCTCCTGCCCACGGATGGATGAGCCGCTCGCAGGTCGAGTTGGGGCTGGCAAGACTGCAGGGCAATGGCCCGAGGTGGGGGTCTAGGGATCCAGACGGAGAAGTGCTCGAGGTGGCAGCGCCGTCGGTGATGCCAAAGTGAGATTCTCTGTGTCCTTCTCACACTTTGCTTCTGATCTCTATCACTCTCTCTTTCTTCCCATCTATGCAATATTGTGCAAGTGTTGTGGTTCCTTTCTTATTTTTCTGAATAAACCGGCAAGCCCAGCAGGGGGAGAGAATTGGGCGAGTGAGGCCAGCGTGGGAAGGAACAGGGCGTGGCCTCACGCGCTGGCTCGTCATCTGCTTCACCATTACTTTCAGCTGAAGAAGACAAAGACCGGCTGCTAATGGACGTCGTCCGAGCTGGTGTTGTTTACCACAGACTCTGAGGTATGGTAGGATGTGATTTTTATTTTGAAGAGTGGCAGGCTCGAGTTGTGAATCTGCTGCTATACATTGGCTGAGAAAAAATAATGACACCTATAATATTTGTGCAGCCAAGTTTGCGAGATTTACGGACTTGGTGCAGTAACACTGTAAATAGGTATAGATTCAGACCTCACCAAAGACAGGTTCATCCTATTGCTTGCCTCGGTATTCCATAGATTATATGCATTGTATGTCTTTTGCTTTCCTAGCTTGGTAAGTTGGTTAGCCTGAATTTTATAAGGTAAAATGCTAATTTTACATGTTGTAAATAGATTATGATCTAATAGTCAGCAATCTCTCGGCACGTTTGCCTCTCAGTAGTGTGTGTCATTGATGTTTTTCTTAATCTATGCATGCGCTTGTATCATGCTTCTCATATATTAGAATAAAACAAATTATGTTGACAAGCTTCATTACTCTGTACTGATAAAACCTTCATCGCATTTAAGAAGGCATGTGTTGGCATGTGTTCAGGACCCTATTATTTTTCTTGCATTTAACCGCTGCCATCATTTTGTTGAGAAGCCAGTTGTTTCTGCCTCCATCTGTTTTCCATCCCGGTCAGCTCGCCTCCTCACTCCAGTTTTGTGAAGATTCAGCTGCAGTTCAGCTCGCTCGACGCCTCGGCTGCTCTCTTTCGTCGTGCCAAGGTTTCATCTCCTCCTAAGCATTTTCTTTTCTTATACTCATTTCAGATTCAGTTATTTACCCGGTTCTAACTGTGTGTGTTCCATGCATTGTGTCGTTTCATGTCTTTACCTTCTGTTGCTTGCTGTTGATTATTGCTTGTGACTGCTGTTAATTTCTGCTTTCATACGTTCTTTCTTCATGCTGATGAGGGGTGTAGAACTTACTTAAGGATGTGGCGTTGTCTCTGCAAAGGGAGTTTTTGCTGGGTGCCTCACTTTCTATTCGGAGATGGAACATCGTGTTTGCTCGGGTAGAGTTTTGAGGGCCTTGTTCACACATAGTGACTAACAGCCTTGGAAAATTAGATGGTCCTTATGCCGGATAGTTTCAGCTTTCAGCTATCCTAGCAAATGTTTGGTGCATGCAGTACTTTGACAGACTATCGCAGATAAGTTGTAAGAGCTGCAAATGTGTAGCTCCAGAATTAAGGCACTAGAAAGAATTGATTCTTTTTGCCAAAAATAGCTATGTTTTTATACACCTTCATTATTATATGTTTTTGCATGTGTTGCATTCTTGCTTTCAGGTTGTTCCATTGTTTTTACCCGCTGGCTTTAGGATGCCCGGTGTAATTCAGTTCATATGTACATGTACTACGTATAGTTTATTTGTCCTATCTGGCAGTTTCGAATACAAAGCAAAATGTGCACAAAAATAGATGAAAATAACAATGTTATAACATATAATTACTACTATTATCCAACGCTCACTATTTATGTTTACACAGATACATGGTAACACCAACATACCTGCTATTGTGGATAATTACTATTATCCAGTGCTCCATAGCCACAACCGTAGAATACACCGAACTGGCCAAAAATGCTCCATAGCCACAACTTTGGAATACACCGGACTGACCAAAAGACGCCTACAACCAATAACTACAGATATGCTCTCCTGGACCATGGTTTTCTGTTTCACCAGTGTCACCTGAGCCAAAAATTCGAAAAACATTGTCTCCTCTTTTCTGAATCAGAAGATGGCTAAGCATTTGCATCTGAATCAGAAAATGAGTTTTGTGGAGAAGTCTTCAGAGTTTTCTCCTTGCTTTGGTTTTGTTCCTAAGCATTTGCATCTCATACACATGCATTATTGGTTGTTGCATTGCTTGGTGATGCATAATTCCTTGTATAAACTCTCGTGAAAGTGATTGTCATCAATTACCAAAATGGGGGAGATTGAAAGAACATGCGGTGCCCCCATGTTTGGTTTTGGTAATTGATGACAATCTCTATGGACTAATGGTTTCCTTGAGTTATATTTGAAGGTTTTGTCCATAGGCTTTTCTTGGAGTACATGTGTTGGTTTCAAGGAGAGTTTGTGTCGACCAAGGTACTATTCAAGGAATTATCTAAAGATTGGTTATTTGAGAGTTGAGCTTATTGCAATCATGTCTTGAAGAAGAAAATTGTGTGATCATTCATGTTTACCTTCAAGACATTATCCAAACGAAGAGAGTTGGAAAGATTCAAGGTTGATCAAGACTAAGTCAAGAGTGAATCAAGTTGATCAACTCACAAAGAGTAGAAGATGTACCGAGAGGGATCAAGTGATCCCATGGTATGGTAAGCATTGTCCATTGCACTTTGTGTATTAACCCATGGTCTATGTGAGAGTCTATGTGGGGTTAGGTACGTGTCCATGGGCTTGCGTCAAGAGGATGATATCATACAACCCATGGGAAGGATGACATCAAGTGGTGATCGTCATCAAGATTGCCGTGTGCAATTTCAAGTGGAGAATCACGAAGAGATCAAGTGCTTGAAGCTTGCCATCCATTGTGGTGTCAATGGACTTGTGAAGATGTGCCTAAGAGTGGCTCACCCATAGTGGAGTATGGGGGAGCAATCATCTAGTCTTCATCGACCCAACGCAATCAAGAAAGGTGGTCCATCTTGAGGAGGACAAGATCGTCATCATCTAACTCAAGTGGATCATGTGCAAGGCAAAGGTTTGCCCTTGATAGGTTTTCTATTTTACCGGTCTCATGGTGGTAGTTGGGAGACCGGGTTATAGGATCGATAGCCGTACTATCAAGGGGGGCTCTCAAGTGAGTAGCTTGATCGTATCGTTCGTCGAGAGCTCAAACCATTGGATCCTTGCATCATGTTTCTTGGTTCTTATTTGGTTCTCTTTGTGAGTCTTATAGCTTATGGTCATCTTGATGACAAGCTTGGAGTTCATCGAAAACCGAGTTCGCATGCGTCTTCTATGATGTTTTCGGTGTTGTAGGTTTTATTGGTCTTATCCGAGGAAGGGTCCTCACCATTTTCTTATGGGCCTTTTCTAATTTGCTCCTTACTGTTATTTCTTTCAAGATTGTGTTAGCCCTTGTCGCTAGCTTTCCAACAAACTTGGTTTCATCAAAAACGGAGTTCGCATGCGTCTTCTATGATGTTTTCGGTGTTGGCGGTTTTACCGGTCTTTTCCGAGGAAGGGTTCTCACCATTTTCTTATGGGCCTTTTCTCATTTGCTTCTTATTGATATTTCTTTGAAGATTGTGTTAGCCCTTGTCGCTAGCTTTACAACAAACTTGGTTTCATCGAATTCGGAATCCGTTTGCAAAAGTTGTGGCAGTTTTGGTGTTCTGAAAAGGCTGCAGCGGTACTACCGCGAATTGGAGCGGATGTAATTTTTCACTACCGCTCCAGAGCAGTACTACCGCGGCTCGTACAACGGTAGTACCGCTCTGGACCAAAAACTCGTCCCAAGTCTTGTGGTGGTAGGCCCGGATGTATTTTTTTAGTACCGCTCGCAAGCAGTAGTACCGCTACCATTTGCGGTAGTACTGTGAGGACGAGCGGTAGTACCGCTCCGGCGGTTCTTCTGGCCTTTTGCCTCCTCGCTGTTGTTTTTCAAAGGGGTACTTCCGCCCTAGCGGTAGTACCGCTCCTTGGAGCGGTAGTACCGCTCTGTGCGGGCTGTGAGCATAACGGTTGAATTTTCCCCACCTATAAAAGGGGGTCTTCCCCAATGAATCTTATCCTTTTAGCTCGTGTTCTTCCCCCATTGTTGACCTTCTTCGAGCTTGCTAACTTTCAATCCCTCCAATGATTCTTGCTAGTTCTTGAGGGAAAAGAGAGAGGAGATCTAGATCCATGTTTCCACCAATCACTTTCTCCTCTAAGTGAGGGGAACCCCTTGGATCTAGATCTTGGAGTTCTTCGTGTTCTTCTTTCGTTCTTCCTCTCATTTTCTTCCCTAGCATTAGTTGCTTTGGTGGGATTGGGAGAGAAGGACTTGGGCACTCCGTGTGCCCTTGCCATTGCATTTGGTGCATCGGTTTGAGTTCTCCACGGTGATACGTGGAAGTGAAATTTGAGAAGCTTGTTCCTCTTGGGTGCCTTGGCGCCCTAGTCAGTTGGTGGTGTTCGGAGCTCAATCATTGTGGTGTAAAGCTCCGGGCAAGCGTCGGGGTCTACAATTAGGTTGTGGAGATCGCCCCGAGCAATTTGACGGGTATCGGTGACCGCCCCCAAGGGTTGCCAAAGTGTACGGGTTCGGTGACCGCCCCCAAGGGTTGCCATTTGTACGGGTTCGGTGACCGCCCTCAAGGGTCCCTTAGTGGAATCACGGCATCTTGCATTGTGCGAGGGCGTGAGGAGATTACGGTGGCGCTAGTGGCTTCTTGGGGAGCATTGTGCCTCCACACCGCTCCAAACAGAGATTAGCATCCGCAAGGGTGTGAACTTCGGGATACATTGTCGTCTCCGCGTGCCTCGGTTATCTCTTTCCCGAGCTCTTTACTTATGCACTTTACTTTGTGATAGCCATATTGTTTCTTATCATATATCTTGCTATCACCTAGTAGTCTATCTTTCTTAGCATAAGTTGTTGGTGCACATATGTGAGCCTAGTTGTTGTAGGTTTTGTGCTTGACAAATTAACCGCTAGGTTTATTCCGCATTTGTTCAAGCCTAAACCGTAATTATTTTAAAACGCCTATTCACCCCTCCTCTAGGCGACATCCACGATCTTTCACGAGCGGAGAAGGCAGTGAGAGGAGAAGCGGCAACAGCCAGCAGCCAAAACCAGCAGACACCCGACACCCGGCGTGGCGGCTTGGAGGGCCCTAGCTGTGGTGGGCAGCGAGAGTTGGCAAGGCCGGCGGCCAACAGTTGGCAACAGTGAGAAGCGAGTGAAACTGTGAAAGATGTGGGTTGAATTGGGGAAAGGAGGAGAACAGATAAGGTCTGGTTGGGGGAAAGGGGGAGAGACGAGCGTGCGTGTGAGTTGGTCGGTGTATTGGGCTTAAATGTATTTGGGCTGGGCCAAACGCCAGTGCTATTTGGTGCTTCTTAGAAAACATTTATGATCAGCAATCATCTATCTATCATCAACCCGTATTTATTTCCATATGTTTCTTTCTGTGTCTACATATTTTGATGCACACTCTTTCAATAGTTGGCTTGCTCTCGGTCTTTGCGCCATGGGCGCAACGGGTTATCTAGTGAACATAAATATCGTAGAGGCTATGTTGATTTTGTTTCAACTACATGCGTGAACATGTGCAAAGTCAAGCCACTTGAATCGTTCAAAGGAGGATACCACCCCATCATACCACATCACAACCATTTTAATAGCATGTTGGCACGCAAGGTAAACCATTATAAACTCCTAGCTAATTAAGCATGACATAAGCAAGTATAATCTCTAATTGTCATTGCAAACATGTTTCATTCATAATAGGCTGAATCGGGAACGATGAACTAATCATATTTACAAAAACAAGAGAGGTAGAGCTCATACCAGCTTTTCTCATCTCAATCAGTTCATCATATATCGTCATTATTTCCTTTCACTTGCACAACCGAATAGTGTGGATAATAATAATAGTCCACATGCATTGGATTAAGGTGGAATCTGCAAGCATTCAATACATAGGAGAAGACAAAGTAATATGGGCTCTCTGTTCGATCAAAATAATGCAAATGAGAGCCACCCAACATTTTAATCATGGTCTTCTCCGCTCGACCCCCAAAGAACAAGAAAGAAATAAAACTCTTTACACGGGAAAGCTCCCAACAAGCAAAATAAGAACGAGCAATCTTTTTGGATTTTCCTTTTAATTACTACTACAACAGGCATGGGAATTAACTAGCTAAAAGCTACAACTAATGGTTTTTTCTTAAAGTTTATCAAACACACAAGAAGAAAACTTAAAAAGAAAATTAAACTAGCATGGATGATGCAATGAAAAAGTATGAGCACCGACAAGTGGCATGAGTGTGCGAACATGAATGTAATGTCGTTGAGAGATACGTACTCTCCCAAGCTTAGGCTTTTGGCCTAAGTTGGTCTATGCCCATGGATGGCCTAGTGGATATCCGAAGTTGAAGTTGGGGTCGTACTGAGATGCATCAGTTACTTCCTGAAGGGCTGTAGCTTGGAGGCGGGCTGCCTCCGTCCTCGTCTCGTACTCGTTCGCCTCATCCCTGGTTATAATATATCTCCTTTTTGCGTGAAAGTCAAAGAAAGTAGGAGCAGGGAGAGCGACATGATAGGTGCGTCGTTTGTCAAAGATTAGTCGGTACTGGAGGGACTGATCGTTCCTCTCAACAAACTGATGACGAAGCATAGCATTATAATCTAAATAAGCAGGAGGCAACTCAATATCATCTCCGTGTATGGGTATCTCAGGAAAATCAGCTAAATGGGTTGCATAAATTCCACCAAAGAAATCTCCATTAATACTATTATTATGCAATCTACGTGCAACAATGGCCCCCAAGTTATATTGTCTATCTCCTAATACAACACTCTTGAGAACACTAAGATCGGGAACACACATGTGACATGCCTCGTCCTTACCGTTAATGCACCTACCTATAAAGAGAGCAAAATAATGTATGGTAGGGAAATGAATGCTCCCTATGGTAGCTTGCGCGATCTCCCTAGATTCCCCCACAGTGATACTAGCAAGAAAGTCTTTATATTCAGATTTGCGAGGCTCACTAGCACTACCCCATTGAGGGAGTTTATAAGTAGTATTAAAATCTTCTAAGTCCATGGTATAAGATTTATCATAAATATCAAACATGACAGTTTGAGAATTGCGTGATGATGTAAATTTAAACCTTCTCACAAATGAATCGGTTAAATAGAGGTACTGACGGCACTTATCTGACTCGAAGCTCTCAAGATCAGCGTTACGCACATATGCTTCAAATTCCTCCTTAATTCTTGCCTGGACAATGGAATTTTCGGATGGCCATTCACAAGGCCGCACTTGAGCTTCTCTTGGTAGTTCATGGTCCGGCTCACGTATCACGGGCCTTGGTCCTTGCTTCCTTGAGGAACCACCTTGGTACATTTTCCTAAACATATTTCTTCCTTTGAAAAATTTCTGAATTTTTTAGTAACTCAAAAATAAAGTGAACCAAACTCAACAAAATTGATAGCAACTACTCCCACAAGTGCCTAGAGGCAATATCATGCATTAGAACTACTTAGAACCATATAAATTTGACATGCAAGCTCAAGAACAGGGTCACCTAAGCAGCAAAAATTTGCACTAGAACAAAATCTAATTGGACCATTGGAGGAGTCAAATACCAAAGAACAATTCCCCAAAGCAGTTTTGTGAATGGAGCTTTGAGCAAGGAGATCGAAAATGGCAGCAAGATGAGCAAGAACTCGGGTTTGAGCTGGTGGATGATTTTTTCTGGAGGAAAAGGGAGTGTGTGGGTGCTGAGTAAGTGGAGGGGACCCACGTGGGGTCCACGAGGCTGGGGGGGCACGCCCTCCACCCTCGTGGGCACGTGGCAGCTCCCCGTACTCTGTTCTCAGTGCCTAAAATTCTTAAATATTTCAAAAAAATCATATTAATTTTTCAGGAAATTTGGAGAACTTTTATTTTCGGGGTATTTTTTATCGCATGGATAATTCAGAAAACAAACAGAAAATACTATTTTTGCTTTATTTAATATAAATATCAGAAAGTAAAAGGAGGGTACAGAAGATTGTGCCTTCTAACTTCATCCATCTCATGCTCATCAAAAGGAATCCACTAACAAGGTCGATCAAGTCTTGTTAACAAACTCTTTTCGAATAAATGAAACCGGAGAATTTTCGAATAACACTAGGTTACCTCAACGGGGATATGCATGTCTCCAACAATAAGAATATCATATTTCTTCTTGACAGTAGGAAGAGGAAATTCAAAACCTCCAATAGTAATCATTGAAAATTTTCCAATAGAATTGATACTGTGGACTTGAGGTTGTTTCCTCGAAAAGTGTACCGTATGCTCATTACCATTAACATGAAAAGTGACATTGCCTTTGTTGCAATCAATAACAGCCCCTGTAGTATTCAAAAAGGGTCTACCAAGGATAATCGACATACTATCGCCCTTGGGAATATCGCGAATAACAAAGTCCTTTAAAATAGTAACGTTTGCAACCACAACAGCCACATCCTCACAAATACCGACAGGTATAGAAGTTGATTTATCGGCCATTTGCAAAGATATTTCAGTAGGTGTCAACTTATTCAAATCAAGTCTACTATATAAAGAGAGAGGCATAACATTAACACCGGCTCCAGGATCACATAAAGCAGTTTTAACATAGTTTCTTTTAATTGAGCATGGTATAGTTGGTACTCCTGGATCTCCTAGTTTCTTTGGTATTCCACCTTTAAAGTATAATTAGCAAGCATGGTGGAAATTTCAGCTTCCGGTATCTTTCTTTTATTTGTAACAATATCTTTCATGTACTTAGCATAAGGATTCATTTTGAGCATATCAGTCAAACGCATACGAACAAAAGATAGGTCTAATCATTTCAGCAAAGCGCTCAAAATCCTCATCATCCTTTTTCTTGGATGGTTTAGGAGGAAAGGGCATGGGTTTCTGAACCCATGGTTCTCTTTCTTTACCGTGCTTCCTAGCAACGAAGTCTCTCTTATCATAACGTTGATTCTTTGATTGTAGGTTATCAAGATCAACAGCAGGTTCAATCTCTACAATATTATCATTGCTAGGTTGAGCATCAACATGAACATCATCATTAACATTATCACTAGGTTCATGTTCATTACCAGATTGTGTTTCAGCATTAGAAATAGAAATATCATTGGGATTCTCAGGTGTGTCAACAACAGGTTCATTAGAAGCATGCAAAGTCTTATCATTTTTCTTCTTCTTCTTCTTCCTTTTAGAAGGACTAGGTGTATCAACATTAGATCTCTGAGAATCGTGCTCAATTCTCTTGGGGTGGCCCTCAGGATACAAAGGTTCCCGAGTCACTTTACCTCCTCTAGTCATAACTCTAACAACATTATCATTTTTCTTATTATTTAATTCATTGAGCAAATCATTCTGAGCCTTAAGTACTTGTTCTACTTGAGTGGTAACCATAGAAGGATGTTAAATAATAAGTTTAAGTTTACCTTTAACTCTAGACATATAATCACTCAAGTGTTCAAGCATATCAACATTGCGTTTCAATTGTCTACTGATACCCCACAAGTATAGGAGATCGCAACAGTTTTCGATAAGTAAGAGTGTCGAACCCAACGAGGAGCTAAAGGCAGAACGCATATTCCCTCAAGTTCTATCGACCACCGATACAACTCTATGCACGCTTGATATTCGCTTTACCTAGAACAAGTATGAAACGAGAAGTACTTTGTAGGTGTTGTTGGATAGGTTTGCAAGATAATAAAGAGGAAGTAAATAAAAAGTAGGGACTGTTGTAAGTAAAGAAGCAATAAAGTAAATATAATGAGTGTGGAAAAGTGGTGGTAGGAGTTGCGAAATTGCCCCTAAGAAATTGACTACTTTACTAGACCGATAACAAGTATTATGTGGGAGAGGCCACTGCTAGCATGTCATCCCTGACTTGGAATTCTATGCACTTATGATTGGAACTATTAGCAAGCATCCGCAACTACTAACGTTCATTAAGGTAAAACCTAACCATAGCATTAAGATATATTGGTCCCCCTTCAATCCCATATGCATCAATTTCTATGCTAGGTTGAAGTTTCTGTCACTCTTGCCCTCCAATACATAGTCCTGTCAACATACAACTAACCCTATGGTGTGATCCACGCGTGCGCTCATATCATGGGCACCAAAGGACAGCAACATAACCACAAGCAAATTAAATCAATCATAGCAATTCATCAACCACCGATAGGACAACGAAAATCTACTCAGACATCATAGGATGGCAACACATCATTGGATAATAATATGAAGCATAAAGCACCATGTTCAAGTAGAGGGTACAACGGGTTGCGAGAGAGTGGACCGTTGTAGATAGAGGGGGGAAAGTGATGGAGATGTTGGTGAAGATGGCAGAGGTGTTGGTGTAGGTCGCGGTGATGATGATGATGGCCACGGCAGCGTTTCGGCGCCACCGGATGAGAAGGGGAGAGGGGCCCCCTTCGTCTTCTTCTTCCTTGACCTCCTCCCTATATGGGAGAAGGGTTTCCCCTCTGGTCCTTGGCCTCCATGGCATGGGAGGGGCAAGAGCCCCTCCGAGATTGGATCTGTCTCTCTGTCTCTCTCTGTTTTTGCGTTCCGTTCTGCTGCCCTTTCACCATTTCGTATATATATGGAGATTCGTAACTCCGATTGGCCTGAAACCTTCGCCATGATTTTTTTACCAAAAAATAGCTTTCTTGCGGCCGAAGAAGGGCATCAACCGCCTTACGGGTGGCCCACGAGGGTCAGGGGCGCACCCCTGCCTCGTGGCCACCTCGGGCACCATCTCGCGTGGATTTTTCTTCCGGAATTTTCCAAATATTCCAAAAATAAGCTCCGTTCATTTTTATCCCGTTTGGATTCCGTTTGATATGGATGTGCTACAAAACATAAAACATGCAACAAACAGGAACTGGCACTGGGCACCGGATCAATATGTTAGTCCCAAAAATAGTATAAAAAGTTGCCAAAAGTATATGGAAGTTGTATAATATTGGCATGGAACAAGCAAAAATTATAGATACGGTGGAGACGTATCAGCATCCCCAAGCTTAATTCCTGCTCGTCCTCGAGTATCTAAATGATAAAAAGATAATTTTTGATGTGGAATGCTACCTAGCATAATCTTGATCGCATATCTA
This sequence comes from Triticum monococcum, assembly GCA_034509565.1. Lineage (NCBI taxonomy): Eukaryota > Viridiplantae > Streptophyta > Magnoliopsida > Poales > Poaceae > Triticum > Triticum monococcum. Next base: position 361,160,088 of record CM067845.1, on the reverse strand, counting down.
ATCATGGCATCAATATTAAGATACGAGTGATTCAAAGCAATAGTCTATCATTTGACATAAAAACAATAGTACTTCAAGCCTACTAATAAAGCAATCATGTCTTTTCAAAATAACATGGCCAAAGAAAGCTATCCCTACAAAATCATATAGTATGGCTATGCTCCATCTTCACCACACAAAATATTCACATCATGCACAACCCCGATGACAAGCCAAGCAATCGTTTCATACTTTTGACGTTCTCAAACCTTTTCAACTTTCACGCAATACATGAGCGTGAGCCATGGACATATCACTATAGGTGGAATAGAATGGTGGTTGTGAAGAAGACAAAAGGATAAGGTAGTCTCACATCAACTAGGCATATCAACGGGCTATGGAGATGCCCATCAATAGATATCAATGTGAGTGAGTAGGGATTGCCATGCAACAGATGCACTAAGAGCTATAAGTGTATGAAAGCTCAGACTGAAAACTAAGTGGGTGTGCATCCAACTTGCTTGCTCATGAAGACCTCGGGCGTTTGAGGAAGCCCATCATCGGAATATACAAGCCAAGTTCTATAATGAAAATTCCCACTAGTATATGAAAGTGATAACTCAAGAGTCTCTCTATATGAAGAACATGGTGCTACTCTGAAGCACAAGTGTGGTAAAAGGATAGTAACATTGCCCCTTCTCTCTTTTTCTCTCATTTTTTAGTGGGCTTCTTTGGCCTCTTTTATTTATTTTTAAAGTCCGGAGTCTCATCTCGACTTGTGGGGGAATCATAGTCTCCATCATCCTTTCCTCACTGGGGCAATGCTCTAATAATGATGATCATCACACTTTTATTTACTTACAACTCGATATCTAGAACAAAGATATGACTCTATATGAATGCCTCCGGCGGTGTACCGGGATGTGCAATGATCTAGCGTAGCAATGACATCAAAAAATGGACAAGCCATGAAAACATCATGCTAGCTATCTTACGATCATGCAAAACAATATGACAATGAATGCTCAAGTCATGTATATGATGAGGATGGAAGTTGCATGGCAATATATCTCGGAATGGCTATGGAAATGCCATGATAGGTAGGTATGGTGGCTGTTTTGAGGAGAAGGTATATGGTGGGTTTATGGTACCGGCGAAAGTTGCGTGATACTAGAGAGGCTAGCAATGATGGAAGGGTGAGAGTGCGTATAATCCATGGACTCAACATTAGTCATAAAGAACTCACATACTTATTGCAAAAGTTTATTAGCCCTCGAAGCAAAGTACTACGCGCATGCTCCTAGGGGGATAGATTGGTAGGAAAAGACCATCGCTCGTCACCGACCGCCACTCATAAGGAAGACAATCAATAAATAAATCATGCTTCGACTTCGTCACATAACGGTTCACCATACGTGCATGCTACGGGAATCACAAACCTCAACACAAGTATTTCTACTAATCCACAACTACCCACTAGCATGACTCTAATATCACCATCTTTATATCGCAAACTATTGCAAGGAATCAAACATATCATATTCAGTGATCTATAAGTTTTATGTAGGATTTTATGACTAACCATGTGAATGACCAATTCCTGTCATATCTCTAAATAGATATAAGTGAAGCAAGAGAGTTTAGTTCTTTCTACAAAAGATATGCCCACACTCTAACAAATATAAGCGAAACAAAAGAGCATTCTACAAATGGCGGTTTTCTATGTAAAGAGAAACAGGCAATCCAAACTTCAAATGATATAAGCGAAGCACATGAAGCATTCTATAAAGCCATACTCAAAAGATATAAGTGAAGTGCAATGAGCATTCTATAAATCAACCGAGGACTATCTCATACCAGCATGGTGCATAAAAGAAAAAAGAAAACTAAATGCAAAAGACGCTCCAAGATTGCACATATCACATGAATGAAACGAATCCGAAAACATACCGATACTTGTTGAAGAAAGAGGGGATGCCTTCCAAGGCATCCCCAAGCTTAGACGCTTGAGTCTCCTTGAATATTTACTTGGGGTGCCTCGAGCATCCCCAAGCTTGAGCTCTTGCCTCTCTTGCTTCTTCTCATATCGAGACCTTCTCGATCATCAAACACTTCATCCACACAAAACTTCAAAAGAAAACTCGGTAAGATCCGTTAGTATAATAAAGCAAATCAGTACTCTAAGTACTGTTGCAAAACAAATCATATTTTGTTTTAGCATTGCAGCTACTTTAATATAACTTTTTCATGGCTTAATCCACTGGTATTAATCGGTACTTTCATCAAAACAAGCAAACTATGCATCAAAAACAGAATCTGTCTAAAACAGAACAGCCTGTAACAATCTGAACATTCACCATACTTCTGATACTTGAAAACTTCTACCAAAATTAGGAAAAATAAAAAATTTGTATAGTAAGACATTTCAAAAAGAATCAGAACCGTTTGACATTCCAACTAAAAATGTAAAATCACGCACTACAGCCAAAGTTTCTGTCCTGCACCGTACCACCATCAAGCAAATGTAAACATCCTAAAGGCAAACCTTGGCACATTATTTTTATAATACAATGGAATTGTACAAGGGGATAATTATTTTTGTTGAAAAGTTTCTGTAATCAAGATTCACAAAGTTGCCGTGAGCATGAACAAAGTTCAAGGAGCTCTCCCACTTTAACAATGCTTGTCTTTCTCACTTTCACTTTCCTTTTTGAAAAGGTTTTGGGTTCCCCTATTTATTTTTGTTTTCTAAACTATATAAAATCACTCAACAGAAATAAATGACTCTCTAAAACTTCCGGGTTGTCTCCCTGGCAACACTTTCTTTAAAGCCATTAAGCTAGGCATATAGTGCTCAAGTAATGAATCCACCCGGATCCCAAGGTATATCAAAGCCAATTTTAATTAACAATGATTTGTAATTTAGTAGTGAGCACAAAGCAACATATATCATGTAACTACGAAGTCTAACTCTCTTCCTATGCATCGTCATGTCATAAAAGAACAATTCATGCACACATAGTAAAGGCCAATGCATAGTATAAACAGTTTATTGCAATTTTATCATATTGGAAACATGGAGAGGTGGAGATATAGTTCATCTCTCATAATAATTGCAAGTAGGAGCAGCAAGCACATGCATATTATATTCATCAAAATTATCATGTGCAACGGTATGAGGCAACCCATCAATATAATCCTTAATAAAGGTAAACTTCTCCGATATAGTGTAGTTAGGAGAATTCAAAAAGATAATAGGACTATCATGCGTGGGTGCAATAGCAACAATTTCATGTTTAACATAAGGAACTATAGCAAGTTCATCTTCATAAGCATAATTCATATTGGCATCTTGGCCACAAGCATAGCAAGCATCATCAAAAAGGGATATTTCAAAAGAGTCAACGGGGTCATAGCAATTATCATAGCATTCATCCTTGGTAAGCATGAAGGGAAATTAAACAATGTATGAGTTAAAGAGTTACTCTCATTAGAAGGTGGGCACGGGTGATCAATCCGCTCTCCCTCCTTTTATTCTTCGCTCTCCTCCTCATCTTTTTCATCCAATGAGCTCACAGTTTTATCAACTTCTTCTTCCATAGATTCCTGCAAAATATTAGTTTCTTCTTGGACAGCGGAGACTTTCTCAATAAGTGCATTAATATCAGAATTGTATTCATAATTCTCATAGCAATATTTAAGGATAGCTAAATTTTCAGGTCTATAAACCGAATCATCAAAATCTTCAAACTCTTTAAACATAGATTAAATTTCATAAGCAACCATAAAAGCAACAAATTCTTCTATTTGTTCCACATCATAGTAATCATATATACCATTAGCATAAGAAGCTAAGGTTTTATTATCATTAAATTCGCATAAAAAGGGAAGGTGTGGAGCCTTCATCCTAGAGGAACAAGTATAATCATATCTCAAGCATAGTTGCCTAGCATACCAATTCAATATATGAATTTGATCCCATAATAGTTTCCCTTTTTGTGTCAAGCGGTAATCCCTAAAGTATTCACATTGATCCAACGTTACTCCCATTACATAATTGAATGGGGTTTTCTCAGGATTATTAAAGTAGTACATAATATCTTTCACATAACCAGCATCGAGGGTTTTAGGAGGTTCCCCATCTCCATGAGCAGAAAGTACACCTAATGTTTTTGGTATTTCGTGTTCCATATCCATAACTAAAGATAAAGAACAACTAAGAACAGCAAATAAAAATTACTTAGTGATAAAGCAAACAAGCACACATGAGAATATTCACCCCACGCTATTGCTCCCCGGCAACGGCGCCAGAAAAGGTCTTGATAACCCACAAGTACAGGGGATCGCAGCAGTTGTCGATAAGTAAGAGTGCCGAACCCAAGAGGAGCTAAAGGCAGAACAAATATTCCCTCAAGTTCCGTTGACCACCGATACAACTCTACACACGCTTGATGTTCGCTTTACCTAGAACAAGTATGAAACTAGAAGTACTTTGTAGGTGTTGTTGGATAGGTTTGCAATATAATAAAAAGCAAGTAAATAAAAAGTAGGGGCTGTTGTAAGTAAAGAAGCAATAAAGTAAATATAGCGAGTGTGGAAAAGTGGTGGTAGGAGTTGCGAAATTGCCCCTAAGCAATTGACTACTTTACTAGACCGATAGCAAGTATTATGTGGGAGAGGCCACTGCTAGCATGTCATCCATGACTTGGAATTCTATGCACTTATGATTGGAACTATTAGCAAGCATCCGCAACTACTAACGTTCATTAAGGTAAAACCCAACCATAGCATTAAGATATATTGGTCCCCCTTCAATCCCGTATGCATCAATTTCTATGCTAGGTTGAAGCTTCTGTCACTCTTGCCCTCCAATACATAGTCCTATCAACATACAACTAACCCTATGGTGTGATCCACGTGCGCGCTCATATGATGGGCACCAAAGAACAACAACATAACCGCAAGCAAATTAAATCAATCACAGCAATTCATCAACCACCGATAGGACAACGAAAATCTACTTAGACATCATAGGATGGCAACACATCATTGGATAATAATACGAAGCATAAAGCACCATGTTCAAGTAGAGGGTACAGCGGGTTGCGGGAGAGTGGACCGCTGTAGATAGAGGGGGGAAGGTGATGGAGATGTTGGTGAAGATGGCGGATGTGTTGGTGTAGGTCACGGTGATGATGATGATGGCCACGGCAGCGTTCCGGCGCCACCGGAAGAGAAGGGGAGAGGGGGCCCCTTCATCTTCTTCTTCCTTGACCTCCTCCCTAGATGGGAGAAGGGTTTCCCATCTGGTCCTTGGCCTCCATGGCATGGGAGGGGCGAGAGCCCCTCCGAGATTGGATCTGTCTCTCTGTCTCTCTTTGTTTCTGCGTTCTATTCTATTGCCCTTTCACCATTTTGTATATATATGGAGATTCGTAACTCCGATTGGCCTGAAACCTTCGCCGTGATTTTTTTACCAAAAAATAGCTTTCTTGCGGCCGAAGAAGGGTATCAACCGCCTTACGGGTGGCCCACGAGGGTCAGGGGCGCACCCAGGGGGGAAGGCGCGCTCCTGCCTCGTGGCCACCTCGGGCACCGTCTTGCATGGATTTTTCTTCCGGAATTTTCCAAATATTCAAAAAATAAGCTCCGCCCGTTTTTATCCCGTTTGGATTCCGTTTGATATGGATATTCTGCGAAACATAAAACATGCAACAAACAGGAACTGGCACTGGGCACTGGATCAATATGTTAGTCCCAAAAATAGTATAAAAAGTTGCCAAAAGTATATGAAAGTTGTATAATATTGGCATGGAACAATCAAAAATTATAGATACGACGGAGACATATCATCTACGAACATAAGCATTGAAGTTTTCTTGTTTAACAATAAAATTATCAAACTCATCTAAGCATTGGCTAGCAGACTTATTACGAGGAATATCACCTTCATCAAATCTATAGAGAGAATTTACCTTTACTCACTACAAAAAAAGACACATCCGTGACATTTTGGGCTGAATTATTTTTTTCCTGTCATACATATGACACTTCTATGCCGATAATTGTGACAAAACCCGGTATCATCATAGATGTGGTGGGCTCCTACTTCTATGACAAAAAATCATGACAGAAAATGGGCTTTTCGCCCTGGGCGGGCCGGAGACGCAGCTGCATGACATTCTTTGGGCCGTCCATGACGGAAAAACCGTGGTAGAAGCGAGGGGGACGAAAATTTCGGGGAGTTCCCGGTTACGGTGGGAGGTCAGGGGCCGAGCGATGCGCGTTTCTCTCGTACACATACGCATGTGTGTGTGAGGCGTTGGCTCTAACTGAACCCGAGCGAGGCGTTGGGCTCTAACTGAACCCGAGCGATTGCACTGCAGGCTACGCGTTACTGAACCAGAGCGATCGATCGATGGCTGCTAACTGAACCCGATCGAGCGATTCCTTCGCTACTGCTGCTAACTAAAGCCGATCGATGCTGCCTCTGGATGAACAGTGAGCGTTGCGGGGGGGGGGGGGGGGGGTTGGATGAACAGTTCCCGGTGGGGGTGGATGAACAGGACCCCGTGGTCTTGCCTCTGGATGAACAGGACCCCGATCGATCGAGCCGGTTGGGGCTGGATGAACATACCACCCCATGGAGGGCAGGATGAACAGTAGACGGTGGAGGGCAGGATGAACAGTAGCCCGTGGAGGGGTGGTTGAACAGGAGCCCGTGGAGAGGGCTGGTTGAACAGTAGCCGGTGGAGTAGCGCGCGGTGGAGGCTGGATGAACAGGAGCCCGTGGATGAACAGTCGCAGGTGGAGGCTGGAGGAGGTCGACGGTGGATGAACAGTAGCTCGTGGAGGCTGGAGGGGGTCGACGGTGGAGATGAACAGTATCCCGTGGAGTCCCGTTTTGCGGTACGCCACACCCCTCCCAATGAACAGGACCCCCGTTTTGACCGTAGCGCTCCAACACACGTCCGTTTCTTCCGTTTTACGGTATGCCACACCCCTCCTGATCAACAGGACCCCCGTTTTGACCGTAGGAGGTCCGTTTCCTCCGTTTTGCGGTACGCCAGACCCCCCCGATGAACAGGATCCCGTTTCGAACATGGTCGGTCGAACACAAGGCCGTTTCCTCTGTTCTGCGGTACGCCAGGCCTCGTTTCCATCGCCTGTTCCATCCATGCCCTCCCGATGAACACGACGCATTCCGTTGTCTCCCCACGAACACGACGATGACGCTGTTTCTCCGTTCCGACCCAACCATGTACACGAGCCCTGGCCGTACGTATGCGCGAGTACGCGTTTGAGACCCCGCCCGTATGTACACATACATGGCCGTATTTTCTTTCTTGCACCCTGGCCGCTGTACATACGTGTACATGCTACGTGCGCGCCTCTACTACGACACGTGCGCGCCTCTACATCGACCAGTATATATGTACGTACACGTTCGCGACCAGAATGACGACGCTACGTACGCTTCGACCAGGTGGGTCCCGACTGTCAGGCACTTCCTTGCATGCGAAGATGTAGCTGGTGGGTCCCAACAGTCAGGGGCAAATGTTTTTTTCACGAAATACGGTGCCCCATCCGGTGGGTCCCCGCTGTCAGGTGGAGGAATAATTATTTTGTGCGTAATAAGGAGGCACTTCCTTGTTACGGCCGTGGACCCAGCTGTCAGCGTCTCCACGCACAGTACTCTTCCGATGGAAGTCGGTCGTTGACCACATTGACCACGCCGTGCCGAGAGCACCACAGCGGTGGACGACGGCGAGGCCTGGGAAGGGGACGACACGGAGCCGGGGAAGACGCGGCAGTGGAAGCCCGCGCGGAGAGGAGTACGAGGGTTCACTGGTTTGGCTGCGGTGTGAGGCTGCCGTCGCTGCAGGGCCTGGCCAGCGGTGGGAATAGTAGGGGGCGGTGAGGCCTCTGCGGCAGCACAGCCAGCCACGGGAGGCACCAGCATGCGACACGACCGGCGCTGCTTTGGGCGGCTGGAGCAAGAAGACCAGAGGTTGAAGAAGCACTACGGCCGTTGGATGGACATCGTACGGTCACTGGAGCTAGAATCATTCATATTGACTAAGTTGACAAAGCCCTTCGTCCCCGTCAACTTAGTAGGCCCACAAGTCAGCCTCCCACCAAGGTGGGTCCCAGCTAGGCGGGGGAGTATTCATTTTTTTGTGCGTAATAAGGAGGCACTTCCGGTGGGTCCGAGCTGACAGCGGGGGGAACGTTTTTTCGCGAAATATGGTGGCCCGCCCGGTGGGTCCCAGCAGTCAGGGGGAAACGATTTTTTCGCAAAATACTGGTGACCCGTCCGATGGGTCCCCGCTGTCAGGTGGAGGAATAATTATTTTGCACGTAATAAGGAGGCACTTCCTTGCGGCTGCCGTGGACCCAGCTGTCAGCCTTTCCACGTACAGTACTATTCCAATGGAAGTCGGTCGTTGGCCACATTGACCATGCCGCGCCGAGAGCACCACGGCGGTGGACGACGGCGAGGCATAGGAAGGGGACGACACGGAGCTGGGGAAGACGCGGCAGTGGATGCCCACGCGGAAAGGAGTACGAGCGTTCACCGGTTCGACTGCGATGTGAGGCTGCCGTCGCCGCAGAATAACAGGGGTTGTGGGTGAGTAGAGGGATGCCCTGGCCAGCGGTGGGAGTAGTAGGGGGTGCTGAGGCCTGCACGGCAGCACAACCGGCCACGGGAGGTGGGAGTAGGCAGTCCCGCCAGCGCTGCTTGGCGGCTGGAGCAAGAAGATCAGAGATTGAAGAAACACGACGGCCGTTGGATTGGCATCCAACGGTTACGTCTGCTAGAATGGTTTGTTGGCGTATATATTATCTATAAAAATCTTGCATAGGCGTCAAGTAAACAGGCCCACAAGTCAGACCACTCCCTCTTTTTTTTAATAATTTATATATAGCTCATGGCAACTTCTTATGCAATTTATTGCAGTCATTTTTTCTTGGTTGGCCAGTGCCAATTTCGCATATTTCTATGGGTTCCAAACTATTTTTAATACCGAAATGTCCAGCCAGATTTAAAGTAATTTGAAGATATATTTAAATTAGGTTAATGCCCAGTGAAATAGGAATCTGAAAATGTAATAAAATTCAGAATTATAAAGTAATTGCCAATTTGTCATCTGTTTTTATATTTACAACCCATTTCATATTACTTTCAAGATTTGCAGGCATCTTTAAAGAGTTGCAGCCCATCAGGGCGTAGAAAAATAAGTAGGCCTGGATTGGGTATTCTTCAGAAAAAATAAACTGGGCTCATTTTCACAAAGAAAAAATAGCTGGGCTGGTCACATGGTGAACATAAAATATAAGCCTGGGCTAGACAGGCCACAGCCCAGTTCAAACCCTGCTCCGTCTCAACAATACCAAACAAAAATACTGCTCGAGTAGCTACGTCCCAGGTGTCAGCCGATCTTATGCTGTTCTCTTGTCTATTGACTATATATGCTCCCAATATCGTGGGTCCCAGATGTTAGGAAAACACTAGGAGGAAGCATTTTATTTTTCCATACGCTGACATGGTGGCCCCCTACTGTCATCCTCTCCATGTACTTCTGCTGATTCCTGTTGTTTGTTGACCATGTTGACAACGCGAGAGGGCGGCACCGCGGCGAGCGCACCAAAGCGTGCGGAGGACGTCGGCGTTAACGATTTAGGAGACGGTGGGGCGGCGATGCGTGCGCTGAGGCGCAGCCAGCCGTGGGAGGCGAAAGCAGGCGGCCCCGCCGACGCTGGTTTGGTTTTGGCGGCTGGAGGAAGACATGACTGAAGAAACACGACAGACTGTAGTACTTAACAACCTTAACTGAAACCAGCAGGGGCACTTAACAACCAAAGTTGAAAGCAGTATGAGTACTTATATAGGTTCAACCGTACAAAGCACGCCTCGAACAGTGCTACTTCGCCTACAGTTAACCAAGGGTGGGGCCGACAAGCCCCAGGACAAGGCCCAGGCGCCACCCTGCGCATCCACAACCTTCTGAAAGCGGCTTCATCTCGCAACATGGTCAATAAACAGGACATTCGCTTTAGATACATGGAAAAGCATGAACATAATCTTCTGTCCTATTCTCCAAGATGGACGGGCCTTCATTATTTGAGACCACCCATGAATAAGTATCTTTTCACCTCCAAGAGGAATTGAGTAGGTCGACATAAACATCATGTTGTGACCAAGCGCAAGTCTGATCCGACCATGGTCAGGCATCTGTATAGGAACAATAGAACTTGGCAGTTCCTTTTTCAAGAAGATCACAGCTGTAAAACTGTGTATAAGCAATAGTTTATGAACAACATATATAACAGAAAACAGCTCATACCATAAGTTTCTCGACATAGTTGGACCTATTCAACGAGTGCAGCAGTGGCACACATATCCCACGTGGCCTTCCACCATTGAAATGCCCCACAAGGACCTCAAGACGATCAATAAAGTGTAGGAACTTGTGGATGTCGATCCAGTCAACTTCAGTGCCATTAGTAACAGCCGAGTTATTACAGAGTAACAAACGAGCAGACTGCTTTACTCTGAAAAAACCTACACGTGCCACCAATTATAAGAAAATATTAGTTAGAAGTAGCATCTTCGTGAGAGATTCATTGCTACTTCTAAAGTTAAATTGTGATTAGTTAGACAGAATAGGTGGATTAAGAAGTAATCGAGGCAACAAGCAAGAACCAGATACAAAACTAACATGGATGAACAATTGGAATGACGTCGGGGTGGAAGATTGCAGTGAAGATGAGACCAGGTTCTGCTATTTCCATCAACATTCGTGCGCCGACTTTTAGTCCGTAACACTTGAGAAAGTTTACCCAAGTTCGGCCATAAAAAAAGCAGCGATCTTCTTGGTTCATGAACCCAACTCGGAACTTATATCCATGGCTTGTCTTCACTGTGACCATTAAACTAGTGTATTCAGTTATGGCAAGGCCAAGCATCTTGAGTACATGTGTTCTTGCAGAGCAAATAATACACTGCAGGAAAAATAATATGAGAACACAACATGTTCAAAAAACCCCACCCTCTCGGATAGAAAAGAGGATTCTAGGAACATACTGTGCGCGTTTCAAAATGTTGTGTTAGGATGAGAAGGAACAAGTGTGGCGTCTCGCCGAGGGCGCAGAAACCTATAGGGTACTCACACTTTGGGCACTGCAAATGAAACACACTAGATTCAGTAGGAAGAAAAATGCATCAACGGCGGCGGCTGCCATCCTAGGATTACCTGCGACCAAGGGACTTGGGTTTATCGGGGATGGATGAAGAATTCGTACCTGGTTCTCCATGAGAAAACCCTATGCAATCGCCGAGAGGGGGTTTTCTCTGAACAAGCAGACGAGGGAGAAAGGGATTCAGGCCCAGTGAAATATTGCCGCTTCGTCCGTCCAGCTTACTGCTAAAGCTGGAAGGGGGGTTGTGATTTGACGGCTCATTGGGCATTACTGTGGCGCTACGACCGGGGTGTGTCTACCGTGAAGTTGTGCACTCTAATTTGTGCATATGGCACGTGGACCCCGTTGCCGGTTGCCCCACATATCAATGAAAGGAAGTAGAAAGACAGGAGTAACTATTTACACATAAATATATTTTTGACAGAGAGATACTCCCTCTGTAAAGAAATATACAAATCTTTTATATCACAGGCTCACCTTGCCGAGAAAAATACTCCCTCTGCAACGCACGGGCATTATGGGGGTTCAGCTGAGAATATAATACTCAGATGTTTTTTGAGGGATAAAAGCTGCTTTATTGAAGATTAACAGTCATAGGTATACAAATAATTTCGGGGGTTCCTGTGAGCCAAAGATGGCGTCCACAAGGCAAAGAAGTAGCAGCTTTTGCGAGCACATGTGCTTCAACATTACACTCGCGTTTTTCATGTATGATCTCCATGGTTTGGAACATATTATTCTTCATCTTGATCTCGTCCATAATAACTTTGCTGGGCCCCAAGTATGCCTCTCTGATATGCTTGACTGTTGCTAAACAATCGGTGCTAATCTAAACTTGTTGCAGGTTTAAGTCAAGAGCCAGAGATAGTCCCTCGCAACATGCCATTGCCTCTAGGATCTCTGGATTAGTAACACTTTCGCACACCAGTGCCGATGCTCCAAGGAAGAAGCCTGTATGATCCCGGCTCACAACTGCCAGGGCTCCCCTTTCACCATTGCGAGATAACGCAGCATCAACATTCATCTTATCCCAACCCACAGCAGGAGGAGGACGCCACTTCTGCACTGAGCTAGTGCTTCTCGAAACCAGGTTCTGGACTTTGGGCCGCAGGCCGACCCTGCATGTTTGGGGGCCCATGTGTTCTACCTCAGCGCTTTTCATATTGCAAGCGATCGGTACGGCGCTGGTTTTAGATGCTGCCGCAAGGCGAATACACAAAATTGAATAAAGCACGGCAGCTGTTGGAATGAAATCGAACGACATTTCCTAACCAGCAATCAGAGTTGCAATTCTATCAACAATATACCATGTGATAAATAATACTATCATACTACTTATACACACAAGACACTTGTTTCACCATGCCAAATTATTACATCAAAATCTCTCGGAGGATAGATCAGTTAGGCAGTTGCGTGCTGCTACTGAAGAATTTCGAAGTTGATTTGGACCAGCTCTCCTTGCCGAGAAAGTTCGATTTTGACATCATCCCCTACCGCAAGATATGATTTAGATTTGAACCTTGACCATCCTTTAGCATCAATCATCATGCGACCATCCTTTGTACTTACGATATATTGAGCAGGTTCATTCACACCAAGGCTGCGCATGGTAAGAGAAACTTGGCCGCGGTCGCCCGGATTGTTGAACGACTCCCTCGTTGCTCTAGGAATTCTCTGTTTGCAAACAAGAAGACATACCCAAACAGTTAGATCAACACAGTGAATCATGTGAAACAACTTGGAAAGAAAAAAGAACAAAGCACTTGGGAGGCCAATGCTTACCAAGAAGGTGGACATGTCGGTTTTTGTAAGGACTTTGGTATATGAAGTGCGAACTGCAGCCCAGTCTGTTGCCGGTGCAACTGCACGGGTCGGAGCAGATGCAAGTGCAAGTGTTGGTGCAGGTGCCGAAGCCACTGCTGCTGCCGGAGATGGTGCTCCTTGTAGAGCTGGTGCCAGTGTCGATGCCTGATCCTCCGGTAGATCAGACTGATCCGCTGACACGGTTGGTGCCCAATCCTCAGCTGGATCAGACTGAGCTGCTGCCGCTGTCAGTGCTAGAGCAACTGCCGGTGCTCGATCTGTGCGAGACAGCGACGATCGTGTCTGGTCTGCTATGATCAACTTTCTAACTTGACTCGGATCCGTGACCGTGACCCAGTCTTTTTCTTCATTTCTTTTAAATGCGAGAAGGACTAATTGTGGTGTTTTTGTTAAACCAAACTGCAGTTCATCATAGGGATTCAGCTTGTACTCAGACAACAGACCGATCCAATTTTTTCCAGTAATATAAGTGATGGACAGTGCCTTCGATACTGACACGGCATAAGAAGTGAAACCTGCAAAAATAGCCATCGCAGAGCAAACCAAACGGTTTATTCTGTGATGAATGTCACATGGCAAAACCTGCATCATAAAATTGCAGGAAAAGAAAGAAAACATGACATTAAATCAATAAGATTTAGACAGTAAATCAATAAGATTTACTTGATGTGACACGAGTGAATCCTTACCAGGAAATCACTATGTTGAAGTACTAAACATAAGATTGATCGTTCAACTACGCGTGGCATGCAGGGGCCCCGCCTACTCCCACAAGCAGGACAGTCCAAAGGTCATGACAAATCGTATGGACCGAACATCCATGGGGCTGGAAGTCCTGGTGGGTGTGATAAACCCTGCAATGCATATATATATATATATTGGAGTGTAACCATAATTGATAGACCATCCTCACAAAAAATATGATATGGATACTTCAAAATATACAGACTGAATTGAGTGGACAGACATTAACATAGACCGTTCTCAGGACTGACCACACACCAAAAGCGATGGTACTAATAAACAATACAGGGTTCACAAACACAAATCAAGTACTGAACAATAGTACTTACTACAGACAAGCAAAGTTGCACTAACTAAACTCTGCAGACTATTTTTTGCCACCGACCTACGGGATGAACCCCGCATAACTGACTAGGCCATGGACTTCGTGTGAGATGTCTACATGCACCATCACCATCTTGTCAACCTTGGAGAACCTAACAGAGTGGTCTTTCCACTCATAAACATGATGATGAAGACAGGCTGCATCAGATTTGTTGGGAAGCTTTACAAGAACCACACCCTTCGTAATCGAAGGCACAACCAGGAAATTGTTGTTGTCAAGTACAGCCTCGAGAACACGCCTGACAACAATGCTACAGGAAAACACTAGTTCAGGACACGTGGCGACAAGGACACAGCAGCTGGATAGTTCAGCAGTAGAACTCATCATCAGGTCTTCCAGTTCACACGACATGACTTTGAGAACTTCATCTCCACTGCGGACCTGGTTCTAATTCAAACAGAAACCATATTTTATTACTACCTCCGTTCAGAAATATAAGATGATTTTCGATATTATACTCCATATATGACTACATATACGCACAGAAATGAGTGAACAAAGACACTAGAACATGTCTTCAAAGGCATGAGAGCAGAGGGATTAGATGCAATATCCATAACACAAGTTACTGAGGCAAATATACCCTCTTAAAAGGTAGCATTGATGTTCATAAAGTACTCCCTCCGTCCCAAAATTCTTGTCTTAGATTTGTCTAGATACGGATGTATCAAGTCACATTTTAGTATTAGATACATCCGTATCTAGAAAAATCTAAGACAAGAAATTTGGGACAGAGGGAGTAGTTGAAAGTAATCTATAAGAAATCAGTGTCAACCTCTCGCATGTTTTGGTCAAAAGAGGAATTTAGAATCGTCATTTGGCACACAAAAATCACATGCAAGATCACCCAGAAAGTTGTACTACTAGTACTAGTACTGCGTGTTGGATGAAAAAACACGATCAAGATCGAGAAAAAGATCGTCAAGAAGAGATATTATCTGGACTTGCTTAATGAGGGATCCCGGAGAGCGGGGCTTGGACAGGGCGATGCTTTGAGCTTGTCTGCGGTAGTCTCGGCGGGGTGCTTGCGCTTCTTCGTACCATGAGCCTCGACGGTTTTGGCCGGAGCCATAGACACCACTTCGGCTGGTGCTCCAGCGTCCATCAAGAAACTGTCAAATAGAAATAAAAGAAAAGAAACCATAATCACAAACCCAAAAGAAGAAAAGAGAGGGAGTTATAGGATCAGTCTCGGGGTTGCAAGACTGGGCCTTGGCCAGAATCAACACCATTGATGCGCTCACCTTTCCTTCTTTGGGAGAGAAGAACAATGGCAGAAGCAGGTTGGGGTTTTCTTGAAGAAATGAGGAAAAAGATGAGGCAGAAGCGAGTGAAATGATGGTTGCTTCGTCCGTCCAACTTACTGCTGGAAAGGAGGGGGTTTTGTGATTTGACGGCTCATTGGGCATTATTGCAGCGCTTCGATCGGGGTAGTCTACCGTCACTCTACTACGGAGTAATTTAGTGCATGGCTGGTGGACCCCGATGCTGGCTGTCCCACATGTCGGTGAAAGTGAGTAATTTAGTGCATGGCTGGAGGAGGATCCGTAGGGTAGAGTGTGTCCACTATTTTTCAGAAGAAAAAAATGATTACAGCAAGCGTTTCCACTCTTACGACGAAGGAGTGCGAAACACGGCAGCCACTTGAACATACACAGTGCTCCTACTACTAGGCATGTGCAGTGCTTCATACGTCAGTACTACACACTCTTGTTGCTAGTGTAGTAAGATATGAAGATAACAAATGATGTTGTGCGCATGTCAACTACTCCTATATGTAACATAGTACCGCTTTTTCGACTGTCCGGTCGAGAATGGACGGTGAGATCAATGTTAACATAACTAGGTCCATAGCGCACGGAAAGTACGGTGCTAGAGTACTCCACGAAACATGAACCACATGAAGCACGAATAGTGTTAGGCAGGGTGTATGAAGGGTGCACGGGATGGGAGCAAAAGTTCCCTTCTCGACCCACTTTTGGGTGTTTGGCAGAGTGCATGAAGGGTGCATGAGTACACACTAGTAGGTTGACAAAAATACACAAAGAGGAAACAACTATATTGAGATGAGAATGCAACCAAACACACCCACACGCTTTGTGCTACAGTGACTGGTCTGCACCGTCTGAGTTTGATCCAACGGTCATGTTGCGCCGAGACATGGACATGCCCATGCAGAGGGTTTAGCCCGACGGCCGGCATCGTCGCGCTGGCACGACGATAGGCATCGCGCAGCCGCAACACGTGTGTGGCAACTTGGTTCACCAAGTGGCTGAGGCGATCCTGGACCTCGTCACGATTGGCCCGCTCGCGCTCCAGCCGGCTCCCCTGACGGCCTATCGTATCTCCCGCTTTCTGCAGCAACACCGCTGATGCCTCGAGCATCTTTGTGGTGGACGCCTGCCGCTTTTGAAGCTCCGTGAACTCCCGCACATAACGGAGGAGCATGGCACTCCTCTCCTCCTTGAGCTCACGGAGCTCCACGTCCTTGTCCCTTTGCTCCACATCCTTGGCACGGAGCTCCTGTGTCAGGAGCCTCACCTCGGACTCCGTGATCTACTGCGCCGCCATGGCACCAGGTAGAAGCAATGGAGAGAGGAAGCAAAGGGGGCTAAACGGCTGAAAGGTAATGCAATCTACGGGAAGGCGGAGGGAACGGGGAATCTTTTGGTTTTCACCACGTTAAAACACCAGTCGACGACTTCTCACATCAAGGAGCAGTGGGTACAGGCGGAGTCATCGTGACTAATTGCTGCCGCGCCTGCTCCCGTCAATCAAAAAACTAAAAATCCTGCCGCGCCTGCTCCCGTCAATCAAAAAATTAAAAATCCTGCCGCACCCAAACACCAGAGCAACGCCGCGGTGAATATTTAAATTTACATGCCGGCAAGTAGATAAAAAGGGGGTGAAAAAACAAATGTGGCTGCGGCCTAGCTAATCGGTCAAACTAGCCCAACTAGCTAGCCACCGTGCTTCACTGATATACTCGGCGGGAAAGGTGGCCTTTCGTGATTTGACGACTCATTTACTTGCTTGGGCGCTACGACTGAGGAGGACCCAGAAAATGCGCGGTAGGGCATCCCACGTCAGGAAGAATATATGCGTGCACCACCCGGGAGGACCACGAAACCGCGCGGTAGGGTGTGCCACGTCTCGGCACGGAGGAAAAACGTGCGTGCAAAAATATACTGTATCAGACGTAGTAGAGTACCTATGGTTCGACCTCGGGACCCAGCCAGTCGGTTGAAAACACCCCACTAGCCACAAGCTTCATCATGCAAATGTGGCACGGAGGATAGATGTGGTTAGCTTCGTCTCCATGATGACCCACAAGTATAGGGGATCTATCGTAGTCTTTTTGATAAGTAAGAGTGTCGAACCCAACAAGGAGCAGAAGGAAATGATAAGCGGTTTTCAGCAAGGTATTCTCTGCAAGTACTGAAATAAGTGGTAACAGATAGTTTTGCGATAGGATAAATTGTAACGAGCAAGAAGTAACAAAAGTAAATAAAGTGCAACAAGGTGGCCCAATACTTTTTGTAGCAAAGGACAAGCAGGACCAAACTCCTATAATAGGAAAAGCGCTCCCGAGGACACATGGGAATATCGTCAAGCTAGTTTTCATCACGTTCATATGATTCGCGTTCGATACTTTGATAATTTGATATGTGGGTGGACCAGTGCTTGGGTGCTGTTCTTACTTGAACAAGCATCCCACTTATGATTAACCTCTATTGCAAGCATCCGCAACTACAACAAAAGTATTAAGGTAAACCTAGCCATAGCATGAAACATATGGATCCAAATCAGCCCCTTAGGAAGCAACGCATAAACTAAGGTTTAAGCTTCCGTCACTCTAGCAACCCATCATCTACTTATTACTTCCCAATGCCTTCCTCTAGGCCCAAATAATGGTGAAGTGTTATGTAGTCGACGTTCACATAACACCGCTAGAGGCTAGGCAACATACATCTTATCAAAATATCAAACGAATACCAAATTCACATGACTACTCATAGCAAGACTTCTCCCTTGTCCTCAGGAACGAACGTAATTACTCACAAAGCATATTCATGTTCATAATCAGAGGGGTAATAATATGCATGTAGGATCTGAACATATGATCTTCCACCAAATAAACCAACTAGCATCAACTACAAGGAGTAATCAACACTACTAGCAACCTACTAGCACCAATCCCGGACTTTGAGACAAGATTTGGATACAAGAGATGAACTAGGGTTTGGACATGAGATGGTGCTGGTGAAGATGTTGATGGAGATTGCCCTCTCCCAATGAGAGGAGCATTGGTGATGACGATGGTGATGATTTCCCCCTCCGGGAGGGAAGTATCCCCGGCAGAACAGCTCTGCCGGAGCTCTAGATTGGATCTGCCAAGGTTCCGCCTCGTGGCGGCGGAGTCTCTTCGCGAAAAGTTCCTTCTAATTTTTGTTGTCATCGAAAGACTTCATATAGGAGAAGATGGACGTTGGAGAGCCACCGGGGGGCCACGAGGTAGGGGGCGCGCCCTAAGGGGGGGCGCCCCCCACCCTCGTGAGAAGGGTGTGGCCCCCCTGGCCTTCATCTTTGGCAAAGATTTTTCTTTATTTATTTTAAGATGTTCCGTGGAGTTTTGGGACTTTTGGAGTTGCACAGAATAGGTCTCTAATATTTGCTCCTTTTCCAGCCCAGAATTCTAGCTGTCGGCATTCTCCCTCTTTATGTAAACCTTGTAAAATAAGAGAGAATAGCCATAAGTATTGTGACAGAAAGTGAAATAACAGTCCATAATGCAATAAATATCGATATAAAAGCATGATGCAAAATGGACGTATCAACTCCCCCAAGCTTAGACCTCGCTTGTCCTCAAGCGAAAAGCCGATAACAATAAATATGTCCTCATGTTTAGAGGTAGAGGCATCGATAAAAATAAAATACGGACATGAAGGCATCATGATTATTCTCATAACAGCAACTTATATAGATTTTGTCATATGATTACTTATATTCAAGTGATGATCTATTCACAATGCAAAAGTATAAATCATAAACCTTACTGGGCTCCGACAACTATAATCTCAGTCATTGAAGCAATTGCAATTTATCATAACATCGGAAAGAGTCTATGCCAGAGCTAAAAAGCAAGTCCACATACTCACTATCATTTAGTCCTCCATAATTGCTAACACTCACACAATACTTGTGGTTATGAAGTTTTAATCGGACACAGAGAAAGATAGGGGCTTATAGTTTTGCCCCACAACCTTTTACCTCAAGGGTAATGTCAACAATAATGGTTCATGCTCCCCTACATCCAGTTAGATATATATATCATGTTCTTTCCAACATGCTGAGCTTGCCAAAGGATAAAATGAAAAAGAAAAGGTGAAGATCACCGTGACTCTTGTATAGGGTAGAAGATAATAATAAAACATAGGCCCTTCACAGAGGGAAGCATAGGTTGCCATGCGCTTTTATGGTTGGATGCACAAAATCTCAATGCGAAAGAATGTCACTTTATATTGCCCCTTGTGATATGAACCTTTATTATGCAGTCTGTCGCTTTTATTACTTCCATATCACAAGATCATATAAAGCTTATTTCTCCCACACCAATCAATCATACATATTTAGAGCAATTTTTATTGCTTTGCACCGATGACAACTTACTTGAAGGATCTTACTCAATCCATAGGTAGATATGGTGGACTCTCATGGCAAAACTGGTTTAGGGATTTTGGAAGCACAAGTAGTATTTCTACTTGGTGCTGAGAATTTGGCTAGCATGAGGAGGAAAGGCAAGCTCAACAAGTTAGAGGAACCATGACAACATACTTTATCTCAGATATAAGAAAGACATAACTCATTATGTTGTCTTCCTTGTCCAACATCAACTCTTTAGCATGTCATATTTTAATGAGTGCTCCCAATCATAAAAGATGTCAATGAAAATATATGTATATGTGAAAACCTCTCTTTCCTTATTACTTCCTATTAATTACAACAATGACCAAAGCTATGTATGTCAACTCCCAACAACTTTTAAATATCATACTCTTTCCATGTGAAGTCATTACTCTCAATAAGATCAATATGAACTTTTTGTTTCTTTTTATTCTTTTTCTCTTTTCTTTTATTCACCCAAGATCATGGCACAATAATCAAGCCCTTGACTCAACACTAATCTTTATTATATATAGCTCACGGACTCGATTACATAGAGAGATCATAAAGCAAAACTCAAAACTACATCATGCCATAAACTTTATTCTACTAGATCAAGATACTACTTATAGGATCGAACTAAGAAAAACGATAAAGATAGGAGTTGTGATTGTGATACGATACCGGGGCACCTCCCCCAAGCTTGGCAGTTGCCAAGGGGAGTGCCCATACCCATGTGATTATGTCTCCTTTGTCGGTGAAGAAGGTGGTGGTGATGTTGGCTTAGTTGATGGCTTAGGCTTCTCCCTTAATTTGCGCTTGAGGACGGCATTTTGATCCCTCAGATTATCAATCTCCCACTCCAGGGTTCATATCTTTTTGCATAGGTCCTGCTTATTTTCCTTCAAGAGACGAAAAGGGATAAACTCGAACTTGGGTTTCTTTACCCTATCAGGGAGACTTGACTTTTTGAACTCCACGTGCATGTTCCCAGGTTGAGGTAATGGTGATTCATCTTCATCTGAGCTCGTCTCCTCCTTCCCCTTGGGTTCATAGTCCTCTTCTTCCTCCGTGGTCCATCCATCGTGTTCCACATCTCCATAGACCTTGGGATTTGCTAAGTAATCATCCACATAGCTTTCTCCTTCCGAATCCTGGGAAGACATGTTGATTTAATCTGCAACAGGACAGCTCGAAACGAAAAATAGAGGATTTTTGCGTGATACAGGAGTCAAAGCCTTCGGGAGGTTATATCATGAATTTTTACCGACCAAAATACGTAACGTGCAAGAAAATGGAGTCCGGAAGGCACACGAGGTGCTCACGAGGTAGGGGGCACGCCCAGAGGGGTAGGGCGCGCCCACCACCCTCATGGGGCCCTCGTGTCCTTCCCGAACTGCTACTTATTTTTCTATTTTTCTAAATATTCCAAAACGAAGAAATATTGCCTTAAAAATTGTTTTGGAGTCGGTTTACTTCCCGTACCACATACCTATTCCTTTTCAGAGTCTGAAACGTTCCGGAAAGTGTCCCTTATGTATTCCTCCGGGGTTACGGTTTCAATAATATTGGTTTCAACACTTATGGGATTACCTGAGATATAATGTTTAATTCTTTGACCGTTTACCACCTTCGGATTTGTGCCTTCGAAGTTGTTGATTTTTATGGCACCGGAACGATAGACCTCCTCGATAACATAGGGGCCCTCCCATTTAGAGAGAAGTTTTCCTGCAAAAAATCTTAAACGAGAGTTGTATAGCAATACATAATCACCTATATTAAACTCACGCTTTTGTATCCTTTTGTCATGCCATCTTTTAACTTTTTCTTTAAACAACTTGGCATTTTCATAAGCTTGGGTTCTCCATTCATCAAGTGAGCTAATATCAAATAACCTCTTCTCATCGGCAAGTTTAAAATCATAGTTAAGCTCTTTAATAGCCCAATATGCCTTATGTTCTAGTTCGAGAGGTAAGTGACATGCTTTTCCATAAACCATTTTATACGGAGACATACCCATAGGATTTTTGTATGCAGTTCTATATGCCCATAATGCATCATCAAGTTTCTTAGACCAATTCTTTCTAGACCTATTAACAGTCTTTTGCAAAATTAATTTGAGCTCTCTATTGCTCAACTCTACTTGACCACTAGACTGTGGGTGATACGGAGATGCAATTCTATGAATAACATCATATTTAGCAAGCATTTTACGGAAGGCACCATGAATAAAGTGTGAACCACCATCAGTCATTAAATATCTAGGGACTCCAAACCTCGGAAAAATAACTTCTTTAAGCATTTTAATAGAAGTGTTATGATCAGCACTACTAGTTGGAATAGCTTCTACCCACTTAGTAACGTAATCAACAACAACTAGAATATGTGTGTATCCATTAGAGGCAGGAAAAGGTCCCATATAATCAAAGCCCCAAACATCAAATAGTTCAATAACAAGTGAATAATTCATAGGCATTTCTTGACGTCTACTAATATTACCAATTCTTTGACATTCATCACAAGACAAGACAAACTTACGGGCATCCTTGAAGAGAGTAGGCTAATAAAAACCAGATTGCAATACCTTATGTGCAGTTCTATCTCCAGCGTGGTGTCCTCCATAAGTCTCGAAATGACACTTGCGTAGGATCTGTTCCTGTTCATGCTCAGGTACACAATGTCTAATAACACCATCTACTCCTTTATAAAGATGTGGGTCATCCCAAAAGTAATGTCTCAAGTCATAGAATTTTTTTTTCTTTTGCTGGTATGTGAAGCTAGGTGGTATAAACTTAGCAACAATATAATCAGCATAATCAGCATACCATGGAGTACTACGAGAAGTACTTATAACATTTAATTGTTCATCAGGAAAGTCATCATTAATAGGTAGTGGGTCATCAAGAACATTCTCTAACCTAGACAAGTTGTCTGCAACGGGGTTCTCAGCTCCCTTTCTATCAACAATATGTAAATCAAATTCTTGTAGCAAGAGAACCCATCTAATAAGTCTAGGTTTAGCATCTTTCTTTTCCATAAAGTATTTAATAGCAGCATGATCAGTGTGAATAGTTACTTTAGAATCAACAATATAAGATCTGAAATTATCACAAGCAAATACAACTGCTAAACGCTCTTTTTCAGTAGTAGCATAATTTCTTTGAGCATTGTCTAGAGTCTTACTAGCATAATGAATAACATTTAATTTCTTTTCAACTCTTTGCCCTAGAACAACACCTACATCATAATCACTAGCATCACACATAATTTCAAAGGGTAAATTCCAATCAGGTGGCTGAACAATAGGTGCAGAGACTAATGCTTTCTTAAGTATTTGAAATGCTTCTACGCAATCATCATCAAAGACAAATGGTATATCTTTTTGCAATAAATTAGTCAGAGGCCGAGAAATTTTTGAGAAGTCCTTAATGAACCTCCTATGAAATCCGGCGTGACCAAGGAAACTTCTTATACCTTTGATGTCCTTGGGACATGGCATATTTTCAATAGCATCAACCTTGGCTTTATCAACTTCAATACCTCTTTCAGAAACTTTGTGCCCCAAGACAATTCCTTCATTAACCATAAAGTGGCACTTTTCCCAATTCAAGACAAGATTAGTTTCTTCACATCTCTGCAAAACTCGATCAAGATTGCTCAAGCAATCATCAAAAGAGGAACCATAGACGGAAAAGTCGTCCATGAGAACCTCACAAATCTTTTCACAAAAGTCAGAGAATATAGCCATCATGCATCTTTGAAAGGTAGCAGGTGCATTACATAAACCAAAAGGCATACGTCTATAAGCAAAAGTACCAAAAGGGCATGTAAAAGTAGTCTTCAATTGATCTCTAGCCGACACAGGTATTTGAGAGAAACCAGAATAACCATCTAGAAAGCAATAGTGTGTATGTTTGCATAATCTTTCTAGCATTTGATCAATAAAAGGTAAGGGGTAATGATCTTTCTTAGTAGCTTTATTTAATTTGCGGAAATCAATTACCATCCTATAACCTGTGATAATTCTTTGTGGAATCAATTCATCTTTATCATTAGGAACAACAGTAATACCTCCCTTATTAGGGGCACAATGGACAGGACTTACCCACTCACTATCAGCAACGGGATAAATTATGCCTGCCTCCAGATGCTTGAGTATTTCTTTTCTTACTACTTCTTTCATTTTAGGATTCAGACATCGTTGAGGATCACGAACTGGTTTGGCATTTGCTTCCAAATTTATTTTATGTTGACACTGAGTGGGACTAATGCCCTTAAGATCATCAAGAGTATATCCAATAGCAGCACTATGCTTCTTCAGAGTTTTCAATAATCTTTCTTCTTCATGCTCTGAAAGGTTAGCACTAATAATAACAGGATATATTTTCTTTTCGTCAAGATAACCATATTTAAGATTATCAGGCAGAGGTTTAAGCTCAAACATGGGATCACCCTTGGGTGGAGGAGGATCCCCTAAAATTTCAACAGGCAAATTGTGTTGCATGATAGGTTCCTGTTTAAAGAATACTTCATCTATTTCCCTTCTTTCATTCATGAACATATCATTTTCATGGTCTAGCAAATAGTGTTCTAAAGGGTCACTAGGAGGTACGACAATAGAAGCAAGACCAATAATTTCATCCTTACTAGGTAATTCTTCCTCACTATGTTGTTTACTAAATTTAGAGAAATTAAACTCATGAACCATATCATCCAAACCAACAGTAACAACATTCTTTGTGCAACCTATGGTAGCATTGACAGTATTTAAGAAGGGTCTACCAAATATAATGGGTCAAAAGCTATCTTGTGGGAAACTAAGAACAAGAAAATCAGCAGGATATTTAGTTTTCCCACACAAGACTTCAACATCTCTAACAATTCCCATTGGTGCAATAGTATCTCTATTAGCAAGTTTAATAGTAACATCAATACCTTCTAACTCAGTAGGTGCAATTTCATTCTTAATTTCTTCATATAAATCAATAGGTATTACACTAGCACTAGCACCCATATCACATAAGCCATGATAACAATGATCTCCTATTTTAACATAAATAATAGGCACGCCTACCACAGGTCTATGTTTATCTTTATCACAAGGTTTAGCAATTCTAGCAGTTTCACCTTCGAACTGAATAACATGCCCATCAATATTATCAGACAAGAGATCTTTAACAATACCAATATTAGGTTCTACTTTAACTTGCTCGGGAGGTGTATAAGTTCTAATATTGCTTTTACGAACAACAGTTGAAGCTTTAGCATGATCCTTTACTCTAACAGGGAAAGGTGGTTTCTCAACATAAGAAGTAGGAACAATAGGATCATTATAAGTGACAGTCTTTTCTTCAACTTTAATAGGTGCCGCTACTTTTACTTCTATGGGAGGATGATATTTAAACCACTTCTCCTTAGGGAGATCAACATAAGTAGCAAAAGATTCACAGAAAGAAGCTACTATCTCAGAGTCAAGTCCATATTTAGTGCTAAACTTACGGAAAATATCGGTGTCCATAAAAGATTTAACACAATCAAACTTAGGTGTCATACCTGACTCCTTACCTTCGTCGAGGTCCCAATCTTCAGAGTTGAGTTTAATTCTATCTAATAAATTCCATCTGAATTCAATAGTCTTCATCATAAAAGAGTCAGCACAAGAAGTATCGAGCATGGTGCGATTGTTTTCAGAAGGCCGAGCATAAAAACTTTGCATAATTATTTCTCTCGGGTGCTCATGATTGGGGCATGAATATAACATTGATTTAAGCCTCCCCCAAGCTTAAGCGATGCTTTCTCCTTCGCGAGGCCAGAAATTATATATATAATTGCGATCACGATGAACAAGATGCATAGGGTAATACTTTTGATGAAATTCCAACTTCAGTCTTTTATAGTCACATGATCTCATATCATCACATAGCCTATACCATATCAATGCGTCTCCCTTCAAAGATAAAGGGAAGACCTTCTTCTTGGCAACATCATCGGGTATACCTGCAAGCTTAAATAATCCACAAACTTCATCCACATATATTAAGTGCTCATCAGGATGCTTTGTTCCATCTCCTGTAAAAGGGTTAGCTAGCAGTCTTTCCATCATACCCGAAGGAAATTCAAAAGGAGTTTCATTTTTAATAGGTTCAGTAGGTTCAGGAGCAACTCTTTGCTCTACAAGACGGGGTGAAGGTACCCCGAACAAGCCCCTTAGAGAATTACTTTCCATAGTAACAAGTGACAGTAAATTTCAGCACACTATATAAATTTTTCCTTACCAAATTCCACTTATCAAAGGCGCTACACTCCCCGGCAACGGCGCCAGAAAAGAGTCTTGATGACCCACAAGTATAGGGGATCTATCGTAGTCCTTTCGATAAGTAAGAGTGTCGGACCCAACGAGGAGCAGAAGGAAATGATAAGCGGTTTTCAGCAAGGTATTCTCTGCAAGTACTGAAATAAGTGGTAACAGATAGTTTTGCGATAGGATAAATTGTAACGAGAAACAAGTAACAAAAGTAAATAAAGTGCAGCAAGGTGGCCCAATCCTTTTTGTAGAAAATGACAAGCCAGAACAAACTCGTATAATAGGAAAAGCGCTCCCGAGGACACATGGGAATATCGTCAAGCTAGTTTTCATCATGTTCATATGATTCGTGTTTGATACTTTGATAATTTGATATGTGGGTGGACCAGTGCTTGGGTGCTGTTCTTACTTGAACAAGCATCCCACTTATGATTAACCTCTATTGCAAGCATCCGCAACTACAACAAAAGTATTAAGGTAAACCTAACCATAGCATGAAACATATGGATCCAAATCAGCCCCTTACGAAGCAATGCATAAACTAGGGTTTAAGCTTCTATCACTCTAGCAACCCATTAGCTACTTATTACTTCCCAATGCCTTCCTCTAGGCCCAAATAATGGTGAAGTGTTTTGTAGTCGATGTTTACATAACACCACTAGAGGCTAGACAACATACATCTTATCAAAATATCAAACGAATACCAAATTCACATGACTACTCATAGCAAGACTTCTCCCTTGTCCTCAGGAACGAACGTAATTACTCACAAAGCATATTCATGTTCATAATCAGAGGGGTAATAATATGCATGTAGGATCTGAACATATGATCTTCCACCAAATAATCCAACTAGCATCAACTACAAGGAGTAATCAACACTACTAGCAACCTACTAGCACCAATCCCGGACTTTGAGACAAGATTTGGATACAAGAGATGAACTAGGGTTTGGAGATGAGATGGTGCTGGTGAAGATGTTGATGGAGATTGCCCTCTCCCGATGAGAGGAGCGTTGGTGATGACGATGGTGATGATTTCCCCCTCGAGGAGGGAAGTATCCCCGGCAGAACAGCTCCGCCGGAGCTCTAGATTGGATCCGCCAAGGTTCCGCCTCGTGGCGGCGGAGTCTCGTCCCGAAAAGTTCGTTCTGATTTTTTTCTCATCGAAAGACTTCATATAGGAGAAGATGGACGTCGGAGAGCCACCAGGGGGGCCACGAGGTAGGGGGCGCGCCCTAAGGGGGGGGGGCCCACCCTCGTGAGAAGGGTGTGGGCCCCCTGGCCTTCATCTTTGGCGAGGATTTTTCTTTATTTATTTTAAGATGTTCCGTGGAGTTTCAGGACTTTTGGAGCTGCGCATAATAGGTCTCTAATATTTGCTCCTTTTCCAGCCCAGAATTCCAGCTGCCGGCATTCTCCCTCTTTATGTGAACCTTGTAAAATAAGAGAGAATAGTCATAAGTATTGTGACATAAAGTGAAATAACAATCCATAATGCAATAAATATCGATATAAAACCATGATGCAAAATGGATGTATCACTCGACCAGCCACAACGTCGCTTGTTCTAGGCGATTCTTCTATTTTCCAAGTTTTTTTAGTTGTAATAACACCACGGCAAGCTAGCGCCGCTCTTCATGTGTGCCCGTGCAAAGGTTAAACGATGGAGAGAAGAGAGATTGAGATCGCAGACCTGGGACCCACCAGTAAGTGAGATAACAGCCATGCACGTGTTGACGAGGCACTCCCTCTACTCTACTCAACGCAAGTACTGTATAAAATCAAGTTATGCGACAAAGCCAACAACCGTTAGTTCTTTTCAGGCTATCGACTTACGCTTTATAGTCCAGGTTGCCAGTTCGAATCTCGTCTTTCAGATTTGTTAGTTTTAGGTCCAAATTTGATTAATGACAAGTGGGACCCCCGTGTGTTGTTCCAATATTTCAGTGTAGGATGGTTTTTTTGAACAAACACTTTGCGTGGTTAGACAAGTAACGGCACGAGTTACACATTTTTTGCAAGTTTACGAACAAAAATGACAGCGGCATAGAATATCACATCCACCCCGCAGCTTAGATACTATGGTGATACGAGTTTTTACACCGTTGGAAGTGAGATCCAATGGCTTGGGTGTAGTCTTTGTAATTATGCGCAATTTCCTAACTCTCCAAAGGTATTTTTGCAAATAAAACTTTCAGGCCTCGTGTGTGCCGCTACATCTTCGATCCAATAGCTCCCCGGTGCTCATATTAGGTGCTCCCCGTAGCTTAATTACCCGCTACGGTGATTGGAGTAGTTGTGGGCCGAATGCTACGAAAATATAATCTAAACCGACAGGAATAAATGCCTACACAAATTAATCCAAGGTTGGAGTGCCCCTCGCAATGTAAATAGCTTCGGCTTTGCGAGGGATGGAGAGGTAGTAGCTTCAACGCGTGGAAGATACGATGTGAGAAAGCGAGGTCAATC
This sequence comes from Triticum monococcum, assembly GCA_034509565.1. Lineage (NCBI taxonomy): Eukaryota > Viridiplantae > Streptophyta > Magnoliopsida > Poales > Poaceae > Triticum > Triticum monococcum. Next base: position 361,131,509 of record CM067845.1, on the reverse strand, counting down.
GAGAGACATATAGATAGAGAGACAAAGTGAGTGTGGTCCGACATTCATTGAACAAATATATATGCTCTGGAGAGATATTGTCCGATTGAGCTTTTTGGCAAGGGTGAGGGCTGTAAGATAGAGCTTGAGAGATGATCCAGTCATAGACGTGTAGATATATTTTGTGCGTGAGAGGAAGCAAGGTCAACCAATCACATAGGGCCGCCGTGCGATCGAAAGAGTGAGACGGGTTGGAGAGAGTGACCTAGATAGACGATGTGCGTGAGAGAGTATACAATGTGAATAGGTCGAATTGGGCTCAACATGGTGATATATCATTTTTGTCCGAGAAAGAGCGAGGTCAATCGAGACATACGGAGAGAGAGAGAGAGAGAGAGAGATTGAGTGAGCGTGGCCCACCATGAGGTCGAAAGAGTGGTGGCGGCTTGGATGGATTGACCTAGATAGACAATCTGCGTGAGAGAGTATAGAGTATGTCGATCGAGGCCCGAACAGGGAGATATATCATTTGTGTGTGAAAGAAAAAGAGGTTAAACGAGACTCAGATAAAGAGAGCGAGATTGAGCGAGTGTGGCCCGCCGTGTGGAAGAAAGAGTGAGACAGTCTCGAGGGAGTGACCTAGATATACAACGTGCATGCGTGCGCAGGCACGAGAGGTTGGGGGGCTAGATAGGCAATGCATGTATTTAGCGCGAGAGGGTGAGAGGGAGAGGGGGAGAGAGAGAGCTCGGCATGGGGTGCAATGGCGGGTGTGTGAGGTAAATACATTTGGTAACAGAGTAGAAAAAGGGGTTGTGTAGTTGAGAGACTAAGAGATCGAAACATGGAGAGAAAGAATGAACGTGTGTTGGAAACCGATAGCTTCCTAGGGTGGTTAGGAGAGGAAGATTGCTCGATACAGGAAGTATGTAGGGTTTGTGCGTGGGGGGGGGGCTAAAAACAACATTTGAATGTACATAGTACGAGACTTAATATCAATATTTCAATTCGGTGTACATTGTAAGATTTGAACCGAGGACCAGGCATACGGGTAATTATTTCGAATTCGTGCCATACTAAGTTTCGAAAAGTTGACATTGACTCAGTTTGTTGTGCTATTTTGTAGGTCATATGTTTGAATCCATCCAAAAGTTTTCTCACTACCATGGTGTTCATCATATACATATGAATTTGTATTAAAAAGTAGCATGGATACAGTGAAATGCGAAATACACGTTAGAACTGGAGATCGCTACGTGACACACACTCTAATTCAAATAACTAACTACGTGACACACACTCTAATTCAAATAACTAATTATGTGACACACACTCTAATCCGTGTTAGCGTGGGTACGTTTCGGTTTTTTTTTTCAAATAACTCCTCATTAATTAATTTATAGTACTCCCTCTGTTCACTTTTATAAGACCTTGAAGGCATTTCAGACAATGTGCAAAACAGTTCATTTTAAGTTGTCTGAAACAACTTACAAAAGTGAACGGATGGAGTATCTCGTTTCGACTGACTAATTATTGCAAGGAAAACACGGGCATGGTAATACATACAGATTCGTTTGCAAATGAAAGAAGATTCGTTTGCATTCTCAAATGTAGGCGCACCAGGCAAACCAGGGTCGTGTCGGGGTGGACGCTGCTTCGGTGCCTTAAAGGCAACTGCCTTTGGGTCACTGACATGTGGGCCAGGCACCTGTTGGGCCCATCTGTCATGGACACAAAGGCAAGTGCGTTAAGGCACCGAAGCATAGTCCTGTTGGGGTGGTCGCATGTGTCGGACGGACGCGTAGCACACAGCCACCCACCCCCCTCCCCCCCAAAAAAAAGGACGACGATAATATAAGTTCGCGCTTCCATGTTTCGGATTGAAATATCTGGCGGCCCCAATTCCAGCCCTGTAAAATCTCTCTTCTCCACCACCCCCTTCCACGCCCAGATTGCTCAAATCCCTAATTCGCCGCCAACCCTTGAATCGCCCCTCGTCTCGTCTCTTTCCCCACCGTTCCCCACCTCTGTGCCGGACGATGACGACGAAGACGACGGTCGCGCTTCACCACCGCACCGGAGCTACCCCATCTACGCCCTCGTCCACCGCACCGGGTGGTCCACCGACAACATCGGCCACCGCAACCGACGTGCCTCATAGACACCGAGTTCCACCACATCAGGTGCACTTCACCGACGCCGTCTCCCAGCTCACCGGGGCTACTTCACTGAGCACATCATCGCAACTCCGCCCCCCGAGGCAGTTGGGGCTTCACCAACGGTCTCGTCCACCGCATCGTAGCGCTCCACTGCCACTCAAGATCTGCATCCGTGCGTGGCCAGCCAACGCCACCGCATCACCCTCAACGGCTCTAAAGTGTCCCGCACTCTAGCTAGGCGAGCATGCCCAAACGCCGGCCCGAACTAGGTATCCACACATCACTCCCTTGTGCACTGTTCCGATGATGTTTGGATATCCTTTCACTGCTCTCTTAGCTTACCCGCTTATGCAACTTTGACCTTAACTCTTATTTCTTCTAGAGATATCATCTGAAACAAGCAAATCCATATTTTAGCGAAGCATGACGGTGCTACGGGATCTGGTACACATCCTGCACACCCGTATAACCTTGTAAGTATCTGTCCTCTGGTACAACATCAAGGTCGATTCCTCTTATTTGATCAACCATTCGCCATGTAAAAAATGCAGAGGGGGATGCAAGGAGCACAAGGCCTGCACATCCAAGCAAGTGGTAACATGGACTTGTACATGGAACATCCCAAGCGCAAGCAGAGCTGCAGTGAGCCTGTACAACGAGCTAGCGTAAGTCCCTGCATTTCATTTAATTCGTACTGGCATTCGTGTATGATTTGTGTGAAGTGGCTGATCCACGCTTGCACCCCGGAAATCAACATAACTTGAGAAATGTGAAGCTACATGCACTTTGAAAACTAGCTAATGATCCAAAGTAGTTCAAATTATAAACACTAAATGATGCAAGCACCAAAAAACACAAAATGCAACATGGTGTACAAGGACTACAAACATGGTCTGTACCTGCTTGAATTATTCGTTCTCTGGCTGAAAATATCGAAGTGTAATTGCACGTATAACCAGTGCGCAAACTGCATATCAATATATCTATCCTGCACAAGTATGCCAATAGTTTCAAACAACAGATTAGAAAAGTATTTATGCTATGTTGTCATGATACAGGGACTTTCTGGTGGATGGCCTCGACGTTTCCTCAAGCTATGAAAATGCACTATAATTTGCTTGTCATCAATGCCTGCAAATCTCTGTCTCTCTCAACATAGTAGATCATCATTAGACACTAAATCCTTCAATGAGCTTGCAAAATGCTTGCATTAGATCCCTCATTAGACACTATATGTTCATCACCAGGAGCATGTAAAATGTTTGCATCAAATCCTTCATTAGCAGTCTGTTCATTAGACACTTCAGGCTCAAGAACAACATGAGCTTGTATGTTTGCACCGGAAACTTGATTAGATACATCAGATTTAGTCAGTTCAGTATTGATTGGTGGAGTTATAAAATAAGTAGAAATTGGTTTCATTTTCTCATAGATTCCCTACATACAAGCAGTTTTACAACACCGTCAGGTTTAACTATTGGCCAGAAATTGAAGAGTTGAATTAGATATAATGAGGGATGTGATGTACCTGCTCGTTGCGCATGCTACTCTTGCAAGCTGTGACTGTCCGTTTGCGCAAGCTCGATGCCATGCCCGTGCTGCCGCCGCTGCCTCCCACGCAGGCTACACCCAGGGTTGGATCTTCATCTTCTTGTCCTTCCGTTCACTTGAAGCCCAGCGATCGCCCTCCAACGAGGGCGCGAGGAAGTGCTGTGTCGGTCTGTCCAGCGGCAGCTAGGTTAGGAGCGAACCAGACTGGAGGCTGGAGCGAAAGAATTGGGATTTTTCCTGCTGTCGATCGATATGGGAGGCGCTCGTTTGGGCCGCGAGCCTGCTATAGGGCCTGCCTTGCACTTATGTTATTGGCCCATCCAAATTGAAACATTTTCTTCATTTTTTACATTGCCTGCTTGTGCGTTGGGACGAACAAAACTAGCATAGGCCAACCTGGACGACTCAAACTAGGTGCACACTTTCCAGCCACCTGAGGCGGCCGCCCATACCAGCCCCTATGGTGGCGTCGCCCCTTTTTGCGTGTATGATTGGATAGTGAAGAATATTCCAGTGGCGCTTTTGATTTACCCACAGAATGGTTGAATTGCTTGTTTCTATGAACTGAGTTCGCCAATAATGTGAAGGATGCCAGTCTTTTCATCCTATTGTAGATTTCTTAGATCTCGATATGCCAAAAGTAATCGCATGAAATATACAGTAAAAGCTAGTGTGATGTGTTTGGCTACAACTAGTCTGACTACACGTCGCACCATCTTACCAGATTAACCATTCGACTTACCCATGCAGTGTGGGAAGAAAGAAGTATTGGGACTGTGTATCCAAGCAATTGATGCCATGGACTCCTTCGTACAACCTTGTAAGCGAAAAAGAAGTTGCAGTGTGCCTGTACAAAGAACTAGCGTAAGTTCAGTTACCTACTTCTCGGAATTTTAGTTAGCCACTTATTGCAAAATTGCTCAATTACGTTGCTTGGCTTAATTTAGTTTGCTACTGATTACATAATGGCACAGCCTGTTAATCATATTGTAGACTGCGCCTATCTATGTGTTTGATACTCACTGTTAAGAATTACCTGTTTGCCTTAACTTAAATATCTACTTGTTTGTTTAACTGCTTTGCTACTGCAACGGCGGGTTACAATGATTTAATAACTACTTTTCAGCATCCAATTGAAACTCTTTAATTCCTTGTTTGTTTAACTGGTTTGCTGTTATAACTCCCAGTTGAGATGTTTTGCTAACTTCAACTTTTCTGAATCCAATCGTAACTTTAATGGCAAAACAGGTTAGCCCAAGATCAAAGAGCGAGGTCCCCATGGACGTTGCATCATCCCACAGCAGTGGCGCCGGCCCAATCGTGCATTATGAATTGCCAACTGCTGATGCTCTAGAGGCTAAACTAGTGGTAGAAAGAGATTCTGCTTCTGCACTTAGAGATGAAGTTGACATGTTGAGGAAGCAAACAACACAATCACAAGCAGTACTCAAGACAACCATTAAATATTTGGTGGATTTCAAAACGAAGCAAGCTGAGACTGACCAGATTGTTAAGGTCCTGAAGGAAAAAAGGAAATTAAATTCCTACTTGGTAAATCATAGGTGAAATGTTCTTTCCATAGTTGAATAACCTTTGTGTTGTCTGTTCATGTAATCAATCAAACCATTTGTTTTAGAGATCATATAATAACTGTTTTTTTGTTTTTTTGTTTGTAATTTTATTTGAGCACAAGTCTGTATTAATTGATAAGACTCGGAGACATTTCATTTGGATTGTTGTGCCAGACCTACAAATATGCCAATCGGGCTGAATGTGCATTCAGCAATAGTAGTATAGATGGACCAGAAGTGGCACGCACGGAAAGGGCCAAGATGTTCGCTAAAAAAAGGATGATGTTGTAGCCAAAAAAGTATAGCGGCCTGGCTTATGTATGTTAGTTGGTATTATTGATCCATATACTCTATAAGTGTTTATATGTCTGTTAGTTTCGTACATTCTTGGTTGATTGACTCGGTATTTGAATCTTGATATATCGCTTGTGTACAAATCTAAATGGGAGTACACATTATGCTGCGTGTGACATTTGAGTTGGACATGAAGTGTTCCAAATATTCGAATTCACCTTAAACTGGATTCTAGTTTCTGAATGTGATTATCGGCATTTGTAAACCATATTCATATATGACAGTGGAATACATCTTTGTCGTCCTTTTGAAGATATATAAAAACACATAGAATGATTTATAAAGATTCATATAGGAATACAAAATGGATTCGAATTTAGTTGCCAGGGTAAACGTGGATGCTTATTGTCCCAAAATTCGAAAGAAACAGCAAAATGTCCACTCCCACATCGGCTGCCCGAAGCCAAGTGTTTGGGAGATGGAAATTACTGTCTACCCATTACACAGACAATCCATTGGCCCGATTTCCACTGCTCTAAATAGGGGTAGGTTAGTAACTTCAATTAGACGTGACACGACCGCCTCTGAGCCCATTCCGACACGGTGGGCGTCAAACATGGCCGGCAAAACTCATTTGATTCAAGCTTGTCCGAAAGACCTCTGTTTCTCCCTCCATTCCCCATTCATACACGGTGGGCGGCAAAACACCCTCTCCTCGTCCGAAATAGATGTAGGCTAATATTTTAAATAGGGGCAGATGTGTAACTTCCATCAGACGTGACACAACCGCCCTACCTGTCAGCCCCGTTCATACACCATGGGCGCCAACCGTGGGCGGCAAAACACCCTCTCCTCGCCCAAAATAGTTACCGGCAAATATTTGGGAGATGCGAGATTACCGTCCTATCCCAAACCGACGAGACGTCCGAATTTGAAACGGGGGATAAGTTCGTAGCTTTCCCATATTTCAGACAGGCGCGTCCCAAAAACATGGTTCCCCGTACCTCTCCCTCCATTTTCCCATTCATACACCATCCGCGCTAGAACACCCCATTCCCACACCAGCCTCCGTCCGCCACCCCATCCATCGCCGCCGTCCTCCACCACATCCATCGCCACCGTCCTCCACCATGCTGGAGCGCCTACCAAGACCGCGTCGTCCACTGCTAGAGATGGACGTTTCTCATCCATGATGACGGACCAATAGCCTTGCATCGTGTCCTCTCGCTTCATCGGCGTCATCGTCCTCTTTGTTGGGACCGCTCACACGACCTTCTCTTCCACCGCAATGGGACTTATCCCCCGATGCACCCATCTACCGTCGCAGATCTGCTTCAACGCCACCGACAGCCATCGCACCCCCGATGCCTACACGGCGCTGCAAGAGAGGTGGTACTTCATATCTCCTCAACTTTTTGATCTCAACCAGAAAATAGATCTTAACTTGGTTACTCTACTTTCTTTTCAGCTCTTAGAATTTAGTTCTTAGTTCGAAGCAAACAATGGATGGTAAATATCATTTCTCCGGTTTGTAGCTTCAAATCTGCCATGGCACAGCCATAATACGGTTTAATTGATCATGCTTAGGGTTTAATTGATCATGTTGGTTCCGTGGTGGTTTCTTTAATAGAAATCAGAGGGGAAACCCTCTTTTGCTAAAAAATATATGCTTAGAGTTTCCCCCTTTTATGATCACTATACGATCAGAATACATGCTTCGTGTCATAATAACACTGCTCCACCCATCAAGCTAAACAAGCTTAGTTGTTCAAATACGAATCTGATATTATTAAAACAGAGTTGTTTAATTGGTCAGCTAAATTTTCCTAAATTAGTTTCGAAAATGCATGTTCACCGCTCGGGTGTGTATCTCTTTGTGTGGTCTGGTCAGCACGGTTGGGGAGGTGAACTTTGCATATGCAGGGGTTTATAGGGAGATACTCTCCGAGTTGAAACCGCAATGCATTCCATAGATAATCTGACTACTTTTTATGTTTTCATGAATCTCAGATTCTGAACAGCATCATAATTATTATGAGCTTGCGCACATGAAAAGAATAAAGCAGAACAATGCCATGGCTGTCAAACTTGGCATTAAGGGACTGAAATCAAGTCTGGATGCAATGCAATGCAAACACTCTCCACCTATAGATTCATGCTCAGAATATGATCCTAACAGTGATTCTAAGCTAGAGGGATACCTAAGTCAATGTAGCTCCCTAGTGGAGGAGTCAGAGGAAGATGCCCTATCTTATTCACCCATCAAGGTACTTGCTATAACTTTCCAAGGTTACATTGCTCGCACATATCTTGCAACTGATGCTTTGCATTGCTTCTACTTTGTTGAACTGTCATTAGCTTAGTTTACACATCGTGTATGTGAATACGCCCTGCCTATCCATTTTCAGTACATATTCCATCTGTCATCATACCATATTTATCCATTCAAATGTTGTTCTTGTATATCAAACGTTCAAAAGGAAGAGGGCGATTGCTGATCATGGAGGAGCACAAGCAAAGTATTTGGAAAAGGTAGTGGCACCTGATAAATCAAATAGCCCATTAGGTGTAGTTGCAATATCACCCGACCCACAAAATACCCCAACTCTAGCAGACTCTAGCCCTACTACACTGGTCATTTCTGATGCCCCAACTCAGCAGACCCCAACTGCAGCAAACAGTATGATTATGCCAGTTGACATAGCACCAGCTGTACGACGCAAAACCCCCATTCCAGCAAAGAGTACACCAAATCCAGTTGCCAAATCCCTTTTCGAACCAGAGAGAGCCCCAATTGCAGCAAATAGGACCCCTGTTCCATTTCTTCCCAGATTAGAAGACGAAGCTTATGTTGTTGTCAGGAACTTTGTGCGCATCTTTCCTTCATGGAAAGATTATACCGCAGACACAGAACAATTTCCAGTCTTCCTACGCAACTTACGCGTAAGTAATGTACTAATGTTATTCATGGTCATTACTGCATATGTTTCTGCTGATAGAAGACACAAGATTTCATTCTTTTAAATAGGCGAGGCACAAACTGGATTGTGATGACGAGCAAGGGTTGGTTGCGCTTTTCAAGCACTCGTTGATGAAGTATCGTTCCTACCTGAGGCAAGCACACTTCGATGGCAAGCCTCTGAATGAAATTTTTGTAAAGTCTCCGGTGCTACATTTATCCGATGATGACTGGAATAATCTTGTTACACATTGGTCTCGGCTGCAGCGTAAGGTACTGTCTATGATATCACATCACAATTTGAACTACATTTCTGCATTTGCCTTAATGCCTCACTTGTATGAAAACTATTAGCAGAAGAACATTCGTTCTCAAGGGACCACAGAATCTCGCAACTATACTACACATTGCATTGCTCTTGTGAGTACCTCTTGCCCTGTATGACCATACTTACTTTCATAGCTGTTTGATTATGTAGCATCACTGCACATGTTAGCCTCGTAATCATCCATTTGGTGGACATTATAAGATCCGTATGGACTCTTACATAAATTTAGAATCAACCCAATGCTTTTGAAGAGTTTTAGCTCTGCAGTCCTCTTGTAAGAACTGAACGTGGTCTATCACTGTACTTACATTAACAGCTACTCCCTCCATCCCATAATATAAGAACGTTTTGTACAATACATCAGTGTTCAAAACACTCTTGTATTATGGGAAGAGGGATTGGTTCATTTTGTAGCATTCTGCATCTTATCTCCCTCGCCCACCATTTACTAAAAAAGATCAGATCTATATTTAATCTTACCAACAAGTAGAATACACAGACAATGCCAGTGCGGAAGTGTAGCCCATTGCTCTTGTCAGTACATTTTGTCGTGTAACGCTTGTACTTCCAGGGATTGGTAGTTGATTATGTAGCATCAATCTGCATCTTATCTTCATTATCCTCTACCCCTTCCAGTATTATCATATCTATAATTACTCTCTACAAAATGTAGAGTACAGGCAATGCTTATGAAGAAGATTATGTGCTGAAATTCTTGAGTTATCCTTCCCTTGCCATGGAGAAGGGCATTATAAAGCCGGTGTTAACTATTAATGTAAGTCAGTCCTTCTAAAGCCTTTATCCTCAATTGATGTTTAATTTGCTCATACTCCCTATCGTTTACTGCTGTTTAGTTTGTTGTTTCTACCAAAATGCATGTTCGTAAGAACTGTAAGTTCTAAGTTTTACTTGTAAAACCAAATTCCTTATTCATACCATCCACATTACTTAATACTCCCTATATGTATGCTTGTTTTTGTGGATCTATAATCCAGTGTGTGGTGAAGCAGCCCACGTTTGCACCTTGTCATCTCCTGTTTTATCTTACTGATGTGGCTAATGATATGAACAACATGCCATGCACATTATCCAAAATAGATACAATGATTTTCTTTTCCCTTCATCTATGCTTGTTATGTTGACATGGTAATCCAGTAGTGTGGTGAAGCTCCCCGCATTATGAACAATGCCAAATTATGCTATTGATATTTTAAACATACTCTTTATTTTCTAATTTGAAATTGGATAGAATTGACAGAACAGTTATCATCTTTGTTTATACATGTGCAAAACCTGTCATCTCTCTGCTTTGTTTCAGGGTCATATGCCTGATGGCATGCACAAGTCTACTGAAGGCTGTGAGACAAACCCAACATATATTGCAGCAAAGAAGGCAAAACATCTTGAAGATAGCGAGACAACCCCAAAGTCTTGTCTTGATGCAGTGTTCAAGTTACTTGAGACTAACAATCAAACAAGCTCACAGAATTCGTTGTCTAAATCAGTTCGACTTCTTCAGTCCCAAGTTCTAGCAGAAAGGCATTCTGCAACTCAACTTTGACTTGAAGTCCTATCTCTAAGAAAGATTGCGGAGAACACCAATGAGAACCTCATCGCTAAATAGCTACACCTGGAAGCTATGACCGACATGCTAGGCCGGTCTCACAACCTTGCTCAGCAGCTTGCGCAACAGTTCCCCCGCAAGGCTAACCTTTCTTGAACTGTCTTGGAAGTGGTCTCGGTTCAGTATTATTTTGTTGCGCTGTAATGGTGCCCAGTTTTTGTAATCTGCTTCTTCGTTGCACTTTATGATCACTGGTGGTGAACTTTGATGCCCAGTGGATGTAATATACCTTAAATCCTTTATTGTGTAGTGTAGGTTTATTCTTAGTTACTATGCCGTAATTTCTTTATTGTATAGAGTAGGTTTGTTCTTAATTCCTACTAGTTACGTAGCAGCCTGAAATGAACCTGGCCCATGATTGTGCGAATCAAATCATGGGCTTTTAATAGGCCAAAATTGTCTGGGTCCTTGTTTGGCCCAATCAGATATCGGCTGTGAGCAGGCCGGATGCAAACCGGGCCGTTAGGCCCAACTATATGACGGGCTTTTAACAGGCCGAATTTAATATAGGGCCGAAATGTTAAACGGGCCCTTAACAGGCCAAAACTAATATCAGGCCGAATTACTAAGTGGGCATTTAGCAAGTGGGCCCAAAAGCATAGTGTCCAGTTGACGGGACGAATCTGATATGGGCCATAATTGAGCCCAAAGCCCCTTAAAGGGCCAGACCTGATCTGGGACGTAATTTGGCCCAGAACGTGGTAGGCTTTTAACGGGCTGGATCTCATATGGGCCACTATTAGGCCCGGAGCGTGGCAGGCCATTAATGGACCAGATCAAATATGGGCCGGCATTTGCCGCAAAACATGGCAGCCAGTTAATGGGTCGGCCTACTAGGGTCCTCAAACTCTTGTGGGCCTACAGCTGGGCCAACCCATTAATGTCGGCAAAATCTCGTGGGCCTTTAGCTGGGCCGGCCCATTATGACCCACAAGAATCTTGTGGGCCTTTACCTAGGCCGGCCCATTATAGCACAACAAAATCTCGTGGGCCTTTACCTGGGCCGGCCCATTATGGCCCGCAAAATCTTGTGGGCCTTTAGCTGGGCCAACCCATTATGGTTCGCAAAATTTCATGGGCCTTTAGCTGGGCCGACCCATCATGGTCTGCAAAATCTTGTGGGCCTCTAGTTGGGTCGGCCCATTTAAACTTGTTGGGCCGTGCCACGTGTCGACGTATCATAGGCGCCTTCTGTCCAGTGAGTGGATGACATCTGTCCCGACAATGAGCCGACACGTGTTTCCTCTAGCTAATGATGATTTTACATGTGGAAAATCCCCATTGGTCAGGGCTGTTAATGGGTTATCGGATCCAAAACCTGACCCGATAGCTTAATGGTGTTCCGTTACGGTGGATGCCACGTGTCGGTCACCCTTGACGAAAGCACTTCTGTGATGCGCGATTTATCGTCATGGAAGTGGAAACTTCCGTGATGATAATTTTGGTAATGTCATGGAACACTTCTACGATAGCACATGTATGACTATCTTGATTCTGTTATAAATTTGTCATGGATGTACATGCATGACAAAAAAGCGACCTACTGTGACAAACACGTATCATCACGGAAGTGTATTTTTTTGTAGTGTGTACTACCTATGTTGGGTTATCAAGACCATGTATTTTTTCAATAGGTGGTAAATTCTTAACATCTTCGGCTTTAATACCTTTTTCTTTCATAGATTTCTTTGCCTCTTGCATATCTTCAAGACTGAGATATAGAATACCCCTTTTCTTCGGAGTTGTCTTAGGAGTTGGTTCAGGAAGTGTCCAATTATTTTCACTAGTCAACATATTATTCAATAGCAATTCAGCTTGATCAACAGGTTTTTTCCCTGAAAACACAACCAGCACAACTATCCAGGTAGTCTTTGGAAGCATCGGTTAGTCCATTATAAAAGATATCAAGTATTTCATTTTTCTTGAGAGGATGATCAGGCAAAGCATTAAGTAATCGTAGAAGCCTCCCCCAAGCTTGTGGGAGACTCTCTTCTTCAATTTGCACAAAATTATATATTTCCCTTAAAGCAGCTTGTTTCTTATGGGCGAGGAAATATTTAGCAGAGAAGTAATAAATCATATCCTGGGACTACGCACACAACCAAGATCAAGAGAATTAAACCATGTTTTAGCATCACCCTTTAATGAGAACGGGAATAACTTAAGGATAAAGTAATAGCGAGTTTTCTCATCATTAGTGAGTAGGGTGGCTATATCATTTAATTTAGTAAGATGTGCCACAACAGTTTCAGATTCATAGCCATAAAAAGGATCAGATTCACCAAAGTAATTAACTCAGGATTGACAGAGAAATCATAATCCTTATCGGAAATACAGATAGGTGAAGTAGCAAAAGCATGGTCATATTTCATTCTAGCTTTCAAAGACTTTTCTTTAAGCTTAGCTAATAATTTCTTAAGATCATATCTATCATTGCAATCAAGAAAATCTCTACCTGTTTCTTCATCCATAACACAACCCTCAGGCACAACAGGCAATTCATATCTAGGGGGAGAATCTTCATCATCACTTTCATCAATATTATTAGTTTCAATAATTTCATTCTCTCTAGCCCTAGTAAGTTGTTCATCAAGAAATTCACCTAGTGGCACAGTAGTATCAAGCATAGAAGCAGTTTCATCATAAGTATCTGAAAGCACAAGTGCTCCCTAGGTGGTTTTGATAATTGATGACAACATATCTCTTGTTGGACTAACGTTTTCATCTAGTATGTTTCAGATAAGTTCAAAAATGGAGTGGAATGGACTAAAGGTTGTGGGAAGTTCTCCAAGATGCTAAGGACAAAGGATTGGCTAAAGCTTGAAGCTCAAGACTCTTCATTTTACATTTTAGTGATCCAAGATCACATTGAGTCCATAGGAAAAGCCAATACTATCAAGGAGGGATGAGGTGTTGCTTAATGAGCCTCTTGCTCAAGTGCTTAATGATATGCTCCAAAATCCTCAGCTACTTTCCCACTTCCACATATGACCTAAACCCAAAGCCAAACTCGGACCTAACGATTATTCCTATCCGGCACCACCGAGTTTCACTTGTCATAGCCACTGCCAGAAACCCTAATCAGTTCGGTCTCACCGATGGGATCTCGGTCTCGCCGAGATGGGCTTGCAAACTCTCTGTTACCTATTGCATTATTCTCGGTCACACCGAGATATGCAATCGGTCCCACCGAGTTTGCTTGGCCAGCTCTCTGTTTTGCTTATTACCCAAATCGGTCCCACCGAGTTTGAGTAATCGGTCAAACCGAGTTTTGGATTTACCCTAACCCTAGCACATTGGTCCCACCGAGTTGATTCAGTTGGTCCCACCGAAATCTCTAACGGTCACTAGGTTTACCTTTTCGGTCCGACCGAGTTTGTTGATTCGGTCCCACCGAGATTGGAAAACTGTGTGTAATGGTTGTATTTTGTGTGGAGGCATATACCCCTCCACCTCCTCTTCATTCGAAGAGAGAGCCGTCAGACTAAGCCTACACTTCCAGTATCCTATTTCTGAGAGAGAACTACCTACTCATGTGTTGAGGCCAAGATATTCCATTCCTACCATATGAATCTTGATCTCTAGCCTTCCCAAGCTGCTTTCCACTCAAATCTTCTTTCCACTAGATCCAAATCCTATGAGAGAGAGTTGAGTGTTGGGGAGACTATCATTTGAAGCACAAGAGCAAGGAGTTCATCATCAACACACCGTTTGTTACTTCTTGGAGAGTGGTGTCTCCTAGATTGCCTAGGTGTCACTTGGGAGCCTCCGACAAGATTGTGGAGTTGAACCAAGGAGTTTGTAAGGGCAAGGAGGTCGCCTACTTCGTGAAGATCTACCGCTAGTGAGGCAAGTCCTTCGTGGGCGATGGCCATGGTGGGACAGACAAGGTTGCTTCTTCGTGGACCCTTCGTGGGTGGAGCCCTTCGTGGGTGGAGCCCTCCGTGGACTCGCACAACCATTACCCTTCGTGGGTTGAAGTCTCCATCAACGTGGATGTAGGATAGCACCACCTATCCGAACCACGGGAAAAACATCCGTGTCTCCGATTGCGTTTGATTTCTCCAAACCCTTCCCTTTACATTCTTGCAAGTTGCATGCTTTACTTTCCGCTGCCTATATACTCTTTGCATACTTGCTTGATATGTATTGTGATTGTTGAAATTATGCTTAAACTCCACTTAAACCGAAAAAGCTTAAAAATTGCAACTTTGGCATGAAGTGTCTAATCACCCCCCCTCTAGACACATCTACTTCAAGGTCCTACAAGTGGTATCAGAGCTTTGGTCTCCATTGCCTTGGTTTAATCACCATTGGAGGAAGATGGATGTGTCTACTTTAGGGAGTCTTAGACATAGAGTGCCTATTCTTGATGGAGAGTATTTTCATGAGTGAAAAAATGAGATGCTTGTAATCTTCAACCAATATCATTTGAACAAGTATATTGCTAGCCCTTGTGCACCTCACATTGATCCTTTGCATCCTACCCTAGATGAAGATATTGACATGATTCGCAATCTTAGAACTATTGAGCTCATCACTAGAGGATTTCCCAAAAAATTGATTGCTAGTTTGCCTACTCTTAATTGTGCCTATACTATATGGAAATTCCTTGAGGAACGGTTTCCCGACCATTCCTTTAAAAATTTGGATAAAATTCTTCATAAATCTATTGCCTTGAGTAAGATGAACTCTAGTGATCTTAGTTTTGGTAATTGTCTATTTGAGCTTGCCAATCTCAAGTGAGCTAAAGGAAATATTGGAATCATTGGTGATATTATATTCGAAGCTATAAGAATTCATAAAAGCGACCACTTTGATGATCATTTATCTAATGAATTACCCTCTCTAGGAAATGATGAGTCACAAGATCATGGTGAACATGGATACTATGATGATGATGATGATGATAGTGACTTCGATCTTGATGATGCAATGAGACACTTTGGTCTTACGGCAAATCTTCGGGGATATGCGTCAGGAGGAAATGAATGGGTTCTCGATAGTGGATGTACTGATCATATGACCGGAGATGAAGAGATGTTTCGTGAGCTTGCTGAAAATGACGGACCTCGAAAATATGTCACTTTTGGTGATAACTCAAAGGGTAAAGTGGTTGGCCTTGGTAAGGTGGCCATCTCACATGATAGTTCCATTCAAAATGTCATGCTCGTTGAATCACTCGGCTACAACTTACTTTCAGTATCTAGACTAGCTGGTTTCAGTTTGAATGTCCTATTTACTGAGGTAGATTGCCAAGTATTTCATCGAGACAATCATAAAATGGTCTTTACCGGTATGCGTAGAGGTGATCTTTACATTGTTGATTTCTCTAAAAAGGCACAACCTAAAACTTGCTTTATTGCTAAATCATCAAAAGGTTGGTTGTGGCATAGACGACTAGGACATGTTGGCATGAGAAACCTTGACAAGCTTATTAAGGGAAATCATATCCTTGGAGTTAACGACGTCATATTTGATAAGGATAGACTTTGCAGTGCTTGTCAAGCAAGTAAACAGGTTGGAGGAAGGCATCCCGTGAAGAACATCATGACTACAAGGAGGCCACTCTAGCTACTTCATATGGATCTTTTTGGTCCCAATGCCTACAAGAGTCTCGGTGGAAATTCTTTTGGTCTAGTTATAGTTGATGATTTTTCAAGATTTACGTGGGTGTTCTTTCTTAATGACAAGTCGCAGGTCCAGAAGATCTTCAAAAACTTCGCTAGGAAGGCCCAAAATCAGTTTGACGTGAAGATCAAGAAGGTTCGAAGTGACAAGGGAACGTAGGTCAAGAACGCAAATGTGGACACCTTTCTCGACGAAGAAGGGATTTCACATGAGTTCTCGGCTACGTACACACCTCAACAAAATGGAGTTGTTGAGAGGAAGAACTGGACGCTCATCGAAATGGCAAGAACAATGCTTGATGAATACAAGACGTCGAAGCACTTTTGGGCAGAAGCGGTTGAGACAGCTTGTCACGCAACAAATCGCTTGTATCTTCACAAGCTACTCGGCAAGACGGCATATGAGCTCCTCACTGGTAACAAACCCCAAGTTGGATACTTTCTTGTATTCAGCTCTAAGTGCTACATTCTTGATAAGCATCGTCGTTCAAAGTTTGCTCCTAAATCTCATGAAGGTTTCCTACTTGGTTATGGCTCAAACTCTCACACTTACCGTGTCTACAACAATTTCACCCGAAAGGTTGAAGAGACGGTAGATGTGAAGTTTGATGAATCTAATGGCTCACAAGTAGAGAAATTGCCAATTGATGTAGGAGACAAAGACCCTTCAGAAGCAATCCAAGACTTGTCCATAGGCAAAGTTCGTCCAACGGAGGTGAAGGAGAGCACTTCATCCGTCCAAGTGGAGGCTTCTACTTCACAACAAGGTGAACCAAGAATTGATACGGAAGCATCCACAAGTGGGACACACCAAGATGAAGAAGACAAGGAAATGCATCAAGACGAACATCAACAACCTCCTTCTCCACCACGACAAGACAATGATAACGTCAACAATGAAGAAGAGCAAGATGAAGAAAATGTTCAACAAAGACCCAAGCAAAAGCTCTCACGAGTTCGAGCAAGAATCGCCAAAGATCATCCCGTTGAGCAAATCTTCAATGATATACAAACCGGGAGAAGCACTCGCTAAAACTCGTTTAGCTAACTTTTGTGAAAACTATTCATTCATCTCTTGCATTGAACCTATGAAGGTTGAAGAAGCATTGGAAGATCCGGATTGGATAAATGCCATGCATGAAGAGCTACACAACTTTGAGAGAAACCAAGTTTGGACATTGGTTGAGAAGCCCGACGACAACCACAACATCATTGGTACCAAATGGGTGTTTTGCAACAAGCAAGATGAAGATGGACAAGTGGTTCGCAACAAAGCACGTCTCGTCACCCAAGGGTACACACAAGTCGAAGGTATGGACTATGGTGAGACATATGCTCCCGTTGCTATACTTGAGTCCATTCGCATCTTACTTGCCTATGCTAATCACCATAACATCACCTTGTACCAAATGGACATTAAAAGTGCTTTTCTAAATGGTGAAATAGAGGAGGAAGTTTATGTCAAACAACCTCCCGGCTTTGTCAATCCTAAGAAACCTAATCATGTTTACAAACTTCACAAAGCTCTTTACGGTATTAAACAAGCTCCTAGAGCATTGTATAAATGCTTGACTAAGTTCCTTATTGCAAGTGGTTTTGAAATTGGTAAAATTGATTCTACTCTTTTTACTAAAAGGGTTAATGGAGAACTATTTGTATGCCAAATTTATGTTGATGATATCATATTTGGTTCAACTAACCCTCTCTTTAGTGAAAAGTTTGGAAAGCTAATGTCAGAGAAGTTTGAGATGTCTATGATGAGTGAACTCAAATTCTTTCTCGGTTTGCAAATCAAGCAAACTAAGGAAGGTACATTTGTCTCTCAAACAAAGTACACCAAGGACTTATTCAAGAAGTTCAATATGCAAGAATGCAAAGGTATGTCTACACCCATGCCTACTAGTGGACATAATGATTTGACCAAAGATGGTGAACCGGTTGATCAAAAGGTTTATCGCTCTATGATCGGTTCATTGTTATACCTATGTGCTTCACGTCCCGATATTATGCTAAGTGTGTGCATGTGTGCACGATATCAAGCTGCTCCTAAAGAATGTCATCTTAAGGCCGTGAAAAGGATAGTTAGATACTTAATTCATACACCAAATTTTGGCATTTGGTATCCTAAGAGGTCTTCTTTTGATCTTGTTGGCTATTCCGACTCGGATTATGCCGGAGACAAGGTTGATAGAAAGTCAACTTCGGGTACTTGTCAGTTTCTTGGTAGATCTCTTGTGTCTTGGTCTTCCAAGAAACAAAACTCCGTATCCTTATCCACCGCCGAAGCGGAATACATTGCCGCTGGTTCATGTTGTGCTCAATTACTTTGGATGACCCAAACTCTTAAAGATTATGGGATCTATGTGAAACATGTTCCATTGCTTTGTGACAATGAAAGTGCTATTAAAATTGGTCATAATCCTGTACAACATTCTCGAACTAAGCACATTGAAGTTCATCATCATTTCATTCAAGATCATGTTGCTAAGGGTGACATTGATCTTAAGCATGTTCGCACCGATAAGCAATTAGCGGATATATTCACTAAACCACTTGATGAGAAAGTGTTTTGCAGGTTGAGAGGAGAATTGAACATCATTGATGCTTCGAACTTGGAGTAGGAACTCCATTGGATACATGCAAGACATGAGCTTATGACTAATCCATGATATATCTCTTATGATGACTATCTTATGTCTTGGATATATTTGTACCTTGCATGTTGTCTAACCCATGTAGGTGCTTGGTTGAATCTAATTCCGTGAGATTGCGACTCACTCACATCTTGAGCAATATCTACATCACCAAGTCTCTTCACGATGGTGGTTGAAGACAAGGACGCACAAAATCATTCAAACATATCCTTTGACAAATTCTATGTTCAGCTTCATGAATGTCATTTTTGGATACACAAGTGCTTTTCCTTGCAAGAACTAATCCATGTAGGTAGGTGAACTCACACTCCAAGTGGTGCTCCCAACTCTTGATGAGCTACATCAACCTTGAGCACCCACACAAGTTCAACTACATGAGCAAGAACCACACCACCACCCAAGGTATGTTATTCCATCTTAGAGAAGCTTCACTCCAAGACATGAAGTCAAAGGAACTCAACAAGATGTGAATACATCAAGATGCTTAAACGAAAAATGGTAACCCCATTTTGAGCTTAAACGATGAGTATGACCTATGATCAAGTGTTCTCACTTGACTCCTAAGTCAATATACTCTAACATAGGTGACTATGTCACCGCCCAACTCTAGATGAAGTTCTCTTGTGTTCCTTCTTTGTGATTATTGCATTTGTCTCATGCATGTTTATTTTCTTTCTCTCTTTCAAAAACAAAAAAAAAACTTCATCTAGATCTTTCAGTTTCTTCTCTTTTCTCTTTGTTTTTTGTTCTGCATTTTCTGCATTCAATTCCTTGCAAATCTTTCAGGTAATTCATTGCAAATCTTTGTGAGATCTTACATGTCTAGTGAGCTGAGGTGACAAGTGTTTTTCTCTGTGTAAACTCGGTTTCACCGACTTGCAATTTTCGGTCCAACCGAATCTTTTCGGTACCACCGAAATATGCCACTCGGTGCCACCGACTTTGCAATCAGAAAAACAGTTTGCCACTTGCTCTACATATCTTCTCATCCAGCTCCACTCAGTGAATCTTGTCCTCTACAAGCATCACAATTTTATCCATTGCTTTGTACTGAGTCTCAAGGACCAAACCTATATGACGGATTCCAGAAAGCCCTTCTTGGAAATTGATGTCAAAGGGGGAGAGAGAGATCACATCAAAGCCTGTAGGAGAGAGAGATCACATCAAGGGAGAGAAAAAGTCTCAAGGACCAAACACACAAGAGAGAAATTATTAAGGGGGAGAGAGAGACTTCCAGGGGGAGAGAACATACTCAAGGATCCCAGATGCTTGATGTTCAAGAGGAGAGATGTCACATGTCTTTTTAGGGGGAAAGACATGTTCATATGTATCTGTCAGCTCTGATCTTCTGTTCCCTATCTTCTCCCAATATCCCATATAAGATTCAGGGGGAGCAAGACACCTAAGGGAAAGAAATCAGTCAAATTCATTGCATATCTTTATTCTTGGGGATATGTTGAATTCAATGTAGTACCTAGTACTTACTCTCTACATGTCATCCCAGTCTTGGTACTCTTGTGGTTTCTTTTGTTTGCCCTGGCTAGTGGATGTACCTGTGTTATCTAACTTTGTTTGTGCAGGTTCATTCTATCCTAAGCCAACTCAAAAACTATAAGGTAAGTGTATGCATCAAAATCATGAGTATGAGGAGTTCTTGCTTATGTACATACTGTTTGCAAGAAGGACTCATGAGCATGAAGGTATTTTCCTTGATAATCTTTCACTCTGATGCATATGGCCAAGATACATGTAACACATTGCCTACTCTATCATGATTATGCTCTCACATGCTGCTATATTTATATTCATATGATTGCATACATGTGGGGGAGCCTATGTTTGTTACATGTCCTTCCAAAGCTTTACTTGTTGTTCTTTATATCTTTATCTAAAGCTTTGATGTATGTTGCCATCAATTACCAAAAAGGGGGAGATTGAAAGCACAAGTGCTCCCTAGGTGGTTTTGATAATTGATGACAACATATCTCTTGTTGGACTAACGTTTTCATCTAGTATGTTTCAGATAAGTTCAACAATGGAGTGGCATGGACTAAAGGTTGTGGGAAGTTCTCCAAGATGCTAAGGACAAAGGATTGGCTAAAGCTTGAAGCTCAAGACTCTTCATTTTACATTTTAGTGATCCAAGATCACATTGAGTCCATAGGAAAAGCCAATACTATCAAGGAGGGATGAGGTGTTGCTTAATGAGCCTCTTGCTCAAGTGCTTAATGATATGCTCCAAAATCCTCAGCTACTTTCCCACTTCCACATATGACCTAAACCCAAAGCCAAACTCGGACCTACCGATTATTCCTATCCGGCGCCACCGAGTTTCACTTGTCATAGCCACTGCCAGAAACCCTAATCAGTTCGATCTCACCGATGGGATCTCGGTCTCACCGAGATGGGCTTGCAAACTCTTTGTTACCTATTGCATTATTCTCGGTCACACCGAGATATGCAATCGGTCCCACCGAGTTTGCTTGGCCAGCTCTCTGTTTTGCTTATTACCCAAATCGGTCCCACCGAGTTTGAGTAATCGGTCAAACCGAGTTTTGGATTTACCCTAACCCTAGCACATCCGTCCCACCGAGTTGATTCAATCGGTCCCACCGAAATCTCTAACGGTCACTAGGTTTACCTTTTCGGTCCGACCGAGTTTGTTGATTCGGTCCCACCGAGATTGGAAAACTATGTGTAATGGTTGGATTTTGTGTGGAGGCTATATATACCCCTCCACCTCCTCTTCATTCGAAGAGAGAGCCATCAGACTAAGCCTACAGTTCCAGTATCCTATTTCTGAGAGAGAACTACCTACTCATGTGTTGAGGCCAAGATATTCCATTCCTGCCATATGAATCTTGATCTCTAGCCTTCCCAAGCTGCTTTCCACTCAAATCTTCTTTCCACTAGATCCAAATCCTATGAGAGAGAGTTGAGTGTTGGGGAGACTATCATTTGAAGCACAAGAGCAAGGAGTTCATCATCAACACACCGTTTGTTACTTCTTGGAGAGTGGTGTCTCCTAGATTGGCTAGGTGTCACTTGGGAGCCTCCGACAAGATTGTGGAGTTGAACCAAAGAGTTTGTAAGGGCAAGGAGATCGCCTACTTCGTGAAGATCTACCGCTAGTGAGGCAAGTCCTTCGTGGGCGATGGCCATGGTGGGACAGACAAGGTTGCTTCTTCATGGACCCTTCGTGGGTGGAGCCCTCCGTGGACTCGCGCAACCGTTACCCTTCGTGGGTTGAAGTCTCCATCAACGTGGATGTAGGATAGCACCACCTATCCAAACCACGGGAAAAACATCCGTGTCTCCGATTGCGTTTGATTTCTCCAAACCCTTCCCTTTACATTCTTGCAAGTTGCATGCTTTACTTTCCGCTGCCTATATACTCTTTGCATACTTGCTTGATATGTATTGTGATTGTTTAAATTATGCTTAAACTCCACTTAAACCGAAAAAGCTTAAAAATTGCAACTTTGGCATGATGTGTCTAATCACCCCCCTCTAGACACATCTACTTCAAGGTCCTACAGTATCATGCAAAGCAGAAGTTGCATCATCAATAACATGCAACCTATCAGAATCAATAGCATGCGTAGGTGTCGCAAGTTTACTCAAAGCAGAACGTGAATCAAGTGCAGAGCTAGATGGCAGTTCCTTACCTCCCCTCGTAGTTGAGGGAAAAATCTTGGTTCTTTGATCTTTCAAGTTCTTCATAGTGACCAGCAGATATAAATCCCAAGTGACTCAAAGAATAGAGCTATGCTCCCCGGCGACGGCACCAGAAAATAGTCTCGATAACCCACAAGTATAGGGGATCGCAACAGTTTTCGAGGGTAGAGTATTCAACCCAAATTTATTGATTCGACACAAGGGGAGCCAAAGAATATTCCCAAGTATTAGCAGCTGAGTTGTCAATTCAACCACACCTGGAAACTTAATATATGCAACAAAGTATTTAGTAGCAAAGTAATATGATAGTAGTCGTAACAGTGGTAAAAGTAACAGTAGCAGTTTTGGTTTTATAGTGATTGTAACAGTAGCAACGGAAAAGTAAATAAGCGAAGAACAATATATGAAAATCTCGTAGGCAATGGATCGGTGATGGATAATTATGTCGGGTGCGATCAATCATGCAACAGTTATATCATAGGGTGACACAGAACTAGCTCAAGTTCATCAATGTAATGTAGGCATGTATTCCGAATATAGTCATACGTGCTTATGGAAAAGAACTTGCATGACATCTTTTGTCCTACCCTCCCGTGGCAGCGGGGTCCTATTGGAAACTAAGGGATATTAAGGCCTCCTTTTAATAGAGTACCGGACCAAAGCATTAACACATAGTGAATACATGAACTCCTCAAACTACGGTCATCATCGGTAAGTATCCCAATTATTGTCACTTCGGGGTTAACGGATCATAACACATAATAGGTGACTATAGACTTGCAATATAGGATCAAGAACTCACATATACTCATGAAAACATAATAGGTTCAGATCTGAAATCATGGCACTCAGGCCCTAGTGACAAGCATTAAGCATAGCAAAGTCATAGCAACATCAATCTCAGAACATAGTGGATACTAGGGATCAAACCCTAACAAAACTAACTCGATTACATGATAAATCTCATCCAACCCATCACCGTCCAGCAAGCCTACGATGGAATTACTCATGCACGGCGGTGAGCATCATGAAATTGGTGATGGAGGAAGGTTGATGATGACGATGGCGACAGATTCCCCTCTCCGGAGCCCCGAACGGACTCCAGATCAGCCCTCCCGAGAGAGTTAAGGGCTTGGCGGCGGCTCCATATCGTAAAACGTGATGAATCCTTCTCCTTATTTTTTTCTCCCCGAACACAAATATATGGAGTCATGATGGACGTCGGTGGAGCATCAGGGGGCCCACGAGGCAGGGGGGCGCGCCCAGGGGGTAGGCGCGCCCCCACCCTCGTGGACATGGTGTGGGCCCCCTGACGTTCATTCTTTCGCCAGTATTTTTATATATTTCAAAAATAATCTTTGTTGATTTTCAGGTCATTCTAAGAACTTTATTTCTGCACAAAAATAACACCATGGCAATTCTGCTGAAATGTGTTAAGGAGGGGGGCATATGCCCTTGTCTATGTTGGTTTTTTGTTCTACAATCTATATTTTTATAATTTATGTATATAGATATATTGGGCCCTTATTTAAGATGGGCTCTAGGCCGCCACACCTTTTGCCATGGAATCAATTTCCTTGTATAGATGGGCACATATTTGATACGTTGGTAATTTTTTATTGTTCCGTGCTATTATATTATCTGTTTTGGATGTTTAATAGGCTTTAATATGCTCTTTTATATTATTTTTGGGACTAAACTATTAACTGGAGGCTGAGTGCCAGTTTTTGGTTTTTTTGCCTATTTTAGAGTTTTGTAGAAAAGGAATACCAAACGGAGTCGAAACGGAATGAAACCTTCGCGATGATCTTTCTTGGACCTAAAGCAAACCAGAAGACTTGGCGTTGATGTCTGGAATGCCACGGGGCAGCCACGAGGCAGGAGGGCGCGCCCAGGGGGTAGGCGCACCCCCACCCTCGAGGGCCCCTCGTAGCTCCACCGACGTACTTCTTCTGCCTATATATACTCTTATACCCTAGATCGATCGCAGAGAGCCACAAAACCACTTTTCCACCGCCGCAACCTTCTGTACCCGTGAGATCCCAACTTGGGGCCTTTTCCGACGATCTAACGAAGGGGGAATCAATCACGGAGGGCTTCTACATCAAGACCATAGCCTCTCCGATGAAGCATGAGTAGTTTACCACAGACCTTCGGGTCCATAGTTATTAGCTATATGGCTTCTTCTCTCTCTTTGATTCTCAATACAAAGTTCTCCTCGATGTTCTTGGAGATCTATTCGATGTAATACTCTTTTGCGATGTGTTTGCCGAGATCCGATGAATTGTGGGTTTATGAACAAGATTATCTACAAATATTATTTAGTTCTTCTATGAATTCTTATATGCATGATTCGATATCTTTGCAAGTCTCTTTGAATAATTAGTTTAGTTTGGCTACTGGATTGATCTTTCTTGCAATGGGAGAAGTTCTTAGATTTGGGTTCAATCTTGCGGTGTCCTTTCCTAGTGACAATAGGGGCAACAAAGCATGTATTGTATTGTTGCCATCGAGGATAAAAATATGGGGTTTATATCATATTGCTTGAGTTTATCCCTCTACATCGTGTCATCTTGCTTAAAGCGTTACCCTGTTCTTATGAACTTAATACTCTAGATGGATGCTGGATAGCGGTCGATGTGTGGAGTAATAGTAGTAGATGCAGAATTGTGTCGATCTACTTGACACGGACATGATGCCTATATTCATGATCATTGCCTTAGATATCTTCATAACTATGCACTTTTCTATCAATTGCTCGGCAGTAATTTGTTCACCCACCGTAATACATGCTATCTTTGGAGAAGCCACTAGTGAAACCTATGGCTCCCGGGTCTCTTTCTTATTATATTGCATGTCTTTTATTTACATCGCATCTCGTTTACTATTTTGCAATCTTTACTTTGCAATCTATACAACAAAAATACAAAAAATATTTACTTTACTATCTCTATCAGATCTCACTTTTGCGAGCGACCGTGAAGGGATTGACAACCCTTTTATCGCGTTGGTTGCAAGGTTCTTGATTGTTTGTGCAGGTACTAGGTGACTTGTGTGTTGTCTCCTACTGGATTGATACCTTGGTTCTCAAAAACTGAGGGAAATACTTATGCTACTTTACTGCATCACCCTTTCCTCTTCAAGGGAAAACCAATGCATTCTCAAGAGGTAGCAAGAAGGATTTCTGGCGCCGTTTCAGGGGAGATCTACGCCAAGTCAAGACATACCAAGTACCCATCATAAACTCTTCTCCCTCGCATTACATTATTTGCCATTTGCCTCTTGTTTTCCTCTTCCCCACTTCTAAAATGATTTTCGAAAACCTTTTCCTTTTCTTCGCCCTTCTTCCGTTCGTCTATTTTCGCTTGCCTCTTGTGTGCTTGTGTGTTTGATTGATTGTTTGTCACGATGGCTCAAGATAATACCAAATTGTGTGACTTCCCAATACCAACAACAATGATTTTATTAGCACTCCGATTGCTCCTACTACCGATGATGAATCTTGTGAAGTTAATACCGCTTTGTTGAATCTTGTCATGAAAGATCAATTTTCTGGCCTTCCTAGTGAAGATACCGCTACCCATCTAAACAACTTTGTTGATTTGTGTGATATGCAAACGAAGAAAGATGTGGATAATGATATTGTTAAATTGAAGTTATTTCCATTTTCGCTTAGAGATTGTGCTAAAACTTGGTTCTCTTCTTTGCCACAAAATAGTATTGATTCATGGAATAAGTGAGAAGCTGCTTTTATCTCTAACTATTTTCCTCCCGCTAAAATTATCTCTCTTAGGAACGATATTATGAATTTTAAGCAACTTGATCATGAGCATGTTGCACAATCTTGGGAGAGGATGAAATTAGTGATACGTAATTGCCCTATACATGGTTTGAATTTATGGATGATTATACAAAAAAATTATGCCAGATTGAATTTTGCTTCTAGAAATCTTTTAGATTCGGCCGTGGGAGGCACTTTTATGGAAATCACTTTAGGAGAAGCTAATAAACTCCTAGACTATATTATGGTTAATTATTCTCAATGGCACACCGAAAGATCCACTAGTGAAAAAGTTCATGCGATTGAAGAGATTAATGTTTTGAGTGGAAAGATGGATGAACTTATGAAATTGTTTGCTAATAAAAGTGTTTCTTCTGATCCTAATGATATGCCTTTGTCCACTTTGATTGAGAATAATAATGAATCTATGGATGTGAATTTTGTTGGTAGGAACAATTTTGGTAACAACGCGTATAGAGGAAACTTTAATTCTAGGCCGTTTCCTAGTAATTCCTCTAATAATTATGGTAATTCTTACAACAACTCTTACGGAAATTTTAATAAGATGCCCTCTGATTTAGAGACTAGTGTTAAAGAATTTATGAATTCGCAAAAGAATTTTAATGCTTTGATTGAAGAAAAATTGCTTAAGATTGAAGAGTTGGCTAGGAACATGGATAGAATTTCTCTTGATGTTGATTCTTTGAAACTTAGATCTATTCCACCTAAGCATGACATCAATGAGTCTCTCAAAGCCATGAGAATTTCCATTGATGAGTGCAAAGAAAGAACCGCTAGGATGCGTGCTAAAAAAGATTGCTTTGTGAAAGCGTGTTCTTCTAGTTTTCATGATAATAATGATGAAGATCTAAAAGTGATTGCTGTGAATCCCACTAAATCTTTGTTTTCCAATATGAATCTTGATAAATACGGGACTGGAGATGAGTCAACTTTACTTAAAAGTTGTCCCAATGATTCGGAGTTTTTAGATCTTGATGCAAAAATTAATAAAAGTGGGATTGAAGAGGTCAAAACTTTACATAGCAATGAACCCACTATTTTTTACTTCAAGGAATTTAATTATGATAATTGCTCTTTGATAGATTGTATTTCCTTGTTGCAATCCGTGTTAAATTCTCCTCATGCTTATAATCAAAATAAAGCCTTTACTAAACATATCGTTGATGCTTTAATGCAATCATATGAAGAAAAGCTTGAACTAGAAGTTTCTATCCATAGAAAACTTTATGATGAGTGGGAACCTACTATTAAAATTAAGATTAAATATTATGAATGCTATGCTTTGTGTGATTTGGGTGCTAGTGTTTCCACAATTCCAAAAACATTGTGTGATGTGCTAGGTTTCCGTGAATTTGATGATTGTTCTTTAAACTTGCATCTTGCGGATTCCACCATTAAGAAACCTATGGGAAGGATTAATGATGTTCTTATTGTTGCAAATAGGAATTATGTGCCCATAGATTTCATTGTTCTTGATATAGATTGCAATCCTACATGTCCTATTATTCTTGGTAGACCTTTCCTTAGAACGATTGGTGCAATTATTGACATGAAAGAAGGAAATATCATATTCCAATATCCATTAAGGAAAGGCATGGAACACTTTCCTAGGAAGAAAATCAAATTACCTTATGAATCTATTATGAGAGACACTTATGGATTGCATACCAAAGATGACAATACCTAGATCTATTTTTGTTTTTATGCCTAGCTAGCGGCGTTAAACGATAGCGCTTGTTGGGAGGCAACCCAATTTTATTTTTGTTCTTTACTTTTGGTTCCTATTTAGTAATAAATAATTCATCTCGCTTCTGTTATGATTGTGTTTTTATGTTTTAATTAGTGTTTGTGCCAAGTAAAGCCTTTGGGATCTTCTTGGGTGATTATTGTTTGATCTTGCTGATAAAAACAGAAAGTATGCGCTCACGAAAATAATTTTAATTTTTTTACCATAGAGCGATAAAATACCAATTCCAACTGCAGTATATCAATATACAAATTATCCTGGTCATCCTAATTTTTCAGAATTGTTGGAGTTACAGAAGTATCCTTTTTTGCAGGTGAAGTTACAGAAGTATTCGAAACCTCCAGAGTGCTACAGACTGTTCTGTTTTTGACATATTATATTTTTCGCGTGTTTTTTCCTTATTTTGATGTATCTATTGCTAGTATCGGGGGGGGGGGGGGTATGAACCATAGAGAAGTTGGAATACAATAGGTTTAACACCAATATAAATAAAGAATGAGTTCATTGCATTACCTTAAAGTGGTGGTTTATTTTCTTATACTAACGGAGCTCATGAGATTTTTTGTTGAGTTTTGTGTTATGAAGTTTTCAAGTTTTTGGGTAAAGATTTGACGGATTTTGGAACAAGGAGTGGCAAGAGCCTAAGCTTGGCGATGTCCAAGGCACCCCAAGGTAAAATTCAAGGACAACCAAAGCCTAAGCTTGGGGATGCCCCGTAAGGCATCCCCTCTTTCGTCTTTGTCTGTCGGTAACTTTACTTGACGCTATAATTTTATTCACCATATGATATGTGTTTTGCTTGGAGTGTCTTGTATGATATGAGTCTTTGCTTTTTAGTTTACCACAATCATCCTTGCTGTACACACCTTTTGGGAGAGACACACATGAATCAGAATTTATTAGAATATTCTATGTGCTTCACTTATATCTTTTGAGCTAGATAATTTTGCTCTAGTGCTTCACTTATATCTTTTTAGAGCACGGTGGTGGTTTTATTTTATAGAAATTATTGATCTCTCATGCTTCATTTATATTATTTTGAGAGTCTTTTAGAACAGCATGGTAATTTTCTTTGGCTATAAAATTAGTCCTAATATGATGGGCATCCAAGATGGGTATAATAAAAACTTTCATATAAAGTGCATTGAATACTATGAGAAGTTTGATTCCTTATGATTGTTTTGAGATATGAAGATGGTGATATTAGAGTCATGCTAGTTGAGTAGTTGTGAATTTGAGAGATACTTGTGTTAAAGTTTGTGATTCTTGTAGCATGCACGTTTAGTGAATCGTTATGTGATGAAGTCGAAGCATGATTTATTTTTTGCTTGTCTTCCTTATGAGTGGCGGTCGGGGATGAGCGATGGTCTTTTCTTACCAGTCTATCCCCCTAGAAGCATGCGCATAGTACTTCGTTTCGATTACTAATAGATTTTTGCAATAAGTATGTGAGTTCTTTATGACTAACGTTGAGTCCATGGATTATACGCACTCTCACCCTAGTTCCACCATTGTTAGCCTCTCTAGTACCGCGCAACTTTCGCCGGTACCATAAACCCACCATTTACCTTCCTCAAAACAGCCACCATACCTACCTATTATGGCATTTCCATAGCCATTCCGAGATATATTGCCATGCAACTTTCCACCGTTTTGTTTATTATGACACGCTCCATCATTGTCATATTGCTTTGCATGATCATGTAGTTGACATCGTATTTGTGGCAAATCCACCTTCATAATTCTTTCATACATGTCACTCTTGATTCATTGCACATCCCGGTACACTGCCGGAGGCATTCACATAGTCATATTTTATTCTAAGTATCAAGTTGTAATTCTTGAGTTGTAAGTAAATAAAAGTGTGATGATCATCATTATTAGAGCATTGTCCCAGTGAGGAAAGGATGATGGAGACTATGATTCCCCCACAAGTCGGGATGAGACTCTGGACGAAAAATAAAAAAAAGAGAAAAAAGAGGCCATAAAAAAGAGAAAAGGCCCAAATAAAAGAATGAGAGAAAAAGAGAGAAGGGGCAATGCTACTATCTTTTTTCCACGCTTGTGCTTCAAAAATAGCACCATGATCTTCATGATAGAGAGTCTCCTATTTTGTCACTTTCATATACTAGTGGGAATTTTTCATTATAGAACTTGGCTTGTATATTCCAATGATGGGCTTCCTCAAAATGCCCTAGGTCTTCATGAGCAAGCGAGTTGGATGCACACCCACTTAGTTTCTTTTTGAGCTTTCATACACTTATAGCTCTAGTGCATCCGTTGCATGGCAATCCCTACTCACTCACATTGATATCTATTGATGGGAATCTCCATAGCCCGTTGATACGCCTAGTTGATGTGAGACTATCTTCTCCTTTTTGTCTTCTCCACAACCACCATTTTATTCCACCTATAGTGACATGTCCATGGCTCACGCTCATGTACTGCGTGAAGATTGAAAAAGTTTGAGAACATCAAAAGTATGAAACAATTGGTTGGCTTGTCATCGGGGTTGTGCATGATTTAAATATTTTGTCTGATGAAGATAGAGCATAGCCAAACTATATGATTTTGTAGGGATAGCTTTCTTTGGCCATGTTATTTTGAGAAGACATGATTACTTTGTTAGTATGCTTCAAGTATTATTATTTTTATGTCAATATTAAAGTTTTGTCTTGAATCTTTCGGATCTGAACATTCATGCCACAATAAAGAAAATTACATTGATAATTATGTTAGGTAGCATTGCACATCAAAAATTCTGTTTTTATCATTTACCTACTCGAGGACGAGCAGGAATTAAGCTCGGGGATGCTTGATACGTCTCCAATGTATCTATAATTTTTTATGTTCCATGCTATTGTATTATCTTTTTTGGATGTTTAATGGGATTTAATATGCTCTTTTATATTATTTTTGGGACTAACCTATTAACCAGAGGCCCAGTGCCAGTTTCTGTTTTTTTGCCTATTTTAGAGTTTCGCAGAAAAGGAATACCAAACGGAATCCAAACGTAATGAAACCTTCGTGATGATCTTTCTTGGACCGAAAGCAAACCAGAAGACTTGGAGTTGAAGTTTGGAATGCCACGAGGCGGCCATGAGGCAGGAGGGCGTGCCCAGGGGGTAGGCGCGCCCCCACCCTCGTGGGCTCCTCGTAGCTCCACCGACGTACTTCTTCCGCCTATATATACTCTTATACCCTAGATCGATCGCAGAGAGCCACAAAACCACTTTTCCACCACTGCAACCTTCTGTACCCGTGAGATCCCATCTTGGGGCCTTTTCCGGCGATCCGTTGGAGGGGGAATCGATCACGGAGGGCTTCTACATGAACACCATAGCCTCCCTGATGAAGCGTGAGTAGTTTACCACAGACCTTCGGGTCCATGGTTATTGCTAGATGGCTTCAAAGTTCTCCTCAATGTTCTTGGAGATCTATTCGATATAATACTCTTTTGTGGTGTGTTTGCCAAGATCCGATGAATTGTGGGTTTATGAACAAGATTATCTATGAATATTATTTGGTTCTTGTCTGAATTCTTATATGCATGATTTGATATCTTTGCAAGTCTCTTCGAATTATCGGCTTAGTTTGGCCTACTAGATTGATCTTTCTTGCAATGGGAGAAGTACTTAGCTTTGGGTTCAATCTTGCGGTGTCCTTTCCTAGTGTCAGTAGGGGCAGCAAGGCACGTATTGTATTGTTGCCATCGAGGATAAAAAGATGGAGTTTATATCATATTGCTTGAGTTTATCCCTCTACATCATGTCATCTTGCTTAAAGTGTTACTCTGCTCTTATGAACTTAATACTTTAGATGCATGTTGGATAGCGGTCGATGTGTGGAGTAATAGTATTAGATGCAGAATTGTTTCAATCTACTTGACATGGACGTGATGCCTATATTCATGATCATTGCCTTAGATATCTTCATAACTATGCACTTTTCTATCAATTGCTCGGCAGTAATTTGTTCACCCACCGTAATACATGCTATCTTGAGAGAAGCCACTAGTGAAACCTATGGCCCCCGGGTCTCTTTCTTATTATATTGCATCTCTTTTATTTACATCGCATCTCGTTTACTATTTTGCAATCTTTACTTTCCAATCTATACAACAAAACTACCAAAAATATTTACTTTACTATCTCTACCAGATCTTACTTTTGCGAGTGACCGTGAAGGGATTTACAACCCATTTATCGCGTTGGTTTCAAGGTTCCTGATTGTTTGTGTAGGTACTAGGTGACTTCTGCGTTGTCTCCTACTGGATTGATACCTTGGTTCCCAAAAACTGAGGGAAATACTTACGCTACTTTGCTGCATCACCCTTTCCTCTTCAAGGGAAAACCAATGCATGCTCAAGAGGTAGCAATATTGATTCGGTCCCTCCTGGTGATGGTTCACATTTTGCTCCGACGATCTCAGGGGCGATTAGGGTTTTGGTGTTTTGCGCACCCTCGTTCTTGTCCATGATCGATCGTAATCACCCTGTGCTCTTCAAATCGCTCTCCTCTCGCCCCCATGTGGGTCTCGTCATAAACCCATCCACCCTAAAACTTCGGTGTGCTTCCTAGGGTGCACGGTCGTAATACAGCAAAACCCTATGCGGCATGCGGTGGTGGCTCTTGGTCTGTAGGAGGAAGATGGAGGGAGTCTGAGGAACCTGAAGTTGTCGGAGGAGGAGAGGAAAGGTGTCAAGATCTGGTTGGTAGGGAAGGAGAAAGGGAAGGCAACTGATCTCCAAGCGGTTGGGAGGGTGGTGTCCGAGAAGCTGTCTCTTCCGGATGCGATCTGCGTCTCCTTGGGGCGGATCCGGTGCCCAATAAAAGGGATCGACTGCAAGGAGGCAGGGGACAATAGGTTTGTGTTCACCTTCAAGCAGGAGTTCAGGAAGCGGAAGGCTTTGGAGGACGGGCCGTGGATGTTTGACAAAGATCTTGTTGTGGTGGAGGACTATGATCCAAGCAAAAGGATCGAGGACTACGATTTCAATGAAATTCATATATGGGTGAGAATCTTCAGTCTTCCCCTTGGTATGATGAATGAGGATATGCTACCTCTTGAACATGCGTTGGTTTTCCCTTGAAGAGGAAAGAGTGATGCAGCAAAGTAGCATAAGTAGCTTTTGAGAACCAAGGTATAAATCCAGTAAGAGACTACACGCAAGTCGCCTAGTACCTGCACAAACAATCAAGAATCTTGCAACCAACGCGATAAAGGGGTTGTCAATCCCTTCACGACCACTTGCAAAAGTGAGATTTGATAAAGATAATAAGATAAATATTTTTGGTATTTTTGTTGTATAGATTGGAAAGTAAAGATTGAAAAATAAAATAAATAGTAAACTAGAATTATAGATCGGAAACTTATATGATATAAAGTAGACCCGGGGGCCATAGGTTTCACTAGTGGCTTCTCTCATGATAGCATATATTACGGTGGGTGAACAAATTACTGCCGAGCAATTGATAGAAAAGCGCATAGTTATGATGATATCTAAGGCAATGATCATGAATATAGGCATCACGTCTGTGTCAAGTAAACCGAAACGATTCTGCATCTACTACTATTACTCCACACATCGACCGCTATCCATCATGCATCTGGAGTATTAAGTTCATAAGAACAAAGTAATGCATTAGGCAAGATGACATGATGTAGAGGGATAAACTCAAGCAATATGATATAAATCCCATCTTTTTATCCTCGATGGAAACAATACAATACGTGCCTTGGTGCCCCTCCGTCACTGGGAAAGGACACCGCAAGATTGAACCCAAAGCTAAGCACTTCTCCCATTGCAAGAAAGATCAATCTAGTAGGCCAAACTAAACCGATAATTCGAAGAGACTTGAAAATATATCAAATCATGCATATAATAATTCCAAGAAGAACCAAATAATATTCATAGATAATCAAATTCATAAAACCCACAATTCATCGGATCTCGGCAAACACACCGCAAAAGAGTATTACATCGAATAGATCTCCAAGAACATCAAGGAGAACTTTGTATTGAGAACCAAAGAGAGAGAAGAAGCCATCTAGCTAATAACTATGGACCTGAAGGTCTGTGGTAAACTACTCACACATCATCGGAGAGGCTATGGTGTTGATGTAGAAGCACTCCATGATCGATTCGCCCTCCAGCAGATCGCCGGAGAAGGCCCCCAGATGGGATCTCACGGGTACAGAATGTTGCGGCAATGGTAAAGTGGTTTCGTGGCCCTCCTGGATGTTTTTAGGGTACATGGGTATATATAGGCGAAAGAAGTACGTCGGTGGAGCTCCATGGGCCCCACGAGGGTGGGGGCGTGCCCCCTGCCTCGTGGAAGCTTCGCGGACTTCCAGACTTGTACTCCAAGTCTCCTGGGTTGCGTTTGTTCCAAGAAAGATCCTCGCAAAGGTTTCGTTCTGTTTGGATTCTGTTTGATATTCCTTTTCTGCGAAACACTGAAATAGGCAAAAAAGCAATTTGCACTAGACCATCGGTTAAAAGTGCATATTAAAGCCCATTAAACATCCAAAACATATAATATAATAGCATGGAACAATCAAAAATTATAGATACGTTGGAGAACTTTCTCTCTTTAGTTCGTTTTAACAAACGGATTCGTTCCTTAGCCTCTGTTAGCGGACATTCGTCCGGTAGATTTTTCTTTTTATTTTATTTCTCGGCGAGGGACCTACCCGTAAATTAGTCCCTGATCTTCAAACCTTCGCAACTTTTTGCTCGTTCGTCCGAATCCAGTGAAACTAATGCCAAAATCTTTGTCTTGTTCCCCTCTTTCTAGTTAATCAACTTGAACATGGTTTTGACAATTTAAAATTTGGTTTCAATCAGATTTGAATTCAAACTTCTTTTGATCTTAGTTTGAGTTTTGTAATTCCGATTCAATTGATTCTTTTTGCAAATCAAAGCTCTTCTATTGAACTTTTAGTTTGGATCTTTTCCTCTGAGTTTACCCTTGCATCTTATGCTTGAGTGCTTATGTATGCTATTGTTTGTCTACGATAGAGTTTCCGGAGTGCGAAGCGTGCTACTATGAGTCACTAGGGTTTTCAGTTCGTCAGTAAGGCAAGTAACACTTTGATCATATCCCTTATTACCCAGTTTTTACGCATTAGTTTCAATCCTCAAACATTGCATGAGTAGGATCTGTTTAACATGTGGGTTTGGGAAGTAGTTGTTGAGGTAGTACCTATTGCCCTTTTATTCAAACCTTGGGAGATACTACGTTACGCTTATTATACTTTGCTATGCTATGCTAGTAGATGTGGTTTGGTTTGAGTGATTCATGATAGATGTGAGTATTATTATGAACTAAGGGATTACTTAAGGTGGCTACTTTAACACACATCTGGGTGGATTGGTTTGTGGGCACCTGGGGAATCCAGTGTTGTCCAAAGGAGATCCTGCGGTATTCGTGTGATTTTCCTATGGTTCGCCACCCAGGCTCAAAGGGATCATTATGTTATTCATGCTAGAAACTTCTGTGTGCAGCCACAAGCCATTATGGGCTCTGGCATAGTTGAGTATGTTGTGTGACCTCTTTCAGTGGTAGACTAGCAGATGTAGGGGATTGTAGGTGGTACGGTTTACCCGTCGAAAGAGTTAATGCTTCTGAAAGACTATGTCTTGATCATCCGTTTCTCAAACACCGTGTAGTGCGAGAAATTCAACGGAGGAGATCGAGTCTTGTGGGGAAAAGTGCGCAAAACTCTGCTGAGTGTACAAACTAATCATGATTAGTCGTGTCCCCGGTTATGGACATCTTGAGTATCTGGTGCTTGAATTATTATGTTGATCTCATCACTTTACTTAATTAACTTGTTGGGTTATTGATTATTAATTTGGGATTGAGATGGGGTTACCATTCTCAATGTTTTCAACGAACTTTGTAGTTTCCTTTGTTGTAGGGAAAAACTAGCTTTCTGCAAAAATAACCATAGAGCCTCCACCAGCCATATATGCATATAGTTATAGTTGTTTCATATTCTTTGCTCTATAGTGTTATTTTGCCAGCATATTCCATGTGCTGACCTACACAGTCTGCAACGTATTATGTTGCAGAGTTTTCAGATGAAGAGTAAGGTGCGCTAGGTCGTTGTAGTGCACTCAGCTATGCCATTGGAGTGGATGGACTCATTTACCTTTCGAAGCTTCCGCTGTTATCTTATTTAGATGGCCTTAAGCCATTTTATTGTATTAAGTTCTCTTTTGAGACATTCGATGTAATAAGTGTGTGATTGAACTCTGTTATAAATCCTCAAGTATTGTGTGTGTCAGCATTACCGATCCAGGGATGACACTTATACACAGAGATTTGACCATCTGAGGTCAGATCGCTACAAGATGGTATTAGAGCACACGCTGACTGTAGGACGCGACCACTAAGATGAGCTATATGACACTCTTCTCTACTCATTTCTGACTCTTCTCCACTTTCCACTCTATAGATGGCGGACCCAAGGAACAAGTTTGCTCAACCGGATGAAGACACCCGTTTTGGACGACATCTGAAGGAGGCCACTAGTACCTGAGCATCAGAATACCAACCTTCACGGGGACCTACACCGCCACTCTACTGGAAGAAGAGCGTTGGACAATTTGAGTACATGTTCCAGGAAGGACATTCACCCCAGTTACTGAGCCCATAGAGTTTTCCTTTGATGCACCAACCTGGAGTCTAGGAAAGAGCATGGCAGCTCACATCGCCATGGGATGCATTGGCGAAGTTTACCACAAGGATCTTAAGGACACCATCTACCAGATATGTAGACGTCGAGATGAGCAATGGGAGATGATTTGCATCAGGAGGGACAAGTCCATTGTAGCCTACATCCAGGAGTTGAACCAACACATTCATCGTCAGGAGAACCAGATGTGCGCCAGCATGATAGACATGAAGAAGGTGATGACCTGGAACATGGAGCTAGAAGAGGAACTCAAGTCTACATGTGATGGATACGAAGAGGAAATTGCAGTACTACTGGAGAAGAACGAAGACCTGAAGAAGAAGCTAGGAATATTCATGGGAGACCCCGCGCCAGGAGAGGACAACCATCCCGAAGACTACATCATCATCGACGACACCGACTCCGACCCGGACAGTGATGATGATTATGAAGACGAAGCTGGAGCAGATATCATGGAGTCTTTTTCCGATCAAAATTTCTAGTGACCACCATATTATCAATAGTATTCCCCCATGTATAAAGTAGTAGTCCGAGTATTTTGTAATGGTAGCTAGATCGATAGTATGCCATTGTTTTTAATTGAGTGGTGTGATAATGAATGTGTTTGTCTCATGTGCATATGGGTAGTGATTTTCTCCTTAGACCTCACTCTATTCTATTCCTCACCCCTCTAAACCTAACAGATGCCTCCGAGACGTGACCCTGGATTTGTCTTCCCACCGGAGCTCACCTAGTTGATCCAACAACTGAATGCCTTGATGCAGCTACTAGTACAGAACCAAGGCAACAACAACAATAACAACCCACCGCCACCACCTCCAGTTGACAATTTAGCCCATTTTCTGAGGTTGAATCCGCTGGTGTTTTCTAGTAGCACCGAGCCGATTATTGCTGATGACTAGCTCTGCAGGATTGGAAGGGAGCTGACCACCACAGGTTGCACGGATGCTGAGAAGGTGCGCTTTGCCGCACATCAATTAGATGGACCCATAGCCTCATGTTGGGATAATTACACAACAACTCTTCCCATAGCAAATGTCACATGGGATCAGTTTCAGCAACCTTTCCACACAGCCCATGTCTCCACTGGAGGTATGAGTATGAAGAAGCATGAGTTTCGCAACTTACGCCAGGGAAATCGTACTGTGGGGTAGTACGTGCATGAGTTTAGTAAGTTAGCTCGCTATGCCCCAGATGATGTGGCCACAGATGCCGTGAAGCAGGAGAAGTTTATGGAAGGGCTGAATGATGAGCTGAGTATGCAGTTGATGGTGGCAACATTCACTAACTACCAGGAATTGGTAGATAGGGCACTTATGGTTGAAGGCAAGCATCAACAGATAGAGAGCCGCAAAAGGAAGTATGGACAGGGAAAGTATAATTCTGGAGCTCAGCAGAAGCCTCGCTTTACCCCTAACTCGGGAGGTTACATACATAACCATGGAGGCCATACTCATAATGGAGGAAGCTCACATAACCACAGTGGCCCCAAGAATGGAAATGGGAATGGAGCAAGCAGCAGCCAGAACCGTTCCAACCCAACAACACCCGCTAAGAAGGATCTGAGTCATGTTACTTGTTACAAGTGCGGGAAGACTGGACACTACGCCAATGATTGTCCTCGGTTGAAAAATTGCAATGGAAATGGAAACTTTGGAAAGAAGCCCAATCCCTTCACTAGAGGTCAGGTGAACCACATCAACATGGAGGAAGTAGAAGATCAGCCTGACGCAGTGATTGGTAAGTTTTTGATTAAGTCATTTACTGCTCTCGTTCTTTTTGACACCGGTGCATCGCATTCATACATATCAAGGGGATTTGTGGACAAGTTTAAGTTGCCAACCTGAGCCCTTAGGTCACCCATGTTAGTAAGCTCGCTAGGAGCAGAGTATATGGCCAGCCGATGATGTGATCGGTTACCATTAATCATTGATAGCCATGTTTTCCCCTCAGACTTAATAATTTTGGAGTCACAAGGATTGGATATAATACTAGGCATGGATTGGCTATCAAAGTATGGAGGAAATATTGATTGTGCTAGTAAGTCAATTTTACTCACCACCCCGGAGGGAAAGAGGATCAAGTATGTGTCTAGGCATGCGCCAAGGAGGACTCAAGTAAATTCACTCTCGGGAGTTGTTCAGGAAGAAGTGCCTGTTGTGAAGGATTACCCGGATGTATTTCCAGAGGAATTACCAGGAATGCCACCAAATCGAGATATAGAATTTTTGATAGAGCTGTTGCTAGGCACCGGACCAATATCAAAGAGGCCATACCGGATGCCCGCAAATGATCTGGAAGAAATTAAGAAGCAGATCAAGGAGCTAATGGAGAAAGGATATATCCAACCGAGTTCATCACCATGGGGAGCCCCAGTGCTCTTAGTTGAGAAGAAGCATGGATCTTTGAGAATGGTTGTTGATTATCGGGCGTTGAATGAAATGACGATCAAGAACAAGTACCCACTACCGATGATCAATGATTTGTTCGACCAGGTGCAAGGAGCTAAAGTATTCTCCAAGATCGATCTTCGATTAGGATACCACCAGTTGAAGATCCGAGAACAGGATATACCTAAGACAACTTTTACCACAAGGTATGGGCTATATGAGTACACGATCATGTCATTTGGATTGACTAACGTTGTTGCCTATTTTATGACTATGATGAACAAGGTGTTCATGGAGTTTTTGGATAAGTTTGTTGTGGTGTTCATTGATGACATTTTGGTATACTCGAAGAATGAAGAGGAACACAAGGAATATCTGTGATTAGTTCTCGAGAAGCTTAGGGAACATCAGTTATATGCCAAATTCAGCAAATGTGAGTTTTGGTTGAAGGAAGTTGGATTTCTTGGACATGTTATATCAGGAGAAGGTATAGCATTAGACCCCACCAAGGTTCTTTGTGTCACTGAGTGGTTGGCACCCACTTCAGTAGGAGAGATCCGCAGTTTTCTGAGACTCGCAGGATATTATAGGAGGTTCATAGAGAATTTTCCAAGATTGCGAAACCCATAACAGAGTTGTTGAAGAAGGACACCAAGTTCAAATGGACCGAGGAATGTGAGGCCAGTTTCAGGAGTTGAAGAAACATTTGGTTACAGCCCCAGTGTTGATTCTTCCGGATATACGTAAGGATTTCCAAGTTTATTGCGACGCTTCCCGCCTAGGACTTGGAGGTGTACTCATGCAAAACGGAAGAGTTGTTTCATATGCCTCACGTCAGCTTCGACCTCATGAGTTGAATTATGCCACGCATGATTTCGAGCTAGCAGCCATAGTGCATGCGCTCAAGACCTGGAGACATTTTCTGATTGGAAACCATTGTGATGTATACACGGATCATAAGAGTTTGAAGTACATCTTCATGCAGAAGGAGTTGAATCTCAGGCATAGGAGATGGTTGGAGCTAATAAAGGATTAGGATATGAAGCTGCATTATCATCCAGGAAAGGCCAATGCCATAGTAGACGCTTTGAGCCGCAACAGTTATGTGAATACACTCGTAAGCGGACGATTACCGCAGGAGTTAGTCGACGATCTCAAGGAACTTCGTTTGGAGATAGTTCCAAGAGGTTTTGTTGCAGCACTGGAGGTTCAGTCCACATTATTGGGAAAGATTCGAGAAGCTCAGAAGGATGATAAGGAAATTGCTGAGATAAAGGAGAAGATGAGCAAAGGAAAAGCCAAGGGTTTTCGTGAGGATGAGCACAAAACTTTATGGTTTGAGTATCGTGTTTATGTGCCCAATGACCCAGAGATCAGGAAGTCAATACTTCAGGAGGCTCATGACTCGCCATACTCGATTCACCCCGAAAACACCAAGATGTATTTGCATTTGAAGGAACGTTTCTGGTGGACAGGAATGAAGAAGGATATTGCCGAGTATGTAGCAGTATGTGATGTATGTCAGAGAGTGAAGGTAGAACATTAGAAGCCAGCAGGATTACTTCAGCCTATGCCAATACCCGAATGGAAGTGGGATAAGATTGGCATGGATTTCATCACCGGATTACCCAGGACAAGATCAGGTTATGATTCCATCTGGGTAGTAGTTGATCTCTTAACCAAAGTGGCTCACTTTATCCCTGTGAAAACCACAAATACAAGCGCGAAGTTGGACAAGATATATATGACCAGGATCGTATGTCTGCATGGAGTTCCGAGGACCATCGTATCAGATAGAGAAACACAATTTACCTCGAAGTTTTGGAATCAGTTGCACTAGACTTTGGGTACTAGGCTAGAGTTCAGTACAACCTTTCATCTGCAGATCGATGGACAGACCGTGAGAGTCAATCAGATTCTAGAGGACATGTTGAGAGCTTGTGTGCAAGATTATGGATCTAGTTGGGATGAAAATTTGCCTTACGAAGAGTTCTCCTACAACAACAGTTACCAGGCTAGTTTGAAGATGGCACCTTTCGAAGCTTTATACGGAAAAAGATGCAGGACACCGTTAATGTGGGATGAAGTCGGAGACCGCCAGTTTTTTGGACCAGATCAAATCAAGGAATACGAAGAGAAGGTTAAGTTGATTTGAGATAGATTGAAGGTAGCTCAGTCCAGGCAGAAGAGTTATGCCGATACTAAACGCAACGAGGTAGTCTATGAGATTGGAGATAGAGCATATCTTCGTGTGTCACCACTGCGAGGATTTAAACTATTTGGAGTTAAGGGAAAGTTAGCCCCGAGATTTGTAGGACCATATCGAGTTCTCGAACATATGGGAGAAGTGGCCTACAAGTTGGAATTGCCCGAAGGATTGTCAGGAGTTCACGATGTGTTTCACGTTTCCCAGTTGAAGAAGTACCATGCGGAGATGGCCGATATTCCTCTGAGAGATACAGTGCCCCTGGAAGCAATACATTTGGAGAGTGATTTAACCTACAAGGAGAAACCCGTTAAGAGTCTTGAGTTTGCCAGCCGAGTTACCCGCAGCAAGGTTATCAAATTTGCCCACCTATGTATACCGAGGATGAAGCTACCTGGAAGCGAGAAGAAGACCTACGGAAAGACCATCCACACCTATTTTCTAGCCAACCCGAATCTCGAGGGCGAGATTCATCTTAAGGGGGGGTAGGTTTGTAACATCCCAATTTTCAATTTGGATGTTATACATAGGTCATCATATGCATATCATATTTTATTTGCATTTTGGTCGAGATCCTAGAAATCTTAAGCAACTCAAGGACCCAAGGAGAGAGTTGGAGGTTTCACAAATTTTCATATTTGAATTTTTATCAAATATGAAAAGAGGATCAATTTGATTTTAATATTTTTCTCTCCAATTATTTCCAATAATAAAAATAAATGAGAGAAGATAAAATGACTTCTTTAAAAGATAGGAATACTGGAGGAGAAATTTTAAAATCAAATTCATATTTTATTTGCTATTTTATTTGAATTAGAAAATATGCATTTTTGATAATTGCATTTTTAGGCCAGAAAAATGTTCACCTTGTTCTAAATATTAGGTTTAGACGGTGAAAATTGTTTCTGGTATTTTTAGAATTTTTTATTTAGGATTTTTCTTTCGGGCGAATTTAAAAAATAAGTTCGCCGCCCGACTGGGCCAAAGGCCCAGCCGAGCCGGCCCGAAGCCGCGCTGCCGCCGCTCGAGGGAGTCCGAGCCGGACTCCCCATCGCCGCCCCCTCGCCCAAGCAACTCCCCCCGGCCCCTTTATAACTGGAGCCCGCTCCGCCGCCTCTCCTCATAACCGCCGCCGCCGCCTCCGTGCAACCCACACCGCCGCCGCCTCCCCGCAAGCCGCAGCCGCCGCCTCCCTGCAACCTGCGCCGTCGCCACCTCCCCGCAAGCCGCAGCCGCCGCGAGCCCGCCACCGCCGCCGCCCATGCCGCCGCCGTGCCCCGCCACCGACGCCGCTGCCGCCTCGTCGGAAACCGCCGCCGACCCCGCCGGTTTTCGCCTATTTTTAGGTATAAACCTAGATCGGTTTTTTAGGGTTTCGTCGGTTTATTTTTTCAGTTCATCAGTTTTTTTAGGGATCACTAGTTAGCGAACGTTCTCTATTTAGTTCGTTTTAATGGATGGATTCGTTTGTTAGCCTCTGTTAGAGGACGTTCGTCCGGTAGATTTTCTTTTTATTTTATTTTTCGGCCAGGGACCTATCCGTGATTACTTTTATAACAGATTAGTCCCTGATCTTCAAACCTTCGCAACTTTTTGCTCGTTCGTCCAAACCCAGTGAAACCAACGCCAAAATCTTCGTCTTGTTCCCCTCTTTCCAGTTAATCAACTTGAACGTGGTTTTTACAATTTAAAATTTGGTTTCAAGCAGATTTGCATTCGAACTTCTTTTGATCGTAGTTTGAGTTTCGTAGTTCCGATTCGATTGATTCTTTTTGCAAGTCGAAGCTCTTCAGTTGAACTTTCAGTTTGGATATTTTACTTTGAGTTTACCCTTGCATGTTATGCTTGAGTGCTTATGTATGCTATGTTTGTCTATGATAGAGTTTCCGGAGTGCGAAGCGTGCTACTACGAGTCACTAGGGTTTTCAGATCGTAAGCAAGGCAAGTAACACTTTGATCATATCCCTTATTACCCAGTTTTTACGCATTAGTTTCAATCCTCAAACATTGCATGAGTAGGATCTGTTCATGTGGGTTTTGGGAAGTAGTT
The DNA here is from genome assembly GCA_034509565.1 of Triticum monococcum. Lineage (NCBI taxonomy): Eukaryota > Viridiplantae > Streptophyta > Magnoliopsida > Poales > Poaceae > Triticum > Triticum monococcum. Next base: position 361,088,181 of record CM067845.1, on the reverse strand, counting down.
GTTGAGGTAGTACCTATTGCCCTTTTATTCAAACATTACGCTTATTATACTTTGCTATGCTATGCTAGTAGACGTGGTTTGGTTTGAGTGATTCATGATAGATGTGAGTATTATTATGAACTAAGGGATTACTTAAGGTGGCTACTTTAACACACATCTGGGTGGATTGGTTTGTGGGCACCTGGGGAATCCAGTGTTGTCCAAAGGAGATCCCGGGGTATCCATGTGATTTTCCTATGGTTTGCCACCCAGGCTCAAAGGGATCATTATGTTATTCATGCTAGAAACTTTCGTGTGCATCCACAAGCCATTATGTGCTCTGGCATAGTTGAGTATGTTGTGTGACCTCTTTCAGTGGTAGACTAGCTGATGTAGGGGATTGTAGGTGGTATGGTTTACCCATCGAAAGAGTTAATGCTTTTGAAAGACTGTGTCTCGATCATTCGTTTCTCAAACACCATGTAGTGCGAGAAATTCAACGGAGGAGATCGAGTCTTGTGGGCAAAAGTGCGCAAACCTCTTTAGAGTGTACAAACTAATCATGATTAGCCGAGTCCCCGGTTATGGACATCTTGAGTATCTGGTGCTTGAATTATTATGTTGATCTCATCACTTTACTTAATTAACTTGTTCGGTTATTGATTATTAATTTGGGATTCAGATGGGGTTACCATTCTCAATGTTTTCAACGAACTTTGTAGTTAAATAAAATATATTCCTTTGTTGTAGGGAAAAACTAGCTTTCTGCAAAAATAACCATAGAGCCTCCACCAGCCATATATGCATATAGTTATAGGTGTTTCATGTTCTTTGCTCTATAGTGTTATTTCGCCAGCATATTCCATGTGCTGACCATCACAGGCTGCAACGTATTATGTTGCAGAGTTTTCAGACGCAAAGTAAGGTGCGCTAGGTCGTTGTCGTGCACTCAGTTATGCCGTTGGAGTTGATGGACTCATTTACCTTTCAAAGCTTCTGTGGTTATCTTATTTAGATGGCCTTAAGCCATATTATTGTATTAAGTTCTCTTTTGAGACATTCGATGTAATAAGTGTGTGACTGAACTCTGTTATAAATCCTCGAGTACTATGTGTGTCAGCATTACTGATCTAGGGATGACACTTATACACAGAGATTTGACCATGTGAGGTCGGATCGCTACAACAACGGATGCACTAGAGCTATAAATGTATGAAAGCTCAACAAAAGAGACTAAGTGGGTGTGCATCGAACTTGCTTTCCCATATGTGAGCTAGGGCATTTTGAGGAAGCCCATCATTGGAATATACAAGCCAAGTTCTATAATGAAAAATTCCCACTAGTATATGAAAGTGACAACATAAGAGACTCTCTATCATGAAGATCATGGTGCTACTTTGAAGCACAAGTGTGGAAAAAGGATAGTAGCATTGCCCCTTCTCTCTTTTTCTCTCAATTCTTTTATTTGGGCCTTTTCTTTTTTTTCTTTTTTGTGGCCTCTTTTTTTCTTTTTTCTTTATTTTTCGTCTGGAGTCTCATCCCGACTTGTGGGGGAATCATAGTCCCCATCATCCTTTCCTCACTAGGACAATGCTCTAATAATGATGATCATCACACTTTTATTTACTTACAACTCAAGAATTACAACTCGGTATTTAGAACAAAATATGGATTTATGTGAATGCCTCCGGCGGTGTACCGAGATGTGCAATGAATCAAGAGTGACATGTATGAAAAAATATGAACGGTGGCTTTGCCACAAACACGATGTCAACTACATGATCATGCAAAGCAATATGACAATGATGGAGCGTGTCATAATAAAGGAAACGGTGGAAAGTTGCATGGCAATATATCTCGGAATGGCTATGGAAATGCCATAATAGGTAGGTATGGTGGCTATTTTTAGGAAGGTAAATGGTGGGTGTATGATACCGGCGAAAGTTGCGCGGTACTAGAGAGACTAGCAATGGTGGAGGGGTGAGAGTGCGTATAATCCATGGACTCAACATTAGTCATAAAGAACTCACATACTTATTGCAAAAATCTATTAGTTATCGAAACGAAGTATTACGCGCATGCTCCTAGGGGGATATATTAGTAGGAAATTACCATCGCTCATCCCCGACCGCCACTCATAAGGAGGACAATCAAAAAATAAATCATGCTCCGACTTCATCACATAACGGTTACATACGTGCATGCTACGGGAATCACAAACTTTAACACAAGTATCTCTCAAATTCACAACTACTCAACTAGCATGACTATAATATCACCATCTTCATATCTTAAAACAATCATAAAGAAGCAAACTTCTCATAGTATTCAATGCACTTTATATGAAAGTTTTTTATTATACCCATCTTGGATGTCTATCATATTAGGACTAGTTTTATAGCCAAAGAAAATTACCATGCTGTTCTAAAAGACTCTCAAAATAATATAAGTGAAGCATGAGATATCAACAATTTCTATAAAATAAAACCACCACTGTGCTCTAAAAAGATATAAGTGAAGCACTAGAGCAAAATTATCTAGCTCAAAAGATATAAGTGAAGCACATAGAGTATTCTAATAAATTCCGATTCATGTGTGTCTCTCCAAAAGGTGAGTATAGCAAGAATGATTGTGGTAAACTAAAAAGCAAAGACTCAAATCATACAAGACGCTCCAAGCAAAACACATATCATGTGGTGAATAAAAATATAGCCTCAAGTAAAGTTACCGATAGACGAAGACAAAAGAGGGGATGCCTTCCGGGGCATCCCCAATCTTAGGATTTTGGTTTTCCTTAAATTTTACCTTGGGGTGCCTTGGGAATCCCCAAGCTTAGGCTCTTTCCACTCCTCGTTTCAAAATCCATCAAATCTTTACCCAAAAACTTGAAAACTTCACAACACAAAACTCAACAGAAAATCTCATGAGCTCCGTTAGTATAAGAAAACAAACCACCACTTTAAGGTACTATAATGAACTCATTCTTTATTTATATTGGCGTTAAACCTACTGTATTCCAACTTCTCTATGGTTCATATCCCCCGATACTTGCCATAGATTCATCAAAATAAGCAAACAACACACGAAAAAACAGAATCTGTCAAAAACAGAACAATCTGTAGTAATTTGGAGGTTTCGAATACTTTTGTAACTCCAAAAATTCTGAAAACTTAGGAAGTCCTATATAATTTGTATTTTGATCTACTGCAGTTGGAATTGGTATTTTATCGCTCTCTGATAAAAAATTAAAATTATTCTCGCCAGCGCATACTTTCTGTTTTTTTCAGCAAGATCAAATAACAATCACCCAAGAAGATCCTAAAGGCTTTACTTGGCACAAACACTAATTAAAATATAAAAAACACAATCATAACAGAGGATATATGATTTATTTATTAATAAACAGGAACAAAAAGCAAGGAACAAAAATAAAATTGGCTTGCCTCCCAACAAGCGCTATCGCTTAACGCCCCTAGCTAGGCATAAAAGCAAGAATAGATCTCGGTATTATCATGTTTGGTATGCAATCCATATGTGGCTCTCATAATAGATTCATAAGGTAATTTAATTTTATTTCTAGGAAAGTGTTCCATGCCTTTCCTTAACGGAAATTGGAATCTAATATTTCTTTCTTTCATATCAATAATCGCACCAATCGTTCTAAGGAAAGGTCTACCAAGAATAATAGGACATGTAGGATTGTAATCTATATCAAGAACAATGAAATCTACGGGCACATAATTCCTATTTGCAATAATAAGAACATCATTAATCCTTCCCATAGGTTTCTTAATGGTGGAATCTGCAAGATGCAAATTTAAAGAACAATCATCAAATTCACGAAAACCTAGCACATCACACACAGTTTTTGGAATCGTGGAAACGCTAGCACCGCAATCACATAAAGCATAGCATTAATAATATTTAATCTTAATTTTAATAGTAGGTTCCCACTCATCATAAAGTTTTCTAGGAATAGAAACTTCTAATTCAAGTTTTTCTTCTTAAGATTGCATTAAAGCACCAACGATGTGTTTAATAAAGGCTTTATTTTGATCATAAGCATGAGGAGAATTTAACACGGATTGCAACAAGGAAATACAATCTATCAAAGAGCAATTATCATAATTAAATTCCTTGAAATCCAAAATAGTGGTTTCATTGCTATGTAAAGTTTTGACCTCTTCAATCCCACTTTTATTAATTTTAGCATCAGGATCTAAAAACTCCGAATCATTCGTACGCCTTTTAACTAAAGTTGACTCATCTCCAGTCCCATCTTTATAAAGATTCATATTGGAAAACAAAGATTTAATAGGAGACGCATCAATCACTTTTAGATCTTCATCATTATTATCATGAAAACTAGAAGAACACGCTTTCACAAAGCAATCCTTTTTAGCACGCATCCTAGCGGTTCTTTCTTTGCACTCATCAATGGAAATTCTCATGGCTTTGAGAGACTCATTGATGTCATGCTTAGGTGGAATAGATCTAAGTTTCAAAGAATCAACATCAAGAGAAATTCTATCCACATTCCTAGCCAACTCATCAATCTTAAGCATTTTTTCTTCAATCAAAGCATTGAAATTCTTTTGCGAATTCATAAATTCTTTAACACTAGTCTCAAAATCAGAGGGCATCTTATTAAAATTTCCATAAGAGTTGTTGTAGGAATTACCATAATTATAAGAGGAGTTACTAGGGAACGGCCTAGAATTAAAGTTTCCTCTATACGCGTTGTTACCAAAAAAATTCCTACCAATAAAATTCACATCCATAGATTTATTATTATTCTAAATCAAAGTGGACAAAGGCATATCATTAGGGTCAGAAGAAACACTCTTATTAGCAAACAATTTCATAAGTCCATCCATCTTTTCACTCAAAACATTAATCTCTTCAATAGCATGAACTTTTTTACTAGTGGATCTTTCTGTATGCAATTGAGAATAATTAACCATAATATTATCTAGGAGTTTAGTAGCTTCTCCTAAAGCAATTTCCATAAAAGTACCTCCCGCGGCCGAATCTAAAAGATTTCTAGAAGCAAAACTCAATCCAGCATAAAAAATCTGTATAATCATCCATAAATTGAAACCATGTGTAGGGCAATTATGTATCATTAATTTCATTCTCTCCCAAGCTTGTGCTACATGCTCATGATCAATTTGCTTAAAATTCATAATATCGTTTCTAAGAGAGATGATCTTAGCGGGAGGAAAATACTTAGAGATAAAAGGATCTTTGCACTTATTCCATGAATCAGTACTATTTTTAGGCAAAGAAGAAAACCAAGATTTAGCATGATCTCTAAGTGAAAACGGAAATAGCTTCAATTTAACAATATCATTATCCACATCTTTATTCTTTTGCATATCGCACAAGTCAACAAAGTTGTTTAGATGGGTAGCAGCATCTTCACTAGGAAGGCCGGAAAATTGATCTTTCATGACAAGATTCAACAAAGCAGCATTAATTTCACAATATTCAACATTGGTAATAGGAGCAATCGGAGTGCTAATAAAATCATTGTTGTTGGTATTAGAAAATTCACATAATTTAGTATTATCTTGAGCCATCGTGACAAACAATCAATCCAAGGCACAAGCAAACAAGAAGCAAGCGAAAAGAGACGAACAAAAAAGGGCGAATAAAATGGCAAAGGTGGAGTGGGGGAGAGGAAAATGAGAGGCAAATGGCAAATAATGTAATGTGAGGGAGAAGAGTTTGTGATGGGTACTTGGTATGTCTTGACTTGAGCGTAGATCTCCCCGGCAACGGCGCCACAAATTGGCAAGTTGACAGGAGATCAAATCTTGACTTGACTTGGTGTAAATTTCCCTGGCAATGGCGCCAGAAATCCTTCTTGCTACCTCTTGAGCATGCGTTGGTTTTCCCTTGAAGAGGAAAGGATGATGCAGCAAAGTAGCATAAGTATTTCCCTCAGTTTTTGAGAACCAAGGTATCAATCCAGTAGGAGACTACATGCAAGTCGCCTAGTACCTGCACAAACAATCAAGAACCTTGCAACCAACGCGATAAAGGGGTTATCAATCCCTTCACGGCCACTTGTAAAAGTGAGATCTGATAAAGATAATAAGATAAATATTTTTGGTATTTTTGTTGTATAGATTGGAAAGTAAAGATTGCAAAATAAAATAAATAGTAAACTAGAATTATAGATCGGAAACTTATATGATGTAAAGTAGACCCGGGGGCCATATGTTTCACTAGTGGCTTCTCTCATGATAGCATATATTAAGGTGGGTAAACAAATTACTGTCGAGCAATTGATAGAAAAGCGCATAGTTATGATGATATCTAAGGTAATGATCATGAATATAGGCATCATGTCCGTGTCAAGTAGACCGAAACGATTCTACATCTACTACTATTACTCCAGACATGGACCGCTATCCAGCATGCATATAGAGTATTAAGTTCATAAGAACAGAGTAACACATTAGGCAAGATGACATGATGTAGAGGGATAAAATCAAGCAATATGATATAAACCCCATCTTTTTATCCTCGATGTCAACAATACAATACGTGCCTTGCTGCCCCTGCTATCACTGGGAAAGGACACCACAAGATTGAACCCAAAGCTAAGCACTTCTTCCATTGCAAGAAAGATCAATCTAGTAGGCCAAATTAAACCGATAATTCGAAGAGACTTGCAAAGATATCAAATCATGCATATAATAATTCAGAGAAGAACCAAATAATATTCATGGATAATCAAATTCATAAACCCACAATTCATCGAATCTCGACAAACACACCGCAATAGAGTATTACATTGAATAGATCTCCAAGAACACTGAGGAGAACTTTGTATTGAGAACCAAAGAGAGAGAAGAAGCCATCTAGATAATTACTATGGACCCAAAGGTCTTTAGTAAACTACTCACACATCATCGGAGAGGCTATGGTGTTGATGTAGAAGTCCTCCGTGATCGATTCCCCCTTCGGCAGATCACCGAAAAAGGCCCCCATATGGGATCTCACGGGTACATAAGGTTGCGGCAGTGGAAAAGTGGTTTCGTGGCCCTCCTGGATGTTTTAGGGTACATGGGTATATATAGGCGAAAGAAGTACATCAGTGGAGCTCCATGGGGCCCACGAGGGGGGCGCCTACCCCCTGCCTCATGGAAGCTTCACGGACTTCCAGACTTGTACTCCAAGTCTCATGGGTTGCGTTTGTTCCAAGAAAGATCCTCGCGAAGGTTTCGTTCCATTTGGATTCCGTTTGATATTCCTTTTCTGCGAAACACTAAAATAGGCACAAAAACAGCAACTTGCACTAGGCCTTCGGTTAATAGGTTAGTACCAAAAATAATATAAAAGTGCATATTGAAGCCCATTAAACATCCAAAACAGATAATATAATAGCATGGTACAATCAAAAATTATAGATACGTTGGAGACGTATCAGGATACAGCGGAGGAGATAGGGAACATCATTGGGCGGTTTGTTGAGGTGGATGCTGGCATGGATGGGAAAGCGATTGGAAAGCTCCTGCGAGTGAAGATCATGATGAACTTAGGTAAACCAATTATGAGGGGATTCACCCTAGATGATGAGGATGACAAGGAACCACAAAAGAGAAAGAAGAAAATGATTATAGATGGGAAGGAGGAAGAGGAGGAAGAGGGGCTCTAGTGTCGGTTTGAGTACGAATACCTTCCCGACTTTTGCTTCACGTGTAGTTTTATTGGACATGTCGCGAAGGAATGTTCCATCAGAATGAACAAAGGAGAGAACCCTCTATTTGGTCCTTGGCTAAGAGCAGATACTGGGAGAAGGAGGTTTGTCAATGAGGATGACCGTAGCTGGAAGGGAAGGGTGGTAGTACGGGAGGGAACCGGAACTATGGGTATGGCCGTTCGGGTGGAAGATCAGGAAGTGCGAGTGGTAGTGATAGCTTATCTTGGAGAAAGGATGGTGGTCGGGAGATTGGTGGTAAAGGAGGCAGAGCTGAAGGTGAGGAGGAAGTGACGAGCCCGGTAAAACACTTAGGCAACAATCCAGCGTGTGGGGGTAATCCGAGGAGGTTGGATATGAATGCGTCAGCTTCACAGGAACTAGTTACAAAGGACAAGACAGGCCATCGAAAATGTCACATCCCTAGTTCTGGTATGACCTAGACTAGCCAGTCATGTGTGCATCATGTTTAAATTTCATTTAAATTTGAAATGGGGATTTGTGAAACCCTCAAAAATCATTTCTGGAAATGACCCACATAAAAATTGCTCCAAAAAGGTCCAATAAAATGTTCACGTTACTCTCTGAAAATATTGGTCGGAGTTAAAATTCAAACCAATATTTTTAGGAGCTCATAGATATTTATTTTGGGCATTTGGAATTAATGCAGTAATTAGTTGCTTTGGATATACATTGTTATATATATAATATTGTCCAAAAATCATGCTAGTTGATGAGGAGCTCTGGAATAATACCACTAGCTCCTACAAAAATTGGCATAAGAAGATAAATTAGTTTAGTATTATTTTTAAAGCAGAAACAAATGTCAGAAAATAGAAAAGAAAAGAAAATGGAAAAATTTACCTGCGGCCTGGCACTATGCGGCCCAGCCAGTTGGCCGTGCCAGTCGTCCCCTTCCTCGCGCCAGGAGGACAGGGGCACGCGCCTGGCGCACGCGCCCGGCCACCTCCTGCCTCCCTGCTTACTCCCGCGGCACCCTGGAGACGCCACGCACCCCTCCAGGCCCCTCTCACTCTCTCTCGTTCCTCCCCCTCCCCTGGATCTTTCTCTCTCTCACACGACCGAGCGCTGCCGTCGCCGTCGTTCGCCGTTGCCGCGCCCACCGTCACGGCCTCGCCCCTCCGACGAGTCCAATAGCTCCACATTGTAGTCCTCGTCCTCTCCGCCAAGCCGTGCGTCACCGGAAGCCATGTGGAGCCGTCACCGCCGTCTTATTCTTCATCGGCTGCCCAAGATCGCCGTCGTCGTTCCGGCCACACCAGGCCTTCCCCGAGCTCGCTTACGACATCTACGGTTTCTCTGTGAGCTCCGCCGCATCTCCCCTCTCTCCTCATAGTCTTTCCTGTGCCGTAGCGTGCCAGCCACCATACCGAGCACCGCCGTCCGCCATGGACGCCGGACATGGCGCTGCCGTGCCGCTGCGCTCCCACCCTTGAGCCTAGCAAGCTCCTAGCTATCCTAGGAGGCCGCAGATCCCCTCAGCTGGCCTCGACGTGCCATGTAGCTTGCGCCCACTCGGAGCCGTGCTCCGGCCGCCGCTGTGAGCTCCGCTCCGGCCTCCCCAGCTCCTCCCACTTGCCCCACTAGATGCGGGAGAGCACGGGCTGCGCCCCAGTGCTCTCAGCTGCCGCCCTCGTGCCCTGTAGCACGGACTCCGCCGCGACCAGAGGTCGCCGGCGATGACCTCGCCGGCCTAACGTGCGGGCCTGGCCTTCCAGGTGATCAGCTTAAGGCTAATCACCATGCAACTAACCCTGACACTAACACTGGGCCCCTGCGCCCTAATCTTTTAATTAGATTAGTAATAACCCCCTATTTAACACTGTGTCACTAACGTGTGGACTCCACACGTCAGGTTTGACCCCAGTCAGCGCTGTTGACTTGCTGACGCAAGCATGACGTAGTGCTGACGCAATTAATGATTTTCTGGATTATTTCTATTTTGGAAATTCCAGAAAATTAGCAAAACTTCTAAAATTCATATCAATTCAACCGTAGCTCTGATTAAATAAGTTATGTATGAAAAATTATCAGAAAAATGCAATCTATCCATCTGTACTAGTTTCATGCATGACAAACCAACTTATACCTACTGTATAAGTGAAAACACATAAATGGCATTTATAAAGACTTAACTTGGAGTTGCATTTGAATTCTTGGTTCAAATGGACTTCATCCAAATGAATGCTAGCTGCATTAGCTCAAACAACATCACATATTCATGCATCATATTGTTGCATATGTTGTGTACTGATTGCCGGCATCGTTCTTCTCGATAGGTCCTGCTCCGGAGAGTGTTTGTGAGTACCCGTATGAAGAGCAGTGCTCTATTGTCAATTCATCAGGCAAGCAAACCCCCTTGTTCATTTCGATACAATCCTACCCTCACGCTCCTGCTCTCTTTTATTGCATTAGAACAACAATGGTTCAACTGCTACTTTATGTTGCAGTAGTTGAACCCATTTCCTCTGCATGACCTGTCGTTGCCACAGTAAATATTTGAAACCCACTAGCATATGTAGGAGTTGATTGAGCCATGTTGTGTTCCTACCATGCATTGCCATCTATTGCTTAGAGTATGTCAGGTTTGATTCATTGGGAATGAATTGAAGTGCAGTGCTATGTTCTAATGTTGAGAGTTAAGCGTGTGAACACGATTTGGTAAAGGTAGCGGTGAGAGGCCATGTAGGAGTACATGGTGGGTTGTCTCACTGGAACCGTCCCTAAGAACTGAGTTCTGTGTATGTTGTCCAATGACTAGATACTACCACACATTGGGTTCCGGTAACTCGACCCTCTAGACTTATTAACCGAGTTGGTCTCTGTCCAGGAGTCGCAACTAGTTTCTGGTGTTTGTAGGCAGTGTTATTCTTCTACCAAGTGCCACCCGACAGGGTGGGCTTGGGACAGACTAGGCACAAGTGGCACAGTGTACCAAGCATAGATCCATCCGACGAGGTGGGCTTGGGAACCCTGCACACATTGTTTGGGGCCATGAGTGAAACCCTGGCCGGATCTCCTTGCGAATGGAACCCGAATAGGCGATAAACCTAGACTAGAGTCTTGCGTGGTTAGTCAGGTCGTGGCCGACACCCTCGCCAGGCTTCCTCTTGAAGGTTGCCGAGATACATGACATGTACATGGCGGTAAGTGGCGAGAGCGTGTGTGAAGAAGTACACCCCTGCAGGGTTATCCTGATCTATTCGAATAGCTGGGTCCGCAGTTATGGACTTCTTGGATGCTTACGTGGTACATACACAACTTGAAGTGGATACTCTAAAATGCTCAAGACAAGTGTGAGTGCTATGGATGACCTTCTTGTAGGGAGACGAGAATGAATACATAGTAGTGTATTGATGTGGTGATTAGTGGACTCGTGTGCGCTTTCTCACCTCAAAGAAGTTACTTGTAGTCGTAGAACAAGATAGCCACTGTGTCAAAGCTGGCTTGCAGCAGCCAAACCCCACATTGCCTTCTTGATACTAATGCATGTATGATAGGATCTGATGTAAGTCTTGCTGAGTACCTTTGTACTCATGTTTGCTTTATATTTATGTTTTGTAGATGAGACATCTGTCTCACTAGTAGTTTCGCTTGGACTTCGACGAGTAGCTTGTTACCTCAGCTACTATCTTGTACCCTTGGGAGGGACTTGTAGATAGTCAGGCTTCTCAGCCTTTTTCTTTTGTAGTTGTTTGTACTCAGACATGTAATGCTTCTGTTGCTTGTGTGCTCTGAATGATGGGTCATGAGACCCCTATTTGTATTAAATGCTATGTGGCTCTTCTGGGCCTTTATCTATATGAGTTTGAGTTATGTTGTGATGCCATGTTGTACAACACATACTTGCATGTTATGCTTACGTGTGACATGTATTGCTATGTGTGGGATCCGACAACCTAGTTGTCTATCCTTGGTAGCCTCTCTTATGGGGAAATGTAGTCTAGTGCTTCCACTGAGCCATGGTAGTCTGCTATAGCCCAGATTACCGGAGTCCTGTTAGCCCAGTTGCTACTGCTCTGGAACACTTAGACTGGCCGGCATGTGTCCTTCTTCGTTCCTGTGTCTGTCCCTTCGGGGAAATGTCACGTGGTGCCTATCGGAGTCCTGCTAGCCTGCTACAGCCCGGGTTCCTGGAGTCCTGTTAGCCCAGTTACTACAGCCCGGATTCACTCTCTCATGACCAACGCGTTCTATGCTGGGTCATGTATGCCTGTCCCTGTAAGTTAGTGCCACTTTGGGTTTACGACTAGTCATGTCGGCCCAGGTTCTATCATATGGATCCTAGCGACACTATCACATACGTGAGCCAAAAGGCGCAAATGGTCCTGGGCCAGGTAAGGTGGCACCCGTGGGAATACCGTGTGTGAGGCCTCAAAGTGATATGATGTGTTACATGCTAGATCGGTGTGACTTAGGATCGGGGTCCCGACAGCTTTGGTATCAGAGCCTGACTGCCTGTAGGATTACCAAGCCAAATTGGTCGAAGTTGAGTCTATAAATTCTTTAGTTATGTAGGGGAATTGATTGTGGAAGGGAACGTAAGGCTCTTTTTACTCCTTATACCTCATGCCTTTCTGATCTGAGTCATCCTATCTTTCCTACGGGGTTAAGGAACTAGGCTTTCTCTTCCATCTATCGGGATCACGTGTTACTACTCCGTAGCCTCTTAGGGTTGGTTTATCAGAGTCATATTCCAGTTTTCGAGTACTTCCGGTGTAGTCTGTTTAGTTCTATCACAGAACCTTGAGTGATGATGTTGAGTATGGTACTACCCCATCATTTGCAGGATGTCTCATTTTGAGTATTTTACTGCCGTTATGCTGCCGGAATTGTCCTAGGAGTTCAAGAGATAGTATTTCCCTTGTACTATATTCTACATCCTTATGATGATGCTGAATCCATCCTTGTTACCTTGGTTGGTTCTTCAGGATGTCGTCAGTTACTCGAAGTTCCGTTGCTCGTAGCCGGAACCACGGAGATGGTAGGGATGAGGATCCTCCTGACCAATCTTCGTTGGCAGAGTTCTTGTTAGAGGTTGAGATGAACAAGCGTGAGACCAACCACTTGTTGGCACGGATTGAGCAGAACACCGCACATCAGAATGATAAGTTGGTTTCCATCACCGACTTCATAGGCCTGAACCCACCCACCTTCCATCATGCCATTGAGCCACTCGATGTAGATGGCTGGCTCCGTAGTATCACTCACAAACTGCGTTCTGCGAATGTAGCTGAAGATGACAAGGTCACCTATGCTACACATCACCTAGAGGGTCTTGCTAGTCTTTGGTGGCAGAACTATGAGGCTATGCTTCTAGCTGGTCAGATACCCACCTGGAGAGATTTCACTAAGGCTTTTCGCGAGCATCACATTCCTCAGGCTCTCATTGACCGCAAGAGAGAAGAGTTCTATAGTTTCACCCAGGATAAGATGGCTGTTGATGCTTATAGTAGAGAGTTTGAGAACCTCGCCCGCTATGCTACAGAGGAGGTGTCCACAGACGCCAAGAAGCAGGCTAGGTTCCGGAAGGGTCTCAACCCCAAGTTGCGTCGTAATCTTCACTTGCACCATTGCAATACATTCCAGGCTCTTGTGAACAAGGCCATTAATGTAGAGATAGCTCTGCTCACCTACGAGGAGTCTCGTAAGCACACCCATTATTTGGGTTCTTCCTCCGGTTCCAGTTCTCAGAAGCACCGGATTCGGGTTCCGAACTCCGCTCTTCCACCCGGATATGCACCGAGGCCATCTTATGTGGCACCTCACCCAGTTCGGCCATATACTCCACCCAGGCCTATTGGTGGACTGTCTGCCAATGCGGGTCCACGTCCTACCTCCACGATTTTTTACAAGTGCGGAGAGCCAGGCCACATTGCCCGTAATTGCACTCAGACCAGTGTTGCTCCACCCCAACCCGAGAAGTCTGTTGGCCGTGGTAAGCCATCAAGCAAGATGATCAGTGTCAAGTCTGCTCCCACTGAACATGGACGTGTGCATCACGTCTCAGCTAGAAATGCTCATGATGATCCGGATGTCGTTCTTGGTACACTCATTGTCAATTATCATCCAGCATAGGTTCTATTCGACACCGGACCATCTCATTCCTTCATTTCCGAAAGCTATGCCCGTTTACACGACATGTCATTTTGTGATATGCCCTCCCCACTACTTATTCAAACTCCTGGATCCAAATGGCAAACTTCTAGGATAAGTTATGGCAATGAAATACATGTTGACAGACTTGTATTCCTTGCTTCCTTGATATCTCTCAAGTCTTCAGATATTAACATCATCTTGGGTATGGACTGGTGCCAAGATTGATTGTTTCACTAGGTCTGTTCAGCTTACACACCCATCTGGCAAGATAGTCACTGTCTCCACTAGAGTTGCAAAGCGCCAACTCTGTTCACTTAATGCCAGCCCTCTCCCAGACCTTGAAGATATCCCGGTAGTCCGTGACTTTCCGGATGTCTTTCCAGAGGAACTGCCAGGCATTCCACCTGACAGAGATGTAGATTTTGTCATAGATCTTATGCCCGGAACCACCCCAATTTCTAGGAGACCTTACAAGATGGCACCCTTAGAGCTAGCTGAGCTTAAGAAACAGCTTGATGAGTCCTTGCAAAAGGGTTTCATCCGTCCTAGTTCTTCTCCTTGGGCTTGCCCCGTCCTCTTCATCAAGAAGAATGATGGTACAGACCGAATGGTTGTAGATTATCGTCCCGTTAATTTGGTCATGATAAAGAACAAGTATCCGCTCCCCAGGATCAACGACCTGTATGATCAGCTCGCTGGATCCTCAATCTTTTCCAGGATGGATTTGAGGTTAGGCTACCACCAAATCAAGATCAGAAATGGGGGCATTCCTAAGACGGCTTTTGTCACTCATTATGGCCAGTATGAGTACACCGTCATGTCCTTTGGTCTAACCAATGCTCCAGCCACATTCTCCCGCTTGATGAACTCGATCTTCAAGGAGTACTTAGATAAGTTCATCGTGGTTTACCTCGATGATATCCTTATTTACTTGAAGAACGAGGAAGAGCATGCCGATCATCTTAGACTTGTGTTAGAGAAACTCAGAGAGCACCGCCTTTATGCCAAGTTCTCCAAGTGCGAATTTTGGTTGCCAGAAGTGACCTACCTGGGCCACGTGATATCTGGTAAGGGCATTGCTGTCAATCCCGAAAGAGTTTAGGCCATTCTTGATTGGACTCCACCTGAAACAGTTAAACAAGTTAGGAGTTTCCTTGGTCTAGCCAGTTATTGTCGCCGCTTTGTTGAAAACTTCTCCAAAGTGGCCAAACCTCTCACGAAACTTCTCAAGAAAGATAAAAAGTTTGAGTGGTCCCCATAGTGTGAGTACAGTTTTCAGGAACTGAAAAGACGCTTGACTTCTGCTCCCATACTTGTGCCACCGGATTTCACTAAGGACTTTATTATCTATTATGACGCCTCACGACAGGGTCTAGGTTGCATTCTTATGCAAGATCGCCATGTGATTGCCTATGAATCTCGACAGTTGCATCCACATGAGGAGAATTATCCTACACATGATCTAGAGCTTGCAGCCGTAGTCTATGCACTTAAGACCTGGCGACATTACCTTCTTGGTAAGCATTGCGAGATTTACACCGATCACCAGAGTCTCAAGTATATCTTCACCCAACCAGATTTGAACCTTAGACAAAGACGTTGGTTGGAGTTGATCTCAGATTACGACTTAGGGATCACTTACACCCTAGGCAAAGCCAATATCATGGCTGATGCACTAAGTCGTAAGTCCTATTGCAACAATCTCATGTTGCAACAGGGCCAACCACTTCTCCATGAGGAATTCTGTAAGCTTAACCTTCACATCACTCCTCACGGATTCCTTTCTACCTTGGTGGCGAAACCTACTCTTGTGGATCATATTATAGAAGCCCAGAAGCATGATACGGGGATTACCCGGATCAAGAGAAACATTGCCAAGGGTATTGCTGGTAGTTTCTCTATAGATGATCGTGGTGTTGTTTTCTTCGAGAATTGCTTGGTGGTCCCCAAGAAGCAGCATCTTCGGCAATTAATCCTTAAGGAGGCTCGTGAATATCCTCTCACGATTCATTCTGGTAGTACTAAGATGTATCAGGACCTATGCCAGAGGTTCTAGTGGACTAGGATGAAGAGAAAAATCGTTGAGTTCATTGCTAACTGTGACGTTTGCCATCACGTTAAGGCAGAACATCAAAGGCCTGCTGGCACCCTTCAGCCTTTAGCTATTCCTGAGTGGAAATGAGATAAGGTTGGTATGGACTTCATCACCGGCTTTCCCAGGACCAAGAGAGGGAATAATGCTATCTTCGCAGTCATTGATCGTCTTTCCAAAGTGGCTCACTTCCTACCTGTTCGAGAGAATATCACCGCTAGTTAGCTCGCTGACTTATATATTTCTCGAATAGTTTCACTTCATGGTGTTCCACTAGAGATCAATTCAGACCGTGGTAGTCTTTTCACTTCTCATTTCTGGGAGAGTTTCCAAACTACCATGGGCACCCATCTTTCCTTCAGTACCGCTTTCCACCCTCAATCAAGTGGTCAGGTAGAAAGGGTCAACCAAATTCTCGAAGACATGCTTAGAGCTTGTGTTATCTCATTTGGTATGGATTGGGAGAAGTGTCTTCCTTTTGCCGAGTTTGCTTATAACAATAGCTACCAATCCAGCCTCAAGAAATCTCCTTTTGAGATTCTGTATGGACGAAGATGCCGAACACCTTTGAACTGGTCAGAAACCGCTGAAAGACAATTCTTGGACCGGACATGATCCAGGAGGCAGAAGAGCAAGTTCGCATCGTTTGTGAGAATTTGAAAACAGCCCAATCTCGTCAAAAGAGCTAGTATGACCGTCATCATAAGGAAGTGCCTTATGAAGTTGGCGACAGGGCTTACCTTCGGGTTACTCCTTTGAAGGGTACCCATCATTTCGGTATCAAGGGCAAGTTGGCTCCTCTTTACATTGGTCCTTTTCGCATTCTCGCTAAACGAGGAGAGTT
This sequence comes from Triticum monococcum, assembly GCA_034509565.1. Lineage (NCBI taxonomy): Eukaryota > Viridiplantae > Streptophyta > Magnoliopsida > Poales > Poaceae > Triticum > Triticum monococcum. The sequence continues at coordinate 361,071,435 of CM067845.1, read as the reverse complement.
GCCTACCAGTTGGAACTACCCCCACATCTTTCCCGAGTACATGATGTCCTCCATGTCTCTCAACTCAGGCGTTGCTTCTCGGATCCCATCCGCGGAGTGGACCACAAAACACTTGATCTCCAAGATAACCTCACATATCGAGAGTACCCTGTTCGCATCCTTGATCAAGCAGAGCGTGTCACTCAATGTCGGAACATCAAGTTTCTCAAGGTTCAGTGGTCCCATCATTCCGAGAGAGAAGCTACCTGGGAGCGAGAAGATTGTCTTCGACTTGAGTACCCCACTTTCTTTTTGGCGACTCCTGAATCTCGAGATTCTTTCGAGTGGGGGCGAGTTGTTACATCCCTAGTTCTGGTATGACCTAGACTAGCCAGTCATGTGTGCATCATGTTTAAATTTCATTTAAATTTGAAATGGGGATTTGTGAAACCCTCAAAAATCATTTCTGGAAATGACCCACATAAAAATTGCTCCAAAAAGGTCCAAGAAAATGTTCATGTTACACTCTGAAAATATTGGTCGGAGTTAAAATTCAAACCAATATTTTTAGGAGCTCATAGATATTTATTTTGGGCATTTGGAATTAATGCAGTAATTATTTACTTTGGATATATATTGTTATAAATATATAATATTGTCCAAAAATTATGCTAGTTGATGAGGAGCTCTGGAATAATACCACTAGCTCCTACAAAAATTGGCATAAGAAGATAAATTAGTTTAGTATTATTTTTAAAGCAGAAACAAATGTCAGAAAATAGAAAAGAAAACAAAATGGAAAAACTTACCTGCGGCCTGGCACGGCCCAGCCAGCTGGCCGTGCCAGTCGTCCCCTTCCTCGCGCCAGGAGGACAGGGGCACGCGCCTGGCGCACACGGCCACGCGCCCGGCCACCTCCTGCATCCCTGCTTCCTCCCGCGGCACTCTGGAGACGCCACACACCCCTCCAGGCCCCTCTCACTCTCTCTCATTCCCCCCCCCTCCCCTGGATCTTTCTCTCTCTCTCTCTCACAGCCGAGCGCTGCCGTCACCGCCGTTCACTGTTGCCGCGCCCACCATCACGGCCTCGCCCCTCCAACGAGTTCAATAGCTCCGCGCCATAGTCCTCGTCCTCTCCGCCAAGCTGTGCGTCACCGGAAGCCCTGTGGAGCCGTCACCGCCGTCGTGTTCTTTGTCGGCCGCCCGAGATCATCGTCGCCGTTCCGGCCACACCAGGCCTTCCCCGAGCTCGCTTACGACGTCTACGGTTTCTCTATGAGCTCCGCCGCATCTCCCCTCTCTGAAGGAAATATGCCCTAGAGGCAATAATAAAGTTACTATTTATTTCCTTATATCATGATAAATGTTTATTATTCATGCTAGAATTGTATTAACCGAAAACATAATACATGTGTGAATACATAGACAAACTTAGTGTCACTAGTATGCCTCTACTTGACTAGCTCGTTAATCAAAGATGGTTATGTTTCCTAACCATAAACAAAGTGTTGTTATTTGATTAACAAGGTCACATCATTAGTTGAATGATCTGATTGACATGACCCATTTCATTAGCTTAGCACCCGATCGTTTAGTATGTTGCTATTGCTTTCTTCATGACTTATACATGTTCCTATGACTATGAGATTATGCAACTCCCGTTTACCGGAGGAACACTTTGTGTGCTACCAAACGTCACAACGTAACTGGGTGATTATAAAGGAGCTCTACAGGTGTCTCCAAAGGTAGATGTTGGGTTGGCGTATTTCGAGATTAGGATTTGTCACTCTGATTGTCGGAGAGGTATCTCTGGGCCCTCTCGGTAATGCACATCACATAAGCCTTGCAAGCATTGCAACTAATGAGCTAGTTGCGAGATGATGTATTACGGAACGAGTAAAGAGACTTGCCGGTAACGAGATTGAACTAGGTATTAGATACCGACGATCGAATCTCGGGCAAGTAACATACCGATGACAAAGGGAACAACGTATGTTGTTATGCGGTCTGACCGATAAAGATCTTCGTAGAATATGTAGGAGCCAATATGGGCATCCAGGTCCCGCTATTGGTTATTGACCGGAGACGTGTCTCGGTCATGTCTACATTGTTCTCGAACCATAGGGTCCGCATGCTTAAGGTTTCGATGACAGTTATATTATGAGTTTATGAGTTTTGATGTACTGAAGGAGTTCGGAGTCCCGGATGAGATCGGGGACATGACGAGGAGTCTCAAAATGGTCGAGACGTAAAGATCGATATATTGGACGACTATATTCAGACATCGGAAAGGTTCCGAGTGATTCGGGTATTTTCGGAGGTACCGGGGAGTTACGGGAATACGGGGAAGAGTATTGGGCCTTAATGGGCTTTAGTGGGAAGGAGCCAGGAGGTGGCGCGCGCCCCTCCCAAGCCCAGTCCGAATTGGACAAGGGATTTGGGGCGCGGCCCCCCTCTCCCTTCCTTCTGCACTTCCCTCCTTTCCCCCCTTCTCCTAGTTGGACTAGGAAAGAAGGAGTCCTACTCCCGGTGGGAGTAGGACTCCCCTTGGCGCGCCCACTCCTAGGCCGGCCGCCCCTCCTCCCTTGCTCCTTTATATACGGGGGCAGGGGGCACCCCAAGACACACAAGTTGATCATTGTGATCGTTCCTTAGCCGTGTGCGGTGCCCCCTGCCACCATATTCCACCTCGATCATATCGTTGTAGTGCTTAGGCATAGCCCTGCGTCGGTAGAACATCAAGATCGTCACCACGCCGTCGTGCTGACGGAACTCCTCCCCGAAGCTTTGCTAGATCGGAGCCCGGGGATCGTCATCGAGCTGTGCGTGTGCTAAGAACTCGGAGGTGCCGGAGTAACGGTGCTTGGATCGGTCAGATCGGGAAGAAGACGTACGACTACTTCCTCTACGTTGTGTCAACGCTTCCGTTGCGATCTACAAGGGTACGTAGATCAGACTCTCCCCCTCGTTGCTATGCATCACCATGATCTTGCGTGTGCGTAAGAATTTTTTTGAAATTACTACGTTCCCCAACAGTGGCATCCGAGCCTAGGTTTTATGGTTTGATGTTATTTGCACGAGTAGAACACAAATGAGTTGTGGGCGATACAAGTCATACTGCCTACCAGCATGTCATACTTTGGTTCAGCGGTATTGTTGGACGAGACGACCCGGACCAACCTTACGCGTACGCTTACGCGAGACCGGTTCCCCCGACGTGCTTTGCACATAGGTGGCTTGCGGGCGACTGTCTCTCCAACTTTAGTTGAACCGAGTGTGGCTACTCCCGGTCCTTGCGAAGGTTAAAACGGAGTCTATTTGACAAACTATCGTTGTGGTTTTGATGCGTAGGTGAGATTGGTTCTTGCTTAAGCCCGTAGTAGCCACGTAAAACTTGCAACAACAAAGTAGAGGACGTCTAACTTGTTTTTGCAGGGCATGTTGTGATGTGATATGGTCAAGATATGATGCTAAATTTTATTGTATGAGATGATCATGTTTTGTAACCGAGTTATCGGCAACTGGCAGGAGCCATATGGTTGTCGCTTTATTGTATGCAATGCAATCGCGATGTAATGCTTTACTTTATCACTAAACGGTAGCGATAGTCGTGGAAGCATAAGATTGGCGAGACGACAACGATGCTACGATGGAGATCAAGGTGTCGCGCCGGTGACGATGGTGATCATGATGGTGCTTCGGAGATGGAGATCACAAGCACAAGATGATGATGGCCATATCATATCACTTATATTGATTGCATGTGATGTTTATCTTTTATGCATCTTATCTTGCTTTGATTGACGGTAGCATTATAAGATGATCTCTCACTAAATTATCAAGAAGTGTTCTCCCTGAGTATGCACCGTTGCGAAAGTTCTTCGTGCTGAGACACCACGTGATGATCGGGTGTGATGGGCTCTACGTTCAAATACAACGGGTGCAAAACAGTTGCACACGCGGAATACTCAGGTTATACTTGACGAGCCAAGCATATACAGATATGGCCTCGGAACACGGAGACCGAAAGGTCGAGCATGAATCATATAGTAGATATGATCAACATAGTGATGTTCACCATTGAAACTCTCCATCTCACGTGATGATCGGACATGGTTTAGTTGATTTGGATCACGTGATCACTTAGAGGATTAGAGGGATGTCTATCTAAGTGGGAGTTCTTAAGTAATTTGATTAATTGAACTTAAATTTATCATGAACTTAGTCCTGGTAGTATTTTGCAAATCATGTTGTAGATCAATAGCTCGCGTTGTTGCTTCCCTGTGTTTATTTTGATATGTTCCTAGAGAAAATTGTGTTGAAAGATGTTAGTAGCAATGATGCGAATTGGATCCGTGATCTGAGGTTTATCCTCATTGCTGCACAAAGGAATTATGTCCTTGATGCACCGCTAGGTGACAGACCTATTGCAGGAGCAGATGCTGACGTTATGAATGTTTGGCTAGCTAAATATGATGACTACTTGATAGTTTAGTGCACCATGCTTAACAGCTTAGAATCGGGACTTCAAAGACGTTTTGAACGTCATGGACCATATGAGATGTTCCAGGAGTTGAAGTTAATATTTCAAGCAAATACCCGAGTTGAGAGATATGAAGTCTCCAACAAGTTCTATAGCTAAAATATGGAGGAGAATCGCTCAACTAGTGAGCATGTGCTCAGATTGTCTGGGTACTACAATTACTTGAATCAAGTGGGAGTTAATCTTCCAGATAAGATAGTGATTGACAGAATTCTCTAGTCACCATGACCAAGTTAGTAGAACTTCGTGATGAACTATAGTAATGCAAGGGATGACGAAAATGACTCTCGAGCTTTTCATGATGATGAAATCGATGAAGATAGAAATCAAGAAAAACATCAAGTGTTGATGGTTGACAAGATCACTAGTTTCAAGAAAAGGGCAAAGGGAAAAAGGGGAACTTCAAGAAGAACAGCAAGCAAGTTGCTGCTCAAGTGAAGAAGCCCAAGTCTGGTCCTAAGCCTGAGACTAAGTGCTTCTACTGCAAAGGGATTGGTCACTGGAAGCGGAACTACCCCAAGTGATTGGTGGATAAGAAGGATGGCAAAGTGAACATAAGTATATTTGATATACATGTTATTGATGTGTACTTTACTAGTGTTTATAGCAACCCCTCAGTATTTGATGCTAGTTCAGTTGCTAAGAGTAGTAACTCGAAACGGGAGTTGCAGAATGAACAGAGACTAGTTAAGGGTGAAGTGACGATGTGTGTTGGAAGTGGTTCCAAGATTGATATGATCATCATCGCACTCTCCCTATACTTTCGGGATTAGTGTTGAAACTAAATAAGTGTTATTTGGTGTTTGCGTTGAGCATGAATATGATTTGATCATGTTTATTGCAATACGGTTATTCATTTAAGTTAGAGAACAATTGTTGTTCTGTTTACATGAATAAAACCTTATATGGTTACACACCCAATGAAAATGGTTCATTGGATCTCGATCGTAGTGATACACATATTCATAATATTGAAACCAAAAGATGCAAAGTTAATAATGATAGTGCAACTTATTTGTGGCACCGCAGTTTAAGTCATATTGGTGTAAAGCGCATGAAGAAACTCCATGCTGATGGGCTTTTGGAATCACTTGATTATGAATCAGTTGATGCTTGCGAACCATGCCTCATGGGCAAGATGACTAAAACGCCGTTCTCCGGAACAATGAAGCAAGCAATAGATTTGTTGGAAATCATACATACTGATGTATGTGGTCCGATGAATATTAAGGCTTGCAGCAGGTATCATTATTTTCTGACCTTCACAGATGATTTGAGCAGATATGGGGATATCTACTTGATGAAACATAAGTCTGAAACATTTGAAAAGTTCAAAGAATTTCAAAGTGAAGTGGAGAATCATCGTAACAAGAAAATAAGGCTTCTACGATCCGATCACGGAGACAATTATTTGAGTTACAAGTTTGGTCTTCAATTAAAACAATGTGAAATAGTTTCACTACTCACGCCACCTGGAACACCATAGTGTAATGGTGTGTCCGAACGTCATAACCATACTTTATTAGATATAGTGCGATCTATGATGTCTCTTACCGATCTACCACTATCGTTTTGGGGTTATGCATTAGAGACAGCTGCATTCACGTTAAATAGGGCACCATCTAAATTCGTTGAGACGACACCGTGTGAACTATGGTTTGGCAAGAAACCTAAGCTGTCGTTTCTTAAAAGTTTGAGGTTGCAATGCTTATGTGAAAAAGTTTCAACCTGATAAGCTCAAACCCAAATCGGAGAAGTGCGTCTTCATAGGATACCCAAAGGAAACTGTTGGGTACACCTTCTATCACAGATCCGAAGGCAAGACATTCGTAGCTAAGAATGGATCCTTTCCAGAGAAGGAGTTTCTCTCGAAAGAAGTGAGTGGGAGGAAAGTAGAAAACTTGATAAGGTAATTGTACCTTCTCCCTTATTGGAAAGTAGTTCATCACAAAAATCTGTTCTTGTGACTACTACACCAATTAGTGAGGAAGCTAATGATGATGATCATGTAACTTCAGATCAAGTTACTACCGAATCTCGTAGGTAAACCAGAGTGAGATCCGCACCAGAGTGGTACGGTAATCCTCTTCTGAAAGTCATGTTACTAGACCATGACGAACTTGCGAACTATGAGGAAGCGATGATGAGCCCAGATTCCGCGAAATGGTTTGAGGCCATGAAATCTGAGATATGATCCATGTATGAGAACAAAGTTTGGACTTTGGTTGACTTGCCCGATGATCAGCAAGCAATTGAGAATAAATGGATCTTCAAGAGGAAGACGGACGCTGATAGTAGTGTTACTATCTACAAAGCTAGAATTGTCGCAAAAGGTTTTCGACAAGTTCAAGGTATTGACTACGATGAGAGTTTCTCACTCGTATCTATACTAGAGTCTGTCCGAATCATGTTAGTAATTGCCGCATTTTATGAAATCTGGCAAATGGATAAACAAAACTGCATTCCTTAATGGATTTATTAAAGAAGAGTTGTATATGATGCAACCAGAAGGTTTTGTCAATCCGAAAGGTGCTAACAAAATGTGCAAGCTCCAGTGATCCATCTGTGGACTGGTGCAAGCATCTCGGAGTTGGAATATACGCTTTAATGAGTTGATCAAAGCACATAGTTTTATACAGACTTGCGGTGAAGCCTGTATTTACAAGAAAGTGAGTGGGAGCACTACAGCATTTCTGATAAGTATATGTGAATGACATATTGTTGATCGGAAATAATGTAGAATTATTCTGCAAAGCATAAAGGAGTGTTTGAAAGGAGTTTTTCAAAGAAAGACCTCGGTGAAGCTGCTTACATATTGAGCTCCAAGATCTATAGAGATAGATCAAGACGCTTGATAAGATTTTTCAATAAGTACATACCTTGACAAGATTTTGAAGTAGTTCAAAATGGAGCAGTCAAAGAAAGAGTTCTTGCCTGTATTACAAGGTGTGAAGTTGAGTAAGACTCAAAGCCCGACCACGGCAGAAGATAGAAAGAGAATGAAAGTCATTCCCTATGCCTTGGCCATAGGTTCTATAAAGTATGTCATGCTGTATACCAGATCTATTGTATACCCTGCATTGATTTGGCAAGGGAGTACAATAGTGATCTAGGAGTAGATCACTGGACAGCGGTCAGAATTATCCTTAGTGAAATAAGGATATGTTTCTCGATTATGGACGTGACAAAAGGTTCGTCGTAAAGGGTTATGCCGATGCAAGTTTTGACACTAATCTAGATAACTCTAAGTCTCGGTCTAGATACATATTGAAAGTGGGAGCAATTAGCTAGAGTAGCTCCATGCAGAGCATTGTTGACATAGAAATTTGAAAAATACATGTGGATCTGAATGTGGCAGACCCGTTGACTAAGATTCTCTCACAAGCAAAACATGATCACACCTTAGTACTCTTTGGGTGTTAATCACATAGCGATGTGAACTAGATTACTGAATCTAGTAAACCCTTTGGGTATTGGTCACATGGCGATGTGAACTATGGGTGTTAATCACATGATGATGTGAACTATCGATATTAATCACATGGTGATGTGATCTAGATTATTGACTCTAGTGCAAGTGGGAGACTGAAGGAAATATGCCCTAGAGGCAATAATAAAGTTATTATTTATTTCCTTATATCATGATAAATGTTTATTATTCATGCTAGAATTGTATTAACCCGAAACATAATACATGTGTGAATACATAGACAAACTTAGTGTCACTAGTATGCCTCTACTTGACTAGCTCGTTAATCAAAGATGGTTATGTTTCCTAACCATAAACAAAGTGTTGTTATTTGATTAACGAGGTCACATCATTAGTTGAATGATCTGATTGACATGACCCATTTCATTAGCTTAGCACCCGATCGTTTAGTATGTTGCTATTGCTTTCTTCATGACTTATACATGTTCCTATGACTATGAGATTATGCAACTCCCGTTTACTGGAGGAACACTTTATGTGCTACCAAACGTCACAACGTAACTGGGTGATTATAAAGGAGCTCTACAGGTGTCTCCAAAGGTAGATGTTGGGTTGGCGTATTTCGAGATTAGGATTTGTCACTCTGATTGTCGGAGAGGTATCTCTGGGCCCTCTCGGTAATGCACATCACATAAGCCTTGCAAGCATTGCAACTAATGAGCAAGTTGCGAGATGATGTATCACGGAACGAGTAAAGAGACTTGCTGGTAACGAGATTGAACTAGGTATTGGATACTGACGATCGAATCTCGGGCAAGTAACATACCGATGACAAAGGGAACAACGTATGTTGTTATGCGGTCTGACCGATAAAGATCTTCGTAGAATATGTAGGAGCCAATATGGGCATCCAGGTCCCGCTATTGGTTATTGAACGGAGACGTGTCTCGGTCATGCCTACATTGTTCTCGAACCGTAGGGTCCGCACGCTTAAGGTTTCGATGACAGTTATATTATGAGTTTATGAGTTTTGATGTACCGAAGGAGTTCGGAGTCCCGGATGAGATCGGGGACATGACGAGAAGTCTCGAAATGGTCGAGACGTAAAGATCGATATATTGGACGACTATATTCGGACATCGGAAAGGTTCCGAGTGATTCGGGTATTTTCGGAGGTATCGGGGAGTTACGGGAATACGGGGAAGAGTATTGGGCCTTAATGGGCTTTAGTGGGAAGGAGCCAGGAGGTGGCGCGCGCCCCTCCCAAGCCCAGTCCGAATTGGACAAGGGATTTGGGGCGCGGCCCCCCTCTCCCTTCCTTCTCCACTTCCCTCCTTTCCCCCCTTCCCCTAGTTGGACTAGGAAAGAAGGAGTCCTACTCCCGGTGGGAGTAGGACTCCCCTTGGCGCGCCCACTCCTAGGCCGGCCGCCCCTCCTCCCTTGCTCCTTTATATACGGGGGCAGGGGGGCACCCCAAGACACACAAGTTGATCATTGTGATCGTTCCTTAGCCGTGTGCGGTGCCCCCTGCCACCATATTCCACCTCGATCATATCGTTGTAGTGCTTAGGCGTAACCCTGCGTCGGTAGAACATCAAGATCGTCACCACGCCGTCGTGCTGACGGAACTCCTCCCCGAAGCTTTGTTGGATCGGAGCCCAGGGATCGTCATTGAGCTGTATGTGTGCTAAGAACTCGGAGGTGCCGGAGTAACGGTGCTTGGATCGGTCGGATCGGGAAGAAGATGTACGACTACTTCCTCTACGTTGTGTCAACGCTTCCGTTGCGATCTACAAGGGTACGTAGATCAGACTCTCCCCCTCGTTGCTATGCATCACCATGATCTTGCGTGTGCGTATGATTTTTTTTGAAATTACTACGTTCCCCAACACTCTCTCCTCCTAGTCTTTCCTGTGCCGTAGCGTGCCAGCCACCATACCGAGCGCTGCCGTCCGCCATGGACGCCAGTTATGGCGCTGCCGTGCTGCTGCGCTCCCACCCTTGAGCCTAGCAAGCTCCTAGCTATCCTAGGAGGCCGCAGATCCCCTCAGTTGGCCTCGACGTGCTCCATAGCCTGTGCCCGCTCGGAGCCATGCTCCGGCCGCCGCCGCGAGCTCCGCTCCGCTCCGGCGAGCTCCGGCCTCCCCAGCTCCTCCCACCTGTCCCACTAGATGCGGGAGAGCACGGGCTACGCCCCGGTGCTCTCAGCCGCTGCCCCCATGTCTTGCAGTACGGACTCCACCGCGACCAGAGGTCGCCGGCGATTACCTCGCCGGCCTGACGTGCGGGCCCGACCTGCCAGGTGATTAGCTTAAGGCTAATCACCATGTAACTAACCCTGACAGTGACAGTGGGCCCCTACACCCTAATCTTTTAATTAGATTAGTAATAACCCCCTGTTTAACATTGTGTCACTAATGTTTGGACCCCACACGTCAGGTTTGACCCCAGTCAGCATTGTTGACTTGCTGACGCACGCATGATGCTGTGCTGACGCAATTAATAATTTTTTGGATTATTTCTATTTTGGAAATTCCAGAAAATTAGCAAAACTTCTAAAATTCATATCAATTCAACCGTAGGTTTGATTGAAATAAGTTATATATGAAAAATTATCAGAAAAATGCAATATAGCCATTTGTACTAGTTTCATCCATGACAAACCAACTTATACCTACTGTATAAGTGAAAACACATAAATGGCATTTATAAAGACTTAACTTGGAGTTACAATTGAATTCTTGGTTCAAATGGACTTCATCCAAATGAATGCTAGCTGCATTAGCTCAAACAACATCACATATTCATGCCATGATCATGCATCATAGTGTTGCATATGTTGTGTACTGATTGCCGGCACCATTCTTCTCGAAAGGTCCTGCTCCGGAGAGTGTTTGAGAGTACCTGTCTGAAGAGCAGTGCTCTACTGTCGATTCATCAGGCAAGCAAACCCCCTTTTTCATTCCGATACAATCCTACCCTCTCGCTCCTGCTCTCTTTTATTGCATTAGAATAACAACGATTCAACTGCTACTTTATGTTGCGGTAGTTGAACCCATTCCTCTACATGACCTGTCGTTGCCAAAGTAAATAGTTGAAACCCACTAGCATGTGTAGGAGTTGATTGAGCCATGTTGTGTTCCTACCATGCATTGCCTACTATTGCTTAGAGTATGTCAGGTCTGATTCGTTGGGAATGAATTGGAGTGCAGTGATATGTTCTGATGTTGAGAGTTAAGTGTGTGAACACGATTTGGTAAAGGTAGCGGTGAGAGGCCATGTAGGAGTACATGATGGGTTGTCTCACTGGAACCGTCCCTAAGAACTGAGTTCTGTGTATGTTGTCCAATGACTAGATACTACCACACATTGGGTTCCGGTAACTCGACCCCTCTCGACTTATTAACCGACTTGGTCTCTGTCCAGGAGTCGCAACTAGTTTCTGGTGTTTGTAGGCAGTGTTATTCTTCTACCAAGTGGCACCCGGCAGGGTGGGCTTGGGACAAACTAGGCATAGGTGGCACGGTGTACCAAGCATAGATCCATCCGGCGAGGTGGGCTTGGGAACCCTGCACACATCGTTTGGGGCCGTGAGCGAAACCCCGGCCAGATCTCCTTGCGGATGGAACCCGAATAGGCGATAAACCTGGACTAGAGTCTTGCGTGGTTAGTCAGGTCGTGGCCGACACCCTCACCAGGCTTCCTCTTGAAGGTTGCCGAGATACATGACATGTACATGGCGGTAAGTGGTGAGAGCGTGCGTGAAGAACTACACCCCTGCAGGGTTATCATGATCTATTCGAACATCCAGGTCCGCGGTTATGGACTTCTTGGATGCTTATGTGGTACATAGACAACTTGAAGTGGATACTCTAAAATGCTCAAGACAAGTGTGAGTGCTATGGATGACCTTCTCGTAGGGAGACGGGAATGAATCCATAGTAGTGTATTGATGTGGTGATTAGTGGACTCGTGTGCGCTTTCTCACCTCAAAGAAGTTACTTGTAGTCGTAGAACAGGATAGCCACTGAGTCAAAGCTGGCTTGCTACAGCCAAACCCCACATTGCCTAATTGATACTAATGCATGTATGATAGGATCTGATGTAAGTCTTGCTGAGTACCTTTGTACTCATGTTTTCTTTATTTATGTTTTGCAGATGAGACATCTGTCTCACTAGTATTCCGCTTGGACTTCGACGAGTAGCTTGTTACCTCAGCTACGATCTTGTACCCTTGGGAGGGAATTGTAGATAGTCAGGCTTCTCAGCCTTTTCCTTTTGTAGTTGTCTGTACTCATACATGTAATGCTTCCGTTGCTTGTGTGCTCTGAATGATGGGTCATGGGACCCCTGTTTGTATTAAATGCTATGTGGCTCTTCTGGGCCTTTATCTATATGAGTTTTTGAGTTATGTTGTGATGCCATGTTGTACAACACATACTTGCATGTTATGCGTATGTGTGACGTGTATTGCTATGTGTGGGGTCCGACAATCTAGTTGTCTATCCTTGGTAGCCTCTTTTATGGGGAAATGTAGTCTAGTGCTTCCACTGAGCCATGGTAGTCTGCTACAGCCCGGATTACCAGAGTCCTGTTAGCCCAGTTGCTACTACTCTGGAACACTTAGACTGGGCGGCATGTGTCCTTCTTCGTTCATGTGTCTGTCCCTTCGGGGAAATGTCACACAGTGCCTACCGGAGTCCTGCTAGCCTGCTACAGCCCGGGTTCCCGGAGTCCTGTTAGCCCAGTTACTACAACCTAGATTCACTCGCTAATGACCGACACGTTCGATGCTGGGTCATGTATGCCTGTCCCAGTAAGTTAGTGCCACTTTGGGTTTACGACTAGTCATGTCGGCTCGGGTTCTCTGTCATATGGATGCTAGCGATACTATCACATACGTGAGCCAAAAGGCGCAAATGGTCCCAGGCCAGGTAAGGTGGCACCCGTGGGAATACCGTGCGTGAGGCCGCAAAGTGATATGATGTGTTACATGCCAGATCGGTGTGACTTAGGATCGGGGTCCCGACAGAAAAGCAGTGGTCTTGCATGGGCAGAAGGTGGATACTGGCGAGAAGTCACATGAGTCGCCCCTCGGGGTTGCAGCAGACTGAAGGAAGAAGGACCATGTGGTGCAGTCACAGGTGGTAACAGAGGTGGGAGACAACAGGGGGCGGGTGAAAACCAAAACCCCAAGAAGATGGGGAAGTTTCACCAGAAGCTCAGGAGAGAGGATAGAAAGAGGGAGTCAGGGCTAAGTACGGAGAAAATAGTGGGTCAGAAAAGGAGCCATAAGGATGATGATGTAGGGATGGAGGAGGATGGAAAGAAGGGGATGTTGATGGAGGAGGCAGTGGCAGAAATCATTAGTGAGAAAGGGGAAGTCAACAACACTATTGAAGAGACATCGGCCGAGACACAATGAAAATCATTAGTTAGAACTGTCGGGGACTCGGGAACGGCTCGGCAGTTTGATCTCTCCTTGAGTTGGGGAGAGTGGAGGATCCCGATGTGTTATTCTTGGTGGAGACTCGACTCATGGAGAAGGAGTTGGACAAATTTCGGTGGAAGTTAGAGCTCGCTAACATGTTTGCCTGGAATCCAGTGGGTAGAAGTCGAGGGCTTGCCATGTTCTAGCGGCGAGGTTTTGATGTGTCACTCCGTTCGTATGGGAGGAGGCATGTAGATGTGGATGTAAGGGAGGATGATGATACGTCTCCAACGTATCTATAATTTTTTATTGTTCCATGCTATTATATATTCTATTTTGGATGTTAATGGGCTTTATTTTACACTTTTATATTATTTTTGGGACTAACCTATTAACCCAAGGCCCAATGCAAATTGCTGTTTTTTGCCTATTTCAGTGTCTCACAGAAAAGGAATATCAAACAGAGTCCAAACGGAATGAAACCTTCAGGAGTGTGATTTTTAGAACAAACGTGATGCAGAGGACTTGGAGTGGACGTCAAGCAATCAACGAGGCAGCCACGAGGCTGCGGACGCGCCCTCCCCCCTCATGGGCCCCTCGTTGCTCCACCGACCTACTTCTTCCTCATATATATATATTCATATACCCCCAAAACATTCAGGAGCACCACGAAACCCTATTTCCACCGCCACAACCTTCTGTACCCAAGAGATCCCATCTTGGGGCATTTTCCGGAGCTCCGCCGGAGGGGGCATCGATCACGGAGGGCCTGTACATAAACTCCATGCCCTCTCCGGTGATGTGTGAGTAATTTACTTCAGAACTTCGGGTCCATACCTAGTAGCTAGATGGCTTCTTCTCTCTCTTTGGATCTCAATACAATGTTCTCCTCGATCTTCTTAAAGATCTATTTGATGTAACTCTTTTTGCAGTGTGTTTGTCGAGATCGGATGAATTGTGGGTTTGTGATCAAGTCTATCTATGAACAATATTTGAATCTTCTCTGAATTCTTTTATGCATGATTGGTTATCTTTGCAAGTCTCTTTGAATTATCAGTTTGGTTTGGCCTACTAGATTGATCTTTTTTGCAATGGGAGAAGTGCTTAGCTTTGGGTTCAATCTTGCGGTGCTCGATCCCAGTGACAGAAAGGGAAACGACACATATTGTATTGTTGTCATCGAGGATAAAAAGATGGGGTTTATATCATATTGCTTGAGTTTATCCCTCTACATCATGTCATCTTACCTAATGCGTTACTCTGTTCTTATGAACTTAATACTCTAGATGCATGCTGGATAGCGGTCGATGTGTGGAGTAATAGTAGTAGATGCATGCAGGAGTCGGTCTACTTGTCACGGACGTGCTGGCTATATACATGATCATGCCAAGATATTCTCATAATTATTCGCTTTTCTATCAATTGCTCGACAGTAATTTGTTCACCCACCGTAATACTTATGCTATCTTGAGAGAAGCCACTAGTGAAATCTATGGCCCCCGGGTCTATTATCATCATATTAATTAGCGGGTCGACGCGCAATTGCGCGGCTAGAATTGATATATTTTGTATTTTTTAATAAATGATATGTTTATGCTTGCTAAGCCACATGGACTTGCATTTTTTTACATGGTACAGAAGATGTCCTTATGCATTTTCCTCTTCATATCATTGTTTGTGTCTTGGTTATCTGCACGTACTTCCTTCGTTTTTAAATAAGTGTCGTAATTTTAGTTTAAATTTAAACTAAAACCACAACACTTATTTCTGAACGGAGTGAGTATTATTTTAGTTTGGCCAACATTTTTTGTGTGAATGCCCAACAAATTCTTTCTTTGTTTGTTTTTACTACATGTTCCCAGTCTATTATGGAATACTGATCCGTAGCTTATATGCTTTTGAGAAGGTTCTATTCTATGACTAATCTGCCACAGGATATTCTGTAGCTAATGTACCCTTTTGTAAAAATGGAATGAAAATCTAATACTATATAGGAGTGAATAAATGGAATAGAAAAAAAATTATATTCGTTTTCACTTCATATAAGTTACAGCCCATCCGAAAGCGAAATAAATGCTAGAAAGTGCTTACATGTTTTTCATGTGTTCCGTGCGGCCGCTCGCAGTGCGTCCGATGCAATCGCGATGCAATCGCGAGAGAGCAGCGCGTGACAGATGGATCAGAGGAAGTGGTGTGAAGTGACACAGTTTTAATCTCTTTTATTTGAGAAATAACACAGTTTTAATCTACTACAATAGTAGTAGTATTTTGCATCTGTACGTTTGTACTACCATTCATCCCTTTTGTCCATTCTTTTGTCTTGACGTGAACCAATCTCCCATTTTCGTTCTCCTCTCCTTCATTTATCTTTTCCTCCCCTGATCTAGGGATTCAGCCACAATTCGTTGCTAGATCCAGCAAGTGAGAAGGACGTGGTGAGTAGGATTTGCGGCAGAGTGTCGTGGTTGCAGTCTCTCGGCGGCGGCCGGTCCTCCAGCTCGACCACACGTGCCTGTTGCTCGCCGCCGCCGTCGATTGGATGGCCGTGAAGTTCGCCCCCCTTGAACCTGAGCGGTGGCTCTCCTCCAGGTAATCTCTCCTCTTCACTTCCTTCTCCTCCTTTCCCAGATGCTTGGTCTGCTAGCATCCAGCAATTGCGTGGATTTTGGATTCTTTATGAGAAATCGGCTCGTGGTCTCCTGTTATCCCCTTCCTGGTGCAGATAAGGAGATGCTTATCTTCTCCTCACCTTTCTCTACCTTTTTTTTTTTATCTTTGCATGGTTTCTTCTTACTCATAATTTTCATGCTCGCCAGAGGGAGAGGGTGTTCTACGGTCAGGTACTACTCAGAAGCCGGGAAGGACAAATGCAGACAAGTGACCAATATGCGAGTTTTTTCAGGATCAAGCGAGCAAAGACTGCCTCAATTCATGTCAGAGTTACTCATATCCCCCTGCCTTTTTGCTTACCTTTAGTTGTTTTGGGGAATTAACTTTTTTCAGTTGACATTCTGCCCAACTTAGATCGCCGCTTCAACTCAGATTATCTCTTCAACACATCCGTATTAATTATATGAAGATCCGTATAGCAAAAGGTGTTCAATACTTCATTGTTGTGTCTACTGCCTATAACACCTATAAATCTTCGAATAATTCATTGTCTTGTCTGTACTTGTTAACATTTATATATGTGAATACACATACATTTTTTTGGTTAAGGAGGCTATGTTGATGCCTATTTTTTTTAGAGAGACTATTCGTAAGAGTGATGAGAGTGTTAGTGCGAGAGATATTAGTAATCACTATTTAGGTGGAATTTATTTGTGAACTTTCTCTAGAACGATCAAATATAGTAGTCCCTCTATCGGGTGGCTTATCATTGTGGGAGCCAGTAAGACATCGTCGGTGCCTGGAAACGGGATGAGGCGAAGATAAGCACGCCGGCGGACTTTACCCAGCTTCGGGGCTCTCCGTGGAGATAACACCCCTACTGCTGCTCTGCGGGGTCTCCTCATGATCACTAGATGAACAAGTAGCTATACAATGCTCCTTAAGCTGTTTTGGTGGGAGGAGTAAGAAGGGCATGACTAGCCTGCTTCTTCTCCTTGTATGGTGTCTAAGACCAGCTTGGGGTCGAACCCTTTGCATGGGTGCACCGGGGGATTTATATAGGCCTACCCCCCGGGGGTACAATGGTAATCCGGCTGGGCGCGGGGCCCAGTCGTCTGTGACTGCGCTCGCCGGCTTCTGCGCCGGCCGCTGGGGCCCGCCGACTGGCGGGTCCCGCCGGCTGCCGGCCTCTTGGTCGACAATCAGGCCCCACCGTCCAGGGCCTGGTCGGTGGCTGGTTACTGTTGCTCTATTCTGATGACGCGGGCTTGGTCGTGGTGGGCGTGGCTACAGTACCGCCGCCCGGCGGGCGATTACTGTAGCCTCACCGTGTCTTGTCTCCTTAGTGGGGCGTCTTCTTTGAGGAGGATGGCAAGCCGGCTATGGGGAGCCGGCTCTCTCTCTGGCCGACTGGGAGGAGGTGTGGCCGCCTTTGGGCGTCTCTCTGCCCGAAGAGACCCTCTGCCTCGTGGGCCACGCTGGTGGCCCGTCGTGGATGGCGTCAGGGTCGTCGTGGCAACAATGCCGCGCCGGGCGGGTCGTGGTCACCCGTACGACGCACTGTGTCGGTACTCCGGGTTTTGGGGATGGCAGGCTTCACTGTAGCCACGCCCCGCTTCATCATCGCTAGGTGGATGCAAACTTTGAGAGTACGGTCTTGATCGCTTCATGGGAGCCGGCTTCTTGGAGTCGGCCTTCTCGCGGCCGGCTTCTCGAAGTCGGCCCTCCCATGGCTTTCTTCATGAGGGCTAAAGTCGGGCCGCCTTCCGAAGCCGGCCTGGATGACAGCCGTCAAGGGGAAGGCGGCCCCATGATTTGGGTTCTTGAGAGTCGGACGAGCTTGTAATTTTTTCAGGAGGGCCAAGGGAAGCCGGCTAGGCTACCCATGGCTATTTACTCCGATAGTAGTCCCCGAAGTTGATCGAGCTCCGAGGCGGACAGAAGGACGAGAAGCTTGGTCAGCTTCTCACCCTGAGGAGCCGGCTTTGCTCTTGTGTCTTGCAGGCGAGATGGCATTTGACCCGCGTGCTGACTGCGGGCCCACCCGCGGGCCACGTGGCAGCGGAAGCCTGCCAGTGCACGCGCGCGACGGGACACCGCCGCAGGCCCGAGCCCGTCACTCCCTGGCCTCGGCCCAAGCGCTGATCTTCTACGGCCCAGGTGGACCGCTCGCCTTCCTGTGGCGGTTTTATTTCGCCGCTAAGGCGTAATAAACGCGGGACGTGGGGGAGTGGGCACGATTGATCCCCATGCCCCCCCACGCCGCGCCTCCTCGGCTCCGCCGTGTGAGCCTATAAGTAGGGGGAGGAGGGGGTGAGGCAGAGGTTCGCACGCTCTCCCCCACTCTGCTTCCCCTTGTCTTCCTTCTTCTTCTTGCCGTCGCCGCAGCTTCCCATCTCAGCGCCGCCGCGCCGCCGCGTCGTCACGCTCTCATGGCGCTGTCGAGCTCGTGGGATGGCTCCAATGTCCACGACAATCATGTGGAGTTCCTCCGCCAGACCCGGCGCTTGCCCGGCGCCAACCTCGTGCGGGTCCGCCTGGCGCCGGAGACGGAGATCTCGCCGGCACCGGAGGAAGGCGAGCGGGTCGTCTTCCGCTCGCACTTCCTGCGCGGCTTCGGCCTTCCAGCGAGTGGATTTCTGCGCTCCTTCCTCGAGTTCTACAACCTACAGCCGCATCACCTCACGCCCAATGCGGTGATGCTGCTGTCGGCCTTTGTCTCCCTCTGCGAAGGCTTCTTTGGCGTGCTCCCCACGCTGGAGCTCTGGGGAGAATTCTTCCAGAGCAAACTCGGCACCGTCGTCGCCGGCGTGCCCGCCCCCTGCGGAGCCTACATCGCCATGAGGAGGTCAGGCGAGAACAATCCATTCCCGCCCATCCCCCTAATCCAGTCGGTGAAGGTATGGCAGAGGTCATATTTCTACGTGAAGAACGCCGGCTCGCCCCCGAGAGGAGACAACATCAATCTGCCGGCTTACGTAGCTGGCCCTCCGGCTGAGAGGCAGCCGTCATGGAGCTTCCGGTCCAGGTCCCTGTCTCAGGCCGGGAACGCCGCCATCACCCGGCTTCGGGTGATGATCCAGTCGGAAGGCCTGCGCGGGTCCGACTTGGTGGCCGCCTTTGTGGAGCGCCAGATTCTTCCTCTCCAAAGCCGGCCCCATATGATGTGTTAGATGAGCGGCCGCTTCGACCCAAGCCGGCTGAGCACCTGGGAGATGCCTCATGCGGAGGTGTCGCTCATGGTTAACTACATCGCCAATTGCAAGCTCGGCGCCGACTGGCAGTACGGCAAGGCGCCGTATTCACGCGCCAATCCTCCGCCTGTGGTAAGTTTTCTTCTCTTTCTTCTCTCTTTGTTGATAGCCGGCTTTATGACGGCCGGCTTCTGATCAGTCGGCTCTTTCTATCAGAACCCCCTTCTTCCGCCGCCACCCGGGGCGGCAGGGATAGAACGCCAGTACGCCGCCGACCGCATGGTGGACGACGTCGACGATCCGGATCTGGGGGCGGCCGCCATGGAAGACGCCATTGTGGGGGACAACGCCGAGCCCGGAGGCACAGGGCTCACCGCCAGCTTCGAGGACTGGCCGGATGACGCCGATGCAGAAGTCGCCCCGCGTCGCCAGCCGGCGGCCGACCATCAAGGCGCGGGTTCGTCCACCGCGCCGGCTGCCAGCAGCGGCACACAGAAGCGCCGGGCCGCGTCGACCCTCTTCGGCAGCCGGCCGAAGAAGCCCAAAGCCTCCGCCGCGGCGGCCGCGAAGGCGGCCGCTTCCGCAAAGCGGTGAAGCAGCCTCAGGCAGTCTCAGCGTAAGTCGTCGATTGCTTGGACACACTTTTTTCATCGTTTTTCTTCTGTTTTGATCGTTCTTCCTGACCTTTCTCCGTTTGATGAACAGGGCGCCACTTTCCCTTGAGCGGGGCCCGGGCGGCTCCGTGGTTGGGCCGTCTGGAGGGTCTTCAGGCCCCCGCCTCGTGGATCCCGCCGCCGACCTCAGGGAGGCCACGGAGCGGAACGCCCGTGAGGCGCGGGAGGAGCGGGAGGCGGCGGAACGGGCAGCCGCCCAGGTGGAGAAGGAGCGGGCTGACGCGGCAGCCAAGGCCCAGGCGGAGGCGGCGACCACGGAGACGAAGGCGGAGGGTTCGCGTAGCCAGCCTCCGCTGCTCGCCATCCTCCTCCGATCCGTGGCCCCTGACACCGCATTGCCCCTGGCGGAGGAAATCGTCCAAGACCCGCCGCTGATGGAGAGGGGAGAGGACCTCATGGTCTTCGCGGAGAGGGCGCCAGCGACAGCGCCAACCGGAACAGGCCAAGGCGGCCAATCGTCAATGGCGCCGGAGGAGCCGGCTGGGGGTGAGCCAGCGGGCGGAGCCGGCCTCGAGGTGCAGCTGGTGGCGCGTCAGCGTGCGGGGGAAAATGCGGCTCCGCCGGAGTCGCGCCGAGTTGCGGGCGCCGGCCAGTCGGCGGAGGCCCTGGAGGCGGCCAGCACCGCCACATCCGAGTGGACTCCCAGCGGAGGAACGGGCGAGCTGAATGTGGCGGCTCAAGGGGTTCGGAGCCGGCTTCAAGCGCAGGCCGCCCTGCTGCAGCAGTTCACCCAGGAGTTCCTGTCGACGCGGCCCGCCATCCGGTGAGTTTTTTTATCCTTGGCCGCGTTGGTTTCTTGATTTCTTCCGTGGGGGCGCATCAGCGCACCCACTGGGTGTAGTCCCCAAAATTCGGGCCGACTGCTGAGCAGTCGGGTCGGATCTTTCTTGACGACAACCTTATTCTTGCTTCCTGTCTGAACTTTCAGGAATGTCATAACTCTCTTGCTGCCGTCTTCAACTCCCAGGCTCAGGAGTTGAGTCGGAGGACCGACGACCTGGTCAACAGCTGAAGTAAGTGCTTGAACTTGTCTATCTCCCGTGGGGGCGCATTAGCGCTCCCACTGGGTGTAGTCCCCGAGATTCGGGCCGACTGCTGAGCAGTCGGGTCGGATCTTCCTTGACGACTTTTTCCTTATTGGTTTTCTCTTTTGCCCTTCGTGCTTTCAGGGGCCAACGCCGACTTGAGGAAGGAGCTCGGCGAAGCGCAGGCCGCCCTTCACGCCAAGGATGCCGAGTACGCCGACTTGATCCAGGAGCGTGACCGCCTGGCCAAGAAGCTGGCTGACCAGGAGGAGAGCCACAAGGCGGCGCTGCAGAAGGCGCAGGACAGCGAGGCCGCCCTGAAGGCGGAGTTTGAGACTGAGGCGGCGAGTTGGGCTGAGACCCAGCAAGCGCTGGATGACGGCTTCGGCCGCATCGAGGACTTGATCGACGGTAACTTTCCTCGCTCCTCTCCTGTCCCTTGCCACCTGGGTTTTGACCTGACTTGTGCTGCTGCCCGTTTTCTTGTGCAGACTACTTTCCCGGCTACTCCGCCCTTGCCGCCCAAACCATCGAGGCCCACCGCGAGGCGCGCCGTCAGGCGGGGGTCATCATTGCGCCGGACGCAAATCGGGCGCTGGAGGAGCAGCTCTTGGCGATCCAAGCGCGGCTGCAGCCGGCTCACCGGATGCTTCGCCGACTCCAGCGTGCCGGGGCGCAGGTGCTGGCCGCCCTCTGGCCCGCCGAGACGATCCCCCGCACCCCAAGCCGGACCGCCGACTGGCTGGAGGTCGCAGTTGGTCGTTTTGAAGCTTGGAAGGCGTCGGCGGCCCGTCTTGGAGCCGGGCGGGCGTTGGAATTCGTTCGCGCTTGGTACCCGGGGTTGAACCTGGACCAGCTGCGCACTTGGCGGCTGGAGGCCGACGCGGAGCTGGAGGAAGTGCGGCCGGCTATCGCCCAGCGTGCATCAACGATCGCTGAGTGCACTGACACCAGCGTCTTCGCGCCTGAAATCAATGATGATGGCGTTGCCCAGCCGGAGGAATGGTTCGGTCTGAACCCGGCGGTGAGCGAGGACTCGGCAGAAGAGATCGCCTCCAGCGACGAAGGCGAAGATGACGAGGAAGAGGGTGGTGAAAACGTCGAGCCGGCTAGCGGAAGAACCGGCCAGCCTCAGGCTGACCGTGCCTCCAGCAACGAGGCGGGCGGAAGCGCGCCCTCTGCGGGAGGCGGTGATCAAGCCGAGGTTCGCCAGCCGGCCACTCCTCCAGCCGGCACAACCGCCTCCATCGACCAGCCCAGCTCCTCAGTCGCTTCGCCAGCTTGACCTGCCGTCCTTATTTTTCCTGCTAGTTGTCTTTTGAACAATCTTTAAGTTTTCGCAGTTCCACCCACTGGGGGTGTATTCAAACTATGTTGAATGCTGGCCTCTTGGAGGTCTTTTTATGTAAATATTATTATGTGCATGTTTGGTTTCCATCCGCGTATGCTTTCTATCCTTAGGCTTTTTCCTTTGCCGCCTTCCCACTTTGGGGAGGCAAGTACTCGAGTTTTCTTGGATTGAAGTGAAGTGAATGGAAACCGTCTGGCCGGCTACTCTGGTAGTCGGCCGGCGGTAGGCGGCGAACCGGCTTTCGTTATATTAGTCTGTTGGTCCCTAGCCATTTTTCGTGTGCGCACCCTTTCCTGCTTTTGACTCTTGCCAGCCGAACAGCCGGTTCTTCGAACTGCGGCTTTAGCAAGAGCTAAGCCTGGGTGTCGGCACACTACTTGTCTGACCGCGGGTAAGACTTCTAATATAACTCCAGTCGGCCAGTCCCCGGGCCGACTAGTCGAACCCGGTGCCGGACAAAACAAGTAAATGAAATGACAAGGTCATAAGCATGATATTTTTCACTCATAGATAAAAGATGGCAGTCCCTGAGTCCTCCCCAGGGGGCCTATTGTCTCGTACTTAGTACAAAAGTTAACGTGATACATACTACATTTCAACTGTAAAATCTTCGAAGGAGGTTGGCGTTCCATGGTCGTTCCGACTCCTTGCCGGAGTCGTCTCTCTTGCGTGCCTTGGGCTTCTGTGCGTCGATCAGGTAGTAGGAGTCGTTGCCTAGAGCTCTGCTGATGACGAAGGGGCCCTCCCAAGGGGCCGAGAGCTTGTGCTGGCTGGCTGTTCGCTGGATCAGCCGGAGCACAAGATCGCCCTCTTAGAAGGATCTTGGCCTGACCCTCCGACTGTGGTAGCGGCGCAATCCCTGCTGGTAGATGGCAGACCGGCCGAGGGCTAACAGCCGGCCTTCTTCCAGCAGGTCGATGCCGTCTTCTCGTGCTTCCTTGGCCTCCGCCTCCGTGTACATGGTTACCCGAGGCGAGTCGAACTCGATGTCGGTTGGGACGATCGCCTCGGCACCGTACACGAGGAAGAAAGGAGTGAAGCCGATTGACTTGTTTGGGGTAGTGCACAGACTCCAGAGGACAGCCAACAGCTCGTCGAGCCAACAGCCGGCTGAACGCTCCAGTGGCATGACCAGTTGGGGCTTGATGCCGGAGAGGATGAGGCCATTGGCTCGCTCGACCTGGTCGTTTGACTGCGGGTGGGCGACGGACGCTAAGTCCAGCCGGATACCTTGTGCTGAGCAGAAACATGCCAAGGCTCCTTTGGCAAAATTCGTGCCATTGTCGGTGATGATGCTGTGTGGCACGCCGTACCGAGTTTTTATGTCTGCGATGAATGTCACGGCAGTCGGCCCATTCAGCTTCTTGATTGGCTTTGCCTCAATCCACTTGGTGAATTTGTCGACGGCGACGAGTAAATGCGTCATGCCGCCGCGCGCCGTCTTGAATGGGCCCACCATGTCCAATCCCCACACGGCGAAGGGCCAGGTGATGGGAATGGTCTTGAGTGCCGAAGCCGGCATGTGTTGCTTGGAGCTGAAGAGTTTGCACCCTTTGCAATATTTGACTATTTCTTTGGCGTCATCCAAAGCAGTCGGCCAGAAGAAACCATGGCGGAAAGCTTTGGCGACGAGTGATCTTGAGGCCGCATGGTGGCCGCATTCTCCTTGGTGAATATCTCTGAGGATTGCAATGCCCTTCTCTTGCTCGACGCATCGTTGGAGGACTCCAGTGACACTGCGCTTGACGAGTTCTCTGTTGACGATCGTGTATGCTCCGGCTCGACGTTGGACTTGTCTTGCCTCTATTTCGTCAGTCGGCAGATCTTGGTTTACTAGGAAGTTGAGGATGGACTGAGCCCATGATGGAGCTGCGACTTCTTCTATTGCCAGTGTGGCTACCGCCACCAGGGTGGGCGGGCTGGGTGATGAAATGCTGGAGTCGGCCGCCGGCTGTTGTGTTGGTGCACTCCCCGGGCCGGCTACTGCAGTCCCCGGGCCTAGTACTGAAGTCCCCGGGTCGCCTGCTTGGTTCTTCGAGCCGGACCCGGCCGCGTCGGGGTCGGGCGGTACGAAGATGGAGTCGGATTCTGGAGACGGCTTGATGGACGGCTTGAGGAGGCGTTGTAGAGCGACGCCGCTTGGTATTGCTTGCCGAGTGGAGCCTATCCGAGCCAGGGCATCGGCTGGTTCGTTGTCGGCTCGCGGTACGTGGAGGAACTCGCATCCTTCAAAGTATCCACTGATTTGCTGCACCAGGAAGCGGTAGCTTGCCATATTTGCGTCCTTGGCGTCCAAGTCCGAGTCGCCATAACATAGAATCCGGCGGATGCCGAGTTCCTTGGCAAGCCGGAGCCCATGTATGAGCGCCTCGTACTCGGCTACATTGTTGGAGGCGGCAAAGTGAATCTGCAGCGTTTATCTGAGCTTGTCGCCCTTGGGAGAGGTAAGGATGACGCCGGCTCCCAAGCCGGTGCGCATCTTGGACCCGTCGAAGTGCATGCGCCAATGAGTGGAGTCGGGAGCCGGCGGCAGGTACTGGGTCTCGGCCCAGTCGACGAGGAAGTCGGCCAGTGCTTGGGACTTGATGGTGGTGCGGGGCTGATAGAAGATCGTGTAAGGGGCCAGCTCAATGGCCCACTTCGCCACCCGGCCGGATGCGTCCCGGCTGCCTATGATCTCGGCCAGCGGGGCAGTGCATACGACCGTGATGGGATGCTCTTGAAAGTAGGGCTTCAGCTTCTTGGCGGTGAAGTACACGCCATAACACATCTTCCGGTAGTGCGGGTAGTTCTGCTTTGAGGCGGACAGCACCTCGCTTAAATAATACACCGGCCTCTGGACCGGCTGGGCTCGGCCTTCTTCTGGGCGTTGGACTACGATGACGGTACTGACCACCCGGCTGGTGGCGGCAATGTAAAGGAGCATGGGCTCTTTCTCAGTCGGTGCCGCCAGGACAGGCGGCATGGCCAGCATCTTCTTCAGCTCGTGAAAAGCTTGGTCGGCCTGGTCGTTCCACTCGAAGTGAGTGCTCTTCTTCATGAGGCGGTAGAGAGGGAGAGCTTTCTCTCCGAGCCGGCTGATGAAGCGGTTCAAGGATGCCAAGCATCCGGTGAACTTTTGGATTTCTCGAAGCTTGGTAGGGATCGCCATTCTCTCGATGGCCTTGATCTTGACCGGGTTGCATTCGATGCCGCGTTCGGAGACCAGGAAGGCTAGGAGCTGGCCGGCTGGCACTCCGAACACGCATTTCTCGGGGTTGAGCTTGATTTGAAACCGGCGCAGGTTCTCAAATGTTTCTTTCAGGTCTTCTAGCAAGGTGCCGCGCTTCTCCGTCTTCACCACGATGTCGTCCACGTAGACGTGAGCGTTTTTGCCGAGTTGCTTGAGGAGGCAATTCTGCATGCAGCGCTGAAAAGTGGCACCGGCATTTCTCAAGCCGAATGTCATAGTCAGGTAGCAGAAGGCTCCAAATGGCGTGATGAAGGCGGTCTTCAGGCGGTCATCCGGGTCTAGCTTTATCTGGTGATATCCCGAGTAAGCATCCAAGAAACTCAACAGCTCGCATCCGGCTGTGGAGTCTATCACTTGGTCAATCCTTGGCAGGGCAAAGGGATCTTTGGGGCAGGCCTTGTTGAGGCTTGTGTAATCTATACACATGCGCCACTTGTTGTTCTTTTTCAACACGAGGACCGGGTTGGCAAGCCACTTTGGAAAGAAAACTTCCATAATGAAGCCGGCTGCCAGAAGCCGGGCTATCTCCTCCCCTACAATCCTTCTCTTCTCCTCTGATAGTCGGCGGAGGGGCTGCTTGACTGGTTTCGCGTCTTCTCGGACGTGTAGTTTGTGCTCGGTAAATTCCTTTGGAACACCCGGCATGTCCTTGGGGGACCATGCAAAGATGTCCCGATTCTCACGGAGGAAATCGGCGAGCTCGCCTTCCTATTTGCTGTTCAGGCTTGCCCCGATGACGGCAAACCTGTCGGGGTGCTCGGGGTCAAGGGGTATCTTCTTGGTCTCTTTGGCCGGCTGGAAAAATTCTTGGGCATCATACTCCTTGGGGTCAGCGGACTGGCTCAGCTGCTTGCTGGCCAGAGCCACGACCCGGTCCAGTGTCTTCTTCTCTTCGGCAATCACAAGGGACTCGGCCAACCGGCTGCTGGCGGCAGCGCACTCGGCAGATTTCTTGTAATCGCCGGCTACGGTGATGATGCCCTTGGAACTTGGTATCTTCATCTTGAGGTATGCATAGTGGGGAACCGCCATGAACTTGGCCAAGGCGGGTCGGCCAAGCAACGCGTGGTAGGGGCTCTCCAGGTCCACCACTTCAAACCAGATTGCTTCTCGGCGAAAATGCTCCTTGTCCCCAAAGAGTACATCAATCTTGATCTTGCCAATGGGGGCGCAGGGCAAACCGGGTACGATGCCATGAAACACAGTCCGAGTTGGCGTGAGCTGCTTCGTCCTGACACTTAGCTTCTCCAGGGTGTCACGATACAGGATGTTGATGCTGCTTCCGTTGTCTATCAGCACGTGGGAGAAGCGGGCGGCGCGTCTGTCTGTCGCGAGGGTGGCTTCCAGGACCAACGCGTAAGAGCCGGGAGACGGCATCACCTCTGGGTGATCGGCCCGGCTCCAGCTGATGGGCTTTTCTGACCAATGCATGTGTCCGGCGGGGTTAGCAGCGACCACGCTGACTTCCTGGTGCTCTTGGCGTTTGCTGCGCCGGTCTTCGAGCTGGCTTGTAAAGATGGCGTAGGTTTCTTGCTCGTCGGGGAACTCTTCATGCACGGCTCCGACTGCTGGCCGAGCGGCCTGGGGCGGCAGAGCCGGCAGGCGGAGGCGGCGCGAGCCCTTCGCCTTTGGAGATTCGGGTGAGCCAATTGCACTTCCGGGTTGTGTGGTTGGACGGCTTCGCGCCGCTATGGAACTTGCACGGGGCGTCAAGAGTTTGCTCGTAGGAGAAAGCCGGCTGCCAAGCCGGCCGGCCGCCCTTGGGCTTCTTGGGCGCGGGCCGCCCTTCAGGCGGCGTGTCTTCGACCGTGGCCACCTGCCGACTAGCGGGAGGCGGCGCAGGGCCCTTGCGCTTCTGGTCGTTCGGGTGTTGGCGTCGGCCGGAATTCCCCGCCGGCGTCTTGGGCGTCGGGTTAAGTACTTTCCCGGACGCGTCTACCCGGAGCTCGGTCTTCATCGAAGAGTCGGCGGTGGCGTATTTGTCGGCTATGTTCAGAAGCTCGTCGAGGGTAGTCGGCTCGTCGCAGAGGAGCTTGTGCTTGAGGAGGGTACCTTCTCGGCACCCGGCAGTGAAGTATTCGATGGCCTGCACCTCGTGCACCCGTTCGCAAGAATTGCGGAGCTCGGCCCAACGCGTGAGGTAGTCGCGCGTGGACTCGGCTGGGCCCTGTACGCACAGGGAGAGCTGCCTGGGCTTGGGAGCCCGCTTGTAGGTGCTGGTGAAGTTGCGGACGAAAGCTTCGGTGAAATCTACCCAGCTGTTGATGCTGAGAGGCTTGAGGCTGTTGAGCCAGGTCCGCGCCGTGCCTTGCAGCATGAGGGGCACGTACTTCACGGCAACGCGCCGGTTGCCGTTGGCTATGCTGACCGCCGTGGAGTAGTCGATCAACCAATCTTCCGGCTTCACGGAGCCGTTGTACTTGGGCGTGTCTCTTGGGAGCGAGAACCCTTTGGGGAAGGGCTCGTCGCGGATGCGGGGGCCGAAACAAGGCGGGCCGACATCGTCTTCTTCTTCCAGCGCCAGGGATCTCGCTAGGCGGTCGATCCGATGACGGGCGTCGTTCTCGCCGACTCCTTCGTGGCGACCTAGTCAGCCGCTAAGAGTCGGGTGCGCCACTGGCGGCGGGGTGGGATATCTCTCTCCACGAGGTCGAGGCGGAGGCGGGTTGCCCCGCCATTCCATGGCTCGGGGACGGCCGGCCGCGTCTCGCTCGATGGATATTCGGGTCCGGCTGGAAGCCGGCTCTTTCTCGCGCCGCGCGCGGGTGTTGCTCGTAGTCGGCGTCCATGACGTCGCGTCGTGATCCCGGCGCGGGGGAGGGCTTCCCGCGTGGGCGTCGGCTTCGTGCCGCTGAGCGGCCGCGTCAATCAACTGCTGTATGCGCCGGGTCATGTGGGGGAGTTCTTCGGCCTCCAAGCCGTCCAACTCGTCCACGACCGCCTGGGCGGCACGCAAGTTCTCGAGCGGAGTGGCATAGACCGGGCGGTCGACTCCCAACGCGTCGGCAAGGACGGCGCCGCGTTGCCTGACAACGTCGGCCCGGCTTGGCCTGCCCGGGGCCGGCGTGCCGAAGGCGGCGCGGTCAGCTTCGCGCTGGTAGGCCTCATTGAGGCGTCTCACGGAAGCCAGCCTCGGGCCCTCCGCGAGGAGGGCGAGGCGGCGTGCCTCCAGTGCTTCATCGTCGGCGTCAGCCGGAAGGGGGACGGACAAGTCGTGCGCCGCCACGCGCGGGGCGTCGTGGGTGCTCTCGTCGGCCGGGCCGCCGTGGCTGATGACCATCACCTCAGTGGTGACAGTATCGCGGTCGTCGGTCCGAGGAAGCAGGTCGTTGTAGATCGCGACGTTGGTGGGGAAGGTGTCCTAGGAGGCCGTGTCGGAGTCGACAGGCATCGGGTCGGTGGAGCCAACCGACTCCAGGTCCACAGCGGGCTCGCTGGAGACATGGAGCCGGCCGAGGAGGTTGGCGAGGTGGTCGGTGCCCGCATCGGAGGCGAGCTCATCGGAGATGCGGGTTTCGTCGAGGAGATCGGCGAGGCTGCTCGCCGCGCAGATGCTGGTGACGCCTTGCAGCGCGTCGTGGCAAGTGCCATCGGGCATGCCGGGCTGGCTACGCTCGCTGGGGAGGAAGAGGGTTCCCGTCCAGAACAGTTCTCCGGACGACGGTGCACCTGGCCCCATGGTGGGCGCCAAATGTCGGGTGGCTTATCATTGTGGGAGCCAGTAAGACATCGCCGGTGCCTGGAAACGGGATGAGGCGAAGATAAGCACGCCGGCGAACTTTACCCAGCTTCGGGGCTCTCCGTGGAGATAACACCCCTACTGCTGCTCTGCGGGGTCTCCGCATGATCACTAGATGAACAAGTAGCTATACAATGCTCTTTGAGCTGTTTTGGTGGGAGGAGGAAGAAGGGCACGGCTAGCCTGCTTCTTCTCCTCGTATGGTGTCTAAGACTAGCTTGGGGGTCGAACCCTTTGCATGGGTGCACCGGGGGGTTTATATAGGCCTACCCCCCGGGGGTACAATGGTAATCCGGCTGGGCGCGGGGCCCAGCCGTCTGTGACTGCGCTCGCCGGCTTCTGCGCCGGCCGCTGGGGCCCGCCGACTGGTGGGTCCTGCCGGCTGCCGGCCTCTTGGTCGACAAGCAGGCCCCACCGTCCAGGGCCTGGTCGGTGGCTTGTTACTGTTGCTCTATTCTGATGACGCGGGCTTGGTCGTGATGGGCGTGGCTACAGTACCGCCGCCCGGCGGGCGATTACTGTAGCCTCACCATGTCTTGTCTCCTTAGTGGGGCGTCTCCTTCGAGGAGGATGGCAAGCCGGCTATGGGGAGCCGGCTCTCTATCTGGCCGACTGGGAGGAGGTGTGGCCGCCTTCGGGCGTCTCTCGGCCCGAAGGGACCCTCCGCCTCGTGGGCCACGCTGGTGGCCCGTCGTGGATGGCGTCAGGGTCGTCGTGGCAACAGTGCCGCGTCGGGCGGGTCGTGGTCACCCGTACGGCGCACTGTGCCGGTCGTACTCCGGGTTTTGGGGGTGGCAGGCTTCACTATAGCCACGCCCCGCTTCATCATCGCTAGGTGGATGCAAACTTTGAGGGTACGGTCTTGATCACTTCATGGGAGCCAGCTTCTTGGAGTCGGCCTTCTCGCGGCCGGCTTCTCGAAGTCGGCCCTCCCATGGCTTTCTTCATGAGGGCTAAAGTCAGGCCGCCTTCCGAAGCCGGCCTGGATGACAGCCGTCAAGGGGAAGGCGGCCCCATGACTTGGGTTCTTGAGAGCCGGACGAGCTTGTAATTTTTTCAGGAGGGCCAGGGGAAGCCGGCTAGGCTACCCATGGCTATTTACTCCGACACCCTCCGTTTCTAAATATAAGTTTTTTTAAAGATTCCAATACAGACTACATACGGAGCAAAATCAGTGAATCTACACTTAAAACTCCCTCCGTTTCTAAATATAAGTTTTTTTAGAGATTATAATACGGAATACATATGAAGCAAAATGAGTGAATCTACACTCTAAAATGCGTCTATATACATCCATATGTAGTCCCTATTGAAATTTCTAAAAAGGCTTATATTTCGAAACGGAGGTATGTAACTATGTAAAAATATTCATGGTTCAATTTTTTTTTAAAATGATGATAGAAGAGAGATAAAAATATTCAGGGATAATATTTTGTGGAAAGATCAGACATATGTATATATATGGTTAGGTTGTCTTCTACTCTATGTAATTACACATGCATTGTCTACGCAAAATTCTAGTTTTGTTGACTTGATGAACTACATTGTAAATTAGAATGTCTCTTTATAAAAAAAATATTCTTTGCGGCATCTTCAGCTGGACACTCTTTGTCATTGATCAGCACCTTCAATCCTTCCTTATTTGTCACTCTTGATAATGCCACGTACAGTTGTCCATGGCAGAATGCTTGCTTAGGCAAATATATTCCTACCTTGTTTTTGCAAGGATGTTGTTGTCGTCGAGCATTATTTTGCAATTCTTTGACGATGTTGGGGTCCACTGTTAATTTATCATCATTGCATCTTGACGTACTTATCCTATTTGCCACCTCATTTAAATTATTATAGATGTACAGCTGTGTGAACCGAGGTTTGTCTGTACCTTCAGGTAAAAGAGTTCTGATGTGATGGTGGTTCTGCCCATGCAAACGAAAAACAGAATGTTCTTTGCGCGTTTTTATTTCCTTGTCCACAACTCCTCCCATTGATGTGAATGAAGACATTGAGTTCTTTGACCTTATAATCCCGCCCTTCACTTCTTAAGAGGTTTCTGAGGTATGGTGGAGGCTCTCTTAGTGGTGGCAGATTGATTTTTCCCTGTTTGCAACATGTTTCAAAAGTGGATTTCGTAGTTCCTTTCTTGAATTTAATCTTTCTTCACACCATAGCAATGATTTGCAATATTAGCATTTGTATGTTGGCCTTTCGAAGTTCCATGTCTTTCTATTAGCACTTGTTGAGGTTGTGGTTCTATTGTTGTCTCCAACATTGATTCTAATGTTAATTTTGTTGCTTTCTCTTCTTGTATGCTTCAATTCCTTATCTTCTTTAGCATTATCCTTTCTCAATTGTTTAGGAGCCTCTGTTTGTATTTCTTCCCTCTGCAGCCCTTGTCCGCTTTGTGATCCTTGAGTTTAGAGCTTGATCTTTCTTTGTTTTTGTATGGTGAGCTGCTAGCGCTTACGTATGTTGGACTGTCATCTCCGGAAATTTGATTTCGTCAGTGACATATAGAGTTTTCTTAATAGTGTGCCACTTCAGACATGTAAGTGCATTTGGAGATATAGAGACTAATAATAGAGGTGTCATATACAGTACATCTGGAGATCAATATTGTTTTGGTAGTGTGTGGATGCATGGAAAAAACATGGTTTACAGTTCAGTCTCAGTAAGGTTTTGACATAGAAAATTAGAAGCAAGGTTGAGCTGAGATCAAATGCTGACATACGTGAAGAATTGCATGTGGATATTACCTAAGGTTGATGGTGTTGATGTCGTGTCTTCAGTTTGTTGGACGTTTCTTTGTGCCTTCGATCGATCGTTTGGGCGTCGCAGGCGTATATTGGATGCAAGTTTCTGGAGTTGTTTCCATGCCTTCAATTTGTTGGCCGTCTTGCATGTTCGATCGTCCTAACGTCTTGATAAGAGAGCTACTGAGAAAGTGCATCATGGGTCAGACCCAAAAGTTGAATGTCGTCTTGTAAAATTATTGTTGAATAATGATTATGTGATATAAGCAGAAGGGATGAGAGTGTGACCATACCTCTTTTTTTTCTGAGACTATGATCTAACAATTTTACTAATGTATATTGAAGAATGGATTGTATTCTGCAGATTATCTGAGTAGAAAAATTTCTGGAAATATGTTGGATGTTATGGAAGTTAAAAATAATTTGCTGATTAAAAAGAGGAAATATATAAGGGCAACGATCTGCGCCGGCGCACCGGCCCAATCGTTGGGCCGGTCAAGCCCCAGCCGCCCGATCCGCGAGCTCGAGCCGTCAGATCTGTTTCCTCGCGCCCTCCTTCCCCCGCGCGTTGACTTCTTCTTCCTCTCCTTCTTCTTCACCGCGCCCCCACCCCAGCCGCTCCTGCCGCCCCTCCTAGTCCCATGCTGCTGGATGCGCTCTCCGTCGCCGCCAGTCGCTGTCGCATCATCCATACTCACCCCCGGTCCAGCAGAAAGCCCCCCTTTTAGCAAAAAATGGCGCCGTCTTGAAGCACACTAGCACCCCCTGTCGTTGCAGCACCTAGCAGCCGCCATCGTCGCTGCACTGTCGTGTCGCCGATGCAGCTCTCAACGTCGCCGCCCGCTGCCATTGGCGAGTCAGGTTGAAGCTTTTTATCTCATCGGTTGAAGCTTTTCTCTATGCCTGTTGAAGCACGGGAAAACGCCGTTTGCAACTCTTCCAGTACCGCGGTTGCAGCTCCTCCCCCGTGGCCATGGTTGTAGCACGGGCACCTCGGTCCTCCCAGCGTTTTGCCTGTCGCCGGTTGCAACAAAAGGGGAAGAGAGGAGGAGGAAGAGGGAAGAGAGGGAGAAGGAAGAAAAAAGAGGTGGGAATGAGAGCGGGGCTGCAACCTCTACATCCATGGCCGACGGCGAGCTGCTCCACACGCTACAATGGAGGAGGCGAGATGGGATCAGGCGGAGGCGGAAGGAAGAAGAAGCAAAGAAAAAAAAAGAAAAAAAGTTTGGGTCAACTAGGCGCACGCGTGCCAGCGTGTCCCGCGCGTGAAAAAAAGGAAGCGATCGGCCGAGCGCTTCGGCCGGCGCACCGTCCCCATACACTTCCCAATATATAATACCTTGATGCTTAATAATAAGAAAAAAAAATTAAAGGTTGCTTAGTTCACATGGAAATTGATAAATCTTGGACTCCTTTGCTGACTCGTACACGTACGTGTGACCCTGAGTCCGACTCCTTTTCTCGTACATGGTCATGACTCTTCCTAGCCTTTTTTAGTTAATGATGACTCTTGCTAGTCTAGCGTATTTAGATCAGATGCAACTCTTCCCGTGCATAGCATGTATACACGTGACAACGTGGTAGTTCAATATATTGGTACGTACATGTTAATATGGTACGTAAAATCTTTTAAATCTCAGCTATTATTTTCTTGATCAAACGGTGCAAATAATATTAACATATGTGGACGAACATGATACCATCATCGGAGGAAATTTCTTGGATAGTCACACTTTTGATTCTTATAATGCTATGATAGATTTGTTTGGCACACCACCTCTCTTGGTTAATGGAACTATGTTAACTTTGGAACACATTATGCAAAGGCTCGATATTATTGAAAATAAAGTTGTCATTTTTGAATTGATTGAGAATTTGGATAAAAAGATCCACAACCAAATTACCCAATATAGATCTAAGGTAGGAGTCATTTTGAAAAGTTTTAAAGAAAAGGAACCTTTTGCTACAAATGATTTTCTTGATTTCTTGCCTAAGAGTTTAATCATTAATATAAAGAAGGAAACCCCTAAAGGTTATAAGTGTTCTATTGAAGAATTGCAAGCCAAAGATGGCAATACCTAGATCTATCCTTACTTTTATGCCTAGCTAGGGGCGTTAAACGATAGCGCTTGTTGGGAGGCAACCCAATTTTATTTTTATTCCTTGCTTTTTGCTCCTGTTTAGTAATAAATAATTTATCTATCCTCTGTTTTGGTTGTGTTTTTTGTGTTTAATTAGTGTTTGTGCCAAGTAAAACCTTTGGAAAGACTTGGGGAAAGTCTTTACAATCTTGGTGTAAAAAACAGAAACTTTAGTGCCCACGAGATTTGCTGCCATTTTTTACTGAAGAGTGATATTTAGTTAATTATTTTTGCAGATGATTAATAGATAAATTCCTCACGTCCATAAATTTATTTTAGAATTTTTGGGGTTCCGTAAGTAGTCGAAACCTACAGAATACTACAGACTGTTCTGTTTTTGACAAATTCTGTTTTTCGCCTGTTGTTTGCTTATTTTGATGAATCTATGAGTAGTATCGGAGGGTATGAACCATAGAAAAATTGGAATACAGTAGGTTTAAAACCAATATAAATAAATAATGAGTTCATTACAGTACCTTAAGTGGTGGTTTGTTTTCTTTTACTAACGGAGCTCATGAGATTTTCTATTTTGAGTTTTGTGTCGTGAAGTTTTCAAGTTTTGGATAAAGATTTGATGAATTATGGAACAAGGAGTGGCAAGAGCCTAAGCTTGGGGATGCCCAAGGCACCCAAAGGTAAAATCCAAGGACAACCAAAAGCCTAAGCTTGGGGATGCCCCGGAAGGCATCCCCTTTTGTCTTCGTCCATCGGTAACTTTACTTGGAGCTATATTTTTATTCACCACATGATATGTGTTTTGCTTGGAGCGTCTTGTATGATTTGAGTCTTTTCTTTTTAGTTTACCACAGTCATCCTTGCTGTACAAACCTTCTGGAAGAGACACACATGAATTGGAATTTATTAAAATACTCTATGTGCTTCATTTATATCTTTTGAGCTAGATAGTTTTGTTTTAGTGCTTCACTTATATCTTTTTAGAGCATGGTGGTGGTTTTATTTTATAGAAATAATTGATCTCTCATGCTTCACTTATATTATTTTGAGAGTCCTTTAGAACAGCATGGTAATTTGCTTTGGTTATGAATCTAGTCCTAATATAATAGGCATCCAAGATCGGTATAATAAAAACTCTCATAAAAAGTGCATTGAGTACTAGGAGAAGTTTGATACTTGATAATTGTTTTGAGATATAAAGGGGGTGATATTAGAGTGTGCGAGTTGAGCAGTTGTGAATTTGAGAAATACTTGTGTTGAAGTTTGCAAGTCCCGTAGCATGCACGTATGGTGACCGTTGTGTGACAAGTTTGAAACGTGAGGTGTTATTTAATTGTCTTCCTTATGAGTGGCGGTCAGGGACGAGCGATGGTCTTTTCCTACCAATCCATCCCCCTAGGAGCATGCATGTAATACTTGGTTTTTGATGACTTGTAGATTTTTGCAATAAGTATGTGAGTTCTTTATGACTAATGTTGAGTCCATGGATTATACGCACTGTCACCCTTCCATCATTGCTAGCCTCTTAGGTACCGTGCATTGCCCTTTCTCACCTTGAGAGTTGGTGCAAACTTCGCCGATGCATCCAAACCCCATGATATGATACACTCTATCACACATAAACCTCCTTATATCTTCCTCAAAACAGCCGCCATACCTACCTATTATGGCATTTCCATAGCCATTCCGAGATATATTGCCATGCAACTTTCCACCGTTCCGTTCATCATGACACACATCATCATTGTCATATTGCCTTGCATGATCATGTAGTGGACATCGTATTTGTGGCAAAGCCACCGTTCATAATTTTTCAGACATGTCACTCATGATTCATTGCCCATCCCGGTACACCGCCGGAGGCATTCATATAGAGTCATACTTTGTTCTAGTATCGAGTTGTAATCATTGAGTTGTAAATAAATAGAAGTGTGATGATCATCATTAATAGAGCATTGTCCCAATAAAAAAAGAGAAAGGCCAAATAAAAAAGGAAAGGCCAAATAAAAAAAGAGAATAAAAAGGGGCAATGCTACTATCCTTTTCTTCCACACTTGTGCTTTAAAGTAGCACCATGATCTTTATGATAAAGAGTCTCTTGTTTTGTCACTTTCATATATTAGTGGGAATTTTTCATTATAGAACTTGGCTTGTATATTCCAACAATGGGCTTCCTCAAACGCCCTAGGTCTTCGTGAGCAAGCAAGTTGGATGCACACCCACTTAGTTTTTTTTGTTGAGCTTTCATATATTTATAGCTCTAGTGCATCCGTTGCATGGAAATCCCTACTCCTTGCATTGAAATCAATTGATGGGCATCTCCCTAACCCATTGATTAGCCGCGTCGATGTGAGACTTTCTCCTTTTTTGTCTTCTCCACATAACCCCCATCATCATATTCTATTCCACCCATAGTGCTATATTCATGGCTCACGCTCATGTATTGCATGAAAGTTGAAAAAAGTTTAAGATTACTAAAGTGTGAAACAATTGCTTGGCTTGTCATCGGGGTTGTGCATGATGAGAGCATTCTTGTGTGACGAAAATGGAGCATAACCAAACTATATGATTTTGTAGGGATGAACTTTCTTTTGCCATGTTATTTTGAGAAGACATAATTGCTTAGTTAGTATGCTTGAAGTATTATTATTTTTATGTCAATATTAGACTTTTATCTTGAATCTTACGGATATGAATATTCATGCCACAATAAAGAAAATTACATTGAAGAATATGCTAGAAAGCATTCCACATCAAAAATTCTGTTTTTATCATTTACCTATTCGAGACGAGCAGGAATTAAGCTTGGGGATGCTTGATACGTCTCCAACGTATCTATAATTTTTGATTGTTCCATGCTATTATATATTCTGTTTTGGATGTTAATGGGCTTTATTTTACACGTTTATATTATTTTTGGGACTAACCTATTAACCCAAGGCCCAGTGCAAATTGTTGTTTTTTTGCCTATTTCAGTGTTTCGTAGAAAAGGAATATCAAACAGAGTCCAAACGGAATGAAACCTTCGGGAGCGTGATTTTTGGAACAAACATGATCCAGAGGACTTGGTGTGGACGTCAAGCAATCAAGGAGGTGGCCACGAGGCAGGGGGCACGCCTACCCCCCTGGGCGCGCCCTCCCCCCTCGTGGGCCCCTCGTTGCTCCACCGACCTACTTCTTCCTCCTATATATATATATATATATATATATATATTCATATACCCCAAAAACATCCAGGAGCACCACGAAACCCTATTTCCACCGCCGCAACCTTCTGTACCCAAGAGATCCCATCTTGGGGCCTTTTCCGGAGCTCCGCCGGAGGGGGCATCGATCACGGAGGGCCTCTACATCAACTCCATGGCCTCTCCGGTGATGTGTGAGTAGTTTACTTCAGACCTTCGGCTCCATAGCTAGTAGTTACATGACTTCTTCTCTCTCTTTGGATCTCAATACAATGTTCTCCTTGATCTTCTTGGAGATCTATTTGATGTAACTCTTTTTGCGCTGTGTTTGTCGAGATCTAATGAATTGTGGGTTTATGATCACGTCTATCTATGAACAATATTTGAATCTTCTCTGAATTCTTTTATGCATGATTGGTTATCTTTGCAAGTCTCTTCGAATTATCAGTTTGGTTTGGCCTACTAGATTGATCTTTCTTTAAATGGGAGAAGTGATTAGCTTTGAGTTCAATCTTGCGGTGCTCGATCCCAGTGACAGAAAGGGAAACGACACATATTGTATTGATGCAATCGGGGATAAAAAGATGGGGTTTATATCATATTGCTTGAGTTTATCCCTCTACATCATGTCATCTTACCTAATGCGTTACTCTATTCTTATGAACTTAATACTCTAGATGCATGCTGGATAGCGGTCGATGTGTGGAGTAATAGTAGTAGATGCAGGCACGAGTCGGTCTACTTGTCATGGATGTGATGCCTATATACATGATCATGCCTAGATATTATCATAATTATTCGCTTTTCTATCAATTGCTCGACAGTAATTTGTTCACCCACCGTAATACTTATGCTATCTTGAGAGAAGCCACTAGTGAAACCTATGCCCCCCAGGTCTATTCTCATCATATTAATTTCCCGTTATCAAGTTATTCCTTGTACCGTTTATTTTGCAATCTTTACCTTTTACCCTTATTATAAAAATACCAAAAATGTTATGTTATCATATCTATCAGATCTCACTCTCGTAAGTGACCGTGAAGGGATTGACAACCCCTTTATCGCGTTGGTTGCGAGGTTCTTATTTGTTTGTGTAGGTACGAGGGACTTGCGTGTGGACTCCTACTAGATTGATACCTTGGTTCTCAAAAACCGAGGGAAATACGTACGCTACTTTGCTGCATCACCCTTTCCTCTTCAAGGGAAAACCAACACAGTGCTCAAGAGGTAGCAGATGATGGTTTGGTTTGGCGTCTGACAGGTGTATATGGGGAGTCTGCCACAGAAAGGAAGAAAGAAACATGGAGAACCCTTCGACTCCTCAAATAGCAGCACCAACAGGACCGACCATGGCTTGGTCTTGGGGACTTTAACGAGATTCTCTCCAGTATAGAGAAGGTGGGTGGAGCAGATCACTCTCAGGGCATGATGGATGGGTTTCAGGAGGCATTAGAGTTATGTGAGCTGGTTGATTTGGGTTTCGAGGGCGACATTATCACTTGGAGGAATCATAGTAAGGAACTGAGTATGTACATCTGCGAAAGGCTGGATAGGACAACCGCTAACCAAAAATGGCGTGACAAGTTGCCGGAATTCGCAGTTGTCAATGGGGTGCCTAGGCAATCCGATCATCGGCCGGTAATTATCAGCACAGAGGGGGTTGACAGAAGTTGGAAAGGGGGGGGGCAAGGCTTCCGGTTTGAGGCAATATGGCTTCAAGAAGAGGGATGTGAGGATGTGATTAGGGAGGCGTGGGAGAGGAGTTGGGCTAGCAGGGAAGGTGGAGTCGCCCATGTACTAAAGGAGATAGCGGGGAAGATGCGGACATGGGATAAGGAAGTGGTTGGTGCAGTAGAAGGAAGACTAAAAAAGGCTAAAGTAGATCTGGAGAGCTTCATGAAGGCTCTGGTGTCACAGGAGAAAATTGAGGAGGAAGCAAATCTTAGGTGCTTGGTGGATGAGCTTGAGGAGAAGAAGAATACAATGTGGAATCAAAGGGCTCACGTGTGGTGGTTACTAGAGGGCGATAGGAACACTCGTTTCTTCCACCTTATGGCGTCTGTGAGAAAGAAGGCAAACAAGATCAAGGAGTTGAGGAGGGAGGATGGGATGATGGTGGCGGAGGAGGACTTAACTAACTATGCATGTTCTTACTTTCAGGATCTTTTCACTTCCTCTACGGGCAACCAAGTCAATGAATTGATTGACAAGGTTCAGCCACGGGTCACCACTGCAATGCTTAATATGCTTGATGCCGCCTTTACTCGTGGGGAGGTGAAGGCGGCGTTAGATCACATTGGGGACCTAAAAGCATCGGGTCCGGATGGAATGTTGTTTATAGTCTTCAAGCGACATTGGCATTTTATGGGAGACTACATTGTTGAAGAAGTCCTTGGTGTGCTCAATGGTGGTGATATACCGGAGGGATGGAATGGTACTCTGGCGGTACTTATACCCAAGGTCAAGAATCCGAATAAGATCAAAGACTTGCGCCCAATAAGTCTGTGCAATGTCTTGTACAAACTGGTGTCCAAGGTGTTGGCCAACCGATTGAAGGTGGTGCTCCCAGACATTATATCTGAAAATCAAAGTGCTTTCATTCTGGAGTGGCTAATCACAAACAATATTCTGATTGCTTATGAGGTCTCACATTACTTGAGGAATAAAAGAGGTGGTATGGAGGGGATTGCTGCTATCAAAGCGGACATGAGAAAGGCATATGATCGAGTCAAGTGGAGCTTTCTTGAGGCGATGCTAGATAAGCCGGGCTTCCGTAGGAGCCAACTAGGGGATTGAGACAAGGGGATCCCCTTCCCCCTACCTCTTTGTGATTTGTGCCGAGGGCTTGTCTGCATTGTTGCATGATGCCGAGGAACATGGAAGGATTGGTGGAGTCAAAATCTGCCAAAATGCGCCTAGTGTGTCACACCTCTTGTTCGCCGATGATTCAGTGATTTTACTAAAGGCAAAGCAGGAGGAAGCCGCTGCTCACCATGACATCCTTGAGCTATATGAGAACTACCCTGGCCAGTGCATCAATACGGAGAAGTCTGCTATTATGTTCTCCCCTAATACAGATGAGCACATGAAAAATCAGGTCAATGCAGAGGTGCGGATTATGAGTGAATAATGGAATGACCGATACCTTGGTTTGCCAGTACATGTTGGTCGTTCCCACAGACATACGTTTGCATATATAAAGAGTTGTATATGTGGCCAGGTCTATGGATGGCAAGAAAGACCGCTGGCAAGAAGCAGGAAGGAGACTTTGGTGAAGGCCGTGGCGCAGGCCATCCCGACCTTTGCCATGTCGTGCTTCGATCTCACAAAAACCTTTTGCCAAGAGCTGAACACACTCATCGGAAAGTTTTGGTGGAGTAACCAGGACAAGGAAAACACGGTGCATTGGCTAAGCTAGGATACCTTGACGAGACCGAAAGCAATGGGGGGACTGGGCTTCCAGGACATGCACAACTTTAACATCGCCATGTTGTCCAGACAAGGATGTCGACTCCTCCAAAACCCCGAGAGTCTATGCAGTAGAATTCTGAAGGCCCGCTACTTCCCACACTATAACATTCTAGAGGCGGTGCCGAGAGATGGGATCTCTTACGCTTGGAGAAGCATCCTAAAGGGCCTCGACCTAGTCAAGCAGGGGTTCATCTGGAGAATAGGCGATGGCTCAATGGTGAAGATCTGGACTGACCCGTGGAACCCTAGGGCTTGGTCTCGGCAAGTCATTACCCCGTGTGGACAGAGCCTGTTAACACATGTCAGCAATCTAATCAGCCCTCTCACAGGTGCCCAGGATGAAGACCTGGTGAAGGAATCGTTCTGGCCGGATGACGCGCGACATATCCT
The DNA here is from genome assembly GCA_034509565.1 of Triticum monococcum. Classification (NCBI taxonomy): domain Eukaryota; kingdom Viridiplantae; phylum Streptophyta; class Magnoliopsida; order Poales; family Poaceae; genus Triticum; species Triticum monococcum. Next base: position 361,030,335 of record CM067845.1, on the reverse strand, counting down.
GCAAATCCCGCTCCGGGATGGTGTTGATGATTTCATGGCTTGGCACTTTGACAACAACGGGAAACATTCAGTTCGGAGCGCCTACAAATTGCATGTTCAGCTCGAGAAGCAAGGGCGTGGTGGGGTACCGGGAAATAGCACCATGGCGACCAACAACCTGGATAGATGTGATGATCAGTTCGGGAAAAGGATTTGCAAGCTGCCCAGCCAGCGCAAAATCCAAATGTTCACATGGAGAATTAAGCATGAGTCTCTTGCGCTGCGGACTAATCTTGCTAGAAGAGTAGTTAAACTTGAATCTACCAAATGCCTCCTGTGTGGCTTAGCAAATGAAGATGGTGCACATATTTTCGTCAAATGCAAGTCGGTGAAAGAAGCCTAGAGGGCTATGAGTTTAGAAAGAATCAGAGTGGAGCTTGAGCAGATCACATCCGTGCATGCAATGAAGGACTTCCTTTGGGCCCTGGATGAAAAAACTAGGGTACAGATCCTCACCTTTTGGTGGCATTGGTGGAACCACAAGAATAAAGTAAGGGAGGGAGAATTACCTGTCCATGTGTCAGAAGTGGTTCGCTGGGTGCTTAGCAACACGCAGGAGTACATGCAGCTCTTCAGTAGTGTAACATCCCAAATTTTCAATTTGGAATGTTATACATTAGATCATCAATGCATATCATATTTTATTTTGCATTTTGGTTGATCCTAGAAATTCTACGCAACTCAATGACCCACGGAGAGAGTTGGGGATTTCGTTATTTTCATATTTGAGTTTTCTCAAATTTTGAGAATAGGATCATTTGATTTTATTTATTTTATCATCAATTATTTCTATTACAAAAATATGAGAGAGGGAATAAAATGACTTTCCCAAAATAAATAAATACTGAGGATTTAATAATAAAATCAAACAAGATTTTATTTCAGAGTTTTTCGGTGTTTTATTTGAATTTAGGAAAAAAGTGCGTTTTTCAAAATTGCATTTAGGTCCCAAATAAATGTTCACCTTGTGCGACTTGATTTTAGAAGCCCGTAAAAATTTATTTCGGAATTTTTGGAGTCCGTTTAGTATTTCTCTTTATTTTTCTTCCGAGCGGAATAATTAAAAAAAGGAACCGACCTAACGGGCCGTGTCCGACTAGGACTCCGGCCCGACTAGCGTATAAAAGCAGGGGCAGCCCACCCGGGGGAAACCCTAGCCCAGCAGCCGACCCCGCCCCAGCTCCGCGCCGGCCGCCGCTGCCGCCGCGCCACCACGCCGGCCGCCGCCGCCACCGAGGTTCGCCGCTGCCTCGTTTTCCATGCCAAAAAAATATATCGGCGTTCGTCGTTTTTCTTTTTCTCGGATTAAATCCGCGATTTTTCTGATCGCGATTCCTGATCCGATTTTCGTTTTAGTATAACTTTTCGCTCGTTTATCGGAATCAGGCGATTCAAGCGCCTAGAGTTTCGTCTCAAAACCCTCTATTCGTTTAACCAACTTAAACATGATTTTGCTACTGTAAAATTTGCCCTAGATCCAGATTACTAGAAAGAAGTTGTTTTCTTTCGTCGTTTGACTTTCGTTGTTCGTTCAATTTGATTCTTTTTGCCAACCGGAGTTCTTAAGTTGAACCCTCTGGTTAGATCTCTTATTTGAGTTTTACCTGTGCATTAGATGAGTACTTATTGTATGCTTGTTTGTTTGTCTGCGATAGAATACCTAGAGTGCGCCGCCTATTACTTCGAATCGTTATGTTTCACGGATCATCAGCAAGGCAAGTAACACTTTGATCATACCTTTCTACTACCCAGTTTTATTGCATTAGATCAATCCTCACACATTGCATGATTAGGATCTAATTAAATTGTGGGATGGGAAGTAGATGAGGTAGCACCTATTACCTGTTATTATCAAACCTTTGGGAGTTACTTCTACGTTGCTTATTATGCCATGCTATGCTAGTAGACGTGGATTGGGTGAGTGATATCCATGACAGATGTGAGATTGTTAATTAATGGTTTATCTAAGGTGGCAACTTAAACACACATCTGGGTGGATTGAGGCACCTGGGTATTCCAGGACTTGTTTGTTTTATTTTGGACCGCCACCCAGGCTCAAAGAGATCATGAGACTATTTATACTAGAAACTTCCGTGTGCAGCCACAAGCTATTATGGGCTCTAGCATAGTTGACTAAGTTGTGCGAACTCTTACAGTGGTAGACTAGCAGATGTAGGGGATGTAGGTGGTACGGTCTACCCGATCGTAAGGTGCTAGCACTTCTGAAAGACTATGTCTCGGTCATCCGTCTTCTCAAACACCCTGTAGTGCGAGAAACCAAACGGAGGCGATCGAGTCTTGTGGGGAAAAGTGCGCAAACCTCTGCAGAGTGTAATAAACTAATCATGATTAGCCGTGTCCCCGATTATGGACATCTTGAGTATCTAGTACTTGGATTATCATGTGAATCTCAACATGTTACTCTAAATTAATTTTGTTGGGTTATGTTTAATGATGATGCTTAATTGGGATTGAGAATGCTGTCAACCATTCTCAATGTTTAACAACCACCATGATAGTAATTAAATTTTATTCCTTTGAAGTAGGGAAAAATTGGCTTTACGCAAAACTGTAACCATAGAGCTTTCCACCAGCCAAATATGCATATAGTATAGCTGTTTCATTCCATTACTCTCTATGTGTTACCTTGCCAGCAAATTCCATGTGCTGACCCGTTCTGGGCTGCAACGTTAATGTTGCAGACTTTTCAGACGATGATTAAGGAGTTTTTAGGTCGTGGTTCTATACTCAGTGATGCCGTTGGAGTTGATGGACTCACTTATCTTCCAAGCCTTCCGCTGTTATCGTTATTAGTGGCCTTAAGCCATATTTATTGTAATAAGTTCTCTTTTGAGACACTCGATGTAATAAGTGTGTGATTGCTACTCTGCTATAAATCCTCTAAGTACTGTGTGGTGTCAGCATTACTGATCCAGGGATGACACCGGAGCACAGAGATCAGACTGTTTGAGGTCTGGTCGCTACAGAGATGGTATCAGAGCACACACTGACTGTAGGACCCGACCACTAAGCTATAGACCTAGATCACTCTCTTCTCTTCTGACTTCTCATCTTTTCTACTTTTTAGGATGGCGGATGCAAGGAACAAGTTTACACAACCGGATGAAGATACACCCTTTGGACGACACTTGAAGGAAGTCACTAGATACCTGAACATAGGAGTACCAAGTTTCACCGGAACCTACAACTCCACTTTACCTGAAGAAGAGCGCTGGATGATTCAAGTTCAAATTCCAGGAAGGACGTTCATGCCAGTCACTGAGCCCATAGAGTTTTCTTTTGATGCACCAACTTGGAGTCTAGGAAAGAGCATGGCAGCTCACATCGCCATGGGACGCATTGGAGAAGTCTATCGCAATGATATCAAGGATACTATCTACCAGATTTGTGGGCGCCGAGATGAGCACTGGGAGATGATCAGCACCAGGAAGGATAGATCAATCGCAGCTTTTATCCAGGAGCTAAAGCAGCACATTCGACGACAGGAGAACGAGATGTGCGCTGACATGATAGATCTGAAGAAGGCAAAGACTAGAATCAAGGAACTGGAGGAAGAACTCAAGGCTACACGTGAAGATTATGAAGAGGAAATTGAAGTATTGGTGGATAAGAATGCCGACCTAACAAAGAAGATTGGAATATTTATGGGAGACCCTACGCCAGTAGATGAAGACGAAGAACCCAAGGAGATTAGCCCAGAAGACTACATCATCATCGACGGCACCGACTCGGAAGCAGATAGTAGTGATGATGACTATGTTGATGAAGCAGGAGCAGATATTATGGAGTCAACGACCGTAGAATATTTCCAATAGACCACCTCATCAGTAGTAGTAGTCCACCATGTAAATATAGTAGTCCGAGCACTTTTGCGATAGATAGATCGATTGTATGCCCTTGTTTGATTGATTGAAGTGAATTGTTGCTTTTGCCTCATGTGCATATGGGTAGTGTTTTCTCTTTAGACCCCCTCTATTCTTATATCTCATCTTTTCTAAACCCTCAGATGCCTCCGAGACGTGACCCCGGATTTGCCTTTCCACCGGAGCTCACCCAGTTGATCCAGCAGCAGAACACGTTGATGCAGTTGCTAGTCCAGAATCAGAATCAGGGGAACAACAACAACAACCCATCACCACCACCACCTGTTGACCACTTAACCCGTTTTCTTAGGCCGAATCCACCGGTGTTTTCCAGTAGAACCGAGCCGATAGTAGCAGATGATTGGCTCCGCAAGACAGCTAGGGAGTTGACCACAACAGGATGCACAGATGCGGAGAAGGTGAAGTTTGCCGCACATCAGCTAGAAGGACCCGCAGCATCATGGTGGGAGAATTTCACAGCCACTTTCTCTGTAGACATTCTCACATGGGACCAGTTTCAGCAGGCTTTTCATACTGCCCATGTTTCAGCAGGAGCTATGGCCATGAAGAAGCGTGAGTTTCACAACTTATGCCAAGGAGGAAGGACAGTTGGCCAGTATGTGGAGGAGTTTAGTAAGTTAGCACGTTATGCCCCAGATGACGTCGCTACGGATGCAGCAAAGCAGGAGAAGTTTCTGGAAGGACTGAATGATGAGTTGAGCATGCAGTTGATGGTAGCAACCTTCAACAACTATCAGGAGTTGGTAGATCGTGCTCTTATCATAGAAGGGAAGCAGCAACAAATTGAGAATCGCAAGAGGAAGTATGGACAAGGAAAGTACAATTCAGGAGCTCAGCAGAAGCCACATTTTACCCCTAGACCGGGAGGACATTTTCAGCATACCCATGGAGGAGGTAGCTCGCACAATCACAATGGCACCAAGAATGGAAATCGGAATGGAGGAAGCAACGACCAGAACCGCACCAACCCATCCACCCCAGCCAAGAAGGACCTGAGCCAAGTCACTTGTTTTAAGTGTCAGAAAACCGGACATTATGCCAATGAATGTCCTGAAGGCCAAAATGGCAATGGAAGTTCTGGAAAGAAGCCGAACCCTTTCAATAGGGGACAGGTGAACCACGTTAGTGTGGAGGAGGTTGAAGCTCAGCCCGATGCAGTAATAGGTAAGTTTTTGGTTAAGTCATTTACTGCACTCATTCTTTTTGATACTGGTGCATCGCATTCATACATCTCAAGGGGATTTGTGGATAAGTATAACCTACCAACCCAAGCCCTTAGGTCACCCATGTTAGTAACCTCGCCCGGAGCAGAGTATGTGGCTAGTCTATGGTGTGATCGGTTACCATTAAGGATTGGTAACTATGTTTTTCTCTCAGATCTAATAGTATTGGAATCTCAAGGATTGGATGTGATATTAGGCATGGATTGGTTATCAAAGTATGAAGGGAATATTGAATGTGCTAGTAAGTCAATCTTGCTTACCACCCCAGAAGGGAGAAGGATCAAGTATGTATCCCGACATGTGCCGAAGAGGACTCAAGTAAATTGCTTAACGGGAGTTGTGCAGGAGGAAGTACTGGTGGTAAGAGATTTTCCTGATGTATTTCCAGAGGAGTTGCCAGGCATGCCACCGGATAGAGATATTGAGTTTTTGATTGAGCTATTGCCAGGCACAGGGCCAATATCAAAGAGACCATATAGGATGCCAGCAAAGGATTTGGTGGAAATTAAGAAGCAGATTAAGGAGTTACTGGATAAAGGATATATTCGCCCAAGTTCTTCGCCTTGGGGATCGCCAGTACTACTAGTGGAGAAGAAGGATGGATCGTTAAGGATGGTTGTTGATTATCGAGGATTGAATGAAGTAATGATCAAGAACAAGTACCCACTACCAATGATCAATGATCTATTTGATCGATTGCAAGGAGCTAAGGTATTTTCCAAGATCGATCTGCGATCAGGATACCACCAGTTGAAGATTCGAGAATAGGATATTCCTAAGACAACTTTTACCACCAGGTATGGGCTGTATGAGTATACCATTATGCCATTTGGTCTGACTAACGCACCTGCCTATTTTATGAACATGATGAACAAAGTGTTTATGGAGTTTTTGGATAAGTTCGTCGTAGTGTTCATCGATGATATACTGGTATATTCGAAGAACGAAGAGGAGCATAAGGAGCATTTGCGTTTGGTACTTGGAAAGCTCAGAGAACATCAATTATATGCCAAGTTCAGCAAATGTGAGTTTTGGCTGAAGGAAGTAGGATTCCTCGGACACGTTATATCTGGAGAAGGTATAGCAGTTGATCCCACCAAAGTAGAAACCGTGACCAAGTGGGAAGCCCCAACAACAGTTGGAGACATCCGGAGTTTTCTTGGACTCGCAGGATACTACCGGAGATTTATTGAGAATTTCTCAAAGATTGCGAAGCCTATGACTGAGTTGCTGAAGAAAGATACCAAGTTCATATGGACGGAGGAATGTGAGGCTAGTTTCCAGGAGTTGAAGAAACGTTTGGTTACCTCACCAGTGTTGATTTTGCCAGACCAGACCAAGGATTATGAGGTGCATTGCGATGCTTCACGTCGAGGACTTGGAGTAGTGCTTATGTAGGAAGGGAGAGTTGTTTCATATGCCTCAAGACAACTGAAGCCTCATGAGTTGAATTATGCCATGCATGATTTGGAGTTAGCAGCCGTAGTGCATGCACTGAACACTTGGAGACATTTCCTCATTGGAAATCATTATGAGGTGTACATGGATCATAAGAGTTTGAAGTACATTTTCACCCAGAAGGAGTTGAATCTCAGACAAAGGAGATGGTTGGAGCTTATCAAGGATTATGATATGAGATTGCATTCTCACCCCGGAAAGGCTAATGTAGTAGCTGACCCATTAAGCCGTAAGAGCCATGTCAATACATTAATGACGGGAGAAATACCCAAGGAGTTAGCAGAAAATCTTCGTGAACTATGTTTGGAAATAGTTCCGAGAGGCTACGTAGCAGCATTGGAGATTCAGTCAACCTTGATGGATTAAATCAGGGAAGCTCTGAAAGCTAACAAAGAGATTGCCGCTATAAAGGAGAAACTGAGTAAAGGAAAAGCTAAAGGATTTCGTGAGGATGAGCACGACACCCTATGGTTTGAAGACCGTGTTTACGTACCCAATGACCCGGAGATCAGGAAGTTGATATTGCAAGAGGCACACGATTCACCATATTTGATTCACCCAGGAAATACCAAGATGTATTTGGATCTGAAGGATATTTTTTGGTGGACCGGAATGAAGAAGGATATTGCGGAGTACGTAGCAGTTTGTGATGTATGTCAAAGAGTAAAGGCAGAGCATCAGAAGCCAGCAGTATTGTTACAACCATTGCCGATACCCGAATGGAAGTGGGATAAGCTAGGCATGGATTTTATCACGGGATTACCCAGGACTCGTTCAGGCTATGACTCAATTTGGGTTGTAGTTGATCGATTGACGAAAGTAGCTCATTTCATCCCAGTAAAGACCACTTATACCAGTGCTAAGTTGGCGAAGATATACATGACCAGGATCGTATGTCTGCATGGAGTTCCAAGGAGTATCGTATCGGATAGAGGAACCCAGTTTACCTCAAAGTTCTGGAAGCAGTTGCACGAAACTTTGGGAACCAGGCTAGAGTTCAGTACAGCTTTTCATCCACAGACAGATGGACAGACCGAGAGAGTCAATCAGATTTTGGAGGATATGCTGAGAGCTTGTGCGCTAGATTATGGATCTAGTTGGGACGACAATCTGCCATATGCCGAGTTCTCTTACAACAACAGTTATCAAACCAGTTTAAAGATGGCCCCTTTTGAAGCCTTGTATGGAAGGAGGTGCAGGACACCGTTGTCATGGGACGAAGTTGGAGACCGCCAGTTGTTTGGACCTGACTTGATTAAAGAGTCTGAACAAAAGGTGAAGTTGATTCGCGATAGGCTCAAGATAGCCTAGTCCAGACAGAAGAGTTATGCAGATTCTAAACGCAAGGAGACAGTTTACGAAGTTGGAGATAGAGCTTATCTTCGAGTATCTCCACTTCGGGGAACAAAGCGTTTTGGAGTTAAAGGGAAGTTAGCGCCACGATTTGTAGGACCATATCGAGTTTTGGAGTGTACGGGAGAAGTGGCCTACAAGTTGGAATTGCCCGAAAGATTGTCAGGAGTTCATGATGTGTTCCACGTTTCTCAGTTAAAGAAGTGTCATGCGGAGATGGCTGACATACTGTTGAGAGACACAGTGCCTTTGGAAACTATTCAGTTGGATGACGATTTGACGTACGAGGAGAAACCAATTAAGATCCTCAAGTTTGCCAGCCGAGTTACTGATACGTCTCCAACGTATCTATAATTTTTGATTGCTCCATGCTATACTATTTACTGTTTTGAATGTTTATGGGCTTTATTATACACTTTTATATCATTTTCGGGACTAACCTATTAACCCAGAGCCTAGTGCCAGTTTCTGTTTTTACCCTGTTTTAGGGTTTTGAAGAAAAGGAAAATCAAACGGAGTCCAATTGACCTGAAACTTCACGGAACTCATTTTTGGAAGGAAAGAAGCCCAGAAGACTTGGAGTGCACGTCGGGGGATCTGCGAGGAGGTCACGAGGCAGGGGGCGCGCCCACCCCCCTGGGCGCGCCCTCCACCCTCGTGAGCCCCTCGTGGCCCCCCTGACGTACTTCTTCCGCCTATATATCTCCATATACCCTAAAAACATCCGTGAGCACAATAGATCGGGAGTTCCGCCGCCAGAAGCCTCCGTAGCCACCGAAAACCAATCTAGACCCATTCCGACGCCCTGCCGGAGGGGGCAATCCCTCTCCGGTGGCCATCTTCATCATCCCGGTGCTCTCCATGACGAGGAGGGAGTAGTTCTCCCTCGGGGCTGAGGGTATGTACCAGTAGCTATGTGTTTGAGCTCTCTCTCCCTCTCTCTCTCGTGTTCTTGAGGTGATACGATCTTGATGTATCACGAGCTTTACTATTATATTTGGATCCTATGATGTTTCTTCCCCCTCTACTCTCTTGGAATGAATTGAGTTTCCCCTTTGGAATTATCTTATCGGATTGAGTCTTTAAAGATTTGAGAACACTTGATGTATGTCTTGCCATGGATATCTGTGGTGACAATGGGATACCACGTGCCACTTGATGTATGTTTTGGTGACCAACTTGCGGGTTCCGCCCATGAACCTATGCATAGGGGTTGGCACCCGTTTTCGTCGTGATTCTCTGGTAGAAACTTTGGGGCACTCTTTGAGGTTCTATGTGTTGGTTGAATAGATGAATTGAGATTTTGTGATGCATATCGTATACTCATGCCCACGGATACTTGAGGTGACAATGGAGTATCTAGGTGACATTAGGGTTTTGGTTGATTTGTGTCTTAAGGTGTTATTCTAGAACAAACTCTAGGGCTGTTTGTGACACTTATAGGAATAGCCCAACGGATTGATTGGAAAGAATAACTTTGAGGTGGTTTCGTACCCTACCATAATCTCTTCGTTCATTCTCCGCTATTAGTGACTTTGGAGTGACTCTTTGTTGCATGTTGAGGGATAGTTATGTGATCCAATTATGTTAGTATTGTTGAGGGAACTTGCACTAGCGAAAGTATGAACCCTAGGCCTTGTTTCAACGCATTGCAATACCGTTTACGGTCACTTTTATCATTCTTTACCTTGTTGTTTTTATATTTTCAGATTACAAAAACTATTATCTACTATCCATATTGCACTAGTATCACCATCTCTTCGCCGAACTAGTGCACCTATACAATTTACCATTGTATTGGGTGTGTTGGGGACACAAGAGACTCTCTGTTATTTGGTTGCAGGGTTGCTTGAGAGATACCATCTTCATCCTATGCCTCCTACGGATTGATAAACCTTAGGTCATCCACTTGAGGGAAATTTGCTACTGTCCTACAAACCTCTGCACTTGGAGGCCCAACAACATCTACAAGAAGAAGGTTGTGTAGTAGACATCAAGCTCTTTTCTGGCGCCGTTGCCGGGGAGGTGAGTGCTTGAAGGTATATCTTTAGATCTTGCAATCAAATCTTTTTGTTTCTTGTTTTAGCACTAGTTTAGTTTATAAAAGAAAACTATATAAAAAATGGAATTGAGTTTGTCTCATAGGCTTCACCTTTTTAATATCTTTCATGAGTATGATGGAAAGGAAAATTGTGCTCAAGTGTTAGAAGAAGAAATCTATAAAATGTTTGGCACTAAGTATTTGAATGATGAGCATGATTGTAATGTTGTTAGTATGAATTCCTTGAATATCCATGATGCTAATGATATGCAAAGCCACAAGCTTGGGGAAGCTATGTTGGATGAAGATGATATTTTTTGCCCCCCAATTTTTGATGAGCAAATTTATTATGATGAAAGCATGCCTCCTATCTATGATGATTATTTTGATGACACGTATGCTTTAAAGAATAATGATAACCATGAAACTTGTCATCTTGATCTTAATTTTCAATCACATGATAGTTATTTTGTTGAGTTTGCTCCCACTATTATTCATGAGAAGAATGTTGCTTGTGTGGAGAGTAGTAAATTTTCTATGCTTGTAGATCATGAAAAGAATGCTTTAGGTGCTGGTTATATTGTTGAATTCATTCATGATGCTACTGAAAATTATTATGAGGGAGGAACATATGCTTGTAGGAATTGCAATAATATCAAGTTTCCTCTCTATGTGCTTAAAATTTTGAAGTTATGCTTGTTTTACCTTCCTATGCAAGTTGATTATTGTTCCCATAAGTTGTTTGCTCACAAAATCCCTATGCATAGGAAGTGGGTTAGACTTAAATGTGCTAGTCATATTCTTCATGATCCTCTCTTTATGTTTTAATTCTTATCTTTTATGTGAGCATCATTGAAATCATCATGCCTAGCTAGGGGCGTTAAACGATAGCGCTTGTTGGGAGGCAACCCAACTTTATTTTTGTTCCTTACTTTTTGCTACTGTTTAGTAATAGATAATTCATCTAGCCTCTGTTTATATGTAGTTTTATGTTTTAAATTAGTGTTTGTGCCAAGTAGAACCGTTGGGAAGACTTGGGGAAAGTCTTGTTGATCATGCTGTAAAAAACAGAAACTTGAGCGCTCACGAGAATTGCTGCCATTTTTTACTGGAGAGTGCTATTTAGTTAAATTTTTTTGAAGATGATTAATAGATAAATTACTCAGGTCCAGCAATTTATTTGAGAATTTTATGAGTTCCAGAAGTATACGTTTGGTCCAGATTACTACAGACTGTTATGTTTTGACAGATTCTGTTTTTCATGTGTTGTTTACTTATTCTGATGAATCTATGGCTAGTAAAATAGTTTATAAACCATAGAGAAGTTGGAATACATTGCATGATCATACCTTTTCTACTACCCAGTTTTATTGCATTAGATCAATCCTCACACATTGCATGATTAGGATCTAATTAAATTGTGGGATGGGAAGTAGATGAGGTAGCACCTATTACCTGTTATTATCAAACCTTTGGGAGTTACTTCTACGTTGCTTATTATGCCATGCTATGCTAGTAGACGTGGATTGGGTGAGTGATATCCATGACAGATGTGAGATTGTTAATTAATGGTTTATCTAAGGTGGCAACTTAAACACACATCTGGGTGGATTGAGGCACCTGGGTATTCCAGGACTTGTTTGTTTTATTTTGGACCGCCACCCAGGCTCAAAGGGATCATGAGACTATTCATACTAGAAACTTCCATATGCAGCCACAAGCTATTATGGGCTCTAGCATAGTTGACTAAGTTGTGCGAACTCTTACAGTGGTAGACTAGCAGATGTAGGGGATGTAGGTGGTACGGTCTACCCGATCGTAAGGTGCTAGCACTTCTGAAAGACTATGTCTCGGTCATCCGTCTTCTCAAACACCCTGTAGTGCGAGAAACCAAACGGAGGCGATCGAGTCTTGTGGGGAAAAGTGTGCAAACCTCTGTAGAGTATAATAAACTAATCATGATTAGCCGTGTCCCCGGTTATGGACATCTTGAGTATCTAGTACTTGGATTATCATGTGAATCTCAACATGTTACTCTAAATTAATTTTGTTGGGTTATGTTTAATGATGATGCTTAATTGGGATTGAGAATGCTGTCAACCATTCTCAATGTTTAACAACCACCATGATAGTAATTAAATTTTATTCCTTTGAAGTAGGGAAAATTGGCTTTACGCAAAACTGTAACCATAGAGCTTTCCACCAGCCAAATATGCATATAGTATAGCTGTTTCATTCCATTACTCTCTATGTGTTACCTTGCCAGCATATTCCATGTGCTGACCCATTCTGGGCTGCAACGTTAATGTTGCAGACTTTTCAGACGATGATTAAGGAGTTTTTAGGTCGTGGTTCTATACTCAGTGATGCCGTTGGAGTTGATGGACTCACTTATCTTCCAAGCCTTCCGTTGTTATCGTTATTAGTGGCCTTAAGCCATATTTATTGTAATAACTTCTCTTTTGAGACACTCGATGTAATAAGTGTGTGATTGCTACTCTGCTATAAATCCTCTAAGTACTGTGTGGTGTCAGCATTACTGATCCAGGGATGACACCGGAGCACAGAGATCAGACTGTTTGAGGTCTGGTCGCTACAGAGATGGTATCAGAACACACGCTGACTGTAGGACACGACCACTAAGCTACAGACCTAGATCACTCTCTTCTCTTCTGACTTCTCATCTTCTCTACTTTTTAGGATGGCGGATGCAAGGAACAAGTTTACACAACCGGATGAAGATACACCCTTTGGAGGACACTTGAAGGAAGTCACTAGATACCTGAACATAGGAGTACCAAGCTTCACCGGAACCTACAACTCCACTTTACCTGAAGAAGAGCGCTAGATGATTCAAGTTCAAATTCCAGGAAGGACGTTCATGCCAGTCACTGAGCCCATAGAGTTTTCTTTTGATGCACCAACTTGGAGTCTAGGAAAGAGCATGGCAGCTCACATCGCCATGGGACGCATTGGAGAAGTCTATCGCAATGATCTCAAGGATACTATCTACCAGATTTGTGGGCGCCGAGATGAGCACCGGGAGATGATCAGCACCAGGAAGGATAGATCAATCGCAGCTTTTATCCAGGAGCTAAACCAGCACATTCGACGACAGGAGAACCAGATGTGCACTGACATGATAGATCTGAAGAAGGCAAAGACTAGAATCAAGGAACTGGAGGAAGAACTCAAGGCTACACGTGAAGATTATGAAGAGGAAATTGAAGTATTGGTGGATAAGAATGCCGACCTAACAAAGAAGATTGGAATATTTATGGGAGACCCTACGCCAGTAGATGAAGACGAAGAACCCAAGGAGATTAGCCCAGAAGACTACATCATCATCGACGGCACCGACTCGGAAGCAGATAGTAGTGATGATGACTATGTTGATGAAGCAGGAGCAGATATTATGGAGTCAACGACCGTAGAATATTTCCAATAGACCACCTCATCAGTAGTAGTAGTCCACCATGTAAATATAGTAGTCCGAGCACTTTTGCGATAGATAGATCGATTGTATGCCCTTGTTTGATTGATTGAAGTGAATTGTTGCTTTTGCCTCATGTGCATATGGGTAGTGTTTTCTCTTTAGACCCCCTCTATTCTTATATCTCATCTTTTCTAAACCCTCAGATGCCTCCGAGACGTGACCCCGGATTTGCCTTTCCACCGGAGCTCACCCAGTTGATCCAGCAGCAGAACACATTGATGCAGTTGCTAGTCCAGAATCAGAATCAGGGGAACAACAACAACAACCCATCACCACCACCACCTGTTGACCACTTAACCCGTTTTCTTAGGCCGAATCCACCGGTGTTTTCCAGTAGCACCGAGCCGATAGTAGCAGATGATTGGCTCCACAAGACAGCTAGGGAGTTGACCACAACAGGATGCACAGATGCGGAGAAGGTGAAGTTTGCCGCACATCAGCTAGAAGGACCCGCAACATCATGGTGGGAGAATTTCACAGCCACTTTCCCTGTAGACATTGTCACATGGGACCAGTTTTAGCAGGCTTTTCATACTGCCCATGTTTCAGCAGGAGCTATGGCCATGAAGAAGCGTGAGTTTCGCAACTTACGCCAAGGAGGAAGGACAGTTGACCAGTATGTGGAGGAGTTTAGTAAGTTAGCACGTTATGCCCTAGATGACGTCGCTACGGATGCAGCAAAGCAGGAGAAGTTTCTGGAAGGACTGAATGATGAGTTGAGCATGCAGTTGATGGTAGCAACCTTCAACAACTATCAGGAGTTGGTAGATCATGCTCTTATCATAGAAGGGAAGCAGCAGCAAATTGAGAATCGCAAGAGGAAGTATGGACAAGGAAAGTACAATTCAGGAGCTCAGCAGAAGCCACATTTTACCCCTAGACCGGGAGGACATTTTCAACATACCCATGGAGGAGGTAGCTCGCACAATCACAATGGCACCAAGAATGGAAATGGGAATGGAGGAAGCAACGACCAGAACCGCACCAACCCATCCACCCCAGCCAAGAAGGACCTGAGCCAAGTCACTTGTTTTAAGTGTCAGAAAACCGGACATTATGCCAATGAATGTCCTGAAGGCCAAAATGGCAATGGAAGTTCTGGAAAGAAGCCGAACCCTTTCAACAGGGGACAGGTGAACCACGTTAGCGTGGAGGAGGTTGAAGCTCAGCCCGATGCAGTAATAGGTAAGTTTTTGGTTAAGTCATTTACTGCACTCGTTCTTTTTGATACTGGTGCATCGCATTCATACATCTCAAGGGGATTTGTGGATAAGTATAACCTACCAACCCAAGCCCTTAGGTCACCCATGTTAGTAACCTCGCCCGGAGCAGAGTATGTGGCTAGTCTATGGTGTGATCGGTTACCATTAAGGATTGGTAACTATGTTTTTCTCTCAGACCTAATAGTATTGGAATCTCAAGGATTGGATGTGATATTAGGCATGGATTGGTTATCAAAGTATGAAGGGAATATTGAATGTGCTAGTAAGTCAATCTTGCTTACCACCCCAGAAGGGAGAAGGATCAAGTATGTATCCCGACATGTGCCGAAGAGGACTCAAGTAAATTGCTTAACAAGAGTTGTGCAGGAGGAAGTACCGGTGGTAAGGGATTTTCCTGATGTATTTCCAGAGGAGTTGCCAGGCATGCCACCAGATAGAGATATTGAGTTTTTGATTGAGCTATTGCCAGGCACAGGGCCAATATCAAAGAGACCATATAGGATGCCAGCAAAGGATTTGGTGGAAATTAAGAAGCAAATTAAGGAGTTACTGGATAAAGGATATATTCGCCCAAGTTCTTCGCCTTGGGGATCGCCAGTACTACTAGTGGAGAAGAAGGATGGATCGTTAAGGATGGTTGTTGATTATCGAGGATTGAATGAAGTAATGATCAAGAACAAGTACCCACTACCAATGATCAATGATCTATTTGATCGATTGCAAGGAGCTAAGGTATTTTCCAAGATCGATCTGCGATCAGGATACCACCAGTTGAAGATTCGAGAATAGGATATTCCTAAGACAACTTTTACCACCAGGTATGGGCTGTATGAGTATACCATTATGCCATTTGGTCTGACTAACGCACCTGCCTATTTTATGAACATGATGAACAAAGTGTTTATGGAGTTTTTGGATAAGTTCGTCGTAGTGTTCATTGAAGACATTGAATTCCAGCTGAAAATGTGGTTTTCTCAACACACTATAAGTGTTTGTCGCCATAGTGCAAATACTATAGCGCACGAATTAGCTAAAGTTGGTCGTTTATGTTTGCCAAATGATAGAATTGGCTGGAACTCTAATGTACCGCCTGAAGTGGCTATTTGTGTTTCGGGGTGACTTGCCCGTGCATCATTAAGTTATAAAGCTTTGCTTTGCCCTATTTTTTTATTTCCTTGTATAGATGGACTCACTGTTCTTTCCATCAGCCATCTTGTGGTAGTAGCGGCCTTGCAATGGGTGTGGTGCCGCCTTTTGGCCACCGTGGACGTCTATGGACTTCCCATCAAGCACTCCTTTCGGAATCTCCGAATTACCACCATATTCTTCATTGGGGACCGGTGATGTGGAGCATCCCAAGGTCATCCCCATGGACCTACCTACGTCACCCACGACACCACTTGGACCAATGACAAGAGCACGAGCAAAGGCTATTGAAGATAAGGTGAACTCGCTCCTTTCTGACCTACCACTTCTATGCATGAGACATGGCTGGTACCTCAAGCGGAAACACTATGTGTGATCAGGTACTTGGAGGAGAGCCATGGAGCAGCTACACCCATCGGACAAGACGGTGAGGACACCAAGCGTCAAGTCCAAGGGAATCAGGCCAAAGAGAGCTACAGCAGTCGGATTCCCGACCAGGACCGGACGTCCGACACCTCCGAGGCCTCGGACGACCGATCCTCTACGGATGACTGACGCTGCCCCAACCGAACAGAAAACATGAAAGTCCGAGGAAGATCGGACGACCGGTGGCGGACGACCGGACTCCTACAGATGTCCGACGCCACGGCGACCAAGCATAAAACTATGGAAATCCGAAGATCTATGGATGTTCGGCCCGTACCGAGTCTCCGGACGTCCGCCGCCCACCGGACGTCCGGCCCCTGGCTGTGTCTAGTTGCGGGCTGAGGCCCACGTAACCCTTCACTTTACCCCCCCTTTTGTACTAAGACTATAAATAGACCTCCCCCTCCTCCTAGCTAGGGTTAGTAAAGGATTAGCCCATTTTGTGGGAGAGCTTTGCTCATCCACTTGGTTACCTTCTCCTCGGAGATCCTGCCTCCTCGGAGAAGATCCCACAAGCGGATTCAAGACCCCTTCACGGGAAGAACCTCAAGACCTCCTCACGGAGAAGATCATGCTACTTGTATCGTCCTTAGTTGACCGTGGATCATGTAT
This sequence comes from Triticum monococcum, assembly GCA_034509565.1. NCBI lineage: Eukaryota > Viridiplantae > Streptophyta > Magnoliopsida > Poales > Poaceae > Triticum > Triticum monococcum. The sequence goes on along the minus strand of CM067845.1, from coordinate 361,013,413 downwards.
CTCTTATGTGTTTGAGGATCTAGCATATGTGTGATTGTTCTTGTTGGTTTGAGTGCTTCTCCCGTGTTTCTCCTCGTGTTCTTCATGTTCCTCGTGGAATCCGCTCCAACCGTGAAAGATCGGGCCACTAGGGTTCTACCCTACATCATCTTGGTATCATGAGCCACATTGATCACGATTTCAGAGCCTCCCCGTTGTGTTTTCTAGCCTTGTTTTGTTGATTTCGTCCTAAATTCGAAAATTCCCCACAAAAATAGCCCTTGTCGGTGTACTAGAGTAGGGTACCCTAGTAACCCGAACTTGTGCACGGGCAGTCGCAGCATCCCGCGGCAAGGCTTGCCGGGTGACCGCCAAGGTCCTCCGTGGTTCCTTTGGAGCCATTCAAGAACAAAGTATCCAAGCCAAGGAGACAAGACCCCGGCGAGAGGAGCTTGCCGGGAAGGCCAACCAAGGCATCTCAAGGAACTTGCCGCGACGCGCCACACGTCCCGGCAAAGCCCGGTGAGCGACAAGCTCCCGAACGCGACAAAAAACAACGACCGCGGCAAGGCGCTTGCCGCGGCAAGCCACCACTCTGTACCCGTGCTCCAGCACATCCACCAACGTGTCGCTCTGGGACCCTTCCTGGCATACGTGGCGGGAGGCTGTGCAGCCAGCGGTGCGCGGTGGCAAGCGGCGCTGACAAGATTGCCATCGTGGCGAGCGGTGGCGTCCCTGACGGTCCCTTTTGCATTATTTGGGCGAGGTAGACGGGCATTTAATGCCCTTGTCCCCTGCCGTCAGGGTTAGGTATGATACACTGTAGCAGGCAGCTGTACCAACCGCAACATCTTTCCATTTTTACCCTTGTCTACGTTGCCACATGTCGGTGACCCCTTGAGCATATAAAAGGAGGCCCATGCGCAACGTAGAAAGGGGGGAGAGCGTTGGAAGGAGAGGACCACTCACGCTCGGTCTCGTTAGCTGCTGGTGTGTACTGTAGCACTCCGCGCTCCCGAGCAAGAACTCAATACAAACCACGAAGCAGGAGTAGGGTTTTACGCATCCGTGCGGCCCGAACCTGGGTAAACTGCTCATGTGTTTCGCCTCGATCTGCTCTTCGTGCGATCTCCGCCCCCCTGCCGAACCAAAAGGGGCTCGGTCCGCCGGTCCCATAGGTGTTCGTGGATTAGTCCCCCGACATCTTTGGCGCGTGAACGCGCTGAGGAAGGGAGGAAACTCCCCGGAGAGAATACAGGAGCAGGAGGATCTGACAGCGAGGATGCTGCCCCGGCAAAGAAAAACCGGCGACGGAACAACAGGAAAAAGAAAGGCAAAGATGTGCTAGTCATTGAGCAGTCCGGCAACGACGGTGGCGCCAAGAAAGCCAAAGCTGGTAGCTCCGGCAAGGAGATTGCCGCATGCACCAACTACCAGGCTGTGGCGGTCGCCGACAAGCAGGACGGCACCGACAAGCAGTACTGCAAGATCCGCCGCACCAAGGGCCATGACCTCTAGAGCTGCAAGAAGGTCGAGCAGCTTGTCTAGCAGCAAAAGGCTGAATACGAGCGACGCGACAAGGAGAGGGCCCAAGGAGGTGCTGGAGAATCCGGCAAGAAGCATGCCGGCCGGGGAGGACGCCGCGGCAAGGCCAAGCAGCGGCAAGGAGACAGGCCTCCCCGCGGCCGCGACAAGAATGAAGATGACGACGATGACGAAGACATGGATGATGTCGAGACCAGTGAGCAGGAGTTCCAGAAAGCCACAGAGGTCTTGTGCATTGACGGCGGTGCTTCTTTGCATACTTCGCACCGCCAACTCAAGCAGTGGGTGCGGGAAGTCAATGCGGCGGAACCACCTGTCGAGTCATGCAAGCTTTTGAAATGGTCCAGCACGCCTATCATCTTTGATATTGAGGACCACCCTGATCGCACAACTGCGGTCGGGTGCTTGCCGATGTTGGTTTCACCAACTATCCGCAACCTCAAGGTCACTAAGATGCTAGTTGACGGCGGGGCCGGCTTGAACCTGATCTCCTCCACTGTACTCCAGAAACTCCAAATCCCTGACAGCGAGCTTGAAGAGACCGGCACATTCCAAGGAATCAACCCGGGAAGGAGCAAGCTGAAGGGGAAGGTCACGTTGCCAGTAACATTTGGCAGCGAGTTGAACTACAGGACTGAGAGGGTCACTTTTAACGTTGCCGATTTTCCATTGCCTTACAATGGGATACTCGGTCGTCCAGCACTCGCCAAGTTCATGGCAGCCTCTCACTATGCATACAACATGCTGAAGATGCCAGGCCCGATAAGCGTCATTTCTGTCCCTGGCGACAAGAAGGATGCTCTTATCTGCGCCGACAAAATCTACCGGGAAGCGGCAGCCGCTACAGATCGCAAGTCACCTGCCGTTGTAGCTCCCGGGGGGAAGAAGAAGACCAAGTCTGGCAAGAGTTCTGATGCCCACTCCGGCAAGCGCACCTCTTCGGAGTGCTGCGCTACCGTCGAGGACGCACCATCGAGCTCCATCGGCAAGTGTAAGAAGACAATGACAGCTCCGCCAGAGACCAAGAAGGTGTCCGCCAAGGAGGACGGCACTGGTGGTACCTTCACCATCAGTGCCACTCTTGACCCTAAATAGGAAAGCGCGCTCATTGCTTTCCTGCAGGTGAACGTCGACGTGTTTGCGTGGCAACCGTCTGGCATCCCCGGTGTTCCCAGGAAAGTAATTGAGCACCATCTTGCCGTTTGTCCTCATGCGCGGCCCGTCAAGCAGAAGGTCAGAAAGCAAGCAGTGGAGCGCCAAGAATTCATCACAGAAGAGATCAAGAAATTGGAAGCAGCAGGCCTTGTCAGAGGAGTGCTCCATCCTACGTGGTTGGCCAACCCTGTAGTCGTGCGCAAGGCAAATGGGAAATGGAGTCTTTGCATCGACTTTACCGATGTTAATAAAGCTTGTCCCAAAGACCCATTTCCCTTGCCGCGCATTGACCAGATTGTTGACTCCACGGCCGGATGTGACTTGCTTTCATTTCTTGACGCATACTCAGGATACCATCAAATCTTCATGGCAGAAGAAGATGAGGAGAAGACCGCATTCATCACTCCATGTGGCACGTACTGTTTCATACGGATGCCTTTCGGTTTAAAAAATGCCAGTTCAACATTTGCAAGGGTAGTCCATGTCGCTCTTGAGCCACAAATACACAGAAATGTGGAATCCTACATGGATGACATAGTGGTCAAGAGCAAGGACAAGGCAACTCTGATTCAAGATTTAGACGAGACCTTTGCAAATCTGCGCAAGATCAACCTCAAGCTCAACCCCGAGAAGTGTGTGTTTGGAGTCCCCTCCGGCAAGCTTCTCGGGTTCTTCGTGTCTCAGCGGGGAATTGAAGCCAATCCCGACAAGATCAAGGCCATTGAGCAGATTGAAGCACCAAAGCGCGTCAAGGATGTACGAAGACTTGCCAGTTGCGTGGCTGCTCTCAGCAGGTTTATCTCTAGGTCTGCTGAGCGCGCCCTGCCGTTTTTCAAAATATTGAAAAAGGCAGGTCCAATGAAATGGACTCCGGAAGCGGAGGCTGCGCTGCAGGACTTGAAGAGATACCTGTCCTCCACTCCAACACTTGTCGCACCTAAGCCACAAGAGAAGTTGCTGCTGTATATAGCGGCAACCAATCAAGTGGTTAGTGCTGCGTTAGTAGCAGAGAGGGAGGCAGATGACGAGCCAGCAACCACGGCAAGCGCATCCAGCGACAAGCAGGGGGCTTCCCCGACATGCGTGCATCGGCTGCAGAGCTGGCGTGGCTGGTTCGCGTCCCGCATGCGTGCGTTGGCTGCAGCGCGCTGGCGCCCGGCGTAGCAATGGCCCGACGCGGTGCATGGCACCGTGCTGGCCATTGGCATTTGATGCACCTGGCTGCACTTGATGATTGGTTCGTAACATGCTTGTGTATGGATTTTCCCTGCACAAATGCGTGTGGACGGATCGACATGTCTATCCAACGTGTGTATGGTCTGATCAACCATATACATGCAGCACCGCAAGTTCTTATGAAGATTGTCCTTGAGTACATCGCACCCTTCACCGATCGAGCAACGGATTACCGCTGCGTCGTCCCGTCGGACCGTAGCGCCGCTGCATCGCACCTTTGGGCTGTAGCGTCACGGCACGTGATTTTCGCCGTCGCCCTGAGGCTGTTCCCATGGTTGCACCACCTTGTGTGATGTCACTGCGTCGCTCCTTCGGACCATAGTGTAGTGGCCCGCGGTCAACCGCTGCCCCGAGGCTATCTGCTCCAGGCCGTCCCCGAGGCTGCACCGACCCTCGCGCTGTCGCTGCATCGCCCTGTCAGGCCATAGCGAGCGTCACATATGGTCCATGCAACCGCCCTGAGGTCTTCCCCGCCGTCACCCCGACTCGCGCGCTGCCGTTGTGTCTCCCCTTCGGCCCGTAGCGTCGCGGTGTGTGGTCCACTCCGCCATCCCCGCGCGTCGACTTCTACGTGGTATGTGTCACGCCGCATCCCTAGGCGCGGGAACGACACCGTCCACGCCGGTCCTCGTCATGCTGTCGGGTTCTTTCTCGCCTACTGCGAGCACCGTCGCCGCGCTTCTGACCTAACCGCCGCGGCCTCCTCCTCAGGCCGCCGCCGCCGCTCTTCTTCCCGGTCCACAGCGACTACCTCAACACCGGCTACCCCGACTCGACATCGACCACGGCGTCCCTCGGACGGCTACCTCAACAACAGCTACACCACCCTACGCTCTCGGCTACATCAACATTGGCACAAAGGGCTATTGCCTTGCTTGAGGAACCTCATCGGTTTCCACTCCAGCCACACCTTCCATGATGCATTGACCGTTACAGCTGTTGGGGGGGGATGGGGGTGTCTGTCGGCTTGCCTTCGGATTCTTCTTCAGTCTCACCGTTTGTGTAGCTACCGTTACGACTGTGGGGGGATGTTGAGTATCGTGATTGTTAGAAAAGCTAGGATAGCGTAGGATATTATTCTACCTTGCCTTGTACTTCAAGATGATCATGTACTCCTATATATAAGCCCATGAGGCTCAAGCAATACAACGAACAACTATTCCATCAAATCCCTCTCTCACTTCTAAGAGTGGCCATCGGCGTATTCAAGATGGAATCCTCTAAAAACTTGACGTGTACTTGATTTTGCCTAAAAAAGATATGTCGACCAAAACGCGTCCTCAACCAATTCAGCCGAGGGGCCCGTGATCCAGATCGAACCGAATAGCTTTATCTGTATTTCCCCCGCGTCGTCCTCCCCCTAGGGCGACTTAGGCGGCCAGAAACCTAGCCGCCGCCGCCGCAAACTCCCACCTCCTCTCCCTCCGCCGCCGCCGGAAGACGCCGCCGGGCTAAGCCCGGGGGCCGACGACGGTGGCGGGGGATCTCCTCTCTCGCGCGTCTTCGGGGTGGGGCGGACCCCAAGGCATGTGGTGGCGCGACCGATCTGGGATCTGCGGCGCGGCGGTTGGCTGCAGGCGGCGAGGGGCCGGCCCGTCCTCAGACGGCGACGACTTGGCGGGGCATAGGCCAGGGCTGCGGGCGCGGCGGATGGCCCTTCGGGCGGCGGCTGCGGTCGGCGGCGGCCGGCTTGGCTGCGTGGCGTGCATGCTGCCTTCAAATCGGCGACGACGACGTCGAGGGCCTGGTGTTCTCGTCGGCGACACCTCCGATCAGATCTGTTCTGACCGGTGCAGCCGGCGGTGGTGGTCATCTCTTCCGTCAGAGGTGGTCGGCCTGAGGCTGGGTGTTCGGATCTCGAAATCCATCATCTGGCACCAGTTGCGAGTCGGGGAGACGTAGTTGCCGATGAAAACCGAGCCGACAGCGGGCGATGGTGGCGTTCCACGTCCTTACCTTGATGAAGGCATCGTCATGTGACTACCGTCGACCTACTCGTATTGCTCCAGGGGAAACCCTAGGATCTGGTGTTCCAGACCGGACGATGGCGACACTGCGGTGTCGTTTCTCTCTTGGGAGCATCGTTTTGTGGAGCAGCGCTGGAAGTCAGAGGCAGGAGGTGGAGCGGCTTCATCTTGCACGGAGTTTCGGTGGAGATTTCAAGTCATGCCTGATTGACAGGTGCTACGCTTGGTCATGCCTGGTCGGTAGGTGCTACGCACGACAGATCCTCCAAGGGCTTCAAGCTGTGTCGGCTGGTGGTACTTGGCAGCATGGCGTTGAGGTGTATCAGCGGTGACCACGACGTGTTCAGCTATTTGCGCGCAGGGAGGAGGTGCCGTTGGGCGCCGTGGTGGCGTCGACGATAGCTGGACCGAGCAAGGTTGATGCATTAGTACAGTTCTGAAGATGGAGCGGTGGCAGTTGGCGGCGGTGGCCTCTGAGAGCACGCCGGACCAGCATGTGCCCCAGACCCGGCAAGTGGCTAGGTTGGGGACTCAAACACTGGAAGACACCTGGTTTTCAGCGCAGCCGCACCTGAACCTCTCTCCTCCCTCCATGGCGTCGTCACAGCCGGCTAACCCAGCCACCAGGACCGGCCTCCTCCCTATCCTTCCTCCTCCTTCCCGAGGTCTCTTTCTTCTCTAACCTCTCTCTCCCTCCCGTTCCTCTCGCAGGAGCTCGCCGCCGCTGCCGTGGATTTGGAGCAGCGCCGCCATCGAGCTTAGTCCGCGACCGCCATTGCCCGGATCCAGCGATGGCCGACCCGTTCCACACGTTTTGCCGCCCGCCGGACCTCCCTCGGTCTGCTCCCGTCCCAGTCCGCCAAGCCACGCCATGGATGCCACCACCAGGGCCTTCACCCGCGCCGCCGCCATGGATTGGATCCGGCCGGAGCTGCTCATCCACCTCACCTCCCGTCCTGGCTGCAAGCTACCGCCGCCCGGATCCTCCCCGAGCTCCAAGTTCTCGCGCCGCCGTGCTTGCTGCTTGCTTCATCGACCCGAGCACGCCCGTGCCTCCACCACCACGCTAGTAACCGCCGCTGCCGTGGTCTACTACTTTGCCAAGTCCCTGCACACGCCCCTGCCCTGGCGCCTTGGCCTCCTCTGCTTCCACGACCCGCGTCGCCGGAGTCCATCGCGCCCAGCCGCCAGCGCTTGAACCTGTGTGCTTCCTCGACCCGCACTCGCCTCCAGAGGAGTCAACACAGGAGCGTCTCGCTCGTGGACCAGATCCAGCGAGCCGGCCCACTACACTGGCCGGGCCAAGGCCCATGGGTGAGGATGCGCCCAGCCCCTCCCCTATTCCTGTTGGGCCAGGAAGACTCGGCCCAGTAGTGTTTTTTTCTGCTACTGTGATTTTCACTTTTATCTAGTTAAAACCAGAATTGCAGTAAAGCCCTCAAACTTCATGCATTTTATTACTCACAAACAGTGCATCATATTAAAACAAACTTAATACAAAAAATGCTTAGAATTTCATCTAGTTTAATAATATGCCACTTTCATCCATGTTTAAAATGTCTAAAATGATGTTTGTTTAAATTTGCTCCTATGCCATGTTAAAATGATTTATTTCATAACTAAATAACTGTAGCTCCAAATTTAATAAAATTTATATGTAAATGGGGTAAAAAAAGCCTAGTTTAACATGGTGCACTCTTCTTGCATGTTTAACAACTATAAAATTGTGTTTAGGGCAGAACAGTACCAAACCTTAAAATATGCATATGGGGTTTTACCAGAATTGTTGTCATTGTTTCCGGACTCATTTAAACTTGCTTAAATGTGTAGTTTTCTTTTGCCTCACCTCTTGCCATGTTTAACAACATTTAAATTTGTTGAGTACCTAACCGAGAGTGAACTAAATAATTGATGTGGTGTTCCATCAATATGCAACTCGTTGCATATTGAGCTCCACTTAAGTTTTAGGATTGCTTGTGCATTTTGTCATGCCATGCCTCTTTAAACCGGACATGCATCATACTTGGTTGTGCATCATGCCATGTCTATGTGGTGGTTGTTTACTATGTTGTTTGCTTCTTTCCGGTGTTGCTTCTTCGGGTTGGTTCCGGTAACGTTGCGTTTGTGAGGGTCTGTTGGCTACGTCCATTTGTCTTCTTCATGGACTCGTTCTTCTTCCTTGCGGGATTTCAGGCAAGATGACCATACCCTCAAAATCACTTTTATCTTTGCTTGCTAGTTGCTCGCTCTTTTGCTATGCCTATGCTGCGATACCTACCACTTGCTTATCATGCCTCCTGTATTGTTGAACCAAGCCTCTAACCCACCTGGTCCTAGCAAACCGTTGATTGGCAATGTTCCGCTTTGCTCAGCCCCTCTTATAGCATTGTTAGTTGCAGGTGAAGATTGAAGTTTGTTCCTTGTTGGAACATGGAGACGTTGTCCCTTGTTGGAACATGTTTACTTGTTGGGATATCACAATATATCTTATTTAATTAATGCATCTATATACTTGGTAAAGGGTGGAAGGCTCGGCCTTTTTCCTAGTGATTTGTTCCACTCTTGCCGCCCTAGTTTCCGTCATATCGGTGTTATGTTCCCAGATTTTTGCGTTCCTTACGCGGTTGGGTAATAATGGGAACCCCTTGACAGTTCGCCTAGAATAAAACTCTTCCAGCAATGCCCAACTTTGGTTTTACCATTCGCCACCTAGCCTCTTTTTCCCTTGGGTTTCGCGGACTCAAGGGTCATCTTTATTTAAACCCCCCTGGGCCAGTGCTCCTCTGAGTGTTGGTCCGACAGAGCAGACTGTGGGGCCACCTCGGGGCAACTTGAGGTTTGGTTTTACTCGTAGGATGTCTCATCTGAGTGTGCCTTGAGAACGAGATATGTGCAGCTCCTATCGGGATTTGTCGGCACATTCGGGCGGTGTTGCTGGATTTGTTTTACCTTGTCGAAGTTGTCTTGTAGAACCGGGATACCGAGTCTGATCGGAATGTCTCGGGAGAAGGTATATCCTTCATTGACCGTGAGAGCTTGTCATGGGCTAAGTTGGGACTCCCCTGCAGGGATTTGAACTTTCGAAAGCCGTGCCCACGGTTATGGGCAGATGGGAATTTGTTAATGTCCGATTGTAGAAAACCTAAAGTTGACCTTAATTAAAATACATCAACCGCGTGTGTAACCGTGATGGTCTCTTTCCGGTGGAGTCCGGGAAATGAACACGGTGTTGGAGTTATGCTTGACGTAGGTTGTTCTAGGATCACTTCTTGATCATAGTTTCTCGACCGTGCTTTGACGTAGGTTGTTCTAGGATCATAGTGAACACGGTGTTGGAGTTATGCTTGACGTAGGTTGTTCTAGGATCACTTCTTCACGCTCTCTTTTGCGTATATGTGTTAGCCACCAAATATGTTAGTCCCTTGCTGCAGCTCCACCTCATACCCTTACTTTACCCATAAGCTTAAATAGTCTTGATCGCGAGGGTGTGAGATTGCTGAGTCCCCGTGACTCACAGATACTTCCAAAACCAGCTTGCAGGTGCCGTTGAACCGTGCATATGACGCAACCAAGCTCAAGGAGGAGCTCGATGAAGACCTTGTCCTTTATGTTGTTCCGCTTCTAGTTGATCAGTAGTGGAGCCCAGTTGGGGTCGATCGGGGATCTGTGTAGCATTTGGGGTAGTCTTCTTTTATTTTGGCTCCGTAGTCGGGCCCTGATTGTATTTGGATGATGTAATGCTTTATTCATGTATTTGTGTGAAGTGGCGATTGTAAGCCAACTATGTATCTTTTCCCTTATTGTATTACATGGGTTGTTTGCGAAGATTACCTCCCTTGCGACATTGCTTTCAATGCGGTTATGCCTCTAAGTCGTGCTTCGACACGTGGGAGATATAGCCGCATCGAGGGCGTTACAAGTTGGTAATCAGAGCCTTCCCCGACCTTAGGAGCCCCACTGCTTGATCGAATTAGCGGACGAGTTGAGTCTAGAAAAATGTTTTGAGTCATTTAGGAATTATATATCGGAGAGTTTAGGAATTATTTTACTCCCCAGTCCCCTCATCGCTCTGGTAAGGCATCCTGACGTAGAGTTTTGACTCTTCTCTTCTCAAATTTCACTAAATTTTTTTAGGATCACGCAGGTATCTTGGAATCGTTCCGATGGTTTTGTGACGAGAACATTGTTCTTGGTGCCTCCTGACATTTAGGGGTTGTGGCAGTGTCCCGGGGAGTTGAGCTCCGAGGTGTTGTCGTCACAATTTTATCGTTGCAGTTCTAGAATACCTGAGTTTAATTCGCCGACATCGAAAATCTCTTTTATGCAGTTGTTGGTGAGATAACCTCGACGCCACCCAGTACTAGGGCGGGAGTTCGGGAGTATTGCCATAACTTGTATAACGGATGCTTTTCGAAGGTTGAGGTAGATGATTTCCGACGGTTTCTTGGTTATGTGTTGAAGGATGGATACAGCTGGATGTAGGATTTGTTAGTTTTGGGTGAGATATTATGCTTCCCCTGTATCCCCAACACCTGATTGCATAACCGGAAAATTTCGGGAGTTTATAAGTGGGAATTCAAGTAGCTCTTAGGATATCTTTCCGACAGATGTATGATACGAAATTGGGGTTCGGCGTCTAGTGGTCCACCTATCCACGGTTGGTTTTACAGTGGTCTCATTGTGTCTTAAAGAGTCCTTGGTTATGCCGACTCGGGGACGCTTCGTATGTCATGTGCACTGCCTTGTACATGATGGTGCTGTACGATCGAGCCCGTGTAGGCCCCACCACAAAAATTTCGGACGAAATCTCTATCATATGTTTGTTCCGGCTTAGTTTGCAAGCCAATCCTTTGTTTTGTTTTTGAGTTGTGGTATTCGAGTTGCTTCGAAGTCAAGCGTTGATTCCATACCTTTCCAAATGGTGTTCTCATATTCCTATGTGAATACTAATCCTTCTTGATTATCGAGATTGTCATGAAAATCCTTTTCAACCGGTATGTTTCTCTTCAAGTGGATCTGAACCTTTCAACATTCGCAAGATCAATTATCAGTTCTTCTCAACGGTGTTTGCTTCATCCGTCTTCAAGTTGCCTTTGTTTCCCCACCCGCCCACCTTTGTTTCTTCAAGGACTCAGATTTCTTCATCAGGTATCCATTTTATTCTTGTGAATTCTCTTCATTCTTTTCTTTCAATGTTCGTATCCGGTGATTCTCATGAAGATTCTAACGAAGCTTCAAGTTCGTCACTCTTCACTTATTTTCTTCTCCGGTGGAACCAAATTCAAGCTTTGGTGTTGATCATATCCCTTTTCCCTCGTTTCTAATACCTTCTCTTGCTGGTGCTCCTCATATTCATTCATTTCTCGCTATTCAATTGTTCCGGAGTGCTCAAGATATCCCGAAGATTCGTGTTTCCACTCTACATTCATTCAAGATCTTTCGAGGATGTTACCTCATTCAAGCCATTTAATTCAACCGCTGCATTCTCTCTTTTAAATCATCAACGGTGTTTCTTTTGAGTGGGCCCTAACCCACAGGTCTTTTCCCAGGATCTTAACTGACTCTTCTTATTTTTCCGGAGCTTCTCAAATTCTTTTCTAAAGTTTGACGTAAGAATGATTTATCATTAGTCAAATGTCTTTCTCCAAGATCTTTCAAATTCTTTTCATAGTTGGATCAACCTTTCTATTCTTCATTCCGGAGTGCCTCTACAATTATTGTTGGTGTTTCTCATCGTCATTCTCAGATTTTGAAGACCAAAGAAGATTTTTCTCTCAATCTTGCTCCATTCTCTTTAAGGTTCGTGGTTCTAGCATTATGCCATCCTCTCATAATTGTTTTCGTTTGTGAGAATTCTTTTCACCTACCCGGAGCAATTCAAGATTCTGTTCAGTTTGATTATCCAGAGCCCATTATCTAAGATTTATTCATTCCAGCTTTCAGCTTTCATACTCTAAATCATACTAGTGTCTAAATCAAGGATTCTCTAATCAACTCATAATCTCTTCGTTCTCATGGATCCAAATTCTCTCAAGCATCTTCGTTTAATTGCTAATTCTTCCTGGTGTTTCTTCATGTTTTAATCGTTCTTTTTCAATTCTTACGGTGGTTCGTTCAAGAGTTTTTCTTCCTTCGTGTATCATATCTATGCATTCATGCTTTTCAAATTCTACCGGTGGACCGTTGAAGACTTTCTCAAGTTTGCGCCATATGTCTCTAAATCCTTCCAATGGGAATAAGTTGTTTGCAATCCGTTGCTTATCATCAACTTAAATTGATGAAGGATACGCATAACATAATTCTTATTCTTGTTTCATCGAGTGAATTCAATTCCTTATTCCGGAGGCTCTTCAAATTCTCGGTTTCATTTGATTCATCTTTCTTTTCCCAGAGTTCCAAGCTCTCTCATTTTTTTCGTCATGAAGCTCCATTTAAATCATTGCAAGGACTCACCTTGTGTTTTCAACTTCTCTTTCTTTTTATCATCATTTTGTTTACCGAAGTTCTTCGTGGAGGCTCTATATGATGGTTCGTCAAGGATTCTTTTCATTCTTCAATTGTTCTTCAAGATCTCTTTCGAAGTTATGATCTGCCAAGCTATACTTCAAGCTTTCTTCATCTTGCATTCTGAAGCGCAATTCTTTCATATGTCATCTTTTGAGATGGTATTATGTCATTCTGGATAATTTGAGTTCATGTTTCATGATTCACATGTTGTTAAGAATGAGGTATTTTAAATCCATCAACCTCTTCGTTGGAGCTATCTTGTGTCATATTTCACCTAAAGCTTTCCCTAAGGATGGTTGCTATTTACGGTGCTTACCAATGACCCAAGGCCTTCATTTATCCTTCTGGTGAATTAGTTTTCTCGTCTCCTTGTTGATATCAACCCAATCTATTGTTTTTGTTAGTGGCAGAATTTCACCTCATAGTTTTGAGTTGTTCTCCATAAGCCCACTACAACCTTGTTCTTTTCATTGTTGGTTTTCCAACAACTCCGTTCGACCCTTCTCCTAAAGATGCTTTTAAAGCTCATTTGAGGTAGAAGATGTTGTTTTCTCCTCCGTTCTTTTGATTCCATTCTTACATTTGTTCCGGAGTGTAAGTGCATCTAGTGCCACCCCTAGTTGGTTTTGGAGTATTGACGACAAACCTAGTTGAGGGACTAATGTGTTTGTGAGAATTGCAGGATAACACAGGTAGAAGTCCCTCATTGATTCGGTTTAGCTACCAGAGATGACCCCTAAAAATGTACGAAGACATTGAAGACAATGGTGGTTTATGAAGACATTCATGTCGAAGACAATGACATGTGAAGACTCCCCATGAAGCTTATGGAACTCGAAGACTTAGATCCTTCGTAGTTTTACTTCATTCATGTTGTGTCATAGGAACCACCGTACTATTAAGTGGGGTCCAAGAGAACCAGTCAGGATGACTGAAGTGATGCCTAATTCAAATCCTATGTCTTCGAGAGAAGACAATGAGAGAAAATCTTGTCCAGAGTCAGACAAGTCAGCTTTACTTGTAGCCCAAGTAAAGTTGCCGTGTGAGTTCGAAATTCGACCGTTGATACACGTGTCAGTTCCTTAGTGACCCAGGGTCATTTCGGACAAATCAGGTCGGGTTGCCAAGTGGCTATAAATAGTCCACCCCTACAACCATAAACGGTGGGCTGCTCAGATTTCAGTGCACGACTTTTGTCGTTTGAGAGCAACCCACCTCGAAGCCTTTGAGAGAAAATCCCTAGCGAGGAGAAAAGCCCTAACCACCCAGAGCCAGAGTAATTGGGCATCACTTAAGTCTTCTTGTCTGAGTGATCTGAAGACTTATTACACTTGAGGACTGTGCATCCTCCAGCCGGTTAGGCGTCACGTTCTGAGCATCCAAGAGAAATTGTGGATTGCCGGTGAACGAAGTCTGTGAAGGTTTGGGAGTCTACCTTGAAGACTTACCAGAGTGATTGGGCGAGGTCTGTGTGACCTTAGCTCAAGGAGAAAACGGTGAGGACTGGGTGTCCTGAGCTGCGTGTTCAGGACTGGGTGTCCGGGACTGTGTGTCCTTTGGTTTAAATACCTAGCCGCTCCAACCAGACGTACAGTTGTCACAGCAACTGGAACTAGTCCAACAAATCATTGTCTTCAGTGTGTCACTGGTTTCATCTTCACTTCCCTTTACTTACCAGTACACATTGTGAAGCCATTGCATGCTTGCTTTATCTTCTGTCTTCACAACTTGACTGTATGATTTGTTTGGCTTCATAACTTCTTCCTACCTGATCCTCATTACACTGAAGCTGTTTGTCACTGTGCTTTCACTATATTGTATACTTGACTATGGCTTGCGTTGTGTAATCTAACTTCCGCTGCATAGTGATAGGCTTGTCCACTCTGTTTGTCTTCATAACTTCCACGTTTTGAAGACTTTCATAAAAATCGCCTATTCACCCCCCCTCTAGTCGATATAACGCACTTTCACGGAGGCATTGTGATGTTGCTCTCTTCGACCCATCATCTTGTTTTGTCTAGTTCATGTTGAATTCTTTCCATTTACAGTCGGAGCGCTGCCCAAATTACATCATTCTTATTCCTTCCCTATCTTGTTTTAACCGGAGTGTTGTGTCTATCATTCCTCTTCTAACCAGAGTCTCATCCAAGTGCTTTCATTTTGCCAACTTCTTATTCTTACCTTCCATTTCCAACCGGAGTGTTGTCGTAATTGATCCTTATCGTTCCTTGTACATCTCGTTTCAACTGGAGTGCTTGCTTGTACTTCTTGTCCATTGCAATCCCTTTTCTTATGTCTTTCAACCTACAAGGTTCTAGTAATGTTCCTTGTTTCTCTTTTCTACCGGAGTGCTCTCAAATTCGTTCAACTCTGTTGTGTTCTTTCTTTCTTTCAATTTGTTCAACCTCTCAAGGTTCATGGTCTCACTCGTTTGTCAAAGAAGCAACTTAGTTTTACCTTTTCTCTTCCTCTTATGTTTTCCCTCCGGTGCCATCCTAGATCTCGGGACGAGATCCTCTCGTAGTGGTGGAGTGTTGTAACGCCCCGAGACCGTTGCGCCAGGTGTCTTCCGGTGTTTCGTTGTTGTTGGCTTGTCATTTGCTTGCATGTGGCATCTTGCCATGTCATCATCCGCATTGCATCATCATGTTTTTGAAACTTGCATCCGTCCCGGTCTCCTCGTTTCGTCCGTTGCCCGTTCTGAGCCCACACACACTTGCACGCGCCCGCGGCATGTCCGAGATAGTATTTTATAAGTGGCCGGAAAATGTTCTCGGAATAGGATGAGAGTTGGCGTCGCTCTTATTTTAGAGTAGGTAGGCCGCCTGCCAAGTTTCATCGCATTTGGAGTCTGCTTGATGCCCCAGCGGATAACTATAGCAGCAGTATAGCCGGTCTTTTCGTCGAACGTTTTCGGTCTCCGGAAATCGTGTCGGGCTGCATCTCTCCCCTCTTCTCTCAGACCAACCCACTCTCCACAATCCACCTAGGCCCATGCCTACCCCTCTTTGCACAGTGCATCGGACCTCCTCCCGTGCGTGTCCGAAAGCTGTCCCGGACCCGAACCGAACTTTCGTCACTGTTGTGTCCAGATCATCCCCAAACATCTACAAAACGTCTCTGTTTTCTTATTTGATCTCCCTAGAATATTTATCCGAGAGCGTCCGATTATGATCGGAGGGTGCAGATAACCCTACCCTAATCCCTTGGGCATATATATCAGCCTAAACCCTAGTTTTTTGACCTCCTGTCCCATCCATCCCATCCCATCCATTGCGCCACCACCCCCCCTTGTCCTCTCCACATCGGGATCCCCTCCCGATCCATCCAACCACCTACCTCCTCGTCTTGCGCAACCAGCCAGCCAGCAGCCTCCACCTCCTCCCTTCGAACCATCCTCGCGCCCGCCTCCAGATCGAGCAGGAGGCTCGTTCCCGGCCTCCTACTTCTCTTTGCCTCGCCCGTCCTCAAGCCCCTGCCCGGAGCACCCCCGCAAGCGGCAGCAGATTCCGCATCTTCGGCCGCAGCTCCAGGCCACCGGAGCACCAGGCCAGGACTCCCTCGCCCTCTCCCTTGTCCTTCTTCCCTCTGTTTCCCTCCCCATCATCTCATCTCTCTCTTCCTCTGCTTTTTCTCGCAGGGACCGAAAGGAGTCAGCCTTGGCCTCGTCACCGTTAAGGATGGCAATGGGTCGGGTTTGGATCGGGTTGGAAATTATTAAATCCATATCCATATCCATGAAGACAGTCTTTGTCCATCCACGAGAAAATCCATGGGTGATAAATTGTGTCCATGTCCAAACCCAATGGATATCCATACCCACTGGATATCTGTTGGGTCCTCTCAAGACATATAAATAACACATAACACAATGTTAACATAAGCTCCTCCATTCTTCACCTTGTTGCAGGCTAGGCGTCACTCATGCTAAACATCAACTTATGGTAAATCAACGTCCACTAACAAGCTAAGATCATTTAGTATTTTTCTAATAGTTGTGAATGACGAGTCATTTAACAAGGAGATAAAAATAATGGAAGGGGCATTGGAGTATGTTACGGAGGGGATTGAATGTCAACTAATAAAAGTTAGGATGGAGATTGTGCAATTTCTTTTACATGTTTTAGATAACAAAGTGTAAAATTGAAGTGGGACATGTGACAGTGGGGTGGGGATAGCAGATTTTTGCCCATTAAGTCATACTATCAGGTCGGGTTTGGATATATCCATGGGTACAAGATTATATCCATGCCTGACCCATGAGCAATCAGGTCGGGTTTGGGCGGTGTCCATGGACACAAAAGCATATCCAGACCCTGTCCATTCGGGTCGGATATCCATGGATATCCATGTCCATGGGTAAAATTGCCATCCTTACTCACCGTCATGGCCACCGCCCGGCCGTCACCCCGATGCTGGATCCGGCCAGCTCCAGCCTGTCCCCGTCGGATCCGCGTCGTCCACCTCCCTCCGCCCCGCCAAGTCCCACGACCCGCCAAGGCCGACGCCTCAAGCTTGTCTCCGTTGGGCCCGCGCCCGTGCCCTGTTTCTGGACGCCCCCGCCCAGGTCCGCCCATTCCAAGTGCTCCCCGCTATTGCCGTTGAACGTCGCCACCGGGAGCCCCGCTTCAAGTCCCTGCCTTGACTGCTGCCCTTCTGCAGAGCCTCGTCGCCAGGGAGCCGTCGCCCCGCCAAGTCCCTCGTCCCGCCTCGACTTGCCCGCTTCGCCAGCGCCAAGTCCCGCTGGCCTTCACGTCCAGCGCCGCCACTGCTCTGCTCCCTGACAAGCAGAGGATCGCGCCAGCTTCAGTGCCCCTCCGCGCGTGGCCCAGATACAGCAGGCCCAGCCTGCCTCCCCAACTGCGCCTAGCCTCTCCACAAGCCGGCCCACGAGGCCTGGTGAGGCAGCCCCTGTCCCTGTGCACTTTTGGGCCGGCCAGATTCGGCCCGGGACATTTTTTTTTCGCAGAACGTTTTTTTTTCTATTAATCCGGAGACGCAGATTTGCAGAAAACCCCTTGTAGATCATGCATATAATAACTCATCATCCATGCACCGGATTAAAATGATTTATATATGAAAGTTGCTTAGAATTTTGTGTAGTTTCATAATATGCCACTTTCATCTATGTTTAAAATGCTTAAAATGTTGTTTGTTTAAATTTTGCCCTTGCCATGCTAAAATGCTTTATTTCTTAACTAAATAACCGTAACTCGGAATTTAATAAAATTTATATGTAAATGGGGTAGAATTTTGCCTAGTTTAACATGGTGGCCTTACTTTGCATGTTTAACAACTCTAAAATAATGTTTAGGGCAGAACAGTACCAAATCTATAATAGTTTTTGGAATTGTTGTTCGTTGCTTCCGGCCTCATTTAAACTTGACTAGATAGGTAGTTTACTTTGCTTTAGCCTTGCCATGCTAACAACATTTAATCTTGTTGGGTACATAAACGAGAGAGAACTAAATAAGTCATGTGGTGTTTTCTTCAATATGTAACTCCATTGCATAATGAGCTCCACTTAATTTGTAGTATTGTTTGTGCACTTTGCCATGCCATGCTTCATTAAACCGGACTTGCATCATACCCGATTGTGCATCATGCCATGTTGATGTGTTGGTTGTTTACTATGTTGTTTGCTTCTTTCCGGTGTTGCTTCTTTGGGTGGTTCCGATAACGTCGCGTTTGTGAGGACCTGTTTGACTACGTCCGTTTATCTTCTTCATGGACTTATTCTTCTTCCTTGCGGGATCTCAGGCAAGATGACCATACCCTCGAAATCACTTCTATCTTTGCTTGCTAGTTGCTCACTCTTTTGCTATGCCTATGCCGCGGTACCTACCACTTGCTTATCATGCCTCCTATATTGTTGAACCAAGCCTCTAACCCACCTTGTCCTAGCAAACCGTTGTTTGGCTATGTTACCGCTTGCTCAACCCCTCTTATAGCGTTGTTAGTTGCAGGTGAAGATTGAAGTTTGTACCTTGTTGGTACATGGAGATGTTGTTCCTTGTTGGGACATGTTTACTTGTTGGGATATCACAATATCTCTTATCTAATTAATGCATCTATATATTTGGTAAAGGGTGGAAGGCTCGGCCTTATGCCTGGTGTTTTGTTCCACTCTTGCCGCCCTAGTTTCCGTCATATCGGTGTTATGTTCCCGCATTTTGTGTTCCTTACGCGGTTGGGTAATAATGGGAACCCCTTGACAGTTCGCATTGAATAAAACTCCTCCAGCAATGCCCAACCTTGGTTTTACCATTTGCCACCTAGCCTTTTTTCCCTTGGGTTTCGTGGACTCAAGGGTCATCTTTATTTAAACCCCCGGGCTAGTGCTCCTCTGAGTGTTGGTCTAACCTGTCAGCTGCCGGTGGCCACCAGGGGCAACTCTGGGCTGGCCTACCGGAAGTTTGGACAATCTGAGTGTGCCCTGAGAACGAGATATGTGCAGCTCCTATCGGAATTTGTCGGCACATTCGGACGGTGTTGCTGGATTTGTTTTAACTTGTCGAAGTTGTCTTGTAGAACCGGGATACTGAGTATGATCGGAATGTCTCGGGAGAAGGTTTATCCTTCGTTGACCGTGAGAGCTTGTCATGGGCTAAGTTGGGACTCCCCTGCAGGGATTTGAACTTTTGAAAGCCGTGCCCGCGGTTATGGGCAGATGGGAATTTGTTAATGTCCGGTTGTAGAAAACCCGAAGTTGACCTCAATTAAAATACATCAACCGCGTGTGTAACCGTGATGGTCTCTTTCCGGCGGAGTCCGGGAAGTGAACACAGTGTTGGAGTTATGCTTGACGTAGGTTGTTCTAGGATCACTTCTTGATCATAGTTTCTCGGTCGTGCTTTGCCTTCTCTTCTCACTCTCTTTTGCGTATATGTGTTAGCCACCAAATATGCTAGTCGCTTGCTGCAGCTCCACCTCATACCCTTACTTTACCCATAAGCTTAAATAGTCTTGATCGCGAGGGTGTGAGATTGCTGAGTCCCCGTGACTCACAGATACTTCCAAAACCAGCTTGCAGGTGCCGTTGAACCGTGCATATGACGCAACCAAGCTCAAGGAGGAGCTCGACGAAGATCTTGTCCTTTATGTTGTTCCGCTTCCAGTTGATCAGTAGTGGAGCCCAGTTGGGGTCGATCAGGGACCTTGTCGCATTTGGGGTTCTTTTTTTATTTTGGTTCTGTAGTCGGACTTGATTGTATTTGGATGTTGTAATGCTTTATTCATGTATTTCTGTGAAGTGGCGATGGTAAGCCAACTATGTATCTCTTTTCCCTTATGTATTACATGGGTTGTGTGATGATTACCTTACTTGCGACATTGCTTTCAATGCGGTTATGCCTCTAAGTCGTGCTTCGACACGTAGGATATATAGCCGCATCGAGGGCGTTACAAAGTGTGCCTCTGATACCAACTTGTAACACCCTCGATGCGGCTATATCTCCCACGTGTCGAAGCACGACTTAGAGGCATAACCGCATTGAAAGCAATGTCGCAAGTGAGGTAATCTTCACACAACCCATGTAATGCGTAAGGGAAAAAGATACATAGTTGGCTTACAATCACCACTTCACACAATTACATGAATAAAGCATTACATCAACCAGATACAATCAAGGTCCGACTACGGAACCCAAAATAAAAGAAGACTACCCCCAATGCTACACAGATCCCCGATCATCCCGACTGGGCTCCACTACTGATCAACTGAAAATGGAACAACACAAAGGACGAGATCTTCATCGAGCTCCTCCTTGAGCTTGGTTGCGTCACCTGCACGGTCTCATCGGCACCTGCAAGCTGGTTTGGAAGTATCTGTGAGTCACGGGGACTCAGCAATCTCACACCCTCGCGATCAAGACTATTTAAGCTTATGGGTAAGGTAAAAGGTATGAGGTGGAGCTGTAGCAAGAGACTAGCAAATATGGTGGCTAACATACGCAAAAGAGAGCGAGAAGAGAAGGCAAAGCACGGTCGAACAACTATGATCAAGAAGTGATCCTGGAACAATCTACGTCAAACATAACTCCAACACCGTGTTCACTTCCCGGACCCCGCCGGAAAGAGACCATCACGATTACACACGCGGTTGATGTATTTTAATTAAGGTCAACTTTAGGTTTTCTACAACCGGACGTTAACAAATTTCCATCTGCCCATAACCACGGGCACGGCTTTCGAAAGTTCAAACCCTGCAGGGGAGTCCCAACTTAGCCCATGACAAGCTTTACGGTCAATGAAGGATATACCTTCTCCCGAGACATTCCGATCAGACTCGGTATCCCGGTTCTACAAGACAACTTCGACAAGTTAAAACAAATCCAGCAACACCGCCCGAATGTACCGACAAATCCCGATAGGAGCTGCACATATCTCGTTCTCAGGGCACACTCAGATTGTCCAAACTTCCGGTAGGCCAGCCCAGAGTTGCCCCTGGTGGTCACCGGCGGCTGACGAGGTGGACCAACACTCAGAGGAGCACTGACCCGGGGGGGGGGGGTTTAAATAAAGATGAACCTTGAGTCTGCAGAACCCAAGGGAAAGAAAAGGCTAGGTGGCGAATGGTAAAATCAATGTTGGGCATTGCTGGAGGAGTTTTATTCAAGGCAAACTGTCAAGGGGTTCCCATTATTATCCAAGCGCGTAAGGAACGCAAAATGCGGGAACATAACACCGATATGATGGAGACTAGGACGGCAAGAATGGAACAAAACACCAGGCATAAGGCCGAGCCTTCCACCCTTTACCAAGTATATAGATGCATTAATTAAATAAGATATATTGTGATATCCCAACAAGTAAACTTATTCCAACAAGGAACAACATCTCCATGTTCCCACAAGGAACAAACTTTAATCTTCACCTGCAACTAACAACGCTATAAGAGGGGCTGAGCAAAGCGGTGACATAGCCAAACAACGGTTTGCTAGGGCAAGGTGGGTTAAAGGCTTGGTTCAACAATATGGGAGGCATGATAAGCAAGTGGTAGGTATCGCAGCATAGGCATAGCAAATGAGCGAGCAACTAGCAAGCAAAGATAGAAGTGATTTCGAGGGTATGGTCATCTTGCCTGAGATCCCGCAAGGAAGAAGAACGAGTCCATGAAGAAGACAAACGGACGTAGTCGAACGGGTCCTCACAAACGCGGCGTTACCGGAACCAACCCGAAGAAGCAAACACCGGAAAGAAGCACAACATAGTAAACAACCACCACATAGACATGGCATGATGCGCAAACAAGTATGATGCATGTCCGGTTTAAAGAGGGCATGGCATGGCAAAGTGCACAAGCAATCCTACAAATTAAGTGGAGCTCAATATGCAACGAGTTGCATATTGGCGAAACACCATGACAAGTTATTTAGTTCGATCTCGTTTATGTACCCAACAATATTAAATGTTGTTAAACATGGCAAGAGGGTGAAGCAAAGTAAAACTACCTATATAGTCAAGGTTAAATGAGGCCGGAAGCAACGAACAACAAATCCGGAAAGTCCTCATGTGCATAAATTAGATTTGGTACTGTTCTTCCCTAAACACAATATTAGAGTTATTAAACATGCAAAATAAAACCACCATGTTAAACTAGGCATTTTTCCACCCCATTTACATATAAAGTTTGTTAGGTTTGGAGCTACGGTTATTTAGTTATGAAATAAAGCATTTTAACATGACATAGGAGCAAATTTAAACAAACAACATTTTAGACATTTTAAACATGCATGAAAGTTGCATATTATTAAACTAGATGAAATTCTAAGCAAGTTTCATATTAAGTTTGTTTTAATCCGATGCACCGTTGAAGAGTTATAAAATGCATGTTGTATGAGGACTACACTGTAAAACTGACAAATATCTGGATAATGGCTAAAATCGCAGGCAAGAAAAAAAAAACATAACGGACTGAAACTAAGCAGAGGCCCAACAGGGAATAAAGAGAAAAAAAATACAAAGAAGGCGATGGGGCCTCACCATGGGCTTCGGCCCAGTACTGTGAAGAGGTGCCAGGTCTCAGATGTTAGGCTTGGCTGCGATATTTGTTTGGTATTAGGCCCAGGTTATCTGCGCCCTTTCATCAACTGAATAGGTGTAGCGACAGTTTGTTGCTTAGTCGGCGGTTTTAGTCTTACTGATGTATGGCTTTATAAAATCTTGTGAGAATAATTAATAAAGTGGCCAGATGCATGGCCGTATGCATCACCCAGATGCAGAGGCCGGGGGTCATCCTCTTTTTTGCAAAAAAAATCTGTATTTCTTGGATTACATTGAATCTCTTTGCTCATTTCAGAGTCAAACATACATTTTGTTAGTTAGACCACCGACCACCGACCACGGTAAATACATTTCATCACTCAATATGACCAAACGTACGACATATATATAGTACGTGCCTGCTACTGATCGTGCGACAAGCACGGATCAACAGAGTCGTGTTCCCGAATCGGCTGATCGGGGCACGACACCCGTTCGCGATTACCTTCGGTCACGTACAACCGAAGTGGCCCTTGGGACCGGGAATTCGCTTCGTCGAACCATGTGCTCTGGTCCGTCGTTGAGTCGACCGTTACCAAGTCACCCCGCTCGTCCTTGAAATTCACAGACAATTCCTTTAGGCCGGGGAACTTGCTCCGAGCTATGTCCATCAACTGAGCCAGACCGCCATCCTGTGGAAGCAGCGCGATCCTCCTGACATCCCCTTCTTCTCCGAGAACGAACTCCACGCATCTCGTCGCTCCAGAGCCAGCATTGTTCTCAGCGCCGGCATGATGCTCTGCGCTGTCCTCCTCTTCCTGCTTGTGCTGACCGCTCTGATCACCTACATGCGCCTCCTCCTCCGACTGGCCGTGCGCGTGCGGTGCTTCTTCCCCGTCATTATTGTCGTCGTAGCTCGCGTGCTCGTCGTCCTGCTCACCGAGGAGCAATATCCCCTCCATGTCGTGATCGTCGTCCGTCTCCGTGGAAACAGCCTTGTTAGCAGGGTCTGCTGCGGTAGCGATGGTAGAGCTGAACTGCTTGGCCACCTTCTCGCTGGCGGAGATGACCTTGATGAGGTCGTCCAGCGACCGGGCCTCCTGCTCCAGCAGGAACTTCTTCTCCTCCATCTCCTCCCGGAGGCTCTCGAGGAGCTCCAGCGCGACCGCGTTGTTGGGCTCCAGGGTCAGCACCTCCTGCACGTCGACGCAGGCCAGGTCCAGCCGGTCCAGCGCCTCGAAGCAGCGCGCCCTCTTCAGGAGCGCCTTGGTGTACCTCGGCGACGCGTCCAGGGCCATGTTGCATCGGTCGATGGCCTGGTGGTAGTGGTAGTCGTCCTCGGGGCGGTGCGCGTTCATGTGCATGTAGCACGCCGCCACGTTGCTGTGGAGGGAGGCGATGTCGTTCTCGTTGTACGCGCGCGGGGCCCGGGGGGACAGCCGGATCGCCTCGTCGAACTTGAACGCCGCGCCGTCGTAGTCCCGCAGCCGGAACAGCGTCGTGCCTTCCTGCTTCAGCTCCGTCACCAGCTCCACGATGGCGGCATCCTCGTCCTTCTCCACCTCCTCCTCCAGCTCTGACGTCTCCGGGTGTTCCTGTTCGCTGCTCATCGTGCGAGTTGCACCGGCCGGTTGATTGGCTAGTCTCGGCCGATCTCTCTTCTCCTCCTCAAACAATCGGTGTCTTTGCTCTTCCTCAAATTATGCGAGTCTCCGGCCCTTGTGCCCCACATTGCTGCATGCATGCCAAATCAAAGGAGTGGAGCAGAGGAAGAAGCGGAAGGCGTAGCTAGTCATGCCAACCTTTCTCTTTTCTTCTCTTGGAGAGCGAGAGCAATGGGTTGCCAACCGTCCATGGTCGTCCACGCTTTCTCTTTCTTGGACTGCAACTACATTTATTCTGGGGACCTCTAAAGCATTTTTTTTCTTATCTTTTTGAAAAAAAGACTACCGGTCTACAACCATATTTATTGCATTTTTGAACAAGATCTTACAAAAAAATATATATCAACCCAAAGCCCTTTGTGACAAAAAATGTCGCCCTACTTACAAGATTGATGATGTGCTCTGACCGTGCGCCACACACATCAAGAAATCCAATGGCCTCACCAAGCCACCCGCCAGCTAACCAGGAGCATCAACTGGTCTACCAGACCCGCATCGTGCAGCGCATGCGCATGTTGTAGAATTCGTCGCCATCTTTTTCACAATCTCATCTTCAGGAGCAATAATTGCACTGATCTTGCGAGACCCTTCTGATGTCAACGTCACCACGACGCCAAACAACGCTTGCCTCTTGGGTGTGTCCATCGTACGATATCCTATGCTGAGACCCGCTGAACCTAGCCGCCAAGACTCGTCGTCGTCAATATTGTAGTCTGTAGATGTCGCACCGCTCCACCTTGGTCACCACACGAGAAGCATATGGCGACTTGCGCCCAGCAACCAAGCCAAACACTTATCCCTTTGGCCGGTGTACAACCCAAAGATGATGCCCCATGGGGGTCACGGCGCAGGAACCTCACCATCATCGGACCCGGGGTTTCCCCCGGGGCACACAGGGAACGCAAATTGCCCCAAAACGCTCGCGGGTGCCACCATTGACGGTTATGACCGAGGCCGAACCAAGCTTTCGCTGGTAAATCCGCGCCCCCTCCCCGGCTGGACCACCATATCGACCTCCTCCGCCATCCTGCACGCCCATGGGTGACGTTTGCCGCCTGAAAACCGCACAACCGAAGCTGCACCACCGCCCAGAACAGCCACCCTGCCTTGGTGAGCCATCGACGCCGGCGCGGCCCTCACTGGTGCGCCGTTGACGTTGGACGATGCACACATCCAGGACACCCGTGTTGATCTCCACCTCAACCACATCCCGGAGCCGCGGTGGAGGAAGGCCCCGCCGCCACCATCATCCCCTGCATTGGGCTTTGCCGCGTAGAGCATCGGCGGCGGCGACTCAAAGCCCTAGGTCGGATCAGAAGGGAGGGGATTGGGAGGGAGGATATCGGGAGGAAGGGGGACGAGAAGAGGGGTGACAGCGGGTCGAGGAGGGATCGAGGAGATCGGGAGCCCCACTGTCCAAGTTGATGGCCTAGCGAGTTTGAAAAATCTTCGGATCGAGTCCTTGGATCTGAACCCCCTGTTTACCTCTAGAGCATCTAAACTGGATCGGGCAAATCTGCCCCCCGTGTCCAGAAGAATCAACGAACAACACTAGTTTGGTGCTTAAATGTTCCCATTTACAACTATAACCTCTACTTTTGAAATCTTAAATCCATGCGTACACATGCGTGTCGATGATTACAAACATACAATAAGTAGCGCACACAAATACAAATTATTTGTACATAAAAATACTTAGTTCAAACATAACATTTGTTTACAATGCATAACTGAAACATAAGAAACATAGTTCGGTGATTTTCATCATGGATCTACATATACTCTAGAAGATCATTGAGAAGTTGCATGTGCACATGCTGATCTCGAAGTTGTCCATACATTTCATGAAAGTTGGCAATATGCTCCGCCTCTTGTTCCAGGAGGCGGACCTGAACTCTAGGCTTCTTAAAATCATACGTGCAGGCTGTCTTTTTCGTCTTCATTCTCGACAATCACTAGTAGAAAAAGGGTCAAATGTGAAGCACATTAGTGCCGGTTTGAATTTGAGCCGGCACTAATATGACCATTAATGCCGGTTCCAACGGCTAGCCGGGTCGCTACCATTAGTACCGCTTCATGGCCAATCTTTAGCACCGGTTCGTGCGACAAACCAGTATTAAAGGGAGTGGTGGCAGGATGTTGTCAGTCTTGGGCCCCTCCGGCACCTTTAGTACCGGTTTGTGTCACAAGACACAAACCGGTACTAAAGGTCATCCTACATAAACCCTTCGTCCACCCGAGCTCACTCTGCTCTTCCCCTTTCCCCTCTCCTCTCTGTTCTTCCCCTCTTCCTCTCGAGCTCATCACACATTTTGCCCAAAATTTG
Source organism: Triticum monococcum (assembly GCA_034509565.1). Lineage (NCBI taxonomy): Eukaryota > Viridiplantae > Streptophyta > Magnoliopsida > Poales > Poaceae > Triticum > Triticum monococcum. The sequence continues at coordinate 360,987,050 of CM067845.1, read as the reverse complement.
TCAAGATTTGAAGGCCCCCATCCATTCAAATGATCATAAAGGTTAGCAACTTTGTCCTTTCATCTCTCATTACTAGATTAGCTCTTGCAATGCTTTATATAGTGATTAATTTGTGAGTTTAGTAATTTGGGAGGAATTATATGTGCTAGTATTTGATTTATATGCAATTTGAGGTCAAAAATAACACTTAGTTTGCATATGTAGGTGTGGTTTACTTAGTGCCTTCTAAATCTCCGTCGTAACCACCGTCGATCGCCCGCACCGTCCCGTCACCGGCACCACCTTGCAGTGAGCCTCTTGTTCATGAATGTTTTATATAAAAAAATTGATGTTTGTGTGATCTTGATATATAGTTACTCGTATAATTATCTTACCCGTACGTTGTTTGTTATACATAGTGCCATGGTTTTGATATCCGTCCCTGTCAGCCCTCGTCCTTGTTATGATTCGGATGTGGTATATTCTCTTTTAAAACTATTTGTTGCATTTCATGTTTATGACAAATTATGCCCATCAAGTTGACATAGATATTTGTATGTAGGAGGTATGTGAACCGGAAATTCCAACCGACCCTATTGTCGAGAGGTTAAATTTAGTTGAAAGAGAAAACGAGGATTTGGAAAAAAAATTGAAAAGAATTGAGGGGGAGAAGATGGAATTGGAGTTGCATGTTGCCGATGTTGTCGATGATCACAAGATTAAGATGGAGAAAATACGCTTGAAGGTTAGAAAGATTAGAAAATATGCCATTCATAGTGAGGCTTGGTATCATTATGTTGTTGGATCAATTGTTACCTTAGTTGCAATCTTGATCGCATTTGTTGTTGCATTTAAATTCTTTAGCTAGAGAGTTATTTGTTTGTTGCATTTAAGTGTTGTATGAACTTTATATATGAACTTGTATTAATTTGGTCTTTTCGGTGTTGTGTAATTATGAAGATGAGCCGATAATGGATGTACGATGACCGATGCTCTCCCGAGTTCATTAATGGCGTGCATAATTTTCTGCTTGCGGCTGAGGCATACAAGCGGGCAGATGGTTTTATGCCTTGTCCATGTGCTGGTTGTAAGAATGGTCACAATTACTCTATGTCAAGAACCATTCACGTCCACCTGTTTGAGTCTGATTTCATGCCCCACTATAATATTTGGACCACGAACGGAGAAAGAGGGGTTATGATGGAAGACAATGAAGAAGAAGAGGACGACGACATCTATCCTGGCCATGGGTTCCCTGAATACGATGATATAACAATGGGGGAAAAAGCTAAGCCAGCAATGCGGGAAGAAGCTGAAGAAGAGGCATCAGATGAGCCCGCTGATGATCTAGGTCGAGCCATTGCCGATGCAAAGAGAAACTACGCAAGTGATTTGGAGAAGAAGTTATAGCGCATGTTAGAGGATCACAAGAAATTGTTGTACCCGAATTGCGAAGCTGGTAAGAAAAAGTTGGGCACCACACTGGAATTGCTGCAATGGAAGGCAGAGATTGGTATATCTGACAAGGGATTTGGAAAGTTGCTAGTAATGATAAAGAATATGCTTCCAAAGGACAACAAATTGCCCGAGAGTACGTATGAAGCAAAGAAGGGAGTCTGCCCTCTAGGGTTAGAGGTGCAGAAGATACATGCATACCCTAATGACTGCATCGTCTACTGCGGTGAGTACGAGGATTTGAACGCTTGCCCGGTATGCGATGCATTGCGCTATAAGATCAGCCGCGATGACCCTGGTGAGGTCGAGGGCGAGCGCCCTAGGAAGAAGATTCCTGCCAAGGTGATGTGGTATGCTCCTATAATACCACGGTTGAAACGTTTGTTCCAAAACAAAGAGCATGCCAAGGCGATGCGATGGCACAGTGAAGACCGTAAGAAAGACGGAAAGTTGAGAGTACCCGCTGACGGGTCGCAGTGGAGAAAAATCAAGAGAAAGTACATGAAGGAGTTTGTAGGTGACGCAAGGAACGTATGGTTTGGTCTAAGCGCAGATGGCATTAATCCTTTTAGGGAGCAGAGCAACAACCATAGCACCTGGCCTGTGACTCTATGTTTGTATAACCTTCCTCCTTGGTTGTGCATGAAGCGGAAGTTCATTATGATGCCAGTGCTCATCCAAGGCCCTAAGCAACCCGGCAACGACATTGATGTGTACCTAAGGCCATTAGTTGAAGAACTCTTACAGCTGTGGAATGGAACAGGTGTACGTGCATGGGATGAGCACGGACATGAAGAACATGACCTAAAGGCGTTGCTGTTCATGACCATCAATGATTGGACTGCTCTCAGTAACTTTTCAGGATAGACAAATAAGGGATACCGCGCATGCACGCACTGTTTGGATGATACCGACAGTATATATTTGGATAATTGTAGGAAGAATGTGTACCCGGGACATCGTCGATTTCTTCCAAGCAGGCATCCCGTAAGAAAGAAAGGCAAGCATTTCAAAGGTGAGGCGGATCACCGGACGAAGCCTCGCCACCGTACTGGTGCTGATGTACATGATATGGTCAAGGATTTGAAGGTAGTCTTTGGAAAGGGTCCTGGCGGACAATCTGTTCCGAATGACGCTGACGGACGCGCACCCATGTGGAATAAGAAATATATATTTTTGGGACCTGCCCTATTGGAAAGACCTAGAGGTCCGCTCCGTAATCGACGTGATGCACGTGACGAAGAATCTTTGCGTGACCCTGCTTAGCTTCTTGGGCATGTATGGGAAGACAAAAGATACACCTGAGGCACGGGAGGACCAGCAACGTATGCACGGAAAATACGGCATACATCAGGGTCATGCCAGCTACGCTCTTACCAAAGAAGAGAACGAAATCTTCTTTGAATGACTGGTCAGTATTAAGGTACCGCCTGGCTTCTCGTCGAATATAAAGGGAATGATAAATGTGGCAGAGAAAAAGTTTCAGAATCTAAAGTCTCATGACTGCCACGTGATTATGATGCAACTGCTTCCGGTTGCATTGAGGGGGCTTCTACCGGAAAATGTTCGATTAGCCATAGTGAAGCTATGTGCATTCCTCAATGCAATCTCTCAGAAGGTAATCGATCCAGAAATCATACCAAGGTTAGAGAATGACTTGGTGCAATGTCTTGTCAGTTTCGATTTGGTGTTCCCACCATCCTTCTTCAACATCATGACGCACGTTCTAATTCACCTATGCGAAGAGATTAATGTTTTGGGTCATGTATTTCTACACAATATGTTCCCCTTTGAGAGGTTCATTGGAGTCTTAAAGAAATATGTTCATAACCATGCTAGGCTAGAAGGAAGCATCTCCAAGGGCCATGAAAATAAGGAGGTCATTGAGTTTTGTATTGACTTTATTCCTAACCTTAAGTCGATTGGTGTTCTTGAATCGCGGCATAAGGGCAGACTGGATGGAAAAGACACGCTAGGAGGCGATCAAATGATATGTATGGACGGACATTCTCTCACTGAAGCACACTACACAGTTCTACAGAATTCCGCCTTGGTGGCTCCATATATGGATGAACACAAGAATTTACTACGCTCCAAACACCCGGAGCGGTCTGATGACTGGATTACACGTGAACAAACGAGGACTTTCACCGGCTGGTTGCAGACACGTACCATGCATGACGCCTCTATTAAAGATGACCTGTACTCGCTGTCCCAGTTACCATCTTCGAATATAATGACTTTCAAAGGGTATGAGATAAATGGAAATACATTTTACACGATTGCCCAAGATAAGAAGAGCACCAGCCAAAACAGTGGAATCCGCTTTGATGCAGCAACCAAGACGGGAAAGGAAACATATTATGGTTACATAGAGGACATATGGGAACTTGACTATGGACGTGGTTTGAAGGTCCCTTTGTTTCGGTGCAAATGGGTCAATATGACAGGAGGCGGGGTAACGGAAGACCCGCAGTGCGGAATGACAATAGTGGATCTCAATAATATTGCGTATGCAGACGAACCATTCGTCCTAGACAATGATGTGGCACATGTTTTCTATGTGAAGGACATGTCTACCAAGCCGAGAAAAAGAAAAGATAAGGAAGCGAGTGCATCATACGATGAGCCAAAGCGCCACATAGTTCTTTCTGGGAAGAGAAACATCGTGGGAGTGGATGACAAGACAGACATGTCAGAAGGTTATGAAAAGTTTGATGCAGTTGCTCCATTCACAGTGAATATTGACCCGAGAATCCAGTTAAATGATGAAGATTTTCCATGGTTACGGCGCAAAGGGACACACGTGAAGAAAAAGTTTCACACCCAAAGATCTGGGATGTGATTGGCTTCACTATCATCACTTTCTTCTGTGTTTAACACCCAGGAGGGAATCTCTGTAATAGTTAGGGTAGTTATGTGTTTTGGCATTTGAAACACAAAGAAAATTAATGTGCAAACAAATTCTTTCATGCATTTACTGATTATTTCAGCTAAATGACCCTGAAATTGAAAAGCACTTCAAATGAACTCAGAAAAGGTTGAAAGTTGGCATGGTATCATAATTTCACCCACATAGCATGAGCAAACAAGTAGAGAGGGTTATCGTAAAAACTGGATGCACTTAGTGTACAAAATGGACAATCTCTTTCGAAGTATTAGGGTTTCGGATGAAAACACATCTGTTACAAAGGCATTTCATTTTTTAAATAACCTAAGCATTATCAAATTGAATATAATGATAAAACACACTAATATTAAACATAAGAAAAAAGAATCACTGAAAAATCTATTTTCAAAGTACAGTTATTCACAAACTAGCGATTCACACAAATTTCAAATAATTCAAAATTTAAACTATTCAAATTTAAAAACTACCGGCACTAATAGAAAGTTTGTAATTTTTTGTACCTAAAGCAAAAATATTCACAAAGAAACTCTAAATACAGCAAAAAAACTACTCAAAAATAAATAAAGCAAAAAATAAGAAAATAAAAAGCCCGCCTACTGCGCCACAGCGGCCTGCATACGACTAGAAACCCAACATGTTGTTGGGCCAGGATGCAGGCCCGCAAAGACCCAGTAGGCCCACAGGGTAGCACAGAACAGTTACGCCCGGTAGGCCTGCTTTGGAGAGGATCTCGAGAGAGCTACCGCATCGAGCTTATAAACCAGTGTGGATGCCCCTCGGCTAGCGAGGTGGGACTACACTTACCACACCGCACCTACGCCAGCGCACACCGTTTAGTACCAGGTCATGGCTCCAACCGGTACTAAATGGGGGGGGTATTTAGTACCGGTTGTAGCTACCACCTAGTACTAAAGGGGGTGCATGAGGGAGTCCTGGATTAGGGGGTCTCTGGACACCCGGACTATATCCTTTGGCCGGACTATTGGACTATGAAGATACAAGATTGAAGACTCTGTCTCGTGTCCGGATGGGACTCTACTTGGCGTGAAAGGCAAGCTAGGCAATACGGATATGTATATCTCCTCCCCTATAACCGACCCTGTGTAACCCTAGCCCCCTCCGGTGTCTATATAAACCAGAGGGTTTTAGTCCGTAGGACAAAATACAATCATACCATAGGCTAGCTTCTAGGGTTTAGTCTCTACGATCTCGTGGTAGATCAACTCTTGTAATACTCATATCATCAAGAACAATCAAGCAGGACGTAGGGTATTACCTCCATCAAGAGGGCCTGAACCTGAGTAAACATCATGTCCCCTGCCTCTTGTTACGATCCGCCTTAGACGCACAGTTTAGGACCCCCTACCCGAGATCCGCCAGTTTCGACACCGATAGTGCGCTTCCCGCCGCTTCGCCTGGCCAAAACAGACCTTTAGTACCGGTTGGTGGCTCCAACCGGTACTAAAGGTGGGTTCTATATAAGAAAACACTTCAAAAAAAATTCAGTTTCTCATCTCTCCCTCTGTTTCTTCTCCTCTGCCCCGTCGCCGCCGCCCCTCGCCGCCGTCCCCATCGCCACCGTCGCCCCTTGTCGCCGCCCCGGCCGTCCCCGCCCCCGTCGTCCCCATCGCTGCACCCTGCCCCGTCGTCCCCGCCCGTCCCCGTCCCCGCCGTCGTCCCCGTCGCGGCGCCCCGCCCCGCTGCTCCCTGTCGCCTCGCCTCGCCGATGAGCTCCTGCCCCGGCCGCCATGTCCACATACACACACATTGATTTTTAGTTTTTAAGTTATAGAAATTTTTCTGTTTTTTAGTTATAGAAATATCTATAGAAATGTTAGAATTTTTTCTATTTTTTAGTTATAGAAATATTAGAAATGTTAGTTATATAGAAATTTTAGAATTAGTTTTAGCTAGATGAATTAGATTAATGTCAAATTGCTAGACGATGATTGATGTTTTTTAGTTTCTTATAATTTTAGTTATAGAAAAATTTAGAATTTGCATATAGAATTTTAGTTATCACAATCCAATCATTTAAAAATGTTACTTTTTACGGGCATATAGTATTTTTTCTCGACGATGCCCGGCCCGCATCCTCACCGTGACCCGTTCGCGATGACGTCCGGTTGACCCATGTCCGGGACTGGGCTCCGCCGGGCTGGCACTGGGAGGTGCTGCCTGCAGGGGCGTGCCGCTTGGTGAGGAACCCAGCCTCAGGTCCCGTCGTCGACCCTGAACTCCTTTGGTGGCGTTCGCATGGGCCACATTCGGTGCATAGGGAGCCGGCCCCGCCGGAGGTGGTGCGTCGTCGTGTCAGGGAGGAGGACGAGCATGTCCGTCGCTACATGGCTGCTATGGACATCAGGTTCTCCAACATCTGGCAGGTTCTTTGGGTGAATGACCAAAGATACGATCCTGTGATGGTTCCTTCTCTTTGGGTGTCCACCACCCGCGCCCCAGGAACCGCAAGTGGCCTAGATTCTTCTGTAGTATTCGATCTTTATTAGCTACCTAGCCAGTCATGTATTCGATATATAATATTCGAGACAATGTATTCGAGATTATATATTATTCGAGACGAGGTATTCGAGAATATATATTATTCGAGATGATGCATATTATGTACTATGATTCAGTTTTTCCTTATTGATTGCATCCATGCATTGTAATTTGAATACTAAATTGTTTTATATTTCTTTTGGATTAGTTAAATAAAAGATATGGCGGACAATACCGGCAAAGAGGGAGAAGAGGCCATGTTCGAGATCATACGCAGCCCTCGCGGGCCAGATGATCAGAATGAAGATTATGATGGCTCCGAATATCTGAACAATACTGGGGAGGGTGATGATAAGGTATTCGATGTCGACGACCGAATTGATGAAGTCATGAACTATGATTATGATTATGATGACGCAGACCATGTTGATCTTGAAATAGCAAAGACCGACGAGGTATATTTATATAAGCAGGCATCTGGTGATCATCACATGTTTTTTGGTTTGAAGATATATTAACGAATCGATCTTTCTTCTTTCAGCCCTTTGGATCGAGCAAATCCGCTTCTACAGACAGCAAGACAAAAAGAGGCCCGGGCAAAAAGTTGAAGGATGGTGTAAAATACAACATCGATGCGATCAAAACTAATGGCGAACCAATCACGCCTAAGAACATTGCGAACAAGTTCGTTCGTCAGTGCGAAGTTCTTGTGAAGGACCAACTCCCAATCTCCATTCAAGAATGGAATGAGCCAAAAATAAATATCCAGATGTTACTTGGGTCGACGACAGAGCAAAAACATGCTTTGGGAATCTCTCATGGAACATTTCACCATACCAGATCATTTCACTGATGTAGATGTGCAGAAAGTCAAGGACGCTACTTTTAGGAAGATGACAATTGCATTCAACACCCACAAGAAAACTATATGGGCCAAGTACGTCCAAGAAGGAAGGAAGACTCCAGAATTCAAGGGAACACTGGAGAATCAAAGAGAACACTGGCCCGCTTTCGTGAAATTCAAGGAATCAGAATTATATAAGGAACGGTCGAGGAAAACAAGGCTAATGCCGCAAAAAAGACGCAGTTCCATAGGCTGGGGCCAGGTGGCAACGCAGTGGCAATGCCTAAGTGGGATAAGTCTGAGCAAGAGATGCAGGATGCAGGGGTCGGTCCAGTTACTAGGAGCTGCCCCCCCCCCCCAGGTGCAGAACTTGGTTCTATGTGCATGGGGGGCGTTGGACCCGAAGACAGGCCTGGTTTCGAAGAAGGCAAGTCTAAAAGGAGCCGAAGATAAGTTACTTCAAGCAATAGAAGATGCTCGAACAGGGGTGTTCACGCCCAACAGAGAGAACGACGAGCTTACGCGCGCCCTAGGAAATCCGGAACACCTGGGAAGAACACGAGGCAAGGGCGTTATTCCCTGGTATGAGGGCTTTTCGGACTAGAATGACGACTATAGAAGCCGTGCAAGAAGGAAGATGGAGGAGGAGAAGAAGGGGAAGCTGGAGGAGGAGCAGAGGAAGCAGGAAGCAGAGCCTTCAAGGCCTAGAATCAGCGCACGCGGACTTGGCACTCAAATTCCAATGGCAGCAGCAGCAGATCGACTCACTTAGCTAGGAAAGGGGGTCTCAGCAGAAGCAACATCAGCTAGCGGATGATCCAGCATTGGATAGCACCATCCCATCCATGCTGAGAAGCAGCGTGGGTTCTGCCCCGGACGACGCACTGCTGGATAGATACCCTGTGGATGACATCATGGAAAACACTAATTGTGAGCTACACTTCAAAATGAAGAACATATCCATGAAGATGGCGGACGCCGTTGCTTTTACAAATCCTCCCGAAGCAACCTTCCATTGCAACCCGATTCCAGCGGGCTATGCTCGTGTCTTGGTTGATGAGGTGATGGAGCAATATTCGGGGCTAGAGCTTGACATTCCTGGAGGTGACGACGAGCACACACTGGGAGAGGCCATACATCGTATCATCCTATGGATAAAGGATTGCATCATCTTTCGAAGGCCACCGACACCGCGTCAGCCGACTCCTCCTTGAAGTCCGCCACTGAGTCAGCAAACTCTCGCTCCTCCAGGTCCACGAACGCGTGAGCCGACTCCTCCTCGAAGTCCGCCACCGAGTCAGCAGACTCCTGCTCCTCCAAGTCCACGAACGCGTGAGCCGACTCCTCCTCGAAGTCCGCCACCGTGTCAGCAGACTCCCGCTCCTCCAAGTCCACAAACGCGTGAGTCGACTCCTCCTCGAAGTCCGCCACCGTGTCAGCAGACTCCCGCTTCTCCAAGTCCACCAATGCGTGAGAAGACTCCTGCTCCAACTCAGCCACGTCAGCCGTCTCCGCCGTCTCATCAATCGCAGAAGAGAGCCACCGCAACTATGGTGTGTAGCGGTAGGAGTCGAGGTAGTACAAGAGGTACAGGCGGAGGCAAGCGATATAAATATGGTCCAAGCCTCGCTCCTCTTCCTTAGAGGCCTTACGACATAACCGAGGAGCAAAACACAGCCATAGTGCAGGCCCAACTGGACGCCCATTTTGGACCAAAACCAGCACCGCCGCCGAGGGAGAAAGTGCCCGAGGAAAAGATTGACCACTTCATTTGTATGGCTAGACCACCAGCTCACAAGCCTGTTGACTCAGACTATGAGCGCCAAATCAGGAAGGCACATCGAGCACGACAATAAAAGAAAGCGAGCTCGAGCTCAAGCCAATAAGCAGCTGGCAAAAAAGGCGGGAAAATGTTCCCCGGCTGAGAGAATAGGCGGCACAGTCGATCCCCCCGCTTGTTGTGCCAACAACACATGAGAGTACGCGCGCCCTATATTATTATGGGCAAACCATTCCCCAACTGAACAATCTGGTAATAACCGAGGAGCATATAAGCCAGGCTAAAATGCTCGATATCAGTGTTGGACAACTCCTCGAGATCGAGCCCATGTCCGCGGCCAACCTTTGGTCGAGTCCGAGCAGGTCAAGAACCTCCCAACGAGAATGTATGAATTGCATCAATGGTACATGAACATTACCAAGATTTCCAATCGAGAGTCCCTCATGGTGAATGTCAAGGAGGAGCATTACTTCCATGAGAAAGCTCTGGTTGTTGAGTATACAGAACTGTTTCAATTATTCAATCAAGACGCACTCGAAAAATCTATCATCAGTTGCTATTGTCTGTAAGTGATTTCTTTCTGTAATTTAAGTCTCAAGCTAGCTGTAGTGATTATTTTGATCAATCATTACCTGTAATTATCCTCACTATATTCTTTTCTGTGGTATTATGCAGGATGAAGATGTATGAAATGAAAAAATCTGGACGCTATGGCATTGGGTTCATTGACCCAAATACCGTCAATGAACACAGATGGAATATTCCAAGTTGTCGAGCAAGTTTAGAGGAAAGCATGCTAGAGTTCTTCAAGCGCCTCAATAGCAATGACGATATACTACTTCCTTACAACTTCCTATGAGAAAAAGTACTGTCTTGTACTACAAATTCTGTTTTTGCTTACTAGCTAGCTAGATGTTAATAATTAAGTGTATAGGGTTTAAGATAGTTGATTAGTGTTGTGCACATGCCCGCTTAATTAAGCCATGCAAACGTGTGCGCATGCAGTTACCACTGGATTTTGTTAGTCACTAAAGTTGATAAAGGAACAGTTGAAGTACTGGACTCACTACTTAAGGAAGAAAGTGACTTCGCCATCCTGAAGGGGATAGTCTCCAGGTAATTTCAGTCATTATTAACTATATCTCGACCTATTTAATTAGTTTGTCATTTCCCGATATCAACTATTTAATAATCTCTTTATTCATTTTCTTTGCTGGCAGGTAGGGCTTGGGCAAAGTTCATTAAGGTGACTCCAGGAAAATGGCAAAAAAAGCTGTTTTGGTATCGACCCAAGGTAAGTAATTAAGTATTACTAGCTAGCTTATCATCTCTTTAATTCTTGTTTCAATACAATTAATTAATTATCATGCTTGATTAATCATTATCTGATTAAATTTCATTCTCGTAAAGGCCCTGAAGCAGGCGTCGGGGACTGATTTGTGTGCATACTACGTTTTCGAGAACATTCGCATGATGGCATCCGAAATGAGCAAATCTCAAAGACAGGAATTGGTACGTTTGCCAGAACACTATTCACATTTTTTACACAATTATCGATATCTAGTCACGCAACTAATACGCATGCATATTGATCTCCTTCTTAACAGTTCAAAGAGATGCGGGAGCAGCTCCTACTAACGGAGCGCATACAAGCACTTCAAAAGAAAATAGCGGGATTTTTGCTCGACCAGATCATAGATCCCAAAGGAGAATACTATTACCCGCTACCGTCCCCATGAACCACTTGTCATCGTGCTCCGAAGGCACCAAGGCAACATGTAGGAGAAATTGTATATATATATACATGTGTATGTGTAAATAATTAATGATGGTTGTGAGACATTCGATGATATATATATATATATATATATATATATATATGATCGATTCCACGAGAAAATCTATTTATATATATGCATAACATGTATAATATGTAGTAACGTAAAATACCAGCAAACAAAAAAGAATTAAATGGAAAACACAAATTAAAGGAGAAATAAAAAATAAAACCAAACCCCCCCTCCCCCCCCAAACATTTAGTACCGGTTGGTGTTACCAATCGGTACTAATGGTCTACCTGCACCCGGGCCTGACTCGTGCCACGTGGTGGCACTTTAGCGCCGTAAAGGGGGGGGGGGGGGGCTTTAGTCCTCACTCTTTAGTGCCGGTTGTAGAACCGGCACTAAAAGCCCTTACGAACCGGCGCTAAAACCCGATTCTGCACTAGTGAATCATATTGTGCAAGATTACACAACGTCTCATATGCTGCCAAGTGTCTCCGGTTCTTGACCTCGGTGGCCTCGCATCAAACCTTGTACATGCTTGGAACGTATTGAGACACCCTACGCAATATACAATTTTTTTATTATCACTCTCCTCGCAGCATCAACAATAGTGACGTCGACCATCACTTATTTTCCCCAAAGGCGTCCAATTGACACTAGACGGGGCATCATGGATTCGTCACCTATTCGAAGCTACCTCGAGCTTCACCATGGAGCCACCAATCTTAGATGTTGCATTCATGCCACCATTTTTTTTGTACAATTGCACATGTTGGTTTTTATGTTGCGATTATTTGTGTCAATAATTTACTTTGACCAATAGACATTTGTTGCTACATGGGTGTGTCCAAAATGTTAGGGCATCTTCAAGGCGAACCCTCAAAACATTTGCATACGTCTGGATATAGTTGTCCGGACGTTGCCGCACTTTATCATCCAACTTGGTACCCATGGGTCCGCAGACCAGTCCAGGCATTCAAAATCCCATAAACAAAAGCAAAGTAGCGGGGATTTGCGGGAGTCCAAATATCCGTCTAACCAATCCAAGGCCACCATGTACCGTCTGTACTTTGCGTCTGCGGCATTTGGCGGAAGGCATTTTAGCATTCGGAAGGTATTATGCTAATTTGGTAGAAGGCTGTATAGAATGTTTGTGCATTTGACAAAAGATGCTAATTATGCTAATATATTTTATACATAATGGTGATGCTTAGTAGCCTTAGTTTAGCCGGGTGTTTGGTGCTTTTAGTAGCTTCATTTCGTCAAATGGTGGAGACTATTTTTTCTTAAGTCAATAGATGCAACATTGGCGTTTAGCTTTGTATGGCCTGCTTCTCTATGAACATCAGTCCAAACGGGCGTCCGGACAGATGGGTGCCCGTTTTAGGAATAAAGATGCCCTTACAATATTTTTATATATTTTTTATAGAGCATGAGGAAAATATTGTAATGATGCTTATATCTGGGAAAAGTCTATCGCTCGACCGGCGGATCTAGGGCGGACGTCTGCCGCCTCCTTTGATCAACACGTGGCCTATTTCCGACGGGCTCGCAGCGAACGATGGTGGTGTTTTTGTTTTGCAACATCTACTCTGCTGCAAAAAATATTTCTGCAACATCAATTATGTTACATAAGTTTCTTCCATAACATCATATAGAGATAAATACAAAGAAAAATAATTCTGCAACATCATCTCAGCTGCAAAGTTTTTCTGCAACAATACTTTTATTGCAAAAAAAGTGAAGATGGAACTTTTTTTGCAACACGACCCATGTTGCAAAAAAAATAAATCCCGCAACACGATCAATGCTGGAAAAAAATCAACAACACAATTTTTGTTACAAAAGTTTCCTCAACAAGACCATTATTGCAAAGAAGAGAAAGGCATCCAGCCACTCGATTGTCTTAGCTAACGGCTCGCGAGGCGGCAGATCTTTTAGAAAGATCTGCCGGGAAACGCATAGCAGCCCCTTTATATCTAACGTCAGAGTTCAAACGTCAAATCTAAAAATGAATAATTAGTTCAGAGTTTCCTTAGAAAATAATTAGTCGTGGTGGTGGGCTAGGCGGCCGACATCCCCAAAGTGAAATGGCTGATGTGGATACGACAGGTGGTTGGTTGAGCATAACTTTGCTGGTTGTGGTGGGCAGTTGTCCGCCGACCAAGCCAGCTCACATGCTCTGGTAGCTTCGGCGAACCATACTACATAAGCACCCCCTGCCCGAGGCGCTGAAACCACCATCAACTTCGACACTTCCTCTTTGAGCAGCTATCCACTCTCCAATCTCCATCCATCTTTCCTCTGCGAGATCAGCGGCATGTCGACCACCGACACCAGCTCACCCAAGGTACGCAGGCCCTATGCATATATATGATGCTGTTTATTGCCGTTGATTGGCCGAAATCCCATTTTATATTGAGACTAACATATGTACGATCTGATGAACATTCAAGGACGCACCCACACCGGCGAGCAGCGCTCCGGCGGCGGCAGGCAGCGAGCCGGCGGTGACAAAGACGGTGCAGACGGTGGAGGTGAGGCAGTCGGCGGGGCAGGAGGAGGGGGAGGGGACCATCAAGCCGATCGAGGTGGTGCACGAGATCCCGGCCAAGGAGCCTGCTGCTAAGCAAGAGTAGCAGAGCACACCGAATCGAGGAAAGTGTGATTGGTAAAATGGAGGTGTTCGCTTAATGTTCCCCGGTTGAGTAAATCGCCGGGTGAAACCCCTGTTTTTTTACTTTGGAGAACTGAAGTGATTGGAATATCTTTGTTTTCGGTAAGTAAGAATGAGCATTTTTAGTGCCAATAAGAATGAACTTACAAGTACTAGTAGAACGCCCATGCGTTGCCACGGGCTTTTGAAATATTTTTGTTGAGTTGTATAAATATAATGAATATAAATTTTCACATGTAGAGATAAGATAGCACGGGAATGTCGGTGCTTTGTCACGTGCTACAAAAATATTTTGCTAAAATTATGTAAACACAACGCATGTCAAATTTTACATGCAGAGACAAGATAGCACAGGCACAATCGGAGTATTTGTTAAAGTCCAATTCACTTGCAATGTAAAATTGATAAAAGAGATAAATTAACAATGTGTACATATAGAGCGATGATCCAATTAAAATTCTATTACAAATTAATATCTATTGTTCCTTGTTGTTGTGTTTACGCAATTCTCACACAATATTAGAAAATAGTGTTTTTAGCTTCATTCACACGATATTTAAGCAAGTATAATAAAAACTTTTTCCTGAGCCTACATTGGTCAGCTACATTTTAATCTTACTTTATATCATAATAAATGTGCTGCTGTAATCATGGAGTAGTGCTTCTAGCATTGTTGGATAGCCACAATCGGCATCCTTCAACGGGCTATCACTGGCTTGAAGTAAGTTTCGTATTTCAGTTTTGTCACTTTGTCTAGATTTTTGGCACTAAATCATGGGCGTTCTCAATACACGCACCTCTGAAAAATAGAGAGCACCCATATAAGCTTAAATGCTTGGCCGAGGTCGGCTTAAAAAGGACTTCTTCCTTAGTTATTGTAGAACTACATGACCTAAGGTGCAGTTATTTTATTTCTGCTATTTTGCATTGCCAGCGTTCATGTGTCACCTTCAACCTGCATCAGCAAAATATGTAGGCCTCAGTAGTATACGGGACAACTCCAAACCTAATGGAATTGCATAATTTCCATACACCTGCATCAGGCTTGCCTATCAACTACTCAGGTAAGAGTTGAAACTGAGCTCAACCGGTAAGCAAAAAAAAAATCAGTTCAGGAAAAAATGTCGTACCCTTCTCGAGTCTCGACAGTATGCAAGAATCATGCCTAAACACCATGTGCAGACATGGTGAGAGATGCCACCACATGTCATGGTTGTAGACCAGATAACAGCTAGCCATTCCTATTATACAGATTTGCAAGTCTTATGGTGTGGTAAAATTCTAGGTAAGCAGGTTAGCACTGCCATACTTGTCATTTGGATCAATACGGCTGTTATACATCTCTGACCTCCTCAGTCCATCAGTAAAAGAGCAAATCATGTAAGGCTTGATTCATATAAGTAAGTGTGCATGTGCAATGCACGTCTTGTCAGGAATAAAAAAAATTAAATACACAAAGCTAATGTAGAGAAACATGCAAAGAAAACCAGTACCAGGACATAGTAAAAGTAAACTCTGGAGGAAAATAAACGTGCATTGACCATATATGACTATAAATGACACAACTAAGAAAGCAGTTCCATGCTTTCATGTGACAAACTTCAATAATGCTTAGTAGTTTGTACAATATAATATAAGCAAATATGAAAATGAAATATGGTAAAATCACCCATCCATGGCAGTTTAACCAAATTATGTAAGTTAACAAGGCAGAAGCAGAAACAGAGTTTAAGCATGTTACCTTTCAAATGACTGTAAGATATCTAACATCAAGGAGTGATCCCGAAAGTCATACTCATAGCAGCCAAAGAGGACATTAGCGACCTCCGCAGGTAAATTGTACGGGAACATCGGTTTCTCTTTTTTCAGGACAACTGTCTGATAAATCTCATCTGGTGATTTGGCACACCAAGTCTGAGCGCCACTGAACATCTCAAGAATGCTCCAAGCGAAACCCCAACGAGTCAGTCTTGTAACTAACTGGGCCTCTGATGTTTGGTCGCCAATGTTTTGGGGCATGTAATTTAGAGTCCCAAGTCTTTGGATAAGATCTGGATTTGGCAACGGAAGTCCAAACAGTAAGAATAGTACATCTATTGGAAGCAGCAAGAATGCAGCACACAATTACATACATCTATCATCTATAAATTTAATCCTCGTTTCTACTTAACATTGAAACGTTCAGTAGGGATGCCTAATATAAACCCAGATGCAATAATTGATACTTATATGTTACCATATGACGGGGGTATGTAGGCTGCATCATACGAATCCAAAAGCAATTGGAATTCTGCAAGTAGCAAACAAATCCCTATGTCAGAAGGACTCTTTCCTCGATTCTGGCTATTTTTATATTACGAACAAAATAGAGGCAAACCTGACGAGACCTCATTTGGTCTGATCATGATGATAGAATGCAAGCCCCTGACCAATCAGGCACTAAATCATGCTCATCTTATTGTATGAATTATGAATGAGCGAATGAAACAGAGATGTACATTTATCACATACCAAATCGAACAACACTACAAAGGACACTAAAAAAAGAGAGTACAAATTTAGGGGGAAAAACCATTACACACCCGATGGTCGTTCACATCGGCTGCCTCAGCCCCACGCCGTTCTCTAACAAAATTATTGGAATGCAAGTGGACGCCCCTTCCATAAATCGATAAATGTGAGATTTCAAGAGACCTTTAGATGTGCGAGTTGCTTTTTCACCAGTTCCCTTTTTGTCTCTGGCTGCCTTGCCACTGCCTATAGTGTTCAGTCTATCATCAGAAAATTTAGCTGCAAGCCTACAACAATGCAACAAAAATGAGTACAAGGCATAATACTGATTGTGACTAAAAGATTAAGATTGTATAATTATACTTGGCCAAGAAGCGTTTACCTATAGAATAAAAATAAAGTAATAAAAGAAGCACAACACGCATTACTAATTTGCGAATTTTCGTAGAATAAAGAGAAAAGGGATTAATAAATAATAGTACAAATCAGAAGCATAACCATACTCGGCTGTTCAATCCAACAGGTATCTCAAACACTGAAAAAAAATAGTGCCCTATAGCGTCGCTAATAGCACGCTATAGCGTATTGAGAATTGCACAATCAAGATCCCACTAATAGCACGCTAACAGATAGCTTGTGCTAGCTTGCTTGATGGTCGAGCATTTTGTGAGTTGATGAGTTGAACGATTTGGTGGGTTGGCCAACATTTGTGAAGAAATGAAAGGTCCCACTTATTGATGATGGTGAACAAACTAAGATTCAAAATTGATACGAGGCAATGGGCATAAGCTAATCAGGATTGGTGATTATGACCGGTTCCTTGTTTAAAAAATTGACATGTCAACCAATGGGGGCAAAAGATGCATCAGGAAAAATGAGAAATATTATTGGGGCAAACAATATGCAAGATGGCTATCTGCTCAGGCTAATGATGCAACTCGGCAAGCAGATGGCATATGACTGCTACGTTTGTTTCACTCTACAGACATTCAGACGGCAAAATCAGTGAGCTCACATGGTCTAACAGTTGGGATCAATAAGCTACAACTTATCATAATTGGAAATCCTTTTTCATATAAACCTTGCAGATCACAAACTTATGACCTGAGCATGTAAAAGGAATATTTCAATTGAAAGGGACCAACAACAAGGTGTTTTTTTACCTTGATGCTACATGGAGGTGTCCCAGGAGGACGCCAATGAAGGGCTCGGCGGACCAAATCTTATTTATATTTGGAGCATGGACCTTGAAGATACCCTGCAAATAACATGGAAAATACAAGTGAGTTTGTACAACAAAGCTGATCCTATTGGAAA
This sequence comes from Triticum monococcum, assembly GCA_034509565.1. Lineage (NCBI taxonomy): Eukaryota > Viridiplantae > Streptophyta > Magnoliopsida > Poales > Poaceae > Triticum > Triticum monococcum. Next base: position 360,969,293 of record CM067845.1, on the reverse strand, counting down.
GTGCCTACTAATTCAGGATGAGCGGGTAAAAAAGCATCAGACTAATATGGTGCAGATTTTGATTGGCTTACTATGGTACATGTAACTTTGAAATTGCCGTGAAAAAGCTAATATTCAAGGCACAAATGAGATCTCGGATACAGTATAAATTGACAAGTAGATCTGAGTTTATCATCTGCTTTGAAATTAATTGGAAAATAGAGAATTCTGCCACAAGGAACCGCACCCATAGCAGATCAGTCTGAATACAGGTAGCAACAAATCGAATTTTTGCATCACAACCTTTTCAGTTTCTAAACGGAGAGAAGGGAGGAAAGAGCCAGGAAGTCTTACCAAGTAGGACTGGTGTCCGAGACGAAGTCATACTCAAGGGACAGGTAGTTGAGGTATCTGTCCATGTCGCCCACCACGCCGTCCTTCCGGGAGAACTCTGCCTCGCCGATCTTGCCCCCCTTCTCTCCCCTGCCACGCGCCACGCCGGCGAGCCGCCGATCCCTGCCCGTGGCGAGATGGGGCTACAACCCAGAGTACGCGGAGTGGAAGAGGAAGTGTGGCCTGGGGTTTGGGCTGGCGCGGCGAGCAGGTCATGCCGCGGCCCGAGCAGGACGGCGGCGTGGACGGGAGCAAGCACATGCGAGGTAGTGCCAGCCCGTCGAGGGCCGACGACCTCGGCCAGGCGGCTGCAATCCAGTCGATCTTGGGGATGTGGGACTCCGGAGGCGGCTGGCGAGCCCTCCATGGCCACGAGGCGGCCACCTCCATCACGAGATCCAGGGCGGCTTGGCTAGGGAGAGGAGCAGCATGCTTCAGGACGACGTCGACGGCGTGGTGGTCGCAGAAGATGGGGGCGGCGGCGGTGTGGTGGTCGCAGAAGATGGGGGCGGCGGCGGCGTGGTGGTCGCAGAAGATGGGGGCGGCGGCGGCGTGGTCGTTGCAGAAGATGGGGGTGGGGGAACCCTAGCGCGTGCGAGGGGCTCGGGGACAGGAGCGATTGGTGCGAGGGGAGAAAAAGGAGCTCGCCGGTCAAAGTGTGTTTTTCGTGCGAGGGAGGCTAAGGGGTCGTCATGGTTGTCTAATCTACGAAATTTCGTAGATTTTTTTAAAAAAAACAATGAAGATGGGACGAAAATTAATCGGCGGAGACTACCAACTACTTCATTAAAAATAGAGATACAGTACTACCGGAATTGTGCTATTGTCTGTCGATTTTTCCACGAAAAGGAAAAACGTTGTACTGTTGCTTTTTTTACACAGCATTGTATTTTTTTACACAGTATAATCGAAGTCGTTTACATACACAGCGTGTGTGTAACTTATATTGTGTAAGCACGCATATTCTATCTTTATGATTAGTTGTTTACATACACCGTGTAAGCATGCATATTCTATCTCTATGTCTAGTCACAAACGCTTTTGTAGTCTACAATAGCATCTTCTCTCGTTGAACATCATTGAAAGACATGAAATAAATTTAGAAAAATGCGACCATGAACATGGATTTAAATCAGAGATATCACTGTCCTCCTAATCATTTAATATCAAAATAAATAAATTCAGAAAAATACAAAACACCCATGTGGATTTGAACTTTGTAGTCAACACTCCTCCCATTGAACATCACTGAAAGGCATGAAATAAATCCATAAAAGTGTGACCATCATTGTGGACTTGAACTTTGATGGACAGATACCATTATCCTTCTTATCCTTCAAACCATCCAACCTCGAATTAAATAAATTCATAAAAATACAAACATCAATATGGACTTGAATTCTGATAGATATGGGATACCACTGTCATCATCTTTCTTATTCTTCAAACCATCCAACCTCGAATTAAATAAATTCATAAAAATACAAACATCAATATGGATTTGAATTCTGATGGATATGGGATACCACTGTCATCCAACCTCAGGTTAAATAAACCCAAAAAATATGAACATCAATATGGACTTGAACTTTAATGTGAACTCTGATGGGTAGGGAATATCATTGTCCTTCTAACCATATAATTCCAGATTGATTCGTGGTTGTGGTTGTACTACTACTTAGAGTGGGTAGTTGTGTATATCTGGCGCATGTGGCTTTGCTAAAATACATATAGATGACTTTGTTAAAATAAAAGGGTGCTAACCTTTTCCACCGAAAAAATAAAAATGAACAGTAACATATGTTTACAAATGATCATTTTAAAATGTTTTGTATGCTTGACAAATTTCATTATGTACATTCAGGTAAGTCCTGGCAAAAAAAATCAGCACCCTAAAGTGCTTTTAAAGTAGCATTTTAGAGCATCGATTATGTTTCTTTTTGTCACGGCTTTCATAGACGTCCTTTTATGATAATTTTTTCAAGCACACAAAACATTGGTCAAAGTTTACCCACAAAATTTTAGAATATTGTTTACTATTTTTATTTATATTTTACTATTCATGAGGATACATATGAAGTCAGGAGCAAATACTCCACTTTCGTTTTGGTCCGCATGACCGCTTCTTATGAGCATCTACAACCACTCATACCAAATCCAGCATCCTATACATCCGCGGACATGCCTAGTGACCGGTCAATCCTCAAATTGTTGTGTCCATAATCATGGGGAAAATATCTGGTGCTCCGGGTCAGCCGTTGGATCTCAAATCCAACAGCTCCTGTAAGATGGTGAACATTTTTTGCAAAAAAAGCCCTCATTGAATCTGAAAAATGCGCACAAGTACAACAACTTCTCATACGCCGTTGGATCTGAGATCCGATGGCCCAAAAGCCCGTATCATGGGAGCACCTAAGCTCCGGTATCACAAGATACTCTCCTCATAATCATGTACCTCATATCCGGAACCCTACAAAAGGACATTCAACAAATGACGTAGAAATCGACATAATACAGACATATAAATTAATATAATTCGAACGTAGACCAAAAGAGCACCATAGTCCAGTCGACGGGCATAATTCTCAACTAAAATTACTAAGGGGGGAAATAAAGGCTGAGAGAGGGCAGAGCTTCTTCACCATTTCCTCACCAGCCTTTTTCCCTTCTAGTCACTGGCGCTGCAGTAGGCATCCATGTAGGCGTCGGTGGAAGAAGAGGGGTCATCGAAGCCATCGGTGATGTTGGAGGAGGACAAGGAGTCAATGAAGACGGCCATTCTCTGGATAAGCGGTTCTGCTGCCTCTTGAGCTTCGCTGCTCTCGCATCTGCCGCCGCCCTCTTTGTCGCCTCGCACGTCGAGGTCGTAAGTGAGCGATGGTAGACAGCCGCGAGGAGCCGCGAGTCCTCATCGGACACCGCCGACAATCTACGACGACGTCGGGAGTACTATGCAGCCGCCTTCGACGCCATCGTCCTCTCCCTAGCCCGATGGCTCTCGCAGCAGGCGACGCATGCCTCAGATTCAGGCATGCGCGTCCGTGCCGCCGGTGGAGCGGGCACTAACACGCATCAGTTCTCTTGAGGAGGAGGAGCCGGAGGGTTAGGAGGGTGGCGAACTAGTGGCATGGAGTAGGTTGACCACACAGAGCTGTACGCAGTGCGGATGGGCCCGACGTAGCGTCCAGTGGCGACAGGGGACGTAGCAGAGTCGGAGCTGCTACCTGTGTCCACCCGCGAGCACTACAACATGATGCGGAGGGCCAGCTCCTCCCCGCCGCCCTCCACCTCATTAGGGAAGGCGTCCCACTTGTCACCGGTTATGTCATCTCCACCATTGTCGGTGTTGGACATGGTGGATGAAGAGGGGGAGGGGATTTGTTGAGGAGTGGGAGAAGAGGAGACGAAGAGTGGAGTGAGACTGAAATGGAGCCGGGGTTTACTCCAGGTGGGATTTTTAGTGGGGACCGAATTGGGTCGGGATGGACCAGTGTGGCTGGGCTGACATGGCGGACGCGCTAGGGCCTCCCACATCCCCTCTTGATATGGGCTGGATATGAGGTGTGCCGGACAGCCCAGACGTTTGGGGCCGGTTTGAGGAGTCCCGCTAGGTCGGGTGTTTTGACCGATTAGCTATTGGGCTATCTGCCCGGACATATAGAAAGGGTTGGGGGCGCCCAACTGTAGATGCTCTAAATAGCATTATTAAGGATGTTAGAACAAACAATAGTAGGCTAGGCCCACTTACATAGTGATCTTACCCATGGAAGAGATATATACTTCCTCCGTCCCAAAATAAGGCCCAGAGATTTAGTACAAAGTGTGTACGGAGTATAAAAATGTAAGAGTATCTCCAACATTGGTTAGCTTGTTGGTAAAAATGTCCATGTCATCAGAAAATAATGTATCATACAAGTACTCAAGTGGTTATGATAAGATTGACCAATAGGAGTTCCGGAAATATGAAACTTGTCCTCTATTTTATCTTAAAGATTATGCATAAGGTGTTGGTTCTATTGGGAAACATAGTATAAGACAAAAAATTGCCCTATGAACACCCAGGAACAGTATGAAAATGCATACAGGGTTTGGATCAATGATCGTTACCAAGTCCATAGTGCAACAGAAGTAGATGAGTCGGTGTAGATCGTACTTGGAGTTCCATGAACCATTGACGATGATCCCGCGAACTACCCTCAAACGATCCCCCGAATAGAACACCGAAAGCATGACCTCTCTACTTGGTTGCAAGCGTACGGTCTTCATGATCTAGTAGCGCTTCGCCATCCAGAGCTAATCGTCGCCGGAGAATTAGAGATGAGAGATTAAAACCACATTGGACTTCTAATTATGAGGATTAGAGGAACTAGGTCTAGCTCTGGTTAGTCAACTAGGACCAATTAGAAATAAAACTGGATGAACTAGAGGAAGCTCCAAAACTTGTGTGTAGAAAAGGGCCAATACCTCAAGTATATATAGGTTAGAGGGGAGGAGAGGCTGCCAAGAGGAGGGGAAGGACTACTGTAACACCCACGATGCGGTTATATCTCCCACGTGTCGGAGCACGACTTAGAGGCATAACCGCATGGTAGGCATGTCGCAAGAGGGGTAATCTTTACACATCCCATGTACTGAATAAGAAAGGGATAAGAGTTGGCTTACAATCGCCACTTCACACAATACGTAAATATAGCATTACATCATCCAGAATACAATCAAGGTCCGACTATGGAACCAAATAAAGAAAGACAACCCCAAATACTAGATCCCCGATCTTCCCGACTGGGCTCCACTACTGATCAACTAGAGACGAAACAACACAACGAACACGATCTTCATCGAGCTCCCACTTGAGCTGGCTTGCGTCACCTGCACTGGTTGTTGGAAATATGCCCTAGAGGCAATAATAAAATGGTTATTATTATATTTCCTTGTTCATGATAATTGTCTATTGTTCATGCTATAACTGTGTTATCCGGAAATCGTAATACATGTGTGGATACATAGACCACAACATGTCCCTAGTGAGCCTCTAGTTGACTAGCTCGTTGATCAACAGATAGTCATGGTTTCCTGACTATGGACATTAGATGTCATTGATAACGGGATCACATCATTAGGAGAATGATGTGATGGACAAGACCCAATCTTAAGCATAGCACAAGATTGTGTAGTTCGTCTTCTAGAGCTTTTCTAATGTCAAGTATCTTTTCCTTAGACCATGAGATTGTGCAACTCCCGGATACTGTAGGAATACTTTGGGTGTGCCAAACGTCACAACGTAACTGGGTGACTATAAAGGTGCACTACAGGTATCTCCGAAAGTGTCTGTTGGATTGGCACGAATCGAGACTGGGATTTGTCACTCCGCATGACGAAGAGGTATCTCTGGGCCCACTCGGTAAGACATCATCGTAATGAGGTCAATGTGACTAAGGGTTGGTCACGGGATGATGTGTTACAGAACGAGTAAAGTGACTTGCCGGTAACGAGATTGAACGAGGTATTGGGATACCGACGATCGAATCTCAGGTAAGTAACGTACCGATTGACAAAGGGAATTGTATACGGGATTACTTGAATCCTAGACATCGTGGTTCATCCGATGAGATCATCGTGGAACATGTGGGAGCCAACATGGGTATCCAGATCCCGCTGTTGGTTATTGACCAGAGAGTTGTCTCGGTCATGTCTGCATGGTTCCCGAACCCGTAGGGTCTACACACTTAAGCTTCGATGACATTAGGGTTATTAGGAAGACTTGTATGTGATTACCGAATGTTGTTCGGAGTCCCGGATGAGATCCCGGACATCACGAGGAGTTCCGGAATGGTCCGGAGGTGAAGATTTATATGTGGGAAGTTGTCATACGGTCACCGAAAAGGTTCGGGGGCATATCGGTATTGTACCGGGGCCACCGGAGGGGTTCCGGGGGTCCACCGGGAGGGGCCACCTCTCCCGGAGGGCCTTATGGGTTGTAAGGGGAAGGGAACCAGCCCCAAGTGGGCTGGGGCGCCAACCCCCCAAGGGCCCATGCGCCTAGGGTTGGGGGGAACCCTAAAGGGGACGCCCCCCCTTGGCTTGGGGGCCAAGCCCCCTCCCCCTTGGCCGCCGCCCCCCCTCTAGATCTCATCTAGAGGGGGTCGGCTCCATTCTCCCTTCCCCTATAAATAGAGGGGCAAGGGGAGGGCTGCATACCACGTCAAAGGCGCAGCCCCTCCCCTCCCCAACACATCTCCTCCTCCGTTAAAGCTTGGCGAAGCCCTGCCGGAGTACTGCTGCTCCACCACCACCACGCCGTCGTGCTGCTGTTGGAGCCCTCTTCCTCAACCTCTCCCTCCTCCTTGCTGGATCAAGGCACAGGAGACGTCCTCGCTCCATAGGTGTGTTGAACACGGAGGTGCCATCCGTTCGACGCTAGGATCTTCGGTGATTTGGATCACGACGAGTATGACTCCATCATCCCCGTTCTCTTGAACGCTTCCACTCGCGATCTACAAGGGTATGTAGATGCACTCCTCTCCCTCTCGTTGCTAGATGACTCCATAGATTGATCTTGGTGATGCGTAGAAAATTTTAAATTTCTGCTACGATCCCCAACAGTGGCATCATGAGCTAGGTCTATGCGTAGTTTCTATGCACGAGTAGAACACAAGTTGTTGTGGGCGTTGATTTGGTCAATTTACTTGCCGTCACTAGTCTTATCTTGATTCGGCGGCATCATGGGATGAAGCGGCCCGGACAGACCTTACACGTACGCTTACATGAGACTGGTTCCACCGACTGACATGCACTAGTTGCATAAGGTGGATAGCGGGTGTCTGTCTCTCCCACTTTAGTTGGATCGGATCCGATGAAAAGGGTCCGTATGAAGGGTAAATAGAAATTGGCATATCACGTTGTGGTTTTGGCGTAGGTAAGAAACGTTCTTGCTAGAAACCTATAGCAGCCACGTAAAACTTGCAACAATAATTAGAGGACGTCTAACTTGTTTTTGCAGCATATGTCGTGTGATGTGATATGGCCAAAAGGATGTGATGAATGATATATGTGATGTATGAGATTGATCATGTTCTTGTAATAGGAATCACGACTTGCATGTCGATGAGTATGACAACTGGAAGGAGCCATAGGAGTTGTCTTCATTTATTTATGACCCGCGTGTCAACATAAACATCATGTAATTACTTTATTTTATCGCTAACCGTTAGCCATAGTAGTAGAAGTAATAGTTGACGAGACAACTTCATGAAGACACGATGATGGAGATCATGATGATGGAGATCATGGTGTCATGCCGGTGACGACGATGATCATGGCGCCCCGAAGATGGAGATCAAAAGGAGCAAAATGATATTGGCCATATCATGTCACTATTTGATTGCATGTGATGTTTATCATGTTTTACATCTTATTTGCTTAGAATGACGGTAGCATAAATAAGATGATCCCTCGCAATAATTTCAAGAAAGTGTTCCCCCTAACTGTGCACCGTTGCTAACGTCCGTTGTTCCGAAGCACCACGTGATGATCGGGTGTGATAGGTTCTAACGTTCGCATACAACGGGTGTAAGCCAGATTTACACACGCAATACACTTAGGTTGACTTGACGAGCCTAGCATGTACAGACATGGCCTCGGAACACGGAAGACCGAAAGGTCGAACATGAGTCGTATAGTAGATACGATCAACATGAAAATGTTCACCGATGATGACTAGTCCATCTCACGTGATGATCGGACACGGCCTAGTTGACTCGGATCATGTATCACTTAGATGACTAGAGGGATGTCTATCTGAGTGGGAGTTCATTAAATAATTTGATTAGATGAACTTAATTATCATGAACATAGTCTAAAATCTTTGCAATATGTCTTGTAGATCAAATGGCCCATGCTAATGTTGCCCTCAACTTCAATGCGTTCCTAGAGAAAACCAAGCTGAAAGACGATGGCAGTAACTACACGGACTGGGTCCGTAACCTGAGGATTATCCTCATAGCTGCCAGGAAAGCATATGTCCTTGATGCACCGCTAGGTGAAGCACCTGTTTTCCCTGCAGAACAAGATGTTATGAACGCTTGGCAGACGCGTAGTGATGATTACTCTCTGGTTCAGTGCGGCATGCTTTACAGCTTAGAACCGGGGCTCCAAAACCGTTTTGAGCAACACGGAGCATATGAGATGTTCCAAGAGCTGAAAATGGTTTTACAAGCTCACGCCCGGGTCGAGAGATATGAAGTCTCCGACAAGTTCTACAGTTGTAAGATGGAGGAGAATAGTTCTGTCAGCGAGCACATACTCAAAATGTCTAGGCTGCATAACCGCTTGTCTCAGCTGGGAGTTAATCTCTTGGATGATGTGGTCGTTGACAGAATCCTTCAGTCGCTCCCACCTAGCTACAAGAGCTTTGTGATGAACTTCAATATGCAGGGGATGGAAGAGACCATTCCCGAGGTATATTCAATGCTGAAATCAGCAAAGGTGGAAATCAAAAAGGAACATCAAGTGTTGATGGTGAATAAAACCACTAAGTTCAAGAAAGGCAAGGGTAAAAAGAACTTCAAGAAGGATGGCAAGGGAGTTGCCGCGCCCGATAAGCAAGATGCTGGGAAGAAGTCAAAGAATGGACCCAAGCCTGAGACTAAGTGCTTTTATTGCAAGGGAAACGTTCACTGGAAGCGGAACTGCCCCAAGTACTTGCGGAAAAGAAGGCCGACAATACCAAAGGCATACATGATATACATGTTATTGATGTGTACCTTACCAGCACTCGTAGTAGCTCCTGGGTATTTGATACCGGTGCAGTTGCTCATATTTGTAACTCAAAACAGGAACTACGGATTAAACGGAGACTGGAGAAGGACAAGGTGATGATGCGCGTCGGGAATGGTTCCAAGGTCGATGTGATCGCCGTCAGCATGCTACCTCTGCATTTACCTATGGGATTCGTTTTAAACCTCAATAATTGTTATTTAGTACCAGCTTTAAGCATGAACATTGTATCTGGATCTCGTTTAATGCGAGATGGCTACTCATTTAAATCTGAGAATAATGGTTGTTCTATTTATATGAGAGACATGTTTTATGGTCATGCCCCGTTGGTCAATGGTTTATTCTTATTTAATCTCGAACGTGATGTTACACATATTCATAGTGTGAATGCCAAAAGATGTAAGGTTGATAATGATAGTCCCACATACTTGTGGCACTGCTGCCTTGGTCACATTGGTGTAAAACGCATGAAGAAACTCCATGCAGATGGACTTTTGGAGTCTCTTGATTATGAATCATTTGACACGTGCGAACCATGCCTCATGGGCAAAATGACCAAGACTCCGTTCTCCGGAACAATGGAGCGAGCAACCAACTTATTGGAAATCATACATACTAATGTGTGCGGTCCAATGAGTGTTGAAGCTCGCGGTGGCTATCGTTATGTCCTCACCCTCACTGACGACTTAAGTAGATATGGGTATGTCTACTTAATGAAACACAAGTCTGAGACCTTTGAAAAGTTCAAGGAATTTCAGAGTGAGGTTGAGAATCAACGTGATAGGAAAATCAAGTTCTTACGATCAGATCGTGGGGGAGAATATTTGAGTCACGAATTTGGCATGCACTTAAGGAAGTGTGGAATAGTTTCACAACTCACGCCGCCTGGAACACCACAGCGTAATGGTGTGTCCGAACGCCGTAATCGCACCCTATTGGATATGGTACGATCTATGATGTCTCTTACTGATCTACCGCTATCATTTTGGGGTTATGCTATAGAGACTGCCGCATTCACTTTAAATAGGGCTCCGTCGAAATCCATTGAGACGACACCGTATGAATTGTGGTTTGGCAAGAAACCTAAGCTGTCGTTTCTGAAAGTTTGGGGATGCGATGCTTATGTCAAGAAACTTCAACCTGAAAAGCTTGAACCCAAATCGGAAAACTGCGTCTTCATAGGATACTCTAAAGAAACTATTGGGTATACCTTCTATCTTAGATCCGAAGGCAAGACCTTTGTTGCCAAGAATGGATCCTTTCTAGAGAAAGAGTTTCTCTTGAAAGAAGTAAGTGGGAGGAAAGTAGAACTTGATGAAGTATTGCCTCTTGAACCGGAGAGTGGCGCAGCTCAAGAAATTGTTCCTGAGGTGCCTGCACCGACTAGGGAGGAAGTTAATGATGATGATCATGAAACTTCGGATCAAGTTGCTACTGAACTTCGAAGGTCCACGAGGACACGTTCCGCACCAGAGTGGTACGGCAACCCTGTACTGGAAATCATGTTGTTAGAGAATGGTGAACTTTCGAACTATGAAGAAGCGATGGCGGGCCCAGATTTCGACAAATGGCTGGAAGCCATGAAATCTGAGATAGGATCCATGTATGAAAACGAAGTATGGACTTTGACTGACTTTCCCGATGATCGGCGAGCCATAGAAAATAAATGGATCTTTAAGAAGAAGACAGACGCAGATGGTAATGTGACCATCTATAAGGCTCGGCTTGTCGCTAAGGGTTATCGACAAGTTCAAGGGATTGACTATGATGAGACTTCCTCACCCGTAGCGAAGCTGAAGTCTGTCCGAATCATGTTAGCAATTGCCGCATTCTATGATTATGAGATATGGCAAATGGACGTCAAAACGGCATTCGTTAATGGTTTCCTTAAGGAAGAATTGTATATGATGCAGCCGGAAGGTTTTGTCGATCCTAAGAATGCTGACAAGGTATGCAAGCTCCAACGCTCAATCTATGGGCTGGTGCAAGCATCTCGGAGTTGGAACATTCGATTTGATGAGATGATCAAAGCGTTTGGGTTTACGCAGACTTATGGAGAAGCCTGTGTTTACAAGAAAGTGAGTGGGAGCTCTGTAGCATTTCTCATATTATATGTGGATGACATACTATTGATGGGAAATGATATAGAATTCTTGGAAAGCATAAAGGCCTACTTGAACAAGTGTTTTTCAATGAAGGAGCTTGGAGAAGCTGCTTATATATTAGGCATCAAGATCTATAGAGATAGATCGAGACGCCTCATTGGTCTTTCACAAAGTACGTACCTTGACAAGATATTGAAGAAGTTCAATATGGATAAGTCCAAGAAGGGGTTCTTGCCTGTATTGCAAGGTATGAGATTGAGCATGGCTCAATGCCTGACCACGGCAGAAGATAGAGAAAAGATGAGTGTCGTCCCCTATGCCTCGGCCATAGGGTCTATCATGTATGCCATGCTGTGTACCAGACCTGATGTAAACCTTGCCGTAAGTTTGGTAGGAAGGTACCAAAGTAATCCCGGCATGGAACACTGGACAGCAGTCAAGAATATCCCGAAGTACCTGAAAAGGACTAAGAATATGTTTCTCGTCTATGGAGGTGATGAAGAGCTCGTCGTAAAGGGTTACGTCGATGCTAGCTTCGACACAGATCTGGATGACTCTAAGTGACAAACCGGATACATGTATATTTTGAATGGTGGGACAATCAGCTGGTGCAGTTGCAAGCAAAGGGTCGTGGCGGGATCCACCTGTGAAGCGGAGTACATGGCAGCCTTGGAGGCAGCACAAGAAGCAATCTGAGTTCATTACCAACCTAGGAGTTATTCCCAATGCGTCGGGCCCGATGACTCTCTTCTGTGACAACACTGGAGCTATTGCCCTTGCCAAGGAGCCCAGGTTTCACAGGAAGACCAGACATATCAAGCGTCACTTCAACTCTGTTTGTGAAAATGTTCAAAATGGAGACATAGATATTTGTAAAGTGCACATGGACCTGAATGTCGCAGATCTGTTGGCTAAACCTCTTCCTCGAGCAAAACATGATCAACATCGGAACTCTATGGGTGTTCGATTCATCACAATGTAACTAGATTATTGACTCTAGTGCAAGTGGGAGACTGTTGGAAATATGCCCTAGAGGCAATAATAAAATGGTTATTATTATATTTCCTTGTTCATGATAATTGTCTATTGTTCATGCTATAATTGTGTTATCTGGAAATCGTAATACATGTGTGAATACATAAACCACAACATGTCCCTAGTGAGCCTCTAGTTGACTAGCTCATTGATCAACAGATAGTCATGGTTTCCTGACTATGGACATTAGATGTCACTGATAACGGGATCAAATCATTAGGAGAATGATGTGATGGACAAGACCCAATCTTAAGCATAGCACAAGATCGTGTAGTTCGTCTGCTAGAGCTTTTCTAATGTCAAGTATCTTTTCCTTAGACCATGAGATTGTGCAACTCCTGGATACTATAGGAATACTTTGGGTGTGCTAAACGTCACAACATAACTGGGTGACTATAAAGGTGCACTACGGGTATCTCCAAAAGTGTTTGTTGGGTTGGCACGAATCGAGACTAGGATTTGTCACTCCGCATGATGGAGAGGTATCTCTGGGCCCACTCGGTAAGACATCATCGTAATGAGGTCAATGTGACTAAGGGTTGGTCACGAGATGATGTGTTACGGAATGAGTAAAGTGACTTGCCGGTAACGAGATTGAACGAGGTATTGGGATACCGACGACCGAATCTCGGGCAAGTAACATACCGATTGACAAAGGGAATTGTATACGGGATTGCTTGAATCCTCGACATCATGGTTCATCTGATGAGATCATCGTGGAACATGTGGGAGCCAACATGGGTATCCTGATCCCCCTATTGGTTATTGACCGGAGAGTTGTCTTGGTCATGTCTGCATGGTTCCCGAACCCGTAGGGTCTACACACTTAAGGTTCGATGACGCTAGGGTTATTAGGAAGACTTGTATGTGATTACTGAATGTTGTTCGGAATCCCGGATGAGATCCCGGACATCACGAGGAGTTCCGGAATGGTCCCGAGGTGAAGATTTATATGTGGGAAGTTGTCATACCGTCACCGGAAAGGTTCGGGGGCATATCAGTATTGTACCGGGGCCACCGGAGGGGTTCCGGGGGTCCACCGGGAGGGGCCACCTCTCCCGGAGGTCCTTATGGGCTGTAAGGGGAAGAGAACCAGCCCCAAGTGGGCAGGGGCGCCAACCCCCCAAGGGCCCATGCGCCTAGGGTTGGGGGGAACCCTAAAGGGGACGCCCCCCCTTGGCTTGGGGGCCAAGCCCCCTCCCCCTTGGCCGCCGCCCCCCTCTAGATCTCATCTAGAGGGGGCCGCCCCCCTTCTCCCTCCCCCTATAAATAGAGGGGCAAGGGGAGGGCTGCATACCACATCAAAGGCGCAGCCCCTCCCCTCCCCAACACATCTCCTCCTCCGTTAAAGCTTGGCGAAGCCCTGCTGGAGTACTGCTGCTCCACCACCACCACGCCATCGTGCTGCTTTTGGAGCCCTCTTCCTCAACCTCTCCCTCCTCCTTGCTGGATCAAGGCACGGGAGATGTCCTCGCTCCGTACGTGTGTTGAACACGGAGGTGCCGTCCGTTTGGCGATAGGATCTTCGGTGATTTGTGTTACGACGAGTACGACTCCATCATCCCCGTTCTCTTGAACGCTTCCGCTCACGATCTACAAGGGTATGGAGATGCACTCCTCTCCCTCTCGTTGCTATATGACTCCATAGATTGATCTTGGTGATGCGTAGAAAATTTTAAATTTCTGCCACGATCCCCAACACTGGTATCCTCGGCACCTGCAACTGTTTGGAAGTATATGTGAGTCACGAGGACTCAGCAATCTCACACCCGCGTGGTCAAGACTATTTAAGCTTAAAGGTAGGAATGGGCAGTGAGGTGGAGCTGCAGCAAGCACTAGCATATATGGTGGCTAACTTACGCAAATGAGAGCGAGAAGAGAAGCAAAGCACGGTCGAGAAACTAATAGTGATCAAGAAGTGATCCTGAAGCTACTTACGTTCAAGCATAACATGAGACCGTGTTCTCTTCCCGGACTCCGCCGAAAAGAGACCATCACGGCTACACACGTGGTTGATTCATTTTAATTAAGTTAAGTGTCAAGTTTTCTACAACCGGATATTAACAAATTCCCATCTGCCCATAACCGCGGGCACGACTTTCGAAAGTTCAAAACCTTGCAGGGGTGTCCCAACTTAGCCCATCACAAGCTCCCACGGTCAACGAAGGATATTCCTTCTCCCAGGAAGACCCGATCAGACTCGGAATCCCGGTTACAAGACATTTCGACAATGGTAAAACAAGACCAGCAAGACCGCCCGATGCGCCGACATCCTGATAGGAGCTGCACATATCTCGTTCTCAGGGCAACACCAGATGAACAATACGTACAGCTAAAACCAGCCCTCAAGTTTCCCCGAGGTGGCGCCGCAAGTAGCTCTGGTTCGGACCAACACTTAGACAAGCACTGCCCGGGGGGGGGGGTTAAAATAAGATGACCCTTGAGTCTGCAGAACCCAAGGGAAGGTGATAGGTTGTTAGGAAAATGTAAAACCAAGGTTGGGCCTTGCTGGAGCACTTTTATTCAAAGCAAACTGTCAAGGGGTTCCCATAACACCCAACCACGTAAGGAACGCAAAATCAAGGAACATAACACTGGTATGACGGAAACTAGGGCGGCAAGAGTGGAACAAAACACTAGGCAAAAGGCCGAGCCTTCCACCCTTTACCAAGTATATAGGTGCATTAAAGTAAACACGATATAATAATGATATCCCAACAATAACCATGTTCCAACAAGGAACAAACTCTATCTTCACCTGCAACTAGCAACGCTATAAGAGGGGCTGAGCAAAGCGGTAATATAGCCAAACAACGGTTTGCTAGGACAAGGTGGGTTAGAGGCTTGACATGGCAATATGGGAGGCATGATATAGCAAGTGATAGGTATCGCGGCATAGCAAAAGAGCGAACAACTAGCAAGCAAAGATAGAAGTGATTTCGAGGGTATGGTCATCTTGCCTGCAAAGTTCTCCGAGTTGACGAAAGCCTGATCCTCGTAAGCGTACTCAATGGGTTCCTCGATCACGTAATCGTCTCCCGGCTCTACCAAAAGCAAGAACACAAGCAAATGAAACAACAATCAACCACGGTGCAATGCGCAAGCAACATGATGCAAAACATGGCATGATATGCGGGATGTGATATGCAATGCATATGCGTGCTCTAGAAGGAAAATGATGAACAAGGCATCAAGTTGGCAACCCAAGTGTGCCGTTGGAAAGATGAGATGATTTCGGTCGAAATCGATATAAAGATCACCGGAATCGGATGCACGGTTTGCAAATGGCAAGCAAGACAAGAATGGCACAATTCTGCGATTAATAGCACGATGCCATCTAGAATGCAACAAGAAACTAAGCTACTGCACTCCAACATAGCAACAAAGCACATGGCAGTGATCTACTCAAGATTCTTGACAAAATATGAACACTGAGCTATGGCTAGATCACACAAGAGCAAGTTCAAACAAGCATGGCAAAAGTGCAAAAGATATCAGCTTCACAGACTTAGTGAAAATACTAACATGCCAGGAATTTACATCAGGGAGCAATGTTTAGAGCAAGCAAACAACATGCAACAGGATCAGATCATAGCAATAGAAGGCATGGCATAAATCTACTCAAAGCATAGCACAAAAGTCCTTTATTGACAATAAGCCAAAAAGGATCAGAAGATATGATGGAACCCATGTAAACATAGCAAGTTTCGTTAACAGGTTCAGACTTAGCAGAAGACAGAGCATGACATAAACAGAATAATGAAGGCATGTTTGCGAGCTCGATTCACTCAACACAAGGCATTGCATGACAAGATAAGCATAGCATCAGCAAGAAGACATGATCATGAAACTAACCAAAGCAAGAACAAGCTCATAGCATGCATGGATCAACTACAACAACCTTGGCAAAATTGATTAACACGTAAATAATCTGCCAGGAACATTTTATAGCAAAAGTAGAGCAAGATTAAGTCATGCTAGGGTACTCTATAAATGCAAACAGGGATATGGATGGATAGAGCATAGCTATATGTCCAAATCATCCTTATTGAAGCAACTCAAATAAAGCATGCATCTCACTGTAGCAACATGAATAATGGCATAAAAATAACAACAGACAAAGACTTAGCAAAAATCCTGAGATCAACAATATCACGAAGGCTACTTTGCATGCTTGTGCTAGTCTCCACAAAGAACACAAAAATACATGGCATACACCCCTATAGAGATGGCATGGCATATATCAAAATTCATGTAGAGCTCATGACCATATGCAGCACACAACAAATTTGGCAAAAATGAGAAATCACCCTAAACTGATAAGTAACATGAGCAAACATTTTATAGCACTCTTGCATCAGTGATTTGGGCATCAAGATGGACTCAAACAAGCATGGCACAATGGAACAAAATGAAGAGCACGTCATGATGAACATTTTGATATATCATCCATGGAAAACGGATATACGGATGAGGAGTTATGGCATGTTGAACAGGGCTTCAGAATGCAAAAACTCAGGGACTTGGGATATTTTCGGGGTCAACCTTAGGATTTTCCAGATCTGGATCTGGGGCGGCGCGGATGACGAGGAAGGCCGGAGCTAGCTGACCGGAGACGAAGAAGGAGGAGGCCGAAGAGGCTCGGGGCGACACCGGTGAGGAGGGCTTCGGTCGGATCTGGCCGCTCCCTTGCCAGATTCGGTTGGCCGGAGGTGGGGCGCCGGCCGGGGAGGCGTGCAGGGCGGCGCGGCGAGCGGCGGCGCACGCGGCGGGAGGCGGCGCACGCGGCGGGAGGCGGCTCGGTGGCAGAAGCGCGCGGGCGCGGCGGCGGAGCATCGGGCGCGGACGGGCCCGGTTGTGGCTCGGGGCGGGCCGGCCTAGGGCCCCAGCGGGTCGCGGCGGTGTGGAGAGAGAGGAGGCGCGGTGGAGAGGCGACGGGACAGGTGTCACGCCGGGATTGGACGGGGCGGCGGCGCTGGACGTGTCCGGCGGCGACGGACATGTCCGGCATGGCGCGGTGGGGAAATTTTAGGGTTTGATCCGCGAAAAATGGAGGGGGAGATGTTTATATAGGTAGAAGGAGGTGGGAGTGTCCCAATGGGGTGCGGTTTTCGAGCATGCGATCGTGATCGAACGGCCGAGAGGATGGAGGGGGTTTGGAAGGGTTATTGGGCTATTTCAGAGGGGTGTTGGGCTGTAACACACATGAGACCTTTATGGTTTCCCGGTTAACCGTTGGAGTATCAAACGGACTCCAAATGGCACGAAACTTGACAGGGGGTCTACAGGTGGTGTACCAAGGCCGCTCGGCAAATCTCGGTCCATTCCGAGAATGTTTGACACCCGCCCACGAAAAGAGTCAAAAGGGGGCGCCGGAGGACATAGGAGTGTCGGATTGCAAAACGGACAACGGGGAAAATGCTCGGATGCATGAGACGAACATGTATGCAAATGCGATGCACATGATGACATGATATGAAATGCATGACATGGACAAAAGCAAAAACAAAGACAAAACCCAACCACGAAGGGAATCTCATATCACATCTCCGGAAAAGGCAAGAGTCGGAGCTACAACTATGGAAAATTGCATCCGGGGTGAGGGAGTCCTGGATTAGGGGGTGTTCGGATAGCCAGACTATACCTTTAGCTGGACTCCTAGACTATGAAGATACAAGATTGAAGACTTCGTCCCGTGTCCAGAAGGGACTTTCCTTGGCGTGGAAGGCAAGCTTGGCGATACGGATATGTAGATCTTCTACCATTGTAACCGACTTTGTGTAACCCTAACCCTATCCGGTGTCTATATAAACCAGAGGGTTTTAGTCCGTAGGACAACATATTCATACACAACAATCATACCATAGGCTAGCTTCTAGGGTTTAGCCTCTCTGATCTCGTGGTAGATCTACTCTTGTACTACCCATATCATCAATATTAATCAAGCAGGACGTAGGGTTTTACCTCCACCGAGAGGGCCCGAACCTGGGTAAAACTTCGTGTCCCTTGCCTCTTGTTACCATCCAGCCTAGACGCATAGTTCGGGACCCCCTACCCGAGATCCGTCGGTTTTGACACTGACATTGGTGCTTTCATTGAGAGTTCCTCTGTGTCGTCGCCGTCAGGCTTGATGGCTCCTACGATCATCAATGGCGATGCATTCCAGCGTGAGACCTTCCTCCCCGGACAGATCTTCGTCTTCGGCGGCTTCGCACTGCGGGCCAATTCACTTGGCCATCTGGAGCAGATCGAAAGCTATCTCCTTGGCCGTCAGGTCAGATTTGGAAGCTTAAACTACACGGCTGACATCCGCGGGGACTTGATCTTCGACAGATTCGAGCCACTGCCGAGCGCGCCGCACTGTCACGACAAGCATGATCTAGCTCTGCCGCCGAACAGTGCCCTAGAGGCCGCACCCGCATCGGCTTCGGCCCTTAATTCGGAGCCAACTGCGCCGATCAAGGATGGGTGGTTGGACGCCGCCTCGGGGGCTGTGATCCCAACGGCGATCGAGCCGAACACCAGCCCCACACTCTGCGAGACTCGTGACTCCAAGGAGCCGGACTCCTCTCCGGACTCCAAACCCTCCGCGCCCCTGTCGATCAAATCCGATTGGGTGCCGATCATGGAGTTTACTGCCGCGGACATCTTTCAGCACTCGCCTTTTGACGATATTCTGAAGACACTGAAGTCTTTCTCTTTATCAGGAGAGCTCTGGCCGGACTACGGTCAGCAAGGTTGGGATTCGGACGATGAAGAAATTCAAAGCCCACCCACCACCCACTTTGTAGCCACTGTCGACGACTTAACCAACATGCTCGACTTCGACTCCGAAGACATCGACGGTATGGACGTCGATGAAGGAGATGATGAAGAACCAGCGCCTATCAGGCCCTGGAAAGCCACCTAGTCATATGACATATACATGGTGGACACCCCAAAAGAAGGAGATGGCGATGGAACAGCGGAGGATGACCCCTCCAAGAAACAGCCTAAGCGCTGGCGTCAACGGCGCCGCTCAAAATCCCGCCAAAACAAATACGGTGATTCCAGCACGGGAGATAATAATACTCCGGAAAGTGCCGAAGAAAACCCCCTCCAGCAAGATTTAGCACAGGAGGATGGAGAAACCAGCCCTCATGAGAGAGCGGCAGACAGAGAGGCCGAGGATGATAATTATATGCCTCCCTCCGAAGACGAGGCAAGCCTCGACGACGACGAATTCGTCGTGCCAGAGGATCCCGTCGAGCAAGAGCGTTTTCAACGCAGGCTTATGGCCACGGCAAGAAGCCTCAAGAAAAAACAGCAACAGCTTAAAGCTGATCAAGATTTTCTAGTCGACAGATGGACTGAAGTCCTTGCGGCCGAAGAGCATAAACTCGGACGCCCCTCCAAGAGCTACCCAAAGCGCAGGTTGCTACCCCGATTAGAGGAGGAAGCACTTAAACCTACATCGCCCGCATTCGATACGGCCGATCGGCTACCTCGTGGCCGCGACAGAGAGGCCTCTCGGCCCTCCACTCAAGCCGCACCCCGTACCAAGGCACGGGAAAATGCGTCGGACTTGCAAGATATGTTGGAGGATAAGGCAAGGCAAACAAGATCGATCTACGGATCGCGTGGGCGCCCCACGACTCGAGACGGTAACCGTCACGCCGGCCACAAATTCGGCAGGGCCGAACACAGCAGACAAAGCTCATTGGAGCTACGTCGTGACATAGCCCAGTACAGAGGCGCCACACACCCACTATGCTTCACAGACAAAGTAATGGATCATCAAATCCCCGAGGGTTTCAAACCCGTAAACATCGAATCATATGATGGCACAACAGATCCTGCGGTATTGATCGAGGATTATCTCCTTCATATCCACATGGCCCGCGGCGATGATTTCCACGCCATCAAATACCTCCCACTTAAGCTTAAAGGACCAGCTCGGCATTGGCTTAACAGCTTGCCAACAGGATCAATCAGTTGTTGGGAGGACCTGGAAGCCGCATTCCTCGACAATTTCCAGGGCACTTATGTGCGACCCCCAGACGCCGATGACCTAAGTCACGTAATTCAACAGCCAGATGAATCGGCCAGGCAATTCTGGACACGGTTCCTAACTAAGAAAAATCAAATAGTCGACTGTCCGGACGCCGAGGCCCTAGCAGCCTTCAAGCACAATATCCATGACGAGTGGCTTGCCCGGCACCTTGGACAGGAAAAGCCAAAGTCTATGGCAGCACTCACGACACTCGTGACCCGCTTTTGCGTGGGAGAAGACAGCTGGCTTGCTCGTAGCAACAATATGACCAAGAACCCTGGTAATTTGGATACCAGGGACAGTAGTGGCAGGTCGCGTCGCAACAAGCAGAAGCGCCGCATTAACGACGACAATGCTGAGGATACGGCAGTTAATGCCAGATTTAGAGGCTCTAATTCCAGTTAGCGGAAAAAGCCATTCAAAAGGAATCCTAGGGGCCCGTCCAGTTTGGACCGAATACTCGACCGCTTGTGCCAGATACATGGCACCCCCGAAAAGCCAGCCAATCACACCAACAAGGATTGTTGGGTGTTCAAGCAGGCATGCAAGTTAAATGCCGAAAATGAAGACAAGGGGCTGCATAGCGACGACGACGAAGAGCCCCGGCCGCCGAACAATAGCGGATAGAAGGGTTTTCCCCCACAAGTGCGGACGGTGAACATGATATACGCAACCCACGTCCCCAAGAGGGAACGGAAGCGCGCGTTAAGGGACGTGTACGCGGTAGAGCCAGTCGCCCCAAAGTTCAACCCATGGTCCTCCTGCCCGATCACCTTTGATCGAAAGGACCACCCCACTAGCATCCATCACGGCGGATTCGCCGCATTGGTTCTAGACCCAATTATTGACGGATTTCATCTCACTAGAGTCCTTATGGACGGCGGCAGCAGCCTGAACCTGCTTTACCAGGATACAGTGCGGAAAATGGGCATAGATCCCTCGAGGATTAAGCCCACCAAAACGACCTTTAAAGGCGTAATACCAGGTGTAGAGGCCAACTGTACAGGCTCAGTCACACTTGAAGTGGTCTTCAGATCTCCGGATAATTTCCGAAATGAGGAGTTAATCTTTGACATAGTCCCATTCCGCAGTGGCTATCACGCACTGCTCGGGCGAACCGCATTTGCCAAGTTTAATGCAGTACCGCACTATGCATACCTTAAGCTCAAGATGCCAGGCCCTCGAGGAGTAATTACGGTCAATGGAAACACCGAACGCTCCCTCCGAACGGAGGAGCACACGGCGGCCCTTGCAGCAGAAGTACAAAGCAGCCTCTCCAGGCAGTTCTCTAGTCCGGCCACTAAACGACCGGACACCGTCAAGCGCGCCCGGAGTAACCTACAACAAGACCGCCTGGCACGATCCGAGCAGGCGTAGCAATGCGGCCCCAACCCTAGCCCTAGCAAAAAGGCGACGCTAGTGCTTCGCATACATAACTACGCTCTAGAAATACCATGGATACAGGGGGAGGGGCACCATCACGGCACGCCCGAAGCACGGCTTAAACCGCACCAGGGGTTGCCAATTTTTTAATTTTCTCTTACTTTCAGGACTCCATTCTTCGGAAGGCCTGTTCGGCAGTTCAATTGCCACACAAACGATGCAAGAACCAAGGAAGCAGACAAGCCACGCCACATTAAGGAACTCCCAGGTGGTCTCTATCACGAGCAGTATACCTGTTTCACATACTATTCCGCAGCTAGCCCCTGGAACGGACATGTTAAATAGTCCAACCTTTTGCTTATCGCATTATTTGTATCGTTCTGCTTTGATCGCAGCCCTCTTTAATAAACAATGCATAGCTTTTGTCTATTTTTGCATTACTTTTTTTATATATGTGTTCCTTAATGACATGTCGCACCCATACACTTTGGTACGGCCAAAATACGCCAGGGGCTTCAGTACCCCTCAACATGGTGTGAGAAGTCCGAACACTTTAACAAGTGCGGCACCCCGAACTTATAGCATTATATGCATCGGCTCCGAATCATGTCTTGGGTCGATAGTTGGGTTTGCCCGGCTCCTATGTTTTGGTGCCTTACGTTGCGCTATATCGGCTAAGGTAGCACTAGGAGAACCACTGCGATTGTGCCCTAGTTGAGCTGGGTCGAGCACCTCAGTGGAGAAAGCTAAAACTGACTGTCATGATGAAGCGAGAGCTGGTCGCTGTTCGAGAGGTTTTTCCGAGTCCTTAAAGACTTATGCCGCTTAGGGCGAGGAGTCGGCTCCATCCGGCCAAGGCATGGATAGCGCCCCGAACTCGGTCTTCCGAATACCAGGGGCTTCGCCGAAATTTAAAATTATAGAATTCTATGGCTAAGTGAGAGTGTTCACGCATTATAGTCCGATTGCCTTGTTCGTTGGGCTGAGCGCCTCCCTTGAAGGACCCAAACATGGGAAAAAGAGCGCTCAGGTTTATCCCCGAACACCCCAACAATAGTGGCACGGGGGCAGAAGCCGACGACTCGCCATCTCTCAGAATTGATAAACAGCCGCACAGAAGGTAATATTTTAAATTCCAACAGCATTGCTTAGCGCATATGAACAAGTTTTCAGCGCACAGGACAAAATGAGCAAGTTTCACTCAAAAATTACATCCCTAGAACATTCATTTGCCACAAGGCAGGCACCCTTCAGAACATCCTTATAATAATTCTCGGGCTTGCGATGCTCTTTCCCCGGCGATGGGCCGTCCTTCACAAGCTTCTCAACATCTAGCTTGTCCCAGTGCACCTTTGCACGGGCAAGGGCCCTACGGGCACCTTCAATGCAGACGGAGCGCTTGATGACTTCGAGCCTTGGACAGGCCTCCACCAGCCACCGCACCAGCCCGAAATAGCTCCCTGGCAGAGCCTCTCTAGGCCACAGCCGAACTATGTGGCCCTTCATGTCCTGTTCAGCCACCTTGTGGAGCTCGACCAGTTGCTTCAGCTGGTCGCTCAGGGGCACGGGGTGTCCGGCCTCAGCATACTGAGACCAGAACACCTTCTCTATCGAGCTGCCCTCCTCGGCTCGATAGAATGCGGCGGCATCAGACACACTCCGGGGAAGATCTGCTAACGCTCCTGGAGAGCTCCGGATTCGGGTAAGTAACAAGTAACTCACATTTATGTGTTTGCTTTGCATAAAGAATGCCTTACCCGCCGCTATCTTTTTCACCTCCTCCAACTCCTGGAGGGTCTTCTGGGATTCGGCCTTGGCAGACTTGGCATTCTCAATTGCCACCGCGAGCTTGGACGCTCGCGTCCTTGAGTCAAGCTCCAAACTCTCATGTTTTTCCATGAGAGCCTGGAGCTCTTGCCGCACCTTGCCAACCTCGGCCTCATACTTTTCTCGCTCGGTGCGCTCCACGGCCACCCTCTTCTCGGCCTCGACCAGCGCTTGCTTAAGGGCCGCCACCTCAGACGTGGCCCCTACAATAGCCACGATAATCCTGTTATTTTTTGCAATTGCACCTTTTTATATATATTTAAACAAGGTATTTCTTACCTTCATTATCCTCGAGCTGCTTCTTGGCACGCCCGAGCTCTTGCTCGGACCGCTCGAGGTTCTGCTTTAGCGTGTCCACTTCCGCAGTCAGTGCGGCGGACGCAAGCAGAGAAGCCTGCACACGCATATTGACTCCTTTTTGTTAGACTCCTGCGAATTTTATTTGATCCTCTATTCGGCTTTTCTTCCCAAACGCCAAACAGAGCATTAGGGGCTACTGTCTATGCGGTAATATTATTTACACATTCTTTACTTACCTCAAAGCCTGTTAAAAGGCTAGTACAAGCTTCAGTCAGTCCGCTCTTGGCGGACTGAACCTTCTGGACCACCGCACTCATAATGGTGCGGTGCTCCTCGTCGATGGAGGCGCCTTGGAGCGCCTCCAACAGATTGTCCGGCACCTCCAGTTGGACGGAGGTCACCGGCACGGTGGGCTTGCTCCTCTTGGAAGGAGGTCCCCCGCCGGACTATGGAACCTTTGAAGGTTCCGGAGCGGTGTCCGGCCTAGGGCCGGACTTGGAGCCCTGGGGGGTTTCATCCCCTTTACTCCTGGAGTCCGGGAGGTCGCCTTGCGGCGCCTCCAGGACCACCTCCTCCCGGCTTGGAACCTGTTGGGACAACACTTCGGCATCGTCCGTAGGGCGGGGGGAGGAAGCCGTCGGAAGCGAGTTCACATCTGACGAGTCCAATGAACCGCTCGACGATGCGTCGAGCCGGTCTTTGGGTGGGCTGCATAATTATATTCGACATAAGGGAAAGCTGTCAATAAAGGTATACTATGAATTATTCTAGTATCCGGATACTTACGATTTTGCCAGGGGCTTGGCCCTATGCGGCCACTCCTCTTCGCCGTCGTCGGCGTCGGTGGAGTAGTCCGGAGGAAGGGTTTTTCCCTTCTTGGACCCTTCGGCCTCCCCAGTTGGGGCGGCCTTCCTTTTCTTCCCTTCCCCCGCTGGGGGGGGGAGGTCTCTTCTTCCTCCTCCTTGTCTTCGTGGGAGGAGTGCGTCTTGGAGCCGTCGGATGATGGATCCGACACCTCCTGGCGCCGGGCACTCTTTCGAGTCCCCGCAGCCTTCTTCTTAGCCTTCTTCTCCAGTACCACATAGGGTGCCGGAACCAGCAGCCTCACCAAACGGGCGTCCGCTGGGCCTTCGGGCAAAGGAGCCGGACATTTGATTTGTCCGGATGTCTCCTGCCAATCCTGTCAAAGGTAAGGGAGCTTAGATCCCGCATGGAGTCAAACTATGAAAAACGGATACCCTGTAGAAGGTAAAAATAGCTTACCGCACGAGGGTGATGCTGCGTGCTAAATCCGCGATCCTCGGTAGCGGATGCGGGGGCCTCGGCGCCTTTGAAAAGCACCTTCCAGGCATCTTCGTACATCATATCGAAGAGCCTGCTCAGAGTTCGGTGTCGCGCCGGGTCGAACTCCCACATGTTGAAAGCTCGTTGTTGACACGGGAGGATCCGGCGGATGAGCATAACCTGAACTACGTTGACAAGCTTGAGCTACTTGTCCACCAGGGTTTGGACGCATATTTGGAGTCCGGTCAGCTCTCCTTTTTTTACCCCATGACAGGCCCGTCTCTTTCCAGGACGTGAGCCGCATTGGGGGTCCGGATCGGAACTCGGGGGCTGCGATCCACTTAGGGTCGCGCGGCTCGGTGATGTAAAACCACCCTGATTGCCACCCCTTCAGGACTCCACAAAGGAGCCCTCGAGCCATAAGATGTTGGGCATCTTGCCCACCATGGCGCCTCCGCACTCCGCCTGGTTGCCGCGCACCATCTCGCCCCTCCTACGCCATGGAGGCCATGGACCAGAGGGGAAACCCTTCTCCCATCTAGGGAGAAGGTTAAGGAAGAAGAAGAAGAAGGGTGGGCTCTCCCCCTCTCTCCCGGTGGCGGGGGAACGCCGTCGGGGCCATCATCATCACCACAATCTACACCAACAACTTCACCGCCATCATCACCAACTCTTCCCCCCTCTATGCAGCGGTGTAACCCCTCTTTAACCTGCTGTAATCTCTACTTAAACATGGTGCTCAATGCTATATATTATTTCCCAATGATGTATGGCTATCCTATGATGTTTGAGTAGATCCGTTTTGTCCTATGGGTTAATTGATGATTGCAATTGGTTTGAGTTGCATGTTTTATTATTGGTGCTGTCCTACGGTGCTCTCCGTGTCGCACAAGTGTGAGGGATCCCCGCTGTAGGGTTTGCAATATGTTCATGATTTGCTTATGGTGGGTGGCGTGAGTGATAGAAACATAGACCCGAGTAAGTAGGTTGTTTGCGTATGGGAATAAAGAGGACTTGATGCCCTATAATGCTATGGTTGGGTTTTACCTTAATGATCTTTAGTAGTTGCAGATGCTTGCTAGAGTTCCAATCATAAGTGCATATGATCCAAGAAGAGAAAGTATGTTAGCTTATGCCTCTCCCTCAAATAAAATTGCAATAATGATTACCGGTCTAGTTATCGATTGCCTAGGGACAAATAACTTTCTTGTGTGACAAAAAGCTCTCTCCTAAAACTAACTTAGTTGTGTCTTCATCTAAACAGCCCCTACTTTTTATTTACGCGCTCTTTATTATATTGCAAACCTATCCAACAACACCTACAAAGCACTTCTAGTTTCATACTTGTTCTAGGTAAAGCGAACGTTAAGCGTGCGTAGAGTTGTATCGGTGGTTGATAGAACTTGAGGGAATATTTGTTCTACCTTTAGCTCCTCGTTGGGTTCGACACTCTTACTTATCAAAAGAGTCTACAATTGATCCCCTATACTTGTGGGTTATCACAGCGCCGCCGCCTCCTCGCCGGCAACCCTCCTTCACGTTGCTCGGCCTCACCTATCCAGGCTGGTAATCCACACCCGACCCCCATCCTCCTCCTCCTTCCACAACCCACATGCCCCAACCGCCAGCGCAAGCACGACACCTTCCACCCAGATCACCGACCCCTCCACCAAATAAGCGCCAGCCTAAGCCATGGTGCACGCAGTATAGCCAAGACCTCAAGGAGCATTTGATAGAGGAGAAGCAAATCGCGGCCGCACGCACGGATGAGGTCGCGATGGCTGCCATTCGTGCCGACCCCCAAATCTTGGAGGAGCACCTCGCCATCGAGGCCACCGTTGACGCCTAGCGCGCCGACGTCGCGACGCGGTTGGCTGTTTTAGATGACAGTTCATGGCATTTTCTTGAGGCCACCGTCGGTGCCTTCGACGAAGACTACGAGGTGTTTTCTCAGCATGCACGTGCTTACCTCATCTCAAGAGCCAGCAGGTTGGTGTCCGGAGCAACTCATGCAATTCACCACTACAATGAGGGCACCCACGATGCGGAGGCCTCGCCCTCTTCCATGTCCAAGGAGCCAATCGTCATTGATATCTCCGACAATGAAGAGTAGCTTGTCTTATTAGCTCACTATAAGGACCCATGTTCAGTTTGCTAGCTACTGCCTTTCCTTAACAAATTCTAATGAATTGTGCTATCTACTTTTACCATGCAATCTTCTGCTATAGTGTATATGTTCTATATGTCGTGCAATGTGGTGTTCAATTAACTTCTTGGTTCAATTCTGCAAATGTGATGTTCAATTCTTCAGGGTGCAATATTTCCAAGTTGTTAAGCAAGCTTGGTTTGGTTAACTATCTGATCTTCTATTAGGAGTATGTTATATTGTTCAATTGGTGTTTACTTAACTGCTTGGTTCATTTGTTGTGGCTTGGTTCACTTGTTGTGGTGTTTAGTTAACTGCTTGGTTCAATTCTGCAATGCGATGTTCAATTGTTGTGGCTGCATTCTGTTATTGTATACCATGTGAGGAATAAATCGAATTTGGTTGTACTAAATACATGAGAAACAAATACAATTTCTATATTTCCAAGTTGTTAAGCATGCTTGGATGGTTAACTGTCTGATCTTCTATTAAGAGTATTTTATATTGTGCAATGTGGTGCTCAGTTTACGTTTGGTTTATTTGTTGTGGTGTTTAGTTAACTGCTTGGTTCAATTCTACAATGCGATGTTCAGTTGCTGTGGCTGCATTTTGTTATTGTATACCATGTGAGGAATAAATCGAATTTGGCTGCACTTAATACATGAGAAACATATACAAGTGCTATATTTCCTAGTTCTTAATCATGCTTGGTTTGGATAAATGGGTTTTCCATGTGGCTTGAATTAATCTGATGAATCTGCAATGTGCTTATTTATCATCAACATATTTTACTAATAGCATGCGAACCCTTACTTAACCTGATGACTAACTACCTTATATGTGTTGCAGGGAAACAATGGGAAGCACTGAGGTTTACAAGATGGTACTAACTATTATACCTTGCCTTTTTGTATTCCTTTGCCCCATTTCCAATATAGAGAAGATATTTATGCACATCCTTTTTTTCAGGCTTCACCGATGATTACCTCTTAAACCACCTCCGTGGTCAGGAGGCGAGGAAAGTTTTCATACAACACCCACGGTTCAATATTGAAGTGTTCCTGAAGAGGCCGAAGGATGGACGGTCAATCATCCACATGCACTGACCTAAAGTTGCAAAGACCTTCAACATGAATGAAGGCTCAATATTCGCCTTCTGCTTCAGCAGTTTTCCAGATGAGATGCATCTCTCTATGTACCGTCTAAGATGCTAATTTCGAAAGGTTCTAGATGTTGCATGTGAAACTTGCTGCTGGTGCAGTTGTGTAATGGGGTAGCTGAGTGCTGAAGCTATATCATGTTGTACTCTGATGTATTTCAATTATGAATCCTGCTTCCTTAATATGGAAATGGAATATGTTATGTGCTTAATATGAATGTCAATTAGATTAGTAAATGGATTATTAATAATAGGGCAATTCGCCCGCTAATTGGCCAATTAGCTTGCTAATTAGGTTTTCCTATTGCAAACGGTTAATGAGAAACCACCATGGGCGATGACCTCAAGCAACGCACACAGTTTCTAGGAATAAACCGTCTTGGGTCAATGAACAATCACACACGACATTCTCTTCAAAACTGTTTGCGTTACGCCACCTTGCGCAAACATTTTCCTTGGAGCGACTATGTGGGATGTACATACGAACGGAAACGTTTAGCAGGGACTGACTATGTGGGATGTACTTGCGACCGGAAACAATTTCGCCGTATAATTGTATTTTTTAGCTATATTGTACGTATTTCAATATTTGCGCGCTCGCCCGTCGCACACGGCCTCATTTTGCCGAACGTGTGTGCTAGGAGGGCATATCCCCAACGGTTTTTGGGTCGTGTGGGAAGGACCCCCCTATCGCCCACACTCACTTGGCGACGGTTCCAGATGCCGTCGAAAGGGGTTAAGAACCGTTTGTTTAGGACCGATGCGCACTAGTGATGATCTCGAATGAAATGATGACGAACTACAATATGCTTAGTTTGAGAATGTTGCACGGGATTGTGAGCAATCTTAATAGCACTTTCATTATCACAAAGCAATGGAACATGTTTCACATAAATCCCATAATCATTAAGAGTTTGGGTCATCCAAAGTAATTGAGCACAACATGAACCGACGACAATGTATTCCGCTTCAGCGGTGGATAAGGATACCGAGTTTTGTTTCTTGGAGGACCAAGACACAAGAGATCTACCAAGAAATTGACACGTGCCTGAAGTGCACTTTCTATCAATGTTGTCTCCGGCATAGTCCGAATCGGAGTAGCCAACAAGATCAATAGAGGACCTCTTAGGATACCAAATGCCAAAGTTTGGTGTATGAATTAAGTATCTCACTATTTCACAACCTTAAGATGACATTCCTTAGGGGCCGCTTGATATCGTGCACACATGCACACACTTAGCATAATATCGGGATGGGAGGCACATATATATAACAATGAACCAATCATAGAGCGATAAACCTTTTGGTCAACCGGTTTGCCATCATTTGTCAATTCAAGATATCCACTAGTAGGCATGGGTGTTTTCATACCTTTGCTTTCTTGCATGTTGAACTTCTTGAATAAGTCCTTGGTATACTTTGTTTGGGAGACAAAAGTACCCTCCTTAGTTTTCTTGATTTGCAAACCAAGAAAGAACTTGAGCTCACTCATCGTAGACATCTCAAACTTCTCCGACATTAGCCTTCCAAACTTTTCACTAAAATGAGGGTTAGTTGAACCAAATATGATATCATCCACATAAATTTGGCACACAAATAATTCACCATTAACTCTTTTAGTAAAAAAAGTAGAATCAATTTTTCCAATCTCAAAGCCTTTTTCAATAAGGAACTTGGTCAAGCATTTATACCACGCTCTAGGAGCTTGTTTAAGACCATAAAGAGCATTGTGAAGTTTGTAAACATGGTCGGGTTTCTTAGGATTAACAAAGCCGAGAGTTTGTTTAACATAAACTTCCTCCTCAAATTCACCATTTAGAAAAGCACTTTTAATGTTCATTTGATACAATGTGATATCATGATGATTGGCATAAGCAAATAAGATGCATATGGACTCAAGTCTAGCAACGGGGGCGTATGTCTCACCATAGTCCATACCTTCGACTTGAGTGTAGCCTTGGGCAACAAGACATGCCTTGTTGCGTACAACTTGTCCATCAACATGTTGCTTATTCTGGAACACCCATTCGGTATCAATGACATTTTGATTGTTGTCTGGCTTTTCTACCAATGTCCACACTTGGTTCCTCTCAAAGTTATTCAGCTCTTCGTGCATAACATTCACCCAGTCCGGATCATCAAGCACTTCTTCAACCTTCATACGTTCAATACCAGAGATGAATGAATAATGCTCACAGAAATTAGCCAAATTAGTTTTAGAGCGAGTAATTCTCCCGGTTTGGATATCGTCAAAGATTTGTTCGATGGGATGGTCTCTTGAGACTCTTGCTCTAACACGTGAGAGTTTTGTTTGGGTCGGGGTGGAACATCTTCTTCATCAAATTGTTCTTCCGCTTGGCCTTCTTCGTTGTTGGTGTTGTTGTTCTCTTGTGTAGGTGGAGAGGGAGGTTCATGAGGTTCATCTTGGTGTACTTCCTCGTTTTCTTCATCTTGGCGTGTCCCACTTGTGGACGCCTCCGAGTCAACTCATGGTTCACCTTGTCATGAGGTAGAAGCTTCCACTTGGACGGACAAGGTACTCTCCTTCACCTCCCTTGGACAAATCTTGCCAATAGACAAGTCTTGGATTGCTTCTGAAGGGTCTTTGTCTCCTACATCAATTGGCAATTGCTCTACTTGCGAGCTGTTAGATTCGTCAAACTTCACATCTACCGTCTCTTCAACCTTTCGGGTGAAATTGTTGTATACACGGTAAGTGTGAGAGTTTGAGCCATAACCTAGTAGGAAACCTTCATGGGATTTAGGAGCAAATTTTGAGTGACAATGCTTATCAAGAATATAGCACTTTGAGCCGAATACTCGAAAGTATCCAACTTGGGGTTTGTTACCGGTGATAAGCTCGTATGGCATCTTGTTGAGTAGCTTGTGAAGATATAGACGATTTGTTGCATGACAAGCTGTCTCAACCGCTTCCGCCCAAAAGTGTTTTGGCGTCTTGTACTCATCAAGCATCGTTCTCGCCATCTCAATAAGAGTCCGGTTCTTCCTCTCAACAACTCCATTTTGTTGAGGCCGAGAACTCATGTGAAATCCCTTCTTCGTCAAGAAAGGTGTCCACATTTGCGTTCTTGAACTATGTTCTGTTGTCGCTGCGAACCTTCTTGACCTTCACTTCGAATTGATTTTGGGCTTTCCTAGCGAAGTTCTTGAAGACCTTTTGGACCTGCGATTTATCATCAAGAAAGAACACCCACGTAAATCTTGAAAAATCATCGACTATGACTAAACCAAACAAATTTCCATCGAGACTTTTATAGGCGTTTGGACCAAAGAGATCCATATGAAGCAGCTCGAGCGGTCTTCTCATGGTCACGATGTTCTTCATAGGGTGGCTTCCTCCAACCTATTTTCCTGCTTGACAAGCACTCCACAATCTATCTTTGTCAAATATAATGTCTTTCACTCCAAGAATATGATCACCTTTAATAAGATTATCAAGATTTCGCATGCCCACATGACCTAACCTTCTATGCCACAACCAACTTTAGAAGATTTAGCAATTAAGCAAGTTCTAGGTTGAGCCTTTTTAGTGAAATCAACAATGTATTGATCACCTCTACGTATACCGGTAAAGACCATATTATGGTTATCTCTTTGAAACACTTGGCAATCTACTTTAGTAAACAGGACATTGAATCCAAAGTCAGCTAGTCTAGAGATACGGAAAGTAAATTATATCCAAGAGATTCAACGAGCATAATATTTTGGATGGACCTATCATGTGAGATGGCCACCTTACCAAGGCCAAGCACCTTGCCCTTTGACTTATCACCAAAAGTGACATACTTTCTAGGGTTGTCATTTTCAGCAAGCTCACGAAACATATCCTTGTCTCCGGTCATGTGATCGGTACATCCACTATCAAGAACCCATTCCTTTCCTCCTGCCATGTAGCCGCGAAGGTTTGCCATAAGTCCAAAGTGTCTCATAGATTCATCGAGATCAAAGTCACTATCATCATCCTCATCATAGTATCCATGTTCAACATCATCTTGCGATTGATCATCTCCTAGAGAGAGAGATTCATTAGATGTATGACCATGACAATGTTCATCTTTACGAATGCTAATGACTTGAGAGATAATGCTACTAATGACTCCAACATCTCCTTTGGCACACATAAGGTCACAAAGCTCAAAAAGACAATCATCAAATTTTGGATCACTAGATTTCATTTTATGAAAAGCTATGGACTTTTGAAGAATCACATCTAAATTTTTCAAGGAATAGTTTGGGATCCGTTCCTCAAGAAATCTCCATATGGTGTAAGCACATTCAAGAGTAGGCAAGCGAATAATCAAGTTTCAAGGCAATCCTCTAATGATAAGATTGATAGTTCTAAGATTGCGGATCATGTCAAGGGACTCATCAGGGGTAGGATGCAAGGGTTCAACAAGGGGCGCACAAGGGCTAGTAATGTACTTGTTCAAGTGATATTCATTGAAAATCTCAAGCATCTCATTTTTCCAAGCATAGGCACTCTACATCTAAACTCCCCATCATAGACTCATCCATCTTCCTCCAATGGTGATTAAACCAAAGCAATGGAGACCAAAGCTCTAATACCAATTGAAAGGATCGAGAAGAGGTGTCTGGAGGGGGGTGATTAGACCCTCAACAAAGGAACGTAGCAGTTTTTAAATTCTTCAAGATAAGGTGGAGTTTTAGTGCAAGATTAAGCATTCACAATACATTTCAAGCAAGCATGGCAAGAGTATATGAGCAGCGGAAAGTAAAGCATGCAAGTTGCAAGAAAGTAAAGGGATGTGGTTGGAGTGTGCAAACGCAATTGGATACACGAAGATTTTTGGCGTGGTTCCGATAGGTGGTGCTATCGTACATCCACATTGATGGAGACTTCAACCCATGAAGGGTAACGGTTGCGCGAGTCCATGGAGGGCTCCACGCACGAAGGATCCACGAAGAAGCAACCTTCTCTATCCCACCATGGCCATCGCCCACCAAGGACTTGCCTCACTTGGCTAGATCTTCATGAAGTAGGCGATATCCTTGCCCTTACAAAATCCTTGGTTCAACTCCACAATCTTGACGGAGGCTCCCAAGTGACACCTAACACTACAAAAAAAGACACATCTGTGACATTTTGGGCCGAACGAAATTTTTCTGTCATACTTATGACACTTCTATGATGATAATTGTGACAAAACCCGGTATCATCATAGATGTGGCGGTGTCCTACTTCTATGATAGAAAACGGGCTTTTCGTCCAGGGCGGGACGGAGACGTAGCTGCATGACACTCTTTGGGTCGTCCACAATGAAAAAATCATGATTGAAGTGAGGTCGAGGAAAATATCGGGGAGTTCCCGGTTACGGTGGGTGGTCGGGGGCTGAGCGATGCGTGTTTCTCTCGTACGTACACGCGTGTGTGCGAGGTGTTGCGCTCTAACTGAACCCGAGCGAGGCGTTGGGCTCTAACTGAACCCCAGCAATTGCACTGCAGGCTACGCGTTACTGAACCCGAGCGATCGATTGCTGTTAACTAAAGCCGAGTGATTCCTTCACTACTGTCGGTGTCAAAACCAGCGGATCTCGGGTAGGGGGTCCCGAACTGTGCATCTAGGATCGATGCTAACAGGAGACGGGGGACACAATGTTTACCCAGGTTCGGGCCCTCTCTATGGAGGTAATACCCTACTTCCTGCTTGACTGATCTTGATGAATATGAGTATTACAAGAGTTTATCTACCGCGAGATCGTAGTGGCTACACCCTAAAAAGTCTAGCCTGGCTATGATTATCCGGATCTATCTACAGACCTGGCCCTCCGGTTTATATGGACATGGGAGGGATCTAGGGTTTACACAAGGTCGGTTACAGAGAAAGGAATATTCATGTTTGGTCGCCAAGCTTGCCTTCCATGCAAAGGAGAGTCCCATCCGGACACGGGTAGAGTCTTCGGTCTTCGTATCTTCACGGCCCAACAGTCCGGCCCATATCCAATAGGTCGGACGCCCGTGGACCCCTTAGTCTTGGACTCCCTCAGTAGCCCCCGAACCAGGCTTCAATGACAAGGTGTTCTGCATACGGATAGTCTTTGGCATTGCAAGGCGGGTTCTTCCTCCTATGACATTAAAGTGATGTATTCGGCTGTCCATTTAATGTTGCACCCCTCGGCTTCCATGCCTTCCTAACTCCAGCTTCCACGTGTTGAGTGAATACAAGAGGTCGGGGTATTTTTACATATACTGCCCTGACCGTACCAGAAAAGTGCCTATTTAAAGAGAATAGATCTCAGATCCCCTCCAAGTGCACGGAAAGATCCTCAGAGCTTGCAGAGCAGAACCACGCCAACATGGCTAGCGCTCCCAGTTCTTCCTCTCATCCCCACAACTCCAAAAAGGGGAACTGGGAGAGATTCTCATTTTCTCACAGTCAGCTGGTGAAGCTGCAAACACATGGCTTTCTTCCCCCCGCGGATTTGGTCCCCGTATGAGCAGGGATGACGTCCTTCAATGGCGGGTCTCAAGCGGAGAACTCCGCCAATCCATCCAGGGGGGAACGAGTATGCTTCGTCCCCTTCTTGTTACGAGGTGTCGGATTTTCGATCAATCCCTTCCTCCGAGGTCTGCTAGAGTATTACGACCTCCAACTGCATATTCTCACCCCGCCTATATCCTACATATTGCGGGTTATGTCGCTCTATGCGAGCTATTCCTGGGGTGCGAGGCCCATTTCGATTTATGGAGAAGACTGTTCTTCCTCGTCCCTCGTAATCAAGGAGGGTCAATATTTGAAGTAGGGGTGCCGGAGTGTGGCGCATCGCCGGCACCGGATACCTGTCCGGCACGCCGAAGAAGGCTTCCGAAGAGTGGCCTTCCGAATGGTTCTATATCGATGACATCACTCTTCCTAACCCTGTCCGTATGGGCCTTCCCGAATTTTCAAGTACTCCATTGAAGAAACGCCATAGCTGGCATCCTCGGAGCCTCGAGGAAGAGGATAGCGTAGAGATCAGTCTGCTGCTGGGCAAGATTAATATGCTTGCCCAGTTCGGATTGTCAATAGTCGAGGTAATGGCGATCTCCATAGCGCGGGGGGGGGGGGGGTCCAACCACTCCAATATAGAGGGCTACCCATGTGGCACTACAATGGGGAAGACGACACCTCACGCTGTGGTCGGAAGGGCCGAAGACCCCCGCTGCTCTGGCTAGAATATTGGCCAAACTATATAAAGGGGAGAAGGAGGAGTTCACCTATCTCCAGTATCGAGACGGATTTTCCATGTATAATCCTCCAAGCTGGGTAAGATTTTAACTCCACTATTTTACTCCTCTCCCTGAATTATTTTTGACAGGCAGTATCCTATCCTCTTATAACAAGAATGGCGAAAAGCTGTCGAGGGGATCCATGACCCTGCCCCTCTGCCGAAGAATCGCAACCGGGATCTTGACCCTGGGTATGAAGAAGATCCGGACATATTTGTGAAGCTCGAGGATGGAATATTCTATCAGACGAGCTATGACGGCACAGATGTACCCATCATCGCCGATTACCCCGGCTTCCTTCCCGCTTCGCATGTAAGTAATTTAAAAGGCACTTTCTTTTGAAAGAACTCCGTTACTATGCCTCACACACCACACTATTCCGTGTTTCAAAGGGGAGGCGCTCAGCGCCACAACATGCACCAGAAGCATCTCCGAGGAGAGCAGTGCCCACGCCTGGCGCATCTTCAAAGAGGAAAGCAAACGATAACACGGCAGAATCCTTGTTAAAGAGGTAAGACTTTTCTTTTCAATAATACCCTTTCTGATCGTCACATCAAATTGTAATGCCATTCGCCGCATTCTATCAGGAAAAGTATCCGCCGGTCTGTGTTTGGGGATCCGGCCGGACGTGCATCCACCAGTCAGGTTCCGGACCCTGCCCAAAGGATGGGGGCCGATACGGGAGTGGCACCGAACTGTCCTTCCACAGAGGATTCGGACGACATGTCTGTCATGAACTTTGAAGTGGAGAGCGCTATGAATCATCGTCATCGGAGGGCCGTTCTTCGTAATCTCGGTTTTTTAAAAGAGGCATTTGATGCCTTCAATTCAGCCGATGCATACATCCGAGCTGCTCGGGATGGTCTTGTCCAAGCCACAGACCAATACCTGAAAGATATGCGGGTAAGCATAGATTTAATAATCATACACCAGTAGCCCTCGAGACTTAATGTAGTTGATACAACTGATTTAAGGATCAATGTATAACCAGGTGCTTACGGAGAAGAACAGCTTGTTATCTCAGGAACTAGAAAAGTGTCGGAGCCAGCTAGCTGCTGCCAATGCCGAACTGGAGAAATCCAAGAAAGCATCTCCTAGTAATGTTTCCCTCCATCGAGAAAACATAATGTTAACACGGTTGCTTACCTCTTAATTGAATCAATAGGTCAACTGCAAGAACAACTGGAAGCTGCTCGAAGCGGAGAACGAGGATCCAAAAAACTGCTAGCCGCGGGCGAGCGTGTGTTGACAAAGGTCGTTGTGGAGAAAAACAAGCTCCGGGATTCGAACACCAAACTGGGCGAGGAACTAAAAGATGTACATGCCCAGCTGGTAGACTCTGTAAAGGAGAATAAAAGGCTGCAAGGCGACATATTCAGTATGTGATCGAACTTACTTTCGAATAATTCAGAGGTAGGAAGGGGCTGACAGAGTTATGTCTGCAGGTATGCTGACCGGTCGTCCTGGATAGGAGATGACCGGTTCTTCGAGCGATCTGCTACAAGAGCCGTCGCAGGTGCACGAGCAAGCTCGGCAGGCGATGCGAAGTGTTGCCAAGGCCCTATGGCCATCCGCCTCCCCTCCAGGAAAGATGGAGGAGCTGATACAACTATTCAAGGGAGCGCGGTGGCGCTTTCGACTGTGGAAGATATTGGCATGTCGGGACGGTGCACGGGAAGCCTGGGCCATGGTGAGGACACGGTATACCAAGCTTGATCCGAATCACATGGCTCGGGTCGGACCTCTAGGGTCAGATGGAAAAGAAGTTCCTGTTAATTTGGTATATGACCAAGTATAAGTAGCCGCCAAGTATTCCCAGCTGGATTGTAAATTAGACCGCCTGCTGGGCGGCATAGAGGAGGAAGTTTTTGAGTCCTAGTGACTATGTACTTTCCTTGACATATGTGACTCTAGTTGAATTATAAAAACAATTGTCATGGCAGACCTTTTCGCTTCGACCTCTGGACCTGAGGGTGCGGAGTGTTTCCGAATACCTTAGCGGTAAAATAGACCGTGGTATGCGTGGGAACCAGGCGTAGGGGTCGTAGTTGCTTGAACAGACAATGTGTATCTGGCTAGTTATGTTATATTACATTATGATTGTAAGAAACATCATCCAGAGAGAATAGTTCCATTAGGGGTTCCTTTCCCTGGGTGTGCATGCATTAAAATGCATGTCCAAACTGTGATCGATAACAGTGCAGTATATGTAGTCATCTGGGGGTTCATAATGGAAGGAATATACAACATCTTTAGTCCGTCGACCGAATATTCTCTTAAGAACGCTAGCTTTCACCTTCACCCAGTCTGAGGTACACATTCGGATGACCCGACAGTAACAATCACAGAGGTGCTCCCTTCATGCCCTAGCCAAACTAACGGGAACGTAGGGCATAAGCACAGGAGCCAGGCAACCCAGCTTGGCCAAAACTTAAGTCATATCGATGCATATAATGGCGAAGAAAAGGTACATATGAGAAAAAACACATATGTGATGAGCTTGATGCTCGGAAAATAAGCTTCTATCCGGGAAGCCTCCAGGTATAGTGGACGTACATTCTCTAGGATGTGTACATCACAAGTGCACAATTTAGCCGTGCGAAAGAGTTTAAGTTCTAGGAAAAGAAAAAACTAAAAGAGAAGAAAAAATAAAGGAGGCAACAGGGAGAAGGAGACAAACACATAGTTCGATGCTAGGCATAGAATCTTCGAAGTCTGGCCGCATTCCAGGGGTTCGGCACTAGGCAATTGTTTGATGCAGCACGCAGGCGGTACGCTCCTCCCGTGAGAACCTCGTCAATTATGAAGGGACCCTCCCACTTGGGCTTGAGTTTGTCCTTTTTCTTCTCCAACAAGCGTAGGATCAGTTCGCCGACATTATAAGTCTTGGCCCGTACTTCTCTACTTTGGTATCTATGGGCCTATTGTTGATAAAACGCGGAACGGGCTTTTGCAACATCGCGCTCCTCTTCCAGGGTATCTAGGCTATCCTGCCGACCAAGCTTAGCCTCTCTCTCTCTTCGTACATGCGCACTCGAGGTGAGTCATGGATAGTATCGCAGGGCAACACAGCTTCCGCATCGTACACCATGAAAAAGGTGTATATACACTACTGCGGTTGGGCGTGGTCCACAGCCCCCATGTACGGAGTCAAGCTCCTCAACCCAGTGCTTGTCTGATTCTTTCAAAGACCGCACTAGCCTAGGTTTGATGCCGCTCCTAATAAGACCATTAGCCCATTCGACTTGACCGTTTGTTTGCGGGTGATAGACAGAGGCATAATCGAGCTTAATGCCCAGATTAGCACACCCAGTTTTCACCTCATCGGCTGTGAAATTGGAGCCGTTATCAGTGATGGTGCTGTGTGGAACACCATAGCAGTGCACCACGCCGGATATGAAGTCTATTGCTGGCCCCACCTCGGCCATTTTGACCGGTTTGGCCTCTATCCACTTAGTAATTTATCCACCATGACCAGCAGATACTTTTTCTTATGGCTTCCTCCTTTAAGGGGTCCGACCATATCGAGCCCCCAGACCGCAAAAGGCCAAGTGATGGGG
This sequence comes from Triticum monococcum, assembly GCA_034509565.1. Taxonomy (NCBI): domain Eukaryota; kingdom Viridiplantae; phylum Streptophyta; class Magnoliopsida; order Poales; family Poaceae; genus Triticum; species Triticum monococcum. The sequence goes on along the minus strand of CM067845.1, from coordinate 360,930,067 downwards.
ATCATTTGTAGAGCGGTGGGGGGCATGTGGCTTTGGTTGGCGAATAGCTGGCATCCAATGCAATGTTGGACAAGGTCCTGTGCATCTGCTCGGGCCGTCGGCCAGTAAAAACCTCTACGAAAGGCCTTGCTAACAAGGGCCCGAGCTGCAGCGTGGTCACCGCCGAGTCCGGCGTGAATTTCAGCCAAGAGCTGGCGCCCCTCCTCCTCGGAGATACATCTTTGAAGAACTCCGGCAGCGCTTTTCTTATAGAGCTCTCCTTCATGAACCTTGTAGGCCTTCGAGCACCGAACAATGCGGCGAGCCTCATTCTGGTCCTCTGGTAGTTCTTTCCTATTAAGGTAGGCCAAGAAGGGTTCGGTTCATGGGGCAATGACTGCCATGATTATATGGGCCGACAGTGTTATTTCGGTGGCTGAGTCCCCGATGATATCGTTGTGTTCGGGGGCTGGGGTTGTGTTCGGATCCGGACTGGTGTTACCGCTCTCCCCTTGCCACACCACGGACGGCTTAAAGAGCCTTTCCAGAAAGATATTAGGTGGGACGGGGTCGCGCTTGGCACCAAAGCGAGCGAGGACGTCCGCCACTTGATTGCTTTCTCGAGCCACATGATGAAACTCAAGCCCCTCGAATCGAGCCAACATTTTTAGGATGGTGTTGCGGTAAGCCACCATCTTCGAATCTTTGGCATCAAAATCTCCATTTATTTGAGATATTGCAAGGTTTGAGTCCCCGCGCACTTCCAGGCGTTGTATGCCTATAGAGACAACCATCTAGAGACCATGTAATAAGGCCTCGTATTCGGCTGCGTCGTTGGAGTCCGTGTATAATATTTGGAGTACGTACTGGACTACATCTCTAGTGGGGGACGTTAAAACGACGCCCGCTCCTAGTCCTGCCAACATTTTGGAACCATCGAAATACATAACCCAGTTGGAATATGTGCCATACTCTTTAGGGAGTTCGGCCTCTGTCCATTCAGCGACGAAGTCCGCCAGTACTTGGGATTTGATGGCTCGACGCGGTTTGTATGTTATGTCGAATGGAAGGAGCTCAATGGCCCATTTGGTTATCCGGCCCGTAGCATTGCAGTTGTTTATTATATCTTTGAGTGGTACTCCGGAAGCCACTGTGATAGAACATTCTTGAAAGTAGTGCCGTAGCTTCCGGGATGCCATGAAGACCGTGTATGCTAATGAGGGTACCGGGATTTGCATGGTGTGAGGAAGGTGGATACGTAATATACCGGCTTCTGAAGTGGGAATTTGTGTCCGTCCTGCTCTCGTTCCACGACGAGCACGACACTCACCACCTGGTGTGTTGCCGATATGTGTAATAACATGGGTTCGCCGACGTTTGGTGCGACCAGGATTGGGTTGCTCGCCAGAAGGGTTTTTATTTCTTCCAGTCCGGCTGTTGCCGCATCCGTCCACTCAAAGTGATCGGTGCGCCGGAGGAGGCAATACAATGGCAATGCTTTTTCCCCCAATCTGGAGATAGAGTGGCTTACCGATACCACGCACCCAACGAGTTTTTGGACCTGTTTAAGGTCCCTTGGTGTGGCTAATTGCGACAAGACTTGGATTTTGGCTGGATTAGCTTCAATTCCTCTATTGGAAACGATGAAGCCCAGCAGCTTTCCAGCAGGAATGCCAAAAACACACTTTTCCGGATTGATCTTTATGTCATATGCACGGAGGTTGTCGAATGTAAGACGTAAATCTTCTATTAGTGAGTCGACGTGCCTAGTTTTAATGACGATGTCGTCCATGTATGCTGCAACTGTCTTGTCGATCTATTTTTTCAGGCATGTGTGAATTATGCGTTGGTAGGTGGCTGCTACCTCTTGAGCTTGCGTTGGTTTTCCCCGAAGAGGAAGGGATGATGCAGCAGAGTAGCATAAGTATTTCCCTCAGTTTTTGAGAACCAAGGTATCAATCCAGTAGGAGGCCATGCTCAAGTCCCTCATACCTGCACAAAACGATAGCTACTCGCAACCAACGCAATTAGGGGTTGTCAATTCCTTCACGGTCACTTACGAGAGTGAGATCTGATAGATATAATATTTTTGGTATAGAGATGCAAAGTAAAAAGTAAAGGCAAAGTAAAAAAGCAAAGCAAGATTAAAGTGATGGAGATTGATATGATGAGAATAGACCCGGGGGCCATAGGTTTCACTAGTGGCTTCTCTCAAGAGCATAATTATTCTACGATGGGTGAACAAATTACTGTTGAGCAATTGACAGAATTGAGCATAGTTATGAGAATATCTAGGCATGATCATGTATATAGGCATCACATCCGTGACAAGTAGATCGAAACGATTCTGCATCTACTACTATTACTCCACTCATCGACCGCTATCCAGCATGCATCTAGAGTATTAAGTTAAAAACAGAGTAACGCCTTAAGCAAGATGACATGATGTACAGAGATAAATTCATGCAATATGAAATAAACCCCATCTTGTTATCCTCGATGGCAACGATACAATACGTGCCTTGCTGCCCCTTCTGTCACTGGGAAAGGACACCGCAAGATTGAACCCAAAGCTAAGCACTTCTCCCATGGCAAGAACTACCAATCTAGTTGGCCAAACCAAACAGATAATTCGAAGAGACTTGCAAAGATAACCAATCATACATAAAAGAATTCAGAGAAGATTCAAATATTATTCATAGATAGACTTGATCATAAACCCACAATTCATCAGTCTCAACAAACACACCGCAAAAGAATATTACATTGAATAGATCTCCACAAGAGAGGGGGAGAACTTTGTATTGAGATCGAAAAAGAGAGAAGAAGCTATCTAGCTACTATCTATGGACCCGAAGGTCTGAGGTAAACTACTCACACTTCATCAGAGGGGCTATGATGATGTAGAAGCCCTCCGTGATGACGGCCCTCTCCGGCGGAGCTCCGTAACAGGCCCCAAGATGGGATCTCGTGGATACAGAAAGCTGCGGCGGTGGAATTGGGTTTTTGGCTCCTGTTCTGATTGTTTGGGGGTACGTAGGTATATATAGGAGGAAGGAGTACGTCGGTGGAGCATCGAGGGGCCCATGAGGCAGGGGGCGCGCCCTAGGGGGGGCCCACCCTCGTGACCGCCTCTCTGATGCCTTGGCGTAGGGTCCAAGTCTCCTGGATCACGTTCGGTGAGAAAATCACGTTCCCGAAGGTTTCATTCCGTTTGGACTCCGTTTGATATTCCATTTCTTTGAAACACTGAAATAGGCAAAAAACAACAATTCTGGGCTGGGCCTCCGGTTAATAGGTTAGTCCCAAAAATAATATAAAAGTGGAAAATAAAGCCCAATATAGTCCAAAACAGTAGATAATATAGCATGGAGCAATCAAAAATTATAGATACGTTGGAGACGTATCAGGAATCCCCAAGCTTAATTCCCGCTCGTCCCCTAGTAGGTAAATGATAAAAAGAGAATTTTTTATGCGGAGTGCTACTTGGCATAATTTCAATGTAAATATTCTTAATTGTGATATGAATATTCAGATTCGAAAGATTCAAGACACAAGTTTATATTGACATAAAAATAATAATACTTCAAGCATACTAACAAAGCAATTATGTCTTCTCAAAATAACATGGCCAAAGAAAGTTATCCCTACAAAATCATATAGTCTGGCTATGCTCTTTCTTCACCACACAAAGTATTTAAATCATGCACAACCCCGATGACAAGCCAAGCAATTGTTTCATACTCTAACTTTTTCAAAACTTTTTCAATCTTCACGCAATACATGAGTGTGAGCCATGGATATAACACTATAGGTGGAATAGATTGGTGGTTGTGGAGAAGACAAAAAGGAGAAGATAGTCTCACATCAACTAGGCATATCAACGGGTCATGGAGATGCCCCTCAATAGATATCAATGTGAGTGAGTTAGGATTGCCATGCAACGGATGCACTAGAGCTATAAGTATATGAAAGCTCAAAAAGAAACTAAGTGGGTGTGCATCCAACTTGCTTGCTCATGAAGACCTGGGGCAATTTGAGGAAGCCCATCATTGGAATATACAAGCCAAGTTCTATAATGAAAGATTCCCACTAGTATATGAAAGTGATAACATGAGAGATTCTCTACTATGAAGATCATGGTGCTACTTTGAAGCACAAGTGTGGTAAAAGGATAGTAACATTGTCCCTTCTCTCTTTTTCTCTTAATTTTTGGGCCTTTTCTCCTTTTTATGGCCTCTTTTCTTTCTATTTTTATTTGGGCTTCTTTGGCCTCTTTTATTTATTTTTCGTTCGGAGTCTCATCCCGACTTATGGGGGAATCATAGTCTCCATCATTCTTTCCTCACTTGGGACAATGCTCTAAAAATGATGATCATCACACTTTTATTTTTCTTACAACTCAACAATTACAACTCGATACTTAGAACAAAATATGACTCTATATGAATGCCTCCGGCGGTGTACCGGGATATGCAATATGACAATGATGAATGTGTCATGATAAACGGAACGGTGGAAATTGCATGGCAATATATCTCGGAATGGCTATGGAAATGTCATGATGGGTAGGTATGGTGGCTGTTTTGAGGAAGGTATATGGTGGTTGTATGATACCGGCGAAAGGTGCGCAGTATTAGAGAGGCTAGCAAAGGTGGAAGGGTGAGAGTGCGTATAATCCATGGACTCAACATTAGTCATAAAGAACTCATATACTTATTGCAAAAATCTAGAAGTTATCAAAGCAAAGTATTATGCGCATGCTCCTAGGGGCATAGATTGGTAGGAAAATACCATCGCTTGTTCCCGACCGCCACTCATAAGGAAGACAATCAATAAATAAATCATGCTCCGACTTCATCACATAACGGTTCACCATACGTGCATGCTACGGGAATCACAAACTTTAACACAAGTATTCTTTAAATTCACAACTACTCAACTAGCATGACTTTAATATTATCACCTCCATATCTCAAAACAATTATCATGCTTCAACCTTTTCTTAGTATTCAACACACTCAAAAGAAAGTTTCACAAATCTTGAATACCAAGCATATTATTATTAAGCAAATTACCATGCTATTAAGAGACTCTCAAAATAATTTAAGTGAAGCATGAGAGATCAATAGTTTCTTTAAAAAAATCCACCACCGTGCTCTAAAAGATCTAAGTGAAGCACATAGAGCAAAATTATAACACTCAAAAGATATAAGGGAAGCACATAGAGCAAAACTACATAGCTCAAAAGATATAAGTGAAGCACATAGAGTATTCTATCAAATTTTAATTCATGTATGGCTCTCTCAAAAGGTGTGTACAGCAAGGATGATTGTGGCATACCACAAAGAAAAAAATAATACAAGACGCTCCAAGCAAAACACATATCATGTTGGTGAATAAAAATATAGCTCCAAGTAAATTACCGATGGAAGTGGACGAAAGAGGGGATGCCTTCCGGGGCATCCCCAAGCTTTGAATTTTTGGTGTCCTTGGATTATCTTGGGGGTGCCACGGGCATCCCCAAGCTTAGGCTCTTGCCACTCCTTGTTCCTTAATCCATCACAAGAATTCACCCAAAACTTGAAAACTTCACAACACAAAACTTAAAGTAGAAAACTCGTGAGCTCCGTTAGCGAAAGAAAACAAAAGACCACTTCAAGGTACTGTAATGAACTCATTCTTTATTTATATTGGTGTTAAACCTACTGTATTCCAACTTCTCTATGGATTATAAACTATTTTACTAAACATAGATTCATCAAAATAAGCAAACAACACATGAAAAACAGAATCTGTCAAAAACCGAACAGTCTGTAGTAATCTATATCTAGCGCAAGATCTGGAACCCCAAAAATTCTAAACTAAATTTCTGTACGTGAGGAATTTATCTATTAATCATCTGCAAAAATAATTAACTAAATATCACTCTTAAAATAAAAATGACAGCAGTTCTCGTGAGCGCTAAAGTTTCTGTTTTTTACAGCAAGTTCAACAAGACTTTCCCCAAGTCTTCCCAACGGTTCTACTTGGCACAAACACTAATTAAACACAAAAAACACAACCAAAACAGAGGCTAAATAATTTATTTATTACTAAGAAGGAGCAAAAAGCAAGGAATAAAAATAAAATTGGGTTGCCTCCCAACAAGCGCTATCGTTTAACGCCCCTAGCTAGGCATAAAAGCGAGGATAGATCTAGGTATTGCCATCTTTGGTAGGCAATCCATAAGTGGCTCTCATGATAGTTTCATATGGCAATTTTATTTTCTTTCTTGGAAAGTGTTCCATGCCCTTTTTAATGGAAACTGAAATCTAATATGCCCTTCCTTCATATCAATAATCGCACCAACCGTTCTAAGGAAAGGTCTACCAAGAATAATAGGGCAAGAAGGATTGCAATCTATATCAAGAACAATGAAATCTACGGGAACATAATTATTATTTGCAACAATAAGAACATCATTAATCCTTCCCATAGGTTTCTTAATAGTAGAATCCGCAAGATGCAAGTTTAGAGAGCAATCATCAAAATTACGGAAATCTAGCAAATCACATAAAGTCTTGGGAATAGTGGAGACACTAGCACCCAAATCACACAAAGCATAAAACTCATGATCTTTAATTTTAATTTTAATAGTTGGTTCCCACTCATCATAGAGTTTTCTAGGGATAGAAACTTTCAACTCAAGTTTTTCTTCATAAGATTGCATCAAGGCATCAACAATATGTTCGGTGAAGGCTTTCTTTTGACTATAAGCATGTGGAGAATTTAGCACGGATTGCAACAAGGAAATACAATCAATTAAAGAGCAACTTTCATAATTAAATTCCTTGAAATCCAATATAGTGGGTTTAGAAACATCTGGATTTTTATTTCTTTCAATCCCACTTTCATCAATTTCATCATAAAGATCTAAATACTCCGGATTTTTAGAACACCTTCTAGGTAAAGGAAGATCATATTCAGTTTCATCAAGATTCATATTGCAAAACAAATATTTAATAGGGGGCACATCAATAACTTTTAGATCTTCATCTTGATTTTCATAGGAATTGGAAGAACACGCTTTAATAAAGACATCTTTGGAAGCACGCATCCTAGCGGTTCTTTCCTTGCACTCATCAATGGAAACTCTCATGGCTTTGAGAGACTCATTGATATCATGCTTAGGAGGAATAGATCTAAGCTTTAAAGAACCAATCTCAAGAGAAATTCTATCAACGTTTCTAGCCAAATCATCAACTTTAAGCAATTTCTCTTCAAGCAAAGCATTAAAATTCTTTTGTGAATTCATAAACTCTTTAACACTATTCTCAAATTCAGAGGGCATCTTATTATAATTTCCATAAGAGTTGTTGTAGGAATTCCCATAATTATTAGAAGGATTACTAGGATATGGCCTAGGATTAAAATTCCCTCTATAAGCGTTGTTACCAAAATTATTCCTACCAACAAAATTCACATCCATAGATTCATTGTTATTCTCAATCAAAGTAGACAAAGGCATATCATTAGGATCAGAAGAAACACTCTTAGTAGTAAATAGTTTCATAAGTTCATCCATCTTTCCACTCAAAACATTGATTTCTTCTATCGCATGCACTTTTTTATTAGAAGATCTTTCAGTATGCCATTGAGAATAATTAACCATAATATTATCTAGGAGTTTAGTAGCATCTCCTAAAGTGATTTCCATAAAAGTGCCTCCCACGGCCGAATCTAAAAGATTTCTAGAAGCAAAATTCAATCCGGCATAAATTGTTTGTATAATCATCCACAAATTCAAACCATGAGTAGGGCAATTACGTATAATTAATTTCATTCTCTCCCAAGCTTATGCAACATGTTCATGATCAAGTTGCTTAAAGTTCATAATATCGTTTCTAAGAGAGATGATCTTAGCGGGAGGGAAATACTTAGAGATAAAAGCATCTTTGCACTTGTTCCAAGAATCAATACTATTTTTAGGCAAAGACGAAAACCAAGCTTTAGCACGATTTCTAAGCGAAAAAGGAATTACCTTCAATTTAACGACATCATTATCGACATCTTTTTTCTTTTGCATATCACATAAATCAATGAAGCTATTCAGATGAGTAGCGGCATCTTCACTAGGAAGGCCGGCGAATTGATCTTTCATAACAAGATTCAACAAAGCAGTATTGATTTCACAAGATCCAGTATTGGCAAGAGGAGCAATCGGAGTGCTAAGGAAATCATTATTATTAGTATTGGTGAAGTCACACAATTTGGTAGTATCTTGACCAATCGCGACAAACAAGCAATCTAACACACAAGCAAACAAAAGCAAACGGGCAAAAGAGGCGGAGCAGGAGAAGGAGATTGGGAAAGAGAGGGCGAATAAAACGGCAAGGGTGAAGTGGGGGAGAGGAAAACGAGAGGCAAATGGCAAATAATGTAATGCGAGAGATAGGGATTGTGATGGGTACCTAGTATGTTGACTTTTGCATAGACTCCCCGGCAACGGCGCCAGAAATCCTTCTTGCTACCTCTTGAGCTTGCGTTGGTTTTCCCCGGAGAGGAAGGGATGATGCAGCAGAGTAGTGTAAGTATTTCCCTCAGTTTTTGAGAACCAAGGTATCAATCCAGTAGGAGGCCACACTCAAGTCCCTCGTACCTGCACAAAACGATAGCTACTCGCAACCAACATGATTAGGGGTTGTCAATCCCTTCACGTCACTTACGACAGTGAGATCTGATAGATATAATATTTTTGGTATTTTTGGTATAGAGATGCAAAGTAAAAAGTAAAGGCAACTTAAAAAGCAAAGCAAGATTAAAGTGATGGAGATTGATATGATGAGAATAGACCCGGGGGCCATAGGTTTCACTAGTGGCTTCTCTCAAGAGCATAAGTATTCTACGGTGGGTGAACAAATTACTGTTGAGCAATTGACAGAATTGAGCATAGTTATGAGAATATCTAGGCATGATCATGTATATAGGCATCACGTCCATGACAAGTAGGCCAAAACGATTCTGCATCTACTACTATTACTCCACTCATCGACCGTTATCCAGCATGCATCTAGAGTATTAAGTTAAAAACAGAGTAACGCCTTAAGCAAGATGACATGATGTAGAGAGATAAATTCATGCAATATGAAATAAACCCCATCTTGTTATCCTCGATGGCAACGATACAATACGTGCCTTGCTGCCCCTTCTGTCACTGGGAAAGGACACCGCAAGATCGAACCCAAAGCTAAGCACTTCTCCCATGGCAAGAACTACCAATCTAGTTGGCAAAACCAAATGGATAATTCGAAGAGACTTGCAAAGATAACCAATCATACATAAAAGAATTCAGAGAAGATCCAAATATTATTCATAGATAGACTTGATCATAAACCCACAATTCATCGGTCTCAACAAACACACCGCAAAAAGAAGATTACATCGAATAGATCTCCACAAGAGAGGGGGAGAACTTTGTATTGAGATCCAAAAAGAGAGAAGAAGCCATCTAGCTACTAACTATGGACCCGAAGGTATGAGGTAAACTACTCACACTTCATCGGAGGGGCTATGATGATGTAGAAGCCCTCCGTGATGACGGCCCTCTCCGGCGGAGCTCCGGAACAGGCCCCAAGATGGGATCTCGTGGATACAGAAAGTTGCGGTGGTGGAATTAGGTTTTTGGCTCCTGTTCTGATCGTTTGGGGGTACGTAGGTATATATAGGAGGAAGGAGTACGTCGGTGGAGCACCGAGGGGCCCACGAGGCAGGGGGCGCGCCCTAGGGGGGGCGCCCCCACCCTCATGACCGCCTCTCTGATGCCTTGGCGTAGGGTCCAAGTATCCTGGATCACGTTCGGTGAGAAAATCACGTTCCCGAAGGTTTCATTCCGTTTGGACTCCGTTTGATATTCCATTTCTTCGAAACACTGAAATAGGCAAAAAAAACAACAATTCTGGGCTGGGCCTCTGGTTAATAGGTTAGTCCCAAAAATAATATAAAAGTGGAAAATAAAGCCCAATATAGTCCAAAACAGTAGATAATATAGCATGGAGCAATCAAAAATTATAGATACGTTGGAGACGTATCAGTGGCCCCTGCGTTTTTGAGCCCGAAGGGCATGGTGTTGAAGCAGAATGGCCCGTATGGGGTAATGAATGCCGTTGCGGCTTGATCGGACTCCTTCATTCTGATTTGATGGTACCTAGAATATGCGTCGAGGAAGCATAACGAATCGTGTCCTGCGGTGGCATTGATAATCTGGTCGATGCGGGGGAGGGGGAAGGGATCCTTAGGGCAGGTGTAGGACCTTGAAGTAGATGTGTCTAGAGGGGGGGGGGTGATTAGACACTTAATGCTAAATTAGCCGTTTTTAAGCTTTTTCGGTTTAAGTGGAGTTTAGGCACAATTTCAACATTCACAATACATATCAAGCAAGCATGCAAAGAGTATATAGGAAGCGGAAAGTAAAGCATGCAACTTGCAAGAATGTAAAGGGAAGGGTTTGGAGAATTCAAACGCAATTGGAGACATGGATGTTTTTCCCGTGGTTCGGATAGCTGGTGCTATCCTACATCCACGTTGATGGAGACTTCAACCCACGAAGGGTAACGATTGCACGAGTCCACGGAGGGCTCCACCCACGAAGGGTCCACGAAGAAGCAACCTTGTCTATCCCACCATGGCCATCACCCATGATGGACTTGCCTCACTAGCGGTAGATCTTCACAAAGTAGGCGATCTCCTTGTCCTTACAAACTCCTTGGTTCAACTCCACAATCTTGTCGGAGGCTCCTAAGTGACACCTAGCCAATCTAGGAGACACCACTCTCCAAGAAGTAACAAATGGTGTGTTGATAATGAACTCCTTGCTCTTGTGCTTCAAATGATAGTCTCCCCAACACTCAACTCTCTCTCATAGGATTTGGATTTGGTGGAAAGAAGATTTGAGTGGAAAGCAACTTGGGGAAGGTAGGTAGTTCTCTCTCAGAAATAGGATGCTGGAAGTGTAGGCTTAGTCTGATGGCTCTCTCCACGAATGAAGAGGAGGTGGAGGGGTATATATAGCCTCCACACAAAATCCAACTGTTACACACAATTTACCAATCTTGGTGGGACTAAATCAACAAACTCGGTCGGACCGAAATAGTAAACCTAGTGACCATTAGAGATTTTCGGTGGGACTGACATGCAACTCGGTAGGACCGATATGGTTAGGGTTAGGGCATAACGTAATCTCGGTGAGACCGATTACACAAACTCGGTGAGACCGATTTTGGTAATTAGCTAACCAGAGAGTTGGTCAGGCAAACTCGGTGGGACCGATTACTAAACTCGGTTGGACCGATTTTGGTAATAAGTTAGCTAGAGAGTTTGCATTGTAATCTCGGTAGTACCGATTGCCTAAACTCGGTGAGACCGATTTTGACAATGGACATACACAGAGAGATTACAATCCCATCTCGGTGAGACCGAGATCCCTATCGGTAGAACCGATTTGCTAGGGTTTGGCAGTGGCTATGACATGTAAAACTCGGTGGCGCCAGATAGAAAGAATCGATGGGGCCGAGTTTGACTTTAGGTTTAGGTCATATGTGGAAGTGGGAAAGTAGCTGAGGATTTTGGAGCATATCATTAAGCACATGAAGCAAGTGGTTCATTAAGCAACACCTCGTCCCTCCTTGATAGTATTGGCTTTTCCTATGGACTCAATGTGATCTTGGATCACTAAAATGTAAAATGAAGAGTCTTGAGCTTTAAGCTTTAACCAATCCTTTGTCCTTAGCATCTTGGAGAATTCCCCACAACCTTTAGTCCATGACACTCCATTGTTGAACTTATCTGAAACATACTAGATAGAAACGTTAGTCCAACAAGAGATATGTTGTCATTAATTACCAAAACCACCTAGGGAGCACTTGTGCTTTCAATCTCCCCCTTTTTGGTAATTGATGGCAACATACATCAAAGCTTTAGATAAAGATATAAAGAACAGCAAGTAAAGCTTTGGAAGGACATGTAACAAGCATAGGCTCACCCTACATGTATGCACTCATGTAAGTGTGAAATATAGAGGCATGTGAGAGCATAACCATGACAGAGTAGGCAATGTGTTACATGTATCTTGGCCATATGCATGAGAGCAAAAGATTATCAAGGAAAATACCTTCATGCTCATGAGTCCTTCTTGCAAACAGTATGTACATAAGCAAGAATTCCTCATATTCATGATTTTGATGCATACACTTACCTTGTAGTCTTTAGCTGGCTTAGGATGGAATGAACCTACACAAACAAGGTTAGATAACACAGGTACCTCCACTAGCCAGAGCAAACCAAAGAAGCCACAAGAGTACCAAGACTGGGATGACATGTAGAGAGTGAGTACAAGGTACCACATTGGATTCAACATGTCCCCAAGAGTAAAGATATGCAATGAATTTGACTGATTTCTTTCCCTTAGGTGTATTGCTCCCCCTGAATCTTACATGGGATATTGGGAGAAGATAGGGAACAGAAAATCAGAGCTGAAAGATACAAATGGATAGAACTTAATGCAAATAAGCACATATGAACATGTCTTTCCCCCAAAAAGACATGTGACATCTCTCCTCTTGAACATCAAGCATCTGGGATCCTTGAGTATTCTCTCCCCCTAGAAATCTCTTTCTCCCCCTTAATACTTTCTCCCTTGTAGGTGATAAGCTTTGATGTGATCTCTCTCTCCCCTTTGACATCAATTTCCAAGAAGGGTTTTCTGGAATCTGTCGTATAGGTTTGGTCCTTGAGACTCAGCACAAAGCAATGGATAAAACTAGGATGCTTGTAGAGGACAAGATTCATTGAGTAGAGCTGGATCAGAAGAAATATAGAACAAGTGGCAAACTGTTTTTCCTGTTGCGAAGTCGGTGGCACCGAGTGGCATGTTTCGGTGGGGCCGAAAAGATTCGGTTGGACCGAAAACTACAAGTCGGTGAAACCGAGTTCAACACAGAGAAAAACGCTTGTCACCTCAGCTCACTAAACATGTAGGATCTCACAAAGATTTGCAAGGAATTGAATGCAGAAAATGCAGAACAAAAACAAAAAGAAAAGAAAAGAAACTGAAAGATCTAGATGAAGTTTTTTTTAAAAAGAGAAAGAAAATAAATATGCATGAGACAAATGCAATAACACAGAAAAGAACACAAGAGAACTTCATCTAGAGTTGGGCGGTGACATAGTCACCTATGTTAGAGTATATTGACTTAGGAGTCAAGTGAGAACACTTGATCATAGGTCATACTCATTGTTTAAGCTCAAAATGGGGTTACCATTTTTCGTTTAAGCATCTTAATGTATTCACATCTTGTTGAGTTGCTTTGACTCATGTCTTGGAGTAAAGCTTCTCTAAGATGGAATAACATACCTGGGGTGGTGGTGCGGTTCTTGCTCATGTAGTTGAACTTGTGTGGGTGCTCAAGGTTGATGTAGCTCATCAAGAGTTGGGAGCACCACTTGGAGTTTGAGTTCATCTACCTACATGGGTTAGTTCTTGCAAGGAAGAGCACTTGTGTATCCAAAAATGACAATCATGAAGCTCAACCTACAATTTGTCAAATGATATGTTTGAATGGTTTTGTGCTTCCTTGTCTTCAACCACCATTGTGTAGAGACTTGTTGATGTAGAGATTGCTAAAGATGTGAGTGAGTCGCAATCTCATGGAATTAGATTCAACCAAGCACCTACATGGGTTAGACAACATGCAAGGTACAAATATATCCAAGACATAAGATAGTCATCATAAGAGATATATCATGGATTAGTCATAAGCTCATGTCTTGCATGTATCCAATGGAGTTCCTACTCCAAGTTCGAAGCATCAATAATGTTCAATTCACCTCTCAACCTGCAAACTACTTTCTCATCAAGAGGTTTAGTAAATATATCCGCTAATTGCTTATCGGTGCGAACATGCTTAAGATCAATGTCACCCTTAGCAACATGGTCTCGAATGAAATGATGACGAACTTCAATATGCTTAGTTCGAGAATGTTGTATAGGATTATGACCAATTTTGATAGCACTTTCATTGTCACAAAGCAGTGGAACATGTTTCACATAGATCCCATAATCTTTAAGAGTTTGGGTCATCCAAAGTAATTGAGCACAACATGAACCAGCGGCAATGTATTCCGCTTCGGCGGTGGATAAGGATACTGAGTTTTGTTTCTTGGAAGACCAAGACACAAGAGATCTACCAAGAAATTGACAAGTACCCGAAGTGGACTTTCTATCAACCTTGTCTCCGGCATAATCCGAGTCGGAATCGCCAACAAGATCAAAAGAAGACCTCTTAGGATACCAAATGCCAAAGTTTGGTGTATGAATTATGTATCTCACTATCCTTTTCACGGCCTTAAGATGACATTCTTTAGGAGCAGCTTGATAACATGCACACATGCACACACTTAGCATAATGTCGGGACATGAAGCACATAGGTATAACAAAGAACCAATCATAGAGCGATAAACCTTTTGATCAACCGGTTCACCATCTTTGGTCAAATCAAGATGTCCACTAGTAGGCATGGGTGTAGGCATACCTTTGCATTCTTGCATATTGAACTTCTTGAATAAGTCCTTGGTGTACTTCGTTTGAGAGACAAATGTACCTTCCTTAGTTTGCTTGATTTGCAAACCGAGAAAGAATTTGAGTTTACTCATCATAGACATCTCAAACTTCTCTGACATTAGCTTTCCAAACTTTTCACTAAAGAGAGGGTTAGTTGAACCAACTATGATATCATCAACATAAATTTGGCATACAAATAGTTCTCCATTAACCCTTTTAGTAAAAAGAGTAAAATCAATTTTACCAATTTCAAAACCACTTGCAATAAGGAACTTGGTCAAGCATTTATACCATGCTCTAGGAGCTTGTTTAAGACCATAAAGACCTTTGTGAAGTTTGTAAACATGATTTGGTTTCTTAGGATTGATAAAGCCGGGAGGTTGTTTGACATAAACTTCCTCCTCTATTTCACCATTTAGAAAAGCACATGTCCATTTGGTACTAGGTGCTATTATGGTGATTAGCATAGGCAAGTAAATGCGAATGGACTCAAGTCTAGCAACGGGAGCATATGTCTCACCATAGTCCATACCTTCGACTTGTGTGTACCCTTGGGCGACGAGACGTGCTTTGTTGCGAACCACTTGTCCATCTTCATCTTGCTTGTCGCAAAACACCCATTTGGTACCAATGATGTTGTGGTTGTTGTCGGGCTTCTCAACCAATGTCCAAACTTGGTTTCTCTCAAAGTTATGTAGCTCTTCATGCATAGCGTTTATCCAATCCGGATCTTCCAATGCTTCTTCAACCTTCATAGGTTCAATGCTAGAGATGAATGAATAGTTTTCACAAAAGTTAGCTAAACAAGTTTTTGAGCGAGTGATTCTCCTGGTTTGAATATCATTGTAGATTTGCTCGACGGGATGATCTTTGGCAATTCTTGCTCGAACTCGTGAGAGCTTTTGCTTGGGTCTTCGTTGAACATCTTCTTCATCTTGTTCTTCTTCTTGGCCTTCTTCATTGTTGACGTTGTCGTTCTCTTGTCGTGGTGGAGAAGGAGGTTGTTGATGTTCGTCTTGAAGCATTTCCTCGTCTTCTTCATCTTGGTGTGTCCCACTTGTGGATGCTTCCGTATCGATTCTTGGTTCACCTTGTTGTGAAGTAGAAGCTTCCACTTGGACGGACGAGGTGCTCTCCTTCACCTCCGTTGGACGAATTTTGCCAATAGACAAGTCTTGGATTGCTTCTGAAGGGTCTTTGTCTCCTACATCGATTGGCAATTGCTCTACTTGCGAGCCATTAGATTCATCAAACTTCACATGTACTGTCTCTTCAACCTTTCGGGTGAAATTATTGTAGACACGGTAAGTGTGAGAGTTTGAGCCATAACCAAGTAGAAAACCTTCATGAGATTTAGGAGCAAACTTTGAACGACGATGCTTGTCAAGAATGTAGCACTTTGAGCCGAATACTCGAAAGTATCCAACTTGGGGTTTGTTACCGGTGAGGAGCTCGTATGCCGTCTTGCCGAGTAGCTTGTGAAGATACAAGCGATTTGTTGCATGACAAGCTGTCTCAACCGCTTCTGCCCAAAAGTGCTTCGGCGTCTTGTACTCATCAAGCATCGTTCTCGCCATTTCGATGAGCGTCCGGTTCTTCCTCTCAACAACTCCATTTTGTTGAGGTGTGTACGTAGCTGAGAACTCGTGTGAAATCCCTTCTTCATCAAGAAAGGTGTCCACATTTGCGTTCTTGAACTCCGTTCCGTTGTCACTCCGAACCTTCTTGATCTTCACGTCAAACTGATTTTGGGCCTTCCTAGCAAAGTTTTTGAAGATCTTCTAGACCTGCGACTTGTCATCAAGAAAGAACACCCACGTAAATCTTGAAAAATCATCAACTATAACTAGACCAAAAGAATTTCCACCGAGACTCTTGTAGGCGTTGGGACCAAAAAGATCCATATGAAGTAGCTCGAGTGGCCTCCTTGTGGTCATGATGTTCTTCACGGGATGCCTTCCTCCAACCTTTTTACCTGCTTGACAAGCACTGCAAAGTCTATCCTTATCAAATATGACATCGTTAACTCCAAGGATATGATTTCCTTTAATAAGCTTGTCAAGGTTTCTCATGCCAACGTGACCTAGTCGTCTATGCCACAACCAACCTTTTAAGGATTTAGCAATAAAGCAAGTTTTAGGTTGTGCCTTTTTAGAGAAATCGACAATGTAAAGATCACCTCTACGCATACCGGTAAAGACCATTTTATGATTGTCCCAACGAAACACTTGGCAATCTACCTCAGTAAATAGGACATTCAAACCGAAATCAGCAAGTCTAGATACTGAAAGTAAGTTGTAGCCGAGAGATTCAATGAGCATGACATTTTGAATGGAACTATCATGTGAGATGGCCACCTTACCAAGGCCAACCACTTTACCCTTTGAATTATCACCAAAGGTGACATATTTTCGAGGGCCGTCATTTTTAGCAAGCTCATGGAACATCTCTTCATCTCCGGTCATATGATTAGTACATCCACTATCAAGAACCCATTCCTTTCCTCCTGACACATATCCCCGAAGATTTGCCATAAGACCAAAATGTCTCATTGCATCATCAAGATCGAAGTCACTATCATCATCATCATGGTATCCATGTTCACCATGATCTTGTGACTCATCATTTCCTAGAGAGGGCAATTCATTAGATAAATGATCATCAAAGTAGTCACCTTTATGAATTCTTATAGCTTCGGATATAATGATTCCAAAATCTCCTTTAGCACGCTTGAGATTGGTAAGCTCAAATAGACAATCACCAAAACTAGGATCACTAGAGTTCATCTTACTCAAGACAATAGATTTATGGAGAATTTCATCCAAATTTTTCAAGGAATAATCGGGAAATCGTTCCTCAAGAAATTTCCATATAGTATAGGCACAATTAAGAGTAGGCAAACTAGCAATCAAATTTTTGGGCAATCCTCTAATGATGAGCTCAACAGTTCTAAGATTGCGAATTATGTCAATATCTTCATCTAGGGTAGGATGCAAAGGATCAATATGAGGTGCACAAGGGCTAGCAATATACTTGTTCAAATGATATTGATTGAAAATTACAAGCATCTCATTTTTCCACTCATGAAAATAATCTCCATCAAGAATAGGCACTCTATGTCTAAGACTCCCTACAGTAGACACATCCATCTTCCTCCAATGGTGATTAAACCAAGGCAATGGAGACCAAGGCTCTGATACCACTTGTAGGACCTTGAAGTAGATGTGTCTAGAGGGGGGGTGATTAGACACTTAATGCTAAAGTTGCAGTTTTTAAGCTTTTTCGGTTTAAGTGGAGTTTAGGCACAATTTCAACATTCACAATACATATCAAGCAAGCATGCAAAGAGTATATAGGCAGCGGAAAGTAAAGCATGCAACTTGCAAGAATGTAAAGGGAAGGGTTTGGAGAATTCAAACGCAATTGGAGACACAGATGTTTTTCCCGTGGTTCGGATAGGTGGTGCTATCCTACATCCACGTTGATGGAGACTTCAACCCACGAAGGGTAACGGTTGCGCGAGTTCACGGAGGGCTCCACCCACGAAGGGTCCATGAAGAAGCAACCTTGTCTATCCCACCATGGCCATCGCCCACGAAGGACTTGCCTCACTAGCGGTAGATCTTCACGAAGTAGGCGATCTCCTTGTCCTTACAAACTCCTTGGTTCAACTCCACAATCTTGTCGGAGGCTCCCAAGTGACACCTAGCCAATCTAGGAGACACCACTCTCCAAGAAGTAACAAATGGTGTGTTGATGATGAACTCCTTGCTCTTGTGCTTCAAATGATAGTCTCCCCAACACTCAACTCTCTCTCACAGGATTTGTATTTGGTGGAAAGAAGATTTGAGTGGAAAGCAGCTTGGGGAAGGCTAGAGATCAAGATTCATATGGTAGGAATGGAATATCTTGAGCTCAACACAAGGGTAGGTAGTTCTCTCTCAGAAATAGGATGCTGGAAGTGTAGGCTTAGTCTGATGGCTCTCTCCACGAATGAAGAGGAGGTGGAGGGGTATATATAGCCTCCACAAAAAATCCAACCGTTACACACAATTTCCCAATCTCGGTGGGACCGAATCAACAAACTCGGTCGGACCGAAATAGTAAACCTAGTGACCGTTAGAGATTTTCGGTGGGACTGGCATGCAACTCGGTAGGACCGATATGGTTAGGGTTAGGGCATAACGTAATCTCGGTGAGACTGATTAAACAAACTCGGTGAGGTCGATTTTGGTAATTAGCTAACCAGAGAGTTGGTCAGGCAAACTCGATGGGACCGATTACTAAACTCGGTTGGACCGATTTTGGTAATAAGTTAGCTAGAGAGTTTGCATTGTAATCTCGGTAGTACTGATTGCCTAAACTCGGTGAGACCGATTTTGGCAATGGACATACACAGAGAGATTACAATCCCATCTCGGTGAGACCGATATCCCTATCGGTAGAACCGATTTGCTAGGGTTTGGTAGTGGCTATTACATGTAAAACTCGGTGGCGCCAGATAGAAAGAATCGGTGGGGCCGAGTTTGACTTTAGGTTTAGGTCATATGTGGAAGTGGGAAAGTAGCTTAGGATTTTGGAGCATATCATTAAGCACATGAAGCAAGAGGCTCATTAAGCAACACCTCATCCTTCCTTGATAGTATTGGCTTTTCCTATGGACTCAATGTGATCTTGGATCACTAAAATGTAAAATGAAGAGTCTTGAGCTGTAAGCTTTAGCCAATCCTTTGTCGTTAGCATCTTGTAGAATTTCCCACAACCTTTAGTCCATGCCACTCCATTGTTGAACTTATCTGAAACATACTAGATAGAAACGTTAGTCCAACAAGAGATATGTTGTCATTAATTACGAAAACCACCTAGGGAGCACTTGTGCTTTCAGCAGGCCTTATAGAGGTCTTTGAAATCGATGCACATGCGCCAGGATTTGTCATTCTTTGGCACCATCACCAAGTTTGCTAGCCAGTCCGGGTGTTTTGTTTTTCTAATGAATCTGACCTCGATTAGCTTGGCTAGCTCCTCCCCCATCGCTTAACGTTTGGGTTTGGAAAAATGCCGCAATGTTTGTTTGACCGGCTTAAACCCCTTCAATATGTTGAGGTTGTGTTCGGCCAATATGCGTGGGATTCCTGGCATATCAGAAGGGTGCCAGGCAAATATATCCTAGTTTTCGCGCAAAAATTCTCGTAGCGCAGTGTCGACCGTTGGGTCCAGTTGTGCCCCAATAGATGCTGTCTTCTTGGGGTCTGTTGGATGGACTTGGAATTTGATTATTTCTTCTGCTGGGATGAAGGAGGTGGATTTGGGTCGTTTGTCCAAGATTACGTCGTCCTTATCCACCGTGGAGCGTAATACGGTTAATTCTTCGGCCGCGAGGGCTTCAGATAATGCCTTAAGGGCCAGCAATGCAGTTTTGTTTTTGGCGCGGAGTGCTATGTCCGGATCACTAGCGACAGTGATTATGCCATTGGGCCCTGGCATCTTGATCTTCATATACCCATAGTGAGGTATAGCCTGGAAGCGTGTAAATGCGTCATGCCCCAATAGGGCGTGATATCCGCTATTGAAATGGGCCACTTGGAAGGTTAGTTCTTCGGTCCGAAGGGCATGGTGTTGAAGTAGAATGGCCCATATGGGGTAATGAATGTCGTTGCGGTTTGATCGGACTCCTTCGTTTTGATTTGATGGTATCCGGAATATGCGTTGAGGAAGCATAACGAATCGTGTCCTGCGGTGGCATCGATAATCTGGTCGACGCGGGGGAGGGGGAAGGGATCCTTAGGGCAAGCCTTATTGAGGTCTTTGAAATCGATGCACAGGCGCCAGGATTTGTCCTTCTTTGGCACCGTCACCAAGTTTGCTAGCCAGTCCGGTTGTTTTATTTCTCTAATGAATCCGGCCTCGATTAGCTTGGCTAGCTCCTCCCCCATCACTTGACGTTTGGGTTCGGAAAAATGCCGCAGTGTTTGTTTGACCGGTTTAAATCCCTTCAATATGTTGAGGCTGTGTTCAGCCAATCTGCGTGGGATTCCTAGCATATCAGAAGGGTGCCACGCAAACATATCCCAGTTTTCGCGCAGAAATTCTCGTAGCGCAGTGTCGACCGTTGGGTCCATTTGTGCCCCAATAGATGCTGTCTTCTTGGGGTCCGTTGGATGGACTTGGAATTTGACTATTTCTTCTGCTGGTTTGAAGGAGGTGGACTTGGGTCGTTTGTCCAAGATTACGTCGTCCTTATCCACCATGGAGTGTAATATAGTTAATTCTTCGGCCGCGAGGGCTTCAGATAATGCCTCAAGGGCCAGCGATGCAGTTTTGTTTTTGTTACGGAGTGTTATGTCCGGATCACTAGCGAGAGTGATTATGCCATTGGGCCATGGCATCTTGAGCTTCATATACCCATAGTGAGGTATAGCCTGGAAGCGGGTAAATGCGTCCCGCCCCAATAGGGCGTGATATCCGTTGTTGAAAGGGGCCACCTGGAAGGTTAGTTCTTCGGTCCGATAGTTCTCCGGTGTGCCAATCACCACGTTGAGTGTGATTTTTCCCGCGCATCACGCCTCCCGACTGGGAATAATTCCCCGGAAGGTCGTGCTACTTTGCTTGATGCGGCTCCTGTCTATTTCCATTTTAATGAGTGTACCCTCGTAGATGAGATTTAGTCCGCTGCCGCCGTCCATGAGAACCTTGGTGAGTCAGAAGCCGTCCACCACCGGACTAAGGACCAAGGCGGCTGGTGCCCGAATTGTCCTGAATTTTGGTTCATCCTCGACATTGAAAGTTATGGCTGTGTCGTTCCAAGGGTTTGTTGCTGCGATTTGGCAGACTTCCGCAAGGTCGCGGAGTGCCCTTTTACGCTTATTGTTTGAAGCGAAGGTCTTGGAGACTGTCAGTACTCTGGGGTCGTCGTCTTCTAGAGTATATTGCTCTGGGTTATTTTTGGTGAGGATATCCTCACCACTCTTGGCCACCTGCCGAAGTATCCAACATGCTCTAAGGCTGTGAGTTGATATAGTATCTGGTGTTGTGTGCAGCTTGCATGGTCCATCGAGCCATCCCTCCAGAATGGTTCCATGTTCCATAATGGGCTTATATTTCTTTGTTATTGGGCCGGGCGTGCCACTAGGGTGCATCCTTTTCACCTGAACAAGGGGTTGGGTGGAAATCGGCGGTTCCCAGCTGACTGCCTGAGTTTTCCAGGCGCTTTCCATTGTGCAGTACTTGTATACTATGGTTGCCAGGTCTGCGAAGCGTGTTATGTGATGACGGTTGATGGTGTTGAGGATTCCTTCATCCGTGCTATTGCTGCGGAACGCTGTGATCGCGTCTTCGTCGTGGCAATCTTTAATCTTATCTTTGATAAGGAGGAATCTGGCCCAGAAGTGGTGGGTCCTTTCCTTTTGATCAACTGGTTCACCATCTTTGGTCAAATCAAGATGTCCACTAGTAGGCATGGGTGTGGGCATACCTTTGCATTCTTGCATATTGAACTTCTTGAATAAGTCCTTGGTGTACTTCGTTTGAGAGACAAATGTACCTTCCTTAGTTTGCTTGATTTGCAAACCGAGAAAGAATTTGAGTTTACTCATCATAGACATCTCAAACTTCTCTGACATTAGCTTTCCAAACTTTTCACTAAAGAGAGGGTTAGTTGAACCAACTATGATATCATCAACATAAATTTGGCATACAAATAGTTCTCCATTAACCCTTTTAGTAAAAAGAGTAAAATCAATTTTACCAATTTCAAAACCACTTGCAATAAGGAACTTGGTCAAGCATTTATACCATGCTCTAGGAGCTTGTTTAAGACCATAAAGACCTTTGTGAAGTTTGTAAACATGATTTGGTTTCTTAGGATTGATAAAGCCCGGAGGTTGTTTGACATAAACTTCCTCCTCTATTTCACCATTTAGAAAAGCACTTTTAATGTCCATTTGGTACTAGGTGATATTATGGTGATTAGCATAGGCAAGTAGGATGCGAATGGACTCAAGTCTAGCAACGGGAGCATATGTCTCACCGTAGTCCATACCTTCGACTTGTGTGTACCCTTGGGTGACGAGCCGTGCTTTGTTGCGAACCACTTGTCCATCTTCATCTTGCTTGTCGCGAAACACCCATTTGGTACCAATGATGTTGTGGTTGTTGTCGGGCTTCTCAACCAATGTCCAAACTTGGTTTCTCTCAAAGTTATGTAGCTCTTCATGCATAGCGTTTATCCAATCCGGATCTTCCAATGCTTCTTCAACCTTCATAGGTTCAATGCTAGAGATGAATGAATAGTTTTCACAAAAGTTAGCTAAACGAGTTTTTGAGCGAGTGATTCTCCCGGTTTGAATATCATTGTAGATTTGCTCGACGGGATGATCTTTGGCAATTCTTGCTCGAACTCGTGAGAGCTTTTGCTTGGGTCTTCGTTGAACATCTTCTTCATCTTGTTCTTCTTCTTGGCCTTCTTCATTGTTGACGTTGTCGTTCTCTTGTCGTGGTGGAGAAGGAGGTTGTTGAAGTTCGTCTTGAAGCATTTCCTCGTCTTCTTCATCTTGGTGTGTCCCACTTGTGGATGCTTCCGTATCGATTCTTGGTTCACCTTGTCGTGAAGTAGAAGCTTCCACTTGGACGGACGAGGTGCTCTCCTTCACCTCCGTTGGACGAATTTTGCCAATAGACAAGTCTTGGATTGCTTCTGAAGGGTCTTTTTCTCCTACATCGATTGGCAATTGCACTACTTGCGAGCCATTAGATTCATCAAACTTCACATCTAGTGTCTCTTCAACCTTTCAGGTGAAATTGTTGTAGACACGGTAAGTGTGAGAGTTTGAGCCATAACCAAGTAGAAAATCTTCATGAGATTTAGGAGCAAACTTTGAACGACGATGCTTGTCAAGAATGTAGCACTTTGAGCCGAATACTCGAAAGTATCCAACTTGGGGTTTGTTACCGGTGAGGAGCTCGTATGCCGTCTTGCCGAGTAGCTTGTGAAGATACAAGCGATTTGTTGCATGACAAGCTGTCTCAACCGCTTCTGCCCAAAAGTGCTTCGGCGTCTTGTACTCATCAAGCATCGTTCTCGCCATTTCGATGAGCGTCCGGTTCTTCCTCTCAACAACTCCATTTTGTTGAGGTGTGTACGTAGCTGAGAACTCGTGTGAAATCCCTTCTTCGTCAAGAAAGGTGTCCACATTTGCGTTCTTGAACTCCGTTCCGTTGTCACTCCGAACCTTCTTGATCTTCACGTCAAATTGATTTTGGGCCTTCCTAGCAAAGTTTTTGAAGATCTTCTTGACCTACGACTTGTCATCAAGAAAGAACACCCACGTAAATATTGAAAAATCATCAACTATAACTAGACCAAAAGAATTTCCACTGAGACTCTTGTAGGCGTTGGGACCAAAAAGATCCATATGAAGTAGCTCAAGTGGCCTCCTTGTGGTCATGATGTTCTTCACGGGATGCCTTCCTCCAACCCGTTTACCTGCTTGACAAGCAGTGCAAAGTCTATCCTTATCAAATATGACATCGTTAACTCCAAGGATATGATTTCCTTTAATAAGCTTGTCAAGGTTTCTCATGCCAACGTGACCTAGTCATCTATGCCACAACCAACCTTTTGAGGATTTAGCAATAAAGCAAGTTTTAGGTTGTGCCTTTTTAGAGAAATCGACAATGTAAAGATCACCTCTACGCATACCGGTAAAGACCATTTTATGATTGTCTCAACGAAACACTTGTCAATCTACCTCAGTAAATAGGAAATTCAAACCGAAATCAGCAAGTCTAGATACTGAAAGTAAGTTGTAGCCGAGAGATTCAACGAGCATGAAATTTTGAATGGAACTATCATGTGAGATGGCCACCTTACCAAGGCCAACCACTTTACCCTTTGAATTATCACCAAAGGTGACATATTTTCGAGGGCCGTCATTTTCAGCAAGCTCACAGAACATCTCTTCATCTCCGGTCATATGATCAGTACATCCACTATCAAGAACCCATTCCTTTCCTCCTGACACATATCCCCGAAGATTTGCCATAAGACCAAAATGTCTCATTGCATCATCAAGATCGAAGTCACTATCATCATCATCATAGTATCCATGTTCACCATGATCTTGTGACTCATCATTTCCTAGAGAGGGTAATTCATTAGATAAATGATCATCAAAGTGGAACCTTTATGAATTCTTATAGCTTCGGATATAATGATTCCAACATCTCCTTTAGCACGCTTGAGATTGGTAAGCTCGAATAGACAATCACCAAAACTAGGATCACTAGAGTTCATCTTACTCAAGGCAATAGATTTATGGAGAATTTCATCCAAATTTTTCAAGGAATAATCGGGAAATCATTCCTCAAGAAATTTCCATATAGTATAGGCACAATTAAGAGTAGGCAAACTAGCAATCAAATTTTTGGGCAATCCTCTAATGATGAGCTCAACAGTTCTAAGATTGCGAATTATGTCAATATCTTCATCTAGGGTAGGATGCAAAGGATCAATATGAGGTGCACAAGGGCTAGCAATATACTTGTTCAAATGATATTGATTGAAAATTACAAGCATCTCATTTTTCCACTCATGAAAATACTCTCCATCAAGAATAGGCACTCTATGTCTAAGACTCCCTAGAGTAGACACATCCATCTTCCTCCAATGGTGATTAAACCAAGGCAATGGAGACCAAGGCTCTGATACCACTTGTAGGACCTTGAAGTAGATGTGTCTAGAGGGGGGGGGGTGATTAGACACTTAATGCTAAAGTTGCAGTTTTTAAGCTTTTTCGGTTTAAGTGGAGTTTAGGCACAATTTCAACATTCACAATACATATCAAGCAAGCATGCAAAGAGTATATAGGCAGCGGAAAGTAAAGCATGCAACTTGCAAGAATATAAAGGGAAGGGTTTGGAGAATTCAAACGCAATTGGAGACACGGATGTTTTTCCCGTGGTTCGGATAGGTGGTGCTATCCTACATCCACGTTGATGGAGACTTCAACCCACGAAGGGTAACGGTTGCGCGAGTCCACGGAGGGCTCCACCCACGAAGGGTCCACGAAGAAGCAACCTTGTCTATCCCACCATGGCCATCGCCCACGAAGGACTTGCCTCACTAGCGGTAGATCTTCACGAAGTAGGCGATCTCCTTGTCCTTACAAACTCCTTGGTTCAACTCCACAATCTTGTCGGAGGCTCCCAAGTGACACCTAGCCAATCTAGGAGACACCACTCTCCAAGAAGTAACAAATGGTGTGTTGATGATGAACTCCTTGCTCTTGTGCTTCAAATGATAGTCTCCCCAACAATCAACTCTCTCTCACAGGATTTGGATTTGGTGGAAAGAAGATTTGAGTGGAAAGCAACTTGGGGAAGGCTAGAGATCAAGATTCATATGGTAGGAATGGAATATCTTGAGCTCAACACAAGGGTAGGTAGTTCTCTCTCAGAAATAGGATGCTGGAAGTGTAGGCTTAGTCTGATGGCTCTCTCCACGAATGAAGAGGAGGTGGAGGGGTATATATAGCCTCCACACAAAATCTAACCGTTACACACAATTTACCAATCTCGGTGGGACCGAATCAACAAACTCGGTCGGACCGAAATAGTAAACCTAGTGACCGTTAGAGATTTTCGGTGGGACTGACATGCAACTCGGTAGGACCGATATGGTTAGGGTTAGGGCATAACGTAATCTCGGTGAGATCGATTACACAAACTCGGTGAGACCGATTTTGGTAATTAGCTAACCAGAGAGTTGGTCAGGCAAACTCGGTGGGACCGATTACTAAACTCGGTTGGACCGATTTTGGTAATAAGTTGGCTAGAGAGTTTGCATTGTAATCTCGGTAGTACCGATTGCCTAAACTCGGTGAGACCGATTTTGGCAATGGACATACACAGAGAGATTACAATCCCATCTCGGTGAGACCGAGATCCCAATCGGTAGAACTGATTTGCTAGGGTTTGGCAGTGGCTATGACATGTAAAACTCGGTGGTGCCGGATAGAAAGAATCAGTGGGGCCGAGTTTGACTTTAGGTTTAGGTCATATGTGGAAGTGGGAAAGTAGCTGAGGATTTTGGAGCATATCATTAAGCACATGAAGCAAGAGGCTCATTAAGCAACACCTCATCCCTCCTTGATAGTATTGGCTTTTCCTATGGACTCAATGTGATCTTGGATCACTAAAATGTAAAATGAAGAGTCTTGAGCTTTAAGCTTTAGCCAATCCTTTGTCCTTAGCATCTTGTAGAATTTCCCACAACCTTTAGTCCATGACACTCCATTGTTGAACTTATCTGAAACATACTAGATAGAAACGTTAGTCCAACAAGAGATATGTTGTCATTAATTACCAAAACCACCTAGGGAGCACTTGTGCTTTCAGCAGGCCTTATTGAGGTCTTTGAAATCGACGCACATGCGCCAAGATTTGTCCTTCTTTGGCACCATCACCAAGTTTGCTAGCCAGTCCGGGTGTTTTGTTTTTCTAATGAATCTGACCTCGATTAGCTTCGCTAGCTCCTCCCCCATCGCTTGACGTTTGGGTTTGGAAAAATGCCGCAATGTTTGTTTGACTGGTTTAAACCCCTTCAATATGTTGAGGTTGTGTTCGGCCAATATGCGTGGGATTCCTGGCATATCAGAAGGGTGCCAGGAAAATATATCCTAGTTTTCGCGCAAAAATTCTCGTAGCACAGTGTCGACCGTTGGGTCCAGTTGTGCCCCAATAGATGCTGTCTTCTTGGGGTCCGTTGGATGGACTTGGAATTTGACTATTTCTTCTGCTGGGTTGAAGGAGGTGGATTTGGGTCGTTTGTCCAAGATTACATCGTCCTTATCCACCGTGGAGCGTAATACGGTTAATTCTTCGGCCGCGAGGGCTTCAGATAATGCCTTAAGGGCCAGCGATGCAGTTTTGTTTTTGGCGCGGAGTGCTATGTCCGGATCACTAGCGACAGTGATTATGCCATTGGGCCCTGGCATCTTGATCTTCATATACCCATAGTGAGGTATAGCCTGGAAGCGTGTAAATGCGTCATGCCCCAATAGGGCGTGATATCCGCTATTGAAAGGGGCCACTTGGAAGGTTAGTTCTTCGGTCCGAAGGGCATGGTGTTGAAGTAGAATGGCCCGTATGGGGTAATGAATGTCGTTGCGGCTTGATCGGACTCCTTCGTTTTGATTTGATGGTATCCGTAATATGCGTCGAGGAAGCATAACGAATCGTGTCCTGTGGTGGCATCGATAATCTGGTCGACGCGGGGGAGGGGGAAGGGATCCCTAGGGCAAGCCTTATTGAGGTCTTTGAAATCGACGCACAGGCGCCAGGATTTGTCCTTCTTTGGCACCGTCACCAAGTTTGCTAGCCAGTCCGGTTGTTTTATTTCTCTAATGAATCCGGCCTCGATTAGCTTGGCTAGCTCCTCCCCCATCGCTTGACGTTTGGGTTCGGAAAAATGCCGCAGTGTTTGTTTGACCGGTTTAAATCCCTTCAATATGTTGAGGCTGTGTTTGGCCAATCTGCATGGGATTCCTAGCATATCAGAAGGGTGCCACACAAATATATCCAAGTTTTCGCGCAGAAATTCTCGTAGCGCAGTGTCGACCGTTGGATCCAGTTGTGCCCCAATAGATGCTGTCTTCTTGGGGTCCGTTGGATGGACTTGGAATTTGACTATTTCTTCTGCTGGTTTGAAGGAGGTGGATTTGGGTCATTTGTCCAAGATTACGTCATCCTTATCCACCATGGAGTGTAATACAGTTAATTCTTCGGCCGCGAGGGCTTCAGATAATGCCTCAAGGGCCAGCGATGCAGTTTTGTTTTTGGCACGGAGTGTTATGTCTGGATCACTAGCGAGAGTGATTATGCCATTGGGCCATGGCATCTTGAGCTTCATATACCCATAGTGAGGTATAGCCTGGAAGCGTGTAAATGCGTCCCGCCCCAATAGGGCGTGATATCCGTTGTTGAAAGGGGCCACTTGGAAGGTTAGTTCTTCGGTCCGATAGTTCTCTGGTGTGCCGAACACCATGTTGAGTGTGATTTTTCCCGCACATCACGCCTCCCGACTAGGAATAATTCCCCGGAAGGTCGTGCTACTTTGCTTGATGCGGCTCCTGTCTATTTCCATTTTAATGAGTGTATCCTCGTAGATGAGATTTAGTCCGCTGCCGCCGTCCATGAGAACCTTGGTGAGTCAGAAGCCGTCCACCACCGGACTAAGGACCAAGGCGGCTGGTGCCCGAATTGTCCTGAATTTTGGTTCATCCTCGACATTGAAAGTTATGGCCGTGTCGTTCCAAGGGTTTGTTGCTGCGATTTGGCAGACTTCCGCAAGGTCGCGGAGTGCCCTTTTACACTTATTGTTTGAAGCGAAGGTCTTGGAGACTGTCAGTACTCTGGGGTTGTCGTCTTCTAGAGTATATTGCTCTGGGTTATTTTTGGTGAGGATATCCTCACCACTCTTGGCCACCTGCCGGAGTATCCAACATGATCTAAGGCTGTGAGTTGATATAGTATCCGGTGTTGTGTGTAGCTTGCATGGTCCATCGAGCCATCCCTCCAGAACGGTTCCACGTTCCATAATGGGCTTATATTTCTTTGTTATTGGGCTGGGCGTGCCACTAGGGTGCATCCTTTTCACCTGAACGAGGGGTTGGGTGGAAACCGGCTGTTCCCAGCTGACTGCCTGAGTTTTCCAGGCGCTTTCCATTGTGCAGTACTTGTATACTATGGTTGCCAGGTCCGCGAAGCGTGTTATGTGATGACGGTTGATGGTGTTGAGGATTCCTTCATCCGTGTAATTCTTGCGGAACGCTGTGATCACGTCTTCGTCGTGGCAATCTTTAATCTTATCTTTGACAAGGAGGAATCTGGCCCAGAAGTGGTGGGTCCTTTCCTTATACTGCTGCCGTATGCCCCTGAGAGCGCTTATGTGTCGGTGGGTCAGTGGATTGAAGTCCGAACCCTGACCCAAATTAGGATCCGGAGTTTGAAGAATCTCCAGATTTAGTAGTTCGGGCTCCGGGTTGTAAGCTGATTGTTTGGGCTTGTCGTCCGATTCTATGTTCGGAGGACATGACCCGTCTTTCTGCAGATAGGTGTCTGGCTCTTCGAGTTCGGAGATCCGAACATAGTTCGTCCTTAATATAGAGGAAGGGTTGTCGTCTTGCTCCTCTACTACCGCTACTTGATGGGTGATCGGTGGAGTTGTAATTTCTCTCTGGTCGGGTTTAAGCCCAATCCGATCATAGTCCGTGGCGACCCCTAGGGCGGCGATGCGATCTAGGAGCTCGTTTAAAGACGACAACTCCACCGGATCCATCTGCTTGGAGTACTTAGAGTCAACTTGAAGAGGATTTTTGATGACCCGAGAAGGCATCGTCGGCTTAATGGCCGAACGGGCGGTCATAATGAAGCCGCCCAGCCAGAGGGTTTGGCCTGGGGCCAGTGCTCCTCAAGAGGTGGCGTTGTCCTTGCGAACAAGGTGAGCCATCAATCCTATCTTTTGACGGCACAGTGGAACTCTCAATAAAAGCACCAATGTCGGTGTCAAAACCGGCGGATCTCGAGTAGGGGGTCCCAAATTGTCCGTCTAGGATCGATGGTAATAGTAGACGGGAGACACAATGTTTACCCAGGTTTGGGCCCTCTCTATGGAGGTAATACCCTACTTCCTGCTTGACTGATCTTAATGAATATGAGTATTACAAGAGTTGATCTACCGCGAGATTGTAGTGGCTAAACCCTAAAAAGTCTAGCCTGGCTATGATTATCCGGATCTATCTACAGACCTGGCCCTCCAGTTTATATAGATACGGGAGGGATCTAGGGTTTGCACAAGGTCGGTTACAGAGAAAGGAATATTCATGTTTGGTCACCAAGCTTGCCTTCCACGCCAAGGAGAGTCCCATCCGGACACGGGTAGAGTCTTCGGTCTTTGTATCTTCATGGCCCAATAGTGCGGCCCATATCCAATAGGTCGGACGCCCGAGGACCCCTTAGTCCAGGACTCCCTCAGCTACTGTTGCTAACTGAAGTCGATTGATGCTGCATCTAGATGAATAGTGAGTGTTGTTGGGGGAGTTTGGATGAACAGTTCTCGGTGGGGGGTTGGATGAATAGGACCCCTTGGTGGTAGAGGCCGTGACCGCTGGATGAACAGTGCCCCGATCGATCGAGCCGGTGGATGAATAGGACCCCATGGAGGGCTGGATGAACAAGACCCCGTGGAGGGATGGATGAACAGGACCCCGTGGAGGGCCGGTTGAACAGTAGCCGATGGAGGGCTGGATGAACAGTAGCTCGTGGAGGGGTGGTTGAACAGGACCCCATGGAGAGGGTTGGTTGAATAGTAGCCGATGGAGGAGCGCGCGGTGGAGGCTGGATGAATAGGAGCCCGTGGATGAATAATCACAGGTGGAGGCTGGAGGAGGTCGACAATGGATGAACAGTAGCCCGTGGAGGCTGGAGGAGGTCGACGGTGGAGATGAACAGTATCTCGTGGAGTCCGTTTTGCGGTACGCCACACCCCTCCTGTGGAGCCCATTTGCTATTTTTTTAATAATTTACAACCCATTTGTTAATTCTTAAATAATTTATTACAACCCATTTTCTGCCCAGGACCACGGTCAAAAAGTTCAACCTTATTTTGCATATTTCGGTGG
This sequence comes from Triticum monococcum, assembly GCA_034509565.1. Taxonomy (NCBI): domain Eukaryota; kingdom Viridiplantae; phylum Streptophyta; class Magnoliopsida; order Poales; family Poaceae; genus Triticum; species Triticum monococcum. Next base: position 360,898,815 of record CM067845.1, on the reverse strand, counting down.
AGTCCGAACTGTTGTAATCCCGAAATGATAAACATTTTTTAAGAACTTATTGATTTGCCAAAAAATCCTTTTGTTTTTGTAAGCAAATAAGACGTGGGACAATTGAGTTGGTTTAAGGGAAAAACCAGTGGTAAAAAAATCAGCGCTGGGAGGAAAAACAACAACAAAAATAAGGATGTAAATATGAAAAGGGAACTTTATGTACTTTCATTATAATGATATGTGTATATGAACTAGTAAAACTATAGGTAGAGATTAGAAAACGGAAGTAGGACATGGCGTTTCAAGAGGAAAATAGAACTGGGTTGTGTGTTTGATTTAGTAAAAAAACTGCATGCGGATGTTGTAAGACAAAATATAACTAATGCTGGCGGGCTAGAGGCCAGTAGATACCTACTGGATCTTTGTGCCACATTGTCATCATGAGCTAGGCCTATTAAAAATAAAACCAAGCCTGGACAGTCTACAACCCAGTTGAAACTTGCTTGACCTGAAAAAACTATATACTTGCTCAATAAACGAGAGAATTCTGCAAGTACAGACTGATAACTGGGATGCAGTAGGTATATTGTTTTTTCATCGTGATAATAAGTGCATGCACTTGTTTCAAAAAATTTGGAGAACTGAGAATTCGAACGGCAAGTGCTTATGCTACCCATCAAATAAAAGTCAGGTGCCTGAAAATTCATTTCGAAACAAATGACTCAGTTTTATATCCACGTCAACCCTTGGCTTGATGGTTGGAAGCAAATGCCAAGTTCATACCGAAAGATCGTTAATAGCAATACCAACTTGCGGACGACAAGGTAGTACAAGTACCAATACCAAACTAACTTATAATCTTTTTAGTCCTGGCCCTAGCGTTCGTTTGGTAGAAAATCTTGCAGAGGACCAGCTCCCGCTCCTTCTCTTGCTCCAGGTCCCCGAGGTGGTACGGGTGCATCATCCAGTTGGTCCTCTGCTGGTCGAAGTTCTTTTTTTGCGGGAATGGTCGAAGTTCTTGTTGGTGTGCAATGCCAGAACCTTTTTGCTGCCCGTCTGTCGGCCATTGACCATCACCGGCAAGGTATTGCTAGTCTTGTGCCACATCGCGTGCATGCCGCACTCCGACTGTATCTTGCGGCGCATCCATGTGCCGCTTTTGAACACCCTGGAATTGTGTTGGAAGAAATTCTTGCTTAGGCCACTCAGTGTGATACCTGCAGTATTGTTGAATACAGGTTTTAGTGTACATAGTTGGCATTTTCATAACATCTTTGGCATGCTGCAGTCACTTGTTTCACTTTTTATTAACTGTCAAATTGTAATTTCTTCACTAGGTCTGCGTCTAAGAAGAAAAATAGAGCTATAAACAAAGGAATATGTTTGGGCAAGTAGACGGCCGATCGGTGTCTTACCTGGAAGTTTCTCAAGATGGGTGTAGCATATGTCGTGCTCGCTGTCAATGGTTGGTATGAACAAATCGATGAGAGTGTGAGATCTCGCGCTGTCAGCACTCACTTTGGCCTCAAGGTGCTCGATTAGCTCCTGATCCGTGGGATCGAACTTGACGCCAGCCGGCAGCACCGACTAATCCTTCTTGGAGCTGCATCGGTTAATTCCAGTTATATGGTACTCAATGTATGATCAATCAACTATTTTAAGTGAATGATGAAAGATTTCGATAGATAAGTTGTAGTACTCCAAATCTGAAGTCCACAATACCTGAACATGCAACCGGGATTCTTGTGTCACCTCACGTGCAGCATGTTGTCACGTCAATTCAATGTGAGGACATGATGAATAATTTGACAGACATATACTAGTACTGCTACTGTACTACTTACTAGTCGTATTTAGTGTCAGATTTTAACCATAGGTTTAACTAACAAAATGTCAATGCATGTCACCGAAAGTTATTCCATTGGAAACTATGTTCAAATACGAATAAAATGGTGTAATTTTTTGTGACATGCATTAACATTTAGTTAGTGAAATTTATGGTCAAAATTTGACACAAATTACGAAGGGGCCTAGTAAACCAGGAGGGAGGTAGTAGTACGAGTAGCGCAATATACAGTATAGAGGACTAGTACAAATTTAGATATGGGGTAAGAAGTTACAAGGCTGTGCGACAAACTTTGTAGGGTACATGAGTAATACAAAATATAATTCCCATTGGACAACACTTTCACCAAAAAGTACACACTTGAAGCCTAATGTGTGTGTGTGTGTATGGCTTCTGCACAACATCTCCATCATCATTATTAGTACATCCTACGCAGGTGAGTTAGGATGCACTTGATCCCAGAAAGGTATCTATCCTTCAAACCAGAGGAGTGCTTCAAACTAACAACAATACATAATTTCCAACAAAAGAGGCGGTGTCAAAACCGGCGGATCTCGGGTAGGGGGTCCCGAACTGTGCGTCTAAGGCGGATGGTAACAGGAGGCGGGGGACACGATGTTTACCCAGGTTCGGGCCCTCTTGATGGAGGTAATACCCTACATCCTGCTTGATTGATCTTGATGATATGAGTATTACAAGAGTTGATCTACCACGAGATCATAGAGGCTAAACCCTAGAAGCTAGCCTATGGTATGATTCTCTGTTGTCCTACGGACTAAACCCTCCAGTTTATATAGAAACCGGAGGGGGCTAGTGTTACACAGAGTCGGTTACAAGGGAGGAGATCTACATATCTGTATTGCCAAGCTTGCCTTCCACTCCAAGGAAAGTCCCATACGGACATAGGACGAAGTCTTCAATCTCGTATCTTCATAGTCCAACAGTCCGGCCAAAGGATATAGTCCGGCTGTCTAGAGACACCCTAATCCAGGACTCCCTCAGTAGCCCCTGAACCAGGCTTCAATGACGATGAGTCCGGCGCGCAGATTTGTCTTCGGCATTGCAAGGCGGGTTCTTCTTCCGAATACTCCATAGAAGATTTTGAACACAAGAATAGTGTCTGGCTCTGCAAAATAAGTTCCACATACCACCGTAGAGAGAATAATATTTCCACAAATCTAATCTGCTGACACGTTTAGCAACATGACATCATTCCATGGCCCGGTCTTTATTCAAACCTTTTTCTCAACCAGCACTGCACATATAGCGAGGCGGTTTTCTTGACACATCTTGTCAAAGCAGAGATCGTGTCCCCTTTATTACGGGATTCTCATTAATATGGACATGGGTAACCCAATCGTGCCTATTGGTATGTCTCCTCGATTTTAGGCAAGTCCCAAACGGCCACGAGGAGGACGCTTGATATTCACCCTCTTTATAAAGAGGCCAAGGCCTGTCCTTTTTCCCTCTCGTACTCGATCGAATCCTTCCCCCGCCTCGAGTTCCAACACCCAAGGCTCAGGTCAGGCGCTTCGGACCTTCAACCATGTCCGGATCCAACCTTCAAGGTCGGTGGATGCCTTCTTCTGTCACAGAGGAAGACATCAAGAAGCTAAGAGAGGCCAGGTATTTGACCCTCGAAATCTCGCATAGGCTGCCTGCTCGAGGGCAGGTCATTCCCACTCCCGAACTCGGCGAGAGCGTTGTATTCATCTCTCACTTCCTGCAAGGGCTAGGCCTCGCTCTGGATCCCTTCGTTAGGGGGCTCATGTTCTATTATGGGCTGGATTTCCACGACCGGCCCGGGATTCCCTCCTTCACATCTCATCGTTCATCGTCGTGTGTGAGGCCTTTCTCCGCATTACCCCACACTTCGTCTTGTGGCTCAAAACTTTCAATGTGAAGCCGAAGAGGATCGAGGGGCGACACGCAGAGTGCGGAGGTGCCGCAATAAGCAAAAGTGTTGATGTTCCAAGGCCAGAGGGTTGCTTCCCAGAGGTGTCCGGTTTATGGCAACGGGAGTGGTTTTATATCACAGCTCCCCGAAGTACCAAGTGGGTAGCCGCCCCTGCCTTTTGGTCAGGCCCCCCACCACAACTGACATCATGGATCAATAAGGGGTTGAACTGGAGGCCAGTAAATGATGTGCCGATATTGCAGAGTCGCATCCGAGATCTCCTTGAGAGAGATGTGAGCCTGGTCACGGTAATGCAAGTCATGCTAGTTCATCGAGTCCCGCCTTGCAAACGTCGACCCCTCCGTATGTGGGAATTCAACCCGGAAGGACCGCGAACTGTTCAGCACTTCCTCGGCATGACGCTCGAAGAGATGTACAAATTGTTCTTCGGACCACAAATAAAGTGTTCGGACACCACCGCGGATGCGATTCTGAGCTGTAACTGCCCAGATACCCAAGTAAGTAATCCCGTGGCCGAACATGCTGTCCTTTTATTTATCATAACATCATTCTAAAAAGTCACTCCTTGACCAGGACTGGGTAACAAAGGCGAAGATGATCAAGTGTTCGGCCCCCCTTCCCGAAGGCTCAGCAAATCCAGTACTAGCCAGAATGCTCGAGCCGGCGCCTTATCAGGCGCCCTGAGGGGAATATAAAGGGGGGAATAAAGAGGCTGAAAGCAGGCCTCAATCATTATTCATCCAAACTGGGGGAATTAGTGCCTCCGTGAAGGAGGATAACTAGGGAGAAGAATCTGAAATTCCCTCTCCCCAAGGAAGGAAGAGGACCACCTCTGAAGACCCGGAAACAAAGGTTTCCAAATGGGGGAAGAAATCTTCGCCAGAGGGTCCTGCCATGGAGGGTACTTTTGCCGCCCAGTGCCCACAAAGGGATCAGCCCTCTACCGAGTTGTAAGTAACCAAAAAGTACTTAATAGTAAATATATCCTACATTACTTCTGAAGACAATAATCGAAGCATATATCTTTGTAGTTCGGATCGTAGCCCTTCTCGACAGAGTTCGTCTTCGGGGGATCTTCTTCCGGAGATGATGGAGAGCGAAACACCTCCCCATGCCACCCCGCCGCATGACGCGGGCGACCCTGAAGTGTCGTCGCGGAGGGTTTCTCCTGATCCGCCAAGGCCAGAGGGTAATCCTTCGGCCACCTAAAGTCCTCAGTATTCGGCTCCTAAAGAGAGCAATAGAAAGAGCCTGAAACCATTCGGTGTGCGATCGGACACACTGAAGGATCTTCTGGAGCAAGCGGCCATCTCAGAAGCGCATCATATGCTAATGAGTACGGTGATTGAGAGGATTTCATCCGCCGAAAGTGGGTTGCATGAAGCTTTTATGAGTCTGCTGAAAGGCTTTGAGGTATGTGAAATAGTGTATGTTTTTACAGTACCGCACACGTTAGGTGTGCCCTATGCAGATAGTAGCCCCTGAGACTCTGGTTGCCGTCGAGAACGGCGGCAAACAGAGGATCATAGTCCTAGGTAATAATCAGGTCGTCGTCATGTGCAGGTGGCTGAAGGTCCGGCGGCTAGCCGGACTGATGAGTTTGCCAAGCTGAAGTGGCAATTTGATGCGCCAGATGCCGACATCGTGCTTGTCAACAAGCGACTCGACGAGGCATAGGGTATGTGATTTCTCCGGTGATCAACACATAGGAAGAGGAGCATGATGCCAGTATATTTAATATGTTGTGACTGCAGATGGAGCTGCCGCCATGGAGACCCTTCGGGCGGAACTTGCCCGAGCCAAGGAACAAGCCAGGAATAGTGATGCGGTTGCTCTAAAGGCGGTCGAAGAGCTGAGGGCCGAGCAGGCCGCGCATTGCCAAAGCAAGGAAAAATAGCCAAAATGACCGTTGAGTTGAAAGATGCCGCCGACCGTTACCAGCTTCTTGCAAAAGAAAGCCGAGCGAAGGCGGCGGACCTGGAGAAGGCCATTGTAGCAGCCAAGGAAGCCCGCTCCAAAATCAGAGCGGTGAAGGAGGAGCTGAGTCAAGCTGGAGATATCACGGCTGGGAAGCCCTTTTTGTTGCGGATGAAGTTCGAAGATCCGAAGTATGCCCCTCTTGATCAACTATGGAGTTCTGCAGACGCATACATGGATTTGGCAACAAGTGCTACTGATGCGGCCGAGTACTTCAAGGATCAAAAAGATCATGAAGTGGAAAAGCTGTTCTGGTCACAGTTCAATGTTCCAGTGCGTCCGCTGCTGTTGAATGAGCGAATGGCCGAGTGGGCCGAGCTCCATAGGTTGTCCGGACTTGCCATGAGGTCTGTTGTGGATCATCTATGGCTGGAAGGGCCAAGGCCGAATAGTTATTTTAGTTTAGTGCAACAATTCCTTGGTGCTGTGCCGCACATCGATGCTATGAATAGGTCGGTGTGCATAGAGGGTGCGCGGATGGCACTTGCCCGTGTCAAGACATACTGGGTAGAGATGGAGGCCACCACTATTGCAACCCAGAGTTCGGCCGTGGGCCGAGTATCTGCCAAGCACTACTTTGAAGAAGTCCTTGAAGGCGCTCGTTCAATAGAGGCTCAGTGCTCGAAGAATATTATGTTCTAGTGACATGTATTCCCATTGTAAAAAACAATGTTTTATTGAATTGTAAAGGCTGTGTTTATACTTTTGCCTGAAAGTATTATGATGCCTCCTGTGCGGCCGTTTATGTATATATGTATATAACCTGAAAGTTTGCAGTCGTCGGCTTCAGCCCCCACGCATATAATGCGGGGGTGTTCGCAAAAAACGCGTATTCACACTTGATCCAACGTCTTGGTCCATTAAGGAGGTGGTAGCGTAGCGAATGAGCCAATCAGACTATATTGCTTTAACACTTTCACTTAGCCATAGGAGTTTGACAGTGGGACTACTATATAGCCCCTGGTACTTCCGCGCTTGTACGAATACGGTGCATGTACGTACATGACCGGGAAACGGCCCTACGTTAATGCGGAGGAATCCCGAAGATTCCGCTAAGTCATCGAGTGGTTGACCAGTCTCGCGCTTTATGATGACAGTCAGTTTTCGGCTTTCTCTACTGAGGTGCTCATCCGGATGAACCAGGGCACAATCGCAGTAGTTCTCCCGGTGCCGCCTTAGCCGATAGAGCGGAACGTAAGGTAGCAAAACACGGGAGCCGGGCAAACCCAACATTTGACCAAAGACATGATTCAGAGCTGATGCATATAAGGATGCCGAACACTCCCTAAGGTATTCGGTCTTTATAACATATGCCGGGCTGAACAATGCCCTTAATAATAATCCCCGAGTGTCCAGGTACGTGCAATATTCTGACGTGGCGAAATGCCAATAACGTCAGCATCCTTCGAGCGGGTCCCTGCTGCACGTCTGAAAAGAAACAGAAAAAGGTTTACGCAGGGTCTTAATCTGAAAAGAAACCTTTGAGCGGGTCCCTGCTGCACGTCTGCGCCTGTGTCTCCGTTGTGCCATGTCCTGGACGGGTGTAGCACGATTGTCATCTGTAAAAGAGAAGAACTTAGGTGAAAGTTTTCGTGCCAAAAAATTGGTTATTCTCGATAAACCATTAAAATTCAAGATAAGTCAAGTTGAGCCGAACTAGCCCTGATTACACGCGGGAAGCCCCTGGTACCGTCTATGAGGGTTTAACCATCAAACCAATCTCAGGTATATCTAGTGATGCGCCGGACTCGTTTAACCATGTCCGCGGTCTTGACGACCTATCATTTATTCCGGTTGGTGAGGCCGTCTAGTGCTCGGCTGTTAAAGCCGCCGCACGTTCTTCCGCGCATAGAGAACGCTCAATATTTCCACCAACTATGATGGTACCACGTGGACCAGGCATCTTAAGCTTAAGAGAAGCGTAATGTGGTACCGCACTAAAACGAGCGAAAGTTGTTCTTCTAAGTAGTGCTTGATAGCCGCTTCGGAATGGAAAAATGTCGAAGTCTAACTTCTCACTTCGGTAGTTGTCGGGTGAACCGAATACGACCTCAGCAAGCAGGGTGTCTTAAAAAGAGTCGGCCGGTTGCAGACGAGTATACGGTACAAAGACACCGAGCATGCGGCCAGACGGACGGTGCTGAGTAGGTCCATACTATTACAGATCTGCTCCAAGAGAACATCGGGGAGGGAATTCCAATCGCGGCTCTGCATGTCAGTCGGTTCTGCCATAGGTTTTTTAGGGCGCTGAGTGCTTGGGGTTTTCGGTGCCTACGAGCCAACGGGGAAGTGGATTCGGGCGGGCGAGCGAAGAAGATGGCGTGTGTGACTGAGCACTGAGCGGGGGGATACGGTACGCGTGAGCTACCAAAGAAGATGGCGCGGGAAGGGGAGCAGTGAGCGGGGGAAAATGTTGTGCGGCGGATGATGGGGAAGAGAGGAGGAAGAAGAGTGAAAGACGGGGAAGAAAGTGCACTAAATCTCAATTCTACTAGTACTACTACCATGATATACCGTCCTTCGGAGTGTAAATAGTTATGCCGATGACATGTGGGTATACCTTAAGAGGGCCCATGTGCCAGTTAATGGAGGAGAGAGGTGCGTAGTCGTATTTGCGGAAGCGTGCTCCACTGGCAAACATCATGGCAGTACTGGGTAAGGCTGATTTAGTAACACCAACACGCTGGTTCAGCTTATTAATTAAGTGTCCCATATGCTACAGCGTGTATTGTCACTTCACTGTGAAGACTGGTTGAATAGTTCTCTCTAACCGAGATGGGGAATAATGGATCGCAAAGACTTCCTATCTACAGTATCCTTATGCCTGTACGCTCAGGCCCCTCCCAATGCTCCGTCTTGTACAGGTGCTAAGGCTGCCATGTAGGCAAAAAGTCTGATGTGGCAAGGTAATTAAGAGGAGAGAGAGATAAGTGTGGTGACCCCAGTACAAAGCGCGAGAACCTGGACAAAAGACTTAAATGGAAGAATCCCACCAATGCATGAAGAACTTTAGTTACAAAATCATTAAATAAAGGATGCTTAGCACCAACAAGTTAAGCACCTATGCATTGGGAGCTTTAGTTGCTAAAGTTTTTAATGTGCTTAGGTTGGTCGTAATGGTAGTATCATAGCTAGTATCATGCATGCCAACAGGAAATTTTGGTGAGGTGTCATAGAATTAAATGAAGAAAGAGGGGGCTGAGTATCATATCATGATATTGTATCATAATAAATGCTATGCTACTATGTGTCATGCATGGCAATAAATAAAGTACTACATGATACTAACATATAATAATATGCATTAGAAAGGTAGTACCGTAGACTAGTATCATATGCATGATACTAGTATATGATACTCCCCATTACAACCAGCCTTAGCATCCCATGTAAGCACCGATGCATTGGAAGTAGCCTCATCCTGTCCAACAAGATGAAACATTGGCCAAGGCACCCGATGCCAATAATGTAGGAGTATTAGTACTACCTCCTTTCCGGTTTATAGGGCTCAATTCAAAAATCTCATCAACCAAGGTAGATGATGACTGGTGGAATAATTTTTGGTTTGCAAAAACACTCAATTAATGCACTCGTTTTCCTCAAAAACTTATGTTTACCAATGCATTAATTTTGTGTTAAACTTGGACCATCTACTCCCTCCATCCAGGTGAATAAGTCATCTTTGATTGTGCACCGTGACCAAGGAGGGAAAAACCAGAGAACTTAATGTTTATTTGCTACTCCCTCCGTTCCTAAATATTGTCTTTATAGACATTCAAATGGAATACAACATACGGATGTATGTAGACATATTTTAGAGTCTAGATTCACTCATTTTGCTCCATACGTAGTCACCTGTTGAAATCTCTAGAAAGACAAATAATCCGTATTTGGTAACAGAGGGAGGCTTTTACTCCGTATTTGGGAACAAAGGGAGTATCACCATATGGAGGGAACAGAGGAAGCTTTAAATATGAATATGTCAATGGGAGGGAGTAAAAGCCTCATGCATGCATGCATCTAACATGCAACACTCACACGTACACATGGACACACGCGAACACTCACGCACCCATGCGGCACACATCACACGATGCAACACACACGCTCACGCTCAAGTGCTCAACCTACTCTCTACATCCATGAAAGACTGTACATTTAGAGATTTACACATTGACCAAGGCATAATTAATGCCCAAAAGTAGCAGACTTATGTGTGCATGCGGCCATTGAGAAAAGAAGATTAAATGAAGGTTGTTGCATGTTGTAATTAAGGATAGACATGTAGCCTATAGCTAGAGCGCAAGTTGGTGCATTAGTCAATCAATATCGATTTTAGATTAAAGGCTAAATGCATTGGAAGTGTAGATGTACACTCTTTGGTTTTTAGCCGATATACACTTTTTGTTGGAAGACCGAGGGAGTACACGTGCATGCACTCACATACACAGCCAGAGTGGTTCATGCGCAAGGGTTGGACTCCTGTCGCACCTGCGTAAAGTTTTGTTTAACTGATTTCTTTGCTCTACCAACTGACAGGTGGGACCCATAAACCAGGTGACAATTTAACCAGTCAACAAAGTGCCACGTTAACTATGTGGCCGGTCAGTAGGGTGCAATACGGTGCTCTACGATGATCTAGTGATCGTATAATCACTGCAAAACTATATATAGTGACCGTAAAGAGCGTATTGTTACATACGTTGATTGCCAGTGTATTTTTCTCGTTTCAAATTAAGCCATATTAATTGGAAAGGACTAGTACTAGTACTGCTTTGATGTGTCCCGTCAACTCGCCAAACGAGGAGAAGCTTGCTTACTATACCTCTCCCTTGCCCACGCACGTGGTGGCTCGCAGGTCGAGGAGAGGGTTTTGACTACAGCGCCCTCTCCCTCTCGCTCGCACTCGCCATCGTGGTTGATGTGCAGTAGTTCAATTGGTGTCAGATTGCCAGAATCATATTGTACTGTAGTATCATCATTGTTTGACCTTCTGAAGAGGCGAAGAGCCAAGTGCAAGGTTCACACGAGTACGAACTGTTGAACCTCCCAAAGAGGCAAAGATCCAAGCGCAAGGTTTTATAGGAGTTGTCATCCTAGTAGGATTATTACAACTATAGCGAACGATGCTACTGTATGATGCCACCACGTCACCTATATCCAAAGCTGTGCCACCTTTTTTTTCCTCAAAGAGCGCATTGGAGCCTGTGCAAAAACCACACAAGTTGCACGTACACATAACACATTTACTAGTAACAAATTCTAAAGGAAAAATTCCAGTATGCCACACAAGTTCATTCTCCAATTCATGTGATAAATTTGTGCACAACTAGTCTACATATATTCACAGCGCCACCGTTCACAATTTACCATACCCCACTTGCACGTTATAGACGGGCTACATGTCCTCCTCCAGGTTCCAGTCCTAGGTGTTCTTCATGGATGGCAAGATCCATAGCGGTGGGCAATGGGAATCATTGTCGCAGCTTTCTAGTACGGTTCCACACGATGGAGACTCATCCAAGCTGAAGCGGCATAAATCAGGGATGGCGTGTCCCAGCATGTCGTTCATCCGGCAGTGCACACTAAAGACACAACCATGCTTCATGAATGGTAGGCCTTCAGTGTCGTGCACGGAAGGTGGCATCCGCTTCACAATGGGGTAGTTGTCCGCAATGAAAAGCGAGTACTCTCCAAGAGTGTTCCTCGGCACCCACGTAGCATCATGGGGGTTGAACTCGACGTCATTCATCTGGTACACGCGACATCTCAGATCTGGACACATGGTGACGTACATAGTCAAGGCCCATGCATAATAATGTTGTGCTCAAATATGGCGGTTAGTAATACTGTGCAGCAAATAGTACTACTCCGGTATAGAGGAAGTAAAATAATCGGCTTATTATATATAGCCACTCTTGGCTACATGGATGAGATAGTAAGACATGGAAAAACAAAAATGGTGGGAGCTAGTGGGTTCAAGTCTTCAAGGGCCTAGCTAGCTATACACGTCCTCCAAGGTAAAAAGTACTCCTACTAGTACTAGTAAGTAGTACAACAACGAAAGAGAAGGCGAGAGGGTTAAAAATATAATACTAAATGGAATACCTGGGTAGATGGTGATGGTCCGATCGTGGTAGATTGTGTGACCATGTTGCACATCAGTGGTACCATGGGTAACGACTGCTAAGATAGTTGATCCCAATATGCCAAAGTCAGTAACAAGGTTCCAGGTTAGACCGAATCGCGGATGCGAATGCACATCCAGGATTGGCGACCTTATTTTGATCGGGGGATGACTGGTCCCTGCAAAATAATGGACTACCGTTAGGGATGCGAATGATGGTTTGTGCATTCCATTTGTAATCTCTCGTACCGTAGAATGGCAACCAGAGGAAACAAGTCCCCTGGCTTGTCACCGCGAATATGCGGCCTAGATGGCGCATGGCGTCTTCGAACATGTAGGGGTACAAATCTGCCACGGCCAACATGCGCCAGCCTCTACCGTTACTGCCTCTTGCATTGACGGCAATCCTTATGTCGAACACCGCGATGAGATAGTAATCGTCATAGCCACGTCGCTTTATCAGCGGGTCCGCAATTGCTATCTTCTTCAATCTCATGTAGGCATCATCATACGTATTCAAGCCCAGCCAGTCCAGAAGGCCGATCCCAATGTTTGAGAAGGGGTCTACGGGAACGGCCGCACTGCTGTGGATGTTGTGCAAAATGATGGTGGTATCCGGCCGGAGGTATGCAAGCCAATCTTCATTGGCATCGACCCAGACCTATATATAAGACGGTGGGCAGCGGAGAAATTACGGGATGGAAATGGAATAACTAAGTACTACATGATCAAACTCCATGACTGACCTACTCATTGGATGAAATCCGACTACCTCTCAATGTCGGCAACTCTAGCGGAGTCAACATGCAACCATGGCCAGGGAGCGGTGGACTATTCGAAGGATTTTACCATAGAAGAACATTCTCCTCAAGGACGCATGGAGGACCAACAAGCATGGCCTTTTCCCAAGCCTGTTTAAGCACTGTCTTGAAAAAGTTGGTGCAGGAAGCATCGAGTCTTGCAGCGGTGAGGACATCGGAGCGGCATGCAATTTCTCCGAGAGGATCGTCGTCCAAGGTCTCCTAGCCCCGACGAGGAGGAGAACCGCCTGGCGAATCCATGAGAGCAGCGATGAACTGCCTTCTCTTCAGGGGGAGGGGAACTGGCGAAGAGGAGATAAGAGCGTAGTAACCGCAGGGCCTCGTCCCTTCCAATTGTACCTCCTCGATTGTTCCTTAGTGAAGGGGTGAGCCTATTATTTACTACATACTCGTACTGTAGTAGTACTAGTACTACTTTATCAACTAGTAGTCGATGTAGTACTGTACTTCTAGTATAGTGCACCAGTTTTGAACTCTTGAATATCAGGGCCAAGGAGCTACAGTTGGAAGTGGAGGGTAGTACTGTTCTCTAGAACCATCGTTGTACTATCAATGCAGGGAAAGTACACCTGCGTAGTGGGTACTGAAAGGACATGCGGTGCCCCCATGTGTGGTTTTGGTAATTGATGACATTCTCTATGGACTAATGGTTGCATTGATTTATATTTGAAGTATTTGTCCATAGGCATTTCTTGAAGTCCATGTGTTGGTTTCAAGGAGTTTATGAGTTGACCAAGGTGCTATTAAGTAATTATCCAAAGACTGGTCATGTGAGTATTGAGCTTATTGCAAGCATGTCTTGAAGAAGAATATTGTGTGATCATTCATGTTTGCCTTCAAGACATCATCCAAATGAAGAGAGTTGGAAAGAGCCAAGGTTGATCAAGACTAAGTACAGAGAGTGATTCCAGTTGATCATCACACAAAGCGTAGAAGATACACCGAGTGGGATCAAGTGATCTCACGGTTTGGTAAGCATTGTCCATTGCGCTTTGTGTACTAACCCATGGTCTTTGTGAGAGTTCTATGTGGGGTTAGGTTTTCTTCCATGGGCTTGCATCAAGAGGAAGATCACATACAACCCATGGAGGATGACATCAAATCAAGGTTGTGTTGTGCAAGTTCAAGTGGAGCATCACAAAGAAATCATGCTTGTAGCTTGCCGTCCATTATGGTGTCAATGGACTTGTGAAGATGTGCCAAAGAATGGCTCACCCATAGTGGAGTATGGGGGAGCAATCAACTAGTCTTCATCGAGCGAACGCAATCAAGAAAGGTGGTCCAACTTGAGGGAGTCAAGATCGTCATCATCTAGCTCAAGTGGACTTCATGCAAGGCAAAGGTTTGCCCTTGATAGGTTTTATATTTTACTGGTCTCTTGGTGATTTTTTGGAGACCGGGTTATAGGATCGATAGCCGTACTATCAAGGGGGGCTCTCAAGTGAGTAGCTTGATCATATAGTTCGTCGAGAGCTCAAACCATTACATCCTTGCATCATGTTTCTTGATTCTTATTTGTATTTTCTTTTGAGGTTTTAGAGCTTGTGGTTATCTTCGTGACAAGCTGTAGTACATCGAAAATGGTTTTCATATGCTTCTTCTATTGCGTTTTCGGTGTTGGAGGTTATACCGGTCTTATTCGAGGAAGGGTTCTCTCCATTTTCTCATGGGCCTTTTCTAATTTCCTTCTTATTGCTATTTCTATCAAGATTGTGTTAGCCCTTATTGTCGTGGGTCTAAGACTGATAGTAGAATGGGGGGTAGGTATGAGGAGGCAAGATCCTAGCTATGGAGTAGTTGTACACACGAGTTTTGCGAGTTCAGGCCCTTCTCAGAAGAAGTAACATCCCTATGTCTCGGTGCCTAAGGCGGCCGACTGGATTATATGTGTGTGTGAGTTTACAAAAGATGCGAACCCTTGTGCCTGTGGTGGGGGTGGCTTATATAGAGTGCGTCAGGACCCCAGTCAGCCCACGTTACAAAGGGTTTAAGGTACACTAAAGGGGAGACGTTACTGGTAATGCTAGCAAATAAAGAGACATAATGACCATTAAAGCTATGAGATGATGTCCAACCGTTGCAGTTCGGAGCGACTTTAGACCTTCTGGTGGTCGAGTGACAGTCTCCCGGGTCGAGTGACTTCAAGTCTTCCGAGTGGGAGTCCTCATGGTCGAGTGGATGATGACTCCTCTTCGAATGCTTCTGGTTTGAGGGTGACATCCTAGGGGAGGGTGTCTAGGTCAGGCCTATGACCCTACCCTAGGTACATATCTTCATCATTATCCCCCGAATGGTTCAGGGTTCGAGTGGGGAAGGAGTTGATAACCTCTCTGATTCAGCTTTTGCGCTTCGGAAATGTCTTGTCCGGAGGTCGAATGAACATTCATGATGACTTCAACTGCTTGTTCAGTCGCCTTGATCCATTCTTGGTTTTGTTGAGTGAACTTTCGTTGTTAAGCTTCGAGTGTTGATATGGAAAAAATCTTCTGTCTGACGGGTTGTTCTGTTGTCTGCGGATTTCACGGGATTCGAATTTCGGGAAGCGCACCGGGCGGGGGAGGTTGCAGTAATCGGGACAGATTAGGCAGGCCGCCTCGATCTCCGCGCCACCTTTTTCGCCACGTATCGTGCGCGCGACTATTGCGGGATTTGATCGGATCACCTGGGCCCATGAGTCCGCCACTCGGAAATGATCCCATATAAGGCGTTGGACGGGGGTTTTCGCATAGTGTGTTCCCATTCTTCCCCTTCCTCCTCTGTTTTCTCCACCGCATCTGCCTCTGCCCTCGACGTCATTGCCCCGTTTGGACTCGATCTGCTGCCATGGGGAAGGAGAAGACGGTGGCGTTGGAGCGTGCGAAGAAGGCGACGATGAAGGCGAAAGGGAAGAGGACTAGCCGGAGCGGGTCTTCATCGAGGTCCGGCCTGCCGCCTGGCTGGATCCAGGGCGACTGGATTCGCTCGACAATCAGCCAAGACGATATCGACGACCTGGTCGAGGGGGGACTGATCCCCCATGAATCGGCGCAGCTCCCGGGGAACAAGACCAAGCTGCAGCCGCAGGAGGGTGAGTGTGTTCTCCTTGCCACTCACGTCGACCGCGGGTTTTGTTTGCCTCCCCATCCTTTTTTCAAGGTTTCTTGAACTTCTTTGGGGCTCAACTCCACCAGTTTTCCCCAAACACCATCGTGTACCTTGCCGCTTCCGTGTCCATGTGCGAGAACTTCCTGGGTTGTCGACCACACTGGGTTCTCTTCAAGCACATATTCACGTGTCTTTCTCAGATGGTCAAGAAGGCCAACCCGAGTGACGAGAGGACGCAAGTGATACATATGTGTGGGGGCCTTGGAATTCAGATGAGGAACAAAAGCACTTTCCCAACTATGATCCTTCCCGACTCGGTCCGGGGTTGGCAGTCGACCTGGTTCTACTGCAAGGACCAGCCGACTCCGGGTTAGTCGACTAGACTTCCCTCCTTTTCCATGGCCCGAGTAGAGAAGCCCTCCACCTTGAGAGTGATCCCAAAAGAGAAGGCGCAGGTGAAGGTGTTGGTCGAGCGGGTGGTCCAACTCGTCCGCGACGGAGTGACCGGTATGGACCTGTTGGAGGTTTTCCTCATTCGACATATCCAACCACTCCAAGCTCGTGACCATCCGATGTGGATGTACTCGGGAATCGAGGATTCCACTCGGATCCACCTGGAGGATGTCAGTGAGGACATGGTGGAGCAGTGGCTGAGAGGCATTACTGGCAACAAGGATAAAACCCCCGAGGGTCCAGGAGGGTGGTTCCATTCGACCATTTTCACCGGCCGGAACAGGTGCGATTCTGCATTGTCGAGTGTTTTCTTGATTGACCATGTAACATCTTGTTGACGGCCGACTGCCTTTATTTTGTTCGTTGTCTTTCAGGTCCTTGTTGATATGTATTCAATGCCCAACGGAGAGCAGGAGCAAGATCCCGAGGGGGAGGCGATCGGAGGCGAGAGTGGCGAGTGGCACTCGGATGAAGAAGATGACAAGGAGAGCGACGACCCGAGTGATGAAGAAGAGGTCGACTCGCCTCCTCGCAGAGAAAGGAGGTCCAAGCACACTCACGACCCGGCAAGCATCCCCGACCTGGTGGCCGCACCAACTAGGCAGTCTTCAAAGCACCCTCGGACATCTTCTCCAGTGCCGACTAAGAAGGCACCGAAGCAGCCCAAGACTGCGCCCTCTCCAGTGCCGAAACCACCAAAGGCCGCACCTTCCAAACCGCCGAAGGCTTTGCCCAAAATCAAAGTGGTCATTCCCACTATCTCTGGGTAACAATCTGACCTGATCCTTTGGTTGACTTGTGTAACAGAACATGACCGACTGAATGTTGACGTTTGCAGTGCTGCCACCTCTGGAACTTCTACCCGCCATTACCAAGACAAGGAGATGGAAAAATGCGGTTACCTCCAACCCAGGTACAATTCTCGTGATCTTGTTCTTGATTACTTGGTCGATTAAATTCTGGTGATTCACTTGGGGTCGACTAATTTCTTTACAGCCCCACTCAATGTTATCGAGCTTCCGAATGACGATGAAGACGTGATGCCGAGGCCCAGAAGGAGCAAGAAAGCAGCAGCTGGCAAGATATCTCAGTCGGAACAGGCGACAGAACCAACAGTCCAACAGCCCGAAGATGTAGGTAGAGCCTCTGTAACTTTTGTTGTCCCGGTGTTGAGTGAATGCCTTGCACCATCGACTGTACCCGTGTTTTCTTCAGCCATCCAACCTCATGCCTCGGAGCTCCAAGCTGCTGCATCTGGACCGTCTGTCCCCTTCTTCACCACCTATCATGTTCCGGAAAGCCAGTCGGACGCCGCTGCGGAGGCTATCCATTAGGCTGGCGTAATGATGGAGCGGATGAAGGTGGTGCACGACAATAGCCAGGCTGCTTACGGCGCCAGCGCGGCTCTTCGAGCCAATGTCCAGGTAAATTGACTTCCGACTGAACTTGTTCTATTAGGATATGCTACCTGAATATTTCCCTTCGAACAATCTCTTATTGTCTGCTTTGAATCTGTACACCCACTGGGTGTTTTGTTGTCTTTAGTATTTGCACGCTTCTACTCGACCTGGGCGGACTAGCCGAGTGGAATCTGAACCAGTGGGGGCACGCCAAGTGCACCCACTGCGTGCAGTCCCCGAGACGACAATCGACTGCTGGCAGTCGGCTGGGGTCTGAGCACTTCTCTCTTTCCTTTCTTCCACTCGACCTGGGCGGATCGGCCGAGTGGAATCTGAACCAGTTGGGGCACGCCAAGTGCACCCACTGGGTGTAATCCCCGAGACCACAGTTGACTGCTGGCAGTCGGCTGGGGTCTGAGAACTTCTTCTTTTTTTTACTTGACCTGGGCGGACCGGCCGAGTAGAATCTGAACTAGTGGGGGCACGCCAAGTGCACCCACTAGGTGTAGTCCTCGAGATCGCAGTCGACTGCTGGCAGTCCATTGGGGTCTGAGTAATCTTTGAAGTTTCATTCACTCGGAAGTAAATAATCTTTGATCTTGTCGATTGATATGTCTCTTACTCTCCGCAGAACTCTTGTACTCTCATTTCCAAGTTTGCCGAATTTGAGGAGAAGGAGAGGCAACTCAACCTTGACCTGGAGCTGGCCCAACAAAACTTGAAGAAGGCTCAAGATGAAGTTGCCGGTATGGAAGGTAACTGCGTGTCGACTGCTCATGTCGATCATCCTTTAAATTATCCTTTCGATCTTTTGTTTTATCTAAATGCTTATTTTGCAGAGAAAATGAGGTTGGCTCTGGAGAAGAAGGACTTGGACCTTGCAGCTGCGCAGAAGGAGGCTCAAGAGAAGATTACCCTTGCTAACAAGAAGATGGATTCAGTCGGAGTGCTGGAAGAGGAAGTAAGCAAGCTGAAGTCTTCTCTCACTGAATCCAACCGAGAGGCAACTTGTGTGAAGAAGGATAAGGTGGCTCTGAACGAGAAGCTGGAAGACATGGCTCGTAAGAGAAATGACTTACAAGCTTACCTGGAAACCCTTGCCAAGAAGCTCTTTCTTATGCTCGAAGGTACCCCTTTTGATCCGACTGCTTTACTGTTTGCAAGTTAGTCCTATCCAGTCGACTCATTAACTCCTTGACTGCAGAATTCTGCCAAAACTTTGAAGAGGAGACTCGACGGATCGAGACGGGTTTGGACCCTATCCTTTCTCCAGTCGGTGACGAGGCTGCCATGAATGTGCTTCGACTGGAATCCCGCGTCGCTAGTGTTACGAGTTATCTTGGCCGTCTGAAGGTGGTAGTTTCGCACATCGACTCATCGCTCTAGCCAAGTGCAACGCTTCAAAATGATCTCGAGTCTGTAATAGCTCGACTCAATGAGGTCCCCATTTGGGTGCAAGAATGGAAGAAGTCCTCTGCCCGATGCGGTGCTGATGTGGCTCTGTCACTGGTAAGAGTCCACTGCAAGGAAGCCCGTGAAGATAAGCTGGCGGCGATCAAGGTCGCCAACACCAAAAGGCATGACTTCCAGTCCTTCATGGAGACTTTCATCGCTGCTGCCACTCGGCTGATGGAATTGACTTGGACGAATTCATCGAGCCTGCAAGCCCTCCTCCTGTCGAATGAACGAACTTGAGATTTAAACTTGCCTTAAATTTGCCTCAGAATGCCGAGTGGTTTCTGTAACCGTTAGAACTCCTTCGGGCCTGATGCCCGAGTACTTTTATCTTCGTTTTGAAACTCTTGAGATTTTATCCGATCTTGGTTTATCTTCTGCATATTCTTGCGTTCGTCTTCGAGTAGAACTTGTTCTTCACTCGGAATATCCTTCGAGATGCAACTCTAAAGGAGATATCCCAGCCGACCTGCACCTCGCCGTCCTTGCGGATAAGGATGGAGCGCACATTGTATTTGTGGCGCAGCTCCGAGGAGAGGGTTGCGGTCGACCTGCACCTTGTTGTCCTTGCAGATAGGGATGGAGCAAACATTGTACTTGTAGCGCAGCTCCATGAGAGGATTGCAGTCGACCTGCACCTCGTCATCCTTGCGGATAGGGATGGAGCGGACATCGTACTTGTAGCGCAGCTCTGTGAGGGGATTGCAGTCGACATGCACTTCGTCATCCTTGCAGATAGGGATGGTTTTGAAACTTAGGCGAGTACTAGACTGCAGCTAAGCCCCCGAGTGTGAGATTTGCTCATCACTCGGTACGATTTTTGAATCTTAGGCGAGTACTGGACTGCAGCTAAGCCTCCGAGTGTGAGGTTTCCTCATCACGCGGTAGGATTTTTGAAACTTAGGCGAGTACTGGACTGCAACTAAGCCTCCGAGTGTGAGGTTTGCTCATCACTCGGTAGGATTTTTGAAACTTAGGCGAGTACTGGACTGCAGCTAAGCCTCCGAGTGTGAGGTTTTCTCATCACCCGGTAGGATTTTTGAAACTTAGGCGAGTACTGGACTGCAACTAAGCCTCCGAGTGTGAGGTTTGCTCATCACTCGGTAGGATTTTTGAAACTTCAGCGATTACTGGACTGCAGCTAAGCCTCCGAGTGTGAGGTTTGCTCATCACTCGGTAGGATTTTTGAAACTTAGGCGAGTACTGGACTGCAGCTAAGCCTCCGAGTGTGAGGCTTGCTCATCACTCGGTAGGATTTTTGAAACTTAGGCGAGTATTGGACTGCAGCTAAGCCTCCGAGTGAGAGGCTTGCTCATGACTCGGTCGGATTTTTAAAACTTAGGCGAGTAATGGACTGCAGCTAAGCCTGAAAGTGTGAGGCTTGCTCATCACTCGATAGGATTTTTTCAACTTAGGCGAGTACTGGACTGCAGCTAAGCCCCCAAGTGAGAGGCTTGCTCATCACTCGATAGGATTTTTGAAACTTAGGCGAGTACTGGACTGCAGCTAAGCCTCCGAGTGTGAGGCTTGCTCATCACTCGATAGGATTTTTGAAACTTAGGCGAGTACTGGACTGCAGCTAAGCCTCCGAGTGCGAGGCTTGTTCATCACTCGGTAGGATTTTTTCAACTTAGGCGAGTACTGGACTGCAGCTAAGCCCCCGAGTGAGAGGCTTGCTCATCACTCAGTAGGATTTTTGAAAATTAGGCGAGTACTGGACTGCAGCTAAGCCCCTGAGTGAGAGGCTTGCTCACCACTCAGTAGGATTTTTGAAACTTAGGCGAGTACTGGACTGCAACTAAGCGTTCGAGTGAGAGGCTTGCTCATCACTCGGTAGGATTTTTGAAACTTAGGCGAGTACTGGACTACAGCTAAGCCTCCGAGTGAGAGGCTTGCTCATCACTTGGTAGGATTTTTTCAACTTAGGTGACACGGGTTCGCAGCTAAGCCCCTGAGTGAGAGGTTTGCTCATCACTCGGTAGGATTTTTTCAACTTAGGCGAAACAGGTTCGCAGCTAAGCCACCCACTGGGGGATTTCAGAAACATAAGTAAACAATCGACAATATTTTTAGAAGACTGTAAAACTCTTGTCTTTGATAAACAAAATACAAAGGTGTTTTTTTATTACATCTCAGCAGACTGAGTGTTTAAGTATAAAAGGGGTGGAGCAGCTCTGCATTCCAGGCGCGCGGCTCGTCTTTCTTGTGCTCGACGTTGTAAAGGTGGTACGCTTCATTGTGGAGTACTCTGGTGACCAAGAAGGGGCCTTCCCAAGAGGGAGCAAGCTTGTGTGGTTTCTGCTGATCCACTCAGAGAACTAAGTCTCCCTCTTGAAATGCTCGACCCCTCACATTTCTGGCATGGAATCGACGCAAGTCTTGCTGATAGATGGTTGATCGGATCAAGGCCATCTCTCTTTCTTCTTCAAGGAGGTCAACTACATCCTGTCGTGCTTGTTCTGCTTCTTCCTGTGTGAGAAGCTCGACTCGGGGTCCATTGTGGAGCAAGTCACTCGGAAGTACAACTTCGGCTCCGTAAACTAAGAAAAACGGGGTTCTGCTAGTCGACCGATTGGGAG
This sequence comes from Triticum monococcum, assembly GCA_034509565.1. NCBI lineage: Eukaryota > Viridiplantae > Streptophyta > Magnoliopsida > Poales > Poaceae > Triticum > Triticum monococcum. The sequence goes on along the minus strand of CM067845.1, from coordinate 360,877,173 downwards.
TTGTCCTCAATCCCCATAATAGTGATGGAAGTTCGTCGACCCAGGGTCCTGCTGCGTGTTTGAGGTCTCGCATCAGTCGGGGTTTCAGTCCTTTGAGAATCAATCCATTTGCTCTTTCAGCCTGCCCATTCGACTGGGGGTGGGTGACCGAGGCATAGTCGACTCGAGTACCTTGTCAAGCACAAAAAGCCCGGAACTCATCAGAATCAAAGTTTGATTCGTTGTCAGTGATGATGCTGTGGGGAACACCATATCTGAATGTTATCTCTCTGATGAAGCTGATAGCAGTACTGGCATCAAGGTTCTTGATAGGCTTGGCTTCAATCCACTTGGTGAACTTGTCGACTGCTACAAGCACATGAGTGAATCCACTCGTACCAGTCCTCGAAGGTCCAACCATATCCAATCCCCAAACTGCAAAAGGCCAGACGAGTGGAATGGTCTTCAGGGCTGATGCAGGCTTGTGAGACATGTTGGAATAAAACTGGCAACCTTCACATTTGTCGACTATTTCTTGTGCCATCTCATTTGCTCGAGGCCAATAAAATCCCGCTCGGTATGCTTTGGCCACGATGGTCCGAGAGGATGCATGGTGACCACAGGTCCCCAAGTGGATATCATTGAGGATCACTCGACCTTCTTCAGGTGTTATGCATTTCTGGCAAACTCTAGTCACACTTTCCCTGAACAACTATCCTCTTATCACAGTGAAGGCCTTAGATCAATGGACGATCTGTCGAGCCTCTTCTTCATCTTCTGGGAGTTCCCTTCTAAGAATGTATGCGATATATGGTACTGTCCAATCGGGGGTGATGGCCAAAACTTCCATGATCAAGTCGACCACAGCTGGAATCTCGATTTCAGTCGGATCGGTGGCACTCTTTGGCTGTGGGGGCTCTTTAGTGAAGGGATCTTCTTAAACTGAAGGTGCATGAATATGCTCCAGGAGCACATTACTGGGAATGGCTTCTCTCTTGGAGCCTATCTTTGCCAGATCATCGGCTGCTTGATTTTTCTGTCGAGGGATGTGATGGAGCTCTAACCCCTCAAACCTCTTTTCTAACTTTCTTACTGCATTGCAATAACCAGTCATGGCTAGGCTTCTGACGTCCCACTCCTTCATCCCTTGGTTGACCACTAAATCCGAGTCGCCATAGACCATGAGGCGACGGATGCCGAGTGAAATGGCCATATGCAACCCATACAGAAGTGCCTCATATTCAGCCTCATTGTTGGAGGAGTCAAAGTGAATCTGGAGAACATAACTGAGTTTTTCACCACGGGGGGAGACCAACACCACTCCAGCACCAGAACCATTCAGCATCTTGGGCCCATCGAAGAACATGGTCCAATGCTCCGAGTGAATTTGGGCCGGAAGTTGCTGTTCGATCCACTCGGTGAGGAAATCAGCTATTGCTTGGGACTTAATAGCCTTCTTTGCTTCAAACTTGATATCCAGGGGAAGGAGTTCAATCGCCCACTTTGCCACTCGACCAGTTGCATCTCTGTTGTTCAAAATCTCCAATAATGGAGCGTAGCTGGCGACTGTAACGGAATGATCAGAGAAATAGTGTGCAACCTTCTTTGTGGTCATATCTTTGCTTTGACAAAGTCAGCACTTCAGAAACGTAATATACTGGGCACTGAACTTTATAAGTTTTTCCTTCTTCTTCCCGCTCGACCATGAGTACCGTACTGACAACTTGTCCAGTGGCTGCAATGTAAAGCGGTAAAGGCTCTTTGCTGATTGGTGCAGCAAGCATCGGCTGGGTGGAAAGCAGGGCTTTGAGCTCTACAAACACTGCATCAGCTTCGGGAGTCCACTCGAACTTATCAGACTTCTTCATCAGTCGGTAAAGCGGCAGTGCCTTTTCACCGAGACGAGAAATGAATCGACTCAAAGCGGCCAAACAACCAGTGAGCTTTTGGACATCGTGCACATGCACAGGGCGTTTCATCCGAAGAATGGCCCCAACTTTCTCTAGGTTAGCGTCGATCCCTCGTTCAGAAACGAGGAAACCGAGTAACTTTCCACCAAGAACTCCGAATGTGCACTTTGATGGATTAAGCTTGATATCATACCTTCTGAGGTTGGCAAAGGTTTCGGTAAGGTCAGCCAACAGGTCGGAACCTTTACGTGACTTGACTACAATGTCATCCATGTATGCTTCCACATTCCGACTGATTTGAGTGAGCATACACTTCTGGATCATCCTCATGAATGTGGCTCCGGTGTTCTTCAGGCCGAATGGCATAGTGACATAACAGAAACATCCGAATGGAGTGATGAAAGCCGTTTTTATCTCATCGGGTCCATACAGTCAGATCTGATGGTACCCGGAATAGGCGTCCAAGAAGGACAAACGCTCACACCCCGCAGTTGAGTCGACAATTTGCTCGATGCGGGGAAGAGGAAAATGATCTTTCGGGCAGGCCCGATTGATATGCTTGAAGTCAATGCACATGCAAAGTGAATCATCCTTCTTGGGGACCATGACAACATTGGCGAGCCACTCGGAGTGGTAAATCTCTCAGATGAACTCAGCTGCTAGGAGCCGAGCCACTTCCACGCCAATTGCTTTTCTCTTCTGGACGGTGGACCGTCGGAGATGTTCCTTGACTGGTTTTACTTTCCGGTCGACTCGCAAACGATGCTCAGCCAGTCCCCTAGGTACACCCGGCATGTCAGGAGGTTTCCATGCAAAGATGTCCCAGTTCTCATGGAGGAACTGGATGAGCGCTTCTTCCTATTAGCTGTCGAGTGTTGACGAGATATGGGTCGGAGCAGCATTGGGATCGGTCGGGTGGATATGAATCGGCTTCGTTTCCCCTGACGACTGAAATGCGGACTCTGTGGCAGGCTTCTTGGCTCGCTGCAAATCACTCGTATCTGCATTTTTCTGGTACTCTTGCAGTTCCACTACTGCCATTTGTGCATCGGCAATTTTTGAGCCCTTCTGGAAGCACTCTTCTGCCTTCTGCCGATTGCCAGTGACAGTGATTACTCCTTTGGGGCCAGGCATCTTCAATTTGAGATACACGTAACATGGACGAGCCATAAAACATGCATAAGCGGGTCTCCCCAGAATAGCATGGTAAGCACTCTTGAAATCCACTACCTCAAACATCAACTTTTCCTTGCGGTAATTCTTGGAATCACCGAAAACCACATCAAGTGCGATCTAGCCGAGTGACTGAGCCTTCTTGCCGGGTATAACACCGTGGAAACTCATGTGGCTTTCACTAAGCTTGGACATCGGAATGCCCATTCCCTTTAGGGTTTTGGCATAAAGGATATTCAGGCCACTGCCACCATCCATCAGCACTTTAGTCAGTCGAGTGCCTTCGACTACTGGGTCGACCACCAGTGCTTGCCTCCTAGGGGTGGCTATATGCACTGGGTGATCCGACTGGTCAAATGTGATGGCAGTCTGGGACCACTACAGATAACTGGGTGTTGCAAGAGCAACCATGTTTACTTCCCTGTTAATAACCTTCAACCGACTTTTGCTTTCAAAATCAGCAAAAATCATTAGTGTGGAATTGACATTGAGAAAACCATCATCATCTTCTTCCCTATCCTCACCTCCATTTGACTCCTTTTCCTTTTCCTTGGGTTGTTTCTCTCGGAACTGCTGGATCAGGAAACGACACTGTCGAGTGGTGTGTTTAGGGTAAATGATGTTCCCCTCTTCATCTTTTTTGGTATGAATATGGCATGGTAAATCCAACACATCATTCCCATCTTTATCCTTAACTTTTTTGGGAGTCCAGGGCCCTTTGGGCTTTCCTTTGAACTTTCCTTGGGCAACAGCTAAAGCTTCACCAGGAGCAGCTGGTTCGGCCTTTCGCTTCTGTTTTCAACTGGAATTCCCTCCTCCGATTTCTTGGGCGACTGTTTTGTGTTTGCCACTTCGGAGTCGGTGTTCCTCTTCATTGTTGGCATATTTGGTGGCAATCTCCATCATCCAAGTTAGAGTCATATCTCCTGTCCGACCGAATTTCAGATTCAACTCCCGATACTTAACGCCGTCCTTCAAGGCACAAATTGCTTGGTGATCTGACACATTCTCCACTGTATGGTGCAACGTGATCCATCTCTGGATATAATCCCTCATAGTTTCATTCGGTTTCTGGATACAACACTGCAATTCCGTCAACCCTGCCGGCCTTTTGCAAGTGCATTCAAAGGTCCTAACAAACACTCGAGCAAGTTCCTCCCAACTATATATGCTGCCAGGAGCCAACTGATTCAGCCACGCTCTGGCAGAGCCCTCCAACATCAAGGGGAGGTGCTTCATGGCCACATCATCATTGCCACCACCAATCTGCACAACCACTCGGTAATACTCAAGCCAAGTGTCTGGCTTGGACTTGCCGGTGAACTTGCTAACTCCAGTCGCCAACCTGAAGTTGGGAGGAATCACTGCCATTCTGATGGCTCTGCTGAAACACTCGGGTCCTGAAACGTGTACCCTGCTTCCAGTCGGATGATCTCTATCGTGGCCTTCTCTGTGAGCTCTGTTTCTATCAACCAGACCTTGAACAAGGATAGACCTTGCATCAAAGCCTGGTTCTCTAGGGTCGACTGGAATTCCTCGTTCGCCATTGTGGGGGCGCCTGTCATCTTGCCGCCGAGGCACGTATGACCCACTCCTCGGAGGAGGCGTGGGCACTCGACGATGGTCGTCGTGGTCGAGTCGATGATCATACTGCTCATAGTTCCTGTACTGATCTTGCTAGTACCCACGTCCCTCACACCGCGGAGGCGATCTCGGGCTATGGGCAGATTGGACAGTATCCGCCACCACAGACCTCCTATGAATCCTATTCTGCGACTGAGATACTGTTGTATTCCGCTCCCCCGCTGCCCGAAGTAAAGCCCGGATCTGCATCAAACCTCGGCCAGCTTCTGGCTGGGAAGGTTGAGTTGACTCTGTTATTCGAGCTGTAGCTGTGAGATTTTGGATCGGAGTTTGGTATACCTGAGTCGAAGGCGGAAAAAGTTGACGTCGACTGGACTCGGGGATCTGCTGCTGAGCACGCTTGTCGAGTGCGCGCTGGAGGTTCTCCAGTCGAGTGCGCTCAGCCAAGTTGGCCAGGCGCGCCTCCTCCAAGGCCTGGGCCTCAGGGGTTCTCCAACGATAGGAGTGTGAAGTGCATCCATATTACGGCGGCGAAGATCTTCCCTCCGCTGTGAAGAGAGGGGTTCGGGGCGGTACTCCTCGTGAACACGCGACGGATCACTGTCGCCATCGCCACCACCTTCACGGGTGAAGCCAGGAGGACTGCATGGTCCATTGACCATCAAGACTTCCGCCGCGGGGTCGCTGCTGTCACATTCAGATGCAGTCTTGACGGAGCCAGTCGACAGATCGAACAGGCCATAGAGAGTTTCATCGGGCTCGATCGCCGCGATTTGTGGGGTGGCCGATTGGCAGGCCACCGCGTGCCTCACCCACCGCTAAAGCCGCGACCGACTGGATCGCTGGCACCGGCGAACAACGGAAAGGGAGGTTGCCGTAGGAGCCGACTGATACGGAGTCGACGGTTGTCGAAGAAGGACGCCGCGAACGCATGCGCGGAAGTGCGTCGCCCCGCGGACGGGGAGCGCCTCGACGTCGAGTGGAGCCTTGTGGAGCCAAGCAGAGTCGTCGGTGATGAAGACAAGCGTGCCGAGATGGATCTCGCGGCCTTCGGCCAATCCTCTGCCGGAAACCATGATGATGGGAATGGGAAGAATCGCAACTTCTCCAATAAACTACTAAGACCCCCGAGTGAGAGTCCTCATGGTCAAGTGGATGATGACTCCTCTTCAAATGCTTCTGGTTTGAGGGTGACGTCCTAGGGGAGGGTGTCTAGGTCAGGCCTATGACCCTACCCTAGGTACATATCTTCATCACTTGTTGCTAGCTTTCCAACAAACTTGATTTCGTCGAATTCGGAGCTCGTATGCGAAAGTTGTGGCTATTTTGATCTTACCTATTTTACATAGAGAGGTTGTACCGCCCCTTAGAGTGGTTGTACCGGTTGACCGGTACAACCGGTGTTTGGAGCGGTTGTACCGCTCCAGAATTGGTCTGAAGGTTGTACCGGCCATGTACCGCTCTACCACCGGACTTGTTTCTGTTTTGGAGCGGTTCTTGGGCGGTTGTTTACCGGTTGTACCGGTTAGTTCACTTGAACCGATACTACCGGTTCTCCGGGCTGTTGTACCGCTTAGGCCTTTTTCCTACGGGTTGGTTTTTCCTCTGCTTTTACCAGTTGTACCGGTTCGTGCACCTGTTGTACCGGTCCTATAGTTTTCTGCACATAACGGGCAGATTCATGGGGACCTATAAAAGCGGGTCTTCTTCCCCATTGAACCTTATCCTTTGAGCTCGTGTTCTTCCCCCATTATTGACCTTCTTCGAGATTGCTAACTCTCAATCCCTCCATGAATTCTTGCTAGTTTTTGAGGGAAAAGAGAGAGGAGATCTAGATCCACATTTCCACCAATCACTTTCTCCTCTATGTGAGGGGAACCCCTTGGATCTAGATCTTGGAGTTCTTGGTATTCTCCTTCTTGTTCTTCCTCTCATTTCCCTCCCTAGCATTATTTGCTTCGGTGGGATTTGAGAGAGAAGGACTTGGGCACTCCATCTGCCCTTGCCATTGCATTTGGTGCATCGGCTTGAGTTCTCCACGGTGATACCTGGAAGTTACAAGTTGAGAAGCTTATTACTCTTGGGTGTTTGGTACCCTTGATCTTGTTCCTCTTGGGTGCTTGGGTGCCCTAGACGGTTGGTGGTGTTCGGAGCTCAATCATTGTGGTGTAAAGCTCCGGGCAAGCGTCGGGGTCTCCAATTAGGTTGTGGAGATCGCCCCGAGCAATTTGACGGGTACCAGTGACCTCCCCCAAGGGTTGCCAAAGTGTACGGGTTCGGTGACCGCCCCCAAGGGTTGCCATATTTACGGGTTCGGTGACCGCCCTCAAGGGTCCATTAGTGGAATCACGGCATCTTGCATTGTGCGAGGGCGTGAGGAGATTATGGTGGCCCTAGTTTCTTCTTGGGGAGCATTGTGCCTCCACACCGCTCCAAACGGAGATTAGCATCCGCAAGGGTGTGAACTTCGGGATACATCATCGTCTCCATGTGCCTCGGTTATCTCTTACCCGAGCTCTTTACTTATGCACTTTACTTTGTGATAGCCATATTGTTTCTTGTCATATATCTTGCTATCACCTAGTAGTTTATCTTGCTTAGCATAAGTTGTTGGTGCACATAGGTGAGCCTAGTTGTTGTAGGTTTTGTGCTTGACAAATTAACTGCTAGGTTTATTCCGCATTTGTTCAAGCCTAAACCGTAATTATTTTGAAGCGCCTATTCACCCCCCCTCTAGGCGACATCCACGATCTTTCAGGCACTCTCGGCACTCTATTCAAGCGCGTAGCTGGCCCACTCAGCCGCTCCTCTCACGTACACACTAGCAGCCTGTTTATCAGCGACGGTTACTGCGGGGGCAGAACATTTGAGTTATCTGAAACAGCGAGACTAGGCTTTTCGCTTCCATTTGTGGAGGTGTAATGGATCTTGTCGAACTTTGTTAGTTGTTCCTTCTTCATGAATGAGATGAGGCAAAGCTTTTGCCTCCGTTTCAAAACAAAAAAATAACGTCAAGAGGAATTTCTTTTATAGAGCCGATAATGGAGTGAAGTCCATGCGTGCAACGCCACAAGCTACAGAGTAGTAGAGTACTAGCACTTTTCGTACATAACCATATTGCACAGTTCCCAATGCCGCGCCAGGATTTTCCGGCTCCTCGGGCTTAATTGGGAGGTGCTAGTTTAAATATGCTACTAGCTGATGAGGAAACTGCAAGCGAGGTGCATCTAGGGTGAGCACACGAGCCACGAGATGATGGGAAGGAAAACCCGTTCACATGGCTGGGCTATCCAGTGCACCCAGATTGTGGTGCGACATGTCCGTTTGACTTCAAAACTCAAACTACCCATGTACAATATTGGCTCGTAGCGAAGTTACTATTTAAAAAAAGGTTGTCGTGCGTTCGGCCGGGATCGAACCCACAAAACGAGGTATGCACTCCCCCGACCACTAGTAGTACTCGTTGGCGTACAACGCAACCTAGAATCGCCTTTTGTCGCTAGTAGTATATTGTTCCTTACAAGAAACCAATAATAATGCCAAGAAACCACTAAGGGCATGTACGATGGTTCTATCTTAGCAATGTCAGATAGGATAAATGATGAGGTGGAGGAGAGAGAAATCATAAGAAAAGGCATTGAAGAGAAGACAAGAGATGATCTCTTAGCACAATATGTCTCACCACATTTTTAGGAATAACTAGTCATTGAAGATAAGGCTAAGAGATGACCCATTGTACACATGTTTTTATTATCATATCTAAATTACATGCAAGACTTAAGATAAGACTATCTTATCAACCATTGTGCATGCCCTAATAATGCCAAGAAACTACTACCACTTGCATACGTGGCAGACTTAAGAAAAGACTACCTTATCAACCATTGTACATGACCTTACCAACCAGCCCTACCAAGAAATGACTACTCTACAAAGTGCCATTATAGGCATGTTTCAACCCATGTCGCCCTTAAGTCAACGCCTTCTATTCGACCGGCAAGTTAGGCGTTATGACTTGTGGGACCTACATGTCAGTCTGCACAAAAATCCTCGAGTGACCTCCTACCTCTAGCCCGTCCACCTAGTCATCCTCGGCCATGGGACGCAGCTACTGCCGCCGGCAGAAGGCGAGGTTAAAACCGCCGGCGGTGCGGAGCCCATCTTGCGGCAGCCCGGATGGTAGCTCCGTCCGGCGCTCGCGACCGCTAGCTAGCCAAGATAGCTCCGTCCAGCTGCTTGTCTGCAAGGTTTGCTAGCTAGATTGGCACGGCGGCTTGCTCGCGTGCGGCGCACCACGCTAAGGTCAGCCATCTGGCTCGAGAGAAGGCCAGCACGGTGGCTTGCTCACGCGTGAGTCATGCTTGGGCCAGCCTGCCAACCCGTGCGGAGTCCAGTTCGGCGTCCGGCCCGTCCAGCCGAGCGGCGGCCAACTCCCTCATCACCTGCGCCACCGACGAACACGCATCAGTACCGTTTGAAATAATGTTCAGGAAAAATAATGATTTGAGGGGAATATAATAGGATAGAAGGTCAGATGTGGGTCCCTCGTGTCAATGGTCAAACAAAATGTGTTGGTTTATGCTGCCTTGTCAGCACGGACGTGTGGGCCAACCCTATCATAAACGGGTTTAAACAAGCCTAATCGACACTAGGTAGTAGCTTTTGGCACAGATTAAGAAATTTTGGGTATGTTTTTTGCTATTTTTGGTACAATAGTTTCTTCCTAGGGATGGTTGAAAGTGGTAGTTTTTTGTTTAAATACTCTACATATTGTAAGTAGGAGTGAAAGTTAAGCTTTCGAAGCCAATAAGCAAGGCTAGTTACATAGTGCCTATGTGTACTATGGGTTTAAACAAGCCAATAAGCCATCAACCATGAGTGACTAATATCTTGATGGAAAACTCAAAACTATGGAAATACTAGAATTTTTTTGGAATGGTTGGAAATACTAGCAATGTTCATGTGCGTTGCAACGAATCATAATTAGAATAATACTTTATCACAAACTTGATACAAAACACTCTAATTATGATATACATATATCACTAGAGATATATTATGTTTCAATCAGAAATATTCCTTGGGCTGTTTTGGTGAGGTGAGGGAGGGGTGTGGTTGGTTTTAAGATACTAATTATGGGTTTTTCCGCAAATTGGTAGAGAAGTGGGATGTTGATGAGAAAAGGCAGCAACTTACCTCACAGTTGTTAGATGTAGATCAAATGGTCAGAAATGACGGATGGCACACACACCATCATCACCAACTTAGTCTTCTATAGGAGTACTAGCAAGATGTCCGTGCATTGCATGGAACATCAAGATGCATATTTTTATAAAACACTTGTTGTGATTGACCCATGCAGGACTAATCCCATGTGTAAAAACTAATGATATCTCGAGAAAGAGGAGATGAGGTGAAGAGGAGTGGGCGTGGTGGTGATTGGTGGCCGGACTAAGCGGAGGCAAGGGGATGGACGACGCCGGCAGCGGCCACCAAGCCAGTTTTTTTCCAGAGGCTTCCTTTTTTAACTGCTCAACAATGAGGTTGTTGGAGATAAGGATGAACGAGGGAAGGCCTTGTATGCAAATGTGGAGAGAGGTGCGGGTATCTTTTAGTTTAATTTCCATCCATCAGATATAGATCGGATGGTCTATTGCAAGTTGGCACGCATACCATCATCACCAACTCTGTTTTTTTATAAGAGAGGAAATATAAGTATGGAGATAGAAACGTATTATCGATACTTATTTCCATAAACTAGGATATACATTCTATTCAACGGCTCAACATGTGGGACCTTAGCACAATGACTTCTCGACTGTGTAAAACAAAGGTTTTCCCGTCGCCGATAAGGAGGGGGTGACGGTGGCGCGCTTTCGGCTTGCTCTAGTCCTCGTAGTCATACTAGGTGGTCTATGCACGTGTATATTTATTCTTTTTCACGTCTCGTGTTCGCTGTACTGCCACGATTGTTGATGAATAGACGGTAAGTTATTCACGGGGAAACCCTTGTTGAGCGTGTTTGCGAGAGAGAGAGAGAGAGAGAGGGAGAGAGAGAGAGAGCGTGTGTGATATGTCTAGAGACTGAGGCAATGATAAGAGATTCTTTGTGTCTATGTGTGTGGAGGATAGAGAGAGACATGTACATGGGGCTTTGTGTTGTGTAACGTGGAGACACATAGACATAATCAGCGAGTGAGTGTGTGAGATACACATGCGGACATGGGGAGAGATGTGTGAGTTAGAGAGATGGAGAATTTTGGTGTGCATCTAAGCTAGAGAGGGGGGAGGGATATATACATATCTAGAGATGTAGAGAATATGCGAGGGTGTGTGTCTTAAAAGAAGGATCCAGATAGCTAGATGGGTGTTTGTGCGTGTCTGTGTGTGTTTGTGCGTGCGGTTGTGTGTGAGAGGGAGTGTGTGTATGTGGAGTAGAGAGACCACTAATGATGTAAACCTAGTATAAGGGAAGGGGAAATGGTGTGACATGTGTGTCAAAGAGAGACAAAGGCATGTGTAGTAGCGGGATAGCATGGGTGCGGGCGGGGAGCAGACTATTTGGAAGAGACATCAAGTGTGTGTGGGAGAGGGGTGTGTGAGAGAGAGAGAGAGCTAGCGACGGAGAGAGAGAGGAAAAGAGGGGGAGAGAGAGGGGTCGTTTGTGTCCAGAAGTGGCGTATAGATAGGGAGACAATGTTGATGTTGTTCGAAATTGGCCTATGTACGGAGACGCAAGGGAAGCGATTCATCGTGTGTGTGATAGGGACTTCATGAGAGATCTAGAATAGATGGTGTAGAGAACAACGTGCGAGATTGAGAACGATGATACATTAGGGAGCTATGGAAAGAGTCACGACATATATGTATACACGAAAGGAGCTGGGGCAGGTCCGCATGTGGGAGAGATAGAAAGAGGAGAGTGGTGCACAAGGAGACAAGTGTGCTTGTTTGCAGTGGGGGTGGTGTGTGAGGTGAGTGTGCGAGAACCACATAACTAGGGAGATAGACGTTTGGGGGCGACGTTTTGTGTGTATGGGAAAGATACACTCTACATAGTGCGTGTGCTTGGGAAAGAGAGATGCCGGAAGACCTGGAGAGTGGGGGAAGAGGTGTGTGCATGCCCGAGATACAAAGTGATAAGAGACCTATATTGGGGTCCGGACTTTAGAAGAGAGGGGGGTGTTAATGTGCTCGTGTGTTCGTGTCTGGGGGACAGAACGACGTGTGTGTGGGGGTGGGGCGATGGAGGGGGTGGGGGTGGCTTCAGATAATGAGTTAGGTGTCTATATTTGAGGGACTTTAGCGTAATTGAGATATATATGGTCAATAGTGTGTGCACTCATGGTTGATCAATTTGTTTCATAGTTTGGACTATGAGATGACGATACTTTTGAACATGCGTGATATACCTTGATGTACCAGAATTACAAACCTAAGATTGGAATTTTGGAATTCGACTCAATCATTAGCTTTTGTAGTTCATTTAAACGGAGGTACATATTTTTAAGCTGGGATTTCGTGATTTCAAATTCATATATCTAACCTAGAGATATACACATGCGGGCATGTTCAAACTTTATAATCATCCACTTTATTCATACACATACACATTTTTGCTTTTGTCATCATATTTAGGATAAACACATTTGGAATTTCATTTGAATTGGACCATATGATGGTATTTGCTTGTACTAGATCAATGATCCATATTTGAATTGAATGGACAATCTAAGTTTCGAGTTGGAGACATTGATTTTCAAAACTTGCACCTTTTTTGCGTGCAAAACAAATAAATTCTCGGCCATGATATCATAGTCGGTCGTACAAGAGCAGAACACTTATAATTTCAGGAGCCAAAAGCTTTCAAACTTCCCACTCACATCGAAATATCTCGTGCCTGAAAGTTTATCCCTGCGATATTCCTGTTTTACCCCTGCCACATGAACAGAAAAGGGCTGGTTTGGTAACTCCATTGCTTTCCCCTCTTTGCCCCCAACATTCTTCCCCAGATCCCCTCCCCTACCGCCCCCAACCACGACAAGCCGCCGAATCTAGTCCTCCGCCGCAGCGGTGGACCTCACACCCCGCGGATCTACCTTCCGCACCTTGGAACCCCCAATTGCCAAGTCACCACTTCACCGGAGCCGCTTCACCGACTGGCTTGTCCACCGCTCCAGATCTCCTTGACCGCCATCATGGTCCACCGCACCAGATCTGCTTAACCGTGCCCTCGTCCACCACAGTGTAGGCCCTTCACTGACTCCCTCGTCCGCCCCATCGCTGACCCTTCATACAAGCCCTCGTCCGCCGCAACAGACCCGCCTGACCGAAAGTAGTGTACACCGCGCCCGCCGAAGCCTTCGTCCATTGCACCGGACCCGCTCCACAGATGCCATATTCAACTCCACCGGCCTTGCTTTACTGACGCCGCTGCCTCGTTAGGTTATTTCAATTTGTGCTCCTTCGGTTTTTCTCTTCTTTATCGTGCAACTGTTCACTTACCATAGATGAGCTTTCTTGTATGTCGACAGGCGCCGCAACCGAAGCACCGGAGCCGCTTCAGCAACGGCGACAGCCGACCCAAACTCAACAGCAACACAAGCACCATCGACAATCCTTAGCTATCAAGTATGACAACGATACCCATACGCCGCCGAGAATCAAGTACTATTATCCAATGGCCGGCGCCTATGTTCACTTTCTTAGCATAAGCACCGCACCTTTGAATTTCTTTAGGGCATCATTCATTTTTTCATGAGATGCGTTATTCTGCTTGCACCTGTAGGGCCATACTTCTGACAGTGAACATGTTACATGTGCTAAATTACATACCAGTGCACATATAGTTAATATGCTTTAGTTTTGTCGTAAGTATTACTGTACTTCCTAGATATCACTACCTACTATTTTACTTCTTGCATGCTATATTTATGATAATGGTGTTGTTCTAATGCCACATGTTAGTTCCATCAGATTGCTTCATGTTCTCTATGCTTAATTACACATCAGCAAACTACCATGTGGTTCCGCTGCTTTTTGTTCGTTTACCCTACATTTTCTAATGCTAGCTATTACATCACTGATCCGAGCCTCTGTTCATTACTTTTTTGTGTGTTCTTGATCTTCCCAAGTTGCATGACTAATTTGATTATTAATTATGGAGCTTCCAACCCCATCAAGCAAAATATTTGTTCTTTTGGGGCTGGCACGTCGAACAAGCATAAAAATAGAGTGAAACAGATATATTGGCATGTAAGCACACACCCTTCTTTCATTAGTTTAGATGAACCATCGATGATCAATTCGAACCAATGCATGTGATTAAAATTAATTTTACCTAAATAGAGCGTGTAGAATAAACTACAACAACTAGATTTGCAACCATGGGATGCTGACGATATCTTCAAAGAACATTGCAACAGCAGCGAGGCTTCACCGCAACATATGGTAAGCCAGTGTGTTTTAGTACATGTGAAATTTAATGTGTGTGGGCTGATTTCTTGGCTTGTGGGCTCAACCTGTAATCCTACAGAATTACGAATAGTTCAGTTGTCTGCTTTGTTGTATTGCTTGATTTGAATGCTTGTTTGTTACTTGTTAGGCTATACCTGAGTTGGCCAATATGTCAGCAGTGTCTGTTGTACTATTGTAGAGAAATGCATGCCTAGTTCATTTGAGTCCTTAACTTTTCCTCTGCACTTCATCACAAGACTGCCTTCGTAGTTTATATGAGGCCACACTATTAAGTGTTTTCTCAGATTATTTGAACTGCTTAGATGCCTTGGCAACTTAAATATAGCGGTGGTACACTCCCTTTCAACTAGGGATGTCAACTGGGTCCCATTTAATCCCGATTAAAGTCCACTAGTGGTATGATAGTTCAAAAGAGTTTTTGTTTTTTGAGGAAAATGAACTAGGGAGCTAGCAAAAACTAACTAGATGGACTGGTAGATGTCATTTATTTTCCACTTACATCCCTAGTTTCATCATACCATTTTAATTTCTTTTCGGCTGATGCTGCTTTGAACTATTTAAATGTAGCTTGCCATGCTCGGCAATAATTCGTATGTCATTTACCATGTAAGCTTACTGCCTGGATCATGCGGTAACTATCTCTTACTTATGTCCAGCGGAAACCTTTTAGGATGCCGTTCACACTAGGACACAATGTACAACCCCATAATTTATTTGTGGGAGCAGTGCGCCATCCATGTTACCAGATGGTAGCAGTTCAGAGGCAACACCATCGGAGAGCAGTCTGAGCACAGATATTATAGTTCTTGAGGCTCTACTAGAGGCAGAAAGAGATGGTGTGGCTACCATGAATGAGGTAATCTTGATCTTGAGGCTGGAAATTATGCAATTAGCTGCACACATTATGCAAGCAACCCAAGAATTGGAGGAAGTAAGAATGCTGCATTTGAAGACGGAGGAGGTCCTACTGTTTCTGCTATCTGAAGCCCAGGGTAATCCCAATTCTTCTTTAGATACCAATTGAAATTGTCAATAGATTATTGTACTTGCATGTTGTGTCATGTCTCTGAATGGATTATGTTGTAAGACCCCCTATGTTGTCCATGCGTTGCAATGATCCGAATTTTTTAGGCGAGGTAATCCTCAGTACTTGTATGATTGACATAAGGTGAACTATTTTTCGTGTGAGAATATTGTATTGGATGAAATAATTGTTTGACTCAAAGTGTATCCAACCTACTGAATTCGAAGATCACGGCATTTCTAAATCATAATCATATATAAAGTGGAATAAATCTTTGTTGTGGTTTTGAAGAAATAAATAACAAAACATAGAATTATCGGTGGATATTCGTAATCGAATACAAATTGGATTTGAATTTAGTTGCCAGGGCCCAGGGCAAACGTGAATGCTAATTCTCCCAAGTTTTGAACGAAGTGGCTAAACACCCACTATCATTTGTGGGCTGCCCGAAGCAAGTGTTTGCGAGATGGAAATTATTGTCTACCCCTGACACTTTGACATCCTTATCGACCGGATTTACATTGTTGTAGATAGGGGTAGACTAGTAACTTCAATCAGATGTGACACGACTGCCTCTGAGCCCATTCAGACATGGTGGGCGCCAAGCATGGGCGGCAAAACACATTTGATTCAAGCTTGTCCGAAAGACATGTGTCTCTCCCTCCATTTCCCCATTCATACACGGTGGGCGGCAAAACAAACTCTCCTCGCCCAAAATCGATGTAGGCAAATATTTTAAATAGGGGCAGATGTGTAACTTCCCTCAGACATGACACAACCGCCCTACCTGTCAGCCCCGCTCATACACCGTGGGCGCCAACCGTGGGTGACAAAACACCCTCTCCTCGCCCGAAATCTCTACCGGCAAAAATTTGGGAGATGCGAGATTACCATCCTATCCCCAACCGACGTGATGTCCGAAATTTTAAACGGGGGATAAGTGCGTAACTTTCCCACATTTTCAGACAAGCGTGTCCCAAATTTTGAGACCCCCATCCATTTCCCCATTCATACACCATCGACGCCACAACAACCTCCCCACTGCGGCCAGCCTCCTCCGTCCACCACCCCATCCTCCACCTTGCCGGAGCCGCTACCCCGTCGTTCACTGCAAGAGATGGACGTCTCTCATCCACGGTGCCAGACCAGGATCCTTTCATCGCGTCCTCTCGCTTCATCGGCGCCGTCGTCCACCTTGTCATTGCCGCTCCTACGACCACATCGTCCACGGCAACATGATTTATCCCCCGACCCGGCCGTCTGCCGTCTAAAGTCTTCTTCCCCGCAGCCGACAACCATCGCACCCACAGTAGCCTCAACGTATCAGCAGGGGCCTACACAGCATCGCAAGAGAGGTTGTACTCTTCCATATGTGCTTAAGTAATTGATCTCACCTGGAAAATAGATCGTAAATTGTTTACTGTACTTTTCTTGTCCGTACCAAATCATAGTGGCTAGTTGAAAGCAAACATTGGTTGCGAAGTAGCTTTGTCCAGTTTGCACCTTCAGATCCGCCATGGCACGGTCACTATACTCGTAAAGCTTATGGTTTTCCCCCTTTATATTCACTACCATCATCGTAGGTGCTTCATGTCGTGCTAGCACTGCTCCTCAAGACCTCAACCCATCAAGCGAAACAACATGCCACTCATAATTCCAAAGCTTAGGTGTTGAAATAATAATCTGATATGATGCTCATATTACTAAAACAGAGAACGTTTAATTGGTCACCTAATGTTCCTATATTCATTTCGAAAAGCATGTGCGCCACCTACTGGTCCAGCTAGTTCCACTTTCCTGATTTTACTCTTGATGCTTAGGGTTTTCCCCTTTTATCTACTCTACTATGATCTGCGTAGGTGCTTTGTGTTGTACTAGCATTATTCCACCCTTCAAGATAAACAACACAACCCTCAAAATTCCAAAGCTTAGTTGTTCAAATATGATTGTGGTATGATACTGATATTAGTTAACAAACACATTTAGTTGGTTAGCTAAAGGTCCCACTTGAGTTTCCAAATGCATGTCGCGACATATAGAGAGACATCAGAATTGCATTTCTTTGTCACTTGTTGACTGTACTTTCTTTTCCATACCAAATCTTAGTTGTTATTTCAAAGCAAACATCGGTTGCTAACTACCCTTTGCGCGGTTTGCAGCTTCAGATCTGCCATCCCACTGCCACGGTCAACACTATACTCTTCATGCTTACGGTTTCCCCATTTTATGATGACCACGATCAGCCTACGTGGTTTGTGTCGTAATAGCACTTCTCCACCCATCGAGCTAAACAAGCTTAGTTGTACAAATTCAAATATGATATTATGCTGATATTAGTAAAACTGAGAGATGTTTAATTGGTCAGCTAAATCTTCCTACTTTAGTTTCGAAACGCACGTGAGCCACATATGAAGAGACCAGAAGGAATAGTATTTCTCTGTGCACTCTGGTTCATCATGGGTGGGCAACCGACATTGTATAGAAAGATTTGTAATATCTTCAATTTGCTTGCTCTTCTGCTCTTCTTTAAGATGATCCTATTCTCTTCTTTAATAAGTACGTTCCTTGTTGGGAAGAGTAGCAAACACATTTGCGGTTGACTGGTCAGGTCGAGCTGTTCTCCCTTAGTATATTTTGAATCTGTCAGGTCAGGTCGACTTGTTCGTCTTTACTATATGTTGAAGCTATCATCTACGAAGTATCATCACTTCTGGAGCTCTCATATTTTGAGTACTAGGCCACATTATATGAATGCACACACCAAGTTACATCATGCATGGCATCTCTCAGAAGAATTGCAGAGATAGCACAAAGGGGTTTACAGGGAGGTAGTATTGGATTAGAATCACTTCTGCGGTACAAAGATAATCTAACTTTTTTTATGTTTTCATGCATGACAGGTACTGAACATTATCAAAATTAATATGAGAATGGGCGCACGAGAGGAATATTGCGGAACAATCCACTGGCTAACAAACTTGGCATGGTGGAGGATGGCCTATCTTATTCAGCCATCAAGGTGCTTGCTCTAACTTGGCAAGGTTGTATTGGTCGCACATATTTTGCATCTGGCCTCTTGCATTACTTCTACTTTGTTACACCATCTGCTTAGTTTAAGCATCACATATGAGTATATGCCATACCTATCCATTTTCTGTACCTATTCCATGTGTCGTCATACTATGTTTTTCCAGTCAAATGTTGTTCTTTCGTAATAGATGTCCAAAAGGAAGAGGGTGAGTGCAGATCCTCAAGGAGTACAAACTAGGTATTTGTAAAAGGTAGTGATACCTGATAAATCAGATAGAGCAGCAGCCACATAAAACACAGGCCCAACTGTACCACACTCTACCCCTACTCCACTGGCCAAACCCCTATTATAACTGCTGAGAGCCCAGCGTCAGGTACTGTCTATCATATCAATTCAAAATTTGAACTCCTAAATTTCTGCATGTGCCTTACCTTCTCTCTTGTATGAAAACTAATTTCAGATGAAGCTCCTTGCTCAAAGGATCATAGGATCTCACAACAATACTGGTCTCTGCATTGCTCTTGTCAGTACCTCTAGCCCTTTGTTACCATACTTACACTCGTTGCTGTTTGATTATGTAGCATCACTATAAATGTTCGCTTCTTTATCCTCCCTTTGCTTGAAATTATAAGATCTAATTTACTCTTAGATAAATCTAGAATTAACACAATGGTTATGGAGTTTTGGATTGCTCATGTAAGTACCTGTTATCATGTACTCCCTCTGTATCGAATTAATTGTTGATCAATTGGATGTATTTAGAACTTAAAAGTGCTAGATACATCCATTTGAGCGACAAGTAATAACGGATGGTGGTGATATTACTGTACTTTCATCGCGAGATAGTTGATTGTCTAGCATTACTCTGCATCTTATCTGCCCTGCCCTCCTCTTTCTCCAAACTATCATATCTACATTTACTCTTACCAAAGTATCGAATAAAGCCAATGCCACAACACACGTTGATGTCTGCATTCCTCTTGTCAGTACCTTTTGCCTTGTAACCCTATACTTAATTAATTGCTATTTGATTATGTATCATCAGTCTGCACCTTATAGCTTCATTATCCTCTGTTTCTTCCAATATTATTTGATCTATATTTACTCTTTGCAAAATGTAGAAAAATGGCAACGCTTATAAAGATTTTTCTTTGGGGAATTTATTGAATTATCCTTCCATCAACATGGAGATGGGCTTTGTCCAGCCCGTGTTAACATGTAATGTAAGTTCATCCTTCTCAAGCCTTCAAACTTTGTTCTAGTATAGAGTTGGATAGGCATCATTTCCTCCACTGCTGTTTACTTTGGTTTTTTACATCTGATTGGATGTTTGCAACAACTACCAGTTTTAAATTGTAGTTGTAAAAACATGTTCCTTATGCAGAACAAATCCATTTATTTGCTTATATTATTGTGAAACCTGATAAGTGTCTCCTTGTTTCTCTTTCAGAGTCGTATCTCTTATGCCAGGCGGAACTTTAGGGAAGACAGTGACCCAAATCATATAGAGGATAACGAGATGACCCCAAGGTCCCGTCTTGATGAATACAGTGAGTTGAAGCTCCTCACCAACAGGTGTGAGACAACCTCTGTGCAGTCGCTGCCTCAATCAGTTCGACTTCTTCAGTCTCAACTTAAAGCAGAAAGGCTTGCTTCATCTCAGCTCCGACTTGAAGTCAAAGATGCAAGGAAGATGTCAGAGGACTGCCTTGCGCACTATGGTGCCATACAGCAAGGGCTGGAGCATCTACCGTTGACACAACTGAGGTCTCATCAGCTTGTTCAGCTGCTTGCAGGGCCAGCCCTGGCCTGGCCTCGTGCCTTCTAAAGTGCTCTCAGTTTTGTATATTCTTTTGTCGGCGCGTTTATATGCACTAGTGGCGACCTTTGATGCCCAGTGTATGTAACCCTCTGTCATGTTGCGCTTTATTATCACCGGTAGCGAACTTTGATTCCAAGCGGATGTAATATGTCATAATTTCTTTATTGTATAGTCTAGGTTTATTCTTTCGTCGGTATGCTATAATTTAGGCTGGAAGGTTCAGTGGATCTCAGTTTTGTCGGTCTTTAGACCGACCCGTTACTCATATGGGCCAAAACGTGGGCCTATAATCATCTTGGGCCATTAGCAGGTCTAAACCTATAGTAGTTTCCCGCCTTTAATAGGCCGAGTAAAGTTCTAGCCAGCTGGGCCAGAGAATACCATGGGCATTTAACAGGATAAAACCTAGATTGGGCCAGCATTGGGCCGAAAAATTCATGGGCCAATACAGGCTGAAACTACCTAAGGCCCATGTTTGGCCCAAATAGGGCGAGCGGTTAATAGGCCAAAATATATCTTGGGCCAATTTGGCCCAATAAAATTATGGGCTTTAAGCAGGCCGGTATCCACGTGGCCATAGGCCCAAAAGTGTCACGACCCATTATCAGATGGGCTGTAAGCAGGCCTGATTCAACGCGGGCTGTAATTAGGCCCAACTGTTCAAATTTATCCATGAAGACCACGGGCTGTTAAGAGGCCTAAAGTTACTTCGGACAAGAAATAGCCCAGTTTCTGCATGGGCCGTTAAAGGGACTAAAGTTAAACCAGGCCGACAACGTCCCAGATGCACCACGGGTCGCTAACAGGCCGAAACTATCATCGGGTCGAACTGGTTAACAGGCATTTAACAGGCTGAAATACAAACATGTCTTAGAATGGGCCCAAAAGAACAGTGGCCTGTTAACGGGCCTGGTCCGATATGGGTTGTAATTTGGCCCAAAACACGGCAGGCTGTGAACGGGCCTGATCTTCTATGGGCCTCAATTTGGCCCAATACATGGCAGGTTGTTAACGGGCCAGCCCACTAGTGTCTGACAAAACATGGTGGGCCTTTAGCTGGGCCAGCCTTTTCACCGGAATGGGCCTCTGTTGGGCCGTGCCATGTGTCGACGTATCATAGACGCCTCCTATCCAATGGGTGGATGACATTTGTCCCATCGGTGAGCAAACCGTGTTTCCTCCGGTCAATGAGAATTTTACACGTGGAAAATCCCCATTGGTCCCAGCTGTTAACGGGTTATCGGATCCAAAACCGGACCCGATAGCTTAACGGCGACCCGTTACGGTCAATGCCACATGTCGGTCACCCTTGATGAAAGCACTTCTATGACGCGGGATTTATCGTCATGGAAGTGGACACTTCTGTGATGATAATTTTGGTAATGTCATGGAACACTTCTACGACAACACAGGTATGACTATCTTGATTCTGTCATAAAATCGTCATGGATGTACATGCATGACAGAAAATGTGACCTACTGTGACGAACACGTATCATCATGGAAGTGTATTTTTTCGTAGTGTAACCAATCTAGGAGACACCACTCTCCAAAAGGTAATAGATGGTGTGTTGATGATGAACTCCTTGCTCTTGTGCTTCAAATGATAGTTTCCCCAACACTAAACTCTCTCACGCAAATTTGGCTATGGTGGAAAGATGATTTGAGTGGAAAGCAACTTGGGGAAGGCTAGAGATCAAGATTCTTGTGGTTGGATTGGAATGTCTTGGTCTCAACACATGAGTAGGTGGTTCTCTCTGAGAAAATGAATGGTGGAAGTGTAGGCACGTTCTGATGGTTCTCCCACACATGGAGAGGGAGGGTGGAGGGGTATATATAGCCTCCACACAAAATCTAACCGTTACACACAAAAGATCCAATTCGGTCAGACCGAATATGTGAACTCGGTGAGACCGATTTAGTTCAAAATGTGAATGTTAGGGTTTTCGGTGGGACCGACATGATCACCTTGAAGGAATTATGCCCTAGAGGCAATAATAAAGTTTTTATTTATATTTCCTTATATCATGATAAATGTTCATTATTCATGCTAGAATTGTATTAACCAGAAACTTAGTACATGTGTAAATACATAGACAAACAGAGTGTCCCTAGTATGCCTCTCCTTGACTAGCTCGTTAATCAAAGACGGTTAAGTTTCCTGACCATGGACATGTGTTGTCATTTGATGAACGGGGTCACATCATTAGAGAATGATGTGATGGGCAAGACCCATCCGTTAGCTTAGCATTATGTTCGTTTTAGTTTTATTGCTATTGATTTCTTCACGACTTATACATATCCCTCTAACTATGAGATTATGCAACTCCCGAATACCGGATGAAAACTTTGTGTGCTATCAAACGTCACAACGTAACTGGGTGATTGTAAAGATGCTCTACAGGTGTCTCCGAAGGTGTTTGTTGAGTTGTCATAGATCAAGATTAGGATTTGTCACTCCATGTATCGAAGAGGTATCTCTGGCCCTCTCAGTAATGCCCATTGATACGTCTCCAACGTATCTGTAATTTTTTATTGTTCCATGCTATTGTATTATCAACCTTGGATGTTTATATGCATTTATATGCTATTTTATATGATTTTTGGGACTAACCTATTAACCTAGAGCCTAGTGCCAGTTTCTGTTTTTTCCTTGTTTTAGAGTAACGCAGAAAAGGAAAATCAAACGGAGTCCAATTGACCCGAAACTTCACGGAGCTTATTTTTGGATCAGAAGAAGCCCACAGAGTATCAAAGATGGACCAGGAGTGTCCCGGGCTGCCCACGAGGGTGGGGGCGCGCCCACCCCCTGGGCACGCCCCAGCCTCATGGACAGCCCGGAGATCCACCGACGTACTTTTTCCTCCTATATATAGCCATATACCCTAAAAACTTCGGGGAGAAGAATAGATCGGGAGTTCCACAGCCAGAAGCCTCCGTAGCCACCGAAAACCAATCTAGACCCGTTCCGGCACCCTGCCGGAGGGGGGAACCCTCACCGGTGTCCATCTTCATCTTCCCGGCGCTCTCCATGATGAGGAGGGAGTAGTTCTCCCTCGGGGCTGAGGGTATGTACCAGTAGCTATGTGTTTGATCTCTCTCTCTCTCTCTCTCTCTCTCTCTCGTGTTCTTGAGGTGGTGCGATCTTGATGTATAGCGAGCTTTGCTATTATAGTTGGATCTTATGATGTTTCTCCCCTCTACTCTCTTGTAATGGATTGAGTTTTCCCTTTGAAGTTATCTTATCGGATTTAGTCTTTAAGGATTTGAGAACACTTGATGTATGTCTTGCGTGGGATACCCGTGGTGACAATGAGGTATTCTATTGATCCACTTGATGTATGTTTTGGTGATCAACTTGTGGGTTCTGCCCATGAACTTATGCATAGGGGTTGGCACACGTTTTCGTCTTGACTCCCCAGTAGAATCTTTGGGGCACTCTTTGAAGTACTTTGTGTTGGTTTTGAATAGATGAATCTGAGATTGTGTGATGCATATCGTATAATCATACCCACGGATACTTGAGGTGACATTGGAGTATCTAGGTAACATTAGGGTTTTGGTTGATTTGTGTCTTAAGGTGTTATTCTATTACGAACTCTATGATAGATTGAATGGAAAGAATAGCTTCATGTTATTTTACTACAGACTCTTGAATAGATCGATCAGAAAGGATAACTTTGAGGTGGTTTCGTACCCTACCATAATATCTTCGTTTGTTCTCCACTGTTAGTGACTTTGGAGTGACTCTTTGCCCGTGATAACTAACTATCTTCCAGTATTTGCCCGTGATAAACTTCTTGGTTTTGATCTAGAGGAAATTTATATGTATTGTGCGGTGAATTGTATTGAAAATCCTTATATTGCCAATTACATAAAGAAAAGAAAACAAATAGAAGATGAAGAGGATACTAATGAAAGGGAAGAGACTACCCAATATCCTCCTATTATTTCTTATGATGAATCAGGTAACGAGGAGGAGCCTTCTATTCAACCAATCTCATTAATAAGGAGCTCCAAAAGGACGGTTGAACCCACACATGAGGTGAAGAAGAAAAAGAAAAGACGGAGAAGCAAAGGTAAAAAGGTATCTCTCCCAAATGATGTTGCTCCTACTACTCCTTATGATGATGATAATTGCTATACTATTGGTGCTATCCATACTATTAATGATGAAAGTGATTATGCGTATAATATGAAAAGGCCCAAGCTTGGGGATGCTATGTTTGATGAAGATGATGTTTTTGAGAATATATTTTCTGCAATTAATGTCAGTCCCAAGCTTGGGGAGGCTATGTTTAATGAAGATGATATTTGTAGTATCCCAAGTTTTGATATGCAAATTTATTATGATGATAGCATGCCTCCTGCTTATGATGATTATATTGATGAAAGTGGGTTTGGAAGAGTGTCAACCTTAGGAAGTAATGATCCCGCTATTTTGGAGGATGTTGAATCTTATTGTGATAATTATGAAAGTGGATTTGGAGATGTCATGACTTTATTTAGTAATGATTCCACTATCTTGGAAGAGGTTTCAATTGATTATGATGAGAACAAAGTTGCTACTTATGATGATTATTGTGATGATACTTATGCTATAAAAAGTAGTGATGATTATATTTATAAAACTTGTCATGATTACGATTGCCCCTTTTCTGAACATTACTCTTTTAATATGGAAACAATTTATAGTATTCGAGTTTCTTATGATACTCCCACCATTCCGAATGAGAAGAATTTTGCTTATGTGGAGAGTACTAAATTTTCTATGCTTGTAGATCATGATAAGAATGCTTTATGTGATATTTATATTGTTGAATTCATTCATGATGCTACTGAATATCAAGTTTCCTCTCTGTGTGCTTAAAATTTTCAAGTTATGCTTGTTTTACCTTCCTATGCAAGTTGATTCTTGTTCCCACAAGTTGTTTGCTCACAAAATCCCTATGCATAGGGAGTGGGTTAGACTTAGATGTGCTAATCATATTCTTCATGATGCTCTCTTTATGTTTCAATTCTTATCCTTTATGTGAGCATCATTGAAATCATCATGCCTAGCTAGGGGCATTAAACGATAACGCTTGTTGGGAGGCAACCCAATTTTATTTTTGTTCCTTGATTTTTGCTCCTGTTTAGTAATAAATAATTTATCTAGTCTCTGTTTTGGTGGTGTTTTTTGTGTTTAATTAGTGTTTGTGCCAAGTAGAACCATTGGGAAGACTTGGGGAAAGTCTTTTTGATGTTGCTGTAAAAAACAGAAACTTTAGCGCTCATGAGAATTGTTGCCATTTTTATTTGGAAAGTTCTATTTAGTTAATTCTTTTTGAAGATGATTAATATATGATTTACTCACGTCCACCAATTTATTTTAGAATTTTTGGGGTTCCAGAAGTTTGTGTTAGCTACAGATTACTACAGACTGTTCTGTTTTTGACAGATTCTGTTTTTCATGTGTTGTTTGCTTATTTTGATGAATCTATGGCCAGTAAAAGAGTCTATAAACCATAGAGAAGTTGTAATACAGTAGGTTTAACACCAATATAAATAAAGAATGAGTTCATTACAGTACCTTGAAGTTGTGTTTTGTTTTCTTTCGCTAACGGAGCTTACGAGTTTTCTGTTAAGTTTTGTGTTGTGAAGTTTTCATGTTTTGGGTAAAGATTTGATGGACTATGGAATAAGGAGTGGCAAGATCCTAAGCTTGGGGATGCCCAAGGCACCCCAATGTAATATTCAAGGACAACCAAAAGCCTAAGCTTGGGGATGCCCCGGAAGGCATGCCCTCTTTCGTCTTTGTTCATCGGTAACTTTACTTGGAGCTATATTTTTATTCACCACGTGATATGTGTTTTGCTTGGAGCATCATTTAATTTTATTTTGTTTTGCTTGCTGTTTGAATAAAATACCAAGATCTGAAATTCTTAAATGTTAGATAGTCTTCATATTGTTGCATAATTATTCGACTACTCATTGATCTTCACTTATATCTTTCGGAGTAGTTTGTTGTTGCTCTAGTGCTTCACTTACATCTTTTTAGAGCACGGTGGTGGTTTTATTTTATAGAAATAGATGAACTCTCATGCATCACTTATATCATTTTGCGAGTCTTTAGAACAGCATGGTAGTTTGCTTTGGTTATGAATTTAGTCCTAATATGATGGGCATCCAAGAGGGATATAATAAAAACTTTCATATAAAGTGCATTGAATACTATGAGAAGTTTGATACTTGATGATTGTTTTGAGATATGGAGATGGTGATATTAGACTCGTGCTAGTTGAGTAGTTGTGAATTTGATAAATACTTGTGTTGAAGTTTGTAATCCTCGTAGCATGCACGTATGGTGAACCGTTATGTGATGAAGTTGGAGCATGATTTATTTATTGATTGTCTTCCTTATGAGTGGCGGTTGGGGATGAGCGATGGTCTTTTCCTACCAATCTATCCCCCTAGGAGCATGCGCTTAGTACTTTGTTTCAATAACTAATAATTTTTTGCAATAAGTATGTGAGTTCTTTATGACTAATGTTGAGTCCATTGATTATACGCACTCTCACCCTTCCACCATTGCTAGCCTCTCTAATACCGCGCACCTTTCGCCGGTATCATACACCCACCATATGCCTTCCTCAAAACAGCCACCATAGCTACCTATTATGGAATTTCCATAGCCATTCCGAGATATATTGCCATGCAACTTTCCACCATTCCGTTTATTATGACACGCTTCATCATTGTCATATTGATTTGCATGATCATGTAGTTGACATTGTATTTTGTGGCAAAGCCACCTTTATAATTATTTCATACATGTCACTCTTGATTCATTGCACATCCTGGTACACCGCCGGAGGCATTCATATAGAGTCATATCTTGTTCTAAGTATCGAGTTGTAATTCATGAGTTGTAAGTAAATAAAAGTGTGATGATCATCATTATTAGAGCATTGTCCCAGTGAGGAAAGGATGATGGAGACTATGACCCCCCCACAAGTCGGGATTAGACTCCGGATGAAAAAAAGAAAAAAAAGAGGCCATAAAAAAGAGAAAAGGCCCAAATAAAAAAAGGAGAGAAAAAGAGAGAAGGTACAATGTTACTATCCTTTTACCACACTTGTGCTTCAAAGTAGCACCAAGATCTTCATGATAGAGAGTCTCCTATGATATCACTTTCATATACTAGTGGGAATTTTTCATTATAGAACTTGGCTTGTATATTCCAATGATGGGCTTCCTCAAAATGCCCTAGGTCTTCGTGAGCAAGCGAGTGGGATGCACACCCACTTAGTTCCTTCTATTGAGCTTTCATATACTTATAGCTCTAGTGCATCTGTTGCATGGCAATCCCTACTCACTCACATTGATATCTATTAATGGGCATCTCCATAGCCCGTTGATACGCCTAGTTGATGTGAGACTATCTTCTCCTTTTTGTCTTCTCCACAACCACCATTCTATTCCACCTATAGTGCTATATCCATGGCTCACGCTCATGTATTGCGTGAAGATTGAAATAGTTTGAGAACATCAAAAGTATGAAACAATTGCTTGGCTTGTCATCGGGGTTGTGCATGATTAAATATTTTGTGTGGTGAAGATGGAGCATAGCCAGAATATATGATTTTGTAGGGATAGCTTTCTTTGGCCATGTTTGAGAAGTCATAATTTCTTTGTTAGTATGCTTGAAGTATTATTATTTTTATGTCAATATTAAACTTTTGTCTTGAATCTTATGGATCTGAATATTCTTGCCACAATAAAGAGAATTACATGGATAAATATGTTGGGTAGCATTCCACATCAAAAATTCTGTTTTTATCATTAACCTACTCAAGGACGAGCAGGAATTAAGCTTGGGGATGTTGATACGTCTCCAACGTATCTATAATTTTTGATTGTTCCATGCTATTATATTATCAACCTTGGATGTTTTGTATGCTATTTTATATGATTTTTGGGACTAACCTATTAACCTAGAGCCCAGTGCCAGTTTCTGTTTTTTTCCTTGTTTTAGAGTATCACAGAAAAGGAAAATCAAACGGAGTCAAATTGACCTGAAACTTCACGGAACTTATTTTTGTACCAGAAGAAGCCCACGGAGTATCGGACATGGACCAGGAGAGTCTCGGGCTGCCCACGAGGGTGGGGGCGCGCCCCCTGCCTCGTGGACAGCCCGAAGATCCACCGACGTACTTCTTCCTCCTATATATACCCATATACCCTAAAATCTTCGGGGAGCAGAATAGATCGGGAGTTCCTCCGCCAGAAGCCTCCATAGCCACTGAAAACCAATCTAGACCCGTTTCGGCACCCTGCCGGAGGGGGGAACCCTCGCCGGTGGCCATCTTCATCATCCCGGCGCTCTCCATGACGAGGAGGGAGTAGTTCTCCCTCGGGGCTGAGGGTATGTACCAGTAGCTATGTGTTTGATCTCTCTCTCTCGTGTTCTTGAGGTGGTACGATCTTGATGTATCGCGAGCTTTGCTATTATAGTTGGATCTTATGATGTTTCTCCCCCTCTACTCTCTTGTAATGGATTGAGTTTTCCCTTTGAAGTTATCTTATCGGATTGAGTCTTTAAGGATTTGAGAACACTTGATGTATGTCTTGCGTGGGATACCCGTGGTGACAATGGGGTATTCTATTGATCCACTCGATGTATGTTTTGGTGATCAACTTGCAGGTTCCGCCCATGAACCTCTGCATAGGGGTTGGCACACATTTTCGTCTTGACTCTCTGGTAGAATCTTTGGGGCACTCTTTGAAGTACTTTGTGTTGGTTTGAATAGATGAATATGAGATTGTGTGATGCATATCGTATAATCATACCCACGGATACTTGAGGTGACATTGGAGTATCTAGGTGACATTAGGGTTTTGGTTGATTTGTGTCTTAAGGTGCTATTCTATTATGAACTCTATGATAGATTGAACGGAAAGAATAGCTTCATGTTATTTTACTACGGACTCTTGAATAGATCGATCAGAAAGGATAACTTTGAGTTGGTTTCGTACCCTATCATAATCTCTTCGTTTGTTCTCCGCTATTAGTGACTTTGGAGTGACTCTTTGTTGCATGTTGAGGGATAGTTATATGATCCAATTATGTTATTATTGTTGAGAGGACTTGCACTAGTGAAAGTATGAACCCTAGGCCTTGTTTCAACGCATTGCAATAACGTTTGTGTTCACTTTTATCATTAGTTACCTTTCTGTTTTTATATTTGCAGATTACAAAAACCTACATCTAACATCCATATTGCACTTGTATCACCATCTCTTCGCCGAACTAGTGCACCTATACAATTTACCATTGTATTGGGCATGTTGGGGACACAAGAGACTCTTTATTATTTGGTTGCATGGTTGTTTGAGAGAGACCATCTTCATCCTACGCCTCCCACGGATTGATAAACCTTAGGTCATCCACTTGAGGGAAATTTGCTACTGTCCTACAAACCTCTGCACTTGGAGGCCCAACAACGTCTACAAGAAGAAGGTTGTGTAGTAGACATCACACATCACTATAGGCCTTGCAAGCAATGTGACTAATAAGTTAGTTACAGGATGGTGCATTATGGAATGAGTAAAGAGACTTGCCGGTAACGAGATTGAACTAGGTACGATGATACCGACGATCGAATCTCGGGCAAGTAACATACCGATGACAAAGGGAATAATGTATGTTGTTATGTGGTTTGACCGATAAAGATCTTCATAGAATATGTAGGAGCCAATATGAGCATCAGGTTCCGCTATTGGTTATTGACCGGAGATGTGTCTCGGTCATGTCTACATAGTTCTCAAATCCGTAGGGTCTGCACGCTTAACGTTCGATAATGATTTGTATTGTGAGTTATGTGATTTGATGACCGAAGTTTGTCTGGAGTCCTGGATGAGAACACGGACATGGCGAGGAGTCTCGAAATGGTCGAGAGGTAAAGATCGATATATTGGAAGGTTATATTTTTCGGACACCGGAATGGTTCCGAAGTGATTCGGGTATTTTTCGAAGTACCGGGAGGTTACCGGAACCCTCGGGGAAGTATTCGGCCTTAATGGGCTTTAGTGGAAAGGAGAGAAGAGCCACAAGGGGTGGCTATGCGCGTCCCCATGGCAAGTCCGAATTGGACTAGGGAGGGGGCGGCACCCTCCCTTGGCCGGCCTCCTCCTCCCCCTCCTTTATATACGTGGGCAGGGGGCACCCCAAAGCACAACAAACAATCTCTTAGCCATGTGCGGTGCCCCCCTCCACAGTTTACCACCTCGGTCATATCGTCGTAGTGCTTAGGCGAAGCCCTGTGCCGGTAACTTCATCATCACCGTCGCCGCACCGTCGTGCTGACGGAACTCTCCCTCGTCCTCAACTGGATCAAGAGCTCGAGGGACGTCATCGTGTTGAACGTGTGCTGAACACGGAGGTGCCGTATGTTTGATACTTGGATCGGTTGGATCATGAAGACGATCGACTACATCAATCGCGTTACTAAACGCTTCTGAGTTCATTCTACGGGGGTATGTGGACACACTCTCCCCTCTCGTTGCTATGCATCTCCTAGATAGATCTTGCATGATCGTAGGAATTTTTTTGAAATACTGCGTTCCCCAACAGTGGCATCTGAGCCAGGTCTATGCGTAGATGATATATGCATGAGTAGAACACAATGAGTTGTGGGCGATAATAGTCATACTGCTTACCACCAATGTCTTACTTTGATTCGGCGGTATTGTTGGATGAAGTGGCCTGGACCGACATTACATGACCGTGTTCATGAGACTGGTTCTACCGACGTGCTTCGCACACAAGTGGCTGGCGGGTGTCTGTTTCTCCAACTTTAGTTGAATCAAGTTTGACTATGGTTGATCCTTGGTGAAGGTTAAAACAACGCACTTGACAAAAAATCTTTGTGGTTTTGATGCGTAGGTAAGAATGGTTCTTGCTAGAAGCCCGTAGCAGCCACGTAAAACTTGCAACAACAAAGTAGAGGATGCCTAACTTGTGTTGGCAGGGCATGTTGTGATGTGATAAGATAAAGACGTTGTCGGTGTCAAAACCGGCGGATATCAGGTAGGGGATCCCGAACTGTGCGTCTAAGGTGGATGGTGACAGGAGGCAGGGGACACGATGTTTTACCCAGGTTCGGGCTCTCTTGATGGAGGTAAAACCCTACGTCCTGCTTGATTTATTCTTGATGACATGAGTATTACAAGAGTTGATCTACCACAAGATCGGAGAGGCTAAACCCTAGAAGCTAGCCTATGGTATGATTGTATGTTGTCCTACGGACTAAAACCCTCCGGTTTATATAGACACCGGAGGGGGCTAGGGTTACACAAGGTCGGTTACAAAGGAGGAGATATCCATATCCGTAGTGCCAAGCTTGCCTTCCACACCAAGTAGAGTCCCATCCGGACACGAGACGAAGTCTTCAATCTTGTATCTTCATAGTCCAACAGTTCGGCCAAAGTATATAGTCTGGCTGTCCGGAGACCCCCTAATCTAGGACTCCCTCAGTAGCCCCTAAACCAGGCTTCAATGATGATGAGTCCGGCATGCGGTGTTGTCTTCGGCATTGCAAGGTGGGTTCCTCCTCTAGATACACCACAGAAGAGTTCGAATAAAAGGATAGTGTCCGACCCGGCAAAATAAGTTCCACATACCACCGTAGAGAGAATAATATTTCCACAAATCTAATCTGCTGGCACATTTTGACAACATGACATCATGCCATGGCTCGGTGATTATTCAAACCATTTTTCTTTACCTAGCCCCGCACATAACGCGAGGCAGTTTCTTGACACGTCTTGTCAAAGCAGAGATCGTGTCCCCCTTATTATGGGATTCTCATCAATACGATCGTGGGTAACCCAACCGCGCCTAGGACTCCTAGATTTTAGGAAAGTCCCAAACGGCCATGAGGAGGACGCTTTATATTCACCCTCTTTATAAAGGGTCAAGGCTTTTACTTTTTTCCTCCCATGCTCAATCGAATCCTTCCCCCGCCTCGAGTTCTAACACCCAAAGCCCGGGTCAGGTGCTTCGGACCTTCAATCATGTCCGGATCTAGCCTCCAGGGCCGGTGGATGCCCTCCTTCGTCATGGAAGAGGATATCAAGAAGTTGAGGGAGGCAAGATACTTGACCGCCGAAGTCTCGCATCGGCTGCCTACCCGAGGGCGGGTCGTCCCTACTCCTGAACCCAATGAAGATGTCATGTTTATCTCCCACTTCCTCCGAGGACTAGGCCTCACTCTGGATCCCTTCATAAGGGGTTTGATGTTCTATTACGGGCTTGATTTCCACGATCTAGCCCCGGATTCCTTTCTCCACATCTCTGCATTTATTGTCGTCTGTGAGGCCTTCCTCCGCATTACCCCTCACTTCGGCATGTGGCTCAAGACCTTTGATGTGAAGCTGAAGACGGTTGAGGGGCAGCATGCAGCGTGTGGAGGGGCATTAATAAGCAAGATCGCTAGAGCTCCGTGGCCAAAGGGTTCCTTTCCAAAGATGTCCGAATTATGGCAACGGGAGTGGTTCTACGTCACCACTCCTAGAAGTGCCAAGTGGGTAGCTTCCCCTGCCTTTCGCTTGGGCCCTCCACCACAACTGATGTCATGGATCAGCAGGTGGCTGAGTTGGGGTCCAGCCAAGGATGTGCCCATACTGCAGAGCCGCATCCGAGATCTCTTCGACGGAGATTTTAGTTTGGTTATGGTAGTGCAAGTCATGTTGGTTCGTTGAGTCCAACCTTGCAAACGTCGGCCCCTCCGCTTGTGGGAATTCAACCCAGAAGGACCGCGTGCTATTCAGAATTTCCTCGGCCTAACGCACGAGGAGATGTACAAGTCGTTCTTCAGACCCCAAAAAGAGTGTCCGGACACCTCCGAGGACGT
This sequence comes from Triticum monococcum, assembly GCA_034509565.1. Taxonomy (NCBI): domain Eukaryota; kingdom Viridiplantae; phylum Streptophyta; class Magnoliopsida; order Poales; family Poaceae; genus Triticum; species Triticum monococcum. Next base: position 360,844,277 of record CM067845.1, on the reverse strand, counting down.
GGGCCTGAGCAGCAACCGCACCGCGGCCCAAGCAAGTAAACCTCTAGTCGAACACACTGTCTTTCATTCATCATGATGTCATTCTGAAGAATCGCTTTTTGACCAGGACTGGATAACAAAGGCGAAGATGATCCGGTGTTCGGCCCCCCTTCCCGAAGGCTTGGACAATCCGGTGCTGGAAAAGATGCTCGAGCCAGCACCTTGCCCGGTGCCCTCAAAGCAAGATGAAGGGGGGAATACAGAGGGCGAAGGCGGGCCTCCATCGCTACCTATTCCAACCAAGGGAACGAGCGCCTCCGTGTGGGAGGATAACCAAGGGAAGGAATCTGACATTCCCTCGCCCCGGGGGAGGAAGAGGACTACCTCTGATGATCCGGAAACCAAGGTTTCCAAACGGGAGAAGAAAACTCCACCCGAGGGTCCCGCCTCGGAGGGTGCTCTTGCCGCACAAAGTCCGTGCGGGGATCAACCCTCTAACAAGCTGTATGTAATCAAAAAGTACTTAATAGTTAATATATACTACCTTACTTCTAAGGAAGATAACCGAAGCATCTATCTTGCAGTTCGGATCTGAGCCCTTCTCAGCAGAGCTCGTCTTCGGGGGATCTTCTTCCGGAGATGATGGAGAGCGAAACGCCTCCCCTGGACTCCCTGGCTCAAGAAGCGGGCAACCTTGAATTGTCATCACGGAGATTTCTCCGGATCCGGCAAGGCCAGAAGGTAATCCCATGGTCACCTGAAGCCCTCAGTATCCGGCTCTTGAAGAGAGCAATCAAAAGAGTCCGGCACCATCTGGTATGCGGTCGGACGTACTGAAGGGTCTGCTAGAGCGAGTGACTATCTCACAAGAGCACAGTACATTAATGTGTACGATGATTGAAAGGATTCCGTCTGCTGAAAACGGGTTGCATGAAGCCTTTATGAGTCTACTGACGGGCTTTGAGGTACGTGAAATGATATACATTTGTGATGGTACCATGCATTTTAGGTGTGTCCTGCGTAGATAGTAGCCCCTGAGACTCTGGTTGTCGTCGAGAACGGCGGTGAATGAAGGATCATAGTCCCAGGTAATAACCAAACCGCCTTTATGTGCAGGTGTCTGAAGCTTCGGTGGCTAGCCGGACTGATGGGGTTTCCGAACTAAAGCGGCAACTGGATGCGGCGGATGCCGACATCAAGCTTGTTAACAAGCGGCTTGACAAGGCACATGGTAGGTGATATTTATAGTGGATGTCACATAGTAAGAGCAGTGTGATGCCAGTATCTTTAATATGTTGTGACTGCAGATGGAGCTGCCACCGTGGAGGCCTTGCCGGCGGAGCTTGCCCGAGCCAAGGAGCAAGCAAGGAGTAGTAATGCGGCCGCTTTGAAGGCGACCGAAGTGTTGAGAGCTGAGAAGGCCGCTCATAGCGAGAGCAACGAGAAAATGGCAAAAATGGCTGCGAAGTTAAAAGACACTGCCGACCGCTGCCAGTTTCTTGAAGAAGAAAACCGGGCGAAGGCTACGGACCTTGAAAAGGCCACAATGGCGACCAAAGACACCCACTCTGCAATGAGTGCGAAGAAGGAGGAACTGCGTGAAGCCGGGGACATTGTGGTTGGGAAGCCCTTTATGCTGTAGAGGAAGTTCGGCAATCCGTGGTATGCCCCTCTGGATCGGCTGTGGAGTTCAGCCGACGCATATATGGACTTAGCGGCGAGCGCTGTCGATGCGGCCGAATACTTCCAAGATCAAACAGATCGTGAAGTGGACAAGCTGTTCTGGTCGCAATTTAACGTTCCAGAGCGCCCGCTTCCATTGACTGATCAGCTTGCCGAATGGGCCGAACTCAATAGATTGTCCGGACTCGCCATGAGGTCTGTCGTGGATCATCTGTGGCTGGAAAGGCCAAAGCCGGACAGCTATTTTAGCTTGGTGCAGCAGTTCCTTGGTGCGGTGCCACGCATTAATGCGATGAAGAGGTCGGCGTGCATAGAAGGCTCGCGGATGGCCCTTGCCCGTGTCAAAACATACTGGGCGGAGATGGATGCCACCACTGTCGCGGCGCAGGGTTCGGCCATAGGCCGAGTGGCTGCCGAGCACTATTTTGAAGTTCTTGAGGGCGCTCGTGCGATAGAGGCCTAGTGCTCGAAGAATGTTATGTTTGAGTGACATGTATTCCCATTGTAAAAACAACGTTTTATTAAATTTATCAAGGCTGTATTTATACTTTTGCCCGAAAGTATTATGATGCCTCCTGTGCGGCCGTTTATGTATACATGTATATAACCTGAAAGATTGTAGTCGTCGGCTTCAGCCCCCACGCATCTAATGCGGGGGTGTTCGCAGAAGACGCGTATTCACACTTAATCCAACGTCTTGGTCCTAATAAGGAGGTGATAGCGCAGCGAACTAGGCAACCGGACTATAATGCTTTAACACTTTCACTTAGCCATAGGAGTTTGACAGTGGGGCTACTATATAGCCCCTAGTGGCTCTGCACTCGTCCGGATTTGGGGTGCGTACATGCCTTGCCGGGAAACGGCCCTTTGTTAATGCGGAGGAATCCCGAAGATTCTAATAAGTCATCGAGTGGTTGATCAGTCTCACGCTATATCATGACAGTCAGTTTTCGGCTTTCTCTACTGAGGTGCTCGTCCGGATGAACCAGGGCACAATCACAGTAGTTCTCCTGATGCCGCCTTAGCCGATAGAGCGGAACGTAAGGCAGCAAAATACAGGAGCCGGGCAAACCCAACATTTGACCAAAGACATGATTCGGAGCTGATGCATATAAGGCCAAACTCGCGACGCTGAACACTCCCTAAGGTATTCGGTCTTTATGGTGTAAACCTGGTCTAAACAGTACCCTTTGTAATAAGCCCCTGGTGTCCAGGTACGTGCATTATTCTGGCGTGGCCACATGCCAAGATGTCAGCATCCTTCTCAGTTGTACCGAGAATCTGAGGGATGTAAATCAACAAGAGACAGTAAAAAAGGTTTACGCAGGGTCTTAATCTACAAAGAATCCTTGGAACGGGTCCCTGCTGCACGCCTGCACCTGTGTCTCTGTTGTGCCGTATCCTGGACGGGTGTAGCACGATGGTCATCTGAAAAAGAGAGGAACTTAATTGAAAAGTTTCCGTGCAAAAGTTAAGTTATACTAAATAAACAATATATAGTTGAAAATGAGTAAAGGTGAGCCTTATTGCCACTTTTGTGCGCGCGTTGAGCCCCTTGTATTTTAATAGGGGTATAGCCATCAAACCTGTATTAATTACATATAGCTGAGCCGGACTCGTCTAGCCATGTCCGTGGTCTTAACGACCTGTCAAATGCTTGAGTTGGTGAGGCCGTTTAGTGTGCGGCGGCCAAGGCGACCACACCGTCTTCGGCGCGCAAGGAGCGCTCAATATTTCCATTTACTGTAATGATGCCGCATGGACCGGGCATCTTGAGCTTGAGGGAAGCGTAATGCGGCATTGCGTTAAAGCGAGCAAAAGCTTTGCGTTCGAGTAGTGCTTGATAGCCACTTTGGAACGGAGCGACGTGGAAAGTTAAATTTTCGCTGCGGAAGTTGTCGGGGAAGCCGAATATAACCTCTAGTAGCAGGGAGCCCCTGCAGTGAGCCTCCGATCCTGGCATTACTCCTTTAAAGGTAGCATTGCTGCGGCAAATTTTTGTTGAGTCTATCCCCACTTTGCGGACTGTGTCCTGATATATCAGATTTAAACTATTGCCGTCGTTCATTAGGATTCGGGTGAAGTGGTATTCGTCAATTATTGGATCTAATACCAAGGCGCCCATCCTGCATGCCGGATACTTACCGAGTAATCCCGATGGTCGAAGGTGATCGGTTGGGACGACCAGTAGCGGAGCTCCATGGTGATAGGCCCTGGGGCATGTTCCTCTAAAGGTGCCGCTTTGTTTCTCCCTTTTATCACGTGTAACACGTTGACTGTTTTGACTTCTGGTGGGAATTTCTTCTGTTCCCCTGTGCTTTGCTTGCGAGGCTCGTCCTCATCTTCACTTGGTGTATCCTTCCCCTTGTGTTCGACATTGAGCTTGCCGGACCGTTTGAATACCCAACATTCTCTGTGGGTATGATCTGCAGGTTTATCTGGGATGCTATGGATCTGACATATTTGGTCCAGAATTTTGTTTAGGCTGGACAATTCGTCTCTGTTGCCTTTGGAGGGCGGCTTCTGCTGCCCTGGCCGAGAGCTTCTAAATCCGGCGTTTACCGACGTGCTCTTCATGTTGTCTTCTTTATTTCGGCGCTTATTCTTGCTACGTCGTGATTTCCCGTTTCCATCCCTGACTTCGGATGTACTTGGGTTGCCGGTGCTGCATCGAGCTAACCAGTTGTCCTCGCCCGCGCAAAAACGGGTCATGAGGCTTGTTAATGCTGCCATTGTTCTCGGATTTTCTTGACCGAGGTGTCTGGCAAGCCATTCGTCTCGAGCAGTGCCGGGCTATTGAGTGCTGCCATTGTTAATTCTGCTAAGGCTTCGGCGTCCGGACAGTCAACTATTTGGTTCTTTTTAGTGAGGAACCTGTTCCAAAGTTTTTGGGCTGACTCACCGGGCTATTGAGTTATATGACTTAAATCGTCTGCATCCGGTGGTCGGACATATGTCCCTTGAAAATTTCCCCGAAAGGTGTCTTCGAGCTCTTCCCAGCTTCCGATGGAGTTTTCGGGGAGGCTTTGAAGCCAGTGCCGGGCTGGCCCTTTGAGCTTGAGGGGTAAGTACTTGATGGCGTGGAGATCGTCTCCTCGAGCCATATGGATGTGGAGGATGTAGTCCTCAATCCATACCCCAGGGTCTATTGTTCCGTCGTACGCCTCTATGTTTACGGGTTTGAATCCCTTTGGAAATTCATGGTCCAGCACCTCGTCGGTGAAACATAGAGGGTGTGCGGCACCCCTGTATTTGGGCGTACCGTGGTGTTCGGATGTTTGTTGTGTTGCATTGTATGTTGGAGCGTGCCTGCGTGGTCCATAGATGGATCTGGTTGCGCCGTCCTTTTAATGCGAGCCCTTACGCAGATCGCATACTGGTTTATGTACGGTGTCGTTTGCCGCTTTATGTTGGCTATGAGGTCGTCTATCCGACCGGATGGCCGTTTTGTTTTTTAATTGTGGAGGATCTAAGGCCTCCTCATCAAATTCAGGTAGCAACTTTCGCTTCGGATAGCTCTTGGTGTGGCGATTACTGCTGTACTTCGCTATAGTGTTAAGTACTTCACTCCATTTGATTTTGAGTGTGTCTTGTGCAGCCTTGAGCCTTTGCTTCTGTTTTTTCAGACTCCTCGCTGTGGCAACAAGCCTTTGCTGGGCATTATGTTGCTCCTGGCGCCTATCCGGTGTGATGTCGTCCGGACTGTTATCTTCGATGGAGTCGGGTTGTTCGGTTTGATTCCCCGTGTTGCCCTGGTCTGGCGATGGTGCACCCTGCTCTATCGCTGGGTCTATATGATTGTTATTTTTGCCAAGGTGGGATTTGGAGCGGCATTTACGCCGCCGCTTTGACTGCTTCTCAAGGGAACAACCCTTTGCTGTGTCCTTCCGTTCCTCATCGTTGTTTTCTTTGGGTGTGTCCACCATGTATACGTCATGTGACGAAGTGGGCGTCCAGTGCCCTGTGGGCAGTGGTTCCTCTTCGCCCCCCGCATCGTCGTCCATACCGTCGATGCCTTCGGAGTCAAAGTCGAGCATGTCGGTTAAGTCGTCGACAGTGGCTACTAAGTGGGTGGTGGGTGGGCGGTGAATTTCTTCGTCATCCGCATCCCAATCCTGCCAGACGTAGTTCGGCCAGGACTCTCCTGACAAGGAGAGAGACCTTAATGAGTTCAGTATGTCGCCAAAGGGCGAGTGCTGAAAAATATCCACGGAGGTAAACTCCATGATCGTTGCCCGATCAGATTCGACAGGAACAGGCGCAGGCGGTTCGGAGTCCGTGGTCGGAGAAGGATCCGGCAGTTTAGCAACACGGCTCTCGTGAAGGGTAAGGTCAATATTCGGTTCGATGGCCGCAAAGGATACAGCCTCTATGACGGGGTCTATCCACCCGTCCATGGATGGCGCAACTGGCTCCGAATTGAGGGTCGGAGCGGCTGCCGGTGTGATTTCTTGAACACTGTTCGATGGTAGAGCTAGATCGTACTCATCATGACCGCGTGGCACACAAGGCAGGGGCTCGAATCCGTCGAAGAGCAAGTCTCCGCGGATATTGGCCATGTAGTTTAATCTTCCAAACCTGACCTGGCGGCTAGGGGCGTAACTTTCGATCTGCTCCAGATGGCCAAGCGAGTTGGCCCGCAGTGCGAGGCCACCGGACACAAAGATCTGTCCGGGGAGAAAAATCTCACCCTGGACTGCGTCGCTATCGATGATCGTAGGAGCCATTAAGCCTAACAGCGATGACACAGAGGAACTCTCAATGAAAGCACCAATGTCGGTGTCAAAACCGGCGGATCTCGGGTAGGGGGTCCCGAACTGTGCTTCTAAGGAGGATGGTAACAGGAGGCAGGGGACACGATGTTTTACCCAGGTTCGGGCCCTCTTGATGGAGGTAAAACCCTACGTCCTGCTTGATTTATTCTTGATGATATGAGTATTACAAGAGTTGATCTACCACGAGATCGGAGAGGCTAAACCCTAGAAGCTAGCCTATGGTATGATTGTATGTTGTCCTACGGACTAAAACCCTCTGCTTTATATAGACACCGGAGGGGGCTAGGGTTACACAAGATCGGTTACAAAGGAGGAGATATCCATATCCGTACTGCCTAGCTTGCCTTCCACACCAAGTAGAGTCCCATCCGGACACGAGACGAAGTCTTCAATCTTGTATCTTCATAGTCCAACAGTTCGGCCAAAGTATATAGTCCGGCTGTCCGGAGACCTCCTAATCCAGGACTCCCTCAGACGTGATGAGATATAAATTGTTATATGAGATAATCATGTTTTGTTGAAGTTATCGCAACTGACAGGAGCCTTATGGTTGTCTCTTTATTGCATGAGATGCAAGCGACATATAATTGCTTTACTTTATCACTATGCGATAGCAATAGTTACAAAAGCAATAGTTGGCGAGACGACCATGTGATGACACATTGATAGAGATCAAGATGATGGAGATCATGGTGTCATGCCGGTGACTAAGGAGATAACGATGTTGCTTTGGACATGTAGATCAAAGGCACAAGATGATGATGGCCATATCATGTCACATATTTTTATTGCATGTGATGTTTATCCTTTATGCATCTTATTTTGCTTAGTACGGCAGTAGCATTATAAGATGGTCTCTCACTAAATTTCAAGGTATAAGTGTTCTCCCTGGGTATGCATCGTTGCTACAGTTCGTCGTGCCGAGAAACCACTTGATGATCGGGTATGATAAGCTCTACGTTCACATACAACAGGTGCAAGCCAGTTTTGCACACGAGGAATACTCGGGTTAAACTTGATGAGCCTACCATATGCAGATATGGCCTCGGAACATTGAGATTGAAAGGTCGAACGTGAATCATATAGTATATATGATCAACATAGAGATGTTCACCATTGAAAACTACTCCATCTCACGTGATGATCGGACATGGTTTAGTTGATATGGATCACGTGATCATTTAGATGACTAGAGGGATGTCTATCTAAGTGGGAGTTCTTAAGTAATATGATTAATTGAACTTTAATTTATCATGAACTTTGTCCTGATAGTATTTGCAAATTATGTTGTAGATCAATAACTCATGTTATAGCTCCCCGTTTATTTTTTATATGTTCCTAGAGAAAAATAAGTTGAAAGATGATAGTAGCAATAATGCGGACTGGATCCGTGATCTGAGGATTATCCTCATTGTTGCACAGAAGAATTATGTCCTTGATGCACCGCTAGGTGACGGGCCTATTGCAAGAGCAGATGCAGATGTTATGAACGTTTGGCAAGCTTGGTATGATGGCTACTTGATAGTTTAGTGCACCATGCTTGACGGCTTAGAACTGGGACTTCAAAAATGTTTTGAACGCCATGGAGCACGTAAGATGTTCCAAGAGCTGAAATTGGTATTTCAGACTCATGCCCGAGTCGAGAGGTATGAGACCCATGATAAGTACTTTGCCTACAAGATGGAGGAGAATAGCTCAACCAGTGAGCATGTGCTCAGAATATTTGAGTACTACAATCGCTTGAATCAAGTGGGAGTTAATCTTCTAGATAAGATAGTGATTGATAGAGTTCTCTAGTCACTATCACCAAGTTACTGGAACTTCGTGATGAACTATAATATGCAAGGGATGACGAAAATGATTCCCGAGCTCTTCATGATGCTAAAATCGGCGAAGGTAGAAATCAAGAAAAGCATCAAGTGTTGATGGTTAACAAGACCACTGGTTTCAAGAAAAGGGGCAAAGGAAAACAAGGGAACTTCAAGAAAGAATGGCAAGCAAGTTGCCACTCCCGTGAAGAAACTCAAAGCTAGACCTAAGCCTAAAACTGAGCGCTTCTACTGCAAAGAGAATAGTCACTGGAAGAGGAACTACCCCAAATGCTTGTCGGATAAGAAGGATGGCAAAGTGAACAAAAGTATATTTGATATACATGTTATTAATGTGCACTTTACATGTGTTCATAGTAACCCTAGTGTATTTGATACCGATTCAGTTGCTATGATTAGTAACAGGAGTTACAAAGTGAACATTGACTAGTTAAGGGCAAGGTGATGATGTGTGATGGAAATGATTCCAAGGTTGATAAGATCACCATCGCACACTCCTTTTACCTTTGGGATTAGTGCTGAACCTAAAATAAATGTTATTTGGTGTTTTGCGTTGAGCATGAATATGATTGGATCATGTTTATTGCAATACAGTTATTCATTTAAGTCAAAGAATAATTGTTATTCTGTTTACATGAATAAAACCTTCTATGGTCATACACTTAAAATAAATGGTTTATTGAATCTCGATCGTAGTGATACACATATTCATAATATTGATGCCAAAAGATGCAAAGTTGATAATGGTAGTGCAACATACTTGTGGCACTGCCATTTAGGTCATATTGGTGTAAAGCGCATGAAGAAACTCCATGCGGATGGACTTTTGGAATCACTTGATTATGAATCACTTGATGCTTGCGACATGCCTCATGGGCAAGATGACTAAGACTCCGATCTCCGTTATAGTGGAGCAAGCCACTAACTTATTGGAAACAATACATACTGATGTATGCGGTCCGATGAGTGTTGAGGCTCACGGCGGGTATCGTTATTTTTTGACCTTCAGAGATGATTTGAGCAGATATGGGTATATCTACTTAATGAAACATAAGTCTAAAACATTTGAAAAGTTCAAAGAATTTTCAGAGTGAAGTGGAAAATCATCATAACAAGAAAATAAAGTTTCTATGATCTGATCATGGAGGCGAATATTAGAGTTATGAGTTTGGTCTTCATTTGAAACAATGTGGAATAGTTTCGCAACTCACGTCACCTAGAAAACCACATCATAATGGTGTGTCTGAACATCGTAACCGTACTATATTGGATATGGTGCGTTCTATGATGTCTCTTACCGGTTTACCACTATCGTTTTGGGGTTATGCATTAGAGACAGTGCTACCTCTTGAGCACTACGTTGGTTTTCCCCGAAGAGGAAGGGATGATGCAGCAAAGTAGCGTAAGTATTTCCCTCAGTTTTTGAGAACCAAGGTATCAATCCAGTAGGAGGCTACGCGCGAGTCCCTCGCACCTGCACAAAACAAATAAATCCTTGCAACCAACGCGATAAGGGGTTGTTAATCCCTACACGGCCACTTACGAGAGTGAGATCTGATAGATATGATAAGATAATATTTTTGGTATTTTTGTGATAAAGATGCAAAGTAAAATAAAAGCAAAGGAAATAACTAAGTATTAGGAGATTAATATGATGAAGATAGACCCGGGGGCCATAGGTTTCACTAGTAGCTTCTCTCGAGAGCATAAGTATTCTATGGTGGGTGAACAAATTACTGTTGAGCAATTGACAGAATTGAGCATAGTTATGAGAATATCTAGGTATGATCATGTATATAGGCATCATGTCCGAGACAAGTAGACCGACTCCTGCCTGCATCTACTACTATTACTCCACTCATCGACCGCTATCCAACATGCATCTAGAGTATTAAGTTAATGAAAACAGAGTAACGCCTTAAGCAAGATGACATGATGTAGAGGGATAAAATCATGCAATATGATGAAAACCCCATCTTGTTATCCTCGATGGCAACAATACAATACGTGCCTTGTTGCCCCTACTGTCACTGGGAAAGGGCACCGCAAGATTGAACCCAAAGCTAAGCACTTCTCCCATTGCAAGAAAGATCAATCTAGTAGGCCAAACCAAACTGATAATTCGAAGAGACTTGCAAAGATAACCAATCATACATAAAAGAATTCAGAGAAGATTCAAATATTGTTCATAGATAGACTTGATCATAAACCCACAATTCATCGGTCTCAGCAAACACATCGCAAAAAGAAGATTACATCGAATAGATCTCCACAAGAGAGGGGGAGAACATTGTATTGAGATCCAAAAAGAGAGAAGAAGCCATCTAGCTACTAACTATGGACCCGTAGGTCTGAGGTGAACTACTCACACTTCATCGGAGGGGCTATGGTGTTGATGTAGAAGCCCTTCGTGATCGATGCCCCCTCCGGCGGAGCTCCGGAACAGGCCCCAAGATGGGATCTCGTGGATACAGAAAGTTGCGGCGGTGGAGTTAGGGTTTTGGTTCCGTATCTGATCGTTTGGGGGTACGTAGGTATATATAGGAGGAAGGAGTACGTCGGTGGAGCAACAGGGGGCCCACGAGGGTGGAGGGCGCGCCTGGGGGGGTAGGCGCGCCCCCCTACCTCGTGGCCTCCTCTTTTGTGTCTTGACTTAGGGTCCAAGTCTCCTGGGTCTTGTTCGTTGAGTAAGTCACGTTCCCGAAGGTTTCATTCCGTTTGGACTCCGTTTGATATTCCTTTTCTTTGAAACCCTAAAACAGGCAAAAAACAAAAAATCTGGGATGGGCCTCCGGTTAATAGGTTAGTCCCAAAAATAATATAAAAGTGGATAATAAAGCCCAATAATGTCCAAAACAGTAGATAATATAGCATGGAGCAATCAAAAATTATAGATGGAGACATATCAAGCATCCCCAAGCTTAATTCCTGCTCGTCCTCGAGTAGGTAAATGATAAAAACAGAATTTTTGATGCGGAGTGCTACTTGGCATAATTTTAATGTAATTCTTCTTAATTGTGGTGTGAATATTCAGATCCGAAAGATTCAAGACATTGACATAAAAATAATAATACTTCAAGCATACTAACAAAGCAATTATGTCTTCTCAAAATAACATGGCCAAAGCAAGTTCATCCCTACAAAATCATATAGTTTAGCCATGCTCCATTTTCGTCACACAAGAATGCTCTCATCATGCACAACCCCCGATGACAAGCCAAGCAATTGTTCATACTTTAGTAATCTCAAACCTATAAACTTTCATGCAATATATGAGCGCGAGCCATGGACATAGCACTATGGGTGGAATAGAATATAATGATGGGGGTTATGTGGAGAAGACAAAAAGGAGAAAGTCTCACATCAACGAGGCTAATCAATGGGCTATGGAGATGCCCACCGATTGATGTTAATGCAAGGAGTAGGGATTGCCATGCAACGGATGCACTAGAGCTATAAATGTATGAAAGCTCAACAAAAGAAACTAAGTGGGTGTGCATCCAACTTGCTTGCTCACGAAGACCTAGGGCACTTGAGGAGGCCCATTGTTGGAATATACAAGCCAAGTTCTATAATGAAAATTCCCACTAGTATATGAAAGTGACAAAACAAGAGACTCTCTATCATGAAGATTACGGTGCTACTTTGAAGCACAAGTGTGGCAAAGGATAGTAACATTGTCCCTTCTCTCTTTTTCTCTTTTTTTGGCCTTTCTCTTTTTTTATGGCCTTTCTCTCCTTTTTTTATAATTCCTCACTTGGGACAATGCTCTAGAAAATGATGATCATCACACTTCTATTTATTTACAACTCAATGATTACAACTCGATACTAGAACAAAAGATGACTCTATATGAATGCCTTCGGCGGTGTACCGGGATATGCAATGGACCAAGAGTGACATGTATGAAAGAATTATGAATGGTGGATTTGCCACAAATACTATGTCAACTACATGATCATGCTAATCAATATGACAATAATGAATGTGTCATGATAAACGGAATGGTGGAAAGTTGCATGGCAATATATCTCGGAATGGCTATGGAAATGCCATAATAGGTAGGTATGGTGGCTATTTTCAGGAAGATATAAGGAGTTTTATGTGTGAAAGAGCGTATCATATCACGGGGTTTGGATGCACCTGCGAAGTTTGCGCCAACTCTCAATGTGAGAAAGGGCAATGCACGGTACCGAAGTGGCTAGCAAGGATGGAAGGGTGAGAGTGTGTATAATCCATGGAATCAACATTAGTCATAAAGAACTCACATACTTATTGCAAAAATCTACAAGTCATCAAAAACTTCGGCACTACGTGCATGCTCCTAGGGGGATAGATTGGTAGGAAAAGACCATCGCTCGTCCCCGACCGCCACTCATAAGGCGGACAATCAAATAACACCTCATGTTTCAAATTTGTTACATAACATTTACCATACATGCATGCTATGGGACTTGCAAACTTCAACACAAGCATTTCTCAATTTCACAACTACTCGACTAGCACGACTTTGATATTATTACCTCCATATCTCAAAACAATCATCAAGCATCAAACTTCTCTTAGTATTCAAAACACTCATAAGAAAATTTTACTAATCTTGAATACCTAGCATATTAGGATTTTAAGAAAATTACCATGCTATTTAAGACTTTCAAAATAATCTAAGTGAAGCATGAGAGATCAATAGTTTCTATAAAACAAATCCACCACCGTGCTCTAAAAGATATAAGTGAAGTACTAGAGCAAAACTATATAACTCAAAAGATATAAGGGAAGCACATAGAGTATTCTAACAAATTCCAAATCATGTATGGATCTCTCAAAAGGTGTGTACGGAAAGGATAATTGTGGTAAACTAAAAAGTAAAGACTCAAATATTACAAGATGCTCCAAGCAAAACACATATCAAGTGGTGAATAAAAATATAGCTCCAAGTAAAGTTACCGATAGAAGTAGACGAAAAGAGGGGATGCCTTCCGGGGCATCCCCAAGCTTTGGCTTTTAGGTGTCCTTAGATTATCTTGGGGGTGCCTTGCGCATCCCCAAGCTTAGACTCTTGCCACTCCTTGTTCCATAATCCATCAAATCTTTACCCAAAACTTGAAAACTTTACAACACAAAACTCAAAGTAGAAAATCTCGTGAGCTCCATTAGCGAAAGAAAACAAAAGACCACTTCAAGGTACTCTAATGAACTCATTCTTTATTTATATTGGTGTTAAACCTACTGTATTCCAACTTCTCTATGGTTTATAAACTATTTTACTAGCCATAGATTCATCAAAATAAGCAAACAACGCACGAAAAATAGAATCTAGTAACAATTGGACCAGCTCCTACCCAAACACACTTGTTAAACCCCTTGGCAGACCGGTTTCAGATCACATTCCTTGTGTCATTAATATTGAAACAAAAATCCCATGTTCCAAAATGTTCAGATTTGAATCTTATTGGATCCATCACCCGGGGTTCATAGAAACTGTGAAAAGAGCTTGGGCCATACCTGTGAACTCTTCAAACATGGCGACAAATCTCTGCAAAAAGCTCAATCACCTTCGACATGAACTAAAAAGTTGGAGTAAGAACATTTCTAAGTTATCCATTGCTATTGAGAACACTAACAGGGCACTTCTAGAAATTGATGGTTTGGAAAACAGGAGGCTTCTCACGACGCCGGAAGAAAATTTCAGAATGATTCTCAAGAACCATTTATTATGGCTACTGTCCTACCAAAAGCTTTATTGGAAGAAATGCTGCACGGTTCGCTGGGTGCAATTCGGGGATGAAAATTCCAAATTTTTTCAAGCCATGGCGTCCGAACGATATCGCAGAAATAACATAGCCTCCCTCATGAATGAATCTGGCTTCTGTGCAGAGGATCATGCAAGCAAAGAAGCAATCATTTTTCAGACTTTCAAAGATCGTCTGGGCACGAAAACCAAACACGATATGAAATTTGACTTGCCCCGAATTATCAAAAAGATTGATGGCCTTGATGAACTCACAGTACCTTTTACCATGGCGGAAATCGACCAGGTGATCAAAACAATGCCTGCGGACAGGGCCCCGGGACCTGACGGTTTTACTGGTGTTTTCCTGAAAACTTGCTAGGAAATAATCAAGGAGGACTTCTATAAGCTTTGCAACCAGTTCTTCGAGGGCAACCTCAACATAGAGAGCATTAATGAAGGACTAATCACTCTCATCCCAAAAGTCCAGGCGCCATCAACAATTAATAAATACAGGCCCATCACTCTTCTTAATTGTTGCCTCAAGGTAATTACGAAGCTCCTGGCCAACCGTTTGCAAAGGCTCGTGCTCAAAATAGTCCACCGCAACCAATATGGTTTCCTAAAAGGGCTCACGATCCAAGACTACCTAGCATGGGCCTTCGAATACATCTACCAATGCCAATCTTCCAAAAAAGAAATTGTCCTGTTAAACCTAGATTTTGCTAAAGCCTTCAACACCATTGATCATGATGCAATGATAGAGATCATGCGAAATATGGGCTTTAATGATAAGTGGCTTGGTTGGATTAAATGCATCTTTGCCTCGGGAAAATCGGCTGTCCTCCTCAATGGCGTCCCGGGAAGACAATTTCATTGGAAATTCAGGGTCCGCTAAGGTGACCCTCTGTCCCCTCTAATCTTTGTCCTAGCTGCTGATTTATTACAAGCTGTTATCAATGATGCTTTTGCCAAAGACCTCATCAAGTTACCCTTTCCATGCGCTACACAAAAGGATTACCCGGTCATTCAATATGCGGACGACACGATTCTTGCAATGCCAGCTTGTCCTCTACAGGCTACTACTATCAAAAATATTCTATCGGATTATGCCACCTCTATTGGACTCAAAATCAATTTTCATAAATCCACACATATCCCGATCAACTGTGATGAGTCACTATATACCGACTTGGCAAATATTTTTGGTTGTGTGGTGGGAAAGACGCCCTTTACCTACCTAGGCCTTCCTTTGGGGACTACTAAACCTACAATTCATGATGTCATGCCTTTGGTCTGTCGACTAGAAAGAAGACTCTCAGCAACACTTAATATGATCTCATATGGTGGCAAGTTATCTCTGCTCAACTCGGTCATCACCTCGCTCCTAATCTACGCTATGTGTACACTTCAACTCCCAGCTGGAATCATTGAACTCCTTGACAAGATTCGCCGCAAATGTTTATGGACAAAGAAAACTGATCAAGGCGACAAGTGCACCTCACTGGCCGCTTGGGACATGGTTTGCAAACCTAAGAAATGTGGTGGTTTGGGGGTTCTAAACCTCAAAATCCAGAACGAGGCCTTGCTTCTCAAATTTCTTCATAAGTTCTACAACCACTGGGACTTGCCCTGGGTTGAGCTGATTTGGAATACTTACTACACCTCCAAGATACCCCATGCTGCCAATCCTTGTGGCTCCTTCTGGTGGCGAGATATCTCCAAGCTCATGCCCACGTATAGAGGAATCACGATGGTCATTGTGAATCATGGAGCAACCACTCTCTTCTGGAAAGACATGTGGCTGGGAGAGATCCTGGCCGAAACCCACCCACGTGCCTTCTCGTTTGCTAAAGATGAAGACATCTCGGTCCGTGAGTTCCTAGGGACCACCAGCTTGCAGGAAACATTTCATTTGCCACTTTCGGAGCAAGCCCATGCAGAGACTAGAAACCTGCAAAGCCTTACCCTGGATGTTCAACTGGCTAGCCAACCAACACACGATGATTGGATATACACCTAGGGATCCACCCATTTCGCAGCCAACAAATTTTATGAGTTTTTCTTCAGAGATGTCCAAGCTCACCCTGCCTACTTATGGCTATGGAAGTCCAAATCAACTATGAAGATCAAAGTCTTTGGATGGTTACTTCTATCTGACAGGCTAAACACCAGAAATATGCTCAAACGACGTCACTTCAACATTGGCAACACGTTTGGCTGTCTTCTATGCCCAACTTGCATGAATGAAACGGTGGAGCATCTTTTCTTTGAATGCCCTTTTAGTTTAAATTGCTGGGCCAAGCTTGGAATGCAAGGATCTACTCAAGGGAATAGACTGGATTGGGTGGAAGCAGCCAAGACCTCATGGAATAGGCCATTATTTGTGGAAATCCTACTACAATCTGCTTGGAGTATTTGGAAGGAAAGGAACAACAAGCACTTCAGAGGAATTATCCCTTCCACAAGCTCCTGGCTCTCTAGACTTAAAGAAGACCTACCCCTCCTCACTTATAGGGTGGGAGATAAGAATAAACCCTTTTTGCTTTCTTACTTAGCTACTTTGTAATTTAATTTAGCTCTTCACCCTCCCCCCTCCCCACCCACAAAGTGGTATGGCCTTGTAACATACAAACCATGTACAGTTGCTGATTCTTTAATTTAATTGCAGTAGGAGCCTCTCCTACTGTTTCAGGGTTCAAAAAAAACAGAATCTGTCAAAAACAGAACAGTCTGTAGTAATCTGTAGCTAGCGCATGATATGGAACCCCAAAAATTCCAAAATAAATTGGTGGAAGTGAGGAATTTAACTATTAATCATATGCAAAAAGAATTAACTAAATATCACTTTGCAAATAAAAATGGCAGCAGTTCTCGTGAGCGCTAAAGTTTCTGTTTTTTACAGCAAGTGTAACAAGACTTTCCCCAAGTCTTCCCAACGGTTCTACTTGGCACAAACACTAATTAAACACAAAAAACACAACCTAAACAGAGGCTAGATAAATTATTTATTACTAAACAGGAGCAGAAATCAAGGAATAAAAATAAAATTGGGTTGCCTCCCAACAAGCGCTATCGTTTAACGCCCCTAGCTAGGCATAACAAGCAAGGATAGATCTAGGTATTGCCATCTTTGGTAGGCAATCCATAAGTGGCTCTCATAATAGATTCATAAGTTAATTTAATTTTCTTTCTAGGAAAGTGTTACATGCCTTTCCTTAATGGAAATTGGAATCTAATATTTCCTTCCTTCATATCAATAATTGCACCAATCGTTCTAAGAAAAGGTCTACCAAGAATAATAGGACATGAAGGATTGCAATCTATGTCAAGAACAATAAAATCTACGGGCACATAATTCCTATTTGAAACAATAATAACATCATTAATTCTTCCCATAGGTTTCTTAATAGTGGAATCCGCAAGGTGCAAGTTTAGAGAGCAATCATCAAAATCACGGAAACCTAACGAATCACACAAAGTCTTTGGAATCGTGGAAACACTAGCACCCAAATCACATAAAGCATAGCATTCATGATCTTTAATTTTAATTTTAATAGTTGGTTCCCACTCATCATAAAGTTTTCTAGGGATAGAAACTTCCAATTCAAGTTTATCTTCATAAGATTGCATCAAGGCATCAACGATATGTTTAGTAAACGCTTTATTTTGACTATAAGCGTGAGGAGAATTTAGCATGGATTGCAACAAGGAAATACAATCAATAAAAGAGCAATTTTCATAGTTAAATTCCTTGAAATCCATAATAGTGGGTTTAGCAACATCTAGGTTTTTAATTTCTTCAATCCCACTTTTATCAATTTTAGCATCAAGATCAAAAAATTCTGAATTCTTGGAACGCCTTCTAGGTAAAGGTGGGTCATATTCAGTCCCATCATTATCAAGATTCATATTGCAAAACAAATATTTAATAGGGGACACATCAATAACTTTTAGATCTTCATCTTTATTTTCATAGGAACTAGAAGAACACGCTCTTATAAAGGCATCTTTCTTAGCACGCATCCTAGCGGTTCTTTCTTTGCACTCATCAATGGAAATTCTCATGGCTTTAAGAGACTCATTGATATCATGCTTAGGTGGAATAGATCTAAGTTTCAAAGAATCAACATCAAGAGAAATCCTGTCAACATTCCTAGCCAACTCATCAATCTTAAGCAATTTTTCTTCAATCATAGCATTGAAACTCTTTTGCGAAGTAATAAATTCTTTAATATTAGATTCAAAATCAGAGGGCATCTTATTATAATTTCCATAAGAATTGTTGTAGGAATTACCATAATTATTAGAGGGATTACTAGGATAAGGCCTAGGATTGAAATTTCCTCTATATGCGTTGTTACCAAAATTGTTCCTACCAACAAAATTCACATCCATAGATTCATTATTATTCTCAATCAAAGTAGAAAAGGGCATATCATTAGGATCAGCAGAAACACTCTTACTAGCAAATAATTTCATAAGTTCATCCATCTTTCCACTCAAAACATTAATTTCTTCTATCGCATGCACCTTTTTATTAGTAGATCTTTCAGTATGCCATTGAGAATAATTAACCATAATATTATCTAGGAGTTTAGTAGCTTCTCCTAAAGTGATTTCCATAAAAGTGCCTCCCGCGGCCGAATCTAAAAGATTTCTAGAAGCAAAATTCAATCTGGCATAAAATTTTTGTATAATCATCCACAAATTTAAACCATGACTAGTGCCATTACGTATCATTAATTTCATTCTCTCCCAAGCTTGTGCAACATGTTCATGATCAAGTTTCTTAAAATTCATAATATTGTTTCTAACAGAGATGATCTTAGCGGGAGGAAAATACTTAGAGATAAAAGCATCTTTGCACTTGTTCCATGAATCAATACTATTTTTAGGCAAAGACGAAAACCAAGCTTTAGCACGATCTCTAAGCGAAAAAGGAAATAGCTTCAATTTAACAATATCATTATCCACATCTTTCTTATTTTGCATATCACACAAATCAATGAAGTTATTTAGATGGGTAGCGGCATCTTCACTAGGAAGGCCGGAAAACGGATCTTTCATGACAAGATTCAGCAAAGCAGTATTAATTTCACCAGATTCAGCATCGGTAAGAGGAGCAATCGGAGTGCTAATAAAATCATTGTTGTTGGTATTGGTAAAGTCACACAATTTAGTGTTATCCTGAGCCATCATGACAAGCAAGCAAACTAACACACAAGCAAACAAAAAGCAAGCAGGCAAAAAGAGGCAAATAGAGAAAGAGAGGGAGGATAGAGAGAGAGGGCGAATAAAACGGCAAGGGTGAAGTGGGGGAGAGGAAAACGAGAGGCAAATGGCAAATAATGTAATGCGGGAGATAAGAGTATGTGATGGGTACTTGGTATATTGACTTTGCGTAGACCTCCCCGGCAACGTCGCCAGAAATCCTTCTTGCGACCTCTTGAGCACTGCGTTGGTTTTCCCTGAAGAGGAAGGGATGATGCAGCAAAGTAGAGTAAGTATTTCCCTTAGTTTTTGAGAACCAAGGTATCAATCCAGTAGGAGGCTACGCGCGAGTCCCTCGCACCTGCACAAAAAAAATAAATCCTCGCAACCAACGCGATAAGGGGTTGCCAATCCCTACACAGTCATTTACGAGAGTGAGATCTGATAGATATGATAAGATAATATTTTTGGTATTTTTGTGATAAATATGCAAAGTAAAATAAAAGCAAAGTAAAAAAGCAAAGGAAATAACTAAGTATTAGGAGATTAATATGATGAAGATATGATAAGATTAATATGATGAAGATAGACCCGGGACCCAAAAATAATATAAAAGTGGATAATAAAGCCCAATAATGTCCAAAACAGTAGATAATATAGCATGGAGCAATAAAAAATTATAGATACGTTGGAGACGTATCAGACAGCTGCTTTCACATTAAATAAGGCACCATCTAAATACGTTGAGACGACGCCATATGAACTGTGGTTTGGCAAGAAACCTAAGCTGTCATTTCTTAAAGTTTGGGGCCGCGATGCTTATGTGAAAAAGCTTCAACCTGATAAGTTCGAACCCAAATCGGAGAAATGTGTTTTCATAGGATACCCAAAGGAGACTGTTGGATACACCTTCTATCACAGATCCGAAGGCAAGATATTTGTTGCTAAGAATGGATCCTTTCTAGAGAAGGAGTTTCTCTCAAAAGAAGTGAGTGGGAGGAAAGTAGAACTTGATGAGGTAGTTGTACCTTCTCTCGAATTGGAAAATGGTTCATCACAGAAAGTAGTTCCAGTGATGCCTACACCAATTAGTGAGGAAGTTAATGATGATGATCATGAGACTTCAGATCAAGTTACTACCGAACCTCGTAGGTCAACCAGAGTACGATCCGCACCAGAGTGGTACGGTAATCTTGTTCTGGAAGTCATGTTACTAGACCATGATGAACCTGTGAACTATGAGGAAGCGATGATGAGCCCATATTCCGACAGATGGCTTGAGGCCATGAAATTTGAGATAGAATCCATGTATGAGAACAAAGTGTGGACTTTGGTGGACTTGCCCGATGATCGGCAAGCCATTGAGAATAAATGGATCTTCAAGAGGAAGACGGACGCTGATAGTAGTGTTACTATCTACAAAGCTCGACTTGTCGAAAAGGGGTTTTGACAAGTTCAAGGTGTTGACTACGATGAGATTTTCTCACTCGTATCGTTGCTTAAAGTCTGTCCGAATCATGTTAGCAATTGCCACATTTTATGAAATCTGACAAATGGATGTCAAAATTGCATTCCTTAATGGATTTATTAAAGAAGAGTTGTATATCATACAACCAGAAGGTTTTGTCAATCCTAAAGGTGCTAACAAAATGTGCAAGCTCTAGCTATCCATCTATGGTCTGGTGCAAGCATCTCGGAGTTGGAATATATGCTTTGATGAGTTGATTACAAGAAAGTGAGTGGGAGCACTACAACCTTTCTGATAAGTATATGTGAACGACATATTGTTGATCGGAAATGATGTAGAATTTTTTGGAAAGCATAAAGGAGTGTTTGAAAAGATTTTTTCAAAGAAAGACCTCGGTGAAGCTGCTTACATATTGGGCATCAAGATCTATAGAGATAGATCAAGACGCTTGATAAGATTTTTCAATGAGTACATACCTTGACAATATTTTGAAGTAGTTCAAAATGGAACAGTCAAAGAAGGAGTTCTTGCCTATATTGCAAGGTGTAAAGTTGAGTGAGGGAATCCTGGATTAGGGAGTGTCCGGATGGCCAGACTATACCTTCAGCCGGACTCCTGGACTATGAAGATACAAGATTGAAGACTCCGTCCCGTGTCCGGAGGGGATTTTCCTTGGGGTGGAAGGCAAGCTTGGTGATACGGATGTTCAGATCTCCTACCATTGTAACCGACTCTATGTAACCCTAACCCTATCCGGTGTCTATATAAACCGGAGGGTTTTAGTCCGTAGGACAACATACACATCAACAATCATACCATAGGCTAGCTTCTAGGGTTTAGCCTCTCTAATCTCGTGGTACATCAACTCTTGTAATACCCATACCATCAATATTAATCAAGCAGGACATAGGGTTTTACCTCCATCGAGAGGGCCCGAACCTGGGTAAAACTTTGTGTCCCTTGCCTCCTGTTACCATCCGGCCTAGACGCACAGTTCGGGACCCCCTACCCGAGATCCGCCGGTTTTGACACCGACATTGGTGCTTTCATTGGGAGTTCCTCTGTGCCGTCGCCGTCAGGCCCGATGGCTCCTACGATCTTCAACAGCGATGCAGTCCAGGGTGAGACCTTCCTCCCCGGACAGATCTTCGTCTGTGGCGGCTTCGCACTGCGGGCCAATTCACTTGGCCATCTGGAGCAGATCGAAAGCTACGCCCCTGGCCGTCAGGTCAGATTCGGAAGTTTTAACTACACGGCTGACACCCGCGTGGACTTGATCTTCGACGGATTCGAGCCACTGCCGAGCGCGCCGCACTGTCCCGACGAGCATGATCTAGCTCTGCCGCCGAACAGTGCCCTGGAGGCCGCACCCGCATCGGCTCCGGTCCCTAATTCGGAGCCAACTGCGCCGATCGAGGATGGGCGGTTGGACGCTACCTCGGGGGCTGCTATCCCAATGGCAATTGAGCCGAACACCAGCCCCACACTCCGCGAGACTCATGACTCCAAGGAGTCAGACTCCTTTCCGGACTCCGAACCCTCCGCGCCCTGGCCTATCAAATCCGATTGGGCACCGATCATGGAGTTCACTGCCGTAGACATCTTTCAGCACTCGCCTTTTGGCGATATTCTGAAGTCACTGAAGTCTCTCTCTTTATCAGGAGAGCCCTGGCCGGACTGCGGCTAGCGAGGTTGGGATTCGGATGATGAAGAAATTCAAAACCCACCCACCACCCACTTTGTAGCCACTGTCGACGACTTAACCGACATGCTCGACTTCGACAACGAAGACATCGACGGTATGGACGCCGATGAAGGAGATAATGAAGAACCAGCACCTACTCGGCCCTGGAAAGCAACCTCGTCGTATGACATATACATGGTGGACACCCCAAAAGAGGGAGATGGCGATGGAACAGCGGAGGATGACCTCTCCAAGAAACAGCCTAAGCGCCGACGTCAGGGGCGCCGCTCAAAATCCCGCCAAAACAAACACGGTGATTCCAGCACGGGAGATAATAATACTCCGGAAAGCACTGAAGAAAACCCCCTCCAGCAAGATTTAGCACAGGAGGATGGAGAAACCAGCCCTCATGAGAGAGCGGCAGACAGAGAGGTCGAGGACGATAATTATATGTCTCCCTCCGAAGACGAGGCAAGCCTCGATGACGACGAATTCGTCGTGCCAGAGGATCCCGTCGAGCAAGAGCATTTTCAACGCAGGCTTATGGCCACAGCAAGAAGCCTCAAGAAAAAACAGCAACAGCTCAGAGCTGATCAAGATTTGCTAGTTGACAGATGGACTGAAGTCCTTGCAGCCGAAGAGCATAAACTCGAACGCCCCTCCAAGAGCTACCCAAAGCGCAGGTTGTGATGAGGCACGGACTAGCGAGATGCCAATTCGCGCGTGTAGATGGCCCGATCTTTCACGGCGCTGCTTGATCAACAGTTCGTCCCCTTGTTCCTCCTCGCAACCTTCATGATAATTTTCACCTGCGTACGAAAATACACAAATGAAAATAATGACCCCCTCGGATCAGCACGTAGGCGTCGATGTGATGAACAACCCTCCGTCGCTAGTAAATTTCCACGATGGGAAAATCACAGATAATACACAAGATATGGCCGCCCGTAACTCAGACGTTTTTCCGTATATCTCATACTCAAGATAAAACTCAAAATTGATCTGCCTTACATCGGCCGTAGCTTGGCTTTTATATGCCAATGTGTGCAACTCCCCTAATCTACCAACTTGGACTCCAAGACTCTCACGTCTCCAACTAATGAGTAGAAAAGACAAAGTCCAACAAGAAAATAAACTCACGTACAATGCTAGCCAGCTAGACGGCTGACACAAACCAAAAATAAGAATCCTAACCAATTTGTATTAGGATTTTCTACGTGTCACAACAACTTGACGTGGAGGTGTACGAAAATTAGGCTCCACGGGAACTAGCACCGATTCCATCTTAGTCTCCTGTATTCTCTTGCAATGTGGCTGAACAAAGTCTCTTACCATCTTCTCTATACGTGACTTTCCTTTGCCCCTTTCTGTTATCAAACATGCTCGTACAGTTTTAGACTCCATGTGTACACGACCATACACTGACCTTCCAAATATACCTCCTGAATTCAATAAGCGTGTCGTACAACTGATCTTTGAACGACCCATTAAAGAACCGATTCTTGGTCCACATAATTGACACACGTGACCATCGTTGCATCGATGAAATCGAGCCGCATACATGGCATTATTTTTCACAACCTTGTCATGATCTGACTCATTAAATGGCTCAGGTTCAGTAGGATTATCGATCAATGGTGTCATGCCCGCATCATCCTCCTTTCCTTGAAGAGAAACCATCTTCGGTTTCAAGTCTATTTTTTGTACAACCTTCCTCTTCGGAACTTGCATCTCTATGATGATTGCACTGTCTGCCATTGGTTTCAACACGTGCTTTCTTCCATCATGCATGAATGTGTATGTGTTGGATCTTCCAGCATGGACTGCATCATGATCAAACTGCCATGGTCTTCCCAACAACAGCTGACACGTATCCATCGGCACAACATCACAGTCCACCTTATCAATATAATCTCCAACTGCAAACTTCACACGTACCTTATGTGTGATCTTTAATTTTCCGGAGTTGTATAGCCACTCTACGTGGTGCGGTTGTGGGTGTCGCCACATGGACAAACCCAATGCCTGCACAAGATCTTTGCTAATGACATTTGTAAAGCTACCACCATCAATTATCAACTTACAAGCACGATTGTTGATCTTACACTGTGTTTTAAAAACACTCCATCGCTGCCCTTTAGGATCACTATCCTCCTGCACCTTCTTCACTAAGAGATTTAGACCCTTCATTGGTGCATCAACTTCTTCTTTTATTTCTTCTACCTCTTCTCTTCTTTTTCACAAACGGTCTTTCCAATCAGCAACGAACACATCCATTGGCATGGGAATAAAACAAATTTGTTTGCCCTTCCGTGATAAAGAATATCTATTTTTCTTGACATCCCGAACAGCCCCAACACGCTTGCACCATGGGTCCCCAAGTAGCAGATGGCACGACACCATGGACACAGGACAAACATGAAAAAAATTCCGCACAACAATATTTTCCCAGATCAAAAATTAGCAAAATCTGATGTGTAATTTTGATTTCACCTTTGAACCAATTCAGCGTGTACGGTCTTTCAAGAGGCGCCATCTTCAGCCCCAATTTTTCCACCACCTCGATGCTCACCATATTGACTGCAGTACTTTCATCGATTGTCAGATTGACACGTCGTTCGTTCACGACGCAACGAGTGTGAAAAAGAGTGACCTCGCCAATGCCTTCCTCCTCCATCAATATGTTCCTGCTCAACATGTTGATGCTCTCCTCCACAGACGATATTGCAAATTGAATCGCCGTGACTAACCTTAGCTCTGAATACCACTTGATGAGGCACGGACTAGCGAGATGCTAATTTGTGCGTGTAGATGGCCCGATCTTTCACGGCGCTGCTTGATCAATAGTTCGTCCCCTTGTTCCTCCTCGCAACCTTCAAGATAATTTTCACCTGCGTACGAAAATACACAAACGAAAATAATGACCCCCTCGGATCAGCACGTAGGCGTCAATGTGATGAACAACCCTCCGTTGCTAGTAAATTTCCATGATGGGAAAATCACAGATAATACACAAGATATGGCCGCCCGTAACTCGGACGTTTTTCCGTATATCTCATACTCAAAATTGATCTGCCTTACATCGGCCGTAGCCTGGCTTTTATATGCCAATGTGTGCAACTCCCCTAATCTACCAACTTGGACTCCAAGACTCTCACGTCTCCAACTAATGAGTAGAAAAAACAAAGTCCAACAAGAAAATAAACTCACGTACAATGCTAGCCAGCTAGCCGGCTGACACAAACCAAAAATAAGAATCCTAACCAATTTGTATTAGGATTTTCTACCTGTCACAACAACTTGACGTGGAGGTGTACGAAAATTAGGCTCCACGGAAACTAGCACCGGTTCCACCTTAGTCTCCTGTATTCTCTTGCAATGTGGCTGAACAAAGTCTCTTACCATCTTCTCTATACGTGACTTTCCTTTGCCCCTTTCTGTTATCAAACATGCTCGTACAGTTTTAGACTCCATGTGTACATGACCATACACTGACCTTCCAAATATACCTCCTGAATTCAATAAGCGTGTCGTACAACTGATCTTTGAACGACCCATTAAAGAACCGATTCTTGGTCCGCATAATTGATGCACCTGACCATTGTTGCGTCGATGAAATCGAGCCGCATACATGGCATTATTTTTCACAACCTTTTCATGATCTGACTCATTAAATGGCTCAGGTTCAGTAGGATTATCGATCAATGGTGTCATGCCCACATCAGGTTGCTACCCCAATTAGAGGAGGAAGCACTCGATGCGGCCGACCGGCCACCTTGTCGCCGCGACAGAGAGGCCTCTCGGCCCTCCACTCAAACCGCACCCCGTACCAAGGCATGGGACTATGCGCCGGACTTACGAGATATGTTGGAGGACAAGGCTAAGCAAACAAGATCGATCTACGGATCGCGTGGGCGCCCCACGGCTCGAGACGGCATCCATCACGCCGGCCACAAATTCGGTAGGGCCGAACACAGTAGACAAGGCTCACTGGAGCTACGTCATGATATAGCCCAGTACAGAGGCGCCGCACACCCACTCTGCTTCACAGACGAAATAATGGATCATCAAATCCCCGAGGGTTTCAAACCCGTAAACATCGAATCATATGATGGCACAACAGATCCTGCGGTATGGATCGAGGATTATCTCCTTCATATCCACATGGCCCGCGGCGATGATTTCCACGCCATCAAATACCTCCCACTAAAGCTTAAAGGACCAGCTCGACATTGGCTTAACAGCTTGCCAACAGGATCAATCAGTTGTTGGGAGGACCTGGAAGCCGCATTCCTCGACAATTTCCAGGGCACTTATGCGCGACCCCCAGACGCCGATGACCTAAGTCACGTAATTCAGCAGCCAGAGGAATCGGCCAGGCAATTGTGGACACGGTTCCTAACAAAGAAAAATCAAATAGTCGACTGTCCGGACGCAGAGGCCCTAGCAGCCTTCAAACACAATATCCGTGACGAGTGGCTGGCCCGGCACCTGGGACAGGAAAAGCTGAAATCTATGGCAGCACTCACGACACTCATGACCCGCTTTTGTGCGGGAGAAGACAGCTGGCTTGCTCATAGCAACAATATGACCAAGAACCCTGGTAATTCGGACACCAGGGGCAGTAGTGGCAGGTCGCGTCGCAACAAGCAGAAGCGCCGCATTAACGGTGACAATGCTGAGGATACGGCAGTTAATGCCGGATTCAGAGGCTCTAAATCCGGTCAGCGGAAAAAGCCATTCAAAAGGAATCCTAGGGGCCCGTCCAGTTTGGACCGAATACTCGACCGCATATCACACCAATAGGGATTGTTGGCTGTTCAAGCAGGCAGGCAAGTTAAATGCCGAAAATGAAGACAAGGGGCTGCATAGCGACGACGACGAAGAGCCCCGGCCGCCGAACAATAGTGGACAGAAGGGTTTTCCCCCACAAGTGCGGACAGTGAACATGATATACGCAACCCACATCCCCAAGCGGGAGCGGAAGCACGCGTTAAGGGACCTATACGCGATAGAGCCAGTCGCCCCAAAGTTCAACCCATGGTCCTCCTGCCCGATCACCTTTGATCGAAGGGACCACCCCACTAGCACCCGTCACGGCGGCTTCGCTGCATTGGTTCTAGACCCAATTATTGACGGATTTCATCTCACTAGAGTCCTTATGGACGGCGGCAGCAGCCTGAACCTGCTTTACCAGGATACAATGCGGAAAATGGGCATAGATCCCTCGAGGATTAAGCACACCAAAACGACCTTTAAAGGCGTAATACCAGGTGTAGAGGCCAACTGTACAGGCTCAGTCACACTTGAAGTGGTCTTCAGATCTCCGGATAATTTCTGAAGCGAGGAGTTAATCTTTGACATAGTCCTGTTTCGCAGTGGTTATCACGCACTACTCGGGCGAACCGCATTCGCTAAGTTCAATGCGGTACCGCATTACGCATACCTTAAGCTCAAGATGCCAGGCCCTCGAGGAGTAATTACAGTCAATGGAAACACCGAACGCTCCCTCGGAATGGAGGAGCACACGGCGGCCCTTGCGGCGGAAGTTCAAAGCAGCCTCTTTAGGCAGTTCTCCAGTCCGGCCACTAAACGACTGGACACCATCAAGCGCGCCCAGAGTGACCTACAACAAGACCACCTGGCACGATCCGAGCAGGCGTAGCAATGCGGCCCCAACCCCAACCCTCGCAAAAAGGCGATGCCAGTACTTCGCGTACATAACTACGCTCTAGAGATACCATGGGCACAGGGGGAGGGGCACCATCACGGCACGCCCAAAACACGGCTTCAACCGTACCAGGGGCTGCCGATTTTTTAATTTTCTCTTACTTTCAGGACTCCACTCTTCGGAAGGCCTGTTCGGCAGTTCAATTGTCGCACAAATGGTGCAAGAACTAGGGAAGCAGACAAGCCACGCCGCATTACGGAACTCCCAGGTGGTCTCTATCACGAGCAGTATACCTGTTTCGCATATTATTCCGCAGCTTGCCCCAGGAGCGGACACGCTACATAGTCCAACCTTTTGCTTATCACATTATTGGTATCGTTCTGCTTTGATCGCAGCTCTTTTTAATAAACAATGCATAGCTTTTGTCTATTTTTGCATTACCCTTTTTATATTTATATATGTTCCTTAACGACATGTTGCACCCATACACTTTGGTACGGCCAAAATACGCCAGGGGCTTCAGTACCCCTCAACATGGTGTGAGAAGTCCGAACACTTCAACAAGTGCGGCACCCCGAACTTATAGCATTATATGCATCGGCACCGAATCATGTCTTGGGTCAATAGTTGGGTTTTCCCGGCTCCTATGTTTTGGTGCCTTACGTTCCGCTATATCGGCTAAGGTAGCACTAGGAGAACCACTACGATTGTGCCCCGGTTGAGCTGGGTCGAGCACCTCAGTGGAGAAAGCTAAAACTGACCATCATGATGAGGCGAGAGCTGGTCGCTGTTCGAGAGGTCCTTTCGATTCCTTAAAGACTTATGCCGCTTAGGGCGAGTGGCCGACTCTGTCCGGCCAAGGCGTGGATAGCGCCCCGAACTCGGTCTTCCGAATACCAGGGGCTTCGCCAAAATTTAAAATCATAGAATTCTATGGCTAAGTGAGAGTGTTCACGCATTATAGTCCGATTGCCTTGTTCGTTGGGCTGAGCGCCTCCCTCGAAGGACCCAAACATGGGAAAAAGAGCCCTCAGGTTTATCCCTGAACAACCCAGCACTAGCGGCACGGGGGTAGAAGCCGACGACTCGCCATCTTTCAGAATTGATAAACAGCCGCACAGAAGGTAATATTTTAAATTCTAACAGCATTGCTTAAGCGCATATGAACAAGTTTTCAGCGCACAGGATAAAACGAGCGAGTTTTACTCAAAAATGACATCCATAGAACATTCCTCCGCCACAAGGCGGGCACCCTTCAGAACATCCTTATAATAATTTTCGGGCTTGCGATGCTCTTTCCCCGGCGGTGGCCTGTCCTTCACAAGCTTCTCAGCATCCAGCTTGCCCCAGTGCACCTTCGCACGGGCAAGGGCCCTACGACACCTTCAATGCAGATGGAGCGCTTGATGACTTCGAGCCTTGGACAGGCCTCCACCAGCCGCTGCACCAGCCCGAAATAGCTCCCAGGCTGAACCTCTCCAGGCCACAGCCGAACTATGATGCCCTTCATGGCCTGTTCGGCCGCCTTGTGGAGCTCGACCAGTTGCTTCAACTGGTCGCTCAGGGGCACGTGGTGTCCGACCTCAGTGTACTGAGACCAGAACACCTTCTCCGTCGAGCTGCCCTCCTCGGCTCGATAGAATGCGGTGGCATCAGATACACTCCGGGGAAGATCTGCGAAGGCGCCTGGAGAACTCCGGATTCGGGTAAGTAACAAGTAACTCACGCTTATGTGTTTACTTTGCATAAAGAATGCCTTACCCGCTGCTATCTTCTTCACCTCATCCAACTCCTAGAGGGTCTTCTGGGATTCGGCCTTGGCAGACTTGGCACTTTCAGTAGCCGCCGCGAGCTCGGACGCTCGCGTCCTGAAGTCACGCTCCAAACTCTCATGTTTTTCCATGAGAGCTTGGAGCTCTTGCCGCACCTTGCCAATCTCAGCCTCATACTTTTCTCGTTCAGTGCGCTCCGCGGCCGATCTCTTCTCGGCCTCGAGCAGCGCTTGCTTCAGGGTCGCCACCTCAGACGTGGCCCCTACAATAGCCACGATAATCCTGTCATTTTTTGCAATTGCGCATTTTTATATATACATATATTTTATTTAAACAAGGTATTTCTTACCTTCATTGTCCTCGAGCTGCTTCTTGGCACGTCCGAGCTCTTGCTCGGACCGCTCGAGGTTCTGCTTTAGCACGTCCACTTCCGTAGTCAGTGCGGCGGACGCCAGCAGGGAAGCCTGCACACGCGTATTAACTCTTTTTAGACTCCTGCGATTTTTATTTGATCCTCTATTCGGCTTTTCTTTCCGAACGCCAAACAGAGCATCAGGGGCTACTGTCTATGCGGTAATGTTATTTACACATTCTTTACTTACCTCAAAGCCTATTAAAAGGCCTGTACAAGCTTCAGTCAGTCCGCTCTTGGCGGACTGAACCTTCTGGATCACCGCACTCATAATAGTGCGGTGCCCCTCGTCGATGGAGGTGCCTTGGAGCGCCTCCAACATATTGTCCGGCGCCTCCGGTTGGACGGAGGTAGCCGCCGCGGTGGGCTTGCTCCTCTTGGAAGGAGGTTCCCCGCCTGACTCTGGAACCTTTGAAGGTTCCGGAGCGGTGTCCGGCCTAGGGCCAGAGTTGGAGCCCTGGGGGGTTTCGTCCCTTTTACTCCTGGGGTCCGGGTGGTCACCTTGCGGCGCCTCCAGGACCACCTCCTCCCGGATTGGACCCTGTTGGGACAACACTTCGGTGTCGTCCGTAGGGCTGGGGAAGGAAGCCGTCGGCAGCGAGTTCACGTCCGACGAGTCCAGTGAGCCGCTCGACGACGTGTCGAGACGGTCTTTGGGTGGGCTACATAAACATATTTGACATAAGGGAAAGCTATGCAATAAACGAATACTATGAAATCACTCCGGTATCCGGATACTTATGATTTCGCCAGGGGCTTGGCCCTGGGTGGCCACTCCTCTTCACCGTCGTCGGCGTTGGTGGAGTAGTCCGGAGGAGGGATTCTCCCCTTCTTGGACCCTTCGGCCTCCGCAGTTGGGGCGGCCTTCCTTTTCTTCCCTTCCCCGGCTGGAGGGGGAGGGGTCTCTTCTTCCTCCTCCTCATCTTCGTGGGAGGAGTGCGCCTTGGAACCGTCGGATGATGGATCCGACGCCTCCTGGCGCCGGGCACTCTTTCAAGTCCCCGCGGCCTTTTTCGCAGCCTTCTTCTCTGGCAGCACATAGGGTGCCGGAACCAGCAGCTTCGCCAATGGAGCGTCCGCTGGGCCTTCGGGCAGAGGAGCCGGACAGTTGATCTGCCCGGACTTCGCCTACCAATCCTGTCAAAGGTAAGGGAGCTTAGATCCCGCATAGAGTTTAACTATGAAAAACTAGTGCCCTGTAAAAGGTACAAAAACTTACCGCGCTAGCGTGACGCTACGTGATGTATCCGCGATCCTTGGCGGCAGATGCGGGAGCCTCGGCGCCTTTGAAGAGCACCTTCCAGGCATCTTCGTACATCGTGTCGAAGAGCCTGCTCAGAGTTTGGTGCCGCGCCGGATTAAACTCCCACAGGTTAAAAGCCCATTGTTGGCATGGGAGGATCAAGCGGATGAGCATAACCTAGACTACATTGACAAGCCTGAGCTACTTGTTCACCAGGGATTGGATGCATGTTTGTAGTCTGGTCACCTCCTTTTTGCTACCCCACGACAGGCCCGTCTCTTTCCAGGACGTGAGCCGCGTTGGGGGTCCGGACCGGAACTCAGGGGGTGCGACCCATTCGGCGTCGCGCGGCTCGGTGATGTAGAACCACCCCGACTGCCACCCCTTCAGGGTCTCCACAAAGGAGCCCTCGAGCCATAGGACGTTGGCCATCTTGCCAACCGTGGCGCCTCCGCACTCCGCCTGGTTGCCGCGCACCACCTTTGGCTTGGCGTTGAAGGTCTTGAGCCATAGTCCGAAATGGGGGCGGATGCAGAGGAAAGCCTCACACACGACGATAAACGCCGAGATGTTGAGGACAAAATTCGGGGCCAGATCATGGAAATCTAGGCCGTAGTAGAACATGAGCCCCCAGACAAATGGGTGGCGAGGGAAGCCCAGTCCGCGGAGGAAATGGGGGAGGAACACCACCCGCTCATGGGGCCTAGGGGTGGGATGAGCTGCCCCTTTTCGGGGAGCCGGTACGCGATGTCATTAGACAGGTATCTGGCCTTCCTCAGCTTTTTTGATATGTCCCTCCATGACGGAGGAGACCATCCACTTGCCTCCCGCTCCGGACATGGCTGGAGAAGGTTGAGGTGAGGAGTGCGGACTTGGGCGCTAGAGCTCGAGTGCGCAAGAATGGATAGGCGAAGGAGGAAGAGGGCGTAGGTGAAAAGGTGGATCCTTATCCCCTTATATGGGTGGATGCAACTACATGTCCCCACCAGCCTGGTAAAACTCGCTTATCTCCCAAGCGCCGTAATCAAAGGCGCGGTTGGGTTACCCACGCCCGTATTGATGAGAATCCCGGAATAAGGGGACACGATCTCTGGTTTGACAAGACGTGCCAAGGAAACCGCCTCGCGTAACGCGCTGAGATGGGACAGTAAAACGGTTCGAATAAAAGCTTGGGCGTGGTGTGATGTCACACTACGGAGTGCGTCAGTAGATTAGATTTGTGTGAATATTATTCTCTCTATGGCAATATGTGGAAATTATTTTGGAGAGCCGGACACTACCTTTGTGTTCAAAATCTTCTATGAAGTACTTGGAGGAGGAACCCGCCTTGCAATGCCGAAGATGATTTGCGTGCCGGACTCGTCGTCATTGAAGCCTGGTTCAGGGGCTACTGAGGGAGTCCTGGATTAGGGGGTGTCCGGATGGCCGGACTATACCTTCAGCCGGACTCCTGGACTATGAAGATACAAGATTGAAGACTCCGTCCCATGTCCGGAGGGGATTTTCCTTGGCGTGGAAGGCAAGCTTGGCGATACGGATGTTCAGATCTCCTACCATTGTAACCGACTCTATGTAACCCTAACCCTATTCGGTGTCTATATAAACCGGAGGGTTTTAGTCCGTAGGATAACATACACATCAACAATCATACCATAGGCTAGCTTCTAGGGTTTAGCCTCTCTGATCTCGTGGTAGATCAACTCTTGTAATACCCATACCATCAATATTAATCAAGCAGGACGTAGGGTTTTTCCTCCATCGAGAGGGCCCGAACCTGGGTAAAACTTCGTGTCCCCTGCCTCCTGTTACCATCTGGCCTAGACGCACAGTTCAGGACCCCCTACCCGAGATCCGCCAGTTTTGACACCGACATTGAGTAACACTCAAAACACAACCACGGCAGAAAATAGAAAGAGAATGAAAGTCATTCCCTATGCCTCAGCCATAGGTTCTATAAAGTATGCTATGATGTGTACCAAACCTATTGTGTACCTTGCCATGAGTTTGGCAAGGGGGTACGATATTGATCCAGGAGTGGATCACTGGACAGCGGTCAAAATTATCCTTAGAAGTCTAAGGAGATATTTCTCGGTTATAGAGGTGATAAAGAGTTCGTCGTAAAGAGTTACATCGATGCAAGCTTTTACACCGATCCGGACGACTCTGAGTCTCAATCTGGATACGTACTGAAAGTGGGAGAAATTAGCTAGAGTATCTCCATGCAGAGCATCATAGACATAGGAAATTAGCAAAATACATACGGCTCTGAATGTGACAGGCCCATTGACTAAGCTTCTCTCATAAGAAAAAATGATCACACCTTAGTACTCTTTGGGTGTTAATCACATAGCGATGTGAACTAGATTATTGACTCTAGTAAAACCCTTTGGGTATTAGTCACATGGCAATGTGAACTAATCACATAAAGATGTGAACTATTTGTGTTAAATCACATGACGATGTGAACTAGATTATTGACTCTAGTGCAAGTGGGAGACTAAAGGAATTATGCCCTAGAGGCAATAATAAAGTTTTTATTTATATTTCCTTCTATCATGATAAATGTTTATTATTCATGCTAAAATTGTATTAACCGGAAACTTAGTACATGTGTGAATACATAGGCAAACAGAATGTCCCTAGTATGCCTCTACTTGACTACCTCGTTAATCAAAGATGGTTAAGTTTCCTAGCCATGGACATGTGTTGTCATTTGATGAACGGGATCACATCATTAGAGAATGATGTGATGGACAAGACCCATCCATTAGCTTAGCATTATGATTGTTTTAGTTTTATTGCTATTGCTTTCTTCATGACTTATACATATTCCTCTGACTATAAGATTATGCAACTCCCGAATACCGGAGGAACACTTTGTGTGCTATCAAACGTCACAACGTAACTAGGTGATTATAAATATGCTCTATAGGTGTATTCAAAGGAGTTTGTTGAGTTGGCATAGATCAAGATTAGGATTTGTCACTCCATGTATCGGAGAGGTATCTCTAGGCCCTCTCGGTGATGCACATCGGCATAAGCCTTGCAAGCAATGTGAGTAACAAGTTAGTTACAACACTACAAAAAAATACACTTCCGTGATGATACGTGTTTGTCACAGTAGGTCCCGTTTTCTGTCATGCATGTACACCCATGACAAATTTATGACAGAATCAAGATAGTCATACCTGTGCTGTTGTAGAAGTGTTCCATGACATTACCAAAATTATCATCACGGAAGTGTCCACTTCCATGACGATAAATCGCGCGTCATAGAAGTGCTTTCGTCAAGGGTGACCGACACATGGCATCCAATATAACGGAATGCCGTTAAGCTATCAGGTCGGGTTTTGGATCCGATAACCCGTTAACAGCCCCGACCAATGGCGATTTTCCATGTGTAAAATCATCATTGGCTGGAGGAAACACGTGTCGGCTCATCGCTGGGATAGGTGTCATCCACTCATTGGACAGAAGGCGCCTATGATACTTCGACACATGGCACGGCTCAACAGAGGCCCATTCCTGTGAAAAGGCCAGCCCGTTTGACTTGGTCAAAAGGTGGTGGGCCGGCCCATGGAAAGCCTGGTAACGGTCTATTCGCATATAGCCCATTTACAGCCCGCTAACCCAAGGCCCGTTATGCCCTATTCGAATTAGGCCCAGTAGCATCATCAGGGCCATCCAATAGATTCCAGCCTGTTTTTACTTCTGGCCCATGTATGGCCCATGACGTCCTTCGGCCCATATGAGCCCCTATGTAACTCTTGGCCTATTAACGGCCCGTGGTGAAACTGGCCCCTAATGAACAGTGTATCACTTTACACCCATTAACGACCCGTGGTGATATTGGCCCATAAAGAACAATGTATCACTTTATACCCATTAACGACCCGTTATTCCGTTGGGCCGTTTCCAGCCCATGTTATCTTTCGGCCTTCTCAGAGCCCATTTATTCTTGGGCTATTTTCCAGCATTCTTTTAGTTACGGCCCGTTACTATCATTTTCTGCTTGTGGGCCAAATTCAGCCCGTGGTTACAGTTGACCCGTTTATGGTCCGTTAATACGTTGGGCTGTTTTCATAGCGTCATCAAATACGGCCTATTAACGATGGCCCGTTATGGTCGGCCCAAGAACGAACGATTCCAACTCTAGCCCATTTACGGCCAGAATGCGGTCTGTTTGGCCCATGTTTGGCCAATCGATCATGCGGCCCATATAAGGCCCATTGATGATACGGCCCGTAGAAGGCCCATTGTTTCTACGGCTCGTAGAAGGCCCATTGTTTCTTCGGCCCGTAGAAGGCCCACTGTTTATACGGCCCATAGAAGGCCCACTGTTTCTACGGCCCGTAGGAGGCCCAGTGTCACTACAGTAAATATTAGCCCATGGTTATTGTGGCCTAGTTTTAAAAAATAGGTTATTGCAGCCACTAGCAAACCGTAGAAAAAGAAATGCACTGACTACAAGCAAACAAATAAACAAGACAACAAGGAAATAAATAAGCAAGCAACTTACACTAGGCTATCACGGCTATTACACATATTACATCCACTGTGCATCAAAGTTCGCCACCGGTGCAAATATGGGGAACACAGCAGCATATAAACGCCGCAGCAAAACAAGTCCAGAACTGAAACCACTTCAGAAGAGCTCAAGAAACAATATCATGGGTACCCATAATGCTGGCAAGATGCTTAGCAAGCTTATTAACTTTCTCTTGTTTGGCGCTTAAGTCCTCCAGCGCTTGCTGTTGCACCAGAAAGTATGCATCTGAATTCTGCAGGGACTTCCTCAGTCCTTCGGCTTCCTATCGCACAACATCTGATCGATGTCTTTCAACTTGAAGTTGAGACTCAAGAAGCCGAACTGATTCAAGCAACGAGTTTGAAAGAGCTGGTGCCAGCAGTGGTAGCCAGTAACTCGAACACTGCATCAAGACATGACTTTGGGGTTGTCCAAGTGTCTTTAATATAGTTTTTATCAGCTTTCCTGGAGACCAACAGGGATGTCTCACTGTCTTGAACCTTATCTGCATTACTTCCTTTACCATTGCATAACAGGGTACTCTTCTCCAATATTTTATCCGCATTCTAAAAGAGAAACAGACAAACACATCTCAGGTTTACAATGTAGTATATGAAACTCATTTTGGTAAACCAGTTTAGTATTAAGGTGGATAGGATAACAACATGAAACAAACATATATCTATGTAGTATGGTCATTGTATGGTCTATATCATTCTAGTTTATGTTGCCAAATCAAGATAGATACAGTTCAAATCATATCTATTTAAGACAAAGCAGCATAGACAGAATATAAGTGTGGGAAACTACACAGCAATAACAACACTTGTAATGTGCATGGCATGAGAACATAACTCTTTATTCAATTGAAACTGAAATAAACATAGAGTAAGTTACAACAGCAAACAGCCAAACACGTTGAAGAAACATGTTTAAAACATACCTGTTGCGCCATTGGAGTTTCAATTGCATCCTTCAAATTTGAAATTAGTTGGTCTCAGTAAATACAGTGATGCAAGAGCAAAGTAGTATGAACCATAGCTACGGAACCTGACCTGAGAACAATTCTTCTTCTGCTTTAAGCGTTGACTTCGGGTTCGGAGTGGTGGTCCTCGTGATTTGGGCACTGCAGTTGCCTTACCAACTGCTCGTGTTTGGGTGCTCTGTGGTGGAGACGGTGATGTGTCAACGGGAACACGGTGTCTATCTGCTGGGGTTGTGGTTAGAAGGGGTGTAGCTGGTTCTCTGTCCAACTGGGTAGGGGTACAATCTGCATGAGTGTGGGTTATGTGTGGTGGGGCTGGTTCTTGGGCAAGTACAACCGTGGTTCTATCTGCATCGACAGGTAGCACGATCTTTTCTGAAAACCGTGTTTTTACTCCCACAGATACTGCCATCACTCCCTCCAATTGAAATGGCTGATAAACAAGAAAAGTAATTGAATGTATAGACATTGTAAGATAGACAGGTGCAATGGATAGTAGGGAAGAAAATGAGACATGAAATAATTCATATTTATGTTGTCTAAGCAAAGAGAATAGCAGGACATAATTTCACATATATGATGGCTAATTAAACAGGATAGCATGACACAATTTCACATGTATGATGGCTAACTAAATAGGATAGAATGACATACTTCAAAATATGATGACTATGTAAACAGGATGACATGATATAACTATACAATGTGTCTATTAAAGTGGTTGGCATGCCATAAATCACAAACATGTTGTCGATGGAAACATGATGTCATGATATAATTCACGGATAGAATGACATAATTTAAAATATGATGACTATGTAAACAGGATGAGATGATATAACTATATTATGTCTTTAGAAAATGGGCTGGCATGCCATAATTCAGATACATGTTGTCTATGTAAACATCGTGGCATGACATAATTCAAATATATGATTTATATACTAAGGAAGTGAGCAGAGGGCAATCTCATATATGATGTGTCAACTAAGGAGATGGCATTCAATATTGTGTATATGATGTAAAAACTAAGCATTGCAATACAACATATGCATTATATGAGTAATATAACCCTGCCAAGTTTGAGCATACACCTCAGGGGGTAATAGGACTGGTCATCTGCCTCTGAATCCTCCTCTGAAGAGCTATCTGTAACCAGCAAGATATCTGCTTCAGCAGGTAGCATTGTCTGCTCTGAAGACCTTGTTTTCACTCCAGATTTCTCCATCGCCAATTCAAATGGCTAATGCACAGGAAGAGCAGTTGAATATACAAACATTTTCCACAAAAGCAATGAGAAATACAAAAAAAGGACGACATGATATAATTCACATATATGACGCTTGCCTAAACAGCATGGCATTGCATAATTCACATACATAGTGCCTTGCAACAAGATAACATTGCATAGTTCACATATATAATGTCTTGCAACAAGATGGCATTGCATAATTCACATATATGGTAATTAGACACTAAACAGGTGGCATTCACACAAAGCATGTCTAAACTAAGCAAATGACATAGCAATGCAAGATACCATATGCATGATATGAGCAACATAACCCTGCCAAGTTAGGGCATGCACGTGGGGGGAATATGACTGGTCATCTGTCTCTGAATCCTCCTCTGAAGAGCTATCGGTAACCAGCAAGACATGCACTTCGTCAGATAGCATTGTCTGCTCTAAAGACCTTGTTTCCACTCCAGATTTTTCCATGACCATGCCGAATGGCTGATGCACAGGAAGAGTAATTGAATGTACTAAAATTGTTGACAAATTTAACATGTAATAAAAAAATGATGGCATGATATAATTCACATATAAGATGACTGGCTAACCAGGGTGGCATTGCAAAATTCACATATATGATGCCTGGCTAGACAAGATGGCATTGCATGATTCACATATACGATAAAGAAACTAAACAGATGGCATTGACACAAAGCATGTCTAAACTAAGCAGATGACATCTTTAATGTATACAGTAAGCAATGCAAGGCACCATATGCATGATATTAGCAACATCAGCATGCCAAATTAGAGCGAAGACCTCATGGGGTAAATAGGAGTGGGCTTCTCCTTCTGAATCCCCCTCAGAATAGTTATCTTCCTCTTTATTACGATCCAAAATGGGTGGAGGGGGGCTGCCTTTGCGCCCACCATGGAACGACGTCTGCATGAAATTTTATTGCCATGCAAGCTCGTCTCTTTTGCTCTACATGATCAGTTCCATTGTGTACAATAACTGGCATGCATAGGAATAAAACATAGTGAGATTATGTAAGGAGTGCATGCACAAATCCAGAGTGATGGTAGCAAACTGTGGATAGACCCAAAACCAATGATAGCAGGCAGATAATAGCTTTAGTTAAAAAATACAGATAATGGCTCCTTTAATGTTTGTTTGCACCCAACATGAAACTCATAGTAGACACCAGAGATTAACCAGATAGTAGACAGATAGTACTGGTTGCTGCCCCAATATGTACCCCACAACCATTTAAAAACCCAAGTTTCAGCATTAGTTTGGACCTAACTCAGAGTCTAATAGGTGAACACGATGATAATGTAGCATGTCATCATATTAAGCGACGCATAACGTAAGCAGACACGGAAGAGTGCGACCTCTCTTGCGGACCCGTGTAGTCCTCAAGGTCATCTGCTCAGTTGATGAAGGTAATGCAGTTGCCGTAGCTGCCGGCGGCGGGGAAGAAGATCTGAGGCGGCGAAAGATAGTCTAGAGAGCGGATCCCTGCTGTGGTGAACCCTTCCGTCGTTGGAGCAGCTGAGCTGGGTGGAACACAGCGCCGCAGGAGCAGGACAAACCACACAAGGTTTTCTTTGACACATATCTATAACAGAAGTAATTGAGTAAGGGCTAGTTTGAATTTGAGGATTCTAACAATGCATGGATAGGAAATAGACAGGAATAGGATAGGAATGCACGTGCAAAACAGAGAATTTAAAAATACAGGATTTCTGCCAATTTGGGTGTTTGATTCACAACAATTGGAAGATCACAGGATGCAAAAAAGCATGGTGAGATTAAGTCAAACCACAAGAAAATATACGGTTATAATGCTATTATGCTACTAACTCTTAGTCTTGTGCTTGATGAATAGGAATATGAAAAGGAGGAGAAGTGGAAATTAGAATTCCTACGGTTTTTCTTTCAAGGAGACACTAAAGGAACAAATCCTACAGTTTTCCTTCGCTCCCTTCCTTTGCACCAAATTCATGAAAAGTAGTACCATAGGAAACTGTCCAATTCCGATGTTTTTCATTCACTTTTCCTTTCAAGCACTGGCGATTCTAGTAGGCAGGCTTGAGCAAGGAAAATCCTACACTAAAAAATGTTTTTGTGCTACTTCTATTACTTTGGACCCAGGCCACTGCCATACTAGCTCAACTCCCAGGCCCATCGACAAATGCACAGCTCAAACGCGCAGAGATAAATAATGATGGCATTCAAGAGAGTCCATCACGGATAGCTAAGTTGCGTGGTACCTCACTGCTTGTCATATAGTAGTATAAAATAATCGTATTTCCCGTTACTACGAGTGCTCAGTGGACAATATATATATAACATGTAGAGTAAAAAGAGATGCAACAAGTATACAACCTGTTTGGCAAAGCCATGTCGATCTCAGCGTGATTGGGTTGGCTGGTGAGGATGCTCCGGCTGACTTGGCTGTTGGAGGAGGGGAAGAAGTTCTTAGGCGTCTGGAGATGGAGCCCGATGTACTGCTCCGCTGTGATGGAGGGTTTCATCATTGGAGCAGCTCCGGTGAGTTGTACGACGCTGAGGCTGAAGCAGGACAAGAGAGACAACGAACAACGTTAACCTGAGTGGAATTCTAATAGCATCTCCAATACATGACGTAAAATACATAACCACAAAGTGCTAGATGTAAAATACATCAGCCGCTCATCTCTGAACTTAACTGTCGAAACTGAATTTAACTGTCGAAACTGAACTTAACTGTCGAAACTGAACTTAACTATCGAAACTGAATTTTGCTGTCGAAACTGAATTTTGCTGTCGAAACTGAACGCACTAGCAAGGTGAGGCTACACGTCGGTCGACTAACTTTTTCATCTTTGGTCAGTCGATTTTGTAGCCGTTGGATATGAAATCAAGGACCTGCGGTTCATCTTCAACCTCCACCCCCCTGAGCCGCCTGCCACCACCGGCCAAACAGCAGCCCCCCCGCCGCCCGCGGCTGGCGGTGCACCGCCCTGCCCGCCCCGAAAACACTCCCCACCGTTGGTCCGCCGCCGCCCCGGCCATCCCTCTAGGCCCCCTCGTGCCGAGCTTTTTCTCCGGCGATCCCCATGCCACCGCCACGCCAACGCCCCGCCACCGCCGGCGACCACCGCCCCCATCCTGAACCCTAAGATAGATAGTGGGGTACCTCGGGCGAGCCCCCCTCCCCGTTGCGGCTGGTTCTTCCTTCACCCCGGCGAGCCCCCCCCCCCCCTTCCCCACCCCCTGAAAATTGACTGACCCAAAAGTCGATTCAGTCAACTGAAGTGTAGCTAAATCGGAGCAGCATCGCAAGCAAGAGCAAGAGCGAGAGCAGCAGTGCGAGCAAGAGCAATAGCAAGAGCAAACCAGGCAGGGAACCAAGAGCAAGAGCAGAGCAGCAGCGTGAGCGAGAGGTAAAGCAACAGCAGCTCCTACTGATGTGGACGTCGCCGCTGAGGGAGCGATGCCGTGGAGGAAGTGGTCGGCGACGCTGCTGTGGATGGAGCCGTGCCGTGTCGGCTCGGGACCGAGCGCCGGTAGCACCGTGAGATCGAATCAAGAAGAAAATGCGGCGATTAGTGTACAACCTCTTTGGTGGCGCCGATTAGGCCGCAGCTTCATCCGAGGAAATGGTGATGATGATGCTCTTCCGGTGGTGTAGGTGAAGACATCGGTGTGGGAATGGAGGTGGCGCGAAAGACGAGGGGAACGTCGGGGCAGCTCCTTGGAGGTGGAGGATGGGGTGGCTGAATCGGCGGGACGATGAGATCAACAATGGATCCTCATCCGGTACGATGGATGAGGGACGTTGAGGTGTTGATGTGGACGACGTCGTCGGGGAAGAGGCTTCGGCTGGGTGGCGGACGGAGCAGGGTGTGGGGTTTCATCGCGGGCTTTCGCGGCCTCGGTGTACGAATGGGTGGGCGGATGGGATGGCAGTGGGGAACCATGGCTTAGAGACGCGCTTGTCCGAAATGTGGGCTAAGTTGCGAAAGTACCCCCACAGATTTGAGGCGGTTCTTTCGGTTCAGGGGTACCACGGGCATTTCGCGTGTCAGGATTTCACAAGAGGTGGGAGTTTTCGCGCGCGTTGTAATTTCGGAATAGCAAGGCGCGGGTTGAGATGGAGGGAGTTATCAGAGCACAACGAGACAGAGATATATCTTAAATATTTCGGGCTAACAAGGCGCGGTTCGAAGAGGCGGGAGTTTTGCAGCGTGATAGACAGAGACGCTAGCTTGAATTTTCGGCATAACAAGGCGCAGCTTGAAATTTCGGAAGAACAAGCTTAACGTGTACCCAAAAAATAGACAATTTGCACCTCAACACGCACAACACACACACACAAACACCATTTAGACTAGAGTAAGGTACACGTGCATTGCATGCATGAGATTTTGCAACCAAATTATGAATAAATACCACATTATAGCATGCAAGCTTTGAGTCATATATGCATGATGTAGATGTTCGTTTAATTCTTATAGTTCATTTCATTCAAAATCATCTAGTTTTTATAAGAAAGTTAATCTATTTTAAGATTCATGGAATTGTGCGTCGCAAGACATAAAGTAGAAACAAATAATGGCAAATCATGTAGAAAAACATTTTGGCAATTCTGATACGGAAGATTCTAGAACAAATAAGAAGTGATTGTGTTTTGATGTTTGTGCACTATGCTTAAGTTCAACCATGAAGTCTTGTAGATCATACATGTGGCGAAATCTGGTGGAATCTAGAAGATATCCAACGGCCAGTAGTGCTCAAATTTGCCATCTTTGGACCATCGGATTCGCCTCATCCAACGACCATCTTTCAAAGTTAAAGTTACCCACACGCAATATAAAAAATATAAAAAATAATATATATAGGGGTATAGATATAGATATGTGATGCGAAAGCTGCCCATCATCTCCAATTAGAATAGTGTGTCCATGCACGGATGCGACGTGGCCAAATGATGTCTGCCATCAGTATCTCAAATTCAAATCAGTCTGACCTTGTTCAATGTGTATACATTACAACACGCTCGTTTCCAAACCACACCGCGCAGATATCCGTTATATTCATGCATGCATGGGTTTCAAACATCAGGATCTCTTATTCAAATATTTGAATTCAACTTTACATTGATTATGACCTAACCTATTCTTTTACACCCACACAGTAGTCTTCTCTTTATAATTGTACCACTAACTTTCTCTCGTGCATGCATGCACACACACTACCAGTCGGCATTATCCATCG
Source organism: Triticum monococcum (assembly GCA_034509565.1). Classification (NCBI taxonomy): domain Eukaryota; kingdom Viridiplantae; phylum Streptophyta; class Magnoliopsida; order Poales; family Poaceae; genus Triticum; species Triticum monococcum. Next base: position 360,800,803 of record CM067845.1, on the reverse strand, counting down.
CACGCATGCAACCTTTTTCTTCAGGTCGGTCTCCCATGAGTTCACACACCCACACACATCCCCCTCTCCATCATATCGGGAATTTTTTATCTCTCACGCGTGCATGCGCAATGATCGATGTTCCTCTATGTATGTGTGTATATAGCTAGGTCTTTCATAGTTTTCCACACAAACCGATCAATTGATATATCTAGTGAGGTCTCACCCTCTTTCCCACGTCCACATCGATCAATCTATACCTATCTATATAGGATTAACATATAGCTAATACACCCACATTAATTATATATCCAACGTCGCCCTCTCATCATCCATGCCTTCCGCTTCATCTCTCAGACGCGTGCACAATGGCGAAGACAGGGGCCGTAAGGGCCCTGCCCCCCTCCCCCCTAACATCACTATATATCGAGGCTAATAAGAATGTGATCATTAGACAATTGCTGCTAAAAATGGCTTAAGTTCATGAATTGACCCTCCTCGTAAAGGATTAGCAATGCTTGGCCCCCTAGCTCATTTATTTTTCATGGCTCCGCCACTGCGCGCAACAGTGCACGTGTTCGCCCCCTCTCTCTAAATATCGATCTCGCACTTGTGCATTCCTTCATAGTCTCCCTCCACTCGGCCCCTCGCACCATCTTCTAGCCCCCACCGGATTTTGCCACATGTACAATCTAGCGGACTCCATGGTTGAACTTAAGCATAATGCACAAACCTCAAAACAACAGTGGTTCTCTTTTGTTCTAGAATCTTCCGTATCATAACTGCCCAAACTTTTTTTCTAGTTGAATTGCCATTATTTGTTTTTACTTTATGCTTTACAACGCACAATTCCATGAATCATAAAATAGATTAAGGGCTTCTTTGATTCAAAGGATTCTCAAAGGAATTTTGGAGGATTCTAATCATTAGGAATTTTTCCTATCTTGGTTGTTTGATTTGTAGGATTGTAAACCATAGGAATTTTTCCATATGATTCATTTGCACTAGATTTCATAGGAAACATCCCATCCACTAAAACCTCTTTGAAAGAATTCTGTGTTTTTTCTATGCACAATCAAACACTCGTACAATCCTGTAGGATTCAAGACGACATTCCTGTAAGTGCATCTAGTGCCACCCCTAGTTGGTTTTGGAGTATTGATGACAAACCTAGTTGAGGGACTAATGTGTTTGTGAGAATTGCAGGATAACACAGGTAGAAGTCCCTCATTGATTCAGTTTTACTACCAGAGATGGCCCCTAAAAATGTATGAAGACATTGAAGACAATGGTGGTATATGAAGATATTCACATTGAAGACTATGACAAGAGAAGACACTATGTGAAGCCTATGGAACTCGAAGACTTAGATCCTTCGTAGTTTTATTTCATTTGTGTTGAGTCATAGGAACCACCGTACTGTTAAGTGGGGTCCAACAGAACCAGTCAGAATGACTGAAGTGATGCCTAATTCAAAACCTATATCTTCGAGCGAAGACTATGAGAGCAAATCTTGTCCAGAGTCGGACAAGTCAGCTTTACTTGTAGCCCAAGTAAAGTTGCCGTGTGAGTTTGAAATCTGACCGTTGGTACACATGTCAGTTCCTTAGTGACCCAGGGTCATTTCAGACAAATCAGGTCGGGTTGCCCAGTGGCTATAAATAGTCCACCCCCTACAACCATAAACGGTTGGCTGCTCAGATTTCAGTGCACGGCTTTTGTCGTTTGAGAGCAACCCACCTCGAAGCCTTTGAGAGAAAATTCCTAGCGAGGAGAAAAGCCCTAACCACCCAGAGCCAGAGTAAATTGGGCATCACTGAAGTCTTCTTGTCTGAGTGATCTGAAGACTTATTACACTTGAGGACTGTGCATCCTCCAGTCGGTTAGGCGTCGCGTTCTAAGCATCCAAGAGAAATTGTGGATTGCCGGTGAACGAAGTCTGTGAAGGTTTGGGAGTCTACCTTGAAGACTTACCAGAGTGATTGGGCGAGGTCTGTGTGACCTTAGCTCAAGGAGAAAACGGTGAGGACTGGGTGTCCTGAGCTGCGTGTTCAGGACTGGGTGTCCGGGACTGTGTGTCCTTTGGTTTAAATACCTAGCCGCTCCAACCAGACGTACAGTTGTCACAACAACTGGAACTGGTCCAACAAATCATTGTTTTCAGCGTGTCACTGGTTTCATCTTCACTTCCTTTTACTTACTGCTACATACTGTGAAGCCATTGCATGCTTGCTTTATCTTCTGTCTTCACAACATAAATGTATGATTTGTTTGGCTTCATAACTTCTTCCTACCTGATCCTTATTACACTGCAGCTATTTGTCCTGTGCTTTCACTCTATTGAATACTTGACCATGGCTTGCCTAGTGTAATCTAACTTCCGTTGCTTAAGTGATAGGCATATCTGTACTGCTTGTCTTCATAACCTTCACGTTTTGAAGACTTTCATAAAAATCGCCTATTCACCCCCCCCCCCTCTAGTCGATATAACGCACTTTCAATTGGTATCAGAGCAAGGTGCTCCCTTGTTCTGTGTGATTCGGTTTAACCACCTGGAGTTTTAGCTATGTCGACTGCAGGGATAATCAAAGTCTCCGCTGCTTGCCCCATCTTCAATGGAACTGAATATCCCTACTGGAAGAATAAGATGCGCATGCATCTTGAAGCCATTGACGTCGACCTATGGTATGTCATCGAAAACGGTGTTCCCAAGGCTGGAGAAGGTGTCACTGCTACTGATGTCAAGAAGTTCACTCAACTAGACTCTACTGCAAAGAATATCATCTGTGGTCGTCTGACCAAGGGACAGTACAGCCGTGTGAGTGCCTTGAAGACATCCAAGCTGGTGTGGGACTGGCTCTCCAAAGTCAATGAAGGCATCTCAACTCAGAGAGATCAGAGAATCAGTGTTCTTCGCAACCTCTTCAACCGCTTCAAGCGAAATGACAATGAGAATGTCCAGCACACATTTGACCGGCTCACTGACATCACAAATGAGCTTCAAGCCCTCAGCGCCACTGAGATCACCAAACATGAAATCGTCAAGACGCTGCTGAGATCACTTGACAGTTCGTTTGACATCCTAGCCCTGATGATTCAAGAACGTCCAGACTTCAAGACACTCGATCCGTCTGACATACTTGAGAGGCTCAACACACATGAGTTTCAGCTTTCTGAGAAAAGAGATATCTACGGTCCAAACTATGGGTGAACTCGTGCCTTGAAGGCAAAAGTTGTGTCCTCATCTGAAGAAGAATCTGACAGCAGTTCTGATGATCCTGAAGACATTGGAAGGGAACTTGCAATGCTAGTGAAGAAGTTCCAAAAATTCACCAAGAAGAAAGGCTTCAGAAAGTCTTCACGGTCAAGCTCAAGGAATGATGAAGCTTCTGCTCATGACTACAAGAAGAAAACATGTCACAAGTGCAAGAAAACTGGACACTTCATCTCTGAGTGTCCACAGTGGGACAATGAGAACAGAAAGAAGAAGAAGAGCAAGGAATATGACTCTGACGACAAGAAGAAGAAGAAATACTCAAAGTCGTCATCCAAGTCTTCCTCAGAGTCTTCGTCACACAAGAAGAGCTCAACTGGCAAGGCTCGTGCGCTTGTTGGCAAGGAAATGGATTCAGAGGAGGAATCCGCTTCTAAGGAGGCAGAGGTGGAGTCTGAGGAGGAATCTGATTCTGGCATTGCGAGTTTGGCTACAGCTTACGTCGCCAAGTCCATCTTCAACACTGAAGACAATGACTTCATCACCAACACCGATGCAAATGACAAGGACGACTCCACTCCTACCTACTGCTTCATGGCACGCGGTGCCAAGGTAAACACACGCACTACTCACTATCAAACATCCAGTGACGATGATTCTGATTGTGATTCAAAACCCAGCTACAAAACACTTGCTAAAATTGCAACTGAACAACAGAAAGCCATGGAACATATTCAAAAACTGTTAGACAGAAGCGATGATCTGTTGGGTGCTGAAATGACTCGGTCTGAATCCTTAATTGAAGACATAAAAAATCTTCACGTTAAGTATCAGGAACTTGAAGATCGTCATGATACTCTCTCAACAACTCATGAACAGCTCTCCTATGATTATCTTCAAAGGAAGCAAGATCTTGAGAAACTGAGAGCTGCTCATGAAGATCTTCAAAAGGAAAATGAGTCACTTCGCGCCGAACAGATCAGTTCCGCTCAGGAAGGATTTGAACCACCATGCCTTAAATGCATTGAGCGTGATAATGCTACTTCTGTTGCTGAATGTTCCACTGCTACTGCTGTTGCAATATCTTCAACTGTTGAAGTGGTAACTAACCCCTCTGCTGAGGATACCACTGCTATTGCTGATGAGAATGCTAGGTTGAAGACATTGCTTGAAACAGGGATGTACAAAAGTCTCAAAGGACATCAGACATTATGTGATGTCCTCAAGAAGCAGATTCTGAACCGAAACCCTAGGAAAGAGGGTGTTGGGTTCGTGAGGAAAATAAATGCAGATGGCTCTTACTGGAAACCTGAGCAGTACCCCAAAACCACATGGGTTGCTGCAAAGGAATCCTCAGCAGATCCATCCAATCTATCTGGCTTCACCTGTGCTAACCCAATTATCATTGATGAATCCTTTGATGCAAACTATAAGCTGTTTAGAAATCAGAATGGTGATGTGTTTGCCAGGTACATTGGTACTAACTGCAGGAATGGACCACCTATGAAGAAGATCTGGGTTCCAAAAACGTGTCTGGAGAATCTTCTTGTGAATGTCCTCATGACACCTCACATGAAGAAGACAAACCTCAGACCAAAGGCTTCATATGGTCCAAAGGCTTCATACAGACAGAGGACTCACCTGAGTCGCACTAACACAAATGTTTTGCAGGGAAACAATGCTCAGGCATATGAGAGCGGTTCTTCAAACCGTCATACTCATATGACCAAGAACTATTCTGCCTATTCTTATGAGTACTATTGCCCGCCTGCTAGACTGTTTGCTAGGGCTCCAAAGCCAAAATTCTCAGATGCTGCACTTAGACTTATTGCTTCTAAGCCACCCTTGAAAATGTGGGTGGTTAAGAAAGCTTAACTCTCTTTTGCAGGGAAAGGTCTCCAGCAGAAAACCAAAATCTTCTGACGCTATTGCTAGGGACCTTAAAAATCTTGTGGGGCGCAAGATCAAATGCCCGAATGGCATCACTATGTATTTCGTACCTGAATCGCATGCTACTCTCCCTATTAGTCCTAACCTGGATCTAAGTTTTCATAACCCACTGGTTTGTCAAATGTTTTTGCTTCACAATTCTCTTCGTGAAGACTATCCCCCTAACTGCATTGTAGGGTATGACACCAGCGTCTTCAGAGTCTTCAGAATGGATTATTGACAGTGGGTGTACAAATCACATGACTGGCAAAAGAAGTCTTTTTATGGACTCAACCTTACGTCCATCCGACAAGAGCCACATCACATTTGCTGACACTGGTAAAAGTAAGGTATTGGGTCTAGGTAGAGTTGCAATCTCAAAGGATCAACACATGGATAAAGTCATGCTTGTTGAATCCCTTGGCTTCAACTTAATGTTTATCTCAATGCTTTGCGATTTGAACATGATTGTAATTTTTGGAAAATATGGTTGCCTGGTACTAATGGAATCTGACAAGTCTCTAGTGTTTGAAGGGTATCGGAAAGATGATTTGTACGTGGTAGATTTCTCAGCAGGGCCACAGCTTGCAGTATGTCTTCTGGCAAAGGCTTCAGAATGCTGGCTTTGGCATCGGAGGCTTGGGCATGCTGGCATGAGGAACCTCCATTGCGAAGAAGAAGCATGTCATAGGCATCGAGGGCGTCAAGTTCAAGAAAGATCACTTATGCGGTGCCTGTGAAGCAGGGAAGATGACAAGGGCAAAACATCCTTCGAAGACAATCATGACCACTACTCGACCCTTCGAACTGCTTCACATGGATCTTTTTGGTCCCACTCACTACTCAACTTTTTCCACTACTGCTTGCCTCTATGGCTTTGTCATTGTTGATGATTACTCTAGATATACTTGGGTGCACATAATCCTTTACAAGACTGAAGTGCAGGATGTCTTCAGACGCTTCGCCAATTGAGCTATGAACAACTATGGCGCCAAGATAAAGCACATCAGAAGTGAATGGCACTGAATTCAAGAACACTGGCCTTGACACATATCTTGATACCTTGGGCATCACACATGAATTCTCAGCTCCGTACACGCCACAGCAGAATGGCGTCGTCGAATGCAAGAACAGAACACTAATTGAGATGGCCAGAACGATGCTAGATGAGTACAAGACTCCAAGAAAATTCTGGCCTGAAGCCATTGACACTGCATGCCATACAATCTACCGTGTTTATCTTCACAAGCTTCTGAACAAGACATCTTATGAACTTCTAACTGGCAAGAAGCCAAATGTCAGTTACTTCAGAGTATTTGGCGCAAGATGCAGGATCAAGGACCCACACCACACCTCAAAATTTGCACCAAAAGCACATGAGGGTTTTATGCTTGGATATGGAAAGGATTCACACTCCTACAGAGTCTTCAATCTCTTTCACTACAAAGTGGTTGAAACAGTGGATGTGCGGTTCGATGAGACCAATGGTTCACAAAGAGAGCAACTGCCAAATGTGCTAGATGAAGTTCCAGCTAGTGAATCAATCAAGCTTATGGGAACTGGAGAGATTATACCTTCTGAAGCTCATCCTGAAGAAGAACTTATCATCTCAGCACCTGATCCACATGAAGACAATGCTCAGCCTGAAGACATTCCTCCCAACGACAACACAGATCAGCAAGAGCAAAGTCTTCGCCATGTACATCCTCGTGTTGCCAATGAAGTGCAGATTGACAGAATAATTGACAGCATCAATGCACCTGGTCCACTCACTCGTTCAAAGGCAACTCAACTGGCAAATTTCTGTGGGCACTTCGCATTCGTCTCAATTTCAGAACCCAAGAAAGTTGAAGAAGCCTTTATGGAACCTGAATGGATTCAAGCAATGCAAGAAGAGCTTCATCAGTTTGAGCTGAACAATGTATGGGAATTGGTTAAGCGTCCTGATCCACGGAAGCATAACATAATAGGCACCAAATGGATATACCACAACAAGCAAGATGAGCATGGTCAAGTTGTCAGAAACAAAGCTCGTCTCGTTGCTCAAGGATATACTCAAGTGGAAGGCATTGACTTCGATGAAACATTTGCTCCTGTGGCCAGACTTGAAGCCATCCGTATACTGCTGGCCTATGCAAATCATCATAACATACTTTTATATCAAATGGATGTGAAGAGTGCCTTTCTCAATGGCAAGATTGAAGAAGAAGTGTATGTTGCACAACCACCTGGGTTTGAAGATCCAAAACATCCTGACATGGTTTACAAGCTCAATAAGGCACTGTATGGCCTCAAACAAGCCCCTCGGGCCTGGTATGACACACTCAAATACTTCCTGAAGAGCAAAGGCTTCATACCTGGCTCCCTAGATCCCACTCTCTTCACGAAGACATATGATGGTGAACTGTTTGTGTGCCAAATATATGTGGATGACATTATCTTCGGCTGCACCAATCAGAAGTACAGTGAGGAGTTTGGATATATGATGCAAGAGCAATATCAGATGTCTATGATGGGGGAGCTGAAATTCTTCCTCGGTCTTCAGATACGGCAACAACGCAATGGCATCTTCATATCTCAAGAAAAGTATCTCAAAGATTGCCTGAAGAAGTTCGGTATGCAAGACTGCAAAGGCTTCACAACACCAATGCCCGCCAAACATCATCTGGGTCCTGACGACAATGGTAAAGAGTTCGATCAAAAGGTATACCGCTCCATGATTGGTTCTTTGCTTTATTTATGTGCATCTAGGCCAGATATTATGCTTAGTTTTTGCATGTGTGCTCGATTCCAAGCGGCACCAAAGGAGTCACATCACTTAGCAGTGAAGCGAATTCTTCGATATTTGGCTCACACCCCAACTCTAGGGTTATGGTATCCAAAGGGCTCAGAGTTTGATCTGGTTGGATTCTCGGATGCTGATTATGCTGGTGATAAGGTTGATCGGAAGTCTACATCAGGCACATGTCACTTTCTGGGACGATCACTTTTATGTTGGTCTTCAAAGAAGTAGAACTGTGTATCCCTCTCCACTGTTGAATCTGAATACATTGCTGCTGGATCTTTCTGCGCTCAGCTTCTGTGGATGAAGCAAACTCTCAAGGACTATGGCATTCATCTGAAGCAAGTGCCTCTTTACTGCGACAACGAAAGCGCCATCAAGATCGCCAACAACCCAGTTCAGCACTCGAAGACAAAGCACATTGAAATTCGTCATCACTTTCTCAGAGATCATGTTGCAAAGGAAGATATTAATATCATACACGTCAACACTAAAGAGCAATTGGCAGATATCTTCACCAAGCCCTTGGATGAGAAGAGATTTTGCAAGTTACGGTGTGAGCTAAATATCTTGGAATCCTCAAATGTCCTGTGATCAGGCACACATCCTAACACTTATGCATATTGATGACTTAGATGTGCAACACACAAAGTAACGTATATCTTCAATCAATGAAGACATACATTCTAAGTGTGAATACATTAATGTGGAAATTGACTTTGGAGCGCCACGATAATTGTGCGCCGTGTCTGAGTCTAATACTTCCTATACGGTGGGTAACGCCACCACCAAACGTTCTATTTTGAAGTGTTTCACTCACGGTGTTACCTTGCAATGTCTTCACATTTGGTCTGGTTTCATTCCCAACATGTCTTCATGATTATCTTCACTATGTGGATTATATATATATATATATATATATATATATATATATACTAGTGTTTTGTCCTCTACAGCATTCACTTATAGCTATGTCTTCTTGTTTTGAATCTTTTGAACTAAGTGAATGTGATCGGACCCTAATCTCTCTATGCTTTCTATCTCAAATTCTATCTCTCCAAGTCATATGCATCCTATTGAAACTGTCGAATGTCTTCTCTGCGTCCTTGTCAGCAGAAGACACAAAGACAAACTTTAAAACCGTTTTCAATGCCCATTCATCCACAAGAAATCCGGAGAAGTAGGAACGACCACCCGACAATCCAGGCGTGCGTGGGATGTGGAACTGCCCCCGAGACTCCGCATGATGCCCACGTGCTGTTTAGATGTGAATCGCCAGGGGCACCTGTGTAATAGCGCAGTGCCGCCCCTGTGACTATAAATACACCCTCACTGCAGTCATTATCTCCTTCTTCCTCCCTCGCACGAACCCTAGCGCCACCGCTAGCTCTCGACGACGCCGGCGATGAAGCGCTTCACTGCCGCAACCTCTCCGACGCCGTTTTCACGCCGACCGCGGACATCACTCTCTCTGCCATCGCCGTAGGTGTCTTCCGTCGCCAAGTTAGGGCACGGAGGATTGAACTGCTCGGCCTCATCTCCCACTCCGTCTAGCAGTTCCAAGTGTGGTAAATAAAACCTCTTTTTACAGCCTCTTTTGATCCTATAGTTCGGTCACTTTCTGCCATAAGAAGTTTCTATTCACACAAGTTAGATCTCTCTCAGTCTGCATCTCATAACTTGCCTAGTATATTCACTTGTGCTTCATGAAGTAGTTAGACTCCTCACTTGTACTGATCTATGGGTTCGTACAAATCTGGAACCAACTTCTTTTCTATAAGTGAATGTCTTCGACGATGAGGTCAATGTCTTCTAAACTGATTTATCTTCAAAATCTTCTGAGAACGCATATGACCTCTTCCCCTTCCCTCGCACCTTAATGCTGTCACGGGTACATGTCCGTGGGAGAATCTTTTGGTTCTCATAGTCTGCATTCATTTGCAGAGTTCTTACAGCGTCACATCAATTCTCCTGAAGCCAGTTCCTGTTGGTCCAGCAAAAGAAAGCCTTTGAAGCCTTTGAACGTCTTGAAGCCTTCCAAGTTAAGGTTTATGGCTGCAGAAAAACCAGCAAGGAAGGGTGGCAGAAAGCATCGAGGGGAAACATCAAGAGATCTGCCAGATGACCTCTTAGAGCTGTACAATACAGATCCTGAAGAGGATTACAATCAGCGCAAGACACGAATCCAATGGATTCGACGCTATTGGGCGGAGCAATGGTTCCAATACCGCTTCGTCACCAAGGAGTACACTAAGAAAAGCGCCATCAAGAGACCATGGGGAGACGTACTATACAAAAATCTCGTGCCCAGGTCCAGAGATGAAGCCATTGCTCAAGGCTTCTATCCATGCATGGTCAGAGGACCGCAGCCTGCTGATGCTCATCCGTCGTCACTACTCTGGTGTCGTGACGACAATCTGTTCAAGCGCAACTTCCAGTTTGCCCAGAGGTCAGCGAAGCACAACAAGAAGAAATTGGGCTTAGACTTCAACCCTGGTCCCTCCGCACCAAGGGCAGATGGCACACGCGAGGCCGACCCCAATATCATCGGTCCGTATGCAAATCTTGAGGGCCTCATCACCCGCATCTTAGTCCAAGGGACTGCAGTCAATGACCCTCCTGCTGACTCTGAATCTGATGAAGCGCCTACTGCTCCGAAGCCAAAGCAGATGAAGCCAAAAGCTTCAAAGCAGACCCCTTCACCCAAAATCTCAAGGGCGAAGCCATTGGCAACTGCACCTCCTGAAGCCAGTGTGCAGTCTGAAGACTTATCACGAGTCTCCAAGCCCCAGGAAGCCAAGAAGCCTCAGCCACACACAGGCAAAGAGCTCACAGCTGCTGCCATTCTGCGCAGCGAAACCATTGATCTGTCAAGCGATGAAGATCTTGGAGATGACGCTCTTGAGCAGCTCATCAAGAGCAAGGAGGAGGCTGAAATCTTCAACAATCTGCCTCTGTTTGATGTCGCCATTATCCACAACTTCATCGATGAGTGGTTTGCTACACCAAATATCAGCTTCGATGATCTGCAGCTGCCCATTGGCCTCAGCGTCGCTTTCCAAGGCGCTATTGCTTCAGAACTTGCAATTGCCCAGAGCATTGTTGAACTGAAGCAGAAAATTGATTTTGAAAAGGCTCAGTTCAAGCAGCATATGGCCAAGCTCAGCATGCAAGAAGTGAAGAACTTCAAGATCATGTTGCACGAGCTAAAGGAGAACTTTCTGAAAAAGCGTGCTGAAGCTCAAGGTTCGCGGGAGCGAATGAAGACTCTGGTTGATCGCTGTGTGCAGGCCTACAATGAGGCCGAGAAGTGCAAGGCACTTGGGCGTCCCGGCATCGACCCCAGGATGGTCGCGAAGAAAAAGAAGAAGCATGATGTGCCTGAACCAGAGGCACCAAGACAAGAAGCTGCTCCAATTGTCTTCCCCACTGCTATGACTGGCTCGAAGCCAAAGAGCCGGTCAACCGCTTCAGAGCTCAAGAAGACACGGACAGCCGAGGCTGAAGCAAGGAAGAGGAAACACTCTGAAGCCTCTCCATCTGATCCCACCAAGAAGAAGCGCAAGATCAAGAAAGCTCGGGCTGCTCCCACAGAGCCCTTGATAGTTGAACCTCTCTCTGTCATCTATCCTGACGCAGATCGTCAGCTGATAGTTCATGAGCCTGCTCCCACAGAGGCTCCTGAAGCTGAAGATATTCCAGCAGCTGACCCCATCGCTGCTGAAGACATTGGTCACCAAGACAATGTACAAGATGATGCAGCCCTTCCTCAGCTTGAGACAAGCGAACTGATCAGCATTGGTCGTCCTGTGACGCCAATCGCACAAGCTGCATCATGGGCGGATCGCCCACAAGAAGAAGAATCTGAGGTCCAGACCACTCCAACTCCAACGGCGTCGTCTGCATTCCGCAGGCTTCGCAAGGGACCACGGCCTCAAGATTCGGCTGAAGACATTCCGGCTGCATCAGCCGAAGACAATGAAGAAGTACCACCAGAACCCACTCCCCCGCTCCACCAAGAAGCCGTTCTCCAGGAGAACGTGCCTGAGTCTGACCCTCCAGCTAGTCAAGTGGAGGCGGAAAATATGGAGGCTGCCACCGCCAACATTGAAGCCAATGTGGAGCCCTCCCCAACAACAGCTTCAGAAGACACTGAAGCTACTGCTCCTGACACTTCTGTGCCTGAGTCTGCTGCCGGTCCACAATTCAACTATCATGTTGCGCACATGCCTCAGGTTCAGAAGCCGATCCCACGACTGCCAAGGTTCCCGGGTCCTACATCAGCTCCTGGCTCCTTTAACGTCAATAGCTTCAGGGCAGATAATACGTTCTTCAACAGCTCCAAGAACCCTTATTCAAGGGAACGGATTGTATCAGATAGGTTCTGGAGCTATCCACAATGCAGCTATTATTCATGCATCCTATACAACCAAGGCCGCATCTTCCCGCACAAGCGCCTTGAGGTTGAAGCTGTTGCTGGTCTGCCCGGCCTGGAAGAAGCACTGGATTGCTTCAAGCAAGTGGGTTTGCTGCCATTTATCACAGATGAAGAGCACTGGAATGAAGAGATTCTGCTTCAATTCTATGCCACTCTTCATATCAAAGGCTACAACAGAGATCCGAAGACTTGAGTCCTGGAGTGGATGACCGGCAATGTCCATCATGAAGCCAATGCATTCAATATCATTGAGCTTACCGGCCTGCCCACTACTGGCAAATTCTTTGAGGAAGGCTGCCAACTACATGCTGAAGCAATTGAGAGCATATTCCAGAGGCCTGAACCAAATATGAGTTAGATGTTCTCAATGATGAAGCCATTGCCCCATGATGCACCCTATCCAACTGAGTTCTTCGTTGAAGACCTAGAGTACCTGCCCAGAACCATATATCACATCATCAGGCGGACTCTCTGGCCCATCAAGGGACACTCTCCACATGCCAAGGATGAAGGTGCAATGAAGACTCTCATATTCTACATCCTTCATGGCAAATGCTTCAATGTGCAGGACTTCTTCATACGCCAGCTTGCGGCATCCGGCTCAAATTTATTTGGCTTGAAGTTTTATGCTCCTTGGGTTATGAGGCTGATCAAGCTTCATTCTGCGATTTCATATCAGCCCTCAGCCCGCAACCATCGGATCTTCGTGCCAGATGTGGACACCTCTACTGAAGCTATATATCCTGAGCCTGCCAAGCAACCATTAAGTCTTCAGAATGCAGAACACCAAAGCTTCACTCAGAATGATGAAGGTGTTGCAGCCATCTCCAGAGTGTATCCGTTGGCTGGCACCACACGTGCACCTGCATCTACTGAAGCCACTGACAGCCCAGCTGATCAGCGACCCAAGAAGCGCGCTTGTGCCCTCAATGACTGAGAGCTTCTTGTGGCTCTTCACCAAAAGCATGACAGGCATCACGATTGGCTCAAGAGGCAAATGAAAAGCATCATGGAGGACGTCAATCGTATCAGAAATCTTGCAACCAAGAATGCATTTGTTGCACACGAAACCTGTCGCCGCACTTGGAAAGGACTCATGATGATGTGTCATGAAGCTGAACTTCAAGAGGATGGCTTCACAGAGCGCTTCAAATTTGACTCCACGCCTCCTCGAAGGGCAATGCTATGCAGAACTCCATCACTTGAAGATTCGGAGTTCTCTTCCTCTGCTGCCACGGTGACTGCACGGATTATTGAAGAAGAAGACGATGCTACATCACCTCCACCTCCTTCAGCACGCATCGAATCTGCACCAAGCTCGTCTGCACCGCCAAACACCTCCACCGAACCTGCTGCGCCTGGGAACGCGTAGAAACTCTATGACTTCAAACCTTTTTGGTCATCACTGACAAAAGGGGGAGAAGCATATGATGTTTATAGTCTTCAAGCGGGTCACTATGGGCGCGTGCCTTTATATTTTGCTACATTTTGCTTCGTGCTTACAACTCTCGTTTTGCTACATTTGGTTCTTTGAGTTGTAACACTTAAACTCGATGGTCGTCTGCTACTTGTTTGCCACTATGTTTTGCGAAGATAAATTCCGCATGTACGACGATAAATTTCGCACTTAGATCATTTCGCAGACGTCCATTTTTCATTATGCATGTCATTCTCTTCATATACTTTTACATGCATGGTGGATTGTCATCATATGTTGAAGTGGATCTCCACAAGTACAACCTGCCATGTGCATTTGCGTTCCAGAAGCAAACTACTTATATGCACATCTTCAGGGGGAGCCCTTGCAGCTTATGAAGACAATTCCTTTACAATTTCACAAATTATATTCCCCGTTGAAAACTTCAACTAGTTTTTCATCAATCACCAAAAAGGGGGAGATTGTAAGTGCATCTAGTGCCACCCCTAGTTAGTTTTGGAGTATTGACGACAAACCTAGTTGAGGGACTAATGTGTTTGTGAGAATTGCAGGATAACACAGGTAGAAGTCCCTCATTGATTCGGTTTTACTACCAGAGATGACCCCTAAAAATGTATGAAGACATTGAAGACAATGGTGGTATATGAAGATATTCACATTGAAGACTATGACAAGAGAAGTCACTATGTGAAGCCTATGGAACTCGAAGACTTAGATCCTTCGTAGTTTTATTTCATTTGTGTTGAGTCATAGGAACCACCGTACTGTTAAGTGGGGTCCAAGAGAACCAGTCAGAATGACTGAAGTGATGCCTAATTCAAAACCTATATCTTCGAGCGAAGACTATGAGAGCAAATCTTGTCCAGAGTCGGACAAGTCAGCTTTACTTGTAGCCCAAGTAAAGTTTCCGTGTGAGTTTGAAATCTGACCATTGGTACACGTGTCAGTTCCTTAGTGACCCAGGGTCATTTCGGACAAATCAGGTCGGGTTGCCCAGTGGCTATAAATAGTCCACCCCCTACAACCATAAACGGTTGGCTGCTCAGATTTCAGTGCACGGCTTTTGTCGTTTGAGAACAACCCACCTCAAAGCCTTTGAGAGAAAATTCCTAGCGAGGAGAAAAACCCTAACCACCCAGAGCCAGAGTAAATTGGGCATCACTTAAGTCTTCTTGTCTGAGTGATCTGAAGACTTATTACACTTGAGGACTGTGCATCCTCCAGCCGGTTAGGCGTCGCGTTCTGAGCATCCAAGAGAAATTGTGGATTGCCAGTGAACGAAGTCTGTGAAGGTTTGGGAGTCTACCTTGAAGACTTACCAGAGTGATTGGGCGAGGTCTATGTGACCTTAGCTCAAGGAGAAAACGGTGAGGACTGGGTGTCCTGAGCTACGTGTTCAGGACTGGGTGTCCGGGACTGTGTGTCCTTTGGTTTAAATACCTAGCCGCTCCAACCAGATGTATAGTTGTCACAGCAACTGGAACTGGTCCAACAAATCATTGTCTTCAGCGTGTCACTGGTTTCATCTTCACTTCCTTTTACTTACTGCTACATACTGTGAAGCCATTGCATGCTTACTTTATCTTCTGTCTTCACAACATAACTGCATGATTTGTTTGGCTTCATAACTTCTTCCTACCCGATCCTTATTACACTGCAGCTATTTGTCCTGTGCTTTCACTCTATTGAATACTTGACCATGGCTTGCCTAGTGTAATCTAACTTCCGCTGCTTAAGTGATAGGCATATATGTACTGTTTGTCTTCATAACCTTCACGTTTTGAAGACTTTCATAAAAATCGCCTATTCACCCCCCCTCTAGTCGATATAACGCACTTTCAATTCCACTATAATCCAATGTTTTTCCTATTCCCGCGTTCTTAGCTTTTTCATAAAAACTAATTGATTTTGAATGAGATGAACTATAAGAATTAAACGAAGGGCTACATCAGGCATATATGACTCAGAGCTTACATGCTATAGTGTGGTATTTATTCATAATTTGGTTGCAAAATCTAATGCGTGCAATGCATGTGTACCTTACTAGTACTTCGAGTATGTGCAAAACACGTAAATTAGAATACCAATGGCACGCTACACAGTGTCTCTCTTACATTTCATGAAGCCAAGTGGCACATGTGGAGGCGTTCTCGCGACCTCCTTGCGTGGATTGATCACAGTGACGTGCTGCTGGTTCCAGAAGAATGTACTCGTCCTCCCTAAGCCATACTAGCGGTACATGCATGAAGCGAAGATGTGCACGCACGCCACGCACGCACTCATTCCCTCGCACACACACGCGGGTACACGGGCGGACGCAATTTTGTACCAAGATCCACCCCATGTGATAATTTGACACGTGTAAAGTCGTTCACTTCATTGATGGTCAATTAATACAGCGCATGCAAATTGAGTAGACGTGAGGGTGGAAAAAAGACATTATTACTCCACTTTGCGCATGAGAGTAGTTAAATCGTGGGTTGCTAGTAGTACTTCCATGGGTCTCCTTCGTATTTTGTGCCAATTTTTGACAGTAATATAATATTTACGCATTTGAGCAGTTAGTACTTGAAATTTATGTTCCGCTAAACTCATCGGGAGCCGTTTCGGGCCTCAAAATCAAAACCATCAATTAATCTTTACCTTGTTCCCATCACATTCGAAAGCCTGCTCACACCTACTAGTACGTACCAAACCTGAACGTGTTCCCACTATGCAGGTATTAGTACTAGTGCTAGTACTTAGGTTATAAAAAGGGGAACTACCTAACCGAAAATTACTCTACCTTTCCTCCTCATAAGTGCTTCTTCTTCGTCCGTCGTTGCCATGGCCGATGAGCAGAGCTCTAGGTCGGGAACTACTCGTAACAAGGGAGCGGCAACCAAGGTTGCAGAAAAAAAAGAGGGCTCGCTGCCACGCAGAGACCTCGAAAGATCTCTCACGGGCAGGCGATGGCTCCCAGGAGCGCCCTAGCCACGGAGGCAAACATGCCGAGCCGGCGGAGCTGGAGTCGTTATCCCTCGACGGCATGCCCGATCAGCTCAATAAGCACCTCAATAAGCAGAAGGAGTTCATCCAAGGATTGATGGAGTTGCTGAAGGAGAGTCTCGATGACATGCCCGCTGAGCTCAATCAGCAGGGGGAGTTGACCGTCGGCTTGGTGATGCTGCTAAAGAGGAGCATTGCCTCGGAGAAGAAGGCGACCGGCGAAATCCTGCGACTTCAGGAGGACAAGGCGAAGCTCTGCCACGAGATCGACCTGTTGAAGGAGAAGAACGCCGGCAGGAAGAAGCTGCATGAGAATAGTAGTTCCTCGATGAAGATGTTGCAGGCCCTTGTCATGGAACAGAAGAAGGAGTTGGCAAAGCTCCGCATCGAGCACCCGGCTGCTGTCAAGGTACGTAATGCGGCCGTGGAACAGCTGATGAAGGCTCGCGTCGAGAAATCCCGCGTCATGGACAGAATGAAGAAGATGGCGGATGAGAGACGCAAGGATATGGAGGTCGTGGAGGAGATGAAGAAGAAGTTACGACTCTGCGGCGAATTAGATCATTTGGGGTGATAATCTTCCTTCTTCTTTTGCTCCCGTGTTTTATCTTTTGCTTCGGGTGTTTCGCCGCACGCGTCACGTTCTCTGCGAGGCATGACTAGAACAATGTTTTTTAGGGAATGAATAGAACAATGCTAACAATGAGATGACTAGCAAATTAGATCATTTTTTATCGCCATATGGCACTGGGCTGCCGTGTTTCGTGCTCCTCCATCGCAGTACTACTCCAGTGGAAAACTTGAGTATACCGCACGGTTCTTTGCTCCTCCTTGATCAGGTCGTCGACGCATTTATACGAGCAGTCAAATCACAAGGCCCCGCCTTCCAGCAGTAATGAGTTGTTAAATCATGAAGGCCCTCGCCTCTCGTGAAATCGACCAAGCTAGGCTGCCCCGCCCTCTAGCCTTTTAAAAATGTATACTTTTGTACAGCAGTAGTATCGATGGATTGCGCCATGGAGCAAAACTTGAAATTAAAAAAAAGGTGGTACATATAGAGAGAGCTTGTCGCCAAATTATGCATATAGTACTATTAAAAAGGCTAGTCACAATAATGGTGTCCAGCACAACCCACCCCTCAAATAAAACTAAGAGAGTGCTTGGATACGTTTTAGTCCCATGACTAAAAGTAGTGGGACTAAAACATGCTAGCCTCACCCATGCTTGGATCCAAATACTAAAAAGGCTAAAATCAAGTTAATGAGCATTTATTATCCTCCAAACCCTCCAATCCAGAACTCGCCTGTGTTAAAGGAGAGGAGTTAAATGAGTAGAGAGGGGACTAATCCACATTTTAGTAGGGGTACCCCTGACTAAAAAATTTTAGTCTCAAGACTAGTTTTAGCCCCTCTTTAGTCAGGGGTGCTTGGAACTTTAGCCTCTTAAAGAGACTATTTTTAGTCAGACTAAAATAAGTCCCTTGGATCCAAGCACCCTCTAAGCATCCTGGAATTCTTTGACAAAACTAAGTACCCTGGAATTCTTTGAAAACTAAACCACTGGCTATATGATGTTGGCCATATATATTGTACGTATATAATGTGAAGAAACGAGTGGTAGTACTATACCAACTAAAAGATGAAATGTAAGAAATACTAGTATGTACGTACTGAAGAGTTAAAGTAACGAGAAGAAACATAACATAGTTCTGCTGGGGGCTCAGCACAAAACACCCCTCAAATTAAATTAAGCACACCTGAAATTAAACTTTGCAACTATTCTGGTAGACACTGCATTAGAACCACCATGAGCAACAACACTGCCAACTTACTCGGAGTCCTCGTCCACGTCCTCGACTTCGTCCTTGTCCCTCTTCCTCTTGGCCGATACTTCTTTGCTTGAATCGCACACTTGGTTGTTGCTCTTCATCCAACCGTTGTAGATATTGAAGCAAAGATAGCCATCCATTGCAGCGTAGTGGATGTGGTCTATATCTAGTACATTCCGCGGCCATGCATGATGATGAAATGTGTATGGAGGTTTCTCCAGTTTACCATACGAAGGATGAACCATGGCTCCTGCCAGGGTCAGCATTGAAGGCTGACGAGAGGACACCAGCTGATTCTTCTGGAGGTCTAAGGGGTTGCCTACAACGAGACCTATCCGACACAGGACATCCCTGTCGTTCTTAAAGTCTACAATAACGAATTTCACTATTTTGTCCTTGAGGAAGTTCTTAAAATCCTGGCACTCAACGTCGGCATGGCATATGTGATAGACCAAGAAAACGTTATGTACGCAAACCTGGATCACGGCGGGCTTCTTCCTCTCTTCGTCCTTTAGATCCTTCTCTGGTCCCAGGACTGTGGTGTACTCAACATCTAGCCCAGCGACCCACTCATCATCTGAGTTTTCGAACATGCGTCTAAAGTAAGAAAGGCATCCTTTCACCGTCGTGGAAGAACGGGTGTAGATGACGTCGAACTCATCGCCGGTGATGGTTCTAACCTTGTACTCACCACCGATCATGGAGATTTGGGACGCCATGGATTTGGGAGGAGGGTTAGGATTAGTGGAACTACCGTAATGTGAATGGAAGGCACGACTAGGAGCGAACCGCCGTAGTATTGAAGGACGTGCAGGGACGAGTAGGAGCGAACTGCCAGCGTGCGAACGGCAGGGTAGTGGCTTTCCATTCTCCCATGATACGGGCTTCCGAGAGCCCTTGGATCTGAGATCGAACGGTTGCATGGCGTTATTCTAGACCTATGGGTGAATATCCTATCAAGGAGGGTTATTCTACAAATTTTGAGCAACTTAGCATGCGACCGTTTGATCTCAGATCCAAGGGCTGCCAGCAGCCCATATCATGGTCGCGCCTACCACGACCGTCGCGTCGCTCGCGCGGTCGCGCCCTTGGAGATTTAACACGGTGCGTTAGGCTATCTGATGTTGGCATGTCATACATAGTCATCACTTAGTCACTCATACTACAACAAGGTTGGCTATAAGGTTGGCTATAAGTGTATTTTTTTACTCCTCTCTATCTCTTTCTCCGTACTCCCTCCGTCCCATAATATAAGAATGTTTTTGACACTAGTGTAGTGCCAAAAACAATCTTATATTATGGGACACATGGAGTACTAGTATTTATTGCATTTGCCAAGGAGTGACCTCTTCCAATGAAATGGTGTTGCTAAGTTTGCTTCATTTAATTAGCTATAGACTCAAAATTGTCTTTTCACCTAGGTACACGCGCTTAGCACCGTTTCTTCCTTGGGTCACCAAACTAGTCTCTCTCTTCTTGATTAACTTGCCACATCAGACTTTATGCCTACGTGGCAAGCTTAAGCACCTGTAGGAGCAAGTAAAAGTAAGTACAATAGTGCGCTTTACATGGCATTTTTGCATATGTGGAGGAAAGAGAGGCAAGGAAAAAGTGGAGAAGTGGGCTCTCATGCAAGAGCCAGCCTCTACTACATGGTGGAGCATTGGGAGAGGCACCTGTATGGAGGTGGTCAGGAATCGGGAGACTCACGCCGGGCGTAGCGCCGCAGTTAAAATGATAATGGCAAGTCAAATCACGGGGCCCCACCTGTCCAGCAGTAACTCGCTGTCAAAATCACACAGCCCTACATTTGCAGCAGCCTACTCCCTCATCTTCTTGCGTCTCTGTCGAACCGACTAGGCGAAACTGCCCCGCCGCCTACCGCGCAGGAAAAGCCCCGCCCTCGACTTTTAAATAGTATACAGTATACTAATTTTGTATCCATGGATTGCGCCCGCGCCATGGAGCAAAGCGTCTAGAAAACGGAGGAGAGACGGTGGTCTTGCAATAGAGAAGAGGGAGAGGCGAGACGGTGGTTTTGGAATGGAGATGATGGAGAGGAGAGGAGGTGGTTTTGCAATGGAGAAGATCAGAAGAGGGAGAGGCAAGACGGTGGTTTTGGAATGGACATGATGGAGAGGAGAGGAGGTGGTTTTGCAATGGAGAAGAGGGAGAGGAGCGTGCGGCAGCGATTTAGGATTGGACGAGAGGGCCGGCGCGCTGTGACTGGATCAAAATCAAAATCAATTTACCCTTCAATTAAGAAAGCGACCCCACATTAACTAGTCTCCCTTTTATTCTGGGTCATAATTGACCATGATTTTTGCACATAAAATATATGTTATACGTTGCAAAAATAATATAATTTGAAAGTACATTCAGATACGAACCAAACGATACAATTTTTGGTGACATGCATTCACATTTTGCTTGTCAAATACAGTATGTGGTCAAACTTTGACCCAAAATACGCAAAACAACAAAAAAATACTTCCAAGACCAGCGCGGCTCTTCCGCTCTTCTCCTCTTAAACCACCGCCGCTCCTCTCCTGTTCCAATCTAAATGCAGCGCCGCTCCTCTCCTCTTCCATTTCAAAACCACCGCCCCTCCTCTCCTGTTCCAGTCCAAAACCAGCGTCGCTCCTCTCCCGTTCTAATCCAAAACCAGCACTGCTCCTCTCCTCTTCCATTCAAAAACCACCGCCGGAGAGTGAAGGTGCTATGGAGAAGTAGATCGATGGAGGAGTACAACCGATACGTGAGGATCGCAGACGGCGACCCTGTGAAACTAGCTAGGATGTTGGAGATACAGTCTTGGTTTGACAACAAGGACCAACTAGCGGCGACGACGACATCCATGGCCAAATATATGCAACAGAGCGAAAAGGCGGCGATACTCCCGGAGGGATTTGCTCCTCTAGGCCATGGAGCAAACAGATTCACCGAATTCAATCGTGAGGGAGCGGTGGTGGGAGTATCGATCCCAGATGGAGCATCCACCAGAGATTGAAGGATCGAGCATCTACAGGGTGCCGTTTGTGAGGGTGTCCTTCCAGAGCGAGCCGGTGGAGTCTTCGTCGACCGAACCCAACTACAAGAGGAGAAAAGCAGTTGGCCCGATGACACTTCCCCGCCATCGTCTCCCTCGCCATTCACATCGTCTCATGCGGTGGCTGTCTGCCGCCGAGGAATAGGAGGGGGCTGCCCCCCCCCCCCCCCCCCCCGCCAGCCCAATAGTCGGGCAGGTTGTGAATTGTCAGGAGGAGCTTAGGGTTGTCAGTATTTGCAGGTTGTGAATTGTGTTTTGTGTTGTGTATTTTGAGAGTACTTTCAGATATGAATGTCTTTTGAATTTCAGATTTGCAGTATTGAGCATATGAAGTATTTTATGAATTCTAGATATCTATTTTTAGCACTTAAAAATGTAGTTTCATAGGAGTATAAAAGTGCAGACAATGTGATTCTCAGAGAAGAAACTGCAAGTTTCAGTGTCAGATAAGAAACTGCAAGTTCAGTTTCAGATAAGAAACTGCAACTTTCAGAGGCAGAGCATTTATATTCACACGGCCTTTTCAAATAGGGTTAACATCATGTTGGAAGTTTTATTCATGGTCGAAAATGGAACTACCAGCCAGTTAACATCATGCTGATCAACATTCATGCATAGCACATCTTCATATGATGCACAGTCGAAATGCCCACACAATGTCAAGTGTGCGAAACACAGAGAAAACGAGGGACGAAGTTTTGGCAAGTGTTGGACGTGGTTTTCGGCTGCCCCGTCTAGGCTTTCATTTTTAACATGCGCAGCCCACGACCTTGGATGGGAGGTCCATAGGCCTGTTTGTATTTTCTTAGGGCCATCATGTATCGACCGGCCTATGGACCTCCCATCCGAGGTTTTATTTTTGGCAGCCCAATTTATGTATTTTTTTTGAAGAAAACACGGAGGTCTGTTCTATTTTTCTATATAAGAATAGGAACGCCAGGTCCAACTTGTGTTTCCCTTCTAACTATATTATATATATTTAAATTATTTTATATGTTGACTGTTTAGTTCACATAATTGGCAAATAGATGACTGCTCTCGCGATCCCCTTCGCCCCCGCCACCACCTCCACCCTCGCCGCCGGCCCCGCCACTACCTCCACCCTCGCCGCCGCCATAGATCTCGCCGCCACCCCCCGCCTCCTGACTCTGGGCGCGCCCACCCCCCTCAGCAAGTCCGCTCACGCGCCCC
Source organism: Triticum monococcum (assembly GCA_034509565.1). Lineage (NCBI taxonomy): Eukaryota > Viridiplantae > Streptophyta > Magnoliopsida > Poales > Poaceae > Triticum > Triticum monococcum. The sequence continues at coordinate 360,777,967 of CM067845.1, read as the reverse complement.
ATGGAGTCGCCGGCCATATCCACGGGGGAATGGCTGGAAGACAGGCAGATGTACAAGATGCATCTCCCACATGTCTACAAAGCCTTCCCGCGGATGCTCCAGCCGCTCAACTCTGTCGCGCCGGCGGTGCTACGGGAAACTCGAGGGAGGAGATGGAGGGAGCGGGCGATGCAGATCCGCGATGACGCTCTCTCTTGGACCCAGTGCACGCGCGAATGGAGGGAAGCAGAGGAGGAAGCTGCGAGGGAGGAAGCCGAGGAGGGACCGAATCCGTTCTCTCACTCGCGCAGGTATGCTCGGATGTGCAAGGATCATGTGGATTGGGAGCTGCTGAATCTAGCCCTGTGGATCTACTTCAAAGGAGATTTCTCGGAGAAGCACAGGATGCCCCACCCCAGGGAGCCACCGATTGCGTTCGTTCGATGGGCGAAAGGAGAAGTGAATTCAGGAGATCCACGGCATGCTGCGAGATGAGAATGCTTGACTGGACTCATGCCCACCAGCACACCATCGGAGCCGGAGCAGGTGGATCCCCTACCTTACCTCTCCCCCAAACCTGCAGAAGATTGAAATTAGGCTTGCAATCTGCTTCAATTGAGCTGTCTGGTGGTTATTTCTGCTTCCTGAGAGACAACATCTGGCTGGAGGATGAGAAGGAACCAGGAACTCCGATGAATTTCCCCTATCACAATGGGGGGAGCGCCGGTTGGGCAGTGGTACGGCCCACCTCCGCCCCAAATGGGGGCACAATCTGGGCAAGCTCCTGTAATTGCCCAAGATCGATCTGCTGGTGGTTCTGACTCTCAGATCAGTGGGAAATCTCAAGGCAAGAATCAACAAAAGAAGAGACAGGACATCCAGAAAACTGCTCCTGCCCCTGCTTCAGGCCTTATGGCATACTCTGAGGTGATCTGCTACAACTGTGGGGAACCAGGCATCATTTGGATAAATGTGTCAAGCCCAAGAGTTGTTTTATCTGCAAAATGGTTACCCATAAAGTTGAGAATTGCCCTGTCAGAAGGAAAACCCACGGTTCTGCTAGATATGTTGGAAGTGCTGCTCCAGGATTAGGGTTCTACCACATAGACCCACCTGATGAAAATGCTCAGTATCATGGCTCCCTGAAGAATGTGGGGATTGTTCTGGTAGAAGCTGGTGAAGTGACCAAGCAGGAACTTGCCACTGAGTTTGCAAACATTTACAAAACCAACTGGCTCTGGCCAATCAATGCCCTAGATGAGTGGACATTCTTGGTCAAATTCCCTCCTGAAATAGATGTAGTTCAACTTGCTGGATACCCCTGTTTTGGTCTCAAAAAAGACAATGTTGTAGTCAATGTTGAAGTCTGGAAAGGCAGGATTGAGGCTGAAGAGGACCTCCAGGAAACTTGGATCAAGATCAAGAAATTGAACCCCAAGTGGTGTGACTGGACTATGCTGGATCAAATCACTTCCACTCTGGGGGTCTTACTGGATGTGGATTGGCAGCATAATTTCAAGTCATTCTATGAAACTGTTAGGGTCAAAATCTTATGTAAAGATCCCTCCAAAATCCCTGCTGAAAGGCTTTTTGGAGTTGGGAACAAAATCTATAGGCTACTCATTGAGGTGGAGTCCTTAACCCCCACTGAAACTGGCACCTCCACCAACCTCTCTATTGATACATATGTCTCTGCAGCTGAAACCGGTACCAATCTTACTGAAGATGTTGAATCCAACAGGAGCTCTAGATCTGAATTAGATAAAGGCCCTGCTGCCAATTCTAGGGCCCCTAACATCAGAGGACAGTCTTTTGGCCACAATCATATGCTTGGAGAAACTACACCCACTTCAGTCCTCAAGACACACCTCCCTGATTCTCCATACACTCCTCAACTTAGCATCCAGGAAAGGATCTTGAATTTTGTGCTTGATGAAACTGATGGATTCAACCTCCTCAGGGAAACTGATGGATCGCGAGCGGAAGCGTTCAAAGAACGGGGATGAAGGAGTCGTACTCGACGTGATCCAAATCACCGGAGATCCTAGCGCCAAACGAACGGCACCTCCGCGTTCAACACACGTACGGTCAGCGAAATGTCTCCTCCTTCTTGATCTAGCAAGGGGGAAGGAGAGGTTAAGGAAGATGGCTCCGGCCGCAGCACGACGGCGTGGTGGTGATGGAGCTGCAGTACTCCGGCAGGGCTTCGCCAAGCTCTATGGAGGAGGAGGAGGTGTTGGAGAGGGAGAGGGAGGCACCAAGGCATGGGTGTGATGGCCCTTCCTCCCCCCACTATATATAGGGGGCCTAGGGGGGGCGTCGGCCCTAGGAGATGCAATCTCCTAGGGGGCGGCGGCCAAGGGGTGGGGGGCTTGCCCCCCCAAGCAAGGGGGCGCCCCCCTTTAGGGTTTCCCCCACCCTAGGCGCATGGGCCTTAGGGGAAGTGGCGCCCCATCCCACTTTGGGCTGGGTCCCTTCCCACTTCAGCCCATGGGGCCCTCCAGGATAGGTGGCCCCACCCGGTGGACCCCCGGGACCCTTCTGGTGGTCCCGGTACAATACCGGTGACCCCGAAACTTGTCCCGATAGCCGAAATAGCACTTCCTATATATAATTCTTTACCTCCGGACCATTCCGGAACTCCTCGTGACATCCGGGATCTCATCCAGGACTCCGAACAACATTCGGGTTACTGCATATACATATCCCTACAACCCTAGCGTCACTGAACCTTAAGTGTGTAGACCCTACGGGTTTGGGAGACATGTAGACATGACCGAGATCGCTCTCCGGTCAATAACCAACAGCGGGATCTGGATACCCATGTTGGCTCCCACATGTTCCTCAATGATCTCATCGGATGAATCACGATGTCGAGGATTCAAGCAACCCCGTATACAATTCCCTTCGTCAATCGGTATGTTACTTGCCCGAGATTCAATCATCGGTATCCCAATACCTCGTTCAATCTCGTTGCCGGTAAGTCACTTTACTCGTACCGTAATGCATGATCCCGTGACCAGACACTTGGTCACTTTGAGCTCATAATGATGATGCATTACCGAGTGGGCCCAGTGATACCTCTCCGTCATACGGAGTGACAAATCCCAGTCTTGATCCGTGTCAACCCAACAGACACTTTCGGAGATACCCGTAGTATACCTTTATAGTCACCCAGTTACGTTGTGATGTTTGGTATACCCAAAGTACTCCTACGGTATCCGGGAGTTACACAATCTCATGGTCTAAGGAAAGGATACTTGACATTGGAAAACTCTAGCAAACGAACTATACGATCTTGTGCTATGTTTAGGATTGGGTCTTGTCCATCACATCATTCTCCTAATGATGTGATCTCGTTATCAATGACATCCAATGTCCATAGTCAGGAAACCATGACTATCTGTTGATCAACAAGCTAGTCAACTAGAGGCTTACTAGGGACATGTTGGTGTCTATTTATTCACACATGTATTACGATTTCCGGATAACACAATTATAGCATGAATAAAAGACAATTATCATGAACAAGGAAATATAACAATAATGCTTTTATTATTGCCTCTAGGGCATATTTCCAACAGTCTCCCACTTGCACTAGAGTCAATAATCTAGTTACATTGTGATGAATCGAACACCCATGGAATTCTGGTGTTGATCATGTTTTGCTCTAGGGAGAGGTTTAGTCAACGGATCTGCTACATTCAGGTCCGTATGTACTTTACAAATATCTGTGTCTCCATCTTGAACATTTTCACGAATGGAGTTGAAGCGACGCTTGATGTACCTTGTCTTCTTGTGAAACCTGGGCTCCTTGGCAAGTGCAATAGCTCTGGTGTTGTCACAGAAGAGCTTGATCGGCCCCGACGCATTGGGTATGACTCCTAGGTCGGTGATGAACTCCTTTACCCAAATTGCTTCATGTGCTGCCTCCGAGGCTGCCATGTACTCCGCTTCACATGTAGATCCTGCCACGACGCTCTGCTTGCAACTGCACCAGCTTACTGCCCCACCATTCAAAATATACATGTATCCGGTTTGTGACTTAGAGTCATCCAGATCTGTGTCGAAGCTAGCGTCGACGTAACCCTTTACAACGAGCTCTTCGTCACCTCCATAAACGAGAAACATTTCCTTAGTCCTTTTTAGGTACTTCAGGATATTCTTGACCGCTGTCCAGTGTTCCTTGCCGGGATTACTTTGGTACCTACCTACCAAACTTATGGCAAGGTTTACATCAGGTCTGGTACACAGCATGGCATACATAATAGAACCTATGGCTGAGGCATAGGGGATGACGTTCATCTCTTCTATATCTTCTGCCGTGGTCGGACATTGAGGTGAGCTCAATTTCACACCTTGCAACATAGGCAAGAACCCCTTCTTAGACTAATCCATATTGAACTTCTTCAGTATCTTATCAAGGTATGTGCTTTGTGAAAGACCTATGAGGCGTCTTGATCTATCTCTATAGATCTTGATGCCTAATATAAATGCAGCTTCTCCAAGGTCCTTCATTGAAAAACTCCTATTCAAGTAGGCCTTAATGCTGTCCAAGAGTTCTATATCATTTCCCATCAAAAGTATGTCATCTACATATAATATGAGAAATGCTATAGAGCTCCCACTCACTTTCTTGTAAACGCAGGCTTCTCCATAAGTCTGCGTAAACCCAAACGCTATGATCATCTCATCAAAGCGAATGTTCCAACTCCGAGATGCTTGCACCAGCCCATAAATCGAGCATTGGAGCTTGCACACCTTGTCAGCATTCTTAGGATCGGCAAAACCTTCCGGCTGCATCATATACAATTCTTCCTTAAGGAAACCATTAAGGAATGTCGTTTTGACGTCCATTTGCCATATCTCATAATCATAGAATGCGGCAATTGCTAACATGATTCGGACGGACTTTAGCTTCGCTACCGGTGAGAAAGTCCCATTGTAGTCAACCCCTTGCACTTGTCGATAACCCTTAGCGACAAGCCGAGCTTTATAGATGGTCACATTACCATCCGCGTTTGTCTTCTTCTTAAAGATCCATTTATTTTCTATGGCTCGCCGCTCAACGGGCAAGTCAATCAAAGTCCATACTTTGTTTTCATACATGGATCCTATCTCGGATTTCATGGCTTCCAGCCATTTGTCGGAATTCGGGCCCGCCATCGCTTCTTCATAGTTCGAAGGTTCACCATTGTCTAACAACATGATTTCCAAGATAGGGTTGCCGTACCACTCTGGTGCGGAACGTGTCCTTGTGGACCTACGAAGTTCAGTAGCAACTTGATCTGAAGTTTCATGATCATCATCATTAACTTCCTCTCTAGTCGGTGCAGGCACCTCAGGAACATTTTCTTGAGTTGCGCCATTTTCCGGTTCAAGAGGTAATACTTCATCAAGTTCTACTTTCCTCCCACTTACTTCTTTCGAGAGAAACTCTTTCTCTAGAAAGGACCCATTCTTGGCAACAAAGATCTTGCCTTCGGATCTGAGGTAGAAGGTATACCCAATAGTTTCTTTAGGGTATCCTATGAAGACGAATTTTTCCGATTTGATTCGAGCTTTTCAGGTTGAAGTTTCTTGACATAAGCATCGCATCCCCAAACTTTTAGAAACGACGGCTTAGGTTTCTTCCCAAACCATAATTCATACGGTGTCGTCTCAACGGATTTCGATGGAGCCCTATTTAAAGTGAATGCGGCAGTCTCTAAAGCATAGGCCCAAAAAGATAGCGGTAAATCGGTAAGAGACATCATAGATCGCACCATATCTAATAGAGTGCGATTACGACGTTCGGACACACCATTATGCTGAGGTGTTCCAGGTGGCGTGAGTTGTGAAACTATTCAACATTTTCTGAAGTGTGTGCCAAATTCGTGACTCAAGTATTCTCCTCCACGATCTGATCGTAGGAACTTGGTATTCCTGTCATGTTGATTTTCAACCTCACTCTGAAATTCCTTGAACTTTTCAAAGGTCTCAGACATGTGTTTCATCAAATAGATATACCCATATCTACTCAAGTCATCAGTGAGGGTGAGAACATAACGATAGCCGCCGCGAGCCTCAACACTCATTGGACCTCACACATCAGTATGTATGATTCCCAATAAGTTGGTTGCTCGCTCCATTGTTCCTGAGAACGGAGTCTTGGTCATTTTACCCATGAGGCATGGTTCGCACGTGTCAAATGATTCGTAATCAAGAGACTCTAAAAGTCCATCTGCATGGAGCTTCTTCATGCGTTTGACACCTATGTGACCAAGGCGGCAGTGCCACAAGTATGTGGGACTATCATTATCAACCTTACATCTTTTGGTACTCACACTATGAATATGTGTAGCATTACGCTCGAGATTCATTAAGAATAAACCATTCACCATCGGAGCATGACCATAAAACATATCTCTCATATAAATAGAACAACCATTATTCTCGGATTTAAATGAGTAGCCATCTCGTATCAAACGAGATCCTGATACAATGTTCATGCTCAAACTTGGCACTAAATAACAATTATTGAGGTTCAAAACTAATCCCATAGGTAAATGCAGAGGTAGCGTGCCGACGGCAATCACATCGACCTTGGAACCATTCCCGACGCGCATCGTCACCTCGTCCTTCGCCAGTCTCCGTTTATTCCGCAGCTCCTGCTTTGAGTTACAAATGTGAGCAACTGCACCGGTATCAAATACCCAAGAGCTACTACGAGTACTGGTAAGGTACACATCAATTACATGTATATCACATATACCTTTCGTGATGCCGGCCTTCTTGTCCGCTAAGTATTTGGGGCAATTCCGCTTCCAGTGACCACTTCCCTTGCAATAAAAACACTCAGTCTCGGGCTTGGGTCCATTCTTTGGCTTCTTCCCGGCAGCTTGCTTGCCGGGCGCGGCAACTCCCTTGTCGTCCTTCTTGAAGGTTTTCTTACCCTTGCCTTTCTTGAACTTAGTGGTTTTATTCACCATCAACACTTGATGTTCCTTTCTGACTTCTACCTCTACTGATTTCAGCATTGCAAATACTTCAGGAATGGTCTTTTCCATCCCCTGCATATTGAAGTTCATCACAAAGCTCTTGTAGCTTGGTGGAAGCGACTGAAGGATTCTGTCAATGACCGCGTCATCCAGGAGATTAACTCCCAGCTGAGTCAAGCAGTTATGCAACCCAGACATAGTGAGTATATGCTCACCGACAGAACTGTTTTCCTCCATCTTACAGCTGAAGAACTTGTCGGATACTTGATATCTCTCGACCCGGGCATGAGCTTGGAAAACCATTTTCAGCTCTTCGAACATCTCATATGCTCCGTGTCTCTCAAAACGTTTTTGGAGCCCCGGCTCTAAGCTGTAAAGCATGCCGCACTGTACGAGGGAGTAGTCATCGGTACGTGCCTGCCAAGCGTTCATATCGTCTTGTTCTGCAGGGAGAACAGGTGCGTCACCTAGCGGTGCTTGTAGGACATAATCTTTCTTGGCAGCTATGAGGATGATCCTCAGGTTCCGGACCCAGTCCGTGTAGTTGCTGCCGTCGTCTTTCAGCTTGGTTTTCTCTAGGAACGCGTTGAAGTTGAGGACTACATTGGCCATTTGATCTACAAGACATATTGTAAATATTTTAGACTAAGTTCATGGTAATTAAGTTCATCTAATCAAATTATTCAATGAACTCCCACTCAGATAGACATCCCTCCAGTCATCTAAGTATAACATGATCCGAGTTAACTAGGCCGTGTCCGATCATCACGTGAGACGGACTAGTCAACATCGGTGAACATCTTCATGTTGATCATATCTACTATACGACTCATGCTCGACCTTTCGGTCTTCTGTGTCCCGAGGCCATGTCTGTACATGCTAGGCTCGTCAAGTCAACCTAAGTGTTCTGCATGTGTAAATCTGTCTTACACCCGTTGTATGTGAACGTTAGAATCTATCACACCCGATCATCACGTGGTGCTTCGAAACAACGAACTGTCGCAACGATGCACAGTTAGGGGGAACACTTTCTTGAAATTATTATGAGGGATCCTCTTATTTACTACCGTCGTTCTAAGTAAACAAGATGAAAAAACATGATAAACATCACATGCAATCAAATAATAATAGTGACATGATATGGCCAATATCACATAGCTCCTTTGATCTCCATCTTGGGGCTCCATGATCATCTTGTCACCGGCATGACACCATGATCTCCATCATCATGATCTCCATCATCGTGTCTCCATGAAGTTGCTCGCGAACTATTACTTCTACTACTATGGCTAACGCGTTTAGCAATAAAGTAAAGTAATTTACATGGCGTTTCTCAATGACACGCAGGTCATACAAAAAATAAAGACAACTCCTATGGCTCCTGCCGGTTGTCATACTCATCGACATGCAAGTCGTGATTCCTATTACAATAGCATGAACATCTCATACATCACATATATATCATTCATCATTCATCACAACTTTGGCCATATCACATCACAAAACACTTGCTGCAAAAACAAGTTAGACGTCCTCTAATTGTTGTTGCAAGTTTTACGTGGCTGCAATAGGGTGCAAGAACGTTTTCTTACCTACGTGAAAGCCACAACGTGATTTGTCAAATTCTATTTACCCTTCATAAGGACCCTTTTCATCGAATCTGCTCCAACTAAAGTGGGAGAGACAGACACCCGCCAGCCACCTTATGCAACTAGTGCATGTTAGTCGGTGGAACCGGTCTCACGTAAGCGTACGTGTAAGGTTGGTCCGGGCCGCTTCATCCCACAATACCGCTGAAGCAAGATAAGACTAGTAGCGGCAAGAAAGTTGACAACATCAACGCCCACAACAAATTGTGTTCTACTCGTGCATAGAGAACTACGCATAGACCTAGCTCATGATGCCATTGTTGGGGAACGTTGCAGAAAACAAAAAATTTCCTACGGTTTCACCAAGATCCATCTATGAGTTCATCTAGCAACGAGTGATTGGATGCATCTACGTACCTTGTAGATCGCGAGCGGAAGCGTTCAAAGAATGGGGATGAGGGAGTCATACTCGACGTGATCCAAATCACCAGAGATCCTAGCACCAAACGGATGGCACCTCCGCGTTCAACACACGTACGGTCAGCGAAACGTCTCCTCCTTCTTGATCCAGCAAGGGGGAAGGAGAGGTTGAGGAAGATGGCTCCAGCAGCAGCATGACGGCGTGGTGGTGATGGAGCTGCAGTACTCCGGCAGGGCTTCGCCAAGCTCTATGGAGGAGGAGGTGTTGGAGAGGGAGAGGGAGGTGCCAGGGCATGGGTGTGATGGCCCTTCCTCCCCCCCCCCACTATATATAGGGGGCCTGGGGGGCGTCGGCCCTAGGAGATGCAATCTCCTAGGGGGGCGGCGCCAAGGGGTGGGGGGCTTGCCCCCCAAGCAAGGGGGCGCCCCCCTTTAGGGTTTCCCCCACCCTAGGCGCATGGGCCTTAGGGGAAGTGGCGCCCCATCCCACTTTGGGCTGGGTCCCTTCCCACTTCAGCCCATGGGGCCCTCCGGTATAGGTGGCCCCACCCGGTGGACCCCCGGGACCCTTCCAGTGGTCCCGGTACAATACCTGTGACCCCGAAACTTGTCCCGATAGCCGAAATAGCACTTCCTATATATAATTCTTTACCTCTGGACCATTCCGGAACTCCTCGTGACGTCCGGGATCTCATCCGGGACTCCGAACAACATTCGGGTTACTGCATATACATATCCCTACAACCCTAGCGTCACCGAACCTTAAGTGTGTAGACCCTACGGGTTCGGGAGACATGTAGACATGACCGAGATCGCTCTCCGGTCAATAACCAACAGCGGGATCTGGATACCCATGTTGGCTCCCACATGCTCCTCGATGATCTCATCGGATGAACCACGATGTCGAGGATTCAAGCAACCCGGTATACAATTCCCTTCGTCAATCGGTATGTTACTTGCCCGAGATTCGACGTCGGTATCCCAATACCTCGTTCAATCTTGTTACCGGCAAGTCACTTTACTTGTACCGTAATGCATGATCCCGTGACCAGACACTTGGTCACTTTGAGCTCATAATGATGATGCATTACCGAGTGGGCCCAGTGATACCTCTCCGTCATACGGAGTGACAAATCCCAGTCTTGATCCGTGTCAACCCAACAGACACTTTCGGAGATACCCGTAGTATACCTTTATAGTCACCCAGTTACGTTGTGACGTTTGGTATACCCAAAGTACTCCTACGGTATCCGGGAGTTACAGGATCTCATGGTCTAAGGAAAGGATACTTGACATTGGAAAACTCTAGCAAACGAACTATACGATCTTGTGCTATGTTTAGGATTGGGTCTTGTCCATCACATCATTCTCCTAATGGTGTGATCTCGTTATTAATGACATCCAATGTCCATAGTCAGGAAACCATGACTATCTGTTGATCAACGAGCTAGTCAACCAGAGGCTTACTAGGGACATGTTGGTGTCTATTTATTCACACATGTATTACGATTTCCGGATAACACAATTATAGCATGAATAAAAGACAATTATCATGAACAAGGAAATATAATAATAATGCTTTTATTATTGCCTCTAGGGCATATTTCGAACACTGTTGGGGTCAAGTCAAGTTAAATAACTGCGAAAGTGATTTTTTCCTTGCTGGTAAAGGCCTTAGGCAAGGTGACCCATCTCCCCACTTTTGTTTAATTTAGTAGTGGACGTTCTTACTAAAATACTGAGCAAAGCTGCTGATCATAGTCTGATTGCAGGGCTCTGTCCTGAGGTCTGCCCTGGTGGCATCATCTGCCTTTAATATGCAGATGATACCATCCTTTTCTTAGACAATGACTCCACACATGCTAGCATTCTGAAAACTATTCTAACCTGTTTTGAACAAGTCTCAGGCATGAGAATCAACTACTCTAAAAGTGAACTCATCCCTATCAACATGGATGATCAGGAGTTAGCTGACTTCCTCTCTATTCTAGTCTGTAATAAAGGTAACTTGCCCATTAAGTACCTAGGTATCCTTCTCCACTATGATAAACCGAGGAGAGAGGATATCCAGCCCCTTCTGGATAAAATCATTAAAAGGATTGCTGGGTGGAGGGGCAAACTTCTCTCTTACAAAGGTAGATTGATCCTCATACAAGCTTGTTTGGCTAGCATTCCAGTGTATCTCCTCTCCTTCTTCAAGTTCCCTAAATGGGCAGTGAACCTCATCAATTCTCAGATGTCTCATTGCTTGTGGAATGATTTTGAGGGAAATAGGAAGCTACACCTTGCTAATTGGGCCCTATTCTCTATGAAAAAAGATTTTGGAGGCCTAGGCATACCTAACCTCCAAGAAATTAACATTTATCTTCTAGGGTCTTGGATTAAAAGGTTCTATGAGGAAGACCTGAAACCCTGGAAGCTTCTTATTGCCCATAAATACCTAGGAAATAAACCTAATATTTTTGTCCCTTCCTCCAACCCTAAGGCCTCTAGATTCTGGAAAGGATTAAAATATATTGTGCATGCTATGAAATTTGGCTACAGATGGAACATAGGGGATGGGAGCAGAACCAGGTTCTGGGAAGATACTTGGTTTGGCACATCCCCCCTAGCAGTCCAATTTTGGCCTATTTACTCTGTCTGCAATGAGCTTAACAAAAGTGTCAATGAAGTTTGGGACGGTCAATGCCTAAAACTCTCTTTTAGAAGGAACTTTAGTGATAGTCTCATGGAACAATGGTTCCAGTTGGAGGAAATTGCCAAAAGCATTACCTTTACTGCCGACCTGGATGCCCTGATTTGGCAGCTAGACAATAAGGGGAAGTATTCCTCCAGCTCCCTCTATCATGTTATCAACTTTAGAGGGGTTCAACCCGTGTTTATCCCTGCTGTCTGGAAATTGAGAGTTCCCCCTAAAATTCATGTATTTCTCTGGCTTCTCTCCAAAAACAAATTGATGACTAGGGATAACCTTAGGAAGAGACACATCATCAAACCCCTTGATTGTGTTTACTGCTTGGAACAAAAGTCTTGTTCTCACCTATTTTTTGAATGTATAGTTGCTAAACATCTCTGGGCCCACATTGAGGAATATTTCTCTAGTCAGATTGGCTCATCCTTCGAATCTGTCGCCAGATTCTGGATTGCTACCAAAAAGTGCTCAGTTTTAAATACTGTTAGCTTAGCTGTCCTTTGGTGCCTCTAGAAATATAGAAATGCTATGATTTTCAGTAAGACCTCCTGGATTTCCATTTCGCAGGTCTTAAGGTTGATCAGGAACATGGTGAGGAACTGGGCGATTCTCTCCTCCGGATCGGACAAGGACAAGTTGATGAGCTTCGTGGAAACCCTAACAAGATCCCTCCAGAAACCATTGGCGATCACTTGTGGCTGAACAAGGCTCGACCTGCTCTGGGGCTGGACCCGTGGTCTCGTCTCAAGATCTCTGGTGAAGATGATGGGCACCTGGCGCCAAAAAAGAGGGACATCCACCATGCTACGCCTTCCAGCCCGGTGTCTCCGCTTGCTTACTGGTTGCCGCAGGCTGACACGGCCCCTCGGCTGAAGACCATGAAGGTTTCACTGGACCCTCCTTGTGTCATTTGAGTGCTCTATCCGCTCTGCCTTTGGCACCGCTTGGGTGATTTGTGTTATTCAGAGAACTTGTTCATCCACTGAGGGAGTCCTGGATTAGGGGGTGTTCGGGTAGCCGGACTATACCTTCAGCCGGACTCCTAGACTATGAAGATACAAGATTGTAGACTTCGTCCCGTGTCCGGATGGGACTTTCCTTGGCGTGGAAGGCAAGCTTGGCGATGCGGATATTCAAGATCTCCTACCATTGTAACCGACTCTGTGTAACCCTAACCCTATCCGGTGTCTATATAAACCGGAGGGTTGTAGTCCGTAGGACATCAACTCCATATACAACAATCATACCATAGGCTAGCTTCTAGGGTTTAGCCTCCTTGATCTCGTGGTAGATCTACTCTTGTACTAACCATATCATCAATATTAATCAAGCAGGAGTAGGGTATTACCTCCATCGAGAGGGCCCGAACCTGGGTAAAAACATCGTGTCCCTTGTCTCCTGTTACCATCCGGCCTTGACGCACAGTTCGGGACCCCCTACCCGAGATCCGCCGGTTTTGACACCAACATTGGTGCTTTCATTGAGAGTTCCTCTGTGTCGTCACCTTTAGGCCCGATGGCTCCTTTGATCATTAACAACGATGCGGTCCAGGGTGAGACTTTTCTCCCCGGCCAGATCTTCGTCTTCGGCGGCTTTGCACTACGGGCCAATTCGCTTGGCCACCCGGAGCAGATCGAAAGCTACGCCCCTGGCCATCAAGTCAGGTTTGGAAGCCTAAACTACATGGCAGACATCCGCGGAGATTTGATCTTCGACGGATTCAAGCCACAACCAAGCGCGCCGCACTGTCTCGCGGGGCATGATCTAGCTCTATCACCGAACAGTATCCCGGAGGCCGCAAACGCACCAGCTCTGACCCTTAATTCGGAGCCAGTTGTGTCAATCGAGGATGAGCGGTTGCACGTCACCTCGGGGGCTGCGATCTCAAAGGCGATCGAGCCGAATGCCGACCCCACATTCCGCGTGACTCACGACTCCGAGGATCCGGACTCCTCTCCGGACTCCGAACCCCCCGCGCCCCTGCCGATCGAATCCGATCGGGTGCCAATAATGGAGTTCACCATCGCGGACATCTTTCAGCACTCGCCTTTTGGCGATATCCTGAATTCTCTCAAGTCTCTCTCTTTATCAGGAGAGCCCTGGCCGAACTGCGGTCAGCGAGGATGGGATACGGATGATGAAGAAATTCAAAGCCCACCCACCACCCACTTGGTAGCCATTGTTGACAATTTAAACGACGTGCTCAACTTCGAATCCGGAGACATCGATAGCATGGATGACGATGCAGGAGATACCGATGAACCAACGCCCATAGGGCATTGGACAGCCACCTCATCTCACGATGTGTACATGGTGGATACCCCTAAAGGAAGCGACAACGAGGAAAAAGGGGATGGAATGGGAGATCGACCCCCCGAAAAGCAATCAAAGCGTCGGCGTAAACGCCGACCCAAGCCCCGCCTTGATAAAAACCCAGCCATAGAGCAGGACGAGCCGGTAGACGATGAGCAGGCCTTAGAGCAACCGTCCGAACAGAGCAACACGGATAGAGAAACCAAACATCCCTCCTCCGGCGAAAACGGCATTCCGGATGACCTCATGCCGGATAAACCCATGGAGCAGAAGAATCTCCACAAGAGGCTCGTTGCAACTGCACGCAGCCTGAAAAAGCAGAAGCGGAAGCTAAAAACAGCGGAAGATGCACTCCGGATTAGATGGAGCAAAGTAATCAATACCGCAGATAAATACGGCGAGGATCGCCGCACTAAAAGCTATCTGAAAAGAAAGCTACTGCCTGAATTTGACGAAGAGGCCCTAGAGCCCTTGCATTCAAAAAATAAGAAAGCCACACGGTCGGATAGACGACCCCATAAAGCGGCAAGCGGCGCCGCACTTAAATCGGCATGCGACCTGCCTAAGGATTCGCATCATGGCCCAGTTAGGTCCATTTATGGGCCAAGAAAGCAAGATCTCGTAAGCAATGCAATAAAGCCATCATCAGAATCCGGCACACCCAAATACACGGGCGCCGGACACCCCCTATGTTTCACCGATGAGGTCCTGGACTATGAATTTCCAGAGGGATTCAAACCCGTAAACATAGAGGCATATGATGGAACAACAGACCCTGGAATCTGGATCGAGGATTATATCCTCCACATACACATGGCTAGAGGAGACGATCTCCACGCCATAAAATATTTACCCCTTAAGCTTAAAGGGCCAGCCCGGCATTGGCTCAAAAGCCTTCCTGAAAACACAATTGGAAGTTGGGAAGAACTCGAGGATGCTTTATGAGCAAATTTTCAAGGGACCTATGTCCGCCCTCCGGATGCAGACGATCTTAGTCACATAACTCAACAGCCCGGAGAATCAGCTCGGCAGTTCTGGAATAGATTCCTCACTAAAAAGAATCAGATAGTCAACTGTCCGGACGCCGAAGCCTTAGCAGCTTTCAGGCATAATGTCTGAGACGAATGGCTCGCCAGACACCTCGGCCAAGAAAAGCCAAGAACAATGGCTGCACTAACAAGCCTCATGACCCGCTTTTTGCAGGAGAGGACAGCTGGTTGGCAAGGTGCAGCCCCAGTGACCCAAGTACATCCGAAACTAGGGATGGAAACGGAAAACCGTAACGCAACAAGGACCGTCGCCGGACTAAGGAAAAAAGTCCGAAGAGCACGGCAGTCAATGCCGGATTCAAAGGCTCACGACAAAATCAGACAAAACCACCCCTCCAGGATAACAGGGACGATCCATCCAACTTAAATAAAATCCTGGACAGGATATGTCAGATACACAGTACTCCCGCGAAGCCTGCTAACCATACCCATAGAGATTGTTGGGTTTTCAAACAATCCGGCAGACTCAATGCCGAACACAAGGGGCTCGACACACCAAGCGAAGACAAGGATGAACCCCAAAAGCAGAGCACCAAGAAACAAAAGAACTTCCCACAGGAAGTAAAAACAGTGAACTTACTTCACATAACAAAACGTGCGGCGCCCATAAAGGTACGCACCACACGACCTATCCCCAAAGGGTCTCGCCACTGGTTGTCAAAACCAATCATCTTCGATCAGCTAGATTATTCTAGAAATATCAAGAATGCAGGCTGGACTGCCTTGATACTCGATCCAATAATTGGTGGACTCCAGTTTTCAAATGTCCTTATGGACGGCGGCAGTGGACTAAACCTGATATATCAGGATACAATCCATCACATGGGGATAAACCCAGCAAGAATCCGCCACAGCAAAACCTCCTTTCAAGGGGTAACACCTGGTCCGGACACCCATTGTATGGGTTTTCTCCGGCTCGAAGTTATATTCGGCTCTGCCGATAACTTCGCCGCGAAAAGCTGACCTTCCATATCGTCCCGTTCTCAAGTCGCTATCAAGCACTACTGGGACGCGAAGCTTTTGCTCGCTTTAACGCAATACCGCATTATGCATCTCTCACGCTTAAGATGCCCGGTCCATGAGGCATCATCTCTTTGAAGGGGAAGCACTAAAGTGCGCCTCCCCAAGCGGAGGACTGTGCGGCCGCTTTAACAGCCCCACAGTAAAATGGCCTCACCGGCCAAAAAACTTCAAAATAGGTCATTAAAGACCACGAACGCGGATAGACGAGTTCGGTACAAAATCATCATTGATGCAGGCTTAGTGGCCATATACCCCCGCACTAGGGGCTCCATGCATATACAATAAGAGACAATAAAGCTCAATTTTATATATTTTACTTTATACTTTGTTTATTTTGAACTTTTTCGGCACGACCCATTTTCAACTCAGTTCCTCTCTTTTACAGATGAACGTCGTGCGGCGCCCGTCCAGGATACGGCACAACGGAGACACAGGCGCAGACATGCAGTAGGGACCCGTCCTAAAGGATTCTTTTTAGATTAAGACCCTGCGTAAACCTTTTTTACTGTCTCTTGTTGCTACACATCCCCTGGTTTTTTCTGATATAACCAAGGAGGAGGCTGGCGTCTTGGCACGTGGCCACGTCAGAATTTTTGCACGTACCTGGACACTAGGGGCTTTTTTAATAAAGAGTGTTGTTTCGCCCGCACTCATAAAGACCGAACACCTTAGGGAGTGTTCGGCGTCGTGAGTTTTGGCATTATATGCATCAGCTCCGAATCATGTCTTTGGTCAAATGTTGGGTTGCCCGGCTCCTGAGTTCGGCTACCTTACGTTCCGCTCTATCGGCTAAGGTAGCACCAGGAGAACTACTGCGATTGTGCCCCGGTTCGGCCTTGGAGGAGGAGCGTGACGTGGCAAAAGCCCGTTCCGCATTTTATCAACAGCAGGCCCGAAGATATCAAAGCACAGAAGTACGGGCCAAAAATTACAATGTTGGCGAACTAGTTCTACGCCTGCCGGATAAGAAAAAGGACAAACTCAAGCCCAAGTGGGAAGGTCCATTCATAATCGACCAAGTCCTGACTGGTGGGGCATACTGCCTGCGAGATGCGTCGGATAACCGACTCGAGCCGAACCCGTGGAACGCCACCCGTCTCCGAAGATTCTATGCCTAGCGCCGGACTCTGTGTTCGTCTCCTTCCTCTATCCATTTTTTGCAATTTTCCGTCTTACATTTCTCTCCTTCCCCTCTTTTCTTTTATAGCCCTTAAAGGTCCATCTAGTGACGCGCCACTCGCGCTCATTAAACCTGGGGGCTTCTTTAACAGAAGCTTATTTATACGGGCTTCACGCCCAACACATGCGTCAAACTTCTGCATGTACCTTTTTCTTCACCATTATATGCATCGATATGACTTAAGTTTTGGCCAAGCTAGGTTTCCTGGCTCCTGTGCTTACCCCTACGTTCCCGATTGTTCGGCTAGGCAGTAAAGGGAGCACCTCTGCGATTGTTACTGTCGGGTCAGCCGGATGTGTACCTCAGACTGGGTGAAGCCGAAAGCTAGCGTTCTTAAGGGAATATTCGGTCGGTGAAACAAAAGATGATCTTTTTACTCATTCTATGCGCCCCCAGATGCTTTTTTCTGCGTCTTTTCACGCAGTCTGGACATGCACTTTAGGGCATGCCTCCCAGCAAAAGGAACCCCTAATGGAACTATTCTCTCTGGAAGATGTTTCTTACTAACCATGTAATATAACATAACTAGTTGGGCACTTGTCTGATAAAGCACTAATGGCCCCTACGCCTGGTCTCCACGCATACCCCGGTTCTTATATAACCGCTATGGTATTCGGACACACTCCGGACCGTCAGGTCCCGAGGTTGAAGCGAAAAGGTCGGCAACGACAAACGATCTACAATCCGGCTAGAAGGCATTACACATGTCAATTCAAAATTACATACTCATTCTGACTGATTGTATTCCTCTTCTATACCATCTAACAGACTGTCTAATTTACAGTCCTATTGGGAATACTTCGCGGCCAACTCTACTTGGCCGTATACTAAGCTTACAGGGATCTCCTTCCCGTCAGGCCCCACTGGTCCGACCTCGGCCATGTGGTTTGGGTCAGACTTCGTAAAACGGGTCTTCACCATAGCCCAGGCCTCCCTAGCGCCTTGTCGGCGGGCCAATATCTTCCACAACCGGAAGCGCCGCCGAGCTCCCTTCAGCTTCTCCGCAAGCTCTCCAAGGCCCTCAGGCATGGAGTGGGCAGGCCATAAGGCTTGGGCAACGCCTCGCATCGCCTGCCGAATTCGCTCGTGCAGTTGCAAGAGTTCGGGAAGAAGGTCACTCGTAGAACCGGGCATCTCCTCTGCAGGATGACCTGTGAGCATACCTACAGACATTACTCTGTTAGTCGACTTCCTCGCCGAACTCTTTTTCCAAAGTTCATTCAAGCACTTACTAAATATGCCGCGTCGATGCCGCTGATTCTCCTTCGTGGAGTCCGACAGCTGGCCACAAACATCTTTAAGTTCGACGTCCAGCTTGGTGTTGGCATCCTGAAGATCATTCTTCTCTCGCCTCACCTTTGTCAACGTACTCTCACCGGCCTTTAGCCGGCGTAAGAGTTGTTGCTTTTCCGGATCGAGTCCGGCGCCATCTGCAATATGATTTGTCAGATTTGCACCCACACCGCAGAATACTAATCTTTCGAAGTGTATCTTACCTGAGGGGGCCTCTTTGGGCTCCCCTGCTGCGGCTAGTGCGACCTCTAGTTGGGCCTTGCACTTTTCCAGCTCCTGGGACAGTACGGTATTCTTCTCTGTAAGAACCTGCATATTAAATGATCCTTAAATCAGTTGCTCTAACTATTTCAAGTCTCGGGGGCTACTGGTATATATATATATATATTTGACCAAAATTTTCTTACCCGTATGTCTTTTACATACTGCTACATGGCTCTGGCTAAACCATTTTGAGCGGCACGGAGGTACGCATCTCCCGAATTAAAGGCATCTAAAGCCTCTTGGGAGAAACAAGCGTCGCGTAGAACTGTCCGGCGATGCCTGTGGTTCATGGCACTCTCCACTTCAGAATTTGTGGCAGACAGCCTATCCGCATCCTCTATCGAAGGAGCGTCCGGTGCGCGCCTTGTGCTCGCCTCCGCTTCCTGGCCAGACATTGGAGCCTGGCTGGTGGAGGCGCAATTGGCAACCTCTCCGGATGTAGTCCAGCGAGGTCTCTTCGTTCTGAAGATAGCACGAACGTTAATATGCCCTGACGGAATAACACCAGGGAAACAGAGGGTGCGCTATACCTTTGCGCTGGCATCTCAGTCCGGATTACATTCCTTTTTGCCCCACGGGGCCTTGCGGCCCCTCGTTGGCTAGCCGCCACAGGTTCGGCCTCCCGCCTCAAAAATCTCCCCTGCAAAACACGGTTGTCGTCAGAAACACCGGAATACGTGAGAATGGAATCTCTCTCAAGGGAATGAGACTCCGGTTTCTGTCACCTGGGAGGCCAGGATTAACCCTGGGTAATCAACCATAATGGCTACCAAGATATTGTCCTTGCTTAGCTGATGGAACACCCCGTCGATAAGCTCCACCGATATGTCCGGATCCTCTTCGGAGTCCGGATCGAGGGACCGTTCTGGGTCATTGGGCTATGGAGGGCGGCTGTTTATATCCTTTACCTCCTGTCGCAGTTCCTGCATTGAAGTTGTTAGACTACATATCTAACTGTGGGACTATAAAACAAACGGGCAAGCGCAATTGTTCGCTTACCCAACTTGGAGGATCGTACATAGTAAATCCGGCCCGTGGATTGACATGGAGGAATTCCTCCTTTTCTCCCTTGTACAAAGAGGATAAGATCTTTACTAGGGCGGCGGCTGAGGCCGGCCCCTTACGACCGTAACGGGTGGCATCATCCTCCCCGTTGAAATCCCACATGGGGTGGCCTCTATATTGAAGCGGCTGCACCCCCCGCATAATGCATGCGGCCATGACTCCAATCATGGTTAGTCCGGAATGAGCCAACAGTCTTATCCGGCCCATCAGGTAAAGGACGTCTCTGTCGCTTTCTCTCTGAGAGCTCCGCGGACGCCAGCTCAAGCGTTTCTACAATGGAGCACTGTTGAACTCAGGGAGACCGACCCGGATAGGGGCCGGTAGCGGGACGTCATCTATGTAAAACCATTCCGAAGGCCAGTCCTCGGACGCCTTCTTTGGGGTTCCGGATAGGTATCCGGTCCCGGCGATGCGCCATACTTCGGCTCCGCCCACTTAGTATATAGACCCCTCTTGAGAACGGGGCACCAGGTAGAATAACCTCTTCCACAACGCGAAATGAGCCTCAACGCCTAAAAATAGCTCGCAAAGGGTGACGAAACCTGCAATATGTAATACGGAGGCGGGCGTGAGATTGTGTAGCTGGAGGCCGTAGAACTCCAGAAGCCCGCGGAGAAATGGATGAATTGGAAATCCCAGTCCCCTTATTAGATAGGGGACGAGGCACACCCGCTCTCCTTTAGAAGGATTGGGGGTGCTCTCCGCTTGTTTTCCGCCATTGTAGGTGGCGAGACCGGCTCGGACCGGGACCATGTATGCCTGAGGGAGAAATCCCTTGGCCTGAAGCGACACTAACTCGCTATGCGAGATGGTGCAACTCTCCCAAACCCCGGGTTTGGGACCGGAGGGGCGAGGGGAGGAGCTGCGACGGCTGGTCATGTTGGAATGAACCTTTGCTGGAAGCGCTCTGATGATAACTCGCGGAGAGGAGAAGATGTGGTTTGGACCTAAATCCCCATCATGTTAAATACGCGGCTCGTTTATACGGCTAGGGGTGTGGATGTAAAAATGCCCTGGCTTTTCGCATTCGTTTGACACCTGGAAGACGGCCATTATTGGGCGTGGAAGCCGAGGAGCACTACATTACAAAAATCGGACATTATTCCTATAGGTACACAGGATTTGGAGAAGAACCCGCCTTGCAATGCCGAACAATCTTCACGCCGGACTCATCGTCATTGAAGCCTGGTTCGGGGGCTACTGAGGGAGTCCTGGATTAGGGGGTGTTCGGGTAGCCGGACTATACCTTCAGCCGGACTCCTGGACTATGAAGATACAAGATTGAAGACTTCGTCCCGTGTCCGGATGGGACTTTCCTTGGCGTGGAAGGCAAGCTTGGCGATGCGGATATTCAAGATCTCCTACCATTGTAACCGACTCTGTGTAACCCTAACCCTATCCGGTGTCTATACAAACCGGAGGGTTATAGTCCGTAGGACATCAACTCCATATAGAACAATCATACCATAGGCTAGCTTCTAGGGTTTAGCCTCCTTGATCTCGTGGTAGATCTACTCTTGTACTACCCATATCATCAATATTAATCAAGCAGGGGTAGGGTATTACCTCCATCGAGAGGGCCCGAACCTGGGTAAAAACATCGTGTCCCTTGTCTCCTGTTACCATCCGGCCTTGACGCACAGTTCGGGACCCCCTACCCAAGATCCGCCGGTTTTGACACCGACATCCACCCCCCCCTAGTTTGTAGCTTTTCTACCTTTGCTTTCGAACTGGTCTTTGAGCTGCTGTATCAGAATATGTTGTGGTTTCATTCTCAGCAATGGAACCGGGGAGATGCTCCCTGTTTTTCTAAAAAAATATTTTATATGTTATTATATATTATTTTTATTGTCATCATATATTTAATAGATACTTACATATGTAAGAAAACAATATCCCACATCTTATTAACTTATAAAAATAATTTCTTAACAAATAAAATCCTGGATTGTTTTGGCACGAAAATCCTAGTGATTGTGTACAAAAGCTTGGTAAGATTTAAGGACGAATGTAATTATATCACTTATTATTTAAATATATTTATAACAAAATTCTCAACCCCTTTTTATTTTTTGATAACATTGCTGGCCCAACCCAACATTATAATTAGAATCAGCCCAGCAAAATTGTGTATTTCGAGAAAGTGCAAATGGCATGTAATTTTTTAGGAAATAAAATAAATGGGCCGCATGGACGCTACATTATTTGTTCACCCAGCCAGCTAATGGCTATAATTCAAAAAAAGATCAAATTGACTGTAAATTCTACCGCGCAAAAAAAAGACTGTAAATTCTGGAAAAAAATGGGTTGAATACGTGCCACGGTTTTGGAGGCTGAAATGTGGGCCAATAGGTCGAAGCCAATGCAAGTCGTTGTCAATTTAGTCAACAAATGATTCTGACATGTTAGCCGTTGGATTTACATCCAACGACCGGCATCCATCTTCGATCTCTCGTCTTCTTCCTCCAGCGCCGCCGGGACCACCTCCCGCCTCCTGCTGCTAGCAGCTCTGCTTAGCACGCTTCGCTATGAAGCGCTACTCCACCATTGGCCAGGCCATCCCTCCACCCCTCCACACCTCCTGTTCTTCTCCACTGACTGCCGAACCACACCGCACTAGAACCAGTTAACCCTTGTACACCTGTCCGTCTGTGACTCTAATCCCACGTCTTCCCATCTCCGGCTCGTTGTTGTCCAAGGCCTCGTCGTCGTCCACCACCTTGCATGCGCTCGGCGCGGCATGGTCAACATGGTCAACGAACGACACCATCGGAAGTAGACTGTGCGTGGAGAGGCTGACAGCTGGGTCCACGGCCGCACACAAGGAAATACCTCCTTATTACGCACAAAATAATGATTCCTCCACCTCACATCTGGGACCCACCGGAAGGGCCTCTGTATTTCGCGAAAATAACGTGCCCCCCGCTGACATGTCGGACCCACCAGCTATCTTCGCACGCAAGGAAGTGCCTCCTTATTACGCACAAAAAATGAATATTCCCCCTGCCAGCTAGAACCCAGCATAGTGGGAGGCTGACTTGTGGGCCTACCAAGTTGACGGGGACG
Organism: Triticum monococcum; assembly: GCA_034509565.1. Classification (NCBI taxonomy): domain Eukaryota; kingdom Viridiplantae; phylum Streptophyta; class Magnoliopsida; order Poales; family Poaceae; genus Triticum; species Triticum monococcum. Next base: position 360,755,054 of record CM067845.1, on the reverse strand, counting down.
GAGGGCTTTGTCAACTTAGTCAATATGAACGATTCTAGCTCCTATTACTGTACGATGTTCATCCAACGGCCGTAGTGGTTCTTCAACCTCTGGTCTTCTTGCTCCTGCCGCCCAAACCAGCGTCGGTCGTGTCGCGTGCTCCTGCCTCCCGTGGCCGGCTGTGATGCCGCGGAGGCCTCACCGCCCCTACTACTCCCACCGCTGGCCAGGCCATCCCTCTACTCACCCACACCCCCTGTTATTCTGCGGCGACAGCAGCCTCACACCGCAGCCGAACCAGTGAACCCCCGTACTCCTCTTCGCGTGGGCATCCACTGCTGCGTCTTCCCCAGCTCCACGTCGTCCCCTTCCTAGTCCTCGCCGTCGTCCACCGCGTGGTGCTCTCGGCACGGCGTGGTCAACGTGGTCAAGGAATGACTTCCATCGGACATGGACTGTACGTGGAGAGGCTGACAGCTGGGTCCACGGCCGCAGCAAGGAAGTGCCTCCTTATTACGCACAAAATAATGATTCCTCCACCTGACAGCGGGGACCCACCGGACGGGCCACCATATTTCACGAAAAAAATGTTTCCCCCTGACTGCTGGGACCCACCAGCTACATCTTCGCATGCAAGGAAGTGCGTCCGGGCAAAAAAAATGATTCGCCCCCTAACTACTGGGACCCACCAGCTACATCTTCGCACGCAAGGAAGTGCGTCCGGGCAAAAAAACGATTCGCCCCCCCTGACTGCTGGGACCCACCAGCTACATATTCGCACGCAAGGAAGTGCCTGACAGTCGGGACCCACCTGGTCGAAGCGTGCGTAGCGTTGTCATTCTGGTCGCAAATGTGTACGTACATATATACTGGTGGATGTAGAGGCGCGTACATGTCGTAGTAGAGGCACGCACGTAGCATGTACACGTACTTACATCGGCCAGGGTGCAAGAAAGAAAATATGTCCACATATGTGTACATACGGGCGGGGTCTCAAACGCCTACTCACGCATACGTACGGCCAGGGCTCGTGTACATGGCTGGGTCAAAACGGAGAAATAGCATCGTCGTCGTGTTCATGGGGAGGCAACGGAATGTGTCGTGTTCATGGGGAGGCAACGGAATGCGTCGTGTTCATCGTGGGGCCACGGAACGCGTGGGAGCCAACCGGCTGGGTCGGAACGGAATGCGTGGTCGTGTTCATCGGGAGGGCTTGGACGGAACAGGCGATGGAAATGAGGCCTGCCATACCGCAAAACAGAGGAAACAGCCTTGTGTTCGACCGGCCATGTTTGAAATGGGATCCTGTTCATCGGGAGGGGTCTGGCGTACCGCAAAACGGAGGAAACGGACCTCCTACGATCGAAACGGGGGTCCTGTTGATCGGGAGGGGTGTGGCGTACCGCAAAATGGAGGAAACGGACCTCCTATGGTCGAAACGGGGGTCCTGTTGATCAGGACGGGTGTGGCGTACTGCAAAACGGACGACACGGACTTGTGTTGGAGCGCTACGGTTGAAACGGGGTCCTGTTCATCGGGAGGGGTGTGGCGTACCGCAAAATGGGACTCCACGGGATACTGTTCATCTCCACCGTCGACCTCCTCCAGCCTCCACGGGCTACCGTCGACCTCCTCTAGCCTCCACGGGCTCCTGTTCATCCAACCTCCACCGCGCGCTACTCCACCAGCTACTTTTCAACCACCCCTCCATGGGCACCCCTCCACCGTCAACTGTTCATCCAGCCCTCCACACCACACGGTCTTGTTCAACCACCCCTCCACGGGCACCCTTCCACCGTCTACTGTTCATCCAGCCCTCCACCACACACACCACGGGGTCCTGTTCATCCAGAGGCAACACCACCGCTCACTATTCATCCACCCCCCCCCCCCCCCCGCAACGCTCACTGTTCATCCCAGAGGCAACATCGATCGGATTCAGTTAGCAGCAGTAGTGAAGGAATCGCTCGATCGGGTTCAGTTAACATCCATCGATCGATCGATCGGGTTCAGTAATGTGTAGCCTGCAGTGCAATCGCTCGGGTTCAGTTAGAGCCCAACGCCTTGCTCGGGTTCAGTTAGAGCCAACGCCTTGCACACACGCGCGTATGTGTATGAGAGAAACACGCATCGCTTAGCCCCCGACCTCCCACCGTAACCGGGAACTCCCCGAAATTTTCCTCCCCCTCGCCTCTACCATAGTTTTTTCCGTCATGGACAGCCCAAAGAATGTCATGCAGCTGCGTCTCCGGCCCGCCCAGGACGAAAAGCCCATTTTTCTGTCATGATTTTTTGTCATAGAAGTAGGAGCCCACCACATCTATGATGATACCGGGTTTTGTCACAATTATCGTCATAGAAGTGTCATATGTATGACAGAAAAAAAAATTGTTCGGCCCAAAATGTCACGGATGTGTCTTTTTTTGTAGTGCAGGATGATGCATTACAGAACAAGTAAAGAGACTCGCCGGTAACGAGATTGAACTAGGTATGATGATACCGATGACTGAATCTCGGGCAAGTAACATACCGATGACAAAGGGAAGAATGTATGTTGTTATGCGGTTTCACCGATAAAGATCTTCGTAGAATATGTAGGAGCCAATATGAGCATCGGGTTCCGCTATTGGTTATTGACCAGAGATGTGTCTCGGTCATGTCTACATAGTTCTCAAACCCGTAGGGTCCGCGCGCTTAACGTTCGATGATGATTTGTATTATGAGTTATGTGATTTTGATGACCGAAGTTTGTTCGGAGTCCCGGATGAGATCACGGACATGACGAGGAGTCTCAAAATGGTCGAGAGGTAAAGATCGATATATTGGAAGGTTATATTCGGACACTGGAAAGGTAAATCATATGATAAGTTTGTCCCCTTCCGTAGTGGCTATCACGCACTGCTCGGACGAACCGCTTTTGCACGTTTCAACACAATCCCGCATTATGCTTACTTAAAGCTCAAAATGCCCGGACCCCGTGGTGTCATTATAGTTAATGGAAACACGTAGCGTTCCCTCCGTACCGAAGAAAGCACCACGGCCCTCGCGGCCGAGGCACAGAGCGGACCTATCAAGCCGCACACTTCATTGGTTGTCAAGCCTTCGGACAATGTTAAACGAGTCCGGTCCGTTCCGCATAGTGACAACTCGGCTATCCCAGAGCTAGACTAGCAGTTCTTGCCTCCATCTATAATTACGCACTCAAAATACCTTGGGCTATGACGGAGGCAACATACGGACAGGTCTACAACACGGCTTGACCCTACGAGACCTTAACCTTTTTCATTTAGATCTTTTCTTACTATAGGCGTGCTAGAACCTGGCTGCTCCACAGCGGTACAAGGATATTCCCGAACCTGGTCTTATACAGACGACCGGGGGCCGTTCCCGTTAAGGAATCTCTCTCGCAAAGGTGAAAGCGACGCAGACGTGCGACAGGGCATCCAAAGGATTCGGATCTTCAAGACAACCTTTTTTTAAAAAAAAGGACATGTGTAGAGCTTAGCCTTGTTTACAAATTCTTGGCATGTAAAATAGCCTCGAAATCTATGGTGTTATCTGTAAGAACACGTTTTGACGTATCAATCAAGACATTAGGGAAATAGGTTTGCCCAATCTCGTTTGGTATAAATTTATCTCATAATCTGCATTTCCCTTTTTTCATGTCGGATTCACTCCTCAGCTTAATTTGAAAATGCCAGGGGCTCTATTCAGCCATACACGTACATTCCTTCCAAAAGCAAAGTCCGAACACTCTCAGAGTATGCTTCGGTGTCCCGAATATTGCACTATATGCATCGGCTCTGAATCATGTCTTTGGTCAATAGTTGGGTTGCCCGGCTCTTGTGCTTGCTACCTTATGTTCCTTTTTTTGGCTAAAGTAGTCAAGGGAGAACTACTCCAATTGTGTTTCCGGTTCGTCTAGTCAAGCACCTCAGTAGAGAAAGCCGAAAACTGACTGTCATGATGAGGCAAGAGCTAGTTGGCTATTTAGTGACTTATTAAATCTCTTGCGATTTCTTCCGTATTATACGAAGGACTAGTCTTGTTTCCAGTCACGCGCTTAAGGCATCCTAGTCCGGACGGCCGCATACGCACCAGGGGCTAGCTTATAACCCCATTGACAAACTCCTATGGCTAAGTGAGAGAGTTAAAACCACATAGTCTGATTGCGTGGTCCGCTGCACAAACACCTCCTTCACGGACCAAGACATTAGATCAAGTGTGTCTATGTGCCTTACCGAACACCCCCGCAGTATCTACGTGGGGGCTGAAGCCGACGACTGGTCAACTCTCAGAAATAAAAATGGCTGCACAGGAGGGGAAAAACTTTCAGACAAAGACACAAATATATTACAAAGCCTTGGTGCATAATAAAAAATGTCTGAATAGTTTAGATACATTCACTCGAACATAATGTCCTTTGAGCATTGACCCTCTATCAAGCGGGCACCCTCTAGGATGTCTTCAAAGTAGCGCTCTCGCGTGCAGTGGTCCTTGCCTCCGGGAGGGCCCTCGACTGCCACGAGGCGGCTTTCATCTTCGCCCAGTGCCTTTTGACACGGGCGAAGGCCATCCGCGCACCTTCTATGCATGTCGACCGCTTGATGGCATCAATTCGGGGTAGCGCATCGACGAGTCACTGCACCAGGCCAAAATAGCTGCTCGGAATGGGTTCAGTTGGCCATAGCCGGACTATGACGTCCTTTATGGCCGATCCGGACATCCTATGCAGTTCAGCCCACTGCGTCATCTGGTCATTCAACAGCATTGGGCACTCCTGCGGCGTGAACTGTGACCAGAATAGCTCCTCTGTTGCGTGTCCCTCCTAGGGCCAGAAGAATTGTGCGGCGTCGACGGCACTCTTCAGAAGATCCTTAAAGGCGTCTAGAGAACTCCATAGTAGATTAAGCAAGGCACATCTCTAACCGCCAAATTTTTGTCTGTAAAAGGAAGGGCTTACCAGCCGCTATCTGTCCGGCCTACCGGATCTCCTCGCGAGCCGCCCGGGATTCGGACCGCGCCTCCTTAGCCTCTTGAAGGGCCTTGGCAAGTTCTGCCACTTTGGCTTTATTCTCCTCCTCGGGGGACTCGCACTTGCGGGCGGCGTCCTTGAGCTCTTGCTCTATTTCGGATACACGCTCCTCGAATTGGCACCGGGTGGCTGTTCAGCCTTCAAATCTGTAGTCGCTTTATCAGCAGCTGCATTGCTCACCCTTGCCTACTCTTTGGCCCGGGAAAGATCACCTCTGAGGGTCTCGACCTCAGCAGCACCATCTACAATTATGCACATAACAGCGTATGAGCTTCAACTCAGAGTTTGCACATTAATATAGGCATAAACGAGACATTCGAAACATACCTTGCACCTCGTCAAGCCGCTTATTAACTAGGACGATGTCCTCATCGGCCAGCTTCAGTTTCCACTTCAGTTCAGAAACCTCGGTGGTCTGGGCAGTTGCCGCTAACAGTGAAGCCTATTTGTTCCAAATAGATAAGTATGTTATTCCCTGCGGATATAAGTTGATCCTCTGTTCGCCCTTCTTCGGTGGCCGAACAGAATCTCAGGGGATACTATCTATACATAGGCATATTTTCATATGAAAGGCGGCTAAAAATATTGCATTGCATACCTCAAAGCATGTTAGTAGGCTTGTGAAGGCTTTGTTCAGCCCGCTTTTGGCAGACTGAACTTTCTCAAATACCGTACCCATCAGAGTATGGTGCTCCCCCAAGACGGACGCACTTTTCAGTGCGTCCATCAGAGTGTTCAGTGCCTCCGGATTAGTGGAGGTCACCATAGGAGTAGGTGCTCCCCCTCCTTCAAAGGGGACCACTCATTTGACACCGGAGCCACTTGGGTCTCCGAAACCATATCCGGCGGGGGCCAGATGGTTCAGGGCCCCCATCGCTAGTCTCCAGGGGGTGGCACCCCCAATGTCCACGGCAGCCGAGGTGTTACCCTCTAGCATCGCCTCGATGTTCTCCCGCACTTCCCCAAGGTTTGGAGAGACCCTCTGGGACGACACCTTGGTGTTATCCACCCTAGGTGGCGGGGAAGCTTGCGGAGGTGTCTCGCTCTCCATCATTGTCGGACCCAAAGAATTCCCCGAAGATGAGGAATGTCGAGGGAGATCGCTGGCTAGACTGAAACGCAAGACCCAATATTATTCATGCAGTTTATAAAAGAATGGATGTATGTAAAGCATCCTTAGCTACTCATGACTCGGCCAGGGGCTTAGCCCGGGGGCGATGCTTGGGGATGGCTTCGGTGTACGGATTTGAGCCATCTGAGAAGGATATCTTCCCCCTCTTGGATGCCTCCGCCTCCACGTCTTCAGAAGCCGCCCTTTTCTTTCCCTTGTAAGGAGGATCATCTTCTTCCTCCTCCTCATTGTCTTCATCCCCCTCGTGGGAGGAGGGAGCCTCGGCCCCTCCGGAGACAGCGTCTGAAGTGCCTTCATGATAGAGGCCGCTGTCGGCCTCCTTGTTCTTCTTCCTTTTTCTTTTCTTTCTTCACCGGCGCTTGGTATGGCGCCGGGACCAGCATCCTCATTAGCAGAGGATCAACTGGGTTTTCGGGAAGTGGAGACGGACACCTGACCCGCTCCGCCTTCTTCGTCCAGCCCTGTTTAGAGGATGGAGCTCTTAGTATCGTCCCTTGGATTGATGAATTAAGCTATGTTCGGAAATTTAGTGCTTACCGAAGAGGCCGGGTTCTTGCAGTCAAGGCCGGTGTCGTCGGACTTCTTCGGCCATGACTTCCGAGCCTTGAAGAGCAGCTTCCACATCTCTTTGTGCGTCGTGCCAAAGAATCGCTGCAGGGTTCGCGGTCCTTCCAGATTGAACTCCCACATCTTGAGGGAGCGTCGATGGCAGGGTAGGGATCGGCGGAGCATTACCTGGATTACATCAGTAAGGCTGATGTCCTTTGCTATCAAACTCTTGATGCGCCTCTGCAGCATCAGCACCTCGTCAGATGACCCCCAGTCTAGACCCTTGTTGGTCCACGACGCGAGCCGCAGCGGGGGGCCGGATCTGAAAGCGGGTGCGGCTGCCCACTTGGAACTGCGGGATTCGGTGATGTAGAACCACTCTTGCTGCCATTTCTTGACAGTCTCCACGAATACCCCTTTGGGCCAGGTGACATTGGGGAGCTTGCTCACCATGGCGTCGCCGCACTCTGTGTGCTGCCCGTCAACCACCTTCGGCTTTACGTTGAAGGTATTGAGCCATAAACTGAAGTGTGGGGGATGTAGAGGAATGCTTCACACACAACGATGAACGTCGAGATGTGGAGGAAGGAGTTCGGGGTCAGATCATGAAAATCTAGCCCGTAATAGTACATTATACCTCGAACAAAGGGGTGGAGAGCAAACCCCAGTCCATGGAGGAAGTGGGCAAGAAATACCACCCTTTCTCCAGGCTCTGGGGTGGGGATGACCTGTGCGGGATCTTCGCAGTCAAGTACCTTGCCTCCTGAAGCTCCATGATGTCCTTCTCCATGATAGAGGCGACCATCCACTTGCCTTGAGAGCCGGATCCAGCCATGGCTGGGGGGGTGGGGGCGGCAGGAAAGATTGGAACTTGGGCGCTGGAGCTCAAGATTGGGATGGGCTGAGGAAGAAGAAGGCGTGGCGTAGAAGGATGGGTTATTATCCTCTTATAAAAGCAGTGAATATCGGGCGCCTCCTCACGAGCCTTAAAACTTGCCTATTCCCAAGGGGCCGTGCAAATGGCTGATAACCCACAAGTATAAGGGATCAATGGTAACCTCTTTCGATAAGTAAGAGTGTCGAACCCAACGAGGAGCTAAAGGTAGAACAAATATTCCCTCAAGTTCTATCGACCACCAATACAACTCTACGCACGCTTAACGTTCGCTTTACCTAGAACAAGTATGAAACTAGAAGTACTTTATAGGTGTTGTTGGATAGGTTTGCAAGATAATAAAGAGCGCGTAAATAAAAAGTAGAGGTTGTTTAGATGAAGACACAACTAAGTTACTTTTAGTAGAGAGCTTGTTGTCACACAAGAAAGTTATTTGTCCCTAGGCAATCGATGACTAGACCGGTAATCATTATTGCAATTTTATTTGAGGGAGAGGCATAAGCTAACATACTTTCTCTTCTTGGATCATATGCACTTATGATTGGAACTCTAGCAAGCATCTGCAACTACTAAAGATCATTAAGGTAAAACCCAACCATAGCATTATAGGGCATCAAGTCCTCTTTATTCACATACGCAACAACCTACTTACTCGGGTCTATGTTTATATCACTCACGCCACCCACCATAAGCAAATCATGAACATATTGCAAACCCTACATCGGGGATCCCTCACGCTTGCACGACATGGAAAGCACCATAGGACAGCACCAATAATAAAACATGCAACTCAAACCAATCACGATCATCAATTAACCCATAGGACAAAACGGATCTACTCAAACATCATAGGATAGCCATACATCATTGGGAAATAATATATAGCGTTGAGAACCATGTTTAAGTAGAGATTACAGCGGCTAAAAGAGGGGTTACACCACTGCATAGAGGGGGGAGGAGTTGGTGATGATGGCGGTGAATTTGTTGGTGTAGATTGCGGTGATGATGATGGCCCTGGCGGCGTTCCGGCGCCACCGGGAGAGAGGGGGAGAGAGCCCCCCGTCTTCTTCTTATTCCTTTACCTTCTCCCTAGATGGGAGAATGGTTTCCCCTGTGGTCCATGGCCTCCATGGCATGGGAGGGGCAAGAGCCCCTCCGAGATTGGATATGTCTCTCTGTCTCTCTCTGTTTCTGTGTTCCCAGATTCTGCCCTTTCACCGTTTCTTATATTCCCGGAGTTCCGTAACTCCAATTGGGCTGAATTTTGAACACGATTTGTATCCGGATATTAGCTTTCTTGCGGCGAAAAAAGGGCACCAACCGCCTTACGGGGTGTTTACGAGGGTCAGGGGCGTGCCCCCTGCCTCGTGGGCCCCTCGAGCATTGTCTCGCGTTGATTTCACTTCCCAAAATTCATATATTCCAAAAAAAATCTCCGTCAGTTTTTATCCCGTTTGGACTCCGTTTGATATGGATTTTCTGCGAAACAAAAAACATGCAACAAACAGGAACTGGCATGGGCACTGGATCAATATGTTAGTCCCAAAAATAGTATAAAAAGTTGCCAAAAGTATATGAAAGTTGTAGAATATTGGCATGGAACAATCAAAAATTATAGATACGATGGAGACGTATCAGCATCCCCAAGCTCAATTCCTGCTCGTCCTCGAGTAGGTAAATGATAAAAAAAGATAATTTTTGATGGGAATGCTACCTAGCATAATCTTGATCATGTAATCTAATCATGGCCTGAATATTAAGACACGAGTGATTCAAAGCAATAGTCTATCATTTGACATTAAGACAATAATACTTCAAGCACACTAATAAAGCAATCATATCTTTTCAAAATAACATGGCCAAAGAAAGTTATCCCTACAAAATCATATGGTCTGGCTATGCTCCATCTTCACCCCACAAAGCATTTAAATCATGCACAACCCCGATGACAAGCCAAGCAATTGTTTCATACTTTTGACATTCTCAAACCTTTTCAACTTTCACGCAATACATGAGCGTGAGCTATGGACATAGCACTATAGGTGGAATAGAATATGATGGTGGAGGTTGTGTGGAGAAGACAAAAAGGGAGAAAGTCTCACATCGATGCGGGTAATCAACGGGCTATGGAGATGCCCATCAATTGATATCAACGCGAGGAGTACGGATTGCCATGCAACGGATGCACTAAGAGCTATAAGTATATGAAAGCTCAAACTGAAACTAAGTGGGTGTGCATCCAACTTGCTTGCTCATGAAGACCTAGGGCATTTGAGGAAGCCCGTCGTTGGAATATACAAGCCAAGTTCTATAATGAAAATTCCCATTAGTATATGAAAGTGATAACTCAAGAGACTCTCTATATGAAGAACATGGTGCTACTCTGAAGCACAAGTGTGGTAAAAGGATAGTAACACTGTCCCTTCTCTTTTTTTTCTTTTTTTTCTTTTTTGTAGGCTTCTTTGGCCTCTATCTTTTGGGGGGGGCGCTTCTTTGGCCACTTTTATTTTGACAATGGGACAATGTTCTAATAATGATGATCATCACACTTTTATTCACTTACAACTCAATATTACAACTCGATACTAGAACAAAGATATGACTCTATATGAATGCCTCCGGCGGTGTACCAGGATGTGCAATGATCTAGCGTAGCAATGACATCAAAAAACGGACAAGCCATGAAAACATCATGCTAGCTATCTTACGATCATGCAAAGCAATATGACAATAAATGCTCAAGTTATGTATATGATGATGATGGAAGTTGCATGGCAATATATCTCGGAATGGCTATGGAAATGCCATAATAGGTAGGTATGGTGGCTGTTTTGTGGAAGATATAAGGAGGCTTATGTGTGATAGAGCGTATCGTATCACGGGGTTTGCATGCACCGGCGAAGTTTGCACCAACTCTCAAGGTGAGAAAGGGCAATGCACCGTACCGAAGAGGCTAGCAATGATGGAAGAGTGAGAGTGCGTATAATCCATGGACTCAACATTAGTCATAAAGAACTCACATACTTATTGCAAAAATCTATTAGTCATCGAAACAAAGTACTATGCGCATGCTCCTAGGGGGATAGATTGGTAGGAAAAGACCATCGCTCGTCCCCGACCGCCACTCATAAGGAAGACAATCAATAAATACCTCATGCTCCAACTTCGTTACATAACGGTTCACCATACGTGCATGCTACAGGAATCACAAACTTCAACACAAGTATTTCTACAATCCACAACTACCCACTAGCATGACTCTAATATCACCATCTTTATATCGCAAAACTATTGCAAGGAATCAAACATATCATATTGAGTGATCTACAAGTTTTATGTAGGATTTTATGACTAACCATGTGAATGACCAGTTCCTGTCATCTCTCTAAATAGATATAAGTGAAGCAAGAGAGTTTAATCCAGGGTTGTCAGAATCGCGATTCTGTTATACGATTCTACGACTTTACGATCCAAACTAACCCCTCTGATTCTACGACTTTAGTTCATAGAATCTACGTTTCTACGATCCTGATAGTGAAGATCCTACGATTTGCGATCCTACCACCGGAGCTCCGATCCGATTCAAAATCGCGATTCTGACAACCTTGGTTTAATCCTTTCTACAAAAGATATGCCCACGCTCTAACAAATATAAGTGAAGCAAAAGAGCATTCTACAAATGGCAGTTTTCTATGTGAAGAGAAACAGGCAATCCAAACCTCAAAAGATATAAGTGAAGCACATGAAGCATTCTATAAAGCCATACTCAAAAGATGTAAGTGAAGTGCAATGAGCATTCTATAAATCAACCAAGGACTATCTCATACTAGCATGGTGCATCAAAGAAAAGTGAAAACTAAATGCAAAAGACGCTCCAAGATTTACGCATATCATGTGATAAATAAAATATAGCTCCAAGTGAAATTACCGATGATTGTTAGAAGAAAGAGGGGATGCCTTCCGGGGCATCCCCAAGATTGGTTGCTTGGGAGTCCTTGAATATTTCCTTGGGGTGCCTCGGGAATCCCCAAGCTTAGGCTCTTGCCACTCCTTATTCCTTCATCCATCGTGATCTCTCCCAAAACTTGAAAACTTCAATCACACAAAACTTAACAGAAAGTTCGGTAAGATCCGTTAGTATAATAAAGCAAATCACTACTCTAAGTACTGTTGCAAACCAATTCATATTTTGTTTTTGCATTGTAGCTATTGTAATATAACTTTTCCATGGCTTAATCCACTGATAGAAATTGATAGTTTCATCAAAACAAGCAAACTATGCATCAAAAATAGAATCTGTCTTAAACAGGACAGTCTGTAGTAATCTGAACATTCACCATACCTCTGGTACTCAAAAAATCCTGAAATAATTAGGAAAAATAAAAAATTATAGAAAGACAGTGCAAAAAGTTTCAGAACCGTTTGACGTTCCAATAAAAAAATGTAAAATCGCGCACTACAACCAAAGTTTCTGTTCTGCACCGCACAAACCAACAAGCAATGTAAACATCCTAAAGGCAAACCTTGTCACATTATTTTTATAATACAATGGAATTGTACAAGGGGATAATTATTTTTTTTGAAAAGTTTCTGTAATCAAGATTCACAAAGTTTCCGTGAGCATCAACAAAGTTCAAGGAGCTCTCCCACTTCAACAATGCTTGTCTCTCTCACTTTCACTTTCCTTTTTGAAAAGTTTTGGGTTCCCCTCTTTATTTTTTTGTTTTTAAACTATATAAAAGCACTAAACAGAAATAAATGACTCTCTAAAACTTCCGGGTTATCTCCCTGGCTGCGCTTTCTTTAAGGCCATTAAGCTAGGCATAAGGTGCTCAAGTAATGAATCCACCCGGATCCCATGGTATATCAAAGCCAATTTGAATTAGCAATGATTTGGCATTTAGTAGTGAGCACAAAGCAACATATATCAAGCAATGACGAAGTCTAACTCTCTTCCTATGCATCGGCATGTCATACAAGAACAATTCATGCACATCAAGTAAAGGCCAATGCATAGCATAAGAAGTTTCTTGCAATTTTATCATATTGGAAACATGGAGAGGCGGAGATGTAGTTCCTCTCTCATAATAATTGCAAGTAGGAGCAGCAAACACATGCATATTATATCTATCAGAATCATCATGTGTAGTTGTGAAACGCAGCCCATCAATATAATCCTTAACAAGGGCAAACTTCTCCGATATAGTGTAGTCGGGAGAATTCAAATAGATAATAGGACTATCATGCGTGGGTGCAATAGCAACAATTTCAGGTTTAACATAAATAACAATAGCAAGTTCATCTCCATAAGCATAATTCATATTAGCATCTTGTCCACAAGCATAGCAAGCATCATCAAAAAGGGATATTTCGAAAGAATCAACGGGATCATAACAATCATCATAGCAATCATCCTTTGGTAAGTGCTACCTCTTGAGCACTGCATTGGTTTTCCCTTGAAGAGGAAAGGGTGATGCAGCAAAGTAGCGTAAGTATTTCCCTCAGTTTCTAAGAACCAAGGTATCAATCCAGTAGGAGACTACACGCAAGTCCCTCGTACCTACACAAACAAATAAGAACCTCGCAACCAACGCAATAAAGGGGTTGTCAATCCCTTCACGGTCACTTACGAGAGTGAGATCTGGTAGAGATAATAATGATAAGAAAAATATTTTTGGTATTTTTATGATATACATTGAAATTAAAGATTGCAAAATAAACGGTGCCAGAAAATAACTTGTTGACGGGAGATTAATATAATGGAGAATAGACCCGAGGGCCATAGGTTTCACAAGTGGCTTCTCTCAAGATGGCATAAGTATTACGGTGGGTGAACAAACTACTGTCGAGCAATTGATGGAAAAGCGAATAATTATGAGAATATCTAGGCATGATCATGTATATAGGCATCATGTCCGTGACAAGTAGACCGACTCCTGCCTACATCTACTACTATTACTCCACACATCGACCGCTATACAGCATGCATCTAGAGTATTAAGTTCATAAGAATAGAGTAACGCATTAGGTAAGATGACATGATGTAGAGGGATAAACTCAAGCAATATGATATAAACCCCATCTTTTTATCCTCGATGGCAACAATACAATACGTGTCGTTTCCCTTTCTGTCACTGGGATCGAGCACCGCAAGATTGAACCCAAAGCTAAGCACTTCTCCCATTGCAAGAAAGATCAATCTAGTAGGCCAAACCAAACTAATAATTCGAAGAGACTTGCAAACATAACCAATCATACATAAAAGATTTCTGAGAAGAATCAAATATTGTTCATAGATAGACTTGATCATAAACCCACAATTCATCGGATCTCGACAAACACACCGCAAAAAGAGTTACATCGAATAGATCTCCAAGAAGATCGAGGAGAACTTTGTATTGAGATTCAAAGAGAGAGAAGAAGCCATCTAGCTGATAGCTATGGACCCGAAGGTCTGAAGTAAACTACTCACACATCATCGAAGGGGCCATGGAGTTGATGTAGAGGCCCTCCGTGATCGATGCCCCCTCCGACGGAGCTCCGGAAAAAGCCCCAAGATGGGATCTCTTGGGTACATAAGGTTGCGGCGGTGGAAATAGGGTTTCGTGGTGCTCCCGGATGTTTTCGTGGTATATGAATATATATAGGAGGAAGAAGTAGGTCGGTGGAGCCACGAGGGGCCCACGAGGGGGGAGGACACGTCCAGGGGGGTAGGCGCGCCCCCTGCCTCGTGGCCACCTCGTTGGTTGCTTGACGTCTACTCCAAGTCCTCTGGATCATGTTTGTTCCAAAAATAACTCTCCCAAAGGTTTCATTTTGTTTGGATTCCGTTTGATATTCCTTTTCTGCGAAACACTGAAATAGGCAAAAAAGAAGCAATTTGCACTGGGCCTTGGGTTAGTGGGTTAGTCCCAAAAATAATATAAAAGTGTAAAATAAAGCCCATTAACATCCAAAACAGATAATATACTAGCATGGAACAATCAAAAATTATAGATACGTTGGAGACGTATCAAGCATCCCCAAGCTTAATTCCTGCTCGTCCTCGAGTAGGTAAATGATAAAACAGAATTTTTGATGTGGAATGCTACCTGGCATAATTCTCAATGTAATTCTCTTTATTTTGGCATGAATATTCAGATCCAAAAGATTCAAGACAAAATTCTAATATTGACATAAAAATAATAATACTTCAAGCATACTAACTAAGCAATTATGTCTTCTCAAAATAATATGGCAAAAGAATGTTCATCCCTACAAAATCATATAGTTTGGTCATGCTCCATTTTCGTCACACAAGCATGCTCTCATCATGCACAACCCCGATGACAAGCCAAGAAATTGTTTCACACTTTAGTAATCTCAAACTTTTTTCAACTTTCACACAATACATGAGCGTGAGCCATGGATATAGCACTATGGGTGGAATAGAATATAATGATGGGGGTTATGTGGATAAGACAAAAAGGAGAAAGTCTCACATCGACGCGGCTAATCAATGGGCTAGGGAGATGCCCATCAATTGATGTCAATGCAAGGAGTAGGGATTGCCATGCAACTGATGCACTAGAGCTATAAACGTATGAAAGCTCAACAAAAGAAACTAAGTGGGTGTGTATCCAACTTGCTTGCTCATGAAGACCTAGGTCATTTGAGGAAGCCCATTGTTGGAATATACAAGCCAGGTTCTATAATGAAAAATCCCCACTAGTATATGAAAGTGACAAAACAAGAGACTCTCTATCATAAAGATCATGGTGCTACTTTGAAGCACAAGTGTGGAAAAAAGGATAGTAGCATTGCCCCTTTTTATTTCTTTTTTTGTTTTTGGTTTGGGACAGTGCTCTATTAATGATGACCATCACACTTCTATTTATTTACAACTCAATGATTACAACTCGATACTAGAACAGAGTATGAGTCTATATGAATGCCTCCGGCGGTGTACCGGGAAGGGTAATGAATCAAGAGTGACATGTATGAAAAATTATGAACGGTGGCTTTGCACAAATACGATGTCAACTACATGATCATGCAAGGCAATATGACAATGATGATGTGTGTCATGATAAACGGAACGGTGGAAAGTTGCATGGCAATATATCTCGGAATGGCTATGGAAATGCCATAATAGGTAGGTATGGTGGCTGTTTTGAGGAAGATATAAGGAGGTTTATGTGTGACAGAGCGTATCATATCACGAGGTTTGGATGCACCGACGAAGTTTGCACCAACTCTCAAGGTGAGAAAGGGCAATGCACGGTACCGAAGAGGCTAGCAATGATGGAAGGGTGAGAGTGCATATAATCCATGGACTCAACATTAGTCATAAAGAACTCACATACTTATTGCAAAAATCTACAAGTCATCAAAAACCAAGCATTACGTGCATGCTCCTAGGGGGATAGATTGGTAGGAAAAGACCATCGCTCGTCCCCGACCGCCACTCATAAGGAAGACAATCAAATAACACCTCATGTTTCAAATTTGTTACACAACGATCACCATACGTGCATGCTACGAGACTTGCAAACTTCAACACAAGTATTTCTCAAATTCACAACTACTCAACTAGCACACTCTAATATTACCACCTTTATATCTCAAAACAATTATCAAGTATCAAACTTCTCCTAGTACTCAATGCACTTTTTATGAAAGTTTTTATTATACCGATCGTGGATGCCTATCATATATCTACTCCTAATGTCTCAATTGGTAGTCTCCGTTCCGGGTTTATTTTCATCCCACCTACCATGGTTTTTTTGTACCTCCTCCCACCTTCGCTGGTTTTTTTCGTAGATTTTTTTTCATCCCTTCCCCTCACTCCATCTGTTTATTTTCGTGTCACCCTCTCACACAATGAAAAAACTGAACGGATCAGAACTTTCCATACTGACGCAAATTATTCAGTAATGTCTTTATGTAAAAGAGTCAACCACAATCAATCTCTAAAGATCACATCTAAATTAATTAATCTTCATAACATTTGTTTCCTTCTGAATCACGTTCATAACTTTCCTTCCTTGTTTGGGTAGAAACTGTTTGGTAGTAGAGATTAGGAAGCTTCCTATGAGCGTAGTAATAGGAAGTATTCTTTTTCTTGATGATTCGTTTCCATGCATGATGATAGTAAATTAGGCCAACATTCACCACTATTTATCAACATCACCAATCGTATCCATTCCTACGAATCCACTCGCTACGTCTTTTTTAAGGGGATCTGCTCGCTACTTCGTCGCCGCTCATTATTTTCACAAGCAACTCCCCTAAAAAACATAGCGCCATACCTCAACTTCCCTACCTGGACACCGTCGCCGCCTCCCGGTGATCCCCTCCTCCCTCCCGCAGCTCGAACGACCCACTTTTTTGGCCACGAGCACCGCCTGCCTTTTCGCCCATGCGTCGCCCCTCCTCTTCACCATAGCCACGAGCACCATCCGAGGCGGAGCCGCAGTGCCTCCACAGATGCGGCGGAAACACCATATCGAGTGGAGACGGCGGTGTAAATCTTCTCCCACTCTGCTCCTTCCCCTGGTTACCGGCCTGCTCCACCTCCCCTCTACTTCGTGTGGATCTGCTCATGTGCAACAGTAAACTTTATTTAGGTAGAACTATTCGTCTAGGCCTTTTCTTTGTTACTTACAAATTAACTTTTTGAGCAAATGCTTACGGCATGAAGTATTACCTAGAGTTCCTTAATCAATCTGCTTGTCCAGCGTTTCATTTGGTTCAATTACTATCAGCAAGAACGCATTGTGAAACCATTAGCTTATGAATGTGTGCTCTTCCTGCAATAATAACATTTACAATGTAAAGGCTGAGGCACACCCTTGCATCAGGATGATGTGCACCACGTGGGAAGTAATACTAATATGGCCTAAGTGGATAATGAAATATCCAAAGATACACTTGACTGGATCAATTTTTTTTCTCTGGAATTGTTCCTCATGATGCGCAGATGTAGATGCTATATTTTTAAAATTTCAAATCACCTATGCATGCCAATGTGATTTTATCCTTTTCATTAGATAGTGTGTTCCCATCAATCCATCCATGCACCGAACTGATTTTTTTTACTCTGTTCAGGTTGCAATTACGAACGAGTAGCATATGTATGCACTGAAATACTCGCATAAGATAGTGAAATACTTCTTACTCGCGTGAGTGCAATTTTGGAACAGAGAAAGAACATACAACAGAGATCATGTAATTAATTGATTACATAAACTGAGATCACATAAAACAAGTTTGATAGGTCTGTTGCATCGCACGGGGATTTTTGCTACATGTACTAACAGGTTCTATTTATTTCCTTTGATCGGTCAACACTCCTATGTCCTATGTAGGTAAGAAGGAAAGAAAACCTAACGGTACAACCGGCAAAACAGTCAACGGCGAGCTTCTTCACCGCGTACGCATCGTAGTACCTGGCCATCACCGGCTGGGGCATCGAGGACTTAACGCTGGTGAAGAAGGCGTGTGTATTGGTAGAGCTCCAAGAAGCTACCCTTTGTCCTACCCGCCGTCTTCACCATCGGTCTCCAGGTGACCACCCTGGAACTCGGCGACGCTACCAAGGCGACACGGTCCAGTTGGTTCGGTCCCTCATCGAGCCACCATTTGGACCGGCCAACCACCACCGGCGTCAATGTGCTGGGGCAGCGGCGAGGTGGGCTGCGTGTGCGGGTGCTGTGGCGAGGTGGTGGACATGCGGGAGCGCCAGCAATGAGGTCGGTGATGTGCCGCGGCAAGTGCGCGGCTGTTAGCCATGAACCTTCTGTAGCAGTTTTTTCATGAGCCCATGTTTTTTTTTGTGTTCGGGCCTTGCCATAATTAGCAAATTAACCATGAAAAAAAACATGACATTTAGTTTGTTGTCAAATGGTGCCGTGATTTTCGGATCAAGCCATGTTTCTCATGTACTTCCTATTTCCTGTTCGACTGAATAGAAGTGCAAAAAGTGAACACACCAACACGACTGAAAGCAGTCATATCCAGTTATAGAGGTATACATTTATACAAGATATACGCAGGCAGGTGCGGCCAGTAACCGAACTAACTCCTGAGTTGACCTTGCTAATCCTTTACTCACGATAAAGACGCAGACGGTAGGAAAGGTTGTTACAGAGAGAGCAATGGGAGAGAGAGAATCACGTGGCGGCAGGTGGACTTGAACATATGCTTCAACAAAGAAAACGGCAGCGTAGGATCATGGTGCGTGATTATAGGCGGAGGCTATTAAATCTCATGCGGAAATCACGGCTGAGCGATTCTCGCACGATCCGAAGTTCACACCCAATCGACCGTTTTCCCCAGTTGATGGCCTGCATGTGTGCTGTGCTAAAACGGTCGCTGCCATGGCAGCAAAACCCGCAGCTAGAACGCTGCCAGCGCCAAGCTGAGAACTCGAGATCGCCAGTGGTGCATGCACGGCAGCGGCGGTGAGAGGCTATCGTGCATGGGGAGGAGAGAAAGGAGGAGAGGGGAAGCTTGGGGACATGGTAGTTTACCCGGGGGCTGCCGGTCGACATGCTGAGAACGAATGGCGGCGACAGTGACATTTTTTCTTAGTCCTCTTGGTCGGACCGGTTGAAGACCAGACCGGATTAGACCGACAATTTTCCAGGCCGATTTTAGCAGACCAGATCGTCCATTTTCTCTAACAAGCCAGGACCGAGCGTGTCAAACACCGATTGAGCCACGAGCGGTACGTCCAGCCCTGCCCACCGTCGAAGCGAAGCTCCTACTCCACGTGAAGTTGATCGCGTTGTTGCACTCGTAAGGTAGGAGCCACGAGCACAACATGGTGAAGGGCTAAAGGGCTGATCAAGGGTGAGACCCGGATGCTGGTGGCATAGCTGAACACGGACGAGATCTTCACCTGCACCAAAAGGTTCAAGCAGGAGGTGTTCAGCAGCATGCAGAAGGAGCTGGACCAATTCGGCCTCTTCATCTACAATGCCACTGTGAAGCAGCTGGTAGACGTGCCGGGGCATGAGTACTTCTCCTACCTCGGTGAGAAGACACAACAGGAGGCAGCGAGCAGGGCCAAGGTGGATGTTTGTGGAGCGGGATGGCCTCACGTGCCAGAACGCCGCCAAGGTGGACACCGAGAACAAGGTGCTCTCTGTGCGGCAGCAGGCCGAGGCACTCAAGGAGAAGGCCAAGTTCAAGGCAGAGGTGCGGGTGTTTGAGAACACTAGGAAGGCCGACAACGCCACCTCAATGACCGACCTCGCCATGAAGTGGAAGGTTGGGACTGGCAGGCCAAGGTCGCCGAGGTTGAGGCTGTTAAGGCTGTTGCCATCCGCGATGCCGAGCTACAGATGGAGGTTAAGACGAAGAACATGCTCTGCCAAACTGACAAGCTCAAGGTCGAGCAGCTCAGCAAGTCCACAGTACACTATGACACACAGGTTGGTTATGCAATAAGCATGTATAAAAATATAGTACTAGGGACAAGAGAAATTCATACTTATTGACCTTAGCATTTTATATTTTGTAGGTTCAAGAATCGAACACGCTCTTCTACAGTTGGCAGAAGGCGACGGATACGACATTGTATAAGGAGATGAAGGCGGCGGTGAGGTGAAGCAGCCGAGCAGAAACACATGCATGTCTCGATATGGGAGGAAAGGGATGGAGATAAGGTGAGGGTAAGCGGTGCAACATGCCACACAAGGAAAGGGGTGAAGAGATGACCTTGAGGAGGGAAGTGAGCTCGGTCCATGGCATGGGTTAGAGTAGAGGAAGGTTGATCCATGGTTTGGCCAAAGGGGTGATGAGCGAGGGAGAAGTAGAAGGCCCCCTCTCATATCTTGGTGCGCGAGCAAGTCTGTCGAGGTGGAAGAAGCCTGTCATTTCATGATGGCGTTGGTGACCTTGGCGTGATATAGTTCTCCTGTTTGTGGGCGGATCAGGCAACCGTCTGGTCTCTCGATCCCCCCTTCACTAATTTTGATGAGAAGAGGGGAGGGATGTAAGGGTGGAGGGGTGGGAGATGAGGTCGCCGATTCTGTTGGTTGTGGGGGCGAGGGCAGAGAGAGGAGAGTGAGCGACGCCAGTGGAGTCTATGGATCTAGAGAGGGAGGGGAACAAGAGAGTGAGTGGTGCGGAGAGGGAGTGGATAGAGTGCGGTCGTTCGGGAGAGGACAACAAGTCGTATAGGAGGGGTATAATGGGAATATCATAAAAACAAAGTTTTATTTATACCTGTACACTATATATTTAGAATAACATAAAATATTTTCTCAATAAATTACTTAAAAATATCCAAGAAATTACGGATGACCGACTATCATTATATAAAGGGGGAATCCGTTCTTTGCTCGTGGAGAAATGCAACATAGTTTTTTATGGGCAATATACCGCATAGCCTAAATAGTAGATATTCGTGAGAATAACCATCAACATGTGATTTAGAGGTGAGCCTAAAATTATTAAAATTTGGATGCCACTCAGTCTACTAGAAACTGCTCATTTCTTGGATTTGTCCAATGAATATATATTTTCCATACCACCACCATAAAAAAATATTATAATCTTTGTTTATATTAGAATACCTCTGTAGGTCATAAAAACTGATAGATTTGATTGTGCTTCGGAGATGTCAACTGACAAAGACCCTGATGTAACGATGATGGAGGGGGCTAAGAATTCAACGAGTTTTACACAACCAAAAGAGGTGCATGCAAATAATTGTTATTCTTTGTATGTATGTTGCACATGATATAATAATCAAAAGTTATATATATATATATATATAATTTTGTAGAATATGAGAGATATGGAGATGGATTATGTCGGGGTTCAAAAAGAAACCCATTCAGAGGGTTTTTGGGGCGACGTCATTGGAAGGGTACAAAAATTCACCATGTTTTATACAACAAAAATATGTGCAAGTGATGATATCCCACAACAACGATGCACTCAAAATAAAGCAAACCGGGTGGAATTACGATAAATGTTTATGGAAACATTTATTTCCAACTGGTATTCCAATGAGTAAGTTCAATGATGTTCACATAGCTCAAGGAAAATATTTCAAAATCCCGTAGCAACGCACGGGCATTCTACTAGTTAGGACTAAATTTATAACCAAAGCAAATTAACATGCTGTTCTAAAGGACTCTCAAAATAATATAAGTGAAGCATGAGAGATCAATAATTTCTATAAAATAGAACCACCGCCGTGCTCTAAAAGATATAAGCGAAGCACTAGAGCAAAATTATTTAGCTCAAAAGATATAAGTGAAGCACATAGAGTATTCTAATAAATTCTGATTCACGTGCATCTCTCCCAAAAGGTGTGTACATAAAGGATGATTGTGGTAAAATAAAAAGCAAAGATTCAAATCATACAAGACGCTCCAAGCAAAACACATATCATGTGGTGAATAAAAATATAGCCTCAAGTAAAGTTACCGATAGAAGAAGACGAAAGAGGGGATGCCTTCCGGGGCATCCCCAAGCTTAGTCTTTTGGTTGTCCTTGAATTTTACCTTGGGGTGACTTGGGCATCCCCAAGCTTAGGCTCTTGCCACTCCTTGTTCCATAATCCATCAAATCTTTACCCAAAACTTGAAAACTTCACAACACAAAACTTAAACAGAAAATCTCATGAGCTCCGTTAGTAAAAGAAAACAAACCACCACTTAAGGTACTGTAATGAACTCATTCTTTATTTATATTGGTGTTAAACTTACTGTATTCCAACTTCTCTATGGTTCATACACTCAAATAATAGCCATAGATTCATTAAAATAAGCAAACAACACATGAAAAACAGAATCTGTCAAAAACAAAACAGTCTGTAGTAATCTGTAGGTTTCGAATACTTCTGTAACCCCAAAAAATCTATAATAAATTTCTGGATGTGACTAATTTATCTATTAATCATCTGCAAAACGAATTAACTAAATAGCACTCTCCAGTAAAAAAATGGCAGCTAATCTTGTGAGCGCTAAAGTTTCTATTTTTTTACAGCAAGATCGCAAAGACCTTCCCCAAGTCTTCCCAAAGGTTCTACTTGGCACAAACACTAATTAAAATCATAAAACCACATATAAACAGAGGCTAGATGAATCATTTATTAATAAACAGAATTAAAAGCAAGGAATAAAAATAAAATTGGGTTGCCTCCCAACAAGCGCTATCGTTTAACGCCCCTAGCTAGGTATAAAAACAAGGATGGATCTAGGTATTATCATCTTTGGTATGCAATCCATAAGTGGCTCTCATAATAGATTCATAAGGTAATTTAATTTTCTTTCTAGGAAAGTGTTCCATGCCCTTCCTTAATGGAAATTGTAATCTAATATTCCCTTCCTTCATATCAATAATTACACCAATCGTTCTAAAGAAAGGACTACCAAGAATAATAGGACATGTAGGATTGCAATCAATATCAAGAACAATGAAATCCACGGGCACATAATTCCTATTTGCAACAATAATAACATCATTAATTCTTCCCATAGGTTTCTTAATAGTGGAATCCGCAAGATGCAAGTTTAAAGAACAATCATCAAATTCACGGAAACCTAGCAAATCACACAAGGTTTTAGGAATCATGGAAACACTAGCACCCAAATCACACAATGCATAGAATTCATGATATTTAATTTTAATTTTAATAGTAGGTTCCCACTCATCATAAAGTTTTCTAGGGATAGAGACTTCCAATTCAAGCTTTTCTTCATAAGATTGCATTAAAGCATCAACGATATGTTTAGTAAAAGCTTTATTTTGACTATAAGCATGCGGAGAATTTAGCATGGATTGCAACAAGGAAATGCAATATATTAAATAACAATTATCATAATTAAATTCCTTGAAATCCAAGATAGTGGGTTCATTGCTATGTAAAGTTTTGACCTCTCCCATCCCACTTTTATCAATTTTTGCATCAAGATCTAAAAACTCCGAATCATTGGGACGCCTTCTAACTAAAGTTGAATCATCTCCAGTCCCATGATTATCAAGATTCATATTGCAAAACAAAGATTTAATAGGATACACATCAATAACTTTTAGATCTTCATCATTATTATCATGGAAACTAGAAGAACACGCTTTCACAAAGCAATCTTTTTTAGCACGCATCCTAGCGGTTCTTTCTTTGCACTCATCAATGGAAATTCTCATAGATTTGAGAGACTCATTGATATCATGCTTAGGTGGAATAGATCTATGTTTCAAAGAATCAACATCAAGGGAAATTCTATCACGTTCCTAGCCAACTCATCAATCTTAGACAATTTTTCTTCAATCAAAGCATTGAAACTCTTTTGCGAACTAATAAATTCTTTAATATTAGATTCAAAATCAGAGGGCATCTTATTATAATTTCCATAAGATTTTTTTAGGAATTACCATAATTATTAGAGGAATTACTAGGAAAGGGCCTAGGATTAAAATTACCTCTATATGTGTTATTACCAAAATTAATCCTACCAACAAAATTCACATCCATAGATTCATTATTATTCTCAATCAAAGTAGACAAAGGGATATCATTAGGATCAGAAGAAACACTCTTATTAGCAAACAATTTCATAAGTTCGTCCATCTTTCCACTCAAAACATTAATTTCTTCTATTGCATGAACCTTTTTACTAGTAGATCTTTCAGTGTGCCATTGAGAATAATTAACCATAATATTATCTAGGATTTTAGCAGCTTCTCCTAAAGTGATTTCCATAAAAGTGCCTCCCGCGGCCGAATCTAAAAGATTTCTAGAAGCAAAATTCAATCCGGCATAAAATTTTTGTATAATCATCCAAAGATTCAAACCATGTGTAGGGCAATTGCGTATCATTAATTTCATCCTCTCCCAAGCTTGTGCAACATGTTCATGATCAAGTTGCTTCAAATTCATAATATCGTTTCTAAGAGTTATGATCTTAGCGGGAGGAAAATACTTAGAGATAAAAGCATCTTTGCACTTATTCCATGAATCAATACTATTTTTAGGCAAACACGAAAACCAAGTTTTAGCATGACCTCTAAGCGAAGACGGGAATAGCTTCAATTTAACAATATCATTATCCACATCTTTCTTCTTTTGCATATCACGCAAATCAACAAAGTTGTTTAGATGGGTAGCGGCATCTTCACTAGGAAGGCCGGAAAACGGGTCTTTCATGACAAGATTCAGCAAAGCAGTATTAATTTCACAAGATTCAGCATCGGTAAGAGGAGCAATCAGAGTGCTAATAAAATCATTATTGTTGGTATTATAAAAGTCACACAATTTAGCATTATCTTGAGCCATCGTGACAAAAAATCCAACACACAAGCACACAAGAGGCAAGCGAAAAGAGACGAACTGGAAAATAGAAGGGGGCGGAAAAAGAGGGCAAATAAAACGGCAAGGGTGAAGTGAGGGAGAGGAAAACGAGAGGCAAATAGCAGATAATCTAATGCGAGGGATAAGAGTTTGTGATGGGTACTTGGTATGTCTTGACTTGTGCGTAGATCTCCCTCAACGGCGCGAGAAATCCTTCTTGCTACCTCTTGAGCATTGCGTTGATTTTCCCTTGAAGAGGAAAGGGTGATGCAGCAAAGTAGCGTAAGTATTTCCCTCAGTTTTTGAGAACCAAGGTATCAATCCAGTAAGAGACTACACGCAAGTCCCTCGTACCTACACAAACAAATAAGAACCTCGCAACCAACGCGATAAAGGGGTTGTCAATCCCTTCACGTTCACTTGCAAGAGTGAGATCTGATAGAGATAATAATGATAAGATAAATATTTTTGGTATTTTTATGATATAGATTGAAATTAAAGATTGCAAAATAAACGGTGCCAGAAAATAACTTGTTGACGGGAGATTAATATAATGGAGAATAGACCCGGGGCCCATAGATTTCACTAGTGGCTTCTCTCAAGATAGCATAAGTATTACGGTGGGTGAACGAATTACCGTCGAGCAATTGATAGAAAAGCGAATAATTATAAGAATGTCTAGGCATGATCATGTATATAGGCATCACGTTCATGACAAGTAGACCGACTCCTGCCTACATCTACTACTATTACTCCACACATCGACCGCTATGCAGCATGCATCTAGAGTATTAAGTTCATAAGAACAGAGTAACGCATTAGGTAAGATGAGATGATGTAGAGGGATAAACTCAAGAAATATGATATAAATCCCATCTTTTTAATCCTCGATTGCAACAATACAATACGTGTCGTTTCCCTTTCTGTCACTGGGATCGAGCACCGCAAGATTGAACCCAAAGCTAAGCACTTCTCCCATTGCAAGAAAGATCAATCTAGTAGGCCAAACCAAACTAATAATTCGAAGAGACTTGCAAACATAACCAATCATACATAAAAGATTTCTGAGAAGAATCAAATATTGTTCATAGATAGACTTGATCATAAACCCACAATTCATCGGATCTCAACAAACACACCGCAAAAAGAGTTACATCGAATAGATCTCCAAGAAGATCGAGGAGAACTTTGTATTGAGATTCAAAGAGAGAGAAGAAGCCATCTAGCTAATAGCTATGGACCCGAAGGTCTGAAGTAAACTACTCACACATCATCGGAGGTGACATGGAATTGATGTAGAGGCCCTCCGTGATCGATGCCCCCTCTGGCGGAGCTCCGGAAAAGGCCCCAAGATGGGATCTCTTGGGTACATAAGGTTGCGGCGGTGGAAATAGGGTTTCGTGATGCTCCCGGATGTTTTTGGGGTATATGAATATATATAGGAGGAAGAAGTAGGTCGGTGGAGCCACGAGGGGAAGGGCGCGCCCAGGGGGTAGGCGCGCCCCTGCCTCGTGGTCACCTCGTTGGTTGATTGACGTCTACTCCAAGTCCTGTGGATCACGTTTGTTCCAAAAATAACTCTCCCAAAGGTTTCATTCCATTTGGATTCCGTTTGATATTCCTTTTGTGTGAAACACTGAAATAGGCAAAAAAACAACAATTTGCACTGGGCCTTGGGTTAGTAGGTTAGTCCCAAAAATAATATAAAAGTGTAAAATAAAGCCCATTAACATCCAAAATAGATAATAGAATAGAATGGAACAATCAAAAATTATAGATACGTTGGAGACATATCAGTAAGCACGAAGGGAAATTAAACAATGTATGAGTTGAAGAGTTACTCTCATTAGAAGGTGGGCACGAGTAGCTAATCCGCTCTTCCTCCTTTTGTTCTTCGCTCTCCTCATCATCTTTTTCATCCAATGAGCTCATAGTTTCATCAATTTCTTCTTCCATAGACTCCTGCAAAATATTAGTCTCTTCTCGGACAGCGGAGACTTTCTCAATAAATTCATCAATATCATAATTGTATTTATAATTCTCGTAGCAATATTTAAGGATAGCTAATTTTTCAGGTCTATAAACTGAATCATCAAAAATCTTTAAACTCTTTAAACAAAGATTCAATTTCATAAGCACCCATAAAAGCAACGAATTCTTCTATTTGTTCCACTGTAACACCCACGATGCGGCTATATCTCCCACGTGTCGGAGCACGACTTAGAGGCATAACTGCATAGTAGGCATGTTGCAAGAGGGGTAATCTTTACACATCCCATGTACTGAAATAGAAAGGGAATAAAGAGTTGGCTTACAATCGCCACTTCACACAATACATAAGTATAGCATTACATCATCCAGAATACAAACAAGGTCCGACTACGGAACCAAAATAAAAGAAGACTACCCCTAATGCAAAAGATCCCCGATCGCCCCAACTGGGCTCCACTACTGATCAACTAGAAATGAAACAACACAACGAACATGATCTTCAT
Organism: Triticum monococcum; assembly: GCA_034509565.1. NCBI lineage: Eukaryota > Viridiplantae > Streptophyta > Magnoliopsida > Poales > Poaceae > Triticum > Triticum monococcum. The sequence continues at coordinate 360,727,676 of CM067845.1, read as the reverse complement.
TGAGCTCCTCCTTGAGCTCAACTGCGTCATCTACACTGGTATCAACGGCACATGCAACTATTTTTGGAAGTATCTGTGAGTCACGGGGACTCAGCAATCTCACACCCTCGCGATCAAGACTATTTAAGCTTATGGGTAGGAAAAGGTAGTGAGGTGGAGCTGCAACAAACACTAGCATATATGGTGGCTAACATACGCAAATAAGAGTGAGAAGAGAAGCAAAGCACGGTCGAGAAGCTATAAAGATCAAGAAGTGATCCTGAAACTACTTATGTTCAAACATAACTCCAATGCCGTGTTCACTTCCTGGACTCCGCCGGAAAGAGACCATCACGGCTACACACGCGGTTGATGCATTTTAATTAAGTTAAGTGTCAAGTTCTCGACAACCGGACATTAACAAATTCCCATCTGCCCATAACCGCGGGCATGGCTTTCGAAAGTTCAAAACCCTGCAGGGGTGTCCCAACTTAGCCCATCACAAGCTCTCACGGTCAACGAAGGATATTCCTTCTCCCAGGAAGACCTGATCAGACTCGGAATCCCGGTTACAAGACACTACGACAATGGTAAAACAAGACCAGCAAAGCTGCCCGAATGTGCCGACAAATCCCGATAGGAGCTGTACATATCTCGTTCTCAGGGCACACCGGATTGTCCAAGATTCCGGTAGGCCAGCCCAGAGTTGCCCCTGGTGGCCACCGGCTACTGATAGGTTGGACCAACACTCAGAGGAGCACTGGCCCGGGGGTTTAAAATAAAGACGACCCTTGAGTCTGCAGAACCCAAGGGAAAAAAGGCTTAGGTGGCAAATGGTAAAAGCAAGGTTGGGCCTTGCTGGAGGAGTTTTATTCAAGGCGAACTGTCGAGGGGTTCCCATTATAACCCAACCGCGTAAGGAACGCAAAATCAAGGAACATAACACCGGTATGACGGAAACTAGGGCGGCAAGAGTGGAACAAAACACCAGGCATAAGGCCGAGCTTTTCCACCCTTTACCAAGTATATAGGTGCATTAAAGTAAACAAGATATAATAATGATATCCCAACAATAATCATGTTCCAACAAGGAACAAACTCCATCTTCACCTGCAACTAGCAACACTATAAGAGGGGCTGAGCAAAGCGGTAACATAGCCAAACAACGGTTTGCTAGGACAAGGTGGGTTAGAGGCTTAACATGGCAATATGGGAGGCATGATAAAGCAAGTGGTAGGTATCGCGGCATAGGCATAGCAATAAAGCGAGCAACTAGCAAGCAAAGATAGAAGTGATTTCGAGGGTATGGTCATCTTGCCTGAGATCCTGCAAGGAAGAAGAACGAGTCCATGATGAAGACAAACGGACATTGTCGAACGGATCCTCACAAATGCGACATTATCGGAACTAACCCGAAGAAGCAACACCGGAAAGAAGCAAACAATATAGTAAAAAACCATCACATCAACATGGCATGATGCACAACCAAGTATGATGCATGTCCGGTTTAATGAGGCATGGCATGGCAAAGTGCACAAACAAAGCTACAAGTTTAGTGGAGTTCAATATGCAACGAGTTGCATATTGACAGAACACCACGTGACTTATTTAGTTTGATCTTGTTTATGTACCCAACAATATTAAATGTTGTTAAACATGGCAAGAGGGTGAAGCATATGAAAAAACTACCTATTCGGGCAAGTTTAAATGAGGCCGGAAATAACAAACAACAATTCCGGTAAATCCCCATATGCATTTAGCAATTTAATGCAAACAACAATTTTAACATTTTAAATGTTATTATCATGATGCGGATGACATGTGCAAGTTTTATGCAATATTTATGAAAATGTTGGCATGATAAGATATAAGGCATTTGTCAAAAGGGGTGCCACGAAAACGATAACGGGAATGGTGCCACGGCGGCGAAATGGAAATGATGCCACAGCAACATTCCGATGATCCGGTAGCTCACGGGGATACCGGTGCAAAAGGAAAAGTGACGGGAGCATGTCATGCAAGGATGGTGGGGTCCTCCCAGATACCGGGTGTCCCACATGACGGTTGAGGGAGTCCTGGATTAGGGGCTGTTCGGATAGCCGGACTATACCTTCAGCCGGACTCCTGGACTATGAAGATACAAGATTGAAGACTTTGTCCCGTGTCCGAAAGGGACTTTCCTTAGCGTGGAAGGCAAGCTTGGCGATACGGATATGTAGATCTCCTACCATTGTAACCGACTTTGTGTAACCCTAACCCTATCCAGTGTCTATATAAACCGGAGGGTTTTAGTCCGTAGGACAACATATTCATACACAACAATCATACCATAGGCTAGCTTCTAGGGTTTAGCCTCTCTGATCTCGTGGTAGATCTACTCTTGTACTACCCATATCATCAATATTAATCAAGCAGGACGTAGGGTTTTACCTCCACCGAGAGGGCCCGAACCTGGGTAAAACTTCATGTCCCTTGCCTCCTGTTACCATCCGGCCTAGACGCACGGTTCGGGACTCCCTACCCGAGATCCGCCAGTTTTGACACCGACATTGGTGCTTTCATTGAGAGTTCCTTTGTGTCATCGCCGTCAGGCTTGATGGCTCCTATGATCATCAATGGCGATGTAGTCCAGGGTGAGACCTTCCTCCCCGGACAGATCTTCGTCTTCGGCGGCTTCGCACTGCGGGCCAATTCACTTGGCCATCTGGAGCAGATCGAAAGCTATGCCCCTGGCCGTCAGGTCAGATTTGGAAGCTTAAACTACACGGCTGACATCCGCGGGGACTTGATCTTCGACGGATTCGAGGCACTGCCGAGCGCGCCGCACTATCACGACGAGCATGATCTAGCTCTGCCACCGAACAGTGCCCTGGAGGCCGCACCCGCATCGGCTTCGACCCTTAATTTGGAGCCAACTGCGCCGATCGAGGATGGGTGGTTGGACGCCGCCTCGGGGGCTGTGATCCCAACGGCGATCGAGCCGAACACCAGCCCCACACTCTGCGAGACTCGTGACTCCAAGGAGCCGGACTCCTCTCCGGACTCCAAACCCTCCGCGCCCCTGCCGATCGAATCCGATTGGGCGCCGATCATGGAGTTTACTGCCGCGGACATCTTTCAGCACTCGCCTTTCGGCGATATTCTGAAGACACTGAAGTCTCTCTCTTTATCAGGAGAGCCCTGGCCGGACTACGGTCGGCAAGGTTGGGATTCGGACGATGAAGAAATTCAAAGCCCACCCACCACCCACTTTGTAGCCACTGTCGACGACTTAACCGACATGCTCGACTTCGACTCTGAAGACATCGACGGTATGGACGCCGATGAAGGAGACAATGAAGAACCAGCGCCTATCAGGCCCTGGAAAGCCACCTCGTCATATGACATATACATGGTGGACACCCCAAAAGAAGGAGATGATGATGGAACAGCGGAGGATGACCCCTCCAAGAAACAGCCTAAGCGCCGGCGTCAGCGGCGCCGCTCAAAATCCCGCCAAAACAAATACAGTGATTCCAGCACGGGAGATAATAATACTCCGGAAAGTGCCAAAGAAAACCCCCTCCAGCAAAATTTAGCACAGAGGATGGAGAAACCAGCCCTCATGAGAGAGCGGTAGACAAAGAGGTCGAGGACGACAATTATATGCCTCCCTCCGAAGATGAGGCAAGCCTCGACGACGACGAATTTGTCGTGCCAGAGGATCCCATCGAGCAAGAGCATTTTCAACGCAGGCTTATGGCCACGGCAAGAAGCCTCAAGAAAAAACAGCAACAGCTTAAAGTTGATCAAGATTTGCTAGTCGACAGATGGACTAAAGTCCTTGCAGCCGAAGAGCATAAACTCGAACGCCCCTCCAAGAGCTACCCAAAGCGCAGGTTGCTACCCCGATTAGAGGAGGAAGCACTTAAACCTACATCACCCGCACTTGATATGGCCGATAGGCCACCTCGTGGCCGTGACAGAGAGGCCTCTCGGCCCTCCACTCAAGCCGCACCCCGTACCAAGGCATGGGAAAATGCGCCGGACTTGCGAGATATGTTGGAGGACAAGGCAAGGCAAACAAGATCGATCTACGGATCGCGTGGGCGCCCCACGACTCGAGACGGTAACCGTCACGCCGGCCACAAATTCGGCAGGGCCGAACACAGCAGACAAAGCTCATTGGAGCTACGTCGTGACATAGCCCAGTACAGAGGCGCCGCACACCCACTATGCTTCACAGACAAAGTAATGGATCATCAAATCCCCGAGGGTTTCAAACCCGTAAACATCGAATCATATGATGGCACAACAGATCCTGTGGTATTGATCGAGGATTATCTCCTTCATATCCACATGGCCTGCGGCGATGATTTCCACGCCATCAAATACCTCCCACTTAAGCTTAAAGGACCAGCTCGGCATTGGCTTAACAGCTTGCCAATAGGATCAATCAGTTGTTGGGAGGACCTGGAAGCCGCATTCCTCGACAATTTCCAGGGCACTTATGTGCGACCCCCAGACGCCGATGACCTAAGTCACGTAATTCAACAGCCAGATGAATCGGCCAGGCAATTCTGGACACGGTTCCTAACAAAGAAAAATCAAATAGTTGACTGTTCGGACGCCGAGGCCCTGGCAGCCTTGAAGCACAATATTCGTGATGAGTGGCTTGCCCGGCACCTTGGACAGGAAAAGCCGAAGTCTATGGCAGCACTCACGACACTCATGACCCGCTTTTGCACGGGAGAAGACAGCTGGCTTGCTCGTAGCAACAATATGACCAAGAACCCTGGTAATTCGGATACCAGGGATAGTAGTGGCAGGTCGCGTCGCAACAAGCAGAAGCGCCGCATTAACGGCGACAATGCTGAGGATACGGCAGTTAATGCCGGATTCAGAGGCTCTAAATCCGGTCAGCGGAAAAAGGCATTCAAAAGGAATCCTAAGGGCCCGTCTAGTTTGGACCGAATACTCGACCGCTTGTGCCAGATAAATGGCACCCCCGAAAAGCCGGCCAATCACACCAACAGGGATTGTTGGGTGTTCAAGCAGGCAGGCAAGTTAAATGCCGAAAATGAAGACAAGGGGCTACATAGCGACGACGACGAAGAGCCCCGGCCGCCGAACAACAGTGTACAGAAGGGTTTTCCCCCACAAGTGCGGGTGAACATGATATACGCAACCCACGTCCCCAAGAGGGAACGGAAGCGCGCGTTAAGGTACGTATACGCGGTAGAGCCAGTCGCCCCAAAGTTCAACACATGGTCCTCCTGCCCGATCACCTTTGATCAAAGGGACCATCCCACTAGCATCCGTCACGGCGGATTCGCCGCATTGGTTCTAGACCCAATTATTGGCGGATTTCATCTCACTAGAGTCCTTATGGACGGCGGCAGCAGCCTAAACCTGCTTTACCAGGATACAGTGCGGAAAATGGGCATAGATCCCTCGAGGATTAAGCCCACCAAAACGACCTTTAAAGGCGTAATACCAGGTGTAGAGGCCAACTGTACAGGCTCAGTCACACTTCAAGTGGTCTTCGGATCTCCGGATAATTTCCGAAGCGAGGAGTTAATCTTCGACATAGTCCCATTCCGAAGTGGCTATCACGCACTGCTCGGGCGAACCGCATTTGCCAAGTTCAATGCGGTACCGCACTACGCATACCTTAAGCTCAAGATGTCAGGCCCTCGAGGAGTAATTACGGTCAATGGAAACACCGAACGCTCCCTCCGAACGGAGGAGCACACGGTGGCCCTTGTAGAGGAAGTACAAAGCAGCCTCTCCAGGCAGTTCTCCAGTCCGGCCACTAAACGACCGGACACCGTCAAGCGCGCCCGGAGTAACCTACAACAAGACCGCCTGGCACGATCCGAGCAGGCGTAGCAATGCGGCCCCAACCCCAGCCCTAGCAAAAAGGCGACGCCAGTGATTCGCATACATAACTACGCTCTAGAAATACCATGGGTACAGGGGGAGGGGCACCATCACGGCACGCCCGAAGCACGGCTTAAACCGCACCAGGGGCTGCCGATTTTTTAATTTTCTCTTACTTTCAGGACTCCATTCTTCGGAAGGCCTATTCGGCAGTTCAATTGCCGCACAAACGGTGCAAGAACCAGGGAAGCAGACAAGCCACACCGCATTATGGAACTCCCAGGTGGTCTCTATCACGAGCAGTATACCTGTTTTGCATACTATTCCGCAGCTAGCCCCTGGAACGGACATGTTAAATAGTCCAACCTTTTGCTTATCGCATTATTTGTATCGTTCTACTTTGATCGCAGCCCTCTTTAATAAACAATGCATAGCTTTTGTCTATTTTTGCATTACTTTTTTATATATATGTTCCTTAACGACATGTCGCACCCATACACTTTGGTACGGCCAAAATACGCCAGGGGCTTCAGTACCCCTCAACATGGTGTGAGAAGTCCGAACACTTTAACAAGTGCGGCACCCCGAACTTATAGCATTATATGCATCGGCTCCGAATCATGTCTTGGGTCAATAGTTGGGTTTGCCCGGCTCCTATGTTTTGGTGTCTTACGTTCCACTATATCGGCTAAGGTAGCACTAGGAGAACCACTGCGATTGTGCCCCAGTTGAGCTGGGTCGAGCACCTCAGTGGAGAAAGCTAAAACTGACTGTCATGGTGAAGTGAGAGCTGGTCGCTGTTCGAGAGGTTTTTTCGAGTCCTTAAAGACTTATGCCGCTTAGGGCGAGGAGTCGGCTCCGTCCGGCCAAGGTGTGGATAGCGCCCCGAACTCGGTCTTCCGAATACCAGGGGCTTCACCGAAATTTAAAATTATAGAATTCTATGGCTAAGTGAGAGTGTTCACGCATTATAGTCTGATTGCCTTGTTCGTTGGGCTGAGCGCCTCCCTCGAAGGACCCAAACATGGGAAAAAGAGCGCTCAGGTTTATCCCCGAACACCCCAGCACTAGCGGCACGGGGGCAGAAGCCGCCGACTCGCCATCTTTCAGAATTGATAAAAAACCGCACAGAAGGTAATATTTTAAATTCCAACAGCATTGCTTAGCGCATATGAACAAGTTTTCAGCACACAGGACAAAACGAGCAAGTTTCACTCAAAAATTACTTCCCTAGAACATTCATCCGCCATAAGGCAGGCACCCTTCAGAACATCCTTATAATAATTCTCGGACTTGCGATGCTCTTTCCCCGGCGGTGGGCCGTCCTTCACAAGCTTCTCAGCATCCAGCTTGCCCCAGTGCACCTTTGCACGGGCAAGGGCCCTACGGGCACCTTCAACGCAGACGGAGCGCTTGATGACTTCGAGCCTTGGACAGGCCTCCACCAGCCGCTGCACCAGCCCGAAATAGTTCCCTGGCAGAGCCTCTCCAGGCCACAGCTGAACTATGAGGCCCTTCATGGCCTGTTTGGCCGCCTTGTGGAGCTCGACCAGTTGCTTCAGCTGGTCGCTCAGGGGCACGGGGTGTCCGGCCTCAGCATACTGAGACCAGAACACCTTCTCTGTCGAGCTGCCCTCCTCGGCTTGATAGAATGCGGCGGCATCAGACACACTCCAGGGAAGATCTGCGAACGCTCCTGGAGAGCTCCGGATTCGGGTAAGTAACAAGTAACTCACGTTTATGTGTTTGCTTTGCATAAAGAATGCCTTACCCGCCGCTATCTTTTTCACCTCCTCCAACTCCTGGAGGGTCTTCTGGGATTCGGCCTTGGCAGACTTGGCATTCTCAATTGCCACCGCGAGCTTGGACGCTCACGTCCTTGAGTCAAGCTCCAAACTCTCATGTTTTTCCATGAGAGCCTGGAGCTCTTGCCGCACCTTGCCAACCTCGGCCTCATACTTTTCTCGCTCGGTGCGCTCCACGGCCGCCCTCTTCTCGGCCTCGACCAGCGCTTGCTTAAGGGCCGCCACCTCAGACGTGGCCCCTACAATAGCCACGATAATCCTGTCATTTTTCGCAATTGCACCTTTTTATATATATTTAAACAAGGTATTTCTTACCTTCATTGTCCTCGAGCTGCTTCTTGGCACGCCCGAGCTCTTGCTCGGACCGCTCGAGGTTCTGCTTTAGCGTGTCCACTTCCGCAGTCAGTGCGGCGGACGCAAGCAGAGAAGCCTGCACACGCATATTAACTCCTTTTTGTTAGACTCCTGCGAATTTTATTTGATCCTCTATTCGGCTTTTCTTCCCGAACACCAAACAGAGCATCAGGGGCTACTGTCTATGTGGTAATATTATTTACACATTCTTTACTTACCTCAAAGCCTGTTAAAAGGCTAGTACAAGCTTCAGTCAGTCCGCTCTTGGCGGACTGAACCTTCTGGACCACCGCACTCATAATGGTGTGGTGCTTCTCATCGATGGAGGCGCCTTGGAGCGCCTCCAACAAATTGTCTGGCGCCTCCGGTTGGACGGAGGTCACCGGCACGGTGGGCTTGTTCCTCTTGGAAGGAGGTCCCCGCCGGACTCTGGAACCTTTGAAGGTTCCGGAGCGATGTCTGGCCCAGGGCCGGACTTGGAGCCCTGGGGAGTTTCATCCCCTTTACTCCTGGAGTCCGGGAGGTCGCCTTGCGGCGCCTCCAGGACCACCTCCTCCCAGCTTGGAACCTGTTGAGACAACACTTCGGCATCGTCTGTAGGGCGGGGGGAGGAAGCCGTCGGAAGCGAGTTCACATCCGACGAGTTCAGTGAACCGCTCGACGATGCGTCGAGCCGGTCTATGGGTGGGCTGCATAATCATATTCGACATAAGGGAAAGCTGTGCAATAAAGGTATACTATGAATTATTCTGGTATCCGGATACTTACGATTTCGCCAGGGGCTTGGCCATGTGCGGCCACTCCTCTTCACCGTCGTCGGTCTCGGTGGAGTAGTCCGGAGGAAGGGTTTTTCCCTTCTTGGACCCTTCGGCCTCCCCAGTTGGGGCGGCCTTCCTTTTCTTCCCTTCCCCTGCTGGGGGGGAGAGGTCTCTTCTTCCTCCTCCTCGTCTTCGTGGGAGGAGTGCGTCTTGGAGCCGTCGGATGATGGATCCGACACCTCCTGGCGCCGGGCACTCTTCCGAGTCCCCGCGGCCTTCTTCTTGGCCTTCTTCTCCGGCACCACATAGGGTGCCGGAACCAGCAGCCTCGCCAAACGGGCGTCCGCTGGGCCTTTGGGCAAAGGAGCCAGACAGTTGATTTGTCCGGACGTCTCCTGCCAATCCTGTCAAAGGTAAGGGAGCTTAGATCCCGCATGGAGTCAAACTATGAAAAACTGATACCCTATAGAAGGTAAAAATAGCTTACCGCACGAGCGTGACGCTGCGTGCTAAATCCGCGATCCTCGGTAGCGGATGCGGGGGCCTCGGCACCTTTGAAAAGCACCTTCCAGGCATCTTCGTACGTCGTGTCGAAGAGCCTGCTCAGAGTTCGGTGCCACGCCGGGTCGAACTCCCACAGGTTGAAAGCTCGTTGTTGACACGGGAGGATCCGGCGGATGAGCATAACTTGGACTATGTTGACAAGCTTGAACTGCTTGTCGACCAGGGTTTGGACGCATATTTGGAGTCCGGTCAGCTCTCCTTTTTTACCCCATGACAGGCCCGTCTCTTTCTAGGACGTGAGCCGCGTTGGGGGTCCGGAACGTAACTTGGGGGCTGCGACCCACTTAGGGTCGCGCGGCTCGGTGATGTAAAACCACCCTGATTGCCACCCCTTCAGGGTCTCCACAAAAGAGCCCTCGAGCCATAAGATGTTGGGCATCTTGCCCACCATGGCGCCTCCGCACTCCGCCTGGTTGCCGCGCACCACCTTCGGCTTGACATTAAAAGTCTTGAGCCACAGGCCGAAATGGGGGCGGATGCGGAGGAAGGCCTCGCACACGACGATAAACGCCGAGATGTTGAGGACAAAGTTCGGGGCCAGATCGTGGAAATCCAGGCCGTAGTAGAACATGAGCCCCCGGACAAATGGGTGGAGAGGGAAACCCAGTCCGCGGAGGAAATGGGGGAGGAAAACCACCCTCTCATGGGGCCTAGGGGTAGGGATGAGCTGCCCCTCTTCGGGAAGCCGGTGCGCAATGTCGTTGGACAAGTATCCGGCCTTCCTTAGTCTTTTGATGTGTCCCTCCGTAACAGAGGAGACCATCCACTTACCTCCCGCTCCGGACATGGCTGGAGAAGGTTGAGGTGGGGAGTGCGGGCTTGGGTGCTGGAGCTCGAGTGCGCGAAAATGGATAAGCAAAGGAGGAAGAAGGCGTAGGTGAAAAGGTGGATCCTTATCCCCTTATATGGGTGGACGCGACTATGTGTCCCCACCAGCCTGGTAAAACTCGCTTATCTCCCAAGCGCCGTAATCAATGGCGCGGTTGGGTTACCCACACCCGTATTGATGAGAATCCCGGAATAAGGGGACACGATCTCTTCTTTAACAAGACATGCCAAGGAAACCGCCTCACATAACACGCTAAGATGGGACAGTAAAATGATTCGAATAAAGGCTTGGCCGTGGTGTGATGTCACACTACGGAATTCGTCAGCAGATTAGATTTGTGTAAATATTATTCTCTCTATGGCAATATGTGGAAACTTATTTTGCAGAGCCGGACACTATCTTTGTGTTCAAAATCTTCTATGAAGTACTTGGAGGAGGAACCCGCCTTGCAATGCCGAAGACAATCTGCGCGCCAGACTCGTCGTCATTGAAGCCTGGTTCAGGGGCTACTGAGGGAGTCCTGGATTAGGGGGTGTTCGGATAGCCGGACTATACCTTCAGCCGGACTCCTGGACTATGAAGATACAAGATTGAAGACTTCGTCCCGTGTCCGGAAGGGACTTTCCTTGGCGTGGAAGGCAAGCTTGGTGATACGGATATGTAGATCTCCTACCATTGTAACCGACTTTGTGTAACCCTAACCCTATCCGGTGTCTATATAAACCGGAGGGTTTTAGTCCGTAGGACAACATATTCATACACAACAATCATACCATAGGCTAGCTTCTAGGGTTTAGCCTCTCTGATCTCGTGGTAGATCTACTCTTGTACTACCCATATCATCAATATTAATCAAGCAGGACGTAGGGTTTTACCTCCACCGAGAGGGCCCGAACCTGGGTAAAAATTCATGTCCCTTGCCTCCTGTTACCATCCGGCCTAGACGCACAGTTCGGGACCCCCTACCCGAGATCCGCCGGTTTTGACACCGACAACGGTGGCAAGGCAAAAGAGGGGCTTCGTGCAACGAACAACTCCGACACAAAGCAAACACGGGCATCTCATACACCACACATGCATTCGTCCACGGGCGGTCGTTCTCCGCGGTATACCTTTAAAGCATGAAAACGGGACGGTTCGAGTTCGTCGAGGGAAGTAGAGGAAGTAGTCGTTCACGGGTCGTCAAGGGAAGTAGTGGTTCACGTTCGTTTTCGGAGAGGTAATTGATGAATCCAAGGTTTCCGGGGGCGACGGTAGTGGAACTTGGCGAATCCGAGTTCTCCGTAGGTCGTCATCGAACTTGGTCAAATACACGACGTGGGTAGACGTTCACTCGACGGCCTTCGGCAACGGTAGTAGTCGTGCAACATTTTCGTAGATGTTCATGTCATCAATGTCGTGGTACTTGGGGTCTTCGGACTTGCCGGTCTCGTTCTTGCGACAGTCGTAGTGGAAGTAGTAGTGCTATCGTTCATCTGTGATCATCGGGACGGTAGTGGAAGTAGAGGCACACGACATCTTGTCGAAAATCACGGCGGCGGTAGTTGTACACATGTTGTAGTCGAACTTGATGGAACCAATGTCCTCGAGAGTAGTCGTGGTACTCGTCGCATTCCGGAACCGAAGTGGTACTTGGCAATATCTGGGACGGTCTTGGCGTTTCGGTGCGGTGTAGTGGTACATGTCAATGGTAATCGTGGTACTTTGTTCTGGTCCTGTAGTCATACTAGGTATCGGTGGACCTTCGAGGGACTTGCGTATCCGAAGGGGTACTTGGCGATCGACGGACGTCGTGGTACTTAATGGTCCGAGTCTTGGCGTATCCGAAGGTGTGCTTGGCGAACAACGATCGTCGTGGTACTCGTCATTCCATGAAGACGTTCTCGTAGGTCTTGGCGTTAGTAGTGGTACACGGTTTGTAACCGGCCTTGGCGGGTCACCGAAGCCAGTGGCGGTCGAGCTACATGGCGATGCATGGTGGTGGCTGCGAGCTCCTGCGCAGGGGAAGGAGAGGGCAGCCTGGTGGTCCACCAAATGCAGCAGGGGAGGTCGATGCGGTCAACGGGAAGAGCAGCAGCAGGACGAAGCGGACGGCATCGACCTTGGCGCGGAACAAGGGGGCGGAGCTCCTGCTCGAGCAGAGGGCTCGGGCGCGGGACTTGAGGCGCTGGAGGCGATGGGACTAGGCGGGCCAGAGCAGAGCCAGGAGGATGAGGTCGTGGGAGACGAAGAAGCTCGAGGAAATGGGCTCGCTGGCCAGAACGGCGCACGACGGTAGAGGAAAAGGGGTCGCCGGTGGCGTTGTTAGTGCAGCTCTGCTGGAGGCGTGGGCGCCATGGCGGGTAGGAGACAGAGGGGAGACGGAGGAGTTCACTGGGGCGCGGCCTCCAAGGAAGCAGCGCCGCTGCGGGTGCTGTGCGTGCGTGAATGGTGGCGGCGGTGGAGGGTTGCACGATGGTGGCAACGCAGGCCAACATGGCAGAGGCAAGGGGAGGCGCGAGGAGGCGTGGCCATGGGGATCGGGATCCCTCTCCTTGGTGCGTGCGTGTGGGAGGAGGGAAACGAGGAGAGGGCGAGGGGATCGGCGATCCTCCTGGCGGCGCGAGGGGAACGCGAGAGTGAGAGAGGTTGTGCGGGCTAGGGTTAGTGGGGGTTAAGTTGGGCTGGCGCGGGAGGCCCAGTGGAGGGCGCTAGCTAGACCTTGGGCCTTTTGGTGGAGATGGAAAATGCCATAGGCCTGGTCGGCTGGGCTGCAGGCTCTCTTCTCTCTCACGCTCTCTTCTCTTAACCAATAAGAGAGAAAAAATAGATAGAAGAAGAAAAATATAAAGAGAGGGTTAGGGATGGAATTTGGGCATGGGGGTTATATTCCCGGACTCACAAGAATGTGTATGATCCAAGAAAAATGGAGTGGGCATGATTGAAAGATGTAATTCAAACTCATTTGAATTTAATTCAAATGGGTTTGAACTAGGACTTGGTTTTAGAAGTGTCCAAAAATGTTTGGATTTTTGGTGGAGCTCCGGAAAATGGAGAAAGGATATATAGCAAAGTTAGAGGCCAAGAGTTGTGATAATAAAAGGCATTGGGATTTTTGCAAGTGTGTTCATGGGTGATTCCAAAACAATGGAATATTTTGTAATAGATCCCTAATATCGGGAGGATATGTTATAAAGAGAAGTCACCCTTCCCTCGGTTTAAATGGACCCAAGATCCATGCAATTTATTTAAGTGAGTTTTAGTTGGCTTTGATAAAATGATGGCATGATGACATAATGCAATGCAAAATATGCAAAGAGGAAAGCAACAAGCAAAACAAATCACATGACGAAACTCAGAAACCCTGGAAGGCATCTGAAGCTCCGGTCTTGGGGCGTCACATCCACATCATAATAATCATATATACCATTAGCATAAGAAGCCAAGGTTTCATCATCATTAAATTCACAAGAAAAGGGAAGGTGTGGAGCCTTCATCCTAGGGCAACAAGTATAATCATATCTCAAGCATAGTTGCCGAGCATACCAATGCAACATATAAATTTGATACCATGATAGTTTTCCTTTTTGAGTCAAATGATAATCCCTAAATTATTCACGTTGATCCAACGTTACTCCCATTATAAAGTTGAATGGAGTTTTCTCAAGATTATCAAAGTAGTACATAATATCTTTCACATAATGAGCATCGAGGGTTTTAGGAGGTTCCCCATCTCCATGAGTAGCAAGTAAACCTAATTTTTTTTTGGTATTTCGTGTTCCATATCCATAACTAAAGATAGAGAACAACTTAGAACAGCAAATAAAAATTACTTAGTGATAAAGCAAACAAGCACACACGAGAATATTCACCCCACGCTATTGCTCCCCCGGCAACGGCGCCAGAAAAAGGTCTTGATAACCCACAAGTATAGGGGATCAATTGTAGCCTCTTTCGATAAGTAAGAGTGTCGAACCCAACGAGGAGCTAAAGGTAGAACAAATATTCCCTCAAGTTCTATCGACCATTGATACAACTCTACACACGCTTAACGTTTGCTTTACCTAGAACAAGTATGAAACTAGAAGTACTTTGTAGGTGTTGTTGGATAGGTTTGCAAGATAATAAAGAGCGCGTAAATAAAAAGTAGGGGATGTTTAGATGAAGACACAACTAAGTTAGTTTTAGTAGAGAGCTTGTTGTCACACAAGAAAGTTATTTGTCCCTAGGCAATCAATAACTAGACCGGTAATCATTATTGCAATTTTATTTGAGGGCGAGGCATAAGCTAACATACTTTCTCTTCTTGGATCATATGCACTTATGATTGGAACTCTAGCAAGCATCCGCAACTACTAAAGCTCAATAAGGTAAAACCCAACCATAGCATTATAGGGCATCAAGTCCTCTTTGTTCCCATATGCAAACAATCTACTTACTCGGGTCTGTGTTTCTATCACTCATGCCACCCACCATAAGCAAATCATGAACATATTGCAAACCCTACAGCGGGGATCCCTCACGCTTGCGCGACATGGAGAGCACCATAGGACAGCACCAATAATAAAACATGCAACTCAAACCAATCACGATCATCAATTAACCCATAGGACAAAACAGATCTACTCAAACATCATAGGATAGCCATACATCATTGGGAAATAATATATAGCGTTGAGCACTATGTTTAAGTAGAGATTACAGCGGGTAAAAGAGGGGTTACACCGCTGCATAGAGGGGGGAATAGTTGGTGATGATGGCGGTGAATTTGTTGGTGTAGATTGCGGTGATGATGATGACCCCGGCGGCGTTCCGGCGCCACCGGGAGAGAGGGGGAGAGAGCCCCTTCTTCTTCTTCTTCTTCCTTTACCTTCTCCCTAGATGGGAGAAGGGTTTCCCCTCTAGTCCATGGCCTCCATGGCATGGGAGGGGCGAGAGCCCCTCCGAGATTGGATCTGTCTCTCTGTCTCTCTCTGTTTTTGCGTTCCCAGATTCTGCCCTTTCACCATTTCTTATATTCTCGGAGATCCTTAACTCCATTTGGGCTGAATTTTGGACACGATTTTTATCCGGATATTGGCTTTTTGCGACGAAAGAAGGGCACCAACCGCCTTACGGGGTGTCCACGAGGGTCAGGGGCGCGCCCCCTGCCTCGTGGGCCCCTCGAGCATCGTCTCATGTTGATTTCACTTCCCAAAATTCACATATATTCCAAAAAAATCTCTGTCAGTTTTTATCCCGTTTGGACTCCGTTTGATATGGATTTTCTGCGAAACAAAAAACATGGAACAAACAGGAACTAGCACTGGGCACTGGATCAATATATGTTAGTCCCAAAAATAGTATAAAAAGTTGCCAAAAGTATATGAAAGTTGTAGAATATTGGCATGGAACAATCAAAAATTATAGATATGACAGAGACGTATGAATGGCACGGTTGGATTACCCAAACTCATATTGATGAGAATCCCGCAATAAGGGGACACGGTCTCTGCTTTGACAAGATGTGTCAATAAAGACCACGCCTCGAAACATGAAGCAGGAGGCTAAAAACGGTTCGAAATAATAATAAGGCCAGAACATAACGTCTCGCCAAAAAAGCTATGAGTAGACATGAATTATTATTATTTAAGTATTTTGTCCTTATGGTTCGGGATTATAACTATTATGCAGAGCTGAATATAGTTCTTTTTGTTTAACTACTTTGGAGTATTCGGAGGAGGAACCCACCTTGCAATGCCGAAGACAATCTATGCCCCGGGCACATCGTCACTGAAGCCTGGTTCAGGGGCTACTGAGGGAGTCCTAGATTAGGGGGTCCCCGGGCGTCCGGGCTATGTGACATGGGCCGGACTAATGGGTCGTGAAGATACAAGACTGAAGGCCTTCCCCCGTGTCCAGATGGGACTCTCCTTTGTGTGGATGGCAAGCCTGGCGTTCGGATATGAAGTTTTCTTTCTCTGTAAACCGACTCTGTGCAACCCTAGTCCCCTCTGGTGTCTATATAAACCGGAGGGTTTAGTCCGTAGAGGCAATCATAACCATACAGGCTAAACATTTAGGGTTTAGCCAATACGATCTTGAGGTAGATCAACTCTTGTAACCCCTATACTCATCAAAGTCAATCAAGCAGTAAGTAGTGTATTACCTCCATCAAGAGGGCCCGAACCCGGGTAAACATCGTGTGCCTTGTCTCATGTTACCTTCGATCCTCAGACACACAGTTCGGGACCCCCTACCCGAGATCCGCCGGTTTTGACACCGAGACCCCCCTCATTCCTTCTCCCTCTCTTCCTCCTTTCCTCTCTCCCCCTCTTGGAAAAGGAAGGGGACTCCAACTAGGATTGGGAATCCTAGTTGGACTCCCCTATGGCACCCCCCCCTTGGCTGGCCTCCTCCTCCCCCCTCCTTTATATACGTGGGCAGGGGGCACCCTAAAGCACAACAGACAATCTCTTAGCCGTGTGCGGTGCCCCCTCCACAGTTTACCACCTCGGTCATATCGTCGTAGTGCTTAGACGAAGCCCTGTGCCGGTAACTTCATCATCACTATCGCCACGCCGTCGTGCTGACGGAACTCTCCCTCGTCCTCAACTGGATCAAGAGCTCGAGGGACGTCATCATGTTGAACGTGTGCTAAACACGGAGGTGCCGTACGTTCGGTACTTGGATCGGTTGGATCGTGTCGATGATCGACTACATCAACCGCGTTACTAAACGCTTCCGCTTTCGGTCTATGAGGGTAGGTGGACACACTCTCCCCTCTCGTTGCTATGCATCTTCTAGATAGATCTTGCGTGATCATAGGAATTTTTTTGAAATGTTGCGTTCCCCTACACAACTCGGTGGGACCGATGTGCTAGGGTTAGGGTGAAACTTGATCTCGGTTTGACCGATTACTTCAACTCGGTGAGACCGATTTCAGTAATAAGCAAACGGAGAGTTGTCCAGGCAAACTCGCTGAGACCGAAATAATTGCAACGGGCAACAGAGAGTTTGCAAGCCCATCTCGTTGAGACCGAGATCCCATCGGTGATACCGAACTGATTAGGGTTTCTGGCTATGGCTATGTCAAGTGAACTCGGTGGCGCGGGATGAATCAAATCGGTGGGGCCGAGTTTAACTTCAGGTTTAGGACATATTTGGAATTGGGAAATTGGTTAAGGGATTTGGAGCATATCACTAAGCACTTTGAGAAAGTAGACCATTAAGCAACACCTCATCCCCTTTTAATAGTATAGACTTTTCCTATGGACTCAATGTGATCTTGGATCACTAAAATAGAAAATAAAGAGTCTTGAGCTTTTGCCAATCTTCTGTCCTTGGTATCTTGAAGGGGTTCCACATCCGCTTGTCCATGACATGCCTTAGTTGAACTTTTTGAAGTATACTAGTTGAAACTATTAGTCCAACAAGAGATATGTTGACATTAATTACCAAAATCACCCAGGGGGTACTTGTGCTTTCAGCGGGGGGCTGATAAGGGACTAATCGGTGAATCAGACTTTTAACTGAATATATCTGTAACACATTTATCGTTAGGTTAACTAGGGCCATATGTAATATATCTAAGGCTACATAGCAACATGCACTGTACTTAATGTCTAAACATGCAATCCTAGGCTACATAGCAACAAGGAAGAGTGTTACCTTAATGTTCTGATGATGTCTAGATATACGTAGAAGAGCAGAAGCAACAACAACAATAACAACAACAACACAACCCTGTTTGGATACTCAACTTAGCTAGAGGTTAGAGTTAGTTTCTAACTCATGACTAACCCTGAACTAACTCCATCCAAAGAGGTGTTTGGACGACATGATTAGATTGACAATAAATGCACTAGGGGAACTAGCTCCAATTAGCACCTCTTGGGTTGGATATTTTTTTGGGTGTGCTAGATGCAACTAGCTCAAACTAGCCCTCGTGTTTGGATATACTTTAGGGCTATTTGAGCCCGAACTAGCTCAAACTAACTCTATACAACAGAAGTTAATCAATCGATAATTTGTAAGAATGCAATAAACTTATTCCGGCCCATAATATAAGATGTTAATTCATCTAATATGTGAGTATATTGGATGTTATAAGATATTATAAAAGAGTGTTGTACTACATCATTGTGCAATTGTTGTTTAGCTTCTAATATTAACTTCGTGTTTTTAGGTACATATGTCATTGGTAAAGATCCGCGCTTCGGCCCTTTCTGCGTATGGGGCAATGAGATATCGATGAACCAGCATCAAGTGAGGAAGCTGATAAAGATTGTTAGTAAAATGGGTCAAAAGATGGCAATTAAACTATTTATTTACACTTTATCCAATACAACAACGAACTGCATGATGGTAAGTAAGAACTCTGCAGCATTCTTTTTACTGCCCATAATAAGTTGTGTTAGATGAAAATGTCTGAATCTTTTTCCTTTAAAGTGGCTGCCAAAACAGTTTACTCAAGATTACCTTTCAAACTACATGACTGGTGGGCATGCAAAGATTAAAGTATTTCTACCAGAACATGATGATTATCTAGATGTTTTCATGAAAATCGTGAAGTATGGGCGGTCGACCATCACAAGGGGTTGGACTAGAGTCGTGCGTGCCTTCTGCATGGGGGAGGACACAACATGGGCATTCTGCTTCACCTTGTTCAGCAACCAGGATGTATTTTGCCTCTTTCTTTACCGTCTTTAATAGTACAAATATACAATTGTGGTTCATCATTCTTTATTTGGTTCTTATGTAATTGTTGAACATAT
Organism: Triticum monococcum; assembly: GCA_034509565.1. Taxonomy (NCBI): domain Eukaryota; kingdom Viridiplantae; phylum Streptophyta; class Magnoliopsida; order Poales; family Poaceae; genus Triticum; species Triticum monococcum. Next base: position 360,708,790 of record CM067845.1, on the reverse strand, counting down.
GTACCTATGAATCAAATAATGTATTGACTATTTGAACCTGATGGATATGAATAAAGCTACATCATATATTCAAATTCAAATTCAAATACGGTACAATTTGAAATAGCAGCAATTAAATTACGGTGAAATTACGCCCTTCAGGTCGTTACGGCACACACGGTTGGTAAACACAAACGTTTGCGAAATATACAATAATCCGACACGGTTCACAAAGAGGAAACGCATGCAAGCATGCACATAGTTGTCGTTTGCAAAGCGTGTGTGATGTCAGACATTATCACAAACGGTGTAAGTAAACTAAACGTTTGTGTTAGTTGCCTTATTGTACATCATTCGCGACCATAAACTGTTTCTGATGAAGTATGCATCGTAAACGTTGCATCACAGAATAGCGTGTGTGATAGTTGTCGTGTACGATGATGTTATGACGGTCCAACATTTTGTAATCCTGTCCGACACTCGTACGGCGATTAGAATCTTCTTAATTAGTTATCGCATACGGTTTGAGAAAAGCGAATGTGTGTGATTGTATGCTTATCATGCACGTTCTATAATAGTGAACCGTTTAAGATGGGTCATGCATTGTAAACGTAGCACCACAGAATATTACTGTGATGGCAATGCAAGCACAAACGAGTAGGAGTACTGTATGCTTCATATTCCCGATAGTTTCTGGGTCGTGTGGGAAGGACCCCTATCATCCACACTCACTTGGCGACGGTTCCAAATGATATCGCGGAAAGGGGTTAAATGCCGTTTGTATAGCACTAATGCGTACCAGTGTACACTCTAAAATATGTCTATATACATTCGTATATAATAGTTCATTTGAAATCTCTAAAAAAAATTTAGGAACGAAGAAAGTACATCTATATATATATGTATATAGTCCATATTGAAATCATTAAAAAGACTTATATTTAGAAAAGAAGGAAGTATATACAATGTGCTACTTATCGCCGTTAAGAAGATGGAAGTAATATTTGCACCCGCTTAGTGGTTTCACCATTTTTTGTATAAGCGAGATGCCAAAATCACTAATTAAATACTTCTTTCAAAGACCACTCTTACCTTCTCATATTGCGACAAGTGACGCACTGTATGCGCGTCACTTGTCATAATCCGGGAGTTTTTTCTATTTTTATATTTGTTTATTCAAAACGTTATATCTTTTAAACCGTGTGTCCAAATTTTGAACCGTTTTCACCATTGAATTTTTTACGTCGAGATCTTCAAAACTAGTTACCATGTTGATATGTTTTAACAAAATAAGTTTCCCGAAAAACAAAAAAACAGATGGGAAAACCGAATAGGCAGCATGTTTTTCTCTTTCTGAAAGAGGCACGTGCGTGCCTCTCATGAAAGTACAACCATGCCTCTCGCGAAATCAAAACCGTGCTTCTTGCGGAAGGAAAAAAAATAGAAAACATGTTTTTTCTCATTTCCGAGAGGCATGCCCGTGCTTCTCACGAAAGCACAACCGTACCTCTCGCTGAAGTAAAACCGTGCCTCTTGCGAAAGCAAAATCATGCCTCTCGCGAAAAAAATAGAAAACACGGCCATGCTTCTCGGGGAAGCAAAACCGTGCCTCTGGCGAAAGAAAAAAAAACTGAAAACATGTTCTTTTTTCGTTTCCGGGAGGCATGACCGTGCCTCTCGCGAAAGAAAAAAAAATGTGTTTTTTCGCATTTTTTTCAAAAGTTAAGGAAGATCGATACAACAATAACAACAACAAAGCTTTTAGTCCCAAAAAAGTTGGGATAGGTTAGAGGTAAACCCATAGAATCTCGCAAACAACTAATGACTCTGGCACATAGATAGCAAGCTTCCACGCACCCCTGTCCATAGCAATAAAAACCAAAAATTCAAAAAATCCCGGAAACAAAATCGTTTAAAAAGCCGAACACGCGTGCGAAAAAAAAATAAGAAATATAATTTGAAGGAAGTGCCCAAAGTGCGACAGTGACGGCGGCTAAAAGCGCATCGAATTGCTCTCAGTCCACCACAAATGATAGTTGGGAGGCTCCCGAAGGAGCGCTTGCCAACTTTTTCGGGAGCAACTAGTTAACGAGCGCTCCTTCGAGAGCTTCGCAACGATCAGCGTCATTTGGCGCGCTCTCAGCCATTCGCCACGTGTCGCGCTCTGGACGCTCCTTCCGGATTTCTTTTTTTTATTTTTCCGCGCGCATTTTCGGCTTTTTAAACGGTTTTTTCCGGGTTTTTTTTCGATGTTTTGGTTTTCCCCCGGGCTTCCTTAGATTTTCGATAAAAAAAATTGAATTTTTTTTCCTGTGAAAAAACATGTTTTCTTTTTTTTTTGCGAAAGTCACGGTTATTTTTTGCGAGAGGCACGGCCGTGCCTTTTGGAAACGAAAAAAAACACGTTTTCTATTTTTTTCTTTCGCGAGAGTCACGGTTTTGCTTCCGCAAGAGGCACGATTGTGCTTTCGCGAGAGTCACTGCCGTGCCTCTCGGAAAGGGAAAAACAAAACACGTTTTCTGTTTTTTTTTCTTTTGCGAGAGTTACGGTTTTGCTTCCGCGAGAGGCACGGTTGTGCTTTCGCGAGAGTCACGGCCATGCCTCTCAGAAAGGGAAAAATACGCGTTTTCTATTTTTTTCTTTCGCGAGAGTCATGGTTTTGCTTTCGCGAGAGGCACGGTTGTACTTTCAGGAGAGTCACGGCCGTGCCTCTCGGAAACGAAAAAGAACGTGTTTTCTGTTTTCTTCCTTCCACGAGAGTCACGGTTTTGCTTCCACGAGAGGTACGGGTGTGATTTCGCGAGAGGCACAGGCGTGCCTCTTTCGGAAAGGGAGCAAAACCTTGCTCCCGATTCGGTTTTTTGGTCTGGTTTTTTTGTGAAACAAAGTTCGTCAAAACCTATCAACATGAAATCTAGTTTTGAATATCTCGACGCGAGGAATCCAATGATGAAAATGGTTCGAGATTTAGACGCACGGTTTAAAAGATAAAACGTTTTGAATAACGAATTTACGAAAAAGGGAAAACCCTCAGGTTGCGACAAGTGGCGCGCTGCATGTGCGCCAGTTGTCGCGCCCTAAGAAAGTGGAGTGTTCTTTACAACGAGTACTTCTTAATTAGTGATTTCGAATTTTTTCTTTGAGAATTAGGAACGCCTGCCAACTCTTTTTTTTATTTGAAAAAGCGCTTATCAATAGTTACGAAATCACTAATTAAGGAGTACTCGTTGTAAAGAACACTCCACTTTTCTAGGTCGCGACAAGTGGCGCACATACAGCATGCCACTTGTCGCAATCTGGAAGTTTTCCCTTATTTCGTAGTTTCGTTTATTCAAAACGTTTTATTTTTTAAACCACGCGTCCAAATCTTGAATCGTTTTCACTATTGGATTCTTCGCGTCGAGATCTTCAAAATTAGATCCCATGTTGATAGATTTTGACGAACTTTTTTTTCACGAAAAAAACGGACGAAAAAATCGGGCGAAAAAACCGAAACCGGGAGCACGGTTTTTTTCCCTTTCCGAAAGAGGCACGCTCGTGCCTCTCGCGAAAATCACGCCCGTGCCTTTCGTGGAAACAAAACCGTTACTTTCGTGGAAGGAAAAAAAATTAGAAAACAAGTTTTTTTTCCGTTTCTGAGAGGTACGTCCGTGACTCTCGCGAAAGCACAACCGTGCCTCTCGCGGAAGCAAAACCGTGACTCTTGCGAAAGGAAAAAAAAACACGTTTTTTCTGTTTCTGAAAGGCACGGTCGTGACTCTCGCTAAAGCACAATCGTGCCTCTCGCGGAAAAAAAACTATGACTTTCGCGAAAGGGAAAAAAGAAAATGCGTTTTTTTCGCGTAATTTTTTTTTTCAATTTTTTTATCGAAAAGCTAAGAAAGATTGGGAAAAAACCAAAACGTTGAAAAAACCCGTTTAAAAAGACGAAAACGTGTGTGAAAAAAAAATCCGAAAGAAATATCTAAAACACGATACGTGACGAATGACTGAGAATGATCGTTACCAGGCTCCCGAAAGGAGCGCTCGTTAACTGGTTGGTTGCTCTGCCGATACGCGCCGGCCTGGACATAACTGGGCCGATGTCAACAACGAACGGGCTGACGAAGCCTGTTCTACAGCGTCATCGTCATTTCGTCTAGCTTTATCACCTAAAAAACCCACCATCCACTCGTCTCCTTCCTCCGGCATCGTCTCCGCGGCACCATGGCCACGGCGACACCACAGCAATGCTGCCTTCCGGTCCGCGCGCGCCCTCCTCCCACCTCCACTCCCCTGCGCCTACGCTACCTCACCAGAGCAGCCTCCTCCTTCCACTTCCCGGGCCGCCGCACGGCAACGGCAAGAAGGAGAGGAAGAGCCGCCTTCGCCTTCTCCCCCAGGTAGCAAATTAGCGCCTCTCTTGGGCGCAGAATACAATCAGGGGGCATGTGCTGTTTAAGTTTGAATGGGTTCTCTGCTGTTGTATTCGTGTAGATGCACGTTGGAGACGGGTGGCCCGGCCTTTGATCCGCTAGGGCTCTACAGGGAGGACCCGTCCAGTTCTGATTACCAGTCTCCCTTCTCGACATTTTTCGGTGTCCTGTCTCCAGTGTTCGGGAGCTCCAGTGGATCCAGGAAAGAGAAGTCATCCTATGGCCGAGGAGCAGCAGGTTGCAATTCGAAGCTAATCCCTTCTCTCCCTCTATTATTTTTGACAAAGTATAGTCCATGATTATTTTGTCAGCGCTTTAGAAGGACGCCACCTTGCACAAATGCTTCATTACTTTAGGTGAAGTAATGTTTTGTTAGATGAAAGGCCCAAGGAGCGCCCGACTTAATTAATAAAGCCAACATAGGCCACTTAGCCTTACAAAGTCTTACAACCGAAAGGAGAATAAAAGTGCCAAAATCAGAGCTTAAGAGTAAGCATTACAGAACCACTCAAAAGACATAGCCATACACAGATATAAAGGTGCTAGGCAGCTTGATGGCTTCACAGGATGTTGTTTCTCTTGATGGCAAGTGTATGATCGTGCGAAGCACCAGGCTGGCCGCGTCACTGGCCTTCCTCTTCCCTGGAGGGTACCACTGCTGAAAGGAAAGAGACTATTTGAAAATAAAATTAGCTGGATGACTGGAAATTTTCCTTCGATATTAATGTTGTTGCGAATGGCCCACAGTGCCCAAGCTAAGGCCGCAAACGAGCGCTAGGCTAATCTATGTTGCTGGCCTCCCGTGATGCACAGCAAAGCAAGCTGTTCAACCATGGAGTTCGGTGCCCAGTTAGCGCCAAAGCTGTCCCCGGCACAGCTCCATAAGAATATATTAGGGGCACAGCAGAAAAGAATGTGGTCGGCGTCTTCCAGGCTGTCGCAAAGGGCATATCAGCCGTTGCCTGGACCTCTCTGTTTCTGAAGGTTAATTGCAGATGGCAGAAGATTTAACACAGCCCGCCAAAGGGAAATACGGACTTTGAGCGGAAATCTCGCTGCCCAGAGGGCCTTAGCATATCTCACCTTAGGACCTTGGTTAAGTTTGGCGTATAAAGATTTTACTGAAAAGTCACAAGACGCCGTGATCCCAACTTATTGAATCCTTTTCGGTGGTTAAATTAGTATTAGCGAGCTGAATTTGTAAAGCTTCCCATGAGGCAAGCTCAGAATCATTGAGGTTACGCATAAAAGCCAGATTAATTTGGCCGGCGACAAACACATTGCTAACTAGGATCTCAGGGTCCGACGCAATGACAAATAGGTTAGGATAAGTAGCATAGTGACGTTTGTCATCAGTCCATTTTGAAAGCCAGAATTTGGTGTCCTTCTTGTTCCCGGCCTCGAAGCGAGCACCCAAGTTGAATATCTCTTTGCATTTTTGGATCCCATTCCAAAATTGGGAGCCCTTGGTCTTAGTAGCGAAGAGCGAAGAATCTGAGAAGTACTTAGCTTTGAGGACACGAGCCCACAGGCTGTCTTCATTCTGAGCAATTTTCCAAACCACTTACTAATCAGCACAAGGTTCATTTTCTTGAAATTAGTAATACCTAGGCCTCCCTGGTCTTTAGGTTTGTAAATGTCCGCCCATCGGACCATATGGTATTTGTGCTTGGCCGCGTCCACTTCCCAGAAGAATCTGGTTTTAACCTTTGTCAAACCTTGCATGGACGCCACCCCCCCAGCAAGAAGAGCACCATCGCGAAGGTCAGGTTAGCCGACAGACATGCATTGGTAAGAGTGAGTCTCGTGCCTAAAGACATGAGTTTCCCTCGCCAAGGGTTAACTCGTGTAATAACTTTACTAATCGCCGGATCCCAATCCGACACCAACACCTGTTTATCCGAGCATGGGAGGCCAAGGTAAGAGATGGAAATCCGATTCTGGCAGTTAAGAAGAGGGCAATTCACACACACTCAGCTTCATTCACACCTACCGTGCATACTTCACTTTTGGCAAAGTTTAATTTTCATCCTTGACATAGCTTCGAAGCAAATTAAAAGGATCTTGATAGTGGCCAAACTTCGTACATCAGGCTCAAAGAGAAGCATCGTGTCGTCATCGTATTGGAGATGAGTCACTCCTCCTGGAATGAGGTGGGACGCCCAACCCTTTGAGGTGACTAGCCTCTTTGGCTTTGGTTAGCATTGAAGAAAGCGAATCTGCGACTATATCAAATAGAAGGGGAGAGATGGGATCCCCTTGATGCAGGCCTCTCTTATTGCGAAAAAAACCAGGCCAACCTCTCCCCATTGATGCAAATTGCAGTATGTCCTCCCGAGACAAGCTGCATAATCCTGTGAATAAAGCCTGCTTGGAACCCTTTCCGTTGCAGAACTTCTCGAAGAAAAGACCAACTAACTCGGTCATGCACCTTTTCAAAGTCAAGTTTTAGAAGAACATCAGGGAGTTTCTTGCGCTTAAGCTCGTGAACAATTTCGTTAAGACATAACACCCCCTCAAGGATAAAATGGCCTTTAATAAAAGCCATTTGCGCACAGTCGACAATTTTAGCCGCTAATAGACCCAATCGCATCGCATACTTTAACAACCAGTTTGAAGAGCACATTGATAAGTGTGATAGGTCGGAATTGGGATATATGGGTCTTAGGATTAAAGCTAGAATAGCAAACTTAATATGTCTGATATTGATCGTTCAAGCCCGTCACCTGCCTCAGTGACCAATGATTTGAGCATCCCCCGTTGTTCGGGGTTTTTGGCGCTTGTCCCCTTCTCAAAACATGTCCCAACATGTAAATATTCTTCTCCTTAATTAAAAGGCAGCGCTCCTGCCGGTTCCTCAGGGAAAGAAAGTAATATGCTTGTAACTGATAAACCTAATGGGCTACCCATAAAAAAAATCTGCCTCTTGATTACTCATCCACATTTTGTCAAAATTTTGGTTGTAGGATCTTGATGAGAAATTTCTTCAACCAGCCTAAAATTTCAACTCCAATTTAGCCCAAACATATACATGATATTTAGTTACTATGAAAATTCAGTTGATATAGGGAGTGCCGAGTTGACTGCTACTATTTATGTATTAAACAGGTATGACTGGTGGCATTGTCGTTCATATATTTGCAGCTCGAGTCCACTTCAGTTTATCCAGTTATACCTATATAATGTATTTTAATCTGATTGGAGCAGCTGCAATGGAGGACAGTACTATTGACTTTGGTGACTTCTTCAAGGGTCCTCTACCTGGGAAGTTTCTGAAGCTCCTTGGGTTTTTGGCATTGTCTCGACTTGGTGTGTATATACCTTTGGGTGGAGTGAACCAGGCAGCTTTTGCTGGTAATCTTGACCAGAACAGTCTGCTGGGCACTTTAGATTCTTTTTCTGGTGGAGGTATTGGCCGGCTTGGAATATGCTCCCTCGGCATTGTTCCATTCATCAATGCACAGATTGTGTTTCAGCTCCTTACTCAGCTTTACCCAAAATTGCAAGAGCTTCAGAAAAAAGAAGGGGAGGCAGGTAGAAAAAAGATTCTTCAGTACACAAGATATGCATCTGTTGGTTTTGCAATTGCCCAGGTAGGTTAGAGTCTTGGAAATATTTGAGCAGCTCTTGGATATCTTCTTTTGTCAAGATAATTCTTTGACTAGTTAAAATTACAAGAGCAGCTGTTGGAAATTTTTTTATGTCAATAATTGGTTCTGAAGCGTCGGTATCTCAAGGTTTCCATGGTACCAAAGGGGATACCTTGTGTGTATGACTTACTTTTGTCGGGACGGATGAAAAGCTTTGTAATGTTGTGCGATCAGTGATCACATGCTATATTAACTGACTATCTACTTAACAGCATACCATGTTAAACAGTTAGAATTATGTCAAACATGTCACACAATTTGACCACATAACTTGCAATATCAAGGTAATATGACACTTCCGTTTTTGTAAACTTATATCTTCTATGTACACCAATGACTTATCTTTGACATGGCAAAGAAACTCAAAATACAACGAACTTATTCCTGATGCCAAATCATGTGCTTTGCGGTCATAAACAATGAAAAAAGGTCCTAGTATTACTCAGTTGAGTCCATCTGATGCTTCTGTTGTCAGACATTTTTTGGAGAATGATATACTGCTGTGTGTACATTTCATTCTAGTACGAGTTTGCACATTATTAGTTATGAAGGTATTATTTTCATTTTTAATATAAGTTCTGATTGCTCTATTTATCTTCCCATTCGCTTCAAATTTAATTTCTGTACCTTTTGCTAGGCTATCGGGCAAGTTCTTTTTCTTCGTCCTTATGTTAATGACTTCAGCACAGAATGGGTACTAACATCTGTGACTCTATTGACGCTTGGATCGGTGTTCACAACTTTCCTTGGTGAAACAATATCTGAGTTGAAACTCGGGAATGGAACATCCCTTCTTATCTTTACAAGTATAATATCGTATTTGCCTGCATCATTTGGAAGGACAGTTGCAGAGGGATTTCAAGCAGGCAATTATGTTGGACTTCTCACAATCATATTGTCATTCTTTTTCTTGGTTCTTGGGATTGTCTATGTCCAGGTGAGAAAATATACTTTGCTTTTCAAGATAAATATAAATTTGTCTGAATATGATTTGCTTAATTCACATCATTTCTATGGTTTCAGGAAGCTGAGAGAAAAATACCACTGAACTATGCTTCTCGATACGGCAGTCGAACTGGAGGACCCCAACGTTCTGCATATCTACCTTTTAAGGTTCGTAATGTTTCCATATGGTTTCATTTAATTTCTGCCTCTCCACATGTTGGACGTGGATCGATTTTAGGTTTTGAGATCCGTTAACACATACAGAACACAAATAAGCCGGGGCAGTAATTATAGTTAGAGAGTAGCCAATTGTTTCAAGACTTATTTTGATTAAACTGAAAATAACTCAATCTCTTCATACTATCTCGAGATGTGCATGGTTTTTTGGAGTGCAAACAAGCGCTTGCACATCTTTTCATGAAGGGGAGAAGCAACACCATAATTACAGAGTTCAGAAATCCAGTACGTTCACCCATATGCAGAAAACAACATTTTTCAGCACAAGGACACTTAAGTCGAGGACAGCAGTGGACAAAGAACTCCCTGGGCGGGAGAACGCGCGGCACTGTAGATACTAATTGAGTCCCCGGCGAGGCCGGCAAGCATGTTCCCCGACTCAGCAGCAGCGCCGACCACCACCGGCGCCATCAACGTGAAGATGATGGCAGCGAGAGTGATGGTGTCTGCTCCATGCGGGACCGAGCGAGGAGGGAGCGCAAGCGATATCTTTTACCGAGGGGGAAGGGGAGATGGCTAGGGCCGATTTCTCTGTAATTCCACCGGTGGATAGGGACAATCACATATACTCTTTTTGATTTTTGGCTCAGAATCTCGGGAAGCTGGGGTTGCCTCACTTCTGGCCATACACATGAATTGGGAGCAGCTGGCTGGGGAATTGATTGGGCCAAAGCCCTTTTTTTTAATATGCATTAAGAAAGGAGAAGGGGAGCCTTGGTGCAGCGGTAAAGCTGTTGCCTTGTGACCATGAGGTCATGGGTTTGAGTCCTGGAAACAGCCTCTTGCAGAAATGTAGGGAAAGACTGCGTACAGAAGACCCAAAGTGGTCGGACCCTTCCCCCAACCCTGTGCAAGCGGGAGCTACGTGCACCGGGCCGCCTTTTTAATAAAAAAGCAGAAGATACAAACGCCAAAGAAGGCATGACCCATACAACACCACAGAGGCACAACCCGACATAATCAGCTGGGGAATCTGAAAAGAACTGGCCCTTAGCCTCCTGGCTCCTCACAACTGCAGCTGCCTACGGCTCTCGATCACCCTCATAAAACCTTGATGTCTTGCCACCTCTCACTCACAAGACCGCTTAGGGTTTTCATTCCACTTGTCTCAGCATTTCAGTCTGGGCAACTGGCCTTGCTCCTGAGCCAGACCAGTTCAAAGTGGTGGCTTAATCTGAACGTGCCAGTCGGTTGCAGTCAGCCCAACTGCCTTCCAAACATGAGCGCGTGACCCGGACACTGTTTTCTTCCTCCACTGCCTTGTGCAAATCACGCAATTTCTTCCTTTGAATGAAAAGATCACAGATGTCCTGTGTATTTTTCCAAAAGAGTAAAGAACATAATTCACTGTACTCTGGCAAAGCAATGCCCTGAGGTCCTTGGAGTCATACAGACTCCTGACCTTCCTAGGCACTGGATCTGCCCCTGGGTACGGAAGATTCAGCATGTATTATTCTCAATCATGCTGTAGTGTGTAGCATTACCTCCAAATCTTTTTTTTTGGTCTGCCAGTAGTGGTTTTGCCTCTATTTACATCCCATTTTGTATTGCATAATGTGTTTATGCCACCAAAAACATTGGGCTTCTCTCCTTTGTGCCATTTGACTGGTTGAATGCTGGAAACATACCACTTAGCCCCTCCTTTTGATCCCTCCTCTTTGTTTTCTCCGTATTTTCCTTTTGTTCCCTGTTACAAACCTGATCCTTTACTCTTCAGACACATCCTTGACCGCGTCCTTTGCACGTCGGACTGGGAAGATGTGCACGGCGAATGCCACCTCCGGTGTCTCGCTTCGGTCGTGTCGGACCACTGCCCGCTGCTGCTAGATTGCTCCCCCATGCCGGCGGCGCACAAACGCTTCCACTTCGAGGACTATTGGCTCAGACTTGACGGCTTCCACGACACTGTCACCGCGGCATGGAGCTCGGTGCATGACGACGACCCATTCTGCCGGCTGGTCAAGCGTCTCCAGGCCACTGCTCGCCGCCTATCAAGCTGGAGCGCCAAGACCACGGGCAACATTCGGGACAAGCTCGCCATATCCCGCGAGCTGATCATGCGCTTTGAGGAAGCGCGGGAGGATCGAGTGCTCTCGCCTCCGGAGGAATGGCTCCGCAAGCAGGTCAAGTTCGCCTACCTCGGCATGGCATCCATGGAGCGCACGATAGCGCGGCAGCGCGCCCGGATCGCTCACTTAAGGACGGCGACGCCAACACGAGCTTCTTCCACCGGCAATGTTCCTATCGGCGCCAGAAGAATCACATTCATAGCCTGCACGTCGACGGGCAGGTGCTCTTGGACCATGAGGAGATGGCCAACGCAGCGTTTTCACACTTTGATGGCTTGCTGGGCACGGCTGTAGACCGGGCGCATACGCTCGATCTTTCCCAACTCATCGTGCCCGGCGACCTTGCATGCCTGGACGCGCCCTTCAGCCAGGAGGAAATATGGGACGCGGTCAAACGCATGCTGGCGCGCAAAGCACCCGGTCCGGATGGCTTCACAGCGGAGTTCCTGCGCGCTTGCTGGAGTATCATCCGCCATGACATATGGGACGTCTTCGACCTGCTATACACGCTGCGCGGCCGCGGGTTCAGCAAGCTTAATCAAGCGCTGCTAACCTTGCTGCCTAAGCGCGCGGACGCTCACAAGCTTGGTGACTACCGGCCGATCTGCCTGATCCACATTGTGGCCAAGATCTTCACGAAGGTCCTGTCATTGCGCCTCGCCCCCAAGCTCGACACCCTAGTCAGCCGCAACCAAAATGCGTTCATCGCCGGACGTAGCCTCCACGACAATTTCGTTCTAGTCCGGCAATCCCTCAAGATGCTGCACCAACTTGGCGCGCCCAGGATCATGCTAAAGCTCGACCTCACACGCGCCTTCGACTCCATCTCATGGCCCTTTCTCTTTGAAGTGCTGCGCCAGTATGGGTTCGGGGAGCGATTTCGGGAATGGTTAGCCATTCTGCTCTCCTCGGCTAGCACGCGGGTCATGGTCAATGGTGTCCCCGGCCCTCCAATCTGGCACCGTCGCGGCCTGAGACAAGGCGACTCCACATCCCCACAACTCTTCGTGCTAGCGGTGGACACCCTTGGGAGGCTGATGCGTCTCGCTCTGCACACGGGTATACTCCAGCAGCTGCACCCCCGGCGAGTCATTCCGGCGATATCTCTCTACGCCGACGATGTGATGCTTTTCTGCCATGCCACTACCGAGGAGATTGCCGCTGTCAAAGGCATTCTGGACGTGTTCGGTACGGCGTCTGGGCTACGGGTGAATTACGCCAAGAGCTCGGCCATGCTCCTTCATGCCGACGGCCACGGCGTGGGGCTGTTGGAGCCACTTGGGTGCCCCGTCGCGGCCTTGCCGGTCACCTATCTGGGCATCCCGCTCTCCACTCGCCGCCCATCCGCAGCCCAGCTGCAGCCCCTCGTCGACGCGGTGGCGGGCCGACTACCCTCCTGGAAAGCCTGGCTGATGAACAAAGCGGGACGTCTGGCGCTAGTCAAGTCAGTGCTCAGCGCGATACCGATCCATCAACTGCTAGCGCTAGCGCCTCCAAAGAAAATCCTGAAGCAACCGGAGAAGATTCAACGCGGTTTTCTTTGGGCCGGCCGCGCGGACGCACACGGTGGTCACTGCCACGTCAACTGGCGCCGGGTATGCCGTCCGCTCGACTATGGTGGCCTCGGCGTACGGGACCTCGAGCGCACGGGACTATCGCTTCGGCTGCGCTGGCTCTGGCTCGCGCACACGGACATGGATCGAGCTTGGCAGGGACTGGACCTGCAATTCACGGCGGAGGAGCGAGCGCTCTTCTACGCCTCCACGACCATGACCATCGGTGACGGCAAGACGGCCCTTTTCTGGGAGGATCGCTGGCTAGGCGGCCAATCCGTCCACGAGCTTGCGCCCATGCTTATCCAACACATTCCCAAATAGCGCAGGAAGTCCAGAACGGTGGCGGAGGCCCTCGCCGGCAACAGCTGGGCGCGTGACATCCATGGCCTGACCGGCCTCCCGGAGATTGGACAGTACCTAAAGCTCTGGCACCTAGTCCAGCATGTCGAGCTGTCCAGTGAGCCGGACAGGCTTCTTTGGAGATGGACGGCCAATGGGGTTTACACGGCCCAATCTTGCTACCGGGCAACCTTCCAGGGCGCGACGAGCTGCAACTCCTGGAAACTCATCTGGAGGAGCTGGGCACCGCCCAAGGTGAAGTTCTTCCATTGGTTGGCATGTCAGGATCGCTGCTGGACCGCGGAGAGACTCGCGCGCCATGGCCTGCATCATCACCCACGATGCCTTCTGTGTGACCAAGAACCGGAGACGATTGGACACCTAATGCTTATGTGCCCATTCACTAAGCAGACTTGGCATGAGGTCCTGTCTTGGCTACGCCTACCGGCACCGGCGCCCGAGCACGACGGCTCGCTCATAGATTGGTGGCTGCGTGCAAAGGACTTGACACCGCCAGCACTTCGCAAGGCGCTCAAGTCTGTGGCGCTCCTGGTTCCGTGGATGGTCTGGAAGCATAGGAACGCGTGTGTTTTCGACCATGTGAGGCCCTCGCTGAACGAGTTAGTAGACAGGATTAAAGACGAGACCCGATGTTGGGCAAAGGCCGGAGCTCAAGGGCTCAGGGTCATTTTGCCACCATCCTGGGATGTCCACTGAGCCCCTCTTGGCTGTGTAAAACTGCCTCCTAGGAGGATGTAAATTCCCCTTTCTTTCCAATGCAATGAAACACAAAAGTCATTTGCGTTTTCTCGAAAAAAAAAACCATGTGAGACGTCACCCTTGTCTCCTTCCCGAGAAGAACATATTAGGTGCTCCCAGGCTTGGGGATACTTCCCTCAGTCCCTGACCACACCATCTCTTCCTTGTCCTCATGTAGGCAGGGCGTGGAGTCCAGCGATGGTGTGGTGTGCGGTTGCTAGTTTTTTGGTTCTTTTGACCACGAATCAAACAAACCAACCCAGTAATGGAACCTATTGAGGGAACTAAATGAATGAATCTTCTTTTCCATCAGAACATTGTGATTGATTCAATCCCCTTCCATTTTCCCCACTTGGGGGGGGGGGGGGGGGGGGAGATAGTAAGGCAGTGGTAAGACCATTTTGGTCTTCTAGTGAAAAACTTATAAGAACGCTTTTTGAGTAAGAAGTCAAAGTTATACAGTAAGAGGGGCAGATCCATAAAGAGGAAGTTCCAGTTTCATACACAATCTTTCTCTTAAAGTGTTGGTTAGAATTTCAATATTTTTTAGTTGCTTAGTGTTAATTTTTTCTACAAGAGTTTTATGTTATCTGAGAGTACAAATTAAAAATCTCAAATCATTTTCTAGATGTCACACGCATAAGAGTAAAAAAGAACACCAGAGGGGGAGGCACCCCTGGGTTTTAATCAAAGAAGAAGCAAGAAACTTGATGTAATAATATTCACTCCTGTGGGTAGTCGTACTTGGCTGGCTTGGAGCAGCAGACAATCACTAGTGCTCAGTTCTCTAGATCTCACAAGCATGAAACATGGCATGAGGAATTCACTCATTTATTCATTTATATGAACCGATAAAGATTTGGAGCATCTTGGACTGCCAAAAATGTATTCTGTTCTTCATTCGCAAATGAATAAGATCAAACTGCTAATACTCACAATTGTGCTAGATTTGGAGCATCTTGGACTGCCAAAAATGTATTCTGTTCTTCATTCGCAAATGAATAAGATCAAACTGCTAATACTCACAATTGTGCTAACATTGTTCTGTCTTTCAGCCTCACAGTGTTCCTGTTTTTAACTTATTTTGTAACCTACCTTTCAATCCATTACGAGCAGGTCAATAGTTCCGGTGTCATGCCTATCATATTTTCTACATCTTCATTGGCTTTACCTGCTACTTTGGCACGTTTCACTGGCTTAGATTTTCTTAAAAAGGCTGCCATAGCCCTAACTCCAGGAGGTAAACTGAATATTTCTAGTTTATTTAAAAATTGTTATTTATTCTCAGGAGAACCAAGATGCCATAAAGCACTTATTGTTTACAATAATCTCATTCTGTTAACTGTCTGCTGCAGGTTCTTTTTATCTTCCAACTAATGTATTGCTTATAGCCTTTTTCAATTACTATTACACTTTTCTTCAATTGGATCCTGATGAACTTAGTGAGCAATTGAAGCGAACAGGTGCATCAATACCGCTTGTGCGGCCAGGAAAAAATACAGCTGCCTTTATTAAAACAGTGAGTTGTTTCTCTTCCATCAGAAAGGATGCATTTTTTGTCTAAATTTTGGAGTATTCATGACTATGTACTTCATTTGCTCATTATTGCAACGTGGTAGCTTTTCATTAGGCTAACTGCATAACCGATTCTATGCAATGGTTATGTGGGGAAGAGTAGTTATTTCTATGTGTCTTTGTATGGTGATAAGTGCTAAGAGCAATTCCAACGCGCCGACCCAAATGGACGGCGCTTTTGTTCGCTTTTCGTCCGTTTGGGTCGTCCGCCCGCTCGGCGTCCGCCCTGTTTGAGATTTGGGTCGGCAATGCGCCCAACGCGCCGACCCATTTCATGTCCGCACACAAATTTTGAAAAAAGCCCCGCGGCCATAGTTCATGCCAGCAGCCATGTCGTTGTTCGAAAGTTCATGCCGGCACCATGCCAGCGCCGGCATACAGTGCCAGCTTCAGAAAAAGTACCACACAGTTCGGCAACATGCCATCAGGAATAGAATACTTGTCAAGTTTCATGCACTAGCCAACACAACCAAAAGTCCAAACTGATGGAAAGGGCTAGTGCAATCCACATATACTGTAACACCCCCTCTCACGTGTGACGGGGAAGACAAGTCAACATGTCCAACCGGAAGAGAGCGACGACGCGCGAAACCCACGTATGACTCAAGAGGCCTCCACGTGGACACAAAGGGGGTCTACCAACAAATTTTAGTAAATTGCGAAAGCCAGGACTTGAACTCAAGGCCTTAGCTCCGATACCATGTTAAGCTTCATGCACTAGCAAACGCAACCAAAAGTCTGAACTTATGGAAAGGGCTAGGCAATCCACATATACACTTCAACACCCCCTCTCACGTGTGACACGGAAAGTCAACACATGGATAGACTCAGAGGTATGGCTCAAAAGGCCTATACGTGGATAAAGGGGGGGGGAACATTTGTTAGATAAATTGCGAAAGCCAGGACTTGAACTCAAGACCTTAGCTCTGATACCATGTTAAGCTTCATGCACTAGCCAACGCAACCAAAAGTCTGAACTGATAGAAAGGGCTAGGGCAATCCACATATACACTTCAACACCCCCTCTCACGTGTGACGCGGAGAGTCAACACGTGGATAGACTCAGCGGTATGGCTCAAGAGGCCTATACGTGGCCAAAGGGGGGTAGCGGCAATTTTTGGATAAACTGCGAAAGCTAGGACTTGAACTCAAGATCTTAGGCTCTGATACCATGTTAAGCTTCATGCACTAGCCAACGCAACCAAAAGTCTGAACCGATGGAAAGGGCTAGTGCAATTCACATATACTGTAACACCTCCTCTCACGTGTGACGGGGAAGACAAGTCAACACGTCAAGCGACGATGCGCGAAACTCACGTATGACTCAGGAGGCCTCTACGTGGACACAAAGGGGTCCTACCAGCAATTTTTAATAAATTGACCTTAGCTCCGATACCACGTTAAGCTTCATGCACTAGCAAGCGCAACCAAAAGTCCGAACTTATGGAAAGGGCTAGGCAATCCACATATACACTTCAACACCCCCTCTCACGTGTGACGCGGAAAGTCAACACGTGGATAGACTTAGGCTCAAGAGGCCTATACGTGGACACAAAGGGGGGGGGGGGGGGACAACATTGTTAGATAAATTGCGAAAGCCAGGACTTGAACTCAAGACCTTAGCTCTGATACCATGTTAAGCTTCATGCACTAGCCAATGCAACCAAAAGTCCGAACCGGTAGAAAGGGCTAGGGCAATCCACATATACACTTCAACACGCCCTCTCACGTTTGACACGGAGAGTCAACACATGGATAGAATCAGCGGTATGGCTCAAGAGGCCTATACGTGGCCAAAGGGGGCAGCGGCAATTTTTGGATAAACCGCGAAAGCCAGGACTTGAACTCAAGACATTAGGCTCTGATACCATGTTAAGCTTCATGCACTAGCCAACGCAACCAAAAGTTTGGACTGATGGAAAGGCTAGGCAATCCACATATACACTTCAACACACCTCTCACGTGTGATGCGGAAGTCAACATGTGGATAGACTCGGAGGTATGGCTCAACAGGCCTATACGTGGAAACAAAGGGGGGCATCAACAATATTTAGATAAATTGCGAAAGACAGGACTTGAACTCAAGACCTTAGCTCCGATACCATGTTAAGCTTCATGCACTAGCCAACGCAAACAAAAGTCTGAACTGATGGAAACACTTCAACAATACCGAGGTGGTGGCTTCATGTAAGCCTCCTCATGTAACTCACCATTAAGAAAGGCATTTTTGACATCAAGTTGAGGTACAAAACGAATGGCGAACAGAGGCCACATCCAGAAGTGTGCGAACAGTGGTCACATGGGTCACAGGAGCAAAAGTCTGATCGTAATTACGATTATGCTCCTGCTGAAAACCATGAGCCACAAAACGAGCTTGGTAGCGCTTAAGAGAACCATCAGAGTGGGTCTTTACCTTGTATACCCACTTACAAGTGATGGGACAAACATGGGGAGGAAAAGAAACAAGATCCCACATGTCGGTGTGCTCGCTCAAGAGCAGCAATTTCTCTGCCATCGCAAGCTGCCATTCGGGGTGAACAACAACATCACGATAAGAACTCGGCTCAAGAACAATAGCGCCAGCGCGTGGAAAACCAAGGTGGTCAACAGAAGGAAGCGGACTAGCACGTAAGCCATAAGTAGGCTAAGACAAGGAAGATGGCACATTAGATGTACCTGAATCCAGAACCCACAAGGATGTACCTGAATGTGTAGATGGTGGTCGCTCAGTGCCAGAAGCATCAGTCATAGAATCTGAACCTGCAGCACCCGTGAAAGCAAAACCTAGAGGCAAGCATACACTCAAGTCTCACAATATCATGCTCAGTCAAGGAGACAATTGCACGTGTCGGAGTAGAAGCATGAGTCCCAGAAGAAGATGTGCGCCCCTTGTTGCGCATGTGCCGCTTCTTCATGAAGCAATCAAACTCGGGATGACCATCCTTGTTGTAGTAGCCACAATGACTAGGAGAGCGACCCTCACTACCAGGAGTAGTGGGAAGGAGCGACGGGCACTAGAGTGGGAATGAGCCAGTGCAGCAGACATTGTAGCAGTGAGCACAGAGCGAACCTCAAAAGTAAATCAGCACCATGTAGGCGAGTCTCCTCAGCATGAATCTAAAAAAGCGCCTCCATATGAGAAATATGGTCACGAGCAAACAATTGAGTGCGCTGTGGCTCAAAACTCCTAACGGAGCCGAGACAGGAACTCATAGAGGCGATGAAACTCCAAGTCTGACCGCACAGTGTGGCAACACTAGCAAAACCCACAACCAGCAGTGTGAAGAGAGTCCAGCTGGCACCAGATTGCAGAACCCTATGTGTAGAACTCATCAACAGTGGAGTCGCCCTGCTGAAGAGCATGCTCCTGGTGAAACACAAACATGTATAAGGTATCACCAGAGGTTGATATCGTTGGCCAAGACAGGTCCACATCTCAAAGACGGTAGTGAGGCCCATAAACTTAGTGGTAAGCTGAGGCAGACTGAAAGTGAGAACAGCCGCAGCACGAGCATCGTCATCAAACCACTGAGTGTAAGCAAACATAGCCTCATGGTAAATAGGAAGAGCCTCATAGGCCAAGACCTGCTGGGCATAAGCACGGATTGCGGCATCATCAACAACTTTAGCCGCATCCTTAGCAGCCAGAGAAGCATCCGCGGCAAGAGTCGGTGGCATCTACAGGGTAGGAGCCATAGGAGGAACCGGGCGTGGCGGACAAGGGATCTCACCGGAAAGAATGCCCTAGAGACAAGTGCCACACATATGAATGCGCATGGAGGCAATGAATTCGGTGTAGTTAGTACCATACAAAATCAGTGCGCAACGAGGACTGGACATAGCCCGGCGACGAAGACAACCAGCCGAATCAGCCCCGAGGCCGGCAGTTTGATTCAATCGAAGGTGCAGCCAACGGGGCCGTTGAGCTGCAGGGTGGACCGGAGCAGATTAGGAGCCTCCAATTGCTGGGCGCGGGAGGCCATAGAGCATCTGATCTAGTGGGAGCTTTGACCTGCAGGGCTGGGCGACGCGGACGCAGGCTGCAGGGCCGGGGCGGCATATCGGGAGCCACTCCTGGAGCCGGCGTGGAAGATAGCGGTGGTAGAAGGGAGTTTGACACGATGGAGACCTGTAGACAGGCAGGATCCAGCGGGCGGCGAGGTGAGTTGACCTGCAGGTAGGCGGTTGCTCCTGTGCGGGCCGGGAGAATGCAAATCAGGCAGATTGGGAGGCGAGCAGCGGATCGGAGAGCAGCAGTAACCGGAAGGAGACGGCAGCGCGGGGAGGAGGGAGCAGTGATGGCCAAAAAGACAACGGCGGTGGCGTGGGATTAGACCTTAGCACGAGTTGCACGTGCGAAAAAATAATCTAGGGCTCTAATACCATGTTAGGAAATATGCAACTTGTACTCGGGGGGCCAAAGGCCAGGAAACCCCTCATACAACGAGGAAATTACACAGGCTATACATGGAACATAATATAACTCTTAACACTCTCTTTGGCTAGACGCGGTCTCCAGCACCAGCCACGATGCCCACTCTGTGACCAGGCTCCCGAGACGATGCGCCACCTCCTCTTGGAGTGCCCCTTCGCCAGGCAGACTTGGCATGAAATCCTATCCTGGCTACGGATGACCACTGCAGGGCCAAGCCACGAAGATTCACTCATGGCCTGGTGGCTACAGGCCAGGCAAAACACGCCGACACTGATGCGTAAGGGCCTAGCCTCCATTGCTCTGTTGACACCATGGATGATCTGGAAACAGCGCAATGAGTGCATTTTCGAGGGCGCCCAGCCCCTGGTTCAAGTCCTGGTCTCGAAGATCAAAGAGGAAGCCGAGCAGTGGGCAAGAGCGGGTGCCCATGGCCTTCACGTCATTCTGCCGACCACCTGGGATGTCCACTAGTTTCACTGATCCTCATTTGTACTTGACCTCGTAGGAGGATTGTATCAAAACTCTACCTTTTCAATGCAATGAAATGCAAAGGTCCTTTGCATTTTCTCGAAAAAAAACACTCTCTTTCTGGTGATTTACTTTATTTATTTTTCCTTTTAGAGAAGAAATTTGTGATTTATTTGTTCACTTGCATAATCAATTGGAGATACAGTTTGATAGTTGAAACTCTGACTAACCAACAAAAGTTCCATGTCCTATTCATATTGGCTGGTCAAATGCTAGCCCTTGCTAGTGGTATGGGTCACTGTATAATCGTCTGATGCAGAACATAACATAGGATGATAAATGCTACACCTTTTACAATTGGCACTTTTTTCCTTTTATTAGATTCTTCATAAATTTACTATTCCACTGCATATGCGATACTAATTTGTATGACGCAGTTGTGCGTTTTTAGACAACTGGACAATATTTCTCACTTTCAGTAGTAAATCATACCACTTTTAGTTTGGAGATCAGTAGTGACCTTACTCCTGAAATGTTCCCTGTCAGTATGCCACAAGTATGTTGAAATGTCTAGGTCCCTTATTTCAGATAACTAGTCATGTATGCATGTGAGAAAGCATGTTGCACTTCAGCCATGCATCAATTTTGGACAAATAGACTTAGAAGTACCACATCCAAGAAGAAACGCAATCAACAGAACTGAAGCACATCTAATTTTGTCCACGGTATCTCAGCAATATCTCACACTAAAAATAGTTTTATCTAATTGCAGGTTCTTAGTCGTATCTCTGTCCTAGGATCTGCCTTTCTCGCTGTACTAGCTGCTGGACCATCTGTGGTTGAACAAATCTCTCACTTGACAGCATTTCGGGGATTCGCTGGTACATCAGTGCTTATCCTTGTTGGATGTGCAACCGACACGGCTCGGAAAGTTCAGACAGAAATAATTTCTCAGAAATATAAGGACATCGAGTTCTATGATGTCAAAAGTTCTGACAAATGATTATCTTCCGAACGTGTACTCAAATATAATCTCGTATAAATGATTGTTGTGTCATTTGGTAGTATTTCATTATTCTTTTTCTTTTTCTCTTCTGTGTATACCAGTTAGATCTCTTCTAGAGGATCAGAGTTCGGAAAGCATCAGTATGTAAAAGATACTTTATAGCTGTGGAAGCTTTACAGCTCGTACATATTTCTGTTGTGGAGTGATCTGATGTGATCTCTGTACCCTGGAGAAGGGATTTTAAACTTTATGTATATTACTTCTTAAATTTTACTCCCTCCGTCCCGTAATATAAGAATGTTTTTGACATTAGTGGGAGTAGAACTAAAGTATTGGAGAGTACCTCGCAAAAAAAAAGTATCGGAGGGTGTTCAACATGTCCCTAGAGAGACCGAGAAACAGAGATAGTATAATGTTCTTCAAGCCAACTCAATTATTTCTCTTTTCATGCATATATATGCTACACTATCGCAACTCCATATTAACTGGCATGCCAGTTTACGCATACGCGCATATTTTGTTCTCACCTTGTTTATGTGGATAGCTCTCTTTCTATTATTTGATTTTTTTTATCTTGATGCTTTTTCTTTCATTACTTACCTTTTCTGACACAAGCAAACCTTGTCTAGCTCAATACATTTCACTCATCGTCGTATGTGTGGTGTTACCTCACATTCAGTAAGACTCGTCTTGTTTGTAACATACTCCTTCCGTTTCTAAATATAAGTCTTTGCAGAGATTCCAATGTGAACTATATACAGATGTATATAGACATAGTATAGAGTGTAGATTCACTCATTATGCTTCATATGTAGTCCATATTAGAATATCTAAAAAGACTTATATTTAGGAACGGAGGGAGTAGATACTAATGCATGTACAGGTAATATTAGAACCAACTTAAACATGGGAGTATTATTTGTGAATCAAATTATTAATATCTGAGATACAATAATCATATAGAAGCTTTCGCGAAAAAAATAAAAAAAAATCATACAGAAGCTAACATCACCATTTGATTTTTGAGACAATATAAGATCACCCTTTATTTACGTAGCAGGTTTAGTACTTACGTCATTTGATGATATGAATGCATAATATATATGGGGAAATTTGTGAGAGATTTCACGGTAGGTGCAATCAATGAGATCATTTTTTTTTAAAAAAAATCTACACGTTTAAACATTCTTAAAAAAATTATAGACTCAATGGTTGATGTTCAACCTTAAAATTTTGACATTTTGACGGCTCAGAGCTGGGAAGTAATGCTTATAGCAGCTCTTCGCCGGAGAAATCGCTTGGTTGTAGATGGCATACGGTGCCAGCCAACTGATGGTCCGGCAAGTTTGGGCTGATGGCCTACCTGACGATGTAAACGTTCGGATGGCCAGCGTTTTGTCTGCGCCCGTGTGATTTATGGAATCTGGGTGTTCCATTTCAAAAAAAAAAACTTTCCAGCCCCCTAGCATTGAGCTCAGGATGAGTAGTAAAATTCAAAAAAAAAAAAATCTGCATTCGTTTCGTGCCAAACTTTGACAATTTTTTTTGTGTGCTTAACAAATTTCAGCAAGAAATGACATCCATGGAAGTCATGGCAAAAAAAAAGTCAACACTTCAAAATGCTTTAAAAAATAGCATTTTTGTAGCATCGATTTTTTCCACAACTTTCACGAATATCATTTCATGATGAATTTTTGCAAGCACATAAAATATTTGTCAAATTTTACCACAAAAAGATTTTAGAATTTTTTACAATATTTTTTGATTTACTGTTCATCAGATAGCATTTGAGCTCGGGAGCAGATACTTCGCGTCCAAAGAGCATCAGCTTTACGGGTCTCCCTTGTGGATAATGTAGGTTCCCTCAGGCATCCCAAATTTCATATGAAGGAAGCTTATTGTTTACATTATGCTAAATATTGAAAATATGTAGAAAACATGGTGATTCTTATTGCAGAAGAATTAGTAGTAATCAAGAGGCCATTTGTCCGTTGAGCAAACTCAAGTCATGTGGACTGTTTTATGTCTTGACGAAGATCTGCTCATAGTTGTCTCATGATCATGTTGTTAGAGTTATAAATATTTGCCGTATATATCCTCATTGTATAAGGGGTGTCCTGCATATTTACCACACATGTACATGTGTGTGTGTATTGGCCCATGATCACATGGAAATACAAGTTGCAACTTGTATTTTCTTCACGTGCACCTTGTGCTCTTCCCGATCCAATCTTGCGCGCCGCTGTGCTTTATTTGTTGGTCATTGTTGTCTTCCTCTCTCCCGATTAGTCAGCAACTTTCTTCCTTCCACCCCAGCTTCCGCCTTCTTTCTTCACGATCAGAACCCACATTGTCTTCCCCAAATTAGGTGAGCTCACATTGATCCGTGGGAGAGGCGGATGCCATGGGGGACGCGACAAAGAAAGGGAGCCTGTTGTCGCCGTTGAGCGTGGGTGTCCTCCACATGGGTGCGAAGGGTGGTCGGAGGTTGCCATCGTCGTCGGGGCCTGGTCCTACTACACCAGACTGGGGAGGGCGAAGAGGAGCAGTTGTTGTTGGGGATTGCAGTATTTCAAAAATTTTACCTACGATCACGCAAGATCTATCGAGGAGATGCATAGCAACGAGAGGGGAGAGTGTGTCTGCGTACCCTCGTAGACCGAAAGTGGAAGCGTTTAGTAACGCGGTTGATGTAGTCGAACGTCTTCGCGATCCAATCGATCAAGTACCGAACGCACGGCACCTCCGCGATCTGCACACGCTCAGCTCGGTGACGTCCCTCGAACTCTTGATCCAGTTGAGGCCGAGGGAGAGTTTTGTCAGCACGACGGCATGGTGACGGTGATGATGAAGTTACCGGCGCAGGGCTTCGCCTAAGCACTACGACAATATGACCGAGGTGTGAAACTGTGGAGGGGGCAGTGCACATGGCTAAAAGATCAACTTGTGTGTCTATGGGGTGCCCCTCTCCCACGTATATAAAGGGGGGGGGAGGAGGAGGCCGGCCAAGGGTGGCGCGCCCAAGGGGGGGGGGAGTCCTACTCCAAGTAGGATTCGCCCCCCCTTTCCTACTTCCACAAGGAGAAGGGGGGAAGGAATAGGAGAAGAGAATGAAATGGGGGGGGGGGGGGGCTAGCCTTAGTCCAATTCGGTTTGGGCTAGGGGGGGGGGGTCCACTCCTTGGCCTGCCTCCTCTCTTCCACCATTAGGCCCATGAGGCCCAGTAAGGGGGGGGGGGAGGGGTTTCCGGTAACCCCCGGTACTCCAAAACTCACCCGAAACGACCCGAACCATTCCGGTGTCTGAATGTAACCTTCCAATATATGAATCTTTATGTCTCGACCATTTCGAGTCTCCTCGTCACATCCGTGATCTCATCCGGGACTCCAAACAACCTTCGGTCATCAAATCACATAAACTCATAATACAAATCGTCATCGAACGTTAAGCGTGCGGACCCTACGGGTTCATGAACTATGTAGACATGACCGAGACATATCTCCAGTCAATAACCAATAGCGGAAGTAGGATGCTCATATTGGTTCCTACATATTCTACGAAGATCTTTATCGGTCAAACCGCATAACAACATACCTTGTTCCCTTTGTCATCGGTATGTTACTTGCCCGAGATTCGATCGTCAGTATCATCATACCTAGTTCAATATCGTCACCGACAAGTCTCTTTACTCATTCCGTAATGCATCATCCCATGGCTAACTCATTAGACACATTGCTTGCAAGGCTCATAGTGATGTGCATTACCGAGAGGGCCCAGAGATACCTCACCGACAATCGGAGTGACAAATCCTAATCTCTATCTATGCCAACTCAACAAACACCATCGGAGACACCTATAGAGAATCTTTATAATCACCCAGTTACGTTGTGATGTTTGATGGCACACTAAGTGTTCCTCCGGTATTCGGGAGTTGCATAATCTCATAGTCATAGGAACATGTATAAGTCATGAAGAAAGCAATAGCAATAAACTAAACGATCATAGTGCTAAGCTAACAGATGGGTCTTGTCCATCACATCATTCTCTAATGATGTGATCCCATTCATCAAATGACAACACATGTCTATGGCTAGGAAACTTAACCATCTTTGATTAACGAGCTAGTCTAGTAGAGGCATACTAGGGACACTCTGTTTGTCTATGTATTCACACATGTACTAAGTTTCCAGTTAATACAATTCTAGAATGAATAATAAACATTTATCATGATATAAGGAAATACAAATAACAACTTTATTATTGCCTCTAGGGCATATTTCCTTCAGTCTCCCACTTGCACTAGAGTCAATAATATAGATTACATAGTAATGATTCTAACACCCATGGAGTCTTGGTGCTGATCATGTTTTGCTCGTGAGAGAGTCTTAGTCAACGGGTCTGCAACATTCAGATCCGTATGTATCTTGCAAATCTCTGTCTCCCTCCTTGACTTGATCGCGGATGGAATTGAAGCGTCTCTTGATGTGCTTGGTTCTCTTGTGAAATCTGGATTCCTTTGCCAAGGCAATTGCACCAGTATTGTCACAAAAGATTTTCATTGGACCTGATGCACTAGGTATTACACCTAGATCGGATATGAACTCCTTCATCCAGACTCCTGCATTTGCTGCTTTTGAAGCATCTATGTACTTCGCTTCATACGTAGATCCCGCCATGACGCTATGCTTAGAACTACACCAACTGACAGCTCCATCATTCAATAAAAATATGTATCTAGTTTGTGACTTAGAGTCATCCGGATCAGTGTCAAAGCTTGCGTCGAAGTAATCGTTTACGACGAGCTCTTTGTCACCTCCATAATCGAGAAACATATCCTTAGTCCTTTTCAGGTATTTCAGGATGTGTCTTGACTGCTGTCGAGTGATCCACTCCTGGATTACTTTGGTACTTCCCTGCTAAACTAATAGCAAGGCACACATCAGGTTTGGTACACAACATTGCATACATGATAGAACCTATGACTGAAGCATAGGGAATGACTTCCATTTTCTCTCTATCTTCTGCAGTGGTCGGGCATTGAGTCTGACTCAACTTCACACCTTGTAACACAGGCAAGAACCCTTTCTTTGCTTGATCCATTTTGAACTTCTTCAAAACTTTATCAAGGTATGTGCTTTGTGAAAGTCCAATTAAGCGTCTTGATCTATCTCTATAGATCTTTATGCCCAATATATAAGCAGCTTCACCAAGGTCTTTCATTGAAAAATTCTTATTCAAGTATCCTTTTATGCTATTCAGAAATTCAGTATCATTTCCAATCAACAATATGTCATCCACATATAATATCAGAAATGCTACAGAGCTCCCACTCACTTTCTTGTAAATACAAGCTTCTCCAAAAGTCTGTATAAAACCATATGCTTTGACCACACTATCAAAGTGTATATTCCAACTCCGAGATGCTTGCACCAGTCCATAAATAGATCGCTCGAGCTTGCACACTTTATTAGCACCTTTTGTATTGACAAAACCTTCTGGTTGCATCATATACAACTCTTCTTTAAGATATCCATTAAGGAATGCTGTTTTGACATCCATTTGCCAAATTTCATAATCATAAAATGCGGCAACTGCTAACATGATTCGGATGGACTTAAGCATCGCTACGGGTGAGAAGGTCTCATCATAGTCAACTCCTTGAACTTGTCGAAATCCTTTCGCAACAAGTCGAGCTTTGTAGACACTAACATTACCGTCAGTGTCATTCTTCTTCTTGAAGATCCATTTATTCTCTATGGCTTGCTGATCATCGGGCAAGTCAATCAAAGTCCACACTTTGTTCTCATACATGGATCCCATCTCAGATTTCATGGCCTCAAGCCATTTTGCGGAATCTGGGCTCATCATTGCTTCCTCATAGTTCGTAGGTTCGTCATGGTCAAGTAACATGACCTCCAGAATAGGATTACTGTACCACTCTGGTGCGGATCTTACTCTGGTTGACCTACGAGGTTCGGTAGTAACTTGATCAGAAGTTTCATGATCATCATCATTAGCTTCCTAACTAATTGGTGTAGGAATCACTGGAACTGATTTCTGTGATGAACTACTTTCCAATAAGGGAGAAGGTACAGTTACCTCATCAAGTTCCACTTTCCTCCCACTCACTTCTTTCGAGAGAAACTCCTTCTCTAGAAAGCATCCATTCTTAGCAACGAATATCTTGCCTTCGGATCTGTGATAGAAGGTGTACCCAATAGTCTCCTTTGGGTATCCTATGAAGACACATTTCTCCGATTTGTGTTCGAGCTTATCAGGTCGAAGCTTTTTCACATAAGCATCGCAGCCCCAAACTTTAAGAAACGACAACTTGGGTTTCTTGCCAAACCACAGTTCATATGGTGTCGTCTCAACAGATTTTGATGGTGCCCTATTTAATGTGAATGCAGCCGTCTCTAAAGCATAACACCAAAACGATAGCGATAAATCAGTAAGAGACATCATAGATCGCACCATATCTAATAAAGTGCGGTTACGACGTTCGGACACACCATTATGTTGTGGTGTTCTAGGTGGCGTGAGTTGCAAAACTATTTCACATTGTTTCAAATGAAGACCAAACTCATAACTCAAATATTCACCTCCACGATCAGATCGTAGAAACTTAATTTTCTTGTTATGATGATTTTCCACTTCACTCTGAAATTCTTTGAACTTTTCAAATGTTTCAGACTTATGTTTCATCAAGTAGATATACCCATATCTGCTCAAATCGCATGTGAATGTCAGAAAATAACGATACCATCGCGAGCATCAACACTCATCGGACCGCATACATCAGTAGGTATTATTTCCAATAAGTCTGTTGCTCGCTCCATTGTTCCGGAGAACAGAGTCTTAGTCATCTTGCCCATGAGGCATGGTTCGCAAGCATCAAGTGATTCATAATCAAGTGATTCCAAAATCCCATCAGCATGGAGTTTCTTCATGCTCTTTACACCAATATGACCTAAACGGCAGTGCCACAAATAAGTTGCACTATCATTATTTAACTTATATCTTTTGGCTTCAATACTATGAATATGTGTATCACTACTATTGAGATTCAATAAAAATAGACTACTCATCAAGGGTGCATGACCATAAAAGATATTACTCATATAAATAGAACAACCATTATTCTCTGATTTAAATGAATAACCGTCTCGCATCAAACAAGATCCAGATATAATATTCATGCTTAACGCTGGCACCAAATAACAATTATTCAGGTCTAAAACTAACCCCGAAGGTAGATATAGAGGTAGCGTGCCGACCGCGATCACATCGACTTTGGAACCATTTTTCACGTGCATCGTCACCTCGTCCTTAGCCAATCTTCGCTTAATCTGTAGCCCCTGTTTTGAGTTGCAAATATGAGCAACAGAACCAATATCAAATACCCAGGCGCTACTACGAGCATTAGTAAGGTACACATCAATAACATGTATATCAAATATACCTTTCACTTTGCCATCCTTCTTATCCGCCAAATTCTTGGGGCAGTTCCACTTCCAGTGACCAGTCCCTTTGCAGTAGAAGCACTCAGTCTCAGGCTTAGGTCCAGACTTGGGCTTCTTCACTTGAGCAGCAACTTGCTTGCCGTTCTTCTTGAAGTTCCCCTTCTTCCCTTTGCCATTCTTCTTGAAACTAGTGGTCTTGTTGACTATCAACACTTGATGCTCCTTCTTGATTTCTACCTCCGCAGCTTTTAGCATTGCGAAGAGCTCGGGAATTGTCTTATCCATCCCTTGCATATTATAGTTCATCATGAAGCTTTTGTAGCTTGGTGGCAGTGATTGAAGAACTCTGTCAATGACACTATCATCAGGAAGATTAACTCCCAGTTGAGTCAAGTGGTTGTGGTACCCAGACATTCTGAGTATATGTTCACTAACAGAACTATTCTCCTCCATCTTGCAGCTATAGAACTTATTGGAGACTTCATATCTCTCAATTCGGGCATTTGCTTGAAATGTTAACTTCAACTCCTGGAACATCTCATATGCCCCATGATGTTCAAAACGTCGTTGAAGTCCCGATTCTAAGCCGTAAAGCATGGCACACTGAACTATCGAGTAGTCATCAGCTTTGCTCTGCCAGACGTTCATAACATATGGAGTTGCTCTTGTAGTGGGCTTTGCACCTAGCGGTGCTTCCAGGACGTAATTCTTCTGTGCAACAATGAGGATAATTCTTAAGTTACGTACCCAGTCCGTGTAGTTGCTACCATCATCTTTCAACTTAGCTTTCTCTAGGAATGCATTAAAATCCAAAGGAATAGTAGCACGAGCCATTTATCGACAATAACATAGACATGCAAAATCCTATCAGGTACTAAGTTCATGATAAATTAAAGTTCAATTAATCATATTACTTAAGAACTCACACTTAGATAGACATCCCTCTAGTCATCTAAATGATCACGTGATCTATATCAACTAAACCATGTCCGATCATCACGTGAGATGGAGAAGTTTTCAATGGTGAACATCGCTATGTTGATCATATCTACTATATGATTCACGCTCGACCTTTCGGTCTTAGTGTTCCGAGGCCATATCTGCATATGCTAGGCTCGTCAAGTTTAACCTGAGTATTCCGCGTGTGCAAAACTGGCTTGAACCCGTTGTATGTGAACGTAGAGCTTATCACACCCGATCATCACGTGGTGTCTCGGCACGACGAACTATCGCAACGGTGCATACTCAGGCAGAACACTTATACCTTGAAATTTAGTGAGAGATCATCTTATAATGCTACCGCCGTACTAAGCAAAATAAGATGCATAAAGGATAAACATCACATGCAATCAATATAAGTGATATGATATGGCCATCATCATCTTGTGCCTTTGATCTCCATCTTGATCACCATCGTCACCGGCTTGACACCTTGATCTCCATCGTAGCATCGTTGTCGTCTCGCCAACTATTGCTTCTATGACTATCGCTACCGCTTAGTGATAAATTAAAGCAATTACATGGCGATTGCATTTCATACCATAAAGTGACAACCATATGGCTCCTGCCAGTTGTCGATAACTTTTACAAAACATGATCATCTCATACGACAATTTATATCATCACGTCTTGACCATATCACATCACAACATGCCTTGCAAAAACAAGTTAGACGTCCTGTACTTTGTTGTTGCAAGTTTTACGTGGCTGCTACAGGCTTCTAGTAAGAACTGTTCTTACCTACGCATCAAAAACCACAACGATTTTTTGTCAAGTGTGCTGTTTTAACCTTCAACAAGGACCGGGCGTAGTCAAACTCGATTCAACTAAAGCTGCAGAAACAGACACCCACTAGCCACCTGTGTGCCAAGCACGACGGTAGAACCAATCTCATGAACGCGGTCATGTAATGTCGGTCTGGCCGCTTCATCCAACAATAACGCCAAATCAAAGTATGACATGCTGGTAAGTAGTATGACTATTATCGCCCACAACTCTTTGTGTTCTACTCGTGCATATAACATCTACGCATAGACCTGGCTCGGATGCCACTATTGGGGAATGCAGTATTTCAAAAAAATTGCCTACGATCACACAAGATCTATCTAGGAGATGCATAGCAAGCGGAAGCGTTTAGTAACGCGGTTGATGTAGTCGAACGTCTTCGCGATCCAACCGATCAAGTACCGAACGCACGGCACCTCCGCGATCTGCACACATTCAGCTCGGTGACGTCCCTCGAACTCTTGATCTAGTTGAGGCCGAGGGAGAGTTTCGTCAGCACGACCATGTGGTGATGGTGATGATGAAATTACCGGCGCAGGGCTTTGCCTAAGCACTTCGACAATATGACCGAGGTGTGAAACTGTGGAGGGGGGCACCGCACACGGCTAAAAGATCAACTTGTGTGTCTATGGGGTGCCCCTCTCCCACATATATAAAGGGGGGAGGGAGGAGGAGGTCGGCCAAGGGTGGCGCGCCCAAGGGGGGGGGGAGTCCTACTCCAAGTAGGATTCGCCCCTCCCCCCTTCCTACTTCCACAAGGAGAAGGGGGAAGGAATAGGAGAAGAGAAGGAAAGGGGGCGGCCCACTAGCCCTAGTCCAATTTGGTTTGGGCTAGGGGGGGCGCCACTCCTTGGCCTGCCTCCTCTCTTCCACCATTACACCCATTAGGCCCAATAACTTCTTGGGGGGGGGGGGTCCAGTAATCCCCGGTACTCTGAAACTCATCCAAAATGACCCGAACCATTTCGGTGTCCGAATGTAATCTTCCAATATATGAATCTTTATGTATCGACCATTTCGAGACTCCTCGTCATGTCTGTGATCTCATCCGGGACTCCGAACAACCTCCGGTCACCAAATAACATAACTCATAATACAAATCATCATTGAACGTTAAGCGTGCGGACCCTACGGGTTTGAGAACTATGTACACATGACCGAGACATATCTCCGGTCAATAACCAATAGCAGAACCTAGATGCTCATATTGGTTCTGTCGGATTTCGGTTCCGGCAAAACCCTTAAGGTTCGAACTCTGGGGTGCGCACGAAGATCTCTCCTTCCCCTAGCTCACTCACTCACCACGATCTCAAAGCCTAGCTCGTCAAACTCGAAGAACAAGGGACACAAGAGTTTATACTGGTTCGGGCCATCGATGTGGTGTAATACCCTACTCCAGTGTGGTGTGGTGGATTGCCTTGTAGGCTGAGGATGAACAAGTACAAGGGAAGAACTACCTCCTGAGGAAAGGTGTTCTTGAGCTCGGTGAGCTTGTGTGATTCAGGATGATCTGAATGATCCGTCCCCTTCCTATGGTGGTGGCTAGTCCTATTTATAGAGGCCCTGGTCCTCTTCCCAAATATTAGGCGGGAAGGGGTCCCACAATGGCCAATTTGAAGGGGGATAGCTAGTACAAGCTATCCAGACAAAAGGTGGTCTTTGTCTGCCAAAGGCTCTGGTGGTGACGCTGTCGTGGGCTCCACGATGATCTCCGTCCCGCCGTCCTGCTGGTCTTTGTATCGTTGCACCGATATGGAAACCTTTGTCTGCTGCCTCGGGACTCCTCGTCCGCGCCTGCTCCTTTAGCACCAAAGAGGCAACTGGTGCTCTGCGCCCGCCTGGCACCCGCCTGGCCTTGGTCGTCATGGCTCATGTCACGGAAACCTCACGAGGTGCCCCTCACCTTGATTTCTCCGCTTCTCGCGAGCCCGCCTAGTGAGGCTGCCCCTGAGGAGGTCTTGTGTCGTCTGGCTCGCGAGGGTTTTGATTGTTTCCTTGTGAAGATGGGCCGTACCAGGCCGCTAGAGGAGCCACACCGTGGGCCGTAGGCAGGCAAGTCTAGGGACCCCCGTTCCCAGAACGCCGACAGTAGCCCTGGGCCTAAGGCGCGCTCGGACTTGGCTTCGAGGTGAAGCCAAGGGGCAAGTGCGGAGCACCGCAGGACCCAACCACCTGTGGCCTTGATCGACGTGTGGCGACTAATGGGACATGGGCACCTCCGCTTCCCCACACTGCCTCGGCAACTGACTGACTTGACGAGTCCCTGGTGGATGCAGAAAAGCCATCATTACCTGCGATCGTGGGGGTCGGTGGTTGGCCTTCTCTCGCTATAAATGGGGAGGGGGCGGAGCCCCCGTCACCCATCTCTTCCCATTCCGCTTGCTTCTTCTTCCTTGCTTCACTGCTAGCAGCGACATCCATGGCGCCGATGAAGAGGTTCTCTGCCTCGAAGAAGGGAAAGGCTCGCCAAGAGGGGCCCGGCTCTCCTCCGCCCAAGAGGGGGCATGGTCGCCCTCGCAAGTACGCCTCGACCCCCGCAGTGGCTCCCCGTGGTCGAGGACGGATCTCTTCGGGGTCCGGTGCCGCTCCGGGCGTTCGAGGCGGCGTTTCTCCTCCCGGTGGAAGTTGCTTGGTGTGTGGCGGTCCCATCGACCAGGGGAGGCGCGCCGTGGTCGCCAGGCCTCCCCAACCATGCTTCCACTCAGCGAAGGTGCTGTCGGAGTTCGTTGTGTGGTCGGAGAACCCGACCGGCACCTGGCTCCAGCTTCCATGCTTCTTTGCCGGAGAGCTGCGACTTCGGGTCCCGGCGGCCTCTGGCTGCAGGCGGACGGCTGCTGTAGCAAGGCCTCATGGGCCGCGGTGGAGATCTCCGTCACGGGCAACGTAGCCCTGGCCCGCGGCTGGCAGATGTTTGCCCATGCGCGTGGCCTGGGCAGGCGGTGCACCCTCCACTTCAAGTACGACGGCGCTGCGACCCTCTTCATGAGGGTGTTCGAGGAAGATGGTCGCCGCGCTGGGTGCTGCCATGAAGACAGCAACGGCGGCGAAGTGCTTGGCCTTGACGATGGCCACGACGAGGACGAGTATGAGCTCGCCCTCGGTGATGGCCGTGACTCGTCCAACACCGGCCGCTCCCCCTCAAGCGAAAGCTCCAGCGGCGGCTACTGCTACCTCTTCAGCATGCGTTGGTTTTCCCTTGAAGAGGAAACGGTGATGCAGCAAAGTAGCGTAAGTATTTCCTTCAGTTTTTGAGAACCAAGGTATCAATCCAGTAGGAGACTACACGCAAGTCCCTAGTACCTGCACAAACAAACAAGAACCTCATAACCAACGCGATAAAGGGGTTGTCAATCCCTTCACGGCCACTTACGAAAGTGAGATCTGATAAAAATAATAAGATAAATATTTTTGGTATTTTTGTTGTATAGATTGGAAAATAAAGATTGCAAAATAGAAATAGCAAGTTGATAGGAAAATAATATGATGGAATATAGACCCGGGGGCCATAGGTTTCACTAGTGGCTTCTCTCAAGATAGCAAATTCTACGGTGGGTGAACAAATTACCGTCGAGCAATTGATAGAAAAGCGCATAGTTATGAGAATATCTAGGCATGATCATGTATATAGGCATCACATCCATGACAAGTAGACCAAAACAATTCTGCATCTACTACTATTACTCCACACATCGACCGCTATCCAGCATGCATCTAGAGTATTAAGTTCATAAGAACAGAGTAACGCATTAGGCAAGATGACATGATGTAGAGGGATAAACTCAAGCAATATGATATAAAACCCATCCTTTTATCCTCGATGGCAACAATACAATACGTGCCTTGCTGCCCTGCTGTCACTGGGAAAGGACACCGCAAGATTGAACCCAAAGCTAAGCACTTCTCCCATTGCAAGAAAGATCAATCTAGTAGGCCAAACCAAACTAGTAATTCGAAGATACTTGCAAATATATTTAAATCATGCATAAAAGATTTCATAGAAGAATCAAATAGTGTTCATAGATAATCTTGATCATAAACCCACAATTCATCGGATCTCGACAAACACACCGCAAAAAGAAGTACATCAAATAGATCTCTAAGAGAATCGAGGAGAACTTTGTATTGAGATCCAAAGAGAGAGAAGAAGCCATCTAGCTAATAACTATGGACCCCGAAGGTCTGTGGTAAACTACTCACACATCATCGAAGAGGTTATGGTGTTGATGTAGAAGCCCTCCATGATCGATTCCCCCTCCGGCAGAGCGCCGAAAAAGGCCCCAAGATGGGATCTCACGGGTACAGAAGGTTGCGGTGGTGGAAATAGGGTTTTGTGGTGCTCCTGGATGTTTTCAGGATATATGGGTATATATAGGAGGAAGAAGTACGTCGGTGGAGCTGCGAGGGGCCCATGAGGGTGAGGGTCGCGCCTACCCCCCTAGGTGCAGCTCCCTGTCTCGTGGCCTCCTCGCTTCTTTCTTGACGTCCACTCCAAGTCTCCTGGATCATGTTTGTTCCAAAATAACTCTCCCGAAGGTTTCATTCCATTTGGATTCCGTTTGATATTCCTTTTCTGCGACACACTGAAATAGGCAAAAAACAGCAATTTGCACTGGGCCTTTGGTTAATAGGTTAGTCCCAAAAATAATATAAAAAGGTATTATTAAAGCCCATTAAACATCCAAAACAGATAATATAATAGCATGGAACAATAAAAAATTATAGATACCTTGGAGACGTATCAAGCATCCCCAAGCTTAATTCCTGCTCGTCCTCGAGTAGGTAAATGATAAAAACAGAATTTTTGATGTGGAATGCTACCTAGAATAATTCTCAAAGTAATTTTATTTATTGTGGCATGAATGTTCAGATCCGAAAGATTCAAGACAAAAGTTTAATATTGACATAAAAATAATAATACTTCAAGCATACTAGGAAAGCAATCATGTCTTCCCAAAATAACATGGCCAAAGAGAGTTATCCCTACAAAATCATATAGTCTAGCTATGCTCCATCTTCATGACACAAAATATTTAAATCACGCACAACCCCGATGACAAGCCAAGCAATTGTTTCATACTTTTCATGTTCTCAAACTTTTTCAATCTTCACGCAATACATGACCATGAGCCATGGACATAGCACTATAAGTGGAATAGAATGGTGGTTGTGGAGAAGACAAAAAGGAGAAGATAGTCTCACATCAACTAGGCATATCAACTGGCTATGGAGATGCCCATCAATAGATATCAATATGAGTGAGTAGGGATTGCCATGCAACGGATGCACTAGAGCTATAAGTGTATGTAAGCTCAACAAAAGAACTAAGTGGGTGTGCATCCAACTTACTTGCTCACGAAGACCTAGGGCATTTTGGGGAAGCCCATCATTGGAATATACAAGCCAAGTTCTATAATGTAAAATTCCCACTAGTATATGAAAGTGACAACATAGGAGACTCTCTATCATGAAGATCATGGTGCTACTTTGAAGCACGAGTGTGGTAAAAGGATAGTAACATTGTCCCTTCTCTCTTTTTCTCTCAATTTTTTCTTTTTTTTCTTTGGGCGTTCTATTTTTTATGGCCTTTTTTTCTTTCGTGTGGAATCTCATCCCGACTTGTGGGGGAATCATAGTCTCCATCATCATTTCCTCACTTGGGACAATGCTCTAATAATGATGATCATCACACTTTTATTTACTTACAACTCTAAAAATTACAACTCGATACTTAGAGCAAAATATGACTCTATGTGAATGGCTCCGGCGGTGTATCGGGATGTGCAATGACTCATGAGTGACATGTATGAAAGAATTATAAAGGTGGCTTTGCCACAAATACGATGTCAACTACATGATCATGCAAAGCAACATGACAATGATGAAGCATGCCATAGCAAACGGAACAGTGGTAACTTGCATGGCAATATATCTCGGAATGGCTATGGAAATGCCATAATAGGTAGGTATGGTGGCTGTTTTGAGGAAGGTATATGGTGGGTTTATGCTACCGGCGAAAGTTGCACGGTCTAGAGAGGCTAGCAATGGTGGAAGGGTGAGAGTGCGTATAATCCATGGACTCAACATTAGTCATAAAGAACTCACATACTTATTTCAAAAATCTATTAGTTATCGAAACAAAGTAGTACGCGCATGCTCCTAGGGGGATAGATTGTTAGGAAAAGACCATCGCTCGTCCCCGACCGCCACCCATAAGGAAGACAATCAATAAATAAATCAGGCTCCCACTTCTTCACATAACGGTTCACCATACGTGCATGCTACGGGAATCACAAACTTTAGAACAAGTATTTCTCAAATTCACAACTACTCAACTAGCATGACTCTAATATCACCATATTGATATCTCAAAACAATCATCAAGTATCAAACTTCTCATAGTATTCAATGCACTTTTTATGATAATTTTTATTATACCCATCTTGGATGCCTATCATATTAGGACTAATTTTATAGCCAAAGCAAATTACCATGCTGTTCTAAATGACTCTCAAAATGATATAAGTGAAGCATGATAGATCAATAATTTCTATAAAATAAAACCACCACCGTGCTCTTAAAGATATAAGTGAAACACTAGAGCAAAATTTTCTAGCTCAAAAGATATAAGTGAAGCACATAGAGTATTCTAATAAATTCCGATTCATGTGTGTCTCTCCAAAAGGTGTGTACAGCAAGGATGATTGTGGTAAACTAAAAAGCAAAGACTCAAATCATACAAGTTGCTCCAAGCAAAACACATATCATGTGGTGAATAAAAATATAGCCTCAAGTAAAGTTATTGATAGACGAAGAGGAAAGAGGGGATGCCTTTCGGGGCATCCCCAAGCTTAGGCTTTTGGTTGTCCTTGAATTTTACCTTGGGGTGCCTGGGGCATCCCCAAGCTTAGGCTCTTGCCACTCCTTATTCCAAAATCCATCAAATCTTTACCCAAAACTTGAAAACTTCACAACACAAAACTCAACAGAAAATGTCATGAGCTCCGTTAGTATAAGAAAACAAACCACCACTTCAAGGTACTGCAATGAACTCATTCTTTATTTATATTGGTGTTAAACATACTGTATTCCAACTTCTCTATAGTTCATACCCACGATACTAGCCATAGATTCATCAAAATAAGCAAACAACACACGAAAAACAGAATCTGTCAAAAACAGAATAGTCTGTAGTAATCTGTAGGTTTCAAATACTTCTGTAACCCCAAAAATTCTGAAATAAATTGGTGGACGTGAGGAATTTCTCTATTAATCATCTGCAAAAAGAATCAACCTAATCGCACTCTCTAGTAAAAAAATGGCAGCAAATCTCGTGAGTGCTAAAGTTTCTGTTTTTACAGCAAGATCGGAAAAACTTCCCCCAAGTCTTCCCAAAGGTTCTACTTGGCACAAACACTAATTAAAAGCATAAAACCACATCTAAACAGAAGCTAGATGAATTATTTATTACTAAACAGAACCAAAAAGCAAGAAACAAAAATAAAATTGGGTTGCTTCCCAACAAGCGCTATCGTTTAATGCCCCTAGCTAGGCATAAAAACAAGAATAGATCTAAGTATTGTCATCTTTGGTATGCAATCCATAAGTGGCTCTCATAATTGATACGTCTCCAACATATCTATAATTTTTAATTGTTCCATGCTATTATATTATCAACCTTGGATGTTTTATATGCATTTATATGCTATTTTATATGAGTTTTGGGACTAACCTATTAACCTAGAGCCCAGTTGTAGCGACCAGACCTCAAATAGTCTGATCTCTGTGCTCCGGTGTCATCCCTGAATCAGTAATGCTGACACCACATAGTACTCGGAGGATTTTTAACAGAGTAGCAATCACACACTTATTACATCGAGTGTCTCAATAGAGAACTTATTACAATAAATATGGCTTAAGGCCATCCAATAATGATAACAGCGAAAGGCTTGGAAGATAAGTGAGTCCATCAACTCCAACGGCATCATTGAGTATAGAACCACGACCTAAAAACTCCTTAATCATCGTTTGAAAAGTCTGCAACATTAACGTTGCAGCCCGAAACGGGTCAGCACATGGAATATGCTGGCAAGGTAACACATAGAGAATAATGGAATGAAATGGCTATACTATATGCATATTTGGCTGGTGGAAAGCTCTATGGTTACAGTTTTGCGTAAAGCCAATTTTTCCCTACTACAAAGGAAATAAATTTATTTAACTATCATGGTAGTTGTTAAACATTGAGAATGGTTGACAGCATCATCAATCCCAATTAAACATCATCATTAACAAAACCCAACAAAATTTAATTTAGAGTAACATGTTGAGATTCACATGATAATCCAGGTACTAGATACTCAAGATGTCCATAACCGGGGACATGGCTAATCATGATTAGTTTATTACACTCTGCAGAGGTTTGCACACTTTTCCCCACAAGACTCGATCGCCTCCGTTTGGTTTCTCGCACTACATGGTGTTTGAGAAGACGGATGACCGAGACATAGTCTTTCAGAAGCGCTAGCACCTTACGATGGATAGACCATTACACCTACTTTCCCCTACATCTACTAGTCTACCCTGTAAGAGTTCGCATGACATAATCAACTATGCCAGAGCCCATAATGGCTTGTGGCTGCACACGGAAGTTTCTAGTTTGAAAAATCTCATGATCCCTTTGGGCCTGGGTGGCGGTCCAAAAGAAAACAGGCAATCCTGGAATACCCAGGTACCTCAATCCACCCAGATGTGTGTTTAAGTTGCCACCTTAGATAAACCATTAATTAACAATACTCACATCTGTCATGGATATCACTCACCCAATCCACGTCTACTAGCATAGCTTGGCACAATAAGCAAACGTAGAAGTAACTCCCAAAGGTTTGCTAATAAACAGGTAATAGGTTCTACCTCAACTACTCCCCAAACCCACAATTTAATTAGATCCTAATCATGCAATGTGTGAGGATTGATCTAATGCAATAAAACTGGGTAGTAAAAAAGGTATGATCAAAGTGTTACTTGCCTTGCTGATGATCCGCGAAACCTAGAGATTCAAAGTAACAAGCGGCGCACTCCGGGTATTCTATCGCAGACAAACAAACAAGCATACAATAAGTACTCATCTAATGCACAGGTAAAACTCAAATAAGAGATCTAACCAGAAGGTTCAACTTAAGAACTTTGGTTGGCAAAAAGAATCAAATCGAACGAAACAACGAAAGTCAAACGGCGAAAGAAAACAACTTCATTCTACTAATCTAGATCTAAGTCAAATTTTACAGTAGCAAAAACTTATTTAAGTCGGTTAAATGGATAGAGGGTTTCGAGACGAAACTCCAGGCACTTGAATCGCCTGATTCCGATAAACGAGCGAAAAGGTATACTAAAACGAAAATCGAATCAGAAATCGCGATCAGAAAAATCGCGGATTTAATACGAGAAAAAGAAAAACGACGAGCGTTCGCTAGAACGAACGAACGGACGAACGCTCGCTAAATAAATAAATCGGAAAAACCGATCTATTAAAAAAACCGAAACTAAAAAAACCGACGGAAAAACCGAATGTTTTTTTTTGAAAAAACGGCGGCACGGGTTTTGAGGCGAACCTCGGGCGGCGTGCGACGAGGCGGCGGCGGCGGGCGGTGAGGCGGTGGCGGGGTCGGCGGCGCGCTAGGGTTTCGAGGGCGCGGGCGGGCTGGCTTCGGCTGGGCTCCCCCCGGCTTATAAAGCCTACGCGGGCCGGAGTCCCGGTCGGACACGGCCCGTAGGTCGGTGCGATTTTTTTAAATAATTACGCGCAGAAGAAAAATAAAAAGAAATACTAAACGGACTCCAAAAATCCCGAAATAAATTTTCCCGGGCTTCTAAAATCAAGCCGCACAAGGGGAACATTTATTTGGGGCCTAAATGCAATTTTGAAAAACACACATTTTTCCTAAATTCAAATAAAATAACGAAAAACTCCGAAATAAAATCTTATTTGATTTTATTATTAAATCCTGAATATTCCTTTATTTTGGGAAAGCCATTTTATTCCCTCTCTCATATTTTTGTAATAGAAATAATTGATGATAAAATAATAAAAATCAAATGATCCTATTCTCAAAATTTGAGAAAACTCAAATATGAAAATAATGAATTCCCCAACTCTCTTCGCGGGTCCTTGAGTTGCGTAGAAATTTCTAGGATCAAACAAAGCAAAATAAAATATGATATGCATTGATGATCTAATGTATAACATTCCAAATTGAAAATTTGGGATGTTACAAACTTACCCCCCTTAAGATGAATCTCGCCCTCGAGATTCGGGTTGGCTAGAAAATAGGTGAGGGTGATCTTTGAGCAAATCTTCCTCTCGTTCCCAGGTGGCTTCATCCTCCGTGTGGTGGCTCCACTGAACTTTGCAAAACTTGATAACCTTGCTGCGAGTGACTCGGCTGGCAAACTCGAGAATCTTAATTGGTTTCTCCTCATAGGTCAAATCGTTATCCAACTGAATTGTTTCCAATGGCACTGTGTCTCTCAAGGGTATGTCAGCCATCTCCGCGTGACACTTCTTCAACTGAGAAACGTGGAACACATCATGAACTCCTGACAATCCTTCGGGCAATTCCAACTTGTAGGCCACTTCTCCCATACGCTCCAAAACTCGATACGGTCCTACAAATCGTGGCGCTAACTTTCCTTTAAGCCCAAAACGCTTTGTTCCCAAAGTGGTGATACTCGAAGATAAGCTCTATCTCCAACTTTGTAAACTGTCTCCTTGCGTTTAGAATCTGCATAACTCTTCTGTCTGGATTGGGCTATCTTGAGCCTATCGCGAATCAATTTCACCTTTTGTTCAGACTCTTTAATCAAATCAGGCCCAAACAACTGGCGGTCTCCAACTTCGTCCCACGACAACGGTGTCCTGCACCTCCTTCCGTACAAAGCTTCGAAAGGAGCCATCTTTAAACTGGTTTGGTAACTGTTGTTGTAAGAGAACTCTGCATATGGCAAATTGTCGTCCCAACTAGATCCATAATCTAGCGCACAAGCTCTCAGCATATCCTCCAAAATCTGATTGACTCTCTCGGTCTGTCCATCTGTCTGTGGATGAAAAGCTGTAATGAATTCTAGCCTAGTACCCAAAGTTTCATGCAACTGCTTCCAGAACTTTGAGGTAAACTGGGTTCCTCTATCTGATACGATACTCCTCGGAACTCCATGCAAACATACGATCCTGGTCATGTATATCTTTGCCAACTTAGCACTGGTGTAAGTGGTCTTTACCGGGATGACATGAGCTACCTTCGTCAACCGATCGACTACAACCCATATCGAGTCATAGCCTGAATGTGTTCTGGGCAATCCTGTAATAAAATCCATGCCTAACTTATCCCACTTCCATTCGGGTATCGGCAATGGTTGTAACAATCCTGCTGGCTTCTGATGCTCTGCCTTTACTCTCTGACATACATCACAAACTGCTACATACTCTGCAATATCCTTCTTCATTCCGGTCCACCAGAAAATATCCTTCAAATCCAAATACATCTTGGTATTTCCTGGGTGAATCGAATATGGTGAATCGTGTGCCTCTTGCAGAATTAGCTTCCTAATCTCCGGGTCATTGGGCACATAAACACGGTCTTCAAACCATAGGGTGTCGTGCTCATCCTCACGAAATTGTTTAGCCTTTCCTTCGCTTATTTTCTCCTTTATAGAGGCAATCTCCTTGTCAGTATTCCGAGCTTCTCTGATTTTATCCATCAAAGTTGACTGAATCTCCAATGCTGCTACATAGCCTCTCGGAACTATTTCCAAACATAGTTCACGAAGATTTTTTTGCTAACTCCCTTGGTATTTCTCCCGTCATTAATGTATTGACATGGCTCTTACGGCTTAATGCGTCAGCTACTACATTAGCCTTTCCGGGATGGTAATGAAATCTCATATCATAATCCTTGATGAGCTCCAACCATCTCCTTTGTCTAAGGTTTAACTCCTTCTGTGTGAAAATGTATTTCAAACTCTTATGATCCGTGTACACCTCACAATGTTTGCCAATCAGAAAATGTCTCCAAGTCTTCAGTGCATGCACTACGGCTGCTAACTCCAAATCATGTGTAGCATAATTCAACTCATGAGGCTTAAGCTGTCTTGAGGCATATGAAACAACTCTCCCTTCCTGCATAAGCACTGCTCCAAGTCCTCGACGTGAAGCGTCGCAATACACCTCGTAGTCCTTGGTCTGATCTGGCAAAATCAACACTGGTGAAGTAACCAAGCGTTTCTTCAACTCCTGGAAACTAGCCTCACATTCCTCAGTCCATTTGAACTTGGTATCCTTCTTTAATAACTCCGTCATAGGCTTTGCAATCTTGGAGAAATTCTCAACGAATCTCCGGTAGTATCCTGCGAGTCCAAGAAAACTCCGTATCTCTCCAACCGTGCTTGGTGCTTCCCACTTGGTCACGGTATCAACTTTAGTGGGATCAGCTGCTATTCCTTCTCCGGATATAACATGTCCGAGGAATCCTACTTCCTTCAACCAAAACTCACATTTGCTGAACTTGGCATACAACTGATGTTCTCTGAGCTTCTCAAGTACCAATCGCAAATGTTCCTTATGCTCCTCTTCACTTTTCGAGTAAACCAGGATATCATCAATGAACACTATGATGAACTTATCCAAGAACTCCATAAACACTTTGTTCATCATGTTCATAACATATGCAGGTGCGTTAGTTAGACCAAATGACATAACGGTATACTCGTACAGCCCATACCTGGTGGTAAAAGCTGTCTTAGGAATGTCCTGTTCTCGAATCTTCAACTGGTGGTATCCTGATCGCAAATCGATCTTGGAAAATACCTTAGCTCCTTGCAATCGATCAAACAGATGATTGATCATTGGTAGTGGGTACTTGTTTTGATCGTTACTTCATTCAATCCTCGATAATCAACAACCATCCTTAACAATCCATCCTTCTTCTCCACTAGAAGTACTGGCGATCCCCAAGGCGAAGAACTTGGGCGAATATATCCCTTATCTAGTAACTCCTTAATCTGCTTCTTAATTTCCACCAAATCCTTTGCAGGCATCCTGTATGGTCTCTTCGATATTGGCCCTGTGCCTGGCAATAGCTCAATCAAAAACTCAATATCTCTATCCGGTGGCATGCCTGGCAACTCTTCTGGAAATACTTCAGGGAAATCCCTTACCACTGGTACTTCCTCTTGCACAACTCCTGTTAAACAATTTACTTGAGTCCCTTTTGGCACATGTCGGGATACATACTTGATCCTTCTTCCTTCTGGGGTGGTAAGCAAAATTGACTTACTGGTGCAATCGATGTTTCCTCCATACATCGACAGCCAATCCATACCCAGAATTACATCCAATCCTTGTGATTCAAAAATGATTAAATCCGAGGGAAACACATGCCTACCTATACTCAATGGCACTTGAAAACATCCTTGACTGGCCATATACTCCGCTCCTGGTGAG
Organism: Triticum monococcum; assembly: GCA_034509565.1. Lineage (NCBI taxonomy): Eukaryota > Viridiplantae > Streptophyta > Magnoliopsida > Poales > Poaceae > Triticum > Triticum monococcum. The sequence continues at coordinate 360,664,613 of CM067845.1, read as the reverse complement.
CTTACTAGCATATGTGTTCTAAGAACCTGTCACACCCTAGCTAGCCCATGCATTAGAGTGTGCATCATGTTTACTTTCATCAGAAACTTGAATTGGGGAAGGCAGAACCCCCAGCCCCCCCCTTTGAAATCAACTAGGGTTTACTAAAAATAATTTCAATGAACCTGAAATGCCCTTCTAAAATGTTCACCCTCTTTGCCTTGGGTTAGAACCTCTGGCAAAATTGGTGCACAATTTTCTAGGTCAACAAAAGGTCATTGATTTAAATCATAAATATTTGAATTTGGGCATTTAAATGCTATAAAATAATTCAAATGCTCAAATAATTCTGGAAATAAATGTTTGCGATTAGGAATAATTCCAACAGAGCCCATAATTATTTTCAGGATTTTAGTAAGTGCCTAAGTATTTTAAATAAAGCCCTAAAGCTACAGAAAAATAGAAAAGGAAAACTAAATCAAAAAAAGGGGAGAAAGAAGCCCACCTGGGCCTTACCTGGCTCGGCCCAGCCTACTGGCTCGGCCAGTCACCCCCTACCTCGCGCCAGGAGGCAGGGGCGCGTGCTCGCCGTGCGCCGGCCACGCGCCGGCCACCTCCTGCTTCTGCCGACGCTGGGAGGCGCCCAGAAACGCCACAAGACCCCCTCGTCCCCCTCTCGTCCTCTCTCACTCTCCCCCTCTTCTCCCTCATCCTCTCCCGCGATGGCCGAGCGCGCCCCTCGCCGCCGATCGCCGTAGTCGCCGCCAGAGACCTCCCCTCGCCCCTCCGACGAGCCCATCAGCTCCGCCTCGACTCCCTCGTCCTCCCCACCGAGCCACGCTTCACCGGAAGCCCTGCAGCACCGCCTTCACCCTCGTCTTCAACCTCGGGCATCCGAGATCGCCGGCGACTGCACCTCTTCTCCAGCCCGTCCCCGAGCCTGCTGAGACCACCGCTGCACTCCCTGTGAGCTCCTGCTTCTTTCCCCGTGCTCGCCCCCTCCATTTCTGTCCCCTAGCTCCGATTTCCACCATGGCCGAAGCTCGCCGGCGCCGTGCCTCGTCGCCGTCGTGGCCAGAGCCACCGTGGCTTGAAGCCGGGCACACCACCGTGCTCAGCGCAGCACCAGGAACCCGTAGCCACCACCAGCTCTTCCTCCCGTGCACCGTAGCCTCGAAACCAACCTCGCTCGAACTCCGGCGACCGCCAAGCTCGTCGCCGGCGCCGTTTCCGGCCACCCCGAGCCCAACCACCACCACCAAACGCTGCGGCTCATTCCCAGCTATCCGTAGCGCTTCTCCGCCGTCGTTTTGGTTGCCTGAGGGCATTTTCCGAAGCCCTCCGCCGTCTCGGGCCTCGCCAGCGTCGAGCCGCCGGCGAGTTGACCCAGTTTGACCCCTGGGTGGGCCCGGGTAGACCCCCCTGAGTCTATGACAGGTGGGGCCGACCTGTTAACTAATTTAGGTTTAGTTTTAATTAATTTTAATTAAATTAGTCACTGACATGTGGGCCCAGGCCCCACCGACAGCTAATTAGTGTTAATCTAATTCTGCTAATTAACTGAGAGGCTGACAGAAGGGGCCCACCAGTCAGGTTTGACCTGGGCTGGCGCCTTTGATCTGCTGAGGTCAGCATGACGCAATGCTGATGCAGTAATTGAATTTCTGGAATTATTTTTCTTCAGGAAATTCCAGAAAATAGTTCAAACTTCAAAAATTCATAGAAATTCAACCATAGCTCCAAATGAGATAAATTATATATATGAAAAATTATCAGAAAAATTCAATCTATCCATCTGTAATGGTTTCATGCATGACAAAACAAGTTTACCTTGCTGTTTAAGCAGAATAAGGTAATGCACTATAAATGCCATGTTTAATGAGCTAATATTTGAATCTTTGATTCAAATGAGTTCATCCCCTTCTATTTTAGCTTGCATTAGGCCAAGACACAATCATATTGCCATGTGATAGCATGCATCATATTGTTGCATATCGTCATGTGTTGATTGTGCTCTGATGTGTTCTCCGTGGTAGGTTCTGCCTCCGAGGATATTCACGAGTATCCAACTGAAGGGCAGTATCCCGCTACCACTCCATCAGGCAAGCATCCATTGATCATTCCGATACAAACCCATGTTCTCGCTTCTGCTCTTGTTTACTGCATTAAGACAACGCTATTCAAACTGCTGTGTGCTACGGTAGTTGAACCCTTATCCTCTGCATGACCTGTCATTGCCACAGTAACTAGATGAAACCCACTAGCATGTGTAGGAGTTGATTGAGCCATGTTTTGTGATTCCTACCTTGCTATGCCTGCTATGCTTAGAGTTGTGCCAGGTCTGGTTCATCTGGGTGATGGGCTAGAGTGAAATGCTTATGTCGGTAATGTGAGGGATGTGTTGAACATGTTTTGGTAAAGGTATCGATGAGAGGCCATGTAGGAGTACATGGTGGGTTGTTTCATTGAGGCCGTCCCTAAGAACTGAGATCTGTATGTGTGATTTTAGATTCAGCTACTACCGTGCATTGGGATCCTTAATTGACCCTCTCGGCTTCTTAATCACCCTAGAACTCTGTCCAGGAGTTGCAAATAGTTTCTGGTGTTTGTAGGTTATGTGTTGGCGGCCGTGCGTAGCGCTGATCCTAGGGGTGGGCTATGCTGCGGTAGATACACCGTGGCCGGGTGTACCGAGTCACCCGTTTGGTGTCTCGGGAACCCTGTTCACATCGTTCGGGGCCGTATGTTGAAACCTCGGTCGGACTCCCTGCGGATGGAACCTGGATAGGCGATAAACATGGACTAGAGACTTAAGTGTTTAGGTAGGCCGTGGCCGACACCCTCGCTGGGCTTCCGCTTGAAGGTTGCCGTGTACATGTCGTGTAAACAGCGGTAAGTGGTAAAGCGTGTATGACGAAGTACACCCCTGCAGGGTATAAAACTATTCGAATCGCCGCGTCCGCGGTAAAGGACTACTTGGTTGCCTATACAGTTCGTAGACAAATTAATGGATACTACTAAAATATTCAAGATAAGTGTGAGTACCGAGGATGGCCCTCTCGTAGGATGATGAGGGAGGATCCCCGGTGGAGTATTGTGTTGGTGAGTTGTCGACTCGTGTGCGAAAACTATTTTACTAGTGAAGTTCCGTAGGATAGTTTAGCCAAGAGTCAAAGCTGGCTTGCTGCATAACCCCACCACCTTCTTGAGAATAAGCATGTATTGTAGGTTCTGATGTAAGACTTGCTGAGTACCTTTGTACTCATGTTTGCTTATTTATTGTTTTCAGACGACAACACGGCCCCCTCCGATGGGTTCTATGTAGACCTTAACGTCGACGAGTGACTAGCCACCCAGGTGGTGACCCCGACCATGGAGGGCCCTATGTAGATAGACAGGCTTCGAGAAGCCTTCTTTCTTTCTAGAGTCTGTACTCGGACTAGTTGCTTCCGCATGTGCTTGTATGATTGTATGACTTGAGTGTCGGGTCATGTGACCTCTATCTGTATGACATGTTATGTATGGCTCTCTGGAGCTTTCAAATAAAGTACTTGAGTTGTAGAGTTTTGTTGTGATGCCATGTTGTATGTACTCATATTGGGCATATTGTGTGTATGATTGAAATGCTTGGTATGAGTGGGATCCGACAATCTAGTTTTTTTATCATTGGCAGCCTTACTTATGGGGAAATGTAGCCTAGTGTTCCTCGAGCCATAGTAGTCCGCTACAGCCCGGTTCACCGGAGTCCTGCTAGCCCAGCACTACTGTTCAGGACACTTGACTGGCTGGCATGTGTTTCACTTCATCCCTATGTCTGTCCCTTCGGGGAAATGTCACACGATGACTTCCGGAGTCCTGCCTAGCCTGCTACAGCCCGGGGTTCCCTGGAGTCCTGTTAGCCAAGTGCTACAGCCTGGAATCACTCGTTGATGACCGACATGCTCGATGTGATTCATGTATGCCTGTCTCCATAGGTTTGTGCCGCTTTGGGTTCACGACTAGCCATGTCGGCCCGGGTTCTCTGTCATATGGATGCTAGCGACACTATCATATACGTGAGCCAAAAGGCGCAAACGGTCCCGGGCCATGGTAAGGCGACACCCGTGGGATACCGTGCGTGAGGCCGCAAGGTGATATGAGGTGTTACCGGCTAGATCGATGTGATTTGGAATCGGGGTCCTGACAGCGTTGGCATCAGAGCCGAACTGCCTGTAGGTTTGTTGAGCCAAACTGGTCGATGTCGAGTCTAGAAGTGCTTTAGGTATATGTAGGGGAATTGATTGTGGGAGGGAACGTAAGGTTCTTTTACTCCTTTACCTTATGCCCTCTGATCTGAGTCATTCTCTTCTCATTCAACGTGGGTTAAGGACCAGGCTCTCTTCTTCTATCAGGTTCACGTGTTACTAATCCGTAGTAGCTTATAGGATTATTGTTACAAGTCCCAGTTCAGTTTCTACTATCTTTAGTATGTTGCTATTTGAATCAGAACCTTGATATGATGTTGTTGAGCGGTATTGTGAACTGTTGTGGATGTCTCAAATCTTTTTCTGAGCATTTACAGCCGTTATGCTGTCCAATTTTCCCTAGAAATTCTAATGTCTTTGCATTGTGGTTGGGCTTTCAGATGGCCAACCGTGTTCATAACCAAGTGGTTCGCCTGACTAGGTGCCTCGACGTGCCCGGTCATACTGCTATGTTAGGCCGGGTCATGATCGAGACGGGTTACCGTTGGTATCCCGAATACACCGTCGAAGAGCAGTTCCGTGACTTTAATCAAAGCCAGTATTTCTGCACCGTCAGGATATTTCCTTCTTATCCTGGATCTACCGAGCCCCTTCACTATTCCTATGGACTCGGGGTTACCATTGAGATGGCTGTGCAGGATGCTGCCTATTCCATGATGACCATCATGCGAGTCCGGACTGGCCTGCTTCGGAACACTGATTTCCGTTACATGCCAGCTTCACTTCCGGGAGTGCAAGGGTATCTCCAGGCTATCTATGCTGACTCCACTCAGGAGGACTCATTAACTTGTACCACTGCTGAGATGCTCGAAGATAAGGACCGAGAGAATCGGGCCTTGAGGTTGGAGCTTTTCAATACCCGTGCTGATCATTGGGCCACATTGACTCGGTTTGCACCTGCGGTGCAAGCTGGATGTATGGATACAAGGGATCTATATCCTGTGAGATCAGCTCTGCCAGACATGGTGGATTGGCGTGATGTGGGAGGCATCACCCCACCCCGTGGTCCCCGCAGGCCACCGTTTGTTGGTCCAAGTGAAGGAAATATGCCCTAGAGGCAATAATAAAGCTATTATTTATTTCCTTATATCATGATAAATGTTTATTATTCATGCTAGAATTGTATTAATCGGAAACATAATACATGTGTGAATACATAGACAAACTTAGTGTCACTAGTATGCCTCTACTTGGCTAGCTCGTTAATCAAAGATGGTTATGTTTCCTAACCATGAACAAAGTGTTGTTATTTGATTAACGAGGTCACATCATTAGTTGAATGATCTGATTGACATGACCCATTACATTAGCTTAGCACCCGATCATTTAGTATGTTGCTATTGCTTTCTTCATGACTTATACATGTTCCTATGACTATGAGATTATGCAACTCCCGTTTACCAGAGGAACACTTTGTGTGCTACCAAACATCACAACGTAACTGGGTGATTATAAAGGAGCTCTACAGGTGTCTCCAAAGGTAGATGTTGGGTTGGCGTATTTCAAGATTAGGATTTGTCACTTCGATTGTCGGAGAGGTATCTCTGGGCCCTCTCGGTAATGCACATCACATAAGCCTTGCAAGCATTGCAACTAATGAGTTAGTTGCGGGATGATGTATTACGGAACGAGTAAAGAGACTTTCCGGTAACGAGATTGAACTAGGTATTGGATACCGACGATCGAATCTCGGGCAAGTAACTGTAACGCCCCGAGACCGATGTGCCAGCTGTCGTTCAGTTATTCGCTGTTGTTGTCTTGTCTTTGCTTGCATGTCATGCATTGCATATCTTGTCATCATGCGCATTTCATTTGCATACGTGTTCGTCTCATGCATCCAAGCATTTTTCCCATTGTCCGTTTTGCATTCCGACGCTCCGTTCTCCTCCGGTGGTCAATTCTAGCTTTCTTTCGTGTGTGGGGATTAAACATTTCCGGATTGGACCAAGACTTGCCATGCGGCCTTGGTTTACTACCGGTAGACCGCCTGTCAAGTTTCGTATCATTTGGACTTCGTTTGATACTCCAACGGTTAACCGAGGGACCGAGAAGGCCTCGTGTGTGTTGCAGCCCAACACCCTTCCAATTTGGGCCCAAAACCCACCTAACTCTGCTCCATCGTCTCGGTCGTTCGATCACGATCGCGTGGCCGTGAACCACACCTCATTTGGACTCTCCTAGCTCCCTCTATGCCTATATATACACCCCCTCCGAAATTCGCGATGCCATCCACCCCTAACCCTAGATCTCTCCCTCTCCTCGCGCGCCGGAAACATCCACACCGGCCGGACATGTCCGCGCCGCCTGCCGCGACCAACCACGGCGTGCCACGTCAGCGCCGCCATCCTCTCTCTCCTCCTCCACCTCGCCAGGCCTGCCGGGCCTGGATTGGACCCGCGGAGCCCAAACGGTCGCCGCCGTCACCTGCGGATGAGGATACCGCAACCTCCGCCGCCTCCGAGCCTCGTCGTCGGCGCCGACCATCGTCGCCGCCCTTCGCCCCGCCGCCGACGAGCGCATCGCTCGCTGGACTTCGCCGCCGTTTCGCCTTGGCATCCGTGCCCCAGGAGCAAGCATCGTTGCCCGGCCAGCCCGCAGCGCTGCTCCCTGGTGCATCCCCATCGCCCCGGCCCCCTGCTTCCTTGCCGCTGCTCGGGCCGCCGGAATCCGCCGCCGGAGCTTGGAGCTCCGCCCGTCCGTCTCTTCCCCGCATCATCAGAGTCCGAGCCAAGTTCGACCATCACCGGATCCGACAAGTGGCTGGCCGGATCTGTCCATTCCCATCGCCGGCCGGCCAGATCTGCCACGGAGTTCGCCGCCTTGCCTTCCGTCACCGGCGCCGCCATGGCCTCGCTCGGATCTTGCCGAGGAGGACGACGAGCGTCCGCCCGTGGGCCGCCTTTCCCCCTCGTGTTCGTGAGCCGCCTGGGCTGGCCCAGCTTCCCTGGCCCAGCACCAGCGCCTAGCCCAGCCGCGCCAGGCTCCAGCTGGCCCGCGTCCGACCTCCGCATCCGGCCCAGCCAGCTTCCTCCCATCGACCGGGCCGAGGCCCTGGGTGAGCCGCCCCCCTCTCCTTTGCACTTTGGATCCATGTGCATTTTGGCCCGTCATGTTTTTTTTCCGCGCTTGAGATTTTCCTAATTATCCAGAGATTGCCAGTTTTACAGATTAGACCCCCTAGTTCATGCATTTAATAACTCACAAACCGTGCATCGGATTAAAATGATTTATATATGAAAATTACTCAGAATTTTGTGTAGATTAATAATATCCAACTTTCATGCCTGTTTGAGATGTTTAAAATGATGTTTGCATATATTTTCCCCTATGCCATGTTAAAATGATTTAATTCATAACTTAATAACCGTAGCTCCGATTTTAATAAACTTTATATGTATTTGGGGTAGAAAAATGCATAGTTTAACATGGTGCACTCATCTTGCATGTTTAACAACTCTAAAATAATGTTTAGGGCAGAACAGTACCAAACCTTAATTTATGCATATGAGGATTTTCCGGACTTGTTGTTCGTTGTTTCCGGCCTCATTTAAATTTGCCTAGATAGGTAGTTTTGTTGTGCTTCACCTCTTGCCATGTTAATCAACATTTAATATTGTTGGGTACATAAACGGGAGAGAACTAAATAATTGATGTGGTGTTCCGTCAATATGCAACCCGTTGCATATTGAGCTCCACTTAACTTGTAGTTTTGTTTGTGCCCTTTGCCATGCCATGCATATTTAAACCGGACATGCATCATACTTGATTGTCCATCATGCCATGATTATGTGTTGGTTGTTTACTATGTTGTTTGCTCTTTTCCGGTGTTGCTTCTTTGGGTTGGTTCCGGTAACGTCGTGTTTGTGAGGAACCGTTCGACTACGTCCGTTTGTCTTCTTCATGGACTCGTTCTTCTTCCTTTCGGGATCTCAGGCAAGATGATCATACCCTCGAAATCACTACTATCTTTGCTATGCTAGTTTGCTCGCTCTTTTGCTATGCCATTGCTACGATGCCTACCACTTGCTTGTCAGCCTCCCAAATTGCCATGTTCAGCCCCTAACCCACCATGTCCTAGCAAACCGTTGATTGGCTATGTTACCGCTTTGCTCAGCCCCTCTTATAGCGTTGTTAGTTGCAGGTGAAGATTGAAGTTTGTTCCTTGTTGGAACATGGAGTTCGTTCCTTATTGGAACATGTTTACTTGTTGGGATATCACTATATATCTTATTTAATTAATGCATCTATATACTTGGTAAAGGGTGGAAGGCTCGGCCTTATGCCTGGTGTTTTGTTCCACTCTTGCCGCCCTAGTTTCCGTCATATCGGTGTTATGTTCCCGGATTTTGCGTCCCTTATGCGGTTGGGCTATAATGGGAACCCCTTGACAGTTCGCCTTAAGTAAAGCTTTGCCAGCAATGCCCAACATTGGTTTTACCATTTGCCACCTAGCCTTTTTCCCTTAGGAGTCGCGCATCCCGAGGGTCATCTTTATTTTAACCCCCCCGGGCCAGTGCTTGTCTAAGTGTTGGTCCGAACTAGAGTCCTTTGCAGCGCCACCTCGGGGAAACTTGAGGGCTGGTTTTAGTTGTACGGAGCGCTCATCCGGTGTTGCCCTGAGAATGAGATATGTGCAGCTCCTATCAGGATGTCGGCGCATCGGGCGGTATTGCTGGTTTAGTTTTACCCTGTCGAAATGTCTTGTTGTACCGGGATACCGAGTCTGATCGGAACGTCTCGGGTGGAGGTCTATTCCTTCGTTGACCGTGAGAGCTTGTGATGGGCTAAGTTGGGACACCTTGCAGGGATTTGAACTTTTGAAAGCCGTGCCCGTGGTTATGGGCAGATGGGAATTTGTTAACGTCCGGTTGTAGAAAACCTGAACTTGACCTTAATTAAAATGAATCAACAGCGTGTGTAACCGTGATGGTCTCTTTCCGGCGGAGTCCGGGAAGTGAACACGGTTGTTGGAGTTATGCTTGACGTAGGTAGTCCAGGATCACTTCTTGATCATACTTTTATCGACCGTGCTTTGCCATCTCTTCTCGCTCTCATTTGCGTATGTTAGCCACCATATATGCTAGTCGATTGCTGCAGCTCCACCTCATACCTTTTACCTTACCCATAAGCTTAAATAGTCTTGATCGCGAGGGTGCGAGATTGCTGAGTCCCTATGGCTCACAGATACTTCCAAAACCAGCTTGCAGGTGCCTATGAGACCGTGCAGATGACGCAACCAAGCTCAGGAGGAGCTCGATGAAGACTTTGTCCGTTGTGTTGTTTCGTTCTAGTTGATCAGTAGTGGAGCCCAGTTGGGGTCGATCGGGGACCTTTGTCGCATTTGGGGTTCTTCTTTTATTTTGGTTCCGTAGTCGGACCTTGAGTGTATTTGTATGATGTAATGCTTTATTCATGTAATTGTGTGAAGTGGCGATTGTAAGCCAACTATGTATCCTTTTCCTTATTATATTACATGGGTTGTGTGAAGATTACCTCACTTGAGACATATGCCTTCAATGCGATTATGCCTCTAGGTCGTGCCTCGACACGTGGGAGATATAGTCGCATCGAGGGTGTGACAGTAACATACCGATGTCAAAGGGAACAATGTATGTTGTTATGCGGTCTGACCGATAAAGATCTTCGTAGAATATGTAGGAGCCAATATGGGCATCTAGGTCCCGCTATTGGTTATTGACCGGAGATCTGTCTCAGTCATGTCTACATTGTTCTCGAACCATAGGGTCCGCACGCTTAACGTTATGATGACAGTTATTATGAGTTTATGCATTTTGATGTACCGAAGTTAGTTCAGAGTCCCGGATGTGATCACAGACATGACGAGGAGTCTCGAAATGGGCAAGACATAAAGATCGATATATTGGAAGCCTATATTTGGACATTGGAATCGTTTTGGGTGAAATCGGCATTTTTCCGGACTACCGGCGGGTTACCGGAACCCCCCGGGGGTTTATTGGGCCTACATGGGCCTTGAGGGAGAAGAGAGAAGGAGGCAGGAGGTGGCCGCGCGCCCCTCCCCTTCCTAGTCCGAATAGGACAAGGGAAGGGGGGCGGCGCCCCCCTTTCCTTCCTCTCTTCCTCCTCTTTCCCCCCTCTCTCTCCTTGTCCAACTAGGAGTCCTACTCCCGGTGGGAGTAGGACTCCCTCTTGGCGCACCACACCTGGCCGGCCGCCTCCTCCCCTTGCTCCTTTATATACGAGGGCAGGGGGCACCCTAGGACACACAAGTTGATCCACGTGATCGTTCCTTAGCCGTGTGCGGTGCCCCCTGCCACCATATTCCACCTCGATCATATCGTCGTAGTGCTTAGGCGAAGCCCTGCGTCGGTAGAACATCATCATCGTCACCATGCCGTTGTGCTGATGGAACTCATCCCCGAATCTTTGCTGGATCAGAGCCCGGGGAGCGTCATCGAGCTGTACGTGTGCTAAGAACTCGGAGGTGCCGGAGTAACGGTGCTTGGATCGATCGGATCGAGAAGACGTACGACTACTTCCTCTATGTTGCGTCAACGCTTCCGTTGCGGTCTACGAAGGGTACGTAGACAACACTCTCCCCTCTCGTTGCTATGCATCACCATGATCATGCGTGTGCGTAGGAAATTTTTTGAAATTACTGTGTTCCCAACAGTGGCATCCGAGCCTAGGTTTTATGGTTTGATGTTATATGCACGAGTAGAACACAAGTGAGTTGTGGGCGATATAAGTCATACAGCCTACCAGCATGTCATACTTTGGTTTGGCGGTATTGTTGGATGAAGTGGCCCGGACCGACATTACGCGTACGCTTACGCAAGACCGGTTCTCCCGACGTGCTTTGCACAAAGGTGGCTTGCGGGTGACTGTTTCTCCAACTTTAGTTGAACCAAGTGTGGCTACGCCCGGTCCTTGCGAAGGTTAAAATGGAGTCAAATTGACAAACTATCGTTGTGGTTTTGATGCGTAGGTGAGATTGGTTCTTACTTAAGCCCGTAGCAGCCACGTAAAACTTGCAACAACAAAGTAGAGGACGTCTAACTTGTTTTTGCAGGGCATGTTGTGATGTGATATGGCCAAGACATGATGCTAAATTTTATTGTATGAGATGATCATGTTTTGTAACCGAGTTATCGGCAACTGGCAGGAGCCATATGGTTGTCGCTTTATTGTATGCAATGCAATCGCGATGTAATGCTTTACTTTATCACTAAGCGGTAGCGATAGTCGTGGAAGCATAAGATTGGCGAGACGACAACGATGCTACGATGGAGATCAAGGTGTCGCGCCGGTGACGATGGTGATCATGACGGTGCTTCGGAGATGGAGATCACAAGCACAAGATGATGATGGCCATATCATATCACTTATATTGATTTCATGTGATGTTTATCTTTTATGCATCTTATCTTGCTTTGATTGACGGTAGCATTATAAGATGATCTCTCACTAAATTATCAAGAAGTGTTCTCCCTGAGTATGCACTGTTGCGAAAGTTCTTCGTGCTGAGACACCACGTGATGATCGGGTGTGATAGGCTCTATGTTCAAATACAACGGGTGCAAAATAGTTGCACACGCGGAATACTCAGGTTATACTTGATGAGCCAAGTATATACAGATATGGCCTCGGAACACAGACACCGAAAGGTCGAGCGTGAATCATATAGTAGATATGATCAACATAGTGATGTTCACCAAAGAAACTACTCCATCTCACGTGATGATCGGACATGGTTTATTTGATTTGGATCACGTGATCACTTAGAGGATTAGAGGGATGTCTATCTAAGTGGGAGTTCTTAAGTAATTTGATTAATTGAACTTAAACTTATCATGAACTTAGTACCTGATAGTATCTTGCTTGTTTATGTTTAATTGTAGATAGATGGCTCGTGCTGTTGTTCCGTTGAATTTTAATGCGTTCCTTGAGAAAGCAAAGTTGAAAGATGATGGTAGCAATTACACGGACTGGGTTCATAACTTGAGGATTATCCTCATTGCTGCACAGAAGAATTACGTCCTGGAAGCACCGCTGGGTGCCAGGCCTGCTGCTGGAGCAACACCAGATGTTATGAACGTCTGGCAGAGCAAAGCTGATGACTACTCGATAGTTCAGTGTGCCATGCTTTACGGCTTAGAATCGGGACTTCAACGATGTTTTGAACGTCATGGAGCATATGAGATGTTCCAGGAGTTGAAGTTAATATTTCAAGCAAACGCCCGGATTGAGAGATATGAAGTCTCCAATAAGTTCTATAGCTGCAAGATGGAGGAGAACAATTCTGTCAGTGAGCATATACTCAAAATGTCTGGGTATAATAATCACTTGATTCAGATGGGAGTTAATCTTCCAGATGATTGCGTCATTGACAGAATTCTCCAATCACTACCACCAAGCTACAAGAGCTTCGTGATGAACTATAATATGCAAGGGATGAACAAGACTATGCTAAGGACGAGGTGATGATGCGCGTGGGAAACGGTTCCAAAGTCGATGTGATCGCAGTCGGCACGCTACCTCTACATCTACCTTCGGGATTAATATTAGACCTAAATAATTGTTATTTGGTGCCAGCGTTGAGCATGAACATTATATCTGGATCTTGTTTAATGCGAGACGGTTATTCATTTAAATCAGAGAATAATGGTTGTTCTATTTATATGAGTAATATCTTTTATGGTCATGCACCCTTGAAGAGTGGTCTATTCTTGTTGAATCTCGATAGTAGTGATACACATATTCATAATGTAGAAGCCAAAAGATGCAGAGTTGATAATGATAGTGCAACTTATTTGTGGCACTGCCGTTTAGGTCATATCGGTGTAAAGCGCATGAAGAAACTCCATACTGATGGACTTTTGGAACCACTTGATTATGAATCACTTGGTACTTGCGAACCGTGCCTCATTGGCAAGATGACTAAAACATCGTTCTCCGGTACTATGGAGAGAGCAACAGATTTGCTGGAAATCATACATACAGATGTATGTGGTCCGATGAATGTTGAGGCTCGTGGCGGATATCGTTATTTTCTCACCTTCACAGATGACTTAAGCAGATATGGGTATATCTACTTAATGAAACATAAGTCTGAAACGTTTGAAAAGTTCAAAGAATTTCAGAGTGAAGTTGAAAATCATCGTAACAAGAAAATAAAGTTTCTACGATCTGATCGTGGAGGAGAATATTTGAGTTACGAGTTTGGTGTACATTTGAAAAATTGTGGAATAGTTTCGCAACTCACGCCACCCGGAACACCACAGCGTAATGGTGTGTCCGAACGTCGTAATCGTACTTTACTAGATATGGTGCGATCTATGATGTCTCTTACTGATTTACCGCTATCGTTTTGGGGATACGCTCTAGAGACGGCCGCATTCGCGTTAAATAGGGCACCATCAAAATCCGTTGAGACGACGCCTTATGAACTGTGGTTTGGCAAGAAACCAAAGTTGTCGTTTCTGAAAGTTTGAGACGACGCCTTATGAACTGTGGTTTGGCAAGAAACCAAAGTTGTCGTTTCTGAAAGTTTGGGGTTGCGATGCTTATGTGAAAAAGCTTCAACCTGATAAGCTCGAACCCAAATCGGAGAAATGTGTCTTCATAGGATATCCAAAGGAAACTATTGGATACACCTTCTATCACAGATCCGAAGGCAAGACTTTTGTTGCTAAATTTGGAAACTTTCTGGAGAAGGAGTTTCTCTCGAAAGAAGTGAGTGGGAGGAAAGTAGAACTTGACGAGGTAACTGTACCTGCTCCATTATTGGAAAGTAGTATATCACAGAAAACTGTTTCAGTGACACCTACACCAGTTGGTGAGGAAGCTAATGATAATGATCATGAAACTTCAGATCAAGATACTACTGAACCTCGTAGATCAACTAGAGTGAGATCCGCGCGAGAGTGGTACGGTAATCCTGTTCTGGAAGTCATGCTGCTAGATCATGATGAACCTACGAACTATGAAGAAGCGATGGTGAGCCCAGATTCCGTAAAATGGCTTGAAGCCATGAAATCTGAGATGGGATCCATGTATGAGAACAAAGTATGGACTTTGGTTAACTTGCCCGATGATCGGCAAGCAATTGAGAATAAATGGATCTTCAAGAAGAAGACTGACGCTGACGGTAATATTACTGTCTACAAAGCTCGACTTGTCGCAAAAGGTTTTCGACAAGTTCAAGGGGTTGACTACGATGAGACCTTCTCACCCGTAGCGATGCTTAAGTCTGTCAGAATCATGTTTGCAATTGCCGCATTTTATGATTATGAAATTTGGCAGATGGATGTCAAAACTACATTCCTGGATGGATTTCTGGAAGAAGAGTTGTATATGATGCAACCAGAAGGTTTTGTCGATCCAAAGGGAGCTAACAAAGTGTGCAAGCTCCAGCGATCTATTTATGGACTGGTGCAAGCTTCTCGGAGTTGGAATAAACGCTTTGATAGTGTGATCAAAGCATTTGGTTTTATACAGACTTTCGAAGAAGCCTGTATTTACAAGAAAGTGAGTGGGAGCTCTGTAGCATTTCTGATATTATATGTGGATGACATATTACTGATCGGAAATGATATAGAATTTCTGGATAGCATAAAGGGATACTTGAATAAGAGTTTTTCAATGAAAGACCTCGGTGAAGCTGCCTACATATTAGGCATAAAGATCTATAGAGATAGATCAAAACGCTTAATTGGACTTTCACAAAGCACATACCTTGACAAGATTTTGAAAAAGTTCAATATGGATCAGGCGAAGAAAGGGTTCTTGCATGTGTTACAAGGTGTGAAGTTGAGTCAGACTCAATGCCCGACCACTGCAGAAGATAGAGAGAAAATGAAAGATGTTCCCTATGCTTCAGCCATAGGCTCTATCATGTATGCAATGCTGTGTACCAGACCTGATGTGTGCCTTGCTATAAGCTTAGCAGGGAGGTACCAAAGTAATCCAGGAGTGGATCACTGGACAGCGGTCAAGAACATCCTGAAATACCTAAAAAGGACTAAGGATATGTTTCTCGTATATGGAGGTGACAAAGAGCCCACCGTAAAAGGTTACGTTGATGCAAGCTTTGACACTGATCCGGATGATTCTAAATCGCAAACCGGATACATGTTTACATTAAACGGTGGAGCTATAAGTTGGTGCAGTTCTAAACAAAGCGTCATAGCGGGATCTACATGTGAAGCGGAGTACATAGCTGCTTCAGAAGCAGCGAACGAAGGAGTCTGGATGAAGGAGTTCATATCCGATCTAGGTGTCATACCTAGTGCATCGGGTCCAATGAAAATCTTTTGTGACAATACTGGTGCAATTGCCTTGGCAAAGGAATCCAGATTTCACAAGAGAACCAAGCACATCAAGAGACGCTTCAATTCCATCCGGGATCTAGTCCAGGTGGGAGACATAGAGATTTGCAAGATACATACGGATCTGAATGTTGCAGACCCGTTGACTAAGCCTCTTCCACGAGCAAAACATGATCAGCACCAAGGCTCCATGGGTGTTAGAATCATTACTGTGTAATCTAGATTATTAACTCTAGTGCAAGTGGGAGACTGAAGGAAATATGCCCTAGAGGCAATAATAAAGCTATTATTTATTTCCTTATATCATGATAAATGTTTATTATTCATGCTAGAATTGTATTAACCGGAAACATAATACATGTGTGAATACATAGACAAACTTAGTGTCACTAGTATGCCTCTACTTGACTAGCTCGTTAATAAAAAATGGTTATGTTTCCTAACCATGAACAAAGTGTTGTTATTTGATTAACGAGGTCACATCATTAGTTGAATGATCTGATTGACATGACCCATTCCATTAGCTTAGCACCCGATCGTTTAGTATGTTGCTATTGCTTTCTTCATGACTTATACATGTTCCTATGACTATGAGATTATGCAACTCCCGTTTACCGGAGGAACACTTTGTGTGCTACCAAACGTCACAACGTAACTGGGTGATTATAAAGGAGCTCTATAGGTGTCTCCAAAGGTAGACGTTGGGTTGGCGTATTTCGAGATTAGGATTTGTCACTCCGATTGTCGGAGAGGTATCTCTGGGCCCTCTCGGTAATGCACATCACATAAGCCTTGCAAGCATTGCAACTAATGAGTTAGTTGCAGGATGATGTATTATGGAACGAGTAAAGAGACTTGCCGGTAACGAGATTGAACTAGGTATTGGATACCGACGATCGAATCTCGGGCAAGTAACATACCGATGACAAAGGGAACAACGTATATTGTTATGTGGTCTGACCGATAAAGATCTTTGTAGAATATGTAGGAGCCAATATGGGCATCCAGGTCCCGCTATTGGTTATTGACCGGAGATCTGTCTCAGTCATGTCTACATTGTTCTCAAACCGTAGGGTCCGCACGCTTAACATTACGATGACAGTTATTATGAGTTTATGCATTTTGATGTACCGAAGTTAGTTCGGAGTCCCGGATGTGATCACGGACATGACGAGGAGTCTCGAAATGGTCGAGACATAAAGATCGATATATTGGAAGCCTATATTTGGACATCGGAATCGTTTCGGGTGAAATCGGCATTTTTCCGGAGTACCGGGGGGTTACCGGAACCCCCCGGTTGTTTATTGGGCCTACATGGGCCTTGAGGGAGAAGTGAGAAGGAGGCAGGAGGTGGCCGCGTGCCCCTCCCCTTCCTAGTACGAATAGGACAAGGGAAGGGGGGCGGCGCCCCCCTTTCCTTCCTCTCTTCCTCCTCTTTCCCCCCTCTCTCTCCTTGTCCAACTAGGAGTCCTACTCCCGGTGGGAGTAGGACTCCCTCTTGGCGCGCCACACCTGGCCGGCCGCCTCCTCCCCTTGCTCCTTTATATACAGGGGCAGGGGGCACCCTAGGACACACAAGTTGATCCACGTGATCGTTCCTTAGCCGTGTGCGGTGCCCCCTGCCACCATATTCCACCTCGATCATATCGTTGTAGTGCTTAGGCGAAGCCCTGCGTCGGTAGAACATCATCATCGTCACCACGCCGTTGTGCTGACGGAACTGATCCCCGAAGCTTTGCTGGATCGGAGCCCGGGGAGCATCATCGAGCTGTACGTGTGCTAAGAACTCGGAGGTGCCGGAGTAACGGTGCTTGGATCGGTCGGATCGAGAAGACGTACGACTACTTCCTCTACGTTGCGTCAACGCTTCCATTGCGGTCTACGAAGGGTACATAAACAACACTCTCCCCTCTCGTTGCTATGCATCACCATGATCTTGCGTGTGCGTAGGAATTTTTTTGAAATTACTGCGTTCCCCAACACCAAGACCCCATCCTAGCCCCTATGGTCCACAGGCTCCTCAGGACCGTCTGTTCCCGGATGGTCACGTTGAACTTTGAGGCTATGGAGGTGACTTCTATGAGGACTACTACGGAGCTGTCTGAGTTAGTAGTAGTACCACTAGTATTGTAGTAAAAAGTTGTATCTCCACTGTCCTGCGTGACTTGTGGAATATGACTTTGCGTGTAATCGATTCCGGAGGTGTAGACAAATAATGTATAGGAGCTTGGAATGCCTCCGATGGGATGTAACGTCTTTCATCATAGTTGTACTGTAGCCTGGGCTTGTACTAAACTATGTATGATGTGTATGACCGTTGGTATATATATGGCAGTTCTATATTACCATGACATACGGATGAACATCTCTGCCTTCCGTGTCCATTACATTCTGCTCTTCCTTGCTAAGTTTGAGCCATCCTTGTCTAAACCGTTGTCTTGTTTTCTCCTAGGATGGTCAACACCTGCAGCAACCCTGCTGCCCCGGAGCAGGGGGAAGCCAGTGCTGCTGGAGGTGAAAATCTGCCTCACCCGCCTTCTCTGGCCGAAGTAATGCTGGAGGCGGAAAGAAACAAGCGTGAGACTAACCGCCTGCTGGAGCGGATTGAGCAGAACACTGCACGCCACCCGCGAAATGACTTGGTGTCAATCAATGACTTTATCAAGCTGTACCCACCAAAGTTTAACCATCCGTCGAGCCCCTCGACGCGGATGACTGGCTTCGCAGCATCACCCACAAGCTACGTTCTGCCAACGTAGCCGAAGCCAACAAGGTTACCTATGTTGCCTATCACCTCGAAGGCCCTGCTAGCCATTGGTGGGAAAACTTCGAAGCTATGCGCCCGGTCGGTCAAATCACTACTTGGGCTGAATTCAGTGAGGCTTTCCGTGAGCATCACATTCCGGAAGGTCTCATGGATCGCAAGAGGGAGGAGTTCTGCAACTTCACCCAAGGGAGACTGACCGTGGATGCTTACAGTCGTGAATTTGGGAACCTGGCACGTTATGCCCCTGAAGAGGTATCGACTGATGCTAAGAAGCAGGCAAGGTTCCGCAAGGGACTTAGCCCTGAGCTTCGCCGCGATCTTCGTTTGCACGAGTGCACATCCTTTTAGAAGTTGGTCAACAAAGCCATCAGTGCTGAGACAGGCCAGACTGATTATGACGCTTCACGCAAGCACTCCCGTGATTTTGGCTCTTCATCCGGCTCTGGAGCTCAGAAGCGCCGGGTGTGGATTCCAAGCATGGCACTGCCACCCAGGTTCACCCCGAGGCCATCCTCTGAGGCACCTCGTCCCAACCAGCAATTTGCACCGCCCAAGCTCTATGGTGGCCCCGCTGCTAACGATGCTCCACGCCCCAATGTGGTGACATGCTTTAAGTGTGGAGAGCCGGGTCACTATAGCCGAGAGTGTCCCCAGAACAACAACCCCAACCAAACTGGAAAGTCCGTTGGCCGTGGTAAGCCCGCGGGAAAGACTTTCTACGCCAAGCCGGCCACCACTGCACGTGGCCATGTCAATTATGTTTCAGCCGAGGAGGCTCATGAGGATCCTAACGTCGTCCTTGGTACGCTCCTTGTTAACTGCCATCCGACATCTGTTCTTTTCGATACTGGAGCATCTCATTCATTCATATCCGAGAACTATGCTCGATTGCATAACACGACATTCTGTGACATGCCCTCTACCATGGAATATCAAACCCCTGGCTCTAGATGGCAAACTTCTAGAGTAAGCCATGGGAACGAAATTCTTGTCGATAGACTTGTCTTCCTTGCATCCTTAATAGCTCTCAAGTCCTCCGACATAAACATCATCTTGGGTATGGACTGGATGTCATCTCATTTTGCTAAGATTGATTGTGCCACTAGAACCATTCAACTTACTCACCCGTCGGGCAAGACAGTTAATGTCTTAACTCGAGTGGCCAAGTGCCAACTTTACTCCCTAAATGCCAACCCCCTTCCAGATCTTGAAGATGTTCCGGTAGTCCGAGATTTTCCGGATGTTTTTCTAGAAGAGCTGCCAGGTGTTCCACCTGACAGGGATGTCGAGTTTGTGATAGACCTTGTTCCAGGAACCGTTCCAATTTCTAGAAGACCCTATAAGATGGCACCCTTAGAACTAGCCGAGCTTAAGAACCAACTCGATGAGTCCTTGAACAAGGGTTTCATCCGTCCTAGTTCCTCTCCTTGGGCTTGCCCCGTCCTCTTCGTCAAGAAGAAGGATGGAACGGATCGAATGGTTGTGGATTACCGACCTGTCAACTTGGTCACCATCAAGAACAAATACCCGCTTCCTAGGATCAATGATCTGTATGATCAGCTCGCTGGATCCTCAGTCTTTTCCAAGATGGATTTGAGGTTGGGTTACCATCAAATCAAAATCAGAAACGGGGACATCCCCAAAACGGCCTTTGTTACTCGTTATGGCCAATACGAGTACACCGTTATGTCCTTCGGTTTAACCAATGCCCCAGCCACCTTCTCCCGGTTAATGAACTCAGTTTTCATGGAGTACTTGGACAAATTCGTTGCAGTATACCTCGATGACATACTCATCTACTCCAAGAATGAAGAGGAACATGCCGAACATCTAAGGCTGGTATTGATGAAACTTCGAGAGCATCGCCTTAATGCCAAATTCTCCAAGTGTGAATTTTGGTTGCCAGAAGTGACCTATCTAGGTCATGTAATCTCTGGTAAGGGTATTGCTGTCAATCCCGAGCGAGTTCAAGCCGTCCTTGATTGGACTCCACCTGAGATGGTCAAGCAAGTTCGGAGCTTCCTTGGCTTAGCGAGCTGTTGCCGCCGCTTCGTCGAGAATTTCTCCAAGGTTGCTAAACCTCTAACTGAACTCCTCAAGAAAGATAAAAAGTTCGAGTGGACTCCACAGTGCGAGTTCAGTTTTCAGGAACTGAAAAGACGCCTAACATCTGCCCCCGTACTGGTACCACCAGATTTCTCCAAGGACTTTATTATCTATTGCGACACCTCGCGACAAGGACTAGGTTGCATACTCATGCATGATCGTCAGGTAATTGCCTATGCTTCACGGCAATTACACCCACATGAGGAAAATTATCCCACACATGATCTAGAGCTTGCAGCTGTAGTCCATGCACATAAAACTTGGCGACATTACCTTCTCGGTAATTGTTGCGAGATCTTCACTGATCACCAAAGCTTGAAATATATCTTCACCCTACCAGATTTGAATCTCAGGCAAAGACGTTGGGTTGAGTTGATCTCGGACTACGACTTAGGAATAACTTACACCCCGGGAAGGCCAATGTCATGGCTGATGCGCTAAGCCGTAAGTCCTATTGTAACAACCTGATGTTACAACAAAGTCAACCACTTCTCCATGAGGAATTTCGTAAGCTAAATCTTCACATTGTTCCTCGAGGATTCCTATCCACCCTGGTGGCGAAACCTACCCTTATGGATCAAATCATAACCGCCCAGCGGTATGACAAGGGCATATCCCGGATCAAGGAAAATATTGCTAGCGGAGTTGCTAAATGTTTCTCCATGGATGAGCGAGGTGCTGTCTTCTTTGAGAACCGTCTGGTGGTTCCCAAGAAACAACATCTGCACCAGCTGATCCTTAAGGAAGCTCATGAATCCCCTCTCACCATTCATCCCGGTAGTACTAAAATGTATCAAGACCTACGCCAGAGGTTTTAGTGGACTAGGATGAAGAGAGAAATCGCTCAATACATTGCTAATTGCGATGTTTGTCGTCGTGTTAAAGCAGAGCATCAACGGCCTGCTGGCACCCTTCAACCTTTGGCTATTCCTGAATGGAAATGGGATAAAATCAGTATGGATTTCATCACTAGGTTTCCCAGGACCAAGAGAGGGAATAATGCCATCTTCGTTGTGATCGACCGACTTTCCAAAGTAGCCCATTTCCTACCTGTTCGTGAGAGTATCACCGCTAGCCAGCTAGCTGATTTATACATCTCCCGAATAGTGTCTCTTCATGGTGTCCCATTGGAAATTAACTCGGACCGTGGGAGTCTCTTCACCTCTCGATTTTGGGAAAGTTTCCAAAATGCTATGGGAACTCGTCTCTCTTTTAGTACCGCCTTCCACCCTCAATCAAGTGGTCAAGTAGAGCGAGTCAATCAAATTCTGGAAGATATGCTCCGAGCTTCTGTTATCTCGTTTGGAATGAGTTGGGAGAAATGCCTTCCATTCGCGGAGTTTGCTTATAACAATAGTTATCAAGCTAGCTTGGGCAAAGCTCCTTTCGAAGTTCTCTATGGACGAAAATGTCGAACGCCTCTTAATTGGTCAGAAACCGGGGAAAGACAACTCTTTGGCCCAGATATGATTCAGGAAGCAGAAGAGCAGGTTCGCATTATTCGTGAGAAATTGAAAACAGCCCAATCTCGTCAAAAGAGTCAATATGATCGTAAACATAAGCCTATGACTTATGAAGTTGACGAGAAGGCTTACCTTCGGATTACCCTGTTAAAGGGAACCCATCGTTTCGATATCAAAGGCAAATTGGCTCCTCGTTACATTGGACCCTTCCGCATTCTTGCCAAACGAGGAGAAGTTGCCTACCAATTGGAACTACCTTCGCATCTTTCGAGAGTTCACGATGTCTTCCTCGTTTCGCAACTCAGGCGTTTCTTCACGGATCCTATCTGTGGAGTGGACCACGAAACGCTTGATCTACAAGACAACCTCTCTTATCGGGAATATCCCGTTCGTATCCTTGATCAAGCCGAGCGTACCACTCGACATCGTAATATCAAGTTTCTCAAGGTTCAATGGTCACACCATTCCGAGGAAGAAGCCACTTGGGAAAGGGAGGATCGTCTTCGACTCGAGTACCCCACCTTCTTTCCAGAGGATCCTAAATCTCGGGACGAGATTCTTTTGAGTGGGGGTGAGTTGTCACACCCTAGCTAGCCCATGCATTAGAGTGTGCATCATGTTTACTTTCATCAGAAACTTGAAATGGGGAAGGCAGAACCCCCAGCCCCCCCCTTTGAAATCAACTAGGGTTTACTAAAAATAATTTCAATGAACCTGAAATGCCCTTCTAAAATGTTCACCCTCTTTGCCTTGGGTTAGAACCTCTGGCAAAATTGGTGCACAATTTTCTAGGTCAACAGAAGGTCATTGATTTAAATCATAAATATTTGAATTTGGGCATTTAAATGCTATAAAATAATTCAAATGCTCAAATAATTCTGGAAATAAATGTTTGCTGTTAGGAATAATTCCAACGGAGCCCACAATTATTTTCAGGATTTTAGTAAGTGCCCAAGTATTTTAAATAAAGCCCTAAAGCTACAGAAAAATAGAAAAGGAAAACTAAATCAAAAAAAGGGAAGAAAGAAGCCCACCTGGGCCTTACCTGGCTCGGCCCAGCCTACTGGCTCTGCCAGTCACCCCCTACCCCGCGCTAGGAGGCAGGGGCGCGTGCTCGCCGTGTGCCGGCCACGCGCCGGCCACCTCCTGCTTCTGCCGACGCTGGGAGGCGCCCAGAGACGCCAGGAGACCCCCTCGTCCCCCTCTTGTCCTCTCTCACTCTCCCCCTCATCTCCCTCATCCTCTCCCGCGATGGCCGAGCGCGCCCCTCGCCGCCGATCGCCGTAGTCGCCGCCAGAGACCTCCCCTCGCCCCTCCGATGAGCCCATCAGCTCTGCCTCGACTCCCTCGTCCTCCCCACCGAGCCACGCTTCGCTGGAAGCCCTGCAGCACCGCCTTCACCCTCGTATTCAACCTCGGGCATCCGAGATCGCCGGCGACCGCACCTCTTCTCCAGCCCGTCCCCGAGCCCGCTGAGACCACCGCTGCACTCCCTGTGAGCTCCTGCTTCTTTCCCCGTGCTCGCCCCCTCCGTTTCCGTCCCCTAGCTCCGATTTCCAGCACGGCCAAAGCTCGCCGGCGCCGTGCCTCGTCGCCGTCATGGCCAGAGCCACCATGGCTTGAAGCCGGGCACACCACCATGCTCAGTGCAGCACCAGGAACCCGTAGCCACCACCAGCTCTTCCTCCTATGCACCGTAGCCTCGAAACCAACCTCGCCCGAACTCCGGCGACCGCCAAGCTCGTCGCCGGCACCGTTTCCGGCCACCCCGAGCCCAACCACCACCACCAAACACTGCGGCTCGTTCCCAGCTATCCGTAGCGCTTCTCCGCCGTCGTTTTGGTCGCCTGAGGGCGTTTTCCGAAGCCCTCCTCTGTCTCGGGCCTCGCCGGCATCGAGCCGCCGGCGAGTTGACCTAATTTGACCCCTGGGTGGGCCCGGGTAGACCCCCCTGAGTCTATGACAGGTGGGGCCGGCCTATTAACTAATTTAGGTTTAGTTTTAATTAATTTTAATTAAATTAGTCACTGACATGTGGGCCCAGGCCCCACCGACAGCTAATTAGTGTTAATCTAATTCTACTAATTAACTAAGAGGCTGACAGAAGGGGCCCACCAGTCAGGTTTGACCTGGGCTGGCGCCTTTGACCTGCTGAGGTCAGCATGACGCTATGCTGATGCAGTAATTGAATTTCTGGAATTATTTTTATTCAGGAAATTCCAGAAAATAGTTCAAACTTCAAAAATTCATAGAAATTCAACCATAGCTCCAAATGAGATAAATTATATATGAAAAAATATCAGAAAAATTCAATCTATCCATCTGTAATGCTTTCATGCATGAAAAAACAAGTTTACCTTGCTGTTTAAGAAGAATAAGGTAATGCACTATAAATGCCATGTTTAATGACCTAATATTTGAATCTTTGATTCAAATGAGTTCATCCCCTTCTATTTTAGCTTGCATTAGGCCAAGACACAATCATATTGCCATGTCATAACATGCATCATATTATTGCATATCGTCATGTGTTGATTGTGCTCCGATGTGTTCTCCGTGGTAGGTTCTGCCTCCGAGGATATTCACGAGTATCCAACTGAAGGGCAGTATCCCGCTACCACTCCATCAGGCAAGCATCCATTGATCATTCCGATACAAACCCATGTTCTCGCTTCTGCTCTTGTTTACTGCATTAAGACAACGCGATTCAAACTGCTGTGTGCTACGGTAGTTGAACCCTTATCCTCTGCATGACCTATCATTGCCACAGTAACTAGATGAAACCCACTAGCATGTGTAGGAGTTGATTGAGCCATGTTTTGTGATTCCTACCTTGCTATGCCTGCTATGCTTAGAGTTGTGTCAGGTCTGGTTCATCTGGGTGATGGGCTAGAGTGAAATGCTTATGTCGGTAATGTGAGGGATGCGTTGAACATGTTTTGGTAAAGGTATCGATGAGAGGCCATGTAGGAGTACATGGTGGGTCGTTTCATTGAGGCCGTCCTTAAAAACTGAGATCTGTATGTGTGATTTAAGATTCAGCTACTACCGTGCATTGGGATCCTTAATTGACCCTCTCGGCTTCTTAATCACCCTAGAACTCTATCCAGGAGTTGCAAATAGTTTCTGGTGTTTGCAGGTTATGTGTTGGCAGCCGTGCGTAGCGCTGACCCTAGGGGTGGGCAATGTTGTGGTAGATACACCGTGGCCGGGTGTACCGAGTCACCCGTTTGGTGTCTCGGGAACCCTGTTCACATCGTTCGGGGCCGTATGTGGAAACCTCGGCCGGACTCCCTGCGGATGGAACCTGGATAGGCGATAAACCTGTACTAGAGACTTAAGTGTTTAGGTAGGCCGTGGCCGACACCCTCGCTGGGCTTCCGCTTGAAGGTTGCCGAGTACATGTCGTGTAAACGGCGGTAAGTGGTGAAAGCGTGTATGACGAAGTACACCCCTGCAGGGTATAAAACTATTCGAATAGCCGCGTCCGCGGTAAAGGACTACTTGGTTGCCCTACAGTTCGTAGACAAATTAATGGATACTAGTAAAAGACTCAAGATAAGTGTGAGTACCGAGGATGGCCCTCTCGTAGGATGACGAGGGAGGATCCCCGGTGGAGTATTGTGTTGGTGAGTTGTGGACTCGTGTGCGAAAACTATTTTACTAGTGAAGTTCCGTAGGATAGTTTAGCCAAGAGTCAAAGCTGGCTTGCTGCATAACCCCACCACCTTCTTGAGAATAAGCATGTATTGTAGGTTCTGATGTAAGACTTGTTGAGTACCTTTGTACTCACGTTTGCTTATTTATTGTTTTCAGACGACAACACGGCCCCCTCCGATGGGTTCTATGTAGACCTTGACGTCGACGAGTGACTAGCCACCCAGGTGGTGATCCCGACCATGGAGGGCCCTGTGTAGATAGACAGGCTTCGAGAAGCCTTCTTTCTTTTTAGAGTCTGTACTCAGACTAGTTGCTTCCGCATGTGCTTGTATGATTGTATGACTTGAGTGTCGGGTCATGTGACCCCTATCTGTATGACATGTTATGTATGGCTCTTTGGAGCTTTTAAATAAAGTACTTGAGTTGTAGAGTTTTGTTGTGATCCCATGTTGTATGTACTCATATCGGGCATATTGTGTGTATGATTGAAATGCTTGGTATGAGTGGGATCCGACAATCTAGTTGTTTATCCTTGGCAGCCTTACTTATGGGGATATGTAGCCTAGTGTTCCTCGAGCCATAGTAGTCCGCTACAGCCCGGTTCACCGGAGTCCTGCTAGCCCGGCACTACTGTTCAGGACACTTGACTGGCCGGCATGTGTTTCACTTCATCCCTATGTCTGTCCCTTCGGGGAAATGTCACACGGTGACTTCCGGAGTCCTGCCTAGCCTGCTACAGCCCGGGGTTCCCCGGAGTCTTGTTAGCCCAGTGCTACAGCCTGGAATCACTCGTTGATGACCGACATGCTCGATGTGATTCATGTATGCCTGTCTCCATAGGTCTGTGCCGCTTTGGGTTCACGACTAGCCATGTCGGCCCAGGTTCTCTGTCATATGGATGTTAGCGACACTATCATATACGTGAGCCAAAAGGTGCAAATGGTCCCAGGCCATGGTAAGGCGACACCCGTGGGATACTGTGCGTGAGGCCGCAAGGTGATATGAGGTGTTACCGGCTAGATCGATGTGATTTGGAATCGGGGTCCTGACAGCGTTGGCATCAGAGCCGAACTGCCTATAGGTTCATTGAGCCAAACTGGTCGATGTCGAGTCTAGAAGTGCTTTAGTTATATGTAGGGGAATTGATTGTGGGAGGGAACGTGAGGTTCTTTTACTCCTTTACCTTATGCCCTCTGATCTGAGTCATTCTCTTCTCATTCAACGTGGGTTAAGGACCAGGCTCTCTTCTTCTATCAGGTTCACGTGTTACTAATCCGTAGTAGCTTATAGGATTATTGTTACAAGTCCCAGTTCAGTTTCTACTATCTTTAGTATGTTGCTATTTGAATCAGAACCTTGATATGATGTTGTTGAGCGGTATTGTGAATTGTTGTGGATGTCTCAAATCTTTTTCTGAGCATTTACAGCCGTTATGCTGTCCAATTTTCCCTAGAAATTCTAATGTCTTTGCATTGTGGTTGTGCTTTCAGATGGCCAACCGTGTTCATAACCAAGTGGTTCGCCTGACCAGGTGCCTCGACGTGCCCGGTCATACTGCTATGTTAGTCCGGGTCATGATCGAGACGGGTTACCGTTGGTATCCCGAATACACCGTCGAAGAGCAGTTCCGCGACTTTAATCAAAGCCAGTATTTCTACACCGTCAGGATATTTCCTTCTTATCCTGGATCTACCGAGCCCCTTCACTGTTCCTATGGACTCGGGGTTACCGTTGAGATGGCTGTGCAGGATGCTGCCTATTCCATGATGACCATCATGCGAGTCCGGACTGGCCTGCTTCGGAACACTGATTTCCGTTACATGCCAGCTTCACTTCCGGGAGCGCAAGGGTATCTCCAGGCTATCTATGCTGACTCCACTCAGGAGGACTCATTAACTCGTACCACTGATGAGATGCTCGAAGATAAGGACCGAGAGAATCGGGCCTTGAGGCTGGAGCTTTTCAATACCCGTGCTGATCATTGGGCCACATTGACTCGGTTTGCACCTGCGGTGCAAGCTGGATGTATGGATACAAGGGATCTATATCCTATGAGATCAGCTCTGCCAGACATGGTGGATTGGCGTGATGTGGGAGGCATCACCCCACCCCGTGGTCCCCGCAGGCCACCGTTTGTTGGTCCAAGTGAAGGAAATATGCCCTAGAGGCAATAATAAAGCTATTATTTATTTCCTTATATCATGATAAATGTTTATTATTCATGCTAGAATTGTATTAAGCGGAAACATAATACATGTGTGAATACATAGACAAACTTAGTGTCACTAGTATGCCTCTACTTGACTAGCTCATTAATCAAAGATGGTTATGTTTCCTACCCATGAACAAAGTGTTGTTATTTGATTAACGAGGTCACATCATTAGTTAAATGATCTGATTGACATGACCCATTCCATTAGCTTAGCACCCGATCGTTTAGTATGTTGCTATTGCTTTCTTCATGACTTATACATGTTCCTATGACTATGAGATTATGCAACTCCTGTTTACCGGAGGAACACTTTGTGTGCTACCAAATGTCACAATGTAACTGGGTGATTATAAAGGAGCTCTACAGGTGTCTCCAAAGGTAGATGTTGGGTTGGCATATTTCAAGATTAGGATTTGTCAGTCCGATTGTCGGAGAGGTATCTCTAGGCCCTCTCGGTAATGCACATCACATAAGCCTTGCAAGCATTGCAACTAATGAGTTAGTTGCGGGATGATGTATTATGGAACGAGTAAAGAGACTTGCCGGTAACGAGATTGAACTAGGTATTGGATACCGACGATCGAATCTCGGGCAAGTAACATACCGATGACAAAGGGAACAACGTATGTTGTTATGCGGTCTGACTGATAAAGATCTTCGTAGAATATGTAGGAGCCAATATGGGCATCCAGGTCCTGCTATTGGTTATTGACCGGAGATCTGTCTTAGTCATTTCTACATTGTTCTCGAACCATAGGGTCCGCACGCTTAACGTTACGATGACAGTTATTATGAGTTTATGCATTTTGATGTACCGAAGTTAGTTCGGAGTCCCGGATGTGATCACGGACATGACGAGGAGTCTCGAAATGGGCGAGACATAAAGATCGATATATTGGAAGCCTATATTTGGACATCGGAATCGTTCCGGGTGAAATCGGCATTTTTCCGGAGTACCGGGGGGTTACCGGAACCCCCCCCCCCCCCCGGGGGGGGGGGGGGTTATTGGGCCTACATGGGCCTTGAGGGAAAAGAGAGAAGGAGGCAGGAGGTGGCCGCGCGCCCCTCCCCTTCCTAGTCCGAATAGGACAAGGGAAGGGGGGCGGCGCCCCCTTTCCTTCCTCTCTTCCTCCTCTTTCCCCCCTCTCTCTCCTTGTCCAACTAGGAGTCCTACTCCCGGTGGGAGTAGGACTCCCTCTTGGCGCGCCACACCTGGCCGGCCGCCTCCTCCCCTTGCTCCTTTATATACGGGGGCCGGGGGCACCCTAGGACACACAAGTTGATCCACGTGATCGTTCCTTAGCCGTGTGCGGTGCCCCCTGCCACCATATTCCACCTCGATCATATCGTTGTAGTGCTTCGGCGAAGCCCTGCGTCGGTAGAACATCATCATCGTCACCACGCCGTTGTGCTGATGGAACTCATCCCCGAAGCTTTGCTGGATCGGAGCCCGGGGAGCGTCATCGAGCTGTACGTGTGCTAAGAACTCGGAGGTGCCGGAGTAACGGTGCTTGGATCGGTCGGATCGAGAAGACGTACGACTACTTCCTCTATGTTGCGTCAACGCTTCCGTTGCGGTCTACGAAGGGTACGTAGACAACACTCTCCCCTCTCGTTGCTATGCATCACCATGATCTTGCGTGTGCGTAGGAAATTTTTTGAAATTACTGCGTTCCCCAACAGTGGCATCCGAGCCTACGTTTTATGGTTAGATGTTATATGCACGAGTAGAACACAAGTGAGTTGTGGGCGATATAAGTCATACTGCCTACCAGGATGTCATACTTTGGTTCGGCGGTATTGTTGGATGAAGTGGCGCAGACCGACATTACGCGTACGCTTACGCGAGACCGGTTCTCCCGACGTGCTTTGCACAAAGGTGGCTTGCGGGTGACTGTTTCTCCAACTTTAGTTGAACCAAGTGTGGCTACGCCCGGTCCTTGCGAAGGTTAAAACGGAGTCAAATTGACAAACTATCATTGTGGTTTTGATGCGTAGGTGAGATTGGTTCTTACTTAAACCCGTAGCAGCCACGTAAAACTTGCAACAACAAAGTAGAGGACGTCTAACTTGTTTTTGCAGGGCATGTTGTGATGTGATATGGCCAAGACATGATGCTAAATTTTATTGTATGAGATGATCATGTTTTGTAACCGAGTTATCGGCAACTGGCAGGAGCCATATGGTTGGCGCTTTATTGTATGCAATGCAATCGCGATGTAATGCTTTACTTTATCACTAAGTGGTAGCGATAGTCGTGGAAGCATAAGATTGGCGAGACGACAACGATGCTATGATGGAGATCAAGGTGTCGCGCCGGTGAGGATGGTGATCATGACGGTGCTTCGGAGATGGAGATCACAAGCACAAGATGATGATGGCCATATCATATCACTTATATTGATTGCATGTGATGTTTATCTTTTATGCATCTTATCTTGCTTTGATTGACGGTAGCATTATAAGATGATCTCTCACTAAATTATCAAGAAGTGTTCTCCCTGGGTATGCACCGTTGCGAAAGTTCTTCGTGCTGAGACACCACGTGATGATCAGGTGTGATAGGCTCTACGTTCAAATACAACGGGTGCAAAACAGTTGCACACGCGGAATACCCAGGTTATACTTGACGAGCCAAGCATATACAGATATGGCCTCGGAACACGGAGACCGAAAGGTCGAGCGTGAATCATATAGTAGATATGATCAACATAGTGATGTTCACCAAAGAAACTACTCCATCTCACGTGATGATCGGACATGGTTTAGTTGATTTGGATCACGTGATCACTTAGAGGATTAGAGGGATGTCTATCTAAGTGGGAGTTCTTAAGCAATTTGATTAATTGAACTTAAACTTATCATGAACTTAGTACCTGATAGTATGTTGCTTGTTTATGTTTGATTGTAGATAGATGGCTCGTGCTGTTGTTCCGTTGAATTTTAATGCGTTCCTTGAGAAAGCAAAGTTCAAAGATGATGGTAGCAATTACACGGACTTGGTCTGTAACTTGAGGATTATCCTCATTGCTGCACAGAAGAATTACGTCCTGGAAGCACCGCTGGGTGCCAGGCCTGCTGCTGGAGCAACACCAGATGTTATGAACGTCTGGCAGAGCAAAGCTGATGACTACTCGATAGTTCAGTGTGCCATGCTTTACGGCTTAGAATCGGGACTTCAACGGCGTTTTGAACGTCATGGAGCATATGAGATGTTCCAGGAGTTGAAGTTAATATTTCAAGCAAATGCCCGGATTGAGATATATGAAGTCTCCAATAAGTTCTATAGCTGCAAGATGGAGGAGAACAGTTCTGTCAGTGAGCATATACTCAAAATGTCTGGGTATAACAATCACTTGATTCAGATGGGAGTTAATCTTCCAGATGATTGCGTCATTGACAGAATTCTCCAATCACTACCACCAAGCTACAAGAGCTTCGTGATGAACTATAATATGCAAGGGATGAACAAGACTATTCCCGAGCTCTTTGCAATGCTGAAAGCTGCGGAGGTAGAAATCAAAAAGGAGCATCAAGTGTTGATGGTCAACAAGACCACTAGTTTCAAGAAAAAGGGCAAAGGGAAGAAGAAGGGGAACTTCAAGAAGAACGGCAAGCAAGTTGCTGCTCAAGAGAAGAAACCCAAGTCTGGACCTAAGCCTGAAACTGAGTGCTTCTACTGCAAGCAGACTGGTCACTGGAAGCGGAACTGCCCCAAGTATTTGGCAGATAAGAAGGATGGCAAGGTGAACAAAGGTATATGTGATATACATGTTATTGATGTGTACCTTACTAATGCTCGCAGTAGCACCTGGGTATTTGATACTGGTTCTGTTGCTAATATTTGCAACTCGAAACAGGGACTACGGATTAAGCGAAGATTGGCTAAGGACGAGGTGATGATGCGCGTGGGAAACGGTTCCAAAGTCGATGTGATCGCAGTCGGCACGCTACCTCTACATCTACCTTCGGGATTAATATTAGACCTAAATAATTGTTATTTGGTGCCAGCGTTGAGCATGAACATTATATCTGGATCTTGTTTAATGTGAGACGGTTATTCATTTAAATCAGAGAATAATGGTTGTTCTATTTATATGAGTAATATCTTTTATGGTCATGCACCCTTGAAGAGTGGTCTATTCTTGTTGAATCTCGATAATAGTGATACACATATTCATAATGTAGAAGCCAAAAGATGCAGAGTTGATAATGATAGTGCAACTTATTTGTGGCACTTCCGTTTAGGTCATATCGGTGTAAAGCGCATGAAGAAACTCCATACTGATGGACTTTTGGAACCACTTGATTATGAATCACTTGGTACTTGCGAACCGTGCCTCATGGGCAAGATGACTAAAACACCGTTCTCCGGTACTATGGAGAGAGTAACAGATTTGCTGGAAATCATACATGTGCTTGTATGATTGTATGACTTGAGTGTCGGGTCATGTGACCCCTATCTGTATGACATGTTATGTATGGCTCTCTGGAGCTTTTAAATAAAGTACTTGAGTTGTAGAGTTTTGTTGTGATGCCATGTTGTATGTACTCATATCGGGCATATTGTGTGTATGATTGAAATGCTTGGTATGAGTGGGATCCGACAATCTAGTTGTTTATCCTTGGCAGCCTTACTTATGGGGAAATGTAGCCTAGTGTTCCTCGAGCCATCGTAGTCCGCTACAGCCCGGTTCACCGGAGTCCTGCTAGCCCAGCACTACTGTTCAGGACACTTGACTGGCCGGCATGTGTTTCACTTCGTCCCTATGTCTGTCCCTTCGGGGAAATGTCACACGGTGACTTCCGGAGTCCTGCCTAGCCTGCTACAGCCCGGGGTTCCCCGAAGTCCTGTTAGCCCAGTGCTACAGCCCAGAATCACTCGTTGATGACCGACATGCTCGATGTGCTTCATGTATGCCTGTCTCCATAGGTCTGTGTTGCTTTGGGTTCACGACTAGCCATGTCGGCCCGGGTTCTCTGTCATATGGATGCTAGCGACACTATCATATACGTGAGCCAAAAGGCGCAAACGGTCCCGGGCCATGGTAAGGCGACACCCGTGGGATACCGTGCATGAGGCCGCAAGGTGATATGAGGTGTTACCGACTAGATCGATGTGATTTGGAATCGGGGTCCTGACAGAACCTTAGTGGGCAGGTTATACTTATCCACAAATCCCCTTGATATGTATGAATGCGATGCACCAGTATCAAAAAGAGCGAGTGCAGTAAATGACTTAACCAAAAACTTACCGATTACGGCATCCGGCTGCTCTTCAACCTCCTCCACGTTAACGTGTGAAAGTGCAACTATCCCTAGGTGGTTTTGGTAATTCATAACAACATATAGCTCATTGAACTAATGCTATTCCAAGATGATTATTTCAGGAAAGCTCAATGATTGGCATGGCATGGATGGTGAAAGTGGAACCCTCAAAATGCTAAGGACAAATCCGCTCTTTCGGTGAGACCGAAAAGTTACGAAAGGGAAATAGAGAGTTTGCAATCCCATCTCGGTGAGACCGAGATCCCTATCGGTAGAACCAAATTGCTAGGGTTTGGCAGTGGCATATGACAAGTGAAACTCGGTGGCGCCGGATAGAAAGAAACAGTAGGACCGAGTTTGGCTTAGGGTTTAGGTCAAATGTGGATATGGGAAAGTAGTTGAGGGTTTTGGAGCATATCACTAAGCACATGAAGCAAGAGGCTCATTAAGCAACACCTCATCCCTCCTTGATAGTATTGGCTTTTCCTAAAGACTCAATGTGATCTTGGATCACTAAAATATAAAATGAAGAGTCTTGAGCTTTTGAGCTTGAGCCAATCCTGTGTCCTTAGCATTTTGAGGGTTCCACTTTCACATCCATGCCATGCCAATCATTGAGCTTTCTTGAAATAATCATCTTGGAATAGCATTAGCTCAATGAGCTATATGTTGTTATGAATTACCAAAACCACCTAGGGATAGTTGCACTTTCAACCTCCCCATT
This sequence comes from Triticum monococcum, assembly GCA_034509565.1. Taxonomy (NCBI): domain Eukaryota; kingdom Viridiplantae; phylum Streptophyta; class Magnoliopsida; order Poales; family Poaceae; genus Triticum; species Triticum monococcum. Next base: position 360,630,881 of record CM067845.1, on the reverse strand, counting down.
TTTGGTAATTGATGACAACATATAGATCAAAGCTTCGGCAAATGATAATAGGCATGAAATATATCGTCGCTTTGAGAAGTATGTGATAAGTAAGAGCTCCCCCTAAATTTGTGCATATTTAAGATTTGCTTTGGACTGCAAATGCACAAAGAGTTAGAGTCATGGGTTACTCTTCCATGTCACATACATCTTGGTGGAGCGCTTAAAATGATAAGAATGAAATACATGCACCCATCACCAAGAATAGTGAATGATCACATAAGATAGATAGGATAATAGCATTAAGCAAGCATTAAGTGTAGCTTATGAGCAAACACATGATCATCAATGTCTCACAGATAATGACATAGTAACATAGTACTCAAGCACTCAAAAGCAAACAAAGTTCGAAAACCACCAAATAAAGCAAGAGAGAAAAGCAATACTCTCTCTCTCTCTCGAAGCCTATGATCTATACATTTTCTCCCCCTTTGGCAACAAGTTACCAAAAAGTTCCTAGAAAATGCATAGTGCTAAATCGACACTCAGGCTTGATCTTCCGGTGGTGGTGGAGTCCGGAGCACTCCAAGGACGAAGCCTTCTGTAGACGTGGTCGGAGTCGAGGCTGAAGTAGACGCTGGAGCTGGTGGAACTGAGGCTGTAGCTGGTGCAGAAGTGGTGGCTCTGGTGTCAGCAACTGGCACTGCAAACGACCTCGGACCTCGTGGCACTCTGGCAAAGGCATCAGTTGTAGTCTTGCCTCTCCTCTCCTGCATGTCATCTTGGAGCTGCTCCACTGCAGTCTGAATCTCTGTCACCTTGATATCCAAGTCATAGAACTTTTGTTCTACGATCCTCTCTAGGCTTGCCTGGTTCTGAGTTAGGGTGGCTAATCCTTTCTCAATCCGCAGGGTGGATGCAATCAGGTAACCAAGCTGCTCTTGTTTGGTTTTCAAGAAATATTCAGATGCCTCCTCTTGAGTTGGCATCTTGGCAGCTTTCTCCTTCCTTGCCTTCTCCTTCTTGGCTTGTGCTTGTGCTGAAGATGGTTCATTCTCAGTCATAACAACTTGATTATCTTCAAAGTCTGGACGGATGGGCAGGTGTTCCTTGTCCAATAAGTATATGCCTGTGCCCATCTTGGAGTTAATGAGCTCCTGAATTTGTGGGGCATACCCACAGCTCCTCTTCTGGTCTGCTGCAGTCCTCTTGATGGTCTCTACCATGAGGCTCATCACCTTGAACTTCTGTGGCACATCAAAGATATGTAGCAAATTGATCGCATGGCCTCTGATCATCTTGTGATCACCTGACTTGGGCAACAAGGTGTGCCTCAGTATCCAATTGATGGTTGGCAGCCCTGACAGAAGATAGTGTACTGAGCCAAACTTGAAAGTGTCAAGTGCTTCATTTGGAATCTCCTTGTACATGTTTGACATTGAGTTGTGGTCCATCTTCTTCTTGGCATAGATATCCAAGTCATCCTCATGCTCTTGTGGGGCATTGATCAGCTGAGCCCATTCAGTAACTGTAGACTGGTACCTCGTACCCTCAGACATCCAAACAATTCTCCCATCTGAACAAAAATGTGCGGTGGAGTAGAACTGCATGATGACTTCCTCGTTCCACTTTGTGAGCTTCTGCTCAACAAAGTCCTCTACTCCACATGCCTTGAAGCTGTCCTGCACTCCAGGGTAGTACTCTTCGTTGTCCTTGATGTATTGCCAATCAACCCATCTCATATCACATACAATTGGCTTCTTATCTAGCAGCACTGTCTCATAGAAGTTCTGCTGTTCCTTGGTGTGAAATCTGTAGTCCACAGCAGTCCTCCTCCTTGAAGCATACGGATCTGCTTCTCTCCACTTCCGGAGCCCTGAATCTCTCCTGAGCTTCATGTCCTCAGCCACAGGATGAGCATCGTTGTGGTCTGGGATCTTGGGCTTGAGTTTTCTGAGAACTTGCTCTTCATCATCTTCTGCAGTGTCAGGCACTGGGGCCTTGTTCTTCTCAGCAGCTGGGATGCTTCTTGTATTCCTCTTTGGCTTTGGCTTTGGAGCTGGTTTGGCCTTGGAAGCAGCTTCCCCTGATCTTATGGCATCACCCATCAGCTTGGGTGCCTTTGGTGCTGGTGCAGCAACTTCTTCTTCTTCCTCCTCATCTTCCATGATGGAAGCCTTTCCAAGCACTCTGGCTATGGTCTTCTTGACCCTTTCCTTTCTTTTCTTGCCTTCAGCAGCAACTGGCTCTATGGGAGTGGACTTCTCAGTTGAAGCTCTGGCCTTTGACATAGGCTGCCTACCTGCTGGCCTTTTGATCTTTAACCCTGGCTTTGTGCCTTGAGCTGAGCCGTGTTCCTTCTCAAGCACTACTCTCTTTGAAGTTGCTTCCTCTTCTGCCACATAATCCTCATCCTCTGATTCTGAGGTTCTCTTCTTTCTCTGTCTTGTGGAAGCTTTTGGCAGGTTGCTAGGAGTACTTCTGCTGCCATCATCTGAAGAACTTGAGGGACTAGTGCCCTCACTCATCTGCACTTGCTGCTCTGACAAATTCTGGCTATCACTCTGAATAGACATGTTGCAAACTCTGACTGCTGATCCTGTGAATAGGTTATAGATGAGATAGAGTGGATGAGCATCACAAAATGCAGAGATTTTTGAAAAATAATAATTCAAAAACTTAGTTTTAGTTTCCCACTGAAATCATCTCGGATCTACCGATTTTTAAACTCGGTGATACCGAAGCAGTTTTGGCACCTAAACTAGTGAACTCGGTCAGACCGAGTCACAGTTCGGTGGCACCGAGACTGCTAGGGTTTCACAAAGTTCCAAAATCGGTCGCACCGATAAGTAATTCTCGGTCAGACCGAGTCTCACTTGTGCAATGGCATAAGCCAAATTGGTGGGACCGAGTTTTTCAACTCGGTGGGTCCGAGATGGTTTCGGCGGAAACCTAACCCTAAAATTTTCGAATTAAACCTAATCTACGAGTTCATTGACTGGATAGAAGTGTTTCAAACGTGGAAAGAATCATGATGATCACAATGTGCTAAGAATCGGATTGGGGAATAGCACAAAGATCGAGTCCATACCCTAGTTCGGCGGAGACTCGCTATGGCGGCAACGGCGGGGTTGATTCCCGTTGACGGCGACGGAGACCAGCGACTGGAGGCGGCTGGCGGCGAGGAGACGATCCGGAGACCACGTTGGTAGAGCAGGCTATCGCGCGGGCGAAGGGGTTCGGAGAAATTTCCAAATTTTTGCCCGTGACTCTATAGCCCGACCCTGTCGGTGTGACCGAGTGGAACAACTCGGTGGCACCGAGATGCAAAACTGTATATAGTTGTTGCAACTCGGTGTGACCGAATGGTTCAAATCAGTTGCACCGAGATAGAAAACCTAGATCAACTTAATGATCTCGGTAGGACCGAAAGTAGGATATCGGTCAGACCGAGAATCACAAAGAGGTTTTGGAAGTTTAAGTCTATGACGAATCGGGGACTCCGAGCGCACCTCACACAGAGTGGTTCGAATCTGCCTTGATCAAATTTTGTGATATAGCATGAATAGAGTTTGAGACGAGAAAAACATAGATAGCTAGAGGAGGTTCTTAGGCATTCTTGTCCATCCACTTGGCAAAAGGAAATAAAACCAAACAATCAAAACAACAAGTGGATGTCCTCGAATGAGTAAAATATGCAACCAACATGCTCACACAATAAGATGGCAAATAAAATATGCGACAAAGCATGCACAACCAATTCTATCATCTATCAAGCAATTTGTGATGACTAGGTCATCTATATATGAGTATATTGACTTAGGAGTCAAGTGAGAACACTTGATCATAGGTCATACTCATCGTTTAAGCTCAAGTGGGGTTACCACTTTTACATAAAGCATTGTTGTGTTCACATCTTTAGAGTTGCTTTAGCTCAAGTCTTAGAGTAAAGCTCCCCCTAGATGTGATATCCCCCCTAAGAGGGATGAACCAACCTTGGGTTTTGTCGATGATGAATTCATGTAGATGTTGAAGATGTGGATGCTCAATGTTGATGTAGATCACTTGGAGTTATCCATTTGAGTGAATTGCACTTTCAATACCTACATGGGTTAGTCCCACAAGGAACAAACAAGGATATCCATAGACATAGAGTGATGCACACACAAGATGATGTCCATGAAAACTTTTAGGTTACCTTGTTCCTTGTCTTACCAACAAGAGGGTTTGTGACTCCTTGAACTAGTGCAAGATGTGGAAGTTGATTGCACTTGTTCTTGCCAAAATGATAAGAGTGAAGTATGTTGGCGGAGTCACCCTCAAGAACTCTCTAGTTCTTCTTCTTTTGGATACACACCATCTTGATGGGAATCCTTGGAGTTGTAGTCGTACTTGATGAAGTGGAACTTGACGTGGTCTTGGGAATCCCCTTGACTAAGGTCTTAGGAGCTTCTTCAAATGCATCAATTTCCTCTTGAAGCTTGTCCTTGCCTTTTTGCTTGTAGCTTTGTGGTGGAAGATCATCTTGAGCTTGTGTTCCCTTGAAGGAAGTATCATACTTCTCTTGTTGAGGAACAAACTTTGTCTTGGGGTATTGATCTTCTTCCCACTCAACTCCATTGGCATTGAACTTTCGTTCAAAACCAACACCTTGATTCTTCTGGTGCATTCCTTGCTTGCGCACAATTTCCTCGAATTGCTTACTCTCGGCAAGGCTTTTGTACACTCCTTTCTCTATAATTCCCTTCAATAAGCTATTTTCTTGCTCAAGTGTAACTTGGCTAAGAGAATCATTAGTGGAATCAAGAGAACTACTAGAAGCAACAATATTTGATTTAGCATGATCATTGTTACTACTAGAGGAAGAATCTTTCTTGTTCTTGTTACTAGACTTGACTTGAGGCATGTAAGTGGATGAGAGTAAACGCTTGGCAATGTAAGAAGAACTTTTCTTGTGGAGATCATCATTGATTGCTTTTAAAAACTCATGCTCTTGCTCAAGATTGAGCTTTTCAAAGCGTAACTTCTCATGAGCTCTTAAAAGTTCTCGATGATCTTCGAAGATAGTTTCATGAGCTAACTTAAGAGTGTTTAGTTCTTTAGTTAGAGCCTCAATCTTCTCCTTATCATTGTCATTCGTTTTATCTTGATTAGCATGATTAATTGACGTTTCATCATAGTATTCATCACTAGAGTTGTCAACAAGCAAATCATCATCACCTAACAAGTCATCTTCATCACTATTAAAATCAACATACTCGGGGTGTGTTACCTTAGGACCTTTGGTCATGAAGCATCTTCCAATTCCTTCATTTGGTGAGTCAAATATGTCGTAGGAGTTGGTTGACACAAGTGCTAGACCGGCAACACCTTCATCTTGAGTATCTTCGGAGTCGGAGTGATAACTTCTCTCGGAGTGGCTGTCGGAGTCGGAGCCGGATACCCATTCACCAACATGAGCTTGATGTCTTCGTTTTGTGTAGCTCCTTGATGATTTTTCCTTCCTTTCCGAATCCTTGCTTCTCCGTGAGTATCTTCGTTCATAACGATCATATCTACTCCTTCTCTCTCTTGGTGGTGATTCTTTGCTTCTTCTTTTTGGAGAGTCTTCTCTTATCTTGTAGGGAGCCGTAGACTCATTAGAATAGTGTCCGGGTCTTCCACAATTGTAGCAGTTTCGCTCTCGACTAGAAGATCTTTTGTTATTGTAGGACCTTGACTTGGAGCTTCTATCTTTGCTTCTACTCTTGTAGAACTTGTTGAAGTTCTTCACCATTAAGCTCAATTCTTCATTGAAGTTTTGTTTCTCACTTGATGATGTAGGGGCTTCACATGAGGCTTTGTAGGCACCACTTGATTTGTTGGGAAGTTCCTCTTTATCCTTAAGTGACATCTCATGAGCAACAATTCTTCCAATCACCTCCGTTGGCTTGAGATCTTTGTAATTGGGCATCATTTGGATCAATGTGCACACGGTATCATATTTTCCATACAAGGCTCCTAGAATCTTCTTGATGATGAATCTATCGGTCATCTCTTCACTCCCTAAGCCGGCAATCTCATTTGTGATGAGAGCAAGCCTAGAGTACATTTCAGCGACACCTTCACCATCCTTCATTTTGAACTTGTCAAGTTGACTTTGAAGCACATCCAACTTGGATTCCTTGACGGAGTCGGTACCTTCGTGCATATCAATCAAAGTGTCCCAAATTTCCTTTGCATTCTCAAGACGGCTGATTTTGTTGAATTCTTCGGGGCACAATCCGTTGAAGAGAATATCATAAGCTTGAGCATTGTATTGCAACATCTTCAACTCATCCGCGGTAGCTTCACGGTTTGGTTCTCTCCCACCAAAGAAGTCACCTTGCAAACCAACACACACAATAGCCCAAACGGCGGGGTTATGTCCAAGAATATGCATTTTCATTTTATGCTTCCAACTAGCAAAATTAGTACCATGAAAGTAAGGACCTCTGTGGTGATAATTTCCCTCGCTAGACACCATACTCTCCTAGGTTGTGAAACCAAGGCAATGGAGACCAAAGCTCTGATACCACTTGTGGGATCGAAAGTATGTCTAGAGGGGGGTGATTAGACTACTTGACCAAATAAAAAACTTAACCTTTTCCCAATTTTAGACCTTGGCAGATTTTAGCTATATTAGAACAAGTCAAGAAATCATCACACAATTCAAGCAAGCATGCAAACAGTATATTAGCAGCGGAAAGCAAGGCATGCAACTTGCAAGAATGTAAAGGGAAGGGTTTGGAGAATTCAAACGCAATTGGAGACACGGATGTTTTTCCCGTGGTTCGGATAAGTGGTGCTATCCTACATCCACGTTGATGGAGACTTCAACCCACGAAGGGTAACGGTTGCGCGAGTCCATGGAGGGCTCCACCCACGAAGGGTCCACGAAGTAGCAACCTTGTCTATCCCACCATGGCCATCGCCCACGAAGGACTTGCCTCACTAGCGGTAGATCTTCACGAAGTAGGCAATCTCCTTGCCCTTACAAACTCCTTGGTTCAACCCCACAATCTTGTCGGAGGCTCCCAAGTGACACCTAGCCAATCTAGGAGACACCACTCTCCAAGAAGTAACAAATGGTGTGTTGATGATGAACTCCTTGCTCTTGTGCTTCAAATGATAGTATCCCCAACACTCAACTCTCTCTCATAGGATTTGGATCTGGTGGAAAGAAGGTTTGAGTGGAAAGCAACTTGGGGAAGGCTAGAGATCAAGATTCATATGGTAGGAATGGAATATCTTGGTCTCAACACATGAGTAGGTGATTCTCTCTCAGAACATATGAGTTGGAAGTGTATATGTGTTCTGATAGCTCTCTCCATGAATGAAGAGTAGGTGGAGGGGTATATATAGCCTCCACACAAAATCTAACCGTTACACACAATTTACCAATCTTGGTGGGACCGAATCAACAAACTCAGTCGGACCAAAAAGGTAAACCTAGTGACCGTTAGAGATTTTCGGTGGGACTGACATGCAACTCGGTAGGACCGATATGGTTAGGGTTTGGGCATAACGTAATCTCGGTGAGACCGATTACACAAACTTGGTGAGACCGATTTTGGTAATTAGCTAACCAGAGAGTTGGTCAGGCAAATTCGGTGGGACCGATTTGCTCTTTCGGTGAGATCGAAAAGTTACAAAAGGGAAACAGAGAGTTTACATTGCAATCTCGGTGGGACCGAACCGCTCTTTCGGTGAGACCGGAAAGTTACGAAAGGGAAACAGAGAGTTTGCAATCCCATCTCGGTGAGACCGAGATCCCTATCGGTAGAACCGAATTGCTAGGGTTTGGCAGTGGCTTATGACAAGTGAAACTCGGTGGCGCCGGATAGAAAGAATCGGTAGGACCGAGTTTGGCTTAGGGTTTAGGTCAAATGTGGATATGGGAAAGTAGTTGAGGGTTTTTGGAGCATATCACTAAGCACATGAAGCAAGAGGCTCATTAAGCAACACCTCATCCCTCCTTGATAGTATTGGCTTTTCCTAAAGACTCGATGTGATCTTGGATCACTAAAATATAAAATGAAGAGTCTTGAGCTTTTGAGCTTGAGCCAATCCTTTGTCCTTAGCATTTTGAGGGTTCCACTTTCACATCTATGCCATGCCAATCATTGAGCTTTCCTGAAATAATCATCTTGGAATAGCATTAGCTCAATGAGCTATATGTTGTTATGAATTACCAAAACCACCTAGGGATAGTTGCACTTCAAATGAGCAAATCGGTCCCACCGAGTTTGCCTGACCAACTCTCTGGTTAGCTAATTACCAAAATCGGTCTCACCGAGTTTGTGTAATCGGTCTCACCGAGATTACGTTATGCCCTAACCCTAAGAAAATCTGTCCTACCGAGTTGCATGTCAGTCCCACCAAAAATCTCTAACGGTCACTAGGTTTACCTTTTCGGTCCGACCGAGTTTTTTGATTCGGTGCCACCGAGATTGGAAAACTGTGTGTAACGGTTGGTTTTGTGTGGAGGCTATATATACCCCTCCACCTCCTCTTCATTCGTGGAGAGAGCCATCAGAACACATCTACACTTCCAACTCATATGTTTTGAGAGAGAATCACCTACTCATGTTTTGAGACCAAGATATTCCATTCCTACCATATGAATCTTGATCTCTCGCCTTCCCAAGTTGCTTTCCACTCAAATCTTCTTTCCACCAGATCCAAATCCTATGAGAGAGAGTGGAGTGTTGGGGAGACTATCATTTGAAGCACAAGAGCAAGGAGTTCATCATCAATACACCATTTGTTACTTCTTGGAGAGTGGTGTCTCCTAGATTGGCTAGGTGTCACTTGGGAGCCTCCGACAAGATTGTGGAGTTGAACCAAGGAGTTTGTAAGGGCAAGGAGATCGCCTACTTCGTGAAGATCTACCGCTAGTGAGGCAAGTCCTTCGTGGGCGATGGCCATGGTGGGATAGACAAGGTTGCTTCTTCGTGGACCCTTCGTGGGTGGAGCCCTCCATGGACTCGCGCAACCGTTACCCTTCGTGGGTTGAAGTATCCATCAACGTGGATGTAGGATAGCACCACCTATCCGAACCACGGGAAAAACATCCGTGTCTCCAATTGCGTTTGAATTCTCCAAACCCTTCCCTTTACATTCTTGCAAGTTGCATGCTTTACTTTCTGCTGCAAATATACTCTTTGCATGCTTGCTTGAATTGTGTGATGATTGCTTGACTTGTCCTAAAATAGCTAAAATCTGCCAAGAACTAAAATTGGGAAAAGGTTAAGTTTTTATTTGGTCAAGTAGTCTAATCACCCCCCCCCCTCTAGACATACTTTCGATCCTACAACGTGGTTCACCTGTCCCCTGTTGAAAGGGTTCGGCTTCTTCCCAGAACTTCCATTGCCATTCTGGCCTTCAGGACATTCGTTGGCATAATGTCTGGTCTTCTGACACTTAAAGCAAGTGACTTGGCTCAGGTCTTTCTTGGCTGGGGTTGATGGGTTGGTGCGATTCTGTCCATTGCTTCCTCCATTCCCATTACCATTCTTGGTGCCATTGTGATTGTGCGAGCTACCTCCTCCATGAGTATGCTGAAAATGTCCTCCCGATCTAGGGGTAAAACGTGTCTTCTGCTGAGCTCGTCAATTGTACTTCCCTTGTCCATACTTCCTCTTGCGATTCTCAATTTGCTGCTGCTTGCCTTCAATCATAAGAGCACGGTCTACCAACTCCTGGTAGTTGTTGAAGGTTGCTACCATCAACTGCAGGCTCAACTCATTATTCAGTCCTTCCAGAAACTTTTCCTGCTTAGCTGCATCCATAGCAACGTCATCTGGGGCATAATGTGCTAATTTACTAAAGTCCTCCACATATTGGCCAATTGCCCGTCCTCCTTGGCGCAAGTTGCGAAACTCACGCTTCTTCATGGCCATAGCTCATGCTGAAACGTGGGCAGTTCGAAAGGCCTGCTGGAACTGGTCCCATGTGACAGTGTCGACAGGGAAAGTGGCTGTGAAATTCTCCCACCATGATGTTGCGGGTCCTTCAAGCTGATATGCGGCAAACTTCACCTTCTCCGCATCTGTGCATCCTGCTGTGGTCAACTCTCTAGCTGTCTTGCAGAGCCAATCATCTGCTACTATCGGCTCGGTGCTACTGGAAAACACCGGCGGATTCAGCCTAAGAAAACGGGCTAAGTGGTCAACAGGTGGTGGTGGTGGTGGGTTGTTGTTGTTGTTCCCCTGATTCTGATTCTGGACTAGCAACTGCATCAATGTGTTCTGCTGCTGGATCAACTAGGTGAGCTTCGATGGAAAGGTAAATCCGGGGTCACGTCTCGAAGGCATCTGAGGGTTTAGAAAAGATGAGATGTAAGAATAGAGGGGGTCTAAAGAGAAAACACTACCCATATGCACATGAGGCAAAAGCAAACAATTCACTTCATTCAATCAAACAAGGGCATACAATCGATCTAACTATCGCAAAAGTGCTCGGACTACTATATTTACATGGTGGACTACTACTGCTGATGAGGTGGTCTACTAGAAATATTCTTCGGTTGCAGACTCCATGATATCTGCTCCGGCTTCATCAACATAGTCATCATCGCTATCATCTGGATCCGAGTTGGTGTTGTCGATGATGATGTAGTCTTCCGGGCGAATCTCCTTGGGTTCTTCGTCTTCATCTACTGGTGTAGGGCCTCCCATAAATATCCCGATCTTCATTGTTAGGTCGGCATTCTTATCCACCAATACTTCAATTTCTTCTTCATAATCTTCACGTGTAGCCTTGAGTTCTTCCTCCAGTTCCTTGATTCTTGTCCTTGCCTTCTTCAGATCTATCATGTCGGTGCACATCTGGTTCTCCTGTCGTCGAATGTGCTGGTTTAACTCCTGGATAAAAGCTGCAATGGATCTATCCTTTCTGGTGTTGATCATCTCCCAATGCTTATCTCGGCGCCCACAAATCTGGTAGATAGTATCCTTGAGATCATTGCTGTAGACTTCTCCAATGCGTCCCATGGTGATGTGAGCTGCCATGCTCTTTCCTAGACTCCAAGTTGGTGCATCAAAAGAAAACTCTATGGGCTCAGTGACTAGCATGAACGTTCTTCCTGGAACTTGAACTTGAATCATCCAGTGCTCTTCTTCAGGTAAAGTGGCGTTGTATGTTCCGGTGAAGCTGGGTACTCCTATGTTCAGGTATCTAGTGACTTCCTTCAGGTGACGTCCAAAGGGTGTATCTTCATCCGGTTGCATGAACTTGTTCCTTGCATCCGCCATCCTAAAGAGTAGAAAAGATGAGAGGTCAGAAGAGAAGAGAGTGAATAGTGATCTAGGTCTTTAGCTTAGTGGTCGTGTCCTACAGTCAGCGTGTGCTCTGATACCATCTCTGTAGCGACCAGACCTCAAACAGTCTGATCTCTGTGCTCCGGTGTCATCCCTGGACCAGTAATGCTGACACCACACAGTACTCGGGGGATTTTTAACAGAGTAGCAATCACACACTTATTACATCGAGTGTCTCAATAGAGAACTTATTACAATAAATATGGCTTAAGGCCATCTAATAACTATAACAGCGGAAGGCTTGGAAGATAAGTGAGTCCATCAACTCCAACGGCATCACTGAGTATAGAACCACGACCTAAAAACTCCTTAATCGTCGTCTGAAAAGTCTGCAACATTAACGTTGCAGCCCGAAACGGGTCAGCACATGGAATATGCTGGCAAGGTAACACATAGTCAGTAATGGAATGAAACAGCTATACTATATGCATATTTGGCTGGTGGAAAGCTCTATGGTTACAGTTTTGCGTAAAGCCATTTTTTCCCTACTACAAAGGAAATAAATTTATTTAACTATCATGGTAGTTGTTAAACATTGAGAATGGTTGACAGCATCCTCAATCCCAATTAAACATCATCATTAACAAAACCCAACAAAATTTAATTTAGAGTAACATGTTGAGATTCACATGATAATCCAGGTACTAGATACTCAAGATGTCCATAACTGGGGACACGGCTAATCATGATTAGTTTATTACACTCTGCAGAGGTTTACGCACTTTTCCCCACAAGACTCGATCACCTCTGTTTGGTTTCTCGCACTACATGGTGTTTGAGAAGACGGATGACCGAGACATAGTCTTTCAGAAGCGCTAGCACCTTACGATGGATAGACCGTTACACCTACTTTCCCCTACATCTGCTAGTCTACCCTGTAAGAGTTCGCACGACATAATCAACTATGCCAGAGCCCATAATGGCTTGTGGCTGCACACAGAAGTTTCTAGTTTGAAAAATCTCATGATCCCTTTGGGCCTGGGTGGCGGTCCAAAAGAAAACAGGCAATCCTGAAATACCTAGGTACCTCAATCGACCCAGATGTGTGTTTAAGTTGCCACCTTAGATAAACCATTAATTAACAATACTCACATCTGTCATGGATATCACTCACCCAATCCACGTCTACTAGCATAGCTTGGCACAATAAGCAAATGTAGAAGTAACTTCCAAAGGTTTGATAATAAACAGGTAATAGGTTCTACCTCAACTACTCCCCAAACCCACAATTTAATTAGATCCTAATTATGCAATGTGTGAGGATTGATCTAATGCAATAAAACTGGGTAGTAGAAAAGGTATGATCAAAGTGTTACTTGCCTTGCTGATGGTCCGCGAAACCTAGAGATTCGAAGTAACAAGCGGCGCACTCCGGGTATTCTATCGCAGACAAACAAACAAGCATACAATAAGTACTCATCTAATGCACAGGTAAAACTCAAATAAGAGATCTAACCAGAAGGTTCAACTTAAGAACTCCGGTTGGCAAAAAGAATCAAATCGAACGAAACAACGAAAGTCAAACGACAAAAGAAAACAACTTCGTTCTACTAATCTGGATCTAAGTCAAATTTTACAGTAGCAAAAACTAGTTTAAGTTGGTTAAACGGATAGAGGGTTTCAAGACGAAACTCCAGGCGCTTGAATCGCCTGATTCCGATAAACAAGCGAAAAGTTATACTAAAACGAAAATCGAATCAGAAATCGCGATCAGAAAAATCGCGGATTTAATCCGAGAAAAAGAAAAACGACGAACGTTCGCTAGAATGAACGAATGGACGAATGCTCGCAAAATAAATAAATCGGAAAAACCGATCTATTAAAAAAACCGAAACTAAAAAAACCGATGGAAAAACTGAATGGTTTTTTTCGAAGAAAAAAACGGCGGCACGGATTTCGAGGCAAACCTCGGGCGGCGTGCGGCGGCGGCGGCGGCGGGGTCGGCAGCGTGCTAGGGTTTCGGGGGTGCGGGCGGGCTGGCTTCGGCTGGGCTCCCCCCCCCCCCCCCGGCTTATAAACCCTACGCGGGCCGGAGTCCCGGTCGGACACGGCCCGTAGGTCGGTGCGATTTTTTTTAAATAATTACGCGAAGAAGAAAAATAAAAAGAAATACTAAACGGACTCCAAAAATCCCGAAATAAATTTTTCCGGGCTTCTAAAATCAAGTCGCACAAGGTGAACATTTATTTGCGGCCTAAATGCTATTTTGAAAAACACACATTTTTCCTAAATTCAAATAAAAGAACGAAAAACTCCGAAATAAAATCTTATTTGATTTTATTGTTAAATCCTCAATATTCCTTTATTTTGGGAAAGTCATTTTATTCCCTCTCTCATATTTTTGTAATAGAAATAATTGATGATAAAATAATAAAAATCAAATGATCCTATTCTCAAAATTTGAGAAAACTCAAATATGAAAATAATGAATTCCCCAACTCTCTCCGTGGGTCCTTGAGTTGCGTAGAAATTTCTAGGATCAAACCAAAGCAAAATAAAATATGATATGCATTGATGATCTAATGTATAACATTCCAAATTGAAAATTTGGGATGTTACACCAGTGTCAGTTTCTGTTTTTCCTAGTTTTTGAGTTTTAGAGAAAAGGAAAATCAAACGGAGTCCAATTGACCTAAAACTTCACGGAAGTTATTTTTGGACCAGAAGAAGGCCATGGAGTAAAAGAGTTGGGCCAGAAGAGTCCCGGGCTGCCCACGAGGGTGGGGGGCACACCCACCCCCCTGGGCGCGCCTCCCTACCTCATGGACAGCACAGAGAACCCCCTAACTTGTTCTCGACGCCAAAACCTCTTATATATACTGAAACTTCCAGAAAGAAACCTAGATCGGGAGTTCCGCCGCTGCAAGCCTCTGTAGCCATCGAAAACCAATCTAGACCCGTTCTGGCACCCTGCCGGAGGTGGGAATCCCTTTCCGTTGGCCATCTTCATCATCTCGGCGCTCTCCATGACGAGGAGGGAGTAGTTCTCTGCTACCTCTTGAGCACTGCGTTGGTTTTCCCTTGAAGAGGAAAGGGTGATGCAGTAGAGCAGCGTAAGTATTTCCCTTAGTTTTTGAGAACCAAGGTATCAATCCAGTAGGAGGCCACGCATGAGTCCCTCGCACCTACACAAACAAATAAACTCCTCGCAACCAACGCGATAAAGGGGTTGTCAATCCCTTCACGGTCACCTACGAGAGTGAGATCTGATAGATATGATAAGATAATATTTTTGGTATTTTTATGATAAAGATAAATAAATATGCAAGTAAAATAAATGGCAAAGGAAATAACTAAGTATTGGAAGATTAATATGATGGAAAATAGACCCGGGGGCCATAGGTTTCACTAGAGGCTTCTCTCGAGAGCATAAGTATTACGGTGGGTGAACAAATTACTGTTGAGCAATTGACAGAATTGAGCATAGTTATGAGAATATCTAGGTATGATCATGTATATAGGCATCACGCCCAAGACAAGTAGACCGACTCCTGCTTGAATCTACTACTATTACTCCACACATCGACCGCTATCCAACATGCATCTAGAGTATTAAGTTCAAGAGAACAGAGTAACGCTTTAAGCAAGATGACATGATGTAGAGGGATAAAATCATGCAATATGATATAAACCCCATCTTGTTATCCTCGATGGCAACAATACAATACGTGCCTTGCTGCCCCTACTGTCACTAGGAAAGGACACCGCAAGATTGAACCCAAGGCTAAGCACTTCTCCCATTGCAAGAAAGATCAATCTTGTAGGCCAAACCAAACTGATAATTTGAAGAGACTTGCAAAGATAACCAATCATACATCAAAGAATTCAGAGAAGATTCAAATATTGTTCATAGATAAAATTGATCATAAACCCACAATTCATCAGTCTCAAGAAACACACCACAAAAGAAGATTACATCGAATAGATCTCCACAAGAGAGGGGGAGAACTTTGTATTGAGATCCAAATAGAGAGAAGAAGCCATCTAGCTAATAACTATGGACCCGTAGGTCTGAAGTAAACTACTCACACTTCATCGGAGAGGCTATGGTGATGATGTAGAAGCCCTCCGTGATCCATACCCCCTCGGGCGAAGCTCTGGAAAAGGCCCCAAGATGGGATCTCGTGGATACAGAAAGTTACGGCAGTGGAATTAGGGTTTTGGCTCCGTATCTGGTAGTTTGGGGGTACATAGGTATATATAGGAGGAAGGAGGACGTCGGTGGAGCAACATGGGCCCCACGAGGGTGGAGGGCGCGCCTGGGGGGGGTAGGCGCGCCCCCTACCTCGTGCCTTCCTGGTTGATTGCTTAACGTCCAAGTCCTCTGGATCATGTTCGTTCCAAAAATCACGTTCTCGAAGGTTTCATTCCGTTTGGACTCCGTTTGATATTCTTTTTCTGCAAAACCCTAAAATACGCAAAAAAGCAATTCTGGGCTAGGCCTCCGGTTAATAGGTTAGTCCCAAAAATAATATAAAAGTGTATATAAAGCCCAATAATGTCCAAAATAGGATATAATATAGCATGGAACAATAAAAAATTATAGATACGTTAGAGACGTATCAAGCATCCCCAAGCTTAATTCCTGCTCGTCCTCGAGTAGGTAAATGATAAAAACAGAATTTTTGATGTGGAATGCTACTTGGCATAATTTCAATGTAATTCTCTTAATTGTGGTATGAATATTCAGATCCTAAAGATTCAAGACAAAAGTTTAATATTGACATAGAAATAATAATACTTCAAGCATACTAACTAAGCAATTATGTCTCTTCAAAATAACATGGCCAAAGGAAGTTATCCCTACAAAATCATATAGTATGGCTATGATCCATCTTCACCACACAAAGTATTCAAATCATGCACAACCCCGATGACAAGCCAAGAAATTGTTTCATACTTTTTGTGTTCTCAAACTTTTTCAATCTTCGCGCAATACATGAGCGTGAGCCATGGACATAGCACTATAGGTGAAATAGAATGGTGGTTGTGGAGAAGACAAAAAGGGAGAAGATAATCTCACATCAACTAGGCGTATCAACGGGCTATGGAGATGCCCATTAATAGATATCAATGTGAGTGAGTAGGGATTGCCATGCAACGGATGCACTAGATCTATAAGTATATGAAATCTCAACAAAAGAAACTAAGTGGGTGTGCATGCAACTTGCTTGCTCACGAAGACCTAGGGCATTTGACGAAGCCCATCGTTGGAATATACAAGCCAAGTTCTATAATGAAAAATTCCCACTAGTATATGAAAGTGATAGCATAGTAGACTCTTTATCATGAAGATCATGGTGCTACTTTGAAGCACAAGTGTGGAAAAAAGGATAGTAGTATTGCCCCTTTTTATTTATTTATTCTTTGAGGGGGGCTTCTTTTTTTGGCCTTTCTTTCTTTTTGGGACAATACTCTATGAATGATGATTATCACACTTCTATTTATTTACAACTCAATGATTACAACTCGATACTAGAACAAAGTATGACTCTATATGAATGCCTCGGGCGGTGTACCGGGATAGCAATGATGCATGAGTGACTTATATGAAAGAATTATGAATGGTGGCTTTGCCACAACTAAAATGTCAACTACATGATCATGCGAAGCAATATGACAATGATGGAGCGTGTCATAGTAAACGGAACGGTGGAAAGTTGCATGGCAATATATCTCGGAATGGCTATGAAAATGCCATGATAGGTAGGTATGGTGGCTGTTTTGAGGAAGGTATATGGTGGGTGTATGATACCGGCAAAAGGTGCGCGGTATTAGAGAGGCTAGCAATGGTGGAAGGGTGAGAGTGCGTATAATCCATGGACTCAACATTAGTCATAAAGAACTCACATACTTATTGCAAAAATCTATTAGTTATCAAAGCAAAGTACTATGCGCATTCTCCTAGGGGGATAGATTTGTAGGAAAAGACCATCGCTCGTCCCCGACCGCCACTCATAAGGAGGACAATCAATAAATACATCATGCTCCGACTTCTTAACATAACGGTTCACATACGTGCATGCTATGGGAATCACAAACTTCAACACAAGAATTTCTCAAATTCACAACTACTCAACTAGCACGACACTAATATCACCATCTCCATATCTCAAAACAATTATCAAGTTTCAAACTTCTCATAGTACTCAACACACTCATAAGAAATTTTTATTATTAATCTTGAATGCCTAACATAATTAAAGCAAATTACCATGCTGTTTTGTAGGAATCTAAAATAATCTAAGTGAAGCATCAGAGAACAATGGTTTCTATAAAACAAATCTACCAACGTGCTCTAAAAGATATAAGTGAAGCACTAGAGCAAAAACTATATAACTCAAAAGATATAAGTGAAGCACATAAAATATTCTAACAATTCCCGAATCATGAGTTTATCTCTCAAAAAGGTGTGCGCAGCAATGATGATTGTGGAAAACTAAAAAATAAATACTCAAATAATACAACACACTCCAAGCAAAACACATATCATGTAGTAAATAAAAATATAGCTTCAAGTAAAGTTACCGATAGAAGTACACGAAAGAGGGGATGCCTTCCGGGGCATCCCTAAGCTTTGGATTTTAGGTGTCCTTAGATTATCTTAGGGGTTCCATGGGCATCCCCAAGCTTAGGCTATTTCCACTCCTTGTTCCATAATCCATCAAAATCTTTACCCAAAACTTGAAATCTTCACAACACAAAACTTAAAGTAGAAAATCTCGTGAGCTAAATTAGCTAAAGAAAACAAAACACCACTTCAAGGTACTGTAATGAACTCATTCTTTATTTATATTGGTGTTAAACCTACTGTATTCCAACTTCTCTATGGTTTATAAACTATTTTACTAGCCATAGATTCATCAAAATAAGCAAACAACACACGAAAAACAGAATCTGTCAAAAACAGAACAGTCTGTAGTAATCTGTAACTAACGCAAACTTCTGGAACTCCAAAAATTCTAAAATAAATTTCTGGACGTGAGGAATTTATCTATTAATCATCTGCAAAAAGAATTAACTAAATAGCACTTTTCAAATAAAAATGGCAGCAATTCTCGCGAGCGCTGAAGTTTCTGTTTGTTTACAACAAGATTAAAAAGACTTACCCCAAGTCTTCCCAACGGATCTACTTGGCACAAACACTAATTTAAACACAAAAAACAACCAAAACAGAGGCTAGATGAATTATTTATTACAAAACAGGAGCAAAAAGCAAGGAATAAAAATAAAATTGGGTTGCCTCCCAACAAGCGCTATCGTTTAACGCCCCTAGCTAGGCATAAAAGCGAAGATAGATCTAGGTATTGCCATCTTTGGAAAGCAATCCATAAGTGGCTCTCATAATAGATTCAATAGGTAATTTAGTTTTATTTCTAGGTAAGTGTTCCGTGCCTTTCCTTAACGGAAATTGGAATCTAATATTCCCTTCCTTCATATCAATAATTGCACCAATCGTTCTAAGGAAAGGTCTACCAAGAATAATAGGACATGAAGGATTGCAATCTATGTCAAGAACAATAAAATCCACGGGCACATAATTCCTATTTGAAACAATAAGAACATCATTAATTCTTCCCATAGGTTTCTTAATAGTGGAATCCGCAAGGTGCAAGTTTAAAGAGCAATCATCAAAATCACGGAAACCTAACAAATCACACAAAGTCTTTGGAATCATGGAAACACTAGCATGCAAATCACACAAAGCATAACATTCATGATATTTAATCTTAATTTTAATAGTAGGTTCCCACTCATCATAAAGTTTTCTAGGGATTGAAATTTCCAACTCAAGTTTTTCTTCATAAGATTGCATCAAAGATCAACGATATGTTTGGTAAAGGCTTTATTTTGACTATAATCATGAGGAGAATTTAGCATGGATTGCAGCAAGGAAATACAATCTATCAAAGAGAAATTATCATAATTAAATTTCTTGAAATCCAAAATAGTGGGTTCATTAATATTTAAAGTTTTGACTTCTTCAATCCCACTTTTAACAATTTTAGCATCAAGATCTAAAGACTCCAAATTTTTGGAACGCCTTCTAGGTGAAGGTGGATCATATTCAGTCCCATAATTATCAAGATTCATATTACAAAACAAAGATTTAATAGGGGACACATCAATAACTTTTAGATCTTCATCTTTGTTATCATGAAAACTAGAAGAACACGCTTTTATAAAGCAATCTTTCTTAGCACGCATCCTAGCGGTTCTTTCTTTGCACTCATTAATGGAAACTCTCATGGATTTGAGAGACTCATTGATATCATGCTTAGGATGAATAGATCTAAGTTTCAAAGAATCAACATCAAGAGAAATTATATCAACGTTCCTAGCCAACTCATCAATCTTAAGCATTTTTTCTTCAATCAAAGCATTGAAATTCTTTTGCGAGGTAATAAATTATTTAATATTAGATTCAAAATCAGAGGGTATCTTATTAAAATTTCCATAAGAATTGTTGTAGGAATTACCATAATTATTAGAGGAATTACTAGGATACGGCCTAGGATTAAAGTTTCCTCTATACGCGTTGTTACCAAAATTATTCCTACCAACAAAATTCACATCCAAAGATTCATTATTATTCTCAATCAAAGTAGACAAAGGCATATCATTAGGATCATAAGAAACACTTTTATTAGAAAATAATTTCATAAGTTCATCCATCTTACCACTCAAAACATTAATTTCTTCTGTCGCATGCACTTTCTTATTAGTAGGTCTTTCAGTGTGCCATTGAGAATAATTAACCATAATATTATCTAGGAGTTTAGTAGCTTCTCCTAAAGTGATTTCCATAAAAGTGCCTCCCGCGGCCGAATCTAAAAGATTTCTAGAAGCAAAATTCAATCCGGCATAAATTTTTTGTATAATCATCCACAATTCAAACCATGTGTAGGGCAATTACGTATCATTAATTTCATCCTCTCCCGAGCTTGTGCACCATGTTCATGATCAAGTTGCTTAAAATTCATAATATCGTTTCTAAGAGAGATGATCTTAGCGGGAGGAAAATACTTAGAGATAAAAACATCTTTGCACTTATTCCACGAATCAATACTATTTTTAGGCAAAGACGAAAACCAAGCTTTAGCACGATCTCTAAGCGAAAAAGGAAACAGCTTCAATTTAACAATATCATTTCCACATATTTCTTCTTTTGCATATCACACAAATCAACGAAGTTGTTTAGATGGGTAGCGGCATCTTCACTAGGAAGGCCGGAAAATGGATCTTTCATGACAAGATTCAGCAAAGCAGCATTAATTTCACAAGATTCAGCATTGGTAAGAGGAGCAATTGGAGTGCTAATAAAATCATTATTGTTAGTATTGGTAAAGTCACACAATTTGGTATTATCTTGAGCCATCGTGACAAGCAAGCAATCCGACACACAAGCAAACAAGAAACGGGCAAAAAGTGGCGAATAGAGAAAGAGAGGGAGGATGGAGAGAGAGAGGGCGAATAAAACGGCAAGGGTGAAGTGGGGGAGAAGAAAATGAGAGGCAAACGGCAAATAATGTAATGCGGGAGATAAGGGTTTGTCATGGGTACTTGGTATGTTGAATTTTGCGTAGACTCCCCGGCAACGGCGCCAGAAATCCTTCTTGCTACCTCTTGAGCACTGTGTTGGTTTTCCCTTGAAGAGGAAAGGGTGATGCAGTAGAGCAGCGTAAGTATTTCCCTCAGTTTTTGAGAACCAAGGTATCAATCGAGTAGGAGGCCACGCACGAGTCCCTCGCACCTACACAAACAGATAAACTCCTCGCAACCAACGCGATAAAGGGGTTGTCAATCCCTTCACGGTCACCTACGAGAGTGAGATCTGATAGATATGATAAGATAATATTTTTGGTATTTTTATGATAAAGAGAAATAAAGATGCAAGTAAAATAAATGGCAAAGGAAATAACTAAGTACTGGAAGATTAATATGATGGAAAATAGACCCAGGGGCCATAGGTTTCACTAGAGGCTTCTCTCGAGAGCATAAGTATTACGATGGGTGAACAAATTACTGTTGAGCAATTGACAGAATTGAGCATAGTTATGAGAATATCTAGGTATGATCATGTATATAGGCATCACGCCCAAGACAAGTAGACCGACTCCTGCTTGAATCTACTACTATTACTCCACACATCGACCGCTATCCAACATGCATCTAGAGTATTAAGTTCAAGAGAACAGAGTAACACTTTAAGCAAGATGACATGATGTAGAGGGATAAAATCATGCAATATGATATAAACCCCATCTTGTTATCCTCGATGGCAACAATACAATACGTGCCTTGCTGCCCCTACTGTCACTAGGAAAGGACACCGCAAGATTGAACCCAAAGCTAAGCACTTCTCCCATTGCAAGAAAGATCAATCTTGTAGGCCAAACCAAACTGATAATTCAAAGAGACTTGCAAAGATAACCAATCATACATAAAAGAATTCAGAGAAGATTCAAATATTGTTCATAGATAAACTTGATCATAAACCCACAATTCATCAGTCTCAAGAAACACACCGCAAAAGAAGATTACATCGAATAGATCTGCACAAGAGAGGGGGAGAACTTTGTATTGAGATCCAAAAAGAGAGAAGAAGCCATCTAGCTAATAACTATGGACCCGTAGGTGTGAAGTAAACTACTCACACTTCATCGGAGAGGCTATGGTGATGATGTAGAAGCCCTCCATGATCGATACCCCCTCGGGCGAAGCTCCGAAAAAGGCCCCAAGATGGGATCTCATGGATACAGAAAGTTACGACGGTGCAATTAGGGTTTTGGCTCCGTATTTGGTAGTTTGGGGGTACGTAGGTATATATAGGAGGAAGGAGTACGTCGGTGGAGCAACATGGGCCCCACGAGGGTGGAGGGCGCGCTTGGGGGGGGGGTAGGCGCGCCCCCTACCTCGTGCCTTCCTGGTTGATTGCTTGACGTGGGGTCCAAGTCCTCTGGATCATGTTCGTTCCAAAAATCACGTTCCCGAAGGTTTCATTCCGTTTGGACTCCGTTTGATATTCTTTTTCTGCGAAACCCTAAAAGAGGCAAAAAAACAGCAATTCTGGGTGGGCCTCCGGTTAATAGGTTAGTCCCAAAATAATATAAAAGTGTATAATAAAGCCCAATAATGTCCAAAACAGGATATAATATAGCATGGAACAACCAAAAATTATAGATACGTTGGAGACGTATCATTCTCCCTCGGGGCTGAGGGTATGTACCAGTAGCTATGTGTTTGATCTCTCTCTCTCTCTCTCGTGTTCTTGAGTTGGCACGATCTTGATGTATCGCGAGCTTTGCTATTATACACTACAAAAAAAGACACATCCGTGACATTTTGGGCCGAACGAAAAAATATTCTGTCATACGTATGACACTTCTATGATGATAATTGTGAAAAACCCCGGTATCATGATAGATGTGGTGGGCTCCTACTTCTATGACAAAAAATCATGACAGAAAATGGGCTTTTTGTCCTTAGCGGGCCGGAGACGCATCTGCATGACATTCTTTGGGCCGTCCATGACGAAAAAACTATGGTAGAAGCAAGGGGGAGGAAAATTTCGGGGAGTTCCCGGTTACGGTGGGAGGTCGGGGGCCGAGCGATGCGCGTTTCTCTCGTACACGTACACGCGTGTGTGCGAGGCGTTGGCTCTAACTGAACCCGAGCGAGGCGTTGGGCTCTAACTGAACCCGAACGATTGCACTGCAGGCTACGCATTACTGAACCCGAGCGATCGATCGATGGATGTTAACTGAACCCGATCGAGCGATTCCTTCGCTACTGCTGCTAACTGAAGTTGATCGATGCTGCCTCTGGGATGAACAGTGAGCGTTGCCAGGGGGTGGATGAACAGTGAGCGGTGGCGTTGCCTCTGGATGAATAGGACCCCGTGGTGTGGTGGAGGGCTGGATGAACAGTAGACGGTGGAGGGGTGCCCATGGAGGGGTGGTTGAACAGGACCCCGTGGTGTGGAGGGCTGGATGAACAGTAGACGGTGGAGGGGTGCCCGTGGAGGGGTGGTTGAACAGTAGCCGGTGGAGTAGCGCGCGGTGGAGGTTGGATGAACAGGAGCCCGTGGAGGCTGGAGGAGGTCGACAGTGGAGATGAACAGTATCCCGTGGAGTCCCGTTTTGCGGTACGCCACACCCCTCCCGATGAGCAGGACCCCCGTTTCGACCGTAGCGCTCCAACACAAGTCCGTTTCGTCCGTTTTGCGGTACGCCACACCCCTCCCGATCAACAGGACCCCCGTTTCGACCGTAGGAGGTCCGTTAACTCCGTTTTGCGGTACGCCAGACCCCTCCCGATCAACAGGACCCCGTTCTAAACGTAGGAGGTCCGTTTCCTCCATTGTGCGGTACGCCAAGCCTCGTTTCCATCGCCTGTTCCATCCAAGCCCTCCCGATGAACACGACCACGCATTCCGTTCCGACTCAGCAGGTTGGCTCCCACACGTTCTGTTGCCTCCCGATGAACACGATGCATTCCGTTGCCTCCCCATGAACCCGACGCATTCCGTTGCCTCCCCATGAACACGACGACGACGTTGTTTCTCCATTCTGACCCAGCCATGTACACGAGCCCTGGCCGTACGTATGTGCGAGTAGGCGTTCGAGACCCTGCCCGTATGTATGTATGTGGCCGTATTTTCTTTCTTGCACCCTGGCCGCTGTACGTATGTGTACATGCTACATGCGCGCCTCTACTACGACACGTACGCGCCTCTACTACGACACGTACGCGCCTCTACTACGACACGTGCGCGCCTCTACATCGACCAGTATATATGTACGTACACGTTCCCGACCAGAATGACAACGCTACATACGCTTCGACCAGGTGGGTCCCGACTGTCAGGCACTTCCTTGCCTATGAAGATGTAGTTGGTGGGTCCCAGCAGTCAGGGGGGCGAATCGTTTTGTTTTTTTGCTCGGACGCACTTCCTTTCGTGCGAAGATGTAGCTGCTGGGTCCCAGCAGTCAGGGGGGATCATTTTGTTTTTTTGCTCGGACGCACTTCCTTGCGTGCGAAGATGTAGTTGGTGGGTCCCAGCAGTCAGGGGGGCGAATCGTTTTTTTCGGACGCACTTCCTTGCGTGCGAAGATGTAGCTGGTGGGTCCCAGCAGTCAGGGGGCGAATCATTTTTTTTCGGACGCACTTCCTTGGTGCGAAGATGTAGCTGGTGGGTCCCAGTAGTCAGGGGGAAACATTTTTTCACAAAATATGGTGGACCGTTCGGTGGGTCCCCACTGTCAAGTGGAGGAATAATTATTTTGCGCGTAATAAGGAGGCACTTCCTTGCTGCGGCCGTGGACCCAGCTGTCAGCCTCTCCACGTACAGTCCACGTCCAATGGAAGCCATTCCTTGACCAAGTTGACCACGCCGCGCCGAGAGCACCAGGGCGGTGGACAACGGCAAGGCCTAGGGAGGGGACGACATGGAGCCGGGGAAGACGCGGCAGTGGATTCCCACGCATAGAGGAGTATGAGGGTTCACTCGTTCGGCTGCAGTGTGAGGCTGTCGTCGCTGCAGAATAATAGGGGGTGTGGGTGCGTAGAGGGATGGCCTGGCAAGCGGTGGGAGTAGTAGGGGGCGGTGAGGCCTTCGCGACATCACAGCCGGCCACGGGCGGCAAGAGCAGGCGGCACGACCGGCGCTGCTTTGGGCGGCTGGAGCAAGAAGAACAGAGGTTGAAGAAGCACTACGGCCGTTGGATGGACATCGTACGGTCACTGGAGCTAGAATCGTTCATATATTGACTAAAGTTGACACATGCCTCCGTCCCAGTCAACTTAGTAGGCCCACAAGTCAGCCTCCCACCAAGGTGGGTCCCAGGTAGCAGGGGGTATTCATTTTTTTGTGCGTAATAAGGAGGCACTTCCGGTGGGTCCGAGCTGACAGCGGGGGGAACGTTTTTTTGCGAAATACGGTGGCTCGTCCTGTGGGTCCCATCAGTCAGGGGGAATGTTTTTTTTCGTGAAATACTGGTGGCCCGTCCGGTGGGTCCCTGCTGTTAGGTGGAGGAATAATTATTTTCTGCGTAATAAGGAGGCACTTCCTTGCGACTGTCGTGGACCCAGCTGTCAGCCTCTCCACGTACAGTACTCTTCCGATGGAAGTCGGTCGTTGACCACATTGACTACGCCGCGCCGAGAGCACCACGATGGTGGATGACAACGAGGCCTAGGAAGGGGATGACGCGGAGCCAGGGAAGACGCGGCAGTGGAAGCCCGCGCGGAGAGGAGTACTAGGGTTCACCGGTTCGGATGCGGTGTGAGGCTGCCGTCGCCATAGAATTACAGGGGTTGTGGGTGAGTACAGGGATGCCCTGGCCAGCGGTGGGAGTAGTAGGGGGCGCTGAGGCCTGCGCGACAGCACAACCGGCCACGGGAGGCGGGAGTAGGCCGTCCCGCCGGCGCTGCTTTGGCGGCTGGAGCAAGAAGATCAGAGATTGAAGAAACATGACGGCCGTTGGATTGACATCCAACGGTTACGTCTGCTAGAATCGTTTGTTGACGTATATAATAACTAAAAAAATCTTGCATATGCGTCAACTAAACAGGCCCACAAGTCAGACCACTCCCTCTTTTTTTAATAATTTATATATAGCTCATGGCAACTTCTTATGCAATTTATTGCAGTCGTTTTTTTGGTTGGCCAGGGCCAATTTCGCATATTTCTGTGGGTTCCAAACTATTTTTAATACCGAAATGTCGAGCCAGAATTAAAGTACTTTGAAGATATATTTAAATTAGGTTAATGCCTAGTGAAATAGGAATCTGGAAATGTGAAAAAATTCAGAAATTATAAATTAATTGCCAATTTGTCATCTGTTTTTATATTTACAACCCATTTCATATTACTTTCAAGATTTGCAGGCGTCTTGAAAGACTTGCAGCCCATCAGGGCATAGAAAAATAAGTAGGCCCGGATTGGGTATTCTTCAGAAAAAATAAACTAGGCTCATTTTCACAAAGAAAAAAAATAGCTGGGCTGGTCACATGGTGAACATAAAATATAAGCCTGGGCTGGACAGGCCACAGCGCAGTTCAAACCCTACTCCGTCTCAACAATACCAAACAAAAAAAATACTGCTCGAGTAGCTACATCCCAGGTGTCAGCCGATCGTGTGTTGTTCTCTTGTCTATTGACTATATACGCTCACAATGTCGTGGGTCCCAGATGTCAGGAAAACACTAGGAGGAAGCATTTTATTTTTCCATATGCTGACATGGTGGGGCCCTACTGTCATCCTCTCCACGTACTTCTGCCGATTGCTGTTGTTTGTTGACCATGTTGACAACGCGAGAGGGTGGCGCCGCGGCGAGCGCACTAAAGCGCGCGGAGGACGTCGACGTTAACGATTTTGGAGACGGTGGGGCGGCGATGCATGCACTGAGGCACAGCCAGCCGTGGGAGGCGGAAGCAGGCGGCCCCGCCGGCGCTGGTTTGGTTTTGGCGGCTGGAGGAAGACAAGACTAAAGAAACACGACAGACTGTAAAAGCAGCAGGAGTACTTAACAACCTTAACTGAAACTAGTAGGGGCACTTAACAACCAAAGCTGAAAGCAGTATGAGTACTTATACAGGTTCAACCATACAAAGCACGCCTCGAACAGTGCTACTTTGCCTACAGTTAACCAAGGGTGAGGCCGCCAAGCCCCAGGACAAGGCCCAGGCGCCACCCCGCGCATCCACAACTTTCTTAAAGCGGCTTCATCTCGCAACATGGTCAATAAATAGGATATTCGCTTTAGAGCCATGGAAAAGCATGAACATAATCTTCTGTCCTATTCTCCAAGATGGATGGGCCTTCATTATTTGAGACCACCCATGAATAAGTATCTTTTCACCTCCAAGGGGAATTGAGTAGGTCGACATAAACATCATGTTGTGACCAAGCGCAAGTATGACCCGACCATGGTCAGGCATCTGTATAGGAACAATAGAACTCGGCAGTTCCTGGTTCAAGAAGATCACAACTGTAAAACTGTGTATAAGCAATAGTTTATGAACAACATATATAACAGAAAACAACTCGTACCATAAGTTTCTCGACACAGTTGGACCTGTTCAACGAGTGTAGCAGTGGCACACATATCCCACGTGGCCTTCCACCATTGAAACGCCCCACAAGGACCTCAAGATGATCAACAAAGTGTAGGAACTTGTGGATGTCGATCCAGTCAACTTCAGTGCCATTAGTAACAGCCGAGTTATTACAAAGTAACAAACGAGCAGACTGCTTAACTCTGAAAATACCTACACGTGCTACCAATTATAAGAAAATATTAGTTAGAAATAGCATCTTCGTGAGAGATTTGTTGCTACTTCTAAAGTTAAATTGTGATTAGTTAGACAGAATAGGTGGATTAAGAAGTAATCGAGGCAACAAGTAAGAACCAGATACAAAACTAACATGGATGAACAATTGGAACGACGTCGGGGTGGAAGATCACAGTGAAGAAGCGACCAGGTTCTGCTATTTCCATCAACATTCGTGCTCCAACTTTCAGTCCGTAACACTTGAGAAAGTTTATCCAAGTTCGGCCATAAAAAAGCAGAGATCTTGGTTCATGAACCCAACTCAGAACTTATATCCATGGCTTGTCTTCACTGTGACCATTAAACTAGTGCATTCAGTTATGGCAAGGCCGAGCATCTTGAGTACATGTGTTCTGACAGAGCAAATAATACACTGCAGGAAAAATAATATGAGAACACAACATGTTCAAAAAAAACCCCACCCTCCCGGATAGAAAAGAGGATTCTAGGAACATACTGTGTGTGTTTCAAAATGCTGTGTTAGGATGAGAAGGAACAAGTGTGGCATCTCGCCGAGGGCGCAGTAACCTATAGGGTACTCGCACTTTGGGCACTACAAATGAAACACACTAGATTCAGTAGGAAGAAAAATGCATCAACGGTGGCGGCTGCCATCCTAGGATTACCTGCGACCAAGGGACTTGGATTTATCGGGGATGGATGAAGAATTCCTACCTGGTTCTCCATGAGAAAACCCTATGCAATCGCCGAGAGGGGGTTTTCTCTGAACAAGCAGATGAGGGAGAAGGGGATTCAGGCCCAGTGAAATATTGCCGCTC
This sequence comes from Triticum monococcum, assembly GCA_034509565.1. Taxonomy (NCBI): domain Eukaryota; kingdom Viridiplantae; phylum Streptophyta; class Magnoliopsida; order Poales; family Poaceae; genus Triticum; species Triticum monococcum. The sequence goes on along the minus strand of CM067845.1, from coordinate 360,602,442 downwards.
CGTCCGTCCAGCTTACTGCTAAAGCTGGAAAGGGGGTTGTGATTTGACGGCTCATTAGGCATTACTGCGGTGCTACGACCGGGGCGTGTCTACCGTGAAGTTGTGCACTCTAATTTGTGCATATGGCACGTGGACCCCGTTGCCGGTTGCCCCACGTATCAATGAAAGGAAGTAGAAAGACACATAAACATATTTTTTGACAGAGAGATACTCCCTCTGTAAAGAAATATACAAATCTTTTATATCACAGGCTCACCTTGCCGAGAAATATACTCCCTCTGCAACGCACAGGCATTATGGGGGTTTAGCTTTTTTATGGGGTTCAGTTGAGAATATAATACTCAGATAGGCTCACGGTTCTGGACTTTGGGCCGCAGGCCGGCCCTGCATGTTTGGGGGGCCATGTGTTCTACCTCAGCGCTTTTCATATTGCAAGCGATCGGTACGGCGCTGGTTTTAGATGCTGTCGCAGGGTGAATACACAAATTGAATAAAGCACGGCAGCTGTTGGAATGAAATCGGACGACAGTTCCTAATCAGCAATCAGAGTTGCAATTCTATCAACGATATACCATGTGATAAATAATACTATCGTACTACTTATACACACAGGACACTTGTTTCACCATGCCAGATTATTACATCAAAATCTCTCGGAGGATAGATCAGTTCGGCAGTTGCGTGTTGCTACTAAAGAATTTCAAAGTTGATTTGGACCAGCTCTCCTTGCCGAGAAAGTTTGATTTTGACATCATCCCCTACCGCAAGATATGATTTAGATTTGAACCTTGACCATCCTTTAGCATCAATCATCATGCGACCATCCTTTGTACTTACGGTATATTGAGCAGGTTCATTCACACCAAGGCTGCGCATGGTAAGGAAACTTGCCCGCGGTTGCCCAGATTGTTGAACGACTCCCTCGTTACTCTAGGAATTCTCTATTTGCAAACAAGAAGACATACCCAAACAGTTAGATCAACACAGTGAATCATGTGAAACAACATGGAAAGAAAAAAGAACGAAGCACTTGGGCGGCCAATGCTTACCAAGAAGGTGGACATGTCGGTTTTTGTAAGGACTTTGGTATATGAAGTGCGAACTGCAGCCCAGTCTGTTGCCGGTGCAACTGCACGGGCCGGAGCAGATGCAAGTGCAAGTGTTGGTGTAGGTGCCGAAGCCGCTGCTGCTGCCGGAGATGGTGCTCCTTGTAGAGCTGGTGCCGGTGTCGATGCCCGATCCTCCGGTAGATCAGACTGATCCATTGACGCGGTCGGTGCCCAATCCTCAGCTGGATCAGACTGAGCTGATGTCGTTGTCAGTGCTAGAGCAACTGCCGGTGCTTGATCTGTGCGAGACAGTGGTTATCGTGTCTGGTCTGCTATGATCACCTTTCTAACTTGACTAGGATCCATGACCATGATCCAGTTTTTTCTTCATTTCTTTTAAACGCGAGAAGCACTAGTTGTGGCGTTTTTGTTAAACCAAACTGCAGTTCATCATAGGGATTCAGCTTGTACTCAGACACCAGACTGATCCAATTTTTTCCAGTAATATAAGTGATGGACAGTGCCTTCGTTACTGACACGACACAAGAAGTGAAACCTGCAAAAATAGCCATTATAGAGCAAACCAAACGGTTTATTTTGTGATGAATGCCACATGGCAAAACCTGCATCATAAAATTGTAGGAAAAGAAAGAAAACATGACATTAAATCAATAAGATTTAGACAGTAAATCAATAAGATTTACTTGATGTGACACGAGTGAATCCTTACCAGGAAATCACTATGTTGAAGTACTAAACATAAGATTGATCGTCCAACTACGCGTGGCATGCAGGGGCCCCGCCTACTCCCACAAGTAGGACAGTCCAAAGGTCGTGACAAATCGTATGGACCGAACATCCATGGGACTGGAAATCCTGGTGGGTGCGATAAACCCTGCAATGCATACAGATATTGGAGTGTAACCATAATTGATAAACCGTCCTCACAAAAAATATGATCTGGATACTTCAAAATATACAAACTAAATTGAGTGGACAGACATTAACATAGACCGTTCTCAGGACTGACCACACACCAAAAGCGGCAGTACTAATAAACAATACAGGGTTCACAAACACAAATCAAGTATTGAACAATTGTACTTACTACAGACAAGCAAAGTTGCACTAACTAAACTCTGCAGACTATTTCTTGCCACCGACCTACGGGATGAACCCCGCATAACTGACTAGGCCATGGACTTCGTGTGAGATGTCCACATGCACCATCACCATCTTGTCAACCTTGGAGAACCTAACAGAGTGGTCTTTCCACTCATAAGCATGATGATGAAGACAGACCGCATTAGATTTGTTGGGAAGCTTTACAAGAACCACACCATTCGTAATCGAAGGCACAGCCAAGAAATTGTTGTGGTCAAGTACAACCTCGAGAACACGCCTGACAACAATGCTACAAGAAAACACTAGTTCAGGACACGTGGCGACAAGGACACAGCAGCTGGATAGTTCAGCAGTAGAACTCATCATCAGGTCTTCCAGTTCACACGGCATGACTTTGAGAACTTCATCTCCACCGCGGACCTGGTTCTAATTCAAACAGAAACCATATTTTATTACTACCTCCATTCAGAAATATAAGATGATTTTCGATATTATACTCCATATATGACTACATATACGCACATAAATGAGTGAACAAAGACACTAGAACATGTCTTCAAAGGCATGAGAGCAGAGGGATTACATGCAATATCCATAACACAAGTTACTGAGGCAAATATACCCTCTTAAAAGGTAGCATTGATGTTCATAAAGTACTCCCTCCGTCCCAAAATTCTTGTCTTAGATTTGTCTAGATACGTATGTATCAAGTCACATTTTAGTATTAGATACATCCGTATCTAGACAAATCTAAGACAAGAAATTTGGGACAGAGGGAGTAGTTGAAAGTAGTCTATAAGAAATCGGTGTCAACCTCTCGCATGTGTTGGTCAAAAGAGGAATTTAGAACAGTCATTTGGCACACTAAAATCACATGCAAGATCACCCAGAAAGTTGTACTACCAGTACTAGTACTGCGTGTTAGATGAAAAAACACGATCAAGATCGAGAAGATCGAGAAAAAGATCGTCAACAAGAGACATTACCTAGACTTGCTTAATGAGGGATCCCGGAGAGGAGGGCTTGGACATGGTGATGGCTTTGAGCTTGTCTGCGGTAGTCTCGGCGGGATGCTTGCGCTTCTTCGTACCATGAGCCTCGACGGTTTTGGCCAGAGCCATAGACATCACATCGGCCGGTGCTCCGGCGTCCATCCAAGAGAGGAAGCTGAGAGAGAAGAGTGAAAGGAGGAACGAGATGAGGGAGAAGCAAAGCGAGTGGGGGTTTTCTTCAAGAGAGGAATGTGAGGGAGAAGAGTGAAATGATGGTTGTTTCGTTCGTCCAACTTACTGCTAGAAAGGAGGGGGTTTTATGATTTGACGGCTCATTCGGCATTACTGCGGCGGTTCGATCAGGGTAGTCTACCGTCACTCTATTACGGAGTAATTTAGTGCATGGTTGGTGGACCCAGGTGCTGGTTGTCCCACACGTCGGCGAAAGTGAGTAATTTAGTGCATGGCTGGAGGAGGATCCGCACGGTAGAGCATGTCCACTGTTTTTCTGAAGAAAAAAATGATTACAGCAAGCGTTTCCACTCTTACGACAGAGGAGTGCGAAACACGGCAGCCACTTGAACATACACAGTGCTCCTACTACTAGGCATGTGCAGTGGTTCATACGTCAGTACTACACAATCTTGTTGCTAGTGTAGTAAGATATGACGATAACAAATGATGTTGTGCGCATGTCAACTACTCCTATATGTAACATAGTACCGCTTTTTCGACTGTCCGGTCGAGAATGAACGGTGAGATCAATGTTAATAGAACTAGGTCCACAGCGCACGGAGAGTACGGTGCTACAATACTCCACGAAACATGAACCATATGAAGCACGAATAGTGTTAGGCAGGGTGTATGAAGGGTGCACAGGATGGGAGCAAAAGTTCCCTTCTCGACCCACTTTTGGGTGTTTGGCAGAGTGCATGAAGGGTGCATGAGTCCACACTAGTAGGTTGACAAAATACACGAAGAGGAAACAACTATATTGAGATGAGAATGCAACCAAACACACCCACACGCTTTGTGCTGCAGTGACTGATCTGCACCGTCTGAGTTTGATCCAACGGTCATGTTGCACCGAGACATGGACATGCCCATGCAGAGGGCGCCTAAACACCACCGAAGTCCTTCTGCTTCTCGAGGCGCACGACGTTGGTGATGCAGGGTGCAACCGCCCACTCCCGGTCAACGGGAGCCAGTGTCAGGTGCCTCACCTCGGACTCCATGATCTGCTGCGCCGCCATGGCACCAGGTCGAAGCAATGGGGAGAGGAAGCAAAGGGGGCGAAACGGCTGAAAGGCAATGCAATCTACGGGAGGGCGGAGGGAGCGGGGAATCTTTTGGTTTTCACCATGGTAAAACACCAGTCGACGACTTCTCACATCAGGGAGCAGTGGGTTTTTACAGGCGGAGTCATCGTGACTAATTGCTGCCGCGCCTGCTCCCATCAATCAAAAAATTAAAAATCCTGCCGCGGCTGCTCCCGTCAATCAAAAAAAATTAAAAATCCTTGCGCACCCAAACACCCGAGCAATGACGCGGTGGATATTTAAATTTACCTACCGGCAAGTAGATAAAAAAAGGGGTGAAAAAACAAATGTGGCGGCGGCCTAGCTAATCGGTCGAACTGGCCCAACTAGCTAGCCACCGTGCTTCACTAATGTACTCGGCGGGAAAGGTGGTCTTTCATGATTTGACGACTCATTTACTTGCTTCGGCGCTACGACCGAGGACCCAGAAAACGCGCGGTAGGGCGTCCCACGTCAGGAAGAATATATGCGTGCACCACCCGGGAGGACCCCAAAACCGTGCGGTAGGGTGTGCCACGTATCGGCATGGAGGAAAAATGTGCGTGTAATAATATACTGTATCAGACGTAGTACCTATGGTTCGACCTCGGGACCCAGCCAGTCGGTTGAAAACACCCCACTAGCCACACAACTTCATCATGCAAACGTGGCACGGAGGATAGATGTGGTTAGCTCCGTCTCGACCAGCCACAATGTCTCTTGTTCTAGGCGATTCTTCTATTTTCCAAGCTTTTTTTAGTTGTAATAACACCATGGCAAGCTAGCACCGCTCTTTGTGTGTGCTCGTGCAAAGGATAGACGATGGAGAGAAGAGAGATTGAGATCGCAGACCTGGGACCCACCAGTAAGTGAGACAACGGTCATGCACGTGTTGACGAGGCACTCCCTCTACTCTACTCAACGGAAGTACTGTATAAAATCAAGTTATGGGACAAAGCCAACAACCGTTCGTTTTTTCAGGCTATCGACTTACGCTTTGTAGTCCAGGTTGCCAGTTCGAATCTCGTCTTTCAGATTTGTTAGTTTTAGGTCCAAATTTGATTAATGACAAGTGGGACCCCCGTGTGTTGTTCCGATATTTCAGTGTAGGATGGTTTTTTTGAACAAACACTTTGCGCGGTTGGACAAGTAGCGGCACCAGTTACACGTATTTTGCAAGTTTATGAACAAAAATGACAGCGGCATAGAATATCACATCCACCCCGCAGCTTAGATACTATGGTGATACGAGTTTTTACACCGTTGGAAGTGAGATCCAATGGCTTGGGAGTAGTCTTTGTAATTATGCACAATTTCCAAACTCTCCAAAGGTTTTTTTTGCAAATAAAACATTCAGGCCTCGTGTGTGCCGCTGCATCTTCGATCCAACGGCTCCCCGGTGCTCATATTAGGTGCTCCCCGTAGCTTAATTACCCGCTACGGTGATATGAGCATCTAGGTCGTATGATCAGTGATCAGATGGCACATGCGTAGTACTTGTACTTTCTGCGCATTTCCCAAACTCTATCAGCCGTATATTGCAAAAACATTCAAACCTCCTACTGTGGGCCGTTAGATCTCAGTGCACTCGTATCACCATAGAATCTATGGTGCGGGAGCACCTCATACTCTCCCGCGCGAGAAAACATAAGGTGCTATGGCAGCTTGGATGCTACGGTGATACGAGCTTGGAGGTCATTTGATCTGAGATCCAATGGCATCTGAGTAGTCTTTGTGCTTGTAAGCAGTGGCCGAACTCTTTTGGGGCTTTTCTGCAAAAAACCATTCGAACCACCGAGGAGGTGTTGGGTCACAAATCCAACGCCTCCGAAGATCTTGTATCACCAAAGCATCTAAGGTGTGGTAGCACATGATATTCTTACATACAGGAGAATATGATGTCCTCCTTCATCTTAGATGCTACGGTGATACGAGCTTCGAGGTCATTGGATATGGGATCAAAGGGCATCTAAGTAGTTTTTGCACAAATTGTGTGCAATTCTCAAACTCATCAACGTTTCCTGCAAAAATATTAAGACACATCATGTGAGCTGCTATATCTCAGATCTACAAGCTCCAAGCAACTCGTATCGGCATATAGCATCCAAGGTATGGTGCACATGATATTCTCCCGGGGAGGAGGGGTGGGGGGTGCACAACCAATCGGTGGTTGGGAGGGTGGGGACAAATATAATCTAAACAACCCTAAACAGAGCTCCACAATTTTATCTAAGGTCGAGGGGTTGACCCCCAACAATCGTACCTCCGCCTAAACACAACATTTGCATGTACTGTAGTACTAGACTTAATATTCATGTTTCTGTTTCATGTTCATTTTAAATATTGAACTGAGGACCATGGATGTCTTACATTTTACTCCATTCATTCCTAATTATTAGTCTTTTTAGAGGCTTCAAATGGACTGGCACATACGGATGTATATATACATATTTTAGAGTCTAGATTCACTCATTTTGCTCCGTATGTAGTCACTTGTTGAACTCTCTAAAAGACTAATATTTAGGAATAGAAGGAGTATTTTTGAATTCGTGTCATACATGCATGGTTTGGAAAAATAGATGCACTACACTTATTGGATTGTTGTTGTGTTCGTGCGTGTGTGTGTCTGTGTGTGTGTGTGGTCATATGCTTGATACATACAAAGTTTTCTCACCTCCATATTGTTCATATTTTAAATTTGAATTTGCATTGGAAAACTTACTAGGGATACCATGAAATGTGAAATCCACGTTGAGATCACTATATCACAAACTCACTCTAATTCAACAACTCGTCATAAATCAATTACCACGTTGAGATTAGTATTTGCAAGGAAAATACGGGTATTGTAATACACATATTTTCATTCGGCAATTTAAAAGGTTCCTTTCGTATTCTCGAATGGTAGGACCCAACGGCGTACCAGCCAGACCTTGGCTCATGTTGATCCTAAAAAACAGGCTCGTGTCCTTCGGTGGCATGCGTGATACGCACATTAGGCAACCCCAACCAGTCGAGCCTCAGCGTTTCAAGTCGAAATATCTGGCGGCCAGAATTCTAGCCCTAGGAAATTCCCCTCATGTCCCCGGTCCATAATGACTACCGATGAACAACGGAGGGATGCTTTAGTAACTAGACAACGTTACCTACCGTGCCGAGCACGGTTCAATTCCCGCGGTCGCCGCTCATCAGGGTCACCCGTCAACTGCACTGCCTAGTACTACTACTACTACTACACCAGGATGAGCACAGAATTGAGCCCGTTTGTTCGTGCCTAGTACTTGAGTTAATATATCAGGCAATGCACTAGTACGGAGGGATTATCCTTTTACTCTGCATATATAACTTGTCTGAAGTCTAACTAAGCAAAATGTTTGACCAAGTCCTTTCTTAAGAAATACAACAGGACATATGTATGGCTTGAAAATTTATTGCATGATGCAAGTTATGATATTGTTTCGAATCCTGGATCTTAAATTTCAGAAAATCCAAAAGTGAGCATAAATTCTTGAAACTAAGCATGGTCACATGATATGGCACAAATATTACTTCGTAAGTTTTTTCTTGAATTTGAGACAAGCTGCTTATGATAAGTTGCACAAATGAAGAGCCAAGGTATTTTGGAACAAAGACTTGTCACGTTAAGGCGAACGCTTTCACTATTGAAACCATGGGTGTTTACGTGCCGCCACGAGTCCCCGCTTCTCATCGGCAGGTGCCATCCAAGAAAGCGTGTGAGTCGACGGGAGGCATGCGAGCAGACCGCTGCGCCGGCTATCAGGGAGGCGTGCAAGCAGACCGCTGTGCAGGCTCACCAGGAGGTGAGCCCTTTGACCAGGCTCCGCCGCCCACCGTCGTCCCAACTGCTCCCACTTTTAATGTTCCGGCGCCGCAGTTTAAAATCAACCCCGCACTACCCGGTATCGCTACAATCCTCTCTCTTCCTCTCCGATTCTCCTGTCGTCTACCTCCAACTAGCCTGACCTAAACGTACGCCATGCCGCATCACGATGGTCTGCCCTTAGTGTTCCAGTTTCCTGAGGAAGACACCCAGCCGGAGTCTCAAGAACATAAGGCACTTTGGGACGAGCTTGAACTGGCCTTGCGGGAAGATGCCACACCTGTCCCCGCTCCCGTCGCCCCGACTGCGTCAGCGCCCATCCCCGTGCACCTGCCAGCGCATGCGCCTGCGCGTGCACTGACGTGCGCGCCCGTGCCGGTGCCCGTGCACACGAATGTCTCCGCCGCGCCGTTGACAGCGCCTGTCCCCGCGCGGGTACTAGTGCCCCCCTCAGCGGCATGGATGGCCGCCGTCGACCGCTTCCTTGCACCAACGCCAGTCGCCTCCTCCCGCTAGTTGACTCGCTCCGAAGTCCAGAACATTTTGGCCTTCCTTGAAGCTAGGCCAACGTCTAGGAGTACGCCAACAACGGCACAAGACGCCGCCGTCGCCGTCGGTCAGTGGCCCGACGACACACAGAGCACGGCAGAGGAGCCGCTTCCCACCGTGAGTTGCCCCTGCCGCCGCCGTGCAATCTAAATTTTCCATGAATAACGTTCGGATTGCCATGCTTAAAATCCGAACGTTTATCATTTCCATTTATTTTATATCGATCGTCGAATAATTTAAAGTCGGAGTCAGACTGAACGAAATGTATGGTTTGATCGATTGAATGTTCTGCTAGAGCCGTATCAAATTAAATATAAAACGTCATCAAGCCACATGTATTCCTTGTCATCCAACGACCTAGACTGCTTCAATGTCGAGCGCTCAACACGTTTAGCGTGCAGTTAATTTCATGCCTGCTAATCACATGACAACACGCAAATAATATCCTAGTAGTTAATATCTGCATGCACTTAATATACTTCCAAATTAACGTGCATTGCATGTACACACTGACTAGTGCTGCCAGTACGTGAAACTAGTGCCGTGACTTGTGAACGCGTCCAGATATGGTCAACGGCAACATCGCCCGCGAGTTCTTCCTGTTTGCTCGTGCATCTAAACGCAGAAGGGGAGGAGAGAGAGAGAGCACACATGGAACCTACCAGTAAGTGAAGGCGAATAGTACTAAAAATAATATTACATGTTATCCATTAATTAGGTTGTGGTAATATAAAAACATTATGTGAACAAAGGGGGTACAACAAACATTGCTATTCTACGTATGTTGCCTATTGACGTGCGGCTTGAAGGCCCAGTCGCATGTTCGATCCTCGTCCTTTAATTTTTAATTTGTATATGGGTCCAAAATTGTTTCATGACATGTGGGCCCCTCGGTGTGTAGTTTGTAGCACTTTAATTTGTGGGTCGAAATTTGTTACATTCCAAGTGGACTATCGGTGTGTAGTTTTGTAGCTTATTTATAATAATTAAAGAGAACAACATAGTTTTTAATAATACCATGGTGCGACGTTGAAGGCGAGAAAGGACGTGCGAGAGAGCGATGACCGAGCTAGAGGGAAATCAACTAGGGGAGTTGCGTGGGTTGCAACGGTGTTTGGAGTAGTTGTGGGCCGAATGCTATGAAAATATAATCTAAACCGACCGGAACAAATGCCTAGACAAATTAATCCAAGGTTCGAGTGCCCCTCGCAATGTAAATAGCTCGGGCTTTGCGAGGGATGGAGAGGTAGTAGCTTCAACGCGTGGAAGATACAGTGTGAGAAAGCGAGGTCAATCGAGAGACATATAGATAGAGACAATGTGAGTGTGGTCCGACATTCATTGAACAAATATATATGCTCTGGAGAGATATTGTTCGATTGAGCTTTTTGGCAAGGGTGAGGGTTGTAAGATAGAGCTTGAGAGATGATCCAGTCACAGACGTGCAGATATATTTTATGTGTGGGAGGAAGCAAGGTCAACCGATCACATAGGGTCGCCGTGCGATCGAAAGAGTGAGATGGGTTGGAGAGAGTGACCTAGATAGACGATGTGCGTGAGAGAGTATACAATGCGAATAGGTCGAACTGGGCTCAAACATGGTGATATATCGTTTTTGTCCGAGAAAGAGCGAGGTTAATCGAGACATAGAGAGAGAGAGAGAGATTGAGTGAGCGTGGCCCACCATGAGGTCAAAAGAGTGGCAGCGGCTTGGATGGACTGACCTAGATAGACAATCTGCGTGAGAGAGTATAGAGTGTGTCGATCGAGGCCCGAACAGGGAGATATATCATTTGTGTGTGAAAGAAAACAAGGTTAAATGAGACTCGGATAAAGAGAGCAAGATTGAGCGAATGTGGCCTGCAGTGCGGAAGAAAGAGTGAGACAGTCTCGATGGAGTGACCTATATATACAATGTGTGTGCGTGCGCATGAGAGGTTGGGGGGGCTAGATAGGCAATGCATGTATTTAGCGCAAGAGGATGAGAGGGAGAGGGGAGAGAGAGAGAGAGCTCGGCATGGGGTGCAATGGCGGGTGTGTGAGGTAAATACATTTGGTAACAGAGTGGAAAAAGGGGTTGTGTAGTTGAGAGACTTAGATATCGAAACATGGAGAGAAAGAATGAACGTGTGTTGGAAATCGATAGCTTCCTAAGGTGGTTAGGAGAGGAAGATTGACCGATACAGGAAGTATGTAGCGTTTGTGCGGGGGGGGGGGGGCTAAAAACAACATTTGAATGTACATAGTACGAGACTTAATATCGATGTTTCAATTTGGTGTACATTGTAAGATTTGAACCGAGGACCAGGCATACGGGTAATTATTTCGAATTCGTGCCATACTAAGTTTTGAAAAGTTGACATTGACTCAGTTTGTTGTGCTATTTTGTAGGTCATATGTTTGAATCCATCCAAAAGTTTTCTCACTTCCATGGTGTTCATCATATACATATGAATTTGTATTAAAAAAGTAGCATGGATACAGTGAAATGCGAAATCCACATTAGAATTGGAGATCCCTACGTGACACACACTCTAATTCAAATAACTAACTACGTGACACACACTCTAATTCAAATAACTAATTATGTGACACACACTCTAATCCACGTTAGCGTGGGTACCGTTTCGATTTTTTTTCAAATAACTCCTCATTAATTAATTTATAGTACTCCCTCTGTTCACTTTTATAAGAGCTTGAATACATTTCAGACAATGTGCAAAACAATTCATTTTAAGTTGTCTGAAACGACTTACAAAAGTGAACGGATGGAGTATCTCGTTTCGAATGACTAATTATTGCAAGGAAAACACGGGCATGGTAATACATACAGATTCGTTTGGAAATGAAAGAAGATTCGTTTGCATTCTCAAATGTAGGCGCACCAGGCAGACCAGGGTCGTGTCGGGGTGGACACTGCTTCAGTGCCTTAAAGGCAACTGCCTTTGGGTCACTGACATGTGGGCCAGCCACCTGTTGGGCCCACATGTCATGGACACAAAGGCAGGTGCCTTAAGGCACCGAAGCATAGTCCGAAACATGGAAGCGCGAACTTATATTGTCGTTGTCCTTTTGGGCGGGGGAGGGGGTGGGTGGCTGGGTGCTACGTGTCCGTCCGACACACGTGACCACCCCGACGGGACTATGCTTTGGTGCCACGACGACAATATAAGTTCGCGCTTCCACGTTTCGGATTGAAATATCTGGCGGCCCCAATTCCAGCTCTGCAAAATCTCTCTTCTCCACCGTCCCCTACCGCGCCTAGATTGCTAAAATCCCTAATTCGCCGCCAACCCTCGAATCGCCCCTCGTCTCGTCTCTTTCCCCACCGTTGCCCACCTCTGTGTCGGACGACGACGATGAAGACGACGGTCGCGCTTCACCACCACACCGGAGCTACCTCATCTACGCCCTCGTCCACCGCATCGGGTGGTCCACCGACAACGTCGGCCGCCGTAACCGACGTGCCTCACAAACACCGAGTTCCACCGCATCAAGTGCGCTTCACCGACGCCGTCTCCCAGCTCACCGGGGCTACTTCACCGAGTACATCATCGCACCTCCGCCCCCCGAGGCCGTTGGGGCTTCACCAACGGTCTCGTCCACCGCATCATAGCGCTCCACTGCCACTCAAGATCTGCACCCGTGTGCGTCCAACCAACGCCAGTGCATCACCCTCAACGGCTTTGAAGTGACCCGCACTCTAGCTAGGCGAGCATGCCCAAACGCCGGCCCAAACTAGGTATCCACACATCACTCCCTTGTGCACTGTTCTGACGATGTTTGGATATCCTTTCACTGCTCTCTTAGCTTACACGCCTATGCAACTCTGACTTTAACTCTTATTTTTTCTGGAGATATCATCTGAAACAAGAAAATCCATTTTTTAGCGAAGCATGACGGCGCTAAGGGATCTGGTACACATCCTGCACACCCGTATAACCTTGTAAGTATCTGTCCTCCGGTACAACATCAAGGTCGATTCCTCTTATTTGATCAACCATTCGCCGTGTCGAAAATGCAGAGGTGGATGCAAGGAGCACAAGGCCTGCACAATCAAGCAAGTGGTAACATGGACTTGTACATGGAACATCCCAAGCGCAAGCAGAGCTGCAGTGAGCCTGTACAACGAGCTAGCATAAGTCCCTGCATTTCATTTAATTCGTACTGGAATTCGTGTATGATTTGTGTGTAGTGGCTGATCCACGAATTCAAGTTACCAGGGGCGAACATTTAACTTAAAATACGAAGGCACTTGCACTACGAAAATCAACATAACTTGAGAAATGTGAAGCTACATGCACTTTGAAAACCAGCTAATGATCCAAAGTAGTTCAGATTATAAACACTAAATGATGCAAGCACCAAAAACAGAAAATGCAACATGGTGTACAAGGACTACAAACATGGTCTGTACCTGCTTGAATTATTCGTTCTCTGGCTGAAAATATCGAAGTGTAATTGCACGTATAACCAGTGCGCAACTGCATATCAATATATCTATCCTGCACAAGTATGCCAATAGTTTCAAACAACAGATTAGAAAAGTATTTATGCTATGTTGTCATGATACGGGGACTTTCTGGTAGATGGCCTCGATGTTTCCTCAAGCCATGAAAATGCACTATAATTTGCTTGTCATCAATGCATGCAAATCTCTACCTCTCTCAACATAGTAGATCATCATTAGACACTAAATCCTTCAATGAGCTTGCAAAATGCTTGCATTAGATCCCTCATTAGACACTATATGTTCATCACCAGGAGCATGTAAAATGTTTGCATCAAATCCTTCATTAGCAGTCTGTTCATTAGACACTTCAGGCTCAAGAACAACATGAGCTTGTATGTTTGCACCGGAAACTTGATTAGATACATCAGATTCAGTCAGTTCAGTATTGACTGGGGGAGTTAAAAAATAAGTAGAAATTGGTTTCATTTTCTCATAGATTCCCTACATACAAGCAGTTTTACAACACCGTCAGGTTTAACTATTGGCCAGAAATTGAAGAGTTGAATTAGATATAATCAGGGATCTGATGTACCTGCTCGTTGCACATGCTACTCTTGCAAGCTGCGACTGTCTGTTTGCGCAAGCTCGATGCCATGCCCGTGCTGCCGCCGCTGCCTCCCACGCAGGCTACACCCAGGGTTGGATCTTCATCTTCTTGTCCTTCCGTTCGCTTGAAGCCCAGCGACCGCCCTCCAACGAGGGTGCGAGGAAGTGTTGTATCGGTTTGTCCAGCGGCGGCTAGGTTAGGAGCGAACCAGACTGGAGGCTGGAGCGAATGAATTGGGATTTTTCCTGCTGTCGATCAATATGGGAGGCACTCGTTTGGTCCGCGAGCCTGCTATAGGGCCTGCCTTACACTTATGTTATTGGCCCATCCAAATTGAAACATTTTTCTTCATTTTTTACATTGCCTGCACGTGCGTTGGGATGAACAAAACTAGCATGGGCCAACCTGGACGACTCAAACTAGGTGCACACTTTCCAGCCACCCGAGGCGCCGCCCATACCAGCCCCTATGGTGGCGTCGCCCCTTTTGCGTGTATGATTGGATAGTGAAAAATATTCCAGTGGTGCTTTTGATTTACCCACAGAATGATTGAAATGCTTGTTTCTATGAACTGAGTTCGCCAATAATGTGAAGGATGCTAGTCTTTTCATCCTATTGTAGATTGCTTAGATCTCGATATGCCAAAAGTAATCGCATGAAATATACAGTAAAAGCCAGTGTGATGTGTTTGGCTACAACTAGTCTGACTACACGTCCTCATATAACATATCAAGGACGCACCATCTTACCAGATTAACCATTCGACTTACCCATGCAGTGTGGGAAGAAATAAGTATTGGGACTGCGTATCCAAGCGATTGATGCCATGGACTCCTTCGTACAACCTTGTAAGCGAAAAAGAAGTTGCAGTGTGTGTGTACAAAGAACTAGCGTAAGTTCAGTTACCTGCTTCTCGGAATTTTAGTTAGCCACTTATTGCAAAATTGTTCAATTACGTTGCTTGGCTTAATTTAGTTTGCTACTGATTACATAATGACACAGCCTGTTAATCATATTGTAGACTGCGCCTATCTATGTGTTTGATACTTACTGTTAAGAATTACCTGTTTGCCTTAACTTAAATATCTACTTGTTTGTTGAAATGCTTTGTTGCTGCAACAACGGGTTACAATGATGTTAATAACTACTTTTCAAAATCCATTGAACTCTTTAATTCCTTGTTTGTTTAACTGGTTTGCTGTTATAACTCCCTGTTGAGATGTTTTGCTAACTTCAACTTTTCTGAATCCAATCGAAACTTTAATGGCAAAACAGGTTAGCCCAAGATCAAAGAGCAAGGTCCCCATGGACGTTGCATCATCCCACAGCAGTGGCACCGGCCCAATCGTGCATTATGAATTGCCAACTGCTGATGCTCTAGAGGCTAAACTAGTGGTAGAAAGAGATTCTGCTTCTGCACTTAGAGATGAAGTTGACATGTTGAGGAAGAAAACAACATAATCACAAGCAGTACTCAAGACAACCATTAAATATTTGGTGGATTTCAAAACGAAGCAAGCTGAGACTGACTAGATTGTTAAGGTCCTGAAGGAAAAAAGGAAATTAAATTCCTACTTGGTAAATCATAGGTGAAATGTTCTTTCCATAGTTGAATAACCTCTGTTTTGTCTGTTCATGTAATCAATCAAACCATTTGTTTTAGAGATCATGTAATAATTGTTTTTTTGGTTTGTAATTTTATTTGAGCACAAGTCTGTATTAATTGATAAGACTCGGAGACATTTCATTTGGATTGCTGTGCCAGACCTACAAATATGCCAATCGGACTGAATGTGCATTCAGCAATAGTAGTAGTATAGATGGACCATAAGTGGCACGCATCGAAAAGGGCCAAGATGCTGGCTAAAAAAAGGATGTTGTTGTAGCCAAAAATAGTAAGCGGCCTGGCTTATGTATGTTAGTTGATATTATTGATCCATATACTCTATAAGTGTTTATATGTCTGTTAGTTCTGTACATTCTTGGTTGATTGACTCGGTATTTGAATCTTGATACATCGCTTGTGTACATATCTAAATGGGAGTACACATTATGCTGCGTGTGACATTTGAGTTGGACATGAAGTGTTCCAAATATTCAAATTCACCTTAAACTGGATTCTAGTTTCTGAATTTGAGTATCGGCATTTGTAAACCATATTCATATATGACAGTGGAATACATCTTGGTCGTCCTTTTGAAGATATATAAAAACACATAGAATGATTTATAAAGATTCATATAGGAATACAAAATGGATTCAAATTTAGTTGCCAGGGTAAACGTGGATGCTTATTGTCCCAAAATTCAAAAGAAGCAGCAAAATGTCCACTCCCACATCGGCTGCCCGAAGCCAAGTGTTTGGGAGATGGAAATTACTGTCTACCCATTACACAGACAATCCATCGGCTCGATTTCCACTACTCTAAATAGGGGTAGGTTAGTAACTTCAATTAGACGTGACACGACTGCCTCTGAGCCCATTCCGACATTGTGGGCATCAAACATGGGCGGCAAATCTCATTTGATTCAAGCTCGTCCGAAAGACCTCTGTTTCTCCCTCCATTCCCCATTCATACACGGTGGGCGGCAAAACAAACTCGACTCGGTCGAAATTGATGTAGGCAAATATTTTCAATAGGGGCAGGTTTGTAACTTCACTCAGACGTGACACAACCGCCCTACCTGTCGGCCCCGTTCATACACCATGGGCGCCAACCACCCTCTCCTCGCCCGAAATCGCTCTGGGCAAATATTGGCGCGATGCGAGATTACCGTCCTATCCCCAACCGACGAGACGTCCAAATTTTAAACGGGGGCTAAGTTCGTAACTTTCCCACATTTCAGACAGGCGTGTCCCAAAAACATGGTTCCCCGTACCTCTCCCTCCATTTTCCCATTCATACACCGTCCGCGCTAGAACACCCCATCCCCACACCAGCCTTCGTCCGCCACCCCATCCATCGCCGTCCTCCACCACATCCATCGCCACCGTCCTCCACCATGCCGGAGCACCTACCAAGACCGCGTCGTCCACTGCTAGAGATGGACGTTTCTCATCCACGGCGACAGACCAATAGCCTTGCATCGCGTCCTGTCGCTTCATCGGCGTCGTCGTCCTCTTTGCCGGGGCCGCTCCCACGACCTTCTCTTCCACCGCAACGAGACTTATCCCTCGATGCACCCGTCTACCGTCGCAGATCTGCTTCAACGCCACCGATAGCCATCGCACCCCCGATGCCTACACGGCGCCGCAAGAGAGGTGGTACTTCATATCTCCTCAACTTTTTGATCTCAACCAGAACATGGATCTTAACTTGCACTACACCACAACACTAATGTAAGGACAGAGAAACTGCCGGGAGAAGGCTCTTTAAAGGGCAGACAAACTGCTGGGACAGTGGTTCTCCCGGCAGATAGAACTGCCACGAGAACGACTGCCCGGGATTACTTCTCCCGGCGGTTTTTTTGCCCTGGCCTATGTATTCCCCGGCAGTTTATTTTCTCTCGGCAGATTGTCACAACATGTGAAACTGTAATTACCGGCAGTTAAACTGTCTACACAAACATGTTTACCCGGCAGATATTATGACAGCATGTTGATTTCACTAGCAAAATATTCTGGGCATCCATATTATGTAATATCCACCAATTATATATGTCTAGGCAATCAGGACATACCACATTCATACATGCACTTCAATCAAAGTAAGATATAGGCCTCATCGAAAACCTTAAACTTCATTCGATAAACATAACGACCATATATAACAAGGTTGTGCCACGAAAGGAGTACATATTATATGTTTGCCACACAACCAAACTAAACTAGTGCCACAAAATATGTACATATGCTTCTAGATGTATGCCACACAACCAAAATGAGCTTAACAACCACCAAAATGCAGCAGGGACAAACAAGACACATGACATTATCACTCCATCAACTTAATTGTAGGTCTTCCAAATCTTCAGCGGCTTAAAGATCTTCCAAACCTTAGTGAACTTGTGCACCTTTGAGAAACCTGCAATAGACCAGAAAATGTTACATACAGCAGCTGCATATGTTCTGAAAGATGTTATAAATAGGTAACATGCGCAAAGTTACTGTACTAGCCAGTGAATTAAGTTAGCTTGTATTTGGGCTTGCTTTTCCTTCTAAGCTCTCTGCATCTACAACACAGAATAAGAGGGGAACTAGCTGGAGCATATATTTCAGGATCTTCTAATGGGGGGCTGTTTAGTTTCCTAGTTCCATGCTTTTGTTGGACAAGTTAGAAATGAAGGTCCCCTAAAATGGTATCTGATTGGTGGGCAAGCCCACAGATTTACAAATCAACTGAAACACTAAGAACATTTGGTTCAATAATAAACAATTTTTATTGGTTCACTTTCCTACATCACACAAAAGGTTGAATTAGCCTAGAAAATTAAACCAAGGCTTTATGCAGACAAACAAGCTGAAATACTTCATGTACATGAAAGAAAGAGGATCCAGTTACATTCAATTGTTGTGAGCATGGAATCAAATGAAACTCATTACTCTACATGGCAGAGTCTATCATGTACATGAAAGAATGATGATCCCATTGCAGTTTATATTTTTAATTGACTAAAATAAGTATTGTAGGGGTATATTTTTTTATACCTGCTGTAGGAGTATCTATATATACAAAAGTTAATCATTATGCTTGCGAGATCAGAGTAACCAAATTTATTCAGCTGACCTCTCTACAAATTCATGGCGGGTGGACACAAAAGCCCACTTCTAAAGAACTATAATGATCTGTTTGAATTACTAATTACTAATATAAACTGGAACAGGAGCTCAAGTTTCTTGGACACAAGTTGACCATGCAGCAACTACATGAGCAAAGCATTACTATTTGTGACAAAACCTAGAAGCTTGATACAAAACGTTTTGAACTGCAGAGACAACAGAATCAACTTTGAATATTTTCTAAGTACAAACCAGCAATATCTAGGAACTAACAAAATTGTAACATCAAAACAAGAAACCATAAAAACACTAAATAAAGGCCAAAGCAAATGATATGGCAGCTGACATGTATGTTCGCTAGAAATATAAGACGTTTTTGTAATTTAATTTGAACTGCAAAAACGTCTGATATTATGGTACAGAGGTAGCAGTAAGCAGCAAAATGCAAGGTCAAACAATTTTTACACATGGGATGTCTTTTTTCCAAAATTGCATGCTAAGCATAGCATGTTTATACTTCTGAAATTAACATAGCACTATAATTAGAATCCACAATTATAAGTTAGTACAATTTATATCAAAACTTTGACATCTTTGTACTGAAGCTTGTTATTTGCAAAGCTGTCATATTATTAATCAAAGAACAAGAGCTTGTTAATTTAATTTTATTTTGACATCTTGTACGTGAGCTTGTCGTTTATACTTTGATATCTAGTTAAGCAAAGAACAGCAAACAGCAGATGACAGAATACCTATTCTGTTGTACAAAATACTAAACAGTGTAATGCCAGGTCAACCATTTTTTACACATGAAAAGGAAGTACTAGACAATGCGTAGGAATGCAAGAGAAGGCAACACATATCCTCCTCATAAATGGTTCTATGGCAGGCAAACCAACGAGTCTGTGTCAAGTACTGCCCAATAACACAATACTAAGCTGCAGAATACACAGAGGATGCAAAAGCTCAGTTCTGAATACACAAGGCATGCTTACTAGAAGATGCACGCTGATCACAGAAGAAACAATCTAAAAAGTTTATTTCAGTGAAAGCACCCAGTGAAAATTAGAGAACAGTCTGTAAGAATTACATATAGGAAAAAAGAGCAAGGTACTGAGCTAGCCTCATGACCCATTTCTTCCATTTTTTTCTACTTAGGAACATAGCCATACACACCAGCACTACTACTAAACCTGGACGCAGAACCTAAAAAACGAGCATCCAAAAAGTCCTTTATCAGCAACAAATAAATAGTCTTACTACAGAGCAAATTTATTGCACTTGTAGATTCCAAAAAATGTAACTAAACTACAGGATAATAGTAGAATAGAGGTACTAGAATTTTGCACATTATACAGTTTTTACAGAAGAAAATCTACAATCCTACGGATCCACACGAAAAACCGAAACCATAGCACTATAGGGTCTACAAAGTACAATGATATTTTCCATCTGAAACTTTGCCATTGGCATTTGACAAATTGCCATTAGAGAGTCGTGCATCTCAACAGAAAGGGGAAATAATTGTAAACCCCACAAGCCAAACATCATATCACCCTAAATTAGATATTAAACTAAGTAACCTTTCTTGTCAGGGTTCTCCAAAGTCCAAATACACACATGAGAACCGGAATAGGCAGCAATTCATCAGTCGAAACTACCTATTGTTTGGTCAATCGCACAATACCCATCTAGTTTGCTTGTATAGCTCTGCTCCAAAGTCCAAACTGATCTCCATGCTTCCACAGTTTATATTTGACAGATAGTAGCCTTAAAACATTCCGATATCAATATTCATCCTAGCACAGGGTCAGCCATCAACAGCAAAGGATGTCAAAATTGCGCAACGTGTAGTCCAAAAACATGCAGATATATTCTGCAGCCGCAACCCTTAAATCCTAGGAGTTGGCCGATCGAGGGGATTACAAATGCGCAAAAATTAGAACGAACATTTGATTCGGATTTATCTCAAGGGGAAACATACAGAGAGAAGGAAGGGCGGAAGGGGATGCTCACGGGGAGGTGGGAGGAGGGCTCCCGCTAGTGGCCGCTTGAGGTCGACGTTCCGCTACTTGCAGTAGAGATGCTCACGGGAGAGGAGGCGGACCCCTTGCCCTTGGTGCTTCAGTGAAGAGGAGGCAGCCTGCCCGAGGGAGGAAGCTCTCAGGGTGGTGGCGAGGAAGGCGTTCCGCGGAAGATGGTTGTCACCGGTGGAGCGGTTCGGCGACACTAGTGGTGCTCCGTGTCAATCGGGTGCTCGGCGGTGTCGCTCTGGAGTGGTTGGGGGCAACGACGGCGTGGTTGGGGATGAAGGGCGGTCGACAGCAGTGTGGTGGTTGGGGTCGGCGGAGGGGCTGCAGTGGTGGTTGGGGCCGACGGAGGGCTGCGGCGGTGGTGGGTGACGGCGGCAGTGGTGATCTAGGTGGAGGGCGGCCGCCGGTGCTGGGATAGTTGGGGGCGGCGGCGGCAATCTGGTGGAGGGTACGGGTGGATTGGGCGTCGAGATCTGGGGGAGGTTCTACGGTCTGTTGGAGCCATGGAGGGCCGGCGCGTCTGTTGTTATGTTCGGCCCAAAATTTTCGTCGATCCCGCGGTTTTTCCTCGCTAGCCCGCGCTAAGGCCCAATACAATTTTGGTTTCGCGCCGAAGACGGTGCCCCGACAGCTTACGGGCCGCTGTTTAATTGTTCCGGCAGACAATGGGCCCTTAAATCTACCGGCAGTGCGTGTGACGTCGTTTTTCAAGTTCTCCCGGCAGTTTTTCTGCCATCACGTACTTGTATCGGCAGAAACAAATGCTCCGGCAATTCTTTTGCCCTTGGTTGTGTATTTCTCCCGACAGTTAACTGCCCCCAATCAAGTGTTGTGGTGTAGTGTTGGTTACTCTACTTTCTTTCAGCTCTTAGAATTTAGTTCTTAGTTCGAAGCAAACAATGGATGCTAAATATCATTTCTCCGGTTTGCAGCTTTAAATCTGCCATGGCACAGCCATAATACGATTTAATTGATCATGCTTAGGGTTTAATTGATCATGTTGGCTCCGTGGTGGTTTCTTTAATAGAAATCGGAGAGGAAACCCTATTTTACTAAAAAAATATGCTTAGAGTTTCCCCCTTTTATGATCACTATACGATCAGAATACGTGCTTTGTGTCATAATAACACTGCTCCACCCATCAAGCTAAACAAGTTTACTTGTTCAAATACGAATCTGATATTATTAAAACAAAGTTGTTTAATTGGTCAGCTAAATGTTCCTAAATAAGTTTCGAAAATGCATGTTTGCCGCTCGGGTGTGTATCTCTACAGGGTGCCCACGGTGGGCCGGCCTACCCTGGGATTTTGGGTCGTCCCAGGCCCCGATTCCCCTCTGTTCTGTTGCGCGCTTCTGATCTCTACTCGCCCCTAGCCGCCTGCCTCGCCGGCGACTTGCCGTCCCCGGATGGCATGACTCTAGGAGGAGACGTCGGACTAACAGGAGGCCAGGAGCCGCTCGCCCAATAGCGTCACCGCTGCCCGGGCGCGCCGCCGTGCCTACCTTCCCAGTCCGTTCAGGGCTCAGGCGTGCAGCACCCACCAAGCCAACCCGATTTATCCTGAGATACGTCCTCAACACTCAGCAGCCACTCCTCATCACTCATTTTCTAATTGATTCATTACTCATTAGGCAGGACTGTCATTAGGGTTTGTTGTGTGCTCAGTGCTACCTACACTTCATGGTTCAGATGTATTTCGGTAATCTTTAGTACCTCTAAAGTTCACATGGTTTTCAAAATTCCGGCCCTCGGAACAAAAACTAGTCATTTTGGATTGTTGGTCATACTGACATTGACCCTGATTACTACTGCAAGCCAGGTTTGTTGACAATTTTACTTGTCTTTCTTACTCATTCAATATAATATCCAATTATTCGCGTCAATTAGTTGCAAACAATAAGTGCTAGACAAACTTTTTCATTCAGATTTTGGACGGTCTCTTACTACAGTTACAATTCTGCATACTTGTCCTAGTAAGCTCACAAGTAAATGATTGATTCACTACATCTATGCTTGCCTTGTCATATTTGTTGTCAATATTCTTTTAGGGTGGACCACCTTGTTTCTAAATACTGGAACCGTAGACATGAGTGAATAGTATTTCTCTATGTGATCTCTTCCATCATGTGTGGGTAACGAACACTGCATTGTATAGAAAGAAAGTATCATTTCTAGCTTTTACATAGGTTTCGATCTTCTACATGGAATACAATCGGCCTACTTGCTTTGTGTCGCACTACCAACACTCCACCCTTGAAGGTAAACATTACACCACTCATAATTGCTTAGTTTATTTGTTCAAATACGAATCTCATATGATTCTAATGTTCCTACTTCAGTTTTGAAATGTGTGACTGCCTGTTATAGAGACATAAGGGGTTTGTATTTCTGTGTGGTCTGGTCAGCACGGTTGGGGGGTGAACTTTGCATATGCAGGGGTTTATAGGGAGACACTCTCCGAGTTGAATCTGCAATGCATTCCATAGATAATCTGACTACTTTTTATGTTTTCATCATGAATCTCAGATTATGAACAACATCATAATGATTATGAGCTTGCGCGCATGAAAAGAATAAAGCAGAACAATGCCATGGCTGTCAAACTTGGCATTAAGGGACTGAAATCAAGTCTGGATGCAATGCAATGCAAACGCTCTCCACCTACAGATTCATGCTCAGAATATGATCCTAATAGTGATTCTGAGCTAGAGGGAGACCTAAGTCAATGTAGCTCCCTAGTGGAGGAGTCAGAGGAAGATGCCCTATCTTATTCACCCATCAAGGTACTTGCTCTAACTTTCCAAGGTTACATTGCTTGCACATATCTTCTAACTGATGCTTTGCATTGCTTCTACTTTGTTGAATTGCCATTAACTTAGTTTACACATCGTGTATGTGAATACGCCCTGCCTATCCATTTTTAGTACATATTCCATTTGTCATCATACCATATTTATCCATTCAAATGTTGTTCTTGTTTATCAGACATTCAAAAGGAAGAGGGCGATTGCTGATCGTGGAGGAGGACAAGCAAAGTATTTGGAAAAGGTAGTGGCACCTGATAAATCAAATAGCCCATTAGGTGTAGTTGCAATATCACCTGACCCACAAAATACCCCAACTCTACGAGACTCTAGCCCTACTACACTGGTCATTTCTGATGCCCCAACTCAGCAGACCCCAACTGCAGCAAACAGTATGATTATGCCAGTTGACATAGCACCAGCTGTACGACGCAAAACCCCCATTCCAGCAAAGAGTACACCAAATCCAGTTGCCAAATCCCTTTTCGAACCAGAGAGAGCCCCAATTGCAGCAAATAGGACCCCTGTTCCATTTCTCCCAGTTTAGAAGACAAAGCTTATGTTGTTGTCAGGAACTTTGTGCGCATCTTTCCTTCATGGAAAGATTATACCACAGACACAGAACAATTTCCAGTCTTCCTCCGCAACTTACGCGCAAGTAATGTACTAATGTTATTCATGGTCATTACTGCATATGTTTCTGCTGACAGAAGACACAAGATTTCATTCTTTTAAATAGGCGAGGAGCAAACTGGATTGTGATGACGAGAAAGGGTTGGTTGCGCTTTTCAAGCACTCGTTGATGAAGTATCATTCCTACCTGAGGCAAGCGCACTTCGATGGCAAGTCTCTGAACGAAATTTCTGTAAAGTCTCCGGTGCTACATTTATCCGAGGGTGACTGGAATAATCTTGTTACACATTGGTCTCGGCTGCAGCGTAAGGTACTATCTATGATATCACATCACAATTTGAACTACATTTCTGCATTTGCCTTAATGTCTCACTTGTACGAAAACTGTTAGTAGAAGAACATTCGTTCTCAAGGGACCACAGAATCTCGCAACTATACTGCACACTGCATTGCTCTTGTGAGTACCTCTTGCCCTGTATGACCATACTAACTTTCATAGCTATTTGATTATATAGCATCACTGCACATGTTAGCCTCGTAATCGTCCATTCGGTGGACATTATAAGATCTGTATGGACTCTTACATAAATTTAGAATCAACCCAATGCTTTTGAAGAGGTTTAGCTCTGTAATCCTCTTGTAAGGACTGAACGTGGTCTATCATTGTACTTACATTAACAGCTACTCCCTCCGTCCCATAATATAAGAACGTTTTGTACAGTACACCAGTGTTCAAAACACTCTTGTATTATGGGAAGAGGGATTGGTTCATTTTGTAGCATTCTGCATATTATCTCCCTCGCCCACCATTTACTGAAAAAGATCAGATCTATATTTAATCTTACCAACAAGTAGAATACACAGACAATGCCAGTGCAGAAGTGTAGCCCATTGCTCTTGTGAGTACATTTTGTCCTGTAACGCTTGTACTTCCAGGAATTGGTAGTTGATTATGTAGCATCAATCTGCATCTTATCTTCATTATCCTCTATCCCTTCCAGTATTATCATATCTATAATTACTCTCTACAAAATGTAGAGTACACGCAATGCTTATGAAGAAGATTCTGTGCTGAAATTCTTGAGTTATCCTTCCCTTGACATGGAGAAGGGCATTATAAAGCTGGTGTTAACTGTTAATGTAAGTCAGTACTTCTAAAGCCTTTATCCTCAACTGCTGTTTAATTTGCTCATACTCCATATCGTTTACTGCTGTTTAGTTTGTTGTTTCTACCAAAATGCATGTTCGTAAGAACCGTAAGTTCTAAGTTTAACTTGTAAAACCAAATTCCTTATTCATACCATGCATATTACTTAATACTCCCTATATGTATGCTTGTTTTTGTGGATCTATAATCCAGTGTGTGGTGAAGCAGCCCACGTTTGCACCTTGTCATCTCCTGTTTTATCTTACTGATGATAGATGCAATGATTTTCTTCGCCCTTCATCTATGCTTGTTATGTTGACATGGTAATCCAGTAGTGTGGTGAAGCTCCCCGCATTATGAACAATGCCAAATTATGCTATTGATATTTTGAACTTACTCTTTATTTTCTAATTTGAAATTGGATAGAATTGAGAGAATAGTTATTATCTTTGTTTATACACGTGCAAATCCTGTCATCTCTCTGCTTTGTTTCAGGGTGATATGCCTGATGGCATGCACAGGTCTGCTGAAGGCTGTGAGACAAACCCAACATATATTGCAGCAAAGAAGGCAAAACATCTTCAAGATAGCGAGACAACCCCAAAGTCTTGTCTTGATGCAGTGTTCAAGTTACTTGAGACTAACAGTCAGACAAGCTCACAGAATTCGTTGTCTGAATTAGTTCGACTTCTTCAGTCCCAAGTTCTAGCAGAAAGGCATTTTGCAACTCAACTTCGACTTGAAGTCCTATCTCTAAGAAAGATTGTGGAGAACACAAATGAGAACCTCATCGCTAAACAGCTACACCTGGAAGCTATGACCGACATGCTAGGCCGGTCTCACAGCCTTGCTCAGCAGCTTGCGCAGCAGTTCCCCCCAAGGCTAACCTTTCTTGAACTGTCTTGGAAGTGGTCTCGGTTCAGTATTATTTTGTTACGCTGCAATGGTGCCCGGTTTTTGTAATTTGCTTCTTCGTTGCGCTTTATGATCACTGGTGGCGAACTTCGATGCCCAGTGGATGTAATATACCTTAAATCCTTTATTTTATAGTGTAGGTTTATTCTTAGTTACTATGCCGTAATTTCTTTATTGTATAGAGTAGGTTTGTTCTTAATTCCTATTAGTTACTGCCATCATTCGCTATCTGAAAAAAAATCAGATGTAGTCGACCGGACCGAAACATTCGACTCTAATGGGCCAGGTTTTCAGCGGGCCACAATTGGGCCGGCCCGTGTCTTTCTTGGGCCCGAATGATTGGGGCCTTCACACATTGTGCCAGGCCCAAACTTACACCGGCCTATATTTTAGTTGGGCCTTTTGTCGACCCAGCGCTTAGTTTGGCCCAGGTAGCGTTGGGCCATTAATAGGCTGAATATTGTACTGGCCTGTTACGGCCGAGATGAAACCACGAGCCTTTAGCAGGCCAAAATGCATGTTGGGCCTCAATTTTCACTAGTCGTCGACGGGCCTTCAGCAGGCCGAAATGTAGACCGGGCCGTTTTGGGCCCAGTTAGCTCACGGGCCGTTACCAGGCCAAAACATATCTCGGGCCTTAGTTGGCCCACTGATATCATGGGCCTTTAAGAGGCCGAAAGCTTAGCACAGGCATCAACGGGCCGAATTACACGACAGGCCTTTAGCAGGCCCAAAGTCACGTTGGGCTTAACTGTTGCCACCTTTAGCACGGGCCGTTAGTGGGCCCGATGTCCCGTTGGACCATATATGGCCCATGGGCAGCACGGGCCATTCCCAGGCCGAAAGTCACACCGGGCTGAAATGGGCCCATGTCTACATCAGGCCTCTAACAGGCCGAAAGTCACTGGGCTGTAGTTGGGCCCAAATATTCGGCGAACAATTAATGGGCCAGATCTGGCTTCGGGCCGCAAATGGGCCCAAATATTGGGCGAACAATTAACGGGCCAGATCTGGCTTCGGGCCGTAAATGGGCCCAAATATTGGGCGAACAATTAACGGGCCAGATCTGGCTTTGGGCCATAAATGGGCCTTTATTAAGCAGGCCATTATTGGGCTGGCCCACCAGTACCTGATTAAGTTCTACGGGCCTTTGACTGGGCCAGCCTTGTTAACCTATATGGGCCTCTGTTGGGCCCAGCCACGTGTCGACGTATCATAGGCAGGTCTGCTCCAATGGACGGGCGACATCTGGCCCAATAACGAGCTGACAGGTGTTCCCTTCGGCCAATCAGAATTTTACACGTGGAAATTTCCCATTGGTCAGGGCTGTTAACGGGTTAACAGATCCAAAATCCGACCCGATAGCTTAACGGCGTTCCGTTACGGTGGATACCACGTGTCGGTCACCCTTGACGAAAGCACTTCTGTGACGCGCGATTTATCGTCATGGAAGTGGACACTTCCGTGATGATAATTTTGGTAATGTCATGGAACACTTCTACAACAGCACATGTATGACTATCTTGATTCTATCATAAAATCGTCATGGATGTACATGCATGACAAAAAAACACGACCTACTGTGACAAACACGTATCATCACGGAAGTGTATTTTTTTTGTAGTGATAGTTGGATCTTAAGATGTTTCTCCCCATCTACTCTCTTGTAATGGATTGAGTTTTCCCTTTGAAGTTATCTTATCGGATTGAGTCTTTAAGGATTTGAGAACACTTGATGTATGTCTTGCATGTGCTTATCTGTGGTGATAATGGGATATCACATGATCCACTTGATGTATGTTTTGGTGATCAACTTGCGAGTTCCATGACCTCGTGAACTTATGCCTAGGGGTTGGCACACGTTTTCGTCTTGACTCTCCGGCAGAAACTATGGGGCACTCTTTGAAGTTCTTTGTGTTGGTTGAATAGATGAATCTGAGATTGTGTGATGCATATCGTATAATCATACCCACGGATACTTGATGTGACATTGGAGTATCTAGGTGACATTAGGGTTTTGATTGATTTGTGTCTTAAGGTGTTATTCTAGTACGAACTCTAGGATAGATTGAACGAAAAGAATAGCTTCTTGTTATTTTACTACGGACTCTTGAATAGGTCAATCAGAAAGGATAACTTTGAGGTGGTTTCGTACCCTACAATAATCTCTTCGTTTGTTCCCCGCTATTAGTGACTTTGGAGTGGCTCTTTGTTGCATGTTGAGGGGTAGTTATATGATCCAATTATGTTATTATTGTTGAGAGAACTTGCACTAGTGAAAGTATGAACCATAGGCCTTATTTCCTAGCATTGCAATACCATTTACGCTTGTCATTAGTTACCTTGGTGTTTTTATATTTTTAGATTACAAAAACCTTTATCTACCATCCATATTGCACTTGTATCACCATCTCTTCGCCGAACTAGTGCACCTATACAATTTACCATTGTATTGGGTGTGTTTGGGACACAAGAGACTCTTTGTTATTTGGTTGCAGGGTTGTTTGAGAGAGACCATCTTCATCCTACGCCTCCCACGGATTGATAAACCTTAGGTCATCCACTTGAGGGAAATTTGCTACTGTCCTACAAATCTCTGCACTTGGAGGCCCAACAACGTCTACAAGAAGAAGGTTGTGTAGTAGTCATCAAGCTCTTTTCTGGCGCCGTTGCCGGGGAGGTTAGCGCTTGAAGGTATATCTTTAGATCTTGCAATAGAATCTTTTAGTTTCTTGTTTTATCACTAGTTTAGTTTATAAAAGAAAATTATAAAAAAATGGAATTGAGGATACCTCATATGCTTCGTCTTTTTAACATCTTTCATGAAAATAAGGATTCCCATAATTGTGCCAAAATGCTAGAAGAAGAATGCATTAAAATGTTTGGCACTAAATCTTTGAATGATAAGCATGATTGCAATGTTGTTAGTACGAACTCCTTGAAAATCCATAGTATTAATGATGATTGCACTAGTCATGATGAAAATATCTCATATGAGCATGTCAATTTTTGTGGAGTGCATAGAGTTTGCAAGTACACACAAAATAGGGAATATAGATTTTGTAAGAGTCATAAGTATTTAGAAACTAAATGGTTGCAAGAAAGGCTAGATGTTTGTGCTGAAAATTTAAATTTTCTTAGCCATACTTGTGAACTTTGCAATGAACATGGTCATTTAAATATCCAATGCCAATTGTTTCATGATCGAATCGTGTCCAAAAATTGTGATGACTTGACTTCCCTTGCACATCATAATGAAATTAGTTTGCTTGTGGATTATGAAGAAATGAAACGTATAACTAAGGATCTTCTAGAATTGGTCCTTGATAAAGTTCTTGATTTTGATTTAGAGGAAATTTATATGTATTGTGTGGTGAATTGCATTGAAAATCCTTATATTGTCAATTACATAAAGTCAAGAAAACAATTAGAAGATGAAGAGAATACTAATGAAAGGGAAGACATTTCCCAATATCCTCCTATTTTTTCTTATGATGACTCAGGTAACGAGGAGGAGCCTTCTATCCAACCAATCTCATTAATAATGAGCTTCAAAAAGAGGATTAAACCCACACATGATGTGAAGAAGAAAAAGAAAAGACGGAGAAGCAAAAGTAATAAGGTATTCCCCCCCAAATGATGTTGCTCCTATTACTCATTGTGATGATGATAATTGTTATATTATTGGTTCTATCCATACTATTAATGATGAGAGTGATTATACTTACGATATGAAAAGGCCCAAGCTTGGGGATGCTATGTTGGATGAGAATGACATGTTTGAGAATGTATTTGCTGCAATTAATGTTTGTCCCAAGCTTGGGGATGCTATGATTAATGAAGATGATATTTTTAGTCTCCCAAGTTTTGATGAGCAAATTTACTATGATGATAGCATGCCTCCTGTTTATGATGATTATATTGATGAAAGTGGGTTCAGAAGAGTGTCAAATTTAGGAAGTAATGATCCCACTATTTTGGAGGATGTTGAATCTTACTGTGATAATTATAAAAGTGGAATTGGAGAGGTCATGACTTTATTTAGAATGATTCCACTATCTTGGAAGAGGTTTCAACTGATTATGATGACAACAAAGTTGCTACTTATGATGATTATTGTCATGACACTTATGCTATAAAAAGTAGTGATGATTATATTTATAAAACTTGTCATGATTTTGATTACCCTTTTTCTGAACACTACTCTTTTAATGTGGAAACAATTTATAGTATTCGAGTTTCTTATGATACTCCCACTATTCCGAATGAGAAGAATTTTGCTTATGTGGAGAATAGTAAATTTTATATGCTTGTAGATCATGAAAAGAATGTTTTATGTGATAGTTATATTGTTGAATTCATTCATGATGCTACTGAAAATTACCATGAGGGAGGAATTGCAATAATATCAAGTTTTCTCTCTATGTGCTTAAAAACTTGAAGTTATGCTTGTTTTGCTTTCCTATGCTAGTTGATTCTTGTTCCCATAAATTGTTTGCTCACAAAATCCCTATGCATAGGAAGTGGGTTAGACTTAAATGTACTAGTCATATTCTTCATGATGCTCCCGATATGTTTTTATTCTTATCTTTATGTGAGCATCATTGAAATCATCATGCCTAGCTAGGGGCGTTAAACGATAGCGCTTGTTGGGAGGCAACCCAATTTTATTTTTATTCTTTGCTTCTTTTCTCCTGTTTAGTAATAAATATTTCATATAGCCTCTGTTTATATGTGGTTTTATGTTTTAATTAGTGTTTGTGCGAAGTAGAACCTTTGGGAAGACTTGGGTGAAGTCTTTGCGATCTTGCTGTAAAAAAACAGAAACTTTAGCGCTCACGAGTTTTGATGCCATTTTTTACTGGAGAGTGAGATTAGGTTGATTCTTTTTGAAGATGATTAATAGACAAATTACTCATGTCTACCAGTTTATTTAATAATTTTTGGGGTTACATAAGTATTCTAAACCTACAGATTACTACAGACTGTTCTGTTTTTGACAGATTCTGTTTTCATTGTGTTGTTTGCTTATTTTGATGAATCTATGAGTAGTATCGGAGGGTATGAACTATATAGAAGTTGGAATACAGTAGATATTAAACCAATATGAATTTGTAATGAGTTAACAACTGTACCAAAAGTGGTGATTTATTTTCTTATACTAACGGAGCTTACGAATTTTCTGTTGAGTTTTTGTGCTGTGAAGTTCTCAAGTTTTGGGTAAAGATTCGATGGACTATGGAATAAGGAGTGGCAAGAGCCTAAGCTTGGGGATGACCAAGGCACCCCAAGGTAATATTCAAGGACAACCAAGAGCCTAAGCTTGGGGATGCCCCGGATGGCATCCCCTCTTTCGTCTTCGTCTATCGGTAACTTTACTTGGAGCTATATTTTTATTCACCACATGATATGTGTTTTGTTTGGAGCGTCATTTTTTTTTTCTTGCTGTTTGAATAAAATACCAAGATCTGGAATTCTTAAATGTTAGGGAGTCTTCACATAGTTGCATAATTATTCGACTACTCATTGATCTTCACTTATATCTTTTGGAGTAGTTTGTCGTTTGCTCTAGTACTTCACTTATATCCTTTTAGAGCACGGCGGTGGTTTTATTTTGAAGAAACAGATGAACTCTTGTGCTTCACTTATATTAATTTGAGAGTCTTTAGAACAGCTTGGTAGTTTGCTTTGGTTATGAAACTAGTCCTAATATGATGGGCATCCAAGATGGGTATAATAAAAACTATCATAAAAGGTGCATTGAATACTATGAGAAGTTTGATACTTGAAAATTGTTTTGAGATATAAAGATGGTGATATTAGAGTTTTGCTAGTTGAGTAGTTGTGAATTTGATAAATACTTGTGTTGAAGATTGCAAGTCCCGTAGCATGCACGTATGGTAACTGTTGTGTAACAAATTTGAAACTTGAGGTGTTCTTTGATTGTCTTCCTTATGAGTGGCGGTCGGGGACGAGCGATGGTCTTTTCCTACTAATCTATCCCCCTAGGAGAATGAGTGTAATGCTTGGTTTTTGATGACTTGTAGATTTTTGCAACAAGTATGTGAGTTCTTTATGACTAATGTTGAGTCCATGGATTATACGCACTCTCACCTATCCATCATTGCTAGCCTCTTCGGTACCGTGCATTGCCCTTTCTCACGTTGAGATTTGGTGCAAACTTCGCCGGTGCATCCAAACCCCGTGATATGCTATGCTCCGTCACACATAAACCTCCTTATATATTCCTCAAAACAACCACCATACCTACCTATTATGGCGTTTCCATAGCCATTCCGAGATATATTGCGATGCAACTTTCTGTTGTTTCATTTATGACACGCTTCGTCATTGTCATATTGCCTTGCATGATCATGTAGTTGACATCATATTTGTGGCAAAGCCACCATGCATAATTTATCATACATGTCACTCTTGATTCATTGCCCTTCCCGGTTGATACGTCCATTTTGCATCATGCTTTTATATCCATATTTATTGCATTATGGGCTGTTATTACACATTATGTCACAATACTTATGCCTATTCTCTCTTATTTTACATAAAGAGGGAGAATGCCGGCAGCTGGGATTCTGGGCTGGAAAAGGAGCAAATATTAGAGACCTATTCTGCACAGCTCCAAAAGTCCTGAAACTTCACGGAAGATATTTCTAGAATATATGAAAAATACTGAGGGCAAGAAGTACCAGAGGGGGGGCCACTCACCAGCCATGAGGGTGGGGGGCGCGTCCTACCCCCTGGGCGCGCCCCCTGCCTCGTGGGCCCCCTGGTGGCCCCGCAATGCCCATCTTCTGCTATATGGAGTCTTACATTGAGAAAAAAATCATAAGCAAGCTTTCGGGACGAGACTCCGCCGCCATGAGGCGGAACCAATCTAGGGCTCCGTCGGAGCTGTTCTGCCGGGGACACTTCCCTCTGGGAGGGGGAAATCATCGTCATCGTCATCACCAACGCTCCTCTCACCAGGAGGGGCCAATCTCCATCAACATCTTCACCAGCACCATCTCCTCTTAAACCCTAGTTCATCTCTTGTATCCATTTCTTATCTCTAAGTCTGGGATTGGTACCTGTAGGTTGCTAGTAGTGTTGATTACTCCTCGTAGTTGATGCTAGTTGGTTTATTTGGTGGAAGATCATATGTTCAGATCCTATATGCATATTAATACCCCTCTGATTATGAACATGAATATGCTTTGTGAGTAGTTACGTTTGTTCCTGAGGACATCGGAGAAGTCTTGCTATTAGTAGTCATGTGAATTTGGTATTCGTTCGATATTTTGATGAGATGTATGTTGTCTCTCCTCTAGTGGTGTTATGTGAACGTTGACTATATGACACCTCACCATTATTTGGGCCTAGAGGAAGGCATTGGGAAGTGTTAAGTAGATGATGGGTTGCTAGAGTGACAGAAGCTTAAACCCTAGTTTATGTGTTGCTTCGTAAGGGGCTGATTTGGATACATATGTTTCATGCTATGGTTAGGTTTACCTTAATACTTCTTTTGTAGTGGCAGATGCTTGCAATAGGAGTTAATCATAAGTGGGATGCTTGTCCAAGTAAGGACAGCACCCAAGCTCCGGTCCACCCACATATCAAATTATCAAAGTACCGAACCTGAATCATATGAACGTGATGAAAACTAGCTTGATGATAATTCCCATGTGTCCTCGGGAGCACTTTCTTCTATATAAGAGTTTGTCCAGGCTTGTCCTTTGCTACAAAAAGGATTGGGCCACCTTGCTTCACTTTATTTACTTTTGTTACTTGTTGCTCGTTACAAATTATCTTACCACAAAACTATCTATTACCTATAATTTCAGTGCTTGCAGAGAATACCTTGCTGAAAACCGCTTATCATTTCCTTCTGCTCCTCGTTGGGTTCGACACTCTTACTTATTGAAAGGACTACGATAGATCGCCTATACTTGTGGGTCATCAAGACTCTTTTCTGGAACCGTTGCCGGGGAGTGAAGCGCCTTTGGTAAGTGGAATTTGGTAAGGAAAATTTTATATAGTGTGCTGAAATTTACTGTCACTTGTTACTATGGAAAGTAATCCTTTGAGGGGCTTGTTCGGGGTATCTTCACCTCGACCAGTAGAGCAAAGAGTTCTCCTCAACCTACTGAACCTACTAAAAATTAAAATGTCTACTTTGAAATTCCTTCGGGTATGATAGAAAAACTGCTAGCTAATCCTTTTGCAGGATATGGAACATTACATCCTGATGAGCACCTAATATATGTGGATGAAGCTTGTGGATTATTTAAGCTTGTAGGTATGCTCGATGATGTTGTCAAGAAGAAGGTCTTCCCTTTATCTTCGAAGGGAGATGCATTGACATGCTATAGGCTATGTGATGATATGGGATCATGGAACTACAAACGATTGAAATTGGAATTTCATCAGAAGTTTTATCCTATGCATCTTGTTCATCGTGATCGCAATTATATATATAATTTTTGGCCTCGCGAAGGAGAAAGCATCGCTAAAGCTTGGGGGAGGCTTAAATCAATGTTATATTCATGCCCCAATCATGAGCTCTCAAGAGAAATGGTTATCCAAAAAATTATGCTCGGCTTTCTGATAACAATCGCACCATGCTCGATACTTCTTATGCTGGCTCTTTTATGATGAAGACTATTGAATTCAAATGGGATTTATTAGAAAGAATTAAACGCAAACTCTGAAGATTGGGATCTCGACGAAGGTAAGGAGTCAGGTATGACACCTAAGTTTGATTGTGTTAAATCTTTTATGGATACCGATGTTTTTCGTAAATTTAGCACTAAATATGGACTTGACTCCGAGATAGTAGCTTCTTTCTGTGAATCTTTTTCTACTCATGTTGATCTCCCTAAGGAGAAGTGGTTTAAATATCATCCTCTCATAGAAGTAAAAGTAGTTGCACCTTTAAAGTTGAAGAAAAGATTATCACTTATAATGATCCTATTACTCCTACTGCTTATGTTGAGAAACCACATTTTCCTGTTAGGATAAAAGATCATGCTAAATCTTCAACTGTGGTTCGTAAAAGCAATATTAGAACCTATACACCTCCTGAGCAAGTTAAAGTTGAACCTAATATTGCTATTGTTAAGGATCTCTTGGCTGATAATATTGATGGGCATGTTATTTATTTCTGTGATGAAACTGCTAGAATTGCTAAACCTTGTGCTAAAGATAAACATAGACCTATGGTAGGCATGCCTATTATTTCTGTTAAAATAGGAGATCATTATTATCATGGCTTGTGTGATATGGGTGCTAGTGCTAGTGCAATACCTATTGACTTATACAAAAAAATTATGCATGATATTGCACCAGCTGAGTTAGAAGATATTAATGTCAAAATTAAACTTGCCAATAGAGATACCATTTCACCAATTGGGATTGTTAGAGATGTTGAAGTCTTGTGTGGGAAAACTAAATATCCTGCTGATTTTCTTGTTCTTGGTTCCCCACAAGATAGCTTTTGTCCCATTATATTTGGTAGACCCTTCTTAAACACTGTTAATGCTAGGATAGATTGCAAAAAGGATGTTGTTACTATTGGTTTAGGTGATATGTCTCATGAGTTCAACTTTTCTAAATTTCGTAGACAACACAGTGAAGAGGAATTGCCTAGTAAAGATGAAATTATTGGTCTTGCTTCTATTGCCGTAGCTCCTAGTGATCCTTTAGAACAATATTTGCTAGACCATGAAAATGATATGTTTGTGAATGAAAGAAGGGAAATAGATGAAGTTTTCTTTAAATAGGGACCTATTCTGAAACACAACTTGCATGTTGAAATCTTAGGGGATCCTCCTCCACGCAAGGGTGATCCCGTGTTTGAGCTTAAACCATTGCCTGATACTCTTAAATATGCTTATCTTGATGAAAAGAAGATATATCATGTTATTATTAGTGCTAACCTTTCAGAGAAGGAGGAAGAAAAATTATTGGAAACTCTAAAGAAGCATCGTGCTGCTATTGGATATACTCTTGATGACCTTAAGGGCATTAGTCCCACTCTATGCCAACACAAAATAAATTTGGAAAAAGATGCCAAACCAGTTATTGATCATCAACGACGGCTGAATCCTAACATGAAAGAAGTGGTAAGAAAATAAATACTAAAGCTCCTTGAGGCAGGTATAATTTATCCCGTTGCTGATAGTTAGTGGGTAAGTCCTGTCCATTGTGTTCCCAAGAAGGGAGGTATTACTGTCGTTCCTAATGATAAAGATGAATTGATTCTGCAAAGAATTATGACAGGTTATAGGATGGTAATTGATTTCCGCAAATTAAATAAGGCTACTTAAAAAGATCATTACCCCTTACCTTTTATTGATCAAATGCTAGAAAGATTATCCAAACACACACATTTTTGCTTTCTAGATGGTTATTCTGGTTTCTCTCAAATACATGTGTCAGCTGACGATCAAGCTAAGACCACTTTTACTCGCC
Source organism: Triticum monococcum (assembly GCA_034509565.1). Taxonomy (NCBI): domain Eukaryota; kingdom Viridiplantae; phylum Streptophyta; class Magnoliopsida; order Poales; family Poaceae; genus Triticum; species Triticum monococcum. The sequence goes on along the minus strand of CM067845.1, from coordinate 360,565,806 downwards.
CTTTCGGTACTTTTTCTTATAGACATATGCCTTTTGGTTTATGTAATGCACCTGCTACCTTTCAAAGATGCATGATGGCTATATTCTCTGACTTTTGTGAAAAGATTTGTGAGGTTTTCATGGACGATTTCTCCGTTTATGGATCCTCTTTTGATGATTGCTTAAGCAACCTTGATCAAGTTTTGGAGAGATGTGAAGAAACTAACCTTGTCTTGAATTGGGAGAAGTGCCACTTTATGGTTAATGAAGGCATTGTCTTGGGGCATAAAATTTCTAAAAGGGGCATTGAAGTTGATAAAGCTAAAGTTGATGCTATTGAAAAGATGTCGTGTCCCAAGGACATCAAAGGTCTAAGAAGTTTCCTTGGTCATGTCGGCTTTTATAGGAGGTTCATTAAGGACTTTTCAAAAATTTCTCGGCCTCTGACTAATTTATTACAAAAAGATATACCATTCATCTTTGATGATGATTGTGTAGAAGCATTTGAAATACTTAAGAAAGCATTGATCTCTGCACCTATTGTTCAGCCACCTGATTGGATGTGTGATGCTAGTGATTATGCTGCAGGTGTTGTTCTAGGGCAAAGAGTTGATAAGAAATTAAATGTTATTCAATATGCTAGTAAAACTCTAGACAATGCCCAGAGAAATTATGCTACTACGGAAAAACAATTCTTAGCAGTTGTATTTGCTTGTGATAAGTTCAGACCTTATATTGTTGATTCTAAAGTAACTATTCACACAGATCATGCTGCTATTAAATATCTTATGGAAAAGAAAGATGCTAAACCTAGACTTATTAGGTGGGTTCTATTGCTACAAGAATTTGATTTGCATATTATTGATAAAAAGGGAGTTGAGAACCCCGTTGCAGATAACTTGTCTAGGTCAGAAAATGTTCTTGATGACCCACTACCTATTGATGATAGCTTTCCTGATGAACAATTAAATGTCATAAACGCTTCTCATACTGCTCCATGGTATGCTGATTATGCTAATTACATTGTTGCTAAATTTATACCACCTAGTTTCACATACCAGCAAAAGAAAAGGTTTTTCTATGATTTAAGACATTACTTTTGGGATGACCCACATCTTTATAAAGAAGGAGTAGATGGTTATATTATACGTTGTGTACCTGAGCTTGAACAGGAATAGATCCTATGCAAGTGTCACTCCGAAGCTTATGGAGGACACCACGCTGGAGAAAGAACTGCACATAAGGTATTGCAATCCAGTTTTTATTGGCCTACGCTCTTCAAGGATGCCCGTAAGTTTGTCTTATCTTGTAATGAATGTCAAAGAATTGGTAATATTAGTAGACGTCAAGAAATGCCTATGAATTATTCACTTGTTATTGACCCATTTGATGTTTGGGGCTTTGATTATATGGGACCTTTTCCTGCCTCTAATGGATATACATATTTTAGTTGCTATTGATTATGTTACTAAGTGGGTAGAAGCTATTCCAACTAGTAGTGCTGATCATAACACCTATGTTAAGATGCTTAAAGAAGTTATTTTTCTGAGGTTTGGTGTCCCTAGGAATTTAATGACTGATGGTGGCTCACATTTTATTCATGGTGCTTTCCGTAAAATGCTTGCTAAGTATGATGTTAATCATAGAATTGCATCTCCTTATCACACACAGTCTAGTGGTCAAGTAGAATTGAGTAATAGAGAACTCAAATTAATTTTGCAAAAGACTGTTAATAGATCTAGAAAGAATTGGTCCAAGAAACTTGATGTTGCATTATGGGCCTATAGAACTGCATATAAAAATCCTATGGGTATGTATCTGTATAAAATGGTTTATGGAAAAGCATGTCACTTACCCATCGAACTAGAACATAAGGCTTATTGGGCTATTAAAGAGCTCAATTATGATTTGAAACTTGCCGGTGAGAAAAGGTTATTTGACATTAGCTCACTTGATGAATGGAGAACCCAAGCCTATGAGAATGCCAAATTGTTTAAAGAAAAGTTAAAAGATGGCATGACAAAAGGATACAAAAGCGTCAGTTTAATGTAGGTGATTATGTATTCCTATACAACTCTCGTTTAAGATTTTTGCAGGAAAACTTCTCTCTAAACGGGAAGGTCCTTATGTTATCGAGGAAGTCTATCGTTCCGGTGCCATAAAAATCAACAACTTCGAAGGCACAAATCCGAAGGTGGTGAACAGTCAAAGAATCAATCATTATATCTTAGGTAATCCTATAAATGTTGAAACCAATGTTATTGAAATCGTAACCCCGGAGGAATACATAAGGGACACTTTCCGGAACGTTTCAGACTCCAAAAAGGAATAGGTATGTGGTACGGTAAGTAAACCAACTCCAAAATAGTTCTAATGGCATTTTTTCTCCGTTTTGGAATATTTAGAAAAATAGAAGAATAAGAAGCAGTCCGGGAAGGACACAAGGACTCTGTTTTCTTGTACGATACGTATTTTGGTCGGTGAAAATTCATTATATAATCTCTCGGAGGTTTTGACTCCTGTGTCACGCAATTGTCCTCTGTTCTTGTTTTGAGATGTTTTCTGTCAGGGTTGTCAAGGCCAGGCATCATGTCGTCCCCCCTCCTCCAATAATGGTGACAACGATGCTTGGTTAATGAAGATAGAGCTGAAGAGGGAAGAACCCGTGGAGATCAACAAGGATGAAGGGATCAAGAAGGCCACGGAGGACCAAGTTCCGGCAACAGAAGACATCCTTCAACTTGATCACAATCTTCTTACCCCGACTGAGATCGAAGCTTTCAAGATGATTGAGTTAGCTCGTATACAAAACAAGTATCTCACACGTGAAAATATTTTGTTGAAGGAGCATATAGTTGCACTCAAGGGCATTATCCACAAGTTGGAGGATCTCTTACGCTCGATGTGCGACTACCCATCATCACCACCATCTTCTTCACCAACAAAGGAGACATAATCACATGGGTATGGGCACTCCCCTTGGCAACTGCCAAGCTTGGGGGAGGTGCCCCGGTATCGTATCACCATCACATCTCTATCTTTATCATTTTTCTTAGTTCGATCCTTTTGATAATATCTTGATCTAGTAGAATAAAGTTTTAGTATGATCTAGTTGTGAGTTTTGCTTTATGATCCCTCTATGTAATCGAGTCCGTGAGCTATATAATAAAGATTTGGTTTGAGTCAAGGGCTTGATGATTTTGCTATGATCTTGAGGGAATAAAATAAAATAAAAAGAAAGAATAAAAAGAAATAAAAGATATCATATGGATCTTATGGAGAGTAATGAGCTCACAAATAAAGAGTATGATGAATAAAAGTTGTTGAGAGTTGACAAACATAGTTTTGGTCATCTTTGCAATTAATAGGAAGTAATAAAGAAAGAGAGGTCTTCACATATAAATACACTATCTTGGACATCTTTTATGATTGTGAGCACTCATTAAAATATGACATGCTAAAGAGTTGACGTTGGACAAGGAAGACAACGTAATGGGTTATGTTTTCTTACATCTGAGATAAATCATATTGTCATGGATCATCCAACATGATTGAGCTTGCCTTTCCCCTCATGCTAGCCAAATTCTTTGCACCAAGTAGAGATACTACTTGTGCTTCCAAATATCCCTACACCCAGTTTTGCCATGAGAGTCCACGATATCTACCTATGGATTGAGTAAGATCCTTCAAGTAAGTTGTCATCGGTGCAAGCAATAAAAATTGCTCTCTGAATATGTATGACTTATTAGTGTGGGAGAAAATAAGCTTTATATGATCTTGTGATATGGAAGAAATAAAAGCGACGGACTGCATAATAAAGGTCCATATCACAAGTGGCAATATAAAGTGACGTTCTTTCGCATTAAGATTTTGTGCATCCAACTATAAAAGCACATGACAACCTCTGCTTCCCTCTGCGAAGGGCCTATCTTTTACTTTTATCTTCTACCTTATATAAGAGTCATGATGATCTTCACCTTTCCTTTTACATTTTATCCTTTGGCAAGCACAATATGTTGGAAAGATCCTGGTATATATGGCTAATTGGATGTGAGTTTTCATGAACTATTATTGTTGACATTACCCTCAAGGTAAAACGTTCGGAGGAAAAACTGTAAGCCCCTATCTTTCTCTATGTCCGATTAAAACTCCATACCCATAAGTATTGCGTGAGTGTTAGCAATTGTGAAAGAATATATGATAGTTGAGTATGTGGACTTGCTGAAAAGCTCTTATATTGACTCTTTCCTATGTCATGATAAATTACAATTGCTTCAATGACTGAGATTATAGTTTGTTAGTTTTCAATGGAGTTTATGATTCATGCTTGAAATTGTGATTGAATTGTTACTCTAGCACAAGAGATCATATCACAATACTTATATAAGTTGATGTTCTAAGAATGATCATGATGCCCTCATGTCCGTATTTTATTTTTTATCGACACCTCTATCTCTAAACATGTGGACATATTTTTCAATTTCGGCTTTCACTTGAGGACAAGCGAGGTCTAAGCTTGGGGGAGTTGATACGTCAATTTTGCATCATGCTTTTATATCGATATTTATTGCATTATGGGCTGTTATTTGATACGTCTCCAACATATCTATAATTTTTGATTGCTCCATGCTATATTATCTACTGTTTTGGACTATATTGGGCTTTATTTTCCGCTTTTATATTATTTTGGGACTAACCTATTAACCGGAGGCCCAGCCCAGAATTGCTGTTTTTTGCCTATTTCAGTGTTTCGGATAAACGGAATATCAAACAGAGTCCAAACGGAATAAAATCTTCGGGAACGTGATTTTCTCACCGAACGTGATCCAGGAGACTTGGACCCTCCTCCAAGGAACAAAATAGGCGGTCACGAGGGTGGGGGGCGCCCCCCCCTAGGGCGCGCCCCCTGCCTCGTGGGCCCCTCGTTGCTCCTCCGGCGTACTTCTTCCTCCTATATATACACACGTACCCCCAAATAATCAGAACAGGAGCCAAAAACCTAATTCCACTGCCGCAACTTTCTGTATCCACGAGATCCCATCTTGGGGCCTGTTCCGGAGCTCCGCCGGAAGAGGACCGTCATCACGGAGGGCTTCTACATCATCCTAGCCCCTCCAATGAAGTGTGAGTAGTTTACATCAGACCTTTGGGTCCATAGTTAGTAGCTAGATGGCTTCTTCTCTCTCTTTGAATCTCAATACAAAGTTCTCCCCCTCTCTTGTGGAGATCTATTCGATGTAATCTTCTTTTTGCGGTGTGTTTGTTGAGACCGATGAATTGTGGGTTTATGATCAAGTCTATCTATGAATAATATTTGAATCTTCTCTTAATTATTTTATGTATGATTGGTTATCTTTGCAAGTCTCTTCGAATTATCCGTTTGGTTTGGCCAACCAGATTGGTAGTTCTTGCCATGGGAGAAGTGCTTAGCTTTGGGTTCGATCTCGCGGTGTCCTTACCCAGTGACAGAAGGGGCAGCAAGGCACGTATTGTATCGTTGCCATCGAGGATAACAAGATGGGATTTATTTCATATTGCATGAATTTATCTCTCTAGATCATGTCATCTTGCTTAAGGCGTTACTCTATTTTTAACTTAATACTCTAGATGCATGCTGGATAGCGGTCGATGAGTGGAGTAATAGTAGTAGATGCAGAATCGTTTCGATCTACTTGTTACGGACGTGATGCCTATATACATGATCATACCTAGATATTCTCATAACTATGCTCAATTCTGTCAATTGCTCAACAGTAATTTGTTCACCCACTGTAGAATACTTATGCTCTTGAGAGAAGCCACTAGTGAAACCTATGGCCCCCGGGTCTATTCTCATCATATCAATCTCCATCACTTTAATCTTGCTTTGCTTTTTTACTTTGCCTTTACTTTTTACTTTGCATCTTTATACCAAAAATATTATATCTATCAGATCTCACTCCCGTAAATGACTGTGAAGGGATTGACAACCCCTAATCGCGTTGGTTGCGAGTAGCTATCACTTTGTGCAGGTACGAGGGACTTGAGCGTGGGCTCCTACTAGATTGATACCTTGCTTCTCAAAAACTGAGGGAAATACTTATGCTACTCTGCTGCATCATCCCTTCCTCTTCGGGGAAAACCAACGCAAGCTCAAGACGTAGCAAGAAGGATTTCTGGCGCCGTTGCCGGGGAGTCTACGCAAAAAGTCAACATACCAAGTACCCATCACAATCCCTATCTCTCGCATTACATTATTTGCCATTTGCCTCTCGTTTTCCTCTCCCCCCAATTCACCCTTGCCGTTTTATTCGCCCTCTCTCTCTCTCTATCCTCCCTCTCTATTTGCCTCTTGTTTGTTCGTGTGCTAGTTTGTTTGCTTGTCGTCATGGCTAGTCCTCTTTCTGCTCCTATGTCTCCCGAGTTTGAAGTCCTTCACTTCAAACAAAAGCAAGGAGAAAACTTAAAGGATGCTTGGTTTAGAATAATGGAATCTTATCGTAAATGCACCCTAGAAGTAAATTTCAGAATTTTGCTTCGCAATTTTTATGTTGGGCTTAATATATCTCATAGACAACTTTTGGATTGTGTTGCCAAAGGCAATTTTATTGAAATTGATCCCAGTATCGCGCATGAAATTATGGAAGGTATAGTAGGAACTTTACCTCAAAAAAAGAGGCCCCATCATACCCCAAGAGAAAACGCAAGTTTTTGGGAAAATTTGCGAAGTAACTAAGATTTTACAAAAATCTCTTGAACCTCTTAAAAGCGTTAGCGAAAATCTTCACCGCAAGAATATGTTAATTACTCTTTGCAATAAGCGATTGGATTCTTTAGATCTCAAGATCTCTGAATATGAAGGGAAACGTAAGGAACCTCCCGGGTTTGAGCATAACATCACTAAAAGAATTAAGAATCAAGATGACAATACCTAGATCTATCCTCGCTTTTATGCCTAGCTAGGGGCGTTAAACGATAGCGCTTGTTGGGAGGCAACCCAATTTTATTTTTTATTCCTTGCTTTTTGCTCCTGCTTAGTAATAAATAAATTATTTAGCCTGTGTTTTGGTTGTGTTTTTTGTGTTTAATTAGTGTTTGTGCCAAGTAGAACCGTTGGGAAGACTTGGGGAAAGTCTTGTTGAACTTGCTGTAAAAAACAGAAACTTTGGCGCTCACGAGAACTGCTGTCATTTTTATTTGACGAGTGATATTTAGTTAATTATTTTTGCAGATGATTAATAGATAAATTTATCACGTCCAGAAATTTATTTTAGAATTTTTGGGGTTCCATATCTTGCGCTAGCTACAGATTACTACAGACTGTTCTGTTTTTGACAGATTCTGTTTTTCGTGTGTTGTTTGCTTATTTTGATGAATCTATGGCTAGTAAAATAGTTTACAATCTATAGAGAAGTTGTAATACAGTAGGTTTAACACCAATATAAATAAATAATGAGTTTATTACAGTACCTTGAAGTGGTCTTTTGTTTTCTTTCGCTAACGGAGCTCATGAGTTTTCTATTTTGAGTTTTGTGTTGTGAAGTTTTCAAGTTTTGGGTGAATTCTTTTGATGGATCATGGAACAAGGAGTGGCAAGAGCCTAAGCTTGGGGATGCCCATGGCACCCCCAAGATAATACAAGGACACCAAGAAGTCAAAGCTTGGGGATGCCCCGGAAGGCATCCCCTCTTTCGTCCACTTCCATCGGTAGTTTACTTGGAGCTATATTTTTATTCACCAACATGATATGTGTTTTGCTTGGAGCGTCTTCTATTATTTGTGTATTTGTGTCTTAGTATGCCACAATCATCCTTGCTGTACACACCTTTTGAGAGAGACATACATGAATTAAAATTTGATAGAATACTCTATGTGCTTCACTTCTATCTTTTGAGCTAAGTAGTTTTGCTCTATGTGCTTCACTTATATCTTTTGAGCTAAGTAGTTTTGCTCTATGTGCTTCACTTATATCTTTTGAGCGTTATAATTTTGCTCTATGTGCTTCACTTAGATCTTTTAGAGCACGGTGGTGGATTTGTTTTAAAGAAACTATTGATCTCTCATGCTTCACTTAAATTATTTTGAGAGTCTCTTAATAGAATGGTAATTTGCTTAATAATAATATGCTTGGTATTCAAGATTTGTGAAACTTTCTTTTGAGTGTGTTGAATACTAAGAAAAGATTGAAGCATGATAATTGTTTTGAGATATGGAGGTGATAATATTAAAGTCATGCTAGTTGAGTAGTTGTGAATTTAAAGAATACTTGTGTTAAAGTTTGTGATTCCCGTAGCATGCACATATGGTGAACCGTTATGTAACGAAGTCGGAGCATGATTTATTTATTGATTGTCTTCCTTATGAGTGGCGGTCGGGGACGAGCGATGGTCTTTTCCTACCAATCTATCCCCCTAGGAGCATGCGCGTAATACTTTGCTTTGATAACTTCTAGATTTTTGCTATAAGTATATGAGTTCTTTATGACTAATGTTGAGTCCATGGATTATACGCACTCTCACCCTTCCACGTTTGCTAGCCTCTCTAATACCGCGCACCTTTCGCTGGTATCATACACCTACCATATACCTTCCTCAAAACAGCCACCATACCTACCTATTATGGCATTTCCATAGCCATTCCGAGATATATTGCCATGCAACTTTCCACCACCTAGTTCATCATGACACATTCATCATTGTCATATTGCTTAGCATGATCATGTAGTTGACATAGTATTTGTAGCAAAGCCACCATTCATAATTCTTTCATACTTGTCACTCTTGATTCATTGCATATCCCGGTACACCGCCGGAGGCATCCATATAGAGTCATACTTTGTTTTAGAATCGAGTTTTAATCATTGAGTTGTAAATAAATAAAAGTGTGATGATCACCATTCAATAGAGCATTGTCCCAATAAAAAAAGAGAAAGGCCAAAGAAAAAAAGAAGGCCCCCAAAAAGAAAATAAATAAAAAGGGGCAATGCTACTATCTTTTTTCCACACTTGTGCTTCAAAGTAGCACCATGATATAGCAAGTCTCATATGTTGTGCTTCAAAGTAGCACCATGTTCTTCATATAGAGAGTCTCATATGTTGTCACTTTCATATACTAGTGGGAATTTTACATTATAGAACTTGGCTTGTATATTCCAATAATGGGCTTCCTCAAAAATTGCCCTAGGTCTTCGTGAGCAAGCAAGTTGGATGCACACCCACTAGTTTCTTTTGTTGAGCTTTCATACATTTATAGCTCTAGTGCATCCGTTGCATGGAAATCCCTACTCACTCACATTGATATCTATTGATGGGCATCTCCATAGCCCGTTGATACACCTAGTTGATGTGAGACTATCTTCCCCTCCTTTTTGTCTTCTCCACAACCACCATTCTATTCCACCTATAGTGCTATATCCATGGCTCATGCTCATGTATTGCGTGAAGATTGAAAAAGTTTTGAAAAAGTTAGAGTATGAAACAATTGCTTGGCTTGTCATCGGGGTTGTGCATGATTTAAATACTTTGTGTGGTGAAGATGGAGCATAGCCAGACTATATGATTTTGTAGGGATAGCTTTCTTTGGCCATGTTATTTTGAGAAGACATAATTGCTTTGTTAGTATGCTTGAAGTATTATTATTTTTATGTCAATATCAACTTTTGTCTTGAATCTTTCTAATCTGAATATTCATACCACAATTAAGAAGATTTACATTGAAATTATGCCAAGTAGCACTCCACATCAAAAATTCCCTTTTTATCATTTACCTACTCAAGGACGAGCATGAATTAAGCTTGGGGATGCCTGATACGTCTCCAACGTATCTATAATTTTTGATTGCTCCATGCTATATTATCTACTGTTTTGGACTTTACTGGGCTTTATTTTCCACTTTTATATTAGTTTTGGGACTAACCTATTAACCGGAGGCCCAGCCCAGAATTGCTGTTTTTTTGCCTATTTTAGTGTTTCAGATAAACGGAATATCAAACGGAGTCCAAACGGAATAAAATCTTCGGGAACGTGATTTTCTCACCGAACGTGATCCAGGAGACTTGGACCCTGCTCCAAGGAACAAAAGAGGCGGCCACGAGGGTGGGGGGCCCCCTAGGGCGCGCCCCCTTCCTCGCGAGCCCCTTGTTGCTCCTCTGCATACTTCTTCCTCCTATATATACACACGTACCCCCAAATGATTAGAACAGGAGCCAAAAATCTAATTCCACCGCTGCAACTTTCTGTATCCATGAGATCCCATCTTGGGGCCTGTTCCGGAGCTCCGCCGGAAGAGGGTCGTCATCACGGAGGGCTTCTACATCATCCTAGCCCCTCCGATGAAGTGTGAGTAGTTTACCTCAGACCTTCGGGTCCATAGTTAGTAGCTAGATGGCTTCTTCTCTCTCTCTCTTTTAATCTCAATACAAAGTTCTCCCCCTCTCTTGTGGAGATCTATTCGATGTAATCTTCTTTTTGCGGTGTGTTTGTTGAGACCGATGAATTGTGGGTTTATGATCAAGTCTTATCTATGAATAATATTTGAATCTTCTCTGAATTCTTTTATGTATGATTGGTTATCTTTGCAAGTCTCTTCGAATTATCCGTTTGGTTTGGCCAACTAGATTGGTAGTTCTTGCCATGGGAGAAGTGCTTAGCTTTGGGTTCGATCTTGCGGTGTCCTTATCCAGTGACAGAAGTGGCAGCAAGGCACGTATTGTATCGTTGCCATCGAGGATAACAAGATGGGGTTTATTTCATATTGCATGAATTTATCTCTCTACATCATGTCATCTTGCTTAAGGCGTTACTCTGTTTTTAACTTAATACTCTAGATGCATGCTGGATAGCGGTCGATGAGTGGAGTAATAGTGGTAGATGCAGAATTGTTTCGATCTACTTGTCACGGACGTGATGCCTATGTACATGATCATGCCTAGATATTCTCATAACTATGCTCAATTCTGTCAATTGCTCAACAGTAATTTGTTCACCCACCGTAGAATACTTATGCTCTTGAGAGAAGCCACTAGTGAAACCTATGGCCCCGGGTCTATTCTCATCATATCAATCTCCATCACTTTAATCTTGCTTTGCTTTTTTACTTTGCCTTTACTTTTTACTTTGCATCTTTATACCAAAAATATTATATCTATCAGATCTCACTCTCGTAAGTGACCGTGAAGGGATTGACAACCCCTAATCGCGTTGGTTGCGAGTAGCTATCGCTTTGTGCAGGTACGAGGGACTTGAGCGTGGGCTCCTATTGGATTGATACCTTGGCTCTCAAAAACTGAGGGAAATACTTATGCTACTCTGCTGCATCATCCCTTCTTCTTCGGGGAAAACCAACGCAAGCTCAAGACGTAGCATTATTACACATTATGTCACAATACTTATGCCTATTCTCTCTTATTTTACAAGGTTTACATAAAGAGGGAGAATGCCGGCAGCTGGGATTCTGGGCTGGAAAAGGATCAAATATTAGAGACCTATTCTGCACAGCTCCAAAAGTCCTGAAACTTCACGGAAGTTATTTCCAAAATATATAAAAAATACTGAGCGCAAGAAGTACCAGAGGGGGGCCACTCACCAGCCACGAGGGTGGGGGCGCGCCCTACCCCCCTGGGCGCGCCCCTTGCCTTGTGGGCCCCCTGGTGGCCCCTGATGCCCATCTTTTGCTATATGGAGTCTTTCATTGAGAAAAAAATCATAAGCAAGCTTTCGGGACGAGACTTCGTCGCCAGGAGGCGGAACCTTGGCGGAACCAATCTAGGGCTCCGACGGAGGTGTTCTGCCAGGGACACTTCCCTCCGGGAGGGGGAAATTATCGCCATCGTCATCACCAACGCTCCTCTCCTCGGGAGGGGGCCAATCTCCATCAACATCTTCACCAGCACCATGTCCTCTCAAACCCTAGTTCATCTCTTGTATCCAATTCTTGTCTCTAAGTCTGGGATTGGTACCTGTAGGTTGCTAGTAGTGTTGATTACTCCTCGTAGTTGATGCTAGTTGGTTTATTTGGTGGAAGATCATATGTTCAGATCCTATATGCATATTAATACCCCTCTGATTATGAACATGAATATGCTTTGTGAGTAGTTAAGTTTGTTCCTAAGGACATGGGAGAAGTCTTGCTATTAGTAGTCATGTGAATTTGGTATTCATGATATCGTTTCTAAGAGAGATGATCTTAGCGGGATGAAAATACTTAGTGATGAAAGCATCTTTGCACTTATTCCATGAATCAATACTATTTTTAGGCAAAGACGAAAACCAAGTTTTAGCACGATCTCTAAGCGAAAACGGAAATAGCTTCAATTTAGCAATATCATTATCCACATCTTTCTTCTTTTGCATATCACATAAATCAACAAAGTTGTTTAGATGGGTAGCGGCATCTTCACTAGGAAGGCCAGAAAACGGATCTTTCATGACAAGCTTCAGCAAAGCAGTATTAATTTCAGAAGATTCATCATCGGTAAGACGAGAAATCGGAGTGCTAACAAAATCATTATTGTTGGTATTGGAGAACTCACACAATTCAGTATTATCTTGAGCCATCGTGACAAACAATCAATCCAACACACAAGCAAAAAGAGACGGGCAGAAAAGAAGCGGACAAAAAAGAAGGAGAATAAAACAACAAGGGTTAAGTGGGGGAGAGGAAAACGAGAGGCAAATGGCAAATAATTTAATGCGGGGGATAAGAGTTTGTGATGGGTACTTGGTATTGATGAAGCTATGTACCTAGGGTAGGGTCATAGGCCTGACCTAGACGCCCTCCCCAAGGTCATTGCCCTAAAGCTAGAAGCATTCGAAGGGTACCATCATCCACTCGACCAGAGGCATTCCACTCGGAAGAATCAATGACACTCAACCGTCATAAAAACCACTCGACGTACAGAAGATCTAAATCCACTCTACGCAATAACGGTCGGGCATTTACTCATAGACTTAATTATCATTTATATCACTTAATTGCTAGCGTTACCAGTAACGTTCCACTCTTAATGTACATTGAACCCTGTGTAACAAAGGGGAGCTGGGGTCCTGGCGCACTCTATATAAGCCACCCCCTCCTCTAAGACAAGGGTCCTCATCCTTTGTAAACACACTCATATACACAATCCAGTCGACCGCCTCCGGGCACCGAGACGTAGGGCTATTACTTCCTCCGTGAAGGGCCTGAACTCGTAAACTTGTGTGTACAACTACTCCATAGCTAATATCTTGCCTCCTCATACCTACCCCCCATTCTACTATCAGTCTTAGATCCACGATAGTTGGCGCCCACCTTGGGGCAGGTGTCTTAGCAGTTAGTTGGAGAAGTTGCGATTTTTCTGATTCCCATCATCATGGTTTCCGGCGGAGGATTGGCTGAGGGCTGTGAGATCCGTCTTGGCGCGCTCATATTCATCGCCGACGGCTCCGCTTGGTTCCACGAGGCTCCACTCGACGTCGATGTGCTCTCCATCCATGGGGCAACGCACTTCCGCGCATGCGTCCGCGGCGTCCTTCTTCGACAGTCGTTGACTCAGTATCAGCCGGCTCCTATGGCGTCCTCGCTTCCCACTGCTCACCGGCGCAAGCGATCCGGTCGGTCTCGACTCCAGCGGTGGGTGAGACATGCGGTGGCCCACCAATCGGCCACCCCACAAATCACGGCGATCGAGCCCGATGAAACTCTCTATAGCATGTTCGACTGGCTCCGTCGAGACTGCACCCGAGTGTGACAGCAGTGACCCTGCGGCGGAAGTCTTGATGGTCAATGGACCACGCAGTCCTCCTGGCTTCCCCCGCAACGATGGTGGCGATGGCATCGGCGATCCGTCGCGCGTCCATGAGGAGTACTGCCCCGAGCCCCTCTCTTCGCAGCAGAGGGAAGATATTCGCCGCCGCAATATGGATGCACTTCACACTCCTATCGTTGGAGAAACCCCCGAGGCCCGGGCCTTGGAGGAGGCGCGCCTGGCCAACTTGGCTGAGCGCACTCGACTGGAGAACCTCCAGCACGCACTCGACGAGCGTGCTCGACAGCGGATTCCTGAGTCCAGTCAATGACAACTTTTTCCGCCTCCGACTCAGGTATACCGAACTCCGATCCAGAATCTCATAGCCGCAGCCCGAATAGCAGAGTCAATTCAGCCTTCCTAGTCGGAAACTGGTCGAGGTTTGATGCAGATCCGGGCTTTACTCCGGGCAGCAGGAGAGCAAAATATAGTAGTATCTTAGCCGCGGAATAGGATTCATAGCAGATCTGTGGTGGAAGACACTATCCAATCTGCTCACAGCCCAAGATCACCTTCGCGGCGTGAGGGACGTGGGCACCGGCAGGATCAGTACAGGAACCGTGAGCAGTATGATCATCGACTCGACCACGATGACCGTCGTCGAGTGTCCACGCCTCCTCCGAGGAGTGGGTCATACGTGCATCAACGGCAAGAGGACAGGCACCCCCATAGCGGTGCACGAAGAATTCCAGTCGACCCCAAAGAGCCAGGCTTTGATGCGAGATCTATTCTCGTTCAAGGTCTGGTTGACAGGAACAGGGCACACAGAGAGGGCCATGATAGAGATTATCCGACTAGAAGCAGGGTGCATGTTTCAGGTCCCGAGTGTTTCAACAGAGCCATCAGAGCAGCAGTTATTCCTCCCAACTTCAGGCTAGCGACTGGAGTCAGCAAGTTCACTGGCGAGTCCAAGCCTGACACTTGGCTTGAGGACTACCGAGTGGCTGTGCAGATCGGTGGCGGTAATGATGAAGTGGCCATGAAGCACCTTCCTTTGATGTTGGAGGGCTCAGCCAGAGCGTGGTTGAATCAGTTAGCACATGGCAACATATATAGTTGGGAGGAACTTGCCCGAGTGTTTGTTAGAACCTTTGAAGGTACATGCAAAAGGCCGGCGGGGTTGACAGAGTTGTAGTCATGTGTGCAGAAGCCGAATGAAACCTTGAGAGATTATATCCAGAGATGGATCACATTGCACCATACAGTGGAGAACGTGTCGGATCACCAAGCAGTTTGTGCCTTCAAGGAAGGTGTTAAGTATAGAGAGTTGAACCTGAAGTTCGGTCAGATAGGAGATATGTCCCTAAGTCGAATGATGGAGATTGCCACCAAGTATGCCAATGGTGAAGAGGAAGACCGACTCCGGAGTGGCAAGCACAAAACAGTCGCCCAAGAAACCGGAGGAGGGAATTCCAGTCGGAAATAGAAGCGCAAGGCCGAACCAGGTGCTCCTGGTGAAGCTTTAGTTGTGGCCCAAGGGAAATTCAAGGGGAAGCCCAAAGGGCCATGTACTCCTAAGAAAGTTAAAGATCAAGATGGGAATGATGTGTTGGATTTACCATGCCACATTCATACCAAAAAAGATGAAGAGTGGAATCTCATTTACCCTAAGCACACCACTCGACAGTGTCGTCTCCTGATCTAGCAGTTCCGAGAGAAACAACCCAATGAGAAGGAAAAGGAGTCGGACAAGGGTGAGGAAAGGGAAGAAGATGATGGTGGTTTTCCCAATGTCAATTCCACTTTGATGATTTTTGCTGATGTTGAAAGCAAAAGTCAATTGAAAGTTATTAATAGAGAGGTGAACATGGTTGCTCCGGCAACACCCAGTTATCTGAAGTGGTCCCAGACTACCATCCCATTCGACCAGTCAGACCATCCGGCACATATAGCCACCCCTGGGAGGCAAGCACTGGTAGTCGACCCAGTTGTTGAAGGCACTCGACTGACTAAAGTGCTGATGGATGGTGGTAGTGGCCTGAATATTCTTTATGCTGAAACTTTGAAGGGAATGGGCATTCTGATGTCCAAGCTTAGTGAAAGCAACATGAGCTTCCATGGTGTTATACCTGGCAAGAAGGCTGAATCACTCGGCCAAATCGCCCTTGAAGTGGTTTTCGGTGATTCCAAGAATTACCGCAAGGAAAAGTTGACATTTGAGGTAGTAGATTTCAAGATTGCTTATCATGCCATTCTGGGTAGGCCTGCTTATGCACGTTTCATGGCTCGACCGTGTTATGTGTACCTCAAACTGA
This sequence comes from Triticum monococcum, assembly GCA_034509565.1. Taxonomy (NCBI): domain Eukaryota; kingdom Viridiplantae; phylum Streptophyta; class Magnoliopsida; order Poales; family Poaceae; genus Triticum; species Triticum monococcum. Next base: position 360,549,810 of record CM067845.1, on the reverse strand, counting down.
AAATGCATGGCCCCAGAGGAGTGATAACTATCACTGGTAATCGGTAGAAGGCAGAAGAGTGCTTCCAGAAGGGCTCAAAAATTGCCGATGCACAAATGGCAGTAGTAGAATTGCAAGAGTACCAGAAAAATGCATATCTGAGTGATTTGCTGCAAGCTAAGAAGCCTGCCACAGACTCTGCATTTCAGTCGTCTGGATAAACGAAACCGATTCATATTCACCCGACCGATCCCAATGCTGCTCCAACTCATATTTCAACGACACTCGACAGCAAATAGGAAGAAGCGCTCATCCAGTTCCTCCGTGAGAACTGGGACATCTTTGCATGGAAACCTTCTGACATGCCGGGTGTACCCAGGGGACTGGCTGAGCATCATTTGCGAGTTGACCCGAAAGTGAAACCTGTCAAGGAACATCTCTGACGGTCCGCCGTCCAGAAGAGAAAAGCAATTGGTGAAGAAGTGGCTCGGCTCCTGGCGGCTGAGTTCATCTGAGAAATCTACCACTCCGAGTGGCTCGCCAATGTTGTCATGGTCCCCAAGAAGGACGATTCATTTCGCATGTGCATTGACTTCAAGCATATCAATCGGGCCTGCCCAAAAGATCATTTTCCTCTCCCCGCATTGACCAGATCGTCGACTCGACTGCGGGGTGTGAGCATTTGTATTTTTTGGACGCCTATTCCGGGTACCATCAGATCCAACTGTTTGGACCTGATGAGATAAAAACGGCTTTCATCACTCCATTCGGATGCTTTTGTTATGTCACCATGCCATTCGGCCTGAAGAACACCGGAGCCACATTCATGAGGATGATCCAGAAGTGTCTCCTCACTCAAATCAGTTGGAATGTGGAAGCATACATGGATGACATTGTGGTCAAGTCACGTAAGGGTTCCGACCTGCTGGCTGACCTTGCTGAAACCTTTGCCAACCTTAGAAGATATGATATCAAGCTTAATACATCAAAGTGCATATTCGGAGTTCCTGGCGGAAAGTTACTCGGTTTCCTCGTTTCCGAACGAGGGATCGATGCTAACCCAGAGAAATTTGGTACTATACTTCGGATGAAATGCCCTGTGCGTGTGCACGATGTCCAGAAGCTTACTGGTTGTTTGGCTGCATTGAGTCGATTCATTTCTCGCCTCGGTGAAAAGGCATTGCCTCTTTACCGACTTATGAAGAAGTCGGATAAGTTCGAGTGGACTCCCGAAGCTGATGCAGCGTTTGCAGAGCTCAAAGCCCTGCTTTCCACCCAGTCGGTGCTTGCTGCACCAATCAGCAAAGAGCCTTTACTGCTTTATATTGTAGTCACTGGACAAGTTGTCAGCACAGTACTCATGGTCTAGCGGGAAAAAGAAGGAAAAGCCTATAAAGTTCAGCGCCCAGTATATTATGTTTCTGAAGTTCTGACTCCATCGAAGCAAAGATATCCACACTATCAGAAGCTTGTTTATGGGATTTACATGACCACGAAGAAGGTTGCACACTATTTCCTTGATCATTCCATTACAGTCATCAGCGACGCTCCATTATCAGAGATTCTGAACAACAGAGATGCAACTGGTCGAGTGGCAAAGTGGGTGATTGAACTCCTTCCCCTAGACATCAAGTTTGAGGCAAAGAAAGCTATCAAGTCCCAAGCAATAGCAGATTTCCTCGCCGAGTGGATCAAATAGCAACTTCCGGCCCAAATTCACTCAGAGCATTGGACCATGTTCTTCGATGGCTCCAAGATGTTGAATGGTTCCGATGTTGGGGTGGTGTTGGTATCCCCCTGCGGTGACAAACTTAGCTATGTTCTCCAGATTCACTTTGACTCTTCCAACAACGAAGCCGAATATGAGGCACTTCTGTATGGGTTGCGTATGGCCATTTCACTCAGCGTTCATCGCCTCATGGTCTATGGCGACTCGGATTTAGTGGTCAATCAGGCGATGAAGAAGTGGGACGTCAGAAGCCTAGCTATGACCGGTTATTGCAATGCAGTGAGAAAGTTAGAAAAGAGCTTTGAGGGGTTAGAGCTCCATCACATACCCCGACTAAAAAATCAAGCAGCTGATGATCTAGCAAAGATGGGTTCCAAGAGGGAAGCCATTCCCAGCAATGTGTTCCTGGAACATATTCATACACCTTCAGTTCAAGAAGATCCTTTCACTGAAGAGCCCCCACAACCAAAGAGTGCCACTGATTCGACTAAAATCGAGGTCCCAGCCGTGGTCGATTTGATCATGGAGGTTTTGGTCATCACTCCCGATTGGACAGTACCATATATCGCGTACATTTTTATAAAGGAACTCCTAGAGGATGAAGAAGAGGCTTGACAGATCGTCCATCGATCCCAAGCCTTTACCGTGATAAGAGGACAGCTGTTCAGAGAAAGTGTCACTGGAGTCTGCCAGAAATGCATAACACCTGAAGAAGGTCGAGTGATCCTCAATGACATTCACTCGGGGACCTGTGGTCACCATGCGTCCTCTCAGACCATTGTGACCAAAGCATACCGAGCGGGATTTTACTGGCCATGAGCAAATGAGATGGCAAAAGAAATAGTCGACAAATGTGAAGGTTGCCAGTTTTACTCCAACATGTCTCACAAGCCCGCTTCGGCCCTGAAGACCATTCCACTCATCTAGCCCTTTGTTGTTTGGGGATTGGATATGGTTGGACCTCTGAGGACTGGTAGGAGAGGCTTCACTCATGTGTTAGTCGCAGTCGACAAATTCACCAAATGGATTGAAGCCAAGCCTATCAAAAACCTTGAAGCCAGCACTGCTGTCAATTTCATCAGAGAGTTAACATTCAGATATGGTGTTCCACACAGCATCATCACTGACAACGGGTTGAACTTCGATTCTGACGTGTTCAGAGCCTTCTGTGCTTCTCAAGGTACTCGAGTCGACTATGCTTCGGTCGCCCACCCCCAGTCAAATGGACAAGCTGAAAGAGCAAATGGATTGATTCTCAAACGACTGAAACCCCGACTGATGCGTGATCTCAAACATGCAGCAAGAGCCTAGGTCGATGAACTTCCGTCAGTGTTTGTGGGGACTGAGGACAACTCCCAATCGGTCGACTGGCAGAACTCCTTTTTTCTTGGTTTATGGAGCCGAAGCTGTACTTCCGAGTGACTTACTCCATAATGCTCCTCGAGTTGAGCTCTTCTCAGAAGCAGAAGCAGAACAGGCACGACAAGATGCAGTTGATCTCCTGGAAGAAGAAAGAGAGATGGCCTTGATCCGGTCGACCATCTATCAGCAAGACCTGCGTCGATTCCACGCCAGAAATGTGAGAGGTCGAGCATTTAAAGAGGGAGACTTGGTTGTCTGAGTGGATCAACAGAAACCACACAAGCTTGCTCCTGCTTGGGAAGGCCCCTTCGTTGTCACCAGAGTGCTCCACAATGGAGCATACCACCTCTACAACGTCGAGCACAAGAAATACAAGCCGCGCGCTTGGAAGGCGGAACTGCTCCGCCCCTTTTATACTTAAGCACTCAGTATGTTGAGATGTAATAAGAAGCACATTTGTAGTTTGCTTATCAAAGACAAGAGTTTTACAGTCTTCTAAAATGATTGTCGATTGCTTACATTTGTTTCTGAAATCCCCCAGTGGGTGGCTTAGCTGCGAATCCATTTCGCCTAAGTTTAAAAAAATCATACCAAGTGATGAGCAAGCCTCTCACTCTGGGGCTTAGCTGCGAATCTGTTTTGCCTAAGTTTAAAAAATCCTACTAAGTGGTGAGCAAGCCTCTCACTCGGGGGCTTAGCTGCGAATCCGTTTCGCCTAAGTTTTAAAAAAAAATCCTACCGAGTGATGAGCAAGCCTCTCACTCGGGGGCTTAGCTGCAGTCCAGTACTCGCCTAAGTTTAAAAAATCCTACCAAGTGATGAGCAAGTCTCTCACTCGGGGGCTTAGCTGCAGTCCAGTACTCGCCTAATTTTCAAAAATCCTACCGAGTGGTGAGCAAACCTCACACTCGGGGGCTTAGCTGCAGTTCAGTACTCGCCTAAGTGTTAAAAATCCTACCGAGTGGTGAGCAAGTCTCTCACTCGAGGGCTTAGCTACAGTCCAGTACTCGCCTAAGTTTTAAAAAAATCCTACCGAGTGGTGACCAAGTCTCTCACTCGGGGGCTTAGCTGTAGTCCAGGACTCGCCTAAGTGTTAAAAATCCTACTGAGTGATGAGCAAACCTCACACTCGGGGGCTTAGCTACAGTCCAGTACTCGCCTAAGTATTAAAAATCCTACTGAGTGGTGAGCAAGTCTCTCACTCGGGGGCTTAGCTGCAATCCAGTACTCGCCTAAGTGTTAAAAATCCTACCAAGTGATGAGCAAACCTCACACTTGGGGGCTTAGCTGCAGTCGAGTACTCGCCTAAGTATTAAAAATCCTACCAAGTGATGAGCAAACCTCACACTCGGGGGCTTAGCTGCAGTCCAGTACTCGCCTAAGTATTAAAAATCCTACAGAGTGATGAGCAAACCTCACACTCGGGGGCTTAGCTGCAGTCCAGTACTTGCCTAAGTATTAAAAATCCTAGCAAGTGATGAGAAAACCTCACACTCGGGGGCTTAGCTGCAGTCCAGTACTCGCCTAAGACGACGAGATGCAGGTCGACTGCAACTCTCTCCTCGGAGCAGCGCCACAAGTACAACATGTGCTCCATCCCTATCCGCAAGGATGATGAGGTGCAGGTCGATTGCAACCTTCTCCTCGGAGCTGCACCACAAGTACAACGTGCGCTCCATCCCTATCCGCAAGGATGACGAGGTGCAGGTCAATTGCAACCTTCTCCTTGGAGCTGCGCCACAAGTACAACGTGCGCTCCATCCCTATCCGCAAGGAAGACGAGGTGCAGGTCGATTGCAACCTTCTCCTCGGAGCTGCGCCACAAGTACAACGTGCGCTCCATCCCTATCCGCAAGGACGACGAGGTGCAGGTCGACTGCAACTCTCTCCTCGAAGCTGTGCCACAATCACAACGTGCACTCCATCCCTATCCGCAAGGATGGCGAGGCGCAGGTCGACTGGGGTATCTCCCTCAGAGCTGCATCTCAAGAAATATTCCGAGTGAAGAATAAGTTCCACTCGAAGGCAAACGCAAGCGCATGCAGAAGATAAACCAAGTGCAGATAAAACCTCAAAAGTTTCAGGACGAAGATAAAAGTACTCGGGCATCAGGCCCGAAGGAGTTTAACGGTTACAAAAATCACTTGGCATTCCGAGGCAAATTTAAAGCAAAGTTCACGTATCAAGTTTGTTCACTCAGCAGGAGGAGGGCTTGCACGCTCGACGAACTCGTCCAAATCAATCACGTCCGTGATCCGAGTGGCAGCAGCAATGAAAGTCTCCATGAAGGATTGGAAGTCGTGCCTTTTGGTGTTGGTGACCTTGATCGCCGCTAGCTTCTCTTCTCGAGCTTCTTTGCAGTGGACCCTGACCAGAGACAGAGCCACGTCAGCACCGCATCGGGTAGAGGACTTCTTCCATTCTTGCACTCGACCGAGGACTTCATTAAGTCGAGTCGTGAGAGACTCGAGATCATTCTGAAGCGTTGCCCTTGGCCAGAGCGATCCATCAATGCGCGACACCATGATACATCTCCAACGTATCTATAATTTTGATTGTTCCATGCTATTATATTATCTGTTTTGGATGTTTATGGGCTTTATTATAAACTTTTATATTATTTTTGGGACTAACCTATTAACCCAGAGCCCAGTGCCAGTTTCTTTTTTTGCCTATTTTAGGGTTTCGAAGAAAAGGAAAATCAAACGGAGTCCAATTGACCTGAAACTTCACGGAACTTATTTTTGGAAGGAAAGCAACCCGGGAGACTTGGAGTCTACGTCAAGGAAGCTTCGAGGAGGCCACGAGGTAGGGGGCGCGCCCACCCCCCTAGGGCGCGCCCTCCACCCTCGTGGGCCCCTCGTGCCCCCCCTGATGTACTTCTTCCGCCTATATATCTCCATATACCCTAAAACATTCGAGAGCACAATAGATCAGGAGTTCCGCCGCCAGAAACCTCCGTAGCCACCGAAAGCCAATCTAGACCCGTTCCGGCACCCTGCCGGAGGGGGGAATCCCTCTCTGGTGGCCATCTTCATCATCCCGGTGCTCTCCATGACGAGGAGGGAGTAGTTCTCCCTTAGGGCTGAGGGTATGTACCAGTAGCTATGTGTTTGATCTGTCTCTCTCTCTCTCTCGTGTTCTTGAGGTGATACGATCTTGATGTATCGCGAGCTTTGCTATTATATTTGGATCCTATGATGTTTCTTCCCCCCTCCACTCTCTTGTAATGGATTGAGTTTCCCCTTTGAAGTTATCTTATCGGATTGAGTCTTCAAAGATTTGAGAACACTTGATGTATGTCTTGTCGTGCGTATCTGAGGTGACAATGGGATATCACGTGATTCACTTGATGTCTGTTTTCGTGATCAACTTGTGGGTTCCGCCCATGAACCTATGCATAGTGGTTGGCACACATTTTCGTCGTGATTCTTCGGTAGAAACTTTGGGGCACTCTTTGAGGTCCTATGTGTTGGTTGAATAGATGAATCTGAGATTGTGTGATGCATATCGTATAATCATACCCACGGATACTTGAGGTGACATTGGAGTATCTAGGTGACATTAGGGTTTTGGTTGATTTGTGTCTTAAGGTGTTATTCTAATACGAACTCTAGGGATGTTTGTGACACTTATAGGAATAGCCCAACGGATTGGTTGGAAAGAATAACTTTGAGGTGGTTTCGTACCCTACCATAATCTCTTCGTTCATTCTCCGCTATTAGTGACTTTGGAGTGGCTCTTTGTTGCATGTTTAGGGATAGTTATATGATCCAATTATGTTATTATTGTTGAGGAAACTTGCACTGGTGAAAATATGAACCCTAGGCCTTGTTTCAACGCATTGCAATACCGTTTCTGCTCACTTTTATCATTAGTTACCTTGCTGTTTTTATAATTTCAGATTACAAAAACCTTTATCTACCATCCATATACCACTTGTATCATCATCTCTTCGCCGAACTAGTGCACCTATACAATTTACCATTGTATTTGGGTGTGTTGGGGACACAAGAGGCTCTTTTTTATTTGGTTGCAGGGTTGCTTGAGAGAGACCATCTTCATCCTACGCCTCCCACGGATTGATAAACCTTAGGTCATCCACTTGAGGGGAATTATCTATTGTCTTACAAACCTCTGCACTTGGAGGCCCAACAACGTCTACAAGAAGAAGGTTGTGTAGTAGACATCAAGCTCTTTTCTAGCGCCGTTGCCGGGGAGGTGAGTGCTTGAAGGTATATCTTTAGATCTTGCAATCGAGTCTTTTAGTTTCTTGTTTTATCACTAGTTTAGTTTATAAAAGAAAACTATAAAAAATGGAATTGAGTTTGTCTCATACACTTCACCTTTTTAATATCTTTCGTGAGTATGATGGAAAGGAAAATTGTGCTCAAGTGCTAGAAGAAGAAATCTATAAAATTGTAGCGACCCGACCTGAATGGATCAAGTCTACTGTGCTCCGATGCCATCCCTGAATCAGTAATGCTGACACCACACAGTACTTCGAAGGATTTATAGCAGAGTGGCAATCACACACTTATTACATCGGTGTCTCAAAAGAGAACTTATTACAATAATATGGCTTAAGGCCATCTAATATCGATAACAGCAGAAGACTTGGAAGATAAATGGGTCCATCAACTCCAACGGCATCACTGAGTATAGAACCACGACCTAAAGGCACCTTAATCGTCGTCTGAAAAGTCTGCAACATTAACGTTGCAGCCCGAAAATGGGTCAGCACATGGAATATGCTGGCAAGGTAACACATAGAGAATAATGGAATGAAACAGCTATCCTATATGCATATTTGGCTGGTGGAAAGCTCTATGGCTACTATTTTGCGTAAAGCCAGTTTTTCCCTACTGCAAAGGAATAAATTTATTTAACTATCATGGTGGTTGTTAAACATTGAGAATGGTTGACAGCATTCTCAATCCCAATTAAAAGTAGTCATCAGTAACCCAACAATATTAATTTAGAAGTAACATGATGAGATTCACACGATATTCAAGTACTAGATACTCAAGATGTCCATAACCGGGGACATGGCTAATCATGATTAGTTTGTTACACTCTGCAGAGGTTTGCGCACTTTTCCCCACAAGACTCGATCGCCTCCGTTGGATTTCTCGCACTACTGGTGTTTCAGAAATGGATGACCGAGACACAGTCTTTCAGAAGCGCTAGCACCTTACGATGGATAGACCGGTACACCTACTTTCCCCTACATCTGCTAGTCTACCCTGTAAGAGTTCGCACGACTTAGTCAACTATGCCAGAGCCCATATTGGCTTGTGGCTGCACACGTAAGTATTTAGCATGAAAGATCTTATGATCCCTTTAAGCCTGGGTGGCGGTCCAAAATAAAACAGGCAAGTCCTGATAGACATCAGGTGCCTCAATCCACCCAGATGTGTGTTTAAGTTGCCACCTTAGATAAACCCTTAAAATTATCACACTCATATCTGTCATGGATATCACTCACCCAATCCACGTCTACTAGCATATCATGGCATAATAAGAAAACGTAGAAGTAACTCCCAAAGGGTTCATAATAAACAGGTAATAGGTACTACCTCATCTACTTCCCATCCCACAATTTAATTAGATCCAAATCATGCAGTGTGTGAGGATTGATCTAATGCAATAAAACTGGGTTGTAGAAAAGGTATGATCAAAGTGTTACTTGCCTTGCTGATGATCCGCGAGTCCTAGAGATTCGAAGTAACAAGCGGCGCAATCCGGGTAATCTATCGCAGACAAACAACAAGCATACAATAAGTACTCATCTAATGCACAGGTAAAACTCGAACAAGAGATCGAACCAGAAAGTTCAACTTAAGAACTCCGGTTGCAAAGAAAGAAAGAACCAAACAAAGCAACGGAAAACAAACGGCGGAAGAAAACAACTCGGTTCTAGCAAGTTGAAACTAGGTCAAATTTTACTGTAGCAAAAACTTTGTTTAAGTTGATTAGTCGGAACAGCGGTTTCGAAACGAAACTCCAGGTGCTTGAATCACCTGATTCCGATAAACAAGCGAGAAGATAAACTAGAACGAAGATCGGATCTGAGATCGCGATCGCGGAATAAATCCGACGAGAAGAAAAAGAAGAACGGTTAAACGAACGGACGTTCGTTAACCGAGAAGAATCCGGTGATCACGTTCGTTTAGGACGAACGGTCCGTCAAACGGTCTCTGGGCAACTAAACCGGAAAAGAAAACGAAACCGATCTAGGGTTTCGGAAAGAAGACCGAACGAAAAGAAAACGAACCGGAAGAGAAGAAAAGAACCGGAACGGTTTATAAGAAAAACCGAACCGAGGGGAGAAAAAGAGAGACGCGGCGCGGGGCTACCTCCGGCGAGGTTCCGGCGAACGGCGGGGTTGGGCGGCGGCGGCGATGTAAGGCGGCGGCGGCGACTAGGCGGCGGCGGCGTGGTGGCACAAGGCGGCGGCGGCACAAGGGCAGCTCTAAGGGTGCAATGGCGCGAGGTGGGGCACGGCTTGGGGAGGCTTGGGGCTTGATGTGGGTTTTAGAGGGGGGGTGTTGGTATTTATATAGGTGAGGCGAGAGAAGACTTGGGGGAGGGGGCAAGAAAAAGAGAAGGAGAAAAGGAAAGAGGGGAGGAGATGGAGACCTAGAAAAAAGAAAACGGAGTCCTACTAGGACTCTAGGGCGGCGGCGGCGGCCTGCCTGCACGCCGGCGCGGCGCGGTGGCCTGGCCTGGCCGGCCTGCCTGCTAGCTGGGCCTTGGCCCAGGGCGCTGCGAATTTTTTTTAAACGGTTACGCGCGCAGAAAAACACAGAAAAGAAAATCTAAACGGACTCCAAAACTCCCAAAGTAATTTTCCCCGACTCCTAAAAATGAGTCGAACAAAATGAACTTTTCTCGGGACCTAGAATGCAAATTTTGAAAACACGCACTTTTTCGTATCCAAATAAAAGGCAAATAAACTCCGACAAATCCAATGATCCTCTTTTCAAAATTTGAGAAAACTCAATATGAAAATGACGAAATCTCCAACTCTCTCCGAGGGTCCTTGAGTTGCGTGAAATTTCCAGGATCGACAAAATGCAAGAAAATATGATATGCTTGATGATCTAGTGTATAACATTCCAAATTGAAAATTTGGGATGTTACAAACCTACCCCCCTTAAGATGAATCTCACCCTCGAGATTCGGGTTGGCTAGAAAATAAGTGAGGGTGGTCCTTGAGCAAATCTTCTTCTCTCTCCCAGGTGGCTTCATCCTCGTAGTGGTGGTTCCACTGAACTTTGCAAAACTTGATAACCTTGCTGCGGGTAACTCTGCTGGCAAACTCGAGAATCTTGACTGGTTTCTCCTCATACGTTAGGTCATCCTTCAACTGAATCGCTTCAAGCGGCACTGTATCTCTTAACGGTACCTCCGCCATCTCGGCGTGACATTTCTTCAGCTGAGAAACATGGAATACATCATGAACTCTTGACAGTCCATCTGGTAATTCCAACTTATACGCGACTTCTCCCATACGTTGCAAGATCTTATATGGTCCAACGAAACGCGGTGCTAATTTTCCCTTAACTCCAAAGCGTTTAACTCCTCGAAGTGGGGATACTCGGAGGTACACTCTGTCTCCGGTTTCGTAAACTGTCTCCTTGAGTTTAGAATCTGCGTAGCTCTTCTGCCTGGACTGGGCTACCTTGAGCCTATCGCGAATCAAATTAACTTTCCGTTCAGACTCCTTAATCAAATCGGGTCCAAACAACTGACGGTCTCCAACTTCGTCCCATGACAACGGTGTCCTGCACCTCCTTCTGTATAAAGCTTCGAAAGGTGCCATCTTCAAACTGGTTTGGTAACTTTTGTTATAAGAAAACTCCGCATACGGCAAGTTATCGTCCCAACTAGATCCATAATCTAGTGCACAAGCTCTCAGCATATCTTCCAAAATCTGATTGACTCTCTCAGTCTGTCCATCTGTCTGCGGATGAAAAGCGATGCTGAACTCTAGCCTGGTTCCCAAAGTTTCATGCAACTGATTCCAAAACTTTGAGGTAAATTGGGTTCCTCTGTCTGATACAATACTCCTCGGAACTCCATGCAAACAAATGGTCCTAGTCATGTATATCTTTGCCAACCTAGCACTGGTGTAAGTGGTCTTAACTGGAATGAAATGTGCTACTTTCATCAAACGATCAACTACTACCCATATCGAGTCATATCCTGCCTTCGTCCTGGGTAGTCCTGTGATAAAATCCATGTCTATCTTATCCCACTTCCATTCGGGTATCGGCAATGGTTGCAACAATCTGGCTGGCTTCTGATGTTTTGCCTTTACTCTATGACATACGTCACAAACTGCTACATATGCTGCAATATCCTTCTTCATTCCGGTCCACCAGAATGTCTCCTTCAAATCCAAATACATCTTGGTATTTCTTGGGTGAATCGAATATGGTGAATCATGTGCCTCTTGTAGAATCAACTTCCTGATCTCCGGGTCATTTGGCACATAAACACGGTCCTCAAACCATAGGGTATCGTGCTCATCCTCACGAAATCCCTTTGCTTTTCCTTTGCTTAGTTTCTCCTTTATCGAAGCAATCTCCTTGTCAGATTTCTGAGCTTCTCTGATTTTATCCATCAATGTGGACTGAATCTCCAATGCTGCCACATAGCCTTTCGGAACTATCTCCAAACATAGCTCACGAAGGTTTTCTGCTAACTCCTTGGGTATTTCTCCCGTTATTAACGTGTTGACATGGCTCTTACGGCTCAATGCGTCAGCTACTACATTAGCTTTACCGGGATGGTAATGCAATCTCATATCATAATCCTTGATGAGCTCCAACCATCTCCTTTATCTGAGATTCAAATCCTTCTGCGTGAAAATGTACTTCAAACTCTTGTCATCTGTGTACACCTCACAATGATTTCCAATGAGGAAATGTCTCCATGTCTTCAATGCATGCACTACGGCTGCTAACTCCAAATCATGGGTGGCATAATTCAATTCGTGAGGCTTCAGTTGTCGTGAAGCATACGAAACAACTCTCCCTTCCTGCATAAGCACTGCTCCAAGTCCTCGACGTGAAGCGTCGCAATATACCTCATAATCCTTGGTCTGATCCGGCAAAATCAATACTGGTGAGGTAACCAATCGTTTCTTCAACTCCTGGAAACTAGCCTCACACTCCTCAGTCCAATTAAACTTGGTATCCTTCTTCAACAACTCCGTCATAGGCTTTGCAATCTTTGAAAAATTCTCAATGAATCTCCGGTAGTATCCTGCGAGTCCAAGAAAACTCCGGATCTCTCCAACTGTCGTTGGTGCTTCCCATTCGGTTACGCTCTCAACCTTGGTGGGGTCAACTGCTATCCCTTCTCCGGATATAACGTGTCCGAGGAATCCTACTTCCTTCAACCAAAACTCACATTTGCTAAATTTGGCATATAACTGATGTTCCCTTAGTTTCTCCAAAACCAAACACAAATGTTCCTTATGCTCTTCTTCATTCTTTGAATAAACCAGGATATCATCAATGAACACTACGACGAACTTATCCATAAACTCCATAAACACTTTGTTCATCAGGTTCATAAAGTAGGCAGGCGCATTAGTCAATCCAAATGACATAACGGTATACTCATACAATCCATATCTTGTGGTGAATGTTGTCTTAGGAATATCCTGTTCTCGAATCTTCAACTGGTGGTACCCCGATCGCAAATCGATCTTGGAAAACACTTTAGCTCCTTGCAAATGATCAAACAGATCATTTATCATTGGCAGTGGGTACTTGTTCTTGATGGTTACTTCATTCAATCCACGGTAATCAACAACCATCCTTAATGATCCATCCTTCTTCACCACTAGAAGTACGGGTGATCCCCAAGGCGAAGAACTTGGGCGTATGTAACCTTTCTCCAATAACTCCTTAATCTGATTCTTAATTTCTACCAAATCTTTTGCTAGCATCTGGTATGGTCTCTTTGATATTGGGCCTGTACCTGGCAACAACTCAATCAAAAACTCAATGTCCCTATCCGGTGGCATGCCTGGCAACTCTTCAGGAAATACATCAGGAAAATCCTTTACCACTGGTACTTCCTCCTTGGCGTAAGTTGCGAAACTCACGCTTCTTCATGGCCATAGCTCCTGCTGAAACATGTGCAGTGCGGAAAGCTTGCTGGAACTGATCCCATGTGACGGTGTCAACTGGGAAGGTGGCTGCGAAATTCTCCCACCATGATGCCGCGGGTCCTTCTAACTGATGTGCGGCAAACTTCACTTTCTCACCATCCGTGCATCCTGCAGTGGTCAACTCCCTTCCTATCTTGCGGAGCCAATCGTCTGCTACTATCGGCTCGGTGCTACTAGAAAACACCGGCGGATTTAGCCTAAGGAAACGGTCTAAGTGGTCAACAGGAGGTGGTGGTGGAGGTGGGTTGTTGTTGTTGTTGTTGTTCTGCTGATTTTGAACTAAGATCTGCATCAATTGATTCTGCTGCTGGATCAATTGAGTGAGCTCCAGTGGAAATCCATTGTCATGTCTTGGAGGCATCTAAAGGTTTAGAAAAGATGAGAAATAAGAATAGAATGAGGTCTAAAGAGAAAACACTACCCCAATGCACATGAGCAATTGCACACAAAAATCACTTCATTCAATTCAAACAAGGGCTTACAATCGATCTAGCTATCGCAAAAGTGCTCGAACTATAGTGTATACATGGGGGAAATACTAATAATATATGGTGGTCATCTAGAAATTTGAACCGGTGGAAGACTCCATGATGTCCGCTCCCGCTTCATCTTCAAAGTCGGGTTCACTTGGATCTGAATCGGTGTCGTCGATGATGATGTAGTTGTCCGGACATGCGATGTACATGTCTTCCTTCCTGGAGGCTAACTCCCTCTTGAGTTCTTCAATCTCTTGCTTAAGATCGATGTTGTGTCTTGCTAGAGCTACGATCTCGTCCATGTAGTCCTTGCGTGTAGCCTTCAGTTCTCCTTCTAGCTCGATGATCCTTGTCTTCGCATTCTTCAACTCTATCATATCATTGCACATCTGGTTCTCGTGGCATCGAATGTGCTGGTTTAACTCCTGGATGAAAGCTGCAATGTATCTATCCTTCTTGGTGTGGACTAACTCCCATTGTTCATCTCGGCGTCCGCAAATCTGGTAGATAGTGTCCTTGAGGTCTTCTTGATAAACTTCTCCAATGCGTCCTATGGTGATATGGGCTGCCATGCTCCTTCCTAGACTCCAGGTTGGTGCATTGAAAACACTATCTATGGGCTTCGTGATTGGCGCGAATGTCCTTCCCAGAACGTGAGCTTGAATCTTCCAGCGCTCCTCTTCAGGTAGAGTGGCGTTGAAGGTTCCCGTGAAACTTGGTAATCCAATGTTTAGGTACTTGGTGACTTCCTTCAAATGAAATCCAAAAGGTGTGCCTTCATCCGGTTGGGCGTACTTAATCTTCGCGTCCTTCATCCTAAAGAGTAGAAAAGATGAGGAGTTAGAAAATGAGGAGAGAATAGTGATCTATGGCTTTAACTTAGTGGCCGTGTCCTACAGTCAGCGTGTGCTCTGATACCATCTCTGTAGCGACCCGACCCGAATGGATCAAGTCTACTGTGCTCCGGTGTCATCCTGGATCAGTAATGCTGACACCACACAGTACTTCGAAGGATTTATAGCAGAGTGGCAATCACACACTTATTACATCGGTGTCTCAAAAGAGAACTTATTACAATAATATGGCTTAAGGCCATCTAATATCGATAACAGCGGAAGACTTGGAAGATAAATGGGTCCATCAACTCCAACGGCATCACTGAGCATAGAACCACGACCTAAAGGCACCTTAATCGTCGTCTGAAAAGTCTGGAACATTAACGTTGCAGCCCGAAAACGGGTTAGCACATGGAATATGCTGGCAAGGTAACACATAGAGAATAATGGAATGAAACAGCTATACTATATGCATATTTGGCTGGTGGAAAGCTCTATGGTTACTATTTTGCGTAAAGCCAGTTTTTCCCTACTGCAAAGGAATAAATTTATTTAACTATCATGGTGGTTGTTAAACATTGAGAATGGTTGACAGCATTCTCAATCCCAATTAAAAGTAGTCATCAATAACCCAACAATATTAATTTAGAAGTAACATGATGAGATTCACACGATATTCAAGTACTAGATACTCAAGATGTCCATAACCAGGGACACGGCTAATCATGATTAGTTTGTTACACTCTGCAGAGGTTTGCGCACTTTTCCCCACAAGACTCGACCGCCTCCGTTGGATTTCTCGCACTACTAGTGTTTCAGAAACGGATGACCGAGACACAGTCTTTCAGAAGCGCTAGCACCTTACGATGGATAGACCGGTGCACCTACTTTCCCCTACATCTGCTAGTCTACCCTGTAAGAGTTCGCATGACTTAGTCAACTATGCCAGAGCCCATATTGGCTTGTGGCTGCACACGTAAGTATTTAGCATGAAAGATCTTATGATCCCTTTGAGCCTGGGTGGCGGTCCAAAATAAAACAGGCAAGTCCTGATAGACATCAGGTGCCTCAATCCACCCAGATGTGTGTTTAAGTTGCCACCTTAGATAAACCCTTAAAATTATCACACTCACATCTGTCATGGATATCACTCACCCAATCCACGTCTACTAGCATAGCATGGCATAATAAGAAAACGTAGAAGTAACTCCCAAAGGTTTCATAATAAACAGGTAATAGGTACTACCTCATCTACTTCCCATCCCACAATTTAATTAGATCCTAATCATGCAATGTGTGAGGATTGATCTAATGCAATAAAACTGGGTTGTAGAAAAGGTATGATCAAAGTGTTACTTGCCTTGCTGATGATCCACGAGTCCTAGAGATTCGAAGTAACAGGCGGCGCAATCCGGGTAATCTATCGCAGACAAACAACAAGCATACAATAAGTACTCATCTAATGCACAGGTAAAACTCGAACAAGAGATCGAACCAGAAAGTTCAACTTAAGAACTCCGGTTGCAAAGAAAGAAAGAACCGAACAAAGCAACGGAAAACAAACGGCGGAAGAAAACAACTCGGTTCTAGCAAGTTGAAACTAGGTCAAATTTTACCGTAGCAAAAACTTTGTTTAAGTTGATTAGTCGGAATGGCGGTTTCGAAACGAAACACCAGGCGCTTGAATCACCTGATTCCGATAAAACGAGCGAGAAGGTAAACTAGAACGAAGATCAGATCTGAGATCGCAACCGCGGAATAAATCCGACGAGAAGAAAAAGAAGAACGGTTAAATGAACGGACGTTCGTTTACCGAGAAGAATCCAGTGATCACGTTCGTTTAGGACGAACGGTCCGTCAAACGGTCTCTGGGCAACTAAACCGGAAAAGAAAACGAAACCGATCTAGGGTTTCGGAAAGAAAACCGAACGAAAAGAAAACGAATCGGAAGAGAAGAAAAGAACCGGAACAGTTTATAGGAAAAACCGAACCGAGGGGAGAAAAAGAGAGACGCGGCGCGGGGCTACCTCCGGCGAGGTTCCGACGAACGGCGGGGTTGGGCGGCGGCGGCGATGTAAGGCGGCGGCGGCACAAGGGCGGCGCTAAGGGTGCAAGGGCGCGGGGTGGGGCGCGGCTTGGGGAGGCTTGGGGCTTGATGTGGGTTTTAGAGGGGGGGGGGTGTTGGTATTTATATAGGTGAGGGGAGAGAAGACTTGGGGGAGGGGGCAAGAAAAAGAGAAGGAGAAAAGGAAAGAGGAGAGGAGATGGAGTCCTAGAAAAAAGAAAACAGAGTCCTACTAGGACTCTAGGGCGGCGGCGGCGGCCTGCCTGCACGCTGGCGCGCGCGCGCTGGCGCGGCGCGGCGGCCTGGCCTGGCCGGCCTGCCTGCTGGCTGGGCCTTGGCCCAGGGCGCTGCGATTTTTTTTAAACGGTTACGTGCGCAGAAAAACACAGAAAAGAAAATCTAAACGGACTCCAAAACTCCCAAAGTAATTTTCCCCGACTCCTAAAAATGAGTCGAACAAAATGAACTTTTCTCGGGACCTAGAATGCAAATTTTGAAAACACGCATTTTTCCCTATCCAAATAAAAGGCAAATAAACTCCGACAAATCCAATGATCCTCTTTTCGAAATTTGAGAAAACTCAATATGAAAATGACGAAATCTCCAACTCTCTCCGAGGGTCCTTGAGTTGCGTGAAATTTCTAGGATCGACAAGATGCAAGAAAATATGATATGCATGATGATCTAGTGTATAACATTCCAAATTGAAAATTTGGGATGTTACAAAAATGTTTGGCACTAAATCTTTGAATGATGAGGATGATTGCAATGTTGTTCGTATGAATTCTTTGAATATCCATGATACTAATGATGATTGCACTAGTTATGATGAAAATGTCTCCTATAAACATGTCAATTTTTGTGGAGTACATTGGGTTTGTAAGTACACACCAAATAGGGAAGATAGATATTGCAAGAGGCATAAGTATTTAGAAACTAAATTGTTGCAAGCAAGGCTAGATGAATGTGCTAAAAATTTAAATTATCTTGGCCATACTTGTGAGCTTTGCAATGAACATGATCATTTCAATACCCAATGCAAATTGTTTCATGATTGTATCGTGTCCAAAAATTGTGATGACTTGATTTCCCTTGCACATCATAATGAACTTAGTTTGCTCTTGGGTTATGAAGAAATGAAACGTATAACTAAGGATATTCCAAAATTTGCCCTTGATAGAGTTCTTCATTTTGATCTAGAGGAAATTTATATGTATTGTGCGGTGAATTGTATTGAAAATCCTTATATTGCCAACTACATAAAGAAAAGAAAACAAATAGAAGATGAAGAGAATACTAATGAAAGGGAAGAGACTTCCCAATATCCTCCTATTATTTCTTATGATGAATCAGGTAACGAGGAGGAGCCTCCTATTCAACGAATCTCATTAATAAGGAGCTCCAAAAAGAGGATTGAACCCACACGTGATGTGGTGAAGAAGAAGAAAAGAAAAAGGAAGAGAGGTAAAAAGATATCTCTCCCAAGTAATGTTGCTCCTATTACTATTGTGCCTCATGAAAATATAATTGTGCAAGATAATGATACTTCTTATGATCTTGAAAGTATTTTTGGCACTTGCTTGGAAGAATATGATAATTGCTATACTATTGGTGCTATCCATACTATTAATGATGAGAGTGATTATGCTTATGATATGAAAAGGCCCAAGCTTGAGGATGGTATGTTTGATGAGGATGACATATTTGAGAATATATTTGATGAAATTAATGTTTGTCCCAAGGTTGGGGATGCTACGTTTAATGAAGATGATATTTTTAGTCTCCCAAGTTTTGATATGCAAATTTATAATGATGATAGCATGCCTCCTACTTATGATGATTATTGTGATGATACTTATGCTATAAAAAGTAGTGATTATATTTATAAAACTTTCCATGATTATGGTTACCCCTTTTCTGAACATTTCTCTTTTAATGTGGAAACAATTTATAGTATTCAAGTCTCTTATGATACTCCCACTATCCCGAATGAGAAGAATTTTGCTTATGTGGAGAGTAATAAAATTTCTATGCTTGTAGATCATGAAAAGAATGCTTTAGGTGCTGGTTATATTGTTCAATTTATTCATGATGCTACTGAAAATTATTATGAGGGAGGAACTTATGCTTGTAGGAATTGCAATAATATCAAGTTTCCTCCCTATGTGTTTAAAATTTTGAAGTTATCCTTGTTTCACCTTCCTATGCAAGTTGATTCTTGTTCCCACAAGTTGTTTGATCACAAAATCCCTATGCATAGGAAGTATGTTAGACTTAAATGTGCTATTCATATTCTTCATGATGCTCTATTTATGTTTCAATTCCCATCCTTTATGTGAGCATCATTGAAATCATCATGCCTAGCTAGGGGCGTTAAACGATAGCGCTTGTTGGGAGGCAACCCAATTTTATTCTTGTTACTTGATTTTTGTTCCTGTTTAGTAATAAATAATTCATCTAGCCTCTGTTTAGATGTGGTTTTATGCTTTAATTAGTGTTTCTTCCAAGTAGAACCTTTGGGAAGAATTGGGAGAAGTCTTGTTGATCATGCTGTAAAAAACAGAAACTTTAGCGCTCACGAGAATTGCTGCCATTTTTATTTGGAGAGTGCTATTTAGTTAATTATTTTTGAAGATGATTAATAGATAAATTACTCAGGTCCAGCAATTTATTTGACAATTTTATGAGTTCCATAAGTATACGTTTGATTCAGATTACTACAGACTGTTCTGTTTTTGACAGATTCTGTTTTTCATGTGTTGTTTACTTATTTTGATGAATCTATGGCTGGTAAAATAGTTTATAAACCATAGAGAAGTTGGAATACAGTATTTTTAACACCAATATAAATAAATAATGAGTTCATTACAGTACCTTGAAGTGGTGATTTACTTTCTTATACTAACGGAGCCTACGAGTTTTCTGTTAAGTTTTGTGTTGTGAAGTTTTCAAGTTTTGGGTAAAGATTCGATGGACTATGGAATAAGGAGTGGCAAGAGCCTAAGCTTGGGGATTCCCAAGGCACCCCAAGGTAATATTCAAGGACAGCCAAAAGCCTAAGCTTGGGGATGCCCCGGAAGGCATCCCCTCTTTCGTCTTCATTCATCGGTAACTTTACTTGGAGCTATATTTTTATTCGCCACATGATATGTGTTTTTCTTGGAGCATCATTTTATTTCATTATGTTTTGCTTGCTGTTTGAATAAAATACCAAGATCTGAAAATCTTAAATGTTAGAGAGTCTTCACATAGTTGCATAATTATTCGACTACTCATTGATCTTCACTTATATCTTTCGGAGTAGTTTGTCGTTTGCTCTAGTGCTTCACTTATATCTTCTTAGATCACGGTGGTGGTATTATAGAAATAGATGAACTCTCATGCTTCACTTATATCATTTTGAGAGTTTTAAATAGCATGGTAATTTGCTTAAATAATCCTAATATGCTAGGCATCCAAGAATAGTAAAAACTTTCATATAGAGTATTGAATACTAAGAGAAGTTTGATGCTTGATGATTGTTTTGAGATATGGAGATGGTGATATTAGAGTCATGCTAGTTGAGTAGTTGTGAATTTGAGAAATACTTGTGTTGAAGTTTGTGATTCCCGTAGCATGCACGTATGGTGAACCGTTATGTGATGAAGTCATAGCATGATTTATTTATTGATTGTCCTCCTTATGAGTGGCGGTCGGGGACGAGCGATGGTCTTTTCCTACCAATCTATCCCCCTAGGAGCATGCGCGTAGTACTTTGTTTCGATAAATAATAGATTTTCGGAATAAGTATGTGAGTTCTTTATGCTTAATGTTGAGTCCGTGGATTATACGCACTCTCACCCTTCCACCATTGCTAGCCTCTCTAGTACCGCGCAACTTTCACCGGTACCATAAACCCACCATATACCTTCCTCAAAACAGCCACCATACCTACCTGTTATGGCATTTCCATAGCCATTGCGATATATATTGCCATGCAACTTTCCACCATTCCGTTATTATGACACGCTTCATCATTGTCATATTGCTTTGCATGATCATGTAGTTGACATCGTATTTGTGGCAAAGCCACCGTTCATAATTCTTCCATGCATGTCACTCTTGAGTCATTGCACATCCCGGTACGCCGCCAGAGGCATTCATATAGAATCATACTTTGTTCTAAGTATCGAGTTGTAATTGTTGAGTTGTAAGAAAAATATAAGTGTGATGATCATCATTATTAGAGCTTTCTCCCAGTGAGGAAAGGATGATGGAGACTATGATTCCCCCACAAGTCGGGATGAGACTCCGAACGAAAAAAAATAGAAATAGAAAAGAGGCCATAAAAAAAGAGAGAAAAGGCCCAAATAAAAAAATAAAGAAAAAGAAAAAAAATAAGAGAAAAAGAGAGAAGGGACAATGTTACTATCCTTTTACCACACTTGTGCTTCAAGGTAGCACCATGATCTTCATAGTAGAGAGTCTCTCATGTTATCACTTTCATATACTAGTGGGAATCTTTCATTATAGAACTTGGCTTGTATATTCCAATGATGGGCTTCCTTAAAATGCCCTAGGTCTTCATGAGAAAGCAAGTTGGATGCACACCCACTTAGTTTCCTTTTTGAGCTTTCATATACTTATAGCTCTAGTGCATCTGTTGCATGGCAATCCCTACTCACTCGCATTGATATCTATTGATGGGCATCTCCATAGCCCGTTGATATGCCTAGTTGATGTGAGGCTATCTTCTCCTTTTTGTCTTCTCCACAACCACCATTCTATTCCACCTATAGTGCTATGTCCATGGCTCACGCTCATGTATTGCGTGAAGATTGAAAAAGTTTGAGAACATCAAAAGTATGAAACAATTGCTTGGCTTGTCATCGGGGTTGTGCATGATTTAAATATTTTGTGTGGTGAAGATGGAGCATAGCCATACTATATGATTTTGTAGGGATAACTTTCTTTGGCCATGTTATTTTGAGAAGACATAATTGCTTAGTTAGTATGCTTGAAGTATTATTATTTTTATGTCAATATGAACTTTTGTCTTGAATCTTTCGGATCTGAATATTCATTCCACAATTAAGAAGAATTACATTGAAATTATGCCAAGTAGCATTCCACATCAAAAATTCTGTTTTTATCATTTACCTACTCGAGGACGAGCAGGAATTAAGCTTGGGTATGCTGATACGTCTCCAACGTATCTATAATTTTTTATTGTTCCATGCTATTATATTATCTGTTTTGGATGTTTATGGGCTTTATTATACACTTTTATATTATTTTTGGGACTAACCTATTAACCCAGAGCCCAGTGCCAGTTTCTGCTTTTTTGCCTATTTTAGGGTTTCGAAGAAAAGGAAAATCAAACGGAGTCCAATTGACCTGAAACTTCACAGAACTTATTTTTGGAAGGAAAGCAACCCGGTAGCCACCAAAAGGTAATCTAGACCCGTTCCGGCACCCTGCCAGAGGAGGGGAATCCCTCTCCGGTGGCCATCTTCATCATCCTGGTGCTCTCCATGACGAGGAGGGAGTAGTTCTCCCTCAGGGCCGAGGGTATGTACCAGTAGCTATGTGTTTGATCTCTCTCTCTCTCTCTCTCTCGTGTTCTTGAGGTGATACGATCTTGATGTATCGCGAGCTTTGCTATTATATTTGGATCCTATGATGTTTCTTCCCCCCTCTACTCTCTTGTAATGGATTGAGTTTCCCCTTTGAAGTTATCTTATCGGATTGAGTCTTTAAAGATTTGAGAACACTTGATGTATGTATTATCGTGCGTATCTGAGGTGACAATGGGATATCACGTGATTCACTTGATGTCTGTTTTGGTGATCAACTTGAGGGTTCCGCCATGAACCTATGCATAGGGGTTGGCACACGTTTTCGTCGTGATTCTTCGGTAGAAACTTTGAGGCACTCTTTGAGGTCCTATGTGTTGGTTGAATAGATGAATCTGAGATTGTGTGATGCATATCGTATAATCATACCCACGAATACTTGAGGTGACATTGGAGTATCTAGGTGACATTATGGTTTTGGTTGATTTGTGTCTTAAGGTGTTATGCTAGAATGAATTCTAGGGCTGTTTGTGACACTTATAGGAATAGCCCAACAGATTGATTGGAAAGAATAACTTTGAGGTGGTTTCGTACCCTACCATAATCTCTTCGTTCATTCTTCGCTATTAGTGACTTTGGAGTGACTCTTTGTTGCATGTTGAGGGATAGTTATATGATCCAATTATGTTATTATTGTTGAGGGAACTTGCACTAGTGAAAGTATGAACCCTAGGCCTTGTTTCAACACATTGCAATACCGTTTGTGCTCACTTTTATCATTAGTTACCTTGCTGTTTTTATAATTTCAGATTACAAAAACCTTTATCTATCATCCATATACCACTTGTATCATCATCTCTTCGCCGAACTAGTGCACCTATACAATTTACCATTGTATTGGGTGTGTTGGGGACACAAGAGACTCTTTGTTATTTGGTTGCAGGGTTGCTTGAGAGATACCATCTTCATCCTACGCCTCCTACAGATTGATAAACCTTAGGTCATCCACTTGAGGGAAATTTGCTACTGTCCTACAAACCTATGCACTTGGAGACCCGACAACGTCTACAAGAAGAAGGTTGTGTAGTAGACATCACACCGCCACCTTCAGACGAGCAAGATAGCTGGTAATACTGGCAACACGAAATTCTAGTCAAAGCACATTCATGGCAGCCTCGTCGCCGACTAGAGAAAGGATAGGATCCAAGCCCGCCTCGATCCATCCAGTCTCCTCTTCAAAGTTTTGACAGAATTCTGAAAAAATCAAGGATTTAGTGAGTCAACTGATCAGGACTAACTTGCAAACACTAAAGTAGTCGGATAAAAGGGGTACCTTCGAGCATAAGAAAGAGCTTCTTGGCGAGGGCCTTCAGATAAGCTTCCAAGTCGTTTCTCCTACGAGACATGCTTTCCAGTTGGTCGTTCAGAGCCACCGTATCCTTCTTCAAATGAGTCGCCTCTCAGTTGGACTCATTAAGAGACGACTTCAGCTTGGTTATCTCTTCCTCCAACACTCCAACTGAAGCCAGCTTTTTGTCAGCAAGAGTAGTCTTCTCTTGAGCCTCGTTTTGTGCAGCCGCAAGGTCCAGGTCCTTCTTCTCCAGAGCCAACCTCATTTTCTCTGCAAAATACGCATTTAGATCAAACAGAAGAATGAGGGGGTAACTCGAAGGATGGTCGAGATAAGCAGTCGACGGGTCATTACCTTCCATACCAGCAACTTCATCTTGAGCCTTTTTCAAGTTCTGTTGGGCCAACTCCAAGTCAAGATTGAGTTGCCTCTGCTTTTCCTCAAATTCAGCAAACTTGGAGATGAGGGCACAAGATTTCTACAGTGAGTAAAAGACATGTCAACAGACACGATCAAAGATTATTTACTTCCGAGTGAATAAAACTTTAAGACTACTACAGAATCAAACATTCTACAGTAGTCTCGGGGACTACACCCAGTGGGTGCACTTAGCGTGTCCCCACTGGTTCAGATCCCACTCGACATGGTCTGCCCAAACCGAGTGTAAAAAAAGAAGTACTCAGACCCCAACTGACTGCCAGCAGTCGATCGCGGTCTCAGGGACTACACCCAGTGGGTGCACTTAGCGTGCCCCCACTGGTTTAGATCCCACTCGACATGGTCCGCCTAGACCGAGTGGAAGAAAGGAAAAAACGGAGAAAGTAGTGCTCAGACCCCAACCGACTGCCAGCAGTCGACTGCGGTATTGGGGACTACATCCAGTGGGTGCACTTAGCGTGCCCCCACTGGTTCAGATCCCACTCGACCAGGCCGAGTGGAAGAGTGGAAATAATAAAGATGACAAAACACCCAGTGGGTGTACAGTCTCGAAGTGCAAGGCAATGAGAGATTGCGTGAAGGAAAATATTCGGGTAGCATATCCTAATAGAACAAGTTCAGTCGGAAGTCAACTTACCTGGACATTGGCTCGAAGAGCCGCGCTGGCGTCATAAGCAGCCTGACTGCTTTCGTGCGCCACCTTCACCCGCTCCATCATTATGCCAGCCTGACGAATGGCCTCCGCAGCGGCGTCTGACTGGCTTTCTGGAACATGATGAGTGGCGAAGAAGGGGACGGACGGTCCAGACGCAGTGGCTTGGAGCTCCGAGGCATGAAGTTGGATGGTTGAAGCAAGCACTGGTGCAGTCAACGATGCGGGGCACGCACTCGACACTGGGTCAGCAAAGGTTACATAAACCTTACTCGCATCTTCGAGCTGTTGAACTACTGGCTCTGCCGCTGGTTCCGACTAGGATGTCTTGCCAGATGTTGCCTTCTTCCTCCTAGGCCTCGGCGGCACGTCCTCGTCATCATCCGGAAGTTCAATGCCATTGGGAGGGGCTGCAAAGAAATGAGTCGACCCTAGATGAGTCGCTAGAATTTAATCGACCATGTAATCAAGGACAAGATCACGAGAGTTGTACCTGGGTTGGAGGTGACTGCATCTTCCATCTCCTCGTCTTCATACTGGCAGGTGGAAGTCCTAGAGGTAGCAGCTCTGCAAATTTCAATATTCAGTCGGTCACGTTTGTTACACCGAGTCAACCAAAGGATCAAGTCGGATTATTACCCAGAGATAGTAGGAATGACCACTTTGATCTTGGGCAAAGCCTTCGGCAGTTTGGATGATGCAGCCTTCGGTGGTTTCGGCGCTGGAGGAGGTACAACTTTAGATTACTTCGGTGTCCTCACAGTCGGCACTGGAGAGGGCGTCCGGGGACGCTTCGAAGACTGCCCAGTCGGTGCGGCCACCGTGTCATGGAGGCTTACTGGGTCGTGAGCGTGCTTGGACCTTTTTTCTCAGTGAGGAGGCGAGTCGACCTCTTCTTCATCACTTGGCTCGCCGCTCTCCTCGCCCTCCTCCTCGTCCGAGTGCCACTCGCTGCTATCGCCTCCGCTCGCCTCCTCCTCCGAGTCCTGCTCCTGCTCTCCGTTGGGCATTGAATACATCTCAGTAAGAGCCTCAAAGATAACAAGCAAAGAAAAAAACAGTTAGTCGTCAATAGGCGGTTACATGATTAATCAAAAAAGTACTCGGCAATCCAGAGTCAGACCTGGTCTGGCTGGCGCGAATGGTCGAATGGAGCGACCCTCCTGGACCCCCTGGGGTTATCCTTGTTGCCTGTGATGCCTCTCAGCCACTTCTCCACCGTGTCCTCGTCGACCTCCTCCGGGTGGATCCGAGTGGAATCCTCAATGCCCGAGTACATCCACATTGGATGATCACGAGCTTGGAGCGGCTGGATGCGTCGTTTGAGGAATACCTCCAGCAAATCCATACCGGTCACACTGTCCCGGACGAGCTGGACCACCTGCTCGACCAAAACCTTCACCTGCGCTCTCTCCTCTGGGATCACTTTCAATGTGGAGGGCTTCTCGACACGAGCCATGGAAAAAGTAGGGAGCCAGGTTGACTGACCTGGAGTCGGCTGGTCTTTGCAATAAAACCAGGTCGACTGCCAACCTCAGACCGACTCGGGAAGGATTATGGCTGGGAAAGTGCTTTTACATCTCATCTGAATCCCAAGACCCCCGCACATCTGAATCATGCGCGTCCTCTCGTCACTCGGATTGGCCTTCTTGACCGACTGAGAACGGCAATGAAAATGTGCTTGAAAAGATCCCAGTGTGGCCTACAACCTAAGAAGTTCTCGCACATGGACACATAGGCAGCAAGATATACGACAGAGTTGGGATTGAAGTGGTGAAGTTGTGCTCCAAAGAAGTTCAAGAATCCCCGAAAGAAAGGATGGGGAGGCAGAGAAAATCCACGGTCAACATGAGTTGCAAGGAGAACGCACTCCATCTCGCGGATGCGGTTCGGTCTCTCCTTCCGAAAGCCGCGCTGATTCATGGGGAATTAGCCCCCCCCCCTCGACCAGATCATTGATGTCGTCTTGGCTGATCATCGACCAGATCCAGTCGCCCTAGATCCAGCCGCGCGGTAGGCCGGATCTCGACGAGGATCCACCCCAGTTGGACCTCTTCCCCTTCCCCTTCGCCGTCGCCTTCTTTGCGCGCTCCAGAGCCACCGTCTTCTCCTTCCCCATAGTCGCAGGCGAAGATCGAATGGAGGAGCGACACTGAGAGCGGAGATGGGGATGGCGGAGAAAGCAGAGGAGAAAGGAGGAGAATGGGGACGCGCTACGCACAAAACCCCGATCTGGCACTCTATATGAGGCCGCTTCCAAGTGGCTGATCTGTGGGTCTAGAAGATCCAGTCAAATCCCGCAACAGTCCCACGCGAGGTACGTGGCAAAAAAGGTGGCACGATGATCGAGGTGTCCTCGCCTAATCCCCTCCAATTACTGCGGCCTCCCCCGTCCCGTGCGCTTCCCCAAATTCGAATCCCATGATATGCGCGCGCAGCAAGGCAACCTGTCAGACGAAAGATCTTTTCCATATCAGTACTCAAAACATCGCAGTAAAGTTCACTCGGCAGAAACAAAAATGGATCAAGGCGACTGAAAAGAAGTAGAGATCATCATAATTGTTCGCTTGGTCGCAAATAAGACACTCCCGAAGCATGAAAATTGAATCGGAGGAATACTCAACTCCTTCTCCACTCAAGCCGCGAACCATTTGGGGGCTAATGATGAAGCTATGTACCTAGGGTAGGGTCATAGGCCTGACCTAGACGCCCTCCCCAAGGTCATCGCCCTAAAGCTAGAAGCATTCGAAGGGTACCATCATCCACTCGACCAGAGGCATTCCACTCGGAAGAATCAATGACACTCGACCGTCATAAAAACCACTCGACGTACAGAAAATCTAAATCCACTCTACGCAATAACGGTCGGGCGTTTACTCATAGACTTAATTATCATTTATATCACTTAATTGCTAGCGTTACCAGTAACGTTCCACTCTTAATGTACATTGAACCCTGTGTAACAAAGGGGAGCTAGGGTCCTGGCGCACTCTATATAAGCCACCCCCTCCTCTAAGACAAGGGTCCTCATCCTTTGTAAACACACTCATATACACAATCCAGTCGACCGCCTCCGGGCACCGAGACGTAGGGCTATTACTTCCTCCGTGAAGGGCCTGAACTCGTAAACTTGTGTGTACAACTACTCCATAGCTAAGATCTTGCCTCCTCATACTTACCCCCATTCTACTATCAGTCTTAGATCCACGACAGGTATGTCTTGACTTGTGCATAGATCTCCTAGGCAACAGCGCCAGAAATCCTTCTTGCTACCTCTTGAGCATGCGTTGGTTTTCCCTTGAAGAGGAAAGGGTGATGCAGCAAAGTAGCGTAAGTATTTCCCTCAGTTTTTGAGAACCAAGGTATCAATCCAGTAGGAGACTACACACAAGTCCCTAGTACCTGCGCAAACAAACAAGAACCTCGCAACCAACGCGATAAAGGGGTTGTCAATCCCTTCACAGTCACTTAAGAAAGTGAGATCTGATAAAAATAATAAAATAAATATTTTTGGTATTTTTGTTGTATAGATTGGAAAATAAAGATTGCAAAATAGAAATAGCAAGTCGATAGGAAAATAATATGATGGAAGATAGACTCGGGGGCCATAGGTTTCACTAGTGGCTTCTCTCAAGATAGCAAATTCTACGGTGGGTGAACAAATTACTGTCGAGCAATTGATAGAAAAGCGCATAGTTATGAGAATATCTAGGCATGATCATGTATATAGGCATCACATCCGCAACAAGTAGACCAAAAGGATTCTGCATCTACTACTATTACTCCACACATCGACAGCTATCCAGCGTGCATCTAGGGTATTAAGTTCATAAGAACAGAGTAACACATTAGGCAAGATGACATGATGTAGAGGGATAAACTCAAGCAATATGATATAAACCCCATATTTTTATCCTCGATGGCAACAATACAATACGTGCCTTGCTTCCCCTACTGTCATTGGGAAAGGACACCGCAAGATTGAACCCAAAGCTAAGCACTTCTCCCATTGCAAGAAAGATCAATCTAGTAGGCCAAATCAAACTGATAATTCGAAGAGACTTGCAAATATATTTAAATCATGCATAAAAGATTTCAGAGAAGAATCAAATATTGTTCATAGATAATCTTGATCACAAACCCATAATTCATCGGATCTCGACAAACACACCGCAAAAGAATTGCATCAAATAGATCTCCAAGAGAATCGAGGAGAACTTTGTATTGAGATCCAAAGAGAGAGAAGAAGCCATCTAGCTAATAATATGGACCCGAAGGTCTGTGGTAAACTACTCACACATCATCAGACAGGCTATGGTGTTGATGTAGAAGCCCTCCATGATCGATTCCCCCTCCCGCAGAGCGTCGGAAAAGGCCCCAAGATGGGATCTCACGGGTATAGAAGGTTGCGGCGGTGGAAATAGGGTTTCGTGCTGCTCCTGGATGTTTTCGGGGTATATGGGTATATATAGGAGGAAGAAGTACGTCGGTGGAGCTGCAAGGGGCCCACGAGGGTGCGGGACGCGCCTACCCCCATGCTACCTCTTGAGCACTGCGTTGGTTTTCCCTTGAAGAGGAAAGGGTGATGCAGTAAAGTAGCGTAAGTATTGATACGTCTCCGTCGTATCTACTTTTCCAAACACTTTTGCCCTTCTTTTGGACTCTAACTTGCATGATTTGGATGGAACTAACCTGGACTGATGATGTTTTCAGCAGAATTACCATGGTGTTATTTATGTGCAGAAACAAAAGTTCTCGGAATGACCTAAAACTTCACGGAACAACTTTCGGAAATAATAAAAAATCCTTGCAAAAGATGAAGGCCAGGGGGCCCACCACCTGTCCACGAGGGTGGGGGCGCGCCCCCCTACCTCATGGGCCCCATGAAGCTCCTCTGACCTCAACTCCAACTCTATATATTTGGTTTCGGGGAGAAAAAAATCAGACAGAAGGATTCATTGCGTTTTACCATACGGAGCCGCCACCAAGCCCTAAAACCTCTCGGGAGGGCTGATCTGGAGTCCGTTCTCGGCTCCGGAGAGGGGAATCCGTCGCCATCATCATCATCAACCATCCTCCATCACCAATTTCATGATGCTCACCGCCGTGCGTGAGTAATTCCATCTTAGGCTTGCTGGATGGTGATGGGTTGGATGGGATCTATCATGTAATCGAGTTAGTTTTGTTAGTGTTTGATCCCTAGTATCCACTATGTTCTGAGATTGATGTTGCTATGACTTTGCTATGCTTAATGCTTGTCACTAGGGCCCGAGTGCCATGATTTCAGATCTGAACCTATTATGTTTTCATCAATATATGAGAATTCTTGATCCTATCTTGCAAGTCTATAGTCACCTATTATGTGTTATGATCCGTTAACCCCGAAGTGACAATAATCAGGATACTTATCGATGATGACCGTAGTTTGAGGAGTTCATGTATTCACCATGTGTTAATGCTTTGTTCCGGTACTCTATTAAAAGGAGGCCTTAATATCTTAGTTTCCGTTAGGACCTCGCTGCCACGGGAGGGTAGGACAAAAGATGCCATGCAAGTTCTTTTCCATAAGCACGTATGACTATATTCGGAATACATGCCTACATTACATTGATGAACTGGAGCTAGTTCTGTGTCACCCTAGGTTATGATTGTTACATGATGAACCGCATCTGGCATAATTCTCCATCACCGATCCATTGCCTACGAGCTTTCCATATATTATTCTTCGCTTATTTACTTTTCCGTTGCTATTGCTATCATCACTACAAAATACCAAAAACATTACTTTTACTACTGTTACCTTTTGCTACCGTTACCACTAATATCATATTACTTTGCTACTAAATACTTTGCTGCAGATATTAAGTTTCTAGGTGTGGTTGAATTGACAACTAAGCTGCTAATACTTGAGAATATTCTCTAGCTCCCCTTGTGTCGAATCAATAAATTTGGGTTGAATACTCTACCCTCGAAAACTATTGCGATCCCCTATACTTGTGGGTTATCAAGTATTTCCCTCAGTTTTTAGAACCAAGGTATCAATCCAGTAGGAGATCATGCTCAAGTCCCACGCACCTACACAAACAAATAAGAACCTCGCAACCAACGCGATGAAGGGGTTATCAATCCCTTCACGGTCACTTACGAGAGTGAGATCTGATAGATATGATAAGATAATTTTTTTGGTATTTTTATGATAAAGATAAATAAATATGCAAAGTAAAATAAACTACGATAGAAATAACTAAGTATTGGAAGATTAATATGATAGAAGATAGGCCCGGGGGCCATAGGTTTCACTAGTGGCTTCTCTCAAGAGCATAAGTATTATGGTGGGTAAACGAATTACTGTCGAGCAATTGATAGAATTGAGCATAGTTATGAGAATATCTAGGTATGATCATGTATATAGGCATCACGTCCATGACAAGTAGACTGAAACGATTCTGCGTCTACTACTATTACTCCACACATTGACCGCTATCCAGCATGCAACTAGAGTATTATGTCCATAAGAACAGAGTAATGCTTTAAGTAAGATGACATGATATAGAGGGATAAACTCATGCAATATGATATAAACCCCATCTTTTTATTCTTGATGGCAACAATAAAATACGTGGCGGTTCCCTTTCTGTCACTGGGATCGAGCACCACAAGATTGAACCCAAAGCTAAGCACTTCTCCCATTGCAAGAAAGATCAATCTAGTAGGCCAAACCAAACTGATAATTCGAAGAGACTTGCAAAGATAAACCAATCATACATAAAAGAATTCAGAGAAGAATCAAATATTGTTCATAGATAATCTGAATCATAAACCCATGACTCATCGAATCTCAATAAACACACCGCAAAAGAAGATTACATTGAATAGATCTCCAAGAAGATCAAGGAGAACTTTGTATTGAGATCCAAAGAGAGAGAAGAAGCCATCTAGATAATAACTATGGACCTGAAGGTCTGAAATAAACTACTCACACATCACCGGAGAGGCCATGGAGTTGATGTAGAGGCCCTCCATGATCGATGCCCCCTCCGGCGGAGCTCCGGAAAAGGCCCCAAGATGGGATCTCTCGGGTACAGAAGGTTGCGGCGGTGGAATTAGGTTTTCGTGGTGCTCCTGGATGTTTGGGGGGTACGTGGATATATATAGGAGGAAGAAGTACGTCAGTGGAGCAATGGACGGCCCACGAGGGTGGAGGGCGCGCCCAGGGGGTAGGTGCGCCCCCTACCTCGTGGCCGCCTCGTTTGTTTCTTAATGCACACTCTAAGTCTCCTAGATCACGTTCGTTGAGAAAATCACGTTCCCGAAGGTTTCATTCCGTTTGGACTCCATTTGATATTCCTTTTCTTCGAAACCCTAAAATAGGCAAAAAACAGCAATTTGGGATGGGCCTCCGATTAGTAGGTTAGTCCCAAAAATGATATAAAAGTGTAAAATAAAGCCCATTGACATCCAAAATAGATAATATAATAGCATGGAGCAATCAAAAATTATAGATACGTTGGAGACGTATCAAGCATCCCCAAGCTTAATTCCTGCTCGTCCTCGAGTAGGTAAATGATAAAAGAAGAAATTTTGATGTGGAATGCTTTCTAACATATTTCTCAATGTAATTTTTCTTTACTGTGGCATGAATGTTCAGATCCATAAGATTCAAGATAAAAGTTTAATATTGACATAAAAATAATAATACTTCAAGCATACTAACTAAGCAATCATGTCTTCTCAAAATAACATGGCCAAAGAAAGTTATCCCTACAAAATCATATAGTCTGGCTATGCTCTATCTTCATCACACAAAATATTTAAATCATGCACAACCCCGATGACAAGCCAAGCAATTGTTTCATACTTTTGATGTTCTCAAACTTTTTCAATCTTCACACAATATATGAGCATGAGCCATGGATATAGAACTATATGGTGGAATAGAATGGTGGTTGTGGAGAAGACAAAAAAGGAGAAGATAGTCTCACATCAACTAGGCGTATCAACGGGCTATGGAGATGCCCATCAATAGATGTCGATGTGAGTGAGTAGGGATTGCCATGCAACGGATGCACTAGAGCTATAAGTATATGAAAGCTCAACAAAAGAAACTAAGTGGGCGTGCATCCAACTTTCTTGCTCATGAAGACCTAGGGCAATTTGAGGAGGCCCATCATTGGAATATACAAGCCAAGTTCTATAATGAAAAATTCCCACTAGTATATGAAAGTGATATCATAGGAGACTCTCTATCATGAAGATCATGGTGCTACTTTGAAGCACAAGTGTGGAAAAAGGATAGTAGCATTGTCCCTTCTCTCATTTTCTCTCAATTTTTTTTCTGTGGGCCTTTTTTGGCCTCTTTTCTCTTTTTTTTCATCCAGAGTCTCATCCTGACTTGTGGGGGGAATCATAGTCTCCATAATCCTTTCCTCACTGGGACAATGCTCTAATAATGATGATCATCACACTTTATTTACTTACAACTCAAAAATTACAACTTGATACTTAGAACAAGGTATGACTCTATGTGAATGCCTCCGGCGGTGTATCGGGATGTGCAATGATGCATGAGTGACATGTATGAAAATTATGAACGGTGGCTTTGCCACAAATACGATGTCAACTACATGATTATGCATGCAATATGGCAATGATGAAGCGTGTCGTAATAATGGAACGATGGAAAGTTGCATGGCAATATATCTCGGAATGGCTATGGAAATGCCATAATAGGTAGGTATGGTGGCTGTTTTGAGGAAGGTATATGGTGGGTTTATGGTATCGGCAAAAGTTGCGCGATACTAGAGAGGCTAGCAATGGTGGAAGGGTGAGAGTGCGTATAATCCATGGACTCAACATTAGTCATAAAGAACTCACATACTTATTGCAAAAATATATTAGTTATCGAAACAAAGTACTACGCACATGCTCCTAGGGGGATAGATTGGTAGGAAAAGACCATCGCTCGTCCCCGACCGCCACTCATAAGGAAGACAATCAATAAATAAATCATGCTCCAACTTCATCCCATAACGGTTCACCATACGTGCATGCTACGGGAATCACAAACTTTAACACAAGTATTTCTCAAATTCACAACTACTCAACTAGCATGACTCTAATATCACCATCTCTATATCTCAAAACAATTATCAAGTATCAAACTTCTCATAGTATTCGATGCACTTGTATGAAAGTTTTTATTATTGCCATGTTGTTCTAAAGGACTCTCAAAATAATATAAGTGAATCATGAGAGATTAATTATTTCTATAAAATAAAACCACCACCGTGCTCTAAAAGATATAAGTGAAGCACTAGAGCAAAAACTATATAACTCAAAAGATATAAGTGAAGCACATAGAGTATTCGAATAAATTCCCAATCATGTGAGTCTCTCTCAAAAGGTGTGTACAACAACGATAATTGTGGTAAACTAAAAAGCAAAGACTCAAATCATACAGGACGCTCCAAGCAAAACACATATCATGTGGTGAATAAAAATATAGCTCCAAGTAAAGTTACCGATAGATGAATACGAAAGAGGGGATGCCTTCCGGGGCATCCCCAAGCTTAGGATTTTTGGTGTCCTTGAATTTTACCTTGGGGTGCGATGGGCTGTTGGAATTTAGTCTATATTGGGGGCAGCCCAATAACTATTTCAGAAATTCCTAATAAATCCTAGAGGCCCACTTAGCCCATTTGTGCAAAGCAAGGGATACTACTAAAGTTTAGTCCCACATTGCTAGTTTAGTGGGAGTTGGACCTCCTTATAAGGGAGGTTCTTTCCCCACTTGTATGAGCATGAGAACAAGAGGGACATCCACGCGCGCTCCTCCTCCGCCGCCCGCCTCGCCACGCCATGCCTCACCTCGCCACGACGCGCCGTGAGTTGCGGGAATGAGCCGAGCCGAAGTCTAAATTTTTGCCACGCACTACAGGTATACGAAAGGTCACTCGGGAGTTGGAAAGTTTTTGCTGTAGTGGATATTAAATATGAACGGCTGCAACCTTCGGCTGCTGTCTGTTCGTTTCATCTCCCGCGTTCTCTTCAGCTCTCGACGCAGCCTCTCGCCTCCTTCTCTTGCGCCTATAAAAGGGAGGTCACTCCTCTCAGAGAGACGCACCAGAACTTCTCCTTCCTCTCACCACCGGTTCCAATCTCTGAGCTGCTGTTGTCTTCCTCATCCCGGCTTGCGGCGTGCACCGTAGGTCGGGACAGTAGGCCTCCGAAACTGCACCTCTTTGAGTCCTGTACGGGAGAAGGGTGATAAGGTTTTTGGGGAGCGCTCTGCGCGACTACTGACTGACTCCTTTGTCACGGACGCCCCGGACTCCGACGACTACTTCCCCGACGACGACTTCTTCCCCGACGTCGACAACCTCCTCGACGACATGGCTGGCAAGGACACCGACCCCAAGTACAGTGTTACTGCTGTTGATGTCCCGTATGTGCTCTTCTTTCTGTTAGATATCCTGCCACAGTATCTCGTACTAGTACTTGCCCTAAATATGTTAGGTTCTACTTCATATATGCAACTAGTTCTACTGTCTGCTATAGATATGGTAGGCTACGGTTCATATATGCAGAAGCTACTTACCTTCTCTCCGTCAGAACGCATGACTTATTTTATCTCTACTATATTAGTCATGCTTTATCTAGTATTTCTGTTAATAAAATCATTTGGTAAATTGCTCATATTTCCAACAATCCAAAAACCTTATTATAGGCAATTTACCCCAAGTGGTTTTGCTGCTTCCATGAGACCTCCTATGTTTGAGGGTATCCACTATAAGAGGTGGCACGTGAGAGCAGTCTTATGGTTTCGAACCATGAGTTGCTATGATGCCACTCTTGGCAAACCTGAAGGAGAGCTTGATGCTCAACATGCACAAGCTTTTCAGAAAATGTATACTCTGTTTAAGGCTGCTCTCTTGAGTGTTCTTGGTGAGAACATAGTTGATGCTTATGCGTCAATTGATAATGGAAAAGATATGTGGGATGCACTCAAGGCCAAGTTTGGGGTCTCGGATGCTGGCACTGAGTTGTACATCATGGAGCAATTCTATGAGTACAGGATGACTGAAGAGCGCTCCGTGGTTGAGCAAGCTCATGAGATACAGTCATTTGCTAGAGAACTTGAGCACTTCAGTTGTATGCTACCGGACAAGTTTGTTGCCGGAGGTATCATCACTAAGCTTCCTCCTTCGTGGAGGAACTTTGCTACCTTGTTGAAGCATAAGAGGTAGGAGTTTTCCTTCCCGGATCTCATTGGCACTCTTGATGTGGAAGAAAAGGCGAGAGCAAAGGACACACGTGCTCGAGGTATTGAGGGAGGATCTAGTGCCAATCTGGTACAGAAGAACTTCCAGCCCCACAAGTTCAAGAACAAGGGCAAGTTTGATGGTAAAGCAAAGTTTGATGGGAAGAACAAGGCTGTGCAACACACGAACTTCAAGAAGAAGAATGACAAGAAGAAAGGTGTCTGTCATGTGTGTGGGGATCCTGATCATGGGCTCCTAGTTGCCCTAATCGCTATGACAAGCGTCACCCTGGGAAAGGCGGCAAGACCACTAATGTTGTCATTGGAGACACTAACATGAAGGATGATGGGTATGGTATATTTCCCACTATTCTTTCAGTATGTCATTCTCCTGATTGGTTGATTGACAAAGGTGCTAATGTGCATGTATGCGGTGATATTTCCATGTTTTCGTCTTATCAGACCGCAGGGACTTCAACCGTGCTGATGGGCAATGGTTCAAGTGCTTCTGTTCGTGGTGTTGGCACGGTCGATCTGAAGTTTACTTCGGGGAAGATCGTGCGGCTGAAGAACATGCATTATGTCCCCTCTGTCAATAAAAATCTTGTTAGCGGATCTCTTCTGTGTAGAGATGGCTACAAGCTTGTCTTTGAGTCGAATAAATTTGTAATATCCAAGTATGGAACCTTTGTTGGTAAAGGTTATGAGTCAGGAGGTGAAAGTGCAACTATCCCTAGGTGGTTTTGGTAATTCATAACAACATATAGCTCATTGAGCTAATGCTATTCCAAGATGATTATTTCAGGAAAGCTCAATGATTGGCATGGCATGGATGTGAAAGTGGAACCCTCAAAATGCTAAGGAAAAAGGATTGGCTCAAGCTCAAAAGCTCAAGACTCTTCATTTTATATTTTAGTGATCCAAGATCACATTGAGTCTTTAGGAAAAGCCAATACTATCAAGGAGGGATGAGGTGTTGCTTAATGAGCCTCTTGCTTCATGTGCTTAGTGATATGCTCCAAAATCCTCAACTACTTTCCCATATCCACAAATGACCTAAACCCTAAGCCAAACTCGGTCATACCGATTCTATCTACCCGGTGCCACCGAGTTTCACTTGTCATAAGCCACTGCCAAACCCTAGCAATTCGGTCCTACCGATAGGGATCTCGGTCTCACCGAGATGGGATTGCAAACTCTCTGTTTCCCATTCATAACTTTTCGGTCTCACCGAAAGAGCGAATCGGTCCCACCGAGATTGCAATGTAAATTCAGTGTTTCCTTTTTGTAACTTTTCGGTCTCACCGAAAGAGCAAATTGGTCCCGCCAAGTTTGCCTGACCAACTCTCTGGTTAGCTTATTACCAAACTCGGTCTCACCGAGTTTGTGTAATCGGTCTCACCGAGATTACGTTATGCCCAAACCCTAACAGAATCGGTCCTACCGAGTTGCATGTCAGTCCCACCGAAAATCTCTAACAGTCACTAGGTTTACCTTTTCGGTCCGACCGAGTTTGTTGATTCGGTCCCACCGAGATTGGTAGATTGTGTGTAACGGTTGGATTTTGTGTGGAGGCTATATATACCCCTCCACCTCCTCTTCATTCGTGGAGAGAGCCATCAGAACACATACACATTTCTAACTCATATGTTCTGAGAGATAACCACCTACTCATGTGTTGAGACCAAGATATTTCATTCCTACCATTTGAATCTTGATCTCTAGCCTTCCCCAAGTTGCTTTCCACTCGAATCTTCTTTCCACCAGATCCAAATCCTATGAGAGAGAGTTGAGTGTTGGGGAGACTATCATTTTAAGCACAAGAGCAAGGAGTTCATCATCAACACACCATTTGTTACTTCTTGGAGAGTGGTGTCTCCTAGATTGGCTAGGTGTCACTTGGGAGCCTCCGACAAGATTGTGGAGTTGAACCAAGGAGTTTGTAAGGGCAAGGAGATCGCCTACTTTGTGAAGATCTACCGCTAGTGAGGCAAGTCCTTCGTGGGCGATGGCCATGGTGGGATAGACAAGGTTGCTACTTTGTGGACCCTTCGTGGGTGGAGCCCTCCGTGGACTCGCGCAACCGTTACCCTTCGTGGGTTGAAGTCTCCATCAACGTGGATGTAGGATAGCACCACCTATCCGAACCACGGGAAAAACATCCGTGTCTCCAATTGCATTTGAATTCTTGTAAGTGCATCTAGTGCCACCCCTAGTTGGTTTTGGAGTATTGACGACAAACCTAGTTGAGGGACTAATGTGTTTGTGAGAATTGCAGGATAACACAGGTAGAAGTCCCTCATTGATTCGGTGTAGCTACCAGAGATGACCCCTAAAAATGTACGAAGACATTGAAGACAATGGTGGTTCATGAAGACATTCATGTCGAAGACAATGACATATGAAGACTCCCCATGAAGCCTATGGAACTCGAAGACTTAGATCCTTCGTAGTTTTACTTCATTCATGTTGTGTCATAGGAACCACCGTACTGTTAAGTGGGGTCCAAGAGAACCAGTCTGGATGACTGAAGTGATGCCTAATTCAAATCCTATGTCTTCGAGTGAAGACAATGAGAGAAAATCTTGTCCAGAGTCAGACAAGTCAGCTTTACTTGCAGCCCAAGTAAAGTTGCCGTGTGAGTTCGAAATCCGACCGTTAGTACACGTGTCAGTTCCTTAGTGACCCAGGGTCATTTCGGACAAATCAGGTCGGGTTGCCAAGTGGCTATAAATAGTCCACCCCTACAACCATAAACGGTTGGCTGCTCAGATTTCAGTGCACGGCTTTTGTCGTTTGAGAGCAACCCACCTCGAAGCCTTTGAGAGAAAATCCCTAGTGAGGAGAAAAGCCCTAACCACCCAGAGCCAGAGTAATTGGGCATCACTTAAGTCTTCTTGTCTGAGTGATCTGAAGACTTATTACACTTGAGGATTGTGCATCCTCCAGACGGTTAGGCGTTGCGTTCTGAGCATCCAAGAGAAATTATGGATTGCCGGTGAACGAAGTATGTGAAGGTTTGGGAGTCTACCTTGAAGACTTACCAGAGTGATTGGGCGGGGTCTGTGTGACCTTAGCTCAAGGAGAAAACAGTGAGGACTGGGTGTCCTGAGCTACATGTTCAGGACTGGGTGTCCGGGACTGTGTGTCCTTTGGTTTAAATACCTAGCCGCTCCAACCAGACATACAGTTGTCACAGCAACTGGAACTGGTCCAACATATCATTGTCTTCAACGTGTCACTGGTTTCATCTTCACCTCCCTTTACTTACCAGTACACTTTGTGAAGCTATTGCATGCTTGCCTTGTCTTCTGTCTTCACAACTTGACTGTATGATCTGTTTGGCTTCATAACTTCTTCCTACCTGATCCTCATTACACTGAAGCTGTTTGTCACTGTGCTTTCACTATATTGTGTACTTGACTATGGCTTGCGTTGCGTAATCTAACTTCCGCTGCATAGTGATAGGCTTGTCCACACTGTTAGTCTTCATAACTTTCATGTTTTGAAGACTTTCATAAAAATCGCCTATTCACCCCCCTCTAGTCGATATAACGCACTTTCAATTGGTATCAGAGCAAGGTGCTCCCTTGTTCTGTGTGATTCGGTTTAACCACCTGGAGTTTTAGCTATGTCGACTGCAGGGATAATTAAAGTCTCCGCTGCGTGCCCCGTCTTCGATGGAACTGAATATCCCTACTGGAAGAATAAGATGCGCATGCATCTTGAAGCCATTGACGTCGACCTATGGTATGTCGTCGAAAACGGCGTTCCCAAGGCTGGAGAAGGTGTCATTGCTGCTGATGTCAAGAAGTTCACTCAACTGGACTCCACTGCCAAGAATATTATCTGTGGTCATCTGACCAAGGGACAGTACGGCCATGTGAGTGCCTTGAAGACATCCAAGCTGGTTTGGGACTGGCTCTCCAAGGTCAATGAAGGCATCTCAACCCAGAGAGATCAGAGAATCAGCGTTCTTCGCAATCTCTTCAACCGCTTCAAGCGAAATGACAATGAGAATGTCCAGCACACATTTGACCGGCTCACTGACATCACAAATGAGCTTCAAGCCTTTGGCGCCACTGAGATCACCAAACATGAAATCGTCAAGACGCTGCTAAGATCACTTGACAGTTCATTTGACATCCTAGCCCTGATGATTCAAGAACGTCCAGACTTCAAGACACTCGATCCGTCTGACATACTTGAGAGGCTCAACACACATGAGTTTCAGCTTTCTGAGAAAAGAGATATCTACGATCCAAACTATGGGCGAACTCGTGCCTTGAAGGCAAAAGCTGTGTCCTCATCTGAAGAAGAATCTGACAGCAGTTTTGATGATCCTGAAGACATTGGAAGGGAACTTGCAATGCTAGTGAAGAAGTTCCAGAAATTCACCAAGAAGAAAGGCTTCAGAAAGTCTTCACGATCAAGCTCAAGGAATGATGAAGCTTCTGCTCATGACTACAAGAAGAAAACATGTCACAAGTGCAAGAAAACTGGACACTTCATCTCTGAGTGTCCACAGTGGGACAATGAGAACAGAAAGAAGAAGAAGAGCAAGGAATACGACTCTGATGATAAGAAGACGAAGAAATACTCAAAGTCTTCGTCCAAGTCTTCCTCAAAGTCTTCATCACACAAGAAGAGTTCATCTAGCAAGGCTCGTGCGTTTGTTGGCAAGGAAATGGATTCAGAGGAGGAGTCCGCTTCTGAGGAGGCAGAAGTGGAGTCTAAGGAGGAGTCTGATTCAGGCATTGCGAGTCTGGCTACAGCCTACATCGCCAAGTCCATCTTCAACACTGAAGACAATGACTTCATCACCAACACCGATGCAAATGACAAGGACGACTCTACTCCTACCTACTGCTTCATGGCACGTGGTGCCAAGGTAAACACACGCACTACTCACTATCAAACATCCAGTGACGATGACTCTGATTGTGATTCAAAACCCAGCTACAAAACACTTGCTAAAATTGCAACTGAACAACAAAAGGCCATGGAACATATTCAAAAACTATTAGACAGAAGCGATGATCTGTTGGGTGCTGAAATGACTCGTTCTGAATCCTTAATTGAAGACATAAAAAATCTTCATGTTAAGTATCAGGAACTCGAAGATCGTCTTGAGACTCTCTCAACTACTCATGAAAAGCTTTCCTATGATTATCTTCAAAAGAAGCAAGATCTTGAGAAGTTGAGAGCGGATCATGAAGATCTTCAAAAGGAAAACGAGTCACTTCGAGCCGAACAGATCAGTTCTGCTCAGGAAGGATTTGAACCACCATGCCTTAAATGCATTGAGCGTGATAATGCTACTTCTGTTGCTGAATGTTCCACTGCTACTGCTGTTGCAATATCTTCAACTTGTGAAGTGGTAACTAACCCCTCTGCTGAGGATACCACTGCTATTGCTGATGAGAATGCTAGGTTGAAGACATTGCTTGAAACAGGGATGTACAAAAGTCTCAAAGGACATCAGACATTATGTGATGTCCTCAAGAAGTAGATTCTGAACCGAAACCCTAGGAAAGAGGGTGTTGGGTTCGTGAGGAAAATTAATGCAGATGGCTCTTACTGGAAACCTGAGCAGTACCCCAAAACCACATGGGTTGCTGCAAAGGAATCCTCAGCAGATCCATCCAATCTATCTGGCTTCACTTGTGCTAATCCTATTATCATTGATGAATCCTTTGATGCAAACTATAAACTGTTTAAGAAACAGAATGGTGAAGTATTTGCCAGGTACATTGGTACTAACTGCAGGAATGGACCGCCTATGAAGAAGATCTGGGTTCCGAAAACGTGTCTTGAGAATCTTCCTGTGAATGTCCTCATGACACCTCACAAGAAGAAGACAAACCTCAGACCAAAGGCTTCATACAGGCAGAGGACTCACTTGAGTCGCACTAACACAAATGTTTTGCAGGGAAACCATGCTCAGGCATATGAGAGCGGTTCTTCAAACCGTCATTCTCATATGACCAAAAACTACTCTGCCTATTCTTATGAGTACTATTGCCCACCTACTAGACTGTTTGCTAGGGCTCCAAAGCCAAAATTCTCAGATGCTGCACTTAGACCTATTGCTTCTAAGCCACCCTTGAAGATGTGGGTGGTTAAGAAAGCTTAACTCTCTTTTGCAGGGAAAGGTCTCCAGCACAAAACCAAAATCTTCTGACGCTATTGCTGGGGACCTTAAAACTCTTGTGGGGCGCAAGATCAAATGCCCGAATGGCATCACTATGTATTTCATACCTGAATCGCATGCTACTCTCCCTACTTGTCCTAACCTAGATCTAAGTTTTCATAATCCACTGGTTCGTCAAATGTTTTTGCTTCACAACACTCTTCGTGAAGCCTATCCCCCTAACTGCACTGTAGGGTACGACACCAGTGACTTCAGAGTCTTCAGAATGGATTATTGACAATGGGTGTACAAATCACATGACTGGCAAAAGAAGTCTCTTTATGGACTCAACCTTACGTCCATCTAACAAGAGCCACATCACATTCGCTGACACTGGTAAAAGTAAGGTACTGGGTCTAGGTAGAGTTGCAATCTCAAAGGATCAACACATGGATAAAGTCATGTTTGTTGAATCCCTTGGCTTCAACTTAATGTCTGTCTCAATGCTTTGCGATTTGAACATGATTGTAATCTTTGGAAAATATTGTTGCCTGGTACTAATGGAATCTGACAAGTCTCTAGTGTTTGAAGGGTATCGGAAAGATGATTTGTACGTGGTAGATTTCTCAGCAGGGCCACAGCTCGCAGTATGTCTTCTCGCAAAGGCTTCAGAATGCTGGCTTTGGCATCGAAGACTTGGGCATGCTGGCATGAGGAACCTCCACACCCTTGCGAAGAAGCATGTCATAGGCATCGAGGGCGTCAAGTTCAAGAAAGATCACTTATGCGGTGCCTGTGAAGCTGGGAAGATGACAAGGGCAAAACATCCTTCGAAGACAATCATGACCACTACTCAACCTTCGAACTGCTTCACATGGATCTCTTCGGTCCCACTCATTACTCAACTTTTTCCACTACTGCTTGCCTCTATGGCTTCGTCATTGTTGATGATTACTCTAGATTTACTTGGGTGCACATAATCCTTTACAAGACTGAAGTGCAGGATGTCTTCAGACGCTTCGCAAATCGGGCTATGAACAATTATGGCGCCAAGATAAAGCACATCAGAAGTGACAATGGCACAGAATTCAAGAACACCGGCCTTGACACATATCTTGATACATTGGGCATCACTCATGAATTCTCAGCTCCATACACGCCACAACAGAATGGCATCGTCGAACGCAAGAACAGAACACTCATTGAAATGGCCAGAACAATGTTAGACGAGTACAAGACACCAAGAAAATTCTGGACTGAAGCCATTGACACTGCATGCCATACTATCAACCGTGTATATCTTCACAAGCTACTGAACAAGACATCTTATGAACTTCTGACTGGCAAGAAGCCAAATGTCAGTTATTTCAGAGTATTTGGATCAAGATGCTGGATCAAGGACCCTCACCACACCTCAAAATTTGCTCCAAAGGCACATGAGGGCTTTATGCTTGGATATGGAAAGGATTCGCACTCCTACAGAGTCTTCAATCTCTTTCACTACAAAG
The DNA here is from genome assembly GCA_034509565.1 of Triticum monococcum. Classification (NCBI taxonomy): domain Eukaryota; kingdom Viridiplantae; phylum Streptophyta; class Magnoliopsida; order Poales; family Poaceae; genus Triticum; species Triticum monococcum. The sequence goes on along the minus strand of CM067845.1, from coordinate 360,506,274 downwards.
TGGTTGAAACAGTGGATGTGCGGTTCGATGAGACCAATGGGTCACAAAGAGAGCATCTACCAGATGTGCTAGATGAAGTTCCAGCTAGTGAATCAATCAAGCTAATGGGAACTGGAGAAATTATACCTTCTGAAGCTCATCCTGAAGAAGAACTTATCATCTCAGCACCTGATCCACATGAAGACAATGCTCAGCCTAAAGACATTCCTCCCCATGACAACATAGATCAGCAAGAGCAAAGTCTTCGACCCCTACATCCTCGTGTTGCCAATGAAGTGCAGATTGACAGAATCATTGATAGCATCAATGCACCAGGTCCACTGACTCGTTTAAAGGCAACTCAACTGGCAAATTTCTGCAGACACTTCGCATTCGTTTCAATCACTGAACCCAAGAAAACTGATGAAGCTTTTATGGAACCTGAATGGATTCAAGCTATGCAAGAAGAGCTTCAACAATTTGAGCTCAACAATGTATTGGAGTTGGTTAAGCGTCCTGATCCATGGAAGCATAACATAATAGGCACCAAATGGATATACCGCAACAAGCAAGATGAGCATGGCCAAGTCTTCCGAAACAAGGCTCGTCTCGTTGCTCAAGGATATACTCAAGTGGAAGGCATTGACTTCGATGAAACATTTGCTCCTGTTGCCAGACTTGAAGCCATCCGTATACTGCTGGCCTATGCAAATCATCACAACATAATTCTGTATCAAATGGATGTAAAGAGTGCCTTCCTCAATGGAAAAATTGAAGAAGAAGTATATGTTGCACAACCACCTGGGTTTGAAGATCCAAAACATCCTGACATGGTTTACAAGCTCAATAAGGCACTATATGGCCTCAAACAAGCCCCTCGGGCCTGGTATGATACACTCAAATACTTCCTGAAGAGAAAAGGCTTCATACCTGGTTCCCTAGATCCCACTCTCTTCACGAAGACATATGATGGTGAACTGTTTGTGTGCCAAATATATGTGGATGACATTATCTTCGGCTGCACCAATCCGAAGTATAGTGACGAGTTCGGATATATGATGCAAGAACAATATCAGATGTCTATGATGGGGGAGCTGAAATTCTTCCTTGGTCTTCAGATACGGCAACAACGCAATGGCATCTTCATATCTCAAGAGAAATATCTCAAAGATTGCCTGAAGAAGTTCGGTATGCAAGACTGCAAAGGCTTCACAACACCAATGCCAGCCAAACATCATCTGGGTCCTGACGACAATGGTAAAGAGTTCGATCAAAAGGTATACCACTCCATGATTGGTTCTTTGCTTTATTTATGTGCATCTAGGCCAGATATTATGCTTAGTGTTTGCATGTGTGCTTGGTTCCAAGCGGCACCAAAGGAGTCGCATCACTTAGCTGTGAAGCGAATTCTTCGATATTTGGCTCACACCCCAACTCTAGGGTTATGGTATCCAAAGGGCTCAGAGTTTGATCTGGTTGGATTTTCGGATGCTGATTACGCTGGTGACAAGGTTGATCGGAAATCCACATCAGGCACATGTCACTTTCTGGGTCGATCACTTGTCTGTTGGTCTTCAAAGAAGCAGAACTGTGTATCTCTCTCCACTGCTGAATCTGAATACATTGCTGCTGGATCCTGCTGCGCTCAGCTTCTATGGATGAAGCAAACCCTCAAGGGTTATGGCATTCATCTGAAGCAAGTGCCACTTTACTGCGACAACGAAAGCGCCATCAAGATCGCCAACAACCCAGTTCAGCACTCGAAGACAAAGCACATTGAAATTCGTCATCATTTTCTCAGAGATCATGTTGCAAAGGAAGACATTGATATCATACACGTCAACACTGAAGAGCAATTGGCAGATATCTTCACCAAGCCCTTGGATGAGAAGAGATTTTGCAAGTTACGGTGTGAGCTAAATATCTTGGAATCCTCAAATGTCCTGTGATCAGGCACACATCCTAACACTTATGCATGTTGATGACTTAGATGTGCAACACACGAAGTAACGTATATCTTCAATCAATGAAGACATACATTCTAAGTGTGAATACATTAACATGGAATTTGACTTCGGAGCGCCACGATAATTGTGCGCCGTGTCTGGGTCTAATACTTCCTATACGGTGGGTAACGCCACCACCAAATTTTCTGTTTGAAGTGTTCCACTCAAGGCGTCACATTTGCTATGTTTTCACATTTGGTTTGGCTTCAATCTCAATTTGTCTTCATGATTATCTTCACTATGTAGATTATATATATGTACTAGCGTTCTGTCCTCAACAGCATTCACTTATAGCTATGCCTTCTTGTTTGAATCTTTTGAACTAAGTGAATGTGATCGGACCCTAACCTCTCCATGCTTCTTACCTCAAACTCTATCTCTCCAAGTCATATGCATTCTTTTGAAACTGTCCAATGTCTTCACTGCATCCTTGTCAGATGAAGGCACAGAGACAAACTTTAAAACTTCTTTCAATGTTATTCCATCAACAAGAAATCCGGAGAAGTAGGAACGGCTCCCGACAAACAAGGCGTGCGTGGGGTGAAACTGCCCCCACAATTCCGCATGCTGGCCACGTACTGATCAGATGCGAATCGCCAGGGGCACCTGAGTAATAGCGCAGTGCCGCCCATCTCCCTATAAATACACGTTTCACTGCGGTCATTATCTCTTCTTCCACCCTCGCACGAACCCTAGCGCCACCGCTAACTCTCAACGACGCCGGCGACGAAGTGCTTCACTGCCGCAACCTCTCCGACGCCGTTCTCATGCCGACTGTGGACATCCATCTCTCCGCCGTCGCTGTATGTGTCTTCCGTCGCCAAGTTAGGGCACGGAGGATCGAACTGCTCGGCCTCAACTCTCACCTCGTCTAGCAGTTCCAAGTCTGGTAAATAACAAGTCTTTTTACAGCCTCTTTTGATCCTATAGCTCCATCACTTTCTGCCAAAAGAGGTTTCCATTCACACAAGTTTCATCTCTCTCATCTGCAACTCATAACTTGCCTAGTATATTCACTTGTTCTTCATGAAGTAGTTAGATTCCTCACTTGTACTGATCTCTAGGTTAGTACAAATCTGGAACCAACTTCTTTTCTATAAAGTGAATGTCTTCGCATGATGAGGTCAATATATTCTAAACTGATTTGTTTTCAAAATCTTCTGAGAATGCATATGACCTCTTCCCCTTCCCTCGCACCTTAATGCTGTCACAGGTACATGTCCGTGGGAGAATCTTTTGGTTCTCATAGTCTGCATTCATTTGCAGAGTTCCTACACCGTCACATCAATTCACCCGCAGCAAGTTCCTGTTGGTCAAGCAAAAGGAAGCCTTTGAAGACTTTGAATCTCTTGAAGCCTTCCAAGTTAAGCTTCATGGCAACAGAAAAACCAGCAAGAAAGGGAGGCAGACAAAGACGTGGTGAAACGTCTAAGGATCTGCCTGAGGATTTGGCAGAAATGTACCAAACTGATCCTGAAGAGAGCTATGGTCAGCGCAAGACACGAATCCAATGGATTCGAAGATATTGGGCAGAACAGTGGTTCCAATACCGCTTCGTAACCAAGGAATATGCAGAAAAGTGCGCCATCAAGAGACCATGGGGAGATGCACTGTACAAAAACCTCGTACCCTGAACCAGAGACGAAGCCATTGCTCAAGGCTTCTTTCCATGCATGGTCAGGGGACAACAGCCAGCTGACGCACATCCATCATCCCTTCTCTGGTGTCGCGATGACAATCTATTCAAGCGCAACTTCCAATTTGCTCAGAACTCTGCGAAGCAAAACAAGAAGGAGTTTGGGCTGGACTTCAACCCTGGTCCCTCTAAGCCAAGGGCAGATGGCACACGCGATGCAAATCCCAATATCATCGGGCCGTATGCCAATCTTGAAGGCCTCATCACTCGTATTCTGGTCCAAGGGACTGCCGTGAACGACCCTCCAGCAGACACTGAGTCTGATGACGCTCCTGCTGCCCCGGAGCCGAAGCAGACGAAGAAAAAGCCAAAAGCTTCAAAGCCAGCCACCTCTCCCAAGATCTCAAGAGCGAAGCCATTGGCCACTGCACCTCCTGAAGCAAGTGTGCAGTCTGAAGACTTATCACGAGTCTCCAAGCCCCAAGAAGCCAAGAAGCCTCAGCCACACACTGGCAAAGAGCTCACTGCCGCTGCCATTCTGCGCTGCGAGGCCATTGATCTGTCAAGTGACGAAGATCTTGCCGATGACGCTCTTGAGCAGCTAATCAAGAGCAAGGAGGAGGCTGAAATCTTCAACAATCTACCTCTGTTCGATGCAGCAATCATCCACAACTTCATTGATGAGTGGTTTGATACACCCAACATCAGCTTCAATGATCTGCAGCTGCCCATTGGCCTCAGCGTAGCCTTCCAAGGAGCTATTGCTTCAGAACTCGCAATTTCCCAGCGCATAGTGGAACTGAAGCAGAAGATAGATTTTGAAAAGGCTCAGTTCAAGCAGAACATGGCCACGCTCAGCGTCCAAGAAGTCAAAGACTTCAAAGTCATGCTGCACGAGTTGAAGGAAAACTTTATGCAGAAACGTGCAGAGGCTCAGGGTTCGCGTGAGCGCATGAAGAATTTGGCTGATCTCTGTGTGCAGGCCTACAATGAGGCCGAGAAGCGAAAGGCACTTGGGCGTCCCGGCATTGACCCCAGGATGGCCGCGAAGAAAAAGAAGAAGCCCACTGTGGCTGACCAAGAGGCCCCAAGGCAAGAAGCTGTACCGATTGTCTTCCCCACTGCAAAGACAGGCTCGAAGCCAAAGCACCGCTCAACCGCTTCAGAGCTTAAGAAGACAAGGACAGCCGAAGCTGAAGCAAGGAAGAGGAAACACCCTGAAGCCTCTCCTTCAGACCCCACCATCAAGAAGCGCAAGACCAAGAAGTCTCGGGCTGCTCCCACAGAGCCCCTGATAGTCGAACCCCTCTCCGTCCGCTTTCCTAACGAAGATCGTCAGCTGACCGTGCATGAGCCAGCTTTCACAGAGGCTCCGCACGCTGTAGACATTCCAGCAGCCGACCCCAACGCTGCTGAAGACATTGGTCTCCAAGACAATGTGCAAGGTGATGCAGTCCTTCCTCAGCTCGAAACGAGCAAAATGATCAGCATTGGTCGTCCCTTGACGCCAATCACCCAAGATGCATCGTGGGCAGATCGCCCGCAGGAGGAAGAGGATGAGCCCCAGCCCACTGCAACTCCACCGGCGTCGCTTGCATTCCGTAGGCTTCGCAAAGGGCCAAGGGCTCAGGCTGCTGACGACATTCCGGCTGCATCAGCCGAAGAACATGAAGAAGAGCATGAAGAACCTCAAGCTCCATCTCCCCCGCACCAACAAGAAGAAGTTCTCAAGGAGAACGTACCTGAATCCATCCCTCTCACTACACGTGATGAGGCTGACACCATTGCGGCTGCCACACCCAATACTGAAGCATTTGTGGAGCCCGACCAACCAAGAGCTTCAAGAGATACTGAAGCTACTGCCTCTGAACCTTCTATGCCTGAGTCTGCTGCCGGTCCACAGTTCAACTATCATATTGCGCACAGGCCCCAGGTCCAGAAGCCAATCCCACGACTGCCAAGGTTCCCAGGTCCTGCAACAGCTCCTGGCTCCTTTAATGTCAATAGCTTCAGGGCAGATAACACCTTCTTCAACCGCTCCAAGAACCCTTACTCAAGGGAACGGATTGTATTAGATAGGTTCTGGAGCTACCCACAGCGCAGCTACTACTCCTGCGTCCTCTACAACCAAGGCCGTATCTTTCCACACCAGCGCCTTGAGGTTGAAGCTATTGCTGGTCTGCCTGGTCTGGAAGAAGCACTGGACTGCTTCAAGCAAGTTGGCCTGCTGCCGTTTATCACAGATGAAGAGCACTGGAATGAAGAGCTTCTGCTCCAGTTCTATGCCACACTTCACATCAAAGGCTACAACAGAGATCCGAAGACTTGGGTCCTGGAGTGGATGACCGGCAATGTCCATCATGAAGCCAATGCATTCGATATCATTGAGCTCACCGGCCTACCCACTCCTGGCGAACTCTTCGAAGAAGGCTGCCAACTCCATGCTGAAGCAGTTGAGAGCATATTTCAGCGACCTGAGCCAAATATGAGTCAGATGCTCTCAATGATGAAGCCATTGCTTCCTGATGCACCTTACCCAACCGAGTTCTTCGTTGAAGACTTAGAGTACCTGCCCAGAACTATCTATCACATCATCAGGCGGACTCTATGGCCCATTAAGGGGCACTCTCGATATGCCAAGGTTGAAGGTGCCATGAAGACTCTCATCTTCTGCATCCTGCATGGCAAATGCTTCAATGCCCAGGATCTCTTTATACGCCAACTTGCAGCGTCTAGCTCAGATCTCTTTGGTCTGAAGATTTATGCTCCATGGGTTATGAGGCTCATCAAGCTCCACTCTGTTATATCCTATCAACCCTCTGCTCGCAACCACAGAATCTTCTTACCTGATGTGGACACCTCTGCTGAAGCGATTTATCCTGAGCCTGCCAAGCAACCATTAAGTCTTCAGAATGCAGAACACCAGAGCTTCACTCAGCATGATGAAGGTGTTGAAGCCATTTCCAGAGTCTATCCAATGGCTGGCACCACACGTGCCCCTGCATCAACTGAAGCCACTGACAGCACAGCTGCACAGAGACCCAAGAAACGCGCTCGTACACTCACTGACCGTGAACTTCTTGTGGCTCTGCACCAAAAGCAAGATAGGCATCACGACTGGCTCAAAAGGCAGATGCACAGTATCATGCAAGACGTCAATCGCATTAGGAATCTGGCCACCAAGAATGCCTTTGTCGCACATGAAACCTGTCGCTGCACTTGGAAAGGCCTCACCATGATGTGCACTGAAGCTGAACTGCAAGAGGATGGCTTCAAAGAGAGATTCAAGTTTGACTCCACACCCCCCAGAAGAGTTGTGCTGCGTGGAACTCCGTCGCTTGAAGAATCAGAATTCTCTACCTCTGCTGCCACAGTGACTGGAAAAATCATTGAGGAAGAAGACGACGCTACATCACCACCACCTTCTTCAGCGCGCGTCGTCACTGCACCAAGCTCGCCAGCACCACCAAACGCCTCCACCGACCCTGCCACGCCTGGGAACGCGTAGAAAACTCTATGTCTTCAACCCTTTTTGGTCATCACTGACAAAAGGGGGAGAAGCATATGATGTTTATAGTCTTCAAGTGGGTCAATAATATGGGCGGGTGCTTTATATTTTGCATTTTGCTTCGTGCTTACAACTCTCGTTTTGCTACATTTGGTTCTTTGAGTTGTAACACTTAAACTTGATGGTCGTCTGCTACTATGTTTGCCACTGTGTTTTTGCGAAGATAAATTCCGCATGTACGACGATAATTTCCGCACTTATATCATTTCGCAGACGTCCATTTTTCATTATGCATGTCATTATCTTCATATATCTTTACATGCATGATGGATTGTCATCATAAGTTGAAGTGGATTCCCAAAAATACAACCTGCTATGTGCATTTGCCTTCCAGAAGCAAATCACTTATATGCACATCTTCAGGGGGAGCCCTTGCAGCTTATGAAGACAATTCCTTTACAATTTCACAAATTATGTTCCCCGTTGAAAACTTCAACTAGTTTGTCATCAATCACCAAAAAGGGGGAGATTGTAAGTGCATCTAGTGCCACCCCTAGTTGGTTTTGGAGTATTGACGACAAACCTAGTTGAGGGACTAATGTGTTTGTGAGAATTGCAGGATAACACAGGTAGAAGTCCCTCATTGATTCGGTTTAGCTACCAGAGATGACCCCTAAAAATGTACGAAGACATTGAAGACAATGGTGGTTCATGAAGACATTCATGTCGAAGACAATGACATATGAAAACTCCCCATGAAGCCTATGGAACTCGAAGACTTAGATCCTTCGTAGTTTTACTTCATTCATGTTGTGTCATAGGAACCACCGTACTGTTAAGTGGGGTCCAAGAGAACCAGTCTGGATGACTGAACTGATGCCTAATTCAAATCCTATGTCTTCGAGTGAAGACAATGAGAGAAAATCTTGTCCAGAGTCAGACAAGTCAGCTTTACTTGCAGCCCAAGTAAAGTTGCCGTGTGAGTTTGAAATCCGACCATTAGTACACATGTCAGTTCCTTAGTGACCTAGGGTCATTTCGGACAAATCAGGTCGGGTTGCCAAGTGGCTATAAATAGTCCACCCCTACAACCATAAACGGTTGGCTGCTCAGATTTCAGTGCACGGCTTTTGTCGTTTGAGAGCAACCCACCTCGAAGCCTTTGAGAGAAAATCCCTAGTGAGGAGAAAAGCCCTAACCACCCAGAGCCAGAGTAATTGGGCATCACTTAAGTCTTCTTGTCTGAGTGATCTGAAGACTTATTACACTTGAGGACTGTGCATCCTCCAGACGGTTAGGCGTCGCGTTCTGAGCATCCAAGAGAAATTGTGGATTGCCGGTGAATGAAGTCTGTGAAGGTTTGGGAGTCTACCTTGAAGACTTACCAGAGTGATTGGGCGGGGTCTGTGTGACCTTAGCTCAAGGAGAAAATGGTGAGGACTGGGTGTCCTGAGCTGCGTGTTCAGGACTGGGTGTCCGGGACTGTGTTTCCTTTGGTTTAAATACCTAGCCGCTCCAATCAGACGTACAGTTGTCATAGCAACTGGAACTGGTCCAACATATCATTGTCTTCAACGTGTCACTAGTTTCATCTTCACCTCCCTTTACTTACCAGTACACTTTGTGAAGCTATTGCATGCTTGCCTTGTCTTCTGTCTTCACAACTTGACTGTATGATCTGTTTGGCTTCATAACTTCTTCCTACCTGATCCTCATTACACTGAAGCTGTTTGTCACTGTGCTTTCACTATATTGTGTACTTGACTATGGCTTGCGTTGTGTAATCTAACTTCCGCTGCATAGTGATAGGCTTGTCCACACTGTTTGTCTTCATAACTTTTATGTTTTGAAGACTTTCATAAAAATCGCCTATTCACCCCCCTCTAGTCGATATAACGCACTTTCAATTCTCCAAACCCTTCCCTTTACATTCTTGCAAGTTGCATGCTTTACTTTCCGCTGCCAATATACTCTTTGCATGCTTGCTTGAATTGTGTGATGATTTCTTGACTTGTCCTAAAATAGCTAAAATCTGCCAAGAACTAAAATTGGGAAAAGTTTAAGTTTTTATTTGGTCAAGTAGTCTAATCACCCCCCTCTAGACATACTTTCGATCCTACAAGTGGTATCAGAGCTTTGGTCTCCATTTGCTTTGATTTCCATAGCTTTTGGTGGTCATAGCCTTGGTTTCACAACCTAGGAGAGTATGGCGTCTAGCGAGGGAAATTATCACCGTAGAGGTCCTTACTTTCATGGTACTAATTTTGCTAGTTGGAAGCATAAAATGAAAATGCATATTCTTGGACATAACCCCGTCGTTTGGGCAATTGTGTGTGTTGGTTTGCAAGGTGACTTCTTTGATGGGAGAGAACCAAACCGTGAAGCTACCGCGGATGAATTGAAGATGTTGCAATACAATGCTAAAGCTTGTGATATTCTCTTCAATGGATTGTGCCCCGAAGAATTCAACAAAATTAGTCATCTTGAGAATGCAAAGGAAATTTGGGACACTTTGATTGATATGCACGAAGGTACCGACTCCGTCAAGGAATCCAAGTTGGATGTGCTTCAAAGTCAACTTGACAAGTTCAAAATGAAGGATGGTGGAGGTGTTGCTGAATTGTACTCTAGGCTTGCTCTCATCACAAATGAGATTGCCGGCTTAGGAAGTGAAGAGATGACCGATAGATTCATCATCAAGAAGATTCTAAGAGCCTTGGATGGAAAATATGATACCGTGTGCACATTGATCCAAATGATGCCCAATTACAACGATCTCGAGCCAACGGAGGTGATTGGAAGAATTGTTGCTCATGAGATGTCACTTAAGGATAAAGAGGAACTTCACAACAAATCAAGTGGTGCCTACAAAGCCTCATGTGAAGCCCCTACATCATCAAGTGAGAAACAAAACTTCAACGAAGAATTGAGCTTAATGGTGAAGAACTTCAACAAGTTCTACAAGAGTAGAAGCAAAGATAGAAGCTCCAAGTCAAGGTCCTACAATAACAAAAGATCTTCTAGTCGAGAGGGAAACCGCTACAATTGTGGAAGACCCAGACACTATTCCAATGAGTGTACGGCTCCCTACAAGAGAAGAGAAGATTCTCCAAAAAGAAGAAGCAAAGATTCACCACCAAGAGAGAGAAGGAGTAGAGATGATCGTTATGAACGAAGATACTCATGGAGAAGCAAGGATTCGGAAAGGAAGGAAAAATCATCAAGGAGCTACACAAAACGAAGACATCGAGCTCATGTTGGTGAATGGGTATCCGGCTCCGACTCCGACAGCCACTCCGAGAGAAGTTATCACTCCGACTCTGAAGATACTCAAGATGAAGGTGTTGCCGGTCTAGCACTTGTGTCATCCAACTCCTACGACATATTTGACTCACCAAATGAAGGAATTGGAAGATGCTTCATGGCCAAAGGTCCTAAGGTAACACACCCCGAGTATGTTGATTTTAATAGTGATGAAGATGACTTGTTAGGTGATGATGATTTGCTTGTTGACAACTCTAGTGACGAATACTATGATGAAACGTCAATTAATCATGCTAATCAAGATAAAATGAATGACAATGATAAGGAGAAGATTGAGGCTCTAACTAAAGAACTAAACACTCTTAAGTTAGCTCATGAAACTATCTTCGAAGATCATCGAGAACTTTTAAGAGCTCATGAGAAATTACGCTTTGAAAAGCTCAATCTTGAGCAAGAGCATGAGTTTTTAAAAGCAATCAATGATGATCTCCGCAAGAAAAGTTCTTCTTACATTGCCAACGTTTACTCTTATCCACTTACATGCCTCAAGTCAAGTCTAGTAATAAGAACAAGAAAGATTCTTCCTCTAGTAGTAACAATGATCATGCTAAATCCAATATTGTTGCTTCTAGTAGTTCTCTTGATTCCACTAATGATTCTCTTAGCCAAGTTACACTTGAGCAAGAAAATAGCTTATTGAAGGGAATTATAGAGAAAGGAGTGTACAAAAGCCTTGCCGGGAGTAAGCAGTTCGAGGAAATTGTGCGCAAGCAAGGAATGCACCGGAAGAATCAAGGTGTTGGTTTTGAACGAAAGTTCAATGCCAATGGAGTTGAGTGGGAAGAAGGTCAATACCCCAAGACAAAGTTTGTTCCTCAATAAGAGAAGTATGATACTTCCTTCAAGGGGACACAAGCTCAAGATGATCTTCCACCACAAGACTACCAGCAAAAAGGCAAGGACAAGCTTCAAGAGGAAATTGATGCATTTGAAGAAGCTCCTAAGACCTTAGTCAAGTGGATTCCCAAGACCACGTCAAGTTCCACTTCATCAAGTACGACTACAACTCCAAGGATTCCCATCAAGATGGTGTGGGTCCAAAAGAAGAAGAACTAGAGAGTTCTTGAGGGTGACTCCACCAACATACTTCACTCTTATCATTTTGGCAAGAACAAGTGCAATCAACTTCCACATCTTGCACTAGTTCAAGGAGTCACAAACCCTCTTGTTGGTAAGACAAGGGACAAGGTAACCTAAAAGTTTTCATGGACATCATCTTGTGTGTGCATCACCCTATGTCTATGGATATCCTTGTTTGTTCCTTGTGGGACTAACCCATGTAGGTATTGAAAGTGCAATTCACTCAAATGGATAGCTCCAAGTGATCTACATCAACATTGAGCGTCCACATCTTCAACATCTACATGAAGTCATCATCGACAAAACCCAAGGTTAGTTCATCCCTCTTAGGGGGGATATCACATCTAGGGGGAGCTTTACTCTAAGACTTGAGCTAAAGAAACTCTAAAGATGTGAACACAACAATGCTTTATGTAAAAGTGGTAACCCTGCTTGAGCTTAAACGATGAGTATGACCTATGATCAAGTGTTCTCACTTGACTCCTAAGTCAATATACTCATATATAGATGACCTAGTCATCGCAAATTGCTTGATAGATGCTAGAATTGGTTGTGCATGCTTTGTCACATATTTCATTTGCCATCTTATTGTGTGAGCATGTTGGTTGCATATTTTACTCATTCGAGGACATCCACCTTTTGTTTTGGTTGTTTGGTTTTATTTCCTTTTGCCAAGTGGATGGACAAGAATGCCTAAGAACCTCCTCTAGCTATCTATGCTTTTCTCGTCTCAAACTCTATTCATGCTGCATCACAAAATTTGATCAAGTCAGATTCGAACCACTCTGTGTGAGGAGCACTCGGAGTCCCCGATTCGTCATAGACTTAAACTTCCAAAACCTCTTTGTGATTCTCGGTCTGACCGATACCCTACTTTCGGTCCTACCGAGATCATTAAGTTGATCTAGGTTTTCGATCTCGGTGCAACCGATTTGAACCATTCGGTCACACCAAGTTGCAACAACTATATACAGTTTTGCATCTCGGTGCCACCGAGTTGTTCCACTCGGTCACACCGACAGGGTCGGGCTATATATAGTCACGGGCAAAAATTTGGAAATTTCTCCGAACCCCTTCACCTGCGCGATAGCCTGCTCTGCCAACTTGGTCTCTGGATCGTCTCCTCGCCGCCAGCCGCCTCCAGTCGCTGGTCTCCCTCGCCGTCAACGGGAATCAACCCCATCGTTGCCGCCGTAGCGAGTCTCCGCCGAACTAGGGTATGGACTCGATCGTTGTGCTATTCTCCAATCTGATTCCTAGCACATTATGATCATCATGATTCTTGCCACGTTTGATAAACTCCTATCCAGTCAATGAACTCGTAGATTAGGTTTAATTCGAAAATTTTAGGGTTAGGTTTCCACCGAAACCATCTCGGACCCACCGAGTTGAGAAACTCGGTCCCACCAATTTGGCTTATGCCATTGCACAAGTGAGACTCGGTCTGACCGAGAATTACGTATCGGTGTGACCGATTTTGGAACTCTGTGAAACCCTAGCAGTCTCGGTGCCACCGAACTGTGACTCGGTCTGACCAAGTTCACTAGTTTAGGTTCCAAAACTGCTTCGGTATCACCGAGTTTAGAAATTGGTAGATCCGAGATGCTTTCAGTGGGAAACTAAAACTAAGTTTTTGAATTATTCTTTTGCAAAAATCTCTGCATTTTGTGATGCTCATCCACTCTATCTCATCTATAACCTATTCACAGGGTCAGCAGTCAGAGTTTGCATCATGTCAGACCAAAGTGATAGCCAGAACTTGTCAGAGCAACAAGTGTAGATGAGTGAGGGCACTAGTCCCTCAAGTTCCTCAGATGATGGCAGCAGGAGCACCCCTAGCAATCTGCCTAAAGCTGCCACAAGACAGAGAAAGAAGAGAACCTCAGACTCAGAAGATGAGGATTATGTGGCAGAAGAGGAAGCAACTTCAAAGAGAATTGAGCCAGCACAGGGCATAAAACCAGGGATGAAGATCAAAAGGCCAGCAGGCAAGCAGCCTATGTCAAAGGCTAGAGCTTCAACTGAGAAGCCCACTCCCATTGAGCCAGTTGCTGCTGAAGGCAAGAAGAGGAAGGAAAGGGTGAAGAAAACTGTAGCCAGGGTGCTTGGCAAAGCTTCTATTATGGAAGATGAGGAGGAAGAAGAAGAGGTAGCTGCACCAGCACCAAAGGCACCCAAGCTGATGGGTGATGCCATAAGATCAGGGGCAGATGCTTCCAAGGCCAAGCCAGCTCCAAAGCCAAAGCCAAAGAGAAATACAAGAAGCATCCCAGCTACTGAAAAGAACAAGGCCCCAGTGCCTGAAGCTGCAGAAGAAGAGGAAGAGAGTGTTCTTAGAAAGCTCAAGCCCAAGATCCCAGACCACAACGATGCTCATCCTGTGGCTGAGGATATGAAGCTCAGGAGAGACTCAGGGCTGAGGAAGTGGAGAGAAGCAGACCCGTATGCTTCAAGAAGAAGGACTGCAGTTGACTACAGGTTTCACACCAAGGAGCAGCAGGATTTTTATGAGACAGTGTTGCTAGACAAGAAGCCCATTGTCTGTGACATGAGATGGGTCGATTGGCAATACATCAAGGACAATGAAGAGTACTACCCTGGAGTGTAGGACAGCGTCAAGGCGTGTGGAGTAGAGGACTTTGTCGGGCAGAAGCTCACAAAGTGGAACGAGGAACTCATCATGCAGTTCTACTCCACAGCCCATTTTTATCCAGATGGTAGGATAATTTGGATGTCAGAGGGTACGAGGTACCAGTCCATAGTTGTTGAATGGGCTCAGCTGATTAATGCCCCAGAGGAGCAAGCAGATGACCTGGACGTTTATGCCAAGAAGAAGATGGACCACAACTCCATGTCCAACATGTACAAGGAGATTCCAAATGAAGCACTTGACACTTTCAAGTTTGGCTCAGTACATTATCTTCTATCAGGGCTGCCCACTATCAATTGGATACTGAGGCACACCTTATTGCCCAAGTCTGGAGATCACAAGATGATCAGAGGCCATGCAATCAACTTGCTTCATATCTTTGACGTCCCACAGAAGTTCAAAGTCATGAGCCTCATGGTAGAAACAATCAAGACGACAGCAGCAGACCAGAAGAGGAGCTGTGGATATGCCCCACAGATTCAGGAGCTCATCAACTCCAAGATGGGCACAGGCATATACTTGTTGGATAAGGAACACCTGCCCATCCGTCCAGACTTTGAAGATAATCAAGTGGTTATGACTGAGAATGAGCCATCATCTGCCCAAGCACAAGCCAAGAAGGAGAAAGCGAGGAAGGAGAAAGCTGCCAAGATGCCTACTCAAGAGGAGGCATCTGAATATTTCTTGAAAACCAAACAAGAGCAGCTTGGTTACCTGATTGCATCCACCCTGCGTATTGAGAAAGGATTAGCCACCCTAACTCAGAACCAGGCAAGCCTAGAGAGGATCGTAGAACAGAGGTTCTATGACTTGGATATCAAGGTGACAAAGATTCAGACGGCAGTAGAGCAGCTCCAGGATGACATGCAGGAGAGGAGAGGCAAGACTACAACTGATGCTTTTGCCAGAGTGCCACGAGCTCCGAGGTCGTCTGCAGTGCCAGTTGCTGACACCTGAGCCACAACTTCTGCACCAGCCACAGCCTCAGTTCCACCAGCTCCAGCGTCCACTTCAGCCTCGACTCCGACCACGTCTACAGAAGGCTTCGTCCTTGGAGTGCTCCGGACTCCACCACCACCTGAAGATCAAGCCTGAGTGTCGACTTAGCACTATGCATCTTCTAGGAACTTTTTGGTAACTTGTTGCCAAAGGGGGAGAAAATGTATAGATCATAGGCTTCGAGAGAGAGTGTTGCTTTTTATTCTCTCTTGTTTTATTTGGTGGTTTTTCGAACTTCGTTTGCTTTTGTGTGAGATACTACGTCATTATCTGTGAGACATCGATGATCATGTGTTTGATCATAAGCTACACTTAATGTTTGCTTAATGCTATTATCCTATCTATCTTATGTGATCATTCACTATTCTTGGTGATGAGTGCATGTATTTCATTCTTATCATTTTAAGCGCTCCACCAAGATGTATGTGACATGGAAGAGTAACCCGTGACTCTAACTCTTTGTGCATTTGCAGTCCAAAGCAAATTTTAAATATGCACAAATTTAGGGGGAGCTCTTACTTGTCACATACTTCTCAAAGCGACTATATATTTCATGCTTATTATCATTTGTCGAAGCTTTGATCTATATGTTGTCATCAATTACCAAAAAGGGGGAGATTGAAAGTGCAACTATCCCTAGGTGGTTTTGGTAATTCATAACAACATATAGCTCATTGAGCTAATGCTATTCCAAGATGATTATTTCAGGAAAGCTCAATGATTGGCATGGCATGGATGTGAAAGTGGAACCCTCAAAATGCTAAGGAAAAAGGATTGGCTCAAGCTCAAAAGCTCAAGACTCTTCATTTTATATTTTAGTGATCCAAGATCACATTGAGTCTTTAGGCAAAGCCAATACTATCAAGGAGGGATGAGGTGTTGCTTAATGAGCCTCTTGCTTCATGTGCTTAGTGATATGCTCCAAAATCCTCAACTACTTTCCCATATCCACAAATGACCTAAACCCTAAGCCAAACTCGGTCATACCGATTCTATTTACCCGGCGCCACCAAGTTTCACTTGTCATAAGCCACTGCCAAACCCTAGCAATTCGGTCCTACCGATAGGGATCTCGGTCTCACCGAGATGGGATTGCAAACTCTCTGTTTCCCTTTCGTAACTTTTCCGTCTCACCGAAAGAGCGAATCGGTCCCACTGAGATTGCAATGTAAATTCAGTGTTTCCTTTTTGTAACTTTTCGGTCTCACCGAAAGAGCAAATTGGTCCCACCGAGTTTGCCTGACCAACTCTCTGGTTAGCTTATTACCAAACTCGGTCTCACTGAGTTTGTGTAATCAGTCTCACCGAGATTACATTATGCACAAACCCTAACAGAATCGGTCCTACCGAGTTGCATCTCAGTCCCACCAAAAAATCTCTAACGGTCACTAGGTTTACCTTTTCGGTCCGACCGAGTTTGTTGATTCGGTCCCACCGAGATTGGTAGATTGTGTGTAACGGTTGGATTTTGTGTGGAGGCTATATATACCCCTCCACCTCCTCTTCATTCGTGGAGAGAGCCATCAGAACACATACACATTTCTAACTCATATGTTCTGAGAGAGAACCACCTACTCATGTGTTGAGACCAAGATATTTTATTCCTACCATTTGAATCTTGATCTCTAGCCTTCCCCAAGTTGGTTTCCACTCAAATCTTCTTTCCACAAGATCCAAATCCTATGAGAGAGAGTTGAGTGTTGGGGAGGCTATCATTTGAAGCACAAGAGCAAGGAGTTCATCATCAACACACCATTTGTTACTTCTTGGAGAGTGGTGTCTCCTAGATTGGCTAGGTGTCACTTGGGAGCCTCCGACAAGATTGTGGAGTTGAACCAAGGAGTTTGTAAGGGCAAGGAGATCGCCTACTTCGTGAAGATCTACCGCTAGTGAGGCAAGTCCTTCGTGGGCGATGGCCATGGTGGGATAGACAAGGTTGCTACTTCGTGGACCCTTCATGGGTGGATCCCTCCGTGGACTCGCGCAACCGTTACCCTTCGTGGGTTGAAGTCTCCATCAACATGGATGTAGGATAGCACCACCTATCCGAACCACGGGAAAAACATCCGTGTCTCCAATTGCGTTTGAATTCTCCAAACCCTTCCCTTTACATTCTTGCAAGTTGCATGCTTTACTTTTCGCTGCCAATATACTCTTTGCATGCTTGCTTGAATTGTGTGATGATTGCTTGACTTGTCCTAAAATAGCTAAAATCTGCCAAGAACTAAAATTGGGAAACGGTTAAGTTTTTATTTGGTCAAGTAGTCAAATCACCCCCCTCTAGACATACTTTCGATTCTACAGGAGGCCTATTTCGTTTATCCTTATCAGACGTTTGCAATAAATTTGTTAATCATATTTGCAACAATAGTGAATCAAATGTGTGGCATTCACGTCTTTGTCATGTTAATTTTGGTTGCATGTCGCGACTAGCGAAGTTGAACTTAATCCTAGTTTCACCACTGTTAAGGGATCTAAGTGTCAAGTGTGTATGCAAGCTAAGCAACCTCGTAAGTCTCACACGACTGCGCAAACGAGAAATCTTGCACCACTAGAGCTCATACATTCAGATCTATGTGAAATGAATGGTGTTTTGACAATAGGTGGAAAGAAATATTTCATGACGTTAATTGACGACTCCACTAGATACTGCCGTGTGTATCTTCGGACATCTATGGATGAGGCTTTGAACTTTTTCAAGATCTATAAAGCTGAAGTGGAAAACCAACTTGATCGAAAAATCAAGAGGCTTAGGTCCGACCGTGGTGGAGAGTATTTTTCCAATGAATTTGATGCTTTTTGTGCGGAACATGGTATAATCCATGAGAGGACGCCTCCCTACTCACCTCAGTCAAATGGGGTGGCCGAAAGAAAGAATTGTACTCTAACAGATTTGGTTAATGCCATGTTAGACACATCGAGTCTCTGCAAGGCATGGTGGGGGGAGGCGATATTGACGGCATGTCATGTCCTAAACCGAGTTCCCACAAAGAACAAAGAGATAACTCCATTTGAGGAATGGGAGAAGAAAAGGTTAAAACTTTCTTATCTACGAACATGGGGTTGTTTAGGGAAAGTCAATCTTCCAATTCCAAAGAAGCGTAAGCTTGGACCAAAGACTGTGGATTGTGTTTTCCTGGGATATGCTTTTCATAGCATTGGCTATAGATTCTTGGTTGTAAAATCTGAGGTACCTGACATGCATGTCGGTACGATCATGGAGTCGAATGATGCGACTTTCTTTAAAGATATCTTTCCCATGGAGGATATGGCTACCTCATCTAATCAGGAGATGCCTAGTTCATCGAATCAGGAACCAGTTACAATTACCAAACCTACCATTTTGATGAAACACTTTGAAAGTCCTGTGGAGGAGAACAATGAAGTTCCTATTAGGAGCAAGAGACAGAGGACTAAAAAGTCCTTTGGTGATGATTTTCTTGTGTATCTCATATATGACACTCCCAGTTCTATTTCAGAGGCTTATGCATCTGAAGATGCTGACTACTGGAAGGAAGCGGTTCATAGCGAGATGGATTCCATCTTAGCGAATGAAACTTGGGAGATAACTGATCGTCCTTATGGGTGCAAACCTATAGGATGCAAATGGGTATTCAAGAAGAAGCTTAGGCCTAATGGTACTATTGAAAAGTACAAGGCTCGTCTCGTGGCTAAGGGATATACCCAAAAGGAAGGTGAAGACTTCTTTGATACTTACTCACCTGTGGCTCGACTGACCACTATTCGAGTTCTACTTTCACTAGCTGCCTCACATGGTCTTCTCGTTCATCAAATGGATGTTAAGACTGCTTTCCTAAATGGAGAGTTGGACGAGGAAATTTATATGGAACAACTAGATGGGTTTGTACTAGATGGTTAGGAAGGAAAAGTATGCAAGTTGCTGAAGTCTTTGTATGGACTCAAGAAAGCACCCAAACAGTGGCATGAGAAGTTTGAAAGAACTTTAACAGCTGCAGGCTTTGTTGTAAACGAAGCTGACAAATGTGTGTACTATCACCATGGTGAGGGCGAGGGAGTTATCCTTTGCTTGTATGTTGATGACATACTGATTTTCGGAACAAATCTGAATGTTATTAAGGAGGTCAAAAATTTCCTATCTCATTGTTTTGAGATGAAGGATTTAGGAGTGGCTGATGTCATTCTGAACATCAAGTTGTTGAGAGACGATGATGGTGGGATTACATTGCTTCAATCTCACTATGTGGAAAAGATCTTGAGTCGCTTTGGCTACAGTGACTGCAAGCCCTCTCCAACACCATATGATGCTAGTGTGTTGCCTCAAAAGAATCGAAGAATTGCTAGAGACCAATTGAAGTATTCTCAGATTATTGGCTCACTTATGTACTTAGCCAGTGCTACAAGACCTGACATCTCTTTTGCTGTTAGCAAACTGAATCGGTTTGTTTCAAAACCAGGAGATGTGCATTGAAAAGCTCTAGAGAGAGTTTTGCGTTATTTGAAAGGCACTGCAAATTATGGAATTCACTACACCGGGCACCCAAAGGTGCTTGAAGGGTATAGTGACTCAAACTGGATCTCAGATGCTGATGAGATAAAGGCCACGAGCGGCTATGTATTCACTCATGGAGGTGGCGCTGTTTCTTGGAAGTCTTGCAAGCAGACCATCTTAACAAGGTCAACAATGGAAGCAGAACTCACAGCACTCGATACAGCTACGGTCGAAGCAGATTGGCTTCGCCGGCTCTTGAATGACTTGCCGGTTGTTGAGAAACATGTACCGGGTATTCTTATGAACCGCGACAATCAAACTGTGATCACGAAAGTGAGCAACTCAAAGGATAACATGAAGTCATCAAGACACATTCAGAGAAGGTTAAAGTCTGTCAGAAAAATGAGAAACTCCGGAGTTATTGCATTGGATTATATCCAAACGTCTAAAAATCTGGCAGATCCTTTTACTAAGGGCCTATCACGTAATGTGATAGATAATGCATCGAGGGAGACGGGTATGAGACCCACAATATGAGTTGTTCACAGTGGTAACCTATTCTTTGTGATCGGAGATCCCGTGAATTAGATGTGGAAGACAAGCTGTTGGTCAACTGGGAGGAGAGTACCCTTACTGTTAAAATACCACTCCATAAAGATGCAATACTCTCCTAATCTGCATGGCAGGTTGATGTATATCTTAATGTGTTCTAAGTGGCTCTTTGGGAGATGTTATCCTGCAGAACATCTTTTGAAGAACGCACCTATATGAGTCTGATTGTTAAGCGTCGCAATCTATGAGAGTAGGGTTCTCTCTAGTAAACTCATGAAAGGTCTCGGAGTATGACGCATAAGCTCCACCCGCGGGGAAGACCCATGGTAGCCACGTATCGGTCAAGGCTTTATGTGAAGCTAGATTCGTAGAAAACTTGCAGTTCAAGGCCTAGTCCACTGTTCAAGTTGCTTACTAGTGTAGCATAGAGTTCTAGGTGGAAGTTCAACTTAACAGTCTCCACTGCAGTACCGGTATATAAAACAGTGTTTTGGAACCAAAGGCAAATTTCGGTGTGCCTCTGGGATCTGGTGGGGGATTGCTGGAATTTAGTCTATATTGGGGGCAGCCCAATAATTATTTCAGAAATTCCTAATAAATCCTAGAGGCCCACTTAGCCCATTTGTGCAAAGCAAGGGATACTACTAAAGTTTAGTCCCACATTGCTAGTTTAGTGGGAGTTGGACCTCCTTATAAGGGAGGTTCTTTCCCCACTTGTATGAGCATGAGAACAAGAGGGACATCCACGCGTGCTCCTCCTCCGCCGCCCGCCTCGCCACGCCACGCCACGACGCGCTGCGGGTTGCGGGAATGAGCCGAGCCGATGTCTAAATTTTTGCCACGCACTACGGGTATACGAAAGGTCACTCGGGAGCTGGAAAGTTTTTGATACAGTGGATATTGAATACGAACGGTTGCACCCTTCGGTTGCTGTCTGTTCGTCTCATCTCCTGTGTTCTCTTCAGCTCCCGACGCAGCCTCTCGCCTCCTTCTCTTGCGCCTATAAAAGGGAGGTCGCTCCTCTTAGAGAGACGCACTAGAACTTCTCCTTCCTCTCGCTACCGGTTCCAATCTCTGAGCTGCTGCTGTCTTCCTCATCCCGGCTTGCGGCGTGCACCACAGGTTGGGACAGTAGGCCTCCGAAACCACGGCTCTTTGAGTCCTGTACGGGAGAAGGGTGATAAGGTTTTTGGGGAGCGCTCTGCGTGACTACTGACTGACTCCTTTGTCACGGATGCCCCGGACTACGACGACTACTTCCCCGACGATGACTTCTTCCCCGACGTCGACAGCCTCCTCGACGACATGGCTGGCGAGGACACCGGCCCCAAGTCCAGTGTTACTGCTGCTGCTGTCCCGTATGTGCTCTTCTTTCTGTTAGATATCCTGCCACAGTATCTCGTACTAGTACTTTCCCTAAATATGTTAGGTTCTACTTCATATATGCAACTAGTTCTACTGTCTGCAATAGATATGGTAGGCTACGATTCATATATGCAGAAGCTACTTACCTTCTCTCCGTCAGAACGCATGACTTGTTTTATCTCTACTATATTAGTCATGCTTTATCTAGTATTTCTGTTAATAAAATCATTTGGTAAATTTCTCATATTTCCAACATGGCATCCCCAATCTTAGGCTCTTGCCACTCCTTGTTCCATAATCCATCAAATCTTTACCCAAAACTTGAAAATTTCACAACACAAAACTCAAAATAGAAAATCTCGTGAGCTCCGTTAGCGAAAGAAAACAAAACACCACTTCAAGGTACTGTAATTAACTAATTCTTGATTTATATTGGTGTTAAAAATACTGTATTCCAACTTCTCTATGGTTTATAAACTCCTTTACTAGCCATAGATTCATCAAAATAAGCAAACAACACACGAAAAACAGAATCTGTCAAAAACAGAACAGTCTGTAGTAATCTGTAGCTAACGCAAACTTATGGAACCCCAAAAATTCTAAAATAAATTTCTGGAAGTGAGGAATCTATCTATTAATCATCTGCAAAAATAATTAACTAAATATCACTTTCCAAATAAAAATGGCAGCAGTTCTCGTGAGTGCTAAAGTTTCTGTTTTTTACAGCAAGATCAAAAAGACTTTCCTCAAGTCTTCCCAACGGTTCTACTTGGCACAAACACTGATTAAACACAAAAAACACAAACAAAACATAGGGTAGATAAATTATTTATTACTAAACAGGAGCAAAAATCAAGGAATCAAAATAAAATTGGGTTGCCTCCTAACAAGCGCTATCGTTTAACGCCCCTAGCTAGGCATAAAAGCGAAGATAGATCTAGGTATTGCCGTCTTTGGTAGGCAATCCATAAGTGGCTCTCGTAATAGATTCATATGGTAATTTAATTTTCTTTCTAGGTAAGTGTTCCATGCCTTTCCTTAACGGAAATTGGAATCTAATATTCCCTTCCTTCATATCAATAATTGCACCAATCGTTCTAAGGAAAGGTCTACCAAGAATAATAGGACATGAAGGATTGCAATCTATATCAAGAACAATGAAATCTACGGGCACATAGTTCCTATTTGCAACAATAAGAATATAATTAATTCTTCCCATAGGTTTATTAATAGTGGAATCCGCAAGGTGCAAGTTTAAAGAACAATCATCAAAATCACGGAAACCTAACAAATCACACAAAGTTTTTGGAATCGTGGAAACACTAGCACCAAAATCACACAAAGCATAGCACTCATGATATTTAATTTTAATTTTTATTGTAGGCTCCCACTCATCATAAAGTTTCCTAGGTATATGTTGGGGATATTACTATCAGTCATGACCCGCACAGGAGGGGCAGGGTCAGCCCCAATGGCGGGTTACGCACGAAGCCTAGTAAACATTCAAGATGATAGTTTATTAAACCTTATAGAAGGCTCAAAGGCATGGAGGTGGATTAAGGCCCGATATTGTAAACCACTATATGTAAGGAAAGACTTGTAAAGGAAGTCACCGAGCCGGACACGATTATGAGCCAGTCGGGACTTTGTAGGCCACCAGGCGTCAACCCATGTATATAAGGGGACGACCCGGTGGCGGCTTAGGGCAAGAAACAAGAGATCGAGAACCAAGCCGGCGAGTTGAGCCTCTTGGTGATCGAAACCTCAGCAATACCAACACAACTAGACGTAGGCTTTTACCTTCATCGTAAGGGGCCGAACTAGTATAAAACCTCTTGTGTCCTTTGTCCCGATTAACCCCTTTAAGCTTCCTAGTTGCGATGGCCCTATGACTAAGTCCTTTCTCTAGGACATCTGTCGTGACAATTCCACGACAGTTGGCGCCCACCGTGGGGCCAGCGCACGGTGGATTTGAGTTCTTGAAGGGCAACTTCGACGGGCTCAAGGGATACACTGTGGGCCAGATGACCAAGAGTCGTCGCGGCAAGCTCTACATTGATGACGAAGGCTAGGGCCCCGAGGCCGGCTCAATTGAGTACGGATACCGGGTCCCCTTCGGCGGAATTCACGTCTTCATTGGCCAGATCGACGAGTCAGGTCCTGAGCCGGACGTCCACACCGACTTCATCGAAACGGCTCGGTGCGCGAGGACCGCCTGTGTTCAATCTGCCGTGAAGCATGTCTTCGTAGGCTGCGTCCACGGTGGTGAATACTCTGAAGGATCGGTGGAGGGCGGTGAGACGGTCGTCTGTTCTAACACTACATCATCAACGGGCGAGACGGACTCTTTGTACCAGCTGCAGGACGGCATGCTCGGGGGCTGTTCCGATGGCAGCAGTATTCCGGACCCTCTTGAGCCGCCGAATTGGGCCGGAGTCTTCATGGCAGGGACACAGCCCAGGCAGAACTCTACAGCAGCGGCGGCAACAGCTACCGGGTCGGCTGCAGCCGGGTCAGGAGACCCTGCGCGCCCCCCGGCTCAGATCTTGACGGGCCTCATGGATAAACTGACGACTCTGTTGACTACCGTGGTAGAGCCGGCAGATAAAGCCCAGCATGACACAGAGGTGGCACGCGTACGTGAAGAGATGGTGCAAGCTAAGGAAAATCTAGCCGCAGAGGAAGTCGGGATGGCAGCAGAGCAGGCGGCTTTGGACGTTCGTGCTCAACAGCTTCAAGCGGAGACCTTCCGGCTCTCAGTGGATCTGAACGCGTCGAACGAGGTCATGAGGAGGAGGCATTATAAAACCCAATCACGTCTGCCTCTGATGCTTGATCCTAGGAATCGTTTTCACACACCCAGAGCCGGGGGAAGTAACCCGCCGAAGGCACCCCGGATTACAACACCCGGCGCACCGGTCCAGCCGCATGCCATGGATCCACCTTGTATAATTACCGCTCCGACTCATTACGTCCCAACGCCACCGGGTCACTTCTCCAACCCCTTGGAAAACCTCATCGCAGCATCGGCTCGTCTGGCGGCTCTTCCGATGGAAGGTGACTCACCGACGGTGGTTGAAACACGGAGGGTAAGAGAACTTCTTCAAACAGCTCTGGAGTAGCAGGATGCATACTCCTACAGTCAAGACATGATCCATTCAACTCCTCGCCCAAGCCGGAGCCCGAGTTATAGTAGGCATATGGAATCCACAGATATGTCAAGCAATGCTCAATGCCACAACCGGCCATACAGGCATGAGCCGGTGCAGGCTGGAGCCCTTAACTTGGCGGATCAGGAGAGGATTCGACAAGAGGCGGAACAAGCAGTTCAAATGGCAGCAGATTAGGCGGCTCATCAAACTTTTCCGACTTATCCAGCAACCTCGGTCGAGGCAGGAGTGGCCAGAAGAACCAGAGGCGTTCCTTGCTTGGTGCCGGCCATACGTAATGAGCATTTGCCAAAGGATTTTAAGGGGCCTCGTAAGGTGCCTAATTACACGGCTGACTTACAGCCCGGGGCTTGGAGAGTTATGAGATGGCTATGGAGTTGTTGGAGGCGAGCGACGCAGCAATGGCCAAGTATTTCACTATGATGTTGGATGGAACAGCTCGTACTTGGTTGAAGGAATTGCCACCCAATTCTATCGGCTCATGGGCGGAGTTGAAGGCCCAGTTCATCCAGAACTTTAAAGGCATGTGTAAGCAGCCTATGTCGATTGTGGACCTGACCAATTGCAAGCAAGAGGATGGTGAATCCACAACCCATTGGGTGCGCCAGGTCAAGGAGATAATACATTCATCTGATAAGATGGATGCCGGCTCAGCAGTCTTAATGTTGGAGAAAAATTGCCGTTTCAAACCTCTAAAGCAGGAGCTGGGGCGGCTCAAGCGTGACTGTAATGACATGGGAAAGTTGATGGCGGCTCTCATCAAGTATGCTGATTCTGATACTACCAAGGACCCGGTGTCTGACGAAGAAAAGGCAACGAAGGGAAAGAAGAACGGCAACGGCAAGGGTCACCAACATAACCCGGTGAATCAAGGAGGTACTAAATGTAAGGCCGATGAGTTTGTTGCTAACACCAATGCACAGGGCGGAAATCAATGGCGCAAGGGCAGACAGCCCCATCGGTCGGGCGGGTCAGGTCCCACTCTTGAGCAATTATTGAATGAGCCTTGTCCAAAGCACGGCACCCGGCAGAAGCCAGCCACCCACCTGTGGAAAGATTGTACGATCATGAAGGTGTTTAAAAATTCAAACACGTTTGATGGAGGTCACGGCCCAGGTGGCGGCTTAGGTGGAGGTGGTTTCCAAGGTCCGGGCGCCGGCTCAGGTGGAGGAGGATTCCACGGTCAGGGCCATCCTGGTAACCAAGGAGGGTATAATCTGCATCCCGGCCAAGGTAATCAGCAGCAGCAGTCCGGATATCAGAGCAACCCAAAGCAGCTGAATAGTGGGCAATACCATGTATTCACCACTAGCTTATGTAAGAGAGACCATAAGCTTCACAAGAGGGCCGTCAATGACGTTGAGCCGGCAATTCCACGTTACTTACGTTGGTCAGAGCAGCCTATTATGTGGAGCAGAGAGGATCACCCACCCCGAGTCGATAATCCGGGTCACTTGGATTTGGTAGTGGCGCCTCAGGTTGGTGGATACAAATTCACTAAGGTACTCATGGATGGAGGCAGCAGTATCAACATCCTCTACTATGAGACGTTCCTCCGGATGGGATTGACTGATAAGAGTCTTAAACAATCTGACACTGTTTTTCACGGTGTGGTTCCTGGCAAGTCGGCGTACCCAGTGGGTAAGATTGAACTAGAAGTAGCCTTTGGGGATGAGTATGACTCCAGAGCAGAAAAATTAACCTTTGAGGTGGTTAAGATCAAAAGCCCGTATCATGCTCTGTTTGGACGGTCGGCTTATGCCAAATTCATGGCTCGGCTATGTTATGTGTATTTGCAGCTTAAGATGCCGGGTTATAAGGGCACCATTACAGTATACGAGAGCCGGAAAATAGCTTTGGAGTGTGAAGAAGGTGATGTTGCCTATGCTAAATCTGTCTATGCAACAGAGGAGTTAAAGTTTTACAAAGATCATGTTGACCTGGCAGACATGACATCACTAAAGAAACCAACAACAGAGCATGAGCCGGTGTTGAAGTTCAAATCAGCTGATGACACCAAGATGGTTAACTTTGTGCCTGGCGACTCATCCAAGCAGTTCATCATCAGTGCAAACTTGGATCCAAAATAGGAAAGCGCGCTCATCGAGTTCATCCGTGAGAACCGGGACATCTTCGCATGGAAACCTTCAGACATGTCGGGTGTCCTGAGGGAACTCGCTGAGCACACTCTCAATATTGATCCAAAGTTTAAACATGTCAGACAGTTTCTCCGACGGTTCAATGAAGAAAGGCGCAAGGCCATTAGAGAAGAGTTGGCCCGGCTTTTGGCAGCTGGGTTCATTGTAGAAGTCTTTCACCTAGAGTGGTTAGCCAACCCGGTGCTTGTACTAAAAAAGAATGGCACCTGGCGTATGTGTGTGGATTACACCGATATGAACAAGGCTTGTCCGACTGATCCTTTTGCCCTCCCCTGTATTGATCAGATCATTGATGCTACGACGGGTTGTGCATGTTTGAGTTTCTTGGATGCTTATTCTGGTTATCATCAGATCGAGATGGCAGTCAAAGATCAGGAGAAGACGGCTTTTATCACTCCTTTTGGAGCTTTCTGCTATGTGTCTATGCCTTTTGGCCTTAAGAGTGCCCAGGTGACTTACCAACGGTGTGTGCAGAATTGTCTTCACGATCAAATTGGGCGTAATGTTCATGCTTATGTGGATGATATAGTGGTAAAATCCAGGAAAGAGGAAACCTTGGTCGCAGATCTGAAAGAGACTTTCGATAATCTCCGGGTCTACAAAATGATGCTTAACCCGACCAAGTGTGTTTTTGGAGTCCCAGCCGGCAAGCTCTTGGGTTTTTTGGTGTCTAACCGAGGTATTGAAGCTAACCCGGAGAAAATCAAGGCAATTACATCCCTGGCCAAACCAACATGCATCAATGACATTCAACGACTGGCGGGTCATGTTGCTGCTTTGAGCCGGTTCATAAGCCGGTTAGGGGAGAAGGCAATGCCTCTGTATCAGATGATGAAGAAAACAGATGATTTTGTTTGGAGCGATGCTGCAAACTCTGCTTTTGAAGATCTGAAGACACAGCTTGCTGAGCCGCTGGTCCTGGCTGCTCCAGTTGAGAAAGAGCCACTGCTGTTATACGTGGCCGCCAACTCACGAGCTGTTAGTGTGGCTATTGTGGTGGAGCGCAAGG
This sequence comes from Triticum monococcum, assembly GCA_034509565.1. Lineage (NCBI taxonomy): Eukaryota > Viridiplantae > Streptophyta > Magnoliopsida > Poales > Poaceae > Triticum > Triticum monococcum. Next base: position 360,478,366 of record CM067845.1, on the reverse strand, counting down.
AGGCTGGCAAAGAGCATCTGGTTCAACGGTCGGTTTACTACGTCAGTGAGGTGCTAATTGAATCCAAGCAACGATATCCACATTGGCAGAAGCTCTTATATGGGGTGTTCATGGCAAGCCAGAAGCTTAAGCATTATTTTCAGGGACATCCAATCACCGTGGTTAGCTCTGCTCCTTTGGGAGACATCATTCAAAACAAAGAAGCCACTAGACGAGTTGCCAAGTGGGCGATTGAGCTTGGGTCTCATGGGTTGAAGTATGTGCCACGTACCGCGATCAAATCCCAAGCACTAGTTGACTTCATTAATGACTGGACAGAGATGCAGATGCTAGAAGAGAAACTAGACAACACGTATTGGACTATTCATTTTGATGGGTCCAGACAGTTGGAAGGCTCGGGGGCTGGAGTTGTTTTAACCTCTCCTCGAGGTGAAAAATTTTGTTATGTGTCACGGTTGATGTTTCCTTGCACTAACAACACAGCAGAGTATGAAGCCTTGCTCCATGGTCTTCGAGTGGCAAAAGAGATGAGTTTGAGCCGGGTCAGATGTCTTGGCGACTCAGATCTAGTGGCTCAACATGTATCATGCAAGTGGGATTCCAAGGACCCTCTCATGGCGGCTTATCGCCGGGAGGTTGATGCTGTTGCAGGGCATTTTAATGGTTATTAGGTGGAGCACATTGACCGTCGAAAGAACGAAGCGGTTGATGCTTTAAGCCGGTTGGGGTCTCAGCGTAAGCCGGTACCACCTAACACCTCTTTGGATGTTTTGCATAACCCGTCTATCAAGTTGCCCACAGAAGAAGATTTAGCTGTTCCTGACCCAGAGGCGCAGTTGGTGGCGGCTCTTCATGTCATCCCAGATTGAATAGTGCCGTTCTTGGCTTACATGACCCGTGGAGAGTTGCCAGCGGATGAGACCCTGGCTCGACAGATAACCCGGCGGTCTAAGTCAATGACGATTTCTGATGGAGAACTATACCATCGCAACGTTTCTGGAGCGTTTCAACGTTGTGTTTCCCCTGAAGAAGGCCAAGAAATACTTCATGAGATCCATGAAGGCGATTGTGGTCATCACGCCGGGTTAAAATCTCTGGTGGCCAAAGCTTTTCGTCACGGTTTTTACTGGTTGACGACTCACGCTGATGCAGAGGATTTGGTCAGCAGATGTGATGGATGTCAAAATTTTGCACGACGAGCACATGTTCCGGCTCAAGAGCTCCGGATGATTCCAATCACTTGGTCGTTTGCGGTCTGGGGGCTTGACATGGTGGGGCCTTTTAAAAGGTCTAAGGATAAAAAGATACATCTTTTAGTGGCCGTTGATAAATTTACAAAGTGGGTTGAGGTAGAACCGGTGAGTAAGTGTGATGCGGCCACGGCTGTTCAGTTCATGAAAAAGGTGATCTTCCATTTTGGTTTTCCACACAACATTATCACTGACAATGGCACTAATCTGTCCCAAGGGGCTATGGAGGAGTTTTGTCAATGTGAGCACATCTGGCTTGATGTTTCTTCTGTAGCTCATCCTCAATCCAATGGTCAAGCTGAGAGAGCAAATCAGGAAATTTTAAAAGGTCTCAAACCCCGGCTTATGGTTCCCTTACAGCGAACTCCGGGTTGTTGGGTAGAGGAATTACCCTCAGTGTTATGGAGTATCAACACCACACCTAACAGGTCTACAGGTTACACACCTTTCTTCATGGTGAATGGAGCAGAAGCAGTGTTGCCTAGTGACATCCGTCATGACTCGCACCGTGTGGCGGCTTATGTTGAAGCTAATAATGAACAAGCCAGACAGGATGCACTTGACTTGCTGGATGAAGAAAGAGACTTAGCAGCGGCTCGGTCAGCAATTTATCAATAGGACCTGCGCCGTTATCACAGCCACCGGGTTAAGTCCAAGACTTTTTAGGAAGGCGACCTGGTGCTCCGACTCATCCAGGATCTGTCAGATGCGCACAAGCTATCCCCACCTTGGGAAGGACCCTTTGTGGTCAGCAAGAACTTAAACAACGGGTCGTATTACCTCATTGACGTTCGAGAACACAAAGATTCACGTAAGTCGGAGGAGGAGACCCGCCGGCCGTGGAACATTGCTCAACTTCGGCCATACTACACCTGAGCCACCGGCTCTCATCATGTACATACTTTAACATTGTATATACCATGATAAGTAATAAAGTAGGACCATCTGTCTCTTTTCTTTTCAAAGATTATGCATCTTTGTTATTTCTTATTTTCAAATGACTATTAAGGAGCTGATCATATTTGAATCAAGTCTAACCTTTTTTGGTCCGGCTTATGATCGTATTCATATCTAGCTGCAATTATCATGGTCACTTGGGGGCTTCCTATTCAAACATAGGTCGTATTCGAACCAAAGAGAACATAGCTGTCGTAACCCTCTTGATTGGCTCAAGGCCAAACTCACTAGGGGGCTTCTTGATCGTATCCAAATCATATCTTAACCCTTTTTGGGTCTGACTTGGATCGTATTCGAATCAGGGTCGTTAAAAACCTCTCAAGGTCATTTGGGGGCTTCCTGTTCAAACATAGGTCGTATTCGAACCAAAGAGAACATAGCTGTCGGTACCGTCTTGATCGGCACAACGCCACAGCCACTCGGGGCTATATGGTCGTATACGAACCTTAGCTTAACCCCTTTGGTCCGGTTTACTGATCGTATTCGAATCAGAAGGCACCAACCTTTAAATATAAGGTTAAATCATACTTGTTATTTGCCTTTGAGTTTCTTGTTACAAATAATTAGCATGATCTTCTTCGCCGGATTGTCCATTTGACAACAAGGCTACCAAGGTATGATGATCATTAAAGTATTCAAAGGCATTGATTTCTCAGAAAGATTGAGTTATCAACTTCATTACCCGGGTTACTCAAGCCGGTGGTCTAAGGATCAAAGGTGCAAGTATGGCTATTATTTATATGTAATTGCCTGCTGCATTAACTAAAGAGTTAGTTTCAGCCCTTGTCCTTTATTTATATCTGTTTTCTGTTTTCTATTATGATAAACATATTGGATATAAGCCGGGTGTTTTAACCCATTCGGTTCTAAGCCGCCAAGCCAGTCTTTTCTCTTGTATCTACAGGAAACAGAGTTAAAGTGTTGCAGAAACAATTATAAAAAATAATGCATATATTGCCATCAGGAAACACGGAGTCACACACAGTGTTTTATGCACGATGGCATAAGCAAGGCATTCAGTGTTTTCACAGCTAAACTATTACATGGCTTTTTATAAGCCAATGAAGATGGTTATTATTCCTCCCTCGCCGGTTCACCGCCCTCTGTCGGCTGGAAGTTGGGTTTTGACCAGTCAAAACCATTCACAGCGACGAATTCTGCTTCTTCGTCGATCAGGTCGGCCGGGTCAACTTCCGGGGCAAATGTATTTTCTCTTACAGGCGGGATCAAATCTGTCACCTTGTACGAGGGAGTCGTCATCTTCTTATTTTCAGCATCAAAACCCGGGTGATATTTGTCAATATTGGTATCATCTCCAAGGGTAGTTGCCTGAGGCCGAACTCTGCGCACACAAGCCATGAAGTCATCCTGCTCAAAGGGAGATCCATCTTCCTTCATGGTGGGATAGCCTCTGGCCACGTCCGCCAGGTCTAGGTCTGGCACCCAAGCCTTGGAGCGGCTCAGGGCAGTCAAAGCTCCAGCTCGTGCACAGGAGCGCTTCACTTCTTGAAATCTGGCAGGCAGGATTGATAGTTTCTTCAAGACATCGCTGAGCCGGTTGGGTCCTTGGTTGGCAGGAGAGATGGCGGCAAGTGCCCATTGTGCGCCAATATACAGTTGTTCTACTAAAGTGTACACTGCCTTCAGTTTAATCAAAGGATCTTGGCTTAGGTTCTTGCTTCGTGGGCCTGCACATGTTTTATACACAAAGTCAGCTGACGGCTTATATTTCGGATCAACAAAAGGTACATAAGATTAAAAACGGATGGCTTACCAAAGATGGCGGCCACCATTTGAGACACCCAGCCCTTTAAGCTGTTCAGCTCTGTTGACACCTCTTCAAGGGCTGCTTCGGCTCTCTCAGCGTGTTGTGTCAGAAGCATTTTTTCCTCTGCCCGGGTCTTCTTCTTGGCAACCAAACTGGTCTTTAAGTTTTCCGTCTCAGAGAGACTTATTTGCAATTTGGAGTTAGCAGACTTGATTTCTGCTTCCTGACCTGCTAGCCGGGTCTTCACATCAGTCAATTGCGAGTTTAGTTCAGATAAGGCATTCTGCAAGAATACATACTCAAATAGGTCAAGATTTTGCTCAAAGGGTCAAATATCAAGATTCAAGTCTCAAGTACTTTACAAAAAACCACTTGACACTTGGGGGCTAATGTATGCCAAAACAATTTATTATGACTCTACAGACATACTTTAAGTCCCAAGTGCTTTACAAAGTAACAACACTTGGCACTTGGGGGCTAATGTATGCAGTTCAGCAAGTTTATCAAGGTTAAGCCGGAATATTAAGTCATTCGAATATGGTACAAAACAATTTAAGGTACCGGATCATTTATGATCAAAAGGAACCGGCCCTCAGGTGAAGCTTTGTTCTATTTTAGTAAATTCAAGAAAAGTTTCAAAGGTAAAGGTCTTGGCCTATATTATAAAGTCTACAGATCATTCCGGTTCTCTCATAATCCGAAGACTTGGGGGCTAAAGGAATATAGATAAGCCGGAAGAATGTACCTCGTATTTCGGCTGCAATTGTTTGACCATTTCAATCTCAGAGTCACGACTGGAGTGCACATGGCTGAGATAGCCGGATAAAATATCATTGGCATTTAGATGGTCGTAATTGGCAACGGCAAAGCACACTTTCTGCCTCTCCAATGCCTCTTGTTTCGCAGTATACCGAGCCAGCACGGTTGGATTCCCTGGCTCAATAAAACGGCTCCCGTTGATCTGAACGTCTTGTGCAGACGGTGATGGCGGGTTGGCTGAGCTTGATGGTCTAGTTGCAGAAGGATTCACGGTGGTCTCATCAAACGACGGCTCGGGAGGATTTGCTTCTACATCAACAGGCGGGTCTTCTGGAGCGTCGGTTAATGGAGGGGAAGATGGCCTGGCCGGTTCAGATGCAAGCATCGGCGGGTCTTCCGCCGGTTTAGCTGCCTTTGCCTTCTTGGATTTAGCTTGGCCACTAAGAGAAATATTGCAGGATTGTCAGTATAAAGATACAATTTGAACAACCCGGAAAAAAGGAGGATTTTTCATTACCCAGGGGCAGTCTTGAAGGCCAGAAATTGCGTCCGCTATGAGTCGCCAGAAGAGCGAGACACCTCCTGAAAAGATAAAATAGAGTTAAAGTAATACAAGGGGAAGGATCCATTAAACAAAGTTAAACACAGAAAGAAGTAAACCTCATTCGGGGCTTCCGAGGAGTTTGTTGAAGAACGACAGTCGGCTCATCTTCCGTCCAAGTTTGACGGCGGCTTTCATGTTGCTGCTTTTTCAAACGAAAGTTGGGATCCAAGTGAGCTAAAGGGTTAGAAAACCTTACTTTACGGATCACTCATCGAATTTTTTGTCTTGGCAAGGGCTCTGAGTCGGAGGAAATGATAGTTACCTCTGCTTCCACAGCCTGGCTGGCCCTAGTGTCATCCTGGTAATGATCAGTGTTAATAAGATTGTTAAAAAATTGGCCAAGGGAATCAAGGGCTACCTCCGAATCAGATGTATCATCAAGCTTCATCCAATCTTCAGCAGTGTTCTTTTTCTTCCTTTTTGACCTCCGGGTCGTTTTCTTGGCGTTTATGGCGGCGGCTTTCACTTTCTTGGCAGCCTCTTGGTCATACTTAACTTTCCAAAAGTCAGAATTGGCCTGCAGACAGGTAAAGATGAAAAGTCAGGCAAGTATTAAACAATACGGCTGGGAAAAATACAAAGGAGAGAGTTCAGAATATTCTTACTTCTGGCACCGGGTTAAGCTTGCAGAAGGGGTTTAACCTGACAATGCTGCAATCTTCATATTTCCCGTTCACCAGAAGGGTCGACATTGAGACAATATCTTCTTCTGTCAACGGGGCTGTGACGAAGAGAGTCATCCGGGCCTCCACCATATTCATACATTAGCTTTGATCGACGGCTTAAAGGGATGACCCGCCATGAGATCCAGCAGCGGGTCAGATCAACTCCAGTTAAACCGTTCCCTAATCGAGCATTAATCCTTTTGATGGAGGGTATCAGCCTCTTGCGTTCAGCGGCAGTAAGCTTGTCGGGAAGCGCGAACTTGGAGTCAAGACGATCGGGGCGATAACCCGGCAGTGGATTCTCATTCGCCGGCGAAATGACTTGACAGTAGAACCAAGTCTGGTTCCAGTCCTTTGGGTGACTTGGTAAGACTATGAGAGGGAAGACAACACCCTGCCGGCGCTGAATTGAGATGCCTCCGAGTTCTAAGCTGAGGCCGTTGGTGCACTCGTTCTGCCGATTCATATAAAAGTATTCTCTAAACAACTCCACAGTCGGCTCTTGTTGAAGATATACCTCACAGAGCACTTGGAAGTTACAGATGTTAGATATGGAATTGGGCCGATATCTTGAGGGTGGAGTTTGAAAAAGTGGAGGACCTCTCTGAAGAACTTTGAGCCGGGCGGTGAGAAGCCACGGTTCATGTGGTCAGTAAAAATAACCACTTTGCAGTCTCTTGGATTGGGCCGTTCTTCTTCCGAGTCAGGGGCATGGTAAGACATGACGGTTTTCGCTGGCAGAAATCCTATGGTGAAGAACTCTTTCAAATGTTCCTCAGTTACGGTTGAGGGAACCCAGTTACAGATGGTTGGTGCTTTGGACGGCATGATGTGCAAAGACGAACTGAAAAGAAAGGCAACATGCCGGTTCAGTTTAATGGTGAGATTGACAGTTAAGTGATGATGATGCAAACAAGTAATGGCGGCTTAGTTAAGGGCTAATGACATATAAGGAAAATTAAGCCGGCATGGTAATCCGCCATGACTACAGATATTTGAAGAAGGCAAATTCAGCTAAGTGTTGAGACAAACAAGTTTCCTAAAAATTTTGGTATTATTCTAGATCAAATGGCTATTCAAAATAAAAAATTCTAGACCTAAAAAAGTTCAGCGCATAAGAGTATGTAAGTTCTAATGCAGTCTTTTGAACAGAGAAAGGGATCTATGGATCAAGAAAAGGCACAAAAACACTACCGCACAAGCATATATATATATATATATATATATATTGGACCAAGAAGAGGCCTGCGGTGGAAAAGCTACAAGGGACTGCGATGAACTCGGAAGAACACAAAGGAATCTAGAAACCCTAAGTGCGGATCTGAGAAGTGAAAAGAAGAGAACTTACAGTCTCAGGTCTTCTGCGGAGGTCGCCGCCGTTCTCTGGATCGGTTCAGGTTGATGCAGCGGCCAACATCGACGGAGATGGAGGTGAAGCACGACAGCGACGAAGCTCGAGCAGCAGGGGGTGCGCGAGAAGAAGAAGATGGAGAAAGAGAGGAGAATGAGGAAGGCCGAGGCGTGCCTATTTATAAGGGAAAGATGCGAACAGGCGGGCGCGAAAATCGAGGAGAGCCGAATAATGGTTATCTAGCTACATAGACGCCTCGATTCTCGGGAAGCATTAAAGATAAAAGATCCGTTGGGAGATGATGTCATGAAAGTTTTTGCATTTTCAAGAGATGACGTCATGGCGGGTTACAAAAACTTCAGCGAAGATAAGAAGATGGATTTTTGTCTACGTATTGAAGATTGACAAAGAATGAAATTCAAAGTCAACCTGGGGCCTAATGTTGGGGATATTACTATCAGTCATGACCCGCCCAGGAGGGGGCGGGTCAGCCCCAATGGCGGGTTACGCACGAAGCCCAGTAAACATTCAAGATGATAGTTTATTAAACCTTATAGAAGGCCCAAAGGCCTGGAGGCGGCTTAAGGCCCGATATTGTAAACCGCCATATGTAAGGAAAGACTTGTAAAGGAAGTCACCGAGCCAAACACGATTATGAGCCGGCCGGGACTCTGTAGGCCACCAGGCGTCAACCCATGTATATAAGGGGATGACCCGGTGGCGGCTTAGGGCAAGAAACAAGAGATCGAGAACCAAGCCGGTGAGTTGAGCCTCTTGGGGATCGAAACCTCAGCAATACCAACACAACTAGACGTAGTGTTGGGGATATTACTACTGGATGTAAACCGGCCTTGCATAGTTGGGTTAACTCCTTGAAGATTAGAAGCCCATGAAGATGCAAGGATGATGGCGCTTTACGAAGGCCCAAGGCCCAAAGGTGGGTTAAAGCCTGTAAATGTAAACCGACCTAGTCATGTAACTTGTATTATAAGATAGGAAGGATAGAGACCGAACCGAACACGTTTATGATCCGGCTTCGGGACTCTGTAGCCCGGCGGGCGTCAACCTATGTATATAAAGGGACGACCCGGCAGCAGTTTAGGGAGAGACAACAACTCGAGAGCCAGACAAAGCGGATTTGCTCCCTGGCCTTTGAAACCCTAGCAATACCAATCCCAGCTAGACATAGGCTTTTACCTTCCTTGAAGGGGCCGAACTAGTATAAAACTCCACATGTCCCCTGGTCCAGTTTAACCCCTTTGAGCTAACCCATAGCAATGGCTCCACAACTAAGTCCTTTCACAAGGACATCTGCCATGACAAACCCACGACAGTTGGCGCCCACCGTGGGGCTATCGCACGATGGTTTTGAGTTCTTGAAGGGAAACTTTGATGGACTTAAGGGATACGCTGTGGGCTGGATGACGAAGAGTCATCGCGGCAAGCTCTACATCGACAATGCAGGATGGGGTCCCGAGGCCGATTCAATCAAGTACGGATACCGGGTCCCCTTCGGTGGGATTCATGTCTTCATCGGCAAGATCGGCGAACCGGCCCCTGAGCCGGACATCTGCACCTACATCATCGAAACGGCTCGGCGTGCAAGTTCTTCACTAGTTCAGCCCGTGGCAAAGCATGTTTTCGTAGGTGTCATCCATGGAGCGAGATACGAGGACGGGCCGGTGTCCGATGGAGAGACCGTGGTCTGTTCTGATGATGAGTCTTCTAGAGAGACCGAATCGCTTTACCAGTTACAGGATGACCAGATTGATGGAGGATCCGAGGGCAACAATATTCCGGATTCCCCTGATTTGCCAAACCATGCCGCCATCTTCATGGCCAGCACAAAATCAGCGCCTCATTCATCGGCCGCCGCGGCAATACTCTCCAGTTCAACAACAGCCACACCGACAGGGGCAGGAAGCTCCGCCCCGCCTCCGACCCAAGTCCTGTCCGATTTGTTTGACGCTTTGGCAACGTTCATGGCCACGGAGGTGGATGCAGCGGCAAGGGATCAGCACAATGCGAAGATTGCAAAGGTGAAAGATCAAATAGCTCAGGCTAAAGCGGACCTGGCGACAGAGAATGCTAGGATGGCTACAGAACGGGCTGAATTGGAAGCACGGGCCTATCGGATTAGGCTGGATCAGAATGCTTCAGAGGAAGTCATGAGAAGAAGGTACCGATCACGTCTTCCGTCGGTTTATGAGCCACCAAATCTCTTCAACACACCAGGAGCAGGAGCTAGTAACCAACCCATACTAAACCGGGCGGAGGCACCGGGAATAAGAGCGTCGGTTCAACCGTGCATGATGGACCCGCCTCGCCAGAACAACGTTGTGCCACAGTATGTACCAACACCTCCCGGGCATTATTCCAACCCGTTGGACAATATTGTGGCCGCCGCTTCACGCCTGGCGGCCCTCCCAACCGACGGCGAGTCACCAGTTGCGGTTGAAGCACGTCGGGCTAGGGATCTCCTTCAAACAGCGCTAAATCAACAACAGGCATATTCAGACAGTAGTGAAAGGATTCATTCCACTCCCCGTCCAAGCCGGAGCTATAGTAGACATGTTGAGGACGAACCGGTTGTGTCCAGCAGTGCGCGTCGCCGAAATTCACCACGAGGAAACAACTCGGCAGGGGGAGGTGCTAATGTGCAGGATGTTGTGGACCATGGTCGCGCACGTCGGGAGGCCGAGTTAGCAGCTCGACACGGAGCACGACAACATACTCCGGTTCACCCTACCGCTTCAGTAGAGCCAGGTGTGGTGTTCAGTTCCTTAGGGGTGCCGTGTCTCACCCCCGCTTTGCGTAATGTGAGACTGCCCAAGGACTTCAAGGGACCTCGTAAGGTACCAAATTACACCGCCGATTTGCAACCAGAGGCGTGGGTGGAAAGCTATGAGATGGCAATGGAGATGTTAGATGTGGATGAGGCAGTGTGTGCTAAATATTTCACCATGATGTTGGAAGGAATAGCTCGTACTTGGTTGAAGAGCTTACCACCCAACTCTGTCGGATCATGGACTAAATTGAAGCACTGGTTTATCCAGAACTTCAAAGATACTTGTAAGCAGCCAATGTCAATCATGGATCTGGCCGCTTGTGTCCAAGAGGAAGGGGAGTCCATGACCCATTGGGTCAAATGGGTCTCGGCGATTTTGCACTCATCAGATTGTATCAATGCAGACACAGCAGTCTTAACATTAGAGGGCAATTGCCGTTTCATGCCGCTCAAACAGAAATTAGGAAGGCTCAAACGTCACTGCAACGATATGTCAACGCTCATGGCTGCTTTGGTTAAGTATGCCGATTCAGATAATAGCAAGGACCCAGATTCAGAGGAGGACAAACCGGGGAAAGGGAAAAAGAACGACAACGCCATGGGTCAGCAGCATAATCCGGCAGGCCATGGGAACAACGGTAAGCGCAAGGCCGACAGCAGCTTGGACTTTGTTGCTAACACCAATGCTCAGGAGAATGGCCAACGCCGTAAGGGCAAGTAGCCCCAGAGGGGTGGAGGTTCAGGCCCCAATTTGGAGCGCCTGTTAAATCAGCCCTGTCCAAAGCATGGATCAAAGGAGAAGCCAGCATCGCATCTTTGGAAGGACTGTTATATCATGCGGGATTTCAAGAATTCCAATATGTTCCAATATGATAATGGCCCGCCCGGCGGTTCAGGAGGTGGTTTCCACGGGTCGGGTTACGGAGGTGGTGGTTCCGGTTTAGGGTTTCAAGGCAACCAAACTAGACACATCAATCAAGGGCACCAAGGCAACTAGGGAGGCTACAACCATCAGGGGAATCAACAGCAACAGCAGTAGTCGGGTTACCAGAGCAATCCCAAGCAGCTAAATAGCGGACAATATCATGTTTTCACTACTAGTTTGTGTAAGCGTGATCAGAAGCTTCACAATAGGGCGGTAAACTCTATTGAACCGGCAATACCTCAGTATTTACGCTGGTCTGAGCAACCCATTTTGTGGAGTAGACAGGATCACCCGCCCCGGGTTGACAATCCGGGTCACTTAGCCCTGGTGGTAGCCCCTCAAGTTGGGGGATACAAGTTTACTAAAATGCTCATGGATGGGGGAAGTAGTATCAACATTCTATATTATGATACATTCCGCAGTATGGGGTTGACAGATAAGAATCTTAAACCGTCAAATACCGTCTTTCATGGAGTGGTGCCAGGTAAGTCTGCATATCCTGTTGGCAAGATAGCCCTAGAGGTGGCTTTTGGAGATGATTATGATGCAAGGTCAGAAACATTGACGTTTGAAGTGGTAAAAATCAAAAGTCCGTACCACGCCTTGTTTGGACGGCCGGCTTATGCTAACTTCATGGCGAGGCCATGTTATGTTTACCTACAGCTTAAAATGCTAGGTCATAAAGGCACTATCACGGTACATGGAAGCAGAAAGATCTCTTTGGAGTGTGAGGAAGGTGATGCGGCTTATGCTGAGTCGGTTTGTGCTACAGAAGAATTGAAATTCTATAAGGAGCAAGTTGATCCGACAGATATGACCTCTTTGAAAAAGCCAACTATGGAACACGATCCGACATTCAAGTTTAAATCGGCCACAGATACTAAGATGGTTGACTTTGTTCCTGGCGATTCATCCAAACAGTTCAGCATCAGCGCTAACCTGGGTCCCAAATAGGAAAGCGCGCTCATCGAGTTCATCCGTGAGAATCGGGACATCTTTGCATGGAAACCTTCTGACATGCCAGGTGTACCGAGGGAACTCGCTGAGCACACACTCAACATTGATCCTAAGTTTAAACCGGTCCGGCAGTTTCTCCGCCGCTTCAATGAAGAAAGGTGTAAGGCTATCGGTGAAGAGGTAGCCTGTTTGTTGGCCGCAGGGTTTATTGTAGAGGTTTTTCATCCAGAGTGGTTGGCTAATCCGGTGCTGGTTCTCAAGAAAAACGGCACTTGGCGTATGTGTGTGGATTACACAGATTTAAACAAGGCTTGCCCTGCAGACCCCTTTGCTTTCCCTCGCATTGATCAGATAATTGATACTACGATAGGTTGTGACCGTTTGTGTTTTCTGGATGCTTACTCTGGTTATCATCAGATCAAAATGGCGGTTAAGGACCAGGAGAAGACAACTTCCATAACTCCCTTTGGAGCCTTCTGCTATGTCTCCATGCCCTTTGGACTCAAGAGTGCCCAGGCAACTTATCAGCGTTGTGTTCAGAATTGCCTTCATAAACAAATTGGGCACAATGTTCATGCATATGTGGATGATATTGTGATAAAATCCAGAAAGGAGGAAACATTGATAAATGATCTGCGAGAAACCTTTGACAACCTCCGGGTTTACAAGATGATGCTCAATCCGAAGAAGTGTGTCTTTGGTGTCCCGGCAGGCAAGCTCTTGGTTTTTCTGGTGTCAAACAGAGGCATTGAGGCTAATCCGGAAAAGATTTCAGCAATTACATCATTGGCTAAACCGGCGTGTATCAATGATGTTCAACGTCTGGCCGGCTGGATTACAGCCTTGAGCCGGTTTATCAGTTGCCTTGGAAAGAAGGCCATCCCTTTATATCAGATGCTCAAGAAAACAGATAACTTTGTCTAGAGCGAGGCAGCTGATAAAGCATTCGAGGATCTGAAGAGGCAGCTAGCTGAACCGCCCGTGCTTGCAGCACCGATCGATAAAGAGTCGTTATTACTATATGTGGCTGCTAATGCCCGGGCTGTTAGCGTAGCTATTGTGGTAGAGCACAAGGAACTTGGCAAGGAATATCCGGTTCAACGGCCGGTTTATTATATCAGTGAGGTGCTCATTGAGTCAAAGCAGAGGTATCCGCATTGGCAGAAGCTGGTGTATGGAGTGTTTATGGCAAGCCGGAAGCTTAAACATTATTTTCAGGGCCATCCCATCATAGTGGTCAGTTCAGCTCCTCTGGGAGATATCATTCAAAACAGAGAAGCAACTGGCCGGATTGCCAAGTGGGCTATGGAGCTTGGACCTCATGGGCTCAAATATATACCCCGCACAGCGATCAAATCCCAGGCACTCATGGACTTCATCAATGATTGGACAGAGTTACAGGCACCTAAAGAGAAACCAGATAACACATATTGGACTATTCATTTTGATGGGTCCAGACAGTTGGAGGGCTCGGGGGCTGGAGTCATACTGACTTCCCCACGAGGTGACAAGTTTTGTTATGTCCTCCGTTTAATGTTCCCTTGTACTAACAATGCAGCTGAATATGAGGCTTTGCTCCACAGTCTTCGGATGGCTAAGGAGATGAATTTAAGCCGGGTTAAGTGCTTTGGTGATTCAGATCTAGTGGCTCAACAGGTGTCTGGCACTTGGGATTCTAAGGACCCACTCATGGCTGCATATCGGCGAGAGGTGGATACAGTGGCTGGTCACTTTAAGGGTTATCAGGTGGACCATATAGACCGGCGGAAGAATGAAGCGGCGGACGCTTTAAGTCATCTTGGTTCCCAGCGTAAACCGGTCCCACCAAATGTCTTTCTTGATGTATTCCATAATCCGTCAGTCAAGGTGCCAACCGAAGAAGATTTGGCCATTCCTGATCCGGAGGCTCAATTGGTGGCAGCTTTGCATGCCATACCGGATTGGACAATCCCATATCTAGCTTACATGAACCGGGGTGAGTTACCAGGTGATGAAACGTTGGCTCGACAGATAATCCAGCGTTCCAAATCCATGACCATACTCAATGGGGAGTTACATCGCTATAGTGTTTCAGGAGCAATTCAGTGTTGTGTTTATCCTCAGGAGGGTTGTGAGATTTTGTGAGAAATCCATGAAGGGGATTGCGGTCACCATGCCGGTTCATAGTCTTTGGTTGCTAAAGCTTTTCGCCACGGTTTTTACTGGTTGACAGCGCATGATGATGCGGAGGATTTAGTCAAGAGATGTGACGGTTGTCAAAAATTCGCGCGCCGTGCCCACATTCCGGCCCAAGAGTTGAGGATGATTCCAATAACTTGGACATTTGCGACTTGGGGGCTTGATATGGTTGGACCCTTCAAGCGATCCAAGGACAAAAAGACCCACCTGTTAGTAGCAGTTGATAAATTCACCAAATGGGTGGAAGCAGAGCCAGTCAGCAAGTGTGATGCAGCCACGGCGGTTCAATTCATCAAAAAGGTGATATTCCGGTTTGGTTTTCCACACAGCATTATAACTGATAATGGTACTAACCTGTCAAGAGGGGAGATGGAAGAATTATTTCAACGTGAGCACATCCGGCTCGATCTAGCATCGGTGGCTCACCCCCAGTCTAATGGTCAAGCAGAGAGAGCAAATCAAGAAATTCTACGAGGTATCAAACCCAGGCTTATGGTTCCTTTAAAGCGGACACCGGGTTGTTGGGTTGAGGAGCTACCTTCTGTGTTATGGAGCATCAACACCACACCCAATAGGTCTACGGGTTACACACCTTTCTTCATGCTTTATGGACCGGAGGCAGTTCTTCCTAGTGACATCCGTCACGACTCGCCCCGTGTGACAGCCTATGTTGAAGCAGATAATGAGAAGGCACGTCAAGATTTTCTGGACCTGTTGGATGAAGAGCGTGATCTTGCAGCAGCATGATCGGCGATCTATGAACAAGATCTCCGACGCTATCACAGCCACCGGGTTAAAACCAGAACCTTTCAAGAAGGCGATTTGGTGCTCCGTCTCATCCAGGATCAGACTGATATGCACAAGTTATCCCCACCTTGGGAAGGACCCTTTGTGGTCAGCAAAAATCTGCACAACGGGTCTTACTACCTCATTGATGTTCGAGAGCACAAAGACTCACGTCAATCGGAGGAGGAGACCAAGCGGCCATGGAACATAGCTCTTCTTCGGCCTTACTATACTTAAAGCCATAGGCTCTTCATATGTACATATTTATGACAGTGTATATATCATATAATAAACCGGTGCCTCCGTTATAAGCGGGGTATCTGTTCTTTTTACATCCTGTGTGTGCTTATACGAGTTAATTGACAAAGCAGAGTTTTTATTAATCCGGTTTTAGCAGCTGCATGGATATAAAGAAAATCACTAGGGGGCTTGGTCATATTTGAACTACAGCTACACCTCTTGATCGGTTTTGAAACCACGAAGGGATATCACTAGGGGGCTTGGTTGTTATCACACCATAGCTACACCTCTTGATAGGCATTTAGGCCACAAAGGAAAAATATATGGAGCCAAAGAGAGTGTTGCACAAAGCACAGACTCAAACATGGGAACACACTGAGCATAGCTCACAAAGTTACTTGGGGGATCTTTTTTGCAACGCAACAAAGAGTTTGAAAGGACCCTTGTAATTGGCTATCAAGCCGCGGCTTGGAAGCCTGGTGTATTCACCTAAAAACCCGGGTTAACCTGCCTTCATCAAGTAAGCCACTCCTGTCCAGGTAATCCTGGTATGACCCATCGAACGTTTGACATGTCAATATTTTATAGACCCTGAACTTGTCAAAGTTAAAATGATGATTGGTTAATTGGAGGCCCATCTTAAAAGGCTTTGCTAAATGGTTTAACTTAGAGGCCTGGCAGCCCATAAAAAGCCTCAATTTGGAGCCTGGCAGCTTGTAAAAAGCCTTGCATCTTTTCCTTTTTGAGTTTTATTTGTTGAAGTTCATAAGTATTTTTTGATAAACCGGCGTCCTTGACCCGGCTTGCTTTTCAACTACAAGTTGTCGACACATGATCAATTATAAACTGGTGTTTATTGACCCGGTCTAGTTTGACTAAATCACTAGTGTTATAAAGAAAACCCGGTAGTTATCCCGCTTCAGTTTAATATATAGACCGACATTACAAAGATGGGGTTATCAACGTTCCGGATTGGTATTAACACCTTTGCCGTATACACCGTTGGTCAACCGATGAGCGGTAAACCGCTAGATACTTTTAAGTTGTTGTACCCAGGAACACAATTCATCATGGGTTATGTATAAATATATCTCAAAAGGTGGCAAAAGTTGTCATGAGGCATTACAAAACATGCTTGATGGCATGGAAAATAACGGAGTTTTGGCTATCTTATTACAAGAAGCTTTCAAAGCGGCTCCAATGGCATAATTGTTTTTCACAAGGTCGGCACATAGTGGCCAGTAAACCGGCGACCGGTTTACGATGCTTCGTCTGGACGGTTTGATGGTTGAGGGTCAATTGGTGTGGGCACTTCTTCATCCCTCCCCAGACGCTGGAAATCAACTGTCGACCAATCGATTCCAGTTAAAGCTTGAAATACTGCTTCATCGTGGATAAGATCGGAGGGGTTAATATCAGGAGCATAAGTGTGCTTACGAAACGGAGGCACAAGTTCTTCAACTTCATGGATGTCGGTCGGCTGTCTTTTCCCTTCAGCGTCATAAACCGGTTGAAAATGGGACAAGTCTGTATCATCGGTCAGTTTGCTGGCTACTAGCCACATCTGTTTAGTCAGCCGCCGGAGGTCATCATTATCAAAGTTTGAACCATCTTCCTTCACACCTGGGTATCCTTTAATGATATCATCAGCTTTAAGGTCTGGAATCCAGGCTTTGGCTCAAATAAGTGCGGTTAAAGCTCCAGACCTGGCAGCTGCCCTTTTCAATTCGGCAATACGGGCTGGTAACATGGCCAACTTCTCAAGTGTTTCTTTAATCAAAGTTGGGGCCGGTTTGTTGTAAGCTGATGTGCAAATAGCCCGCTGAGACCTAGAGTATAGCTGTTCAACCAATTTATATGCCGCTTTGACCTTCATCCGCATGTCTGTACCAAGATGAGCGATCCGAGTGCCTGCCAAAGATTTTTATCAACATTCTGGTCAGTAATAAGGTTCATTGACTTGCACAAAACACATAAGCAAACACTTACCAAAGATAGCAGAAGTCATAGCATTGATTAAGCGTTTCAAACCAGCTAGTTCATCTACAACTGGTTTCAGGGCTGCCTCGGCGTCTTCAGCTCTTTTGGTTAACCTGGACTTTTCGGATTCCCAGTTAGCACGGTCTTTGGTGAAAGTTTCCTTCGGCTTTTCCATTATGGCCAGGGCTTGGGTCAGCTCCTCTTTGGCTTTTGCAGCCTCTTCTTGTTGTGACTTTACATTCTCTTGCAAGTCAGAGTTTCGGGCATCTTTGCTTCTCAGTTTAGCCTGCAACATTGAAGGTCTATTAAGCAACAGGTTATATATGTTCTAAGTACAAAGCGTATAACAAGTTATGCACTTCATACTTGGGGGCTAATCCCTATTTGCTCTAAAAAGTGCTACATTTTATACAAGTCTCCAGAACAATGCAAGCATTATCCTTGACACTTGGGGGCTAATGTGCGTCTGTTCTAAAACGGATGTATGGACTAAAATCCGAATTAATTTGCCAAGTTAAACCGGCCTTTGGGGGGCTATGCTGCAGAAAGTTGTTTAATTGATAAAAGATAAAATCTTGTCTCTTCTTAGAGACCTGCCATTGTGAGGATCAATGATGAGAAACTTGAATTGTTACAAAGACCCAGTTTATGATTAACATCATAAAACGGCCCTTGGGGGCTACTTGGGATAGTGTTTCGGCTATAAATCAATAAACAAAGGGAGAGGAATTTACCTCATATCGCTCTTTCATCAAGTTCACCAAACCGGCCTCATAGTCCCGGTTTGAGTGCACACGGTTCAAGAAGCCAGAGTGAAGCTCTTCAGCGTTGAAATGAGCATAGCTTGATAAATCGCTGCTCCACTTGCCTTTTTCCTTAGCAGCTTGCTCTTCTTTGGCACTATGTTGGGCCAAGATGACGGGATGGCCAGGAGAGCTATGGCCCATTCCAGTAATGATAACATCGTCTCCTTGACCTTCAGTATGTTTGGCTCGTGATAATGGAGTATCAGCATTTCTCACCGGACTAGCCCGGTTTGGCTCTGCCAGTTCAACGTCAGGTGCAGCAGGTTCAGCATCAGTTGGTTCATCGGTGTTTTGGCCTTGAAGGGGCGGTTCACCAGAGGCAGCTTCAGGATGAAGGCCCTCCGGTTCACAAGTTTGTTCTGGTTCACCTCTAGGTTCTTCTTCAAAAGTGGTCGGGTCTTCGGGTGGATTAGTGACCCGAGCTTTCTTGCTGGGTCTGGCTTTGGCCCTTCAAACAAAAAATATAGAAGGATTAATATCTTATTCAAGTTCAATGATGCATTAAAGGAAAAGGTTTTACAACTTACCAGGCCACAGTTTTCAGAGGAGGGAGTTGAGTTGTTGTTGACTCGCCAGATGATGAGGGAGGTGTCACCTGATAATTTGAATCGGATGGATTAAGAGGTTGTCTGAAATAACCTACCTTGGGGTAGGAATGGTCAGGAGAAGGGGAGACCTTAGACCAGCGCTTCCGAACCGGGGTATCAGGTAAACCGGTTGAAGTGACCTGTTGGCCACTGTGCCGGGTTGTCCGGCAAGCTTCATGTTGCTGAGTCTTCAAAATAAATGTTGGATCCAAGTGAGCAAGAGGATGAGAAAAGCTTACTTTCCGGACTGCTTGGTGGGTTTTTTGTGTTGGCATAGAGTCTGAACCGGAGGAAAGGGTAATTACCTCTACATCACCAGCTTGACTAGCTTCTGCGTCCTCCTGAGGAAGATCATTGTTAATGAGATGCATGAAAAGAGAGCCAAGTGAGTCAAGTTCTACCTCAACTTCCGGATCATCAGTGTCATCATCAAGCTCCATGTTGATCCGGTCAGCCGTTTTCCGTTTTGACGTTCGTTTGACGGCTTTGGTTTTTGGGCGAGATGGTTTGACCGCTTTGTCCCCAGTTGGTTTTACCGCTTTTTCTACGGTTTTCCGTTTCCAGAAGGGGTCATCACCCTATACATACATACACAGAAGAAGGATTATAGGTTGCACAAGATAAAAATATTAAAGATGAAAAGGAAGTATAATGCTTACAGCAGGCGGTTTGTTCTTGGCATAGAAGGGACTCAAACCGGTTTGACTACAGGCCAGTTCCGATTCATTCAGAATTTTCTTTACACCTTCAGTGACTTCTTCATCAGATAATTGAAGGTTGCAATGGCGTTGAGGGTCGTCAACCTCACCGGTATATTCACACATTAAACCGGGACGCCGGCTTAGAGGCAAGATGCTCCAAGATATCCAACAGCGCACGAAATCCACACCTGTTAAACCATTGGCCATAAAGGCCCGGAGTTTGGCGAGTTGAGGGGCATATTTTGCCCTTTCTGCGGAGCTCAAGCGTTGCGACATCGGATGGGTATTGGAAAGCTGGTGATCACGAAAGCCTGGAAGGGGATTTTTGTCTTCAGGCGAAGTGTCTCTGCAATAAAACCAAGTTTGGTTATATTCCTTTGGGTGGCTATGATGTTTGGCATGAGGAAATTCAACTTCTTTCCGCTTTTGAATCGAGACACCACCAAGTTCTGTGTTCGGGCCATTTACAAACTCTGTGCGCCGGTTTAAGTGAAAGAAATCCCGGAACAGTTCTGCAGTTGGTTCTTCCTATAAGTATGCTTCACAGAAGACTTGGAAGTTGCATAGGTTGGATACTGAATTTGGCCCAATATCTTGGGGATGGAGTTGGAAATTGGCAAGCACATCCCGGTAAAACTTTGATCCTGGCGGTTTGAAGCCACGGCTTATGTGGTCAACAAAGACCACCACCTCGCCCTGCCTTGGGGTCGGAGGATTTTCTGTTCCTGGAACTCGCCATTTAATTTCAGTTTTCTTAGGCAAGGAGCCGATGTTAACCATCTCATTCAGCTGAGTTTCAGTGACCCGGGAACGAGCCCAGTTGCAAGCAGTGAATTGTTTGGCCATTGCGAAACAAACAAGCTGAAAATGAAAGGCCGGTTTATAAATCACGCATGATGATATGCAAGATACAATGGAGTAAGAAACGTACTGATATGCGAAATGGCATAAACCGGAGACCAATGCAATAAGAGAAAAAAGGTAATACCAGGATAGGGGTACTCAGACACTGTTAAACCGGAGTATAACTATGAAGGCAAAGGGCTCATCCGGTTTATCAGAGGGCTAATGGTGCAGATTGATTATGCAAAGTTAAAACCGCTTATGTTGGTGTGAGGAGAAACAAATTTCACATAGATATATATAAATTTCGGATCTAAGGTAAGACTGAAAAGCAAAATATTTCGACCTAAAAAGGGTAAGACCCAAAACAGTTTATGAAGGACTACAGCAGTTCTTTGCGCATAAGGATTTGTGAGGGTAACAGAAGATTAATCACGGTAAGGGATATGATAAGTACGAAGTATTCATCTATAGGCCAAGGAAGAACAACACCAAAAGCTATGATGAACTTCAAGAACCGCGAGGAGGAGGGAAACCCTAATGGATCTAGAAAGGAACGGGGGAAGGACTTATTGTGGTTGTAGAAGCAGCGGAGGGGTGCTGCGGAATTATGGTGCGAACAGGTCGATGCAGCGGCCGACGGTGAAGCAGAGGCGAGGCTGGACGATGACGGCGGCGCTCAGGTGCGGAGACGTCGCAAGGAAGAAGAAGGGAGGAAAGGATGGCGGAAGGAAAATAAAGGGGTCCTTTGCCCCTATTTATAAGGCGAAGCGATGAAACGACAAGTGCGGGAATCGAGGAGCCCAAAAATGGATAAGTTAATAAAGGTGTCGCCTCGGTGACTAAATACACATTAAATGAAGGTAATCTTCGACATCAACGGATGGATGACGTCAGGGCGGTTTATCATAATCTTGAAGTATGATGTCACGGCGGTTTACAAGATTAAGGTGAAGATATGAGGGAGGAATTTTTCTAAGTGTAGAAGATTGACATGAACAAGTTCAAACCAATCTGGGGCCTAATGTTGGGGATATTACTACTTGATGTAAACTGGCCTTCCATAGCCGGGTTAACTCCTTGAAGATTAGAAGCCCATGAAGATGCAAGGATGATGGCACTTTACGAAGGCCCAAGGCCCAAAGGCGGGTTAAAGCCTGTAAATGTAAACTGACCTAGTCATGTAACTTGTATTGTAAGATAGGAAGGATAGAGACCGAACCGGACACATTTATGATCCGGCTTTGGGACTCTGTAGCCCGACGGGTGTCAACCTATGTATATAAAGGGACGACCCGGCAGCGGTTTAGGGAGAGACAACAACTCAAGAGCCAGACAAAGCGGATTTGCTCCCTGGCCTTTGAAACCCTAGCAATACCAATCACAACTAGACGTAGGCTTTTACCTTCCTTGAAGGGGCCGAACTAGTATAAAACTCCACGTGTCCCCTGGTCCGGTTTAACCCCTTTAAGCTAACCCGTAGCGATGGCTCCACAACTAAGTCCTTTCACAAGGACATCTGCCGTGACAAACCCATGACACGTAGGCTTTTACCTTCATCGTAAGGGGCCGAACTAGTATAAAACCTCTCATGTCCTTTGTCCCAATTAACCCGTTTAAGCTTCCTAGTTGCGATGGCCCTACGACTAAGTCCTTTATCTAGGACATCTGCCGTGACAATTCCACGACAGTATAGAAACTTCCAACTCAAGTTTTTTCTTCATAAGATTGCATCAAAGCATCAACGATATGTTTAGTAAAGGCTTTATTTTGACTATAAGCATGAGGAGAATTTAGCATGGATTGCAACAAGGAAATACAATCTATCAAAGAGCAATTATCATAATTAAATTCCTTGAAATCCAAAATAGTGGGTTCATTGATATCTAACGTTTTAATCTCTTCAATCCTACTTTTAACAATTTTTGCATCAAGATCTAAAGACTCCGAATTTTTAGAACGCCTTCTAGATAAAGGTGGCTCATCTTCAATCCCATCATTATCAAGATTCATATTGCAAACAAAGATTTAATAGGGGACACATCAATAACTTTTAGATCTTCATCTTTATTTTCATGAAAACTAGAAGAACACACTTTCACAAAGCAATCTTTCTTAGCACGCATCCTATCGGTTCTTTCTTTACACTCATAAATGGAAATTTTCATGGCTTTGAGAGACTCATTGATATCATGCTTAGGTGGAATAGATCTAAGTTTGAAAGAATCAACATCAAGAGAAATTCTATCAACGTTCCTAGCCAACTCATCAATCTTAACCAATTTTTCTTCAATCAAAGCATTGAAACTCTTTTATGAACTAATAAATTCTTTAATATTAGATTCAAAATCAGAGGGCATCTTATTATAATTTCCATAAGAATTGTTGTAGGAATTATCATAATTATTAGAGGAATTACTAGGAAACGGCCTAGAATTAAGATTACCTCTATACGCGTTATTACCAAAATTGTTCCTACCAACAAAATTCACGTCCATAGATTCATTATTATTCTCAATCAAAGTAGATAAAGGCATATCATTAGGATCAGTAGGAGCACTGTTATTAGCAAACAATTTCATAAGTTCATCCATCTTTCCACTCAAAACATTAATTTCTTCTATCGCATGCACTGTTTTACTAGTAGATCTTTCAGTGTGCCATTGAGAATAATTAACCATAATATGACCTAGGAGTTTGGTAGCTTCTCCTAAAGTAATTTCCATAAAAGTGCCTCCCACGGCCGAATCTAAAAGATTTCTAGAAGCAAAATTCAATCCGGCATAAAAATTGTGTATAATCATCCATAAATTCAAACCATGTGTAGGGCAATTACGTATCATTAATTTCATCCTCTCCCAAGATTATGCGACATGTTCACGATCAAGTTGCTTAAAATTCATAATATCGTTTCTAAGAGAGATGATCTTAGCGGGAGGAAAATACTTAGAGATAAAAGCATCTTTGCACTTATTCCATGAATGAATACTATTTTTAGGCAAAGACGAAAACCAAGCTTTGGCACGATCTCTAAGCGAAAACGGAAATAGCTTCAGTTTAACAATATCATTATCCACATCTTTATTCTTTTGCATATCACACAAATCAACAAAGTTGTTTAGATGGGTAGCGACATCTTCACTAGGAAGGCCGGAAAACGGATCTTTCATGATAAGATTCAACAAAGCAACATTAATTTCACAAGATTCAGCATCGGTAAGAGGAGCAATCGGAGTGCTAATAAAATAATTATTGTTGGTATTGGTAAAGTCACACAATTTAGTATTATCTTGAGCCATCGTGACAAGCAAGCAATCCAACACACAAGCAAACAAGAAAAGGGCAAAAAGGCAAATAGAAAAAGAGAAGGGGAACGGAAAGAGAGGGAGAAGAGAGGGCAAATAAAACGGCAAGGGTGAAGTGGGGGAGAGGAAAACGAGAGGCAAATGGCAAATAATGTAATGCGAGGGATAAGAGTTTGTGATGGGTACTTGGTATGTCTTGACTTGTCGTAGATCTCCCCGGCAACGCCGTCAGAAATCCTTCTTGCTACCTCTTGAGCACTGTGTTAGTTTTCCCTTGAAGAGGAAAGGGTGATGCAGTAAAGTACTGTAAGTATTTCCCTCAGTTTTTGAGAACCAAGGTATCAATCCAGTAGGAGATTATGCTCAAGTCCCACGCACCTACACAAACAAATAAGAACCTCGCAACCAACGTGATAAAGGGGTTGTCAATCCCTTCAGGGTCACTTACGAGAGTGAGATCTGATAGATATGATAAGATAATATTTTTGGTATTTTTATGATAAAGATAAATAAAGATGCAAAGTAAAATAAACGGCGATAGAAATAACTAAGTATTGGAAGATTAATATGATAGAAGATAGACTCGGGGGCCATAGGTTTCACTAGTGGCTTCTCTCAAGAGCATAAGTATTATGGTGGGCAAACGAATTATTGTCGAGCAATCGATAGAATTGAGCATAGTTATGAGAATATCTAGGTATGATCATGTATATAGGCATCACGTCCGCGACAAGTAGACCGAAACAATTCTGCATCTACTACTATTACTCAACACATCGACTGCTATCCAGCATGCATCTAGAGTATTAAGTTCATAAGAAGAGAGTAATGCTTTAAGTAAGATGACATGGTGTAGAGGGATAAACTCATGCAATATGATATAAACCCCATCTTTTTATCCTCGATGGCAACAATACAATACGTGTCAGTTCCCTTTCTGTCACTGGGATCGAGCACCGCAAGATTGAACCCAAAGCTAAGCACTTCTCCCATTGCAAGAAAGATCAACTAGTAGGCCAAACCAAACTGATAATTCGAAGAGACTTGCAAAGATAAACCAATCATACATAAAAGAATTCAGAGAAGAATCAAATATTGTTCATAGATAATCTGGATCATAAACCCACAATTCATCGGATCTTGACAAACACACCGCAAAAGAAGATTACATCGAATAGATCTCCAAGAAGATCGAGGAGAAATTTGTATTGAGATCCAAAGAGAGAGAAGAAGCCATCTAGCTAATAACTATGGACCCGAAGGTCTGAAATAAACTACTCACACATCACCGGAGAGGCCATGGAGTTGATGTAGAGGCCCTCCGTGATCGATGCCCCCTCCGGCGGAGCTCCGAAAAAGGCCCCAAGATGGGATCTCTCGGGTACAGAAGGTTGTGGCGGTGGAATTAGGTTTTCGTGGTGCTCCTGGATGTTTGGGGGGTACGTGGATATATAGAGGAGGAATAAGTACGTCGGTGGAGCAACGGAGGGCACGAGGGTGGAGGGCGCGCCCAGGGGGGTAGCTGTGCCCCCCTGCCTCGTGCCTTCCTCCCCTGTTTCTTGACGGCCACTCCAAGTCTCCTGGATCACGTTTGTTGAGAAAATCACGTTCCCGAAGGTTTCATTCCGTTTGGACTCTGTTTGATATTCCTTTTCTTTGAAACCCTAAAATAAGCAAAAAACAGCAATTTGGGTTGGGCCTATGATTAGTAGGTTAGTCCCAAAAATTATATAAAAGTGTAAAATAAAGCCCATTAACATCCAAAAAAGATAATATAATAGCATGGAGCAATCAAAAATTATAGATACGTTGGAGACGTATCACCCCCTGGGCGCGCCTCCCTGCCTCGTGGCCTCCTCGCTTCTTTCTTGACGTCCACTCCAAGTCTCTTGGATCACGTTTGTTCCAAAAATAACTCTCCCGAAGGTTTCATTCCATTTGATATTCCTTTTCTGCGAAACACTGAAATAAGCAAAAGACAACAATTTGCACTAAGCCTTTGGTTAATAGGTTAGTCCCAAAAATAATATAAAGGTATATTAAAGCCCATTAAACATCCAAAACAGATAATATAATAGCATGGAACAATAAAAAATTATAAATACGTTGCAGACGTATTAGCTACGACCAGCCGCCCCATCGCCGGGCTTGCTTTGAGGACGGTGGCGGGTCATCCCACCGCCGCACCCCGGTGAAGTGCGAGGAGGGCTCCGGCTGAGCTTGGGGAAGAGTTGGGAGGTGGTTCTCGGGAGTAGTCGCGGGCGTAGGGGACGCTTTTGCCTATTCTTCCTTTCTTTTCTCCCTGCATCACAAGAAACAAGTATGGGGCCCCACGGGGGCATATAATGAACCGTAGCGCCTTTCCTGCCTTTTGCTATGTTTATCACTTGTGAGTTGTACTGTGGTATCAGTGCTTTACGTAGGCATGTAAGGATAACTTAGCTCGATGCATCTAAAGCAGCCTCCACCTCGTGAGGCGCGCATCTCCCGGCACCTGATGAGACCTCCCTGCTGAGGACTTGGGAGGTGTCGAGATACTGCAAAAATTCATTTAAGAAACCCTTATCCTACCTTGCTCGGGTGAAGGAAATATGCCCTAGAGGCAATAATAAAGTTGTTATTTATATTTCCTTATATCATGATAAATGTTTATTATTCATGCTAGAATTGTATTAACCGAAAGCTTAGTACATGTGTGAATACATAGACAAACAGAGTGTCACTAGTTTGCCTCTACTTGACTAGCTCGTTGAATCAATGATGGTTATGTTTCCTAACCATAGACATGAGTTGTCATTTGATTAAACGGGATCACATCATTAGAGAATGATGTGATTGACTTGACCCATCCGTTAGCTTAGCACAATGATCGTTTAGTTTGTTGCTTTTGCTTTCTCCATAACTATACATGTTCCTATGACTATGAGATCATGCAACTCCCAAATATCGGAGGAACACTTTGTGTGCTACCAAATGTCACAACGTAACTGGGTGATTATAAATGTGCTCTACATGTGTCTCTGATGGTGTTTGTTGAGTTGGCATGGATCGAGATTAGGATTTGTCACTCCGATTGTCGGAGAGGTATCTCTGGGCCCTCTCGGTAATGCACATCACTATAAGCCTTGCAAGCAATGTAGCTAATGAGTTAGTTACGGGATCTAGCATTATAGAACAAGGAAAGAGACTTGTTAGTAACGAGATTGAACTAGGTATTGAGATACCGACGATCGAATCTCGGGCAAGTAACATACCGATGACAAAGGGAACAACGTATACCGTTATGTGGTTTGACCGATAAAGATCTTCGTAGAATATGTAGGAACCAATATGAGCATCCAGGTTCCTCTATTGGTTATTGATCGGAGATAAGTCTCAGTCATGTCTACATAGTTCTCGAACCCGTAGGGTCCGCACGTTTAACGTTCGGTGACGATCGGTATTACGAGTTTATGTGTTTTGATGTACCGAAGGTAGTTCAGAGTCCCGGATTTGATCACGGACATAACGAGGAATCTCAAAATGGTCGAGACATAAAGATCGATATATTGGAAGCCTATATTTGGACATCAGAATGGTTCCGAGTTGTTCGGGCATTTTTTCGGAGTACCAGGAGGTTACCGGAACCCCTCGGGGAGTATATGGGCCTTATTGGGCCTTAGTGGAATAGAGGAGAGGGAAGGGAAAAGAGGGAGGCGCGCCCGCCAAGCCCAATCTGAATTGGGAGGGGGCCGACCCCCCTTTCCTTCCTCCCTCTCTCCTCCTTCCTTCCTCTCCTACTCCTACTTGGAAGGGCTCCTACTTCTACTAGGAAAGGGAGGAATCCTACTCTCGGAGGGAGTAGGACTTCCCCAGGGATGCCATAGAGAGGGTCGGCCCTCCCCCTCCTCCACTCCTTTATATACGGGGGAGGGGGCCACCCCATGGACACACAAGTTGATCAGTTGATCTTTTAGCCGTGTGCGGTGCCCCCTTTCACCATAATCCACCTCAGTTATATCGTAGTGGTGCTTAGGCGAAGCCCTGTTCCGGTAGCAACATCATCACCGTCATCACGCCGTTGTGCTAACGAAACTCTCCCACGAAGCTCTACTAGATTGTGAGTTCGCGGGACATCACCGAGCTGAACGTGTGCAGATCACGGAGGTGTCGTACGTTCGGTACTAGGATCGGTCGATCGTGAAGACGTGCGACTACATCAGCCGCGTTGTCATAACGTGTAGGATCAAAAGTATGTCTAGAGGGGGGTGATTAGACTACTTGACCAAATAAAAACTTAACCTTTTCCCAATTTTAGTTCTTGGCAGTTTTTAGCTATCTTAGGACAAGTCAAGCAATCATTACACAATTCAAGCAAGCATGCAAAGAGTATATTGGCAGCGGAAAGTAAAGCATGCAACTTGCAAGAATATAAAGGGAAGGGTTTGGAGAATTCAAACGCTATTGGAGACACGGATGTTTTTCCCGTGGTTCAGATAGGTGGTGCTATCCTACATCCACGTTGATGGAGACTTCAACCCACGAAGGGTAACGGTTGCGCGAGTCCACGGAGGGCTCCACCCACGAAGGGTCCATGAAGAAGCAACCTTGTTTATCCCACCATGGCCATCGCCCATGAAGGACTTGCCTCACTAGCGGTAGATCCTCACAAAGTAGGCGATCTCCTTGCCCTTACAAACTCCTTGGTTCAACTCCACAATCTTGTCGGAGGCTCCCAAGTGACACCTAGCCAATCTAGGAGACACCACTCTCCAAGAAGTAACAAATAGTGTGTTGATGATGAACTCCTTGCTCTTGTGCTTCAAATGATAGTCTCCCCAACACTCAACTCTCTCTCATAGGATTTGGATCTGGTGGAAAGAAGATTTGAGTGGAAAGCAACTTGGGGAAGGCTAGAGATCAAGATTCATATGATAGGAATGGAATATCTTGGTCTCAACACATGAGTAGGTGGTTCTCTCTCAGAACATATGAGTTGGAATGATGTATGTGTTCGGATTGCTCTCTCCTCGAGTGAAGAGCAGGTGGAGGGGTATTTATAGCCTCCACACAAAATCCAACTGTTACACACAATTTATCAATCTCGGTGGGACCGAATCAGAAAACTCGGTCGGACCGAAATAGTAAACCTAGTGACCGTTAGGAATTTTGGTGGGACTGACATGCAACTCAGTAGGACCGATTCGGTTAGGGTTTGGGCATAACGTAATCTCGGTGAGACCGATTGCACAAACTTGGTGAGACCGAGTTTGGCAATAAGCTAACCAGAGAGTTGGTCAGGCAAACTCGATGGGACCGACTTGCTCTTTCGGTGAGACCTAAAAGTTACAAGAAGGAAACATAGAGTTTACCTTGCATTCTCGGTGGGACCGATTCGCTCTTTCGGTGAGACCGAAAAGTTACGAAAGGGAAACAGAGAGTTTGCAAGCCCATCTCAGTGAGACCGAGATCCTTATCGGTAGGACCGAATTGCTAGGGTTTGGCAGTGGCAAATGACAAGTGAAACTCGGTGGCGCCGGATTGAAAGAATTGGTATGACCGAGTTTCGCTTAGGGTTTAGGTCATTTGTGGATATGGGAAAGTAGCTGAGGATTTTGGAGCATATCATTAAGCACATAAAGCAAGAGGCTCATTAAGCAACACCTCATCCCTCCTTGATAGTATCGGCTTTTCCTAAAGACTCAATGTGATCTTGGATCACTAAAATATAAAATGAAGAGTCTTGAACTTTTGAGCTTGAGCCAATTCTTTGTCCTTAGCATTTTGAGGGTTCCACTTTCATATCCATGCCATGCCAATCATTGAGCTTTCCTGAAATAATCATCTTGAAATAGCATTAGCTCAATGAGCTATATGTTGTTATGAATTACCAAAACCACCTAGGGATAGTTGCACTTTCAATCTCCCCCTTGTTGGTAATTGATGACAACATATAGATCAAAGCTACGACAAATAATAATAAGCATGAAATATATCGTCGCTTTGAGAAGTATGTGACAAATAAGAGCTCCCCCTAAATTTGTGCATATTTAAAATTTTCTTTGGACTGCAAATGCACAAGGAGTTAGAATCATGGGTTACTCTTCCATGTCACATACATCTTGGTGGAGCGCTCAAAAATGATAAGATTGAAATACATGCACTCATCACCAAGAATAGTGAGTGATCACAAAAGATAGATAGAATGATAATATTTAAGCAAGCATTAAGCAAACATTAAGTGTAGCTTATGATCAAACACATGATCATCGATGTCTCACAAACATAAGGACGTAGTATCTCACACACAAGCAAACAAAGTTCGAAAAACCACCAAATAAAACAAGAGAGAATAAAAGCAACACTCTCTCTCGAAGCCTATGATCTATACATTTTCTCCCCCTTTGGCAACAAGTTACCAAAAAGTTCCTAGAAAATGCATAGTGCTAAGTCGACGCTCAGGCATGATCTTCAGGTGGTGGTGGAGTCCGGAGCACTCCAAGGATGAAGCCTTTGGTAGACGTGGTCGGAGTTGAGGCTGAAGTGGATGCTGGAGCTGGTGGAACTGAGGCTGTGGCTGGCGCAGACGTTGTAGCTCTGGTGTCAGCAACTGGCAGTGCAGACTGAAGGAAATATGCCCAAGAGGCAATAATAAAGTTATTATTTATTTCTTTATATCATGATAAATGTTTATTATTCATGCTAGAATTGTATTAACCGGAAACATAATACATGTGTGAATACATAGACAAACAGAGTGTCACTAGTATGCCTCTACTTGACTAGCTCGTTAATCAAAGATGGTTATGTTTCCTAACCATGAACAAAGAGTTGTTGTTTGATTAACGAGGTCACATCATTAGTTGAATGATCTGATTGACATGACCCATTTCATTAGCTTAGCACCCGATCGTTTAGTATGTTGCTATTGCTTTCTTCATGACTTTTACATGTTCCTATGACTATGAGATTATGCAACTCCCGTTTGCCGGAGGAACACTTTGGGTACTACCAAACGTCACAATGTAACTGGGTGATTATAAAGGAGTACTACAGGTGTCTCCAATGGTAGATGTTGGGTTGGCGTATTTCGAGATTAGGGTTTGTCACTCCGATTGTCGGAGAGGTATCTTTGGGCCTTCTCGGTAATACACATCACATAAGCCTTGCAAGCATTATAACTAAGATGTTAGTTGTGAGATGATGTATTACGGAACGAGTAAAGAGACTTGCCAGTAATGAGATTGAACTAGGTATTGGATACCGACGATCGAATCTCAGGCAAGTAACATACCAATGACAAAGGGAACAACGTATGTTGTTATGCGGTCTGACCGATAAAGATCTTCGTAGAATATGTAGGAGCCAATATGGGCATCCAGGTCCCGCTATTGGTTATTGACCGGAGACGTGTCTCGGTCATGTCTACATTGTTCTCGAACCGTAGGGTCCGCACGCTTAACGTTACGATGACAGTTATTATGAGTTTATGCATTTTGATGTACCGAAGGTTGTTCGGAGTCCCGGATGTGATCACGGACATGACGAGGAGTCTCAAAATGGTCGAGACATAAAGATTGATATATTGGAAGCCTATGTTTGGACATCGGAAGTGTTCCGGGTGAAATCGGGATTTTACCGGAATACCGGGAGGGTTACCGGAACCCCCCGGGAGCTAGATGGGCCATAATGGGCCTTAGTGGAAAAGACAAGGGGCTGCCCTAGATGGGCTGCGCGCCTCCCCCTTCCCCTAGTCCTATTAGGACTAGGAAAGGGTGGCCGGCCACCTCCTCCTCTTTTCCCCTCCGAGGAATCCTAGTTGGACTAGGATTGGAGGGGGAATCCTACTCCTAGTGGGAGTAGGACTCTCCTGCGCCTCCTCCTTGGCCGGCCAGCCCCTCCCCCTTGGATCCTTTATATACGGGGGCAGGGGGCACCTCTAGACACACAAGTTGATCCTTGAGATCGTTCCTTAGCCGTGTGCGGTGCCCCCTGCCACCAAATTCCACCTCGATCATACCATTGTAGTGCTTAGGCGAAGCCCTGCGTCGGTAGTACATCAAGATCGTCACCACGCCGTCATGCTGACGGAACTCCTCCCCGAAGCTTTGCTGGATCGGAGCCCGGGGATCGTCATCGAGCTGAACGTGTGCTAAGAACTCGGAGGTGCCGGAGTAACGGTGCTTGGATCGGTCGGATCGGGAAGAAGACGTACGACTACTTCCTCTACGTTGTGTCAACGCTTCCGTTGCGATCTACAAGGGTACGTAGATCAGACTCTCCCCCTCGTTGCTATGCATCACCATGATCTTGCGTGTGCGTAGGAATTTCTTTGAAATTACTACATTCCCCAACAGTGGCATCCGAGCCTATGTTTTATGGTTTGATGTTATTTGCACGAGTAGAACACAAGTGAGGTGTGGGCGATACAAGTCATACTGCCTACCAGCATGTCATACTTTGGTTCGGCGGTATTGTTGGACGAGACGACACGGACCAACCTTACGCGTACGCTTACGCGAGACCGGTTCCCTCGACGTGCTTTGCACATAGATGGCTTGCGGGCGACTGTCTCTCCAACTTTAGTTTAACCGAGTATGGCTACGCCCGGTCCTTGAGAAGGTTAAAACAGAGTCTATTTGACAAACTATCGTTGTGGTTTTGATGTGTAGGTGAGATGAGTTCTTGCTTAATCCCGTAGCAGCCACGTAAAACTTGCAACAACAAAGTAGAGGACGTCTAACTTGTTTTTGCAGGGCATGTTGTGATGTGATATGGTCAAGGCATGATGCTGATTTTATTGTATGAGATGATCATGTTTTGTAACCAAGTTATCGGCAACTGGCAGGAGCCATATGGTTGTCGCTTTATTGTATGCAATGCAATCGCGATGTAATGCTTTACTTTATTGCTAAGCGGTAGTGATAGTCGTGGAAGCATAAGATTGGCGAGACGACAACGATGCTACGATAGAGATCAAGGTGTCGCGCCGGTGACGATGGTGATCATGACGGTGCTTCGGAGATGGAGATCACAAGCACAAGATGATGATGGCCATATCATATCACTTATATTGATTGCATGTGATGTTTATCTTTTATGCATCTTATCTTGCTTTGATTGACGGTAGCATTATAAGATGATCTCTCACTAAATTATCAAGAAGTGTTCTCCCAGAGTATGCACCGTTGCGAAAGTTCTTCGTGCTGAGACACCACGTGATGATCGGGTGTGATAGGCTCTACGTTCAAATACAACGGGTGCAAAACAGTTGCACACGCGGAATACTCAGGTTATACTTGACGAGCCAAGCATATACAGATATGGCCTCGGAACACGGAGACCGAAAGGTCGAGCGTGAATCATATAGTAGATATGATCAACATAATGATGTTCACCGATGAAACTACTCCATCTCACGTGATGATCGGACATGGTTTAGTTGATTTGGATCACGTGATCACTTAGAGGATTAGAGGGATGTCTATCTAAGTGGGAGTTATTAAGTAATATGATTAATTGAACTTAAATTTATCATGAACTTAGTACCTGATAGTATCTTGCTTGTTTATGTTGATTGTAGATAGATGGCTCGTGCTGTTGTTCCGTTGAATTTTAATGCGTTCCTTGAGAAAGCAAAGTTGAAAGATGATGGTAGCAATTACACGAACTGGGTCCGTAACTTGAGGATTATCCTCATTGCTGCACAAAAGAATTACGTCCTGGAAGCACCGCTGGGTGCCAGGCCTGCTGCTGGAGCAACACCAGATGTTATGAACGTCTGGCAGAGCAAAGCTGATGACTACTCGATAGTTCAGTGTGCCATGCTTTACGGCTTAGAATCGGGACTTCAATGACGTTTTGAACGTCATGGAGCATATGAGATGTTCCAGGAGTTGAAGTTAATATTTCAAACAAATGCCCGGATTGAGAGACATGAAGTCTCCAATAAGTTCTATAGCTGCAAGTTGGAGGAGAACAGTTCTGTCAGTGAGCATATACTCAAAATGTCTGGGTATAACAATCACTTGATTCAGATGGGAGTTAATCTCCCAGATGATTGCGTCATTGACAGAATTGTCCAATCACTGCCACCAAGCTACAAGAGCTTTGTGATGAACTATAATATGAAAGGGATGAACAAGACTATTCCCGAGCTCTTCGCAATGCTGAAAGCTGCAGAGATTGAAATCAAGAAGGAGCATCAAGTGTTGATGGTTAACAAAACCACTAGTTTCAAGAAAAAGGGCAAAGGGAAGAAGAAGGGGAACTTCAAGAAGAACGGCAAGCAAGTTGCTGCTCAGGAGAAGAAACCCAAGTCTGGACCTAAGCCTGAAACTGAGTGCTTCTACTGCAAGCAGACTGGTCACTGGAAGTGGAACTGCCCCAAGTATTTGGCGGATAAGAAGGATGGCAAGGTGAACAAAGGTATATGTGATATACATGTTATTGATGTGTACCTTACTAATGCACGCAGTAGCACCTGGGTATTTGATACTGGTTCTGTTGCTAATATTTGCAACTCGAAACAGGGACTACGGATTAAGCGAAGATTAGCTAAGGACGAGGTGACGATGCGCGTGGGAAACGGTTCCAAAGTCGATGTGATCGCGGTCGGCATGCTACCTCTACATCTACCTTCGGGATTAATATTAGACCTAAATAATTGTTATTTGGTGCCAGCGTTGAGCATGAACATTATATCTGGATCTTGTTTAATGCGAGACGGTTATTCATTTAAATCGGAGAATAATGGTTGTTCTATTTATATGAGTAATATCTTTTATGGTCATGCACCCTTGAAGAGTGGTCTATTCTTGTTAAATCTCGATAGTAGTGATACACATATTCATAATGTAGAAGCCAAAAGATGCAGAGTTGATAATGATAGTGCAACTTATTTGTGGCACTGCCGTTTAGGTCATATCGGTATAAAGCGCATGAAGAAACTCCATACTGATGGACTTTTGGAACCACTTGATTATGAATCACTTGTTACTTGCGAACCGTGCCTCATGGGCAAGATGACTAAAACACCATTCTCCGGTACTATGGAGAGAGCAACAGATTTATTGGAAATCATACATACCGATGTATGTGGTCCGATGAATATTGAGGCTCGTGGCGGATATCGTTATTTTCTCACCTTCACAGATGATTTAAGCAGATATGGGTATATCTACTTGATGAAACACAAGTCTGAAACATTTGAAAAGTTCAAGGAATTTCAGAGTGAAGTTGAAAATCATCGTAACAAGAAAATAAAGTTTCTACGATCTGATCGTGGAGGAGAATATTTGAGTTACGAGTTTGGTATACATTTGAAAAATTGTGGTATAGTTTCGCAACTCACGCCACCTGGAACACCACAGCGTAATGGTGTGTCCGAACGTTGTAATCGTACTTTACTAGATATGGTACGATCTATGATGTCTCTTACTGATTTACCGCTATCGTTTTGGGGATACGCTTTAGAGACGGCCGCATTCACGTTAAATAGGGCACCATCAAAATCCGTTGAGACGACGCCTTATGAACTGTGGTTTGGCAAGAAACCAAAGTTGTCATTTCTTTAAGTTTGGGGTTGCGATGCTTATGTGAAAAAGCTTCAACCTGATAAGCTCGAACCCAAATCGGAGAAATGTGTCTTCATAGGATATCCAAAGGAAACTATTGGATACACCTTCTATCACAGATCCGAAGGCAAGACTTTTGTTGCTAAATTCGGAAACTTTCTTGAGAAGGAGTTTCTCTCGAAAGAAGTGAGTGGGAGGAAAGTAGAACTTGACGAGGTAACTGCACCCGCTCCCTTATTAGAAAGTAGTACATCACAGAAAACTGTTTCTGCGACACCTACACCAATAAGTGAGGAAGTTGATGATAATGATCATGAAACTTCAGAACAAGATACTACTGAACCTCGTAGATCAACTAGAGCAAGATCCACGCCAGAGTGGTACGGTAATCCAGTTCTGGAAGTCATGCTACTAGATCATGATGAACCTACGAACTATGAAGAAGCGATGGTGAGCCCAGATTCCGCAAAGTGGCTTGAGGCCATGAAATCTGAGATGGGATCCATGTATGAGAACAAAGTATGGACTTTGGTTGACTTGCCCAATGATCGGCAAGCAATTGAGAATAAATGGATCTTCAAGAAAAAGACTGACGCTAACGGTAATATTACTGTCTATAAAGCTCGACTTGTTGCAAAAGGTTTTCGACAAGTTCAAGGGGTTGACTACGATGAGACATTCTCACCCGTAGCGATGCTTAAGTCTGTCAGAATCATGTTAGCAATTACCGCATTTTATGATTATGAAATTTGGCAGATGGATGTCAAAACTGCATTCCTGAATGGATTTCTGGAAGAAGAGTTGTATATGATGCAACCGGAAGGTTTTGTCGATCCAAAGGGAGCTAACAAAGTGTGCAAACTCCAGCGATCCATTTATGGACTGGTGCAAGCATCTCGGAGTTGGAATAAACGCTTTGATAGTGTGATCAAAGCATTTGGCTTTATACAGACTTTTGGAGAAGCCTGTATTTACAAGAAAGTGAGTGGGAGCTCTGTAGCATTCCTGATATTATATGTGGATGACATATTGCTGATTGGAAATGATATAGAATTTCTGGATAGCATAAAGGGATACTTGAATAAGAGTTTTTCAATGAAAGACCTCGGTGAAGCTGCTTACATATTGGGCATTAAGATCTATAGAGATAGATCAAGACGCTTAATTGGACTTTCACAAAGCACATACCTTGACAAGATTTTGAAGAAGTTCAAAATGGATCAAGCAAAGAAAGGGTTCTTGCCTGTGTTACAAGGTGTGAAGTTGAGTCAGACTCAATGCCCGACCACTGCAGAAGATAGAGAGAAAATGAAAGATGTTCCCTATGCTTCAGCCATAGGCTCTATCATGTATGCAATGCTGTGTACCAGACCTGATGTGTGCCTTGCTATAAGTTTAGCAGGGAGGTACCAAAGTAATCCAGGAGTGGATCACTGGACAGCGGTCAAGAACATCCTAAAATACCTGAAAAGGACTAAGGATATGTTTCTCGTATATGGAGGTGACAAAGAGCTCACCGTAAGAGGTTACGTTGATGCAAGCTTTGACACTGATCCGGACGATTCTAAATCGCAAACCGGATACGTGTTTACTTTAAAAGGTGGAGCTGTCAGTTGGTGTAGTTCTAAACAAAGCGTCGTAGCGGGATCTACATGTGAAGCGGAGTACATAGCTGAAGGAAATATGCCCTAGAGGCAATAATAAAGTTATTATTTATTTCCTTATATCATGATAAATGTTTATTATTCATGCTAGAATTGTATTAACCGGAAACATAATACATGTGTTAATACATAGACCAACAAAGTGTCACTAGTATGCCTCTACTTGACTAGCTCGTTAATCAAAGATGGTTATGTTTCCTAACCATGAACAAAGAGTTGTTATTTGATTAACGAGGTCACATCATTAGTAGAATGATCTGATTGACATGACCCATTCCATTAGCTTAGCACCCGATCGTTTAGTATGTTGCTATTGCTTTCTTCATGACTTATACATGTTCCTATAACTATGAGATTATGCAACTCCCGCTTACCGGAGGAACACTTTGGGTACTACCAAACGTCACAACGTAACTGGGTGATTATAAAGGAGTACTACAGGTGTCTCCAATGGTAGATGTTGGGTTGGCGTATTTCGAGATTAGGGTTTGTCACTCCGATTGTCGGAGAGGTATCTCTGGGCCCTCTCGGTAATGCACATCACATAAGCCTTGCAAGCACTGCAACTAATATGTTAGTTGTGAGTTGATGTATTACGGAACGAGTAAAGAGACTTGCCGGTAACGAGATTGAACTAGGTATTGGATACCGACGATCGAATCTCGGGCAAGTAACATACCGATGACAAAGGGAACAACGTATGTTGTTATGCGGTCTGACCGATAAAGATCTTCGTAGAATATGTAGGAGCCAATATGGGCATCCAGGTCCCGCTATTGGTTATTGACCGGAGACGTGTCTCGGTCATGTCTACATTGTTCTCGAACCGTAGGGTCCGCACGCTTAACGTTACGATGACAGTTATTATGAGTTTATGCATTTTGATGTACCGAAGGTTGTTCGGAGTCCCGGATGAGATCACGGACATGACGAGGAGTCTCGAAATGGTCGAGACGTAAAGATTGATATATTGGAAGCCTATGTTTGGACATAGGAAGTGTTCCCGGTGAAATCGGGATTTTACCGGAATACCGGGAGGGTTACCGGAACCCCCCGGGAGACTAATGGGCCTATTGGGCCTTAGTGGAAAAAGAGAAAAGGGACAAGCCCATAGCTGGCCGGCGCCCCCCCCCCCCTTTCCCCAAGTCCTAGTAGGACTAGGAGAAGGGGCCGGCCCCCCTCTCTCTCCTTTCCCCCCCGGGAGTCCTAATAGGATTAGGATTGGAGGGGGAGTCCTACTCCCGATGGGAGTAGGACTCCCCTGCGCCTCCTCTCCCTGGCCGGCCGGCTCCCCCTCCTCCAACCTTTATATACGGGGGCAGGGGGCACCCCAAGACACACAAGTTGATCCTTGAGATCGTTCCTTAGCCGTGTGCGGTGCCCCCTGCCACCAAATTCCACCTCGATCATACCGTTACAGTGCTTAGGCGAAGCCCTGCGTCGGTAGTACATCAAGATCGTCATCACGCCGTCGTGCTGACGAAACTCTTCCTCGACGCTTTGCTGGATCGGAGCCCGAGGAACGTCATCGAGCTGAACGTGTGCTAAGAACTCGGAGGTGCCGGAGTAACGGTGCTTGGATCGGTCGGATCGGGAAGAAGACGTACGACTACTTCCTCTACGTTGTGTGATCGCTTCCGCAGTCGGTCTGCGTTGGTACGTAGACAACACTCTCCCCTCTCGTTGCTATGCATCACCATGATCTTGCGTGTGCGTAGGAAAATTTTCGAAATTACTACGTTCCCCAACAGTGGCATCCGAGCCTAGGTTTTATGGTTTGATGTTATTTGCACGAGTAGAACACAAGTGAGTTGTGGGCGATACAAGTCATACTGCCTACCAGCATGTCATACTTTGGTTCGGCGGTATTGTTGGGTGAGACGATCCGGACCAACCTTACGCGTCCTCTTACGCGAGACCGGTTCCCTCGACGTGCTTTGCACATAGATGGCTTGCGGAAGACTGTCTCTCCAACTTTAGTTGAACCAAGTGTGACTACGCCCGGTCCTTGAGAAGGTTAAAACGGAGTCTATTTGACGAACTATCGTTGTGGTTTTGATGCGTAGGTGAGATGAGTTCTTACTTAAGCCCGTAGCAGCCACGTAAAACTTGCAACAACAAAGTAGAGGACATCTAACTTGTTTTTGCAGGGTATGTTGTGATGTGATATGGTCAAGGCATGATGCTGATTTTATTGTATGAGATGATCATGTTTTGTAACCGAGTTATCGGCAACTGGCAGGAGCCATATGGTTGTCGCTTTATTGTATGCAATGCAATCGCGATGTAATGCTTTACTTGATTACTAAACGGTAGTGATAGTCGTGGAAGCATAAGATTGGCGAGACGACAACGATGCTACGATGGAGATCAAGGTGTCGCGCCGGTGACGATGGTGATCATGACGGTGCTTCGGAGATGGAGATCACAAGCACAAGATGATGATGGCCATATCATATCACTTATATTGATTGCATGTGATGTTTATCCTTTTATGCATCTTATCTTGCTTTGATTGACGGTAGCATTATAAGATGATCTCTCACTAAATTATCAAGAAGTGTTCTCCCCGAGTATGCACCGTTGCCAAAGTTCGTCGTGCCCAGACACCACGTGATGATCGGGTCTGATAAGCTCTACGTCCAAATACAACGGGCGCAAAACAGTTGCACACGCAGAATACTCGGGTTATACTTGACGAGCCAAGCATATACAGATATGGCCTCGGAACACGGAGACCGAAAGGTCGAGCGTGAATCATATAGTAGATATGATCAACATAACGATGTTCACCATTGAAAACTACTCCATCTCACGTGATGATCGGTTATGGTTTAGTTGATTTGGATCACGTGATCACTTAGAGGATTAGAGGGATGTCTATCTAAGTGGGAGTTCCTAAGTAATTTGATTAACTGAACTTAAACTTATCATGAACTTAGTACCTGATAGTATCTTGCTTGTTTATGTTGATTGTAGATAGATGGCTCGTGCTATTGTTCCGTTGAATTTTAATGCGTTCCTTGAGAAAGCAAAGTTGAAAGATGATGGTAGCAATTACACGGACTGGGTCCGTAACCTGAGGATTATCCTCATTGCTACACAGAAGAATTACGTCCTGGAAGCACCGCTGGGTGACAGGCCTGCTGCTGGAGCAACGCCAGATGTTATGAACGTCTGGCAGAGCAAAGCTGATGACTACTCGATAGTTCAGTGTGCCATGCTTTACGGCTTAGAATCGGGACTTCAACGACGTTTTGAACGTCATGGTGCATATGAGATGTTCCAGGAGTTGAAGTTAATATTTCAAGCAAATGCCCGAATTGAGAGATATGAAGTCTCCAATAAGTTCTATAGCTGCAAGATGGAGGAGAACAGTTCTGTCAGTGAGCATATACTCAAAATGTCTGGGTATAATAATCACTTGATTCAGATGGGAGTTAATCTTCCAGATGACTGCGTCATTGACAGAATTCTCCAATCACTGCCACCAAGCTACAAGAGCTTCGTGATGAACTATAATATGCAAGGGATGAACAAGACTATTCCCGAGCTCTTCGCAATGCTGAAAGCTGCGGAGGTAGAAATCAAGAAGGAGCATCAAGTGTTGATGGTTAACAAAACCACTAGTTTCAAGAAAAAGGGCAAAGGAAAGAAGAAGGGAAACTTCAAGAAGAACAGCAAGCAAGTTGCTGCTCAGGAGAAGAAACCCAAGTCTGGACCTAAGCCTGAAACTGAGTGCTTCTACTGCAAGCAGACTGGTCACTGGAAGCGGAACTGCCCCAAGTATTTGGCGGATAAGAAGGATGGCAAAGTGAGCAAAGGTATATGTGATATACATGTTATTGATGTGTACCTTACTAGAGCTCACAGTAGCACCTGGGTATTTGATACTGGTTCTGTTGCTAATATTTGCAACTCGAAACAGGGACTACGGAATAAGCGGACGCTAGCAAAGGACGAGGTGACGATGCGCGTGGGAAACGGTTCCAAAGTCGATGTGATCGCGGTCGGCACGCTACCTCTACATCTACCTTCGGGATTAATATTAGACCTAAATAATTGTTATTTGGTGCCAGCGTTGAGCATGAATATTATATCTGGATCTTGTTTGATGCGAGACGGTTATTCATTTAAATCAGAGAATAATGGTTGTTCTATTTATATGAATAATATCTTTTATGGTCATGCACCTTTGAAGAGTGGTCTATTCTTGTTGAATCTCGAAGATAGTGATACACATATTCATAATGTAGAAGCCAAAAGATGCAAAGTTAATAATGATAGTGCAACTTATTTGTGGCACTGCCGTTTAGGTCATATCGGTGTAAAGCGCATGAAGAAACTCCATACTGATGGGCTTTTGGAACCACTTGATTATGAATCACTTGGTACTTGCGAACCGTGCCTCATAGGCAAGATGACTAAGACACCGTTCTCCGGTACTATGGAGAGAGCAACAGATTTGTTGGAAATCATACATACCGATGTATGTGGTCCGATGAATATTGAGGCTCGTGGCGGATATCGTTATTTTCTCACCTTCACAGATGATTTAAGCAGATATGGGTATATCTACTTAATGAAACATAAGTCTGAAACATTTGAAAAGTTCAAAGAATTTCAGAGTGAGGTTGAAAATCATCGTAACAAGAAAATAAAGTTTCTACGATCTGATCGTGGAGGAGAATATTTGAGTTACGAGTTTGGTGTACATTTGAAAAATTGTGGAATAGTTTCGCAACTCACGCCACCCGGAACACCACAGCGTAATGGTGTGTCCGAACGTCGTAATCGTACTTTAGTAGATATGGTGCGATCTATGATGTCTCTTACTGATTTACCGCTATCGTTTTGGGGTTATGCTTTAGAGACGGCCGCATTCACGTTAAATAGGGCACCATCAAAATCCGTTGAGACGACACCTTATGAACTATGGTTTGGCAAGAAACCAAAGTTGTCGTTTCTTAAAGTTTGGGGCTGCGATGCTTATGTGAAAAAGCTTCAACTTGATAAGCTCGAACCCAAATCGGAGAAATGTGTCTTCATAGGATATCCAAAGGAAACTATTGGATACACCTTCTATCACAGATCCGAAGGCAAGACTTTTGTTGCTAAATTCGGAAACTTTCTAGAGAAGGAGTTTCTCTCGAAAGAAGTGAGTGGGAGGAAAGTAGAACTTGACGAGGTAACTGTACCTGCTCCCTTATTGGAAAATAGTACATCACACAAAACTGTTTCTGCGACACCTATACCAATCAGTGAGGAAGCTAATGATGATAATCATGAAACTTCAGGACAAGATACTACTGAACCACGTAGATCAACCAGAGTGAGATCCGCACCAGAATGGTACGGTAATCCAGTTCTGGAAGTCATGCTACTAGATCATGATGAACCTACGAACTATGAAGAAGCGATGGTGAGCCCAGATTCCGCAAAGTGGCTTGAGGCCATGAAATCTGAGATGGGATCCATGTATGAAAACAAAGTATGGACTTTGGTTGACTTGCCCGATGATCGGCAAGCAATTGAGAATAAATGGATCTTCAAGAAAAAGACTGACGCTGACGGTAATGTTACTGTCTATAAAGCTCGACTTGTCGCGAAAGGTTTTCGACAAGTTCAAGGGGTTGACTACGATGAGACCTTCTCACCCGTAGTGATGCTTAAGTCCGTCAGAATCATGTTAGCAATTGCCGCATTTTATGATTATGAAATATGGCAGATGGATGTCAAAACTGCATTCCTGAATGGATTTCTGGAAGAAGAGTTGTATATGATACAACTAGAAGGTTTTGTCGATCCAAAAGGAGCTAACAAAGTATGCAAACTCCAGCGATCCATTTATGGACTGGTGCAAGCATCTCGGAGTTGGAATAAACGCTTTGATAGTGTGATCAAAGCATTTGGCTTTATACAGACTTTTGGAGAAGCCTGTATTTACAAGAAAGTGAGTGGGAGCTCTGTAGCATTTCTGATATTATATGTGGATGACATATTGCTGATTGGAAATGATATAGAATTTCTGGATAGCATAAAGGGATACTTGAATAAAAGTTTTTCGATGAAAGACCTCGGGGAAGCTGCTTACATATTAGGCATAAAGATCTATAGAGATAGATCAAAACGCTTAATTGGACTTTCACAGAGCACATACCTTGACAAGATTTTGAAGAAGTTCAAAATGGATCAAGCAAAGAAAGGGTTCTTGCCTGTGTTACAAGGTGTGAAGTTGAGTCAGACTCAATGCCCGACCACTTCAGAAGATAGAGAGAAAATGAAAGATATTCCCTATGCTTCAGCCATAGGCTCTATCATGTATGC
The DNA here is from genome assembly GCA_034509565.1 of Triticum monococcum. NCBI lineage: Eukaryota > Viridiplantae > Streptophyta > Magnoliopsida > Poales > Poaceae > Triticum > Triticum monococcum. Next base: position 360,435,370 of record CM067845.1, on the reverse strand, counting down.
AATGCTGTGTACCAGACCTGATGTGTGCCTTGCTATAAGTTTAGCAGGGAGGTACCAAAGTAATCCAGGAATGGATCACTGGACAGCGGTCAAGAATATCCTGAAATACCTGAAAAGGACTAAGGATATGTTTCTCGTATATGGAGGTGACAAAGAGCTCACCGTAAAAGGTTACGTTGATGCAAGCTTTGACACTGATCCGGACGATTCTAAATCGCAAACCGGATACGTGTTTACTTTAAACGGTGGAGCTGTCAGTTGGTGCAGTTCTAAACAAAGCGTCGTAGCGGGATCAACATGTGAAGCGGAGTACATAGCTGCTTCGGAAGCAGCAAACGAAGGAGTCTGGATGAAGGAGTTCATATCCGATCTAGGTGTCATACCTAGTGCATCGGGTCCAATGAAAATCTTCTGTGACAATACTGGTGCAATTGCCTTGGCAAAGGAATCCAGATTTCACAAAAGAACCAAACACATCAAGAGACGCTTCAACTCCATCCGGGATTTAGTCCAGGTGGGATACATAGAGATCTGCAAGATACATACGGATCTGAATGTTGCAGACCCGTTGACTAAGCCTCTTCCACGAGCAAAACATGATCAGCACCAAGGCTCCATGGGTGTTAGAATCATTACTGTGTAATCTAGATTATTGACTCTAGTGCAAGTGGGAGACTGAAGGAAATATGCCCTAGAGGCAATAATAAAGTTATTATTTATTTCCTTATATCATGATAAATGTTTATTATTCATGCTAGAATTGTATTAACCGGAAACATAATACATGTGTGAATACATAGACCAACAAAGTGTCACTAGTATGCCTCTACTTGACTAGCTCGTTAATCAAAGATGGTTATGTTTCCTAACCATGAACAAAGAGTTGTTATTTGATTAACGAGGTCACATCATTAGTAGAATGATCTGATTGACATGACCCATTCCATTAGCTTAGCACCCGATCGTTTAGTATGTTGCTATTGCTTTCTTCATGACTTATACATGTTCCTATAACTATGAGATTATGCAACTCCCGCTTACCGGAGGAACACTTTGGGTACTACCAAACGTCACAACGTAACTGGGTGATTATAAAGGAGTACTACAGGTGTCTCCAATGGTAGATGTTGGGTTGGCGTATTTCGAGATTAGGGTTTGTCACTCCGATTGTCGGAGAGGTATCTCTGGGCCCTCTCGGTAATGCACATCACATAAGCCTTGCAAGCACTGCAACTAATATGTTAGTTGTGAGATGATGTATTACGGAACGAGTAAAGAGACTTGCCGGTAACGAGATTGAACTAGGTATTGGATACCGACGATCGAATCTCGGGCAAGTAACATACCGATGACAAAGGGAACAACGTATGTTGTTATGCGGTCTGACCGATAAAGATCTTCGTAGAATATGTAGGAGCCAATATGGGCATCCAGGTCCCGCTATTGGTTATTGACCGGAGACGTGTCTCGGTCATTTCTACATTGTTCTCGAACCGTAGGGTCCGCACGCTTAACGTTACGATGACAGTTATTATGAGTTTATGCATTTTGATGTACCGAAGGTTGTTCGGAGTCCCGGATGAGATCACGGACATGACGAGGAGTCTCGAAATGGTCGAGACGTAAAGATTGATATATTTGAAGCCTATGTTTGGACATAGGAAGTGTTCCGGGTGAAATCGGGATTTTACCGGAATACCGGGAGGGTTACCGGAACCCCCCGGGAGACTAATGGGCCTATTGGGCCTTAGTGGAAAAAGAGAAAAGGGACAAGCCCATAGCTGGCCGGCGCCCCCCCCTTTCCCCAAGTCCTAGTAGGACTAGGAGAAGGGGCCGGCCCCCCTCTCTCTCTCCTTTCCCCCCCGGGAGTCCTAATAGGATTAGGATTGGAGGGGGAGTCCTACTCCCGGTGGGAGTAGGACTCCCCTGCGCCTCCTCTCCCTGGCCGGCCGGCTCCCCCTCCTCCAACCTTTATATACGGGGGCAGGGGGCACCCCAAGACACACAAGTTGATCCTTGAGATCGTTCCTTAGCCGTGTGCGGTGCCCCCTGCCACCAAATTCCACCTCGATCATACCGTTACAGTGCTTAGGCGAAGCCCTGCGTTGGTAGTACATCAAGATCGTCATCACGCCGTCGTGCTGACGAAACTCTTCCTCGACGCTTTGCTGGATCGGAGCCCGAGGAATGTCATCGAGCTGAACGTGTGCTAAGAACTCGGAGGTGCCGGAGTAACGGTGCTTGGATCGGTCGGATCGGGAAGAAGACGTACGACTACTTCCTCTACGTTGTGTGATCGCTTCCGCAGTCGGTCTGCGTTGGTACGTAGACAACACTCTCCCCTCTCGTTGCTATGCATCACCATGATCTTGCGTGTGCGTAGGAAAATTTTCGAAATTACTATGTTCCCCAACAATAGCTGCTTCGGAAGTAGCGAATGAAGGAGTCTGCATGAAGGAGTTCATATCCGAACTAGGTGTCATACCTAGTGCATCGGGTCCAATGAAAATCTTTTGTGACAATACTGGTGCAATTGCTTTGGCAAAGGAATCCAGATTTCACAAAAGGACCAAACACATCAAGAGACGCTTCAATTCCATCCGGTATCTAGTCCAGGTGGGAGACATAGAGATTTGCAAGATACATACGGATCTGAATGTTGCATACCCGTTGACTAAGCCTCTTCCACGAGCAAAACATGATCAGCACCAAGGCTCCATGGGTGTTAGAATCATTACTGTGTAATCTAGATTATTGACTCTAGTGCAAGTGGGAGACTAAAGGAAATATGCCCTAGAGGCAATAATAAAGTTATTATTTATTTCCTTATATCATGATAAATGTTTATTATTCATGCTAGAATTGTATTAACCGGAAACATAATACATGTGTGAATACATAAACAAACAGACTGTCACTAGTATGCCTCTACTTGACTAGCTCGTTAATCAAAGATGGTTAAGTTTCCTAACCATGAACAATGTGTTGTTATTTGATTAACGAGGTCACACCATTAGTTGAATAATCTGATTGACATGACCCATTTCATTAGCTTAGCACCAGATCATTTAGTATGCTGCTATTGCTTTCTTCATGACTTATACATGTTCCTATGACTATGAGATTATGCAACTCCCGTTTGCCAGAGGAACACTTTGGGTACTACCAAACGTCACAACGTAACTGGGTGATTATAAAGGAGTACTACAGGTGTCTCCAATGGTAGATGTTGGGTTGGCGTATTTCGAGATTAGGGTTTGTCACTCCGATTGTCGGAGAGGTATCTCTGGGCCCTCTCGGTAATACACATCACATAAGCCTTGCAAGCATTATAACTAAGATGTTAGTTGTGAGATGATGTATTACGGAACGAGTAAAGAGACTTGCCAGTAACGAGATTGAACTAGGTATTGGATACCGACGATTGAATCTCGGTCAAGTAACATACCGATGACAAAGGGAACAACGTATGTTGTTATGCGGTCTGACCGATAAAGATCTTCGTAGAATATGTAGGAGCCAATATGGGCATCCAGGTCCCGCTATTGGTTATTGACCGGAGACGTGTCTCGGTCATGTCTACATTGTTCTCGAACCGTAGGGTCCGCACGCTTAACGTTACGATGACAGTTATTATGAGTTTATGCATTTTGATGTACCGAAGGTTGTTCGGAGTCCCGGATGTGATCACGGACATGACGAGGAGTCTCGAAATGGTCGAGACATAAACTCATGACGATGTGATCACGGACTCCAAACAACCTTCGGTACATCAAAATGCATAAACTCATAATAACTGTCATCGTAACGTTAAGCGTGCGGACCCTACGGTTCGAGAACAATGTAGACATGACCGAGACACGTCTCCGGTCAATAACCAATAGCGGGACCTAGATGCCCATATTGGCTCCTACATATTCTACGAAGATCTTTATCGGTCAGACCGCATAACCACATACGTTGTTCCCTTTGTCATCGGTATGTTACTTGCCCGAGATTCGATCGTCGGTATCCAATACCTAGTTCAATCTCATTACTGGCAAGTCTCTTTACTCGTTCCGTAATACATCATCTCACAACTAACATCTTAGTTATAATGCTTGCAAGGCTTATGTGATGTGTATTACCGAGAGGGCCCAGAGATACCTCTCCGACAATCGGAGTGACAAACCCTAATCTCGAAATACGCCAACCCAACATCTACCATTGGAGACACCTGTAGTACTCCTTTATAATCACCCAATTACATTGTGACGTTTGGTAGTACCCAAAGTGTTCCTCCGGCAAACGGGAGTTGCATAATCTCATAGTCATAGGAACATGTATAAGTCATGAAGAAAGCAATAGCAACATACTAAATGATCGGGTGCTAAGCTAATGAAATGGGTCATGTCAATCAGATCATTCAACTAATGATGTGACCTCGTTAATCAAACAACAACTCTTTGTTCATGGTTAGGAAACATAACCATCTTTGATTAACGAGCTAGTCAAGTAGAGGCATACTAGTGACACTCTGTTTGTCTATGTATTCACACATGTATTATGTTTCCGGTTAATACAATTCTAGCATGAATAATAAACATTTATCATGATATAAGGAAATAAATAATAACTTTATTATTGCCTCTAGGGCATATTTCCTTCAGTCTCCCACTTGCACTAGAGTCAATAATCTAGATCACATCACCATGTGATTAACATCGATGGTTCACATCATCATGTGATTAACACCCATAGTTCACATCGCCATGTGACCAATACCCAAAAGGGTTTACTAGATTCAGTAATCTAGTTCACATCGCTATGTGATTAACACCCAAAGAGTACTAAGGTGTGATCATGTTTTGCTTGTGAGAGAATCTTAGTCAACGGGTCTGCCACATTCAGATCCACATGTATTTTGCAAATTTCTATGTCAACAATGCTCTGCATGGAGCTACTCTAGCTAATTGCTCCCACTTTCAATATGTATCTAGACCGAGACTTAGAGTCATCTAGATTAGTGTCAAAACTTGCATCGGTGTAACCCTTTACGACGAGCCTTTTGTCACGTCCATAATCAAGAAACATATCCTTATTTCACTAAGGATAATTCTGACCACTGTCCAGTGATCTACTCCTAGATCATTATTGTACTCCCTTGCCAAATCAGTGCAGGGTATTCAATAGATCTGGTATACAGCATGACATACTTTATAGAACCTATGGCCATGGCATAGGGAATGACTTTCATTCTCTTTCTATCTTCTGCCGTGGTCGGGCTTTGAGTCTTACTCAACTTCACACCTTGTAATACAGGCAAGAACTCTTTCTTTGACTGCTCCATTTTGAACTACTTCAAAATCTTGTCAAGGTATGTACTTATTGAAAAAACTTATCAAGCGTCTTGATATATCTCTATAGATCTTGAAGCTCAATATGTAAGCAGCTTCACCGAAGTCTTTCTTTGAAAAACTCCTTTCAAACACTCCTTTATGCTTTACAGAATAATTCTACATTATTTCCGATCAACAATATGTCATTCACATATACTTATCAGAAATGTTGTAGTGCTCCCACTCACTTTCTTGTAAATACAGGCTTCACCGCAAGTCTGTATAAAACTATATGCTTTGATCAACTCATCAAAGCGTATATTCCAACTCCGAGATGCTTGCACCAGTCCACAGATGGATCGCTGGAGCTTGCACATTTTGTTAGCACCTTTCGGATTGACAAAACCTTCTATTGCATCATATACAACTCTTCTTTAATAAATCCATTAAGGAATGCAGTTTTGTTTATCCATTTGCCAGATTTCATAAAATGCGGCAATTACTAACATGATTCGGACAGACTTAAGCATCGCTACGGGTGAGAAGGTCTCATCGTAGTCAACCCCTTGAACTTGTCGAAAACCTTTTGCGACAAGTCGAGCTTTATAGACAGTAATATTACCGTCAGCGTCAGTCTTTTTCTTGAAGATCCATTTATTCTCAATTGCTTGCCGATCATAGGGCAAGTCAACCAAAGTCCATACTTTGTTCTCATACATGGATCCCATCTCAGATTTCATGACTTGAAGCCACTTTGCGGAATCTGGGCTCACCATCGCTTCTTCATAGTTCGTAGGTTCATCATGATCTAGTAGCATGACTTCCAGAATTGGATTACCGTACCACTCTGGTGCGGATCTCACTCTGGTTGATCTACGTGGTTCAGTAGTATCTTGTCCTGAAGTTTCATGATCATCATCATTAGCTTCCTCACTAATTGGTATAGGTGTCGCAGAAACAGTTTTCTGTGATGTACTATTTTCCAATAAGGGAGCAGGTACAGTTACCTCGTCAAGTTCTACTTTCCTCCCACTCACTTCTTTCGAGAGAAACTCCTTCTCTAGAAAGGATCCATTATAAGCAACGAATGTCTTGCCTTAGGATCTGTGATAGAAGGTGTACCCAACAGTCTCCTTTGGGTATCCTATGAAGACACATTTCTCCGCTTTGGGTTCGAGCTTATCAGGTTGAAGCTTTTTTACATAAGCATCGCAACCTCAAACTTTAAGAAATGACAACTTTGGTTTCTTGCTAAACCACAGTTCAGATTATGTCGTCTCAACGGACTTAGATGGTGCCCTTTTTAACGTGAATGCAGCTGTCTTTAATGCATAATCCCAAAATGATATCGGTAAATCAGTAAGAAACATCATAGATTGTACTATATCCAATAAAGTACGGTTATGACATTCGGACACACCATTATCTTGTGGTGTTCCAGGCGGCGTGAGTAGTGAAACTATTTCACATTGTTTTTAACTGAAGACCAAACTCGTAACTCAAATATTTTACCTCTGCGATCATATCGTAGAAACTTTTATTTTCTTGTCACAATGATTTTCCACTTCACTCTGAAATTCTTTGAACTGTTCAAATGTTTCAGACTTTATGTTTCATCAAGTAGATATCCCCATATCTGCTCAAATCATCTTGTGAAGGTCAGGAAATAATGATACCTGCTGTAAGCCTTAATATTCATCGGACCACATACATCATTATGTATGATTTCCAACAAATCTGTTGCTTGCTTCATTGTTCCGGAGAACGGCGTTTTAGTCATCTTGCCCATAAGGCATGGTTCGCAAGCATCAAGTGATTCCAAAATCCCATCAGCATGGAGTTTCTTCATGCGCTTTACACCAATATGACCTAAACGGCAGTGCCACAAATAAGTTGCACTATCATTATTAACTTCGCATCTTTTGGTTTCAATATTATGAATATGTGTATCACTAAGATCGAGATCCAATGAACTATTTTCATTGCGTGTGTAACCATATAAGGTTTTATTCATGTAAACAGAACAACAATTTATTCTTTTACTTAAATGAATAACCGTATTACAATAAACATGATCAAATCATATTCATGCTCAACGCAAACACCAAATAACACTTATTTAGGTTCAACTCTAATCCCGAAAGTATAGGGAGTGTGCGATGATGATCATATCAATCTTGGAACCACTTCCAACACACATCGTCACTTCACCCTTAACTAGTCTCTGTTCATTCTGCAACTCCCGTTTCGAGCTACTACTCTTAGCAACTGAACTAGCATCAAATACTGAGGGGTTGCTATAAACACTAGTAAAGTACACATCAATAACATGTATATCAAATATACTTATGTTCACTTTGCCATCCTTCTTATCCGCCAATCACTTGGGGTAGTTCCGCTTCTAGTGACCAGTCCCTTTGCAGTAGAAGCACTTAGTCTCAAGCTTAGGATCAGACTTGGGCTTCTTCACTTGAGCAGCAACTTGCTTGCCATTCTTCTTGAAGTTCCCCTTCTTCCCTTTGCTCTTTTCTTGAAACTAGTGGTCTTGTCAACCATCAACACTTGATGTTTTTCTTGGTTTCTACCTTCGTTGATTTCAGCATCACGAAGAGCTTGGGAGTTGTTTCCGTTATCCCTTGCATATTATAGTTCATCACGAAGTTCTACTAACTTGGTGATGGTGACTAGAGAATTCTGTCAATCACTATCTTATCTGGAAGATTAACTCCCACTTGATTCAGGCGATTGTAGTACTCAGACAATCTGGGCACATGCTCACTAGTTGAGTGATTCTCCTCCATCATTCAGCTATAGAACTTGTTGGAGACTTCATATCTCTCAACTCGGGTATTTACTTGAAATATTAACTTCAACTCCTGGAACATCTCATATGGTCCATGACGTTCAAAACGTCTTTGAAGTCCCGATTCTAAGCCATTAAGCATGGTGCACTAAACTATCAAGTAGTCATCATATTGAGCTAGCCGAACATTCATAACGTCTGCATCTGCTCCTGCAATAGGTCTGTCACCTAGCGGTGCATCAAGGACATAATTCTTCTGTGCAGCAATGAGGATAAACCTCAGATCACGGATCCAATCCGCATCATTGCTACTAACATCTTTCAACACAATTTTCTCTAGGAACATATCAAAATAAACACAGGGAAGCAACAACGCGAGCTATTGATCTACAACATAATTTGCAAAATACTACCAGGACTAAGTTCATGATAAATTTAAGTTCAATTTAATCATATTACTTAAGAACTCCCACTTAGATGGACATCCCTCTAATCCTCTAAGTGATCACGTGATCCAAATCAACTAAACCATGTCCAATCATCACGTGAGATGGAGTAGTTTCATTGGTGAACATCACTATGTTGATCATATCTACTATATGATTCACGCTCAACCTTTCGGTCTCCGTGTTCCGAGGCCATATCTGTATATGCTTGGCTCGTCAAGTATAACCTGAGTATTCCGCGTGTGCAACTGTTTTGCACCCGTTGTATTTGAACGTAGAGCCTATCACACCCGATCATCACGTGGTGTCTCAGCACGAAGAACTTTCGCAACGGTGCATACTCAGGGAGAACACTTCTTGATAATTTAGTGAGAGATCATCTTATAATGCTACCATCAATCAAAGCAAGATAAGATGCATAAAAGATAAACATCACATGCAATCAATATAAGTGATATGATATGGCCATCATCATCTTGTGCTTGTGATCTCCATCTCCGAAGCACCGTCATGATCACCATCGTCACCGGCGCGACACCTTGATCTCCATCGTAGCATCGTTGTCGTCTCGCCAATCTTATGCTTCCACGACTATCACTACCGCTTAGCAATAAAGTAAAGCATTACATCGCGATTGCATTGCATACAATAAAGCGACAACCATATGGCTCCTGCCAGTTGCCGATAACTTGGTTACAAAACATGATCATCTCATACAATAAAAATCAGCATCATGCCTTGACCATATCACATCACAACATGCCCTGCAAAAACAAGTTAGACATCCTCTACTTTGTTGTTGCAAGTTTTACGTGGCTGCTACGGGCTTAAGCAAGAACTCATCTCACCTAAGCATCAAAACCACAACGATAGTTTGTCAAATAGACTCTGTTTTAACCTTCTCAAGGACCGGGCGTAGCCACACTTGGTTCAACTAAAGTTGGAGAGACAGTCGCCCGCAAGCCATCTATGTGCAAAGCACGTCGAGGGAACCGGTCTCGCGTAAGCGTACGCGTAAGGTTGGTCCGGGTCGTCTCATCCAACAATACCGCCGAACCAAAGTATGACATGCTGGTAGGCAGTATGACTTGTATCGCCCACAACTCACTTGTGTTCTACTCGTGCAAATAACATCAAACCATAAAACCTAGGCTCGGATGCCACTGTTGGGGAACGTAGTAATTTCAAAATTTTCCTACGCACACGCAAGATCATGGTGATGCATAGCAACAAGGGGGAGAGTCTGATCTACGTACCCTTGTAGATCGCAACGGAAGCGTTGACACAACGTAGAGGAAGTAGTCGTACGTCTTCTTCCCGATCCGACCGATCCAAGCACCGTTACTCCGGCACCTCCGAGTTCTTAGCACACGTTCAGCTCGATGACGATCCCCGGGCTCCGATCCAGCAAAGCTTCTGGGAGGAGTTCCGTCAGCACAACGGCGTGGTGACGATCTTGATGTACTACCGACGCAGGGCTTCGCCTAAGCACTACAACGGTATGATCGAGGTGGAATTTGGTGGCAGGGGGCACCGCACACGGCTAAGGAACGATCTCAAGGATCAACTTGTGTGTCTAGAGGTGCCCCCTGCCCCTGTATATAAAGGATCCAAGGGGGAGGGGCTGGCCGGCCAAGGAGGAGGCGCAGGAGAGTCCTACTCCCACTGGGAGTAGGATTCCCCCTCCAATCCTAGTCCAACTAGGATTCCTCGGAGGGGAAAAGAGGAGGAGGTGGCCGGCCACCCTTTCCTAGTCCTAATAGGACTAGGGGAAGGGGGAGGCGTGCAGCCCATCTAGGGCAGCCCCTTGTCTTTTCCACTAAGGCCCATTATGGCCCATCTAGCTCCCGGGGGGTTCCGGTAACCCTCCCGGTATTCCGGTAAAATCCCGATTTTACCTGGAACACTTCCGATGTCCAATCATTGGCTTCCAATATATCAATCTTTACGTCTCGACCATTTCGAGACTCCTCGTCATGTCCGTGATCACATCCGGGACTCCAAACAACCTTCGGTACATCAAAATGCATAAACTCATAATAACTGTCATCGTAACGTTAAGCGTGCGGACCCTACGGTTCGAGAACAATGTAGACATGACCGAGACACGTCTCCGGTCAATAACCAATAGCGGGACCTGGATGCCCATATTGGCTCCTACATATTCTACGAAGATCTTTATCGGTCAGACCGCATAACAACATACGTTGTTCCCTTTGTCATCGGTATGTTACTTGCCCGAGATTCGATCGTCGGTATCCAATACCTAGTTCAATCTCGTTACTGGCAAGTCTCTTTACTCGTTCCGTAATACATCATCTCACAACTAACATCTTAGTTATAATGCTTGCAAGGCTTATGTGATGTGTATTACCGAGAGGGCCCAGAGATACCTCTTCGACAATCGGAGTGACAAACCCTAATCTCGAAATAAGCCAACCCAACATCTACCATTGGAGACACCTGTAGTACTCCTTTATAATCACCCAGTTACGTTGTGACGTTTGGTAGTACCCAAAGTGTTCCTCCGGCAAACGGGAGTTGCATAATCTTTCCTTGCAGCTTTCTCCTTCTTCGCCTTCTCCTTCTGAGCTTGTGCATGGACAGATGATGGCTCATTCTCAGTCATGACCACTTGGTTATCTTCAAAATCTGGACGGATGGGCAGGTGTTCCTTATCCAAGAGGTATATGCCCGTGCCCATCTTGGAGTTGATGAGCTCCTGAATCTGTGGGGCATATACACGGCTCCTCTTCTGGTCTGCTGCTGTCCTCTTGATTGTTTCCACTATGAGACTCATGACTTTGAATTTTTGAGGCACGTCAAAGACATGAAGCAAATTGATCGCATGACCTCTGATCATCTTGTGATCTCCAGACTTGGGCAGAAGAGTGTGCCTAAGGATCCAGTTGATCGTAGGCAATCCTGACAGAAGATGGTGCACTGAGCCAAACTTGAACGTGTCAAGTGCTTCATTCGGAATCTCCTTGTACATGTTGGACATGGTGTTATGGTCCATCTTCTTCTTGGCATAAATGTTCAAGTCATCTGCTTGCTCCTCTGGGGCATTGATCAACTTCGCCCATTCCTCAACAGTTGATTGGTACCTTGTACCCTCTGACATCCAAGTGATCCTGCCATCCGGATAAAAGTGTGCTGTGGAGTAGAATTGCATGATTAGCTCCTCGTTCCACTTTGTGAGCTTCTGCCCAACAAAGTCTGCCACTCCACACGCACTAAAGCTGTCATATACTCCAGGGTAGTGTTCCTCATTCTCCTTCATGTAGGTCCAGTCGACCCATCTCATGTCACACACAATTGGCTTCTTGTCAAGCAAAACAGTCTCATAGAAATCCTGCTGCTCCTTGGTATGAAACCTGTAGTCCACTGCAGTCCTTCTCCTAGAAGCATACGGATCTGCTTCTCTCCACTTCCTCAGCCCTGAATCTCTCCTGAGCTTCATATCCTCAGCCACAGGATGAGCATCGTTGTGGTCTGGGATCTTGGGCTTGACCTTCCTAAGGACATGCTCTTCTTCTTCTTCCTCTACAACTTCAGGTACTGGGGCCTTGTTCTTCTCAGTGGCTGGGATGCTTCTTGTGTTTCTCTTCGGCTTTGGCTTTGGAGCTGACTTGGCCTTGGAAGCAGCTCCCCCAGACTTTATGGCATCTCCCATTAGCTTGGGAGCCTTGGGTGCTGGTGCAGCAACCTCTTCTTCTTCCTCCTCCTCATCTACCATGATGGAGGCCTTCCCAAGCACTCTGGCCACAGTCTTCTTTACTCTTTCTTTTCTCTTTTTGCCCTCAGCAGCAATGGGCTCAATGGGAGCAGGCTTCACAGTTGAAGCTCTAGCCTTTGACATGGGCTGCCTGCCTGTTGGCCTTTTGATTTTCAGGCCTGGCTTTGTGCCTTGAGCTGGCTCAACTCTCTTTGATGTGGCCTCTTCCTTTGTCACATAGTCCTCATCTTCAGAATTTGAGGTTCTCTTCTTCCTTTGTCTAGTGGCAGCCTTAGGCAGGTTGCTGGGTGTGCTCCTGCTGCCATCATCTGAGGAACTTGAGGGGCTAGTGCCCTCACTCAACTGTACTTGCTGCTCTGACAAGTTCTGGCTGTCACTCTGGTCTGACATGATGCAAACTGACTGCTGACCCTGTGAATAGATTATAGATGAGATAGAGTGGATGAGCATCACAAAATGCAGAGAATCATGATGATCACAATGTGCTAGGAATCGGATTGGAGAATAGCACAAAGATCGAGTCCATACCCTAGTTCGGCGGAGACTCGCTACGGCGGCAACGACGGGGCAGAAATCCCGTTGACAGCGACGGAGACCGGCGACTTGAGGCTGCTGGCGGCGAGGAGGACGATCCGGAGACCCAGGAGGTACAGCGAGCTATGCGCGGGCGAAGAGGTTTTGGAGAATTTTCCAAAATTCTGCCCGTCACTATATATAGCCCGACCCTGTCGGTGTGACCGAGTGGAACAACTCGGTGGCACCGAGATGCAAAACTGTATACAGTTACTGCAACTCGTGTGACCGAGTGGTTCAAATCGGTTGCACCGAGATTGAAAACCTAGATCAACTTAATGATCTCGGTAGGACCGAAATTATGGTATCGGTCAGACCGAGAATCACAAAGAGGTTTTGGAAGTTTAAGTCTATGACGAATCGGGGACTCCGAGCGCTCTTCACACAGAGTGGTTCGAATCTGACTTGATCAAATTTTGTGATGCAGCATGAATAGAGTTTGAGACGAGAAAAGCATAGATAACTAGAGGAGGTTCTTAGGCATTCTTGTCCATCCACTTGGCAAAAGATAAAGCCAAAACAATCAAAACAACAAGTGGATGTCCTCGAATGAGTAAAATATGCAACCAACATGCTCACACAATAAGATGGCAAATGAAATATGTGGCAAAGCATGCACAAACAATTCTAGCATCTATCAAGCAATTTGCGATGACTAGGTCATCTATATATGAGTATATTGACTTAGGAATCAAGTGAGACCACTTGATCGTAGGTCATACTAATCGTTTAAGCTCAAGTGGGGTTACCACTTTTACATAAAGCATTGTTGTATTCACATCTTTAGAGTTGCTTTAGCTCAAGTCTTAGAGTAAAGCTCCCCCTAGATGTGATATCCCCCCTAAGAGGGATGAACTAACCTTGGGTTTTGTCGATGATGACTTCATGTAGACGTTGAAGATGTGGATGCTCAATGTTGATGTAGATCACTTGGAGCTATCCATTTGAGTGAATTGCACTTTCAATACCTACATGGGTTAGTCCCACAAGGAACAAACAAGGATATCCATAGACATAGAGTGATGCATACACAAGATGATGTCCATGAAAACTTTAGGTTACCTTGTCCCTTGTCTTACCAACAAGAGTGTTTGTGACTCCTTGAACTAGTGCATGATGTGGAAGTTGATTGCACTTGTTCTTGCCAAAATGATGAGAATGGAATATGTTGGCGGAGTCACCCTCAAGAACTCTCTAGTTCTTTTTCTTTTGGATCCACACCATCTTGATGGGAATCCTTGGAGTTGGAGTTGTACTTGATGAAGTGGAACTTGACGTGGTCTTGGGAATCCACTTGACTAAGGTCTTAGGAGCTTCTTCAAATGCATCAATCTCCTCTTGAAGCTTGTCCTTGCCTTTTTGCTTGTAGTCTTGTGGTGGAAGATCATCTTGAGCTTGTGTCCCCTTGAAAGAAGTATCATACTTCTCTTGTTGAGGAACAAACTTTGTCTTGGGGTATTGATCTTCTTCCCATTCAACTCCATTGGCATTGAACTTTCGTTCAAAACCAACACCTTGATTCTTCCGGTGCATTCCTTGCTTGCGCACAATTTCCTCGAATTGCTTACTCCCGGCAAGGCTTTTGTATACTCCTTTCTCTATAATCCCCTTCAATAAGCTATTTTCTTGCTCAAGTGTAACTTGGCTAAGAGAATCATTAGTGGAATTAAGAGAACTACTAGAAGCAACAATATTGGATTTAGCATGATCATTGTTACTACTAGAGGAAGAATCTTTCTTGTTCTTGTTACTAGACTTGACTTGAGGCATGTAAGTGGATAATAGTAAACGCTTGGCAATGTAAGAAGAAATTTTCTTGCGGAGATCATCATTGATTGCTTTTAAGAACTCATGCTCTTGCTCAAGATTGAGCTTTTCAAAGCGTAATTTCTCATGAGCTCTTAAAAGTTCTCGATGATCTTCGAAGATAGTTTCATGAGCTAACTTAAGAGTGTTTAGTTCTTTAGTTAGAGCCACAATCTTCTCCTTATCATTGTCATTCGTTTTAGCATGATTAATTGATGTTTCATCAAAGTACTCATCACTAGAGTTGTCAACGAGCAAGTCATTATCACCTAACAAGTCATCCTCATCACTATTAAAATCAACATACTCGGGGTGTGTTACCTTAGGACCTTTGGCCATGAAGCATCTTCCAATTCCTTCATTTGGTGAGTCAAATATGTCGTAGGAGTTGGTTGACACAAGTGCTAGACCGGCAACACCTTCATCTTGAGTATCTTCGGAGTCGGAGTGATAACTTCTCTCGGAGTGGCTGTCGGAGTCAGAGCCGGATACCCATTCACCAACATGAGCTTGATGTCTTCGTTTTGTATAGCTCCTTGATGACTTTTCCTTCCTTTCTGAATCCTTGATTCTCCGTGAGTATCTCCGTTCATAACGATCATCTCTACTCCTTCTCTCTCTTGGTGGTGATTCTTTGCTTCTTCTTTTTGGAGAATCTTCTCTTCTTTTGTAGGGAGCCGTACACTCATTGGAATAGTGTCCGGGTCTTCCACAATTATAGCAGTTTCGCTCTCGACTAGAAGATCTTTTGTCATTGTATGACCTTGACTTGAAGCTTCTATCTTTGCTTCTACTCTTGTAGAATTTGTTGAAGTTCTTCACCATTAAGCTCAATTCTTCATTGAAGGTTTGTTTCTCACTTGATGATGTGGGGACTTCACATGAGGCTTTGTAGGCACCACTTGATTTGTTGTGAAGTTCCTCTTTATCCTTGAGTGACATCTCATGAGCAACAATCCTTCCAATCACTTCCGTTGGCTTGATATCTTTGTAATTGGGCATCATTTGAATCAATGTGCACACGGTATCATATTTCCCATCCAAGGCTCTTAGGATCTTCTTGATGATGAATCTATCGGTCATCTCTTCACTTCCTAAGCCGGCAATCTCATTTGTGATGAGAGCAAGCCTAGAGTACATTTCGGCAACACCTTCACCATCCTTCATCTTGAACCTGTCAAGTTGACTTTGGAGCACATCCAACTTGGATTCCTTGACGAAGTCGGTACCTTCGTGCATATCAATCAAAGTGTCCCAAATTTCCTTTGCATTCTCAAGGCGGCTGATTTTGTTGAATTCTTCGGGGCACAATCCGTTGAAGAGAATATCACAAGCTTGAGCATTGTATTGCAACATCTTCAACTCATCCGCGGTAGCTTCACGGTTTGGTTCCCTCCCATCAAAGAACTCACCTTGCAAGCCAACACAAACAATAGCCCATACGGCGGGGTTATGTCCAAGAATATGCATTTTCATTTTATGCTTCCAACTAGCAAAATTAGTACCATCAAAGTAAGGACCTCTACGGTGATAATTTCCCTCGCTAGACGCCATACTCTCCTAGGTTGTGAAACCAAGGCTATGACCACCAAAAGCTATGCAGATCAAGGCAAATGGAGACCAAAGCTTTGATACCACTTGTAGGATCAAAAGTATGTCTAGAGGGGGGTGATTAGACTACTTGACCGAATAAAAACTTAACCTTTTCCCAATTTTAGTTCTTGGCAGTTTTTAGCTATCTTAGGACAAGTCAAGCAATCATTACACAATTCAAGCAAGCATGCAAAGAGTATATTGGCAGCGGAAAGTAAAGCATGCAACTTGCAAGAATATAAAGGGAAGGGTTTGGAGAATTCAAACGCTATTGGAGACACGGATGTTTTTCCCGTGGTTCGGATAGGTGGTGCTATCCTACATCCACGTTGATGGAGACTTCAACCCACGAAGGGTAACGGTTGCGCGAGTCCACGGAGGGCTCCACCCACGAAGGGTCCACGAAGAAGCAACCTTGTCTATCCCACCATGGCCATCGCCCACGAAGGACTTGCCTCACTAGCGGTAGATCTTCACGAAGTAGGCGATCTCCTTGCCCTTACAAACTCCTTGGTTCAACTCCACAATCTTGTCGGAGGCTCCCAAGTGACACCTAGCCAATCTAGGAGACACCACTCTCCAAGAAGTAACAAATGGTGTGTTGATGATGAACTCCTTGCTCTTGTGCTTCAAATGATAGTCTCCCCAACACTCAACTCTCTCTCATAGGATTTGGATCTAGTGGAAAGAAGATTTGAGTGGAAAGCAACTTGGGGAAGGCTAGAGATCAAGATTCATATGGTAGGAATGGAATATCTTGGTCTCAACACATGAGTAGGTGGTTCTCTCTCAGAACATATGAGTTAGAAATGTGTATGTGTTCTGATGGCTCTCTCCACGAATGAAGAGGAGGTGGAGGGGTATATATAGCCTCCACACAAAATCCAACCGTTACACACAATCTACCAATCTCGGTGGGACCGAATCAACAAACTCGGTCGGAACGAAAAGGTAAACCTAGTGACTGTTAGAGATTTTCGGTGGGACTGACATGCAACTCGGTAGGACCGATTCTGTTAGGGTTTGGGCATAACGTAATCTCGGTGAGACCGATTACACAAACTCGGTGAGACCGAGTTTGGCAATAAGCTAACCAGAGAGTTGGTCAGGCAAACTCGGTGGGACCGACTCGCTCTTTCGGTGAGACCGAAAAGTTACAAGAAGGAAACATAGAGTTTACCTTGCATTCTCGGTGGGACCGATTCACTCTTTCGGTGAGACCGAAAAGTTACGAAAGGGAAACAGAGAGTTTGCAAGCCCATCTCGGTAAGACCGAGATCCTTATCGGTAGGACCGAATTGCTAGGGTTTGGCAGTGGCAAATGACAAGTGAAACTCGGTGGCGCCGGATTGAAAGAATCGGTATGACCGAGTTTGGCTTAGGGTTTAGGTCATTTGTGGATATGGGAAAGTAGCTGAGGATTTTGGAGCATATCATTAAGCACATAAAGCAAGAGGCTCATTAAGCAACACCTCATCCCTCCTTGATAGTATTGGCTTTTCCTAAAGACTCAATGTGATCTTGGATCACTAAAATATAAAATGAAGAGTCTTGAACTTTTGAGCTTGAGCCAATTCTTTGTCCTTAGCATTTTGAGGGTTCCACTTTCATATCCATGCCATGCCAATCATTGAGCTTTCCTGAAATAATCATCTTGAAATAGCATTAGCTCAATGAGCTATATGTTGTTATGAATTACCAAAACCACCTAGGGATAGTTGCACTTTCATAACGCTTCCGCTTACGGTCTACAAGGGTATGTAGATGATACTCTCCCCTCTCCTTGCTATGCATCACCATGATCTTGCGTGTGTGTAGGAAATATTTTGAAATTACTGCGTTCCCCAACATCAGGGCCCCAGGCGTGGCCGGGCATGGCCTAGCGCACCACGTCGCGGTACCCATGGGGTACGGACTTAAAAAAGGGGGTTCACCAGTCGCGATCTCGAACTCGGGTGCCTCGTGAAGACCAAGGGAAGCGCTTACGCACGCACCTGTCCAGCCCCCTTGTAAGGCATGCGAGGGAGAGTGTCGGGCAAAACAAGAAAATGAGGGAAGAAACGAAGAGAAGGGAATCGAACCAAGCTAGCAAGAAACACTGGAATTCAAAATTTCCATTAAAGAAAGGCAAGCCATCTACGGAAAGCAAATGAACAGCCGTGTCCGGCACCTAGTCTAGTCTTCTCATCAGCGCAGAGCTAAGTGCTGCCACTAGGACGTGGGAGGGAGCCCCCGAGGCCCAAGGGCGTCACTCCGAAGACTCCGGGGCGTGTACAGCCCCACTCATTATTACGTGAGAGTGTCACGAGCGGAGACCTTCACAGGCACTGGGCCTTGCTTCATGGCTAGAACTTCCGGAGGTGCTGGATGTTCCAAGCGTTCTGGAAGGGGATCCCGTCCTGCGTCTCCAGGCGCGCGATGCTAGGCCTAGAGACGCGGGCAATCCTAATCGGACCCTCCCACATGGGCAAGAGCTTGTGCAGCCCTTCCCTGGAGAGCACCCGCCTCACGACGAGATCACCCACCTCGAGCGTCCTGGAGCGGACGCTGCGATAGTGGTACCGTCGCAGCACCTGCTGGTATCTTGCCGCTCGGAGCGAGGCTTCACGGCGGTGTTCCTCCCCTAGCACAAGGTCCATCCCCCGCATGGCATCCTGCTGCGTCTCATCAAACGCCAGGACCCGCGTGGAGCGATGCCTCACCTCGTGAGGGAGAACCGCTTCTGCTCCATAGACAAGGAAGAACGGGGTCTCGCCTGTTGGCTTGGTGGCGGTGGTGCAGATGGACCACAGCACGGACTGGAGCTCGTCGTGCCAGCCCTTGCCGCAGGCCTCGAGCTTCTTCTTGAAGGTCCTGGTCTTGAGGCCTCTTAGGACCTCCGCGTTGGCGCGTTCGGCTTGGCCATTGCTCCTGGGGTGTGCCACCAAAGCGTAGCAGATCCGTGTTCCAAGGTTAGCACAATATGTCTTGAAGAGATTGCTAGTGAACTACGAACCGTTGTCGGTGATGATGCGGTTAGGGACCCCGAACCGGCTCACGAGGCCCTTGATGAACTTAACTACGGACTCGGCTGGGATGGTGCGGACGGCCTCCACCTCTGCCCATTTGGTGAACTTGTCGATGGCGACGTAGAGGTAGCGGTAGCCCCCAGGCGCTCGAGGGAACGGGCCTAGGATATCCAGCCCCCAGACCGCGAATGGCCATGAGAGCGGGATGGTCTGGAGGCCCTGAGCTGGCTGATGGATCTGCTTGGCATGGAATTGGCAGGCCTCGCAGGACCTCACCAGCTCGGTCGCGTCGTTGAGTGTCATGGGCCAGTAGAACCCACTGCAGAATGCCTTGCCGACCAGGGTATGTGACGACGAGTGGTGCTCGCAGTCTCTGCTATGTATGTCAGCTAGCAACTCATTCCCCTGCTCCCTGGAGATGCATTGCAAGTGTCGTGGAATTGTCACGGTAGATGTCCTAGTGTGAGGACTTAGTCGTGAGGCCAACACATCTATGTGGTAGCTTGAGAGGGGTTGAGCGGAATCGAGAGACGCAACGCAAGACAAGGGTTTAGACAGCTTCGGGCCCCGGGAAACATCATCCAGTAACAACCCTACGTGTTGTTTGAGGCTATGTCTCGTTATGATCATGAGGGAGTCACCGTAAACCGGCCCTCCTAGTTATGTCTAACCCTAAGATTGTTTCTTGTTACTTGTCCCTCTTTGGGGAGCCCTGCCCCTCCTTATATAAGTTGAAGGGGCGGGTTACATGTAGAGTCCAACTCGGACTTAAGACTTAACTATTCTGACTTCTCTTCATGGCCGCCTCTTAACATCTTGGGCTTCATAACGTCTCGGGCTTCATCACCCCTGGCAACCCAGTTATCACTGTCTGCCGGGTTATAACTGGTGTCGGTTTATGATGGTCTGCCGGTTTATGATTGCCTGCTGAGTTATCATCTGACTTAACTCCTGCCGGGTTATCATCTGACTGAACTCCTGCCGGGTTATCATCTGACTTAACTCCTCTCGGGTTATCAACCTGTCGGTTTACCATCTGGGTTAACTGTTTGTCTTAACTGTCAGCTGGTTTACCAAGCCCCAGACGGGTTATAACTCCGGCCGGATCATACCGCGGGGTATATCCCCGACATTATCCCCCAGTTTAATTTGGATTTATCCATGTTAAACCGATCCTGAGCATACTTAAATCCTTGTCATGTCCTTCTAGAAAATCCGGGTCAATAGGCCAGCTTCACAATCAATTTGCTGACATTAGTTTGTCACAAAAATATATTATGAAGAATAATTCATTTGACTCAGCTCCCAATGCTTTAACAGAAATATTGGTCCTTGAAATACTCATCTGATCTTCAGCCGGTTTAAGGATGTAGAACTTGCTGGTTTAAGAATGTAGAACTTGCCGGTTTATCGTTGCCGGTTTACAAATATTAATGGCACCGGGTCATAATTGTAGTTAACATCAAGCTTGAAAATATACCTCTTATATGCCTATCACTTATAGCCCCCAAGTCTTAAGAAGGTAGCATAGCAACAGCTTAAGACTTGCTTCAATATAAATATCACAATCTTGAAGAAACCGATTTGTTCATCCCAGTCATTAGTCATAAACTGAGTATTCCATATATGTAGCCCCCAAGTGTCGGGTTGTCATGCTTGCAGTAACCTGGGACTTGTAATTACCTAATGCTCATAAAAACTTGAAGCAGTGTAGCCCCCAAGGGTCGGGTCATTATGCAATAATGAGCAGGGACTTTGTAAATATAATCATGTAGATTTTAGCAGTAATGTGTAGCCCCCAAGGGTTGGCTCAGTAAGATAATATTGAGCTGGGACTTGATATATACTTCAATGAAAATAACATCATATGATATAACCCCCATCATGGGGCTGGAACCCACGTCCACAAGGTTTAAGAGCCTTGTGCTTTACCAACTGAGCAGTGGACCCTTCAATATAATGGATTAAAAGCTTTGTACCTTGAATTGTTGACAGGAGCAATTGGTAGCCCCCAAGGGCCGGTTCATTACAATGTGATGAGTCGGGTCTTCAATAAGGTGAGCAAACAATGACTTTGCATTAGCCCCCAAGTGTCATGGTGCATGCATGCAACGACATGAGACTTGTGTATTTGATGTAATCTCAACTTGAATAATGTAGCCCCCAAGTGCCGGGTCGTAAGCCTGCAGCGACTCGGGACTATTCCTTCCATTGTAGAATAAATTATATCCATTGCGCTGAAGCGACTTTGAAAACCTCAATCATAATATTGGTTATTGATAACCATAATAAAAATCCAGCCGTGTTGGCTATTAAAGATTTGAATAACACAACCTAGTTTGAAAACCGGTTCCTGCCATATAAACCGGTATATCCGTGCCCATATGATACATGCTATGACAATGTAATGATGATGCAATGTATACGCAATATATGATGATGTATGTATGTGATCAAGAGGGTTTAAGCTATGGTTCGGATACGACCAGAGCCACCAAGTAATCATAATTGTGGCATTGCACCGATCAAGAGGTGTAGCTATGGTTCGGATACGACCAGAGCCCCCAAGTGATTTCCCTGGTGGCCTTATGCCTATCAAGAGGTGTAGCTATGGTTCAAATACGACCAAACCCCCAAGTGATTTCCCTGGTGGCCCTTATGCCTATCAAGAGGTGTAACTATTGTTCAAACCCATAGCCCCCAAGTGACTTCCCTGGTGGCCTTATGCCTATCAAGAGGTGCAGCTATGGTTCGGATATGACCAAGCCCCCAAATGATTTCCCTGGTGGCCCTTATGCCTATCAAGAGGTGTGACTATGGTTCGAACATAGCCCCCGGGTGATATTGTGAGCTGTGCTCAAGGGATACCCATGTTTGAGTTGTGCTATGCAGCAAACTCTCTTTGGCCCCTTATGATAATATTGGCTTGATAGCCGGATTACCGGAGTAACCAGAGTTGTGCTCTTATGATAATATTGGCTTGATAGCCAAATCAAGAGGTGTAGCTATGGTTCGAAAACAACCAAGCCCCCAAATGATACTGTGAGCTGTGCTCAAGGGGCACCTATGTTTGAGCTGTGCTTTTGCAACAGACTCTCTTTGGTCCCTTTAATTTTTCCTGAAATTTCAAACTTGCGAGAGATTATTCTTTTTGAACCGGAAATTCTTAAACCAGATACTGAGAGCTTTAAAGCTTTGTGGGAGTTAGTTTTCCCTTGAACCAGATTTCAAACCGGAATCCTTCTTTTTAAGCCGAAAATTTTCTGACGGCCTTTAAATTTGTACCAATATGGCGGTTTAGGGTCCTACATTAGATAACTTTGCAAGCCGGAGTAATTTCTCTTTTTTAAAGAAAGCAATATGTAATATAAAAAATATATTGGATAAATTTCACCTGATATGTTAAGCCAGAATTTATCCGCCATGGAGCTTAATGATTACTTCAGCGAAGCTGAGATTAATCTCAGGTGAGTCAGAGTAGTTTGGGCCGCAGGGGTGGCGTCTTGCGCATGTCCATTGAGCAGCTTTGTATGAATGGGTGCGATCCTGACATGCCGATATGGATTGGTCTGCAAGGGCAGCAACTTGGGTGCTTCTATTGAGTGGCACGACAAGGACAAATTTCCATGATATAACGTCATTTGGAAATAAATAATTGCCCTGCATACAAAAAAGATACAGACCAAAGTAATTGTTTCTTTGACGAAAACAATATTGTGCTAGTAAAATAGACGGATATCACCTGATTCTTTTTTACGACGGATCATCTGTCCGTAGATAATTTTTCAGTACTGTTACTGAATTCCCTTTGATCCATATATTTATCCAAAGCATATTGTGTTTATGCTACCGATCTTCTTTTTCATTTGATCTCTAGGTGGGTCGTAGCAGTACTAACTGATTTTGCTTCCCTGCATGTGTATGGGAGTCAAACATACATCCGGTTTGACCCTCCTCTGCTTTTATTGTGAGCTTCCTGTAGTAAACCGCCCGAGCGCTTTCCTGGTCATGGGTTGTTTCCCTCTTCTTCTTCCTCTTTTTTTTTCACTGGCTACATTATCCTTTCGTTTCCATCTTTCCGGGCAGAGCAATCACAGGGGAAGCAAATATTCCTGCTCTGGCGTCCATGCCCGTAAATTGAGCAAAGTCTTTTGTTCCCTGATAGTGTCCATGCCCATAAATCGCCACCATGTCATGGGTCAATTCAATCAGCCGGTTCATAGCTGTCGGGGAAGGAGCAAAAAACTGGCGCACACGGGCTGGTCGCGGCAGAAACGAACCCCATCTGGTGATTTATGGCGGCAAACCGCAGTGAGTGCGGTAGCGGAGCCCGGCAGAGGCGGCAGGAAAACGGCGACTTGAGGCACCAGATGTCGCGGTACAACGATTCAGCAGCAGTAAAGGCCGGCTCAGCAGCAGAAGAGGCCGGTTCAGCAGAAGCAGAGGCCGGTTCACGGCGGAGGTGAACGGCGTCCGCATCAGCTCGAGGGCCAGGTTACCACCAGCGGGTGATTCAATGGCGACCGCGGGGCGTCTTGATGATGACTTGTAAAGGAGGCCCGAGGCCACGGCGTTTGGGGCGGTGACTGTTTTGAAGGCGGCCTACAGCATAAGCAACCCACGGCGGTTTACAGTGGCCAGGTGAGGCGCGGTCCGCTCACAGGGGCAGCGCGGCAGGGGCGCGCAGAGCCCCCCCCCCCCCCCCCCCCCCCCCCCCCCCCGGCGGAGACGGCGGCAAGGCCGATGACTCGGCACAGACGCAGCCGAGGAGGCCCATGGTGAAGGTGGCTCAGGAGCAGGACGCGGCCGGATCAACGCGAGGTAGCGACGAGGCGGGACCTCTCAGCTGTGGCGACTTACGGCGATGGAGGAGGCGAATCCAAGGTGCGGCGGCGCGGGTTGCAGCCTATGTGGACAGAGCGGGGCGGCAGCCGACTGGGGAGCCCGTGAGGCGGGGCGTCGGGCTGTCTCGGGATGGCGCAGGCGCGGACGCAGTCCGACGGCCACTTGGCACATGAACGGATGGTGTGAGGCGGTGGCTCGATGCAAGGTCCTCGTCCGCATCGTTGTTTGACTTACAATGGGGGGCAGCCCCGATTGCGGCTCGACGGAGATCATGAAGTCGACTCGGAGCAAAAGACGGCGACGGCGATTTAGAACCCAGGGCTGTGCCAGGCGGCTCTTCCGACGGCGCGGCCGGTGGATGATACGAGAGCGGCACTAAGGCACTGGCAAGCCATGGCCACGACGACGCAGGAGCTCGCCGGCTTGGAGCGGACGGGAGGCCAGGCGCGGACGCATCCGGCTCACACGGGAGCGGAGCGGTGCAGGGCCGCAATAGCAGGGGTAACTCAGATGCGAGCGCAGGCACGCGGTGGAGGCGCGCGGCGACTGCCCTAGGCGGCGGGTCAGCGGGGCTGGTTACGGTGATTAACGCTGAGGCGAAGGAGACTCGCGGCTCCGATCGAGACCGAGTAATGGTGGCTCGAAGCGGGGTGCCGACGCAGAAACGACGGAGCCAGCGCAGCGGAGCCCGCTAACTAAACCGGCGGCGAGTCGCGTCCGCCGTGACTCGGGCGTAACTGCAGTTTGGAGCAGGGGCAGTCGCGCTCAACGGAGGCGAGCTAAAGATGGTTGCCTATAGTAGTATTTGAACCAGACTCCAGCGGCAATGGTTTTAGAGACGGGTATGGTAGGAACAGCTCGTGGACGGCAACAGACTCCTGCAGCATCCCCCTCCGGCCGCGTCAGATGTGGCGGCTCAATCGGCAGAGGCCGAATTCATAATGCAACCCGAACGGGAGGCGATTTCGATAGAAGATAAGGTGGTAGCGGCAACTCAAAAGGCCGGTTGACCGAGGTGGCTTTTCGCAAGGGCAAGAACAGCGGCGGAGGCACGAGGCGCCGCGCGGCTCAACAGAGTGGCCCGGAGCTGTGGTGATACTGGCACAATCGACGGCAGCTCGGTCCGGCGGTCCAGGGCTGCGGGCGGTTCTCCAGCAGAAAACTCCACCGAGGAGTCCGGGTCGTGATCGAGGAAACGAGGCGGAATCCATCCCCGTATCTTCCGAGTCGGAGCAGGCTCACAAATAGAGGCAGGGCTGGTTTAAAATCACATCAAGCGATGGCGACTCATACATGGCGATTGGAACCATGGTCCAGGGGTAGCTGGCGGTTTACATTGCCGGCTCGCGAGGCAACACCTTGACTTTTTTTCCCTTTACCGTGTTGATGGCTTTAACTGGTGAACAAAAACGAGACGTGGCGATTTACTGATGGAAACTTAACACGCCGCCAGCAAAATTGGCCATAGAGAAAGACGATGTCTTTGGCGATTTGTGACTTCTTTCGTTGGCGGCTTCTGGTAGTGTCCAAGCGCAACCCTAATTTCTTGAACTTTAAATCTCACAAATCCTTAAATCCGGATCAATAAACTTGAAACTGATGCAAATCCTTTCAAACCGGCTCTTTCATCCGAAAAATTGCAAGCTCCTCGATCCCTATGAGAGATCCCTCCAAAAACTCCACACCATCGTGCGCGGGCCCCACGGTGGGCGCCAACTGTCGTGGAATTGTCACGACAGATGTCCTAGTGTGAGGACTTAGTCGTGAGGCCAACACATCTATGTGGTAGCTTGAGAGGGGTTGAGCGGAATCGAGAGACGCAACGCAAGACAAGGGTTTAGATAGCTTCGGGCCCCGGAAAACATCATCCGGTAACAACCTGTAACGCCCTCGATGCGGCTATATCTCCCACGTGTCGAAGCACGACTTAGAGGCATAACCGCATTGAAAGCAATGTCGCAAGTGAGGTAATCTTCACACAACCCATGTAATACATAAGGGAAAGAGATACATAGTTGGCTCACAATCGCCACTTCACACAATTACATGAATAAAGCATTACATCAACCAGATACAATCAAGGCCCGACTACGGAGCCAAAATAAAAGAAGACTACCCCAAAAGCTACACAGATCCCTGATCGACCCCAACTGGGCTCCACTACTGATCAACTAGAACGAAACAACACAAAGGGCAAGATCTTCATCGAGCTCCTCCTTGAGCTTGGTTGCGTCATATGCACGGTTCAATGGCACATGCAAACTGGTTTTGGAAGTATCTGTGAGTCACGGGGACTCAGCAATCTCACACCCTCGCGATCAAGACTATTTAAGCTTATAGGAAGGGTAAAAGGTATGAGGTGGAGCTGCAGCAAGCGACTAGCATATATGGTGGCTAACATACGCAAATGAGAGCGAGAAGAGAAGGCAAAAGCACGGTCGAACAACTATGATCAAGAAGTGATCCTAGAACAACCTACGTCAAGCGTAACTCCAACACCGTGTTCACTTCCCGTACTCCGCCGGAAAGAGACCATCACGGTTACACACGCGGTTGATGCATTTTAATTAAGGTCAACTTCAGGTTTTCTACAACCGGACGTTAACAAATTCCCATCTGCCCATAACCACGGGCGCGGCTTTCGAAAGTTCAAATCCCTGCAGGGGAGTCCCAACTTAGCCCATCACAAGCTCTCACGGTCAACGAAGGATAAACCTTCTCCCGAGACATTCTGATCAGACTCGGCATCCCGGTTCTACAAGACAACTTCGACAATGGTAAAACAAGTCCAGCAACACCGCCCGAATGTGCCGACAAATCCTGATAGGAGCTGCACATAACTCATTCTCAGGGCATACCGAATTGTCCAAGGTACGGGTAGGCCAGCCCAGAGTTGCCCCTGGTGGCCACCGGCAGCTGACAGGTTGGACCAACACTCAGAGGAGCACTGGCCCCGGGGGGTAAAATAATGATGACCCTCAAGAGCGCGACTCCCAAGGGAAAAGAAAATGCTAGGTGGAGAATGGTAAAACCAATGTTGGGCATTGCTAGAAGAGTTTTATTCAAGGCGAACTGTCAAGGGGTTCCCATTATACCCAACCGCGTAAGAAACGCAAAATCCGGGAACATAACACCGATATGACGAAAACTAGGGCGGCAAGAGTGGAACAAAACACCAGGCATAAGGCCGAGCCTTCCACCCTTTACCAAGTATATAGATGCATTAATTAAATAAGATATATTGTGATATCCCAACAAGTAACATGTTCCAACAAGGAACAACAACTCCATGTTCCAACAAGGAACAAACTTCAATCTTCACCTGCAACTAACAACGCTATAAGAGAGGCTGAGCAAACCGGTAACATAGCCAATCAACGGTTTGCTAGGACAAGGTGGGTTAGAGGCTTGGTTCAATAATATGGGAGGCATGATAAGCAAGTGGTAGGTATCGCAGCATAGGCATAGCAAAAGAGCGAGCAACTAGCAAGCAAAGATAGAAGTGATTTCGAGGGTATGGTCATCTTGCCTAAAATCCCGCAAGGAAGAAGAACGAGTCCATGAAGAAGACAAACGGATGTAGTCGAACGGGTCCTCACAAACGCGACGTTACCGGAACCAACCCGAAGAAGCAAACACCGGAAAGAAGCACACAACATAGTAAAAAAAACCACACATGAACATGGTATAATATGCGGGATGCGGTATGCGATGCATATGCATGATTTGCAAAGGAATGATTGAACCTGGCCTCAACTTGGTAATCCAAGAGTGCCACTGGAAAGGTGAGATGATTTCGGTTGAAATCGATATAAAGATCACCGAAATTGGATGCACGGTTTGGAAATGGCAAGCAAAACAAATATGGCATCGGTCTGCGATTAACAGCAAGTGGCCTTCTAAATGCATCAAGATAAATATGCTACAGCACTCAAACATGGCAACAAAATACATGGCAGGGATCCACTCAAGATGCTTGACAAAAGATGAACACTGAGCTACGGCTAATTCATCCATTAACAGGTTCAAACAAGCATGGCAAAAGTGCAAATGATAAACAGGTTTCAGACTTAGTGAAATTAACACAAGCCTGGAATTCAACATCAGGTAGCACACTTTGGAGCATGAAAACTATATGCTACAGGAACTTAACATGGCAAAGCAAGGCATGGCATGAAGCTACTCAAAGCACTTAACAAAAGTCCCTTGGTGACCTTGAGCCAAAAGGGATCAGAAAATACAATTGCAAGCATGTGAACATGGCAAAAACATAATCAGATTACAGACTTAGTGAAAAACTGGAGCATGCAAATCAGTTAACGAGTAGGCATGTTCACGAGCTCGATGCACTCACTACAGAGTATGGAATGATAAACTAAGCATACACCCATCAAGAATACATATTATAGAAGCTAGAAATGGCAAGAACAACAACATAGCATGCACGGATCAACAACAACATCCTCGACAAAATCGCTAACAAGTAAACAATCTGCCAGGATTCACGAAATAGCAAAAGTAGAACTCGATTGACACAAGCTAGGATGCTCCAAAATTGCAAACAAAGACATGGATGGATAGAGCACCACAATATTAACAAATCATCCTTACTGATCCTCCTCAAAAGAGGTATGGATCACTAGGAAACAACATGACCATATGGCATATTGATAAAAACAGATCAAGGACTTTGCAAGCTTGTAAGTCCCTGAAATCAGCATTAACGAATGCACTACTTTGCAAGCTTGTGCTAGTCACCACACATATCACAAAAATACATGGTAAGCACCTCTGTAAAGATGGCATGGCATATAACAAAACATATGTAGAGCTCAGGAGCATATCATGCACTCATTAATCATGGCAAAAATGTCAAATAGCTATTTGATGCAGCAGATCTGACAATTATCTCAAATAGCTCTCTTCCAATAGCATTTCGGGCATCAAGATGAGCTCAAATGAAAATGATGCAATGAGATGAAATGATGTACTCTCCGAGACAAACATTTTGATATGCTACACGCACGAATCGGAGCTACGGATGCAGAGATACGATGCGAGGAAGATGCCAAAAAGTTACGGTTTCGGGAGGAGAAAGTCAACCGTCGAGTGGATCCAGATCTCGTCGGAGCACGGAGATCGAGGATGGACGGAAATGGCGCCACGGTGGTCGGAGCAGCGAGGATGGCCGGAGTGGCGCGACGGCTCGCCGGAGAAGAAGCGGGGGCGCCGGATCCGGGGTCTGCGGGACCCGGGGCGACGCGGGCGGCTGCGCGCGGCGCACGGCAGAGGCGCGGCCAGGTCGTCGCCGGCGCGCGGGGTGATGGCCGCAGCAACGCCGGAGAGGCGGCGGCGGAGCCGTGTAGGAACGGCGGGCGGGCGGCGCAAGGGCTCGGGAGCCAGGCGGCGGCGACGCGGGTCAGGCGGGCCGGATCTGGGCCTGCAGGGCCCGGCGCAGTGGAGGCGGCGGCTGAGGCCAGGTGGCGGCATGGGAGTGGCTGGGCGCGGCGGCGGGATCCTGTCCGGCCCCGGGACGGACATGTCCGGCGGGCGAGAGGGAATTTTTAGGGTTTCATCCGTGAGATTTTGGGGGAGATGACATATATATAGGTAGAGGGAGCTAGGAGAGTCCAAATGAGGTGCGGTTTTCGGCCACGCGATCGTGGTCGAACGACCGAGATGATGGAGGAGGTTTAGGTGGGTTTTGGGCCACTTTGGAGGGGTGTTGGGCTGCAACACACACGAGGCCTTTTCGGTCCCTCGGTTAACCGTTGGAGTATCAAACGAAGTCCAAATGGCACAAAACTTGACAGGCGGTCTACCGGTAGTAAACCAAGGCCACATGACAAGTCTCGGTCCAATCCGAAAACATTTTACACCCGCACACGAAAAGAGGTAAAAGGGGACACCGGGTGACATAGGAGCGCCGGGTTGCAAAACGGACAACGGGGAAAAAGCTCGGATGCATGAGACAAACATGTATGTAAATGAAATGCACATGATGACATGATATGAAATGTATGACACGCAAGCAATGACAAGGCAACAACAGCGAATAACTGGAGGACACCTGACACATCGGTCTCGGGGCGTTACACAACCCTACGTGCTGTTTGAGGCTATGTCTCATTATGATCATGAGGGAGTCGCCATAAACCGGCGCTCCTAGTTATGTCTAGCCCTAAGATTGTTTCTTATTACTTGTCCCTCTTTAGGGATCCCTGTCCCTCCTTATATAAGTTGAAGGGGCAGGTTACATGTAGAGTCCAACTCGGACTTAAGACTTAACTATTCCGACTTCTCTTCATGGGCTTCTTAACATCTTAGGCTTCATAACGTCTTGGGCTTCATAACCCCTGGCAACCCAGTTATCACTGTTTGCCGGGTTATAACTGGTGCCGATTTATGATGGTCTACCGATTTATGATTGTCTGCTGAGTTATCATCTGACTTAACTCCTGCCGGGTAATCATCTGACTTAACTCATGCCGGGTTATCAACCTGCCGGTTTACCGTCTGGGTTAACTGTCTGTCTTAACTGTTAGCTGGTTTACCAAGTCCCAGTCGGGTTATAACTCCAGCTGGATCATACCGCGGGGTATATCCCCGATAGCAAGGAAACATCATTCGGTCGTTTTTTGTAAAGCTCACCATCTTGGATGCAGTATGTCGTGGCTTGTCGGGCCACACGCTCTGCATCCTCCTCCTTCTCCGACAGCGTCCCCTGCCCTAGGTACGCCTTGAACTCCTCGGTCTAGCACCCCTCCTGAGGCTCGAGCGCCAGGAGTAGACGTGCTCCTAAGGTCAGACCGCAAGCGGGGGCTCCCGAGGTCGATGGTTGGGGGAGTTCCTCTCGAGAAGGTGCGGCATCCGTGGCCGCGGGGGGCGCTGAAGGCTTGAGGAGTCGCTCCTCGAAGACACCGGGTTCTTGGGGTTGGCGCTTTGATGCCCTCTTGGCGATCTCATCAGCCTCCTTGTTGGTTCCGCGTCGGACGTGCTGCAGTTCTAGGCCCAAGAATTGCTTCTCCATCTTACGCACCTCCGCGAGGTACGCTTCCATGTGCTCGTCCCTTGGTTCGTACACCTTGTTAGAGAAGTTGACAAGGAGCTGGGAATCGCTCTTTATGGTGAGACGCTTCACTCCCAAGGCCGCCGCTGCCTTGAGACCGGTGATCAACCCCTCGTACTCCGCAATGTTGTTGGAGACCTCCTCACCCCACTGGAAGCAGAGCTGCACGGCGTAGTAGAGATTATCTTGGGTGGGCGAGATGAGCACGGCTCCAGCCCCCACGCCTTGGCGCGCGAAGGCGCCGTCGAAGTACATGACAAAACCATCTGGTGCTTCATTTCCTGGCGAGAGAGATGGGCTCCTGCCATCTTCAGGTTCCGGGACGTCGGTCCATTCGGCCACGAAGTCGGCTAGGGCGGCCCCCTTGATGACCTTGGTTGTGCTGAACTCGAGCTGAAATGGCTGAAGTTCGATATTCCACTCGGCGACCCTTCTCGCTGCATTAGGGCTCCGGAGCACCCTCTCTAGTGGGTAAGCCCAAACGAATTTGATCGGGTGGCCTTGGAAGTAATGGCGCGGCTTACGTGAGGCCACCAGGAGCGCGAGCAGAAGCTTTTGTGGCATGGGGTATCGCGCCCTCGCATCCCGTGGCACCGTGCTAATGAAGTACATTGGGTGCTCGACGAGGGCGGGAGCGTCGATGGAGCCCGCGTTTGCTGGAGGTCGGGGTGTCTCCTGAGGTGATGGAACCTCAGGAGCTTGGTCATCCATTGGGGCCTTTGCAGGCTCGAGGACGACGCCCTGCGAGGCCTGATCATTTGTTGACGTTGTCGCAGCCTCTGCGGTATCCTCCTGGTGCCGCATCGCCCCGGCTGGAGGTGCAGCACGGTGCAGCGGGCCCTTGGCCTGGTGCTCTTCCCGGACTGCCACTAGTGTTGCGCTGGCAGAGTAGGGAGTGGCGGCAAGATAAAGCACCAGGGGCTCGAGGGGACGAGGCGCCAGCATCACCGGAGGGCTACTCAGGTATCTCTTGAGGTCTTGAAACGCTAGGTCGGCCTCCGGGGTCCACTCGAACGGGCCCTTCTTCTTCATTAGCTTGAAGAACAGCAAGGCGCGCTCCCCAACTTGGAGATGAAGTGCCCTAGCGAGGTCACACAGCCCGCAAGCTTCTGCATTTCCTTGAGAGTTTGTGGTGGGCTCATGTCTTCTATCGCCTTGACCTTCTCCGGGTTAGCCTCGATCCCCCTAAAGGACACGAGGAAGCCCAACAGTTTGCCGGAGGGTACACCGAACACGCACTTCTCCGGGTTGAGCCGCAGGTCCACCTGGCGCAGGCTTGTGAAGGTCTCCTCCAGATCCTGAATCAAAGTTCTTTCCTCCCGAGATTTTACCACAATATCGTCGACGTAGGCTTCAACGTTTCTCCCGAGTTGCTGACCTAGGGCAATGTGCATCAGCCGTTGGAAGGTCGCACCTGCGTTGTGCAGCCCGAATGACATGCAAGTGTACCAGTACACCCCGCATGGGGTCAGGAAGGCCGTCTTCTCCATGTCCTCCACTGACATCTTGATCTGGTGGTAGCCCGAGAATGCGTCCAGGAAACACAACAGGGCACACTCGGTAGTGGAGTCGACAATCTGGTCAATGCGCGGAAGCGGGAACGGGTCTTGGGGGCAGGCCTTGTTGAGGTTGGTGAAGTCGACACACATGCGCTCCTTTCCGCCTTTCTTTGGCATGACAACAGGGTTCGCCGGCCAGTCCGGGTACCGGACCTCGCGAATGACGCTTGCTGCTTCTAGCTTGAGCGTCTCCTGGACGATGAAGGACTGCTTCTCCGTGGACTGCTGCCGCGCCTTCTGCTTCACAGGGCGCACATTGGGGCACACCCTTATGTGATGCTCGATCACCCCCTAGGACCCCTACCAGCTGCTTGGGTTCCCGGGCTAATACCTCCTTATTCGCACGTAGGAACCTCACCAATGCCTCCTCTTGATCCGGGTCGAGGTTGGCGCCTATGGTGAAGGTGGCTCCCGAGGGTCCACCTTTCTTGACTGGTACTTGCTTTGTCTCGGCCTGATCTTGAGTGAACAACCGCTTCTTCTTTGCTGGCGCGGCCTCCTTGGCTCCGGGAGTGGCCTCGTTGGCTGGGCGTGCTGCCGTGGCGACCCTGATGGCAAGCTTGAGTGCCGTCAGAGCCTCCTTGGTGTCTCCAACCATGGTGAGGATGCCATTGCTTCCTGGCATCTTCATAAGGTTATAAGCAGGATGGGTAGCCGCCATGAACTAGGCCAAGGCCGGGTACCCGAGTATGGCGTTGTATGGGAGGCCGATGCGGGCGATGTTGAAGTCGATAAGCTCAGTGCGGTAGTTGTCGTGGGTGTTGAAGGTCACAGGAAGGCGGATCTGCCCTAGGGGGCTGGCGGAGCCGCCGCCGACCCCGGAGAAGGACTTGGTGGGGTGAAGCCGTTCATGCGGCACATGAAGCAAGCCGAAAGTTTGCACGGAGAGCACATTAAGGCCGGCCCCACCATCGATGAGGGTCTTGGTGGGCTACATTGTAGATGGTGGGCGTGCAAAGCATTGGGAGCATGCCCGAGCTAGTGGTGGCAACGGGGTGGTCCCTCGAGTCGAAGGTGAGGTTGGCCTTGGGCGCCGCCCAACCTGGGGAGCTCCTTGCTGCATGAAGGCGGCGCCGATCTGGTAGAATAACTGCTTGGTGTGGCAGTCCGAGGGTGGTGCTTGTGAGCCGCCGAGGAGGGCTGCGACGGTGATGGGCGCTGGCGCCGCAAAGCACGCGACGAAGGGGCCGCGCGGCTCCTCCCAAGATGCCACTAAGGATTTTGGGAGGGTGAGCAGCCAGGTGCACGGCACGCCAGCGAGGGACATGGGGAACCGGTTGGCCATGACCTTGTCGTCGCCTCCAGCTTCCAGGACGACCTCCTCGTATGTCAGCAGGAAGGCCGACGGATCTGCGCCGTCGTAGGGAGGCGGCATCTCTGGCTTGAACTTGCGCGACCATTGCACCCGCCGCAAGGCGGGGGTGAAAGCTCTGAGCCCCCTAGCGTCGTCGTGGGTGCCCGTCGCCCCAGCCGGAGGAGCAACGCCTGCCATGGGGACAAGGCGTGGAGGCGGTGGAGTGTGGATCGATGGAAGGAAAGCTTCGGCGCACCCTCTACCTGGCGTGCCAAATGTCGGATTTCGGATTCCGGCAAAACCCTTAAGGTTCGAACTCTGGGGTGCGCACGAAGATCTCTCCTTCCCCCTTGCTCAATCACTCATCACGATCTCAAAACTCACCTCGTCGAACTCGAAGAACATGGGACACAAGAGTTTATACAGGTTTGGGCCACCGATGTGGTGTAATACCCTACTCCAGTGTGGTGTGGTGGATTGCCTTGTAAGTTGAGGATGAACAAGTACAAGGGAAGAACTACCTCCTGAGGAGAGGTGTTCTTGAGCTCGGTGAGCTTATGTGGTTCAGAATGATCTAAATGATCCATCCCCTTCCTATGATGGTGGCTAGTCCTATTTATAGAGGCCCTGGTCCTCTTCCCAAATATTAGGCGGGAAGGGATCCCACAACGGCCAATTTGAAGGGGGGCAACTAGTACAAGCTTGTTGGGGAACGTAGTAATTTCAAAAAAATTCCTACGCACACGCAAGATCATGGTGATGCATAGCAACGAGTGGGAGAGTCTGATCTACGTACCCTTGTAGATCGCAACGGAAGCGTTGACACAACATAGAGGAAGTAGTCGTACGTCTTCTTCCCGATCCGACCGATCCAAGCACCGTTACTCCGGCACCTCCGAGTTCTTAGCACACGTTCAGCTCGATGACGATCCCCGGGCTCCGATCCAGCAAAGCTCCGGGGAGGAGTTCCGTCAGCACGACGGCGTGGTGACGATCTTGATGTACTACCGACGCAGGGCTTCGCCTAAGCACTACAACGGTATGATCGAGGTGGAATTTGGTGGCAGGGGGCACCGCACACGGCTAAGGAACGATCTCAAGGATCAACTTGTGTGTCTAGAGGTGCCCCCTGCCCCCGTATATAAAGGATCCAAGGGGGAGGGGCTGGCCGACCAAGGAGGAGGCGCAGGAGAGTCCTACTCCCACTGGGAGTAGGATTCCCCCTCCAATCCTAGTCCAACTAGGATTCCTCGGAGGGGAAAAGAGGAGGAGGTGGCCGGCCACCCTTTCCTAGTCCTAATAGGACTAGGGGAAGGGGGAGGCGCGCAGCCCATCTAGGGCAGCCCCTTATCTTTTCCACTAAGGCCCATTATGGCCCATTTAGCTCCCCGGGGGTTCCGGTAACCCTCCCGGTATTCCGGTAAAATCCCGATTTCACCCGGAACACTTCCGATGTCCAAACATAGGCTTCCAATATATCAATCTTTATGTCTCGACCATTTCGAGACTCCTCGTCATGTCCGTGATCACATCCGGGACTCCGAACAACCTTCGGTACATCAAAATGCATAAACTCATAATAACTGTCATCGTAACGTTAAGCGTGCGGACCCTACGGTTCGAGAACAATGTAGACATGACCGAGACACGTCTCCGGTCAATAACCAATAGCGGGACCTGGATGCCCATATTGGCTCCTACATATTCTACGAAGATCTTTATCGGTCAGACCGCATAACAACATACGTTGTTCCCTTTGTCATCGGTATGTTACTTGCCCGAGATTCGATCGTCGGTATCCAATACCTAGTTCAATCTCGTTACTGGCAAGTCTCTTTACTCGTTCCGTAATACATCATCTCACAACTAACATCTTAGTTATAATGCTTGCAAGGCTTATGTGATGTGTATTACCGAGAGGGCCCAGAGATACCTCTCCGACAATCGGAGTGACAAACCCTAATCTCGAAATACGCCAACCCAACATCTACCATTGGAGATACCTGTAGTACTCCTTTATAATCACCTAGTTACGTTGTGACGTTTGGTAGTACCCAAAGTGTTCCTCTGGCAAACGGGAGTTGCATAATCTCATAGTCATAGGAACATGTATAAGTCATGAAGAAAGCAATAGCAACATACTAAACGATCGGGTGCTAAGCTAATGAAATGGGTCATGTCAATCAGATCATTCAACTAATGATGTGACCTCGTTAATCAAATAACAACACATTGTTCATGGTTAGGAAACTTAACCATCTTTGATTAACGAGCTAGTCAAGTAGAGGCATACTAGTGACACTCTGTTTGTCTATGTATTCACACATGTATTATGTTTCCGGTTAATACAATTCTAGCATGAATAATAAACATTTATCATGATATAAGGAAATAAATAATAACTTTATTATTGCCTCTAGGGCATATTTCCTTCAGTCTCCCACTTGCACTAGAGTCAATAATCTAGATTACACAGTAATGATTCTAACACCCATGGAGCCTTGGTGCTGATCATGTTTTGCTCGTGGAAGAGGCTTAGTCAACGGGTCTGCAACATTCAGATCCGTATGTATCTTGCAAATCTCTATGTCTCCCACCTGGACTAGATCCCGGATGGAATTGAAGCGTCTCTTGATGTGTTTGGTCCTTTTGTGAAATCTGGATTCCTTTGCCAAAGCAATTGCACCAGTATTGTCACAAAAGATTTTCATTGGACCCGATGCACTAGGTATGACACCTAGATCGGATATGAACTCCTTCATCCAGACTCCTTCGTTCGCTGCTTCCGAAGCAGCTATGTACTCCGCTTCACATGTAGATCCCGCTACGACGCTTTGTTTAGAACTGCACCAACTGAGAGCTCCACCGTTTAAAGTAAACACGTATCCGGTTTGCGATTTAGAATCGTCCGGATCAGTGTCAAAGCTTGCATCAACGTAACCTCTTACGGTGAGCTCTTTGTCACCTCCATATACGAGAAACATATCCTTAGTCCTTTTCAGGTATTTCAGGATGTTCTTGACCGCTGTCCAGTGATCCACTCCTGGATTACTTTGGTACCTCCCTACTAAACTTATAGCAAGGCACACATCAGGTCCGGTACACAGCATTGCATACATGATAGAGCCTATGGCTGAAGCATAGGGAACATCTTTCATTTTCTCTCTATCTTTTGCAGTGGTCGGGCATTGAGTCTGACTCAACTTCACACCTTGTAACACAGGCAAAAACCCTTTCTTTGCTTGATCCATTTTGAACTTCTTCAAAATCTTGTCAAGGTATGTGCTTTGTGAAAGTCCAATTAAGTGTCTTGATCTATCTCTATAGATCTTAATGCCCAATATGTAAGTAGCTTCACCGAGGTCTTTCATTGAAAAACTCTTATTCAAGTATCCCTTTATGCTATCCAGAAATTCTATATCATTTCCAATCAGCAATATGTCATCCACATATAATATCAGGAATGCTACAGAGCTCCCACTCACTTTCTTGTAAATACAGGCTTCTCCAAAAGTCTGTATAAAGCCAAATGCTTTGATCACACTATCAAAGCATTTATTCCAACTCCGAGATGCTTGCACCAGTCCATAAATGGATCGCTGGAGTTTGCACACTTTGTTAGCTCCCTTTGGGTCGACAAAACCTTCCGGTTGCATCATATACAACTCTTCTTCCAGAAATCCATTCAGGAATGCAGTTTTGACATCCATCTGCCAAATTTCATAATCATAAAATGCGGCAATTGCTAACATAATTCTCACAGACTTAAGCATCGCTACGGGTGAGAATGTCTCATCGTAGTCAACCCCTTGAACTTGTCGAAAACCTTTTGCAACAAGTAGAGCTTTATAGACAGTAATATTACCGTCAGCGTCAGTCTTTTTCTTGAAGATCCATTTATTCTCAATTGCTTGCCGATCATCGGGCAAGTCAACCAAAGTCCATACTTTGTTCTCATACATGGATCCCATCTCAGATTTCATGGCCTCAAGCCACTTTGCGGAATCTGGGCTCACCATCGCTTCTTCATAGTTCATAGGTTCATCATGATCTAGTAGCATGACTTCCAGAAATGGATTACCATACCACTCTGGCGCGGATCTTGCTCTGGTTGATCTACGAGGTTCAGTAGTATCTTGTTCTGAAGTTTCATGATCATTATCATCAACTTCCTCACTTATTGGTGTAGGTGTCGCAGAAACAGTTTTCTGTGATGTACTACTTTCTAATAAGGGAGCGGGTACAGTTACCTCGTCAAGTTCTACTTTCCTCCCACTCACTTCTTTCGAGAGAAACTCCTTCTCAAGAAAGTTTCCGAATTTAGCAACAAAAGTCTTGCCTTCGGATCTGTGATAGAAGGTGTATCCAATAGTTTCCTTTGGATATCCTATGAAGACACATTTCTCCGATTTGGGTTCGAGCTTATCAGGTTGAAGCTTTTTCACATAAGCATCGCAACCCCAAACTTTAAGAAACGACAACTTTGGTTTCTTGCTAAACCACAGTTCATAAGGCGTCGTCTCAATGGATTTTGATGGTGCCCTATTTAACGTGAATGCGGCCGTCTCTAAAGCGTATCCCCAAAACGATAGCGGTAAATCAGTAAGAGACATCATAGATCGTACCATATCTAGTAAAGTACGATTACGACGTTCGGACACACCATTACGCTGTGGTGTTCCGGGTGGCGTGAGTTGCGAAACTATTCCACAATTTTTCAAATGTATACCAAACTCGTAACTCAAATATTCTCCTCCACGATCAGATCGTAGAAACTTTATTTTCTTGTTATGATGATTTTCAACTTCACTCTGAAATTCCTTGAACTTTTCAAATGTTTCAGACTTGTGTTTCATCAAGTAGATATACCCATATCTGCTTAAATCATCTGTGAAGGTGAGAAAATAACGATATCCGCCACAAGCCTCAATATTCATCGGACCACATACATCGGTATGTATGATTTCCAATAAATCTGTTGCTCTCTCCATAGTACCGGAGAACGGTGTTTTAGTCATCTTGCCCATGAGGCACGGTTCGCAAGTACCAAGTGATTCATAATCAAGTGGTTCCAAAAGTCCATCAGTATGGAGTTTCTTCATGCGCTTTATACCGATATGACCTAAACGGCAGTGCCACAAATAAGTTGCACTATCATTATCAACTCTGCATCTTTTGGCTTCTACATTATGAATATGTGTATCACTACTATCGAGATTTAACAAGAATAGACCACTCTTCAAGGGTGCATGACCATAAAAGATATTACTCATATAAATAGAACAACCATTATTCTCTGATTTAAATGAATAATCGTCTCGCATTAAACAAGATCCAGATATAATGTTCATGCTCAACGCTGGCACCAAATAACAATTATTTAGGTCTAATATTAATCCCGAAGGTAGATGTAGAGGTAGCGTGCCGACCGCGATCACATCGACTTTGGAACCGTTTCCCACGCGCATCGTCACCTCGTCCTTAGCTAATCTTCGCTTAATCCGTAGTCCCTGTTTCGAGTTGCAAATATTAGCAACAGAATCAGTATCAAATACCCAGGTGCTACTGCGTGCATTAGTAAGGTACACATCAATAACATGTATATCACATATACCTTTGTTCACCTTGCCATCCTTCTTATCCGCCAAATACTTGGGGCAGTTCCGCTTCCAGTGACCAGTCTGCTTGCAGTAGAAGCACTCAGTTTCATGCTTAGGTCCAAACTTGGGTTTCTTCTCCTGAGCAGCAACTTGCTTGCCGTTCTTCTTGAAGTTCCCCTTCTTCTTCCCTTTGCCCTTTTTCTTGAAACTAGTGGTTTTGTTAACCATCAACACTTGATGCTCCTTCTTGATTTCTACCTCCGCAGCTTTCAGCATTGCGAAGAGCTCGGGAATAGTCTTGTTCATCCCTTGCATATTATAGTTCATCACGAAGCTCTTGTAGCTTGGTGGCAGTGATTGGAGAATTCTGTCAATGACGCAATCATATGGAAGATTAACTCCCATCTGAATCAAGTGATTGTTATACCCAGACATTTTGAGTATATGCTCACTGACAGAACTGTTCTCCTCCATCTTGCAGCTATAGAACTTATTGGAGACTTCATATCTCTCAATCCGGGCATTTGCTTGAAATATTAACTTCAACTCCTGGAACATCTCATATGCTCCATGACGTTCAAAACGTCGTTGAAGTCCCGATTCTAAGCCGTAAAGCATGGCACACTGAACTATCGAGTAGTCATCAGCTTTGCTCTGCCAGACGTTCATAACATCTGGTGTTGCTCCAGCAGCAGGCCTGGCACCCAGCGGTGCTTCCAGGACGCAATTCTTCTGTGCAGCAATGAGGATAATCCTCAAGTTACGGACCCAGTCCGTGTAATTGCTACCATCATCTTTCAACTTTGCTTTCTCAAGGAACGCATTAAAATTCAACGGAACAACAGCACGAGCCATCTATCTACAATCAACATAAACAAGCAAGATACTATCAGGTACTAAGTTCATGATAAATTTAAGTTCAATTAATCATATTACTTAAGAACTCCCACTTAGATAGACATCCCTCTAATCCTCTAAGTGATCACGTGACCCAAATCAACTAAACCATGTCCGATCATCATGTGAGATGGAGTAGTTTCATCGGTGAACATCATTATGTTGATCATATCTACTATATGATTCATGCTCGACCTTTCGGTCTCCGTGTTCTGAGGCCATATCTGTATATGCTTGGCTCGTCAAGTATAACCTGAGTATTCCGCGTGTGCAACTGTTTTGCACCCGTTGTATTTGAACGTAGAGCCTATCACACCCGATCATCACGTGGTGTCTCAGCACGAAGAACTTTCGCAACGGTGCATACTCCGGGAGAACACTTCTTGATAATTTAGTGAGAGATCATCTTATAATGCTACCGTCAATCAAAGGAAGATAAGATGCATAAAAGATAAACATCACATGCAATCAATATAAGTGATATGATATGGCCATCATCATCTTGTGCTTGTGATCTCCATCTCCGAAGCACCGTCATGATCACCATCGTCACCGGCACGACACCTTGATCTCCATCGTAGCATCGTTGTCGTCTCGCCAATCTTATGCTTCCACGACTATCACTACCGCTTAGCAATAAAGTAAAGCATTACATCGCGATTGCATTGCATACAATAAAGCGACAACCATATGGCTCCTGCCAGTTGCCAATAACTTGGTTACAAAACATGATCATCTCATACAATAAAATCAGCATCATGCCTTGACCATATCACATCACAACATGCCCTGCAAAAACAAGTTAGACGTCCTCTACTTTGTTGTTGCAAGTTTTACGTGGCTGCTACGGGCTTAAGCAAGAACTCATCTCACCTACGCATCAAAACCACAACGATAGTTTGTCAAATAGACTCCGTTTTAACCTTCTCAAGGACCGGGCGTAGCCATACTCGGTTCAACTAAAGTTGGAGAGACAGTCGCCCGCAAGCCATCTATGTGCAAAGCACGTCGAGGGAACCGGTCTCGCGTAAGCGTACGCGTAAGGTTGGTCCGGGTCGTCTCGTCCAACAGTACCGCCGAACCAAAGTATGACATGCTGGTAGGCAGTATGACTTGTATCGCCCACAACTCACTTGTGTTCTACTCGTGCAAATAACATCAAACCATAAAACCTAGGCTCGGATGCCACTGTTGGGGAACGTAGTAATTTCAAAAAATTTCCTACGCACACGCAAGATCATGGTGATGCATAGCAACGAGGGGGAGAGTCTGATCTACGTACCCTTGTAGATCGCAATGGAAGCGTTGACACAACGTAGAGGAAGTAGTCGTACGTCTTCTTCCCGATCCGACCGATCCAAGCACCGTTACTCCGGCACCTCCGAGTTCTTAGCACACGTTCAGCTCGATGACGATCCCCGGGCTCCGATCCAGCAAAGCTTCGGGGAGGAGTTCCGTCAGCACGACGGCGTGGTGACGATCTTGATGTACTACCGACGCAGGGCTTCGCCTAAGCACTACAACGGTATGATCGAGGTGGAATTTGGTGGCAGGGGGCACCGCACACGGCTAAGGAACGATCTCAAGGATAAACTTGTGTGTCTAGAGGTGCCCCCTGCCCCTGTATATAAAGGATCCAAGGGGGAGGGGCCGGCCGGCCAAGGAGGAGGCGCAGGAGAGTCCTACTCCCACTGGGAGTAGGATTCCCCCTCCAATCCTAGTCCAACTAGGATTCCTCGGAGGGGAAAAGAGGAGGAGGTGGCCGGCCACCCTTTCCTAGTCCTAATAGGACTAGGGGAAGGGGGAGGCGCGCAGCCCATCTAGGGCAGCCCCTTCTCTTTTCCACTAAGGCCCATTATGGCCCATTTAGCTTCCGGGGGGTTCCGGTAACCCTCCCGGTATTCCGGTAAAATCCCGATTTCACCCGGAACACTTCCGATGTCCAAACATAGGCTTCCAATATATCAATCTTTATGTCTCGACCATTTCGAGACTCCTCGTCATGTCCGTGATCACATCCGGGACTCCGAACAACCTTTGGTACATCAAAATGCATAAACTCATAATAACTGTCATCGTAACGTTAAGCGTGCGGACTCTACGGTTCGAGAGCAATGTAGACATGACCGAGACACGTCTCCGGTCAATAACCAATAGCGGGACCTGGATGCCCATATTGGCTCCTACATATTCTACGAAGATCTTTATCGGTCAGACCGCATAACAACATACGTTGTTCCCTTTGTCATCGGTATGTTACTTGCCCGAGATTCGATCGTCGGTATCCAATACCTAGTTCAATCTCGTTACTGGCAAGTCTCTTTACTCGTTCCGTAATACATCATCTCACAACTAACATCTTAGTTATAATGCTTGCAAGGCTTATGTGATGTGTATTATCGAGAGGGCCCAGAGATACCTCTCGACAATCGGAGTGACAAATCCTAATCTCGAAATACGCCAACCCAACATCTACCATTGGAGACACCTGTAGTACTCCTTTATAATCACCCAGTTAAGTTGTGACGTTTGGTAGTACCCAAAGTGTTCCTCTGGCAAACGGGAGTTGCATAATCTCATAGTCATAGGAACATGTATAAGTCATGAAGAAAGCAATAGCAACATACTAAACGATCGGGTGCTAAGCTAATGAAATGGGTCATGTCAATCAGATCATTCAACTAATGATGTGACCTCGTTAATCAAATAACAACACATTGTTCATGGTTAGGAAACTTAACCATCTTTGATTAACGAGCTAGT
This sequence comes from Triticum monococcum, assembly GCA_034509565.1. Lineage (NCBI taxonomy): Eukaryota > Viridiplantae > Streptophyta > Magnoliopsida > Poales > Poaceae > Triticum > Triticum monococcum. The sequence goes on along the minus strand of CM067845.1, from coordinate 360,392,057 downwards.
CAAGTAGAGGCATACTAGTGACACTCTGTTTGTCTATGTATTCACACATGTATTATGTTTCCGGTTAATACAATTCTAGCATGAATAATAAACATTTATCATGATATAAGGAAATAAATAATAGCTTTATTATTGCCTCTAGGGCATATTTCCTTCAAAGCTATCCTGACAAAAGGTGGTCTTCGTCTACCAAAGGCTCTGGTGGTGACGCCGTTGTGGGCTCCACGATGACCTCCGTCCTGCCGTCCTGCTGGTCTTGGTCTCGTTGCACCGATATGGAAACCTTTGCCTGATGCCTCGGGACTCCTCGTCTGCGCCTACTCCTTTAGCACCAAAGAGGCAACTGCTGCTCTACGTCCGCTGGCGCTCGCCTGGCACCCGCTTGGCCTTGGTCGTCATGGCTCACGTCAGGGAACCTCACGAGGTGCCCCTCACCTTGATCTCTCCGCTCTTCGCGAGCCAGCCTAGTGAGGCTGCCCCCGAGGAGGTCTTGTGTCGTCCGCCTCGCGAGGCTTGGCCCCTCGCGAGGGTCTTGAGTGTTTGCTGGTGAAGATGGGCTGTACCAGGCCGCTACAGGAGCCATGCCGTGGGCCGCAGGCAGGCAAGTCTGGGGACCCCCGTTCCTAGAACGCTGACAGGTTCCTACATATTCTACGAAGATCTTTATCGGTCAAACCGCATAACAACATACGTTGTTCCCTTTGTCATTGGTATGTTACTTGCCCGAGATTCGATCATCGGTATCGTCATACCTAGTTCAACCTCGTCACCAACAAGTCTCTTTACTCGTTCCGTAATGCATCATCCCGTGGCTAACTCATTAGACACATTGCTTGCAAGGCTCATAGTGATGTGCATTACCGAGAGGGCCCAGAGATACCTCTCCGACAATCGGAGTGACAAATCCTAATATCGATCTATGCCAACTCAACAAACACCGTCGGAGACACCTGTAGAGCATCTTTATAATCACCCAGTTACGTTGTGACGTTTGATAGCACACTAAGTGTTCCTCCGGTATTCGGGAGTTGCATAATCTCATAGTCATAGGAACATGTATAAGTCATGAAGAAAGCAATAACAATAAACTAAACGATCATAGTGCTAAGCTAACGAATGGGTCTTGTCCATCACATCATTCTCTAATGATGTGATCCCGTTCATCAAATGACAACACATGTCTATGGTTAGGAAACTTAACCATCTTTGATTAACGAGCTAGTCTAGTAGAGGCATACTAGGGACACTCTGTTTGTCTATGTATTCACACATGTACTAAGTTTCCGGTTAATATAATTCTAGCATGAATAATAAACATTTATCATGATATAAGGAAATATAAATAACAACTTTATTATTGCCTCTAGGGCATATTTCCTTCTGCTGTTTAGGTCGAGAATGGGAGGATCTGGGAGAGGAAGGGAAGGTAGAAGGGGGTGCCCTGTGCGATGGTGCTCCACATTAGGAGGGCGGGCTTTGGAAGTCGGCGTGGTGGGAAGGAGGGGATTGACCCGTACAGTGATGCATGGGGATAAGAAAAAACGGTTGCGGGCGGGAGGTGATGGGAAGAAGGTTCATGGTGGGAGGAAAAGTCGGTAAGAGGGTGAACTCTTATAGGGGAGGGACGAAACCAAAAATAACGACTTACAAACACCAAATCCCCTTTAGTAATAATTATATAGAGGAAATTCTACCATGGATTTTAGGAGGCTATATCTCGACTGGATACATTTAATAAAAAAACCAAGCAAATTACTCACACATCATAATTGAATCACAAATAAAAAACATTATAGATAATTATTCATATATCCTAATTTCATAGGTAGCACATATACAAGCCATGTCTCGTGTTGCGACCGCGCCCTGTTCTCCTTCACCTTGTGCTATCTCACGACCATGCGATTAGGGTCTGTCGCCTCCTGTCGGCGCTGCTGTAAATATGCCTCGTCTCATGTGGCTTAGGCCATGAAAACGTGGTGGATCTTAGCTTTTGCTGGTAAGAGGGCTCTTGCTCAATTTTTATGTCTCTTTTTGTGCCTTCTTAGGGTTTCTATTATTCTTAGAAAGGCGTGGTGGCGATGACTACCTAAAAATGAATTAAGCTTCTCCTCACCCAGCCGTGTCTCGGTGATGTGTCTAGCGTTCTCAGAGGGCGCGTGGAGGTGTATCTCTGGTAGATCCTACAGGTTTATTGACGTTTGTCCTCAGTGGAACTACTTGTATTCGATTTTCGTTCGTCTGTGTTGGTATGTCTTGGATATTTTTGATATTTGCTTCATCCATTGATAACATATGCTATTCTGGTGTGTTAGTATTGTGGGGCCTTAGCACGATGACTTCTCGACTGCGTCCGACTTCGGTAAGGGAGGGGCGATGACGGCAACACGCTTTTTGGCTTGCTTCGGTGCTCGTAATCGTCGTTAGGTGACCTACGTCCTGGATGCAATTTTCATTACTTCTGCTGTTCTTTGGTACTGTCATGATATTTGACAAATAGACCAATTTTTTTTAAAGCTATGTCTGGTGTTTTTAGATAGGAAAAACCTCAATTGTTAGTTTGTTACCTTTGAGCCCCCGAGAAAAAAAAGAGAGAAAACAAAAACATGACAGACACGAACGACTTAGGAAAAGCCAGATCTCGCGTGCCCCGCGGCTGTGACAGCCACCACCACCAGAGGAGCAAGCAGGCAGCAGCAGCGGCAGCAGATCGCGAGAGCGGAGAAGCAGCAGAAGGAAGGAGAGGGGAGAACGATGCTGCCCACGACGGCGTCCAAGGGCCGCGGGGCCGCCCGCTCCGCCCCGCCGCTCTTCGGCCCGTACCTCCGCCGTATCGTCAAGGTTGGTGTTGGTCTCCTCCTCCTCGGAATCCACATTCATTCGGCCGGATCTCTTCGCCATGCATATGGCGCTGATCTGGCGTGCGGGTTTGCAAGGCCCCGTGGTGCTTCAGCTTCTGCGATTTGCGGGCCTGGTGCCACGAAAACCTCGAATCTCGTTAGGGTTTCATATGTCGCAGAAATGCGGGTTTGCCAAAGGTAGGATGGATACCACATAGGAGGGATCTTAGTAGGTTTGGTTCCCGGGGGCGTTTGTGGAGTGGATTCCCCACACCCTCAGCGTAGCAATTATGAAAGGCTAAGGGGGAGGTGGGCGAGTTCGAGGATGCAATGCACTTTTAGATTTCCAGCCCACCTGGTTGAGTTTGCACATTACTCTGCACCAACGAGCTGGGAGCTGATTTTTTTTTTTTATGTTATTGAATTTACCTGATCCTCGATGCATCAATCAATGGGTTTAGGAATGGGTGTCACCTTGGATTCAGGACTGTCTAACTTGACCTTAAGGGCATCTCCAATGCCCGGCGCTTAGCAGGGGCACCAGGATTAGATTCCTGGCTAATAGGGCGGTTAGCACTAGAATCCCAGCTTTAGGTGTGGCGCCGACGCAAGACCATGCGTCGAGCGCTTGGGCGTTTTCCTTCGTGCACGAAGCGCCCAGTAGTTCAGTTTGGGTCATGTAATTAGCGCTTGCCGTTGGAAAGTAAGGCGCTTAGAGACTTTTCTAATTCTGTAATATTTATTCTTTTCTCTGTTGGCGCCTTCACAAGCGTCTAGCATTGTAGATGCCCTAAAGGGTAGGTTCTTGTGCTTTGTTCTTCATCTGGGATATTGGTATATTTTGATTGATTATTGGGATTCTTTTAGCTACTAGCAAGATGCCCGTGCATTGCACGGAGCGTCAAGATGCATTTTTTTTATAAAACACATGTTGTGATTGACCCATGCGGAAGTAATCCCATGTGTAAAAACTAATGATATCTCGAGAAAGAGAAGAGATAGGGTGAGGAGGAGTGTAAAAACCCATGCGGCCACCATGCCAGATTGTTCCAGAGGTTTCCTTTTTTAATTGCTCAACAATGAGGTTGTGGGAGATAAGGATGAACAAGGGAAGGCCTTATCTGCAAATGTGGAGAGAGGTGCGGGTATCTTTTTGCAAAATTGCCATAGTTTGCTTTCTATCCGTCAGATATAGATCAAACGGTCTATCTTGCAAGATGGCAGGCACACCATCATCACCAACTCGGTTTTTTATAAGAGTAGAGATAAGAGTAGAGATCTCGTGTGAATTTCGGATCTGAGTAGAATTACTTCACTTCAGTTGTGCATTTATATGCGCTGCAGAGTTGTCAAGGTTATTGCTCATATGTGTTGTTTCCTCTTAATAATTAAAATTGAGGTTCAATTGTTACAACAAGAGATTTCTTAAAACCTTCCTACACATACAGGGAATTAAGATAAACAACCTAGTCAAAGAAAAAGAAGAATAAAACACTTCTGAAACCTGAACACTATATATAGATTGTTGTAGAGTTGAGTTTGTTTTGATGCTTGGATTTTTGTAGGTGTGTTCTAACACAGATTGTTGGCATCCACTGTGATTAGAACAGTTACATTGCTTCATTGCAATAGTACAAGGGACAAACTTATGTTCTGTCGTGTTCATTGTTTCCTTTACTTGTGGTTCTGTAATTAAGTTTGTTACTTTGTCACAACGATGAGAATTTTCTTCCTAGAGTAGCACCTCAGGCAAGAAAATGTTCACTATGCAGCCTAAAGACAGCACAGGCACTTTAGATGATACTACCTGTTTACTAAATAGGCCCCTGCATTCAAAATATGAGGCAGACGTCTTTAAGTTTGTTTCAAATATGAGATATACACGCAAACTTCATGAGCTTCTCACTCGTTTGCCCTCATTTATCTTCCTCCCTCCTTTTATCACTTATGTGCAAACATTCACATTAAGTCACTGCCATTCTCTCTCTTATTCCAAATACTACAAGACATTAGCAAAAGGATATCATGGTCTTTTCCCTCCACCACTCTTCCCCTATGTCATCTAAGGCTGGAATTTATCTTTGTTTATGGGATCAATCTTTCAATCTTTGCTATTCTGTAGAAATTTTGAGCAAACTTAAGTTAATACGTAAACTTGACTTGCCTATCTACTAATAGGAAACCTAATTGGAGACTATCCTGACTATTTTGTGTTTCATTGTTTAGTTGCCCTGAATAACTAAGGAAAATGCTCTGATTTTCTTCATATGAGCCTTCTCTGGCACTGTCTGTACATATCCCAGTGGGGTTGTAACATGTTATGTCTTATAGTTATCCATACAACAGTAACTCTTATGGTACTTTGGTCGAAGAATAATGTCATTGCTTTTCTCAACAGTGGCAGCAAATGGATATTGAATACACCTTTTGGCAAATGGTTCATCTCTGTACTTCACCAAAAGTAGTGTACGCATTCTGCACTCAGTCCAGCTCTAAATACTTTGCATTAGCTATTATACCATAGTAATTGTTTTCTGCAGATATTGCTGTAATAACACTAGCACCTCTTGCACACTGATGAATTGTTACCATCTGAATTCTCAATGCTACTGTCCCTACTTGCTAAGTTTGAATTCAAGGACGAGTGAAATAACATGATCGATAAAGGCTTGAAGAATTTCATTCTAAGTTTTACAGTCCAAACCACCACCAAAAACCTATCCATCGACCACCTTATAACTGGACCTTCTGACCCATTTATGCCTGTACACAAGCCCTAGCTGTTTTTTTTTCTAGGGTTGAGGGGAATAGCAGAGCTTAGCTAGGGCCATAGTGGGCCATGCCCTCCCCAGCTTACAGAAATTTCCCATGATGTTAGTTCATATATAACATAATTTAGGTCACATATGACACAATATGTTAACTTGGCTCCCATTGTTTTGGCTCCTAAAATCACGCTCAAGCTCCACCACTGCTTGATGGTTACATCCTCACCTTAATTTCATCATCCGTAGTTGTATAGTTTTAAGATGAATGACCCATTTCTAGTTTTCACTTTGATATTGATTATATAGTTAGGCACCTGACTTGCTTTTCTCTATTTGTATGCACCATGTTGCGATTATGGAAGACAGCTATCAGCACACCAAATATCACAAGCGTATGTTGTCTACTTCTGTCTTTTCCTCAATGTAAACGTGTTTGCTGGAATTTAATTGATGGACTTCCATACTATTGCAGTCCTTTATCTGCTTTGATATCATGGCAGGTTCCTGATATTTTTATTCTTATTTACAGAAACAAAGAACCAGTGGGCTCGGGATGATCCTGCATTTATTGTCATTCTAATTCTTTTCCTTGTGTTTGCGACATCAGCTTACTGTGCAGCGTGAGTTCTTTATATCCTTCTTTTATCTCTGGACTTCGCAAAAAAAAAGATCACGTGGAATTGTCTTTGTGATTCCCTTATGTAGTGGATGCAAGGAATATATCTTGGCAATGGTTTAAATCTATCTTTTGTTTATAGTCTATTTTATATATTCTCATAGTTAATAGATTAATGTGTTCCTTTTATTTTCTGTTGTATCAACTTGTTGGCTTGTTTTTCCTTTTTATTCAATGTTTGACTTCTTGTCTTTGTTCTTTAGGTTTGGAGAGAGTGCGCCCCATGCTGCTTTAACAATCATCTCGGTTGTGTTTGTCCATTTCTTGTTTGCTGGGCTAGTTTTGGCCACACTTAGCTGGTAAGTATTCCATGCTGTAGACTTGGAACTTAAAGGCGACAATCATGTTTTTGGTACTCAGTTCTGCCAGCGATCAGTTTTACTGTTTTTTTTGTTCTGGAGGTATTCCTCAGCATGCAATGGAAGTCGAAGCATGTTGTAATGAGCTAGTGGCATAAAGTTTGGTGTCATGCTGACAATAGGTTTACTGCGATTACTTGTTATTTTTGAAATGCCTGCTTCTTCATCATTTACTCTAGAGGTGGTAGCAGCATTGTAGTTTTTAATCTACGTTTCTTGCATATGCTACATTTTGTGGCCTAATGTTTAATCAAATGTAGTAGTAGTAGTGTGTAATGACTAAACTGTTAAATCTGTTAGAAAATACTTAATACAAAGCAAATCTGTAAATGGAGAATATAAACTAACATCTGCTATGCTTCGATGCAGGTTTCTTACCAATTCTTATCTGAGGGAGGAACCTAATAGCCATGTGGTCGAACAGCGTGTCGAGTGGTAATTGTCGTATCTTCTACTACCAATGCATTTTATTTGAGTTGTATTTCCACTACTTGGAGGTGATTTTTTTAAATTGACACTGCATCAGCTCCTAGAACATTTTAAGCTAATGGAATAATTGTTCTATGAAACTCAGACCCTTGATAGCATGTTTCTGTAATTTCCATTGAATGTCAACTCCTGTTCAGTTATCTTGCCTTGACTAGTTACTAAGTTAAGAGATCATAGTTGCTCCGTCCAGTACTTTGTTCTTGAGGTCATGATCAGTATCTGTAGTTACGGAAAATTAACTTTTGCAGGCTCTATGCATTTGATGTTCACTGCAACTCGTTCTTCCCTGCATTCGTCATCCTATATGGTAATAATAAAGGAGTTATTCTCTCTACCTGAAATTGGTTCTAGAATTTATTCTCGTGTATCTGATAATTTCTCTTCTCAGTGCTTCAATACTTTTTGTCGCCTCTGTTGATCGCTCATGGATTCTTGCCTGCCCTATTATCAAACCTCCTGTTCATGGTGGCAATTTCTTATTATCACTATCTGAACTTTCTAGGATATGATGGTAAGTGTAGTCTAATCTTTTTGTTGACTTTATTGTACCCCCTCCGTTCCATAATATAGTGCATAGAGTTTTTTTGAAAAGTCAAATTTTACAAACTTTGTAGAGAAAAACATATACATCTAGAATACCAAATAAATACTATTAGATACATAATAAGACGTATTTTTAAATTGCATATATTTGGTATTGTAAATATACATAGTTTTCTCTATAAACTAGGCCAAAGTTTCTAAAGTTCGACTTTCATGAAAATCTATATGCACTACATTATGAAATGGAGGGAGTATGTGTGTTTAAGACTGTCCTAACAAATGAAGTGATCTTTGGCTGCAGTTCTTCCATTTTTGGACCGAACAACATTTTTCTTGTACCCAATCGGACTTGTCATCATACTATCGCCACTCAGTAAGTGTATTTTATACAGTACCAAGTTTTCCCTCTGACAAATCGTCTTACATAGTTTCCTTTCTCTTGTAGTGATACTCATAGGGTTTAATCCAACACGATACTTTCTGAGCTTGTACTTCCGGTAAGAGTGTGGTAACTAGTATGCTAAGTAAAAGAAGACTGGTGACAAAACTAATGGCAGATTGGGTGGGACATACAGTTTGAAGTAGCATTTTAGATCTCTTGTGCTATCAGGGAAGAGCGAGCCTCAGAAAAGTTCAGATCATATTTAGTGCCTGCGGAAGGCCATCAGCGAGTGCCTTTTGAATCGTGTCCATTTTGGTGCCAACTTGTTCATATATGTGTTGTTTCCTTTGATTTAAGCCCAAGGACGAAGTGTACAATTTTATTGTGAAGAACATTATCATATTAAATTGGCATCAACATTCCATGTGATCTTTCTTCCATCAACTTGTTTTTCCTGCCATCCTTTCCACTTTTTTAGAGGTATGTATGAAGGTCTGGATTGTTCCTTTGCACTTCTGGTAGTACTTGCCTAGTCTTCAGGATTTTCCTGGCTAATTAATGTTTTTGTAAGCGACGGTTACGCAACTTGTGCCAATGGTTGCCTTCGTACAGCCAAGTGGCTTACAGTTGGTTACACCAGCGGACTTTCTTCGTGTCAGAGAAGTTTCGGGTACATGTACTGCCTATGTCCTGTCAGAGAAATTTCCGGTACAAGTACTCCCTCTGTACTACGTAGTTCATTGGCCCCCCTTATATTTAGGGTCATAGTTTGACCATAATTATAACATGTAGCAAAAATAATACTGTATCATTAAAAACTATTTTTTTAAAAGATAAGGCTTTATCAATTAGAAATAATGGTTACATCGTCTACAATAAAAGGATCGATCTCATCCATAGGACCCTACTATCTGTTTTTTTTGCGGGGTTTACTATCTGAAAAATTTGCTAACCTAGCAAGTTGATGAGCGGCCTTATGTGCCTCCCTATTACAATGTTCGAAACTAGCAATGGAAAAATCACAAGCCAGAAAATAGCAATCATCAAAAACTACCGCAGTCGCTCTGGCAGACTGTCCTCCATTCTTTATCGTACCGATTACTTTCATATAGTCCAAATTAATAAAAAGTCAGTCACATCCTACCTTTTGTGCGAGAGATAAGCCTAATCTAAGGGCCAGAGTTTTTGCTATCAAAGCATCCGCACACTAATCAATCTTTCACTATTCCCTAATAATGAAATTTTGTTTGTCATCTCTAAGAACTGCTCCAACAGTGCCCCTAAACAGACCATGATCAAAAGATGCATACACATTAAGCTTGACAAAACCGGTTGGGGGTCTAACCCACCCCTTTTTCCTGGAAGCATTAGGGGCGTGAGCATTAACAAAGTTCGCTGCTATAGCACGAACCCCCATAGATGTCTGGTCAGCATCTTTGAGACTTTCCTTCATGGATCAATTTACGTTTATCCTACCATAAGTACCAAGTCGCCACCACTCCCCACGCCCATATGTTGTGCGACTAGACCTAGTAGTCTGCCGCCCGATGCTGCTCCATGTACGTGTGGATCTCTTGGAGGCGTTGCACCAGCAGCGCCCTAACGAATCGTTCGAGGGAACTGAGAGGCACTGTCCGAGGGATCCGCGAAACAGATCGTGGGAGATCGGCTACACGAGAAGGAGACGACTCGGCTGGTCGTCTACACACATCACCAACTCTACTTCTCTGTGTTGTCGTGACTATGCGTCTAATTGTAAAATTTGATCCCATGGTCTATCTTGAGCACTATGATCTTGATTGCGCGGTAGATTTTTATTTTATTTTGTGCTAGCGGAACTTCCATGTGTCACAAGAGTGTTATCAGAGTCTATGCTACATGAAATATTTTTAGTTTTTTACTAAGCTAGATTAATTTACGTATGACAATTAATTAACTAACTTGTTGACCATCCTAGCCTTTCATGTGAAGGGGTATGTTTTAATCTCCATTGTTAATATAAATAAGGGTGTACTGAAGCACACCACTTCTCTATTTTGACAGTTTTTCTAGGGCGGGTTGTTTTAGGAAATCGGTTAGAGTTGCTTTTACTGTTTTGATCACTAAGCTTTGAAAATTACAAGTTTGATCATTTTATTTGTATACAATATATTTGTAAGATCTAAAAATCGATATGATCAAAATTATAATTTTGAGGTACCTTTATAATTTTAGGTGTCCACCTATTTTTAAGCATTTTTTTTTCTAATTTCTTTTTTAAGTTTGACCTTTTTTTCGTACCCCTTCACTTGTGCGAACCAAAGGCGCTCAGCTAGGGTTTTCCCTGCCTCTCATCAGTGTCGCCTTTGGTCCGCTCGTCTCTTGTGGTTCTAGGACCATGGAGCCGGGAGAACTTCGTTTTTAGGTGGTTTTTTAGTTTCGTTTGGGTTTGTGCCATGCTTAGAAAGACAAGGCGACAGGGGCTTCCTGAAGATGGATTAATGTTCTCCCCGCCTAGCCCTCATCACCGCAGTGCTTCTAGTATTGCTGGAGGGTGTGTGGAGGTGTGTCTTCGACGGATCTTTTGGGATTAATTCGGCATTTTTTTGGTAGATTCGCTTGGATCCGGTCTTTGTTCGTCTGCGTCCGTGTGTCTGCAGGTTGGATCCTTTCGATCTACGATTCCCTTCATCGATGACGGTTGCTGTTTTGATGTGCTGGTTCTATGAGGCCTTAGCACGACGACTTTTTGACTGTCTACTACAACAAGATTTTCCAGCTCCGACGAGGGAGGGGCAATGACGGGGCACGGCTTCGACTTGCTCCAGTGCTTGGATTCGTCGTTAGATGGTCTATGGACATACATTTAATTTTTTACTTCTGGTGTTTTTTACTACCTTACAGTTGATGAACAGATTAAAAGTTTTCTCGAAAATAAAGTTAGACCTTTTTGCTTAATCTAAACAATGGCCTTTACGAAACGCTGTAAGGCTTACTATGAAGATGCTACTGACTACCGTGCTCCACTAACTTCCGTCTAGTTTTCTCTTTTGACCAAAAGCTGCTTTGGAGCCTGTTGCAAAGTGGGCAGGCAAGATCCGAGCATATCTTACATGTGAAGTAAAACAAAAGAGGGGGAAAGGTTCAAGCCAAACGGCTCCAAAAAGTTCGCAACAGCTAGCTCATTTCTATATCACGGGATACACTGACCTGTATACCGGCCCGGCCGGCCTCTTTTGTATTCTTTGCTTACTGCAAAAGTCATGCTGATTTCTTTTGTCCAAAAAAAAAACAAGTATGCACAAAAACTGTATGGAGCTCCCACTAAACCTGCAACACTTGGTATGCTGATTAGGAGGCAATAATGCGCTACCTTATAGCCTTCCCAATGGGCATATAATTGTACCACGCTTGTCCCTGCCTGATTATTTATATTGCTAAATAATTGATACCCCCTAAACCGCTAACTTCGCAAGGTGATGGTTAAATGGAGGGAGCAGCACCCCCTGTGTTGATGGAATCCAGGCAGCAACTGTATGCCCTTGTGTAATCCACTCATCACTGGCTGCAAATATGTATGGTCTTTCCCTCTCTTTTTCTCCAAGAATCTACTGGCCATGCACAAATCACAGCTTCTACCGGTTCTCCGGTTCCTTTTAACTTATTTCTGTTCAGATTTGTACTTAAAGAATGTCGATATATATATATAATATATATATATATATATATATATATATATATATAGACACACACACACACGACCGTAAGCTTCCTGTTGTTTCAACTTTAGTAACACCCATATATACTACTGCAAATAATGGATAGTGCGTGATATCATATGTGCTGGTCATGGTATGCAGGGTATCATCTAACGGCCAACCGCATATGCTCCTCTCCCCTTGGTGCTTAAACCTGTGGAGGATGTGTCATCTTGCGCTTTAGCTTTTGAAAAAACACGATGGAGGCGGTTAATTTAGTTCCTCTGGATGGTGGACGCAGCACTCCAGTGGGAGGTGATGGGGTAATAATAAAGAAGCAAAAAGAGATTGCGAGCTTGTGAGTAGTTAGTTAGCTGTTTTGTTGGTTTCCAACGTCAATTGACACTGATCAAGAGAGTGCGTTAGTTAATTCGTGGGGATTGTGCTCGTGCGTGCATGCACGGTGGCTATATAACGGTCAACACGATATGGTCATGCCCGCCTTTTCTAGAGCAGCGCTCCAAGTTGCCTCTTCTGCGGTAGCCGCCACTGCACTAGTGGTTCCGAGGAGCTTTTCATGGTTAGGGTGCACGGTCGTGTGGTTTCGATAAGGCTGCTGCCAATGCATGAGTACTTAGATGAGGTGCTAAGCACATTAAATAGCTTATCAACTATACTCCCCAGTGCATAGGTGCTTAGCTTATGGTTGCTAAGCTTGCTTCATTTAATGATTTAGCAACTAAAGCTCTTCATGTATTGGTGGGCTTCTTTCTTTTAAATGTTTTGCCTAGGTTCACGCACTTAGTATTGGTTTTTTCTGGGGTCACCACACTCATCTCTCTCCTCTTAAATAACTTGCCACGTCAGATTTTTTTGCTTACGTGGAAGGCTTAGCACCTGTACAAGGTGGAGCATTGGGAGGGGCCTAACCGGCCGCCGGATATCACCCCGCCATACGAGAGGAGGATAGGGGGATAAGTGCATCTCGAATGCCGACCTTATCTGTCAGGGGACTGGTCCGGACTCATTGGTGGACAATGATACAAAAGCCGCTTGTCCAACATGTCCCCCAAATGTCCACTCTTGTATTTTTTTATAAAAAAAATATCCGTAGCCCTCAAAATATTAGGACATCAAATCTTCTATGAATGAAAATATTCAAATGCAAATATTACAGTCAAACTAAGTTTTGAAATATATTTGAGAAAAGGGTTTCCCCCCGCTTTATATTATAAAGCAAACCTTCGATACATCCAGCACGCTGGGGCCGCAGCACAGATAAGCCCAAAAGAAAACAAAAGAAAATGAAAGAGAAATGAATGCCAACACCGGCAGATCAACGACGAAAGGAAGACCGGCAAGCGCTGCACCCTCCGACGAAGTGCCATCGCGCTCCCAGCATCTCGAAGCGCCTCGCACCAAGCAACACCTTCAAGAAGGAATGCGACGACGACGCCGCTGTTGCCCGAACAAGTTCTAGTGTTTCCCCCGGTACGAGAGGGATGGTGGGGAAGGGATATATCCGATGCCCCTCAGGAAGGTCCAATGGCGCCAGCAAGCGTCACCGCGTCGGTGCCGGACAAGCCGACAAGGATTTCTCCCGATCCACAACCACCACCATCACCTGAGGCACTACGAGATGCACCACCACAACAGCCGCCCACTAGTCTGTGGTGGGTTACCGGACACCCCCGCCGCCTCTCTGGAGCTGCCAACACGAGGCCTAGCTCGGGCAAAGAGATCCCGGCCACGGGAGCGAGCACAACTCGAACGGGGGGAGGGGACAACCTCCATCGCCGCAGCGGAGCCGACCGGACGCGGCGACGAGGACTTGCCGGGCCTGGACGGCCCGGCCGGGTCCACTTGGACCCGGACAATCCTGTCGCCACGCAGCAACTCATCGACCGACGAAGTCCGCACCACCCGAGACCGCCGCCACCTTGCCATCACCAGGAAACGACGCCGCGGAACACCGAGCTACCAGCCCACCCAAACCCAGATGGGGCCCAAATGGGCCCAGATCTGGGTTGGGCGGGCGCCACTAGCCACCAGCGCCACCGCGTCGCCCCACGGCCAACGGCCGCACCGCCGCGTCGAGCACCACCGTGGCACGCGGCATCACCGCCGACGGGCCACACCGACGCCGGCCGAGGAGCACCACCGCCAGCCCCCACCGGCCGGGCATGGGGGGCCGTGCGCGGGGAAGGGCAGGCCCGCCGCCGCCAGCACCACGCGGCCGAGGTCTGGCGGCGCTCGCTGGCGGCGGCGGGAGGAAGAAGATGCGAGGAGTGAGCCTGAAGGGGAGCGGCGGAAGGCCCCCTCGGCCGCCTCGCCCGGGGAGGCGACGCGGAGGGTACGGGGAAGGGAGGAGGGGCGGGGGGAGGGGTGGGAGAGTGGGAGAGGCGCGCGGCGACGACGGGCTCTGGCCGCGGCCGCGGCTCCGCGCGTGGGAGCCGCCTGCGGTGGCGCGGGAACCCTAGGCGGAGGAGGGAGCTCGGGGTCGGGAGCGCTCTCACTGGCCCTCTTGAAATATATTTCAAACTTGAGTTCAACTCGCACATGTGTTTTAGTAAGCTAACGTGGACGGATTCTGATTTGGAAGTTGGGCAGGATCACCCATGTTCTCAAATACTAGACCTTCGACAGCATCTTCACCCTCATCCTCCACGATCATGTTGCGCACAGTCACATAAGGCCTCTATATCTCATATTTTTGCAGGTTAAACAACCGTAAAATGGGCTTAGAGCACTCAAAATGCCCTCCCCACATCCTTTCTAACTCATTCTTGTCTTTGGCGGAGTGTGCTCCTTTTTTACCAACTGTCTCAGAGATGGTCTTGACGAAGGTAGCCAAGAGAGGATTGATAATGTCAACCAGATAGTATCCTATATGTTGTAGTCATGCTCATTGACAGTATAGTTGCATGAAGGAGCTTGTCCTTCAATCAACCTAGCAAACAATGAATATCGTTGCAACACATTGATGTCATTGTGAGACCCGGGCATTCCAAATAAAGTGTGCCAAATATAGGTCATGTGATGCAACTGCTTCAGGAATGTTGGTGAGCTTTTTAACATGGACATGGTATTGCTCTTGTAGAGCATATGGACAGTTCTTCCATCTCTAGTGCATGCAATCAAGAGATCTGAGCATACCACACAATCCTCTTCCTTCCGAGAGTGACACGAGCCTTTTGGTACCTGCAAGAACTGGTTCTCTCAAGTACTGAGGTCCAAAAACTTTGACCACCGCAGTAGCAAATCTGACCATCACGTTTGCGCGTATGCTCTCGGACATCCGAAGGTATTCGTCCCCCGAATCTATGGTCGTGCCATATGCAAACATCCGCAATGCATTCATGCACTTCTGGTAACCAGATAATCCAATTCTTCCTACAACATCCTTCTTCAAAATGAAGTAGTCATGCTAGGCCTAGACATCATTGTAGAGGCGATTGAACACATGTTTCTGCATCTGAAAGCGCCGGCAAAAATTGTCCGTGAATACGGCATCGATGCAAAGTAGTCACACATCAGTGTCAAATGCCCCTTGTGCCCTGTTCCGATTCAGCACTTGATGGCCCTTAATCGATCCCTTGAAATTGAGACATACTCTTTTGCATGCTCCGCGTCTGCAAGGATGGTCTACATCATCATTGGTTCATCCGCATAATCCTCCTCGTCGGACGAGTCATCAAACATATTAATATAGTTCTCGTACAAGTACTCTATGTCCGAATCCATTGCTTTAAAAAGGGGAGAAAACTGTCAAAAAAATTAGCACGAGCATTTCACCAAACACTTGCCGGGCATGGTGACCCCCACGAGTGGCATCTGCGGGGGCGGATGACCTGCGCGACAGACGAACGAGAGGTGAAACGACGGTGTAGGCAAAGCGGCCAGCTGGAGAGGTGGATGTCCGACAAGGGCTTTGGCAGGCAGCCAGGGTGGTACATCGACGGCGGCAGCCAGGGTGGTACATCGACGGCGGCAGCCAGGGAGGAAGCAGATGCAGAGCAAAGGAGAGCAAGGAACGGAGATGTGGGATCTATGTGTGGTTTTGGGTGGACCGGGAGTGTTAGAGTCTTACGTGGCAGGGGTCCGGACTCCCACGAAGCCCCACTAGTTTGCTTATGGTTTGAGGGAAAACAAGCATGCGAACCGGTCCTTAGATGTATACGGCTCCGCATTGGATGACAAGATATGCTCAAACAACTTAGTTCAGATGTATGCAGGCGATTTGAAGGTCGGCTTTGGAGATGCCTAACTGTCCCAACAGAAAAACAAAAAAAGACAGTCAAAGGAAAAAATAACTAAATCATTAGCCCCTCATGCCCACCACCACCGTAGGTCTCCTCAAGTTGTTGGCGCAGGAGCAACTGCATGAGCAAGTAGAGGAAAGCAACCATTTCATCCATATATGTAGAAACATGAGCTTTGCAGTCTCTGCAAGCCATCACCGAGCATCAGCCATGAGCATGCATCATGACCCGTCGAGCACAGATCCACCGCCTCCTAGAGGCCTCGGCACAAGATAATGTCATATCCACCCATTGTGACCAATCGACCTAGTACTAGAACTATTCACTACTAGTAGATAATGTCCCCAACACTGAAGTTTTGGGACTTGACAGCAACAAAGCAATGCAACAATTAGGAGATGTGATACATATGCAATTGAATGAATGTTACTCAAATTGTTAAAAAAATTACATGCCCTCCGTATGTGGTTGTCTCAAGTACTCCTGTCCAAACGCCTTCACCATGGCATAAGAAAATCTCACCATTGCGTCAATGCATATGCTGTCTCCCATGAGACGATCTCATCAACGACATCTTCGGTTGTACCATGCATATGCAAGCATCCTCACATCATCGGTGCTTTTCTAGAGAAGAGAGAATGACGGTGGTCCCCACGCCTCCTTTATCACCGTGAAGGATCATATTCCTTCACACCCTCCTATGCCCAAGAAAAAAATGCATGTGTATCCAGAAGTGACGCTGCAAAAAGTCCTCATGAAGTACCAGCTTGGCTCGAAAGTAGTCGACGCAGAGATCTCGATGGCCTTTTTATCCTATCCTATTTATCGAAAAAGGTTTTCTCCTATATATAAAGAAAACCACCAAAGCCACAAGGTCCAACAAAGGTCAGACAACACACACATGCACACACATGTCGCACACGAAGTAGCATAACACAAGGTACATACAGGTTCTGCCGAGGGCACAACTCGACAAGCCCAAAAGTAAAAAAACAACAAGTGGTGGCACTGAATGTGAGGATCTAATCCGGCTTTGGTGGTGGAGGAGGAAGCGGCGGCACCAAGCGGAGAGCCATCACGCAAAGATCGGTATGATGGTTGTGATGGCGGCCTAAGCGGCCGCCAAAGCTGCAAATAACCACACATTTTGAACACAACATCAGTAGCACATCGCAGAGGCAGATGTTGGATCACAGGCTTATTCCGGACCATCCATAACGTCTAGCCAAGAACCCCAATAGTCAACCACCTAGTGTGGCGAACAGCTGGGGGTGTAGCCTGGAGTTCGGTGAAGAGGTCGAGGAAGTTGTTGTGGCACCAACTACCAGCTACCACTTCGCGGAGGCAACTCCATATTAATTGCGCGGATACGCATGAGAAGAAGATGTGGTTCGAGTCTTCTTCTGCCCCACAGAGCGGACACATCCCATCTCCCAGGCCATTCCGCTTGAGCACTTCCGCTTCAAAGGGGACTCGGCCTCTGATCCATTGCCACAGGAAGATCCGAATTTTCAGCGGGAGTCGGATAGACCAAATCACCACTAGAGGCTCAGGTCCAGGTGTCGAGATGATGGCCTAGTGATACGTCTCCATCGTATCTACTTTTCCCAACGCTTTTGCTCTTGTTTCATACTCTAATTTGCACGATTTGAATGAAAAAACCCGGACTGACGCTGTTTTCACCAGAACTACCATGATGTTGTTTTTGTGCGGAAATAAAAGTTCTCAAAATTGGACGATACTTTTTGGAGAATTATTTTGGAATATATAAAAATTACTGGAACTAAGACCCACTGGAGGGGGCAGCCACCTACCCACTAGGCACCAGGGTGCGCGACCTCCCTTGGGCACCCTGGTGGGTAGTGGGGCCCATGAGGCTTCGCTAAACCTAATTCCAACTCTATAAAATCCTATTTTTGAAGAACAAAATAAGAGAGGAAGTCTCATCGCATTTTATGATACGGAGCCGCTGCCACCTCCTATTCTTCACCGGGAGGCCAGATCTGTAGCCCGTTCGGGCCTCCGGAGAGGGGGATCTTCGGTATTCGTCATCATCAACCATCCTCCATCACCAATTTCATGATGCTCACCGCCGAAAGTGAGTAATTCCTTCATAGGCTTGCTGGACGGTGATGGGTTGGATGAGATTCATCATGTAATCAAGTTAGTTTTGTTAGGGCTTGATCGCTAGTATCCACTATGTTCTGAGATTGATGTTGCTATGACTTTGCTATGCTTAATGCTTGTCCCTAGGGCCCGAGTGCCATGATTTTAGATCTGAACCGTTTATGTTTACACCATCATATCTATGCCCTTGATCCGATCTTGCAAGTTATATGCACCTATTATGTGTTATGATCCGCATACCCCAAGGTGACAACAATTGGGATTCTTTGCGGTGATTACCGTAATTTGAGGAGTTCATGTATTCACTATGTGTTAATGCTTTATTCTGGTTCTCTATTAAAAGGAGGCCTTAATATCCCTTAGTTTCCTTATGGACCCCGCTGGCATGGGAGGGTAGGGCGAAAGATGTCATGCAACTTCTTTTCCATAAGCACGTATGACTATTTACGGAATACATGCCTACATTAATATTGATGAATTGGAGCTAGTTCTATGTCGCCCTAGGTTATGACTGTTATATGATGAATATTATCCAACATTACCACTGATCCAATGCCTACGAGCTTTTCACATATTGTTCTTGCTAAGTTACTATTGCTATTGCTATTGTTTCAACTACTACAAAATTGTTACTGATGTTACCGTTACCACTGCTATCGTTAGTACTACTATCAAACTATCATACTACCGTGCTACTGATCAATTTGCTGCAGATATTTAATCTCAAGGCGTGGTTGAATTGACAACCCAACTGCTAATACTTTCGAATATTCTTTGGCTCCCCTTGTGTCGAATAAATAAATTTGGGTTGAATACAAAAACTGTTGCGATCCCCTATACTTGTGGGTTATCAAGACCTTTTTCTGGCACCATTGCCGGGGAGCATAGCTATATTTGTTGAGTCACTTGGGATTTATATCTATTTATCACTATGAAGAATCTTAAGGATGATAGAACCAAGATCGTTCCCTCTAAGAAGAGGGGAGGTAATGAACTATTATCTAGATTTGCACTTGATTCACCTTCTGTTTTGAGTAAACTTACAACACCACCACATGCTATTAATCCTGATATGTCGTAAGTAATTGATGATTCTATTTCTACTATGAATGATGCTAGTACTCTGCTTGATAATAATGTGCCACTAGGTGAATTTCTTGATGAATAAATTGCTAAAGCTAAAGATATCGAGAATATTGAAACTAATGACATCTTTGAAACTGATGAAGTCTTTGAAACTGGGAATTATGGAACACACATCAGACCTAGCTCTCCTAGATATGAATTGCCTGAGATACCTAAGGGTTATGTTATGGATGGAGAGGTAGCTAGAGACTTTCTTGCTTGCAAGGATAGAGATGATCTTAAGAAGTTCTTGTGCAAGTTGAAAGTAAAAAAAAAAATCTTTGGATGCTAGATTGAAATGTGATCCTAAGTTTGCTACTTCACCTATCTTTGTTACTGATAAGGATTATGAATTCTCTGTCGATCCAGAGTTAATTACTTTGGTTGAATCCGATCCTTTCCATGGCTATGAAACTGAAAATGTTGTGACACACCTTACTAAATTAAATGATATAGCCACTCTATTTGCTCATGATGAGAAAATTCGCTACTACTATATTCTCATGTTATTTATTTTTCTCATTAAAGGGTGATGCTAAGATATGGTACAATTCTCTTACTCCTGTTAGTGTGTGTAGTCCCCATGATATGATCTATTACTTCTGTAAAAAATATTTTCCTGCTCATGAGAAACAAGCTTCCCTACAAGAACTATTTAACTTTGTGTAAATTGAAGAAGAGAGTCTGCCACAAGCTTGGAGGAGGCTTCTCCAATTACTTAATGCTTTGCCTGATCATCCTCTCAAGAAAAATGAAATACTTGATATCTTTTATAATGGACTAATCGATGCTTCTAGGGATTTCCTAGATAGTTGTGTTGGTTGTGTTTTCAGGGAACGAGCCGTTGAACAACATGATGAATTATTGAATAATATCTTGAAGAATCATGATGATTCGACACTTCCTGAACTGCCGTTTGAACCCACTCCAAAGAAGAGGCGTATTTATTTCTCAGTCCTGAAGATATGCAAGAGGCAAAGAAATGTGAAGGAAAAGGTATTAAAGCCGAAGATGTTAAGAATTTACCACCTATTGAAGAAATACATGGTCTCGACACACCACCACAGGTGGTGGAGGTAAATGCCCTTTAAAAGTTTGATGAAGGTAATATCCCTTATAACAAACATCCTAGTTAGTGCTTATATGAATTTGACAATTACATTATGAAGCAAGATCATTTCAATGCCTATGTTATGAAACAGTTAAAACAAGGAGTAGGAAAACATGCTTCTATGATTCAAACTCAATTAGAACAAGTTGCTAAATCTCAAAGTGAGTTAATTAATGAAATGAATAATAATACGAATGATCATGCTGTTAGAGTAATGACGACTCAGGAGCCACATTGTCCTGAAGGTCACCCTAGAAGAATTGAACAAGACTCTCAAAGAATTAATGCTAATGCACCTAGTCCATCTAAAAAGAAATAGAAAATTGATATACTTTGCATACTTCAAGTGAACCTGAAATAGAAAAACCTTCTGAAGATAACAATGATGTCTCTATCTGAGATGTTGAAACTCAATCTGGTAGTGAAAATTCACCTAGTGATAATGAAAATGATAATGATGATGTTCATGAAAATGCTCAACAAGACGATAAAAAAGAACGAGATAATGATGTTGAGATAGAACCTGCTATTGATCTTGATAACCCGCAACCTAAAAATTAACGTTGTGATAAAAGATACTTTGTTGCTAGAAAACATGGAAAGGAAAGAGAACCATGGGTTCAGAAACACATGCCCTTTCCACCTAAACTATGAGGAAGAGTTTGAACGCTTTGCTGAAATGCTTAGGCCAGTCTTTTTGCGTACTCGTTTGACTGATATTTTAAAGATGGACCCTTATGCTAAATTCATGAAGGATATTGCCACTAATAAAATAAAATACCTGAAGCTAAAATCTCCACCATGCTTGCTAATTATTCCTTTAAGGATGGAGTACCTAAGGAACTAGGAGATCCAGGAATACCAACTATACCATGCTCCATTTAAATAAGTTATGTCAAAATTTCCTTATGATGGGAGCCGGTGTTAGTGTTATGCCTTTCTCTGTATACAAAAGACATGATTTGAATAAACTCACTCCTACTAAAATAACACTATAAATGGCTGACAAATCAATTGCCATACCTATCGGTATTTGTGAGGATGTGCCCATTGCTGTTGCAAATGTTACTATCTTAACAGACTTTGTTATACTTGAGATGCCCGAGGACGACAACATGTCGAACATCCTTGGTAGACCCTTTTTGAATACTGCAGGGGCTGTTATTGATTGCAATAAAAGCAAAGTCACTTTTCATATCAATGGTAATGAGCATACAATGCACTTTCCTAAGAAACAATTTCAAGCGAATGGTATTATTGTTATTGAAAAGGCTCCGACAATTACTACTGGAAGTTTTCAACTCCCTCTACCAATTGTCAAAAAGAAATATGAAATACTTATTGTTGGGGGTATGCATATTCCCGTTGAGGTAACTTAGTGTTTTGCGAAAGTTCTTTGGGTTCATACTAATCGAAAGTGGTTGTTAATAAGACTTGATCAACCTTATTAATGGATTATTTTTAAGAGGCATGTGGTCGATGAATTTAGTAAGCTCAACCTTCTGTCCCTATTTTTTTGTTACATTTTAATTGAATACAACAAAATGTCATGATTATCCATTTTCTGAATTATCTGTGCAATAAAAAGTGCCCAAAAATAAAAGTGCTCAGAATGACTTGAAATTTTAACACGATTTTTTCCTGATTATTTAAGATTTTATAATACAAAATACACCACAGGGGGTGGCCCTGGCGCCCACTAGGCACCAGGGCGCACCACACCCACCTGGCGCACCCTAGTGGGTAGTGGGCCTCGTAAGGCCCCCCTCACTTATCCCTTTAGCTCACTTCATCACCTACCTCCAGAAAAAAAATCTTTGTCACGCGCATTCTTGCTCACAAACTCATGGATTTTGATCTCTTTGCTCGAAGCTACGTTTCCGAAACTGGTTTGGGGGATTGCTACTTGGTATGTGATTGCTCCATTGCTCCAATTAGTTTTTGTTCTAGTGGTTTATATTTTGAGTAATTAGCTACTCTTGGTGCTGCATGTAAATGAGCTTGCATGTTGAATTCTTTGAGTTCCAAGTAGTTTGAATGCTTGACATAGCCTCTAGACATCCATATGAGTAGTTGCTATTAATCTTGTGAAGTTTTGTTGACAAAATTTTGTAGCCTAAAATTTCAGAAAATTGTTTTTTAGGAAGATGGACCTTTTTCGAAGGAGTTCATCTAAGAAGAATGTCAAGGGACTCATCGATGAATCATCAGACGGTGACATCAACACTCCACGATGGACGGAGGTCCAGCCGTGCGAATGGCCGCACATTGCCTTCATGGAAGAAACCAGATTCCACCAAGATTCACGCAATTCAGTGCGAATGCTGGACTTACCAACTTCCTCGCAGATGAGTGTGACCAACACCACACCCTCACGAATTCCTTTGTGCAAAATTTTTATTTCCTAAATAGGCTTGAACCTCCTGCCGTGCGGTTCAATTTATATTCTGAAACCCATTAGATACCGCTCACTGAATTTTGTGAGATATGTCTAATTCCCTGTGATGGGGAATTAAGAGAGCCTACACTATAGGAATCAGGCACTTTGCCGTCTGCCATGGCTGACGGCAAAGGCATGCCTGGCGGATGGCAAAGGCCTTTGCCGTCAGCCAGCAGACGGCACCACGTCTGGCTGAATGAACTACGACGAAGGGCACGTTGCCGTCTGCTGGCAGACGGCAAAGATGCAAAGGCCTTTGTCGTCAGCCAGCAGACGACAAAGGGCATGTATGACACAGATTAGGGCTAGGTCCGTTAAGGGGTTAACGGCGTGCTTTGCCGTATGCTAGCAGACGACAAAGGCCTTTGCATCTTTGCCATATGCCAGCAGACGACAAAGTGCTCAAATAGGCCAGCCCAGGTGCCCCCCACGTATCTGCCACGTGGCTTACTATGCCGTCTCGTTAGCATGATGCAACTCAAATGTGAATACTAGTAACTAGTGACCATTCAAATGAAACTTACCGTGGGCGCTATACCAATCTAGGGCATCGGCGGAGGGGTCTGACCGTTGCTCTGGGACACGGACAGCACATTTGGTTTTCATGAGTCAGTCATATTAGTTAGTAATGAAACGAACATTACGTGCATGACTTGGCTAATATGCAGGAGAAACTTACCATGAAACTACTAGGGAAAACCTTATACACAAAAGCTTACCAGTAGCGATGGTCAAAAACATGTGCTACTGCTATCTACCAGTAGCGCGGTGTATACAAGCCCGCTACTATTATATAAGTAGCAGTACCGTGACCCAGGTAAAAAGCGCTACTACTATAACTTCCACACCGTCGCCAGCAGGCTAGGTATAGTAGTAGCGCCGGTCTATAGTCAACGCTATTGCTATTGGTCTTGGCAGTAGCGCTCTTCCTGGGACCGTGCTACTGCTATGGGTGACTTATCCCCAAATTTTCCTCTCCCGCGCCCTGACCATCTTCTTCCTCCCCTCACCTCCCGCTGCGCCAGTCCTCCACCGCCGCCACATTGCCGTCGTCGTCCTCCCTCCTCCTTCCTCGATGCCCTCCTCCCTCCTCCCTCCGCCTCCGGCCGCCCCCTCCTCCGGCCAAGCCCTCCTCCCACCATCCCTCCCCCTCCTCCCCCCTCATCCCACCGCCCTCCTCCCC
Organism: Triticum monococcum; assembly: GCA_034509565.1. NCBI lineage: Eukaryota > Viridiplantae > Streptophyta > Magnoliopsida > Poales > Poaceae > Triticum > Triticum monococcum. The sequence goes on along the minus strand of CM067845.1, from coordinate 360,368,075 downwards.
TCCTCCTTCCTCCTTCTCCCTCCCTCCTCCCCCGTCCTCTCTCCTCCCTCCTATGATCCTCCTCCCTCCCCCACCCCTGCTCCCTCCTCCCCCCCTCATCTCTCCTCACTCTGTTCTTGCATAGAGTAGATTTTTTAGTAAATTAGTAAAAATTCAAACTAGCTAGGTTAACTAGGTTGGCTAGCTAGGTTAACTAGTTTAATTAGGTTAATTATCTAGGTTAACTAGCTAGGTTAACTAACTAGATTATTTATAGTAAGTGCTTAACAGAACTAGTTTATTTATAGCAAGTTCTTAATAGAACTAGTTTATTTATAGTAAGTGCTTAATAGAATTATTTTATTTATAGTAAGTGCTTAATAGAATTAGTTTATTTCTAGTAAGTGGTTAATATATTTTGTTTATATTTTTTATGCAGAAATCAAGTTTGCCCTGCCTCATGCCCGCAGTCGTCCCCATCGTCGACCCCTTAAGACCTCTAGGTGAGAATAGCCAATTGATAATGTGTTGTAAATGTCGATGATGAAAATGCTAGTGCTATAGAGTTGCCATGTCATTGATGTCGATGATGATGCATTTTGAATATAGAGGATGTCTTGGTGTTCTTGTTTGCAATGTGCCTCCGAGTGGCCTATGTTTTGCCGGAATGTTGATTCGTTTCCGTCCCAAAAAATTTAAGGCGCTCGATATGTCCTGTCTTTAGCAAAGGTCATGCCGAATTTTTTCATGAATTTTAGCATGACTTGTGCTACAATGTAGGTCATATCGAGAGCTTGTGATTTGCCAGAACGGGAATTCAATGATATTTTGGCAAAACATAGGGCATTTTTTCTATGCCATTGCTCGATATATGGAACGGGTTGACTTTAGCTCTTATTCGGCTCCTTGCGTGTCTTTCAGTGAGGGAAAGTGTCCACCATATATATATTTGAGGAAGAATGCCGACTGTTGTCGTGGGGGTCGCTTCTCCTTCTTCTCTTTGTGCTAGACCTTTGTTATGCACTAGGGGAAGAAGGAGTAGCGACCATCATCGATGGTTGAAAAATCGACGAGGGAGTGTCCACCATATATGAGAGAAGAAGAATGCTGACTATTGTCATGGGGGTCGCTTCTCCTTCTTTTCCTTGTGCTAGATATTTGTAATGCACTAGGGAAAGGAGGAGTAGCGACCATCACCGACGGTCATAATATCAGAGAGGGAGTGCCCGCCATATACGTGAGATGAGAGTTTAGGAAGGAAGACTCGACAGACCTAAAGTCAACCCGTTGCATATTGAGTAATAGTGATCTATGTGTTGAGTTTCTTGGTAGTTGCCTTCGATCAATTTTCAATTAATGTTTCAACTATGAACATAGGAAATGTCTGACGACGAAAAGGATTTTGGTATGTGCGAATATTGCGAAGACGAGCGCGGCCTGTGCAACAGGCCTCACCTAATTGGTGGTAGGCGCTTCAGCATCATGCTGGATGAGAACTTTGAAGTGGATACAGTAAGTCACGATGTAACATCCCAAAATTCTAATTTTAGAATGTTATATTAAATAAATAGTTCTGATTGTTTGTTTGATTGTTGTGTGACTGATTGTGTGAAATTGAGTGGAATTTGAAACTTTTTGAAAGTAGAATGAGAGGGAATGAAATGACTTTCCCAAACTTTCCACTTTGCATTCTGATGTGCATGAATTCAAATTCTTTTCTAATGCAAAACCCTAGAGTGAAGATGACATGACTTCTTCCAATTAAAATGAAAAGGGTTTTTGAAAATATTTGAATTTCATTTGCAAATAATTCAAACCAGAAACTTTATGCAACTCAATGATTTTCAGGAGAGAAGAGAAAATGACTTCTTCAAATTATGTGAAATATGAGTTGGAAGTTTAAAAGAATCAAATTGAAAGTTCTTTTGAAACCCGTTTTTCAATATAGAATTATTTGGGTTTTCTTCAAATTATGTTCTACAAAATATAATATATGGAAGATAGGGTAAACTGATTCCTTACAATAGAAAAATGGAGAAATATGGATTTGAAATCATTTTGGTATTTTAAAATCATTTTATTTGCATTTTTAATGCAACGGTAGCATTGTTTGCTTTATCTAAATTTTTGTGGATTTTATTTGTACCTGAAAATATGTTCATATTTTAGGATTTATTTTTCTAAATTTTTTGATATATAATATGCCTATATAATATTTTATTTTATTCTCTTTCTTTTTCTTTTTCCTTCTATTAAAAAAAGAAAACTCTTCGAACAGTGCCAGGCCGAAGCCCAGCACTGCTCTCTCTCTCTCTCTCTCTCTCTCTCTCTCTCTCTCGCTCCGGCCTAGCAGCGCAGCTGGCCCAACCTCACCGAGTGCTTGCCCGAATCTCGTCGGATCGGTCACCGATCCCCTTCCCCTCTCTTTTCTCTCACTAACCGCTGGACCGCATGCCTTCTTCATCCCCCGCAAGCCACGCAGGGCAACGCCGCCGCCGCCGTATCCCGATCTTCTCGGAATCGTATCCCCGATTCGCCCCCTGCCCTAAGACACCCCCCTATAAAGGGCATGCCTCCCTCATTTGTTTCCCCTCGAAACCCCTCTCTCCCTCGCGCCCACGCCACCGCAATCCCTCGTTGGAGTTCACCACAGCCACCCCCGCAATTGCCGCCACCAAGCTCGCTACGGCCACCCTCACTGCCATCTGCCGCCACCCCTCGCTCCGCAGTGCTCGCCCATACCTCCCCGTGCTCATGCCTGAGCCCAACACCCACCAGAGCCGTTGCCCCATTCACCACCTTACCGCCACCGTCGCATCGAGCTCACCGCCGTCACCACCATTGTCCCCGAGTCACGCCAAGGACACCATCGTGCCCGCCGTCCTTGTCCGCGTCATAAGGAGTTGTCCCCAGCGCCGGAGACCCATGGGGGAGCTCACCTGCATCGCCGCCCGAGCGCCACCGCCGTCGTCACTGTCGCCGGAGTTCCTTGCCGCCGCGGTGAGCTTCTCCTCCCTCCGATCTAATTTCAATGGCCCAGATTAGTTTACGTGAACCGTTAGGTTTTATTTTGTTAGATCAGTTTAGTGCGGTTTATTTTACGGTTCGTAAGGTTTAGATCTAACCGGGTCTCTCTGGTTTTTCCTTATTGTCTGCGCTGTCTCAGGTTCTCTTAGATTGCGAACGTTCACCATTCAGTCTCCGCAGTGCACACCTCCAGTGAACCAGGGAATACCACGTGGCCTATGACCAATTCGTAGGCTTTTTTTCAGATCTGTTTTATAAACAGAAATAGTTTCTGTTTTAGATTGCTTATATCTTTTATGTTTTAGACCCAAATTGAGTGATTCCTTTTGCATTGTGTCTCAAATTTGTTGAAGTTTCTGTTTGTGTACTTACTTTTCAAATTTGAGTAGTTTAATTTTTATTTTGATAAAATTTGCTGAAATCCCTAATTTGGTCATATTTTTAGTTTTACAAAGTATTTTTGATTGATTCTTTTTGCTACGGTTTTGTTATTGTGTTGTCTATCCAGTAGCATATAGTTATTTATTTTTAGTTTATTTTAAATTATGTTTATTGCGAAGATAGTAATGTTTTTCTTATGTAGTTGTTTTAGTCATATAATTAGTGTTTTTAATTATTTTTTAGTCAATTCTTTTTGTAGATTTTTACATGTTGTTATATGTTTATGTTAGACTACATTAGATAATTTTTTGTAGTTATTTATTAGTGTTTAGCTACCGTTTTAGTATTTGTTTGTTTAGTTTATAGTGATAGTTGATAAAAATAGTTTTATTAGTTTTAAAGTAATTCTTTTTGCCACTTCAATATATCTTGTTATTAATTCTAAATTTAGAAGTAAATTAGTTTTCATAATTATTTTAGTATTGTTTATTATTGTCTTAGTGCTTTGTTAGTTGTTATAGTTTTTCTAGTGTTAACTAGATAGTTATAGTAGTTTTTATATTAGTTCTTTTTGCTAGTTATTAATTTAGTAAATTATTTTATGTTGTTGCATTCGAATTATATTTTCTTTGCTGTAGAAAAGTTATTAGAGTAATTTAGTGTTGCTATGAGAGTATTGACTGTTATTGTGTGAGTTGGTTTCTCCCTTGTTTTCCTGAAGTTTTCTTTAGAATTATATTTTGTTTTCTTTGACTTCATTATTGTTTTATTTATTGCTTTTTGATTGTTATTTTGATTGCTAGCATTGTTTGCTAGGATTATTGCTTACGTGAGTACAATGTTTGACTATATAGATTTTCGCGGAGTGACGAATAGTTTATCAAAGATTCTGAGAGTGTTATTATCTTCATCAAGTAATACCAGGCAAGTTCACTTTGACCATGCTTTTCATACCTATGTTTTTACTGCATTTAGTGTCACCATTCATAATCCCTCCAGTAGTTATATTGACTTCTTGTAGTTGAGTAGAATGCATGAGGTAGGAATCCATCACCCTGTTACCGAGCCCAGGACGTTGTTTAGTTTCAATGCTACGCTAAAGTAGACGGGGTTGGTATGAGTGCTCAGGAGCGGTGTGAGTATGAAGAACTCTATGTCAATGATGACAACTCCATGATGGCATCTGCAAGGACTGCATCTTCAAGGCCAAGACTTCAAGACTCAAGACAAGAATTCAATATACCTCTGGGTGGAGAATGGTTAAGAAGGGTACATTGGTGCGTCCAGTACTCGGTGATTCCCGAGAAGCGCCGTTATATCATGCGAAAAGCTCCACCCAGGCTCAAAGAGACGGAAGAATACTTCATGCCCGGAAGCTTACCTGTGGAACCGCAAGTCACTATGGGCTCTGGCTTGGTAGACCTTAGTGGCGACTCTGGCTGGATGGTGCTAGCAGATGTAGAACTATGATATGATTGGATGAGCACCGGACAGTGGTCATGTAACATCCCAAATTTTCAATTTGGAATGTTATACATAGGTCATTCATGCATATCATATTTTATTGCATTTCGTTTCTCGATCCTCGAAATTCTAAGCAACTCAAGGACCCACGGAGAGAGTTGGGGATTTCATGTTTTTCATATTTGAAATTTATCAAATATTGAAACAAGGATCATTTTGGTTTTAATGATTTTTCTCTCCGAAAATGTTTCATACCAGAATATATGAGAGGAGATAATATGACTCCTCCAAAATAAATGAAATATCGGAGGAAAAATATTAAAATCAAATAAATGATTTTTATTTAGTTTTTATTGCAATTTTATCCGAGTTAGGAAAAATATGCGGTTTTCAAAATTGCATTAGAAGCCCAAATAAATGTTCACTTTGTCCGGCATATTTTTAGAGGACGGGAAAAATTTATTTTGGGATTTTTGGAGTCCGTTTAGTATTTTGTTTCTTTGTTTTTCTGCGCGTTAGAATATTAAAAAAAGGTTACTGCCTTACCGGGCCGTGTCCGCCTGGACTTCGACCCGACCGGCCTTATAAGCCGCCCCGCGACCCCCTGCAGCCCGTCCCGCCGCCGCAGCCCACCCGCGCCCCAAACCCTAGCCGCCAGCCCCGCCCGCCTTGATCCGCGCCCGCCGCTGCCGGAGTCGCCAGCCGCCGCCGGAGTCGCCCGCCGCCGCCGGAGTAGCCGTCGCCGTCGTCACGAACGCCGAGGTACCCACCTTTTTTTAAAAAACTGATCGGTTTTATTTCGAAAATCAAATTCAATTTTTAGATTAGATCGGTTCGGTTTTTCCGTCAATTTATTTATTTTACGGATGTTCGTCCGTACGTTAGTTTTAACGAACGCCGTTCATCTGTTAGCCGCAGACAGCGAACATTCGTTCGTTAGCATGTTCGTCAGTTTTTCTTTTTCCAGGGTTTTTCGCGATTATTTCCGATCGTGATTTCTGCCCTGATTTTCATTTTAGTATAACTTTTCGCTCGTTTATCGGAATCAGGCGATTCAAACGCCTAGATCTTCGTCTCGAAGCCCTCTTTCTATTTAACCAACTTGAACAAGATTTTGGTACTGTAAAATTTGACTTTAGTCCAGATTAGTAATCGGATCTTGTTTCTTTCGCAGTTTGCGTTTCGTTGCTCTGTTTTATTTGATTCTTTTTGCAAACCGGAGTTCTTCAGTTGAACTTTCTGGTTAGATCTTCTTATTTGAGATTTACCTGTGCATCTTTGCTTGATTGCTTATGTATGCTATTGTTTGTTTGCGATAGAATACCCGAAGTGCAAAGCGTGCTACTACGAGTCACTAGGTTTTCCAGATCGTCAGCAAGGCAAGTAACACATTGATTACCCAGTTTTTATGCATTAGTTACAACCCTCACACATTGCATGAGTAGAATCTCTTAACATGTGGGTATTGGGAAGTAGATGATGAGGTAGTACCTATTGCCCTTTATTTATCAAACCCTTGGGAGTTACTTCTATGTTATGCTTATATTGCCATGCTATGCTCGTAGACGTGGATTGGGTTTGAGTGTATCCATGACAGATGTGCGATTGATAATTAATGGTTTAACTTAAGGTGGCAACTTTAACACACATCTGGGTGGATTGCTTGTGGGCACCTGGAGAATCCAGTGTTGTCCTAGGATATCCCGGAGTACCCGTGTGATCATCCTACGGTCCGCCACCCAGGCTCAAAGGGATCATAAGATTATTCATGCCATTATGGGCTCTGGCATAGTTGAGTATGTTGTGTGACCTCTTTCAGTGGTGGGCTAGCAGATGTAGAGGGAAAGTAGGTGTAACTATCCACCCAGAGTAAAGAGTTAATGCTTCTGAAAGACTGTGTCTCGGTCATCCGTTTCTCAAACACTAGGTAGTGCGAGAAATCCAACGGAGGAGATCGAGTCTTGTGGGGAAAAGTGCACAAACCTCTGCAGATTGTATAAACTAATCATGGTTAGCCGTGTCCCCGGTTATGAACAACTTGAGTATCTGCTCTTGAATTATTGATTTGATCTCATCACTCTAAATTAATTTGTTGGGTTGTTAATGATTACTTTAATGGGGATTGAGTTGGAGGAAGCTTCTCAATGATGTTTCAACCACCATGATAGTTAAATAAAATTTATTCCTTTGTTGTAGGGAAAAATTGGCTTTTCGCAAAAACAATATAACCATATAGCCTCCACCAGCCATATATGCATGTAGTGATAGAATTTATCTGTTCATTGCTCTCTTGTGTTATATTGCCAGCATATTCCATGTGCTGACCCGTTTCGGGCTGCAACATATCATGTTACAGACTTTTCAGATGACGAGTAAGACGCCGCAGGTCGTTTGTCATGCACTCAGCTATGCCGTTGGAGTTGATGGACTCATTTTATCTTCCAAGCCTTCCGCTGTTATCTTAATTAGATGGCCTTAAGCCATAGTTATTGTAATAAGTTCTCTTTGGAGACATTCATTGTAATAAGTGTGTGATTGCTACTCTGTTATAAATCCTTCGAGTACTGTGTGTGTCAGCATTACCGATGCAGGGATGACACTGAAGCAAATAGACTTGACCGTCTGAGGTCGGATCGCTACAAGATGGTATCAGAGCACACGCTGAATGTAGGACACGACCACTAAGAAAAGCCATAGTTCACTCTTCTCTACTCATTTCTGACTCCTCCCCTTTTCTACTCTTTAGGATGGCGGACTCAAGGAATAAGTTTGCACAACCGGAGGAAGACACACCCTTTGGACGACACTTGAAGGAAGTCACTAGATACCTGAACATCGGAATACCAAGCTTCACCGGGACCTACACCGCCACCTTACCAGAAGAGGAGTGATGGATGATTCGAGTTCAAGTTCCAGGAAGGACGTTCACGCCAGCCACTGAGCCCATAGAATTTTCCTCTGATGCACCAACCTGGAGTCTAGGAAAGAGCATGGCAGCCCACATTGCCATAGGACGCATCGGAAAAGTTTACCACAAGGAGCTTAAGGACACTATCTACCAGATATGTGGGCGCCGAGATGAGCAATGGGAGATAATCAGCACCAGGAAGGACAGGTCCGTTGCAGCATTCATCCAGGAATTAAACCATCACATTCGTCGCCAGGAGAACCAGATGTGCGCAAGCACGATAGATTTGAAGAAGGGGATGACTAGGATCATAGAGCTAGAAGAGGAGCTTAAGTCTACACGCGATGGATATGAGGAGGAAGTGATGATACTTGTGGAGATGAATGACGACCTGACGAGGAAGCTAGGAGTTTTCATGGGAGACCCCACACCAGGAAGAGAAGAGGACAAGCCCAAGGTGATTCGTTCTGAAGACTACATCATCATCAACGACACCGACTCCGACCCTGATAGTAGTGATGATGACTATGAAGACGAAGCTGGACCGAATATCATGGAGTCTTCCACCGATCAAAATTTCTAGATGACCACCATATGATTAGTAGTATTTCCCCATGTATATAGTAGTAGTCTGAGCACTTTTTAACACTAGTTCTAGATCGATTGTATGCCCTTGCTTGATTGATTGAGTGATATGATATGATTGTGTTTGTCTCATGTGCATATGGGTAGTGGTTTCTCCTTAGACCTCATTCTATTCTAATCTCTCCCCTCTAAACCCATCAGATGCCTCCGAGACATGACCCCGACTTTGCCTTCCCATCGGAGCTCACTCAGTTAATCCAGCAGCAGAATACACCGATGCAGTTGATAGTTCAGAACCAAGGCAACAACAACAACAACCCTCCGCCACCACCACGAGTTGACAACTTAGCCCGCTTTTTGAGGTTGCAGCCGCCGGTGTTTTCCAGTAACACCGAGCCCATAGTTGCGGATGACTGGTTACGCAAGATTGGAAGGGATTTGACCACCGCAGGTTGCACTGATGTTGAGAAGGTGCGTTTTGCCGCACACCAATTGGATGGACCGGCAGCATCATGGTGGGAGAATTACACAGCCACCTTCCCGATAGCCAATATCACTTGGGATCAGTTTCAGCAAGCATTCCGCACAGCCCATGTCTCAATTGGAGCTATGAGCATGAAGAAGCGTGAGTTTTGCAACTTGCGCCAGGGGAATCGTACTATGGCTCAGTACGTAGATGAGTTCAGTAAGCTACCCCGTTATGCCCCTGATGATGTGGCCACAGATGCCGCGAAGCAGGAGAAGTTTATGGAAGGGCTGAATGATGAGATGAGCATGCAGTTGATGGTGGAAATATTTAACAACTGCCAGGAGTTGGTAGACAAGGCTCTTATGATTGAAGAGAAGCAGCAACAGATTGAGAGCCGTAAGAGGAAGTATGGACAAGGAAGGTACAACTCAGGAACTCAGCAGAAGCCTCATTTCACCCCGAACTCGGGAGGATTGACCCATAACCATGGAGGCCATACTCACAATGGAGGGAGTTACCATAACCACAATGGCCCCAAGAATGGGAATGGGAATGGAGCAGGCAACAATCAGACCACTCCACTCCAGCCACACCCACCAAGAAGGACCTAAGTTACATTACTTGTTTCAAGTGCGGGAAGACTGGACACTATGCCACCGAGTGCCTTGAAGTGAAGAATGGGAATGGCAATGGAAGCTGTAGGAAGAAGCCCAACCCTTTCAATAGGGGGCAAGTGAACCACATGAACGTGGAGGAGGTTGAAGAGTAGCCTGATGCAGTTATCGGTAAGTTTTTGGTTAAGTCATTTACTGCAATAGTTCTTTTTGATACTGGTGCATCGCATTCATACATATCAAGGGGATTCGTGGATAAGTATAAGTTGCCCACTAAAGTACTTAGGACACATATGTTAGTAAGCTCACCAGGAGCGGAGTATATGGCAAGTCAAGGATGTTTTCAGATGCCATTGACCATTGAAAGCCATGTTTGTCCCTCAGACCTGATTATTTTGGAGTCACAAGGATTGGATGTAATACTAGGCACGGATTGGCTATCGATGTATGGAGTAAACATCGATTGCGCCAGTAAGTCGATTTTACTCACTACCCCTGAGGGGAAAAGGATCAAGTATGTATCCTGGCATGCGCCGAGGAGGACCCAAGTAAATTCTCTCATGGGAGTTGTTCAGGAGGAAGTGCCGCTAGTGAAGGATTACCCAAATGTATTTGCAGAGGAGTTACCAGGCATGCCTCCAGTTCGAGACATCGAGTTTTTGACAGAACTATTGCCAGGCACCGGACCGATATCGAAGAGACCATACCGGATGCCCACAAATGATCTGGAGGAGATTAAGAAGCAGATTAAGGAGTTGTTGGAGAAAGGTTACATTCGACGAAGTTCATCACCATGGGGAGCCCCAATGCTCTTGGTTGATACGAAGGATGGATCGTTAAGGATGGTTGTTGACTATCGCGAGTTGAATGAAGTGACAATCAAGAACAAGTACCCATTGCCAATGATCAATGATTTGTTTGACCAGCTGCAAGGAGCTAAAGTGTTTTAGAACAACGATTTGCGATCAGGATACCATCAGCTGAAGATCCAAGAAAAGGATATACCTAAGACAACTTTCACCACAAGGTATGGGCTATATGAGTATACGGTTATGTTGTTCGGATTGACCAATGCCCCTGCCTATTTCATGAGTATGATGAATAAAGTGTTTATGGAGTTCTTGGATAAGTTTTTTGTGGTGTTCATTGATGATATCTTGGTATACTCGAAGAATGAAGAAGAACACAAGGAACATTCGCGTTTGGTTCTTGAGAAGCTCAGAGAACATCAGTTATATGCCAAGTTCAGCAAATGTGAGTTTTGGTTGAAGGAGGTTGGATTTCTTGGACATGGTATATCAGGTGAAGGTATAGCAGTGGTTCCTACCAAGGTTCAGTCAGTCACTGAGTGGTTGGCACCCACTTCAGGTTGAGAGATCCGTAGTTTTCTTGGACTCGCGGGATACTACCAGAGATTTATTGAGAATTTCTCCAAGATTGCGAAACCTATGACGACATTGTTGAAGAAATACACCAAGTTCCATTGGACTGAAGAATGTGAATCAAGTTTCCAGGAGTTGAAGAAATGTTTGACTACAACTCAAGTGCTGATTCTGCCGGATGTACGCAAGGATTTCCAAGTGTATTGTGACGCCTCTCGCTTAGGATTTGGAGGAGTACTTATGCAAGACGGAAGAGTTGTTTCATATGCCTCACGGCAACTTCGACTGCATGAGTTAAATTATGCCACGCATGATTTGGAGTTAGCAGCCGTAGTACATGTGCTCAAGACCTGGAGACATTTTCTTATCGGTAACCGTTGCGATGTGTACACGGATCACAAGAGTTTGAAGTACATTTTTACTCTGAAGGAGTTGAACCTCATGCAGAGGAGATGGTTGGAGCTCATAAAGGATTATGATATGAAGTTGCACTATCATCCAGGCAAGGCCAATGTCGTAGCAGACGCTTTGAGCCGGAAGAGTTATGCCAATACCCTCGTAAGCAGAGGTATGCCAAAGGAGTTGGTAGAAGATCTCAGGGAGCTATGTTTGGAGATAGTTCCTAAAGGTTTTGTTGCAGCATTAGAGGTTCAGTCAACATTATTGGAAAAGATTTGAGAAGCTCAGAAGGATGACAAAGAAATTGCCGAAATAAAGGAGAAGATGAGTGAAGGAAAAGCCAAAGGTTTTCATCAGGATGAACATGACACCTTGTGGTTTGAGGACCGTGTATATGTGCCCAATAATGCAGAGATCAGGAAGTTGATACTACAGGAAGCTCATGACTCGCCATACTCGATACACCCCGGAAATACTAAAATGTATTTGGATTTGAAGGAGCGTTTTTGGTGGACCAGAATGAAGAAGGATATTGCCGAGTATGTAGCGGTATGCGATGTATGTCAGAGAGTGAAGGCAGAACATCAGAAACCAGCAGGATTACTGCAGCCTATGCCGATTCCCAAATAGAAGTGGGAAAAGCTTGGCATGGATTTTATCATCGGATTACCCAGGACCCGATCGGGATATGATTCTATCTGGGTAATAGTGGATCGCCTGACCAAAGTAGCTCACTTTATCCCATTGAAAACCACTTATACAAGTGCAAAGTTGGCCAAGATATATATGACCAGGATCGTATGTCTACACGGAGTTCCGAGGACCATCGTATCAGATAGGGGAACACAGTTTACTTCAAAGTTTTGGCACCAATTGCATTAGACCTTGGGAACAAGGCTGGAGTTCAATACCGCTTTTCACCCGCAGACAGATGGACAGACCGAGAGAGTCAATCAGATTCTGGAGGACATGTTGAGAGCTTGTGCGCTAGATTATGGATCTAGTTGGGATGACAACTTGCCCTACGCGGAGTTCTCATACAACAACAGCTACCAGGCCACTTGAAAATGGCACTGTTCGGAGCCTTGTATGGAAGAAGATGCGGAACACCGTTGATGTGGGATGAAGTTGGAGACCGCCAGTTGTTTGGACTGGATTTGATTAAGGAGTCCGAAGAGAATATTAAGATGATTCGAGATAGACTGAAGGTAGCTCTGTCCAGACAGCAGAGTTATGCAGACTCGAAACGCAAGGAGGTAGTCTATGAAATTAGAGACATAGCATATCTGGGAGTGTCACCTCTTTGAGGAGTTAAGCTTTTTGGAGTTAAGGGAAAGTTAGCCCCGAGATTTGTAGGATTGTACCGTGTTTTGGAACGCATGGGAGAGGTTGCCTACAAGTTGGAGTTACCTGAAGGACTGTCAAGAGTTCATGATTTGTTTCACGTTTCCCAGTTGAAGAAGTGCCATGCAGAGATGGCCTATATTCCTCTAAGAGACAGTGCCCCTGGAAGCAATACAGTTGGATAGTGATTTGACGTATGAGGAGAAACCTGTCAAGATTCTTGAGTTTGCGAGCCGAGTTACTCGCGGCAAGGTTATCAAGTTTTGCAAAGTTTAGTGCAGCCACCATACCGAGGATGAAGCCACCTGGGAACAATAGGATGATCTACGCAAAGACCACCCACACCTATTTTCTAGCCAACCCGAATCTCGAGGACGAGATTCATCTTAAGAAGGGGTAGGTTTGTAACATCCCAAATTTTCAACTTTGAATGTTATACATAGATCATTCATGCATATCATATTTTATTGAATTTCGTTTCTTGATCCTCGAAATTCTAAGCAACTCAAGGACGCATGGAGAGAGTTGGGGATTTCACGTTTTTCATATTCGAAATTTATCAAATATTGAAACAAGGATCATTTTGGTTTTAATGATTTTTCCCTCCGAAAATGTTTCATATCAGAATATATGAGAGGAGATAATATGACTTCTCCAAAATAAATGAAATATCGGAGGAAAAATATTAAAGTCAAATAAATGATTTTTATTTGGTTTTTATTGCAATTTTATTCCAGTTAGGAAAAATACGCGTTTTTCAAAATTGCATTAGAAGCCCAAATAAATGTTCACTTTGTCCGACATATTTTTAGAGGACGCGAAAAATTTATTTCGGGATTTTTGGAGTCCGATTAGTATTTCTTTTCTTCATTTTTTTGCGTGTCGGAATTTTTTTAAAAGGTTACCGCCTTACCGGGTCGTGTCCGACCTGGACTTCGACCCGGCCGGCCTTATAAGTCGGCCCCGCGACCCCGTGCAGCCCGTCCCGCCGCTGCAGCCCACCCGCGCCCCAAACCCTAGCCACCAGCCCCGCCTGCCTCGATCTGCGCCCCCACCGCCGGAGTCACCCGCCGCCGTCGTCACGAACGCCGAGGTAGCCGCCGGTTTTTTTAAAAACCGATCGGTTTTATTTCAAAAATAAGATTTGTTTTTTTAGATTAGATCAGTTTGGTTTTTCCGTCGGTTTATTTATTTTGTGGACGTTTGTCCATACGTTCGTTTTAACGAACACCGTTCATCCGTTAGCTGCAGACATCGAAGGTTCGTTCGTTAGCCTATTTGTCAGTTTTTCTTTTTCCAGGGTTTTTCGCGATTATTTTCGATCGCGATTTCTGCCCTGATTTTCGTTTTAGTATAACTTTTCGCTCGTTTATCGGAATCAGGTGATTCAAGCGCCTAGATCTTCGTCTCGAAGCCCTATTTCTATTTAACCAACTTGAACAAGATTTTGGTATGGTAAAATTTAACTTTAGTCCAGATTAGTAATCGGATCTTGTTTCTTTCGCAGTTTGAGTTTCGTTGCTCCGTTTGTTTTGATTCTTTTTGCAAACCGGAGTTCTTCAGTTGAACTTTCTGGTTAGATCTTCTTATTTGAGATTTACCCGTGCATATTTTCTTGATTTCTTATGTATGCTATTGTTTGTTTACGATAGAATACCCGGAGTGTGAAGCGTGCTACTAGGAGTCACTAGGTTTTGCAGATCGTCAGCAAGGCAAGTAACACATTGATTACCCAGTTTTTATGCATTAGTTACAACCCTCACACATTGCATGAGTAGGATCTCTTAACATGTGGGTATTGGAGAGTAGATGATGAGGTAGAACCTATTGCCCTTTATTTATCAAACCCTTGGGAGTTACTTCTACGTTATGCTTATATTGCCATGCTATGCTCGTAGACGTGGATTGGGTTTGAGTGTATCCATGACAGATGTGAGATTGATAATTAATGGTTCAACTTAAGGTGGCAACTTTAACACACATCTGGGTGGATTGCTTGTGGGCACCTGGAGAATTCAGTGTTGTCCTAGGATATCCCGGAGTACCTGTGTGATCATCCTACGGTCCGCCACCCAGGCTCAAAGGGATCACAATATTATTCATGCTATAAACTTCCATGAGCAGCCACAAGCCATTATGGGCTCTGGCATAGTTGAGTATGTTGTGTGACCTCTTTCACCGGTGGGCTAGCAGATGTAGAGGGAAAGTAGGTGTAACTGTCCACCCAGATTAAAGAGTTAATGCTTCTGAAAGACTATGTCTCAGTCATCCATTTCTCAAACACCAGGTAGTGCGAGAAATCCAACGGAGGAGATCGAGTCTTGTGGGGAAAAGTGCGCAAACCTCTACAGAGTGTATAAACTAATCATGGTTAGTCGTGTCCCCGGTTATGGACAACTTGAGTATCTAGTACTTGAATTATTGATTTGATCTCATCACTCTAAATTAATTTGTAGGGTTGTTAATGATTACTTTAATGGGGATTGAGTTGGAGGAACCTTCTCAATGATGTTTCAACCACCATGATAGTTAAATAAAATTTATTCCTTTGTTGTAGGAAAAAATTGGCTTTTCGCAAAAACAATATAACCATAGAGCCTCCACCAGCCATATATGCATGTAGTGATAGCATTTATCTTTTCATTGCTCTCTTGTGTTATATTGCCAGCATATTCCATGTGCTGACCCATTTCAGGCTGCAACATATTATGTTGCAGACTTTTCAGACGACGAGTAAGACGCTGTAGGTCGTTTGTCATGCACTCAGCTATGCCGTTGGAGTTGATGGACTCGCTTTATCTTCCAAGCCTTTCATTGTTATCTTAATTAGATGGCCTTAAGCTATAGTTATTGTAATAAGTTCTCTTTGGAGACATTCGTTGTAATAAGTGTGTGATTGCTACTCTGTTATAAATCCTTCGAGTACTGTGTGTGTCGGCATTATTGATCCAGGGATGACACTGAAGCAGAGAGACTTGACCGTCTGAGGTCGGGTCGCTACAGGTCAGAGGAACTCTTCGGAAGAACATGTTTCGGTCATCTTGTTCTCAAACACCATGAAGTGCGAGAACGTAAAAAGAGGGATTGAATCTTGTAGGTAAAGTGTACAAACCTCTGCAGAGGGTT
Organism: Triticum monococcum; assembly: GCA_034509565.1. Taxonomy (NCBI): domain Eukaryota; kingdom Viridiplantae; phylum Streptophyta; class Magnoliopsida; order Poales; family Poaceae; genus Triticum; species Triticum monococcum. The sequence continues at coordinate 360,352,397 of CM067845.1, read as the reverse complement.
TAAACCTAATCGATTAGGCATGTCCCTGGTTATGGAAAATTTGAGTATCTGGACTTGGATCTATCTCGGAACTCTCAACACCGGACTGATAACTTAATTGCGGGCAACTTATGATTGTTCTGGGCTATGAGACATCGGTTGGCGGAACAATGTCATGATAGAAAACTCTGTAGTACAAACCCCGGTCATTTCCTTTGTTGTAGGGAAAATAAAACTAGCTTTTACGCAAAAACCTCAGACCCAGAGCCACAAAGCCATACTGCATATAGAATAGGTTTATCATCTGTTTCTCATACAGTGATCTTGCCGGTACATTCAATGTACTGACCTACATGGCTGCAACGTCTCATGTTGCAGATATTTCTTGGACGAGTAAGAGTTACGATATAGGGTTACGGTCTACACTCAACCTGCCGATGTCGTTGATGGGACTCCACACACAATTGATTGTTACCGCTGAGACTTATGAGGTATATACCAGTTTTATGTTATTTTTACATGTGGTTGCACTTTGATATATACACTAATGTACTGTGTTTTCCAACATACCAATCTAGGGATGGCACAGATACACAGAGGCTTGACCGTTTGACGTCGGGTCGCTACACACAACGACAAGTCTTTTTTCGTAATCAGGCATGACTTCTGCTTCTTTTGCTTCAACTTATAATTTTATTTTTTTACTATTCTACTAGCGTATCCCCTGCCATGCAAGAACTTATGTATTGGATAGGATTGGTTTCAGTACTATGGAAAGTATGGAGGTAAAGAGAGTTCACTTGAGGACCGAGCATGGTTATACTTTTGCCATAAAATTATACAATGTAGACACCTATACCTATTTTGAATGCAAAAATTGGGGAGCACTATGCAAGGCTTATGCATTTGAGCCTGATATACTTACCACCTTTGATATTCGTTCGGAAGATGAAATTGAAGGTAATATCGACATCTGTGTCGATGTGCAGACGCCTCCAGTTCTACCATTATGTGAGTTTCTCAACCATATTTATGTCTTGGATATTGTTTATTTAAAAATAGTTCACAACTAATTTCTATTGACAGCTTATTTCCATTCAAGCAAACATGTCTGGCGCTTGGTAGACATTACCTACCACTGTCCCGGGGCTGAACTAAACTGCGAGGAGATAAGTCATTATGTTTCATGGATTGAGGATCTTGATACTGTCATGACATGTTATTTTCCTGTACTTTGAAATATTAGTACTCAAAACGTGCGACCACTACTATGCGTATTGAACTACGGTCACATCTATTTAGGAAAGATGGTAAGATTTTTACTATTTGTCCTTAGTGCATCTTCTGCATACATTATGTTTTAAGCTAAACTTCCTTGCTAATTATTTTACTATGCTGTTCTTCAACAGGGACTCCCGATGAATGTTGTGCCTCATTGGATCGAGGCTAAAGGTCGCATGACAATAGTTAGCTTACGGCCAAGACATCCTACATTGCACATGACTGCATTCAAGATTTCTCGAAGCGAGCAAGTCTAAATAGTCAAAGACTGGAGCAAAATTGTCAAGGATGACAGTGTTGGAAATATGCCCTAGAGGCAATAATAAAGTGGTTATTATTATATATCCTTGTTCATGATAATTGTCTATTGTTCATGCTATACTTGCATTAACCGGAAACCGTAATACATGTGTGAATACATAGATCATAATATGTCCCTAGTAAGCCTCTAGTTGACTAGCTCGTTGATCAATAGATGGTCATGGTTTCCTGACCATGGACATTGGATGTCGTTGATAACGGGATCACATCATTAGGAGAATGATGTGATGGACAAGACCGAATCCTAAGCATAAGCACAAGATCGTGTAGTTCGTTTGCTAAAAGATTTTCTAATGTCAAGTATCATTTCCTTAGACCATGAGATTGTGCAACTCTCGGATACCGTAGGAGTGCTTTGGGTGTACCAAACGTCACAACGTAACTAGGTGACCATAAAGGTGCACTACAGGTATCTCCGAAAGTGTCTGTTGGGTTGGCACGAATCGAGACTGGGATTTGTCACTTCGTATGACGCAGAGGTATCTCTAGGCCCACTCGGTAATGCATCATCATAATGAGCTCAATGTGACTAATGAGTTGGTCACGGGATCATGTGTTACGGAACGATTAAAGAGTCTTGCCTGTAATGGGATTGAACGAGGTATGGGGATAATGACGATCGAATCTCGGGAAAGTAACATACCGATGGACAAAGGGAATTGTATACAGGATTGATTGAATCCCCGACATCATGGTTCATCCGATGAGATCATCGAGGAACATGTGGGAGCCAACATGGGTACCCATATCCTGCTGTTGGTTATTCGCCGGAGAGATGTCTTGGTCATGTCTGCATGGTTCCTAAACCCGTAGGGTCTACACACTTAAGGTTCGGTGACCCTAGAGTTGTTATGGGAAATAGTATGTGGTTACCGAAATGTAGCGACCCGACCCGAATGGATCAAGTCTACTGTGCTCCGGTGTCATCCCTGGATCAGTAATGCTGACACCACACAGTACTTCGAAGGATTTATAGCAGAGTGGCAATCACACACTTATTACATCGGTGTCTCAAAAGAGAACTTATTACAATAAATATGGCTTAAGGCCATCTAATATCGATAACAGCGGAAGACTTGGAAGGTAAATGGGTCCATCAACTCCAACGGCATCACTGAGTATAGAACCACAACCTAAAGGCACCTTAATCGTCGTCTGAAAAGTCTGCAACATTAACGTTGCAGCCCGAAAACGGGTCAGCACATGGAATATGCTGGCAAAGTAACACATAGAGAGTAATGGAATGAAACAGCTATACTATATGCATATTTGGCTGGTGGAAAGCTCTATGGTTACTGTTTTGCGTAAAGCCAATTTTTTCCTACTGCAAAGGAATAAATTTATTTAACTATCATGGTGGTTGTTAAACATTAAGAATGGTTGACAGCATTCTCAATCCCAATTAAGTGAACAATTAAAACCGAACAATATTAATTAGGAGTAACATGATGAGATTCACATGATATTCAAGTACTAGATACTCAAGATGTCCATAATAGGGGACACGGCTAATCATGATTAGTTTATTACACTCTACAGAGGTTTGCACACTTTTCCCCACAAGACTCGATCGCCTCCGTTGGATTTCTCGCACTACTGGTGTTTGAGAAACGGATGACCGAGACACAGTCTTTCAGAAGCGCTAGCACCTTACGATGGATAGACCGGTACACCTACTTTCCCCTACATCTGCTAGTCTACCCTGTAAGAGTTCGCACGACTTAGTCAACTATGCCAGAGCCCATAATGGCTTGTGGCTGCACATGTAAGTATTTAGCATGAAAGATCTTATGATCCCTTTGAGCCTGGGTGGTGGTCCAAAATAAAACAGGCAAGTCCTAATAGACATCAGGTGCCTCAATCCACCCAGATGTGTGTTTAAGTTGCCTCCTTAGATAAACCATTAAAATTATCAATCTCACATCTGTCATGGATATCACTCACCCAATCCACGTCTACTAGCATATCATGGCATAATAAGCAAACGTAGAAGTAACTCCCAAAGGTTTCATAATAAACAGGTAATAGGTACTACCTCATCTACTTCCCATCCCACAATTTAATTAGATCCTAATCATGCAATGTGTGAGGATTGATCTAATGCAATAAAACTGGAATGTAGAAAAGGTATGATCAAAGTGTTACTTGCCTTGCTGATGATCCGCGAGTCCTAGAGATTCGAAGTAACAGGCGGCGCAATCCGGGTAATGTATCACAGACAAACAACAAGCATACAATAAGTACTCATCTAATGCACAGGTAAAACTCGAACAAGAGATCGAACCAGATAGTTCAACTTAAGAACTCCGGTTGCAAAGAGAGAAAGAACCGAACAAAGCAACAGAAAACAAACGGCGGAAGAAAACAACTCGGTTCTTGCAAGTTGAAACTAGGTCAAATTTTACCGTAGCAAAAACTTAGTTAAAGTTGATTAGTCGGAACGGCGGTTTCGAAACGAAACTCCAGGCGCTTGAATCACCTGATTCCGATAAACGAGCGAGAAGATAGACTAGAACGAAGATCGGATCTGAGATCGCGATCGCGGAATAAATCCGACGAGAAGAAAAAGAAGAACGGTTAAACAAACGGACGTTCGTTAACCGAGAAGAATCCAGTGATCACGTTCGTTAGGACGAATGGTCCGGCGAACGGTCTCTAGGTAACTAAACCGAAAAAGAAAACGAAACCGATCTAGGGTTTCGAAAAGAAAACCGAACGAAAAGAAAACGAATCGGAAGAAAAGAAAAGAACCGGAACGGTTTAGAAGAAAACCTAACCGAGGGGAAAAAGAAGAGACGCGGCGCGGGGCTACCTCCGGTGAGGGGGCTCCGGCGTTGGGCGGCGGCAGCGTGGGCAAGGGGCGGCGGCGACGCAGGGCGGCGGCGGCACAAGGGCGGCGCGACACTAGGGCGGCGGCGGCGGCTTAGGGCAGCGTGGGGTGGGGCGCGGCTTGGGCTTGAGGCTTGGTGTGGGGTTTAGAGGGGGGGGTGTTGGTATTTATATAGGTGAGGGGAGAGGGATTGCTTGGCGGAGGGGGCAAGAAAAAGAGAAGGAGAGGGAGTCCTAAAAAAAAGAAAACGGAGTCCTACTAGGACTCCACTTCGGCGGCGGCGGCGGCCTCCTGCGCAGGCGCGCGCTAGGGCGGCGCGGCGGCCTGGCCGGCCAGCCTACTGGGCCTTGGCCCAGGGGCGCTGCAGTTTTTTTTTAAAAAAACGGTTACGCGCGCAGAAAAACAAAAGAAAAGAGAACTAAACAAACTCCAAAACTCTCAAAGTAAATTTTCCCCGACTCCTAAAAATGAGTCGAACAAAATGAACTTTTCTCCGGGCCTAAAATGCAAATTTTGAAAACACGCATTTTTCCCTATCCAAATAAAAGGCAAATAAACTCCGACAAAACCAATGATCCTCTTTTCAGAATTTGAGAAGAACTCAAATATGAAAATGTCGAAATCTCCAACTCTCTCCGAGGGTCCTTGAGTTGCGTGAAATTTCTAGGATAGACAAAATGCAAGAAAATATGATATGCATGATGATCTAGTGTATAACATTCCAAATTGAAAATTTGGGATGTTACAAACCTACCCCCCCTTAAGATGAATCTCGCCCTCGAGATTCGGGTTGGCTAGAAAATAGGTGAGGGTGGTCCTTGAGCAAATCTTCTTCTCTCTCCCACGTGGCTTCATCCTTGGAGTGGTGGTTCCACTGAACTTTGCAAAACTTGATAACCTTGCTGCGGGTAACTCTGCTGGCATAATCGAGAATCTTGACTGGTTTCTCTTCATACGTCAAGTCGTCCTTCAACTGAACTGCTTCTAGCGGTACTGTATCTCTTAGCGGTACCTCTGCCATCTCGGCGTGACATTTCTTCAGCTAAGAAACATGGAATACATCATGTACTCCTGACAGTTCCTCTGGTAATTCCAACTTATACGCGACTTCTCCCATACGTTGCAAGATCTTATATGGTCCAACAAAACGCGGTGCTAATTTTCCCTTAACTCCAAAGCGTTTAACTCCTTGTAGTGGGGATACTCCGAGATAAACTCTGTCTCCGGTTTCGTAGACTGACTCCTTGCGCTTAGAATCTGCGTAGCTCTTCTGCCTGGACTGGGCTACCTTGAGCCTATCGCGAATCAACTTCACCTTCTGTTCAGACTCTTTAATCAAATCGGGTCCAAACAACTGACGGTCTCCAACTTCGTCCCATGACAACGGTGTCCTGCACCTCCTTTCCGTATAAAGCTTCGAAAGGTGCCATCTTCAAACTGGTTTGGTAACTGTTGTTATAAGAAAACTCCGCATACGGCAAGTTATCGTCCCAACTAGATCCATAGTCTAGTGCACAAGCTCTCAGCATATCTTCCAAAATCTGGTTGACTCTCTCAGTCTGTCCACCTGTCTGCGGATGAAAAGCGGTGCTGAACTCTAGCCTGGTTCCCAAAGTTTCATGCAACTGATTCCAAAACTTTGAGGTAAATTGGGTTCCTCTATCTGATACGATACTCCTTGGAACTCCATGCAAACAAATTATCCTAGTCATGTATATCTTTGCCAACTTAGCACTGGTGTAAGTGGTCTTAACTGGAATGAAATGTGCTACCTTCGTCAAACGATCAACTACTACCCATATCGAGTCATATCCTGCCTTCGTCCTAGGTAGTCCTGTGATAAAATCCATGCCTATCTTATCCCACTTCCATTCGGGTATCGGCAATGGTTGCAATAATCCGGCTGGCTTCTGATGCTCTGCCTTTACTCTATGACATACGTCACAAACTGCTACATATGCTGCAATATCCTTCTTCATTCCTGAAGGAAATATGCCCTAGAGGCAATAATAAAGTTATTATTTATTTCCTTACATCATGATAAAAGTTTATTATTCATGCTAGAATTGTATTAACCGGAAACATAATACATGTGTGAATACATAGACCAACAGAATGTCACTAGTATGCCTCTACTTGACTAGCTCGTTAATCAAAGATGGTTATGTTTCCTAACCATGAACAAGGAGTTGTTATTTGATTAACGAGGTCACATAATTAGTAGAATGATCTGATTGACATGACCCATTCCATTAGCATAGCACACCGATCGTTTAGTATGTTGCTATTGTTTTCTTCATGACTTATACATGTTCCTATAACTATGAGATTATGCAACTCCCGTTTACCGGAGGAACACTTTGGGTACTACCAAACGTCACAACGTAACTGGGTGATTATAAAGGAGTGCTACAGGTGTCTCCAATGGTAGATGTTGGGTTGGCGTATTTCGAGATTAGGGTTTGTCACTCCGATTGTCGGAGAGGTATCTCTGGGCCCTCTCGGTAATGCACATCACATAAGCCTTGCAAGCACTGCAACTAATATGTTAGTTGTGAGATTATGTATTACGGAACGAGTAAAGAGACTTGCCGGTAACGAGATTGAACTAGGTATTGGATACCGACGATCGAATCTCGGGCAAGTAACATACCGATGACAAAGGGAACAACGTATGTTGTTATGCGGTCTGACCGATAAAGATCTTCGTAGAATATGTAGGAGCCAATATGGGCATCCAGGTCCCGCTATTGGTTATTGACCGGAAACGTGTCTCGGTCATGTCTACATTGTTCTCGAACCGTAGGGTCCGCACGCTTAACGTTACGATGACAGTTATTATGAGTTTATGCATTTTGATGTACCGAAGGTTGTTCGGAGTCCCGGATGAGATCACGGACATGACGAGGAGTCTCGAAATGGTCGAGACGTAAAGATTGATATATTGGAAGCCTATGTTTGGACATCGGAAGTGTTCCGGGTGAAATCGGGATTTTACCGGAATACCGGGAGGGTTACCGGAACCCCCCGGGAGACTAATGGGCCTATTGGGCCTTAGTGGAAAAAGGAGAAAAAGGGAAAGCCCACAAGCTGGCCGGCGCCCCCCTTCCCAAAGTCCTAGTAGGACTAGGATAGGGGGCCGGCCCCCCTTCTCTCTCTTTTCCCCCGGGAGTCCTAATAGGATTAGGATTGGGGGGAGGAGTCCTACTCCCGGTGGGAGTAGGACTCCCCTGTGCCTCCTCTCCCTTGGCCGGCCGGCTCCCCTCCTCCAACCTTTATATACGGGGGCAGGGGGCACCCCAAGACACACAACTTGATCCTTGAGATCGTTCCTTAGCCGTGTGCGGTGCCCCCTGCGACCAAATTCCACCTCGATCGTACCGTTGTAGTGCTTAGGCGAAGCCCTGCGTCGGTAGTACATCAAGATCGTCATCACGCCGTCGTGCTGACGGAACTCTTCCTCGACGCTTTGCTGGATCGGAGCCCGAGGAACGTCATCGAGCTGAACGTGTGCTAAGAACTCGGAGGTGCCGGAGTAACGGTGCTTGGATCGGTCGGATCGGGAAGAAGACGTACGACTACTTCCTCTACGTTGTGTGATCGCTTCCGCAGTCGGTCTGCGTTGGTACGTAGACAACACTCTCCCCTCTTATTGCTATGCATCACCATGATCTTGCGTGTGCGTAGGAAATTTTTTGAAATTACTGCGTTCCCCGACAGTGGCATCCGAGCCTAGGTTTTATGGTTTGATGTTATATGCACGAGTAGAACACAAGTGAGTTGTGGGCGATACAAGTCATACTGCCTACCAGCATGTCATACTTTGGTTCGGCGGTATTGTTGGGTGAGACGATCCGGACCAACCTTACGCGTACTCTTACGCGAGACCGGTTCCCTCGACGTGCTTTGCACATAGATGGCTTGCGGAAGTCTGTCTCTCCAACTTTAGTTGAACCAAGTGTGACTACGCCCGGTCCTTGAGAAGGTTAAAACGGAGTCTATTTGACGAACTATCGTTGTGGTTTTTGATGCGTAGGTGAGATGAGTTCTTACTTAAGCCCGTAGCAGCCACGTAAAACTTGCAACAACAAAGTAGAGGACGTCTAACTTGTTTTTGCAGGGCATGTTGTGATGTGATATGGTCAAGGCATGATGCTGATTTTATTGTATGAGATGATCATGTTTTGTAACCGAGTTATCGGCAACTGGCAGGAGCCATATGGTTGTCGCTTTATTGTATGCAATGCAATCGCGATGTAATGCTTTACTTTATTACTAATTGGTAGTGATAGTCGTGGAAGCATAAGATTGGCGAGACGACAACGATGCTACGATGGAGATCAAGGTGTCGCGCCGGTGACGATGGTGATCATGACGGTGCTTCGGAGATGGAGATCACAAGCACAAGATGATGATGGCCATATCATATCACTTATATTGATTGCATGTGATGTTTATCCTTTTATGCATCTTATCTTGCTTTGATTGACGGTAGCATTATAAGATGATCTCTCACTAAATTATCAAGAAGTGTTCTCCCTGAGTATGCACCGTTGCCAAAGTTCGTCGTGCCTAGACACCACGTGATGATCGGGTGTGATAAGCTCTACGTCCATCTACAACGGGTGCAAGCCAGTTTTGCACACGCAGAATACTCAGGTTATACTTGACGAGCCTAGCATATGCAGATATGGCCTCGGAACACAGAGACCGAAAGGTCGAGCGTGAATCATATAGTAGATATGATCAACATGACGATGTTCACCATTGAAAACTACTCCATCTCACGTGATGATCGGTTATGGTTTAGTTGATTTGGATCACGTGATCACTTAGAGGATTAGAGGGATGTCTATCTAAGTGGGAGTTCCTAAGTAATTTGATTAACTGAACTTAAACTTATCATGAACTTAGTACCTGATAGTATCTTGCTTGTTTATGTTGCTTGTAGATAGATGGCTCGTGCTATTGTTCCGTTGAATTTTAATGCGTTCCTTGAGAAAGCAAAGTTGAAAGATGATGGTAGCAATTACACGGACTGGGTCCGTAACCTGAGGATTATCCTCATTGCTGCACAGAAGAATTACGTCCTGGAAGCACCGCTGGGTGACAGGCCTGCTGCTGGAGCAACGCCAGATGTTATGAACGTCTGGCAGAGCAAAGCTGATGACTACTCGATAGTTCAGTGTGCCATGCTTTACGGCTTAGAATCGGGACTTCAACGACGTTTTGAACGTCATGGAGCATATGAGATGTTCCAGGAGTTGAAGTTAATATTTCAAGCAAATGCCCGAATTGAGAGATATGAAGTCTCCAATAAGTTCTATAGCTGTAAGATGGAGGAGAACAGTTCTGTCAGTGAGCATATACTCAAGACGTCTGGGTATAATAATCACTTGATTCAGATGGGAGTTAATCTTCCAGATGACTGCGTCATTGACAGAATTCTCCAATCTCTGCCACCAAGCTACAAGAGCTTCGTGATGAACTATAATATGCAAGGGATGAACAAAACTATTCCCGAGCTCTTCGCAATGCTGAAAGCTGCGGAGGTAGAAATCAAGAAGGAGCATCAAGTGTTGATGGTTAGCAAAACCACTAGTTCCAAGAAAAAGGGCAAGGGAAGAAGAAGGGAAACTTCAAGAAGAACAGCAAGCAAGTTGCTGCTCAAGAGAAGAAACCCAAGTCTGGACCTAAGCCTGAAACTGAGTGCTTCTACTGCAAGCAGACTGGACACTGGAAGCGGAACTGCCCCAAGTATTTGGCGGATAAGAAGGATGGCAAAGTGAGCAAAGGTATATGTGATATACATGTTATTGATGTGTACCTTACTAGAGCTCGCAGTAGCACCTGGGTATTTGATACTGGTTCTGTTGCTAATATTTGCAACTCGAAACAGGGACTACGGAATAAGCGGACACTAGCAAAGGACGAGGTGACGATGCGCGTGGGAAACGGTTCCAAAGTCGATGTGATCGCGGCCGGCACGCTACCTCTACATCTACCTTCGGGATTAATATTAGACCTAAATAATTGTTATTTGGTGCCAGCGTTGAGCATGAACATTATATCTGGATCTTGTTTAATGCGAGACGGTTATTCATTTAAATCAGAGAATAATGGTTGTTCAATTTATATGAATAATATCTTTTATGGTCATGCACCTTTGAAGAGTGGTCTGTTCTTGTTGAATCTCGAAGATAGTAATACACATATTCATAATGTAGAAGCCAAAAGATGCAAAGTTAATAATGATAGTGCAACTTATTTGTGGCACTGCCGTTTAGGTCATATCGGTGTAAAGCGCATGAAGAAACTCCATACTGATGGGCTTTTGGAACCACTTGATTATGAATCACTTGGTACTTGCGAACCGTGCCTCATAGGCAAGATGACTAAAACACCGTTCTCCGGTACTATGGAGAGAGCAACATATTTGTTGGAAATCATACATACCGATGTATGTGGTCCGATGAATATTGAGGCTCGTGGCGGATATCGTTATTTTCTCACCTTCACAGATGATTTAAGCAGATATGGGTATATCTACTTAATGAAACATAAGTCTGAAACATTTGAAAGATTCAAAGAATTTCAGAGTGAAGTTGAAAATCATCGTAACAAGAAAATAAAGTTTCTACGATCTGATCGTGGAGGAGAATATTTGAGTTACGAGTTTGGTATACATTTGAAAATTTGTGGAATAGTTTCGCAACTCACGCCACCCGGAACACCACAGCGTAATGGTGTGTCCGAACGTCGTAATCGTACTTTACTAGATATGGTGCGATCCATGATGTCTCTTACTGATTTACCGCTATCGTTTTGGGGTTATGCTTTAGAGACGGCCGCATTCACGTTAAATAGGGCACCATCAAAATCCGTTGAGACGACGCCTTATGAACTATGGTTTGGCAAGAAACCAAAGTTGTCGTTTCTCAAAGTTTGGGGCTGCGATGCTTATGTGAAAAAGCTTCAACCTGATAAGCTCGAACCCAAAGCGGAGAAATGTGTCTTCATAGGATACCCAAAGGAAACTGTTTGGTATACCTTCTATCACAGATCCGAAGGCAAGACATTCGTTGCTAAGAATGGATCATTTCTAGAGAAGGAGTTTCTCTCGAAAGAAGTGAGTGGGAGGAAAGTAGAACTTGACGAGGTAACTGTACCTGCTCCCTTATTGGAAAATAGTACATCACAGAAAACTGTTTCTGCGACACCTATGCCAATCAGTGAGGAAGCTAATGATGATGATCATGAAGCTTTAGAACAAGATACTACTGAACCACGTAGATCAACCAGAGTGAGATCCGCACCAGAGTAGTACGGTAATCCAGTTCTGGAAGTCATGATGCTAGATCATGATGAACCTATGAACTATGAAGAAGCGATGGTGAGCCCAGATTCCGCAAAGTGGCTTGAGGCCATGAAATCTGAGATGGGATCCATGTATTAGAACAAAGTATGGACTTTGGTTGACTTGCCCGATGATCGGCAAGCAATAGATAATAAATGAATCTTCAAGAAAAAGACTGACGCTGACGGTAATGTTACTGTCTATAAAGCTCGACTTGTTGCAAAAGGTTTTCGACAAGTTCAAGGGGTTGACTACGATGAGACTTTCTCACCCGTAGCGATGCTTAAGTCCGTCAGAATTATGTTAGCAATTGCCGCATTTTATGATTATGAAATATGGCAGATGGATGTCAAAACTGCATTCCTGAATGGATTTCTGGAAGAAGAGTTGTATATGGTACAACCAGAAGGTTTTGTCGATCCAAAAGGAGCTAACAAAGTATGCAAACTCCAGCGATCCATTTATGGACTGGTGCAAGCATCTCGGAGTTGGAATAAACGCTTTGATAGTGTGATCAAAGCATTTGGCTTTATACAGACTTTTGGAGAAGCCTGTATTTACAAGAAAGTGAGTGGGAGCTCTGTAGCATTTCTGATATTATATGTGGATAACATATTGCCAATTGGAAATGATATAGAATTTCTGGATAGCATAAAGGGATACTTGAATAAAAGTTTTTCGATGAAAGACCTCGGGGAAGCTGCTTACATATTAGGCATAAAGATCTATAGAGATAGATCAAGACGCTTAATTGGACTTTCACAAAGCACATACCTTGACAAGATTTTGAAGAAATTCAAAATGGATCAAGCAAAGAAAGGGTTCTTGCCTGTGTTACAAGGTATGAAATTGAGTAAGACTCAATGCCCGACCACTGCAGAAGATAGAGAGAAAATGAAAGATGTTCCCTATGCTTCAGCCATAGGCTCTATCATGTATGCAATGCTGTGTACCAGACCTGATGTGTGCCTTGCTATAAGTTTAGCAGGGAGGTACCAAAGTAATCCTGGAATGGATCACTGGACAGCGGTCAAGAACATCCTGAAATACCTGAAAAGGACTAAGGATATGTTTCTCGTATATGGAGGGGACAAAGAGCTCACCGTAAGAGGATACGTTGATGCAAGCTTTGACACTGATCCGGACGATTCTAAATCGCAAACCGGATACGTGTTTACTTTAAACGGTGGAGCTGTCAGTTGGTGCAGTTCTAAACAAAGCGGCGTAGCGGGATCTACATGTGAAGCAGAGTACATAGCTGCTTCGGAAGCAGCAAACGAAGGAGTCTGGATGAAGGAGTTCATATCCGATCTAGGTGTCATACCTAGTGCATCGGGTCCAATGAAAATCTTCTATGACAATACTGGTGCAATTGCCTTGGCAAAGGAATCCAGATTTCACAAGAGGACCAAACACATCAAGAGACGCTTCAACTACATCCGGGATTTAGTCCAGGTGGGAGACATAGAGATTTGCAAGATACACACGGATCTGAATGTTGCAGACCCGTTGACTAAGCCTCTTCCACGAGCAAAACATGATCAGCACCAAGGCTCCATGGGTGTTAGAATCATTACTGTGTAATCTAGATTATTGACTCTAGTGCAAGTGGGAGACTGAAGGAAATATGCCCTAGAGGCAATAATAAAGTTATTATTTATTTCCTTACATCATGATAAAAGTTTATTATTCATGCTAGAATTGTATTAACCGGAAACATAATACATGTGTGAATACATAGACCAACAGAATGTCACTAGTATGCCTCTACTTGACTAGCTCGTTAATCAAAGATGGTTATGTTTCCTAACCATGAACAAGGAGTTGTTATTTGATTAACGAGGTCACATAATTAGTAGAATGATCTGATTGACATGACCCATTCCATTAGCATAGCACACCGATCGTTTAGTATGTTGCTATTGTTTTCTTCATGACTTATACATGTTCCTATAACTATGAGATTATGCAACTCCCGTTTACCGGAGGAACACTTTGGGTACTACCAAACGTCACAACGTAACTGGGTGATTATAAAGGAGTGCTACAGGTGTCTCCAATGGTAGATGTTGGGTTGGCGTATTTCGAGATTAGGGTTTGTCACTCCGATTGTCGGAGAGGTATCTCTGGGCCCTCTCGGTAATGCACATCACATAAGCCTTGCAAGCACTGCAACTAATATGTTAGTTGTGAGATGATGTATTACGGAACGAGTAAAGAGACTTGCCGGTAACGAGATTGAACTAGGTATTGGATACCGACGATCGAATCTCGGGCAAGTAACATACCGATGACAAAGGGAACAACGTATGTTGTTATGCGGTCTGACCGATAAAGATCTTCGTAGAATATGTAGGAGCCAATATGGGCATCCAGGTCCCGCTATTGGTTATTGACCGGAAACGTGTCTCGGTCATGTCTACATTGTTCTCGAACCGTAGGGTCCGCACGCTTAACGTTACGATGACAGTTATTATGAGTTTATGCATTTTGATGTACCGAAGGTTGTTCGGAGTCCCGGATGAGATCACGGACATGACGAGGAGTCTCGAAATGGTCGAGACGTAAAGATTGATATATTGGAAGCCTATGTTTGGACATCGGAAGTGTTCCGGGTGAAATCGGGATTTTACCGGAATACCGGGAGGGTTACCGGAACCCCCCGGGAGACTAATGGGCCTATTGGGCCTTAGTGGAAAAAGGAGAAAAAGGGAAAGCCCACAAGCTGGCCGGCGCCCCCCTTCCCAAAGTCCTAGTAGGACTAGGATAGGGGGCCGGCCCCCCTTCTCTCTCTTTTCCCCCGAGAGTCCTAATAGGATTAGGATTGGGGGGAGGAGTCCTACTCCCGGTGGGAGTAGGACTCCCCTGCGCCTCCTCTCCCTTGGCCGGCCGGCTCCCCTCCTCCAACCTTTATATACGGGGGCAGGGGCACCCCAAGACACACAACTTGATCCTTGAGATCGTTCCTTAGCCGTGTGCGGTGCCCCCTGCCACCAAATTCCACCTCGATCGTACCGTTGTAGTGCTTAGGCGAAGCCCTGCGTCGGTAGTACATCAAGATCGTCATCACGCCGTCGTGCTGACGGAACTCTTCCTCGACGCTTTGCTGGATCGGAGCCCGAGGAACGTCATCGAGCTGAACGTGTGCTAAGAACTCGGAGGTGCCGGAGTAACGGTGCTTGGATCGGTCGGATCGGGAAGAAGACGTACGACTACTTCCTCTACGTTGTGTGATCGCTTCCGCAGTCGGTCTGCGTTGGTACGTAGACAACACACTCCCCTCTCGTTGCTATGCATCACCATGATCTTGCGTGTGCGTAGGAATTTTTTTGAAATTACTGCGTTCCCCGACAATTCCGGTCCACCAGAATGTCTCCTTTAAATCCAAATACATCTTGGTATTTCCTGGGTGAATCGAATATGGTGAATCATGTGCCTCTTGCAGAATCAACTTCCTGATCTCCGGGTCATTGGGCACATAAACACGGTCCTCAAACCATAGGGTATCGTGCTCATCCTCACGAAATCCCTTTGCTTTTCCTTTGCTTAGTTTCTCCTTTATAGAAGCAATTTCCTTGTCAGATTTCTGAGCTTCTCTGATTTTATCCATCAATGTTGACTGAATCTCCAATGATGCCACATAGCCTTTCGGAACTATCTCTAAACTTAGTTCACGAAGGTTTTCTGCTAACTCCTTGGGTATTTCTCCCGTTATCAACGTATTGACGTGGCTCTTGCGGCTCAATGCGTTAGCTACTACATTAGCTTTACCGGGATGGTAATGCAATCTCATATCATAATCCTTGATGAGCTCCAACCATCTCCTTTGTCTGAGATTCAACTCCTTCTGCGTGAAAAAGTACTTCAAACTCTTGTGGTCCGTGTACACCTCACAATGATTTCCAATGAGGAAATGTCTCCACGTCTTCAATGCATGCACTACGGCTACTAACTCCAAATCATGTGTGGCGTAATTCAACTCGTGAGGCTTCAGTTGTCGTGAAGCATACGAAACAACTCTCCCTTCTTGCATAAGCACTGCTCCAAGTCCTCGACGTGAAGCGTCGCAATACACCTCATAATCCTTGGTCTGATCTGGCAAAATCAACACTGGTGAGGTAACCAATCGTTTCTTCAACTCCTGGAAACTAGCCTCACACTCCTCAGTCCAATTGAACTTGGTATCCTTCTTCAACAACTCCGTCATAGGCTTTGCAATCTTTGAAAAGTTCTCAATGAATCTCCGGTAGTATCCTGCGAGTCCAAGAAAACTCCGTATCTCTCCAACCGTCGTTGGTGCTTCCCATTCGGTTACGGTCTCAACCTTGGCAGGGTCAACTGCTATCCCTTCTCCGGATATAACGTGTCCGAGGAATCCTACTTCCTTCAACCAAAACTCACATTTGCTAAATTTGGCATATAACTGTTGTTCCCTTAGTTTCTCCAAAACCAAACGCAAATGTTCCTTATGCTGTTCTTCATTCTTCGAATAAACCAGGATATCATCAATGAACACTGCGACGAACTTATCCAAAAACTCCATAAACACTTTGTTCATCAAGTTCATGAAATAGGCAGGTGCGTTAGTCAATCCAAATGACATAACGGTATACTCATATAGTCCATATCTCGTGGTGAATGCTGTCTTAGGAATATCCTGTTCTCGAATCTTCAACTGGTGGTACCCTGATCGCAAATCGATCTTGGAAAACACTTTAGCTCCTTGCAAACGATCAAACAGATCATTAATCATTGGCAGTGGGTACTTGTTCTTGATGGTTACTTCGTTCAATCCACGGTAATCAACAACCATCCGTAATGATCCATCCTTCTTCTCCACTAGAAGTACGGGTGATCCCCAAGGCGAAGAACTTGGGCGTATGTAACCTTTCTCCAGTAACTCCTTAATCTGATTCTTAATTTCTACCAAATCCTTTGCAGGCATCCTGTATGGTCTCTTCGATATTGGGCCTGTACCTGGCAATAACTAAATCAAAAACTCAATGTCTCTAGCCAGTAGCATGCCTGGCAATTCTTCAGGAAATATATCAGGAAAATCCTTTACCACTGGTACTTCCTCCTGCACAACTCCTGTTAGGCAATTTACTTGTGTCCTATTTGGCACATGCCGGGGTACATACTTGATCCTTCTTCCTTCTAGCGTTGTAAGCAAAATTGACTTACTAGCACAATCGATGTTTCCTCCATACATCGACAGCCAATCCATACCGAGAATTACATCCAGTCCCTGGGATTCCAGAATGATTAAATCTGTTGGGAAAACATGCCTTCCTATGCTTAATGGCACTTGAAAGCATCCTTGACTGGCCATGTATTCTGCTCCTGGCGAGCTTACTAGCATGGGTGTTTTAAGAATCCTAGTGGGCAGGCTATATTTTTCCACAAATCCCCTTGATATGTATGAATGTGATGCACCAGTATCAAAAAGAACGAGTGCGGTAAATGACTTAACCAAAAACTTACCGATTACTGCATCAGGCTGATCTTCAACCTCCTCCACGCTAACGTGGTTCACCTGTCCCCTATTGAAAGGGTTCGGCTTCTTCCCTGAGCTTCCATTGCCATTTTCATTCTGGCCTTCAAGACATTCATTGGCATAATGTCCGGTCTTGGAACACTTGAAACAGGTGACTTGACTCAGATCTCTCTTGGTTGGGGTTGATGGGGTGGTACGGTTCTGGCCGTTGCTTCCTCCATTCCCATTACCATTCTTGTGGCCATTGTGGTTGTGCGAACTACCTCCTCCATGGGTATGCTGAAACTGAAATCCCGGTTTAGGGGTAAAACGGGGCTTCTGCTGGGCTCCAGAGTTATACTTCCCCTGTTCATACTTCCTCTTGCGGTTCTCAATCTGCTGTTGCTTCCCTTCAATCATGATGGCACGATCTACCAACTCCTGGTAGTTGTTGAAACTTGCTACCATCAACTGCATACTTAACTCATCATTTAATCCTTCCAGAAACTTCTCCTGCTTAGTTGCATCCGTAGCAACGTCATCTGGGGCATAACGTGCTAACTTGCTGAAGTCGTCAACGTACTGGCCAACTGTCCTTCCTCCTTGGCGTAAGTTGCGAAACTCACGCTTCTTCATGGCCATAGCTCCTGCTGAAACATGTGCAGTGAGGAAAGCTTGTTGGAACTGATCCCATGTGACAGTGTCAACTGGGAACGTGGCTGTGAAATTCTCCCACCATGCTGCCGCGGGTCCTTCTAACTGATGTGCGGCAAACTTCACTTTCTCACCATCTGTGCATCCTGCAGTGGTCAACTCCCTTCCTATCTTGCGGAGCCAATCGTCTACTACTATCGGCTCGATGCTACTAGAAAACACTGGCGGATTTAGCCTAAGGAAACGGGCTAAGTGGTCAACAGGTGGTGGTGGGTTGTTGTTGTTGTTGTTGTTGTTCTGCTGATTCTGAGCTAACATCTGCATCAATTGATTCTGCTGTTGGATCAACTGAGTGAGCTCCGGTGGAAATCCATTGTCACGTCTCGGAGGCATCTGAGGGTTTAGAAAAGACGAGAAATAAGAATAGAATGAGGTCTAAAGAGAAAACACTACCCCAATGCACATGAGCAAATGCACACAAAATCACTCCATTCAATTCAAACAAGGGCTTACAACCGATCTAGAACTATCGCAAAAGTGCTCGAACTATAGTGTTTACATGGGGGGGGATACTACTAATATTTGGTGGTCATCTAAAAATTTGAACCGGTGGAAGACTCCATGATGTCCGCTCCAGCTTCGTCTTCAAAGTCGGGTTCACTTGGATCCGAATCGGTGTCGTCGATGATGATGTAGTTGTCCGGACATGCGACGTACATGTCTTCCTCTCTGGATGCTAACTCCCTCTTGAGTTCTTCAACCTCTTGCTTAAGATCGACGTTGTGTCTTGCTAGAGCTACGATCTCGTCCATGTAGTCCTTGCGTGTAGCCTTCGGTTCTCCTTCTAGCTCGATGATCCTCGCCTTTGCATTCTCCAACTCTATCATATCATTGCACGTTTGGTTCTCGTGGCGTCGAATGTGCTGGTTTAACTCCTGGATGAATGCTGCAATGGATATATCCTTCTTGGTGCTGACTAACTCCCATTATTCATCTCGGCGTCCGCAAATCTGGTAGATAGTGTCCTTGAGGTCTTCTTGATAAACTTCTCCAATGCGTCCTATGGTGATATGGGCTGCCATGCTCCTTCCTAGACTCCAGAACGTGAGCTTGAATCTTCCAGCGCTCCTCTTCAGGCAGAGTGGCATTGAAGGTTCCCGTGAAACTCGGTAATCCAATATTCAGGTACTTGATGACTTCCTTTAAGTGAAATCCAAAAGGTGTGCCTTCATCTGATTGAGCGTACTTAATCTTCGCGTCCTTCATCCTAAAGAGTAGAAAAGATGAGGAGTTAGAAAATGAGGAGAGAATAGTGATCTATGGCTTTAACTTAGTGGTCGTGTCCTACAGTCAGCGTGTGCTCTGATACCATCTCTGTAGCGACCCGACCCAAATGGATCAAGTCTACTGTGCTCTAGTGTCATCCCTGGATCAGTAATGCTGACACCACACAGTACTTCGAAGGATTTATAGCAGAGTGGTAATCACACACTTATTACATCGGTGTCTCAAAAGAGAACTTATTACAATAAATATGGCTTAAGGCCATCTAATATCGATAACAGCGGAAGAATTGGAAGGTAAATGGGTCCATCAACTCCAACGGCATCACTGAGTATAGAACCACGACCTAAAGGCACCTTAATCGTCGTCTGAAAAGTCTGCAACATTAACGTTGCAGCCCGAAAATGGGTCAGCACATGGAATATGCTGGCAAAGTAACACATAGAGAGTAATGGAATGAAACAGCTATACTATATGCATATTTGGCTGGTGGAAAGCTCTATGGTTACTGTTTTGCGTAAAGCCAATTTTTCCATACTGCAAAGGAATAAATTTATTTAACTATCATGGTGGTTGTTAAACATTGAGAATAGTTGACAGCATTCTCAATCCCAATTAAGTGAACAATTAAAACCCAACAATATTAATTAGGAGTAACATGATGAGATTCACATGATATTCAAGTACTAGATACTCAAGATGTCCATAACCGGGGACACGGCTAATCATGATTAGTTTATTACACTCTGCAGAGGTTTGCGCACTTTTCCCCATAAGACTCGATCGCCTCCGTTGGATTTCTCGCACTACTGGTGTTTGAGAAACGGATGACCGAGACACAGTCTTTCAGAAGCGCTAGCACCTTACGATGGATAGACCGGTACACCTACTTTCCCCTACATCTGCTGGTCTACCGTGTAAGAGTTTGCACGACTTAGTCAACTATGCCAGAGCCCATAATGGCTTGTGGCTGCACACATAAGTATTTAGCATGAAAGATCTTATGATCCCTTTGAGCCTGCGTGGCGGTCCAAAATAAAACAGGCAAGTCCTGATAGACATCAGGTGCCTCAATCCACCCAGATGTGTGTTTAAGTTGCCACCTTAGATAAACCATTAAAATTATCAATCTCACATCTGTCACGGATATCACTCACCCAATCCACGTCTACTAGCATAGCATGGCATAATAAGCAAACGTACAAGTAACTCCCAAAGGTTTCATAATAAACAGGTAATAGGTACTACCTCATCTACTTCCCATCCCACAATTTAATTAGATCCTAATCATGCAATGTGTGAGGATTGATCTAATGCAATAAAACTGGATTGTAGAAAAGGTATGATCAAAGTGTTACTTGCCTTGCTGATGATCCGCGAGTCCTAGAGATTCGAAGTAACAGGCGGCGCAATCCGGGTAATCTATCGCAGACAAACAACAAGCATACAATAAGTACTCATCTAATGCACAGGTAAAACTCGAACATGAGATCGAACCAGATAGTTCAACTTAAGAACTCCGGTTGCAAAGAGAAAAAGAACCGAACAAAGCAACGGAAAACAAACGGCGGAAGAAAACAACTTGGTTCTAGCAAGTTGAAACTAGGTCAAATTTTACCGTAGCAAAAACTTAGTTAAAGTTGATTAGTCGGAACGGCGGTTTCGAAATGAAACTCCAGGCGCTTGAATCACCTAATTCCGATAAACGAGCGAGAAGATAGACTAGAACGAAGATCGGATCTGAGATCGCGATCGCGGAATAAATCCGACGAGAAGAAAAAGAAGAACGGTTAAACGAACGGACGTTCGTTAACCGAGAAGAATCCAGTGATCACGTTCGTTAGGACGAACGGTCCGGCGAACGGTCTCTAGGTAACTAAATCGGAAAAGAAAACGAAACCGATCTAGGGTTTCGGAAAGAAAACCGAACGAAAAGAAAACGAATCGGAAGAAAAGAAAAGAACCGGAATGGTTTAGAAGAAAACCTAACCGAGTGGAAAAAGAAGAGACGCGGCGCGGGGCTACCTCCGGTGAGGGGGCTCCGGCGTTGGGCGGCGGCGGCGTGGGCAAGGGGCGGCGGCACAAGGGCGGCGGCGGCACAAGGGCGGCGGCGGCGCGACACTAGGGCGGCGGCGGCGGCTTAGGGTGGCGTGGGGTGGGGCGCGACTTGGGGCTTGAGGCTTGGTGTGGGGTTTAGAGGGGGGGGGTGTTGGTATTTATATAGGTGAGGGGAGAGGGATTGCTTGGGGGAGGGGGCAAAAAAAAGAGAAGGAGAGGGAGTCCTAAAAAAAAGAAAACGGAGTCCTACTAGGACTCCACTTCGACGGCGGCGGCGGCCTCCTGCGCAGGCGCGCGCTAGGGCGGCGCGGCGGCCTGGCCGGCCGGCCTGCTGGGCCTTGGCCCAGGGGCGCTGCGGATTTTTTTTAAAACGGTTACGCGCGCAGAAAAACAAAAGAAAAGAGAACTAAACGAACTCCAAAACTCTCAAAGTAAATTTTCTCCGACTCCTAAAAACGAGTCGAACAAAATGAACTTTTCTCTGGGCCTAAAATGCAAATTTTGAAAACGCGCATTTTCCCTATCCAAATAAAAGGCAAATAAACTCTGACAAAACCAATGATCCTCTTTTCAGAATTTGAGAAGAACTCAAATATGAAAATGACGAAATCTCCAACTCTCTCCGAGGGTCCTTGAGTTGCGTGAAATTTCTAGGATCGACAAAATGCAAGAAAATATGATATGCATGATGATCTAGTGTATAACATTCCAAATTGAAAATTTTGGATGTTACACGAAAGTTTTCCGGAGTTCCGGATGAGATCCCAGACGTCATGAGGATTTTCGGAATGGTCCGGAGGTGAAGAATTATATATGGGAAGTCCAGTTTCAGTCGCCGGAATGGTTTCGGGGGTTATTGGTATTCTACCGGGACCACCGAAAGGTGTCCGGGGGTCCACCGGGTGGGGCCACCTGCCCCGGTGGGCCAAGTGGGCTGAACAAGGGTGGGAACCAGCCCCCCTAGTGGGCTGATCGCCCCTCCCAAGGGCCCAAGGTGCCTCCCACCAAACTTGGCGGGCAAGTTACCCCCTTGGCTGCCCCCACTAGATGCATCTAGGGGGCCCGACCCCCTCCCCCTTCACCCTATAAATAGAGGGGGGTGGGAGGGCATCCGCACCCCTTTTCCCTGGCGCAACCCTTCCCCTCTCCAACACCTCCTCCTCCTCCGTAGTGCTTGGCGAACCCTGTCGGAGAACTGCAAGCTCCACCACCACGTTGTCATGCTGCCGGAGCTCTCCCTCAACTTCTCATCTCCCCTTGCTAGATCAAGAAGGAGGAGACATCCCCGGGCTGTACGTGTGTTGAATGCGGAGGTGGCGTCCGTTCGGCGCTTGATCGGATCTTCTGCGATTTGAATCATCGCGAGTACGACCCCATCAACCGCGTTCTTGTAACGCCTTCGCTTAGCGATCTTCAAGAGTATAAGGATACACTCCCTCTCTCTCATTGCTAGCATCTCCTAGATTGATCTTTGTGACACGTAGGATTTTTTTTTGAATTATTACTATGTTCCCCAATAGTGGCATCATGAGCCAGGTCTATGCGTAGATTCTATGCACGAGTAGAACACAAAGTAGTTGTGGGTGATGATTTGTTTAATTTGCTTACCGTTACTAGTCTTATCTTGATTCGGTGGCATTGTGGGATGAAGCGGCCTGGACCGACCTTACACGTACGGTTACGTGAGATTGGTTCCACCGACTGACATGCACTTAATGCATAAGGTGGCTAGCGGGTGTCTATCTCTCCCAATGTAGTCGGATTGGATTCGATGTAGAGGGTCCTTATGAAGGGTAAATAGCAATTGGCATATCACCGTTGTGGCTTTTACGTAGGTAAGACATGTTCTTGCTAGAAAGCCTTTGCAGCCACGTAAAACATGCAACAACAATTAGAGGACGTCTAACTTGTTTTTGCAGGGTATGCTATGTGATGTGATATGGCCAAAAGGATGTGATGCATGATATATGTGATGTATGAGATTGATCATGTTCTTGTAATAGGAATCACGACTTGCATGTCGATGAGTATGACAACCGGTAGGAGCCATAGGAGTCGTCTTAATTTATTGTATGACCTGCGTGTCAATGAAAACGCCATGTAACTACTTTACTTTATTGCTAACCATTAGCCATAGTAGTAGAAGTAATAGTTGGCGAGACAACTTCATGAAGACACGATGATGGATATCATGGTGTCATGCCGTGCCTCGAAGATGGAGATCAAAGGTGCAAGATGATATTGGCCATATTATGTCACTTTATAATTTGCATGTGATGATATTGGCCATATCATGTCACTTTACAAATTGATATGAACTCAGAAAAATGGAAATACGATATCAAGATGTTCATGAAACATCACCTACATTTGCTTGTAATTTTTATTCATGAAAAAAATATATTCTTTATACCTTTTTATTTTTAATAATGTTAATAACATTAATTACTTCAGGTAGTTTAAAGGGTGCTTTTGTCCTGAATGCAAATGATATGCACATAAAGGTAATGTTTATCTGAACATTTTGATATCTTATTTGCATTTTTCTGAGTTCATATGAATTAGTTATGAATTTTCAAAGTTTTGGTCAAATGGTCAAAGGGCATTCGAGGGACCTCGACGGAAAAAGTAAGGGCAAAACTGAGCAAGCTCGAAAAGTAAGGGCAAAACTCGTGGGTAGGAACCAACTAGGGGCAAAAATGCAATTGTCCCAATAAATTATATCCATTGATAAAATAATAGCCATTGCGCTGAAGCGACTTTGAAAACCTCAATCATAATATTGGTTATTGATAACCATAATAAAAATCCATCCATGTTGGCTATTAAAGATTTGAATAATATACCCAATGATTTATAAGCGCATGATTCCAATGGCGCAATCTAAATATATACTGGCGACTTATAGTCGAAAACCAGGCCGGGTTAATAAACACCGGATGTTATCTTATCTCATACTGGCGACTTGTAGTCGAAAACCAGACCGGGTCAATAAACCCCGGATTGTAGTTGATCGTATGCTGACAACTTATAGTTGAAAGCCAAGCCGGGTCAATAAACACCGGATTAGTATAATCTTCATCAAAAGAAACTACCAAAAGAAAGATTTCAGAAGAAAACATGCAAAAGGCGAGGCTTTTCATGGGCTGCCAGGCCACTGAGTTAAACCATTTTGCAAAGCCTTATAAGATGGACCTCACATTAACCAATTGTCATTTTAACTATGACAAGTTCAGGGTCTTTAAGATTGACTTGTCAAACGTTCGACGGGTCTTACCAGGATTATCTGGATGGAGTGGCTTACTTAAAAAAGGTAGGATAACCTGGGGTTTTAGGTGAATACACCTGACTTCCAAGCCTGGCTTTTATAGCCTATTAGAAGGTTATAGACTCTTTGTTCTTGTAGAAGCAAAGAGCCCCCGAGCAATATTTTGAGCTGTGCTCAATGGGTGCTTATGTTTGAGTTATGCTTTTGCAACAGACTCTTTTTGGTCCCTTTAACCTGGGTAGTAAGCCCCCAAGTGTTTTTGTAAACATGGCATATAAGCCGGATCAAAAGGTAATCATAGCTTAGCTCAATAAGCCGGAAGCCCCCAAGTGATATATTTCTGAGCTGTGCTCGCCGGGTGCCTATGTTTGAGTTGTGCTGTGCAACAAACTCTCTTTGGCCTCTTTAATTTTTCCTGAGAACTCGAACTTGCGAGAGATTATTCTTTTGAACCATAAATTCTTAAACCGAATATTGAGAGCTTCAAAGCATTGTGAGAGACAGCTTTCCCTTGGGCTGGATTTTAAACCGGAATTCTTCTTTTTAAGCCGGAAATTTTCTGACGGCCTTTAAATTTGCACCAATATGGCGGTTTAGGGTCCTGCATTAGATAACTTTGCAAGCCAGAGTAATTGCTTTTTTAAAGAAAGCAATAATATAAAAATGTACTGGATGAATTTCACCTGATATGTTAGCCCAGAAATTATCCGCCGCGGAGTTGATAATCATTACGGTGAAGCTGAAAGCCATCACGGGCAAGTCGGCCGCGGGTACAGACAAATGAGTCAGCCGTGGCGGTTTAAACCGGAGCGAACGGGCGAGTCAATCGCGTTGTGTCGCCGTAGCAGAGGCCACGTCTTTCACTCTTATCCGTCGAGCAGCTCGGTATGGACAAGCGCTAGTGCAAAAATAATTTGACGCACATTCCTTACGACACCTTTGTAATGAATAATGATCCTGCAAAAAAATACTATAGACCAAAGTAATTGTTTTTAAACAATTTAATATATGCTGATAAAATACATATAAAAGATAACACCTGGTATTTTCATCGGATGAATGTGGTCAATGATACTGAGCATAGTCGGACATAAAGATAGTCCATATAGATGCACGTCATCTATGTGCTTTTCCTTTGTCCTTTTCCCCTTTCCAAAGTAATGATTGCTTGCCTGTAAATTTTGATGTTTGGCGACGAGTAGCATCGGTGGCGATTCAGACGGGAGGCGACGGTGACTGCTGCAACATCCGGTTCAAGGGTAAACGAGGCGGCTCCGGCGACTCACGGCAATGGGGCGGCTCTCGCAGCAAAGGAGAGGCGCACGTTAGGGATCCGGCGGCGACTTAAAATGAGGCCAGGGCGGCTCAATCAGCGCAGCAGCGGGTAGAAGACGGGCGTGGCCGGTGAAAGGCGCGGACGGCGAGCGATGACTCAAGGTCGGCCGATCCGGTGGCGCAGGGCGCTGCGTGGGTGACCCGGTGAGGCAGGATCCGGTTCAAGGCCGCGCCGGTCGAGGCGGCTTAGAAGGAGGTCAGCGAAAGAGATTCAGCGACTCGTTCTGGCAGCCCGGCCCTCAAGTGGAGGCGGCCTGTAGCTCAGAACGGCGCACGGCCATGGCGACTTTGGAGGCAACTGGCTGCAGCTCAGGCAGGGAAGAACCGGTGCCAGCCAGAGGCAGATGTGACCCGGCGGGGCGGCAGCTGAAGCGGGATGGAACAACAGGTCGGTGTCAGGCAGAGGTAACCCGGCGGGGCAGCGGTTCAAGGCGCATCGATGGAGGACGCAGGAGCCGGCTAGGGCACCGAAGATGGCGAGCGTGCAGGAGGCAACCGGTGGAGACAGAAGCGACACGAGGTCTCAGAGGCCGGTCGACGAAGCAGTTTGACCAGGCAATTTGACCCTCTGATGCTTGGTGACTTGATGACGACTTAAAGGCCACGAGGATGGTTGCAGCAACTTGGCACGACCGCGACGCACAACAGAGGTAGGTTGAAGCAGAGGTGACAGCACGACAACTCCCTAGCGCGGTATACCGACTCAGCGGAGGCAAGGCCGACTTAAAGCCGAGCAAGATGGAGGTAACCCGACGAGCGGCTCAGGTGACAGGTGCACAGAGCCGGTGCTCGGAGGTGGCGACTTGGAGCTGTGACAGAGGTGGTCAGTGACTTGGATGCGGCCGCGACATAGGTGAGCCGATGGAGGCAACTAGCTCGAAGGCGATTGGCGGAGGTGACTTGAAGGCTGCGGAGGCGACTCATAATCGAGGCGACGCCGGCGGTTTGATCCGGCCACGGTAAAGGAGGCCTCAGGCGCAGCTGTGGAGGACGACCGGCGACTCGCGACGACAGGGCCGGTTCAATCCGGCGGATCAACAAGGCGAAGGCGAAGGCGAGGCCGCTGAGCAATGATCCAACCGCGACTTGGTGGCTGCACCACGGGGGAGCTGCGACGATGTTGGCAGGTCAACGAGTGAAAGTACTCGCACAATATAACGATGCGGGATCAGCCGGCGTAGAGCGAGGCAGAGCCGGCCACGGTAGAGCAGCAGGCGGGTTATGGCAAAGTGGCAACGAGCGATGCCGACTCACAGCGTCCTCGACGACTCAAGGCCGCAATGGTACGGCGGCTCATCTCCGAAGCATCAGAGGTGGCGATTTGAGGCGTGTTTGTTGAACCGGCGGTGGTGGTTTGCCGGCAATGTGGTTGGCGGTTTAGCAGTGCCTCAGCCGTCCCGTGATTGAGGGATGACATCTGGTGTAGGCGGCTGATATAATGTCCATGGACTCCGAGTCCGGGTCATTGGTTGCGTTCGAGTGGAGTTATCGTAAGGGCCTTGGCGCAGAGGCAACAGCTCTACCGCGGGCGGTTCGCCGGCGAGGCGTGCTGGCACGGTCGCGGAACAAGTAGACGACCGAGCAGGCAAAGGCGATGGTGGCTCGAGCTCGACCGGGCTGGCCAAGGCGGATGATGGAGCGGGCGAAGGCGATGGTCGCTCGGAGCGACGGCTCAGAGGTGGACTACGGCGGAGTGAGGCGGGCAGTTGCCGCGACTTCACGCGAGTCGAGACCGTGGGAGTGGCAACTTGGCGCGAGGCGGGTCGTATGGCGGTGGTTTACCGCAAAGGCCATGCAAGGCAGGGGCGAGTTACAGCAAAGCTTGCGGCGTAGGTAGCAGTAGCAATAGCAGCACAGTCGAATCACACCGAGGTATATGCTGACGCGGCGGAGGCCACGACGGTTTAGCAACGGAGATGGCTCGGAGAGCCCCGACGAATCTGCAGCGGAAGGGTGGATTGGTGACACTCCGGTGGTAGGCAGAGCAAAGAGGCCGCGGGGACGAGAAGCCGGGTCAACGATGTATCCACTTCGGGATCGTGATTAATTTGCTTCATCCTTTTCTTAAACTTCCCATGTAAGTCCAAATCGAGGGATGTTGCTATGGTCTTTTTGTTGCCAGATCAGCGAAGGCATTGGTGACTCGGCGGGTAAGTTGGAACGGTTCAACAAAAGCCGTGGTGACAACCCGGATCCGGCGGGGCGGGTCAACCCTGGTGGATTTGACCCCTCGTCCAGGTCGTAATCTTCTTTTCCTCTCTTATTGTGCTATTCCAGCGGTTTTGATAATTCTCCCCGGTGCATACCGAGTTGAATCAGTAGTAAAACACTTGTTCATCACAAATTGCGAGCTTCTCAAACCCTAGAAAAGATCCCTTCAAGAACTCATCACCACCGTGCGCGAGCCCCACAGTGGGCGCCAACTGTCGTGGAATTGTCACGGCAGATGTCCTAGTGTGAGGACTTAGTCGTGAGGCCTACGCATCTATGTGGTAGCTTGAGAGGGGTTGAGCGGAATCGAGAGACGCAACACAAGACAAGGATTGAGACAGCTTCGGGCCTCGGGAAACATCTTCCGGTAACAACCCTATATGCTGTTTGTGGCTAGGTCTTATTATCATCATGAGGGAGCCGCCGTAAACCGGCTCTCCTAGTTATGTCTAGCCCTAAGATTATTTTCTCTCCCCCTCTTGGGGTACCTTGCCCCTCCTTATATAAGTTGAAGGGGCGGGTTACATGTAGAGTCTAACTCGGATTAAGACTTTAACTATTCTGACTTCTCTTCATGGGCTTCTTAATGTCTCGGGCTTCATAACGTCTCGGGCTTACTAACCCCAGGCGACTCTGTCTGTCGGGTTATCATTGTCTGCCGGGTTATGACTGTCTGTCGGGTTATGATTGTCTGCCGGGTTATGACTGTCTGCCGGTTTACGATTGTCTGCCGGGTTATGACCGTCTGCCGGTTTATGATGGTCTGACGGGTTATCATCTGACTTAACACCTGCTGGTTTACCAAGTCCCAGCCGGGTTATAACTCTGGCCGGGTCATACCGCAAGGTATATCCCCGACAGTATACCTTCTACCTCAGATCCGAAGGCAAGATCTTTGTTGCCAGGAATGGATCCTTTCTAGAGAAAGAGTTTATCTCAAAAGAAGTAAGTAGGAGGAAAGTAGAACTGGATGAGGTACTGCCTCTTGAACCGGAGAGTAGCGTAGCTCAGGAAGATGTTTCTGTGGTGCCTGCACCGACTAGAGAAGAAGTTAATGATGATGATCATGAAACTTCAGATCAAGTTGCTACTGGACTTCGTAGGTCCACAAGGACACGTTCCGCACCAGAGTGGTACGGCAACCCTGTCCTGAAAATCATGTTCCTAGACAACGGTGAACCTTCAAACTATGAACAAGCGATGGCGGGCCTGGATTCCAACAAATGACTTGAAGCCATGAAATACGAGATAGGATCCATGTATGAAAACGAAGTATGGACTTTGACAGACTTGCTCGATGATCGGAAAGCCATAGAGAATAAATGGATCTTTAAGAAGAAGACTGACGCGGATGGTAATGTGACCATCTATAAGCCTCGGCTTGTCGCTGACTACGATGAGACCTTCTCACCCGTAGCGAAGCTGAAGTCCGTCTGAATCATGTTAGAAATTGACGCATTCTATGATTATGAGATATGGCAAATGGATGTCAAAACGGCATTCCTTAATGGTTTCCTTAAGGAAGAATTGTATATGATGCATCCGGAAGGTTTTGTCGGTCCTAAGAATGCTGACAACGTATGCAAGCTCCATCGCTTCATTTATGGGCTGGTGCATGCATCTCGGAGTTAGAACATTCGCTTTGATGAAATGATCAAAGCATTTGGGTTTATGCAGACTTACGGAGAAGCCTGTGTTTACAATAAAGTGAGTGGGAGCTCTGTAGCATTTCTCATATTATATGTGCATGGCATACTATTTATGGGAAATGATATAGAACTTTTGGAGAGCATAAAGGCCTACCTGAATAAGTGTTTTCCAATGGAGGACCTTGGAGAAGCTGCTTACATATTAGGCATCAAGATCTATAGAGATAGATCGAGATGCCTCATTGGTCATTCACAAAGCACATACCTTGAAAAGATATTGAAGAAGTTCAATATGGATCAGTCCAAGAAGGGGTTCTTTCATGTATTGCAAGGTGTGAAATTGAGCACGGCTCAATGCTCGACCTCGGCAGAAGATAGAGAAAATATGAGTGTCATCCCCTATGCCTCAGCCATAGGGTCTATTATGTATGCCATGTTGTGTACCAGACCTGATGTGAACCTTGCCATAAGTTTGGTAGGGAGGTACCAAAGTGATCCCGGTATGGAACACTGGACAACGGTCAAGAATATCCTGAAGTACCTGAAAAGGACTAAGGATGTGTTTCTCATGTATGGAGGTGATGAAGAGCTCGTCGTAAAGGGTTACGTCGATGTTAGATTCGACACAGATCGGATGACTCCAAGTCACAAACCGAATACGTGTACATTTTGAATGGTGGGGTAGTCAGCTGGTGCAGTTGCAAGCAAAGCGTTGTGGTGGGATCTACATGGGAAGCGGAGTACATAGCTTCCTCAGAGGTAGCACAGGAAGCAGTCTGGATGAAGGAGTTCATAACCGACCTAGGAGTCATTCCCAATGCGCCGGGCCCGATGACTCTCTTATGTGACAACAGTGGAGCTATTGCCCTTGCCAAGGAGCCCAGGTTTCACAAGAAGACCAGGCATATCAAGCGTCGCTTCAACTCCGTTCGTGAATATATTCAAGATGGAGACATAGATATTTGTAAAGTGCATACGGATCTGAATGTCGCAGATCCGTTAAATAAACCTCTTCCATGAGCAAAACATGATCAACACTAGAACTCTATGGGTGTTCGATTCGTCACAATGTAACTAGATTATTGAGTCTAGTGCAAGTGGGAGACTGTTGGAAATATGCCCTAGAGGCAAAAATAAAGTGGTTATTATTATATTTCCTTGTTCATGATAATTCTATTGTTAATGCTATAATTGTATTAACCGGAAACCGTAATACACGTGTGAATACATAGATTGTAATATGTCCCTAATAAGCCTCTAGTTGACTAGCTCGTTGATCTATAGACGGTCATGGTTTCCTAACCATGCACATTGCATGTTGTTAATAATGGGATCACATCATTAGGAGAATGATGTGATGGACAAGACCCAATCCTAAGCATAAGCACAAGATCGTGTAGTTCGTTTGCTAAAAGCTTTTCTAATGTCAAGTATCATTTCCTTAGACCATGAGATTGTGCAACTCCAGGATACCGTAGGAGTGCTTGGGGTGTACCAAACGTCACAACATAACTGGGTGACTATAAAGGTGCACTACAGGTATCTCCGAAAGTGTCTGTTGGGTTGGCACGAATCGAGACTGGGATTTGTCACTCCGTATGACGGAGAGGTATCTTTGGGTCCACTCGGTAATGCAGCATCATAACGAGCTCAATGTGACTAAGGAGTTGGTCATGAGATCATGCATTACGGAACGAGTAAAGAGACTTGCCGGTAACGAGATTGAATGAGGTATGGGGATACCGACGATCGAATCTCAGGCAAGTAACATACTGATGGACAAAGGGAATTGTATACGGGATTGATTGAATCCCCGACATCATGGTTCATCCAATGAGATCATCAAGGAACACATGGGAGCCAACATGGGTATCTAGATCCCGCTATTGGTTATTGGCCGGAGAGATGTCTCGGTCATGTCTGCATGGTTCCCGAAACCGTAGGGTCTACACACTTAAGGTTTGGTGATGCTAGAGTTGTTATGGGAAATAGTATGTCGCTACGGAAGGTTGTTTGGAGTCCTGGATGGGATCCCGGACGTCATGAGGAGTTCCAGAATGGTCCGGAGGTGAAGAATTATATATGGGAAGTCCAGTTTCAGTCGCCGGAATGGTTTCGGGGGTTATCGGTATTGTACCGGGACCACCGAAAGGTGTTCGGGGGTCCACCTGGTGGGGCCACTTGCCCCGGTGGGCCAAGTGGGCTGAACAAGGGTGGGAACCAGCCCCCTAGTGGGCTGGTGCGCCCCCGAGGGCCCAAGGCGCCTAGGGTTGAAAACTCTAGGGAGTGGGGGCGCCTCCCACCAAACTTGGGGGGCAAGTTCCCCCCTTGGCCACCGCCCCCCTCTAGATGCATCTAGGGGGGCCAGACCCCTCTCCCTTCAACCTATAAATATAAGGGGGGAGGGCATCCGCAACCCTTCCCTGGCGCAACCCTTACCCTTTCCAACACCTACTCCTCCGTATATTGCTTGGCGAAGCCTTGCCGGAGAACTACAAGCTCCACCACCACGCCGTCGTGCTGCCGGAGCTCTCCCTCAACTTCTCCTCTCCCCTTGCTGGATCAAGAAGGAGGACACGTCCCCGGGCTGTACGTGTGTTGAACACGGAGGCGCCGTCCGTTCGGCGCTTGATCGGATCTTCCGCGATTTGAATCGCCGCGAGTACGACTCCAGCAACCGTGTTCTTGTAACGCTTCCGCTTAGAGATCTTCAAGGGTATGAAGGTGCACTCCCTCTATCTCGTTGCTAGCATCTCCTAGATTGATCTTGGTGACAAGTAGGAATTTTTTTGAATTATTACTACATTCCCCAAAACACAGAGAAGTACTAGGGGGCAACAATGAGAAGCGTAGCCCACAATTAGGAGACAGGTTCATCTGCATTCTCCAATATGATGAAGCAGGAGTGCTACACATGTTCTATGCTATTGTACCCGAGAGAGAGAGAGCAGCATGAGTGATTAGCTATCTAGAATGAGATTGAAGATGATGATGTGCTACACTATGACTATGATGATTAAATAGCTAGTGTTGGTGGTAATGACTATGATGATTATTTATAGCTAGTGTTGGTGGTGATGATATGATGCAAGAGTTTTTATATAAATATGATGATGATGTTGATCATGATTATCATGATGATTTGTTATTATGATCATGATTAGTTATTATATCATTGGTGGAAGGAATGCGGATTAGATTCATGTGGATGGATCAAAAGTGACCAAAAGTTGAATTAGTAGGATTGTCGTCCTAATTCATCTTTTGATTCATACAAATGAATCTAATCCATGTTTCTTCCTCACAATGATATATTAATTCATCATGGACATAATGATATAACAACCTCTTAATTGTTACTATATCAAAATTTGTATAACGGCGTATAAATACACTAAAAAATGAAAAAAAATAGTAGTAGCGGTGGGCATGAAAAACGCTACTACTAGTTTGATTAGTAGCATCGCTTGTACGTAGAGTGCTACTGCTAAGTAGCTATAACAGTAGCGCGGGACGGAACGTGCTACTGCTAAGTGTTAGCTGTAGCGCCGTATCAGTAGCGCGGTACCCCACGCTACTGATAGCCCTCAGACCTGCGCTACTGCTAGGCTTTTCCCTAGTAGTGCGAGGAGCTCGTATAGGGCCCCGTGAGACGCATTGTTCTGGTTCCTATCCTCCTCCAACAACCTAGATGTCCTCTCCTCCATGTCCCTCTCTTGCGCCTGCCTGTTTGCCTCCGCCAGAAGCTCCTTGGCCCTAGCCTCGATGGTGAGCTCCATTGGCCATGCACGAGGCCTTATCTCAGGATCGGAGCTCGTCTGGCACTTCTTGATCTCCGGGAGAGTTCTAGGACAACGTATTAGTCCATCCCCAATGGCTACCGGGCCATGGGACCTTCCACCACCAGATATCATCACCAGCTCTAGATCAAAAGGACTCTAGCTCGGGTTGAAGTCCTCATCTTCCCCTCGTCTCTATACCTCACGAGCTTGTGGTGGGAGGAGATGTTGGTGAAGCTCTCTGGATGATCGAGGTCAGACTCAGAGAATGCCTTGGCCTTATTGTACGTGGCTGTATGGGCCATGGCATAGAGGTCGAACACCCCTAGCACCTCCTTCTTGTTATGTCGTGCCTAAATGAGAGGAACAAAATATTAGTTAAGGGCTCAAGCTAGCATGAAGAATGAAATTGCATGAATCATGAAGCAAACCACATACTCCCTCCTTCCATCTATATAGGGCCTAATGCGTTTTTAAGACCATCTTTGACTACTGACAAGATTAATAGTACATCACATGCACAATGTGAAAATTATATCATTGAAATCTCCTTTCACACACGAATTTAACGGTGTGCTTTGTGTAAG
Source organism: Triticum monococcum (assembly GCA_034509565.1). NCBI lineage: Eukaryota > Viridiplantae > Streptophyta > Magnoliopsida > Poales > Poaceae > Triticum > Triticum monococcum. The sequence goes on along the minus strand of CM067845.1, from coordinate 360,318,328 downwards.
TTGCATGTCATATATTATTGCTTTAATATTTGGTCAAAGTTAGCCTCGAAAAACACATTAGGCCCTATATAGATGGAAGGAGGGAGTACCCAGTTATCCCCGTACTCAAATAGGCTGGAGCTTCCTTGATGGTGTGGCACACCTAGCATTTGGGCACGCTTATCCTTGGCCTTGTTGTGCACGGGTAACTATTGGGGAGAGCACCACTCATCCACCAACGCCTCCCAACAGTCCATCCTATCGCACACCATCTCGGGGGCACCTAAGTTAGTCAAGAGAAATTTCAGCGCTACGCCTACGAATCAAATCAAGAAAACTAAGTACAAGGCCTTAAGAATAGGTAATTACCTTCATGTACTTCTCCTTACTTAGAAACTTGATGCGGCACTTCGTTTTGGACCTCTTAATACCAGTCAAGGCGTAGTAGTCTCGAACAGCCTGCACTCGAGCCTCGTGCGCTTGCACTCAGCTTCGACAACCATAGCCATGGACTCCTCGTGTTCCTCAAGACAGATGTAGAAGGTCTGCAATCAAACAAGACAACACTGATTAGTATAATCACTAGGTACTGTTGATTATTAATTCTGTAAAGGAGAAATTACCCAAAACGTCCGGATCACAATGTTGGCCACCGTCTCGCACAAGACACTGTCGACCCTCTCCTCCGGCGGGGCCGGGGCAGCCAAGTACAGCTCCTAGCTCAGTGCTAGCTGTGGAACCTGACCCTCACCAGGCAACGTGACCCACCCCGGGAAGTTCTATTGGCAAAGCACACCAAGGACCTGGTTGGGCCTGCGGACACCAGGGGCGTGTTTCCAACCCTTGCAGTATGACAAGGCCAACACATTAGAGATTAATTTGAAGAAACGTGAAGGCAAAAGGTTAAAAAAGAGTAAATGCACTTACTTCTCCCCATTAGGCGCAATCAACCACCTCTGATCGCGGGTCGTCGTCATGGGCGGGAGCTTTGTATCTACACGCTGGTAGACCTTGCCCCCCTCAACTAGCTCACCCTCGCTATAGCTATCCTCAGAAAAGCTGTCCTCGCCACCATCAACATGGCCACTAGCCTCCGGAGTCATGTGGGATAAAGAGTCTGGGACCGGATTCTCATGGGACGAAGACTCTGGGACCTGAGTCTCATGGGACGAAGGCTCGGTGATGGGTCCACGTCAGACGGATCCACCTCAAACGGAGTAGTCGTGTGGTCGGGAGAATCAGCTGGGGGTGGCGGCGAGGAAGGCGTAGCAGCCTTCCTACCACTCCCACCACCACGTCCACCTCTAGCACCCCTCTTCGTCTTCCACCGACCTCTCCCGACCGAAGAAGAAGCGCCCGTCGGTGGTGTCTGCATACTGTCTAGCAGCGCTCTTCCGAGGTGCTGGAGTGGAATGTAAGCACCCCTCCCAGCACGACCGAGGAAGGAGGCTCAAAGCGCTCTCGACCCGCGCCCACCATGTGTCAACACCTGCAATGACAAAGAGTAAACGTAATTAGTACACCATAAACATAATAAAAAATTTAAGTGTATCATCTTCATGAACATAATAAAAAATTGAATACCTAAATAACATGAACTAAATAATAATATATATATGTACATAATAATAGTTGAATACTTGACATTAGTAATATTACTTTCATCGTCTATATATGCTTCGGGATCAATAAATGCATCATCATCACTATCAGTAATGACGTGCTCATCATCATCATCAATAAATGCATCAACATGTGGAAGGCCTCCTTTACGTAATAGGTCAAGCATTGATAGATCATCCGTAGCAGTAACCTCTTCTTGTTCCGGCTCTTCTTTTTCCAGCTCAAGGGTGAAGTCGGATTCATTGTCGCTGTCTACTTCAATATTCCGGCGTGAATTAGAGTGGTTCTTGAAACGTTTTTGGAAAGACATGTTTCTTGGAAGAATTCTCCTTCATATGTGTCTGGGTTAATGTGAGGCTCATAATCCTCTTCATTGGGGGGAGGTGGTCAAACACATGGCGACACTTCATAAATGACATCACAACCACTGAGATTTGGATCACTTTGATAGGCCCACGGTAGATAGAAAACTTGGGTTGCCTGTTGAGCCGTAATATAGACATCGAGGACATCCAAATGGATGCTTTGTTTGATTTCCACTAGCCCTATATGTTCATGAGTCCTTCTAGTCTCCTTCGGCTAGAACCAATAACATTTGAAGACTACGCCATTTGGTGGGTTTGCACCATAGAATTGAAGTTCATAAATTGCTTCAACTCTTCCATAATAGTCGGTATCTCCTTTGCGGATAGCACAGACACAACAATTTGTAGACTTTCAGTTGGCCATAGATAGCTCTTTGCCATAGGTACGAAAGCGATATCCGTTGATGTCGTATTTGTCAAATAAACGGACCTTAAAGTCAAAACCATTAGTGACTTGTCTCAATTCGGCATCCATAAACTCTGAATTAGCCTACAAGTTTAATACAAAAGGATTGTTACATTAGCCGCAAATTAGACGAAGAAATGAAATGGTCTAGTGGAAATTACCGTTTGTTTGAACCAAGAGCTGAAATCGGGATAGCCGCCTCCATGCTTTGCCAGAAGCTCATGCTCTTCGATGGAATCCCTTTGGATCATCGCTCCATACGAGAATTTGGCGACGTATCGACTGTATCAAATATATCCGGGAATAAGAGCAGTTCAAAGGAATTAGAAGTTGCAAAACAATGTACCGAGAACTTACTCGATGTATGTCCGCACTTCTGTTAGGTTGTTGAAGATATACAACGAAATGGTCCACCATTCTTCGACATCCAACGTTAAGGAATTAGAAGCACGGACTGGTGCGAGATTCCCATTCAATAGGCTGAGGTTGGATCCACCCTTTTTAGGGTCTCCAACATTGTACCGAGGATTCGGATTACGCAAATGACGATTTTTGGCTTCATAGTGTGCTGTCACGAAGTTTGCCGCCTCCTTAGTAATGAATGCCTCGGCCATCGATGCTTCAATTCTATGTTTATTCATACATTTTGCTCGAAGCATCTTCTGCGTCCTCTTAGTTGCGTAGCACCAACGATTTTGCACGTCCCCAATCTTGCCTCGGTCAGGAGATGCAAAATCAAGTGCTGCATTAGATTAAAGAAGCCCAGAGGAAAGATCTTCTCTAACTTGGAGATCAACTCCGACGCCAACTCCTCCATTTCTTCTAGCAGCCCGGGCGATAGTTCTTTCTCACAAAGAACACGGAAGAAATAGCTCAACTCTGGCAGTACTAGCTGTCGGCGTTCTGGGAACGGGGGTACCCAGACTTGCCTGCCTACGGCCCACGGCGTGGCTCCATCGACAGTCTGGTACGGCCCATCTTCAGCAGCAACAACACAAGACCCTCGCGAGGGGCCAAGCCTCGTGAGGTGGACGACACCAAGACCTCCACAAGGGGCGGCCTCCTCAGGCTGGCTCCTGAGGAGCGGTGATTTCTATGCAAGACTTCACCTCGTGAGGTTCGAATGTCGTGAGCCATGATGACCAAGGCCAGGCGGGCGCCAGCGGGCGCAGTACATCAGTTTCCTCTTTGGTGCTAAGGAGGCAAGCGCAGGCGCGGAGTCCCGAGAAATCAGCCAAAGGTTTCCATTCCCATGCAACAAGACCAAGACCGGTAAGATGGCAGGACGAAGGTCATTGCCGAGCCCACCACGGCGTCACGACCAGAGGCTTTGCAGGCGAAGATTACTTTTGTCAGGATAAGATGTAATAGTTGTCTCCCTTAGAATTTGGCTGTTGTGGGATCCCCTCCCGCCTCCATTTTGGGGGAAGATGACTAAATCCACTATAAATAGGACCTAGCGACCACCACCATAGAAGGGGGTGGATAATTCAGATCATCCTTTCCCTCACCAGCTCAAGAACACACCTCCTGAGGTTGTTCATCCTCTGTACTAGTTCATCCTCTGCCCACCTTGAGGCCAATCCACCGCAAAGCAAGAGTAGGGTTTTACACCACAAGGTGGCCCGGACCTGGGTAAATTGCCTTGTCCCGTTTCCTTCTAGTTCATCGAGCTAAGCCGTGGGATCGACAAGTAGGCAGACTAGGGAGGTTGAGTTCTTTGCACGCACCCCAGAGTTCGAATCTATCCAGGGTTTGCGGAGCCCAAAATCCAACATTTGGCGCGCCAGGCAGGGGTGCGTCGAAGGTCCGCCTCTCTGTTCGCTGCGCTCCGCTGTTCGACTCTCATGGCGAGCACTGCCCCACTAACTGGATTGACGGGTGCCTTCGGGGAGCCATGGGCCTCCGAGCCTTCACCCCCGCCCTACTGCAGGTGGAGTGGCCACCCAAGTTCAGCCCGGAGCTGCCGCCCTGATACGACGGAGCGACGGACCCGATAGGTTTTCTCCGGGCGTATGCGGAGGCTATTTTAGCAGCCAGCGGCGATGACAAGGTCATGGCGAACTGGCTTCCCATGGCCCTCACGGGCGCTCCGAGTGCCTGGCTCCTTGGCTTCCTGGAGGCTTCGGTGGCCTCTTGGGAGCAGCTGCGCGGCCTCTTCGTCGCGCGCTTCGCGCCGCCGACACCCCACACCGTCGCGGCCCTACTCGGCGGCTCGCAGGCGCCGCCCTCGGACCTCCACGCCAAGCAGTTCTTTCGCCAGCTGGGCGCCGCCCACGTACAACGGGGAACACCATCGGGATGGGTGGGGCCTAAAGCCAACCTCACCTTCGACTGCAGCGGCCACCCCGCGACCACGGCTGGCGCCGGTGCGCTCCCTATGCATTGTACTCCCACCATCTGCAACGTGGCAGTCACCAGGACCCTCATCGACGGCGGCGCCGGCCTCAATGTCCTCTTCAAGGAGGCATTCGTCCTGCTACACGTGCCCCACGGCTGGCTCTGCCCCACCAAGCCTTTCTCTGGAGTCGTCGATGGTTCCACCTGTCCCCTCGAGCAGATTCGCCTCCCCATCACCTTCGGCACCTGCGACAACTATCGCACCGAGCTCATCGACTACGACATCGCCCGCATCGGCCTGCCATACAACGCCATTCTCGGGTACCCGGCCTAGGCCAAGTTCATGGCGGCGACCTGTCCTTGTCGATCACCCTGTGTACTTCGTCAACACGGTGTGAGGTCTACTACGCAACTTTATTCTTGTAGACTCGTGTTGGGCCTCCAAGCGCAGAGTTTTGTAGGACAATAGCAATTTTCCCTCAAGTGGATGACCTAAGGTTTATCAATCCGTGGGAGGTGTAGGATGAAGATGGTCTCTCTCAAACGACCCTGCAACCAAATACAAGAAATCTCTTGTGTCCCCAACACACCCAATACAATGGCAAATTGTATAGGTGCACTAGTTGGGCAAAGAGATGGTGATAAAAGTGTAATATTGATGGTAGGAATATATTTTTACAATCTGAATAAATAAAAAACAGCAAGGTAGAAAATAGTAAACGGGCAGAAATACGATATTGCAATGCTTAAAAGCAAGGCCTAGGGTCCGTACTTTCGCTAGTGCAATCTCTCAACATTGCTAACATAGTTGGATCATATGATTATCCCTCAAAGTGTAACGAAGCATCACTCCTGAGTTCCTATTAGAGGAAAACAAAAGATAGGAGTTGTTTGTAGGGCACTAAATCATCTCAAAGCTATTCTTTTCGTTCGATCTATTCAAGAGTCCGTACTAAAATAACACAAAGCTATTTTTTCTGTTCGATCTATCCTAGAGTCCATACTAAGATAACACCAAAGGAAGTTCATAATCATAATACTCAATCCACTCAAAGAACTATAAAGAGACCCCAAAGTTTCTGTCAGAGAAAAGATAATAAAAATGTGCATCAACCCCTATGCATAGATTACCCCAACATCACCGCGGGAATCCGCGAGTTGAATGCCATAACATATATCAAGTGAATTAATAAGATACCTCAAGTATTCATACCGCAAGACATATATCATGTGTTCTCATCTATGAATATTCAATCCGACAAGACAAAACTTCGAAGGGTAAAGACTCAATTCGTCACAATAAGAGTATAGAGGGGAGAAACATCATATGATCCGACTATGTTAACAAAGCCCACGATATAGATCACGAGAGAGAGAGAGAGAGATTAAACACATAGCTACTAGTACAAACCCTCAGCCCAGAGGGTGGACTAGTCCCTCCTCATTGTGGTGGCCACCGGGATGATGAAGATGGCCACCGGAGATGACCCCCCTCCGGTAGGGTGCCGGAACAGGTCTAGATTGGTTTTCAGTGGCTACGGGGCCCTGCGGCGGTGGAACTTCCGATCTAGGTTAACCCCAAGGGGTTTCAGAATATTTGGGAATTTATAGTGCAAAGAAGGGGTACGGGAGGCCACCGAGGTGGGCACAACCCACCTGGGCGTGCCAGGGGCCTTGGCACGCCCTGGTGGGTTGTGCCCCCCTCGGGGCACCCCCCAGGTGTCGCTGTGGCCCATCAGGAGTCTTCTGGCCCAATAAAAATCCACAAAAAGTTTCGTGGTGTTTGTACTCCGTTTGATATTGATTTTCCGCGATGTCAAAAACAAGCAAAAAACAGCAACTTGCATTGGGCACTAGGTCAATAGGTTAGTCCCCAAAAATGATATAAAGTTGCTATAAAATGATTGAAAAACATCCAAGAATGATAAAATAACAGCATGAATACTTCATAAATTATAGATACGTTGGAGACGTATCAGCATCCCAAGCTTTATTCCTACTCGTCCTTGAGTAGGTAAATGATAAAATAAATAATTTATGAAGTGTGAATGCTAGCAAAGTGCACAAGTTTGATCAATGATAATTTCAATCACTTTTCCTAGCATCATAACAACAATTCTTTCTTATGAAACTTCTCATGTTGTAGTGGCAACCAATTCACATGTTAAGGTTCAAACAATGAATTCTCTTGAAACCCAACAACCTATGTTCTTAGTCACCAAGCAATTACAATTCAACTTATTCAACAGAGTTTAAGTAAGAGCTCCACATACTCAACCATCATATAGTCTTCTATGATTGCTAACACTCGCGCCTTGTACACATGAGCAAAACGTTTCACCCGAACACATAGAAATATAGGGGCTTATTGTTTTGCCTCACAACGTATTCACCTCAAGGGTGATGTCAACAATAATAACTCATGCTACCCATATTCAACTCGACATATGTGCCTAGATCTTTCCTCACCACATGATGCTTGCTAAACGAGAAAAATAAAAAGGAATAGAGAGAAAAACTTTGACTCTTTGCATAAAAGTAAATACATGAAAGTAAAAGATAGGCCCTTCGTAGAGGGAAGTAGGGATTTGTAGAGGTGCCAGAGCTCAAAGCGAAAATTGAGAGATAAAAACATTTTGAGAGGCATACTTTTCCCACCAACGAAAACGAATTAGAGCTCCCAACACTTTCCATGCTAGATATATCATAGGCGCTTCCCAAACAGAAAATAAAGTTTATTCCTTTTTCCATCATACTTTCACTTTCCATGGCTAGCCTTATCCACGGGTGCCCTCCATACCAACACTTTCCAAGGAATTTATTATTTGACAACATAAAGTAAATTCATTTTTAATTTCGGGACTGGGCATCCCGAATACCTTTGCCTTACTCTCGTGCAATGACAAGTGAATAAACACTCATCGTGTGAATAACACATCTAGCATGGAAAATATTGGCCACCCTCACCGCCAAGCGAGCGGTACAAGCACACAAAAGAGAAATTTATTTTAGAAAATTAGAGATGGCACATATAAATTTTCTTGGAACGACACAGAAATACTGCATATAGGTAGGTATGGTGGACTCTTGAAAATAAGATTTGGGTTTAAGGGTGTTTGGATGCACAAGTAGTATCTCTACTTGGTGCGGAATTTTTGGCTAGCAAAGATGGGGGGAAAGCACCACATGTTAGAGGATCTGTGACAATATAACTTCTATGTGAATATGAACAAACATAAATCATTACGTTGTTTTCCTTGTCCAACGTCAAAAATTTTGGCATATAATATTTTGATGGGGGCTCACAATCACAAAAGATTTCCATGATAGTGTATTTGCATGTGAAAGTTCTCTTCCTTATACTAATTATTCGTGAATTGCTTGTATGACCAATATTGTGATTGTCAAGCCTCAACAGATTTCACTTTCTAAACCCAATGTGAAGCTATCACTAGGCATGATATAATTTCAACTTCATGATATTCAATTAATTCAACAATGACCCATAGGATATAAGTGAAGCACAAGAGTAAATGACAAGATACTCCAAAAAGATACAAGTGAAGCTCCAATGAGTAGTTAAGTAAATAGATAGCTATGTGTGGAATCTCTCTTATTTAAAACTTTCAGATCTAAGTATTTTATTAAAACATCAAGCAAAATGAAAATAAAATGACATTTCAAGGATAGTACAACTCATGTGAAGAAGCAAAAACTTAGGCTCAACCGAGACTAACCGATAATTGTTGATGAAGAAAGGTGGGATGCCTATCAGGACACCCCCAAGCTTAGATGCTTGAGACTTCTTGAAATATTATCTTGGGATGCCTTGGGCATCCCCAAGATTGAGCTTTTGTGTCTCCTTAATTCCTCTCATATCATGGTTTTCCTGAATCTCAAAAGCTTCATCCACATAAAACTCAACAAGAACTCATGAGATAAGTTAGTATAAACCAATGCAAAAACCTTATCATTATATACTATAGAAAATCACTAAAATTATTATTCAACATTGCATACTAAATGCCTCTTCATATTTAATACTCCTATCCTCAAATAGAATCATTAAACAAGCAAACATATGCAAACATAACAGCAATCTGCCAAAACAGTACAGTTTGTAAAGAATGCAAGAGTATCAATACTTCTTTACTCCAAAAATTATGAAAAAATTTCACACTGTAAAATTTTTATCAGAGCTCATTTTTCAAAAAGTTTCAACATTTTATCGCATTCTGACTTTTCTAGGGAATTTTTGCGACAGCGGTAAACTTTCTATTTTGAAACAGCAACAAGTATACTTGCAAAATAAGCATGGCAAAGGCTATCGTCGCCACTTTAATTGAAATAAAAGATGCAAAACATTATTTTAAATAACAGCAAGCAAATCCTAACAAATTTAATTGACACTCCAAGCAAAACACATGTCATGTGACGAATGAAAACATAGCTCCAAGTGAGGTTACCGATAGTGTTGGAGACGAAGGAGGGGATCCCTCCCAGGGCATCCCCAAGCTTAGTTGCTTGGATCTTCCTTGAATATTACCTTGGGGTGCCTCGGGCATCCCCAAGCTTAGGGTCTTGCCACTCCTCATTCTCCTCATATTGACATCTCACCTAAAATTTTGAAAACTTCAATCACACAAAACTTAACGGAACTTTGTGAGATAGGTTAGTATGATAAAGAGCAAACAATTCCACTTTTGGTACTGCCAAAGACAAGATTAATAATTGTTATCACATAATACCTACTGTATAATATCATCTATACAATTTATTTTGAGCAATATAAGCCACAAAAACTAGAAAACAAGCAAACTATGCATTGAAAACAGAATCTGTCAAAAACAGAACAGTCTGTAATGATCTATACTCAAACCATACTTCTAATACTCAAAAAAATTATGAAAAATTAGGACCACGTGAGAAATCTGTATATTAAGCTTCTGCAAAAAGAATCAGCTCAATAGCACTCCTCTGTAAAAAATGAGAATTATTTTCATGAGCGCAAAAGTTTCTGTTTTTCAGCAAGATCAAATCAACTATCACCCAACATGATCCCAAAGGCTTTACTTGGTACTTTATTGAAACAAAAGCTATAAAACATGATTACTACAGTATCCTAATCATGTGAACACACAAAAACAGTATAGGTAAATGTTAGTTTGTCTCCCAACAAGCGCTTTTCTTTAATGCCTTTTAATCTAGGCATGATTTCAATGATGCTCGTATAAAACATAAGAATTGAAACACAAAGAGAGCATCATGAAGCACATGGAAAGCATATTTAAGTCTAATCCACTTCCTATGCATAGGGATTTTGTGACCAAATAACTTTTGGGAGCAGGAATCAACTAGCATAGGAAGGCAAAACAAGCATAACTTCAAGATTTTCAACACATAGAGAGGAAACTTGGTAGTATTGCAATATGTAAAAGCATATGTTCCTCTCTCATAATAATTTTCAGTAGCATCATGAATGATTCAACAATATAACTATCACATAAAGCACTCATTTCATGATGCATAAGCATAGAAATTTTATTACTCTCCACATAAGCAAATTTCTTCTCATCAATAGTAGTAGGAGCAAACTCAACAAAATAACTCTCATGTGATTGGAAATTAAAATCATGATGACAAGTTTCATGTTTATAATTATTCAATATAACATACATGTCATCACCATAATCATCATATATAGGAACTTTGTTGTCATAATCAATTGTGACTTCTTCCAACATAGTGGAATCATCATTAAATAAAGTCATGAACTCTCCAAATCCACTTTCATCAATATAATCATCATAAATAGGAGGCATGCTTTCATCATAATAAATTTTCTCATCAAAACATGGGGGACTAAAAACATCATCTTCATCAAACATAGCATCCCCAAGCTTATGGCTTTGCTTATCATTAGCATCATGGATATTATAAGAATTCATACTAACAACATTGCAATCATGGTCATCATCCAAATATTTTATTGACTTCTTCTTCTCACAATTGAGCACAATTTTCTGATCCATAATTTTCAAGAAAGATATTATAAAGATGATCAATAATATGATGCAACCTCAATTCCATTTTTAGTTTTCTTTTTATAAACCGAACTAGTGATAAAACAAGAAACTAAAAGATTCAGTTGGAAGATCTAAAGATATACCTTCAAGCACTCACCTCCCCGGCAACGGCTCCAGAAAAGATCTTGATGTCTACTACGCAACTTTATTCTTGTAGACTCGTGTTGGGCCTCCATGCGCAGAGTTTTGTAGGACAATCACAATTTTCCCTCAAGTGAATGACCTAAGGTTTATCAATCCGTGGGAGGTGTAGGATGAAGATGGTCTCTCTCAAACGACCCTGCAACCAAATACAAGAATTCTCTTGTGTCCCCAACACACCCAATACAATGGCAAATTGTATAGGTGCACTAGCTCGGCGAATAGATGGTGATAAAGTGTAATATTGATGGTAGAAATATATTTTTATAATCTGAATAAATAAAAAACATCAAGGTAGCAAATAGTAAACGGGGACAAAAATGGTATTGCAATGCTTAAAAATAAGGCCTAGGGTCTGTACTTTCGCTAGTGCAATCTCTCAACATTGCTAACATAGTTGGATCATATGATTATCCCTCAAAGTGTAATGAAGAATCACTCCCGAGTTCCTATTAGAGGAGAACAAAAGATAGGAATTGTTTGTAGGGTCCTAAATCATCTCAAAGCTATTCTTTCTGTTCGATCTATTCAAGAGTCCGTACTAAAATAACACAAAGCTAATTTTTCTATTCGATCTATCCTAGAGTCCATACTAAGATAACACCAAAGCAAGTTCATAATCATAATACTCAATCCATGCAAAGAACTATAAAGAGACCCCAAAGTTTCCGTCGGAGAAAAGATAATAAAAACGTGCATCAACCCCTATGCATAGATTACCCCAACATCACCGCGGGAATCCGTGAGTTGAATGCCATAACATATATCAAGTGAATCAATAAGATACCTCAAGTATTCATACCACAAGACATATATCATGTGTTCTCATCTGTGAATATTCAATCCGACAAGACAATACTTCAAAGGGTAAAGACTCAATTCATCACAACAAGAGTATAGAGGGGAGAAACATCATATGATCCGACTTTATTAACAAAGCCCATGATATAGATCATGAGAGAGAGATTAAACACATAGCTACTGGTACAAACCCTTAGCCCCGAGGGTGGACTACTCCCTCCTCATCGTGGTGGCCGCTGGGATGTTGAAGATGGCCATCGGAGATGATTCCCCCCTCCGACAGGGTGCCGGAACGGGTCTAGATTGGTTTTCGGTGGCTACGAAGCCCTGCGGCGGCGGAACTTCTGATCTAGGTTAACCCTGAGGGGTTTTGGAATATTTGGGAATTTATAGTGCAAAGAAGGGGTACGGGAGGCCACCGAGGTGGGCACAACCCACCTGGGCACGCTAGGGGGCCCTGGTGCGCCCTGGTGGGTTGTGCCCCCTCGGGGCACCTCCAAGGTGCTGCTCTGGCCCATCGGGAGTCTTCTGGCCCATAAAATTCCACAAAAAGTTTCACGGTGTTTGGACTCCGTTTGATATTGATTTTCTGCGATGTAAAAAACAAGCAAAAAACATCAACTGGCACTGGGCAATAGGTCAATAGGTTAGTCCCAAAAAATGATATAAAGTTGCTATAAAATGATTGTAAAACATCCAAGAATGATAAAATAACAACATGAATACTTCATAAATTATAGATATGTTGGAGACGTATCATGGTGCTACGCGATGCGTGGGCACGCTACCCCATGCCGCAAAAGCTCTTGCTCGTGCTCCTCGTCGGTTCCCGAAAATTGCGCCACTACTTCCAAGGCCACCCCATCAAGGTTGTCTCAGCTTACCCACTGGAGAGAGTGCTCCGGAGCCCCAATACTGCGGGGAGTGTTGCCGAATGGAACATCGAACTACATGCGTTCCAGTTGGAGTTCAGCACCACCAGAGTCATCAAGGGTGCACCCTCGCCGACTTCGTGGTAGAATGGACTGATGTTCCCAACCCAGAAGTGGGTGAGGACCGCTCCCTCTCGCTCGGAAGTGAAGCACCAGATGGTTGGGTCATGTAGTTCGACGGTGCATTCGCGCGTCAGGGCGTGGGGGCTGGAGCCGTGCTCATCTCTCCTACCCAGGACAAGCTCTACTACGCCGTGCAGCTCTGCTTCCAGTAGGGCAAGAAGGTCTCCAACATCATTGCGTAGTACGAAGGCCTAATTGCCGGTCTCAAGGCTGCGGCAGCTTTGGGAGTGAGGCGCCTCACCATCAGGGGCGACTCCCAGCTCCTCGCCAACTTCCCCAACAAAGCATACAAGCCGAAGGACGAGCACATGGAGGCATACCTCGAGGAGGTACGCAAAATTGAGAAACAATTCTTAGGCCTGGAATTGCAGCACGTGTCGCGCAGTACGAACAAGGAGGCAGACAACATCGCCAAGAGGGCGTCTCGGCGCCTGCCTCAGGAGCCTGGCGTCTTTGAGGAGCGGCTCTTCAAGCCGTCGGCAGGCCCCTCCACCGTGGGACCAGCATTGCCTCAGGAGGAGCTCCCCCCAGCACCCTCTCGGGTGCCCCGGCTTGCGGACCAACCTCGGGAGCCCGCCCGCTCCTCGCGCTCGAGCCTCAGGAGGGGTGCTGGACCGAGGAATTCAAGGCGTACCAGCTCCAAGGCATCTTGCCGGAGAAGGATGAAGACGCAGAGCGGGTAGGCTGCCAGGCCACCGCATACTGCGTTAGGGACGGTGAGCTCTATCAAAAATGGCCGAATGACTTCTCTCTGCGGTGCATCTCCTTGGAGCTGGGACACGAGCTGTTGGTCGACATACATGACGGGGACTGCGGGCATCACTCGTCATCGCACACCCTCGTGGGCAAGGCGTTCCGCTGTGGATTCTACTGACCCATGATGCTCAATGATGCCATCGAGCTGGTAAGATCCTGTGAAGCATGCCAATTCCATGCCAAGCAGATCCACCAGCCCGCTCAGGGTCTCCAGACCATCCCACTCTCATGGCCATTAGCAGTGTGGGGGCTGGACATCTTGGGCCCATTCACTCGAGCGCCCGGGGGCTACCGCTACCTCTACGTCGCCATCGACAAGTTCACCAAGTTGGCAGAGGTGGAGGTTGTCCGCACCATCCCGGCTGGCTTGGACGTCAAGTTCATCAAGGGCCTCATGAGCCGTTTCGGGGTCCCTAACTATATCATCACTGACAACTACTCGCAGTTCACCAGCAACCTTTTCAAAACATATTGTGCTAACCTTAGAAGGCAGATACACTACGCCTCGGTGGCTCACCCCAGGAGCAATGGCCAGGCTGAGCGTGCCAAGACAGAGGTCCTGAGAGGCCTCAAGGCAAGAACCTTCAAGAAGAAGCTCGAGGCCTACGGCAGGGGCTGGCTCGACGAGCTCCAATCTGTGTTGTGGTCCATACGCACTACCATGACCAAGCCAATAGGCGAGACTCCATTCTTCCTCGTCTACGGAGCAGAAGCGGTTCTCCCTCTCGAGGTCAGGCATCGCTCCGCACGGGTCTTGGCGTTTGACGAGGCATGCCAAGATGCCTTGCGGGGGATGGACCTTGTGCTAGGGGAGGAATGTCGTCACCAAGCCTCGCTCTGCGAGGCAAGGTACCAGCAGGCGTCACGACGGTATCACTACCGCAGCATCCGCTCCAAGACGCTTGAGGTGGGCGATCTCGTCCTGTGGCGGGTACTCTCCAGGGAAGGGCTGCACAAGCTCTCACCCATTTGGGAGGGCCTGTTCAGGATCGCCAGTGTCTCCAGGCCTGGCGCCGCATGCCTGGAGACACAGGACGCGATCCCCATCCAGAATGCCTGGAACATCCAGCACCTCCGGAAGTTCTACCCATGAAGCAAGGCCCCGTGCCTCTGAAGGTCTCCGCTCGTGACACTCTCACGTAATAACGAGTTGGGGCTGTACATGCCCCAGAGTCTCCTGAGTGCCGCCCGCAAGCCTGATGGGGGCTCCCACCCATGTCCTAGTGGCAACACTTAACTCCGCGCTGATGAGAAGACTAGTCTAAGTGCCAGACGCGGCTGTTCTTTCGCTTGCTTTCTGTAGCTAGTTTGCAACCTCTTAAATGAAATTTGGAGTTTTTGTGTCTTTCGTTCGCCAGAGTTGGAGTTGTCTCTCTTGTTCGCTTGCTTTTCTCAGTCTTGTCCCAGGAAGAGCGGCATTTGCCTGTCGCTCCTCCTCGCGCGCCCCGCACGCGTGGGCTAGGCAGGTGTGTACGCCTGGGCTCGCCCGCGACCACACCTCGCTGAAGCCTCGTTGCCCCAGAACTCCGGCGTCCTTAATCCTCGCGAGACGCTCTTGAATGATCTCGTGGGCATGTGCACCCTTTTAAGTCCATGCTTCCGGGCAGTGCGACGCGGTGTACCAGCCACAACCAACGCACGCTCGAGGGCTCGCATGAGGAAGGACGAGGCGCCTCACGAGGCCTCCTAAAAACCCCGCAGCTGTACAACGTCTCCTGAGGATCGACATCTCCTGAGTCACCAGGAAGGAAGCCCTGGGGAGATACCTCAAGAAAGGCGCGCCCTCGCGACACGAGAGACTACTACAAGCACACTGAGCTAAGTTACCCTAACCGCACCTAGTAAAAACACGCGTATCATGGCACAATATCAAGATAACAAACATAGCATAGTGGCGCAAGCGCCATGGTTCATTACACACCCCAGCAGGGCCTTTTACTTTTTTCAAATGTAGGAGAAAGGAAAGGTAGAACATAAGCAGGCCACAAGGCCGCAGCAGCTCCCGAGGCCAAGCTCCAGCAGTGCTAGAAGCTCAGTCCGAGCCTTCCTCCCACTTTACAGGAGCACGGTGGCGAGACGGCCTGTCACCTTCCCTGATCCAAGCCCGACAACGCAGTGGTTCGTCGTAGCCGCCACTGCCGGAGGTCTCACTGGAGGAGGAGCTACGACTGCTGGAGACGGCGCGACCGTCATCAAGGGCAAGCTCACCCTTGTCGTCATCGCGACTGTTGTCACCAAGGCCAAACTCATCGTCACTGCTTCCATCCTCTGGGCAGCACCCCGCGTGGCGGCCGTCTCCCCCAAACATCCTCACATAGAGGGTTGCGAGGCCGTTGTACCTGAAATGAGGGTGCATCTTTCGCTCAGGCCCCGCGCACGGGCAAACGCCTGCCAGCCTTGGGTCAAGGGCACGTTGCCCACATGATGACTTCGACTTCCGCCCATGAAGCCCTTCTGCAGCAGCCGTCAGCCTGCAGCCATACACGGTCAAGCCCCGTGGTTGGTAGCGTGCCCGTGAAGAAGCGCGTGAGCGGGAGCCATGTGCCGACGGGCCTCTCCGTCCACACAACGAACTCCGGGAACGCGTCTGCCGAATGGAAGCGCGGCCGACGAGGCCAGGCGACCACAACGAGCCTTCCCCCATTGCAGGAGCCGCCCTGTCCATGGCGGCTCCCACCATGAGAGGAAGCGCCTCCATGGCAGCCTAGGGCGACGCCTGCCCTTGAAGGGGTGTGCCTGCATCCTCGAGGGGCCACCGCCGGGATCACGACGTACTTGCGAGGACGGCCGCGACCTCTCTTGGGCGGCGGTGAGCCCGGCCCCTCCTTGGGGGCCTTCCCCTTCTCTGCGGCGGAGAACCTCCTCGTCGACGCCATGAACACTTCAGCAAGACGGCGAGGCAAAGGAGGAAGAAATAAGGATCGAGCAACGAGAAAATGGAGATGGGCAAGGGGGCTCCGCCCCTCCCTTCATTTATAGCCCGAAGGAGGCCAACCACCGGCCTTCATGATCCCCCATAATCATGATCTTCCTGCATGCATCATGCTCTTGTCAAGTCGAATGGTTACCGAGACAGCATGGGGAAGCGGAGACACCCACGTCCCATGAACCGCCACGCGTCGACCAAGGCCACAGGCGGTTGGGGCTCACGGTGCTCCGCCCTTTCCCTTTAGCTTCGCCTCGAAGCCAAGTCCGAGCACGCCTTGGGCCCAGGGCTGCTGTCGGTGTTCTGGGAATGGGGGTACCCAGACTTGCCTGCCTGCGGCCCATAGCATGGCTCCACCGACAGCCTGGTACAACCCATCTTCAGCAGCAACAACACAAGACCCTTGCGAGGGGCCAAGCCTCACGAGGCGGACAACACCAAGACCTCCAAAAGGGGCAGCATCCTTAGGCTGGCTCCTGAGGACCGGAGATTTCCATGCAAGCCCTCAGTTCGTGAGGTTTGAATGACGTGAGCCATGACGACCAAGGCGAGGTGGGCTCCAGCGGGCGTAGTACATCAATTTCCTCTTTGGTGCTAAGGAGGCAAGCGTAGGCGCAGAGTCCCGAGGAATCAGCCAAAGGTTTTCATTCCCATGCAACAAGACCAAGACTGCCAGGACGGTAAGGCAGAGGTCATCACCGATTCCACCGTGGCGTCATGCCTAGAGGCTTTGCTGGCGAAGACTTCTTTTGTCAGGATAAGATGTACTAGTTCTCTCCCTTTGAATTTGGTCGTTATGGGATCCCTTCCCGCCTCCATTTTGGGGGAAGAGGACCAGAGCTACTATAAATAGGACCTAGCCACCACCATAGAAGGGGACGGGTCATTCAGATCATCCTCTCCCTCACCAGCTCAAGAACAAACCTCCTGAGGTTGTTCTTCCTTTGTACTATTTCATCCCCAACCCACCTCGAGGCCAATCCACTACAAAGCATGAGTAGGGTTTTGCACCGCAAGGTGGGACAAACTTGGGTAGACTGCCTTGTCCCGTTTCCTTCCAGTTCATCGAGCTAAGCCATGGGATCGACAAGTAGGCAGACTAGGGAGGTTGAGTTCTTCGCACGCACCCCAGAGTTTGAATCTATCCAGGGTTTGCGGAGCCCGAAATCTGACACTAGCCATTCATCCTCAGGGATGAAGCCACGCAACATCACCGGCATTACCCGCTCAATCCATATGTGCCAATCATGACTCTTGGGACCAAATATTTTCAGTTTTTCAAGACTCGTTCCCCTCTTTAGATTCGCTGCATACCCATCGGGGAACATCAAATGAATTTTCACCCACAAGATAATTTCCCTCATAGCTGGCCTTCCAAGATTGAACTATGCCTTTGGCTTTATCCAATTCTGCTTTCCTTTCGATGGTTGCATGTATTGTAACGGTCTATCACCTAGCGCCTCCAGATCGACTCTAGCCTTAGTATTATCCATTGACTTCCCCTCTGTGCCGAACAATGTACCAAAAAGTGCCTCGACGATATTCTTTTCAGTGTGCATCACGTCGATGTTGTGTGGGCAAAGGAGGTCTTTGAAGTAAGGCGGATCCCACAAGCATGTCTTGTGAGTCCAGGCGTGTTTCAAATTATACCCCTTGAAATACCCTAGACGCTCTGGATTTGGCTCGAGTGCATTTAACTGATCCAGGGTTTCTTGGCCTATCAACGCAGCTGGTGCAAAGTTTTTGACAACACTACCTTTGATGAAGTTCTTCTTGTCTTTCCTGAACTTATGGTGAGGATCCAGGAACAGTCTATGCAAGTCGATGCAAGAAAACTTGCAACCGGCCTGAAGCCAACGGAACTCAAGAGCTCCCTTGCATGTGGGGCTCGGGAACCTTCCATGCACACACTAGCCAACGAATAGCGCATACGCCGGCAAGTCATGCGTCGAGTACATGTACCAGACATGCATTATGAAGTTCTATTTGCTAATGGCGTTGTATGTCTTGAACCCACTATCCTAGGCTTCTTGCAATTCTTCCTTCAGCGGCTGCATGTACACATTCATATTCTTCCCTGGATAGTTGGGCCCTAGAATTATCAACGTCAGGAAATTGTTCTTCCTTTGCATAATTTGTCCAGGGGGAGAGGGAGATTGAGTGGAATGACAAATACGGGCCAACAACTGTATTGGGCTGTCGTCAGACCAAACACACTGAACCCATTCATGCTAACGGCGACTCAAGGATGCCTTGGATCTGCCAGTTTTTCCTCATGTAATTCATTGAAGCGCTTCCACGCTACACCATCCAATGTGTGCACCATCATCAGTTTCCCAACTGCATCTAGTTGGGTTCTTTTGCCTCTTTTGTGCCATGTCATCTGTATGGCTGTCGCTTCGACCATGAAAAGATGTTGAAGTCTTGGTACGATTGGCATATACCGAAGAACATTAATGGGGATTTTGTTCTATGTCTTCTCACCCGTATCGTTGTCTACCATAACAAACCTGGATGACTTGCAAATGGGACCATAGTTCAAGTGTGCATACTGAAGCCTAAATAAGGCACATCCTTTCTCATAGGCATGTATCTTCTCATAGGACATCTTAAGAGCACGGAGGATTCTGTCTGACTGGTACAGGTTTGCAGGTAGTACATGGCTTTTGGGTAGAAAACGTCCAAATACTGTCATCATCGCGTCGTAGCATTCTCTACCCAAGTTGAATTGAGCCTTCATAGCCATTATTTGTGAGATGGCATCCAGCTGACAAAGCTCGGTGTGCTCATGGAGAGGACGTTTCATTGAAGGCCTTTGCAGATTCCTCCATCTCATCGTCCGAGTCCCGAGCAACATCAAAGATTTGCACCATGTCTTCCATCCCGGTACCATGCTCGTCGGTGTGACGACGAACCACCTCGGCTCTAGGACATTGGGCAGACTCACCATGAAATGTCCAGACCGTATAACCAGGCGTAAAACCAAACTTCTGTAGGTGTTTGCTCATTTCAAGCTCGTACCTCCTTTTATAGTTGTCGCACCGGGCACATGGGCACCAGCTTATTCTCCGGCCATTTGCAAATGCGGCTCTCACAAACCCCCTAGTTTTTGTTAACCATTGATCGGTCATGTCTTCCTGACTAGTGTGACCGGTGTACATCCACGCACGTTCACTCATATTGCGTAGCTACTGGACACACAAGAAATATATGCATAATTCAGCAAACCATATCCATCAGTTAATGGAGTTTATCACTTTTATTATGTCCATGCAACCTAGATGCTAATAGGTAAAGATAGGTCCTAATCCCACCCGAGTATGTGTAGATTGGGTTTGTTTTCCCATGCACTGCTCCGGATCTGACGCAAAATTTTGGCAGCACCTCCCAGTGTTCTCCTGATACACGCTCGGTAATAAGCAGAGAGGATATGTACCCGGAGAACAACAGGGAGGCACTGACGAAATTCTGCATCGGATCTGGAGCAAAGCATATGGGAAAACAAACCCAATCTACACATACTCGGGCTATCCATGGATAACATTGGATAATTCGAAAGAATCACGGTTATAAATATGCAAACGCATGCATATTTATAGATGTAACACTTTCGAACGGGAGACACATAGTGGTCATGCATACTGATGATTGTCACCTCTAGCTAGCAAGTTTCACCGGCATGAAGACTGGAACAGAGCAAATGAAGGAGGAGGAGGAGATGCCATTTGTGCTCACCCACGAACGCAGGGTGGAGATCGTCGAACGCACAGGGAGGTCATCGAACACCACACCCTCGCAACGACGAAACAATTGCACATTTAAAACCACCTGTCAACACAAATATGATGTTTTTTTATAACAAAATCAAAAAATATATGACCTAACTCATAATTCAAAAATATATGACCCCGTCGGCCTCTGGAAGGCCGAAGAGCACCTTTTCGGGAGGTGTCGGGGGTTGGGGTGTCGGGGGTGTTGTGTCGGGGTCGGAGTGCTGTGTTGGGGTCGGGGTGCTGGGTCGGGGTGTCGGGGTGTCGTGTCGGGGTATCGTGTCGGGGTCGGGGTGTCAGGTCAGGGGGTCGGGGTGTCGGGGTCGGGATGGCAAATCCTCGACCCCTCGACTGTTGACCCCTTTTCCCCTCGACCCCTCGACCCTTGACTCCTTTTCCCCTTGATCCTCGACCCCTCGACCACTCGATGACCCTTGACCTTTGGCGACCCTCTTTTTCTACTTTTCCTACTTCTTTTTTTCATCTTCTTCTTCTACTTATTTTTTTCATCATCATCTTCTTCTTATTCTTCTCCTTTTCCCTCTTCTTCTACTCATTGTTCTTTTTTTCATCTTCTTCTTCTTCCTCTTCTTCTTGTTCCTCTTGTTCTTGTTCTTGTTCTTCCTCTTCTTCGTTTACTTCTTTCTTTCATCTTTCTTTTTTATTCTTAAAAAACAGAAAATGAAAACTGAACTAAACCTAAACTAAATCTAAACCTAAACCTAAACCTAAACTAAACTAACCTAAACTAAATAAAAAAACAGGAAAAAACTGAACGAAACCTAAACCGAACTAAATCTAAACCTAAACCTAAACTAAACTAAATTAAATTAAACTAACCTAAATTAAATCTAAAAACATAAAAAAAGAAACACAAAACTCACCTCCGGTGAGGTCGGCCCGTGGAGGCAGGCCACAGGGAGCGGGCGTGGGTTGAGGAAGGTTGCGGGGAAGGGCGGCGCGGCGGCGCGGCGCAGCTCCAATGATGGGGCGGGGCAGGGCAGGGCAGCCGCCGCGGCCTGGTTCCGCTGGGCGAGGCAGGTGGGTGGGGCGAGTGGGCGGGCAGGTGACAGGGCGGGGCAGGGGGCGGGGCTGGCCCCCGGCGCCTCGGGCTCCGGGAATGGGGCGGGCTGGCGGCGGCTCGGGCTACGAGGGCGACACGGGTGAGGTGATGGGTAGGGAGAGAGGGGAGGGGGCGTGAGGCGGGGCGCTGACCGTTTTAGGTAGGTCAATTTTTTTGCTGTCTGCTAGCAGACGGCAAAGAGCCTAGCTAGTGGGGTGGGGCCGGGGAACGACCGCTAGCTGGGTTGCCGTCTGCTAGCAGACGGCAAAGCTTCGATGCCGTCTGCTAGAAGACGACAAAGAACTGGCTGACGCCAAATATGATCTTTGGCATCATCTAGTTCTCTGCCGCCAGTTTTCTGGAAGTTGACGGCAAAGAACTTCTTTGCCGCCAGCTAGCAGACGACAAAGAACTGGCTGACAACAAAAATCCTGATTCCAGTAGTGCTAGACCGGCAGAGTTCGATGACTTTCTCCTCACTTTAATAGTGGGTGAGGAAAGAGGTGCATCGAAAGCCACAACCACTAGTCTGGAGTTTCCTTTTGTACATTAATTTGATTTATTTACTACGAAGTGTTTCACTGCTAGAGAGAAGAGCAGTATACTTAGTGCCCCTGACCTCGCCATTTTACACCGTGCACTTCACAATGACCACACCTATAACCTAGGGGGTATTATTGCACATTGTCTACACACTAACATAACTAAGGGTAAAATCCATTATGGTATTTATGCCACTCACTTAGCGAGACGTTTTAATGTGCAGATATGCCACCAGGACTTTTCGTTGCCTGGAGTTTATTTAGATCGCCAGTCCATGGCGGACCACCACTTTCTTGATGCCACTGAGACACAATACCCTCTTCGCTATAACTTGGTATTTAGTGAGAATACCCGTGACATTATTCCGTTGCCTGCACCTGCTTTGTTTGATTCTCATGCCAGTAACGGATACACCGTCCTACTAGCGGATAATGTCGCTTATCGGAACGCCCATGTAGCGGCGGATGAGGAGCCCCAGGAGTGGGACGCTCAGGTGCTGCACTGCAGCACTTTTACATGGGACCGGACGGTACTAAATATGGTGATTACCAAGTCAAACCAAAATCTTAAGCTTGGGGGAGTACGTATTTCCACTCACATTACATTCATGTTCACACGTTTCATTCTAGTTGTCGGTGTTCATACTTTTTCATTGTATTATCCATGTTAATTTTATTTTCTCGCTTTCTTTTTGTGTGTTTGAAAAACTTTATAAAAATCCAAAAATATTTCTTTCTTATTTTCGTTTTTTCTTCCTAGTTTATTTTAGTTGCAGTACAAAAGGAAAACCCAAAAAGATTTATCTTTTCTTCTTTTGCTTGTTGGGAGCTTTCCCGTGTAAATAGTTTTTCTCGTTCTTGTTTTTCTTTCTTTAAATTGCTTCTCTCAAGAAAAACTAAAAACTCCAAAAATGTTTCAGTGTATTTCTCTGATTTTTTTTTTCTTTTTGTTGAGTTGTACCAAGAGGGAGACCACGATGAAAATGTTGAGTGGCTTTCATATGCATTATTGTTGATCTAACAAAGAGCCCATGTTATTCTATCTTCTCCACTGAATAAAATGTTGCAGATTCCATCTTAGTACACGACACTCTTGCACTATTATTATTTTCATATCAATCGGTCATGCAAGTAAAAGGCAATAATGATGATATAGGATGAAGTGACTATGGCAGGAAAAGCTGGTGTGAACTCAACTTGTTTTTGCTTTTGTAAATATGTTTAACTCAGTAACCATGATTTAACATATTATGATTAAACAAGTTTGCAACGACAATTAGAGATTATAGTTGCTCATGCCATGCTTAAGTAGCTAGGAGTATAATGATTTACTCTTGAGTATCAACATGCATTAAAATGATTGTGATGTAGTATGATGATATGGTATCCTCCTTTGAATGTTTCAAGTGGCTTCACTTGGCACATGTTCATGCATGTAATTGATTCAAAACCAACATCGCCTCCATGATATTTATGTTCATGGTGTTTATATCCTACTCATGCTAGTACTCAATGTTAATTATTCATAATGCATGATCATGACGATTTACGCTCTCTAGCTGGTCGCTTCTGAATATAATTGCTAGCCTTCGCCGGTACTAAGTGGGAATACTACTTGTGCATCAAAATCCTTAAACCAAAGTTATTCTAGATGAGTCCACTATATCTACCTATATGCAGTATTACCTCATCGTTCCAAGTAAATTTGCATGTGCCACCTCTAAATATTCAAATGAACATCTATTTTGTGTGCCCGTACCGCTCATGGAGTGAGAGGGGGTGCTTAGTATCTTCCATGCTAAGCGGGCTATTCTCATGATGAGTGTTTATTCACTCGTCCTTGCACGAGAGGGGATAGTAATCGGGATGCCCAGTCCCATGATAAAAACTTGCAAATAATTAAACAATACCCCCCCGGACTGTTGTTGGCAAGGAGGTCACCCGAGGATTCGGCTAGCCATGGTTTGTGTTTGTTGGTGGAGGGGAAGTAAACTTTACTTTTACCACTTGGGAACTACCACTAATTTGTTTAGCATGGAAGATATTGAAAACTCTTGGTCGTAATGTTGACAGGAAAGGTATACCTCCCAAAATTATATTTATCTCTAATTTAAACTTTGAGCTCTAGAACCTCTGCAAATCCCTGCCCCCTCTGCGAATGGCCTATCTATTTACCTTTATGTTATTTTAATTTGATTGTTGAGTCATCACCTTCTCAAATAAGCACCAGTCCTGAGAGCACTATTGTCATCCTCATACATTATGTATAGTTAATATTGTGTGCATCATGACTGGATCTCTTCTACCATGAATTACAATGTTCAGTCGTTGCTTGAACTTTGGAGGTGCTCTGCATTTATGTTTTGCGGTCTCAGAAAGGGCTAGCGAGATAACACTATTGTCATATTATATCATGATTGTTTTGACAAAGTGTTGGCATTTCAAATATTTTATTATTGCTCGCTAGTTGATTATGCCATTGATATGAGTGAATAAAATTTCTAAGAGTTATTGCTTGCATGGCTAGTCATTGCTGAAAATCTAGGTGCTATTTAAGCATATATATTGACACAAGAACAAAAGTGTTCGTAAAAGGTTTTCATTATCACTATCAGTTTGTCGACTGAATTGCTTGAGGACAAGCAATGGGTTAAGCTTTGGGGAGTTGATATGTATCTGTCGTATCAACTTTTCCTAATGCTTTTGCTCTTACTTTGGACTCTAATTTGCATGATTTGAATGAAACTAACCCGGACTGACACTGTTTTCAGCAGAACTACCATGGTGTTGTTTTTGTGCAAAAATAAAAGTTCTCGGAATTGGACGAAACTTTTTGGAGAATTATTTTGGAGTATATAAAAAATATTGGAACGAAGACCCACTGGAGGGGGCCCCCATTTGCCCACTAGGCACCTGGGCGCACCACCCCCCTCTGCTGACCCTAATTCCAACTTGATAAAATCCTATTTTTGGAGAAAAACTAAGAGAGGAAGTTTCATCACATTTTACGACACAAAGCCGCCGCCACCTCCTGTTCTTCATCGGGAGGCCAGATCTGGAGCCCATTCGGGGCTCCAGAGAGGGGGGGGGGGTCTTTGTTCTTCGTCATCATCAACCATCCTCCATCACCAATTTCATGATTCTCACCGCCAGGAGTGGAGTAATTCCTTCGTAGGCTTGCTACACGGTGATGGGTTGGATGAGATTCATCATGTAATCGAGTTAGTTTTTTTAGAGCTTGATCCCTAGTATTCACTATGTTCTGAGATTGATGCTGCTATGGCTTTTCTTTGCTTAATGCTTGTCACTAGGGCCCGAGTGCCATGAATTCAGTTCTGAACCATTTATGTTTTCACCATCATATCTATGTTCTTGATCCGATCTTGCAAGTCATATGCACCTATTACATGTTATGATCCGCATACACCATGGTGACAACAATTGGGATTCCTTCCAATGATTACCCTAATTTGAGGAGATCTTGTATTCACTATGTGTTAATCCTTTGTTTCGGTTCTATTTTAAAAGGAGTCCTTAATATCCCTTAGTTTCCTTATGGACCCCGCTGCCGCGGGAGGGTAGGACAAAAGATGCCATGCAACTTCTTTTCCATAAGCACGTATGACTATTTATGGAATGCATGCCTACATTATATTGATGAATTGGAGCTAGTAATGTGTCGCCCTAGGTTATGATTGTTATATGATGAATATTATCCAATGTTACCACTGATCCAATGCCTATGAGCTTTTCACATATTGTTCTTGCTAAGTTACTATTGCTATTGCTACTGTTAGAACTGCTACAAAACTATTACTGCTGTTACCATTACCACTGTTATCGTTACTACTACTATCAAACTATCATACTGTTGTGCTACTGATCAATTTGCTGCAAATATTTAATCTCTAGGTGTGGTTGAATTGACAACTCAACTTCTAATACTTTCGAATATTCTTTGGCTCCCCTTGTGTTGAATCAATAAATTTGGGTTGAATACTCTACCATCGAAAACTATTGCGATCCCCTATACTACTGGTTATCACCTGGTAGAGAGACTTAGTGGAGAAGCTACCCGACGGCTCTAGATATCATGAGATGCGGTCATTCATCAGCTTCATGTCAGGCTCATGTTGGGTGATGCATGCTAGAAGGTCCTGCCAAGCGAGGAGGTTCGGGGGCCCAAAAGGCCGCCGAAATGGAGGCGCCCTAAGTCAATAAAGACCACCTCAACAGAGATACTAGGTTCGACCGCGATGGCGAACAAGTCCGAGAAACGGGCCGTGAAAGCTTCTACCACGGTTTTTCCGTCACGGACGACCCAAATAATGTCATGCAGCTGCGTCTCCGGCCCGCCCAAGACAAAAAGCCCATTTTTTGTCATGATTTTTTGTCATAGAAGTAGGATCCCACCACATCTATGATGATACCGGGTTTTGTCACAATTATCGTCATAGAAGTGTGGTCCCTGGCCCACTGGTCAAACCAGAAGAGGGTGGACGCTCCTGACCTCACCGAGATGGATGTCCTGATGCGAAGGACCGGGAGCAACTGCACCAGATATTGCCAGAACTGAGAACCACCCGACCATTGACAAAAGGCGAGTGACTTGCCATGCAGGTATTTGTTCTAAATGATGCGTAACTAGAGGCCACCCTCCCCGTTCGCAATCCGCCATAGCCAGCGAGTCAGCAGGGCAATATTCATGCATTTGGATGACATGATCCCCAACCCACCTTGATCCCGCGGCTTGCAGATTTCAGTCCAGCGGACCATATGATACTTTTGTTTATCGCCCTATCTAGCCTAGAAGAAACAACCCTGGACCCTAGCGATCTCCTGGTGCAGCATCTCAGGCAGGCTGTAGAAGCTCATGATCAATAGAAGTAAGCTGGACAAGGACGAGTTAATGAGGACTGTCCTGGCAGCCTTAGATAGCCATCTACCCTGCCAACGCTAAATACGGTGTTGGAGCTTATTGACAGTAGGACGCAGCTCCGCCATGGTGAGCTGATAGTCACTAATGGGTATCCCCAGGTAGGTCTTGGGGAAGGCACCCAGCTTGCAATTATGGCGATCAGCGTTGCTCTGGCTCTTAGTGGGGAGTAGCCCAACACCATAACCTCACTCTTGTGGAAGTTAATCTTGAGCCTAGACATATGTTGGAAACATAGGAGGAGGAACTTCAGGTTCGTGATGTCATTCTCGGAGCCTTCCACCATGATGATGGTGTCATCCACATATTGTAGGAGGGATACACCATTCCCTCAACTAGTGTAGGACTGTCCCGCGAAGGCGGCCCGCCTCTTTAGCCTTATCGAGGGTGGAGGCAAGCGCGTAAACCACCATGTTAAACAAGAACAGGAAAAAGGATCGCCCTGCTGCACCCCACAGAAGGTGGGAAAGTAGGGTTCCCCATTGAAGTTAACTGCGGTCCAGCCCGAGGATACCATCTGCATGAACCTGGTAACCTAACAGTCATCGAAGCCATTCCGGAGCAAAAATTCCTGAAGGAAGGCCCAATTGACCGTGTCGTAAGCCTTGTGGAAGTCCAGCTTCAAGGAAGCTACCTAGAGGTGTTTGGAGCGAACCTCATGGAGGGCCTCATGGAATACTAGGACGCTATCCAAAATATAGCATCCCTGGATGAAGGCCAATTGGTCGGGGTGGGTGATGTGGTCTGCAAGGGGGGTCACACTATTGGCGTACCCCTCTGCCAGGATGCGGAAGATCACATTGAGCACCATGATCGGGCGGAACTAGCGAATGTTAGAAGCCCCAGGCACCTTGGGAATGAGGGTGATAATCCCATAACTAAAGTGGGCCGAGTCGATTGAGCCAACAAAAACTCCTCAAACAGGGCCATGTCCTCCTGTTTAATGACATTCCATAAAGTATGGAAGAACTTCACGGGAAGGCCATCTGGCCCCGGAGCAGATGTCGGATTCATGCCATTTATGGCGTCCAAAACCTTTGTCGGATCACGGGTTCTGGCAAAACCCTTAACGTTCGAACACTGGGGTGCATGCGAAGATCTCCCCCCCCCTATCGATCAGCGTCCTAACTTAGCCTAGATCTCACGAACTAACTCGACGAACTCGCAACACAAAGGACACAAGATTTATACTGGTTCGGGCCACCGTTGTGGTGTAATACCCTACTCCACTATGGTGGTGGTGGATTGCCTCTTGGGCTGAGGATGAACAGTACAAGGGGAAGAACAACTTCCTGAGGTTGAGGTGTTCTTGTGCTTGGTGCACTTGTGTGGCTGAGGATGAACTTGATCCTTCTGGCCTTGGTCTTGTTGCACCAATATGGAAACCTTTGCTTGATGCCTCGGTACTCCACGCCTGCGTTTGCGCCCTTAGCACCAAAGAGGAAACAAGGACACTGCCCGCGCTGGCGCTCGCCTGGTGTCGGTCGTCATGGCTCACGTCACGAGAACCTCACGAGGTTTGCCCGACCTTGAACTCTCCGCCCCTCATGAGCCAACCTGGCGAGGCCGCTCCTGAGGAGGTCTTGTGTCGTCCGCCTCGCGGGGCTCAGCCCCTCGCAAGGGTATTGATTACTTATTGATGAAGATGGGCCATACAGGTCTGCCAGCAAAGCCACGCCGTGGGCCGCAGGAAGGCAAGTCTGGGGACCCCCGTTCCCAGAACACCGACAGTAGCCCCAGGGCCCAAGGTACGCTCGGGCTTGGCTTCGAGGCGAAGCTAAGGGTCAAGTGCGGAGCGCCGCGGGACCAAATAGCCAGCAGTCTCGGTTGACGCATGGTGGTTGATTGGACATGGGCGTCTCCGCTTCCCCATGCTACCTTGATACCCGCCTGGCTAAACGGCCACCGCGGTCTACACAGTTATTCTTCCATCGCTTGCGCCATTCTCCTCCAATTCCTCTGCTTCCCCCAGACTTTGTTCCTCTTTCCAATCTAACCTTAGCTCTGCTCGCCCCATCACCATGGCGCCGATGCATGCGGATAAAGGGAAGAAGCCTCTGTCTTCGGCTAGTGCACCCCCGGCCGCCGAGCCCGCAGTAAGCCGATCGCGGGCGCTCAACGATGAGGCCATGGGCAAGGTGCGTCCCATGCTTGCATCCAGCTTCAACGAGTGGGGAGAGACGATGGCTTGGCCTACTTCCCGTGCTCGCATTGACCGAACGGCCACTGAGGTCCCCTTCTTCATCGACGCCCTCTGGGCCGGCTTGGTCCCTCCTTTCTCCGCCTTCCTCAACGCAGTGCTTTCCCATTATCAGATTCACATGCTGCACCTTGATCCCCAATCCGTGACCCTTCTTGCTGTCTTTGCCTTCGTTTGCGAGGCCATGGTCGGCATTGCTCCTTTCGTGGCTCTTTTCCGCCACTTCTTCTCCCTACACCTGATTGATCCTAAGCAGAGCTCCGGGTGCCTGAGCTTTCAGGTCGTGGCCGCGATGACCGGCGACGGGATTGACTTCGAGCTTCCACCATCCACGAGCGGGTTCCGGACACGGTGGGTGTTTGTTGATGCCGGAGTGCTCAGGCCCCTACTCTCTTCTCCGTCTGAGCCCGCCATTCCTAACTCTGGTTGGTGCCACCGGAGGCTCACTGATCCACACCTTGTCCCCGTCTGGCTGAGGTTGAGATGGCTCAAAGACCTTGGCGTGACTGCGCCTATGGTGGTGAGGGAGTTCGTCCGGCGCTGAATTGCTCCCCTTCAACGCCACTCTTGGCTGATGTGGGCCTTGCTCAGCAGTCATGACCACATGAGACTTCAGGAGTCTAAGCTCCCCCATGAGGCGCGGGGAACGATGTTTGAGGTCCTGACGGGCGTCCCGTTGCCGGACGACTTGCCGAGGAGGAGTTGTGTTTTGTACCACTGCTCGAACAAGATGTCCTTCGCGGAGCAGATCCCTCCTTCGACGAGTGGGGGTTGCACCCAGCTGGCCTTGTGGGGCCCCGTGAGAACCCCATCGTCGTGGTTCCTTTCCTTGACGCTGGCGTCGAGCTCTCCCCTAGTGTTTGTGCAGGGGGGCGTACACCACTGGGGGCCGATAGTGAAGGTGTCGAGATGCTGATGCCGCCCAGGGCTCCCAAAGCGTCGACCTTGGGGTTTGGTGACTCTTGCCCTGGGGCGGCGGTTGAAGGGCCGATGCAGCCCGCGTCTCCCACGGCCGGGGATCCTGAGGCCTCGGCAAGTCACTGAGAGGTAGAGCTGGCCAGCTCTCCTCAGCCTGGCGCTTCTGAGGCTGCCCCTCCGGGCACTTCTCTAGCCGCGCCTCATGTCGGTCTCCATGTCCAGTGCTTCGGCCAGCTGTGCGTGGACTTTGTAGAGCTCCGCAAGAGAAAGGGGTCCCCAAGCTGCGGCAGCGGCACCTTCGGGCCGTTAAAATGGAGTAAGTATATTGCCGTTGACGAGTAAGTACCTTATCTTGGTGATCTTCTGTGTGCTGCTTTCCTTCCTAACGATTGTCCCCGTAGGACCCCTTGTGCCAAGGCCGTAAAATCTCCTGAGAAGCAGTTCCCTCTCGTCCCGTTGCACCCGCCAAGCCCGAGCGTTGCAGGCTGATGCACTGCCCATGCATGGGGTCAACCGCTGGAGTTGGCCCATCATCAAGGCGCCTTGAGCTTGCGCCTTCGCCGTCCTTCCTTCGCGGCCTTGCTCGGAGCACAACAAGCGTACCAAGGGATCCTCCCCTGGTCACGGTCGGCAGCTGGCTGGCTTCGATCCTGGGGTCCTCTTCAGGCAGCGGGCCCCATTCAGTTCGAGCCCCTCGCGAGGGCCGACTGGCGCTTGGGGCTGCGCCAGCCCCCAGCCCCCTGCTGAGAGGGGGCGCACCCCGCCGGGTGTCGCCCACAGCCCCCGTAGCGGAGGGAGAGATGGGCCGTGTGCTTAAGTTCAAGCGCGGGCAGAGTGTTGTTCGTCATGAGCTCTTCTAGGAGGCGATGGGCACGATGAACCAACTCGGTGAAGAACTTGTGGGTGTCGACGTGCGCCTTGAGACTGAGGGCCTTCGGTTGGCGGAGGAGTGGCACAAGATGAAAGTGGCCATCAACCTCGGGCGCCATCAGCGCGAGCTGGATTACATGAAGGCCGAGACATCCCTTGCAGCCTCCCGCGAGACCTGCTCCCGAGCTCTGGAGTAGGCTTGTGAAGCTGACCGCCATTGCGAGGCCGCAAAGAAACACGCGTGGGAGCTCCAAGCCTAAAGCGCCGACGACCCACAAGTATAGGGGATCTATCTTAGTCCTTTCAATAAGTAAGAGTGTCGAACCCAACGAGGAGCAGAAGGAAATGATAAGCGGTTTTCAGCAAGATATTCTCTGCAAGCACTGAAATTATAGGTAACAGATAGTTTTGTGACAAGATAATTTGTAATGAGCAACAAGTAACAAAAGTAAATAAAGTGCAGCAAGGTGGCCCAATTTTGTAGCAAAGGACAAGCCTGGACAAATTCTTATATAGAGAAAAGCGCTCCCGAGGACACATGGGAATTATCGTCAAGCTAGGTTTCATCACGATCATATGATTCGCGTTCGGTACTTTGATAATCTGATATGTGGGTGGACCTGTGCTTGGGTGTTGTCCTTTCTTGGACAAGCATGCCACTTATGATTAACCTCTATTGCAAGCATCCACAACTATAACAAAAAGTATTAAGGTAAACCTAACCATAGCATGAAACATATGGATCCAAATCAGCCCCTTACGAAGCAACGCATAAACTAGGGTTTAAGCTTCTGTCACTCTAGCAACCCATCATCTACTTATTACTTCCCAATGCCTTCCTCTATGCCCAAATAATGGTGAAGTGTAATGTAGTCGACGTTCACATAACACCACTAGAGGAGAGACAACATACATCTCATCAAAATATCGAACGAATACCAAATTCACATGACTACTAATAGCAAGACTTCTCCCATGTCCTCAGGAACAAACGTAACTATCACAAAGCATATTCATGTTCATAATCAGAGGGTATTAATATGCATATAGGATCTGAACATATGATCTTCCACCAAATAAGCCAACTAGCATCAACTACAAGGAGTAATCAACACTACTAGCAACCCACAGGTACCAATCCCGGACTTAGAGACAAGAATTGGATACAAGAGATGAACTAGGGTTTGAGAGGAGATGGTGCTGGTGTAGATGTTGATGGAGATTGACCCCCTCCCAATGAGAGGATCGTTGGTGATGACGATGGCGATGATTTCCCCCTCCCGCAGGGAAGTGTCCCCGGCAGAACAGCTCCGCCAGAGCCCTAGATTGGTTCCGCCAAGGTTCCGCCTCGTGGCGGCGAAGTCTCGTCCCGAAAGCTTTCTTATGATTTTTTCCTCAAAGAAAAACTCCATATAGCAGAAGATGGGCATCGGAGGGCCACCAGGGGGCCCACGAGGCAGGGGCGCGCCTAGGGGGGTAGGGCGCGCCCCCACCCTCATGGACAGGGTGTGGCCCCCCTCTGGAACTTCTCGCGCTCAGTATTTTTTTTATATTCTCAAAATAACTTCCCTGAAGTTTCAGGACTTTTGGAGCTATGCAGAATAGGTCTCTAATATTTGCTCCTTTTCCAGTCCAGAATCCCAGCTGCCAGCATTCCCCCTCTTTATGTAAACCTTATAAAATAAGAGAGAATAGGCATAAGTATTGTGACATAATGTGTAATAACAGCCCATAATGCAATAAATATCGATATAAAAGCATGATGCAAAATGGACGTATCAACTCCCCCAAGCTTAGACCTTGCTTGTCCTCAAGCGAAAGGCCAAATCAAAAAATATGTTCACATGTTTAGAGATAGAGGTGTCAATAAAAATAAAATACGGACATGAGGGCATCATGATCATTCTTAGAACAACAACTTATATAATTCTTGTCATATGATCTCTTATGCTAGAGTAACAATTCAATCACAATTTTAAGTATGAATCATAAACTTCATTGAAAACTAACAAACTATAATCTCAGTCATCGAAGCAATTGCAATTTATCATAACATAGGAAAGAGTCAATGTAAGATCTTTTCAGCAAGTCCACATACTCAACTATCATATAGTCTTCCACAATTGCTAACACTCACGCAATACTCATGGGTATGGAGTTTTAATCGGACACAGAGAAAGATAGGGGCTTATAGTTTTGCCTCCCAACGTTTTACCTCAAGGGTAATGTCAATGATAATAGTTCATAAAAACTCACATCCAATTAGCCATATATACCAGGATCTTTCCAACATGTTGTGCTTGCCAAAAGATAAAATGTAAAAAGGAAGGGTGAAGATCACCATGACTCTTATGTAAGGTAGGAGATAAAAGTAAAAGATAGGCCCTTCGCAGAGAGAAGAAGAGGTTGTCATGCGCTTTGATGGTTAGATGCACAAAATCTTAATGCGAAAGAACGTCACTTTATATTGCCACTTGTGATATGAACCTTTATTATGCAGTCCATCGCTTTTATTTCTTACGTATCACATGATCGTATAAAGCTAATTTTCTCCCACACTAATAAGTGATACATATTTAGAGGGCAATTTTTATTGCTTGCACCAATGACAACTTACTTGAGGGATCTTACTCAATCCATAGGTAGGTATGGTGGACTCTCATGGCAAAACTTGTTTAAGGGTGTTTGGAAGCACAAGTAGTATCTCTACTTGGTGCAAAGAATTTGGCTAGCATGAGGGGGAAAGACAAGCTCAATTATGTTGGATGATCCATGACAATATAATTTATCTCAGATGTAAGAAAACATAACCCATTACATTGTCTTCCTTGTCCAACGTCAACTCTTTAGCATGTCATATTTTAATGAGTTCTCACAATCATAAAAGATGTCCAACATAGTGTATTTATATGTGAAGACCTCTCTTTCTTTATTACTTCCTATTAATTGCAACGATGACCAAAACTATGTTTGTCAACTCTCAACAACTTTTATTCATCATACTGTTTCTATGTGAGCTCATTACTCTCCATAAGATCCATATAATCTCTTTGTTTCTTTTTATTCTTTCTCTTTTCTTTTATTCACTCAAGATCATGGCAAAATAATCAAGCCCTTGACTCAACACTAATCTTTATTATATATAGCTCATGGACTCGATTACATAGTAGGATCATAAAGCAAAACTCACTACTAGATCATACTGAGAACTTTTATTCTACTAGACCAAAATATTATCAAAAGGATTGAACTAAGAAAAATGGTAAAGATAAAAGTGATGGTGATACGATACCGGGGCACTCCCCCAAGCTTGGCAGTTGTTGCTACCTCTTGAGCACTGCATTGGTTTAACGCGAAGAGGAAGGGATGATGCAGCAAAGTAGCATAAGTATTTCCATCATTTTTTGAGAACCAAGGTATCAATCCAGTAGGAGGCTACACGCGAGTCCCTCGTACCTGCACAAAACAAATAAATCCTCGCAACCAACGCAAATAGGGGTTGCCAATCCCTATAAGGCCACTTACGAGAGTGAGATCTGATATGATATGATAAGAAAATATTTTTGGTATTTTTATGATAAAGATGCAAAGTAAAATAAAGGCAAAGTAAATAGCAAAGGAAATAACTAAGTAGTAGGAGATTAATATGATAAAGATAGACCCGGGGCCATAGGTTTCACTAGTGGCTTCTCTCGAGAGCATAAGTATTCTACGGTGGGTGAACAAATTACTGTTGAGCAATTGACAGAATTGAGCATAGTTATGAGAATATCTATGTATGATCATGTATATAGGCATCAGGTACGAGACAAGTAGACCGACTCCTGCCTGCATCTACTACTATTACTCCACTCATTGAGCGCTATCCAGCATGCATCTAGAGTATTAAGTTAAAAATAGAGTAACGCTTAAGCAAGATGACATGATGTAAAGGGATAGACTCATGCAATATGAAGAAAACCACATCTTGTTATCCTCGATGGCAACAATACAATACGTACCTTGCTGCCCCCTACTGTCACTGGGAAAGGACACCGCAAGATATAACCCAAAGCTAACCACTTCTCCCATTGCAAGAAAGAACAATCTAGTAGGCCAAACCAAACAGATAAATCGAAGAGACTTGCAAAGATAACCAATCATATATAGAAGAATTCAGAGAAGATTCAAATATTATTCATAGATAGACTTGATCATAAACCCACAATTCATCGGTCTCAACAAACACACCACAAAAAGAAGATTACATCGAATAGATCTCCACAAGAGAGGGGAAGAATATTGTATTGAGATCCAAAAAGAGAGAAGAATCCATCTAGCTACTAACTATGGACCCGTAGGTCTGAGGTAAACTACTCACACTTCATCGGAGGGGCTATGGTGTTAATGTAGAAGCCCTCCGTGATCGATGCCCCCTCCGGCGGAGCTCCGGAACAGGCCCCAAGATGGGATCTCATGGATACAGAAAGTTACGGCGGTGGAATTAGGGTTTTGGCTCCATATCTGACCATTTGGGGGTACGTGGATATATATAGGAGGAAGGAGTACATCGGTGGAGCAACAGGGGGCCCACGAGGGTGGAGGGCGCCTGGGGTAGGCGGGCGCGCCCCCTACCTTGTGGCCTCCTCTTTTCTTTCTTGACATAGGGTCCAAGTCTCCGGGGTCTTGTTTATTGAGAAAATCACGTTCCCGAAGGTTTCATCCCGTTTGGACTCCGTTTGATATTCCTTTTATTCGAAACCCTAAAACAAGCAAAAACAGCAATTCTGGGCAGGGCCTCCGGTTAATAGGTTAGTCCCCAAAATAATATAAAAGTGGATAATGAAGCCCAATAATGTCCAAAACAGTAGATAAATAGCATGGAGCAATAAAAAATTATAGATACGTTGGAGACATATCAAGCATCCCCAAGCTTAATTCCTGCTCGTCCTCGAGTAGGTAAATGATAAAAATAGAATTTTTGATGCGGAGTGCTACTTGGCATAATTTTAATGTAATTCTTCGTAATTGTGGTATGAATATTTAGATCCGAAAGATTCAAGACAAAAGTTCAAATTGACATAAAAATAATAATACTTCAAGCATACTAACTAAGCAATTATGTCTTCTCAAAATAACATGGCCAAAGAAAGTTCATCCCTACAAAATCATATGGTTTAGTCATGTTTCATTTTCGTCACACAAGAATGCTCTCATCATGCACAACCCCGATGACAAGCCAAGCAATTGTTTCATACTTTAGTAATCTCAAACCTATAAAATTTCACGCAATATATGAGCGCAAGCCATGGACATAGCACTATGGGTGGAATAGAATATAATGAGGGGGGTTTATGTGGAGAGGACAAAAAGGAGAAAGTCTCACATCAACGAGGCTAATCAATGGGCTATGGAGATGCCCACCGATTGATGTTAATGCAAGGAGTAGGGATTGCCATGCAATGGATGCACTAGAGCTAAAAATGTATGAAAGCTCAACAAAAGAAACTAGTGGGTGTGCATCCAACTTGCTTGCTCACGAAGACCTAGGGCACTTGAGGAGGCCCATTGTTGGAATATACAAGCCAAGTTCTATAATTAAAAATTCCCACTAGTATATGAAAGTGACAAAACAAGAGACTCTCTAACATGAAGATTATGGTGCTACTTTGAAGCACAAGTGTGGCAAAGGATAGTAACATTGTCCCTTCTCTCTTTTTCTCTCATTTTTCTTTTTTTTTCTTTGGGCCTTTTCTCTCTCTCTTTTTTATGGCCTTTCTCTTTTTTGGGCCTTTTCCTTTTTCATGGCCTTTCTATTTTTTTATTCCTCACTTGGGACAATGCTCTAGAAAATGATGATCATCACACTTCTATTTATTTACAACTCAATGATTACAACTCGATACTAGAACAAAAGATGACTCTATATGAATGCCTCTGGCGGTCTACCGGGATATGCAATGGACCAAGAGTGACATGTATGAAAGAATTATGAATGGTGGATTTGCCACAAATACTATGTCAACTACATGATCATGCTAAGCAATATGACAATAATGAATGTGTCATGATGAACGAAATGATGGAAAGTTGCATGGCAATATATCTCGGAATGGCTATGGAAATGCCATAATAGGTAGGTATGGTGGCTGTTTTGAGGAAGATATAAGGAGGTTTATGTGTGAAAGAGCGTATCATATCATGGGGTTTGGATGCACCAGTGAAGTTTGCGCAAACTCTCAATGTGAGAAAGGGGAATGCACGATACCGAAGAGGCTAGCAAGGATGGAAGGGTGAGAGTGCGTATAATCCATGGACTCAACATTAGTCATAAAGAACTCACATACTTATTGCAAAAATCTACAAGTCATCAAAAACCTTGGTACTACGCGCATGCTCCTAGGGGGATATATTGGTAGGAAAAGACCATCGCTCATCCCCGACCGCCACTCATAAGGAAGACAATCAAATAACACCTCATGTTTCAAATTTGTTGCATAACGTTTACCATACATGCATGCTACGAGACTTGCAAACTTCAACACAAGTATTTCTCAATTTCACAACTACTCAACTAGCACGACTTTGATATTATTACCTCCATATCTCAAAACAATCATCAAGCATCAAACTTCTCTTAGTATTCGGAACACTCTTAAGAAAATTTTACTAATCTTGAACACCTAGCATATTAGGATTTTAAGAAAATTATCATGCTATTAAGACTCTCAAAATAATCTAAGTGAAGCATGAGAGATCAACAGTTTCTATAAAACAAATCCAACACCGTGCTCTAAAAGATATAAGTGAAGTACTAGAGTAAAACTATATAACTCAAAAGATATAAGCGAAGCACATAGAGTATTCTAACAAATTCCAAATCATGTATGGCTCTCTCAAAAGGTGTGTACAGCAAGGATGATTGTGGTAAACTAACAAGAAAAGACTCAAATAATACAAGACGCTCCAAGCAAAACACATATCATGTGGCGAATAAAAATATAGCTCCAAGTAAAGTTACCGATAGAAGCAGACGAAAGAGGGGATGCCTTCCAGGGCATCCCCAAGCTTTGGCTTTTAGGTGTCCTTAGATTATCTTGGGGGTGCCATGGGCATCCCCAAGCTTAGGCTCTTGCCACTCCTTGTTCCATAATCCATCAAATCTTTACCCAAAACTTGAAAACTTCACAACACAAAACTTAAAGTATAAAATCTCGTGAGCTCCGTTAGCGAAAGAAAATAAAAGATCACTTCAAGGTACTGTAATGAACTCATTCTTTGTTTATATTGGTGTTATACCTACTGTATTCCAACTTATCTATGGTTTATAAACTATTTTACTAGCCATAGATTCATCAAAATAAGCAAACAACACACGAAAAACAGAATCTGTCAAAAACAGAACAGTCTGTAGTAATCTGTAGCTAGCACAAGATCTGAAACCCCAAAAATTCTAAAATAAATAGCTGGACGTGAGGAATTTATCTATTAATCATCTTCCAAAATAATTAACTAAATATCACTCTCCAAATAAAAATGACAGCAGTTCTCGTGAGCGCTAAAGTTTCTGTTTTTACAGCAAGTTCGACAAGACTTTCCCCAAGTCTTCCCAACGGTTCTACTTGGCATAAATACTAATCAAACACAAAAACACAACCAAAACACAGGATAGATAAATTATTTATTACTAAACAGGAGCAAAAAGCAAGTAATAAAAATAAAATTGGGTTGCCTCCCAACAAGCGCCATCGTTTAACGCCCCTAGCTAGGCATAACAAGCAAGAATAGATCTAGGTATTGCCATCTTTGGTAGGCTATCCATAAGTGGCTCTCATAATAGATTCATAGGGTAATTTAATTTTCTTTCTAGTAAAGTGTTCAATGCCTTTCCTTAATGGAAATTGGAATCTAATATTTCCTTCCTTCATATCAATAATTGCACCAATCGTTCTAAGGAAAGGTCTACCAAGAATAATAGGACATGAAGGATTGCAATCTATGTCAAGAACAATAGAATCTACGGGCACATAATTCCTATTTCCAAAAATAAGAACATCATTAATTCTTCCCATAGGTTTCTTAATAGTGGAATCCACAAGGTGCAAGTTTAGAGAGCAATCATCAAAATCACGGAAACCTAACAAATCACACAAGGTCTTTGGCATCGTGGAAACACTAGCACCCAAATCATAAAGTTTTCTAGGGATAGAAACTTCCAATTCAAGTATTTCTTCATAAGATTGGATCAAGGCATCAACGATATGTTTAGTAGACACTTTATTTTGACTATAAGCATGAGGAGAATTTAGCACGGATTGCAACAAGGAAATACAGTCAATCAAAGAGCAATTTTCATAGCTAAATTCCTTGAAATCCATAATAGTGGGTTTAGCAACATCTAGGGTTTTAATTTCTTCAATCCCACTTTTATCAATTTTAGCATCAAGATCAACAAATTCTGAATTCTTGGAACGCCTTCTTGGTAAAGGAGGATCATATTCAGTCCCATCAATATCAAGATTCATATTGCAAAACAAAGATTTAATAGGGGACACATCAATAACTTTTAGATCTTCATCTTTATTTTCATAGCAATCCGGTTTAGCGGCCATCTTATTAACTAAGGTAGCCTGCTTATCCGAAATTTCAGCAGTTAATTTCTCAAGATGAGCAATTTGGGATCTTAAACCATTGAATTCATTAGACATATCATCAAGCTCTTTATTCATAAAACTCATAAAACTTTTCTGTTCTTTAAGCTCGTTTCTGAAGAAACTATTATGTTCGAATTGTAAAACCATGAAACTCCCGACATTGCTTTCGATCTCTTCTAACCTTTTAAGGTGAAGGTCACTAAATTTAGGTAGAGCCATTGTGACGAGCAAGCAAACTAACACACAAGCAAAAAAAAAGCAAGTGGGCAAAAGGAGGCAAATAGAGAAAGAGGGGGAGAATAGAGAGAGAGGGAAAATAAAACGGCAAGCGTGAAGTGGGGGAAAGGAAAACGAGAGGCAAATGGCAAATAATGTAATGCGGGAGATAAGGGTATGTGATGGGTACTTGGTATGTTGACTTTTGCGTAGACCTCCCCGGCAACGGCGCCAGAAATCGTTCTTGCTACCTCTTGAGCACTGCGTTGGTTTTCCCCGAAGAGGAAGGGATGATGCAGCAAAGTAGCGTAAGTATTTCCCTCAGTTTTTGAGAACCAAGGTATCAATCCAGTAGGAGGCTACGCGCGAGTCCCTCGTACCTGCACAAAACAAATAAATCCTCTCAACCAACGCAAATAGGGGTTGTCAATCCCTATAAGGCCACTTACGAGAGTGAGATCAGATAGATATGATACGATAATATTTTTGGTATTTTTATGATAAAGGTGCAAAGTAAAATAAAGGCAAAGTAAATAGCAAAGGAAATAACTAAGTAGTAGGAGATTAATATGATAAAGATAGACCCGGGGGCCATAGGTTTCACTAGTGGCTTCTCTCGAGAGCATAAGTATTCTATGGTGGGTGAACAAATTATTGTTGAGCAATTGACAGAATTGAGCATAGTTATGAGAATATCTAGGTATGATCATGTATATAGGCATCACATCCGAGACAAGTAGACCGACTCCTGCCTGCATCTACTACTATTACTCCACTCATCGACCGCTATCCAGCATGCATCTAGAGTATTAAGTTAAAAACAGAGTAACGCCTTAAGCAAGATGACCTGATGTAGAGGGATAGACTCATGCGATATGAAGAAAACCCCATATTGTTATCCTCGATGGCAACAATACAATACGTGCCTTGCTGACCCTATTGTCACTGGGAAAGGACACCGCAAGATTGAACCCAAAGCTAAGCACTTCTCCCATTGCAAGAAAGATCAATCTAGTAGGCCAAACCAAACTGATAAATCAAAGAGACTTGCAAAGATACCCAATCATACGTAAAATAATTCAGAGAAGATTCAAATATTATTCATAGATAGACTTGATAATAAACCCACAATTCATCGGTCTCAACAAACACACCGCAAAAAATAAGATTACATCGAATAGATCTCCACAAGAGAGGGGGAGAACATTGTATTGAGATCCAAAAAGAGAGAAGAATCCATCTAGCTACTAACTATGGACCCATAGGTTTTAGGTAAACTACTCACACTTCATCGGAGGGGCTATGGTGTTGACGTAGAAGCCCTCCGTGATCGATGCCCCCTCTAGCGGAGCTCCGGAACAGGCCCCAAGATGGGATCTCGTGGATACAGAAAGTTACGGCGGTGGAATTAGGGTTTTGGCTCTATATCTGAGCAATTGGGGGTACGTGGATATATATAGGAGGAAGGACTATGTCGGTGGAGCAACAGGGGGCCCATGAGGGTGGAGGGCATGCCTGGGGTAAGCAGGCGCGCCCCCTACCTCGTGGCCTCCTCTTTTCTTTCCTGACATAGGGTCCAAGTCTCCCGGATCTTGTTCGTTGAGAAAATCACGTTCCCGAAGGTTTCATTCGTTTGGACTCTGTTTGATATTCCTTTTCTTCGAAACCCTAAAACAGCAATTCTGGGCTGGGCCTCCGGTTAATAGGTTAGTCCCAAAAATAATATAAAAGTGGATAATAAAGCCCAATGATGTCCAAAACAGTAGATAATATAGCATGGAGCAATCAAAAATTATAGATACGTTGGAGACGTATCAGTTGCCAGGGGGAGTGCCCATACCAAATACTCAGTTCTTCTTTGTTGGTGGAGAGGGTGGAGTTGTTGATGATGTAGGCTTGGCGTCCCTCTTCCAAGGCGTAGGATCTCGATCATAGAAGGATGAACAAGTCTCCGGGATCCTCAAATCTGCAGCCAAACTCATCCTTTTGAATCTATATTCATACTCACAGTTTTGGTTTTGCAGGTCATTGCACTAGTGCAGAACCGGGCAATAGCACCGGTTCGTAAGGGCCTTTAGTGCCGGTTCGGTAACCGGCACTAAATTGAAGGCACTAAAGGCCCCCCCCCCTTTAGTACCAGTTCAGCACGAACCGGTGCTAAAGGGCAACCACATGGCACGAGCTAGCTCCGTGGGCGCGTAGGACATTAGTACTGGTTGGTAACACCAACCGGTACTAAATTTTTTGGTGTGTTTTGGTTTTATTTTCTATTTTTACTTTAATTTTGTGTTTTCAATTTAATTTAGTGATTGTTTACATTATAATGAGTTGTTAAATCATTAGGTGATTAGTTTGACTGGATGCGTGTGGATCCTAGCTAAGTCATCAAGTATATGTCATATCCATATTATATATACTTGATCACCTACTTAAGTGGTCGAGGAAATATGGATATGGCATATACTTGATCACTTAGCTAGAATCCATCCAGTTGAAACTAATACGCAATTTCTTTCATAAATGATATAATAACTCATCATCATCATCATATTAATTAATATAAAAACTCTTGCATCATATATATCATCACCAACGGTTTTCATAGCAAAGATATCATCGAGTTCAACATGGTAATGATATTATAAGCGTTCATAACACCACAAAAGCAAATCACTCTTTGATATTAAGTTCAGGACGAAGAACACAGACATGAGAGGACAAGTACTAAGCATGAACTAGCTAATTAATCACTCCTGCTGCTCTCTCTCTCAGGTAAAATAGCATAGAACATGTATAGCTTTGCTGATTCATCATATTGGAGCATGCAAATGAACCTGTCTCCTAATCGTGGGTTGCGCTTCTGATTGCTTCCCCCTAGTACTTCTCTGTGATCGTTCACAATTTTGCTCCAGTTTTTTACTATTAAGCATTCCTCGCTATTAGAAATCCTGAATGCACTAAAGTGCATTGTAGGATAT
Organism: Triticum monococcum; assembly: GCA_034509565.1. Taxonomy (NCBI): domain Eukaryota; kingdom Viridiplantae; phylum Streptophyta; class Magnoliopsida; order Poales; family Poaceae; genus Triticum; species Triticum monococcum. The sequence continues at coordinate 360,275,724 of CM067845.1, read as the reverse complement.
CTTGGCCATAAGCTAATAATATTCATGGTACCTTTAGTCTCGATCCAATCAGGCACAACATTCATCGGGAGTCCCTGTTGAAGAACATCGTATAGTAACATACTTAGCAATGAAGTTTAGCTTAAAAAATAATGTATGCAAAAGATGCACTGAGGAGAAATAGTAGAAATCTTACCATCTTTCCTAAATATATGTGACCGTAGTTCAGTACGAACACTATTGGTCGCACGTTTTGAGTACTAACATTTCTAAGTGCAGGAAAGAAATTTTTCTTGACAGCATCAAGATCCTCAAGCCATGAAACATAATGACTTGTCTCCTTGCAGTTTAGTTCAGCCCCGGGACAGTGGACGGTCCTGTCTACCAAGCGCCGGACATGTTTGCTTGATTGGAAGTAAGCTGTCAATATAAATTGAGATCTATTAATTATTCAACTGGTTCAAATAATCTCATATCGAAGACATAAATATGGTTGAGAAACTCACATAATGGTAGAACTGGAGGCGTCTGCACATCAACCCAGATGTCTCTATTACCTTCAATATCATCTTCCGGACGAATATCAAAGGTGATAACCATATCAGGCTCAAATGCATAAGCCTTGCATAGTGCTTGCCAAGTTTTGCATTCAAAATAGGTGTATGTTTCTGCATTGTATAATTTGACGTTGAAGGTATAACCATGCTCGGTCTTCAAGTAAACTCTTTTTACCTCCATAGTTTCGTTAGGACTGAAACCTATCTTATCCAAGACAAAAATTCTTGCATGGCAGGGGATACGCTAGTAGAATAGTGAAAAATTAAAATTAAAAGGTGAAACAAATGAAGCATAAGTCATGCTTAATTACGAAAAAAGACTTGTCGTTGTGACTTACTGTATCCACTTCAAAGTTCTCATCCAGCTTGATGCTGAAGCGTCTATCATCAACTAGAAAATTTCTGCCGCACAGGCCGCGCTGGTCTTTGCAGTATTCGCACATAATGAAATCGTGTTCGTCGTCAGACGACATTCCTATGTTCATAGGTGAAACATTAAACACTTATTAGTTCTATTGATTCAACTAATTCTGTTAATTCAACTAGTTCAACTAATTAATTGAACTAATTCAACTAAGCACTTATGAAGAATATACCTAATTAATTGAACTAATTCAACTAACTAGTTCATCTAATTAATTCAACTAAGCTAGTTCTATTAATTTTCTTACTAAAAATAAGGTAGCTAGTTTTATATAATAAAATGTTAATTAGATAATGAAATCTCATATAACTAAATTAAATATATATCTAACACATAATTTATATCTAATATCTAACATATATGTTCATATATAGGTGAAACATTAAACACTTACTAGTTCTATTAATTCAACTAAGCATTTACTAAAAATAAACTAGTTCTATTAATTTCTTACTAAAATAAAGTAGGTAGTTCTATATAGTAATATTTTGATTAGATCATCAAATCTCATATACCTAAATTTTCTTACTAAAAATAAACTTGTTCTATTAATTTTCATACTAAAAATAAACTAGTTATATTAATTCAACTAGTTCAAATCTCATATATATACCTAATTAATATCTAGCTATACTAATTCAACTAGTTCAACTTGTTCTAATTCATGTAAAATATATTTGACATTAATATTTAACAACTTTTCCATATAATTCATCTAACTTTAACATTCTAACATTATTATCTACGTAATTTATCTAACATTAATCTAAACAACAGAAAATAGAAAATAAGTAAAAACAATGTGTGTGTGTGTGGTGTGTGTGTGTGTCTGTGTGTGTGTGTGTACGACCGGGGGGCGGCGGCGTACGGGCAGCGGCGGGGGACGACGGGGACGGGCGCAGCGGGCGAGAGGCGGCGGCGACGTACGGGCGCGGCGGGGGCGACGGGCCGGGCGGTGACGACGACGACGGGTGGCGGGGGCAACGGCGGTGACGGCGACGACGGGTGGCGTGGGCGACGGCAGTGACGGCGACGATGGGCGGCGAGGGCGGCGCGCGATGGGGCAACGGGCATGGCGAAGAAGTTGGATCGAGAAGAACTACTGGTGGTCGATGAAACTGATTTTTTTCGTAGGTTCCATATATATAGGAGGGGTGTTTAGTGCCGGTTGGAGCCACCAACCGGTACTAAAGGCCAATTTTCGCCAGGCCAAGGGGCGGGAAACGACCCCTTTAGTACCGGTTCTGTAACACCCCAGATATGATTTACCTAATATGTAATCCAACTCTTGCCGTTTCCGGCGTTAAGTTATTTTATTTCCTCGGGTTCGAGTTTTTGTCTCGGTGTGTTGTTGCCGTTGTCATGCATCTCATATCATGTCATCATGTTCATTTCATTTGCATACGTGTTCGTCTCATGCATTCGAGCATTTTCCCCGTTGTCCGTTTTGCATTCCGGCGCTCCGTTCTCCTCCGGTGGTCATTTCTACCTTTCTTTCGTGTGTGGGGATTAAAAATTTCCGGTAGATCGCCTGTCAAGTTTCGTACCATTTGGACTTCGTTTGAAGCTCCAAGGGTTAACCGAGGGACCGAAAAGGCCTCGTGTGTGTTGCAGCCCAACACCCCTTCATTTTGGCCCAAACCCCACCAAAACCCTCTCCATCATCTAGAGCGTTCGATCACGATCGCGTGGCCGAAAACCACACCTCATTTGGACTCTCCTAGCTCCTCCTATGCCTATATAGACCCCCTCCGAAATTCTTCTTCTTCTTCCCCCCGAAACCCTAAAGATCTAGATCCTCCGCCCCCGGACATGTCCGTTTCGGCCGGACATTTCGCCGCCGCCGCCCTCGTCCAATAAGGGCGCGCCACGCGTCTCGGGCCGGTCCCCACTTCACCGCGCCGCCGCCCGGCCCGCGGGAGGCCCCCGCGCCCCGCTTCCTCACGCCGCCTCACGCCCGCGACCCCGCCGCCGTCCTCCTCGCGTCCGGCCGCCCGAGGCGCCCGGCGCCGCCGCCCACCATCGCCGCCGGCCGGCCGCACCATCGCCGACCACCGCACCGCCTCCTCGCCGGCAAGCTCCGCCACTAGCGCCGCCACCGCCGCGCCAAGCTCTTGCTCCGGCGACCGCGCCCCGCGCCACCTCCCCGCCCGGCCCCGGCGAACTCTCCTCCGGCCACCTCGGCCTCCGGTGAATAGTGATTCCGGCCATCCTCGAAGTCTGTGCTCCGGCGAGATCCAGATCCACATCTGGAAACCCTAGGGGTTGACCTTTTTTTTCACTAAGTCCTAGTTTATTTTGCATACTTTGACCTGCTACATCTCCGCATCCGTAGCTCCGTTTTGGGCATATAGCATATCAAAATGTTTATCTCAGAGAGTACATCATTTCATCTCATTGCATCATTTTCATTTGAGTTCATCTTGATGCCCGAAATGCTGTTAGAAGAATGCTATTTGAGATAATTGTCAGATCTGCTACTCCAATTAGCTATTTGTCATTTTTGCCATGATTCTTGTGTGCATGATATGCCCCTGAGCTCTACATATGTTTTGTTATACGTTTTGCCTTATTTCCAGAAGTGCAACCCATGTATTTTTGTGATGTGTGTGGTGACGAGCACAAGCTTGCAAAGTGGTGCATTCGTTATGCTGATTTCAGGGACTTAGAAATGCACTAAGTCCTTGATCTGTTTATCTCAAAATGCCATATGTTCATGTTGTTTCCTAGTGATCCTTGCCTCTTTCGAGGATGATCAGTAAGGATGTTTTGTTAATCTTGTAATGCTCTATCCATCCATGTCTTTGTTTGCAATTATGGAGCAACCTAGCTTGAGTCAATCGAGCTATACTCTTGCTATTTCGTGAATCTGGGCAGATTGTCTACTTGTTAGCGATTTTGCCGAGGATGTTGTAGTCGATCCGTGCATGCTATGTTATTGTTCTTGCCATGTATAGCTCTTATAATGTGTATTCTTGATGGGTGTATGCTTAGATTGCCATGACATGCTCTGTAGTGAGTGCATCGAGCTCGTAAACATGCCTACTTGATATCTGATTTTGCATGCTCCAGTTTTCACTAAGTCTGTGATCTGATTATGTTTTTGCCATGTTCACATGCTTGCAAATGTATTTTCTGCTCCCTTTTGGCTCAAGGTCACTAAGGGACTTTTGTTAAGCTCTTTGAGTAGCTCCATGTCATGCTTTACTTTGCCATGTTTAGGTCCTGTAGCATTTAGTTCTCATGTTCCAAAGTGTGCTACCTGATCTGAAATTCCAGACAAGTGTTAATTTCACTAAGTCTCAAATCTGTTTACTAAATGCATTTTTGCCATGCTTGTTTGAACCTATTAATGGATGTATTGGCCGTAGCTCAGTGTTCATCTTTTGTTAAGCATCATGAATGGATCCCTGCCATGTATTTTGTTGCCATGTTTGAGTGTTGTAGCACGTTCATCTTGTTGCATTTAGATGGCTACTTGCTGTATATCGTAGACCGTGTCATAATTGGATTGCTCGCCATTTCCAAACCGTGAGTCCGATTCTGGTGATCTTTATATCGTTTTCAAGCGAAATCATCTCACCTTTCCAGTGGAACACTTGGTTTTCCAAGTTGAGGCCAGGTTCATTCATTCCTTGTCAAATCTTGCATATGCATCGCATATCGCATCCCGCATAGCATACCATGTTTGCATCATAATGTTTGAGCTTTGCACATGGTTGATTGTGTTCCGTTTGCTTGTTTGTCTTGTTTGGGTAGAGCCGGGAGACGAGTTCGCTAACGAGGAGCCTGTTGAGTTTGCTTTCGAGGATCCAGTCAACTCTGACAACTTTGCAAGCAAGATGATCATACCCTCGAAATCACTACTATCTTTGCTTTGCTAGATGCTCGCTCTTTTGCTATGCCTATGCTACGATGCCTACCACTTGCTTATCATGCCTCCCAAATTGCCATGTTAAACCTCTAACCCACCATGTCCTAGCAAACCGTTGATTGGCTATGTTACCGCTTTGCTCAGCCCCTCTTATAGCGTTGCTAGTTGCAGGTGAAGACTGGAGACCGTTCCTTGTTGGAACATTATTTACTTGTTGGGATACCATTATATTATCTTGTTATCTTAATGCATCTATAAAATTGGTAAAGGGTGGAAGGCTCGGCCTCTCGCCTAGTGTTTTGTTCCACTCTTGCCGCCCTAGTTTCCGTCATATTGGTGTTATGTTCCCGGATTTTGCGTTCCTTACGCGGTTGGGTTATAATGGGAACCCCTTGATAGTTCGCCTTGAATAAAGCTTTTCCAGAATTGCCCAACCTTGGTTTTACCATTTGCCACCTAGCCTCTTTTTCCCTTGGGTTTCCGGAGCCCGAGGGTCATCTTATTTAAACCCCCCCCCCTCCCGGGGCAGTGCTCCTCTGAGTGTTGGTCCGAACCGGGCAGCCTGCGAGGCCACCTCGGGGAAACTCGAGGGTTGGTTTTACTCGTAGCTTGACCTATCTGAGTGTGCCATGAGAATGAGATATGTGCAGCTCCTATCGGGATTTGTCGGCACATTCGGGCGGTGTTGCTGGATTTGTTTTAACTTGTCGAAGTATTTTGTAGAACCGGGATACCGAGTCTGATCGGAATGTCTCGGGAGAAGGTCTATTCCTTCGTTGACCGTGAGAGCTTGTCATGGGCTAAGTTGGGACTCCCCTGCAGGGATTTGAACTTTCGAAAGCCGTGCCCGCGGTTATGGGCAGATGGGAATTTGTTAATGTCCGGTTGTAGATAACTTGAACCTTAACTTAATTAAAATGAATCAACTGTGTGAGTTACCGTGATGGTCTCTTCTCGGCGGAGTCCGGGAAGTGAACACGGTGTTGGAGTAATGCTTGCCGCAGGTTGCTCCCTAGTTATTCGTTCACGCTTTGCCTTCTCTTCTCGCTCTCTTTTGCGAACAGGTTAGCCACCATATATGCTAGTCGCTTGCTGCAGCTCCACATATTTTACCTTGCCTTTCCTATAAGCTTAAATAGTCTTGATCGCGAGGGTGCGAGATTGCTGAGTCCCTGTGGCTCACAGTTTACTTCCAAACCAGATGCAGGGCCTGATGACTCCGTTCCAGATGACGCGCTTGAGCTCAAGTGGGAGTTCGACGAGGACTCACACCGTTACTATGTTTCTTTCCCTGATGATCAGTAGTGGTGCCCAGTTGGGGCGATCGGGACCATATCGCATGTTGGGTTGATCTTTTATTTTGGCGCCGTAGTCGGGCCATGAGTGTTTGGATGATGTAATGCTATTTATGTACTTTGTTTGACGTGGCGAGTGTAAGCCAACTATGTTCCTTCCCCTTTATTATTGATATTACATGGGATATTGTGATGATTGCCTAAATTGCGACATTGCTTTCAATGCGGTTATGCCTCTAAGTCGTGCCTCGACACGTAGGAGATATAGCCGCATCGAGGGCGTTACAGGTTCGTGCCACGAACCGGTACTAAAGACCCCCCCCCCTTAGTACCGGTTGGTGCCACCAACCGGTACTAAAGGTTGTGCGTTGCCACCGGCGGTGCACAATGTTTAGTCCCACCTCGCCGAGCGAAGGGCAGCCGCACTGGTTTATAAACCCAGCCGCGGCTGCTCCTTCGAGATTCTCTATATAGCAGGCTTCTGGGCCTAATTAACTAGGGCGCGCTGCCCTGTGAGCCTGCTGGTCCTTCTGGGCCAGCATTTGCACACCCTAGGTCTAGCAGGCCCACTGGGCAGCGCGCGAACAAATTTTTATATAGTTTTTTCTTTTCTGCATTATTTATTTTCTTCTATTTATTTTTAGTAGTTTTTTATATAGTTTTTTTCTTTTCTGCATTATTTATTTTCTTCTATTTATTTTTGAGTAATTTTTTTGTATAGTTTTTTTATTTTCTGCATTATTTCTTTTCTTCTATTTATTTTCTTCTATTTCCAGTTTGTACACGAAGTGCATCCAGTTTTTGCCGTGACCCTCTCTACTCTTTCGCGCATGCTATGTGGGTGATATGATGATACCATGCCAAGTTTCAACATTTTCAGGATTCATTTTGTAGTGATTTTCAATTTCATGGTCATTTAGCTCTCTAACCAATTAGGTAAATGACCAAAAAACAACAAATGATGTCAGAACATGTTGGAAATTGATGACGTTGCTTTGAATGCTGCATACTGAACACAAAAGTAGTCCGGAGTTCAAATAAGTTTAAAAAATATTGAAGTGGCCGTGTAACAGATGAGTTCTCGTCCGAAACCCTGATACTCCGAAAGAGTTCGTCCAGTTTGTACACGAAGTGCGTCCAGTTTTTGCTGTGACCCTCTCTACTCTTTCGCGCATGCTATGTGGGTGATATGATGATACCATGTCAAGTTTCAACATTTTCAGGATTCATTTTGTAGTGATTTTCAATTTCACGGTCATTTAGCTCTCTAAACAATTAGGTAAATGACCGAAAAACAACAAATGATGTCAGAACATGTTGGAAATTGATGACGTTGCTTTGAATGCTACATACTGAACACAAAAGAAGTCCGGAGTTCAAATAAGTTATTAAAAATAAAAAAGAGGTGCAATGCTGGTTAATTTGCTTCAAGCCTTTCGGAATAGTGTAGACTGCACTGCACATAGCTCAGTGCAATCTATGTTGTTCCGCAAGGCTTGAAGCTAATCAACATGCAGGTGAGCATTGCAACTCTTCGTCATTGTCTATGCACTCACGGCTTATAAACCACTCATACTGCCTCTCCCTTGGCGAGGTGGGACTAAAAATCAGTTTACTAAGAAACTCTAGTACCGGTTCATGGCATGAACCGGCACTAAAGGTCTTCGTGGGGGCCCCAGCCTGACCATAGCCTGAGACAGCCTCATTAGTACCGGTTCTTGGCATGAACCGGTACTAAAGGTTGCCCACGAACCGGTACTAATGATGCCCGCCTGCCTAGCCATTGGAACTGGCACTAATGGTCACATTAGTGCCGGCTCAAATTCAAACCGGCACTAATGTGCTTCACATTTGACCCTTTTTCTACTAGTGTTGATTTGGGCTTGGAGGTGCTCGATCTTCTTGTGAAGCTTGAAGATGGTCTCCCCAACGTTCTTGGCATCCGGCTTGTGGTTGTTGGTGAACTCCATGATCATCATATGGTTGGTGTCGAGTCTGTGTTCCACCATCTCTTAGCACTTGAAAACTTGTTGCTCCATTGCCTCGAGCCTTGTCTCCACGCTTCCGGTTCTCCTTGGTCCCTCAACATCGCGGATGTGCGGCACCCCCTCATGCATCTCAATGGTTTGAGGGTGTTGGAGCACTTTCGCGAGGTAGGGGTTGATGACCTTCTCGAAAACTTGTCCTTGGGGGCACTTGAAGACGACATGATGACCTAGATCTGTCAGAAAAACAGCTCGAAACAAAGACGAGAGATTTTTGCGTGATACGGGAGTCAAAATCTCCGAGAGATTATATAATGAATTTTTACTGACCAAAATACGTATCGTGCAAGAAAATGGAGTCCGGAGAGTGCACGAGGTGCCCACGAGGCAGGGGGCGCGCCCTCCACCCTCGTGGAGCCCTCGTGTCCTTCCCGGACTGCTTCTTATTTTTCTATTTTTCTAAATATTCCAAAAAGGAGAAAAATTGCCATTAGAACTATTTTGGAGTCGGTTTACTTACCGTACCACATACCTATTCCTTTTCGGAGTCTGAAACGTTCCGGAAAATGTCCCTTATCTATTCCTCCGGGGTTACGGTTTCAATAACATTGGTTTCAACATTTATAGGATTACCTGAGATATAATGTTTGATTCTTTGACCGTTCACCACCTTCGGGTTTTTGCCTTCGAAGTTGTTGATTTTTATGGCACCGGAACGATAAACCTCCTCGATAACGTAAGGACCTTCCCATTTAGAGAGAAGCTTTCCTGCAAAAAATCTTAAAAGAGAGTTGTATAGCAATACATAATCACCTACATTAAACTCACGCTTTTGTATCCTTTTGTCATGCCATCTTTTAACCTTTTCTTTAAACAATTTGACATTCTCATAGGCTTGGGTTCTCCATTCATCAAGTGAGCTAATGTCAAATAACCTTTTCTCACCGGCAAGTTTGAAATCATAATTGAGCTCCTTAATAGCCCAATAAGCCTTATGTTCTAGTTCGAGAGGTAAGTGACCCGCTTTTCCATAAACCATTTTATACGGAGACATACCCATAGGATTTTTATATGCAGTTATGTAGGCCCATAATGCATCATCAAGTTTCTTGGACCAATTCTTTCTAGATCTATTAACAGTCTTTTGCAAAATTAATTTTAGTTCTCTATTACTCAATTCTACTTGACCACTAGACTGTGGGTGATAAGGATATGCAATTCTATGATTAACATCATACTTACCAAGCATTTTACGGAAAGCACCATGATTAAAATGTGAACCACCATCAGTCATTAAATATCTAGGGACTCCAAACCTCGGAAAAAATAACTTCTTTAAGCATCTTAATAGAGGTGTTATGATCAACACAACTAGTTGGAATAGCTTCTACCCACTTAGTAACGTAATCAACAATAACTAAAATATGTGTTTATCCATTAGAGGCAGGAAAAGGTCTCATATAATCAAAGCCCCAAACATCAAATGGTTCAATAACAAGTGAATAATTCATAGGCATTTCTTGACGTCTACTAATATTACCAATTCTTTGACATTCATCACAAGACAAGACAAACTTACGGGCATCCTTGAAGAGAGTAGGCCAATAAAAACCGGATTGCAATACCTTCTGTGCAGTTCTATCTCCAGCATGGTGTCCTCCATAAGCCTCGGAGTGACACTTGTATAGGATCTGTTCATGTTCATGCTCAGGTACACAACACCTAATAACACCATCTACTCCTTCTTTATAGAGATGTGGGTCATCCCAAAAGTAATGTCTTAAATCATAGAAGTACTTTTTCTTTTGCTGGTATGTGAAACTAGGTGGTATAAACTTAGCAACAATGTAATTAGCATAATCAGCATACCATGGAGCAGTGTGAGAAGCATTTATGACATTTAATTGTTCATCATGAAAGCTATTATCAATAGGTAATGGGTCATCAAGAACATTTTCTAACCTAGACAAGTTATCTACAACGGGGTTCTCAGCTCCCTTTCTATCAATAATATGCAAATCAAATTCTTGTAGTAAGAGAACCCATCTAATAAGTCTAGGTTTAGCATCTTTATTTTACATAAGATATTTAATAGCAACATGATCAGTGTGAATAGTTACTTTAGAATCGACAATATGAGGTCTGAACTTATCACAAGCAAATACAACTGCTAAGAATTCCTTTTCAGTAGTAGCATAATTTGTTTGAGCATTGTCTAGAGTTTTACTAGCATATTGAATAACATTTAATTTCTTATCAACTCTTTGTCCTGGAAGAGCACCTACAACATAATCACTAGCATCACACATAATTTCAAAAGGTAAATTCCAATCAGGTGGCTGAACAATAGGTGCAGAGATTAATGATTTCTTAAGTATTTCAAATGCTTCTACGCAATCATCATCATCAAAGACGAATGGTATATCTTTTTGTAATAAATTAGTCAGAGGCCGAGAAATTTTTGAGAATTCCTTAATGAACCTCCTATAAAAACCGGCATGACTAAGGACACGGCATCTTTTCAATAGCATCAACTTTAGCTTTATCACCTTCAATGCCTCTTTCAGAAATTTTGTGCCCCAAGACAATACCTTCATTAACCATAAAGTGGCATTTCTTCCAATTCAAGACAAGGTTAGTTTCTTCACATCTCTGCAAAACTCGATCAAGGTTGCTTAAGCAATCATCAAAAGAGGATCCATAAATGGACAAATCATCCATGAATACCTCACATATCTTTTCACAAAAATCAGAAAATATAGCCATCATGCATCTTTGAAAGGTAGCAGGTGCATTACATGAACCAAAAGGCATACGTCTATAAGCAAAAGTACCGAAAGGGCAAGTAAAAGTGGTCTTAGATTGATCATCAGCTGACACATGTATTTGGGAGAAACCAGAATAACCATCTAGAAAGCAAAAAATGAGTATGTTTGGATAATCTTTCTAGCATTTGATCAATAAAAGGTAAGGGGTAATGATCTTTTTTAGTAGCCTTATTTAATTTGTGGAAATCAATTACCATCCTATAACCTGTAATAATTCTTTACGGAATCTATTCATCTTTGTCACTAGGAACAATAGTAATACCTCCCTTCTTAGGAACACAATGGACAGGACTTACCCACTGACTGTCAGCAACGGGATAAATTATACCTGCCTCAAGGAGCTTTAGTATTTCTTTTCTTACCACTTCTTTCATCTTAGGATTTAGTCGTCGTTGGTGATCAATAACTGGTTTGGCATCCTTTTCCAAATTTATTTTGGGTTGACATAGAGTGGGACTAATGCCCTTTAGATCATCAAGAGTATATCCAATAGTAGCACGGTGTTTCTTCAGAGTTTTCAATAATCTTTCTTCCTCCTTCTCTGAAAGGTTAACACTAATAATAACAGGATATATCTTCTTTTCATCAAGATAAGCATATTTAAGAGTATCAGGCAATGGTTTAAGCTCAAACACGGGATCACCGTTGGGTGGAGGAGGATCCCCTAAAATTTCAACATGCAAGTTGTGTTTCAGAATAGGTCCCTATTTAAAGAACACTTCATCTATTTCCCTTCTTTCATTCATATACATATCATTTTCATGGTCTAGCAAATATCGTTTTAAAGGACCACTAGGAGGTACGACAATAGAAGCAAGACCAATAATTTCATCTTTACTAGGCAATTCTTCTTCACGGTGTTGTCTACGAAATTTAGAAAAGTTGAACTCATGAGACATATCACCTAAACCAATAGTAATAATATCCTTTTTGCAGTCTATCCTAGCATTAATAGTGTTTAAGAAGGGTCTACCAAATATAATGGGACAAAAGCTATCTTGTGGGGAACCAAGAACAAGAAAATAAGTAGGATATTTAGTTTTCCCACACAAGACTTCAACATCTCTAACAATTCCCATTGGTGAAATAGTATCTCTATTGGCAAGTTTAATGGTGACATCAATTTCTTCTAACTCGGCAGGTGCAATATCATGTATAATTTCTTTGTAAAAGTCAATAGGTATTGCACTAGCACTAGCACCCATATCACACAAGCCATGATAACAATGATCTCCTATTTTAACAGAAATAACAGGCATGCCTACCACAGGTCTATGTTTATCTTTAGCATAAGGTTTAGCAATTCTAGCAGTTTCATCACAGAAATAAATAACATGCCCATCAATATTATCAGCCAAGAGATCCTTAACAATAGCAATATTAGGTTCAACTTTAACTTGCCCAGGAGGTGTATAGGTTCTAATATTGCTTTTACGAACCACAGTTGAAGCTTTAGCATGATCTTTCATCCTAACAGGAAAAGGTGGTTTGTCAACATAAGTAGTAGCAGCAATAGGATCATTATAAGTGATAGTCTTTTCTTCAACTTTAATAGGTGCAGCTACTTTTACTTCTATGGGAGGATGATATTTAAACCACTTCTCTTTAGGGAGATAAATATGAGTAGCAAAATATTCACAGAAAGAAGCTACTATCTTAGAGTCAAGTCCATATTTAGTGCTAAATTTACGGAAAACATCGGTATCCATAAAAGATTTAACACAATAAACTTAGGTGTCATACCTGACTCCTTACCTTCGTCGAGATCCCAATCTTCAGAGTTGCGTTCAATTCTTTCCAATAAATCCCATTTGAATTCAATAGTCATCGTCATAAAAGAGCCAGCACAAAAAGTATCAAGCATGGTGCAGTTGTTATCAGAAAGCCGAGCATAAAAATTTTGAATAATCATTTCTCTTGAAAGCTCATGATTGGGGCATGAATATAACATTGACTTAAGCCTCCCCCAAGCTTGAGCGATGCTTTCTCCTTCGCGAGGCCAAATATTATATATATATATATATATAATTACGATCATGATGAACAAGGTGCATAGGATAAAACTTCTGATGAAATTCCAATTTCAATCGTTTGTAGTTCCATGATCCCATATCATCACATAGCCTATACCATCTCAATGTGTCTCCCTCCAAAGATAAAGGGAAGACCTTCTTCTTGATAACATCATTGAATATACCTGTAAGCTTAAATAATCCATAAACTTCATCCACATATATTAGGTGCTCATCGGGATGTAATGTTCCATCTCCTGCAAAAGGATTAGCTAGCAGTTTTTCTATCATACCCGAAGGAATTTCAAAGTAGATATTTTCATTTTCAGTAGGTCGAGGAGCAACTCTTTGCTCTACTGGTCGGGGTGAAGATACCCCGAACAAGCCCCTCAGAGGATTACTTTCCATAGTAACAAGTGACAGTAAATTTCAGCACACTATATAAACTTTTCCTTACCAAATTCCACCTACCAAAGGCGCTTCACTCAGCAGCAATGGAGCCAGAAAAGAGTCTTGATGACCCACAAGTATAGGGGATCTAGCGTAGTCCTTTCTATAAGTAAGAGTGTCGAACCCAACGAGGAGCAGAAGGAAATATAAGCGGTTTTCAGCAAGGTATTCTCTGCAAGCACTGAGATTATAGGTAACAGATAGTTTTGCGACAAGATAATTTGTAATGAGCAACAAGTAACAAAAGTAAATAAAGTGCAGCAAGGTGGCCCCATCCTTTTTGTAGCAAAGGACAAGCCTGGATAAATTCTTATATAGAGAAAAGCGCTCCCGAGGACACATGGGAATTATCGTCAAGCTAGGTTTCATCACGATCATATGATTCGCGTTCGGTACTTTGACAATCTGATATGTGGGTGGACCAGTGATTGGGTGTTGTCCTTACTTGGACAAGCATCCCACTTATGATTAACCTCTATTTCAAGCATCCGCAACTACAACAAAAGTATTAAGGTAAACCTAAGCATAGCATGAAACATATGGATCCAAATCAGCCCCTTACGAAGCAACACATAAACTAGGGTTTAAGATTCTGTCACTCTAGCAACCCATCATCTACTTATTACTTCCCAATGCCTTCCTCTAGGCCCAAATAATGGTTAAGCGTCATGTAGTCGACGTTCACATAACACCACTAGAGGAGAGACAACATACATCTCATCAAAATATCGAACGAATACCAAATTCACATGACTACTAATAGCAAGACGTCTCCCATGTCCTCAGGAACAAACGTAACTACTCACAAAGCATATTCGTGTTCATAATCAGAGGGGTATTAATATGCATATAGGATCTGAACATAAGATCTTCCACCAAATAAACCAACTAGCATCAACTACAAGGAGCAATCAACACTACTAGCAACCCACAGGTACCAATCCCAGACTTAGAGACAAGAATTGGATACAAGAGATAAAGTAGGGTTTGAGAGGAGATGGTGTTGGTGAAGATGTTGATGGAGATTGACCCCCTCCCGATAAGAGGACCGTTGGTGATGACGATGGCGATGATTTCCCCTTCCCAGAGGGAAGTGTCACCGGCTGAACAGCTCCGCTAGAGCCCTAGATTGGTTCCGCCAAGGTTCCACCTCGTGGCGGTGGAGTCTCGTCCCGAAAGCTTTCTTATGATTTTTTCCTCAACGAAAGACTCCATATAGCAGAAGATGGGCATCGGAGGGCCACCAGGGGGCCCACGAGGCAGGGGGCGCGCCCCCACCCTCATGGCCAGGGTGTGGCCCCCTCTGGAACTTCTTGCGCTCAGTATTTTTTATACATTCTCAAAATGACTTCCGTGAATCAAGCAGAATAGGTCTCTAATATTTGCTCCTTTTCCAGCCCAGAATCCCAGCTGCCGGCATTCCCCCTCTTTATGTAAACCTTATAAAATAAGAGAGAATATGCATAAGTATTGTGACATAATATGTAATAACAACCCATAATGCAATAAATATCGATATAAAAGCATGATGCAAAATGGACGTATCAAGCGCTATCTTGGATCAACAGGTGGAGGCGTGCAGGGCTGCCCTCGCGTCATTGAGGGGGTCGCCCGCCGAGGAGGAATAGATCCGGAAGCGCGAGGAGGTGCTGGCGCTGGAAGCCGTGGAGCGCAGCCTTGAACTCGAACGGCTGGAGACGAGGGAGCGCCAGGTTGCTTAGGCAGAGGACGACGTCGGCGCGCACGAGGTCAGGGCCCTGGAGGAGGTCGACCGCCGGGTGGCCGAGGCTCGTGCGGATCTCGAGAGCAGGCACAACCTGAATCTGAAGCTCGTGGAAGCCGGGGCCGCTGGTAGGATGCGACCTCTTGAGCACTGCGTTGGATTTCCCCGAAGAGGAGGGGATGATGCAGCAAAGTAGCATAAGTATTTCCCTCTGTTTTTAAGAACCAAGGTATCAATCCAGTAGGAGGCCATGCGCAAGTCCCTCGTACCTACACAAAAACAATAGCTCAACACAACCAACGCGCTTAGGGGTTGTCAATCCCTTCACGGTCCCTTACGAAAGTGAGATCTGATAGAGATGATAAATAATATTTTTGGTATTTTTGGTATAGAGATGCAAAGTAAAAAGTAAAAGCAAAGCAATAATAAAGTGATGGAGATTGATATAATGAGAAAGAGACCCGGGGGCCATAGGTTTCACTAGTGGCTTCTCTCAAGAGCATAAGTATTCTACGGTGGGTGAACAAATTACTGTTGAGCAATGACATAATTGAGCATAGTTATAAGAATATCTAGGTATGATCATGTATATAGGCATCACGTCTGAGACAAGTAGACCGACTCCTGCCTGCATCTACTACTATTACTCCACTCATCGACCGCTATCCAGCATGCATCTAGAGTATTAAGTTAAAAACAGAGTAACGCCTTAAGCAAGATGACATGATGTCGAGGCATAGTTTCACGCAATATGATAAAAAAAACATCTTGTTATCCTCGATGGCAACGATACAATACGTGCCTTGCTGCCCCTTCTATCACTGGAAAAGGACACCGCAAGATCGAACCCAAAGCTAAGCACTTCTCCCATGGCAAGAACAACCAATCTAGTAGGCCAAACCAAACTGATAATTCGAAGAGACTTGCAAAGATAACCAATCATACATAAAAGAATTCAGAGAAGTTTCAAATATTATTCATAGATAGACTTGATCATAAACCCACAATTCATGAGTCTCAACAAACACACCACAAAAAGAAGATTACATTGAATAGATCTCCACGAGAGAGGGGGGGAACATTGTATTGAGATCCAAAAGGAGAGAAGAAGCCATCTAGCTACTAACTATGGACCCGTAGGTCTAAAGTAAACTACTCACACTTCATCGGAGAGGCTTGGATGATGATGTAGAAGCCCTCCGTGATCGATGCCTCCTCCGGCGGAGCTCCGGAACAGGCCCCAAGATGGGATCTCGTGGATACAGAAAGTTGCGGCGATGGAATTAGGTTTTTGGCTCCGTCCCCGATCGTTTGGGGGTACATGGGTATATATAGGAGGAAGAAGTACGCCGGTGGAGCTTCGAGGGGCCCACGAGGCAGGGGGTCTGCCCTAGGGGGGCGCGCCCTCCACCCTCGTGGCTGCCTCGTGGCTTTCTTAACGGAGGGTCCAAGCCTCCTGGATCTTATCTGATGAGAAAATCACGTTTCCGAAGGTTTCATTCCGTTTGGACTCCCTTTGATATTCCGTTTCTCCGAAACACTGAAATAGGCAAAAAAAACAGCAATTCTGGGTTGGACCTCCGGTTAATAGGTTAGTCCCAAAATTAATAAAAAAGTGGAAAATAAAGCCCAATATAGTCCCAAACTGTAGATAATATAGCATGGAGCAATCAAAAATGATAGATACGTTGGAGACGTATCAAGCATCCCCAAGCTTAATTCCTGCTCGTCCTCGAGTAGGTAAATGATAAAAAGAGAATTTTTGGTGCGGAGTGCTACTTGGCATAATTTAAATGTAATTCTTCTTAATTGTGGTATGAATATTCATATCTGAAAGATTCAAGACAAAAGTTCATATTGACATAAAAATGATAATACTTCAAGCATACTAACTAAATAATTATGTCTTCTCAAAATAACATGGCCAAAGAAAGTTCATCCCTACAAAATCGTATAGTTTAGTCATGTTTCATTTTCGCCACACAAGAATGCTCTCATCATGCACAACCCCGATGACAAGCCAAGCAATTGTTTCATACTTTAGTAATCTCAAACCTATAAACTTTCACGTAATATATGAGTGCGAGCCATGGACAAAGCACTATGGGTGGAATAGAATATAATGAGGGGGGTTATGTGCAGAGGACAAAAAAGGAGAAAGTCTCACATCAACGAGGCTAATCAATGGGCTATGGAGATGCCCACCGATTGATGTTAATGCAAGGAGTAGGGATTGCCATGCAACGGATGCACTAGAGCTATACATGTACGAAAGCTCAACAAAAGAAACTAGTGGGTGTGCATCCAACTTGCTTGCTCACGAAGACCTAGGGCACTTGAGGAGGCCCATTGTTGGAATATACAAGCCAAATTCTATAATGAAAAATTCCCACTAGTATATGAAAGTGATAACATGAGAGACTCTCTACCATGAAGATCATGGTGCTACTTTGAAGCACAAGTGTGGTAAAAGGATAGTAACATTATCCCTTCTCTCTTTTTCTCTCATTTTTTTGGGCCTTTTCTTTTTTTATGGCCTTTCTTTTTTTTGGCCTTCTCTTTTTTTATTCCTCACCGGGGACAATGCTCTAATAATGATGATCATCACACTTCTATTTATTTATAACTCAATGATTACAACTCGATACTAGAACAAAGATGACTCTATATGAATGCCTCCGGCGGTGTACCGGGATATGCAATGAACCGAGAGTGACATGTATGAAAGAATTATGAACGGTGGCTTTGCCACAAATACTATGTCAACTACATGATCATGCTAAGTAATATGACAATGATGAATGTGTCATGATGAAAGGAATGATGGAAAGTTGCATGGCAATATATCTCGGAATGGCTATGGAAATGCCATAATAGGTAGGCATGGTGGCTGTTTTGAGGAAGATATAAGGAGGTTTATGTGTCAAAGAGTGTATCATATCACGGGGTTTGGATGCACCGGCGAAGTTTGCGCCAACTCTCAATGTGAGAAAGGGCAATGCACAGTACCGAAGAGGCTAGCAAGGATGGAAGGGTGAGAGTGCGTATAATCCATGGACTCAACATTAGTCATAAAGAACTCACATACTTATTGCAAAAATCTACAAGTCATCAAAAACCTCGGCACTACGCGCATGCTCCTAGGGGGATAGATTGGTAGGAAAAGAACATCGCTCGTCCACGACCGCCACTCATAAGGAACACAATCAAATAATACCTCATGTTTCAAATTTGTTGCATAACGTTTACCATACGCGCATGCTACGGACATGCAAACCTCAACACAAGTATTTCTCAATTTCACAACTACTCAACTAGCTTGACTTTGATATTATTACCTCCATATCTCAAAACAATCATCAACATCAAACTTTTCTTAGTATTCAACACACTCATAAGAAAGTTTTATTATTAATCTTGCATACCAAGCATATTAGGATTTTAAGCAAATTACCATGCTATTAAGACTCTCAAAATAATATAAGTGAAGCATGAGAGATCAATAGTTTGTATAAAACAAATCCACCACCGTGCTCTAAAAGATATAAGTGAAGCACTAGAGCAAAATTATAAAGCTCAAAAGATATCAGTGAAGCACATAGAGTATTCTATCAAATTCCAAATCATGTATGGCTCTCTCAAAAGGTGTGTACAGCAAGGATGACTGTGGTAAACTAACAAGCAAAGACTCAAATCGTAAAATACGCTCCAAGCAAAACACATATCATGTGGTGAATAAAAATATAGCTCCAAGTAAAGTTACCGATAGAAGTAGACGAAAGAGGGGATGCCATCTGGGGCATCCCCAAGCTTTGGCTTTTAGGTGTACTTAGATTATATTGGGGGTTCCATGGGCATCCCCAAGCTTAGGCTCTTGCCACTCCTTGTTCCATAGTCCATCAAATCTTTACCCAAAACTTGAAAACTTCACAACACAAAACTTAAAGTAGAAAACTCGTGAGCTCCGTTATCGAAAGAAAACAAAATACCACTTCAAGGTACTGTAATGAACTCATTCTTTATTTATATTGGTGTGAAACCTACTGTATTCCAACTTCTCTATGGATTATAAACTATTTTACTAGCCATAGATTCATCAAAATAAGCAAACAACGCACGAAAAACAGAATCTGTCAAAAACAGAACAGTCTGTAGTAATATGTAGCTAGGGAAAGATCTGTAACCCCAAAAATTCTAAAATAAATTTCTGCACGTGAGGAATTTATCTATTAATCATATGCAAAAAGAATTAACTAAATATCACTCTCCAAACAAAAATGACAGCAGTTCTCGTGAGCGCTAAAGTTTCTGTTTTTACAGCAAGTTCAACAAGACTTTCCCCTAGTCTTCCCAACGGTTCTACTTGGCACAAACACTAATTAAACACAAAAAACACAACCTAAACAGAGGCTAAATAATTTATTTATTACTAAAAAGGAGCAAAAGGCAAGGAATAAAAATAAAATTGGGTTGCCTCCCAACAAGCGCTATCATTTAACGCCCCTAGCTAGGCATAACAAGCAAGAATAGATCTAGGTATTGACATCTTTGGTTTTCAACTTTTTAGCGGAATGAAGATCGAATCTGGGAGGTTCTTTACGTTTCCCTTCATATTCTGAAATTTTTAGATCTAAAGAATCCAACCGCTTATTGCAAAGGGTAATCAACATATTCGTGCGGTGAATATTTCCACTAATGTTCTTAAGAGGTTCAAGAGATTTCTACAAGATTTTAGTAACTTCACAATTTTTTTCAAAAACTTGTGTCTCTTACTGAGTAGGATGAGGCCCCTTTTGTTGAGGTAGTGTTCCCACTATACCTTCTATAATTTCAAGTGCAATATGGGGATCGATTTCAATAAAATTGCCTTTGGCAACGCAATCCAAGAGTTGTCTATGAGACATATTTAATCCAACATAAAAATTGTGAAGCAAAATTCTCAGATTTATTTCAGAGGTACAATTACGATGAGATTCCATTATTCTCAACCAGGCATCTTTTAGGTTTTCTCCTAACCTTTGTTCAAAGTGAAATATTTTGAACTCAGGGTTCAACGGAGAAGATAAGGGACTAGCCATAACGACAAGCAAGCAAACTAACACATAAGCAAACAAAAGGCAAACGGGCAAAAGGAGGCAAATAGAGAAAGAGAGGAAGGATAGAGAGAGAGAGGGCGAATAAAACGGCAAGGGTGAAGTGGGGGAGAGGAAAACGAGAGGCAAATGGCAAATAATGTAATGCGGGAGATAGGGATTGTGATGGGTACTTGGTGTGTTGACTTTTGCGCAGACTCGCCGGCAACGGCGCCAGAAATTCTTTTTGCTACCTCTTGAGCACTACGTTGGATTTCCCCGAAGAGGAGAGGATGATGCAACAAAGTAGCGTAAGTATTTCCCTCAGTTTTTGAGAATCAAGGTATCAATCCAGTAGGAGGCCACGCACAAGTCCCTCGTACCTACACAAAAACAATAGCTCAACGCAACCAACACGCTTAGGGGTTGTCAATCCCTTCACGGTCACCTACGAAAGTGAGATCTGATAGAGATGATAAATAATATTTTTGGTATTTTTGGTATAGAGATGCAAAGTAAAAAGTAAAAGCAAAGTAAAAGCAAAGCAAAGCAATAATAAAGTGATGGAGATTGATATAACGAGGAAGTGACCCGGGGGCCATAGGTTTCACTAGTGGCTTCTCTCAAGAGCATAAGTATTCTACGGTGGGTGAATAAATTACTGTTGAGCAATTGACAGAATTGAGCACAGTTATGAGAATATCCAGGTATGATCTTTTATATAGGCATCACGTCCGAGACAAGTAGACCGACTCCTGCCTGCATCTACTACTATTACTCCACTCATCGACCGCTATCCAGCATGCATCTAGAGTATTAAGTTAAAAACAGAGTAACGCCTTAAGCAAGATGACATGATGTAGAGGGATAGTTTCATGCATCATGATAAAAACCCCATCTTGTTATCCTTGATGGCAACGATACAATACGTGCCTTGCTGCCCCTTCTGTCAGTGAGAAAGGACACCGCAAGATCGAACCCAAAGCTAAGCACTTCTGCCATGGCAAGAACAACCAATCTAGTAGGCCAAACCAAAATGATAATTCGAAGATACTTGCAAAGATAACCAATCATACATAAAAGAATTCAGAGAAGATTCAAATTTTATTCATAGATAGACTTGATCATAAACCCACAATTCATCGATCTCAACAAACACATTGCAAAAAGAAGATTACATCGAATAGATCTCCACGAGAGAGGGGGAGAACATTGTATTGAGATCCAAAAAGAGAGAAGAAGCCATCTAGCTACTAACTATGGACCCGTAGGTCTAAAGTAAACTACTCACACTTCATCGGAGAGGCTTGGATGATGATGTAGAAGCCCTCCGTGATCGATGCCTCCTTCGGCGGAGCTCCGGAACAGGCCCCAAGATGGGATCTCGTGGATACAGAAAGTTACAGCGGTGGAATTAGGTTTTTGGCTCTGTCCCGGATCGTTTGGGGGTACGTGGATATATATAGGAGGAAGAAGTATGTCGGTGGAGCTTCGAGGGGCCCACGAGGCAGGGGGCGCGCCCTAGGGGGGCGCGCCTCCACCCTCGTGGCCACCTCGTGGCTTTCTTGACAGAGGGTCAAAGTCTCCTGGATCTTATCTGATGAGAAAATCACGTTTCCGAAGGTTTCATTCCGTTTGGACTCCATTTGATATTCCGTTTCTCCGAAACGCTGAAATAGGCAAAAAAACAGCAATTCTGGGCTGGACCTCCGGTTAATAGGTTAGTCCCAAAAATAATATAAAAGTGGAAAATAAAGCCCAATATAGTTCAAAACAGTAGATAATATAGCATGGATCAATCAAAAATTATAGATACGTTGGAGACGTATCATAGGACTGGTGCCCTCAAGTCCAGGTTGGTCGAGGTGGAGTGGCGCGAGGAGGCCACCGCATCAGCCCTGGCCTCGGCGCAGGCTGAGCTGGCTTCCGCCCGCGCCGAGCTGCTCTCTCTTCAGCAGTGGGTGACCGGCGCCGAGTCCGTCACGCAG
The DNA here is from genome assembly GCA_034509565.1 of Triticum monococcum. Classification (NCBI taxonomy): domain Eukaryota; kingdom Viridiplantae; phylum Streptophyta; class Magnoliopsida; order Poales; family Poaceae; genus Triticum; species Triticum monococcum. The sequence goes on along the minus strand of CM067845.1, from coordinate 360,253,537 downwards.
CAGAACAGGGACGAAGTGCTCGAGTGGCGGACGTTGGAGCGTGTGCACGCCCCCATGCTCGAGGACCTCAGGAACAGGGCCAACACCGCCCTAGGCCATATCTGCGATGAGAATGCTCCTCATCCCCATGCAAACGACTACGCCAGCCACCTCCACTTCTTTGGGGATGTGGTGGAACGCCTGCAAGACCGTTCCGAGAGGGCTCGCCAACATGTTGAGGAGAGGAGTCGCAGTCTGCTCGGGCGCGCATTCTCCTGCGTCTTTAGCCACCTCCGGAACATCGACCCCGACTTCGATTTTGACGCCGCCATTGCTCCCATACCGGAAGCCATCCGGGGCGACCTGGCGCGTTGGGTTGAAGACAATGTGGATGCGCTGGTCATGGCCTTTGCTTCCGACAACGACGTGGTAGTGGTTGTGGAAGACGAAGGCGACATGGTTGACGACGGTGACACCGGTGCCGGTGAAGGTGGGGTCGACGCCGACGATGGCGATAGCGACGCCAACCGTGCATCTGAAGGTGATGTGGGGGACGTGGCGAGCGACATATCCGGATGATCCCTCGTTCCCCTGTCGTTTACCCTGTAAAAACTTGGGCGTCGTCCTGGAAAATTGTAAGAGCATTTTGAGAGGGGAGCCCCTCATGTAAACAATCGTAGCTTTTATCCTTGTGTGTCAAATTGAATACGCGTCTTCACGAGCTTACGCATGCCGGGGCAAGGTTGTTGTTGCGGTTTACCTTATATTGGACGAGCCCAAAACCGGCCCAAGAGATTGCGTGTTTTTGAGAAGCTCCTGAGGAGTTCGACGACATGCCCGAGGCGGCCATGTGGTAAGCAAGTGTCAGTCACGGCTTGGTGCGTGCGTGGCTCGTGTGTTTCATGCCCAGCCCGGCTCGCGAGGGGCCTGCGAGGGGGGAGCGACTGGCGCGAACTCCGAAATAAGGCAAGAACTAGACTGTGAGAAATAGCTCGAACGAGAAAAGGCATCCCCCCACGTGCATCAAATAAAATTCAACTTCAACTTAAATCCAAATCCACAAGGCAGGGTTACAGAAAAGAAATCCAAAGCAAATGGCCGCGTCCAGCGCCTAGTCCAGTCTTCGACGCCTTCTCACCAGCGTGGAGCTAAGTGCTGCCACTTGGCATGGGAGGGAGCCCTCGAGGCCCGAGGGTGGCCCTCCTGAGGCTCTGGGGCGTGTATAGCCCCACTCATTATTACGTGAGAGTGTCATGGGCGGCGATCTTCACAAGAGTGAGCCTTACTTCATATTCCCTGATGAGGGCCCTGCCTCGCGCCACCCCCTACCACCGCTGGGACGACCGGAAACCAGGACGGCCCAATGAGGGTAGAGAGGATGCCAGCGGCGCCCTCGGCGACCACGGGTCCTCTGCCGGGGGAAAGGTCGCCGTCGCCACCCCGGTAGAGGGCCTACCTTCGGGTGTTGCCTTGCTCCGTGTGACACGGGGAGGGGCCTTGCTCCTGGCCCCTTCCACGCAGCCCCCAACGGGTCTCTCCTGTCGGGGCGGGCATTGCCTTGCCGGAACCATCGTTTGGTGTCGTGACCTAGTTCACCTGTGACTCATGGTTAGTGTAAGCTTGCCCTTGAGGGATTATTGGTACCCTGTATCTGTCGTCAATGGTGGGGCCGGCGGGGCTCTCTGGCGGCTCCTGGAAGGCTTCAGCTCCTAACACCTCCTCCTCCCATCCTGGCCGGAGGAACGAGTCGGGGTCGTCCTCCGGCGTGTACTCTTGATCCATCATGCGGGGCACGTACGCCTCCGAGGCCGCTGCCCCGAAGACCTCGCTGAAGTGCCCCACACTCCATGTTGCTCGGCCCATCACGCTGTCTTGAGGGTGGCGGGTGGTGCTCCGATGAGGCCGTGTGCGAGGACGCTCGTGCCCGCGCCCATCCGAGGTGGCTCGGATGTGAGGGGATGCCCTTCGCCACAGACCGCACTGATGTCGACGAAGCTCCCGGGCGCGGTGAGGCCCGCTGTCGGATCCTGCCGCTGCCCGGGGCGTGAGCTGGTAGCAGAAAGGTGGTGCTCCTGTGGCCGCCACGTCCAGGAGCTCGGCGACGCGTTCCAGCAGTGCATCTCAGCCGCTCTCCATCAGCCGGCACTGTAGCAGCTCCCGTGCCACAGTGAGCGTGGCCCGCATGTTCGCCTGCTCCCTCCTGGTGTGCGGCGCCATCGCTGCGGCATGGCTGGCGGCCCTTGCAGTGGCTCGCGTCTATCGGGGGTTAAGAGCAGAGGGTGAGTGGCCGCGCCGCCCACACCACGCGGTGTTTGGTGCGCGCGCCGCCTGAGACGCAGGGTTGAGGACTTCCTGGGCAGGCGGCGCCGCCCGGGCGGGCCAGGATTCCCATCGGTCGTCGTCAGCCCTCGGGTCGCCAGACATCGGAACCACGGAGCATCGGCGGATTGTCTGGTGGGGAAGAAGCTCCAGCGCACCCCTACCTGGCACACTAAATGTCGGATCACGGGTTCCGGCAAAACCCTTAAGGTTCGAACACTGGGGTGCGCGCGAAGATCCCCCCCCCCTATCGGTCTGCGTCCTAATTTAGCCTAGATCTCACGAACTAACTCGACGAACTTGCAACACAAAGGACACAAGATTTATACTGGTTTGGAAAACCATTGTGGTGTAATACCCTACTCCAGTGTGGTGGTGGTGGATTGCCTCTTGGGCTGAGGATGAACAGTACAAGGGGAAGAACAGCTTCCTGAGGTTGAGGTGTTCTTGTACTCGGTGCACTTGTGTGGCTGAGGATGAACTTGATCCGTCGTCCCGTCCCGCATATGGTGGTGGCTAGTCCTATTTATAGAGGCCATGGACCTCTCCCCCAATATTAAGCGGGAAGGGAGCCAACAACAGCCAATTTGAAAGGGGACAGCTAGTACAAGCTATCCTGACAAAAGGTGGTCTTTGCCTGCCAAAGGTTCTGGTGGTGACGCCGTCCTGGGGTCCATGGTGACCTCCATCTTGCCATCCTTCTGGCCTTGGTCTCGTTGCACCAATATGGAAACCTTTGCTTGATGCCTCGGTACTCCGCGCCTGCGCTTGCCCCCTTATCACCAAAGAGGAAACAAGGACGTTGCGCGCGCTGGCACCCGCCTTGGTCTCGGTCATCATGGCTCACGTCACGAGAACCTCGCGAGGTTTGCCCGACCTTGAACTCTCAGCCCCTCACGAGCCAGCCTGGCGAGGCTGTTCCTGAGGAGGTCTTGTGTCGTCCGCCTCGCGAGGCTCAGCCCCTCACGAGGGTCTTGATTCCTTGTTGATGAAGATGGGTCATACAGGCCTGCCAGCAAAGCCACGCAGTGGGCCGCAGGAAGGCAAGTCTAGGGACCCCCGTTCCCAGAACATCGACAACCTCCTCCACCAAGAACGGAGCTGTGAGGGTCGCATTATCTGCCGCGAAAACGTGCATGTGCTACGGCCATACGTCGGGTGCCAGATCAACTCCTTCCTGAGGGGAGGATGAGAATAGGGCCTTATAGAAGCCGCTGACATGGGTTCGGATGTCTTTCGGACACTTCAGGAGGTTCTCACTGTCCCAAAGCAAGGGGATGGTGTTTCGGCGCCACTGGCCATTTTCAATGGCCTAGAAGTAGGCCGTATTGTGCCCCCCTTGAGGACCTAGTTTATTGTACCCCACAGTCGCTAGTAGGCCTACTTAATTTGTGTATATGATAGTCAGTTGATCCTCAAGATTGTAACGGAGTAGCCACTCGTCTAGGGTAAGGCCCATGGTGGCGGACCGGAGATCTAGGGCCTAGATGGAGTCGAGAAGGGATTTCTTTCACTCTCTCAAGTTCTGGACGAGGTTAGCACCCCATCCCTTCATGAACTATCGCGATCGTTTTATACAGATGTGCTAGGAGTCAATGGTCGAGAGGTTGTGGTGGGGGGCAAGGAGCGCCTCCCGCCATCTATCGCGGACGACCTCGACAAAACCATTTTGGTTAAGCTAGAAGGTCTCTAAGCGGAACCGTGGGGGTTAGGGGCCGGTTGTTCTCGGAGGAGAGGAGAAGGGGACGTGGTCAGACCCAATCCGGGTGATCACCTGGAGAGATGCCATGTGGCATCGTAGCTCCAACTCAAGGGACACCATGACCCGGTCCAGGACGGAGCGGCTTGGGTCAGCATAGCGGTTGGTCCAGGTAAATATGGCACCAACCCTATCTAGTTCACAGATACCAAGATCCGCTATGCAGTCGTTGGACATCTGCATCCGAGGGAAGTTGACGAGATTTTTGCTTTTGTCTGCCTTCAAACAAATGAGGTTAAAATCCCCGCAACCACTACTACTAGCTAGGCAGCCGAGACCTTCCACTGCAACTCATCACGGAAGGCCTCAGACCGGCGGTGATCAGCAAAGCCATGCACAATTATGATATGTCTCCGTCGTATCTACTTTTCCTAACGCTTTTCCTCTTGTTTTGGACTCTAATTTGCATGATTTAATGAAACTAACCAGGACTGATGTTGTTTTCAGCAAAACTACCATGGTGTTATTTTTGTGCAGAAATAAAAGTTCTCATATTGGAACGAAACTTTTTGGAGAATTTTTATACAATAAAAGAAAAATACTGGAGCCAAGAACCACCGGAGGGGGGTCCCTGGGGGAGCACAACCCACCAGGGCGCACCCCCTCCTGGCACACCCAGGTGGGTTGTGCCCACCTGGTGGCCCCACTGACCCTATCTCCGACGCTATAAAATCCTATTTTCTGAGAAAAAAATCAGGGAGAAAGAATTATCATGTTTCATGAGACGAAGCCGCCACCACCTCATGTTCTTCATCAGGAGGCCAGATCTGGAGTCTGTTCGGGGCTCCAGAGAGGGGGACCTTTGATCTTCGTCATCACCAACCCTCCTTCATCACCAATTCCATGATGCTCCCCACCGAGAGTGAGTAATTCCTTCATAGGCTCGTTGGTAGGTGAGAAGTTGGATGAGATTCATCATGTAACCGAGTTAGTTTTGTTAGGGCTTGATCCCTAATATCCACTATGTTCTGAGATTGATGTTGTTATGACTTTGCCATGCTTAGTGCTTGTCACTGAGGGCCTGTGTCATGATTTCAGATCTGAACCTTTTATGTTTTCACCATTATATCTATGTTCTAGATCCGATCTTGCAAGTCATATTCACCTATTACGTGTTATGATCCATCAACCCCAGTGTAACAGTAATTGGGATACTTTCTGGTGATGACCGTAGTTTGAGGAGTTCACCTATTAATTATGTGTTAATGCTTTGTTCCTGTTCTCTATCAAAAGGAGGCCTTAATATCGCTTAGTTTCCTTATGGACCCCGCTGCCATGGGAAAGAAGGACAAAAGATGTGATACAAGTTCTTTTCCATAAGCACGTATGACTATTTACGGAATACATGCCTACATTATATTTTTGATCTGGAGCTAGTTCTGTATCACCCTAGGTTATGATTGTTATATGATGAATATCATCCAACAAAATTCACCGATCCTATGCCTACGAATTTTCCACAAATTGTTTCTGCTAAGTTACTATTGTTGTTGCTACGGTTACACTTACTACAAAATCATTGCTATCACTCTTACCGTTACTGTTACTATCACCACTACTATCAAAACTTTCATATTACTGTGCTACTGATCATATTGTTGTAGATAATTAATCTCCAGGTGTGGTTGAATTGACAACTCAGCTGCTAATACTTGCAAATATTTTTGGCTCCCCTTGTGTCGAATCTATAAATTTGGGTTGAATACTCTACCCTCGTAAACTGTTGCGACCCCCTATACTTGTGGATTATCAAATTACGACTTCCCACTTGAAGTTTGGCGCCCGTTCCAAGAGTTCCATGCTAACATAGAACTCGCGGTGGTCCACGCTCCCCACCTCGAAGGTGGCGTCCTTTACGCCTAAATGGATGCCATTCGAGTGGCCCGTGGTCCCATTAGAAGGGAGCCAATGCCAGGCAAATAGGTGGGTGCTCAAGCATTCTAGCTCAGAAAGGGAGAATTTTGTGCGCATTGTTTCTTGCATGGCCACAATGTCAATTCGCTCATCTCGCATGTATTCTATCAATTGGCGGTGGCGACCATGTTGGACAAAATCGCGGATGTTCCAGAAGAGGGTATGCATCAAGTGAAAGTGCAACTAATCCCCGCGTGGTTTTGGTAATTCATAACAACATATAGCTCATTGAACTATTATCCATTTAAGTTAAATATTTTAGGAATTTCAATGATTGGCATGGCATGGACTAGAGATGTGGACCCCTCAAAATGCTAAGGACACATATTGGCAAAAGCTCAACACTCTTCATTTTTATTTTAGTGATCCAAGATCACATTGAGTCCATAGGAGAGCCAATACTATTGAAAGGGGATGAGGTGTTGCTTAATGGTCTACTTGCTCAAAGTGCTTAGTGATATTGCTACAAAACCCTCAACCACTTTCTCATTTCCACATTTATCCAAAACACAAAGTTAAACTCGGCCCCACCGATTTGATCTATCTGGCGCCACTGAGTTCATTTGAACTGGCCACTGCCAGAAACCCTAGACAATTCGGTCACACCGATACGGATCTCGGTCTCACCGAGATGGCCTTGCAATCTTTAAGTTGCCTGCTGTAATTATTTTGGTCTCACCAAAATATGCAATTGGTCCCACCGAGTTTGCTTGACATCCTCTCTGTTGCCTTATTGCTTCACTTCGGTCTAACCTAGTTGATGCAATTGGTGTCACCGAGTTGATGTTTGCCCTAAGCCCTAGCACATCGGTCCCACCGAGTTGATCATGTCGGTCCCACCGAGATTCCCAATGTTCACATTTTGAACTAAATTGGTCTCACTGAGTTCTTCTATTTGGTTTGACCGAGTTGGGTCAAATATGTGTAACAGCTCAATTTTGTGTGGAGGCTATATATACCCCTCCACCCCTTCTCCATTAGATAGAGAGAGCTATCAGAACATGCCTACACTTCCACTACTCATTTTTTGAGAGAGAACCACCTACTCATGTGTTGAGACCAAGACATTCCAATCCAACCACAAGAATCTTGATATCTATCCTTCTCCAAGTTGCTTTCCACTCAAATCATCTTTCCACCATAGCCAAATACGTGAGAGATAGTTGAGTGTTGGGGAGACTATCATTTGAAGCACAAGGGTAAGGATGTCATCATCAACACACCATCTATTACCTTTTGGAGAGTGGTGTCTCCTAGATTGGTTAGGTGTCACTTGGGAGCCTCCGACAAGATTGTGGAGTTAATTAAACCAAGGAGTTTGTAAGGGCAAGGAGATCGCCTACTTCGTGAAGATCTACCCAAGTGAGGCAAGTCCTTCATGGGCGATGGCCATGGTGGGGTAGACAAGGTTGCTTCTTCGTGGACCCTTCGTGGGTGGAGCCCTCCATGGACTCGCGCAACCATTACCCTTCGTGGGTTGAAGTCTGCATCAACGTGGATGTACGATAGCACCACCTATCGGACCCACGCCAAAAATCTCCGTGTCTACATTGTGTTTGCCTTCTCCAAACCCTTCCCATTACCTTCATATGCAATGTTTTACTTTCTGCTGCTACACTCTTAGAATTGCATGTGTAGGTTGATTGCTTGACTTTTGCTAAGTTGCTTAAATTTGCCAAAACTTAAAATTGGGAATAGGCTAGATTTTTACTTGGTCAAGTAGTCTAATCACCCCCCCTCTAGACATACTTTCGATCCTACAAGTGGTATTAGAGCTTTGGTCTCCATTTGCCTTGATTTCCATAGCTTTGGTGATCATAGCCTTGGTTTCACTACCTAGAAGAGTATGGCATCTAGAGAGGTAAATTACCACCATAGAGGTCCTTACTTTGATGGTACCAATTTTGCTAGTTGGAAGCATAAGATGAAAATGCATATTCTTGGTCATAACCCAGCTGTTTGGGCAATTGTGCGTATTGGCTTGCAAGGTGAATATTTCGAGTGTGGAAGAGAACCGGATCGAGAAGCGTCGGCGGAAGAATTGAAGATGTTGCAATACAATGCTCAAGCTTGTGATATTCTCTTCAATGTATTGTGCCCCAAAGAATTCAACAAAATCAGACACCTTGAGAATGCAAAGGAAATTTGTGATACTTTGGTTCATATGCACGAAGGTACCGAGTCCGTCAAGGAATCCAAATTGGATGTGCTTCAAAGTCAACCTAACAAGTTCAAAATGAAGGATGGTAAAGGAGTCGCTGAGTACTCTAGGCTTGCTCTCATCACAAATGAGATTGCCGGCTTAGGAAGCGAAGAGATGACCGACCGATTCATCATCAAGAAGATCCTAAGAGCCTTGGATGGAAAATATGGTACCGTGTGCACCTTGATCCAAATGGTGCCCAATTACAAAGATCTCAAGCCAACGGAAGTCATTGGTAGAATTGTTGCTCATGAGATGTCACTCAAGGATAAGGAAGAGCTCCACAACTAGTCTAGTGGTGCTTACAAAGCTTCATGTGATGCTCCTACAACATCAAGTGAGAAACAAGTCTTCAATGAAGAATTTAGCTTAATGGTGAAGAACTTCAACAAATTCTACAAGAGTAGAAGCAAAGAGAGAAGTTCCAAGTCAAGGTCCTACAATGACAAAAGATCTTCTAGTCGTGATCGCAATTGCTACAATTTTGGAAGACCCGGACACTACTCCAATGAGTGTACGGCTCCCTACAAGAGAAGAGAAGATTCACCTAAAAGGAGAAGTAAAAGAGAGGAATCACCACCAATAGAGAGAAGGAGTAGAGATGATCGTTATGAACGAAGACCCTCTCGTAAAAGCAAGGATTCAGAAATAAAGGACAAGTCATCAAAGAGCTACACAAGACGAAGACATCAAGCTCGCGTTGGTGAATATGTATCCGGTTCCGACTCCGGCAACTACTCCGAGAGAAGTTATCACTCCAACTCCGAAAATACTCAAGATGAAGGTGTTGCCGGTCTTGCACTTGTGTCATCAAACTCCTACGACATAGTTGACTCACCAAATGAAGTAATTGGAAGATGCTTCATCTCTAAGGTATCACACCCCGAGTATGTTGATTTCAATAGTGATGAAGATGACTTCCTAGGTGATGATGATCTACTTGTTGACAACACTAGTGATGAAAACTGAGGGAGTCCTAGATTAGGGGGTGTTCGGGTAGCCGGACTATACCTTCAGCCGGACTCCTGGACTATGAAGATACAAGATTGAAGACTATGTCCCGTGTCCGGATGGGACTTTCCTTGGCATGAAAGGCAAGCTTGGCGATGCGGATATTCAAGATCTCCTACCATTGTAACTGACTCTATGTAACCCTAACCCTATCCGGTGTCTATATAAACCGGAGGGTTTTAGTCTGTAGGACAACTTCATCAACTCCATAGACAACAATCATACCATAGGCTAGCTTCTAGGGTTTAGCCTCCTTGATCTCGTGGTAGATCTACTCTTGTACTGCCCATATCATCAATATTAATCAAGCAGGACGTAGGGTTTTACCTCCATCGAGAGGGCCCGAACCTGGGTAAAACATCGTGTTCCCTGCCTCCTGTTACCATCCGGCCTAGACGCACAGTTCGGGACCCCCTACCCGAGATCCGCCGGTTTTGACACCGACATTGGTGCTTTCATTGAGAGTTCCTCTGTGTCGTCGCCTTTAGGCCCGATGGCTCCTTTGATCATCAACAACGATGCGGTCCAGGGTGAGACTTTTCTCCCCGGACAGATCTTCGTCTTCGGCGGCTTCGCTCTGCGGGCCAATTCTCTTGGCCACTTGGAGCAGATCGAAAGCTACGCCCCTGGCCATCAAGTCAGGTTTGGAAGCTTAAACTACACGGCTGACATCCGCGGAGACTTGATCTTCGATGGGTTCGAGCCACGGCCAAGCGCAGCGCTCTATCTCGAGGGGCACGATCTAGCTATGCCTCTGGGTAGTGTCCTGGAGGCCGCACACGCATCGGTTCCGACCTCTAACTCGGAGCCTATTGCGCCAACCGAGGACGAGCGGTTGGACGCCACCTCGGGGGCTGCAATCTTAAAGGCGATCGAGCCGAACGCTAGCCCCGCACTCTGCATGATCCGTGACTCCGAGGATCCGGACTCCTCCCCGGACTCCGAACCCCCCGCGCCCCTACCAATCGAATCCGATTGGGCGCCGATAATGGAGTTCACCGCCGCAGACATCTTTCAGCACTTGCCTTTTGGCGTCATCCTGAATTCTCTTAAGTCTCTCTCTTTACCAGGAGAGCCCTGGCCGGATTACGGTCAGCGAGGATGGATACGGACGACGAAGAAATTCAAAGCCCAGCCACCACCCACTTTGTAGCCACTGTCGATGATTTAACCGACATGCTTGACTTCGGCTCCGAAGACATCGACGGTATGGACGACGATGTAGGAGACGAACAGGAACCAGCACCTGTAGGGCGCTGGTAGGCTACCTCGTCATATGACATATATATGGTGGATACTCCGAAGGATGGAGATGGCGATGGAACAGTGCGGGAGGACACCCCCAAGAAACAGCCAAAGCGCCGGCGTCAGCGCCCCCGCTCTAAATCCCGCCAAAGCAAAAACGGTGATTCCGGCACGGGAGATAATACTACCCCGGACAGCGCCGAAGAACACCCACCTCAGCAAGATTCGGCACCGGAAGATGGAGAAGCCAGCCCTCATGAGAGAGCGGCGGACCAAGAGGTTGAAGATGATAACTATATGCCTCCCTCCGAAGACGAGGCAAGCCTCGATGACGACAAATTCGTCATACCATCAGACCCCGCCGAACAAGAGCATTTTAGACGCAGGCTTTTAGCCACGGCAAGCAGCCTCAAGAAAAAGCAGCAGCAGCTTAGAGCTGCCCAAGATTTGCTAGCTGACAGATGGACTGAAGTCCTTGCGGACGAAGAGTATGAACTCGAACGCCCCTCCAAGAGTTACCCAAAGCGCAGGCCGCTACCTCGATCAGAGGAGGAAGCACCTACATCACCAGCGCATGACATGGCAGACCAGCCACCTCGCGGCCGCGACAGAGAGGTCTCTCGACCCTCCACCCAAGCCATGCCCCGATGCCACTCAACCAAGGCACGGGAAAATACGCCAGACCTGCGAGATGTACTGGAGGACAAGGCAAGACAAACAAGATCGATCTACGGACCACGCAGGCGCCCTACGGCACGTGACGATGATCTTCACTCTGGATACAACAAATCCGGCCGGGCCGAACACAACAGACATAGCTCTTCCGAGCTACGTCGTGATATAGCCCAGTACAGAGGCGCCGCACACCCGCTATGCTTCACGAATGAAGTAATGGAGCATAAAATCCCAGAGGGTTTCAAACCCGTAAACATCGAATCATACGATGGAACAACAGATCCGGCGGTATGGATCGAGGATTATCTCCTTCACATCCACATGGCACGCGGCGATGATCTACACGCCATCAAATACCTCCCGCTCAAACTTAAAGGACCGGCCCAACATTGGCTTAACAGCTTGCCAGCAGACTCAATCGGTTCTTGGGAGGACCTGGAAGCCGCATTCCTCGACAACTTCCAGGGAACTTACGTGCGACCACCGGATGCCGACGACTTAAGCCACATAATTCAGCAGCCAGAGGAATCGGCCAGACAATTCTGGACATGGTTCCTAACAAAGAAAAACCAGATAGTCGACTGTCCGGATGCAGAGGCCCTAGCAGCCTTCAAGCATAACATCCGGGACGAGTGGCTTGCCCGGCACTAGGGACAGGAAAAGCCGAAATCAATGGCAGCCCTCACGACACTCATGACCCGCTTTTGTGCGGGAGAAGACAGCTGGCTAGCTCGTAGTAACAACTTATCAAAGAACCCTGGTAATTCGGATACCAAGGACAAAAGTGGCAGGACACGTCAGAATAAGCAAAAACGCCGCAGCAGCGACAGCAATGAAGACACAGTAGTCAATGCCGGATTCAAAGGCTACAAATCCGGTCAGCGGAAAAAGCCATTCAAAAAGAATACTCAGGGCCCGTCCAGTTTGGACCGAATACTCGACCGCTTGTGCCAGATACATGGCACCCCCGAAAGGCCAGCCAATCACACTAACAGAGATTGTTGGGTGTTCAAGCAGGCAGGCAAGTTAAGCGCCGAAAACAAAGACAAGGGGCTGCACAGCGACGATGAGGAGGAGCCCAAGCCGCCGAACAACAATGGACAGAAGGGTTCTCCCCCACAAGTGCGGACGGTGAACATGATATACGCAACCCACATTCCCAAGAGGGAGCGGAAGCGTGCGCTACGGGACGTATACGCGATGGAGCCAGTCCCCCCGAAGTTCAACCCATGGTCCTCCTGCCCGATCACTTTTGATCGAAGGGACCATCCCACTAGCATCCGTCATGGCGGCTTTGCCGCATTGGTTCTCGATCCAATCATCGACGGATTTCATCTCACAAGAGTCCTCATAGACGGCGGCAGCAGCCTGAACCTGCTTTATCAGGATACAGTGCGGAAAATGGGCATAGATCCCTCAAGGATTAAGCCCACAAAAACGACCTTTAAAGGCGTTATACCAGGTGTAGAAGCCAACTGTACAGGCTCAGTAACACTTGACGTGGTCTTCGGATCCCCGGACAACTTCCGAAGCGAAGAGTTAATCTTCGATATAGTCCCGTTTCGCAGTGGCTATCACGCCCTGCTTGGACGAACCGCATTCGCAAAGTTCAATGCGGTGCCGCACTACGCATATCTCAAGCTCAAGATGCCAGGCCCTCGAGGAGTAATCACGGTCAACGAAAACACCGAACGCTCCCTCCGTAAGGAGTAGCACACGGCGGCTCTCGCAGCGGAAGTGCAAAGTAGCCTTCTTAGGCAATTCTCCAGTCCGGCCGTTAAAAAGCCAGACACTGCCAAGCGTGCCCAGAGTAACCGACAGCAGGACCGCCTGGCACACTCTGAACAAGCGTAGCAATACGGACCCAACCCCAGCTCTTGCGACATAGCAAAACCAGTACCTCGCGTACATAACTACGCCCTTGAAATTCCATTGGCACAGGGGAAGGGGCACAATAACGGCAAGCCCAAAATACGGCTTAAAACATACAAGGGGCTGCCGGATTCTTTTTTTTTAATTTTTCTTACTTTTAGGACTCCATACTTCGGACAACCTGTTCGGCAATTCGACTGCCGCACAAACGATGCAAGATCCAGGGAGGCAGACAAGCCATGCCGCATTATGGAACTCCCAGGTGGTCTCTGTCACGAGCGGTATACCTATTTTAAATACAATTCCGCGGCCTGCCCCTGGTCAGGACATACCAAATAGTCCAATATCTTTTGCTTACTTCACTATTTGTATCGTTCGGCCTTGATAAATAGCCTCTCTCTAAAAACAATGCATAGCTTTCTGTCTATTTTTTGCATTATCATCTTTTCATATATATGTTTATGACATGTTGCACCGTACACTGTGGTACGGCAAAATACGCCAGGGGCTTTAGTACCCATTAATATGACGTGAGAAGTTTGTACACTTTCACAAGTGCGGAACCCCAAACTTATAGCACTATATACATCGGCTCCGAATCATGATTTGGGTCAATAGTTGGATTTGCCCGGCTCCTATGTTTTGGTGCCTTACGTTCCGCTATATCGGCTAAGGTAGCACTAGGAGAACCATTGCGATTGTGCCCCGGTTGAGCTGGGCTAAGCACCTCAGTGGAGAAAGCTAAAACTGACTATCATGATGTGGCGAGAGACCGGTCGCTGTTCGAGAGGTTTTTCGAGTCCCTAAAGGCTTATGCCGCTTCGAGCGAGGAGCTGGCTTTGTCCGGCCAAGGCGTGGATAGTGCCCCGAACTCGGTCTTCCGAACTAGGGGCTTCACCGAAATTTAAAATTATAGAGTTCTATGGCTAAGTGAGAGTGTTCAAGCATTATAGTCCGATTGCCTGGTTCGTTCTGCTGAGCGCCTCCCTCGAAGGACCCAACTATGGGAAAAAGAGAGCTCAGGTTTATCCCGAACACCCCAGCACTAGTGGCACTGGGGCGGAAGCCGACGACTGGCCATCTCTCAATTTTTGATAAACGGCCGCACAGAAAGTAATATTTTAAATTCAATAAGCATTGCTTAGCGCATATGAACAAGTTTTCAGCGCACAGGATAAACACGAGCGAGTTCATTCAAAAATTACATCCTTGGTACATTCATCTGCCACTAGGCGGGCACCCGCAAGAACATCCTTATCGTAGTTCTCGGGCTTGCGATGCTCCTTCCCCGGTGGTGGCCCGTCCCTCACAAGCTTCTCGCCGTCCAGCTTACCCCAGTGCACCTTTGCACGGGCAAGGGCCCTACGGGCACCTTCGATGCAGACGGAGCGCTTGATGACCTCGAGCCTTGGACATGCCTCCACCAGTCGCCGCACCAGCCCGAAGTAGCTCCCAGGAAGGGCCTCTCCGGGCCACAGCCAAACTATGAAGCCCTTCATGGCTTGTTCGGCCACCTTGTGGAGCTCGACCAGCTGTTTCAGCTGGTCGCTTAAGGGCACAGTGTGTCCGGCCTCAGCATACTGAGACCAGAACACCTTCTCCATTGAGCTGCCCTCTTCGGCTCGGTAGAATGCGACGGCGTCGGATACGCTGCGGGGAAGATCTGTGAATGCCCCTAAGAGCTCCGGATTCGGGTAAGTAACAAGTACTTTACTTTTATACTTCTGCTTTGCATAAAGAATGCCTTACCCGCCGCTATCTTTTGCATATCCTCCAACTCTTGGAGGGCCTTTTGGGCTTTGGCCTTGGTGGACTTGGCAGTCTCAAGGGCTGCCGCGAGCTCGGACGCTTGCGTCTTGGACTCAAGCTCCAAACTCTCATGTTTTTTCATGAGAGCCTGAAGCTCCCGCTGCACCTTGCCAACCTAGCCCTCAAGTTTCTCTCGCTCAGAGCACTCCACGGCCGTTTTCTTTTCGGCCTCGGACAGCGCCTACTTGAGGGTCGCCACCTCAGTCGTGGCCCCTACAATAAGCAGTACAATCCTGTTATTTTTTGCAATCAAGCCTTTCTATAGGGACTTTTTCTGTAAGGTATTTCTTACCTTCTTTCTCCTCGAGCTGCCGTTTGGCAAGGCCGAGCTCTTGCTCGGTCCGCTCGAGGCCCTGTTTCAGGGCACCCACCTCCGCAGTCAGTGCGGCAGTGGCTAGCAGCGAAGCCTGCATACACATATTGACTCTTTGTTATTAGACTCCTGCGAAATTTAATAGATCCTCTATTCGGCTTTTCTTTCCGAACGCCAAACAGAGCATCAGGGGCTACTCTCTATGTGGTTATATTTTTACATATTTTTTACTTACCTCGAAGCCTGTTAGAAGGCTAGCGCAAGCTTCACTCAGTCCGCTCTTGGCGAACTGAACCTTCTGGATCAACGTACTCATAATAGTATGGTGCTCCTTGTCGATGGAGGCGCCGTCAAGAACCTCCAGCAGATTGTCCGGCACCTCCGGTTGGACGGAGGCTGCCGGCTCAGAAGGCTTACTCCTCTTGGAAGGAGTTCGCCTACCGCGGCCCGGAACTGTTGTATATTCCGGTGCAGTGTCCGGCTCAAAGCCGGACTTGGAGCCCTGGGGGGCCTTGCCCCCTTCACTCCTGGAGTCCGGGAGGTTTCCTTGCGGCTCCTCCGGGACCACCTCCTCCTGCCCCGAAGCTCGTCGCGACGCCACTTCGGCGTCGTCCGTGGTGCGGGGGGAGACAGCGGGCGGAACTGAGTTCACGTCCGATGAATTCAGGGAGCCGCTCGACGACTCGTCGAGTCTAGTCCGGGGCGGGCTGCATAATTATATTCGACATTAGTGAAAGCTGTGCAACAAAGGAACATCATGAGTTACTCTGATATCCGAACTTACGATTTCGCCGGACGCTTGGCCCTGTCTGGACACTCCTCTTCGTCCTCTTCAGCGTCGGGGAGGTAGTCCGGCGGAGGGGTCTTCCTCTTCTTGGACCCTTCGGCCTCCCCCGTTGGGGCGGCCTTCCTTTTCTTTCCTTCCCCCGCTGGAGGGGGAGAGGTTTCTTCTTCCTCCTCCTCGTTTTCACGGGAGGAGTGCGTCTCGGACTCGTCAGATGACGAGTCCGACACCACCATATTACGAGCACTCTTTCGAGTCCTCGTGGTCTTCTTCTTCTTGGCCTTATTCTCCGGCACCACATAAGGCTCCGGAACCAGCAGCTTCGTTAGGAGAGCTGGGGCTGGGTCTTCGAGCAGCGGAGCCGGACAGTTAATCGGTCCGGATATCGCCCGCCAAGCCTGTCAAAGGTAAGGGAGTTTAGATCCCGCATAGAGTCAAACTATGGAAAAATCTTAAAACATCCTGTAAAAGGTGTAGATGGCTTACCTCATTAGCATGACGCTGCGAGCTGTATCCGCGGTCCTCGGAAGCGGATGCAGGAGCCTCGGCGCCCTTAAATAGCAGCCTCCAGGCGTCTTCGTACGTCATGTCGAAGAGCCTACTGAGGGTTTGATGCTACGCCGGGTTGAACTCCCACAGATTAAAATCCCGTTGTTGACATGGGAGGATCCGGTGCACCAGCATAACCTGGATTACATTGACAAGACGGACTAGCTTGTTCACCAGGGACTGGATGCATGTTTGCAATCCGGTCACCTCTTTTTCGTTACCCCACGACAGGCCCGTTTCTTTCCAGGACATAAGCCGCGTGGGGGGTCCGGATCAGAACTTGAGGGCTGCGGTCCATTTTGGATCGCGCGGCTCGGTGATATAAAACCACCCGGCTTGTCATCCCTTTAGGGTCTCCAAAAAAGAGCCCTCGAACCATAGGACGTTGGCCATCTTGCCCACCATGGCGCCTCCGCACTCCGCCTGGTTGCCGCGCACCACCTTGGGCTTGACGTTGAAGGTCTTGAGCCAGAGGCCGAAATGGGGGCAGACGCGGAGAAAAGCCTCGCACACGACGATAAATGCCGAGATGTTGAGGATGAAGTTCGGGGCCAGATCGTGGAAATCCAGGCCGTAGTAGAACATGAGCCCCCGGACAAATGGGTGAAGTGGAAAACCCTGTCCGCGGAGGAAGTGGGGAAGGAATACTACCCTCTCATGGGGCCTTGGGGTGGGGATAAGCTGCCCCTCCTCAGGAAGCCGGTGCGCGATGTCCTTGGACAAGTATCCGGCCTTCCTTAGCGTTTTAACTTGGCCCTCCCTAACGGTGGAGACCATCCACTTGCCTCCCACTCCGGACATTGCTGGAGGAGGTTGAGGTGGGAAGTGCGGGCTTGGGAGCTGGAGCTCGAGTGCCCAAGAGATGAATAGGCAGAGGAGGAAGAAGGCGTAGGTAAAAAGGTGGATCATTATCCCCTTATATGGGCGGATGCGGTTGTGCGTCCCCACCTGCCTAGTAAAACTCACTTGCCTCCCAAGCGCCGTGATAAGTGGCGCGGTTGGATTACCCACGTCCGTATTGATGAGAATCCCGTAAAAGGGGGGTACACGATCTCTGCTTTGACAAGACGTGCCAAGGAAACCGCCTCGCAAAACACACTGAGGTGAAAAAGTAAAAACGATTCGTCAAGGACTTGGCCGTAGTGTGATGGCGCACTGCGGAATACGTCAGCAGATTGAATTTGTGTTAATATTATTCTCTCTATGGCAATATGTGGAAACTTATTTTGCAGAGCCGGACACTACTCTTGGTGTTTACAATCTTCTCTGAAGGACTTGGAGGAGGAACCCGCCTTGCAATGCCGAAGACAATTTGCGCGTCGGACTCGTTGTCATTGAAGCCTGGTTCAGGGGCTACTGAGGGAGTCCTGGATTAGGGGGTGTTCGGGTAGCCGGACTATACCTTCAGCCAGACTCCTGGACTATGAAGATACAAGATGGAAGACTACGTCCCGTGTCCGGATGGGACTTTCCTTGGCGTGGAAGGCAAGCTTGGCGATGCGGATATTCAAGATCTCCTACCATTGTAACCGACTCTATGTAACCCTAACCCTATCCGGTGTCTATATAAACTGGAGGGTTTTAGTCCGTAGGACAACTTCATCAACTCCATAGACAACAATCATACCATAGGCTAGCTTCTATGGTTTAGCCTCCTTGATCTCGTGGTAGATCTACTCTTGTACTACCCATATCATCAATATTAATCAAGTAGGACGTAGGGTTTTACCTCCATCGAGAGGGCCCGAACCTGGGTAAAACATCGTGTTCCCTACCTCCTATTACCATCCGGCCTAGACGCACAGTTCGGGACCCCCTACCCGAGATCCGCCGGTTTTGACACCGACAAAAACTATGATGAAATTGCTATTAATCATGCTAATCAAGATGAAACGAATTACAATGATAAGAAGTAGATTGAGCGTCTAACTAAAGAACTAAACACTCTTAAGTTAGCTCATGAAACTACTTTAGAGGATCATCGAGAGATTTTAAAGACTCATTAGAAGCTACGCCTTGAGAAGCTCAATTTAGAGCAAGAGCATGGGTTTTTAAAAGCAAACAAGGATGATCTTCGAAAGAAAAGTTCTTCTTACATTGCCAAGCATTTACTCTTGTCTACTTACATGCCACAAGTAAAATCTAGCAACAAGAGCAAGAAAGATTCTTCTTCTAGTAGTAACAATAATCATGCTAAGTCCAATATTGTTGCTTCTAGTAGTTCTCTGGATTCCACTAATGATTCTCTTAGCCAAGTTACACTTGAGCTAGAAAATATCTTATTCAAGGGAATTATAGAGAAAGGTGTTCACAAGAGCCTTGCCGGGAGTAAGCAATTTGAGGAAATTGTACGCAAGCAAGGAAGGCACCGGAAGAATCAAGGTGTTGGTTTTGAACGTAAGTTCAATGTGCCAATGGAGTTGAGTGGGAAGAAGATGAATACCCCAAGACGAAGTTTGTTCCTCGACAAGAGAAGTATGACCCCACTTCTTTCAAGGGACCACAAGATCAAGATGATCTTCCACCACAAGACCACAAGCTAAAAGGCAAGGACAAGCTTCAAGAAGAGATTGATTCATTTGAATAAGCTCCCAGGGTCTTGATCAAGTGGGTTCCCAAGACTACATCAAGTTCTACTTCATCAAGTACGACTACAACTCCAAGGATTCCCGTCAAGTTGATGTGGTTCCCAAAGAAGAAGAACTAGAGAGTTCTTGGGGGTGACTCCGCCAACATACTTTACTCATATTCATTTTGGCAATGACAAGTGCAATCAACTTCCATATCTTGCACCAGTTCAAGGAGTCACAAACCCTCTTGTTGGTAAGAGAAGGAACAAGGTAACCTAATGCTTTCATGGACATCATCATATATGTATTTCACTATATGTCCATGAATATCCTTGTGTGTTCCTTGTGGGACTAACCCATGTAGGTATTGAAAGTGCAACTCACTCTAATGGATTGCTCCAAATGATCTACATAAACATTGAGCATCCACATCTTCAACACCTACATGAAGTCATCATCGACAAAACCCAAGGTTAGTTCATCCCTCTACGGGGGGATATCACATCTAGGGGGAGATTTTCCCTAAGAATTGAGCTAAAGCAACTCTAATGGTGTGAACACAACAATGCTTTATGTAAAAGTGGTAACCCCACTTGCGCTTAAACGATGAGTATGAACTACGATCAAATGTTCTCATTTGACTCCTCAGTCAATATACTCATATATAGATGACCTAGTCATCGCCAATAGCTTGATAGACGCTACAGTGTTTGTGCATGATTTCCTACATGATTTATTTGCTATCTTATTGTGTGAGCATGTTGATTGCATAACTTTTCCCATTCAAGGGCATCCATTTTTTGCTTTGGTTGTTTTGTTTTTCTTTTTCCAAATGGATGGGCAAGAATGCCTAAATACTCCCTCTAGCTATCTATTCTTTTGTCGTCTCAAACTCTATTCATGCTACATCACAAAGCTTGAACAAGTCAAATTCGGACCCTTCGGGTGAGGAGCACTTGGAGCCACCGATCCGTCAAGGGCTTAAACTTCCAGAACCTCTTAATGCATCTCAGTCAGACCAACTCACTCCTACTCAGTCTCACCAAATTCATTAAGTTAATCTAGGTTTTCATCTCGGTGCAACCGATCTGAACAATTTGGGCACCCCGAGTTGCAGTAACTGCTAGCAGTTTTGCATCTCGGTGCCAATGAGTCGTTCCACTTGGTCACGCCGATGGTGACTGGGTATATATACCACGGGTTGAAATTTGGACATTTCTCCAAACCACTCGACCGCGCCTTCCTAGATCTGCCGCCCCCTGGTCTTCGAATTGTCGCCATCGTCGCCAGTGCCTCCTGCCACTGGTCTCCGTCGCCGTCAATGGGAATCTCACTGCCGTTGTCGCCATAGCAAGTTCGTCGTCAAGTTAGGGTACGAACTTGACCTCTTTATGCGCTCATTTATTCTGATTCTTGCACAAAGATCATTTCTTTCCACGAATGAGATCAGTCTATCCACCTAAAGATTCTATTAGAATAGATTTGATGCAAAAACTTAGGGTTAGGTTTCCGCCAAACTCATCTCGGACCGACCAATCTGAGGATCTCGGTCTCACCGATTTAGCCCTGGCAATTGCACAAGGACGACTCGGTCTGACCGAAGTGTACTAATCGGTGTGACTGAAATCACTTAATCTGTGAAACCCTAGCATCTCTGTTGGCGTTCTGGGAACGAGGGTACCCATACTTGCCGGCCTGCGGCCCACGGCGTGGCTTCATCAATGGCCTGGTACGGCCCAGCTTCAGCATCAACAACTCAAGACCCTCGCGAGGGGCCAAGCCCCGCGAGGCGGACGACACCAAGACCTCCACGAGGAGCATCCTCCTCAGGCTGGCTCCTAAATTGCGGAGATTCCTATGCAAGCCTCACCTCGTGAGGTTCGGATGTCATGAGCCATGAAGACCAAGGCCGGGCAGGCGCTAGTGGGCGCAGTGCACCAGTTTCCTCTTCGGTGCTAGAGAGGCAAGCGCGGGCGCGGAGTCCCGACGAATCAACCAAAGGTTTCCATTCCGGTGCAACAAGACCAAGACCGCTAGGACAGCAGGACGGAGGTCATCGCTGAGCCCACCACAGTGTCATAGTAGAGGCTTTTGCAGGCGAAGACTACTTTTTTCAGGATAGCAATTACTAGTTCTCTCCCTTCGAATTTGGCCGTTGTGAGATCCCTTCCCGCCTTCATTTCGGAAGAGGACCAAGGCCACTATAAATAGAGTAGCACCACCACCACCGTGGGGGCGACAGAGAGACGACACCCCAGGATTGGATCCATTCCATCCTCACACTCACCAGCTTGCTCGAGTACAAGAACACGCCTCCTCCTGAGGTTGTTCGCCCACTGTATTAGTTCATCCTCAGCCCCTCGAGGCCAATCCACCACAAAGCAGGAGTAGGGTTTTACACCGCAAGGTGGCCCGAACCTAGGTAAACTGTTGTGTCTCTTTTCCTTCCTATTCATCAGGCTAGGATGTGAGATTAGCGAGTGGGCAGACTAGCGAGGTTGAGTTCTTCGCACGCACCCTAGAGTTCGAACCTCTCAAGGGTCTGCGGAACCCGAAATCCGACAATCTCGGAGTCACCGAACTGCATTTCGGTCTGACCGAAACTGTAAGTTTGGATTTTGTTAGTGCTTCGGTGTCACCGAGTTTGTCAAATCGGTAGCTCTGAAATGCTTTCTACAGAAAACTAAAGTTAAGTTTTTGTCTCAACATTTTTGCGAAATAGTTGTACTTTATGATGCTCATCCACTCGATCTATATCTATGTATTGACAGGGTCAGTTTCAGATATGTTAGAGGGTAGTGAGAGCCAGAACAGGTCTGAAGAGCAAGTGAATCTCAGTGAGGGCACTAGTACCTCGGGCAGTTATGTTGAAGGTAGCATAAGCACTCCAAGCAACTTGCTTAAGGATGCTAGGCAAAGGAAGAAGAGAACATCCGAGTCCGAGGATGAATACTTTGTTGTTGAGGAGGAGGTGACCTCCAAGAAAAAGGTGCTCAAGAAGGAGTATGCTGCTGCTGCCACCAAGCCTGGTATGCCAAAGAAAGCTCATGCTAAGAGGAAGCCCATGTTAAAAGCCAGAGCCTCCATCCAAGAAACTATGAAGTTCACCTTGGAACAATCTGATGATGATGAGACTGCTAGAAAGAAGAAGAAGAGGGCAAGAACAACTACTGCTAAGGTGCTTGGAAAGCCTTCCATGATGGAAGATGAAGAAGAAGAGGAGGAGGAAGAGCCTGTTGCACCTCCTGCGAAGACTCAAAAGCTCACGGGGGATGCCATAAGGACTGGGGCTGCTCCATCTAAGCCCAAATCAGCCCCAAGCCTCCTACTCAAGCTCAATCCCCTAAACCATCTACACCCAAGAGATCCACCAGGAACATATCTGCTACTGAGAAGAATAAGGCCCCAGTGCCTAAAGTTCAATAAGAAGAGTCACAAATGCTTAGAAAACTAAAGCCAGAGATTCCAGATCATAGTGATGAGCATCCCGTGGCAGAAAACATGAAGGAAAGGATACAGGTCCGAGACTCTGGAGAAAGACTGGTCCTTATGCCACCAGGAGGAGGGCTGATGTAGATTATCGTTTCCACACCAAGGAACAACATGACTTCTATGAGACTGTTTTGTTAGACAAGAAGCCAATTCCCATAGACATGAAGTGTGTTGACTGGACATATATTGATGCCAATGAGGACTACTTCCCACGTGTGCATGAGAGCTTCAGGATGAATGAAGTGGACAAGTTTGTTGGTCAGAAGTTGACCAAGTGGAAAGATTAGATGATCATGCAATTCTATTTCACTACTCACTTCTACCCAGATGGAAGGATTTTCTGGATGACTGAAGGTACTAAGTATCAACTACAATCTCTGAGTGGGCCAAGTTGATCAATGCCCCTAAGGAAGATGAAAATGACATTGATGTATATGCCAAGCTGATACGTCTCCAACGTATCTATAATTTTTGATTGCTCCATGCTATTATATTATCTATTTTGGATGTTAATGGGCTTATTTTTACACTTTTATATTATTTTTTGGACTAACCTATTAACCGAGGCCCAACCCAAATTGCTGTTTTTTTTGCCTATTTTAGAGTTTCGCCGAAAAGGAATATCAAACGGAGTCCAGAGGGAATGAAACCTTCGGGAGCGTTATTTTTGGAACAAACGTGATCCAGGAGACTTGGAGTGGACGTCAAGAATCAATCGAGGAGGCCACGAGGCAGGGGGGCGCCCACCACCTGGGCACGCCCTCCACCCTCGTGGGCCTCTCGTTGCTCTACCGACGTACTTCTTCCTCCTATATATATCCATATACCCCGCAAACATCCAGGAGCACCACGAAACTCTGTTTCCACCACTGCAACCTTTTGTACCCAATAGATCCCATCTTGGGGCCTTTTTCGGAGCTCCGCCAGAGGGGGCATCGGTCACGGAGGGCCTCTACATCAACTCCATGGCCCCTCCGATGATGTGTAAGTAGTTTACTTGAGACCTTTGGGTCCATAGCTAGTAGCTAGATGGCTTCTTCTCTCTCTTTGGATCTCAATACAAAGTTCTCCTCGACTCTCTTGGAGATCTATTTAATGTAACTCTTCTTTTTGTGATGTGTTTGTCGAGATCCGATGAATTGTGGGTTTATGATCCAGATTATCTATGAACAATATTTGAATCTTCTCTGAATTCTTTTATGTATGATTGGTTTATCTTTGCAAGTCTCTTCGAATTATCAGTTTGGTTTGGCCTACTAGATTGATCTTTCTTGCAATGGGAGAAGTGCTTAGCTTTGGGTTCAATCTTGCGGTGCTCGATCCCAGTGACAGAAAGGGAAATGACACATATTGTATTGTTGCCATCGAGGATAAAAAGATGGGGTTTACATCATATTGCATGAGTTTATCCCTCTACATCATGTCATCTTGCTTAAGGCGTTACTCTGTTCTTATGAACTTAATACTCTAGATGCATGCTGGATAGCGGTCGATGTGTGGAGTAATAGTAGTAGATGCAGAATCGTTTCTGTCTACCTGTCTCGGATGTGATGCCTATATACATGATCATACCTAGATATTCTCATAATTATTCGCTTTTCTATCAATTGCTCGACAGTAATTTGTTCACCCACCGTAATACTTATGCTATCTTGAGAGAAGCCACTAGTGAAACCTATGGCCCCCGGGTCTATTCTCCATCATACAAGTTTCCCATCTACTTTATTTTGCAATCTTTACTTTCAATCTATATCATAAAAATACCAAAAATATTTATATTATTATTATCATCTCTATCAGATCGCACTCTTGCAAGTGACCGTGAAGGGATTGACAACCCCTTTATCGCGTTGGTTGCGAGGTTCTTATTTGTTTGTGTAGGTACGAGGTGACTCGCGCGTGGTCTCCTACTGCATTGATACCTTGGTTCTCAAAAACTGAGGAAAATACTTACGCTGCTTTACTGCACCACCCTTTCCTCTTAAAGGGAAAACCAACGCAGTGCTCAAGAGGTAGCAAGAAGGATTTCTCGCGCCATTGCTGGGGAGATCTACGCCAAGTCAAGACATACCAAGTACCCATCACAACTCTTATCCTTCGCATTACACTAGTTGGCATTTTCCTCTCGTTTTCCTCTCCCCCACTTCACCCTTGCCATTTCATTGGCCCTCTTTTTTCGTTCCCCTTTTCTTTTTTCAATTTGCCTATTTTTCTTGTTTCTTGTTTGCTTGTGTGTGGGATTGCTTGCTTGTCACAATGGCTCAAGATAATACTAAATTGTGTGACTTTGCCAATACCAACAATAATGATTTTATTAGCACTCCGATTGCTCCTCTTACCGATGCTGAATCTTGTGAAATTAATACTGCTTTGCTGAGTCTTGTCATGAAAGATCCGTTTTATGGCCTTCCTAGTGAAGATGTCGCTTCCCATCAAAACGACTTTGTTGATTTGTGTGATATGCAAAAGAAGAAAGATGTGGATAATGATATTGTTAAACTTAAGCTATTTCCGTTTTCACTTAGAGATCGTGCTAAAGCTTGGTTTTCATCTTTGCCTAAAAATAGTATTGACTCATGGAATAAGTGCAAAGATGCTTTTATCTCTAAGTATTTTCCTCCCGCTAAGATCATCTATCTTAGAAACAATATTATGAATTTTAAGCAACTTGATCATGAACATGTTGCACAAGCTTGGGAGAGGATGAAATTAATGATATGTAATTGCCCTACACATGGATTGAATTTATGGATGATTATCCAAAAAAATTATGCCGGATTGAATTTTGCTTCTAGAAATCTTTTAGATTCGATCGCGGGAGTCACTTTTATGGAAATCACTTTAGGAGAATCTACCAAACTCCTAGATTATATTATGGTTAATTATTCTCAATGGCACACTGAAAGATCTACTAGTAAAAAGTGCATGCAATTGAAGAGATTAATGTTTTGAGTGGAAAGATGGATGAACTTATGAAATTGTTTTCTAATAAGAGTGCTCCTACTGATCCTAATGATATGCCTTTGTCTACTTTGATTGAGAATAATAATGAATCTAGGGATGTGAATTTTGTTGGTAGGAACAATTTTGGTAATAACGCGTATAGAGGTAATTTTAATTCTAGGCCGTGTCCTAGTAATTCCTCTAATAATTATGGTAATTCCTACAACAATTCTTATGGAAATTATAATAAGATGCCCTCTGATTTTGAATCTAGTATTAAAGAATTCATTACTTCGCAAAAGAGTTTCAATGCTTTGATTGAAGAAAAATTGCTTAAGATTGATGAGTTGCCTAGGAACATGGATAGAATTTCTCTTGATGTTGATTCTTTGAAACTTAGATCTATTACACCTAAGCATGATATCAATGAGTCTCTCAAAGCCATGAGAATTTCCATTGATGAGTGCAAAGAAAGAACCGCTAGGCTGTGTGCTAAGAAAGATTGTTTTGTAAAAGCGTGTTCTTCTAGTTTTCATGATAATAAGGATGAAGATCTAAAAGTGATTGTTGTGTCCCCTATTAAATATTTGTTTTGCAATATGAATCTTGATAATGATGGGACTGGATATGAGTCAACTTTAGTTAGAAGGGTCCCAAAAATTCAGAGTTTTTAGATCGTGATGCAAAAATTGTTAAAAGTGGGATTGAAGAGGTTAAAACTTTAAATAGCAACGAACCCACTATCTTGGATTTCAAGGAATTTAATTATGATAATTGCTCTTTGATAGATTGTATTTCCTTGTTGCAATCCGTGCTAAATTCTCCTCGTTTATAGTCAAAATAAAGCTTTTACTAAACATATGGTTGATGCTTTGATGCAATCTTATGAAGAAAAACTTGAGTTGGAAGTTTCTATCCCTAGAAAAATTTATGATGAGTGGGAACCTACAATTAAAATTAAAATTAAAGATCATGAGTGCTATGCTTTGTGTTATTTGTGTGCTAGTGTTTCCACGATTCCAAAAACTTTGTGTGATTTGCTAGGTTTCCGTGAATTTGATGATTGTTCTCTAAACTTGCACCATGCGGATTCCACTATTAAGAAACCTATGGGAAAGATTAATGATGTTATTATTGTTGCAGATAGGAATTATGTGCCCGTAGATTTCATTGTTCTTGATATAGATTGCAATCCTTCATGTCCTATTATTCTTGATAGACCTTTCCTTAGAACGATTGGTGCAATTATTGATATGAAGGAAGGGAATATTAAATTCCAATTTCCATTAAGGAAAGGCATGGAACACTTCCCTAGAAATAAAGTTAAATTACCATATGAATCTATTATGAGATCCACTTATGGATTTCCTACCAAAGATGGCAATACCTAGATCTATCCTTACTTTTATGCCTAGCTAGGGGCGTTAAATGATAGCGCTTGTTCGGAGGCAACCCAATTTTATTTTTATTCCTTGCTTTTTGCTCCTATTTAGTAATAAATAATTTATATAGCCTCTGTTTTGGTTGTGTTTTTGTGTTTAATTAGTGTTTGAGCCAAGTAGAACCGTTGGGAAGACTTGGGGAAAGTCTTTTTGATCCTGCTGTAAAAACAGAAACTTTAGCGCTCACGAGAATTGCTGCCATTTTTTATTGGAGAGTGCTATTTAGTTAATTCTTGTTGCATATGATTAATAGATAAATTCCTCACGTCCATAAATTTATTTTAGAATTTTTGGGGTTATAGAAGTTTTCGTCAGTTACAGATTACTACAGACTGTTCTGTTTTTGACGGATTCTATTTTTCGTGTATTGTTTGCTTATTTTAATGAATCTATGGCTAGTAAAAGAGTTTATAAACCATATAGAAGTTGTAATACAGTAGTTTTAACACCAATATAAATAAATAATGAGTTTATTACAGTACCTTCAAGTGTTCTTTTGTTTTCTTTCGCTAACGGAGCTCACAAGATTCTCTTGTTAAGTTTTGTGTTGTGAAGTTTTCAAGTTTTGGGTAAAGATTTGATGGATTATGGAACAAGGAGTGGCAAGAGCCTAAGATTGGGGATGCCCATGGCACCCCAAGGTAAAATACAAGGACACCAAAAATCCTAAGCTTGGGGATGCCCCGGAAGGCATCCCTTCTTTTGTCTTCGTTCATCGGTAACTTTACTTGGAGCTATATTTTTATTCGCCACATGATATGTGTTTTGCTTGGAGCGTCTTGTATGATTTGAGTCTTTGATTTTTAGTTTACCACAATAATCCTTGCTATACACACCTTTTGAGAGAGACACACATGAACTGGAATTTATTAGAATACTATGTGCTTCACTTGTATCTTTTGAGCTATATAGTTTTTTCTCTAGTGCTTCACTTATATCTTTTAAAGCACGGTGGTGGTTCTATTTTATAGAAATAACTGACCTCTCATGCTTCACTTATATTATTTTGAGAGTCCTTGAGAACAACAAGGCAATTTGCTTTTAGGCGTAATAAAAACTTTCATATAAGTGCATTGAATACTAAAAGAAGCTTGATACTTGATGATTGTTTTGAGATATGGAGATGGTGATATTAGAGTCATCCTAGTTGAGTAGTTGTGAATTTGAGAAATACTTGTGTTGAAGTTTGTGATTCCCGTAGCATGCACGTATGGTGAACCGTTATGTGATGAAGTCGGAGCATGATTTATTTATTGATTGCCTTCCTTATGAGTGGCGGTCGGGGACGAGCGATGGTCATTTCCTACCAATCTATCCCCCTAGGAGCATGCGCGTAGTACTTTGTTTCGATAACTAATAGATTTTTGCAATAAGTATGTGAGTTCTTTATGACTAATGTTGAGTCCAGGGATTATACGCACCCTCACCCTTCCACAATTGCTAGCCTCTCTAGTACCGCGCAACTTTCGTCGGTACCATAAACCCACCATATACCTTCCTCAAAACAGCCACCATACCTACCTATTATGGCATTTCCATAACCATTCCGAGATATATTGCCATGCAACTTTCCACTGTTCCGTTTGCTATGACACGCTTCATCATTGTCATATTGCTTTGCATGATCATGTAGTTGACATAGTATTTGTGGCAAAGCCACCGTTCATAATTTTTTCATACATGTCACTCTTGATTCATTGCATATCCTGGTACACTGCCGGAGGCATTCACATAGAGTCATATTTTGTTCTAAGTATTGACTTGTAATTCTTGAGTTGTAAGTAAAAAAAGAAGTGTGATGATCATCATTACTAGAGCACTGTCCCAGTGAGGAAAGGATAATGGAGACTATGATTCCCCCATAAGTCGGGATGAGACTCCGGAAGAAAAATAAAAAAAAGAAAAGAGGCCAAAAGAAAAAAGAAAGAAGGCCTAAATAAAAAAATGAGAGAAAAAGAGAGAAGGGACAATGTTACTATCCTTTTTCCACACTTGTGCTTCAAAGTAGCACCATGATCTTCATGATAGAGAGTCTCCTATGGTGTCACTTTCATAAACTAGTGGGAATTTTTCATTATAGAACTTGGCTTGTATATTCCAATGATGGGCTTCCTCAAATTGCCCTAGGTCTTCGTGAGCAAGCAAGTTGGATGCACACACACTTAGTTTCTTTTGTTGAGCTTTCATACACTTATAGCTCTAGTGCATCTGTTGCATGGCAATCCCTACTCACTCACATTGATATCTATTAATGGGCATATCCATAGCCCGTTGATAAGCCTAGTTGATGTGAGACTATCTTCTCCTTTTTTGTCTTCTCCACAACCACCATTCTATTCCACCATAGTGCTATATCCATGGCTCACGCTCATATATTGCGTGAAGATTGAAAAAGTTTGAGAACATCAAAAGTATGAAACAATTTCTTGGCTTGTCATCGGGGTTGTGCATGATTTAATATTTTGCGTGATGAAGATAGAGCATAGCCAGACTATATGATTTTGTAGGGATAACTTTCTTTGGCCATGTTATTCTGAGAAGACATGATTGCTTAGTTAGTATACTTGAAGTATTATTATTTCTATGTCAATATTAAACTTTTATCTTGAATCTTTCGGATTTGAACATTCATTTCACAATAAAGAAAAATTACATTGAGAAATATGTTAGAAAGCATTCCACATCAAAAATTCTGTTTTTATCATTTACCTACTCGAGGACGAGCAGGAATTAAGCTTGGGGATGCTTGATACGTCTCCAACGTATCTATAATTTTTGATTGCTGCATGCTATTATATTATATATTTTGGATGTTAGTGGGCTTATTTTTACACTTTTATATTATTTTTGGGACTAACCTATTAACCGGAGGCCCAGTCCAAATTGCTGTTTTTTTTGCCTATTTTAGAGTTTCGCCGAAAAGGAATATCAAATGGAGTCCAAACGGAATGAAACCTTCTGGAGCATTATTTTTGGAACAAACGTGATCCAGGACACATGGAGTGGGCGTCAAGAATCAATCGAGGAGGCCACGAGGCAGGGGGGCGCGCCCACCCCCTGGGCGCGCCCTCCACCCTCGTGGGCCCCTTGTTGCTCCACCGACTTACTCCTTCCTCCTATATATATCCATATACCCCGCAAACATCCAGGAGCACCACGAAACCCTATTTCCACTGCCGCAACCTTCTGTACCCAAGAGATCCCATCTTGGGGCCTTTCTGGAGCTCCGCCAGAGGGGGCATCGATCACGGAGGGCCTCTGCATCAACTCCATGGCCCCTCAGATGATGTGTGAGTACTTTATTCATACCTTCGGATCCATAGCTAGTAGCTAGATGGCTTCTTCTCTCTCTTTGGATCTCAACACAAAGTTCTCCTCTATTCTCTTGGAGATCTATTTGATGTAACTCTTCTTTTTGCGGTGTGTTTGTCGAGATCCGATGAATTGTGGGTTTATGATCCAGATTATCTATGAACAATATTTGAATCTTCTCTGAATTCTTTTATGTATGATTGGTTTATCTTTGCAAGTCTCTTCCAATTATCAGTTTGGTTTGGCATACTAGATTGATCTTTCTTGCAATGGGAGAAGTGCTTAGCTTTGGGTTCAATCCTGCGGTGCTCAATCCCAGTGACAGAAAGGGAAACGACACCTATTGTATTGTTGCCATCGAGGATAAAAAGATGGGTTTACATCATATTGCATGAGTTTATCCCTCTACATCATGTCATCTTACTTAAGGCGTTACTCTGTTATTATGAACTTAATACTCTAAATGCATGCTAGATAGCGGTTGATGTGTGGAGTAATAGTAGTAGATGCAGGATCATTTTGGTCTAATTGTCTCGGACGTGATGCCTATATACATGATCATACCTAGATATTCTCATAATCATTCGCTTTTCTATCAATTGCTCGACAGATTTGTTCACCCACCGTAATACTTATGCTATCTTGAGAGAAGCCACTAGTGAAACCTATGGACCCTGGGTCTATTCTCCATCATACAAGTTTCCCATCTACTTTATTTTGCAATCTTTACTTTCAATCTATATCATAAAAATACCAAAAATAGTTATCTTATTATTGTCATCTCTATCAGATCTCACTCTTGTAAGTGGCCATGAAGGGATTGACAACCCCTTTATTGTGTTGGTTGCGAGGTTCTTATTTGTTTGTGTAGGTGCGAGGTGACTCGCGCGTGGTCTCCTACTGGATTGATACCTTGGTTCTCAAAAACTGAGGGAAATACTTACGCTGCTTTACTGCACCACCCTTTCCTCTTCAAGGGAAAACCAATGCAGTGCTCAAGAGGTAGCCCAAGCCTAGTAAAGATCACAACTCCATGGCCAACATGTACAAGACCATTCCTGATGATGCCTTGGAGACTCACAAGCTTGGTTCTGTATACTATCTGCTGTCAGGTCTGACCACCATCAACACCAACTTGAGGCACACTTTGTTGCCCAATTGAGGAGATCATAGAATGATCCGTGGTCACTCCATCAACTTGCTCCACTTGTTTGATGTACCATAGAAGTTCAAAGTGATGACTTTGATAGTTGAAACAGTGAAGAGAATTGTAGCTGATCAGAAGAGATCATGTGGATATGCCCCTCACATACAGATGTTGATCAACTCCAAGATGGGATCATGGACATATCTTCTAGATACAGAGCATCTTCCCCTGAGGCCAGAATTTGAGGACAATGAGATTGTCATGGATGCATCTCATCCAACTAGTGCAGAAGCTCGGGAGAAGAGAGAGAGAGAGAGAGAGAGAGAGAGAGAGAGAGAGAGAGAGAGCAAAGGCTGCAAAAGAAGCAAAGGCAGCCAGTGTACCAGATGCTTCAGTTGTGATGCTCCAGACCAAGCAAGATCAACTCAATTATCTTCTTGAGGCTACTGTGAGAATTGAGAATGGCCCTGACTCAAAATCAAGAGAGTATTGAGAGGACCATTGAGACAAAATTTCATGATCTAGATGTGAAGGCCACAGAGATCAAGAACATTGTGGAGAAGCTCCAGGAAGAGGTTGAGGATAGGAATGACAGACCTACCACAGATACTTTTCAGAGAGTGCCAAGGGCACAAAGGTCTTCAGCAGTGCCAGTTGTCAGTGACACCAGGACTACTCTTTCAGCACCTGCAGCAGCTGCCACTATTGCACCTCCAGTTTCAACTCCTCCAGCTCCACAGACATCAGCTAAAGTATTTGCGGATGGACTCTCCACGCCATCTACGCACACCGGAGCAACCGGCCAGAAGACACCTTTAGGAGCTCCCAGAGATCGTGCCTAGAGTGCCATGTAGCACTATGCATTTTCAAGCTTTTTGGTAACTTGTTGCCAAAGGGGAGAAAGTGTATATACCATTAGGCTGAGAGAGAGAGAGAGAGTGTGTGTGTGTGTGTTTTGCTTTTTGTTGCCTCTCTTGCTACTTTGATTGTTTGCTTGTTTGATTCATGCTACAATATTTGTGTTATGTTTTTGAGATACTCTTGTGACATTGTGTTTGATCATACAGTACCTTAATGTGTGCTTGCATGATGATATCTATGATATTTGTGTATGATCAATCATGTTTATCCTTGGTGATGAGTGCATGTTCTTTAACTCTTATCATTTTGAGCGCTCCAACAAGATGTATATGACATGGAAGAGTGACCCATGATTCTAATTGATTTTGCATTTGCATTCAAAAGCAAATTTTAAATAATGCACAAATTTAGGGGGAGCTCTTGCTTATCACATCCTTCTCAAAGAGACGATGTATTTCATTCATATAATCGTTTGTTGAAGCTTTGATCTATATGTTGTCATCAATTACAAAAAAAGGGGGAGATCAAAAGTGCAACTAATCCCCAAGTGGTTTCGGTAATTCATACCAACATATAGCTCATTGAACTAATATCCATTGAAGTTAAATATTTCAGAAAGTTCAATGATTGGCATGGCATGGACTAGAGATGTGGACCCCTCAAAGTGCTAAGGACACATATTGGCAAAAGCTCAAGACTCTTCATTTTCATTTTAGTGATCGAAGATCACATTGAGTCCATGGGAAAGCCAATACTATTAAAAGGGGATGAGGAGTTGCTTAATGGTCTACTTGCTCAAAGTGCTTAGTGATATTGCTCCAAAACCCTCAACCACTTTCTCATTTCCACATTTATCCAAAACCCAAAGTCACACTCGGCCCCACCAATTTGATCTATCCGGCGTCTCCGAGTTCATATGAACTAGCCACTGCCAGAAAGCCTAGACAATTCGGTCACACCGATACGGATCTCGGTCTCACCGAGATGGCCTTGCAACCTCTCTGTTGCCTATTGTAATTATTTCGGTCTCACTGAAAATGCAATCGGTCCCAGCGACTTTGCTTGACATCCTCTCTGTTGCCTTATTGCTTCATTTCGGTCTAACCGAGTTGATGCAATTGGTGCCACAGAGATTACCAACGTTGGTCCCACCGAGTTGATCATGCGATCCCACCAAGATTACCGACGTTCACATTTTGAACTAAATCGGTCTCACCTTGTTCTTCTATTCGGTCTGACCGAGTTGGTCAAATGTGTGTAACGATTCGATTTTGTGTGGAGGCTATATATACCCCTCCTCCCGCTTCTCCATTAGAGAGAGAGCTATCAGAATGTGCCTACACTTCCACTACTCATTTTCTGAGAGAGAACCACCTACTCATGTGTTGAGACCAAGGCATTCCAATCAAACCACAAGAATCTTGATCTCTAGCCATCTCCAAGTTGCTTTCCACTCAAATCATCTTTCCACAATAGCCAAATCCGTGAGAGAGAGTTGAGTGTTGGGGAGACTATCATTTGAAGCACAAAAGCAAGGAGTGCATCATCAACACACCTTCTATTACCTTTTGGAGAGTGGTGTCTACTAGATTGGTTAGGTGTCACTTTGGAGCCTCTGACAATATTGTGGAGTTGAACCAAGGAGTTTGTAAGGGCAAGGAGATCGCCTACTTCGTGAAGATATACCCAAGTGAGGCAAGTCCTTCGTGGGCGATGGCCATGGTGGGATAGACAAGGTTGCTTCTTCGTGGATCCTTCGTGGGTGGAGCCCTCCGTGGACTCGCCCAACCGTTACCCTTCGTGAGTTGAAGTCTCCATCAACGTGGATGTATGATAGCACCACCTATCGGAACCACGCCAAAAATCTCTGTGTCAACAATGCATTTGCCTTCTCCAAACCCTTCCCTTTACCTTCATATGCAATGTTTTACTTTTTCTGGTACACTCTTAGAATTGCATGTGTAGGTTGATTGCTTGACTTGTGCTAAGTTGCTAAAATCTGCCAAGACTTAAAATTGGGAAAAGGCTAGATTTTTATTTGGTCAAGTAGTCTAATCACCCCCCTCTAGACCTACTTTAGATCCTACAAGGATCCATTAGGGGGCTACTTGAACCTAGGACGTGGGAGGCACTCTGAGCACGTAAGGCTACAATGCGAGAGCGGGTGCGGCCCTGCATGTCTTTCTCTCCCTCGGAGGGTCTGACGGTCCGCGGTACAGGGCGCTATCAGAGGGAGCCGAGTCGGTGGTGCTGAGCAGGCGAGAGGGTGCCTCAGCCAACCGCCCATAGATAATCTCGCGGGTTGGATTGCCCCAATCTGGACTAAGGGGGAGTGAGCTCTCCCCTGAAGACAATGTGCCTCAGCTAACCTCCCATGGAGAATCTCCCGAGCAGAGCCGACTCAAGTGCAGAAAACGAGCATGTAGAAGGAGTAGTTGGGATGACTAGGGTACCAGACTCGAGATTCGAGCCATGGCCCTGAGCTCCGCCTGCTCAGGGATTGGCAAAGTAAGGCTACCGGCCGGCCAGGCCGCGTTGATTCGAGCACTATGACACGAATATGTCATTGGCATCGAGGCCGACCTACCCCTCCTAGGGTAGGCTGCAGTCCATAGTGGCAGAGGGAAAGCCACCGGGATGGTAACCACCGTAGTCGGCACCACAGACACGACTGTCGGGGAGGACGGTGGTGGGGTGGGCGACGTGCGGGAGCGGACCATGTCCATGAGCAGAGGCGTAGGAGGAGGTGTGGTGCTGACAAGAGCTGAGAGCTGGGGAGGAGCCTCCATGGCCGGAGGGTCTGATCCCAGTCGACATAGGGGTCGGCGCTGCGGTGACAGCGGTGGCAGTCCTGGGGATGGTGGCCGGATACAGCAGGAGAGGCATGGCTTCGGGGTCCATGGTGGGGGAGGCAATGGCGCCAGCCGAAACCGTAGTGAGGGAGCGAGGGGATGTTGCCGAAGCACCAGCAAACCCGCGTTGGACGTGTCACTCCCGTCTGACGAGAGCCCCGTAGAATACATGGCTGGGGGCGACAGATCCACCAAGGCTCCCTCGTGACTAGGGCGGCGGGGCCGGCGGTCAGGTCAGCAGGAGCTGCAGCGCGTGTCGGGTGTGACCAACCGATGGGAAGCAGAGGTTGTCATGCGCCTTTTGGTTGTATGCTTAATCTCTTAGTGTAAAAGAACGTCATGTTATATTTCCCCTTGTGATAGCAACCTTTATTATGTAGTTTGTTGCTTTTATTATTTTGCCATCACAAGTTCCTACAACGCTCAATTTTCTCTTACACTAAATGATCTAACACATTTAGAAGCAATTTTTATTGCCTTATTGCACCAATGACAGCTTACTTGAAGGATCTTACTCAATCCATAGGTAGGTATGGTGGACTCTCAAAACAAGATTTTGTTTTTGAGGGTTTTTGGATGCACAACTAGTATCTCTACTTAGTGCGGAGTTTTTGGCTAGCAAAGATATTGAGCAAGCACCACATGTTAAAGGATCTATGACAATATAACTTCTATATGAATATGAACAAGCATAAATCATTACGTTGTCTTCGTTGTCCAACGTCAAGAATTTTGGTATATAATATTTTGATGGGGGCTCACAATCATAAAAGATGTCCAAGATAGTGTATTTGCATGTGAATCTTCTCTTCCCTTATTAATTCTTTCATGAATTGCATCACTGACCAATGCCATGTTTGTCAATCTCCAATAAATTTTACCACTTATACTTTTCCTTATGTGATGGCATTACTTACCATAAGATTAGCATATGATCTTTTTCATTATTTTCTTTTATTGTGATTGAAACAAAAAGATAAAGAAATCAAAACTTGAACGAATCTTTATTATATATCTCACACACGATTACAAGATAGGTAGATCACTAAGCAAACACTCGGAGAAAGATCAAACTATACTTTTATTCCACTAATTCAAAAGATAACTAAAGATCAAACTAAGATAAATAAAGGAAAACATAGTGGTGGTGATACGATAACGGGGCACCTCCCCCAAGCTTGGCACAAGCCAAGGGGAGTGCCCATACCACGAACTCAAGTCTCCTTTGGTGGTGAAGAAGGAGGTGGTTGTGATGAGGTAGTAGCTTCACAATTCAAGCTCAAGAGATACTCCAATCTATGAATGATGCTCCGGAGGGCGATGACATGCTCTTGCAACATAATTTTCAGGAGTAAGATGTTTATTTTGCACACGAACCATTTCGATGATCGGAAAAACTTCAATATCAGTGGGTGTAAGATGATCATAGTATGGTTTAAGTATAGCTTCTCCTTCTGCTGCTACCAGAACGGTTTGCCCTACTGCTGGGGTTGATCTCCTGCGGACTTCCTTGGCCTTGTCACCCTTGATGGTTTCCTCTGGTGCCTCTCTATTCATTTATATCTTCATCAACCAAGCACCCTCTTCTATTTTGTTGGAAGAGGGGGAAGACATGATGCCTGGCTCGATGGATCTGACAGAAAAATAGCAAGAAAGAAGAACAAAAGATTTCTCCGCGATACAGTGGTCAATATGTTCAGGGGGTATATAAAGATTTGTTATCATGGGAAACAAGCAAAACCAGGGGAAAACTGAGTCGGGAAGCTGCCCGAGGTGGGCAAAACCCACCTCGGCGCACCTGGCAAGCCAGGTGCGCCCTGTTGTCTTGTGCCCACCAGGGTTGCCTTCCTCGTTATTTATTATTTTCCTATTTTTTTGTAATATTCCAAAACTAACAGAAAATATTTTTGTGTATTTTTTGGAGTCCGTTTACTTACCGTATCACGTACCTCCTCTTTTTTCACGATTCTGGAGTGTTCCAAAAGGCTTCTTTTATGTGTTCCTCCGATGTCATGGTTTGAATAATATTGCTTTCAACATTAATAGGCGCACCTGAAATATAGTGTTTAATTCTTTGCGCATTGACCACCTTCGGGTTAGTTCCTTCAGAATTATTTATTTTGATGGCTCTAGAACAATAAACCTCTTCGATAATATATGGTCCTTCCCATTTGGAGAGAAGTTTTCCTGCAAAAAGATCTAAAATGAGAGTTGTACAAAAGAACATATTCACCAACTTTGAATTCCCGCTTTTGGATTCTTTTGTCATGCCATCTTTTAACTTTTTCTTTGAATATCTTGGCATTTTCATAAGCTTGGGTTCTCCATTCATCTAGTGAGCTATATCAAATAACCTCTTTTCACCGGCGAGTCTGAAATCATAGTTGAGTTCTTTAATTTCCCAATATGCTTTATGTTCTAACTCAAGAGGCAAATTACAAGCTTTTCCATAAACCATTTTATATGGATACATGCCCATAGGATTTTCATAAGCTGTTCTGTAGGCCCAGAGTGCATCATCTAATTTCTTAGACCAATTCTTTCGGGACCTATTGACAATTTTTTGTAATATTAGTTTTATTTCTCTATTGCTAAGTTCAACTTGACAACTAGATTGAGGATGATAGGGTGATGCAATTCTATGGTTGACATCATATTTAGCAAGCATTTTACGGAAAGCACCATGAATAAAGTGTGAACCACCATCAGTCATTAAATATCTAGGGACTCCAAACCTTGGGAAAATAACTTCTTTAAGCATTTTAATGGAGGTGTTGTGATCAACACTACTAGTTGGAATAGCTTCTACCCACTTAGTAACATAATCAATAGCAACCAAAATATGTGTATACCCATTAGAGGAAGGAAAAGGTCTCGTATAATCAAAACCCCAAACATCAAATGGTTCAATAGCAAGATAATAATTCATAGGCATTTCCTGACGCTTACCGATAGTACCAATTCTTTGGCATTCATCAGAAGATAAAACAAACTTACGGGCATCCTTGAAGAGAGTAGGCCAATAAAAACCAGATTGCAATACCTTGTGAGCAGTTCTATCTCCCGCGTGATGTCCTCCATAAGCTTCGGAATGACATTTCCGTAGGATTTTTTCCCTGTTCATGCTCAGGTACACAACGTCTAATAATACTATCCACTCCTTCTTTATAAAGATGTGGGTCATCCCAAAAGTAATGTATTAAATCGTAGAAGAATTTTTTTTCTTTTCTTGGTATGTGAAACTAGGTGGTATGTATTTAGCAAAAATATAATTAGCATAGTTAACATACCAAGGAGTTTTTGAGAAAGATTTATTGCGGCCAATTGTTCATCAGGGAAACTATCATCAATAGGTAGTGGGTCATCAAGAATATGTAAATCAAATATATAATTAACCTAGACAAGTTATCAGCTACGGGGTTCTCAGCTCCTTTCCTATCAGTAATATGTAAATCAAATTCTTGTAGAGAGAACCCACATAATGAGTCTAGGTTTACCATCTTTCTTTTCCATAAGACATTTTATAGCAGCATGATCAGTGTGAACAATTACTTTGGAATCAACAATGTAAGACCTAAATTATTTTTCAGTAGTAGCATAATTTCTCTGGGCACTATCTAGAGTTTTGCTAGCATAATGGATAACATTTAATTTCTTATCGACTCTTTGTCCTAGAATAGCACAAATAGCATAATCATTGGCATCACACATAATTTCAAAAGACAATTTCCAATCAGGTGGTTGAACAGTAGGTGTAGAAGTAAAGGATTTCTTAAGTGTTTCAAAGGCTTCTACACAATCATCATCAAAAACAAATGGAACATCCTTTTGTAAAATATTTGCAAGAGGCCTACAAATTTTAGAGAAGTCTTTAATAAACGACCTATAGAAACCAGCATGACTGAGAAAACTACGAATACATTTAATATCTCTAGGACATGGCATTTTCTCAATTGCATCAACTTTAGCTTTATCCACCTCAATACCTCGTTCATAAATTTTGTGCCCCAAGACAATATCTTCATTAACCATAAAGTGGCACTTCTCCCAATTCAAGACAAGATTAGTTTGCTCACATCTCTGCAAAACTCGATCAAGGTTGCTTAAGCAATCATCAAAACAAGTTCCATAAATAGAAAAATCATCCATGAAAACCTCAACAATCTTTTCACAAAAAGCAGAAAATATAGCAGTCATACATCTTTGAAAGGTAGCAGGTGCATTGCATAAACCAAAAGGCATACATCTATAAGCATAATTACAAAAGGACAAGTAAAGGTGGTTTTCTCTTGATCAGGTGTGAAACAGGTATTTGAGAAAAACTAG
Organism: Triticum monococcum; assembly: GCA_034509565.1. Lineage (NCBI taxonomy): Eukaryota > Viridiplantae > Streptophyta > Magnoliopsida > Poales > Poaceae > Triticum > Triticum monococcum. Next base: position 360,214,160 of record CM067845.1, on the reverse strand, counting down.
AATATCCATCAAGAAAACAAAAGTGTGTATGCTTACATAGTCTTTCTAACGTTTGATAAATAAAAGGCAAAGGGTAATGATCTTTTCTATTTGCTTTATTTAATTTTCTGAAATCAGTTACCATTATATAACCTGTAACAATTCTCTATGGAACAAGTTCATTTTTATCATTAGGTACTACAGTAATACCTCCCTTCTTAGGGACACAATGAACGAGACTTACCCATCTACTATCAGCTATGGGATAGATTATGCGTGCTTCCAGAAGTTTTAGTATTTCAGTTCTTACCACTTCTTTCATCTTAGGATTCAAACGTCGTTGATGATCAACAATGGGTTTAGCATCAGGTTCCATATTAATCTTGTGCTGACAGAGAGTGGGACTAATGCCCTTAAGATTGTCAAGAGTATATTCAATAGCATCTCGGTGCTTCTTCAGAATTTTCAATAATCTTTCATCTTCATATTGTGAACAGCTAGCACTAAAAATAATAGGATATATCTTTTTCTCATCAAGATAAGCATATTTCAGAGTGGCAGGTAGTTGTTTTAATTCAAAAAAAGGATCACCTTTAGGCGGAGGAGGACCTCCTAGAGTTTCAATAGGCAAATTGTGTTTATGTAGAGGTCGTTGTTCAAAGAAGATTTTATTTATTTCATTTCTTTCATGCAAATGCATACTATTTTCATGGTCTAGCAAATATTGTTCTAGTGGATCAGTAGGAGGCACGGAAATAGAAACAAGACCAATTATTTCATCCTTACTATTGCTAATTCTTTTTATGAGGTTGTCTATTAAACTTAGAGAAACTAAATTCATGAGACTCATCACCAAAGCTAACACTGAAAGTTCATTTATGACAATCTATAGTAGCATTGACAGTGTTCAAGAAAGGTCTACCAAAGATAATGGGACAAAAGTCATCTTGTGGGGAACCAAGAATAAGAAAATCAGTAGGATATTTTATTTTCCCACACAAGACTTCAACATCTCTAACAATCTCAATTGGTGTTATAGTGTCTCTATTAGCAAGTTTAATAGTAACATCTATGTCTTCTATTTCAGCGGGTGCTATGTCATTCATAATTTCTTGATATAAGGTAAAAGGAATAGCACTCACACTAGCACCTAAGTCACATAAACCATGATAACAATGATCTCCTATTTTAACTAAGACAACAGGCATGCCAACAAAAGGTCTATGTTTATCTTTTTCATCGGGTTTGGCAATTCTAGCAGCTTCATCACAGAAATAAATAACATGCCCATCTATATTTGCTGCCAGGGGATCTTTAACCATAGCAACACTAGGTTCCACTTTGATTTGTTCAGCAGGTTTAGGTGCTCTAATATTACTTTTACGAACCATAGTTGAAACCTTAGCATGTTCCTTTATCCTAACAGGGAAGGGTGGTTTTTCAATATAAGCAGTAGGCACAACTGGATCAACATTGTAAATAATAGTTTCATCTTTAACTACGATCAGTTCTTTAATTTCTTCTTTAATAGGGGGATGATATTTAAATAACTTATCCTTAGGAAGATCAACATGAGTAGCAAAAGATTCACAAAAAGAGGCTACTATCTCAGAGTTAAGTCCATATTTAGTGCTAAACCTGTGAAAAGCATCGATATTCATAAAAGATTTAACACAATCAAACTCAAGCTTAATACCTGAATCTTTACCTTTGTTGAGTTCCCAATCTTCACAATTGCATTTAATTCTTTCCAAAAGATCCCATCTGAATTCAATAGTCTTCTTCATAAAAGAACCAGTACAGGAAGTATCGAGCATGGATTGATCATCACGAGAAAGCCTTGCATAAAAGTTATGAATGATAATTTCTCTCGGGAGCTCATGATTGGGGCATGAATATAACATTCACTTAAGCCTCCCCCAAGCTAGAGCGTTGCTTTCTCCTTCACTAGGCCAAAAATTCTATATATAATTCTGATCATGATGAACTATATGCATAGGGTAATTTTTTTGGTGAAATTCCAATTTCAATAGATTCCATCTCCAAGATCCAATATCATCGCATAGCCTATACCATGTAAAAGCTTTTACCTTCAAAGATAAAGGGAAAACCTTCTTCTTAGTTTCATCTTCGGATAAACCTGCAAGCTTAAATAATCCACAAATTTCATCCACATATAGCAAGTGCATATCAGGATGTCCAGTTCCATCTCCTGCATAAGGATTAGCTAGCAGTTGTTCTATCATACCTGAAGGAATTTCGTAACCAATATTTTCATTAGGTGTAGTAGGTTGAGAGGCAACTAATTGTGGTTCCGGACAAGGTCAAGATACCCCGAACGAACCCCTCAAAGGATGATTCTCCATAGTAACAAGTGACAATAAATTTCAGCACGTAGTTATAATTTTTCCTTACCGATTTCCACTTACCAGTAGAGCTTCACTCCCTGAAAACCGCGCCAGAAAAGAGCCTTGATGGCCCACAAGTATTGGGGATCGATAGTAGTCCTTTCTATAAGTAAGAGTGTCGAACCCAACGAGGAGCAAAAGGAAATGACAAGTGGTTTTCAGCAAGGTAATCTCTGCAAGCACTGAAATTGTCGGTAACAATTAGTTTGATAGCAAGGTAATTTGTAACGAGCAAGTAACGGTAACGGTAAATAAAGTGCAGCAAGGTAGCTCAATCCTTTTGTGGCAAAGGACAGGCCAAAACGGTCTCTTATGATAAGCAAAGCGTTCTTGAGGGTACATGGGAATTCCATCTAGTCACTTTCATCATGTTGGTTTGGTTCGTGTTCGCTACTTTGATAATTTGATATGTGGGTGGACCGGTGCTTAGGTGTTGTTCTTACTTGAACAAACCTCCTACTTATGATTAACCCCCTCGCAAGCATCCGCAACTACAAGAAAAGTATTAAGATAAAATCTAACCAAAGGAGGTGGAAGCCGATGGTCGGTCAACAAAGTTTTGTACAATGCGGATCCGAGTATTAAGGATGTAAAGTACTTGCATACATAGAGTCATTACATATAATTTGTGATTTTACTATGGATATCGATCCTTAATTCGGCCACCCGCGCCCGCATTAAGGCTCGGGGGCTACTGGGCTTCGGGCTTATAATTTAAAAATATTAAAGGGGCACATCGATCCCCTGATCTGGTGTTGCCACCCGACCAGTGTCTCGGGGGCTACTGCATTGCGTGTCCAATGCAAAAAAAAATTAAGTGCAATACAGTTTCCGAGGAGATCCTCAGGTTGGTCGGCCGCACCCAACCTGAGTCTCGAGGATTGAGCCCGCCGCTTTTTGTATCCCGAAGTATTCTACCAAGCTACGACTTGATCCTCAGGCCGATTTTGCAAATCAACCTGAGTCTCAGCGGCTACTGGGATCAGTGGTCTTACATCATCCTTCAAGTGCATCTCGGGTTTTTAAACCGATACACACGTTGAGGGTTACTGGCTATATATCTCGACAGAGAATAAATTGCACCAATCAAAAATATTGACAAAAAATTGGCCCACAGTCGGGGTGGTGCACCATCTCGGAAGCAGTCCGGCATAAAGCTCGGGTGCTAGTGGCTGGCTCCATAGAGGGCATTTCCAGCATTAAGCTCGGCTAAAACTCCTTCAACTTTTTTGGACCAAGATGATCTATGACATCTTGGATATAGTCCGGCGTTGGAGCTCGGATACATTTCGGCGTTGGAGCTCGGAAGAAGTCCGGCATTGGTGCTCGGCTGCAAAAGATACCTTGAATGCAGTCTGGCGTTAGAGCTCGGACGCAAGAGGACACTGCCTCCCGGGAACAACTTCAAACCCGAGGTGTGGCATAAAAATAACAAGGCATTGATAAAGGCCAGAAACTTAAAGGGGCTCCTCGGACACCCGACGTGTAAACTCGTCGAATGCATTTCGGCGATCCTCAAGATCGAAGATGAGAAGATTTGTTGAACCAGTTTTCAAGACCGACAACCGAAGATGAAGAACAGTTCGGAAGAATCGAGGAGCGTCCCTAACTTGAAGACCGGTTCAGGGGGCTACTGACAGTCTCCTGGACTAGGGGTACTCACCACGTCATCCCCCGATCTGTTAGATTGGGCCGAGGACCCCCATGGCCGTATACTCATGGGCCAGTTCGGACAGTTGCCGCATACATGGAAGATTCCACAAGACTTGGTGATCAAGACAAGGACTCCTCCCCACCGGCGTATTCGGCTAGGACTCTTGTTATCCTAGGCCTCTGGTGCATTATATAAACCGAGGCCAGGCTAGTCGATAGATCATATACAACAATCATACCATAGGCTAGCTTCTAGGGTTTAGCCTCTCCGATCTCGTGGTAGATCAACTCTTGTACTACTCATATTATCAAGAATAAATCGAGCAGGACGTAGGGTTTTACCTCCATCAAGAGGGCCCGAACCTAGGTAAAACATCATGTCCCCTGCCTCCTGTTACCATCCGCCTTGGACGGACAGTTCAAGACCCCCTACCCGAGATCCGCCGGTTTTGACACCGACAATAGCATTAAACTTTTGGATCCAAATCAGTCCCTTACGAAGTAGCGCATAAACTAGGGTTTAAGCTTCTGTCACTCTAGCAACCCATCATCTAATAACTACTGCACAATGCATTCCTTTAGGCCCAAATATGGTGAAGTGCCATGTAGTCGACGTTCACATGACACCACTAAGATAATCACAACATACATATCATCAAACTATCGAACACATATCAAGTTCACATGATTACTTGCAACAAGATTTCTCCCATGACCTCAAGAACAAAAGTAACTACTCACAAATGATAATCATGCTCAAGATCAATGGGGTATTAAATAGCATAATGGCTCTGAACATATAATCTTCCACCAAATAAACCATATAGTAATCAACTACAAGATGTAATCAACACTACTAGTCACCCACAGGTACCAATCTGAGGTTTTGGTACAAAGATTGAATAGAAGAAATGAACTAGGGTTTGAGAGGAGATGGTGTTGATGAAGATTGCCCTCCCAAAGATGAGAGGGTTGTTGGTGATGACGATGATTTCCCCCTCCGGGAGGGAAGTTCCCCCGGCGGAATCGCTCCGCCGGAGGGCAAAAGTGCTCCTTCCCAAGTTCCGCCTCGAGACGGCAGCGCTTCGTCCCAAAAGTCCTTTTATTTTTTATAGGTCAAAATGACTTATATACCAGAAGATGGGCACCGGAGGTGGGCCGAGGAGGGCACAACCCACTAGGGCACGCCTGGGCTGCCTGGTGCACCCAGGTGGGTTGTGCCCACCAGGTGGGCCCCCTCTGGTAGTTATTTGCTCCAGTAATTTTCATATATTCCAAAACAATTCTCCATAAATTTTTAGCTCATTAAGAGATGTGCAGAATAGGTGACTCTGACGTAGCTTTTTCAGATTCAGAATTCCACCTGCCGGCATTCTCCCTCTGTGTGCAAAACCTTGCATATTATGAGAGAAAAGGCATTAGAATTACTCCATAAAACATTATTATGCATAAAAACATTAGAAATAATAGTAGGAAAACATGATGCAAAATGGATGTATCACCACCTCAAGGGCTACCACTAGTGGCTGCGGATCACATTTATTGTGTTATCTAAAGGAGAATAGGTCGAGCCTTCGTGGTGTTGATATGCCTTCGTGGTAAAACCCATCCCTCAAACGGTGACTAGTTTCCCTTCAAGGAAGTGACTATCGGGATACATCCTTGTCTTTGGAGTTTCGTTATCCCTAACCCTAACTCCTTACTTGTGGTCACTTTGTTTCATTGTCCTTACTTTTTGGTATCTCATACTGTGTTATTTAGTTTCTACTTATTTTTGTTATCGTCAATGCTAAAAACATGACTCACCTGAGCAATTATTAGGCCCATATTTATATTTCGCATTTGCCAAAAATTGCTAATAATTAATTAATTTTACATATTTACCCCCTCTAGCTCCATCTCGATCCTTTCACTTTCATTCATAAAAAATCTTACAATAAAATATAATCATTAGAATACACAATATCAATTATACAATACAATGCATATTAAATATGTCTGATCAATGTATACATGATTATCAGAACTCTTTCTTACATGGTCATTACTACTCTTCAATAAGAGTATGGTGAACAACATATTTCCTTTTTCAAGTATATACATCTTCTTCGTTGTGAGAGCTTCTTACCCTGGACACCCATATTGGGTCTTCTTTCCTTTGTTGACCCTCTCTTGTATATTAGCATCACCTTCAGGGTCGTCAAATTGGTCATAATATTCTTCATCAACTACACCACCGAGTCCAACAATACTCCTTTTTGACAATTTTAATAATTAACTACTAATACGTGAATGTTATCTTTGCTTATGAGATAACACATATGCTACTTAGTAGTTTATCTTAAATATTTTAGTACATTCTAGTGCTTTACACGTGATTAAAATATACCATAATAATGCTCGCTCATTTTTTATGTATATTTTTTTGTCAGAGCATGCATATATTCCTTGTATATGCATGTGGCATATGATTTGACATAATCTGGTACTCAGATCCACATCCGGCCAGCTTCTAAATCCAAAAAATAATTTGGAATATGATACATTATGAACATTATTTGTTCGATACAATCGGTTTTCATCATTAACTCTATGTACGAGTAAAGTACATGCCTGACTATGTTACCGCATAAAGTACAAGTTTGTTACCGCGAGAAGTACAAGTTTCTGTTGTTAGAAATACAAGTAGTGTTCGATTTCCTTTCATCAAAACCTATCAAAGTTGGATTTAATTTAATGCATGCCTTTATTTCGGTCATGGTTGTTATAGTAAGGAAGACTTGTATGAGATCACACGTATAGGTGAGATCGTGAGATCAACCCTCAAAATTCATATTTAGACATTTCGAAAAAAATCTGAAATTATTTGACAACATTCTTGTCGGGTATGTTTATAGCTCCAAAAAGAATCAGCTCAAAACTCAATGTATATTTAGAGATAAAAAAAAAGACAAATTCGAATGTGAATAGTAGCAGCTTTGAGTGAATAGTACTTTGACACTATTTACATCTGATTTTGTCTTTTTTGTTTCTATTAATGTAAGTTGAATTAGAAGCTGAAACTTTTTAAGATTATACATCAAACATTGATGTGTGTCTACAAAAAGTTTGAGAATGTTTGGACACGTATTTTTTTCTTTCAAAAATTCGATCTCATAGATCTCACCTAATGTACGATCTCACACAAGTCTCCCTCGTTATAGTAAGCATGGATACACGTCACGTCCATCCACCAAAACTATGAAAAGGGGCTTTACTGCAACGATCATGGAAGTGGCTGCCACCGCGGGAGAGGCAAGTTGGGGTTGTGCTGTGGAAAAGGTGGACTCAATTCGTTTAGTTACTGCGCATATTTGGGAACGGATACATGGTGCCTTGGCCGTTACATGCCCACCATGCACCAGCATTCTTTAGACGATTTTTGTGTGTGGGTAATTCTTTAGACGAATTAACATGTATTATTACCATAGTTGGAAAGCAAAAGGCAATCAAGACTAATCAGCAGCTATTCCTCAACGTTAGTGTTGCGGCCACTAGACTGACATTAACTTGCAACGTCGGATTGATGACAAATCCACCCGGCACAAATTTGATCAAGCACGCAGGAAAGAGGATCACATGTAAATATGTATATATCTAAGAAAATATATCAAATACTACCTCTAGAACTAAATATAAGACGTGTGTTTTTGCAGTTTGTCAACCAAAATAGACAAAAATGCCGCCATGAAACTGGCACATACCAAGATGTCGGTAAGGCCTTGTACAATGGAAGGTGCTTAGAGAGGTGCTTAAAAAAATAAACCGAGTTTTTTTAAGCACCGATGCCTATTTCTATAGAAGAGACGCTTAGTTAAGTATCTACCCTGTACAAATAAGCACCGATACTTAAGCAAAGTCTGGTTTATTTTTCTAAGCACCTCCCCTAAGCACCTCCCATTGTATAAGGCCTAAAAGGTATTAGCCAATCCCAGGAATGGTGGGTGGAAGGTATGAGTTCAACACTCCATTAGCCCATAAGTCATAAGCACCAAGAAAAGGCTTAGGGCGCGTTTGCGTCTTCATAGCAAATATTTTTTCACCATCTTGAGTTTTCCGAGTGTAACTTAATATGACAATATAGAGAAAAAGGGTGTCCCTCGTTTTAAATTATAAAGCAACATCCAACCGATACAACCAGTTTACTGGAGCCGCAGCACAAACAAGCCCAAAAGAAAAAGAAGAGAAAGAAAAAAGAAACAAATGCCAACACCGGCAACTCAACTAAGCAAAGATGGCCGACACCCGCTGCACCCTCAGGAGAAGTACCACCGCCCGCCAAGCACTCCGAAGCCTCGCGTACCAAGCAACATCTTCATGAAGAAATGCGACGACGACGACGTTGCTGCCCGGACAAGTCCTAGGGTTTCCTCCGGTACGCGGATGGCAGTGAGGAAGGGGTATCACCGACGCCCCTCAGGAAGGTCCGGCAACGCCCACAGACGTAGCCGTGCCGGTGGCGAACGAGCCGCCAGAGATTTCTCCCGCCCCGGAACCACTACCGCCACCCCAGACAAACGGAAGCGCACCGCCCAACATGCCGCCCACCAGCCTGTGCCACCACGGATACTGCACCAGCTTCACGGTCTCACTGAGGCCACCAACACGAGACCTGGAGGTAGGACGAGAGGACACCGGGCTCGGCGGCAACCGCAACGCAACCGATAGGAGGGAACAACCTCCACCGCCGCGCGGAGCCGACCGGACATAGCGACAGGGACTTGCCAGGCCACCATTGGCCCGGCCGGACCCCAACGGGCCCGGACAGTCCCTGGAACCACGCTGCAGCACGTCGGCCGCCAAAGCCATCACCACCGCAACCACGGCCGCCTCGCCTCGCCTCACCACCAGGGAGCTACGCCGTCGCGCCTCGGACCGCAGGCCCGACCCAGCCCAGATGGGGCCCAAAAGGGCCCAGATCTGAGCCGAGCGGGCGCCGCCGGCCAGCCGCCCACCGCGTCGCCTCGCAGCCAACGTCGCTGCATCGAGAGCACCCGAGACCCGCAGAACACCGTCGCTGGGTCCCACCGCCGCCAGCCTAACAGCACCACCGCCGGGCAGGGGAGCCCCGACTCCTCCACCAGGCGCGCGGGGAAGGGACGTCCGCCGCCGCCGGCGCCACCCGGGCATGCCGGAGGCCGTTGCCGGCGGCGGCGAAGGGAGATGGAGGAGGAGGGGGCCGAGACGGGGAGGCGGGCAGGGGGCGCTCCGCTGCCTCGGGGGGCGACGGGAGCGCCAGGGGAGGGGGAAGGGGAGGGAGGAGAGGGAGGAAGGTCGGGAGGCGCGCGCCCCGGCGGCCGGCGCTGGCGGGAGGAGGCAAGGGAGGCCGGCGGCGGCGGGGAGAGCAGGGGAGGAACCCTAGCTCGGGGTCGCTCCTAATATGACAATATAGCAGGTCTTGACTCAAGACCTGGTCGATTATGTTGAGAAAGTACTACTGCAGTGTGCAGTCATTTTGGGCAGATGACCAACCATCAGAATTTTTTGCCGAAAAGGTTGGATGCCATATATTAAATAAAATTAACCCTTACAAGAATAATAATTTACAGTCAAGTCCTTGAAGAAATCAGTGTTGTATTCCTTCTGCATGGCATGCCGTGATCAATTCTGGTTGCCACCTCCCGGCTTCCATCTCAGCGCAACAATCTTGTCATTTAAAATCCAGAGCTTGAAGAAGCATCGGTCGATAAGTCATTGAGGTAGACTAGAGAATGTCTGTGATCATGATTTCGCCATCATGCAGAAGCTGGTACCGAAAAAGGCTTGCTTAGGCCATGTTTGGTTTAGCTTTTATCGACGGATTCCGCTGCCGCGTAGCAGAATCTGAACCAAATGGCGAACCCAGCAGAATCTGATTCCAGAAATCTGCTGCCAAAATCTGAACCAAAAGCGGAAGTAGCCCAGGACGTGCTTTCCAAAATCTGATTCCGCTGCGGGCCAAAATCTGAAAAGTAGTATCGGTTAGTTTTCCAAATGACCTACATCCTTTTCACATCAGATTTTCCACAGCAGTTTTTCCACAGCAGATTTTTCATAGCTGCTTTTAGAAATCCACAGCCGAACCAAACAGGGCCTTAGTTGTTGGGTCCAACTTCCTGAAACTGATCCTATCGATGGCAAGGTTGTCTCAGCTATGGGTATAAAGACAAATGTGTGTTAAACGATGTGTATTTACCTCCTGCCAGAGATCCATGCATGCTGGGTTTTTAGAGAGCAGCTTCCGTTATCTTTCCATAGAATTTGTGGTAGTAACCTTACTAATGATATTCACATGAAACAATGTAATACTCCGTGATCTAGACGCTCTTATAGTTCTTTACTGAGAGAGTACTACAAAAGTAGAAGGACAACATATCATTCATTTCAGTCCACACACAGAGGGGACCAGTCCGCGGACACAGATGCGGGAGACGGCCATCCAAAACTATCCACATATGTCCAATTACATTTCAAATGAAATTTAAAAAAAATAAACAAATTTGATTCAAACTCAAACAACCGGACGATATTCCTTTAAATTAGGATTTTTTTACATAAAGCCAGACGATATTTTGTCTAGTGAAATAAAAACATAAACCCTACACTACCATATACTTGACGGTGACCTCGTAAGCCATGCCGGACTGGCCGGCGGCTCCTCCGTCATCGTCGCTAAGCTTCACGCTGCAGAAGGGGGCGGCGTCGCGGCAGGGCTTCCCGGCAGCCGTCTGACGCTCACGGGTATCCTCTCCGCTTCCTCCTGCGCAGTGTGCAGTGCGGCCGTGACCACGGACGACGTGGGCGGGGGGCCTTGGAGGAGGCGGCATTGTCGGCGACGATCTCGCTGAGAGACCACTCCTCGCCATACTAGGCCATCTCCCCATCGAGGTGGCAGAGACAGCGTTTGCTCATCTCCGCCATCGTCATGGAGCGGTCCAGGGCCCAGGCGTACGCCAGATCCGAGTCCATCGTGATGTGTGGCAGCGGGATGTCAGAGTCTGTGAACTCCGACCGGCGGGGCACATTGCGCCTGTCCGTCGGCGTACTCATGCGCCGTTAGGGCACTCCGGGACGACGAACAGCTGCCGCCGCCGAGGTAGTGGCGAATGAAACCTCCCGCCTTCACGGCGATCGCATGGTGCACGGGCGACGGCAAGCGGCGCTCCTCCTTGACACGGTGGGGCGGCGGAGAGCACCGCTCCTCCTTCACACGCCGGGGCGGCGGAGAGAGCCGCTCCTACTTCATGCGTCGGGGTGATGGTGAGAGGGGCTCCTCCTTCACGCAACGTCCGATTTGGATGATGCGGTTGTGCGACAGAGAGCACAGAGGGAACGCGGGCTCCAGCTTCATGGGGAGGAGCATCCTCGATGGAGCCTCCAGGCCGTTCAGGTGGAGGACGGAGCGACAAAGCATCAACTCCATCGGCTACTCGTACTCCTCATCCGTGGCAGCACCATGCCCTGCGATGCCGACTGCTGCTGTGGCGGATGGTCCGCCTCGTCACCGGAGGAGATGACAATCTCCACCTTCGACGAGGAGCCACCCGCCCATGAAGACGACGACCCCAGAGTTCAAGGGCGGCGTCGCCACAATCCTCCGGAGCCCGTCCCTGATCCGCCACCTACCGGAGTCAAGGCCCACGACTTGCCATCGCCGGAATTGTGGAGAAAGAAGGGAGGGGAGGGGAGGGGAGGAGGACGTGCGAAGCGACCCGGTGAATGTGATTTGGACAACGCATGAGCACAGCTTATAAAGCCTCAGCCAGACCATACGAAAGAATGGCCAGCCTCTCCAATGTGGCGCAAGCGGACCGATACATGCCCGCGTTGGATGGCACAACAAGTCCGGACCGCGCGGTCCAGACGTATGCGGGCGGTTGAGGGACAGTGCTGGAAATGCCCTTACAAGTTCACATGAAACAATGACATTCATATTAAATGAGTCAAATTTCTAGAGATTATGTAAAATTGATCCTGTTCATATTAAGGTAGCATTCACAGTAAATGAAATATTGTTTCATCATATACCTACTCGAGGACAACTAAGGGTTAAGGTTGGGGATGTAATACGTCTCAAATAATCTATTATTTTTCTTGTTTGATGCCAATTTTATATAATTATATTGCATAGTGTTGGCATCAATTTTTATTTTTTTTCTGGACTAACATATTAATTCAGTGTCTAGAGCCAGCTTTTGAGGGGCACCGGAGCCATGGGATGGGACCCCATGGGGCCCACATGGCCCTGACTCGCTGCCAGCATGGGGCAGATAACCCATAAGTGTAAGGGATCACAAAATTCGTTGAGAGAAATATCACAACCCAAATTTATTGACTCGACACAAGAGAAGTGAAAGAAAATTTATAAGTCTTAGCAGTTGAGTTGTCAATTCAACCATACTTGGAAACAAATATTTTCGGAAGAGAAATTATTATTAGCAAAAACAATGTAGTGATTGTAGTTGGATTGTGAAATAGTAATAAACACAGCAATTCTCAATGGTTGCTAATAACAAAAAATAAATAAATAATATTAATGATTAAAATTGTTGGTATGGTGATGGATGGTGGACGTTGCATGGATAAAATTGATTATAACAGCGGTAACATAGGGCGATAATAAGTAATTTATCACTCATATGTAGATATGTATTTCTGTATATGGTTCTACGTACTTGTAATAAGAATCTGCACTACATTGTTAGTCATACCCTCCTATTTTTTTAGGGGGGGGGGGGTCTTAATAAGAAATAGGAGCAATTAAGACACTCATTTTACAAAGTATCAAATCAAAACATTAGAAATAAATGAGTAGATGGAACTGGCAGTCGAAGTGGAGATGGCTCTCTCCCCGCTCCTCTCCCCTCCCCAACTCCCCTGGCTCTCTCCTCTCCGGTGACCTTTCCCTACTCCTCTCCTCCTCCCTGCTCGATCCCCGCCCTCCTGCCGGCCCGACCCTCGTCTCCGGTATGGTATGTGTCTCTCTCTCCCTTCTCCTGGGGCTTCGCTGCCTGTGGCTGCTCCCTTGCGGCGAGTTTTGTCCTATCGGTTTTGGGCCCTTGACTCCGGGGACGAGTCTTCTTCGGATGAGGGACTGGCTGGGTGGCGATGTCGTCGCCGGTTGGCCCGGCCTGATTGGTGGAATAGTGTCAGTGGGAGGGCCGCGTTTGCATGTTTGCCCTGGGTGGACGGCCGGCTCCGCGGGACTCGTCGGCGGTGTCAGATCTAGATCGTGGGTGGCTGGCCGAGCCGCCCTGATCGTGTGACTCTCACGAACTTCTCAGTCTCGCCTCTGACCCTAGTATGCTAGGTTTGGCTCCTTCCCCCTCTTCCCCCATATCATCATGTTCATCGGTGCTGTCCTCGCCGCCATGGTGCCCGCCCTACCGGTGCAGCTTCCTCCGTCTTCTTCCTCGATATCATCTGCTCAACTACTAACCCTAGATCCAGTGGTGGGAATTTCAGATATGGGCCTTGACGGGGCTGTTGTGGCCCCGGGTCTGGGTGCTGGCCCGACCCGTGGTTCGCTCACAGCATCCTTTGTTGCTTTCCCTCCCCTACCCCATGGGCCCGGTTGCCCTGTTCTGCTCACCAACCCATCTGGTTATGTTGCCCCAACTAGGTGTGGGGATCGGGGTCGCCACTATATTTGGCTGCATCACTGCTCTTTGGATACATCTCCAAGGTTTCCCATTTTTTATTCCAAGCATCATCAGATATGCTTAGTTCGCCTCTCCTTTCATTGCCTCCTTCATCCTTAATATCCACCCATCCTGACCCGTTCCTTCACCGAGGTCCTTCGCATGGGCTCGTCGGAGGACCAGAACTCCAACGAGAAGCGACGGTTCAATGCTGTCGGCACTACAGGAATCAATTGATTTGTCGTGTGCCCTAGCAGACTGCAAAGGACCAGAAAGCTGGCGGCAAAATTCTTTGCCGTCAGCCACGGACGGCAAACATGCCCGGCACAGTAAGTAACGATAAACACCTGATTTGTTGTCTGTCATTTGCTAGCAGACGGCAAAGAACCCTTTGCCATCGGTGGCAGACGGCAAACAACTGACGTTAGCCACGTTAGGTGGCTAACGGGAGGCTTTGATGTCTGCCAGCCGACGACAAACGTGCCCTCCCCTTTGTCGCCTGCTATCTAACATCAGCAGACAAATCATGCCCTCCCCATTCTTTGTCGTCTACCACAGACGGCAACCCCCGAGCCTTTGCCGTCTGCCACAGACGGCAAACTACCCCAGCCTTTGTCTTCTGCCACATACGGCAAAGTGACCAAATGGGTCAGCTCCCAGGTTGCACAGGTTGCTGCCATGCCCCAGCCTTTGTCGCCTGCCACAGACGGCAAAGTGACCAAATGGGTCAGTTCCCATGTTGCACAGGTTGCTGCCACGTGGCCTCTTTGCCGTCTGTGGTAGATGGCAAAGAGCCCTTTGCCGTCGATGGCAGATGGCAAAGAGCCTACGTTGCCTCCTTTTTCTGTTTTTTCTTATATCCAAGCATTTTCACAGCAAATATATGATATATATATATATGAGATATCCAACACATATAAGTTTCACAACACACATATGATATATATATATATGATATATTCACTAGGCAATTTCACAACAAACATATGAGATATCCAACACATATAAGTTTCATCATACATGCATCGTTCCATCCAACCATACATAGCAAGTTCAACATACACGCATCCAACCATACATATTAGAATAGTTTCATCCAACCATACATGCATAGTTCATCGATACTAAAGAAAAACAGAAAGGGAAAACAAGCACTCCATCAATGCAAGCTTCCGTGAAGTGAATGAAATCGGCAAAATAGGAAATAAGAAAGTTAGAAGAAGAAGACTATAAGAAGAAGAAGAAGTAAATGAAATTTATGAGCTAACTTAGGTAAAAATGATATTTATGAGCCAACTTAGGTAAAATAGATCATTTATGAGCTGATTTAGGTAAAATGGATGATTTGTGAGCTAACTTAGGTAAAATGGATCATTTTGGAGCTAACTTAGGTAAAATGAATCATTTTAGAGCTAACTTAGGTAAAATGGATCATTTTGAGGCTAACCTAGGTAAAATGGATCATTTTGCAGCCAACTTAGATAAAATGGATCATTTTGGATGTAACCTAGGTAAAATGGATCATTTTGGAGCTAACTTGGGTAAAATGGATCATTTTGGAGCTAACCTAGGTAATTATGCCATTTTTGAGTTAACTAAGCATATCATGCCATTTTTTATATAAGTAAGCTAAGTATAGGTCATTATTGAGCTAACCTAGGTAACTAAGAATATTAGAGCTAACTTAGGAAATTTTGGAGCTAACTTAGGTAAAATGGATCATTTTCGAGCTAACTTAGGTAAAATGGGTCATTTATGAGCTACCTTAGGTAAAATGGATCGTTTAAGAGCTAACTTAGGTAAAATGGATCATTTATGAGCTAACTTAGGTAAAAATGGATCATTTATGAGCTAACTTAGGTAAAATGGATCATTTTGGAGCTAACTTACATAAAATGGATCATTTTGAAGCTAAGTAAGGTTATGTCATTTTGGAGGAAAATATGCTAAGTCTAGGTCATTATGGTTAGCATATTGGAGGAAATAAAGCTAAGTCTAGGTCATTATGCATTTGTTAAGCAAAACACTAGAGACAAGTTACCCTCATCACGGAGGTGAAGCACCGGAGTTGCTCGTGCCGGTACCACCTGGAGAAGGATCGTGCAATGCTTGTCTGGAGTTACGCTGCACCAAAGATCATTTGCAATGTCTCGTTAGCATGATGACACTCAAATGTTAAGGCTAGCAACTAATGACCATTCAAATGAAACTCACAGTGGTCCTCGGAGCAATGACTGGCATCGGTAGAGGGGTCTGATCGGTCTTCTCGCACACAGACTGCACATTTGGTTTGACGAGTCAGTCATACTAGTTAGTAATGAAACGGACATTGAGTGCATGATTTGGCTAATATGCAAAAGAAACTTACCACGAGGAGATCGTACATGGCCCGGTTCTGCATGTCATTCCATGCCCTCTCCTCCTCCAATATCCTAGCAGTCCTCTCCTCCAACTCCCGCTCCTTCTTCACCGCCTGCCGGTCCCTCTCCGCCGGAAGCGCCTGGGTTCTCTCTCTATATCTCTCTCTCTCTCTCTCTATGAAGAGCAACTTGCAACACCACTCCTCGTTAGCATTATAATCATCAATGGCCGCACACACAATGTAATGGAGGAAAGATAGCTGAGTCTGTATAAGTAACCTCGAAGGCGAGCTCGAATGGTCGTTGACAAGGCCTTATCTCAGGAGTGGAGCTCGACTGGCGCACCTTGATCTCTGAGAGAGTGCTAGGACAATGGATAAGTCCATCTCCAGTGGCTATCAAGCCATGGGAACTTTCGCCACTAGATATCATCACCAGCTCTGGATCAATGGGACCCTGTCTTGGGTTAAAGTCCTTCCCTTTCCTCGCCTTCCCCTCATCTATGTACTTCACGAGCTTGTTGTCGGAGGAGATGTTGGTGAAGTTCTCTGGATGATCAGGGTCAGACTAAGAGAATACCTTGACCTTCTTGTACAAGGCGGTATGGGCCATGGCATAGAGGTCGTACACCTCTGGCACCTCTGCCTTATTGTGTCGTTCCTGAAAGAGAGGAATAGAGTAAATTAGTAATTAAAGGGCTCAAGCTAGCATGAAGAATGAATTGCATGAATCATGAAGCAAACCACATACCCAGTTCCGCCCGAACTGATATAAGTTGGCACTACCTTGATGGTGTGGCACACCTTCCATTTGGGCATGCCGGTCCTTGGCATTGTTGTGGAGGGCTAGCCATTGGTCTCAGCACCACACATCCACCAACACCTCCCAACAATCCATCTGACCCGCACACCATCTCGGGGGCACCTAAGTTAGTAAAGAGAAACTTGAGCGCTACGCCTATGAATCAAAATAAGGAAACTAAGTACAAGGCCTTAAGAATAGGTAATTACAGTCATGTACTGCTCCTTCAGAAACTTTGCGGCATGCCGGCTTGGTCTTCTTAATACCACGCGAGGTGTAGTAGTCTCGAACAGCCTGCACCCGAGCCTCGTGACATAAGTTTTGTAGTAGGTGCTTGCACTTGGCATCGATAACCTGCGTCGCGGCCTCCTCGTATCCCTCCTTTCACATGTAGAAGGTCTACAATCGACCGAGACAACATTGATTAGTACAATAACTATTGATGTCTACTACACAACCTTCTTATTGTAGACGTTGTTAGGCCTCCAAGCGCAGAGATTTGTAGGAAAGTAGCAAATTTCCCTCAAGTGGATGACCTAAGGTTTATCAATCTGTGGGAGGCATAGGATGAAGATGGTCTCTGTCAAACAACCCTGCAACCAAATAGCAAAGAGTCTCTTGTGTCCCCAACACACCCAATACAATGGTAAATTGTATAGGTGCACTAGTTCAGCAAAGAGATGGTGATACAAGTGCAATATGGATGGTAAATATAGGTTTTCGTAATCTGAAAATATAAAAACAGCAAGGTAACTAATGATAAAAGTGAGCACAAACGGTATTGAAATGCTTCAAAACAAGGCCTAGGGTTCATACTTTCACTAGCGCAAGTTCTCTCAACAAGGATAACATAATTAGATCATATAACAATCCCTCAACATGCAACAAAGAGTCACTCCAAAGTCACTAATAGCAGAGAACAAACAAAGAGATTATTGTAGGGTACAAAACCACCTCAATGTTATTCTTTCCGATCAATCCATTGGGCTATTCCTATAAGTGTCACAAACAGCCCTAGAGTTTAGAGTTTGTAGTAAAATAACACCTTAAGACAAAAATCAACCAAAACCCTAATGTCACCTAGATACTCCAATGTCACCTCAAGTATCCGCGGGTATGATTATACGATATGCATCACACAATCTCAGATTCATCTATTGAACCAACACAAAGAACTCAAAGAGTGCCCCAAAGTTTCTACCGGAGAGTCGAGACGAAAATGTGTGCCAACCCCTATGCATAGATTCCCATGGTCACGGAACCCGCAAGTTGATCACCAAAACATACATCAAGTGAATCAATAGAATACCCCATTGTCACCACGGGTATCCCACGCAAGACATACATCAAGTGTTCTCAAATCCTTAAAGACTCAATCCGATAAGATAACTTCAAAGGGAAAACTAAATTCATCACAAGGAGATAGAGGGGAGAAACATCATAAGATCCAACTATAGTAAAAAAGCTCGTGTTACGTCAAGATCGTACCACATCAAGAACACGAGAGAGAAAGATCAAACACATAGCTACTGGTACATACCCTCAGCCCCGAGGGTGAACTACTCCATCCCCGTCATGGAGAGCGCCGAGATGATGAAGATGGCCATCGGTGATGATTCCCCCCTCCGGCAGGGTGCCGGAATAGGGTCCTGATTGGTTCTTGGTGGCTATAGAGGCTTGCGACGGCGGAACTCCCGATCTAGGTTTCTTTTCGGGGGTTTCTGTATTTATAGGAATTTTTGGCGTCGGTCCCACGTCAGGGGGGTCTCCGAGCCATCCACGAGGCAGGGGCCACGCCCAGGGGGTAGGGCGCACCCTCCACCCTCATGGATGGCTCGGGACACTTCTGGCCCAACTCTTTTACTTCGGGGGCTTCTTTTGGTCCATAAAAAATTCACAAAAATTGGCAGGTCAATTGGGCTCCGTTTGGTATTCCTTTTCTGTAAAACTCAAAAACAAGGAAAAAACAAAAACTGGCACTAGGCTCTAGGTTAATAGATTAGTCCCAAAAATCATATAAAATAGTATATAAATGCATATAAAATATCCAAGATTGATAATATAATAGCATGGAACAATCAAAAATTATAGATATGTTGGAGACGTATCAACTACCTATTTGGAGATTTTTAATTATGTAAAGGAGAAATTACCCAAAACTTTCTAATAAACATCTCTGCCCTCGTGTGGCACAAGAGACTGTCAATCATCTCCTCGGAGGGCCGGGGTAGCCAAGTAGTGCTCCCAGCTCAATCCTAGCTGTGGAACCTGACCCTCACCGGGCAACGTGACAAACCCCAGGAAGTTTTGCCAGCAAAGCACACCAAGGACGGTATTGGGCCTGCGGATATCCGGAGCATGGTCCCAACCCCTGCAGTATGACAAGGCCAATGCATTAGATATTTGAAGAAATGTGAGGCAAAAGGTACAAAAAGAGTACATGCGCTTACCACTCCCCATCAGGGAAAATCAACCACCTCTGATCACGGGTCACCGGCACGGTCGAGAGCCGTGTACAACCACACTGGTAGATGGTGGCCCCCTCAACCACCTCGCCCTCGCTATTAGCCGGATCCCCGCCACCATCAGCGTGGCCACTCGGCCCCTCGGGTGGATCCGGCCAGGTACCCCATCCGGACGTCTCCTAGGACGTACCCTGGTGTAGAGTTTCGTGGGCCGAATGCCCGTCGACCCGAGTCTCGTGGACCGGAGCCACGTAGCCTCCTCCTCAGACGTGTCCACCATAGCAGTCATGTGCTCGGGTCAGCTGGGCGTGGCGGCGAGGAAGGCGTAGGAGCCTGCCTACCTCTCTCACGACCACGTCCTCCCCGACCTCCTCTATTGGTCGGCAACAACGCCGACGAAGAAGCGCCCACTGGTAAAGCCATACCCTCGTACAACGCTCTCTGTAGAGATACGGGTGGAACGGAAGTACCACTCCCACCACATGCCGACGAATAAGGAGCCTCGGAGCACTCCTTACTCGCGCCCACCATCTTTCAACACCTGCCATGACAAAGAGTAAACGAAATTAGTACAACATAAAAAAAATTTAATACCGACATGAATAATAATATGTATATAACTTAAGTGCATCATCACCAGGTACAACATAAAAAGATTAAATACCTAACATGAACTAACATTATATATATAATACAAATGGAATACTTGACATGAACTAATAATAATCTTGATTGTCTATATATGCTCCGAGATCAATAAATGCATCATCATCACTATCATGAATGACGTGCTCATCGGGTTTAGCGGCATCAACATGTGGAAGGCCACCTTTATGTAATCGATCAAGCATTGACAGTTCATCCGCAGAAGTAACCTCTTCTTGTTCCGGCTCGAGGGTGAAGTCGGATTCACTGTCGCTGTCTACTTGAATGTTCTGGGGTGAAGTAGAGCGTTTCTTGAAACGTTTTTTGGAAAGATGTGTTTCTTGGAAGAATTCTCCTTCATATGTGTCTAGGTTCCATCGACGCCGAGGTATGGCCCAACCATAATTTACTTTTTTAAGGTTTCGTCCACGCGGAGGAACCCCTACTTGAAATATATGTCATACAGGGTTCCGTCGACATCGAGGCACCCCTAACCTATATAGATGTCATTTAGGCTTTCATCGACGCCAAGGGCCCCCCTAACCTAAACAGCCGTCATTTAGGGTTCCATCGATGCTGACGAACCCCCTAACCCGCCCGTCCCCGGGTGCCCTCAGCTATGGCGATGCACGGTCGACGGGTTAGCACGCCATCTCTTTTGGTCAACCCGTCATTTAGGTTTTCGTCGACGCCAACCACCTTGCCCTCTCTTCCCTATCCTCCTCCTCCTGTTCTTATTCTTCCTTCTTTTCCTTTTCCTCTTCTTATTCTCCTCCTCCTCGTCCTCTTCTTCTTCTTCTTCTTCTTCTTCTCATCCTCCTCCTCCTCCTCTTCTTCTTCTTCTTCTTCTTCTTCCTTTCCTTTCCTTTTTCCTCTTCTTCTACTTCTTCTTCTTTTCTTCTTTTATTTCATCTTTCTTCTTCTTCTAATTATCTAAACCTAAACCTAGCTAGCACTAACCTAAACCAAATACTAATTAACCTAAACCTAAACAGTAATAAATAGAAGAAAAAAATAGAAAAAACTCACCTTGAGAGCCAGTGGAGGAGGGCCGACGCAGGGGGAGGAAGGCTGTGAGGAGGGGGCGGCGTCGCGACCTGCTCCGGCGGTGGGGCATCACGGGGAGGCGCCTCGGCTCCGAGGTCGTCAAGGGAGGGGAAGGCGCAGGGTCCGGGGAGCAAGGCAGCGGGTGAGGACGTCGGGGAGGGGCGGCAGGTGAGGTCGTTGGGGAGTGGGGCGGCGCTGCGGCCTGCTCTGGCCCTGGGGTGTCGCGGGGAGGCGCCATGGCTCCAAGGTCATCAGGGGAGGGGAGGGTGCAGGGTCCGAGGAGCGGGGCGGCGGGTGAGGTCGTTGGGGAAGGGGCGGCGGTGGGTAAGATCGTCGAGGGAGGGGTGGCGGCGCGTGAGGTCGTGGGGTGGGAGAGAGAGACAGGAACAAAGAGAGGGGTGGGGTCGAGGGGGTTGCAGGACCGTTAGTTAGGCAAACCTCTTTGCCGTCTGCTAGCGACTTCTTTGTCATCTACTAGCCGACGTCAAAGAGGGGGTAGGGCCCGGGGGGAACAACCGTTAGTTAGGCAAAAAAATTGTCGTCCGGCAAAGACAAGAAAGCGGACGACAAAGATTTGACCTAGCCAGCTCCATGCCCCAGTGGGGCCCAGCTGGTCTCTTTGATGTCTACCTTTGGGCCCTTTGTCATCTGTTAGAAGACGACAAAGAACTGACAGATGGAAAAGAGACAGTTTGCCATCTATCGGTTCTCTGCTGTCTCTTTTTTGAAAGCGAATGGCAAAGACCTTCTTTGTCGTCCGCTAGCAGACGGCAAAGAACTGGTTGATGGCAAATTCCCTGATTCCAGTAGTGCGTGGAGGCTCGCACGGATTTCATAGCGTATGAGGCCGAGCTACATGACAGGCCCCAGCAGGAGCAAGCGACGTATGAGCATGCGACAGGAAAGCAGGAGGCTTGGGGATCCTCTTTGTCCCAGCGCCGATAGGAGGACCGCCATTCAGGCCAGAGGGGCGGCTAGGTCGTTGGTTTCTCCATCTTCCACCTCGCGCGCGGGCCTTCCGGCTCATGTTGCCGATCCCTGGGAGGCGATGGGTTTTGGTGGTGCGGCATCTCACGGGCCGCCTGCTAGGACGACGCCGGCGGCTGGCCATCCTTCTGTCACTCCTCTTGGTGATGGTTTCCAGGGCCAGTCTCGGTTCCCTCTCCGTCCGGCTGCACCATCCTTTCCTCCACCCAACTCCCATCCCAGCAAGTACAAGGGTACGGATCTAATGTGGGATCCTCTGGTTCAGGTCGATTTGGTGATGGTGCCACCTCCCTCTCCCTTTTCTGGGTCGATGCCTTCGGGTGGTGGAGCTGTCAATACCAATAATTCAGCTACTGGCCTCACTTGCTTCGTGTGTCATAGACCTGGTCACTTCCAGTCCTAGTGCACCTTTCCTCCTTTATGTCTAGTTTGTCATGAGGAAGGGCATCTTACTGTTAACTGCACCAAATGTCTCCAGCCGCCAAGTATTAAACACTTCAACATTGGTCTAGCTGGATGTGGTTTTTTGTGTTTGAGGGCTCTCTTGGTTCGGTCAGTGTGGTTCCTCAGGAGTCAAACGAGGCAGTCATCACTGTTCTGTCTTAGGGGGCGTCTATGCAGATGCTATCTGAAGAGTTGAAAGGTGGGGTCTGGAGGACTAGGATTGGTAGTTGCAAAAAATCTCCCCTTCTCATTTTAGTGTGGTATTTCCTTCTCATGAGAGTGTGAGGATGTTGCCCAAAAGCACCAGTTTTACCTTGCCACTCAATCAAGTCACGATTTTCTGTTAAGAAGGTTGGGGACAAAGTTTGTTCCTATGGTCAGCTTGTGGATTTGTGTGTGCTGCTAGACAATATACCTCCCGTCATGTGTTCCAAGGCGTGTGTTCTTGCTTTCCGTGAGCTCATAGGGAAACCTATCTCGGTGGAGGAGGAATCGCTCTCGCGCCTGGGGTCTGGTGAGTACACAGATCTGGTGCTCGGCTCTGGATCGCGTTCATCACTTTATTGAGGTTTACCCTTAGGCTACGGCTTTCAGAATCAAATTTCGTGTGGAGGGTGTTGATGCTACTACCTCCATCCCTCCTCTGGCATCGAGGTCGTCTCCTCCGAGCCCCGATGATCCCAGGAATGGGGGAAACACGGAGAGTGAGGCCTCGGGTCCATCTTTCACCAAGCAGGAGTGGGATGTGCTGGGTCCTAATCTGGAGCTGGATTTTGCTAGTAGGAGGCCTGTCAATGACGGTGCTGCGGAGGATGTCTCCAGGCCAGTTTATGTGATTGCTCTCCCCGCTTCCAACCCCTTGACTTCGGCTCTCCACTCCGATGTACTGATTCGCCCTGCCTCTCCCTCCCTATCAGGCATTGAAGATTCTCTTGAGCATGACGTCTCTGATCCTGAGGTTGAAATTCTGCCTTCCAAGTCCAAACAAGCGATCAGGAAATCCCCCCCCCCCCGCTCACGTGCTTCCACTAGTACTAAGCAGTCATCATCGTGACTCTTCCGTAGGCTTGATCCTTAGTTGCGTGTTGATGTTGTGGTGGTGGAGGGTGTTTTGCCGGCTACCCGCAATCTCGCTCG
The DNA here is from genome assembly GCA_034509565.1 of Triticum monococcum. Taxonomy (NCBI): domain Eukaryota; kingdom Viridiplantae; phylum Streptophyta; class Magnoliopsida; order Poales; family Poaceae; genus Triticum; species Triticum monococcum. The sequence continues at coordinate 360,190,575 of CM067845.1, read as the reverse complement.
AGAGCCATCAAAACTCCTATCCCCACTGCTCGTAAGAGCGCGAGGGCTTGTGCTACTGGTGAGTCTGTGCTTGAGGGGGCCGAGCGCACGGCTGCAGAGAAGGATTCCGTCTCAATAGGTAAGCAATTGATTCCCTCTCTGAAGTGTCTAATTCTTCATGATTTTTTTGACGATCACTTTGTTGGGGTGGCTAGGGATTCGGGTATTTATGTTGAGTCTTGTATGGGCAATTCTCTTGAGGTTATTTCTGTTATTAGGGATAATGAACTGGCGCAAGTCACTCTTTCTAAAGCCAGGGCGGCGGCTCTCTCCACCACCCCTAATGTTGCTGCGATGGCCAGTTCTTCTGGTCACCCATCGACCTCATCCCCCCCCCCTCGGTGAGTTCTTCTGTAGCGGGTTTGCCTTCAGAGGGTAGTGGACCTCCGAATGGTTTTTCTAGGCGTCATCCCAAGAAAGGGACATCTGTTCTTGCCCCGTCACGCTCCAATCTCCGTATGAAGAATTTAACTTTCAAACGAAGATCATGTTTTAGAACATTAGGAGTATCGGCGCTATGGGGCATCGGAACCAGCTTCGTGATTTTATCCATGACTACTTTATTGATACCATATGTCTGTAGGAAACTTTTAAATCTTCTTTCTCCTCTCCTAATCTAGATTCTATTAATGGGCTAGTCGTTTTGGCTGGCATTGGTTGTTGGCGTTGGGTTACTCTGGTGGTATTTTAATTGGTGCTAAGCTCGATGTTTTTGACATTATTGCTTTTGACTCTGGGCTTTTCTTTGCTAGTTTGGTAGTTTTTCACTGTGAACTTAACTGCTTGTGGGAAACTATCATAGTGTATGGCCGTGCTGATCCTGCATATACCCAACTATTTTCAGATGAATTGTCTAATAAACTTTCTTTGGTTAGCCTTCCTGTTTTGGTCGGTGGTGACTTCAATTTACTTATACATCCATATGAGAAGAACAATTGCAATTTTTACTGGATGTGGGTTGAGGGCTTTAATGATTTTATCAGCTCTTTTACTGCGCATGAAATTCCTAGATCGGGCGGCTGTTTTACTTGGTCTAATCATTAGCTTAATCCCGTGCATTGTATTTTAGATTGGGCCTTTCTATATTCTCGTTGGGATGTTTTGTATCCTCGTGCAGCACTTCTTGTCGAAGCTCGTATTGGCTCGGATCACACTCCTTTGGTGCTGGACTCTGGTCACCATTCTGCTAGGGTATCTTCTCGCTTTCACTTTGATGTGTCTTGGCTGGAAGTACTGGGTTTTCACGATTATACCTCCTCCAAGATCAACTACATTCTTAATTCCATCCCTCATACTTTTTTCCTTTGGATGATTGGAGCTTCCTCTCTCGCCTTTTGCGTCAATTTCTAAAACGTCGGGGTGCCAACAGTGCTGCTGAGGCCAAGAGGGAGAAGTCCTCCTTGCTTGCGCAAATCAAATCGCCTGATGGCATTAGAAACTCGGTTAATCTTGATGAGGATGGGCGGGCTAATATATATGGGCTGGAAGCTCTTCTTTATGGCATTCACGCGACGGAGGAATTTTATTGGAAGCAACATAGCTATCTGACCTAGATTCTGAAAGGTGATGTGGTGACTAATTTTTTTTTGCCCTAGCTAACGGTGGGCGTCGTAGATGTCTAATTTCCTCCATGTTGGTTGATGGAACGCTGGCCTTTGATGCTAATTCGATCATGGCCCATATTTTTTCTTTCTACTCTAATTTCATGTCTACCTAACCCCCTCCCCTCTTACCTTAAGCCCAGGTTTCTGGCTGGGCTCGGCTATTGTTACCGCGCGTGAGAAATGTCCTTAGATATTCCCCTCTCTTACTTGAATATTGATGAGGTTGTGGCCTCATCAAATTCCAATTCTGCCCGGGCCTGGATGGTTTTTCTATTGTCTTTTTAAGAGGTTTTGGCCACTGCTCAATGATCTTGTTTATGCTATCATCCAGGGTTTTTGTTTGGGTACGGTCAACATTTCTAGGTTGAATTATGTGATTCTCTCTCTCTAATTCCTAAGGTGGAGGGACTGATTTGATTACTCATTTTTTATCAGATTGCGCTTATTAATAATATTGTCAAATTTCCCTCGAAAGGTTTTGCCTCCCGTCTGTCTCCTATTGCTCATTGAGTCATTTCTTATTTTCAATCGGCTTTGATCAAAGGGAGATTTATTCTTCATGGTATTGCTAGTCTTTCACAACTTGAGGGTCAAGAGTAGCGAGCTCTTATTCTTAAGTTGGATTTTGGAAAAACATACAATTGTGTTAGATGGTTCTTCCTTAGAGATATTTTGATGTCTGGAGGTTTCGATGGGGCGTATGTTCGAATCATGCAGTTGGTTTCTGGTGGCGATATCGCAGTGTGAGTTAATGGGTGCATTAGTCCCTTCTTTGCCAATGGTAGAGGCTTGAGGAAAGGGGGTCCCATCTCCCCCCTTCTCTTTAATTTATAGCCGACTCTTTCTCTTGCATTTCGGATCAGGCGCCGAACGCTGGCCACGTTACTCCTGTTATGTATGATCTTCTCCCCCTTGGGGTTACTCATTTGTAATATGCAGAAGACACGGTTATTTTAATTGAGAATAATGACACCCGCATCGCCAATTTGAAATTCCTCCTTCTTTGCTTTGAGTTATTTCTGGTCTGAAGATCAATCTAGCTAAGAGTGAGATGATTCTGCTTGGTGCTCCCCTTGAGGAGGCGGTCAGGGTGGCTTATTTGTTGAACTGCCAATTAGGTTCCTTCACCTTTAAATACCTTGGGATTCTGACTTCTTCCTCTAATTAAGAAAGACTTTGCCCCGCAGGGTTCTGAAAGTGGCTAATCGCGTTATACCTTGGAGGGGTAGATATAATTATGTGGCTGGAAAAGTTCTTCTTACTAATTGTTGCCTTTCTTCCCTCCCTATGTTTCTCATGGGATTAGATCGTCTTCCGTAGGGCATTCATGAGGGTTTTGAAAAACACTGTAGCGCTTTCTTCTGGAATTTTATCCGATAACAAGAAAAAGTATAGGATGGTTAAGTGGAAGATTATCTGTCTCCCTAAAAATCATGGTGGTCTGGGTATTATTAACACTTCCATCATGCATATCTGTTTTTTTTTTGGCCATATGGTGGTGGCGCATTCCCAATGTGGATCGGGACTCTCTTTGGTTTTGGATTCTAAAAGCAAAGTACTTCCCGAACTCTAGTCCCCTTCTTGCTTCTGCTGCTCATGGCTGACAGTTTTGGCGATCTCTTTGTTAAAGTTAGAGAGGTGTTCCGTGAAAATGCAAAGTTTGTGGTTAAGGATGGGAAATTAGTTCGTTTCCGGCTTGACTGGTGGCATGGGGATGCTCCTATGCGCTCTACTTTTCCCGTTTTGTTCTCTGTCTGCGGTGACCGCAACATCTATTTACCAGCTGGCTAGCTCGGGTTGGGATTTGGCCTTTCGACGTTCCCTAGATCCATCAGAGTTGGGAATGTGGCACCGTCTCGGTACCGTTTTCTCGGTGCTCTCGGATGGTATGAATTCGATTGTATGGCCTCTATCCTCCTCGGGTACCTTCTCGGTGAAATCTCTTTATCGTAAACTTAGCTTGGGGTCGGCGACCAACAGTTTTCGGTGTGGAAAGCGAGGATTCCTCTCAAGATCAAGATTTTCCTATGACAAGCTATTAGGGGTAAATTACCGGATGTTGATCAAATTTCGAAGCATAATCCGAGGGTTACCCCATGTGTTCTCTTTGCTCCAGGCATGAAGCCTCTGAGCACATTCTACATTCTTTTTTCTGGTGACTTTGCAATCTTGCTATGGAGTTGTGCTATATCATGGCTTGGGGTGAATTGGGCCCATCCTCTTTCGCCCATTTGTTAGCTCTTGCTAACAACCTTTCGGACCAAATGAAACACTTGTTTTGGTTTGGATTTGCTGATGTGGCCTGGGCTCTTTGTACTACTCGTCACAAATTCATGATTTAACGTGTTTTCCCGAGCAAGGCGGTTGATGTTTTCAAATCACTTGTCTTCATGCAATAGTGGAAGCCTCTGGTTAAGAGTGGTGACGTGGATGCTAGTGACAATCTGATCTCGCAGGTCAAAGCTACGATGATCTCCTTAGGCCAACTCCACCGCGCGACCCTATCCTGTCCGCCCCCATCCGTTTGGGGTAAAAGGGACAAACGAGACGGCCCAGCGCGCAGCCGCAAACGGACTTTTGTCCGCTTTCGACCCATCCCCGGCCTAAGTTTGCGCCGGTTTTGGGGTGAAACGGACAGCGCGTGGACGGGCGGGATGCACGCGCTTGTCCTCCCCTGGCCCGCCTGTCGGTGGGAGAAACCAAACCTCCCCCCCCACGCCCATTTGGCGCCATTTGCCCCAAACCATCCCACGTCTCTCCCGCCGCCCCTCTCTCCCCCGTCCATGGCCGACGCCCCGCCGAGTTCCGGTGGCCTGGCCGTCGACCCGCTCGCAATGGTGAAGAAGAAGGCGCCAGGGAAGCCGCGGTCGGAGTGCACGCCGGAGGAGATCGCCAAGTTGGACGCGGAATCGGCGAAGAGGAGGGAACGGAGAGCGGTCGTCAAGGTCAATGCCGTCGTGGCCAAGTTCGCCGCCCAGCGCGAGGAGCTGAAGGCCGCGCGGCGCAAGGCCGCTGCCGACGAGAAGGAGGACCTCGTCAACAAAGCGCACACCATCCTCATGCTTGGCATGGGCCGTCCTGCCGGGTTCCCTGCAGCGGCCGTCGGCCCGGCGAGCACAGGCTCGTCGGTCGCCCGGCCTACGCACTGCCAGTTGCCGACGTTGCGTGCCGTGCCCATGTCGCCCGGCTTTCCTCGGCCAAGGCACGACGGCCAGACCCGTTTCTCGGCGTCGCCGGACGTGGGCTTGTTCGCGCCGTCCACACCGCGTCCCGCGGCCGTCATCGACCTCAACGTCACGCCTGGGTCCAGCAGCGGCGGGTGGCCGTCCGTCGAGATGCAAAGAAAGCAGGCGGGGGCACCGTTCACGGGCACCATGCCGGCCCCCCGCGTCTTTTTTGACGAAATGCCAACCCCAACGCCAACGGTCGATGACCCCTTCTACAACCAGTACATGGAGGACGTGATCTTCCAGGGTGGGCACGGCCGTGCCTACGACCCCGATGAGACCCAAAGTCAGGATGGCCGCACCCAGTACGTCCCCGATGAAGAGGCCGACTACCGTGCTGACTACGGCCATGGTGATTCGTGGCATGAAGACGATGACATCTATGTCGAAGGTGATGGTGATGAAGATGAAGGCAATGATGTTGATATTAGTGGCGAGCCATTGTTCATCGACGAGCTCACCCAAAGAGAGGAAGCACAAAAGAAGCGGAAGAGCATTCACACGGGTTCATATACACAAGATGAGGACAAGTTGATTTGCCAAGCTTGCATGGAGATTAGCCAAGATACGAGGACCGGCGCGCAACAAAAGGGCATTGTTTTTTGGACGAGAGTCCACAAAACATTCCATGAAAGGAAGATGTTTGAGCCCTACCAAATTACAAGCAACCGTGGCATCGGTTCGATTCAAAAAAGATGGTTGTTCATCCAACAAGAGTGCAACAAGTATTGCGCCGCATTTGAGAGCGTTGAAGCACGGCCCGTGAGTGGTCTCGGCGTTGGGGACATGGTATGCTCTTCTCTTTCTTGCCCTTTCTGTTGCTACGGCCATGAGACTTCGGCCTTGTATATGTTTGCATGTTCACTTTGTTGTTGATCATGTGGTGTAGGCATTTCAATCTTTGGAGGCATTCAAGGCCCGGCACAATGACAAGCCATTCACTCTTACGCATTGTTGGACGATCATCAACAATTGCCCTAAGTTCAAGGACCAGTACCGTGAACTACAAAGGAAGAGATGACTGAAGACGGCCAAGTTCGCCGGAGGTGGAGATGGCGATGCGTTGAAGAGGCCGAGGGGCAAGACCAACTCCAAGGTTGATGACATACGTGATGCCTCATCCATGGCATTGCATTACACTTTGCATGGCATGGTGTCTCAAAAGGATGTGAGGGACGAGAAGAAGCGGCAAAGCAAGGACGAGCAAATGAAGCAATACCTACATCTTCAAAGAAAGAAGCTTGAGATGGAGGAGGCGGCCAAGAAAAGGAAGATAGACATGGAGGAGGCGGCCCGGCAAAGCCAGCTCGACATGGAAGAGGCCACCCGGCAAAGGCAGCTCGACATCGAGGCCGACAACGTCAAGGCCAGGCAGAGGCAGCTCGACATCGAGGCCACCAATGCCGCCACCAAAGCGAAGGAGGTGGCCCTTGCGATCATGAGCGTGGACATGTCGAAGATGAGCGACAAGACGAGGGCCTGGTTTGAGGCCAAGCAGAAGGAGATGCTCGACGCCGAAGGCCTGAACTAGGTCGTCCGATCGGCGTGGCCGTTCTTTTTGGAGGCTGGCATGGATGTCGCCCGCCCGCTGGGCCGCTGCCAGTGTGCCGGCAAGAAAACATTCATTTTGGAGGCCGGCTGTGTTGCCAGCCGCTGGCTGTGTTGCCGGCGAGGACAACTATTCATTTTGGAGGCTGGCTGTGTTGCCGGCCGCTGGCGGTTGCCGGCGATGGTCGTGTAGGGAGCTGGCTTTGTTGTCGGCGTGATGAACTGGGATCGTGAACTGGGGCTTGGCATTTGAAACGTCGCTTTTTTTAAAATAGACGTGGACAGGATGGGGCAAAAGGATGCGGCCGCGCGCTGGACGCACAGCCACCGCATCCCAAAACAGGCCCGGACACGACCCTAAATCCCTACCCAAACGGAAAAAATCCGAAAAAAACAAACGTCCGTTTGAGATTGCGCAGTGGAGTTGACCTTATCTCTGAGGTTTTAGTCGGCGGTGCAGTAGATCTTTCTGTTTCCTCTTTCTCGCCTACCGTGGGGCATGTTTTTTCTTTTCGTACTATGGGACACGTTACGTATCTATCGTCTCTTCATGTGGCCAGCAGAGCCCACCTAGCGAACTCTCATACGTCCCCGGGCATCAGTTACGAAAGATCGGATCGGATTGGTCGTCGTGATCCGTCCACCCGTCACCAAGAGATGCATATCTTTTGGTTTGTCGTACGAGCCGTACTCGGATCCGTGCAGCAAAGCAAGGCAAAACGTGTACTGGGCGCACATGCATGCATGCATGGTCGACGGCGCGTGCGGCCACCGGTTTGCTTCTTTGCGAGTTTAATTGGAAGCCGCCGCGGCGGCAGCATGAGCTGCTGATTGTTGGTGCACATGGTGGTGTCGAGTCACGGTTCCCCTGCAGTCCCGGCACCCTATTTTGTTTGTTGCCTGTCGGCAGGACACGGTACGGCCGTGATTTACCAGCTCGATACGCTGCATTTTGCACACAGAAGTTCGGCCAACCCACCGCGCGACTCCATTTTATCCGGCCCCGTTCGTTTAAGGTAAAACGGACAAACGAGGCGGCCCAGCACGTGACAGCGCGCGACAGCCCGGACCTATTTGGTCTGCTTTGTGTTCGGGTCGATCCATTTCAAGCGCAAACTTGTGTCGGATTTGGGTCGTGGCGGACAACGAACGGACGCTTCGAACGTTCGCGTCGGGGCCGCGTGGCAGGCGGCCACCTACCTCCCACCCGCCAACATAAATGCGCATGGGTGGATAGCCCCACCTGTCATCCGCACAGCAAAAGGTCGCCATCCTTCTTTATATGGGAAGCCGTGGACCGGTCGTCGTCCACAGTTCCCACTCCGGCCCCTCTCTGCCCTCTCGAAACCCTAGCCGCTCCCCGTCGCCGACCTCGCCGGCCGGCCGCAGCCATGGGCTTTTGGAAGCACGACCGCAAGGGGGAGCACGACCGCGAGGCCGGCTTCTTCTCGGGACGCCGCTGCGGCTCCGTCAAGGAGGAGCCCGCATCACCGCCGCGCTCCTCCATTCGAGCCCCCGCGCCTGCCCCCTTCACTATCGCTCCTAGGGCCGCCGGCGAGCGCGCCCGGCGGTACCTGGCCGTGGATGGGTGCTGGCGGTACTGGGAGACGAAGACGCCGGTCCCGTGGAACGACGTGCACCTCCCCGACAACTGGCACCTCTCCGCGGACCGGGTCCCCATCCCGCCGGTGCCAGCGAGCGTCCGTGACCGGCGCGATGAGATCGATCGCCGCCGCCGCCTCCTCCCCGACGACCTATTCGACGACGAGAGGTACGCCCCGACTCCGTCCTGTGGGACACTTGGCTCCAGGATGAGCACGACGTGCGACGCGCGTCATACTTCGCCGGCACGGTGTAGGGGGCGCGGCGGCCACGTTGGGAGGTGTGCCGGTGTACGCGGGTGCGCGGCCTGACGCCCACGCCGTCGCCTTCCCCATTTCCGTCGCCACCTCCACCTCCTCGCATGACAGCGGAGGAGGAGGCCCGGCTCATGGCGCGTGTCATGGAGGACTCCATGCACATGCACGATGAGCGCCAATGGCCGGGCCTTGAGGAGACAATGGCCCTCTCTGCGGCCGGCGACATCGCAATCCCCGAGCTGCAGATGCTGCCGAAGGAGGAGGTGACGGAGGAGCCGCCGGTGGCTTCCACCCAGGCCTGTTGGGCCAGGGGTGGAGCTGGTCATGCACGGCGGAGCAGATGGCGGCCGCCGTAGGGGGCAACTGGTGCCCCACGCTGTCGCGGTCGCCGGAGCGCGACGCCTCGCCTTGGGAGGAGGTGGTGCAGGCACTGGCCACCTTCCAGCCCGCCGCCCCCGTGCACCGCGGACCGCCGGCCCATCTCTGGACGCCGCCGGATTACGTCGACCTCTGCAGCGACGACGACGACATCGGCGACCACTGAAGACGACGGCGGGGACGGCCAGGGCATGGACGGGCGCGGCAGCAGCGCGCGGGTGGCATTTTTTTATTTTGTTTTTATGTTAATTATGGAACTGGGCCGTTTAAGTGCGGCGTGAAACTAGGTCGTTTTTGTGGCCGTGAACTTTGTATATGTTTTAAGTTTTTTTAAGTGCATTTATTTACCTTTTTAGGCATTTTATTTAAGTTTTTTTAAGTGCGTTTATTTACTTTTTTAGGCATTTTATTTAAGTTTTTTTGTTTTTTTAATCACGTCCATCCCGGATATGATTTGGGGTGCAGCCACGCGCTGGGCGCACCCATGACTCAACGGACAAACGCAGACATGGACGAACGCATCGCTGCCTCAAAGGGACAAAATCCGGCTAAACCGGACGTCCATTTGAGGTCGTGTGGTGGAGTTGGCCTTAGATCGAGTCTTCACGGACCAGAGATTCCTGCACACGGAAATGCAGCACCGCTGCTTACGGTGTAGACGTGTTCTGTGCTTTGCGAGTACATGCTCCAATCTTTTACCAAAATTTAAGAACTGAACTGAAAAGTTTCAAAAAAAAAAAAACAATCTGGTGTGGAGATTAAGTTAGCCATGTGCGAGCAAGCTTTTAAGAGTTATTTTTCTTATTTTGTTGTTGTGCGATGGATGGGTTGTTGTGTGATGCGTGAAAGGTCGTATGTGTGGACTTTATAGGCATGCGAGAAGAGGCTCGATGGTTTGGCAAAATGTGTAGGCTTGGTTTCATGGACAAAAGCACTTAGCGCCCTACGACTTGCACGTGATCCACGATTGCAATGCGAAGTCACTAAACCATCGGTAGTACGCCATCTCCAGCTCCGTCATGAAGTTTTCATGTGCTGTTGCAAGAGACAATGTGGCTACCAAGCTCGTCAACGATTGAGATCAAAAGTTTTGCCTTTTATTGCTCTACATGTTGGTCAATTTACTGATTCACTCAATGCTGTGACTTGATAATCATCATGTTGTATAGCCGGACGTGATGTCGTGTTGTACCAGATGACGGAGGGTAGGACATTTATGTTCATACATTGTTCGATGAAGCTCAAGGAGCTAAGTGGGAGGACATGTGCGGATTTTAACTCGGGTATCTTTGAATTTGGAATCGATGAATCGAAAACTTATTGAACATCCGGTTATCTCAGATGTAATACTTCCATTTGAATTATTGTTGTTCTAGGGATTTCTGTAAGTTATTTATGAATGAAATGTGTTATTTTTTGTAATTACTGCCACCGGAGTACATGTGCGGATTTTATGAATGAAATGTGACATCATCCACGACGGAAGCAAGGAAGGAGGAGGAAGCTATGAGGGTGGGCAGGTGGAAGACTCGATCCCACCCAGTCGTACACCCAGAGGGGCACGTAGCAGTCCTGCACCTAGACCGACGATGGAACAAAGCAACAGCGGCATTGGGACGCCAGAGAGAAGCAACCGGAGGGGGGAAGGAGGTGGAGGAGGAGGGCGGCAACGACGATGATTCGGATGATACTGTCGGCGACCCGAAAAAGAAGGGTAGAGGGGAAAGCTTCAACATGCGGGAGGACGAGCTGTTGTGTGATGCATGGTTGGCCACTAGCATTGACTTATCCATGGCACAGAGCAAAAGGGCACAACCTTTTGAAGGAACACTAGCCGAATATACTTAGTTTTGTTGATCACTAGCCGAACATGTATTGTTTTGTTGCTCACTTGACGGGTATACATTGTCGACAATGCTTCAGTTTGTAGCCTACTTGTGCTTGTGTGGTGTACAAGAAGTTGGAGAAGAAGTCCTTCACCATCAGTGCATTGTTGCTTGAAGTTGAATGGGCAACCGAAGTGGAACCTTTTCATTGCCAAGATCGCCGCCCAAGTCAACAAGGAAGAAATCGGTGACCCTACCGACCGAACCCATGAACCACCATAGAAGGTTAGAGGAAATTTATGGGAGAAGTAGGAGGAGGATAGGGCGAAGCGAGAAGGTGCGGCGGCCAAGCTGATGGAGAGGTTCGAGGAGAACTTGGCGAAGAAGGAGGAGGCATGTGTGAAGCACTCGGACATCAAGGAGGAGAGGAAGGCGGAGAGGTTTGTTGGGGAACGCAGTATTTCAAAAATTTCCTACGATCATGCGAGATCTATCTAGGAGATGCATAGCAACGAGAGGGGAGAGTGTGTCTATGTACCCTCGTAGACCGGAAGCGAAAGTGTTTAGTAACGCGGTTGATGTAGTCGAACGTCTTCGTGATCCAACCGATCAAGTACCGACCGCACGGCACCTCCGTGATCTGCACACGTTCAGCTCGGTGACGTCCCTCGAACTATAGATCCAGCTGAGGCCGAGGGAGAGTTTCGTCAGCACGACGGCGTGGTGACAGTGATGATGAAGTTACCGACGCAAGGCATTGCCTAAGCACTACGACAATATGACCGAGGTGGAAATCTGTGGTGGGGGGCACCGCACACGGCTAAGAAATCAACTTGTGTGTCTATGGGGTGCCCCTCCCCCGTATATAAACGAGGGGAGGAGGGGGCCGGCCGGCCTCAAGGGGCGCGCCCCAAGGGGGGAATCCTACTCCTACTAGGAGTAGGTTCCCCCCTTTCCTAGTCCAACAAGGAGGGGAAGGAAGGAGGAAGGGGAGAGAAGCAAGGAGGGGGGCGCCGCCCCCACCCCTTGTCCAATTCGGACTGGGGGCACACGCCACCTCCTGCCGGCCCTCTCTCCTCTAAGGCCCATGCTGGCCCATTAACTTCTCGGGGAGTTCCGGTAACCCTCCGGCACTCTCGTTTTATCCAAAACTCTCCGTAACACTTCCGGTGTCCGAACAACATAGTCGAATATATCAATCTTTATGTCTCGACCATTTCAAGACTCCTCGTCATGTCCGTGATCTCATCCGGGACTCCGAACAACCTTTGGTACATCAAATCACATAAACTCATAATACCAATCTATTGGAAATATGCCCTAGAGGCAATAATAAAATGGTTATTATTATATTTCCTTGTTCATGATAATTGTCTACTATTCATGCTATAATTGTGTTATCCAGAAATCATAATACATGTATGAATACATAGACCACAACATGTCCCTAGTGAGCCTCTAGTTGACTAGCTTGTTGATCAATAGATGGTTACGGTTTCCTAACCATGGACATTGGATGTCATTGATAACGGGATCACATCATTAGGAGAATGATGTGATGGACAAGACCCAATCCTAAGCATAGCACAAGATCGTGTAGTTCATCTGCTAAAGCTTTTCTAATGTCAAGTATCTCTTCCTTAGACCATGAGATTGTGCAACTCCCGGATACCGTAAGGGTACTTTGGGTGCGCCAAACATCACAACGTAACTGGGTGGCTATAAAGGTACACTACGGGTATCCCTGAAACTATCTGTTGGGTTGGCACGAATCGAGACTGGGATTTGTCACTCCGTATGACGAAGAGGTATCTCTGGGCCCACTCGGTAGGACATCATCATAATGAGCTCAGTGTGATCAAGGAGTTGATCACATGATGATGTGTTATGGAACGAGTAAAGAGACTTGCCGTAACGAGATTGAACAAGGTATCGGTATACCGACGATCGAATCTCGGGCAAGTGCTATACTGGTAGACAAAGGGAATCGTATGCGGGATTGATTGAATCCTTGACAACATGGTTCATCCGATGATATCATCGTGGAACATGTGGGAGCCAACATGGGTATCAAGATCCCGCTGTTGGTTATAGGCCGGAGAGATGTCTCGCTCATGTCTGCATAGCTCCCGAACCCGTAGGGTCTGCACACTTAAGGTTCGATGACGCTAGGGTTATAGGGAATAGATGTATGTGGTTACCGAATGTTGTTCGGAGTCCTGGATGAGATCCCGGACGTCACGAGGAGTTCCTGAATGGTCCGAAGGTAAAGATTTATATATGGGAAGTCCAGTTTCAGTCACCGGAAAGGTTTCGGGGTTTATCGGTATTGTACCGGGACCACCGAAGGGGTTTCGGGGGTCCATTGGGAGGGTCCACCTGCCCCGAAGGACCTAATGGGTTGTAGTTGGGTGGTAACCAACTGCTTAGTGGGCTGGTGCGCCCCCCCCAAGGGCCCAAGGCGCCTAGGGTTGGAAACCCTAGGGGGCCGCTGCCCCCCTCCCCCCGAGGGCGGGCGCCCCCTAGTTGGAAACCCTAAGGGGGCCGCTCCCCCCCCCCCCCGAGGGACCTCTGCCCTCCCTCTAGATGGATCTAGGGAGCCAGCCCCCTCTCCCCTCCCCCCTATAAATAGCGGGGGCTGGGAGGGCAACCGCACCCCTTCTCATGGCGCAGCCCTACCCCTCTCCCTCCTCGTCTCTCGCAGTGCTTGGCGAAGCCTTGCTGGAGTGCCACGCTCCTCCACCACCAGCACGCCATCGTGCTGCTGCTGGACGGAGTCTTCCCCAACCTCTCCCTCTCTCCTTGCTGGATCAAGGCGCGGGAGACGTCACCGGGCTGCACGTGTGTTGAACATGGAGGCACCGTTGTTCGGTGCTTAGATCGGAATCGTCTGCGATCTGAATCGCTTCGTGTACGACTCCACCGACCGCGTTCTTGCAACGCTTTCGCATCGCGATCTTCAAAGGTATGAAGATGCACTCCCCTCTCATTGCTAGTAAACTCCATAGATAGAAATTTTTTAATTTCTGCAATGATCCCCAACAGTGGCATCGTGAGCTAGGTCTATGCGTAGTTTCTATGCACGAGTTGAACACAAATTGTTGTGGGCGTTGATTTTGCCAATTTACTTGCCGTTACTACTATTATCTTGATTCGGCGGCATCGTGGGATGAAGCGGCCCGGGCCGACCTTACACGTACGCTTACGTGAGACATGTTCCACCGACTGACATGCACTAGTTGCATAAGGTGGCTAGCGGGTGTCTGTCTCTCCCACTTTAATCGGATCGGATTCGATGAAAAGGGTCCTTATGAAGGGTAAATAGAAATTGGCATATCACGTTGTGGTTTTGGCATAGGTAAGAAACGTTCTTGCTAGAAACCTATAGCAGCCACGTAAAAATTTACAACAACAATTAGAGGACGTCTAACTTGTTCTTGCAGGATATGCTGTGTGATGTGATATGGCCAAAAGGATGTGATGAATGATATATGTGATGTATGAGATTGATCATGTTCTTGTTATAGGAATCACGACTTGCATGTCGATGAGTATGACAACCGGCAGGAGCCATAGGAGTTGTCTTAATTTATTGTATGACCTGCGTGTCAATGAAAACGCCATGTAATTACTTTACTTTATTGCTAACCGTTAGCTATAGTAGTAGAAGTAATAGTTGGCGAGACAACTTCATGAAGACACGATGATGGAGATCATGATGATGGAGATCATGGTGTCATGCCGGTGACGATGATGATCATGGCGCCCCGAAGATGGATATCAAAAGGAGCAAAATGATATTGGCCATATCATGTCGCTATTTGATTGCATGTGATGTTTATCATGTTTTTACATCTTATTTGCTTAGAACGATGGTAGCATAAATAAGATGATCCCTCGTTAAAATATCAAGAATTGTGTTCCCCTAACTATGCACTGTTGGTAAGACCTGGTTCGGTTGCCACTGTTGGGGAACGCAGTATTTCAAAAATTTCCTACGATCACGCAAGATCTATCTAGGAGATGCATAGTAACGAGAGGGGAGAGTGTGTCTACGTACCCTCGTAGATCGAATGCGGAAGCGTTTAGTAACGCGGTTGATGTAGTCGAAGGTCTTTGCGATCCAACAGATCAAGTACCGAATACACGGCACCTCCATGATCTGCACACGTTCAACTCGGTGACGTCCCTCGAACTCTAGATCCAGCTGGGGCGAGGGAGAGTTTCGTCAGCACGACGGCGTGGTGATGGTGATGATGAAGTTACCGGCGCAGGGCTTCGCCTAAGCACTACGACAATATGATCGAGGTGGAAATCTATGGAGGGGGGCACCGCACATGGCTAAGAAATCAACTTGTGTGTCTATGGGGTGCCCCCTCCCTTTATATAAAGGAGAGGAGGAGGGGGCTAGCCGGCCTCAAGGGGCGCGCCCCAAGAGTAGGTTCCCCCCTTGTCCAATTCGGACTGGGGGCGCGCGCCACCTCCTGGCCGGCCCTCTCTCCTCTAAGGCCCATGGTGGCCCATTAACTTCCCCATGGGGGGGGGGGGGTCCAGTAACCCTCCGGCACTCCGGTTTTATTCGAAACTCTCCGGAACACTTCCGGTGTCCGAACAACATAGTCCAATATATCAATCTTTATGTCTCGACCATTTCGAGAGTCCTCATCATGTCCGTGATCTCATCCGGGACTCCTAACAACCTTCGGTACATAAAATCACATAAACTCATAATACCAATCGTCATCGAACGTTAAGCGTGCGGACCCTACGGGTTCGAGAACTATGTAGACATGACCGAGACACTTCTCCGGTCAATAACCAACAACGGAACCTGGATGCTCATATTGGTTCCTACATATTCTACGAAGATCTTTATCAGTCAAACCGCACAACAACATATGTTGTTTCCTTTGTCATCGGTATGTTACTTGCCCAAGATTCGATCGTCGGTATCATCATACCTAGTTCAATCTCGTCACCGACAAGTCTCTTTACTCGTTCTATAATGCATCATCCCGCAACTAACTCATTAGTCACATTGCTTGCAAGGCTTATAGTGATGTGCATTACCGAGAGGGACTAGAGATACCTCTCCGACAATCGAAGTGACAAATCCTAATCTCGATCTATGCCAACTCAACAGACACCATCGGAGACACATGTAGAGCATCTTTATAATCACCCAGTTAAGTTGTGACATTTGATAGAACACTAATTGTTCCTCCGGTATTCGGGAGTTGCATAATCTCATAGTCGTAGGAACATGTATAAGTCATGAAGAAAGCAATAGCAATAAACTAAACGATCATAGTGCTAAGCTAGCGGGTGGGTCTAGTCCATCACATCATTCTCTAATGATATAATCCCGTTCATCAAATGAAAACACATGTCCATGGCTAGGAAACTTAACCATCTTTGATTAACGAGCTAGTCAAGTAGAGGCATACTAGGGACACTCTGTTTGTCTATGTATTCACACATGTACTAAGTTTCCCGTTAATACAATTCTAGCATGAATACTAAACATTTATCATGATATAAGGAAATATAAATAACAACTTTTATTGCCCCTAGGGCATATTTCCTTCAAGGTTCAGATTGTTGATGGAGGCAACGGACAATAAGATCAAGATCGAAGAGAGGAGGACCATGATCGAAGAGAGGAAGGCCGTGCTCGAGTAAAAGAGGGTGAAGATCGCCGCCAATGCGGATGACGCCAAGATGTTGACCTTGAATGTCGACTCTTTAGATGCCGACACAAGAATGATCGTGCAATCTGTCCGCTACCAAATGTTGCGGCGACAATAAGATGAGTTGGCGGTGGCGGACTATGAAGATGGGGTGGAGGCTGCCTACGCGGCGACGACGACACCACCTTGACCGGGGAGCAGACGGCTGGGGTTGCCAGTCCGGTAGGGCAGAAATGCATGGATTGCCGAACCGATGTTCTTTTGGATTCGGCCATGTAAAAACTAACTATACTTACCTCTTTTTTTGTTGTGATCAGGCATGCGATCCGGTGCTGGTGTGATTCGGCGCGCTGTGTCGATCGAAGCACATTTAAATTTAACTTCACTGGCGGATATATATACATCATAGCGTTACATAGCGTCCTACCACAACCGTGCCCACAAACTAATCCCATGTTTGCAAACGGAAGGATGGAAGAGAAAATTTACGGCTTGCTCTTACATATGCCCTAAGGCAGAAGGCGAGGAGGATGGCCCTTATTAATCGTACACAACGGGATTGGTTTTATCTTTTGAAGAAAGGTTCCTCCGCAGCTTTACTGACACGGTCTTGATAGTTCTTAGTTGAGCACAATTTTGAAAATCTTGTCATTTCAAATTACGCATTACTAGACCTATAGTTGTAGTCTTTGAAGATGTAGAACTTTAGGGCATCTCCAACACCGTTCTTAAGGACGCGACATTTGTTCGAAAATTTGTCCAAACATAAGGCCGGACAAGGATGTGGGAGCCATCCTTTTCACCCTATATCGTAAATGTTCGCCTTAAAAAAATAGCAACTGTGATTTATAACTTATTTAATAGCTTAGCTATTGATTTCTGGCAAATACTACTTATAAGCATTTGATGAGAAGCTAGCTTCCGTCAAATGCTACTCATAAGCATTCGGCAGAAAGTTAGCTTCCGCTAAATGAAGCTACTACTAAGATCCGTGTAATCTAGCAATGCTCGCTTAATCAAGCATATTTAGCGTCTTTGGCAGATGCACAAACTTCTTTCACACTACCTTCTGCTAAATGTAACCAATTAGCACAGTCTTTCATCAAATGCTCGCCATTTTGAGCGGACGCAGAGTAGATACGATGCGTGATGCCTTTTGTTTGGATTCCCATAAAACCTCTCACGTCTGGTTCCAGTATGCTGAAAAAATATGATGTGGACTGCTCGACGAATCAATATAGAACCGTGTTAGATGACAAACTGCGTGCGGACAACATGCTCCATACACTTGCGGGAGATTTAAGGATCCGCCTTGGAGATGGCCTTAGAGGGGTAAACTGTCCGTGGAACTGAGATAATGGGCCTACTTGTGTAACAGAATGGGTGCACCCAGACGGCCAGATTGTTGATGGTTTATTCAAACGACGCGTCATCATCCACTCTAGCCATGAAAAGCCCGGAGCCTTCCACCTTTGTCCAACGAACCCAGTGGCGGCTACCGCAGGAGAAGCAAGCCAGAGTCATGCGTGTTCTTAATAAGCCGTGCTCTACTACTTAATTTGCTTACTTTCTCATGTACATGGACATACAGGGATGGCCGTTATTTACCCATCTTTTTATGAGTGCAATTAGACATATTTACATAAAATTCCAAAAGGCCAACTAATTAACCTAGCTGAAGCTCGCCGTTGATGAACTGAGATGCGTGAACTGAACATTTTTATTCTATTTTTGCAAAACAGATTATTCAAGCTTCACCTTAAACATGCAGAGTTAACCCACTTCACCGAAAGCACATGACAAAGCCATAAGACACCAAGCGCATCCTAGTCAGAGTGTCCTTTTGCTTAACCAGAAGCAAGCAGAGCACCTCACCAGATCTCCCTGTAGTGGAATTCTGCGGCCCCCAGAGGAACCAACTAATTAACCGATGCAGCTGCTTTGCCAATTGCCATGGCACTATGAGGCATATTCCTTCCTTACCTACCGTTTATAACTTTCAAAAGTAAAACATGACGCATCCGCCACAAATTTAAGCATATGCATTTGTCCGTTAAGCGATGCCCACCATGACCACAAATCGCAACACATGCTTATGTTAATGTGAGTGTTAACTAAAGTTGGAACCAAAAGCGAGCTCAGTGTTGTGCCAGCATTCTTCAAGAACAATTGAAATGGGGTGCAAGAAATTCTCAAAGAGCCAGTGGAAATGGCGATATGTGCATAGCCTGTCAGTGGAGCAAAACAAAAAGGAGAGGCGGCCAGAATAAGTGATCAAATGTGTGTACCACAGAATCGAAGGCCAGTGTTGCTTGCTGCTGCCTAGATGCCATCAACAGAGGGGTGCTGCTCCCCTCCACCCAACCATCACCAATTATTGTCTCCGTTCAGGAAATTGTTTAGTCTAATGAAATCAAGCACATATATGCTCCTACTTGTACAACTTTTGAAGCAACTTTTGCACCTCCCGCGAGCACCCAATAACCGTACCTTAAAGCGGCTGTATGAAGTTTGTGAAGTGTGCACCTACCAACTTGTTGCCACTGAGGATTCATGCGGCCGGAGATCAGTTAAACAACTAGCAGCACTAAACATGGTGCATTATTGCTTCCTACTCACCATGCAAAATGTTGCTGCTCTAGTGGGAGCTCCAAGAACTTTCTGTTGGTGCAAATATTTGAATATTTTGTCACGGAAAGGAATCGGCATGTCAGTGTATCTGGTGACGGATGGCCTAGCTTCTGCAACCGTTTTTGGACTGGTAGTAGTTTGGGTTGAAGCCCTCTCACTTCTGTGAAATAGAACATTTCTTTCTGCAAACTGAAAATAAAAACTTAATCTTCACGTTTGTGACAAGTTTTACCCCAGTTAATATATTTTTAGAGGTCATGGAACGTACGGGTACTAGAACAGGAGGGATGGCGAAGTGTGAAAAAGAGTTAATTCCATCTCGCCGCTAAACCAGGAGGAATGGCGAAGTACATAAATAGAACTTCAGATTTTTGAGCATGACAAGACGATCACCCGAGGTGGCAAATTATGGTGTCACGAAGTTTCCAATTTCTTTTAACAAGCATGACAAATCCCTGTCATGTTCGATTTTCCGACAGGATTTACCATGCTTGCTAAAGGAAATTGTCGTTCTCGCGACAATATAATTTGCCTAAAAAACATTGAATTACGGTGTTTAAAAATCTTTTTTTTGGGGGAACGGTGTTTAAAAATCTGATGTCAGATTTCAACATTACAGTAATAATTCAGGGGTAAAACATGAAATTCAGAGGTCATGGTACCTACGAGTACTAGAACGGGAGGGATGTAGCGGCAAGTGGGTAATAGCTGGCAATCTTCACGTGGCGCCAACTCGCTGAAGCACTAGTGCACAACGAGTACAAGACAACATCCGAAAGCAACGGTCGCAGGTAGTAAAACCAATGTATCGTCCAGTGCCATCTTGCCAGTTTCCCCCATGGCCATGGTTAAGAAGTGCACTCGAGTGTACGTACGATGGGAAAGTGACACGTCAATAGGGAGCACTCGGTTGACAGAAGTAATGAGAACACCGGACACGATCATGAATTAGCGGGGGGCCAACCCACGCAGTCAGTTAACTGTTGAGACGCAAACGCGTCCATCATCACCACACAGCTGTGCAGCATATTTTGACCAAATTAAGCAGGGAAAGAGGATGATGCCTTGCATGGGACGATCGCCACAAACGTTACGTCGGTGGCGGTTGGGATGTTAACGCCTTGGACCCAAACGGGACAGGGGTGGACAAAAATACTCCTACGGCCTCGTTTGATAGGGGAGATTTTGCAGCCCCGGAGTGGAGGAGGATCTGAGGGGATTTGGTTAATCCCTCTCTTTCACCCAATCCTCTCAATTCCTCACTAATCTCTCCTTTCTCATAAACTCCTCTATCTAGTTAAACCTCCTACAACAGCAGTAGCAAAGCAAGCGTCCAGTTTCATGGGTGTCTTGGGGGGTTTTCTGTACCACATGGATTGAGAGGGATTCATGGGGAACGGAGAGGATTGGCCTGTTCAATCCCTAAGTTTCAAATGAGCTGACAAGGATTTCTGGGGATTTTGAACCCTGCGAGGATATTCCTCCCCAAACCTCCCTCACCAAACAAGGCCTACAGAGTTTTGCTTGTAGTAGGCTGCCAGTGGATTTATTTAGGGCATAGCCTTAGAGCATCTTCAGCCGTTGGCTCCTCGGGGACTTTGAAAATCGTTGTCTGAGGATGAACCGGTGCTAAAAATCGGCTTGGAGACGAACAGGGTCCCAGCCGCCGTCCCAGAGTCGCCCTTTTTAAATATTTCTGAAAATAAATTCTGCTAAAATTCGGCAAACATTACAAAGATTCGGCCAAAAGACATAAATTTTAGCGTTTTACATTTTTTTACATAGAAATCCTAAAATTTACTAAATAAAAAACTCGCTGAGCGCGGCGTAGTCGCCGTCTTCGCCTTCGTCGTCCTTCTGCTTCTTCACGCTGTTAGACCCCTGCCCGGGGTCGCCCTGGCGAACAGGTTTGGCCGGTGGCGGCGCGTCTTCGTTGCTGTCTTCAAGCACGATGACGCCCCCTTCCTCGCGCCCACGGCGCCGCGTGGCGATCTTTGCTAGGGCGCGACGCTGGCGCTCCGTTTCCAGCCGCGCCCAATCTTCCAGCGCCCACTTCATGGCCGCCTCGTCGTCGAGCTCTGGCTCCGTCTTCACAACGGCGAGCCCCGGCTCCGTCTTCGGCTTGACGAGGCGGGGAGGAGCCGAGGAGGAAGCACGTCCACCCTCGTTGATGACGATGCCGGCGCTGCGGGTGCGCCGGCCTAGCGGCGTTTCCGTGGGCTTGGCCTTGACACTAAAGAGTGCCGACGACCTGGAGGAGTGGGAGGAGGAGGAAGAGGAGCTGGTCCTCCTTGGCATCCATTGGCCACCACTCAAACGGGGGACCGGGGTGGCCGGGTACGTCTGCGGAGGCTCGTTGCTTCCCTCGAGGTGCTCGAGGACGGCGTGGAGCGTGCGGCCGGGGGCGCCCACCACAGGCGGCGGTCGTCGCTGTTTTTGCTCCCTACTCGCTCCGCTTGCCAGTGTTCGAAGTACACTGCCCACGCCTCGTGGTTGCCGGCGTCGTACTCCGAGAGGGCCCGTTGCTCCTCCGTTAGAGACGCTCGCGCACGCTCGATCTCGGCACGGAAGTAGTCGAGACGCGTGACGCCAGGCAGTAGGGGGACGGCGACGCCCCCGGCGCCGAGCCTCCACCGCCCCCACGTGCGCATCTCGGAAGGCGCCGGGTAGTTGGCTTCGTGCAGGAGATGGGCTTCCCACTCGTGCAGAGAGCGGCGGACGAAGCCATTCGCCGACGCCCCATCGTCGGGGAACCTTTCGCCCATCGTCTATGGCGGTTGTGAACGGGAAGGGAGAGGAAAGATGGCTGGTCGGCGGTGGCTGTGCACGGGGAGAGAGGGCTGTGGATGGGTGTGTTCACCGGCGAGGGAGGCGCTACTTTATATAGCGGCCGGGGGTGGCGTCGTGTGTACGCGTGGCGGGGAGGGTGCGCGTCGCCGCATAGCGCCGCCCATGAGGAATCAATGGAAGGATGACCGGCGGCAGCCTTGGCATTGATTCCCCGCGTGAAACCGAGGCGATGTGAGGACGGCGAGGCGCGGGTCGCTGACTCAGCGGACCCGCCGTTCTTTCGCGCCAAAAATGATCGCCCTGGCGCCCTCGGACGCTCCCAGCGTGTCGGGTTCGGCCTGAGTCCGCCGGCGCCAATTTCGGACCTAACCGGCGAAAACTAGGCTCCTGGGGGCGCAACTGGGCCTTTTTTAGGCGCCGGCGCCGAAAAAGGGGCACGGGGGTCTACTGGGGACGCGGCTGGAGATGCTCTTACGAGACAAATACAGTAGTAAGAGCATGTACAATGGGGCTCCTCGAATCCACTCAAACGTCCACGAACGCACCCCGTCAATCACCGGATAGGAGAGAGGAGGAGAAAAGTGATCTAACCGGACCCTTCATATCGTCTCTATATGTCTGGGGTCACAGTGGTGGACCCTGCGTACACTATTCGACTTCCGTCGGGAGCGAATTTGTGGCATCTCATCCCGAGTGGGCTCTTTCTATAAAAACTAGATGATACTCCGCACGTTGTTGCGAAAATATTTGCAATACATTTTGATGATACGTGATTTCTATGATACGTGAATAGTGAATACTACGAAAACTAAAATTGCAAATCAATATGCTTTATTGTGTTTGATTAATGTATTGTAAAATATCTAATATATGTTTGCATGTTGAGGTGGACATTTTCATGTGCATGAATGCATGTTGTGGTGGGCCTTTTGCCATGCATTTTGCTTGATGATGTGGCATGCTTGCATGTTAAGAGAAATATGTTAGTGGGGGCTAGCTATTTAGATATAGAAGATAGAAGATATGCATGTGTGCTAGTATCTATGGATTTCTTTTTTTTCTATACGTTTGGACTGTGTGCGAACCCTCATATTAGGGGATGTGAGGACATGCTGACGCGCCCGATCAATCCGTCACATAGAATGCAGCCTACCTCGGACCACCTTTTTTTTCTTTATTTATTCTTTTTTTCCTTTCTCTTCATCTTCACCAATTACGTGCAAGTGACGTAACATACGAGGAAGAAGATGAAGAGTGTACATGTATGGATGGACAAGTAGGATTTAAAACGAACACGGCCGGTCACTGACCAGGCGTGTTCGCAGATGTTTAGTGGGTCATATTTGTTAAGTCCGACTATAGATGCTCTAACGACATTCTTTTACTGACCCAATGATCGTTTCTTGAAATGTAAAACAGCAAACAAAATACAACATGTATTAGTAGTTAATGGAGGCGCTCATTCATGTTAAATCCATGTAGGAGTAGCAAGTTTCATCACGAGGGAAGCAATCGGTAGGTCCGTAGGCGCCCTACAATCAGATTAGTCATGACCTTTTTCTGAATCTATATTCAACTCTTTGTTGCTCCCTTCGGTTCTGTGTTTCTGGCCGGACGCAGCTTTCCTCCTTTTTACGCTCCACCGTTGTCGATTTACACATGCACACCCGATGTATGCCCTCCATCCTGCACGACACCAAAGGGGAAAAAAGGGGGAGTTGGAGCAGGATGGGAAGTCTCTTTCGTTTGATGCAATATATCAAGGCGGTTATACGATGTTGACGTCGACTTTAGCAATCAATATTGTTTCTAATATTTCCATTTCTAATATGTACACTTGTCTCACAGGGCCGTCTTCAGGAATTTTGGGGCCCAGGACTGAATACAAAATGAGGTCCTAAATTTTCTTAAATTCGTATAACTAAAGAAGTATCCAAAGAATATCTACACGGTTCAAATAATACCTCGCTAGCCAAGGAACGCCTCATGCCAAAGCATACATAAATTTGCTCGATTGCACAATATATGTAATACTGAAACTCAATGCTTAACAATGGAACCAAATAGATTAAACATGAAAAACAAGATACAGATAATAATAAGGGACACAAAAGAATACCAAAGCAATAGTTTGCCTCATCTATTCCTCCCATATGTGTAGACATTCCTGTTGTTATAGGTCACTAATGAAAATATGTCTTCATCTTATTTTTCTTTTTTTTCATGAATACGCAAAAGCTTTGCGTATCGTTGCATTGAAAGAAGAAGAGAACAACAACAGTTACAGGGTAGGTCTCACAAGCACGTGCGCCAAGGGCGTGAGCGAGAACTACAAGGGCGCAAACACAGAGAGGGGGGTTGCACGTCCCCTAAGTAACTATGCAGGCGGGAGCATGTTGCTGAGCCCCTTGGCTCCGGCGGCGGCCCAGTTGCGGGCATCTTCCTTGATGTCGTGCACGAGGAGCGGAATAGATGGGGCTGCCCTGTTGAAGACGCAAGCATTTCTCGCCTTCCAGATACGCCACGCTGTGAGCAAAATGATCGAGGCTAACCCGCGGAGAAGGGCGGTGCGGGCGTCCTCAACGGACTGGGCAAACCAGTCAC
The DNA here is from genome assembly GCA_034509565.1 of Triticum monococcum. NCBI lineage: Eukaryota > Viridiplantae > Streptophyta > Magnoliopsida > Poales > Poaceae > Triticum > Triticum monococcum. The sequence continues at coordinate 360,166,379 of CM067845.1, read as the reverse complement.
GAAAACACAGCCCGGGGGCTGGTAGAGGCATGTTAGGGACCCGGATCCAAGAAAGGACATCGTGCCAGGTTTGCCTGGAGAAGACACAACCCGCGAGCAGGTGCGCCATGGTCTCGGGCTCTTGGTCGCAGAGGAGGCAGAGAGGGGCGTGGGAGAGGCCGCAGCGAGCAAGCCGGTCAGCGGTCCAGCATCGTCCCTGAAAGGCGAGCCAGATGAAGATCTTGATGCGTAAGGGTGCCCAGGATTTCCATGTGAGGCGCCATGAGGGCTCGATGGTAGAGTCGACGAACATGGCTTTGTAACACGATTTGGCGGAGTAGACACCACTCGGGGTCCATCGCCAGGTGAGGGCGTCTGGTGAGGCGGAGAGCGTGATCTGATGGAGCCGCGTCCAGAGAAGGACGTATTGAACGAGCGCCTCGGGGGAGAGATGGCCTTGCACGTCGTGGATCCAGGCGCGGGAGGCAAGACCCGCGGCCATGGTGCGGACCCTGCAGAGTCGGCGCGGGACGAGGGCGTGAAGAAGCGGAGCCAGCTCAGCGATGGAGAGCCCGTCGATCCAGTGGTCCTCCCAGAAAAGGCAGGTGGTGCCATCACCGATCGTCTAGGAGGTGGAAGCTCGAAAGATGGCCTTGACGACCGGGCTGCAAGGAATGTGAAGATGCTGCCAGGGGCGGGTGGGGTCCGTTTTGCGCAGCCAAAGCCATCGGGCTTGAAGGGCGTGGGCGGAACGCTGCAGATCGGGAATGCCAAGGCCACCGCATGCCAAGGGGCGGCAAACCTTGGCCCAGCTGACGAGGCAGTGGCCTCCATTGGTGGTCTTGCGCCCTTGCCAGAGAAACGCACGAAGGAGGCGATTCACCTAGCGGAGGATGGAGGGGTGCAGAGACAAGGCGATCAGGATGTGCGTGGGCATCGCGCAGAACACGTGACAAAGGAGGGCCAAACGCTCGCCGCGGGAGAGCAAGGACGCCCACCAAGGGGAGAGTTTTTTTCTCGAGCTTTTCGACGAAGGGTTGGAGGGAAGATGCAGTGATCTTTCGAATGGAAAGCGGGAGGCCAAGATATTTGGCGGGGAACTCGCCGACTGCGCACGGGATGTGGTCGGAGATGGACCCACGGAGCTCGGGAGGGCACCGGATGGCGATGGCTATGCATTTGGCAAGGTTGGTGTGGAGGCCGGAGGCGGTGCCGAACAGCTCAAGAATGCGGCGCACCGTGGAGAGGTCGCGTTCGTCGGGGTGGCAAAATAGCACGATGTCGTCCGCGTAGAGAGAGATGCTAGAGGCCATGTGACGGTCAGTGAGACGGCGAAGGAGCCCCAGAGAGGTGGCGCGCTGGAAGAGGCGGTTAAGGACGTCGATGACAATCACAAAGAGCATGGGGGACACGAGGTCGCCCTGGCGAAGCCCCTTGCAGTGCCAGATCGGAGGCCCTGGGAGCCCGTTGAGGAGCACCTTGGTGCTGGCCGTGGAGAGAAGGATGGAGGTCCAGTTGCGCCAGCGTGATCTGAAGCCCAGGTGCTGGAGCCCTCGAGGAGGAACGGCCAGGAGACAGAGTCGAAGGCGCGGGCGATGTCCAGATTGAGGAGAACGCGTGGCAGACGGAGAGAGTGCAGTTGCCTAGCGGTCTGCTGGACGGGCATGAAATTGTCGTGGATGCTCCGAACGGTAGTGAAAGCACTCTGGTTGGAGGAGATGAGCTCCCCGAGACGCGGCGCGAGCCAGAGAGAGAGCACCTTGGCGAACAGCTTGGCAAACAAGTGTATGAGGCTGATCGGTCTATACTCGGAAAGCGAGGAAGCTTCTGGATGCTTGGGGAGGAGGGTGAGAAGAGCTTCTGAAAGCACAAGTGCTCCCTAGGTGGTTTTGATAATTGATGACAACATATCTCTTGTTGGACTAACATTTCTATCTAGTATGTTTCAGATAAGTTCAACAATGGAGTGGCATGGACTAAAGGTTGTGGGAAGTCCTCCAAGATGCTAAGGACAAAGGATTGGCTAAAGCTTAAAGCTCAAGACTCTTCATTTTACATTCTAGTGATCCAAGATCACATTGAGTCCATAGGAAAAGCCAATACTATCAAGGAGGGATGAGGTGTTGCTTAATGAGCCTCTTGCTTCATGTGCTTAATGATACGCTCCAAAACCCTCCGCTACTTTCCCACTTCCTCATATGACCTAAACCCAAAGCCAAACTCGGATCTACCGATTCTTTATATCCGGCGCCACCGAGTTTCACTTGTCATAGCCACTGCCAGAAACCCTAATCAGTTCGGTCTCACCGATGGGATCCCGGTCTCACCGAGATGGGCTTGCAAACTCTCTGTTACCTATTGCAATATTTTTGGTCCCACCGAGATATGCAATCGGCCCCACCGAGTTTGCTTGGCCAACTCTCTGTTTCACTTATTACCCAAATCGGTCCCACCGAGTTTGAGTAATCGGTCAAACCAAGTTTTGAATTTACCCTAACCCTAGCACATCGGTCCCACTGAGTTGATCCAGTCGGTCCCACCGAAAATCTCTAACGGTCACTAGGTTTACCATTTCGGTCTGACCGAGTTTGTTGATTCGGTCCCACCGAGATTGGAAAACTGTGTGTAACGGTTGGATTTTGTGTGGAGGCTATATATACCCCTCCACCTCCTCTTCATTCGGGGAGAGAGCCATCAGAACAGATCTACACTCCCAACTCATATGTTCTGAGAAAGACCCACCTACTCATGTGTTGAGACCAAGATATTCCATTCCTACCATATGAATCTTGATCTCTAGCCTTTCCCAAGTTGCTTTCCACTCAAATCTTCTTTCCACCAAATCCAAATCCTATGAGAGAGAGTTGAGTGTTGGGGAGACTATCATTTGAAGCACAAGAGCAAGGAGTTCATCATCAACACACCGTTTGTTACTTCTTGGAGAGTGGTGTCTCCTAGATTGGCTAGGTGTCACTTGGGAGCCTCCGACAAGATTGTGGAGTTGAACCAAGGAGTTTGTAAGGGCAAGGAGATCGCCTACTTCGTGAAGATCTACCGCTAGTGAGGCAAGTCCTTCATGGGTGATGGCCATGGTGGGATAGACAAGGTTGCTTCTTCGTGGACCCTTCGTGGGTGGAGCCCTCCGTGGACTCGTGCAACCGTTACCCTTTGTGGGTTGAAGTCTCCATCAACGTGGATGTAGGATAGCACCACCTATCCGAACCACGGGAAAAACATTCGTGTCTCCAATTGCGTTTGAATTCTCCAAACCCTTCCCCTAACATTCTTGCAAGTTGCATGCTTTACATTCCGCTGCTCATATACTCTTTGCATGCTTGCTTGATATGTATTGTGTATGTTGAAATTGTGCCTAAAACTCCACTCAAACCTAAAAGATTAAAAAATTGCAACTTTAGCACCAAGTGTCTAATCACCCCCCCTCTAGACACACCTACTTCTAGATCCTACAAGTGGTATCAGAGCTTTGGTCTCCATTGCCTTGGTTTAATCACCATTGGAGGAAGATGGATGTGTCTACTTTAGGGAGTCTTAGACATAGAGTGCCTATTGTTGATGGAGAATATTTTCACGAGTGGAAAAATGAGATGCTTGTAATCTTCAACTAATATCATTTGAACAAGTATATTTCTAACCCTTGTGCACCTCATATTGATCCCTTGCATCCTACCCTAGATGAAGATATTGACATGATTCACAATCTTAGAACTATCGAGCTCATCATTAGAGGATTGCCCAAAAATTTGATTGCTCGTTTGCCTACTCTTAATTGTGCCTATAATATATGGAAATTTCTTGAGGAACGATTTCCCGACCATTCCTTGAAAAATTTGGATGAAATTCTCCATAAATCTATTGCCTTGAGTAAGATGAACTCTAGTGATCCTAGTTTTGGTGATTGTCTATTTGAGCTTGCCAATCTCAAGCGAGCTAAAGGAGATGTTGGAATCATTAGTGATATTATATCCGAAGCTATAAGAATTCATAAAAGTGACCACTTTGATGATCATTTATCTAATGAATTACCCTCTCTAGGAAATGATGAGTCACAAGATCATGGTGAACATGGATACTATGATGATGATGATGGTAGTGACTTCGATCTTGATGATGCAATGAGACACTTTGGTCTTACGGCAAATCTTCGGGGATATGCGTCAGGAGGAAAGGACTGGGTTCTTGATAGTGGATGTACTGATCATATGACCGGAGATGAAGAGATGTTCCGTGAGCTTGCTGAAAATGACGACCCTCGAAAATATGTCACCTTTGGTGATAATTCAAAGGGTAAAGTGGTTGGCCTTGGTAAGGTGGCCATCTCACATGATAGTTCCATTCAAAATGTCATGCTCGTTGAATCTCTCGGCTACAACTTACTTTCAGTATCTAGACTTGCTGATTTCGGTTTGAATGTCCTATTTACTGAGGTAGATTGCCAAGTATGTCGTCGAGACAATCATAAAATGGTCTTTACCGGTATGCGTAGAGGTGATCTTTACATTGTTGATTTCTCTAAAAAGGCACAACCTAAAACTTTCTTTATTGCTAAATCCTCAAAAGGTTAGTTGTGGCATAGAAAACTAGGACATGTTGGCATGAGAAACCTTGACAAGCTTATTAAAGGAAATCATATCCTTGGAGTTAACGAAGTCATATTTGATAAGGATAGACTTTGCAGTGCTTGTCAAGCAGGTAAACAGGTTGGAGGAAGGCATCCCGTGAAGAACATCATGACCACAAGGAGGCCAATCGAGCTACTTCATATGGATCTCTTTGGTCCCAACGCCTACAAGAGTCTCGCTGGAAATTCTTTTGGTCTAGTTATAGTTGATGATTTTTCAAGATTTACATGGGTGTTCTTTCTTAATGACAAGTCGCAGGTCCAGAAGATCTTCAAAAACTTCGCTAGGAAGGCCCAAAATCAGTTTGACGTGAAGATCAAGAAGGTTCGGAGTGACAACGGAACGGAGTTCAAGAACGCAAATGTGGACACCTTTCTTGACGAAGAAGGGATTTCACACGAGTTCTCGGCTATGTACACACCTCAACAAAAGGGAGTTGTTGAGAGGAAGAACCGGACGCTCATCGAAATGGCAAGAACAATGCTTGATGAATACAAGACGCCGAAGCACTTTTGGGCAGAAGCGGTTGAGACAGCTTGTCACGCAACAAATCGCTTGTACCTTCACAAGCTACTCGGCAAGATGGCATACGAGCTCCTCACCGGTAACAAACCCCACGTTGGATACTTTCGAGTATTCGGCTCAAAGTGCTACATTCTTGATAAGCTTCGTCGTTCAAAGTTTGCTCCTAAATCTCATGAAGGTTTCCTACTTGGTTATGGCTCAAACTCTCACACTTACCGTGTCTACAACAATTTCACCCGAAAGGTTGAAGAGACGGTAGATGTGAAGTTTGATGAATCTAATGGCTCGCAAGTAGAGCAATTGCCAATTGATGTAGGAGACAAAGACCCTTCAGAAGCAATCCAAGACTTGCCCATTGGCAAAATTTGTCCAACGGAGGTGAAGGAGAGTACCTCGTCCGTCCAAGTGGAAGCTTCTACTTCACAACAAGGTGAACCAAGAATTGATACGGAAGCATCCACAAGTGGAACACACCAAGATGAAGAAGACAAAGAAGTGCATCAAGATGAACATCAACAACCTCCTTCTCCACCACGACAAGAGAACGACAACGTCAACAATGAAGAAGGCCAAGAAGAAGAACAAGATGAAGAAGATGTTCAACGAAGACCCAAGCAAAAGCTCTCACAAGTTTGAGCAAGAATCGCCAAAGATCATCCCGTCGAGCAAATCTTCAATGACATACAAACCGGGAGAATCACTCGCTCAAAAACTCGTTTAGCTAACTTTCGTGAAAACTATTCATTCATCTCTAGCATTGAACCTATGAAGGTCGAAGAAGCATTGGAAGATCCAGATTGGATAAACGCTATGCATGAAGAGCTACACAATTTTGAGAGAAACCAAGTTTGGACATTGGTTGAGAAGCCCGACAACAACCACAACATCATTGGTACCAAATGGGTGTTTCGCAACAAGCAAGATGAAGATGGACAAGTGGTTCGCAACAAAGCACGTCTCGTCGCCCAAGGGTACACACAAGTCGAAGGTATGGACTATGGTGAGACATATGCTCCCGTTGCTAGACTTGAGTCCATTCGCATCTTACTTGCTTATGCTAATCACCATAATATCACCTTGTACCAAATGGACATTAAAAGTGCTTTTCTAAATGGTGAAATAGAGGAGGAAGTTTATGTCAAACAACCTCCTGGCTTTATCAATCCTAAGAAACCAAATCATGTTTACAAACTTCACAAAGCTCTTTATGGTCTTAAACAAGCTCCTAGAGCATGGTATAAATGCTTGACCAAGTTCCTTATTGCAAGTGGTTTTGAAATTGGTAAAATTGATTCTACTCTTTTTACTAAAAGGGTTAATGGAGAACTATTTGTATGCCAAATTTATGTTGACGATATCATATTTGGTTCAACTAACCCTCTCTTTAGTGAAAAGTTTGGAAAGCTAATGTTAGAGAAGTTTGAGATGTCTATGATGAGTGAACTCAAATTCTTTCTCGGTTTGCAAATCAAGCAAACTAAGGAAGGTACATTTGTCTCTCAAACGAAGTACACCAAGGACTTATTCAAGAAGTTCAATATGCAAGAATGCAAAGGTATGTCTACACCCATGCCTACTAGTGGACATAATGATTTGACCAAAGATGGTGAACCGGTTGATCAAAAGGTTTATCACTCTATGATTGGTTCATTGCTATACCTATGTGCTTCACGTCCCGATATTATGCTAAGTATGTGCATGTGTGCACGATATCAAGCTGCTCCTAAAGAGTGTCATCTTAAGGCCGTGAAAAGGATAGTGAGATACTTAATTCATACACCAAAGTTTGGCATTTGGTATCCTAAGAGGTCTTGTTTTGATCTTGTTGGCTATTCCGACTCGGATTATGCCGGAGACAAGGTTGATAGAAAGTCTACTTCGGGTACTTGTTAATTTCTTGGTAGATCTCTTGTGTCTTGGTCTTCCAAGAAGCAAAACTCGGTATCCTTATCCACCGCCGAAGCAGAATACATTGCCGCTGGTTCATGTTGCGCTCAATTACTTTGGATGACCCAAACTCTTAAAGATTATGGGATCTATGTGAAACATGTTCCACTGCTTTGTGAGAATGAAAGTGCTATTAAAATTGGTCATAAATCCTGTACAACATTCTCGAACTAAGCACATTGAAGTTCGTCATCATTTCATTCGAGATCATGTTGCTAAGGGTGACATTGATCTTAAGCATGTTCGCACCGATAAGCAATTAGCGGATATATTTACTAAACCACTTGATGAGAAAGTGTTTTGCAGGTTGAAAGGAGAATTGAACATCATTGATGTTTCGAACTTGGAGTAGAAACTCCATTGGATACATGCAAGACATGAGCTTATGACTAATCCATGATATATCTCTTATGATGACTATCTTATGTCTTGGGTATATTTGTACCTTGCATGTTGTCTAACCCATGTAGGTGCTTGGTTGAATCTAATTCCATGAGATTGCGACTCACTCGCATCTTGAGCAATCTCTACATCACCAAGTCTCTACACAATGGTGGTTGAAGACAAGGAAGCACAAAACCATTCAAACATATCCTTTGACAAATTCTATGTTGAGCTTCATGATTGTCATTTTTTAATACACAAGTGCTCTTCCTTGCAAAGAACTAACCCATGTAGGTAGATGAACTCAAACTCCAAGTGGTGCTCCCAACTCTTGATGAGCTACATCAACCTTGAGCACCCACACAAGTTCAACTACATGCGCAAGAACCACACCACTACCCAAGGTATGTTATTCCATCTTAGAGAAGCTTTACTCCAAGACATGAGTCAAAGCAACTCAACAAGATGTGAATACACCAAGATGCTTAAACGAAAAATGGTAACCCCATTTTGAGCTTAAACGATGAGTATGACCTATGATCAAGTGTTCTCACTTGACTCCTAAGTCAATATACTCTAACATAGGTGACTATGTCACCGCCCAACTCTAGATGAAGTTCTCTTGTGTTCTTTTTGTGTTATTGCATTTGTCTCATGCATCTTTATTTTCTTTCTGTTTTTCAACTTCATCTAGTTCCTTTAGTTTCTTTTCTTTTCTTTTTGTTTTTGTTCTGCATTTTCTGCATCCAATTCCTTGTAAATCCTTCAGGTAATTCATTGCAAATCTTTGTGAGATCCTACTTGTCTAGTGAGCTGAGGTGACAAGTGTTTTTCTCTATGTGAACTCGGTTTCACCGACTTGTAATTTTCGGTCCAACTGAATCTTTTCGGTACCACCGAAACATGCCACTCGGTGCCACCGACTTCGCAACAGGAAAAACAGTTTGCCACTTGTTCTTTATTTCTTCTGATCCAGCTCTACTCAATGAATCTTGTCCTCTACAAGCATCATAGTTTTATCTATTGCTTTGTGCTGAGTCTCAAGGACCAAACCTATACGACGGATTCCAGAAAGACCTTCTTGGAAATTGATGTCAAAGGGGGAGAGAGAGATCACATCAAAGCTCAAGGGAGAGAGAAAGTCTCAAGGACCAAACCTACAAGAGAGAAAGTATTAAGGGGGAGAAAGAGATTTCCAGGGGAGTGAATACTCAAGGATCCCAGATGTCCCAGATGCTTGATGTTCAAGAGGAGAGATGTCACATGTCTTTTTGGGGGAAAGACATGTTTGCATTAAGTTCTATCCATTTGTATCTTTCAGCTCTGATTTTCTGTTCCCTATCTTCTCCCAATATCCCATGTAAGATTCAGGGGGAGCAAGACACCTAAGGGAAAGAAATCAGTCAAATTCATTGCATATCTTTACTCTTGGGGACATGTTGAATCCAATGTGGTACCTTGTACTCACTCTCTACATGTCATCCCAGTCTTGGTATTCTTGTGGTTTCTTTTGTTTGCTCTGACTAGTGGATGTACCTGTGTTATCTAACTTTGTTTGTGCAGGTTCATTCCATCCTAAGCCAACCAAAGACTACAAGGTAAGTGTATGCATCAAAATCATGAGTATGAGGAATTCTTGCTTATGTACATACTGTTTGCAAAAAGGACTCATGAGCATGAAGGTATTTTCCTTAACAATCTTCTGCTCTGATGCATATGGCCAAGATACATGTAACACATTGCCTACTCTGTCATGATTATGCTCTCACATGCCTCTATATTTCATATTTACATGAGTGCATACATGTAGGGGGAGCCTATGCTTGTTACATGTCCTTCCAAAGCTTTACTCGCTGTTCTTTATATCTTGATCTAAAGCTTTGATGTATGTTGCCATCAATTATCAAAAAGGGGGAGATTTAAAGCACAAGTGCTCCCTAGGTGGTTTTGATAATTGATGACAACATATCTCTTGTTGGACTAACATTTCTATCTAGTATGTTTTAGATAAGTTCAACAATGGACTGGCATGGACTAAAGGTTGTGGAAAGTCCTCCAAGATGCTAAGGACGAAGGATTGGCTAAAGCTTAAAGCTCAAGACTCTTCATTTTACATTCTAGTGATCTAAGATCACATTGAGTCCATAGGAAAAGCCAATACTATCAAGGAGGGATGAGGTGTTGCTTAATGAGCCTCTTGCTTCATGTGCTTAATGATACGCTCCAAAACCCTCAGCTACTTTCCCACTTCCTCATATGACCTAAACCCAAAGCCAAACTCGGATCTACCGATTCTTTCTATCCGGCGCCACCGAGTTTCACTTGTCATAGCCACTGCCAGAAACCCTAATCAGTTCGGTCTCACCGATGGGATCTCGGTCTCACCGAGATGGGCTTGCAAACTCTCTATTACCTATTGCAATATTTTCGGTCCCACCGAGATATGCAATCGGCCCCACCGAGTTTGCTTGGCCAACTCTCTGTTTCACTTATTACCCAAATTGGTCCCACCGAGTTTGAGTAATCGGTCAAACCGAGTTTTGAATTTACCCTAACCCTAGCACATCGGTCCCACCGAGTTGATCCAGTCGGTCCCACCGAAAATCTCTAACGGTCACTAGGTTTACCATTTCGGTCTGACCGAGTTTGTTGATTCGGTCCCACCGAGATTGGAAAACTGTGTGTAACGGTTGGATTTTGTGTGGAGGCTATATATACCCCTCCACCTCCTCTTCATTCGGGGAGAGAGCCATCAGAACAGATCTACACTCCCAACTCATATGTTCTGAGAAAGAACCACCTACTCATGTGTTGAGACCAAGATATTCCATTCCTACCATATGAATCTTGATCTCTAGCCTTTCCCAAGTTGCTTTCCACTCAAATCTTCTTTCCACCAAATCCAAATCCTATGAGAGAGAGTTGAGTGTTGGGGAGACTATCATTTGAAGCACAAGAGCAAGGAGTTCATCATCAACACACCGTTTGTTACTTCTTGGAGAGTGGTGTCTCCTAGATTGGTTAGGTGTCACTTGGGAGCCTCCGACAAGATTGTGGAGTTGAACCAAGGAGTTTGTAAGGGCAAGGAGATCACCTACTTTGTGAAGATCTACCGCTAGTGAGGCAAGTCCTTCGTGGGCGATGGCCATGGTGGGATAGACAAGGTTGCTTCTTCGTGGACCCTTCGTCGGTGGAGCCCTCCGTGGACTCGCGCAACCGTTACCCTTCGTGGGTTGAAGTCTCCATCAACGTGGATGTAGGATAGCACCACCTATCCGAACCACGGGAAAAACATCCGTGTCTCCAATTGTGTTTGAATTCTCCAAACCCTTCCCCTTACATTCTTGCAAGTTGCATGCTTTACATTCCACTGCTCATATACTCTTTGCATTCTTGCTTGATATGTATTGTGTATGTTGAAATTGTGCCTAAAACTCCACTCAAACCTAAAAGATTAAAAAATTGCAACTTTAGCACTAAGTGTCTAATCACCCCCTGTAGACACACCTACTTCTAGATCCTACAACTTCATTCAGTTTGTGGAATCTGCGGCCATTGAGGTTATAGAGCTTGCCAAAGGCCTCGATGAAGTCATTGCGGATGATATCCCATGCGGCGATCAGGAATTCAACGGTGAAGCCATCAGGTCCGGGCGCCTTGCCACGGGGTAGCTGGCGAATGGCGGACCAGATCTCATTGATGGAGAAGGGTTGGTCGAGCGCGGAGAGGTCGAAGTGCCGATCGTCAATCTCATCGAGGGCGCTGCTATGGTCACGGTGGTCAGCAGTGCCGAGCAGGCCGAAGAAATGGGAGAAGGTAGCCTCGGCCATGGCCGCGGGGTCGGTGACGACATCGTCGCCCACACGGAGCTCATGGATGCGGTTCCGTTGTCTGCGGTGGGCGGCCCGAAGGCGGAGGAAGGCAATATCAGTGTCGCCGACGCGCAGCCAGGAGAGACGGACCCATTGGCGGGCAATGGACCTGTCCAGGGAGGCGAGACCAAGGTAGGTTCTCTTTAGCTGGTGTCGGAGCCAGGATTCTGCCGGCAAGAGGGGTCGGAAGTCCTGGGCCGCGTCTAGGCGCGCGATGAGCTCGCTGGAGATGGACAGCTGAAGCGCAACGTGGCCAATCCTCCAAGCGCTCCAGCTTTGCAGGCGACGAGCGGTGCATTTGAGGCTGGCGAAGATGCGGCGAAATGGGTCCGAGTCATGCTCCGGCTCATGCCAAGCGGCGGCGACCGTCTGGTGGAAACCCTCGAGCTTGGGCCAGAACCGCTTGAAGTGAAACCGCTTGTGGCCAGGGAGGGGGGAGGAGCAATTGATGAGCAACGGCGCATGATCCGAGGCGGTGGAGGAAAGGCATCGGAGGAGGCAGTGGGGATGGGCCACCTCCCAACTTGGCGAGCAGAGAACGCGATCGATGCGCACGAGGGTAGGGGGGTCCCGCTTGCTGGATCAGGTGTACCGCCTGCCATGCAGGTAAAGATCACGGATCTCAGTGTCGGCCATGAAGCAACGGAAACGTCGCATGGAGCACTAGTTAAGCCGGTCATTGTTCTTATCGGCCGCGGATGTGATCATGTTGAAGTCGCCGCCCATGATCCAAGGGCCAATCCGGGCGGCGCGGGAGCCGGAGAGGTCTGCGAGCATGGAGGTCTTATTTTTCTGTAGCATGGAATAAAATTGATATACATATACATCAATTCGGGTTTTCTCTAACAAAGACATCAGTTCAGAAATCAACACATACATCATGGCATGCATCTTTTATTGTCGTTTGCTTCTCCCAATGCAAGAATCAGTAAATTACCAACTGATTAGTGGCCGAGGCGTACCAACACCAGATTTGGAGGGGCAGCAAGTCCTGCATTCAGCGGAGGCAAGGCCAGCGCCCAGTGGCCAGGCGGAGGTCCGGAATTACTGCCAGGCATGGTACACCAGTGCAAGCACGGAGCAGCTAGTAGGGGGAGAGCGGACGCCAGCAACGATCTGTAGCAGACCAATCCTAAAACAAGAGACAAAGCACCCACCGAGCGCTCTCAGAGCTCAATTTACTTGTGGCCGTCAGATCATTTTGTTGATGCGATATGGGCCGTCGGATCTCGCTCCCGGACGATCTCGGTCGTCGGATCAAAACTGAGACCGTTGCAATGAATAGTGTGCGCCCTGGTCATGCCACCGCGCGTAAATAGCCTGCCCTGCCGAGGGCATTCTCGTCATTTCATCCATAGGCGTATAAACACAACACGTTCGTGGTGAACCCTATCTGCCTCTCTCTTCCGCCCGGTCCAACTCCCCTCTCTCTTCCTCCCACCCCTCACGCCGCCACCCTGCCTCGTCTCTGGACGTGGCCGTCGACCCCCCCTCCCCTGTCGCTCATCCTCTTGCATCTCCCGAAGGCGAGCCGCCGCCGGTAGCTCTCCTGCTCCTCCGTCGAGCTCGAGCGTCCCATCGTCAGGAGGAGCGGAGGTTGCACGACCAGGGCTGCTCGGCCCTCTTTCCCTCGGCGTCAAGCGGCTCATGGCGGTGCCGGATCCACTATCGGGGTCGAGGGGCTCGCACGATCCGGGCATGGAGGCTCGTTGGTGAGTGAGGCGGCGGCCATGGTTGTCGCGTGTTGGATGCTGGTTGGCTTGTCGTTCGCTGAGGTAAGGGAGAGCGGCTTCCCTGCATCTTTGCCCCCTGTGTCTCTGGGTCTTGCCTCCGCTCATCCTCCTCTCACCCCTAGTCGCCGTCGCCATCGATGGGAGACGAGGTCGTCGGCGACGTGCTGCTGGTGTGGGATTTGGCCCAGGTAGTCCGGGGCACTGCTGTCGCTCGTGCAGCAGAACGACGGCTGCAGCGGTGCGTCTGGGGAGTGATGCATCGACCTGGCCTTGTGTTGGGCAGGTGAAGTCGTTCGACGGGATGCAAAAGTTCTTCATCCACTTCCATGGCCCCAATGACAATACGCCCCCATGTAATCTCATCTCCCGCTCAACTATTTTGCTTCTTTTCATTGATTAGGTGTAGATTCATACATTAGCTATTGATATTGTTTTAATTCCCTTTGCATTTACTGTCCTAACACCCATGAAATTTACTTTATGAAATGTAATCAAGCTATATGATTTTCAGGGCAAGAATCCATTAGAATTCTATACCTACAGTCATGCAGATATGATAGATCTGGACGAACCATTTGATCCCATGTTTAGTTGACCTATGGGCAACCCATTTGGTATTCTGGACCCAAATTCTGTTGAGAGAGTCGTTGCTAGTTTCTTTGGTTGGAGACCTTAGGTTACACATCGCAGGGATGTGCTGCACATACCTATCACACTAATAATCCCCAAACTGGAAGTTCTGGTCAGTGCATGGTATTATCACCTCATGCCAATTCCCATTGTACTTTTAGTTTAGTTTTCACTTCTACTATATTTTTTGTATACATGGACTGCTTATTGTGTTGTCTTTGATTATAATTTTCTGCAATAGAAATAGTCACCACACATGATAATGTACATCTGCTATTTTCTAAGAATGAAATTTGTAACTCTCCTTTTGATAAATGCCTATGAACAAGTCAGTTTTATATACCGACCTGTCCTTATGATAGAAGTCAGTTGGTTTGTTCCAGTGACAATAGCTGGGGTAGAGACATTTGTCTTGAGTGAACTATAGTTCATCCAATTAGGTAATGTACCAAACAAGCAAATTCACTGTCCACTGCTTTGTACATTAATTCATATATAGCTAGACACATCAGATGGATTTGGATACTTGTAGTTCTGTCTGGTTTAAAACATTGATGTAATTAGCAATTCAGCATAATTATCTTTCTTTTAGATGTTATTGAAATCGCGTAAACACCTTGTGTTGTTATAGATATAGATAGATACCTAGAGCACTCATATGTTCGTTTTTAGTGAAGTGGTTTCTGGACAGTTATTTTTGACATGAAAGTGTTTATGGTAGTGTAACAATTCATTTTTCTTACTAATTCAATTATGCTGTCATTTATGTATTACTTCCTTGGAGAGTTTGTGCAGAGTAGTGCATGCATAGATATAATCCTCATGATGTTCTCTTTGCTAGGAAGTGGATGCTATCAAGATCATGCCAAAGGCGATACTCATTCCCATTCTTAGTGAGTTGGGTTTACCCGAGGCCATCCAGAAACAAGAAACGAAGCCGACTCTAGGCGCTCTCAGTGATTTGGGCTTCCTGGCCATTTGATCATTTTGCTTGATGCGATCTGGGCCATCGGATCGAGCACTGGGATGACCTCGCCCGTCGGATCGAAGTGAGGCTCCTGTAGCAATTAATAGTTTCACGCCAGTCATGCCACTGTGTTTCCTTTCTCGGTGTTCTCCAGTGATGGAAGGGCTTCTAATGTTTTTCCTGTGAGGAGGAAAGTAAACTTCCAAGAATTGCTCCACCCCTGTTGGTTCTCCTGGATGTGCTGCACATCACCTCCTTGACTCCTTGGCTGCTTCGGTGCCCGTGGCGTTTGTGCTCATTGGCGGGACGGTGCAAGGCGCAACTCCGATGTGGTTCCTCACCGGTTGGACGGTGTTCAGGCGTAACCACAGCGCCCATTGAGTACTGCCTCGGCTACAACCTCCCCTAGTGAGGTCAATCTTCCTCCGGATCCTTTGCTTCGGCAACTGTATGGGACATGGCCATGGCTATGTTGATGTGGTGCTCTTCTGGTTGATGCTCTATGCCCTACTCATGCATCAGTTTCTACCTACGCTCTATAGTTGTGGATCCATGCTATTATAGGGTTTGCAGGTTGTTGTTCGTGATCAGTTTCAATCATAGGAGCTCCTATGATGCTCTAGTTTACATGTTGATGCCCTGGTCCTATATGTGCTCCTGGATTTGCTAGATTGATCAGTGGTGTTCGTGCTAGGGCGATGATGATTACTTGTGGCTGAAATAAGTGTGCCTTTGAGCGATTGAGGTACCTGTGGGTATCAAGTTGGATCCTCCCTCTTGTCTCTAGAATCCCTTTTTATCCTGTGATACTTATTGTTCTGTCCTTGGATGGTCATTCTTGTTGAGTGATAACCCGGGCAGATCCATTGTATAAACAGATTGATCAGGTGATAAGAGATGATAGAGGTAGGTTATATGATCGATGAAAGGCGAATCTGAGCCCACTATGCAATGAACCCTGAACCCTCTAGAAACAAGAATCATGGGAGGAACCCAGCCTCCTTAGCAATTTGGATTCCTGGTCGTTGGATCTGGTTGCTTGATGAGATCTGGGCCACTTGGACGACCTCGCCCGTCGGATCGAAGAGGGGCTCCTGTAGCAATGAATAGTGTGGCCTCCAGCATGCCTCCGCGTGTAAATTGATTGCCTCGTCGAGGGCATTCTTGTCATTTCACCCATAGGCATATAAAACTAGCACGCGCCGGTGACCCTAGTTGCCTCTCTCTTCCTCCCGCCCCTCACGCCGCCACCCTGCCTCCTGTTCATGCTCAGTTGCTAACATAGGAGCTCATGTGATGCTTTGGTTTACATGTGGATGCCCTGGTCGTATAGCTATGCTCCTGGATTTGCTAGATTGATCAGTGGCATTCATGCTAGGGCGATGATGATTAACCGTGGTTGAAATAGGTGTGCCTTTGAGCAATCAAGGCACCCGTGGGTATCAAGTTCGATCCTCGCCCTCTTGTCTCTAGAATCCTTTTTTATCCTATGATACCTATTGATCTGTCCTTGGATAGTCATTCTTGTTGAGTGATAACCAGGGCAGCTCCATTGTATAAACAAATTGATCTGGTGATAAGAGATGAGGGGGTAGGTTATATGATCGAGAAAAGGCGAATCTGAGCCCACTATGCAATGAACCCTGAACCCTTTTTATTTGTATTTAAAGGTGTTGCTTATTTATGCTCCAGTGTTTATAGCCGTCTTATGTAAGGATTTCTTCTCTCTCATACCTTTATTGCATTTTAGTTGTTCTTGATCTTTTATTGTTTGTTGTTGGTCCTTGATTTAATATAGTTCTCGATCTTTAACCCACTCCCAGCAAGTTATCGGTTGAATGGCTTGTTTTATTTCATTGTGACACTATTACTTCAATTTTTCCGCAAGTTACCATTTGCAGGTATTTGTTCTTACATGCTACAAATAATAATGCTACCAGATATTTGTTTAGAGTTTTTTGGGGAGATGATGCTGGATTGTTCATGTAAATGTGACCGAGGTGCTATGTCCTAAAAGTAACCTACTGATTTTTTTGTTGGTGCTACTCGCATGTGATGTGTTGTTCGGTTCTTCCTTACACACGCGATTCCGAGCAATCTCTGCTTCACCTCTGCCGGTAGCCGAGCTAGTCATGCTCCTGCTGGTTGAGCTCCTTCCCCTCTTATATTCATGTACCATTAAGTAGGACTGCCTAGGTTAGGAATGGCTAGCAAAAATGTCTTGGGTTTCTTCTTATGCAGCATATTCTTAGGTAGCTAGGTTCCAAAGGAGGACTTTTGGGGGGATTTCTTGTTTTGTTGGGGGCTTTCTTGTTTTGTTGGTGCCTTGCCATCAAGTAGATCCTTGTATTTAGCTAGGTTATCTGTTTCATTGCTTGGTTTTCTACCTATTAAGGAGAAGCTTAGGTCTATATAGATTCCCGAGGTAATATCCATTGTTTCTTAAAGTTTAGTTACAACTGATTTCTGAGTTCTAACTCCTTCATGTTATTTTCATTATTTCTCCTCTTTGTACCGCTGTTTATTTCAATTTCTAAAATAAGGACGGCCTTGGTGGCTTGAAAATATGCAGGACCGTATTTACTTGTGCTTTGTTTATATATGATGGTTGCTAGATTCTTCTAGAAAATTTGTTGTTACATTAGTGGTCTAGCTAGATTGCAAGGAAGGGGTTGTATCTTTCCTTGCTTTGTTTGATCCTGGCAGATGGGCGTCAGTAGGTGAACTAATTAATTTTGATTTCATAGTATTGTGCATTCTTCTCTTGTGGGATTTTATTATATTATTAGGTTTATCCTGCTCTTGATTTTGCTATTGGCTGTGTTTTTCAGTTAGTGTCCTATTGCTAATTTGTGATCTGTCATCGATTGTTGCCGCCGATCGGTTGATAATTTACGACTCATGTTTTTTCTACCCCTACTTGTTTGTGAGGAGTCAGGGCTTTGTCCTTTCCACGGTCATCTTTGGTTCGATCTGCACACACTTCACATTTGATGATAAGAGTTGCAGATCCATTATTACCTTGTCCTAAACTCTCAAAAGCACGTGTTGTCATGGGAGCAGCAATGGAAGTCTCCAAGGCCCCTTCCTCTTCTAGTTTGGCAACCCACCATACCTCCAAAGGTTAGTGCTCCTAATGACCGAGAATTCCTTTATTGATTAATCACGCACACCTCCAAGAAGCATAGAGGTTAGGATATGTAATGGTTTCCCTTGTTATGCCTAGAGATTCTTGAGACATAGCACAAAATAATGATCTTAGGAATGCTACTGAACAAAGAATAATGATCTTAGGAATGCTTAACTGGTTTTACTTGGCTTCTCTTTTTAAGCTAATACGAATAATAGTAGCTACAGTATATGCAAAATTTGTTTGGTACCACAGTAAAAACACGATTTCAGAATAGCACCACCACATGGCATAAGTTCATTTTAATAACACAAAATGGGACATGTCTAAGTTCATATTAATAACACTAAATGAGACATTAAAATACTATTTGCTATTCCACTTCAGTCTAAACCTTTAGGCCGTTAGGTGCCCTACAGCCATAACATAACCCTTTTGACTTATTTGCCTCATGGGTTAATTAGAGATTTCCTAAGATGTGAGGCTACAGAATAATTCTAAGCTGGTATTTGTTAATCATTTATTAAGCAATGCAAGAGATGTAATTTTTGTGTTGGATATGCATTGTTCATTTTCCTGGTTCATTGACATGTTTATCTATTTGTATCTGCAGGATTTCTCCTGGAAATGATGATTTTATTAATACATTAAAAGCCAATAATACTGAAGTATTCCTTGTGTCTGAAGGTTTCCGGCAAATGATCAAGGTATATCTTCACTAAACGGTTTCACTAATTGGTCCTAAATTTTCCGTTTATATTATTTGTTGAACAGTAAACAAGGATATGTTTCTTCCCATGATCTAAAAGCAACATTTCCTCTTTTCTTCACTTGAGAACATTTTCAATTTAATTTTGTGACTGAAGTTTCACATACATGCTTAGAGTCATTACTGTTCTATTTTTCTTGTTTCCAGCCTTTGGCGTTTGGTCTTGGGATTCCTACTGAAAACATCATAGCAAACCAATTGCTATTTGGATCATCTAGAGAGTATGCTATTTTTGATACACAAAGCCCACTTCTCGAAGGTGCTAACCAGGCCAACAAAAAGGGCTCACATGCTAATAAGGTTTGAAAATCCTCATAGTGGTCAACAGAGGTGTATTCAGGCCCAAAACTTACAGAGTTGTGACAAAAAGTGTGGTCAACATAGGTGTATTTAACGAAACTAATGTGACCTTATTTTAAATTTTGCTCGAGATGAAATTTTCACAGAGATCTAATTAAGATTCATTAAACCGCTCTTATATTATATGTTGGTTTGTTCCTTTATACTCCAAAATAAAAAATATGACTAACAAAACTCTGTCAATGATTTGAAGTATAAGTTCGCCTAGCTTTTATTGCACTCATTGGATAATTTTTTGCTTTCAAATTATTATGACCTTTGATCGAAATAACTAAATGAATGTTATCTTTTCAGTTTTTTCTCTATCTCTGTGTGTGTTCTGATCCATTTTCTACACCTCAACATATAGATCAGCATCTTTGTGTGTCGCGGCTTGGGAGGGACAAAAAAGAGGAGGTCGACTTAAAATTATGGAAGAGCAAGGGAGGCCGGAAGAGTTGTATTCAATTGTCAATTGGTAAATTTGTTAGGAGTAACAACATTTTGCAGGCATAAAGGTAACTCCAAAAAACTACTTTATGCCTAAGAATTTAGCTATCTATGCATAGTTGTGGATAGCTGTAAGTTACTACATGTTATCGTATCTTCTATGCCTAAGATATTTGGTGCATACGAACGTTTGAACCAGCACCCTCACGCTAAGGCGCGATCCCGATCTAGTACCCATGGATTCATTGCAGATCGCAAGAGAGGCGGCGCGTCTGCTCAAGCAAGGGACTGGGGAGGGTCACGACCCTAGGGCTCAAGTTGTAGCAGGAGCCACAGAGGCAGATTACCTCTCATTTTTTCTCCAACTAAAAAAACCTCGTGTTTTCTCACCCATTGGGGGGCCCACGATTTGGGAGGCCCTATGCGGCCGACCACTTTGGCCCCACTAATCGATGGGACTGGTCTCAGAAATGCTTTCAAATGTTATAATCCTCCAAGCAAATGACCTTGGCGCATGAATCAGCTTTGACCGCCCAAACTACTGCGCCATTATTGGGGCTGTACAAATTCCCCCAAGTTTCACATGGGCAAGTTATGATTGACAATATCTAATGAAACAAGCCCACAAAATCCACAGAATGCAGTTGTCCATCATTTCGTTGTGTCAAATTCAGTGTGTTGGGACCCATCTTGGATGGCTTTGCGGTTCTCCCCGCGGTGAATACTGGCAGTGGAGTCATTGTGGCTTGGCAATCTGAAAGATTTCGGTTGCTAGCTCGCGTGTTGATCACTTGTCGGTTTCGATAACGCCGTGTCTTGATGGTGTTGAACCATGGACGTCACCATGGTGTGTGGACTGATTATTGATGATCTCATGATGCCTTTCCTTGATGAGTTATGCTTGATATGTGCTGCTTTTCCTAGCATGTCGACGTCCAGGGACCTTAATATAATTGGGGACACCACAGACAATAGCAGATCTTGATCTCAAGGAGGTGAAGCTTATTGGAAGGTGATATACGTTGAGTAACGAATGTCATGCCCCGACTTTGAAGAATATCGACATGCAGTTCACTTCCACGGATAGGGAGTAATACCACGCTTGGTCCCTTCTACGGGCACTCTCCACTTCCCTCCCGGGAAACTGTCCGATCACGATATTAACCTATGTGGACTTTGCGTGAAAGACGCGGTTCCAATTATAATCCTTCTGGCCCAAGGCACCATGAAGCGGTCTAAAGGAGATGGCTTTCTTGCCCTCCCCACAATAATCCATTTGTGGACTTGTTCATGTGGCTCAAGGCTACAACTAAAGATTTTAAGAGATGGAGCCAGTGGAAGATGGGGAACATCAAGGATCGGTTGTAACTTGCTAATTGTGCAGATGCTGGGCATGGTGATGGACTCTAGGTTGTTGTTTGACGCCAAATGTTGGCTCCAACTGAAGCTCAAGAAGAAGATTTTGGGTCTTGCCTCAGTGCAATGGAGCTTGGCAGCAATATCCCCTTACTTGGCTTAAGGAGGGTGCTATTTGTGATAGGTGTTGGGATTTATCCGAAGAGGAAGGGTGAAATAGTATAGTACAGAAAATATTTCCCTTAGTTAAGAACCAAGGTTATCGGACCAATAGGAGATTCATGCAAACAACTATCGACAATACCTGCACACACACACAAACAAATACTTGCACCCAATGTGGGCAAGAGGGTAGTCAATCCCCTTGTACTCGTTAATTGCAAGGATTAATTCCGATAATGGTAGATAGATAAATTATAAAGATAAAAAGTAAATAAATTGCAGAAAGGTTATATGGTTTTAGTTATATGAGGTGAATGGATCCGGGGGCCATAGCTTCCACCAGAGGCATCTGTGTCAAGAACATAGAAAACGGTGGGTACACAAATTACTGTTGGGCAATTGATGGAAAAGCACATAGTTATGATGTTATTCATGACATGATCAGTACATAGGCATTACGTCATTGACAAGTGGCCCGTTAAACTCACTAATGTCTACTACTATAACTCCACTATGAGAGCGCTTCTATGCATGCCTCTCTAGGTATTAAGTTCATGACAAACAGAGTAATATTTTAAGTATGATGACATAATGTAGAAAAAATAAGACCAAGCAATATGATCTAACCCCGTTGTTTTAGTCTTAATAGCAACAATACAAATACGTACCTTGATACCCCTTCTGTCATGAGGTGAGGACACCATAAAATTGAACCTACCACAAAGCACCTCTCCCACTGAAGATAAATCAATCTAGTTGGACAAATTAAGCGGTAGATGAGAGAGAAATACAAAGATATAACAATCACACATAATAAAGTTCAGAAATAACTCAATTAATTTCAATGAACAATCTGATCATCAACCCACGATTCATTGAATCCCAACAAACGTACGGAAAATAATTACATCATATAGATCTTCGAAGAGAACAATGATGTATTGAAGATTGGGGGGAGAGAGAGAGATCTAGATACTGCTATGGACCCGTAGCTCCTGTGAAGAACTACTCACGCATCATCGGAGTGGCAGCAAGATTGATGAAGAGGCCCTCCGTGATCGATCCCCCATCCGGCAGAGTACCGAAAAAGGCCTCCAGAAGGGATCGTGGAAGACAAAAACTTGCCGCAGCGGAATAGGTGTTTCGAGTTTTGCTCTGGGTTTTTTGGAATATTAGGGAATTACCGCTCGAATTAGGTTAGACAGGGCCACAAGGGGCCCACAAGAGGGCATGGCACGCCTACCCCCTGGGTGCACCGTGCTGCCTTGACATCTCCTCGTCTGTCATCCGGACTCCCCCCGAAGCTTCTAGGGTTCCTCTTGGTCCTGGAAAAATTGTCAAAAAGTTTTATCGCGTTTAGACTTTGTTTGGTAGGGATTTTTCGTAAAACCAAAAACATGCAGAAAACAACAGCTAGCACTGGGCAGTAAGTTAATAGGTTACTTCCAGAAAATGGTATAAAATGGCATATAAAGCATACGAGAATGATAATATTATAGTATGAAACAATCAAAATTATAGATACACGAAGACATATCGGAGGGCGACGCGAGCACAACCTTCTTCCACATTGAAACACAACCTTCCTTATGATCAGATTTGGGTATGCTTTATGTTTGATATGTATATGCATAATTCTTTTCGATTACTTGTCTTCTGTTAGTCAGTTTAGATCAATTATCAATAGTGAAAGAGGTGTGCATTAGTTTGTTCAGTATTGCAAATTAATCCACCATAGTGACAAAAAATGGAAAAGGCTTGTTACGTATTATTTGTACTAAGAGTTAAGGGTTAGTTCATGATTAATAGTCCCTAACCATAACAATATGTCATCATACTAAGTGCAACTACCCGTGTTCCCAATTGATTTTCAAATGACACGGAGTGTTCTATATCTATGGATGGGCTATTTAGCTAAAATATAAGGTTAGTTCAGAAAAAACAATATAAAGTTTTATGTAAAGTATATCTAAACATGATATTAATAGCATGAAACAATAAAAAATTATCGAGATGTGTCAGGATTTTAACTGACATCTCGGGGTGGCCGTTGCGGCATGGGAGCGTGCCGAACATGGGGCATGGCCACAGACCTGCGTGGGGTTGTGTGTAGCTTCCTCTGCCGGTAGGAGGCTAAGGACAAGGTGGTGGGGCCCACTGTTAGTGAGAGAGGGACAAGTCAAGCGTGGGTTATTCGATCTATGTAAGATCTGACGGCTCTGACTTAACGTGAAACTATGTACTGATACATATAAAATGTACATTTAATTTTTGATTGTTTCATGTTATGTTTATATCATTTTAGCATAGTGTTGGCACCAATTCTTATCGTTTTTGGACTAATCTATTAACTCAGTGCCGAATGTCAATTGTTGTTTCCTGCATGTCTTTGGACTTTTACGGAGCTCCAAAAATCTAGAAATTATTTTTCACAAGAAGCTTCCGGAGGGCACAAGTCCTGGTCTGGGGATGGCCCACAGTCACCACGCGGTCAGGAGCATGGGGCCGTGTGTGTCCCTTGTCCCACCTTTCCACCGCCTCTTGACACCTATATTTTTCGTTCGCCCGAAAAATCCTAAATATCGAGGAGCCTTTCTGTTTTCACCACCACACATCTCTGTTCCATGGCGATCCAATATGGAGGACCTTTCCAATACTCCGTTGGAGGGCAAAATCATCATTGTGGCCATCTCCATCAACTTGAAGGTCACCATGATTGCACGTGAGTAGTTTCCTTAGTAGCTAGATGGTTTTCCCTCCCTTGCTTCTCAATCCAACGATCACATGAGCTTCCCCACAAGATTTTAATCCATCTGATGTAATTTGTTAGTGTGTATGTCGCGGTGTGATGAATTATCATTTTGTTATTATATTTATCCGTGAATCCTTTTAAGATCTATTTTGTTTCTTTGCTGCATAATTCTTATTCATATATGTTCTCTAATCTAATTTTTTGTCCATTTTGATATTTGATGTCCAAGAGGGAGTTGTGTATGATAGTTGGGTTCAATCTTGCAAGTAATCTATCATGGTGACAGAAAGTGGAAAAGGCTTGTATTCTATTGTTGCCAACATGGATAAAAATATGATTGTGTAGTTGTCCTTTAAACATAGGGTGAAGACAATATATCATGTACTTCTTACCATCATACTTACTGTAATAATATGTTTGTAGTTAATACTTTAAGATGCATGTTGGATTGCAGTCCTGGGTGGAGTATAAGTTATAGATGCAGTTGAATGACATTCTATAGATATTGGGACGTGATGATGATATGTTGACTATGTCATTGGTAGTCATAGTTATAAAAATTGTAATTTAATTGATACACAACTGTAATTTATTCATCGGACCTTGCTTTCTTTTGAAGAGAAACCAGTAGTGAACCTATGAATCCGGTCCCATTTTATTATATTCTTCCAACCTCGATTAAATAGCCTTCTCAATTCGTGATTTTACTTTCTCACTTGAGTCTAATCTTCCATACACCTGTGCTTTTAATCTTATTAACTAGCAAAGCTAGTATGATTGATAAGTTCACTAGTTTCCTTGGGGGCTAACACAATATTATGTTGTTTGTGCAGTTACTGATGATTGTTTGTGTTTCTGAACCCATGTTGGTTTGATAAACCTTATGGTCACCTACTTTAAGAAAAAAAGTTTCTTGCTACAAACCCTTACATTTGGGGGGTCCAACACCTTCCTAGTTCATAGGAAGCATGTACCAGTTCAGGAAATAAAAAAGGTGGTGGGCCTAGAGTGAGGGAGAAGAGAGTTGGGTTGCGCGGCTACCACTTGGGTTTTGACCCATCTTTACATTAGGTTTTCAAATATTGGTTTAATTTGAACATAAAAAAGAATGGCTCAAAATAACACAATTTCATTTCCAAAAAATAAAAAAGGACTCGCAAAAATATTAGGGTTAACATAGTTCGTGGGAAAAATATTTTTGAGCCCAAATGTAGTTTTGTAACTTCACTATTTCCCAATAGGACTTAATATGAGTATTTAAATAACTCCCTATTACCAATTTAAGATTTATAAATACCAAAATTAATTCCTATGAACTCCATGATGCATAAATCATGTGATGCCTATGAAGGGTATGTTAAAATCCAAATTTAAATTTTTGAGATGTTACAAACCTAACCCTCTTAAGATGAATCTCACCCTCAAGATTGCGATTGGCCAGCAAAAGGTATGGGTGGTTTTCTAGAAGATGCTCCTCTCGCTCCCAAGTAGCTTCCTCCTCTATGGGGTGATTCCACTGAATGATGCAAAACTTGATTGTCATGGTATGGGGAAACCTCTCTGGTGTCTCTAGAATTTTGACATGCTTCTCATCATATATAGGATCATTCTCCAACTGAACTTCCTCGAGTGGCACTGTATCTCTGATGGGTGCCTCTGCCATCTCTGCGTAGCACTTCTTCGGTTGGGATACATGGAACACATCATGTACTCCTGGCAAAACTTCGAGTAACTCCAACTATATACAACTTCTCCTCTATGTGCAACAATCTTTTATAGTCCCACAAAACTTGGTGCTACCCCTCCCTTGATTCCAATCTTCACTCCACGTAGTGGTGAGACTTTGCAATATGCCATGTATCCTATATCATAAGTTACTTTTGTGTGTTTAGCATGGGCATACACTACTGCAGGATGCTGCTAATGCGACGCTACGATCAGAGACCCTTTGACGAAACTGTGTGCGATGCCATAATCGAAAATGGTGGTGTAAAAAACGTGTCAAAAAAGGTGCAAAACGTTTGCGATGGAGGATGCATCAAACACGGTTCCGATTTTAGTTGTGTGTGCGATGCAGGGTATACGGTTCAGTCCAATTAACTGTTTGCGATGAGGAGGAACAAAAGAAACGGGCAGCCAGATGAAGGTGTTTGCGATATATAGCATACAGTTCAGTGGGATGGACTGTTTGTGATTAGGCAACACAAAAGAAACGGTCAGCCAAATCAAAGGTGTCTGCAATATACGGCATGCGGTTCACTCGGATGAACTGTTTGTGTTGAGACAAGAGAACAGAAACGGTTCAATATAACAAGATGTGTGTGATAGGTGGCAAACAGGTATGTAATCAGAAATGTGTGGGAAGACCGATAATAACACAGACGGTTGCTGCTAATAAGACATGTGTGTTGTGCGACGGGATTGCATACAGAACAACAACAACAACAACACACACACACAATATATATATACATATATACATATATACACGCGCGCGCGCGCACACACACACACACACACACACACACACACACTTAAAAGGACATGGTTGCATAACCATATTAAACATCCATTTACATAGGTGGCTACTACAACCATGGCATTTGCACACACCAAAGTAAACTATAACATGCATAATTACATAGGTGGCTATTACAAACATGCCATTTCCACACACCAATAAAGTAAATTATATATTACATGCATGAGTAACTAGCATAAACGATCATCTGATCATCATCTACTTCTTGTGACGCTTGCTCTACTTGTGGCTCGATCCAGACTCGTCGATTTGTGTAACGAGGCACTTCCTCATGTCAACGATCCGCATGTGCATCTCTTAGCATGTGTACACGCTCTTGGTCGTGAACCTGAGGTGAGGTTCATCCAGTTGCCGCATCTAGGCCTTGTGCCAGGATAGGGGACTTGTTCTTTGGGCATCCTGCTTCATCTTTTCGTAGTAGGGGTCGATGATGGCCGAGGCGAGTTCGACCAGGTAGTCCTTCTTCGTGTTTCCCCAGACCCTGTAGTGGTCATGGATTTCGACAAGGTTCTTGCAGGCCAAGCCCGTAACACTGAGCGCATTTACATCGTCGGTGGTTTCCACCATGGCCAACTTGTAGTCGGTGTTGTTGACAAACCTGTTGAAATGGTCGCAAGGCTTTGTGGCCATGCAGTAGTGGTAGATGAGGAAATGATGGCACACGCACAATTGGACGACAGGAACCTTCTGATCTTTGTCGGGATAACCACCGGTGTACTGGAGGTCGATGCCGACCACCTTGTATGTGTCTCGAGCAAGCAACTTCTCCACGGTGTTGAGTCCTCCATCATGGTCGGGTCGATGGTGTACACCACCGAGAGATCCGTCTCCCTCGCGTGGGTCTCCACTTTATGCTCTATGTCGGGACGTCCGGCGGTGTACTGGAGGTCGATGCCGACCACCTTGTACTTGTCTCGAGCAAGCAACTGCTCAACACTGTCGATGTAGTCATCAACCACGGCCGGGTCGATGGTGTACACCACTGAGAGATCCGTCTCCCTCGCGTGGGTCTCCACTCTATGCTCGCCGAACTCCATTGGAGCGCCGCTGGACATCCCCTCTCTATGTGTCGTCATGGGTGTGCTTGTTGTGTTATGGGGCGTGATCGAAAGGTTGAAGAGGCTTAGGTTATAATGGCCGCGGGAATTAAAGGGGAAGCCCGACGGCCAGGAATATCGGCAGGCCCTGATGGCAGTTCTGATTTGTAGCGCGTAACTCCATCATGTCGCGTGTAACTACATCGCGTGGCAACGTGCGCGGTGCAACCGCATGCATATGTGCCCCCGACGTGATCGTGCGGATGCCCAATCGCTGGCAGAGTGCGTGCGGAGGGACGCGAGCAGAGTGCTCCGTGGTCGCCTCAACGGCGATCAACTATATATATATATATATATATATATATATAGCAGTTGAACACGCAAGGAAAGTTGTCCACAAGCCTAGCGCGCCGACGGACACGAGCAGAGCGCGCCGCGGCGCCTAACGGCGAGCACAGCGCATTGCGGTGCCTAACGGCGAGCAGAGCTTGCCGAGGGACGCAAGAGGCCGGCACAGTGATATATGGCAAATAAGACAAACTGTGCGAGCGATGTCGGAGACATCAAGCACGAATCAGATTAGAGTTGCGTGTGCGATACGTGGCATACAATTAATCCATCCGAGCTATTTGTGATGAAATAAGCCATGTGTGTTGCGGGCAAACGCTTGCTGGTATATAACCTTAAATTTAACCAAAAAAGTGTTAATATATGTTACAAAAATTGTATAGCTGGAAACTTTGTTCAAATACGACTCCAATGATATAATCTTTGGCGACATGCATTCGTATTTTATTAGTTAAATCCTACTTATAAACCAGGACGGGGGTATAGTAGGTAACTAAATCGCAAACAATTTTTTTTTGTATTAACCGTATGTTTACGTGTCCTTTCGTCCTCCTCTCGCATGTCTTGTCACCCCGTTGCCGCAGACGGCTTACAGCGCAAGCTTGCGCAGCGCGCGGGGGCGTTCTTTTGGCCAAACGGTGGCTCGAAGTGGCGCTAATGAATCATCGTGAGCCCATTCCCGCGCAACCTTGCAGGTTCCGTGCAAGCTTCCCGCCCGACTCGGTGAAATCCCCCAAAATCCCTCACGGCCAGCGAGTCCTACGTCGCATTTTCCCTCCCTCCCTGTAGCTTATCTCGTGTGCTTCTCCCACAATCGCCAATGGCACTGGTCCGTCATCGTCGCTCAGCCACTCCACTGTCATCAGAGGACAGCTCCAGCTGGGAGGCTACACCGCAGCGGCGGCGCAGTCCTCGGCGTAGTGTAGTGCGCGTGGCGTCCCTGTTGGGTGTGCGCGGAACACCCGCCACATGCTCCACCGCCGCTGCCCGTCGGCAGCTGTTGCCGGCCACCGTTGGCGCCACACCACTGTCGAAAGCCAGGGCCATCTCCCGCTCCGCCGCCGCGGCCCGAAGGCGGGAGGTGGCCGTCGTGGCCGCCACCCCACCGCTGGCCATCGTGGCCATCACCCGCTCCGCCATCGTGGCCCGAAGGCGGGGGTGGTGGTCGTGGCCGCCACCCCATCGTCGGCCGCCGTGGCCGCCAACCCACCGTCGACCACCAGGATTATCACCCGCTCCACCACCGCCGCCCGAAGGAGGGAGGCGGAGGTGGAGGCCCGTACGTGCGTCAGCGACCTTGCGTGCTACATCGAGTTCATGCGAGAGGAGGAGGAGCGCCTCGTCGAGCACACAAAGAGCCTTACCGCAGCCATGGCCATAGCACACGCCGATGAAGAGGCGAGGAATCAGGAGATCTATGAGCAGTCCAACCTCTTTGAGGGGGATCGTCTGGAGCGGCAACGGGCGTTCGAGCTGGCGAGCATCGCTGAACATACAGCAGTGGCATGCACCGTGTTGCATTTCTCCAGCTCGTCGATAGGATCCTCCTCCTCCTCTGCCTCTTACTAAGCGCGCTCGGCAGAGGAGAGGCTGTCGGAAGTAGCACAAAGCCCCTCCATGGTAGTAGTAGTATTTAGGGGCTATTTTGTTCAGTTCATCTGGTTATAGATGTGTGGTTGAACTGTACAACGTACTTAAAATTAGCTACTATATATAGGTGAACTAGCTATTTCAGTACTAGGCTGGCAACAATTGAGGAAAAGTTTGGTCGGTTCAGCTGTCGAGTTGAAATGTCTGTATAAATTAAGAACGACTACTTAATTTATGAATGAAATCTATGCTTAATTACTGAATTTTAGTTGCAAAACTTAGATGGTGCTAGTGATTTCTAGCTGCATATTTTGACAAATCGCAGTGTTACAAGGATTGACAAATGGCAATGTTATTAGATCAACAAATGTCAATCTTTCCAGTTAGACAAATGGCAATATACCCAATTCGACAGATGCAAATCTTACCAAATTGTTTGTACGTGGTTGCACACGGGTCATCCAAAACAACCGTTTGCGTTGAAGGGATGCACAAATCCCGCGCTGCAAATTTTCCCTCGACTTAAGGGGGAAGACCATAGCTCTCACTTTGCATACGGGTGTTCTATCTAGAACGTTTGCCGTGAAGAGCTGCAGATATCCTGCTCGGAACGTTTTCTCTTGGCTTCCTAGGGAAGCAGTCGGTTTGCATACAAGTGTTCTAACTAAAACGTTTGCGATCAAGAGCTACACAAATACTGCTAGGCACATTTTCCCTTGGCTTCCTGGGGAAATTGTCGGTTTTGCATATGGGCGTTCTAACTAAAACATTTGCGATGAGTGTTCTATATTTAAAAACCATATTAAACTACGGTTTGGGCGCCCTTAATGTAGAGGATGCGAGCAAGGCGGGCGGCCATGGATGTCAAAGGGCTCGCTTTCCGGTGAGCCTCCACGGCGTACACCTCGCACGCTTCCCGATGAGCCTCCGCATTGGAGTACAGCTCGCATGCCTTCCGTTTAGTCAAGCACTCAAGCACCTATCCACACGACACCTCCTAGCCATTAAAAGAGTGAGGTGTGGCGTCACGTGAATAGTTAACAGAATGCACACAATTTAAATTATACAAATTGTTTGAGATGTTACGGTGGCTGCTATTTGTTTCAAAATGCCTTTGTTGGCTGCTACTCGAGTGCGCCTTCTCTCAAAATGGACACGAAAAATACCACAGCATGTCGGGTGCCATTCCATTATAGCATGACAAGTTTCATGAATTTCAGACGAGTTTTGGATTTACTAGAATTTAAAAACAAAGTATCTCAATGTTTTGCCGGCAATCAATAGTGCCCTGGTGTTTGAAATTCATTCCCATTTCTTGCATGGGACCTAAGCATGCCCCGAAGGAAACAAATTTGATTTTCAACCAATGTATATGCACTGGAGCTTGTGCATGTAGTTCAAATTTGAATTATGCACATGAAATGCCTAGAAACCCAGTTAATGTATAAAAATGTCCAAACGAATCCCCAAAAATCCAAAATTAAACACAAAACTCCTGTTGTTTGATGTTGACACTAGAAATTTTTTGAAAGCAATAAGAGGCAATGGATATCGTTTCGTCCCCAAAAGTGGCACGTTCCCTACGGAAACCATCACGCCTGTTGTGAGAAGCTCTAGTTTGTGAGAAACTTATATCCAAAGCTGCCCCAAATGGGACAAAAATTTTACCATGACATGTTGATGCCGCTCCATGATAGCATGCCAAGTTTCATGAATTTGAGACGAGTTTTGGATTTACTAGAATTTAAAACAAGGTATCTCAATGTTTGCGGCCGAGTGACGGTGGCAGGGTGTTTGAAATTCATTCTCGTTTTTTGCATGGGACCTAAGCATGCAACCAAGGACACAAATTTGATTTTTCAACCAGTTTATATGCAATGGAGCTTGTGCATGTAGTTCAAATTTGAATGATGCGCATAAAATGCCTGGAAATTTTAGTTAATGTATAAAAATGTCCAAACAAACCCCGAAAAAATCCTAATATAAACACAACACTCATGTTGTTCTATGCTGACACTAGAAATTTTTTGAAAGCAATAAGAGGCAACGGATATCGTTTCGTCCCAAAAGGTGGCACGTTCCCTACCCAAACCATCACACTTGTTGTGAGAAGCTCTGGTTTGGGAGAAAACTTATACCCAAACCTGCCCCAAATGGGACACAAATTTTACCACGACATGTTGATGCCACTCCATCATAGCATGTCAAGTTTCATGAATTTCAAATGAGTTTTGGATTTACTAGAATTGAAAACCAGGTATCTCAATGTTTGCGGCCGAGTGACGGTGGCAGGGTGTTTGAAATTCATTCCCATTTCTTGCATGGGACCTAAGCATACAACCAAGGACACATATTTGATTTTTCAACCAGATTATATGCACTGGAGAATGTGCATGTAGTTCAGATTTGAATTATGCACATAAAAAGCCTGAAAACCCCAGTTAATATATAAAACTGTCCAAACGAACGCCGAAAAATTCCTAAATTAAACACAACACTCCTGTTGTTCTATGTTGACACTAGAAAATTTTTGAAAGCAATAAGAGGCAATGGATATCGTTTCATCCCCAAAGATGGCACGTTCCTTATCGAATCCATCATGCTTGTAGTGAGAAGCTCTGGTTTGCGAGAAGCTTATACTCAATCCTGCCCCAAATGGGACAAAAAATTTACCACGCCATGTTGATGCCGCTCCATGATAGCATGCCAAGTTTTATGAATTTCAGACAAGTTTTGGATTTACTAGAATTTAAAAACCAGGTATCTCAATGTTTGCAGCCGAGTGACGATGGCAGGGTGTTTGAAATTCTTTCCCATTTCTTGCATGGGACCTAAGCATGCAACCAAGGACAAACATTTGATCTTTCAACCAGTTTATATGAACTGGAGAATGTGCATGTAGTTCAAATTCGATTTGTGCACATAAAATGCCTGGAAAACCCAATTAATGTATAAAAATGTCCAAACGAATCCCGAAAAATTCCTA
Organism: Triticum monococcum; assembly: GCA_034509565.1. Classification (NCBI taxonomy): domain Eukaryota; kingdom Viridiplantae; phylum Streptophyta; class Magnoliopsida; order Poales; family Poaceae; genus Triticum; species Triticum monococcum. The sequence goes on along the minus strand of CM067845.1, from coordinate 360,134,241 downwards.
AATTAAACACAACACTCCTGTTGTTCTATGTTGACACTAGAAATTTTTTGAAAGCAATAAGAGGCAACGGATATCATTTCATCCCCAATGGTCGCACATTCCCTACTGAAATCATCACGCTTGTTGTGAGAAGCTATGGTTTGTGAGAAGCTTATACCCAAACCTGCCCCAAATGGGAAAAAAAATTTACCACGTCATGTTGATGCCGCTCCATGATAGCATGCCAAGTTTCATGAATTTCAGATGAGTTTTGGATTTACTAGAATTTAAAAACCAGGTATCTCAATGTTTGCAGTCGAGCAACGGTGGCAAGGTGTTTGAAATTCATTCCCTTTTCTTGCATCGGACCTAAGCATGCAACCAAGGACACATATTTGCTTTTTCGACCAGTTTATATGCATTGGAGAATGTACATGTAGTTCAAATTTGAATTATGCACATAAAATGCCTGGGAAACCCAGTTAATGTATAAAAATGTCCAAACGAACCCTAAAAAATTCCAAAATTAAACCCAACACTCCTGTTGTTCTATGTTGACACTCGAAAAATCTTGAAAGCAATAGGAGGCAACAGATATCGTTTCGTCCCCAAAGGTGGCACATTCCCTATCGAAACCATCACGCTTGTTGTGAGAAGCTCTGGTTTGTGAGAAGCTTATACCCAGACCTGCACCAAATGGGACAAAATTTTTACCACAGCATGTTGATGCCGCTCCATGATAGCATGCCAAGTTTCATGAATTTCAAATGAGTTTTGGATTTACTAGAATTTAAAAACCAGGTATCTCAATGTTTGCGACCAAGTGACGGTGACAGGGTGTGTGACATTCATTCCCATCTCTTGCATGAGACCTAAGCATGCAACCAAGGACACAGATTTGTTTTTTCAACCCGTTTATATGCACTGGAGCATGTGCATTTAGTTTAAATTTGAATTATGCACCTGAAATGCCTACAAAACCAAGTTAATGTATAAAACGTCCAAACGAACCCTGAATAATTCCAACTTTTTTGGCGACACACCTATAGTTGCATGTTCACTGCAGATAAAAGTTCTAGCAATTCAAACACCATTCTTTGCAGCTGTGACCCCATTACGTAATTCAAATCAAGACGATAAATCAAGTAGATCGCACACAATTTATTATCACCAACCATGTGAGATGCACCTAAAAATATCTTGGAGCACCATCGGTGTATAGTACACCTATGGATTAGGCGAGAAGGTGCTTCAGCTACAGTCCACAGTCGGCGTGTCAAGCACACTAGCTCACTCCCCAAATATCGTTTCATTGTTCATTCATCATCGGTGAAAGATGGGGACGTGGACCTACGTCGTGAGGGAAACTTCGGCGGCCCACTCTGGCAAGAGCGTGGCTGCAGCCGTCAGGCGCGTGCTAACAAGCTTCGTGAGGGCGACCGCAGTCTGTGTTCGAGCGGTGAAGGCAGCCCAAAGGCCGCTGTTGCTTCTCACGCGGCGGCAACAGCATCTGCCTCGTGGATAGCAACTGGCGAGAGAGGCACAACAGCTATCCGTTTCACAGCGGCGACCTTAGCCCTGATAGAGGCTGCCCAGTACCATGTCGAGGCCGTCCACGCCCAGTTCGTGGCGTTCACCACACAAATCGAACAAAACTTCTCTGACAACGGTCGGCAACCCACGACCGAAGAGTTGGCAGTCGCCGAGAGAGTTCGAGGAGCCGTCTGTTCCTGTGCAGCATACCTTGCCACGACAGAGCCCGCCAGAGCCCAGATCGCGGCCACCCATGCCCAGCTCATGGCGGCCTATTCCAAAGATATGGCGGACGCGAATGGCGAGATGCTTGCCGAGTATGGTGCATTTGATGTCGTGGAGCCCCTTCCCCAGGAGACCGTCGGGCGCAATCTGGACATGGAGGCGGCGGCGGAGATCGACGAGCACAGCTGTAGTAGTACTCTTTGTTTTGTTTAATTAAGAGTGCCGGTCTTTAATTTGTTAGAGTAATGTTTAGGTTAGCTAGCTCTGTTTAATTGCTGAACTTGCTCGGTTAAGAAGTGTCAGTGTGTTGTAGCCAGGAAAATTTGAACAAATTTTTTTGATGTTCAAAATCAACACACACGGGTTAACTATCTGAATCGTTTGTGATGTTCACATATCATACATAGTTCTGAATAAGGGACCGTGTCTAATGACAGTTTGCGCGCCAGTTTTTTTCGCTGAAGCGATTCCAAATTTTCGGCTTCCGCGGAAATAACTACCTCCCCGCCCCCTCCCCCTTACCAAAAGCCACATTTCCCCTATTTCCGCCTTCCTTTCTAAGTTGAAACCTTCACTCCTTGTTTACAACGCCGCCTCCTTGCCGACGACCCTCCTCCATGCTGCTCCGCCTCGCCTATCCAGGCAGGTAATCCACACCCGACCCCCATCGTCCTTCTCCTTCCACATCCCACATGCCCCGACCGCCAGCACGACAAGTTCCACCCAAATCACCGACCCCTCGACCAAATAAGCGTAGCCCTAAGCCATGGTGCGCGTAGTATAGCCAGGACCCCAAGGACCATTTGGCAGCGGAGAAGCAAATCATGGCCGCATGCGCGGATGAGGTCGTGATGGCTGCCATTCGTGTCGACCCCTAGATCTTGGAGGAGCACCTCACCGTCGACGCCTCGCACGCCGACGACGTGACGCGGTTGGCTGTTTGGTTCAATTTTTTTGCAATGCGATGTTCAATTGTTGTGGGTGCATTCTGTTATTGTATACCATGTAAGGAATAAATTGAATTTGGCTGTAGTAAGTACATATGAAAAAAATACAATTGCTATATTTCCAAATTGTTAAGCATGTTTGGTTTCGTTAACTATCTGATCTTCTATTGGGAGTAAGTTATATTGTGCAATGTGGTGCTCAGTTAATGTTTGGTTCATTTGTTGTGGTGTTTAGCTAACTGCTTGGTTCAATTCTGCAATGCGGTGTCCAATTGTCGTGGGTAGAATTTTGTATTCTTGTGCATGTGAGGAATAAATCGAATTTGGATGCACTTAATACATGAGAATCGTATACAAGTGCTATATTTCCTAGTTCTTAATCATGCTTGGTTTGGATAAATGGGTTTTCCATGTGGCTTGAATTAATCTGATGAATCTGCAATGTGCTTATTTTTCATCAACATATTTTACTGATAGCATGTGAACCCTTACTTAACCTGATACTAACTACCTTATATGTGTTGCAGGGAAACAATCGAAAGCACTGAGGTTTACAATCGAGGTTAGCACGTGCATGGTCCGTTGTCTAATAGCAAATTATTGTGCAATTGCAGGAACCATTCTAATATTTAGGTTTTTAACAATTTGGTCTTGCACATGTAGGTCCTGCTATCAGAGGTTTTGACCTACTATTCGACCCTTTTTGCATATGGGGAAATGAGTTGTCCATGAATATCAGTCAAGTCAAGAAATTCAGAAAGATTGTTAGGGTAAAGAAATTAGCGACAAAAAACAACGAGATCTTTGTCTACACAATGAACAAAACATCAGGTCACTACAGGATGGTACTAACTATTATACCTTACCTTTTTATTCCTTTGCCCCATTTCCAATATAGAGAAGATATTTATGCACATCCTTGTTTTCAGGCCTTTCCAAAGCAGTTCATTGATGATTACCTCTCAAACCACCTCTATGGTCAGGAGGCGAGGAAGGTTTTCATACAACACCCACGGTTCAATATTGAAGTGTTCCTGAAGAGGACGAAGGACAGACAGTCAATCATCCACATGCACTAGCCTAAAGTTGCAAAGACCTGCAACATGAATGAAGGCTCAATATTCGCCTTCCGCTTCAGCAGTTCTCCAGATGAGATGCATCTGTCTAATTTCGAAAGGTTCTACATGTTGCATGTGAAACTTGGTGCTGGTGCAGTTGTGTAATGGGGTAGTTGAGTGCTGCAGCTATATGATGTTGTACTCTGATGTATTTCAATTATGAAATTATGCTTCCTCAATATGGCAATGAAATATATTATGTGCTTAATATGAATGTCAATTAGATTAATAAATGGATTATTAATAATAGGGCAATTAGCCTGCTAATGGCGAATTAGCTTGTGAGATTCAAAAAATACCGTGGGTGATAAACTGAGGCAACGCACACAGTTTCTAGCAATAAACTGTGTTGGATCAATGAACAATCACACACGACTTTCTCTTGAAAACTGTTTGCGTTAGGCCACCTTGCGCAAACGTTTACCACATAAAAATTGTGTGTGATGGACAACCTTTGCCACACAGTTTCTTCTACAGACCGTGTGTGATACATTCAATAACGCAAATGATTTAACGGGAAAAATTGTGTGTGATGTACATGTGAACGGAAACGTTTTCCTTGGAGCGACTGTGTGGGATGTACATACGAACGAAAACGTTTAGCGGGGACTGATTGTGTGGGATGTACTTGCGACCGGAAACAATTTCGCCTGTATAATTGTATTTTTTTAGCTCTACCGTACGTATTTCCATATTTGAACGCACGCCGGTCGCACACGACCTTATTTTGCCAAGTGTGTGTGTGGGGAGGGCATATCCCCGACGATTTCTGGGTCGTGTGGGAAGGACCCCCCTATCGCCCATGCTCACTAGGCGACAGTTGCAAATGCCGTCGCGGAAAGGGGTTAAAAACCATCTGTATAGCACCTCACTGTACTAGTGATAGCTATTCTGTATGGATTGTGCTATCTTGAGTCGGTCTCGAATCAGCCTAACCTTCTCATTGATCATATATAGTTTGAATAAACTTCTTTCTCCGATGCCATTCTATAGCAATGGTGTTATGCGCTTCCCTCCGTACAAAGCTTCAAATGGTCCCATGTCCTGCACTCTAGTGGTAATGTCATCGCACAAAAATGCAACCAATTGCCTGAACTTTGCCGTGGAGCAGAACCACCCCTCACACACGTCGCACAACCACATGGCAAACCTCTCCATGTGGCGCACTAGCCATCGAAACTGGCTCATCCTCCTCTCGTGGTCGGGCGTGACGGAGATGGAGGAGCCCGTGGCAGCAGTGGGGGAGATGGAGGCTCCCATGGCACTAGGCAGGGTGGATCTAGTGCCTCGGGTGCCAACGTCCCCATGAATGAGGTCTTCCCCATCTACGCCGCCTCACTTGGTGTTGTGGAGCCGAAGTCCGAGGACTCAATCACAGTCGTGATGCGGCTCTCCGATCTCATAGCGGATATGTGCCTCTGCGAGGAGGAGCTCATCCTCGAGTGCTTCGGCCCTGCTCAGACTGACGAGGAGGAGGTGGCGTAGCTTGTAATTGTCGCTCGGAGCACCGACCCCTACACCTACCTTGACTTCCTCAATCTGGACGAAGAGAAGGAGGAGGACGACTAGATGAGGCTGACGACTAGGTAGTAGTATTACCAGCAGCAATGTCGAATAGTGACATCAAATGTTTTTAAAATGATTCTTAACAACAATTTAAATTGCAAAATATATGTGATGCGATGCATCTTGGCATGTAAAAATATGTAATCTACTAGTTCCTAACTAATATAATTTATTTCTTTTAGAAAAAATAGCTAACCTCTACATCAAAAGATGCACACATCTAAGATCATCTAAAGTCAGGTGCCTCAAGCCCGTCTCAAATGCCCGGGTGGGTGGATCCGTCACTGACCAATCAAAGAAACCGACCCACCCGGACTTCTCAAACTGGCCTCAAATGCCCGGGCTGTCCGGTGCCCGTTATGTCCAGCCCAAATGTAGGGCGGATATGGGGTAAGCGCATCAGGCACATCAGCCCGTCCCACCTACAACCCGATGACATCTGCATAAAAAACCCAATCCATCCTCTCCAAACCCTATCTCACTCACCCTTCTATCTTGCTCCGTCCCCTCCTCACCCCTCTACGATTCCGATCGAATCTGGCGACCTATCGAGCTCCGGCAGCCACCTGGGCTTCGACCTTTCGCGTGTGTCGCTGCCGTGGGTTGCTGGCAAAGCCCGATGAGGACTAGCAACACCTCGCTTGGGTCTACCGCCGGTCGTTGACACTACAAAAAAATACACTTCCGTGATGTTACGTGTTTGTCACAGTAGGTCACTTTTTTTGTCATGCATGTACATCCATGACGATTTTATGACAGAATCAAGATAGTCGTACCTGTTCTGTCGTAGAAGTGTTCCATGACATTACCAAAATTATCATCATGGAAGTGTGTCCACTTCCATGAAGATAAATCACGCGTCATAGAATTGCTTTCATCAAGGGTAACCGACATGTGGCATCCACCGTAACGGGTCACTGTTAAGCTATCAGGTTTCAGTTTGGATCTGATAACCCGTTAATAGCCCGGACCAATGGGGATTTTCCACGTGTAAAATTCTGAATGGCCAGAGGAACCATGTGTCGGCTCACCGTTGGGACAGATTTCATCCACTCATTGGACCGAAGGCGCCTATGATACGTCGACACATGGCATGACCCATTCCGGTGAAAAGGCTAGCCCGTTTGACTTGGTCAAAAGGTAGCGGGCCGGCCCACGGAAAGCCTGTTAACGACCTGTTCGCATATAGCTCACTTACAGCCCGCTAAGTCACGGCCCGTTATGGCATATTAGAATTAGGCCCAGTAGCGTCATCTGGGCCGTCCAATATGATTCCAGACCATTGTAACTTCCGACCCATGTATGGCCCATGACGTCTTTTGGCCCATGTGAGGCCCTTTGTAACTCTTGGCCCATTAACAGCCCGTGGTGAAACTGGCCCGTAATGAACAGTGTCCTGCTTTATACCCATTAATGACCCATTATTTCGTTGGTGGTTTCCAGCCCGCGTTAACTTTCGGCCTTCTAAGGGCCCATTTAATCTTGGGCTCATTTCCAGAATTCGATTACTTACAGTCCCTTACTGGCTTGTTCCGCTTGTGGGCCAAATTCAGCCCGTGGTTACAGTCGGCCTGTTTGTGGCCCGTTAACCTGTTGGGCTGTTTTCATAGCGTCATCAAATAAGACCTATTAACGGCCCGTTATGGCTGGGCCATAAAAGAGATGATTTCCACTCTAGCCCATTTACGGCCCATTTTGCGGACTGTTATTGGTCCACGAATCGTACGACCCATGTTTGGCGAAACTATTATACGGCCCGTAGAAGGCCCATAGATGAGACGACCCGTAGAAGGCCCACGAATCATACGGCCGTAGAAGGCCCATGGATCCTACAGCCCGTGGAGGGCCATGGTCACTACAGTAGGTAGCAGGACCATGGTTACAACAATCCATGTGTTGCCATGTATTGTGGCCTAGTTATAAAAATAGGTTATTGTGGCCACTAGAAAAATGGGGAAGAAGAACTGCAGTGACTACAAGCAAACAACTAAACAAGACAATAAGGAAATAAATAAGAAAGCAACTAATGTTAGGCTATTATGGCTACTACACATATTACATCCACTGGGCATCAAAGTTCGCCACCAGTGCAAATATAGGGAACAAAGCAGCATATTACATACAATGGCCGTCGAAATTGGCCACCAGTGCAAATAAACGCGGCAGCAAAACAAGTCCATGACTGAAACAACTTCAGAAGAGCTCAAGAAACGTTATCCTGGGTATCCACCATGCTGGCAATAAGCTTAGCAATCTGATTAGCTATGTCCTGTTTGGCGCTAAAATCCTCCGATGCTTGATGTTGCACCAGAAAGTATGCATCTGAATGCTCCAGGGACTTCTACAGTCCTTCTGCTTCTTGTCGCAGCACAGCTAATCGATGTCTTTCAGCTTGTAGTTGAGACTCAAGAAACCGAACTGATTCAGACAATGAGTTTGAATAGCTTGTGCCAGTAGTAGTGGCCAGTAACTTGAACACTAAACCAAGACAAGACTTTGGGGTTATCTCACTGTCTTCAAGATAGTTTTCCTTAGTTGTTTTATCAGCTTTGTTGGAGACCAACAAGGATGTCTCACTATCCTGAACCTTATCTGCATTACTTCCCTTTAATATTGCTTAATAAGGCACTCTTCCCCAATATTCTGCCAGCATTCTAAAAGAAGAAACAAGCAGACACATAACATGTTTAGCATGTACTAGTATATGAAACTCATTTCGATGAACAAATTCATTAGTAAGGTGGACAGGTTTAAACTACCAAGTCTTCTATTTCCAAGTACTACATAATAAAAGCATCAAACAAACATATATCTATGTCCTATGGTCACCTCATTGTCTTGCGAAATCAAAATGGAGACACGGTTCAAATCATATCAGTTCAAAACAAAGCAACACTGAAAGAATACAAAGCGTGGGAAACTACACGACACAACAAGATTTCAGATGGGTACCACGAGTCTACATGTACAACAACACTATTGGCTCTATTGTGATGCTAGTAATGTGCATGATATGCGAAGTCAACTATATACACAATTGAAATTGAATTCAACAGAGCTATTTATAAGAGCAAACCTATTAAAGAAACATGCGTAAACATACCTGTTGTGCCATTGGAATTTCAATTGGATCCTTCAATTTTAAAATAAGTTTTTATGACTAAATATAGTGATACAAGAGCAAAGCGGTATGCACGATAGGAGTGGAATCTTGAATGAGAACAATTGTTCTTCAGGTTTAAGCACTTCTTCTACATGAGCAGAGTACAGTAAGACGCAAGCATATAGTACTTAAAAATAAAAAATGAGCTCATAGACCTTACCACATTCTTGGTTCAGGACCAGTACAGAACAAGGCATTCCCAGTCATCGTCCAATAAATGTGTCTCAGGAGAACGCAAGGGAATTTGATGAGTTTCTTTGCCAATGAAGTACGTTTTCTTCAGGTAATCCCAATACTGCCACCAAGCATTCTTGAAGATAGCAGAGGTATTAGCACAAGTTACCTCATCCTGAGTTTCCAAATTGGTCCTTCTCTATAGAGAACAATGGGAAAAATTGCTATATTATAACCATCATGGAGGTAGAATGTATGGGAGAAAGCAAAGTAATTGCCTTGAATAACATTACTCACACATAACTCCTGGACAAACACCTGCAACTGGCATTTTCCTTCATCTTCAGTATAATATTTCCATGATGGGAAGATACGCACATAGGATTTAACAACATCAAATGTGATAGATGCTAAACTATGAATGGCTGGTTGTGCTTCCTCCATAGGAATAGGTGTACTAACTGGTGGAGTTGGGGTTCGCCGTGGTAGTACTAGCACTTTGGACACTGGAGCTGCCTTACTAACTGCTCTTGTTTGGAAGCTCTATGGTGGAGTTGGTGTTGTGTCAACAGGAACTGGGTTACAATCTGCTGGGGTTTGGGTTAGATTGGGTGAAGCTGGTTCTCTGTCCATTGTAGCAGGGGTACAATCTGCGAGAGCCTGGGGTATGTGTGGTATACCTGGTTCTCGTGCATGAACAACCGGGGTGCAATCTCCACCAAGAGGTAGCACTGTTTTATTTGAAGATCGTGTTTTTACTTCGCTAGATACTGCCATCATCCACTCCAATTCAAATGGTTGATAAACAGGAAACATAGTTGAATGTACATACATTGTATGAGAGACAGATGGAATAGATAGTGTGGAAAAAAGAGGGCATGAAATAGTTGACATGTATATTGTTTAACTATAAAGGATAGCATGACATAATTTCACATATATGATGTCTATCTAAACTGGATAGCATAGCATGACATAATTCAAAGATATGATTAACTAAACAGGATGGCATGAGATAATTTTATGATGTCTTTAGTAAACAGGTTCCCATGACATAATACACATACATGTTATCTAAGTAATTAGGATCGCATGATTTAATTCACATATACAATTTATATGCTAAGAGAGGGCATTCGCATATATGATGTCTGAACTAAGAACATGGTGTTGAATATTATGTATATGATATCTAAACTATGCAATGCAAGACACCATATGCATGATATGAGCAGTATTACCACGCCAAGTTAGAGCATACACCTCGGTGGGGGAATAAGACTGGTCATCTGTCTCTAAATTCATCTCTGAGGAGCTATCGGGACCCAGCAAGAGATCTTCTTCGACAGGTAGCACTGTCTGCTCTGGAGACCTTGTTTTCACTCTAGATTTTTTTCATTACCTACTTCAATGGCTGATTCACGGGAACATTAGTTTAATGTACAAACATTGTCGACAATGGAAATGTAATGAAGAAAAGGATGGGCAAGATATCATTCAAATATATGATGCCTGGTTAAACTGGATGACATTGCATATTTCACATATATTATGGCTGGCTAAAATAGATGAGACTGCATAATTCCCATATAGGATATATAAACTAAACAGGTGGCATTACAAAACATGTCTAAACTAAGCAGACGACATATATGATGTCGAAAGTAGGCACTTCAAGACAACATATGCATGATATGACCAACATCATCATGCCAAGTTAGAGCAAACACCTTGGGGGTAAATAGGAGTGGTCAGCTACGTCTGAATCCGCCTTAGAACATATATCTTCCTCTGGATTACAATCTCGACAGGGGGGAGGGTTTGCCATTGAACCCACCATGGAGTGATGGTTGCATGTCATTGTATTGCCGCGCAAAATTCTTCTCTTTTTCTCTACATGTTCAGCATGACTGTGTACAATATCTGACATGCATACGAAAAAAATATAGTGAGATTATGTAAGGAGAGCATGCAGAAATCTAGAGTGTTGGTAACAACCAATGGATGGATCCAAAAAGAATGATAGCAGGCTGATGATAGCTTTAATTTAGTAAATATCAAATGATGATTGCTTTACTATTTGTTTCCCACCCAAGATGAACAACATAGGCATACCATAGGTGAACCAGATAATAGATAGAGATACTATTCATAGTTGCCTCGATATGTGCCTCACAAGTAATTTTAAAACTCAAATTTGAACATTAATTTGGACATGGCATGTAGTCTACGAGGTGAACAGGACGATAAAGTAGCACGTAATATTAAGCAATGCATAACATAAGCAAAAACAAAAGAGTGTGACCTCTCCTGTGGACCCATGTACTCCTCAGGTTCATCTACTGTGTTGATGATGGTGATGCAGTTGCGGTGGGTGCTGACAGCAGGGAAGGAGGTCTGAGGCGGTGAAAGATGGCCAGGAGTCGTGATGTCTGGTTTGGTGGATGCTTTTGTCGATGGAGCAGCTCAGGTGAGGTGGACGATGTCGCGGCAGGAGCATGACAAACCACACAAAGTTTTCTATGACACCTACCTGTAACTGAAGTAATTCTGTAAGGGCTCCTTTAGCTTGCAGGATTCTAAAAACGCAGGGATAGGAAAAACACTAGAATAGGATAGGAATGCACGTGGGTAACAGAGGATTTGTAAACACAGGATTTCTGTCAACTTGGGTGTTTGGTTCACAGGAATTGGAATAGCGGAGGAATGGAAAGAAACATGGCCAAATTAAAGTGAAACTATATGAAAGCGTGTACAGTTAGAATGTTATTCTACCACTAATGCACTTGGTCTTGTTTTCATGCATAGGATTTTGAAAAGTAGGTCTAGGTGGATGTTTTGCTCCATTCCTTTCAACAAAATGCATGAATAATTGAACAGTAGAGTGCCATACGAAAATAGTAGTAGATAGCAGCTGGAGCAGCAGCGTGAACTACAGCTAGAGCAGCAACTTGTGTAGCTGTGGCAACCCGTGTACCAGCATCAGCAGCGCGAGCGAGAGCAAGAGCAGAGCAGGAGCACGAGCGAGGGGGAGAACAGAGCAGCAACGCGAGCAAGCGAGCGAGATCCAGAGCAGCAGCAGATCCGCCTGGTATGGACGCCGCCGCCGAAGGGGCCTCGCACTAGGGGAGAGCCGCCGTGGAGATGTCGCCTGCGGTGCCGGCTTCAAGGTAGCCACACCAAGGAGGTGCGGGATGGAGCACCGTCGGTGCCGGGAGGTCGAGTTAAGGAGAAGGTGTGATGCGATGAGTGTACAACCTGTTTGGTGGCGCCGAGTAGGCCTCGGCTTCGTCCGAGGAGTCAGTGAGGATGTTGCGGTTCCGGTGGAGCAGGTGAAGGCGGTGCTGTGGGGATGGAGCATCCGCGATAGACGAGGGCATCATCAGAGCAGCTCCTTGGAGGTGGAGGACGAGGCGGCTGAACCGGCGGGACGATGAGATGGACGAAGGATCCTCATCCGGGGAGGTGGATGAGGGACGTCAAGCTATTGCCGTGGACGACGACGTTGGGAAAGAGGCTCCGGCTGGGTAGCGGTGAGGTGGCAGACGGAGGAGGGTGGGGTTTCACGGCTGGAGCAGAGAGGTTATGGCGGCCTGGGATTTCGAATGATTAAAAGGAGGCGATGGGAGGGGGAACCATGACTTAGGGACGCGCTTGTCCAAAATGTAGGGTATGTTACAAAAGTTCCCCTATCAATTTTAACTAGCTGCCCTTTCGGCTTAGGGTTAAAAGGGGGATTTCGGATGTCGGGATTTGGCAGCTGGAGGGAGTTTTCGCGCGCTTTGTAATTTCGATATAGGAACGCGCGGGTTGTGAAGGCGCGAGGGAGCACGGTATCTGAATTTTTGGGATATAACAAGGCGCGGGCTCAATTTTAGGGACAAGCCTCACGTGAATTTTCTGGATATAGCAATGCGGGTTCTTCATTATACTTCGGACGAAGGACAGTCTGGCTCTGGCCCCGATGGACCGCCTTTACGACTCGTTGTGGTTGCTTCGATTTCCGTGAACCAAATGAATACGAACGGTCCATGATTTTTTTGCAAATAAGCCCCTGATAACCCACAAGTATAGGGGATCGCAACAGCTTTCGAGGGTAGAGTATTCAACCCAAATTTATTGATTCGACACAAGGGGAGCCAAAGAATATTCTCAAGTATTAGCAGCTGAGTTGTCAGTTCAACCACACCCGGAAACTTAGTATCTGCAGCAAAGTGTTTAGTAGCAAAGTAATATGATAGTGATGGTAACGGTAACAAAAGAGTAACGAAAACAAAGTAATGTTTTTAGTATTTTGTAGTGGTTGTAACAATAGCAACGGGAAAGTAAATAAGCGTAAACTACTATATGGAAAGCTCGTAGGCATCGGAATAATGATGGATAATTATGCCGGATGTGGTTCATCATGTAACAGTCATAACATAGTGTGACACAGAACTAGCTCCAATTTGTCAATGTAATGTAGGCATGTATTCCAAACATAGTCATACGCGCTTATGGAAAAGAACTTGCATGACATCTTTTGTCCTACCCTCCCGTGATAGCGGGGTCCTAATGGAAACTAAGGGATATTAAGGCCTCCTTTTAATAGAGAACCAGAACAAAGCATTAGTACATAGTGAATACATGAACTCCTCAAACTACGGTCATCACTGGTAAGTATCCCGATTATTGTCACTTCGGGGTTAACGGATCATAACACATAATAGGTGACTATAGACTTGCAAGATAGGATCAAGAACTCTCATATATTGATGAAAACATAATAGGTTCAGATCTGAAATCATGGCACTCGGGCCCTAGTGACAAGCATTAAGCATAGCAAAGTCATAGCAACATCAATCTCAGAACATAGTGGATACCAGGGATCAAACCCTAACAAATCTAATTCGATTACATGGTAATTCTCATCCAACCCATCACCGTCCAGCAAGCCTACGATGGAATTACTCACGCACGGCGGTGAGCATCATGAAATTGGTGATGGAGGATGGTTGATGATGACGACGGCGGCGGATTCCCCTCTCCGGAGCCCCGAACGGACTCCAGATCAGCCCTCCCGAGAGGTTTTAGGGCTTGGCAGCGATGATTTCTTCTCCCCTATATTTTTCTCCCCGAAAGCAGTTATATAGAGTTGGATTGGTAGTCGGGAGGTCTCCAGGGGCCCACGAGGTAGGGGGCGCGCCCTAGGGGGGGGGGCGCCCCCCACCCTCTGTAGCACCCCTGATATGATTTACCCAATTTGTACTCCAACTCTTGCCGTCTCCGGCCTTAAGTTATTTTATTTTCTCGGGTTCGGGTCTTTGTCTCCGTGTGTTGTTATCGTTGTCATGCATCTTTTATCATGTCATCATGTGCATTGCATTTGCATACGTGTTCATCTCATGCATCCGAGCATTTTCCCCATTGTCCGTTTTGCATTTCGGCGCTTCGTTCTCCTCCGGTGGTCATTTCGACCTTTCTTTCGTGTGTGGGGGTTAAACATGTCTGGATTGGACCGAGACTTGCCAAGCGGCCTTGGTTTACTACCGGTAGACCGCCTGTCAAGTTTCGTACCATTTGGACTTCGTTTGATACTCCAACGGTTAACCAAGGGACCAAAAAGGCCGCGTGTGTGTTGCAGCCCAACACCACTCCAAGCTAGCCCAAAACCCACCTAACCCTTCTCCATCACCTAGAGCGTTCGATCACGATCGCGTGGCCGAAAACCGCACCTCATTTGGACTCTCCTAGCTTCCTCTATGACTATATATAGGTCTCTCGCTGAAATTCCGGATCCCCCTCGTCAAAAACCCTAGATCCACCCTCGTCGCGCGCCGCCGGACACTTTCCCCGCCGACGGACACGGCCGAATTCTGCCGCCGGCGCCACGTGGCATCACGCCATTCGTCCGCGCCCGGTCCCCAGATCGCCGCGCCGCCCGGGCCCCGCGGCCCATCTCCCCCGCGCCGCGGCCCGAAGCCGCCCGTGGCACCACCCGACCCCGCTTGCCGGCCCCGCCGCCTCCGCCGCCGCACCATCTCCGCCCCGCCGCCTCGGCTTCCGCAGCCGCCGCCCGTCTCCGCCGCGGCCGGCCAGCTCCCTCCTCCGGCCATATCCGGTCAAGGAGTGATCGGATCCGGCGCCCCCAACCTCGCCGGCCGCCGTCTTCGTCTTCTCCGGCGAGCAGCACCACCGCCTCGTTTTGCGTGCCCGGGTCAAACCCTAGATCCGAAGGTCGATTTTCTACTAAGTCCCCGTTTCTTTCAGATTCAAGTGCCCATGTTCATCGTGTCGTAACTCCGCATCCGTAGCTCCGATTCATGCATATGGCATATCAAAATGTTCGTCTCAAAGAGTAGATCATTTCATTCCATTGCATCATTTTCATTTGAGTTCATCTTGATGCCCGAAATGCTGTTAGAAGGAGGCTACTTGAGTTAATTGTCAGATCTGCTACTCCATCTTAGACATTTGTCATTTTTGCCATGATTATTGTGTGCATGATATGCCCTGATGCTCTACATATGTTTTGTTAAGGGTTTTGTCATCTTTCCAGAGGTGCAACCCATGTATTTTTGTGATGTCTGTAGTGACTAGCACAAGCTTGCAAAGTGAGGCACTTGGTAATTCTGTTTTTAGGGACTTAGCATTTCCACCAAGTCCTTGAGTTGTTTAGTTCATGATGCCATATGTTCATGTTGTTTCCTAGTGATCCGTGCCTCTTTTGAGGATGATCAGTAAGGATGTTTTGTTAATCTTGTAGTGCTCTATCCATCCATGTCTTTGTTTGCAATTATGGAGCACCCTAGCTTGAGTCAATCGAGCTCTACTTTTGCTACTTTGTGAATCTGGGCAGATTGTCAACTTGTTTGCAATTTTGTCGATGATGTTATAGTTGATCCGTGCATGCCATGCTATTGTTCTTGCCATGTCTAGCTTGCATTTTGTGTATTCTTGATAGATGTATGCTTATTTTATCATGACTTGCACCGTAGTGAGTGCATCGAGCTCGTTAACATGCCTACTTGAGATCTGTTTTCAGCATGTCCCAGTTTTCACTAAGTCTGAAAACTGATTATGCGTTTGCTATGTTCACATGCTTGCAAATGTATTTTGTGATCCCTTTTGGCTCAAGGTCACTAAGGGACTTTTGTTAAGCTCTTTGATTAGCTCCATGCCATGCTTTACTTGTAGCGACCAGACCTCAAACAGTCTGATCTCTGTGCTCCGGTGTCATCCCTGGATCAGTAATGCTGACACCACACAGTACTCGGAGAATTTATAGCAGAGTAGCAATCACACACTTATTACATCGAGTGTCTCAAAAGAGAACTTATTACAATAAATATGGTTAAGGCCATCTAATAACGATAACAGCGGAAGGCTTGGAAGATAAGTGAGTCCATCAACTCCAACGGCATCACTGAGTATAGAACCACGACCTAAAAACTCCTTAATCATCGTGTGAAAAGTCTGCAACATTAGCTTTGCAGCCCGAGAACGGGTCAGCACATGGAATATGCTGGCAAGGTAACACATAGAGAGTTATGAAATGAAACAACTATACTATATACATTTTTGGTTGGTGGAAAGCTCTATGGTTACAGTTTTTGCGTAAAGCCAATTTTTCCCTACTTCAAAGGAATAAATTTAATTACTATCATGGTGGTTGTTAAACACTGAGAATGGTTGACAGCATTCTCAATCCCAATTAAGCATCATCATTAAACAAACCCATCAAAATTATCTTTAGAGTAAGATGTTGAGATTCACATGATAATCCAGGTACTAGATACTCAAGATGTCCATAACCGGGGACACGGCTAACCATGATTAGTTTATTACACTCTACAGATGTTTGCGCACTTTTCCCCACAAGACTCGATCGCCTCCGTTGGATTTCTCGCACTACATGGTGTTTGAGAAACGGATGACCGAGACATAGTCTTTCAGAAGCGCTAGCACCTTATGTTGGATAGACCGGTACACCTACTTTCCCCTACATCTGCTAGTCTACCCTATAAGAGTTCGCACGACTTAATCAACAATGCTAGAGCCCATAATGGCTTGTGGCTGCACACGCAAGTTTCTAGTATGAATAATCTTATGATCCCTTTGAGCCTAGGTGGCGGTCCAAAAGAAAAACAGGCAAGTCCTGATAGAAACCAGGTGCCTCAGTCCACCCAGATGTGTGTTTAAGTTGCCACCTTAAGTAAACCATTAAAAATTAACAAACTCACATCTATCATGGATATCTCTCACCCAACCCACGTCTACTAGCATAGCATGGCATAATAAGCAAACGTAGAAGTAACTCCCAAAGGTTTCATAATAAACAGGTAATAGGTACTACCTCATCTACTTCCCATCCCACAATTTAATTAGATCCTAATCATGCAATGTGTGAGGATTGATCTAATGCAATAAAACTGGGTTGTAGAAAAGGTATGATCAAAGTGTTACTTGCCTTGCTGATGATCCGCGAAACCTAGAGATTCAAAGTAACAGGCGGCGCACTCCGGGTATTCTATCGCAGAAAACAAACAAGCATACGATAAGTACTCATCTAATGCACAGGTAAAACTCAAATAGAAGATCTAACCAGAAAGTTCAACTTAAGAACCCTGGTTTGCAAAAAGAATCAAATCGAACGAAGCAAAAGAAATCAAACGGCGAAAGAAAACAACTTCATTCTAGTAATATGGGTCTAAGTCAAATTTAACAGTAGCAAAAACTTGTTTAAGTTGATTTTTCGGAAAGAGAGTTTCGAGACGAAACTGCAAGCGCTTGAATCGCCTGATTCTGATAAACGAGCGAAAAGTTATACTAAAACGAAAATCGGATCAGAAATCGCGATCAGAAAATAACCGCGGAAAGTCCGACGAAAAAGAAAAACAACGAACGGAGAAAAGAAAAAAAAAATATATAAATATATTTTTTAAAAAAACTGCACGGAAATCGAGGCGCGTCAACGAACCTCGAAAGGCGCGCACTCCGGCGAGTTGGCGGCGGGGTCCGGCGGCGGCGGCGGGGCTGGGGTTAGGGTTTCGGGCGGCGGTGGCTGGGCTCTCGGTTCCCGGGCGGCGGCTTATAAAGGCCCCGGCCAGGAGAGTCTTGGCCGAGTACGGCCCAAAGTCGGTTTCGGGTTTTTTTTAAAATAATACGCTCGAAAAAAATAAAAAGAAATACTAAACGGACTCCAGAAATCACGAAATAAATTTTGTTGGGTTTCTAAAATCAAGCCCGATAAAGTGAACATTTATTTGGGCCCAAACTACAACTTTGAAAAACGCGCATTTTTCCTAAATTCAAATAAAAATATCGAAAAACTCCGAAATAATTCTTATTTGATTTTTTTATTAAATCCTCAATATTTCTATATTTTGGGAAAGTCATTTTGTTCCCTCTCTCATATTTTTGTAATAGAAATAATTGATGATAAAATAAATAAAATCAAATGATCCTGTTTACACAATTTGAGAAAACTCAAAAATGTAAATAACGAATTCCCCAACTCTCTCCGTGGGTCCTTCAGTTGCTTAGGATTTTCTAGGATCAAAATCAAAAGCAAAATAAAATATGATACGCATGATGATCTAATGTATAACATTCCAAATTGAAAATTTGGGATGTTACAAACCTACCCCCCTTAAGATGAATCTCGCCCTCGAGATTCGGGTTGGCTAGAAAATAGGTGAGGGTGGTCCTTGAGCAAATCTTCCTCTCGCTCCCAGGTGGCTTCATCCTCTATGTGGTGACTCCACTGAACTTTGCAAAACTTGATAACCTTACTGCGGGTGACTCGGCTGGCAAACTCGAGAATCTTGACTGGTTTCTCCTCATAGGTCAAATTGTTATCCAACTGAATTGCTTCCAATGGCACTGTGTCTCTCAAAGGTATGTCAGCCATCTCCGCGTGACACTTCTTCAACTGAGAAACGTGGAACACATCATGAACTCCTGACAATGCTTCTGGTATTTCCAACTTGTAGGCCACTTCTGTCATACGCTCCAAAACTCGATATGGCCTTACAAATCGTGGCGCTAACTTCCCCTTAACTCCAAAGCGCTTAATCCCTCGAAGTGGGGATACTCGAAGATAAGCTCTGTCTCCGACTTTGTAAACCGTCTCCTTTGTCTGAGTTTCAACTCCTTCTGCGTGAAAATGTACTTCAAACTCTTGTGATCCGTGTACACTTCACAATGATTTCCAATGAGGAAATGTCTCCATGTCTTCAACGCATGCACTACGGCTGCTAACTCCAAATCATGTGTGGAATAATTCAATTCGTGAGGCTTCAGTTGTCGATAAGCATACGAAACAACTCTTCCTTCCTGCATAAGCACTGCTCCAAGTCCTCGATGTGAAGCGTTGCAATACACCTCATAATCCTTGGTCTGATGTGGCAAAATCAACACCGGTGAGGTAACCAAGCGTTTCTTCAACTCCTGGAAACTAGCCTCACACTCCTCGGTCCATTTGAACTTAGTATCCTTCTTCAACAACTCCGTCATAGGCTTCGCAATCTTTGAAAAGTTCTCAATAAACCTCCGGTAGTATCCTGCGAGTCCAAGAAAACTCCAGATCTCTCCAACTGTGGTTGGTGCTTCCCATTTGGTCACGGTATCAACTTTAGCGGGATCTACTGCTATACCTTCTCCGGATATAACATGTCCGAGGAATCCTACTCACATTTGCTGAACTTGGCATATAATTGATGTTCTCTGAGCTTTCCAAGTACCAAACGCAAATGCTCCTTATGCTCCTCTTCATTCTTTGAGAATACCAGAATATCATCGATGAAAACCACGACGAACTTATCCAAAAACTCCATAAACACTTTGTTCATCATGTTCATAAAATAGGCAGGTGCGTTAGTCAGTCCAAATGATATAACGGTATACTCATACAGTCCATATCTTGTGGTGAATGCTGTCTTAGGTATGTCCTACTCTCGAATCTTCAACTGATGGTACCCTGATCACAAATCGATCTTGGAAAACACTTTAGCCCCTTGCAATCGATCAAACAGGTCATTGATCATTGGTAGCGGGTACTTGTTTTTGATTGTTACTTCGTTCAATCCTTGATAATCAACAACCACTCTTAACGATCCATCCTTCTTCTCCACTAGTAGTACGGGTGATCCCCAAGGCAAAGAACTTGGGCGAATGTAACCTTTATCCAGTAACTCCTTAATCTGCTTCTTAATCTCCACCAAATCCTTTGCGGGCATCCTGTATGGTCTCTTCGATATTGGCCCAGTGCCTGGCAGTAGCTCAATCAAAAACTCAATATCTCCATCCGGTGGCATGCCTGGCAACTCTTCTGGAAATACGTCAGGAAAATCCTTTACCACTAGTACTTCCTCTTGCACAACTCCTGATAAGGAATTTACTTGTGTCCTGTTTGGCATATGCCGGGATACATACTTGATACTTCTTCCTTCTGGCGTTGTGAGCAAAATTGACTTACTAGCACAATCGATGTTTGCTCCATACATCGACAGCCAATCCATACCAAGAATCACATCTAGGCCTTGAGATTCCAGAATAATCAAATCTGTTGGGAAAACATGCCGTCCTATAGTTAATGGCACTTGAAAACATCCTTGACTGGCCATGTACTCTGCTCCTGGTGAGCTTACTAGCATAGGTGTTTTAAGAACCCTAGTGGGTAGGCTATACTATTCCACAAATTCCCTTGATATGTATGAATGCGATGCACCAGTATCAAAAAGAACGAGTGCTGTAAATGACTTAACCAAAAACTTGCCTATTACTGCATCGGGCTGAGCTTCAACCTCCTCCATGTTAACGTGGTTCACCTGTCCCCTGTTGAAAGGGTTCGGCTTCTTTCCAAAGCTTCCATTGCCATTCTGGCCTTCAGGACATTCATTGGCATAATGTCCGGTCTTCTGACACTTAAAACAAGTGACTTGGCTTAGGTCCTTCTTGGCTGGGGTTGATGGGGTGTTGCGGTTCTGTCCATTGCTTCCTCCATTCCCATTACCATTCTTGGTGCCATTGTGATTGTGCGAGCTTCCTACTCCATGGGTATGCTGAAAATGTCCTCCCGGTCTAGGGGTAAAACGTGGCTTCTGCTGAGCTCCTGAATTATACTTTCCTTGTCCATACTTCCTCTTGCGGTTCTCAATTTGCCGCTGCTTCCCTTCAATCATAAGAGCACGATCTACCAACTCCTGGTAGTTGTTGAAGGTGGCTACCATCAACTGCATGCTCAACTCATCATTCAGTCCTTCCAGGAATTTCTCCTGCTTAGCTGCATCCGTAGCAACGTCATCTGGGGCATAACATGCTAGCTTACTAAACTCCTCCACATACCGGCCAACTGTCCGTCCTCCTTGGCGCAAGTTACGAAACTCACGCTTCTTCATGGCCATTGCTCCTGCTGAAACATGGGCAGTACGAAAAGCCTGCTGAAACTGGTCCCATGTGACAGTGTCGACTGGGAAGGTGGCTGTGAAATTTTCCCACCATGATGCTGCGGGTCCTTCTAACTGATGTGCGGCAAACTTCACCTTCTCCGCATCTGTGCATCCTGCTGTGGTGAACTCCCTAGCTGTCTTGCGGAGCCAATCATCTGCTACTATCGGCTCGGTGCTACTAGAAAACACCGGCGGGTTCAGCCTAAGAAAACGGGCTAAGTGGTCAACAGGTGGTGGTGGTGGCGGTGGGTTTTTGTTGTTCCCCTGATTCTGATTCTGAACTAGCAACTACATCAAGGTGTTCTGCTGCTGGATCAACTGGGTGAGCTCCGGTGGAAAGGCAAATCCGGGGTCACGTCTCGGAGGTATCTGAGGGTTTAGAAAAGATGAGATATAAGAATAGAGGGGGTCTAAAGAGAAAACACTACCCATATGCACATGAGGCAAAAGCAAACAATTCACTCATTCAATCAAACAAAGGCATACAATTGATCTAGCTATCGTAAAGGTGCTCGGACTACTAAATTTACATGGGGGACTACTACTACTGGTGAGGTGGTCTACTAGAAATATTCTACGGTTGTAGATTCCATGATATCGGCTCCAGCTTCATCAACATAGTCATCATCGCTACTATCTGCTTCTGAGTCGGTGCCGTCGATGATGATGTAGTCTTCCGGGCTAATGTCCTTGGGTTCTTCGTCTTCATCTACTGGTGTCGGGCCTCCCATAAATATCCCAATCTTCTTGATCAGGTCGTCATTCTTCTCCACCAATACTTCAATTTCTTCTTCATAATCTTCACGTGTAGCCTTGAGTTCTTCCTCCAGTTCCTTGATTCTAGTCTTAGCCTTCTTCAGATCTATCATGTCGGCGCACATCTGATTCTCCTGTCGTCGAATGTGCTGGTTTAACTCCTGGATAAAAGCTGCAATTGATCTATCTTTCCTGGTGCTGATCATCTCCCAGTGTTCATCTCGGCGTCCGCAAATCTAGTAGATAGTATCCTTGAGATCCTTGCGGTAGACTTCTCCAATGCGTCCCATGGAAATGTGAGCTGCCATACTCTTTCCTAGACTCCAAGTTGGTGCGTCAAAAGAAAACTCTATGGGCTCAGTGACTGGCATGAACGTCCTTCCTGGAACTTGAACTTGAATCATCCAGCGCTCTTCTTCAGGTAAAGTGGCGTTGTAGGTTCCCGTGAAGCTTGGTACTCCTATGTTCAGGTATCTAGTGACTTCCTTCAAGTGGCGTCCAAAGGGTGTATCTTCATCTGGTTGTGTGAACTTGTTCCTTGCATCCGCCATCCTAAAGAGTAGAAAAGATGAGAAGTCAAAAGAGAAGAGAGTGAGTAGTGATCTAGGTCTTTTAGCTTAGTGGTCGTGTCCTACTGTCAGCGTGTGCTCTGATACCATCTCTGTAGCGACCAGACCTCAAACAGTCTGATCTCTGTGCTCCGGTGTCATCCCTGGACCAGTAATGCTGACACCACACAGTACTCGGAGGATTTATAGCAGAGTAGCAATCACACACTTATAACATCGAGTGTCTCAAAAGAGAACTTATTACAATAAATATGGCTTAAGGCCATCTAATAACGATAACAGCGGAAGGCTTGGAAGATAAGTGAGTCCATCAACTCCAACGGCATCACTGAGTATAGAACCACGACCTAAAAACTCCTTAATCGTCGTCTGAAAAGTCTGCAACATTAACGTTGCAGCCTGAGAACGGGTCAGCACATGGAATATGCTGGCAAGGTAACACATAGAGAGTAATGAAATGAAACAACTATACTATATGCATTTTTGGCTAGTGGAAAGCTCTATGGTTACAGTTTTTGCGTAAAGCCAAATTTTTTCCTACTTCAAAGGAATAAATTTAATTACTATCATGGTGGTTGTTAAACATTGAGAATGGTTGACAGCATTCTCAATCCCAATTAAGCATCATCATTAAACAAACCCATCAAAATTATCTTTAGAGTAACATGTTGAGATTCACATGATAATCCAGGTACTAGATACTCAAGATGTCCATAACTGGGGACACGGCTAACCATGATTAGTTTATTACACTCTACAGAGGTTTGCGCACTTTTCCCCACAAGACTCGATCGCCTCCGTTGGATTTCTCGCACTACATGGTGTTTGAGAAACGGATGACCGATACATAGTGTTTCAGAAGCGCTAGCACCTTACGTTGGATAGACCGGTACACCTACTTTCCCCTACATCTGCTAGTCTACCCTATAAGAGTTCGCACGACTTAATCAACTATGCCAGAGCCCATAATGGCTTGTGGCTGCACATGGAAGTTTCTAGTATGAATAATCTTATGATCCCTTTGAGCCTGGGTGGCGGTCCAAAAGAAAAACATGCAAGTCCTGATAGAAACCAGGTGCCCCAATCCACCCAGATGTGAGTTTAAGTTGCCACCTTAAGTAAACCATTAAAAATTAACAAACTCACATCTTTCATGGATATCTCTCACCCAATCCACGTCTACTAGCATAGCATGGCATAATAAGCAAACGTAGAAGTAACTCCCAAAGGTTTCATAATAAACAGGTAATAGGTACTACCTCATCTACTTCCCATCCCACAATTTAATTAGATCCTAATCATGCAATGTGTGAGGATTGATCTAATGCAATAAAACTGGGTTGTAGAAAAGGTATGATCAAAGGGTTACTTGCCTTGCTGATGATCCGCGAAACCTAGAGATTCGAAGTAATAGGCGGCGCACTCCGGGTATTCTATCGCAGACAAACAAACAAGCATACAATAAGTACTCATCTAATGCACAGGTAAAACTCAAATAGAAGATCTAACCAGAAAGTTCAACTTAAGAACCCTGGTTTGCAAAAAGAATCAAATCGAACGAAGCAAAAGAAACCAAACGGCGAAAGAAAACAACTTTGTTCTAATAATCTGGATCTAAGTCAAATTTAACAGTAGCAAAAACTTGTTTAAGTTGACATTTTGGAAATAGGGTTTCGAGACGAAACTCCAGGCGCTTGAATCGCCTGATTCCGATAAACGAGCGAAAAGTTATACTAAAACGAAAATCGGATCAGAAATCGCGATCAGAAAATAACCGCGGAAAATCCGACGAAAAAGAAAAACGACGAATGGAGAAAAGAAAAAATATATATATATATATATTTAAAAAAACTGCACGGAAATCGAGGTGCGTCGGCGAACCTCGAAAGGCGCGCACTCCGGCGAGTCGGTGGCGTGGTCTGGCGGCGGCGGCGGTGGCGGGGCTGGGGTTAGGGTTTCGGGCGGCGGTGGCTGGGCTCTCGGCTCCGGGGCGGCGGCTTATAAAGGCCCCGGCCAGGAGAGTCCTGGCCGAGTACGGCCCAAAGTCGGTTCCGTGTTTTTTTATAAATAATACGCTTAGAAAAAAATAAAAAGAAATACTAAACGGACTCCAAAAATCACGAAATAAATTTTGCTGGGTTTCTAAAATCAAGCCCGATTAAGTGAACATTTATTTGGGCCCAAACTACAACTTTGAAAAACGCGCATTTTTCCTAAATTCAAATAAAAATATCGAAAAACTCCGAAATAAATCTTATTTGATTTTTTATTAAATCCTTAATATTTCTATATTTTGGGAAAGTCATTTTATTCCCTCTCTCATATTTTTGTAATAGAAATAATTGATGATAAATTAAATAAAATCAAATGATCCTGTTTACACAATTTGAGAAAACTCAAAAATGTAAATAACGAAATCCTCAACTCTCTCCGTGGGTCCTTGAGTTGCTTAGGATTTGATAGGATCAAAACCAAAAGCAAAATAAAATATGATATGCATGATGATCTAATGTATAACATTCCAAATTGAAAATTTGGGATGTTACATTACTTTGTCATGTTCAGGTCCTGTAGCATGTACTTTTGCTGCTCCGAAGAGTGCTATCTGATCTGAAATTCCAGACAAGTGTTAATTTCACTAAGTCTGGGATCTGTTTACCATATGCAGTTTTGCCATGCTTGTTTGAACCTGTTAATGGATGAATTGGCCGTAGCATAGTGCTAGACTTTTGTTAAGCATCTTGAATGCATTCCTGCCATGTTTGGGTGCTGTAGCATGTTCATCTCATTGCATTTAGATGACTACTTGCTGTAAATCGCAGACCGGTGTCATATTTGAATCTCTTGCCATTTCCAAACCGCAACTCCGATTCCGGTGATCTTTATATCGTTTTCAAGCGATTTCATCTCATCTTTCCAGTGGCACACTTGGTTTTCCAAGTTGAGGCCAAGGTCATGCTTTCCTTGTCATATCTTGCATATGCATCCCGCATAGCATCCCGCATAGCATACCATGTTTGCATCATATTGTTTGATCCTTGCACGTGGTTGAGTGTGTCCTTGTTGTTTGTTTGTCTTGTTTGGGTAGAGCCGGGAGACGAGTTCGCTAACGAGGAGCCCGTGGAGTTTGCTTTCAAGGATCTAGTCAACTCTGAGAACTTTGCAGGCAAGATGATCATACCCTCGAAATCACTACTATCTTTGCTTTGCTAGATGCTCGCTCTTTTTCTATGCTAATGCTATGATGCCTACCACTTGCTTTCAAGCCTCCCAAATTTGCCATGTTCAGCCTCTAACCCACCATGTCCTCGCAAACCGTTGATTGGCTATGTTATCGCTTTGCTCAGCCCCTCTTATAGCGTTGCTAGTTGCATGCGAAGATTGGAGGCCGTTCCTTGTTGGAACATTATTTACTTGTTGGGATATCATTATATTATCATGTTATCTTAATGCATCTATATACTTGGTAAAGGGTGGAAGGCTCGGCCTCTCGATTAGTGTTTTGTTCCGCTCTTGCCGCCCTAGTTTCCGTCATATCGGTGTTATGTTCCCGTATTTTGCGTTCCTTACGCGGTTGGGTTATAATGGGAACCCCTTGACAGTCCGCCTTGAATAAAACTCCTCCAGCAATGCCCAACCTTGGTTTTACCATTTGCCACCTAGCCTTTTCCCTTGGGTTTCGCGGACTCAAGGGTCATCTTATTTTAAACCCCCGGGCCAGTGCTCCTCTGAGTGTTGGTCCAACCTAGAGCACCGTGCGGGGCCGTCCCTTGGCAACTTGGGTTACGTTGGCTCCCATACGCTTAGCTTATCCGGTGTGCCCTGAGAACGAGATATGTGCAGCTCCTATCGGGATTTGTCGGCACAGCGGGTGGTGTTGCTGGTCTTGTTTTATCATTGTCGGAGTTGTCTTGAAGAACAGGGATGCCGAGTCTGATCGGAACGTCTCGGGAGGAGGTCTATTCCTTCGTTGACCGTGAGAGCTTGTCATGGGCTAAGTTGGGACTCCCCTGCAGGGATTTGAACTTTCGAAAGCCGTGCCCGTGGTTATGGGCAGATGGGAATTTGTTAATGTCCGGTTGTAGATAACTTAAACATTAACTTAATTAAAATGAATCAACTGTGTGAGTTGCCGTGATGGCCTCTTCTCGGCGGAGTCCGGGAAGTGGACACAGTGTTGGAGTAATGTTTGCCGCAGGATTGCCCTCTTTAGTTATGCGTTCGCGCTTTGCCTTCTCTTCTCGCTCTCTTTGCGAATAGGTTAGCCATCATATATGCTAGTCGCCTGCTACAACTCCATATATTTACCTTGCCTTACCCATTTAAGCTTAAATAGTCTTGATCACGAGGGTGCGAGATTGCTGAGTCCCTGTGGCTCATAGATTACTATTACACCAGATGCAGGGCCTGATGATACAGCTCCAGATGGCACGCTTGAGCTCAAGTGGGAGCTTGACGAGGACTCTCAGCGTTACTATGTTTCTTTTCCTGATGATCAGTAGTGGTGCCCAGTTGGGGTGATCGGGACCATGTCGCTTGTTGGGTTGTCTTTTATTTTGGCGCCGTAGTCGGGCCATGAGTGTTTGAATGATGTAATGCTATTTATGTATTTGATTGACGTGGCGAGTGTAAGCCAACTATGTTATCTCCCCTTTTATTAATTATATTACATGGGATGTTGTGAAGATTGCCTAACTTGCGACATATGCCTTCAATGCGATTATGCCCCTAAGTCGTGCCTCGACACGTGGGAGATATAGTCGCATCGAGGGTGTTACACCCTCGTGGCAAGGGTGTGGGCCCCCTGGTCTTCATCTTTGGCGAGGATTTTTTATTATTTATTATAAGATATTCCGTGGAGTTTCAGGTCATTCTGAGAACTTCTGTTTTCTGCACATAAAACAACATCATGGCAATTCTGCTGAAAACAGCGTCAGTCCGGGTTAGTTCCATTCAAATCATACAAGTTAGAGTCCAAAACAAGGGCAAAAGTGTTTGGAAAAGTAGATACGACGGAGACGTATGAACTCCCCCAAGCTTAAACCCTTGCTTGTCCTCAAGCAATTCAGTTGACAAACTGAAAGAAATAAAGAAAACCTTTTACAAACCCTGTTTGCTCTTGTTGTTATAAATTTGTCAAGCTAGCATTCAAGTTTTCAGCAAAGATTATAACTAACCATATTTGCAATAATTCTTGGGTCTCATGATTACCCATATCAATAGCATAGTCAACTAGCAAGCCATAATAATAAATCTCGGAAGACAACACTTCCTCAAAACAATCATAATATGATATAACAAGATGGTATCTCGCTAGCCCTTTCTGAGACCGCAAAACATAAATGCAGAGCACCTTTAAAGATCAAGGACTGACTAGACATTGTAATTCATGGTAAAATAGATCCAATCATAGTCACACCCAATGTAAACTAACAATAATGAATGCAAATGACAGCGATGCTCTCCAACTGGTGCCTTTTAATAAGAGGATGATGACTCAGCATAAAAGTAAATAGATAGGCCCTTCGCAGAGGGAAGCAGGGATTTGTAGAGGTGCCAGAGATCGGTTTTGAAATAGAGGTGAATAATATTTTGAGCGGTATACTTTCATTGTCAACATAACAACCAAGAGATGGCGATGTCTTCCATGCTACACACATTATAGGCGGTTCCCAAATAGAATGGTAAAGTTTATACTCCCCCTCCACCAACAAACATCAATCCATGGCTTGCTCGAAACAACGAGTGCCTCCAACATACATCAGGTCCCAGGGGGTTTTTGTTTTGCAATTATTTTTGATTTAGTTTGCATAAAGCATGGGACTAGGCATCCCGGTGACCAGCCATTTTCTCGTGAGTCAGGAGCGGAGTCCACTCCTCTTGAGAATAACCTGCCTAGCATGGAAGATACAAACAGCCCTAGTTGATACATGAGCTATTTGAGCATACAAAACAGGATGATTATTTGAAGGTTTAGAGTTTGGCACATACAAATTTACTTGGAATGGTAGGTAGATACCGCATATAGGAAGGTATAGTGGACCCATCTAGAATAACTTTGGGTTTTAAGGGATTGGATGCACAAGCAGTATTCCCGCTTAGTACAGGTGAAGGCTAGCAAAAGACTGGGAAGCGACCAACTAGAGAGCGACAACAGCCATGTAGATGCATTAAAATTAATAAACATTGGATGCAAGCATGAGTAGGATATAATCCACCATGAACATAAATATCGTGAAGGCTATGTTGATTTGTTTCAACTACATGCGTGAACATGTGCCAAGTCAAGTCACTTAAATCATTCAAAGGAGGATACCACCCTTGTTGGGGAACGTAGTAATTTCAAAAAAATTCCTACGCACACGCAAGATCATGGTGATGCATAGCAACGAGAGGGGAGAGTGTTGTCTACGTACCAACGCAGACCGACTGCGGAAGCGATCACACAACGTAGAGGAAGTAGTCGTACGTCTTCCCGATCCGACCGATCCAAGCACTGTTACTCCAACACCTCCGAGTTCTTAGCACATGTTCAGCTCGATGACGATCCTCGGGCTCCAATCCAGCAAAGCATCAAGGAAGAGTTCTGTCAGCACGACGGCGTGGTGACGATCTTGATGTACTACCGACGCAGGGCTTCGCCTAAGCACTACAACGGTATGATCGAGGTGGAATTTGGTGGCAGGGGGCACCGCACACGGCTAAGGAACGATCTCAAGGATCAACTTGTGTGTCTATGGGGTGCCCCCTGCCCCTGTATGTAAAGGATGGAGGAGGAGGAGGCCGGCCAAGGCAAAGGTGCGGCCAGGATAGGGAGTCCTACTAGGACTCCAAGTCCTAGTAGGAGTCCACCAAGAGGGGAGGAAGGGAGAAGGAATAGGAGGAGTAGGAAAGGTGTCCGGCCCCCTTTTCCCTAGTCCAATTCGGACCAAAGGGGAGGGGGGGCGCAGCAGCCTTTTCCTCTTCCCACTAAAGCCCATCAAGGCCCATTACTTCTCCCGTAACTACCCGGTACTCCGAAAAATACCCGAATCACTCGGAACCTTTTCGATGTCCGAATATAGTCGTCCAATATATCGATCTTTACGTCTCGACCATTTCGAGACTCCTCGTCATGTCCCCACTCATCCGGGACTCCGAACTCCTTCGGTACATCAAAACTCATAAACTCATAATATAACTGTCATCGAAACCTTAAGCGTGCGGACCCTACGGTTCGAGAACAATGTAGACATGACCGAGACACGTCTCCGGTCAATAACCAATAGCGGGACTTGGATGCCCATATTGGCTCCTACATATTCTACGAAGATCTTTATCGGTCAGACCGCATAACAACATACGTTGTTCCTTTTGTCATCGGTATGTTACTTGCCCGAGATTCGATCGTCGGTATCCAATACCTAGTTCAATCTCGTTACCGGCAAGTCTCTTTACTCGTTCCGTAATACATCATCTCACAACTAACTCATTAGTTGCAATGCTTGCAAGGCTTATGTGATGTGCATTACCGAGAGGGCCCAGAGATACCTCTCCGACAATCGGAGTGACAAATCCTAATCTCGAAATACGCCAACCCAACATCTACCTTTGGAGACACCTGTAGTACTCCTTTATAATCACCCAGTTACGTTGTGACGTTTGGTAGCACCCAAAGTGTTCCTCCGGCAAACGGGAGTTGCATAATCTCATAGTCATAGGAACATGTATAAGTCATGAAGAAAGCAATAGCAACATACTAAACGATCGGGTGCTAAGCTAATGGAATGGGTCATGTCAATCAGATCATTCAACTAATGATGTGATCCCGTTAATCAAATAACAACTCTTTGTTCATGGTTAGGAAAAATAACCATCTTTGATTAACGAGCTAGTCAAGTAGAGGCATACTAGTGACACTCTGTTTGTCTATGTATTCACACATGTATTATGTTTCCGTTTAATACAATTCTAGCATGAATAATAAACATTTATCATGATATAAGGAAATAAATAATAAATTTATTATTGCCTCTAGGGCATATTTCCTTCAGTCTCCCACTTGCACTAGAGTCAATAATCTAGTTCACATCGCCATGTGATTTAACAGCAATAGTTCACATCACCATGTGATTAACACCCATAGTTCACATCGTCATGTGACCAACACTCAAAGGGTTTACTAGAGTCAGTAATCTAGTTCACATATCTATGTGATTAACACCCAAAGAGTACTAAGGTGTGATCATGTTTTGCTTGTGAGATAATTTTAGTCAACGGGTCTGTCACATTCAGATCCGTAAATATTTTGCAAGTTCTATGTCTACAATGCTCTACACGGAGCTACTCTAGCTAATTGCTCCCACTTTCAATATGTATCCAGATTGAGACTTTAGTTTCATCTGGATCAGTGTCAAAAACTTGCATCGACATAACCCTTTACGACGAACCTTTTTGTCACGTCCATAATCAAGAAACATATCCTTATTTCACTAAGGATAATTCTGACCGCTGTCCAGTGATCTACTCCTAGATCACTATTGTACTCCCTTGCCAAATCAATGCAGGGTATACAATAGATCTGGAATACAGCATGACATACTTTATAGAACCTATGGCCAAGGCATAGGGAATGACTTTCATTCTCTTTTTATCTTCTGCCGTGGTCGGGCTTTGAGTCTTACTCAACTTCACACCTTGTAATACAGGCAAGAACTCTTTCTTTGACTGCTCCATTTTGAACTACTTCAAAATCTGTCAAGGTATGTACTCATTGAAAAAACTTATCAAGCGTCTTGATCTATCTCTATAGATCTTGAAGCTCAATATGTAAGCAGCTTCACCGAGGTCTTTCTTTGAAAAACTCCTTTCAAACACTCCTTTATGCTTTATAGAATAATTCTACATTATTTCTGATCAACAATATGTCATTCACATATACTTATTAGAAATGCTGTAGTGCTCCCACTCACTTTCTTGTAAATACAGGCTTCATCGCAAGTCTGTATAAAACTATATGCTTTGATCAACTTATCAAAGCGTATATTCCAACTCCGAGATGCTTGCACCAGTCCATAGATGGATCGCTGGAGCTTGCACATTTTGTTAGCACCTTTCGGATTGACAAAACCTTCTGTTGCATCATATACAACTCTTCTTTAATAAATCCATTAAGGAATGCAGTTTTGTTTATCTATTTGCCAGATTTCATAAAATGCGGCAATTACTAACATGATTCGGACAGACTCAAGCATAGATACGAGTGAGAAGCTCTCATCGTAGTCAACACCTTGAACTTTTGTCGAAAACCTTTTTGCGACAATTCTAGCTTTGTAGATAGTAACACTACTATCATGTCCGTCTTCCTCTTGAAGATCCATTTATTTTCTATGGTTTGCCGATCATCGGGCAAATCCATCAAAGTCCATACTTTGTTCTCATACATGGATCATATCTCAGATTTCATGGCCTCAAACCATTTCGCGGAATCTGGGCTCATCATCGCTTCCTCATAGTTCGTAGGTTCGTCATGATCTAGTAGCATGAATTCCAGAAAAGGATTACCATACCACTCTGGCGTGGATCTTACTCTGGTTGATCTACGAGGTTCAGTAGTATCTTGTTCTGAAGTTTCATGATCATCATCATTAGCTTCCTCACTAACTGGTGTAGGTGTCACAGAAACAGTTTTCTGTGATGTGCTACTTTCCAACAAGGGAGCAGGTACAGTTACCTCGTCAAGTTCTACTTTCCTCCCACTCACTTCTTTCGAGAGAAACTCCTTCTCCAGAAAGTTTCCGAATTTTGGCAACAAAAGTCTTGCCTTCGGATCTGTGATAGAAGGTGTATCCAATAGTTTCCTTTGGATATCCTATGAAGACGCACTTCTCCGATTTGAGTTTGAGCTTATCAGGATGAAACTTTTTCATATAAGCATCGCAACCCCAAACTTTAAGAAACGACAGCTTAGGTTTCTTGCCAAACCATAGTTCATACGGTGTCGTCTCAACGGATTTATATGGTGCCCTATTTAACGTGAATGCAGCTGTCTCTAATGCATAACCCCAAAACGATAGTGGTAAATCGGTAAGAAACATCATGGATTGCACTATATCCAATAAAGTACGGTTATGACGTTTGGACACACCATTATGCTGTGGTGTTCCAGGTGGCGTGAGTAGTGAAACTATTTCACATTGTTTTAACTAAAGACCAAACTCGTAACTCAAATATTTTACCTCTGCGATCATATCGTAGAAACTTTTATTTTCTTGTCACGATGGTTTTTCCACTTCACTCTGAAATTCTTTGAACTGTTCAAAATGTTTCAGACTTATGTTTCATCAAGTAGATATCCCCATATCTGCTCAAATCATCTGTGAAGGTCAGAAAATAATGATACCTGCTGCAAGCCTTAATATTCATCGGACCACATACATCAGTATGTATGATTTTCAACAAATCTGTTGCTTGCTTCATTGTTCCGGAGAACGGCGTTTAGTCATCTTGCCCATAAGGCATGGTTTGCAAGCATCAAGTGATTCCAAAATCCCATCAGCATGGAGTTTCTTCATACGCTTTACACCAATATGACCTAAACAGCAGTGCCACAAACAAGTTGCACTATCATTATTAACTTTGCATCTTTCGGTTTCAATATTATGATTATGTGTATTACTACGATTGAGATCCAACGAACTATTTTCATTGGGTGTGTAACCATATAAGGTTTTATTCATGTAAGCAGAACAACAATTTATTCTCTTACTTAAATGAATAACCGTATTATAATAAACATGATCAAATCATATTCATGCTCAACGCAAACACCAAATAACACTTATTTAGGTTCAACACTAATCCCGAAATTATAGGGAGTGTGCGATGATGATCATATCAATCTTGGAACTACTTCCAACACACATCGTTACTTCACCCTTAACTAGTTTCTATTTATTCTGCAACTCCTGTTTCGAGTTACTAATCTTAGCAACTGAACTAGCATCAAATACTGAGGGGTTGCTATAAACACTAGTAAAGTACACATCAATAACATGTATATCAAATATACTTATGTTCACTTTGCCATCCTTCTTATCCGCCAATCACTTGGGGTGGTTCCGCTTCCAGTGACCAGTCCCTTTGCCGTAGAAGCACTTAGTCTCAGGCTTAGGACCAGACTTAGGCTTCTTCACTTGAGCAGCAACTTGCTTGCTATTCTTCTTAAAGTTCCCCTTTTTTCCTTTTGCCCTTTTCTTGAAACTAGTGATCTTGTCAACCATCAACACTTGATGTTTTTCTTGATTTCTATCTTCGTTGATTTCAGCATCATGAAGAGCTTGGGAGTTGTTTCCGTTATCCCTTGCATATTATAGTTCATCACGAAGTTCTACTAACTTGGTGATGGTGAATAGAGAATTCTGTCAATCACTATTTTATCTGGAAGATTAACTCCCACTTGATTCAAGCGATTGTAGTACTCAGATAATCTGGGCACATGCTCACTAGTTGAGCGATTCTCCTCCATCTTTCAGCTATAGAACTTGTTGGAGACTTCATATCTCTCAACTCGGGTATTTACTTGAAATATTAACTTCAACTCCTGGAACATCTCATATGGTCCATGACGTTCAAAACGTCTTTGAAGTCCCGATTCTAAGCCATTAAGCATGGTGCACTAAACTATCAAGTAGTCATCATATTGAGCTAGCCAAACGTTCATAACGTCTGCATCTGCTCCTGCAATAGGTCTGTCACCTAGCGGTGCATCAAGGACATAATTCTTCTGTGCAGCAATGAGGATAAACCTCAGATCACGGATCCAATCCACATCATTGCTACTAACATCTTTCAACACAATTTTCTCTAGGAACATATCAAAATAAACACAGGGAAGCAACAACGCGAGCTATTGATCTACAACATAATTTGCAAAATACTACCAGGACTAAGTTCATGATAAATTTAAGTTCAATTAATCATATTACTTAAGAACTCCCACTTAGATAGATATCCCTCTAATCCTCTAAGTGATCACGTGATCCAAATCAACTAAACCATAACCGATCATCACGTGAGATGGAGTAGTTTTCAATGGTGAACATCGTCATGTTGATCATATCTACTATATGATTCACGCTCGACCTTTCGGTCTCTGTGTTCCGAGGCCATATCTGCATATGCTAGGCTCGTCAAGTTTAACCTGAGTATTCTGCGTGTGCAAAAATGGCTTGCACCCGTTGTAGATGGACGTAGAGCTTATCACACCCGATCATCACGTGGTGTCTGGGCACGACAAACTTTGGCAACGGTGCATACTCAGGGAGAACACTTCTTGATAATTTAGTGAGAGATCATCTTATAATGCTACCATCAATCAAAGCAAGATAAGATGCATAAAAGATAAACATCACATGCAATCAATATAAGTGATATGATATGGCCATCATCATCTTGTGCTTGTGATCTCCATCTCTGAAGCACCGTCATGATCACCATCGTCACCGGCGCGATACCTTGATCTCCATCGTAGCATCGTTGTCGTCTCGCCAATCTTATGCTTCCACGACTATCACTACCGCTTAGTAATAAAGTAAAGCATTACATCGCGATTGCATTGCATACAATAAAGCGACAACCATATGGCTCCTGCCAGTTGCCGATAACTTGGTTACAAAACATGATCATCTCATACAATAAAATCAGCATCATGCCTTGACCATATCACATCACAACATGCCCTGCAAAAACAAGTTAGACATCCTCTACTTTGTTGTTGCAAGTTTTACGTGGCTGCTACGGGCATAAGCAAGAACTCATCTCACCTACGCATCAAAACCACAACGATAGTTTGTCAAATAGACTCCGTTTTAACCTTCTCAAGGACCGGGCGTAGCCACACTCGGTTCAACTAAAGTTGGAGAGACAGTCGCCCGCAAGCCATCTATGTGCAAAGCACGTCGAGGGAACCGGTCTCACGTAAGCGTACGCGTAAGGTTGGTCCGGGTCGTCTCGTCCAACAATACCGTAGAACCAAAGTATGACATGCTGGTAGGCAGTATGACTTGTATCGCCCACAACTCACTTGTGTTCTACTCGTGCAAATAACATCAAACCATAAAACCTAGGCTCGGATGCCACTGTTGGGGAACGTAGTAATTTCAAAAAATTTCCTACGCACACGCAAGATCATGGTGATGCATAGCAACGAGAGGGGAGAGTGTTGTCTACGTACCAACGCAGACCGACTGCGGAAGCGATCACACAACGTAGAGGAAGTAGTCGTATGTCTTCCCGATCCGACCGATCCAAGCACCGTTACTCCGGCACCTCCGAGTTCTTAGCACACGTTCAGCTCGATGACGATCCTCGGGCTCCGATCCAGGAAAGCGTCGAGGAAGAGTTCCGTCAGCACGACGGCGTGGTGACGATCTTGATGTACTACCGATGCAGGGCTTCGCCTAAGCACTACAACGGTATGATCAAGGTGGAATTTGGTGGCAGGGGGCACCGCACACGGCTAAGGAACGATCTCAAGGATCAACTTGTGTGTCTATGGGGTGCCCCCTGCCCCTGTATATAAAGGATGGAGGAGGAGGAGGCCGGCCAAGGCAAAGGTGCGGCCAGGATAAGGAGTCCTACTAGGACACCAAGTCCTAGTAGGAGTCCACCAAAAGGGGAGGAAGGGAGAAGGAATAGGAGGAGTAGGAAAGGTGGCCGGCCCCCTTTTCCCTAGTCCAATTCGGACCAAAGGGGAGGGGGGGCGCAGCAGCCTTTTCCTCTTCCCACTAAAGCCCATCAAGGCCCATTACTTCTCCCGTAACTACCCGGTACTCCAAAAAATACCCGAATCACTCGGAACCTTTCCGATGTCCGAATATAGTCGTCCAATATATCGATCTTTACGTCTCGACCATTTCGAGACTCCTCGTCATGTCCCCAATCTCATCCGGGACTCCGAACTCCTTCGGTACATCAAAACTCATAAACTCATAATATAACTGTCATCGAAACCTTAAGCGTGCGGACCCTACAGTTCGAGAACAATGTAGACATGACCGAGACATGTCTCCGGTCAATAAACAATAGCGGGACCTGGATGCCCATATTGGCTCCTACATATTCTACGAAGATCTTTATCGGTCAGACCGCATAACAACATACGTTGTTCCCTTTGTCATCGGTATGTTACTTGCCCGAGATTCGATCGTCGGTATCCAATACCTAGTTCAATCTCGTTACCGGCAAGTCTCTTTACTCGTTCCGTAATACATCATCTCACAACTAACTCATTAGTTGCAATGCTTGCAAGGCTTATGTGATGTGCATTACCGAGAGGGCCCAGAGATACCTCTCCGACAATCGGAGTGACAAATCCTAATTTCGAAATACGCCAACCCAACATCTACCTTTGGAGACACCTGTAGTACTCCTTTATAATCACCCAGTTACGTTGTGACGTTTGGTAGCACCCAAAGTGTTCCTCCGGCAAATGGGAGTTGCATAATCTCATAGTCATAGGAACATGTATAAGTCATGAAGAAAGCAATAGCAACATACTAAACGATCGGGTGCTAAGCTAATGGAATGGGTCATATCAATCAGATCATTCAACTAATGATGTGATCCCGTTAATCAAATAACAACTGTTTGTTCATGGTTAGGAAACATAACCATCTTTGATTAACGAGCTAGTCAAGTAGAGGCATACTAGTGACACTCTGTTTGTCTATGTATTCACACATGTATTATGTTTCCGTTTAATACAATTCTAGCATGAATAATAAACATTTATCATGATATAAGGAAATAAATAATAACTTTATTATTGCCTCTAGGGCATATTTCCTTCAACCCTATCATACCACATCATAACCATTTTAATAGCATGTTGGCACGCAAGGTAAACCATTATAACTCATAGCTAATCAAGCATGGCACAAGTAACTATGATCTCTAATTGTCATTGCAAACATGTTTATTCATAACAAGTTGAATCAAGAACGATGAACTCATCATATTTACAAAAACAAAAGAGGTCGAGTTCGTTCCAGCTTTTCTCATCTCAGTCAGTCCATCACATATCATCATAATTGCCTTTCACTTGCACGACCGAACGATGTGAATAATAATAAGAGTGCACGTGCATTGGACTAAGCTGGAATCTGCGAGCATTCAATAAACAGGAGAAGACAAAGCAATATGTGCTCTTTTGTCAGATAAACAATAATGCATATAAGATCCATTTCAACAATTTAATCATGGTCTTCTCCTACTGACACCCAAAGAAAGAAAAGAAATAAAACTATTTACACAGGAAAGCTCCCAACATGCAAAAGAAGAACGGGAAATATTTTTGGGTTTTCTTTTTAATTACTACTACAAGCATGGAAAGTAAATTAATTAAAAGCTACATTTAATTTTTTTGGGTTTTTCTTAAGGTTTATCAAAAACACAAGAAGAAAGCATAAAAGGAAATAAACTAGCATGGATGATACAATGAAAAAGTATGAGCACCGACATCTAGCAATGAGTGTGTGTGAACATAAATGTAATGTCGGTGAGAAATACGTACTCCCCCAAGCTTAGGCCTTTGGCCTAAGTTGGTCTATGGCCATAGCTGGCCTGGCTAATATCCATAATAATAGTTGGGGTCGTACTTCGATGCAGCGGCTATCGCCTCCTGAGCTGCAGTGTGGCGACGAGCGACCTCTGCTCTCCTCTCGTACTCATCTGCCTCCTCTTTGGTAATAGTATATCCTCCTCTTGCCTGATAATCAAAGAAAGCAGGAGCAGGGAGAGTAATACGGAGAGCACGACGTCTGTCAAAGATTAGTCGGTACTGGAGAGGCGATTCGTTCCTCTCGACAAAATGGTGAGAACCCATAGAATCAAAATCTAAATAAGCAGGATGCAACTCCATGTCTGCTTCACGAACGTCTATCTCAAGAAATTTAGCTAAGCGGGTTGCATAAATTCCTCTAAAGAAATCTCCATTATATCTATTATGATGCAACCTACGAGCTACAATGGCTCCCATATGATAAGATTGGTCCCCTGACACATCACTCCTGAGAATGCTAAGGTCAGGTACACACATGTGACATGCTTCATCCTTAGCATTTATGCACCTACCTATGAAGAGAGCAAAATAATGTATAGCAAGAAAGTGAATGATCCCTATGGTAGCTTGCGTTATATCTCTAGATTCCCCTACAGTTATACTAGCAAGAAAGTTTCTAAATTCAGATTTAGGGGGATCCCTAACACTACCCCATTGTGGAAGTTTGCAAGCAAAAGTGAAATCCTCTAAGTCCATGGTATAAGATTTGTCATAAAGATTAAACATGACTGAAGGAGAATTACGCAAAGATGAATACTCAAACCTCCTCACAAAAGAGCTTGTGAGATCATGATACCGGGGGCATTTGTCTGCCTCAAAGTCCTCAAGACCGGCATTACGCAAATATGCGTTAAATTCTTCTTTAATTCCCGCTCGATCCATAAAATTTTCAAAAGGCCACTCACAAGGACGCACTGGAGCGTCTCTTGGTGGCTCTTCATCAACATCACACATTGCAAGCCTGTGTCCTTGCTTCCTTGAAGAACCACCTTGGAACATTTTCCTAAACATATTTCTTCCTCTAACAAATTCTGAAATTTTTTAGTAACTTCAAAATAAAAGTAAACCAAACTCAATAATATTGATAGCAACCACTCATACAAGTGTCTAGGGCCTATATCATGGATCAAAACTACTTTTGACCATATAAATTTGACATGCGAGCTCAAGAATAGGGTCACCTAAGCAGCAAAAATTTGCAATGAATAAAGCACTAGAACAAAAACTAATTGGACCAATGGAGGAGTCACATACCAAGGAACAATCTCCCTAAGCAGTTTTGTGAGAGGTGCTTTGAGCAAGGAGATCGAATATTAGAGCAAAGAGAGCTGGAACTTGTGCTTGAGTTGGTTTTTCATGTTTGTGGGAGGAAGAAGAAGAGGACGGGTGCAAGAATAAGTGGAGGAGGGCCACCATGGGCCCATGAGGTAGGGGGCGCGCCCTAGAGGGGTGGGCGCGCCCTCCACCCTCATGATAAGGTGGTTGGCCCCCCTGATGTGTTCTTTGTTCCATAAATCCTCAAATATTCTAAAAAATCATATTTAATTTTTAGGGCATTTGGAGGGCTTTTATTTTCAAGGTATTTTTATATTGCGCGGATAATCAGATAACAGACAGAAAATTATTTATTTTTACTTTATTTCAACTAAATAACAGAAAGTATAGAGAGGGTACAGAAGGTTGTGCTTCTAGTTTCATCCATCTCATGCTCATCAAAAGGAATCTACTAACAAGGTTGATCAAGTCTTGTTAACAAACTCATTCGGATTAACATGAAACCGGAGAAATTTCGAATAACACTAGGTTACCTCAACGGGGTTATGCACATCCCCAATAGTAAGTATATCATATTTCTTCTTGACAATAGGAAGAGGAAATTCAAAACCTCCAAATATAATCGATGGAATTTTTCCGATAGAATTGATACTATGAACTTGAGGTTGTTTCACGGAAAGTGTACCGTATGCTCATTACCATCAACATGAAAAGTGACATTGCCTTTGTTGCAATCAATAACAGCCCTTGCAGTATTAAGAAAAGGTCTTCCAAGAATAATAGACATACTATCGTCATCGGGAATATCAAGAATAACAAAGTCTGTTAAAATAGTAATGTTTGCAACCACAACAGGCACATCCTCACAAATACCGACAGGTATAGCAGTTGATTAATCAGCCATTTGCAAAGATATTTCAGTAGGTGTCAACTTATTCAAATCAAGTCTACGATATAAAGAGAGAGGCATAACACTAACACCGACTCCAAGATCACATAAAGAAGTTTTAACATAGTTTATTTTGATGGAGCATGGTATAGTAGGTACTCCTGGATCTCCAAGTTTCTTTGGTATTCCACCCTTAAAATTATAATTAGCAAGCATGGTGGAAATTTCAGCTTCTGATATCTTTCTTTTATTTGTAACAATATCTTTCATGTACTTAGCATAAGGATTCATTTTGAGCATATCAGTCAATCGCATACGCAAAAAGATAGGTCTAATCATTTCAGCAAAGCGCTCAAAATCCTCATATTCCTTTTTCTTGGATGGTTTGGGAGGAAAAGGCATGGGTTTCTGAACCCAAGGCTCTCTTTCTTTACCATGTTTCCTAGCAACAAAGTCTTTCTTATCATAACGTTGATTCTTTGATTGTGGGTTATCAAGAGCAACAGCAGGTTCAATTTCTATATCATTATCATTACTAGGTTGAGCATTATTATGAACATCATCATTGAAATTTTCATTAGGTTCATGTTCATTGCCAGATTGTGTTTCAGCATCAGACATAGATATACCATTTGGATTATCAGGTGGTTCAGCAATAGGTTCACTAGAAGTTTGCACAGTTCTATCATTTTTCTTTTTCTTCCTTTTAGAAGAACTAGGTGCATCAATATTATTTCTCTGAGAATCTTGCTCAATTCTCTTAGGGTGGCCTTCAGGATACAGAGGTTCCTGAGTCATTCTACCAGTTCTAGTAGCCACTTTAACAGCATACTTATTTTTCTTACTATTCATCTCATTGAGCAATTATTTTTGAGCTTTAAGTACTTGTTCTACTTGAGTGGTAACCATAGAGGCATGTTTGCTAACAAGTTTAAGTTCACCTCTAATATTAGCCATATAATCACCCAAGTATTTAATCATATCAGCATCTTGTTTTAATTGTCTACCAAAATAAGCATTGAAGTCTTCTTGCTTAAACATAAAATTATCAAACTCATCCAAGCATTGACTAGCAATTTTAGTAGGAGGGATTTCAGCTGTATCATATC
Source organism: Triticum monococcum (assembly GCA_034509565.1). NCBI lineage: Eukaryota > Viridiplantae > Streptophyta > Magnoliopsida > Poales > Poaceae > Triticum > Triticum monococcum. The sequence continues at coordinate 360,092,906 of CM067845.1, read as the reverse complement.
TATAGAGAGAATTTACCTTTACTACCTGTGTCGGGTTATCGGGGTCTGGAGGTTCTTCAATAAATAAAGGATTAAGATCATATGTTTCTTCGGCAGGCGGTAAATTAAGACCATGTATTTCTTCAATAGGAGGTAAATTCTTAACATCTTTAGCTTAATACCTTTTTCTTTCATAGATTTCTTTGCCTCTGGCATATCTTCGGGACTGAGAAATAGGACACCTCTCTTCTTTGGAGTTGGTTTAGGAATAGGATCATTAATTGGAGCAGGAGCTGGCTCGGGAGGTGCCCAATTATTTTCATTTGTCAACATATTATTCAATAAGATTTCAGCATCATCCGGTGTTCTTTCCGTGAAAAGAGAACCAGCACAACTATCCAGGTAATCTCTGGAAGCATCGGTTAGTCCATTATAAAAGATATCAAGGATTTCATTTTTCTTAAGAGGATGATCAGGCAAAGCATTAAGTAACTTGAGAAGCCTCCCCCAAGCTTGTGGGAGACTCTCTTCTTTAATTTGCACAAAGTTGTATATTTCCTTTAAAGCAGCTTGTTTCTTATGAGCGGGGAAATATTTAGCAGAGAAGTAGAAAATCATATCCTGGGGACTACGCACACAACCAGGATCAAGAGAATTAAACCATATCTTAGCATCACCATTTAATGAGAACGGAAATATTTTAAGGAAATAAAGCTAGCGATATCTCTCATCATTAGTGAACAGGGTGGCTATATCACTTAATTTAGTAAGATGTGCCACAACAGTTTCAGGTTCATAGCCATGAAAAGGATCAGATTCAACCAAAGTAATTATGTCAGTATCAACAGAGAATTCATAATCTTTATCAGTAACACAGATAGGTGAAGTAGCAAAAGCAGGGTCAGGTCTCATCCTAGCATTTAGAGATTGCTTATTCCATTTAGCTAATAACCTTTTGAGTACATATCTATCTTTGCAAGCAAAAATAGCTAAAGAAGCTTCTTGATCAAATAAATAACCTCAGGAATAACAAGTGATTCTTCATCATCACTTTCACCATCATAATCAGATTCAATATTTTCAATATCTCTAGCCCTAGCAAGTTGTTCCTCGAGAAAATCACCAAGTGGCACAGTAGTATCAAGCATAGAAGTAGTTTCATCATAAGTATCATGTATAGCAGAAGTAGCATCATCAATAACATGCGATATATCAGAACGAATAGCAGAAGCAGGTGTAGGTGTCGCAAGCTTACTCAAAAAAGAAGGTGAATCAAGTGCAGAGCTAGATTGTAGTTCCTTACCTCCCCTCATAGTTGAGGGATAAATTGTTGTCTTAGCGTCTTTCAAATTCTTCATAGTGTCTAGCAGATATAAATCCCAAGTGACTCAAAGAATACAACTATGATCCCCGGCAACGGCGCCAGAAATTAGTCTTGATAACCCACAAGTATAGGGGATCGCAACAGCTTTCGAGGGTAGAGTATACAACCCAAATTTATTGATTCGACACAAGGGGAGCCAAAGAATATTCTTAAGTATTAGCAGCTGAGTTGTCAATTCAACCACACCTGGAAACTTAGTATCTGCAGCAAAGTGTTTAGTAGCAAAGTAATATGATAGTGATGGTAATAGTAACAAAAGAGTAACGAAAGCAAAGTAATGTTTTTGGTATTTTGTAGTGATTGTAACAATAGCACCGGGAAAGTAAATAAGCGTAAACCAGTATATGGAAAGCTCGTAGGCATCAGATCAATGATGGATAATTATGCCAGATGTGGCTCATCATGTAATAGTCATAACATAGGGGGACACATTACTAGCTCCGATTCGTCAATGTAATGTAGGCATGTATTCCGAACATAGTCATACGTGCTTATGGAAAAGAACTTGCATGACATCTTTTGTCCTACCCTCCCATGGCAGCGGGGTCCTAATGGAAACTAAGGGATATTAAGGCCTCCTTTTAATAGAGAACCGGAACAAAGCATTAGCACATAGTGAATACATGAACTCCTCAAACTACGGTCATCACCGGTAAGTATCCCGATTATTGTCACTTCGGGGTTAACGGATCATAACACATAATAGGTGACTATAGACTTGCAAGATAGGATCAAGAACTCTCATATATTGATGAAAACATAATAGGTTCAGATCTGAAATCATGGCACTCGGGCCCTAGTGACAAGCATTAAGCATAGCAAAGTCATAGCAACATCAATCTCAGAACATAGTGGATACTAGGGATCAAACCCTAACAAAACTAACTCGATTACATGGTAAATCTCATCCAACCCATCACCGTCTAGCAAGCCTACGATGGAATTACTCACGCACGGCGGTGAGCATCATGAAATTGGTGATGGAGGATGGTTGATGATGACGACGGCAACGGATTCCCCTCTCCGGAGCCCCAAACGGACTCCAGATCAGCCCTCCCAAGAGGTTTTAGGGCTTGGCGGTGGCTCCATATCGTAAAACGCGATGATTTCTTCTCCCCTATATTTTTCTCCCTGAAAGCAGTTATATAGAGTTGGAGTTGGAGTCGGGAGGTCTCCAGGGGGCCCATGAGGTAGGGGCGCGCCCTAGGGGGGCGCCCCGCACCCTCGTGGGCAAGGGTGTGGGCCCCTGGTCTTCATCTTTGGCGAGGATTTTTTATTATTTATTATAAGATATTCAGTGGAGTTTCCGGTCATTCCGAGAACTTTTGTTTTCTGCACATAAAACAACATCATGGCAATTCTGCTGAAAACAGCGTCAGTCCGGGTTAGTTCCATTCAAATCATACAAGTTAGAGTCCAAAACAAGGGCAAAAGTGTTTCGAAAAGTAGATACGACGGAGACGTATCAGCCCCTCACCACGCTCGGATGGCATCTACATAAGGAGACTTAGATCCCCAAATGCCATCTCACATCGAGCATAGGAGAAACCGTCAAGATTAGCTACGAACAAAACCTTCCAACATGGCCAGCGCTCCAGGCCCCTCTTCGCGCCCCCATGGCCCTCAGGAGGGTGATTGGCAGAGTTGCTTAGTGCCTCATCTTCAGCTGAGCCGACTCCAAATGCAGGGCTATCTTCCCCTCGTGGATCTAGTCCCCGTTCAAGCGGGATTAGCCTCAATCGACAATGATGCAATGTCTGAGAACTTTCCCAACCCAATAAGGAGGAGAGGGTGTGCTTCGTCCCATTCCTATTGCGGGGCCTAGGATTTCTAATCCACCCCTTTCTTCGGGGCATATTGGAATTTTACGACATCCAACTGCACAACCTCACCCTAGGTTCGATCCTACACATCTCAGGCTTCGTTGCCCTCTGCGAACCCTCACTGTCACCACGTTGTCCTGCTGGCGAAACTCTCCCTCAACCCTCTGTTGGATCAAGAGTTCGAGGGACGTCATCGAGCTAAACATGTGCAGAACTTGGAGCTGTTGTATGTTCGGTACTTGATCGGTTGGATTGCGAAGACGTTCGACTACATCAACCGTGTTAACCTAATGCTTCCGCTTTCGGTCTATGAGGGTACGTGGACACACTCTCCCCCTCTCATTGCTATGCATCTCTTAGATAGATCCTGCGTGATCGTAGGAAATTTTTTAAATTGCATGCTATGTTCCCCAACAATTATGGCCATCTGATACCCCTCTAGAAAGTATGGAAGGCTTGGCAAACGTATTCAAAGGTGTCCGACGCCAATTTGAGCTAGGGAAGACATCCGCTTGCCGTGAAGGTGCACGAGAAGCCTGGTCCATGGTGAGGACATGTTTCACCAAGCTGGATCCAAATCATATGGCCCGAGTGGGACCATAGGGACCAGACTAGAAAGAAATTCCTGTGAATTTGGTGTATGACCAAGTATTGATAGCTGTAGGTTAGAGAGTCTTATATATGGAATAGATAAGGAATAGGTGTTCGATTTAATGTATTCTTGTACGTTATGATCAACCTGTACCTTCATCCGAACATGTGAAAAGTTTTGTCATCGCAGGCTTTCGGCTTTAACCTCCGAACCAAAATGGTGGAGTGTATCTGGATACTATTTGAAAAGAATCATTCATTATATCTGAAAACTAGGCAACCCAGTCATTATGTTCTAACGGACAAAAAGTTTAGTTCGGTATGCATGTTATATTACATATGTAAGAAACACCTTCCAAGGAAAATAGTTCCGTCAAGGGTTCCTTTCCTTGGGCTGGCATGCTGTAATTATGCGTGTCGCGGTGTTGGAGTGGTTACAATAATGTAACAATCTGTCATTTGATTGCCGACCACTTATTCTCTTAAGAACGCTAGCTTTCGGCTTCACCCATCTGAGGTACATGTCCGGTTACCCGGTTGTAACAATCGCAGAGGTGCTCCATTTACGCCCTAGCCGAAAAATTGGGAACGTAGGGCTTAAACACAGGAGCAAGGCAACCTAGCTTGGCAAAAACTTAAGTCATAGAGGTGCATATAAAGGCAAAAAGGATGTATATGAGCAAACGACACATATATTGTGAGCTCCAGGCTCAGGATAGTAATAAGCTTTGTTTAAAGAAGGCCCCAATCATGGTGGGGTATATACATTTAAGGATGCGTACCCCTCAAGTGTTCGGCTTATCTGAACACATCTTGGGAATCGTATACAAACAAGAAAACAAAATTTAAGAGGACAAAAAGGAATGAAAAGGAAGTACGGCCAAAGTTATGCGTGGAATCTTCGGAGCCAAGCAGCGTTCCATGGATTCGGATATAGGCGATTATCCGATGTAATATGAAGGCGGTAGGCTCTTCCTATGAGAACTTCATCTATAATGAAGGGACCTTCCCATTTTCGTTTAAGCTTGTCCGTATTCTTCTCTGGGAGGCGTGAAACGAGTTCACCGACATTATAAGTCTTGGCCCACACTTCTCTGCTTTGGTATCTCCGAGCCTATTGCTGATAGAACGCGTAACGGGCTTTCGCGATATCGCGCTCCTCCTCCAGGCCATCTAGATCGTCCTACCAATCAAGCTCGGCTTCTCTCTCTTCATACATGCACACTCGAGGCGAGTCATGAATAATATCGCAGGGCAAAACAACCTCTGCGCCATACACCGTGAAAAATGGTGTGTGTCCGGTCGTGCGATTGGGCGTGGTCCACTGTCCCCAGAGTACGGAATCAAGTTCCTTGACCAAGTGTTTATCTGATTCCCATAGGGATCGCACTAGTCTGGGTTTGATGCCGCTCATTATCAGGCCATTAGCCCATTCGACCTGACCGTTTGTTTGAGGGTGATATAGGAGGCGTAATCGAGCTTGATGCCCAGGTTAGCACACCAATTTTTCACCTCATCCGCTGTGAAGTTAGAGCCATTGTCAGTAATGATGTTGTGCGGGACACCACAACGGTGTACAAAGCCGGATATAAAGTTGATCACTGCCCAGCTTCAGCCGTTTTTACTGGTTTGGCCTCTATCCACTTAGTGAATTTATCCACCATAACCAGCAAATATTTCTTCTTGTGTCTTCCCCCTTTGAGGGGTCTGATCATATCTAGCCCTCGGACCGCAAAAGCCCAAGTAATGGGGATTGTTTTTAGGGCGGTGGCCGGCATATGACTTTGATTGGCGAAAAGCTGGCATCCGACATAGCGGTATACAAGGGCCTGTGCGTCTGCTCGGGTCGTGGGCCAAAAGAAACATGTACGGAAGGCCTTACTTACGAGGGCCCGAGCTGCAGCGTGATGGCCACCGAGACCAGCATGTATTTTGGCCAAAAGTTACTATCCCTCCTCTTCGGAGATACATCTTTGTAGAACTCCAGTAGTACTTTTCTTGCAGAGTTCTCCTTCATGAACTTTGTAGGCTTTCGAGCGTCGAAGTATGCGATGGGCCTCATTCTGATCATCAGGGAGCTCCCGCCTATCAAGGTAGGCCAGGAAGGGTTTGGTCGATGGGGCAATGACAGCCATGATTACATGGGATGAAGGTGTCATTTCGGTGCCCGAGCTCCCGATGATATCAGAGTTGTGTTCGGCATCTGGGGGTATGATCGGCTCCGAACTAGTATTGCCGCTCTTGTCCTGCCATACCACGGATGGCTTGAAGTGCCTTTCCATAAAGGTGTTCGGTAGGACCGGGTCGCGTTTAGCGCCCATTCGAGCAAGGATGTCTGATGCCTGATTACTGTCTCGAGCAACGTGATGAAACTCGAGCCCCTCAAACAGAGCTGATATTTTGAGTACGGTGTTGCAGTATGCCCCCATCTTTGGATCTTGTGCATCAAATTCTCCATTTATTTGGGATATTGCGAGGTTCGAATCCCCATGCACTTCGAGGTGTTGTATGCCCATAGAAACAACCCTTCGGAGACCATGCAGTAGTTCCTCATATTCGGCCGTGTTGTTGGAGTCCGTATACATGATTTGTAATACATAACGGATTGTGTCCCCTGTAGGGGATGTTAGGATGACACCAGCCCCCAATCCGCCTAACATTTTAGAGCCTTTGAAGTACATCACCTAGTTGGAGTATGTGTTGTATTCTTTAGGGAGTTCGGCTTATGTCCATTCGGCGACAAAGTCGGCCAACACCTGAGATTTAATAGCTCGGCGTGGCTTGTATGTTATTTCAAATGGTAAGAGCTCGATGGCCCATTGGGCGATGCGCCCGGTGGCGTCCCAATTGTTTATGATGTCATTGAGTGGTACTTCGGACGCCACCGTGATCGAACACTCTTGAAAGTAGTGTCGCAACTTCCAGGATGCGATGAAGACTGCATATGCTATTTTTTGATAGTGTGGGTATCGAGATTTGCATGGTGTGAGGACTGTCGATACATAGTACACTGGTTTCTGGAGTGGGAATTTGTGTCCCTCTTCCTCTCGTTCGACGACGAGTACCGCACTCACCACCTGGTGAATTGCAGATATGTAGAGCAACATTGGTTCACCAACGCTTGGGGCGGCAAGGATTGGGTTGCTTGCTAATAAAGTATTTATTTCTTCCAATCCAGTTGTAGCCGCATCCGTCCATTCAAAGTGGTCAGTGTGTCGGAGCAGTCGATAAAGAGGTAGTGCCTTTTCTCCTAATCTGGAGATAAAGCGACTCAAGGCTGCCACGCACCCAGCTAGTTTTTGGACCTGCTTTAAGTCCGTTGGCATTGCCAATAGTGACAAGGCTCGGATTTTGGCTGGGTTCGCTTCGATTCCTCTATTGGAAACAATGAATCCGAGTAGTTTTCCGGTCAGGGCGCCGAAAACACATTTTTCCGGATTGAGCCGTATGTCATATGTTTAGAGGTTGTCAAATGTTAGGCGTAGATCGTCCACCAATGATTCAACGTGTTTAGTCTTGATGACTACATCATCTACGTATGCATCCACTGTTTTGCCAATTTGCTTTTCCAGACATATTTGAATCATGCGTTGGTAAGTGGCGCCAGCGTTTTTGAGTCCGAAAGGCATAGTGTTGAAGTAGAAAGGCCCATATAGGGTAACGAATGTTGTTACAGCCTGGTCGGACTCCTTCATCTTAATCTGATGGTATTTGGAGTATGCGTCGAGGAAACACAGTGAGTCGTGTCCTGTGGTCGCGTCAATGATTTGGTCAATGTGGGGTATCAAGAAGGGGTCCTTAGGGCAAGCCTTATTGAGGTCCTTGAAATCGACACAAAGGCGCCAAGATTTATCCTTCTTCGGCACCACGACCAGGTTTGCTAGCCAGTACGGATGTTTGATCTCTCTGATGAACCCGGCTTCAAGTAGCTTGGCTAGCTCCTCCCCCATAGCTTGTCGTTTGGGTTCCGAAAATCGTCGCAGCATTTGGTTGACTGGTTTCAACCCCTTTATTATGTTGAGGCTATGTTCGGCCAGTCCGTGTGGGATTCCTGGCATATCCGAAGGATGCCAGGCAAAGATGTCCAAATTTTCGTGCAGGAATGCTCGATAGGCAGCGTCGACTGCCGGATCCAGCTATGCTCCAATGGAGGCTGTCTTGTTAGGATCTGTTGGGTTAACTTGAAATTTGACTATTTCGTCTGCTGGCTTGAAAGAAGTGGACTTAGGTCTCTTATCGAGGATTACATCGTCTTTGTCCATTATGGAACGAATAGTGGTTAGCTCCTCGGCCACGAGGGCCTCAGATAATGCCTAGAGGGCCAAGGATCTGGTTTTGTTTTCGGCACAGAGTGCTATATCCGGATCACTGGTGACAGTGATAACTCTGTTGGGCCCTGGCATTCTGAGCTTCATGTAGCCGTAATGGGGTATGGCTTGAAAGGGTGGGAATGCATCCCGCCCCAACAGGGCATGATACCCGCTGTTGAAAGGTGCCACGTGGAAGAGCAACTCTTTGTACCTGTAGTTCTCCGGCGTGCCGAATACAACATCAAGTTTAATTTTTCCGAGCATCGTGCTTATCGACTGGGAATAATGCCTCGAAAGCTTGTACTGCTTTGCTCGATGCGGCTCTTGTCCATTTGCATTTTGTTGAGCATGTCCTCGTAGATGAGGTTTAGTCTGATGTCGCCGTCCATGAGCACTTTAGTGAGCCGAAAGCCATCCACAATTGAGTTTAAGACCAAGGCGACTGGTGCTTAGAATGATCCGGCCCTTGGTTCGTCCTTGGCGGTAAAAGTTATTGCCGTATCGTTCCAAGGATTTATTGCGGCTACTTGGTTGAATTCGGTGAGGTCGCAGAGCACTGTTTTGCGCCTATTATTTCAACGAAAGGTTTCGAAGACCATAAAGACATCGAGAGCTTCATCCTCCGTAGAGTACTTCTCCGGCGTAGTGTTGGTGAGGATGGCCTCGCCACTCTTAGCCACTTGCCGGAGTACCCAACATGCCTGAAGGCTATCTGTTGATTCGGTATTTGGCATAGTGTGTATCTGGCAGGGCTTGTCGAGCAATTCGTCAAGGACAGTTCTATGTCCCGTGAAGGATTTGATTTTCTTTTCAATGAGATGATGATCGGGTGCCCCGTAAGGGTGCATCCTTTTTCCCCATCCGGCGGGCTGCTTAAAGGCGGGAGTATCCCATCGGGCTGTCTGGGCTTTCCAGGCATTTTCCACTGCACAGTACTGATGTACTATGTGTGCCAAATCTACAAAGTGCAGTATGCGGCAGTGGTTGAGGGCGTTCAGGATTCCCTCGTCCTTACAGTTGCGGTAAAAAACTGAAACCGTGTCGTCGTCGCAGCAATCTTTAATCTTGTTTTTAACAAGTAGGAACCTGGCCCAGAAGTGATGGACTGTTTCCTGAGGTTGCTTTCGTATGTACATTAGGTCCCATACGACTGGAGGACCTGAATTACTTGGGGAATATTGCTTGTGGTGGGTGGGCGGGCTTAAATCCAAGGCCTAGCCCACTATTGGATCTAGAGTTTGAAGAATCTCCGTGGTCACTAGTCCAGGATCCAGAGGGTCCTGGTGACCCTCGGGCTCGACACCCAATTCTATGTTCGGAGGACATTCGGTCTCTTCCCGAAGAAGGGTATCCAGCACGCAGGGCTCGGAAATCCGAACATAGCTTGTTCTTAACTTAGGGGGGAAAGTATTATTGGCTTGTTCCTCCACGACTGCTACCAGATGGGTGATCGGCAGGGACTTGATTTTCCTCTAATCGGGTTTAAGCCCAATCTGATAATAGTGTGTTGCAACCCCCAAGGAGGCGATGCGATCTAGTAGTTCGTTCAAGGATGAGACATCTGCTGGATCCATCTTTTCCGAGAGTTCGAGGCCAATGCGGAGATGATGTTTGGCGCTTGAGGGGGCTGCCTTTGGCTTAACGGCCAAGCGGGCGCCCATAGTGAAACCGCCAAGCTGGAGGACCTGTCCTGGAGCTAGGGCCCTTCCAGAGGTGATGTTGTCATTGATGACAAGGTGAGCCATCGATCCTTCCGTCGATGACACAAAGGAACTCTCAATGAAAGCACTAATGTCGATGTCAAAGCCGACCGATCTCGGGTAGGGGGTCCCGAACTGTGCGTCTGAGGATCAAAGGTAACTGGAGACAAAGGGGACATGATGTTTACCCAGGTCCGGGCCCTCTCGATGGAGGTAAAACCCTACTTCCTGCTTTATTGTCTTCGATGAGTATAGGGGTTACAAGAGTTGATCTACCTCGAGATCGTAATGGCTAAACCCTAGATGTCTAGCCCATGTAAATTTTGGTAGCCTCTACGGACCAACCCCTCCGGTTTACATAGACACCGGAAGGGCCTAGGGTTGTACAGAGTCGGTTTACAGAGGAAGGAAACTATACATCTGGATGCCAATCTTGCCATCCACGTAGAGGAGAATCCTATCCGGACACGGGGGAAGGCCTTCTACCTTGTATCTTCACGATCCATTAGTATGGCCCATATCACACAGCCCGAACACCCGAGGACCCCTTAATCCAGGACTCCCTTAGACGAGAAGCTTGCTTACTATGCCTTCTCTCTCGCCAACGCGTGCGTGGTGGCTCGTAGCACGAGGAGAAACTTTTGCTTACAAGCGATGGACGTGCAACAGTTCATTTGGTGTCAGATTGCCAGAAGTAGTACTACTACTGTAGTACCATCATTATTGTTTGACTTCTGGAAGAGAAGAGCCAAGCACAAGGTCACCTACTAACCTAAATAGGACATGCTATAGCCAAAGCTGGTCCACCTTTTTAGAGCATGGTTAATTAATATAGACGGCTCTTGCAGCGGCACATCATTTAGAGAAAGTACTCTCTTAATAGGAACTTAAAACGCGGGTATAGGAAAATTATGAGGGGGTGTCTCCAACAGTGTTCCTCCGCTCGCACCTAGCATCACGGTGGTCGAACTTGGAGTCATTCATATGGTACACGTGGCATCTCAGATCCGGACAGAAGGGGACGTACACCGTCAAGGTCCATGGTCAAGGGGGTCAGGGAAAACGTGACCTCTCAGTGCGTCCGCCATTTGAAGTGGCGCGCTGGCCCATTGTGCCGCCCGCTGCACTCCCAGTTGTACCCGCCTGCTCGCCGCATTCAAAAACCAACATTCAAACCCGTGTGGAATGCGAGAAACCCACTCCGGCCACACACAACCATTCAGGAGCAGGACGTTGGCCAAGCTCCTCCTTCCACCATTTTCTCCACTCTTTTGGCGGCATTCGACGAGCAGGAAGAGTAGTTCTCCAGCATGAAAGCCGTCTGGGTGGCCTGCCGAACCTGGCAGTTACGAGCGAGGCAGCTCGCTACTACATCTACCTCGCCTAGCCCGTCAGAGGCAGTTGCCGCACTAAGCCAGCGTGTGGTTCTGCATCTGGCCGCTCCAATACAGCTCGAGGAAGAGTGCTGACTTGCTCCATGCTGGCTTGTCAGGGAGCACAGCGGCAAGGGCATCGTCGCTGCCCTCGACGCCGCCGCGTCATGCAACGCCTCCAACGTCTGCGACTGCGCCATCCGCCATCGACGCGCATGTAGCCGCGCCATGTAGGCAGAAAAAGAAGCCGCCGCAGATGTCGACGAGGTGACGCAGCTACGCGGCTATGCGGGTGTCAACGAGGTGACGGCCAGCACGTCCCCGCCTGCTGCCATCATCGAGGAGAAGTAGAACACGGGAGGGCACCGCCGATTGTATCCCATGAAGGCCACCGCCGAGGCGATGCCCGCGAATACACCGGTGTCTTGTACGATTCTTCTTCAGTCGGATGCTGGAGGAGGACAAAGAGATCGGGCGGCGACCATTTAGATTAGGTATATTAATTCTACCAGGTTGGTTGTAATGGGAGTATCATAAGTAGTATCATGCATGCCAACTAGTAGGCAAATTTGATGAGGTGGCATAGAATTAAATGAAGAAAGAGATGGTTGAGTATCATATTATGATACCGTATGGGATTAAGTTACTCCCACTTTGGTTAGTGAGGCCTTGTTAAGTTCAACCTCCTCCCAAGGGATTTGGAGAGGAATGGAGGGGAATTTGGCTTGTACATGATTTAATCCCCCACAATCCTAGTTAATCCCCGTTAAAACCCCTTGAACCACACATGCCCTTGTTATCACATAGTCATAATGCAATTATTATGCATGTTAATGTAAGCACCCATTAATCTAGTGCCAATGTTGATTTGATGTGATGGCACTTCTTAGATAATGGCACTTTTTCATATTGTCACTGTAATGCCATTGATAACATATGAGATGCTGCTGTTAATCATATGTCGCTGCAAAAAATGACACTGCTTAAATAACCCTGTTACATATTTGTGCTAATGGAAGCACAAACCTCAATTTTAGTGGAACCTGCTATCAGCTGACCTAACGGTGCTCCAGGTATTCCTACATTCTTAACTACTCAATTTTAGTAGGTAGAATGACCAACTCAAGATGAAATAAGCTTATCGGTACTTTGACCAATGAGGAGCCATACTTAAGCTGGAGGCGTCTCTTATTTTCTTTCTAATGGGCAATAAGCTGGAGAGCTGGAGAGTGTCTCTAATGGGTTGCCTCTAGTGTTAAGGCCCTCTAGTACGAAACACGGGCAGCCGATTGGGCCAATACAAAAACCTATCCATCTTAAAGCCCATTTGTTTTTGTTTTTTGCGAGGAGAAGCCCATATTTCTTGAACAGGGGGCGATCCCAGAAAAACCCTCCTTCCTCCTCGCTACCACTTATACTACAGCTCGCTGGACTCTCCCGCTTCCGTCACCCCCAATTCCCACGCTCCCTATCTTCCTCACTCGTACAGAAAACCCCCGCTCACCTTCTTCCTCACTCGTACAAAAAGCGCCTGGTCCTCTTCTTCCACTCGTACAGAAAACCCTAGCCCTTCTGCGTCCCCACTCGCACTGCCACTAGGCTCGTCTCTGGCTACTTTGCTCAAACCCGTGAGCTCGGCACGACGCCCGCAAGGAAAATGGAGTTGGCTAGCCCCAGCACCAAGAAGATGAGGCTCCCGCCAGTGGCGACGCCGGTTGTAGATCCCGCACCTGGCAATGCGAGGACAAGCGGCGAGCCCCCCCCCCCCCCCCCCCGCACCCAGATATGAGGAACCCGTAGAATATCCGGTGGACCGCATCAGCGATCTCCCGGACGACATCCTTGGGGAGATCATCTCACTTCTCCCCACCAAGGATTGTTGTTGCACACAAGTCCTCTCAACTCAGTGGCGCCCTGCATGGCGCACCGTGCTCCTCAATCTCAACTATCGTTAGATATCTGTCCTTCCTGAATTTGATCTCCTCAGAGCCATCATCTCCTCTCACCAGCAGGGCCCCGTTCAACACCTCTGCATCCCGACACGATACCTGCTATCCATACCCTGCATGGTGGATGCTTGGCTGTCATCCCCTAAATTCAAAAAACTCTAGCAGTTTGAGTTCTACCATTACCACAAAAGTTTCATACCATGAACCAAACACCAAGAATTTGTGCCCACACTACCGTTGTCCATCTCGTGGTTTTCCTCCTCTCTCCACACCGCCACCTTCGCCCGGTGCCATCTACCAGATGATCTGGTACAAATGCTTCGACTCCCACGGCTAAAAAAAATTCGCTTGTGGTGGTCTATCTGTCGGAGGCCTCACTGCACAGCATCATCCACTCCAGTTGCCCTGCCCTGGAGCGCTTGCTGGTTGTTTCGGGAATAGAAATCCATATCAGTTGTCTCCAAATAAAGTCGCCTCACCTTAAAAGCATTAGAATTTGTTTTGAAGGACAACAGCTCATCATCGAAGATGCCCCTTCACTTCAAAGGTTGCTCCTTCATTATTGTTTTAAACCTTCGCAAATAAAAGTTGTCTCTGCGCCCAAACTGGAGACCTTGGGTGTAATTCGGGATCCCTTTAATGATCACAACAAGTTGGTGTTTGGCTCCTCACTTTTTAGGTACCGTATATTATCATCTACAAATTTGTAATCATAAGCTGCATTTTTCATTTGTGCGCATAAGTTTTCTATCATCTTGGAGTACACTTCGGGTACTAATATTATGTTATATGCTCAATGAAGAGTTCGTCCATGGATAGCCTATCAATGATGCTGGATTCTATCAAGATCTTATATATCGGAATGTTTAGTTTTAGTCTGAACATAATTATTGGCTTGTTGTGATGCTTTCGATCTCTGGAGAATTTATATATAACAGTGATGATTTCATGCACATTGAAAGCCCGTATATATTGTACTGGAATTAACCGTTCAGCTATCGCTCTTTCGACATACTCTTTTTTCAGACCTTAACTACTTTCAATCTTTATGTCTACTTTGGCAGTGCTAACACATGGATAAAAACATATAACCAATCGGTGGCATAATAAGCACCAGGATTTTCTGAGTTCTCATGACATTCTTTTGAGGACAATAACGATGGATGGATATGCATCCAACCAGGAAAACAGAAGCTGTGTTACATTCTTCCTGTTGAATGCGAGGTTACTATTGTCCATGAGGCTTAAGTTTTACAACAAGATATTTCTCATGGACGGACATGTTGAACAGAAAAAAGGAAGTTTCAGGTGGACAAATGGGCTTCTGAACGTGCTCGGCTTCTATTTACAACAACTTGTAGTCATCCTCCAATAATTTTTTTTGCATAGGATGTTGATTTTATGGATCAGACCGATCCATTTGTTTGAGACTATGAAAAAGAGTGGTTGGGTTAGATGTTATTGCTATATTCAATCAGGGATTTGTCTAAATTTGATGAACAATTAATCCTTGGGCTTTTTGTACCATTTTGTAAGCTTGAGTTACATGTTGTTGCCCTCGTACTCCCCTCCGCATGCCACTACACTGCCGCATCTTCCACGGCTCCTGTTCATTCCCGTCTGTGGCCTCGCCATCGTTCTCCGCCTTGGTTCACTCGTTGTGCCCGCCGCCGTATGGCGTTGTCAACATGGTCAACAACCGAGAGGAATAAGGAGAAGACTGTACATGGAGAGGCTGAGTAGGTACCCACCAGGGTCATTGCATTACACAAGCAGGTGCCTCATTATTACAAGCCAAAATAATACTTCTTCCTAATTGTTTGACAACTAGGTCCCATGCCATTATCAATGTAGTCAATAAACGAGAAAATTACATGAGGAGCGGATAACACCAGGGACCCAGCAGCTCGCCCAATTGTTTTCTAGTTTTAGAGACAGAACTCAGATGCGCGTTGTGCGGGTGCTGTGGCCCATCTAGCCCACGCTTATGATTTTATTTAAGCACATGACGATCCCAGTTGATATCTTTTTTCTTTCTGAAAATGGCTAGCCGAGTTATTTTTTTTGGAGAATACCCAACCGAGGCCTACTTGCTTTTCTCAGCCTTGCTGGACTGCACATCTTTCAAGACGAGGAGGGATGTAAGTAGTAAGAAATGGGCTTCCCCAGAAAATGGGCTATAAGTTGTAAGAAATGGGTTGTAAATTTTTAAACCAAAGCCAACTGGCAATTACATTCAAATATCATTTTTTGGATATCTCTACTCTTATAAAAAGCAAAGTTGGTGATGATGGTGTGCCTGCCATCCTGCAATATAGGTCGTCCGATCTATATCTAACAGATAGGAAGGAAACTATGACAATTTACCCGCACTCCTCTCCACATTTGCAGATATGGCCTTCCCTTGTTCATCCTTTTCTCCCACAAGATAAACTACTCATACAAATGCATCTTGATGTTCCGTGAAACGCACAGGCATCTTGCTAGTCAAGATTTTAAATTTCATTCATTTTTTGCGGATATTTTTTTTGAATTTTTTATATAGTTTTTAAAAAAATATTTTTTAACGTGACTCGAAATTTCGTGATTAAAAGAGTTCGGACCGACAGAAATATTCAAAATTTCGTTGAATTTTTTAGCAGTGCCCAAAATATGGTATCTAATACTAATAAAAAGAATATGGGATTCAAAATATCCTTAAGAATTAGCAAATGGGCTGTAAAATTTTGAAAATAATAGCTAATGGGTTGTAAGTTGTTTTCCACAGATTTGGAGGCTGACTTCTGGGCCTACTAGGTTGACGATGACGTTGTCCTAAAAAAATTGATGCGTACGCAAGCTTTGTCAACTTAGTGAACACAGAGCAATGACTGTTGGATGTCCATCCAATGGTCGTCATGCATCTTCAATCACTGATCTTCCTGGTCTAGCCACCCAAATGAGCACCGGCGGAACTGCCTGCTCCCTCCTCCCTTGGACGGTTGTGCTGCCGCCAGGCCATCCCTCTACCCACCCGCACATCTTGTTATTTTCTGGCAACGTCAGCCTCACCCCGCAGCTGACTGATACGTCTCCAATGTATCTTTATTTTTTTATTGTTCCATGTTGTTTTATTATCAATCTTGGATGTTTTATAATCATTTTATAGTCATTTTATATCATTTTCGGTACTAACCTTATTGACATAGTACCAAGTGACAGTTGTTGTTTTTCCATGTTTTTACATCACAGAAAATCAATATCAAACGGAGTCCAGATGCCATGAAACTTTATGAAGATTTTTTTGTACCAGAAGGAAGATGTTGGGCCCTGGTTGCACCTGGGGGGAGTTCCGAGGAGGGGACAACCCACCAAGGCGCGCCAGGAGGCCCAGGCGCGCCCTGGTGGGTTGTGCCCACCTCGGGTGGCCCCGGGACCACCTCTTTGTTCTATAAATACACCAATATTCCCAAAACCCTAGGGGATACGATGAAATATTCATCCAGTTGCCGCAGAGTCAAGAACCACCAGATCCAATCTAGACACCATCACGGAGGGGGTTCACCACTTCCATTGGTGCCTCTCCGATGATGCGTGAGTAGTTCTTTGTAGACCTTCGGGTCCGTAGTTAGTAGCTAGATGACTTCATCTCTCTCTATTGATTCTCAATACAATGGTCTCCTGGCGATCCATATGATGTAACTCTTTTGCGGTGTGTTTGTTGGGATCAATGAACTTTGGGTTTATGATCAGATCTATCTTTTTATATCCATGAAAGTATTTGAGTTTCTTTGATCTCTTTTATGCATGATCTCTTATAGCCTCGTGTTTCTTCTCCCATATTTCAGTTTTGTTTGGCCAACTTGATCTATTTATCTTGCAATGGGAAGAGGTACCCGGTAGTGGGTTCCATCTTACTGTGCTTGATCCCAGTGACAGAAAGGGAACCGACACGTAAGTATCGTTGCTGCTAAGGATAAAAAGATGGGATCTATATCTACCACCATAGATAAACGAATCTCGTCTAGTGTCATTGTTCTTATTGCATTACTCTGTTTTTCCATGAACTTAATACACTAGATGCATTCTGGATAGCGGTCGATGTGTGGAGTAATAGTAGTAGATGCAGGTAGGAGTCCGTCTACTAATCTTGAACGTGATGCCTATGTAATGATCATTGCCTGGATATTGTCATAATTATTTGAGGTTCTATCAATTCCCAACAGTAATTTTTTCACCCATCGTTTGCTATTTTTCTCGAGAGAAGCCACTAGTGAAACTTACGGCCCCCGGGTCTTCTTTCTCATATATTTACTTTTACGATCTACTTTTCTCTTGCTTTTATTTTCAGATCTATTAAACTAAAAATACAAAAATACCTTGCTGCAATTTATTTTATTTGGCATTCAATCTATCAATATTTACAACTTTCTCCTGTCCATGTGCCATTTCTGGCGTTGTTACCCGAAACGGATTGACAACCCCTTTAACACGTCGAGTTGCGAGGATTTGTTATCTGTGTGCAGGGGCTGTTTACGTTGTGTTGCTTGGTTCTCCTACTAATTTGATAACCTTGGTTTCATATCTGAGGGAAATACCTACCGTCGTTGTGTTACATCATCCCTTCCTCTTTGGGAAAAAAAACCGACCTAGCTTTAAGCGACATCACTGGCTAGTCAGTGCTCGTACTCCCCTCTATATGGGCATCCATTGTTGTGGCTTCGCCGGCTCCGGGTCGTTCCCTTCCTGGGCATCGCCCTCGTCCACCGTGTTTGTGCTCTCGGCACGGCGTGGTCAATAATGGTCAACAAAGAACAGCCATCGGAAGAGCGATGTAAGTGGAGAGGCTGGCAGTAGGGACCCACACAAACAAGTGCCTCCTTATTACGCACAAAATAATGATTCCTCCACCTAACATCACAAAATAATGATTCCTCCACCTAATAGCTGGACCCACAGGAAGGGCCTCTACATTTCATGAAACAAACGTTCCTCTCGCTGACAGCTCGGACCCACGAGCTATATCTTCACACGTAAGGAAGTGCCTCCTTATTACGCACAAAAAAATGAATACTCCCCCTACTAGCTAGGACCCACCATAGTGGGAGGCTGACTTGCGGGCCTACTAAGTTGACGCGGATGGAGAGCTTTGTTACCTTAGTCAATATGGACGATTCTAGCTCCAATGACTGTACGATGTCCATCGAACGACCGTAGTGCTTCTTCAACCTTTGGTCTTCTTGCTCCAGCCGCCCAAACTAGCGACAGTCGTCTCGCCTGCTCCTGCCTCCCGTGGCTGGCCCTGCTGTCACGCAGGCCTGACCGCCCCACCCTACTGCAACCTTTGGCCAGGCCATCCCTCTACTCACCCACAACCCTTATTATTCTGCGGCGGCAGCCTCACACAGCAGCCAAACCAGTCAACCCTCGTACTCCTCTCCACGTGGGCATCCACTGCCGCGTCTTCCCCGGCTCTGCGTCGTCCCCTTCCTAGGCCTCACCGTTGTCCACCGCCTTGGCGCTCTCGGCGTGGCGTGGTCAATGTGGTCAAGGAACGGCTTTCATTAGAAGAATACTGTACGTGGAGAGGCTGACAGTTGGGTCCACGGCCGCAGCAAGGAAGTGCCTCCTTATTACGCTCAAAATAATGATTCCTCCACCTAAGAGCAGGGACCCACAGGACGGGCCACCGTATTTCGCAAAAAAATGTTTCCCCCTGATTGCTGGGATCCACCAGCTACATTTTCGCATGCAAGGAAGTGCGTCCATATTACGGGCAAAAAATATGATTCTCCCCCTGACAGCTAGGTCCCACCAGCTATAACTTCGCACGCAAGGAAGTGCCTCCTTACCTCCCTGACAGCTGGGACCCACCAGGTCAAACAATACATAGGGTTGTCTGTCTGGTTGCGAATGTGTACGTACATACTGGTCGATCGGTCTCTCTGTAGGCTGCAGCGATGAATCGTGGCCAAGTAAGGAAGGGCACGTGTCGTAGTAGAGGCGTAGGCGTAGCACGTCACGCAGTCCCGTCTATATCCTGTACACGTATGTACAGCCAGGGTGCAAGAAAGTTAATACGGCCACATATGTATGTACGGGCGGGGTCTAGAACGCCTACTCGCGCATACGTACGGCTAGGGCTCGTGTACATGGAGAGGCAGCGGAGAGCAGCGATGGCGTCATGTTCATCGGCAGCCAACCGACTGGGTCGAAATGGAGAAACTGCGTTGTGTTCATCGGGAGGCAATGGAATGCTTGCTGTTCATCAGGGGCCAACCGGCTTGGACGGAACAGCCGAAACGAGGTCGAAATGGAGAAACTGCGTTGTGTTCATCGGGAGGCAATGGAATGCTTGCTGTTCATCAGGGGCCAACCGGCTTGGACGGAACAGCCGAAACGAGGCCTGGCGTACCGCAGAATGGAGGAAACGGCCTTGTGTTCAACCAAGGGGTGCGGCGTACCCCAAAACGGAGGAAACGGACTTCTCTTCGACCTCCTATGGTCGAAACGGGGGTCTTGTTCATCAGGAGGGGTGTGGAATACCGCAAAACAGGACTCCACGGGCTATTGTTCATCCACCGTCTACTACCTCGCTCCAGCCTCCACGGGCTACTGTTCATCCACTGTCGACCTCCTCCAGCCCCCACATGCGACTGTTCACCCACGGCGTCTCCCTGCTGCCTCCACCAGCTATTGTTCATCCACGGGCTCCTGTTCCTCCAGCCTCCACCGGCTACTGTTCAACCACCCCTCCACGGGCTACTGTTCATCCAGCCGACCACCGGCTACTGTTCAACTAGCCCTCCATGGGGTCCTGTTCATTCACCCCCCAACCGGCTCGATCGGGGCCCTGTTCATCCAGCGGCAATGGCCTCTAGCTACTACCACGGGGTCCTGTTCATCCAACCCCCAACGGGAACTGTTCATCCAGCCCCGAACAAGCTCACTGTTCATCAAGAGGCAGCAGGTTCGATCGCCTTCAGTTAGCAGCAGTAGCAAAGGAATCGCTTGATTGGGTTCAGTTAACAGCCAGGGATCGATCAATCGCTTGGGTTCAGTAACGCGTAGCCAGTGCAATCGCTCGGGTTCAGTAGGCGAACACCTTGCTCGGGTTCAGTTAGAGCCAACGCCTCGCACCCACGCATGTATGTGTACGAGCGCAATCCCTCCGTGTATCACTCGGCCTTGACCACCCACCGTAACTGGGAACTCCTTGATATTTTCCTCGCCCTCGCTTCTACCACAGTTTTTCCGTCATGGATGGCCCAAAGAATGTCATGCAGCTGCGTCTCCGGCCTGCCCAGGACAAAAAGCCCATTTTTTGTCATGATTTTATGTCATAGAAGTAGGATCCCACCACATCTATGATGATATCGAGTTTTGTCACAATTATCATCATAGAAGTGTCCTAAGCATGACAGGAAAAAAATTCGTTCGCCCCAAAATGTCATGGATGTGTCTTTTTTTTGTAGTGTGACGACGGTGGAGGCAAACACTCGCCGCCTATGGCTGAATGCTCTCCTACTTGCCATTGAGCAGTCGGAGCGTGAGGCGGCGGCAGAAGCGGCTCGAGTGGCCAAGCAGAAGAGACAGCAGGACAGAGCTGTCCGCCGGATGAAGGGGCTCGTCGTCCTTTCTGACTCCTTGTCTGAGACGGCGATGACCATGGCTCCACCTCCTCCTCCGATGACCTAGACCCACCACCAGCCATAGACGCCTACACCTGCGCCGGTGAATGGAAGGGCAAAGGTCCGTTGCGGAAGTGGTGATCTTGCTCCTCCTCCTTTTAAATTATCATTTTATAGTTGTTTAAGTTAAGAACTTGTCCGACGCTGAACTGTGTTGATCTTTTGGATGATGCAGTGAGGTTTATGTGCATTTTGTTGTCTGTTTCATGCTGATTTCTTTGTCATTTATTTGAGCTCATAGAGTAGTTCGGCATGTTACATGCATAGTATGGATATATGAGTAAGATGCAGCTAGGGTTATAGTTATATGGAGTATCCAGCCAGTGCCCGCGGGCACGTCCACAGGCATTTGAGGACCGGACGTCATCGTTCTAGATATCTCCCAAGAAGCACTCTCGTCCCTGGCGGCTCCAATCCTAGCCACCGCTAGAAAACGCCAATCTTCTAGCGCTGTCCTCCGACGGCTCCCCTCCGCTAGCGACCGCGGTCGTCGACCATGAGGGGGGTCGCTGGATCCACGCGTGTGGATCTTTTTTACTTCCTCGTAGTCTAGGTTTTTAGATTGTTCATGGTCTTGGCTTCGGCGGCGATGATGATGATGTTGAATAAAAATTATTCGGATCCTTCCCTAACGAGGCCATCAGCCCTATTGTTGGAGATGGATTTGGAAACCAGTCTGTTCAAGAAAGGATGGCGTGGTGGTGATGGCATCCTCATGTCGGACCTGTGTCCTCGGGCTCCGTCGCTGCGACGACATTTGCTCCACTGTCGACGCGGAGCTTCAGAGGTAGTCCAGGAGTGGTGTGGTCTGCATCGACGACATCTGGAAGACAAAATGTGTGTTGAGTTTGTGGTTCGTGGATGGCAGGTATGGTTTCCTCCTTCGGCGTCTTAGTCGTGGTGGGGTGCTAGATCTGGAGTTTGATGGCGTGTCCGTGGTGCCCCCTCTGTATGATTCGTTCAACATCAATGGCCTCACTTTTGGTGAGCCACCTTGGAGGTCCGCAAAGCTGCATATCAATGATGGAGTCGCGTCGAGCTCTGCTGAGGAGGTGATTTGTCATTGTTTTCTTTGGTGGCTGCTGTAGTGGTGCTGGAGGCACATGACGGGCGTTGGTGTCAAGCTCAAAGATGTTATTCTATCTTTTTAGTTTTGTCATATCGGTCATTACATGACCTATACTTTAATCTTTATGATGGTATGAATGAGACATGTATTACCATGTAAAAATAAGGACGCGTCTAGTGGGTAGCCGGCTGCCCACTAGTGCGATCGAGTGGCCGGCCTGAAAAGATAAGTGTTGGGGAACGTAGTAATTTCAAAATTTTCCTACGCACACACAAGATCATGGTGATGCATAGCAACGAGGGGGAGAGTGTTGTCTACGTACCAATGCAGACCGACTGCGGAAGCGATCACACAACATAGAGGAAGTAGTCGTACGTCTTCTTCCCGATCCGACCGATCCAAGCACCGTTACTCCGGCACCTCCGAGTTCTTAGCACACGTTCAGCTTGATGACGATCCTCGGGCTCCGATCCAGCAAAGCGTCGAGGAAGAGTTCCGTCAGCACGACGGCGTGGTGACGATCTTGATGTACTACCGACGCAGGGCTTCACCTAAGCACTGTAACGGTATGATCGAGGTGGAATTTGGTGACAGGGGGCACCGCACACGGCTAAGGAACGATCTCAAGGATCAACTTGTGTGTCTTGGGGTGTCCCCTGCCCCCGTATATAAAGGTTGGAGGGAGGGGTGCTGGCCGGCCAAAGAGGGGGAGGCGCAGGAGGAGTCCTACTCCCACCGGGAGTAGGACTCCCCCCTCCAATCCTATTCCAACTAGGACTCCTTGGGAAAAAGGGAGAGGGAAAGAGAGAGAGGTGGCCGGCCACCTCTCCTAGTCCTAATAGGACTAGGGGAGGGGGGAGGTGCGCAGCCCTCCTTGGCAGCCCCTTTCACCTTTCCACAATGGCCCATGTAGGCCCATTTGGCTCCCGGGGGGTTCCGGTAACCCTCCCGGTAATCCGGTAAAATCCCGATTTCACCCGGAACACTTCCGATGTCCAAACATAGACTTCCAATATATCAATCTTTACGTCTCGACCATTTCGAGACTCCTCGTCATGTCCGTGATCTCATCCGGGACTCCGAACAACCTTCGGTACATCAAAATGCATAAACTCATAATAACTGTCATCGTAACGTTAAGCGTGCGGACCCTATGGTTCGAGAACAATGTAGACATGACCGAGACACATCTCCGGTCAATAACCAATAGCGGGACCTGGATGCCCATATTGGCTCCTACATATTCTACGAAGATCTTTATCGGTCAGACCGCATAACAACATACGTTGTTCCCTTTGTCATCGGTATGTTACTTGCCCGAGATTCGATCGTCGGTATCCAATACCTAGTTCAATCTCGTTACTGGCAAGTCTCTTTACTCGT
Organism: Triticum monococcum; assembly: GCA_034509565.1. NCBI lineage: Eukaryota > Viridiplantae > Streptophyta > Magnoliopsida > Poales > Poaceae > Triticum > Triticum monococcum. The sequence goes on along the minus strand of CM067845.1, from coordinate 360,069,675 downwards.
TCCGTAATACATCATCTCATAACTAACATCTTAGTTATTATGCTTGCAAGGCTTATGTGATGTGTATTACCGAGAGGGCCCAAAGATACCTCTCCGACAATCGGAGTGACAAACCCTAATCTCGAAATACGCCAACCCAACATCTACCATTGGAGACACCTGTAGTACTCCTTTATAATCACCCAGTTACATTGTGACGTTTGGTAGTACCCAAAGTGTTCCTCCGGCAAACGGGAGTTGCATAATCTCATAGTCATAGGAACATGTATAAGTCATGAAGAAAAGCAATAGCAACATACTAAACGATCGGGTGCTAAGCTAATGGAATGGGTCATGTCAGTCAGATCATTCAACTAATGATGTGACCTCGTTAATCAAATAACAACTCTTTGTTCATGGTTAGGAAACATAACCATCTTTGATTAACGAGCTAGTCAAGTAGAGGCATACTAGTGACACTCTGTTGGTCTATGTATTCACACATGTATTATGTTTCCGGTTAATACAATTCTAGCATGAATAATAAACATTTATCATGATATAAGGAAATAAATAATAACTTCATTATTGCCTCTAGGGCATATTTCCTTCAGTCTCCCACTTGCACTAGAGTCAATAATCTAGTTCACATTGCCATGTGATTTAGTAGCAATAGTTCACATCACCATGTGATTAACACCCATAGTTCACATCGTCATGTGACCAACACTCAAAGGGTTTACTAGAGTCAGTAATCTAGTTCACATCTCTATGTGATTAACACCCAAACAATACTAAGGTGTGATCATGTTTTGCTTTGTGAGGTAATTTTAGTCAACGGGTCTGTCACATTCAGATCCGTAAGTATTTTGCAAAATTCTATGTCTATAATGTTCTGCATGGAGCTACTCTAGCTAATTGCTCCCACTTTCAATATGTGTCCAGATTGAGACTTTAGATTCATCTGGATCAGTGTCAAAAACTTGCATCGACGTAACCCTTTATGACGAACCTTTTTGTCACGTCCATAATCGAGAAATATATCCTTATTTCACTAAGGATAATTCTGACCGCTGTCCAGTGGTCTACTCCTAGATCACTATTGTACTCCCTTGCCAAATCAGTGCAGGGTATATAATACATCTGGTACACAGCATGGCATACTTTATAGAACCTATGAATGAGGCATAGGAAATGACTTTCATTCTCTTTCTATCTTGTGCCGTGGTCGGGCTTTGAGTCTTTACTCAACTTCATACCTTGTAACACAGGCAAGAAACTTTTTCTTTGACTGTTCCATTTTGAACTACTTCAAAATCTTGTCAAGGTATGTACTTATTGAAAAACTTATCAAGCGTCTTGATCTATCTCTATAGATTTTGAAGCTCAATATGTAAGCAGCTTTACCGAAGTCTTTCTTTGAAAAACTCCTTTCAAACACTCCTTTTATGCTTTACAGAATAATTCTACATTATTTCCCATCAACAATATGTCATTCACATATACTTATCAGAAATGTTGTAGTGCTCCCACTCACTTTCTCGTAAATACAGGCTTCACCGCAAGTCTGTATAAAACTATATGCTTTGATCAACTCATCAAAGCGTATATTCCAACTCCGAGATGTTTGCACCAGTCCACAGATAGATCGCTGGAGCTTGCATATTTAGTTAACACCTTTAGGATCGACAAAACCTTCTAGTTGCATCGTATACAACTCTTCTTTAGCAAATCCATTAAGGAATGCAGTTTTGTTTATCCATTTGCCAGATTTCATAAAATGCGGCAATTGCTAACATGATTCGGACAGACTTAAGCATAGATACGAGTGATAAAATCTCATTGTAGTCAACACCTTGAACTTGTCGAAAACCTTTTGCGACAATTCTAGCTTTGTAGATAGTAACACTACTATCAGCGTCCGTCTTCCTCTTGAAGATCCATTTATTTTCTATGGCTTGTCGATCATCGGACAAGTCAACCAAAGTCCATACTTTGTTCTCATACATGGATCATATCTCAGATTTCATGGCTTCAAGCCACTTTGCGGAATCTGGGCTCACCATCGCTTCTTCATAGTTCGTAGGATCATCATGATCTAGTAGCATGACTTCCAGAACAGGATTACCGTACCACTCTGGCGCGGATCTTACTCTGGTTGATCTACGAGGTTCAGTAGTGTCTTGTTCTGAAGTTTCATGATCATCATCATTAGCTTCCTCACTAACTGGTGTAGGTGTCACAGAAACATTTTTCTGTGATGTACTACTTTCCAATAAGGGAGCAGGTACAGTTACCTCGTCAAGTTCTACTTTCCTCCCACTCACTTCTTTCGAGAGAAACTCCTTCTCCAGAAAGTTTCCGAATTTAGCAACAAAAGTCTTGCCTTCGGATCTGTGATAGAAGGTGTATCCAATAGTTTCCTTTGGATATCCTATGAAGATGCACTTCTCCGATTTGAGTTTTGAGCTTATCAGGATGAAACTTTTTCATATAAGCATCGCAACCCCAAACTTTAAGAAACGACAACTTTGGTTTCTTTCCAAACCATAGTTCATAAGGCGTCGTCTCGACGGAAATAGGTGGTGCCCCTTTTTAACGTGAATGCAGCTGTCTCTAATGCATGACCCCAAAAACAATAGTGGTAAATCGGTAAGAGACATCATAGATTGCACTATATCCAATAAAGTACGGTTATGACGTTCGGACACACCATTATGATGTGGTGTTCCAGGTGGCGTGAGTAGTGAAACTATTTCACATTGTTTTAACTGAAGACCAAACTCGTAACTCAAATATTTGTCTCCGCAATCTGATCGTAGAAACTTTATTTTCTTGTCACGATGTTTTTCACTTCACTCTGAAATTCTTTGAACTTTTCAAATGTTTCATACTTATGTTTCATCAAGTAGATATACTCATATCTGCTCAAATCATTTGTGAAGATCAGAAAATAATGATACCTGTCGCGAGCCTCAATATTCATCAGACCACACACATCAGTATGTATGATTTCCAACAAATCTTTTCTCACTCCATTGTTCCGGAGAACGGCGTTTTAGTCATCTTGCCCAAAAGGCATGGTTCGCAAGCATCAAGTGATTCATAATCAAGTGATTCCGAAAGCCCATCAGCATGGAGTTTCTTCATGCGCTTTATACCAATATGACCTAAACAGCAGTGCCACAAATAAGTTGCACTATCATTATTAACTTTGCATCTTTTGGTTTCAATATTATGAATATGTGTATTATTAAGATCGAGATCCAATGAATTATTTTCATTGGGTGTGTAACCATATTAGGTTTTATTCATGTAAACAGAACAACAATTTATTCTCTTACTTAAATGAATAACCGTATTACAATAAACATGTCAAATCATATTCATGTTCAACGCAAACACCAAATAACACTTATTTAGGTTCAACACTAATCCCGAAATTATAGGGAGTGTGCGACGGTGATCATATCAATCTTGGAACCACTTCCAACACACATCGTCACTTCACCCTTAACTAGTCTCTGTTTATTCTGCAACTCCCGTTTCAAGTTACTAATCTTAGCAACTGAACTAGTATCAAATACTGAGGGTTTGCTATAAACACTAGTAAAGTACACATCAATAACATGTATATCAAATATACTTATGTTCACTTTGCCATCCTTCTTATCCGCCAATCACTTGGGGTAGTTCCGCTTCCAGTGACCAGTCCCTTTGCAGTAGAAGCACTTAGTCTCAGGCTTAGGATCAGACTTGGGCTTCTTCACTTGAGCAGCAACTTGCTTGCCGTTCTTCTTGAAGTTCCCCTTCTTCCCTTTGCCCTTTTCTTGAAACTAGTGGTCTTGTCAACCATCAACACTTGATGTTTTTCTACCTTCGTTGATTTCAGCATCACGAAGAGCTTAGGAATTACTTTTGTCATCCCTTGCATATTATAGTTCATCACAAAGTTCTACTAACTTGGTGATGGTGACTAGAGAATTCTGTCAATCACTATCTTATCTGGAAGATTAACTCCCACTTGATTCAAGCGATTGTAGTACTCAGACAATCTGGGCACATGCTCACTAGTTGAGCGATTCTCCTCCATCTTTTAGCTATAGAACTTGTTGGAGACTTCATATCTCTCAACTCGGGTATTTGCTTGAAATATTAACTTCAACTCCTGGAACATCTCATATGTTCCATGACGTCCAAAACGTCTTTGAAGTCCCGATTCTAAGCTATCAAGCATGGTGCACTAAACTATCAAGTAGTCATCATATTGAGCTAGCCAAACGTTCATAACGTCTGCATCTGCTCCTGCAATAGGTCTGTCACCTAGCGGTGCATCAAGGACATATTTCTTCTGTGCAGCAATGAGGATAAACCTCAGATCACGGATCCAATCCGCAACATTGCTACTAACATCTTTCAACACAATTTTCTCTAGGAACATATCAAAATAAACACAGGGAAGCAACAACGCGAGCTATTGATCTACAACATAATTTGCAAAATACTACCAGGACTAAGTTCATGATAAATTTAAGTTCAATTAATCATATTACTTAAGAACTCCCACTTAGATAGATATCCCTCTAATCCTCTAAGTGATCACGTGATCCAAATCAACTAAACCATAACCGATCATCACGTGAGATGGAGTAGTTTTCAATGGTGAACATCGTTATGTTGATCATATCTACTATATGATTCACGCTCGACCTTTCGGTCTCCGTGTTCCGAGGCCATATCTGTATATGCTTGGCTCGTCAAGTATAACCTGAGTATTCCGCGTGTGCAACTGTTTTGCACCCGTTGTATTTGAACGTAGAGCCTATCACACCCGATCATCACGTGGTGTCTCAGCACGAAGAACTTTTGCAACGGTGCATACTCAGGGAGAACACTTCTTGATAATTTAGTGAGAGATCATCTTATAATGCTACCGTCAATCAAAGCAAGATAAGATGCATAAAAAGATAAACATCACATGCAATCAATATAAGTGATATGATATGGCCATCATCATCTTGCGCTTGTGATCTCCATCTCCGAAGCACCGTCATGATCACCATCGTCACCGGCGCGACAGCTTGATCTCCATCGTAGCATTGTTGTCGTCTCGCCAATCTTATGCTTCCACGACTATCACTACCGCTTAGTAATAAAGTAAAGCATTACATCGCGATTGCATTGCATACAATAAAGCGACAACCATATGGCTCCTGCCAGTTGCCGATAACTTGGTTACAAAACATGATCATCTCATACAATAAAATCAGCATCATGCCTTGACCATATCACATCACAACATGCCCTGCAAAAACAAGTTAGACGTCCTCTACTTTGTTGTTGCAAGTTTTACGTGGCTGCTACGGGCTTAAGTAAGAACTCATCTCACCTACGCATCAAAACCACAACGATAGTTCGTCAAATAGACTCCGTTTTAACCTTCTCAAGGACCGGGCGTAGTCACACTTGGTTCAACTAAAGTTGGAGAGACAGTCTTCCGCAAGCCATCTATGTGCCAAGCACGTCGAGGGAACCGGTCTCGCGTAAGAGTACGCGTAAGGTTGGTCCGGATCGTCTCGTCCAACAATACCGCCGAACCAAAGCATGACATGCTGGTAGGCAGTATGACTTGTATCGCCCACAACTCACTTGTGTTCTACTCGTGCATATAACATCAAACCATAAAAACCAAGGCTCGGATGCCACTGTTGGGGAACGTAGTAATTTCAAAATTTTCCTACGCACACACAAGATCATGGTGATGCATAGCAACGAGGGGGAGAGTGTTGTCTACGTACCAACGCAGGCCGACTGCGGAAGCGATCACACAACGTAGAGGAAGTAGTCGTACGTCTTCTTCCCGATCGGACCGATCCAAGCACAGTTACTCTGGCACCTCCGAGTTCTTAGCACACGTTCAGCTCGATGACGATCCTCGGGCTCCGATCCAGCAAAGCGTCGAGGAAGAGTTCCGTCAGCACGACGGCGTGGTGATGATCTTGATGTACTACCGACGCAGGGCTTCGCCTAAGCACTATAACGGTATGATCGAGGTGGAATTTGGTGACAGGGGGCACCGCACACAGCTAAGGAACGATCTCAAGGATCAACTTGTGTGTCTTGGGGTGTCCCCTGCCCCCGTATATAAAGGTTGGAGGGAGGGGGGCTGGCCGGCCAAAGAGGGGGAGGCGCAGGAGGAGTCCTACTCCCACCGGGAGTAGGACTCCCCCCTCCAATCCTATTCCAACTAGGACTCCTTGCGAAAAAGGGAGAGGGAAAGAGAGAGAGGTGGCCGGCCACCTCTCCTAGTCCTAATAGGACTAGGGGAAGGGGGAGGTGCGCAGCCCTCCTTGGCAGCCCCTTTCACCTTTCCACAATGGCCCATGTAGGCCCATTTGGCTCCCGGGGGGTTCCGGTAACCCTCCCGATAATCCGGTAAAATCCCAATTTCACCCGGAACACTTCCGATGTCCAAACATAGACTTCCAATATATCAATCTTTACGTCTCGACCATTTCGAGACTCCTCGTCATGTCTGTGATCTCATCCGGGACTCCGAACAACCTTTGGTACATCAAAATGCATAAACTCATAATAACTGTCATTGTAACGTTAAGCGTGCGGACCCTACGGTTCGAGAACAATGTAGACATGACCGAGACACGTCTCCGGTCAATAACCAATAGCGGGACCTGGATGCCCATATTGGCTCCTACATATTCTACGAAGATCTTTATCGGTCAGACCGCATAACAACATACGTTGTTCCCTTTGTCATCGGTATGTTACTTGCCCGAGATTCGATCGTCGGTATCCAATACCTAGTTCAATCTCGTTACTGGCAAGTCTCTTTACTCGTTTCGTAATACATCATCTCATAACTAACATCTTAGTTATTATGCTTGCAAGGCTTATGTGATGTGTATTACCGAGAGGGCCCAGAGATACCTCTCCGACAATCGGAGTGACAAACCCTAATCTCGAAATACGCCAACCCAACATCTACCATTGGAGACACCTGTAGTACTCCTTTATAATCACCCAATTACGTTGTGACGTTTGGTAGTACCCAAAGTGTTCCTCCGGCAAACGGGAGTTGCATAATCTCATAGTCATAGGAACATGTATAAGTCATGAAGAAAAGCAATAGCAACATACTAAACGATCGGGTGCTAAGCTAATGGAATGGGTCATGTCAATCAGATCATTCAACTAATGATGTGACCTCGTTAATCAAATAACAACTCTTTGTTCATGGTTAGGAAACATAACCATCTTTGATTAACGAGCTAGTCAAGTAGAGGCATACTAGTGACACTCTGTTGGTCTATGTATTCACACATGTATTATGTTTCCGGTTAATACAATTCTAGCATGAATAATAAACATTTATCATGATATAAGGAAATAAATAATAACTTTATTATTGCCTCTAGGGCATATTTCCTTCAGTAAGGCCCTGTTCGCCCCCCCCCCCCCCCCCCCGCGCGTTCCAAAAAAGGTAGGATAAACGGCCACCAAGAATCGATCGAGCAGCTAATCCCGAATAGAAAAGCCCACTCCCGCCAGCTATACCTACCCAGCATCCCAGCCCCTCCCACGCTCGTTGCCTTCTTCTCCACGAAATAAGGGGATCCAAGGCCCTTCTTCCTCCTCCTGTATAGCCGCCATGGCAGCCCCAAAGTAGAAGAAACTGCTTCAAAAAAGAGATTTAAGGGCAGGGTGATCAGAGCCATACCAGGCAGCAACATCAGGCAACTAATTCCCCTCTACCCCTCTTCAGTCCCCCCCTTCTTCTACTGCATATGTAAACCCCCTTCTCTATGGATCTAGCACAAATCCATGGAGAAGCTGCTTCAAGAAAGGAGAGGATCTGGCACATCACCCCATTGTCAGCATCACAACCCCCCATGAGTGCCATGTCTACAACTGAAAACTAACCATGGACACAAGCCTACTATTTTCTGATTCCTGCAACTAAACAACCTAGTTAATTTCCTGGTTTAATGTGCAACTAAACACAAGTCCTTACTTTAGTTGCACACCTTTCTAGTTGCACACTAAACATGGTTTGAGACCAACTTTAACAAAACTGAACATGTTTTCTAACATGCATGACAGCCAAGTTTCCCCCTGGATGTGTTCAGCAAGCCGACTAAGACATATTTTCTGGCCAACTAAAACATGGTTCTAGCTGACTCAACATGCATTGTAGCCAAAACTAAACATGCATTCTACCAACTTGTAGTTATTGTTTGCAAATGAACATATTGACTGTCCAAAGAATATGTGCAACTGAAAATGCATAAATGAGCAACTGAACATACATCCCGGCCAACTGAACCTGTATTCTGGCAACTCAACATGCATGCTAGCGAAACTAAAACATGCATTGTACCCCACATGTACTGGATGTTTTGTGAGTGAACACTTTAGAAAACCTGAAGTATATGTGCAATAAAAAAATGAATAACAATGACTAATTGGTTGGGATATCAAGCATAGGGGATGAGTTGAGAAATCAAACATCCTAGCCAGACTAAAACCTGTATACTAGCCAAACTCCACATGCATTGTAGCCAAAACTAAACATGCATTCTACCGACTTGAACTTGTTGTTTGCAAATAAGCATAGTAAAAAAACTGTAGAATTTGTGCAACCAAAAATCCATAAATGTGCAACTGAAAACATGCATCCTAGCCAGCTGAAACATGCATCCTGGCCAAACTGAACATGCATGTTGGCCAGCTGAAAAACATGTATCCTGGCCAACTAAACATGTATCCTGGCCAACTGAAAATGCATCCTGGCCAACTGAGACATGTATTCTAGCTAAAAACCAAAAATCTGTAGTACGACAGCAAAAACACAAAGAACTTTTGTGAAAACCACACAATGATGCATACCAACTTCTCCAGCAATTTGTGCAACAGAAAAATAAATCAGGCTAATGAAACCACAAACCATAGTAAAAATAGTCACGCATATATTCTTGTCCTGCAGCTATTGCAAAGCTATAGTGTAAAAATATGTTCAATATACTAGAATTAAAAACAGAAACGGCGATGAAACATATATCTATAATGTCTCATCCAAATCTTCTTTCTTCTTTCACCTGGATTTTTCATCTCAATTGTAGCATCAAATTATATCCAAATTATGTGCAGAAAAATATAAATCAGCTCCTTGCCAATAGAAAACCTGCAGATCATTGTAGCAAACAAAGGAAAAAGTCAGAAAAACACTGAAGTAAAAAAAGGCATGTTCTTTATCTATGCCACCTATTTACTGCAAACTGTGCAACTAACATAACCACTCTGTGCAATCAAAAAAATGCATACCTGTTATAAAAAAGATTCTGCTATAGACATGTACCTTTGCAACTAAGATTGTCATAATGGTGTGCAAGTGCTTATGATTGTGTTGTAGCATACAAAAACAGAAAAGTTTTTAGGTTGCCTGAAACACTATTTCATGATTAAACTGATGACATCACTTCCATCTTTTTTATGTCCAGGGGTGTGTGGCAATAGCACAAAAAAGAAAAAGAAAATGATTGATCTCAATGAGTTGCCTCCTGATCTCAATGAGCTTCCTCATGATATGGATCAGCAGCAAGCCAGCATACCACCAGTAGCTAATGCTGATTATGGGACAGAAAATGGGTGCTCTATTTACTACATGCAGACAAGTCGTGGGCCTAACCCTATGGGCCATGACAATGTGGCAGGGCAGTCATCAACTCGTGGTTGCCCCTGTAGTGGTGTCTTTGCAGTCAGAGAGCCATACTCTTGATGACACGGGCACCACGGCAAATGTTCGTGGTCCAACCAGGACTGAGCTAGGAGCTGGTGTTGTTGATGGTGTTGTGCAAGGAGAAGAAGGAGAGGATGAGGCTGGTTCTCAGCCCATGGAACCCTATGTTGGCATGAGGGTTGACAGCCTTCAAATTGCTAAGGATCATTGCAATAGCTACGCCCTACGAATGGGTTTCTCTATCAAGATGAACACCTCTAGGCACACAGCTCGCACCAATGTATTGGTAAAACAACGGTTTTGTTGCAACAAGTACAAGAAACCCAAAGCCGATGATGGAGGAGATGAGGCTACTCATGTCCTGGACCCTATACCAGATCCAAAACCTGTTGATGGTGATGAGAAAATGGAAGATGAACCTCCAATCTTTGCTGAAGAGGAGGTTGGTCCTAGTAAGAAAAGGCAAAAACGGAAACACGAGACAATAAAGCAGACTCAATGCAAGGCAAAAATGTTGGTGAAGCTGCTAGATGGCCGATGGGAGGTGACACACTTTGTTCGTGACCACAATCATCCGCTGGTGAAAAAACCTTCGTTGTCCAAATACTTGAGATTCCACCAAGGCATCTCTCCTGATGAAAAGGAGCTTTTGCGCATCTTATATAACTACAACTTCACTACATGTGTGTTTCTATATCCCTTACAGAATTAAGTTTCCCTCTAGGCAGTGTAGTGCGCAACTGTTATGGTACTACTGTGCAACTAATAGGTCTTAAGTGTGCAACTAGTGTCCAACTTCCCATGTTGTTTCTATATCACTTTGGTGCTTGTTGTGCAACTAGATTACCTTCACTGTGCAACCACACAATGTCATGTGTGCAAAGTGCAAGTGTTTTTAAAGGTGCATCTACGCGTCCATTTCCTGCAATTGTCCTCTGTGCCAACACATGTCCTATTACTATGCAGCTAGATGTGTGGATTCGTGTGACTAAAAAACATATATATTTTTTTGTATTATGCAGGACGTATGATGCATATAATGGCAGAGTTCTATGGATCTGAGCTGATGGTGCCGTTCAGACCAAAGGTGATAACAAATCTGTGTACAAGTTTTTGTAGAGATGACACAAAGGAGGGTGACATGATTGAGACAATTGCGCACTTCAAGGATATACAGAAAACCGATCCAAACTTCTTCTATAAGGTAAAATATGATGAAGAGGTCAGAGTTGTCAACATATTTTGGGTGGATGGCTTAGCTCGAAAAGCTTATGCGAAGGCGTACCACGATTCCATATTGTTTGACACCACCTACATGACCAACATGTACAATATGCCGTTCGCGCCCTTCATCGGAATAAACCTACATGGTCAATCTTTCATGCTGGGTTGCGCGTTTGTGAGGCAGGAGTTGGCATCGAGCTTTGATTGGGTCTTCTGAGCATTCCTAGAGGCTATGGACGGCAAACCTCCTGACAAATTCATAACTGATTAGGATGGTGCGATGAAGCAGTCAATAGAGAGCATCTTTCCCACCACCGTGCATCGCTGTTGTCGATGGCACATCATGAAAAAGGCTCAGGAAAAAGTTGGTTGGCTGTTGTGCCGAAATCAAGGGCTCTTTGATGATTTCAACTACTGTGTTGACTTCAGCTTCACTCCAGATGAGTTTGAGCAGAATTGGGCTAGGTTAATGATGAAGTACGAGGCTATGACACACACACACACACACTTTCAGAAGTTGTACGAATACAGGTCAAGTTGGGTGTCGTGCTACTTCAAACACAGGTTCTTCCCCTTCTTGCAGTCTACACAACGTAGTGAGGGGTTCAACACTGTCCTAAAAAGATATGTGAACCCACACAACTCAATGCTGAACTTCGTCAAACAGTATGAAAAAATTCAGAACCACATCCTTGCCAAGGAAGGCTGCAATGATTACGTGACATAACACCTTGAGATTGATCTATGGTCCAACTTCCCAATAGAGAGGCAAGCTTACGAAACCTACACTAGGGACCTTTACCGCAAGTTCCGAGAAGAGTTTGAGTTCATTGGACGTTATAATGCGTTCCAAGTTGGTGTTGTTATTTTTGAGCTCAGACCGAACCAGGAATTTATTGCCAAATATGGTTCTCGAAACTACTTGGTACAGGCAAAGGTGGGGAGGGTTCCTATTTGTGTGAGTGATGCAAAATGAACAAGGACGGCATGCTCTGTTGCCACATCCTCAAGGTGTTCACCCATCTTGGAGTTGATGTCATACTAGAAAGGTACATGCTAAGATGGTGGACACCTACTGTTGTCCCTAGTGCGCCATGGACTATGTATGAGCAACCGGATGAAATGCCTCCTCAATCAAAGAAGCAGATAAGGGAGAGAAACATGATATACGATTTTGTGAAACTAGCCAAGTTTGCAAGTGGCTCTGATGCACCACAGGGCATTGTATACAAGCATATGCGTGGAGCACGCACCGAGATCAGCCACCTGAACAAGTCCAAGAAAAATAAAAAACCGCCTGCTACTATGGGGTCATCAGGTGATGGCAACCCTCGAGGACCTCCTCCAACTCCTAGCCCTACACTGCATGCTCCGCCACCTCCTCCCCCGTCGGGCCCAACAAGCAGTGCCCCGCGTGCTCCTCCCAATGGCCCTACAAGCAGTACTCGGGGGGCTCATCATCTAGGTAATTACCTGCCCCAACTCCACATCTAACTAGGTGTGTAACTTTAGTTGCACACATCATGGTGCCTAGTTGCACAAAACAGGGTACCCAGTTGCGCACGCGCGCAAACTCATTCGGCCTACGTGCACCACCCCGAAACCCTATTGAGCGCTCTATGTTACTTCGAGCATTAAGATGAACCACTAACTTGTTTTTCCTGTTCTGGCTATAGGTGATTACCATCCAAGTGCCATGACGGGTCGTGCTCCTATAGGTTTTCTTTTCAACTTAACTTGCACACATCAAACCAGTTAGTCGCACAGCATGAGCTACGTGGTTGCAAAGAACATCAGTCCTGGTTGCGCAAAAAAAACACTGAACTTTTTATACCATTATTCCACAAGTGATTGAATAGAACCTCGTGTTGGTCCAACGCCCACGCACACAGGCCCTACTGCCCCGTCGAAGGCTGCATCCCCTGCACAAGCCTCTGATGATTTTGTGCCGAGGGATCCTCCAAGGTCTACTACAAAGGGTAGGGCGAAGAGTCGATGGTACAAATCGTCTCTAGACCTACACCCAAAGAAGAAAAACAAACGCAGCCACTGCCAATTTACAGAGCACACTGCCGGTGTATGTCCACTGAGGCAGCTGTGACTCTCTTACATTGTTTGTATGGAAAAAGGAAAAGGGAAAGGAATGATGGTTCTTGAGCAATGTTGGCTCCTGGTGGACACATTCAACATCTAGGCAACATCTATGCTTTCTCTCTGTGTAAGTTGATTTCCTTGAATTAGTTCCTACACTATGTAATGGTTACTATTTGTGCCTTTGTTGGCAAATGGTTTAATATTAAGTTGTTGAATAGTTGTATGCCCAGTCCTCCTAATGTGTCAACAAAAATGATGACATTGAGTTGCAACGGAATTACTACTAGTGTGCAACTACAAATATGTCAAAAAATTGTGCAAACCATCAAGGCATTGAAAAAGGGCAGAGCATAAAAAGAGTACTAACCTAGTCCTTGTCATATCTCAGCAACTTCCTTCATGGGGCTGAGTTGTGCGTACTGGTGACCCAATTATATGCCAGCTTCTTCCTGATGTTGAGTACTTCCTTGGGATCATAGTTGGGCAGTTGGCTACCGTTCCGCTCAGTGGCGTTAAGTAGTGCGAACAGCCCACAATCATTGCTGCGAGGGAAAGGAAAAAATTTCACAGAAATTAAAAACAAAGAAGATGATGTACTCTGTGACACTGTGCAACTAATTATGTGCCACTATGCAACTACTGATGTTCCACTGTGCTACTGGCTAGATAATCCACGTGAAAATCATAAAAATGAAGAGATTGCTAACTAGTTGTGTGTCTTAAAGAACTATAGATTGTGCATATAGAAAACAAATAATTATTTAAATAAAAATAAGAAATTGTACATCTTGAAAATTTTAAGGACTACGGATTGACTGAAAAAATGAGAAGAATGTCATGCTTCTTGTCTTACTCGATGTGTTCCTTCGGTACATTGATGTCAATAATATGAAAGTGCTCGATGCTGGACTTTTGGTAATGCTTCCTCCATAACTGGCGTACTGCCCCCCCCCCCCTGATGGTAGAGGCGGTGTTCATCAACTCAATGTGATCTAGCTTCCTGCTTGAATCAAGAACTTCGAAACGTCTATCCCTCAAGTTGATGTTGAACACCCAATAGTGTCTGCCTCCTTCACGGTCGTTTATATTAGTGCACTCAAGCACTGACAGCATGACCTGCACACGTGAACGATTGAGATACAAAGACACACTGTAGGTAAGAAAACGGTAAAAAATGGTGAGGTTAAACAGGTTGCCAGAAAGTATTTACCAACTAATAGATGTGTCATGTGCAACTGAACATTCTATGAGTGCCAACTAAGAGATGGATCATGTGGGCATAGCACTGACCAAGTCTTGTTGTCGAGATGGTTGTTGTATTCAAACTTATTGTTTATCTCAGTCACATTGTGGATCCCTTGCTATAATTGATTTGCAGAAATTATAAACATGCCTCAAACTCCTTATTAGATGAAAGGACTCCCTGAATTGGTCAACAGAAGTAGTACAAAAAAGAATTGGGTAAAAAGGTTTTGAAAAAACTTACAGAAAACGTTAGTGGCATAATGACCTTCTTTGACCCTTCTAGTAAGTTATCCATGATGTGTATGATTCAAGTCTCAATAACAATTCTTGACATCCATTGAACAGGCTTCATGGAATCAACTAACACCTTCATAGAAATGTAGAAAGCACCATACCTGACTATCTCAGGGATGAATTTTTTTTTGAAAGAAATAAAATACAAATTAGCTTGAAGGGTCACAAAAAATGTGTATTAAAAAAACAAGAGTGTGCAACTAAAAGCATTGTCCTGTGCAACATGCTCTGCTTGCTGTGCAACTAAGTGGTGGTATTGTGCAACTGGAAAAGATATGTATATAGGCTGTGGGGAGTTGGTTTACCTGGTATCAACATCATTTGCTCTTGGGTGATGTCTGACCCAATATAAGAGGGCGGCATAAAGCTTATTGACTGCCTCATTGGACTTGAACGTCTTCTTTTTGTTGTAATCAATGAATGGGGACCTTTGAGATGCTCCGGGCCTTATTGCCCTCCTCGGTCTTCATGCAACAGGTGGTCTTGAAGAACTGCTCGTGCCAACTGTCGATTCTCCGCATATCGGGGTGTGGTAGTTTTCTGGTGATCCAACATCTGGCTGGTGAGGTAATCCCTTGCCAGCATCAGCAGTAGCGCATCATTCATTCACAGTTGTTGGGTGCAACTCACCCTCATCTATGATGATCACATTGACTTCCCCTATTGGTGCATTGCAGTACCGCCACCATGATAGCTATAAGAGTTTAATCTGCGTATGGGTTTAAGGCCCAGGGCATATCGTTGCGACACATTCACAGGTGCATCGTTCGCTGACTTGGTTCGCAATAATGTTGTAGTTGGCGGCCTAGGAGGCTTGCACCTGCTTACAATGTTGAACACCTCCTCTTGTGTTAATGCGTGCTGAAAGTAAGCTCTTGGTGATGCAAGCTTGCTTGGACATTGTGTGTTAGCTCTTGGAGACGCCAGTTTGGCAGTTCGATCACCTCCTTCCGTGTTTGGCATTGAAGTATCTCTTTGTGTTGGCACCTTGTGGCTTGCAATTGCAGGGGTGGCTTCCTGAGCAACAATGGTAGTTTTGACTGTGACCCCGCTGCTAATTGACACTTTAGTTGGTACACTAGTATCTCCAGTTGGCATCTTTCCATTCTTAGTTGGCAGCAATCTAGCTGAACTTGGCACTCTTGCATCGATGGCTGTGGCATGTTGTTCTGTCTCGTGTCTGAACCCCACACCTTTCCAGCCCTATTCCCCCTTTGTGCCCTTGGCAAACTTGACAATCTTTTGCTGCCTAGATGGTTTAGGTGGGACTGCTGAAAGAGGAGTCTTCCCCTTGATCTGTTGAACTCCTGTGATGGTTGTAGGCTCAACATGCATTGCTGTCACATCTTGAGTGGTGGTTGGCTCTCTTCTCACTACAGTTGGCACAACAGTTGGCACCATAGCTTTTCCACATTTATTTCAGCATCTTCCCTTTGCATCTGTTGCTTGGTTTGAGGCAACTTCGGATTCTTTTTCATTGAAACTACTTTGCGCTTCTGGAGCATATGAGGGTTGCCACGGATGTTGCCTTGCTCTTGCTGGAGCTTATATCTGGAAGCTGCTTCAAATATTCATTGTATTGTGCCTTCAAATGAACCCAGTCAAGACCCTTTCCTGCTTCCTCCACGTCAACTTGATTCTTTTCAGCCTCACTTAACAAGAACAGCTTCTGATCAATGGCAAAATCGATGTTCTGACACATCTCTTGGTGATGAAAGTCTGGCATGGGGAAAGTGAATGGCAAAGCTGGCTTCAAGTTGAATAGCTTGAACATATCGTTGCTCACCTGAGACTCCGCTTCATCATTTTTCTTTTGACTTCGGAAAATGCTCATCTTTATTGCAACTTTTATCCATCCACATCTCTAGTGTGCTCTTGCTGCTCATTGAGTTGTTGTTGTTGCTAGTCCCCCTAGTTGTATTGCCGCCTGTACCACCAGAACCAGGGCCCTTGTCATCATCGTCACCGATGTTGTCACTGTCTTCATTGGATGCCCCTTGATCATCACGATCAACATCCTCGTCTTCTTCCTCGTCATCTCCTTCCATCTCACTGCCATCAACTGCTGCACCTTTGAGGAATAGCACTACTAGTTGGAAAAGTTTCTACCCACTTAGTAACGTAATCAACAGCAACTAAAATATGTGTATACCCATTAGAGGAAAGAAACGGTCCCATATAATCAAAGCCCCAAACATCAAATGGTTCGATAACAAGTGAATAGTTCATGGGCATTTCTTGACGTCTACTAATATTACCAATTCTTTGACATTCATCACAAGACAAGACAAACTTACGGGCATCCTTGAATATAGTAGGCCAATAAAACCAGATTACAATACCCTATGTGCAGTTCTATCTCCAGCGTGGTGTCCTCCATAAGCCTCGGAGTGACACTTGCATAGGATCTGTTCATGTTCATGCTCAGGTACACAACGTCTAATAACACCATCTACTCCTTTTTTCTAAAGGCGCGGGTCATCCTAGAAGTAATGTCTTAAGTCATAGAAAAACTTTTTCTTTTGTTGGTATATGAAACTAGGTGGTATAAATTTAGCAACAATGTAATTAGCATAATCAGCATACCATGGAGCAGTACGAGAAGCATTTATGACACCTAATTGTTCATCGAGAAAGCTATCATCAATAGGTAGTGGGTCATCAAGAACATTTTCTAACCTAGAAAACTTGTCTGCAACGGGGTTCTCACCTCCCTTTCTATCAATAATATGCAAATCAAATTCTTGTAGTAGGAGAACCCATCTAATAAGTCTAGGTTAGCATCTTTCTTTTCCATAAGATATTTAGTAGCAGCATGATCAGTGTGAACGGTTACTTTAGAATCAACAAGGTAAGGTCTGAACTTATCACAAGCAAATACAACTGCTAAAAATTATTTTTTTAGTAGTAAAATAATTTCTCTGGGCACTGTCTAGAGTTTTACTACAATATTGGATAACATTTAATTTCTTAGGGTAAATTTCAATCAGGAGGCTAAACAATAGGTGCAGAAACCAAGGCTTTCTTAAGTATTTCAAATGCTTCTACACAATCATCATCAAAGACAAAAGGAACATCTTTTTGTAAGAGATTAGTCGGAGGCCTAGAAATTTTTGAGAAGTCTTTAATGAACCTCCTATAAAAACCGGCATGACCAAGGAAACTTCTTATACCTTTCATGTCCTTAGGACATGGCATCTTTTCAATAGCATCAACTTTAGCTTTATCATCTTCAATACCTCTTTCAGAAACTTTATGCCCCAAGATAATACCTTCATTAACCATAAAGTGGCACTTCTCCCAATTCAAGACAAGATTAGTTTCTTCACATCTCTGCAAAACTCGATCAAGGTTGCTTAAGCAATCATCAAAGGAAGTTCCAAATATGGAAAAATCATCCATGAAAACCTCAACAATATTTTCACAAAAGTCAGAGAATATAGCAGTCATACATCTTTGAAAGGTAGCAGGTGCATTACATAAACAAAAAGGCATACGTCTATAAGCAAAGGTATCGAAAGGCCAAGTAAAAGTGGTATTTTCCTTATCCTCTTTTGACACAGGTATTTGGGAGAAACCAGAATAACCATCTAGAAAGCAAAAATGTGTATGTTTGGATAATCTTTCTAGCATTTGATCAATAAAAGGTAAAGGGTAATGATCTTTTCTAGTAGCTTTATTTAATTTGTGAAAATCAATTACCATTCTATAACCTGTAACAATTCTTTGTGGGATCAATTCATCTTTATCATAAGGAATGACAGCAATACCTCCCATCTGAGGGACACAATGGACATGACTTACCCACTTACTGTCAGCAATGGGATAAATTATACCTGCCTCTAAAAGCTTTAGTATTTCATTTCTTACCACTTCTTTCATCTTAGGATTTAACCGTCGTTGGTGATCAACAACCGGTTTAGCGTCTTTCTACAATTTTGTGCTGGCATAGAGTGGGACTAATGCCCTTAAGATCATCAAGAGTATATCCAATAGCAGCACGGTGCGTCTTCAGAATTTTCAATAATTTCTCTTCTTCCTGCTCTGAAAGGTTTGCACTAATAATAACAGGATATATATTCTTTTCATCAAGATAAGCATATTTAAGAGTATCATGTAATGGTTTAAGCTCAAAAATGGGGTCACCCTTGGGTGGAGGAGGATCCCCTAGAATTTCAACAGGCAAGTTGTGTTTCAAAATAGGTCCTTGTTTAAACAATGCATCATCTATTTCCCTTCTTTCATTCATAAACATATCATTTTCATGGTCTAGCAAATATTGTTCTAAATGGTCATTAGGAGGCACGGCAATAGAAGCAAGACCAATAATTTCATCTTTACTAGGCAATTCTTTATCATGGGGTTGTCTATGAAATTTAGCAAAATTAAAATCATGAGACATATCCCCTAATCCAATAGAGACAACATCCTTTTTGAAGTCTATCTTAGCATTAATAGTATTCAAGAAGGGTCTACCAAATATAGTAGGACAAAATTCATCTTGTGGGGAACCAAGAACAAGAAAATCAGTAGGATATTTAACTTTCCCGCACAAGACTTCAACATCTTTAACAATCCCAACTGGTGAAATAGTCTCTCTATTGGCAAGTTTAATAGTAACATCAATATCTTCTATCTCAGCAGGTGCAATATCATGCATAATTTCTTTATATAAAGTATAAGGAATTGCGCTCACACTAGTAGCCATATCACATAAGCCATGATAACAGTGATCTCCTGTTTTAACAGAAACAACAGGCATGCCAACAATAGGTCTATGTTTATCTTTAGTATCGGGTCTAGCAATTCTAGCAGCTTCATCATAGAAGTAAATAACATGCCCATCAATATTACCGACCAAGAGATCTTTAACCATAGCAAAACTAGATTCAACTTTAATTTTCTCAGGGGGTGTAGGTGTTCTAGTATTACTCTAACGAACCACAGTTGAAGCTTTAGCATGATCCTTTATTCTAGCAGGAAAGGTGGTTTCTCAACATAAGCGGTAGGAACAATAGGATCAGCATTATAAGTGATAGTTTTTTCTTCAACTTTAATTGGTTCAACTACTTTTACTTCAATGGGAGGATGATATTTAAGCCACTTCTCCTTAGGGAGATCAACATGAGTAGCAAATGATTCACAGAAAGAAGCTACTATATCAGAGTCAAGTCCATATTTAGTGCTAAATTCACGGAAAGCACCGGTATGCATAAAAGACTAACACAATCAAGCTTGGGTGTTATACCTGACTCCTTACCTTCGTCGAGTTCCCAATCTTCAGAGTTGTGTTTAATTATTTCCAATAAATCCCGTTTGAATTCAATAGTTTTCATCATAAAAGGACCAGTACAAGAAGTATCGAGCAGGGAGCGATTATTGGGAGAAAATCGAGCATAAAAATTTTGAATAAAAATTTCTCTTGAGAGCTCATGATCGGGGCATGAATATAACATTGACTTAAGCCTCCCCCAAGCTTGAGCGATGCTTTCTGCTTCACGAGGCCAAAAATTATATATATAATTACGATCACGATAAACCAAATGCATAGGGTAAAACTTGTGATGAAATTCCAATTTCAATCAGTTGTAGTTCCATGATCCAATATCATCACATAGCCTAAACCATGTCAATGCATTTCCCTTCAAAGATAAAGGGAAGACCTTCTTGATAAGTCACACGTCTCCAACGTATCTATAATTTTTGATTGCTCTATGCTATATTATCAACTGTTTGGGACATTATTGGGCTTTATTATCCACTTTTATATTATTTTTGGGACTAACCTATTAACCGGAGGCCCAGCCCGGAATTCCTGTTTTTTGCCTGTTTTAGGGTTTCGAAGAAAAGGAATATCAAACGGAGTCCAAACAGAATGAAACCTTCGGGAATGTGATTTTCTCAACGAACAAGACACGGGAGACTTGGACCCTACGTCAAGACACAAGAGAGGAGGCCACGAGGTAGGGGGCGCGCCTACCCCCCCCCCCCCCTCCCAGGCACGCCCTCCACCCTCGTGGGCCCCGTGTTGCTCCACCAACGTACTCCTTCCTCCTATATATACCTACGTACCCCCAAACGATCAGATACAGAGCCAAGACCCTAATTCCTCCGCCGCAACTTTCTGTATCCACGAGATCCCATCTTGGGGCCTGTTCTGGAGCTCCACCGGAGGGGGCATCGATCATGGAGGGCTTCTACATCAACACCATAGCCCCTCCGATGAAGTGTGAGTAGTTGACCTCAGACCTACGGGTCCATAGTTAGTAGCGAGATGGCTTCTTCTCTCTTTTTGGATCTCAATACAATGTTCTCCCCCTCTCTTGTGGAGATCTATTCGATGTAATCTTCTTTTCGCGGTGTGTTTGTTGAGACCGATGAATTTGTGGGTTTATGATCAAGTCTATCTATGAACAATATTTTAATCTTCTCTGAATTCTTTTATGTATGATTGGTTATCTTTGCAAGTCTCTTCGAATTATCAGTTTGGTTTGGCCTACTAGATTGATCTTTCTTGCAATGGGAGAAGTGCTTAGCTTTGGGTTCAATCTTGTGGTGTCCTTTCCCAGTGATAGTAGGGGCAGCAAGGCACGTATTGTATTGTTGCCATCGAGGATAACAAGATGGGGTTTTCATCATATTGCATGAGTTTATCTCTCTACATCATGTCATCTTGCTTAAGGCGTTACTCTGTTTTCATTAACTTAATACTCTAGATGCATGCTGGATAGCGATCGATGAGTGGAGTAATAGTAGTAGATGCAGGCAGGAGTCAGTCTACTTGTCTCGGATGTGATGTCTATATACATGATCATACCTAGATATTCTCATAACTATGCTCAATTCTGTCAATTGCTCAACAGTAATTTGTTCACCCACCATAGAATACTTATGCTCTCGAGAGAAGCCACTAGTGAAACCTATGGCCCCGGGTCTATCTTCATCATATTAATCTCCCAATACTTAGTTATTTCCTTTGCATTTTACTTTGCTTTTATTTTACTTTGCATCTTTATCACAAAAATACCAAAAATATTGTCTTATCATATCTATCAGATCTCACTCTTGTAAGTGGCCTGTAGGGAATGACAACCCCTTATCGCGTTGGTTGCGAGGATTTATTTGTTTTGTGTAGGTGCGAGGGACTCGCACGTAGCCTCCTACTGGATTGATACCTTGGTTCTCAAAAACTGAGGGAAATACTTACGCTACTTTGCCGCATCATCCCTTCCTCTTCGGGGAAAACCAACGCAGTGCTCAAGAGGTAGCAAGAAGGATTTCTGGCACCGTTGCCGGGGAGGTCTATGCAAAAGTCAATATACCAAGTACCCATCACATACCCTTATCTCCCGCATTACATTATTTGCCATTTGCCTCTCGTTTTCCTCTCCCCCACTTCACCCTTGCCGTTTTATTCACCCTCCCTCTCTATCCTCCCTCTCTTTCTCTATTTGCCTCTTTTCGCGCGCTTGCTTTTTGTTTGCTTGTGTGTTAGTTTGCTTGCTTGTCACGATGGCTCAAGATAACACTAAATCGTGCGACTTCACCAATACCAACAATACTGATTTTATTAGCACTCTGATTGCTCCTCTTACCGATGCTGAATCTTGTGAAATTAATACTGCTTTGCTGAATCTTGTCATGAAAGATCCGTTTTCCGGCCTTCCTAGTGAAGATGCCGCTACCCATCTAAATAGCTTCGTTGATTTGTGTGATATGCAAAGAAAAAGATGTGGATAATGATATTGTTAAATTGAAGCTATTTCCTTTTTCACTTAGAGATCGTGCTAAAGCTTGGTTTTCGTCTTTGCCTAAAAATAGTATTGATTCATGGAACAAGTGCAAAGATGCTTTTATCTCTAAGTATTTTTCCTCCCACTAAGATCATCTCTCTTAGAAACGATATTATGAATTTTAAGAAACTTGATCATGAACATGTTGCACAAGCTTGGGAGAGAATGAAACTAATGATACGTAATTGCCCTACTCATGGTTTAAATTTGTGGATGATTATACAAAATTTTTATGCCGGATCGAATTTTTCTTCTAGAAATCTTTTAGATTCGGCTGCGGGAGGCACTTTTATGGAAATCACTTTAGGAGAAGCTACTAAACTCTTAGATAATTTTATGGTTAATTATTCTCAATGGCATACCGAAAGATCTACTAATAAAAAGGTGCATGCGATAGAAGAAATTAATGTTTTGAGTGGAAAGATGGATGAACTTATGAAATTATTTGCTAGAAAGAGTGTTTCTTCTGATCCTAATGATATACCCTTGTCTACTTTGATTGAGAATAATAATGAATCTATGGATGTGAATTTTGTTGGTAGGAACAATTTTGGTAACAACGCATATAGAGGAAATTTCAATCATAGGCCTTATCCTAGTAATATATCTAATAATTATGGTAATTCCTACAACAATTCTTATGGAAATTATAATAAGATGCACTCTTATTTTGAATCTAATATTAAAGAATTTATTACTTCGCAAAAGAGTTTCAATGCTATGATTGAAGAAAAATTGCTTAAGATTGATGAGTTGGCTAGGAACATTGATAGGATTTCTCTTGATGTTGATTCTTTGAAACTTAGATCTATTCCACCTAAGCATGATATCAATGAGTCTCTCAAAGCCATGAGAATTTCCATTGATGAGTGCAAAGAAAGAACCGCTAGGATGCGTGCTATGAAAGATGCCTTTATAAGAGCGTGTTCTTCTAGTTCATATGAAAATAAAGATGAAGATCTAAAAGTTATTGATGTGTCCCCTATTAAATCTTTGTTTTGCAATATGAATCTTGATAATGATGGGACTGAATATGATCCACCTTTACTTAGAAGGCGTTCCAAGAATTCGGAATTTTTTGATCTTGATGCTAAAATTGATAAAAGTGGGATTGAAGAAATTAAAACCCTAGATGTTGCTAAACCCACTATTATGGATTTCAAGGAATTTGACTATGAAAATTGCTCTTTGATTGATTGTACTTCCTTGTTGCAATCCGTGCTAAATTCTCCTCACGCTTATAGTCAAAATAAAGCGTTTACTAAACATATCGTTGAGGCCTTGATGCAATCTTATGAAGAAAAACTTGAATTGGAAGTTTCTATCCCTAGAAAACTCTATGATGAGTGGGAACCAACTATTAAAATTAAAATTAAAGATCGTGGATGCTATGCTTTATGTGATTTGGGTGCTAGTGTTTCCACGATTCCAAAGACTTTGTGTGATTTGTTAGGTTTCCGTGATTTTGATGATTGCTCTCAAAATTTGCACCTTGCGCATTCCACTATTAAGAAACCTATGGGAAGAATTAATGATGTTCTTATTGTTGCAAATAGGAATTAAGTTCCCGTAGATTTTATTGTTCTTGACATAGATTGCAATCCTTCATGTCATATTATTCTTGGTAGACCTTTCCTTAGAACGATTGGTGCAATTATTGATATGAAGGAACGAAATATTAGATTCCAATTTACATTAAGGAAAGGAATGGAACACTTTACTAGAAAGAAAATTAAATTAACTTATGAATCTATTATGACAGCCACTTATGGATTGCCTACCAAAGATGGTAATACCTAGATCTACCCTTGCTTATTATGCCTAGCTAGGGGCGTTAAACGATAGCGCTTGTTGGGAGGCAACCCAATTTTATTTTTATTCCTTGATTTTTGCTCCTGTTTAGTAATAAATAATTTATCTAACCTCTGTTTAGGTTGTGTTTTTTTGTTTTTAATTAGTGTTTGTGCCAAGTAGAACCGTTGGGAAGACTTGGGGAAAGTCTTGTTACACTTGCTGTAAAAAACAGAAAGTTTAGCACTCACAAGAACTGCCGCCATTTTTATTTGGAAAGTGATATTTAGTTAATTATTTTTGAAGATCATTAATATATAAATTCCTCACGTCCAGAAATTTATTTTAGAATTTTTGGGGTTCCAGATATTGAGCTAGCTACAGATTACTACAGCCTGTTCTTTTTTTGACAGATTCTGTTTTTCGTGTGTTGTTTGCTTATTTTGATGAATCTATGGCTAGTAAAATAGTTTATAAACCATAGAGAAGTTGGAATACAGTAGGTTTAACACAAATATAAATAAAGAATGAGTTCATTACAGTACCTTGAAGTGGTCTTTTGTTTTCTTTCGCTAACGGAGCTCACGAGATTTTCTACTTTGAGTTTTGTGTTGTGAAGTTTTCAAGTTTTGCGTAAAGATTTGATGGATTATGGAACAAGGAGTGGCAAGATCCTAAGCTTGGGGATGCCCATGGCACCCCCAAGATAATTTAAGGACACCTAAAAGCCAAAGCTTGGGGATGCCCCGGAAGGCATCCCCTCTTTCGTCTACTTCTATCGGTAACTTTACTTGGAGCTATATTTTATTCACCACATGATATGTGTTTTGCTTGAAGCGTCGTGTATGATTTGAGTCTTTACTTTTTAGTTTACCATAATCATCCTTGCTGTACACACCTTTTGAGAGAGCCATACATGATTTGGAATTTGTTAGAATATTCTATGTGCTTCACTTATATCTTTTGAGTTATATTGTTTTGCTCTAGTACTTCACTTATATCTTTTAGAGCACGGTGGTCTGGATTTGTTTTATAGAAACTATTGATCTCTCATGCTTCACTTAGATTATTTTGAGAATCCTAAATAGCATGGTAATTTGCTTAAAATCCTAATATACTAGGTATACAAGATTAATAATAAAACTTTCTTATGAGTGTGTTGAATACTATGAGAAGTTTGACGCTTGATAATTGTTTTGAGATATGAGGATGGTGAAAGTTATGCTAGTTGAGTAGTTGTGAATTTGAGAAATACTTGTGTTAAAGTTTGTGATTCCCGTAGCATGCACGTATGGTGAACCGTTATGTGATGAAGTCGGAGAATGATTTATTTATTGATTGTCTTCCTTATGAGTGGTAGTCGGGGACGAGCGATGGTCTTTTCCTACCAATCTATCCCCCTAGGAGCATGCGCGTAATACTTTGCTTTGATAACTTGTAGATTTTTGCAATAAGTATATAAGTTCTTTATGACTAATGATGAGTCCATGGATTATACGCACTCTCACCCTTCCACCATTGCTAGCCTCTCTAATACCGCGCACCTTTCGCCGGCATCATACACCCACCATATACCTTCCTCAAAACAGCCACCATACCTACCTATTATGGCATTTCCATAGCCATTCCGAGATATATTGCCATGCAACTTTCCACCGTTCCGTTTATTGTGACACACTCCATCATTGTCATATTGCTTAGCACGATCATGTAGTTGACATCGTATTTGTGGCAATGCCACCATTCATAATTCTTTCATACATGTCACTCATGAGTCATTGCATATCCCGGTACACCGCCGGAGGCATTCATATAGAGTCATATTTTGTTCTAAGTATCGAGTTGTAATTGTTGAGTTGTAAGAAAATAAAAGTGTGATGATCATCATTATTAGAGCATTGTCCTAGTGAGGAAAGGATGATGGAGTCTATGATTCCCCCACAAGTCGGGATGAGACTCCAGACGAAAAAAAAAGAGAAAATGCCCGAATAAAAAATGAGAGAAAAAGAAAGAAGGGGCAATGCTACTATCCTTTTACCACACTTGTGATTCAAAGTAGCACCATGATATTCATAGTAGAGAGTATCTCATTTCGTCACTTTCATATACTAGTGGGAATTTTTCATTATAGAACTTGGCTTGTATATTCCAATGATGGGCTTCCTCAAAATGCCCTAGGTCTGAATATTCATACCACAATTAAGCAGAATTACATTAAAATTATGCCAAGTAGCACTCCGCATCAAAAATTCTGTTTTTTATCATTTACCTACTCGAGGACGAGCAGGAATTAAGGTTGGGGATGCTTGATACGTCTCCAGCGTATCTATAATTTTTGATTGCTCCATGCTATATTATCTACTGTTTTGGACATTATTGGGCTTTATTATCCACTTTTATATTATTTTTGGGACTAACCTATTAACCGGAGGCCCAACCAAGAATTGCTGTTTTTTGCCTGTTTTAGGGTTTCAAAGAAAAGGAATATCAAACACAGTCCAAACGGAATGAAACCTTCGGGAACGTGATTTTCTCAACGAACAAGACCCAGGAGACTTGGACCCTACGTCAAGACACAAAAGATGAGGCCACGAGGTAGGGGCACGCCTACCCCCCCCCCCCCAGGCGTGCCCTCCACCCTCGTGGGCCCCCTGTTGCTCCACCGACGTACTCCTTCCTCCTATATATACCTATGTACCCCCAAACGATCAGATACGGAGCCAAAACCCTAATTCCACCGCCGCAACTTTCTGTATCCATGAGATCCCAGCTTGGGGCCTGTTCCGGAGCTCCACCGGAGGGGGCATCGATCACAGAGGGCTTCTACATCAACACCATAGCCCATCCGATGAAGTGTGAGTAGTTGACCTCAGACCTACGGGTCCATAGTTAGTAGCTAGATGGCTTCTTCTCTCTTTTTGGATCTCAATACAATGTTCTCCCCCTCTCTTGTGGAGATCTATTCGATGTAATCTTATTTTTGCGGTGTGTTTCTTGAGACCGATGAATTGTGGGTTTATGATCAAGTCTATCTATGAACAATATTTGAATCTTCTCTGAATTCTTTTATGTATGATTGGTTATCTTTGCAAGTCCCTTCGAATTATCAGTTTGGTTTCGCCTACTAGATTGATCTTTCTTGCAATG
Source organism: Triticum monococcum (assembly GCA_034509565.1). Lineage (NCBI taxonomy): Eukaryota > Viridiplantae > Streptophyta > Magnoliopsida > Poales > Poaceae > Triticum > Triticum monococcum. The sequence goes on along the minus strand of CM067845.1, from coordinate 360,042,351 downwards.
GGAGAAGTGCTTAGCTTTGGGTTCAAACTTGTGGTGTCCTTTCCCAGTGACAGTAGGGGTAGCAAGGCATGTATTGTATTGTTGCCATCGAGGATAACAAGATGGGGTTTTCATCATATTGCATGAGTTTATCCCTCTACATCATGTCATCTTGCTTAAGGCGTTACTCTGTTTTCATTAACTTAATACTCTAGATGCATGCTGGATAGCGGTCGATGAGTGGAGTAATAGTAGTAGATGCAGGCAGGAGTCGATCTACTTGTCTCGGACGTGATGCCTATATACATGATCGTACCTAGATATTCTCATAACTATGCTCAATTCTGTCAATTGCTCAATAGTAATTTGTTCACCCACCGTAGAATACTTATGCTCTCAAGAGAAGCCACTAGTGAAACCTATGGCCCCCGGGTCTATCTTCATCATATTAATCTCCCAATACTTAGTTATTTCCTTTTCTTTTATTTTACTTTGCATCTTTATCACAAAAATACCAAAAATATTATCTTATCATATCTATCAGATCTCACTTTCATAAGTGGCCATGTAGGGATTGACAACCCCTTATCGCGTTGGTTGCGAGGATTTATTTGTTTTGTGCAGGTGCGAGGGACTCGCGTGTAGCCTCCTACTGGATTGATACCTTGGTTCTGAAAAACTAAGGGAAATACTTACGATACTTTGCTGCATCATCCCTTCCTCTTTGGGGAAAACCAATGCAGTGCTCAAGATGTAGCAATAACATCCTCAGGCATACCTGCAAGCTTAAATAATCCACAAACTTCATCAATATAGATTAGGTGCAAATCGGGATGTAATGTTCCATCTCCTATAAAAGGATTAGCTAGCAGTTTCCCTATCATACCCGAAGGAATTTCGAAGTAAACATTTTCAGTAGGTTCGGTAGGTTGAGGAACAACTCTTTGCTCTACTGGTCAGGGTGAATAGACCCCGAACAAGTCCCTCAAAGGATTACTTTCCATAGTAACAAGTGACAGTAAATTTTAGCACACTATATAAATTTTTCCTTACCAAAGGCGCTTCACTCCCCGGCAACGGCGCCAGAAAATAGTCTTGATGACCCACAAATATAGGTGATATATCATAGTCCTTTCGATAAGTAAGAGTGTCGAACCCAACAAGGAGCAGAAGGAAATGACAAGCGGTTTTCAGTAAGGTATTCTCTGCAAGCACTGAAATTATCGGTAACAGATGTTTTGTGATAAGGTAATTCGTTACGGTAACAAGTAATAAAAGTAAACAAGGTGGAGCAAGGTGGCCCAATCCTTTTTGTAGCAAAGGACAAGCCTGGTGAATCTCTTATATAAAGGAAAGCGCTCCCGAGGACACATGGGAATTATCATCAAGCTAGTTTTCATCATGCTCATATGATTCGCGTTCACTAATTTGATAATTTGATATGTCGGTGGACCGGTGCTTGGGTACTGCCCTTACTTGGACAATCATCCCACTTATGATTAACCCCTCTTGCAAGCATCCGCAACTACAAAAGAAGTATTAAGGTAAACCTAACCACAGCATGAAACATATGGATCCAAGTCAGCCCCTTACGAAGCAACGCATAAACTAGGGTTTAAGATCCTGTCACTCTAGCAACCCATCATCTACTTGTTACTTCCCAATGCCTTCCCCTAGGCCCAAACAATGGTGAAGCGTCATGTAGTCGATGTTCACATGACACCACTAGAGGAGAGACAACATACATCTCATCAAAATATCGAACGAATACCAAATTCACATGACTACTTATAGCAAGACTTCTCTCATGTCCTCAGGAACAAACGTAACTACTCACAAATCATATTCATGTTCATAATCATAGGGGTATTAATATGCATAAAGGATCTAAACATATAATATTCCACCAAATAAACCAACTAGCATCAACTACAATGAGTAATCAACACTACCAGCAACCCACAGGTACCAATCTGAGGTTTTGAGACAAAGATTGGATACAAGAGATGAACTAGGGTTTGAGAGGAGGTGTTGCATGTCAAGATGTTGATGGAGATTGACCCCCTCCCGATGAGAGGATCAATGGTGATGATGATGGTGATGATTTCCCCCTCCCGGAGGGATGTTTCCCCAGCATAACAGCTCCGCCGGAACCCTAGATTGGTTCCGCCTCGAGACGGCGGCGCTTCATCTTGAAATGTAGCGATCCGACCTCAGATGGTCAAACCTCTGTGTATAAGTGTCATCCCTGGATCGGTAATGCTGACACACACATTACTTGAAGGATTTATAACAGAGTAGCAATCACACACTTATTACATTGAATGTCTCAAAAGAGAATTTATTACAATAAATATGGCTTAAGGCTATCTAAAAATATAACAGTGGAAGGCTTCGAAGATAAAGTGAGTCCATCAACTCCAATGGCATAGCTGAGTGCACGACAACGACCTAGCGCGCCTTACTCTTCGTCTGAAAAGTCTGCAACATGATATGTTGCAGCCCGAAACAGGTCAGCACATGGAATGTGCTGGAAATGTAACACAGTAGAGCAATGAACGGAATAAATGCTATCACTACATGCATATATGGCTGGTGGAGGCTCTATGGTTATAATGTTTTGCGAAAAGCCAATTTTTCCCTACACCAAAGGAATATATTTTGTTTAACTATCATGGTAGTTGATAAACATTGAGAATGGTAAATCCCCATCTCAATCCCAATTAAAGGTAATTAACAACCCAACAAATTAATTTAGAGTGATGATATCAACATGATAATTCAAGAACTATATACTCAAGATGTCCATAACCGAGGACACGGCTAACCATGATTAGTTTGTACACTCTGCAGAGGTTTGCGCACTTTTCCCCACAAGACTCAATCTCCTCCGTTGGATTTCTCGCACTACACAGTGTTTGAGAAACGGATGACCGATGCACAGTCTTTCAGAAGCATTAACTCTAACCCCGGGTAGACAGTACCAACCTACAACCCCTACATCTGCTAGCCTACCACTAGAAGAGGTCATGCAACATACTCAACTATGCTAGAGCCCATAATAGCTTGTGGCTGCACACGGAAGTTTTTAGCATGAATAATCTTATGATCCCTTTGAGCCTGGGTGGCGAACCAAAAGGACAACACTGGTATATCCCCAGGTGCCCGCAACCAATCCACCTAGATGTGTGTTTAAGTAGCCACCTTAAGTTAACCATTAATTAACAATCTCACATCTGTCATGGATACACTCAAACCCAATCCACGTCTACGAGCATAGCATGGCATTATAAGCATAACGTAGAAGTAACTCCCAAGGTTTGATAATAAAGGGTGATAGGTTCTACCTCATCATCTACTTCCCAAAACCCACATGTTAAGAGATCCTACTCATGCAATGTTTGAGGGGTTGAACTAATGCATAAAAAACTTGGTAATAAAGGGGCATGATCAATGTGTCACTTGCCTTGCTGACGATCCGCAAACCCTAGAGACTTGTAGTAGCACGCTTCGCACTCCGGGAATTCAATCGCAAATAAACAATAGAATACATAAGCACTCAAGCAAAGATGCATAGGTAAAACTCAAATAAGAAGATCAAATCTGAAAGTTCAACTGAAAAGCTTCGATTTGCAAAAAGAATCAATCGAATCGGAGCTACGGAACTGAAACTACGGTCAAAAGAACTTCGAAAACAAATCTGCTTGAAACCAAATTTTAAATTGCCAAAACCTTGCTCAAGTTGGTTAAATAGAAAGAGGGGCTCAAGATGAAGAATTTGGCATTGGTTTCACTGGATTTGGACAAATGTTTAAGAAACGGCGAGGGTTTGAAGATCAGGGGCTAATCTGCGATAAAAGTAATCGCGAATAGGTCCCTGGTAGAAATAGAAAAGAAAAAGAAAAACTATCAGACGAACGTCTGCTAACAGTGACGAACGGGCAAACGCGTTCATTAAAAACGAACTAACGAGCGAACGCTCGCTAAATAACAAAATCGAACCGAACCGATCTAAAAAAACTGAACCTACGGTTTTATAAAAAACGATGGTTTATCTAATACCGAAAAAAAATAGCAGCGGATCCGCGAGGTCAACAGCGGCGGCGGGGCAGCAAGATCAGGCGGGCGTGGCGGCATGCGGCGGCATGGGCCATGGCGGCGCGGCGCGGGGTTGCGGCGGCGGCGCGGGTGGCTGGCGGCGGCGCGGTGCTACAGGCGGCGGCGCAGGACGGCGGCGAGCGGCGCGAGGCAGCGGCGCCTGCGGCGGGTGGTGCGGGGCTCGAGGTGGGGAGGAGAGGGGCGGCGGCGAGCGGCTTATAGGGAGGGGAGGGTGTGCCTTGAGGAGGGGGCTGGCCAGCGGCGTGGCGGCGTCGGACTCCTTCGGGAGTCCGGCTCGGGGACGAAGGCGATGGCGGCGCGGGAGTGGGCCAGCTGGGCTTCGGCCCAGTCAGTCCAGAACCTTTTTTTTAATAATTCCACCAAAAGAAAAATCCTAAAGAAGTATAAAAAATTTCTAAAAATGCCAAAAACAATTTCACCATCTAAATAAAATATTTAGAACAAAGTGAACATTTTCTTGGCCTAAAAATGCAATTTTGAAAAATGCATATTTTCTAATTCAAATAAAATAGCAATAAAATCCAAATAAAATTATTTATTTGATTTTAACATTTTTCCTCCAATATTCCTTTTATTTTGGAGAATTCATATTATCTCCTCTCATGTATTTTAATATTGGAAATATTATTTGGAGATATAATAACTAAAACCAAAGTGATCCACTTTTCAATATTGGAGAAAATTCAAATGTGAAAATAATAAAATCCCAACTCTCTCCGTGGGTCCTTGAGTTACTTGGGATTTTTAGGATCACAAAACCTAAATGCAAATAAAAATATGATATGCACATGATGACCTATGTATAACATTCCAAATTGAAAATTTGGGATGTTACAAACCTACCCCCTTAAGGTGAATCTCGTCCTCGAGATTCGGGTTGGCTAGAAAATAGGTGTGGGTGGTCTTTCCGTAGATCATCCTCTCGTTCCCTAGTGGCTTCATCCTCGGTATGGTGGCTCCACTGAACTTTGCAAAACTTGATAACCTTACTACACGTAACTCGGCTGGCAAACTCGAGAATTTTGACTGGTTTCTCCTTGTAAGTCAGATCGCTATCCAACTGAATTGCTTCTAGGAGCACTGTATCTCTCAGAGGAATATCGGCCATCTCTGCATGGCACTTCTTGAACTGGGAAACGTGAAACACATCATGAACTCCTGACAGTCCTTCGGGTAACTCCAACTTGTAGGCCACCTCTCCCATACGTTCCAAAACTTGGTATGGTCCTACAAATCTCGGGGCTAACTTTCCCTTGACTCCAAAACGTTTAACTCCTCGCAGAGGTGACACCCAACGATATGCTCTATCTCCGATTTCGTAGACTACCTCCTTGCGTTTTGAGTCTGCATAACTCTTCTGTCTGGGCTGAGTTACCTTCAGTCTATCTCAGATCAATTTAACCTTCTCTTCTGACTCTTTAATCAAGTCCGATCCAAACAACTGACGGTATCCAACTTCATCCCACATCAACGGTGTCGTGCACCTTCTTCCATACAAAGATATGAAAGGTGCCATCTTCAGGCTGGCTTGATAAATGTTGTTGTAAGAGAACTCTGCATAGGGCAAATTATCATCCCAACTGGATCCATAATCTAGCGCACAAGCTCTCAACATGTCCTCCAGAATCTGATTGACTCTCTCGGTCTGTCCATCTGTTTGCGGATGAAATGATGTACTAAACTCCAGTCTGGTTCCCAAAGTCTAGTGTAACTAATGCCAAAATTTTGAAGTGAACTGTGTTCCTCTATCTGATATGATGGTCCTCGAAACTCCATGCAGACATACGATCCTGGTCATATATATCTTGGCCAACTTCGCACTTGTATAAGTGGTTTTCATTGGGATAAAGTGGGCCACTTTGGTCAAACGATCCACTACTACCCAGATAGAATCATATCCCGATCGGGTCCTGGGTAGTCCGGTGATAAAATCCATGCCAAGCTTGTCCCACTTCCATTCGGGTATTTGCATAGGGTGCAGTAATCCTGCTGGCTTCTGATATTCTGCCTTCACTCTCTGACATGCATCACATACTGCTACATACTCGGCAATATCCTTCTTCATTCCTGTCCACCAGAAACGCTCCTTTAAATCTGAATACATCTTGGTGTTTCCTGGGTGTATCGAGTATGGCGAGTCATGAGTTTCCTGTAGTATCAAAAACAATTTACACCGCCTAAATAAAATATTTAGAACAAAGTGAACATTTTCTTGGCCTAAAATGCAATTTTGAATAATGCATATTTTTCTAATTCAAATAAAATAGCAATAAAATCCAAATAAAATTATTTATTTGATTTTAACATTTTTACTCCAATATTCCTTTTATTTTGGAGAAGTCATATTATCTCCTCTCATGTATTTTAATATTGGAAATATTGTTTGGAGAGAAAAATAATTAAAACCAAAGTGATCCACTTTTCAATATTTGAGAAAATTCAAATATGAAAATAATAAAATCCCCAACTCTCTCCATGGATCCTTGAGTTGGTTAGGATTTTTAGGATCACAAAACCAAAATGCAAATAAAAATATGATATGCATATGATGACCTATGTATGACATTCCAAATTAAAAATTTGGGATGTTACACGAAAGCTTCCTTCTGATTTTTTTCAGGGAAAAAGACTTCATATAGCAAAAGATGGGCACCGAAGGCCTTCGAGGGGGCCCAGGAGACAGGGGGAGTGCCTGCCACCCTCATGGATGGTGAGTGGCCCCCCTCTGGTGCTTTCTTCGCCCAATATTTTATATATATTCCAAAACTAACTTTCGTGGAGTTTCGGGACTTTTGGAGTTGTGTAGAATAGGTCTCTAATATTTGCCCACTTTCCATCGCAAAATTCCAGCTACTGGCATTCTCCCTCTTCGTGTAAACCTTATAAAATAAGAGAGAATAGGCATAAGTATTGTGACATAATCTGTAATAACAGCCCATAATGCAATAAATATTGATATAAAAGCATGATGCAAAATGGACGTATCAACTCCCCCAAGCTTAGACCTCGCTTGTCCTCAAGCGGAAGACGATATCACAAAATATGTCCACATGTTTAGAGATAGAGGTGTCGATAAAATAAAATAGGGACATGAGGGCATCATGATCATTCTTAGAATAGCAACATATATATATATATTGTCACATGATTTCTTATGCTAAAGTAACATTCTATTCACAATGTAAAGTATGAATCAGAAACTTCATTGAAAACTAACAAACTATAATCTCAGTCATTGAAGCAATTGCCATTTATCATAACATCGGAAATATTCAATATAAGAGCTTTTCAGCAAGTCCACATACTCAACTACCATTTAGTCTTCCACAATTGCTAACACTGATGCGATACTTATGGGTATGAAGCTTTAATCGGACACAGAGAAAGATAGGGGCTTATAGTTTTGCCTCCCAACCTTTTACCTCAAGGGTAATGTCAACAATAATAGTTTATGAAAACCCACATCCAATTAGCTATATATATATATATATCACACAGTGCTTGCCAAAGGATAAAATGTAAAAAGGAAAGGTGAATAACACCATGACTCTTGTATAAAGTATAAGACAAAAATAAAAGATAGGCCCTTCGTAGAGGGAAGCAAAGGTCGTCATGTGTTTTTATGGTTGGATGCACGAAATCTTAGTGCAAAAGAACGTCACTTTATATTGCCACTTGTGATATGGACCTTTATTATGCAGTCTGTTACTTTTATTTCTTCCACATCACAAGATCGTATAAAGCTTATTTTCTCCACACTAATAGATCATACATATTTAGTGCAACAATGACAACTTACTTGAAGGATCTTACTCAATCCATAGGTAGATATGGTGGACTCTCATGGCAAAAACTAGGTTTAAGGATATTTGGAAGCACAAGTAGTATCTCTACTTGGTGCAAAGAATTTCGCTAGCATTAGGGGGGAAAGGCAAGCTCAACATGTTGGACGGTCCATGACAATATAATTTATTTCGGATGTAAGAAAGCATAACCCATCATATTGTCTTCCTTCTTCAACATCAACTTTTTAGCATGTCATATTTTAATCAGTGCCCACAATCATAAAAGTTGTCCAAGATAGTATATTTATATGTGAAAACCTATCTTTCTTTATTACTTCCTATTAATTGCAACGATGACCAAAACTATGTTTGTCAACTCTCAACAACTTTTATTCATCATACTCTTTATATGTGAAGTCATTACTCCCCATAAGATCAATATGATCTCTTTATTTATTTTTATTCTTTCTTTTATTCCCTTAAGATCATAGCAAGATAGCAAAGCCCTCGACTCAAAACTAATCTTTATTATATATAGCTCACAGACTCGATTACATAGAAGGATCATAAAGCAAAACTCAAAACTAAATCATAATAAAACTTTATTCTACTAGATCAAGATATTACCAAAAGGATCGAACTAAGAAAAATGGTAAAGGTAGAAGTGTGATGGTGATACGATACCGAGGCACTCCCCCAAGCTTGGTAGTTGCCAAGGGGAGTGCCCATACCCGATACTCAGTTCTCCTTTGTGGCGAAGAAGAGATTGTTGATGACGTAGGCTTGTCGTCCAACATCGAGCACAGGAGGTGCTCCAACTTATGAATAATGCCCTTGAGTGCGGTGATATGCTCTTGCAACAGAATATTTTCACGAGTTAGATACTTGTTCTGCACCCGAACTATTTCAATCATCTTGAAAGTTTCAATTTCAGTAGGGGTAAGAACATTGTGATGAGGTTGAAGGATGTCTTCTTCTTCTATCGTCGGAGCTTGATCCTCCCTGGCCTTCTTGATCCAATCATCCTTGTTGATCTCCCCGGGTTTTTCTCTCTTCAGCTCTATCTTCATTAGCCAAGCATCGTCGCCCTCATTGTTGGAGGAGGGCGACGACATGATGCCTGGCCTTGAAAACTCTGGCAGAAAACAGCTCGAGACAAAAACAGAGGATAATTACGTGGTGCGGTGGTCAAAACCTTCGGGAGATTATATAATGAATTTTTATCGACCAAAAGAAGTATCATGCAAGAAAACGGAGTCCGGAGGGCACATGAGGTGCCCACGAGGCAGGGGGGTAGGGCGCGCCCTCCACCCTCATGGACGCCTCGTGTCCTTCCTGGACTGCTTCTTATTTTCCTATTTTCTTAAATATTCCAAAATGGAGAAACAATGCTATTAGAACTGTTTTGGAGTCGGTTTACTTACCATACCACATACCTATTCCTTTTCGGAGTGTGAAACATTCTGGAAAGTGTCCCTTATATACTCCTTTGGGGTTATGGTGTCAATAAAATTAGTTTCAACATTTATGGGATTACCTGAGATATAATGTTTGATTCTTTGACCGTTCACCACCCTTGGATTTGTGCCTTCGAAGTTGTTGATTTTTATGGCACCGGAACGATAGACCTCCTCGATAACGTAAGGACCTTCCCATTTAGAGAGGAGTTTTCCTGCAAAAAATCTTAAATGAGAGTTGTATAACAGAACATAATCACCTACATTAAACTCATGTTTTTGTATCCTTTTGTCATGCCATCTTTTAACTTTTTCTTTAAACAGTTTGGCATTTTCATAGGCCTGGGTTCTCCACTCATCAAGTGAGCTAATGTCAAATAGTCTCTTCTCACCGGCAAGTTTGAAATCATAGTTGAGCTATTTAATGGCCCAATATGCCTTATGTTCTAGTTTGAGAGATAAGTGACATGCTTTTCCATAAACCATTTTATACGGAGACATACCCATAGGATTTTTATATGCAGTTCTATAGGCCCATAATGCATCATCAAGTTTCTTGGACCAATTCTTTCTAGACCTATTAACAGTTTTTTGCAAAATTAATTTAAGCTCTCTATTACTCAGTTCTACTTGGCCACTAGACTGTGGGTGATAAGGAGATGCAATTCTATGATTAACATCATACTTAGCAAGCATTTTACGAAACGCACCATGAGTAAAATGTGAACCACCATCAGTCATTAAATATCTAGGGACTCCAAACCTCGGAAAAATAACTTCTTTAAGCATCTTGATAGAGGTGTTATGATCAGCACTACTAGTTGGAATAGCTTCTACCCACTTAGTAACGTAATCAACAGCAACTAAAATATGTGTATACCCATTAGAGGAAGGAACGGTCCCATATAATCAAAGCCCCAAACATCAAATGGTTCGATAACAAGTGAATAGTTCATGGGATTTCTTGACATCTACTAATATTACCAATTCTTTGACATTCATCACAAGACAAGACAAACTTACGGGCATCCATGAAGAGCGTAGGCCAATAAAAACCGGATTGCAATACCTTATGTGCAGTTCTCTCCAGCGTGGTGTCCTCCATAAGCCTCGGAGTGACACTTGCGTAGGATATGTTCCTATTCATGCTCAGGTACACAACGTCTAACACCATCTACTCCTTCTTTATAAAGGTGTGGGTCGTCCCAGAAGTAATGTCTTAAGTCATAGAAAAACTTTTTCTTTTGTTGGTATGTGAAACTAGGTGGTATAAATTTAGCAACAATGTAATTAGCATAATCAGCATACCATGGAGCAGTATGATAAGCATTTATGACAGCTAATTGTTCATCGGGAAAGCTATCATCAATAGGTAGTGGGTCATCAAGAACATTTTCTAACCTAGACAAGTTGTCTGCAACGGGGTTCTCAGCTCCCTTTCTATCAATAATATGCAAATCAAATTCTCGTAGTAGGAGAACCCATCTAATAAGTCTAGGTTTAGCATCTTTCTTTTACATAAGATATTTAATAGCAGCATGATCGGTGTGAACAGTTACTTTACAATCAACAATGTAAGATCTGAATTTCAGTAGTAAAATAATTTCTCTCGGCACTGTCTAGAGTTTTACTAGCATATTGGATAACATTTAATTTCTTATCAACTCTTTGTCCTAGAACAGCACCTATAGCATAATCACTAGCATCACACATAATTTCAAAGGGTAAATTCCAATCAGGAGGCTGAACAATAGATGTAGAAACCAAGGCTTTCTTAAGTATTTCAAATGCTTCTACACAATCATCATCAAAGACAAAAGGAACATCTTTTTGTAAGAGATTAGTCAGAGGCCTAGAAATTTTTGAGAAGTCTTTAATGAACCTCCTATAAAAATCGGCATGACCAAGGAAACTTCTTATACCTTTGATGTCCTTAGGACATGGCATCTTTTCAATAGCATCAACTTTAGCTTTATCAACTTCAATACATATTTCAGAAACTTTATGCCCCAAGACAATACCTTCATTAACCATAAAGTGGCACTTCTCCCAATTCAATACAAGATTATTTTCTTCATATCTCTGCAAAACTCGGTCAAGGTTGCTTAAGCAATCATCAAAAGAAGATCCATATACGGAAAAATCATCCATGAAAACGTCAACAATCTTTTCACAAAAGTCAGAGAATATAGCAGTCATACATCTTTGAAAGGTAGCAGGTGCATTACATAAACCAAAAGGCATACGTCTATAAGCAAAGGTACCGAAAGGGCAAGTAAAAGTGGTCTTTTCCTGATCCTCTTTTGACACGGGTATTTGAGAGAAACCGGAATAACCATCTAGAAAGCAAAAATGTGTATGTTTGTATAATCTTTCTAGCATTTGATTAATAAAAGGCAAAGGGTAATAATCTTTTCTAGTAGCTTTATTTAATTTGCGGAAATCAATTACCATTCTATAACCTGTAACAATTCTTTATGGGATCAATTCATCTTTATCATTAGGAACGACAGAAATACCTCCCTTCTTAGGGACACAATGGACAGGACTTACCCGGTGACTGTCAGCAACGGGATAAATTATACGTGCCTCCAGAAGCTTTAGTATTTCATTTCTTACCACTTCTTTCATCTTAGGATTTAACCGTCATTGGTCATCAACAACCGGTTTAGCATCTTTCTCCAATTTTATTTTGTGTTGGCATAGAGTGGGACTAATGCCCTTAATATTATCAAGAGTATATCCAATAGCAGCACGATGCTTCTTCAGAGTTTTCAATAATTTCTCTTCTTCCTGCTCTGAAAGGTTAGCACTAATAATAATAGGATATATCTTCTTTTCATCAAGATAAGCATATTTAAGAGTATCAGGTAACGGTTTAAGCTCAAACACGGGGATCACCCTTGGGTGGAGGAGGATCCCCTAGAATTTCAACAGGCAAGTTGTGTTTCAAAATAGGTCCCTGTTTAAAGAATACTTCATCTATATTCCTTCTTTCATTCATAAACATATCATTTGCATGGTCTAGCAAATATTGTTCTAAAGGATCATTAGGAGGCACGACAATAGAAGCAACAGCAATAATTACATCTTTACTAGGCAATTCTTTATCATGGGGTTGTCTACGAAATTTAGCAAAATTAAAATTATGAGACATATCCCCTAATCCAACAGAGAGAACATCCTTTCTGCAGTCTATCTTAGCATTAACAGTATTCAAGAAGGGTCTACCAAATATAATGGGACAAAAGTCATCTGATGGGGAACCAAGAACAAGAAAATCAGTTGGATATTTAACTTTCCCTCACAAGACTTCAACATCTTTAACAATCCCAACTGGTGAAATAGTCTCTCTATTGGCAAGTTTAATAGTAACATCAATATCTTCTAACTCAGCAGGTGCAGTATCCTGCGTAATTTCTTTATATAAAGTACAAGGTATTGCACTAACACTAGCACCCATATCACATAAGCCATGATAATAGTGATCTCCTATTTTAACAGAAACAACAGCCATGCCAACAACAAGTCTATGTTTATCTTTAGTATCGGGTCTAGCAATTCTACAGCTTCATCACAGAAGTAAATAACATGCCCATCAATATTATCGACCAAGAGATCCTTAACCATAGCAATACTAGGTTCAACTTTAATTTTCTCAAGGGGTGTAGGTGTTCTAGTATTACTCTTACGAACCACAGTTGAAACTTTAGCATGATCCTTTATTCTAGCAGGGAAAGGTGGTTTCTCAAAATAAGTTGTAGGAACAATAGGATCAACATTATAAGTGATATTTTTTCTTGAACTTTAATTGGTTAAACTACTTTTACTTCAATGGGAGGATGATATTTAAGCCACTTCTCCTTAGGGAGATCAACATGAGTAGCAAATGATTCATAGAAAGAAGCTACTATCATAGAGTCAAGTCCATATTTAGTGCTAAATTCACGGAAAGCGTCGTTATCCATAAAAGATTTAACACAATCAAACTTAGGTGTTATACCTGACTCCTTACCTTCATCGAGTTCCCAATCTTCAGAGTTGCGTTTAATTCTTTCCAATAAATCCCATTTGAATTCAATAGTCTTCATCATAAAAGAACCAGTACAAGAAGTATCGAGCATGGAGCGATTATTGGGAGAAAGCCGAGCATAAATTTTTTTTGAATAATAATTTCTCTTGAGAGCTCATGATTGGGGCATGAATATAACATTGACTTAAGCCTCCCCCAAGCTTGAGCGACGCTTTCTCCTTCGGGAGGCCAAAAATTATATATATAATTATGATCATGATGAACCAGATGCATAGGATAAAACTTCTGATGAAATTCCAATTTCGATCGGTTGTAGTTCCATGATCCAATATCATCACATAGCCTAAACCATGTAAATGCCTTTCCCTTAAAAGATAAAGGGAAGACCTTCTTCTTGATAACATCTACGGGTGTACCTACAAGCTTAAATAAGCCTAAAACTTCATCCACATAGTTTAGGTGCAAATCGGGATGTAATATTCCATCTCTTGTAAAAGGATTAGCTAACAATTTCTCTATCATACCCGAAGGAATTTCAAAGTAAACATTTTCAGTAGGTTCGGTAGGTTGAGGAGCAAATCTTTGCTCTACTGGTCGGGGTGAAGATACCCCGAACAAGCCCCTCAAAGGTTACTTTCCATAGTAAAAAGTGATAGTAAATTTCAGCACACTATATAAATTTTTCCTTACCAAAGGCGTGTTGAGTAACGTAGTAATTTCAAAATTTTCCTACGCACACACAACATCATGGTGATGCATAGCAACGAGAGGGGAGAGTGTTGTCCACGTACCCTCGTAGACCGAAAGCGGAAGCGTTATAACAACGCGGTTCATATAGTCGTACGTCTTCACGGCCCGACCAATCAAGCACTGAAACTACGTCACCTCCGAGTTCTAGCACACGTTCAGCTCGATGACGATCCCCGGACTCCGATCCAGCAAAGTGTCAGGGATGAGTTCCGTCAGCACGACAGCATGGTGACGATCTTGATGTTCCACCGTCGCAGGGCTTCGCCTAAGCACCGCTACAATATTATCGAGGATTATGGTGGAGGGGGGCACCGCACACGGCCAAGAGATCTCAAGGATCAATTGTTGTGTCTAGAGGTGCTCCCCTACCCCCGTATATAAAGGAGCAAGGGGGAGGGGCGGCAGGCCATGATGAGGCGCGCCAGGGAGGATCCCTACTCCTACCGGGAGTAGGACTCCCTCCTTTCCTTGTCCAACTAGGAGAGGGGGAAGGAAGGGAGAGAGGAGAGGAAGGAAAGGGGGGGCGCGGCCCCCCTCCTTGTCCAATTCGGACTAGAGGGGGAGGGGGCACGCGGCCTGCCCTGGCCGCCCCTCCTCTGCTCCACTTTGGGCCCATGAGGCCCATTAAACCCCCAGGGGGGTTCCGGTAACCCCCGGTACTCCGTTCAATATCCGATAACCCCCCGGAACCATTCCTGTGTCTGAATATAGTCGTCCAATATATCAATCTTTATGTCTCGAGTATTTCGAGACTCCTCGTCATGTCCGTGATCACATCCAGGACTCTGAACAACCTTCGGTACATCAAAATATATAAACTCATAATGAAATTGTCATCGTAACGTTAAGCGTGCGGACCCTACGGGTTCGAGAACAATGTAGACATGACCGAGACACGTCTCCGGTCAATAACCAATAGCGGAACCTGGATGCTCATATTGGTTCCTACATATTCAACGCAGATCTTTATCGGTCAGACCGCATAACAACATACATTGTTCCCTTTGTCATCGGTATGTTACTTGCCCGAGATTCGATCGTCGGTATCCTAATACCTAGTTCAATCTTGTTACTGGCAAGTCTCTTTACTCGTTCCGTAATACATCATCTCGCAACTAACTCATTAGTTGCATTGCTTGCAAGGCTTAAGTGATGTGCATTACTGAGAGGGCCCAGAGATACCTCTTTGACAATCGGAGTGACAAATCCTAATCTCGAAATACGCCAACCCAACATGTACCTTCACAGACACCTGTAGAGCTCCTTTATAATCACCCAGTTACGTTGTGACGTTTGGTAGCACACAAAGTGTTCCTCTGGCAAACGGGAGTTGCATAATCTCATAGTCATAGGAACATGTATAAGTCATGAAGAAAGCAATAGCAACATACTAAATGATCGGGTGCTAAGCTAACGGAATGGGTCATGTCAATCACATCATTCTCCTAATGATGTGATCCCGTTAATCAAATGACAACTCATGTCTATGGTTAGGAAACATAACCATCTTTAATCAGCGAGCTAGTCAAGTAGAGGCATACTAGTGACACTCTATTTGTCTATGTATTCACACATGCATTATGTTTCCGGTTAATACAATTCTAGCATGAATAATAAACATTTATCATGATATAAAGAAATAAATAATAACTTTATTATTGCCTCTAGGGAATATTTCCTTCAGTCTCCCACTTGCACTAGAGTCAATAATCTAGATCACACAGTAATGATTCTAACACCCATAGAGCCTTGGTGTTGATCATGTTTTGCTCGTGGAAGAGGCTTAGTCAGCGGGTCTGCAACATTCAGATCCGTATGTATCTTACAAATTTCTATGTGTCCCACTTGGAGTAAATCCCGAATGGAATTGAAGCGTCTCTTGATGTGCTTGGTTCTCTTGTGAAATCTGGATTCCATTGCCAAGGCAATTGCACCAGTATTGTCACAAAAGATTTTCATTGGACCCGATGCACTAGGTATGACACCTAGATTGGATATGAACTCCTTCATCTAGACTCCTTCATTTGCTGCTTCCGAAGCAGCTATGTACTCCGCTTCACATGTAGATCCCGCCACGACGCTTTGTTTAGAAGTGCACCAACTGACAGCTCCACCGTTTAATGTAAATACGTATCCGGTTTGCGATTTAGAATCGTCCGGATCAGTGTCAAAGCTTGCATCAACGTAACCATTTACGATGAGCTCTTTGTCACCTCCATATACGAGAAACATATCCTTAGTTCTTTTCAGGTACTTCAGGATGTTCTTGACCGCTGTCCAGTGATCCACTCCTGGATTACTTTGGTACCTCCCTGCTAGACTTATAGCAAGACACACATCAGGTCTGGTACACAGCATTGCATACATGATAGAGCCTATGGCTTAAGCATAGGGAACATCTTTCATTTTTCTCTCTATCTTCTGCGGTGGTCGGACATTGAGTCTTACTCAACTTCACACCTTGTAACACAGGCAAGAACCCTTTCTTTGCTTGATCCATTTTGAACTTCTTCAAAACTTTGTCAAGGTATGTGCTTTGTGAAAGTCCAATTAAGCGTCGTGATCTATCTCTATAGATCTTAATGCCCAATATGTAAGCAGCTTCACCGAGGTCTTTCGTTGAAAAACTCTTATTCAAGTATCCCTTTATGCTATCCAGAAATTCTATATTATTTCCAATCAATAAAATGTCATCCACATATAATATCAGAAATGCTACAGAGCTCCCACTCACTTTCTTGTAAATACAGGCTTCTCCAAAAGTCTGTATAAAACCAAATGCTTTGATCATACTATCAAAGCGTTTATTCCAACTCAGAGAGGCTTGCACCAGTCCATAAATGGATCGCTGGATCTTGCACACTTTGTTAGCTCCCTTTGGATCGACAAAACCTTCTGGTTGCATCATATACAACTCTTCTTCCAGAAATCCATTCAGGAATGCAGTTTTGACATCCATTTGCCAAATTTCATAATCATAAAATGCGGCAATTGCTAACATGATTCGGACAGACTTAAGCATCGCTACGAGTGAGAAGGTCTCATCGTAGTCAATCCCTTGAACTTGTCGAAAACCTTTCGCAACAAGTCGAGCTTTATAGACAGTAACATTACCGGCAGCGTCAGTCTTCTTCTTGAAGATCCATTTATTCTCAATTGCTTGCCGATCAACGGGCAAGTCAACCAAAGTCCACACTTTGTTCTCATACATGGATCCCATCTCAGATTTCATGGCTTCTAGCCATTTTGCGGAATCTGGGCTCACCATCGCTTCTTCATAGTTCGTAGGTTCATCATGATCTAGTATCATGACTTCCAGAATAGGATTACTGTACCACTCTGGTGCGGATCTTACTCTGGTTGATCTACGAGGTTCAGTAGTAACTTGATCTGAAGTTTCATGATCATTATCATTAGCTTCCTCACTAATTGGTGTAGGTGTCACAGAAACCGGTTTCTGTGATGTACTACTTTCCAATAATGGAGCAGGTATGGATACCTCATCAAGTTCTACTTTTCTCCCACTCACTTCTTTCGAGAGAAACTCCTTCTCTAGAAAAACTCCGAATTTAGCAACAAAAGTCTTGCCTTCGGATCTGTGATAGAAGGTGTACCCAACAGTCTCCTTTGGGTATCCTATGAAGACACATTTCTCCGATTTGGGTTCGAGCTTATCAGGTTGAAGCTTTTTCACATAAGCATCGCAGCCCCAAACTTTCAGAAACGACAATTTTGGTTTCTTGCCAAACCACAGTTCATAAGGTGTCGTCTCAACGGATTTCGATGGTGTCCTATTTAACGTGAATGCAGCCGTCTCTAAAGCATAACCCCAAAACGATAGCGGTAAATCAGTAAGAGACATCATAGATCGCACCATATCTAATAAAGTACGATTACGACGTTCGGATACACCATTACGCTGTGGTGTTCCGGGTGGCGTCAGCTACGAAACTATTCCGCATTGTTTCAAATGTAGACCAAACTCGTAACTCAAATATTCTCCTCCACGATCAGATCGTAGAAACTTTATTTTCTTGTTACGATGATTTTCAACTTCACTCTGAAATTCTTCGAACTTTTCAAATGTTTCAGACTTATTTTTCATTAAGTAGATATACCCATATCTGCTTAAATCATCTGTGAAGGTGAGAAAATAACGATATCCGCCACGAGCCTCAACATTCATTGGACCACATACATCTGTATGTATGATTTCCAACAAATCCGTTGCTCTCTCCATAGTACCGGAGAACGGCGTTTTAGTCATCTTACCCATGAGGCAATGTTCGCAAGTACCAAGTGATTCATAATCAAGTGGTTCCAAAAGTCCATCAGTATGGAGTTTCTTCATGCGCTTTACACCGATATGACCTAAACGGCAGTGCCACAAATAAGTTGCACTATCATTATCAACTCTGCATCTTTTGATTTCAACATTATGAATATGTGTATCACTACTATCAAGATTCATCAAAAATAGACCAATCTTCAAGGGTGCATGACCATAAAAGATATTACTCATATAAATAGAACAACCATTATTCTCTGATTTAAATGAATAACCGTCTCACATCAAACAAGATCCAGATATAATGTTCATGCTCAACGCTGGCACCAAATAACAATTATTTAGGTCTAATACTAATCCCGAAGGTAGATGTAGAGGTAGCATGCCGACCGCGATCACATCGACTTTGGAACCATTTCCCACGCGCATCATCACCTCGTCCTTTGCCAATCTTCGCTTAATCCGTAGCCCCTGTTTCGAGTTGCAAATGTTAGCAACAGAACCAGTATCAAATACCCAGGTGCTACTGCGAGCATTAGTAAGGTACACAACAATAACATGTATATCACATATACCTTTGTTTACTTTGCCATCCTTCTTATCTGCCAAATACTTGGGGCAATTTCGTTTCCGGTGACCAGTCTGCTTGCAGTAGAAGCACTCAGTCTCAGGCTTATGTCCAGACTTGGGTTTCTTCTCTTGAGCAGCAACTTGTTTGCTGTTTTTCTTGAAGTTCCCCTTCTTCTTCCCTTTGCCCTTTTTCTTGAAACTAGTGGTCTTGTTGACCATCAACACTTGATGCTCCTTCTTGATTTCTACCTCCGCAGCTTTTAGCATTGCGAAGAGCTCAGGAATTGTCTTATTCATCCCTTGCATGTTATAGTTCATCACAAAGCTCTTGTAGCTTGGTGGCAGTGATTGGAGAATTCTGTCAATGACGCAATCATCCGGAAGATTAACTCCTAGTTGAATCAAATGATTATTATACCCCAGACATTTTGAGTATATGCTCACTTACAGAACTATTCTCCTCCATCTTGCAGCTATAGAATTTATTGGAGACTTCATATCTCTCAATCCGGGCATTTGCTTGAAATATTAACTTCAACTCCTGGAACATCTCATATGCTCCATGACGTTCAAAACATTTTTGAAGTCCCGATTCTAAGCCGTAAAGCATGGCACACTGAACTATCGAGTAGTCATCAACTTTGCTTTGCCAGACGTTCATAACATCTGGTGTTGCTCCAGCAGCAGGCCTGGCACCTAGCGGTGCTTCCAGGACGTAATTCTTCTGTGCAGCAATGAGGATAATCCTCAAGTTACGGACCCAGTCCGTGTAATTGCTACCATCATCTTTCAACTTTGCTTTCTCAAGGAACGCATTAAAATTAAACGGAACAATAGCACGAGCCATCTATCTACAATCAAACATAGACAAGCAAGATACTATCAGGTACTAAGTTCATGATAAATTTAAGTTCAATTAATCATATTACTAAAGAACTCCCACTTAGATAGACATCCCTCTAATCCTCTAAGTGATCATGTGATCCAAATCAACTAAACCATGTACGATCATCACGTGAGATGGAGTAGTTTCAATGGTGAACATCACTATGTTGATCATATCTACTATATGATTCACGCTCGACCTTTCGGTCTCCGTGTTCCGAGGCCATATCTGTTATATGCTAGGCTCGTCAAGTTTAACCTGAGTATTCCGTGTGTGCAACTGTTTTGCACCCGTTGTATTTGAACGTAGAGCCTATCACACCCGATCATCACGTGGTGTCTCAGCGCGAAGAACTTTCGCAACGGTGCATACTCAGGGAGAACACTTATACTTTGATAATTTTAGTGAGGGATCATCTTATAATGCTACCGTCAATCAAAGCAAGATAAGATGCATAAAAGATAAACATCACATGCAATCAATATAAGTGATATGATATGGCATCATCATCTTGTACTTGTGATCTCCATCTCCGAAGTACCGTCATGATCACCATCGTCACTGGCGCGACACCTTGATCTCCATCGTAGCATCGTTGTCGTCTCGCCAATCTTATGCTTCCACGACTAGCGCTACCGTTTAGTGATAAAGTAGAGCATTACGGCGCGATTGCATTGCATACAATAAAGCGACAACCATATGGCTCCTGCCAGTTGCCGATAACTCGGTTACAAAACATGGTCATCTCATACAATAAAATTTAGCATCATGTCTTGACCATATCACATCACAACATGCCCTGCAAAAACAAGTTAGACGTCCTCTACTTTGTTGTTGCATGTTTTACGTGGCTGCTACGGGCTTAGTAAGAACCGTTCTTACCTACGCATCAAAACCACAACGATAGTTTGTCAAGTTGGTGCTGTTTTAACCTTCGCAAGGACCGGGCGTAGTCACACTCGGTTCAACTAAAGTTGGAGAAACTCACACCCGCCAGCCACCTGTGTGCAAAGCACGTCGGTAGAACCAGTCTCACGTAAGCGTACGCGTAATGTCGGTCCGGGCCGCTTCATCCAACAATACCGCCGAACCAAAGTATGACATGCTGGTAAGCAGTATGACTTATATCACCCACAACTCACTTGTGTTCTACTCGTGCATAACATCAACGCATAAAACCTAGGCTCGGATGCCACCGTTTGGTAACGTAGTAATTTCAAAATTTTCCTACGCACACACAAGATCATGGTGATGCATAGCAACGAGAGGGGAGAGTGTTTTCCACGTACCCTCATAGATCGAAAGCGGAAGCGTTATAACAACGCGGTTGATGTAGTTGTACGTCTTCATGGCCCGACCGATCAAGCACCAAAACTACGGCACCTTCGAGTTCTAGCACACGTTCAGCTCGATGACGATCCACGGACTCCGATCCAGCAAAGTGTTGGGGATGAGTTCCGTCAGCACGACGGCGTGGTGACGATCTTGATGTTCCACCGTCGCAGGGCTTCGTCTAAGCACCGCTACAATATTATCGAGGATTATGGTGGAGGGGGGCACCGCACACGGCTAAGAGATCTCAAGGATCAATTGTTGTGTCTAGAGGCGCCCCCCTGCCCCCGTATATAAAGGAGCAAGGGGGAGGGGCGTCCGGCCATGATGAGGCGCGCCAGGGAGGAGTCCTATTCCTACCGGGAGTAGGACTCCCTCCTTTCCTTGTCCAACTAGGAGAGGGGGAAGGAAGGGAGAGAGGAGAGGAAGGAAAGGGGGGGCGTCGCCGCCCCTCCTTGTCCAATTCGGACTAGAGGGGGAGGGGCACGCGGCCTGCCCTGGCCGCCCCTCCTCTGCTCCACTTTGGGCCCATGAGGCCCATTAAACCCCCAGGGGGGTTCCGGTAACCCCCGGTACTCCGTTCTATATTCGATAACCCCCGGAACCATTCCTGTGGCCAAATATAGTTGTCCAATATATCAATCTTTATGTCTCGAGTATTTCGAGACTCCTCGTCATGTCCGTGATCACATCCGGGACTCCGAACAACCTTCGGTACATCAAAATATATAAATTCATAATGAAACTGTCATCGTAACGTTAAGCGTGCGGACCGTACGGGTTCAAGAACAATGTAGACATGACCGAGACACGTCTCTGGTCAATAACCAATAGCGGAACCAAGATGCTCATATTGGTTCCTACATATTCAATGAAGATCTTTATCGGTCAGACCGCATAACAACATATGTTGTTTCCCTTTGTCATCGGTATGTTACTTGCCCGAGATTCGATCGTCGTTATCCTAATACCTAGTTCAATCTCGTTACTTGCAAGTCTCTTTACTCGTTCAGTAATACATCATCTCGCAACTAACTCATTAGTTGCATTGCTTGCAAGGCTTAAGTGATGTGCATTACCGAGAGGGCCCAGAGATACCTCTCCGACAATCGGAGTGACAAATCCTAATCTCAAAATACGCCAACCCAACATGTACCTTCGGAGACACCTGTAGAGCTCCTTTATAATCACCCAGTTACGTTGTGACGTTTGGTAGCACATAAAGTGTTCCTCCGGCAAACGGGAGTTGCATAATCTCATAGTCATAGGAACATGTATAAGTCATGATGAAAGCAATAGCAACATACTAAGCGATCGGGTGCTAAGCTAATGGAATGGGTCATGTCAATCACATCATTCTCCTAATGATGTGATCCCGTTAATCAAATGACAACTCATGTCTATGGTTAGGAAACATAACCATCTTCGATCAACGAGCTAGTAAAGTAGAGGCATACTAGTGACACTCTGTTTGTCTATGTATTCACACATGTATTATGTTTCCGGTTAATACAATTCTAGCATGAATAATAAACATTTATCATGATATAAGGAAATAAATAATAACTTTATTATTGCCTCTAGGGCATATTTCCTTCAAGGCGCTTCACTCCCCGGCAACGGCGCCAGAAAAGAGTCTTGATGACCCACAAGTATAGAGGATCTATCATAGTCCTTTCAATAAGTAAGAGTGTTGAACCCAACGAGGAGCAGAAGGAAATGACAAGCGGTTTTCAGTAAGGTATTCTCTGCAAGCACTGAAATTATCAGTAACAGATAGTTTTGTGATAAGGTAATTCGTAACGGGTAACAAGTAATAAAAGTAAACAAGGTGCAACAAGGTGGCCCAATCCTTTTTATAGCAAAAGACAAGCCTGGACAAACTCTTATATAATGGAAAGCGCTCCCGAGGACACATGGGAATTATCGTCAAGCTAGTTTTCATCATTCTCATATGATCCGCGTTCGTTACTTTGATAACTTGGTATGTGGGTAAACCGTTGTTTGGGTACTGCCCTTACTTGGACAAGCATCCCACTTATGATTAACCCCTCTTGCAAGCATCCGCAACTACAAAAGAAGTATTAAGGTAAACCTAACCATAGCATGAAACATATGGATCCAAATCAGTCCCTTATGAAGCAACGCATAAACTAGGGTTTAAGCTTCTGTCACTCTAGCAACCCATCATCTACTTATTACTTCCCAATGCCTTCCCCTAGGCCCAAACAATGGTGAAGTGTCATGTAGTCGACGTTCACATGACACCACTAGAGGAGAGACAACATACATCTCATCAAAATATCGAACGAATACCAAATTCACATGACTACTTATAGCAAGACTTCTCCCATGTCCTCGGGAACAAACGTAACTACTCACAAATCATATTCATGTTCATAATCAGAGGGGTATTAATATGCATAAAGGATCTGAACATATAATCTTCCACCAAATAAACCAACTAGCATCAACTACAAGGAGTAATCAACACTAGTAGCAACCCACAGGTACGAATCTGAGGTTTTGAGACAAAGATTGGATACAAGAGATGAACTAGGGTTTGAGAGGAGGTGGTGCTGGTGAAGATGTTGATGGAGATTGACCGCCTCCCGATGAGAGGATCGATGGTGATGACGATGGTGATGATTTCCCCCTCCCATAGGGATGTTTCCCCGGCAGAACAGCTCCGCCGGAGCCCTGGGTTGGTTCCGCCTCGAGACGGTGGCGCTTCTTCCCGAAAGCTTCCTTTTGATTTTTTCTAGGGCGAAAGACTTCATATAGCAAAAGATGGGCACCAGATGCCTTCCAGGGGGACCATGAGACAAGGGGCGCGCCTAGGGGGTAGGGCGCGCCCCCCACCCTCGTGGATGGTGAGTGGCCCCCCTCTGGTGCTTTCTTTGCCCAATATTTTTTATATATTGCAAAACTGATTTCCATGGAGTTTCAGGACTTTTGGAGTTGTGCAGAATAGGTCTCTAATATTTGCTCCTTTTCCAGCCCAGAATTCCAGCTGCCGGCATTGTCCCTCTTCGTGTAAACCTTGTAAAATAATAGAGAATAGGCACCAGTATTGTGACATAATGTGTAATAACAACCCATAATGCAATAAATATCGATATATAAGCATGATGCGAAATGGACGTATCACTCCTCATCTTCTTCTTTGTCATCCTCCTCTTTGTCCTCCTCCTCTGATTCATCCTCATCTGTGTCCCCGTCATCTTCAACATCTTGCTCTTCTTCCATTTCATCATCTTCTTCTGACTCCTACTCAACAAACTCTTCTTCTTCTTGAATAGGTGAAACCCGCCTCTTTCTTTTCGGAGCACGGCATGACATGACGGTTCCCGCTGATGGTTGCTGTACGTAAGGATCAATATCTGGCTCCTCGTCATCGATCTTGGCAACTGCTTCAATGAAGGTGCCAACCTGTCCAGTTACAGCCTTGCACAGGTCATTAACCACTTTGGCAATCTTTGTTTGTTTCTGCATCAGCACAAAAAAGATTCTGTACTGATTCAATTAGAAAACATTTAAAAAAATAAAATATTGGTAATTGATCCAAACTCCTTTATGCAAAGACTTATATGCGCATTGTAGGTTAGTGGTAACTTGGATGCCACAAATGCTTCAGCTTGCAAAAGACCACCAAACAGTGGTGTCTACTTCGTGCCCCTATACTCCTTTTTAAGCTGATGTGACAAAGAGAAAAACAAAAGAACAAGGTTATCAAAACAGATTTTGTGTTGACCAAAAACAATTGTTATAACATGTGCAACTACAACAAAAATGTTGGGCAGGCCTGATTCTACATATATGCAACTACACAAACCAAAAAAGCTATGCAACCCATAGGACACAAAATAATGTTTCTGCCAACTGATGTCACAAATCTATGCAACAAGATAAGTAAACCTGTGCAACTTGAAACAGATGTGCCAATTAAAAATGAACATGTGTGTAGATGCCAAACAAAAGCTACAAGCTGTGAAACTACAAGCATTGTTGTGACAACTGGCCACAATTTTTGTGTGACTATCAAAAAGTGTCGAAAGCTGATCTGAAAAGCATATGTGCAGCTACCAAGAGATTAAAACTGAGCAGGCATAAATAGAACATCAAAAGAGCCACTGTTTGAAAAAAGAGAGAACTCACTTGTAATTTGCTGAACACACCAGGAGAGATCGAGTCCTTCTTGATCACCTTGGCAATTAGGCTACTATCCCATGCATTCGCTCATATGGCGCAGTTGCTTATTGGGATATCATGAACGAGCGCATCAAGGTATAGGATCTGCCGTAGAACCAAAAAAGTAAACCCAACTTCAGTTATTATGAGGAGTATTTCAGAAACTATAACTGCAGAAAGAAAAAAACACATGGAAGTGCTCATTTTCACTCACCATCAAGTGATACAAGTAGCAGCAAACGGTTTGCTTCTCCTGGTCCATGTTCTGGAAAGCTTCATTTATGTGTTTTGCTACAAAGAGGCATATGTTTGTGTTCTTGAGCATTTCATGATCTAGCACAAGTCCGTACCACTTTGGGCTCAGCCTCAGGGCCGTGGTTGGTGCTAAAAAAGGGTTGAATGCAACCGCAAGCCAGACCATAAAGAATATGGCATCCATTTTTCCAGCCATATCCTTAATCATCTTGCACCATGTACTGATCTGGGGATGAGAATTTCCAGTTATGGTGAAAGCCTCTTTGAATCTCCTAGTTGCATCCTTGTCTACTACATATCTGACTTTTTGACCCTTGTTTGGGAGATCAAATACCCTGTGAACACTGTCAGCATCAACACGGATCCTTCCCCTGCCTGGGAACACCATTTCAGAGCTCTCTGGCTGGTAGGACTGCACCAGGAATTTAGTGAGCTCCGCTGGAAGTGTCTCTGATAAGTTCAAGAGGCCCCCAAACAACCTTGAAACTAACTCAGACTTCTGCGTTGGGGATAGCAAGCTGTTGAACTTCGCAAACCTCCCTGGTGATGCCCTTATCCTGCCCGCTTGTGACGGTCGCTCCACATCTTCCCTTGCACCCACCTCAACTCCTTCATCGCTGCCTTGTTGATGAGAAAATAAAAACATTAAACACAAGACAAAAAGTTGTACTGAAAAAACAACTAGGAATGATCATTTGGATCAGTATAGCAAAAAAAGGAGGGCCAACTGCTTTGCTAAAACTATATAAACATAAAATGGATGATGCCAACTAATATGACATTCTTGTGCAACTATGAAAGCTCATGATGACAACTGCAAGCTACCAGTGTGCAACCTGCAAGAAAACTAAGAAATGTACTTGACCTGACAACTACAAAAGGTTCTAGGGGATTTGCAACAATAAGCATGATATTGCAAGAAAATAACAGCAACTAAAAAAAAGTTTACAAGAAACCGTTCAATAGCTCATAAACACACAAAAAAATACCCACATACCTCAGCATCTGTTGTGGAAGATGAAGCAGCTCCTCCAGCAACTCCTGCCTGCACAAAATGGTGGTATAGAAAAGATCACATGTAAAATACAAGGAGCATACCGACTAATACAAAAATAAAATATTCTACACCAATGAAAAACAAGCATGCCAACTCATGTCAACTTCTGGGAAAACTCTATTTAGATCAAGATGACCAGTGATGTCAATTAGAAGATGGTTATTGAGCAACTACAACAAATAGTGATGCCAACGGCTGCATAATTTCATCAGCGTCTAAAAAGCGAGAAAGACTCATATTCAAGGATTTATTTACCCTAGTAGATGATTCAGCTCCCCTTGCAATTGATGCACGTCTAGTCCGCTTTACAACCCGAAGCTGATCAACATCCTAAGAAAATAAAAAAACATCGGCATGGGAAAAAACAAAAAATTATTATATGACTCAAACAAAATCAAAACAAGGTGCTTGTGTCATCAGCATGCCACTTACCTCAACTTCCTCTCCCTGCTGAACACTACGCGCAGAGCGTGGCTGGTGATTAGTAGCACGCTTTGAGTTTCGGCGAAATGACTGACTACCAGAACCCTAATTACGCAACCAACAAAACAACTCAAAGACACAGAAAAAATGAAAAAATACATCTTCTTCATTGCCATCCGCATCTCCTCCTATTATAACCATTTTTAGCCTGCGGGAGAAATACAAGAAAAGAAAACATAGTTAGAAGATCCGCAAACAAACTAGAAAAACATAAAAGGTTGCTTTGATCTGCAGCCCTCTATGCATAACCAGGACACCTAGTGCAAAAACTGTAGAACATGTGGACAACCAACTACTACAGTGATGCAGCCAACTGAACAATAAACCTTGTGCAACTAGACATCATATAAGCCAACTAGTTTCACTAAGGCAAGTAATAACTAGGCAAAAAATAGTTAACTAAAGGCAGCCAGCTGAGTATGATAACTTGTGCAATTGAGACAAATAAAAGAAGGACTAGACAAAAGAAATGCATAGTCAACTAGAATATATGGACAACTAGGTGCACGAGCACGACACATACGGGGGCAACTCGAACACAGAAGCAGAGCAACTTTGTGCAACTCAACAGCATATAGACAGCCAACATAGCGCAAAACAGTAAGCCAACTAAGCAGGGCAACTAGTGCCAAGTATAGAACACACAGACAGCCAACTAGTACAGTGATGCAGCCTACTCAGCAGGCAACTTGTACAACTGAATAGCGTGTAGACAACCAACTAGTACAAACAGTAAGCCAACTGACCAAGACAACTGGTGCAACTGCAGAACATACAGACAACCAACTACTATATGGGTGCAACCAACTGGATAGAATTTTCTGCAACTAATCAAAAATCTCTACCTATACAACAAGTTCAATCAGCGATTGCATTGCACATAGCATTGCACACATCTAACAACAACAACATAGAACTGGACATAGAACTTGGAGAAGAACTAGGAAAAATTATGAACAGATCTCAAACCCCTGCCCCTTAACAGCAACAACCTGGACAACGAACAAACGCTCTCCATCGCCCTAAAATCGCACAACGGGCGCCCTGGACGTGCATCCCCTGCTAGCCTTCGAACACCGTAGCAAAACGACGAGTACCAGTGCCCTACCCAACTACACCATTGTGCCATAGATCCCGACCACAGTTGGTGGCGTGCTACCAGAGAAAAGGCTCAACCGCATCAGAGGGAGAGATGTGCTAAATCGACCGTAAATTGAAGCAGATCACGCCGTTCGAACCCTAGGAAGCGCATCCCCCTCACATTCCGGCGAATCCGCGACCCAGCGGGGCAGAGAGAGGAAGGACAAGCAAGGAGAAGCAGAGCATACCTTTGACACCGACGAGCACCAACGATTCCCTCCGCGGAGAGCCATCCGCGAGCCCCCCGCCGACTTGAGGACTCTGCAGCGCCTCCCCCGTATCGTGGCCCGTTCGGTTGAGAGGCCAGGCGAGGACGAAGACTGAATGGGGAGAGAGCACCGACGCGAGCGATTTCAGGCACCAATTTCGAAACCGTCGGCCACGATTCCCTCTCCTCCCTCTTCTATCAATTACAGGTGGACCTCCCTCCCGTCCGGATGCGGACAAAACCATCCACGGCCGCGGGCGGGGCCAATCCAAACCAAGTGGCACCTGACGGACGGGGGCGTGATCGTGTGGCCAGGACGTGGCTGCCCGGTTTGGTTAGTTAGTGCGTGTGCATTTTGAAGGTTTTACATAAAAATATAGGCGTTTGAGGACCGGATTTGCCCAGGTCGCTGTACATGCTCTCAAGTCCATCAAGACTCATCACGACTACAATATGAGTTGGATTCGATTTTGCTACTACTACGTACCCAAAAAAAAAAGCACGAGCTACGCAAAACGACGGTTGGGTTGTTTGTTTGGTTGTGTCGTTGGGAATCCGAATGGATTGGATGCGTGGACAGTTGTGATGGTGTAGGCGCGTAGAGGGAAGTCGTTGTCGGTTGGAGGGGCGGCGAAGAGTCGCAGACAGCCTGGCTGCGGCACCGCGCTGAAATGATTCCGTCCTTTTGTGCCACGTCACCACCCTCCGTCCGTCGAATTCTTCTCTTTTCTCCGCGGTTTCCGGTCCGGTGTCTTTGGATTTCTATCGGCCATGCCTCAGCTGCTACTGCTACTAGTATCTCTGAATTGCCCGGCCCAGCAAGGGCATTTCCGACGCAAGCCCTCGCTTCGTTCCTGTACGTGTACCCCTACGTGCAGTGCAGACGGTCATGGCACTCATCGCTCATCGGAATGATGGCACCTCCGATCAGCACCGGGCGAGGTGAACTCATCACTCTCACCAAGTCGTTGCTGGCGTCGCAGATCCAGTCCAGGCAAGGTGGGACGAGAACCACGCAAAACAAAACGGCCAAAGGCACCGGACGCGGCAGGTGGAGCCCACGGGGAATGGCGTCCAGGCTGTCGAGTCAAAACGGCAACGCAACGGCGCCGCATGCGCCTACTGTCTCTTTCCGACAACCTTCGCACTCTTACCTCTTCACCTTCCTTCAGAATAAATAATAAATAAGTATACTCCCCATCGTTACGTGATCAGCTAATTGAGTACTTATATTTTTCTCATTTTTTAAACGTAAACAATTGTTTTTTTGGGTATGTAAACAATTGTTTATGCCCGTCCTTATCTCCGTGTGCTCAGTTGAGTCGAGTCATCCCACCGAAGGAAGGAATAGTCAGTCGGTCACACACATGCATGGCTCATCAAATCAAGCAGGCGACGCAGCTTACTGGGTTTTGGACCAGGAATTATACTAGTAGTACTACTAGTACGGGTAAAGCAGATAAAACCATGGCCCCGGAGTACACACGTGTGGACGACAACCGACGGACGGCCCAGATCTCGGATCTCGCCAGCCCCACCACCGTGATCAATCATGCCCTGCGCTGCGCTGCGCTGCGCCGGTGGGGTGGGCATCAGCAGCACGTGAATAATATGCTGCCAAGCATGTGTGCAGATCATCCTATCTCATTCCTTCCGTTTCCGTACGTGTTTGTCCGCGCGTGCTCCGATGATTAGATTAGAGCGAGCCCACGGAAGTGTATGGACCCAACGACGCGCGGTACTATTGGCTTGATCGGATACGGTACACTGTCCAAAATTTGCGTAACATCTAAGCGCATCCGTTAAAGAGAAGACTACATTCACGTCCACCAAATGCCGATTTCGGGTCACGCAAGGTTCTCTCTGGCTACATTATGTGCCCACGTGGATGGAAAAGATTTTTAGTTGATCAATTCATCGAAATTTTGCATTTTATCCTACGTCAATGTGTCGAATGGTATTTTGTTTTACCGCGCCGTGTTTGGATGGCTTGCCTTTTGATCCAGCTGCTTCAAAACTACGAGACTATGACTGTAACTAGGCTCTTCTTAGATATGAAGGGTCAACATTGTATGAGATTATGATTGTACGATGTATTACTCTCGTGCATAGGCATGTATATATGATGTACAACGATGGGTCATGGACCTCAATTATATAAGGAACTAGGAGGCGGGTCCAATACACAATATGCACATAACACATATACTCAACACTCCCCTGCAGTCGAAGCGGCACCGTGGCTGACGCAAAGACTGGACCAGAACTCCTCAAATGACGCCGTAGGCAAGCCCTTGGTCATGATATCTGCAGATTGTTGAGAAGTAGGGACGTGTAAAACACGAATATGCCCAAAGGGCCACTTGTTCCCGAACAAAATGAATATCCAACTCAATATGCTTGGTCTGTGATGATGTACCGGGTTAGCGGAGAGGTAGACCACCGTGGCACGGTCAACAGGGCAGGAGAGCTCCTGAAGCAGCTAGCGAAGCCACGAACACTCGGTGACGGCGTTGGCCACCGCACGATACTCAGCCTCAGCACTGAAACGAGAGACCGTAGGTCGCCGCTTGGACGACCACGAAATAAGTGAGGGTCCAAGGTAGACACAATAGTCCGAGGTGGAGCGACGAGTGCCAGCGCAGCCCGTCCAGTCTACATCGGAGTAGGCGGTGAGGGCGGTGTCGGCGGAGGCGTGAAGCGTGACGCCAAGATCTATAGTGCCACAGACATAGCGGAGAATCCGCTTGACGGCAGCCCAGTGAACGTCTCGGGAGGCATGCATATGAAGACACACCTGCTGCACGGCATACTAGATCTCCGGTCGAGTCAGAGTGAGGTACTAGAGAGCACCAAGTATAGAAAGATAGAAAGCAGCATCCGAAGCAGGAGAACCATCCGTGGCAGAAAGCTTGGCCTTCGTATCAACAGTCGTGGTGGTGGGCTTGCAGTTAAGCATGCCGGCACGCTCCAGCAGCTCATGAGCATACTTCCGCTGATGAAGGAAGAAGCCATCCGGACGGCGCACCACCTCGACACCGAGGAAGTAGTGCAAAGGACACAAGTCCTTGATGGCGAACTCAGCGCGAAGACGAGCCGTGAGCTGACTGAGGAGACCAACCGTACATGCCGTCAGGATGATGTCGTCGACATAGAGTAGCAAGTAGGCCGTGTCAGAGTCCTAATGATAGACGAAGAGCGAGGTGTCCGAGCGGGTAGAGCGGAACCCAAGCTAGTGAAAAAACGCCGCGATGCGCTGGTACCAAGCGCCCAGAGCCTGCTTAAGTCCGTACAAGGACCGCGAGAGCAGGCACACGTGGTCGGGAAGCGTCGGGTCAACAAACCCGGTGGGCTGCTGGCAGAAGACCTGCTCCTCGAGGTGACCATGGAGGAAGGCCTTGGAGACGTCCATCTAGTGCACCGGCCAAGTACGGGAGACCGTAAGGTGAAGCACCGTGCGTATCGTGCCGGGCTTGACGACCGGAGCGAAGGTGTCGGTGAAGTCAATGCCATCACGCTGTCAGAAGCCACGAATGACCCAACGCGCTCTATAGCGATCAAGGGTACCATCAGGACGGAGCTTGTGTTTGAAGACCCATTTCCCGGTAATCACGTTGGCATGTCGGGGACGGGGAACAAGCTGCCATGTCCGGTTGTGCAACAGGGCGTCAAACTCCTCTTATATCGTAGCCATCCAGAGCGGGTCACGAAGAGCGGCTCGTACGGAGGATGGCAACGGCGACGGCTCAGAGGTGGACACCACATGGACGTAGACATCTGTTGGGGAACATAGTAATTTCAAAATTTTCCTATGCACACACAAGATCATGGTGATGCATAGCAACGAGAGAGGAGAGTGTTGTCTACGTACCCTCGTAGACCGGCAACGGAAGCGTTGACACAACATAGGGGAAGTAGTTGTACGTCTTCCCGATCCGACCGATCCAAGTACCGAATGTACGGCACCTCCGAGTTCTGCACACGTTCAACTCAGTGACGTCCCTCGAGCTCCGATCCAGCAAAGTGTTGAGGGACAGTTTCGTCAGCACGACGGCGTGATGACGGTGATGATTTTCTACCGACGCAGGGCTTCGCCTAAGCACCGCTACGATATGACCGAGATGGAATATGGTGGAAGGGGGCACCGCACACGGCTATGGAACGATCACGAAGATCAACTTGTGTGTCTATGGGGTGCCCCCACCCCCGTATATAAAGGAGTGGAGGAGGGAGAGAGGGCCGCCCCCTATGGCGCGCCCTGGAGGAGTCCTACTCCCACCGGGAGTAGGATTCCTCCCTTCCCTAGTTGGTGTAGGAGAGGAAGGGAAGGAGGAGTAGGAGAGAAGGAAAGGGGGGCCGCACCCCCCAAACCTTCTCCAATTCGGCCTCCTGCCCAAAGGGGGCGCACCAGCCCCTTGTGGGCTGGTGTACTTCCTTCTTATGGCCCATAAGGCCCATAACTTCTCCCGGGGGGTTCCGGTAACCTACCGGTACTCCGGAAAAATGCATGAACCATTCGGAACCCTTCCGATCTCCAAACATAGTCATCCAATATATTAATTTTTACGTCTCGGCCATTTCGAGACTCCTCTTCATGTCCCCGATCTCATCCGGGACTCCGAACAACCTTCGGTACATCAAAACACAAAAACTCTTATTACGATCGTCACCGAACTTTAAGCGTGCGGACCCTACGGGTTCGAGAACTATGTAGACATGACCGAGACACGTCTCCAGTCAATAACCAATAGCGGAACCTGGATGCTCATATTGGCTCCCACATATTCTACGAAGATCTTTATCGGTCAAACCGCATAACAACATACGCTGTTCCCTTTGTCATCGGTATGTTACTTGCCCGAGATTCGATCGTCGGTATCTCAATACCTAGTTCAATCTCATTACCGGCAAGTCTCTTTACCCGTTCCGTAACACATCATCCCGCAACTAACTCATTAGTTGCAATGCTTGCAAGGCTTATAGTGATGTGCATTACCGAGTGGGCCCAGAGATACCTCTCCGACAATCGGAGTGACAAATCCTAATCTCGAAATACGCCAACCCAACAAGTACCTTCGGAGACACCTGTAGAGCACCTTTATAATCACCCAGTTACGTTGTGACGTTTGGTAGCACACAAAGTGTTCCTCCTGTAAACGGGAGTTGCATAATCTCATACTTATAGGAACATGTATAAGTCATGAAGAAAGCAATAGCAACAAACTAAACAATCAAGTGCTAAGCGAACAGAATGGGTCAAGTCAATCACATCATTCTCCTAATGATGTGATCCCGTTAATCAAATGACAACTCATGTCTATGGTTAGGAAACATAACCATCTTTAATCAACGAGCTAGTCAAGTAGAGGCATACTATTGACACTCTGTTTGTCTATGTATTCACACATGTATTATGTTTCCGGTTAATACAATTCTAGCATGAATAATAAACATTTATCATGATATAAGGAAATAAATAATAACTTTATTATTGCCTCTAGGGCATATTTCCTTCAGTCTCCCACTTGCACTAGAGTCAATAATCTAGTTCACATCGCCATGTGATTTAATACCAATAGTTCACATCACCATGTGATTAACACCCTGTTCACATCGACATGTGACCAACACCCAAAGGGTTTACTAGAGTCAATAATTTAGTTCACATCGCTATGTGATTAACACCCAAAGGGTAATAAGGTGTGATCAAGTTTTGCTTGTGAGAGAAGTTTAGTCAACGGGTCTGCCACATTCAGATCCGTAAGTATTTTGCAAATTTCTATGTCAACAATGCTATGCACGGAGCTACTCTAGCTAATTGCTCCCACTTTCAATATGTATCCAAATTGAGATCTAGAGTCATCTGGATCAGTGTCAAAATTTGTATCGACGTAACCCTTTACGACGAACCTTTTGTCACCTCCATAATCGAGAAATATATCCTTATTCCATTAAGGATAATTTTGACCGTTGTCCAGTGATCTACTCCTAGATCACTATTGTACTCCCTTGCCAAAAATAGTGTAGGGTATACAATAGATCTGGTACACAGCATGGCATATTTTATAGAACCTATGGCCAAGGCATAGGGAATGATTTTCATTCTCTTTCTATCTTCTGTCATGGTCGGGCTTTGAGTCTTACTCAGTTTCACACCTTGTAACACAGGCAAGAACTCTTTCTTTGACTGTTCCATTCTGAACTACTTCAAAATCTTGTCAAGGTATCTACTCATAGAAAAACTTATCAAGCGTCTTGATCTATCTCTATAGATCTTGATGCTCGATATGTAAGCAGCTTCACCGAGGTCTTTCTTTGAAAAACTCCTTTCAAACACTCCTTTATGCTTTGCAGAATAATTCTACATTATCTCCGATCAACAATATGTCATTCACATATACTTATCAGAAATGATGTAGTGCTCCCACTCACTTTCTTGTAAATACATGCTTCACCGCAAGTCTGTATAAAACTATATGCTTTGATCAACTTATCAAAGCGTATATTCCAACTCCGAGATGCTTGCACCAGTCCATAGATGAATCGCTAGAGCTTGCATATTTTGTTAGCACCTTTAGGATTGACAAAACCTTCTGGTTGCATCATATACAACTCTTCTTTAATAAATCCATTATGGAATGCAGTTTTGTTTATCCATTTTCCAGATTTCATAAAATATGGTAATTGCTAACATGATTCGGACAGACTTAAGCATAGATACGAGTGAGAAACTCTCATCGTAGTCAACACCTTGAACTTGTCGAAAACCTTTTGCGACAATTCTAGCTTTGTAGATAGTAACACTACTATCAACGTCCGTCTTCCTCTTGAAGATCCATTTAATCTCAATGGCTCGCCGATCTTTGGGCAAGTCAATCAAAGTCCATACTTTGTTCTCATACATGGATCTCATCTCAGATTTTATGGCCTCAAGCCATTTCGTGGAATCTGGGCTCATCATCGCTTCCTCATAGTTCGTAGGCTTGTCATGGTGAAGTAACATGACCTCTAGAACAGG
Organism: Triticum monococcum; assembly: GCA_034509565.1. Lineage (NCBI taxonomy): Eukaryota > Viridiplantae > Streptophyta > Magnoliopsida > Poales > Poaceae > Triticum > Triticum monococcum. The sequence goes on along the minus strand of CM067845.1, from coordinate 360,006,800 downwards.
ATTACCATACCACTCTGGTGCGGATCTCACTCTGGTTTACCTACGAGGTTCGGTAGTAACTTGATCTGAAGTTACATGATCATCATCATTAGCTTCCTCACTAATTGGTGTAGTAGTCACAGGAACAGATTTTTGTGATGAACTACTTTCCAATAAGGGAGCAGGTACAGTTACCTCATCAAGTTCTACTTTCCTCCCACTCACTTCTTTCGAGAGAAACTCCTTCTCTAGAAAGGATCCATTCAAAGCAATGAATATCTTGCCTTCGGATCTGTGATAGAAGGTGTACCCAACATTTTCTTTTGGGTATCCTATGAAGACGCACTTCTTCGATTCGGGTTTGAGCTTATCAGGTTGAAACTTTTTCACATAAGCATTGCAATCTCAAACTTTAAGAAACGACAGCTTAGGTTTCTTGCCAAACCATAGTTCATATGGTGTCGTCTCAACGGATTTAGATGGTGCCCTATTTAACGTGAATGCAGCTGTCTCTAATGTATAACCCCAAAACGATAGTGGTAGATCGGTAAGAGACATCATAGATCGCACCATATCTAATAAAGTACGGTTATGATGTTCGGACACACCATTACACTGTGGTGTTCCAGGTGGCGTGAGTAGTGAAACTATTTCATATTGTTTTTAACTGAAGGCCAAACTCGTAACTCAAATATTTTACTTCTGCGATCATATCGTAGAAACTTTTATTTTTGTTATGATGATTCTCCACTTCACTCTAAAATTCTTTGAACTTTTCAAATGTTTCAGACTTGTGTTTCATCAAGTAGATATACTCATATATGCTCAAATCATTTGTGAAGATCAGAAAATAATGATACCTGCCGCGAGCCTCAATATTCATCGGACCACATACATCAGTATGTATGATTTTCAACAAATCTGTTGCTCGCTCCATTGTTCCGGAGAACGGAGTCTTAGTCATCTTGCCCATGAGGCATGGTTCGCAAGCATCAACTGATTCCAAAAGCCCATCGGCATGGATTTTCTTCATGCGCTTTACACCAATATGACCTAAACGGCAGTGCCACAAATAAGTTGCACTATCATTATTAACTTTGCATCTTTTGGTTTCAATATTATGAATATGTGTATCACTACGATCGAGATCCAACAAACCATTTTCATTGGGTGTGTAACCATATAAGGTTTTATTCATGTAAGCAGAACAACAATTTATTCTCTTACTTAAATGAATAACCGTATTGCAATAAACATGATCAAATCATATTCATGCTCAACGCAAACACCAAATAACACTTATTTAGGTTCAACACTAATCCCAAAAGTATAGGGAGTGTGCGATGATGATCATATCAATCTTGGAACCACTTCCAACACACATCGTCACTTCACCCTTAACTAGTCTATGTTCATTCTGCAACTCCCATTTCGAGTTACTACTCTTAGCAACTGAACCAGTATCAAATACCGAGGGGTTGCTACGAACACTAGTAAAATACACATCAATAATCTGTATATCAAATATACCTTTGTTCACTTTGCCATCCTTCTTATCCGCCAAATACATAGGGCAGTTCCGCTTTCAGTGACCAGTCCCTTTGAAGTAGAAGCACATAGTCTCAGGCTTAGGACCAGACTTGGGCTTCTTCACTTGAGCAGCAACTTGCTTGCCGTTCTTCTTGAAGTTCCCCTTCTTCCCTTTGCCCTTTTCTTGAAACTAGTGGTCTTGTCTACCATCAACACTTGATATTTTTCTTGATTTCTACCTTCGTCGATTTCAGCATTACGAAGAGCTTGGGAATCGTTTCCGTTATCCCTTGCATATCATAGTTCATCACGAAGTACTACTAACTTGGTGATGGTGACTAGAGAATTCTGTCAATCACTATTTTATCTGGAAGATTAACTCCCACTTGATTCAAGCGATTGTAGTACCCAGACAATCTGAGCACATGCTCACTGCTTGAGCTATTCTCCTCCATCTTTTAGCTATAGAACTTGTTGGAGACTTCATAACTCTCAACTCGGGTATTTGCTTGAAATATTAACTTCAAGTCCTGGAACATCTCATATGGTCCATGACATTCAAAACATCTTTGAAGTACCGATTCTAAGCCGTTAAGCATGGTGCACTAAACTATCAAGTAGTCATCATATTGAGTTAGCCAAACGTTCATAACGGCTGCCTCTACTCCTGCAATAGGTCTGTCACCAAGCAGTGCATCAAAGACATAATTCTTCTGTGCAACAATGAGGATAATCCTCAGATTACGGATCCAATCCGCATCATTGCAACTAACATTTTTCAACATAATTTTTCTCTAGGAACACAATAAACTAGGAGCAACATCGCGAGCTATTGATCTACAACATAGATATGCTAATACTACCAGGACTAAGTTCATGATAAATTAAAGTTCAATTAATCATATTACTTAAGAACTCTCACTTAGACAGACATCGCTCTAATCTTCTAAGTGATCACGTGACCATATCAACTAAACCATGTCCGATCATCGCGTGAGATGGAGTAGTTTCAATGGTGAACATCACTATGTTGATCATATCTACTATATGATTCACGCTCGACCTTTCGGTCTCCGTGTTCCGAGGCCATATCTGTTATATGCTAGGCTCGTCAAGTTTAACCTGAGTATTCCGCGTGTGCAACTGTTTTGCACCCGTTGTATTTGAACGTAGAGCCTATCACACCCGATCATCACGTGGTGTCTCAGCACGAAGAACTTTCGCAACGGTGCATACTCAGGGAGAACACTTGTACCTTGATAATTAGTGAGAGATCATCTTATAAAGCTACCGTCGAACTAAGCAAAATAAGATGTATAAAACATAAACATCACATGCAATCAAAAAATGTGACATGATATGGCCATCATCATCTTGTGCCTTTGATCTCCATCTCCAAAGTATCGTCATGATTTCCATTGTCACCGGCATGACACCATGATCTCCATCATCTTGATCTATATCAATGTGTCGTCGTATGGTCGTCTCGCCAACTACTACTCTTGCAACTATTGCTATCGCATAGCGATAAAGTAAAGCAATTATTTGGCGCTTGCATCTTATGCAATAAAGAGACAACCATAAGGCTTCTGCCAGTTGCCGATAAATTCAACAAAACATGATCATCTTATACCACAACTTATATGTCATCACGTCTTGACCATATCACATCACAACATGCCCTGCAAAAACAAGTTAGACGTCATCTACTTTGTTGTTGCAAGTTTTACGTGGCTGCTACAGGCTGAGCAAGAACCGTTCTTACCTACGCATCAAAACCACAACGATAGTTTGTCAAGTTAGTGCTGTTTTAACCTTCTAGGACCGGGCGTAGCCACACTCGGTTCAACTAAAGTTGGAGAAACTGACACCCGCTAGTCACCTGTGTGCATAGCACGGCGGTAAAACCAGTCTCGCGTAAGCGTACGCGTAATGTCGGTCCGGGCCGCTTCATCCAACAATACCGCCGGAACAAAGTGTGACATGCTGGTAAGCAGTATGACTTATATCGCCCACAACTCACTTGTGTTCTACTCGTGCATATTACATCAACGCATAAAACCTAGGCTCAGATGCCACTGTTGGGGAACGTAGCAATTTCAAAATTTTCCTACGCACACGCAAGATCATGGTGATGCATAGCAACGAGAGAGGAGAGTGTTGTCTACGTACCCTCGTAGACCGGCAACGGAAGTGTTGACACAACGTAGAGGAAGTAGTCGTACGTCTTCCCGATCCGACCGATCCAAGTACCAAACGTATGGCACCTCCGAGTTCTGCACACGTTCAACTCGGTGACGTCCCTCGAGCTCCGATCCAGCAAAGTGTTGAGAGAGAGTTTTGTTAGCACGACGGCATGATGACGGTGATGATTTTCTACCGACGCAGGGGTTCGCCTAAGCACCGCTACGATATGACCGAGGTGGAATATGGTGGAAGGGGGGCACCGCACACGGCTAAGGAACGATCACAAAGATCAACTTGTGTGTCTATGGGATGCCCCCCACCCCCGTATATAAAGGAGTGGAGGAGGGGGAGAGGGCCGGCCCCTATGGCGCGCCGTGGAGGAGTCCTACTCCCACCGGGAGTAGGATTCCTCCCTTCCCTAGTTGGAGTAGGAGAGGAAGGGAAGGAGGAGTAGGAGAGAAGGAAAGGGGGGGGGGGCGCACCCCCCAAACCTTCTCCAATTCGGCCTCCTGCCCAAAGGGGGTGCACCAACCCCTTGTGGGCTGGTGTGCTTCCTTCTTATGGCCCATAAGGCCCATAACTTCTCCCGGGGGTTCTGGTAACCTCCCGGTACTCCGGAAAAATGCCTGAACCACCCGGAACCCTTCCGATGTCCAAACATAGTCATCCAATATATCAATCTTTACGTCTCGACCATTTCGAGAGTCCTCGTCATGTACCTGATCTCATCCGGGACTCCGAACAACCTTCGGTACATCAAAACACAAAAACTCTTATTACGATCGTCACCGAACTTTAAGCGTGCGGACCCTACGGGTTCGAGAACTATGTAGACATGACCGAGACACGTATCCGGTCAATAACCAATAGCGGAACCTGGATGCACATATTGGCTCCCACATATTCTACGAAGATCTTTATCGGTCAAACCGCATAACAACATACGTTGTTCCCTTTGTCATCGGTATGTTACTTGCCCGAGATTCGATCGTCGGTATCTCAATACCTAGTTCAATCTCGTTACCGGCAAGTCTCTTTACTCGTTCCGTAACACATCATCCCGCAACTAACTCATTAGTTGCAATGCTTGCAAGGCTTATAGTGATGTGCATTACCGAGTGGGTCCAGAGACGCCTCTCCGACAATCGGAGTGACAAATCCTAATCTCGAAATACGCCGACCCAACAAGTACCTTCGGAGACACCTGTAGAGCACCTTTATAATCACCCAGTTACGTTGTGACGTTTGGTAGCACACAAAGTGTTCCTCCGGTAAACGGGAGTTGCATAATCTCATAGTTATAGGAACATGTATAAGTCATGAAGAAAGCAATAGCAACAAACTAAACAATCAAGTGCTAAGCTAACGGAATGGGTCAAGTCAATCACATCATTCTCCTAATGATGTGATCCCGTTAATCAAATGACAACTCATGTCTATGGTTAGGAAACATAACCATCTTTGATCAACGAGCTAGTCAAGTAGAGGCATACTAGTGACACTCTGTTTGTCTATGTATTCACACATGTATTATGTTTCCGGTTAATACAATTCTAGCATGAATAATAAACATTTATCATGATATAAGGAAATAAATAATAACTTTATTATTGCCTCTAGGGCATATTTCCTTCAGCATCCACGACGTAGCGCGAGCTCAAGCAAAAAAGGCCGTACAGGCGCAGGTGACCTGACCGGGCATCGGGGGCGCCATCCTAAGCTTAGCCGGACCCCTCCTCGCACTTCCCGGAGGCGCGGCAACGAGACGACCCGCTATCACCTTCGAAGCAGGCACGGCGGCGTGGCGGTTGGTCGTAACCACCACTGCTGGAGCTGTTGCCGGGGAAAGAGCCGCCATAGCTGGACGAGACGCGATCGGCACCAAAGGCGGGTTCGTCTTCATCCTCGTCACGACCGTCGCCAAGGTCGAGCATCTCCTCGCCGTTGTTCATCTCAGGGGAGCACCCGGCACGGCGATCATCTTCCCCAAACACCCTCACATAGAGGGCCATATCACCGTCGTACCTGAAATGGAGGGTGCACCGCCTGCCCAGGCCGCGCGCGCGGGCGAACGTCTGTCAACCACGGGCCAAAGCTATATTGCCCTCTATGTGAGGGTGTTTGGGGAAGATGATTTCCCTCAACACGAGAGCTGAAGCCAGTTGCTGACCGGGTTCTGCGACCAGACGACAAACTCCGGCAGCACCTCCGCCGAGTGGAAGCGCGGCCGGAGAGGCCACGCAACCATGGCACGTGTCCCTTCATCGACAGGGGTGCCGCGACCAGAGCGACCCCTGCCACCCGTGGCGGCACCACCATGAGAACGGGGGGCCGCGGCGGGGGTCGTGGAGTGCTTGTGGGGACGACCGCATCCACGCTTGGGTGCCGGAGAGCCGGGCCCCTCGCGAGGGGCCTTCCCCTTCTCCGCGGCAGAGAACCTCCTCGACAGCGTCATTGGTGGCGGTGATGGAGCAAAGGGGGAGAAGCAAGCGGAATGGGAAGAGATGGGCGACGGGGGCTCCGCCCCTCCCATTTATAGCAGGAGAAGGCCAACCAGCGCCCCCATGATCACAGGTAATGACGATTTTTCCTTGCATGTCGCAGGGACTTGTCAAGTCTGGCAGTTGCCGAGGCTGCGTGGGGAAGCAGAGATGCCCATGTCCAATCAAGCGCCACGCGTCGACCAAGGCCGCAGCCTATTGTGGTCCGCGACGCTCCGCACTTGACCTTTGGCTTCGCCTCGAAGCCAAGCCCGAGCGCGCCTTGGGCCCGGGGGCTACTGTCGGCATTCTGGGAACGGGGATCCCCAGACCTGCCTTCCCGCGGCCCATGGCGTGGCTCTGTGAGCGGGCCCATACGGCCCATCTTCACCAACAAGCACCCAAGACCCTCGCGAGGGGCCAAGCCTCGCGAGGCCGACGACACAAGACCTCCTCGGGAGCGCCCTCACCAGCCTGGCTCGCGAGGGGCGGAGAGTTCAAGGCAAGGCAAACCTCGCAAGGTTTCAATGACGTGAGCCATGACGATCAAGATCAGGCAGGCGCCAGGCGGGTGCCAGCGCACATAGTGTCCTTGTTTCCTCTTTGGTGCTAAGGAAGCAAGCGCATGCGCGGAGTACCGAGGCGTCAAGCAAAGGTTTCCATATCAGTGCAATGAGACCAAGATTAGCAGGACGGCAAGACGGAGGTCATCATGGAGCCCATGGCAGCGTCACCACCAGAGCTTTTTGCAGGCGAAGACTGCTTTTGTCATGATAAGCTGTACTAGTTGTCCCCTTTCAAATTGGCCGTTGTTGGCTCCCTCCCCGCTCAATATTTGGGGAAAGGACCAGGGCCTCTATAAATAGGATTAGCCACCACAGTAGGGGCATAAACTCATTCAGTTGATCCTCACACCCACCAAGCACAAGAACACCTCGCCTCAGGAGGTTGTTCTTCCTCTTGTACTATTTATCCCTAGCCCAAGAGGCAATCCATCATCATCACACTCGAGTAGGGTATTACACCACAATGGTGACCCGAACCAGTATAAATCTTATGTCCTTTGTATTGCGAGTTCGTCGAGTTAGCCCTTGAGATCTTAACGAAGCTAGGCGCGTGGATTGATAGGGGGAGATCTTCGCCCGCATCCCAGTGTTCCAACCTTGAGGGTTTTGCCGGAACCCGATATCCGATACCCGCCTTGCCCCCCGTCGTGCCCACACCCGCAGCCCCGCTACTGTCGTGGCATGCTCTCCCGCAACTTGCTGCTCACCCGTCGGGACCTCGCTCACCGCCATCTCGCGCGTGCCCGCTCGCTCGTGGCCTCGGCCACCACGCCCGCAGCCGCCACCGCGCGCACCCACAGTCGCCCGCGACCTGCTGCTACCGCGTCGCTCCCCTCACCGCCCGCGCCACGCTCATCACCGTCCCCTGCCCGGCACCACTCCGGCCTCCTCGCTGCACGCCTGTGTCGCTGTCATTGGCGCCGACGTTGGCCTCTCGCATTGCCCCTCTGCGGCTAATCGGGCGCTCAAACGCGCGCGTAACCCGTCGCCCACGCGCCCGTTAGCCCGACCCGCTGCCAAACGGGGCCAGCCCCCAAAACGAATTTTAAAAAAGGAATTTAAAAATAAATAGTTAATTAATTAATTAGTTAAATAAATAATTAACTTAATTAAGTCAGATTAATTAACCTAATAACTAATTAACTACTGTTAATTAGCTAAACAGTCTCTGACAGGAGGGACCCACCTGTCAGGTTGACCAAGTCATCGATTAGAGTTGACTGTTGATGTCATGCTGACATCATAAATGCAATTTCAAATTAAAATAATCTGTTAATTCTAGAAAATGATTTAAAACTTCAAAAATTAATATAAAATAATCCGTAACTCGGATGAAAAAACTTTGTACATGAAAGTTGCTCAGATCGACGAGATGAATCCGGATACGTAGCCCGTTCGTCCGCCACACATCCCTAGCATAGAGAATGCACAACTTTCCTTCTCTGCTTCATCTGTTCGAAAGCGCGAAACACGGGGGATACTTTCCCGGATGTTTCCCCCCTTCGCCGATATCACCTCCTACTGCGTTAGGGCACACATGGCACCATTACTTGTCATGTCATGCATCGATATGCATCTATTTGCATTGTATTTATTGTTTCTCCCCCCTCTTCTCCCGCTAGACATCGAGACTGATGCCGCTGCTACCCAGTTCGACTACGTTGTTGACGACCCCTCCTTGCCAGAGCAACCAGGAAAGCCCCCCACCCCTTGATCAACCCGATATCGCCTATTCTTCTCTCTATTGCTTGTATTAAAGTAGTGTAGCATGTTACTGCTTTCTGTTAATCCTATTCTGATGCATAGCCTGTCTTTGCTACTACTGTTGTTACCTTTACCTGCAATCATAAATGCTTAGTATAGGATGCTAGTACACTACTGCAGGATGCTGCTAACGCGACACTACGATCAGAGACCCTTCGACGAAACTGTGTGCGATGCAATAATCGCAAACAGTGGTGTAAAAGAATCGTCAAAAAAAGTGCAAAACGTTTGCAATGGCGGAGTCATCAAACACGGTTCAGATTTTAGTTGCGTGTGCGACGCATGGCATACGGTCAATCCAATGAACTGTTTGCGATGAGGCGGAACAAAAGAAATGGGCAGCCTAACGAAGGCGTGTACGGTATACAACATACGGTTCACTTGAATGAACTGTTTGTGATTAGGCAACAAAAAAATGGTTAGCCAGAGCAAGGTGTGTGCGATTGAGGGCATACGTGTAACACCCTCGATGCGACTATATCTCCCACGTGTCGAGGCACGACTTAGAGGCATAATCGCATTGAAGGCATATGTCGCAAGTTAGGCAATCTTCACAACATCCCATGTAATATAATTAATAAAAGGGGCGATAACATAATTGGCTTACACTCGCCACGTCAATCAAGTACAGAAATAACATTACATCATTCAAACACTCATGGCCCGACTACGGCGCCAAAATAAAAGGCAACCCAACATGCAACACGGTCCCGATCACCCCAACTGGGCACCACTACTGATCATCAGGAAAAGAAACATAGTATCAGTGAGAGTCCTCGTCGAACTCCCACTTGAGCTCAAGCGCGCCATCTGGAACTATGTCATCAGGCCCTGCATCTGGTGTAATAGTAATCTGTGAGCCACAGGGACTCAGCAATCTCGCACCCTCGCGATCAAGACTATTTAAGCTTAATAGGTAAGGCAAGGTAAATATATGTGGAGCTGCAGCAAGCGACTAGCATATATGGTGGCTATCCTGTTCGCAAAAGAGAGCGAGAAGAGAAGGCAAAGCGCGAACGCATAACTAAAGAGGGCAATCCTACGGCAAACATTACTCCAACAACATGTCCACTTCCCGGACTCCGCCGAGAAGAGGCCATCACGGTAACTCACACCGTTGATTCATTTTAATTAAGTTAATGTTTAAGTTATCTACAACCGGACATTAACAAATTCCCATCTGCCCATAACCGCGGGCACGGCTTTCGAAAGTTCAAATCCCTGTAGGGGAGTCCCAATTTAGCCCATGACAAGCTCTCATGGTCAACGAAGGAATAGACCTCCTCCCGAGACATTCCGATCAGACTCGGCATCCCGGTTCTTGAAGACAACTCCGACAATGGTAAAACAAGACCAGCAACACCACCCGCTGTGCCGACAAATCCCAATAGGAGCTGCACATATATCGTTCTCAGGGCACACTGGATAAGCTAAGCGTACGGGAGCCAACGTAACCCAAGTTGCCAAGGGACGGCCCCGCACGGTGCTCTAGGTTGGACCAACGCTCAGAGGAGCACTGGCCCGGGAGTTTAAAAATAAGATGACCCTTGAGTCCGCGAAACCCAAGGGAAAAGGCTAGGTGGCAAATGGTAAAACCAAGGTTGGGCATTGCTGGAGGAGTTTTATTCAAGGCGGACTGTCAAGGGGTTCCCATTATAACCCAACCGCGTAAGGAACACAAAATCCGGGAACATAACACCGATATGACGGAAACTATGGCGGCAAGAGTGGAACAAAACACTAGGCGAGAGGCCGAGCCTTCCACCCTTTACCAAGTATATAGATGCATTAAGATAACATGGCAATATAATGATATCCCAACAAGTAAATAATGTTCCAACAAGGAACGGTCTCCAATCTTCACCTGCAACTAGCAACGCTATAAAAGGGGCTGAGCAAAGCGGTAACATAGCCAAACAACGGTTTGCTAGGACATGGTGGGTTAGAGGTTTGACATGGCAATTTGGGAGGCTTGAAAGCAAGTGGTAGGCATCGTAGCATTGGCATAGCAAAAGAGCGAGCATCTAGCAAAGCAAAGATAGTAGTCATTTCGAGGGTATGATCATCTTGCCTGCAAAGTTGTCAGAGTTGACTGGATCCTCTAAAGCAAACTCAACGGGCTCCTCGTTAGCGAACTCGTCTCCCGGCTCTACCCAAACAAGACAACAAACAAACGGAACACAATCAACCACGTGCAAGGATCAAACAATATGATGCAAACATGGTATGCTATGCGGGATGCATATGCAAGATGTGACAGGAAATGCAAGAACCTGGCCTCAACTTGGAAAACCAAATGTGCCACTGGAAAGATGAGATGAAATCGCTTGAAAACGATATAAAGATCACCGGAATCGGAGTTACGGTTTGGAAATGGCAAGCGATTCAAATATGACACCGATCTGCGATTTACAGCAAGTAGCCATCTAAATGCAATGAGATGAACATGCTACAACACTCAAACATGGCAACAAAATACATGGCAGGGATGCATTCAAGATGCTTAACAAAAGTCTAGCACTGAGCTGCGGCCAATTCATCCATTAACAGGTTAAAACAAGCATGGCAAAAATGCATATGGTAAACAGATCTCAGACTTAGTGAAATTAACACTTGTCTGGAATTTCAGATCAGATAGCACTCCTCGGAGCAACAAAACTACTGTTGGGTAACGCAGTAATTTCAAAAAATTTCCTACGCACACGCAAGATCATGGTGATGCACAGCAACAAGAGGGGAGAGTGTTGTCTACATACCAACGCAGACCGACTGCGGAAGCGATCACACAACGTAGAGGAAGTAGTCGTACGTCTTCTTCCCGATCGACCGATCCAAGCACCGTTACTCCGGCACCTCCGAGTTCTTAGCACACGTTCAGCTCGATGACGTTCCTCTGGCTCCGATCCAGCAAAGCGTCGAGGAAGAGTTCCGTCAGCACGACGGCGTGATGACGATCTTGATGTACTACCGACGCAGGGCTTCGCCTAAGCACTACAACGGTACGATCGAGGTGGAATTTGGTGGCAGGGGGCACCGCACACGGCTAAGGAACGATCTCAAGGATCAAGTTGTGTGTCTATGGGGTGCCCCCTGCCCCCGTATATATATGTTGGAGGAGGGGGGCTGGCCGGCCAAGATAGAGGAGGCGCAGGGGGAGTCCTACTCCCACCGGGAGTAGGACTCCTCCCCTCCAATCCTATTCCAACTAGGACTCTTGGGGGGGGAAAGGAGAGAGAGGGGGCCGGCCCACCTCTCCTAGTCCTACTAGGACTTGGGGAAGGGGGGGTGCCGGCTAGGCTTGTGGGCTGCCTCTTCTCTCTTTTCCACTAAGGCCCAATAGGCCCATTAGCCTCCCGGGGGGTTCCGGTAACCCTCCCGGTATTCCGGTAAAATCCCGATTTTATCCAGAACACTTCCTATGTCCAAACATAGGCTTCCAATATATCAATCTTTACGTCTCGACCATTTCGAGACTCCTCATCATGTCCGTGATCTCATCCGGGACTCCGAACAACCTTCGGTACATCAAAATGCATAAACTCATAATAACTGTCATCGTAACGTTAAGCGTGCGGACCCTACGGTTCGAGAACAATGTAGACATGACCGAGACACGTCTCCGGTCAATAACCAATAGCGGGACCTGGATGCCCATATTGGCTCCTACATATTCTACGAAGATCTTTATCGGTCAGACCGCATAACAACATATGTTGTTCCCTTTGTCATCGGTATGTTACTTGCCCGAGATTCGATCGTCGGTATCCAATACCTAGTTCAATCTCGTTACCGGCAAGTCTCTTTACTCGTTCCGTAATACATCATCTCACAACTAACATATTAGTTGCAGTGCTTGCAAGGCTTATGTGATGTGCATTACCGAGAGGGCCCAGAGATACCTCTCCGACAATCGGAGTGACAAACCCTAATCTCGAAATACGCCAACCCAACATCTACCATTGGAGACACCTGTAGTACTCCTTTATAATCACCCAGTTACGTTGTGACGTTTGGTAGTACCCAAAGTGTTCCTCCGGTAAACGGGAGTTGCATAATCTCATAGTTATAGGAACATGTATAAGTCATGAAGAAAGCAATAGCAACATACTAAACGATCGGGTGCTAAGCTAATGGAATGGGTCATGTCAATCAGATCATTCTACTAATGATGTGACCTCGTTAATCAAATAACAACTCCTTGTTCATGGTTAGGAAACATAACCATCTTTGATTAACGAGCTAGTCAAGTAGAGGCATACTAGTGACACTCTGTTGGTCTATGTATTCACACATGTATTATGTTTCCGGTTAATACAATTCTAGCATGAATAATAAACATTTATCATGATATAAGGAAATAAATAATAACTTTATTATTGCCTCTAGGGCATATTTCCTTCAGTCTCCCACTTGCACTAGAGTCAATAATCTAGATTACACAGTAATGATTCTAACACCCATGGAGCCTTGCTGCTGATCATGTTATGCTCGTGGAAGAGGCTTAGTCAACGGGTCTGCAACATTCAGATCCGTATGTATCTTGCAAATCTCTATGTCTCCCACCTGGACTAAATCCCGGATGGAGTTGAAGCGTCTCTTGATGTGTTTGGTCCTCTTGTGAAATCTGGATTCCTTTGCCAAGGCAATTGCACCAGTATTGTCACAGAAGATTTTCATTGGACCCGATGCACTAGGTATGACACCTAGATCGGATATGAACTCCTTCATCCAGACTCCTTCGTTTGCTGCTTCCGAAGCAGCTATGTACTCCGCTTCACATGTAGATCCCGCTATGACGCTTTGTTTAGAACTGCACCAACTGACAGCTCCACCGTTTAAAGTAAACACGTATCCGGTTTGCGATTTAGAATCGTCCGGATCAGTGTCAAAGCTTGCATCAACGTAACCTCTTACGGTGAGCTCTTTGTCACCTCCATATACGAGAAACATATCCTTAGTACTTTTCAGGTATTTCAGGATGTTCTTGACCGCTGTCCAGTGATCCATTCCAGGATTACTTTGGTACCTCCCTGCTAAACTTATAGCAAGGCACACATCAGGTCTGGTACACAGCATTGCATACATGATAGAGCCTATGGCTGAAGCATAGGGAACATCTTTCATTTTCTCTCTATCTTCTGTAGTGGTCGGGCATTGAGTCTTACTCAAGTTCACACCTTGTAGCACAGGCAAGAACCCTTTCTTTGCTTGATCCATCTTGAACTTCTTCAAATTTTTGTCAAGGTATGTGCATTGTGAAAGTCCAATTAAGCGTTTTGATCTATCCCTATAGATCTTTATGCCTAATATGTATGCAGCTTCCCCGAGGTCTTTCATCGAAAAACTTTTATTCAAGTATCCCTTTATGCTATCCAGAAATTCTATATCATTTCCAATTAGCAATATGTCATCCACATATAATATCAGAAATGCTACAGAGCTCCCACTCACTTTCTTGTAAATACAGGCTTCTCCAAAAGTCTGTATAAAGCCAAATGCTTTGATCACACTATCAAAGCGTTTATTCCAACTCCGAGATGCTTGCACCAGTCCATAAATGGATCGCTGGAGTTTGCATACTTTGTTAGCTCCTTTTGGATCGACAAAACCTTCTGGTTGTACCATATACAACTCTTCTTCCAGAAATCCATTCAGGAATGCAGTTTTGACATCCATCTGCCATATTTCATAATCATAAAATGCGGCAATTGCTAACATAATTCTGACGGACTTAAGCATCGCTACGGGTGAGAAGGTCTCATCGTAGTCAACCCCTTGAACTTGTCGAAAACCTTTTGCGACAAGTCGAGCTTTATAAACAGCAACATTACCGTCAGCGTCAGTCTTTTTCTTGAAGATCCATTTATTCTCAATTGCTTGCCGATCATCGGGCAAGTCAACCAAAGTCCATACTTTGTTCTCATACATGGATCCCATCTCAGATTTCATGGCCTCAAGCCACTTTGCGGAATCTGGGCTCACCATCGCTTCTTCATAGTTCGTAGGTTCATCATGATCTAGCATCATGACTTCCAGAACTGGATTACCGTACCACTCTGGTGCGGATCTCACTCTGGTTGATCTACGTGGTTCAGTAGAATCTTGATCTGAAGCTTCATGATCATCATCATTAGCTTCCTCACTGATTGGCATAGGTGTCGCAGAAACAGTTTTCTGTGATGTACTAATTTCCAATAAGGGAGCAGGTACAGTTACCTCGTCAAGTTCTACTTTCCTCCCACTCACTTCTTTCGAGAGAAACTCCTTCTCTAGAAATGATCCATTCTTAGCAACGAATGTCTTGCCTTCGGATCTGTGATAGAAGGTATACCCAACAGTTTCCTTTGGGTATCCTATGAAGACACATTTCTCCGCTTTGGGTTTGAGCTTATCAGGTTGAAGCTTTTTCACATAAGCATCGCAGCCCCAAACTTTAAGAAACGACAACTTTGGTTTCTTGCCAAACCATAGTTCATAAGGCGTCGTCTCAACGGATTTTGATGGTGCCCTATTTAACGTGAATGCGGCCGTCTCTAAAGCATAACCCCAAAATGATAGCGGCAAATCAGTAAGAGACATCATAGATCGCACCATATCTAGTAAAGTATGATTACGACGTTCGGACACACCATTACGCTGTGGTGTTCCGGGTGGCGTGAGTTGCGAAACTATTCCACAATTTTTCAAACGTATACCAAACTCGTAACTCAAATATTCTCCTCCACGATTAGATCGTAGAAATTTTATTTTCTTGTTACGATGATTTTCAACTTCACTCTGAAATTCCTTGAACTTTTCAAATGTTTCAGACTTATGTTTCATTAAGTAGATATACCCATATCTGCTTAAATCATCTGTGAAGGTGAGAAAATAACGATATCCGCCGCGAGCCTCAATATTCATCGGACCACATACATCGGTATGTATGATTTCCAACAAATCTGTTGCTCTCTCCATAGTACCGGAGAACGGTGTTTTAGTCATCTTGCCTATGAGGCACGGTTCGCAAGTACCAAGTGATTCATAATCAAGTGATTCCAAAAGCCCATCAGTATGGAGTTTCTTCATGCGCTTTACACCGATATGACCTAAACGGCAGTGCCACAAATAAGTTGCACTATCATTATTAACTTTGCATCTTTTGGCTTCTACATTATGAATATGTGTATCACTATCTTCGAGATTCAACAAGAATAGACCACTCTTCAAAGGTGCATGACCATAAAAGATATTATTCATATAAATAGAACAACCATTATTCTCTGATTTAAATGAATAACCGTCTCGCATTAAACAAGATCCAGATATAATGTTCATGCTCAACGCTGGCACCAAATAACAATTATTTAGGTCTAATATTAATCCCGAAGGTAGATGTAGAGGTAGCGTGCCGACCGCGATCACATCGACTTTGGAACCGTTTCCCACGCGCATCGTCACCTCGTCCTTTGCTAGTGTCCGCTTATTCCGTAGTCCCTGTTTCGAGTTGCAAATATTAGCAGCAGAACCAGTATCAAATACCCAGGTGCTACTGCGAGCTCTAGTAAGGTACACATCAATAACATGTATATCACATATACCTTTGCTCACTTTGCCATCCTTCTTATCCGCCAAATACTTGGGGCAGTTCCGCTTCCAGTGACCAGTCTGCTTGCAGTAGAAGCACTCAGTTTCAGGCTTAGGTCCAGACTTGGGTTTCTTCTCCCGAGCAGCAACTTGCTTGCTGTTCTTCTTGAAGTTTCCCTTCTTCTTCCCTTTACCCTTTTTCTTGAAACTAGTGGTCTTGCTAACCATCAACACTTGATGCTCCTTTTTGATTTCTACCTCCGCAGCTTTCAGCATTGCGAAGAGCTCGGGAATAGTCTTGTTCATCCCTTGCATATTATAGTTCATCACGAAGCTCTTGTAGCTTGGTGGTAGTGATTGGAGAATTCTGTCAATGACGCAATCATCTGGAAGATTAACTCCCATCTGAATCGAGTGATTATTATACCCAGACATTTTGAGTATATGCTCACTGACAGAACTGTTCTCCTCCATCTTACAACTATAGAACTTATTGGAGACTTCATATCTCTCAATTCGGGCATTTGCTTGAAATATTAACTTCAACTCCTGGAACATCTCATATGCTCCATGACGTTCAAAACGTCGTTGAAGTCCCGATTCTAAGCCGTAAAGCATGGCACACTGAACTATCGAGTAGTCATCAGCTTTGCTCTGCCAGACGTTCATAACATCTGGCGTTGCTCCAGCAGCAGGCCTGTCACCCAGCGGTGCTTCCAGGACGTAATTCTTCTGTGCAGCAATGAGGATAATCCTCAGGTTACGGACCCAGTCCGTGTAATTGCTACCATCATCTTTCAACTTTGCTTTCTCAAGGAACGCATTAAAATTCAACGGAACAATAGCACGAGCCATCTATCTACAAGCAACATAAACAAGCAAGATACTATCAGGTACTAAGTTCATGATAAGTTTAAGTTCAGTTAATCAAATTACTTAGGAACTCCCACTTAGATAGACATCCCTCTAATCCTCTAAGTGATCACGTGATCCAAATCAACTAAACCATAACCGATCATCACGTGAGATGGAGTAGTTTTCAATGGTGGACATCGTCATGTTGATCATATCTACTATATGATTCACGCTCGACCTTTCGGTCTCTGTGTTCCGAGGCCATATCTGCATATGCTAGGCTCGTCAAGTATAACCTGAGTATTCTGCGTGTGCAAAACTGGCTTGCACCCGTTGTAGATGGACGTAGAGCTTATCACACCCGATCATCACGTGGTGTCTGGGCACGACGAACTTTGGCAACGGTGCATACTCAGGGAGAACACTTCTTGATAATTTAGTGAGAGATCATCTTATAATGCTACCGTCAATCAAAGCAAGATAAGATGCATAAAAGGATAAACATCACATGCAATCAATATAAGTGATATGATATGGCCATCATCTTGTGCCTGTGATCTCCATCTCCGAGGCACCGTCATGATCACCATCGTCACCGGCGCGACACCTTGATCTCCATCGTAGCATCGTTGTCGTCTCGCCAATCTTATGCTTCCACGACTATTACTACCGTTTAGTAATCTAGTAAAGCATTACATCGCGATTGCATTGCATACAATAAAGCGACAACCATATGGCTCCTGCCAGTTGCCGATAACTTAGTTACAAAACATGATCATCTCATACAGTAAAATCAGCATCATGCCTTGACCATATCACATCACAACATACCCTGCAAAAACAAGTTATACGTCCTCTACTTTGTTGTTGCAAGTTTTACGTGGCTGCTACGGGCTTAAGTAAGAACTCATCTCACCTACGCATCAAAACCACAACGATAGTTCGTCAAATAGACTCCGTTTTAACCTTCTCAAGGACCGGGCGTAGTCACACTTGGTTCAACTAAAGTTGGAGAGACAGTCTTCCGCAAGCCATCTATGTGCAAAGCACGTCGAGGGAACCGGTCTCGCGTAAGAGTACGCGTAAGGTTGGTCCGGATCGTCTCAGCCAACAATACCGCCGAACCAAAGTATGACATGCTGGTAGGCAGTATGACTTGTATCGCCCACAACTCACTTGTGTTCTACTCGTGCATATAACATCAAACCATAAAACCTAGGGGATGCCACTGTTGGGTAACGCAGTAATTTCAAAAAAATTCCTACGCACACGCAAGATCATGGTGATGCACAGCAACGAGAGGGGGGAGTGTTGTCTACGTACCAACGCAGACCGACTGCGGAAGCGATCACACAACGTAGAGGAAGTAGTCGTACGTCTTCTTCCCGATCGACCGATCCAAGCACCGTTACTCCGGCACCTCCGAGTTCTTAGCACACGTTCAGCTCGATGACGTTCCTCTGGCTCCGATCCAGCAAAGCGTCGAGGAAGAGTTCCGTCAGCACGACGGCGTGATGACGATCTTGATGTACTACCGACGCAGGGCTTCGCCTAAGCACTACAACGGTACGATCGAGGTGGAATTTGGTGGCAGGGGGCACCGCACACGGCTAAGGAACGATCTCAAGGATCAAGTTGTGTGTCTATGGGGTGCCCCCTGCCCCCATATATATATGTTGGAGGAGGGGGGCTGGCCGGCCAAGATAGAGGAGGCGCAGGGGGAGTCCTACTCCCACCGGGAGTAGGACTCCTCCCCTCCAATCCTATTCCAACTAGGACTCTTGGGGGGGAAAGGAGAGAGAGGGGGCCGGCCCACCTCTCCTAGTCCTACTAGGACTTGGGGAAGGGGGGGCGCCGGCTAGGCTTGTGGGATGCCTCTTCTCTCTTTTCCACTAAGGCCCAATAGGCCCATTAGCCTCCCGGGGGGTTCCGGTAACCCTCCCGGTATTCCGGTAAAATCCCTATTTTATCCGGAACACTTCCTATGTCCAAACATAGGCTTCCAATATATCAATCTTTACGTCTCGACCATTTCGAGACTCCTCGTCATGTCCGTGATCTCATCCGGGACTCCAAACAACCTTCGGTACATCAAAATGCATAAACTCATAATAACTGTCATCGTAACGTTAAGCGTGCGGACCCTACGGTTCGAGAACAATGTAGACATGACCGAGACACGTCTCCGGTCAATAACCAATAGCGGGACCTAGATGCCCATATTGGCTCCTACATATTCTACGAAGATCTTTATCGGTCAGACCGCATAACAACATACGTTGTTCCCTTTGTCATCGGTATGTTACTTGCCCGAGATTCGATCGTCGGTATCCAATACCTAGTTCAATCTCGTTACCGGCAAGTCTCTTTACTCGTTCCGTAATACATCATCTCACAACTAACATATTAGTTGCAGTGCTTGCAAGGCTTATGTGATGTGCATTACCGAGAGGGCCCAGAGATACCTCTCCGACAATCGGAGTGACAAACCCTAATCTCAAAATACGCCAACCCAACATCTACCATTGGAGACACCTGTAGTACTCCTTTATAATCACCCAGTTACGTTGTGACATTTGGTAGTACCCAAAGTGTTCCTCCGGTAAACGGGTGTTGCATAATCTCATAGTTATAGGAACATGTATAAGTCATGAAGAAAGCAATAGCAACATACTAAACGATCGGGTGCTAAGCTAATGGAATGGGTCATGTCAATCAGATCATTCTACTAATGATGTGACCTCGTTAATCAAATAACAACTCCTTGTTCATGGTTAGGAAACATAACCATCTTTGATTAACGAGCTAGTCAAGTAGAGGCATACTAGTGACACTCTGTTGGTCTATGTATTCACACATGTATTATGTTTCCGGTTAATACAATTCTAGCATGAATAATAAACATTTATCATGATATAAGGAAATAAATAATAACTTTATTATTGCCTCTAGGGCATATTTCCTTCAACTACATGCTATAGGACCTGAACATGACAAAGTAAAGCATGGCATGGAGCTACTCAAAGAGCTTAACAAAAGTCCCTTAGTGACCTTGAGCCAAAAGGGATCACAAAATACATTTGCAAGCATGTGAACATAGCAATAACATAATCAGTTTTCAGACTTAGTGAAAACTGGCACATGCTGAAAACATATCTCAAGTAGGCATATTTACGAGCTCGATGCACTCACTACGGAGCAAGTCATGACAATCTAAGCATACACCCATTAAGAATACACAAAATGCAAGCTAGACATGGCAAGAACAATAGCATAGCATGCACGGATCAACTATAACATCATCGGCAAAATTGCAAACAAGTTGACAATCTGCCCAGATTCACGAAGTAGCAAAAGTAGAGCTCGATTGACTCAAGCTAGGGTGCTCCATAATTGCAAACAAAGACATGGATGGATAGAGCACTACAAGATTAACAAAACATCCTTACTAATCATCCTCAAAAGAGGCACGGATCACTAGGAAACAACATGAACATATGGCATCATGAACTAA
The DNA here is from genome assembly GCA_034509565.1 of Triticum monococcum. Lineage (NCBI taxonomy): Eukaryota > Viridiplantae > Streptophyta > Magnoliopsida > Poales > Poaceae > Triticum > Triticum monococcum. The sequence goes on along the minus strand of CM067845.1, from coordinate 359,986,359 downwards.
ACAGCTCAAGGACTTAGTGGAAATGCTAAGTCCGTGAAAAAAGAATTACCAAGTGCCTCACTTTGCAAGCTTGTGCTAGCCACCACACACATCACAAAAATACATGGGTTGCACCTCTGGAAAGATGACAAAACCCTTAACAAAACATATGTAGAGCACCAGGGCATATCATGCACACAATAATCATGGCAAAAATGACAAATGTCTAAATGGACTAGCAGATCTGACAATTATCTCAAGTAGCCTCCTTCTAACAGCATTTCGGGCATCAAGATGAACTCAAATGAAAATGATGCAATGGAATGAAATGATGTACTCTCTAAGACGAACAATTTGATATGCTATATGCCAAAAACGGAGCTACGGATGCAGAGATATAGCATCATGAACATAGGCATATGGATTAGGGTTAGGAACAAAAGTCAACCGAGAGTCTCCTCAGATCTAGATCCAGCGCGCGGATCGAGGCACGTCGGAGCACAGTAGCAGGGGCACGTTTCCCGAGGATGACCGGCCGGAGCTCGCCGGAGTTCGCCGGGACTTGCCGGAGTCGAGGGGGAGGAGGAGGCCGGAGCCGAGTGGTGGCGATGGCGGCGGCGGGCGGCGGCGGTTGGTGGCGGCGGCGCGGAAATGGCAAGGAGGTCCGGTCGAGGTGCGGTGGTCGGCGATGGGGCGCGGCGTCGCCGGCCGGCGAGCGGCGTCGCGGGCGTGGAAGAGGCGAAGGCGCCCGACGGCGGAGGGAGTGGGCCGCGGGGGCTGGATCTGGGCCCTCCGGGCCGCGGCGGCGCGCGGGTGGCGGTGGTGACGTGGCAGGCGTGGAGTGGGCGGCGGCGATGTGTCCGGCCAGGGCGGACGTGTCCGGCCAGCGCGGAGATGATTTTTAGGGTTTCGGACGAGGGGGATCCGGATTTTCGGGGAGAGACCTTTATATAGGCATAGAGGGAGCTAGGAGAGTCCAAATAAGGTGCGGTTTTCGGCCACGCGATCGTGATCGAACGCTCTAGATGATGGAGCAGGTTTAGGTGGGTTTTGGGCCAACTTGGAGGGGTGTTGGGCTGCAAGACACACGAGGCCTTTACGGTCCCTCGGTTAACCGTTGGAGCATCAAACGAAGTCCAAACGGCACGAAACTTGACAGGCGGTCTATCGGTAGTAAACCAAGGCCGCATGGCAAGTCTCGGTCCAATCCAGAAATTTTAACCCCCACTCACGAAAGAAAGGTAGAAATGATCATCGGAGGAGAACGAAGCGCCGGAATGCAAAATGGACAACGGGGAAAATGCTCGGATGCATGAGACGAACACGTATGCAAATGCAATGCACATGATGGCATGATATGAGATGCATGACAACGATAACAACACACAGAGACAAAGACCCGAACCCGAGAAAATAAAATAACTTAAGGCCGGAAACGGCAAGAGTTGGAGTACAAATTGGGTAAATCATATCCGGGGTGTTACAATACGCTTCAGAAGGATTAACTGTTTGTGATTAGGCAACAGAACAGAAACGGGTCAGCCAGATCAAGGTGTCTGTAGCAGGGGCACGTTTCCTGAGGATGACCGGCCGGAGCTCGCCGGAGTTCGCTGGGACTTGCCGGAGTCGAGGGAGAGGAGGAGGCCGGAGCCGGGTGGTGGCGATGGCGGCGGCGGGCGGCGGCGGTTGGTGGCGGCGGCGTGGAAACGGCAAGGACGTCCGGTCGAGGTGCGGTGGTCGGCGATGGGGCGCGGCGTCGCCGGCCGGCGAAGGGCGGCGCGCGGCGTCGCGGGCGTGGAAGAGGCGAAGGCGCCCGACGGTGGAGGGAGTGGGCCGCGGGGGCCGGATCTGGGCCCTCCGGGCCGCGGCGGCGTGCGGGTGGCGGTGGTGACGTGGCAGGCGTGGAGTGGGCGGCGGCGATGTGTCTGGCCAGGGCGGACGTGTCCGGCCGGCGCGGAGATGATTTTTAGGGTTTCGGACGAGGGGGTCCGGATTTTTGAGGAGAGACCTTTATATAGGCATAGAGGGAGTTAGGAGAGTCCAAATGAGGTGCGGTTTTCGGCCACGCGATCGTGATCGAACGCTCTAGATGATGGAGCAGGTTTAGGTGGGTTTTGGGCCAACTTGGAGGGGTGTTGGGCTGCAACACACACGAGGCCTTTACGGTCCCTCGGTTAACCGTTGGAGCATCAAACGAAGTCCAAACGGCACGAAACTTGACAGGCGTTCTATCGGTAGTAAACCAAGGCCGCATGGCAAGTCTCGGTCCAATACGGAAATGTTTAACCCCCACTCACGAAAGAAAGGTAGAAATGATCACCGGAGGAGAACGAAGCGCCGGAATGCAAAACGGACAACGGGGAAAATGCTCGGATGCATGAGACGAACACGTATGCAAATGCAATGCACATGATGGCATGATATGAGATGCATGACAACGATAACAACACACGGAGACAAAGACCCGAACCCGAGAAAATAAAATAACTTAAGGCCGGAAACTGCAAGAGTTGGAGTACAAATTGGGTAAATCATATCCGGGGTGTTACAATACGCTTCAGAAGGATTAACTGTTTGTGATTAGGCAACAGAACAGAAACGGGTCAGCCAGATCAAGGTGTCTGTAGCAGGGGCACGTTTCTCGAGGATGACCGGCTGGAGCTCGCCGGAGTTCGCTGGGACTTGCCGGAGTCGAGGGAGAGGAGGAGGCCGGAGCCGGGTGGTGGCGATGGCGGCGCCGGGAGGCGGCGGGCGGCGGCGGTTGGTGGCGGCGGCGCGGAAACGGCAAGGAGGTCCGGTCGAGGTGCGGTGGTCGGCGATGGGGCGCGGCGTCGCCGGCCCGCGAAGGGCAGCGCGCGGCGTCGCGGGCGTGGAAGAAGCGAAGGCGCCCGACGGCGGAGGGAGTGGGCCGTGGGGGCCGGATCTGGGCCCTCCGGGCCGCGGCGGCGCGCGGGTGGCGGTGGTGACGTGGCAGGCGTGGAGTGGGCGGCGGCGATGTGTCCGGCCAGGGCGGACGTGTCCGGCCGGCGCGGAGATGATTTTTAGGGTTTCGGACGAGGGGGATCCGGATTTTCGGGAAGAGACCTTTATATAGGCATAGAGGGAGCTAGGAGAGTCCAAATGAGGTGCGGTTTTCGGCCACGCGATCGTGATCGAACACTCTAGATGATGGAGCAGGTTTAGGTGGGTTTTGGGCCAACTTGGAGGGGTGTTGGGCTGCAACACACACGAGGCCTTTACGGTCCTCGGTTAACCGTTGGAGCATCAAACGAAGTCCAAACGGCACGAAACTTGACAGGCGGTCTACCGGTAGTAAACCAAGGCCGCATGGCAAGTCTCGGTCCAATCCGGAAATGTTTATCCCCCACTCATAAAAGAAAGATAGAAATGATCACCGGAGGAGAACGAAGCGTCGGAATGCAAAACGGACAACGGGGAAAATGCTCGGATGCATGAGACGAACACGTATGCAAATGCAATGCACATGATGGCATGATATGAGATGCATGACAACGATAACAACACACGGAGACAAAGACCCGAACCCGAGAAAATAAAATAACTTAAGGCCGGAAATGGCAAGAGTTGGAGTACAAATTGGGTAAATCATATCCGGGGTGTTACAATACGCTTCAGAAGGATTAACTGTTTGTGATTAGGCAACAGAACAGAAACGGATCAGTCAGATCAAGGTGTCTGTAGCAGGGGCACGTTTCCCGAGGATGTCCGGCCGGAGCTCGACGGAGTTCGCCGGGACTTGCCGGAGTCGAGGGAGAGGAGGAGGCCGGAGCCGGGTGGTGGCGATGGCGGCGCCGGGAGGCAGTGGGCGGCGGCGGTTGGTGGCGGCGGCGCGGAAACGGTAAGAAGGTCCGGTCGAGGTGCGGTGGTCGGCGATGGGGCGCGGCGTCGCCGGCCGGCGAAGGGCGGCGCGCGGCATCGCGGGCGTGGAAGAGGCGAAGGCGCCCGACGGCGGAGGAAGTGGGCCGCGGGGGCCGGATCTGGGCCCTCCGGGCCGCGGCGGCGCGCGGGTGGCGGTGGTGACATGGCAGGCGTGGAGTGGGCGGCGGCGATGTGTCCGGCCAGGGCGGACGTGTCCGGCCGGCGCGGAGATGATTTTTAGGGTTTCGGACGAGGGGATCTGGATTTTCTGGGAGAGACCTTTATATAGGCATAGAGGAAGCTAGGAGAGTCCAAATGAGGTGCGGTTTTCGGCCACGCGATCGTGATCGAACGCTCTAGATGATGGAGCAGGTTTAGGTGGGTTTTGGGCCAACTTGGAGGGGTGTTGGGCTGCAACACACACGAGGCCTTTACGGTCCCTCGGTTAACCGTTGGAGCATCAAACGAAGTCCAAACGACACGAAACTTGACAGGCGGTCTACGGGTAGTAAACCAAGGCCGCATGGCAAGTCTCGGTCCAATCCGGAAATGTTTAACCCCCACTCATAAAAGAAAGGTAGAAATGATCACCGGAGGAGAACGAAGCGCCGGAATGCAAAACGGACAACGGGGAAAATGCTCGGATGCATGAGACAAATACGTATGCAAATGCAATGCACATGATGGCATGATATGAGATGCATGACAACGATAACAACACACGGAGACAAAGACCCGAACTCGAGAAAATAAAATAACTTAAGGCCGGAAACGGCAAGAGTTGGAGTACAAATTGGGTAAATCATATCCGGGGTGTTACAATACGCTTCAGAAGGATTAACTGTTTGTGATTAGGCAACAGAACAGAAATGGGTCAGCCAGATCAAGGTGTCTGCGATTGATGGCATACATTTCACACGGATGAACTATTTGCGATTAGCCACAACGAATTGAAACAGTTAGATAGATCAACGTGTGTGCGCTAGACGGGCACACACATTCTAATTAAAAAAGCGTGCACGATGGTAATACCGAGCGCGCACGACTGTTGGAACAAGACGTGTGCCGACATTGCCTATTATGGTGCACCCTGTGGTGCAAACGCCACGTACGCGGCCGAGAAGGCGTACGTGCCCACGTTGCGCCTTCCGGAAATAGTGCCGCACTTATAACCGTCAGTAAATTTTGAGCATGCGCCCCGTCACATTCCAAATTGCAAACCTGTTCACACCGATCAAAACCTAAACGGTTTCCCACTTAGGAGTGTATTACTACTCGGTTATAAATACTACTACTCCAAGATGACTTCACATTACTCCTCAACTCCTCATCCAAAAAACAAATAAGTCCTTCATCATCGTCCCCTTTGCGTCTGCCATGGCCAGCGTGAGTTCTGTGTCGAGAGATTGCCACCAGGGAGATGCGAGCATGTCAGCGGAAGCACGAGAGATGTCCCGCCACGCCACAAACGCATCCGGCATGTCCCGCCGCGTGTTCGTAAAAGCACAGAGGTCCCGCCGCGCCGCCGAAGCAGCACGCAGGTCCCGCCGCGCCGCGGAAGTAGAAAAGATGTCCCACCGCGCAGCGAATACAGCAGAGATGTCCTTCCGCGCCGCGACAGCCTGGGAAAATGTCTCGCGGGCAGGCGAGGACTCTTACAGACACATGCATGCGATCATCCATAGCCAGATGGATCAGATCTCCGACTGGGCGAGGTTGCAAGACGACAAGGCAGAAGCCTTTTCACCGACAAGGGCTGAGATCCACCATGTCTTTACGATCCCAAGGCCAGAGAAGATGAAGGAGATTGGTTGCAACGCCAGGGGGAGGCAGAGAAACCATAATCACGAGAGGACTTTTCTTGTGGAGGAGGAAAAAGAAACACAGCGTTTGTGATGATTTTGACCGAACAGTTTAAGGTGTCAAGCTCTCATGCTCCTCAAACGTGATCCGAGGGGAATTTGCAAATACAAAATAAAACAATAGAACCCCTGACATATGACTTGTGTGCCGGAAAAAGAAAGTTGAGCGATCGGTAGGAGGAAAAGAAAGGCTATGGTAGTAGTATTGTTTAGCGCACATTTCTCGTTGGTTGAAATGAAATTGTCGCTAGCATTGCTTCCATGCAACGTCGATGTGACGGGCGAGTGCAGCGGCCACGCCCATGGTCCATGAGGAGGAACAAAACGCAGAGAGACAAAAACAAAAATATGATGGCGCTCCTGCTTGTTTGATTATTGAGATTTGATAGGGGGGTCTGGATTTTGACGCGCTTTGGCCTTGGCCTCGTCTTCGGCTTGGCTAGCTAGCTGCCAAAAGCGCAAAGCTTGTGCGTCACCTTAATAGTAGTATGGCTGTTTGTTAGGCTTGAGATTAAGATGTGGAATGGGAGTAAGACGGTTGGTGCAGGCTGGGCTTTCAGATGTTTGGAATGGGGATGTGGACGGGCGACAAGTTGGTTGACGCAGCAGCTATCCCTCCCGCCCAACACTCCGTCGGCCGGGCGTTTGTTTGTGGCACAGAAGCAAGAAAGCACGCACGCTACTTACTATATAGGCTATAGCTGAGACGTGAGACGCGCCACCGACCCGGAGGAGAGGAGAGAAGACGAGGAATGAAGTTAGTTTGCTTTGATTTGCTGTTGGTTGCGGCGTGCCGTCCTGGTGGTTAGTCCCGCGGATAAATAGACCTCCCTCCGGCCGGTAGAATTGTAACGCAGACGAGTGGTCTGGTCGGACCGTCTCGTCGTCGTGGGAGGAGGAGACGTCCCGATCCCTCGGACGGGGACACGCGCGCGCGCGCAACCAACCAACCGCATGCAGATTGGACAACGGCAACGGGTGGTACACATCCATCCATTTTCGATGGAAACAAAACAGAGGGCGGGCGGGCGGACGGACGTGATCAAAACTGTTTCCGGGGCACGGCGGTGCATCCGTCATAACGACGGACACCCTGCCACGTCCATCCATGCATCCGGTTTAATGTCGAGTCGAGCGGGTTTGTTTTGGAGCAGTTGGCTCCCTTCTCGTGCCGTGCGCAGTGCACTGGAGACTGGAGTGGGCCAGCAATCCTAATCCCGCGACCGCGCCTCCTCAACTCCCAACGGCCACGACGACTCACCAGCATCGCATCGGGTCGCACCAGTCCAACAAGGAAAAAGGAAAAAAAAGTGCAACACCAATTCCCTTTTCCTTCCTCTACTCCTCACGTTCAAACAGAAAGAAAGAAAAGAAAGCGAAACAGGAATGAGTAGCTCGTCCTGTGCCTCACACGTTACTGTAGGAAATCTGGCATGGTATCCGAATTACCACTGCCTAGAGATGCATAACCAAGTTAAGTGGTGGTAGAAAAAATAGCACATGTTCTCGCGTCCAACGTGCGCCACACGCGTGTACACACGCACATGGACGAAAACGGTTACGTTGTCGACGCGTCTGCATGGAGAACAAAAAACAAAAAAGTAAATTGATGGAGCTAATGTGGGCCTTTCCGCCACAGAAACCCTAGCCGCCATCAACATGAGAGCCCACCCTTTCGGCGAAGTCTTCCGGTGGCTCCCCTCCGCCGGCGACCTCTTGGTCGTCGGTGGTGACGGGTGTCGCCCAATCACACGCGTGCGGAACATTTTAGCTTTAGGTTCTAGGCCCCCCTCTCTCCCTTAACATATCGAAGGCCTCTTATCCATCAACCGCATCATAATAGCTCAGACTTCCGAACCTTGCTGGATGATGCAGAAGGGCCAACATCAGAGGATCAATTGAATAACCAACTCTCCGGCCCCGCAAAAATGTAACTCACCGGCCTAAACGACGAGCAAACACTCGAACGTGAGAGCAAGGATCACCCAACGAATGGACAAGCTCCAAGGAGGGAGGAGAGAGGGAGGCAAGAACCATGCTTTCAGAGAAGTGGCGGTCTGAATCCACTCTAACAAAATAAAATAACAGACTAAGCCGTGTCGTAAGGGGGGCCCTGGTAGCTTAGATTTTTGGATCGTTCGATGTATTTGCTTCGGCGGCGACAACGACGATGCTGGATAAAGAAGCTCTGGATTCTTCTCCGGCGAGGCGATTGTCTCTATGGTCGGTGCTGGATTTGGGAACCGGTCGGTTCAAGCAAGGATGCCGTGGCGGCTGCGGCATCCTTGTGATGGACTTGTGTCCTCGGGCTCCGCCGTTGTGATGACGTCTGCTCCAGCGTCGACAAGGTGCTTGGCAGATAGTCCTGGAGCAGATGCAAATTGTGGTCTGCATCAACGACATATGTAAGACGGAACTTGTGTTGGGTTCATGGTTGATGGACGACAGGTATGATTTTCTCCTCCGGCGTCTTAGTCACGGCGAGGTGCCAGATCTGATGTTCGATGACGTGTCCGGGGTGTTGCCGCTGTTTGATTTGTTCAACGGCAATGGCTTCACCTTTGACAAGCCACATTGGAGGTCCACAAAGCTGCATATCAGCGATGTTGTCGCGTCGAGCTTGGGTTAGGAGGTGATTCATTATTTTTATTTTCTTTGATGGTTGCTGTGGTGGTGCCGGAGGCAGGGTGTCAAGCTTAGTGACGGTTCTGTTGTCTTTTTAGTTTTGTCATGTTAGTCTTTAGAAAACTTTTACTTTGATCTTTATGATGTGAATGAAACACATATTATCATGAAAAAAAAGTAAACTGATGAAAAAAAATTCAAATATCAGCTGGGCGAAACAGTCTTCACGCCGTCGTACATGCATTTTTTTGGCTATTATTGAAAAGCCGAATAATCAGGTATTGGTCATTTCTGTTGGAAAAGATGGGCGAGAGAGAGATATTATTTGCCTCCCTCCTTCCCCATCCCTATCCATCCCCGTCCATACCACACGTAGGAGCAGGAGAGTCATTTGGGTTTCAGTTGGAGAGACGCCGCGTGTCCCGGGGCCAGCTGTACCCACGCCACAAATACTACTAGTAGCATGAACCGCCCCGTCCCCTTCCCCTGCTCGGCTGGAACCCGTTACAACCGGCTCGCTCCGGTCACCCCGGCCTCCCGTCCCAGGTATATATCCCACCCCTGCCCCCTCCGCTCCCCCGCACCCTTCCCCTCTGTCTCCTTCCTCTTCCACACCCCATCCCAAGTAGACTACCAGATCGGTAACCTCCCAAGTCACTCGCTCACTACTCGTATCAGTTACGATCGAGGATCTACCGGCGGCCATGGCCGCGTGCAGAGGAGGCGGGGGCGGCAAGGACGTGGACCGGATCAAGGGCCCGTGGAGCCCCGAGGAGGACGACGCGCTGCAGCGGCTCGTGGGCCGCCACGGCGCGCGCAACTGGTCCCTCATCAGCAAGTCCATCCCGGGCCGCTCGGGCAAGTCCTGCCGCCTCCGCTGGTGCAACCAGCTCTCGCCGCAGGTGGAGCACCGCCCCTTCACCCCCGACGAGGACGACACCATCCTCCGCGCCCACGCCAGGTTCGGCAACAAGTGGGCCACCATCGCCCGCCTCCTCTCCGGCCGCACCGACAACGCCATCAAGAACCACTGGAACTCCACGCTCAAGCGCAAGTACTCCTCTTCCTCCTCTGCTTCGGCCTCGGCATCGCCGGCTGATGACGCCATGGCAGATGATGAGGACCGCCGGCCGCTGAAGCGGACCAGCAGCGACGGGTACCCGGGGCTCTGCTTCAGCCCCGGGAGCCCGTCGGGGTCGGACCTCAGCGACTCCAGCCACCAGAGCCTCCCCTCCGTCATGCCGTCCGCCGGCTCGCAGCAGCCGCACGTGTACCGCCCGGTCGCGCGGGCCGGCGGGGTGGTCGTGCTCCCGACGGCCACGCCGCAGCCGTCGCCTCCGTGTCCGTCTCCGCCGCCGCCCCCTCCTCCTCCGGCGACGTCGCTCTCGCTGTCCCTCTCCCTGCCCGGCTTGGACGCGCCCGAGCCAGCCCCGGTGGCGCAGCCTATGTCCATGCCACCACCACCTCCTCCTGCTCCAGTACAGCCCGCCGCAGCACCTCAGATGCCGCCGCCGCCCATGCCGTTCATGCTCCAGCCGCCGCCGGTTCCACAAGCACGGGCGGCGGCGCCCTTCAACGGGGAGTTCCTGTCGATGATGCAGGAGATGATCCGGATCGAGGTCCGGAACTACATGTCCGGCTTCGACCCCCGGTCGTCGCCGGCCGACGGCGTCCACGCCGCCAAGCGCATGATGAGCATGGCCAAGATCGAGTAGCAAGCAAGCAAGCAAAAAGCAGCTCGGCAACAAACGAAGATGAGCCTCTCTGCTCCACTCAAGAGCCAAGAAACAAACGGAAGGCAGAGGCGGCAAGTGAAGAGGAGAAGAAGAAGCAGCGAAGCTCGGCGGCCTGTTTAGATCTTGTTGCCCGACAATAATTCCCTAGTTCCGTGCCTCGATTAGTTTGTTTCTTTCCTTCCTTGCTCGAAGCTCCGTCGAAGAAGATAGATTCATGTTCATGGTAGTTCCTTCTACATCAGAGACGAGACGAAGAAAACTTCGTCACTAGCGTGGCAAATAAACCAGGCAGGGCAGAGCAAACATGTTGCTTGCTCTAAGAGTTGTTTTTGTATAGAGAAAGGGAAAAGAAGAAATGAAACGAGATGGGGAAAATGAGAGGCCTAGTTCCCGGATCGATCACATCTGCTTCTTCAGTTAGTAACAACTACTCTAACATAGGCGTTTCGTTTAGGTGCTGGTAGTAGGTGCACATTTCTGTTTTGCGTTGGCTGTTTTATGGTTGGAGTGTCTGGTTTGGGGAGCAGAGGACGAAACGGAATTATGGTGGGAGGGATCGGCAGTGGAGGATGGGCGAGCGACAGCTAACTGCCTGCCTGTTGCGCACCCCCCCTCTCTCTCTCTCCTTTTACTAGTTTTTTGGTTTTACTGACTTATAGGGGGAGAAGTAGCAGGAGTACAATACTTTTTGACATGTGGGCGATTGAATGATGGACGGCCGGGAGGGCGTGTGTGAATGGAAATGGCATGGCGGAAAGGGAGCTTTGAAACGGCAGCTAGCTAGCTTAACAAAACAAAAAAAAGAAACAACGGAACGCAACGCAAAGTGAAGTTATCCAGACGGGCGAGACTGACCGCTTGCATTATTGTCCCACAAAGACGGAGGAACAAGTAAGCTCTCTCTGACTGCAGCCGCTGCTGTGCTAAAACTAGTCAAGTTGCTGTTTGGTTTCTGGTTTTCAAACCGTGTCAACGACCAAATGAACTTGACGTAGTAATTCCATTTCCATCAAACTATGTATCTGAAGTCTAGTACAGAGGCACAACAAACATTTGATGACTCTTTTTTCTTCTTACAGCAAGTATGCATTTTAACTACTGCATGCCTCGGATGGATTCAGGTGAGGAGAGCCACGCCTGCCGTTGCCGGTGTCGCGTCTATACACATATACAATTCCCTTCGCATCCACCATCTATATTTGTATGCGCCCCGAAACAGTGGACAGCAGCAGTAGTAGTATATCTGTACCGCGATCTGCTGTGTCGGTTTGTTCCGTTGGCGACGTCAGCCTGATGGTTTGTTAATTTGTTGGTTTGTTCGCTGCTGCTGCTGCTGGTGGTTGGTTGGTTGGTTACCAGTCAGTCGCAAGGCTCTTCCTGGAATTAGAATTATTATAGGCGGGCGTGCATGCACACATACACGTAGTACGTTGATGGATGGATGGATGGATGGATTGATGGGTGTGCGCGGTTTGCCCGGCACGAGATATTTCCGTTCCGGTTAGACGTTGTTTTCGGAGGCAGTTCATCATTTCTGGTCCCGGGCAACCCTCATCCATCCGTCCAACCTGACCACCTAACACGGGCCGCAAATTAGTAGTGTATATATAGTATTAGTAGTGTGCTAATGCTGGCATCGGATAGCTACGAGCCGTCAGTCGGTGGTTTCGTTTCGTTTCGTTTTGGGTTGGGTTGGGAAGGAAGGGAGAAAGCTTTGGGCGGAGAAAAAGAAGGCCGTTTTCTGTTAAGGTGTCGTGAGTCAGTCAGCAGTCGGTTCAGGGAAAACAACATTGATGGATGGTTTGCTTGGGAATAGCATTTGGTCGGGTCGTAATCGTATGTGTGGTTGGGGTGTCGACGGTCCACCGACGGACTAACGGACGGACGCAAAGGAAAAAGGCCGACCGCGACGATTTAGCCGCTGCCTGCCTGCAACGAACGACCAAGCATCAACCAAGTGACGTGAGGCGCTGGGCAACTCTCTTCTTGCTTTGTTATGCGAAAAACTGCACGTTTAGATACTCCAAATGGGCGGGACTACCTTGTCACGGAGAAGGTCCACGCGCGCACAAAGATCTCCGTGACCGTTGGATTCGACTTGAATTGAGCGACTCAGAAACAATTTCCATCCTAGTATTGTTCTTGCAACTGTCTCATTGTTTTAGTTGGCTTGATCAAAACAAATGGTCTGTTGCAGACCGAACATTCGGGACCAGCAACCAAGCCGAGCGCCACCGCCACCCGTAGGTCGTCGTTGCCAAGGGCATCCATGCCCAATCCCCGCCACCAAATGTCTCTCGTCAACCGGATCGATGGATCCACCAAGATCCGTGTAACACCGCGGACAAACCTGCCAATGGTCGTTACTCCTGTCGGGATCTAGACTGTTCTTACAGATCAATACTAGTCTTTCTTACGCAATTTGTCTTATTCGTGCGCATCCGGATTTAACTTCCGGTCGTTTACTTATACTGAAATTACACCAAATTGGATACGCTTAATTTCGGAGTTCTTTTCGAATTGGTTTCTGGAAAATAAGAAATTCCTTATTGATGTGAGTAGTGCAGCATCCCTATTAAGCCAGGCTATCACAATCCGCCACGCTGGCGTGGAGTGCCATCAACCTCACCGCTGTCCTACCACCACCGGCGTTGGCAGCAACCACAACACCGTGTCGTACGTTCACGCCCGCTCCAAGTTTCTGCAACAGTAATGTTGTTGTGGAACAGCGGCAGTGGAGGACGATTGCGTCCGTATGCGACGCTGGTGGAGGTGTTGCTGTAATTTTCGCAACAAAGGACTTGCTGCGGAAAATTAAATGCAGTGGGATGCATTTGCAATTTTTACAACAAGGGTTTTGTTCCAGAAAATTAAACAAAACTTTTTGCAACGAAGGTTTTATTGCAGAATTTAGAGGAGAGAAGGTATTGCAACAAGAGTATTGTTGCAGGAAATTAGAAGAAAAAAAAGAGAAACGAGCGGCTCATCACACAATTGGGCGGCTCGTGAAGCGGTGGACTAAAATGATCTGCCGGTCCAACAAAGAAGAAACGCATATGATTCCATGCAAATATGCACAGTACGCGCCAACGACGCTAGCCGCTCTGCCCGTCCATTACCCCGTTTCAATCACTTCATTTACCAGGCGTGGCTGACCGTATGCATGTAGACAGATGCCGGACGAGCGCGTGGCGCTCCGTTGGTGCAAGGGAGGTGACCAATTGACATGTTGCCCGTTGGCTTTGACGCGCTGCTCCTCCTTTACGAGACGACGTATGATTTGCTGGGTGGGTTGGGTGTGATGCGGACGTGCATGGCCCTGCAGCTGCAGCTCCGCCTTTTTGACCTGGCCGTTGCCGTTTTCCATTACGAAATGCACGTCCGTTTCCATCCTTTGCTTGCTTGCTTCTTCCAGTTTCCCCGCGTTTCTTTTCTTCCGGCCGTTGTTGCATGCCAGTTGGCTAAACGGTCAAAGGCCCATGGATCGATCCATCCCATCATTATGACCACTCACTCGCTCACTTGTAGTAGTTGTTCCGTGTCATCTTTGGTTTCCTTTTTTCATTACATTACTTGCTCCAATCGCTGTTCCGTTCTGCCGGTGATATGAGTGAGTGGAGACGCGCCGGACCTATATCCTACCAGAACCTTCCATCCAGTAATTTATCTCCTCAAGACGTCATGTAGTACCACTATACTTTTCTCTCGGCAGCTTCGATTAGTAGTAACTTGTCATGGCCGGCTACCGTATCACCCGAATGGTTTAGACTAATCACAATGGGATAACTTAACTATGTGGTAAGCAATTCAAACCAATTCAAAAAAAAAACATCACACATTTTAATACAAAATTGTTTATGTGGCAGCTAATTAATGAAGGGTCTCTTTGATTCAAAGGATCCTCATAGCATTTTTTGAAGGATTAAAATCCTTATGAATTTTTCCTACGTAACGGCAGCAAGTGACTGAGTTTAGTGTAAGATTTGTAAGATTAAATCTTGCAGGATTTTTCCTTAAGAATTTATTTGAATCTAAAAGAGGCATAGGCTTCCGCGATATGCACGCGTTTAATCTAGCTTTGCTAGCCAAGCAGGCTTTGTGCCTTCTAGAGTCTCCAGCCTGTTTATGCACACGTCTTCTACAAGCAAAATACTATCCCAATGGGAATTTGATCGGCACAGGTTTTGCTGGCAACATCTCTGCGGTGTGGCGTGGTATCGAGCATGGTCTTCAATTGCTTAAAAAAAGGGATTATTTGGAGGGTGGGTAATGGTACTCAGATTCGTACTTGGCGAGACCTATGGATCCCCTGTGGACCTTCCTTCAAACCGACCACTCCAAAGAGGAATTGTCGTTTGAACCGAGTTTCTGACTTCATGGATGACAATGGTATTTGGAATAATCAGCTGCTTAATGAGCACTTCTGGCCTATGAATGTGCTGCAAATTCGTAAGATTCGTACGTCTCCGAGACAGCAAGATGATTTTCTTGCTTGGCACCCGGAGAAAAGTGGATGCTTCACAGTTATCATCTAGCTATGCAAAACCATGAGGAAGCCTTTTCTAATAGTGCTTCTAGTGCTCAACTTGATGGTACACGGCCGACTTGGAACCTTATCTGGCAAGCAACTGTGCCGCCAAAAATGAAAGTGATGGCATGGAAGGCGCCGACTGGTGCCCCTACATTTAAGTACATGCAATATAGACACCTATGAACACGTGCAACTTGCCCGCTGTGTGGTGTCGAAAATGAGAGCTCCTTCCACGCTTTGGTGGCATGTAAGGAAGCGGTGCAGCTCTGGGAAGGAATGAGGAGGATATGGCCAATCCCAAGCAACAGATGTCTAGTAAATACTGGGGAGGAATGGGTGCTCAATGTCCGAGCAAACTGCACTGAGAGGGTACATGACATGGTGCTGATTTTAATATGGAGAGTATGGAATTTGCAGATCGATTTATTGCATGGAAAGGACCAAGTTCTAGTAAAAATCTCAGTCAACTTCTTCAATAGCTATTTGAACTCTTTATGGCATGCAAAAAAGTATAATATGGAGGAGGTGATCAAAGGTAAAATGGTAGAGAGAGTGGGGTGGTCAAAACCCAAGAACAAGGAAACTGCGTCGGCCAGACCATGGCCTGCTCCTGCTGCAGGATGGGTCGCCCTTTCGGTTGACGGATCATTATCCTCAGAGGGGACTGCAGGTTCAGGGATGGTCCTGAGGAATCCGGATAGAAGCTTGATTTTTGCTGCTTATCGGCACCTCTTTTTCTGCAACGAAGTCCTCGAAGTGGAACTACATGCAATTAGGGAGGGTCTAGCGCTAGCTTTGGAGCGACCAGACCTTCCCATGGCAATCCAATCTGATTCTTCGATGAGGCTTTCTTCATTGTCCTCAGATATTCTTGATCGATCGGCTTATGGTCATTTAGTCATGGAGATTAAGCACCTCTTAACTGGTAGAGAGTTTTTCCCATGAAAATTTCTAGAGATCAAAACAGAGAGTAGCAGATTGCCCGCGAACCATCGGAGAGTAGAGTGTAGCCCGGCTTGTTGGCTACAGAATTGCCCACCTTGTATCGCTGAGCTTTTGCCAGCTGACTATAACTCTGCATATATGGAATAAAACACTTTACCCCCGCAAAAACAGAATTTATTTGTACTACATTTCACAAGAATTCTAACATCCACTCCAATCTCTTGGAAAAAATCCTTTGCTTATTCCATAACACAATCAAACAAACTCAAATCCTGTAGGGACTGAGTGCGATGCCCCGGTGACGGGGGCGGACGTTGAGGTCGTCTCCCCAGGCAAGATCTTCATGACCCGCGGATGCGGTGAGGTCGCCCGGGTTTTCCGTGCGGAGGGCGCCCTCGCCATCCACTTCGAATACGATGGCGCCTCAACGATGTTCTTCAAGGTCTTCGACGCGGAAGGCCGCCACCTGGAGTGCTGCCCTGGAGGGGGTCATCAGGACGGCATAGAGGCAGGAGCCGGGCCTGCCGCTGGCCTAACTAGCAGTTCCTCCAGCAGCAGCGATCACGCTTGGGAGTCCAGCGACTCTGCCGAGCCCTACGAGACTCCGGAGACGAGCGACGACAGCTACGTGCCCCCGAGCTCTCGCCGTGCCCGGAGCGTGATACGTCTTCAACGTCTCTACAATTTTTGATTGTTCCATGCTATTATATTACCAACCTTGTATGTTTTATATGCATTTATATGGTATTTTATATGATTTTTGGGACTAACCTATTAACCTAGAGCCCAGTGCCAGTTTCTGTTTTTTTCTTGTTTTTGAGTATCGCAGAAAAGGAAAACCAAACGGAGTCCAATTGACCTGAAATTTCATGGAGATCATTTTTGGACCAGAAGAAGCCCACAGAGTACCGGAGATGGGCCAGAAGAGTCCCGAGGCCACCACGAGGGTGGGAGGCATGCCCTACCCCCTGGGCATGCCCCCTACCTCGTGGCCGCCTCGGGGTCCCCCCTGATTTGTCCCCGACGCCAACACCTCTTATATATACAGAAACCTCCAGAAAATAACCTAGATTGAGAGTTCCGCCGCCGCAAGCCTCTGTAGCCACCGAAAACCAATCTAGATCCATTCCGGCACCCTGCCGGAGGGGCGAATCCCTCTCCGGTGGCCATCTTCATCATCCTGGCGCTCTCCATGACGAGGAGGGAGTAGTTCACCCTCGGGGCTAAGGGTATGTACCAGTAGCTATGTGTTTGATCTCTCTCTCTCTCTCTCGTGTTCTTGATTCGGCACGATCTTGATGTATTGCGAGCTTTGATATTATAGTTGGATCTTATGATGTTTCTCCCCCTCTATTCTCTTGTCATGGATTGACTTTTCCCTTTGAAGTTATCTTATCAGATTGAGTCTTTAAGGATTTGAGAACACTTGATGTATGTCTTGCATGTGCTTATCTGTGGTGACAATGGGATATCACGTGATCCACTTGAAGTATGTTTTAGTGATCAACTTGCGAGTTCCGTGACTTCGTGAACTTATGCATAGGGGTTGGCACACGTTTTCATCTTGACTCCCTGGTAGAAACTTTGGGGCACTCTTTGAAGTTCTTTGTGTTGGTTGAATAGATGAATCTGAGATTGTGTGGTGCATATCGTATAATCATACCCACGAATGCTTGAGGTGACATTGGAGTATCTAGGTGACATTAGGGTTTTGGTTGATTTGTGTCTTAAGGTGTTATTCTAGTACACACTCTAGGATAGATCGAACGGAAATAATAGCTTCGTGTTATTTTACTACGGACTCTTGAATAGATCGATCAGAAAGGATAACTTTGAGGTGGTTTCACACCCTACAATAATCTCTTCGTTTGTTCTACGCTATTAGTGACTTTGCAGTGACTCTTTGTTGCATGTTAAGGGATAGTTATATGATCCGGTTATGTTATTATTGTTGAGAGAACTTGTAGTGAAAGTATGAACCCTAGGCCTTGTTTCAACGCATTTCAATACCGTTTTCGCTCACTTTTATCATTAGTTACCTTGCTGTTTTTATATTTTTAGATTACAAAAACATATATCTACCATCCATATTGCACTTGTATCACCGTCTCTTCGCCGAACTAGTGCACCTATATAATTTACCATTGTATTGGGTGTGTTGGGGACACAAGAGACTCTTTGCTATTTGTTTGCAGGGTTGTTTGAGAGAGACCATCTTCGTCCTACGCCTCCCACGGATTGATAAACCTTAGGTCATCCACTTGAAGGAAATTTGCTACTGTCCTACAAACCTCTGCACTTGGAGGCCCAACAACGTCTACAAGAAGAAGGTTGTGCAGTAGACACCAAGCTCTTTTCTGGCGCCGTTGCCGGGGAGGTTAGCGCTTGAAGGTATATCTTTAGATATTGCAATCGAATCTTTTTGTTTCTTGTTTTATCACTAGTTTAGTCTATAAATTGTTTTAAAAAAATTTAGAATTGAGGGTACCTCATATGCTTCATCTTTTTAATATCTTTCATGAAAATAAGGATTCCGATAATTTTGCCAAAATGCTAGAAGAAGAATCTTGCTTATGTGGAGAGTAGTAAATTTTCTATGCTTGTAGATCATGAAAAGAATGCTTTATGTGATGGTTACATTGTTGAATTCATTCATGATGCTATTGAAAATTATTATGAGGGAGGAATATATGCTTGTAGGAATTGCAATAGTATCAAGTTTCCTATCTACATGTTGAAAATCTTGAAGCTATGCTTGTTTTGCCTTCCTATGCTAGTTGATTATTGTTCCCATAAGTTGTTTGCTCACAAACTCCCTATGCATTGGAAGTGATTTAGACTTAAATGTGCTACTTCATGATGCTCTCTTTATGTTTCAGTTCTTATCTTTTATGTGAGCATCATTGAAACCATCATGCCTAGCTAGGGGCGTTAAACGATAGCGCTTGTTGGGAGGCAACCCAATTTTAAATAATTCATCTAGCCTCTGTTTAGATGTGGTTTTATGTTTTAATTAGTGTTTGTGCCAAACTTGGGTGAAGTCTTTGTGATCTTGCTGTAAAAAATAGAAACTTTAGCGCTCACGAGATTAGCTACCATTTTTTACTAGAGAGTGCTATTAAGTTGATTCTTTTTGCAGATGAGTAATAAACAAATTACTCACGTCCATCAATTTATTTTAGAATTGTTTGAGTTCCATAAGTATACGTTTGATACAGATTGCTACAGACTGTTCTGTTTTTGACAGATTTTGTTTTCTTTGTGTTGTTTGGTTATTTTGATGAATCTATGAGTAGTATTGGAGGGTTTGAACCATACAGAAGTTGGAATACAGTAGATATTACACCAATAGGAATTTAGAATGAGTTCACAACAGTACCTAAGTGGTGATTTATTTTCTTATACTAACGGAGCTCATGAGATTTTCTGTTGAGTTTTGTGTTGTGAAGTTTTCAAGTTTTGGGTAAAGATTCGATGGACTATGGAATAAGGAGTGGCAAGAGCCTAAGCTTGGGGATGCCCAGGGCACCCCAAGGTAATATTCAAGGACAACCAAGAGCCTAAGCTTGGGGATGCCCCGGATGGCATCCCCTCTTTCGTTTTCATTCATCGGTAACTTTACTTGGAGCTACATTTTTATTCACCACATGATATGTGTTTTGCTTGGAGCGTCATTTTATTTTCTTTTGTTTTGCTTGATGTTTGAATAAAATACCAAGATATGAAATTCTTAAATGATAGAGAGTCTTCACATAGTTGAATAAGTATTCGACTACTCATTGAGCTTCACTTATATTTTTCGGAGTAGTTTGTCGTTTACTCTAGTGCCTCACTTATATCTTTTAGAGCACAGTGGTGGTTTTATTTTATAGAAATTATTGATCTCTCATGCTTCACTTATATTATTTGAGAGTCCTTTAGAACAGCATGGTAATTTTCTTTGGCTATAAAATTGGTCCTAATATGATAGGCAT
Organism: Triticum monococcum; assembly: GCA_034509565.1. Taxonomy (NCBI): domain Eukaryota; kingdom Viridiplantae; phylum Streptophyta; class Magnoliopsida; order Poales; family Poaceae; genus Triticum; species Triticum monococcum. Next base: position 359,966,828 of record CM067845.1, on the reverse strand, counting down.
CCAAGAGGGATATAATAAAATCTTGGGGAACGTAGTAATTTCAAAAAAATTCCTACACACACGCAGGATCATGGTGATGCATAGCAACGAGAGGGGAGACTGTCGTCCACGTACCCTCGTAGACCGTTAAGCGGAAGCGTTATGACAACGCGGCTGATGTAGTCGTACGTCTTCACGATCGACCGATCCTCAGTACCGAACGTACGGCACCTCCGCGTTCAACACTCCTTCGGCTCGGTGACGTCCCGCGAACTCACGATCCAGTAGATCTCGGGGAAGAGTTTCGTCAGCACGACAGCATGGTGATGATGTTGATGAAGCTACCATAGCAGGGCTTTGCCTAAACACCGCTACAGTATGACCGAGGTGGATTATGGTGGAGGAGGGCACCGCACACGACTGGGAGAGATCTTTGTGATCAACTTGTGTGTCTAGAGGTGCTCCCTGCCCCTCTATATAAAGGAGCAAGGGGGAGTGTCGGTGTCAAAACCGGCGGATCTCGGGTAGGGAGTCCCGAACTGTGCGTCTAAGGCGGATGGTACCAAGAGGTAGGGGACACGATGTTTACCCAGGTTCAGGCCCTCTTGATGGAGGTCCGCCGGTTTTGACACCGACATTGGTGCTTTCATTGAGAGTTCCACTGTGCCGTCACCGTAAGGCTTGATGGCCCCTTCGATCATCGGAAATGATGCAGTCCAGGGTGAGGTTTTCCTCCCCGGACAGAACTTCGTATTCGGTGGCTTCGCACTGCGGGCCAATTCACTTGACCATCTGGAGCAGATCGAAAGCTACGCCCCTGGCCATCAGGTCAGGTTCGAAAACTTAAACTACACTGCCGACATCCACAGAGACTGTATCTTCGATGGATTCGAGCCCATGTCAGGCGCGCCGCACAATCACGACGAGCATGACGTAACTCTGCCGTTGGACAGTGTTTGGGAGATCGCATATGCAACTACTCCGGCCTTCAATCCGAAGCAAATTGCGCCATCCGAGGACGGAGGGATAGACCCCGCCATGGAGGCCGCACTCTGAGTGGCGATGGAGCCGGATACTGACTTCACCCCTTACGAGAGCCGTATTGCCAAACCACTGGATTCGTCTCCGACCACGGACTCTGAGCCACCTGCATCCGTGCCTATCGAATCTGATTGGGCGCCGATCATGGAGTTCACCTCCGCAGATATCTTTCAGCACTCGCCTTTCGGCAATGTGCTAAATTCATTAAGGTCTCTCTCCTTGTGAGGAGAACCTTGGCCGAACTATGTCCGGCTAGAATGGGCGGACGACGAAGAAATTCGCTTCCCACCCATCACCCATTTAGTAGCCACTGTCGATGATTTAACCCACATGCTCGACTTCGACTCCGAAGACATCGACGGTATGGACGACGATGCAGGGGACGAACAGGAACCACCGCCCACAGGGTGCTGGACCGCCACCTCATCATATGATATATACATGGTGGACACCCCCAAAGAAGGCAATGGCGACAAGACAACGGAGGATGACCCCTCCAAGAAGCAACCCAAGCGCCGACGTCAGCGGCGCCGCTCTAAGTCCCGCCATAGCAAAAGTAGTGATACCGGCACAAGAGACAATTACACTCCAGATAGTGCCAAATACAACAACAATCCCCTCCAGCACGATGTAGAGCGGGAGGGTGCACAAGCTAGCCCTCCAAAGCAGGCAACAGATGGAGAATCGGAGGAGGACAATTACATGCCTCTCTTCGAAGACGAGGTGAGCCTCGGCGACAAAGAATTTATCGTGCCTGAGGATCCCGTCGAGCAGGAGCGCTTCAAGCGCCGGCTTATGGCCACAACACATAGCTTGAAGAAAAAGCAACAATAGCTTCAAGCTGATCAAGACTTGCTAGAAGACAGATGGACCGAAGTCCTTGCGGTCGGGGAATACGAACTCGAGCGCCCCTCCAAGAGTTACCCAAAGCGCAGGTTGCTACCTCACCTCGAGGAGGAAGCATTGAAACCTACATCACCAGTGTACGATGCGGCTGACCGGCCACCTCGTGGCCGAGCCAGGGAGGCGTTTCAGCTTGAAGTTCAGCCTGCACGCCGCCGCCACTCAAACAAAAATACCAAGGCCCGGGGCAACACACGGGACCTGCGAGACGTATTGGACAGCAGGGCAAAACATGCAAGGTCGATATACGGGTCACGAGGGCGCGCGCCAACGCGGGACGATGGTCGTCACGCCGGATACACTAAAAGTAAATCCGACCGGGCCGAATACAGCAGACAAGACTCGTATGAACTGCGTCGTGATATAGCCCGGCACAGAGGCGCCGCACACCCCCTATGCTTCACTGATGAAGTTATGGATCACGAATTCCCGAAGGGTTTTAAACCCGTAAACATCGAATCGTATGATGGTACAACAGATCCCGCTGTATGGATTGAGGATTTTCTCCTCCACATCCACATGGCCCACGGTGATAATCTGCATGCCATCAAGTACCTCCCACTAAAACTCAAAGGACCAGCTCGGCATTGGTTGAATAGCTTGCCAGAAGACTTCGTCGACAGTTGGGAGGATCTGGAAGACGCATTCCTTGACAACTTCTAGGGCACTTATGTGTGACCACCGGATGCTAATGACTTGAGGCATATAACTCAGCAGCCAGGGGAATCGGCCAGGAAATTCTGGACACGGTTCCTAACTAAGAAAAACCAAATTGTTGACTGTCTGGATGCAGAGGCCTTAGCGGCATTCAAGCATAACATCCGTGACGAGTGGCTCGCCTGACACCTCTGCCAGGAGAAGCCAAAGTCTATGGCAGCCCTCACGACACTCATGACCCGCTTTTGCGCGGGCAAGGATAGCTGGCTGGCTCGTAGCAACAACACATCACGGAATCCAGGCACTTCAGATACCAAAGATGCCAACGGCAGACCACGTCATAACAGAAAAAAGCGCCGCAACAATGGCGATAACACCGATGATACGGCAGTCAATGCCGGATTCAGAGGCTCAAGATCCAGTTAGCAGAAAAAGCCATTCAAAAGAAGTACTCTGGGCCCGTCCAGTTTGGATCGCATACTTGATCGCTCGTGTCAAATCCACGGCACCCCCGATAAGCCAGCCAATCACACCAACAGAGAATGCCGGGTGTTCAAGCAGGCCGACAAGTTAAATGCCGAAAACAAGGACAAGGGGCTGCATAGTGATGACGAGGAGGAGCCCCGGCCGCCGAACACGGGAGGACAGAAGAGGTTCCCTCCACAAGTGAAGACGGTGAACATGATATACGCAACCCACATTTCCAAGAGGAAACAGAAGCATGCACTAAGGGACGTCTATGCGTTGGAGCCCGTCGCCCCAAAGTTCAACCAATGGTCCGCTTGTCCGATCACCTTCGATCGCAGGGACCACCCCACTAGTATCCGTCATGGCAGATACGCCGCACTGGTCCTAGACCCCATCATCGACGGATTTCACCTCACTCAAGTCCTTATGGACGGCGGCAGCAGCCTGAACCTGCTCTATCAGGATACAATGCGCAAAATGGGTATAGATCCCTCGAGGATCAAACCCACCAAAACCACCTTTAAGGGCGTCATCCCAGGTGTAGAGGCCCGTTGCATGGGCTCAATCACACTGGAAGTGGTCTTCGGATCTCCGGACAACTTCCGAAGCGAGGAGTTAATCTTTGATATCGTCCCGTTCCACAGTGGCTATCACGCACTGCTTGGGCAAACCGCATTTGCAAAATTCAACGCGGTACCGCATTACACATACCTCAAGCTCAAGATGCCAGGACCTAGGGGGGTCATAACAGTCAATGGAAACACTGAACGCTCGCTCCGCACGGAAGAGCACACTGCGGCCCTCACAGCAGAAGCACAAAGCAGCCTTTTAAGGCAAACCACCAATTTGGCGATACAGCCCCCGGACACCGTCAAGCGAGTCCGGAGTAAACTGCAATAGGATCGCCTGGCATGTTCAGAGCTCGCCTAGGAATTCGGCCCCCGTCCCAGTCCCAGTAAAGCGACGAAATCCGTGCCGCGCGTATATAATTATGCACTGAAAATACCATGGGCATAGGCGGGGACACGATCAGAGCACGTCCCCCAATGCGGCTTAACCGCCCTAGGGGCTGCATACCTTTATCATTTTTTTCTCTTTCAGGACCTTACTCTCTGGAATCCCTTTCCGGCAGTACGATTGCCGGACACATTACAGGAAGGAACAACCAAGGAGGCAAGAAGCTAAGATGTATAAGGGAACCCCCAGGTGGTCTCTAATAATAATCGATATACCCGCTTTTTACTATCCATACGCAGCTTGCCCCTGGATAGGACATGTCAAATAGTCCTATTTTCTGCTTATTGCACTACTTGTATCAGTACGCTTTGACGTATTATTTAAATAACAATGCATAGCATTAGTCTATTATTGCATTATCCATCCTTTTTTTCTTATATGTTCATTTACAACAACTTGCACCCATACATTCAAGTACGGTCAGTATGCTAGGGGCTTTCGTTTACCCCATAATATGGCGTGAGAAGTCCAAACACTTTTGACAGTGCGGCACCCCAAACTTAGAGCATTATATGCATCAGCTCCGAATCATGTCTTGGGTCAATAGTTGGGTTTGCCTGGCTCCCATATTTTGGTACCTTACGTTCCGCTATATCGGCTAAGGTAGCACTGGGAGAACTACTGCGATTGTGTCCCGGTTCTTCCATACGAGCACCTCAGTAGAGAAAGCCAAAAACTGACTGTCATGATAGGGCGAGAGCTGGTCGCTGTTCGAGAGGTCTGAAGTCCTTAAAGACTTTTTCCACTTCGGGATAGGAGTCGGCCTTGTCCGACTTAGGCGTATATAGCGCCCCCAATTTGGCCTTCCGAATACTAGGGGCTTCGCCAAAATTTAAAATTGCAGACTTCTATGGCTAAGTGAGAGTGATAAAGCCTTATAGTCCGATTGCCTGGTTCGTTGTGCTGAACACCTTCCTCGAAGGACCCAAAATTGGGATAAAGAGTGCTCAGATTTATCCCGAACACCCCAGTACTAGTTACATGGGGGCAGAAGCCAACGACTGGCCAACTCTCAAATTTTATAAACGGCCGCACATAAAGTAATATTCTAAAATCAAAAGGCGTTGCTTAGTGCAAATGAACTCGTTTCATATTACAGGATCACATGAGCATGTTCATTCAAAAATTACATCTCTGGCACATTCCTCCGCCACAAGGCGGGAACCCTTCAGGACACTGTCATAATACATTTCGGGACAGCGATGCTCCTTGCCCTTCGGCGGCCCCTCCTTCACCAGCTTCACGGCGTCAAGCTTCGCCCAGTGCACCTTCGCCCGGGCAAAAGCCCTACGTGCACCCTCGATGCAGACCGACCACTTTATGACGTCAAGTCGTGGACAGGCATCCACAAGCCGCCTTACCAGACTGAAGTAGCTGCTAGGCAGGGGATCGCCATGCCACATCCGGACTATAAGACCCTTCATGGCCTGTTCGGCGGCCTTGTGAAGCTTGACCAGTTGCTTCAGCTGGTCGCTCAAGGGCATTGGGTGTTCGGTCCCAGTATACTGAGACCAGAACAACTTTTCCATCGAGCTCCCCTCTTCAGCTCGGTAAAACTCTGCGGCATCCAGTACACTGCGGGGAAGATCTGTGAACGCTCCTGGAGAGCTCCTAACTCGGGTAAGTAAAAGGAAAGTTTCCTTCACATGCTTGCTTTGCATAATGAATGCCTTACCCGCTGCTATCTTCTTCACCGCATCCATCTCCTGGAGGGCCTTGTGGGCTTCTGCCTTGGCACTCCGTGCGCTTTCGAGCGCCTTCGCAAGCTCGGACTCTCACGTCTTAGAGTCAAGCTCCAAGGACTCGTGTTTTTTGGCGAGAGCCTCGAGCTCTTGCTGCACCTTGCCTACCTGGGCTTCTTGCTTTTCCCGCTCAATGCACTCCTTGGCCGCTTTGTCTTCGGCCTCGGACAGCGCCTTCTTCAGGGTCGCCACCTTGGTTGTGGCCCCTGGCAAATTCATAATGATCCTATTACTTTACAACTGAATTTCTTTTTAATATATAGACAAGGTATTGCTTACCTTTGCTCTCCTCGAGCTGCCTCTTGGTAAGGCCGAGCTCGTCTTTGGACCGCTCAAGGTCCTGCTTCAGTACAGCGACCTCCGCAGTACGCGCGGCAGCGGCCAGAAGTGAAGCCTGCGTATGCACATAGACATATTCTGTTTAGACTCCTGAGTCATCATTTGATCCTCTATTCGGCCTTTCTTTGCGAACGCCAAACAGAGCATCAGGGGCTACTTTCTATGCGGTAATATTTTCCTATATTTTGATTGCTTACCTCAAAGCCTGTTAGGAGGCTGGCACAAGCTTCGGTTAGTCCGTTTTTGGCATACTGAACTTTCTCGATCACCGCACTCATAATAGTGCGGTGCTCTTCGTCGATGGAAGCGCCGCGAAGCGCTTCCAGCAAGTTGTCTGGTGCCTCGGGATGGACAGAGGCCACCGGCACGGGCGGCTTGCCCCTTTTAACGGGGGATCGCCTGCCGGAGTCCGGAACCACCGAAGGTTTTGGCGCAGTGTTCGGCTGGGGGCTGAACTGGGAGCCCATGCGAGTCTTGCTCCCTTTGCGCCAAGGGTCCGGAAGGTCGCCTTGAGGCGCCCCTAAGACTACCTACCCTCGGCTCGGTGCCTTTTTAGACAACACCTCGACGTTGTCCATAGGGCAAGGGGTGGAGGCGGTCGGAAGTGAATCGCTATTCATATCCGACGAGTCCAAAGAACCGTCCGACGAAGATATGTCAAGACGGGCTCGGGGCGGACTGCATAATCATATTCGGCGTAAGAAGAAGCAGTGCAATAAAACATACCATGAATTACTATGGTATCCGTATACTTACGACTTCGCCAGGGGCTTCTCCCTGGGTAACCACTTGTCGCCGCTGTAGGCGGCTGTCGTGGAGCAGTCTGGAAGGAGGGTCCTTCCCTTCTTGGACCCTTCGGCCTCCCCGGTTGGGGCGGCCTTCCTTTTCTTGTCTTCTCGGCTGGGGGGGGGAGAACTTTCCTCTTCCTCCTCATTTTCATGGGAGGAGGGCGTGTCAGAGTTATCGGACGATGAGCCTGATATAACCTTGCGCCGGAGACCCTTTCGGATCCCCGTGGCATTCTTCTTGGCCTTCTTCGCCGGCACCTCGTAAGGCGCCGGAACCAGCATCTCCGTTAGGAGAGCATTTGTAGGGTCTTCAGGCAGGGGGGCTGGACAATTGATCCGCTCCGCTGTCTCCACCAAGTCCTGTTAATGGCATGGAAGCTTAGATCCCGCATATGATAAAAACTGGGGCAAATAAATATCCCGTGAGATACAAAACTTACCGGATTGGCGTGGCGCTTTGCGCTAAGTCCGCGGTCCTTGGTAAGGGGAGGAGGTACCTCAGCGCCCTTGAACAGCACCTTCCAGACGTCCTTGTGCGTCGTGTCGAAGAGCTCTCACAACGTCTGGTGCTCGGCCGGGTCGAACTCCCACAAATTGAATACCCGTCGTTGACACGGGGGAATCCGGTGCAAGAGCATGACCTGGACCACGTTGACGAGCTTGATTTTCTTGCTCATCATGTTCTTGATGCAGTTCTGGAGTCCGGTCAGCTCTACCGGGGAACCCCAGGACAGGCCCTTCTCTTTCCAGGAGATGAGCCATGTGGGGATTCCGGATCGAAATTCGGGGGCCGCCACCCAGTTGGTGTCGCGTGGCTCGGTGATGTAGAACCACCCCGATTGCCACCCCTTTATGGTCTCCACATAGGAGCCTTCGAGCCAGGTGACGTTAGGTATTTTGCCCACCATGGCGCCTCCGCACTCCGCTTGCTGTACGACCACCACCTTCGGTTTAACATTGAAGGTCTTCAGCCACAGGCCGAAGTGGGGCATGATGCGAAGGAAGGCCTCGCACACGACGATAAACGTCGAGATGTTGAGGATGAAATTGGGGGCAGATCATGAAAATCCAGCCCGTAGTAGAACATGAGCCCGCGGACAAACGGGTGAAGGGGAAATCCCAGTCCACGGACAAAGTGGGTAAGGAAAACTACCCTCTCATGGGGTGCGGGCGTAGGGATGATCTGCCCCGCATCTGGCAGCCGGTGCACGATGTCCACGGCCAGATATCCGGCTTCCCGTAGCTTTGCGATGTGCTCCTCCGTGACGGAGGAGACCATCCACTTGCCTCCCGCTCCGGACATGCTTGGAGTGGTTTGAGAAGAAAGACGCGAACTTGGGCTAGCTTCTATGGTTTAGCCTCTACGATCTCGTGGTAGATCAACTCTTGTAATACTCATATCATCAAGATCAATCAAGCACGACGTAGGGTATTACCTCCATCAAGAGGGCCCGAACCTGGGTAAACATCGTGTCCCCTGCCTCCTGTTACCATCCGCCTTAGACGCACAGTTCGGGACCCCCCTACCCGAGATCCTCCGCTTTTGACACCGACAGGGAGGATGGCCGGCCCTTGTAGGCGCGCCTAGGAGGAGGAATCCTCCTCCTAGTAGGAGTAGGATTCCTCCCTTTCCTACTCCTACTAGGAGGGGGAACGGCAGGGAGAGAAAGAGAAGGGAAGGGGGGCGCCGCCCCCCTTCTCCTAGTACAATTTGGACAGGGGGAAGGGGGCGCGCTGCCTGCCCTAGGCCGGCCCCTCTCTCTTTCCCTTATGGCCCAACTGTTGGGGAACGTAGTAATTTCAAAAAAATTCCTACGCACACGCAAGATCATGGTGATGCATAGCAACGAGAGGGGAGAGTATTGTCTACGTACCCTCGTAGACCGAAGCGGAAGCATTGACGCAACGTAGAGGAAGTAGTCGTACGTCTTCCCGGTCCGATCGATCCAAGCACCGTTACTCCGGCACCTCCGAGTTCTTGGCACACGTTCAGCTCGATGACGATCCCCGGGCTCCGATCCAGCAAAGCGTCGGGGAGGAGTTCCGTCAGCACGACGGCGTGGTGACGATCTTGATGTTCTACCGTCGCAGGGCATCGCCTAAGCACTGTAACAATATGACTGAGGTGGAATATGGTGGAGGGGGGCACCGCACACGGCTAAGGAACGATCACGAAGATCAACTTGTGTGTCCTAGGGTGCCCCCCTGCCCCCGTATATAAAGGAGTGGAGGAGGGGAGGGCCGGCCCTCTCTATGGCGCGCCCTAAGGAGTCCTACTCCCACCGGGAGTAGGATTCCCCCTTTCCTAGTCCAACTAGGATTCCTTCCATGTAGTAGGAGTAGGAGACAAGGAAGGGGAAAAGAGAAGGGAAGGAAGGAGGGGGCGCAGCCCCTCCCCCTAGTCCAATTCGGACTAGGCCTTGGGGGGCGCGCGGCCTGCCCTAGGCAACCCCTCTCTCTTTCCCGTATGGCCCAATAAGGCCCAATACTTTCCCCCCGTATTTCCGTAACTCCCCGGTACTCCAAAAAATACCCGAATCACTCGGAACCTTTCCGATATCCGAATATAGTCGTCCAATATATCGATCTTTACGTCTCGACCATTTCGAGACTCCTCGTCATGTCCCCGATCTCATCCGGGACTCCGAACTCCTTCGGTACATCAAAACTCATAAACTCATAATATAACTGTCATCGAAACCTTAAGCATGCGGACCCTACGGTTCGAGAACAATGTAGACATGACCGAGACACGTCTCCGGTCAATAACCAATAGCGGGACCTGGATGCCCATATTGGCTCCTACATATTCTACGAAGATCTTTATCGGTCAGACCGCATAACAACATATGTTGTTCCCTTTATCATTGGTATGTTACTTGCCCGAGATTCGATCGACGGTATCCAATACCTAGTTCAATCTCGTTACTGGCAAGTCTCTTTAATCGTTCCGTAATACATCATCCCGTAACTAACTCATTAGTTTCAATGCTTGCAAGGCTGAAGTGATGTGCATTACCGAGAGGGCCCAGAGATACCTCTCCGACATTCGGAGTGGCAAATCCTAATCTCGAAATACGCCAACCCAACATGTACCTTTGGAGACACCTGTAGAGCTCCTTTATAATCTCCCAGTTACGTTGTGACGTTTGGTAGCACACAAAGTGTTCCTCCGGCAAACGGGAGTTGCATAATCTCATAGTCATAGGAACATGTATAAGTCATGAAGAAAGCAATAGCAACATACTAAACGATCGGGTGCTAAGCTAATGGAATGGGTCATGTCAATCAGATCATTCAACTAATGATGTGATCCCATTAATCAAATAAAAACTCTTTGTCCATGGTTAGGAAACATAACCATCTTTGATTAACGATCTAGTCAAGTAGAGGCATACTAGTGACACTCTGTTTGTCTATGTATTGACACATGTATTATGTTTCCGGTTAATACAATTCTAGCATGAATAATAAACATTTATCATGATATAAGGAAATAAATAATAACTTTATTATTGCCTCTAGGGCATATTTCCTTCAGTCTCCCACTTGCACTAGAGTCAATAATCTAGATCACATCGCCATGTGATTTAACATCAATATTTCACATCTTTATGTGATTGGTTCACATCTCCATGTGACTAACACCCAAAGGGTTTACTAGATTCAATAATCTAGTTCACATCGCTATGTGATTAAGACCCAAAAAGTGATCATGTTTTGCTTGTGAGAGAAGTTTAGTCAACGGGTCTGCCACATTCAGATCCGCATGTATTTTGCAAATTTCTATGTCAACAATGCTCTGCATCGAGCTACTCTAGCTAATTGCTCCCACTTTCAATACGTATCTAGATTGAGACTTAGAGTCATCTGGATCAGTGTCAAAACTTGCATCGACGTAACCCTTTACGACGAACCTTTTGTCACCTCCGTAATCGAGAAACATATCCTCATTCCAGTAAGGATAATTTTGACCGTTGTCCATTGATCTACTCCTAGATCACTATTGTACTCCCTTAACATAGTGTATGGTATACAATAGATCTGGTACACAGCATGGCATACTTTATAGAACCTATGACTGAGGCATAGGGAATGACTTTCATTCTCTTTCTATCTTCTGCCGTGGTCGGGCTTTGAGTCTTACTCAACTTCACACCTTGTAACACAGGCAAGCAACTTTTTCTTTGACTGTTCCATTTTGAACTACTTCATAATCTTGTCAAGGTATGTACTCACTGAAAAAACTTATCAAGCGTCTTGATCTATCTCTATAGATCTTGAAGCTCAATATGTAAGCAGCTTCACCGAAGTCTTTCTTTGGAAAACTCCTTCCAAACACTCCTTTATGCTTTACAGAATAATTCTACATTATTTCCGATCAACAATATGTCATTCACATATACTTATCAGAAATGCTGTAGTGCTCCCACTCACTTTCTTGTAAATACAGGCTTCACCGCAAGTCTGTATAAAACTATATGCTTTGATCAACTTATCAAAGCGTATATTCGAACTCCGAGATGCTTGCACCAGTCCATAAATGGATCGCTGGAGCTTGCATATTTTGTTAGCACCTTTAGTATTGAGAAAACCATCTTGTTGCATCACATACAACTCTTCTTTAATAAATCCATTAAGGAATGCAATTTTGTTTATCCATTTGCCAGATTTCATAAAATGCGGCAATTGCTAACATGATTCGGACAGACTTAAGCATAGATACGAGTGAGAAACTCTCATCGTAGTCAACACCTTGAACTTGTCGAAAACCTTTTGCGATAATTCTAGCTTTGTAGATAGTAACACTACTATCCGTGTCCGTGTTCCTCATGAAGATCCATTTATTATCAATGGCTTGCCGATCCTCGGGCAAGTCCACCAAAGTCCACACTTTGTTCTCATACATGGATCCTATCTCAGATTTCATGGCCTCAAGCCATTTATCGGAATCTAGGCTCATCATCGCTTCCTCATAGTTCGCAAGTTCGTCATGGTCTAGTAACATGACTTCGAGAACTGGATTACCGTACCACTCTGGTGCGGATCTCACTCTGGTTTACCTATGAGATTCGGTAGTAACTTGATCTGAAGTTGCATGATCATCATCATTAGCTTCCTCACTAATTGGTGTAGTAGTCACAGGAACAGATTTCTGTGATGAACTATTTTCTAATAAGGGAGAAGGTACAATTACCTTATCAAGTTTTCTACTTTCCTCCCACTCACTTCTTTCGAGAGAAACTCCTTCTCTAGAAATGATCCATTCGTAGCAACGAATGGCTTGCCTTCGGATCTGTGATAGAAGGTGTACCCAACTGTCTCTTTTGGGTATCCTATGAAGACATATTTCTCCGATTTGAGTTTGAGCTTATCGAGATGAAACTTTTTCACATAAGCATCGCAACTCCAAACTTTAAGAAACGACAGCTTAGGTTTCTTGCCAAACCATAGTTCACATGGTGTCGTCTCAACGAATTTAGATGGTGCCCTATTTAACGTGAATGCAGCTGTCTCTAATGCATAACCCCAAAACGATAGTGGTAGATCGGTAAGAGACATCATAGATCGCACTATATCTAATAAAGCACGGTTATGACGTTCGGACACACCATTACACTATGGTGTTCCAGGTGGCGTGAGTAGTGAAACTATTTCACATTGTTTTAATTGAAGGCCAAACTCGTAACTCAAATATTTTACCTCTGCGATCATATCGTAGAAACTTTTATTTTCTTGTCACGATGATTTTCCACTTCACTCTGAAATTCTTTGAACTGTTCAAATGTTTCAGACTTATGTTTCATCAAGTAGATATCCCCATATCTGCTCAAATCATCTGTGAAGGTCAGAAAATAATGATACCTGCTGTAAGCCTTAATATTCATCGGACCACATACATCAGTATGTATGATTTCCAACAAATCTATTGCTTGCTTCATTGTTCCGGAGAACGGCGTTTTAGTCATCTTGCCCATAAGGCATGGTTCGCAAGCATCAAGTGATTCATAATCAAGTGATTCCAAAAGCCCATCAGCATGGAGTTTCTTCATGCGCTTTACACCAATATGACTTAAACGGCAGTGCCACAAATAAGTTGCACTATCATTATTAACTTTGCATCTTTTGGTTTCAATATTATGAATATGTGTATCACTACGATCGAGATCCAACGAACTTGTTTCATTGGGTGTATGACCATCGAAGGTTTTATTCATGTAAACAGAACAACAATTATTCTCTGACTTTAATGAATAACCGTATTGCAATAAACATGATCAAATCATATTCATGCTCAACGCAAAAACCAAATAACACTTATTTAGGTTCAACACTAATCCCGAAAGTATAGGGGAGTGTGCGATGATGATCATATCAATCTTGGAACTACTTCCAACACACATCGTCACTTCACCCTTAACTAGTCTCTGTTTATTCTGCAACTCCTGTTTCGAGTTACTACTCTTAGCAACTGAACTAGCATCAAATACTGAGGGGTTGCTATAAACACTAGTAAAGTACACATCAATAACATGTATATCAAATATACTTATGTTCACTTTGCCGTCCTTCTTATCTGCCAATCACTTGGGGTAGTTCCGCTTCCAGTGACCAGTCCCTTTGTAGTAGAAGCACTTAGTCTCAGGCTTAGGACCAGACTTGGGCTTCTTCACATGAGCAGCAACTTGCTTGCTGTTTTTCTTAAAGTTCCCCCTTTTCCCTTTGCCCTTTTCTTGAAACTAGTGATCTTGTCAACCATCAACATTTGATGCTCTTTCTTGATTTCTACCTTCATCGATTTAATCATCATGAAAAGCTCGGGATTCGTTTTCGTCATCCCTTGCATACTATAGTTCATCATGAAGTTCTACTAACTTGGTGATGGTGACTAGAGAATTCTGTCAATCACTATCTTATCTGGAAGATTAACTCCCACTTGATTCAAGCGATTGTAGTACCCAGACAATCTGAGCACATGCTCACTAGTTGAGCGATTCTCCTCCATCTTTTAGCTATAGAACTTGTTGGAGACTTCATATCTCTCAACTCAGGTATTTGCTTGAAATATTAACTTCAACTCCTGGAACATCTCATATGGTCCATGACGTTCAAAACGTCTTTGAAGTCCCGATTCTAAGCCGTTAAGCATGGTGCACTAAACTATCAAGTAGTCATCATATTGAGCTAGCCAAACGTTCATAACGTCTGCATCTGCTCCTGCAATAGGTCTGTCACCCAGCGGTGCATCAAGGACATAATTCTTCTGTGCAGCAATGAGGATAAACCTCAGATCACGGATCCAATCCGCATCATTGCTACTAACATCTTTCAACACAATTTTTCTCTAGGAACATATCAAAATAAACATATGAAAGCAACAACGCGAGCTATTGATCTACAACATAGATATGCTAATACTACCAGGACTAAGTTCATGATAAATTAAAGTTCAATTAATCATATTACTTAAGAACTCCCACTTAGATAGACATCCCTCTAATCCTCTAAGTGATCACGTGATCCAAATCAACTAAACCATAACCAATCATCACGTGAAATGGATTAGTTTTCAATGGTGAACATCATTATGTTGATCATATCTACTATATGATTCACGCTCGACCTTTCGGTCTCCGTGTTCCGAGGCCATATCTGCATATGCTAGGCTTGTCAAGTTTAACCTGAGTATTCTGCGTGTGCAAAACTGGCTTGCACCCGTTGTAGATGGACGTAGAGCTTATCACACCTGATCATCACGTGGTGTCTGGGCACGACGAACTTTGGCAATGGTGCATACTCAGGGAACACTTCTTGATAATTTAGTGAGAGATCATCTTATAATGCTACCGTCAATCAGAGCAAGATAAAATTTAGCATCATGTCTTGACCATATCACATCACAACATGCCCTGCAAAAACAAGTTAGACGTCCTCTACTTTGTTTGTTGCAAGTTTTACGTGGCTGCTACGGGCTTAAGCAAGAACTAATCTTACCTACGCATCAAAACCACAACGATAGTTTGTCAAGTTGATGCCGTTTTAACCTTCGCAAGGACCGGGCGTAGCCACACTCGGTTCAACTAAAGTTGGAAAAACTGACACCCGCCAGCCACCTGTGTGCAAAGCACGGCGGTAGAACCAGTCTCGCGTAAGCGTACGCGTAATGTCGGTCCGGGCCGCTTCATCCAACAATACCGACGAACCAAAATATGACATGCTGGTAGGCGTATGACTTATATCGCCCACAACTCACTTGTGTTCTACTCGTGCATATAATATCAACACATAAAACCTAGGCTCTGATACCACTGTTGGGGAACGTAGTAATTTCAAAAAAATTCCTACGCACACGCAAGATCATGGTGATGCATAGCAACGAGAGGGGAGAGTATTGTCTACGTACCCTCGTAGACCGAAGCGGAAGCGTTGACGCAACGTAGAGGAAGTAGTCGTACGTCTTCCCGGTCCGACCGATCCAAGCACCGTTACTCCGGCACCTCCGAGTTCTTGGCACACGTTCAGCTCGATGACGATCCCCGGGCTCCGACCGAGCAAAGCGTCGGGGAGGAGTTCCGTCAGCACGACGGCGTGGTGACGATCTTGATGTTCTACCGTCGTAGGGCTTCGCCTAAGCACTGTAACAATATGACCGAGGTGGAATATGGTGGAGGGGGGCACCGCACACGGCTAAGGAACGATCACGAAGATCAACTTGTGTGTCCTAGGGTGCCCCCTGCCCCCGTATATAAAGGAGTGGAGGAGGGGAGGGCCGGCCCTCTCTATGGCGCGCCCTAGGGAGTCCTACTCCCACTGGGAGTAGGATTCCCCCTTTCCTAGTCCAACTAGGATTCCTTCCATGTAGTAGGAGTAGGAGACAAGGAAGGGGAAAAGAGAAGGGAAGGAAGGAGGGGGCATAGCCCCTCCCCCTAGTCCAATTTGGACTAGGCCTTGGGGGGGCGCGCGGCCTGCCCTAGGCAGCCCCTCTCTCTTTCCCGTATGGCCCAATAAGGCCCAATACTTTTCCCCCGTATTCCCGTAACTCCCCGGTACTCCGAAAAATACCCGAATCACTCGGAACCTTTCCGATGTCCGAATATAGTCGTCCAATATATCGATCATTACGTCTCGACCATTTCGAGACTCCTCGTCATGTCCCCGATCTCATCCGGGACTCCGAACTCATTTGGTACATCAAAACTCATAAACTCATAATATAACTGTCATCGAAACCTTAAGCGTGCGGACCCTACGGTTCGAGAACAATGTAGACATGACCGAGACACGTCTCCGGTCAATAACCAGTAGCAGGACCTGGATGCCCATATTGACTCCTACATATTCTACGAAGATCTTTATCGGTCAGACCGCATAACAACATACGTTGTTCCCTTTGTCATCGGTATGTTACTTGCCCGAGATTCGATCGTCGGTATCCAAAACCTAGTTCAATCTCGTTACTGGCAAGTCTCTTTACTCGTTCCGTAATACATCATCCCGCAACTAACTCATTAGTTGCAATGCTTGCAAGGCTTAAGTGATGTGCATTACCGAGAGGGCCTAGAGATACCTCTCCGACATTCGGAGTGACAAATCCTAATCTCGAAATACGCCAACCCAACATGTACCTTTGGAGACACCTGTAGAGCTCCTTTATAATCACCCAGTTACGTTGTGACATTTGGTAGCACACAAAGTGTTCCTCCGGCAAACGGGAGTTGCATAATCTCATAGTCATAGGAACATGTATAAGTCATGAAGAAAGCAATAGCAACATACTAAACGATCGGGTGCTAAGCTAATGGAATGGGTCATGTCAATAAGATCATTCAACTAATGATGTGATCCCGTTAATCAAATAACAACTCTTTGTCCATGGTTAGGAAACATAACCATCTTTGATTAACGAGCTACTCAAGTAGAGGCATACTAGTGACACTCTGTTTGTCTATGTATTCACACACGTAATATGTTTCCGGTTAATACAATTCTAGCATGAATAATAAACATTTATCATGATATAAGGAAATAAATAATAACTTTATTATTGCCTCTAGGGCATATTTCCTTCACCAACAAGGCCCATTAGCCCCCGGGAGGTTCCGGTAACCCCTCTAGTACTCCGGTAAAATCCCGATTTCACCCGGAACTATTCCAATGTCCAAATGTAGGCTTCCAATATATTAGTCTTAATGTATCGACCATTTCGAGACTCCTCGTCATGTCCGTGATCACATCCGGGACTCCGACCTACCTTCAGAACATCAAAACATACAAACTCATAAAACCGATCGTCACATAACTTTAAGCGTGCGGACCCTACGGGTTCGAGAACTATGTAGACATGACGGAGACACGTATCTGGTCAATAACCAATAGAGGAAACTGGATTCTCATATTGGTTCCTACATATTCTACGAAGATCTTTATCGGTCAGACCACACAACACTATACGTTGTTCTCTTTGTCATCGGTATGTTACTTGCCCGAGATTCGATCGTCGGTATCCAATACCTAGTTCAATCTCGCTACCGGCAAGTCTCTTTACTCGTTCTGTAATACATCATCCTGTAAGTAACTCATTAGTTATCATGCTTGCAAGGCTTATAGTGATGTGTATTACCGAGAGGGCCCAGAGGTACCTCTCTGACAATCGGAGTGACAAATCCTAATCTGGATCTATGCCAACTCAACAAGTACCATCGGAGACACCTGTAGAGCACCTTTATAATCACCTAGTTACGTTGTGACATTTGGTAGCACACAAAGTGTTCCTCCGGTATTCGGGAGTTGCATAATCTCATAGTCATAAGAACATGTATAAGTCATGAAGAAAGCAATAGCAGTAAACAAACGATCGAGTGCTAAGCCAACGGGATGGGTCATGTCAATGACATCATTCTCCTAATGATGTGATCCCATTGATCAAATAACAACTCATGTCTATGGTTAGGAAACTTAACCATCTTTGATCAATGAGCTAGTCAAGTAGAGGCATACTAGTGACACTATGTTTGTCTATGTATTCACACATGTATTATGTTTCCGGTTAATACAATTCTAGCATGAATAATAAACATTTATCATGAAATAAGGAAATAAATAATAACTTTATTATTGCCTCTAGGGCATATTTCCTTCAGTCCCCTACTTGCACTAGAGTCAATAATCTAGATTACACAGTAATGATTTTAACACCCATGGAGCCTTGGTGTTGATCATGCTTTGCTCTTGGAAGAGGCTTAGTCAACGGGTCTGCAACATTTAGATCCGTATGTATCTTGCAAATCTCTATGTCTCCCACCTGGACTTGATCCCGGATGGAGTTGAAGCGTCTCATGATGTGCTTGGTTCTTTTGTGAAATCTGGATTCTTTTGCCAAGGCAATTGCACCAGTATTGTCACAAAAGATTTTCATTGGACTCGATGCACTAGGTATGACACCTAGATCGGATATGAACTCCTTCATCCAGACTCCTTCATTCGCTGCTTCCGAAGCAGCAATGTACTCCGCTTCACATGTAGATCCCGCCACAACGCTCTATTTAGAACTGCTCCAACTGACAGCTCCACCGTTTAATATAAACACGTATCCGGTTTGCGATTTAGAATCGTCCGGATCAGTGCCAAAGCTTGCTTCAACGTAACCATTTATGATGAGCTCTTTGTCACCTCCATATACGAGAAACATATCCTTAGTTCTTTTCAGGTACTTCAGGATGTTCTTGACCGCTGTCCAGTGATCCACTCCTGGATTACTTTGGTACCTCCCTGCTAGACTTATAGCAAGACACACATCAGGTCTGGTACACAGCATTGCATACATGATAGAGCCTATGGCTGAAGCATAGGGAACATCTTTCATTTTCTCTCTATCTTCTGCAGTGGTCGGGCATTGAGTCTGACTCAACTTCACACCTTGTAACACAGGCAAGAACCCTTTCTTAGCTTGATCCATTTTGAACTTCTTCAAAACTTTATCAAGTTATGTGCTTTGTGAAAGTCCAATTAAGCGTCTTGATCTATCTCTATAGATCTTGATGCCCAATATATAAGCAGCTTCACCGAGGTCCTTCATTGAAAAACTTTTATTCAAGTATCCTTTTATGCTGTCCAGAAATTCTATATCATTTCCAATCAATAATATGTCATCCACATATAATATTAGAAATGCTAGAGCGCTCTCACTCACTTTCTTGTAAATACACGCTTCTCCAAAAGTCTGT
The DNA here is from genome assembly GCA_034509565.1 of Triticum monococcum. Classification (NCBI taxonomy): domain Eukaryota; kingdom Viridiplantae; phylum Streptophyta; class Magnoliopsida; order Poales; family Poaceae; genus Triticum; species Triticum monococcum. The sequence goes on along the minus strand of CM067845.1, from coordinate 359,947,670 downwards.
ATAAAACCATATGCTTTGATCACACTATCAAAACATTTATTCCAACTCCGAGAGGCTTGCATCAGTCCATAAATGGACCGCTGGAGCTTGCACACTTTGTTAGCTCGCTTTGGATCGATAAAACCTCCAAGTTGCATCATATACAACTCTTCTTCTAGATATCCATTCAGGAATGCAGTCTTTACATCCATTTGCCAAATTTATTAATCATAAAATGCGGCAATTGCTAACATGATTCGGACGGACTTAAGCATCGCTATGGGTGAGAAGGTCTGATTGTAGTCAACTCCTTGAACTTGTGGACAACCTTTTGCAACAAGTCGAGCTTTGTAGACACTAACATTACATGAGCGTGTGTCTTCTTCTTGAAGATCCATTTGTTCTCGATGGCTTGTCGATCATCGGGCAAGTCAAGCAAAGTCCACACTTTGTTCTCATACATGGATCCCATCTCAGACTTCAGGGCCTCAAGCCATTTTACGGAATCTGGGCTCATCATTGCTTCCTCATAGTTCGTAGGTTCATCATGGTCAAGTAACATGACCTCCATAACTGGATTATCATACCACTCTGGTGCGGATCTTGCTCTGGTTGACCTACGAGGTTCGGTAGTAACTTGATCTGAAGTTTCATGATCATCATCATTAGCTTCCTCACTAATTGGTGTAGATGTCACAGGAACCGGTTTCTGTGATGAACTACTTTGCAAGAAGGGAGCAGGTACAGTTACCTCATCAAGTTCTACTTTCCTCCCACTCACTTCTTTCGAGAGAAACTCCTTCTCTATAAAGGATCCATTCTTAGTAACGAATATCTTGCCTTCGGATCTGTGATAGAAGGTGTACCCAATAGTTTCCTTTGGGTATCCTATGAAGACACATTTCTCCGATTTGGGTTCAAGCTTATCAGGTTGAAGCTTTTTCACATAAGCATCGCAGCCCCAAACTTTAAGAAACGACAACTTTGGTTTCTTGCCAAACCATAGTTAATAAGGCGTCGTCTCAATGGATTTTGATGGTGCCCTATTTAACGTGAATGCAGCCGTCTCTAAAGCATAACCCCAAAATGATAGCGGTAAATCAATAAGAGATATCATAGATCGCACCATATCTAGTAAAGTATGATTACGACGTTCGGACACACCATTATGCTGTGGTGTTCTGGGTGGCGTGAGTTGCGAAACTATTCCGCATTGTTTCAAATGTAGGCCAAACTCGTAACTCAAATACTCTCCTCCATGATCAGATCATAGAAACTTTACTTTCTTGTTACGATGATTTTCCACTTCACTCTGAAATTCTTTGAACTTTTCACATGTTTCAGACTTATGTTTCATTAAGTAGATATACCCATATCTTCTCAAATCATCTGTGAAGGTGAAAAAATAACGATACCCGCCACGAGCCTTAATATTCATCGGACCACATACATCAGTATGTATGATTTCCAACAAATCTGTTGCTCGCTCCATAGTTCCGGAGAACGGCGTTTTAGTCATCTTGCCCATAAGGCATGGTTCGCAAGTACCAAGTGATTGATAATCCAGTGATTCCAAAAGTCCATCAGTATGGAGTTTCTTCATGCGCTTTATACCAATATGACCCAAACGGCAGTGCCACAAATAAGTTGCACTATCATTATCAACTCTGCATCTTTTGGCTTCAACATTATGAATATGTGTATCACTACTATCGAGATTCAATAAGAATAGACCACTCTTTAAGGGTGCATGACCATAAAAGATATTACTCATATAAATAGAACAACCATTATTCTCAGATTTAAATGAATAACCGTTTCGCATAAAACAAGATCCAAATATAATGATCATGCTTAACGCTGGCACCAAATAACAATTATTTATGTCTAAACCTAATCCGGAAGGTAGATGTAGAGGTAGCGTGCGGACGGCGATCACATCGACTTTGGAACCATTTCCCACGCGCACCGTCACCTCGTTCTTAGCGAGTATTCGCTTAATATGTAGTCCCTGTTTTGAGTTGCAAATATTAGCAACATAACCAGTATCAAATACCTAGGTGCTACTGCAAGCTCTGGTAAGGTACACATCAATAACATGTATATCACATATTCCTTTGTTCACCTTGCCATCCTTCTTATCCCCCAAATACTTGGGGCAATTCCGCTTCCAGTGACCAGTCTGTTTGCAGTAGAAGCACTCAGTCTCAGGCTTAGGTCTAGACTTGGGTTTCTTCTCCTGAGCAGCAACTTGTTTGTCGTTCTTCTTGAAGTTCTCCTTCTTCTTCCCTTTGCCCTTTTTCTTGAAACTGGTGGTTTTATTGACCATCAACACTTGATGCTCCTTCTTGATTTCTACCTCCGCAGCCTTTAGCATCGCGAAGAGCTCGGGAATAGTCTTATTCATCCCTTGCATATTATACTTCATCACGAAGCTTTTGTAGCTTGGTGGCAGTGATTGAAGAACTCTGTCAATGACACTATCAACAGGAAGATTAACTCCTAGTTGAGTCAAGTGATTATGATACCCAGACATTTTGAGTATATGCTCACTGATAGAACTATTCTCCTCCATCTTGCAGCTATAGAACTTATTGGAGACTTCATATCTCTCAATCCGGGCATTTGCTTGAAATATTAACTTCAACTCCTGGAACATCTCATATGCTCCATGACGTTCAAAACATCGTTGAAGTCCCGGTTCTAAGCCATAAAGTATGGCACACTGCACTATCGAGTAGTCATCATCTTTACTCTGCCAAACGTTCTTAACATAGTCAGCAACATCTGCAGCAGGCCTGGCACCCAATGGTGCTTCCAGGACGTAATGCTTCTGTGCAGCAATGAGGATAATCCTCAAGTTACGGACCCAGTCCGTGTAATTGCTACCATCATCTTTCAACTTTGCTTTCCCAAGGAACGCATTAAAATTCAATGGAACAACAGCACGGGCCATCTATCTACAACAACATAGATAAGAAAAAAATACTATCAGGTACTAAGTTCATGATAAATTTAAGTTCAATTAATCATCTAAGTGATCACGTGATAGACATCCCACTTAGATAGACATCCCTCTAATCATCTAAGTGATCATGTGATCCATATCAACTAAACCATAACCGATCATCACGTGAAATGGAGCAGTTTTCAATGGTGAACATCACTATGTTGATCATATCTACTATATGATTCATGCTCGACCTTTCGGTCTCAGTGTTCCGAGGCCATATCTGCATATGCTAGGCTCGTCAAGTTTAACCTGAGTATTCTGCGTGTGCAAAACTGGCTTGCACCCGTTGTAGATGGACGTAGAGCTTATCACACCCGATCATCACGTGGTGTCTCGGCACGACGAACTTTGGCAACAGTGCATACTCAGGGAGAACCATTTTATCTTGAAATTTAGTGAGAGATCATCTTATAATGCTACCATCAAACAAAGCAGAATAAGATGCATAAAGGATAAACATCACATGCAATCAATATAAGTGATATGATATGGCCATCATCATCTTGTGCTTGTGATCTCCATCTCCGAAGCACCGTCATGATCACCATCATCACCGACGCGACACCTTGATCTCCATCGTAGCATCATTGTCGTCTCGCCAACTATTACTTCTACGACTATCGCTACCGTTTAGGGATAAAGTAAAGCAATTACAGGGTGATTGCATTGCATACAATAAAGCGACAACCATATGGCTCCTGCCAGTTGCCGATAACTCTGTTACAAAGCATGATCATCTCATACAATAAATATAGCATCATGTCTTGACCATATCACATCACAACATGCCCTTCAAAAACAAGTTAGACGTCCTCTACTTTGTTGTTGCAAGTTTTACATGGCTGCTACGGGCTGAGCAAGAACCATTCTTACCTACGCATCAAAACCACAACGATAGTTCGTCAAGTTGGTGCTGTTTTAACCTTATCAAGGACCGGGCGTAGCCACACTCGGTTCAACTAAAGTTGGAGAAACTGACACTCGCCAGCCACCTGTGTGCAAAGCACGTCAGTAGAACCAGTCTCGCGTAAGCGTACGCGTAATGTTGGTCCGGGCCGCTTCATCCAACAATACCGCTGAACCAAAGTATGACATGCTGGTAAGCACTATCACTTGTATCACCCACAACTCACTTGTGTTCTACTCGTGCATATAACATCTACGCATAAACCAGGCTCGGATGTCACTATTGGGGAACGTAGTAATTTCAAAAAAAATCCTACGCACACGCAGGATCATGGTGATGCATAGCAACGAGAGGGGAGAGTGTCGTCCATGTACCCTCGTAGACCGTTAAGCGGAAGCGTTATGACAACACGGTTTATGTAGTTGTACGTCTTCACGATCGACCGATCTTCAGTACCGAACGTACGGCACCTTCGCGTTCAGCACACGTTCAGCTCGGTGATGTCCCGCGAACTCACGATCCAGTAGAGCACGGGGAAGAGTTTCGTCAGCACGACGGCGTGGTGACGATGTTGATGAAGCTACCGCAGTTGGGCTTCGCCTAAACACCGCTACAGTATGACCGAGGTGGATTATGGTGGAGGGGGGCACCGCACACGGCTGGGAGAGATCTTTGTGATCAACTTGTGTGTCTAGAGGTGCCCCCTGCCCCTGTATATAAAGGAGCAAGGGGGAGGCCGGCCGGCCCTTGTTGGCATGCCTAGGAGGAGGAATCCTCCTCCTTGTAGGAGTAGGATTCCTCCCTTTCCTACTCCTACTAGGAGGGGGAAAGGCGGGGAGAGAAAGAGAAGGAAAGGGGGGGCGCCACCCCCCTTCTCCTAGTCCAATTCGGACATGGGGAAGGGGGCGTGCTGCCCGCCCTAGGCTGGCCCCTCTCTCTTTCCCTTATGGCCCAACAAGGCCCATTAGCCCCCGGGAGGTTCTGGTAACCCCTCCGGTACTCCGGTAAAATCCCGATTTCACCCGGAACTATTCCGACGTCCAAATGTAGGCTTCCAATATATCAATCTTTATGTTTCGACCATTTCGAGACTCCTCGTCATGTCCGTGATCACATCTGGGACTCCGAGCTACCTTCGGTACATCAAAACATATAAACTCATAAAACCGATCGTCACAAAACTTTAAGCATGCGGACCCTACGGGTTCGAGAACTATATAGACATGACCGAGACACGTCTCCGGTCAATAACCAATAGCGGAACCTGGATGCTCATATTGGTTCCTACATATCCTACGAAGAGCTTTATCGGTCAAACCGCACAACCCTATACGTTGTTCTCTTTGTCATCGGTATGTTACTTGCCCGAGGTCCGATCGTCGGTATCCAATACCTAGTTCAATCTCGTTACCGGCAATCTCTTTACTCGTTCTGTAATACATCATCCCATAACAAACTCATTAGTTATCATGCTTGTCGGTCTCTAAACCGGTGGATCTCGGGTAGGGGGTCCCGAACTGTGCGTCTAAGGCGGATGGTAACAGGAGGCAGGGGACACGATGTTTTACCCAGGTTCGGGCCCTCTTGATGGAGGGAAAACCCTACGTCCTGCTTGATTATTCTTGATAATATGAGTAGTACAATAGTTGATCTACCACGAGATCGGAGAGGCTAAACCCTAGAAGCTAGCCTATGGTATGATTGTTTGTTGTCCTACGTACTAAAACCCTCCGGTTTATATAGACACCAGAGGGGGCTAGGGTTACACAAGGTCGGTTACAAAGGAGGAGATATACATATCCGTATTGCCTAGCTTGCCTTCCACGCCAAGTAGAGTCCCATCCGGACACGGGACGAAGTCTTCAATCTTGTTTCTTCATAGTCCAACAGTCCGGCCAAAGGATATAATCCGGCTGTCCGAATACCCCCTAATCCAGGACTCCCACAGTAGCCCCGGAACCAGGCTTCAATGACGATGAGTCCGGCGCGCAGTGTTGTCTTCGGCATTGCAAGGCGGGTTCCTCCCCCGAATACACCACAGAAGAATTTGAATATAAGGATAGTGTCCGACCCTGCAAAATAAGTTCCACATACCACCGTAGAGAGAATAATATTACCACAAATCTAATCCGCTGACACGTTTTGGCAGCATGACATCATGCCACGGCCCGGTAATTATTTGAACCGCTTTTTTTAATCATCCCCGCACATAACGCGAGGCGGTTTCTTGACACGTCTTGTCAAAGCAGAGATCGTGTTCCCCTTATCATGGGATTCTCATCAATATGGACGTGGGTAACCCAACCGTGCCTAGGACTCCTAGATTTTAGGCAAGTCCCAAACGACCACGAGGAGGACGCTTGATATTCACCCTCTTTATAAAGGGACAAGTCTTTTACTTCTTCCCTCCCGTGCTCAATCGAATCCTTCCCCCGTCTCGAGTTCTAACACCCAAAGCTCAGGTCAGGTGCTTCAGACCTTCAATCATGTCTGGATCCAGCCTTCAAGGCCGGTGGATGCCTTCCTCCGTCACGGAGGAGGATATCAAGAGGTTGAGGGAGGCCAGATACCTGACCGCTGAAATTTCGCATAGGCTGCCCGTTCGAGGGCAGGTCATGCCTACTCCCGAATCCAACGGGAGTGTTGTGTTCGTCTCCCACTTCCTCCGGGGACTAGGCCTCGCTCTGGATCCTTTTGTTAGGGGTCTTATGTTCTATTATGGGTTTTGAGGTACGTGAAATGATGTACATTTTTGACAGTACCGCACATTTTAAGGTGTGCCCTGTGTAGATAGTAACCCCTGAGACTCTGGTTCTTGTCGAGAACGGCGGCAAACAGAGGATCGTAGTCCCAGGTAATAACCGGACCACCTTTATGTGCAGGTGGTTGAAGCTCCGGTGGCTAGCCGGACTGATGGGTTTGCCGGACTAAAGCGACAACTGGATGCGGCAGATGCCGACATGGTGCTTGTCAACAAGTGGCTTGACGAGGCACAGGGTGAGTGATTTTTCTAGTGATCATCACATAATAAGAGCAGCATGATGCTAGTATCTTTAATATGTTGTGACTGCAGATGGAGCTGCCGTCGTGGAGACCCTTCGGGCGGAGCTTGCCCGAGCCAAGGAGCAAGCAAGGAGTAGTAATGCGGCCGCTTTAAAGGCGGTCAAAGAGTCAAGAGCCAAAAAGGCCGCGCATTGCGAGAGCAAAGAGAAAATGGCCAAGATGGCTGTAAAGTTAAAAAGACACTGCTGACCGTTGCCAGCTTCTTGAAGAAGAAAACCGGGCGAAGGCGACGGACCTGGAAAAGGCCACGATGGTGACCAAAGACACCCGCTCTGCTATGAGAGCGAAGAAGGAGGAGCTGCGTCAAGCCGGGGATATCGCGGCTGGGAAACCCTTCATGCTGCGGAGGAAGTTTGGAGATCCTCAGTATGCCCCTCTGGACCGGCTGTCGATGCGGCCGAATACTTCCGAGATCAAACAGATCGTGAAGTGGACAAGCTTTTCTGGTCACAATTTAATGTTCCAGAGCGTCCGCTTCCATTGACTGATCGGCTTGCCGAATGGGCCGAGCTGAATAGATTGTCCGGACTTGCCATGAGGTCTATTGTGGATCATCTGTGGCCGGAAAGGCCAAAGCCGAACAACTATTTTAGTTCGGTGCAGCAGTTCCTTGGTGCGGTGCTGCGCATTAATGCGATGAAGAGGTCGGCGTGCATAGAAGGCTCGCGGATGGCCCTTGCCCGTGTTAAAATGTACTGGGCGATGGATTCCACCACTATCATGGCGTAGGGTTCGGCCATAGGCCGAGTGGCTGCCGATCACTATTTTGAATAAGTTCTTGAAGGCGCTCGTTCAATAGAGGTCCAGTGCTCGAAGAATATTATGTTTGAATGACATGTATTCCTATTGTAAAAACAATGTTTTATTAAGTTTATCAAGGCTGTATTTATACTTTTGCCTGAAAGTATTATGATGCCTCCTGTGCGGCCGTTTATGTATATATGTATATAACCTGAAAGATTGCAGTGGTCGGCTTCAGCCCCCACGCATATAATGCGGGGGTGTTCGCAGAAGACGCATGTTCACACTTGATCCAACATCTTGGTCCATTAAGGAGGTGATAGCACAGCAAACTAGGCAACCGGACTATAATGCTTTAACACTTTCACTTGGCCAGAGGAGTTTGATAGTGGGGCTACTATATAGCCCCTGGTGGCTCCGCACTCATCCGAATTCGAGGTGCGTATATGCCTGGCCGGGAAACGACCCTTCGTTAAGGCGGAGGAATCCCGAAGATTCCGGCAGGTCATCGAGTGGTTGACCAGTCTCGCGCTATATCATGACAGTTAGTTTTCGGCTTTCTCTACTAAGGTGCTCGTCCGGATGAACCAAGGCACAATCGCAGTAGTTCTCCTGGTGCCGCCTTAGCCGATAGAGCGGAACGTAAGGCACTAAAACACAGGAGCCGGGCAAACCCAACATTTGACCAAAGACATGATTCGGAGCTGATGCATATAAGGGCAAACTCGCGATGCCGCACACTCGCTAAGGTATTCGGTCTTTATAGTGTAAACCGGGCTTAAACAGTGCCCTTTGTAATAAGCCCCTGGTGTCCAGGTACGTGCAATATTCTGACGTGGCCACATGCCAATACGTCAGCATCCTTCTCAATTGTACTGAGAATTCGGGGTATCAACAAGAGAGAGTAAAAAAATGTTTACGCAGGGTCTTAATCTAAAAAGAATCCTTGGAATGGGTCCCTGCTGCACGTCTGCGCCTGTGTCTCTGTTGTGCTGTATCCTGGATGGGTGTAGCATGATGGTTATCTGTAAAAGAGAGGAACTTAGTTGAAAAGTTGTCGTGCAAAAAGGTAGGTTGTACGAAAGAAAATATGTACAATTAAAGATGAGTAAAGTTGAGCCTAATTGCCACTTGTTTACGCGCGTTGAGCCCCTTGTATTGTAATAGGGGTATAGCCATCAAACCTATATCAATTACATATAACTGCGTCAGACTCGTCTAACCGCGTCCGTGGTCTTAACGACCTGTCAGAAGCTTCAGTCGGTGAGGCCGTTTAGCGTGCGGTTGCCAAGGCAACCGCACGGTCTTCCGCGCGCAAGGAGTGCTCAATATTTCCATTTACCATAATGATGCCGCGTGGACCTGGCATCTTAAGCTCAAGAGAAGCGTAATGCAGTATTGCGTTAAAGCGAGCGAAAGCTTCGCGTTCGAGTAGAGCTTGATAGCCAGTTTGGAACGGAGCAATGTGGAAGGTTAACTTTTCGCTGCGGAAGTTATCGGGAAAGCTGAATATAACATCTAGTGGCAGGGAGCGCGTGCAATGGGCTTCTGGGCCTGGCATTACTCCTTTAAAGGTAGTATTGCTATGGCTAATTTTTGCTGGGTCTATCCCCATGTTGCGTACTGTGTCCTGATATATCAGGTTTAAACAGCTGCCGCCATCCATCAGAACTCGTGTGAAGTGGTATCCGTCAATTATTGGGTCTAATACCAAGGCAGCCCATCCTGCACGCCGGACACTTGCTGAGTTATCCCGATGGTCAAAAGTGATCGGTTGGGACGACCAATGGCAGAATTCCGCGGTGATAGGCCCTGGGGCATGTGTCTCTGGGAGTGCCACTTTGTTTCTCCCCATTATTACGTGTAACACGTTGACTATTTTGACTTCTGATGGGAATTTCTTCTGTTCCCCAATGCTTTGCTTGCGAGGCTTGTCCTCGTCTTCGCTTGGTGTATCCTGCCCCTTATGTTCGGCGTTGAGCTTGCCGGACTGCTTGAAGACCCAACATTCTCTATGGGTATGATTTGCAGGTTTGTCGGGGGTACTATGGACCTGACATATTTGGTCCAGAATCTTGTTTAGGCTGGACAGTTCGTCTCTGTTGCCTTTGGAGGGTGGCTTTTGCTGACCTAGCCGAGAGCTTCTGAATCCGGCGTTTACCGCCGTGCTCTTCGGGTTGTCTTCTTTATTCCGGCGCTTGTTTTTGCTGCGTCGTGATTTCTCGTTTCCGTCCCTAACTTCGGATGTACATGGGTCGCTGGTGCTGCATCAGGCTAACCAGCTGTCCTCGCCCATGCAAAAGCGGGTCATGAGACTTGTTAATGCTGCCATTGTTCTCGGCTTTTCTTGGCCGAGGTGCCTGGTGAGCCATTCGTCTCGAAGGTTGTGCTTGAAAGCTGCTAATGCTTCGGCGTCCGGACAGTCTACTATTTGGTTCTTCTTAGTGAGGAACCTGTTCCAAAGCTTTCGGGCTGACTCACAGGGCTGTTGAGTTATATGACTTAAATCGTCTGCATCCGGTGGTCGGACATAGGTCCCTTGAAAATTTGCCCGAAAGGCGTCATCGAGCTCTTCCCAGCTTCCAATGGAGTTTTCGGGGAGGCTTTTAACCCAGTGCCGAGCTGGCCCTTTGAGCTTGAGGGGTAAGTACTTGATGGCGTGGAGATCGTCTCCTCGATCCATGTGGATATGGAGGATGTAGTCCTCGATCCAGATCCTAGGGTCTGTTGTTCCGTCATACGCCTCTATGTTTACGGGTTTGAACCCCTCTGGAAATTCATGGTCCAGCACCTCATCGGTGAAACATAGGGGGTGTGCGGCACCCCTGTATTTGGGTGTACCATGGTGTTCGGATGTTTGTTGTGTTGCATTGCATACTGGAGCGCGCTTGCATGGCCCGTATATGGATCTGGTTGCGCCGTCCTTTTGATGCGAGCCCTCGCGTGGATCGCGTACTGGCTTATGTGCGACATCATTTGCCGCTCTATATTGGCCACGAGGTCGTCTATCCGACTGGAGGGCCGTTTTGTTTTTTCTAACTCGGGGGATCTAAGGCCTCCTCGTCGAATTCGGGTAGCAACTTTCACTTCGGGTAGCTCTTGGTGTGGCGATTACCGCCGTACTTCGCTGCAGTGTTGAGTACTTCACTCCATCTGATTCTGAGTGTGTCTTGCGCAACCCTGAGCCTTTGCTTCTGCATTTTCAGACTCCTCGCGGTAGCAACAAGCCTTTGATGGGCATTCTATTGCTCCGGGCGCCTGTCCGGTGTGATGTTGTCCGGACTGTTATCTTCGACGGAGTCGGGTTGTTCGGTTTGATTCTTCGTGTTGCCCTAGTCGGGCGATGGTTCACCTAGCTCTATCGCTGGGTCTATATGACCGCTGTTTCTGCCGAGGCGGGATTTGGAGTGGCGCTTACGCTGCCACTTTGACTGCTTCTTGAGGGAACAACCCTTCGTTGCGTCCTTCCGTTCCTCGTCGTCGTTTTCATTGGGTGCGTCCATCATGTATACATCGTACGATGAAGTGGGCGTCCAGTGCCCTATGGGCAGTGGTTCCTGTTCGTCTCCTGCATCGTTGTCCATACCGTCATTATCTTAGGAGTCGAGGTCGAGCATGTCGGTCAAATCGTCGACAGCGGCTATTAAGTGGGTGGTGGGTGGGCGGCGAATTTCTTCGTCATCCGCACCCCAATCCTGCCGGACATAGTTCGGCCAGGACTCTCCTGACAAGGAGACAGACCTCAATGAGTTCAGTATGTCGCCGAAGGGCGAGTGCTAAAAGATATCCGCGGAGGTAAACTCCATGATCCGCGCCCAGTCGGATTCGATAGGCACGAGGGCGGGCGGTTTGGAGTCCGTGGCTGGGGAAGGATCCGACAGTGGGGCATCACGGCTCTCGTGAAGGGTAAGGTCGATATTCGGCTCAATCGCCGCTGAGGATGCGGCCTCCATGGCGGGGTCTATCCACCCGTCGATGGGTAGCGCAACTGGTTCCGAACTGAGGGTCGGAGCGGTTGCCGGTGCGATCTCCTGAACGCTGTCTGATGGTAGAGCTAAATCATACTCATCGTGATCGTGTGGCGCACAAGGCAGGGGCTCGAATCCATCGAAGATCAAGTCTCTGCGGATATCGACCGTGTAGTTTAAGCTTCCAAACCTGACCTGATGGCCAGGGGCGTAACTCTCGATCTGCTCCAGATGGCCAAGCGAGTTGGCCCGCAGTGCGAAGCCGCCGAATACAAAGATCTGTCCGGGGAGAAAAGTCTCACCCTCGACTGCATCACTACAGATGATAGAAGGAGCCATCAAGCCTAATGGCGACGACACAGAGGAACTCTCAATGAAAGCACCAATGTCGGTGTCAAAACCGGCCGATCTCGGGTAGGGGGTCCCGAACTGTGCGTCTAAGGCGGATGGTAACAGGAGGTAGGGGACACGATGTTTTTCCCAGGTTCGGGCCCTCTTGATGGAGGTAAAACCCTACGTCCTGCTTGATTATTCTTGATAATATGAGTAGTACAAGAGTTGATCTACCATGAGATCGAAGAGGCTAAACCCTAGAAGCTAGCCTATGGTATGATTGTTTGTTGTCCTACGGACTAAAACCCTCCGGTTTATATAGACACCAGAGGGGGCTAGGGTTACACAAGGTCGGTTACAAAGGAGGAGATATACATATCCGTATTGCCTAGCTTGCCTTCCACGCCAAGTAGAGTCCCATTCACACACGGGACGAAGTCTTCAATCTTGTTTCTTCATAGTCCAACAGTCCGGCCAAAGGATATAATCTGGTTGTCCGAATACCCCCTACTCCAGGACTCCTACAATGCTTGCAAGGCTTATAGTGATGTGTATTACGGAGAGGGCCCAGAGATACCTCTCTGACAATCGGAGTGACAAATCCTAATCTTGATCTATGCCAACTCAACAAGTACCATCGGAGACACCTGTAGAGCACCTTTATAATCACCCAGTTACGTTGTGACGTTTGGTAGCACACAAAGTGTTCCTCCGGTATTCGGGAGTTGCATAATCTCATAGTCATAAGAACATGTATAAGTCATGAAGAAAGCAATAGCAGTAAACAAACGATCAAGTGCTAAGCTAACGAAATGGGTCAAGTCAATCACATCATTCTCCTAATGATGTGACCCCATTGATCAAATAACAACTCATGTCTATGGTTAGGAAACTTAACCATCTTTGATCAATGAGCTAGTCAAGTAGAGGCATACTAGTGACACTATGTTTGTCTATGTATTCACACATGTATTATGTTTCTGGTTAATACAATTATAGCATGAATAATGAACATTTATCATGAAATAAGGAAAGAAATAATAACTTTATTATTGCCTCTAGGGCATATTTCCTTCATAAAAACTTTCATATAGAGTGCATTGAATACTATGAGAAGTTTGATACTTGATAATTGTTTTGAGATATAAAGATGGTAATATTAGAGTCGTGCTAGTTGAGTAATTGTGAATTTGAGAAATACTTGTGTCGAGGTTTGCAAGTCCCGTAGCATGCACGTATGGTAACCGTTGTGTGACAAATTTGAAGCATGAGGTGTTTTTTTGATTGCCTTCTTTATGAGTGGCGGTCGGGGACGAGCGACGGTCTTTTCCTACCAATCTACCCCCCTAGGAGCATGTGCGTAGTGCTTGGTTTTTGATGACTTGTAGATTTTTGCAATAAGTATGTGAGTTCTTTATGACTAATGTTGAGTCCATGGATTATACGCACTCTCACCCTTCCATCATTGCTAGCCTCTTTGGTACCGTGCATTGCCCTTTTTCACCTCAAGAATTGGTGCAAACTTCACCGGTGCATGCAAACCCCGTGATATGATATGCTCTGTCACACATAAACCTCCTTATATCTTCCTCAAAACAGCCACCATACCTATCTATTATGGCATTTCCATAGCCATTCCGAGATATATTGCCATGCAACTTTCCACCGTCCCGTTCATCATGACACACATCATCATTGTCATATTGCCTTGCATGATCATGTAGTTGACATCATATTTGTGGCAAGGCCACCATGCACAATTTATCATACATGTCACTCTTGATTCATTGCCCATCCCGGTACACCGTCGGAGGCATGCATGTAGAGTCATATTTTGTTCTAGTATCGAGTTGTAATCTTTGAGTTGTAAATAAATAGAAGTGTGATGATCATCATTAATAGAGTATTGTCCCCAAAAAAAGAAAAGGCCAAATAGAAAAAGGGAAAGGCAAAAAAAGAGGAAGGCCAAAAAAAAGGGAAAGCCCAAAAGAAAAAATAAAAAAAAGAGAAAAAAATATAAAATAAGAAGGGACAATGCTACTATCCTTTTTCCACACTTGTGCTTCAAAGTAGCACCATGATCTTCATGATAGAGAGTCTCTTGTTTTGTCACTTTCATAAACTAGTGGGAATTTTTCATTATAGAACTTGGCTTGTATATTCCAACAATGGGCTTCCTCAACTGCCCTAGGTCTTCGTGAGCAAGCAAGTTCGATGCACACCCGCTTAGTTTCTTTTGTTGAGCTTTCATACATTTATAGCTCTAGTGCATCCATTGCATGGCAATCCCTACTCCTCGCATTGACATCAATTGATGGGAATCTCCATAGCCTATTGATTAGCCGCGTCAATGTGAGACTTTCTTCTTTTTTGTCTTCTCCACACAACCCCCAGCATTACATTCTATTTCACCCATAGTGTTATGTCCATGGCTCACGCTCATGTATTGCGTGAAAGTTGAAAAAAGTTTGATATTACTAAAGTATGAAACAATTGCTTGGCTTGTCATAGGGGTTGTGCATGATGGGAGCATTTTTGTGTGACGAAATTGAAGCATAGCCAAACTATATGATTTTGTAGGGATAAGCTTTCTTTGGCCATGTTATTTTGAGAAGACATGACTACTTAGTTAGTATGCTTGAAGTATTATTATTTTGTTGTCAATATTAAACTCTTGTCTTGAATCTTATGGATTTGAATATTCTTGCCACAATAAAGAGAATTACATGGATAAATATGTTCGGTAGCATTCCACATCAAAATTTCTGTTTTTATCATTTACCTACTCGAGGACGAGCAGGAATTAAGCTTGGGGATGCTTGATACGTCTCCATCGTATCTATAATTTTTGATTGTTCCATGCTATTATAGTATCAACCTTGGATGTTTTATATGCATTTGTATGGTATTTTATATGATTTTTGGGACTAACCTATTAATCTAGAGCCTAGTGCCAGTTTCTATTTTCCTTATTTTTGAGTATCGCAGAAAAGGAAAACCAAACGGAGTCCAATTGACCTAAAATTGCACGGTGATCATTTTGGGACCAGAGGAAGCCCGCGGAGTACCAGAGATGGGCCAGAAGAGTCCCGAGGCCACCACGAGGGTGGGGGGCGTGCCCCTACCTCGTGGCCGCCTTGGGGACCCCCTGACTTGTCCCCGACGCTAACACCTCTTATATATACAGAAACCTCCAGAAAATAACCTAGATCGGGAGTTCCACCGCCGCAAGCCTCTGTAGCCACCGAAAACCAATCTAGACCCATTCTGGCACCCTGCCGGAGGGGGGGAATCCCTCTCTGGTGGCCATCTTCATCATCCTGGCGCTCTCCATGACGAGGAGGGAGTAGTTCACCCTCGGGGCTGAGGGTATGTACCAGTAGTTATGTGTTTGATCTCTCTCTCTCTCTCTCTCGTGTTCTTGATTCGGCGCGATCTTGATATATTGCGAGTTTGCTATTATAGTTGGATAATATGATGTGTTGGCGTTCTGGGAACGGGGGTCCCCAGACTTGCCTGCCTGCGGCCTGCAGCATGGCTCAAAGGAGGCCCAGCATGGCCCATCTTCATCAACACAAGGCTCAAGACCCTCACGAGGGGCCAAGTCTCGCGAGGCGGACGACACGGAGCTTCCTTAGGCACGGCCTCATCAGGTTGGCTCGTGAGGAGGCGGAGAGATCAAGGCAGGGCACCTCGCGAGGTGCACGTGACGCAAGCCATGACGACTGAGGGCGCTAGGCGGGTGCCAGCGCGCGCAACGTCCTTCTTTCCTCTTTGGTGCAAAGGGGGCAAGCGCAGCCGTGGAGTACCGAGGCATCAGGCAAAGGTTGCCATTTCGGTGCAACGAGGCCAAGACCAGGAGGACTACGAGACGGAGGTCACAGTGGAGCCCAAGGCGGCGTCATCACCAGATCTTTGCGCATGCGAAGACTACTTTTGTCAGGATAGTTGATACTTGTTGTCCCCCTTCAAATTAGCCCGCCATTGTTGGCTCCCTTCCCGCTCGATATTTGGGAAGAGGACCAGGGCCTCTATAAATAGGACCAGCCACCCACATGGTAGGGGGGATCGAAATCAGAAAGAGACAGAGAGAGAGAGAGAGAGAGAGAAAGGTGACTGAACTCCTCCCAGCAGTTCATCCCCCCAACCAAGAACAGACCCTCGCGAGGCTGTTCTTCCTTGTATCATTCCTCATCATCAGCCCCAAGAGGCAATCCACCCACCACGCACTGGAGTAGGGTATTACACCACAACGGTGGCCCGAACCAGTATAAATCTTGTGTCCCTTGTGCAGTTCCTTTAGTAGTTTAGATCTTTGCGAGAAGGGGAGGTAGAAGGCGTGATTTCCGCACGCACCCCAGTGTTCGAACCTTAAGGGTCTGCCGGAACCCGTGAATCCGACATTTGGCGCGCCAGGTAGGGGTGCGCCGGAATCTGTCTTCCACCACTCCACTCTCCTACGACCGCCGCATCCATGTACGGCGCCAGCCGAGCTCGTGTCGCCCCGGCGGCCCTCGCCGGTGGGCGTTCTCGTTGTCCCCCGTCGCCCGCCGTCAACACCGCCACCGGCCCGGCGGGGAACGAGCAGGAAGCACCCCCCCAACATCTGCCTACGCGGCGGAGTAGCTGCACCGCAACATCGATGCCTCCGGTCGTTGCGGCCCTCCTGGGCGGCTCGCAGGCGCCGCCCATGAGTCGCCACGTCAAGCCTTTTGCCCGCTGGGTTAGCGCCGTCTCCGCACGGCAGGGGGCTCCCCCGGACCGGGCGGCGCGCGAGGCTGATCTGACCTTCAGCTCGGAGGACCACCCCACCAACCTGGTTGGCTCGGGCGCGCTCCCCCTGTTGTGCACCCCCACCATCTGTCAGGTGGCCGTCACCAGAACTCTCGTTGACGGCGGCGCGGGCCTCAGCGTGCTTTCGGTCGAGACTTTCAACCTCCTCTGCATACCCCGGGAGCGGTTGCGACCCAGCCGATCTTTCTCGGGCGTCGGGCACGGATCATCCGACTCCCTGGGACAGATCCGGCTCCCGGTAACCTTCGGCACCTATGACAACTTCCGCACGGAGATGGTCGACTCCGACATCGCCCCCATCGGCCTCCCTTACAACGCCATCCTCGGCTACCCGGCGCTGGCTCAGTTCATGGCCGCCACGCACCCGACATATAACCTCATGAAGATGCCCGGGAGCAGCGGCACCCTCGCCGTGCACGGGGACACCGGGGACGCCCTGCGAGTACTCAAGCTCGCCTTCAAGACGGCGGCATCGGCACGGCCCGCCAATGCGGAGACCCCTGAGCCCAAGGGGGCTGCGCCCGCCAAGAAGAAGCAGTTGTTCACCCAGGACAAGGCAAAAACCAAGCAAATACCCATCGACGAGGACGGGTCCTCCAGTGCCACTTTCACCATAGGCGCCAACCTTGAGCCTGAGCAGGAGGAGGCCTTGGTCAAGTTCTTGCGCGCGAATAAGAAGGTATTTGCTTGGGAGCCCGATCAGCTGGCGGGGATCCCCAGGAGTGTCATCGAGCATCACCTCAACGTGTGCCCAAATGTGCGCCCCGTGAAGCAGAAGGCCAGGCGGTAGTCCGTGGAGAAGCAGGCCTTCATTGTCCAAGAGACCCGCAAGCTAGAAGCCGCTGGGGTCATTCGCGAGGTCCGATACCCAGATTGGTTGGCCAACCCTGTCGTTGTGCCCAAGAAAGGGAGGAAGGAACGCATGTGTGTCGACTTCACCAACCTCAACAAAGCATGCCCGCAAGATCCGTTTCCGCTCCCCCGCATCGACCAGATCATCGATTCCACTGCGGAGTGCGACCTGCTATGCTTCCTGGACGCCTTCTACGGGTATCACCAGATCAAGATGGCGGTAGAAGACGTTGAGAAGACTGCCTTCTTAATCCCGTGCGGGGTATACTGCTATACATGCATGCCGTTTAGACTGCGTAACGCAGGGGCAACCTTTCAGCGGCTGATGCACATCACCTTGGGCCCGCAACTTGGAAAGAATGTCGAAGCCTACGTTGATGACATTGTAGTAAAATCTCGGGAGGCCAAGACCCTGATACAAGACCTGGAGGAGACCTTCACGAGCCTCGACGCAGTAAACCTACGGCTCAACCCGGAGAAATGTGTGTTTGGCGTCCCCTCGGGCAAGCTTTTGGGATTCCTCGTGTCCCATCATGGCATCGAGGCAAACCCCGAGAAGGTCAAGGCGGTCGAGGACATGAGTCCGCCAAAGACCCTCAGGGAAATGCAGAAGCTCACTGGGCGCGTGACCGCGCTAGGGCGCTTCATCTCCAAATTAGGAGAGCGAGCGCTGCCTTTCTTTCAGCTGATGAAGAAAAAGGGGCCCTTTGAATGGACTGAAGAGGCAGATAAGGCGTTTCAAGATCTCAAGAGGTACCTGACAAGTCCCCCAGTCATCGTGGCTCCACGCCCTCAATAGCCCCTGCTGCTTTACCTTGCTGCCACTCCCTACTCCGCCAGCGCAGCCCTGGTGGCGGTTAGGGAGGAACGCCAAGTCAAGACCGCAGCGGCAGCCCGGGGCAAGACAAAATGGGAACAAGGAAAGCCTGCAGAAGCCGCAACCGCAGTTGAGGAGGGTCAGCCGCCGAAGAATGCACTAGAGGGAGGCGAGGCCGCACGCCCGGATGGTCCACCTCCCGAGGCCATGTCATCTCGCGAGGCGCCCTTGCCTCCCGAGGGCGTTGCGACCCCAGATACTCTCAGCCTTGTTGAGCATCCCGTCTACTTTGTTAGCATGGTGTTGCGGGACGCGAGGGCACGGTACCCAATGCCTCAAAAGCTCCTTCTCGCGCTGCTGGTAGCCTCACGCAAGCTGCGTCACTACTTCCAGGCTCATCCCATCAAGGTCGTCTCATTGTACCCCCTGGAGAGAGTGCTCAGGAGCCCCAACTCAGCCGGAAGGGTCGCCGAGTGGAACATGGAGCTGCAGGCGTTTCAGCTCGAGTTCAGCACAACCAGGGTCATCAAAGGAGCAGCGCTGGCGGATTTCATAGCGGAATGGGCGGAGGCAGCAGGCCTCAGGGACAACGAGGATCGGTCCCTCTCTCCAGGGAGTGAGGCGCCGGAAGGCTGGATCATGTACTTCTATGGGGCGTTCTCCAGACACGGCGCGGGGGCTGGTGCGGTGCTGATATCACCCACTCAGGATAAGCTCTACTACGCCGTGCAGCTCTGTTTCCAGCAAGGTGAAAAGGTCTCCAACAACATTGCAGAATATGAGGGACTGATAGCCGGGTTGAAGGCCGCAGTAGCCCTGGGAGTGAAACGCCTCACCGTCAAGGGCGACTCGCAGCTCCTAGTCAACTTCTCCAACAAGGTGTACGAGCCGAAGGACAAGCATATGGAGGCCTACTTAGCGGAGGTCCGCAGAATAGAAAAGCAGTTCTGGGGGCTGGAGCTGAAGCACGTGCCCCGTGGCACCAATCAGGAAGCTGACGACATAGCCGGACGGGCATCCAGGCGGTTGCCGCAGGAACCCGGCGTCTTCGAAGAGCGGCTCTTCAAACCCTCAGCACAGCCGACGTTATCAAACACCGCTTAGTCTCGAGAGGAGCTCCCCCAGCCGCCAGCCTCGGGAGCCCAGGTCTGTGGGCCGACTTCAGGAGCACGCCTGCTCCTGGCGATGGAACCTCAGGAGGAGTGCTGGATCGCAGAACTCCGGAGTTATTTAACGCAAGGGGCCCTACCGGAAAAGGAAGAGGAAGCGGAGCGTGCGGTGCGGCAGGCCATGGCATACTGCATCAGAGATGGAGAACTTTACCGGAAGCGACCAAACGGTGTATCTCCAGGGAGCAAGGAAAGGAACTACTGGAGGACATACACGGCGGAGACTGCGGACAGCACTCATCATCACGGACCCTCGTCGGCAAGGCATTCCGTAGCGGGTTCTATTGGCCCACTGCGCTCAACGACACGATCGAATTGGTAAAGGCTTGTGAGGCCTGCCAGTTTCATTCCAAGCAGATCCATCAACCGGCGGGGGGCCTGCAGACAATACCCATCTCGTGGCCGTTCGCAGTTTGGGGGTTCGATATTCTAGGCCCGTTCCCTCGGGCGCCAGGGGGCTACCGTTACCTCTACGTCGCCATTGACAAGTTCACCAAGTGGGCAGAAGTGGAGGCTGTCCGTACCATCCCCGCTGGCTCCGCGGTCAAGTTCATCAGGGGTATCGTGAGCCGGTTCGGGGTGCCGAATCGCATCATCACAGACAACGGTTCGCAGTTCACCAGTAATCTCTTCAAAACATATTGTGCTAACCTTGGGACGCAGATATGCTACGCTTCGGTGGCACACCCGCGAAGCAATGGGCAGGTCGAACGGGCCAACGATGAGGTCCTGAGAGGCCTCAAGACCAGGACATTCAAGCAGAAGCTGGAGGCCTGCAGCAGAGGCTGGTACGACGAGCTCCAGTCCGTGTTGTGGTCCATCCGCACAACCGCAACCAAACCAACTGGGGAGACCCCGTTCTTCCTGGTCTTTGGAGCCGAAGCAGTCCTTCCTCACGAGGTCAGGCATCGCTCCGCGTGGGTCCTGGCGTTCGACGAGGCGCAGCAGGACGCCATGCGGGGGATGGACCTCGTACTAGGGGAGGGATGCCGCCGGGAAGCCGCACTGCGAGCGGCAAGGTACCAACAGGCGCTACGACGATATCACTACCGCAACATCTGCCCTAGGACCCTCGAGGTAGGAGACCTCGTACTCAGGCGGGTTCTCTCAAGGGAGGGGCTGCACAAGCTCTCTCCCATGTGGGAGGGCCCGTTCAAGGTTGTTCATGTTTCCAGGCCAGGCTCCGTGCGCTTGGAGACTCAAGAGGGGGAGCCGATCCAGAACGCGTGGAACATCCAGCACCTCCGGAGGTTCTACCCCTAAAAGGCCCAGAGCCTTTGAAGCAAGGCGAGTGCCTGTGAAGACTATCGCTTTTTGGAAAAGGCCCAGAGCCTGTGAAGCAAGGCGAGTGCCTGTGAAGCTATCGCGTTTTGGAAAAGGCCCAGAGCCTGTGAAGCAAGGCGAGTGCCTATGAAGCTATCGCGTTTTGGAAAAGGCCCAGAGCCTGTGAAGCAAGGCGAGTGCCTGTGAAGCTATCGCGTTTTGGAAAAGGCTCAGAGCCTGTGAAGACTATCGCTTTTTGGAAAAGGCCCAGAGCCTGTGAAGCAAGGCGAGTGCCTGTGAAGCTATCGCGTTTTGGAAAAGGCCCGGAGCCTGTGAAGCTCGCCGCCCTGTGACACTCTCACGTAATAATGAGTGGGGCTGTACACGCCCCAGAGTCTCAGGAGTGCCGGCTCAGGCCCTGGGGCTCCCTCCCATGCCCAGTGGCAGCACTTAGCTCCGCGCTGGTGAGAAGACGTCGAAGACTAGATTAGGTGCCGGACGCGGCTTTTTCATTTGCTTTCCGCAGTTGACGTGTTTACTTGCATTTGAAGTCTTATTGAAGTTGTCGCTGTTGCTGATTTGTGGTTCATCGATTTTCGCTCCTCGCTTTGGTTCCTCTCATAAACGACCTCACGAGGGATGGTACTCAAACGTCCTCACGAGCGTTTCTGCTCTAGCCGCTGGAAGGTTTCATGGCCCGGGCACGTTGCAGGAGCACCCCTCTAGTCCGTGCCCCTCGGGCACCGCGACGCGCACACAGGGCCTGGGTCGGTCGCCCCCCGGCAGGGGTCAAAGACTATCTACGCACAGGCGTATAGTTAAGAGGCGCAAAAATAAGATCAAGGTAATGGCTAAAACGGCAATAATTCCCAACAGGCCCCAGCGGGGCTCCATGCAGCTGTTTTGTCTTACACAGGAAACAAAAGGGAAAGGAAGGGACGACCCCGGCGCAGCCCTCCTCACATCAGCCCGCGGAGGCGACCCGGGCTGCCTCCGGACCTCAAGGAGACTCCCTCTCGCGCTTCACCGGGGCACGACGGCGGGCGGACGAGCCATCACCTCCCAAGCAAGCTCGACGGCGCGGGGGTTGACTGCGGCCACTGCTGGAGGAGTCACTTGCGGAAGAGCTGACGAAGCTCGGGGAGTCTCGAGCGCCGCCATCCGCGCGGGCGCTATCTCCTCCATCACCGTCGGGGCGGGTCCCCCGGCCGCGGTCGTCGTCCTCAGGGCAACACCCCGCGCGGCGACCATCTTCCCCAAACACCCTCACATAGAGGGTGGCATCGCCGTCAAACCTGAAATGCAGGGTCGACCTGGAGGGCCTTCCCCTTCTCCGCAGCCGAGTACCTCCTCGATGGAGCCATCACGCCAAGGCGGGGCAAGAATTGAGGCAAAGGAGAAAACACGAAGAGATGGACTAGAAGGGCACGCCCCGTGCTGTACTTATAGCCGGCGAAGGCCAACCGCCGGCCCCCACGATCACAGGTAATTATGACACGATCTGCATGCAGGGACTTGTCCACCTCGCGCGGTCACCGAGGCGTCATGGGGAAGTGGAGACGCCCACGTCCCGTCAACCGCCACGCGGCGCCCAAGGCCGCAGGCTGTTAGGGCCCGTGGCGCTCCGCCCTTGCCCTTTCGCCTCTCGGCACGGCCAAGTCCATGCGCGCCTTGGGCCCGGGGCTACTGTCGGTGTTCTGGGAACGGGGGTCCCGAGACTTGCCTGCCTGCGGCCTGCGGTGTGGCTCAAAGGAGGCCCAGCATGGCCCATCTTCATCAACACAAGGCTCAAGACCCTTGCGAGGGGCCAAGCCTCGTGAGGCGGACGACACGGAGCTTCCTCAGGCACGGCCTCATCAGGTTGGCTCGCGAGGAGGCGAAGAGATCAAGGCAGGGCACCTCGTGAGGTGCATGTGACGCAAGCCATGACGACTCAGGGCGCCAGGCGGGTGCCAGCGCGCGCAACGTCCTTCTTTCCTCTTTGGTGCAAAGGGGGCAAGCGCAGCCGCGGAGTACCGAGGCATCAGGCAAAGGTTGCCATTTCGGTGCAACGAGGCCAAGACCAGGAGGACTACGAGATGGAGGTCACCGTGGAGCCCAAGACGGCGTCATCACCAGAGCTTTGCGCAGGCGAAGACTGCTTTTGTCAGGATAGTTGATACTTGTTGTCCCCCTTCAAATTAGCCCGCCATTGTTGGTTCCCTTCCCGCTCGATATTTGGGAAGAGGACCAGGGCCTCTATAAATAGGACCAGCCACCCACATGGTAGGGGGGATCGAAATCAGAAAGAGAGAGAGAGAGAGAGAGAGAGAGAGAGAGAGAAAGGTGACTGAACTCCTCCCAGCAGTTCATCCCCCCAGCCAAGAACAGACCCTCGCGAGGCTGTTCTTCCTTGTATCGTTCATCATCATCAACCCCAAGAGGGAATCCACCCACCACGCACTGGAGTAGGGTATTACACCACAACGGTGGCCCGAACCAGTATAAATCTTGTGTTCCTTGTGCAGTTCCTTTAGTAGTTTAGATCTTTGCATGACGGGGAGGTAGAAGGCGTGATTTCCGCGTGCACCCCAGTGTTTGAACCTTAAGGGTCTGCCGGAACCCGTGAATCCGACATGATGTTTCTCCCCCTCTACTCTCTTGTGATGGATTGACTTTTCCCTTTGAAGTTATCTTATCGGATTGAGTCTTTAAGGATTTGAGAACACTTGATGTATGTCTTGCATGTGCTTATCTGTGGTGACAATGGGATATCACGTGATCCACTTGATGTATGTTTTAGTGATCAACTTGTGAGTTCCGTGACTTCGTGAACTTATGCATAGGGGTTGGCACACGTTTTCGTCTTGACTCTCCAGTAGAAACTTTGGGGCACTCTTTGAAGTTCTTTGTGTTGGTTGAATAGATGAATCTGAGATTGTGTGATGCATATCGTACAATCATACCCACAGATACTTGAGGTGACATTGGAGTATCTAGGTGATATTAGGGTTTTGGTTGATTTGTGTCTTAAGGTGTTATTCTAGTACAAACTCTAGGATAGATCGAACGGAAATAATAGCTTCGTGTTATTTTACGACGGGCTCTTGAATAGATCGATCAGAAAGGATAACTTTGAGGTGGTTTCGTACCCTACAATAATCTCTTCGTTTGTTCCCCGCTATTAGTGACTTTGGAGTGACATTTTGTTGCATGTTGAGGGATAGTTATATGATCCGGTTATTTTATTATTGTTGAGAGAACTTGCACTAGTGAAAGTATGAACCCTAGGCCTTGTTTCAACGCATTGCAATACCGTTTTCGCTCACTGTTATCATTAGTTACCTTGCTGTTTTTATATTTTTAGATTACAAAAACCTATATCTACCATCCATATTGCACTTGTATCACCATCTCTTCGCCGAACTAGTGCACCTATACAATTTACCATTGTATTGGGTGTGTTGGGGACACAAGAGACTCTTTGCTATTTGGTTGCAGGGTTGTTTGAGAGACACCATCTTCATCCTGCGCCTCCCACGGATTGATAAACCTTAGGCCATCCACTTGAGGGAAATTTGCTACTGTCCTACAAACCTCTGCACTTGGAGGCCCAATAACGTCTACAAGAAGAAGGTTGTGTAGTAGACATCAGAGCGCGGCTGCGGCGTCTGCCCGCCTCCGTCGTTGATCTGGATGGGGTTGGCATCGGCCTTCCGTGGCCCACTGTTGATGATGGCGTCGGTGGTGTTGGCGCTTGTAGATAGGGCTCCTAGAAACCTTCTTATTTTGTTCCCTGCGAAGCATCGCCGGTTTACCGTTTGCCTCCATCTTCGTCTTGGAGCCGCCACCGCCGGACACGCTTCCGACTGCTGCTCGGCCGCGGCCCCACCGTGCCGGCGCCTCTCCAACTTGTTGTTGTGGCTGCAGCCCCGCCACGCCACTTTGCTGCTGGCCTCGATGCTGGAGTCGCCTCTCCCTTTGGCTGTTGCTCCGCCCGGCCGCGCATCGTTGAACCACCAGGTTCCCCGAGCCGCGCGTGCAAGGTTGTCAGAATCGCGATTATGTTATACGATTCTACGACTTTACGATCCATACTAACCCCTATGATTCTATGATTTTAGTTCTTAGAATCTACGTTTCTACGATCCTGATAGTGGAGATTCTACGATTTGCGATCCTACCATCAAAGCTCCGATCCGATTCAAAATCGCGATTCTGACAACCTTGCGCGCGTGCCCTCTGCTCCGGATTGTTCCGCGCTGAGTCGCCTCGTCGTATGATTCCTTTACTGCAAACTGGCCTCAGCTCCAGTCACCGCCTCAAGTCGCCTCCGCTGTGAGTCGCCTTTGCCGACCTCACACCCGAGTCGACGTTGTTCTTGCTGCTAAAGCCGCCCTGGCCTCGACTCTGAGCCGTCGCCTGTCCGAGCGCGCCTCGCCTAGCCATCCGAGTCGCATCAAGCCGGCCCCGCCCCTGCTTCCTGTCGATGCCTCAAGTCGCCATCACCGCGGCCTCCCCCGCCGTGTCGAGCCGCCGTGGCCAGCTTTAAGCCACCCAGCCTCGCGGCCGCATCAATTGTGGCCTCGCATCTCCGCCTTGAGCGTAGCCCCTCCGCCTCGCTGTTGTGGCGGGCCATCGTCGCCCTCGCGCTTTGTCTCCGTTGAGAACAGTGTCAAACTTGCCTGTCCGAGCCGCAGTCTTCACTCAAGTCGTCGGGTCTCCGCACTTCGTTCAGCCCATAGTCGCGGTTCCACCCCGCGCCGTTTGGCCGCCGCCATTGCCTCGCGCCTCAAGCATCGCCGGTTTACCGTTTGCCTCTGCTCCTTCGGCCGCCAAGCCGTCCGACTCTTTTTCCGTTCTGCCACCGTGGCTGCTGTATGCACGGTCACAAGGGCGTGGGCAGAAGGTTCAATAAACGGGTTTTCCAATCTACGGATACTCTTAATCATGTTATCAAAAACCAAGGGCTGTTACACGGACATATTGACAGAGATAAGTGGTTACTACTGCTGCTGCTCATGCGACACATGCCGAGTACCAGAGGAGGAAAAGTGTCTATTACTAGTCTCCAAAAAAAATTGATAATGACATACTGCTGATGTATAAGACATTTGGAGTGGACACTACAGTGGAGGCAACACAACGATCTATCAACTCTGCATATATGGTGGCAAATTCTACATTTCATAGCATCAGCTAAGTGAAGCTAATGGGAAGAAGTAGTGGATTTCTCAAAATACATGCTTCCTTGACAAACGGGCAAGATGATTTTTGCCTGGTACATAAGGTCAAATTGTTCAAAATGTACGGTGTACAATTCACCCTTGATGGACCAGACAGAATTCTTCGACACCTTGAGCGCTCGGTACAGACCAAGAGAGTTGCTACATGTTTGCGCTGGATCAGCCACAATGTTAACAGTTTATCCATGGATGCTATATACGGATCATTCATCATCCGAACAAATCAGGGCAATTATTTATGACAAAAAGTGATATTATACCGCGAAGATGGAGGCACGCCAACATCTTTCGGCCCAGGTGGTCGTCATTATTCAACGAACAACCGCACCGGCTTACAGCATCGTGGCCGTCTCTCACGACCGCACCGGTTTCCAACGCCACGGCTGACTCTCCCGTCCACATCGGTTTAAAACGCCGTGGCCGAAAAATCTGTCAGCACCCGCGGCCAACTCAGTTGCGATTGTTTTTAGTTTCACCACGGTGATCATCAACTCCACAGTGATAATTGCTGACCTGACGCATCAGGTGAAATCCATCCAGCATATTTTTACAAATTATATATTGCTTTCTTTAAAAAGAGCAATTACTCCGGTTTGCATGTTGTCCCATGCAGGATTCAAACCGGCCTATATCATGGTTAATTATAAGAATCTCAAGCCAACTCCTCAAGTCGCCTTGAGACTCGGAGGCTACAATGATATGACTCGGCAAAGGTTGCCGGCTTTTCAGTGAAGTCAAGAACCCCAGGACGCTGGAGGGAAAGATAACCCGGTCCCGGAGGCTACTACCATATGGATGAAAATTTAAGGGCCGTCAGAAAATTTCCGGTTCAAAATGAAGAATGCCGGTTTAAAATCCGGTTCAAGGGAAATCTATTCTCCCACGAATCTCTGAAGCTCTCAAATCCGGTTTAAGAATTTCCGGTTCAAAAAGGAATTAACTTCTCGCAAGTTCGAGTTGAAAGGCCGTCAGAAAATTTCCAGGTGAAAATGAAGATTCCAGTTTTACAATCCGGTTCAAGGGAAAGATATCTCCCACAAAGCTTTGAAGCTCTCAATATCCGGTTCAAAATCCCGGTTCAAGAAGAATTTATCTCTTGCAAAAAGTTAAAGATGGCCGAAGAGGACCTGCTGCCATGATGCGCGGTCCAAACATGGGTATCCTGCCTTATTGGCTTATCATATTATTGATCACTTGGGGGCTTGGTCGTATCTGAACCATAGCTACACCTCTTGATCGGTGCAATGCCACAGCATCACTTGGGGGCTTGGTCGTATCCGAACCATAGCTACACCTCTTGATCGGCGTTATGCCACAGCATCACTTGGGGGCTTGGTCGTATCCGAACCATAGTCACACCTCTTGATCGGCTCAAAGTCAAATCAATCCGGGGCCAAAGAGGGTGTTGTAAAACAACAACTCAAACATAGGCACCCACTGAGCACAGCTCAAAATGTTACTTGGGGATTCTTTGCTATCGAAATGAACTTAGAATCTACACTTGTAATGGGCTATCAAGCCATGGCTTGGAAGCCTGGTGTATACACCTAAAACCCTGGGTTATCCTGCCTCTTTAAGTAAGTCACTCCATCCAGGTAAACCTGGTATGACCCATCGAACATTTCACAAGTCAATCCCATGGACCCTGAACTTGTTAAAGTTAAATCGGTGATTGGTTAAAGATTGAGGTCCATCTTAAAAAGGCTTTGCAAAATGGTTTAACTCAGCGGCGTGGCATCCCATGAAAAGCCTCGATTTAGGACCTGGCAGCCCATGAAAAGCCTTTCATATTTCTTTTTTATTTTGCGGTTTTAACCTATTTTGATCAGGGATTAATGAATATTTTCTGATAAACCGGCGTTTATTGACCCGGCTTGGCTTTTAACTACAAGTTGTCAGTACATGATCAGTTATAATCCGGTGCTTATTGACCCGGTCTGGTTTCGACTACAAGTCGCCAGTATTATATATGGATAATCCAGTGTTTATTACAACTCGGTACGGGTTTATCATAAACCGGCACAATATGGAAGAAGTTATCAGTACTCAAGATTGGGGTTATCACCTTTACTACAATAAAGTTGGCCAACCAATGATGTGATTTAATGTCACAGGTATGATATATATCATATTTGATTATTCTTAAGTGCAGCCTTGGTTATCAACCCAGGTTATATGTTGGGCATTATGACCCGTCCGACGGAAAACCGCCAGGACACTTTAAACTTGTTGTATGCAGAAACAGGTTGAATAAAGCATAATTATAAATCACCGGTGTTTATTAACTCGGCCTGACTTTAAGACGATAAGTCGCTAGTGTATGATGAGAAATTATCCGGTGTTTGTTAACCCGGCCTGGCTTTGGACTATAAGTCGCCAGTATATATTTGGATTGCGCCATTGGAATCATGTGCTTATAAATCGTTGGGTATATTCTTCAAATCTTTAATAGTCAACATGGCTGGATTTTTATTATGGTTATTAATAACCAGTACTATGATTGAGGTTTTCAAAGTCGCTTTAGCGCAATAGCTATTATTTTATCAATGGATATAATTTATTCTACAATGGAAGGAATAGTCCCGACTCGATGCAAGCTTACGACTCGGCACTTGGGGGCTACATTATTCAAAGTTGAGATTATATCAAATATGCAAGTCTCATGTCGCTACAGGCATGCACCATGATACTTGGGGGCTAATGCAAAGTCATTTTTTGCTCATCTTATTAAAGACCCGACTCATCATATCATAATGAGCCGGCCCTTGGGGGCTACCAATTGCTCCTGTCAAACATTCAAGGTACACAAGCCTTAATCCATTATATTAAAGGGTTCATTGCTCAATTGGTAAAGCACAAAGCTCTTAACCTTGTGGACGTGGGTTCAAGCCCTACGATGGAAGCTACATTATAATATGTTATTTCCATTGAAGTATATATCAAGTCCCGGTTTAGTATTATGTTACTAATCCGGCCCTTGGGGGCTACACATCACTGCTAAAATCTACATGATTATATCTACAAATTCCCTGCTCATTATTGCATAATGACCCGGCCCTTGGGGGCTACACTGGTTGAAGTTTTTTATGAGCATAAGGCAATTACAAGTCCCAGGTTGCTGCAAGCATGACAACCCGGCACTTGGGGGCTACATAGGTGGGATATTAAGTTTTGACTAATGATTGAGATGAACAATCTGGATTTCTTCAAGGTTGCAGCATTTATATTGAGACAAGTCTTAAGCTATCACTATGTTCTCCTCTTAAGACGTGGGGGCTACAGGTAATATGGATACGAGGGAGAGAAATCTTCAAAATTCTCAGCTTTGACCCGGCGTTGGCAACAATCATGACCCAGTGTTTATAACAGTCATGACCTGGAATCAAAAGTTTTCATAACCCGGCAATTTTGGATAAACCGACAAGTTTTTCAAGCCGGTTGAGTATCAGTTGAATATTTAAAGACTGATATTTTTGTCAAGTCAGAGCATAGAAGGCCGATTCAAATGGATTCTTTATTTACAATATTTCTTCTGGAAGAAAATTAATTATGAAGTTGGTCTAATGACCCGGATTTTCTAGAAGAAGGAAATGACAAGGACTTAAGGATGTTCAGGTGCCGGTTTACAAGAATTCTTAACCCGGAGCACAACCTGTCAATTTTGTTCTTGTGTTTATTTTGCAGTATAAGTTTACCATGGATAAATCCAAGCTAAACTTGGGGGCTAATGTCGGGGATATACCCCGCGGCGTAAACCGGCCGGAAGTATAACCCGGTCGGACTAGGCGTTTCATTGGTAACCCGCCAGAGGATTGGCGACTTACGTGTCTGGCGGTTCACTGGTATGACAATTCACGAGCCTGAAGACTCATTGGTGACCCGGCGCGTGTTCCAGATGGATGACAAGGCCCAAGGCCCAGCAGGCCGGTTTATGTTAGTGGTGGGCCGGTTTAAGAGGAAAGGCGTGAGGAACATTTATCTTACAAGGAGTTAAGACCTGGACTTGTATCCGTTTTGTGTTAGAAGGTAGACTAGTCCTAATCTTAATAGGACTCCACATGTAACCCGCCCCTTCAACATATATAAGGAGGGGCAGGGCTCCCCAAAAAAGGGACAAGATTCACAAGTTCCACAAGTTGGACAAGTTAGGTTTAGACAATAGCTCTCGAGATAGAGCACTCTTGGAACCGTGATCATCATCATCAATATCAATGAAGCAGGATGTAGGATTTTACCTCCACCGTGAGGGGCTGAACCTGGGTAAAACATCGCGTCTCTCGTCCCGCTCAACCCCTCTCAAGCTACCACATAGATGCGTTGGCCTCGCGACTAAGTCCTGACACCTAGGACATCTGCCGTGACAATTCTACGACAAACCCCATGAGGGAGTATAAAGGATCTGTAGTGCCCTTTGGTTAATATTGTCCTTATTATGAAGATGTACAACTGCATGTCCTGCTTCGGCTCAGTCCCCCCTTTCCAACCTTGCGGTAGCTTGGTGCTCTACGCCGACTGGTCCCGGTCCCCAGGCAGGCTGCAGCCGTCACTGGTATGCCAGGTCGCGATGCTGTGGTCAAGGCCAGGAGGTAAGCGGCCCGAGGTCCAGTAAGAGCTCCTTAGGCGCGATGCTCAAGAGGTCCCCTTTAGCGCGCAAGCAGCTACCTAAGGATAGGAAAGGAAGGCGGCGTCGCTGTAGCAAGGTTGCAAGAGATGGGAATCCTATGCCGCAGTGCTTGGCTGACACGAGTGTGAAACTTATCTTAGCAGTCCAGAGTCAATTCCTTGTGCTACGCCAGGCTCGTGCGTCAATGGCCATAGTGTAGTCGGGTTAGGTCCATGCGAGCTTTCCCTTCTTTACCATACTCTTCCGTGTGCTCTACGTCCTCGGGTCCCGGCCCTCGAGCGAGCTCAGCCGCAGCTGGTATGCTAGGTCGCGATGTCGTGGTCAAGGCCAGGGGGTGAGGGATGGAGAGCCAGTAAGTGCTCCTAAGGCGCGATGCTCAGGTGCCCCCCTTTAACGCGCAAGCGAATTGCATGGGAAAGGAAGGAGCCCGTGGTACCGCCTGCTGTCATCCTTGAGAGGTTCCTACAGGTTAGTTGGCGAGAGCATAGCCCATGGTCGCGCTGTTACCCAGCTGCTGATTGCTCCACAAGAAAACAAAGGCACTGAGGACCTGATGAGGTGACGTGTGCGGAGCGGGCTGCAAGCCAGAGCTTAATCTCTTAGATTTATCAGCATTGCAGGGACGGACCTGAGCACAAGCGTTGTGCCAGTATGTGGAGTTTTCGCCACGGCGTAAACAGGAGATTGGTCAGCAACGCGGGATAACGCGATATGTAATCAAACAAGCGATAGCCATAAGAGAACCACACAAGGAGATAAGCTAGTTCAAATAGATGTAAAAACGATACATGCCACTGGGACGGAACCGAGTGCCCTGGGGATGATGCAGCCCGAGGGGCGCCCCCAGCAGAGTAAGCCAAAGATGCAGAAAGATACATGCCACAGGGGCAAGCCCGTGCGACCTGGGAATGATGCAGCCCGAGGGGCGCTCCTAGCTGAGTAAACCGGAAAATGTCACCTAGTACCATTGTCGAAGGAGCATTGAAGTAGCTGATGATGCGTGCCGAAGAGTCGCTCCTCACGAGCCACCAGGGCCCTGAGTCTCGGGAGGCTCTGGGGGCTCGGGTGGTTCCTTGAGGACCATCACCATTTCCGCCAGGACTGCGTGGTGCCTGGCCTCCTGAGCCGCCAGGATGCTCTGCAGATGACGCTGGTGGGTAACAGCCATGTTCGGCAAGCCAAATGGCATGCGAACATAGTAATTTCAAAAAAAAATCCTACGCACTCACAGGATAATGGTGATGCATAGCAACGAGAGGGGAGAGTCTGTCTACGTACCCTCGTAGACCGAATGCAGAAGCATTAGCACAACGCGGTTGATGTAGTCGTACGTCTTCACGATCCGACCGATCCAAGTACCGAACGCACGTCACCTCCGAGCTCTGCACACGTTCAACTCGATGACGTCCCATGAGCTCTGATCTAGCAAAGCTTCACAGGAGAGTTTTGTCAGCACGATGGCGTGTTGACGGTGATGATGTTGCTACCGACGGAGGGCTTCGCCAAAGCACCGCTACGATATGATCGAGGTGGATTATGGTGGAGGGGGGCATCGCACACGGCTAAGGGATCAATGATCAATTGTTGTGTCTTAGGATGCCCCCTACCCCCGTATATAAAGGAGGGAGGGAGGAGGAGGCCGGCCCTAGGAGGGGTGCGCCAAGGGAGTAAGATTCCTACTCCTAGTAGGAGTAGGTTTTCTCCTTTCCTAGTCCAACTAGGAGAAGGGGCAAAGGAGGGGGAGTGGAGAAGGAAGGGAGAGGGGGGCCGCGCCCCAAACCCCTTGTCCAATTCGGACTGGGCTTGGGAGGGGGGCGCGCCACCTCCTGGCTGCTGCCTCTCCTTCCCACTAAGGCCCATTAAGGCCCATTGACTCCCCGGACGAATTCCCATAACTCCCCGGTACTCCGAAAAATACCTGAATCACTCCGAACCTTTCTGATGTCCGAATATAGCCTTCCAATATATCGATCTTTATGCCTCGACCATTTTGAGACTCCTCGTGATGTCCCCGATCTCATCCGGGACTCCGAACTACCTTCGATACATCAAATCACATAAACTCATAATACCGATCGTCACCGAACTTTAAGCGTGCGGACCCTACGGATTCTAGAACTATGCAGACATGACCGAGACACATCTTCGGTCAATAACCAACAGCGGAACCTGGATGCTCATGTTGGCTCTCACATATTCTACGAAGATCTTTATCGGTCAAACCGCATAACAACATACGTTGTTCCCTTTGTCATCGGTATGTTACTTGCCCGAGATTCGATCGTCGGTATCTCAATACCTAGTTCAATCTCGTTACCGGCAAGTATCTTTACTCGTCCGTAATACATCATCCCGCAACTAACTCATTAGTTACAATGCTTGCAAGGCTTATAGTGATATGCATTACCGAGTGGGCCCAGATATACCTCTCCAACAATCGGAGTGACAAATTCTAATCTCGAAATACGCCAACTCAACAAGTACCTTCGGAGACACCTGTAGAGCACCTTTATAATCACCCAGTTACTTGTGACGTTTGGTAGCACACAAAGTGTTCCACTGGTAAACGGGAGTTGCATAATCTCATAGTCATAGGAACATGTATAAGTCATGAAGAAAGCAATAGCAACATACTAAACGATCAAGTGCTAAGCTAACGGAATGGGTCAAGTCAATCACATCATTCTCTAATGATGTGATCCCGTTAATCAAATGACAACTCATGTCTATGGCTAGGAAACTTAACCATCTTTGATTCAACGAGCTAGTCAAGTAGAGGCATACTAGTGACACTCTGTTTGTCTATGTATTCACACATGTATCAAATTTTTGGTTAATACAATTCTAGGAGGAATAATAAACTTTTATCATGATATAAGGAAATAAATAATAACTTCATTATTGCCTCTAGGGCATATTTCCTACAGTCTCCCACTTGCACTAGAGTCAATAATCTAGTTCACATCGCCATGTGATGAACACCCATAGTTCACATCGTCATGTGACCAACACCCAAAGGGTTTACTAGAGTCAATAATCTAGTTCACGTTGCTATGTGATTAACATCCAAATAGTACTAAGGTGTGATCATGTTTTGCTTGTGAGAGAAGTTTAGTCAACGGGTCTGCCAAACTCAGATCCGTATGTATCTTGCAAACTTCTATGTCTACAATGCTCTGCACGGAGCTACTTTAGCTAATTGCTCCCACTTTCAATATATATCTAGATTGAGACTTAGAGTCATCTGGATCAGTGTCAAAACTTGCATCGACGTAACCCTTTACGACGAACCTTTTGTCACCTCCATAATCGAGAAACATATCCTTATTCCGCTAAGGATAATTTTGACCGCTATCCAGTGATCTACTCCTAGATCACTATTGTACTCCCTTTCTTAACTCAGTGTAGGGTATACAATAGATCTGGTACACAGCATGGCATACTTTATAGAACCTATGGCTAAGGCATAGGGAATGACTTTCATTCTCTTTCTATCTTCTGCCGTGGCCGGGCTTTGAGTCTTACACAATTTCACACCTTGTAACATAGGCAAGAACTCTTTCTTTGACTGTTCCATTTTGAACAACTTGAAAATCTTTTCAAGGTATGTACTCATTGAAAAAAAACTTATCAAGCGTCTTGATCTATCTCTATAGATCTTGATGCTCAATATGTAAGCAGCTTCACCGAGGTCTTTATTTGAAAAACTCCTTTCAAATACTCCTTTATGCTTTCCGGAAAATTCTATATTATTTCAGATCAACAATATGTCATTCACATACACTTATCAGAAATGCTGTAGTGCTCCCACTCACTTTCTTGTAAATACAGGCTTCACCGCAAGTCTGTATAAAACTATATGCTTTGATCAACTTATCAAAGCGTATATTCCGACTCCGAGATGCTTGCACAGTCCAAAAATGAATCGCTGGAGCTTTGCACACTTTGTTAGCACCTTTAGGATCGAAAAAACCTACTGGTTGCATGATATACAACTGTTCTTTAAGAGATCCATTAATGAATGTAGTTTAGACATCCATTTGCCAGATTTCATAAAATGTGACAATTTGCTAACATGATTCAGACGGACTTAAGCATCGCTACATGTGAGAAAATCGCATCGTAGTCAAGACCTTGAACTTTGTCAAAACCTTTTTTCGACAAGTCTAGCTTTGTAGATAGTAACACTAGTATCAGCGTCTGTCTTCCTCTTGAAGATCCGTTTATATTCTATGGCTTGCCGATCATCGGGCAAGTCAACCAAAGTCCACACTTTGTTTTGATATATGAATCCCATCTTAGATTTCATGGCCTCAAGCCATTTCGCGGAATCTGGGCTCATCATCGCTTCCTCATAGTTCGTAGGTTCATCATGGTCAAGTAACATGACCTCTCGAACATGATTACCATACCACACTAGTGCGGATCTCACTCTGGTTGACCTATGAGGTTCGGTAGTAACTTGATCTGAAGTTATATGATCAACATCATTAGCTTCCTCACAAATTGGTGTAGGGGTCACAGGAACAGATTTCTGTGATGAACTACTTTCCAATAAGGGAGCAGGTACAGTTACCTCATCAAGTTCTACTTTTCCGCCCACTCACTTCTTTCGAGAGAAACTCCTTCTCTAGAAAGGATCCATCCTTAGCAACGAATGTCTTGCCTTCAGATCTGTGATAGAAGGTGTACCCAAATGTTTCCTTTGGGTATCCTATGAAGACACATTTCTCCGACTTGGGTTTGAGATTATCAGGATGCAACTTTTTCACATAAGCATCGCAACCCCAAACTTTAAGAAACGACAACTTTGGTTTCTTGCCAAACCACAGTTCATATGGTGTCATTTCAACGGATTTAGATGGTGCCCTATTTAACGTGAATGCAGCTGTCTCTAATGCATAACCCCAAAACGATAGTGGTAAATAGGTAAGAGACACCATAGATTGTACTATATCCAATAAAGTACGGTTATGACGTTCGGACACACCATTATGCTGTGGTGTTCCAGGTGGCATGAGTTTGTGAAACTATTCCACATCATTTAAATTGAAGACCAAACTCATAACTCAAATATTTGCCTCTGCGATCAGATCGTAGAAACTTTATTTTCTTGTTACGATGATTTTCCACTTCACTCTGAAATTCTTTGAACTTTTCAAATGTTTCAGACTTTTGTTTCATCAAGTAGATATACCCATATCTGCTCAAATATTCTGTGAAGATTAGAAAATAACGATACCTGTCGCGAGTCTCAACACTCATCGGACTGCATACATCAGTATGTATTATTTCCAACAAGTCTGTTGCTCGCTCCATTGTTCCGGAGAACGGAGTTTTTAGTCATCTTGCCCATGAGGCATGGTTCGCAAGCATCAACTGATTCATAATCAAGTGATTTCAAAAGCCCATCAACATGGATTTTCTTCATGCGCTTTACACCAATATGACCTAAACGGTAGTGCCACAAATAAGTTGCACTATCATTATTGACTTTGCATCTTGTGGCTTTAATATTATGAATATGTGCATCACTACGATCGAGATCCAACAAACCATTTTCACTAGGTATATAACCATAGAAGGTTTTATTCATGTAAACATAATAACAATTATTCTCTAACTAAAATGAATAAACATATTGCAATAAACATGATCAAATCATATTCTTGCTCAACGCAATACCAAATAACATTTATTTAGGTTCAACACTAATCCCGAAAGTATAGGGAGTGTGCGATGATGATCATATCATTCTTGGAACCAGTTAAAACACACATCGTCACTTCACCCTTAACTAGTCTCTGTTTATTCTGCAACTCCCGTTTCAAGTTACTACTCTTAGCAACTGAACTAGTATCAAATATCGAGGGGTTTCTATAAACACTAGTAAAGTACACATCAATAACATGTATATCCAATATACATTTGTTCACCTTTCCATCCTTCTTATCCGCCAAATACTTGGGGCAGTTCCGCTTCCAGTGACCAGTCCCGTTGCAGTAGAAACACTCAGTCTTAGGCTTAGGTCCAAACTTGGGTTTCTTCACTGGAGTAGCAACTTGCTTGTCGTTCTTCTTGAAGTTACCCTTCTACCCCTTTTCCCTTTTCTTGAAACTAGTGGTCTTGTTAACCATCAACACTTGATGCCCTTTCTTGATTTCTACCTTCGTCGATTTTAGCATCATGAAGAGCTTGGGAATCGTTTCCGTTATCCCTTGCATATTATAGTTCATCATGAAGTTCTAGTAACTTCCTGATAGTGACTAGAGAACTTTGTCAATCACTATCTTATCTAGAATATTAACTCCCACTTGATTCAAGCGATTGTAGTAATCAGACATTCTGAACACATGCTCACTAGGTGAGCTATTCTCCTCCATCTTGTAGGCAAAGTACTTGTCAAAGGTCTTAAGCCTTTCGACATGGGCATGAGTCCGAAATACTAATTTCAACTCTTGCAACATCTCATATGCTCCGTGGCGTTTCAAAAACGTCTTTGAAGCCCCGATTCTAAGCAAAATCATGGTGCACTAAACTATCAAGTAGTCATCATATCGAGCTTGCCAAAGGTTCATAACGTCTGCTATTGCTCCTCAATCGGTCTGTCACCTAGCAGTGCATCAAGGACATAATTCTTCTGTGCAGCAATGAGGATAAACCTCGGATTACTGAGCTAGTCTGTGTAACGCCCTTGATGCATCTATAGCTCCCACGTGTCGAGGCACGACTTAGAGACATAACCGCATTGAAAGCAATGTCGCAAGTTAGGCAATCATCACAACATCCCATGCAATATATAGAATAAAAGGGGAGATACGTAGTTGGCTTACACTCGCTACGTCACATCAAAGTACATAAATAACATACATCATCCCAACACTCATGGCCCGACTACGGCGCCAAAATAAAAGACAAGCCAACAAGCGACATGGTCCCGATCACCCCAATTGGGCACCACTACTGATCATCAGGAAAAGAAACATAGTAACACTGAGAATCCTCGTCGTACTCCCACTTGAGCTCAAGCGCGCCATCTGGAGCTGTATCATCTGTCCCTGCATCTGGTGTAATAGTAATCTATGAGCCACAGGGACTCAACAATATCGCACCCTCGCGATCAAGACTATTTAAGCTTAAACGGTAGGATGGGGTAAATATATGTGGAGCTGCAGCAAGCGACTAGCATATATGGTGGCTAACTTATTCGCAAAAGAGAGCGAGAAGAGGAGGCAAAGCGCGAGCGAGAAACTAGAGAGCAACCTGCGCAAACATTACTCCAACACCGTGTCCACTTCCCGGACTCCGCCGAGAAGAGGCTATCACGGTAACACACTCAGTTGATTCATTTTAATTAAATTAAGGTTCAAGTTATCTACAACCGGACATTAACAAATTCCCATCTGCCCATAACCGCGGGCACGGCTTTCGAAAGTTCAATCCCTGCAGGGGAGTCCCAACTTAGCCCATAACAAGCTCTCACGGTCAACGAAGGAATAGACCTCCACCCGAGACATTCCGACCAGACTCGGTATCCTGGTACAACAAGACATTTCGACAGGTTAAAACAAGACCAGCAACACCGCCCGAATGTGCCGACAAATCCCGATAGGAGCTGCACATATCTCGTTCTCAGGGCACACTCAGATGAGCGCTCCATTCAACTAAAACCAAACCTCGAGTTTCCCCGAGGGGGCGCTGCACAGGACTCTAGTTCGGACCAACACTCAAAGGAGCACTGGCCCGGGGGGGTTAAAATAAGATGACCCTCGGGCTCCGGAAACCCAAGGGAAAAAGAGGCTAGGTGGAAAATGGTAAAACCAATGTTGGGCATTGCTGGAAAAGCTTTAATCAAGGCAAACTATCAAGGGGTTCCCATTATCACCCAACCGCGTAAGGAACGCAAAATCCGGGAACATAACACCGATATGACGGAAACTAGGGCGGCAAGAGTGGAACAAAACACTAGGCGAGAGGCCGAGCCTTCCACCCTTTACCAAGTATATAGATGCATTAAGATAACATGGCAATATAATGATATCCAAACAAGTAAATAAATGTTCCAACAAGGAACGGTCTCCAAACTTCACCTACAACTAACAATGCTATAAGAGGGGCTGAGCAAAGCGGTAACATAGCCAATCAACGGTTTGCTAGGACAATGGTGGGTTAGAGGCTGAACATGGCAATTCGGGAGGCTGACAAGCAAGTGGTAGGCATTGTAGCATCGGCATAGCAAAAGAGCGAGCAAACTAGCATAGCAAAGATAGTAGTGATTTCGAGGGTATGATCATCTTGCCTGCAAAGTTGTCAGAGTTGACTGGATCCTCGAAAGCAAACTCAACGGGCTCCTCGTTAGCGAACTCGTCTCCCGGCTCTACCCAAACAAGACAAACAAGCAACAAGGATACAATCAACCACGTGCAAGCTCAAGCAATAAGATGCAATGATGGTATGCTATGCGGGATGCGATGCGGGATGCATATGCAAGATATGACAGGAAATGCATGAACCTGGCCTGAACTTGGAAAACCAAGTGTGCCACTGGAAAGATGAGATGAAATCGCTTGAAAACGATATAAAGAATGCCGGAATCGGAGTTATGGTTTGGAAAATGGCAAGCGTTTCAAATATGACGCCAGTCTGCGATTTACAGCAAGTAGGCATCTAAATGCAATGAGATGAACATGCTACGGCACTCACACATGGCATCAAAATACATGGCAGGGAAGCATTCAAGAAGCTTAAAAAAAGAGTAGCACTGAGATACGGCCAATTCATCCATTAAGAGGTTCTAACAAGCATGGCAAAAACGCAAACGGTAAACAGATCTCGGACTTAGTGAAATTAACACTTGTCTGGAATTTCAGGTCATGGAGCCCTCTTCGGAGCAGCAAAACAACATGCTACAGGACCTGAACATGACAAAGAAATACATAGCATGGAGCTACTCAACAAGCTTATCAAAAGTCCCTAAGTGGCCTGGGGCCAAAAGGGATCACAAAATATACTAACAAGCACACGAACATAGCTAAAACATAATCAGTTTTCAGACTTGGTGAAAACTGAGACATGCTGGAATATAACACACGAAGGCATGTAAACGAGCTTGATGCACTCACTACGGTGCAAGTCATGGCAAGGCAAGCATACATCCATTAAGAAGGCACAAAATTCTAGCTAGACATGGCAAGAACAATGGCATAGCATGCATGGATCAACTACAATAACAACGGCAAAATAGCAAATGAGTTGACGATCTGCCCAGATTCACTACGAAGCAAAAGTAGAGCTCGATTGACTCAAGCTAGGTTGCTCCACATATGCAAACAAAGACATGGATGGATAGAGCACTACAATATTAACAAAACCCCTTTACTGACCATCCTCAAAAGAGGCACGGATCACTAGGAACCAACATGAACATATGGCATCATGAACTAAACAATCCCAGACTTAGTGAAAACTACTAAGTCACTGAAAACAGATTTACCAAGTGCCTCACTTTGCAAGCTTGCACAAGTCACCACACACATCAAAAAAATGCATGGGTTGCACCTCTGGAAAGATAACAAGATGCTTAACAAAACATATGAAGGACTCATAGGAATATCATGCACACAACAATCATGGCAAAAATGACAAAAGTCTAAGATGAACTAGCAGATCTGACAATTAACTCACGAAGCCTACTTCTAACAGCATTTCGTGCATCAAGATGAACTCAAATGAAAATGATGCAATGGAATGAAATGATGTACTCGTCGAGGCGAACATTTGGATATGCTATATGTCCAAATCGGAGCTACGAATGCGGAGATATGGCAGGTCAAAGTATGCACAAAAATTAGGGTTCGTAGGAGAAAGTCAACCCGATTTGAATCTAGATCTAAGATCCGGCCGGAGTTACTGTTCACCGAGCGCGGAAACCGAGGACGGCCGGCGTCGAGGCGGAGGAAGAGGAGGACGGCGGGGCTGGGCACGGACGACGGCGTGGAGGGGCGGCGAGGCCGAGGTGGTGGCGGTGGGCGCCGGCGATGGCCTCGGCGGCGGGCGCGACACCGGCCGGGAGGAGGCGGCGGGGAACTCCGGCGGCGGGCGGCCGGAGATGGCGGCACGGTGGCGCCGGCCACCGGAGCCGAGGGAGGCGGCGACGGATCGGGTAGGTGGCGACGGGCGGATCGGGTCGCGCGGGGGCCCGACTTGGGCTCCGCGGGCCGGCGGCGGCGTTGGGTGGCGCTGCCACATGTCGCCCCGTGGTTGGGCACGGGCGGCGGCACGGGCGGCGGCGCGGCTTGTCCGGTGGCGGACGGACACGTCCTGCATGGAGAGATCTTTTTTTAGGGTTTCGTGGGGGGAGGAGATCCGAAAAACGGGGGGTCTATTTATAGGCATAAGTGGAGCTAGGAGAGTCCAACTGAGGTGCCGTTTTCGGCCACGCGATCGTGATCGAACGCTCTAGATGATGGAGCAGAGTTTGGTGGGTTTTGTGCCAAATTGGAGGGGTGTTGGGCTGCAACACACACGAGGCCTTTTGGGTCCCTTGGTTAACCGTTGGAGCATCAAACGAAGTCCAAATGGTACGAAACTTGACAGGCGGTCTACCGGTAGTAAACCAAGGCTGCATGGCAAGTCTCGGTCCAATCCGGAAATGTTTAATCCCCACACACGAAAGAAAGCTAGAAATGACCACCGGAGGAGAACGAAGCGCCGGAATGCAAAATGGACAACGGGGAAAATGCTCGAATGCATGAGATGAACACGTATGCAAATGCCATGCACATGATGACATGATATGAGATGCATGACAACGATAACAACACACGGAGACAAACACTCGAACCCGAGAAAATTAATATAACTTAAAGACGGAAACGGCAAGAGTTGGATTACAAATTGGGAAAGTTACATCTGGGGCGTTACAACACTCCACCACTACGAAAAGATCTCGTCCCGAGATCTAGGACTGAAAGAACTCCGGGTACTCAGAACGGAGGTGATCCTCGCGTTCCTAGGTAGCTTCACGGTCGGAATGGTGTGACCACTTTACTTTGAGAAATTTGATAGGCTTGTTGCGAGTCCTGCGTTCAGTCTCTTCAAGGATTGCAACTGGGTGCTCATGATAGGAGAGATATTCTTGGAGCTCAATGTCCTCGAAGTTGATGGTGTGTTCAGGCGTCTTGAAGCACTTTCGGAGCTGAGAGACATGGAACACATCATGAACATTTGCAAAGTTTGATGGAAGCTCGAGTTGATAGGCGAGGTCGTCTCTCTTGCTGACAATCTTGAAAGGTCCCACGTATCTAGGGGCAAGATTCCCTTCGATACCGAAGCGACGAGTCCCTTTCATAGGAGAGACGCGGAGGTAAACATGATCTCCGATCTCGAACGCCAAATCACGGTGCTTACTATCATAGTAGCTCTTCTGGCGGGATTGGGCTGCTTTGAGGCTATCACGAATGACTTTGCACATTTCTTCTGCCTCTGTGATTAAGTCATTACCCAACAACTGATGTTCACCGGGTTCAGACCAGTTGAGAGGGGTACGACACTTCCTACCATATAGAATTTCAAATGGGGCCTTGCCCGAACTAGCTTGAAAACTGTTGTTGTATGAGAATTCAGCATAAGGAAGACAATCCTCCCACTTCATGCCGAAGGAGATCACACAAGCCCTAAGCATATCTTCAAGAATCTGGTTGACACGCTCGACTTGACCGCTTGTTTGAGGATGGAAAGCCGTGCTGAAACGAATGTTGGTGCCCATGGCCTTCTGAAAAGAATCCCAAAACTTGGAGGTAAAGATGCTGCCACGGTCTGAAGATATCACTTGAGGAATACCGTGCAGAGAGACAATTCGAGAGGTGTAGAGTTTCGCCAATTGAGCTACAGTGATCGACTATTTGATAGGCAGAAAGTGAGCCACTTTGGTGAGTTTGTCGATGACAACGAATATAGCATCATTGCCACGCTTGGACTTTGGAAACCCAGTCACGAAGTCCATCTCAATGTGGTTAAACTTCCATTCTGGAATGGCAAGAGGTTGGAGGAGACCTGCTGGCCTTTGGTGTTCTGCCTTCACTCTTCTGCAGACATCACATTCATTCACGAATTAAGCGATCTCGCGCTTCATTCGAGTCCACCAATAAGCTTGCTTCAGATCCTGATACATCTTCGTGCTCCCAGGGTGGATGGAGAGGAGGGAATTGTAAGCCTCATTCATGATCACTTTGCGAAGTTCGCCTTTGGGTACAACAATTCGATCCTCGAAGAAGAGAGTGTCCTTATCATCAAGGCGGTAGCACTTGTACTTGGACTGGCTCTTGGCAATCCCAATCTTCACCTTTTTCACCATAGCATCAAGAAGCCGGGCTTGGCGAATCTGGTCTTCCAAGGAAGGAGAGACTTGAAGGTTGGCGAGGAAACCTTGAGGAACAATTTGCAGATTAAGTTTGCGGAAAGCTTCACAAAGCTCGGGTTGATAAGGCTTGAGAATCAGACTGTTGCAATACGCTTTCCTGCTCAAAGCGTTAGCAATCACATTAGCCTTGCCTAGAGTATACTCAATACTCGGATTATACTCTTGAATCATTTCGACCCATCGACTTTGCCTGAGGTTGAGATTAGGCTGA
Organism: Triticum monococcum; assembly: GCA_034509565.1. Lineage (NCBI taxonomy): Eukaryota > Viridiplantae > Streptophyta > Magnoliopsida > Poales > Poaceae > Triticum > Triticum monococcum. The sequence continues at coordinate 359,904,290 of CM067845.1, read as the reverse complement.
GTGAAGATGTACTTGAGACTCTTGTGATCAGTGAAAATATCCACTTTTCTTCCCAATAGAAGATGTCTCCAAGTCAGAAGAGCATGCACAACTGCCGCCAACTCGAGATCATGAGTGGGGTAGTTCTTCTCATTAGGCTTCAACTGGCGAGAGGTATAAGCAACAACTTTCTTCTCTTGCATCAGTACAGCACCAAGACCTTGGAGAGAGGCATCACAGAAGACCTCGTACGGCTTGGATTCATCAGGCGGAGTCAGAACTGGAGCAGTGATCAATTTCTCTTTCAAAGTGTTGAAAGCAATATCACACTCTGGGACCAAATGTACTTGACGTGCTTCTGGAGAAGATTTGAGAGAGGCTTCGCGATCTTAGAAAAGTTTTCAACGAATCTTTGGCAGTAGCTTGCGAGACCGAGGAAGCTACGGAGTTGCTTCACGTTCTGAGGAGGTTCCCAATTCACAATTGGAGACACCTTCTCAGGATTCACGGCAATGCCCTTGGCAGAGATCATATGACCCAGATAAAGAACCTCATCGAGCCAAAATTCACACTTGGAGAACTTGGCGTAGAACTGGTGTTCCCTCAGCTTATCAAGAACCAAACGCAAGTGCTTGGCATGATCTTCCTTGTTCTTAGAGAAAACCAGAATGTCGTCAAGATAGACCAAAACGAAGTCATTGGTGTAGGCGTTGAAGATGAAGTTCATCATGCGAGAGAGCGTCGGAGGAGCGTTGACGAGGCCAAAAGACATGACAGTGTATTCATATGACCCATAGCTTGTCTTGAAAGCCGTCTTGGGAATATCTTGCTCACGGATTCGGATCTGATGATAACCCATACGGAGATCAAGCTTGGAGAATACTTGCGCACCCTTGAATTGTTCGAACAGCTCGTTGATGTTGGGAAGTGGGTATTTGTTCTTGATGGTCTTCTTGTTCAATGGACGGTAATCAACACAAAGTTGGTCCGTTCCATCCTTCTTCTTCACAAAAAGAACACCACAACCCCACGGAGAAGAACTACGCCGGATGAGACCCATTCTTTCTTGGATATCGAGTTGCTTCTTCAGCTCCTTCAACTCTTCAGGTCCGAGCTTGTAAGGACGCTTGCACACAGGTTCCGTACCGGGCTCAAGATCAATAATGAATTCAACTGGCCGGTGAAGAGGCATTCCTAGGAGCTCTTCTGAAAGACGTCTTGATATTCGCAAACAACTGGAATCCGCGAAATAGCATCCAATTCACCCTTCTCATTGAGAGAAAACAACCAGATAGTGTTATCCCGAGCAGCAAAGACAATTACCTCCTGAGACGAATGAGTCAATTGAATCTGCCTGGCTGCACAATCAAGATGCGCCTTGTGCTTAGAGAGCCAATCCATCCCAAGAATAAGATCGATATCCGAATCACCAAGAACAATTGGGGAAGAAAGGAACTTGTAGTCGCCCAAGGTGATAGTAACTTGCGGAACGCAGGTGTTAGCTGTCATCTGCTTGCCCGGTGACACAATTTGCAAGGCACTTTGCAGATACTGATAATCACACTCATACTTTGATGCAAAAGGTTCGGAAATGAAACAATGCGATGCACCCGTGTCAAAAAGAACTTTTGCGGGAATATCGTTAACAGGAAGGTTACCCATGATGACACCTAACGAATCCTCTGCCTGAGCTGCGTTCATCAAGTTGACCTTGGCGTGCTTGGGGTTATGCTTGACCACAGCTGTACTTGCCGATCTCACAGGAGGAGGAGGAAGACGCCTCTGGTTGAAACACTTGTTGGCACAGTGACCCTTCTGTTGGCACTTGTTGCACGTGACCTCTGAAAGCGGACGGTGGTACGGAGCACTCGATCTTGGAGGTTGAGACGAAGTCTTGTTCTGAAAGCCTGGGTTGGGTGGGTGGGAAGAACCACTGCCACCTTTGCTCTTCTACTGATACGGCTGACGGAACGGAGGAGGAGGAAGCCAAAACTTCTCCTGCTTGGCCACTTGAGTAGAGGAAGAAGGAGTAGCATCTCTGACTCGCTTCTTGGAATTATCACACCTCAACTGAGCAGCCTCTTGCTTCAGTGCCATGTTGTAGAACTCATCGTACCTCAACGGCTCAAAGAGGACAAGAGCGAGCTGAATTTCTTCTCTGAGACCACCCCTCAACTGGTATATCATGCTCTTCTCATCAGGTACGTCCTGCTTGGCAAAACGAGCGAGCTTCTAGAACAACTTGTTGTAGTCATAGACAGACAAAGAGCCTTGCTTCAGGTTGCGGAATTCCTCACATTTACTTTCAGTCACACTCTGAGGGATGTGATGAGCTCGGAAATCTCGACGAAAATCATCCCAAGTGATCAGAAGTCCACCTCTAGAATCCTTGTACTGCTGGAACCATTCTGCAGCTTGATCTTTGAGTTGGAAGGAAGCGAACTTGACGAAATCTTCAGGCCTGACGTTGCTGCATTCAAAATGTTTACACAGATCCACCAGCCAATCGTCAGCATTGGTTGCCTCAACACAATTGCTGAACGTCTTCGGCCCATTAGCGAGGAACTGGTTCAGTGTAGCAAAATGGTTCTGATTGTTGCCTTGATTCCCTTGACTGCCTTGATTTCGCTCTTGGAGGATTTGCATGATCAACTGTGTGTTTGCATTGGTTGCGGCCATCACAGCTTGCCAAGCCTCCGGAGGAGGTGGAGGTGGTGGCGGATCAGGATTCGGAGTCGTGCGCGTTGGAGGAGCCATCCTGAAGAGGTTGACCAGCCTTAGCACATAGACAGACAAATATTGAAGCTGAATCCAACGGAATGAAAATTGCAACATAAAGTCTTCACATCCGAACAAAACGAACGAATGCATTCCTCTTGAAATGGTCACATGTCCCTAAATTGCGAAGCCACGTAGAATTACGTGGAATAAGTAAATCAACAAGGTACGGATCAAGAACGAATAATCGGTAAGAAACCCAAATCTCAAACCAATATCCGTGGAAGAAGAACTAGAGCTACAAGAATTCCCACCTATGAAACTCCCGAAACTTTCCGGTTATGCAATCAGGTGTTGGGGATACAGGGAAAGCATAATATCTCACCCAAACTAGCAAATCCTACATCCAGCTATATCCATCCTTCAACACATAACCGAGAAACCTTCGGAAACCATCTACCTCAACATTCGAAAAGCATCCGTTATACAAGTTATGGCGATACTCCCGAACTCCCGCCCCAGTACTGGGTGGCGTCGAGGTTATCTCACCAACGAACTGCATAAAAGAGATTTTCGATGTCGACGAACATATCTCAAGTATTCCAGAATTGCAACGATAAAATTATGATGACAACACCTCAGAGCTCAACTCCCCGGGACACTTCCACTAAACCCCTGACAGGAGGCACCAAGACAATGTTCTCATTATAAAACCATCGGAACGATTCCAAGATACTCGCGTGATCCTAAAAAAACTTAGTGAAATTTGAGAAGAGAAGAGTCAAAACTCTACGTCAGGATGCCTTACCAGAGCGATCAGGAGACTGGGAAGTAAAAAGAATTCCTAAACTCTCCGATATATAATTCCGAAATGACTCAAAACATTTTTCTAGGCACAACTCAGCCGCTAAAAACGATCAATCAGTGGAGGCTCCTAAGGTCGGGGAAGGCTCTGATTACCAACTTGTAACGCCCTCGATGCGGCTATAGCTCCCACGTGTCGAGGCACGACTTAGAGACATAACCGCATTGAAAGCAATGTTGCAAGTTAGGCAATCATCACAACATCCCATGCAATATATAGAATAAAAGGGGAGATACCTAGTTGGCTTACACTCGCCATGTCACATCAAAGTACATAAATAACATACATCATCCCAGCACTCATGGCCCGACTATGGCGCCAAAATAAAAGACAACCCAACAAGCGACATGGTCCCGATCACCCCAACTGGTCACCACTACTGATCATCAGGAAAAGAAACATAGTAACGCTGAGAATCCTCGTCGTACTCTCACTTGAGCTCAAGCGCGCCATCTGGAGCTGTATCATCTGTCCCTACATCTGGTGTAATAGTAATCTGTGAGCCACAGGGACTCAGCAATCTCGCACCCTCGCGATCAAGACTATTTAAGCTTAATAGGTAGGATGGGGTAAATATATGTGGAGCTGCAGCAAGCGACTAGCATATATGGTGGCCAACTTATTCGCAAAAGAGAGCGAGAAGAGGAGGCAAAGCGCGAGTGAGAAACTAGAGAGCAACCTGCGCAAACATTACTCCAACACCGTGTCCACTTCCCGGACTCCGCCGAGAAGAGGCCATCACGGTAACACACTCAGTTGATTCATTTTAATTAAATTAAGGTTCAAGTTATCTACAACCGGACATTAACAAATTCCCAGCTGCCCATAACCGCGGGCACGACTTTCGAAAGTTCAATCCTTGCAGGGGAGTCCCAACTTAGCCCATAACAAGCTCTCACGGTCAACGAAGGAATAGACCTCCACCCAAGACATTCCGATCAGACTCGGTATCCCGGTACAACAAGACATTTCGACAGGTTAAAACAAGACCAGCAACACCGCCCAAATGTGCCGACAAATCCCGATAGGAGCTGCACATATCTCGTTCTCAGGGCACACTCAGATGAGCGCTCCATACAACTAAAACCAAACCTCGAGTTTCCCCGTGGGGGCGCTGCACAGGACTCTAGTTCGGACCAACACTCAAAGGAGCACTGGCCCGGGGGGTTAAAATAAGATGACCCTCGGGCTCCGGAAACCCAAGGGAAAAAGAGGCTAGGTGGCAAATGGTAAAACCAATGTTGGGCATTGCTGGAAAAGCTTTAATCAAGGCGAACTATCAAGGGGTTCCCATTATCACCCAACCGCGTAAGGAACGCAAAATCCGGGAACATAACACCGATATGACAGAAACTAGGGCGGCAAGAGTGGAACGAAACACTAGGCGAAAGGCCGAGCCTTCCACCCTTTACCAAGTATATAGATGCATTAAGATAACATGGCAATATAATGATATCCCAACAAGTAAATAAATGTTCCAACAAGGAACGGTCTCCAAACTTCACCTGCAACTAACAACGCTATAAGAGGGGCTGAGCAAAGCGGTAACATAGCCAATCAACGGTTTACTAGGACAATGGTGGGTTAGAGGCTGAACATGGCAATTCGGGAGGCTGACAAGCAAGTGGTAGGCATCGTAGCATTGGCATAGCAAAAGAGCAAGCAACCTAGCATAGCAAAGATAGTAGTGATTTCGAGGGTATGATCATCTTGCCTGCAAAGTTGTCAGAGTTGACTGGATCCTCGAAAGCAAACTCAACGGGCTCCTCGTTAGCGAACTCGTCTCCCGGCTCTACCCAAACAAGACAAACAAGCAACAAGGATACAATCAACCACGTGCAAGCTCAAGCAATAAGATGCAATGATGGTATGCTATGCGGGATGTGATGCGAGATGCATATGCAAGATATGACAGGAAATGCATGAACCTAGCCTCAACTTGGAAAACCAAGTGTGCCACTGGAAATATGAGATGAAATCGCTTGAAAACGATATAAAGAACGCCGGAATCGGAGTTACGGTTTGGAAATGGCAAGCGTTTCAAATATGACGCCGGTCTGCGATTTACAGCAAGTAGGCATCTAAATGCAATGAGATGAACATGCTACAGCACTCAAACATGGCATCAAAATACATGGCAGGGAAGCATTCAAGATGCTTAACAAAATACTAGCACTGAGCTACGACCAATTCATCCATTAAGAGGTTCAAACAAGCATGGCAAAAATGCAAACGGTAAACAGATCTCGGACTTAGTGAAATTAACACTTGTCTGGAATTTCAGGTCATGAAACCCTCTTCGGAGCAGCAAAACAACATGCTACAGGACCTGAGCATGACAAATAAAGCCATGGCATGGAGCTACTCAACAAGCTTATCAAAAGTCCCTAAGTGGCCTGGGGCCAAAAGGGATCACAAAATATACTAACAAGCACACGAACATAGCTAAAACATAATCAGTTTTCAGACTTGGTGAAAACTGAGACATGCTGGAATATAACACACGAAGACATGTAAACGAGCTCGATGCACTCACTACGGTGCAAGTCATGGCAAGGCAAGCATACATCCATTAAGAAGGCACAAAATTCTAGCTAGACATGGCAAGAACAATGGCATAGCATGCATGGATCAACTACAATAACAACGGCAAAATCGCAAACGAGTTGATGATCTGCCCAGATTCACCACGAAGCAAAAGTAGAGCTCGATTGACTCAAGCTAGGTTGCTCCACATATGCAAACAAAGACATGGATGGATAGAGCACTACAATATTAACAAAACCCCTTTACTGATCATCCTCAAAATAGGCACAGATCACTAGGAAACAACATGAACATATGGCATCATGAACTAAACAATCCCAGACTTAGTGAAAACTACTAATTCACTGAAAACAGATTTACCAAGTGCCTCACTTTGCAAGCTTGCACAAGTCACCACACACATCACAAAAATGCATGGGTTGCACCTCTGGAAAGATAACAAGATGCTTAACAAAACATATGAAGGACTCATAGGCATATCATGCACACAACAATCATGGCAAAAATGACAAAAGTCTAAGATGAACTAGCAGATCTGACAATTAACTCACGAAGCCTCCTTCTAACAGCATTTCGGGCATCAACATGAACTCAAATGAAAATGATGCAATGGAATGAAATGATGTACTCGTTGAGGCGAACATTTGGATATGCTATATGTCCAAATCGGAGCTACGGATGCGGAGATATGGCAGGTCAAAGTATGCACAAAAATTAGGGTTCGGAGGAGAAAGTCAACCCGATTTGAATCTAGATCTGAGATCCGGCCGGAGTTACTGTTCACCGAGCGCGGAAATCGAGGATGGCCGGCGTCGAGGCGGAGGAAGAGGAGGACGGCGGGGCCCGGCACGGACGACGGAGTGGAGGGGCGGCGAGGCCGAGGCGGTGGCGGTGGGCGCCGGCGATGGCCTCGGCGGCGGGCGCGGCACCGGCCGGGAGGAGGCGGCGGGGAACTCCGGCGGCGGGCGGCCGGAGATGGCGGCGCGGTGGCGCCGGCCACCGGAGCCGAGGGAGGCAGCGACGGATCGGGTAGGTGGCGACGGGCGGATCGGGTCGCGCGGGGGCCCGACTTGGGCTCCGCGGGCCGGCGGCGGCGTTGGGTGGCGCTGCCACGTGTCGCCCCGTGGTTGGGCGCGGGCGGCGGCGCGGCGTGTCCGGCGGCGGACGGACACGTCCTGCACGGAGAGATCTTTTTTTTAGGGTTTCATGGGGGGAGGAGATCCGAAAAATGGGGGGTCTATTTATAGGCATAAGTGGAGCTAGGAGAGTCCAAATGAGGTGCGGTTTTCGGCCACGCGATCGTGATCGAACGCTCTAGATGATGGAGCAGAGTTTGGTGGGTTTTGTGCCAAATTGGAGGGGTGTTGGGCTGCAACACACACGAGGCCTTTTCGGTCCCTCGGTTAACCGTTGGAGGATCAAACGAAGTCCAAATGGTATGAAACTTGACAGGCGGTCTACCGGTAGTAAACCAAGGCTGCATGGCAAGTCTCGGTCCAATCCGGAAATGTTTAATCCCCACACACGAAAGAAAGCTAGAAATGACCACCGGAGGAGAACGAAGCGCCGGAATGCAAAACGGACAACGGGGAAAATGCTCGAATGCATGAGATGAACACGTATGCAAATGCAATGCACATGATGACATGATATGAGATGCATGACAATGATAACAACACACGAAGACAAAAACCCGAACCCGAGAAAATTAATATAACTTAAAGCCGGAAATGGCATGAGTTGGATTACAAATTGGGAAAGTTACATCTGGGGCGTTATAGTATGCATCATTGCTACTAACATTTTTCAACATAGTTTTTCTCTCGGAACATATCAAAATAAAGGGGGAGCAACATCGCGAGCTATTGTTCTACAACATAGTTATGCAAATACTATCAGGACTAAGTTCATGATAAGTTAAAGTTCAATTAATCATATTACTTAAGAACTCCCACTTAGATAGACATCCCTCTACTCATCTAAATGATCACGTGATCCAAATCAACTAAACCATGTCCGGTCATCACGTGAGATGGAGTAGTTTTCAATGGTGAACATCACTATATTGATCATATGTACTATATGATTCACGCCCGACCTTTTGGTCTCCAGTGTTCCGAGGCCATATCTGCATATGCTAGGCTCGTCAAGTTTAACCCGAGTATTCTGCATGTGCAAAACGGGCTTGCACCCATTGTATGTGAACGTAGAGCTTATCACACCCGATCATCACGTGGTGTCTCGGCACGACGAACTTTCGCAACGGTGCATACTCAGGGAGAACACTTGTACCTTGAAATTTAGTGAGAGATCATCTTATAATGCTACCGTCGATCTAAGCAAAATAAGATGCATAAAAGATAAACATCACATGCAATCAATATAAGTGATATGATATGGCCATCATCATCTTGTGCTTGTGATCTCCATCTCCGAAGCACCGTCATGATCACCATTGTCACCGGCACGACACCTTGATCTCCATCGTAGCATCGTTGTCATCTCGCCAACTATTACTTCTACGACTATCGCTACTGCTTAGTGATAAAGTAAAGCAATTACAGGGCGATTGCATTGCATACGATAAAGCGACAACCATATGGCTCATGCCAGTTGCCGATAACTCGGTTACAAAACATGATCATCTCATACAATAAATATAGCATCATGTCTTGACCATATCACATCACAACATGCCCTTCAAAAACAAGTTAGACGTCCTCTACTTTGTTGTTGCAATTTTTACGTGGCTACTATGGGCTGAGCAAGAACCGTTCTTACCTACGCATCAAAACCACAACGATAGTTTGTAAAGTTAGTGTTGTTTTAACCTTCTCAAGGACCGGGCGTAGCCACACTCGGTTCAACTAAAGTTAGAGAAACTGACACCCGCCAGCCACCTGTGTGCAAAGCACGTCGGTAGAACCAGTCTCGCGGAAGCGTACGCGTAATGTCAGTCCGGGCCGCTTCATCCAACAATATCGCAGAACCAAAGTATGACATGCTGGTAAGCAGTATGACTTGTATCGTCCACAACTCACTTGTGTTCTACTCGTGCATATAATATCTACACATAAACCTGGCACGGATGCCACTATTGGAGAACATAGTAATTTCAAAAAAAAAAATCCTACGCACACACAGGATCATGGTGATGCATAGCAATGAGAGGGGAGAGTGTGTCTACGCACCCTCGTAGACCAAATGCGGAAGCATTAGCACAACGCGGTTGATGTAGTCGTACGTCTTCACGATCCGACCGATCCAAGTACCAAACGCACGGCACCTCCGAGTTCTGCACACGTTCAACTCGATGAAGTCCCGTGATCTCCGATCCAGCAAAGCTTCACAGGAGAGTTTCTTCAGCACGATGGCGTGTTGACGGTGATGATGTTGCTGCCGACACAGGGCTTCGCCTAAGCACCGCTACGATATGATCGAGGTGCATTATGATGGAGGGGGGCACCGCACACGGCTAAGGGATCAATAATCAATTGTTGTGTCTTGGGGTGCCCCTGCCCCCGTATATAAAGGAGGGAGGAAGGAGGAGGCCAGCCCAAGGAGGGGCGAGCCAAGGCAGTAAGATTCCTACTCCTAGTAGGAGTAGGTTTTCTCCTTTCCTAGTCCAACTAGGAGAAGGGGGCAAGGATGGGGAGTGGTGAAGGAAGGGAGGGGGCGCGCCCCAAAACCCTAGTCCAATTCGGACTGGGCTTGGGAGGGGCGCGCGCCACCTCCTGGCTGCTGCTTCTCCTTCCCACTAAGGCCCGTTGACTCCCCGGACGAATTCCCATAACTCCCCGGTACTCCGAAAAATACCCAAATCACTCGGAACCTTTCCGATGTCCGAATATAGCCTTCCAATATATCGATCTTTACGTCTCGACCATTTCGAGACTCCTCGTCATGTCCCCGATCTCATCTGGGACTCCGAACTACCTTCGGTACATCAAATCACATAAACTCATAATACCGATCATCACCGAACTTTAAGCGTGTGGACCCTACGGGTTCGAGAACTATGTAGACATGACCGAGACACGTCTCCGGTTAATAACCAATAGCGGAACCTGGATGCTCATATTGGCTCCCACATATTCTACGAAGATCTTTATCGGTCAAAGCGCATAACAACATACATTGTTCCCTTTGTCATCGGTATGTTACTTGCCCGAGATTCGATCATCGATATATCAATACCTAGTTCAATCTCATTACCGGCAAGTCTCTTTACTCGTTCCGTAATACATCATTCCACAACTAACTTATTAGTTACAATGCTTGCAAGGCTTATAGTGATGTGCATTACCGAGTGGGCACAGAGATACCTCTCCAACAATCAGAGTGACAAATTCTAATCCTGAAATACGCCAACTCAACAAGTACCTTCGAAGACACCTGTAGAGCACCTTTATAATCACTCAGTTACGTTGCGATGTTTGGTAGCACACAAAGTCTTCCTCCGGTAAACGGGAGTTGGATAATCTCATAGTCATAGGAACATGTATAAGTCATGAAGAAAGCAATAGCAATATACTAAACGATCAAGTGCTAAGCTAACGGAATGGGTCAAGTCAATCACATCATTCTCTAATGATGTGATCCCGTTAATCAAATGACAACTCATGTCTATGGCTAGGAAACTTAACCATCTTTGATTCAACGAGCTAGTCAAGTAGAGGCATACTAGTGACACTCTGTTTGTCTATGTATTCACACATGTACCAAGTTTCCGGTTAATACAATTCTAGCATGAACAATAAACTTTTATCACGATATAAGGAAATAAATAATAACTTTATTATTGCCTCTCGGGCATATTTCCTTCAGCTTTGAGGTGGGCCCTCACACCGACCAATGTGCGAAGGCCGGAAGCACTCTTGAGACGCCGTCCTATTTAGCCCTGGAATGTCGACGCAGATGCGCAGCCCGCCGTCATCGCCAGGATGGGGAGCTACGCCGGGTGGTGGGCAGCGGTCGTCGCGTGTGGTCCTTGCTTCCTGAAGCTCCTGGGTTGCCTGGGTGATGAACTCCTGAGCACCTCGCGCTCCTCGCCTTGTGCCTTCTTGAGGGAAACGTGCAGCGAAGCACGCCTCCACGTAGTGCCCGAGCGCGTCCCTCATGATGCTGGCTAGGTCTGAGGCCCTCTAGAAGAGAGCCCCCGAGCCTTGCCCAAGGAGGGCACTGGGCGCGCCTTCCTATGAGAGGGAGGGAGGCGTCCCAGTTGCGGGCGTAGATCCTGAGGTGATGCCGCTGGGGACACCGCTCTCCTGAGGCCCTGGCTGGAGCATCTGCTTCTTATTCTCGGGGATGGCCTCAATAGGGTATAGGGTGCCCTCGCTATCGGGGTCTTCGATTACTACGACTTGGAAGGCGCGCTCCAGGGAGCACACCGCATCTGTTTCTTCACAGGGGACTGTGATGATTCTGCTGCTTCCTGGCATCTTGAGGACGTTGTAGCCGTGGTGGGTCACTGCCATGAACTTGGCCAATGCTGGATACCCAAGGATGACGTTGTACGACAGACGGATGTGGGCGACGTTGAAGTCTATGAGCTCGATGCGGTAGTTGTCGCGCTGGCCGAAGGTGACAGGGTGGTGGATTTGCCCTATCGGGGTGGTGGAGCCGTCGGTTACTCCTGAGAAAGGCTTGGTAGGCTGTAGCTGGTCATATGGCACTTGGAGGCTGTTGAATGTCTCGACGAACAAGACATTGAGCCCCGCGCCACCATCGATGAGGGTCTTGGTGACTTGGACATTGCTGATGACGGGTGAACAGAGCATCAGGAGGACGCCGGCGGTTGCCACGCACTTGAGCTGGTCCGCCGAGCTGAACATGATGGCGTACTTGGACCACCTAAGCAGGCATGTGGCTTCGAGCCTGGGGAGGGCCGCGTTCACCTCGCTAGCAAACTGCTTGAAGGTATGCTAGGAAGCTGGGGCCTGAGCACCACCCAAGATGCAGGCGATAGCGCGCGGCTCCTGGAAGCCCCCAGCCCCCTCGTCTTGATGGTGGTCGTCGTTCCTTCTTGGTGGTGGCGGCAATGGAGGGAGGCCAGGATTACCCTGAGGGCGGTCCTCCCGAAGCATGCGTTGGTTTTCCCTTGAAGAGGAAAGGGTGATTGTAACGCCCCAGATGTAACTTTCCCAATTTGTACTCCAACTCTTGCCGTTTCCGGCGTTAAGTTATATTTATTCCTCGGGTTCGGGTCTTTGTCTTCGTGTGTTGTTGTCATTGTCGTGCATCTCATATCATGTCATCATGTGCATTGCATTTTCATACGTGTTCATCTCATACATTCGAGCATTTTCTCCGTTGTCCGTTTTGCATTCCGGCGCTTCGTTCTCCTCCGGTGGTCATTTCTAGCTTTCTTTCGTGTGTGGGGATTAAACATTTCCGGATTGGACCGAGACTTGCCAAGCGGCCTTGGTTTACTACCGGTAGACCGCCTGTCAAGTTTCGTATCATTTGGACTTCGTTTGATACTCCAATGGATAACCGAGGGACCGAAAAGGCCTCGTGTGTGTTGCAGCCCAACACCCCTCCAATTTGGCCCAAAACCCACCTAACTTTGCTCCATCATCTAGAGCGTTCGATCACGATCACGTGGCTGAAAACCGCACCTCATTTGGACTCTCCTACCTCCACTTAGGCCTATAAATACCCCCCCCCCTCCAAATTCGGATCTCTCTCCCCCTCGAAACCCTAATTTCCCAGATCCGCCGCTCTACCCGCCGACGGACACGTCCGAATCGGGCCGGACGTGTCCGCCCCGCCGCTTCCAGCCTATCGTGCGCCGCCATGTGGCCTCCCGGCCGCCGCCGCCGCCGCGGCCCGCCCGGCCCATGGGGAGCCCGCCTCCTCGCCGCCCCGGGCCAGATCCAGCCGCCGCCCCGCGCCCGTCTTCCTCCCGTGCTCCGCCGCGCGCCACCGCGCCGGAGACCACGCGCCGCCGCGCCGGAACTTCGCCGCCGCCGCGCCGGGATCTCGCCTCCGCCGCACCGCCTTCTCCTCTGCCTCGGCCCCACCGCCGCACCACCGAACCTCGCCGCCCGGAGCCCGCTCAACGCCGGCGCCGCACCGGCCTCGAATCCCCTTGCCACCGGCCGGCCTCGCCGCAGACCTCGGTGAACAGTGCCAGTGCTACAGTGCGGATCTCAGATCTGTGATCTGGAAACCCTAGACGGTTGACTTTCCCTCTACCCCCTAATTTTTTCGAGCATACTTTGACCAGTGATATCTCCGCATCCGTATCTCCGGTTTGGACATATAGTATATCAAAATGTTCGCCTCGACGAGTACATCATTTTATTCCATTGCATCATTTGCATTTGAGTTCATCTTGATGACCGAAATGCTGTTAGAAGGAGGCTTCGTGAGTTAATTTTCAGATCTGCTAGTTCATCTTAGACTTTTGTCATTTTTGCCATGATTATTGTGTGCATGATATGCCTGTGAGTCCTTCATATGTTTTGTTAAGCATCTTGTTACTTTCCAGAGGTGCGACCCATGCATTTTTAGGATGTGTGTGGTGACTTGTGCAAGTTCATGATGCCATATGTTCTTGCTGTTTCCTAATGATCCGTGCCTCTTTTGAGGATGATCAGTAAAGGAGTTTTGTTAATCTTGTTATGCTCTATCCATCCATGTCTTTGTTTGCATATATGGAGCAACCTAGCTTGAGTTAATCGAGCTCTACTTTTGCTTGGTGGTAAATCTGGGCAGATCGTCAATTTGTTTGCGATTTTGCCGATGTTATTGTAGTTGATCCGTGCATGCTATGCCATTGTTCTTGCCATGTCTAGCTAGCATTTTGTGCCTTCTTAATGGTTGTATGCTTGCCTTGCCATGACTTGCACCGTAGTGAGTGCATCGAGCTCGTTTACATGCCTTCATGAGTTGTCTTTCAGCATGTCTCCGTTTTCACTAAGTCTGAAAACTGATTGTGTTTTAGCTATGTTCGTGTGCTTGTTAGTATATTTTGTGATCCCTTTTGGCCCCAGGTCACTTAGGGACTTCTGTTAAGCTTGTTGAGTAGCTCCATGCCATGCCTTTCTTTGTCATGTTCAGGTCCTGTAGCATGTTGTTTTGCTGCTCCGAAGAGAGTTTCATGATCTGAAATTTCAGACAAGTGTTAATTTCACTAAGTCTGAAATCTGTTTTGCATTTGCGTTTTTGCCATGCTTGTTTGAACCTCATAATGGATGAATTGGCCGTATCTCAGTGCTAGTCTTTTGTTAAGCATCTTGAATGCTTCCCTGCCATGTATTTTGTTGTCATGTTTCGGTGCTGTAGCATGTTCATGTCATTGCATTTAGATGCCTACTTGCTGTAAATCACAGACCAGTGTCATTCTTAAATCGCTTGCCATTTCCAAACCGTAACTCCGATTCCGGCGTTCTTTATACCGTTTTCAAGCGATTTCATCCCATTTTTCCAGTGGCACACTTGGTTTTCCAAGTTGAGGCCAGGTTCATGCATTTCCTGTCATATCTGGCATTTTGCATCCCGCATCGCATCCCGCATAGCATACCATCATTGCATCTTATTGTTTGAGCTTGCACGTGGTTGATTGTATCCTTGTTGCTTGTTCGTCTTGTTTGGGTAGAGTCGGGAGACGAGTTCGCTAACGAGGAGCCCATTGAGTTTTCTTTTGAGGATCCAGTCAACTCTGACAACTTTGCAGGCAAGATGATCATACCCTCGAAATGACTACTATCTTTGCTATGCTAGTTTTCTCGCTCTTTTGCTATGCCAATGCTACGATGCCTACCACTTGCTTGTCAGCCTCCCAAATTGCCATGTTCAGCCTCTAACCCACCATTGTCCTAGCAAACCGTTGATTGGCTATGTTACCGCTTTGCTCAGCCCCTCTTATAGCGTTGTTAGTTGTAGGTGAAGATTTTGGAGACCGTTCCTTGTTGGAACATTTATTTACTTGTTGGGATATCATTATATTGCTATGTTATCTTAATGCATCTATATACTTGGTAAAGGGTGGAAGGCTCGGCCTCTCTCCTAGTGTTTTGTTCCACTCTTGCCGCCCTAGTTTCCGTCTTATCGGTGCTATGTTCCCGGATTTTGCGTCCCTTACGCGGTTGGGTGATAATGGGAACCCCTTGATAGTTCGCCTTGATTAAAGCTTTTCCAGCAATGCCCAACATTGGTTTTACCATTTGCCACCTAGCCTCTTTTTCCCTTGGGTTTCCGGAGCCCGAGGGTCATCTTATTTAAACCCCCCCGGGCCAGTGCTCCTTTGAGTGTTGGTCCAAACAGAGCCACTTGCAGCGCCACCTCGGGGCAACTCGAGGGTTGGTTTTAGTTGTACGTAGTGTTCATCTGAGTGTGCCCTGAGAAAGAGATATGTGCAGCTCCTATCGGGATTTGTCGGCACATTCGGGCGGTGTTGCTGGTCTTGTTTTAACCTGTCGAAATGTCTTGTCGTACAGGGATACCGAGTCTGATCGGAATGTCTCGGGTGGAGGTCTATTCCTTCGTTGACCATGAGAGCTTGTCATGGGCTAAGTTGGGACTCCCCTGCAGGGATTGAACTTTCGAAAGCCGTGCCCGCGGTTATGGGCAGATGGGAATTTG
Source organism: Triticum monococcum (assembly GCA_034509565.1). NCBI lineage: Eukaryota > Viridiplantae > Streptophyta > Magnoliopsida > Poales > Poaceae > Triticum > Triticum monococcum. The sequence goes on along the minus strand of CM067845.1, from coordinate 359,888,590 downwards.
TTAATGTCCGGTTGTAGGTAACTTGAACCTTAATTTAATTAAAATGAATCAACTGAGTGTGTTACCGTGATGGTGTCTTCTCAGCGGAGTCCGGGAAGTGGACACGGTGTTGGAGTTATGTTTGTGCAGGTTGCTCTCTAGTTTCTCGCTCGCGCTTTGCTCTCTCTTCTCGCTCTCTTTTGCGAATAAGTTAGCCACCATATATGCTAGTCGCTTGCTGCAGCTCCACATATATTTACCCTATCATACCTATTAAGCTTAAATAGTCTTGATCGCGAGGGTGCGAGATTGCTGAGTCCTTGTGGCTCACAAATTACTATTACACCAGATGCAGGGACAGATGATACAGCTCCAGATGGCGCGCTTGAGCTCAAGTGGGAGTACGACGAGGATTCTCAGTGTTACTATGTTTCTTTTCCTGATGATCAGTAGTGGTGCCCAGTTGGGGTGATCGGGACCTATGTCGCTTGTTGGGTTGTCTTTTATTTTGGCACCGTAGTCGGGCCATGAGTGTTTGGATGATGTATGTTATTTATGTACTTTGATGTGACGTGGCGAGTGTAAGCCAACTATGTATCTCCCCTTTTATTCTATATATTACATGGGATGTTGTGATGATTGCCTAACTTGCGACATTGCTTCCAATGCGGTTATGTCTCTAAGTCGTGCCTCGACACGTGGGAGCTATAGCCGCATCGAGGGCGTTACAAGTTGGTATTCAGAGCCTTCCCCGACCTTAGGAGCCCCATTTCTTGATCGTTTTTAGAGGCCGAGTTGTGTCTAGAAAAATGTTTTGACTCATTTAGGAATTATATATCGGAGAGTTTAGGAATTCTTTTTACTTCCCAGTCTCCTCATCGCTCTGGTAAGGCATCCTGACGTAGAGTTTTGACTCTTCTCTTCCCAAATTTCACTAGAAATTTTTTTAGGATCACGCGAGTATCTTGGAATCGTTCCGATGGCTTATGATGAGAACATTGTCTTGGTGCCTCCTGTCAGGGGTTTAGTGGAAGTGTACCGGGGAGTTGAGCTCTGAGGTGTTGTCATCATAATTTTATCGTTGCAATTCTGGAATACTTGAGATATGTTCGGCGACGTCGAAAATCTCTTTTATGCAGTTCGTTGGTGATATAACCTCGACGCCACCCAGTACTGGGGCGGGAGTTCGGGAGTATCGCCATAACTTGTATAACGGATGCTTTTCGAAGGTTGAGGTAGATGGTTTCCGAAGGTTTCTTGGTTATGTGTTGAAGGATGGATACAGCTGGATGTAGGATTTGCTAGTTTGGGTGAGATATTATGCTTCCCCTGTATCCCCAACACCTGATTGCATAACCGGAAAGTTTCGGGAGTTTCATAGGTGGGAATTCAAATAGCTCTTAGGATATCTTTCCAACAGATGTATGATATGAAATTGGGGTTCGACGTCTAGTGGTTCGCCTATTCACGGTTGATTTTTACAGTGGTCTCGTTGTGTCTTAAAGAGTCCTTGGCTATGCTGACTCGGGGACGCTTTGTATGTCATGTGCACTGCCTTGTACATGATGGTGCTGTACGATCGAGCCCGTGTAGGTCCCACCACAAAAACTTTGAACGAAATCTCTATCATATGTTTGTTCCGGCTTATTCCGCAAGCCAATCCTTTGTTTTGTGTTGAGTTGTGGTATTCGAGTTGCTTCGAAGTAAAATGTTGATTCCATCCCTTGTTGATTTACTTCATCTACGTAATTCTACGTGGCTTCGCAATTTAGGGATATGTGACCACTTCAAGAGAAGTGCATTCGTTCATTTTGTTTGGATGTGAAGACTTTATGTTGCAATTTTCATTCCGTTGGTTTCAGCTTCATTTATCTGTCTATGTGCTAACGGTGGTCAACCTCTTCAGGATGGCTCCCGCTAAGAGCACCAGTCAGAACCAGAATCAAGATCCGCCACCACCTCCACCTCCTCCGGAGGCATGGCAAGCTGTGATGGCCGCAACCAATGCAAACACACAGTTGATCATGCAAATCCTCCAAGAGCGAACTCAAGGCAGTCAAGGGAATCAAGGCAACAATCAGAACCATTTTGCTACACTGAACCAGTTCCTTGCTAATGGGCCGAAGACGTTCAGGAATTGTGTTGAGGCAACCGATGCTGACGATTGGCTAGTGGATCTGTGTAAACATTTTGAATGCAGCAACATCAGGCCTGAAGATTTCATCAAGTTCGCTTCCTTCCAACTCAAAGATCTGGCTGCAGAGTGGTTCCAGCAGTACAAGGATTCCAGAGGTGGACGTCTGATCACTTGGGATGATTTCCGTCGAGATTTCCGAACTCATCACATCCCTTAGAGTGTGACTGAAAGTAAACGTGAGGAATTCCGTAACCTGAAGCAAGGCTCTTTGTCTGTCTATGACTACAAAAAGTTGTTCCAGAAGCTCGCCCGCTTTGCCAAGCAGGACGTACCTGATGAGAAGAGCATGATATACTAGTTCAGGGGTGGTCTCAGAGAAGAAATTCAGCTCGCTCTTGTCTTCTTTGAGCCGTTGAGATACGATGAGTTCTACAACATGGCACTGAAGCAAGAAGCCGCTCAGTTGAGGTGTGATGCTTCCAAGAAGCGAGTCAGAGACACTACGCCTTCTTCCTCTACTCAAGTGGCCAAGCAGCAGAAGTATTGGCTTCCTCCTCCTCCGTTCCGTCAGTCGTATCAGCAGAAGAGCAAAGGTGGCAGTGGTTCTTCCCACCCACCCAACCCTGGCTTTCAGAACAAGACTTCGTCTCAAGCTCCAAGATCAAGTGCTCCGTACCACCGTCCGCTTTCAGAGGTCACGTGCAACAAGTGCCAACAGAAGGGTCACTATGCCAACAAGTGTTTCAACCATAGGCGTCTTCCTCCTCCTCCTCCTGTCAGATCGGCAAGTACAGCTGTGGTCAAGCATAACCCCAAGCACGCCAAGGTCAACTTGCTGAATGCAGCTCAGGCAGAGGACTCACCAGATGTGATCATGGGTAACCTTCCTGTTAATGATGTTCCCGCAAAAGTGCTTTTTGATACTGGTGCATCGCTTTCTTTTATTTCAACTCCATTTGTGGCCAAGCATGATTTTGTGACCGAAAGGATTCCTGTTCCGTTGAAGATTGTGTCTCCGGGCAAGCAAATGACTTCTAACAATTGCGCCCCGGATGTCTCTATCACACTGGGCGATTACAAGTTTCTCTCTTCTCCGGTGGTTCTTGGTAATTCAGATATCGATCTTATTCTCGGGATGGATTGGCTCTCTAAGCATAAAGCTCAGCTTGATTGTGCTGCCAGGCAGATTCAATTGACTCATTCGTCTAAGGATGTAATTGTCTTTGCCGCTCGGGATGATACAATCTGGTTGTTTTCTCTCAATGAGAAGGGTGAATTGGATGCTATTTCGCAGATTCCAGTCGTTTGCGAATATCAAGACATCTTTCCAGAAGAGCTCCCAGGAATGCCTCCGCACCGGCCCGTTGAATTTGTTATTGATCTTGAGCCCGGTACGGAACCTGTGTGCAAACGTCCTTACAAGCTCGGACCTGAAGAGTTGAAGGAGCTGAAGAAACAACTCGATATTCAAGAAAGAATGGGTCTCATCCGGCCTAGTTCTTCTCCGTGGGGTTGTGGTGTTCTTTTTGTGAAGAAGAAGGATGGAACGGACCGACTTTGTGTGGATTACCGTCCATTGAACAAGAAGACCATCAAGAACAAATACCCACTACCCAACATCAATGAGTTGTTCGAACAACTCAAGGGTGCCAAAGTATTCTCCAAGCTTGATCTCCGTATGGGTTATCATCAGATTCGAATCCGTGAGCAAGATATTCCCAAGACGGCTTTCAGGACAAGCTATGGGTCATATGAATACACTGTCATGTCTTTTGGCCTCGTCAACGCTCCTCCGACGTTCTCTGGCATGATGAACTTCATCTTCAACCCCTACACCAATGACTTCGTTTTGGTCTATCTCGACGACATTCTGGTTTTCTCGAAGAACAAGGAAGATCATGCCAAGCACTTGCGTTTGGTTCTTGACAAGCTGAGGGAACATCAGTTCTACGCCAAGTTCTCCAAGTGTGAATTTTGGCTCGATGAGGTTCTTTATCTTGGTCATATCATCTCTGCCAAGGGCATTGCCGTGAATCTTGAGAAGGTGTCTGCAATTGTTAATTGGGAACCTCCTCAGAACGTGAAGCAAGTCCGCAGCTTCCTCGGTCTCGCAAGCTATTGCCGAAGATTCATTGAAAACTTTTCTAAGATCGTGAAGCCTCTCTCAAATCTTCTTCAGAAGCACGTCAAGTACGTTTGGTCTCCGGAGTGTGATATTGCTTTCAACACTTTGAAAGAGAAATTGATCACCGCTCCAGTTCTAACTCCGCCTGATGGGTCCAAGCCGTACGAGGTCTTTTGTGATGCCTCTCTCCAAGGTCTCGGTGATGTACTGATGCAAGAGAAGAAAGTTGTTGCTTATACCTCTCGCCAGTTAAAGCCTAATGAGAAGAACTACCCCACTCATGATCTCGAGTTGGCGGCAGTTGTGCATGCTCTTTTGACTTGGAGACATCTTCTATTGGGAAGAACAGTGGACATTTTCACTGATCACAAGAGTCTCAAGTACATCTTCACTCAGCCTAATCTCAACCTCAGGCAAACTCGATGGGTCGAAATAATTCAAGAGTATAATCCGAGTATCGAGTATACTCCAGGCAAGGCCAATGTGATTGCGGACGCTTTGAGCAGGAAAGCATATTGCAACAGTGTGATTCTCAAGCCCTATCAACCCGAGCTTTGTGAAGCTTTCCGCAAACTTAATCTGCAAATTGTTCTTCAAGGTTTCCTCGCCAACCTTCAAGTCTCTCCTACCTTGGAAGACCAGATTCTCCAAGCCCAGCTTCTCGATGTTATGGTGAAGAAGGTGAAGATTGGTATTGCCAAGAGTCAGTCCAAGTACAAGTGCTACCGCCTTGATGACAAGGACACTCTCTTCTTCGAGGATCGAATTGTTGTACCCAAAGGTGAACTTCGTAAAGTGATCATGAACGAGGCTCACAATTCTCTCCTCTCCATCCACCCTGGGAGCACGAAGATGTATCAGGATCTTAAGCAAGCTTATTGGTGGACTCGAATGAAGCGCGAGATCGCTCAATTCGTGAATGAATGTGATGTCTGCAGAAGAGTGAAGGCAGAACACCAAAGGCCAGCAGGTCTCCTCCAACCTCTTGCCATTTCAGAATGGAAGTTTGACCACATTGAGATCGGAGATCATGTTTACCTCCGCGTCTCTCCTATGAAAGGGACTCGTTGCTTCGGTATCAAATGGAAGCTTGCCCCTAGATACGTGGGACCTTTCAAGATTGTCAACAAGAGAGGCGACCTCGCCTATCAACTCGAGCTTCCGTCAAACTTTGCAAACGTTCATGATGTGTTCCATGTCTCTCAGCTCCGAAAGTGCTTCAAGACGCCCGACCGCACCGTCAGCTTCGAGGACATTGAGCTCCAAGAAGATCTCTCCTATCGTGAGCACCCAGTTGCAATCTTTGAAGAGACTGAACGCATGACTCGCAATAAGTCTATCAAATTTCTCAAAGTAAAGTGGTCACACCATTCCGACCGTGAAGCTACCTGGGAACGCGAGGATCTCCTCCGTTCTGAGTACCCGGCGTTCTTTTAGTCCTAGATCTCGGGACGAGATCTTTTCGTAGTGGTGGAGTGTTGTAACGCCCCAGATGTAACTTTCCCAATTTGTACTCCAACTCTTGCCGTTTCCGGCGTTAAGTTATATTTATTCCTCGGGTTCGGGTCTTTGTCTTCTTGTGTTGTTGTCGTTGTCGTGCATCTCATATCATGTCATCATGTGCATTGCATTTGCATATGTGTTCATCTCATACATTCGAGCATTTTCCCCGTTGTCTGTTTTGCATTCCGGCGCTTCGTTCTCCTCCGGTGGTCATTTCTAGCTTTCTTTCGTGTGTGGGGATTAAACATTTCCGGATTGGACCGAGACTTGCCAAGCGGCCTTGGTTTACTACCGGTAGACCGCCTGTCAAGTTTCGTATCATTTGGACTTCGTTTGATACTCCAATGGTTAACCGAGGGACCGAAAAGGCCTCGTGTGTGTTGCAGCCCAACACCCCTCCAATTTGGCCCAAAACCCACCTAACTTTGCTCCATCATCTAGAACGTTCGATCACGATCGCGTGGCCGAAAACCGCACCTCATTTGGACTCTCCTAGCTCCACTTAGGCCTATAAATACCCCCACCCCTCCAAATTCGGATCTCTCTCCCCCTCGAAACCCTAATTTCCCAGATCCGCCGCTCCACCGGCCGACGGACACGTCCGAATCAGGCCGGACGTGTCTGCCCCGCCGCTTCCAGCCTATCGCGCGCCGCCACGTGGCCTCCCGGCCGCCGCCGCTGCCGCGGCCCGCTTGGCACCCGGGGAGCCCGCCTCCTCGCCGCCCTGGGGCAGATCCAGCTGTCGCCCCGCGCCCGTCTTCCTCCCGCGCTCCGCCGCGCGCCACCGCGCCGGAGACTGCACGCCGCCGGACCGGAACTTCGCCGCCTCCGCGCCGGGATCTCGCCTCCGCCGCACCGCCTTCTCCTCCGCCTCGGCCCCGCCGCCGCACCACCGAACCTCGCCGCCCGGAGCCCGCTCAACGCCGGCGCCGCACCGGCCTCGCCTCCCCTCACCACCGGCCGGCCTCGCCGGAGTCGCCGACCTCGCCGGAGACCTCGGTGAACAGTGCCGGTGCTACAGTGCGGATCTCAGATCTGAGATCTGGAAACCCTAGACGGTTGACTTTCCCTCTCCCCCCTAATTTTTTCGAGCATACTTTGACCAGTGGTATCTCCACATCCGTAGCTCTGTTTTGGACATATAGTATATCAAAATGTTCGTCTCGACAAGTACATCATTTCATTCCATTGCATAATTTGCATTTGAGTTCATCTTGATGCCCGAAATGCTGTTAGAAGGAGGCTTCATGAGTTAATTGTCAGATCTGCTAGTTCATCTTAGACTTTTGTCATTTTTGCCATGATTATTGTGTGCATGATATGCCTATGAGTCCTTCATATGTTTTGTTAAGCATCTTGTTATCTTTCCAGAGGTGCAACCCATGCATTTTTAGGATGTGTGTGGTGACTTGTGCAAGCTTGCAAAGTGAGGCACCCGGTAAATCTGTTTTCAGTGACTTAGTGATTTCACTAAGTGTGGGATTATTTAGTTCATGATGCCATATGTTCTTGCTGTTTCCTAATGATCCGTGCCTCTTTTGAGGATGATCAGTAAAGGAGTTTTGTTAATCTTGTTATGCTCTATCCATCCATGTCTTTGTTTGCATATATGGAGCACCCTAGCTTGAGTCAATCGAGCTCTACTTTTGCTTCGTGGTAAATCTGGGCAGATCGTCAACTTGTTTGCGATTTTGCCGATGTTATTGTAGTTGATCCGGGGATGTTATGCCATTGTTCTTGCCATGTCTAGCTAGCATTTTATGCCTTCTTAATGGATGTATGCTTGCCTTGCCAAGACTTGCAACGTAGTGAATGCATCGAGCTCGTTTACATGCCTTCGTGAGTTGTATTTCAGCATGTCTCAGTTTTCACTAAGTCTGAAAACTGATTTTCTTTTAGCTATGTTCGTGTGCTTGTTAGTATATTTTGTGATCCCTTTTGGCCCTAGGTCACTTAGGGACTTTTGTTAAGCTTGTTGAGTAGCTCCATGCCATGCCTTCCTTTGTCATGTTCAGGTCCTGTAGCATGTTGTTTTGCTGCTCCGAAGAGAGCTTCATGATCTGAAATTTCAGACAAGTGTTAATTTCACTAAGTCTGAAATCTGTTTTGCATTTGCGTTTTTGCCATGCTTGTTCGAACCTCATAATGGATGAATTGGCCGTAGCTCGGTGCTAGTATTTTGTTAAGAATCTTGAATGCTTCCCTGCCATGTATTTTGTTGTCATGTTTGGGTGCTGTAGCATGTTCATGTCATTGCATTTAGATGCCTACTTGCTGTAAATTGCAGACCGGTGTCATTCTTAAATCGCTTGCCATTTCCAAACCGTAACTCCGATTCCGGCGTTCTTTATATCGTTTTCAAGCAATTTCATCCCATTTTTCCAGTGGCACACTTGGTTTTCCATGTTGAGGCCAGGTTCATGCATTTCCTGTCATATCTGGCATTTTGCATCACGCGTCGCATCCCGCATAGCATACCATCATTGCATCTTATTGTTTGAGCTTGCACGTGGTTGATTGTATCCTTGTTGCTTGTTCGTCTTGTTTGGGTAGAGTCGGGAGACGAGTTTGCTAACGAGGAGCCCGTTGAGTTAGCTTTTGAGGATCCAGTCAACTCTGACAACTTTGCAGGCAAGATGATCATACCCTCGAAATCACTACTATCTTTGCTATGCTAGTTTTCTCGCTCTTTTGCTATGCCAATGCTACGATGCCTACCACTTGCTTGTCAGCCTCCCAAATTGCCATGTTCAGCCTCTAACCCACCATTGTCCTAGCAAACCGTTGATTGGCTATGTTACCGCTTTGCTCAGCCCCTCTTATAGCGTTGTTAGTTGCAGGTGAAGATTTTGGAGACCGTTCCTCGTTGGAACATTTATTTACTTGTTGGGATATCATTATATTGCTATGTTATCTTAATGCATCTATATACTTGGTAAAGGGTGGAAGGCTCGGCCTCTCGCCTAGTGTTTTGTTCCACTCTTGCCGCCCTAGTTTCCGTCTTATCGGTGTTATGTTCCCGGATTTTGCGTCCCTTACGCGGTTGGGTGATAATGGGAACCCCTTGATAGTTCGCCTTGATTAAAGCTTTTCCAGCAATGCCCAACATTGGTTTTACCATTTGCCACCTAGCCTCTTTTTCCCTTGGGTTTTCGGAGCCCGAGGGTCATCTTATTTAAACCCCCCGGGCCAGTGCTCCTTTGAGTGTTGGTCCAAACAGAACCACTTGCAGCGCCACCTCGGGGCAACTCGAGGGTTGGCTTTAGTTGTACGTAGTGTTCATCTGAGTGTGCCCTGAGAAAGAGATATGTGCAGCTCCTATCGGGATTTGTCGGCATATTCGGGCGGTGTTGCTGGTCTTGTTTTAACCTGTCGAAATGTCTTGTCGTACCGGGATACCGAGTCTGATCGGAATGTCTCGGGTGGAGGTCTATCCCTTCGTTGACCGTGAGAGCTTGTCATGGGCTAAGTTGGGACTCCCCTGCAGGGATTGAACTTTCGAAAGCCGTGCCCGCGGTTATGGGCAGATGGGAATTTGTTAATGTCCGGTTGTAGGTAACTTGAACCTTAATTTAATTAAAATGAATCAACTGAGTGTGTTACCTTGATGGCCTGTTCTCAGCGGAGTCCGGGAAGTTGACACGGTGTTGGAGTTATGTTTGCGCAGGTTGCTCTCTAGTTTCTTGCTCGTGCTTTGCTATCTCTTCTCGCTCTCTTTTGCGAATAAGTTAGCCACCATATATGCTAGTCGCTTGCTGCAGCTCCACATATATTTACCCTATCATACCTATTAAGCTTAAATAGTCTTGATCGCGAGGGTGCGAGATTGCTGAGTCCTTGTGGCTCACAGATTACTATTACACCAGATGTAGGGACAGATGATACAGCTCCAGATGGCGCCCTTGAGCTCAAGTGGGAGTACGACGAGAATTCTCAGCGTTTGGTTCTTGACAAGCCAAGGGAACATCAGTTCTACGCCAAGTTCTCCAAGTGTGAATTTTGGCTCGATGAGGTTCTTTATCTTGGTCATATCATCTCTGCCAGGGGCATTGCCGTGAATCTTGAGAAGGTGTCTGCAATTGTTAATTGGTAACCTCCTCAGAACGTGAAGCAACTCCGCAGCTTCCTCGGTCTCGCAAGCTATTGCCGAGGATTCATTGAAAACTTTTCTAAGATCGCAAAGCCTCTCTCAAATCTTCTTCAGAAGCACGTCAAGTACGTTTGGTCTCCGGAGTTTGTAATCTGAAAATATAAAAATAGCAAGGTAACTTATGATAAAAGTGAGCACAAACAGTATTGCAATGCATTGAAACAAGGCCTAGGGTTCATACTTTCACTAGTGGAAGTTCCCTCAACAATAATAACATAATTGGATCACATAACTATCCCTCAACATGCAACAAAGAGTCACTACAAAGCCACTAACACCGGAGAACAAACAAAGAGATTATGGTAGGGTACGAAACCATCTCAAAGTTATTCTTTCCAATCAATCCGTTGGGCTATTCCTATAAGTGTCACAAACATCCCTAGAGTTCATACTAGAATAACACCTTAAGACACAAATCAACCAAAACCCTAATGTCACCTAGATACTCCAATGTCACCTCAAGTATCCGTGGGTATGATTATGTGATATGCATCACACAATCTCAGATTGATCTATTCAACCAACACAAAGAACTTCAAAGAGTGCCCCAAAGATTTTACCGAAGAGTCAAGACGAAAACGTGTGCCAAACCCTATGCATAGATTCCCAAGGTCACGAAACCCGCAAGTTGATCACCAAAACATACATCAAGTGGATCAATATAATACCCCATTATCACGACAGATATCCCTAGCAAGACATACATCAAGTGTTCTCAAATCCTTAAAGACTCAATCCGATAAGATAATTTCAAAGAGAAAACTCAATCCATTACAAGAGAGTAGAGGGGGAGAAAACATCATAAGATCCAACTATAATAGCAAAGCTCGCAATACATCAAGATCGTACCACCTCAAGAACACGAGAGAGAGAGAGAGAGAGATCAAACACATAGCTACTGGTACATACCCTTAGCCCCAAGGGAGAACTACTCCCTCCTCGTCATGGAGAGAACCGGGATGATGAAGATGGCCACCGGAGAGGGTTCCCCCCTCCGACAGGGTGCCGGAACGGGTCTAGATTAGTTTTTGGTGGCTACGAAGGCTTCTAGCGGCGGAACTCCTGATCTATTGTGCTCCCCGAAGTTTTTAGGGTATATGGGTATATATGGGAGGAAGAAATACGTTAGGGGAGCCATGAGGGGCCCACGAGGGTGAAGGGCGTGCCCAGGGGGTGGGCGCGCCCCTGCCTCGTGCTCTCCTCGTTGATCCCCTGACGTGCACTCCAAGTCTCCTGTATTGCTTTCTTTCCAAACATAACTTTTCTGAAGGTTTCATTCCGTTTGGACTCCGTTTGATATTCCTTTTCTGTGAAACACTGAAACAAGGGGAAAACAGAAACTAGCACTGGGCTCTGGGTTAATAGGTTAGTCCCAAAAATCATATAAATGCACATAAAACATCCAAGGTTGATAATATAATAGCATGGAACAATAAAAAATTATAGATACGTTGGAGACGTATCATAGACTGGAAACTTATATGATGTAAAGTAGACCCGGGGGCCACAGGTTTCACTAGAGGCTTATCTCAAGATAGCATGAATTACGGTGCGTGAACAAATTACTACCGAGCAATTGATAGAAAAGCGCATAGTTATGATGATATCTAAGGCAATGATCATGAATATAGGCATCATGTCCGTTTCAAGTAGACCGAAACGATTCTACATCTACTACTATTACTCCACACATCGACCGCTATCCAGCACACATCTAGAGTATTAAGTTCATAAGAATAGAGTAACGCACTAGGCAAGATGACATGATGTAGAGGGATAAACTCAAGCAATATGATATAAACCCCATCTTTTTATCCTCGATGGCAACAATACAATACATGTCGTTTCCCTTTTTGTCACTGGGATCGAGCACCGCAAGATTGAACCCAAAGCTAAGCACTTCTCCCATTGCAAGAAAGATCAATCTAGTAGGCCAAACCAAACTGATAATTCAAAGAGACTTGCAAAGATATCAAATCATGCATATAAGAATTTAGAGAAGAATCAAACAATATTCATAGATAATCAAGTTCATAAACCCACAGTTCGTCGGATCTCGGCAAACACACCACAAAAAGAGTTACATCGAATAGATCTCCAAGAAGATCGAGGAGAACTTTTTACTGAGATCCAAAGAGAGAGAGAAGCAGTCATCTAGCTAATAACTATGGACCTGAAGGTCTGTGGTAAACTACTCACACATCATCGGAGAGGCTATGGTGTTGGTGTAGAAGCCATCCGTGATCGAATCCCCCTCCGGCGGAGCGCCGGAAAAGGCCCCAAGATGGGATCTCACGGGTACAGAAGGTTGCGGCGGTGGAAAAGGTGTTTCGTGGCTCTCCCTGAAGGTTTCAAGGTATAAGAGTATATATAGGCGAAAGAAGTAGTTCGGTGGAGCTGCGAGGGGCCCAAGAGGGTGGGGGCGTGCTTGGCCCACTGGGCGCGCCCTCCTTCCTCATGGCTTCCTCGCTGCTTTCTTGACGTCCACTCCAAGTCTCCTGGATCATGTTTGTTCCAAAAACGATCCTCGCAAAGGTTTTATTCCGTTTGGATTCTTTTTGATATTCCTTTTCTGCGAAACACTGAAATAGGCAAAAAAAACAACAATTTGCATTGGGCTTTCGGTTAATAGGTTAGTCCCAAAAATAATATAAAAGTGCATAGTAAAGCCCGTTAAACATCCAAAATAGATAATATAATAGCATGGAACAAACAAAATTATAGATACGTTGGAGACGTATCAAGCATCCCCAAGCTTAATTCCTGCTCGTCCTCGAGTAGGTAAATGATAAAAACAGAATTTTTGATGTGGAATGCTACCTAACATAATTTCCAATGTAATTCTTTTTATTGTGGCATGAATGTTCAGATCCGTCAGATTCAAGACAAAAGTTTAATATTGACATAAAAATAATTATTTCTTCTCAAAATAACATGGCCAAAGAAAGCTCATCCCTACAAAAATCATATAGTTTGGCTATGTTTTATTTTCGTCACACAAGAATGCTCTCATCATGCACAACCCCGATGAAAAACCAAGCAATTGTTTCATACTTTAGTAATCTCAAACTTTTTTCAACTTTCACGCAATACATGAGCGTGAGCCATGGACATCGCACTATGGGTGAAATAGAATATAATGATGGGGGTTGTATGGAGAAGACAAAAAAGTAGAAAGTCTCACATTGACGTGGTTAATCAATGCGAGGAATAGGGATTGCCATGCAACGGATGCACTAGAGCTATAAATGTATGAAAGCTCAACAAAAGAAACTAAGTGGGTGTGCATCCAACTTGCTTGCTCACGAAGACCTAGGGCATTTGAGCAAGCCCGTTGTTGGAATATACAAGCCAAGTTCTATAATGAAAATTCCCACTAGTATATGAAAGTGACAATATAAGAGACTCTCTATCATGAAGATCATGGTGCTACTTTGAAGCACTAGTGTGGAAAAAGGATAGTAGCATTGTCCCTTTTATTTTTATTTTTTTATTTGGACTTTCCCTTTTTTGGCCTTTATTTTTTAGGACAATTCTCTATTAATGATGATCATCACACTTTTATTTATTTACAACTCAAAGATTACAAGTCGATACTAGAACAAAGTATGACCCTATATGAATGCCTCAAGCGGTGTACCGGGATGGGCAATGAATCAAGAGTGACATGTATAAAATTATGCATGGTGGCTTTGCCACAAATAAGATGTAAAATACATGATCATGCAAGGCAATATGACAATGATGAAGCGTGTCATAATAAAAGGAACGGTGGAAAGTTGCATGGCAATATATCTCGGAATGGCTAAGAAAATGCCATAATAGGTAGGTATGGTGGCTGTTTTGGAGGAGATATAAGGAGGTTTATGTGTGATAGAGCATATCATATCATGGGGGTTGGATGCACCAGAGAAGTTTGCACCAACTCTCAAGGTGAGAAAGGACAATGCATGGTACTGAAGAGGCTAGCAGTGATGGGAAGGTGAGAGTGCGTATAATCCATGGACTCAACGTTAGTCATAAAGAACTCACATACTTATTGCAAAAATCTACAAGTCATCACAAACCAAGCATTACACGCATGCTCCCAGGGGGATAGATTGGTAGGAAAAGACCATCGCTCGTCCCCGACCGCCAATCATAAGGTGGATAATCAAAGAAACACCTCATGCTTCAAATTTGTCACACAACGTTCACCACACGTGCATGCTACGGGACTTGCAAACTCTAACACAAGTACTGGTCAAATTCACAACTACTCAACTAGCATGGCTCTAATATTACCATCTTCGTATCTCAAAACAATCATCAAGTATCAAACTTCTCATAGTATTCCATGCACTCTATATGAAAGTTTTTATTATACCCATCTTGGATGCCTATCATATTAGGACTAATTTTATAGCCAAAGAAAATTACCATGATGTTCTAAAGGACTCTAAAAATAATATAAGTGAAGCATGAGAGATCAGTAATTTCTATAAAATAAAACCACCACCGTGCTCTAAAAGATATAAGTGAAGCACTAGAGCAAAATTATCTAGCTCAAAAGATATAAGTGAAGCACATAGAGTATTCTAATAAATTCCGATTCATGTGTCTCTCCCAAAAGGTGTGTACAACAAGGATGATTGGGGTAAACTAAAAGTCAAAGACTCAAATCATACAAGACGCTCCAAGCAAAACACATATCATGTGATGAATAAAAATATATCCTCAAGTAAATTTACCAATGGATGAAGACGAAAGAGGGGATGCCTTGCGACACATCTCCAAGCTTAGGCTTTTGGTTGTCCTTGGATTTTACCTTGGGGTGCCTTGGTCATCCCCAAGCTTAGGATCTTGCCACTCCTTATTCCAAAATCCATCAAGTCTTTACCCAAAACTTGAAAACTTCACAACACAAAACTCAACAGAAAATCTCATGAGCTCCGTTAGTATAAGAAAAACAAATCACCACTTTAAGGTACTGTAATGAACTCATTCTTTATTCATATTGGTGTTAAACCTACTTAATTCCAACTTCTCTATGGTTCATACCCCCCCCCCCCCCGATACTAGCCAGAGATTCATCAATATAAGCAAACAACACACAAAAAACATAATTTTTCAAAAACAGAACAGTGTGTAGTAGTCTATAGGTTTCGAATACTTCTGTAACTCCAAAAATTCTACCAAATTAGGAAGACCTAAATAATTTGTATATTGATCTGCTGCAGTTGGAATCAGTATTTTTATCGCTCTCTGGTTAAAAATGAAAATTATTCTTGTGAGCGCATACTTTCTGTTTTTTTCAGCAAGATCAAACAACAATCATCCAAGAAGATCCTAAAGGCTTTACTTGGCACAAACACTAATTAAAACACAATCATAACAGAGGATAGATGATTTATTTATTACTAAACAGGAACAAAAAGCAAGAAATAAAAATAAAATTGGGTTGCCTCCCAACAAGCGCTATCGTTTAATGCCCCTAGCTAGGCATAAAAACAAGAATAGATCTAGGTATTATCATCTTTGGTATGCAATCCATAATTGGATATCATACTAGATTCATAAGGTAATTTAATTTCCTTCCTAGGAAAGTGTTCCATGCCTTTCTTTAATGTAAACTGAAATCTAATATTTCCTTCTTTCATATCAATAATTGCACCAATCATTCTAAGGAAAGGTCTACCAAGAATAATAGGACAAGTAGGATTGCAATCTATATGAAGAACAATAAAATCTATGGTTACATAATTCCTATTTGCAACAATAAGAACATCATTAATCCTTCCCATAGGTTTTTTAATGGTGGCATCCACAAGATGCAAATTTAAAGAACAATCATCAAATTCATGGAAACCTAGCACATCACACAAAGTTTGGGAATCGTGGACACACTAGCACCCAAATCACATAAAGCATAGCATTCATGATCTTTAATTTTAATTTTAATAGTAGGTTCCCACTCATCATAAAGTTTTTTATAGGAATAGAAACTTCCAATTCAAGCTTTTCTTCATAGGATTGCATCAAAGCATCAACGATATGTTTAGTAAAAGCTTTGTTTTGATCATAAGCATGAGGAGAATTTAACACGGATTGCAACAAGGAAATACAATCTATCAAAGAACAATTATCATAATTAAATTCCTTGAAATCCAAAATAGTGGGTTCATTGCTATGCAAAGTTTTGACCTCTTCAATCCCAGTTTTACCAATTTTTGCATCAAGATTTAAAAACTCCGAAACATTGGGACGCCCTTTAACTAAAGTTGACTCATCTCCAGTCCCATATTTATCAAGATTCATATAGGAAAACAAAGATTTAATATGGGACACATCAATCACTTTTAGATCTTCATCATTACCCTCATGGAAACTAGAGGAACACGCTTTTACAAAGCAATCTTTCTTAGCATGCATCCTAGCTGTTCTTTCTTTGCACTCATCAATGGAAATTCTCATGGCTTTGAGAGACTCATTGATATCATGCTTAGGTGGAATAGATCTAAGTTTCAAAGAATCAACATCAAGAGAAATTCTATCCATGTTCCTAGCCAACTCATCAATCTTAGGCAAATTTTCTTCAAGCAAAGCATTGAAATTCTTTTGAAAAATCATAAATTCTTTAACACTAGTCTCAAAATCAGAGGGCATCTTATTGAAATTTCGATAAGAGTTGTTGTAGGAATTACCATAATTATTAGAGGAATTACTAGGGAACGACCTAGAATTAAAGTTTCCTCTATACGCGTTGTTACCAAAATTGTTCCTGCCAACAAAATTCACGTCCATAGATTCATTACTATTTTCAATCAAAGTAGACAAGGGCATATCACTAGGATCAAAAGAAACACTCTTATTAGCAAACAATTTCATAAGTTCATCCATCTTTCCACTCAAAACATTAATCTCTTCTATCGCATGGACCTTTTTACTAGTAGATCTATCGGTGTGCCATTGAGAATAATTAACAATAATATTATCTAGGAGTTTAGTAGCTTCTCCTAAAGTGATTTACATAAAAGTGCCTCCCGCAACCGAATCTAAAAGATTTCTAGAAGCAAGATTCAATCCATCATAAAAAAATTGTATAATCATCCATAAATTCAAACCATGTGTAGGGCAATTACGTATCATTAATTTCATCCTTCCCCAAGCTTGTGCAACATGCTCATGATCAAGTTGCTTAAAATTCACAATATCGTTTCTAAGAGAGACGATCTTAGCAGGAGGAAAATACTTAGAGACAAAAGCATCATTGCACTTATTCCATGAATCAATACTATTTTTAGGCAAAGAGGAGAACCAAGTTTTAGCACGATCACTCAGCAAAAATGGAAATAGCTTCAATTTAACAATATCATTATCCACATCTTTCTTATTTTGCATATCACATAAATCAACAAAGCTGTTTAGATGGGTAGCGGCATCTTCACTAGGAAGGCCAGCAAATTGATCTTTCATGACAAGATTCAGCAAATCAATATTAATTTCACAAGATTCAACATCGGTAAGAGGAGCAATCGGAGTGCTAATAAAATCATTGTTGTTGGTATTAGTAAAGTCACATAATTTAGTATTGTCTTGAGCCATCATGACAAACAATCAATCCAACACACAATCACACAAGAGGCAAGCGAAAGAAGGCAAACGGAAAAAGGGCGAACGAAAAAGAGGCGAATAAAACAGCAAAGGTGAAGTGGGGGAGAGAAAAACGAGAGGCAAATGGCAAATAATGTAATGCGAGGGATAAGGGTTTGTAATGGGTACTTGGTGTGTCTTGACTTGTGCGTAGATATCCTTGGCAACGGCACCAGAGATCCTTCTTGCTACCTCTTGAGCATATGTTGGTTTTCCCTTGAAGAGGAAAGGGTGATGCAGCAAAGTAGCGTAAGTATCTCCCTCAGTTTTGCAGAACCAAGGTATCAATCCAGTAGGAGACTACACGCAAATCGCCTAGTACCTGCACAAACAAATAAGAACCTTGCAACCAACGCGATAAAGGGGTTGTCAATCCCTTCACGGCCACTTGCAAAAGTGAGATCTGATAAAGATAATAAGATAAATATTTTTGGTATTTTTATGGTATAGATCGGAAAATAAAGATTGCAAAATAAATAGTAAACTAAAATTGTAGATTGGAAACTTATATGATGTAAAGTAGACCCGGGGGCCATAGGTTTCACTAGTGGCTTCTCTCAAGATAGCATGAATTACGATGGGTGAACAAATTACTGCCGAGCAATTGATAGAAAAGCGCATAGTTATGATGATATCTAAGGCAATGATCATGAATATAGGCATCACGTCCGTGACAAGTAGACCGAAACGATTCTGCATATACTACTATTACTCCACACATCGACCGCTATCCAGCATGCATCTAGAGTATTAAGTTCATAAGAAGAGAGTAATGCATTAGGCAAGATGACATGATGTAGAGGGATAAACTCAAGCAATATGATATAAACCCCATCTTTTTATCCTCGATGGAAACAATACAATATGTGTCGTTTCCCTTTCTGTCATTGGGATCGAGCACCGCAAGATCGAACCCAAAGCTAAGCACTTCTCCCATTGCAAGAAAGATCAATCTAGTAGGCCAAACCAACCTAACAATTCGAAGAGACTTGCAAAGATATCAAATCATGCATCTAAGAATTCAGAGAAGAATCAAATAATATTTATAGATAATCAAGTTCATAAACCCACAATTCATCGGATCCCGGCAAACACACTGTAAAAAGAGTTACATCGAATAGATCTCCAAGAAGATCGAGGAGAACTTTTTATTGAGATCCAAAGAGAGAGAAGAAGCCATCTAGCTAATAACTATGGACCCTAAGGTCTGTGGTAAACTACTCACACATCATCGGAGAGGCTATGGTGTTGGTGTAGAAGCCCTCCGTGATCGAATCCCCCTCCGACAGAGCGCCAGGAAAGGCCCCAAGATGGGATCTCACGGGTACAGAAGGTTGCGGCGGTGGAAAAGGTGTTTCGTGGCTCTCCCCGAAGGTTTCAGGGTATAAGAGTATATATAGGCCAAAGAAGTAGGTCGGTGGAGATGCGAGGGGCCCACGAGGGTGGGGGGCATGCCTGGCCCCCCTGGGCGCGCCCTCCTGCCTCGTGGCTTCCTCGCTGCTTTCTTGACGTCCACTCCAAGTCTCCTGGATCACGTTTGTTCCAAAAACGATCCTCGGGAAGGTTTTATTCCGTTTGGATTCCGTTTGATATTCCTTTTCTGTGAAACACTGAAATAGGCAAAAAAACAACAATTTGCACTGGGCTTTCAGTTAATAGGTTAGTCCCAAAAATAAAATAAAAGTGCATAGTAAAGCCCATTAAACATCCAAAATAGATAATATAATAGCATGGAAAATTCAAAAATTATAGATGCGTTGGAGACGTATCACCCTCACGAGGTTGTTCCTGCCAGTGGTCCTCACGAGGTCGGTCGCGCCACTCCTGGCGGGGGCCACGGTCGTCCCAACGTCCTCCACTTCGTCCTCCTCCTCGGCCATAGCCCCGGTCGTTGCGCTCGGGGCATCGACCGAAGCGTCCATCTCGGATGGCCCTGAGCTCTTGACAATCGTTGGTGTTGTGGTTGTGTACATTGTGGAAGGCACAGAACGGACGGCTGCTCTTGGACGACTCGGGGTGGTCTAGGCCGCGCTTCGTGTCTGGCTCCGCCGCGAGCACAGCTACTCCCTTGCGCTTCACGTCCTTGGCCTTGGCTTTCTTCTCTTCTAGGTCGGCAGCACGGAGCTCGAGGAGGGAGAGGCGCCCTTCCTCGGCTCTTGCGCACTTGGTCGCCATGTTGAACATCTCTATAGCCGTGCATAGCTCCTCGTGGATGGAGAGATCCTCCTTCATCTTGACGTTGCAGACGCCATCGGAAAACAATGAGATGATGGCCTCGTCCGTCACGTTGGGATCTTGAGGCGAACATTGTTGAAGTGTTGTATGTACTTCTGCAGGGTCTCTCCCGGCTACTGCTTGATGCGGTGCAGGTCACCCGCGGCCGGAGGGCAGTCGCGAGTGCCCTGGAAGTTGGCGATGAAGCGGTCGCACATCTCACCCCAGGAAGAGATTGACCCCGTGGGCAAGTTCAGGAGCCACGAGCGAGCACCGTCCTTGAGAGCCATGGGGAACCAGTTCGCCATGACTTTCTTGTCGCTGTTGGAGCTACAAGAACTCCGCAGGGTCGGGGGTGCCGTCGTAGCGAGGAGGCCGATCTGGCTTGAACTTGCCTGGCCAGACAACGCCATGCAGCTCCGGAGTGAAGGCGTGGCAGCCCGCTGTGGCCACCGGGGCCCTTTGCAGAGGCGGGGCCTGCTCTTGACGCCTGCGCACCGCCATCGCAGGCGGCACGCGGTCTTGACGTGGTGGCGCCTGGAGTGCAAGAGCGTTTTCTTGTGGCCGAGGAACTTCTTGGCAGCTTCCTTCTTCGTGAGCGGGTGGCCGATGCGGTGGGCCACGCTGAGGGGCCACGCGTCTTGGTGCCAGGGCGTCGTCTTGATGCGGAGGGGGTGGAGGCGCTCCATGGGCTACGTCACATGCAGCTGGAGGAGGGCGAGCTAGCGAGAGAGACGGTGCTGGTGAGCCCCCAGCGACGCTGACGAGCTCGGTGATGCGGTCCAGCTAGTCCTCGTAGAGGTCGTCGACCGGGCGGTAGCGCAGGAGCTCGCGTGCCATGAGCAGTGCGGCCTGCGCATCCATGGTCGCGCGTTGAGCGTGGGATGATGAGCCAGCCGGATTCAGCGACGGGGTGGCGGTGCGGCCGTCCCGCCGCGCCGAGGGGTGCATCCGTCCTGCCGCACCGAGGGGTGCAGCGAAGATGCTTGTTGCTTATTTCCCGTCGGGCTGGTGGTGGCATTGGCGGCGGGTGATGGAGAACGATGGGGAGGCCCGCCGAAAGGGGATGTCTGAGCGACGTGGGCGGCCAGGGTGGCCCGGCGCTCGGCGCGAGCTCGACGCGCGTCTGCCATGGACGTGGTGGAGTTGCAGAACGTGGATCAACGAAGGGTAAGCTTCAGCGCACCCCTACCTGGCACACCAAATGTCGGATTTCGGGTTCCGAGAAAACCCTTAAGGTTCAAACTCTGGGGTGTGCACGAAGATCTCTCCTTCCACCTAGCTCACTCACTGACCACGATCTCAAAGCTCAGCTCGTCTAACTTGGGTATAAGGGACACAAGAGTTTATACTGGTTCGGACCACCGATGTGGTGTAATACCCTACTCTAGTGTGGTGTGGTGAATTGCCTTGTAGGCTAAGGATGAATAAGTACAAGGGAAGAACAGCTGAGGGAGTCTTGGATTAGGGGGTGTTCGGATAGCCGGACTATACCTTCAGCCGGACTCCTGGACTATGAAGATACAAGATTGAAGACTTTGTCCCGTGTCCGGAAGGGACTTTCCTTGGCGTGGAAGGCAAGCTTGGCGATACGGATATGCAGATATGCTACCATCGTAACCGACTTTGTGTAACCCTAACCCTCTCCGGACTACAGTCAGCAAGATTGGGATACGAACGATGAAGAAATTCAAAGCCCACCCACCACCCACTTTGTAGCCACTGTCGACGAATTAACCAACATGCTCGACTTCGACTCCGAAGACATCGACGGTATGGACGCCGATGAAGGAGACGATGAAGAACCAGCGCCTATTGGGCCCTGGAACGCCACCTCGTCATATGACGTATATATGGTGGACGCACCAAAAGATGACGACGAAGAGCGGAAGGACGCACCGAAGGCTTGTTCCCTCAAAAAAAGTCAAAACGGCGACGCAAGCGCCGCCCCAAATCCCGCCTCGATAGAAATAGCGATCACACAGACTCAGCGCTAGAGCAGGGTGAACCGCTGCCGGACAACGGCAATCCGGATAATCAAACCGAACAAACAAATCCTATAAAGGATAATGGTCCGGATGACATAACGCCGAACAGGCACCCAGAGCAGCAGAATGCCCGTAAAAGGCTTGTTGCCACCGCGAGAAGTCTGAAAAAGCAGAAGCAAAGGCTCAAGGCTGCACAAGACACACTCCAAATCATATGGAGTAAAATACTCAACACAGCAGCGATGTACGGCGACAATCGCCCCTCCAAGAGCTACGCAAAGCGGAAGCTGCTACCTGAATTCGATGAGGAGGCCTCAGACCCCGCACAACCAAATATCAAAGCAGCCATCTGGTCGGATAGACGACCCCTCTATCAACATAGAGCGGCATACAACGCCACTCACAATACAACACGCGACCCATGCGAGGGCTCGCACCCAAAGGACGGCGCAACAAGATCCATCTATGGACTACGCAAGCGCTCCCCAGCATACAATGCAACACAAAAAACATCCGAACAACATGGTACACCCAGCTACAGGGGTGCCGCACACCCCCTATGTTTCACCGATGAGGTGTTGGACCATGAATTTCCAGAGGGATTCAAACCCGTAAACATAGAGACATACGACGGAACAACAGACCCGGGGGTCTGGATTGAGGACTACATCCTTCATATCCATATGGCTCGAGGAGATGATCTCCACGCCATCAAGTACTTACCCCTCAAGCTCAAAGGGCCAGCTCGTAACTGGCTTAAAGGCCTCCCCAAAAGCTCCATTGGAAGTTGGGAAGAGCTCGAAGACGCCTTTCGTGCAAATTTTCAAGGGACTTATGTCCGACCTCCGGATGCGGACGATTTGAGTCATATAACTCAACAGCCCGGAGAGTCAGCCCAAAAGCTTTGGAACAGGTTTCTTACTAAAAAGAACCAGAGTGTCGACTGTCCAGACGCCGAAGCCTTGGAAGCTTTCAAGCATAGCGTCCGTGACGAATGGCTCGCCAGACACCTCGGCCAAAATAAGCCGAGAACGATGGCCGCATTAACAAACCTCATGACCTGCTTTTGCGCGGGTGAGGACAGCTGGCTAGCCAGATGCAGCACCAGTGACCCTAGTACATCTGAAGTTAGAGATGGAAACGGGAAATCATGGCGCAACGGCAATAACAAACGCCGGAATAAAGAAGACAACACGAAGGGCACGGCAGTAAATGCCGGATTCAAAAGCTCCCGGCCAGGTCAAAAGCCGCCCACTAAAGGCAACAAGGACGAACTGTCCAGCCTCAAGAAAATTCTAGACCAAGTATGTCAGATCCATAGTACCCCTGGTAAACCTGCTAATCATACCCACAGAGAATGTTGGGTCTTCAAGCAGTCCGGCAAGCTCAACGCCGTACACAAGGGGGAGGATACACCAAGTGAAGACGAAGACGATCCTCCCAAGCAAGACACGGGGGAACAAAAGAAATTTCCACCAGAAGTCAAAACAGTAAACGTGTTACTCGTGATCAAGGGGAAAAACAATGCGGCACTCCCGGGAAAATATACCCAAGTGCATGTCACCGCGAAGTCCTGCCACTGGTCGTCTCAACCGATCACTTTCAACCATCGCGATTACTCAGCAAGTATCCAACACGCAGGATGGGTTGCCCTGGTATTACACCCAGTAATTGGCGGATATCACTTCATACGAGTCTTGATGGACGGCGGCAGCAGCCTAAACCTAATATATCAGGATACAATCCGCGGGATGGGGTTAGACCCAACACAAATTCGCCATAGCAATACTACCTTTAAAGGAGTAACACCAGGCCTAGGGGCTCATTGTACGGGCTCCCTCCTACTACAAGTTATATTCGGCTCGCCCGATAACTTCCGTCGCGAGCATTTAACCTTCCACATCGCTCTGTTTCAAAGTGGCTATCAAGCACTGCACGGACACGAAGCTTTCGCTCGATTTAATGCAATACCACACTACACCTCCCTCACACTCAAGATGCCCGGTCCACGTGGCATCATTTCAGTGCACGGAAATATCAAGCGATCTCTGTGCGCCAAAGAGAGCGAGGCTGCCTTGGCAGCCGCACACTAAAGGCGCCCGTACTAGCGAAAGCATCCAATAAGGTCGTCAAGACCTCAGACACAACTAATCGAGTCCGGCGCCGCTACTTATACCGAATAAATGGTCACACCCCTATTTGTCAATACAAGGGGGCTCAACGCGCGCAGACAAGTGACAATTTCTTCTGATCTTGAATTATACATGGTTTCTTTAAAAAACTATCTTTTTGCGCGACAACCTTTTTCACCTAAATTCCTCTCTTTTACAGACGATCATCGTGCTACACCCGTCCAGAATACGGCACAACGGAGACACAGGCGCAGATGTGCAGCAGGGACCCGCTCCAAGGATTCTTTTTAGATTAAGACCCTGCATAAAACTTTTTTACTGTCTCTTGTTGATACACATCCATCGTTGAGAAGGATGCTGACGTCTTGGCATGTGGCCACGCCAGAGCAATGCACGTACCTGGACACAAGGGGCTTCTTACAAAGGCCATTACTTAGGCCCGATTTATACCACGAAGACCGAATACCTTAGGGAGTGTTCGGCGTCGCGCGTTTGGCCCTATATGAATCAGCTTCGAATCATTGTCTTTGGTCAAATGTTGGGTTTGCCCGGCTCCTGTGTTTTGGTGCCTTACGTTCCGTTTTACCGGCTAAGGTAGCACCAGGAGAACTACTGCGATTGTGCCCTGGTTCATCCGGACAAGCACCTCAGTAGAGAAAGCCGAAAACTGACTGTCATGATATAGCGTGAGACTGGTCAACCACTCGATGACCTGTTGGAATGTTAGAATTCCTCCGCCTTACCGAAGGGCCATTTTCTGGCCAGGCATGTACGCACCCCGGGATCGGGAGAGTGCGGAGCCACCAGGGGCTATTTAGTAGCCCCACTGTCAAACTCCTATGGCTAAGTGAAAGTGCTAAAGCATTATAGTCCGGTTGCCTTGCTCGCTCCGCTATCACCTCCTTAATAGGACCAAGACGTTGGGTTAAGTGTGAACGCATGTTTTTGCGAGCACCTCCGCATTATATGCGTGAGGGTTGAAGCCGACGACTGCAATCTTTCAGGTTATACACATGTATGCATAAACGGCCGCCCAGGAGGCATTATATTACTTTCAGGCAAAAGTATAAAAATAGCCTTATAAAAACTATAAAAGCATTTCGCTTACAATGAGTTTACATATCACTCAAACATAATATTTTTTTAGCACTGGGTCTCTATCAAACGAGCACCCTCAAGAACTTCTTCAATGTAGTGCTCAGCAGCCCTTCGACCTATGGCCGAATCCCGCGCTGCAACAGTGGTAGCATCCATCTCCGCCCAGTATGCTTTAACATGGGCAAAGGCCATCCGTGCGCCCTCTATGCATGCTGACCTCTTCATCGCATTAATGCGCGGCACCACGTCAAGGAACTGGTGCACCAAGCTGAAATAGCTGTTCGGTTTTGACCTTTCCGGCCATAGCTTATCCACAACAGACCTCATGGAGAGTCCGAACAACCTATTTAGTTCTGCCCATTCGGCTAATTGGTCGGTCAATGAAAGCGGACGCTCGGGAGAATGGAATTATCTCCAAAACAGGTGGTCTACTTCACGGTCCGTCTGACCCTGGAAGTACTTGGCCGCATCGGCAGCGCTCGCTGCCAAATCCATATACACATCCTCCGAACACCACAGTTGATCCAGAGGGGCATACCGTGGATCTCCGAACTTCCTCCGCAACATAAAGGATTTCCCAGCTACAATATCCCCGGCTTCCTGCAGCTCCTCCTTCTTTGCCCTCATAGCAGAGCGGAGGTCTTTTCCCGTTGTAGCAGCCTTCTCAAGGTCCGATGCCTTTGCCTGGTTTTCCTTTTCAAGAACCCGGCACCGATCGGTGGCGGCTTTTAATTCTATGGCCATCTTGGCCATCTTATCTCGGCTCTCGCCATGCGCGGCCGTCTCGGCTTTCAACTCTTCGGCCGCCTTCAAAGCAGCCGCATTACCAACCCTCGCTTGTTACTTGGCTCGGGTAAGTTCTACCCGCAAGGCTTCAACAGTGGTAGCTCCATCTGCAGTCACAACATATTAAAGATACTGGCATCATGCTGCTCTTACTATGTGGCGTTTACCAGATAATGACACTTACCCTATGCCTCGTCAAGCCTTTTGTTAACAAGCTCTATGTCGGCGTCTGCCGCATCCAACTGCCGTTTTAAATGGGTAAACTCGCTAGTCCGGCTAGCCACTGAAGCTTCCACCACTTGCACATAGAGGCAGTATGGTTACTACCTGGGATTATGATCCTCTGATCGTTGTCGTTCTCGACGACAACCAGAGTCTCAAGGGCTACTATCTACACAGGGCACACCTAGCATGTGCAGGACTATCATACATTATTTTACGTACCTCAAAGTCTGTCAGTAGACTCATAAATGCTTTATGCAATCTGCTTTCGGCGGACCAGATTCTCTCCATCACCATATTCATCAGCACACGGTGTTCATCTAAGATGGCCGCTCGCCCCACCAACTACCTCAGAACATCCGACCGCGCACTAGACGGTGTTGGACTCTTTTGTCTGCTCTCTTCGGGAGCCGGACACTGGGAGCTTCGGGGGTCAACGGGATAATCTTCTGGCCTCGCCGGACTCGGAGAGGCCCTTTGTGACGACACTTCAGGATCGCCCGCTTCCGGAGCGGAGGAGGCGTTTCGCTCTCCATCATCTCTGGAAGAAGATCCCCCAAAGACGAGCTCATTTGAGAGTGGCTAAGGCCCAAACTACAAAGATATATGCGGTGGTTATTTTCTCAGAACAAAAAGATGGCATATCTGTACTGTTAAAGTATTTCGGGTCACTTACGACTCGTGGGAGAATTGATCCCCCCGCGGACTTTGTGCGGCAACAGCACCCCCCAAGGTAGGACCCTCTCTGGGAGACTTCTTCTCCCGTTTGGAAGCTTCGGCTTCCGAATGCCCGGGCGCGGTCCTTTTCCTCTTCCGGTCGTCTTCCTTCATGGAGACGCTCGCTCCCTCGGTTAGAATGGGCAGCGTTGGGGGCCCGCGTCCGCCCTTATTACCCTCCATAGTATCTTCCTTCAAGGGCTCCGGGCAAGGTGCGATCTAGAGCATCTTTTCCAGTACCGGATTTTCCAAACCCTCAGGGAGGGGGGCCGAACACCGAATCAACTTCACCTTTGTTAGCCAGTCCTGATCAAAAAACGAACTCTCAGAAATAACTTCGTAACAAATGAGAGACAGTATGTTCGGCCGGAAGATTTCTTACCTGTTCGGCGGTGCGGTTACTGCTCAGGCCCACGTCCTCGGTGATTTCCGGACACTCTACCTGAGGTCCGAAGAATGACTTGTACATCTCCTCGTGCGTCAGGCCGAGGAAATTTTGAATGGCACGCGGGCCCTCGGGATTGAACTCCCACAAGCAAAGGGGCCGGCGTTTGCAAGGCTGGACTTGATGAACCAGCATAACTTGTGTTACCGCAACCAAACTGAAATCTCCATTGAAGAGATCTCAAATGCGGCTTTGCAGTATAGGCACGTCCTTGGCTGGACCCCAACTCAGTCCTCTGGTAATCCATGACATCAGTTGTGGTGGAGGGCCCGAGCGGAAAACGGGGGCGGCCACCCACTTGGCACTTCTAGGAGCCGTGATGTAGAACCACTCCTGTTGCCACAATTCAGACACCTCTGGAATGGAACCTTTGGGCCATGAAGCTCCCGTCATCTTGCATATTGAGGCACCTCCACACGCCGCATGTTGCCCCTCGATCATCTTCGGCTTTACTTCAAAGGTCTTGAGCCATAGGCCAAAGTGAGGGGTAACCCGGAGTAAGGCCTCGCACACGACAATAAATGTCGTGATATGAAGAAAGGAGTCCGGAGCTAGATCATGGAAATCTAGCCCGTAATAAAACATCAAGCCCCT
This sequence comes from Triticum monococcum, assembly GCA_034509565.1. Taxonomy (NCBI): domain Eukaryota; kingdom Viridiplantae; phylum Streptophyta; class Magnoliopsida; order Poales; family Poaceae; genus Triticum; species Triticum monococcum. The sequence continues at coordinate 359,860,868 of CM067845.1, read as the reverse complement.
GAAGAAAGGATCCAGAGCAAGGCCTAGACCTCGTAGGATGTGGGAGACGAACACGACGCTCTCGTTGGGTTCGGGGAAGGGGACGGCCTGCCCCCGGGGAGGCAGCCGATGCAAAATCTCGGCGGTCAGATATCTGGCCTCCCTCAACTTTTTGATGTCTTCTTCCGTGACGGAGGAAGGCACCCATCAGCCTTGAAGGCTAGATCCGGACATGACTGAAGGTTCGGAGCACCTGACCTGAACATTGGGCGTTTGAGCTTGAGGTGGGGGAAGGATTCCATTGAGAACGGGAGGGAAAAATAAAAGCCGTGTCCCTTTATAAAGAGGGTGAATATCAAGCGTCCTCTCCGTATCCGTTTGGACTTGCCTATAATCTAGGAGTCCTAGAAGCGGTTGGGTTGCCCATGCCCGTATTGATGAGAATCCTAGAATAAGGGGACATGATCTCTGCTTTAACAAGACGTGCTAAGGAAACCGCCTCGCGTGACACGCTGAGGTGGGATAATGAAACGACTCGGATAAAGGCTTGGCCGTGGTGTGTCACACTACGGAATACGTCAGCAGTTTATATTTGTGTAAATATTATTCTCTCTATGGCAATATGTGGAAACTTATTTTGCAGAGCCGGACACTATCTTTGTGTTCAAAATCTTCTATGAAGTACTTGGAGGAGGAACCCGCCTTGCAATGCCAAAGACAATCTGCGCGCTGGACTCGTCGTCATTGAAGCCTGGTTCAGGGGCTACTGAGGGAGTCCTGGATTAGGGGGTGTTCGGATAGCCGGACTATACCTTCAGCCGGACTCCTGGACTATGAAGATACAAGATTGAAGACTTTGTCCCGTCTCCGGAAGGGACTTTCCTTGGCGTGGAAGGCAAGCTTGGCGATACGGATATGCAGATCTCCTACCATTGTAACCGACTTTGTGTAACCCTAACCCTCTCCGGTGTCTATATAAACCGAAGGGTTTTAGTCCGTAGGACAAGATACACAACAATCATACCATAGGCTAGCTTCTAGGGTTTAGCCTCTCCGATCTCGTGGTAGATCTACTCTTGTACTACCCATATCATCAATATTAATCAAGCAGGACGTAGGGTTTTACCTCCATCGAGAGGGCCCGAACCTGGGTAAAGCTTCGTGTCCCTTGCCTCATGTTACCATCCGGCCTAGACGCACAGTTCGGGACCCCCTACCCGAGATCCGCCAGTTTTGACACCAACAACAGCCTCCTGAGGAGAGGTGTTCTTGAGCTTGGTGAGCTTGTGTGGTTGAGGATGATCTGAATGACCCCCTTCCTATGGTGGTGGCTAGTCCTATTTATAGAGGCCCTGGTCCTCTTCCCAAATATTAGGTGGGAAGGGATCCCACAACGGCAAATTTGAAGGGGGATAGCTAGTACAAGCTATCCTGAAAACGGGTGGTCTTCGCCTGCCAAAGGCTTTGGTGGTGACGCCGTCATGGGATCTGCGATGACCTCCGTCCTACCGTCCTGCTGGTCTTGGTCTTGTTGCACCAATATGGAAACCTTTGCCTGATGCCTCGGGACTCCTCACCTGCGCCTGCTCCTTTATCACCAAAGAGGCAACTGGTGCTCTGCGCCCGCTGGCGCCCGCCTCGCCTTTATCGTCATGGCTCACGTCACAGGAACCTCATGAGGTGCCCATGACCTTGATCTCTCCGCTCCTCGCGAGCCAGCCTAGCGAGGCTGCCCTTGAGGAGGTCTTGTGTCGTCCGCCTCGCGGGGGTCTTGAGTGCTTGCTGGTGAAGATGGGCCATACCAGGCCGCTAGGGGAGCCACGCCATGGGCCGCAGGCAGGCAAGTCTGGGGACCCCCGTTCCCAGAACACCGACAGCGGTGTGGCGAGACGAGGGTCGCCCCTTTTAAAAAAACACATGACATTACAATGGGTAAAGCGCAGTAAGAAAGTTCATTTTGAGGAGACACCTTCAGGGTACTTACGTGGGAGGAAGGGAGAAGGCCAGGGTAATCGGCTATAATGGCCACTTCCGTGCCATCATAACTCGTTTGATAGAAAACCCCCTCCTTGAGCTCTACAGATATGTTCGGATCCTCTTCGAATGCGGGATCCACGTCCCGATTATGGTCCTCTGGCTGCAGGGCGGGGCTATAAATCTCTGCGACAACTTTCCTCCATTCCTGTCAAGAAATGGTGGGGTTGCGTTCGGCGGGGTACGACTCGGGAGGAGCATTAAGTAAAATCACTAAGCGAAGGCTTACCCAGCTGGGAGGATTGTACATGGAAAAGCCATCTCGGCACTTAAGGCGAGTGAATTCCTCTTTCTCCCCCTTAAAAAGATCAGCCAGCATGGCAGTCAAGGCGGCGAAGTTGTCCGGACCCTTATGTCTGCATCGTGATGCGTCGTCTTCTCCGTTGTAGTGCCACATGGTTAGTCCTTTGGATTGGAGTGGCTGAACTCCCCACATTATTGAAATCGCCATTACCTCAATAATGGACAGTCCGGATTGGGCGAGTTTCTTAATCTTGTCCAATAGCATCTGAACCTCCGCACTATCTTCTTCCTCGTGGCTTCGAGGGCGCCAGCTGTGGCGCTTCTTTAACGGAGCATTGGAAATGCAGGCAGGCCTCGTCGGATTGGGTCAGATAGTATGACATCTTCAATATAAAACCACTCCGAGGGCCACTCTTTGGATGCCATCTTTGGAGTGACGGATAGGTATCTTGTCCCGGCTATGCGCCACACTTCGGTGCCGCCCACCTCGAATATGGATCCTTTTTGGGAGCGAGGGACGAGGTAGAAAAGCTTCCTCCATAATTCAAAATGGGCCTCACAGCCTAGGAACAACTCGCAAAGAGCGACGAAGCCCGCGATGTGCAGAATAGAGCCTGGCGTAAGGTTATGTAGTTGGATGCCATAGTACTCCAGGAGACCTCGGAGGAAAGGATGGATTGGAAATCCGTCGCCTCTTAATAAAAAGGAAACGAAGCACACTCGCTCCCCTTCCGAAGGGTTTGGGAAATTTTCTGCCAGGGCTTCGCCACTAAAGAAGGTTAATCCTGCCCGAATGGGGACTAGATCCGCAGAGGGGAGATATCCCTACATATAGAGCTTGGTCAGTTGAGCGTGGGATACAGAACAACTTTCCCAATCGCCTTTTTGCGAACCGTGGGGGCGGGAGGAAGAACTGGGAGCGTTGGCCATGTTTGCGTGGTTTCTTGTGACAAGCTCTAAGGATTTTCCGCCTGGTGTGGAATGGCATCTGAGATTCAATCTACTTAAATAGACGCTTTCCTTGCACGGCCCGGGTGCTATGTGTAAAAATGCTTGGACCATTCATATTCGTTTGACATGTGGTTGCTGGAGCGGCGATGGCATAGAAGCCGAAGGATATAACATTTAATGTAAAGCCGAAGACCAAAGACTGAAGATGTAGATCCTAATAATGTCCTCGGGTTCAGATGCTTGAAGAATTCGGAGGAGGAACCCGCCTTGCAATGTCGAAGACAATTCGCGCACCAGACACATCGTCATTGAAGACTAGTTCGAGTGCTACTGAGGGAGTCCTGGATTATGGGGTCCTCGGGCGTCCGGGCTATGCAACATGGGCCAGACTAATGGGGCGTGAAGATACAAGATAGAAGACTTTCCCCCGTGTCCGGATGGGACTCTCCTTGGCGTGGAAGGAAAGCTTAGTATGAGGATATGAAGATTCCCTTCTCTGTAACCTGACTCTGTACAACCCTAGCCCCCTCCGGTGTCTATATAAACCGGAGGGGTTAGTCCGTAGAGGCTAGATCACAATCATAATCATATAGGCTAGACAATTAGGGTTTAGCCATTACGATCTTGTTGCAGATCAACTCTTGTAACCCCTATACTCATCAAAGTCAATCAAGCAGGACGTAGGGTATTACCTCATCAAGAGGGCCCGCACCTGGGTAAAACATTGTGTCCCTTGTCTCCTATTACCATTGATCCTTAGACACACAGTTCGGGACCCCCTACCCGAGATCTGCTGGTTTTGACACCGACACCTACGAACTATGAGGAAGCGATGATGGCCCAGATTCCGCGAAATGGCTTGAGGCCATGAAATCTGAGATGGGATCCATGTATGAGAACAAAGTGTGGACTTTGGTTGACTTGCCCGATGATCGGCAAGCCATAGAGAATAAATGGATCTTCAAGAAGAAGACTGACGATGATGGTAATGTTACTGTCTACAAAGCTCGACTTGTTGCAAAAGGTTTTCGACAAGTTCAAGGAATTGACTACGATGAGACCTTCTCACCCGTAGTGATGCTTAAGTATGTCCGAATCATGTTAGCAATTACCGCATTTCATGATTATGAAATCTGGCAAATGGATGTCAAAACTGCATTCCTTAATGGATTTCTTAAAGAAGAGTTGTATATGATGTAACCAGAAGGCTTTGTCGATCCTAAAGGTGCTAACAAAGTGTGCAAGCTCCAGCGATCCATTTATGGACTGGTGCAAGCCTCTCGGAGTTGGAAATACGATTTGATGAGGTGATCAAAGCATTTGGTTTTATACAGACTTTTAGAGAAGCCTGTATTTACAAGAAAGTGAGTGGGAGCTCTGTAGGATTTCTAATATTATATGCGGATGACATATTGTTGATTGGCAATGATACATAATTTCTGGCTAGCATAAAAGGATACTTGAATAAGAGTTTTTCAATGAAATACCTCGGTGAAGCTGCTTATATATTGGGCATCAAGATCTATATAGATAGATCAAGACACTTAATTGGACTTTCACAAAGCACATACCTTGATAAAGTTTTGAAGAAGTTCAAAATAGATCAGTGTAAGAAAGGGTTCTTGCCTGTGTTACAAGGTGTGAAGTTGAGTCAGACTCAATGCCCGACCACTGCAGAAGATAGAGAGAAAATGAAAGATGTTCCCTATGCCTCAGCCATAGGTTCTATCATGTATGCAATGTTGTGTACCAGGCCTGATGTGTGCCTTGCTATATGTTTAGAAGGGAGGTACCAAAGTAATCTAGGAGTGGATCACTGGACAGCGGTCAAGAACATCCTGAAGTACCTGAAAAGGACTAAGGATATGTTTCTCGTTTATGGAGGTGACAAAGAGCTCGTTTTAAATGGTTACGTCGATGCTAGCTTTGACACTGATTCGAATGAATCTAAGTCACAAAGCGGATACATATTTATATTGAATGGTGGAGCTATCAGTTGGTGCAGTTCCAAGCAAAGCGTCATGGCGGGATCTACGTGTAAAGCGGAGTACATAGCCGCTTCAGAAGCAGCAAATGAAGGAGTCTGGATGAAGGAGTTCATATCCAATCTAGGTGTAATACCTAGTGCATCGGGTCCAATGAAAATCTTTTGTGACAATACTGGAGCAATTGCCTTAGCGAAGGAATCTAGATTTCACAAGAGAACCAAACACATCAAGAGACGCTTCAACTCCATTCGTGATCAAGTCAAGGAGGGAGACATAGAGATTTGCAAAATACATATGGATCTGAATGTGCTAGACCTTTTGACTAAGCCTCTTCCACAAGCAAAACATGATCAGCACCAAGACTCCATTGGTGTTAGAATCATTACAATGTAATCTAGATTATTGACTCTAATGCAAGTGAGAGATTGAAGGAAATATAGGCAATAATAAAGTTGTTATTTATATTTCCTTATATCATGATAAATATTTATTATTCATGCTAGAATTGTATTAACCGTAAACTTGATACATGTGTGAATACATAGACAAAACACAGTGTCCCTAGTATGCCTCTACTAGACTAGCTCGTTAATCAAAGATGGTTAAGTTTCCTAACCATAGACATGTGTTGTCATTTGATGCACGGAATGACATCATTAGGAGAATGATGTGATGGACCAGACTAATATGTTAGCTTAGCATAATGATCGTTAAGTTTTATTGTTGTTGCTTTCTTCATGACTTATACACATTCCTTTGACTATGAGATTATGCAACTCCCGAATACCGGAGGAATACCTTGTGTTCTATCAAACGTCACAATGTAACTGGGTGATTATAAAGATGCTCTACGGGTATTTCTGAAGGTATTTGTTGGGTTCGCATAGATCAAGATTAGGATTTGTCACTCCGAGTATCGGAGAGGTATCTCTGGGCCCTCTCGGTAATGCACATCATGATAAGCCTTGCAAGCAATGTAACTAATGAGTTAGTTACGGGATGATGCATTACGGAACGAGTAAAGAGACTTGCCGGTAACGTGATTAAACTAGGTATGAAGATACCGACGATCGAATCTCGGGCAAGTAACATACCGATGACAAAGGGAATGACGTATGTTGTCATTACGGTTTGACCAATAAAGATCTTCGTAGAATATGTAGGAACCATTATGAGCATCCAGGTTCCGCTATTGGTTATTGACCGGAGAGGTGTCTCGGTCATGTCTACATTGTTCTCGAACCCGTAGGGTCCGCACGCTTATCGTTCAATGATGATTTGTACTATGAGTTATGTGATTTGGTGACCGAAGATTGTTCAGAGTCCCAGATGAGATCACGGACATGACGAGGATTCTCGAAATGGTCGAGAGGTAAAGATTGATATATTGGATGATAGTATTCGGACACCGGAAGTGTTTCGGAAAGTATCGGGTACGTATCGGAGTACTGGGAGGGTTACCAGAACCCCTCGGGGGAAGATATGGGCCATAGGAGGGAGGCGGGCCAGCCCACAAGGGGTGGCGCACGCCCCTCCCCCCAAGGGAGGAGTCCGAATTGGACTAGGGGAGGGGGCGGCGCCCCCCTTTCCTTCTCCTTCTCCCTCTCCTTCCCCCTTTCTCCCCACGATAAAAGGAAGGGGGGCGGCGAATTGGACTAGGAGCCCAAGTGGGACTCCTCCCACTTGGGGCGCCCCTAGGCCGGCCTCCTCCCCTCTCCCTCCTTTATATACGGGGGTGAGGGCGCCTCTAACACACATCAACTGTTCCAAGCCGTGTGCGGCACCCCCTCCACTGTTTGCTCCTACGGTCATATTGTCGTAGTGCTTAGGCGAAGCACTGCGCGGATCACTTCACCATCACTATCACCACGCAGTCATGCAGACCAAACTCACCCTCGACACTTTGCTGGATCGAGGGACGTCATCGAGCTGAACGTGTGCAGAACTCGGAGGTGACGTACGTTTGGTAGTTGATCGGTTGAATCGAGAAGACGTTCGACTACATCAACCGCGTTAAGTAAACGCTTCCGCTTTCGGTCTACGAGGGTACGTGGACACACTCCCCCCCTCTCGTTGCTATCCATCTCTTAGATAGGTCTTGCGTGATTGTAGGAACTTTTTTGAAATTGCATGCTACGTTCCCCAACACTCCAAATAGCCATGCAAAACGTTAAGAAGCCAGCCTTTCCCTGCCTCGACTAACCGTTCATCAGCAGGCAGTTTCCATCTAGTTCTCATTCTCTCCCATATGCTCCTGGGATGTTTACAAGAGATCAACACATGGAAACTTCCATCGGCTTTGACACCACACAAGGTACAACTTGCACGTGTGGCCAAATGTCGAGAAGCTTGCAGGTCATGGTAGCCAATGCACCCGATACTACACTCCACATAGTGTTTTTCATCTTTTGAGGAACCCTCGCCTGCTAGATCAAGTTCCAAATCGAATTATCCCCTCCTAAGGTTGAGTTTGACACCCCAACCGTAAATAGATCATCATTCGGTGTTGTCGCTAGTCGATACACACTCTTGATAGAAAAGGGCCTACGATTCTCCGGGAACCACGCGAAGAAATCCTCCCACTGTCTAGTTGAAGTGTGAATCTTTACAATCTCCCACACATCCATGGTCCAAAAGTGGTCATTGAGATGATGAACATCCCAAGCAACGTTTTCGTCCAAAAAGTCTATGACCCAATTAAACCAGCAGTTACGTTAGGGGTAACCAGTCTAAGGGACAGTCCCCTAGGTATACAAGGATGTCTCCATGTTCTGATAGAGGAACCATCCCCCACTCACCAAATGATACCTTTCTTAGCAAGTTCAATCCCATACTCAATACATTTCCAGATTGTCAATGAGTTGCCAGAAAACAAAGTGTCTAAAAGATTACCGTTGGGTAAATATTTTGCCTTCAGAAAACGTGCACATAAACTGTCGGGTGCCTCAAGTAGTCTCCAAGCTTGCTTAGCAAGAAGCGCTTGGTTAAAGGTATGCATGTCTCAGAACCCCATATCACTTTTGGACTTTGGTAGTCGCATTTTATCCCAACTCAACCAGGCCATTTTCCTTTTGCCATTCTCCACTCCCAACAAATATTGACGTATTAACCGTGTTAGATCATCACATACCGAGGACGGTAACCAGAAGACGCTCATCACATATGTGGGGATGGCTTCATCTATTGCTTTAACTAGGAGTTCCATACTTCCACTATACATATAACATTCACACCAATCGACAAGTCTCTTGCTTAATAGTTCCTGAAGTGTTTCAAATCTCCCTTTGTGCATTCTCCCCTCAAGGATAGGGAGCCCAAGATACTTTGGATATAAAACTCCTTGCGTTACTTCAAGAAAAAGATTTCACTTTCGCAGTTACTCCATCAAACATGAATCATGAACAAATTTGAACCCATCACATGATCTACATCACCACCACTACCTCATTCGATAAACTAAATCATGTAAGGCAACTCATGTAGCTATTGTATTGAACATCAAATATACAACTAGGAGGAGAGATTACAATATTGGATACTGGAATAAATCGAGTCTGGGGGGGTGGACTACTCACAACTCATCTTGGAGCAAGATGGTCAAGGTTGATGATGAAGATGAATTCCTCCTCCGGCAAAGGTTTGAATCACGACTGGAAACAAAGATCGCCTCAAAAACGTGATGTGGCAGCGACGTAAAGCTGATCGATAAATTGGAGGTGCTAATGAGAGTATATATAAGCTAGTGGGCACCATAGGCCAGCCAGGTGAGCCCCACAGGCCATAGGCGCCCCATATAGTTTCTCTAGGCCCTAGGGCGCCTACACCAAGTACTTAGGCACTGGGGGTGGCCCCTGGTGTGAGCCCCAGGCTCCAGGTGTACTCATGTTCTCGAGATTTCCAAATTTAGCTTTTCTGAATTTTTTCAGCACCTTTTCTGAGTATTTTCCTGAAAATGCAAAAACAAAAGAAAACATGAACTAGCACCGGACACTGAATCGGTATGTTAGTCCAACAAAAACCCTGGTCATAATGTTTAGAAGTTATAGAAATATAGCATGAACCATGCAATAATTGTCGATACGTTTGAGTCATGTCTGAGATGAAATGGGAACATTCACAACAGTTTGGTTTTATTTTCCACTGCTGAAGAAGCTTTTCAGCATCTTTTCACTAGCGCATAAAATTTCAACTTGCTTCTTGTCATGCATGAAAGGGTCACATGGGTCAATGGGATTTTCTGATGAGTTAGAGCATCTATAGCCAGATTTGGCAAATCCGACCCCTCAAACGCCTGTGGACATGCCCACGCGCGTCCGCGGACAGTGACCAGTCATGCCTCAAATATTTCATTCTAAGGATACCTCAAATCCATATTATTACATGCAACGTAAACCAATCTTTAAGCGGAGCTTGTCCGGCGGCTGACTGCGCTCCCAGAGTGGTGATCCGGTTGCCGGCAAGGTAAAGTAGGGCATGGGACATGAGCCGGCTCACGGGACTCAAGGCGCCGCCATCTCCCATGACCTACTCTTCCTCGCCGGAGCCCGGAACCCGGACAGTGCCGGTAGAGGGATCGATGTTGGACCCGTCATGGGACAAGCCGGCGACATCCACCACGACGCGGTTGCGGCGCCCGGAGTGGTGCACCATACGAGGAGCTGGAGAATGCGCATCCGCCTCGCCAACATCCACCACTGATTCCTATGCCTGCTGCCTCGCATGACGTGCACGCCGTGCCATGTCTTCATGGGACAACGCCCATGGTGCGTCCATGGCCTCGGCGTGCCAACGGAGGGGTTCGCGTCCGCCACATCGTTCGAGTGACAGACCAACCGCGCCCCCTCTGGTGAGGCATCGATGGCACAACTAGCGTCTGATCCATGCGCCATTTAGGTGGACATAATGGGTTCCCGACGGAAGGAGTCAGAGCGCTGCCGTTGGATGGCCTCCTTTCGGGAGCGGTGGAGCACAATCTGGACGACCATCTCCTCCTCGGGGTCGCGTGGGATGAGCTAGGGGCGAGGGATCTGGAGGTGTAGGACTCGGATCCGCTGTCCGCCATGCCGGAGAAGGCCGAAAATCACCGGACGGGAGTTTAGGTGGCTAGGGTTTGGTCCGGCGAGCGAATGAGGAGGAATATATGTGGGGTTGGGTGGGCCAGCGTTGGCCAGGACCGACGTGGCGGACGCGCCCGGGTGCACCCGGCGCCCCCATATCCGCTCTAGATTTGAGATGGATATGAGGAGTGCCGGTTAGCCCGCACGTTTGTGGCCGGTTTGGGGCGCTCGTCTGAGTCGCTTTTTGATGACTGGTCAGTGACCGGGCTATCCGCCCAGGCGTTTCAATCGGGTTTAGGGCGTCCGGTTGTAGATGCTCTTACTGCATATATCAAATGAGGTAAAGCCAATAATTCCAACATGACCTAAAAGTAACTAGATGGTGAAGTGGTGGGCCCCAAAGGGTCAAACAAGTCGCCCCGCTACTGCAGTTGTTGTGGCGAAGTGGTGGGTCCCACAAAGAAGGCAACGGGTTCAAGAAGACGGCAACTCGAGCAAAGATCGTGTAAGGGCATGTAGCTAATTTCTTTGCAACCGGTAGTGGATGTCCAAGTTCACTAGTGGCACATACCAAAGTTTTCCAAAAGGATTTGCCTTCTCTTAGCTAAGCGATGATCTGTCAGTAAGCAAGCCAATTCCCTTCATTGTACAAGATCTCATCTCTTAGGTAAATATTTTCTAACTTAAATTTAGTCATTCCATAATTTTATGAGTGTGTAAAAATTATTTATTAGACATGACATTAAGATGTAATTGACATTATAACATGTTGTTATGTCCCCTTTAAGTGACATGCATTAGATAAGAAAACACATTTTTTTTTACTTGTACTGCCCTAAGAGAACTGTTTCTACATGTCTTAGCTTGCTTGGTGAAGCATTAAAAAAACAGTAAATTTTCAACAAGGATTGCGCATGTAAGAGATTTTCATCCGTTCTAACGAAGTTTGTGTCATCCCTGTCAAGAATGTCAAAACAAACGGTAAAAAATTGAAATTTGTTCCACTTCTTAAATCATGTATGTCCTTATATGTAAAGAAGAAGACACGCGAATTAGTTAGCAGCTGCGTCGTATAGTACAATACAAGATGGGCACATGTCATTCCTGATGGAATCTAGGCAACAACCTTGGCTGGTGTAGCGCACTGACGCACTCATCATCCTTATACTACTGTGATCGTGCCATCTGCCATGCCTATCCACAAAGAGCAACAATATATTTAGCTAGTTCCAGTTACGTACGTACGCAGCTGTCCATTTGCCACCTTACTTTGACTATGACGCGACGTTCGCTGCTACCAAGGGCATCTCAATGCTGAACCTCAAACCGAACCGTTTACCGCTTGCACAATCTATTCGGACCGGATCTGGACGTGATATTGTCATCCAATGTGATATTCGTCGACCATGGATCGGTAAGGATGTTTGTTTACTATAAACTGGAGGCAAACCATGGAGATCTTGCGGACGTTCAGACCGCTGACACACACATGTTGACACTTCGGGCCTATTAAAAAATCTCCCTCTCCTGCGCGAAGCGGTTGCCGTGCATTCATACCGCTTCAGAGCATCAACACCTCATTTATACCGGTTCAGGGCGGACGCAACCTGTTACTGGTGCCGGCATTGAAGCGGCATGTTGGTTGAGAGAGCCGCCCGCACCGCGTCCTGTTCATACCGGAGAGACGTTATTGGATGAGACGGACATATATCTACCACAGTTAATCAGGATGCCCGTCCGTTCACCTGCCATCATAAAACAAGCACGTCGTCCGAGAAACCAGCTCTGACACTCGCATTGACACACCCCGCCGCTTGGCCTAGCTGGCATCCGCTATTTAAACAAGGACGCGCCTGGCACAAACCGCACAACACCACGTCCCGCTTCACATCCTCCTTCATGCACCAGCTAGGTCATGACCTTGAGCCGAGCTCTAGATCATTATGGGAGAGCCTCTCGATGGAGCAGAAGCACGAGCTGGCTGTCAGCCAGCTCATTGGAGGTCTCCGGCGATGCCCCGACGATGAAGACGAGCTCCGAAAACAAGTCGGCGCCCCTACCCACGCCGTTCCATGCCGGCTTGACCATGGAGCTGGTGCAGCCACACTTCAACAACGCCATGGCAGAGAAGGAGCCGTCGTCGCAGTCGTTGTTGGTGTTCCCGCGGACGTAGGAGGAGGAGCGGTACAACCTCTCCTTCCTTGAGCAACACCGCCTTGCGGAGGACTAAATGTATGGCGAGCTCGTGAGCGAGGAGGCCGTGGCAGTCATTGTTGGAAATATGCCCTAGAGGCAATAATAAATAAGTTATTATTATATTTCCTTGTTCACGATAATCGTTTATTATCCATGCTAGAATTTTATTGATAGGAAACTCAGATACATGTGTGGATACATAGACAACACCATGTCCCTAGTAAGCCTCTAGTTGACTAGCTCGTTGATCAATAGATGGTTACGGTTTCCTGACCATGGACATTGGATGTCGTTGATAACGGGATCACATCATTAGGAGAATGATGTGATGGACAAGACCCAATCCTAAGCCTAGCACAAAGATCGTGTAGTTCGTATGCTAAAGCTTTTCTAATGTCAAGTATCATTTCCTTAGACCATGAGATTGTGCAACTCCCGGATATCGTAGGAGTGCTTTGGGTGTGCCAAACGTCACAACGTAACTGGGTGGCTATAAAGGTACACTACAGGTATCTCCAAAAGTATCTGTTGGGTTGGCACGAATCGAGACTGGGATTTGTCACTCCGTGTAAACGGAGAGGTATCTCTGGGCCCACTCGGTAGGACATCATCATATGCGCAATGTGACCAAGGAGTTGATCACGGGATGATGTGTTACGGAACGAGTAAAGAGACTTGCCGGTAACGAGATTGAACAAGGTATCGGGATACCGACGATCGAATCTTGGGCAAGTACAATACCGCTAGACAAAGGGAATTGTATACGGGATTGATTAAGTCCTTGACATCGTGGTTCATCCGATGAGATCATCGTGGAACATGTGGGAGCAAACATGGGTATCCAGATCCCGCTGTTGGTTATTGACCGGAGAACGTCTCGGTCATGTCTGCATGTCTCCCGAACCCGTAGGGTCTACACACTTAAGGTTCGATGACGCTAGGGTTATAAAGGAAGTTTGTATGTGGTTATCGAATGTTGTTTGGAGTCCCGGATGAGATCCCGGACGTCACGAGGAGTTCCAAAATAGTCCGGAGGTAAAGATTTATATATGGGAAGTCCTGTTTTGGTCACCGGAAGAGTTTCGGGGTTTATCGGTAACGTACCGGGACCACCGGGAGGGTCCCGGGGGTCCACCAAGTGGGGCCACCTGCCCCGGAGGCTTGCATGGGCCAAGGGTGGTGAGGGACCAGCCCCTAAGTGGGCTGGTGCGCCTCCCACAAGGCCCAAGGCGCAGCAAAGGAGGAGAGAGGGGAAACCCTAGGCTTAGATGGGCCTAAGGCCCACCCTAGGGGGCGCCCTCCTCTCTCCCCCTCTTGGCCGCCTCCCCTTTCCCATCTAGGGCTGCCGCCCCCCCTAGGGGTGGGAACCCTAGAGGGGGCGCACCCTCCTCCCTCTCCCCTATATATAGTGAGGCATGGGGCTGCCCATAACACGCGATCTGATCTCTGCCGGTTGGTGCAGCCCTCCCTCTCTTCTCCTCATATCCAGTGGTGCTTGGCGAAGCCCTGCAGGATTGCCACGCTCCTCCACCATCACCATGCCGTTGTGCTTCTGCTGGATGGAGTCTTCCTCAACCTCTCCCTGTCTCCTTGCTGGATCAAGGCGTGGGAGACGTCACCGGGCTGTACGTGTGTTGAACGCGGAGGTGCCGTCCGTTGGGCACTAGGATCATCGGTGATTTGGATCACGACGAGTAAGACTCCATCAACCCCGTTCACTTGAACGCTTCCGCTTAGCGATCTACAAGGGTATGTAGATGCACTCTCCTTCCCCTCGTTGCTAGTCTCTCCATAGATAGATCTTGGTGACACGTAGGAAAATTTTGAATTTCTGCTACGTTCTCCAACAGTGGCATCATGAGCTAGGTCTATTGCGTAGATTCTATGCACGAGTAGAACACAAAGTAGTTGTGGGCGTTGATCTTGTTCAATATGCTTGCCGTTACTAGTCTTATCTTGATTCGGCGGCATCGTGGGATGAAGCGGCCCGGACCAACCTTACACGTACTCTTACGTGAGACCGGTTCCACCGACTGACATGCACTAGTTGCATAAGGTGGCTGGCGGGTGTCTGTCTCTCCCACTTTAGTCGGATCGGATTCGATGAAAAGGGTCCTTATGAAGGGTAAATAGCAATTGGCATATCACATTGTGGTCTTTGCGTAGGTAAGAAACGTTCTTGCTAGAAACCCATAGCAGCCACGTAAAACATGCAAACAACAATTAGAGGACGTCTAACTTGTTTTTGCAGGGTATGCTATGTGATGTGATATGGCCAAAGGATGTGATGAATGACATGTGATGTATGAGATTGATCATGTTCTTGTAATAGGAATCATGACTTGCATGTCGATGAGTATGACAACCGGCAGGAGCCATAGGAGTTGTCTTTATTTATTTATGACCTGCGGGTCAACATAAACGTCATGTAATTACTTTACATTATTGCTAATCGTTAGCTGTAGTAGTAGAAGTAATAGTTGGCGAGACAACTTCAAGAAGACACGATGATGGAGATCATGGTGTCATGCCGGTGACAAAGATGATCATGGAGCCCCAAGATGGAGATCAAAGGAGCTATATGATATTGGCCATATCATGTCACTACTATTTGATTGCATGTGATGTTTATCATGTTTATACATCTTATTTGCTTAGAACGACGGTAGTGAATAAGATGATCCCTTACAACAATTTCAAGAAGTGTTCTCCCCTAACTGTGCACCGTTGCTAAAGTTCGTCGTTTCGAAGCACCACGTGATGATCGGGTGTGATAGATCCTTACGTTCACATACAACGGGTGTAAGACAGTTTTACACATGCAAAACACTTAGGGTTAAATTGATGAGCCTAGCATGTGTATAGACATGGCCTCGAAACACAGAAGACCGAAAGGTCGAGCATGAGTCGTATAGAAGATACGATCAACATGAAGATGTTCACCGACGTTGACTGGTCCGTCTCACGTGATGATCGGCCACGGCCTAGGTTACTCGGATCATGTAATCACTTAGATGACTAGAGGGATGTCTATCTGAGTGGGAGTTCATAAGATGAACTTAATTATCCTGAACATAGTCAAAAGGATTTTGCAAATTATGTCGTAGCTCGCGCTTTAGTTCTACTGTTTAGATATGTTCCTAGAGAAAATTTAGTTGAAAGTTGATAGTAGCAATTATGCGGACTAGGTCCGTAAACTGAGGATTGTCCTCATTGCTTCATAGAAGGCTTATGTCCTTAATGCACCGCTCAGTGTGCTGAACCTCGAACGTTGTTTGTGGATGTTGCGAACATCTGGCATACACGTTTTGATAACTACGTGATAGTTCAGTTAAACGGTTTAGAGTTGAGGCACCAAAGACGTTTTGAAACGTCGCGAAACATATGAGATGTTTTGAGGGCTGAAATTGGGATTTCAGGCTCGTGCCCATGTCAAGAGGTATAAGACCTCCGACGATTTTCTTAGCCTGCAAACTAAGGGAGAAAAGCTCAATTGTTGAGCTTGTGCTCAGATTGTCTGAGTACAACAATCATTTGAATCAAGTGGGAGTTGATCTTCCAGATGAGATAGTGATGTTTCTCCAAAGTCATTACCACCAAGCTGCTAGAGCTTCGTGATGAACTATAATATATCAGGGACATACATGATGGTCCTTGAGATATTCGCGATGTTTAACACCACAAAAGTAGAAATCAAGAAGGAGCATCAATTGTTGATGGTTGGTGAAACCACTAGTTTCAAGAAGGGCAAGGGCAAGAAGGGATACTTCATGAAACGGCAATTCAGCTGCTGCTCTAGTGAAGAAACCCAAGGTTGAACCCAAACCCGAGACTAAGTGCTTCTGTAATAAGGGGAACAGCCACTGGAGCAGAATTACCCTAGATACTTGGTAGATGAGAAGGCTGTCGATAGAAGTATATTGGATATACAATATGCTAATGTGTACTTTGCTAGTACTTCTAGTAGCACCAAGGTATTAGATACCGGTTCGGTTGCTAAGTGTTAGTAACTCGAAATAAAAGCTACGGAATAAACCGAGACTAGCTAAAGGTGAGCTAATGATATGTGTTGGAAGTGTTTCCAATGTTGATGTGATCAAGCATCGCACGCTCCCTCTACCATCGAGATTGCTGTTAAACCTAAATAATTGTTATTTGGTGTTTGCGTTGAGCATAGACATGATTGGATTACGTCTATCGCAATACGGTTATTCATTTAAGGAGAATAATGGTTACTCTGTTTATTTGAATAATACCTTCAATGGTCTTACGCCTAAAATGAATGGTTTATTGAATCTCGATCATAGTGATGCACATGTTCATGCCAAAAGATAGTAATGATAGTACCACCTACTTTTGGCACTGCCACGTAAGTCATATCGGTATAAAACGCATGAGGAAGCTCCATGTTGATGGATCTTTGGACTCACTCATTTTTGAAAAGTTTGAGACATGCGAACCATGTCTATTGGTGTATATGCATGAAGAAACTCCATGCAAATGGACCGTTTTGTACTCACTTGATTTTGAATCACTTGAGACATGCAAATCACACCACATGGGCAAGATGACTGAAAGCCTCGTTTTCAGTAAAATGAAACTAGAAAGCAACTTGTTGGAAGTAATACATTTTTGATGTGTGCAGTCCAATGAGTGCTGAGGCGTGTAGTGGATATCGTTATGGTCTTACTTCATAGATGATTTGAGTAGATATTGAGTATATTTACTTGATGAATCACGAGTCTGAATTATTGAAAGGTTCAAGTAATTTCAGGGTGAAGTTGAAAGATCGTCGTGACAAGAGGATAAAATATCTATGATATGATCATAGAGATGAATATCTGAATTACGAGTTTGGCACAGAATTGAGACATTGTGGAAATTGTTTCACAACTAATACAGCCTGGAACACCATAGTGTGATGGTGTGCCCGAACATCATAACTGCACCCTATTGGATATGATGCATACCATGATGTCTCTTATCGAATTACCACGATAGTTTATGGGTTAGGCATTAGAGACAACCACATTCACTTTAAAAGGGCACCACGTAATTCCGATGAGATGACACCGTATGAACTATGGTTTAGAGAAACCTAAGCTGTCATTTCTTAAAAGTTTGGGGCTGCGACGCTTATGTGGAAAAGTTTCAGGCTGATAAGCTCGAACCCAAAGCGGATAAATGCATCTTCATGGGACACCCAAAACAGTTGGGTATACCTCCTGTCTCAGATTCGAAAGCAATAAGAGATTGTTTCTAGAATCGGGTCCTTTCTCGAGAAAAGTTTCTCTCGAAAGAATTGAGTGGGAGGATGGTGGAGACTTGATGAGGTTATTGAACCGTTACTTCAACTAGTGTATAGCAGGGCACAAAGAGTTGTTCCTGTGGCACCTACACCAATTGAAGTGGAAGCTTATGATATTGATCATGAGACTTTGGATCAAGTCACTCCCAAACCTCATAGGATGACAAGGATGCGTACTACTTCTGAGTGGTACGTAATCCTGTCTTGAAAGTCATGTTGCTAGACAACAATAAACCTACGAGCTATGGAGAAGCGATGGTGGGCCCGGATTCCGATAAATGGCTCGAGACCGTATAATCCGAGAGAGGATCCATGTATGAAAACAAAGTGTAGACTTTGGAAGAACTACTTGATGATCGTAAGGCTGTTGAGTACAGATGGATTTTAAAAGGAAGACAAATAATGATGGTAAGTGTCACTATTGAGAAAGCTTGACTTGTCGTTAAGGTGTTTCCCGACAAGTTCAAGGAGTTGACTACGGTGAGACTTTCTCACTCATAGCGATGCTGAGAGTCTGTTGGAATTATATTAGCGATTACTGCATTATTTATGAAATCTTGCAGATAGGATGTCAAAACATTGTTTCCTCGACGATTTTCTTGAGGAAAGGTTGTATGTGATACAACTGGAAGGTTTTGTCAATCCTGAAATATGCTAATAAGTATGCAAAGCTCCAGCAATCGTTCTAAGGACTGGAGTAAGCATCTCGGAGTTGGAATGTATGCTTTGATGAGATGATCAAAGATTTGGGTGTATACAAAGTTTATGAGAAACTTGTATTTCCAAAGAAGTGAGCGGGAGCACTATAGAATTTCTGATGAGTATATGTTGTTGACATATTGTTGATCAGAAATGACGTAGAATTTCTGGAAAGCATATAGGGTTATTTGGAAAGTGTTTTTCAATGAAAGCCTGGATTAAGCTACTTGAACATTGGGCATCAAGATCTATAAGGATAGATCAAAACGCTTAATGGTACTTTCAAATGAGCACATTCCTTGACATGATCTTGAAGGTGTTCAAGGTGGATCAGTCAAAGAAGGAGTTATTGCCTGAGTTGTAAGGTATGAAGTTACGACTTAAAGCTCGACCACGGCAGAATAGAGAGAAAGGACGAAGGTCGTCCCCTATGCTTAAGACGTAGGCTCTACATTATGCTATGCTATGTACCGCACCTGAAGTGTGCCTTGCCATGAGTTAGTCAAGGGGTATAAGAGTGATCCAGGAATGGATCACAGGACAGCGGTCAAAGTTATCCTTAGTAACTAGTGGACTAAGGAATTTTCTCAATTATGGGGGTGGTAAAAGAGTTCGTCGTAAAGGGTTACGTCGATGCAAGCTTAACACCTATCCGGATAGCTCCGAGTAGAGATACCGGATACATATAATGGAGCAACAATTTAGAATAGCTCCAAGTAGAACAGTTATTTGGAATAGCTCCAAATAGAACATAGTAGTTGCATCTACAAGATGACATAGAAATTTGCGAAGTACATACGGATCTGAATGTTGCTGACCCGTTGACTAAAACCTCTCTCACAAGCAACATGATCAAACCTAGAACTCATTGAGTGTTAATCACATAGTGATGTGAACTAGACTACTGACTCTAGTAAACTCTTGGGTGTTAGTCACATGGCGATGTGACCTGTGAGTGTTAATCACAGGGCGATGTGAACTAGATTATTGACCCTAGTGCAAGTGGGAGACTGTTGGAAATATGCCCTAGAGGCAATAATAAATAAGTTATTATTATATTTCCTTGTTCATGATAATTGTTTATTATCCATGCTAGAATTGTATTGATAGGAAACTCAGATACATGTGTGGATACATAGACAACACCATGTCCCTAGTAAGCCTCTAGTTGACTAGCTCGTTGATCAATAGATGGTTACAGTTTCCTAACCATGGACATTGGAGATCACATCATTAGGAGAATGATGTGATGGACAAGACCCAATCCTAAGCCTAGCACAAAGATCGTGTAGTTCGTATGCTAAAGCTTTTCTAATGTCAAGTATCATTTCCTTAGACCATGAGATTGTGCAACTCCCAGATACCGTAGGAGTGCTTTGGGTGTGCCAAACGTCACAACGTAACTGGGTGGCTATAAAGGTACACTACAGGTATCTTCGAAAGTATCTGTTGGGTTGGCACAAATCGAGACTGGGATTTGTCACTCCGTGTAAACGGAGAGGTATCTCTGGGCCCACTCGGTAGGACATCATCATATGCGCAATGTGACCAAGAAGTTGATCACGGGATGATGTGTTACGGAACGAGTAAAGAGACTTGCCGGTAACGAGATTGAACAAGGTATCGGGATACCGACGATCGAATCTCGGGCAAGTACAATACCGCTAGACAAAGGGAATTGTATACGGGATTGATTAAGTCCTTGACATCGTGGTTCATCCGATGAGATCATCGTGGAACATGTGGGAGCCAACATGGGTATCCAGATCCCGCTGTTGGTTATTGACCGGAGAACGTCTCGGTCATGTCTGCATGTCTCCCGAACCCGTAGGGTCTACACACTTAAGGTTCGATGACGCTAGGGTTATAAAGGAAGTTTGTATGTGCTTACCGAATGTTGTTCGGAGTCCCGGATGAGATCCCGGACGTCACGAGGAGTCCCGGAATAGTCCGAAGGTAAAGATTTATATATGGGAAGTCCTGTTTTGGTCACCGGAAGAGTTTCGGGGTTTATCGGTAACGTACCGGGACCACCAGGAGGGTCCCGAGGGTCCACCAAGTGAGGCCACCTGCCCCGGAGGCTTGCATGGGCCAAGGGTGGTGAGGGACCAGCCCCTAAGTGGGCTGGTGCGCCTCCCACAAGGCCCAAGGCGCAGCAAAGGAGGAGAGAGGGGAAACCCTAGGCTTAGATGGGCCTAAGGCCCACCCTAGGGGGCGCCCTCCTCTCTCCCCCTCTTGGCCGCCTCCCCTTTCCCATCTAGGGCTGCCCCCCTAGGGGTGGGTACCCTAGAGGGGGCGCACCCTCCTCCCTCTCCCCTATATATAGTGAGGCCTGGGGCTGCCCATAACACGCGATCTGATCTCTGCCGGTTGGTGCAGCCCTCCCTCTCTTCTCCTCATATCCAGTGGTGCTTGGCGAAGCCCTGCAGGATTGCCACGCTCCTCCACCATCACCACGCCGTTGTGCTGCTGCTGGATGGAGTCTTCCTCAACCTCTCCCCCTCTCCTTGCTGGATCAAGGCGTGGTAGACGTCACCGGGCTGTACGTGTGTTGAACGCGGAGGTGCCGTCCGTTCGGCACTAGGATCATCGGTGATTTGGATCACGACGAGTACGACTCCATCAACCCCGTTCACTTGAACGCTTCCGCTTAGCGATCTACAAGGGTATGTAGATGCACTCTCCTTCCCCTCGTTGCTAGTCTCTCCATAGATAGATCTTGGTGACACGTAGGAAAATTTTGAATTTCTGCTACGTACTCCAACAGTCATGACCACAAAGAACCCCAAATTCGTCGTTGAGCAGCGGGCATCATACAAGACCGCACGAGCTCGCGCCGCCTGCAACGCGGTTGGGCAGGCGGCGCTAGCGGTGTAGGCGATCGCGGACGAGAACACAGGCAGCTGCACATCCTTCGCGCCACCAATGACGCTCCGTTGGCGCCGATTCCATGATGAGACGGCCCCGTTCACGTTGACCATAGACCTCACGTCCACCGACGACGAAGAGGTTGTAGACTCCGATGAGGAGTGGTAGGTCATGGGAGGCACTGATGCCGCGAGTCCCGTGGTCTGTGTCCCGTGTCCTTCTCTTCCTCGATGGAAACGCACCTTCACTTTACGGGGCTTAGCCAGCTGCCGAACACAGACACGGCCGCCTGGCATGGGCATGGACGGGAACAATAATGACTCGAAGGACGGGTGTCACCTTAGATTTAGACTAGTTTTAGGTTTGATCGCTTTTGTTTAATGAAATATGTCAAAAATGTAATGAATGTGTTTCGGTTTAGATGAAATCATTCAATTTGCATGTAATTCGTCCGATTTGTTCAAAATAGGTTTGAAATGTATGCGGGCATGGTTAAATGACCGTCTCCCGTGTCACCGTCCGTGGACGCGACCGTACGGGTGTCAGCGTTGGAGATGCCATAACATACTACTCAGACGGTCTAGTATCATGTGCTCGATTAAATGTCAATATAAGGAAAAACAGAATTTAAAATAAAATATTTAATTCTTTTACATAATTCTTAAATTATATTTCTAATTTGTACATTACTTAGAATTCTTGTAGCCTTAGCTTGAAAAGAAATGGTCTTATTTTCAAACAAGATTTACAGGTACAAAATTGACCTCATAGGGTAATTGCATGAAGTTGTCCAGATTTCTAAAGAACCCTATGTGTGAATCTCACTGTTCCATGGTTAATTGCATCTGACCTTGAGTTATTTTATTTTCTCTTTTCTTCTTTTTGTTTCACCCCTTTTAACATACTTTTGTTGTTCTATGATTTGCGGGTCAAAAATAAAAACCTTGAGTTATATTATGATTTCCCCAAAAGGACAGGTTCATTCCCTCTGAAGAAACAGATATAAAACCGCAAAAGCTCATAGCGAATATACTTAAGTGCAATGATAAGGTACGCAAAATACAAATTCAATTCTGTATTAAAAGGGCGAGCGATTGAGTCGCGGACACGAAGGTACTCGGGAACAATTATCGACCGGTTCAGTCCGGAATGGGCTCGTGATAGCACTACTAGTATATATATTTGGAGCTGGTGACTCATTCTACTTTGTCGTTTTGCACTTTGGTTGAGACTTTTATATGCCAAGGCAACACCGCACCAGCATAAAATCCCACCATTTTGGTAATGTCGCTCCTAAGGTGACCATCACTTGCAACGGCAACCGCATAAATAAACTAATAGCGTGATTAAGAGCGTTTCCAAAGCGAACCCTTAAACTACGCGTATCTGCTCGAATAGCGTGATTCAGACGTATTTTGCCATCCAACGCGGTTCTGTATTCCACCGACTGGTTCGAATACACATTTTTCCCGTAAATTGAAAGCAAACTAAAGGGCTTTGAGGAAGTCCGGACAAAAGCCACGTAAGACTCCGACACTCGGGCCCACTCAAATCCTCCTCCCGGTCCCTTTCTCTCTTGCCCTGCTCCCCTTGCTTTGCATCTGCACCCACCTTCTCTGCCGCCGCCACTTTGTTGGGGAACGCAGTAATTTCAAAAAAAAAAATTCTACGTAGACGCAAAATCCATCTAGGTGATACATAGCAACGAGAGGGGAGAGTGTTGTCCACGTACCCTCGTAGACCGAAAGCGAAAGCGTTATGACAACGCGGTTGATGTAGTCGTACGTCTTCACGATCCGACCGATCCTAGCACCGAAGGTACGACACCTCCGCGATCTGCACACGTTTAGCTCGGTGACGTCCCACGAACTCTAGATCCAGCTGAGGTCGAGGGAGAGTTTCGTCAGCACGACGGCGTGATGACGGTGATGATGAAGTTACCGACGCAGGGCTTCGCCTAAGCACTACAATGATATGACCGAGGTGCAAATCTATGGAGGGGACACCGCACACGGCTAAACAATCAACTTGTGTGTCTATGGGGTGCCCCCCTCCTCCGTATATAAAGGAGTGGAGGAGGGGGAGGGCCGGCCCTCTCATGGCGCGCCCAAGAGAAGGAAGAGGGGGAAGGAAAGGGGGGCCGACCCCCACCCAATTCGGATTGGGCTTGGGGGGGGCACCCTTCACCTTGGCCACCTCCTCCTCTCTCCCACAAAGGCCCAATAAGGCCCATACACTCTTCGGGGGGTTCCTGTAACCCCCCGGTATTCCGGTAAATGCCCGAACTCATCCGGAACCATTCTGATATCCAAACATACCCTTCCAATATATCGATCTTTATGTCTCAACCATTCCGAGACTCCTCGTTATGTCCGTGATCATATCCGGGACTCCGAACTACCTTCGCTACATCAAAACACATAAACTCATAATACCGATCGTCACCGAACGTTAAGCGTGCGGACCCTACAGGTTCGAGAACTATGTAGACATGACCGAGACACATCTCCAGTCAATAACCAATAGCGGAACCTGGATGCTCATATTAGCTCCTACATATTCTACGAAGATCTTTATCGGTCAAACCGCATAACAACATACGTTGTTCCTTTTGTCATCGGTATGTTACTTGCCCGAGATTCGATCGTCGGTATCCTCATACCTAGTTCAATCTCGTTACGGGTAAGTCTATTTACTCGTTCCATAATGCAACATCCCGCAACTAACTCATTAGTCACATTGCTTGCAAGGCTTATAGTGATGTGCATTACCGAGAGGGCCCAGAGATACCTCTCCGACAATCGGAGTGGCAAATCCTAATCTTGATGTATGCCAACTCAACAAACACCATCGGAGACACCTGTAGAGCATCTTTATAATCACCCAGTTACGTTGTGACGTTTGATAGCACACTAAGTGTTCCTCCGGTATTCGGGAGTTGCATAATCTTATAGTCATAGGAACATGTATAAGTCATGAAGAAAGCAATAGCAATAAACTAAACGATCATAATGCTAAGCTAACGGATGGGTCTTGTCCATCACATCATTCTCTAATGATGTGATCCCGTTCATCAAATGACAACGCATGTCCATGGCTAGGAAACTTAATCATCTTTAATTAACGAGCTAGTCAAGTAGAGGGATACTAGGGACACTCTGTTTGTCTATGTATTCACACATGTACTAAGTTTCCGGTTAATACAGTTCTAGCATGAATAATAAACATTTATCATGATACAAGGAAATATGAATAACAACTGTATTATTGCCTCTAGGGCATATTTCCTTCACGCTTTACCTATTTGACCGCCACCCAGGCATCGCCGGACGTCCGCAACCACCACCCATCCGTCTGCTCGCCTTGTACTAAGGATCCACCCACCAAGGATCCGTCCGCAGCCAGGTATCCTCTGCTCCCTGTTGACAACGTCCATGGCGGTCACCACGCCTGACAGGTGGTCGGTCAAATGCCATTGAGCTTATTTTCGAACTTCATGTCGTTCTTTTATAGTATGAAGGATGGCGGGGTACTCGAGCACAGAGGATGAGTTATTGTGCAATGCGTGGTCGGCCGTATCCGGGATTCCGTAGACAGGAGTAGAAGGGGGCTCTTCTCACAGCGAATGCATGGTTTGTTTTATGCGTGAAAGCACATTGCGCTCTAAGACATGCACATCATTCATGAACGCAATGTGAAGGCGTTACCGTATCGATGATACATCATCCAGACCACGGTCACCAAGTTTTGTAAAGCAGTTGATGGGTTGGAGCAATGTGGCCATTGCGTGTGACAGCCGTGGACATCGTACTTATTGATTGATTCACTCATTCACTCAATGTTGCTCTGCACATTGTGTAATCTATACGTGTTGCCATGATGTACCGCATGGTAGAGGGCATACCATTTACGCACATACATAGTTGGATGAATCTCAAAGGGCAGTATGTGTGGGGACGACATGATCCATTCATGAAAAACTTGTTGAACATCCGGTTAATAACAGTAGGAATTTGAACTATTGTTGTACTACACTTGTTTTCATGCTATGTATGAATGATGTGTGCTATTTTCTATCAGAATTTTGATGAATTCCGCTGTGTTTGATGAGTTTCGTCCAGTTAGTTGAAATATGGTTTGAAATATATGCGGATAGCGTTGGATGGCCGTCTTCTGTATCCATGTCCATGACTGGTCCCTCTGTTCACGGACGGATGCAATGTCTGGTTTGTAGACGAGCATTGGAGATGCCCTAATCATTGTTAGAGCAAGTACAATAAAGTGACATAAGCAAGCTATAATAACTAAAATATTATTTATTTACTTAGTTGGAGGGAAGAGAAGAGGAGAGAGAAGAGAAGCGGGCTCTTGGTTAGTAGCCGGCTCTAGCACGAGCCCCAAGATGCTTTGTGAGGTTGTAAGATGGGCCAACTACTAATAAAGTAGTACGCATATAAAACTTATTATTGTACATGTCGGCTACATGATTGGCTATAAATAACATGGCAACTCCTTATAATCGATTGTTGGCTGTATTATTAACCACGCTCTTATCGTTGTTGAGACAACAAGATAAAATGTGGCATTGTTTATTGCATAGTCCGAGTAGAAGGTGTGATTGGCTGGTTTATAATGTCCATCGTATACCCACAAAAACATTTCGATGTTGTTTCTTTCTAAATTTGTTTGATCGTCTCGTTGGAGCGTGATTTGATCCTATGTTAGAAGAGCATTAAGGGAGGCTTGGTCGATGTGTTGAGTCATGAGATTACTCGAGGACGACTCCACACTCCTCTTCCTTGACATTGATTTGACTCTTACAAGCCTTCTCAACCTCATTTTTTTATGAAGGGAGGGTTTTATTAGCTTAAAATGGAGCATCAAGAGGATACAGACATAATGAGCACACATCTGACCCCTGCATAGCTAAGATGCATACAGTCAACATCAGCACGCACAAGCACGCCAACAACTAGCAAAGTTATATAAAACCAAAGCTATGTGTAGGCGAGGAAAAAGAAAAAAATCTAAAGTGATCAGATCCACGGTCGGAAAATTGTAGCAATGACCATATCCGTACAAATCATCTCGTGACAACGCATGGACGATGAGTTTTCCATAGTAACACCTTCAATAAGGAAGCGGCACTCATGCGCCGCTGTCACCGGATCCAATCATCAAGGTCAGAATCTAGGTTTTCATCCTAAAAACCAGTCTAAGCATATTCGAGCAATGCCTTCAACAAGGTAAAGACGCAAAAAGGTCACCATTGCCAGGTATAACCAACTCAGGTCAAACCTAGGCTTTCACCCCAAAGCTCAAGGCCGGATGCACACAGCACCACTATCCAAGTCACAAATGTGTCGCCGCCCCCACTTTTCCGCGATCCCAGCAGCTACATGCGATGTGACCGCCACCACCGCACAACCATCCCTCTGCGTCAAGTCTTGGTCCAAAGTTTACATCTCATCGTCGAAATCAATCATCAGATCTGAAGAGATGAACCCTCTTAAAAACCTTTCGATGACCCTGCCCGTCATGAAGCCACATGAGGTCGCTATAGCACATCTACAGCTACCACCATCGACCGAG
Source organism: Triticum monococcum (assembly GCA_034509565.1). NCBI lineage: Eukaryota > Viridiplantae > Streptophyta > Magnoliopsida > Poales > Poaceae > Triticum > Triticum monococcum. The sequence continues at coordinate 359,833,953 of CM067845.1, read as the reverse complement.
CAGGTCTTGATTGAGACATAGGTAGAGGCGGAAGGTTTCAGTAGCATTCGGGTCGCTCGCCGGAGCCCATCTGAAATTGACCGAAAACCTCCCAGATCGGAGCCTCCCAAATCACAGTCTCCCAGATCCAGAGTCGCCAGAGCACGCCACCTCGCTGTCTTCATGCCCTCGATGCCTCCATGCATGCCCTGCATCTAGCCGGAGCCAAGCCGCACGAGGAGACGGGGCCGAAGCCGCACGAAGATGCCCCGCCGTCATATCAGAGGCGCTCGGCCGTCAAGTCGTTGTAGTAGGTTGCCCGTGCAGTACGCGCGAGAGTGCTGTGTTGTTGCACCGTGCTGCCATGGGCTTCCACATCTCGCTGATGAGATCCATGAAGGAGACGAGGGAACTAGCCCATGCCGCCGCCACAGCACGCAGATCCACCATGCCAAAGAACCATCAGCCACTAGAGCAGTCCCACCGCCGCCGACACCGCGCGGGCTTAGCCACGTGGTGCACGCCGACGGCGATGTGGGAGGAGAGGGAAGGCGGGGACAAGGGCTGCTAGGGTTGGGGCGCCCCGGTGCCGCTCGAGAGCGGCACGGGAGCCAACCCGAAAAAACAAACAAAAGGGAATGAGTCCTAGAGTCCACAAATGAACCTAGGAGCTCTATTGATGTCCGCTTGCTTTTATTCAATTAAGAGTGAAGGATAAATGCCCATGAGGGCTTGACAAGTGATCAAAGAATATACTCTTGTGTGATGGTATGTAAGAATGTTAGTTAAAATAACATTTGATGAACTACTTGACAAATGGTTCATGGTAGACTAGCTCACATGGCCATTCACCTAAGGGCGGCAAAATTTTGTGTTTTGACCATTTTCTAAAAGTTAATCAAGATATGACCCCACTTTGTAAAAAAATTAAAATCTGGCCCTTTTGCTACCACCAGGGTCCATGGCGGTAGGGTATAACAGCCTACCGCCGGGGACATCACTACCGCCAAACAGGCTAGCGGTAGCCTGTACAACCCTACCACCAAGGTGCCCGGGGTAGGTGCAAGCATGCACTATGTTTCATACTTAGGAAAATTCCCCAGTAGGGTGTGCAACCCTACCACCGGGGACCTTGGCGGTAGGCTATTATACCCTACCATCATGGACCCTGGCGGTAGCAAATGGGTCAGATCCCAAAAATTTACAAAGCAGGGTCAGATCTCAATCAAGTTTCAGAAAAGGGTCAAAACACGAAATTTAGCCCCTAAGGGAAACTTCAGCGCGGGTTACAAAATTCTCTGGACCAGAGGGTCAACACACTTTAAGTTTAGCCATCCAAATATTCATGGAATGGTCTAGGCATCCGAAATTCCACAAACTGGCTCAAATCTAGGGAAGTTTTGGGGGAGTATGGATGTCCATGGACGCCGCCAACTCATCCTCTGACTCCACCACAAACCCATATTTTCCTCCCCCTTCATTATCTCTCCTCTCTCCGTTGGGGGCAGCGCCATTCGAGCGGCAATGCTCGTACCATACATGGTCTTCTCCTTTGGATGCACAGTATGAAGATCTTTCCAATTGGAAGTTGTCCATCTTCTCCTATATGTACCAAATATAGCTCCAATTCCTTCCAAAAGAGTTTCTTCTTGAAAAACAAGTAGTGAAACAAGTTTCTCTATTTTCAGCATGTAGTCATTAGTGGAAAGGCTAAAACGGGCGAAACCTTGAGTTAACTAGGCAAAAAGGCCACGGGAAACCGTCAAAAATGGAGCCACCATACCTTCGGTTATTTAATATTGTTTGTCACAAGAATATCACTGTTTCTACAATTATTGAAGTATGGAACCTACATGTTGTTAGAGTATGTAATGGGCCTAATGGCCTGGGCTGGCGGTATAGCCCGTTAGTCTTGGGCAGGGGCAGAGCTACAGGGTGGCCAAGGTGGGCCGCGGTCCACCCTGGAATTTTGGTCCGGCCTTTATACATATGCAGTTAAAGATGGGCCAGAGAGAAAAAGAAAATCCCAATCATACTTGACCCAACAAGCAACAACGCACGCAGCCACCACTTCACGTCTACACCACATCGAGCCTTCCCGTCCACGATGCTCAGCCGCCTCCATCCCCGCCTGCCTCGCCGCTTCCCCGCGACCCACGTCCCCCCCACCCACCCCACCCCTGCAGGTTGTGGCCTTGCCCTTGGCCTCCCGGTGCTCGGAGCACATCTCAGGTCTCCAACACTCTGGTGGTCGTCAGATTTGAGGTCGCCCACTGCCAAATCCCCAATTGATTTAGAGTTTGTTCTTTGTTGTGCTATCCACTGTCCAAAATACGAATCGACAACCACATAGTACAAATAATTTTGCACATCATTGGTGTTCAATTATGTCATTATGTTTGATAAAAGAAAGTTATTATTGCAAAACTATTGAAGAATGAAGAGGACCATGGACACTGCTTTCGTAGACATGCTATGAAGATATAAGCATACATGATTTCTATGTGGGATTATTAATTAGTTAAGAACATTCATATGTCTTTGATGTCAAAAAAATTAGAAGGACCACCCTGACTTCAAATCCTAGATCCGCCAATTAGAGATAAGGGTCGCTTGCTTAGGGGTCAAGTAAGCCTTGCTTGGGAGTCAAGTAAACCTCTCTATATAAAGAGAGGAGATGTATCAATCTAATTAAGCAAGAATTAAGAAGAAATCCCTTCCCTCTTGCCCGGCCATGGGAAAAAAGGCCCCCGACCGGCCCTCTTGCGCCCTCCTTCTAGCTGCACCATAACAATTTGGTATCAGCTAGCTTCGGTTCGATCATGTCTTCACCGCCGTCCAACCCGTCTCCTCCGCTGCCGGTTACCTCATCGCCTCCGGCGACCACCACAGTCGCCCCGCTCCTGCCCGCGTCGGGATCCTCCATTGTACCCGCCCCCGCCGTCCTCACCTCGGAGGAGGTGTCCAGGACGCTGCGGGGCCTAACCCAGGCGGTCCAGGAAATCCACTTGTTCTTGGCCGGGACCTACGGGCTGCACCCGGCTGCACCGCCCATCACCGCCACTGCGCTGCCGTGGCTGCCATGGCAGCTGCTGCACCAGGCGGCCTCCACCGCGCTCGCCGGGCCGCTGCAGCTGCCATCCACCGCCACGCCCTGGTTACAGTGCCAGTCGCTGCTCTTGGCGGCCTCCGCCGCGCCCGGTGCTCTGCCGCAGCAGCCGCTGTCGCTGCCCCAAGGCGTCCCCGCCACGCTCGCCAGGCCGCTGCAGCTACCATCCATCGCCACCACTGCCCCGCCCTGGCTACAGTGGCAGCCACCGCTCCTGGCGGCCTCCGTTGCGCCCGGCACTCCACTGCAGCAGCCACTGCCGGTAAGCTCCGGCCCCGCATCGACCGCGCCGGCGGGAGTGATCCACCAGATCAAGTTCCCGTCGTCGCCATTACCGCTTCCCCAGGGCGTCCCCATCCAGCAGATCAAGTTCCCGCCGTCGCCGTCACCGCTTCTGGCCTGGATCACTACCCGCCACGTGTCGGCGGCGGTGAGGCTGCAGGCTGCTGCGCGCGGCCTCCTAGCGCATCGGCGTGTGCGGGAGATGCGTGGTCTGCAGCTGCCGCTCCTCCCAGCTGCGCTTCACTGCACAAAGGACCTCGATCTCATCCGCTGCACCACGGATCTTGGGCATGTTGTTTTCCCCGTGGGCAGCGACCTTAAATTCTGCGACACCGGCGGTTGGGGCGCACCCTTCCTTGTCATTCTCCATCGCAAGCCCTCCACTCTTCTTTGTGCGGTGCAGGCCAACAACCGTCCGGCGGGAAGAAGGCAGGGTGTCAACGACAGGAGCGCACCGCGTAGCACCACTGCATTCTGCCGGCCGCCGCGAGGGCACATCTGCTGGTCGCTTTTGCAAGCACTTCCAGGTGGCCATACCCATGCACTCCTTTTGTCCAGATGGTGTCCATGGGATCCAGGTGGCTGTACATGTGCATGCCCGACGTGCGGATGGTATTCTCTTTTTGTTAAGAGGTCCAAAATAAATCATCCCAGTCCATCAAGTTGAGAGTAATAAAACAAGCCGAGATGTAAAAGGCTTGTTTTTAGGTGTTAGGTTTGTGTTGCGTCGAGTCATGGTTATAAGTTGGTTAGGCTGAAGCTCGAGGACAAGCTGCATGTCCAGGTGGGGTGTAGTGTTAGAGTACGTAATGGGCCTAATGGCCTGGCTTGGCGGTATAGCCCGTTAGTCTTAGGGTTAATTAGAGATAAGGGTCGCTTGCTTAGAGGTCAAGTAAGCCTTGCTTGGGAGTCAAGTAAACCTCTCTATATAAAGAGAGGAGATGTATCAATCTAATCAAGCAAGAATTAAGAAGGAAATCCCTTCTCTCTTGCCCGCCCGTGGGTAAAAAAGGCCCCCGACCGGCCCTCTTGCGCCTTCTAGCAGTGCCATAACACATGTGGACTTTCGTAGGGCTCTCATTTGTCAGCATTTGGGAGACGAGTGAGATAGTCTAGAAGGTTGCAAATGTGCAGGTAACTGCAGACCATGGCCTTTTAAATGGGATTTTGACACTTCTGGCCTTTCTTCCGTGCACTCGATGTATTCAGCGTTAATGGATACATGGGCCAAGTTTAGTTCCAGAAGATTATGGCGCCTTAAATTACCTTGAACATAAAAGTTCGCCTTTGGTTTCTTTGCCGAAAGTTATACCACAAAGATTTTTTTTTGAAAAATAGGATACCCCGGCCTCTGCATCGGAGGATGCATGCAGCCATATTGTTAACCAAAGCATGTCTAACAAAAGTGCAAAACCAAACATGATCTCAGAAATAGAGCCCTACAAAAGGCTAAAAAAAGAGCCACATCCGTCGGATAAAGTAACAAGCTACGATGACTAAACACCTAACCTATTAGTTAGGCGTCATCCAAATCGGTTAAAGATAACTTGTGCTGCCGTCTTCCAATGGTTGCACCCAGTAATCAAAAGCTCCTTGTACTCCGCAGGTGTGAGTAACAACCACATAGGCATCCATGTTGTGGCTATGTAAATAACCTATAAAAAGTTGGTAATTTTTTTCTCATTAAATATCATATCATTTATGCAATTCCATATAGCCCAAAATAGTGTACATGTTCCTATCCGAATATGACATGCTGAGTTTGTTTTCACTCCATTAAGCCATGTCTCAAATAACGTGTTCGTACTATGTGGTGGACTGATATTAAAAGCTATATGAATAGTATGCCATAGAAGTTTGGCCAGCGGACAGTCGAGAAAGAGGTGTTTAATTGTCTCGTTCTGGTTACAGAAACAACATCTTGAACTACCTACCCATCTGCGCTTAATCAAATTATCTTTCATTAAAATCACGCCCTTGTGGACAAACCACATATTTTTTTAATTCTAAGTGGAACCTTAATCTTCGAGATATGATTAGAGGTACATAACGGCCCAACATCAATCAGGTCCAAATACATGGATTTCACCGAAAAACTACCATTTGTAGTTAATTTCCAATGACTGGCATCTGGCTCGCCGGAAAGGTGAATTTAGTCAAACAAATGTGGCAAGAGGATACTCTGTGTTGCTCCTATTATGAACAAGAAACCATTCAACACAAAAGTGCTCTTGTGAGTAAAAGAAAATTTAGTCAAACGAATGTGACAAGGGGATACTCGGTGATGATCCTATTATGACCAAGAGACCATTCAACATGAAAGTGCTCTTGTGAGCATGAGCTCACATCCACCCTTTGCTACAGTAAAATTAAAAAAATTGATGTGTGTTTCACATGTGTTCAATCTGATCCCTATGTGGGTTCGGGTTTTTGGGCTCCCGCTCGGCTCGATGAATAGGGCAACTGGCGAACTGATAGGAAAGGATTTCCATGAAGTGGTGGATGTGGATGTTGGGCCTGATGGGAAAGCAGTTGGCAAGTTCTTACGGATCAAGGTGATACCAAACATCCAACAACTATTGATGAGGGGCTTCTTGCTAGACAGAGAGGAGGATGGTCAAGGGGATGCAGATATGGTTGGCTCGTACGGACCAAGAAAAAGAAAAAGGTCCTTTGGTGCAGGTTTGAATATGAACACATGCCGGATTTTTGCTACACCTGTGGTATAATTGGCCATGGCGAGAAGGAATGCGTGAAAAAAACCCAAAGGGTGATGCCCACCAGTTTGGCCCTTGGCTGCAAGTACATGAGACGATGAAGAGAGTAGATGATGGAGGGAAGGGAAGATGGGGAGATGGAAGAGGAAATAGCGGGAGTAGGAGCTGGAGCTAGGGTCGAGGGGGGAGTGGAACATCTGATTATGGGGATAGGAGGAACTACAATCTAGGTAGAGGACGTGGTTCTGCGGGCAGTGATGCACCGACTTGGCGCAAGGAAGGTAGAAATCCAGGAAGCCGGAGCCGTAAGGAGGGTGGAGATGACGATGAAGTTACAAGTCCACTGAAGAAGAAAAATGCAGAGGAGAAGGCCTCGGATAACAGTAAAACTACAGAGACTGGAGTTTAACACTGGAAACATCTTTGATCCAAAGGGAGTGCAGAATGGGGGAGAAAGGAGTGCTGATGTGCAGGGTCATATAACAGGAGCCGGCAGGGGAGACACATGTACTGATAAGGCTGATATGAGTAGAAACAAAGGATCATAGAGCAGACTAGCCAAGGGAACCACGTGCATGGGCATGCGCAAAAGGGGAAAGCTGGAGGTAAATTTAAAAGGAAATCGGGAGTTGCAAATAGTATGGAGAAAACATCAATAGAGCAGCTACCGGTCGCATGAAAGAGGGATGAAGGGGAGATGGAGGTCGATGAAATTAACCGGGCGAAGAAAGGACGTGTGGATGATGAGGAAAAGGAGGGAGAGGGAGAGAAGGAGAAGGGAGGGGTCATGGGCGCGTCAGTAGGGGTAAATGCAGGGGAGGAAAACGACACCAACCATGCTAGCATATCGGCTGGGCTGCAGGAGCAGTCCCGCCGGGCGCAATGAAAATAATCAGTTGGAACTGCTGGGGGCTCGGGAATGGCCTGGCAGTTCGGTCTCTTCTCGAGTTGGGAAGAGTGGAGGAACCCGACATTTTATTTCTTTGTGAGACGAGGATGACGGAGAAGGAGTTGGATCGGTTTCGGTGGATGCTTGGCTTAGTTAACATGACTGCATGGAAGGCAGATGGGAGAAGTAGAGGGGTGGCCTTATTCTGGAGGAGAGGTGTGGATGTGGCGTTAAGATCCTATGGAAGAAGGCATATTGACGTTGATATAACAGAAGGAGACGGTTCACAGTGGCGTCTTACAGGGGTTTATGGTGAATCTGAGGTGACGAGGAAGAAGGAAACATGGAGAACTCTTGGTTTATTGAAACAACAACATCAAGATACCAGGTCGTGATTGTGCCTAGGGGACTTTAATGAAATACTTTCGAGTACAGAGGAGGAAGGCGGTGTGGTCCGGCCACAACACTGCATGGACGGCTTTAGGGAGGCATTGAACAGATGCGAGCTGCAGGACATTGGGTTCAAGGGTGACATATACACCTGGAGGAACCATGGTAAGGAGCGGCAAACATACATTTGTGAACGGTTGGATAGGGCGACTGCGAACGAGCAATGGTGTGAGAAATTCCCTAGGTTTGTAGTTGTCAATGGAGAGCCGCGGCATTCTGATCATCGGCCAGTCATAGTCTATACGGAGGGTGCGGAGAGTAATTGGAGTAGGGGAGACTCAGGATTCAGATTTGAAGCACGCTGTTTGCAAGAGGAAGGTTGCACTAATGTGATTCGAGAGGCCTGGAATGAGAGCAGGAGAGGGGAAAATGAAGGAGTAGCACAAACTTTGCGATCAGTGGCGGGAGAACTGACCAAGTGGAATAAGGAGGCCGTGGGAGAGATGGAAGGCCGGTTGAAAAAGGCACGCCAAGACTTGGAGAGATGCATTCTTGAGCCTGTGTCACGGGAGAAAATTATAGAGGAAGCTGGATTGAGGCGGCTGGTGGAGTTAGAAGAAAAGAAGCATACTCATTATAAACAAAGGGCTCATGTGTGGTAGCTGAGGGATGGAAATAGAAACACGGGCTATCTGAAGTTAGTGGCGACGGCGAGGAAGAAAGCTAATAGGATAAAGGAGCTCAGGAGGGAGGATGGGGTAGTAGTGAAGAAGGAAGAGGAGTTAACTAACTATGTGTGCTCTTTCTTTCAGGACCTCTTTACATCTTGCGCGGGGAGCGAACACCTGAACTCATTGAAAAGGTGAAACCGCGCGTCACCACCACCATGCATTCGATCCTTAATGCAGAGTTCACAAGGGAAGAAATAAAGGCCGCATTGGATCATATTGGAGATCTCAAGGCCACGTGGCTGGACAACACGCCCTCCGTCGTCTTCAAGCACCATTGGGATTTAATGGGGGACAAAGTGGTTGAGGAGGTCATGGATGTTCTAAATGGTGGTGATATCCCCGAAGGCTGGAACGATACCCTTGTGGTTCTTATACCCAAAGTTCATAACCCGAACAGGATCAAAGATCTTCGCCAATTAGAATGTGCAACGTAATATACAAGCTGGTCTCCAAAGTCCTAGCTAACAGGCTCAAATTGGTGCTACCGAAGATCATTTCAGATAATCAAAGTGCGTTTGTACCCGACAGATTGATCACGGATAATGTGTTGATTGCCTATGAGGTCTCACACTACTTGATGAACAAGAGGAATGGTAAGGAAGGCTATGCTGCAGTAAAGGCGGACATGAGCAAGGCGTACGACCGGGTCGAGTGGAGTTTCTTAGAGGCTATGATGACCAAGCTTGGGTTCAGCGGGCCATGGGTGAAGCTAGTTATGAAATGTGTAACTACTATACACTACGAGATAAAGGTTAACGGTACACGAACGAAACAATTCAGTCCTTCCAGAGGCCTGCGGCAAGGAGACCCGTTGTCGCCATACTTGTTTGTCATTTGCATGGAAGGATTATCTGCACTGCTAAATGAGGCGGAGGAGAAGAAAAGTATCACCGGGGTCAAAATATGTATAGCTGCTCCTAGTGTGTCTCACCTTCTCTTTGCTGATGATTCCATGCTTTTGTTGAAGGCGAACCAAGAGGAGGAGGCCGCGCTGCATGATGTTGTGCCTCTATATGAGGACCGCTCAGGGCAGTGTATTAACGTGGAGAAATCGGCCATCATGTTCAGTCTGAACACCCCGAAGGAGGCAAAAGAGTCAGTCAAGAATGCCTTACAGATCAATAGCGAAAACTGGAACGAATGATACCTTGGTCTTCCGGTGCATGTAGACAGATCAAGGAGGAAAACATTTGCTTATGTCAAAGGTAGTATCTGCGGGAGAGTATACGGCTAGCAGGAGAGGTTACTGGCTAAAGAGAGCAAAGAAGGACCGGTAAAGGGAGTTGCACATGCCATTCCAACTTACGCAATGTCATGCTTTTCGATTTAACCAAATCCTTGTGTTCAGGAATTAATAGTTTGCTTGGAAAATTCTGGTGGAGCCAACATGACAAGGAAAACACTTTGCATTGGATCAGTTGGGACAAACTGACACTGCCGAAAGCTAAAGGAGGACTTGGTTTCCGAGATATGCATAACTTCAATCATGCAATGCTGTCCAGGCAGGGATGGTGTCTCTTCCAAAATCAGGACAGTCTCTGTGCAAAGGTCCTAAAGGCTAGGTATTGAAGGAAATATGCCCTAGAGGCAATAATAAAGTTATTATTTATTTCCTTACATCATGATAAATGTTTATTATTCATGCTAGAATTGTATTAACCGGAAACATAATACATGTGTGAATACATAGACCAACAGAGTGTCACTAGTATGCCTCTACTTGACTAGCTCGTTAATCAAAGATGGTTATGTTTCCTAACCATGAACAAGGAGTTGTTATTTGATTAACGAGGTCACATCATTAGTAGAATGATCTGATTGACATGACCCATTCCAAGTATGTTGCTATTGCTTTCTTCATGACTTATACATGTTCCTGTAACTATGAGATTATGCAACTCCCGTTTACCGGAGGAACACTTTGGGTACTACCAAACGTCACAACGTAACTGGGTGATTATAAAGGAGTACTACAGGTGTCTCCAATGGTAGATGTTGGGTTGGCGTATTTCGAGATTAGGGTTTGTCACTCCGATTGTCGGAGAGGTATCTCTGGGCCCTCTCGGTAATGCACATCACATAAGCCTTGCAAGCACTGCAACTAATAAGTTAGTTGTGAGATGATGTATTACGGCACGAGTAAAGAGACTTGCCGGTAACGAGATTGAACTAGGTATTGGATACCGACGATCGAATCTCGGGCAAGTAACATACCGATGACAAAGGGAACAACGTATGTTGTTATGCGGTCTGACCGATAAAGATCTTCGTAGAATATGTAGGAGCCAATATGGGCATCCAGGTCCCGCTATTGGTTATTGACCGGAGACGTGTCTCGGTCATGTCTACATTGTTCTCGAATCGTAGGGTCCGCACGCTTAACGTTACGATGACAGTTATTATGAGTTTATGCATTTTGATGTACCGAAGGTTGTTCGGAGTCCCGGATGAGATCACGGACATGACGAGGAGTCTCGAAATGGTCGAGACGTAAAGATTGATATATTGGAAGCCTATGTTTGGGCACCGGAAGTGTTCCGGGTGAAATCGGGATTTTACCGGATTACCGGGAGGGTTACCGGAACCCCCCGGGAGGCAAATGGGCCTATTGGGCCTTAGTGGAAAAGAGAGAAGGGGCAGCCCATAGGCTAGCCGGCCGAACCCCCCTTCCCTAGTCCTATTAGGACTAGGAGAAGGGGCCGGCCCCCCTCTCTTCTCTTTCTCCCGAAGAGTCCTATTAGGAATAGGATTTGGGGGAAGGAGTCCTACTCCCGGTAGGAGTGGGACTCCTCCCTGCGCCTCCCTCCTAGCCGGCCGACCCCCTTGCCCCTGGCCTTTATATACGGGGGCAGGGGGCACCCCATAGACACACAACTTGATCCTTGAGATCGTTCCTTAGCCGTGTGCGGTGCCCCCTGCCACCAAATTCCACCTCGATCGTACCGTTGTAGTGCTTAGGCGAAGCCCTGCGTCGGTAGTACATCAAGATCGTCATCACGCCGTCGTGCTGACGGAACTCTTCCTCGACGCTTTGCTGGATCGGAGCCCGAGGAACGTCATCGAGCTGAACGTGTGCTAAGAACTCGGAGGTGCCGGAGTAACGGTGCTTGGATCGGTCGGATCGGGAAGAAGACGTACGACTACTTCCTCTACGTTGTGTGATCGCTTCCGCAGTCAGTCTACATTGGTACGTAGACAACACTCTCCCCTCTCGTTGCTGTGCATCACCATGATCTTGCGTGTGCGTAGGAAATTTTTTCAAATTACTGCGTTCCCCAACAGTGGCATCCGAGCCTAGGTTTTATGGTTTGATGTTATATGCACGAGTAGAACACAAGTGAGTTGTGGGCGATACAAGTCATACTGCCTACCAGCATGTCATACTTTGGTTCGGCGGTATTGTTGGTTGAGACGATCCGGACCAACCTTACGCGTACTCTTACGCGAGACCGGTTCCCTCAACGTGCTTTGCACATAGATGGCTTGCGGAAGACTGTCTCTCCAACTTTAGTTGAACCAAGTGTGACTACGCCCGGTCCTTGAGAAGGTTAAAACGGAGTCTATTTGACGAACTATCGTTGTGGTTTTGATGCGTAGGTGAGATGAGTTCTTACTTAAGCCCGTAGCAGCCACGTAAAACTTGCAACAACAAAGTAGAGGACGTCTAACTTGTTTTTGTAGGGTATGTTGTGATGTGATATGGTCAAGGCATGATGCGGATTTTATTGTATGAGATGATCATGTTTTGTAACTAAGTTATCGGCAACTGGCAGGAGCCATATGGTTGTCGCTTTATTGTATGCAATGCAATCGCGATGTAATGCTTTACTAGATTACTAAACGGTAGTAATAGTCGTGGAAGCATAAGATTGGCGAGACGACAACGATGCTACGATGGAGATCAAGGTGTCGCGCCGGTGACGATGGTGATCATGACGGTGCTTCGGAGATGGAGATCACAAGCACAAGATGATGATGGCCATATCATATCACTTATATTGATTGCATGTGATGTTTATCCTTTTATGCATCTTATCTTGCTTTGATTGACGGTAGCATTATAAGATGATCTCTCACTAAATTATCAAGAAGTGTTCTCCCTGAGTATGCAACGTTGCCAAAGTTCGTCGTGCCCAGACACCACGTGATGATCGGGTGTGATAAGCTCTACGTCCATCTACAACGGGTGCAAGCCAGTTTTGCACACGCAGAATACTCAGGTTATACTTGACGAGCCTAGCATATGCAGATATGGCCTCGGAACACAGAGACCGAAAGGTCGAGCGTGAATCATATAGTAGATATGATCAACATGACGATGTTCACCATTGAAAACTACTCCATCTCACGTGATGATCGGTTATGGTTTAGTTGATTTGGATCACGTGATCACTTAGAGGATTAGAGGGATGTCTATCTAAGTGGGAGTTCCTAAGTAATTTGATTAACTGAACTTAAACTTATCATGAACTTAGTACCTGATAGTATCTTGCTTGTTTATGTTGCTTGTAGATAGATGGCTCGTGCTATTGTTCCGTTGAATTTTAATGCGTTCCTTGAGAAAGCAAAGTTGAAAGATGATGGTAGCAATTACACGGACTGGGTCCGTAACCTAAGGATTATCCTCATTGCTGCACAGAAGAATTACGTCCTGGAAGCACCGCTGGGTGACAGGCCTGCTGCTGGAGCAACGCCAGATGTTATGAACGTCTGGCAGAGCAAAGCTGATGACTACTCGATAGTTCAGTGTGCCATGCTTTACGGCTTAGAATCAGGACTTCAACGACGTTTTGAACGTCATGGAGCATATGAGATGTTCCAGGAGTTGAAGTTAATATTTCAAGCAAATGCCCGAATTGAGAGATATGAAGTCTCCAATAAGTTCTATAGCTGTAAGATGGAGGAGAACAGTTCTGTCAGTGAGCATATACTCAAGATGTCTGGGTATAATAATCACTTGATTCAGATGGGAGTTAATCTTCCAGATGATTGCGTCATTGACAGAATCCTCCAATCACTACCACCAAGCTACAAGAGCTTCGTGATGAACTATAATATGCAAGGGATGAACAAGACTATTCCCGAGCTCTTCGCAATGCTGAAAGCTGCGGAGGTAGAAATCAAGAAGGAGCATCAAGTGTTGATGGTTAACAAAACCACTAGTTTCAAGAAAAAGGGCAAAGGGAAGAAGAAGGGAAACTTCAAGAAGAACAGCAAGCAAGTTGCTGCTCAGGAGAAGAAACCCAAGTCTGGACCTAAGCCTGAAACTGAGTGCTTCTACTGCAAGCAGACTGGTCACTAGAAGCGGAACTGCCCCAAGTATTTGGCGGATAAGAAGGATGGCAAAGTGAGCAAAGGTATATGTGATATACATGTTATTGATGTGTACCTTACTAGAGCTCGCAGTAGCACCTGGGTATTCGATATTGGTTCTGTTGTTAATATTTGCAACTCGAAACAGGGACTACGGATTAAGCGGACACTAGCAAAGGACGAGGTGACGATGCGCGTGGGAAACGGTTCCAAAGTCGATGTGATCGCGGTCGGCACGCTACCTCTACATCTACCTTCGGGATTAATATTAGACCTAAATAATTGTTATTTGGTGCCAGCGTTGAGCATGAACATTATATCTGGATCTTGTTTAATGCGAGACGGTTATTCATTTAAATCAGAGAATAATGGTTGTTCTATTTATATGAATAATATCTTTTATGGTCATGCACCTTTGAAGAGTGGTCTATTCTTGTTAAATCTCGAAGATAGTGATACACATATTCATAATGTAGAAGCCAAAAGATGCAAAGTTAATAATGATAGTGCAACTTATTTGTGGCACTGCCGTTTAGGTCATATTGGTGTAAAGCGCATGAAGAAACTCCATACTGATGGGCTTTTGGAATCACTTGATTATGAATCACTTGGTACTTGCGAGCCGTGCCTCATAGGCAAGATGACTAAAACACCGTTCTCCGGTACTATGGAGAGAGCAACAGATTTGTTGGAAATCATACATACCGATGTATGTGGTCCGATGAATATTGAGGCTCGCGGCGGATATCGTTATTTTCTCACCTTCACATATGATTTAAGCAGATATGGGTATATCTACTTAATGAAACATAAGTCTGAAACATTTGAAAAGTTCAAGGAATTTCAGAGTGAAGTTGAAAATCATCGTAACAAGAAAATAAAATTTCTACGATCTGATCGTGGAGGAGAATATTTGAGTTACGAGTTTGGTGTACATTTGAAAAATTGTGGAATAGTTTCACAACTCACGCCACCCGGAACACCACAGCGTAATGGTGTGTCCGAACGTCGTAATCGTACTTTACTAGATATGGTACGATCTATGATGTCTCTTACTGATTTACCGCTATCGTTTTGGGGTTATGCTTTAGAGACGGCCGCATTCACGTTAAATAGGGCACCATCAAAATCCGTTGAGACGACGCCTTATGAACTATGGTTTGGCAAGAAACCAAAGTTGTCGTTTCTTAAAGTTTGGGGCTGCGATGCTTATGTGAAAAAGCTTCAACCTGATAAACCCAAAGCGGAGAAATGTGTCTTCATAGGATACCCAAAGGAAACTGTTGGGTATACCTTCTATCACAGATCCGAAGGCAAGACATTCGTTGCTAAGAATGGATCATTTCTAGAGAAGGAGTTTCTCTCGAAAGAAGTGAGTGGGAGGAAAGTAGAACTTGACGAGGTAACTGTACCTGCTCCCTTATTGGAAAATAGTACATCACAGAAAACTGTTTCTGCGACACCTATGCCAATCAGTGAGGAAGCTAATGATGATGATCATGAAGCTTCAGATCAAGATACTACTGAACCACGTAGATCAACCAGAGTGAGATCCGCACCAGAGTGGTACGGTAATCCAGTTCTGGAAGTCATGATGCTAGATCATGATGAACCTACGAACTATGAAGAAGCGATGGTGAGCCCAGATTCCGCAAAGTGGCTTGAGGCCATGAAATCTGAGATGGGATCCATGTATGAGAACAAAGTATGGACTTTGGTTGACTTGCCCGATGATCGGCAAGCAATTGAGAATAAATGGATCTTCAAGAAAAAGACTGACGCTGACGGTAATGTTACTGTCTATAAAGCTCGACTTGTCGCAAAAGGTTTTCGACAAGTTCAAGGGGTTGACTACGATGAGACCTTCTCACCCGTAGCGATGCTTAAGTCCGTCAGAATTATGTTAGCAATTGCCGCATTTTATGATTATGAAATATGGCAGATGGATGTCAAAACTGCATTCCTGAATGGATTTCTGGAAGAAGAGTTGTATATGGTACAACCAGAAGGTTTTGTCGATCCAAAAGGAGCTAACAAAGTATGCAAACTCCAGCGATCCATTTATGGACTGGTGCAAGCATCTCGGAGTTGGAATAAATGCTTTGATAGTGTGATCAAAGCATTTGGCTTTATACAGACTTTTGGAGAAGCCTGTATTTACAAGAAAGTGAGTGGGAGCTCTGTAGCATTTCTGATATTATATGTGGATGACATATTGCTAATTGGAAATGATATAGAATTTCTGGATAGCATAAAGGGATACTTGAATAAAAGTTTTTCGATGAAAGACCTCGGGGAAGCTGCATACATATTAGGCATAAAGATCTATAGAGATATATCAAAACGCTTAATTGGACTTTCACAATGCACATACCTTGACAAAATTTTGAAGAAGTTCAAGATGGATCAAGCAAAGAAAGGGTTCTTGCCTGTGCTACAAGGTGTGAAGTTGAGTAAGACTCAATGCCCGACCACTGCAGAAGATAGAGAGAAAATGAAAGATGTTCCCTATGCTTCAGCCATAGGCTCTATCATGTATGCAATGCTGTGTACCAGACCTGATGTGTGCCTTGCTATAAGTTTAGCAGGGAGGTACCAAAGTAATCCTGGAATGGATCACTGGACAGCGGTCAAGAACATCCTGAAATACCTGAAAAGGACTAAGGATATGTTTCTCGTATATGGAGGTGACAAAGAGCTCACCGTAAGAGGTTACGTTGATGCAAGCTTTGACACTGATCCGGACGATTCTAAATCGCAAACCGGATACGTGTTTACTTTAAACGGTGGAGCTGTCAGTTGGTGCAGTTCTAAACAAAGCGTCGTAGCGGGATCTACATGTGAAGCGGAGTACATAGCTGCTTCGGAAGCAGCAAACGAAGGAGTCTGGATGAAGGAGTTCATATCCGATCTAGGTGTCATACCTAGTGCATCGGGTCCAATGAAAATCTTCTGTGACAATACTGGTGCAATTGCCTTGGCAAAGGAATCCAGATTTCACAAAAGAACCAAACACATCAAGAGACGTTTCAACTCCATCCGGGATTTAGTCCAGGTGGGAGACATAGAGATTTGCAAGATACATACGGATCTGAATGTTGCAGACCCGTTGACTAAGCCTCTTCCACGAGCAAAACATGATCGGCACCAAGGCTCCATGGGTGTTAGAATCATTACAGTGTAATCTAGATTATTGACTCTAGTGCAAGTGGGAGACTGAAGGAAATATGCCCTAGAGGCAATAATAAAGTTATTATTTATTTCCTTACATCATGATAAATGTTTATTATTCATGCAAGAATTGTATTAACCGGAAACATAATACATGTGTGAATACATAGACCAACAGAGTGTCACTAGTATGCCTCTACTTGACTAGCTCGTTAATCAAAGATGGTTATGTTTCCTAACCATGAACAAGGAGTTGTTATTTGATTAACGAGGTCACATCATTAGTAGAATGATCTGATTGACATGACCCATTCCATTAGCTTAGCACCCGATCGTTTAGTATGTTGCTATTGCTTTCTTCATGACTTATACATGTTCCTGTAACTATGAGATTATGCAACTCCCGTTTACCGGAGGAACACTTTGGGTACTACCAAACGTCACAACGTAACTGGGTGATTATAAAGGAGTACTACAGGTGTCTCCAATGGTAGATGTTGGGTTGGCGTATTTCGAGATTAGGGTTTGTCACTCCGATTGTCGGAGAGGTATCTCTGGGCCCTCCCGGTAATGCACATCACATAAGCCTTGCAAGCACTGCAACTAATAAGTTAGTTGTGAGATGATGTATTACGGCACGAGTAAAGAGACTTGCCGGTAACGAGATTGAACTAGGTATTGGATACCGACGATCGAATCTCGGGCAAGTAACATACCGATGACAAAGGGAACAACGTATGTTGTTATGCGGTCTGACCGATAAAGATCTTCGTAGAATATGTAGGAGCCAATATGGGCATCCAGGTCCCGCTATTGGTTATTGACAGGAGACGTGTCTCGGTCATGTCTACATTGTTCTCGAACCGTAGGGTCCGCACGCTTAACGTTACGATGACAGTTATTATGAGTTTATGCATTTTGATGTACCGAAGGTTGTTCGGAGTCCCGGATGAGATCACGGACATGACGAGGAGTCTCGAAATGGTCGAGACGTAAAGATTGATATATTGGAAGCCTATGTTTGGGCACCGGAAGTGTTCCGGGTGAAATCGGGATTTTACCGGATTACCGGGAGGGTTACCGGAACCCCCCGGGAGGCAAATGGGCCTATTGGGCCTTAGTGGAAAAGAGAGAAGGGGCAGCCCACAGGCTAGCCGGCCGAACCCCCCTTCCCTAGTCCTATTAGGACTAGGAGAAGGGGCCGGCCCCCCTCTCTTCTCTTTCTCCCGAAGAGTCCTATTAGGAATAGGATTTGGGGGAAGGAGTCCTACTCCCGGTAGGAGTGGGACTCCTCCCTGCGCCTCCCTCCTAGCCGGCCGACCCCCTTGCCCCTGGCCTTTATATACGGGGGCAGGGGGCACCCCATAGACACACAACTTGATCCTTGAGATCGTTCCTTAGCCGTGTGCGGTGCCCCCTGCCACCAAATTCCACCTCGATCGTACCGTTGTAGTGCTTAGGCGAAGCCCTGCGTCGGTAGTACATCAAGATCGTCATCACGCCGTCGTGCTGACGGAACTCTTCCTCGACGCTTTGCTGGATCGGAGCCCGAGGAACGTCATCGAGCTGAACGTGTGCTAAGAACTCGGAGGTGCCGGAGTAACGGTGCTTGGATCGGTCGGATCGGGAAGAAGACGTACGACTACTTCCTCTACGTTGTGTGATCGCTTCCGCAGTCGGTCTGCGTTGGTACGTAGACAACACTCTCCCCTCTCGTTGCTGTGCATCACCATGATCTTGCGTGTGCGTAGGAAATTTTTTGAAATTACTACGTTCCCCAACAGGTATTTCCCTCACTGTCATTTGTTGGAAGCTGAACCGAGGGAGGGGATTTCTTATTCTTGGAGGAGCATTTTGCAAGGTCTGGAGCTGATTAAACAAGGATACATATGGAGGATTGGTGATGGTACAAACGTCAAAATCTGGACTGGCCCGTGGATCCAACGGGCTTGATCGCGACAGGTGATTACTCCGAAAGGATCACACCTTATAACCCATGTAAGTGAGTTGATGTGCCCAATCACGGGTGGATGGGATGAAGCAATGGTCCGAGACACCTTTTAGCCGAAGGATGCCCGTCACATTCTGCAGATAGCGCTGAGAGAAGGAGTAGAAGATTTCATAGCATGGCACTATGATGGTAAAGGTATACATTCAGTGAGAAGTGCGTATAAGTTGCAATCCCAACTGGCTAAGAACGCAAGGACCGGGAGTCTGGGCTGTAGTTTAGAGGTGGCTGGCCAGTTTGATAGACATGGAGATGATGCTTGGAAGCGCATTTGGAAATTCTCATGCCCAAAGAAACTTCAGATGTTCATATGGAGAATGAAACACGAAGCCTTAGCGATGTGTACTAATTTGGAGAAACGGGGACTGAAATTAGAGACCAACAAATGCTTTTTCCGTGGCCGGGTAACAGAAGATGGAGGCCATCTGTTTATCAAGTGCAAAGCGGTCAAAGAAGTCTAGAGAGGGCTGGGCCTGGAGAAGGAGCGAGAGGCGTTGGAGGGAATCCCAGAAGTGCATGTAATGCTGGACAAGCTGTGGGAGCTAGATGAAAATAAAAGAATGCTGATCATTATCTTCTGGTGGCACTGGTGGAATAAAGAAATAAGATAAGGGAGGGAGAGCTGGTTGTCGATGCACAAGAAGTCATGGGTCGTGCCCACTGCAATGCTCTAGAGTATCTTGAGTACTTTCCCCTGAAGAAAGGTAAGCCTACTCATCTAAAATGGCAGCCGCCAACTGAAGAAATGCTCAAGATTAATATAGATGGCTCATTCCAGCCCGGAAACTCGTTTGGGGGTTGGGGCTTGGTGGTACGTGAATCCGTTGGGCATGTGATTACGGCCCATGTAGGTCGTCATGAAAATGTATTCGATGCATATGGGGCTGAGGTCACTGCCATGACTGCAGCCATTACAGTCGCAAGTGAGCTTGGTGCACTCCGGGTGACCTTTGAAACGGACTGCCAGCTGCTGGCTGAAGCTTTGGATCTTCGCAAGGTGGATTCCTCTCCCTACGCTGTCGTTATTGAGGACATCAAATTCCAGCTTAAGATGTGGTTCTCGCACCAAAGAGTCAGCTATTGCCGACGTGAGGCCAACTCGGTAGCCCATGAGTTAGCAGTTATTAGTCGTATGTGTTTACCTAATGATAGTATGAGTTGGAACTCGAATGTACCGTCCCGAGTGGCTGTTTGTGTCACAGGTGATTTACCTGGACACCATTAATCTATAAAGCTTTGCTTTACCTCAAAAAAAATTTAGTCAAACGAATGTGACAAGGGGATACTCGGTGCTGCTCCTATTATGACCAAGAGACCATTCAACATGAAAGTGCTCTTGTGAGCACGAGCTCACATCCACCCTTTGCTACAGTAAAATTAAAAAAACAAAAATTGATGTCTATTTCACATGTGTTCAGATTTTTGCAATCGAACGACATTCATGGAGGTCTAGGGGAAAACATAATCGATTCTCCAAAATGCTTCAAAGCAGTCTTTTGGAGCATCATTTTTTTAAGCATCATTTTTTCAGACCTCCATGAATGCCACTCCATCACGAAATTTTGCACGCATGTACCGTTGTTTGTTGCCAAAAAAATATTTTCGGATTTTACTGTAGGGTGCATGTGAGCTCGAGCTCATGAACTCCATGTCCCATTCAACATCTCTTTTTTGGTTGTTTTAATGTCACCCCGCTCCGTAGTATTTCACATATTTGGGTCATGGCTAAGGAGGGATGATATTGCTGTGAACGAACCCACCCGAACCTGGGTGGCATTGCTGCCTTAATCTCACTCTGATATTTGGCTCGCATGCATATGTATGATGAGCACCTAACATCAGATTCCAACTGTAAAAGTAATTTGTATCAAGCGTCCACCAATTCTAAGATTCAGATTTTACCAGATTAATTCTAGTTGTGTGTGTCGTTTTTATGCCAGATAATGTGGTTTCAACTTTCAAGTGGTATACAAACCAGTCATTTTTATGTCAGATAATGTGATTTTATTTTGTTAGTCTAAATGCAAATCAAACTTCAACCACCTAGTAGTAACCACACCAGTCGAACCAGCAATGTTCACAGCAATAATTTCTGATGACACACTTGCTCTAAAAGATCGATGATGAAATATTGACTGCATGCACCGAAGATTGCTATTGCTTGTATCGCATACGAACATGTAATCAGTGTACTAAAAAACCATAAGTTCTAGCTAAACCTTACCTTGCTACAGGGCACCTACCTAACTATCTCTCTGTAAGGCTGTAACTTCATAAGACCAACACTAGTCCTGGCAACCTACAAAACATCTGATCTTCTACAAACATCACCGATTCATGGGTGTTACAGGCTCAAAATTCTTGTTCTTCCCTGTCCTCTGATTCTTGGTCCTCAGGGTTTATGTATTGCTTCATGTATTCTTCCTCGACCGTCTCTTTGAGAAGAATCAATCGCTGGATGATAACCGGGTCGCTCATCCTTCTGGCATCCATGAAATCCGTCTCCTCCTTGTTGAGATGGTACGAATCTAGCACCATTTTGATCCACTTGTGGAGTTCGTTGGGAGTTCTGCATAAACAATGATGTCTAATTAGCAGGTCTGGGTAAAATGCATAGAGATTATGATAAGCACCTTAAAATTACATGAACTAACATTTATTGTAACAAAACATTGGCACCCGAGCAGTATGTGGTGCCTAGTTCAAGACGTAACAACATACATGCTCCAGTATTTTTCATGTAATTAAATTCCTCGCATTATTTCTGTCATATGCATATTTAATGCATCAACATGGGGTCAACATAATATTATCCTGGCCCATTTAGCATTCATTGTCAAATCCTCGTCTTTTTCTGGATAAGCAGGAACCCAAAGGTACAATGTAGCTCTCATTCAATCCTGAACAATGACTAATTAGACAAGAATTATGAAGTGTGGTTTCCGTAAATATAACTCTCAAATTAAAATTTGATAGACAATAGTTCAGTCTGAAGATATTAAAAAGTTTCTATCAACTTCATACATCCCCATGGCAACATTTTTTATGGGGGTGGAAATTAGACAAGTCAGCTCAATGCTTACATGTCAGTATTTAGTAAGTAGTTCAGTGGAGCATGCTAAGGCCAATGAATCCTTATTTTGAAGTCATAGAATCAACATTTCCAATTGACTACTCCAATCAACTCAAATACTTGTGACATAACGAATGGACAAGAAAAACTAGATGCATCCGACGCAATAAATAGGCGAACATATTATACTGCATGGACAAAATGATGTTGCAGATTCACTGTCGGAATATGGAAGTTGGCGCTTTCCTGGCTAGGCATCCATGACATTCACCCCAAAGGTTGGCATACTTCCCCATCGGCTAAAGAGTGGTGGGCTTTTCGGCCAAGCAATACGGCGCAACGGGGCATAGGGACCCTTGCCATGTTGATCTCTGGGCAGATTTGGAATGAGTGGAATGCTCGTGTCGTTCCACCATGTCGAGACCCGACCATTCTGTCGCAACTCATGGAAGAGTCATGCCTATGACAAAAGGCTGGCGCAAAGCATTTGAGCTTCATGATACCGGGAGTAATTCCCATGAGGATTTTCAGGTTTCCTGTTTCTCGATGGTGTTTGGGTACAGGCTCTCTATGAGTTTCTCTTCAGTGGGTTTTCCCTCTCGCCGGTGTGCTCAGTGAGAGGTCTGTACTGAACCTTGTTTCTTCCCCTACTTAATTAATGTAAAGGCAAAGCCTTTTGCCTTTCTTCAAAAAAATAATGATGATCCAGCCAATGAATCGATGAACTTTTACATAAATATCTTCCTAAATAGTTACTTACGTGTAAAGAGCATCTTCATCCTTGACTTCGTGCTCATCTCCTGGAGAGAAAGCAGACGCGAGAGCAGCAAATCTCTCTTCGGGATCTTCAATATTCAGTAGGTACTTCAGAAGTTTCATCTCTGGAGGTGAGATGATTTTGAGGCTTTCCTTTGCAGTTGTATAAATATGATACATTATATCCTTGACCTATGCCACACAATGAGTGTAAACAAACATTCTCTGCACGTTTTGGCTAATAATATTTTGTAAATGTTGCTTAGTCAAAAACATAACAACAATAACTACAACAGATAAATACTAAGCTCATAAAGTTGATATGTAACAAAACCAGTTCTTAAATTCATACAAACATCTTAGTAATCCGGCAAATCTAATATGTGATCAAAAGGAGAATGCGACTAATACAAATTTGGAAATCTTATGACGTTATTGTGTATGAGAAGCAAATTATGTAGACCGTGAGCCAGGGACGAAGCTCAAGTATTACCACTAGTATCAGCTGACACCAGCGGATTTTGAAAATACTTCACTAAATTAACACAAATCCTTGCTAATTTGTGAAGTTGACACCATCAATGTAAAGCTGACCCCATTAATTATTTTTTCTAGCTTCGTCCCTGCCGTGAGTCATGACATTGCAATTATAGAAGTATTGGATGGCGCATCCTTTATTCCCAAATACTGAAGCAAATTTTCTTGGAAAACTCTACATTGCTTCAAGATTTTTTCGAGATGGGTCTAAGAAAATGAAAGAGAGGAATAGCACATATTAATCTGACATGTATTTGTCATTAAAGAATTTAATTTAATTTATTGTCAAAATTCCTCAAGCTATTAAGTTGTTAACTTGACACAATTTTCATTGTGGTACAATAACAATATTTCATAGCTACATGTCTCTCAGTGTTTCCGCAGGAACACCGGGGAATCATCTAGTTTTATTAAGTGTCATTCAAGGTTAGGCAATGCACATATACTTCAACACCCCCTCCCACGTGGGGCTCGATAAGGCCTAAACATGGAAAGAAGAGGGCAAGCTTTTTTTTTCAATGCTGAAAACCAAGACTTGAAACGAAGACTTCTTGGCTTTGATACCATATTAAGTTTCATGCACGAACCAGTAGTACCAAAAGTCTACAGTGATGGAGAAGGTTGGGCAATCCAGATATACTTCAACAAATTTTAGGAAATTGAAGAACTCAACGAGAAGGTAAATGTCATGTATCCATTAACTTCTTAAAAATGTAAACATGGCGGAAGTATAGGCAGAAGTGCTATTTTTTATCTTTCATGAACATAAATAAGATAGTACTAGTGTTTTATTACTTACCGTCTCGCTACTTTCAAGCATAAATAACAAGCTATATTACTTGCCTCAATGATGTAGGGTGGCAAATAGTGGG
This sequence comes from Triticum monococcum, assembly GCA_034509565.1. NCBI lineage: Eukaryota > Viridiplantae > Streptophyta > Magnoliopsida > Poales > Poaceae > Triticum > Triticum monococcum. The sequence goes on along the minus strand of CM067845.1, from coordinate 359,810,126 downwards.
AAAATCAGCATAATGCCTGATGGATTAAAGTGATTCATATTGTGTTCACACAGCTTTGGTTGGCAAGTATATATATGTAGCATGAAATCATTATTAAACATAGATAACTTGCACAAAAATGTTAATTTTTCACTTAGACCAACCTTGTTCTTCATAGTTTTAGAGTCTTTTGCAGCAGCCCAGGCTCTATTAATCAGAAGAACTAAAGATGAGTCAAGTTCTTTAGCCTTAGCTAATCCTTTTATCTTGTCACACGCATCATCTAGTGAAGAAGAATTCAATATATCATCAAACTTTGATTGAGCAGAATCAATGTCCAACTGCTGGAGTGTGCAATCATATGCATGAATTGCAGATAGACACTTGGCCCCAAGCCTGGCAATTGCTGCATAATTTGGGCAACAACAAAATAAGCGCAGATAAGAAAAATAAGACCATGATGATAATGTGACTAGAACTGAAGTGAAGTAGACACAGTTCATCATCTGTTCACAGAACAACAAAATGATATACATGACACACATTCTCGGTAGAATAGATTGACTGGATGAATTAAATGACCAGCCAAAGCATTAGAAATAGACTTAATGTAGCCATAGCTTCTAATAAATAAATGCATCATCAGGTCCTTTTTCATTTACTTTTATGACTGTTTAAAACAGAGGTCGTGCTGCAAGTTCTCAAGAACGACATAAAACCCATTGGTGGGTCTGTTTCAGTAATCTCTATAATATTGTATATCTTTATATGTGTTAGTGACTGGTTGGCTCAATATTCAAATTATAAGAATACAATAAAATAAATACAGTTCGTGAGCCAAGAATTGTTAAGGTAGAAAGTTACCATCTCGCTCATCAAGGCCGTTGTAAGCATTTACAAGAAAATTGAGATTGCGGAAGAAGTCCCCAGTAAAATCCTTTCGTCGTCTTGCGACAATAGCGTTGATATCAGTGGGATTCTCTCTGAGCTCTGTGAAGAGTTCCATGTGCGTCTCTATTTCATCATCGATCTAACAAAATTAATTGCAAACAAGAGGGTTCAGAAAACTACAATGCACATGAACCCTTCTCTTGATTGACTATGGCGCACCTACCTAACAATATCATTATGTAATCCAAATATATGATGTTTCCAAAATTGATGGCTAAACAATTATCTCGAGGAATATAATGTTTTTCAAAGCAGACTTAAATTGGCAAGGATGCATGCATAAATCAAATAAGAACATAGTTGGCACATAGTTGAGGCCGGCCATAAAGACTATTTTTGCTCTTGCAAAAAAAGAGACTATTTTTGCTCTGTTAAAGAAAGAGCATACCTTCTTTACTTTTCTAGCGAGTACAATAAAGACTATTTTTGCTGTGTTAAAAAAAGAGCATACCTTCTTTACTTTTCTAGCGAGTACAATCAACTTTTGCTTCACAGAAGTGTCAGTTTCCACATCTATACACACTTGGCAACGCTTGTAGAAGTGTGGTCTGTATCTTTGCCACTCCTCTCTGAAAACCAATATTTTTCTCCAGTCCTTTGTTTCTGGCTTCTCATGCATGAAGAACTCAATAAACCTATCACAGATTTGAGTCATCGTGTAGCCCATTGCGACTTCACTCTCCATTTGGTTATCTATCACCTTAGCAGTAGTTGGGCTAGCCACACACCCTGCAGTAGTAACTCACAATGTAAGAAACATTTTGCAAGGTGCACAAAGTGGATGCGCGTGCAGGCAGTTACATAATCTTGGATAACAAAAATAGGACTGCAGAAATACACTAGAAACTTCTTGTGAAAAAGCATTCGATGTTCAAACTATTAACTGTTGCAATTCAAAAACTAAATTTCGCAAATGTCCCCTACTGAAACTAACATCAATTTGTATCAGTAAATAGCATTATCAAGACATATCAGAATATTGCAAACATGCGGGGCATCTGTTTAAGAAATTTTAGTCGAAACACAATTATTCGTCCCCAATAGGAACCTGTGTGACTGCAGAACAATTAAATACATCCATCCTGGACAAGAAGGGAGCGTCCAAGTCGCCTCGTCGTTAGAGAAAGAGAGGGTATGAAGAGGGCCTCGTCGTCGCTAACCTTGGACAGCGCAAGCGCTGCCGGCTGCTTCCTCTAGTTGCTGCTCCAAGAAGCTGGCCCTCTTTGCCGCCGTCGGCGCTCGAGGAAGGCTGAATCGTTGCCGCTCAGACCGCAAGAGCCCCGCTGCCGCCACTCTGTAGGCTGCCCCCAACCAGCAGGCCATCTCCTCGTCTGAAGCTCTCTACTCCCAGTCGTCTCCGCTGAGCTTTTCTTCCAAAGTTTGTTTGCGAGAAGGAAGAGGGAGTATGCGGCGGTGAAGATAAGGTTGAGCGGGAACTGCATACACGTGCTCTTTTTTTTTTGTTACCGGTCTTTCTTTCAGGGAAATCAGTGTCATATATTTGTTTACACAGGGAGTATTACTCAAGAGCGAGGATTGTTACGGACTTTCCCCCACCCTCCTATGTCACCCCCGCAAGGCGACGGGGAGGAAACCTAGCGCGTCGCAGCCAGCTTCCTGCTCCATCCCCTCCTCCTCCCTCGCCGCCGCCAGGGTGCGGCCGGGCGAAGCCTAGCCGGCGCCGGCGAGGCCTTCTCATTTCCCCTCCTAGCGGCCTTTGCGCGGGCCGACGTGTCTGGATCGGGGGTGCTTCGTTGACCCAGGGCAAGGCGGCGTCGCGGCACGGTTGCGTGGTGATGGAGCGGTCACATGGCGGTGGCGCGACAGGCTAGGCGTCGGGGGGAGGGGGGCTACTTTGCCCACCGGCGGCACGGGGCGAGGGCGGCTTGGGTCGCGGGCGGCCTCTCTACATGGGATGTTGGCTCCCGTCCGATGGCGTCTTGGCTAGTTGGCTTCGTTTCGGCGGGTTGGGGCACTGGTGGACAGGTGGTGCATGCCCCCGCAGGTGTGCAGTCTTCGCGATGGTGATCAGCTGGCGGCCTAATGGCTGGTGGCGTTCGTGGTTGACGCGTCATGAGGGTGCGGGAGGCGACGATGACTGGCACGTCGAGGCTATCTGGGCGGCTGGACGGCCCCCTCTCCAGATCTGGAGTTGCTAAATGTGATGGGGTATCGGTCGATGCCCCCACCGGTGGAGCTTGTCAGCAGTTCGCCGATGGCACGTAGCCTTCGTGCGTGGCCTGGGGCGTCCTTGCTGGGCGGCCGGTGCGCCGGCTTTAGCCTCTCTATGGTTCTACAGGCGTGGTGGGGTCTCGTGGGTCGGGGGGAGGTGCTTGCTTCCTGTCCTAGCTAGTGGTGACTACACGTTGTGGCATCGGTATGTGGTTCGGCATCGGATACGGGAACGGCGGCTCTGGATGGCGGGCTACTGCTACTGCTTGAGCTTGCGTTGGTTTTTCCTTTGAAGAAGAAAGGGTGATGCAGCAAAGTAGAGATAAGTATTTCCCTCAGTTAAGAACCAAGGTATCAATCCAGTAGGAGATATAAGCAAGTCTCCTGAGGGAGTCCTGGATTAGGGGGTGTTCGGATAGCCGGACTCCTGGACTATGAAGATACAAGATTGAAGACTCCGTCCCGTGTCCGGAAGGGACTTTCCTTGGCGTGGAAGGCAAGCTTGGCGATACGGATGATCGGATCTCCTACCATTGTAACCGACTTTATGTAACCCTAACCCTCTCCGGTGTCTATATAAACCGGAGGGTTCTAGTCCGTAGGACAACATACACATCAACAATCATACCATAGGCTAGCTTCTAGGGTTTAGCCTCTCTGATCTCGTGGTAGATCAACTCTTGTAATACCCATATCATCAATATTAATCAAGCAAGACGTAGGTTTTTACCTCCATCGAGAGGGCCCGAACCTAGGTAAAACTTCGTGTCCCCTACCTCCTATTACCATCCGGCCTAGACGCACAGTTCGGGACCCCCTACCCGAGATCCGCCGGTTTTGACACCGACATTGGTGCTTTCATTGAGAGTTCCTCTATGCCGTCGCCGTCAGGCCCGATGGCTCCTACGATCATCAATGGCGATGCAGTCCAGGGTGAGACCTTCCTCCCCGGACAGATCTTCATCTTTGGCGGCTTCGCACTGCGTGCCGATTCACTTGGCCATCTAGAGCAGATCGAAAGCTACGCCCCTGGCCGTCAGGTCAGATTCGGAAGTTTAAACTACACGGCTGACATCCGCGGGGATTTGATCTTCGACGGATTCGAACCACTGCCGAGCGCGCCGCACTGTCACGACAAGCATGATCTAGCTCTGCCGCCGAACAGTGCCCTCGAGGCCGCACCCGCATCGGCTCCGACCCTTAGTTCGGAGCCGACCGCGCCGATCGAGGATGGGCGGTTGGACGCCACCTCGGGGGCTGCGATCCCAACGGCGGTTGAGCCGAACACCAGCCCCGTACTCTGCAAGACTCGTGACTCCATGGAGCCGGATTCTTCTCCGGACTCCGAACTCTCCGCGCCCCTGCCGAGCGAATCCGATTGGGCGCCGATCATGGAGTTCACGGCCGCGGACGTCTTTCAGCACTCGCCTTTCGGCGATATCCTGAAATCACTAAAGTCTCTCTCTTTGTCAAGAGAGCCCTGGCCGGACTACGGTCAGCAAGGTTGGGGTACGGACGATGAAGAAATTCAAAACCCACCCACCACCCACTTCGTAGCCACTATCGACGACTTAACCGACATGCTCGACTTCGACTCCGAAGACATCGACGGTATGGACACCGATGAAGGAGATGATGAAGAACCAGCGCCTACTAGGCCCTGGAAAGCCACCTCGTCATATGACATATACATGGTGGACACCCCAAAAGAGGGAGAGGGCGATGGAACAGCGGAGGATGACCCCTCCAAGAAACAGCAAAAGCGCCGGCGTCAGCGACGCAGCTCAAAATCCCGCCAACACAAAAACGGCGATTCAAGCACGGAGATAATAATACCCCCGGAAAGCGCCGAAGAACATCCCCCCGAGCAAGATTTAGCATAGGGGGGTGGAGAAACCAGCCCCATGGGAGAGCGGCTGACAGAGAGGTCGAGGACGATAATCATATGCCTCCCTCCGAAGACGAGGCAAGCCTCGACGACGATGAATTCGTCGTGCCAGAGGATCCCGTCGAATAAGAGCATTTTCAACGCAGGCTTATGGCCACGGCAAGAAGCCTCAAGAAAAAACAGCAACATCTTCAAGCTGTTCAAGATCGGCTAGTCGATAGATGGACTGAAGTCCTTGCGGCCGAAGAGCATAAACCCGAACGCCCCTCCAAGTGCTACCCAAAGCGCAAGTTGCTACCCTGATTAGAGGAGAAAGCACTCGATGCGGCCGACAGGCCACCTCGTGGCCGCGACAGAGAGGCCTCATGGCCCTCCACCCAAGCCGCAGCCCGTACCAAGGCACGGGAATATGCGCCGGACTTACGTAATATGTTGGAGGAAAAGGCAAAGCAAACAAGATCGATCTACGGATCGCGTGGGCGCCCCACAGCTCGAGGCGGTAACCATCACGCCGGTCACAAATTCGGCAGGGCCGAACACATTAGACAAAGCTCATTGGAGCTACGTCATGATATAGCCCAGTACAGAGGCGCCGCACACCCATTGTGCTTCGCAGACGAAATAATGGATCATCAAATCCCCGAGGGTTTCAAACCCGTAAACATCGAATCATATGATGGCTCAACAGATCCCGCGATATGGATCGAGGATTATCTCCTTCATATCCACATGGCCCGCGGCGATGATTTCCAGGCCATCAAATACCTCCCACTCAAGCTTAAAGGACCAGCCCGGCAGTGGCTTAATAGCCTGCCAACAGGGTCAATCAGCTGTTGGGAGGACCTGGAAGCCGCATTCATCGACAATTTCCAGGGCACTTATGTGCGCCCCCCAGACGCTGACGACCTAAGCCACGTAATTCAGCAGCCAGACGAATCGGCCAGGCAATTCTGGACACGGTTCCTAACAAATAAAAATCAAATACTTGACTGTCCGGACGTAGAGGGCTTAGCAGCCTTCAAGCATAATATCCGTGACGAGTGGCTTGCCCGGCACCTAGGACAGGAGAAGCCGAAATATATGGCAGCACTCACAACACTCATGACCCGCTTTTGCACGGGAGAAGACAGCTGGCTTGCTCGTAGCAACAATATGACCAAGAACCTTGGTCGTTCGGACACCAGGGACATTAGTGGCAGGTCGTGTCGCAACCAGCAGAAGCGCCGCATCAACGACGACAATGCTAAAGATATGACAGTTAATGCCGGATTCAGAGGCTCTAAATCTGGTCAGCGGAAAAAGTCATTCAAAAGGAATCCTAGGGGGCCGTCCAGCTTGGACCGAATACTCGACCGCTTGTGCCAAATACATGGCACCCCCAAAAAGCCGGCCAATCACACCAACAGGGACTGTTGGGTGTTCAAGCAGGCAGGCAGATTAAGCACCGACAATGAGGACAAGGGGCTGCATAGCGATGACGACGAGGAGCCCCGGCCGCCGAACAACAATGGACAGAAGGGTTTTCCCCCCACAAGTGCGGATGGTGAACATGATATACGCCACCCACGTCCCCAAGAGGGAGCGGAAGCGCGCGTTAAGGGACGTATACGCGGTAGAGCCAGTCGCCCCAAAGTTCAACCCATGGTCCTCCTGCCCGATCACCTTTGATTGAAGAGACCATCCCACTAGCATCCGTCATGGCGGATTTGCCGCATTGGTTCTCGACCCAATTATTGACGCATTTCATCTCACTAGAGTCCTTATGGACGGCGGCAGTAGCCTGATCCTGCTTTACCAGGATAAAGTGCGGAAAATGGGCATAGATCCCTCGAGGATTAAGCCCACCAAAACGACCTTTAAAGGCGTAATACCAGGTGTAGAGGCCAGCTGTACAGGCTTAGTCACACTTGAAGTGGTCTTCGGATCTCCGGATAATTTCTGAAGCGAGGAGTTAATCTTCGACATAGTCCCATTCTGAAGTGGCTACCATGCACTGCTCGGGCGAACCGCATTCGCCAAGTTCAATGCGGTCCCGCACTACGCATACCTTAAGCTCAAGATGCCAGGCCCTCGAGGAGTAATTACGGTCAATGGAAACACCGAACGCTCCCTCCGAATGGAGGAGCACACGGCGGCCCTTGCAGCGGAAGTACAAAGCAGCCTCTCCAGGCAGTTCTCCAGTCCGGCCATTAAACATCCGGACATAGTCAAGCGCGCCCGGAGTAACCTACAACAAGACCGCCTGGCCCGCATGGCAGTTTCTTTATATACTTTTCTCTTACTTCCAGGACTCTACTCTTCGGAAGGCCTGTTCGGCAGTTCAACTGCCGCACAAAATGATACAAGGACCAGGGAAGCAGACAAGCCATGCCGCATTACGGAAATCCCAGGTGGTCTCTATCACGAGCAGTATACCTGTTTCGCATACTATTCCGCAGCTTGCCCCTGGAACAGACATGTTAAATAGTCCAACTTTTCGTTTATCGCATTACTTGTATCGTTCTGCTTTGATCGCAACTATTTTCAAGAAACAATGCATAGCTTTTGTCTATTTTTGCATTATCTTTTTATAAATAAACGTTCCTTACCGACATGTTGCATCTGTACAATCTGGTACGGCCAAAATACGCCAGGGGCTTCAGTACCCCTCAATATGGTGTGAGAAGTCCGAACACTTACACAAGTGCGGCACCCCGAACTTATAGCATTATATGCATCGGCTCCGAATCATGTCTTGGGTCAATAGTTGGGTTTGCCCGGCTCCTATGTTTTGGTGCCTTACATTCCGCTATATCGGCTAAGGTAGCACTAGGAGAACCACTGCGATTGTGCCCCAGTTGAGCTGGGCCGAGCACCTCAGTGGAGAAAGCTAAAACTGACTGTCATGATGAAGCGAGAGCTGGTTGCTATTCGAGAGGTTTCTTCGAGTCCCTAAAGACTTATGCCGCTTCGGGCGAGGAGTCGGCTCTGTCCGGCCAAGGCGTGGATAACGCCCCGAAATCGGTCTTCCGAATACTAGGGGCTTCGCCGAAATTTAAAATTATAGAATTCTATGGCTAAGTGAGAGTGTTCACGCGTTATAGTCCGATTGCCTCGTTCGCTGGGCTGAGCGCCTCCCTCGAAGGACCCAAACATGGGAAAAAGAGTGCTTAGGCTTATCCCCGAACACCCCAGCACTAGCGGCATGGGGGCAGAAGCCGACGACTCGCCATCTCTCAAAATTGATAAACAGCCGCACAGAAGGTAATATTTTAAATTCAGACAGCATTGCTAAGCGCATATGAACAAGTTTCCAGTGCACAGGACAAAATGAGCGAGTTTTACTCAAAAATTACATCCCTAGTACATTCATCCGCCATAAGGCGGGCACCCTTCAGAACATCCTTATAATAATTTTCGGGCTTGCGATGCTCTTTCCCCGGCGGTGGCCTGTCCTTCACAAGCTTCTCGGCATCCATCTTGCCCCAGTGCACCTTAGCACGGGCAAGGGCCCTACGGGCACCTTCGATGCAGACGGAGCGCTTGATAACCTCGAGCCTTGGACAGGCCTCCACCAGCCGCCGCACCAGCCCGAAATAGCTCCCAGGCAGGGCCTCTCCAGGCCACAGCCGAACTAGGAGGCCCTTCATGGCCTGTTCGGCCGCCTTGTGGAGCTCGACCAGTTGCTTCAGCTGGTCTCTCAGGGGCACGGGGTGTCCGGCCTCAGCATACTGAGACCAGAACACCTTCTCCGTCGAGCTGCCCTCCTTGGCTCGATAGAATGCGGCGGCATCAGATACACTCCGGGGAAGATCTGCAAATGCCCCTAGAGAGCTCCGGACTCGGGTAAGTATCAAGTAACTCATGTTTATATGTTTACTTTGCATAAAAAATGCCTTACCCGCCGCTATCTTCTTCACCTCATCCAACTCCTGGAGGGTCTTCTGGGACTCGGTCTTGGCAGACTTGGCTTTTTCTATAGCTGTTGCGAGCTCGGACGCTCGCGTCTTCGAGTCAAGCTCCAAACTCTCATGTTTCTTCATGAGAACCTGGAGCTCTTGCCGCACCTTGCTAACCTCCGCCTCATACCTCTCCCGCTTGGTGCGCTCCGCGGCCGCACTCTTCTCGGCCTCGAGCAGCGCTTGCTTAAGGGTCGCCACCTCAGACGTGGCCCCTACAATAGCCATGTCAATCTTGTCATTTTTTTGCAATTGCACCTTTTTATATACATATTCAAACAGGGTATTTCTTACCTTCCTTCTCCTTGAGCTGCTTCTTGGCACACCCGAGCTCTTGCTCGGACTTCTCGAGGCTCTGCTTCAGCACATCCACTTCCGTAGTTAGTGCGGCGGACGCTAGCAGAGAAGCCTGCATACGCATATTGACTCCTTTTGTTAGACTCCTGTGAATTCTTTGATCCTCTATTCGGCTTTTCTTCCCGAACGCCCAACAGAGCATCAGGGGCTACTGTCTATGCGGTACTATTATTTATGCATTCTTTACTTACCTCAAAGCCTATTAAAAAGGCTTGTACAAGCTTCAGTCAGTCCGCTTTTGGCGGACTGAACCTTCTGGATCACCGCACTCATAATAGTGCGGTGCCCCTCGTCGATGGAGGCACCTTGGAGCGCCTCCAACATATTGTCCGGCGCCTCCGGTTGGACGGAGGTCACCGGCATGGTAGGCTTGCTCCTCTTGGAAGGAGGTCGCCCGCCGGACTCTGGAACCTTTGAAGATTCCAGAGCTGTGTCCGGCCTTAAGCCGGACTTGGAGCCATGGGGGGTTTCCTCCCCTTTACTCCTGGAGTCCGGGAGGTCGCCTTGCGGCGCCTCCAGGACCACCTCCTCCCTGCTTGGAACCTGTTGGGACAACACTTCGGTGTCGCCCGTAGGGCGGTGTAGGACCTTGAAGTAGATGTGTCTAGAGGGGGGTGATTAGACACTTAATACTAAAGTTGCAATTTTTATGCCTTTTTGGTTTAAGTGGAGTTTAGGCATAATTCCAACATTCACAATACATATCAAGCAAGTATGCAAAGAGTAAATAGGCAGCGGAAAGTAAAGCATGCAACTTGCAAGAATTTAAAGGGAAGGGTTTGGAGAATTCAAACGCAATTGGAGACACGGATGTTTTTCCCGTGGTTCGGATAGGTGGTGCTATCCTACATCCACGTTGATGGAGACTTCAACCCACGAAGGGTAATGGTTGCGCGAGTCCACGGAGGGCTCCACCCACGAAGGGTCCACGAAGAAGCAACCTTGTCTATCCCACCATGGCCATCGCCCACGAAGGACTTGCCTCACTAGCAGTAGATCTTCACGAAGTAGGCGATCTCCTTGCCCTTACAAACTCCTTGGTTCAACTCCACAATCTTGTCGGAGGCTCCCAAGTGACACCTAGCCAATCTAGGAGACACCACTCTCCAAGAAGTAACAAATGATGTGTTGATGATGAACTCCTTGCTCTTGTGCTTCAAATGATAGTCTCCCCAACACTCAACTCTCTCTCATAGGATTTGGATTTGGTGGAAAGAAGATTTGAGTGGAAAGCAACTTGGGGAAGGCTAGAGATCAAGATTCATATGGTAGGAATGGAATATCTTGGTCTCAACACATGAGTAGGTAGTTCTTTCTCAGAACATATGAGTTGGAAGTGTAGGTGTGTTCTGATGGCTCTCTCCACGAATGAAGAGGAGGTGGAGGGGTATATAGCCTCCACACAAAATCCAACCGTTACACACAATTTTCCAATCTCGGTGGGACCGAATCAACAAATTCGGTCGGACCGAAAAGGTAAACCTAGTGACCGTTAGAGATTTTCGGTGGGACCGACTGGATCAACTCGGTGGGACCGATGTGCTAGGGTTAGGGTAAATTCAAAACTCGGTTTGATCGATTACTCAAACTCGGTGGGACCGATTTGGGTAATAAGTGAAACAGAGAGTTGACCAAGCAAACTCGGTGGGGCCGATTGCATATCTCGGTGGGACCGAAAGTATTGCAATAGGTAACAGAGAGTTTGCAGGCCCATCTCGGTGAGACCGAGATCCCATCGGTGAGACCGAACTGATTAGGGTTTTTGGCAGTGGCTATGACAAGTGAAACTCGGTGGCGCCGGATAGAAATAATCGGTAGGTCTGAGTTTGGCTTAGGGTTTAGGTCATATGTGGATATGGGAAAGTAGTTGAGGGGTTTTGGAGCATATCACTAAGCACATGAAGCAAGAGGCTCATTAAGCAACACCTCATCCCTCCTTGATAGTATTGGCTTTTCCTATGGACTCAATGTGATCTTGGATCACTAAAATGTAAAATGAAGAGTCTTGAGCTTTAAGCTTTAGCCAATCCTTTGTCCTTAGCATCTTGGAGAACTTCCCACAACCTTTAGTCCATGCCACTCCATTGTTGAACTTATCTGAAACATACTAGATAAAACGTTAGTCCAACAAGAGATATGTTGTCATTAATTACCAAAACCACCTAGGGAGCACTTGTGCTTTCAGGCGGGGGGAGGAAGCCGTCGGAAGCGAGTTCACCTCCGACGAGTCCAGTGAGCCGCTCGATGACGCGTCGAGCCGGTCTTTGGGTGGGCTGCATGAACGTATTCGACACAAGGGAAAGTTGTGCAAAAAACGAATACTATGAATTACTCCGGTATCCGGACACTTACGATTTCGCCAGGGGCTTGGCCCTGGGCTGCCACTCCTCTTCGTCGCCGGCGGCGTCGGCGGAGCAGTCCGGAGGAAGGGTTTTCCCCTTCTTGGACCCTCCGGCCTCCTCAGAGAGGGCGGCCTTCCTTTTCTTCTCTCCTCCCGCTGGAGGGGGAGAGGTCTCTTCTTCTTCCTCCTCGTCTTCACGAGAGGAAGGTGCTTCGGGACCGTCGGATGACGAATCCGACACCTCCTGGCGACGGGCACTCTTTCGAGTCCCCGTGGCCCTTTTCGTGGCCTTCTTCTCCAGCACCACGTAGGGCGCCGGGACCAGCAGCTTCGCTAAGCGAGCATCCGCTGGGCCTTCGGGAAGAGGAGCCGGACAGTTGATCTGTCCGGATGTCACCACCCAATCCTATCAAAGATAAGGGAACTCAGATCCCGCATAGAGTCAAACTATGAAAAACTGATACCCTGTAAAAGGACAAAAACGGCTTACTGCATGAGCGTGATGCTGAGTACTGAATCCGCGATCCTCGGCAGCGGATGCGGGAGCCTCGGCGCCCTTGAAAAGCATCCTCCAGGCATCTTCGTACGTTGTGTCAAAGAGCCTGTTTAGGGTTTGATGCTGCGCCGGGTCGAACTCCCACAGGTTGAAGGCCCGTCGTTGACACGGGAGGATCAGGCGGATGAGCATAACCTGGACTACATTGACAAGCTTGAGCTTCTTGTCCACCAGGGTTTGGATGCATGTTTGGAGTCCGGTCAGCTCTCCCTTTTTACCCCACGACAGGCCGGTCTCCTTCCAGGAGGTGAGCCGCGTAGGGGGTCCGGACCGAAACTCGGGGGCTGCGACCCATTCGGGGTCGCACGCCTCGGTGATGTAAAACCACCCCGATTGCCACCCCTTCAGGGTCTCCACAAAGGAGCCCTCGAGCCACAGGACGTTGTCCATCTTGCCAACCATGGCACCGCCGCACTCCGCCTGGCTGCCACGCACCACCTTCGGCTTGACGTTGAAGGTCTTAAGCCATAAGCCGAAATGAGGGCGGATGCGGAGGAAAGCCTCGCACACGACGATAAACGTCGAGATGTTGAGGACGAAGTTCGGGGCCAGATTGTGGAAATCCAGGCCATAGTAGAACATGAGCCCCCGGACAAATGGATGTAGAGGGTAGCCCAGTCCGCGGAGGAAATGGGGGAGAAATACCACCCTCTCATGGGGCCTAGGAGTGGGGATGAGCTGCCCCTTCTCGGGGAGTCGGTGCGCGATGTCGCTGGTCAGATATCCGGCCTTCCTCAGCTTTTTTATGTGTCCCTGCGTGACGGAGGAGACCATCCACTTGCCTCCCGCTCCGGACATGACTGGAGAAGGTCGAGGTGGTAGTGCGGACTTGGGCGCTGGAGCTCGAGTGCACGAGAATGGATAGGCAGAGGAGGAGGAAGGCGTGGGTGAAAAGGTGGATCCTTATCCCCTTATATGGGTGGACGCGACTACATGTCCCCACCAGCCTGGTAAAACTTGCTTATCTCCAAGTGCCGTAATCAAAGGCGCGGTTGGGTTACCCACGCCCGTATTGATGAGAATCCCAAAATGAGGGGACACGATCTCTGCTTCAACAAGACGTGCCAAGGAAACCGCCTCGCACAACGCGCTGAGGTGGGATAATTAAATGGATAAAGGCTTGGCCATGGCGTGTTGCACCACGGAATACGTCAGCAGATTAGATTTGTGTTAATATTATTATTCTCTCTATGGCAATATGTGGAAACTTATTTTGCAGAGCCGGACACTATCTTTGTGTTCAAAATCTTCTATGAAGTACTTGAAGGAGGAACCCGCCTTGCAATGCCGAAGACAATTTGCGCGCCGGACTTGTCGTCATTGAAGCCTGGTTCAGGGGCTACTGAGGGAGTCCTGGATTAGGGGGTGTTCGGATAGCCGAACTATGCCTTCAGCCGGACTCCTGGACTATGAAGATACAAGATTGAAGACTCCGTCCCGTGTCTGGAAGGGACTTTCCTTGGCGTGGAAGGCAAGCTTGGCGATACGGATGATCGGATCTCCTACCATTATAACCGACTTTATGTAACCCTAACCCTCTCCGGTGTCTATATAAACCGGAGGGTTCTAGTTCGTAGGACAACATACACATCAACAATCATACCATAGGCTAGCTTCTAGGGTTTAGCCTCTCTGATCTCATGGTAGATCAACTCTTGTAATACCCATATCATCAATATTAATCAAGCAGGACGTAGGGTTTTACCTCCATCGAGAGGGCCCGAACTTGGGTAAAACTTCGTGTCCCCTGCCTCCTGTTACCATCCGGCCTAGACGCACAGTTCGGGACCCCCTACCCGAGATCCGCCGGTTTTGACACCGACATCCCCATTCTATGCACCTGCACAAACAATCAAACACTTGCACCCAACGCGATAAAGGGGTTGTCAATCCCTTCATGGTCACTTGCAAAGGTGAGATCTAGTAGAGATATATATAAAAGATTACTAAAACGTAAAACGAAATAAAAGTAAATAAATTACAACGAGATATTTTTTTGGTTTATAGATCTGAAAATATATGATGGAAAATAGACCCGGGGGCCATAGGTTTCACTAGAGGCTTCTCTCTTGTTAGGGCATGTCTCTCTCTCTCTAAGTGATTTTGGTGATTATTGACAATGTTTTTGCGGAATAATCGTGTGCATTGAGTATTTCAGATATTCATTCATTGGCACGAGATGATTCTTTCCCTTCGGGGCTCAAGGTGAAGACGGTGTAGTCCCTTTCGTTTCGGTTTTGGTGGACTTGAGTCGTAGGAGACACCGTACTATCAAGAGGGGTCTGTATCGGAAAGGCTAGGGTGGAATCAACACGTACACATCTTTCTCGCACCCCCAGCTCGTTCCCTCTTCCTTCGAGTATACCGTTATCGTGGAAGTGGCACATAGGAGGAGCTAGTGGTAGTACCGATGGGCCAGAGCGGCAGTACCGCTGATAGCATCAAGCGGTAGTACTGCTGTTTCATAGCGGTAGTACCGCTCATGGCCATCAGCGGTAGTACGGCTCGAGTTCTGCGACGGTACCGCCTCGATTCGAGACCGTCGCTTCTCGTGTCGGGTTGGGCGGCAGTAGGCGCAGTAGTACCTCTTGTAAGAGGTAGTACCACCGCTACTAGTGCCGCTCGGGGGCTTTCTCTCCCCTACCCCTTTGCTCTACTCTCTGTGCGCAGCCCCAACGGTGCCACCGCTGGGCCAAGCGGCAGTACCGCTGCCTCGAGCAATAGTACTGCTCTCTGCGGGCTGAGTTGTGGGAAAACAGTTGGATTTGATTCCCCACTATATAAGGAGGTCTTCTTCTACAAGAAGACCTACCTCTTTTTCCCCAAGCTTCATTGTTGCTCCAAAACTCATTTTTGCACGATCTCTCTCCCTAGCCAATCAAACTTGTTGCTTTTCTAGGGATTGGTTGAGAAGGCCCGGATCTACACTTCCACCAAGAGAAATTTGATTCCCCCCACTAATCCCTTGTGGATCTTGTTACTCTTGTTTGAGCACCCTAGATGGTTGAGGTCACCTCGGAGCCACATTCCATTGTGGTGAAGCTCCGTGGTATCGTTGGGAGCCTCCAATCAAGTTGTGGAGATAGACCCGACCTTGTTTGTAAAGGTTCAGTCGCCGCCTTCAAGGGCACCACTAGTGGAATCACGGCATCTCACATTGTGTGAGGGCGTGAGGAGAATACGGTGGCCCTAGTGGCTTCTTGGGGAGCATTGTGCCTCCACACCGCTCCAACGAGACGTACTTCCCCCAAAGGGAAGTCGTTAACACATCCTCGTCTCCACCGGTTCCACTTGTGGTTATCTCTTCCATTTACTATGTGCAAGCTATTATTGTGTTGTATCCTTTGCTTTCACTTGTCGTTGTTGTTGTTGTTGTTGTTGTTGTTGTTGTTGTTTGCATCATATAGGTTGTTCACCTAGTTGCACATCTAGACAACCTATTTGTTGCTAAACCTAATTTGTTAAGAAAAGCTAAAAATTGGTAGTTGCCTATTCACCCCCCCTCTAGTAAACCATATCGATCCTTTCAATTAGTATCACAGCCTCGTCTCTTTATTAAGGGTTTCATCATCCGAAGAGTATGGTTGACACCGAGGAGGAAGTGCCCGAGGTCGTGGAGTTGACTTCGATCACTCGAGACGGCTTAAATATAATGAAGCTATGGCTTCACTTAAGACGTCTATGACGACCGAAGTCAAGTCCATTCTTAAAGAATTACTTGAGGGGTTGAAATCCACTCTCGATCCCTTGCTTGTGGTTAATCCCACGACATCGGAGTCGAAGGCCAATTCCGCCAAGGAAGCGGCTAAAGGTACTCATGTTCCTTCCCCTCATGACAAGAATGGGACGTGAACCTTTGCCTCGGTTCCCCCTCCCACGGTCTATGGAGGACCGGTCCCCACACTGAAGGAAATATGCCCTAGAGACAATAATAAAGTTGTTATTTATATTTCTTTATATCATGATAAATGTTTATTATTCATGCTAGAATTGTATTAACCGGAAACTTGATACATGCATGGATACATAGACAAAACACAGTGTCCCTAGTAAGCCTCTACTAAACTAGCTCGTTAATCAAAGATGGTTAACTTTCCTAACCATAGACATGTGTTGTCATTTGATGAATGGGATCACATCATTAGGAGAATGATGTGATGGACAAGACCCATCTGTTAGCTTAGCATGTTGATCGTTCAGTTTTATTGCTATTGCTTTCTTCATGTCAAATACATATTCCTTCGACTATGAGATTATGCAACTCCTAGATACCGAATGAATACCTTGTGTGCTATCAAACGTCACAACATAACTGGGTGATTATAAAGATGCTCTACAGGTATCTGCGAAGGTGTTTGTTGGGTTGGCATAGATCGAGATTAGGATTTGTCACTCCGAGTATCGGAGAGGTATCTCTGGGCCCTCTCGGTAATACACATCATGTTAAGCCTTGCAAGCAATGTGACTAATGAGTTAGTTACGGGATGACGTATTACGGAACAAGTAAAGAGACTTGTCGGTAATGAGATTCAACTAGGTATGAAGATACCGACGATCGAATCTCGGGCAAGTAACATACCGATGACTAAGGGAATAACGTATGTTGTCATTACGGTATGACTGATAAAGATCTTCATAGAATATGTGGGAACCAATATGAGCATCCAGGTTCCACTGTTGGTTATTGACCGGAGAGGTGTCTCGGTCATGTCTACATAGCTCTCGAACCCGTAGGGTCCGCACGCTTAACATTCGATGACGACTTTGTATTATATGAGTTATGTGATTTGGTGACCGAATGTTGTTCAGAGTCCCGGATGAGATCACGGACATGACGAGGAGTCTCTAAATGGTTGAGAGGTAAAGATTCGTATATAGGACGATAGTATTCGAACACCGGAAGTGTTCCGGGGTACCGGGTACGTATTGGGTCACCGGAAGGGGTTCCGGGCAACCCCTGACAAACTATATGGGCCTAATGGGCCAAGAGAGGGACAGACCAGCCCCTAAGGGTATAGTGCGCCCTATAGGCCGAAATAAGGGGGAAAGGAAAGGAGGGAAGGGAGAAGGAAAGGGAAGGATTCGGCCTCCCCCTTTCCTTCCCCTCCCCCCTCTCTTTCCTTCCCCCTCCGACACTTATGGAAGGGGGAGGCCGACTTGTAGGAGGCGCCCAAGTAGGATTACTCCTACTTGCGGCGCCCCTTGCCTCCCCTTGCCGCCCCTCTCCCTCTCCCATATATATATGGGGCGGCACCGCTAAAACACACAACATTGATTCCTAGCCGTGTGCGGCGCCCCCTCCACAGTTTACGCCTCCGATTATATTGTCGTAGTGCTTAAGCGAAGCCCTGCGAGGATCACTTCACCATCACCATCACCACACCATCGTGCTGACGAAACTCTCCCTCGACACTTTGCTATATCAAGAGTTCAAGGGACGTCATCTAGTTGAACGTGTGCAGAACTCGGAGGTGTCGTATGTTCGGTGCTTGATCGGTCGGAACGAGAAGAAGTTCGACTACATCAACCATGTTGTCAAACGCTTCCGCTTTCGGTCTACGGGGGTATGTGGACACACTCTCCCCCGCTTGTTGCTATGCATCTTCTAGATAGATCTTGCGTGAGCGTAGGAATTTTTTTGAATTTGCATGCTATGTTTCCCAACAGTGGCATCAGAGCCAGGTCTATGCGTAGATGATATGCACGAGTAGAACACAAAGAGTTGTGGGTGGTGATCATCATACTGCTTACCACCAATGTCTTATTTTGATTCGGCGGTATTGTTGGATGAAGCGGCCTAGACCAACCTTACATGATCACGTTCATGAGACCGGTTCCACCGATAGACATGCAACTAGTTTTGCATAAAGGTGGCTGGCAGGTGTCTGTTTCTCCAACTTTAGTTGAATCGAATTTGACTACGGCCGGTCCTTGTTGAAGTTTAAAATAGCAAACTTGATAAATCACCGTTGTGGTTTTGATGCGTAGGTAGAATGGTTCTTGCTAGAAGCCCATAGCAGGCACGTAAAACTTGCAACAACAAAGTAGAGGATGTCTAACTTGTTTTTGCAGGGTATGTTGTGATGTGATATGGTCAAGACATGATATACGTTATTGTATGAGATGATCATGTTTTGTAAAAGTTATCGACAACTGGCAGGAGCCTTATGGTTATCGCTTTATTTTATGAAATGCAAACGCCATGTAATTGCTTTACTTTATCACTATGCGTTAGCGATAGTTGTAGAAGCAATAGTTGGCGAGACAACCACGACACTACAATGGAGATCAAGGTGTCAAGCCGGTTACTATGGAGATCATGACGGTGCTTTGGAGATGGAGATCAAAGGCACAAGATGATGATGGCCATATCATGTCACATATTTTGATTGCATGTGATCTTTATCTTTTATGCATCTTATTTTGCTTAGTACGGCGGTATCATTATAAGATGACCCCTTACTAAAATTTGAAGGTATAAGTGTTCTCCCTGAGTATGCACTATTGCGATAGTTCATTGTGCTGAGACACCACGTGATGATCATGTTTGATAAGCTCTATGTTCACTAACAACGGGTGCAAGATAGTTTTGCACATGCGGAATACTCGGGTTAAACTTGACGAGCCTAGCATGTACAGACATGGCCTTGGAACACTGGAGACAGAAAGGTCGAACGTGAATCATATTGTCGGTGTCAAAATCGGAGGATCTCGGGTAGGGGGTCCCTAACTGTGCGTCTAAGGCGGATGGTAACAGGAGGCGGGGGACACGATGTTTACCCAGGTTCGGGCCCTCTTGATGGAGGTAATACCCTACGTCCTGCTTGATTGATCTTGATGATATGAGTATTACAAGAGTTGATCTACCATGAGATCGTAGAGGCTAAACCCTAGAAGCTAGCCTATGGTATGATTGTTGTTGTCCTACGGACTAAACCTTCCGGTTTATATAGACACTGGAGGGGGCTAGGGTTACATAGAGTCGGCTACAAGGGAGGAGATCTACATATCCGTATTGCCAAGCTTGCCTTCCATGCCAAGGAGAGTCCCATATGGACACGGGATGAAGTCTTCAATCTTGTATCTTCATAGTCCAACAGTCCGGTCAAAGGATATAGTTCGGTTGTCCGGAGACCCCCTAATCCAGGACTCCCTCAGCAGCCCCCGAACCAGGCTTCAATGACGATGAGTCCGGCGCGCAGATTGTTTTCAGCATTGCAAGGCAGGTTCTTCTCCAAATTCTGAATATTTGCTGAGTAGTGTCCGGCTCCCCATAAATGTTGCACTTCTTGGCTTCTGCACCCAATAAGGGCTATCTTCCACATGCTGAGAGCCAGGGCATTTTTACATTCGCCACCCTAGCCATGTAAGTAAACTGTCTATTAAAGAGACGGGGATTCTTAGGTCCAGACCACACCATCCTCCACAGCGAGTATCCATCAGAGCGCGCTCGGAAAGATCCATTCCAACATGGCCGTCCATCACAGCTCCTCCTTCCGCTCCAGTAGCCCTAAGCCCGGTGACTGGGGGAAGTGTTCCATCCCGCACAGCCAATTAGCAGAGTTATAGACCCAGGGGTTTCTCCCTCCAGCGTATATGGTCCCCGTTCGAGCCGGGCTCGCCACCTACAATGGAGGGGAGCAAGAGGAGAGCTTCCCCAATCCCTCCAAGGGGGAGCGGGTATGCCTAGTCCCTTATTTACTAAGGGGACTTGGATTTCCAATCCATCCGTTCCTCCACGGGCTCCGGAAGTTTTATGGCCTCTAGTTGCATAATTTCACCCCCGCTTCCATATTACACATCGCTGGTTATGTTGCCCTTTGTGAGCTGTTTCTAGGCTGCGAAGCTCACTTCAAGCTATGGAAGAGGTTATTCTGCCTTGTGCCCCACACACAGGAGGGGTCAATATATCAAGTGGGCGGAGCCAAAATATGGTGCATCGCCGGGATCGAATACCTGTCTGGTACCCCGAAGAAGACGTCCGAAGACTGGCCTTCGGAGTGGTTTTACATAGATGACGTCCCCCTTCCAGATCCTATTCGGATGGGTCTTCCCGAGTTTGACAATGCCCCTTTGAAGAAACGCCGAAGCTGGCGCCCACAGAGCCCTCAGGAGGAAGATAACGGAGAAGTCCTTTACCTGATGGGCCGGATAAAAGTGCTGGCTCAATCAGGACTGACAATAACCGAAGTTATGTCCATATGTATAACACGGGGGGTGCGGCCACTTCAATATCGAGGGCACCCCATGTGGCGTTTTAACGGGGAAGATGATGCCACCCGCTGCGGGCGTAAGGGACCGGACTCAGTTGCTGCTCTAGCAAAAATTCTGTCCGATCTGTTCAAGGGAGAGGAAGAGGAGTTCATCCGTATTAAGCCACGGGATGGATTCTCCATGTACAACCCTCCAAGCTGGCTGAGCTGTCACTTTTTACTCCCAACCTTCCCGCATTCTTCGTCATAAGTACTCACCTTGCCGTTTTCATGGCAGGAACTACGGAAGGCTGTAGGGGAGGTCAACAGCCCACCTCCACAACCGGAGGACCCTGACCGGGCCCTTGATCCCGGACTCGAAGAGGATCCGGACATATTTGTGGAGTTGATCGACATGACATTCTATCAATTGAGCTGCGATGATTCCATGGTGGCCATCATAGCCAACTATCCTGGGCTACTCCCTGCATCGCATGTAAGAAAACACGGAGCCCCAATTTCCAAGAAGGATCGCCTTTAATGCACTTCACCTATCGTACACATATGGTGTTTTACAGGGAAGGCCCTCGGGACGCCATGCCGAACCCGCAGTGACTCGTCAACGAGGGACACCGAAGCCAGGTAGGCCAAAAAGGAAGGCGGTCAGGACTGAGACGCCGGCACAGAGGTATGATACAGAACCTTGCTCCGTGGTTGTCGTCTTTCTTAAAATATAATGACGTCCATGTTTCCTAGTAAGAAAAATGCTCGCCGGACTATATCCGGAGAGGTTGCCGATCACGCCTCCACCAGTCGGGCTCCAGGGCCGGACATAGAGGCGGAAGCTAACGTGGGGCGAACGCCGGATGCTCCTCCTATAGAGGATGCGGATAGACTATCCGCTACAAATTTCGAAGTGGAAAGCGCCATGAATCACAGGCGTCACTGGGCCGTACTTCGCGACGCTTGTTTCTCCCAAGAGGCATTCGATGCCTTCAACTCAGGAGACGTGTACATCCGTGCTGCTCAAAACGGTCTTGTTAGAGCCACGGACCAGTATGTAAAGGATATACGGGTAAGAAAATCTGACGATTATATATATATATATATCAGTAGCCCCTGAGACTTGAAACAGTTGACACAACTGATTTAAGGATCATTATTTGTGCAGGTTCTTATAGAGAAGAATACCCAATTGTCTCAAGAGCTAGAAGAGTGCAAAGCCCAGCTATGGGCCGCGGTTGCCGCATTGAAGGAGTCCGAGAAGGCCCCCTCTGTTAACACTTGTTTCCATTGCAAAGAATGATAGGTACTAGATAGTATGTGACATGCATGCAAATCTAACAATAGATGTTGCAGATGACTCCGGAGTGAATCCGGAGGCCGTGCCGGAGAATGCGCAACATGCTAATCGACAACTAAATGCTGGCGAGTGCGTGCTTACGCGGGTCAGGTAGGAGAAAAACAATCTCCAGGACGCCAATATCTGACTGGGCGTGGAACTGAAAGATGTCCGAGCCCAACTTGCAGACTCCATGAGGGAGAATAAGCGGCTTCGACGCGGCATTTTCAGTAAGTGCTTGAACAAACTTTTGAAAGAGTTTGGCGAAGAAGCCGGCTAAGAGACTTATGTCTGCAGGTATGCTGACGGGTCGTCCCACGGAGGAGATGCCCGGGTCTGCGGGTGATATTTTACCAGAGCTCTCACAACTGCACGAACAAGTTCGGCAGGTGATGCAGGGTATTGCCCAAGCCTTGTGGCCATCCGCCTCCCCGCCAGGAGGCATGGGGGAGCTTATAGAGAAGCTCAAGGGAGCACGGCAGCGCTTCCGATTATGGAAGATATCAGCCTGCCGACAAGGTGCAAGGGAAGCCTGGGCCATGGTGAAGATGCGATATACCAAAGCTGACCCAAACCACATGGCCGAGGTCGGACCTGTGGGGCCTGATGGGAAAGAGATCCCCGTCAGTTTGGTGTATGACCAAGTAGAATTAGCCGCAAAGTATTCCCAACAAGATTGTAGGCTAGACAGCCTGTTGGATGGTATAGAAGAAGAATTAAATCAGTCTTAGCGACTGTGTACTTTAAGGGACATATATAATGTCCCTAGCCGGATTGTAAATCATTTGTCATGGCAGACCTTTTCGCTTCGACCTCTGGGCCCGATAGTCCGGAGTGTATCCGGATACCTTCCTGGTTATGTAAAAACCGGGGTATGCGTGGAAACCAGGCGTAGGGGTCATAAGTGCTTGAACAGACAAGTGCCCAACTAGCTATGTTATATTACATGGATAGTAAGAAACATCTTCCAGGGAGAATAGTTCCGTTAAGGGTTCCTTTCCCTAGGTACACATGCCCTAATGTGCATGTCTAAACTGGGAAAAGAGACGCAGACTATAAACATCTGGGGGCATGTATGAAAATAAATAAAAGTCGTCTTTTGTTCACCGACTGAATATTCCCTTAAGAACGCTAGCTTTCGGCTTCACCCAGTCTGAGGTACACATCCGGCTGACCCGGCAGTAACAATCGCAGAGGTGCTCCCCTTATGCCCTAGCCGAATTAACGGGAACGTAGGGCATAAATACAAGAGCCAGACAACCCAGCTTGGCCAAAACTTAAGTCATATCGATGCATATAATAGCGAAAAAAGGTACATGCGGAAGAATAACACATGTATGGGGCATAAAGCCCAGAAAAATAGTTATATTAAGCTTCTGTATAAGAAGCCCCCAGGTATAACGAGCACGGTTAGCGCGTCAAGATTGTGTAGTCAAGACACAAGTTAGCCTTTTAAGGCCTTGAGGAGAAGAAAAAAGAAGAGAGAAAGAGAGAAAAGATAGATAACGGATATGCAAAAAATTGACGGGGGTAAGGAGATGAACATAGAGTTTGGCACTAGGCATAGAATCTTCGGAGTCTGGCTGCGTTCCATGGGTTTGGCTCGAGTCGATTGTCCGATGCATCCCATAGACGGTACGCTCCACCGGTCAGAACCTGGTCAATAATGAAGGGACCTTCCCATTTGGGCTTGAGCTTGTTCTTTTTCTTCTCCGGTAGGCGTAGAACTAGTTCGCCAACGTTATAGGTTTTGGCCCGTACTTCTCTGCTTTGATATCTTCGAGCCTGTTGCTGATAGAATGCGGAACGGGCTTTTGCCACGTCGCGCTCCTCCTCCAGGGCGTCCAAACTGTCCTGCTGATCGAGCTCGACCTCTTTTTCTTCATACATGCGCACTCGAGGTGAGTCATGAATTATGTCGCAAGGCAGAACCGCCTCTGCGCAGTACACCATAAAAATGGTGTGTATCCGGTAGTGCGATTCGGCGTGGTCCGCAGCCCCCATAGTACAGAGTCAAGCTCCTCTACCCAGTGCGTGTTTGATTCCTTTAAGGACCGCACTAGTCTGGGTTTGATGCCGCTCATGATAAGACCGTTTGCTCGCTCGATTTGACCATTAGTTTGCGGGTGATAGACAGAAGCATAATCGAGCTTGATGCCCATGTTGCTGCACCAAAGTTTTACCTCGTCGGCTGTAAAGTTCGTGTCATTGTCAGTGATGATGCTGTGGGGGATGCCATAACGGTGCACAACCCCAGATATGAAGTCTATCACCGGTCCGGATTCAGCCGTTTTAACGGGTTTGGCTTCTATCCATTTGGTGAACTTATCCACCATGGCCAGTATGTATTTTTTCTTATGGGTTCCCCCTTTGAGGGGTCCAACCATATCAAGCCCCAGACTGCAAAGGGCCAAGTAATGGGGATTGTTTGGAGAGCGGTAGGCGGCATATGGTTTTGGTTTGCAAAAAGCTGGCAACCGATGCAACGTTGGACCAGATACTGTGCATCTGCTCGGGCCGTTAGCCAATAGAAACCTGTATGGAAGGCCTTGCTTACAAGGGCCCGGGCTGCGGTGTGGTGGCCGTCGAGTCCGGCATGGATTCCTGCCAAAAGCTTCCGCCCTTCCTCTTCGAAGATGCACCTTTGAAGGACTCCGGTAGTGCTTTTCTTATAGAGCTCTCCCTTGTGGACCTTGTAGGCTTTAGAACGCTGCACTATGCATCATGCCTCATTTTGGTCCTCAGGTAGTTCATGCCTAGTTAGGTAGGCCAGGAATGGTTCTGTCCACGGGGCGATGACGGCCATTATCACGTGGGCTGAATGTGTTGTTTCGATGGCAGAGCCTCCGATTGTGTTAGAGTGTTCGGTATCTGGTGTTGTGGCTGGATCCGGACTATTGTTTCGGTGTCCCCTTCCCATACCACAGATGGCTTAAACAACTTTTCCAGGAAGATGTTAGGTGGGACGGGGTTGCGCTTACCGCCGATACGGGCGAGGATATCCGCCGCCTGATTGTTTTCCCGAGCCACATGGTGGAATTCAAGCCCCTCAAACCGAGCTGGCATTTTGAGGACGGCGTTGCGATATGCCGCCATTTTCACATCCTTGGCAACAAAGTCTCCATTTATTTGAGATATTGCGAGGTTTGAGTCCCCACGCACCTCCTGGCGTTGAATGCCCATGGAAACTGCCATCCGGAGACCATGTAATAGGGCCTCGTATTCGGCTGCATTGTTGGAGTCTGTGTACAGTATTTGGAGTACGTATTGGACTGTATCTCTGGTGGGGGACGTCAGGACGACGCCAGCCCCCAGACCAGCCAACATTTTAGAGTCGTCAAAGTGCATGATCCAATTGGAGTACGCGCCGTACTCTTTAGGGAGTTCGGCTTCTGTCTACTCGGCGATGAAATCGACCAGTACTTGCGACTTAATGGTTCGTCGTGGTCTATATGTTATGTCAAACGGGAGGAGCTCGATAGCCCATTTGGCAATCCGGCCCGTGGCATCGCGGTTGTTTATTATGTCGTTGAGTGGTACTTCTGAGGCCACTGTAATTGAACACTCTTGAAAGTAGTGTCGTAATTTCCGAGATGCCATGAATACCGCGTATGCTATATTTTGATAATGTGGGTACCCTGATTTGCATGGAGTAAGGACAGTGGATACATAATATACCGGCTTTTGAAGCGGGGATTTATGTCCGTCCGTCTCTCGTTTGACGACGAGTACTGCGCTTACAACTTGGTGAGTTGCCTCTATATATAACAACATTGGTTCGCCGAGGTTTGGCGCGGCCAAGATTGGGTTAATGGCCAGGATGGCTTTTATTTCTTCCAGTCTGGCCGTGGCTGCGTCCATCCACTCGAAGTGTTCGGTGCCCCGAAGGAGGCGATAAAGGGGGAGTGCCTTTTCTCCTAATCGGGAGATAAAGCGGCTTAAGGCTGCCACAAATCCAGTTAACTTCTGGATTTGCTTGAGGTCAGTTGGGATAGCCAACTCTGACAGGGCTCGGATTTTAGCCAGATTTATTTCAATTCCTCTACTGGAGACGATGAAGCCCAGGAGTTTTCTGGCGGGTACGCCGAAAACACATTTTCCGGATTGAGTTTAATGTTGTATGTTCGGAGATTGTCGAACATGAGCCTCAAGTCGTCTATTAAGGAGTCGACGTGTCTGGTTTTAACGACCACATTGTCTACGTATGCCTCCGCTGTTTTGCCAATCTGCTTTTCTAGACATGTCTGAATCATGCGCTGATACGTTGCGCCGGCGTTTTTGAGCCCGAAGGGCATTGTGTTAAAACAGAAGGGGCCATATGGAGTGATAAATGCCGTTGCGGCTTGATCGGACTCCCCCATCTTAATTTGGTGGTAACCGGAGTATGTGTCGAGGAAGCACAATGAGTCGTGTCCTGCGGTGGCGTCGATAATTTGATCAATGCGAGGGAGGGGGAAGGGATCCTTTGGGAAAGCCTTATTAAGGTCCTTGAAGTCGACGCATAGGCGCCAAGATTTGTCCTTCTTTGGTACCATCACCAGGTTTGCTAGCCAATTCAGATGTTTTATTTCTCTAATGAATCCGGCCTCCAGTAACTTGGCTAGCTCCTCTCCCATGGCTTGTCGCTTAGGTTCAGAGAAATGCCGAAGAGTCTGCTTGACCAGCTTGAATCCTTTTAGAATGTTAAGGCTATGCTCGGCCAACCTGCGTGAGATTCCTGGCATGTCTGAAGGATGCCAGGCGAATATGTCCAAATTCTCATGCAGGAACTCCCGTAGTGCGGCATCTACAGTGGGGTTTAACTATGCCCCGATGGATGCTGTTTTTGTGGGGTCCATTGGATGGACTTGGAATTTGACTATTTCATCCGCTGGTTTAAAAGAGGTGGACTTGGATCTTTTGTCGAGTATCACATCGTCCCTGTCCACTGTGGAGCGCAACACGGTTAATTCCTCCGCCGCAAGGGCTTCGGATAATGCCTCGAGGGCTAGTGCGGCTGTTTTGTTTTCGGGGCGGAGTGCTATGTCCGGATCACTAGCTAGAGTGATGATTCCATTGGGCCCGGGCATTTTGAGCTTCATGTACCCATAATGGGTTATGACTTGGAAGATCGTGAATGCCTCACGCCCTAGAAGGGCATGGTATCCGCTACTGAACGGGGCTACTTGGAATGTAATTTCTTCGGACCTGTAATTCCCCGGAGTGCCGAATACCACATCTAGTGTGATTTTCCCAGTGCAACGTGCCTCCCGACTGGGGATGATTCCTCGGAAGGTCGTGCTGCTTTGCTCGATACAGCTTCTGTCTATTTCCATTTTTTGAAGAGTCTCCTCATAAATGAGGTTTAGTCCACTGCCGCCGTCCATGAGCACTTTGGTAAGCCGAAAGCCGTCCACAATTGGACTGAGGACCAAAGCGGCTGGTGCTTGGGCTGTTCGGAATTTAGGTTCGTCACTAGCATTGAAGGTGATAGCCGTGTCGCTCCATGGATTTATTGCTGCTACGTGGCAGACTTCAGCAAGGCTGCGGAGTGCTCGCTTGCGCCTATTATTTGAGGCGAAGGTCTCGAAGACCGTCAATACTGTATTGTTATCCATGACATGGTGCTCTGCGGTGTTTTGAATGAGGAGATCCTCACCGCTCTTGGCCACCTGCCGGAGTACCCAACATGCTCTAAGGCTGTGTGTTGGTATGGTATCCGTTGTACTATGAATTTTGCAGGGCCCGTTAAGCCATCATTCCAATACGGTTCCACGCCCTGTAGTGGGCGTTTGCTTCTTTGTAATTGAGTCAGGCAACTTATGAGAGTGCACCCTTTTAGTTCGGACTGGGGGTTTTGTCAGAGCCGGATTATCCCAAAATTTTGTTTGGGTTTTCCAGGCGCTTTCCATCGCACAATACTTTCATACTATGGCCGCCAAGTCAGCGAAGTGTTCTATGTCACGGTGACTTATGGCGTTGAGGATTCCCTTGTCCGTGCAATTGTTGCAAAAGAACGAAATTGCGTCTTCCTCGCGACAGTCCTTGACCTTGTTCATTACAAGGAGGAATCTGGCCCAATAGTGATGTACTGTCTCTTGGGGCTCTTGCCTAATGTGGGAAAGATCGTTCATATCTGGGTGGGTGGGTGGATTTAAGTCCAGACCTTGACCCAATCTGAGACCCAGGGGCGGGGGATTTCCGATCTAGGAAGTTCGGGCTCCGAGATGTTTCCCCCAGGTTCGTCATACTGCCTGATTCTAGGTTCACGGTTAGGGCGATGTCCTCCCGCGGACGGGTATCCGGCTCGGAGAGCTCGGGAATCCGGACATAGTTCGTCCTCAGGATAGAGGAAGATTCGCCACATTGCTCCTCCACCACCGCTATCTGATGGGTGACCGACGGAGAGTTAATCTCCCTTTGATCGGGTTTAAGCCCAATCCGATCATAGTCCGTAGCGACTCCCAGAGCGGCGATGCGATCCAAGAGCTTGTTCAAAGAGGAGAGCTCCATTGGATCCATCTTCTTGGTGAATTTTGAGCCGATGTGGAGGCTATTTTCGATGACCTGAGAAGTCATCATCGGCGCAGCGGCCGAGCGGGCGGTCATGACGAAGCCGCGTAGTCGGAGAGTTTGGCCTACAGCCAGGGCTCCCCCAGAGGTGATGTTCTTCCTGACAACGAGACGAGCCATCCCTCCTTATGATGACGACACAGTGGAACTCTCAATGAAAGCACCAATGTCGGTGTCAAAACCGGCGGATCTCGGGTAGGGGGTCCCGAACTATGCATCTAAGGTGGATGGTAACAGGAGGCGGGGGACACGATGTTTACCCAGGTTAGGGCCCTCTTGATGGAGGTAATACCCTACGTCCTGCTTGATTGATCTTGATGATATGAGTATTACAAGAGTTGATCTACCATGAGATCATAGATGCTAAACCCTAGAAGCTAGCCTATGGTATGATTGTTGTTGTCCTACGGACTAAACCCTCCGGTTTATATAGACACGGGAGGGGGCTAGGGTTACACAGAGTCGGTTACAAGGGAGGAGATCTACATATCCGTATTGCCAAGCTTGCCTTCCACGCCAAGGAGAGTCCCATCTGGACACGGGACTAAGTCTTCAATCTTGTATCTTCATAGTCCAACAGTCCGGCCAAAGGATATAGTCCAGCTGTCCGGAGACCCCCTAATCCAGGACTCCCTCACATATAGTAGATATGATCAACATAGAGATGTTCACCATTGAAAACTACTCCATCTCACGTGATGACCGGACATGGTTTAGTTGATATGGATCACGTGATCATTTAGATGACTCGAGGGATGTCTATCTAAGTGGGAGTTCTTAAGTAATATGATTAATTGAACTTAAATTTATCATGAACTTAGTCCTGATAGTGTTTGCATTTCTATGTTGTAGATAATAGCTCGCGTATAGCTGGAGGATTATCCTCATTGCTACACAGAAGAATTGTGTCCTTGATGCACCGCTAGGTGACAAGCCCCCTCCCGCTAATGTAGATGCTTTAAACGTCTGGCAGACGCGGTCTGATGACTACCCTATAGTTCGGTGTGCCATGCTCTGCGGCTTAGAATCGGGACTTCAAATACGTCTTGAATGTCATGGACCATATGAGGTGTTCCAGGAATTGAAGTTAATATTTCAAGAAAATACCCGAGTTGAGAGATATGAAGTCTCCAACAAGTTCTATAGCTGCAAGATGGAGGAGAATAGTTCTGTCAGTGAACACATACTCAGAATGTCTGGGTATCATAACCACTTGACTCAGCTGGGAGTTAATCTTCCGGATGATAGTGTTATTGACAGAGTTCTTCAATCACTGCCACCAAGATACAAAGGCTTCGTGATGAACTATAATATGCAAGGGATGGATAAGACAATTCCTGAGCTCTTTGCTATGCTCAAAGCTGCGGAGGTAGAAATCAAGAAAGAGCATCAAGTGTTGATGGTTAACAAGACCACTAGTTTCAAGAAAAAGAGCAAGGGAAATAAGGGGAACTTCAAGAAGAATGGCAAGCAAGTTGTCACTCCCGGGAAGAAGCCCAAGTCTGGACCCAAGCGTGAAACCGAGTGCTTCTACTGCAAAGGGACTGGTCACTGGAAGCGGAACTGCCCCAAGTATTTGGCGGATAAGAAGGATGGTAAAGTGAACAAAGGTATATTTGATATACGTGTTATTGATGTGTACCTTACTAATCCTCATAGTAGCGCCTGGGTATTTGATACTGGTTCTGTTGCTCATACTTGCAACTCGAAACAGGGGCTACGGATTAAACGAAGATTGGCTAAGGACGAGGTGACGATGCGCGTCGGAATGGTTCCAAGGTCGATGTGATCACCGTCGGCACGCTACATCTACATCTACCTTCAAGATTAGTTTTAGACCTGAATAATTGTTATTTGGTGCCAGCATTGAGCATGAACATTATATCTGGATCTTGTTTAATGCGAGACAGTTATTCATTTAAATCAGAGAATAATGGTTTTTCTATTTATATGAGTAATATCTTTTATGGTCATGCACCCTTGAAGAGTGGTCTATTTTTGTTGAATCTCGATCGTGGTAATACACATATTCATAATATTGATGCCAAAAGATGCAAAGTTGATAATGATAGTGCAACATATTTGTGGCACTACCGTTTAGGTCATATTGGTGTAAAGCGCATGAAGAAACTCCATACTGATGGACTTTTGGAATCACTTGATTATGAATCATTTGATGCTTGCGAACCATGCCTCATGGGCAAGATGACTAAAACTCCGTTCTCCAGAACAATGGATCGAGCCGCTGACTTATTGGAAATAATACACATCGATGGATGCGGTCCGATGAGTGTTGAGGCTCGAGGCGGGTATCTTTATTTTCTGACCTTCACAGATGATTTGAGAAGATATGGGTATATATACTTAATGAACACAAGTCCGAAACATTTGAAAAGTTCAAAGAATTTCAGAGTGAAGTGGAGAAATCATCGTAACAAGAAAATAAAGTTTCTACGATGTGATCACGTGGAGGCGAATATTTGAGTTACGAGTTTGGCCTTCACTTAAAATAATGTGGAATAGTTTCACAACTCACGCCACCTGGAACACCACAGCGTAATGGTGTGTCCGAACATCGTAACCGTATTTTATTATATATGTTGCGATCTATGATGTCTCTTACCAATTTACCACTATCATTTTGGGGTTATGCATTATAGACAGCTACATTCACTTTAAATAGGGCACCATCTAAATTGGTTGAGAGGACACCGTATGAACTGTGGTTTGGCAAGAAACCTAAGCTGTCGTTTCTTAAAGTTTGGGGTTGTGATGCTTATGTAAAAAAACTTCAGCCTGATAAGCTCGAACCCAAATCGGGGAAGTGCGTCTTCATAGGATACCCAAAAGAAACTGCTGGGTACACCTTCTATCACAAATCCGAAGGCAAGATCTTTGTTGCTAAGAATGGATCCTTTCTAGAGAAGGAGTTTCTCTCGAAGGAAGTGAGTGGGAGGAAACTAGAACTAGATGAGGTAATTGTACCTTCTCTCGAATTGGAAATTAGCTCATCATAGAAATCAGTTTCGGTGATGCCTACACCAACTATACAGGAAGCTAATGATAATGATCATGAAACTTCATATCAAGTCACTACCGAATCTCGTAGGTCAACCAAAGCATGTTTCGCACCTCAGTGGTACGGTAATCCTGTTTTAGAAGTCATGTTATTAGACCATGACGAACCTACAAACTATGAGGAAGTGATGATGAGCCTAGATTCCAATAAATGGCTTGAGGCCATGAAATCTGAGATAGGATCCATGTATGAGAACAAAGTGTGGACTTTGGTTGACTTGCCCGATGATCGGCAAGCCATAGAGAATAAATGGATCTTCAAGAAGAAGACTGGCACTAATGGTAATGTTACTGTCGAAAGCTCGACTTGTTGTGAAAGGTTTTCGACAAGTTCAAGGAATTGACTACGATGAGACTTTCTCACCCGTAGCGATGCTTAAGTCTGTCTGAATCATGTTAGAAATTGCCGCATTTTATGATTATGAAATCTGGCAAATGGACGTCAAAACTGCATTCCTTAATGGATTTCTTAAAGAAGAGTTGTATATGATGCAACCAGAAGGTTTTGTCGATCCTAAAGGTGCTAACAAAGTGTGCAAGCTCCAGTGATCCATTTATGGACTGGTGCAAGCATCTCGGAGTTGGAATATACACTTTGATAGTGTGATCAAAGCATATGGTTTTATACAGACTTTCGGAGAAGCCTGTATTTACAAGAAAGTGAGTGGGAGCTCTGTAGCATTTCTAATATTATATGTGGATGACGTATTGTTGATTGGAAATGATATAGAATTTTTGGATAGCATAAAAGGATACTTGAATAAGAGTTTTTCAATGAAAGACCTCGGTGAAGCTGCTTATATATTGGGCATCAAGATCTATAGAGATAGATCAAGACGCTTAATTGGACTTTCACAAAGCACATACCTTGATAAAGTTTTGAAGAAGTTCAAAATGGATCAGTCAAAGAAAGGGTTCTTGCCTATGTTAGAAGGTGTGAAGTTGAGTCAGACTCAATGCCCGACCACTGCAGAAGATAGAGAGAAAATGAAAGTCATTCCCTATGCCTCAGCCATAGGATCTATCATGTATGCTAGGTTGTGTACCAGACCTGATGTGTGCCTTGCTATAAGTCTAGCAGGGAGGTGCCAAAGTAATCCATGAGTGGATCACTGGACGGCGGTCAAGAACATCCCGAAGTACCTGAAAAAGACTAAGGATATGTTTCTCGTTTATGGAGGTGACAAAGAGCTCATCGTAAATGGTTACGTTGATGCTAGCTTTGACACTGATCCGGATGACTCTAAGTCACAAACCGAATACGTATTTATATTGAATGGTGGAGATGTCAGTTGGTGCAGTTCTAAGCAAAGTGTCATGGCGGGATCTACGTGTGAAGCGGAGTATATAGCTGCTTAGGAAGCAGCGAATGAAGGAGTCTGGATGATGGAGTTCATATCCGATATAGGTGTAATACCTAGTGCATCGGATCCAATGAATTTTTTTGTGACAATACTGGAGCAATTGCCTTGGCGAAGGAATCCAGGTTTCACAAAAGAACCAAACACATCAAGAGACGCTTCAACTCCATCCGTGATCAAGTCAAGGAGGGAGACATAGAGATTTGCAAAATACATATGGATCTGAATGTGGCAGACCCGTTGACTAAGCCTCTTCCACGAGAAAAACATGATCAGCACCAAGACTCCATGGGTGTTAGAATCATTACAATGTAATCTAGATTATTGACTCTAGTACAAGTGGGAGACAGAAGGAAATATGCCCTAGAGGCAATAATATAGTTGTTATTTATATTTCCTTATATCATGATAAACGTTTATTATTCATGCTAGAATTGTATTAATCGGAAACTTGATACATGTGTGGATACATAGACAAAACATAGTGTCCCTAGCAAGTCTCTACTAGACTAGCTCGTTAATCAAAGATGGTTAAGTTTCCTAACCATAGACATGTGTTATCATTTGATGAACGGGGTCACATCATTAGGATAATGATGTGATTGACAAGACCCATCCGTTAGCTTAGCATGTTGAGCATTCAGTTTTATTGCTATTGCTTTCTTCATGTCAAATACATATTCCTTCGACTATGAGGTTATGCAACTCCCGAATACCGGAAGAATACCTTGTGTGCTATCAAACGTCACAACGTAACTGGGTGATTATAAAGATGCTCTACAGGTATCTCCGAAGGTGTTTGTTGGGTTGGCATAAATCGAGATTTGGATTTGTCACTCTGAGTATCAGAGAGGTATCTCTAGGCCCTCTCGGTAATACACATCATGATAAGCCTTGCAAGCAATGTGACTAATGAGTTAGTTATAGGATGATGTATCACGGAACGAGTAAAGAGACTTGCCGGCAATGAGATTGAACTAGGTATGAATATACCGATGATCGAATCTCGGGCAAGTAACATACCAATTACGAAGGGAATAACGTATTTGTCATTATGGTACGACCGATAAAAATCTTCATAGAATATGTGGGAACCAATATGAGCATCCAAGTTTCGCTGTTTGTTGTTGACTGGAGAGGTGTCTCGGTCATGTCTACATAGTTCTCAAACCCGTAGGGTCCGCACGCTTAATGTTCGATGACGATTTTGTATTATAGTAGTTATGTGATTTGGTGACTGTATGTTGTTCGGAGTCCCGGATGAGATCGCGGACATGACGAGGAGTCTCTAAATGGCCGAGAGGTAAAGATTCATATATAGGACGATAGTATTCGGACACTGGAAGTGTTCGGGTACGTATCGGGTCACCGGAAGGGGTTCCGGGCAACCCGCGACAAACTATATGGGCCTAATGGGCCAAGAGAGGGACAGACCAGCCCCCCTAAGGAGCTCGTGCGCCCCCTACAGGCCGAAATTAGGGGGAAAGGAAAGGAGGGAAGGGGAGGATTTGGCCTCCCCCTTTCCTTCCCCTCCCCCTCTCTTTCCTTCCCCCTCTGACACTTATGGAAGGGGGGAGGCTGACTTGTAGGAGGCGCCCAACTAGGATTACTCCTACTTGGGGCACCCCTTGCTACCCATCTCCCACTGATATTTATGTGGGGGGAACCACTAGAACACACACCATTGATTCCTAGCCGTGTGCGGTGCCCCCCTCCACAGTTTACGCCTCCGATCATATTGTCGTAGTGCTTAGGCGAAGCCCTGCGCGGATCACTTCGCCATCACCGACACCACGCGATCGTGTTGACGAAACTCTCCCTCGACACTTTTTTGGATCAAGAGTTCGAGGGACGTCATCAAGCTGAACATGTGCAGAACTCGGAGGTGCCGTACGTTCGGTGCTTGATTGGTCGGAACAATAAGAAGTTCGACTACATCAACCGCGTTGTCAAACACTTCCGCTTTCGGTCTACGAGGGTACGTGGACACACTCTCCCCCTCTCGTTGCTATGCATCTCCTAGATAGATCTTGTGTGAGCGTAGGAATTTTTTTGAAATTGCATGCTACGTTTCCCAACATACACCTCGCATTAATAATTATGGTGCTCCTCCCAAGCTTGTGAAGGGTGATTTTTCTAATTGGGTCTTTCGCATTAAGTCTCATTTGAATTATTGCTCAACTAACCTTTGGAGAATCATTGAGCAAGGCTTCTACCCGCATGATCCGAACAACTTCATCCCAAGAGAAGAAGTGGACAATCAATACAATCACTCCGATTTGTTCATCCTTCAAGATGCGGTCCCTCCCGAAGATCTATCGCACTTACGACCTTTCACTCGTGCAAAGGATTGTTGGGAGCACACTGTTTCTATGTACAGTGGAAGCTCAAGCATCCAACGATCCAACTTTGAAGTGGTCCTTGATGAGGCCGATGAATTTGTGATGCTTGAATATGAGGATCCGTGTGATCTCTGCCGGGGGTGCCAACTCTTGTGGTTGCTCTCCAAGACCATGGAAGCAAGGATACATAAGACACTTGGATCAAGCGCAAGTTCCTCAAGGCCATCATGCCATTCAACAAGGCCAAGTCTTCCGTGATTCGTCAAAGGTCGGACTTTCAGACCTTAACCTCAAGTGAAGTGTTGGATGAGTTTATTGCCATGAACATCATGAACACGACCGCCGACAATGCTCTTGCTCATGTCCGGTCAAAGAAAAGCACTCCCACCCTTGCCTTGAAGGCCAAGGCCATTCTTGGAGAAGAAGAGGAGTGTGGCCCCAAGGAGACCAAATATGCTTACCATGAGCACATGGTTGTCGCGTTAAGGCAATTTTGGAGCAACAAGAGGAACTCAAGGTCCAACTTCACCAAGAACAACTCAAGTGGGTCAAAGAACAAGCAACGAGTAAGAACTTGCTACAATTGTGGCAATGTGAGTCACTTTGTGGTGGATTGCCCTTATGAGAAAAGGGAAGACAATGGTGGCAAACTCATTCACAAATACAAAGCCAAGTCTTTCCTAGCAAGAAAAACTTCACCAAGAAACCTCCTCCAAAGGGTTTGGTGGCACATGAAGAGTACCCCTCCATGGTGATGAGCAAGATACAAGTGGAGAAGGAATCACACCGGCAACCATTTCCATTGCTACATCTTCTCCCTCCAAGGTGTCTCTCTTCGGCTCCCCAACGAAAACACCATTGCCAAGTGTCTCATGGCCAAAGGTATCAACAAGGTAACTCTAACATCAAAACCACCATCATTACTACTCCTTCATTGTTAGATTGTTGATGATAGTGAGTGGAGAAAGTTGATGAAATTGAGTTCACCAAGTTTGTGAGCAAACTCAAGGGTGAGTCCAAGAAGCACTTTGTTGCTCTCTTTAACAACTTGGTGAGGCCAATGATATCATTGAGCCACATGAGGATATTATGTCCAAATTGGAGGGGCATAGTCGTGGCTATGCCGATGAGATTGCGGAATTTTCCATTGCTCTAGAGGAAGAGCGAGATCTTCGTTTGACTCTTGAGGAGTCATACAATGTTGATCATGCTAAATTACAAAAAGATCTTGATCATGCTATTGTTCTTACTCGTGTGCTTGAATATGAGAAAGTTGCACTTGGGGTTGGCCATGATAGACTGAAGGAAGAATTTGATACACTTAACAAGGCTCACAAGGTCTTGAAGGGTGCTCATGATTCTCTCAAAGAGTCTCATGGTCAACTCCAAGTGAAACTAACCAAGGAGATTTCCACTTGCCCTCCCTTTGTTCTAATTGATAATGCCCAAGATACTAACCCTTGTTGCCAGCATGTGCATCTTGTGGAGGAAAAATCTAGGTTGAAAGAGAAACTTGAGAAGGGCCTTGTGACTTGCATACAAGGCGAGAAGAACCTCAATGACCTTTTGAGCAATCAAAAGGAAGTTACAGGAAAGGAAGGTACCCAAGTCAAAGAAGAAGAAGAAGACCAAGCAACCTCTCCTACTCAAGGACACCTTTGTCAAGGCGAGTGAGGGTGCTCATGAGAAGAAGAAGACCAAGGAAGTGGGTGGTAATGCCAAGAGGGGCAAATCCACCCCAAGCAACAAAGCCAGCGACTTTAGCCCCTCTTATGTTTTGTGTCGTGCTAGTGATGGGCATGTTTATACCAAATTTGTTGGTTCTTCTTATGAATACATTAAATGGTCTATTTGGGTTCCTAAGACCCTTGTTTCTAACATCAAAGGACCCATTCAAACATGGGTACCTAAATCCAAGCATTAATCTCTTGTAGGAGTTTGCTTCCGGTGGGGTGTCATGGTTGCTCGATAGTGCAGCAACAAATCATATGACCAGGAGCAAGGACTTGGTGGTGGATGTGCATCCAATTCCATCTATGCCCACCCATGTCCAATTTGGTGATGCCTCAACCTCTAAGGTATTGGGACTTGGCAAGGTGGTCATCTCTCAAGATTTATCTATTGAGAAGGTCATGCTTGTTGACTCCCGTGCATGCATACAATTTACTTTCCGTTCGTCAACTTGCACTTATGGGTTTTGCAACATTCTTTGATCTTGATACCGTGGCCCTTTTGTGGAGCAAGACTCTTAAAGTAGCCTTTGTTGGGAATGTCGAGAACGGTCTCTATGTGGTGAACTTTTTGGAGCGACCCACTAAGATCGCGACTTACCTAATGGCTAAAGTTGATGTGGGTTGGCTTTGGCATCGCCGACTAGTCCATGTCAATATGAGATCTTTGCATAGTCTCCTCAAAGGGGACCATGTCCGTGGACTAACAAATGTGAGTTTTGCCAAAGATCGTGCTTGCAGTGCTTGTATCGAAGGAAAGCTTCATGAAACGGCTCGCCGACCCTTGACTATCATCTACTCAAAGAGGCCCTTGGAGCTCCTTCACATGGATCTCTTTGGACCTCCATCCTTTGATAGTCTTGGTGGAAGAAAGTATTGCTTGGTGATAGTGGATGACTACTCAAGATATACATGGGTATATTTCTTCAAGAGGAAGAGTAAGACTCAACAAACCGTCAAGCTCAACGTCAACATGTAGCAAAGATCTTGATGATTAGAAGTGACAATGGCACCGAGTTCAAGAACTAAACCTTGGATGAGTTTCTTAGTGACGAGGGGGCCAACCACCAATATGTTCCACCCTACACCCCTCAACAAAATGGTGTGGCGGAGAGGAAGAACTGGACGTTGATGGATGCGGCAAGGACCATGATGGCAGAATTCAAATCTCCGTACAATTTTTGGGACGGAGCCATCAACACTGAATGCCATGCATCCAATAGGCTCTACCTCCACAAAGGCTTGAACAAGAATCCATATGAGATACTTACCGGCAACAAGCCGAACCTCAAGTACTTCCGGATGTTCGGTTGTAAGTGTTTCATTCTCAAGAAAGGTGTTCGTTTATCTAAATTCGAACCTAGAGCTCAAGAGGGCATATTTGTTGGTTATGCTACAAACTCCCATGCTTACCGTGTCCTCAACAAGTCCACCAGACTCATTGAGGAGACGTGTAACATGGAGTTTGATGAAAATAACGGCTCCCAAGTGGAGCAAAGTGGTCTTTGTGATGTAGGTGATGAAATTCCTCCCCAAGCCATAAGAAGAATGTGGACTGGTCAAATACTCCCCATTGAGGAACCCCTTGTGGACGAAGGAGAAGGACAATGCTCTACTCAAGTGGACCCATCACCTACGCTAGACCCACACGCTTCTGAAGAACAAAGTGAAGGCCCTCAACCAAATGAGCAAGATCAAGGGCAAGCTCAAGCCCATGAAGATGGTGATGCACCAAATGATGCCCAAGATCAAGTTTATGCCTCCAAGATTGCTCAAGATCAAGAGCAATCTCAAGATCAAGAGCAAGCTCAAGACGGTGCTCAAGATCAAGTGCTAACTCTAGACAGTGCTCAAGATGTGCAAGATGATCCTCAAATCCCCATCGAGGAACTTTTGGAGCATCGTGCCGCTAAGGTGGCTTCCAAGCTTGGGCGCCAACAACATGTCATGGAGAATGTGCTTGGAAACTTGAGAAAAGGGGTAACTACTCGTAAACAATTGTCAAACTTTTGTGAGCATCACACGTTTGTTTCGTGTGTTGAACCCCAAAAGGTACATGTGGCGCTCGATGATGAGGATTGGCTTGAAGCTATGCATGATGAACTCAACAACTTCGAGTGCAATCAACAGTTTGGGAATTAGAACCAAGGCCAACGGAGGAACATAATGTCATTAGAACCAAATGGATCTTCAAGAACAAGCAAGATGAAAATGGTGTGGTAGTTCGAAACAAGGCAAGATTGGTGGCACAAAGCTACTCCCAAGTTGAGGGCATCGACTACGATGAAACCTTTGCCCCCGTTGCTCGTCTTGAATCTATTCGCATGTTGCTTGCATATGCTTCTCATCATGACTTGAAATTGCAACAAATGGATGTGAAAAGTGCATTTCTTAATGGTCCTTTGAATGAGTTGGTGTATGTCAAACAACCTCCGGGATTCGAGGATCCCAAACTCCCCACTCATGTATACAAACTCAAAAAGGCGCTCTATGGCCTTAAGCAAGCCCCACGTGCGTGGTATGAGCACCTTACCGAGTTGTTACAAGATCGTGGGTTCGAAATTGGGAAAATTGATCCCACTCTTTTTACTAAGAGGGTTAAAGGGAATTTGTTCATATGCCAAATATATGTTGATGATATTATTTTTTGTTCTCCTAACAAATCTTTCAATGATGAGTTTGTCACACTAATGACTGAGAAGTTTGAGATGTCTATGATGGGAGAGTTGAAGTTCTTTCTTGGGTTCGAAGTCAAGAAAAGAAGAGATTGAACTTTCATCAACCAAGCCAAGTATACCCAAGATATGCTTGTGAGATTCAAGCTAGATGATGTCAAGCCGATTAAGTTTCCAATGCCCACCAAATGTAAGCTTGACAGTGATCCCAATGGTAAAGCGATGGATCAAAAGGTATATCGCTCCATGATTGGATCCTTGCTTTACCTTTGTGAATCTAGACCGGATATCATGTTGAGTGTGGGAATTTGTGCAAGGTTTCAAGCCGGACCTAAGGAAAGTCACTATGTGGCGGTCAAGTGAATATTTCAATATTTGGCTCATACCCCAAACTTTGGCTTATGGTACCCCAAAGGTGCAAGCTTTGATCTCATGGGTTACTCAGATTCAGATTGGGCAGGAGATTGTCTGGATAGGAAGTCAACTTCCGGAGGGTGCCAATTCCTTGGTCGCTCTTTGGTGAGTTGGTCTTCGAAGAAGCAAAATTGTGTGTGTCTCTCGTCCATCGAGGCCCAGTATGTAGCCGCCGCAAGTTGTTGTGCACAATTGCTATGGATGAGGCAAACTTTAAAGGATTACGGGGTCACTTGTGACAAAGTGCCTCTTCTATGTGAAAATCAAAGTGCTATTAAGATTTCTCTCAATCCGGTGCAACATAGCAAGATGAACCATATTGATATTCGTCATCATTTCATTAGGGATCACATCAAGCGGGGGGATATTGATATCATCTACATCAACACTCACAAGCAACTAGCAGATATCTTCACCAAGCCTCTAGATGAAGCAAGATTTCACGAGTTAAGGCATGAGCTAAATATCATTGATTTAAGCAATGTGGCTTGAATCTGGGCACACCCCACCGCACTCATCATTATATCTTGTTCTAGATGCAGGCATGGACATAGGGGGAGTGTTGTTCTCTCAATGAACTCTCCCTCCCCCCATTATGCATAAATCGATCACATCTGTAACATTAGCCATTTTATGGTACTTCTGCTTCAAAGATGAGTTTAGGGCATGGGCCCAAGGTTAAAATCTTCGTGGTGCCATACCACTTGACTCAAACATAGGTGGCCTCAACCATCGCCCTCTCTTTGAGAGTTGTGTGGTTTTCCTTTTTTTAGTTGGTTTGGTTTGTGTTTTATTGTGTTTTGCTTCTAGTCTATCTGTGGGTGCATCTCTGCTTTTTGGTTGTGTTTTGCTCTTTGAGTTGCTCCCTCGGCTCGTCTCGGTGTTTCTTTTTGTTGGAGCTAGGCCTTTTTATTTCATGTCTCGTCGAGTTTGTGCTAGGCGGTACTACCACTCTGAACGGGCAGTACTACCGCTGAGTAGCATCAAGCGGTACTACCACTCGCGCCCGAGCGGTACTACCGCTGCAGGGCGGGACTGGGGGTTATGAATCCGGCAGGGGGAGTTTCACTCCCCCATACCCATTCGAGTTTTCTCTCCCCGTCTGTTCCTCTCTCGCTCTAGCGACAAACTCTCGTCGTGGGAGGACTCCGCCGGGCCGCCTTCTCCGGGCCGTCCTTCGCATTTCCAACCAGTGGAATCGATCCCCACCCCTTCCTCTTACCATGGATGTTGGTATTGCCCCTGTTCTTCTCTTCGTTGCTTCTAGTTTCTGGATCTTGGCTTTTGGGGCAATAATCTTAGCATTTATAGATTTTTGGCCAAATCAAGGCTTGAGTAGGACGTTGGAGGATGCTAGACTAGTTGGATTGATGTTTGGTAGGAGTATTTTTTTAATTTGGCACCCTCGGTAGTACTAGATCTAGCAGCGGTCGTGGCCGGACCGTTGTCCTCCGCCTCGGGCGGTATTACCGCTCCCTTGGAGGTACTACCGCTTGCTAGGAATGGTACTACCGCTCGGGGTTTCGGCCTCCACCTTTCTCATACCAATCGTTGATTTGTGTTGCTCTTCTATTGGCTTATGCTCGTTTTGTTAGCTTTATTTGCTAGTGTTTGCGTGGTTCTAGGTGATGGCACTTCGGAGCCCCCCGTTCATCGTACCAACCTTGGGCGTCCTGGAGGATCAAAGCGCTATCGCACTTCTGAGGTAGTTGCTGCTTCGTCAAGTGTTCCTCCAATCCAGCCCAAGCCTCCTTCCAAGCAAGTTGCGAGCAAGACCAAGCCGAAGACCAAGTCTGTGACCAAGATGACTGCTAAGGACTTTTGTGTGGCCCGTCTCTGCAACCCGTATGCTCAAGATCAAGATCCAGCTCTTGTTAACTGCCCCTTCTGGAACCGGTTTCAGTGGTCTATCTTCTTTGATGTGCTCAAAGCAATGAAGAATCTCTATGTAGATGTCCGCTCCATCGACATTGCCTATTTGGAGAAGGACCGTGCCAATTTCGGCAAGGTACTGGAGATGTGTGCTCAGTTAAACATTCTCAAGCTCATGGAGTTCAACAAGGACTTTGATGCGGATATGGTGGCTTAGTTTTATGCCATGGTTCAACTTGGCACTGATGAGGAAAGGACTTTGACTTGTATAACCAATGGAAGACTTCTCTCGGTCAAATGGAAGGCGTTCATGGAACTGTTAGGTGTTGAAGATCAGGGGCTTGAACACCCGGTTGGCTTTCGTCCTCA
This sequence comes from Triticum monococcum, assembly GCA_034509565.1. Taxonomy (NCBI): domain Eukaryota; kingdom Viridiplantae; phylum Streptophyta; class Magnoliopsida; order Poales; family Poaceae; genus Triticum; species Triticum monococcum. The sequence goes on along the minus strand of CM067845.1, from coordinate 359,768,017 downwards.
CAAGAATGTCAATTCTACTCACAAGCAGGCTCTTGATACGTCTCCAACGTATCTATAATTTTTTATTGCTCCATGCTATTATATTATCCATCTAGGATGTTTTATATGCATTTATATGGTATTTTATATGATTTTTGGGACTAACCAATTAACCTAGAGCCCAGTGCCACTTTCTGTTTTCCTTGTTTTTGAGTTTTACAGAAAAGGAATACCAAACAGAGTCCAATTGACGTGCCAATTTTTGATGATTTTTTATGGACCAAAAGAAGCCCCCGGAGTAAAAGAGTTGGGCCAGAAGAGTCCCAGGCCGTCCACGAGGGTGGGGGCGCGCCCCACCCCCCCGGGCGCGCCGCCCTATCTCGTGGACGACTCGGGGACCCCCTGACTTGTTCCCGACGCCAAAAATCCTATAAATACAGAAACCTCCAGAAAATAACCTAGATCCCGAGTTCCGCTGCTACAAGCCTCTGTAGCCACCAAAAACCAATCGGGGCCCTGTTCCGGCACCCTGCCGGAGGGGGGATCCATCACCGGTGGACATCTTCATCATCCCGGCGCTCTCCATGACAAGGAGGGAGTAGTTCACCCTCAGGGCTGAGGGTATGTACCAGTGGCTATCTGTTTGATCTCTCTCTCTCTCTCGTGTTCCTGATTCGCATGATCTTGATGTATCATGAGCTTTGCTATTATAGTTGGATCTTATGATGTTTCTCCCCCTCTACTCTCTTGTAGTGGTTTGAGTTTTCCCTTTGAAGTTATCTTATCAGATTGAGTCTTTAAGGATTTGAGAACACTTGATGTATGTCTTGCATGTGCTTATCTGTGGTGACAATGGGATATTCACGTGATCCACTTGATGTATATTTTGGTGATCAACTTGCGGGTTCCGTGACCTCGTGAACTTATGCATAGGGGTTGGCACACGTTTTTGCCTTGACTCTCCGGTAGAAACTTTGGGGCACTATTTGAAGTTCTTTGTGTTGGTTGAATAGATGAATCTGAGATTGTGTGATGCATATCGTATAATCATACCCACGGATACTTGAGGTCACATTGGAATATCTAGGTGACATTAGGGTTTTGGTTGATTTGGGTCTTAAGGTGTTATTCTAGTATGAACTCTAGGATAGATTGGACGGAAAGAATAGCTTCGTGTTATTTTACTACGGACTCTTGAATAGATCGATCAGAAAGGATAACTTTGAGGTGGTTTCGTACCCTACAATAATCTCTTTGTTTGTTCTCCGCTATTAGTGGATTTGGAGTTACTCTTTGTTGCATGTTGAGGGATAGTTATATGATCCAATTATGTTATTATTGTTGAGAGAACTTGCACTAGTGAAAATATGAACCCTAGGCCTTGTTTCGAAGCATTGCAATACCGTTTGTGCTCACTTTTATCATTTGTTACCTTGCTGTTTTTTTATATTTTCAGATTACAAAAATCTATATCTACCATCCGTATTGTACTTGTATCACCATCTCTTTGCCTAACTAGTGCACCTATACAATTTACCATTGTATTGGGTGTGTTGGGGACACAAGAGACTCTTTGCTATTTGGTTGCAGGGTTGTTGAGAGAGACCATCTTCATCCTACGCCTCCCATGGATTGATAAACCTTAGGTCATCCACTTGAGGGAAATTTGTTACTGTCCTAGAAACCTCTGCACTTGGAGGCCCAACAGCGTCTACAAGAAGAAGGTTGTGTAGTAGACATCAAGCTCTTTTCTGGCGCCGTTCACTACAAAAAAATACACTTCCATGATGATACGTGTTTGTCACAGTAGGTCGCGTTTTTTGTCATGCATGTACGTCCATGACAAATTTATGACAGAATCAAGATAGTCATACATGTGTCGTCGTAGAAGTGTTCCATGACATTACCAAAATTATCATCACGGAAGTGTCCACTTCCACGACGATAAATCGCGTGTCACAGAAGTGCTTTCATCAAGGGTGACCGACATGTGGCATGCACCATAACGGAACGCCATTAAGCTATGGGGTCGGGTTTTGGATCCGATAACCTGTTAACAACCCTGACCAATGGGGATTTTCCACGTGTAAAATCATCATTGGCTAGAGGAAACACGTGTCGGCTCATCGTTGGGATAGATGTCATCCACTCATTGGATAGGAGGCGCCTATGATAGGTCGACATGTGGCACGACCCAATAGTGGCCCATTCCGGTGAAAAAGGCCGGCCCAGTAAAAATTAATAGGCCAACCCATATAAGGCCTACTTTTTTTGTGTCAGGTCCATTTAAGCCCACGACCCATACAAGATGTGCCAATTCGGCCCGTTAAAGATTTGACACCATTGCAGCCCATCGTCAGTTCGAGCCCGTTAACAGCCCGCTATATATTTGGGCTCAGTATCGGCCCGATGAGATTTCGGCATGTTAACGACCCATTTAATGGATGGGCCAATTTTCAGGATGTACATCTTTCGGCCTTTTAGCGACCCATTTAAATGTTGGGCTAATTTCCGGCCCGGTGTGTCTTTCAGCCTGTTGACAGTCCATAAATCTGATGGGCCATTTGTAGTCGGACCTGAGTTTCGGCCTTTTAGCGGCCCATTTAAGTGTTGGGCCAATTTCTGGCCCGGTGTCACTTTCAGCCTGTTGACGGCCCATAAATCAGTTGGGCCAATTGTAGTCGGACCTGAGTTTTGGCCTTTTAGCGACCCATTTAAGTGTTGGGCCAATTCCCGGCCCTGTGTGCCTTTCAGCCTATTAACAGACCATAAATGAGTTGGGCCATTTGTAGTCGGACCTTAGTTTTGGCCTCTTAACGGCCCATGCCCTTCATGGTCCAATACCAGCCCGGTTTCTCTTTCGGCCTGGTAAAGGCCCACAACACAGTTGAGCCGTTTACAATGCGACCTGACTTTCGGCCTCTTAGCGGCCCATGCTCTTCATGGTCCAATACAAGCCCATTGTCTCTTTCGGCCTGCTAAAGGCCTACAGTATAGTTGGGCCATATGTAGCCCAAACTTAGTAACGACCCGTGAAATAAATTGGGGCCACCTGTTGCCCGCTTTGATGTTGGCCTGTTAACGACCCGGGAGGTAAGAGGGCCGACCATTAACTTTCGACCTATTAATGGCCCATTAACTTAATGGGCCCACTAAAGTTCGTTCATGTCTTTAGGCCAAATTAGATAATTTGAGCCCATTACGACGAGCAAAGGTACGACATACAGGGAATAACATTGCACATCCAGAATATATTACAGGAAATTACATCCACTGGGCAATCAAAGATTGATGCCAGTGCAAATAAATGAGCAGAACCTAACCATCTACAACGTCACAATCTGCAACCTCAGCACAAATGACGCCCATAAGCATGTGGGCAAGTTCTTGCTGCTTTGCCACACTGTATCTGAAAACATTGATCAGTTGTTGTGTCGCACAACTCTGCACCTCTGATTCATCCACCATTTCCATCATTGCTTCAGCCATTAATTGGTTTACAAACATACATTTATTCCATCGCATTCGAGACAGAGGATACTGAACAGATTCAAATGGTGATTTTGGCAGGCTTGTATTATTGATAGTGGAGAGTGTCTTGAGCACTGCATCATAACATAAATTAGGACGGGAATCAAACAGATTAATCATGAGTTATTGCCATATTACCTGGCCTAGATTTACTGAAAAGAAACAATGGGGTTGCCTTGCTGTTTTTAGAGTTTGTCTTCTTATCTTCAGCAGCCTGCACAAAATTAACAGGCTAGCATTGCTATCATTGGCCAAGTCAGATAATAGGAAAGCAACATTGACACAATGAACGTTTGGGCAACTAGCCTACACCAAATTAACACAATATGGCACAGCTATCATCAGCCAGGTAAGGTAATACGAAAGCAACATTGACACAATGAATGAATGGGAAACCAGAGAAGCACTACAATTCAGTAATGTGTGTGATATGAGATAGCACATTCATGCAGCTCAGTACGCAAAACTACCAGGCAGTTTTCCTTACAAAAATCAACATTGGCGCCTTTAACATTTTGCTACAACTAATTTTAGATGAGATAAAGGTTAGATTCAGGCCGATTAACAAAATACATGCTGATGTAAAAATATAGTGATATACAACATGTACTTACATCAGCACTGGAGCATAGAGAATTCCCGCAAGATATTTTCCTCGAATATGATCACAATGGAGGAAGTCTTGTATCGTTTAACCTTATTTTCTAAAAGAGAGACGGGTAAGAAACATGTAGAAAATATGATCGGAATGCTATAAAATTTCATGATGCGAGGATACGCACACGCTTCGTAGAATGGAGTTGACATTCTTTTGCTGGACTGGAGCGGACTAGTTCTTTGGCCACTGGAATCTGCTTATTATCAGTGGGAGTTGGATTTCTCTGTGCTGGAGCATTATCTATGAAAAATGGAGTTGGTTTATTATCTCCTAGCGTTTGGATCTTTTGCAAAGACCTGGTTTGTAACCCTTCAGATTCTAACATAGCCGTCTTCCCCTTGCATGCCTTATATAGAAGAATGGTGCTTCAATTATAAAACATGCTATAGCAGAGATGGAATAGGTACTGAAGAATAGAAAGGCATGACATATTGACATGTATTCCCTCAATCCGGAAATAAATGGATGGGTCTAGGCGTATTTCAGTTCTAGATACATCTAGTTTTATCCATTTCTGTGACATGTAATTCGGGCGGAGGGAGTATGACGTAAGAGCTAGGGATACGACAGGACAACATAGTAAAAAACACTGAAAACCCACTGCAGAACCAAAGTAATCAAACCCACTGATATGAGATAGTACACTCATGCCGCTCATGATGCAAAACTACCAGGCAGTTTTCCTTACAAAAATCAACATTGTGGCCTTTAATCATACATTTTTCTACAACTAAATTTAGATCAGATAAAGGTTGGATTCACGCAGATTAACAAAATACATGCTGATGTAAAAATATAGTGATATACAACAGGTACTTACATCTGCATTGGAGTACAGAGAATTCCTGCAAGAATCTTTCCTCACAGACGATACCAGTGCAGAAATTCTTCTATCTGTTAAGCTTATTTTCTAAAAGAGAGATGGGTAAGAAACATGTAGAAAATATGATCAGCATGCTATAAAATTTCATGATGCAAGGATACGCACACGCTTCTTAGAGTTGAGTTGACATATTTTTGCTGGACTGGAGCGGACTAGTTCTTTGGCCACTGGAATCTGCTTATTATCAGTAGGAGTTAGGTTTCTTTGTGCTGGAGCAGTATCTTTAAAAACTGGAGTTAGTTTATTATCTCCTGGCGTTTGGATCTTTTGCAAAGGCCTTGTTTGTAACCCTTCAGATTCTAACATAGTCGTCTTCCCCTTGCATGCCTTGTATGGAAGAATGGTGCTTTAATTATAAAACATGCGGCAGCAGAGAGATGGAATAGGTACTGAAGAATAGAAAGGCATGACATATTGGCATGTATTCCCTCCATCCGTAAAAAATGGATGGGTCTAGGCGTATTTCAGTTCTAGATTCATCCTTTTTTATCCATTTCGGCAACACGTAATCCGGACGGAGGGAGTATGGTGTAAGAGCTAGGGATACGACAGGACAACACAACAAAAAACACTAGTTGAATGTAAAACTGTATGCTAGCGGAATACATACAGAAATAACTAAGGCAACATACACGTGTATGATTGGGAAAATAAGATGGCATTGCAACAGAGCACTAGAACAACACTTCAATGTAAAACAACAAGGTATGGTAGACAGATGAAGTACATACTGATGAATAACAATGCATAAGATATTCAGAAGCATGATGTCCAAATTAAGCAGATGGCATTGCGATAGAGTAGAATGACAGTACTTAAATTTGAAAACATGTTATCATGAATGGAATAGGTACTAAAAAACAAGAAGGCATGACATATTTACATGCATGATCAGCATGCTAAGCACATGGCATTGTAACAGAGTAGATACACTCCAAGACATTATATGCATGTTGTACCCATATCACAGGCCAAGTTAGAGCAAGGACCTTGTGGGGTGAAGAGGATTCATCATCTTTCTGCAAGTCTTCTAAAGAACTGCCTTTACATGTTCCATCATATTGGGTATCATTGACATCAAGTTTATTGGCCTTTACATTGCTCCGTGAGGTTCTTGTGGATATATCAGTGTGTGCAATTATATATGACATGCATGGAAGACAACTAGTAGTTAGATTTATGTAATGAGTGCCTGTAGGAGACGACGTAAATAGTAGGACTGGGGTTAACTAGCAGCAACAGGTCTCATAAACTAAAGGGAGAACACAGATGAAAGCTACAGAATATGTATCGTTTGTACTCGAGATTAACTAGATGTCACACAGAAGTATTAAAGAAGAACATAGGAAATACTAGAAGTGGTATAATACTATAATCACCAGCCTGTGGGATAGCATTGGCTGATGGATGATAACTATGGAACAGTGTTACCTAAAGAACAAGCATCTTAGCTGAACTATGGAACAACGTTAACTCCTGAACAAGACCCGTAAGATATCAGCATGAATATACAGTGAAATGTGATGATCTATTTTCCATGCTTAGATGAATAACAAAGCCATAAATGTTGCACACAAGTAAGATGAGGGTACAACCTATCTGGCTGCCATCCATAGGAGTGAGCATCATGTGCTGACTTGTGGATGGCCCTGCAGTTGTTGTGGCTGTGCATATCATGCACGCGCATTCGATGCAGGGAACTGTTGAGTGGGGACTATAGCTCCCTTCTGGTGTATGCTTCCCTTGTTGGAGCAGCTACGGTGAGTCGGAAGACGGTGTGTCTGAAGATGCAGATAACGCATAATGTTAAGAACGACATATCTCTTTGATATGAAGAAATACACTAAGAGATCAACAGCAAGGTACGAGAGTGGTCACATGTCTATTGACTGAAGACTAAATTGGGGTCACACGATTTTATTTTATTTTGGTACTGTCCGATCTACGCCGGATGGCTGGCCATCTTGTGCCTCCCGGCTGACACTGTTCGGAATCTTCCCCGAAGAGCCAGCGACCAACGGTAGAGGAGCCTGCCTCCGCCGTCTGTGGCCTCGGCCAAAACCCCGCTCCCCGCCCCACCGCACTGCCGTGGTTGCGCCGCCCCCGGGCCAATCCACAAAGACTCCCCATCATCCAGATCCGGCGGCGGCAGTACCTTCAACCCACGCAACTCTAAAAGATAGCCATCTAAGCGCTGCTTCCGCGGTGAACTTTGCGGCCCCGCACCCTTACGTTAGACACCAGCCAACCGGCAGCCTAGGAGCTCCGCCGCCTCGAGGGGTGCTGCTTCCCATTGCAAATCAATTGGCACAGAATAAAAATTCAGACAACTGACGCCTAAATAAAGTGATTTGAGATGAGGGTGCGACCTATCTGGCAGCATGGTGAAGTAGGCAGGTCCAGCTGCCGAGTCGGTGAGGCCGGCGCGGTTGCGGTGGCGACCGGCGGCAGGGAAAGAGCGATGTCGTGACGGTCGACGGCTACACCCAAGCAGCGCTAGGACTCTGGACGGATCCAAAGTTGGAGCCGCTCCGGCGCCGTGAACAACGGCGGGGGTGAATCAACTCCAGTATGGTTCACGCGGCCATCGTCGAGGCAGCACCAGCAGCACGGAGTAAGAGGCGCACGACCCAGTGCACGACGGCAAATGGACAACGTCTCCGGCATTAGGGAGGAGGGCGGCTATGAAATTGGTGCGGTGGGGGCGCCATGGAGGTGGGGCTGAGGTTTCGCGGCTCGGGAGAAGGGAGCTTCCCGGGGAGAAGGTGATTTGGCGCCCACGAGGTATGAATGGGGGCGGGCGGGGGAAATTGGGAGGGGAGTGGAACCATGTCTTACAGACGCATTTGTCTGAAATGTGAGGGGGAGTTATAGTTCTACCCTTGCCTATAGGCTTCTCGGCTTGGGTCTGTGTACTGAGGGTCGGGGATAGTAGAGTAACTTTGCTTCTCTGGGCGGGAGCGATTTCGGGCGAGGAGGGCGTGTTTTGAACTATAGTGGGCGCGAGCGATTTCGGACGAGGAGAGCGTGTTTTGAAATAGTGGGCGCGAGCTTTTTCGGGTGAGGAGAGCGTGTTTTGCCAACCATGGTTTATGAATTATTCGGCACATGTCATTTCGGCCGAGGAGAGGGCGCGCTTGGATGAAGTTACGAACCTACCCTCGATGTACAACGGGCCAATTGATGCATGTCCCACATAGGACGGTAATTTTGTGTCTCCCATTTATTTTCTCGGGCGAATTCCACCGAGCAGAGAGGATGTTTAACGGTTCGTTCAAATTTTGGGAGAACGAGCATCCACGTCTACCTTACCAAGTCGATTCGGATCAAATTTTGAAATATTAGCTTGCCACTTCTTTTTTAGATGGAGAGATGATGCTCGGGAGTAATGTGTTTTTACATGCTCGTTGCTAGCGATTTACTATATCACAAATAGTTGACCCACTCAAAAACGCGAATCAAACCCAAAATGAAATATCTTGATTCAATGAAATAGCTCGTTCAATAGGTCAAAATAGTGAACTAAATCCAAAATTAAATACCTCAATCGAGTAGCATGTTGTACAGTATTATAGTACTTCGTGAACATGTTGAAAGTCAAATTAATAAACTTGTTTGATACACGCATATATCCATTCATGTGTGGATTGCAGACAACATGTTCTCCAATTTAAATATTTGAATGCAAGTTTATATCGAAACATGGTTTATATCAGTCTTTGATGCATAAAACGCGACCTTCCCCTCTCCCGGACTCCTGTTCTCTCTCTCTCTCTCTCTCTCTATCTCTCTCGCTCTCTCTCCGGCAATCTTCAATTCTGTCGCACGCATCCGACACAGAAACCTTGTGCGTCCCTCTCCCTTTCTCTCCATCTCTCTCTCTCTCTCATTGTGTGTGTGTGTGTGGGGGGGGGGGTCTTTCTAGTTCGCATGCATATATACACCGTCTATAGGTCTCTCTCGCACACTATGTATGATACTCTAGCTAGTCCAAGCTAGATATCTTGGGTGCACCCATTGTACGCACACAGATTCCTTGGCTCTTTGCCTGTAACTCTCTCACGCACCACTATGTCGTCTCGGAGCTCTTCCCCCCTCTCTCAAACTCTCCATCCACCTGGGTCACACATACACATTCATATCTCACTCGCACTCGATAGGCCCATCTAAAACTCTATCTCTCCCCCTTGTTCTCTCTCCATCTCACACGCGCACACACACAATCTCATGCCCAGCTAGCCAAGTATGATGGTCTCTCACTCAATTGTAGGCACATGCAGTCCCCCCTATATGTATATGACTAGCTAATCTTAGTCTCCATCACAAACATGTGCATGGTCTATCTCGGTTTCTCTCGGGGCATCTTTCTATCGCGCACACACTCCCTCGATCTCCCACCCATATAGTCCCCTCACGATCTCGATGGGATCTCTCTATCACAAACACACCCTCTCTCCCTCCTCATGCGTCCATGCCATCCATGTGTCCCTCTCGACCTTTGTTCCTTGTTGGCCACACATCTATTTGACATGTGCTACAGATGTGTCTCTCTCTGTTGCAAACAATCACACACTAGCTATCTTCGTGTATCTCCTCGCCTCGCTTTTCCATCTCGGAGATGCATGCGTGATATGTTCGCATAAGAAACGAAAAAACACACACACACACACTCTCTCTCTCTAATTTATCGTTTGTTGTCACTTTCTCTTTCACACACATACTCTTTTTGCACACTTACTCATTCTCCTTCACACGCACTTGATCGGTCTCGACTGAGGCACTCTCCTCGGTCCATAGCATATAGATTTATTGAAAAGTCAAACATCACAAAGTTTGACCATGTACGTGGAGAAAAAGAATTACATCTAGTACGGCAAACATATGCCATTAGATTCACCATGAGATGTAGTTTTGTATGATGTATATTTGGTATTGTAGATATAAATAACATTTGTGTAAACCTGATCAAACTTTCCAAAGTTTGACTTCTAAAAAATTTACATGCACTACATTATCGAGTGGATGGAATATCTCTTTCTCTCTCTCAGCTATCTGACGCATGGAATATCTCTTTCTCTCTCTCAGCTATCTGACGCACCACTCAGCCTTATCGGGGCTCCTCAATCTCTCTCAAACTTTATTGGTCAGTTTGGTTCGTGACCTGACCCTCATGCCTTGATGGCCGGTACTGCCTGGTGTGGACGTGAGATGTAAAATATTTTTGCTTGACCAGGCTTGTGTGGTGCTGAAGCGTTTGGTTCATGCTTGGGCCAGGCAAAGCATCAACGTCCCATCAATCAATCCATGCATCAATTATTTAATGCTAATATCCATCCATGTTGCTGTTAGCCTCGTGGCCACACGACCAGGCACGACCAGGCGTTCGAAATCGGTCGCCTGGGCCAGGCTACTTGCAGTGTCTGGAGTTCAGCCAGGCTAATTAAAGTGTAAGGGAACCCAGGCCAGGCGGGCTTTCTTTTTCATAGGGTAGCAACCAAACAAGCGTGCATGAAATCCAGCCACAACCCCAGGCCAGGCAAAAGATTCTCAGGACGCAAGCCAAACTGGCCTTATATCTCCCTGGTTCACACATACACATGTCTCGCTCGCGCTATACATATAGACCCATCCAGCACTCTCCGCCCTTGTTCTCTCTCCATGTGACACGCACCCCCTAAGTAGCATAATCCCTCAATCCATCATAGGCGCAAGCACTCCCCCCTCCTCCTAAGTATGATTATCTCTTACTAGCCAACAGGAACACACGTATTGTCTCATTCCATCCATACGTCTATCTTGATATCTCTCGGGGCATCTTCTATCGCGCACACACCTTGTCACTCGATCTCCCACCCATGTAGTCCCATCACGATCTCCAAGGGATCTCTCTATGACAAACATACACTCTCTCCTCCCCATGTCTGCATTTTCTCCGTACGTCTCTCTCAATCTCTCTTCCTTGTTTGTCAGACCCCTCTTGGCCACGTGCTAGCTTAGGGGTCTTGCTCTCTCGGTTCCAAACAACCACACACTATCTCCTCACCTTGCCTCCGTTGTCGAAGATGCATGTGTGATATGTTTGCATAAGACACACACGCTTTTTCTCTACTTTTATCGTGTGTTGTCCATGTCTCTTTCACACACGCACACACACTTTTTTCACTCACTCACTCTCTCTCTTGTTAGGGACTCTGTCACGTCCATAAGCATATGGATGTTTTGAAAAGTCAAACATCAGAAACGTTTGACCAGGTATATGTGGAGAAAAACATTTACATCTGGAACGATCATTAGATTCATCACAACATGTACTTACTTCATACTATCATTTATCTTTGATATTGTAGATATAAGTAATTTCTTTATAAACTTGGTCAAAGTTTCAAAAGTTTGACTTAAAAAAATGTTGGAACTACATTATCGAACGGAGGGAGTAGCTCTTTCTCTCTCTCTGCTATCTCTCACGGGCCTCCCCTCTCACTCGAACTCTCTATACCGGCGGATTATACGCTCACTGTGTCAGCGTATAGCTCCGTATATTGTTTAGTTGACCGGTCAAACAATCCACATGCTGCCTTGTCAGCTCGTGTTCTGTATCTTCGTGTGCTGGCCCATGTGGCAGTGGGTGAAAATAAGTAAACTAGAGGCCCATCTGACACGTGGTGAAGTAAACAAAGTTGAAACCACTCGGGGTAGCACCCTGCACGCTAGTAAATTGAGGGCGCATTGAGGACAAACTTCTTGCGCGCGAAGGACGCACTCGCGCACAATTCACCACTGCGCGGCGGCATGCACAGAAGGACGCACTCGCGCACACCCAGCACACAACACACACCAGCACACGTGTACACATCTAGGAGTAGAAGGCCGTGGAAAAATCTGGCGCGATGGTCGCTGCCGGAGCCGTCCACCCCCAATCTTGGTGTTCCGTGCAATGCACGGGCATCTACGCACGGGAAATTATGTCGAACAGGGCTAGTTGTAAGCAGGCTAGCTCTACAGCCATGATGATAGTGACTGCAGACGGTGAGGCTGACTATGGTATGCCGAACACGGCGCCTATACTCAGGTGTCATCTCCGGTGCAGGGTCTTGTCACTTCACTGTGAGGAGCAGCTCGTAATAATTTGACCAACGGATAGTACAGTGCTAGTACTCCTACTACTACATTGGTAGTACTACTACTAGTACTAGTAGCACCACCGTCTGGATTTAGGAGTACTACCACGTCCACCGGCACCGAGGAATGTCTCCAGGTAGTATTGCTTGAGGCCGCCAGGGCGAGGGGCCGCTTGGACAACAACCTCTTCTCCTTGTTCGACGAGGTCCTCGTCGGTTTCCTCGACAAGTTCATCGTCGTCAAGAAGCTTGCGGACGACTTTGACGTAAGCCTCCAGCCGGCGTGCCCAGGCTCTGCGATGCCCGCCACCCTCAACGGCCACTATGGTAACAACCTCTTCGACGCACTAGTGGCCCTGCGACTGCCCGCCGTCGGGCCGGAGAATGTCCACCTCGAGGTCGCACTCACCGCGCAGCGCCTGGCGTAGCAAGACACCATCGACATAATCACCCACGTCTACGCGCAAACCGTCCACAAGGACTACTACATGCAAGAGGAGGACGATAGGACGCTGGCCTTCTTGGAGCGCAGGGCAACCTTGGACGGCATTGTTCAGAAGCACATTGAGCTCGCCGCCAACGCCGCTGCTCCTCACACGTCGGTTGGTGACCCGACGCACTAGGGCATGAGGATGTCGTTAAACGTTGATGGATCCGTATGTATTTTTATCTTTCCATCAAATCCATGTAGTAGTATATGATACTACAGTAATTATCTTACCTTTCGCATCAACTTCATAATTTTCATACGTACTCCATGCATGAACGGTGCCAGAACCAAACTTCTCATTACTCTAGGCAAAATCGTTATTTTCTATCTATCGGTCGCGCCATGGAGCAGAACCAAATTTTACAAGTTACGAGTTCAAAAGGAAAAGTCTGCCGTGTTCGCGTTGCACCCCCACATGGTTGGTCCGGCACGCCGCTCAAGTGGGAATGCGTGCGGTGTTGCATTTTCGATTACAAGTGGGACCGTAGTTGATCAAACCGACTATCGGCAAACCCCCACCCCACCCACCGCGCGATGGCTGAGAAAACAGGAGGGAGAAGAGATGGCTGTAGCACGGACTCCAAGAAAATTGGTGTCGGATGGGACTCGTGTGGGTGGCGTGTGTTGTACTGCTAGACGTGAATGCTACTGAGTTATGGCCCATGCCACCCCACTATACCGAGGTACGTAGAACAAATTTCCTACAGTCCATGCTCAACCCTCCTCTATCTCTCTTCTCAGCCAGCCAGCGGATGCGCGGAGCCCATCGTCTATTTGCTCACATGCGGCCCCACATGTTAGTGAAAACGCAAGAGGACCCATTGAATGTGCACATCTTTCAGCTCGACATGCTGGTGATGAAAAACAAATCCAATAAAGATCTTCGGTGGACGCTTTTGGAGTTACTCAAGAGTAGTAAGATTCTATTTACAGTTTAACCCAAGATGCACATCTCGTGGCTTCAACTACCACTCTATTTTCTTTCATGACACGACCTGGATGCTGGATGTCCCACGTGTCGGCCAAAGGAGGAAGAACCCGACGAAATCTTCGGTTCTGCTCTCGGATTAGACTAGTTGTGCTAACTTAAAAAAATTTATTGTGTACTCCCTCCGTTCCAAAATACTTGACTTCCATTTGTCCAAAAATGGATGTACCTATATACTAAGACATGTCTAGATACATATATATTTTTACAAATAGAAGGCATGTATTGTGCAACGGAGGGAGTAGAATGGATGCAAGTTTTTGTATTGGGAATAAGAGTACATCCATATATTAATAGAGCGCAATTTAGTAGATGTTCTATCACTTTTAGCTAGCACAGACGCAAGATCGAGCCTCCGCAGATCAACAATGAATGCATCGAGAAGGCACTAATCCAACTTACAGGAGTAGTAAAATGTATTCTTGTGGTTCTTGTTTTCTTTGGCCTTGCTTTTCTAGTCAAAATTATCGTTTGAGTTCGTGCAAAACGGAGGTGCGTTTGGGGTCGTGCGTTGGAGTTGGCCTTACAAGTGAGACCACAGTTAAGGAAACCAACTATCGGCAAACCCCCACCTCGCCCGCCGCGTGATGGCTGAAGTTAGAGAAACGACGAGGTTGAAGAGATTGCTCTAGCACGGACTCCAAGAAATAATATGGTGTCAGATGGATGTGGTGGTGGTGGCATGTGCTGTACTCCTGGATGTGAATGCTTGTTCTGGCCCATGCCACCCTACTACTCCCTACTACTTACTCCTACTATATAGTACTACTATCGAGGATTCAAGGTGCTGGTTACGTACAATGAACACATTAACATATGGCTATAATAAAAACACCCGCCCGACGCGCGAAGCATCTGAAGCTAGTACAAATAGTGTACTACTATTGTTGATTGGCCTCATCCGATAACCTGTTGCAATGCACGTACAATTATGTATTCGGAAAATATTTTTTTGCCTCGTCGCACCACTCACTCAGAGAAGCGACTCGAAAGCCATTCATAAATTTAGTAAGTTTATCACACGCATATCATTTTATTACATACAACAGGTCATCAACCCACATCGACAACGAGGATACATTATAAATACTAAAGTTTTCACCACACAACAAATAACAAGCAATAAAATGAACTTCAACTCAACCATTCCTCGGTGTTGGAAACGCTTGCTTTGAACCACAAGTGATTCTCTGGGACGGGCCATCGATTGTCGATCTGGAAACCAACACAGGACTAATCATCCAGGCTGAAGCGGCCTACTATATCCCTACCAGGGTAGGGAACCACACAAATGTCCGAGGTATAGACATAGTTGCTTCTCATAAATGTGTCAACAGCAGTTGGATCGCCTTTCACCATCATCAGATAGTTTTGTCCAAGGAAGAGCGAGTTTTCTCCAAGACTATCAATTCTGTACCAGGGAGAAGGAGTTGGCGCTAGCACACTAGTATCCATCCCGAATACCATGCAACGGGTGTTGGAATAGGTCCAGAGAGTGCGACCATGGGAGACACCTGCTTCCTTAGCAGTAACATCATCAGTGGGCTGTATACACACAAGAAGAGGTGATCCATCGGAATTAGTTGCCAAGCGCCACAGAGTATATGGGCGCTGCTCGTCCTCATGCTCGTGATCATCACCATCGTCATCTCCCCCTTGGTTATAATTTTTTTCAAGTATAGGTGGTGGGATGTTCACAGGACCTTGGAAACACAAGAAGAAGGTTAATTAGTGAAGGGAAACTTGCTAACCCGCATGCATGTGGATGAAACAATTATAATTACGGTGGAAGACAAACGTACCGAAACTATGAGGATGCCATGCAAAAACAGTGCCACGAGTGGTGGCAGCAAACACAAGGCGCTCGTATTGAATTGCATCATAGTACTCATCCGTGTACAGAAACTAATTTTTGAGCAATATCCATCGAGTGAAACCATCAAGGAAGGCAACAAGCTTGTCGAAGATAGCAACAACATCATAGTCGCTGTAATTCCAAGAGCGGTTGGGAACTCGACAAATTGCTATCTTCCATAGAATACAGTCACCATGATCGTATTTGAACGTGCATACATTACCGGTGTGCTCAACCTCTGGGCAGTGTGCTGAGATTTTTGGAAGTGGAACCCGATGACGAGTGTACACATTCACAAGTTCCCACTCGCAGTTGGACCCAATGTAAACAACCCAATCTCCATTTGCGCCCGCCCAAGCCTTGCCCTCAAGCGATGGCATCTTAACATCATACGTATCATTATCAAGTGACATCAACTTGCACAGGGTGAGGCCTCCGTCGTGCCAGCGCCAGTCATCATCAGGGTCACGGCGAAGACGATAGGGAAGATCAAACCGCTCCTTGACTCTTGGGTTCTTTGTAATGATGTTATTAGTTGAGTCGAGAATGGGCTTGAATGAACCTGCCATGCTAGCCGAGGTGATGACGTCGCACCGATCAATGAGTTCCTCCACCACATCATCTTTCAGATCGGGGCAAGAATAACGAGGTCGTTTTCGGCCTGTTCCCTCCATGGAGAAGACGATCGAACAATGGCAGAAGAAAGGGTGAAGGGCTGAAGGAAAATGGAGGAGAGGAAGAGCGTGCGACAGCAGTTCCAAATCGAGAGGGAAAGGCGAAGAGTCGGTGGACGGTTGCGAGTTTGCCACGATTCACGAAGAGGCGCCCTGGCCTACACGTCCGTTCAGAAATACTCCTACTACTTGTCGTCATCTCACTGATATGTTGGAACGGGACCATATGTCAACGAAACATGGTGTGTAATTTCTCGTGCAAAATGCGATCTGGCCGCGTTGGCCCGAGGTGCCGCTTTAGTTATCGACCTTTATTTTTTTAATGGCGTGCCGATCAGTTTTGAAGCATGACTAACTGGTATTGTACGCAGAGAAAATATAAACTACTCTACCACTACTCCACCTCCAGTACTACTAGTATAAAAAAGATATATAGGCTGGAGCTTGAGCGCTTTCTTGCTAAGGGCTGCCCACTTGCTTCTCACACTACCACCCTCTATCCAGATCTAAAAAAGATGGACCCTCTCTCCCTCCTCCCCGGTGGTCACAGATCCGCCGGGGAAGAAAAGGACGTGCACCGTTGACGCACTCGTCGTCGGCGAGCGAGGTCACACACTGACGACAAGGCCGTCCTCTCAGACCTAGCGCCCGCGTGGGATGGCCTCCGTCCCCAAGCTCGCTGCCGTAGTGTGTGCGGAGGACGACGACCACGAGCGAAGCCACTTCCTGCCGACCCTCAGGTATGCTACCTCTTTTCGAACCATAACCTTGTTCTATTGCCCCATTTGCCACGTCGTTGCATGTGGATATTTTTCCACTCCACCATCTTCCCAATTTGCTATCCTCTGCTCTGCTGGCCACGCAGATGAAAACCATAATTTGCACTATTAAAGGAAACCCTACTTCATGCAGACTAATCCATGTCTGGGTTGAATAAGGAAAGGAAGGGAGACTGTACTGTCCAAGAGAGTAGGCATTGAACCCGCATCTAGGTTGAAAAGGGGAAAATCAGTAGCTAAGAAACGAGTCTCGTGTCTCTTGGTTGAAGAAGGGTAGAAAGGCATGACAACGCAATAGAGAATGACCAGGTCGATCGGTTTGTTGTCCTCGCATAGGAAAAAGGTGGCTAAAGAGAGCAAAAATGGGACGTAATCCACATATGCTGCCTGGATATTTGTTGCTCTAGGCAACCATACCTCCCTCACCACTCTGCGTCCGTGGAGGTACATCATACTGGTGCGCCCACTATCTGAATGGGCCTCCCATGCTCTTATTGCCACTTTTTTGCTGTTAGTATAACGCCAGCAGTCAAGTCAAGCAATGCTACTACTAAAGTGATGCCACAATTAACTAATGCCGCTCTCAGTCTAATGCCACCGATAAATTTAAGCAACGCCAACAGTCTAAGGCATTCTAATGTTGTTGCACAGCCAGTATACCAACGATGAAACTTGTTACTACCTTCAGATTTTTGCACTGTTAATGCTTATAGATTACATACCTCACTTTCATGAGATAAGTTAATTTTTTTGTACAGTGTCACAAAAATGCCAAGGCGCCGATGTCATTTTATTTTGGTTAAACTGCACAGACAATTATGAAGACAAGAGGAAAGGTCAAGAGTGGGCACCTCCTCCTCCGGCTGTTTTCTTGATTCGTTCGATCAAGTTTTTATGTTTGATCGATTAGCAAGATTGGGATAGCAATTTTTAAGGTCCCTCCGAGTTTGAAATGGTATTTACCTTGGAGCTACATGGTTTGCAATTTTTTTATACTGTCATTAGTTAATAATGCTAGTTACCTTCAGACTTTTGTATTTGGTTTAATGCTCATGCAGAGCTAGTATACCAATGCTGAAACTTGTTACCTTTACATTTTGTATTGTTAATTCTTATAGAAACCTTCCAGTGCTAGAGTTTATTGAAATCTGTTCAGTAAAACCATTGTACTGTACCCTGTAATAAACTAACTACTCTACTGTTGCACTAGCCACTGGATTAGTGTATATTTGTAGTATTCGAATGGTGTTGCATTAGCGTATGGACATAAATAAAGTGTGGCAAGCTTTCCCAGATATGTGCTCAAGAAAACTACTACATGTTTTTCTAAATACTAGATGTTTGGGTACTTTAAATTGAACCGCAAAAACGTCTTATATTAAGGAACAGAGGGTGTAGAGTTCACTCAAATTATCCCGGTAAACCTAGTCACACCTTTGTTAAAATTAATGTTCATTATGTTATCAGAGGAGGTCTGTATGTTTGTCTCTAATGCCTGTCGACTACATACCTGACATCATGATGTAATGTTAATTATTTCCTTTTGTACAATGTCACTGAATTGTCAAGGCGGTGATGGCATTTTATTTTAGTAGAACTGCACAAAATTTGCTTAAAAGAAGAGGAAAGGTTAGGAATGGCTGAGTTTTTCAGAAAAAACTATGTATGCCTTTGTCGGTGTCAAAACCGGCGGATCTCGGGTAGGGGGTCCCGAACTGTGCATCTAGGATCGATGGTAACAGGAGGCAGGGGACACAATGTTTACCCAGGTTCGGGCCCTCTTGATGGAGGTAATACCCTACGTCCTGCTTGATTGATATTGATGATATGAGTATTACAAGAGTTGATCTACCACGAGATCGTAGAGGCTAAAACCCTAGAAGCTAGCCTATGGTATGATTGTTGTATATGATCTATCGACTAGCCTGGCCTCAGTTTATATAATGCACCAGAGGCCTAGGATAACAAGAGTCCTAGCCGAATACGCCGGTGGGGAGGAGTCCTTGTCTTGATCACCAAGTCTTGTGGAATCTTCCATGTATGCGGCAACTATCCAAACTGGCTCATGAGTATACGGCCATGGGGGTCCTCGGCCCAATCTAACAGATCGGGAGACGACGTGGTGAGTACCCCCTAGTCCAGGACACCGTCAGCCTTCCTGACATCAGTTGCTGTTGCTTTATTTATTCCTTCAAATAGGTGGTTAGAAACAGTCTTGCTACCTTTTCCCATTATGAAATTGGAATGCTTATATTTGTGAGTCTATGCTTCAACTAGTACCACTTTTAGAGTAATCACACTTTCAATATATATGCAAATAGGGATGCTCGATTTTAGTGGAAATGCACAAAAAGTCCAACTGGTTCAACATTAGGAGCATGTTCTTTTCCAAACCTTTATATCCAATTGGTGGCACTATGAGCTGTTCATTATGAAGGCACATGGTTTGCTACTATCTTGCTACTCTTTTTGTACTGTCATTAGATAGTAATACTAGTGGTTTGCATGTGAATTTATTGGCAGGGTGGACCTACATTGGAGGTGCAGGACATGATTCAATGATTGGATGCTCAATTTCGGTTGTATTGATTTCACCTCTTCCATCATTGCGAACATGGATATCCTTGGTCTGATGAAGAATAGGCGCTATATTTCTGCTCTGAACTAGCAAATCAATTCAGTATGAAATTGTCCAGGGCAAAACCTAACTGTATTAGATTGTCCAGTGCAGAACATGACAAATGCTAAGCGGAAGAGACATGTTTAAACCGAAAATACAAGGTGTGGTATATGTTTACTAGCTTCTTGATATTTGTGCAGACAGAGATGTCTCCCGTTGCTATTTGGCAAACAAAAAAAGTGTCCGCAATTTTGGTTGAACTGCACAAGAGAATAGTATAGTCACTGCATGCAGTGCCATTTGAAAATAGACACAGAAAGATTGGATAGTCACTTCATGGACTGCAGAAAAGTAGTACTGTACTATTTATTGGCCAACACTAGGTGCTTCATTGCTTTGGTCTAATTATACAATGGGCATCATTTTGCCTAAGTTAAAGTTTGTATTCCGAAAATAGTCTCGCAGTGTGATCGAGAGAAGACCAAATCATATTGCAGTGGATGTTCCTCCATCATGTGTGGTTCATTCTCATGGTTCCAGCTATTGGTGAAACCACTTATGTTTGCAAGAGGAATTGTAGACTTCACAAACAAATTTTTCTTTCAGTCTGTACTGAATGTTGGCCAAGAGAAGCATCCATGTTAGTAGGAAGAACAGATGTTTTTTCTAGATCTCTGCTTTTGGAGCTACATATTTGTATATGATCTGTTATTGTATATCTTAATATTTTTGTTGTTGATTTGTTATTGTATATCTTAATATTTTTGTATATAAACTTGGTCAAAGTTTTTAAAGCTTGACTTTGACCAAAGCTAATATGCGAACTAAATAAAAACGGAGGGACTACCTCCTTTCCGGTTTGCAGGGCTTAATTCAAACCTCTCACCAACCAAGGTACTCCCTCCGTCCGGGATTTATTAGTCCCATGAGCAAAGCAGCAAGACCAAGGCATGGCAATAATTAATGGCATGCAGAAGTTTAAGCCTAATTAATTACAGTGATTAAGTGGCTGCATGCGTGCCCTCGGCTGCAACTCGTTGCATGCTGCTTCGTGTACTGCCTGCGAATGATTCTGAGTGCCTGCATGTAGCCAGCCGTAATTAAGGCAGCTAACTAATGCGAAAAAAGATACGCTTTAAATCCGTGGAATCATTATTGACAAGGAGGGAGATGATTCGAGTGCACTCGTTTGACCGCCATGCCGGCGTGCGACCCAGACAGGATGGGACGGCACAGTCATAATTTCAGTTTCTCTAGTTTTCCACGGCAAGCTGGCACGCTAAGCCATTATGCATTGAATTCCGATGACCGTCGCGCTACCTTCTGCCTATAAGTACTGTTTCCCGGCCTTCTCAGGTGCCACCGTGACCCAACTCGCCATATCCTCATAAGCCTCCACCGGCCCGATGTCGCTCGCCACGTCCGCCATGCCCCTGCCCGTCCGTGGTAGGCGACGCTGGAGGCGGTCACGGAACTAGTGTTCGGGTTTTCACCGGAAGGCAGACGGAGGGAGGAGGCATTCTATCTCTCTTTAGATGGCAATGCGGAGATCGAGGAGTTGTTGGAGCGCGACCGCATGGCGGAGGAGCGGGAGTTGTTGGAGCGCGACCGCCTGGTGGAGGAGCAGCGTATCGCCGATTTGCGCCGCTAGCAGGACATGGAGCAGCAGCGCACCGATGCTCTGAGTCACGAGCAGAGCGCCCACAACTGGGCCGACTACATGGAGGCCGGCGTCCGGCAAATAGCCCTGGAGGCTGTAGGGCACGCACGCATTCGCAACGCCGATTTTTACTACCAGCTCGTCAAGTGGGTTTCCCGCTTGGAAGCCGAAGCTTCGGTGGACCACGCCAGCATGGAAAGGGCCAACGCGCGCGAGCAATGCACCCTATCGCACCTCTGTCAAGTCCGAGGCGAGGTGGAGGACGCTGGCGCCGGCGTTTAGCATGGACAGCAGATGGCGGCCGGCATCGTCTAGTTAGCTAGGAGTAAGTTAGTACTTGTATGCTACTAGAGTGTTAGTGGGAGTAGATAGTTAACTTGGCTATGATGGTTGTCAACGTGGAAGTTCAGTACTCTATATGTGGATCAGACCTGTTACTTTGGTCTGAATGTTGAACTTTCCATTTGAACGTATGGAATGGGCTGTTATTTTTTTAAATGGATTGTATTTGTCCTTCACGGTTTAGAGGCTGACTTGTGGGCCCAACAAGTTGACGCATACACAATCAGGAGATGATTGTACGTGGAGAGGATGACAGCGGGGACCCGCCAAGGTCATGGCAGTATGCAAGCAAGTGCCTCCTTATTTCAAGCCAATAGAAAATGGCTCCTTCTAGTGGATTTCTGACATTTGGGTCCCATGCCATTGTCAACGTAGTCAATAAACGAGAGAATTGCACAACGAGCGGCTGACACCAGGGACCCAGCAACTCGCCCAGTTATTTTTGTTTGGGTTAATTTGGTAAATGCCACTCCAAATCTGGTGTATCCGAGAAATGCCACTGCAATTTCCAAACTTTGAAAAATGCCATTTCATGCCATTTCTAGTGGCATTTTTCGAAGTCTGGAGTGGCGTTTTTCAAAGTTTGCAAACTGCAGTGGCGTTTTTCAAAGTTTGCAAAAATTGCAGTGGCATTTTTCAAAGTTTGGAAATTGTAGTGGCATTTTTATGAATCACCATAATTGGAGTGGCATTTATCTAATTTGTTTTTGAGACGGAAGCAGGGTGTCAACTGGGCTGTGCGGGGCACTCTGGTCTGTCTAGACAGCCTTTTCTTTTATGTTTACCACAGACCAGCCCAGTAGTTTTTTTTTCTTTCTGAAAATGGCTAGTCCAGTTCTTTTGCGATTTGTCAAGTAAGTCGCTTTATCAGGCCTGCTGGGCTGCAAATCTTTCAAGACGAGGAGAGCTTCATTCGGCTGGCCGAGAAAATGGCCTATCAGTAATGAGAAATGAGATGTACATTTTTAAAACACATCAAAACGACAATTATTTTCAAATGTCTTTTTTTTTCATTTCGAGATTTTAAATTGCATTGATTTTTATGCATGGACAATTTATTGGATTTTATATTGATATACATTTATTTTTAAAATCAGTCTGAATGTGACTCGAAATTTCGGGATTAAAAACAGTTCAAACCGCACCGACATATGCAAAATTTCGTATAATTTTTTAACCGTGGCCACAATATGGGCTGTAATGCTAACATAAAGAATATGGGCTCCAAAAAACTCGTAAGAATTAGCAAATGGGCTGTAAATTATTTGAAATAATGGCAGATGGGTTGTATGCTGTTTTCCACAGATTTGAGGCTTTCCACAGATGGCATGTATACTGTTGGATGTCCATCCAACGGCCGTCGTGCTTCTTCAATCTCTGCTCTTCCTGCTCCAGCCGCTCAAACAAGCGCCGTCGGGACTGCCTGCTCCCTCCTTCCCGCGGCCGACTGTGCTGCCACGCAGGCCTCACCGCCCCACCCTACTCCCGTCGCTGGCCTAGCCATCCCTTTACTCACCCACACCTGCTGTTATTCTCCAGCGATGGCAGACGAACCAGTAAACCCTCGCACAGTCGTACTCCCCTCCGTGTGGGAAACAAAAACAACGGCCGAGTCTTCCCTGCCTCCGTGTCGTTCCCTTCCTAGGCCTCGCCGTCGTCCACCGCCCTGGTGCTCTCGGCGTGGCGTGGTTAGCTTGGTCAACGACCGACATGCATCTGAAGTGGACTGTACATGGAGAGGCTGACAGCTGGGTGATAACCCACAAGTATAGGGGATCGCAACAGCTTTCGAGGGTAGAGTATTCAACCCAAATTTATTGATTCGACACAAGGGGAGCCAGAGAATATTCTCAAGTATTAGCAGCTGAGTTGTCAATTCAACCACACCTGGAAACTTAGTATCTGCAGCAAATTGTTTAGTAGCACAGTAATATGATAGTGGTGGTAGCGGCAACAAAAGTAAAGACAGCAAAAGTAATGTTTTTGGTATTTTGTAGTGATTGTAACAGTAGCAGCGGGAACGTAAATAAGCGTAAACCAGTATATGGAAAACTCGTAGGCACCGGATCAGCGATGGATAATTATGCCGGATGTGGTTCATCATGTAACAGTCATAACATAGGGTGACACAGAACTAGCTCCAATTCATCAATGTAATGTAGGCATGTATTCCGTATATAGTCATACGTGCTTATGGAAAAGAACTTGCATGACATCTTTTGTCCTACCCTCCCGTGGCAGCGGGGTCCTATTGGAAACTAAGGGATATTAAGGCCTCCTTTTAATAGAGAACTAGAACAAAGCATTAGCACATAGTGAATACATGAACTCCTCAAACTATGATCATCACCGGGAGTGGTCTCGATTATTGTCACTTCGGGGTTGCCGGATCATAGCACATAGTAGGTGACTATACACTTGCAAGATAGGATCAAGAACTCACATATATTCATGAAAACATAATAGGTTCAGATCTGAAATCATGGCACTCGGGCCCTAGTGACAAGCATTAAGCATAGCAAAGTCATAGCAACATCAATCTCAGAACATAGTGGATACTAGGGATCAAACCGTAACAAAACTAACTCGATTACATGATAAATCTCATCCAACCCATCACCGTCCAGCAAGCCTACGATGGAATTACTCACGCGCGGCGGTGAGCATCATGAAATTGGTGATGGAGGATGGTTGATGATGACGACGGCGACGAATCCCCCTCTCCGGAGCCCCGAACGGACTCCAGATCAGCCCTCCCGAGAGGTTTTAGGGCTTGGCGGCGGCTCCGTATCATAAAACATGATGATTTCTTCTCTCTGACTTTTTCTCTCTGAAAGCAAATATATAGAGTTGGAGTTGGCGTCGGAGGGCATCCAGGGGGGGCACGAGGTAGGGGGCGCGCCCTAGGGGCGGCGCCCCCCACCCTCGTGAGAAGGGTGTGGGCCCCCTGGTCTTCATCTTTGGCGAGGATTTTTTATTATTTTTTCTAAGATGTTCCGTGGAGTTTCAGGTCATTCCGAGAATATTTGTTTTCTGCACATAAAACAACATCATGGCAATTCTGCTGAAAACAACATCAGTCCGGGTTAGTTTCATTCAAATCATACAAGTTAGAGTCCAAAACATGGGCAAAGGTGTTTGGAAAAGTAGATACGACGGAGACGTATCAACTCCCCCAAGCTTAAACCCTTGCTTGTCCTCAAGCAATTAAGTTGACAAACTGAAAGAAAGAAAGAAAAACTTTTACAAACTCTGTTTGCTCTTGTTGTTGTAACTATGTCAAGCCAGCATTCAAGTTTTCAGCATAGATCATAACTAACCATATTTGCAATAATTCTCAGGTCTCATAATTACTCATATCAATAGCATAATCAACTAGCAAGTCATAATAATACATCTCGGATGACAACACTTTCTCAAAACAATCATAATATGATATAACAAGATGGTATCTCGCTAGCCCTTTCTGAGACCGCAAAACATAAATACAGAGCATCTTTAAAGATCAAGGACTGACTAGACATTGTAATTCATGGTAAAAAAGATCCAACCATAGTCATACCCAACATAAATTAATAGTGGTGAATGCAAATGACGGCTGTGCTCTCCAGCTAGTGCTTTTTAATAAGAGGGTGATGACTCAACATGAAAGTAAATGGATAGGCCCTTCGCAGAGGGAAGCAGGGATTTGTAGAGGTGCCAGAGCTCAGTTTTGAAATAGAGATCAATTGTATTTTGAGCGGTATACTTTCATTGTCAACGTAACAACTAAGAGATGGCGATATCTTCCATGCTACACACATTATAGGCGGTTCCCAAACAGAATGGTAAAGTTTATGCTCCCCCTCCACCAACAAGCATCAATCCATGGCTTGCTCGAAACAACGAGTGCCTCCAACATACATCAGGTCCCAGGGGGAGTTTTGTTTGCAATTAATTTTGGTTTATTTTGCATCAAGCATGGGACTGGGCATCCCGGTGACCATCCATTTTCTCGTGAGTGAGGAGCGGAGTCCACTCCTCTTGAGAATAACCCACCTAACACGGAAGATAAGGACAGCCTTGGTTGATACATGAGCTATTCGAGCATACAAAACAGAATATTTATTTGAAGGTTTAGAGTTTGGCACATACAAATTTACTTGGAACGGCAGGTAGATACCGCATATAGGAAGGTATGGTGGACTCATCTGGAATAACTTTGGGGTTTAAGGGATTGGATGCACAAGCAGTATTCCCGCTTAGTACAAGTGAAGGCTAGCAAAAGACTGAGAAGCGACCAACTAGAGAGCGACAACAGCCATGTACATGCATTAAAATTAATAAACATTGGATGCAAGCATGAGTAGGATATAATCCACCATGAACATAAATATCGTGAAGGCTATGTTGATTTTGTTTCAACTACATGCGTGAACATGTGCCAAGTCAAGTCACTTAAATCATTCAAAGGAGGATACCACCCCATCATACCACATCATAATCATCTCAATAGCATGTTGGCACACAAGGTAAACCATTATAACTCATAGCTAATCAAGCATGGCACAAGCAACTATGATATCTAATTGTCATTGCAAACATGTTTATTCATAATAAGCTGAATCAAGAATGAGGCGCTCATCATATTTACAAAAAACAAAAGAAGTCGAGTTCATACCAGCTTTTCTCATCTTAGTCAGCCCATCATATATCATCATAATTGCCTTTCACTTGCACGACCGAACGGTGTGAATAATAATAAGAGTGTATGTGCATTGGACTAAGCTGGAATCTGTGAGCATTTAATAAACAGGAGAAGACAAGGCAATATGGGCTCTTGGTTAAATCAACAGTAATGCATATAGGAGCCACTTCAACAATTTAATTATGGTATTCTCCTACTGACCCCCAAATAAAATAAAATAAATAAAACTATTTACACGGAAAAGCTCCCAACAAGCAAAAGAAGAACGGGAAATATTTTTGGGTTTTCTTTTTAATTATTACTACTATAGCAGAAAAATAAACTACTACTAATTTTTTTGGTTTTTCTTAAGGTTTAACAAACACACAAAAAGAAAGAAGGAAAAAGAAAATAAACTAGCATGGATATTACAGTGAAAAAGTATGAGTGTAGGATCTAGAAGAAGGAGTGTCTAGAGGGGGGTGGATAGACACTTAATGCTAAAGTTGCACTTTTTAAGCCTTTTCGGTTTTAATTGGAGTTCGGGCACAATTTTAACATACACGATACATATCAAGCAAGCATGCAAAGTGTATATAGGCAGCGGAAAGTAAAGCATGCAACTTGCAAGAATGTAAGGGGAAGGGTTTGGAGGATTCAAACGCAATTGGAGACACGGATGTTTTCCCGTGGTTCGGATAGGTGGTGCTATCCTACATCCACGTTGATGGAGACTTCAACCCACGAAGGGTAACGGTTGCGTGAGTCCACGGAGGACTCCACCCACGAAGGGTCCGCGAAGAAGAAACCTTGTCTATTCCACCATGGCCATCGCCCACGAAGGACTTGCCTCACTAGCGGTAGATCTTCACGAACTAGGCGATCTCCTTGCCCTTACAAACTCCTTGGTTCAACTCCACAATCTTGTCGGAGGCTCCCAAGTGACACCTAGCCAATCTAGGAGACACCACTCTCCGAGAAGTAACAAATGGTGTGTTGATGATGAACTCCTTGCTCTTGTGCTTCAAATGATAGTCTCCCCAACACTCAACTCTCTCTCGTAGGATTTGGATCTGGTGGAAAGAAGATTTGAGTGGAAAGCAACTTGGGGAAGGCTAGAGATCAAGATTGATATGGTAGGAATGGAATATCTCGGTCTCAACACATGAGTAGGTGGTTCTTTCTCAGAACATATGAGTAGGAATGGTGTATGTGTTCTGATGGCTCTCTCTTTGAATGAAGAGGTGGTGGAGGGGTATATATAGCCTCCACACAAAATCCAACCGTTACACACAGTTTTCCAATCTCGGTGGGACCGAATCATCAAACTCGGTCGGACCGAAATGGTAAACCTAGTGACCGTTAGGAATTTCGGTGGGACTGAGATGCAACTCAGTTGGACCGATTCGGTTAGGGTTTGGGAAAATCCAAAACTCGGTTTGACCGATTACTCAAACTTGGTGGGACCGATTTTGGTAATAAGTAAAACAGAGAGTTGGCCAAGCAAACTCGGTGGGACCGATTGCATATCTCGGTGGGACCGAAGATATTGCAACAGGTAACAGAGAGTTTGCAAGCCCATCTCGGTGAGACCGAGAACCTTATCGGTAGGACCGAATTGCTAGGGTTTGGCCGTGGCTAATGACAAGTGAAACTCGGTGGCGCCGGATTGACAGAATCGGTATGACCGAGTTTGGCTTAGGGTTTAGGTCATTTGTGGAAGTGGGAAAGTAGCTGAGGATTTTGGAGCGTATCATTAAGCACTTGAGCAAGAGGCTCATTAAACAACACCTCCCTTCTTGATAGTATTGGCTTTTCCTAAAGACTCAATGTGATCTTGGATCACTAAAATATATAAGAAGAAGAGTCTTGAGCTTGAAGCTTTAGCCAATCCTTTGTCCTTAGCATCTTGAAGAGGTTCCCACAACCTTTAGTCCATGCCACTCCATTGTTGAACTTATCTGAAATATACTAGGTAAAGGTATTAGTTCAACAAGAGATATGTTGTCATCAATTACCAAAACCACCTAGGGAGCACTTGTGCTTTCAATGAGCACTGACATCTAGCAATGAGTGTGTGAACATAAATGTAATGTCGGTGAGAAATACGTACTCCCCCAAGCTTAGGATTTTGGCCTAAGTTTGGTCTATGGCCATGGCTGGCCTGGCGGATATCCATAATAATAGTTGTTGGGGTCGTACTGTGATGAGGAATGGTTGGGATCATACTGATGTGCAACGGTTATCGCCTGCTGAGCTGCAGTGTGGAGTCGAGCTGCCTCCGCTCTCCTCTCGTACTCTTCTGCCTCCTCTTTGGTAACAACATATCTTCTTTTTGTCTGTGAATCAAAGAAGGTAGGAACAGGGAGAGTAATACGGAAAACACGCCGTGTATCAAAAATTAAACGATATAAGAGAGGTGATTCAGGCCTCTCGACAAATTGGTGCGAAGCCATAGTCATAATCTAAATATGCAGGAGGCAACTCCGTATCACCCTCACGAATGTCTATCTCAAGAAAATGAGCTAAGCGGGTTGCATAAATTCCTCCAAAGGAATCTCCATTATGTCTACTATGATGCAACCTACGAGCTACAATGGCTCCCATATGATAAGATTGGTCTCCTAACACAGCACTCCTAAGAATGCCAAGATCAGGGACACACATATGGCATGCTTCATCCCTAGCATTTATGCATCTACCGATGAAGAGAGCAAAATAATGTATAGCAAGAAAGTGAATGCTCCCTATGGTAGCCTGCGTTATATCTCTAGATTCCCCCACAGTTATACTAGCAAGAAAGTTTCTAAATTCAGATTTAGGGGGATCCCTAATACTGCCCCATGATGGAAGTTTGCAAGCAGAAGTGAAATCCTCTAAGTCCATGGTATAAGATTTGTCATAGAGATCAAACATGACTGAAGGAGAATTACGCGAAGATGAATACTCAAACCTCCTCACAAAGGAACTTGTGAGATCATGATACTGGGGGCATTTGTTAGCCTCAAAATTCTCAAGACCGGCATTGCGCAAATATGCGTTGAATTCTTCTTTAATTCCCGCACGGTCCATAAAATTTTCTGACGGCCATTTGTAAGGCCATACTGGAGCGTCTCTTGGTGGATCCTCGTCAGCATCGTGCATAGCAATCCTGGGTCCTTGCTTCTTAGAGGAACCACCTTGGAACATCTTCCTAAGCATATTGTTTTTCTCTGAAAGATTCTGAATTTTTTAGTAACTTCAAACAAAAGTGAACCAACTTCAATAAAACTGATAGCAACTACTCCTACAAGTGCCTAGAGCCTATATCAAGCAATAGAACTACTTAGAACCATATAAATTTGACATGCAAGCTCAAGAACATGATCACCTATGCAGCACAAATTTGCAAAGAATAAAGTACTAGAACAAAAACTAATTGGACCAATGGAGGAGTCACATACCAAAGAACAATCTCCCCAAGCAGTTTTGCGAGAGGTGCTTTGAGCAAGGAGATCAAAAATCACAGGAAAAGTGGCTAGAACTCGTGCTTGAGTTGGTTTTTCGGGTTTGTGTGAGACAGAGTGTAACGACCCAGATTTGGTAAATCCAAGTCTCTGTGCTTACTGTGCTATCCCTGGATCATAGCTAGCACACACAGTAACAAAAATGAATATCAGTAAGACATATATCATCATTCTACTACAACGGTAGATCCAGATATATATATATATATATATATATATATATATATATATATATATATATATATCATACCTTAGGCACAGCTCAAGCTAGCAGATAATATAGCGGAATTATACGTAGTCGCTAAGTTAGGCTCCATCAACGCCACTGGGCTCGTTGAGTGTAGACCATAACCCTATCATCTCTTAATCTGTCGAGATCTGCACATGACAGGTGCAGATGAGTACGTGGAATGTACTCGCAAGTTGCAAAGGAGAGTATAATAGATTATATATGCAGGGTAAGTATTGGTGGAGAGTTCCTTTGCATAAAGCCAATTTTCTACTATACTAAATTTTGTAAACTTTGTTTGAAATAGAAAATTTTTTTTTAGTATACAAGATAGGAGTGAGACACTTAGATATACGCACCAGTGCTCATTCTCCAAAATAGTTTTAAAACATCCATAAGGTTGAAGTGAAACACATTCACTGTGCTCATTCCTCAACTTTAACCCTTAAAACAACTTTTTAGAAAAGAGAGGGGAGATTCTTCTTCAGTCCAAGTCTTCAGTTGCTCAAATTTGCCCCAGGGGCACGGCTAATCGATTAGGTTTAACCCTCTGCAGAGGTCGTACACATTCCCCACATGACACAACCAACCCCGTTTATTGTTACACACTTGGGTGTACGACTAGGAGGAGATTGTGACGAAGCCTTTCCGTAACAGCCCCCTATACCGCCAAGCCGCCCGCAACTTCGGCACGAAGGCCTCTGTCCGATGGCGGTCCTGGGGTAGGGTTTCACGTTAGTACTAAGCTAAGCCAGAGCCCATAGTAGCATGTGGCTGTACTGGAAGCTACATCAAACTGTACTTGGAAGATCTCAGTCCCCTGGACGGCAATCCCAACCAAAAACATGTGTGCAAGACCCCAGTCGGGCGCATTCACTGCAAGGCCCCGATGGGCGCAATCACTTGTAGACACTCCCGTCAATACCATTCCGCCCAGGGAGTAGAAGTAAAATAGTATATAGTTTTGTTTTCCAAAAGTTTTCACAAAACTTTACCCCAAAAGAGGCAAGTTTAGAAGTTCAAAACAATTTTAGTTTTAATCCCACCCATTTTGTGCAAGCGTGGCCAAGCATGGTTGCAAGTCTTGAACCTATGGCTCTAGCTAGTAATAATACTTTGTAAAACTTTTATAAAACATGCATAGCATTAAAATACAAAGGATTATGCATAATATAAAAACATAGGTCAGAGCATGATCAATTTGCAACTTGCCTTCGGTTTTGTAGTAGGTTCTACCTCCTCGTAGAATTCACCTTCGCACTCGTCGTAATCTAACGCGATAAATAACTCAAGTAAGCCACTCGGCATATCCACATTCACATAACAATGGATCAAGCAAGCATTCAACATACAATAAAAATCCAAATGAAGATCCAAATAACAACACAAATTATTCGGTTGCCACTATCATAATTTCTAGGGCATGGTTAGGGTTGATATAGGATCAGATGTAGTCTAATGAAGAAAATATGACAGTCATATTCTAGGATTGGTTAATATTGATACTAAGTGAGGATTTGGTTTGAAGGGTTGTGAGACCGGGTTCTACGACAACAAAGTCTATAATGGGTTCGATCGAAATATTTTGACTTGTGTTAAATGGAAATGGGTATGGCATAAGTTCAAGATAAGAGAACTAAATTCTTAATCTTGTAACTCTAAATTTTTTGGTGGTTTCAAATGACCAGAGAGGGTTTCTAGGGATTCATCTAAGAGATTTAACCTATAGTCAAATTCTAATTTAACAAAATTATAAAACGATCATCAAAGAAGGTCAAACTAAGATGTTGATGTTAAAACTTTAACTAAACATTGCTGAAAATTCATGCAATGAGTTCTAACAGAAAGTTCAGGTCCTAAGGTCCAACTTTCATATATAAAACATTTTTATATGAATTACAGAATAAAAGATATAGTAAAAATACTCATCTTAACATTTAAATCAAACTAAATTTTAATTTGCCCAAAAGTGAGATTTTATAATTTCATAAAAATGTACAGGTTTCAACGAATACGGGGATATCTTATTTGTCAAAATAGGACATACGGTTTGGGAGATATGAATTTCCGAAGTTTGATATTTTCTGAAAAGAAAGAATTACGGGATTTACAAAGAGCTCACCGGAGTTGGTCGCCGGAGTTGGGGAAGGTCGCCGGAGTTGTGGAAGAAACTCCCCGACGTCAAGTAGAAGGAGGACGGCGAAGATGTCGACAAGGGAAGTCCGTTGGGCAATGTACCGGGCTCGGTCTAGTCCCGTGACGGCGTGGGGCGGCCGCCGGAGCTGCTGAACTCCGACGAGCAATTGATCAGAATGGGGAGGGAGATAGCTCCCGAAAGAAGAGGGCTTCGGACAAGGAGAACCTGGGAGACTCCTTGGGCTTTTATAAAGGGTCAAGGGGGAGCCAGAGGAGAGCGGAGCATCGTCGGATTTAAGGGCATTAATGGCTGCAGTTACCTATGGTTCTAATGACCATTAGGGGGGATTAGGGCATACTAATGGAGGGGAGGGGTCGAGGGAGGAGAGGGGAACCGGTTCTGGAGGTTAGTGGGTTGGGAGAGGAAGAGGAGGGAAGGAAGAGGTGGAGGTGCAATGGATGTAGCCTCTGTTCGTGTTCATGTGAACATGAACGAGGAGGAAGAAGACGTATGGGCCTTAGTGGAAGAAATTGGCCCAAAGGAAAAAGGCAAGGAAAGAAAAAAAATACAAAAACAAGGTGGGCTGTACTGTGCTGTTGTCTTGCCCCTGTCCGAGATTTTGAGAGAGAAATATACTGGGTCAAGCTAGATAGTTTAGGAATTAGGATTGAAATATAATTACGTACATAAGTACGTGCACAAAAAGTTACTTAAAACAAATAATAAAAATGTTTACATTAGTGCTAACATTATTTAGAGTCCAAGAAAATTAGTCTCTGAATTTAATAAAATTAAGTTTGTTCACAAACTACCCTTCACACTTTATGGACATAATTGAAATAATCAAAAATTCAGTTTAGAGTCTTGCAAATTCACGAAATGATAATTATGCAGTACTAAATATTTCCAAATATATTTTGGAGAAGTCACATTATCTCCTCTCATTAAATTTGTTGGAAATATTTAAATGGCATTAAAATTTCAAATGAGATCCAATTTCTAATGGAACTCCAAAATTCAAGGAACTTCAAATGATTTTTTTATCCACCACATTTGAGAAAGTCATTTTATTCTCACTCCATTTTTATTTGTGGTTTCAAAATATTTTGTAGGTGTCCAAAAGAAAAGCAATTGGGTGAAATATTTGAAACAAGAATCAAAAGGTTTTAATTTCCCATGAAAATCATAGCAATTCACTCAATAATACCTTATTAATAACATTCCAAAATTTGGAAAATTTTGGGATGTTACAAACTACCACCCTTAAAAGAAATCTCGTCCTCGAGATTTGCAGGGGCTAGCAAGAAATAGGTTAGGGTTTGGGTTCCTTGGGTTACTTCCCCGGGGTTTGGTCATAGCAGCTGCAGGTTTGTGGTTTATCCTTTTCGCTACTTGTCCTGAGGGAACATCTTCTGTTATATATAAGTCTTGCCTTCTAGTTAACATTCCTGTGTCTGAGACTCTTGGCACCATTCTTGAGTCCTCACCGATCTGTCATATGACCCAATTATCATTCCAGGGTGTTCGGAAACTACCACCCTCAAAAACAAACTTGTGGGGGTTCCATAATTTCTTAATTCCATGATGGTTCTTCCTCAAGTTTCTGTGGTTTAGAACTGGGCTTTCCTCAAAAGAAAAAGTCTTTCTCATAATCCATAGACACCAAAACTACTACCGAGACTCTCATGGTGGTCGAAAGCTTCTGATAGAACTCCTGCATGTTCCTTCCTTACCATACCATCTACGTTAGGCATGAGAGCCTATCTATAAGGGTAATACGTCTTACCATTCTATGGTTTTAGGCTTGCGCAACGACACTCTTCTTAGGGTTCAAGTCTCTCCGGTTTACCAATCACACATAGGAAAGTATAAAATAAGAGTCTCCGGTATGGGGGTCAATCCATCCCGTACTCAAATCATTACTTCATATGTAGACAGGTGAACCGCGTGTTCTAACACTCGGTCTTCCTCACTCCTCTTAAAGAGGTCTTCACCTGCAAATCTAGTAAAACACTTTTGGGTGATGTTGACTATACAGTCGTGTTATAACTTACATCTGAGAAATAGCAGAACTTTTGTGTGCCAGAGTTGCATTCTCCTTATAATAGATTCCTTATTACATCCTTTAACCTCTCGTACAACTTCGAGTTCAAAATAGATTATTACAAGTGCTGCCATCCACATGGATTGGTATGGTCAAGCATGTAAATCCAACATTATTCCTTATTCCTTCGTAAGAAGTTTAGTCCAGCTGAAAACGTGCGATGTAGTCCTTGAACTCTTTAATCCTATGCTCCTTCACGGCAGCCATGAACTTCATGTCCATTAGCTCAGCATATACTTCCCACAAATACTCTTGGGCATGACGGAGTCTGGCTTCAAGGATTTCCCCAATCTAACGTATGGCTTCCATGGCAGCTTCACGAACAGAGTCGAAGAAGGTGGTTTGAGGTACTCAGGAAATGAAAAAGTATTGCCCAGTAGTCTTTGGACAAACTCCTTTTTCACGGAAGAGGTGTACTTCCATGTACCAAAGTTCCACTCCATTTTCAATGAAAGGCTAACTGTAGCGATCAAATCTCAAACAGTCTGATCTCTGTGCTCCGGTGTCATCCCTGGATCAGTAATGCTGACACCACACAGTACTTCGAAGGATTTATAGCAGAGTGGCAATCACACACTTATTACAACGATGTCTCTGAAGAGAACTTATTACATAAATATGGCTTAAGGCCATCTAGTGTCGATAACAGCGGAAGACTTGGAAGGTAAATGGGTCCATCAACTCCAACGGCATCACTGAGTATAGAACCACGACCTAAAACACCTCAATCGTCGTCTGAAAAGTCTGCAACATTAACGTTGCAGCTCGAAACGGGCCAGCACATGGAATATGCTGGCAAAGTAACACATAGAGAGTAATGGAATGAAACAGCTATACTATATGCATATTTGGCTGGTGGAAAGCTCTATGGTTACTGTTTTGCGTAAAGCCAATTTTCCCTACTGTAAAGGAATAAATTTATTTAACTATCATGGTGGTTGTTAAACATTGAGAATGGTTGACAGCATCCTCAATCCCAATTAAAAGTGAACAATTAAAACCCAACAATATTAATTAGAAGTAACATGATGAGATTCACATGATATTCAAGTACTAGATACTCAAGATTGTCCATAACCGGGGACACGGCTAATCATGATTAGTTTGTTACACTCTGCAGAGGTTTGCGCACTTTTCCCCACAAGACTCGATCGCCTCCGTTGGTTTTCTCGCACTACTGGTGTTTGAGAAACGGATGACCGAGACATAGTCTTTCAGAAGCGCTAGCACCTTACGACGGAGTAGACCGTACCACCTATAACCCCTACATCTGCTAGTCTACCCCTATAAGAGTTCGCACGACTTAGTCAACTATGCCAGAGCCCATAATGGCTTGTGGCTGCACACGTAAGTATTTAGCATGAAAGATCTTATGATCCCTTTGAGCCTGGGTGGCGGTCCGAAAAAAAACAGGCAAGTCCTGATAGACATCAGGTGCCTCAATCCACCCAGATGTGTGTTTAAGTTGCCACCTTAGATAAACCATTAAAATTATCAATCTCACATCTGTCATGGATATCACTCACCCAATCCACGTCTACTAGCATAGCATGGCATAATGAGCAAACGTAGAAGTAACTCCCAAAGGTTTCATAGTAACAGGTAATAGGTACTACCTCATCTACTTCCCATCCCACAATTTAATTAGATCCTAATCATGCAGTGTGTGAGGATGGATCTAATGCAATAAAACTGGGTTGTAGAAAAGGTATGATCAAAGTGTTACTTGCCTTGCTGATGATCCGCGAGTCCTTGAGATTCGAAGTAACAAGCGGCGCAATCCGAATAATCTATCGCAGACAAATAACAAGCATACAATAAGTACTCATCTAATGCACAGGTAAAACTCGAACAAGAGATCGAACCGGATAGTTCAACTTAAGAACTCCGGTTGCAAAGAAAGAAAGAACCGAACAAAGAAACCAAAAACAAACGGCGGAAAAACAACTCGGTTCTAGCAAGTTGAAACTAGGTCAAATTTTACCGTAGCAAAACTTAGTTAAAGTTGATTAGACGGAACAGCGGTTTCGAAACGAAACTCCAGGCACTTGAATCACCTGATTCCGATAAACGAGCGAGAAGATAGACTAGAAAGAAGATCAGATCTGAGATCGCGATCGCGGAATAAATCCGACGAGAAGAAAAAGAAGAACGGTTGAACGAACGGATGTTCATCAACCTAGAAGAATAATCCGGTGATCACGTTCGTTAGGACGAACGGTCCGGTGAACGATCTCGGGCAACTAAATCGGAAAAGAAAACGGATCCGATCTAGGGTTTCGGAGAAGAAAACCGATCGTAAAACCAATCTAGAAAACCGGAACGGTTTAGAGAAGAAACGAATCCGATCTAGAAAACGAATCAGAAAGATTAGAAGAAAATGATCCGATGAGAAGAAAAGATGCGGCGCGGGCTACCTCCGGCGAAGTCTCCGGCGAGGGACTCCGGCGGCGTGGGCGTGGGGCGGCGGCAAGATGCGGCGGCAGCGCGGGTGGTGCGGCGGCGGTGGGGTGCGGCGCGCGGGTGGTGATGGGCGGCGCGACGTGGCACTAGGCGGTGCGGCACGGGTGAGGGCGCGGTGGTGCTTTGGGGCTTTGGATTTGATGTGTTTAGAGGGGGGTGTGGGAGTATTTATATTGGGGAGGGGAGGAGAAAACTTGGGGTAGGGATCAAGGAATTAGACTAGGACTAGGAAAGAAAAGAGGGAAAAAGAGATCTAGAAAAAAAACGAAAGTAGGAAACAAGTCCTACTAGGAATCCTAAAAAGAGACAACGGCGGCGGCGACCTCCTGCGCCTGGGCGCCTGGCGCAGCGCTCGCTGGCCTGGGAGCCGGCCGGCTCGGTGGCTTGGGCCTTTGGCCCAAGTCGCTGGAGCTCTTTTTTTTAAACGGTTCCGCGCTCGGAAAAAAAACAAAAGGAGATCTAAACGAACTCCAAATCTAATAAAGTAAATTTTCCCCGACTCCTAAAAATGAGTCGAACAAAATGAACTTTTCTCCCGGCCTAAAATGCAAATTTTTAAAACGCGCATTTTTTTCCTATCCAAATAAAAGGCAAATGAAACTCCGACAAAAACGATGATCCTTTCTTCAAAATTTGAGAGGACTCAAATATGAAAAAGACGAAATCTCCAACTCTCTCCGAGGGTCCTTGAGTTGCGTGAAATTTCTAGGATCGGCAAAATGCAAGAAAATATGATATGCATGATGATCTATGTATAACATTCCAAATTGAAAATTTGGGATGTTACACTAACACTTGTAGACAACATCTCCTTCAAGGTGAATATGTCCCATCATATCCTTCAAGATCTTTGGAAAATCATGGTCACTAGTCAAAGTCATGATCATTTCTGGGCCCTTGTGGAACGACTCGTAAAGGGTTGCCATTTGCAGGTGAAAGGAAAGGTAGAGTACAAAAAAACAAGGTATGTATCTCCTTCAAAGAAATGTGGTTGTTTCCACGAGGAAACGTTTAGTGGTTCGTTCGTCTATGGTTTAAGGTTTTGGTCTAGGTGAGATAGAGCTTAGGAAGGAAAAGAGATGGACACACACCCGCCACAATCAACAACCAACTCATATCTCAATGTTCTTAGCGTTTATAACAGGCTCCTTTACTACGGTTTCGTCCTGAAGTCTTCAA
This sequence comes from Triticum monococcum, assembly GCA_034509565.1. Lineage (NCBI taxonomy): Eukaryota > Viridiplantae > Streptophyta > Magnoliopsida > Poales > Poaceae > Triticum > Triticum monococcum. The sequence goes on along the minus strand of CM067845.1, from coordinate 359,730,156 downwards.
TCCTTCAGTTCTTGGAAGTCTTTAGTGTGTGATGCTTCACCCGTTTGAAGGTATCCTACTAATCATCCGTAACTTGCACCTCTCAAGGTTGAATTAAATAGTACATACCTACGAAATTCGTATCCTAATAACGCAAGATTTTGAATCATACAACTCAAATGACAACAACATCAAATTAATGGCGAAGAACTCCAATAAAAGTCCAAATTCACTCATAGATTTTAAACAAACAATTCCTATGGTACCTTCATCCACATGAGTTGGCATGGTCGGGCACACTAATCGCACTCTTTCGTTTATTTTACAACTCTCATGGTGGGCTTGGATTCAAGTAGGATATTCCTTTGTGGTGGTAATCTTCACAACCATCTTGGTCTTGAGTGTCTTCAGTCCTTCTTTAACTTCTTGGATGTAAACCAGTATTGGAGACGCCTTTGTTTTACCATCATTTCCATGAAATAACCTTTCCATGATGAACTTCAGTTTCAAGGTCATTGGAGTCTAAGGTTGCCTTCTAAGTTTTTGAAAGAAGGCGAGAACTTAGTAAAGAAAACAAGAGGATATGAGAATGCTATTATTACTACTGAAAATATAAGTTGTTCCTATCAAGTTCTTCCTATTTCTAAGCCATTTCTAAGGTCATGTCCTACAATCAACGTATGCTCTGATACCATTTTGTAATGACTCGGATTTGGTAAATCCAAGTCTCTGTGCTTACTGTGCTATCCCTGGAACATAGCTACAGTAACAAAAATGAATATCAGTAAGACATACATCATTCTACTACAACGGTAGATCCAGATATATATATATATAATATATATATAATATATATATATATATATATAAATCATACCTTAGGCACAGCTCAAGCTGGCAGATAATACAGCGGACTTATACGTAGTCGCTAAGTTAGGCTCCATCAATGCCACTAGGCTCGTTGAGTGTAGACCATAACCCTATCGTCTCTTAATCTGTCGAGATCTGCACATGACAGGTGCAGATGAGTACGTGGAATGTACTCGCAAGTTGCAAAGGAGAGTATAACAGATTATATATGCAGGGTAAGTATTGGTGGAGGGTTCCTTTGCATAAAGCCAATTTTCTACTATACTAAATTTTGTAAACTTTGTTTGAAATAGAAATATTTTTTTAGTATAAAAGATAGGAGTGAGACACTTGGATATACACACCAGTGCTCATTCTCCAAAATAGTTTTAAAACATCCATAAGGTTGAAGTGAAACACATTCACTGTGCTCATTCCTCAACTTTAACCCTTAAAACAACTTTTTAGAAAAGAGAGGGGAGATTCTTCTTCAGTCCAAGTCTTCAGTTGCTCTAATTTGCCCGTAACCGGGGGCACGGCTAATCGATTATGTTTAACCCTTTGTAGAAGTCGTACACGTTCCCCACATGACACAACCAACCCCATTTATCGTTACACACTTGGGTGTACGACTAGGAGGAGATTGTGACCAAGGCTTGATTGTGACGAAGCCTTTCCGTAACAGCCCCCTATACCGCCAAGCCGTCCGCAACTTCGACACGAAGGCCTCTCTCCGATGGCGGTCCTGGGGTAGGGTTTCCCATTAGTACTAAGCTAAGCCAGAGCCCATAGTAGCATGTGGCTGTACTGGAAGCTACATCAAACTGTACTTGGAAGATCTTAGTCCCCTGGACGGCAATCCCCACCAAAAACCTGTGTGCAAGACCCCAGTCGGGCGCATTCACTGCAAGACCCCGATGGGCGCAATCACTTGTAGACGCTCCCATCAATACCATTCCGCCCAGGGAGTAGAAGTAAAATAGTATATAGTTTTGTTTTCCAAAAGTTTTCACAAAACTTTACCCCAAAATAGGCAAGTTTAGAGGTTCAAAACAATTTTAGTTTTCATCCCACCCATTTTGTGCAAGCGTGGCCAAGCATGGTTGCAAGTCTTGAACCTATGGCTCTAGCTAGTTATAATACTTTGTAAAACTTTTATAAAACATGCATAGCATTAAAATACAAAGGATTATGCATAATATGAAAACATAGGTCAGAGCATGATCAATTTGCAACTTGCCTTCGGTTTTGCAGTAGGTTCTACCTCCTCGTAGAATTCACCTTCACACTCATCGTAATCTAACGCGATAAATAACTCAAGTAAGCCACTCAGCATATCCACATTCACATAACAATGGATCAAGCAAGCATTCAACATACAATAAAAATCCAAATGAAGATCCAAATAACAACACAAATTATTCGGTTGCCACTATCATAATTTCTAGGGCATGGTTAGGGTTGATATAGGATCAGATGTAGTCTAATGAAGAAAATATGACAGTCATATTCTAGGATTGGTTAATATTGAAACTAAGTGAGGATTTGGTTTGAAGGATTGTGAGACCGGGTTCTAAGACAACAAAGTCTATAATGGGTTCGATCGAAATATTTTGACTTGTGTTAAATGGAAATGGGTATGGCATAAGTTCAAGATAAGAGAACTAAATTCTTAATCTTGTAACTCCAAATTTTGTGGTGGTTTCAAATGACCAGAGAGGGTTTCTAGGGATTTATCTAAGAGATTTAACCTATAGTCAAATTCTAATTTAACAAAGTTATTAAACGATCATCAAAGAAGGTCAAACTAAGATGTTGATGTTAAAATTTCAACCAAACATTGCTGAAAATTCATGCAACGAGTTCTAACAGAAAGGTCAGGTCCTAAGGTCCAACTTTCATATATAAAACATTTTTATATGAATTACAGAATAAAAGATATAGTAAAAATACTCATCTTAACATTTAAATCAAAACTAAATTTTAACTTGCCCAAAAGTGAGATTTTATAATTTCATAAAAATGTACAGGTTTCAACGAATCCGGGGATATGTTATTTGTCAAAATTGGACATACGGTTTGGGAGATATGAATTTCCGAAGTTTGATATTTTCTGAAAAGAAAGAATTATGGGATTTAGAGAGAGCTCAGCTCACCGGAGTTGGTCGCCGGAGTTGGGGAAGAAGGTCGCCGGAGTTGTGGAAGAAACTCCCCGACGTCAAGTAGAAGGAGGACGGCGAAGATGTCGACGAGGGAAGTCCGTTGGGCAATGTCCCGGGCTCGGTCTAGTCCCATGGCAGCGTGGGGCGGCCGCCGGAGCTGCTGAACTCCGACGAGCAATTGATCGGGATGGGGAGGGAGATAGCTCCTGAAAGAAGAGGGCTTCGGACAAGGAGAACCTGGGAGACTCCTTAGGCTTTTATAGAGGGTCAGGGGGAGCTAGAGGAGAGCGGGGCATCGTCGGATTTAAGGGCGTTAATGGCAGCAGTTACCTATGGTTCTAATGGCCATTAGGGGGGATTAGGGCACACTAATGGAGGGGAGGGGTCGAGGGAGGAGAGGGGAACCAGTTCTGGAGGTTAGTGGGTTGGGAGAGGAAGAGGAGGGAAGGAAGAGGTGGAGGCGCCATGGATGTAGCCTCTGTTCGTGTTCATGTGAACATGAACGAGGAGGAAGAAGAAGCGTGCGCGTATGGGCCTTAGTGGAAGAAATTGGCCCAAAGGAAAAAGGCAAGGAAAGAAAACAAAATACAAAGACAAGGTGGGCTGTACTGTGCTGCTGTCTCGCGCCTGTCCGAGATTTTGAGAGAGAAATATACTGGGTCAAGCTAGATAGTTTAGGAATTAGGATTGAAATATAATTACGTACATAAGTAGGTGCACAAAAAGTTACTTAAAACAAATAATAAAAATGTTTACATTAGTGCCAACATTATTTAGAGTCCAAGAAAATTAGTCTCCGAATTTAATAAAATTAAGTTTGTTCACAAACTACCCTTCACACTTTATGGACATAATTGAAATAATCAAAAACTCAGTTTAGAGTTCTGCAAATTCACGAAATGATAATTATGCAGTACTAAATATTTCCAAATATATTTCGGAGAAGTCACATTATCTCCTCTCATTAAATTTGTTGAAAATATTTCAGTGGCATTAAAATTTCAAATGAGATCCAATTTCTAATGGAACTCCAAAATTCAAGGAACTTCAAATGATTTTTTTATCCACCACATTTGAGAAAGTCATTTTATTCTCACTCCATTTTTATTTGCGGTTTCAAAATATTTTGTAGGTGTCCAAAAGAAAAGCAATTGGGTGAAATATTTGAAACAAGAATCAAAAAGTTTTAATTTCCCATGAAAATCATAGCAATTCACTCAATAATACCTTATTATTAACATTCCAAAATTTGGAAAATTTTGGGATGTTACACAGAGGAAGAAGATGGGTGCTGGGATAAGTGGAGGAGGGCCACCGTGGGCCCACGAGGCAGGGGGCGCGCCCTAGAGGGGGGGCGCCCACCACCCTCGTGGCCAGGTGGCAGCTCCTCCCGCGGTAATTTTTGCACAATAAATTCTCAAATATTCCCAAAAAATCATATTAAATTGGGATGTCATTCTAAGGACTTTTATTTTCGGGATATTTTTATGTTGCACGGATAAGCTAGGAAACAGACTGAAAAATACTATTTTTACTTTATTTCTACTAATTAACAGAAAGTATAGAGAGGGTACAGAAGGTGGTGCTTCTAGTTTCATCCATCTCATGCTCATCAAAAAGAATCCACTAACAAGGTTGATCAAGTCTTGTTAACAAACTCATTCCGATAATCATAAAACCAGAGAAATTTCGAATAACACTAAGTTACCTCAACGGGGATATGCACATCCCCAATAATAAGTATATCATATTTCTTCTTGACAGTAGGAAGAGGAAATTCAAAACCTCCAAATATAATCGATGGATTTTTTTCCAATAGAATTGATAATATGAACTTGAGATTGTCTTTTTGGAAAGTGTACCGTATGCTCATTACCGTTAATATGAAAAGTGACATTGCCTTTGTTGCAATCAATAACAGCCCCTGCAGTATTAAGAAATGGTCTTCCAAGAATAATAGACATACTATCATCCTCGGGAATATCAAGTATAACAAAGTCCGTTAAAATAGTAACGTTTGCAACCACAACAGGCACATCCTCAGAAATACCGACAGTTATAGCAGTTGATTTATCAGCCATTTGCAAAGATATTTCGGTAGGTGTCAGCTTATTCAAGTCAAGTCTACGATATAAAGAGAGAGGCATCACACTAACACCGGCTCCAAGATCACATAAAGCAGTTTTAATATAATTTATTTTAATGGAGCAAGGTATAGTAGGTACTCCGGGGTCTCCAAGTTTCTTTGGTATTCCACCCTTAAAAGTATAATTAGCAAGCATGGTGGAAATTTCAGCTTCCGGTATCTTTCTTTTATTAGTAATGATATCCTTCATATATTTAGCATAAGGATTTGTTTTGAGCACATCAGTTAATCGCATACGCAAAAAGATAGGCCTAATTAATCATTTCAGCAAAGCACTCAAAATCCTCATCATCCTTTTTCTTGGATGGTTTCGAAGGAAAAGGCATGGGTTTCTGAACCCAAGGTTCCCTTTCTTTACCATGTTTCCTAGCAACAAAGTCTCTTTTATCATAATGTTGATTCTTTGATTGTGGGTTATCAAGATCAACAGCAGGTTCAACTTCTACATCATTGTCATTACTAGGTTGAGCATCATCATGAACATCATCATTAATATTTTCATTAGGTTCATGTTCATTACCAGATCGTGTTTCAGCATCAGACATAGAAATATCATTTGGATTATCAGGTGGTTCAGCAATAGGTTCACTAGAAGTTTGCACAGTTCTATCATTTTTCTTCTTCTTCTTTTTAGAAGAACTAGGAACATCAATATTATTTCTTTGAGAATCTTGCTCGATTCTCTTAGGGTGGCCTTGAGGATACAAAGGTTCCCGAGTCATTCTACCAGTTCTAGTAGCCACTCTAACAGCATACTCATTTTTCTTACTATTCATTTCATCAAGCACTTCTTTTTGAGCCTCAAGTACTTGTTCTACTTGAGTGGTAACCATAGAAGCATGTTTGCTAACAAGTTTAAGTTCACCTTTAATATTAGCCATATAATTACCCAAGGGTCTAATCATATAAGCATTTTCTTTTAATTGTCTACCAAAATAAGCATTGAAGTCGTCTTCCTTAAACATAAAGTTATCAAACTCGCCCAAGCACTGACTAGCAATTTTAGTAGGAGGGACTTCAGCTTTATCATATCTATAGAGAGAATTTACCTTTACTACCTGTGTCGGGATATCAGGATTAGGAGATTCTTCAATAAATAAAGAATTAAGATCATATGTTTCTTCAACGGGCGGTGAATTAAGACCATGTATTTCTTCAATAGGAGGTAAATTCTTAACATCTTCAGCTTTAATACCTTTTTCTTTCATAGATTTCTTTGCCTCTTGCATATCTTCGGGACTGAGGAATAGAACACCCCTCTCCTTCGGAGTTGGTTTAGGAATAGACTCAGTAATTGGAGCAGGAGCTGGCTCAGGAGATTCCCAAATATTTTCATTTGTCAACATATTATTCAATAGAATTTCAGCTTCACCCGGTGTTCTTTCCCTGAAAAGAGAACCAACACAACTATCCAGGTAATCTCTGGAAGCATCGGTTAGTCCATTATAAAAGATATCAAGTATTTCAGGTTTCTTAAGAGGGTGATCAGCAAAGCATTAAGTAACTTGATAAGCCTCCCCCAAGCTTGTGGGAGACTCTCTTCTTTAATTTGCACAAAGTTGTATATTTTCCTCAAAGCAGCTTGTTTCTTATGAGCAGGGAAATATTTAGCTGAGAAGTAATAAATCATATCCTGGGGACTACGCACACAACCAGGATCAAGAGAATTAAACCATATCTTAGCATCACCCTTTAATGAGAACGGAAATATTTTGAGTATATAGAAGTAACGCGATCTCTCATCATTAGTGAACATGGCAGCTATATCATTTAACTTAGTAAGATGTGCCACAACAGTTTCAGATTCATAGCCACAAAATGGATCAGATTCAACCAAAGTGATTATATCAGGATCAACAGAGAATTCATAATCCTTATCAGGAACACATATAGGTGAAGTAGCAAAAGCAGGGTCGGGTTTCATTTTATCTCTAAGTGATTCTTTGTTCCATTTAACTAATAACCTCTTAAGCTCATATCTATCTTTGCAAGCTAAAATAGCGGCAGAAGATTCCATATCAAAAAGATAACCCTCAGGAATAACAGGCATATTTTCATCATCACTATCATCATCGTATTCAGATTCAATAATTTCTTTTTCTCTAGCCCTAGCAATTTGTTCATCAAGAAATTCACTAAGGGGCACAGTAGTATCAGGCATAGAAGCAGTTTCATCATAAGTATCATGCATAGCAGAAGTGGCATCATCAATAACATGTGACATATCAGAACAAATAGCAGAAGCAGGTGTAGGTGTCGCAAACTTACTCATAACAGAAGGTGAATCAAGTGCAGAGCTAGATGGCAGTTCCTTACCTCCCCTCGTAGTTGAGGGATAGATCTTGGTTTTTGGATCTCTCAAGTTCTTCATAGTGTCCAGCAAATATAAATCCCAAGTGACTCAAAGAATGGAGCTATGCTCCCCGGCAACAGCGCCAGAAATTAGTCTTGATAACCCACAAGTATAGGGGATCGCAACAACTTTCGGGGGTAGAGTATGCAACCCAAATTTATTGATTCGACACAAGGGGAGCCAAAGAATATTCTCAAGTATTAGCAGCTGAGTTGTCAATTCAACCACACCTGGAAACTTAGTATCTGCAGCAAAGTGTTTAGTAGCACAGTAATATGATAGTGGTGGTAGCGGCAACAAAAGTAAAGATAGCAAAAGTAATGTTTTTGGTATTTTGTAGTGATTGTAACAGTAGCAGCGGGAAAGTAAATAAGCGTAAACCAGTATATGGAAAACTCGTAGGCACCGAATCAGTGATGGATAATTATGCCGGATGTGGTTCATCATGTAACAGTCATAACATAGGGTGACACAGAACTAGCTCCAATTCATCAATGTAATGTAGGCATGTATTCCGTATATAGTCATACGTGCTTATGGAAAAGAACTTGCATGACATCTTTTGTCCTACCCTCCCATGGCAGCGGGGTCCTATTGGAAACTAAGGGATATTAAGGCCTCCTTTTAATAGAGAACCAGAACAAAGCATTAGCACATAGTGAATACACGAACTCCTCAAACTATGGTCATCACCGGGAGTGGTCCCGATTATTGTCACTTCGGAGTTGCCGGATCATAACACATAGTAGGTGACTATAGACTTGCAAGATAGGATAAAGAACTCACATATATTCATGAAAACATAATAGGTTCAGATCTGAAATCATGGCACTCGGGCCCTAGTGACAAACATTAAGCATAGCAAAGTCATAGCAACATCAATCTCAGAACATAGTGGATACTAGGGATCAAACCCTAACAAAACTAACTCGATTACATGATAAATCTCATCCAACCCATCACCGTCCAGCAAGCCTATGATGGAATTACTCACGCATGGCGGTGAGCATCATGAAATTGGTGATGGAGGATGGTTGATGATGACGACGACAACGAATCCCCCTCTCCGGAGCCCCTAACGGACTCCAGATCAGCCCTCCCGAGAGGTTTTAGGGCTTGGCGGCGGCTCCGTATCGTAAAATGCGATGATTTCTTCTCTCTGATTTTTTCTCTCCAAGAGCAAATATATAGAGTTGGAGTTGGCATCAGAGGGCATCCAAGGGGCCCACGAGGTAGGGGGGCGCGCCCTAGGGGGGGCACCCCTCACCCTCGTGAGAAGGGTGTGGGCCCCTTGGTCTTCATCTTTGGCGAGGATTTTTTATTATTATTTCTAAGATGTTTCGTGGAGTTTCAAGTCATTCCGGGAATATTTGTTTTCTGCACATAAAACAACATCATGGCAATTCTACTGAAAACATTGTCAGTCCGGGTTAGTTCCATTCAAATCATACAAGTTAGAGTTCAAAACAAGGGCAAAAGTTTTTGGAAAAGTAGATACGACGGAGACGTATCACTGGGTCCACGGCCGCACGCAAGGAAATGCCTCCTTATTACGCGCAAATTAATGATTTCCTCCACCTCACATCTGGGACCCGCCGAAACGGCCTCTGTATTTTGTGAAAAAATGTTACCACCGCTAACAACTCGGACCCACAAGCTATATCTTCGCACGCAAGGAAGTGTCTCCTTATTACGCACAAAAAATGAATACCCCCCTGCTAGCTGGGACCCAATATAGTGGGCCTACTAAGTTGACGGGGACGAAGGGCTTTGTCAACTTAGTCAATATGCATGATTCTAGCTCGACTGACCGTACGATGTCCATCCAACGGCCGTAGTGCTTCTTCAACCTCTGGTCTTCTTGCTCCAGCCGCCCAAAGCAGCGCCGGTCGTGCCGCCTGCTCCTGCCTCCCGTGGCCGGCTGTGCTGCCATGGAGGCCTCACCGCCCCCATACTACTCCCACCGCTGGCCAGGCCATCCCTCCACTACACTCACCCACACCCCCTGTTATTCTACGGTGATGGCAGCGCAGCCGAACCAGTGAACCCTCGCACTCCTCTCCGCGTGGGCATCCACTGCCGCGTCTTCCCCGGCTCCGCGTCGTCCCCTTCCTAGGCCTCGACGTTGTCCACCGGCATGGTGCTGTCGGCACGGCATGGTCAATGTGGTAAACGACCAAATTCCATCGGAAGAATACTGTACGTGGAGAGGCTGACAGCTGGGTCCACGGTAGCCGCAAGGAAGTGCCTCCTTATTACGCGGAAAATAATTATTCCTCCACCTGACAGCAGGGACCCACCGGACGCCCACTAGTATATCGCAAAAAAAAAACGTTTGCCCCTGACTGCTGGGACCCACCCGACGGGCCACCGTGTTTCGCGAAAAAAACGTTCCCCCTGCTGTCAGCTCAGACCCACCGGAAGTGCCTCCTTATTACGCACAAAAAATGAATACCCCCTGCTAGCTGGGACCCACCTTGGTGAGAGGCTGACTTGTGGGCCTACTAAGTTGACGGGGACGGAGGGCTTTGTCAACTTAGTCAATATGCACGATTCTAGCTCCAGTGACCGTACGATGTCCATCCAACGCAAAACGGAGGAAACGGACCTCCTACGGTCGAAACGGGGGTCTTGCTGATCGGGAGGGGTGTGGCGTACCGCAAAACGGATGAAACGGACTTGTGTTGGAGCGCTACGGTCGAAACGGGGGTCCTGTTCATCGGGAGGGGTGTGGCGTACCGCAAAACGGGACTCCACGGGGTACTGTTCATCTCCACCGTTGACCCCCTCCAGCCTCCACGAGCTATTGTTCATCCATCGTCGACCTCCTCCAGCCTCCACCTGCAACTGTTCATCCACGGGCTCCTGTTCATCCAGCCTCCACCGCGCGCTACTCTACCGGCTACTGTTCAACCAGCCCTCTCCACGGGCTCCTGTTCAACCACCCCTCCACGGGCTACTGTTCATCCTGCCCTCCACCGTCTATTGTTCATCCAGCCCTCCACGGGGTGGTCCTGTTCATCCAGCCCTCCACGGGGTCCTATTCATCCAGCCCCAACCGTCTCGATCGATCGGGGTCCTGTTCATCGAGAGGCAACACCACGGGGTCCTGTTCATCCACCCCCACCGAGAACTATTCATTTAAGTGAACAAATATAAGTGAAGATCATGAGCATATTTTTTTCTCAAATTAATTTAAGTGAAGCAAGAGAGAATTTATTGAAAATACTAAAGCACACCGTGCTCAAAAAGATATAAGTGAAGCACTAGAGCAAGTCCATAGCTCATAAAAATTTAAGTGAAGCATAGAGAGCAGTTCTAACAAGTCATGACATAATTTTGGCTCTCTCAAATAGGTGTGTCTAGCAAGGAATCAAGACTTAAAACACAAAATAAAGCAAGAAAAGACTCTTATCATACAAGACGCTCCAAGCAAAACACATAGTATGTGACGAATAAAAATATAGCTGTAGCGCCCCGACCTCAAACGGTCAAGTCTCTGTGCTTGAGTGTCATCCCTGGATCGGTAATGCTGACACACACAGTACTCGAAGGATTTATAACAGAGTGGCAATCACACACTTATTACATCGAATGTCTCAAAAGAGAACTTATTACAATAAATATGGCTTAAGGCCATCTAAATAAGATAACACGGAAGGCTTGGAAGATAAAGTGAGTCCATCAACTCCAACGACATAGCTGAGTGCACGACAAACGACCTATGGCATCTTACTCATCGTCTGAAAAGTCTGCAACATAATATGTTGCAGCCCAAAAACGGGTCAGCACATGGAATATGCTGGCAATGTAACACAGTAGAGCAATGAACAAATAAATGCTATCACTACATGCATATATGGCTGGTGGAGGCTCTATGGTTACAAAGTTTTTGCGAAAAGCCATTTTCCCTACAACAAAGGAATATATTTTATTTAACTATCATGGTAGTTGAAATAACATTGAGAATGGTACCCCCATCTCAATCCCAATTAAAAGTAATTTATCAACCCAACAAGTTAAATTAGAGTGATGAGATCCATAGGATAATTCAAAAACCAGATACTCAAGATGTCCATAACCGGGGACACGGCTAACCATGATTAGTTTGTACACTCTGCAGAGGTTTGCGCACTTTTCCCCACAAGACTCGATCTCCTCCGTTGGATTTCTCGCACTACATGGTGTTTGAGAAACGGATGAGCGAGACACAGTTTTTCAGAAGCATTATCTCTAACCCCGGGTAGACCGTACCAACCTACATCCCCTACATCTGCTAGTCTACCACTGGAAGAGGTCATGCAACTTACTCCACTATGCTAGAGCCCATAATAGCTTGTGGCTGCACACGGAAGTTTGAAGCATGAATAATCTTATGATCCCTTTGAGACTGGGTGGCGGACCATAGTAGGATCACACGGTATAACCTCGGGACCTCCTAGGACAACACTGGTATAACCCTAGGTGCCCAAAAGCAATCCACCCAGATGTGTATTAAAGTTGCCACCTTAAGTTGAACCATTAATTAACAATCTCACATCTGTCATTGGATACTCTCAAACACAAACCACGTCTGCGAGCATAACATAGCAATATAAGCATAACGTAGAAGTAACTCCCAAGGGTTTGATAATAAACAGGTAATAGGTTCTACCTCATCATCTACTTCCCAAACCCACATGTTAAGAGATCCTACTCATGCAATGTGTGAGGGTTGAAACTAATGCATAAAAACTGGGTATGAAAGAGTATGATCAATGTGTTACTTGCCTTCCTGACGATCCGCAAAACCTAGAGATTCGTAGTAGCACGCTTCGCACTCCGGGTATTCTATTGCAAACAAACAATAGCATACATAAGCAATCAAGCAAAGATGCATGGGTAAAACTCAAATAAGAAGATCTAACCAGAAAGTTCAACTGAAGAACTCCGGTTTGCAAAAATAATCAAATCAAACAAATCAACGAAACTCAAACTACGAAAGAAACAAGATCCGATTACTAATCTGGACTAAGGTCAAATTTTATAGTATCAAAATCTTTTTCAAGTTGGTTAAACAGAAACAAGGGCTTCGAGACGAAGATCTAGGCACTTGTTTCACCCGATTTGGATAAACGAGCGAAAAGATATACTAGATCGAAGATTAGGGCAGAAATCGCGATCGAAAATAATCGCGGAAAACCCCTGGAAAAAGAAAACTGACGAACAGGCTAACGAACGGACGTTCGCCGTCTGCGGCTAACGGATGAACGGCTTTCGTTAAAACGAACGTACGGACGAACCTCCGATATTTAACTAAACCGACGAAAAACCGAACAAAACCGATCTATACTAAAAAAACAGAACTAGGGTTTCTAAAAAACTGAATGGTTTTCTCGCGAAAACCGGCGGCGGCGGCGGTTACCTCCGACGAGATTCCGGCGGGGCGGGGCGGCGTCGAGGGGCTCCGGCGGCGGTGCGGCGAGGCGGCGAGGCGGACGGCGGCGGATCGGGCGGGCGGCGCTAGGGTTAGGGCAGGCGGTGACGCGACTTGGGCCTCGGGGGGTCGCGGGCCTCAGCTTATAAAGCTAGCTGGGCCAGGAGTCCTAGCCGGACACGGCCCGGTAGGTTCGTTCATTTTTTTAAAGATAAATCCTAACGCAAAAAAACAAGTAAAATAAATACTAAACGGACTCCAAAAATCCTGAAATAAATTTTCACGGTCCTCTAATAATATTGCGGACAAAGTGAACATTTATTTAGACCTATAATGCAATTTTGAAAAATGCATTTTTTTCCTAATTCAAATAAAATTGCAATAAAATCCAAATAAAATATCCTATTTTATTTTAATATTTTTCCTCTAATATTTCCTTTATTTTGGAGAAGTCATACTATCTCCTCTCATATATTTTAATTAGAAATATTTTTGGAGAGGAAAAATAATTAAAAGCAAATGATCCTATTTTCAAAATTTGAGAAAACTCAAATATGAAAATAACAAAATTCCCAACTCCCCCATGGGTCCTTGAGTTGCTTAGAATTTCAAGGATCGCGAAATGAAATGCGATAAAATATGATATGCATGAATGACCTATGTATAACATTCCAAATTGAAAATTTGGGATGTTATAATAGCTTCAAGTAAAATACTCATGGTCATTAGAAGAATGAGGGGATGCCACTCGGGGCATCCCCAAGCTTAGTTGTTTGCTCTCTTTTGGATAATAGCTTGGGATGTCGGGGCATCCCCAAGCTGAGGCTCTCCTTACTCCTTATTCCTTCATCCATCGTAAGATAACCCAAAACTTGAAAACTTCAATCACTCAAAACTCAACAAAAGCCTTCGTGAGATCCGCTAGTATAAGAAAACAAATCACTACTATAAGTGCTGTAGTAAACCAATTCATATTTTGTTCTTTCAATATATCTACTATATTCCAACTTTTCTATGGCAGAAACTCATCAAAGAAAACCATAGAGCCATCAAAACAAGCACACAATGCAAAGAAAACAGAATCTGTCAAAAACAGAACAGTCTGTAGCAATCTGGATATTTCAAATACTTCTGTAACTCCAAAAACTCTGAAAAATTAGGAAGACCTGGGAAATTTGTATATTAAACTTCTGTAGTAGGAATTGGTATCTTATCGCTTTCTGATTAAAAACTAAAATTATTTTCGCAAGCGCAAAAGTTTCTGTTTTTTTCAGCAAGATCAAACAACTATCACCCAAGAAGATTCTAAAGGCTTTACTTGGCCCAAACACTAATTAAAACACAAAAAACACAATCATAACCGTATAATAATTGTGCAAACACTCAAGAATAGAAAGCAAAAAGCAAAAATAAATTTTATTCATTGAGTTGCCTCCCAACAAGTGCTATAGTTTTACACCCTTAGCTAGGCATAAAGCAAGGATCTAAGTGTTGTCATCTTTGTTTCGAGATCCATAAGATGCCCTCATGATTGATTCGTATGGTGGCCTAATTCTTGTTCTAGGGAAGTGTTACATACCCTTCCTCAAAGGAATTTGGAACTTAATATTGCCTTCTTTCGTATCAATCACGACACTGATAGTGCGTAAAAATGGTCTACCAAGAATAATTGGACAAGACGGATTGCAATCAATATCAAGAATAATAAAATCTATGGGCACATAATTCCTATTTGCAAGAATAAGAACAGCATTAATTCTTCCCATAGGCTTTTTAATAGTAGAATATGCCAAGTGCAAATTTAAAGAGCATTCTTCAAAATTGGTAAGACCAAGCACATCACATAAAGATTTCGGAATTCTAGAAACACTAGCACCCAAGTCACACAAAGCAAAACACTCATAATTTTTAATATTGACTTTGATAGTGGGTTCCCATTCATCATGCAATTTTCTAGGAATTGAAACTTCTAATTCCAACTTTTCTTCTAAAGCTTTCATCATAGCATCAACAATATGTTTAGTAAAAGCTTTATTTTTTCATAAGCATGGGGTGAATTTATCATGGATTGCAACAAAGAAATTGTAACGCCCTCGATGCGGCTATATCTCCTACGTGTCGAAGCACGACTTAGAGGCATAACCGCATTGAAAGCAATGTCGCAAGTAAGGTAATCTTCACAACAACCCATGTAAATATATAAAAGGGGAAAGGATACATAGTTGGCTTACACTTGCCACGTCACACAAATACGTGAATAACATTAAAATCATCCAATACACTCATGGTCCGACTACGGTACCAAAATAAAGATCAACCCCAACATGCGACACGGTCCCCGATCGCCCCAACTGGGCACCACTACTAATCATCTGGGAAAGACACATAGTAACGGTGAGAGTCTTCATCGAACTCCCACTTGAGCTCAAGCGCATCGTCTGGAACGGTATCATCGGTCCCTGCATCTGGTTGTGGAAGTAAACTGTGAGTCACGGGGACTCAGCAATCTCGCACCCTCGCGGTCAAGACTATTTAAGCTTATAGGTAAGGCAAGGTAATATGTGGAGCTGCAGCAAGCGACTAGCATATATGGTGGCTAACCTGTTCGCAAAAGAGAGCGAGAAGAGAAGGCAAAAGCACGGTCGAACAACTATGATCAAGAAGTGATCCTAGAACAACCTACGTCAAGCATTACTCCAACACCGTGTTCACTTCCCGGACTCCGCCGAGAAGAGACCATCACGGTTACACACGCAGTTGATTCATTTTAATGAAGTTAAGGTTCATGTTATCTACAACCAGACATTAACAAATTCCCATCTGCCCATAACCGCGGGCACGACTTTCGGAAGTTCAAATCCTTGTAGGGGAGTCCCAACTTAGCCCATCATAAGCTCTCACGGTCAACGAAGGATATTCCTTCTCCCGAGACATTCCGATCAGACTCGGCATCCCGGTTTTACAAGACATCCTCGACAATGGTAAAACAAGTCCAGCAACACCGCCCGAATGTGCCGACAAATCCCGATAGGAGCTGCACATATCTCGTTCTCAGGGCACACTCAGATGAGAGCTCCATACAACTAAAACCAAACCTCGAGTTTCCCCGAGGGGGCGCTGCACAGGGCTCTAGTTTGGACCAACACTCAGAAGAGCACTGGCCCGGAGGAGGGGGGTTTAAATAAAGATGACCCTTGGGCTCCGGAAACCCAAGGGAAAAAGAGGCTAGGTGGAAAATGCTAAAACCAAGGTTGGGCATTGCTGGAGGAGTTTTATTCAAGGCGAACTGTCAAGGGGTTCCCATTATAACCCAACCGCGTAAGGAACGCAAAATCCGGGAACATAACACCGATATGACGGAAACTAGGGCGGCAAGAGTGGAACAAAACACTAGGCAAAAGGCCGAGCCTTCCACCCTTTACCAAGTATATAGGTGCATTAAGATAACAAGATAATATGATGATATCCCAACAATAAACAATGTTCCAACAAGGAATGATCTCCAATCTTCACCTGCAACTAGCAACGCTATAAGAGGGGCTGAGCAAAGCGGTAACATAGCCAATCAACGGTTTGCTAGGACATGGTGGGTTAGAGGTCTCACATGGCAATTTGGGAGGCATGATAATCAAGTGGTAGGTATCGTAGCATAGGCATAGCAAAAGAGCGAGCATCTAGCAAGCAAAGATAGAAGTGATTTCGAGGGTATGATCATCTTGCCTGCAAAGTTGTCAGAGTTGACTTGATCCTCGTAAGCGAACTCAACGGGCTCCTCGTTCATGAACTCGTCTCCCGGCTCTACCCAAACAAGAACAACAAGCAAACGTAACACAATCAACCACGTGCAATGCTCAAACAACATGATGCAAACATGGTATGATATGCGGGATGCGGTATGCGATGCATATGCAAGATTTGCAAAAGAATGAATGAACCTGGCCTCAACTTGGAAATCCAAGAGTGCCACTGGAAAGGTGAGGTGATTTCGGTTGAAATCGATATAAAGTTCAACGGAATCGGATGCACGGTTTGGAAATGGCAAGCAAAACAAATATGGCACCGGTCTGCGATAAACAGCAAGTGACCAACTAAATGCATCAGGATAAATATGCAACAACACTCAAACATGACAAAAAAATACATGGCAGGGATCCACTCATGAAACTTCACAAACGATGAACACTGAGCTATGGCTAATTCATCCATTAACAAGTTCAAACAAGCATGGCAAAAGTGCAAACGATAACAGGTTTCAGACAGTGAAATTAACACAAGTCTGGAATTTATCATCAGGAAGCACATGTTAGAGCATGAAAACTACATGCTACAGGAACTTAACATGGCAAAGCAAGGTATGGCATGAAGCTACTCAAAGCACTTAACAAAAGTCCCTTAGTGACCTTGAGCCAAAAGGGATCAGAAAATACAATTGCAAGCATGTGAACATGGCAAAAACATAAACAGATCTCAGACTTAGTGAAAAACTAGAACATGCAAATCAGTTAACGAGTAGGCATGTTTACGAGCTCGATGCACTCACTACAGAGCATGGCATGACAAACTAAGCATACACCCATCAAGAATACATGGCATAGAAGCTATACATGGCAAGAACAACAATAGATCATGCACAGATCAATAGCAACATCCTCGGCAAAATCGCTAACAAGTCAACAATCTGCCAGGATTCACGATGTAGCAAAAGTAGAGCTTGATTGACTCAAGCTAGGGTGCTCCATAAATGCAAAAAAAATACATGGATGGATAGAGCACCACAATGTTAACAAATCATCCTTACTGATCATCCTCAAAAGAGGCACGGATCACTAGGAAACAATATGAACATATGGCATATCAACAAAATCAGGACAAGGACTTAGTGAAATTCTAAGTCCCTGAAATCAGCATTACCGATTACACTACTTTGCAAGCTTGTGCTAGTCACCACACATATCACAAAAATACATGGTAAGCACCTCTGTAAAGATGGCATGGCATATAACAAAACACCTGTAGAGCTCAGGATCATATCATGCACACATTAATCATGGAAAAAAATGACAAATAACTATTTGATGAAAGAGATCTGACAAATTCACCACATAGCCCTCTTCCAACAGCATTTCGGGCATCAACATGAGCTCAAATGAAAATGATGCAATGAGATTAAATGATGTACTCATTGATACAAACATTTTGATATGCTGCACGCACAAATCGGAGCTACGGATGCGGAGTTATAGCATGCCAAAGTTTGCAAAAAGATTAGGGTTCGGGGATGAAAAGTCAACCGTCTGGAGTAGATCTCAGATCAGCCTGTAGTTACTGTAGCAGCACTGTTCATCTTGCACCGAGGTCGCCGGAAATGGCCGCGGTGGTGGCCGGAGTAGTGGAAGAAGCTCGCCGGAGCTTGGCTGGAGTGGAGGGACTCGCCGGGCGACGAGGAGGACCAAGGCGGCGGTGGTAGCATCAGCGGCAAAGTGCGGCGGGACCGGCTCCTACCGGCGACGAGGCAGCGGTCGGCGCGGAGGCGGCCGGCGGCGAGGCGCGCCGGGGCGGAGGCGGTCGGCGGCCGGACACGAGGAACGACGTCGGGGGCGACCGAGGCAAGCGGCGCACCCTGATGTGCCTGGAGGGCCCGGCGCGGGCCTGCCGGGCCGGCGGCGGGAGGGAGGAGGCGGTGACATGTGCAGGAGCTGAGAGGGCGCGGGCGGAGGCGACGTTGTCCGGCGCCGGCGGACACGTCCGGCGCGCGGAGAGGAGCGGGGAGCTAGGGTTAGGGTAGACTTGATCCGGAATTTTTGGGGAGGAGGCCTTTTTATAGATAGGAGGAGCTCGGAAGCTCAGAATGAGGAGTGGTTTGCGGCCACGCGATCGTGATCGAATGCTCTAGACGATAGAAGGGGTTTAGGTGGGTTTTGGGACAAAATGGAAGGGTGTTGGGATGCAACACAAAAGAGGCCTTCTCGGTCCCTCAGTTAACCGTTGGAGTATCAAACGAAGTCCAAATGGCACGAAACTTGACAGGCGGTCTACCGGTAGTAAACCAAGGCCGCTTGGCAAGTCTCGGTCCAATTCGGAAATGTTTAACCCCCACACATGAAAAGAGGTAGAAAGGACCACCGGAGGAGATAGGAGCGTCGGAATGCAAAACGGATAACGGGGAAAATGCTCGGATTCATGAGACAAACGCATATGCAAAAGCAATGCACAAGATGACATGATATGAGATGCATGACAAAGGCAACAACACACAGAGACAAAAACCCGAACCCAAGGAAAATTAAATAACTTAGGCCGGAAACGACAAGATTTGGGATATATATAAGGTAAATTACATCCGGGGTGTTACAACACTCCACCACTATGAAAGGATCTCGTCCTGAGATCTAGGACTGGAAAAACGCCGGGTACTCAGAACGGAGGTGATCCTCGCGTTCCCAGGTGGCTTCATGGTCGGAATGGTGTGACCACTTGACTTTGAGGAATTTGATTGACTTATTGCGAGTCTTGCACTCAGTTTCTTCAAGAATAGCAACGGGGTGCTCATGATAAGAAAGGTCTTCTTGGAGATTAATGTCTTCGAAGTTGACGGTGCGGTCAGGGGTCTTGAAGCACTTGCAGAGTTGAGAGACATGGAACACGTCGTGTACATTTGCAAAGTTGGAGGGAAGCTCGAGTTGATAGGCGAGATCGCCTCTCTTGCTAACGATCTTGAAAGGACCCACATATCTAGGGGCAAGCTTCCCTTTGATACCGAAGCGACGAGTACCTTTCATTGGAGAGACGCGGAGGTAAACATGGTCTCCTATCTCGAAAGCCAAATCACGATGCTTACTATCATAGTAGCTCTTCTGGCGCGATTGCGCTGCTTTGAGGTTATCACGAATGACTTTGCACATCTCCTCTGCCTTTGTGATCAAGTCATTTCCAAGTAGTTGACGTTCACCGGTCTCTGACCAGTTAAGAGGAGTACGGCACTTCCTGCCATAGAGAATTTCAAATGGGGCCTTGCCCGAACTTGCTCAAAAACTATTGTTGTAGGAGAACTCAGCATATGGAAGACAATCTTCCCACTTCATACCGAAAGAGATAACGCAAGCCCTGAGCATATCTTCAAGAATCTGATTGACACACTCGACTTGACCGCTAGTTTGAGGATGAAAAGCTGTGCTGAAATGGATGTTGGTGCCCATGGCCTTCTGAAAAGAATCCCAAAACTTGGAGGTAAAGATGCTGCCACGATCTGAAGAAATCAACTGCGGAATGTCGTGCAGAGAGACAATCTGAGAAGTATAAAGCTCTGCCAATTGAGCTGCTGTGATAGACTCTTTGATAGGCAGAAAGTGAGCCACTTTAGTGAGTTTATCGATGACAACGAATATAGCATCATTGCCACGCTTGGACTTTGGAAATCCCGTCATGAAGTCCATCTCAATGTGGTCAAACTTCCATTCTGGAAAGGCAAGAGGTTGGAGGAGACCAGCTAGTCGTTGGTGTTCTGCCTTCACTCTTCTGGAGACATCACATTCATTCATGAACTGAGCAATCTCGCGCTTCATTTGAGTCCACCAATACGCCTGCTTGAGGTCCTAGTACATCTTCGTACTCCCAGGGTGGATGGAGAGGAGTGAATTGTGAGTCTCGTTCATAATGACTTTACGAAGGTCACCTTTAGGCACAACAATGCGATCCTCGAAGAAGAGAGTATCCTTGTCATCAAGGCAATAGCACTTGTACTTGGGTTGACTCTTGGCAATCCCAATCTTCACCTTCTTCACCATAGCATCAAGAAGTTGGGCCTCGTGAAACTGATCTTCCAAAGTAGGAGAGACTTGAAGGTTGGTGAGGAAACCTTGAGGAACAACTTGCAGATTGAGTTTGTGGAAAGCTTCACAAAGCTCGGGTTGGTAAGGCTTGGAATCAGACTGTTGCAGTAAGCCTTCCTGCTCAATGCGTCAGCAATTACATTGGCCTTGCCTGGAGTATATTTGATACTCGGATTATACTCTTGAATCATTTCGACCCAACGAGTCTGCATGAGGTTGAGATTAGGCTGAGTGAAGATGTACTTGAGACTCTTGTGGTCAGTGAAGATGTCCACTTTTCTTCCCAATAGGAGATGTCTCCAAGTCAAAAGAGCATGCACAACTGTCGCCAACTCGAGGTCATGAGTGGGGTAGTTCTTCTCGTTGGGCTTCAACTGGCGAGAAGTATAGGCCACAACTTTCTTCTCTTGCATCAACACTGCACCAAGACCTTGAAGAGAGGCATCGCAGAAGACCTCGAACGGTTTGGATTCATTAGGAGGAGTCAGAACTGGAGCAGTGCCTAATTTCTCTTTCAAGGTGTTAAAGCGATGTCACATTCAGGAGACCAAACGTATTTGACGTGCTTCTGGAGAAGGTTGGAAAGCGGCTTCGCGATCTTTGAAAAGTTCTCAACGAACCTTCGACAATAGCTTGCGAGACCAAGGAAGATGCGGAGTTGCCTCACGTTCTGAGGTGGTTCCCAATTCACAATTGCAGACACCTTCTCAGGATTCACTGCTATGCCCTTGGCAGAGATGATATGCCCAAGATAGAGAACCTCATCGAGCCAAAACTCGCACTTTGAGAACTTGGCATAGAACTGATGTTCTCTGAGCTTATCGAGCACCAAACGCAAGTGCTTGGCATGATCTTCCTTGTTCTTGGGAAAGACCAAAATGCCATCAAGGTAGACCAAGATGAAGTCATTTGTGTAGGGGTTGAAGATGAAGTTCATCATGCGAGAGAAAGTCGGAGGAGTGTTGACGAGGCCAAAAGACATGACAGTGTATTCATATGAACCATAGCTTGTTCTGAATGCCATCTTGGGAATATCTTGCTCACGGATTCGAATCTGGTGATAGCCCATACGGAGATCAAGCTTGGAGAATACTTGAGCACCTTTGAGTTGTTCAAACAGCTCGTTGATGTTGGGAAGTGGGTACTTGTTCTTTATAGTCTTCTTGTTCAATGGACGGTAGTCAACACAAAGTCGGTCTGTTCCATCCTTCTTCTTCACAAAAAGAACTCCACAACCCCACGGAGAAGAACTAGGTCGGATGAGACCCATACGCTCTTGAATATCAAGTTGCTTCTTCAGCTCCTTCAACTCTTCAGGTCCAAGCTTGTAAGGACGTTTGCAAACAGGTTCCGTGCCAGGCTCAAGATTGATAACGAATTCAACTGGCCGGTGCGGAGGCATTCCTGGAAGCTCTTCTGGAAAGACGTCTTGATATTCGCAAATAACTGGAATTTGAGAGATGGCATCCAGTTCACCCTTCTCATTGAGAGAAAACAGACAGATGGTATCATCACGAGCGGCAAAGACAATTACATCCTCAGACGAATGAGTCAATTGAATCTGCCTGGCAGCACAATCAAGATGAGCCTTGTGCTTAGAAAGCCAATCCATTCCTAGAATAAGATCGATATCCGAGTCGCCTAGAACAATAGGAGAAGCTAGAAATTTGTAGTCGCCCAACGTGATAGTAACATCCGGGACGCAGATATTAGCTGTCATTTGCTTGCCCGGTGACACGATTTGCAAAGATCTTTGCAAATGCTGATAATCACACTCATACTTTGATGCAAAAGGTTTAGAAATGAAGCAATGCGATGCACCAGTGTCAAAAAGAACTTTTGCAGGAACATCGTTAACAGGAAGGTTACCCATGATGACATCTGACGAGTTCTCTGCCTGAGTTGCATTCATCAAATTGACCTTGGCGTGCTTGGGGTTATGCTTGACCACAACTGTACTTGCAAATCTCACAGGAGGAGGAGGAGGGAGACACATCTGATTGAAGCATTTGTTGGCATAGTGACCCTTCTGTTGGCACTTGTTGCACGTGACCTCCGAGAGCGGATGGTGATACGGAGCACTTGATCTTGGAGCTTGAGACGATGTCTTGTTCTGAAAGCCAGGGTTGGGTGGGCGGGAAGATCCACTGCCACCTTTGCTCTTCTGCTGATAAGGCTGACGGGACAGAGGAGGAGGAAGCCAATACTTCTGCTGCTTAGCCACTTGAGTTGAGGAAGAAGGAGTAGCATCTCTGATTCGCTTCTTGGAAGCATCACACTTCAGTTGAGCAGTCTCTTTCTTCATTGCCATGTTGTAAAACTCATTGTACCTCTTGGGCTCAAAGAGGACGAGAGCTAGCTGGATTTCTTCTCTGAGACCACCCCTGAACTGGTATATCATGCTCTTCTCGTCCGGGACGTCTTGCTTAGCAAAACGGGCGAGTTTCTGAAACATCTTGTTGTACATGTAAACAGACATAGAGCCTTGCTTCAGGTTGCGGAATTCCTCACGCTTGCTTTCAACCACGCTCTGAGGAATATGATGAGCTTTGAAGTCTTGACGGAATTCATCCCAGGTAATCACACAACCTCCTCTGTAATCTTTGTATTGCTGAAACCATTCTGCAGCTTGGTCTTTGAGTTGGAAGGAAGCGAACTTGACAAAGTCCTCAGTGAAAGTGCGTTATATCGACTAGAGGGGGGGTGAATAGGCGATTTTTATGAAAGTCTTCAAAACGTGAAAGTTATGAAGACAAACAGAGTGGACAGGCCTATCACTATGCAGCGGAAGTTAGATTACACAACGCAAGCCATAGTCAAGTATACAATATAGTGAAAGCACAGTGACAAACAGCTTCAGTGTAATGAGGATCAGGTAGGAAGAAGTTACGAAACCAAACAAATCATACAGTCAAGTTGTGAAGACAGAAGATATAGCAAGCATGCAATGGCTTCACAATCTGTACTGGTAAGTAAAGGGAGGTGAAGATGAAACCAGTGACACGCTGAAGACAATGATATGTTGGACCAGTTCCAGTTGCTGTGACAACTGTACGTCTGGTTGGAGCGGCTAGGTATTTAAACCAAAGGACACACAGTCCTGGACACCCAGTCCTGTACACGCAGCTCAGGACACCCAGTCCTCACCATTTTCTCCTTGAGCTAAGGTCACACAGACCTCGCCCAATCACTCTGGTAAGTCTTCAAGGTAGACTCCCAAACCTTCACAGACTTCGTTCACCGGCAATCCACAATTTCTCTTGGATGCTCAGAACGCGACACCTAACCGTCTGGAGGATGCACAGTCCTCAAGTGTAATAAGTCTTCAGATCACTCAGACAAGAAGACTTAAGTGATGCCCAATTACTCTGGCTCTGGGTGGTTAGGGCTTTTCTCCTCGCTAGGGATTTTCTCTCAAAGGCTTCGAGGTGGGTTGCTCTCAAACGACAAAAGCCGTGCACTGAAATCTGAGCAGCCAACCGTTTATGGTTGTAGGGGTGGACTATTTATAGCCACTTGGCAACCTGACCTGATTTGTCCGAAATGACCCTGGGTCACTAAGGAACTGACATGTGTACCAACGGTCGGATTTCGAACTCACACGGCAACTTTACTTGGGCTACAAGTAAAGCTGACTTGTCTGACTCTGGACAAGATTTTCTCTCATTGTCTTCACTCGAAGACATAGGATTTGAATTAGGCATCACTTCAGTCATCCTGACTGGTTCTCTTGGACCCCACTTAACAGTACGGTGGTTCCTATGGCACAACATGAATGAAGTAAAACTACGAAGGATCTAAGTCTTTGAGTTCCATTAGCTTCATGGGGAGTCTTCACATGTCATTGTCTTCGACATGAATGTCTTCATAAACCACCATTGTCTTCAATGTCTTCGTACATTTTTAGGGGTCATCTCTGGTAGCTAAACCGAATCAATGAGGGACTTCTACCTGTGTTATCCTGCAATTCTCACAAACACATTAGTCCCTCAACTAGGTTTGTCGTCAATACTCCAAAACCAACTAGGGGTGGCACTAGATGCACTTACAATCTCCCCCTTTTTGGTGATTGATGACAAACTAGTTGAAGTTTTCAACAGGGAATATAATTTGTGAAATTGTAAAGGAATTGTCTTCATAAGCTGCAAGGGCTCCCCCTGAAGATGTGCATATAAGTAATTTGCTTCTGAGACGCAAATGCACATGGCAGGTTGTACTTGTGGGAGTCCACTTCAACTTATGACGACAATCCACCATGCATGTAAAGGTATATGAAGAGAATGACATGCATAATGAAAAATGGATGTCTGCGAAATGATATAAGAGCGGAATTTATCGTCGTACATGCGGAATTTATCTTCGCAAAAACATAGTGGCAAACAAGTAGCAGACGACCATCAAGTTTAAGTGTTACAACTCAAAGAACCAAATGTAGCAAAACGAGAGTTGTAAGCACGAAGCAAAATGCAAAATGTAAAGCACCCGCCCATATTATTGACCCGCTTGAAGACTATAAACATCATATGCTTCTCCCCCTTTTGTCAGTGATGACCAAAAAGGTTTGAAGACATGGAGTTTTCTACGCGTTCCCAGGCGCAGCAGGGTCGGTGGAGGCGTTTGGTGGTGCTGACGAGCTTGGTGCAGGGCCGACGCGCGCTGAAGAAGGTGGTGGTGATGTAGCATCGTCTTCTTCCTCAATGATTCTTCCAGTCACGGTGGCAGCAGAGGAAGAGAACTCTGAATCTTCAAGCGACAGAGTTTCGCGCAACACAGCTCTTCTTGGTGGTGTGGAGTCAAACTTGAATCTCTCTCTGAAGCCATCCTCTTGAAGTTCAGCTTCAGTGCACATCATGGTGAGGCCTTTCCAAGTGCGGCGACAGGTTTCATGTGCGACAAAGGCATTCTTGGTGGCCAGATTTCTGATGCGATTGACGTCTTGCATGATACTGCGCATCTGCCTTTTGAGCCAGTCGTGATGCCTATCTTGCTTTTGGTGAAGAGCCACAAGAAGTTCACGGTCATTGAGTGTACGAGCACGTTTCTTGGGTCTCTGTGCAGCTGTGCTGTCAGTGGCTTCAGTTGATGCAGGGGCACGTGTGGTGCCAGCCATTGGATATACTCTGGAGATGGCTTCAACACCTTCATCATTCTGAGTGAAGCTCTGGTGTTCTGCATTCTGAAGACTTAATGGTTGCTTGGCAGGCTCAGGATATATTGCTTCAGCAGAGGTGTCCACATCAGGTAAGAAGATTCTATGGTTGCGGGCAGAGGGCTGATAGGAGATAGCAGAGTGGAGCTTGATTAGCCTCATAACCCATGGAGCATAAATCTTCAAACCAAAGAGATCTGAGCCAGACGCTGCAAGTTGGCGTATAAAGAGATCCTGGGCGTTGAAGCATTTGCCATGCAGGATACAGAAGATGAGAGTCTTCATGGCACCTTCAACCTTGGCATATGGAGAGTGCCCCTTAATGGGCCATAGAGTCCGCCTGACTATGTGATATATAGTTCTGGGCAGGTACTCTAAGTCTTCAACAAAGAACTCAGTTGGATAAGGTGCATCAAGAGGCAATGGCTTCGTCATTGAGAGCATCTGACTCATATTGGGCTCAGGTCACTGGAATATGCTCTCAATTGCTTCAGCATGAAGTTGGCAGCCTTCTTCGAAGAGTTCGCCAGGAGTGGGTAGGCCGGTAAGCTCAATGATATCGAAAGCATTGGCTTCATGATGGACATTGCCGGTCATCCACTCCAGGACCCAAGTCTTCGGATCTCTGTTGTAGCCTTTGATATGCAGTGTGGCATAGAACTGGAGCAGAAGCTCTTCATTCCAGTGCTCTTCATCAGTGATAAACAGCAGCAGACCCACTTGCTTGAAGCAGTCCAGTGCTTCTTCCAGACCAGGCAGACCAGCAACAGCTTCAACCTCAAGGCGCTGGTGAGGAAAAATACGGCCTTGGTTGTATAGGATGCATGAGTAGTAGCTGCGCTGTGGGTAGCTCCAGAATCTATCTGATACAATCCGTTCCCTTGAATAAGGGTTCTTGGAGCTGTTGAAGAAGGTGTTATCTGCCCTGAAGCTATTGACATTAAAGGAGCCAGGAGCTGATGCAGGACCTGGGAACCTTGGCACTCGGGGGATTGGCTTCTGGACCTGGGGCCTGTGCGCAACATGATAGTTGAACTGTGGACCGGCAGCAGACACAGGCATAGAAGGTTCAGATGCAGTAGCTTCAGTGTCTCTTGAAGCTGTTGGTTGGTCGGGCTCCACACTTGCTTCAGTGTTTGTTGTGGCAGCCGCAATGTTTTCAGCCTCAACATGTGTAGTGAGAGGGACGAATTCAGGTGTGTTCTCCTTGAGAACTTCCTCTTGTTGGTGCGGGGGAGATGGAGCTTGAGGTTCATCTTCATGCTCTTCTTCATGTTCTTCGGCTGATGCAGCCGGAATGTCGTCAGCAGCCTGAGCCCTTGGCCCTTTGCGAAGCCTACGGAATGTAGGCGACGCCGGTGGAGTTGCAGTGGGCTGGGGCTCATCCTCTTCCTCCTGCGGGCGATCTGCCCACGATGCATCTTGGGTGATTGGCGTCAATGGACGACCAATGCTGATCATTTCGCTTGTTTCAAGCTGAGGAAGGGCTGCATCACCTTGTACATTGTCTTGGAGACCAATGTCTTCAGCAGCGTTGGGGTCGGCTGCTGGAATGTCTTCAGCGTGCGGAGCCTCTGTGAAAGCAGGCTCATGCACGGTCAACTGACGATCTTCGTCAGGATAGCGGACGGAGAGGGGTTCGACTCTCAAGGGCTCTGTGGGAGCAGCCCGAGATTTCTTGGTCTTGCGCTTCTTGATGGTGGGGTCAGAAGGAGAGGCTTCAGGGTGTTTCCTCTTCCTTGCTTCAACTTCGGCTGTCCTTGTCTTCTTAAGCTCTGAAGCGGTTGAGCGGTGCTTTGGTTTCGAGCCAGTCTTAGCAGTGGGGAAGACAATCGGAACAGCTTCTGACCTTGGTGCCTCTGGTTCAGCCACAGCGGGCTTCTTCTTTTTCTTCGCGGCCATCCTGGGGTCGATGCCGGGACGCCCAAGTGCCTTGCACTTCTCGGCCTCATTGTAGGCCTGCACACAGAGATCAGCCAAAGTCTTCATTCGCCCCTGCGAACCCTGGGCTTCTGCACGTTTCTTCAAAAAGTTCTCCTTCAACTCGTGCAACATGACCTTGAAGTCCTTGACTTCTTGGACGCTAAGATTGGCCATATTCTGCTTGAACTGAGCCTTTTCAAAATCAATCTTCTGCTTCAGTTCAACAATGCGCTGGGCAATTGCAAGTTCTGAAGCAATAGCGCCTTGGAAGGCGACGCTGAGGCCAATGGGCAGCTGCAGATCATCGAAGCTGATGTTGGGTGTATCAAACCACTCATCGATGAAGTTGTGGAGGATTGCTGCATCAAACAGATGTAGATTGTTGAAGATTTCAGCCTCCCCCTTGCTCTTGATGAGCTGCTCAAGAGCGTCATCGCCAAGATCTTCATCACTGGACAGATCAATGGCGTCGCTGCGCAGAATGGCAACAGCTGTGAGCTCTTTGCCAGTGTGTGGCTGAGGCTTCTTGGCTTCTTGGGGCTTGGAGACTCGTGATAAGTCTTCAGACTGCACACTTGCTTCAAGAGGTGCAGTTGCCAATGGCTTCGCTCTGGAGATTTTGGGAGAAGCGGCTGGCTTTGAAGCTTTTGGCTTCTTCGTCTGCTTCGGCTTCGGTGCAGCAGGAGCGTCATCAGACTCAGTGTCTGCTGGAGGGTCGTTCACGGCAGTCCCTTGGACTAGAATGCGAGTGATGAGGCCTTTGAGATTGGCATACGGCCCGATGATATTGGGATTTGCGTCGCGTGTGCCATCTGCCATTGGTTTAGAGGGACCAGGGTTGAAGTCCAATCCAAACTCCTTGTTTTGCTTCGTAGAGTTCTGAGCAAATTGGAAGTTGCGCTTGAATAGATTGTCATCGCGACACCAGAAAAGTGATGACGGATGTGCTTCAGCTGGCTGTGGTCCTCTGACCATGCATGGATAGAAGCCTTGAGCAATGGCTTCATCTCTGGACCAGGGTACGAGATTCTTGTACAATATGTCTCCCCATGGTCTCTTGATGGCGCACTTTTCTGCATATTCCTTGGTGACAAAGCGGTATTGGAACCACTGCTCTGCCCAATATCTTCGAATCCATTGGATTCGTGTCTTGCGCTGACCATAGCTCTCTTCAGGATCAGTTTGGTACATTTCTGCCAAGTCATCAGGCAGATCTTTAGACGTTTCACCACGTCTCTGTCTGCATCCCTTCCTTGCTGGTTTTTCTGCTGCCATGAAGCTTAAATTGGAAGGCTTCAAGAGATTCAAAGTCTTCAAAGGCTTCCTTTTGCTTGACCAACAGGAACTCGCTTCGGGAGAATTGATGTGACGCTGTAAGAACTCTGCAAATGAATGCAGACTATGAGAACCAAAAGATTCTCCCACGGACATGTACCTGTGACAGCATTAAGGTGCGAGGGAAGGGGAAGAGGTCATATGCATTCTCAGAAGATTTTGAAGATAAATCAGTTTAGAAGATATTGACCTCATCATGCGAAGACATTCACTTTATAGAAAAGAAGTTGGTTCCAGATTTGTACGAACCCATAGATCAGTACAAGTGAGGAATCTAACTACTTTATGAAGAACAGGTGAATATACTAGGCAAGTTATGAGATGCAGATGAGAGAGATGAAACTTGTGTGAATAGAAACTTCTTATGGCAGAAAGTGACTGAGCTATAGGATCAAAAGACGCTGTAAAAAGAGGTTTTATTTACCACACTTGGAACTGCTAGACGAAGTGAGAGTTGAGGCCGAGCAGTTCGATCCTCCGTGCCCTAACTTGGCGACGGAAGACACCTACGGCGACGGCGGAGAGACCGATGTCCGCAGTCGGCGTGAAAACGGCGTCGGAGAGGTTGCGGCAGTGAAGCACTTCGTCGCCGGCGTCATTGAGAGTTAGCGGTGGTGCTAGGGTTCGTGCGAGGGTGGAAGTAGGGATAATGACCGCAGTGAATCGTGTATTTATAGGGATAGGGGCGGCACTGCGCTATTACTCAGGTGCCCCTGGCGATTCGCATCTGATCAGTACGTGGCCAACATGCGGTATTGTGGGGGCAGTTCCACATCCCACGCACGCCTTGTTTTTCGGGTGCCGTTCCTACTTCTCCGGATTTCTTGTTGATGTAATAACATTGAAAACGGTTTTAAAGTTTGTCTCTGTGTCTTCTGCTGACAAGGATGCAGTGAAGACATTCGACAGTTTCAATAGAATGCATACGACTTGGAGAGATAGAGTTTGAGGTAGAAAGCACGGAGAGGTTGGGGTCCGATCACATTCACTTAGTTCAAAAGATTCAAACAAGAAGACATAGCTATAAGTGAATGCTGTAGAGGACAGAACACCAGTACATATATATAATCAACATAGTGAAGATAATCATGAAGACATGTTGAGATTGAAGCCAAACCAAATGTGAAGACATAGCAAATGTAACGCCATGAGTGGAACACTTCAAACAGAAAATTTGGTGGTGGCGTTACCCACCGTATAGGAAGTATTAGACCCAGACACGGCGCACAATTATCGTGGCGCTCTGAAGTCAAATTCCATGTTAATGTATTCACACTTGGAATGTATGTCTTCATTGATTGAAGATATACGTTACTTCGTGTGTTGCACATCTAAGTCATCAACATGCATAAGTGTTAGGATGTGTGCCTGATCACAGGACATTTGAGGATTCCAAGATATTTAGCTCACACCGTAACTTGCAAAATCTCTTCTCATCCAAGGGCTTGGTGAAGATATCTGCCAATTGCTCTTCAGTGTTGACGTGTATGATATCAATGTCTTCCTTTGCAACATGATCTCTGAGAAAATGATGACGAATTTCAATGTGCTTTGTCTTCGAGTGCTGAACTGGGTTGTTGGCGATCTTGATGGCGCTTTCGTTGTCGCAGTAAAGTGGCACTTGCTTCAGATGAATGCCATAATCCTTGAGGGTTTGCTTCATCCATAGAAGCTGAGCGCAGCAGGATCCAGCAGCAATGCATTCAGATTCAGCAGTGGAGAGAGATACACAGTTCTGCTTCTTTAAAGACCAACATACAAGTGATCGGCCCAGAAAGTGACATGTGCCTGATGTGGACTTCCGATCAAGCTTGTCACTAGCGTAATCAGCATCCGAAAATCCAACCAGATCAAACTCTGAGCCCTTTGGATACCATAACCCTAGAGTTGGGGTGTGAGCCAAATATCGAAGAATTCTCTTCACAGCTAAGTGATGCGACTCCTTTGGTGCCGCTTGGAATCGAGCACACATGCAAACACTAAGCATAATATCCTAGATGCACATAAATAAAGCAAAGAACCAATCATGGAGCGGTATACCTTTTGATCGAACTCTTTACCATTGTCGTCAGGACCCAGATGATGCTTGGCTGGCATTGGTGTTGTGAAACCTTTGCAGTCTTGCATACCGAACTTCTTCAGGCAATCTTTGAGATAGTTCTCTTGAGATATGAAGATGCCATTGCGTTGTTGCCGTATCTGAAGACCGAGGAAGAATTTCAGCTCCCCCATCATGGACATCTGATATTGCTGTTGCATCATATATCCGAACTCCTCACTGTACTTCTGATTGGTGCAGCCGAAGATAATGTCATCCACATATATTTGGCACACAAACAGTTCACCATCATATGTCTTCGTGAAGAGAGTGGGATCTAGGGAACCAGGTATGAAGCCTTTGCTCTTCAGGAAGTATTTGAGTGTATCATACCAGGCCCGAGGGGCTTGTTTGAGGCCATATAGTGCCTTATTGAGCTTGTAAACCATGTCAGGATGTTTTGGATCTTCAAACCCAGGTGGTTGTGCAACATACACTTCTTCTTCAATTTTCCATTGAGAAAGGCACTCTTCACATCCATTTGATACAGAATTATGTTGTGATGATTTGCATAGGCCAGCAGTATACGGATGGCTTCAAGTCTGGCCACAGGAGCAAATGTTTCATCGAAGTCAATGCCATCCACTTGAGTATATCCTTGAGCAACGAGACGAGCCTTGTTTCTGACGACTTGGCCATGCTCATCTTGCTTGTTGCGGTATATCCATTTGGTGCCTATTATGTTATGCTTCCGTGGATCAGGACGCTTAACCAACTCCCATACATTGTTCAGCTCAAACTGTTGAAGCTCTTCTTGCATAGCTTGAATCCATTCAGGTTCCATAAAAGCTTCATCAACTTTCTTGGGTTCTGTGATTGAAACGAATGCGAAGTGTCCGCAGAAATTTGCCAGTTGAGTTGCCCTTGAACGAGTCAGTGGACCAGGTGCATTGATGCTATCAATTATTCTGTCAATCTGCACTTCATTGGCAACACGAGGATGTATGGGTCGAAGACTTTGCTCTTGCTGATCTATGTTGTCATGGGGAGGAATGTCTTCAGGCTGAGCATTGTCTTCATGTGGATCAGGTGCTGAGATGATAAGTTCTTCTTCAGGATGAGCTTCAGAAGGTATAATTTCTCCAGTTCCCATTAGCTTGATTGATTCACTGGCTGGAACTTCATCTAGCACATCTAGCAGTTGCTCTCTTTGTGACCCATTGGTATCGTCGAACCGCACATCCACTGTTTCAACCACTTTGTAGTGAAAGAGATTGAAGACTCTGTAGGAGTGCGAATCCTTTCCATATCCAAGCATAAAGCCCTCATGTGCTTTTGGAGCAAATTTTGAGGTGTGGTGAGGGTCCTTGATCCAGCATCTTGAGCCAAATACTTTGAAGTAACTGACATTTGGCTTCTTGCCAGTTAGAAGTTCATAAGATGTCTTGTTCAGAAGCTTGTGAAGATAGACACGGTTGATTGTATGGCATGCAGTGTCAATGGCTTCAGTCCAGAATTTTCTTGGAGTCTTGTACTCATCTAGCATTGTTCTGGCCATCTCAATGAGTGTTCTGTTCTTGCGTTCGACGATGCCATTCTGCTGTGGCGTGTACGGAGCTGAGAATTCATGAGTGATGCCCAATGTATCAAGATATGTGTCAAGGCCAGTGTTCTTGAATTCAGTGCCATTGTCACTTCTGATGTGCTTTATCTTGGCGCCATAATTGTTCATAGCCCGATTTGCGAAGCGTCTGAAGACATCCTGCACTTCAGTCTGGTAAAGGATTATGTGCACCCAAGTATATCTAGAGTAATCATCAACAATGACGAAGCCGTAGAGGCAAGAAATAGTGGAAAAAGTTGAGTAGTGAGTGGGACCAAAGAGATCCATGTGAAGCAGTTCGAAGGGTTGAGTAGTGGTCATGATTGTCTTCGAAGGATGTTTTGCCCTTGTCATCTTCCCTGCTTCACAGGCACCGCATAAGTGATCTTTCTTGAACTTGATGCCCTCGATGCCTATGACATGCTTCTTCTTTGCAAGGGTGTGGAGGTTCCTCATGCCAGCATGCCCAAGCCTTCGATGCCAAAGCCAGCATTCTGAAGCCTTTGCGAGAAGACATACTGCAAGCTGTGGCCCTGCTGAGAAATCTACCACGTACAAATCATCTTTCCGATACCCTTCAAACACTAGAGACTTGTCAGATTCCATTAGTACCAGGCAACGATATTTTCCAAAAATTACAATCATGTTCAAATCGCAGAGCATTGAGACAGACATTAAGTTGAAGCCAAGGGATTCAACAAACATGACTTTATCCATGTGTTGATCCTTTGAGATTGCAACTCTACCTAGACCCAATACCTTACTTTTACCAGTGTCAGCAAATGTGATGTGGCTCTTGTCAGATGGACGTAAGGTTGAGTCCATAAAGAGACTTCTTTTGCCAGTCATGTGATTTGTACACCCACTGTCAATAATCCATTCTATAGACTCTGAAGTCACTGGTGTCGTACCCTATAGTGCAGTTAGGGGGATAGGCTTCATGAAGAGTATTGTGAAGCAAAAACATTTGACGAACCAGTGAATTATGAAAACTTAGATCTAGGTTAGGACTAATAGGGAGAGTAGCATGCGATTCAGGTATGAAATACATAGTAATGCCATTCGGGCATTTGATCTTGCGCCCCACAAGATTTTTAAGGTCCCCAGCAATAGCGTCAGAAGATTTTGGTTTTCTGCTGGAGACCTTTCCCTGCAAAATAGAGTTAAGCTTTCTTAACCACCCACATCTTCAAGGGTGGCTTAGAAGCAATAAGTCTAAGTGCAGCATCTGAGAATTTTTGCTTTGGAGCCCTAGCAAACAGTCTAGCAGGCGGGCAATAGTACTTATAGGAACAGGCAGAATAGTTCTTGGTCATATGAGCATGACGGTTTGAAGAACCGCTCTCATATGCCTGAGTATGGTTTCCCTGCAAAACATTTGCGTTAGTGCGACTCAGGTGAGTCCTCTGCCTGTATGAAGCCTTTGGACCATATGAAGCCTTTGGTCTGAGGTTTGTTTTCTTCATGTGAGGTGTCATGAGGACATTCACAGGAAGATTCTCCAGACACGTTTTTGGAACCCAAATCTTCTTCATAGGCGGTCCATTCCTGCAGTTATTACCAATGTACCTGGCAAATACTTCACCATTCTGATTTTTAAATAGTTTATAGTTTGCATCATAGGATTCATCAATGATAATAGGATCAGCACAAGTGAACCCAGATAGATTGGATGGATCTGCTAAGGATTCCTTTGCAGCAACCCATGTGGTTTTGGGGTACTGCTCAGGTTTCTAGTAAGATCCATCCGCATTAATTTTCCTCACGAACCCAACACCCTCTTTCCTAGGGTTTCGGTTCAGAATCTGCTTCTTGAGGATATCACATAATGTCTGATGTCCTTTGAGACTTTTGTACATCCCTGTTTCAAGCAATGTCTTCAACCTAGCATTCTCATCAGCAATAGCAGTGGTATCCTCAGCAGAGGGGTTAGTTACCACTTCAATAGTTGAAGATATTGCAATAGCAGTAGCAGTGGAACATTCAGCAACAGAAGTAGCATTATCACGCTCAATGCATTTAAGGCATGGTGGTTCAAATCCTTCCTGAGCAGAACTGATCTGTTCGGCTCGAAGTGACTCGTTTTCCTTTTGAAGATCTTCATGATCTGCTCTCAACTTCTCAAGATCTTGCTTCTTTTGAAGATAATCATAGGAAAGCTTTTCATGAGTAGTTGAGAGAGTCTCAAGACGATCTTCGAGTTCCCGATACTTAACATGAAGATTTTTTATGTCTTCAATTAAGGATTCAGAACGAGTCATTTCAGCACCCAACAGATCATCGCTTCTGTCTAACAGTTTTTGAATATGTTCCATGGCCTTTTGTTGTTCAGTTGCAATTTTAGCAAGTGTTTTGTAGCTGGGTTTTGAATCACAATCAGAGTCATCGTCACTGGACGTTTGGTAGTGAGTAGTGCGTGTGCTTACCTTGGCACCACGTGCCATGAAGCAGTAGGTAGGAGTAGAGTCGTCCTTGTCATTTGCATCGGTGTTGGTGATGAAGTCATTGTCTTCAGTGTTGAAGATGGACTTGGCGACGTAGGCTGTAGCCAGACTCGCAATGCATGAATCAGACTCCTCCTCAGACTCCACCTCTGCCTCCTCAGAAGCGGACTCCTCCTCTGAATCCATTTCCTTGCCAACAAACGCACGAGCCTTGCCAGATGAACTCTTCTTGTGTGATGAAGACTTTGAGGAAGACTTGGAAGAAGACTTTGAGTATTTCTTCTTCTTCTTCTTATCGTCAGAGTCATATTCCTTGCTCTTCTTCTTCTTTCTTCTCTCATTGTCCCATTGTGGACACTCAGAGATGAAGTGTCCAGTTTTCTTGCACTTGTGACATGTTTTCTTCTTGTAGTCATGAGCAGAAGCTTCATCATTCCTTGAGCTTGATCGTGAAGACTTTCTGAAGCCTTTCTTCTTGGTGAATTTCTAGAACTTCTTCACTAGCATTGCAAGTTCCCTTCCAATGTCTTCAGGATCATCAGAACTGCTGTCAGATTCTTCTTCAGATGAGGACACAGCTTTTGCCTTCAAGGCACGAGTTTGCCCATAGCTTGGACCGTAGATATCTCTTTTCTCAGAAAGCTGAAACTCATGTGTGTTGAGCCTCTCAAGTATGTCAGACGGATCGAGTGTCTTGAAGTCTGGACGTTCTTGAATCATTAGGGCTAGGATGTCAAATGAACTGTCAAGTGATCTCAGCAGGGTCTTGACGATTTCATGTTTGGTGATCTCAGTGGCGCCGAGGGCTTGAAGCTCATTTGTGATGTCAGTGAGGCGGTCAAATGTGTGCTGGAAATTCTCATTGTCATTTCGCTTGAAGCGGTTGAAGAGGTTGCGAAGAACACTGATTCTCTGATCTCTCTGGGTTGAGATGCCTTCATTGACTTTGGAGAGCCAGTCCCAGACCAGCTTGGATGTCTTCAAGGCACTCACACGGCCGTACTGTCCCTTGGTCAGATGACCACAGATAATATTCTTGGCAGTAGAGTCCAGTTGAGTGAACTTCTTGACATCAGCAGTAGTGACACCTTCTCCAGCCTTGGGAACGCCGTTTTCGACGACATACCATAGGTCGACGTCAATGGCTTCAAGATGCATGCGCATCTTATTCTTCCAGTAGGGATATTCAGTTCCATCGAAGACGGGGCACGCAACGGAGACTTTAATTATCCCTGCAGTCGACATAGCTAAAACTCCAGGTGGTTAAACCGAATCACACACAACAAGGGAGCACCTTGCTCTGATACCAATTGAAAGTGCGTTATATTGACTAGAGGGGGGTGAATAGGCGATTTTTATGAAAGTCTTCAAAACGTGAAAGTTATGAAGACAAACAGAGTGGACAAGCCTATCACTATGCAGCGGAAGTTAGATTACACAACGCAAGCCATAGTAAAGTATACAATATAGTGAAAGCACAGTGACAAACAGCTTCAGTGTAATGAGGATCAGGTAGGAAGAAGTTATGAAACCAAACAAATCATACGGTCAAGTTGTGAAGACAGAAGATATAGCAAGCATGCAATGGCTTCACAATGTGTACTGGTAAGTAAAGGGAGGTGAAGATGAAACCAGTGACACGCTGAAGACAATGATATGTTGGACCAGTTCCAGTTGCTGTGACAACTGTACGTCTGGTTGGAGCGGCTAGGTATTTAAACCAAAGGACACCCAGTCCTGAACACGCAGCTCAGGACACCCAGTCCTCACCGTTTTCTCCTTGAGCTAAGGTCACACAGACCTCGCCCAATCACTCTGGTAAGTCTTCAAGGTAGACTCCCAAACCTTCACAGACTTCGTTCACCGGCAATCCACAATTTCTCTTGGATGCTCAGAACGCGACGCCTAACCGTCTGGAGGATGCACAGTCCTCAAGTGTAACAAGTCTTCAGATCACTCAGACAAGAAGACTTAAGTGATGCCCAATTACTCTGGCTTTGGGTGGTTAGGGCTTTTCTCCTCGCTATGGATTTTCTCTCAAAGGCTTCGAGGTGGGTTGCTCTCAAACGACAAAAGCCGTGCACTGAAATCTGAGCAGCCAACCGTTTATGGTTGTAGGGGTGGACTATTTATAGCCACTTGGCAACCCGACCTGATTTGTTCGAAATGACCCTGGGTCACTAAGGAACTGACACGTGTACCAACGGTCGGATTTCGAACTCACACGACAACTTTACTTGGGCTACAAGTAAAGCTGACTTGTCTGACTCTGGACAAGATTTTCTCTCATTGTCTTCACTCGAAGACATAGGATTTGAATTAGGCATCACTTCAGTCATCTTGACTGGTTCTCTTGGACCCCACTTAACAGTACGGTGGTTCCTATGACACAACATGAATGAAGTAAAACTACGAAGGATCTAAGTCTTCGAGTTCCATTAGCTTCATGGGGAGTCTTCACATGTCATTGTCTTCGACATGAATGTCTTCATAAACCACCATTGTCTTCAATGTTTTCGTACATTTTTAGGGGTCATCTCTGGTAGCTAAACCGAATCAATGAGGGACTTCTACCTGTGTTATCCTGCAATTCTCACAAACACATTAGTCCCTCAACTAGGTTTGTCGTCAATACTCCAAAACCAACTAGGGGTGGCACTAGATGCACTTACACTCAGGCCTGACGTTACTGCACTCGAAATGCTTGCATATGTCCACGAGCCAATCATCAGTGTCTGTTGCCTCAACACAATTGCTGAAGGTCTTTGGCTGGTTAGCAAGGAACTGGTTGAGTGTAGCAAACTGATTCTGATTGTTGCCATGAGCCTGGTTCCCTTGGTTGCGCTCTTGAAGAAGTTGCATGATCAGCTGCGTGTTTGCATTGGTAGCGGCCATCATAGCTTGCCATGCCTCCAGAGGTGGAGGTGGTGGTGGTGGATCAGGATTCGGAGTTGTGCGCGTTGGAGGAGCCATCCTGAATAGGTCGACATCCGTTAGCACATTGATAGACAAATATTGAAGCTGAATCAAACGGGTTGGAATTGCAACATATAGTCTTCTCATCCGAACAAAATGAATGAATGCATTCCAATTGAAATGGTCACATATCCATAAATTGAGAAGCCACTTAGAATTGAGGTAGAAGAAAAACAACAAGGTACGGAACAAGAACAAATACTTGGTGAGGATTACCCAATCCCAAACCAAATATCCGCGGAAAAAGAACTAGAGCTACAAGAATTCCCACCTATGAAACTCCCGAACCTTTCCGGTTATGCAATCAGGTGTTGGGGATACAGGGGAAGCATAATATCTCACCCAAATCTAGCAAATCCTACATCCAGCTGTATCCATCCTTCAACACATAACCAAGAAAAACTTCGGAAATCATCTACTTCAACCTTCGAAAAGCATCCGTTATACAAGTTATGGCAATACTCCCGAACTCCCGCCCCAGTACTGGGTGGCTGTAGCGACCAGACCTCAAACAGTCTGATCTCTGTGCTCGGGTGTCATCCCTGGATCAGTAATGCTGACACCACACAGTACTCGAAGGATTTATAGCATAGTAGCAATCACACACTTATTACATCGAGTGTCTCAAAAGAGAACTTATTACAATAAATATGGCTTAAGGCCATCTAATAACGATAACAGCGGAAGGCTTGGAAGATAAGTGAGCCCATCAACTCCAACGGCATCACTGAGTATAGAACCACGACCTAAAACTCCTTAATCGCCGTCTAAAAAGTCTGCAACATTAACGTTGCAGCCCGAGAACGGGTCAGCACATGGAATATGCTGGCAAGGTAACACATAGAGAGTAATGGAATGAAACAACTATACTATATGCATATTTGGCTGGTGGAAAGCTCTATGGTTACAGTTTTTGCGTAAAGCCAATTTTTCCCTACTTCAAAGGAATAAATTTAATTACTATCATGGTGGTGGTTAAACATTGAGAATGGTTGACAGCATTCTCAATCCCAATTAAGCATCATCATTAAACAAACCCATCAAAATTATCTTTAGAGTAACATGTTGAGATTCACATGATAATCCAGGTACTAGATACTCAAGATGTCCATAACCGGGGACACGGCTAACCATGATTAGTTTATTACACTCTGCAGCGGTTTGCGCACTTTTCCCCACAAGACTCGATCGCCTCCGTTGGATTTCTCGCACTGCATGATGTTTGAGAAACGGATGACCGAGACACAGTCTTTCAGAAGCGCTAGCACCTTACGTTGGATAGACCGGTACACCTACTTTCCCCTACATCTGCTAGTCTACCCTGTAAGAGTTCGCACGACTTAATCAACTATGCCAGAGCCCATAATGGCTTGTGGCTGCACATGGAAGTTTCTAGTATGAATAATCTTATGATCCCTTTGGGCCTGGGTGGCGGTCCAAAAGAAAACAGGCAAGTCCTGATAGAAACCAGGTGCCTCAATCCATCCAGATGTGCGTTTAAGTTGCCACCTTAGATAAACCATTAAAATTAACAAACTCACATCTGTCATGGATATCACTCACCCAATCCACGTCTACTAGCATAGCATGGCATAATAAGCAAACGTAGAAGTAACTCCCAAAGGTTTCATATTAAACAGGTAATAGGTACTACCTCAACTACTTCCCATCCCACAATTTAATTAGATCCTAATCATGGAATGTGTGAGGATTGATCTAATGCAATAAAACTGGGTTGTAGAAAAGGTATGATCAAAGTGTTACTTGCCTTGCTGATGATCCGCAAAACCTAGAGATTCGAAGTAACAGGCGGCGCACTCCGGGTATTCTATCGCAGACAAACAAACAAGCATACAATAAGTACTCATCTAATACACAGGTAAAACTCAAATAGAAAATCTAACCAGAAAGTTCAACTTAAGAACCCTGATTTGCAAAAAGAATGAAATCGAACGAAGCAAAAGAAATCAAACGGCGAAAGAAAACAACTTCGTTCTAGTAATCTGGATCTAGGTAAAATTTTACTGTAGCAAAAACTTGTTTAAGTTGATTATTCGGAAAGAGGGTTTCGAGACGAAACTCCAGGCGCTTGAATCGCGTGATTCCGATAAACGAGCGAAAAGTTATACTAAAACGAAAATCGGATCAGAAATCGCGATCAGAAAATAACCGCGGAAAATCCGACGAAAAGAGAAGCGACTAACAGAAAAGAAAAAAAATAAATCCGACGAAAAGAGAAGCGACGAACAGAACAGAAAAAAATATTTTTTTCCTTTTAAAAAAACAGCACGGAAATCAAGGCGGCGGCGGCGAACCTCGGGCGGCGCGCGCTCTGGCGGCGGCGGCGGCTAGGCTAGGCTAGGGTTTGGGGCAGGGCTGTGGGCTGGGGCTCGGGCGCTTCGCTATATAATGGCGCCCCCGGGCGGAGTCCCGCTCGGGTACGGCCCAAAGTCGGTTCCGTTTTATTTTTATTTTTTTTAAATAATTCCTCTCGGAAGAAAAATAAAAAGAAATACTAAACGGACTCCAAAAATCACGAAATAAATTTTGCCGGGTTTCTAAAATCAAGCCTGATAAAGTGAACATTTATTTGGGCCCAAACTACAACCTTGAAAAACGCGCATTTTTCCTAAATTCAAATAAAAATACCGAAAACTCCGAAATAAATCTTATTTGATTTTTTTATTAAATCCTCAATATTTCTATATTTTGGGAAAGTCATTTTATTCCCTGTCTCATATTTTTGTAATAGAAATAATTGATGATAAAATAAATAAAATCAAATGATCCTGTTTACACAATTTGAGAAAACTCAAATATGTAAATAACGAAATCCCCAACTCTCTCTGTGGGTCCTTGAGTTGCTTAGGATTTTCTAGGATCAAAACTAAAAGCAAGATAAAATATGATATCCATGATGATCTAATGTATAACATTCCAAATTGAAAATTTGGGATGTTACAAACCTACCCCCTTAAGATGAATCTCGCCCTCGAGATTCGGGTTGGCTAGAAAATAGGTGAGGGTGGTCCTTGAGCAAATCTTCCTCTCGCTCCCATGTGGCTCCATCTTCCGTGTGGTGACTCCACTGAACTTTAGAAAACTTGATAACCTTACTGCGAGTGACTCGGCTGGCAAACTCGAGAATTTTGACTGGTTTCTCCTCATAGGTCAAATTGTTATCCAACTGAATTGCTTCCAAAGGCACTGTGTCTCTCAAAGGTATGTCAGCCATCTCCGCGTGACACTTCTTCAACTGAGAAACGTGGAACACATCATGAACTCCTGACAATCCTTCGGGCATTTCCAACTTGTAGGCCACTTCTCCCATACGCTCCAAAACTCGATATGGCCCTACAAATCATGGCGCTAACTTCCCCTTAATTCCAAAGCGCTTAATCCCTCGAAGTGGGGATACTCGAAGATAAGCTCTGTCTCTGACTTTGTAAACCGTCTCCTTGCGTTTAGAATCTGCGTAGCTCTTCTGCCTGGACTGGGCTACCTTGAGCCTATCGTGAATCAACTTCACCTTCTGTTCAGACTCTTTAATCAGATCTGGTCCAAACAACTGGCGGTCTCCAACTTCGTCCCATGACAACGGTGTCCTGCACCTCCTTCCGTACAAAGCTTCAAAAGGGGCCATCTTCAAACTGGTCTGATAGCTATTATTGTAAGAGAACTTTGCATATGGAAAATTATCGTCCCAACTAGATCCATAATCTAGCGCACAAGCTCTCAGCATATCCTCCAAAATCTGATTGACTCTCTCGGTCTGTCCATCTGTCTGCGGATGAAAAGCTGTACTAAATTCTAGCCTAGTACCCAAAGTCTCATCCAACTGCTTCCAGAACTTTGAGGTAAACTGGGTTCCTCTATCTGATACGATACTCCTCGGAACTCCATGAAAACATACGATCCTGGTCATATATATCTTTGCCAACTTAGCACTGGTGTAAGTGGTCTTTACTGGGATGAAATGAGCTACCTTCGTCAATCGATCAACTACAACCCAAATCCAGTCATAGCCTGAACGAGTCCTTGGTAATCCCGTGATAAAATCTATGCCTATCTTATCCCACTTCCATTCGGGTATCGGCAATGGTTGCAACAATCCTGCTGGCTTCTGATGCTCTGCCTTTACTCTCTGACATACATGACAAACTGCTACATACTCCGCAATATCCTTCTTCATTCTGGTCCACCAGAAAATATCCTTCAAATCCAAATACATCTTGGTATTTCCTGGGTGAATTGAATACGGTGAATCATGTGCCTCTTGCAGTATCAACTTTCTGATCTCCGGGTCATTGGGTACATAAACACGGTATTCAAACCATAGGATGTCGTGCTCATCCTCACGAAATCCCTTAGCTTTTCCTTTGCTCAGTTTCTCCTTTATAGAAGTAATCTCCTTGTCAGATTTCTGAGCCTCTCTGATTTTATCCATCAATGTTGACTGAATCTCCAATGCTGCCACATAGCCTCTCGGAACTATCTCCAAACTTAGTTCACGAAGGTTTTCTGCTAACTCCTTGGGTATTTCTTCCGTCCTTAACGTATTGACATGGCTCTTACGGCTTAATGCGTCAGCTACTACATTGGCTTTTCCGGGATGGTAATGCAATTTCATATCATAATCCTTGATGAGCTCCAACCATCTCCTTTGTCTGAGGTTCAACTCCTTCTACGTGAAAATGTACTTCAAACTCTTGTGATCCGTGTACACCTCACAATGATTTCCAATGAGGAAATGTCTCCACGTCTTCAATGCATGCACTACGGCTGCTAACTCCAAATCATGCGTGGCATAATTCAATTTGTGAGGCTTCAGTTGTCGTGAAGCATACGAAACAACTCTCCCTTCCTGCATAAGCACTGCTCCAAGTCCTCGATGTGAAGCGTCACAATACACCTCATAATCCTTGGTCTGATCTGGCAAAATTAACACCGGTGAGGTAACCAAGCATTTCTTTAACTCCTGGAAACTAGCCTCACACTTCTCAGTCCATTTGAACTTAGTCTCCTTCTTCAACAACTCCGTCATAGGCTTCACAATCTTTGAAAAGTTCTCAATAAACCTCCGGTAGTATCTTGCGAGTCCAAGGAAACTCCGGATCTCTCCAACTGTTGTTGGTGCTTCCCACCTGGTCACGGTATCAACTTTAGCGGGATCTACTGCTATACCTTCTCCGGATATAACATGTCCGAGGAATCCTACTTCCTTCAACCAAAACTCACATTTGCTGAACTTGGCATATAATTGATGTTCTCTGAGCTTTCCAAGTACCAAACGCAAATGCTCCTTATGCTCCTCTTCATTCTTTGAGAATACCAGAATATCATCGATGAAAACCACGATGAACTTATCCAAAAACTCCATAAACACTTTGTTCATCATGTTCATAAAATAGGCAGGTGCGTTAGTCAGTCCAAATGACATAACGGTATACTCATACAGTCCATATCTTGTGGTGAATGCTGTCTTAGGTATGTCCTGCTCTCGAATCTTTAACTGATGGTACCCTGATCGCAAATCGATCTTGGAAAACACTTTAGCCCCTTGCAATCGATCAAACAGGTCATTGATCATTGGTAGCGGGTACTTGTTTTTGATTGTTACTTCGTTCAATCCTCGATAATGAACAACCATTCTTAACGATCCATCCTTCTTCTCCACTAGTAGTACTGGTGATCCCCAAGGCGAAGAACTTGGGCGAATGTAACCTTTATCCAGTAACTCCTTAATCTGCTTCTTAATCTGCACCAAATCCTTAGCGGGCATCCTGTATGGTCTCTTCGATATAGGCCCAGTGCCTGGCAATAGCTCAATCAAAAACTCAATATCTCTATCCGGTGGCATGCCTGGCAACTCTTCTGGAAATACGTCAGGAAAATCCTTTACCACTAGTACTTCCTCTTGCACAACTCCTGATAAGGAATTTACTTGTGTCCTGTTTGGCATATGCCGGGATACATACTTGATCCTTCTTCCTTCTGGCGTTGTGAGCAAAATTGACTTACTAGCACAATCGATGTTTCCTCCATACATCGACAGCCAATCCATACCAAGAATCACATGTAGGCCTTGAGATTCCAGAATAATCAAATCTGTTGGGAAAACATGCCGTCCTATACTTAATGGCACTTGGAAACATCCTTGACTGGCCATGTACTCTGCTCCTGGTGAGCTTACTAGCATAGGTGTTTTAAGAACCCTAGTGGGTAGGCTATACCTTTCCACAAATCCCCTTGATATGTATGAATGTGATGCACCAGTATCAAAAAGAACGAGTGCAGTAAATGACTTACCCAAAAACTTACCTATTACTGCATCGGGCTGAGCTTCAACCTCCTCCACATTAACGTGGTTCACCTGTCCCCTGTTGAAAGGGTTCGGCTTCTTTCCAGAGTTTCCATTGCCGTTTTGGCCTTCACGACATTCATTGGCATAATGTCCGGTCTTCTGACACTTAAAACAAGTGACTTGACTCAGGTCCTTCTTGGCTGGGGTTGATGGGGTGTTGCGGTTCTGTCCATTGCTTCCTCCATTCCCATTACCATTCTTGGTGCCATTGTGGTTGTGCGAGCTACCTACTCCATGGGTATGTTGAAAATGTCCTCCCGATCTAGGGGTAAAACGTGGCTTCTGCTGAGCTCCTGAATTATACTTTCCTTGTCCATACTTCCTCTTGCGGTTCCCAATTTGCTGCTGCTTCCCTTCAATCATAAGAGCACGATCTACCAACTC
The DNA here is from genome assembly GCA_034509565.1 of Triticum monococcum. Classification (NCBI taxonomy): domain Eukaryota; kingdom Viridiplantae; phylum Streptophyta; class Magnoliopsida; order Poales; family Poaceae; genus Triticum; species Triticum monococcum. The sequence goes on along the minus strand of CM067845.1, from coordinate 359,685,206 downwards.
CTGGTAGTTGTTGAAGGTGGCTACCATCAACTGCATGCTCAACTCATCATTCAGTCCTTCCAGGAATTTCTCCTGCTTAGCTGCATCCATCGCAACGTCATCTGGGGCATAACGTGCTAGCTTACTAAACTCCTCCACATACTGGCCAACTGTCCGTCCTCCTTGGCGCAAGTTACGAAACTCACGCTTCTTCATGGCCATTGCTCCTGCTAAAACATGGGCAGTACAAAAAGCCTGCTGAAACTGGTCCCATGTGACAGTATCGACTGGGAAGGTGGCTGTGAAATTCTCCCACCATGATGCTGCGGGTCCTTCTAACTGATGTGCAGCAAACTTCACCTTCTCCGCATCTGTACATCCTACTGTGGTCAACTCCCTAGCTGTCTTGCGGAGCCAATCATCTGCTGCTATCGGCTCGGTGCTACTGGAAAACACCGGCGGGTTTAGCCTAAGAAAACGGGCTAAGTGGTCAACAGGTGGTGGTGGTGGTGGGTTGTTGTTGTTGTTCCCCTGATTCTGATTCAGAACTAGCAACTGCATCAAGGTGTTCTGCTGCTGGATCAACTGGGTGAGCTCCGGCGGAAATGCAAATCCGGGGTCACGTCTCGGAGGCATCTGAGTGTTTTTAGAAAAGATGAGATATAAGAATAGAGGGGGTCTAAAGAGAAAACACTACCCATATGCACATGAGGCAAAAGCACACAATTCACTCATTCAATCAAACAAAGGCATACAATCGATCTAGCTATCGCAAAAGTGCTCGGACTACTAAATTTACATGGTGGACTTCTACTACTGGTGAGGTGGTCTACTACAAATATTCTACGGTTGTAGACTCCATGATATCGTCTCCTGCTTCATCAATATAGTTATCATCGCTACTATCTGCTTCTGAGTCGGTGCCGTCGATGATGATGTAGTCTTTCAGGCTAATCTCCTTGGGTTCTTCATTTTCATCTACTGGTGTCGGGCCTCCCATAAATATCCCAATCTTCTTGATCAGGTCGTCATTCTTCTCCACCAATACTTCAATTTCTTCTTCATAATCTTCACGTGTAGCCTTGAGTTCTTCCTCCAGTTCCTTGATTCTAGTCTTAGCCTTCTTCAGATCTATCATGTTGGCGCACATCTGATTCTCCTGTCGTCGAATGTGCTGGTTTAACTCCTAGATAAAAGCTGCAACTGATCTATCCTTCCTGGTGCTAATCATCTCCCAGTGTTCATCTCGACGTCCGCAAATCTGGTAGATAGTATCTTTGAGATCCTTGCGGTAGACTTCTCCAATGCGTCCCATGGCAATGTGAGCTGCCATACTCTTTCCTAGACTCCAAGTTGGTGCGTCAAAAGAAAACTCTATGAGTTCAGTGACTGGCATGAACGTCCTTCCTGGAACTTGAACTTGAATCATGCAGCGCTCTTCTTCAGGTAAAGTGGCGTTCCCGTGAAGCTTGGTACTCCTATGTTCAGGTATCTTGTGACTTCCTTCAAGTGGCGTCCAAAGGGTGTATCTTCATCTGGTTGTGTGAACTTGTTCCTCGCATCCGCCATCCTAAAGAGTAGAAGAGGTGAGAAGTCAGAAGAGAAGAGAGTGAGTAGTGATCTAGGTCTTTTAGCTTAGTGGTCGTGTCCTACAGTCAGCGTGTGCTCTAATACCATCTCTATAGCGACCAGACCTCAAACAGTCTGATCTTTGTGCTCCGGTGTCATCCCTGGATCAGTAATGCTGACACCACACAGTACTCGAAGGATTTATAGCAGAGTAGCAATCACACACTTATTACATCGAGTGTCTCAAAAGAGAACTTATTACAATAAATATGGCTTAAGGCCATCTAATAACGATAACATCGGAAGGCTTGGAAGATAAGTGAGTCCATCAACTCCAACGGCATCACTGAGTATAGAACCACGACCTAAAACTCCTTAATCGTCGTCTGAAAAGTCTGCAACATTAACGTTGCAGCCCGAGAACGGGTCAGCACATGGAATATGCTGGCAAGGTAACACATAGAGAGTAATGGAATGAAACAACTATGCTATATGCATATTTGGCTGGTGGAAAGCTCTATGGTTACACTTTTTGCGTAAAGCCAATTTTTCCCTACTTCAAAGGAATAAATTTAATTACTATCATGGTGGTGGTTAAACATCGAGAATGATTGACAGCATTCTCAATCCCAATTAAGCATCATCATTAAACAAACCCATCAAAATTATCTTTAGAGTAACATGTTGAGATTCACATGATAATCCAGGTACTAGATACTCAAGATGTCCATAACCGGGGACACAGCTAACCATGATTAGTTTATTACACTCTGCAGAGGTTTGCGCACTTTTCCCCACAAGACTCGATCACCTCCGTTGGATTTCTCCCACTGCATGATGTTTGAGAAACGGATGACCGAGACACAGTCTTTCAGAAGCGCTAGCACCTTACGTTGGATAGACCGGTACACCTACTTTCCCCTACATCTGCTAGTCTACCCTGTAAGAGTTTGCACGACTTAATCAACTATGCCAGAGCCCATAATGGCTTGTGGCTGCACACGGAAGTTTCTAGTATGAATAATCTTATGATCCCTTTGGGCCTGGGTGGCGGTCCAAAAGAAAACAGGCAAGTCCTGATAGAAACCAGGTGCCTCGATCCACCCAGATGTGTGTTTAAGTTGCCACCTTAGATAAACCATTAAAATTAACAAACTCACATCTGTCATGGATATCACTCACCCAATCTACGTCTACTAGCATAGCATGGCATAATAAGCAAACGTAGAAGTAACTCCCAAAGGTTTCATATTAAACAGGTAATAGGTACTACCTCAACTACTTCCCATCCCACAATTTAATTAGATCCTAATCATGGAATGCGTGAGGATTGATCTAATGCAATAAAATTGGGCTGTAGAAAAGGTATGATCAAAGTGTTACTTGCCTTGCTGATGATCCGCAAAACCTAAAGATTCGAAGTAATATGCGGCGCACTCCGGGTATTCTATCCCAGACAAACAAACACGCATACAATAAGTACTCATCTAATGCACAGGTAAAACTCAAATAGAAAATCTAACCAGAAAGTTCAACTTAAGAACCCTGATTTGCAAAAAGAATGAAATCGAACGAAGCAAAAGAAATCAAACGGCGAAAGAAAACAACTTCGTTATAGTAATCTGGATCTAGGTAAAATTTTACTGTAGCAAAAACTTGTTTAAGTTGATTATTCGGAAAGAGGGTTTCGAGACGAAACTCCAGGCGCTTGAATCGCCTGATTCCGATAAACGAGCGAAAAGTTATACTAAAACGAAAATCGGATCAGAAATCGCGATCAGAAAATAACCGCGGAAAATCCGACGAAAAGAGAAGCGACGAACAGAAAAGAAAAAAAAATAAATCCGACGAAAAAAGAAGCGACGAACAGAAAAGAAAAAAATATATTTTTTTCCTTAAAAAAAAACAGCACGGAAATCAAGGCGGCGGCGGCGGCGAACCTCGGGCGGTGCGCGCTCCGGCGGCGGCGGCGGCTAGGCTAGGCTAGGGTTTGGGGCGGGGCTGTGGGCTGGGGCTCGGGCGCTTCGCTATATAAAGGCGCCCCCGGGCGGAGTCCCGCTCGGGTACGGCCCAAAGTCGGTTCCGTTTTTTTAAATAATTCCGCTCGGAAGAAAAATAAAAAGAAATACTAAACTGACTCCAAAAATCACGAAATAAATTTTGCCGGGTTTCTAAAATCAAGCCCGATAAAGTGAACATTTATTTGGGCCCAAACTACAACTTTAAAAAACGCGCATTTTTTCCTAAATTCAAATAAAAATACCGAAAACTCCGAAATAAATCTTATTTGATTTTTTATTAAATCCTCAATATTTCTATATTTTGGGAAAGTCATTTTATTCCCTGTCTCATATTTTTGTAATAGAAATAATTGATGATAAAATAAATAAAATCAAATGATCCTGTTTACATAATTTGAGAAAACTCAAATATGTAAATAACGAAATCCCCAACTCTCTCCGTGGGTCCTTGAGTTGCTTAGGATTTTCTAGGATCAAAACCGAAAGCAAGATAAAATATGATATGCATGATGATCTAATGTATAACATTCCAAATTGAAAATTTGGGATGTTACAGTGGCGTCGAGGTTATCTCACCAACAAGTGCATAAAAGAGATTTTCGATGTCGGCGAAACTCAGGTATTCCAGAATCTCAACGATAAAATTGTGATGACAACACCTCGGAGCTCAACTCCCCGGGACACTGCCACAACCCCTAAATGACAGGAGGCCCCAAGAACAATGTTCTCGTCACAAATCGATCGGAATGATTCCAAGATACCCGCGTGATCCTAAATTTTTTTAATGAAATTTGAGAAGAGAAGAGTCAAAACTCTACGTCAGGATGCCTTACCAGAGGGATGAAGGGACTGGGGAGTAAAAAGAATTCCTAAACTCTCCGATACATATAATCCTAAATGACTCAAAACATTTTTCTAGACTCAACAACGCCAACGATTCGATCAAGCAAGGGGCTCCTAAGGTCGGGGAAGGCTCTGATTACCAACTTGTAACGCCCTCGATGCGGCTATATCTCCTACGTGTCGAAGCACGACTTTGAGGCATAACCGCATTGAAAGCAATGTCGCAAGTAAGGTAATCTTCACAACAACCCATGTAAATATATAAAAATGGAAAGGATACAAAGTTGGCTTACACTCGCCACGTCACACAAATACATGAATAACATTACAATCATCCAATACACTCATGGCCAGACTACGGTACCAAAATAAAGATCAACCCCAACATGTGACATGGTCCCCGATCGCCCCAACTGGGCACCACTACTGATCATCTGGGAAAGACACATAGTAATGGTGAGAGTCTTCATCGAACTCGCACTTGAGCTCAAGCGCATTGTCTGGAACGGTATCATCGGTCCTTGCATCTGGTTGTGGAAGTAAACTGTGAGTCACGGGGACTCAGCAATCTCGCACCCTCGCGATCAAGACTATTTAAGCTTATAGATAAGGCAAGGTAATATGTGGAGCTGCAGCAAGCGACTAGCATATATGGTGGCTAACCTGTTCGCAAAAGAGAGCGAGAAGAGAAGGCAAAAGCACGGTCGAACAACTATGATCAAAAAGTGATCCTAGAACAACCTACGTCAAGCATTACTCCAACACCGTGTTCACTTCCCGGACTCCGCCGAGAAGAGACCATCACGGTTACACACGCGATTGATTCATTTTAATTAAGTTAAGGTTCATGTTATCTACAACCAGACATTAACAAATTCCCATTTGCCCATAACCGCGGGCACGGCTTTCGAAAGTTCAAATCCCTGCAGGGGAGTCCCAACTTAGCCCATCACAAGCTCTCACGGTCAATGAAGGATATTCCTTCTCCCGAGACATTCCGATCAGACTCGGCATCCCGGTTTTACAAGACATCCTCGACAATGGTAAAACAAGTCCAGCAACACCACCCGAATGTGCCGACAAATCCCGATAGGAGCGGCACATATCTCATTCTCAGGGCACACTCAGATGAGCGCTCCATACAACTAAAACCAAACCTCGAGTTTCCCCGAGGGGGTGCTGCACAGGGCTCTAGTTTGGACCAACACTCAGAGGAGCACTGGCCGGGGGGGGGGGTTAAATAAAGATGACCCTTGGGCTCCTGAAACCCAAGGGAAAAAGAGGCTAGGTGGCAAATGGTAAAACCAAGGTTGGGCATTGCTGGAGGAGTTTTATTCAAGGCGGACTGTCAAGGGGTTCCCATTATAACCCAACCGCGTAAGGAACGCAAAATCCGGGAACATAACACCGATATGACGGAAACTAGAGCGGCAAGAGTGGAACAAAACACTAGGCAAAAGGTCGAGCCTTCCACCCTTTACCAAGTATATAGGTGCATTAAGATAACAAGATAATATGATGATATCCCAACAATAAAAAATGTTCCAACAAGGAACAATCTCCAATCTTCACCTGCAACTAGCAACGCTATAAGAGGGGATGAGAAAAGCGGTAACATAGCCAATCAACAGTTTGCTAGGACATGGTGAGTTAGAGGTTTGACATGGCAATTTGGGAGGCATGATAAGCAAGTGTTAGGTATCGTAGCATAGGCATAGCAAAAGAGCGAGCATCTAGCAAGCAAAGATAGAAGTGATTTCGAGGGTATGATCTTCTTGCCTGCAAAGTTGTCAGAGTTGACTTGATCCTCGTAAGCGAACTCAACGGGCTCCTTGTTCAAGAACTCGTCTCCCGGCTCTACCCAAACAAGAACAACAAGCAAACATAACACAATCAACCACGTGCAATGCTCAAACAACATGATGCAAACATGGTATGATATGCGGGATGCGGTATGCGATGCATATGCAAGTTTGCAAACGAATGAATGAACCTGGCCTCAACATGGAAATCCAAGAGTGCCACTGGAAAGGTGAGGTGATTTCGGTTGAAATCGATATAAAGATCACCAGAATCGGATGCCCGGTTTGGAAATGGCAAGCGAAACAAATATGGCACCGGTCTACGATAAACAGCAAGTGACCAACTAAATGCATCAAGATAAATATGCAACATCACTCAAACATGACAAAAAAATACATGGCAGGGATCCACTCATGAAGCTTGACAAAAGATGAACACTGAGCTACGGCTAATTCATCCATTAACAGGTACAAACAAGCATGGCAAAAGTGCAAACGATAACAGGTTTGAGACTTAGTGAAATTAACACAAGTCTAGAATTTATCATCAGGAAGCACACTTTAGAGCATGAAAACTACATGCTACAGGAACTTAACATGACAAAGAAAGGCATGGCATGAAGCTACTCAAAGCACTTAACAAAAGTCCCTTAGTGACCTTGAGCCAAAAGGGATCAGAAAATACAATTGCAAGCATGTGAACATGGCAAAAACATAAACAGATCTCAGACGTGAAAAACTGGAGCATGCAAATCAGTTAACGAGTAGGCATGTTTACGAGCTCGATGCACTCACTACAGAGCATGGCATGACAAACTAAGCATACACCCATCAAGAATACATGGCATAGAAGCTATACATGGCAAGAACAACAATAGATCATGCACGGATCAATAGCAACATCCTTGACAAAATCGCTAACAAGTCAACAATCTGCCAGGATTCCCGATATAGCAAAAGTAGAGCTCGATTGACTCAAGCTAGGGTGCTCCATAAATGCAAACAAAGACATGGATGGATAGAGCACCACAATTTTAACAGATCATCCTTACTGATCATCCTCAAAAGAGGCACGGATCACTAGGAAACAACATGAACATATGGCATATCAACAAAATCAGGACAAGGACTTAGTGAAATTCTAAGTCCCTAAAATCAGCATTACCGATTACACTACTTTGCAAGCTTGTGCTAGTCACCATACATATCACAAAAATACATGGTAAGCACCTCTGTAAAGATGGCATGGCATATAACAAAACACCTGTAGAGCTCAGGATCATATCATGCAGACATTAATCACGGAAAAAATGACAAATGACTATTTGATGAAACAGATCTGACAAATTCACCACATAGCCCTCTTCCAACAGCATTTCAGGCATCAAGATGAGCTCAAATGACAATGATGCAATGAGATGAAATGATGTACTCATCGACACACACATTTTGATATGCTACACGCACAAATCGGAGCTACGGATGCGGAGTTATAGCATGCCAAAGTTTGCAAAAAGATTAGGGTTCGGGGATGAAAAGTCAACCGTCTGGAGTAGATCGCAGATCCAGCCCGCGGTTACTGTAGAAGCACTGTTCATCTTGCACCGAGGTCATCGGAAATGGCCGCGGTGGTGGCTGGAGTAGTGGAAGAAGCTCGCCGGAGTTTGGCCAGAGTGGAGGGACTCGCCGGGCGACGAGGAGGACCAAGGCGGCGGTGGTAGCATCAGCGGCGAAGTGCGCCGGACCGGCGCCTGCCGGCGACGAGGCAGCGGTCAGCGTGGAGGCGGCCGGCGGCGAGGCGCGCCGGGGCGGAGGCGGTCGGCGGCGCGGCGGTCGGACGCGAGGAACAGCGTCGGGGGCGACCGAGGCGAGCGACGCACCCCGATGGGCCTGGAGGGCCCGACGCGGGCCTGCCCGGGCCGGCGGCGGGAGGGAGGAGGTGGTGACATGTGGCAGGAGCTGAGAGGGCGCGGGCGGAGGCGGATGTTGTCCGGTGCCGGCGGACACGTCTGGCGCGCGGAGAGGAGCGGGGAGCTAGGGTTAGGGTAGACTTGATCCGGAATTTTTGGGGAGGAGGCCTTTTTATAGATAGGAGGAGCTAGGAAGCTCAGAATGAGGAGTGGTTTGCGACCACGCGATCGTGATCGAACGCTCTAGATGATAGAAGGGGTTTAGGTGGGTTTTGGGCCAAAATGGAAGGGTGTTGGGCTGCAACACAAATGAGGCCTTCTCGGTCCCTCGGTTAACTGTTGGAGTATCAAACGAAGTCCAAATGGCACGAAACTTGACAGGCGGTCTACCAGTAGTAAACCAAGGCCGCTTGGCAAGTCTCGGTCCAATCCAGAAATGTTTAACCCGCACACACGAAAAGAGGTAGAAAGGACCACCGGAGGAGATAGGAGTGTCGGAATGCAAAACGGACAACGGGGAAAATGCTCGGATGCATGAGACGAATGCGTATGCAAAAGCAATGCACAAGATGACATGATATGAGATGCATGAAAAAGGCAACAACACACGGAGACAAAAACCCGAACCCGAGGAAAATAAAATAACTCAGGCCAGAAACGACAAGAGTTGGCATACAGATAAGGTAAATTACATTCGGGGTGTTACGGAAATACAATCAATCAAAGAGCAACTATCATAATTAAAGTCTTTGTGATCCAAAAGAGTGGGCACATCACAAGTTAAAGCTTTGACCTCTTCAAACCCACTTTTATTAATTTTCTCAACATGATTTTCACCCTTCGAATTATCGGGACGCCTTCTAACTAAAGTTGACTCTTCTCATGTCCCTTTTTCATCAATATTAATTTAATAAACAAGGAATCAATAGAAGAAACACCAATAATTTTAAGATCTTCATCACTTTTACGGAAGTAATCACTAGTAAATGCTTTTTCTAAAAATTCTCTTTTAGCTCTAAGCATAGCAGTTCTTTTCTTACTTTCATCCATAGAAACATAAAGAGCTTTAATTGATTCCTCAACATTTGGCACAAAAAATTTCATGTTGAGATTTTCCACATCATGAGAAATTCTACCAACACTTCTTGAAAAACCATCAATCTTATTCAACTTTTCTTCTATAGTAGTGTTGAAAACTTCTTGCGTGTTGGTAAACTCCTTAATATTATTCTCAAGATCAAAGGTGTTCCTATTATTATTTTTATAAGAAGGATTTCCATAGGAATTACCATAATTATTAGAGGAATTACTAGGAGAAGGCCTAGGATTAAAATTACCTCTATAAGCATTGTTGTTGAAATTATTTCGAGAGATAAAATTCACATCTACGGCATCACTAGTTTGCTCAATCAAAGTAGACAAAGGTGATAACCCACAAGTATAGGGGATCACAACAGTTTTCAAGGGTAGAGTATTTAACCCAAATTTATTGATTCGGCACAAGGGGAGCCAAAAAATATTCTCAAGTATTAGCAGCTAAGTTGTCAATTCAACCACACCTGGAAACTTAATATTGCAGTAAAGTATTTAGTAACAAAGTAATATGATAGTAGTGGTAACGATAGCAAAAGGTAACGGTAACAAAAGTAGTGTTTTTGGTATTTTGTAGTGATGATAGCAATAGCAAAGGAAAAGTAAATAAGCGAAGAACAATATATGGAAAGCTCGCAGGCAATGGATCGGTGATAGAGAATTATGCCGGATGCGGTTCATCATGTAACAGTCATAACCTAGGGTGACACAGAACTAGCTCCAATTCATCAATGTAATGTAGGCATGTATTCCGAATATAGTCATACGTGCTTATGGAACAGAACTTGCATGGCATCTTTTGTCCTACCCTCCCGTGGCAGCGGGGTCCTAGCGGAAACTAAGGGATATTAAAGCCTCCTTTTAATAGAGTACCGGACCAAAGCATTAACACATAGTGAATACATGAACTCCTCAAACTATGGTCATCACCGGGAGTGGTCCCAATTATTGTCACTTCGGGGTTGCTGGATCATAACACATAGTAGGTGACTATAGAGTTGCAAGATAGGATCAAGAACTCACATATATTCATGAAAACATAATAGGTTCGGATCTGAAATCATGGCACTCGGGCCCTAGTGACAAGCATTAAGCATAGCAAAGTCATAGCAACATCAATCTCAGAACATGGTGGATACTAGGGATCAAACCCTAACAAAACTAACTCGATTACATGATAAATCTCATCCAACCCATCACCGTCCAGCAATCCTATGATGGAATTACTCACGCACGGCGGTGAGCATCATGAAATTGGTGATGGAGGATGGTTGATGATGATGATGGCGATGGATTCCCCTCTCCGGAGCCCCGAATAGACTCCAGATCGGCCCTCCCGAAAGGTTTTAGGGCTTTGCGGAGGCTCCATATCGTAAAAGGCGATGAATCCTTCTCTCTTATTTTTTTCCCCGAAAGCAAATATATAGAGTTGGAGTTGAGGTCGGAGGAGCTCCAGGGGGCCCACGAGGTAGGGGCCGCGCCCAGGGGGGCAGGCGCGCCCCCACCCTCGTGGCTAGGGTGTGGGCACCCTGGACTTGATCTTTTGCCAGTATTTTTTATTATTTCCGAAAAGACACTCCGTGGATTTTCAGGTCATTCCGAGAACTTTTGTTTCTGCACATAAATAACACCATGGCAATTCTGCTGAAAACAGCGTCAGTCCGGGTTAGTTCCATTCAAATCATGCAAGTTAGAGTCCAAAACAAGGGAAAAAGTGTTTGAAAAAGTAGATACGACGGAGACGTATCAACTCCCCCAAGCTTAAACCTTTGCTTGTCCTCAAGCAATTCAGTTGACAAACTGAAAGTGATAAAGAAAAACTTCTACAAACTCTGTTTGCTCTTGTTGTTGTAAATATGTAAAGCCAGCATTCAAGTTTTAGCAAAGATTATGAACTAACCATATTCACAATAACGCTTAGGTCTCATGTTTACTCATATCAATGGCATAATCAACTAGCGAGCAATAATAATAAATCTCGGATGACAACACTTTCTCAAAATAATCATAATATGATATAACAAGATGGTATCTCGCTAGCCCTTTCTGAGACCGCAAAACATAAATGCAGAGCACCTTTAAAGATCAAGGACTTACTAGACATTGTAATTCATGGTAAAAGAGATCCAATCAAGTCATAATCAATGTAAACTAACAGTAATGAATGCAAATGATAGTTGTGTTCTCCAGCTAGTGCTTTTTAATAAGAGGATGATGACTCAACATAAGAGTAAATAGATAGGCTCTTCATAGAGGGAAGCAAGGATTTGTAGAGGTGCCAGAGCTCGGTTTTGAAATAGAGGTGAATAATATTTTGAGCGGTATACTTTCATTGTCAACATAACAACCAAGAGATGGCGATATCTTCCATGCTACACACATTATAGGCGGTTCCCAAACAGAATGGTAAAGTTTATACTCCCCCTCCACCAACAAGCATCAATCCATGGCTTGCTCGAAACAACGAGTGACTCCAACTAACAAGAGTCCCAGGGGGAGTTTTGTTTGCAATTATTTTGATTTGATTTGCATAAAGCATGAGACTGGGCATCCCGGTGACCAGCCATTTTCTCGTGAGTGAGGAGCGGAGTCCACTCCTCTTGAGAATAACCCGCCTAACATGGAAGATGCGGACATCCCTAGTTGATACATGAGCTATTCGAGCATACAAAACATGATATTTATTTGAAGGTTTAGAGTTTGGAACATAGAAATTTACTTGGAACGGTAGGTAGATACCGTATATAGGTAGGTATGGTGGACTCATATGGAATAACTTTGGGGTTTATGGGATTGGATGCACAAGCAGTATTCCTGCTTAGTACAGGTGAAGGCTAGAAAGAGACTGGGAAGCGACCAGCTAGAGAATGACAACAGTCATGAACATGCATTAAAATTAATCAACACCGAATGCAAGCATGAGTATGATATAATGGACCATGAACAGAAATATCATAGAGGCTATGTTGATTTTGTTTCAGCTACATACGTGAACATGTGCCAAGTCAAGCCACTCGAATCGTTCAAAAGAGGATACCACCCTATCATACCACATCACAACCATTTTAATAGCATGTTGGCACGCAAGGTAAACCATTATAAGCTCCTAGCTAATTAAGCATGGCATAAGATACTATGATCTCTAGTTGTCATTGCAAACATGTTTATTCATAATAGGCTGAATCAGGAACGATGAACTAATCATATTTACAAAAACAAGAGAGGTCGAGTTCATACCAGTTTTTCTCATCTCAGTCAGTCCATCATATATCGTCATAGTCGCCTTTCACTTGCATGACCGAACGATGTGAATAATATTAAGAGTGCATGTGCATTGAACTAAGCTGGAATCTGCGAGCATTCAATAAATAGGAGAAGACAAGGCAATATGGGCTCTTGGTTAAATCAACAATAATGCATATAAGAGCCACTTCAACAATTTAATCATGGTCTTCTCCTATCGACCCCAAAGAAAAGAAAAGAAATAAAACTATTTACACGGGAAAGCTCCCAACAAGCAAAAGCAGAATAGGAAATATTTTTGGTTTTTTCTAATTACTACTATAAGCATGGAAATTAAAACTAGCTAAAAGCTACAACTAATTTTTTTGGGTTTTTCTTAAGGTTTATTAAACACACAAGAAGAAATCATAAAAAGAGAAAATAAACTAGCATGGATGATACAATGAAAAAGTATGAGCACCGACATCTAGCAATGAGTGGGTGAACATGAATGTAATGTCGGTGAGAAATACGTACTCCCCAAGCTTAGGCTTTTGGCCTAAGTTGGTCTAATGTCACGGATAATTCAGATAATAGACAGAAAATACTATTTTTACTTTATTTAATATAAATAACAAAAAGTAAAAAGAGGGTACAGGGAGTTGTGTTTTCTAAATTCATCCATCTCATGATCATCAAAAGGAACCCATTAACAAGGTTGATCAAGTCTTGTTAACAAACTCATTCCAAATAACATGGAACCCGAGAATTTTCGAATAACACTAGGTTACCTCAACGGGGATATGCACATCCCCAACAATAAGAATATCATATTTCTTTTTGACAGTAGGTAGAGGAAATTCAAAACCTCCAATAATAATCATTGGAATTTTTCCAATAGAGTTGATACTATGAACTTGAGGTTGTTTCCTCGGAAAGTGTACAGTATGCTCATTACCATTAACATGAAAAGTGACATTGCCTTTGTTGCAATCAATAACAGCCCCTGCAGTATTCAAAAAGGGTCTTCCAAGAATAATAGACATAGTATCGTCCTCGGGAATATCAAGAATAACAAAGTCCGGTAAAATAGTAATGTTTGCAACCACAACAGGCACATCCTCACAAATACCGACAGGTATAGCAGTTGATTTATCATCCATTTGCAAAGATATTTCAGTAGGTGTCAACTTATTCAAATCAAGTCTATGATATAAAGAGAGAGGCATAACACTAACACCGACTCCAAGATCACATAAAGTAGTTTTAACATAGTTTCTTTTAATGGAGCATGGTATAGTGGGTACTCCTGGATCTCCAAGTTTCTTTGGTATTTGAAAGTGCAACTATCCCTAGGTGGTTTTGGTAATTCATAACAACATATAGCTCATTGAGCTAATGCCATTCCAAGATGATTATTTCAGGAAAGCTCAATGATTGGCATGGCATGGATGTGAAAGTGGAACCCTCAAAATGCTAAGGACAAAGGATCGGTTCAAGCTCAAAAGCTCAAGACTCTTCATTTTATATTTTAGTGATCCAAGATCACCTTGAGTCTTTAGGAAAAGCCAGTACTATCAAGGAGGGATGAGGTGTTGCTTAATGAGCCTCTTGCTTCATGTGCTTAGTGATATGCTCCAAAAACCCTCAACTACTTTCCCATATCCACATTTGACCTAAACCCTAAGCCAAACTCGGTCCTACCGATTCTTTCTATCCGGCGCCACCGAGTTTCACTTGTCATAAGCCACTGCCAAACCCTAGCAATTCGGTTCTACCGATAGGGATCTCGGTCTCATCGAGATGGGATTGCAACCTCTCTGTTTCCCTTTCGTAACTTTTCGGTCTCACCGAAAGAGCGGATCGGTCCCACCGAGATTGCAATGTAAACTCTCTGTTTCCCTTTTGTAACTTTTCGGTCTCACCAAAAGAGAAAATTGGTCCCACCGAGTTTGCCTGACCAACTCTCTGGTTAGCTAATTACCAAAATCGGTCTCACCGAGTTTGTGTAATCAGACTCATCGAGATTACGTTATGCCCAAACCCTAACCATATCGGTCCTACCGAGTTGCATGTCAGTCCCACCGAAAATCTCTAACGGTCACTAGGTTTACCCTTTCGGTCCGACCGAGTTTGTTGATTCGGTCCCACCGAGATTGGTAAATTGTGTGTAACGGTTGGATTTTGTGTGGAGGCTATATATACCCCCCCACCTCCTCTTCATTCGTGGAGAGAGCCATCAGAACACATATACACTTCCAACTCATATGTTCTAAGAGAGAATCACCTACTCATGTGTTGAGACCAAGATATTCCATTCCTACCATATGAATCTTGATCTCTAGCCTTCCCCAAGTTGCTTTCCACAAAAACCTTCTTTCCACCAGATCCAAATCCTATGAGAGAGAGTTGAGTGTTGGGGAGACTATCATTCGAAGCACAAGAGCAAGGAGTTCATCATCAACACACCATTTGTTACTTCTTGGAGAGTGGTGTCTCCTAGATTGGCTAGGTGTCACTTGGGAGCCTCCGACAAGATTGTGGAGTTGAACCAAGGAGTTTGTAAGGGCAAGGAGATCGCCTACTTCGTGAAGATCTACCGCTAGTGAGGCAAGTCCTTCGTGGGCGATGGCCATGGTGAGATAGACAAGGTTGCTTCTTCGTGGACCCTTCATGGGTGGAGCCCTCCGTGGACTCGCGCAACCGTTACCCTTCGTGGGTTGAAGTCTCCATCAACGTGGATGTAGGATAGCACCACCTATCCGAACCACGGGAAAACATCCGTGTCTCCAATTGCGTTTGAATTCTCCAAACCCTTCCCTTTACATTCTTACAAGTTGCATGCCTTACTTTCTGCTGCTAATATACTCTTTGCATGCTTGCTTGAATTGTGTGATGATTGCTTGAATTGTTCTAATATAGCTAAAATCTGCCAAGAACTAAAATTGGGAAAAGGTTAAGTTTTTATTTGGTCAAGTAGTCTAATCACCCCCCCTCTAGACATACTTTCGATCCGACAGTATTCCACCCTTAAAAGTATAATTAGCAAGCATGGTGGAAATTTCAGCTTCCGGTATCTTCGTTTTATTAGTGACAATTTCTTTCATGTACTTAGCATAAGGATTCATTTTAAGCATATCAGTTAATCACATACGCAAAAAGATAGGTCTAATCATTTCAACAAAGCTCTCAAAATCCTCATCATCCTTTCTCTTGGATGGTTTGGGAGGAAAAGGCATGTGTTTCTGAACCCAAGGCTCTCTTTCCTTTCCGTGTTTCCTAGCAACAAAGTCTTACTTATCATAGCTTTGATTCTTTGATTGTGGGTTATCAAGATCAACAGCAGGTTCAATTTCTATATCATTATCATTACTAGGTTGAGCATCATCATGAACATTATCATTAACATTATCACTAGTTTCAGGTTCATTACCAGATTGTGTTTCAGCATCAGAAATAGGAATATCATTTGGATTCTCAGGTGTTTCAGCAATAGGTTCACTAGAAGCATGCAAAGTCCTGTCATTTTTCTTTTTCTTCCTTTTAGAAGAACTAGGTGCATCTATATTATTTCTCTGAGAATATTGCTCAATTCTCTTAGGATGGCCTTCAGGATACAAAGGTTCCTGAGTCATTTTACCACCTCTAGTCATAACTCTAACTGCATTATCATTATTCTTACTATTCAGTTCATTGAGCAAATCATTTTGAGCTTTAAGTACTTGTTCTACTTGAGTGGTAACCATAGAAGCATGTTTGCTAATAAGTTTAAGTTCACCTTTGACATTGGCCATATAATCACCCAAGTGTTCAAGCATACCAGCACTGCGTTTTAATTCTCTACCAAAATAAGCATTGAAGTCTTCTTCCTTAACCATAAATTTATCAAACTCATCTAAGCATGGGCTAGCAAACTTAGTAAATGGGATTTCAGCTTTATCATATCTATAGAGAGAGTTTACCTTTACTACCTGTGTCGGGTTATCAAGACCTTGTATTTCTTCAGTAGGCGTTAAATTAAGACCACGTATTTCTTCAATAGGAGGCAAATTCTTAACATCTTCAGCTTTAATACCCTTTTCTTTCATGGATTTCTTTGCCTCTTGCATATCTTCAGGACTGAGAAATAGAACACCTCTTTTCTTCGGAGTTGGTTTAGGAATAGGCTCAGGAGCTGGCTCAGGAAGTGTCCAATTATTTTCATTTGTCAACATATTATTCAATAGAATTTCAGCTTCATCCGGTGTTCTTTCCCTGAAAACAGAACCAACACAACTATCCAGGTAATCTCTGGAAGCATCATTTAGTCCATTATAAAAGATATCAAGTATTTCATTTTTCTTAAGAGGATGATCATGCAAAGCATTAAGTAACTTGAGAAGCCTCCCCCAAGCTTGTGGGAGACTATGTTCTTCAATTTGCACAAAATTATATATATCCCTCAAAGCAGCTTGTTTCTTATGAGCAGGGAAATATTTAACAGAGAAGTAATAAATCATATCCTGGGGACTACGCACACAACCAGGATCCAGAGAATTAAACCATATCTTAGCATCTCCCTTTAATGAGAACGGAAATATTTTAAGGATATAAAGGTAGCGAGATTTCTCATCATTAGTGAACAGGGTGGCTATATCATTTAATGTAGTAAGATGTGCCACAACAGTTTCAGATTCATAGCCTTAAAAAAGATCAGATTCAACCAAAGTAATTATATCAGGATCAACAGAGAATTCATAATCCTTATCAATAACATAGATAGGTGAAGTAGCAAAAGCAGGGCCAGGTTTCATTCTAGCATTAAGGGATTGCTGCTTCCATTTAGCTAATAACCTCTTTAGATCATATCTATCATTGCAAGCAAGAATAGATCTAGCAGATTCTTCATCTAGAACATAACCCTCAGGAACAACCGGCAATTCATATTTATTAGGGGGAGAGTCTTCATCATCACTTTCGTCAATATTATCAGTTTCAATAATTTCATTCTCTATAACCCTAGCAAGTTGTTCATCAAGAAATTCACCAAGTGGCACAGTAGTATCAAGCATAGAAGTAGTTTCATCATAAGTATCATGCATAGCAGAAGTGGCATCATCAATAACATGCGACATATCAGAATGAATAGCAGAAGCAGGCTTAGGTGTCGCAAGCTTACTCAAAATAGAAGGTGAATCAACTGCAGAGCTAGATGGCAATTCCTTACCCCCCCTCGTAGTTGAGGGATAAATCTTGGTTTTTGGATCTCTCAAGTTCTTCATAATGATAAGCAGATATAAATCCCAAGTGACTCAAAGAATAGAGCTATGCTCCCCGGCAACGGCGCCAGAAAATAGTCTTGATAACCCACAAGTATAGGGGATCGCAACAGTTTTCGAGGGTAGAGTATTCAACCCAAATTTATTGATTTGACACAAGGGGAGCCAAAGAATATTCTCAAGTATTAGCAGCTGAGTTGTCAATTCAACCACACTTGGAAACTTAATATCTGTAGCAAAGTAATATGATAGTAGTGGTAACGATAGCAAAAGGTAACGGTAACAAAAGTAGTGTTTTTGGTATTTTGTAGTGATGATAGCAATAGCAACGGAAAAGTAAATAAGCGAAGAACAATATATGGAAAGCTCATAGGCAATGGATCGGTGATAGAGAATTATGCCGGATGTGGTTCATCTTGTAACAGTCATAACCTAGGGTGACACAGAACTAGCTCCAGTTCATCAATGTAATGTAGGCATGTATTCCGAATATAGGCATACGTGCTTATGGAAAAGAACTTGCATGACATCTTTTGTCCTACCCTCCCGTGGCAGCGGGGTCCTAGCGGAAACTAAGGGATATTAAGGCCTCCTTTTAATAGAGTACCGGACCAAAGCATTGACACATAGTGAATACATGAACTCCTCAAACTACGGTCATCACCGGGAGTGGTCCCGATTATTGTCACTTCGGGGTTGCCGGATCATAACACATAGTAGGTGACTATAGACTTGCAAGATAGGATCAAGAACTCACATATATTCATGAAAACATAATAGGTTCAGATCTGAAATCATGGCACTTAGGTCCTAGTGACAAGCATTAAGCATAGCAAAGTCATAGCAACATCAATCTCAGAACATAGTGGATACTATGGATCAAACCCTAACAAAACTAACTCGATTACATGATAAATCTCATCCAACCCATCACCGTCCAGCAAGCCTACGATGGAATTACTCACACACGGTGGTGAGCATCATGAAATTGGTGATGGAGGATGGTTGATGATGATGATGGCGACGGATTCCCTTCCCGGTGCCCTGAACGGACTCCAGATTAGCCCTCCCGAGAGGTTTTAGGGCTTGGCAATGGCTCCATATCGTAAAACGCGATGAATCCTTCTCTCTTATTTTTTTCTCCCCGAAAGCAAATATATAGAGTTGGAGTTGAGGTCGGAGGAGCTCCAGGGGGCGCGCCCCCACCCTCGTGGCTAGGGCGTGGGCCCCCTGGTCTTGATCTTTTACCAGTATTTTTTTATTATTTCCAAAAAGACGCTCCGTGGAGTTTCAGGTCATTCCGAGAACTTTTGTTTCTGCACATAAATAACACCATGGCAATTCTGCTGAAAACAGCGTCAGTCCGGGTTAGTTCCATTCAAATCATGCAAGTTAGAGTCCAAAACAAGGGCAAAAGTGTTCAGAAAAGTAGATACGATGGAGACGTATCAAAAGGCATATCATTAAAATCAATAGGAGCACTTTTACTAGCAACCAATTTCATAAGAGCATCAACCTTTTTCACTCAAAGAAGAAATTTCTTCAGCCGAATTAACTTTTACTAGTAGCAGCTCTTTCGGTATGCCATTGTGAATAATTTGCCATGATATTATCAAGCAATTTGGTGGCTTCACCCAAAGTAATTTCCATAAAAGTACCACCCGCGACGTAATCTAAATGATTATGAGAAACATACCCCGCATAAAAAATTTGTATGATCATCCAAAGATTTAACCCATGAGTTGGGCAATTCCTTAGCATCATTTTCATCCTTTCACAAGATTGTGCAACATGCTCATGTTAAAGTTGCTTGAAATTCATGATCTGGGTTCTAAGGGAAATGATTTTTGCAGGCGGAAAATACTTAGTGATAAAAGCATCTTTGCATTTATGCCAAGAATCGATACTATTGCAAGCCAAAGAAGAGAACCAAATTTTTGTAGAATCACGCAAAGAAAATGGAAATAATTTCATCTTCACCACATCATTGTCCACATCTTTTTTCTTTTGCATATCGCATAATTCCACGAATGTATTAAGATGGATCAGGGCATCCTCATTAGGAGTACCGGAAAATTGATATTTCATAACAAGATTCAGCAAAGCAGTATTAATATCACAAGACTCTGCACTAGTGGCGGGAGGAGCAATCGGAGTGCCGATAAAATCATTGTTGTTGGTATTTGAGAAATCACACAACTTGGTGTTCTCTTGAGTCATGATGACTACTCAACAAGATTGCACTAAAAATAGATCCGACAAGAAAACGACGAACATAAAAGAGGGGCGAATAAAAATGACAATTTTTGTTAAGTGGGGGAGAGGAAAACAAGAGGCAAATTCCAAATAATGTAAATTGCTAGGAGATGTGATTTCTGATTAGGAACCTGGTATATGTTGAAGATCTTCCCCAGCAACGGCGCTAGAAATTCCCTTTTGATGGCGGCTTGAAGCTATGTTGGTATTTCCCCAAAGAGGAAGGGATGATGCAGGACATCGGCGGTAGGTCTTTCCCTCAGTGATGAAACCAAGATTATCAAACCAGTAGGAGAACCAAGCAACACAACGTAAATAACACCTGCACACAAATAACAAATACTTGCAACCCGCCGTGTAAAAGGGGTTGTCAATTCCTTTCGTGTAGCGGCGCCCCAAGATAGGCAAACGGAGGTGAATAAAATTGTAGTAGATTGATAGATCGAGTGCCAACTAAAATAAATAAGAATAAAATGCAACAAGGTATTTTTGTATTTTGGTTTAATATATCTAAAAATAAAAGCAAAGGAAAAGTAGATCGCAAAGGCAAATAATATGAGAAAGATACCCGGGGGCCGTAGGTTTCACTAGTGGCTTCTCTCGAGAAAATAGCAAACGGTGGGTAAACAAATTATTGTTTGACAATTGATAGAACTTCAAATAATCATGATGATATCCAGGAAATGATCATTACATAGGCATCACATCCAAGATTAGTAGATCGACTCTAGCTTGCATCTACTACTATTACTCCACACATCGACCGCTATCCAGCATGCATCTAGTGTATTAAGTTCATGGAAAAATAGAGTAATACATGCAATAAGAACGATGACATGATGTAGACAAGATCTATCTATGTAGAGACAGAACCCATCGTTTTATCCTTAGTAGTCACGATACATACGTGTCGGTTCCCCTTCTGTCACCGGGATCAAGCACCGTAAGATCGAACCCACTACAAAGCACCTCTTCACATTGTAAGATAAATAGATCAAGTTGGCCAAACAAAACACAAATATCGGAGAAGAAATATGAGGCTATAAGCAATCATGCATATAAGAGATCAAAGAAACTCAAATTACTTTCATGGATATAAAATGATAGATCTGATCATAAACTCAAAGTTCATCTGATCCCAACAAACACACCGCAAAAGAGGTACATCATATGGATCTCCAAGAGACTATTGTATTGAGAATCAAATGAGAGAGAGGAAGCCATCTAGCTACTAACTACAGACCCGAAGGTATACAAAGAACTACTCACGCATCATCGGAGAGGCACCAATGGAAGTGGCGAACCCCTCCGTGATGGTGTCTAGATTGGATCTGGTGGTTCTGGACTCTGTGGCGCTAGAATTGATTTTCGTCGACTCCCCTAGGGTTTCTGGAATATTGGTGTATTACAGAGCAAAGAGGCGGTCCGGGGGCACCCGAGGTGGGCACAACCCACCTGGGCGCGCCTGGGCCTCCCGGCACGCACTGGTGGGTTGTGCTCCCCTCGGAGCACCCCCAGGCGCTGCCTTGGCCCATTGGGTGTCTTCTAGCCCCTAATAAATCTCCATAAAGTTTTGTTGAATTTGGAATCCGTTTGGTATTGATTTCGTGTGATGTAAAAAACATGCAGAAAATAGCAAGTGGCACTTGGCACTATGTTAATAGATTATTACCAAAAAATGGTGTAAAATGATTATAAAACATCCAAGATTGATAATATAACAGCATGGAACAATAAAAATTATAGATACATTGGAGACGTATCAACAAGGTATTCCTCCGGTGTCCGGGAGTTGCATAATCTCATAGTAGAAGGAATATGTATTTGACATGAAGAAAGCAATAGCAATAAAACTGAACGATCAATATGCTAAGCTAACGGATGGGTCATGTCCATCACATCATTCTCCTAATGATGTGATCCCGTTATCAAAGACAACTCATGTCCATGGTTAGGAAACCTTAACCATCTTTGATCAACAAGCTAGTCTAGTAGAGGCTCACTAGGGACACGATGTTTGTCTATGTATTCACACATGTATTAAGGTTTCCAATCAATACAATTCTAGCATGAATAATAAACCTTTATCATGAATAGGGAAATATGAAATAACAACTTTATTATTGCCTCTAGGGCATATTTCCTTCAGTCTCCCACTTGCACTAGAGTCAATAATCTAGTTCACATCACCATGTGATTTAACACCCATAGTTCACATCGCCATGTGACCAACACGCAAAGAGTTTACTAGAGTCAATAATCTAGTTCACATCGACATGTGATTAATACCCAAAGAGTACTAAGGTGTGATCATGTTTTTCTTGTGAGAGAGGTTTAGCCAACGGGTCTGTCATATTCAGATCAATATTTAATTTGCAAATTTATATGTCTACAATGCTCTGCATGGGGCTACTCTAGCTAATTGCTCCCACTTTCAATATGTATCCAGATAGAGACTCAGAGTCATCTGGATTAGTGTCAAAGCTTGCATTGACGTGACCCTTTATGACGAACTCTTTATCACCTCCATAACAGAGAAACATTTCCTTATTCCTACAAGGATAATTTTGACCGCTATCCAGTGATTCACTCATGGATCACTCATGTACCTCCTTGTCAATACCATGGCAAGGCACACAATAGGTCTGGTACATAGCATGGCATACTTTATAGAACCTATGACTGAGGCATAGGGAATGACTTTCATTCTCTATATATTTTGTCGTGGTCGGGTATTGAGTCTAACTCAACTTCACACCTTGTAACACAGGCAAGAACCCTTTCTTTGACTGATCCATTTTGAACTTCTTCAAAACTTTATCAAGGTATGTGCTTTGTGAAAGTCCTATCAAGCATCTTGATCTATCCCTATAGATCTTTATGCCCAATATATAAGTAGCTTCACCAAGGTCTTTCATTGAAAAATTATTTTTCAAATATCCTTTTATGCTATCCAAAAATTCTATATCATTTACAATCAGCAATATGTCATCCACATATAATATCAGAAATGCTACAGAGCTCCCACTCACTTTCTTGTAAATACATGCTTCAGCATAATTATGTATAAAACCATATGTTTTGATCATCTCATCAAAGCATATATTCCAACTCCGAGATGCTTGCACCAGTCCATAGATGACCGCTGGAGCTTGCACACTTTGTTAGCACCTTTAGGATCGACAAAACCTTCTGGATGCATCATATAAAACTGTTCTTTAAGAAATCCATTAAGGAATGCAGTTTTGACACCCATTTGCCAGATTTCATAATCGTAAAATGTGGCAATTGCTAACATGATTCAGACAGACTTAAGCATCGCTACGGGTGAGAAAGTCTCATTGTAGTCAACTCCTTGAACTTATCGAAAACACTTTTTGTGACAAGTCGAGCTTTGTATATAGTGATATTACCATCAGCGTCCATCTTCCTCTTGAAAATCTATTTATTCTCAATGGCTTGCCAATCATCGGGAAAGTCCACCAAAGTCCACACTTTGTTCTCATACATGGATCCTATCTCGGATTTCATGGCCTCAAGCCATCTGTCGGAATCTGGACTCATCATAGCTTCTTCATATTTCGTAGGTTCGCCATGGTCTAGTAACATGACTTCTAAGATAGGATTACTGTACCACTCTAGTGCGGAACGTGCTCTGTTCGACCTACGAGGTCCAGTAGTAACTTGATCTGAAGTTTCATGATCATCATCATTAGCTTTCTCTCTAGTTGGTGTAGGCATCATGGGAACAGTTTTATGTGATATGCTACTTTCCAATTCGAGAGAAGGTACAATTACCTCATCAAGTTCTACTTTCCTCCCTCTCACTTCTTTCAAGAGAAACACCTTCTCTAGAAAGGATCCATTCTTAGCAACAAAGCTCTTGCCTTCGGATCTGTGGTAGAAGGTGTACCCAATGGTTTCCTTAGGGTATCCTATTAATACGCATTTCTGCACTTTGGGTTCGCTTATCATGCTAAAACCATTTGACATAAGCATCGCATCCCCAATCTTTTAAGAAAAGACAACTTAGGTTTGTTGCCAAACCATAGTTCATACAGTCTCATCTCAACGGATTTAGACGGTGCCCTATTTAACGTGAATGTGGCTGTCTCTAATGCATAACCCAAAAACGATAACGGTAAATCGGTAAGAGACATCATAGAACGCACCATATCCAATAAAGTGTGGTCACGACATTCAGACACACCATTATGCTCTGGTGTTTGATACGTCTCCAATGTATCTATAATTTTTTATTGTTCCATGCTATTATATTATCAATCTTGTATGTTTTATAATCATTTTATATCATTTTTTGGTACTAACCTATTGACATAGTGTCGAGTGCCAGTTCCTATTTTTTCCATGTTTTTTACATCACAGAAAATCAATATCAGACGGAGTCCAAATGCCATGAAACTTTACGGAGAATTTTTATGGGCCAAGAGGAACACAACGGGCCCTGGCTGTGCTTGGGGGTGCCCCGAGGGGGGCACAACCTACCAGGGCGCGCCAGGAGGCCCAGGCGCGCCCTCGTGGGTTGTGCCCACCTCGGGTGCCACCCGGACCGCCTCTTTGCTCTATAAATACCCCAAAAATCCCAGAACCCTAGGGGAGTCGACGAAATATTCATCCAGCCGCCGCAGGGTCCAGAACCACCAGATCCAATCTAGACACCATCTCGGATGGGGTTCACCACCTCCATTAGTGCCTCTCCGATGATGCTTGAGTAGTTCTTTGTAGACCTTCGGGTCCGTAGTAAGTAGCTAGATGGCTTCATCTCTCTCTCTCTCTCTCTCTCTCTCTCTCTCTCTCTCTCTCTTTATCCTCAATACAATGGTCTCTTGGATATCCATATGATGTAACTCTTTTGCTGTGAGTTTGTTGGGATATGATGAACTTTGAGTTTATGATCAGATCTATCTTTTTATATCCATGAAAGTTATTTGAGTTTATTTGATCTCTTTTATGCATGATTGCTTATACCCTCGTATTTCTTATCCGATATTTGGGTTTTGTCTGGCCAACTTGATCTATTTATCTTGCAATGGGAACATGTGCTTTGTAGTGGGTTCGATCTTACAATGCTTGATCCTAGTGACAGTAAGGGAAACAACACATATGTATCATTGCTACTAAGGACAAAACGATGGGGTCTATCTCTACACAAATAGATCTTATCGACATCATGTCATCATTCTTATTGCATTACTCTGTTTCTCCATGAACTTAATACACTAGATGCATGTTGGATAGCGGGATGTGTGGAGTAATAGTAGTAGATGTAGGCAGGAGTCGGTCTACTAATCTTGGACGTGATGCCTATATAATGATCATTGCCGGGAAATCGTCATGAGTATTTGAAGTTTTATCAACTGTCCAACATTAAATTTTTTACCCACCGTTGCTATTTTTCTCGAGAGAAGCCACTAGTGAAACCTACGACCCCCGGGTCTTCTTTCTCATATATTTGCCTTTACGATCTATTTTTATTTTCTTTTATTTTCAGATCTATTAATCCAAAAACCCAAAAATACCTTGCTGCAATTTATTTTATTTGGCATTCGATCTATCAATATTTACAACCTTTTTCCCATCACACACCAATTTCTGTCACCGTTACCCCGAAAGGGATTGACAACCCCTTTAACACGTCGGGTTGCGAGGATTTGTTATCTGTGTGCAGGGGATGTTTACATTGTGTTGCTTGGTTCTCCTAATGGTTCGATAACCTTGGTTTCATATTTGAGGGAAATACCTACCGCCGCTGTGGTGCATCATCCCTTCCTCTTTGATTAAATACCGACGTAGCTTCAAGCGACATCAAAAGGAATTTCTGGCGCCGTTGCCGGGGAGGATCTTCAACATATACCAGGTTCCTAATCACAAATCTCATCTCCTTGGAATTTACATTATTTTCTATTTTCCTCACGTTTTCCTCTCCCCCACTTCACAAAAATTAGCCATTTTATTCGCCTCTCTTTTTCGTTCGCCGATTTCCTATCAGATCTATCCTTTGTTTGCAATCATGAGTGATTTCGGTATGGCACCAACAGATGATGGCCTAACTCCTAAAATTGGACGTACGGGCAATCTGGATGCTAAAACTTTTATCTTGGGGCAAGGGAACATCATGGGAAAAGAAAGTATCCAAGAATTTTTCAATTGTGTTCAGAAGCTAAGTCTTGATGATGCCCCTATACTTAAAACTACTAGATCTTATGCGAATGCTATTTCAGCACTAGTTCTGCAACTTGAAAGTAAATTTATTCGTACCCATCCTAGTTTGCAAAGATTGTTTTTTGAGCTCCTCGTTATAAAGAATCCTAGAGCTAAAAAGTTGGCCACTCTTGTTCTCATGAATGAGTTTGCTTACATAATTCGAGAAGCTAGGGAAATCTTTGACTTTTATGGTATGAATCGTGTAAAACCTATGATAGATGAAATTCTTTACAATAGTGACTACGCTTTAAGACATTTGCTTGGGTGCAATAAAATCTTTGATGAGAATCTTAAAAAAGTAAGTCCTAGTTCTAGATATAATCCAACAAGTTTTCAATAATTTTAATCAACATTACTCTTGGATTGTTGCGAGAAATCAAAAGGGGTATGATGAAAACCAACTTGGATTGCTAAGGCCTCTATGGATAACATGTTTTATGTTGTGTTTACAAAACCCCATGATGGAAATACATCTAAGAAAGTTAAGAACAAGGATGCCAGAACTTAGATCCTTGCTTTATGCCTAGCTAAGGGCGTAAAACTATAGCGCTTGTTGGGAGGCAACCCAATGAATAACATTTATTTATGCTTTTTGCTTCCTGTTTTTGTGTGTTAACACAATTATGCTAATGTTATGATTGTGTTTTTTATGTTTTAATTAGTGTTTCTGCCAAGTAAAGCCTTTAGGATCTTCTTGGGTGATAGTTGTTTGATCTTGCTAAAAAAACAGAAACTTTTACGGTCACGAAATTAATTTTGATTTTTTACCCGAGAGGATAAAATACCCATTCCACTTGAAATAGATCAACATACAAATTGCTCAGGTCGTCCTAATTTTTTAGAATTTTTGGAGTTATGGAAGTATTCTAAATAGTCATATTGCTACAGACTTTTCTGTTTTGACAGATTCTGTTTTCTTTGTGTTGTGTGCTAATTTTGATGGATCTATGGTTTTCTTTGATGAGTTTTTGCCAGGGAAAAGTTGGAAGACAATAAATATAATACAAAAACAAAATATGAAAGGTTTTGATACAGTACTTATAGTAGTGATTTATTATTCTTATAATAACGGATCTCACGAAGGTTTTGTTGAGTTTTGTGTGATTGAAGTTTTCAAGTTTTGGGTTATCTTACGATGGATGAAGGAAGGATGGAAGAGCCTAAGCTTGGGGACGCCCTGGCATCCCAAGCTATTATACAAAAATGAGAAACCAACTAAGCTTGGGGATGCCCCCGAGTGGCATCCCCACTTTCTTCCAACGATCATCGGTATTTTACTCAAAACTATATTTTTATTCGTCACATGATATGTGTTTTGCTTGGAGCGTCTTGTATGATATGAGTGTTTATTTGTTTTATTTTGTGTTTTAAGTCATCAATCCTTGCTGGACACACCTATTTGAGAGAGCCAAAATTATGTCATGACCTGTTAGAATTGCTCTCTATGCTTCACTTAAATTTGTATGTGCAATGGACTTGCTCTAGTGCTTCACTTATATCTTTTTGAGCACGGTGTGCTTTAGTATTTTTGAAGAAATGCTCTCTTGCTTCACTTAGATTTATTTGGCAGTTAGTAAAATTTTCAATAAATTCTCTCTTGCTTCACTTAAATTAATTTGAGAGAAAGAAAAAATATATTATGCTCATGATGTTCACTTATATTTGTTGGAGCTTGTCAAAAGCAACACATGAAAATTAGTCCCAAAGTGATAGATATCCAAGAAGGATATAATAAAAACTTTCATGAAGATCATTGGACAAAATAAACTTGATTCTTAGTAATAATTTTGAGATATGATGATGTGATATGTGAGTTATGCTGGTGAGTAATTATGCTTTAGTAAGAATATTGGTGTTAAGGTTTGTGATTCCCTATGCAAGTACGAAAGTCAATTGTCATGCAATGAAATTATATCCTACTTATGGTGCATTATTCGGTGTTATTTATGCTTAATGCTTGCTTATGCGATTATTTGTTTCTTAGTTGGTCGCTTCCCAATCCTTTTGCTAGCCTTCATTTTGCACTAAGTATGATCACTACTTGTGCATTCAAAAACCTTTAACCCAATTTTGCCACATGAGTCCACTATATCTACCTATATGCGATATTCTTTTGCCATTCTACGCAAATTTGCATGTGCCATCTCTAATTTTCAAAACAAACTTCTCTTTTGTGTGTTTGTTTCGCTCGCGGAGAGGTGAGGGGTGGCTAATATTTTCCATGTTAGATGTGTTATTCTCATGATGAGAGTTTATTCACTTTTCATTGCACGAGAGTAAGGCAAAGGTATTAGGGATGCCCAGTCCCGAAATGCAAAAAAATTGAATTTACTCTATGTTGTCAAATAATAAATTCCTTGGAAAGTGTTTGTCGGCGTTCTGGGAATGGGGGTCCCCAGACTTGCCTGCCTGTGGCCTACGACGTGGCTCAACAGGGGCCCAGCACGGCCCATCTTCATCAACACAAGACTCAAGACCCTCGCGAGGGGCCAAGCCTCGCGGGGCGGACGACACGGAGCTTCCTCAGGCACGGCCTCGTCAGGCTGGCTCACGAGGAGGCGGAGAGATCAAGGCGGGGTACCTCGCGAGGTGCCCGTGACGCAAGCCATGACGACTCAAGGCGCCAGGCGGGTGCCAGCCCGTGCAGCGTCCTCCTTTCCTCTTTGGTGCAAAGGGAGCAAGCGCAGCCGCAGATTACCGAGGCATCAGGCAAAGGTTGCCATTTCGGTGCAACGAGACCAAGACCAGGAGGACTACGAGACGGAGGTCGCCGTGGAGCCCAAGCCGGCGTCATCACCAGAGCTTTGCGCAGGCGAAGACTGTTTTTGTCAGGATATCTCATACTTGCTGTCCCCCTTCAAATTAGCCCGCCATTGTTGGCTCCCTTCCCGCTCAATATTTGGGAAGAGGACCAGGGCCTCTATAAATAGGACTAGCCACCACAGTGTAGGGGGGATCGGTAAAAACCGAAACCACGAGATCGGTCAGTCAATCAGGCAGAGAGAGAGAGAGAAAGGTGGCTGAACTCTTCCCAGCAGTTCATCGCCCCAGCCAAGAGCAGACCCTCGTGAGGCTGTTCTTCCTTGTATTGCTCATCATCATCAGCCCAAGAGGCAATCCACCCACCACACACTGGAGTAGGGTATTACACCACAACGGTGGCCCGAACCAGTATAAACCTTGTGTCTCTTGTGCAGTTCTTTTAGTAGTTTAGATCTTTGCGAGATGGTGAGGTAGAAGACGTAATCTCCGCACGCACCCCAGTTTTCGAACCTTAAGGGTCTGCCGGAACCCGAAATCCGACATTTGGCGCGCCACATAGGGGTGCGCCGGAATTCGTCTTCCACCGCCCCGTTCTCCCCCGACCGTCGCATCCATGTCCGACGCTCGATGGGCCCGCACCGAGCGCTGGGCCGCCATTGCCTCTCGCATCGCCCAGACGGCGCCCGTCAGCTGACGTCCTCGCCGTTCCCCGTCACCCGCCATCAACGCCGCCACCGGCCCGGCGGGGGGCGAGCAGCAAGCGTCCTCTGAGCATCCCTCCGTGCGGCAAGACGGCCGCACCGCTACTCCATCACTCATGCCAGCTGGTTCTTCGTCCTGCGCGCTCCGCGCACCCTTGGAGGCTCGAGCTGCGCTCATCACGGCAAACGAGCTCCTGCGCTACCGTCTCGTCGACGACGTCTACAAAGAGTGGCTCGACCGCGTCGCCGAGCTCGTCCACGCCGCAGGGGGCTCTCCCGCGCCGCCGGTTCCGCTGCGCCACACCCCGCCCCGCACGGGCAACAAAGCTCCGGGGGCGTACCAGCCGCCTCCTCCCCAAGAAGACGCCGTGGCTCCAAGGCGCGTGGCCCCTGGGCGGAACCCGCTCCGTCAGGTGCCAGCGCAGCAAGAACGGAGCTGCCAAGAAGTCCCACGCCCACAAGGGGCTGCCCGGGCGCTCCCTGCTCCGGCACGCCGTGAACCTGCCCCAGCTCCAGCACGCCAAGACCCCGCGCTGCTCCTAGCCGCAGCGCGTGGGGACCCTCAAGACCAAGCTCTCCACCAGCCGAAGCCTTTCATGGCCACCACAGGATGCCGTGCCTACACCACCGAGCTGCGCAGCGCTGCGTGGCCCGGCAAGTTCAAGCCAGACCTGCCTCCTTGTTACGACGGCACGACTGACCCTGCAGAGTTCCTCCAGCTCTATGAGCTGGGCATTGAAGCTGCCAGCGAGGACGAGAAGGTCATGGCGAACTGGTTTTCCATGGCGCTCAAGGAAGGAGCTCGCACCTGGCTCCTGAATCTGGCTCCAGGCACAATCTCTTCCAGGGACCAGATGCGCACCCGCTTCATCGCCAACTTCCAAGGTACTCGCGACCGGCCACCCGCCGTGAGCGACATGCGCCACATCAAGCAACAACCCGAGAGACCCTGCAAAAGTACATCCAGCACTTCAACAGCGCGCGCCTCAAGATCCCCAAGGTGTCTGAGGAGGCCATCATCTCGGTCTTCTCCGATGGAGTGCGCGACGTCAAGATGAAGGAGGAGCTGGCGATGCATGAAGACATGTGCACCTCCCTGGAGCTGTTCAACTTGGCGACCAAATGCGCCAGGGCTGAAGAGGGACGCCTCTCCCTCCTCGAGCTGCCTGCCGCAGACCCAGAAGAGAAGAAGCCCAAGGCCAAGGACGTGAAGCGCAAGGGGGCTGCCATGCTCGCGGCAGAACCAGACACCAAGCGGGGCAAAGATCTGCCTGAGCCCTCCAGGGGCAGCCGGTACTGTGTGTACCACGACCTCCACACCCACAACACCAACGAATGCCAAGAACTCCGCGCCGTGCGAGAAGGAAGGATCGGCCATCGTCCCGACCGCGCTGATCGGGGCTACGGCCGAGGAGGAGGAAGAAACGCAGGACGCTGGGAAGACCGCGGCCCGCGCCCAGGGTGGCGCGATCAACCTCACGAGGATCGCTGGCGAGATCTGCCTCGCGAGGGGTACTGGAGGGATCAGCCTCGTAAGGATCGCCCACAGGGCAACGCAGGCCTCCCTCCACTGCCGCCTCAGCCAACTAGGAACGAGGACCGCCATCAAGACGAAGGGGCTGGGGGCTTCCAGGAGCCACGCGCAATCGCCTGCATCCTGGGCGGAGCTCAAGCCCCAGCCTCCCAACGCATCTTCAAGCAGTTTGCCCGCGAAGTGAATGCAGTCCTCCCCAGGCTTGAAGCAACGCGCCCTCTCAGGTGGTCGGCATGCGCCATCACATTCAGCTCAGCGGATCAACTCAAGTGTGCAGCCACAGCCGGAGTCCTCCCGATGCTTTGCTCCCCAGTTATCAGCAATGTACTGGTCACCAGGACCCTCATCGATGGTGGGGCAGGGCTCAACGTCCTGTCTGTGGAAACGTTCAACAATCTCCAAGTGCCCTACGACCAGCTTCAGCCAACCAAGCCCTTCTCCGGAGTCACCGACGGCTCCACGGACCTGATTGGGCAGGTCCGCCTCCCTGTCACCTTCGGGGCACGCAACAACTACCGCACCGAGCTCATCGACTTCGACGTCGCCCACATCCGCCTGCCGTACAACACCATCCTCGGGTACCCAGCACTGGCCAAGTTCATGGCCGTGACTCACCATGGCTACAACGTCCTCAAGATGCCAGGAAGCGGCGGAGTCATCATGGTGCCCTGTGAAGAGAAGGATGCAGTGTGTTCCCTGGAGCGAGCCTTTCAGGCCGCGTCCCTGGAAGACCCGGATCGCGGAAGTAGGAGGCTTCCTGAGACCACCCCCAAGAAGAAGAAGACATCGTCCGAACCGGCCCCTCGGGAGGCGGGCCCCTCAGGGCCCGCATCTGCCCGGGGGAACCTTCTTCCATCGCATAGGAAAGCGCGCCCGGCGCCCTCCTCAGGCAGGGCTCGGGGGCTCTCCCCTGGAGGGCCACCGACCTGGCCAGGGTCACGAGGGAGGCGCTTGGGCACCACGTGGAGGCATGTTTCGAAGCACGTTTCCCTCAAGAAGGAGCAAGGCAAGGAAGGTCAGACCCGCAGGAGTTCGTCGACAAGGCCATCCAAGAACTACAGGAATCAAGAATCATGAGAGGTTGCCGCCGTCTACCGGCTGTAGCTCCCCATCCAGGCAAGGATGGTGGGCTGCGCGTCTGCATCGACGTACCAGGGCTCAACCAAGTCGCTACGATGGAGCGCCTCTGGCCCTCGCGAGTGGGGCGCTACGGGGGTCCGCCCCACAGCTACGTTCGCATGCCTTACGGCTTGCCGAGCGCGGTCGCTACGCACCAGCGCTTCATGAGGGGCATCATGGAGGCTCAAGAAGACAGGCGTTCCGCAGCCTTGGCGGAGATGGAGATGATTCGCGAAGAGCTACCAGTGCCTCCGGAGCCTCCCGAGGCCCCTGGGCCTGGGGGCTCATGAGGATTGGCTTCTGCAGCCCACCGAGTCTGCCGCACCAACACCCCTTCGCCCTCGACACCCTCAGGTGACATCTCACAAGTTTCATTTCCAGCTGGGAGCGCCCTCCCAGGGCTGCATTGTTCCCAGGCCACGTGGGTCCGTCCCTGCGGTATGTATCCCTTTTACCTCATGTCGTTAGCTTGCTTTGATGGGGGCGCCCCTCGGGCTGCATCATCCCCAAGTCGCGCGGGCCTGACCCAGCGATGTCTACCTTTCCAGCATCTATTTGAATGAATCCCCTCCTTCGCGGCTAATGTTTGATCTAGTTGCCTGCTCAACTGACGCCAACTAACGGAATTGCTCCCACAACGGCACAACGCTTGCGCATGGGTCCATCCCTACAACACCGACAAACCTGAATGGCTGAGCTCTGGCCGCGGCAGCCCCGCATAGCGCCACCTCGTCAAGCCTCCAGTGCCTCACCTCCCTCGGAAGCAACTAACGGCAGACTGATAATTGTCATGGCAACCTCTCTTTCCTTCTATGATGAGTTTACAGGATCCCCTAAGGGAGTTGCGCCAGGCAAGGCCCTCACGATGTTCCTTTCACTCTCGTCGGCGCGAACTACTTGCACGTTAAAGGGGGGTGCCTGAGCATCGCGACTCCGGGCTCCTACCGGCCTCCAGCCCTCACCCTCTGGCCTTGACCACGGCATCGCGACCTGGCATACCAGCGATGGCTGAGACTAGCTCGAGGGCCGGGACCCGAGGACGTAGAGCAGAAAGGGGAGCAAAGGCGGGGGAGAAGGGGCTCGTGAGGACCTCGCCAAGCGATTCCGCTCCTGCCGACGCGCTGACCCGACGACACACCAGGGATAATCCCCGACTCTCGAGATAAGTCATCGCCCGAAAGCACCGGCTATCGTAGCACTACCCCCGCACTTAATGCAATTCCATGTTAGCGACGCCGCTCTCCTTTCTCGCCGAGTGACGGCTGCTTGGGCGCCAAAGGGGACCTCCTGAGCATCGTGACTCAGGGGCTCTTACCGGACCCCGGGTTGCTCACCTCCTGGCCTTGACCACGGCATCGCGACCTGGCATACCAGCGACGGCTGACGCCGCCTTGGGACTGGGACCTGTCAACACAGAGCACCAAGCCCTCGCGAGGTTCGAAAGGGAGAACTGAGCTAAGACGGAATCAGCAACTCGCACAGCTCTACAACAAGAGTTATGTATTAACAAACAGGATTACAAGCATCTTACAAGCCCCTATTGGGTGCATCTTGATTCCTCGCAGGGAACGGATCCTAAGGGATACTAACCACACGCGCTCCTGCAAAAGATGCCATCATCAACAGTGGACCATCAAGCGCCGGCGCCAACCCCATCCAGATCAGAGGTGGCGACGGCCAGACGAGCCCGCCCTGCTCCAGGAGCGGCGCCGGCTCGGGGTCTCGTAGCTGTCGTCACTCGTCTCCGGAGTCACGAAGATCTCGCCGGAGTTGCTGGATCCTCCGGCGCCCCTGTCGCCTGCAAAGCCGCCAAGGGAGCGGTCAACGGGCCTAGCCCTCACCATGGCGAGGTCCCGGCCACCTCTCCCAGGGCAACACTCCAGGCGGCGCCCGTTCGCGTCGAAGACCTTGAAGAACATCACCGAAGCGCCATCATACTCCAAGTGGACCGCGAAGACGCCCCTTACCCTGCAAACCCGGGCGATCTCTCTCCAGCCACGAGTCATTTAGACCTCGCCCGGGGCAATGACCGCGACCTCTGCCTCGGACGCGAGGGTGCTGCAACCGGCGTGCTGCAGCCAGAGCTCCAGGGGCTCCTCCGGCGGGATGATGGAGGCAAAGAAGGGAGGCAGGCGGATCCAAGACTGGAGAGGAATGGCGACGTGGAGCACGAACTCTTGGGAGGAGCCCTCGTCATGGACCCCAGGAGGAACAACCCACACCTTCGTGGCCCGTCGGCGCCGACGACGGCGCTGACCGCGGGGATCAGCGTCGACCCCTTCGAGGCCCTCGACGTGGGCATGCAAGGGAAGCGGGAACCCCAGCGGAGCCCGCTCGCACCGAGGCCTCGACACCACCTGACGGTTCTCCTCGTCCCGGCCACAAAGGGCGAGCCGTTTCTTCAGCGGGAGCGGGTCTGGTCCCTCTCGAGGGGCCTTTCCCTTCTCCGCTACAGAGAACCGGCGAATCGGAGCCATCGCGGCAAGACGGAGCAAGGATCGGGAAGAAGGAGAAACAAGGAGGGATGGACTGGAAGGGCACGCGCAGTTCCGTACTTATAGCCGGCGAAGGCCAACCGCCGGCCTCCACGATCGCAGGTAATCATGACACGATTTGCATGCAGGGACTTGTCCAACTCACGCGATCACCAAGGTGTCATGGGGAAGTGGAGACGCCCACGTCCAATCAACCGCCATGCAGCGCCCAAGGCCGCAGGCTGTTAGGGCCCGCGGCGCTTCGCCCTTGCCCTTTCGCCTCTCGGCACGGCCAAGTCCGGGTGCGCCTTGGGCTCGGGGGCTACTGTTGGCGTTCTGGGAACGGGGGTCCCCAGACTTGCCTGCCTGCGGCCTACGGCGTGGCTCAACGGGGGCCCAGCACGGCCCATCTTCATCAACACAAGACTCAAGACCCTCGCGAGGGGCCAAGCCTCACGGGGCGGACGACACGGAGCTTCCTCAAGCGCGGCCTCGTCAGGCTGGCTCACGAGGAGGCGGAGAGATCAAGGCGGGGTACCTCATGAGGTGCCCGTGACGCAAGCCATGACGACTCAAGGCGCCAGGCGGGTGCCAGCCCGCGCAGCGTCCTCCTTTCCTCTTTGGTGCAAAGGGAGCAAGCGCAGCCGCGGATTACCGAGGCATCAGGCAAAGGTTGCCATTTCGGTGCAACGAGACCAAGACCAGGAGGACTATGAGACGGAGGTCACCGTGGAGCCCAAGACGGCGTCATCACCAGAGCTTTGCGCAGGCGAAGACTGCTTTTGTCAGGATAGCTGATACTTGTTGTCCCCCTTCAAATTAGCCCGCCATTGTTGGCTCCCTCCCCGTTCAATATTTGGGAAGAGGACCAGGGCCTCTATAAATAGGACTAGCCACCACAGTGTAGGGGGGATCGGTAAAAACCAAAACCACGAGATCGGTCAGTCAATCAGGCAGAGAGAGAGAGAGAGAGAGAGAGAGAGAAAGGTGGCTGAACTCTTCCCAACAGTTCATCGCCCCAGCCAAGAGCAGACCCTCGCGAGGCTGTTCTTCCTTGTATTGCTCATCATCATCAGCCCAAGAGGCAATCCACCCACCACACACTGGAGTAGGGTATTACACCACAACGGTGGCCCGAACCAGTATAAACCTTGTGTCTCTTGTGCAGTTTTTTGAGTAGTTTAGATCTTTGGGAGGCGGTGAGGTAGAAGACGTAATCTCCGTGCGCACCCCAGTGTTCGAACCTTAAGGGTCTGCCAGAACCCGAAATCCGACAGTGTTGGTATCGAGGGCACCTATGGATACGGTTAGCCATGCAAAGTGAAAGTATGGTGGAAAAAGGAATAAACTTTATTTTCTGTTTGGGAACCGCCTATGATTTATCTATGCATTGAAAGTATTGTGAACTCTAAGTCGTTTTCATTGGTGGGATGGATACACCTCTCAAAATATTTTTATCTCTAAGTTTTTTGCTTTGAGCTCTGACACCTCTACAAATCCCTACTTCCCTTTGCGAAGGACCTTTCTTTTACTTTATGCAATTTTTATTTTGAGTCTCCATCTTCTCTTATAAAAGCACCAACTAGGAGGCAATATGATCGTACTTAAGTATTGGGTGTAGCTAATATTCGAGTGTGTTTCATGAATGGATCAATGTTTGAGGATGATGGGCTAGGGATAACTTATTTAGCGTTGATATTTTGGAAGACGTGGTTGCTTGTTGATATGCTTGAGTATCTAAATTATCATTTCAAAACTAGACTATTGCTTTGAACAACTAAAAGTCCAAATATCCATGATATAAAGAAAATAATATGATATGACATGATAGGCAAGATTCCACATCAAAAAATTAGTTTTTATCACCTACCTACTCGATGACAAGTAGGAGTTAAGCTTGGGGATGCTGATACGTCTCCAACATATCTATAATTTTTGATTGTTTCATGTTGCTATATTATCAATCTTGGATGTTTTATAATCATTTTATATTATTTTTTACTACTAACCTATTGACATAGTGCCAAGTGCCAGTTCCTGTTTTTTCCGTGTTATTTACATTGAGAAAATCAATATCAGGCGGAGTCCAAATATCATGAAACTTTACGAAGAATTTTTATGGGCCAAAAGGAACACAACGGGCCATGGCTGCACCTAGGGGGTGCCCCAAGGGGGGCACAACCCACCAGGGCGCGCCAGGAGGCCCAGGCACACCCTGGTGGGTTGTGCCTACCTTGGGTACCCCCTAGACCGCCTCTTTGCTCTACAAATACCCCAAAAATCCTAGAACCCTTCGATGAAATATTCATCCAGCCGCCGCAGAGTCCAGAACCACCAGATCCAATCTAGACACCATCTCGGATGTGGTTCACCATCTCCATTGGTGCCTCTTTGATGATGCGTGAGTAGTTCTTTGTAGACCTTTGGGTCCGTAGTTAGTAGCTAGATGGCTTTATCTATCTCTCTCTCTCTCTCTCTCTCTCTCTCTCTCTCTCTTAATCCTCAATACAATGGTCTCTTGAAGATCCATATGACGTAACTCTTTTGCGGTGTGTTTGTTGGGATCCGATGAACTTAGAGTTTATGATCAGATCTATCTTTTTATATCCATGAAAGTTATTTGATTTTCTATGATCTCTTTTATGCATGATTGCTTATAGCCTCATATTTATTCTATGATATTTGGGTTTTGTTTGGCCAACTTGATCTATTTATCTTGCAAAGGGAAGAGGTGCTTTGTAGTGGGTTCGATCTTACGGTGCTTGATCCCAGTGACAGAATGGGAAACGACACGTATGTATCGTTGCTACTAAGGATAAAATGATGGGGTCTATCTCTACATATATAGATCTTGTCTACATCATGTCATCGTTCTTATTGCAGTACTTCGTTTCTCCATGAACTGAATACACTAGATGCATGCTAGATAGTGGTCGATGTGTGGAGTAATAGTAGTAGATGCAGGCAGGAGTCGGTCTACTAATCTTGGACGTGATGCCTATATAATGATCATTGCCTGGATATCGTCATGAGTATTTGAAGTTCTATCAATTGCCCAACAGCAATTTGTTTACCCACCGTTTGCTATTTTTCTCGAGAGAAGCCACTAGTGAAACCTACGGCCCCCGGGTCTTCTTTCTCATATATTTGCCTTTGCGATCTGGTTTTATTTGCTTTTATTTTCAGATCTATTAATCCAAAAACCCAAAAAATACTTTACTGCAATTTATTTTATTTGGTGTTCGGTCTACCAATATTTACAACCTTTTTCCCATCACGCACCAATTTCTGGCACTGTTACCCGAAAGGGATTGACAACCCCTTTAACACATCGGATTGTGAGGATTTGTTATCTGTGTGCAGGGGCTGTTTACATTGTGTTTCTTGGTTCTCCTGCTGGTTTGATAACCTTGGTTTCATATCAGAGGGAAATACATGCCACCGCTGTGCTGCATCATCCCTTCCTCTTTTGGGAAATACAGACGTAGCTTCAAGCGACATCAGTGTTCCAGGTGGTGTGAGTTGTGAAACAATTCCACATTGTTTTAAATGAAGGCCAAACTCGTAACTCAAATATTCGCCTCCGCGATCGGATCATAGAAAACTTTTTCTTGTTATGATGATTATCAACATCAATCTGAAATTCTTTGAACCTTTCAAATCTTTCACACTTGTGTTTCATCAAGTAGATATACCCATATGTGCTCAAATCATCTGTGAAGGTCAGAAAATAACGATACCCGCCATGAGCCTCAACACTCATCGGACCACATACATCGGTATGTATTATTTCTAATAAGTTATTAGCTCGCTCCATTGTTCCAGAGAATGGAGTTTTAGTCATCTTGCCCATGAGGCATTGTTCACAAGTATCAAATGATTCATAATCAAGTGATTCCAAAAGCCCATCTGCATGGAGTTTCTTCATGCGTTTTACACCAATATGACCTAAACGGCAGTGCTACAAATATGTTGCACTATCATTATCAACTTTGCATCTTTTGGCATCAATATTATGAATATGTGTATCACTATGATCGAGATTCAATAAACCATTTACATTGGGTGTATGAACATCGAAGGTTTTATTCATGTAAACAGAACAAAAATTATTCTCTGACTTAAATGAATAATCGTATTACAATAAACATGATCCAATCATATTCATGCTCAACGCAAACACCAAATAACATTTATTTAGGTTCAACACTAATCCCGAAGGTAGAGGGAGTGTGCGCCGGTTATCTTGTCAACCTTGGAACTTCCAACACACATTGTCACCTCACTCTTAACTAGTCTCTGTTCATTCTGCAACTCCTGTTTCGAGTTACTAATCTTAGCAACTGAACCGGTATCAAATATCCCGAGGTTACTATGAACACTAGTAAAGTACACATCAATAACATGTATATCAAATATACCTTTGTTCACTCTGCCATCCTTATTATCCGCCAAGTATTTGGGGTAGTTCCGCTTCCAGTGACCATTCCCTTTGCAGTAGAAGCACACAGTTTTAGGCTTTAGGTCTAGCTTTGGGCTTCTCCATGGGAGTGGCAACTTGCTTGTCATTCTTCTTGAAGTTCCCTTTTCTGTTCCTTTGCCCTTTTTCTTGAAACTAGTGGTCTTGTTAACCATCAACACTTGATGCTCTTTCTTGATTTCTACCTTTGTCAATTTCAGCATCATGAAGAGCTCGGGAATCTTTTCTGTCATCCCTTGGATATTATAGTTCATCATGAAGTTCTAGTAGCTCAGTGATGGTGACTAGAGAACTCTGTCAATCACTATCTTATCTGGAGGATTAACTCCCATTTGATTCAAGCGATTGTAGTATTCAGACATTCTGAGTACATGCTCACTGACTGAGATATTGTCCTCCATCAAGTAGGAAAAGTACTTGTCAGAGGTCTCATACCTCTCCACATGGGCATGAGTCTGAAATACCAATTTCAGCTCTTGGAACATCTCATATGCTTGATACGTCTCCAACATATCTATAATTTTTGATTGTTCCATGCCATTATATTATCAATCATGGATGTTTTATAGTCATTTTATATCATTTTTTGGTACTAACCTATTGATATAGTGCCAAGTGCGAGTTGCTGTTTTTCCATGTTTTTTACATCATAGAAAATCAATATCAGACGGAGTCCAAACGCCCCTAAACTTT
Source organism: Triticum monococcum (assembly GCA_034509565.1). NCBI lineage: Eukaryota > Viridiplantae > Streptophyta > Magnoliopsida > Poales > Poaceae > Triticum > Triticum monococcum. The sequence goes on along the minus strand of CM067845.1, from coordinate 359,645,265 downwards.
ACGGAGAATTTTTATGGGCCAGAAGGAACATAACGGGCCCTGGTTGCGCCTAGGGGGTGCCCGAGGGGGGCACAACCCACCAGGGCATGCCAGGAGGCCCAAGCGCGCCCTGGTGAGTTGTGCCCACCTCGGGTAACCCCCGGACCGCCTCTTTGCTCTATAAATACCCCAATATTCCAGAAACCCTAAAGGCATCGACGAAATATTCATCTAGCCACCGCAGAGTCTAGAACCACCAGATCTTATCTAGACACCATCTCGAATGGGGTTGACCACCTCCATTGGTGCCTCTCCGATGATGCGTGAGTAGTTCTTTGTAGACCTTTGGGTGCGTAGTTAGTAGCTAGATGGCTTCATCCCTCTCTCTCTTGATTCTCAATACAATGGTCTCTTGGAGATCCATATGATGTAACTCTTTTGCGGTGTGTTTCTTGGGATCGATGAATTTTGAGTTTATGACCAAATCTATCTTTTTATATCCATGAAAGTTATTTGAGTTTCTTTGATCTCTTATATGCATGATCTCTTGTAGCCTCCTATTTCTTCTCTGATATTTTGGTTTTGTTTGGCCAACTTGATCTATTTATCTTGCAATGGGGAGAGGTGCTTTGTAGTGGGTTCGATCTTACGGTGCTTGATCCCAGTGCTAGAAAGGGAAACGACACGTATGTATCGTTGCTACTAAGGATAAAACTATGGGGTCTATCTCTACATAGATAGATCTTGTCTACATCATGTCATCGTTCTTATTGCATTACTCTGCTTCTCCATGAACATAATACACTAGATGCATGCTGGATAGCGATCGATGTGTGGAGTAATAGTAGTAGATGCAGGCGGGAGTTGGTCTACTAATCTTGGACGTGATGCCTATATAATGATCATTCCCTAGATATCGTCATAATTATCTCAAGTTCTATCAATTGCCCAACTATAATTTGTTCACCCACCGTTTGTTATCTTTCTCGAGAGAAGCCACTAGTGAAACCTATGGCCCCCGGGTCTTTCTTCTCATATTATTTGCCTTTGCGATCTACTTTTGTTTGCATTTATTTTCAGATCTATTAATCCAAAAACCCAAAAATACTTTGCTGCACTTTATTTTATTTGCGATTTATTTTATTTGCGATTTATTTATCCAATCTATTACAACCTTTTTACCGCCACACATCAGTGTGCAGGGGCTGTTTACGTTGTGTTGCTTGGTTCTCCTACTGGTTCGATAACCTTGGTTCATATCTGAGGGAAATACCTACCGCCGCTGTGCTGCATCATCCCTTCCTCTTTGGGGAAATACCGACGTAGCTTCAAGCGACATCAAAAGAAATTTCTGGCGCCGTTGCCGGGGAGGATCTTCAACATATACCAGGTTCCTAATCACAAATCTCATCTCTTCGCAATTTACATTATTTGCCATTTGCCTCTCGTTTTCCTCTCCCCTACTTCATAAAAAATTGCCATTTTATTCGCCTCTCTTTTCTTTTCGCCGTTTTCTTACCAGATCTATCCGTGTTCTTACTTCCTAATCATAATGGCTAGTGTGCCTACTCCTCCTTTGTCACCAGATTTTGAAGTGCTTTACTTCAAGCAAAGACAAGAAGAAAATTTGAAAGATGCTTGGTGTAGGCTTATGGAATCGTATCGTATTTCCAATTTAATGGGGGACGCTAAGGTTTTGCTTCGTAATTTATACATAGGATTGGCTTTGCATCATAGACAACTCCTAGATTTTTCCGCTAAACGGAATTTTATTGAGCTTTATGCCAATGCTGCCTATGAAATTTTAGAAGGAATTTTGGGTCTTCCACCTCATAAGAAGGGGTTTACTTTCACCCTAGAGGGAGTTCAAATGCTGGACAAACTTGGTGATTTGCATAAACACATGGTTGAACTACAAAAATATAATGAAACCCTCAAACATCTCAATGGTAATATCAATCACATGAATACCTTGATTACTCTTTGTAACAAGCGATTGAATATTTTGGATCTAAAGATGGTTTCTTTTCCAGAGAATCTAGGGAAGCGTAAAGAGCCTCCCGGGTTTGAGAAAACCCTTACAAAAGTTGCCAAAATTTCGGAAGACAAAACTTAGATCCTTGCTTTATGCCTAGCTAAGGACGTAAAACTATAGCATTTGTTGGGGGCAAGCCAATGAATAAATTTTATTTTTGCTTTTTGCTTCCTGTTTTTGAGTGTTAGCACAATTATGCTACTATTATGATTGTGTTTTTTATGTTTTAGTTAGTGTTTGTGCTAAGTAAAGCCTTTACGATCTTCTTGGGTGACAGTTGTTTGATCTTGCTGAAAAAACAGAAACTTTTGCCAATGAACGATAAAATACCCATTCTAGTTTCAGTAGATCAATATACAAATTTCTAAGGTCGTCCTAATTTTTTAGAATTTTTGGAGTGACGTAAGTATTCGAAATAATCAGATTACTACAGACTGTTCTGTTTTGACAGATTTTTTTTTCTTTGTGTTGTGTGCTTATTTTGATGGCTCTATGGTTTGCTTTGTTGAGTTTTCGCCATAGAAAAGTTGGAATACATTAGATATAATACAAAAACAAAATATGAATTGATTTGATACAACACTTATAGTAGTGATTTATTATTCTTATACTAATGGATCTCACGAAGGTTTTGTTGAGTTTTGTGTGATTGAAAATTTCAAGTTTTGGGTTATCTTACGATGGATGAAGGAAGGATGGAACAGCCTAAGCTTCTGGATGCCCCGGCATCCCAAGCTATTATCCAAAAATGAGCAACCAACTAAGCTTGGGGATGCCCCCGGGTGGCATCCCCGCTTTCTTCCAACGATCATCGGTATTTTACTCGAAACTATATTTTTATTCATCACATGATATGTGTTTTGCTTGGAGCGTCTTGTCTGATATGAGTCTTTGCTTGTTTTGTTTTGTGTTTTAAGTCATCAATCCTTGCTGGACACACCTATTTGGGAGAGCCAAAATTATGTCACGACTTGTTAAAATTGCTCTCTATGCTTCACTTAAATTTTCATGAGCAATGGACTTGCTTTAGTGCTTCACTTATATCTTTTTTTAGCACGGTGTGCTTAGTATTTTTAGGAAATTCTCTCTTGCTTCACTTAAATTATTTTGAGAGAATGAAAAAAATTATGCTCATGATCTTCACTTATATTTGTTTGAGCTTATGAAAAGCAACACATGAAAATTAGTCCCGAAGTGATAGATAACCAAGAAGGATATAATAAAAACTTTCATGAAGATCATTGGACAAAATAAACTTGATTCTTAGTAATAGTTTTGAGATATGATAATGTGATATGTGAGTTATGTTGATGAGTAATTATGCTTTAGTAAGAATATTGGTGCTAAGGTTTGTGATTCCCTATGCAAGTACGAAAGTCAATTGTCATGCAATGAAATTATAACCTACTTGTGGTGCATTATTCGGTGTTATTTAAGCTTAATGCTTGCTTATGTGATTATCCGTTTCTTGGTTGGTCGCTTCTCAATCTTTTGCTAGCCTTCATTTTGCACCAAGTATGATCTCTACTTGTGCATCCAAAATCCTTTAAACTAGTTTTACCACACGAGTCCACTATATCTACCTAATACTACTACATGATGCTGCTAACACGACACTACAATCAGAGACCCTTCGATGAAACTGTGTGCGATGTCATAATCGCAAACGGTGGTGTAAAAAACCCATCAAAAAAGGTGCAAAACGTTTGCAATGGAGGATGCATCAAACACGGTCCAAATTTTAGTTGCATGTGCGATGTAGGGCATACAGTTCAATTCAACCAACCGTTTGCGATGAGGAGGAACAAAAGGGCAGACAGATGAAGGTGTGTGCGATGTACATCATACGGTTCACTCGGACAAACTGTTTGTGATTAGGCAACACAAAAGAAATAGTTAGCCAGATCAAGGTGTGTGCAATGTACATCATACGGTTCACTTGGACGAACTATTTGCGTTGATACATGGGAACAGAAATGGTTCAACTTAGCAAGATGTGTCTGATACGCGAAAAATAGGTCTATAATCAAAAATGTGTGCGAAGACCGATAATAACACAGACGATTGCTTCTAATAAGATGTATGTGATATGCTCTGTCTACACAACATCTATTGGCCATTGGGGGACGGGCGGTCATCCAGATACGCCATAAGGATGCGAAGAGGCATCTTATATCAGCAAGGACTAGCTGTTCCACCAGTAGCTCGTGTAAGAGAACTCTTAAGTTAAGTGTGCTCAGGCTGGAGCAGCCATCAGATGGGTGACTAGATGGGAAGTTCTGTTGATGTAAAATTAACTCATAGGATCGGTCTGTAAAATTAACTCATAGGATCGGTCGTATTTGTCAAATTAAATGACTGATACGACCCATCCCATGAGTTAATTTAACCTTGAGGTCCTTATTTTTTATTTTTTAACACATTTTAAATAAGGTCTACCACATTACTTTTTGGCAACGTACGTTACGTGGCATACAGTTGATCCATCCGACCTGTTTGTGATGGAATAAGTTGTGTGTGTTGTGGGCAAACGCTTGCTAGTATTCAACCGTTTGCGATTGATGAATTCTTCACCGACGGGTTCCCTAGTGTGGTCCGTATTCATCTGATCATCATCTACTTCTTGTGCTAGCTCGATGTTCCTTCTATGCTAAGTTTCCATTAATTGATGGCATTTTATGAACACGCCACCGTTTCCCGCCATTTCCTCACCTGTTTCCCGCCACCCAGCGATATTGCACATAAACCTAGGCGACGCGCGACACACGGAGGCGACAAGTGCATCCTGTAGCACATCCACCTTTTCCAAGCATGCCAACCCACCAATGCGTCGCCTCTGCCATCAACCTCGTCGACGAGATAAATGAGCAGGCGCCACGACTCGTCGACGCTGAGGCGCTCACCGGCAACGCGATGGACGAGTCGTGATGCGCGTCATCGCCAGGGTTGATCAGACCTTTGGCACATGGCACTTGAGCGCCGCGGATCAAGATAGGCATGTCAGCGTCGACAAGCTGTAGCTCATCGCACAACATGATCGATGACGCGCCATAGAGCAAGCTAGGTGTGTCTGCGCCGATAAGTTGCGGCTCGATGCACGGCGAGATCGTTGGAGTGCCGCAGAGTGAGAAGCGCGGCGCGCCGCACAGCAAGAGCGGATCCATCAGCGCTTTCCTGCTGTCAGTACCCCCATTCCTCGCCATGAGTGGGAAGAGCCCCTCAGCGCCGTACTTGCACCAGAGGCCGGTCGCGTCATACTTGCACCGGATGCCCGCCGCGCCGTTCGCATGGGTGCCGCCATTCGCCTTGTCCGCGGCCCACTGGATGCCAACGCGCTGGTCCGTAGGATCGACGGCCTCGTTGGCCCAGGTGTCCACCTGGACGCAGTAGATGAACGTGACCGTCGCATCCTCGAGCTGGTGATATCCGATGAAATAGCCAACTTGGAGCTCGAGATTGCGCTCCAGATGTATCGCGAGCTTGTCGACCGCTTGGACGAATGCTTGCATGAGTTCAGGCAGAGCCAAGAGCTACCAAAGTCAAGGGTTGTTGGTCATGGTCTCATGGACTCGTTTTATTTTGTTGACTCGTTTCGATGTGGATAGCTATGTATTCACAGCCATCATAGTATTGCTCTATTTATTTCTCTATTTCAATGTGTGTACTCTATTTTCCGTTCCTATATGTTCTGTTTCAATATGTGTATACGCTTTTCATTCTGTATATGTGGATGATAACAGCTAGATTCAAATTAGTATACAAAAACAGATAGAAAATGGAATTCATAATATATATATATATATATTAATTGTTCATTAGTTCATCATAGAATATATATATATATATATAATATCATCACATATACATGATGATACTTAACTACTAGGTACAATGCATAAAGTTGAAAATGAACACTACTAAAACTAATAATCCCTCTTGGGGCCAGTATTCCGGCAGCCCCTCACCAGCAGCTCCCTGGTGCGAGGCATCTTCCCAGTGCGGAGGCAGTACTCTGCCTCCTCCGCCTCGCAGCACTTGACGTACTGATCTGCCTCTTGCTGGCGGACGCACGCGGACGATCTTGCCATTTCATTGGGCACCCACCAAAGCTCCTCGTCGGTGGCACGCTGGAGCTTATCAGCCCACCTCCATGCAGCGACGAGGCGCCCAGCGCCTATGATCTTCCTCGTGAAGTACCTGTCTTCGTAGAGCTCCTCGGCACGATGACGCACCTGCCCCCAAAGCTTCATCGCCTTCTTTTTCTAGGCGGCATCACGGGCTTCACAGGCCGCCAGGTACCTGGCTTCCTCCTTTGCCATCTCCTTCTTCAATGCCACTTGCCTGGCTTTCTCAGCCGGCGACAGCGACTTCCACAGAAAAAGATTGTACTGGCCCCCAAACCAATCCAAAGTTGGGGGGTCCAGCGCAACCTCGCCAGGTGGTGCGTAGGGGTCCTCTTCGCTGCTATTCGAGTGAGCGTCCTCGGGGGGCGGCGACTCCTCGTCGATGCGTGGGCGGACCGGCGGTGCCATGGCAGAGATTTGTGTGTGTGAGAGAGAGGGTGAGCGAGGGGAGGATGTAGATGAGAATTGTGACACCCCCGATTTAATCGTACACTAATCATACACGCAAATGTGTACGATCAAGATCAGGGACTCACGGGAAGATATCACAACACAACTCTACAAATAAAATAAGTCATACAAGCATCATATTACAAGCCAGGGGCCTCGAGGGCTCGAATACAAGAGCTCGATCATAGACGAGTCAGCGGAAGCAACAATATCTGAGTACAGACATAAGTTAAACAAGTTTTCCTTAAGAAGGCTAGCACAAACTGGGATACAGATCGAAAGAGGCGCAAGCCTCCTGCCTGGGATCCTCCTAAACTACTCCTGGTCGTCGTCAGCGGGCATCATGTAGTAGCAGGCACCTCCAGTGTAGTAGGAATCGTCGTCGACGGTGGCGTCTAGATCCTGGGCTCCAACATCTGGTTGCGACAACCAGGTAGAAGGGAAAGGGGATAAAGAGGGAGAAAGCAACCGTGAGTACTCATCCAAAGTACTCGCAAGCAAGGAGCTACACTACATATGTATGCATTGGTATCAACTGGAATAAGGCTATCATATGTGGACTGAACTGTAGAATGCCGGAATAAGAGGGGGATAGCTAGTCCTTTCGAAGACTACGCTTCTGGCAGCCTCCGTCTTGCAGCATGCAGAAGAGAATAGACTGAAGTCCTCCAAGTAGCATCGCATAGCATAACCCTAACCGATGATCCTCCCCTTGTCGCCCTGTGAGAGAGCGATCACCGGTTGTATCTGGCACTTGGAAGGGTGTGTTTTATTAAGTATCCGGTTCTAGTTGTCATAAGGTCAAGGTACAACTCCAAGTCGTCCTGTTACCGAAGATCACGGCTATTCGAATAGTTTAACTTCCCTGCAGGGGTGCACCACATAACCCAACATGCTCGATCCCATTTGGTCGGACACACTTTCCTGGGTCATGCCCGGCCTCGGAAGATCAACACGTCGCAGCCCTACCTAGGCACAACAGAGAGGTCAGCACGCCGGTCTAAATCCTATGGCGCAGGGGTCTGGGCCCATTGCACACCTGCACGTTGCGAACGCGGCCGGAGAGCAGACCTAGCAACCTCCATTACAAAGGAAGTTGCGTTACGCGGTCCAACCCGGCGCGCGCCACTCAGTCGCTGACGTCACGAAGGCATCGGCTGATACCACGACGTCGAGTGCCCATAACTGTCCCCGCGTAGATGGTTAGTGCGTATAGGCCAGTAGCCAGACTCAGATCAAATACCAAGATCTCGTTAAACGTGTTAAGTATCCGCGAACACCGACCAGGGCCAGGCCCACCTCTCTCCTAGGTGGTCTTAACCTGCCCTGTCGCTCCGCTACAAAGTAACAGTCGGGGGCCGTCGGGAACCCAGGCCCACCTCTACCGGGATGGAGCCACCTGCCCCTTCAGCCCCCATCTCCGAACAGTATCACAGGTAATGTAATAGTGTAAAGTATATAGTATATGCCCGTGATCACCTCCTGAAGTGATCACGGCCCAGTAGTGTAGCATGGCAGACGGACAAGAGTGTAGGGCCACTGATGGAACACTAGCATCCTATACTAAGCAGTAGGATAGCAGGTAAAGGTAACAACAGTAGTAGCAAGGACAGGCTATGCAGCAGTATAGGATTAACTGAAAGCAGTAACATGCTACACTACTCTAATGCAAGCAGTATAGAGAAGAGTAGCCGATATCTGGTGATCAAAGGGGGGGGGGCTTGCCTGGTTGCTCTGACAAGAGAGAGGGGTCGTCAACTCCGTAGTCGTACTGGGTAGAAGCGGCGTCGGTCTCGGTGTCTAGCGGAAGAAGAAGGGGGAAGAAACAATGAATACAATGCAAACAGATGCATAACGATGCATGACACGACAAGTAACGGTGCTAGGGGTGCCCTAACGCGGTATGAGGTGATACCGGTGAAGGGGGGAAACATCCGGGAAAGTATCCCCGGTGTTTCGCGTTTTTGGGCAGAGGAGCCGAAGGGGGAAAGTTGCGAGTTCGATAGGTTAGGGAGGTGTGGCGGACGAACGGGTTGCGTATCCGGATTCGTCTCGTCGTTCTGAGCAACTTTCATGTAGAAAGTATTTTCATCCGAGCTAAGGTTTATTTTATATTAATTTTAAAAGATTTAAATCATTTTTAAGATTAATTTAAATATTTTAAGTCAACATTATCCAGAACAGTGTTTGCTGGCATCATCATGACGTCAGCACGACATCAGTAGTCAACAGAGGTGTTGACTGGGTCGCTGACGTGTGGGTCCCGGCTGTCATTGAATGTTTAGTTAATTAGGACTTAGCTAATCTAATTGCTGTTTATTTAACTTAGTTAATTAATTAATTAGTTAACAATTTTAATTATTTTTATTTATTTATTTTATAGAAAATTTGGGGGGGGGGGTGGGGCCCCACATGTCATAGGATGTTTTATTAACAGCAGTTTTAATTAGTTAGTTTATCAAAAGGGGCCCACTAGTCAGTGGGACATTAGGTAGGGGTTAGGTTAGTGCCTAATTATCAGGGTCGGGCCCACCCACTGGTTTTAACCAGCGCGCCGGCGGTGGCGTACAGAGGCGACGGGAGGGGGGGGGCTTGCCGGACTTGCGGCTCCGGTGACCGTTTGGTCAGCCGAGAGCGGTTACGGGGACAGGGCAACGACGCGAGTCGAGGAGAGGGGTCAGTACACGCGCGCGGGGGGGGGGGGGGGGGTGACCGGAGCGACGCCTACGGCGACTGACAAGCGGTGGCGGCGGCGGCACAGCTGCATCGGGGACCCGGTACAGGCGACCCGAGGACGCGTGGAGGGGCTCTTTGGATCATCCGCATCGCGGCGCGTCCAGCAGTGGCGTGGCTGGAGATGTCCGGCAGCGACGGCGCCGAGGTCCGTGGCGTAAGAGGCTGCAGTAGGGCGGGCCAGGCTGACGCAGGCGTGCGAGGGTGCAGTCGGACGTGCGGCCGGGCTGCAGCGGCGCGGGGCATCGTGTTGTGGCGTCGCGCAGTGAGCGCGCACTAGCGTGGCGCGGTGTACGGCACAGCGCGACCGGAGCGAGGTGACCGGACGGGAAGGCAGGGGCGCATGTGCAAGGGAGGCACAGAGGAGGAGAGGGGGAGGTTCGCTCACCCCCGTTGTAGGGGTACTCCGGCGAGGCTCGATGCAGCCGACGAGGTAGCGGTGGGGAGGCAAGGCGACGGTGTGCGGCGGCGTGCGTGCGTGGACGGCGTCCGGCGAAGAGGGGGGCGAGGACGAGCGACGGGGAGGCGGCACCGACAACGGCAGGTGGCGGGGTGGCCGCGACGAGGGTTCCGGGCGGCGGCGGCGGGGTCAGGGCGGTTGCCCCGATCTGGATCGTGGGGGAGTGGGGAAGATGGCGTTAGGGTTTCGGGAGGGGGGAGTGGATAAGGAGGACTGGGGGAGGCCGGCTGGGTCAGGTGGGCCGTGGCCCAAGGAGGGGGAGGGGGGCTTGCGGCCTGCCGGGCCGAAGCCCAGGGGGCAGGGGGTTTTCCCCCCTTCTTCCTTTTTTTAGTTGTTTTCTTTTCTGTTATTATTTAATTTTCTTTTCTACTTTTAGTTTTACAAAATTACCACTAGTGCCCAAATTTGTATTAATCAACAAACTACTGTAAGATTAATTCTTAACCCATAATAAAATAGTTTTAGCATTTTATAAATTCGATAGGCATTTGTTTAATTGTTCTCACTATTGTTTTAATTGTTTTAGAGCCTTTAAACATTTTATCAAAGTTTGGTTTCTCCGCCATAATTACTTATGATTTATTTGACACAACCCGAACATTTTAGTTTTGATATTTGAAAATTTTACTGTTTGCCTATATTTTAAATTTTAAATTTGAATCGTTCTTGAACTAACTCGAGTTTATCAACAATAACCGAGGTGACGTGGCACCATTAGCAGAGGTTTACTGTAGCTCGATTATCCGGGCATCACAAATCTCCTCCAGTACAAGAAATCTCGTCCCGAGATTTAAGCGGTGGAGTAAGGGGGGGGAGGTGTTGGTAGCGAAAAACCTAACGAGTCTTCTCGGTCTTGGCTGCCCTTTCGAAGAGGTTGATCCCTTTCGTTGATGTCTTCAATTCTTTATTCCAATGCATCATGATAAACTTGTCATCATTTCTTCAGGAACTCCATCGTACTTACGAAAGGATAAGGGGCAGCTCAGCTACGACAGAATGCTTTTGAGGGAAACAATCTGGGGTTAAACCATGAATGAGTATAAGATTATCTCTCGAGTTGAACATATGAAATACATCGAGAGTAAGGTATGAAGGTACAATAAGAGATTCCAAGTGGATAGATAGTTGCTCGAAGTCTGAACCAGAGTGAGAAAGGGGTTCAGAGTGGCGAGAGTAAGTATTGCGTCTGATACCAGAATAGATCACTGGGACGGTGGCCCGTGAATTACATATGAGGCCACGCGCGAGGAATAACTTTGGGAATAGGGGGTGTACAGGACAGTCAGGTTTCGATCCTGTGGAACTATGGGTTTTGGGCCCACCATGTGGTTTTTTATAGGAGCAGTGACATCTTGCACGGTCATGATAGCAAGGCATGTCAGAGCGTACCATGTCAGTTATGTCGGCGACAACGTTGGTACCAAGGGCGAGGGACGAAGAGAACCATTTTCCTGCTTGTTGAAACGAGGCGGACCTATAGGCAGAGTTCTCGTCCATCGATGGTTATCGGAATGTCATCAACAGTAGAAACAGGGTTTCACTGACAAAGTTGTACACCGATGTGTCTACATAAGTAGTGAATTGTTACTGCTTAGATCATATAGATCACGAGAAAGGTTCAACAAACCAATCGGAAGGAAATATGATTATCAGATTAAACAGACAATGGAAAGGAAAATATGTTAAAACACATATTTCAGGGGTATTTCCTTCCCAAGTACAAACAAAACATGATATCCATGATAGGATACAAAGTAGAAAACCAATTAGGTAAGGGGAGAGAAATTTCTGTGACTTTACCCATACAACAGTGTTAGGATAAATGAGAAGGAAAATTTAGCATTGTGCTTCAAATGCTCTTATTGAAAATCGGATTACCACAGACATTCTTCGAGATAGCATTGACATGGTCTTCCAGCAAAGGTCAGACTTTGGATACATGAAGGATTCATCAAGAACAACTTGTAATAAGTCTTACTATTTCTCATGGAAGAATAGATAACCTTGCTAAAAAGGAAAACTATAACATTAGGTCCTCCGGCCAGGTGTGCTAGGCATGACCCCACCTTACCGATATATCAGGACTAATGTAATAACTCTTGGAAATATGTTCCAACCATCATATCTGACCGAGATTCGGATCTGATTGGTGCCAGGATGCCTGAGAAGAAAAGGTGCAACACAATTGACGAGGCGACAATGTAAGATTCTCGGGAAATGTACTATGGAAGCGAGTTCCAAAACAAGAGTTCATCATTAAAACCAAGGGGAGAATGAAGAGGTGGCTGATGAACTCAGCGACGATTCATTGAGATTTTCAAAAGATGGATTTCCACACTTATGTGCACAAGGAGTCAACATTTGTCGGACCAAATGATATAAGGATGTATGCTCGAGGAAAACATACACAATTAAGCATTGGTTGAAAAGTGCACCCAAAAATATGGTCTTAGGTAGCATGATCAATGTTAGAAAGGTGATTCAACAACCAATAGTCTAAGAATGAAATATCGACCATTAACTTGAAAGCAATAGGGTGCTAGAGACACGAACAAGTTTGTGTTGAACGGAAGGCAATAAAGTGGTCGATGATAACACAAATCATCGAGGACAAGGAGGGTACTTCTCATCATGAATTCAATTTATATCTTAGAAGGGGTCAAAATGTTGATGATGATCACGACAAATCTTGTCGAGAGGCTCCATGAGGATGCAATCGCTCGGCGATGACATCAAGCCAAGGGAATGGTTAAGCAAAAGGTTATTATAACCATAGATAAGATGCCATCTCAGAATTCAGAGTTGTTTCTCAAGACAAACAATATGATGATGAAGGTTTGATGTAAGCTTAGAGCACTGTCGGGATTGTGTCCCGAGGATGAAAGACATAGGTAGAATGGTCAAGTAGTCAGCCTGACGATGATGATGTAGTCAATCAGCTGGGAATGACACTATCGAGTACAAACTCGTAAGAATTGAAGATTACTAAGAGTTGTTGAATCGCAGTGCAGACTCGATTCAGTTATCGATGTCTTTGAGTGTTAAATAACTCAGAGCCCATGAAAAATTGCAATCAATGAGAATGTAGCACTAGATGAAGAACTCGTAAGAAGTTATGCAGTTCCGTGATAATCTTGAGATACTAGGGGGGTAATACTCGATGAAAAATCAAAGTAGAGGTTGGACTGGGGTATTACTCCACAGAAGACAAGTGCTTAAACTTGCACAAGAAATGGTATTTAAAGGAGAACATGGTCGGAACCATGATTGCAAAAGGCCAGATCCCAGATATAAGATGAACTTATACCAAAGGAATAATTAATTTAACAGAAGCTTTAATGATAAGATCTACATCGTGTCCATGGGCATGAACACAGGGTTCAAGGTCGACTCCCATTTGTTCAACGCATAACCTTTCATTCACCTCTTGTATTTCAAAAATGACATTACCTGTAGAAATTTTTTGAAGGAAATATGCCCTAGAGGCAATAATAAAGTTATTATTTATTTACTTATATCATGATAAATGTTTATTATTCATGCTAGAATTGTATTAACCGGAAACATAATACATGTGTGAATACATAGACAAACTTAGTGTCACTAGTATGCCTCTACTTGACTAGCTCGTTAATCAAAGATGGCTATGTTTCCTAACCATGAACAAGGTGTTGTTATTTGATTAACGAGGTCACATCATTAGTTGAATGATCTGATTGACATGACCCATTCCATTAGCTTAGCACCCGATCGTTTAGTATGTTGCTATTTCTTTCTTCATGACTTATACATGTTCCTATGACTATGAGATTATGCAACTCCCGTTTACCAGAGGAACACTTTGTGTGCTACCAAACGTCACAACATAACTGGGTGATTATAAAGGAGCTCTACAGGTGTCTCCAAAGGTAGATGTTGGGTTGGCGTATTTCTAGATTAGGATTTGTCACTCCGATTGTCGGAGAGGTATCTCTGGGCCCACTTGGTAATGCACATCACATAAGCCTTGCAAGCATTGCAACTAATGAGTTAGTTACGAGGTGATGTATTACAGAACGAGTAAAGAGACTTGCCGGTAACGAGATTGAACTAGGTATTGGATACCGACGATCGAATCTCGGGCAAGTAACATACCGATGACAAAGGGAACAACGTCTGTTGTTATGTGGTCTGACCGATAAAGATCTTCGTAGAATATGTAGGAGCCAATATGGGCATCCAGGTCCCGCTATTGGTTATTGACCGGAGATGTGTCTCAGTCATGTCTGCATTATTCTCGAACCGTAGGGTCCGCACGCTTAACGTTATGATGACAGTTATTATCATTTTATGCATTTTGATGTACCGAAGTTAGTTCGGAGTCCCGGATGTGATCACGGACATGACGAGGAGTCTCAAAATGGTCGAGACATAAAGATTGATATATTGGAAGCCTATATTTGGACATCAGAAGTGTTCCGGGTGAAATCGGGATTTTACCGGAGTACCGGGAGGTTACCGGAACCCCCCGGGAACCATATGGGCCTTAGTGGGCTTTAGTGGAAAAGAGAAAGGGGCAGCCCAAGGTGGGCCGCGTGCCTTCCCCCTCCCCTAGTCCTATTAGGACTAGGAGAGGTGGTCGGCCCCCTCTCTCTCTTTCCCCCTCGGGGAATCCTATTCCAACTAGGATTGGGGGGGGGGGAGTCCTACTCCCGGTAGGAGTAGGACTCCTCCTGCGCCCTCCTCCTGGCCGGCTGCCCCTCCCCCTTGGCTCCTTTATATACGGAGGCAGGGGAGCACCCTAGACACACAAGTTGATCATTGAGATCGTTCCTTAGCCGTGTGCGGTGCCCCCTGCCACCATATTGTAGCAGTGCTTAGGCGAAGCCCTGCGACGGTAGTACATCAAGATCGTCACCACGCCGTCGTGCTGACGGAACTCCTCCCCGACGCTTTGCTGGATCAGAGCCCGGGGATCGTCATCGAGCTGTACGTGTGCTAAGAACTCGGAGGTGCCGGAGTAACGGTGCTTGGATCGGTCGGATCGGGAAGACGTACGACTACTTCCTCTATGTTGTGTCAACGCTTCCGCAGTCGGTCTGCGTGGGTACGTAGACAACACTCTCCCCTCTCGTTGCTGTGCATCACCATGATCTTGCATGTGAGTAGGAATTTTTTTGAAATTACTACGAAACCCAACAGTGGCATCCGAGCCTAGGTTTTATGGTTTGATATTACATGCACGAGTAGAACACAAGTGAGTTGTGGGCGATATAAGTCATACTACCTACCAGCATGTCATACTTTGGTTCGACAGTATTGTTGGACGAGACGACCCGGACCAACATTACGCGTACGCTTACACGAGACCGGTTCCCCTGACGTGCTTTCCACATAGGTGGCTTGCGGGCGACTATCTCTCCAACTTTAGTTGAGCCGAGTGTGGCTACGCCCGGTCCTTGCGAAGGTTAAAACGAAGTCTATTTGACAAACTATCGTTGTGGTTTTGATGCGTAGGTGAGATTGGTTCTTGCTTAAGCCCGTAGCAGCCATGTAAAACTTGCAACAACAAAGTAGAGGACGTCTAACTTGTTTTTGCAGGGCATGTTGTGATGTGATATGGTCAAGACATGATGCTAAATTTTATTGTATGAGATGATCATGTTTTGTAACCGAGTTATCGGCAACTGGCAGGAGCCATATGGTTGTCGCTTTATTGTATGCAATGCAATCGCGATGTAATGCTTTACTTTATCACTAAGCGGTAGCGATAGTCGTGGAAGCATAAGATTGGCGAGACGACAACGATGCTACGATGGAGATCAAGGTGTCGCGCCGGTGACGATGGTGATCATGACAATGCTTAGGAGATGGAGATCACAAGCACAAGATGATGATGGCCATATCATATCACTTATATTGATTGCATGTGATGTTTATCTTTTTATGCATCTTATCTTGCTTTGATTGACGGTAGCATTATAAGATGATCTCTCACTAAATTATCAAGAAGTGTTCTCCCTGAGTATGCACCGTTGCCAAAGTTCGTCGTGCCCAGACACCACGTGATGATCGGGTGTGATAAGCTCTACGTCCATCTACAATGGGTGCAAGCCAGTTTTTGCACACGCAGAATACTCAGGTTAAACTTGACGAGCCTAGCATATGCAGATATGGCCTCGGAACACGGAGACCGAAAGGTCGAGCGTGAATCATATAGTAGATATGATCAACATAGCGATGTTCACCATTGAAAACTACTCCATCTCACGTGATGATCGGTTATGGTTTAGTTGATTTGGATCACGTGATCACTTAGAGGATTAGAGGGATGTCTATCTAAGTGGGAGTTCTTAAGTAATATGATTAATTGAACTTAAATTTATCATGAACTTAGTCCTGGTAGTATTTTGCAAATTATGTTGTAGATCAATAGCTCGCGTTGTTGCTTCCCTGTGTTTATTTTGATATGTTCCTAGAGAAAATTGTGTTGAAAGATGTTAGTAGCAATGATGCGGATTGGATCCGTGATCTGAGGTTTATCCTTGTTGCTGCACAGAGGAATTATGTCCTTGATGAACCGCTAGGTAACAGACCTATTGCAGGAGCAGATGCAGACGTTATGAACGTTTGGCTAGCTCAATATGATGACTACTTGATAGTTTAGTGCACCATGCTTAACGGCTTAGAATCCGGACTTCAAAGACGTTTTGAACGTCATGGACCATATGAGATGTTCCAGGAGTTGAAGTTAATATTTCAAGAAAATACCCGAGTTGAGAGATATGAAGTCTCCAACAAGTTCTATAGCTAAAAGATGGAGGAGAATCGCTCAACTAGTGAGCATGTGCTCAGATTGTCTGGGTACTATAATCGCTTGAATCAAGTGGGAGTTAATCTTCCAGATAAGATAGTGATTGACAGAATTCTCTAGTCACCATCACCAAGTTGGTAGAACTTCGTGATGAACTATAGTATGCAAGGGATGACGAAAACGAATCTCGAGCTTTTCATGATGATGAAATCGATGAAGGTAGAAATCAAGAAAGAGCATCAAGTGTTGATGGTTGACAAGACCACTAGTTTCAAGAAAAAGGGCAAAGGGAAGAAGGGGAACTTCAAGAAGAACGGCAAGCAAGTTGCTACTCATGTGAAGAAGCCCATGTCTGGTCCTAAGCCTGAGACTAAGTGCTTCTACTGCAAAGGGACTGGTCACTGGAAGCGGAACTACCCTAAGTGATTGGCGGATAAGAAGGATGGCAAAGTGAACATAAGTATATTTGATATACATGTTATGGATGTGTACTTTACTAGTGTTTATAGCAACCCCTCAGTATTTGATACTAGTTCAGTTGCTAAGAGTAGTAACTCGAAACGGGAGTTGCAAAATAAACAGAGACTAGTTAAGGATGAAGTGACGATGTGTATTGGAAGTGGTTCCAAGATTGATATGATCATCATCGCACACTCCCTATAATTTCGGGATTAGTGTTGAACCTAAATAAGTGTTATTTGGTGTTTACGTTGAGCATGAATATGATTTGATCATGTTTATTGTAATACGGTTATTCATTTAAGTAAGAGAATAAATTGTTGTTCTATTTACATGAATAAAACCTTATATGGTTACACACCCAATGAAAATAGTTCGTTGGATCTCGATAGTAGTGATACACATAATCATAATATTGAAACCAAAAGATACAAAGTTAATAATGATAGTGTAACTTATTTGTAGCACTGCCGTTTAGGTCATATTGGTGTAAAGCGCATGAAGAAACTCCATGCTGATGGGCTTTTGGAATCAATTGATTATGAATCAGTTGATTCTTTCGAACCATGCCTCATGGGCAAGATGACTAAGACTCTGTTCTTCGGAACAATGGAGCGAGCAACAGATTTGTTGGAAATCATACATACTGATGTATGTGGTCCGATGAATATTGAGGATCGCGATAGGTATCATTATTTTCTGATCTTCACAAATGATTTGAGCAGATATGAGTATATCTACTTGATGAAACATAAGTCTGAAACATTTGAAAAGTTCAAAGAATTTCAGAGTGAAGTGGAGAATCATCGTAACAAGAAAATAAGGTTTCTACGATCTAATCGCGGAGACAAATATTTGAGTTACGAGTTTGGTCTTCAATTAAAATAGTTTCACAAATTCGTGCCACCCGAAACACCACAGCATAATGGTGTGTCCGAACGTCATAGCCGTACTTTATTAGATATAGTGCAAATCTATGATGTTTCTTACCGATTTACCACTATCGTTTTTGAGGTTATGCATTAAAGACAGCTGCATTCACGTTAAAAAGGGGCACCATCTAAGTCCATTGAGACGACACAATCTGAACTGTGGTTTAGCAAGAAACCAAAGTTGTCGTTTCTTAAAGTTTGGGGTTGTGATGCTCATGTGAAAAAGTTTCATCCTGATAAGCTCAAAACCAAATCGGAGAAATATGTCTTCATAGGATACCCAAAAGGAGACTGTTGGGTACACCTTCTATCACAGATCCTAAGGCAAGACATTCGTTGCTTATAATGGATCCTTTCTAGGGAAGGAGTTTCTCTCGAAAGAAGTGAGTGGGAGGAAAGTAGAACTTGATAAGGTAATTGTACCTTCTCCCTTATTGGAAAGTAGTTCATCACAGAAATCTGTTCCTGTGACTACTACACCAATTAGTGAGGAAGCTAATGATGTTGATCATAAAACTTCAGATCAAGTTACTACCGAATCTCGTAGGTAAACCAGAGTGAGATCCGCACCAGAGTGGTACAGTAATCCTGTTCTAGAAGTCATGTTACTAGACCATGACGAACTTGCGAACTATGAAGAAGCGATGGTGAGCCCAGATTCCGCGAAATGGTTTGAGGCCATGAAATCTGAGATATGATCCATGTATGAGAACAAAGTATGGACTTTGATGGATTTGCCCATTGATCGGCAAGCCATAGAAAATAAATGGATCTTCAAGAGGAAGACGGACACGGATAGTAGTGTTACTATTTACAAAGCTAGAATTGTCGCAAAAGGTTTTCGACAAGTTCAAGGTGTTGACTACGATGAGAGTTTCTCACTCGTATCTATGCTTAAGTCTGTCCGAATCATGTTAGCAATTGCCGCATTTTATGAAATCTGACAAATGGATAAACAAAATTGCATTCCTTAGTGGATTTATTAAAGAAGAGTTGTATGTGATGCAACAAGATGGTTTTGTCAATCCTAAAGGTGCTAACAAAATATGCAATCTCCAGCGATCCATCTATGGACTGGTGCATGCATCTCGGAGTTGGAATACACGCTTTGATAAGTTGATCAAAGCATATAGTTTTATACAGACTTGCGATGAAGCCTGTATTTACAAGAAAGTGAGTGGGAGCACTATAGCATTTCTGATAAGTATATGTGAATGACATATTGTTGATCAGAAATAATGTAGAATTATTCTGTAAAGCATAAAGGAGTGTTTGAAAGGATTTTTTCAAAGAAAGACTTCGGTGAAGCTGCTTACATATTGAGCTTCAAGATCTATAGAGATAGATCAAGATGCTTGATAAGTTTTTTCAATGAGTACATACCTTGACAAGATTTAGAAGTAGTTCAAAATGGAGCAGTCAAAGAAAGAGTTCTTGCCTATATTACAAGGTGTGAAGTTGAGTAAGACTCAAAGCCCGACCACGGCAGAAGATAGAAAGAGAATGAAAGTCATTCCCTATGCCTTGGCCATAGGTTCTATAAAGTATGTCATGCTGTGTACCAGATCTATTGTATACCCTGCACTGATTTGGCAAGGGAGTACAATAGTGATCAAGGAGTAGATCACTGGACAGCGGTCAGGATTATCCTTAGTGAAATAAGGATATGTTTCTCGATTATGGACGTGACAAAAAGGTTCGTCGTAAAGGGTTACATCGATGCAAGTTTTTGACACTGATCCAGATGATTCTAAGTCTCAATCTGGATACATATTGAAAGTGGGAGCAATTAGCTAGAGTAGCTCTGTGTAGAGCATTGTAGACATAGAATTTTGCAAAATACATACAGATCTGAATATGGCAGGCCCATTGACTAAATTTCTCTCACAAGCAAAACATGATCACTCTTTGGGTGTTAATCACATAGCGATGTGAACTAGATTACTGAATCTAGTAAACCCTTTGGGTATTGGTCACATGGCGATGTGAACGATGGGTGTTAATCACATGATGATGTGAACTATCGATGTTAATCACATGGTGATGTGATCTAGATTATTGACTCTAGTGCAAGCGGGAGACTAAAGGAAATATGCCCTAGAGGCAATAATAAATTTATTATTTATTTCCTTATATCATGATAAATGTTTATTATTCATGCTAGAATTGTATTAACCGGAAACATAATACATGTGTGAATACATAGACAAACTTAGTGTCACTAGTATGCCTCTACTTGACTAGCTCGTTAATCAAAGATGGTTATGTTTCCTAACCATGAACAAGGTGTTGTTATTTGATTAACGAGGTCACATCATTAGTTGAATGATCTGATTGACATGACCCATTTCATTAGCTTAGCACCCGATCGTTTAGTATGTTGCTATTGCTTTCTTCATGACTTATACATGTTCCTATGACTATGAGATTATGCAACTCCCGTTTACCGGAGGAACACTTTGTGTGCTACCAAACGTCACAACGTAACTGGGTGATTATAAAGGAGCTCTACAGGTGTCTCCAAAGGTAGATGTTGGGTTGGAGTATTTCGAGATTAGGATTTGTCACTCCGATTGTCGGAGAGGTATCTCTGGGCCCACTCGATAATGCACATCACATAAGCCTTGCAAGCATTGCAACTAATGAGTTAGTTACGAGATGATGTATTACAGAACGAGTAAAGAGACTTGCCGGTAACGAGATTGAACTAGGTATTGGATACCGACGATCGAATCTCGGGCAAGTAACATACCGATGACAAAGGGAACACCGTATGTTGTTATGCGGTCTGACCGATAAAGATCTTCGTCGAATATGTAGGAGCCAATATGGGCATCCAGGTCCCGCTATTGGTTATTGATCGGAGATGTGTCTCAGTCATGTCTGCATTATTCTCGAACCGTAGGGTCCGCACGCTTAACTTACGATGATAGTTATTATGAGTTTATGCATTTTGATGTACCGATGTTAGTTCGGAGTCCCGGATGTGCTCACGGACATGACGAGGAGTCTCGAAATGGTCGAGACATAAAGTTTGATATATTGGAAGCCTATATTTGGACATCGAAAGTGTTCCGGGTGAAATCGGGATTTTACCGGAGTACCGGGAGGTTACCGAAACCCCCCGGGAACCATATGGGCCTTAGTGGGCTTTAGTGGAAAAGAGAAAGGGGCAGCCCAAGGTGGGCCGCGTGCCTTCCCCCTCCCCTAGTCCTATTAGGACTAGGAGAGGTGGCCGGCCCCCTCTCTCTCTTTCCCCCTCGGGGAATCCTATTCCAACTAGGATTGGGGGGGAGTCCTACTCCCGGTAGGAGTAGGACTCCTCCTGCGCCCTCCTCCTGGCCGGCCGCCCCCTCCCCCTTGGCTCCTTTATATACGGAGGCAGGGGAGCACCCTAGACACACAAGTTGATCATTGAGATCATTCCTTAGTCGTGTGCGGTGCCCCTGCCACCATATTCCACCTCGATTATATTGTAGCAGTGCTTAGGCGAAGCCCTGCGACGGTACTACATCAAGATCGTCACCACACCGTCGTGCTGACGGAACTCCTCCCCGATGCTTTGCTGGATCGGAGCCCGGGGATCGTCATCGAGTTGTATGTGTGCTAAGAACTCGGAGGTGCCGGAGTAACGGTGCTTGGATCGGTCGGATCGGGAAGACGTACGACTACTTCCTCTATGTTGTGTCAATGGTTCCGTAGTCGGTCTGCGTGGGTACGTAGACAACACTCTCCCCTCTCGTTGCTGTGCATCACCATGATCTTGCGTGTGCGTAGGAATTTTTTTGAAATTACTACGAAACCCAACAGTTTTTACCTGGTGCAATACCAGATAAGTATGACCCGTGAAATCTTTTGGGTTCACACAGTTTTTGAGCAGGTATAGGTTCAACCCATAGGGGCATCTTAGGAACATATACCACAAGCTTCAATCGTAAATACCACCAGCTCGGAAACAAAGCATGGTTGAGGAAACAGAGGATACAATTTACTAAAGGCATTATGTATCCAAGGAAAAGGCTCACATGCTTATTGAATATGAAGGACGTTGTTTGATAAAATCCGGCAAAGGGTCTGGTGGTCCGCAAGGGATCCGACGTGAGCATCGATACTCAACTAGAGGAAGAAAGAAGGCAAGGAGATCAGATTATAGAACAACTGACTAACTCAAAGCTCAAAGGCAAATGAATTATGAATTCCAAGACAAGGGATCAGAAGCAAGGGCTCTGATTAAGGATGGGTAAGCCGAGTAGGCTTAGGGGAATAACCGATGGCAATTAGATTGGTCGAGATCCAGCTCCTGTTTAAAATGTCGTTTGAGCCGGGAAGATAATTTAAAAGGATATCCTGATGATCGCGTGCATACGCACATATTGAATCATTAGGGTCAAAATGGCAAAGTCAAGGGATGTCAACGAAGACTACTAGACATATGGAATTAACCATAATGTAAGCAGACAAGTATTCACAGAGCATTAAGCTACTGAGGATTTTCGGAAGATCGAATAGTATTTCGAAGACCTTCATGAAACACTTGAACAACTAGGGATGAAAAGATACTCGGCAAATGCGAGGAATTATCCATAGGGGTATTCAGATGACAAAGAATAGCAAGGCAGTAAGCTCAAAGGATTATCGAAACAATGACGAGTATTTCGGTGTATCTTGTAATAACAAGACCAACTAGGGATGTATGTAAGCATAACAACTGCTAGTATTTATCCATAAGGGTTGACGGTGGAAGGGGAATTGTAAACGCGATGAACACAAGTTCTCGGTTAACAGCGGAGAGTATCTTCAGGGTCTTCACGTGCAGCAGACGATCATCAGTAATAAGGGGCTCTCCGGGTGAAAGTGATAACGAGATCCTAATGTTAGATTTAGCAAAATTCATTTAACCCGAATAGAAGAGAGTTCAGAGTCCCAGAGTAAGGATAGAGGAGTAAAAGATCCTAATACCACCCAGATGGCGATGTGGGCCCATAAGCCGCACATCCATGTTAGTAAAGTTTTTCAATGACTAGACTCGACTTCGGCCAAGGAGTTGGAAAGGGGGATTCCTACAGGCAGTCGGCTCTGATACCAACTTGTGACGCCCCCGATTTAATCGTACACTAATCATACACACAAACGTGTACGATCAAGATCAGGGACTCACGGGAAGATATCACAACACAACTCTACAAATAAAATAAGTCATACAAGCATCATATTACAAGCCAGGGGCCTCGAGGGCTCGAATACAAGAGCTCGATCATAGACGAGTCAGCGGAAGCAACAATATCTGAGTACAGACATAAGTTAAACAAGTTTGCCTTAAGAAGGCTAGCACAAACTGGGATACAAATCGAAAGAGGCGCATGCCTCCTGCCTGGGATCCTCCTAAACTACTCCTGGTCATCGTTAGCGGGCATCACGTAGTAGCAGGCACCTCCGGTGTAGTAGGAATCGTCGTCGACGGTGGCGTCTGGATCCTGGGCTCCAACATCTGGTTGCGACAACCAGGTAGAAGGGAAAGGGGATAAAGAGGGAGAAAGCAACCGTGAGTACTCATCCAAAGTACTCGCAAGCAAGGAGCTACACTACATATGTATGCATTGGTATCAACTGGAATAAGGCTATCATATGTGGACTGAACTGCAGAATGCCGGAATAAGAGGGGGATAGCTAGTCCTTTTGAAGACTACGCATCTGGCAGCCTCCGTCTTGCAGCATGCAGAAGAGAATAGACTGAAGTCCTGCAAGTAGCATCGCATAGCATAACCCTAACCGATGATCCTCCCCTCGTCGCCCTGTGAGAGAGCGATCACCGGTTGTATCTGGCACTTGGAAGGGTATGTTTTATTAAGTATCCGGTTCTAGTTGTCATAAGGTCAAGGTACAACTCCAAGTCGTCCTGTTACCGAAGATCATGGCTATTCGAATAGTTTAACTTCCCTGCAGGGGTGCACCACATAACCCAACACGCTCGATCCCATTTGGCCGGACACACTTTCCTGGGTTATGCCCGGCCTTGGAAGATCAACACGTCGTAGCCCTACCTAAGCACAACAGAGAGGTTAGCACGCCGGTCTAAATCCTATGGCGCAGGGGTCTGGGCCCATCGCCCATTGCACACCTGCACGTTGCGAACGCGGCCAGAGAGAAGACCTAGCAACCTCCATTACAAAGGAAGTTGCGTTACGCGGTCCAACCCGGTGCGCGCCACTCAGTCGTTGACGTCACGAAGGCGTCGGCTGATACCACGACGTCGACTGCCCATAACTGTCCCCGCGTAGATGGTTAGTGCGTATAGGCCAGTAGCCAGACTCAGATCAAATACCAAGATCTTGTTAGCCGTGTTAAGTATCCGCGAACACCGACCAGGGCCAGGCCCACCTCTCTCCTAGGTGGTCTTAACCTGCCCTGTCGCTCCGCCACAAAGTAACAGTCAGGGGCCGCCGGGAACCCAGGCCCACCTCTACCGGGATGGAGCCACCTGCCCCTTCAGCCCCCATCTCCGAACAGTATCACAGCTAATGTAATAGTGTAAAGTATATAGTATATGCCCGTGATCACCTCCCGAAGTGATCACGGCCCAGTAGTATAGCATGGCAGATGGACAAGAGTGTTGGGCCACTGATGGAACACTAGCATCCTATACTAAGCAGTAGGATAGCAGGTAAAGGTAACAACAGTAGTAGCAAGGACAGGCTATGCAGCAGTATAGGATTAACTGAAAGCAGTAACGTGCTACACTACTCTAATGCAAGCAGTATAGAGAAGAGTAGGCGATATCTGGTGATCAAAGGGGGGGGGCTTGCCTGGTTGCTCTGACAAGAGAGAGGGGTCGTCAACTCCGTAGTCGTACTGGGTAGCAGCGGCGTCGGTCTCGGTGTCTAGCGGAAGAAGAGGGGGTAAGAAACAATGAATACAATGCAAACAGATGCATAACGATGCATGACAAGACAAGAACGATGCTAGGGGTGCCCTAACGCGGTATGAGGTGATACCGGTGAAGGGGGGAAACATCCGGGAAAGTATCCCCGGTGTTTCGCGTTTTCGGGCAGAGGAGCCGGAGGGGGAAAGTTGCGAGTTCGATAGGTTAGGGAGCTGTGGCAGACGAACGGGTTGCGTATCCGGATTCGTCTCGTCGTTCTAAGCAACTTTCATGTAGAAAGTATTTTCATCCGAGCTAAGGTTTATTTTATATTAATTTTAAAAGATTTAAATCATTTTTAAGATTAATTTAAATATTTTAAGTCAACATTATCCAGAACAGTGTTTGCTGACATCATCATGACGTCAGCACGACATCAGCAGTCAACAGAGGTGTTGACTGGGTCGCTGACGTGTGGGTCCCGGCTGTCATTGAAGGTTTAGTTAATTAGGACTTAGCTAATCTAATTACTGTTTAATTAACTTAATTAATTCATTAATTAATTAATTAGTTAACAATTTTAATTATTTTTATTTATTTATTTTATAGAAAACTTTTTGGGGGGGTTGGGGCCCCACATGACATAGGATGTTTTATTAACAGCAGTCTTAATTAGTTAGTTTATCAAAAGGGGCCCACTAGTCAGTGGGACATTAGGTAGGGTTTAGGTTAGTGCCTAATTATCAGGGTCGGGCCCACCCACTGGTTTTAACCAGCGCGCCGGCGGTGGCGTACAGAGGCGACGGGGGGGCTCGCCGGACTTGCGGCTCCGGTGGCCGTTTGGTCAGCCGAGAGCGGTTACGGGGAGAGGGCGACGGCGCGAGTCGAGGAGAGGGGTCAGTACATGCGGGGGGGGGGGGTGACCGGAGCGACGCCTACGGCGACTGACGAGCGGTGGCGGTGGCGGCGGCGCAGCTGCATCGGGGACCCGGTACAGGTGACCCGAGGACGCGTGGAGGGGCTCTCTGGAACATCCGCATCACGGCGCGTCCAGCAGTGGCGAGGCTGGAGATGTCCGGCAGCGACGGCGCCGAGGTCCATGGCGTAAGAGGCTGCAGTAGGGCGGGCCAGGCCGACGCAGGCGTGCGAGGGTGCAGTCGGATGCGCGGCCGGGCTGCAGCGGCGCGGGGCATCGTGTTGTGGCGGGGCACGGTGAGCGCGCACCAGCGCGGCGCGGTGTATGGCACAGCGCGACCGGAGCGAGGTGACCGGACGGGGAGGCAGGGGCGCATGTGCAAGGGAGGCACAGAGGAGGAGAGGGGGAGGTTCGCTCACCCCCGTTGCAGGGGTACTCTGGCGAGGCTCGATGCAGCCGACGAGGTAGCGGTGAGGAGGGGAGGCGACGGTGTGCGGCGGCGTGCGTGCGTGGACGGCGTCCGGCGAAGAGGGGAGCGAGGACGAGCGACGGGGAGGCGGCACCGACAACGGCAGGTGGCGGGGCGGCCGCGACGAGGGTTCCGGGCGGTGGCGGGGGGGGGGGGGGGGGTCGGGGCGGTTGCCCCGATCTGGATCATGGGGGAGTGGGGAAGATGGGGTTAGGGTTTCGGGAGGGGGGAGTGGATAAGGAGGACTGGGGGATGCCGGCTGGGTCAGGTGGGCTGTGGCCCAAGGAAGGGGGGCTTGCGGCCTGCCGGGCCGAAGCCCAGGGGGCAGGGGGTTTTCCCCCCTTCTTCCTTTTTTTAGTTGTTTTGTTTTCTGTTATTATTTAATTTTCTTTTCTATTTTTAGTTTTACAAAATTACCACTAGTGCCCAAATTTGTATTAATCAACAAACTACTGTAAGATTAATTCTTAACCCATAATAAAATAGTTTTAGCATTTTATAAATTCGATAGGCATTTCTTTAATTGTTCTCACTATTGTTTTAATTGTTTTAGAGCCTTTAAACATTTTATCAAAGTTTGGTTTCTCCGCCATAATTACTTACGATTTATTTGACACCACCCGAACATTTTAGTTTTGATATTTGAAAATTTTACTGTTTGCCTATATTTTAAATTTTAAATTTGAATCGTTCTTGAACTAACTCGAGTTTATCAACAGTAACCAAGGTGACGTGGCACCATTAGCAGAGGTTTACTGTAGCTCGATTATCCGGGCGTCACAAGAATGCAGGCGGGACGAAGTGAGCAAGGGAGTATTTATTGGCGGACGGAATCTAGATCGACGGGGACAGTACACACACCGGTCGCCGGAATTTACGAGTACTGTAGTTTGAATTACACACGATTCCCGCAACAAAATCCGTGTGTGAACATAATAGCTGGCAGTTTCCAATACAGAACCGTGTCTGATTAATGATCCCCGCCATTCACCTACCAAACCTCGAGCCATGAGATAGAGTGCCAATCATGTGGGGCCAGTTGTCTTGCCAGATCTTTTCTTTTTCTTTTTTGAACACTAGATATTTACATCGTCTGATGATTTTTTAACTTGCACACAAGTACACAAAATATGATTTTTCAAAACATATAGGCGTTGCATGTAGATGTAGTTCAAATTTGAATTTAGGTCATCAAATGGTTTGACAATCACTTAAATGTCTTTAAAAGGTCAAATGACCCTTGAAATTTTCCAAATTTTTACATGACCGTAGTATTAGTGCAGGTTGAACATAGAAAAAAATTGAAGGCCGTAAGAGTAAGCTATCTCCCGTTCATGATCAAACATGCATTGTTCCCTCTCGGAACCACGAACCTTCTAGTGAGTTGCTTCAGTTTGTGAGGGGTGTGTGTCCAAACTTTTGTCAAGAGGCCAATTATTTTACCACATCATCTTGGTGGCATGACAATTAATCAAGAAAGGTTGCATGTTTTTCTGATCATTTTTTAATTTTTTGGAATTAAAATGCCATGGCACTCCATGCATGTGCCCATGCCTTGAGACCATTATGTTTGAAAATTCCTTCTAATTTACTACACATGGAATTAACTCACACACAAGTACACAAAAATATGATTTTTCAAACCATTTTGGTTAGGCGTTGCATGTAGATGTAGTTCAAATTTGAATTACGGTCATTAAATGGTTAGAAAATCACTTAAATGTCTTTAAAAGGTCAAATGACCCGTGAAAATTTCCAAATTTTCACATGACAGTTGTATCAGTGCACGTTAAACGTAGAAAAAATTGAAGGCCGTAAGAGGAAGCTATCTCCCGTTCATCATCAAACACGCATTGTTCCCTCTCAGAACCACGAACCTTCTATTGAGTTGCTCCGGTTTGTGAGGGGTGTGTGTCCAAACTTTCGTCAAACAGAACAGGCCAATTTTTTTACCACATCATCTTGGTGGCACGACATTAAATCAAGCAAGGTTTCATGTTTTCCGTTCATTTTTTAATTTTTTGGAATTAAAATGCCATGGCACTCCATGCATGTTCCCATGCCTTGAGACCAATATGTTTGAAAATTCCTTCCAATTTACTGCACATGGAATTAACTCACACACAAGTACACAAAATATGATTTTTCAAACCATTTTGGTTAGGTGTTGCATGTAGATGTAGTTCAAATTTGAGTTACAGTCATTAAATGGTTAGAAAATCACTTAAATGACTTTAAAAGGTCAAATGACCCCTGCAATTTTCCAAATTTTCACATGACAGTTGTATCAGTGCACGTTAAACGTAGAAAAAAATGTGAAGGCCGTAAGAGGAATCTATCTACCATTTGTCATCAAACATGCATTGTTCCCTCTCTGAACCACGAACCTTCTGGTTAGTTGCTCCGGTTTGTGAGGGGTGTGTCCAAACTTCCGTCAAACATGTCAATTTCTTTACCACATCATCTTGGTGGCATGACATTACATCAACCAAGGTTTCATGTTTTTCTGATTATTTTTTAATTTTTTGGAATTAAAATGTCATGGCATTCCATGCATACATATGCATGTGCCCATGCCTTGAGACCAATATGTTTGAAAATTCCTTCTAATTTACTGCACATGGAATTAACTCGCACACAAGTACACAGATATGATTTTTCAAACCGTTTTGGTTAGGCGTTGCATGTAGATGTAGTTCAAATTTGAATTATGGTCATTAAATGGCTAGAAAATCACTTAAATGTCTTTAAAAGGTCAAATGACCCCTAGAATTTTCCAAAATTTCACATTACAGTTGTAGTAGTGCACGTTAGACATAGAAAAAAATTGAAGGCCATAAGAGGAAGCTATCTTCCGTTCGTCATCAAACATGCATTGTTCCCTCTCGAAACCACGGCCTTCTATTGAGTTGCTCCGCTTTGTGAGGGGTGTGTGTCCAAACTTTCGTCGAACATGCCAATTTCTTTACCACATCATCTTGGTGGCATGACATTACATCAACCAAGATTTCATGTGTTTCTGATATTTTTTAATTTTTGGAATTAAAGTGCCATGTCACTCCAGGCATACGTATGCATGTGTCCATGTCATGAGACAAATATGTTTGAAAATTCCTTCTAATTTACTGCACATGGAATTAACTCGCACACAAGTACACAAATATGATTTTTCAAACCATTTTGGTTAGGTGTTGCACGTAGATGTAGTTCAAATTTGAACTACGGTCATTAAATGGATAGAAAATCACTTAAATGTCTTTAAAAGGTCAAATGACCCCTAGAATTTTCCAAAATTTCATATTAAAGTTGTAGTAGTGCACGTTAGACATAGAAAAAAAATTGAAGGCCGTAAGAGGAAGCTATCTCCCGTTTATCATCAAACATGCATTGTTCCCTCTCGGAACCACGAGCCTTCTAATGAGTTGCTCTGCTTTGTGAGGGGTGTGTGTCCAAACTTTTGTCAAACATACATGCCAATTATTTACCACATCATCTTGGTGGCATGACATTACATCAACCAAGGTTTCATGTGTTTCTGATATTTTTTATTTTTTGGAATTAAAATGCCATGTCACTCTGTGCATACGTATGCATGTGTCCATGTCGTGAGACAAATATGTTTGAAAATTCCTTCTAATTTACTGCACATGGAATTAACTCGCACATAAGTACACAAATATGATTTTTAAAATCGTTTTGGCTAGGCGTTGCATGTAGATGTAGTTCAAATTTGAATTACGGTCATTAAATGGCTAGAAAATCACTTAAATGTCTTTAAAAGGTCAAATTACCCCTAGAATTTTCCAAAATTTCACATTACAGTTGTAGTAGTTGTAACGCCCCGAGACCGATGTGCCAGGTGTCGTGCAGTTATTCACTGTTGTTGCGCTGTCATTGCTTGCGTGTCATGCATCTCATATCATGTCATCATGTGCATTTCATTTGCATACGTGTTCGTCTCATGCATCCGAGCATTTTCCCCGTTGTCCGTTTTGCATTCCGGCGCTTCGTTCTTCTCCGGTGGCCATTTCTAGCTTTCTTTCGTGTGTGGGGATTAAACATTTCCGGATTGGATCGAGACTTGTCATGCGGCCTTCGTTTACTACCGGTAGACCGCCTGTCAAGTTTCGTATCATTTGGACTTCGTTTGATACTCCAACGGTTAACCGAGGGACCGAAAAGGCCTCGTGTGTGTTGCAGCCCAACACCCCTCCAATTTGGCCCAAAACCCACCAAACTCTGCTCTATCATCTCGGTCGTTCGATCACGATCGCGTGGCCGCAAACCGCACCTCATTTGGACTCTCCTAGCTCCCTCTACCTATAAAAGAGCACCCCTCCCCGAAATTTCGGATCAATTCGCGGACGAAACCCTAGATCCACCCCTCCACCGCGCATCCGGACGCGTCCTCGCCGCGCCGGACGCGTCCACCCCGCCGGACAGCTCACTCCATCCAATCAGAAGGCGCCACATCAGCTCCGCCGCCCCTATTCTCCACTCAGGCGCCGCCACTTGTCACCGCCGCCTCTCTCCACCGCGCGGGCCCGCGGCGCCCAGAGCCGGCCCGCCCGGGGCAGAGACCCCCGCCGCCCGAGCGCTCGCTCCTCCGCGCGCCTGCCACCGACCAGCACCGCCACCGCCATCGCCGGCAGCCGCCTTCGCTCGCCGGACTTCTCCTGCCGCCTCGCCGGACCTCGCCTCCCCGCCGTCGTCCCGGAGTGCTCCGGCCTCGATCCGAGGCCGAGGAGGAGCGCCACCGCCGCCTGCTTCGAGATCCGTCGCCGCCCGCCGCGGCTCCGGCCATCCCCGTCGCCGGAGTCTCCCAGCGCCACCGCCGCCCTGCCTCGATCCCGATCGGATCGGGAGAGACGACCGGGTCGTTCTGCGCCACCGTGGGCCGGCCCAATCGGCCTCGCCTGCGGCCCATGCGCAGGCCTCCCTGCGGTCCAGCCTCCTCCGCCTCAGGCCCAGCTCGCGCCGGCATCGCTCGGCCTGCCTCCTCTTCGGTTGGGCCTGGCCCATGGGTGAGCCGGCCCCCCAGCGCCCCCTCCTCTTTTTTTCCCTTGCGGTTGGGCCTGCCAGATTCGGCCCGATGCACGTTTTTTTCCTGTTCAGCGAATTTGTCTATTATCCAGTGATTGCTAGTTTTGCAGATTAGTCCCCCTAGTTCATGCATTTAATAACTTCACAACCGTGCATCGGATTAAAATGATTTATATATCAAACTTTCTCAGAATTTTGTGTAGTTTCATAATATGCCACTTTCATCCATGTTTAAAATGTTTAAAATGCTGTTTGCATATATTTGCCCCTATGCCATGCTAAAATGATTTAATTCATAACTAAATAACCGTAGCTCCGATTTTAATAAACTTTATATGTAAATGGGGTAGAATTTTGCCTAGTTTATCATGGTGGCATCACTTTGCATGTTAAACAACTCTAAAATTGTGTTTAGGACAGATCAGGACCAAATCTAAAATATGCTATGGGGATTTACCGGAATTGTTCTTTGTTGTTTCCGGCCTCATTTAAACTTGACTAGATAGGTAGTTTTACTTTGCTTCACCCTCTTGCCATGTTTAACAACATTTAATATTGTTGGGTACATAAACGAGATCGAACTAAATAATTGATGTGGTGTTTTGTCAATATGCATCCCGATGCATATTGAGCTCCACTTAATTTCTAGTCTTGTTTGTGCCCTTTGCCATGCCATGCATACTTAAACCGGACATGCATCATACTCGATTGTGCATCATGCCATGTTGATGTGTTGGTTGTTTACTATGTTGTTTGCTCTTTTCCGGTGATTGCTTCTTCGGGTTGGTTCCGATAACGTCGAGTTTGTGAGGACCCGTTCATCTACGTCCGTTTGTCTTCTTCATGGACTCGTTCTTCTTCCTTGTGGGATTTCAGGCAAGATGATCATACCCTCGAAATCACTACTATCTTTGCTATGCTAGTTTGCTCGCTCTTTTGCTATGCCATTGCTACGATGCCTACCACTTGCTTGTCAGCCTCCCAATTGCCATGTTGAACCCCTAACCCACCATTGTCCTAGCAAACCATTGATTGGCTATGTTACCGCTTTGCTCAGCCCCTCTTATAGCGTTGTTAGTTGCAGGTGAAGATCGAAGTTGTTCCTTGTTGGAACATGGAGATCGTTCCTTGTTGGAATATTTGCTTACTTGTTGGGATATCACTATATATTGTATTTAATTAACGCATCTATATACTTGGTAAAGGGTGGAAGGCTCGGCCTTATGCCTGGTGTTTTGTTCCACTCTTGCCGCCCTAGTTTCCGTCATATCGGTGTTATGTTCCCGGATTGTGCGTCCCTTACGCGGTTGGGCTAATGGGAACCCCTTGATAGTTCGCCTTAAGTAAAGCTTCTCCAGCAATGCCCAACATTGGTTTTACCATTTGCCACCTAGCCTTTTCTTTCCCTTGGGTTCTGCAGACTCAAGGGTCATCTTTATTTTACCCCCCCTGGGCTAGTGCTCCTCTGAGTGTTGGTCCACCTGTCAGCTGCCGGTGGCCACCAGGGGCAACTCTGGGCTGGCTTGCCCGTACCTAAGACAATCTGAGTGTGCCCTGAGAAAGAGATATGTGCAGCTCCTATCGGGATTTGTCGGCACATTCGGGCGGTGTTGCTGGTTTAGTTTTACCCTGTCAAAATGTCTTGTTGTACTGGGATACCGAGTCTGATCGGAATGTCTCGGGTGGAGGTCTATTCCTTCGTTGACCGTGAGAGCTTGTGATGGGCTAAGTTGGGACACCCTGCAGGGATTGATCTTTCGAAAGCCGTGCCCGCGGTTATGGGCAGATGGGAATTTGTTAACGTCCGGTTGTAGAAAACCTGAAGTTGACCTTAATTAAAATGAATCAACCGCGTGTGTAACCGTGATGGTCTCTTTCCGGCGGAGGCCGGGAAGTGAACACGGTTGTTGGAGTTATGCTTGACGTAGGTAGTCCAGGATCACTTCTTGATCATACTTTTATCGACCGTGCTTTGCCTTCTCTTCTCGCTCTCATTTGCGTATGTTAGCCACCATATATGCTAGTCGCTTGCTGCAGCTCCACCTCATACCTTTACCTTACCCATAAGCTTAAATAGTCTTGATCGCGAGGGTGCGAGATTGCTGAGTCCCTGTGGCTCACAGATACTTCCAAAAAACCAGTTTGCAGGTGCCGATGAGACCGTGCAGATGACGCAACCAAGCTCAGGAGGAGCTCGATGAAGACCTTGTTCATTTGTGTTGTTTCGTTCTAGTTGATCAGTAGTGGAGCCCAGTTGGGGTCGATCGGGGACCTTTGTCGCATTTGGGGTTCTTATTTTATTTTGGTTCCGTAGTCGGACCTTGAGTGTAATTGAATGATGTAATGCTTTATTCCTGTATTTGTGTGAAGTGGCGATTGTAAGCCAACTATGTACCTTTTCCTTATTATATTACATGGGTTGTGTGAAGATTACCTCACTTGCGACATATGCCTTCAATGCGATTATGCCTCTAAGTCGTGCCTCGACACGTGGGAGATATAGTCACATCGAGGGTGTTACAAGTTGGTAATCAGAGCCTTCCCCGACCTTAGGAGCCCCATTGCTTGATCGTTTTTAGCAGCCGAGTTGTGTCTAGAAAAATGTTTTGAGTCCTTAGGAATTATATATCGGAGAGCTTAGGAATTCTTTTTACTTCCCAGTCTCCTCATCGCTCTGGTAAGGCATCCTGACGTAGAGTTTTGACTCTTCTCTTCTCAAATTTCACTAAAAAATTTTTTTTAGGATCACGCGAGTATCTTAGTTTTGTTCCGATGGCTTATGATGAGAATACTGTCTTGGTGCCTCCTGTCAGGGGTTTAGTGGAAGTGTCCCGGGGAGTTGAGCTCTGAGGTGTTGTCATCATAATTTTATCGTTGCAATTCTGGTATACTTGAGATATGTTCGCGACATTGAAAATCTCTTTTATGCAGTTCGTTGGTGAGATAACCTCGACGCCACCCAGTACTGGGGCGGGAGTTCGGGAGTATCGCCATAACTTGTATAACGGATGCTTTTCGAAGGTTGAGATAGATGGTTTACGAAGGTTTCTTGGTTATGTGTTGAAGGATGGATGCAGCTGGATGTAGGAATTGCTAGCTTGGGTGAGATATTATGCTTCCCCTATATCCCCAACACCTGATTGCATAACCGGAAAGTTTCGGGAGTTTCATAGGTGGGAATTCAAGTAGCGCTTAGGATATCTTTTCCAACAGATGTATGATGCGAAATTGGGGTTCGACGTCTAGTGGTTCGCCTATTCACGGTCGGTTTTACAATGGTCTCGTTGTGTCTTAAAGAGTCCTTGGCTATGCTGACTCGGGGACGCTTCGTATGTCATGTGCACTGCCTTGTACATGATGGTGCTGTACGGTCGAGCCCGTGTAGGTCCCACCACGAACACTTTGGACGAAATTTCTATCATGTGTTTGTTCCGGCTTATTTTGCAAGCCAACCCTTTTGTTTTTATTTTGAGTTGTGGTATTCGAGTTGCTTCGAAGTCAAATGTTGATTCCATACCTTCCCCAAATGGTGTTCTCATATTCCTATGTGAATACTAATCCTTCTCGATCATCGATATTGTCATGTCAATCCTTTTCAACCGGCGTGATTCTCTTCAAGTGGATCCGATCATTTCAACATCCGCAAGATCAAATATCAGTTTCTTCTCAATGGTGTTTGTTTCATCCATCTCCAAGTTGCCTTTGTTTTTCCCGCCCACCCACCCCTTTTTCTTCAAGGATTCAGGTTTCTTAATCAAGTATCCATCTTATTGATGTGAAGTCTCTCCATTCTTTTCCATCAATATTGTTATCCGGTTATTCTCATGAAGATTCTAACGGAGCTTCAAGTTCATCATCTTTCGTTCTTTTTCTTCCGGAGTGCTGAAGATATCTCAGAAGATTTGTGTCTCCATTATCAATCCGTCCAAAATATTTTGAGATTGTTATCTCATTCAAGTCATTTAATTCAACCGGTGCATTATCTCTCTTTAAATCATTTCAACGGTGTTCTCTTTTGAGTGGGCCCTAACCCACAGGTTTTTTTTCCCAGGATCGTACCTGACACTTCTATCTTTCCCGTAGTTATCCTCAAATTATTTTCGAAGTTTGACGTAAGTATGAGTTATCATCAGTCATATGTATTTCTCCAAGATCTGTCAAATTCTTTTCATCCTTGGCTCAACCTCTTCGTTTTGATTATTCTGGAGTGTCTCAATAATTCACGATGGTGTTTCTCGTCGTCTTTCTCATCATTTGAAGACCGAAGAAGAGTTTCTCTCATTTTGATCCATTCTCTTCAAGGTTCGTGATTCTAATTTTGTTGCCATCCTCTCATAATTATTTGCGATTGTGAGATATTCTTTTCACCCATCCGGAGGAATTCAGAGTATTTTCAGTTTGATTCTCCGGAGCCCATCATCTCATTCATTCCCAGCTTTCAGTTATCGTTCTCCTAATCTTACCGGTGCATCGATCAATTATCCTCTAACCAGTTCTTGATCTCTTCGTCCTCATGTAACTAAAGCCCCTCAAGCTTCTTCTTTCATTTGCTTATTCTTACCGGTGTGTTCTTTATCTTCTCTTTGTTCATGCTTAATTCTTACGGTGGTTTGCTCAAGATTTCCCTTCCTTATCAATTCATTCATTGTTTCAACCCTACCGGTGGTTAGTTGAAGACTTCCTCAAGTTTGTGTCATATCTCTCTAAATCCTTTCTACAAGAACAAGTAATATGCCAAATCCGTTGATTGTCATCAATTAAATTGGTGAAGGATAAGCATAATGTAATTCTTACTCTTGTTCCATCCAAGCGATTTAATTCCTTATTCCGGAGGTGCATTATATCACATTCTTGGCTCGAGACGCTTTATCTTTTCTTTCCCAAGAGTTCCAAGCTTTCACAATTACATCTCCACGGAGGTCCATCTAAATCATTGCAAGGATTCACCTTGTGTTTTCAATTTCTTTTTCCTTCCTTTTGTTCATCCTTTTGTTTACCGGAGTTTGTTCTCGATGATTAAATTCTTGGGTTCAAGTGCTCATCTTTCTTTCCCGGAGTTCCAACCTCTTTCAATTATATTATCACGGAGTTCTCTATTTAAATCATTGCGAGGCTTCAATCTTATTCTTTTCATCATTCAATTATTTTGGATCATTCTTTTATTACCGGAGTTCTTCATGAAGGCTCTACATGATGGTCCATCAAGGATTTAATTCCTTCTCCAACTTTTTAATTGAGATTCTTTTCTAAGGAGCTCAAGCCTTCTTCATCTT
Source organism: Triticum monococcum (assembly GCA_034509565.1). Taxonomy (NCBI): domain Eukaryota; kingdom Viridiplantae; phylum Streptophyta; class Magnoliopsida; order Poales; family Poaceae; genus Triticum; species Triticum monococcum. The sequence continues at coordinate 359,608,740 of CM067845.1, read as the reverse complement.
GCTATCCGGAGTGCAATTCTTTCTACCATATTATTGGAGGTGGTATTATGTCATTCTTGATAATTTCAGTTCTTGTTTTCATGATTCACATGTTGTCAAGATTGAGATATTTCAAATCCATCAATCCGTCATTGGAGTTATCTTGGGTTATATTTCACCTTAAGCCTTCCCTAAGGATTGTTTCTATCTGTGGTGCTCATGTATGATCCAAGTTCTTCATCTACCCTCCCGGTGAAATAAGCTTCTCGTCTCCTTGTTCATTTCAATCCAATTCTTTTCCCGTGAGTGGCAGGTTTTTTTTTCATCTCTTAAGTTGAGAGGTATTCCATAAGACCATATCAAGCTTATTATTTTCGTTATTGGTTTTCCAACAATTCCGTTCGACCCTTCTCCTAAAGATGCCTTCCAAACTCTTTTGTGGTAGAAATTGGCATTTTATTCTCAATTCTCTTATTTCAATTATCTATCTTCTATTCTTTTGTTCCGGAGGCATTGTGATGTTCATCTTTTCAACCCATCATCTCGTTTTGTCAAAGATCATGATCTTTCCATGCCTATACTTTTATTGGAGTGTTGTGTCCTCTTTTCAAGTATCCTCTCATCTTGTCAAGTTCAATTCCTTCCATTTGCAGTCGGAGTGCTGCCCAAATTGTACTATTCCTTCCCTATCTTGCTTAACCGGAGTATTGTGCCCATTTGTTCAAGTTATTTTCTCCTTATCAAGTCTTGCATCCCTTTCTCAACCGGAGTGTCGTGTTTTCATTTGACCTCTCTCATCTTATCAAATTTTGACTCCCTTCTCAACCGGAGTGCGGTCTGAGATCTTTCTTACCCCTTGTTCCATTCATTCAATAGTTACGGAGGCAGTGTAGTGTGATTTCATCAAGTATCTTCTCATCTTATCAAGACCTTATTCAATTCTTTTTCTTTCCAACCGGAGTGCTGCCTGAATTTGTTTTTCCTTGTTCCTCTTTGCTAACGGGGTGTTTTCGACCTTGTTCACCTTCGTTGTATCCTTTTCTCGAATTTGTTCAACCTCTTCAAGGTTCGTGGTTTCACTCGTTTGTCAAAGAAGCAATTTGTTTTACCTCTCCTCTTTTCTCTTCCATCTTTCCCCGGTGCCATTCTAGATCTCGGGACGAGATCCTCTCGTAGTGGTGGAGTGTTGTAACGCCCCGAGACCGATGTGCCAGGTGTCGTGCAGCTATTCGCTGTTGTTGCGCTGTCATTGCTTGCGTGTCATGCATCTCATATCATGTCATCATGTGCATTTCATTTGCATACGTGTTCGTCTCATGCATCCGAGCATTTTCCCCGTTGTCCGTTTTGCATTCCGGCGCTTCGTTCTTCTCCGGTGGCCATTTCTAGCTTTCTTTCGTGTGTGGGGATTAAACATTTCCGGATTGGATCGAGACTTGTCATGCGGCCTTGGTTTACTACCGGTAGACCGCCTGTCAAGTTTCGTATCATTTGGACTTCGTTTGATACTCCAACGGTTAACCGAGGGACCGAAAAGGCCTCGTGTGTGTTGCAGCCCAACACCCCTCCAATTTGGCCCAAAACCCACCAAACTCTGCTCTATCATCTCGGTCGTTCGATCACGATCGCGTGGCCGCAAACCGCACCTCATTTGGACTCTCCTAGCTCCCTCTACCTATAAAAGAGCACCCCTCCCCGAAATTTCGGATCAATTCGCGGACGAAACCCTAGATCCACCCCTCCACCGCGCATCCGGACGCGTCCTCGCCGCGCCGGACGCGTCCACCCCGCCGGACAGCTCACTCCATCCAATCAGAAGGCGCCACATCAGCTCCGCCGCCCCTATTCTCCACTCAGGCGCCGCCACTTGTCACCGCCGCCTCTCTCCACCGCGCGGGCCCGCGGCGCCCAGAGCCGGCCCGCCCGGGGCAGAGACCCCCGCCGCCCGAGCGCTTGCTCCTCCGCGCGCCTGCCACCGACCAGCACCGCCACCGCCATCGCCGGCAGCCGCCTTCGCTCGCCGGACTTCTCCTGCCGCCTCGCCGGACCTCGCCTCCCCGCCGTCGTCCCGGAGTGCTCCGGCCTCGATCCGAGGCCGAGGAGGAGCGCCACCGCCGCCTGCTTCGAGATCCGCCGCCGCCCGCCGCGGCTCCGGCCATCCCCGTCGCCGGAGTCTCCCAGCGCCACCGCCGCCCTGCCTCGATCCCGATCGGATCGGGAGAGACGACCGGGTCGTTCTGCGCCACCGTGGGCCGGCCCAATCGGCCTTGCCTGCGGCCCATGCGCAGGCCTTCCTGCGGTCCAGCCTCAGGCCCAGCTCGCGCCGGCATCGCTCGGCCTGCCTGCTCTTCGGTTGGGCCTGGCCCATGGGTGAGCCGGCCCCCCAGCGCCCCCTCCTCTTTTTTTCCCTTGCGGTTGGGCCTGCCAGATTCGGCCCGATGCACGTTTTTTTCCTGTTCAGCGAATTTGTCTATTATCCAGTGATTGCTAGTTTTGCAGATTAGTCCCCCTAGTTCATGCATTTAATAACTTCACAACCGTGCATCGGATTAAAATGATTTATATATCAAACTTGCTCAGAATTTTGTGTAGTTTCATAATATGCCACTTTCATCCATGTTTAAAATGTTTAAAATGCTGTTTGCATATATTTGCCCCTATGCCATGCTAAAATGATTTAATTCATAACTAAATAACCGTAGCTCCGATTTTAATAAACTTTATATGTAAATGGGGTAGAATTTTGCCTAGTTTATCATGGTGGCATCACTTTGCATGTTAAACAACTCTAAAATTGTGTTTAGGACAGATCAGGACCAAATCTAAAATATGCTATGGGGATTTACCGGAATTGTTCTTCGTTGTTTCCGGCCTCATTTAAACTTGACTAGATAGGTAGTTTTACTTTGCTTCACCCTCTTGCCATGTTTAACAACATTTAATATTGTTGGGTACATAAACGAGATCGAACTAAATAATTGATGTGGTGTTTTATCAATATGCATCCCGATGCATATTGAGCTCCACTTAATTTGTAGTCTTGTTTGTGCCCTTTGCCATGCCATGCATACTTAAACCGGACATGCATCGTACTCGATTGTGCATCATGCCATGTTGATGTGTTGGTTGTTTACTATGTTGTTTGCTCTTTTCCGGTGATTGCTTCTTCGGGTTGGTTCCGATAACGTCGAGTTTGTGAGGACCCGTTCATCTACGTCCGTTTGTCTTCTTCATGGACTCGTTCTTCTTCCTTGCGGGATTTCAGGCAAGATGATCATACCCTCGAAATCACTACTATCTTTGCTATGCTAGTTTGCTCGCTCTTTTGCTATGCCATTGCTACGATGCCTACCACTTGCTTGTCAGCCTCCCAATTGCCATGTTGAACCCCTAACCCACCATTGTCCTAGCAAACCATTGATTGGCTATGTTACCGCTTTGCTCAGCCCCTCTTATAGCGTTGTTAGTTGCAGGTGAAGATCGAAGTTGTTCCTTGTTGGAACATGGAGATCGTTCCTTGTTGGAATATTTGCTTACTTGTTGGGATATCACTATATATTGTATTTAATTAACGCATCTATATACTTGGTAAAGGGTGGAAGGCTCGGCCTTATGCCTGGTGTTTTGTTCCACTCTTGCCGCCCTAGTTTCCGTCATATCGGTGTTATGTTCCCGGATTGTGCGTCCCTTACGCGGTTGGGCTAATGGGAAACCCTTGATAGTTCGCCTTAAGTAAAGCTTCTCCAGCAATGCCCAACATTGGTTTTACCATTTTGCCACCTAGCCTTTTCTTTCCCTTGGGTTCTGCAGACTCAAGGGTCATCTTTATTTTACCCCCCCTGGGCCAGTGCTCCTCTGAGTGTTGGTCCACCTGTCAGCTGCCGGTGGCCACCAGGGGCAACTCTGGGCTGGCTTGCCCGTACCTAAGACAATCTGAGTGTGCCCTGAGAAAGAGATATGTGCAGCTCCTATCGGGATTTGTCGGCACATTCGGGCGGTGTTGCTGGTTTAGTTTTACCCTGTCGAAATGTCTTGTTGTACTGGGATACCGAGTCTGATCGGAATGTCTCGGGTGGAGGTCTATTCCTTCGTTGACCGTGAGAGCTTGTGATGGGCTAAGTTGGGACACCCTACAGGGATTGATCTTTCGAAAGCCGTGCCCGCGGTTATGGGCAGATGGGAATTTGTTAACGTCCGGTTGTAGAAAACCTGAAGTTGATCTTAATTAAAATGAATCAACCGCGTGTGTAACCGTGATGGTCTCTTTCCGGCGGAGGCCGGGAAGTGAACACGGTTGTTGGAGTTATGCTTGACGTAGGTAGTCCAAGATCACTTCTTGATCATACTTTTATCGACCGTGCTTTGCCTTCTCTTCTCGCTCTCATTTGCGTATGTTAGCCACCATATATGCTAGTCGCTTGCTGCAGCTCCACCTCATACCTTTACCTTACCCATAAGCTTAAATAGTCTTGATCGCGAGGGTGCGAGATTGCTGAGTCCCTGTGGCTCACAGATACTTCCAAAAAACCAGTTTGCAGGTGCCGATGAGACCGTGCAGATGACGCAACCAAGCTCAGGAGGAGCTCGATGAAGACCTTGTTCATTTGTGTTGTTTCGTTCTAGTTGATCAGTAGTGGAGCCCAGTTGGGGTCGATCGGGGACCTTTGTCGCATTTGGGGTTCTTATTTTATTTTGGTTCCGTAGTCGGACCTTGAGTGTAATTGAATGATGTAATGCTTTATTCCTGTATTTGTGTGAAGTGGCGATTGTAAGCCAACTATGTACCTTTTCCTTATTATATTACATGGGTTGTGTGAAGATTACCTCACTTGCGACATATGCCTTCAATGCGATTATGCCTCTAAGTCGTGCATCGACACGTGGGAGATATAGTCGCATCGAGGGTGTTACAGTAGTGCATGCTAGACATAGAAAAAAATTGAAGGCCGTAAGAGGAAGCTATCTCCCATTCGTCATCAAACATGCATTGTTCCCTCTCGGAACCACGAGCCTTCTAGTGAGTTGCTCCGCTTTGTGAGGGGTGTGTGTCCAAACTTTCGTCAAACATGCCAATTTTTTTACAACATCATCTTGGTGACATGACATTACATCAACCAAGATTTCATGTGTTTATGATCTTTTATTTTTTTGGAATTAAAATGCCATGTCACTCCATGCATACGTATGCATGTGTCCATGTCGTGAGACAAATATGTTTGAAAATTCCTTCTAATTTATTGCACATGGAATTAACTCGCACACAAGTACACAATATAATTTTTCAAACCGTTTTGGTTAGACGTTGCATGTAGATGTAGTTCAAATTTGAATTACAATCATTAAATGGCTAGAAAATTACTTAAATGTCTTTAAAAGGTCAAATGGCCCCTAGAATTTTCCAAAATTTCACATTACAGTTGTAGTAGTGCACGGTAGACGTAGAAAAAAATTGAAGGTCGTAAGAGGAAGCTATCTCCCGTTCTTCATCAAACATGTATTGTTCCCTCTCGAAACCACGAGCCTTCTAGTGAGTTGCTCCGGTTTGTGAGGGGTGTGTGTCCAAACTTTCGTCAAACATGCCAATTTCTTTACCATATCATCTTGGTGGCATGACATTACATCAACCAAGGTTTCATGTGTTTCTAATTTTTTTTATTTTTGGAATTATAATGCCATGTCACTCCATGCTTAATTGTGTCATAGCCGTTAACCAGTATGTTTGAATATTCCTTCCAATTTACTGCACATGGAATTAAATCGCACACGAGTACAACAAATATGAGTTTTCAAACCGTTATGGTTAGCTGTTGCATGTACATGTAGATCAAATTTCAATTATGGTCATTAAATGGCTAGAAAATCACTTAAATGTTTTAAAAGGTCAAATGACCCATGAAATTTTCCAAAATTTGACATGACAGTCGTATTAGTACTACAAAAATTCTCGTTCATTTAAAACACCATCCGTTGCCACTTTACTCCAAATTCGTCTTTCACAGCTAATAAAAAATATCTACAACATCACACATAGTTGTTTTCTAGGAACCGTTCGCGATGAAAATATCTGGGTCTTTTTAAGTCTGCCTCCTTAAGCTTCACCGGCTCGTCTGCTCTAGTGCAGGCAACCCCCGAATCCACGAATCCGATCCCCATTCCCGCACCCCCTTCTTGCAAAGGTGACGCCGTGGAAACGCTTCGTGAAGGCCCGTATGATGGCCACGTCCCCCCCGAGCGCCCCCGCCCGCGCCGAGAGCGCGACCGCCTACGCCGAGAGTGCCGCCGTATCCGCCTTGAGCGCGGCCGCTTCTGCCGAGAGGGCGTCTACGGCAGCTGACAGGGCAGCTGCAGCAGCCGAGACCGTTGCAGCTGTTGCTGCAACGGCGGCTGCAAACACCGAGAGTGCTCGAGCTGCCGTCTGTGCCGCCGATGTTGCCCTGGCCCGGGTCGAGGCCATCCATGCTAAGATCGAGGATGCACAGGCCAAGATTTTCCAAGCCACCACTGTCGGCGTTCTGGGAACGGGGGTCCCCAGACTTGCCTGCCTGTGGCCTGCGGCGTGGCTCAAAGGAGGCCCGGCATGGCCCATCTTCATCAACACAAGACTCAAGACCCTCGCGATGGGCCAAGCCTCGCGGGGCGGACGACACGGCGCATCCTCAGGTGCAGCCTCCTCAGGCTGGCTCGCGAGGAGGCGGAGGAATCAAGGCGGGGTACCTCGCGAGGTGCCCATGACGCAAGCCATGACGATCGAGGGTGCCAGGCGGGCGCCAGCGCGCAGCGTCCTTCTTTCCTCTTTGGTGCAAAGGGGGCAAGCGCAGCCACGGAGTACCGAGGCATCAGGCAAAGGTTGCCATTTCGGTGCAACGAGACCAAGACCAGGCAGACTACGAGACGGAGGTCACCATGGAGCCCAGCACGGCGTCACCGCAGAGCCTTTGGCAGGCGAAGACCAACTTTAGTCAGGATAAGTGTACTAGATGTTCCCCTTCGAATTGGCCAATTGTTGGCGCCCTTCCCGCTCAATATTTGGGGAGAGGCCCGGGGCCTTTGCCTATAAATAGGACCGTCCACCCACGTAGCAAGGGGTTCGGTTCGTTGGTTGGTCCGGCTAGCAAGCAGAGAGAGTGAGAGAGAGAGAGAGAAGGGTGACTGAATTCCTCCTAGCGGGTCATCGCCCCAGCCAAGAACAGACCCTCGCGAGGCTGTTCTTCCTTGTATCGTTCATCATCATCAGCCCCAAGAGGCAATCCACCCACCACACACTGGAGTAGGGTATTACACCACAACGGTGGCCCGAACCAGTATAAACCTTGTGTCTCTCGTGCAGTTCTTTTAGTAGTTCAGATCTTTGCAAGACGGGGAGGTAGAAGGCGAGATCTCCGCGCGCACCCCAGTGTTCGAACCTTAAGGGTCTGCCGGAACCCGTGATCCGACATTTGGCGCGCCAGGTAGGGGTGCGCCGGAATCTGTCCTCCACCACTCTGTTCTCCTCCGACCGTCGCGTCCATGTCCGACGCTCGTCGGGCCCGCGCCGAGCGACGGGCCGCCATCGCTTCCTGTGTCGCCCAGACGACCCCCGTCGATGGGCATCCTCGTCGTTCCCCGTCGCCCGCTGTCAACGCCGCCACCGGCCCGGCGGGGGGGGGGGGGGGGGGCGAGCAGTAAGCATCGTCTCAGCATCCATCCGTGCACCAAGACGGCCGGACCGCTACTCCATCGCTCGCACCAGCTGGCTCTTTGTCCAGCGCGCTCCGCGCACCCTTGGAGGCTCGAGCTGCGCTCCTCGCGGCAAACGAGCTCCTGTGCTACCGCCCCGTCGACGACGTCTACGAGGAGTGGCTCGGCCGCGTCGCCGAGCTCGACCGCGCCGCAGGGGGCTCTTCCGCGCCGTCCGTTCCTCTGTGCCACACCCCGCCCCGCGCGGGCAACGAAGCTCCAGAGGCGCACCAACCGCCTCCTCTCCAAGAAGATGCCATGGCTCCAAGACACGTGGCCCCTAGGCGGAACCCGCTCCGTCAGGTGCCAGCGCAACAAGAACGGAGCGGCCAAGAAGTCCCTCATCCGCAAGGAGCTGCCCGGGCGCTCCCTGCTCCGGCACGCCGCGACCCTGCTCCAGCTCCGGCATGCCAAGACCCCTCTCTGCTCCTAGCTGCAGCGCGTGGGGACCCTCAAGACCAAGCTCTCCACCAGCCAAAGTCTTTCGTGGCCACCGCAGGCTGCCGCGCCTACACCACCGAGCTACGCAGCATCGCGTGGCCCGGCAAGTTCAAGCCAGACCTGCCTCCTCGCTACGACGGCACAACTGATCCCACAGAGTTCCTCCAGCTCTATGAGCTGGGCATCGAGGCTGCCAGCGGGGATGAAAAGGTCATGGCGAACTGGTTCCCCATGGCGCTCAAGGAAGGAGCTCGAACCTGGCTCCTGAATCTGGCTCCGGGCACGATCTCCTCCTGGGACCAGATGCGCACCCGCTTCATCGCCAACTTCCAAGGTACTCGCGACCGGCCACCCGCCGTGAGCGACATGCGCCGCATCAAGCAACAACCCGGAGAGACCCTGCAAAAGTACATCAAGCGCTTCAACAGTGCGCGCCTCAAGATCCCCAAGGTGTCCGAGGAAGCCATCACCTCGGCCTTCTCCGATGGCGTGCGCGACATCAAGATGAAGGAGGAGCTGGCGATGCATGAAGACCTCTGCACCTCCCTGGAGCTGTTCAACTTGGCGAACAAGTGCGCCAGGGCTGAGGAGGGACGTCTCTCCCTCCTCGAGCTGCCTGCCGCGGACCCAGAAGAGAAGAAGCCCAAGGCCAAGGACGTGAAGCGCAAGGGGGCTGCCGTACTCGCCGCAGAACCAGACACCAAGCGGGGCAAGGATCTGCCCGAACCCTCCAGAGGTAGCCGGTACTGTGTGTACCACGACCTCCACACCCACAACACCAACAAATGTCAATAACTCCGCGTTGTGCGAGAAGGAAGGATCGGCCGTCGCCCTGACCGTGCTGACCGGGGCTACGGCCGAGGAGGAGGAAGAAACCCGGGACGCTGGGAAGATCGCGGCCCGCGCCAGGGGTGGCGCGACCAGCCTCGTGAGGACCGCTGGCGGGACCTGCCTCGCGAGGGAGACTGGAGGGATCAGCCTCGTGAGGATCACCCTCATGGGAACGCAGGCCTACCTCCGCTGCCGCCTCAGCCAAGGAGGAACAAAGACCGCCATCAAGACAAGGGGGCTGGGGGCTTCCAAGAGCCGCGCGCAATCGCCTGCATCCTGGGCGGAGCTCAAGCCCCAGCCTCTCAATGTATCTTCAAGCGGTTTGCCCGTGAAGTGAATGCAGTTCTCCCCAAGCTCGAAACAAAGCGCCCCCTCAGGTGGTCGGCGTGCGCCATCACGTTCAGCTCTGCAGACCAGCTCAAGTGTGCGGCCACGGCCGGAGACCTCCCGATGCTTTGCTCCCCAGTCATCAGCAACGTGCTGGTCACCAAGACCCTCATCGACGGAGGGGCAGGGCTCAACGTCCTGTCCGTGGAAACATTCAACAATCTCCAAGTACCCTATGACCAGCTTCAGCCAACCAAGCCTTTCTCCGGAATCACCGACGGTTCCACAGTCCCGATCGGGCAGGTCCGCCTCCCTGTCACCTTCGGGGCCCGCAGCAACTATCGCACCGAGCTAATCGACTTCGACGTCGCCCACATCCGCCTGCCGTACAACGCCATCCTCGGGTACCCAGCGCTGGCCAAGTTCATGGTCGTGACTCACCATGGCTACAGCGTCCTCAAGATGCGGGTAGTGGAGACCGTCGACAGACCCTTAAGATGCGGAGTTCAGTCGTCCTCAAGACTGTGGAACAGGAAGTGGCGGCGTCATCACGGTGCCTTGTGAAGAGAAGGATGCAGTGTGTTCCCTGGAGCGAGCCTATCAGGCCGCGTCGCTAGAAGACCCAGATCGCGGAAGCAGGAGGCTTCCTGAGACCACCCCCAAGAAGAAGAAGACATCGTCAGGATCAGCCCCTCAGGAGGCAGGCCCTTCAGGGCCCGTGTCTGCCCAGGGGGACCTCCCTTCCATCGCATAGGGAAGCGCGCCCGATGCCCTCCTCAGGCAGGGCTCGGGGGCTCTCACCTGGAGGGCCGCCGACCTAGCCAGGGTCACGAGGGAGGCGCTTGGGCACCATGTGGAGGCGTGCTTCGAAGCACGTTTCGCTCGAGAAGGAGCCAGGCAAGGAAGGTCAGACCAGCCGGAGTTCGTTAACGAGGCCGTTCAAGAACTACAGGAGTCAAGGGTCATGAGAGGTTACCGCCGTCTACCAGCTGTGGCCCCACATCTAGGCGAGGATGGTAGGCTGCGCATCTGCGTCGACGTACCAGGACTCAATCAGATCGCCACGACGGAGCGTCTCTGGCCCTCGCGAGTGGGGCGCTGCGGGGGTCCACCCCACAGCTATGTTCGCATGCCTTACGGCCTACCGAGCATGGTTGCGCCGTACCAGCGCCTCATGAGGGGCATCATGGAGGCTCAGGAAGACAGGCGTTCTGCGGCCCTGGCGGAGATGAAGACAGCTCGCGAGGAGCCACCGGTGCCTCCGGAGCCTCCCGAGGCCCCGGGGCCTGGGGGCTCGTGAGGATCGGCTTCCGCAGCCCACCGAGTCTGCTACACCAACGCCACTTCGCCGACGACATCCTCAGGTGACATCTTTCAAGCTTCATTCCCAGCTGGGAGCACCTTCCCAGGGTTGCATCACTCCCAGGCCGCGTGGGTCCGTCCCTGCGGCATGTATCCCCTTTTATTTTTCGGTCGTTAGTTTGCCTTGATGGAGGCGCCCCTCGGGCTGCATCATCCCCAAGCCGCTCAGGCTAGGCCCAGCGGCGTGTATCTCCCTCGCGTTTATTTCCAATTATGCATTCGCCTATCACGCTTGATTGCTTGATGCCTGTCCGCGGCATCCCTTCTTCTCCATGTCGGCCACTTGCACGTTAAAGGGGGGTGCCTGAGCATCGCGACTCAGGGCTCTTACTGGCTCTCCAGCCCTCACCCTCTGGCCTTGTCCACGGCATCGCGACCTGGCATACCAGCGACGGCTGAGACAAGCTCGAGGGCCGAGACCCGAGGATGTAGAGTACCGGCATCTAACCAAATTTTGCAGGGACACATCTCAAGATACGGCCCAGTGCCAGGCGCAACCCGCCTAGAGGTAGGGCCTCGTGAGTCCCGTGCTGGCTCACGGGTGCCCAGATACACCTCACCTAGCCCTACCGTGCCGGCCACGTGTCAGGGTGGGGCTGTACACGCCCCGGGGGCTCCTCCCGGAGGGGAGCCCCCTCCCACGTACTAGTGGAAGCACCATGCTCCGCGCTGGCTGACGACACTGCCGAGGAGCGGCTATGCCCGTACACATACGGAAGCGCTATGCTCCGCGCTGGTGATAAACAACTGGGGGTGGCCTCCGGGCCGCATTAACCTCAAGGAGCCCAGAGCTCAGTGGATGGCCTCATCGCAACGCCTCCCCTCGGGAGTGCCGCACGAGGGGGCTAGGCACGGGGGCTACGACTGGGTCACGCCCAGACGTATGCCGCCCAGCTAGGCCCCTCGGGCCTGGTTCGTCGCGCGTCTCTCCCTAAGCGGAGCCAAGGTATGAAGGCCGTTTGCGCGTCAAGGGGGACCCCTAAGCATCACGACTCAGGGGCCTAACTGGTCCCGTAGCCCCTCACTCCTTAGTTCCGAAAGGCTATGCTGGGTGAGGTACGCGCGGGGCCGGGCTCTGTAGATGTAGAACGGTAGCCCCGCTTACATTGCACCTCATCACCCGCTGTTTGCGCGTTAAGGGGGGCTCCTGAGCATCGCGACTCAGGAGCCTAACTGGCTCCGTAGCCCCTCACTCCTTAGTTCCGAAAGGCTATGCTGGGTGAGGTACGCGCGGAGCCGGGCTCTGCAGACGTAGAACGGAAGATACACCTACATCACGCCTCCCTACTTGTTGTTCGCACGCCAAGGGGGACTCCTGAGCATCGCGACTCAGGAGCCTAACTTGTCATGTAGCCCCTCACTCCTTTGGTCCCGTCCTGGTTTCCGGTCGGGGCTAATGCTGGGTGAGGCACGCGCGGGGCCGGGCTCTGCCGGCGTAGAACACAAGCAAGTAGGGAAAGAAAAACATAAAATTCAAGGAATTTAAAAGCAAATATTACAACCCATACTGTCATCTCAGTACCAAACGCAAGTTTAAATGCCTCCCCGAGGCGTGATGCATGTGCAGGAATTGAAAGAAGAACAGGGATGGAACGGAGTCACTTGTCGGCGGTGAAGCTGTGCGGAGTGGCTTCGCCTCATGGAGCAGCAGGGCCGGCAGCGCCTTGCTTTGGCTTGGTGCTGAAGGCCCGGAACTTCCGGTTCCAGCAGGCCGTCGAGGTCGGCGTTGGGATCACGAAGGTAGATGTGGGCGAAGACCCGCGTTAGCGCAGCAGAAGACAGGGCGCGCGCCTCGGCCTCGGCCGTGAGGCCGATGCCAAGGGCGACATCCCCAAGGGCCTTAACCAGGAAAGGAAGCAGCTTGGCGGGGCCATCACCATCACCGGCTAGCGGGCTGTCCAGGCCGCTCTCGTATAGCATCTTCAGCGAAGCGCGGGCATCTTTCTCCATGTCCGCGAAGGCCACACTATCCTCGGCAAGAACCTTGGCCTTGCTGTCCAGCTTAACCCTCGTCGCCTCCAGCTCCTCCCCCAGCGCACTTAGACGGTCGCGGCGCTTCTTGAGCTTGGCCTCCTGGCCCTCGATGGCCGCCTCGCGAGCCTTCATGCCTTCTTCTTGTTCCTGGCGAAGACGAACCTCCTTCGCGAGCTGGTCCCGCAGGCCTTGCAGCTCATCCTCCAGCGCCTTGCAACGACCGCGGACTTCAACCACCTCTCCCAGGGCCACGTCTCGGGCAGCCTTCGCCTCGAGGGTGGCCTCCCTCTCTCCATCATAGGCCGTTGAGGCCTGATCAACATCGCCCGAATCGAAGCATCAGAACGAATCCACCCCGAGGCCAGTTCCAGGCGCCCGGCCACCAGGCGAGGGTCGGCACCGAGAAGATCCTGCCGCAGCCGGTCCAGTTCAGCAACGGCACGCTCCAAGATGGAAGAAGGAGGCGGAGAAACATCGGTGCGCCCCAAGACAACAGGAGGAGTTGGGAAGCGATGGTCGGTGGAACGGGAGGAGAAAGTAGCGGTGGCGAGGCCGCAGTGTCTCGAGGCAGAGTCCGCTGCGCCTCCACAGCCGTAGCAGCGGCGCCAGACGAGGGCGCCTCGAGAGTCGTTCAAGCCATGGGGGCTGGGCTCGCCCCAGCCAGCTCAGCCAAGCCTCGCAAGGTTGAGCGGGCAGGAGAGGCCCGCGCGTCACGATCTCCCTCCCCTGCAGGCGGAGGTGTCACCGCAGATGGGGCCTCAGGGCTCCCTTCGGCTTCTTCGCCGCTGGCACCAGCCTATTCAAGAGAAGAAACCATCAAGCCTCGTCGGCGGAACGAGAAACAAAAGATCAAGGATCAAGCACTTACGGGTCATCGTCGGTGAGCTCGGGCAGCCTCCGGCCCAACTTGAAGCCTGACAGCCGGCTAGAAGGGTCGACCTCAGAAGCAGAAGGCGCGTCCACGGTTCGCCCCAGAGTCAGGACGGACCCGCGGGGGATCGACCCGGTCCTGCCCCTCTCCGGGATCGTGGGCAAGCTCCCGCTACCCAGTACGTCATCGTCATCATCATCATCATCGCTCGGCGAAAAGCAGAGAGTGCGGGACCCGCGCCGGGAGAGGGGAGCGCTCGACTCTCCATCCGTCGCCCCAGAGTCGGGCCCCTCTCCCCGCTCCTCTTCCTCCTCCTCATTGCTGGAGTCGTCGGAGGGCACATCCACTGGTCCTTCGGGAGCCGCCACGGGCACGAGCCCGTCCCCGTTAAAAACAGGCATGGACTTCACCACCTGCTCCCAGTCGTCGCGAAGGAACAAGGGCTTAGGAGCGCCCTTCAACCTTGCCACCTCGCCCCCGACCAGAGATTGGAGAACCGCGGTCACATCCTCTTCGTCCACAGCCTCGGGGCTCGGATGAGGCCTCCACATTGGAGGAGAGTACCGCCGGAGTGGAGCCAGCTGGTGCTCCAGGAACTCCTTCAGCAGCGACGCACCGGTCAACTTCGCCACCGCCATGTTGGCCGGCCTCAGGCCCACGTCCATCTTCTCCAACACCAGTTTCACGCGGGGGTCCGTGAACTCCGCTCGGCACCAGTCGCTGGAGCTCACGGGCTGCTCCGGGGGCAAGATCAGCCGAGGGTGGATGCGCCCGGCATCTACCAAGACCCACTTGCTCCTGAAGCCCTCAATCCTCTTCCCTGGATTCGAGATGGCAATGGTGCCTCTATACGCGATGAAGCCCGCGCACGCAGAAGGAGAGCTGCCGGTGATCCGGAGGGAGAAGTAGTGGCACAGCAAGGCCACCAACGGTTGCACCCCTACGTGGGCCTCGCAGTAGTAAGCGAAGATCGCCAGAAGAAGGACAGAGTTGGGGTGGAGATGCAGAGCCTGCAAGTTGTAATGGCGGAGGACAGAGAAGAAGAACTCGGAGAAGGGAGGCACCAGGCCCGCAGCAATGGAGCTTACAAAGAGAGGATAAAAAGTGCTCCCTCGGCCCTCAGGGGTGGCGGAGCCGGCCTTGAACACCTTCGTCCCTTTGATGCCCTGCGCCGCCGCCATCCGGCGCAGCCGGGCAAGGCCCGCCTTGGGCACATTCGGCAAGTCCAGAGCAGGAGAATACCAAGCTTCGGCCGGAGGCTGGCGAGGCGCCATGGCTTCCTAGGTCGCGCAGCTGGAGTAGATCTGGGAGTTTGGAGGAAGAAAGGGGAGGCGCAAGGAAGGGGATCTGAGCAGTGACCGGAGAAAGCAAAAGGCGAGGTCTGGGCAGATGCCGCTCCTTTATCAACCTGCGCGGTTGCTGAAGCACTTGCGTCCAATCAACCGCCACGCGACGCCCAAGGCCGCAGGCTGTTAGGGCCCGCGATGCTTCGCCCTTGGCCCTTTCGCCTCTCAGCACGGCCAAGTCCATGCGTGCCTTGGGCCCGGGGGTTACTGTCGGCGTTCTGGGAACGGGGGTCCCCAGACTTGCCTGCCTGCGGCCTGCGGCGTGGCTCAAAGGAGGCCCAGCATGGCCCATCTTCATCAACATAAGACTCAAGACCCTCGTGAGGGGCCAAGCCTCGCGGGGCGGATGACACGGCGCATCCTCAGGCGCAGCCTCCTCAGGCTGGCTCGCGAGGAGGCGGAGGAATCAAGGCGGGGTACCTCGCGAGGTGCCCATGACGATCGAGGGTGCCAGGCGGGCGCCAGCGCGCAGCGTCCTTCTTTCCTCTTTGGTGCAAAGGGGGCAAGCGCAGCCGCGGAGTACCGAGGCATCAGGCAAAGGTTGCCATTTCGGTGCAACGAGACCAAGACCAGGCAGACTACGAGACGGAGGTCACCATGGAGCCCAGCACGGCGTCACCACAGAGCCTTTGGCAGGCGAAGACCAACTTTAGTCAGGATAAGTGTACTGGATGTTCCCCTTCGAATTGGCCAATTGTTGGCGCCCTTCCCGCTCAATATTTGGGGAGAGGCCCAGGGCCTTTGCCTATAAATAGGACCGGCCACCCACGTAGCAAGGGGTTCGGTTTGTTGGTTGGTCCGGCTAGCAAGCAGAGAGAGTGAGAGAGAGAGAGAGAGAGAAGGGTGACTGAACTCCTCCTAGCGGTTCATCGCCCCAGCCAAGAACAGACCCTCGCGAGGCTGTTCTTCCTTGTATCGTTCATCATCATTAGCCCCAAGAGGCAATCCACCCACCACACACTGGAGTAGGGTATTACACCACAACGGTGGCCCGAACCAGTATAAACCTTGTGTCTCTTGTGCAGTTCTTTTAGTAGTTTAGATCTTTGCGAGATGGGGAGGTAGAAGGCGAGATCTCCGCGCGCACCCCAATGTTCGAACCTTAAGGGTCTGCCGGAACCCTTGATCCGACAACCTCGGACTCCATCATGCAACCCACGTTTGAAAAAGACGGCGGTGGCCATGGAGCACCTGCTTCCTCATGAGGTCGCCGACCAGGAGCTGGAGATGCAGGAGGTGGCAGAGATCGAGGAGCACCGGGAGGAGGAGTTGCGCGTGGCCAAGGTCAAGGTAGAGAAGAGTCTGTCTGTCGAGGAATCGACGATGGAGTACTAACGCGAGCTCTGACGCAACCACTACTACGAGTACTACAACCTTGAGGGCGGCACCGAGGACGAGGACGTGGTCGACTTCAACAGGGGGACGCGGAGTCCACCAACGGCGGCATGTCGCCAGGACAAGTCATCGACGTCTCATCTCACACTGGCGATGCATAGGCCGGCGCGGCAGCGGATTTGTTATAATTATGCGTACTTGGGCTTTGTTTTTAATGCTGGTTTTTTGTTAGAGAAATGTTTAGGTCAACTGGCTTTGTTTAATTACTAAAATTGCTCGATTCGGTAACTGTGGTATGTCTGCTGTACACTCTTTTGTGTGCCCAAATTAGCAAGCGATGTTAAATTATGCAATGACGTACCCGGGGAAATTTCCACCAAAATTTGAATTATCAAACTCATCTCATGCGCATAAGGCATAAGAATCGTTTGCGATGCACACAATCGTTCAAAGTGAATGGTCCGGCGGCACCGTGTGCAAAGTTTCTCTCCACATTTCGAAAATTTTGGCCTACCGCCAACATATCTACCCCTGCCCCCTTCCCCACCCCCTTTTCTCCCCGACCACACGGCACATTTCCCATGTTTCCTCCTTCCCTCCTTCCTTCCTTCCTAAGCTATAGCTGCTTCCTCGCTCTCGTCGTCTCGCATCCTACCGCCGGGGTCGCCATGGTCTCCTTCCTAAGCTATAGCTGCTTCCTCGCTCTCGTCGTCTCGCATCCTACCGCCGGGGTCGCCATGGTCTTCTTCAAAGACCTCTCCAGTGGTTCCTCCTCCGACGACGACTCCTTCACCACCTGGGTATGCCTCTCTTCTCTCTCTGTCTCTAGCTATGACTTGGAATGAAGGATTTTTACCCGGCGGTTGATTTGAGTCATTTCTTCCTCTTGTATCTCCCTAGGACCATCAGTGGCAACGAATGGAGCGAGGTGGCTGAAGATATATCTGCTTGTTGTCACCATCAATCTCCACATGTGAACCTAGTTGCGTTTGAATCTGTGGACAGTGGGAGGAAGTTTCTGGCATGTGCAGAGAAGGTTAGACCCTCTTTCGTTGTTACAAATCATTTGTTAGATGTGATTCAAACACTGTCACGGTCCCAACCCATTCATACCACACCATCAACCAAAAGCATCCTAAGACAGTGTCACAGTTTGTACCTAGTATCTTAAATTGTTGCCATCTCATCGGCGGTGCCATTAGAAACTTATTTGGCACCGCTTCAGCAGTTTGTGCAACCAACTTTGGTCCACACATCCGAGCAGCCAAGCAGTAAAATACTAAATCTTTATGGCACGAAGGAACTGGGCATCGGAGCAACTACGTGCTCCAGAGTCACTTTCCCAGTTGGCCCGTGCAAAACAGGTTCTTACTGAACTGAAAGCAGAGGTGGATAAGACGAGCCTGGATGATCTTGATTAGGGAAATGAATGTATTGCTCTTATGAAGTTGAAGTAGCTATATGTTCTACTGTGCTATTTTCATGTAGCTACCGTATTGTGATGTTATAATATATTTATGTGCCTGATATGAAATTGTTAAACAGTTGTTCAATATGAAATGTGAATTTACGTAATACTAGAATTATTAATTGTAAACTAATAAACCTGCTAAATGTGTCATGGACCTTTACAAACGGTTCTAGCAGTAAAAGTGCTTGCGACGGATAGCCCAATGCCACATAGTTTTCTTCATCAAAGCGTGTGTGATATAGTTGATAAAAGCAAACAGTTAACCAAGATAGACCATGTGTGATAGTTACACCTTTCACAGACGAGCCTACACATAAAACTGTGTCGGATGTACGTACGAACAGAAACGTTTTCCCTGAATTGACTGAGTGGGATGTACATAAGAACGGAAACATATTCCCTGGATTGACTGTGTGTGATATACATACGAACAGAAATGCTTTTCTGGGATTCACCGTGTGGCATGTACATACCTACATAAATGTTTTTATCGGATTACCGTGTGGGATGTACATACCTACGGAAATGATTGGGTTTCGATGCCTCGCCCAGTCGCACACGGCCCCAGCCTGTGTCCCAGGAGGGCCTACCCCCAATGATTTCTAGGTCGTGTGGGAAGGACCCTCCTATTGCCCACACTCACTTGGCGATGGTTCCAAATACCATCGCGGAAAGGGGTTAAAAATGTTTGTATAGGACCGACACGCACCAGTGTATATGCGGTATTCTTTTGTCGTTCTAAGCAAATTTGCATGTGCTATCTCTAATTTTCAAAATAAACTTCTCTTTTGTGTATTTGTTTCGCTCGCGGAGCGGTGAGGGTGGCTAATATTTTCCATGCTAGATGTGTTATTCTCATGATGAGTGTTTATTCACTTGTCATTGCACGAGAGTAAGGAAAAGGTATTAGGGATGCCCAGTCCCAAAATGCAAAAATGAATTTACTTTATGTTGTCAAATAATAAATTCCTTGGAAAGTGTTGGTATGGAGGGCACCCATGGATACGGTTAGCCATGGAAAGTGAAAGTATGGTGGAAAAAGGAATAAACTTTATTTTCTGTTTGGGAACCGCCTATGATATATCTATGCATGGAAAGTACTGGGAACTCTAAGTAATTTTTGTTGGTGGGATGGATACACCTCCCAAAATATTTTTTATCTCTAAGTTTTCTGCTTTGAGCTCTGGCACATGATGCAGAGCATCCTATGGACATCACCATGTCAAGAGTCCGTTTGGCAAGTGACACGTGCGACATCTACTTGACATACCCAAAGGTAAATCATCTCCTGTACATGTGCTCACTTGGCCCCTTCAAGGATCGTATACTACTTGGCACCCCTCTCGTGTGCATGCATAGGTATTGTCGGAATACTACAGACGACGAGGAGTGCAAGCGCCAAGGAACAATTACACCATCCGCGAGGGAAGCCTGGAAGCAGAGACGGAAGAAACGGAGCTGCTAGAAGCTACAGTGGCCCGACATCTGGGCCAGAGGCCAGACATCCTATGCATGCGCCGAAGAGCTTCAGCAGCCGGACATCCGGCCGACCCCCGGACATCTGGCGCCTGTCAATAGGCCGGATATCCGGGATCGCCCCCGGAAATCCGTACAGCAGCTATGCAGAGAGCAACAGTTTCGGCCACCGCCAGGGCGGACATGCGGCGAGTGCCCCGGACATCCGGCACCCCGCGAACGGCCGGACATCCGGGCCCTAGCCCGGACATCCGGCACCTGCCTGCGTGCATGGACAGGGCCCGAGGCCCATGTAGCCCTCTTTCCCACTTACCCCTTGGTGGCTTAGACTATATATACTCCCCCAGCTCCTTCTAGTTAGGGTTAGCGTTGTGATAGCTGCTACCTCTTGAGCTTGCATTGGATTTCCCCGAAGAGGAAGGGATGATGCAGCAGAGTAGCGTAAGTATTTCCCTCAGTTTTTGAGAACCAAGGTATCAATCCAGTAGGAGGCCACGCTCAAGTCCCTCGTACCTGCACAAAACGATAGCTACTCACAACCAACGCGATTAGGGGTTGTCAATCCCTTCACGGTCACTTACGAGAGTGAGATCTGATAGATATAATATTTTTGGTATTTTTGGTATAAAGATGCAAAGTGAAAAGTAAAAGGCAAAGTAAAAAGCAAAACAAGATTAAAGTGATGGAGATTGATATGATGAGAAAATACCCGGGAGCCATAGGTTTCACTAGTGGCTTCTCTCAAGAGCATAAGTATTCTATGGTGGGTGAACAAATTACTGTTGAGCAATTGACAGAATTGAGCATAGTTATGAGAATATCTAGGCATGATCATGTATATAGGCATCACGTCCGTGACAAGTAGACCGAAACGATTCTGCATCTACTACTATTACTCCACTCATCTACCGCTATCCAGCATGCATCTAGAGTATTAAGTTAAAAACAGAGTAACGCCTTAAGCGAGATGACATGATGTAGAGAGATAAATTCATGCAATATGAAATAAACCCCATCTTGTTATCCTCGATGGCAACGATGCAATATGTGTCTTGCTGCCCCTTCTGTCACTGGGAAAGGACACCGCAAGATCGAACCCAAAGCTAAGCACTTCTCCCATGGCAAGAACTACCAATCTAGTTGGCCAAACTAAACGGATAATTCGAAGAGACTTGCAAAGATAACCAATCATACATAAAAGAATTCAGAGAAGATTCAAATATTATTCATAGATAGACTTGATCATAAACCCACAATTCATCGGTCTCAACAAACACACCGCAAAAAGAAGATTACATCGAATAGATCTCCACAAGACAGGGGGAGAACTTTGTATTGAGATCCAAAAAGAGAGAAGAAGCAATCTAGCTACCAATTATGGACCCGAAGGTCTGAGGTAAACTACTCACACTTCATCGGAGAGGCTATGATGATGTAGAAGCCCTCCGTGATGACGGCCCTCTCCGGCGGAGCTCTGGAACAGGCCCCAAGATGGGATCTCGTGGATACAGAAAGTTGCGGCGGTGGAATTAGGTTTTTGGCTCCGTATCTGGTAGTTTGGGGGTACGTAGGTATATATAGGAGGAAGAAGTACGTCGGTGGAGCTCCGAGGGGCCCATGAGGTAGGGGGCACGCCCCCCACCCTCGTGACCGCCTCTCTGATGCCTTGGTGTAGGGTCCAAGTCTCTTGGATCACGTTCGGTTAGAAAATCACGTTCCCGAAGGTTTCATTCCGTTTGGACTCCGTTTGATATTCCGTTTCTTCAAAACACTGAATTAGGCAAAAAAACAGCAATTCTGGGCTGGGCCTCTGGTTAATAGGTTAGTCCCAAAAATAATATAAAAGTAGAAAATAAAGCCCAATATAGTCCAAAACGGTAGATAATATAGCATGGAGCAATCAAAAATTGTAGATACGTTGGAGACGTATCAGGCATCCCCAAGCTTAATTCCTGCTCGTCCTCGAGTAGGTAAATGATAAAAGGAGAATTTTTGATGCGGAGTGCTACTTGGCATAATTTCAATGAAAATCTTCTTAATTGTGGTATGAATATTCAGATTAGGAAGATTCAAGACAAAAGTTCATATTGACATAGAGAATAATAATACTTGAAGCAAACCAACAAAGCAATTATGTTTTCTCAAAGTAACATGGCCAAATAAAGTTTATCCCTACAAAATCATATAGTTTAGTCATGCTCCATTTTCGTCACACAAGAATGCTCTCATCATGCACAACCCCGATGACAAGCCAAGCAATTGTTTCATACCTTAATAATTTCAAACTAACTTTCACGCAATACATGAGCGTGAGCCATGGATATAGCACTACGGGTGGAATAGAATGATGGGGGTTATGTGGAGAACACAAAAAGGAGAAAGTCTCACATCAACGAGGCTAATCAATGGGCTATGGAGATGCCCATCGATTGATGTTAATGCAAGGAGTAGGGATTGCCATGCAACAGATGCACTAGAGCTATAAATGTATGAAAGCTCAATAAAAGAAACTAAGTGGGTGTGCATCCAACTTGCTTGCTCACGAAGACCTAGGGCACTTGAGGAGGCCCATTGTTGGAATATACAAGCCAAGTTCTATAATGAAAAATTCCCACTAGTATATGAAAGTGATAACTCAAGAGACTCTCTATATGAAGAACATGGTGCCACTTTGAAGCACAAGTGTGGAAAAAAGGAATAGTAGCATTGCCCCTTTTTATTTATTTTCTTTTTTTGGGCCTTCTTTTTTTTCTTTGGCCTTTTTTTGGGACAATGCTCTATTGAATAATGATCATCACACTTCTATTTATTTACAACTCAATGATTACAACTCGATACTAGAACAAAGTATGACTCTATATGGATGCCTCCGGCGGTGTACCAGGATATGCAATGAATCAAGAGTGACAAGTATGAAAAAATTATGAATGGTGGCTTTGCCACAAATACTATGTCAACTACATGATCATGCTAAGCAATATGACAATGATGAATGTGTCATGATAAACTTGATGGTGGAAAGTTGCATGGCGATATATCTCGGAATGGCTATGGAAATGCCATAATAGGTAGGTATGGTGACTGTTTTGAGGAAGATATAAGGAGGTTTATGTGTGAAAGAGCGTATCATATCACGGGGTTTGGATGCACCAGCGAAGTTTGCACCAACTCTCGATGTGAGAAAGGGCAATGCATGGTACCGTAGAGGATAGCAATAATGGAAGGGTGAGAGTGCGCATAATCCATGGACTCAACATTAGTCATAAAGAACTCATATACTTATTGCAAAAATCCACAAGCCATCAAAACCAAAGTATTACGCGCTTGCTCCTAGGGGGATAGATTGGTAGGAAAAGACCATCGCTCGTCCCCGACAGCCACTCATAAGGAGGACAATCAAATAACACCTCATGTTTCAAATTTGTTACATAACGTTTACCATATGTGCATGCTACGGGACTTGCAAACTTCAACACAAGCACTTCTCAAATTCACAACTACTCAACTAGCATGACTTTGATATTATTACCTCCATATCTCAAAACAATTATCAAGCATCCAACTTTTCTTAGTATTCAACACACTCAAAAGGAAGTTTCACAAATCTTGAATACCAAGCATGTTATTATTAAGCAAATTACCATGCTATTAAGACTCTCAAAATAATTTAAGTGAAGCATGAGAGATAAATAGTTTCTTTAAAACAAATCCACCACCGTGCTCCAAAAGATATAAGTGAAGCACATAGAGCAAAATTATAACGCTCAAAAGATATAAGTGAAGCACATAGAGCAAAACTACTTAGCTCAAAAAGATATAAGTGAAGCACATAGAGCAAAACTACTTAGCTCAAAAAGATATAAGTGAAGCACATAGAGTATTCTATCAAATTCTAATTCATGTATAGCTATCTCAAAAGGTGTGTACAGAAAGGATGATTGTAGCACACTAACAACCAAAGACACAAATAATACAAGACGCTCCAAGCAAAACAGATATCATGTTGGTGAATAAAAATATAGCTCCAAGTAAATTACCAATAGAAGTGGACGAAAGAGGGGATGCCTTCCGGGGCATCCCAAAGCTTTGAATTTTTGGTGTCCTTGGATTATCTTGGGGGTGCCATGGGCATCCCCAAGCTTAGGCTCTTGCCACCCCTTGTTCCATAATCCATCACAAGAATTCACCCAAAACTTGAAAACTTCACAACACAAAACTTAAAGTAGAAAACTCGTGAGCTCCGTTAGCGAAAGAAAACAAAAGACCACTTCAAGGTACTGTAATGAACTCATTATTTATTTATATTGGTGTTAAACCTACTTTATTCCAACTTCTCTATGGATTATAAACTATTTTACGAACCATAGATTCATCAAAAATAAGCAAACAACACACAAAAAACAGAATCTGTCAAAAACAGAACAGTCTGTAGTAATCTGTAGCTAGCGCAAGATCTGGAACCACAAAAATTCTAAAATAAATTGATGGACGTGAGGAATTTATCTATTAATCATCTGCAAAAAGAATTAACTAAATAGCATTCTTCAAATAAAAATTACAGCAGTTCTCGTGAGCGCTAAAGTTTCTGTTTTTTACAGCAAGTTCAACAAGACTTTCCCCAAGTCTTCCCAACGGTTCTACTTGGCACAAACACTAATTAAACACAAAAAAACAACCAAAACAGAGGCTAAATAATTTATTTATTACTAAACAGGAGCAAAAAGCAAGGAATAAAAATAAAATTGGGTTGCCTCCCAACAAGCCCTATCGTTTAACGCCCCTAGCTAGGCATAAAAGTGAGGATAGATCTAGGTATTGCCATCTTTGGTAGGCAATCCATAAGTGGCTCTCATGATAGTTTCATATGGAAATTTTATTTTCTTTCTTGGAAAGTGTTACATGCCCTTTTTTAATGGAAATTTAAAATCTAATATTCCCTTCCTTCATATCAATAATCGCACCAACCGTTCTAAGGAAAGGTCTACCAAGAATAATAGGGCAAGAAGGATTGCAATCTATATCAAGAACAATGAAATCTACGGGCACATAATTCCTATTTGCAACAATAAGAACATCATTAATCCTTCCCATAGGTTTCTTAATAGTAGAATCCGCAAGATGCAAGTTTAGAGAGCAATCATCAAAATTACGGAAATCTAGCAAATCATACAAAGTCTTGGGAATAGTAGAGACACTAGCACCCAAATCACACAAAGCATAAAACTCATGATCTTTAATTTTAATTTTTAATAGTTGGTTCCCACACATCATAGAGTTTTCTAGGGATAGAAACTTTCAACTCAAGTTTTTCTTCATAAGATTGCATCAAGGCATCAACAATATGTTCGGTGAAGGCTTTATGTTGACTATAAGTATGTGGAGAATTTAGCACGGATTGCAACAAGGAAATACAATCAATTAAAGAGAAACTTTCATAATTAAATTCCTTTAAATCCAATATAGTGGGTTTAGCAACATCTATATTTTTATTTCTTTCAATCCCACTTTCATGAATTTCATCATAAAGATCTAAATACTCCGAATTTTTAGAAGGCCTTCTAGGTAAAGGAAGATCATATTCAGTTTCATCAAGATTCATATTGCAAAACAAAGATTTAATAGGGGACATATCAATAACTTTTAGATCTTCATCTTGATTTTCATAGGAATTGGAAGAACACGCTTTAATAAAGGCATCTTTGGAAGCACGCATCCTAGCGGTTCTTTCCTTGCACTCATCAATGGAAATTCTCATGGATTTGAGAGACTCATTGATATCATGCTTAAGAGGAATAGATCTAAGCTTTAAAGAATCAACCTCAATAGAAATTCTATCAACGTTCCTAGCCAAATCATCAACTTTAAGCAATTTCTCCTCAAGCAAAGCATTAAAATTCTTTTGTGAATT
This sequence comes from Triticum monococcum, assembly GCA_034509565.1. NCBI lineage: Eukaryota > Viridiplantae > Streptophyta > Magnoliopsida > Poales > Poaceae > Triticum > Triticum monococcum. Next base: position 359,583,703 of record CM067845.1, on the reverse strand, counting down.
CATAAACTCTTTAACACTATTCTCAAATTCAGAGGGCATCTTATTATAATTTCCATAAGAGTTGTTGTAGGAATTACCATAATTATTAGAAGGATTACTAGGATATGGCCTAGGATTAAAATTCCCCTTATAAGTGTTGTTACCAAAATTATTCCTACCAACAAAATTCACATCCATAGATTCATTGTTATTCTCAATAAAAGTAGACAAAGGCATATCATTAGGATCAGAAGAAACACTCTTAGTAGCAAATAATTTCATATGTTCATCCATCTTTCCACTCAAAACATTGATTTCTTCTATCGCATGCACTTTTTTATTAGAAGATCTTTCAGTATGCCATTGAGAATAATTAACCATAATATTATCTAGGAGTTTAGTAGCATCTCCTAAAGTGATTTCTATAAAAGTGCCTCCCGCGGCCGAATCTAAAAGATTTCTAGAAGCAAAATTCAATCCGGCATAAAATTTTTGAATAATCATCCACAAGTTCAAACCATGACTAGGGAAATTACTTATCATTAATTTCATTCTCTCCCAAGCTTGTGCAACATGTTCATGATCAAGTTGCTTAAAATTCATAATATCGTTTCTAAGAGAGAAGATCTTAGCGGGAGGGCAATACTTAGAGATAAAAGCATCTTTGCACTTATTCCAAGAATCAATACTATTTCTAGGCAAAGACGAAAACCAAGCTTTAGCACGATCTCTAAGCGAAAAAGGAAATAGCTTCAATTTAACGACATCATTATCGACATCTTTTTTCTTTTGCATATCACATAAATCAACGAAGCTATTTAGATGAGTAGCGGCATCTTCACTAGGAAGGCCGGCGAATTGATCTTTCATAACAAGATTCAACAAAGCAGTATTGATTTCACAAGATTCAGTATTGGCAAGAGGAGCAATCGAGGTGCTAAGAAAATCATTATTATTGGTATTGGTGAAGTCACACAATTTGGTAGTATCTTGAGCCATCGCAACAAACAAGCAATCCAACACACGAGCAAACAAAAAGGCAAGCAGGAAAGAGAGGGAGGATAGAGAGAGAGAGAGGGCGAATAAAATGGCAAGGGTGAAGTGGGGGAGAGGAAAACGAGAGGCAAATGGCAAATAATGTAATGCGAGAGATAGGATTGTGATGGGTACTTGGTATGTTGACTTTTTGCATAGACTCCCCGGCAACGGCGCCAGAAATCCTTCTTGCTACCTCTTGAGCTTGCGTTGGATTTCCCCGAAGAGGAAGGGATGATGCAGCAGAGTAGCATAAGTATTTCCCTCAGTTTTTGAGAACCAAGGTATCAATCCAGTAGGAGGCCATGCTCAAGTCCCTCGTACCTGCACAAAACGATAGCTACTCGCAACCAACGTGATTAGGGGTTGTCAATCCCTTCACGGTCACTTACGAGAGCAAGATCTGATAGATATAATATTTTTGGTATTTTTGGTATAAAGATGCAAAGTGAAAAGTAAAAGGCAAAGTAAAAAGGAAAACAAGATTAAAGTGATGGAGATTGATATGATGAGAATAGACCCGGGGGCCATAGGTTTCACTAGTGGCTTCTCTCAAGAGCATAAGTATTCTACGGTGGGTGAACAAATTACTGTTGAGCAATTGAAAGAATTGAGCATAGTTATGATAATATCTAGGCATGATCATGTATATAGGCATCACGTCCGTGACAACTAGACCAAAATGATTCTGCATCTACTACTATTACTCCACTCATCGACCGCTATCCAGCATGCATCTAGAGTATTAAGTTAAAAACAGAGTAATGCCTTAAGCGAGATGACATGATGTAGAGAGATAAATTCATGCAATATGAAATAAACCCCATCTTGTTATCCTTGATGGAAACGATGCAATACGTGCCTTGCTGCCCCTTCTGTCGCTGGGAAAGGACACCGCAAGATCGAACCCAAATCTAAGCACTTCTCCCATGGCAAGAACTACCAATCTAGTTGGCCAAACCAAACGGATAATTCGAAGAGACTTGCAAAGATAACCAATAATACATAAAAGAATTCAGAGAAGATTCAAATATTATTCATAGATAGACTTGATCATAAACCCACAATTCATTGGTCTCAACAAACACACTGCAAAAAGAAGATTACATCGAATATATCTCCACAAGAGAGGGGGAGAACTTTGTATTGAGATCCAAAAAGAGAGAAGAAGCCATCTAGCTACTAACTATGGACCCGAAGGTCTGAGGTAAACTACTCACACTTCATCGGAGAGGCTATGATGATGTAGAAGCCCTCCGTGATGACGGCCCTCTCCGGCGGAGCTCCGGAACAGGCCCCAAGATGGGATCTCGTGGATACAGAAAGTTGCAGCGGTGGAATTAGGTTTTTGGCTTCGTATCTGTTCGTTTGGGAGTACGTAGGTATATATAGGAGGAAGAAGTACGTCGGTGGAGCCCCGAGGGGCCCACGAGGCAGGGGGCGCGCCCCCCACCCTCGTGACCGCCTCTCTGATGCCTTGGTGTAGGGTCCAAGTCTCCTGGATCACGTTCGGTTAGAAAATCACGTTCCCGAAGGTTTCATTCCGTTTGGACTCCGTTTGATATTCCGTTTCTTCAAAACACTGAATTAGCTAAAAAACAGCAATTCTGGGCTGGGCCTCAGGTTAATAGGTTAGTCCCAAAAATAATATAAAAGTACAAAATAAAGCCCAATATAGTCCAAAACAGTAGATAATATAGCATGGAGCAATCAAAAATTATAGATACGTTGGAGACGTATCAATAGCTCATTTGAGAGATAGAGCTTCGCTCATCCATATCGGATCTACTCCACGAGAGAGACCGCAGCCCCTCTTCGGAGAATATCCACCTTGGATTCAAGACCCCCTCTTGGGCGGCCCCATCAAGACCTCCTCACGGAGAAGAACCGGTTACCCTATGTATCGTCCTTTGTTGGATTCGGATCGTGTAAATCTTTGTGTTTTGAGGATGTAACATATGTGTGACCATATCTTGTTGGTTTTAGTGTTTCTCTCATGTTTCCCCTCGTGATTCCCCTCATTTTCCCCCTCGTGTTCTTCGTGTTCTTTGCGGGATACGCTCCTTTTGTGAAAGATCGGCCACATATGGTTCTGCCCTACATCATCTTGGTATCATGAGCCACGTTGATCACGATTTCGGAGCCTCCCCTCGTAGTTTTGTAGCCTAATTTTGTTGTTTTCTTCCCCAATTTCAAAAATCCCCACCAAAAATAGCCCCCAATTTTTTTGTGAATGGTTCGTTTGATGACGTTTTGTTGGATTTTGATCCATGGATTTGCTTGGTTTCGAGTGGATCTGCCATATCCCCAAGTTTCCCCACTTTCCATCCATGAAATCCCATCAATTTTGACCCCCCCCCAATCATCTATTTCCGCCCCCAAATCGAGTTTTGAAGTCCAAATCCCGATTTGGAATGGTCGAGCCGGACATCCGTACCTCAGGCCGGACATCCGGGGCACCTGGTCGAACATCCGGGCCCCAAGCCGGACATCTGGCTCCTAGAGCGCCATTCGCGCGTGGTTTTGGACATCAGGTCCCGGATTTCCGGCCCTGAGCCCGGATGTCCGGCCCCTGACATTTCAGCCATCCCCGTTTCACCATTTTGTCCATAACTATCCGGAGTCCGTTTTTTACATTCTTTAGCTCGTTGAAAAGCTCTTGACATCCCCCTTCCCACAAAAATACTACCATCACCATTTGACTCCATCAAATATTTGTAACTTTGGCATCTTTGCCTAGGGCTTCCACCACAACCTCCGCATAACCACCACCCACTTCCGCAACCTAACCAATTTTGTTCCTTATAGCATTTGTGGTTGCTTGAGTAGTGATTCGAGTCTCCTAAGGTGTTTAGGCTACTTAGGGACGATTGCTTCTTCATCAACCACCACCACCATCATAACTCCCGCATAGGCTTGACCACCATACACTTCCGCCACCCCAACTTAACCCAATTTTGTTAGTGTTGTGAGTTGTGTCTCCTAAGGTGTTTCGGATACTTAGGGACCATACTTCCAACTTCGACACCGTGTATAGTCCACCACCTTACCCTCCATTTCCGCATTGCGTACTCCACAACCCATCATTGCATTTCCGCAATCCCATTGAGCATCCGCAACCACCACCACATCCCGCTACCACCATTTGACATTCGAGATTTTGAGTTCACGGTTTTTCCGTTTCCTAAGGTGTTTTGGCTACTTAGGGACGAGTCTCCATCATCTTGGTATCTCCATCAAGATCACCGCCACTCATCATCGACACGGACGGTAAGCTTCATATCATCTTGGTATTGTGGTATCCCTCCATTGTATATTCCCTTGCCAATGCATTGTTAACCCCTAGCCCATTTTGTGTTACTTACCTATCGAGACTAGCCATTTGAGTATTGCCGGCAATGTTACTTATGCACATTAGTGATCTACACTTCCCATTGCATACATACCATATCATATTGGTATCATCACATCATCTCTTGTGCCACAAGTTTGTTCCCGCATATATACAATTGCTATCTTAGTTTGTGCATTTCGCATCGTGGCCATACACATACAGAAAAAAGGAATAAAGCTTTTAAGCAAAAGAGAAAGAGCAAAGAAGCTTGTAAGCAAGTGCCATAGTATCACACCACATTGCATATAAGATTGTCATATCCGATCATCTTGGATCACACCACCGGAACATACATATATAGCATACTTGGGATAGAAAAATTCATACATTTTGCATCTTCTAGGTTTTGCACAAGTGTCGTATCCGCCTATTGAGAAACCGTGCTAGCGTCTCTCTTGAGTTGTGCAACACGAGCGTTTTCCGTGGACTCCACATTTTGTGCTCATCCTTGGTTGCATGACCCCATTTATCTATCTGTGTGTGTGTTTCCATGTACCATTCATTGCTATTGGTCTATTTGTTTCACTTGCGAATTTGTGAATCTCTTTCGACATTATTGACTCTTGCTAACATTTTGCATCAAATTTTTGTGCCACTATCCTCACCGAGCTCCACCATAAGCCTTATTTTTGTAGGTGTGAGAAACCGACAAGAATTGGTACCAATTGTGCTATTTTCTTGTTACATCATTGAGTGATCATTGAACCATCTTCAACATCGGTCAAGGTACATTTTCTATAGTTCTTCTCCTTTCTCCACTCACATTTGCTCGAGTCTTGTGATGGATAGGCAAGGCATTTCATCTTCGGTCTACAACAACAACGATGAGTTCGATGCCACGAACAACTCCAACGGCGCCAAGATGCAAGCTCAAATGGAGGAGATCAAAGCCCTCATCAAGTCCTACAAGCGGTCTTCCTCATCTTCGAGAAGACGCTCAAGAGCACATGCCTCCGAGCTACCATCTCCGGCAAGATCACATCGGCATCGACACCATCACCAAAAAAACATGAATGTCAAGAGCTCAACACCAACAACCGCTCAACGACTTCACCATCTCCCTTGGCATCTTTGCCAAGCGAGTTCAAGGCATCATCGCCTATGGACATACGGCATCTTCGCCCACGAGCACCTCAAGAGAAGCTCCACAAGCTCAATTCCATGACTTCCACGAGCTACTACGACCTTGACATCGACCACGGGATTCCTTTCTATGGGACTCAAGAACCCGAGGAGTATCTCAAGTGGGAGTGTCGGTGTCAAAACTGGCGGATCTCGGGTAGGGGGTCCCGAACTGTGTGTCTAGGCCGGATGGTAACAGGAGGCAAGGGACATGAAGTTTTACCCAGGTTTGAGCCCTCTTGATGGAGGTAAAACCCTATGTCCTGCTTGATTAATATTGAAGATATGGGTGTTACAAGAGTAGATCTACCACGAGATCAGAGGGGCTAAACCCTAGAAGCTAGCCTATGGTATGAGTGTATGTTGTGATTGTTGTCCTACGAAATAAAACCCTCCGGTTTATATAGACACCAGAGAGGGTTAGGGTTGCACAAGGTCGGTTACAAAGGAGGAGATATCCATATACGTATTGCCTAGCTTGCCTTCCACGCCAAGCAGAGTCCCATCCGGACACGAGACGAAGTCTTCAATCTTGTATCTTCATAGTCTAACAGTCCGGCCAATGGAGATAGTCCGGCTGTCCGGAGACCCCCTAATCCAGGACTCCCACAATAGCCCCTGAACCAGGCTTCAATGACGATGAGTCCGGCGCGCAGTTGTCTTCGGCATTGCAAGGCAGGTTCCTTCTCCGAATACATTACAGAAGAAGTTGAATACGAGGATAGTGTCCGACCCTGCAAAATAAGTCCCACATTTCACCGTAGAGAGAATAATGTTTTTTCGCAGATCTAATTTGCTGGCTTGTTTTGACAGCATGATGTCATGTCATGGCCCGGTGACTATTCGAACCATTTCTTTTAACGAGCCCCGCACATAACGCGAGGCAGTTTTTCAACACGTCTTGTCAAAGTAGAGATCGTGTCCCCTTATTACGGGATTCTCATCAATACGGGCGCGGGTAACCCAACCGCGCCATCAATTGCGGCGCTTGGGGGATAAGCGAGTTTTACTAGGCAAGTGGGGACGTTTAATTTTGTCCGCCCATATAAAGGGATAAGGATTCACCTTTCTATCAACGCCTTCTTCCTCCTCTGCTCATCCGCTCCCGCATACTCGAGCTCTAGCGCCCAAGTCCTCACTTCCATCTCAACCTTCTCCAACCATGTCCGGAGCGGGAGGCAAGTGGATGGTCTCCTCCGTCACGGAGGGAGACATCAAGAAATTGAGGAGAGCCGGATACCTGCCCGACGACATCGCGCACCGGCTCCCAAATGAGGGACAACTCATCCCCACCCCCGAGCCCCATGAGAGGGTGGTATTCCTCACCCATTTCCTACGCGGACTAGGATTCCCTCTCCATCCCTTCATCCGGGGGCTCATGTTTTATTACGGCCTGGATTTCCATGATCTAGCCCCAAACCTCATCCTCAACATCTCGGCGTTTATCGTCGTGTGCGAGGCCTTCCTCCGCATCAAGCCCCACTTCGGCTTATGGCTGAAGACCTTCAATGTCAAGCCGAAGGTAGTGAGCGGCCGCCAGGCGGAGTGCGGAGGCGCCATGGTGGGCAAGATGCCCAATATCACATGGCTCGAGGGCACCTTCGTGGACACCATAAAGGGGTGGCAATCGGGGTGGTTCTATATCACCGAGCCGCACGACCCCGCATGGGTAGCGGCCCCCGAGTTCCGATCTGGCATCCCCATGCAGCTCACCTCCTGGAAAGAGAAGGGTCTGTCCTGGGGTAACTCAAAAGAGCTGACCGGACTCCAGCCATGTATTCAGAACATGGTGGATAAGAATCTCAAGCTTGTCAACATAGTCCAGGTTATGCTCGTTCGCTGGATACTCCCGTGCCAACAACGGGAGTTTACCTTGTGGGAGTTCAATCCGGCGCAGCACCGAACTTTGAACAGGCTCTTCGACACAACTCATGAAGATGCCTAGAGGGTGCTGTTCAAGGGCGCCGCGGTCCCTCCCCCCATTACTGAGGATCTCGGATTCAGCGCGAAGCGCCACGCCAGTGCGGTAAGTTGTTTTACCTCTTACAGGATATTTGTTATATATATATATATATATATATATTGGCTCTATGCGGGATCTAAACTCCCGTAATTTTGACAGGACTGGCAGAAGATGGCCGGACAGATCGACTGTCCGGCTCCCATGCCCGAAGGCCCCGCAGACGCTCTTCTGACGAAGATGCTGACTCCGGCCCCTTATAAGGTGCCGGAGAAGACCAAGAAGGCCAAGGGAGCTCGAAAGAGTTCCTGACGCCAGGCATCGTCGGACTCACCGTCCGATGACTCTGCGGCGCACTCTTCCCCCGAAGACGAGGAAGTGGAAGAAGAGGCTCCCCAACCGATTGGGGGAGACAAGAAAAGGAAGGCCGCCCCAATTGGGGAGGCCGAAGGGTCCAAGAAGGGAAGGACGCTCCTTTCGGACAGCTCCACCGCCGCCGACGAAAGTGAAGACGAGTGGTTGCCCAGGGGCAAGCCCCAGGGGAGATCGTAAGTGTTCGGATAGCAAAGTAACCCATAGGATTCCTTTGTCGCATTGCTTTCCCTAACGCCGAACTCAATTGTACAGGCCGCCCCGAGCCAATATCGAGGTATCCTCGGACGGCTCCCTGGGATCGTCAGACCTGGATAGCGATCCAGTCCCGACCGCCACCTCCCCTCATCCGGCCGACGACGCTGAGGTGCTATCTCAAGAGGCACCGGATCAAGGGGGGACAGTCCCGAAGGCGCCTCAAGGGACCTTCCGGACTCCGGGAGCTGAGGGGACGGGGTCCCCGAGAGCTCCGAATTCGGCCTCAGCCGAACACTGCGCCGGACCCTCCAACGGATCCGAGCTTGGGCAGGCAGTCCCCTTCTAAGGAGGGTGAGACGCCTATGCCGGTGACCTCTGTCCACCCGGAGGCGCCGGACACTATGTTGGAAGCGCTTCGCAGCGCTTCCATCGAGGAGGAGCATCGCACCATCATGAGTGCGGTGATCCAGAAGGTTCAGTCCGCCAAGAGCAGATTGACTGAAGCCTGTACTAGACTTCTAACAGGCTTCGAGGGTAAGTGTTTTAAAATGTAGTAGAAGTGTTACCGCATAGACAGTAGCCCCTGATGCTTTGTTCGGTGTTCACAAAGAAAAGCCGAATAGAGGATCAAATAATATCGCAGGAGTCTAATATAAGTATGTCAATATGCATGTGCAGGCTTCGCTGCGGACGTCCGCCGCACTAACTGCGGAGGTCACCGTACTGAAGGGGGCCCTCGAGGGGTCCCAGAAGGAGCTCGTCCTTTCTAAGAGGCAGCTCGAGGAGAACAAGGGTAAGTGATACCCCGTCTGTAGATGAGAAAAAGGACGCGATTGCTAAATGACAGGATCATTGTATGTTTGCCAGGGGCCACGACCGAGGTGGCAACCCTGAAGCAAGCGTTGTCCCAGGCCAAAGAAAAGGCGGCCCAGGAGTGCACCGAGCAAGAGAGGCACGAGGCTCGGGTGGGCGAGGTGCAGCAAGAGCTCCAAGCTCTCGTGACGAAGCACGAGGCGTTGGAGATTGACTTGAAGACGAGAGAGTCTGAGCTTGCCGCGGCCCGTGAGAGCGCGAAGAGTGCCAAGGCCGAGGCCCAGAAGGCCCTTCAGGAGATCGGCGCGATGAAGAAGATAGTGGTGGGTAAGGCTTTCTATATGCAAAGCAAGCATGCAACGGTGAATTACCGATTACTTACCCGAATCCGGAGCTCTTCAGGAGCATTCACAGATTTGCCCCGCAGTGTGTCCGATACCGCACTACTCTACCAGGCCGAGGACGGAAGCTCGATGGAGAAGCTGTTCTGGTCTCAGTATGCTGAGGCCGAACATCCGGTGCCAATGAGCGACCAGCTAAAGCAGATGGCCGAGCTACATAAGGCGGTCGATCAGGCCATGAAGGGCTTCATAGTCCGGTTGTGGCCTGGCGACGCCCTTCCGAATAGCTTCTTCGGCCTGGTGAGGCGGCTTGTGGATGCCTGCCCATGGCTGGAGGTCGTCAAGCGATCCGTCTGCATTGAAGGTGCATGCCAGGCCTTCGCCCGTGTGAAAATGCAGTGGGTCAAGCTAGACGGCATGAAGCTTATCAAGGAGGGGCCGCTGGAGGGTAAGGAGCACTGCCACCCCGAGATGTACTATGAGGGTGTTCTACCGGGCGCCCGTCTTATCATGGATGAGTGTTCACAAAATGTAATCTTTGAATGAGACTTGCTCGTTTTTTATCATGTGTAATGAAAACTTGTTTCATATGCGCTATGCAACGCTTGTGTGAATTTGAAATATTACCTTCTGTTTGGCTGTTTATCCAATCTGAGAGATGGCTAGTCCTCGGCTTCTGCCCCCATACCACGAGTGCTGGGGTGTTCCGGATAAACCTGAGCACTCTTGTTCCCATGTTTGGGTCCTTCGAGGGAGGTGCTCAGCACAACGAACAAGGCAACTGGACTAATAATGCTTTATCACTCTCACTTAGCCATAGAATTCTATAATTTTAAATTTCGGCGAAGCCCCTGGTATTCGGAAGGCCGAATTCGGGGCGCAATACACACCTGTAGGCCGGACAGAGCTGGCCCTTCGCCCTAAGCGGCATAAGTCTTTAGGGACTCGAAAAACCTTGCCGAACAGCGACCAGTCTCTCGCCTTATCATGACAGTCAGTTTTAGCTTTCTCTACTGAGGTGCTCGGCCTGGCAGAACCGGGGCACAATCACAGTAGTTCTCCTAGCGCTACCTTAGCCGATAGAGCGGAACGTAAGGTACCAAAACATAGGAGCCGGGCAAACCCAACATTTGACCAAAGACATGATTCGGAGCTGATGCATATAATATTATAAGTTCGGGGTGACGTACTTGTGAAAGTATTCGGAATTTTCTCACCATATTGTGAGTACGTAAGCCCCTGGTGCATTGGTCGTACCAGAGTGTACGGTTGCTAGGCATCATTAATGAACACATAGATATGTATACAAAAAATGCGATAATAGTCGTAATGTCATGCATTGTATATTAAAAATTGCATTAAAGCAGAGTGATACAGATAGTGTAATAAGCAAAAGAGTAGGACTATGTATCTTCCAAGGGCAAGCTGAGGAATTATATGAAATCTGTAATCCACCTGGGAATTCCGTAGTTGTCGGCCTCCTTGGTTGCTGTATCATGGGTTCGGCAATAGAGCTGTCGGACAGTGTTTCCAGAGATTGAAGTCCTGAAAGAAAAAGAAAAATAACCAAACGGGAAGCCCCTGGTGCAGTTTAGGCCGCGTTTTGGGGCGTGCCGTAGTTGTGCCTCCCCCTCCCCATCTGTGCCCATGGTATTTTTAATGCGTAATTATGTACGCGTGGCATGAACAACGCCGTTGGGCCGGGATTGGGGTGGCCGTCGTATTGCTACACGAGCTCAGATCGTGCCAGGCGCTCTGTTTGCCGATTGCCCCGAGCGCGCTTGAAGGTGTCCGGGCTTTGAAACGCCGAACTGGTAGATTGCCTTGAGAGGCTGCTTTGCGCTTCTACTGCGAGGGCCGCGGTGTGCTCCTCTGTTCGAAGAGAGCACTCTGTGTTTCCATTGGCTGTAATAACTCTGTGAGGTCCTAGCATCTTGAGCTTGAGGTATGCATAATGTGGTACCGCATTGAATCTAGCAAATGCGGTTCGTCCGAGCAGCACGTGATAACCACTGCGGAACGGGACTATATCGAAGATTAACTCTTCGCTTCGGAAGTTATCCGGGGATCCGAAGGCCACTTCCAGTGTAACTGAGCCTGTGCAGTGGGCCTCTACGCCTGGAATGACGCCTTTAAAGGACGTCTTTGTGGGTTTGATCCTTGAGGGTTCTATACCCATTTTGCGCACTGTGTCCTGAGAAAGCAGGTTCAGGCTGCTGCCGCCGTCCATGAGGACTCGAGTGAGGTGAAATCCGTCGATGATTGGGTCTAGGACCAGTGCGGCGAATCTGCCGTGACGGATACTAGTGGGGTGGTCCCTGCGATCGAAGGTGATCGGACAGGAGGACCAAGGGTTGAACTTCGGGGCGACTGGCTCCAGCGCATATACGTCCCTAAGCGCACGCTTCCGCTCCCTCTTGGGTATGTGGGTTGCGTATATCATGTTCACCGTCCGCACTTGCGGGGGAAACCTCTTCTGTCCTCCGGTGTGCGGCTGCCGGGGTTCTTCCTTGTCATCGCTATGCGGCCTCTTGTCGTTGTTTTCGGCGATTAACTTGCCGGCCTGCTTGAACACCCAACAATCCCTGTTGGTGTGATTGGCTGGCTTGTCTAGGGTGCCGTGTATTTGACACGAGCGATCGAGTATACGGTCCAAGCTGGACGGACCAGGCGTACTTTGTTTGAATGACTTTTTCTGTTGACCGGGTTTAGAGCCTTTGAATCCGGCATTGACTGCCGTATCCTCAGAACTTTCACCATTAATGCGGCGCTTATGCTTGTTGCGACGTGACCTGCTGTTGCCGTCCTTGGTATTTGAGGTACCATGGTCCTTTGATATGTTGTTACTGCGAGCCAACCAGCTGTCTTCTCCCACACAAAACGGGTCATGAGCGTCGTGAGGGCTGCCATAGATTTCGGCTTTTCCTGACCAAGGTGTCGGGCTAGCCACTCGTCTCGGATGTTGTGCTTGAAAGCCGCTAAGGCCTCCGCATCCGGACAGTCGATGATTTGGTTTTTCTTTGTAAGGAACCGAGTCCAAAATTGCCTGGCCGACTCTTCTGGCTGCTGAATTATGTGGCTCAAATCATCGGCATCTGGTGGTCGCACATAAGTGCCCTGAAAGTTGTCGAGGAATGCGGCTTCCAGATCTTCCCAACAGCTAATGGAGTCCGCTGGCAAGCCATTAAGCCAATGTCGTGGTGGTCCTTTGAGTTTTAGTGGAAGGTACTTGATGGCATGTAAGTCATCACCGCGGGCCATGTGGATGTGGAGGAGGAGGTCCTCAATCCATACCGCGGGATCTGTTGTGCCATCGTATGATTCAATGTTTACAGGTCGTATACAACGCCTCTGTATTGGGCTATATCGCAACGCAGCTCGTATGGTCCTGACCGCTGTGTTTGGCCCGGCTGGATTTGCTTTTACTGTATCCGGCGTGACGTTTACCATCTCGTAGAGTGGTGCGCCCTCGTGATCTGTAGATCGATCTTGAGTGCTTTGCTTTGTCCTCCAATATGTCTCGCAGGTCTGGCGTATCTCCCCATGCCTTTTTATTTGGATGGCGTTGGGGTGGAGGCTGAGCTTTCAGCAGGAATGCCTCTCTATCGCGGCCACAAGGTGGTCGGTCAGCCGTATCATACGCTTCTTCCTCCAGTTGGGGTAGTAATCTGCGCCTTGGGTAACTCTTGGAGGGACGCTCGAGTTTATATTCCTCAGCTGCGAGGACTTCAGCCATTTGTTAGCTAGCAGATCTTGATCAGCTTGAAGCTGCTGCTGCTTTTTCTTCAGGCTATTTGTCGTGGCCATAAGTCTGTGCTTGAAGCGCTCTTGTTCGATGGGATCCTTTGGTACGGCGAATTCATCATCGCCGAGGCTTGCCTCGTCTTCGGAGGGGGGCATGTAATTGTCATCCTCCTCCTCTCCACCAGCCGCTCTCTGAGGAGAGCTGGCACCTTCATCTGCCTAATCTAACTCTTGCTGGAGGGGGTTTTCATTGTCTTCGGCGCTATCCGGCATGTTATTATCTCCTGCGCCAGTATCACCACTTTTGCTTTCACGGGACTTAGAGTGGCGCCGCTGGCGTCGGCGCTTGGGTTGCTTCTTGGAGGGGTCATCCTCCGCTATCTCGTCGCCGTTGCCTTCATTGGGTGTATCCACCATGTATATGTCATACAACGAGGTGGCTTTCCAGTGCCCTATAGGTCCTGGTTCATGTTCATCTCCTACATCGTCGTGCATACCGTCGATGTCTTCGGAGTCGAAGTCGAGCATGTCGGTTAAATCATCGACAATGGCTACAAAGTGGGTGGTGGGTGGGCATCGAATTTCTTCATCGTTCGCATCCCAGTCCTGTTGGCCATAATCCGGCCAGGGCTCTCCTGACAAAGAGAGAGACCTTAGTGAATTCAGAATGCCGCCGAAGGGCGAGTGCTGAAAGATATCCGCGGCGGTGAATTCCATGATCGGCGCCCACTCGGATTCGATTGGCAGGGGCGCGGATGGTTCGGGGTCCGAAAGAGAGTCCGGCACCTTGGAGTCACGGGCTGCGCAGAGGATTATGTTGGTGTTTGGCTCGATCGCCGTCGAGACTGCAGCCCCTGAGGCGGTGTCTAGCCACCCATCCTCGATTGGTGCAGTTGGCTCCGAGCTAAGGGTCGGAGCTGGTGTGGGCGCGGCCTCTGGAGTACCGTCCGGTGGCAGAGCTAGGTCATGCCCATCGAGACAGTGCGGCGCGCCCGGCTGTGGCTCGAATCCATCGAAGATCAAGTCTCTGCGGATGTCGGCTGTGTAGTTCAAACTTCCAAATCTGACCTGATGGCCAGGGGCGTAGCTTTCAATCTGCTCCAGATGGCCCGGTGAATTAGCCCGCAGTGCAAAGCCGCCAAATACGAAGATCTGTCTGGGGAGAAAAGTCTCACCCTGGACCGCATCGCTACCAATGATAGTAGGAGCCATCAAGCCTAACGGCGACGACACAGAGTAACTCTCAATGAAAGCACCAATGTCGGTGTCAAAACCGGCGGATCTCGGGTAGGGGGTCCCGAACTGTGTGTTTAGGCCGGATGGTAACAGGAGGCAAGGGACACGAAGTTTTACCCAGGTCCGGGCCCTCTTGATGGAGGTAAAACCCTACGTCCTGCTTGATTAATATTGAAGATATGGGTGTTACAAGAGTAGATCTACCACGAGATCAGAGAGGCTAAACCCTAGAAGCTAGCCTATGGTATGATTGTATGTTGTGAATGTTGTCCTACGGACTAAAACGCTCCGGTTTATATAGACACCGGAAAGGGTTAGGGTTACACAAGGTCGGTTACAAAGGAGGATATATCCATATACGTATTGCCTAGCTTGCCTTCCACGCCAAGCAAAGTCCCATCTGGACACGAGATGAAGTCTTCAATCTTGTATCTGCATAGTCTAACAGTCCAGCCAATGGAGATAGTCCGGCTAACCGGAGACCCCCTAATCCAGGACTCCCACAGGGAGCGTTTGATGGACGACTACCTCAAGCTACATCAAGTTCTTCCCGAAGATCAAGTGAAGTGCGCCACAAGGAACTTCCACGACTACGCGTCCACATGGTGGCTTCACACACCTTCGGAGACCTACAACATGAGTTGGCCCAAGACGAAGAGAGCTTTGCGTCGCGAGTTCGTGCCTCCAACCTACATGGAACAACTTCTACGCCAATTAGAGAGCACCACCCAAAGATCCAAGTCCATCGACGAGTACTTCAAGGAGATGAAGAAAGCCTTGAGACGAGCCGGCGTGGACGACCCCATTTCGATGAAGTTCCACTTCATGATGGGATTTCACAACAACATCTCCAAGAAGATCTTCTCAAGAACTACACGTCCCTCGACGACAACTACATTGGTGCTCTCAAGGCAGAACAAGAACTCATGAAGGCCAAAGCTTCTCCACCCCAAGCTCACTTCACGATGACCAAGCTCCATGAGAACGAGCATGAGGCTAGTACCACCATGATGTCTAAGCCCGACGAGCTCCAAGACGATGCTCCCAAGTTCGACTTCACCGCCATCCCTCTTTGTGGCATTGATGATGTCAAGTCCTCCACGACTCTTTTTCAAGATGGTGCGGTGATGAGTACGACTACGGAGACCTTCAAGGACCACGCTTTTGAGGCGAGTGACATGGTGACGAGCAAGGAGGATGCTTCCACCTTAGGAGGCAAGAGTGATGATGTGCCATCTTCGGCCTTCATCCATGGCGATGACAACAAGACGGTTGAGCATGGGATTTTCCCTTCAACCACGGCAACATGTGATGACTTGAGTGACTTTAGCCACAATATTGAGAGTGGGAGTGACTTCACCACTAGCCCCATATATGATGTGTTTCCACAATTCCCATGTGAGGAGAGCCACAACCCCCACCTCTTGAGTGAGATGAGTGACTCCACCGTATGTGAGTTTGAGCGCACCTACTTTGGGGAAGTGAGTGAACCACCACATAGAGAGAGTGAGATAGTTGATAGGTCATGTGAGGCCACTTTCAACACTAATGACTTGACCTCTACCTCTATTGTGTCTTCTCATTTGGTGCTAGGTCCCATCTATGATGACGCGCCGATTCGCGATGACTTCATCCTCCCTTTGGACAAGACGATGGCCATGGTGGAATATGATGCACCCCCACATGGTTCCATCAAGATGAAGATGACCACCATTTGGTCTTTCCCACCTCACCTACACCACTTGAGTGGAATGAAAACGGTAACATAGGTGACAATGATGCTCTAGTCCCACTAGTGGACATTCTTGACATTGATTGCTTGCATGATGTTGGTCAACCTATTTCCATGCTTCATGCTAGTGTGACTTCCCCATGCGATGATTTACCCATTTATGATGAGTATGATGATTGCCAGGTAGAGTCTATTAGTTGTGATGCCATGTTACATTGGATTTCTTGTGCTAATTCTCTCGGTCACATCATGTTTGCCAATCCGCTTGACTTGTCATATGCTATGCATGTGATCAATCATATGTCATATTTGCAATGTCTTCATAGTGACTATGCATATGCTATTAAAATAAACCCAATTTGCACATATGGCATAGATGACAAGCCCATGGTTATTGGCATTTGTTTTTCTTGTGATGATATTGATATGCTCCCTTTGCATCATTCATCTCATATGCCATGCCATGACCACCTAGCTTCAGATATGCATTGTTTTGGTTGTTGTCCATTTCCTCCATATGATGTTTCCAATATTGCTCATGAGGAGACCCCCATAGTTTCCTCCTACATTTTAGGAGATTTTGATTCATCCCATTCATTGCATGCTCCCAATACTTGTGTGCACCATATGCTCCCCATGAATCATAATAATATTGTTGTGCCATATACTACTATGCTCAATTTGTGTCCCCATCGTGTTATACAGAATAACTATTCTTTCATGATGGACGACATGTTCGTATACCATGTATCAAATTTCCTTGAGCGATGCTTATCTTGTGCTAACTCTCACGTGCACATACACATCATGATGGATGATGTGTACATTTACCACACACACAATTTCTTTCGCTTGTGTCTCTTTTGTGTAGGTACCCATGAATACTTGTCAACCTCGCAATCCCACGACTTGACAAAACGAGCTCTAGAGAGCAATGATGACTTGGGATCCCATGGATTGTCTTCTACATGACCCTCACTTGGCTATGGGTTATTGTCCATTACATATTATATGCCCATCTTGCCATGTTCACTTTGCATGATATGCTCATTCCTATGCCTTTGCCATGCATTTGTGACCCATGCTTTGCATTACACATGATGATTGATTCTACTACTTGTATGTGTATTTGCAAGTTTGGTGGATATATCACTTGTTATTACCATATTTGCTTTGTGCCACATGCCTATGATGATACTATGATCTTGCTTTGTGTTCGTGCTTGCGATACGTCATGTGCATTGTCTATGCCTATTATTTGCTCACATGCCATGATTTCCTCTAGTATGTTGCATCTTCGCACTACTAGCTTGCATGACATGATTACTATGCTTGCTTATGTTGCATCACGAATGATTCATACTTGCTCACTTCATGCGGTTGATGACAACCATCGACATGCTTTGCAAATGATTGTTATTGCTTCTTGTCATATCTCTCCATATGTTGCCTCCCTCATGCTACATGATTTGACATGTATTGAGTGCAACAATGCCTTTAGTCTTGATAATGAGTTTGCCCCCATAGCATTCTTACATATATTCGGAGATTTTGACATATTCCTTATGAAGCATGCTTGTCTTACCTCTTTGCACCATATACCTAGTGCCATGAATATTTCCATGTTGCATCATATTATTCACACACTTGTGCTTCTAATGGTTATGTGCAAGAGAAGATAACCATCATGATGGATGATGTGTTTATCTACCATGCACATACGTTCTTTCTTTTTTTGTGTGCATGTGTAGGACACTTGGACCTTGTGTCAACTTCCACATCACGTGAGTTGACCATTCGAGCTCTTGAGAGTGAACCACCTCCTACCACAACGATTCTACATCGCACTTGCTTGTACTTCGGCATTGTGAAGGACGCACAAGGACATGCTTTCATGGTGATATCCTTCTCTTTCGAGAACCCCCAAACCATGAGCATGGATATTGTGGATCATACTACTTGTGTTGCCTGCACCATGAGACTTATTATTCGTCTTGGACCACTTGATTGAACACTTGTTAGAGATCTTGCTTTGACTTGTCATTTTCACCATTCCATGCATCATGATATATATGCCTTGTGTGTTGCATCCAATTCTTGGATTACTTGCTCCTCCCATATGTTTGGTTGCAACAATGTAATCACTTCACATATGCCATGTCCCATTGATTGCTACATGCTTGCCTTGATTGCCTCACACATGATGAACTATTTCTCTTTCTATTGTGTTGAGTGCCACACTATCTTCACTACACCCTATGCATGTTATGCTTGGATTGTCTTACACTTGTTCCATGTGTTTAGACACTTCATTTTATTTGGTTTTGTGAATGTTTCTTATGCCTACCATCGACCATTTGTCAAGTTCTTTATGCATGATTGCTATGATCTTGAGGTAGATGCTTGTTCACTTGTCAAACATATTTGCATCTCTACCTCCAAATTGCATACTTATCCCCATGATTTCTTTGCTTGTGCTTGATTGATATGCTTACATGCCATGTCACAATACTTTGTCACACCCGATGCTATGCTTGATGACGACACTTGTTTGTTGAATCACCTCTTGAATGCTTGGTTTTGCACTAACCTAACCACATTTGTTTTTCCAAGTGTTTGTTGTCCTTTATCTTTTTGAAGGAATCACTAGATGGTGCGACATTGGAGAGTGCCCATTTCGAGCTTCAAGACGATGAGTACTTGGTGAACATCCACTTCTCCATGGCAAAGCCATCTCTTTCCCATGGTGATTTGGTTTTCGATCCGACGTCGGATCTTTCCCGGGGGGGAGATGATGCAGAGCATCCTATGGACATCACCATGTCAAGAGTCCGTTTGGCGAGTGACACGTGCGACATCTACTTGACATACCCAAAGGTGAATCATCTCCTTTACACGTGCTCACTTGGCCCCTTCAAGGATGGTATACTACTTGACACCCCTCTCGTGTGCATGCATAGGTATTGTCGGAACACTACAGACGACGAGGAGGAGTGCAAGTGCCAAGGAACAACTACACCATCTGCGAGGGAAGCCTGGAAGCGAAGACGGAAGAAACTAAGTTGCTGAAATCCATACAACAGCTATCCAGAGAGCAACAGTTTCGGCCACCGCCAGGCCGGACATCCGGCGAGTGCCCCAGACATCCGGCACCACGTGAACGGCCGGACATCCGGGCCCCAGCCCGGACATCTGGCACCTGCCTGCACGCATGGATAGGGCCCGTGGCCCATGTATCCCTCTTTCCCACTTACCCCTTGGTGGCTTAGACTATACATACTCCCCCACCTCCTTCTAGTTAGGGTTAGCGCTGTGATAGCTCATTTGAGAGATAGAGCTTCGCTCATTCATATCAGATCTACTCCACGAGAGAGACCGCAGCCCCTCTTCGGAGAAGATCCACCTTGGATTCAAGACCCCCTCTTGGGCGGCCCCATCAAGACCTCCTCACGGAGAAGAACTGGTTACCCTATGTATCGTTCTTTGTTGGATTTGGATCGTGTATCTCTTTGTATTTCGAAGATCTAGCATATATGTGACCATATCTTGTTGGTTTTAGTGTTTATCTCGTGGTTCCCCTCGTGATTCCCCTTGTTTCCCCCCTTGTGTTCTTCGTGTTCTTCGCGGGATCCGCTCCTTTCGTGAAAGATCGGCCACATAGGGTTCTACCCTACATCAGCACCTCTACAAATCCCTACTTCCCTCTGTGAAGGGCCTTTCTTTTACTTTATGTAGTTTTCATTTTTGAATTTGAGTCTCCATCATCTCTTATAAAAGCACCAACTAGGAGGCAATATGATCGTACTTAAGCATCGGGTGTAGCTAATATACGAGTGTGTTTCATGAATGGATCAATGTTTGAGCATGATGGGCTAGGGATAACTTATTTTAGCGTTGATATTTTGGAAGACATGGTTACTTGTTGATATGCTTGAGTATCTAAATTATTATGTCAAAACTAGGCTATTGCTTTGAACAACTAATAGTCCAAATGTCCATGCTATAAAGAAAATAATATGATATGACATGTTAGGCGGCATTCCACATCAAAAATTATGTTTTTATCACTTACCTACTCGAGGACGAGCAAAAGTTAAGCATGGGGATGTTGATACGTCTCCAACGTATCTATAATTTTTGATTGTTCCATGTTGTTATAATATCAATCTTGGATGTTTTATAATCATTTTATAGCCATTTTATATCATTTTTTGGTACTAACCTATTGACATAGTGCCAAGTGCCTGTTGAGGTTTTTCCATGTTTTTTACATCGCAGAAAATCAATATCAGACGGAGTCCAACCGCCCTGAAACTTTACGGAGAATTTTTATGGGCCAAAAAGAACACGGCGGGCCCTTGCTGCGGCTGGGGGGTGCCCCAAGGGGGGCACAACCCACCAGGGCGTGCCAGGAGGCCCAGGCGTGCCCTCGTGGGTTGTGCCCACCTCAGGTGCCCCTCGGCCCGCCTCTTTGCTCTATAAATACCCCAATATTCCAGAAACCCTAAAGGCATCGACAAATATTCATCTAGCTGCCGCAGAGTCCAGAACCGCCAGATCCAATCTAGACACCATCTCGGATGGGGTTCACCACCTCCATTGGTGCCTCTCCGATGATGCGTGAGTAGTTCTTTGTAGACCTTCGGGTCCGTAGTTAGTAGCTAGATGGCTTCTTATATCTCTCTCTTGGTTCTCAATGCAATGGTCTCTTGGAGATCCATATGATGTAACTCTTTTGTGGTGTGTTTGTTGGGATCGATGAACTTTGAGTTTATGATCAGATCTATCTTTTTATATCCATGAAAGTTATTTGAGTTTCTTTGATCTATTATATGCATGATCTCTTATAGCCTCGTATTTATGCTCCGATATTTGGGTTTTGTTTGGCCAACTTGATCTATTTATCTTGCAAAGGGAAGAGGTGCTTTGTAGTGGGTTCCATCTTAGGGTGCTTGATCCCAATGACATAAAGGGAAACGACACATATGTATCGTTGCTACTAAGGATAAAACGATGGGGTCTATCTCTACATAGATAGATCTTGTCTACATCATGTCATCGTTCTTATTGCATTACTCCGTTTCTCCACGAACTTAATACACTAGATGCATGCTGGATAGCGGTCGATGTGTGGAGTAATAGTAGTAGATGCAGGCAGGAGTCGGTCTACTAATCTTGGACGTGATGCCTATATAATGATCATTGCCTGGATATCGTCATAATTATTTGAAGTTCTATCAATTTCCCAATAGTAATTTGTTCACCCACCGTTTGCTATCTTTCTCGAGAGAAGCCACTAGTGAAACCTACGGCCCCCGAGTCTTTCTTCTCATATTATTTGCCTTTGCGATCTACTTTTATTTGCATTTATTTTCAGATCTATTAATCCAAAAAACCCAAAATACTTTGCTGCACTTTGTTTTATTTGCGATCTATTTATCCAATCTATTACAACCTTTTTACCGTCACGCACCAACTTCTGGCACCGTTACCCAAAAGGGATTGACAACCCCTTTAACATGTCAGGGTTGCGAGGAATTGTTATGTGTGTATAGGGGATGTTTACATTATGTTGCTTGGTTCTCCTACTGGTTCGATAACCTTGGTTTCATATCCGAGGGAAATACCTACCGCCGCTGTGCTGCATTATCCCTTCCTCTTTGGGGAAATACCGACGCGGCTTCAAGCAACATAAATGCTCTATGGCATTCAAACCGTTTTTGAAATCCTGGTTCTAAGCCGTAAAGCATGGCGCACTAAACTATTAAGTAGTCATCATATCAAGCTTGCCAAACGTTCATAATGTCTGCATCTGCTCCTGCAATAGGTCTGTCACCCAGCGGTGCATCAAGGACATAATTCTTCTCTACAGCAATGAGGATAATCCTCAGATCACGAACCCAGTCTGCATTATTGCTACCATCATCTTTCAACTTAGTTTTCTCTAGGAACATATCAAAAACATAGGGGAGCTACAGCACGAGCTATTTATCAACAACATAATTTGCAAATACTATCACGACTAAGTTCATGATAAATTAAGTTCAATTAATCAAATTACTTAAGAACTCCCACTTAGGTAGACATCCCTCAAGTCATCTAAATGATATGTGATCCAAATCAACTAAACCATCTCCGATCATCACGTGAGATGGAGTAGTCATCAATGGTGAACATCTCTATGTTGATCATATCTACTAGATGATTCACGTTCGACCTTTCGGTCTCCAGTGTTCCGAGGCCATGTTTGTACATGCCAGGCTCGTCAAGTTTAACTCGAGTAATTCCACATGTGCAAAACTGTCTTGCACCTGTTGTATATGAACGTAGAGTCTATCACACTCGATCATCATGTGGTGTCTCAACACGATGAATTTCGCAACAGTGCATACTCGGGGAGAACACTTATATCTTGAAATTTTAGTAAGGGATCATCTTATAATGCTACCGCCGCACTAAGCAAAATAAGATGCATAAAAGATAAACATCACATGCAATCAAAACATGTGACATGATATGGCCATCATCATCTTGTGCTTTTGATCTCCATCTCCAAAGCATCTTCATGATCTCCATCATCACCGGCTCGACACCTTGATCTCCATCGTAGCGTCGTGGTCGTCTCGCCAACTATTGCTTCTACAACTATCGCTAACGCATAGTGATAAAATAAAGCAATTACATGGTGTTTGCATTTCATACAATAAAGAGAGTAAGAGACAGCCATAAGTCTCCTGCCGGTTATCAGATATCTTACAAAACATGATCTACTCATACAATAACGTTTATCACATCATGTCTTGACCCTATCACATCACAACAAGCCCTGCAAAAACAAGTTAGACATCCTACACTTTGTTGTTGCAAGTTTTACGTGGCTTCTACGGGCTTCCAGCAAGAACCGTTCTTACCTACGCATCAAAACCACAACGGTGATTTATCAAGTTTGCTGTTTTAACCTTCAACACAGACTGACCGCAGTCAAATTCAATTCAACTAAAGAGAAACAGACACCTGCCAGCCACCTTTCTGCAAAACAAGTTGCATGTCTGTCGGTGGAACCGGTCTCATGAAAGTGGTCATGTAAGGTTGGTCCGAGCCGCTTCATCCAACAATACCGCTAAATCAAAATAAGACATTGGTGGTAAGTGATACGTCTCCAACATATCTATAATTTTTGATCGTTCCATGTTATATAATCTTTCTGGGATGTTTTATAATCATTTTATATCATTTTTTGGTACTAACCTATTGACATAGTGCCAAGTGCCAGTTGCTATTTTTTGCTTGTTTTTTACATCATAGGAAATCAATACCAAACAGAGTCCAAATGCAGTGAAACTTTTTGTGGATTTTTTATGGACTAGAAGACACCCAATGGGTCGGAGAAGTACCTGGGGGTGCCCCAAGGGGGGCACAACCCACCAGGGCACACCTGAGCCCAAGCGCGCCCAGGTGGGTTGTGCCCACCTCGGTGGCCTCCCGCACCGCCTCTTTGCTCTATAAATACCCCAATATTCCAGAAACCCTAGGGGAGTCGACGAAAATCAATTCCAGCTGCCGCAAGTTCCAGAAACACCAGATCCAATATAGATACCATCACAGAGGGTTTCATCATCCACATTGGTGCCTCTCCAATGATGCGTGAGTAGTCTTTTGTAGACCTTCGGGCCCGTAGTTAGTAGCTAGATGGCTTCCTCTCTCTCGTTTGATTCTCAATATAATGGTCTCTTGGAGATCCATATGATGTAACTCTTTTTGCGGTGTGTTTGTTGGGATCCAATGAAATTTGAGTTTATGATCAGATCTATGTTTTTATCCATGAAAGTTGTTTGAGTCTTTTGATCTCTTATATGCATGGTTGCTTATAGCCTCGTATTTATTCTCCGATATTTGGGTTTTGTTTGGCCAACTTGATCTATTTATCTTGCAATGGGAAGAGGTGCTTTGTGATGGGTTCGATCTTACGGTGCTTGATCCCAGTGACAAAAGGGGAACCGACACGTATGTATTGTTGCTATTAAGGATAACAAGATGGGGTCTATTTCTACATAAATAGATCTTGTCTACATCATGTCATCGTTCTTATTGCATTACTTCGTTTCTCCATGAAGTTAATACACTAGATGCATGTTGGATAGCGGTTGATGTGTGGAGTAATAGTAGTAGATGCAGGCAGGAGTCGGTCTACTAATCTTGGACGTGATGCCTATATAATGACCATTGCCTGGATATCATCATGATTATTTGAAGTTCTATCAATTGCCCAACAGTAATTTGTTTACTTGTCATTTGCTATTTTTCTTGAGAGAAGCCACTAGTGAAACCTACGGCTCCAGGGTCTCTTCTTTATTATATTTGCCTTCATGATCTATTTTTATTTGACTTTATTTTTATATCTATTAATCCAAAAACCCAAAAAATACCTCGCTGAATTTTATTTGCATTTATCAATCTATCACAATTTTTATCCCGTCTACTTGCCTATTTCTGGCGCCGTTACCCAAAAGGGATTGACAACCCCTTTAATACGCCGGGTTGCGAGTACTTTTTATTTGTGTGTAGGTGTCGTTCACGTAGTGTTGTGTGGTTCTCCTACTGGTTCGATAACCTTGGTCTCATCACTGAGGGAAATACCTACCACAGCTGTGCTGCATCATCCCTTCCTTTTTTGGGAAATATCGACGTAGTTCAAGCTGTATCAAAAGGAATTTCTAGCACCGTTGCCAAGGAGGATCATGTCAAGATAGTCTCCCGTCAAGGCAGCAATTTCTGGTGCTGTTGCCGGGGAGACATCATCAACATCTACTAGGTACCTAATCGGAAATCTCATCTCCTTGAAATTTACATTATTTTCCATTTGCCTCTCATTTTCCTCTCCCCCACTTCACAAAAAATTGCCGTTTTATTCGCCCTCTTTTTCGTTCACCGTTTTCTCGTCAGATCTATATTTTTGCTTGCAATCATGAGTGACTTTGGTATGGCAGGAATAGATGATAGCCTAACTCCTAAAATTAGACGATCTGGCAATCTGGATGCTAAAACTTTTATTTTGGGGCAAGGGAATGTTATAGGAAAAGAACGTATCCAAGAATTTTTCAACTATGTTGGAAATTTAAGTCTTGATGATGCTCCTATTCTTAAAAGGACTAAATCTTATGCGGAAGCTATTTCAGCACTAGTTCTGAAACTTGAAAAAAAACTATCCGTACCCATCCGACCTTGCAGAGATTGTTTTTTGAGCTACCTGTTATAAAGAATCCTAAAGCTAAAAATTTGACCACCCTTGTTCATATGAATGAATTTGATTACATAGTACGGGAAGCAAGGGAATTTTTTTATTTCTATGGTATGAATCATGAAAAACCGGTGATAGATGAAATTATCTATAATAGTGACTATGTTCTAATACATTTGCTTGGGGATAATCAAATCTTTGATGAGAATCTTAAAAAGGAAGTCCCTATTTTAGACATAACCAACAAGTCTGCATAATGTTAATCAACAGTATTCGTGCATTTTTGCCGGAAATCAAAAAGGATATGATGATAAGCAACTTGATAGTGATAAGGTCTATATGGATAAGATGTTGTATGTTTTTTTTACAAAAACCCCTGACAAGGACACCTCTAAGGAAAATAGAAACAAAGATGACAATACTTGATCTTTTGCCTTATGCATAGCTAGGGGCATAAAACAATAGCGCTTGTTGGGAGGCAACCCAATGAATAAAATTTATTTTTTGTCTTTTTCTTTTTGTTCTTGATTGTTTGTACAATTATGCTACTGTAATGATTGTGTTTTTTGTGTTTTAATTAGTGTTTGTGACAAGTAGAGCCTTTAGGATCATGTTGGGTGATAGTTGATTTGATCTTGCTGAAAAACAGAAACTTTTGCTCCCTGAAAAATAATTTTAATTTTTAACATAAGCGCGATAAAATACTGATTATTTTTGTAGAAGATTAGTGTACAAATTTCTCACGTTGTCCTAATTTTTCAGAGTTTTTGGAGTTACATAAGTATTCGAAATCTCCAGATTGCTACAGACTGTTCTGTTTTTGACAGATTCTGTTTTCTTTGTGTTGTGTGCTTGTTTTGGTGATTCTATGGTTTTCTTTGAAGAGTTTTCATCATAGAAAATTTGAAATGCAGTAGATATAATGCAAAAAATAAAATATGCATGGGTTTGCAACAGTACTTATAGTACTGATTTGTTTTCTTATACTAACGGATCTCACGAAGATTTTGTTAAGTTTTGTGTGATTGAAGTTTTCAAGTTTTGGGTGACTTTACGATGGATGAAGGAATAAGGATTAGTAATAGGCTAAGCTTGGGGATACCCATGGCACCCCATGATAATATTCAAGAAGTATCAAACAACTAAGCTTGAGGATACCCCCGAGTGGCATCCCCTCTTTCTTCTAACAACCATCGGTATTTTACTTGAAACTATATTTTTATTCGTCACATATTATGAGTTTTTGCTTGGAGCGTCTTGTATGATATGAGTCTTTGCTTATTTTGCTTTGTGTTCTTAGTCATGAATCCTTGCTGGAAACACCTTTTTGAGAGAGCCAAAATTATGCCATGACTTGTTAGAATTGCTCTCTATGCTTCACTTAAATCTTTATGAGCTATGGAATCTCTCTAGTGCTTCACTTATATCTTTTTGAGAACGGTGTGCTTTAGTATTTTTGAAGAAATGCTCTCATGCTTCACTTAGATTTATTTGAGATTTAGTAATTTTTTTAAGAAATTCTCTCTTGCTTCACTTATATTAATTTGAGAGAAGAAAGTTTTTATGCTCATGTTCTTCACTTAGATTTGTTTGGGTTATCAAAAGCAATATATGAAACTAGTCCAAAAGTGATATATATATATATCTAAGGAGGTTATAATAAAAACTTTCATGAAGATCATTGGACAAAATAAACTTGATTACTTGTAATAGTTTTGAGATATGTCGATATAATATGTGAGTCATGTTGATGGGTAATTATGCTTTAGTAAGAATATTGGTGTTAAGGTTTGTGATTCTCTATGCAAGCATGAAAGTCAATAGTTATACAATGAAATTACATCCTACTTGTGGTGCATTATTCGATGTTAGTTATGCTTATTGCTCGTTTATGAGATTTTTCGTTTCTTGGTTGGTCGCTTCTCAATCTTTTGCTAGCCTTCATTTTGCACTAAGTATGATCACTACTTGTGCATCCAAAATCCTTTAAACCATTTTTGCCACATGTCCACTATACCTACCTATATAAAGTATTCTTTCGCCGGTCCAAGCAAATTTGTATGTGCCATCTCTAATTTTCAAAAGAAACGTCTCTTTTGTGTGTTCGTACCGCTCATGAAACGGTAGGGGTGGCTGATATATTTCCATGATAGATGTGTTATTCGCACGATGAGTGTTTATTCACTTGTCATTGCATGAGAGTACGACAAAGGTATTATGGATGCCCAGTCCTGAAATGAAAAATGAATTTACTTTATGTTTTCAAATAATAAATTCCTTGGAAAGTGTTGGTATGGAACGCACACGTGGATACGATTAGCCATGGAAAGTGAAAGTATGGTGGAAAAGGAATAAACTTTATTTTCTATTTGGGAACTGCCCATGATATATCTAGCATGGAAAGTATTGGGAAATACTTGATCGTTTTCGTTGACAGGAAAAGCATGCCTACCAAAATGATTTATCTCTATCTTTTCGCTTTGACCTCTGGCACCTCTACAAGTCCCTACTTCCCTCTGCAAAGGGCCTTTCTATTTACTTTATGCAATTTTTATTTTTACTTGAGTCTCCATCTTCTCTTATAAAGCACCACCTAAGGGGCACTATGATCGTACTTGAGCATTGGGTGTAGCTAATATGCGAGTGTGTTTCATGAATGGACCAATGATTGAGCATAATGGGCTAGGGATAACTTGCTTTAGCGTTGATATTTTGAAAGACATGGTTTCTTGTTGATATGCTTGAGTATTAAAGTCTTCATGTCAAAACTAGACTATTGCTTTGAACCATATAAAAGTCCACATGTCCATGCTATAAAAGAAAGAATATGTGATGAACATGTTAGGCAGCATTCCACATCAAAATTTCTGTTTTTATCATTTACCTACTCAAGGACGAGTAGGAATTAAGCTTGGGGATGCTGATACGTCTCCAACGTATCTATAATTTTTTATTGTTCCATGCTGTTATATTATCATTCTTGGATGTTTTATAATCATTATATATATTTTTTGGTACTAACCTATTGACATAGTGCCAAGTGCCAGTTGCTGTTTTTTGCTTGTTTTTTACATCGCAGGAAATCAATACCAAACGGAGTCCAAACGCAGCAAAACTTTTTGTGGATTTTTTATGGACCAGAAGACACCCAATGGGCCGAAGAAGCACCTGGGGGGTGCCCCGAGGGGGGCACAACCCACCAGAGCGCGTGTGGGCGCCCAGGCGCGCCCAGGTGGGTTGTGCCCACCTTAGTGGCCTCCCGCACCGCCTCTTTGCTCTATAAATACCCCAATATTCCAGAAACCCTAGAGGAGTCGAAGAAAATCAATTCCAGCCCCCGCAAGTTCTAGAAACACCAGATCCAATCTAGACACCATCACGGAGGGGTTCATCATCCTCATTGGTGCCTCTCCGATGATGCGTGAGTAGTGTTTTGTAGACCTTCGGGTCCATAGTTAGGAGCTAGATGGCTTCCTCTCTCTCGTTTGATTCTCAATACAATGGTTTCTTGGAGATCCATATGATGTAACTCTTTTTGCGGTGTGTTTGTTGGGATACAATGAACTTTGAATTTATGATCAGACCTATGTTTTTATCCATGAAAGTTATTTGAGTCTTTTGATCTCTTATATGCATGATTGCTTATAGCCTCGTATTTCTTCTCCGATATTTGGGTTTTGTTTTGCCAACTTGATCTATTTATCTTGCAATGGGAAGAGGTGCTTCGTGATGGGTTCGATCTTACGGTGCTTGATCCTAGTGACAGAAGGGGAACCGATACGTATGTATCATTGCTGTTAAGGATAACAAGATGGGGTCTATATCTACATAGATAGATCTTGTCTACATCATGTCATCGTTCTTATTGCAACCATTACTCTGTTTCTCCATGAACTTAATACACTAGATGCATGCTGGATAGCGGTCGATGTGTGGAGTAATAGTGGTAGATGCAGGCAGGAGTTGGTCTACTAGTCTTGGACATGATGCCTATATAATGATCATTGCCTGGATATCGTCATGATTATTTGACGTTCTATCAATTGCTCAACAGTAATTTGTTTACCCACCATTTGCTATTTTTCTCGAGAGAAGCCACTAGTGAAACCTATGGCCCCTGGGGGTCTTCTTTATTATATTTGCCTTCGGATCTATCTTTATTTGCTTTTATTTTCAGATCTATTAATCCAAAAATCCAAAAATACCTCACTAAATTTTATTTGCATTTATTAATCTATCACAATTTTTATATCGTCTACTTGCCAATTTCTGGCGCTGTTGCCAGAAAGGGATTGACAATCCCTTTAATACGTCGGGTTGCGAGTATTTGTTATTTGTGTGCAGGTGCCATTCATGTAGTGTTGCGTGGTTCTCCTACTGGTGCGATAACCTTGGTATCATCACTAAGGGAACTACCTATTGTAGCTGTGTTGCATCATCACTTCCTCTTTGGGGAAATATCGTCGTAGTTCAAGCTGCATCTATAAGCAGTATGACGATCACCACCCACAAATCTTCGTGTTCTACTCGTGCATATAATCTACGTATAGATCTGGCTCAGATGCCACTGTTGGGAAACATAGCATGCAATTTCAAAAAAATTCCTACGCTCATGCAAGATCTATCTAGAAGATGCATAGCAACGAGAGGGGGAGAGTGTGTCCACGTACCCTCGTAGACCAAAAGCGGAAGCGTTTGACAATGCGATTGATGTAGTCGAACTTCTAGATCCGACCGATCAAGCACCGGACGTACGACACCTCCGATTTCTACACATGTTCATGTAACATCCCAAAATTCTAAATTTTGGAATGTTATATTAAATAGATAGATTTGATTGATTGTTTGATTGATTGACTGAAAGTGAGTGAATTCAAACTTTTTGAAAGTTAAATGAGAGGGAGGGAATAAAAGGACTTTCCCAAACTTCCATTTTTGTATTTAAGATCTCCGTGAATTCAAATTCTTTTCAAATACAAAACCCTCGAGAGAAGATGACATGACTTCTTCCATTAAATAAATGAAAAGGGTTTTGAAAAGAATTGAATTTCATTTGGAAATATTTTTAATTCAAAAGCAACTCAATGATTTTCATGAGAGAAGATAAAATGACTTCTTCAAATTATATGAAATATGATTTGGGAGTTTAAAATGATCAAAATTTAAAATCCTTTTGAAATTATTTTCAATTTGGAGTTATTTGGGTTTTATTCAAATTATTTTTCTCCAAAAATAAAATATACGAAAAATAGGGTAACATGATTCCCTACATCAGAAATTTGGAGAGAAATACATTTGAATTAATTTTGGTATTTTTATAATGATTTTTATCAGATTTTATTAGATCAGTAGAACTCTTTGAATTATCTCAATTTGTGTGAATTTTATTTAATGCTAGGAAAATGTTCTTCTTGTGGAAAATCTTTTTATAAAATTTTTGATATATAATATGCCTATATAAAGTTTTAGTTTAATTTTAGTTTTTTAGTTTATCGCTTTCTGTTAAAAAAAACAAATAACAAAAACTACGTGAGCGCCTGAAACTAACTGTCGCCCACGTGCGCATCATAGTACCAGCGGGCGCCCCATCTTTTCTTTTTCTTTATTCTATATGGGCCAGGCCCAGCCGGCCATATTTCTTCCCCATAATTTTTCTTTTCTTTTCTATTGCTAAAAATATATATATTATGGTATGTGCGGCCGGCCGAACCGCCTAAAGGCCTTTTGGCCATGGCGCACCTCCCATCTCTGTTTCGTATATTTTCGTCTACGTTTAGTCCCACATTGCCTAGTCTTTGACCTCTAAGCCTCTTTTCTATCAATAAATATAGACTCATAGAGCCTCCAAGAATCATCCGATTCAGGTTAAAACAATATTTTGGTTTGACTAGAATCATTTTAAAAAAAATATATTTCTCCTCTCCAGCGCGACTTTTGGAAGTTGTCTCTTCTCTCCAAAGTCGTCTTTTCTCAGCCTTATAAAGATATCTTTCTTTGTTTTTCTTCTTCTTATACTTCCATAGTTTATTATTTTTTAGACTAATACAATAGAATAATTAGATTATCAATTAGTCTACGTATTTATACGTTAGACCTTAACCGTAGCTATTTTTCTTTCGTAAAACATCTTGGCCCTGATTTTTCAAATAGCCATAACTTTTCACTCGTTTATCCAAATTAGATGAAACCAGCGCCTATAGCTTCGTCTTGTTTTCACCTAGCCAGTGAACCTGTCACAACAATTTTTTTGAAATTTTCAAATTTCAAATTTTGTTCAGATTCATATTCAAACTTCTTTTGAACATAACTTGAGTTTTGTAACTCCGATTTAGTTGATTCTTTTTGCAAATCGAAGCTCTTGACCTAAACTTTCTATAAGGCCAAATTCACTTAATTTTGGTATTGTTAGAAATTGTTTTATGTTGCAAGAGTTATTTTCTTGGTTTTGACGTTTTCCGAATTGTTTTCTTTGTTCTCTCCGATCTTTAAGTGATTGCTTATGTGTGGTTACTATTGCTTGCTTACAATAGATTGACCGGAGTGTGACGAGTAGAACTATCAAGAGTTTTGAGTGCGAATCATCTTAATTAACATTGCAGGAAAGTTCACACTTTGATCATATTCCTTTAATACCCAGTTTTTATGCATTAGTTCCAATCCTCAAACATTGCATGGTTAGGATCTGAATAAATTGTGGGTTGGGAAGTAGTTGATGAGGTAGAACCTATTGCCCTGTTACATTCAAACCCTTGGGAGTTACTTATCCGAATTCCTTATATTGCTATGCTATGCTCGTAGACGTGGTTTGGGTGAGTGAAATTCATGACAGGTGTGAGATTGTTAATTAATGGTTCAACTTAAGGTGGCAACTTAAATACACATCTGGGTGGATTGAGGCGCCTGGGTATTCCAGCGGTTGCCTGTTTAGGCACCTGGGTATTCCAGTGATTGCCTGTTTTTCTTTATGGACCGCCACCCAGTCTCAAAGGGATCATGAGATTATTCATACTAGAAACTTCCGTGTGCAGCCACAAGCTACTATGGGCTCTAGCATAGTTGATTAAGTCGTGCGAACTCTTATAGTGGTAGACTAGCAGATGTAGGGGAAAGTAGGTGTAACGGTCTACCCGATCGTAAGGTGCTAGCGCTTCTGAAAGACTATGTCTCGGTCATCCGTTTCTCAAACACCATGTAGTGCGAGAATCCAAACGGAGGAGATCGAGTCTTGTGGGGAAAAGTACGCAAACCTCTGCAGAGTGTATAAACTAATCATGATTAGACATGTCCCTGGTTATGGACGTCTTGAGTATCGAGTACTTGGATTGTCATGTGAATCTCATCATGTGACTTTAATTAATTTTGTTGGGTTTTAATGATGATGTTTAATTGGGATTGAGAGGGTGTCTACACTCTCAATGTTTAACAACCACCTTGATAGTTAAATAAAATGTATTCCTTTGCAGTAGGGAAAAATTGGCTTTTCGCAAAAACATATAACCATAGAGCTTTTCCACCAGCCATATATGCATGTAGTGATAGCCATTGTTCATCATTCTCTATGGTGTGAATTTTCCAGTACATTCAATGTACTGACCCTTGTGGCTGCAACGTCTCATGTTGCAGGAATCTTACGACGAGTAAGTGATACGTTAGGGTTGCGATTTCTACACTCAACTTTGCCGTTGGTGTTGATGGGAATCCACAACCTTGTTGTTACTTCCGCTATTTGGATTGAGGTAATAGTATTTATGTTACTTTTACATGTGATTTACCTCTGTTATAAATCCTCGAGTACTGTGTGTGTCAGCATACCGATCCAGGGATGACATTTATGCACAAAGACTTGATCCATTCAGGTCGGGTCGCTACAAGATGCTATCAGAGCACATGTTGACTATAGGACATGACCCCTAGAAACTGGCAAGCCCATAGGAAAGATTTTTCTCTACAACTTTCTTTTCAAAAGGATCTTTTACCTCTCTTCTCTTCTGAGCTTATTCAAGTATACCCTTTTAGTGAGACCATACCCCTTTTCATTTTTTTATCACTCGAAGATTCGGCTGATGAGACCACTCCAAGAAGTACAAGATATGGGACCACTAAGACCACATCAGAATGAAGAGGATTTTACCATATATTATAATGATGGAAACTACAACGGTTGAAGACTCCAAAGACTAGGGGAATTTGAAGTCCCTGTAGAATTTTCCAGATTTGTATGACCTAGGAAGGCACCCCTTATGGAACTTGGCTGACTAAGGTAGCCGTCAATACCTGAGATCAAGGTGTATCATAGAAAGACTGAGCATGGAGAGTTAAAAACCTCAAAGTCTTGTCAAGAAAACCCTAAGGCAGGAGATATCAACAATGGAATGATAGCTCATGTGAATGACAAGAGCAGAAACACGGTTATCCGTGATGTCATCGCCCGCTGATGCTATTGTCACCGTGCTGAGTTAAGGATGCATTTCTTCAGAATGGATTGGATGGAAGAAGGCTAATGGAGCACCTATCAGCAAGATGAAGTTTTAACCTTAGCTGGTGTATCACCAGGATCTGGAGTGTTACATCAAGAAGTTAAGATGGACCTATAAGAAGCAATATTTGATAAGGAAGCATTTCATGAAGAACTGAGGACCCAGAAGCTGAAAGTAGCCAAGCTAGAGGAGCAAAGCCTTGAGACATCAAAGATTCGTCAGGAATTGAAGGACAGTAGGATCATGGCTCATGTCGAGGTTGATGAAACCCAGAAGTTTGGAACGCAACTCCAGAAATATTAAAGGACGTCACGATAGACTTTGCGACAACAGAAATGATCTGGCAAAAGGATTTGAGAAAGACAAGCATGATCGGAAGAAGCCATTGGAGGCATGAACAAGACTTGAAGAGTTAGATGACCTTGAAGATTTATTAACCTCTAAAAGACCAAACCCCTGTTATATATCTACGTTAGATGCGACGTTTGTGAGCTGTCATTTGTTGGATGTTTTTCCCGATAGCCACAAATAAAATATGTCTTTTCAAAACTTTTGTTTGTATTGTGTGTATCCCTCTCCCTCTCTCTTATCTTACCCCAAACCCACATGGACCCAATAGAGGATGGATGGAGATGATCTTATATTATCTTGACCGACGAGTCAATTGGAGACGGACGACCAATGAATTCAGAACATGGAGGATCACATGAAGAATAACCCTATAGTCGGAAAGGATATGACCCAGCATGCTCTTCAGTGCTTTGAAAGCGGTGCTGCTACTTGGTGGAGGATGTACCAAACCATCAATGGATGGCAAGGAGTAACCACTTGGAAAGAATTTAAGTTGACTCTGCCAAAGTCTCGGCTTGTGTCCCAGAAGTTGAAGCCTTATGGAAAGGATATGAAGAAACCTTGTGCATGCAAGATTTGTGGAGAAATAGGACACACCCATAAAAACACAAAGATGAATGCTCTAATTGTGAAGGAAGTCACCCAGTTGAAGAATGCCCAACTAGGCAGATTACTTGTTTCTTGTGTGAAGGGACTACCCACTATCCTGCTCACATTTACCCCATGGTACAACGAACCATCCAGCAGAAGAAAGAAGTAATGGAAGGAGCCCTCATGGAAATTTTAGAAGAAGGTGTGATGAAGGAAGAGATGGAGGACACACCTAAAGAAGACCCGAGTAAACCCTGCACTAAGTCTTGCTATTCATGTGGAGAAGAAGGACACATCTCCCAAAATTGTTTGAATGGGGATCTAGTAGAATTACCGACAGAGGAAGTAGAATATGATCCAGAGGAAATAGAAGCCCTGATTGGAATGGAAAAGTCCATGAAGAGAAACCGATTGGAGCCCAGGAGGGACCTGAGTCATATCACCTGTTACAGGTGCAAGGAGTCTGGGCACTACCTCAACAGTTGCCCAAAAAGGAAACCTCGATACTTGTCAGAAGTAATATGTTTTAGTTGTAATGGAGCAGGGCACTTTGCCAGAGAATACCCCAAGGAGAAGGAAGCTTGTGCTAGATAGTTGAGTTTGCAACAAAAGAAATGGAGTAGTAGAAGTGAGAACATTTTCTTTTATATTGAGGTGTTGAGTTGAGACATGTAATGGAAAAGCGAGAGATTGTAATCAATTGAGAGTGAATAAAGTTAGCATCGTTGGTACTGATATGGATTTTATGAGTTGTTACTCTATGAAGAAGGATTTTGACCATCTCTGAGGATATGAGAAATATGGTCTATGAAAGATTTGTGCATTTTAAGGGTTGTAGTACTCTGTAAGAACCCTTGAACCGTGGAAAAGATAAGGATACTCCACTGAGTGGATTTCGGACAAAATGAATACGAGTTTTGTCTAGATATGTGTGATACCCCAAGAGTATGTGGTATGATGTTGGGGACCATCAGTTTTTTGGACCAAATGTGATCAAGGAGTCAGAAGAGAATGTTAAGTTGATTCGAGATAGACTGAAGGTAGCTCAGTCCAGGCAAAAGAGTTATGCAGACTAAAAAACGCAAGGAGGTAGTCTATGAAATTGGAGACAGAGCATGTCTTTGTGTGCCCCCTCTGCGAGGAGTTAAACGAATTGGAGTTAAGGGAAAGTTAGCCCCGAGATTTGTAGGACCATACCGAGTTTTGGAGCGTATGGGAGGAGTGGCCAACAAGTTGGAGTCACCCGAAGGACTGTCAGGAGTTCATGATGTGTTTCACGTTTCCCAGTTGAAGAAGTGCCATGCAGAGATGGCCAATATTCCCATGTAAGGACGCTTGACCCTGGAAAGGATAATGATGTTCCATGAAGTGGAATATGGACTTCATAAGTATAAGTTTTTATCTTGGTATGAGGGATATCCCACGAGGATGAAGAGATAAATTACTATTGGATATAAAGGAGGTATGATGTCGGAAATATGGATCAATGGAAACTCCATGATGAGTTTGAGTAATCATGTCCTAGTTTGGTGCCAATAGAAGGAAGGAAGACAGTACAATTGGATGGATTTAAGAATACCAGGAAGTTGGAAGTTGGAATAATGATCAGTTGCCCGATGATAAGTTCAAGGACTGCAAGTGATGAGATGGGCCATAACCCACAGGCCCCAGGACCTGCCAAGAAGCAAGCACATTCTTGCTGAAGGAAAAACCCTGGAGGAAGATACGACGTTTATCAGCAGACAATTTTATAGGAGTAACGCAAAACCTGAGAGTTGTGAAGGAACGATAGGTGTTTGTTTGGCTTGCAGAATCAATGGATTATTCCGAACGCAGTTCATGGACAAGAGAAATTCTGCAATGCTTGTGAGGATGACCGGGTGTTAGAATGCGAGATTCGCTAAACCGTATACAAGGTAATGATTTGGGTGCGGGATGGATTCATCACCATACCGACTTACTCTTATTATTCGCCTTGCTATATGGGATGGTAAATCTAAGTGACTTACCTATAGTAGAGAGACGACGATCAAAACCTTGTTTAAGCCTTAGAATGGTATATGTATTTTTCCCTTGTACAAGGCAGTTTTTGCCAACTGTAGGTTATACGGTGAGGATCAACCCAGACCCATTTCCTGCAGGAGAAACCATAAATTGTTGACCACCATGAGATATCAATAGTTGTTTAGTATTGGCGCCAGACCCGTCAGCTAAGAAGACCCAGTCACAGAAGAACCTTACCTAGATGAAAGACACAAGAATTGAGGAAAAGGTCATGCCACTACCGAAAGAGCCCAGATAAGGAATTATCTTGAAGATCTGAGAAGACCGACACTGTTAACAATATGGATGAAGTATATGAGTTTTTATGGAACCGTAACCATGCTTCTAAGGGTGGTAGCACCCCAAACCCCCTCCTGCGACAATCAATGGATTTTGAGGAGACCCCAAACCTAACATATTTCTTTCTAGCCTCTCCGAATCTCGAGGACGAGATTCATTTTAAGGGTGGTAGGTTTGTAACATCCCAAAATTCTAAATTTTGGAATGTTATATTAAATAGATAGATTTGGTTGATTGTTTGATTGATTGACTGAAATTGAGTGAATTCGAACTTTTTGAAAGTTAAATGAGAGGGAATAAAAGGACTTCCCCAAACTTCCATTTTTGTATTTATGATCTCCGTGAATTCAAATTCTTTTCAAATACAAAACCCTCGAGAGAAGATGACATGACTTCTTCCATTTAAATAAATGAAAAGGGTTTTGAAAAGATTTGAATTTCATTTGGAAATATTTTTAATTCAGAAGCAACTCAATGATTTTCATGAAAGAAGATAAAATGACTTCTTCAAATTATATGAAATATGAGTTGGGAGTTTAAAAGGATCAAAATTTAAAATCCTTCTGAAATTATTTTCAATTTGGAGTTATTTGGGTTTTATTCAAATTATTTTTCTCCAAAAATAAAATATACGGAAAATAGGGTAACATGATTCCCTACATCAGAAATTTGGAGAGAAATAAATTTAAATAAATTTTGTATTTTTATAATGATTTTTATTGGATTTTATTAGACCAGTAGCACTCTTTGAATTATCTGAATTTGTGTGAATTTTATTTAATGCTAGGAAAATGTTCATCTTGTAGAAAATCTTTTTCTGAAAATTTTAATATATAATATGCCTATATAAAGTTTTAGTTTAATTTTAGTTTTTCAGTTTATCGCTTTTTGTTAAAAAAACAAATAACAAAAACTACGTGCGCGCCTGAAACTAACTGTCGCCCACGTGCGCATCATAATGCCAGCGAGCGCCCCATCTTTTCTTTTTCTTTATCCTATATGGACCAGGCCCAGCCGGCCATATTCCTTCTCTATATTTTTTTCCATAATTTTTCTTTTCTTTTCTATTGCTCAAAAAAAAAATTACAGTGTGTGCGGCTGGCCGAACCGCCTAAAGGCCTTTTGGCCCATGGCGCACCTTCCATCTTTGTTTCATATATTTTCGTCTACGTTTAGTCCCACATTGCCTAGCCTTTAATCTCTAAGCCTCCTTTCCATCAATAAATATAGACCCATAGAGCCTCCAAAAATCATCCAATTTGGGTTAAATCAATATTTTGATTTGACTAGATTCATTTAAGAAAAATATATTTCTCCTCTCCGGCACGACTTCTGGAAATTGTCTCTTCTCTCCAAAATCGTCTTTTCTCTGCCTTATAAAGGTATCTTTCTTTGTTTTTTTCTTTATACTAGTAATCGTGTACGTGCAAATGCACGTATTGATTAATGCAAAAATAATGTTGCACATATTAATTTTCATTCAGTTTTCCAGCTATATAATGAGTACACATAAATTTCCAGTGATAAAAAAATGTACAGTACTATCAAGCTTGTTGTTCCCTATTTCTTGCCTCGAAGGTTTTGTCTCGTTACAACATTCCATCAAATACAAAAGATACTAATAGACAAGTCTTTGCCTGTCGAAGGAAATTGCGTAGCTAAAAATAATATATATGCAGTACAAACAATATATTGATAGAAACCAGAACTGAATTATTTCAAGTGTTCATGGAACACAACACCCATTTCTGCACTTCTCTTGGGGCTGCGAAAATGAAAACAAAAGAAAGAGGCTTATTCCAGTCTGGTCAGGACATCATATTTGGACTACAAAATTGAAACCCTAAGTTCGAACTATCGGGAAGTCCATGTCTCCCTAATAACAAGAAGACAATGCAATCTCACATCTTCTCAACGTCCCAGATAAAGAAACTTCATAGTGTAGCAAAAATTTGTTTGCTCCATCGGCAATCGCATAGATGCAGAAAACAAGTTGGCCAATCCATCAGCATGAAGAAAATTCACATTGTTAATAATTTGAATGGTAGAAAGGCAATTTGATGAAAGTGATCAAAATGAATGCACATGGTAAACCCTATAGACAAATCTAACAACTTGCGATGAACACATAGGCCAAGATAGCAAAAA
Organism: Triticum monococcum; assembly: GCA_034509565.1. Classification (NCBI taxonomy): domain Eukaryota; kingdom Viridiplantae; phylum Streptophyta; class Magnoliopsida; order Poales; family Poaceae; genus Triticum; species Triticum monococcum. Next base: position 359,544,629 of record CM067845.1, on the reverse strand, counting down.
CAGTGAGTCCATCAGAACATTTTCTATAACATCAAATGAGAAACATAGATTATAACTCATACAAATAAACAACCTGGTAAAGTTACTGTTGGCTGGTCATCTAGATTTACCTATCAGCATTTTTTCTACAAATTAATCGTGTTCTAGATAATTGTCTTCTTTTCACAGGAAATGCTAGCTTGCGATAATGTTCTGCATAACCTTGAATCCACTGCATATTTTTTACAGCTTGAATCCTCTGTATCCGAATAATGCATAGAAAAACAAATTATACACTTAACCTGGATCGGTGATGGTAAAGCTACGCAATGGTAGAAAGAAATATCACTTCACTCTTTAGTTTCATTCATACAGTAAGCTTAGTCAGATTATTCCCCTTATCATAGATTCATTTTGGCTTATATACAACAATCGAAGCACAAATCTAAAAGCTGAGAGAGGACTTACCGATAAATCATAACAAGCTCAATCGAAACATGGAAATTGCAAAATATCATAGGAAAATGTTTTTAGCAGAAAAAATCCATGCTAATTTAGAAGATAACTCAACATTGTTCAGTTATGGTCATATGTCAATATATATTCATATGTCAATATATATAATCAGTAAGTACGTAAACTCTACCTATTATTAAATCTTCCTTCAGTAAGATCCCTCCAGTGTTGTGAACACAACAATATAGAAGCTAGAATAAGAGAAATGGGTAATTAGGGAAACTGCAAAAAATAATCACACCGCTACATGATCTTGGAGAGAACAAATGTGAACACCACATAGCGAGGAAACTCTCTTGATGAATATAATACTTATTGTTTAATATTAAGATGTCCTCGACAGCGGTGATGGCGGCACCTCCGGCTAGAAGAGGGTGGCACAACTCGGGGTGGGTGAGCTATGGCATCAAGCGAGTACATGACTCTCCCAACTATACTTACATGTTCAGCAGCACTCACTGTCAAACAAATATATATTAAGATTTCAGGTCATCAACGCATACATGTAATTCGAGAAACAAACTCATGAAATAAACTGATAAAATGATGGATAATATAAAACTTAGACAATTGCAGTTGTGAGGTAATCAGGAAAAGATGCAAGCAGGTCACATACCAGGGCAGTGGCTGTAGACAACCTCCTAGGCTTCTTGTCCTATCTTTTTTCCTCACAAGCTCCACATAATCACTTCACTGAACCAAGAAATGAGATCACCTATTTTTTTTGAACGGTCACCGGGGGGAGAGGATCCCCACCTGAATATATTGCTCAAAAAGCTGCCAAAGCCAAGAGTCTCCCCATGAGCTTTGGCTGATCCAGTTTATAAGGTAAACCGGGTCGAAAACCTAAACAAGCTGACCCCGTTTATGAGGGAAACTGGGCCGAAAACCGTACAAGTAACAAGGTTACAGAAGAAGAAGAAAAATTGACGCCCAGGAGATGGCCCGACCTAGCTAGCATCCAGAAAGAACAACACCACGAGAGACGCAAGTAGATGTGGGGTGTTGTAAGGGATCACAATACCTAGACTTTGCGAGCAACCTAACGCACCGCATTGCGTGCGTACCGAGCCCCGCGGCACAACTCGGGAGCATCTACAATCAACGAGTGTAAAACACGAACCTTGACTGGGAGCCCCGCAGCGGAAGATCGGAACGATTAGCAAATTGGGGAGGCACTTTGCGCCATCAAAGAGCAAAGATGAACCAAGACATCACCGAGAGCACGACGCTCGCCGCAACACATCGCCACCATGGGAGGGTCTTGAGCAAGCATAGCGAGACACCTACACGAGGGGGAAACAAATGGCCACCTTGCGGTGCCGAAGGCACCGCCACCAAACCCCAAAGAACACCACCGAACAACCACCATCGACTCCAAGTCAGTCGCGCCACCACCACCACCACTGGTCTCTCCGGCTGACCCCTACTCCAAAAATGATGCCCTCAAGAAGGGAACGATGCAAAGCACCGCCATCATCCGATCCGGTAGAGCACGGATCTGAGGTTTCCCTCGGAGCAGGGGACGGGGAGGGAGAGGAGCACATCACCACAACAGCACATTCAAGAAGGATGCGACGCCCGCGGACGCCGCTGTTGCCGGCTCCGACCATAGCCGGAGGCAGACTTTCGCCTGGCATCGTCTTCCATGCACATACCAAACCAGCTGGTCCACCGCATCCAACCCCCACCGCCTCGGGCCAGATCCAGACGGATCCAACCCATCCCACAACGGGCCTGCCAGATCCGAGCTGAGCCGAGGCCAGCAAGCACACGGCACCACCACGCCCAGCCAAGCTCCCGGCAACGAGCTGCCACCACCCGCAGCACACCCCTGCCTTCCACCAGAGAGGACAACTGTTATGGCCGGTTTAGCTAGGCCCACCGGGCAATCTTAGCCCACAAGTTATCTTAGGTTAATTCTTATGCAAGTTATCTTAGGTTAATTCTTCTGCAAGTTATCTAGGTTATAAATATAGGCTGTAAGACTCTTTTTGGAATTAAGCAATAAGAAGAATATTATCTCCTATTGCCCGGCTCCCTGAGGAGCCGGAAACCCTAGCCGCCAACAGCCCTAACCGCCGCCACCCTTCTCCTAGCTCGCGACGGCGCCCTGCCGCCGGCGCGCCCGTTCCTCGCCACGCCCTCCTCCCTTCTTCCCCTACTGCTTACGCCCAAGGCCTGGTAGGGTACAAGTTCCTACCAACAACCCCATAACCACGTGCCCAAGATCCGCCACGAGCAACACGGGATCTCGAGAGCCGCCATGGCCAGCCGCCGACCTCCACCGCGGCAGAGAGCCGTCAGCTCAAGCCGGACCAGGGCTGCCTCCCCGAAGGACGAATCCCCGCCGCTGCTCCCTGGCCGACCTCCATCGCCGCCGGCCCAGGGCCGCCTCGCTGTAGGCCATGAAGGACGAATCCCCGCCGCCGCCGTCACCGGGCCGGCCTTTGCCGGAGGTGACCACCGGCGGCGGCGAGGGGAAGGTTCTGGGAAGGGGGGGCGAGGCCGGGCAGATCTGGTCGCCGCCCGAGTCGCCCTGCGAGAGAGCAACGCGGGGGGGGGGGGGGAGGGGTGTCGAGTATATACTTCCAATCAAACTCCGATCACCTATTGATAGTTAAGCATGATTTCCTGATCATCAACTCACTTGCTAGGTTAAAAATATTTATAAAGATGATTATTAGCTCAGCATGCCTTGTTTCTTGCCATATTGGTGGCAGTTGGAGGCTGATACTTGTGATGTGCAGTTAAATGATTTAAGGGGGACTTGATTTGATGCCTATGTCTGACTATATCCGGCAATGGATACTGAATAATTGCATCATATTTTGAGATAGCAGTAAGGTGGCATTATCATAATACTTTAGCTTATTTACCAGATTACATTAGTTGCAAAATATTTACCTATCTACAACAGGAAATCCTATCTGTATCAGTATTGATGGAGCTAACACTAAACAGTATAATTAACATGCGTAGTTGAGAGCCCTCTTCCTCTCATTCCATGTTATACATGCTTTTATCCTGAAGTTAAGTTCTAATCAACAGTAAAGTTGGTGGTGTAGAAAAAGCAGGATCAGGTGTATACGTCCAATTTCAAACCACAGCAAGGCCTACAAGGAGGGAATTAGCTAGGAAACGGAAGAAGCCTGAAAGGTATCTTGATTAATTCTAAAATGGCAGACCATTATGGATGCCGGCGAGCTGCCTGAAAGAACGTGAATATTGTTCATCGCAAAAATTCAGAAATTTGTCATTCAGTAATGGAGCACACACATGCCAGCGATCCAGACACAGAACATGCACAAGCAGAACACCCACGCAGAGCACGGACGCACACAGTGGTAGACACACGCGGAGAGGGGAAGGAATCCATACCAGAAAAAACCAAAGGGAGGCTCGCTCAGCTGGTTGGGGAGGCAGAGGTCCGCCAACACGTCGAGCCGGAGGTCCGTCATTCCGCCGTCACGTCGGGAAACAGGTAGAGGCGACACAAGTTGAGGCGGGGTCCGCCGGCGCGTAGAGAAGGCGGTCGCCAGTCAGCCGGCACGTCGGGAAAGAGGTGGTCGGGTGGAGGTCGTCCAACGCGTGGAGGCGGAGGTCCACCGGTCCGCCATCCCGCCAAGTCGCCCAGGCGGCGTGCGAGGATGGTCGGGGTGGGCAGGGGCCATGCGGGATTTGCAGACGGCGACGAGGACGAAGGAACGCCAGGGCCCTCTGCTGCTGCTGCGGGCGCCGACGAGGGTGGGCTATTCCGGACGGCGGCGACGACAGAGGGGCGGCAAAGGAGCGCTGGCGGCGGCGCGTGGGTGGATGGTGGCCGTGTTCCTTTTTTGGTGAACTGTTCGCTCGAGGTGCGCGTGCGTGGATGGTGGCCGCGTTCCTCTTTTTTTAACTGTTCGCTCGAGGTGGGGAGCATGCGCACGCGATGGGAGAGTGGCGGCGGTAATGGCATGGTGGGTAATTAAAGCATAAAACGCGTTTAGTATGCTTGAGGGATGTAGACCATCAGATTGCAGGTTTCGATGGATAGGATGATCTGGTTCTCCGTCTTTTCTTTCTTTTATAATGGTAATAGATACTTTCATAGTTTATTATTTTTTAGACTAATACGATAGAATAATTAGATTATCAATTAGTCTATGTATTTATATGTTAGACCTTAACTGTAGCTATTTTTCTTTTGTAAAACAGCTTGGCCCTGATTTTTCAAATAGTCATAACTTTTCACTCGTTTATCCAACTTAGATGAAACCAGCGCCTATAGCTTCGTCTTGTTTTCACCTATCATAGTGAACCTGTCACATCGATTTTTTGAAATTTTCAAATTTCGAATTTTGTTCAGATTCATATTCAAACTTCTTTTAAACATAACTTGAGTTTCGTAACTCCGATTTAGTTGATTCTTTTTGCAAATCGAAGTTCTTGACCTAAACTTTCTGATAAGGCCAAATTCACTTAATTTTGGTACTGTTAGAAATTGTTTTATGCTGCAAGAGTTATTTTCTTGGTTTTGACATTTTCCGAATTGTTTTCTTTGTTCTCTCCGATCTTTGAGTGATTGCTTATGTGTGGTTACTATTGCTTGCTTATGATAGATTGACCGGAGTATGACGAGTAGAACTATCGAGAGCTTTGAGTTTGAATCATCTTCATCAACATTGCAGGCAAGTTCACACTTTGATCATATTCCTTCAATACCCAGTTTTTATGCATTAGTTCCAATCCTCAAACATTGCATGGTTAGGATCTGAATAAATTGTGGGTTGGGAAGTAGTTGATGAGGTAGAACCTATTGCCCTGTTACATTCAAACCCTTGGGAGTTACTTATCCGAATTGCTTATATTGCTATGCTATGCTCGTAGACGTGGTTTGGGTGAGTGAAATCCATGACAGGTGTGAGATTGTTAATTAATGGTTCAACTTAAGGTGGCAAATTAAATACACATCCGGGTGGATTGAGGCACCTGGGTATTCCAGCGATTGCCTGTTTAGGCACCTGGGTATTCCAGCGATTGCCTATTTTTCTTTATGGACCGCCACCCAGGCTCAAAGGGATCATGAGATTATTCATACTAGAAACTTCCGTCTGCAGCCACAAGCTACTATGGGCTCTAGCATAGTTGATTAAGTCGTGCGAACTCTTATGGTGGTAGACTAGCAGATGTAGGGGAAAGTAGGTGTAACGGTCTACCCGATCGTAAGGTGCTAGCGCTTCCGAAAGACTATGTTTCGGTCATCCATTTCTCAAACACCATGTAGTGCGAGAATCCCAATGGAGGTGATCGAGTCTTGTGGGGAAAAGTGCGCAAACCTCTGCAGAGTGTATAAACTAATCATGATTAGCTGTGTCCCCGGTTATGGACGTCTTGAGTATCTAGTACTTGGATTATCATGTGAATCTCATCATGTGACTTTAATTAATTTTGTTGGGTTTTAATGATGATGTGTTAATTGGGATTGAGAGGGTGTCTACACTCTCAATGTTTAACAACCACCTTGATAGTTAAATAAAATGTATTCCTTTACAGTAGGGAAAAGTTGGCTTTTCGCAAAAACATATAACCATAGAGCTTTTCCACCAGCCATATATGCATGTAGTGATAGCCGTTCTTCATCATTCTTTGTGGTGTGAATTTGCCAGTACATTCAATGTACTGACCCTTGTGGCTGCAACGTCTCATGTTGCAGGAATCTTACGACGAGTAAGTGATACGTTAGGGTTGCGATTTTTACACTCAACTTTGCCGTTGGTGTTGATGGGAATCCACAACCTTGTTGTTACTTCTGCTATTTGGATTGAGTTAATAGTATTTACGTTACTTTTACATGTGATTTACCTCTATTATAAATCCTCGAGGTACTGTGTGTGTCAGCATACCGATCCAGGGATGACACTTAAGCACAGAGACTTGATCCATTTGGGTCGGGTCGCTACAGTTCAACTCGATGATGCCCCTCGTCCTCTTGATCCAGCAAAGGTATCGAGGAAGAAGATGAGTTCTGTCAGCACGACGGCGTAGTGACGGTGATGGTGGAGTGATCCACGTAGGGCTTCACCTAAGCACTACGAAGATATGCCTGGATGCGTAAACTGTGGAGGGGGCGCGGCACACGGCTAACAATTGTTGGTGTTTGTTCTAGGCGCCCCCTCCCCACCTATATATATGTGGGAGGGGGAGGGGAGAAGCCATGGGGCGCCCCAAGTAGGAGGAATCGTACTTGGGATCCTATCCCAATTCGGCCCCCCTTTCCATATTTCCGAAGAGGGAAAAGGGAAGAGGAAGGCGAGAAGGAAAGGGGTGCCGAACCCCCACTTTTTCCTTTCCCCACTCGGCCTCCTTCCTTGGGGGGGGGGGCGCCATCCTTGTGGGCTGGTGTTCTCCCCTCCTATGGTCCATATGGCCCATATCTTCCCCCGGGGGGTCCCGGTAACCCCCCCCCCCCCGGTACTCCGATAAATACCCGATACTATTCGGAACACTTCTCGTGTCCGAATACCATCGCCCGATATATCAATCTTTACCTCTCAACCATTTCGAGACTCCTTGTCATGTCCATGATCTCATTCGGGACTTTGAACAACATTCGGTCACCAAATCACATAACTCATATAATACTAAATCGTCATTGAACCTTAAGCGTGCGGACCCTATGGGTTCGAGAACTATGTAGACATGATCGAGATACCTCTACGGTCAATAACCAATAGCAGAACCTGGATGCTCATATTGGCTCCTACATATTCTACAAAGATCTTTATCGGTCGAACCGTTATGACAACATACGTTATTCCCTTTGTCATCGGTATGTTACTTGCCCGAGATTCGATCATCGGTATCTACATACCTAGTTCAATCTCATTACTGACAAGTCTCTTTACTCGTTCCGTAATACATCATCCTATAACTAACTCATTAGTCACTTTGCTTGCAAGGCTTATTATGATGTGTGATACGTCTCCAACGTATCAATAATTTTTGATTGTTACATGTTGTTTTATTATCAATCTTGGATGTTTTATAATCATCTTATATCATTTTTTGGTACTAACATATTGACATAGTGTCCAGTGCCAGTTCCTGTTTTTTCCATGTTTTTTATATCGCGGGAAATCAATATCAAATGGAGTCCAAATGGCACGAAACTTTACGATGATTTTTTATGGGCCAAAAGAAAGCAGATGGGCCCTGGTTGCACCTGGGGGCGCCCGGAGGGGGGCACAACCCACCAGGGCGCGCCAGGGCGCCTGGGTGGGTTGTGCCCACCTTGGGTGCCCCCCGAACTGCCTCTTTGCTCTATAAATCACCAAATATTCCCAAAACCCTAGAGGAGTCGACGAAATATTCATCCAGCCACCGCAGAGTCCAGAAACACCAGATCCAATCTAGACACCATCACGGAGGGGTTCACCACCTCCATTGGTGCCTCTCCGATGATGCGTGAGTAGTTCTTTGTAGACCTTCGGGTCCGTAGTTAGTATCTAGATGGCTTCATATCTCTCTCTCTCTCTCTCTTGTTCCTCAATACAATGGTCTCTTGGAGATCCATATGATGTAACTCTTTTGCGATGTGTTTGTTGGGATCGATGAACTTTGAGTTTATGATCAGATCTATGTTTTTATATCCATGAAAGTATTTGAGCTTCTTTGATCTCTTGTATGCATGATCTCTTATTGCCTTGTATTTCTTCTCCGATATTTGGGTTTTGTCTGGCCAACTCGATCTATTTATCTTGTCATGGGAAGAGGTGCCCACTAGTGGGTTCGATCTTACGGTGCTTGATCCTAGTGACAGAAAGGGAACCGACTCGTATGTATCATTGCTACTAAGGATAAAAAGACAAGATCTATATCTACCGCCATATAGATAAACCGATCTTGTCTACATTATGTCATCGTTCTTATTGCATTACTCCATTTTTCCATGAACTTAGTACACTAGATGCATGCTGGATAGCGGTTGATGTGTGGAGTAATAGTAGTAGATGCAGGCAGGAGTCAGTCTACCAATCTTGCACGCGATGCCTATGTAATGATCATTGCCAGGATATCGTCATAATTATTTGAAGTTCTATCAATTTCCCAACAGTAATTTGTTTACCCACCATTTGCTATTTTTCTTGAGAGAAGCCACTAGTGAAACCTACAGCCCCGGGTCTTATTTCTCATATATTTGCCTTGCGATCTACTTTTTCCTTGCTTTTATTTTCAAATCTATTAAACCAAAAATCCAAAAATACCTTGCTACAATTTATTTTATTTGGCGTTCGATCTATCAGTATTTACCACTTTATCTCCCGTCACTCGTCGTTTCTGGCTGTGTTACCCGAAAGGGATTGACAACCCCTTTAACACGCCGGGTTGCGAGGTGTTGTTATTTGTGTGCAGGGGCTGTTTACATTGTCTTGCCTGGTTATCCTACTGGTTCGATACTTCGGTTTCATAACTGAGGGAAATACTCTACCGTCGCTGTGCTACATCATCCCTCCCTCTCCGGGGAAATACCGACGTAGTTCCAGCTGCCATCAAGGAGAATTTCTGGTGTCGTTGCGAGGGAGGATCAATTCAAGATAGTTTCCCGGCCACGTGCCATTTGTGGCGCCATTGCTAATCTTCGACATAACCAGTTTCCTAATCACAAATCTCATCTCCTTACAATTTACATTATTTGCTATTTGCCTGTAACACCCACGATGCGGCTATATCTCCCACGTGTAGGAGCACGACTTAGAGGCATAACCGCATAGTAGGCATGTCGCAAGAGGGGTAATCTTTACACATCCCATGTACTGAATAAGAAAAGGGATAAAGAGTTGGCTTACAATCGCCACTTCACACAATACATAATTAGCATTACATCATCCAGAATACAATCAAGGTCCGACTACGGAACCAAATAAAGAAAGACAACCCCAAATGCATAGATCCCCGATCGTCCCAACTGGGCTCCACTATTGATCTACAAGAAAAACAACACAACGAACAAGATCTTCATCGAGCTCCCACCTGAGCTCAGTTGCATCATCTGCACTGGTATCATCGGCACCTGCAACTGTTTGGAAATATCTGTGAGCCACGAGGACTCAGCAATCTCACACCCGCGAGATCAAGACTATTTAAGCTTATGGGTAGGAAAAGGTAGTGAGGTGGAGCTGCAGCAAGCACTAGCATATATGGTGGCTAACTTACCCAAATGAGAGCGAGAAGAGAAGCAAAGCATGGTCGAGAGGCTAAAATGATCAAGAAGTGATCCTGAAACTACTTACGTTCAAGCATAACACAAAACCGTGTTCACTTCCCGGACTCCGCCGGAAAGAGACCATCACGACTACACACGCGGTTGATGCATTTTAGTTAAAGTTAAGTGTAAAGTTCTCTACAACTGGACGTTAACAAATTCCCATCTACCGATAACCGCGGGCATGGCTTTCGAAAGTTCAAACCTTGCAGGGGTGTCCCAACTTAGCCCATCACAAGCTCTCACGGTCAATGAAGGATATTCCTTCTACCGGGAAGACCCGATCAGGCTCGAAATCCCGGTTACAAGACATTTCGACAATGGTAAAATAAGACCAGCAAAGCCGCTCGAATGTGCCGACAAATCCCGATAGGAGCTGCACATATCTCGTTCTCAGGGCACACCGGATGGGCAGGACATCAGGTTGGCATAGACCCTGGTTGCCCAGGGGGCACCGGACATAGCCCAGTTTGGACCAACACTTAGAGAAGCACTGGCCCGGGGGGTTAAAATAAAGATGACCCTCGGGAGCGCGACTTCCAAGGGAAAAGTAGGTGGTGGTGAGGCAAATGGTAAAACCAAGGTTGGGCCTTGCTGGAGGAGTTTTATTCAAAGCGAACTATCAAGGGGTTCCCATTATAACCCAACCGCGTAAGGAATGCAACATCAAGGAACATAACACCGGTATGACGGAAACTAGGGCAACAAGAGTGGAACAAAACACCAGGCATAAGGCCAAGCCTTCCACCCTTTACCAAGTATATAGATGCATTAAAGTAAACAAGATATAATAATGATATCCCAACAATATCCATGTTCCAACATGGAACAAACTCCATATTCACCTGCAACTAACAACACTATAAGAGGGGCTGAGCAAAGCGGTAACATAGCCAAAAAATGGTTTGCTAGGACAACGTGGGTTAGAGGCTTGTCATGGCAAAATGGGAGGCATGATATAGCAAGTGGTAGGTATCGCGGCATAGAAAAAGAGCGAGCAACTAGCAAGCAAAGATAGAAGTGATTTCGAGTGTATGGTCATCTTGCCTGAGATCCCGCAAGGAAGAAGAATGAGTCCATGAAGAAGACAACGGACGTAGTCGAACGGATCCTCACAAACGCGACGTTATCGGAACTAACCCGAAGAAGCAACATCGGAAAGAAGCAAACAACATGGTAAACAACCATCACATAAACATGGCATGATGCACAACCAAGTATGATGCATGTCCGGTTTAATTAGGCATGGCATGGCAAAGTGCACAAGCAATCCTACAAATTAAGTGGAGCTCAATATGCAACGAGTTGCATATTGCCGAAACACCACATTTGATTATTTAGTTTGATCTCGTTTATGTACCCAACAATATTAAACGTTCTTAGCATGGCAAGGGGTGAAGCAAATTAAAACTACCTATCTAGGCAAGTTTAAATGAGGCCGGAACAACAAGCAACAAATTCGGAAAAATCCTCATGAGCATATATTAGACTTGGTATTGTTATGCCCTAAACACAATTTTAGAGTTGTTAAACATGCAAAGTAAAGCCACCATGTTAAACTAGGCATTTTTCTACCCCATTTACATATAAAGTTTATTAAATTTGGAGCTACGGTTAAATAGTTATGAATTAAAACATTTTAGCATGGCATTTAAGCAAATTTAAACAAACAATAGTTTAAACATTTTAAACATGGTTGAAATTTGTAAATTATTGATCTACACAAAATTCTAAGCATTTTACATATAAATTTTATTGGGTTCCGATGCATGGGTGAAAAGTTATTATAAGCATGATGTTGGAGGGTTTTTCTGTAAAACCGCAGATCATGGAAAAATAACTAAATTCATTGATCTGGGAAAAAACCTAAACAGGCCCAATCTAAAGCATGTTGGGCATGCAGAAAGAGAAAAATAAAAGAGGCGCTCCAGTGGGGCCTCACCATGGGCCAAGACCATGTCGTTGGAAGAGGTGAGGCCGGCAGGGGCTCGTGGCTGGAGAGGAGGCCGGCCCACGCAGATGGCCAGTGCGGTCAACGCGCGGCTGGACCGGGCGAGCTCCTCTTGCTGGTCGATTGAACGAAGCAGACGCAGAAAACAGCGGTTCGGTGCAGCGGGACTTGAGCGGCAGGAGGCCTGAAACAGCAGCGCGACGACGGGGTTCCGGTCGAGGACGGCGTTTTCCGGCAAGGCAAGGTCTGGCTGCTGCGAGGGAGCGATGGAGATGGTGGTGAAGGAAATATTCCCTAGAGGCAATAATAAAGTTATTATTTATTTCCTTATTTCATGATAAATGTTTATTATTCATGCTAGAATTGTATTAACCGGAAACGTAATACATGTGTGAATACATAGACAAACAGAGTGTCACTAGTATCCCTCTACTTGACTAGCTCGTTAATCAAAGATGGTTATGTTTCCTAACCATGGACAAAGAGTTGTTATTTGATTAACGGGATCATATCATTAGATGAATGATCTGATTGACATGACCCATTCCATTAGCTTAGCACCCGATCGTTTAGTATGTTGCTATTGCTTTCTTCATGACTTATACATGTTCCTATGACTATGAGATTATGCAACTCCCGTTTACCGGAGGATCACTTTGTGTGCTACCAAACGTCACAACGTAACTGGGTGATTATAAAGGAGCTCTACAGGTGTCTCCAAAGGTAGATGTTGGGTTGGCGTATTTCGAGATTAGGATTTGTCACTCGGATTGTCGGAGAGGTATCTCTGGGCCCTCTCGGTAATGCACATCACTTAAGCCTTGCAAGCATTGCAACTAATGAGTTAGTTGCGAGATGATGTATTACGTAACGAGTAAAGAGACTTGCCGGTAACGAGATTGAACTAGGTATTGGATACTGACGATCGAATCCCGGGCAAGTAACATACCGATGACAAAGGGAACAACGTATGTTGTTATGCGGTCTGACCGATAAAGAACTTCGTAGAATATGTAGGAGCCAATATGGGCATCTAGGTCCCGCTATTGGTTATTGACTGGAGACGTGTCTCGGTCATGTCTACATTGTTCTCGAACCGTAGGGTCCGCACGCTTAAGGTTTCGATGACAGTTATATTATGAGTTTATGAGTTTTGATGTACCGAAGGAGTACGGAGTCCCGGATGAGATCGGGGACATGACGAGGAGTCTCGAAATGGTCGAGACGTAAAGATCGATATATTGGACAACTATATTCGGACATCGGAAAGGTTTCGAGTGATTCGGGTATTTTTCGGAGTACCGGAGAGTTACGGGAATTCGCCGGGAGAAGTATTGGGCCTTGATGGGCTTTAGTGGGAAGAGGAGAAAGGGCCTGCTGCGCCCCCCCTCCCCTCTAGTCCGAATTGGACTAGGGAAAAGGGGGCCGGCCACCTTTCCTTCTCCTCCACTTCCTTCTCCCTTCCTCCCCTCTTGGTGGACTCCTACTAGGACTTGGAGTCCTAGTAGGACTCCACATCCTGGCCGCACCTTGCCTTGGCCGGCCTCCTCCTCCTCCATCCTTTATATACAGGGGCAGGGGGCACCCCATAGACACACAAGTTGATCCACGTGATCGTTCCTTAGCCGTGTGCGGTGCCCCCTGCCACCATATTCCACCTCGATCATATCGTTGTAGTGCTTAGGCGAAGCCCTGCATCGGTAGAACATCAAGATCGTCACCACGCCGTCGTGCTGACGGAACTCCTCCCCGAAGCTTTGCTGGATCGGAGCCCGGGGATCGTCATCGAGCTGTACGTGTGCTAAGAACTCGGAGGTGCCGGAGTAACGGTGCTTGGATCGGTCGGATCGGGAAGAAGACGTACGACTACTTCCTCTACATTGTGTCAACGCTTCCGTTGCGATCTACAAGGGTACGTAGATCAGACTCTCCCCCTCGTTGCTATGTATCACCATGATCTTGCGTGTGCGTAGGAAATTTTTGAAATTACTATGTTCCCCAACAGTGGTATCAGAGCCTAGGTTTTATGGTTTGATGTTATTTGCACGAGTAGAACACAAGTGAGTTGTGGACGATACAAATCATACTGCCTACCAGCATGTCATACTTTGGTTCGACGGTATTGTTGGACGAGACGACCCGGACCAAACTTACGCGTACGCTTACGCGAGACCGGTTTCCCCGATGTGCTTTGCACACAGGTGGCTTGCGGGCGACTGTCTCTCCAACTTTAGTTGAACCGAGTATGGCTACGCCCGGTCCTTGCGAAGGTTAAAACAGAGTCTATTTGACAAACTATCGTTGTGGTTTTGATGCGTAGGTGAGATTGGTTCTTGCTTAAGCCCGTAGCAGCCACGTAAAACTTGCAACAACAAAGTAGAGGACGTCTAACTTGTTTTTGCAGGGCATGTTGTGATGTGATATGGTCAAGACATGATGCTAAATTTTATTGTATGAGATGATCATGTTTTGTAACCGAGTTATCGGCAACTGGCAGGAGCCATGTGGTTGTCGCTTTATTGTATGCAATGCAATCGCGATGTAATGCTTTACTTTATCACTAAGCGGTAGCGATAGTCGTGGAAGCATAAGATTGGCGAGACGACAATGATGCTACGATGGAGATCAAGGTGTCGCGCCGGTGACGATGGTGATCATGACGGTGCTTCGGAGATGGAGATCACAAGCACAAGATGATGATGGCCATATCATATCACTTATATTGATTGCATGTGATGTTTATCTTTTATGCATCTTATCTTGCTTTGATTGACGGTAGCATTATAAGATGATCTCTCAATAATTATCAAGAAGTGTTCTCCCTGAGTATGCACCGTTGCGAAAGTTCTTCGTGCTGAGACACCACGTGATGATCGGGTGTGATAGGCTCTACGTTCAAATACAACGGATGCAAAACAGTTGCACACGCGGAATACTCAGGTTATACTTGACGAGCCAAGCATATACAGATATGGCCTCGGAACACGGAGACCGAAAGGTCGAGCGTGAATCATATAGTAGATATGATCAACATAGTGATGTTCACAAATGAAACTACTCCATCTCACGTGATGATCGGACATGGTTTAGTTGATTTGGATCATGTGATCACTTAGAGGATTAGAGGGATGTCTATCTAAGTGGGAGTTCTTAAGTAATATGATTAATTGAACTTAAATTTATCATGAACTTAGTCCTGGTAGTATTTTGTAAATCATGTTGTAGATCAATAGCTCGCGTTGTTGCTTCCCTGTGTTTATTTTGATATGTTCCTAGAGAAAATTGTATTGAAAGATGTTAGTAGCAATGATGCGGATTGGATCCGTGATCTGAGGTTTATCCTCATTGCTTCATAGAAGAATTATGTCCTTGATGCACCGCTAGGTGACAGACCTATTGCAGGAGCAAATGCAGACGTTATGAACGTTTGGCTAGCTCAATATGATGACTACTTGATAGTTTAGTGCACCATGCTTAATGGCTTAGAATCGGGACTTCAAAGACGTTTTGAACGTCATGGACCATATGAGATGTTCCAGGAGTTCAAGATAATATTTCAAGCAAATGCCCGAGTTGAGAGATATGAAGTCTCCAACAAGTTCTATAGCTAAAAGATGGAGGAGAATCGCTCAACTAGTGAGCATGTGCTCAGATTGTGTGGGTACTACAATCGCTTGAATCAAGTGGGAGTTAGTCTTCCAGATAAGATAGTGATTGACAGAATTCTCTAGTCACCATGACCAAGTTAGTAGAACTTCGTGATGAACTATAGTATGCAAGGGATGACGAAAACAACTCCTGAGCTTTTCATGATGATGAAATCGATGGAGGTAGAAATCAAGAAAGAGCATCAAGTGTTGATGGTTGACAAGATCACTAGTTTCAAGAAAAGGGCAAAAGGAAAAAGGGGAACTTCAAGAAGAATAGCAAGCAAGTTGCTGCTCAAGTGAAGAAGCCCAAGTCTGGTCCTAAGCCTAAGACTAACTGCTTCTACTGCAAAGGGACTGGTCACTGGAAGCGGAACCACCCCAAGTGATTGGCGGATAAGAAGGATGGCAAAGTGAAGATAAGTATATTTCATATACATGTTATTTATGTGTACTTTACTAGTGTTTATAGCAACCCCTCAGTATTTGATGCTAGTTCAGTTGCTGATTAGTAACTCAAAACGGGAGTTGCAGAATAAACAGAGACTAGTTAAGGGTGAAGTGACGATGTGTGTTGGAAGTAGTTCCAAGATTGATATGATCATCATCGCACACTCCCTATAATTTCGGGATTAGTGTTGAACCTAAATAAGTGTTATTTGGTGTTTACGTTGAGCATGAATATGATTTGATCATGTTTATTGTAATACGGTTATTCATTTAAGTAAGAGAATAAATTGTTGTTCTGCTTACATGAATAAAACCTTATATGGTTACACACCCAATGAAAATAGTTCGTTGGATCTCGATCGTAGTGATACACATAATCATAATATTGAAACCAAATGATGCAAAGTTAATAATGATAGTGCAACTTATTTGTGGCACTGCCATTTTAGGTCATATTGGTGTAAAGTGCATGAAGAAACTCCATGCTGATGGGCTTTTGGAATCACTTGATTATGAATCAATTGATGCTTGCGAACCATGCCTCATGGGCAAGATGACTAAGACTTTGTTCTTCGGAACAATGGAGCGAGCAACAGATTTGTTGGAAATCATACGTACTGATGTATGTGGTCCGATGAATATTGAGGCTCGCGACAGGTATCATTATTTTCTGATCTTCACAGATGATTTGAGCAGATATGAGTATATCTACTTGATGAAACATAAGTCTGAAACATTTGAAAAGTTCAAAGAATTTCAGAGTGAAGTAAAAAATCATCGTATCAAGAAAATAAAGTTTCTACGATTTGATCGTAGAGAATAGTATTTGAGTTACGAGTTTGGCCTTCAGTTAAAAACAATGTGAAATAGTTTCACAAATTCATGCCACCTGGAACACTACAGCATTATGGTGTGTCCGAACGTCATAACCGTACTTTATTGGATATAGTGCAATCTATGATGTTTCTTACCGGTTTACCACTATCGTTTTGGGGTTATGCATTAAAGACAACTGCATTCACGTTTAAAAGGGCACCATCTAAGTCCGTTGAGACGACACAATCTGGACTGTGCTTTGGTAAGAAACCAAAGTTGTCGTTTCTTAAAGTTTGGGGTTGTGATGCTTATGTGAAAAAAGTTTCATCCTGATAAGCTCAAAACCAAATCGGAGAAGTATGTCTTCATAGGATACCCAAAAGGAGACTGTTGGGTACACCTTCTATCACAAATCCTAAGGCAAGACATTCGTTGCTTATAATGGATCCTTTCTAGAGAAGGAGTTTCTCTCGAAAGAAGTGAGTGGGAGGAAAGTAGAACTTGATAAGGTAATTGTACCTTCTCCCTTATTGGAAAGTAGTTCATCACAGAAATCTGTTCCTGTGACTACTACACCAATTAGTGAGGAAGCTAATGATGATGATCATAAAACTTCAGATCAAGTTACTACCGAATCTCGTAGGTAAACCAGAGTGAGATCCGCACCAGAGTGGTACAGTAATCCTGTTCTGGAAGTCATGTTACTAGACCATGACGAACTTGCGAACTACGAGGAAGCGATGATGAGCCCAGATTCCGCAAAATGGCTTGAGGCCATGAAATCTGAGATGGGATTCATGTATGAGAACAAAGTATGGACTTTGGTTGACTTGCCCGATGATCGGCAAGCCATAGAAAATAAATGGATCTTCAAGAGGAAGACGGACGCTGATAGTAGTGTTACTATCTACAAAGCTAGAATTGTCGCAAAAGATTTTCGACAAGTTCAAGGTGTTGACTACGATGAGAGTTTCTCACTCGTATCTATGCTTAAGTCTGTTCGAATCATGTTAGCAATTGCCACATTTTATGAAATCTGGCAAATGGATAAACAAAACTGCATTCCTTAATGGATTTATTAAAGAAGAGTTGTATACGATGCAACTAGAAGGTTTTGTCGATCCTAAAGGTGTTAACAAAATATGCAAGCTCCAGCAATCCATCTATGGACTGGTACAAGCATCTCGGAGTTGGAATATATGCTTTGATGAGTTGATCAAAGCATATAGTTTTATACAGACTTGCGGTGAAGTCTGTATTTACCAGAAAGTGAGTGGGAGCACTATAGCATTTCTGATAAGTATATGTGAATGACATATTGTTGATCGGAAATAATTTAGAATTATTCTGTAAAGCATAAAGGAGTGTTTGAAAGGAGTTTTTTCAAAGAAAGACTTCGGTGAAGCTGCTTACATATTGAGCTTCAAGATCTATAGAAATAGATCAAGACGCTTGATAAGTTTTTTCAATGAGTACATACCTTGACAAGATTTTGAAGTAGTTCAAAATGGAGCAGTCAAAGAAAGAGTTCTTTCCTGTATTACAAGGTGTGAAGTTGAGTATGACTCAAAGCCCGACCACGGCAGAAGATAGAAAGAGAATGAAAGTCATTCCCTATGCCTTTGCCATAGGTTCTATAAAGTATGTCATGCTGTATACCAGATCTATTGTATACCCTGCACTGATTTGGCAAGGGAGTACAATAGTGATCTAGGAGTAGATCACTGGACAGCGGTCAGAATTATCCTTAGTGAAATAAGGATATGTTTCTCGATTATGGACGTGACAAAAAGGTTCGTCGTAAAGGGTTACGTCGATGCAAGTTTTTGACACCGATCCAGATGATTCTAAGTCTCAATCTGGATACATATTGAAAGTGGGAGCAATTAGCTAGAGTAGCTCCGTGCAGAGCATTGTAGACATACAATTTTGCAAAATACATACGGATCTGAATTTGGCAGGCCCGTTGACTAAATTTCTCTCACAAGCAAAACATGGTCACTCTTTGGGTGTTAATCACATAGCGATGTGAACTAGATTATTGAATCTAGTAAACCCTTTGGGTGTTAGTCACATGGAGATGTGAACCAATCACATAAAGATGTGAACTATTGGTGTTAATCACACAGCGATGTGAACTAGATTATTGACTCTAGTGCAAGTGGGAGACTGAAGGAAATATTCCCTAGAGGCAATAATAAAGTTATTATTTATTTCCTTATTTCATGATAAATGTTTATTATTCATGCTAGAATTGTATTAACCGGAAACATAATACATGTGTGAATACATAGACAAACAGAGTGTCACTAGTATCCCTCTACTTGACTAGCTCGTTAATCAAAGATGGTTATGTTTCCTAACCATGGACAAAGAGTTGTTATTTGATTAACGGGATCACATCATCAGATGAATGATCTGATTGACATGACCCATTCCATTAGCTTAGCACCCGATCGTTTAGTATGTTGCTATTGCTTTCTTCATGACTTATACATGTTCCTATGACTATGAGATTATGCAACTCCCGTTTACCGGAGGAACACTTTGTGTGCTACCAAACGTCACAACGTAACTGGGTGATTATAAAGGAGCTCTACAGGTGTCTCCAAAGGTAGATGTTGGGTTGGCGTATTTCGAGATTATGATTTGTCACTCCGATTGTCGGAGAGGTATCTCTGGGCCCTCTCGGTAATGCACATCACTTAAGCCTTGCAAGCATTGCAACTAATGAGTTAGTTGCGAGATGATGTATTACGGAACGAGTAAAGAGACTTGCCGGTAACGAGATCGAACTAGGTATTGGATACTGACGATCGAATCCCAGGCAAATAACATACCGATGACAAAGGGAACAACGTATGTTGTTATGCGGTCTGACCGATAAAGATCTTCGTAGAATATGTAGGAGCCAATATGGGCATCCAGGTCCCGCTATTGGTTATTGACCGGAGACGTGTCTCGGTCATGTCTACATTGTTCTCGAACCGTAGGGTCCGCATGCTTAAGGTTTCGATGACAGTTATATTATGAGTTTATGAGTTTTGATGTACCGAAGGAGTTCAGAGTCCCGGATGAGATCGGGGACATGATGAGGAGTCTCGAAATGGTCGAGACGTAAAGATCGATATATTGGACGACTATATTCGGACATCGGAAAGGTTTCGAGTGATTCGGGTATTTTTCGGAGTACCGGAGAGTTAGGGGAATTCGCCGGGAGAAGTATTGGGCCTTGATGGGCTTTAGTGGGAAGAGGAGAAAGGGCCTGCTGCGCCCCCCCTCCCCTCTAGTCCGAATTGGACTAGGGAAAAGGGGGCCGGCCACCTTTCCTTCTCCCTTCCTCCCCTCTTGGTGGACTCCTACTAGGACTTGGAGTCCTAGTAGGACTCCACATCCTGGCCGCACCTAGCCTTGGCCGGCCTCCTCCTCCTCCATCCTTTATATACAGGGGCAGGGGGCACCCCATAGACACACAAGTTGATCCACTTGATCGTTCCTTAGCCGTGTGCGGTGCCCCCTGCCACCATATTCCACCTCGATCATATCGTTGTAGTGCTTAGGCGAAGCCCTACGTCGGTAGAACATCAAGATCGTCACCACGCCGTCGTGCTGACGGAACTCCTGCCCGAAGCTTTGCTGGATCGGAGCCCAGGGATCGTCATCGAGCTGTACGTGTGCTAAGAACTCGGAGGTGCCGGAGTAACGGTGCTTGGATCGGTCGGATCGGGAAGAAGACGTACGACTACTTCCTCTACGTTGTGTCAACGCTTCCGTTGCGATCTACAAGGGTACGTAGATCAAACTCTCCCCCTCGTTGCTATGCATCACCATGATCTTGCGTGTGCGTAGGAAATTTTTGAAATTACTACGTTCCCCAACTGGTGGGGCCCCGGGGGTAGGACTTTAGGTCTGCACGGGGTCGGAGGAGGACGGCGCCACCATGACTGCTCCAAGGTGCGGTGGCGCTGGAGGAAGGCTTGCAGGGCGGGCGAAGGAGCGGCTCCACGACGGCTGGAGACGGACTTGGCGAGGCAGGGACGCGTCATGGCCGGTCAACGAAGCTGGGCCATGCCGAAGTGGCTGCCTGCGTTCCAGGAAGACGAGTGGTGGCGGCGTTGGTGCTTCCGGTGACGGCAGACGGCGGGACGACCACCGGAGGCGGCGCGAGGTTGAGGGGAACCGATTCCTGGGGGTGGGAGGCGGATCCGGTCCCCGGAGATTGGTCTAGACGGTGGAGCCGGATGAACTCAAGCTCCGGGCGCCATGGCGTCTTTGTTCCTGTCGACAAGAGGGGAAAAGTAGGGTGTCAGGACCCCGATTCCAAGTCACATCGATCTAGCCGGTAACACCTCATATCACTTTGCCGCCTCACGCACGGTATCCCACGGGTGTCGCCTTACCATGGCCCGGGACCGGTTGCGCCTTTTGGCTCACGTATATGATTGTGTCGCTAGCATCCATATGACAGAGAACCCGGGCCGACATGGCTAGTCGTGAAACCAAAGCGGCGCTAACCCATGGGAACAGGCATACATGAATCAACCTCGAGCATGTCGGTCAACAGCGTGTGACTCCGGGCTGTAGCACTGGGCTAACAGGACTCCGGGGAACCCGGGCTGTAGCAGGCTAGGCAGGACTCCGGAAGTCACCGCGTGACATTTCCCCGAAGGGACAGACATAGGAACGAAGTGAATCACATGCCGGCCAGTCCAGTGTCCTGAGCAGTAGTGCTGGGCTAGCAGGACTCCGGTGAACCGGGCTGTAGCGGACTACTATGGCTCGAGGAGCACTAGACTACATTTCCCCATAAGAAAGGCTGCCAAGGATAAACAACTAGATTGTCGGATCCCACACATACCAAGAATTTCAATCATACACACAATATGCTCGATATGTGTAAATACAACATGGCATCACAACAAGACTCTACGACTCAAGTATTTTTTCATTAGGCTCCGAGGAGCGAGATATTACAAATATGGGTCTCATGACCCAACAATCATAGCATACAGGTCAAAGCACATGCGGAAGCTTAACATGTCTGAGAACAGACATCTACAAATGAAAAAGGCTAAGAAGCCTGACTATCTACCAGATCCTGTCGGGGGCACAAGATCGTAGCTGAGGTATCAAGCTAAACGTCGAAGTCCACGCGGAACTACTAGCGAGACTGAAATCTCTCTACAAAACATAAATTAAGCAAACATGAGTACAAAGGTACTCAGCAAGACTTACATCAGATCTAAACTACATATGCATCGGTATCATCAAAGGGGGGTGGAGTTTAACTGCAGCAAGCCAGCTTTGACTCAGTGGCTAACCTGAACTACGATTGCAAGCAACTCTTTTGAGGTGGCGCACACGAGTCCACATATTCACCATTCAATACACCACTATGGATCCGCTCTCGTCTCCCTACGAGAAGGCCATCCATAGCACTCACACTTATCTTGCGAGTTTTAGAGTATCCACTTTCACTTGTCTATGAACTGTTATAGGCAACCCAGAAGTCCATTACCGCAGACGCGGCTATTCGAATAGATGATGTTAACCCTGCAGGGGTGTACTTCTTCACACACGCTCTCACCACTTACCGCCGTTTACACGACATGTACTCGGCAACCTTCAAGCGGAAGCCCAACGAGGGTGTCGGCCACGGCCTACCTAAACACTCAAGTCTCTAGTCCAGGTTTATCGCCTATCCAGGTTCCATCCGCAGGGAGTCCGGCCGAGGTTTCCACATACGGCCCCGAACGATGTGAACAGGGTTTCTGAGACACCAAACGGGCGCCCGGTACACCGTGCCACGGTGTATCTACCGCATCATAGCCCACCCCTAGGGTCAGCGCTACGCACGGCCGCCAACACATAACCTACAAACACCAGAAACTAGTGGTACCTCCTGGACAGAGTACTAGGGTGATTAAGAAGCCGAGAGGGTCCATTGGTTTCGGGCCCAATGCGTGGTAGTAACTGTTTCATGGATCACAAACACAGAACTCAGTTCCTGAGGACGGCTTCAATGAGACAACCCACCATGTACTCCTACATGGCCTCTCACCGCTACCTTTACCAAATCGTGTTCACACACTTAGCTCACACACTGTAGGACATGTTTACACACCTCCGGTTCATCCCCGATGAACCAGACCTGACACGACTCTATGCAATAGTAGGCATGACAAACAAGCATGAATGAGTAGGCACATTAGGGCTCAAACAACTCCTACTCATGCTAGTGGGTTTCATCTATTTACTGTGGCAATGACAGGTCATGCAGAGGAAAGGGGTTCAACTACCGCAGCATGTAACAATTGAACCGTTGTTGTCCTAATGCAGTAAAAGAGAGCAGGAGCGAGAGAGTGGGATTGTATCAGAATGAACAAGGGGGTTTTGCTTGCCTGGCACTTCTGAAGATAATATAACTCTTCATCGGACATCGATCCCATCGTCGAAACCACGTCTATCGAGAGGGGACAAATACCGGCAAACAAGGAAGAACACAATCAATGCGATGCAACAATATGATGCATGATCATGACATGGCAATATGCTGTTGATTGAGCTAATGCAACTAACAACAAGTTAAATGGAGTTGGTTTGAACACTAGGTTCAAATTCAAATTCAAACTATGAATTCAAATAGTGCATTATCATGTTTTGGACTAAACAGTGAGGTTAAGTTGTTCAAACATGCATGAAAATGCCATAAACAGATTCCTTGAATTTTTCTGATAATTTTTCATATATAATTTATCTCATTTGGAGTTACGGTTGAATTTCTATGATTTTTCAAAGTTTTAACTATTTTCTGGAATTCTTGAATAAACTTAAATCTAGAAAATGATTTATAGCGTCAGCATTGTGCAAGCATGATGTCAGCGAGTCAACTGACGCTGACCAGGTCAAACTTGACGACCGGGTCCCACATGTCATTGGCTCACTGTTAACTGGGAGTTAATCCCGTGTAGACTGGGAATTTGACCCGCTGCGGGGCCCGCCTGTTAGTGTCTGTTGGAGGGGGATTAGTGGTGATTAGCGCCTAACTAAGCGACCACGTCAGCCCACCGGAGTTACGTCGGCGGCGACCAGGAACCCGGCGGAAGTTCGCCGGAATGGCGCTAGGGGCGGTGGCTGGGTGTGCCGAGGGCGCCAGAGGGGAGCCCTCGCTTGGCTGCATCGAGCAGAGGCAACAGTGGGTCGCAGGATGGCCGGAGCTCGCCGGAACTGAGCTCGCGGCGGCGCCGGAGTTCGGGCGGAGAGGGAAAGAGGGCTACGGTGCACGGCAGGGCGAGGGAGTGCGTGCGTTAGGCTCCTGGGGACGCGCTAAATGCGGTGGTGCGCTCGGACGCGTGCTTGCACGACCGTAGCCACGACGGCGACATGGCCGGCGGCGAGGAGCGCTCGGGATCGAAGGGGGCGGTGGCTACGAGGCGTAATCGAGCACGGGAAGTAGGGGTCAGGTAGAGGAGCTCACGGCGGATCGACAGGTAGGCTCAGCGGCTCGGGGGAGGTCCTTACGACGGAGAATCAAGGACGGCGGCCGTCGGAGTCCGAGGAATAAGACGGAGCTGATGGCGGTGTTGTAGGGGCTCCCGCGGGGCGTGGCTCGGTGAGGAGGAAGACGGGGTCGAGGTGGAGCCTCTGAGCTGGTCAGGGAAGCGAGGGGGAGGCGGTGGCCGTGGTGGAGCTCGTCGGCGGCGGCGGCAGCGCTCGGACTGGGTGAGAGAGAGGGAGCAGAGGAGAGAATGAGCGCGCGAGAGAGTGAGAGGGGTCGGGGGGAAGCGCGTGGCATCGTGGAGGCGTCCAGGCCCTCGTCGGCAAGCAGGAGGTGGCGTGCGGTGGCCGTGCGCGTCGGCCACGCGCCCATCCTCCTGGCAAGGAGGAAGACGACAGGGGGAGGGGCCAGGTGGGCTGGGCCGGCCACTTGGGCCGCCAGGTAGGCTCTCTCTCTCTATTCTGTTTTTCTGTTTCAGTTTTTTTCAATTTTGTTTTGTTTTGTTTTGGTTTAGTAAAAATACTAAACCATTTTATAAAATCCTAAAAATAATTATGTGGCTAGAACTAAAATATAACAAACCACATAAAATGTTCTAGAATTATTGGACATATATTAATTATATATAAAATATATATCCAATGCAAATAGTTATTGAATTAATTCAAAGGCCCAAAATAAATATCTGTGAGATTCCAAAAATATTGTTTTAAGTTTTACCTCTTGCCAATATTTTCAGAGACTAAGAGGAACATTTTCTTGGACTTCTTTGAAAAGATTTTAATGTTGATTATTTTTGAAGTGATTTATGAGGGTTTCAACTAACCTCAATTCAACTTTCAGAATTTAGACATGATGGATGATGCTCACTCAGGTAAAAAGCTACAAGCAATTTCTAGGGTTGTGACAACTCACCCCCACTAAACAAGAATCTCGTCCCGAGATTCAAGACATGAGGTAAGAAGACAGAGGGGATACAAGCTAACACAATCTTCACGATCCAGATGTCTTTCTCGAGGATGTTGATTCATTGCATCACCTTAATCTCGACGTCTAGCTTTGAGACTACATCCAACATGACAATGAGAGGAAAGGAAGAACTCTAGAAGGATTGATCTTATCGAAGATCGAACAACTCAGGATCAACTCGTAGAATGAGATGTTGAAACATCTCAAGTTGAGACACAAAACACATCGAGAGGGATGGAAGAACAACGACGGGGTTTGATTTGGTGGACAACAATTCCACGCCTAAATAGATGGTGAGGGGGTTTCAAAGTAGCGAGAAGTTATGTTGCCCATAAAACCATAACGAGGCACCTTAGTGAAGGTGACTCGTAGAGCTATTCCCTTAAGTGGCAAAAAGAATTACTTTTGACCCATAGATCATTGAAACTTTTTATACCAGCCTAGGGCAATCACAATCGATCTTTTGAAGGAGTTTGAAAGAATGACACACTCGGACTAGAATGGATGATGTGGACTACCTTGTTGAAGACAACACAATGGATGATTTTTGCTTATCATCGAAAATGGATGAGACCCATGGTAAGTCCACTTTTGAAGATGATCCTGAACAAAACTACTGAGGTGCAAGCTGGGAACAAAATGCAAATGTTGGGAATGATTCTAGTAACTGGGGAGAAGGTTCATCGGCAAAGGTGATTCCACCAATTGGATGGCTAACGAGCAACTAAGAGAACGGAGGCACATTCCAGTTAACGACAACATCAGAACCTAGTGCCTAAGCGTGCTCTCAAGAACTTGAGCATTTCCATACTCATCAAGGTCTTACCAACATCCGTGCCGAGGATCCTGGGAACACATCTTACTACCATGATGAATAGTGATGGATAATGCGGGTGCAAAGGAAGATAACACTTTCTCATATTTCACCTTGGCGAGGCCAAGGAAAAAATCTGTATGATCGACTGAGAGACATATAGCACTCCGCTTCTAATGTTCTCCTTGATGTGCTAGTGTATCCCATTTATTGATACGGTTTGGTATCTAGGACATCAAGTAAAGGTCGTACTTCGGAAGCTCAAGAATCCGTAAGGATTAACTACGGAGGTAAATCCTATGAAATCCTCATGGGAAGGTGGCCAACTTTCTTCAATCGAGATACTACAATAATAGGTCTTCCGGCTGGATGTGTTGGCCACGACATCCACTTTACCGTTTATCGAGAGACCAATATTATAGTTCTTGGAAAATTCTACAACCATCATATCTGCCTGAGATTCAGATCTGGTTGGTGACAGGATATTCCAGACTCATCGAGTCTAGAAATAAAATGAAAGTTTTCAACACAAAGCGACGAGACGATGTTGCGAGATTCTCGGGGAATGAACTGCGATAGCAAGCTCCAAAACATGAGCCGGTTCTGCTACAAGCATGTGAACACGTTGTCCTAGACAAGCATGGTCACCTGGTAGTCTTAAAATGAAACACTACCGAGTTCAGGGGGAACCATCAACGAGGATATCGAAGTCCTTGCGTAGGTCTAACCCTTAAGAAGAAACTTCTTCTCCTTGAATAAATCAATCAGTGGCTTGGTGTGCTAGGGATACGTATAGAATGTAGATGATTAGTCTATCAGACCATAGAATACTTCGCACATGCATGACTGACTTGGGATGATTCCAGAGGATGCAAAAACAAACTTTCTCGAATTCACGGCGGCAACTTACATCAGATGCACATGAATTAGAGGAAGTCACATCTTTCAACCGGACATATGCTTCATGGTCGGGACATGAGGACAATGCTTATAAAGTTTCCAACACTAGCTGGATGTTCAACACAATCATGGAGGAGACAAAATGCCGCTGATGGGCTCAACAACAACTCATCGGAATCTCCATATCACTGGACTTCCACCACTATGTGAACAATGTGATAGTATTGGCCAGACCAAGGATATAGTGGTGTATGCTCGAGGGACAACCGTAAGTAAGACAACATTACGAACATCGTTGGTTCTGATTTGATTTGACGATAGCCCACACTCAAATCAAGGTTTGGACAAGATAATAGATTCAACAGCTGATCACGGGGATCAGTCGATGAATATATCATCTTTCTTCAACACACACACACACACACACAAGGATATCCCTTAGGGATGAACTAAGTCGGACAAGTTTTCATCTTCCAACTCTCCAAGTTGTTGTTAAGCTTAACCAACTAGCTCAGGGGTATCCAACACAGGTTCTTGGGGAAAAGTGGTTTATTGAAAAACCATCTTGATCACGAACTCAACATAACGGTCAGGTGACAACCTGGTAACACTTCCGAGAAGATATTCGGAAAATCACGAACCACCGATATGTTATTAAGCTCGAGAACAATCTTGCTTTTCAGGGCAAGACGATATGATCAAGGAGCGAGGGTTTAACAAAATTCTAACCCGTTGATCAAAGAGTGCACCAGGAAATAAGGACTAGGTAGCACAACCTATCTTAGAATGATGATTCAATAGCCAACACGCTAAGGATGAGAATATTGTCCATTAACTACCAAGCAACGAAGTTGCTAGGAGTATTGATTTCACACATCAGGACTCACTTGCCGGCATTCCGGTTACAATAACACGGGAACCGAGGAATGAACAATGATGGCAAGAAGTATCACTACGTCAAGAATTCATAGGAGAAGGTGCAATTCTCACGACGCTCTTGACATAAAGTGGGTAATACATTCAGGGTAGAACAGAACCAAAAGCTGGGTTGCATTTTGATCTGCGGAATACAACTGCCTTGACCCAATCCTGGATATGGACGAGGTACTGGAGTTTGTTTCTCCTAGTCATTCTGAAATAGAATGACTTGACGGACCACTAGAGTAATAGGCATCGATAAACACGATTGCCAGCTACTCCTTACTATCAATTGATAGATGAAGGTCGGAATATAACTGAAGGGGGACAACTAAAAGGAACATATAACTTTCTGAGTTGTGGATGCATAGATTAGTATGTCGAACGAGTTCAACATATTTCTTCCGGATAACCCATGCAGAAAGGTAGAACTGGCAGAGCCACAATATAGAATGGAGAACTCATCAAGAGCACTCTGGTTGTGATCCTTTGGTTCAAGAACTTTTGCCATAAGTGGTTCATAGTATTTGGAAGAAGGAAATACCACGGACCTCGAGGACTATCACAAAGGTTACTAATATCCTAAAGGTACGAGCAACACTATCAACACGAGGTAAGTAGAGTGAATCATGGGTCAAGAACCCAGGAGTAGAATGCCTACTAACTAAATGGCATCACGGGATGCTTTCGGGAATGGTGGCCAGAATCATCACATCGGGAACACAAAACATGGTTAGGTCACTAGATGACTCCCTAAAACACCTAGGGTCATAGTAATAGCTCCAACATATATGTCGAGGCAACAGAGTACCTCGACTCACCGATTAGTGTGATTAAACTGGCCCAAAAGGACATCGAGAACGGAAAGAAAGGGTTTGCAAATGCATCAGACTATGTAGAGACTTGAGATGACTCGAACAGCATAACGGCTGTAAATGCTCAAAATAATTTGAGACATCCTGCAAAAATGGTGGCATAACCACTCAACATCACAATATCATGGTTCTGAGGCCAGTTATGAATATATGGGAGTAGTAGGAACTGAACTGCAGCATGAATCCATCAATCCTATAAGTCAACGGGTTAGTAACACGTCATCCTGATAGATAGATGGGAAGGCCTAGTTCTTAATCCCCGTAGAAAAGAAGAGGTTGACTCGGATCAGAAGGCCATGAGGTATAAGGAGTAAAAAGAGCCTTACGTTCCCTTCCACAATCAATTCCCTTATATAACTAAAGCATTTCTAGACTCAACTTCGACCAGTTTGGCTTGGTAATCCTATAGGCAGTCAGGCTCTGATACCAACGCTGTCAGGACCCCGATTACAAGTCACATCGATCTAGCCAGTAACACCTCATATCACTTTGCGGCCTCACGCACGGTATCCCACGGGTGTCGCCTTACCATGGCCCGGGACCGGTTGCGCCTTTTGGCTCACGTATATGATTGTGTCGCTAGCATCCACATGACAAAGAACCCGGGCCGACATGGCTAGTCATGAAACCAAAGCGGTGCTAACCCATGGGAACAGGCATACATGAATCAACCTTGAGCATGTCGGTCAACAGCGTGTGACTCTAGGCTGTAGCACTGGGCTAACAGGACTCCGGGGAACCCGGGCTGTAGCAGGCTAGGCAGGACTCCGGAAGTCACCGCGTGACATTTCCCCGAAGGGACAGACATAGGAACGAAGTGAATCACATGCCGGCCAGTCAAGTGTCCTGAGCAGTAGTGCTGGGCTAGTAGGACTCCGGTGAACCGGGCTGTAGCGGACTACTATGGCTCGAGGAGCACTAGACTACATTTCCCCATAAGAAAGGCTGCCAAGGATAAACAACTAGATTGTTGGATCCCACACATACCAAGCATTTCAATCATACACACAATATGCTCGATATGTGTAAATACAACATGGCATCACAACAAGACTCTACGACTCAAGTATTTATTCATTAGGCTCCGAGGAGCGAGATATTACAAATATGGGTCTCATGACCCAACAATCATAGCATACAGGTCAAAGCACATGCGGAAGCTTAACATGTCTGAGAACAGACATCTACAAATGAAAAAGGCTAAGAAGCCTGACTATCTACCAGATCCTGTCGGGGGCACAAGATCGTAGCTGAGGTATCAAGCTAAACGTCGAAGTCCACACGGAACTACTAGCAAGACTGAAATCTCTCCGCAAAACATAAATTAAGCAAACATGAGTACAAAGGTACTCAGCAAGACTTACATCAGATCTAAACTACATATGCATCGGTATCATCAAAGGGGGGGGGGGTGGAGTTTAACTACAGCAAGCCAGCATTGACTCAGTGGCTAACCTGAACTACGATTGCAAGCAACTCTTTTGAGGTGGCGCACACGAGTCCACATATTCACCATTCAATACACCACTATGGATCCGCTCTCGTCTCCCTACGAGAAGGCCATCCATAGCACTCACACTTATCTTGCGAGTTTTAGAGTATCCACTTTCACTTGTCTATGAACTGTTATAGGCAACCCAGAAGTCCATTACCGCGGACGCGGCTATTCGAATAGATGATGTTAACCCTGCTGAAGGAAATATGCCCTAGAGGCAATAATAAAGTTATTATTTATTTCCTTATATCATGATAAATGTTTATTATTCATGCTAGAATTGTATTAACCGGAAACATAATACATGTGTGAATACATAGACCAACAGAGTGTCACTAGTATGCCTCTACTAGACTAGCTCGTTAATCAAAGATGGTTATGTTTCCTAACCATGAACAAAGAGTTGTTATTTGATTAACGAGGTCACATCATTAGTTGAATGATCTGATTGACATGACCCATTCCATTAGCTTAGCACCCGGTCGTTTAGTATGTTGCTATTGCTTTCTTCATGACTTATACATGTTCCTATAACTATGAGATTATGCAACTCCCGTTTACCGGAGGAACACTTTGGGTACTACCAAACGTCACAACGTAACTGGGTGATTATAAAGGAGTACTACAGGTGTCTCCAATGGTAGATGTTGGGTTGGCGTATTTCGAGATTAGGTTTTGTCACTCTGATTGTCGGAGAGGTATCTCTGGGCCCTCTCGGTAATACACATCACATAAGCCTTGCAAGCATAATAACTAAGATGTTAGTTATGAGATGATGTATTACGGAAACGAGTAAAGAGACTTGCCAGTAACGAGATTGAACTAGGTATTGGATACCGACGATCGAATCTCGGGCAAGTAACATACCGATGACAAAGGGAACAACGTATGTTGTTATGCGGTCTGACCGATAAAGATCTTCATAGAATATGTAGGAGCCAATATGGGCATCCAGGTCCCGCTATTGGTTATTGACCGGAAACGTGTCTCGGTCATGTCTACATTGTTCTCGAACCGTAGGGTCCGCACGCTTAACGTTACGATGACAGTTATTATGAGTTTATGCATTTTGATGTACCGAAGGTTGTTCGGAGTCCCGGATGAGATCACGGACATGACGAGGAGTCTCGAAAAGGTCGAGACGTAAAGATTGATATATTGGAAGCCTATGTTTGGGCACCGGAAGCGTTCCGGGTGAAATCGGGATTTTCCCGGATTACCGGGAGGGTTACCGGAACCCCCCGGGAGGTAAATGGGCCTATTGGGCCTTAGTGGAAAAGAGAGAAGAGGCAGCCCACACCTGGCCGGCGCCCCCCACCTTTCCCAAGTCCTAATAGGACTAGGAGAGGTGGGCCGGCCCCCTCTTTCTCCTTCTTCCCCAAGAATCCTAGTTGGAATAGGATTGGGGGGAAGGAGTCCTACTCCCGGTGGGAGTAGGACTCCTCCCTGCGCCTCCCTCCTAGCCGGCCGAACCCCCTGCCCCTGGCCTTTATATACGGGGGCAGGGGGCACCACAAGACACACAAGTTAATCGTTCCTTAGCCGTGTGCGGTGCCCCCTGCCACCAAATTCCACCTCGATCATACCGTTACAGTGCTTAGGCGAAGCCCTGCGTCGGTAGTACATCAAGATCGTCACCACGCCGTCGTGCTGACGGAACTCTTCCTCGACGCTTTGCTGGATCGGAGCCCGAGGAACGTCATCGAGCTGAACGTGTGCTAAGAACTCGGAGGTGCCGGAGTAACGGTGTTTGGATCGGTTGGATCGGGAAGAAGACGTACGACTACTTCCTCTATGTTGTGTGATCGCTTCCGCAGTTGGTCTGCGTTGGTACGTAGACATCACTCTCCCCTCTCGTTGCTGTGCATCACCATGATCTTGCGTGTGCGTAGGAAATTTTTTGAAATTACTGCGTTCCCCTACAGTGGCATCCGAGCCTAGGTTTTTATGGTTTGATGTTATATGCACGAGTAGAACACAAGTGAGTTGTGGGCGATACAAGTCATACTGCCTACCAGCATGTCATACTTTGGTTCGGCGGCATTGTTGGACGAGACGATCCGGACCAACCTTACGCGTACTCTTACGCGAGACCGGTTCCCTCGACGTGCTTTGCACACAGATGGCTTGCGGAAGACTGCCTCTCCAACTTTAGTTGAACCAAGTGTGACTACACCCGGTCCTTGAGAAGGTTAAAACGGAGTCTATTTGACGAACTATCGTTGTGGTTTTGATGCGTAGGTGAGATGAGTTCTTACTTAAGCCCGTAGCAGCCACGTAAAACTTGCAACAACAAAGTAGAGGACGTCTAACTTGTTTTTGCAGGGCATGTTGTGATGTGATATGGTCAAGGCATGATGCTGATTTTATTGTATGAGATGATCATGTTTTGTAACCGAGTTATCGGCAACTGGCAGGAGCCATATGGTTGTCGCTTTATTGTATGCAATGCAATCGCGATGTAATGCTTTATTTTATTACTAAGCGGTAGTGATAGTCGTGGAGGCATTAGATTGGTGAGACGACAACGATGCTACGATGGAGATCAAGGTGTCGCGCCGGTGACGATGGTGATCATGACAATGCTTCGGAGATGGAGATCACAAAGCACAAGATGATGATGGCCATATCATATCACTTATATTGATTGCATGTGATGTTTATCCTTTTATGCATCTTATCTTGCTTTGATTGACGGTAGCATTATAAGATGATCTCTCACTAAATTATCAAGAAGTGTTCTCCCTGAGTATGCACCGTTGCAAAAGTTCTTCGTGCTGAGACACCACGTGATGATCGGGTGTGATAGGCTCTACGTTCAAATACAACGGGTGCAAAACAGTTGCACACGCGGAATACTCAGGTTATACTTGACGAGCCAAGCATATACAGATATGGCCTCGGAACACGGAGACCGAAAGGTCGAGCGTGAATCATATAGTAGATATGATCAACATATTGATGTTCACCATTGAAAACTACTCCATCTCACGTGATGATCGGTTATGGTTTAGTTGATTTGGATCACGTAATCACTTAGAGGATTAGAGGGATGTCTATCTAAGTGGGAGTTCTTAAGTAAATTAACTGAACTTAAAAATTATCATGAACTTAGTACCTGATAGTATCTTGCTTGTTTATGTTGATTGTAGATAGATGGCTCGTGCTGTTGTTCCGTTGAATTTTAATGCGTTCCTTGAGAAAGCTAAGTTGAAAGATGATGGTAGCAATTACACGGACTGGGTCCGTAACCTGAGGATTATCCTCATTGCTGCACAGAAGAATTACGTCCTGGAAGCACCGCTGAGTGCCAGGCCTGCTGCAAGAGCAACACCAGAAGTTATGAATGTCTGGCAGAGCAAAGCTGATGACTACTCAATAGTTCAGTGTGCCATGCTTTACGGCTTAGAACCGGGACTTCAACGACGTTTTGAACGTCATGGAGCATATGAGATGTTCCAGGAGTTGAAGTTAATATTTCAAGCAAATGCCCGGATTGAGAGATATGAAGTCTCCAATAAGTTCTATAGCTGCAAGATGGAGGAGAACAGTTCTGTCAGTGAGCATATACTCAAAATGTCTGGGTATAATAATCACTTGATTCAATTGGGAGTTACACTTCCGGATGATTGCGTCATGGACAGAATTCTCCAATCACTGCCACCAAGCTACAAGAGCTTTGTGATGAACTATAATATGCAAGGGATGAACAAGACTATTCCCGAGCTCTTCGCTATGCTGAAAGCTGCGGAGGTAGAAATCAAGAAGGAGCATCAAGTGTTGATGGTTAACAAAACCACTAGTTTCAAGAAAAAGGGCAAAGGGAAGAAGAAAGGGAACTTCAAGAAGAACGGCAAGCAAGTTGCTGCTCAAGAGAAGAAACCCAAGTCTGGACCTAAGCCTGAAACTGAGTGCTTCTACTGCAAGCAGACTGGTCACTGGAAGCGGATCTGCCCCAAGTATTTGGCAGATAAGAAGGATGGCAAGGGGAACAAAGGTATATGTGATATACATGTTATTGATGTGTACCTTACTAATGCTCGCAGTAGCACCTGGGTATTTGATACTGGTTCTGTTGCTAATATTTGCAACTCGAAACAGGGACTACAGAATAAGCGGACACTAGCAAAGGACGAGGTGACGATGCGCGTGGGAAACGGTTCCAAAGTCGATGTGATCGCGGTCGGCACGCTACCTCTACATCTACCTTCGGGATTAATACTAGACCTAAATAATTGTTATTTGGTGCCAGCGTTGAGCATGAACATTATATCTGGATCTTGTTTGATGCGAGACGGTTATTCATTTAAATCAGAGAATAATGGTTGTTCTATTTATATGAGTAATATCTTTTATGGTCATGCACCCTTGAAAAGTGGTCTATTCTTATTGAATCTCGATAGTAGTAATACACATATTCATAATGTTGAAGCCAAAAGATGCAGAGTTGATAATGATAGTGCAACTTATTTGTGGCACTGCCGTTTAGGTCATATCGGTGTAAAGCGCATGAAGAAACTCCATGCTGATGGGCTTTTGGAACCACTTGATTATGAATCACTTGGTACTTGCGAACCGTGCCTCATGGGCAAGATGACTAAAACACCGTTCTCTGGTACTATGGAGAGAGCAACAGATTTATTGGAAATCATACATACCGATGTATGTGGTCCGATGAATATTGAGGCTCGTGGCGGATATCGTTATTTTCTCACCTTCACAGATGATTTAAGCAGATATGGGTATATCTACTTAATGAAACATAAGTCTGAAACATTTGAAAAGTTCAAGGAATTTCAGAGTGAAGTTGAAAATCATCGTAACAAGAAAATAAAGTTTCTACGATCTGATCGTGGAGGAGAATATTTGAGTTACGAGTTTGGTGTACATTTGAAAAATTGTGGAATAGTTTCGCAACTCACGCCACCCGGAACACCACAACGTAATGGTGTGTCCGAACGTCGTAATCGTACTTTACTAGATATGGTGCGATCTATGATGTCTCTTACTGATTTACCGCTATCATTTTGGGGTTATGCTTTAGAGACGGCCGCATTCACGTTAAATAGGGCACCATCTAAATCCGTTGAGACGACGCCTTATGAACTATGGTTTGGCAAGAAACCAAAGTTGTCGTTTCTTAAAATTTGGGGCTGCGATGCTTATGTGAAAAAGTTTCAACCTGATAAGCTCGAACCCAAATCGGAGAAGTGTGTCTTCATAGGATATCCAAAGGAAACTATTGGATACACCTTCTATCACAGATCCGAAGGCAAGACTTTTGTTGCTAAATTCGGAAACTTTCTTGAGAAGGAGTTTCTCTCGAAAGAAGTGAGTGGGAGGAAAGTAGAACTTGACGAGGTAACTGTACCTACTTCGTTATTGGGAAATAGTACATCACAGAAAACTGTTTCTGTGAGACCTACACCAATAAGAGAGGAAGTTAATGATGATGATCATGAAACTTTAGATCAAGATACTACTGTACCTCGTAGATCAACCAGAGTAAGATCCGCACCAGAGTGGTACGGTAATCCTGTTCTGGAAGTCATGCTACTAGATCATGATGAACCTAAGAACTATGAAGAAGCGATGGTGAGCCCAGATTCCGCAAAGTGGCTTGAAGCCATGAAATCTGAGATGGGATCCATGTATGAGAACAAAGTATGGACTTTGGTTGACTTGCCCGATGATCGGCAAGCAATTGAGAATAAATGGATCTTTAAGAAAAAGACTGACGCTGATGGTAATGTTACTGTCTATAAAGCTCGACTTGTCGCAAAAGGTTTTCGACAAGTTCAAGGAGTTGACTACGATGAGACTTTCTCACCCGTAGCGATGCTTAAGTCTGTCAGAATCATGTTAGCAATTGCCGCATTTTATGATTATGAAATTTGGCAAATGGATGTAAAAACCGCATTCCTGAATGGATTTCTGGAAGAAGAGTTGTATATGATGCAACCAGAAGGTTTTGTCGATCCAAAGGGAGCTAACAAAGTGTGCAAACTCC
The DNA here is from genome assembly GCA_034509565.1 of Triticum monococcum. Classification (NCBI taxonomy): domain Eukaryota; kingdom Viridiplantae; phylum Streptophyta; class Magnoliopsida; order Poales; family Poaceae; genus Triticum; species Triticum monococcum. Next base: position 359,508,547 of record CM067845.1, on the reverse strand, counting down.
AGCGATCCATCTATGGACTGGTGCAAGCATCTCGGAGTTGGAATAAACGCTTTGATAGTGTGATCAAAGCATTTGGGTTTATACAGACTTTTGGAGAAGCCTGTATTTACAAGAAAGTGAGTGGGAGCTCTATAGCATTTCTGATATTATATGTGGATGACATATTACTCATTGAAAATGATATAGAATTTCTGGATAGCATAAAGGGATACTTGAATAAAAGTTTTTCGATGAAAGACCTCGGGGAAGCTGCTTACATATTAGGCATAAAGATCTATAGAGATAGATCAAAACGCTTAATTGGACTTTCACAAAGCACATACCTTGACAAGATTTTGAAGAAGTTCAAAATGGATCAAGCAAAGAAAGGGTTCTTGCCTGTATTGCAAGGTGTGAAGTTGAGTCAGACTCAATGCCCGACCACTGCAGAAGATAGAGAGAAAATGAAAGATGTTCCCTATGCTTCAGCCATAGGCTCTATCATGTATGCAATGCTGTGTACCAGACCTGATGTGTGCCTTGCTATAAGTTTAGCAGGGAGGTACCAAAGTAATCCAGGGGTGGATCACTGGACAGCGGTCAAGAACATCCTGAAATACCTGAAAAGGACTAAGGATATGTTTCTCGTATATGGAGGTGACAAAGAGCTCACCGTAAGAGGTTACGTTGATGCAAGCTTTGACACTGATCCGGACGATTCTAAATCGCAAACCGGATACGTGTTTACTTTAAACGGTGGAGCTGTCAGTTGGTGCAGTTCTAAACAAAGCGTCGTAGCGGGATCTACATGTGAAGCGGAGTACATAGCTGCTTCGGAAGCAGCGAACGAAGGAGTCTGGATGAAGGAGTTCATATCCGATCTAGGTGTCATACCTAGTGCATCGGGTCCAATGAAAATCTTCTGTGACAATACTGGTGCAATTGCCTTGGCAAAGGAATCCAGATTTCACAAAAGAACCAAACACATCAAGAGACGCTTCAACTCCATCCGGGATTTAGTCCAGGTGGGAGACATAGAGATTTGCAAGATACATACGGATCTGAATGTTGCAGACCCGTTGACTAAGCCTCTTCCACGAGCAAAACATGATCAGCACCAAGACTCCATGGGTGTAAGAATCATTACTTTGTAATCTAGATTATTGACTCTAGTGCAAGTGGGAGACTGAAGGAAATATGCCCTAGAGGCAATAATAAAGTTATTATTTATTTCCTTATATCATGATAAATGTTTATTATTCATGCTAGAATTGTATTAACCGGAAACATAATACATGTGTGAATACATAGACCAACAGAGTGTCACTAGTATGCCTCTACTAGACTAGCTCGTTAATCAAAGATGGTTATGTTTCCTAACCATGAACAAAGAGTTGTTATTTGATTAACGAGGTCACATCATTAGTTGAATGATCTGATTGACATGACCCATTCCATTAGCTTAGCACCCGATCGTTTAGTATGTTGCTATTGCTTTCTTCATGACTTATACATGTTCCTATAACTATGAGATTATGCAACTCCCGTTTACCGGAGGAACACTTTGGGTACTACCAAACGTCACAACGTAACTGGGTGATTATAAAGGAGTACTACAGGTGTCTCCAATGGTAGATGTTGGGTTGGCGTATTTCGAGATTAGGTTTTGTCACTCTGATTGTCGGAGAGGTATCTCTGGGCCCTCTCGGTAATACACATCACATAAGCCTTGCAAGCATAATAACTAAGATGTTAGTTATGAGATGATGTATTACGGAAACGAGTAAAGAGACTTGCCAGTAACGAGATTGAACTAGGTATTGGATACCGACGATCGAATCTCGGGCAAGTAACATACCGATGACAAAGGGAACAACGTATGTTGTTATGCGGTCTGACCGATAAAGATCTTCGTAGAATATGTAGGAGCCAATATGGGCATCCAGGTCCCGCTATTGGTTATTGACCGGAAACATGTCTCGGTCATGTCTACATTGTTCTCGAACCGTAGGGTCTGCACGCTTAACGTTACGATGACAGTTATTATGAGTTTATGCATTTTGATGTACCGAAGGTTGTTCGGAGTCCCGGATGAGATCACGGACATGACGAGGAGTCTCGAAAAGGTCGAGACGTAAAGATTGATATATTGGAAGCCTATGTTTGGGCACCGGAAGCGTTCCGGGTGAAATCGGGATTTTTCCGGATTACCGGGAGGGTTACCGGAACCCCCCGGGAGGTAAATGGGCCTATTGGGCCTTAGTGGAAAAGAGAGAAGAGGCAGCCCACACCTGGCCGGCGCCCCCGACCTTTCCCAAGTCCTAATAGGACTAGGAGAGGTGGGCCGGCCCCCTCTTTCTCCTTCTTCCCCAAGAATCCTAGTTGGAATAGGATTGGGGGGAAGGAGTCCTACTCCCGGTGGGAGTAGGACTCCTCCCTGCGCCTCCCTCCTAGCCGGCCGAACCCCCTGCCCCTGGCCTTTATATACGGGGGCAGGGGGCACCACAAGACACACAAGTTAATCGTTCCTTAGCCGTGTGCGGTGCCCCCTGCCACCAAATTCCACCTCGATCATACCGTTACAGTGCTTAGGCGAAGCCCTGCGTCGGTAGTACATCAAGATCGTCACCACGCCGTCGTTCTGACGGAACTCTTCCTCGACGCTTTGCTGGATCGGAGCCCGAGGAACGTCATCGAGCTGAACGTGTGCTAAGAACTCGGAGGTGCCGGAGTAACGGTGTTTGGATCGGTTGGATCGGGAAGAAGACGTACGACTACTTCCTCTACGTTGTGTGATCGCTTCCGCAGTTGGTCTGCGTTGTTACGTAGACATCACTCTCCCCTCTCGTTGCTGTGCATCACCATGATCTTGCGTGTGCGTAGGAATTTTTTTGAAATTACTGCGTTCCCCTACACCTGCATGGGTGTACTTCTTCACACACGCTCTCACCACATACCGCCGTTTACATGACATGTACTCGGCAACCTTCAAGCAGAAGCCCAACGAGGGTGTCAGCCACGGCCTACCTAAACACTCAAGTCTCTAGTCCAGGTTTATCGCCTATCCAGGTTCCATCCGGAGGGAGTCCGGCCGAGGTTTCCACATACGGCCCCGAACGATGTGAACAGGGTTTCCGAGACACCAAACGGGCACCCGGTACACCGTGCCACGGTGTATCTACCACATCATAGCCCACCCCTAGGGTCAGCGCTACGCACGGCCACCAACACATAACCTACAAACACCAAAAACTAGTTGCACCTCCTGGACAGAGTACTAGGGTGATTAAGAAGCTGAGAGGGTCCATTGGTTTCGGGCCCAATGCATGGTAGTAACTGTTTCATGGATCACAAACACAGAACTCAGTTCCTGAGGACGGCTTCAATGAGACAACCCACCATGTACTCCTACATGGCCTCTCACCGCTACCTTTACCAAATCGTGTTCACACACTTAGCTCACACACTGTAGGACATGTTTACACACCTTCGGTTCATCCCCGATGAACCAGACCTGACACGACTCTATGCAATAGTAGGCATGATAAACAAGCATGAATGAGTAGGCACATTAGGGCTCAAACAACTCCTACTCATGCTAGTGGGTTTCATCTATTTACTGTGGCAATGACAGGTCATGCAGAGGAAAGGGGTTCAACTACCGCAGCATGTAACAGTTGAACCGTTGTTGTCCTAATGCAGTAAAAGAGAGCAGGAGCGAGAGAGTAGGATTGTATCGGAACGAACAAGGGGGTTTTGCTTGCCTGGCACTTCTGAAGATAATATAACTCTTCATCGGTGACATCGATCCCATCGTCGAAACCACGTCTATCGAGAGGGGACAAATACTGGCAAACAAGGAAGAACACAATCAATGCGATGCAACAATATGATGCATGATCATGACATGGCAATATGCTGTTGATTGAGCTAATGCAACTAACAACAAGTTAAATGGAGTTGGTTTGAACACTAGGTTCAAATTCAAATTCAAACTATGAATTCAAATAGTGCATTATCATGTTTTGGACTAAACAGTGAGGTTAAGTTGTTCAAACATGCATGAAAATGCCATAAACAGATTCCTTGAATTTTTCTGATAATTTTTCATATATAATTTATCTCATTTGGAGTTACGGTTGAATTTCTATGATTTTTCAAAGTTTTAACTATTTTCTGGAATTCTTGAATAAACTTAAATCTAGAAAATGATTTATAGCGTCAGCATTGTGCAAGCATGACGTCAACGAGTCAACTGACGCTGACCAGGTCAAACCTGACGACCGGGTCCCACATGTCATTGGCTCACTGTTAACTGGGAGTTAATCCCGTGTTGACTGGGAATTTGACCCGCTGCGGGGCCCGCCTGTCAGTGTCTATTGGAGGGGGATTAGTGGTGATTAGCGCCTAACTAAGCGACCACGTCAGCCCGCCGGAGTTACGTCGGCGGCGACCAGGAACGCGGCGGAAGTTCGCCGGAATGGCGCTAGGGGCGGTGGCTGGGTGTGCTGAGGGCACCAGAGGGGAGCCCTCGCTCGGCTGCATCGAGCAGAGGCAGCAGTGGGTCGCAGGATGGCCGGAGCTCGCCGGAACTAAGCTCGCGGTGGCGCCGGAGTTCGGGCGGAGAGGGAAAGAGGGCTACAGTGCACGGCAGGGCGAGGGAGTGCATGCGTTAGGCTCCTGGGGACGAGCTGAATGTGGTGGTGCGCTCGGACGCGTGCTTGCACGGCCGTAGCCACGACGGCGACATGGCCGGCGGCGAGGAGCGCTCGGGCTCGAAGGGGGCGGTGGCTACGAGGCGTAATCGAGCACGGGAAGTAGGGGGCCAGGTAGAGGAGCTCACGGCGGATCGACGGGTAGGCTCAGCTGCTCGGGGGAGGTCCTGACGATGGAGAATTGAGGACGGCGGCCGTCGGAGTCCGAGGAATAAGACGGAGCCGATGGCGGCGTTGTAGGGGCTCCCGCGGGGCGTGGCTCGGTGAGGAGGAAGACGGGGTCGAGGCGGAGCCTCTGAGCTGGTCAGGGAAGCGAGGGGGAGGCCGTGGCCGTGGTGGAGCTCGTCGGCGGCGGCAGCGCTCGGACTGGGCGAGAGAGAGGGAGCAGAGGAGAGAATGAGCGCGTGAGAGAGTGAGAGGGGTTGGGGGGAAGCGCGTGGCATCGTGGAGGCGTCTAGGCCCTCGTCGGCAAGCAAGAGGTGGCGTGCGGTGGTCGTGCGCGTCGGCCACGCGCCCATCCTCCTGGCAAGGAGGAAGACGACAGGGGGAGGGGCCAGGTGGGCTGGGCCAGCCACTTGGGCCACCAGGTAGTCTCTCTCTCTATTCTGTTTTTCTGTTTCAGTTTTTTTCTATTTTGTCCTGTTTTGTTTTGATTTAGTAAAAATACTAAACCATTTTATAAAATCCTAAAAATAATTATGTGGCTAGAACTAAAATATAACAAACCACATAAAATGTTCTAGAATTATTGGACATATATTAATTATATATATATAATATATCCAATGCAAATAGTTATTGAATTAATTCAAAGGCCCAAAATAAATATCTCTGAGATTCCAAAAATATTGTTTTAAGTTTTACCTCTTGCCAATATTTTCAGAGACTAAGAGGAACATTTTCTTGGACTTCTTTGAAAATATTTTAATGTTGATTATTTTTGAAGTGATTTATGAGGGTATCGACTAACCTCAATTCAACTTTCAGAATTTAGACATGATGCATGATGCTCACTCAGGTAAAAAGCTACAAGCAAATTCTAGGGTTGTGACATAGGGGGTCTAAGAGGGGAATGGAGAGCAGAGGGAAGGGGAAGCAGAGGAAAGAGGGAGAGGCCTGGCTGCGGTCCGGTTGCCTGCTCCGGCGAGGAGCTGCAGGCGCGGTGAGGAGTTCGGGCACGGGGGATCAGGTGCTGGTTGACTTCGGTAGATTCGCGAGGAAAATTGGGTGGCTTGAATGGATCGGGCAAGATCCTGAGGATGGAGGAAAATGGATGGATCTGAGCAGCTGGTGGATTGGGTGGATCTGAAACGAGGAAAAAAGGTGGTTGGATGGGGAAATCGGCAGTGGATGGATGGATTGGATTGTGCAGGTGGAGAGGTGGTTGGCTCAGGATGGATCCCGAGGAAGATGGTGGCGGCGCTAGGGTAGGATCCCTAGAAATTAGGGATTTGGTCTAGGGATAGGCTAATATATATATATATATATATATATATATATATAGGACGATCTAGTCCCTCCGATCAAAATCAAATGGCCCGGAATAAACAGGCTAGGGTGTCCAAATAACAAAACGGAGATGTTTTGTAGATGTTTGGGGATGATCGGGACCCAACGGTGACGACTGCCCGGGTCGGGTCCAGGAAAGTTTTGGACACGCACGCGAGGGGTTGGTTGGAACTTGTGGGCTGTGCAGAAGGGCTCGAGCTGAGAGAAGAGAACAGAGAGAGGCCCGACGACTGTTTCCGGAGACCGAAAACGTCCGACGATTTGACCGATTATATTGTCGCTATAGTTTAACGTTGGGGCGTCAAACGGACTCCGAATGCGATGAAACTTGGCAGGCGACCTACTAACAACATAACAACACCGCATGCCAACTTTCAACCAACTCCGAGAACATTTTCCAGCCACTTATAAAATAATATTTTGGACATGTCGCGGGCGCGTGCGAGTGTGGTTGGGCTCAGAATGGACAACAGAGAGGACGGGGAGACCTGGACGGATTCAAGTTTTGAAAACATGATGATGCAATGCACATGATGACATGGCAAGATGCAACACGCAAACAAAAGACATGGCAACATCAGCAAATAACTGGAAGACACCTGGTGCATCGGATTCGGGGCGTCACATTGCCTCTCGTTTTCCTCTCCCCCACTTCACAAAAATATGGTCATTTTATTCGCCTCGCTTTTTCCGTTCGCCGTTTTCTTGTCGTATCTGTTTTTGCGTGTGAGATCTTGTTTGCCGTTATGGATAATTCCTCCTCTATTGCTTGCACTCCCGAGAACGATGTTCTCAACTTTAAACAAAGGGGAGGAGAAAGTTTAAAAGATGCTTAGTATAGAATTTGCAATGCTCATAATAGATCTATCCGTAAGCAATCTACCATTGTGCTTTTGATTTGTTTTTATGTTGGCATCACCACTTGGTATAGATTCGTCCTTGATGCGCTTACCGGTGGAAATTTCTTAATGAGTCCTCCTCTTGATGCTCTTAATGCTGTGGGAAATTTAGTGGGCTCGCCACCTATTATGGTTAATGAAACAATTTTGACTCTTGAGCATGTTATGGAAAGACTAGATGCTATTGAAAAGAAAATGCTCACCGAAGATCATATGGAAATTATACATAAAAAGATGCATAAGTTTGCTACTAATCTTGGGTAAAAAGCGGGCAATATTCTTAAGTTGTTAAAAGAGAGGGGTTCCTTGATCCATGAAAGAATAGAAGAAAGTCCGTCTTGGATTGATAAATTGGAAGAAATCTTTAGTAACTTAAGCACGGCTTTTACTACCACTAAAATTATTGAGTAAACTCCCATAAAGAGTAGGAGATCTAGAAACAATGGTGCAACTTCTAGTGATAGCAATAAAGGAGATCTTAAGATGATTAGTATTCACCCTGATTTTGTCGAAGTGATAAGAGATCCTTTTTGCAAGAATGAAATCTTTGAATTTATTCCTAGGAGTGTTGTTATTGAAAATATTTATGCTAAATCTTTGACGGATTCTAAGTGTTTGATTGAAGAGTTGGACAAGGATGACAAAACTTAGATCCTTGCTATATGCCTAGCTATGGGCGTGAAACTATAGCGCTTGTTGGGAGGCAGCCCAATGAATAAATTTATTTTTGCTTTTTTGCTTCCTGCTCTTGATTGTTAGCACAATTATGCTACTATTATGATTGTGTTTTTATGTTTTAATTAGTTTTTGTGCCAAGTAAAGCCTTTAGGATCTTCTTGGGCATTAGTTGTTTGATCTTGCTGAAAAAACAGAAAGTTTACGCTCATGAAATTAATTTTCATATTTTACCAGAGAGCAATAAAATACTCACTCCAATTGCAGTAGATCAATATAAAAAGTTTTCAGGTCGTCCTAATTTTTCAGAGTTTTTGGAGTTATAGTAGTATTCAAAATAGTCAGATTGCTACAGACTGTTCTGTTTTGACATATTCTATTTTCTTTGTGTTGTGTGCTTATTTTGGTGGCTCTATGGTTTTCTTTGATGAGTTTTTGCCATATAAAAGTTGTAATATAGTAGATATAATACAAAAACAAAATATGAATTGGTTTGATATAGTACTTATAGTAGTGGTTTATTATTCTTATACTAACGGCTCTCACGAAGGCTTTGTTGAGTTTTGTGTGAGTGAAGTTTTCAAGTTTAGGGTTATCTTATGATGGATGAAGGAAATATGTAAGATCCTAAGCTTGGGGGTGCCCCTACATCCCAAGCTATTATCCAAGCATGAGCAACCAACTAAGCTTGGGGATTCCCCCGAGTGGCATCCCCGCTTTCTTCCAACAACTATCGATATTTTACTCGAGACTATATTTTTATTCGTCACATGATATGTGTTTTGCTTGCAGCATCTTGTATGATATGTGTATTTGCTTGTTTTATTTTGTGTTGTAAGTTATCAATCCTTGCTGGAGACACCTATTTGAGAGAGCCAAAATTATGTCATGACTTGTTAGAATTGCTCTCTATGCTTCACTTAAATCTTTTATGAGCTAGGACTTGCTCTAGTGCTTCACTTATATCTTTTTGAGCATGGTGTGCTTTAGTATTTTTGAAGAAATGCTCTCTTGCTTCACTTAGATTTATTTGAGAGTTAGTAAAATTTTGAAGAAATTCTCTCTTGCTTCACTTAAATTATTTCGAGAGAAAGAACATTTGTTATGCTCATGATCTTCACTTATATTTGTTTGAGCTTATGAAAAACAACACATGAAAATTAGTCCCAAAGTGATAGATATCAAAGAAGGATAAAGAAAAAGAAAACGTCACGAAGATCATTGGACGAAATAAACTTGATTCTTAGTAATAGTTTTGAGATATGATGATGTGATATCTGAGTTATGTTGATGAGTAATTGTGTTCTAGTAAGAATATGGGTGTTAAGGTTTGTGATTCCCTATGCAAGTATGAAAGTCAATAGTCATGCAATGAAAATTATATCCTACTTGTGGTGCATTATTCGGTGTTAATTATGCTTAATGCTTGCCTATGAGATTTCATTTCTTTGTTGGTCACTTCCCAATCTTTTGCTAGCCTTCATTTTGCACTAAGTATGACCTCTACTTGTGCATCCAAAATCCTTTAAACCAGTTTTGCCACATGAGTCCACTATATCTACCTATATGCGGTATTCTTTTGCCGTTCTAAGCAAATTTGCATGTGCCATCTCTAATTTTCAAAATAAACTTCTCTTTTGTGTGTTTGTTTCGCTCGCGGAGCGGTGAGGGGTGGCTAATATTTTCCATGCTAGATGTGTTATTCTCAAGATGAGTGTTTGTTCACTTGTCATTGCACGAGAGTAAGGCAAAGGTATTAGGGATGCTGATACGTCTCCGTCGTATCTACAATTTTTGATTGTTCCATGCCAATATTATTCAACTTTCATATACTTTTGGCAACTTTTTATACTATTTTTGGGACTAACGTATTGATCCAGTGCCCAGTGCCAGTTCCTGTTCGTTGCATGTTTTTTGTTTCGCAGAATATCCATATCAAACGGAGTCCAAATGGAATAAAAACTGATGGAGATTTTTTTTTGAATATATATGATTTTTGGGAAGAAGAATCCATGCGAGACGGTGCCCGAGGGGGGCACGAGGTAGGGGGCGCGCCTAGGGTGTCAGGCGCCCCCCTGACCCTCGTGGCCACCCCGTAAGGCGGTTGGAGCCCTTCTTTCGCCACAAGAAAGCTAATATCCGGATAGAGATCGTGTTAAAATTTCAGTCCAATCGGAGTTACGGATCTCCGGGAATATAAGAAACGGTGAAAGGGAAGAATCTGAGAACGCAGAAACAGAGAGAGACAGAGAGACAGATCCAATCTCGGAGGGGCAGAGCCCCTCCCTTGCCATGGAGGCCATGGACCAGAGGGGAAACCCTTCTCCCATCTAGGGAGGAGGTCAAGGAAGAAGAAGAAGGAGGGGGCTCTCTCCCCCTCGCTTCCGGTGGCACCGGAGTGCCACCGGGGGCCATCATCATCACCGCAATCTACACCAACACCTCCGCCATCTTCACCAACATCTCCATCACCTTCCCCCCTCTATCTACAACGGTCCACTCTCCCGCAACCCGTTGTACCCTCTACTTGAACATGGTGCTTTATGCTTCATATTATTGTCCAATGATGTGTTTCCATCCTATGATGTCTGAGTAGATTTTCGTTGTCCTATCGGTGGTTATGTTGTTGTCCTTTGGTGCCCATCATATGATTGCGTGCGTGGATCACACCCTAGGGTTAGTTGTATGTTGATAGGACCATGTATTGGAGGGCAAGAGTGACAGGAGCTTCAACCTAGCATAGAAATTGATGCATACGAGATTGAAGGGGGACCAATATACCTTAATGCTATGGTTGGGTTTTACCTTAATGAACGTTAGTAGTTGCAGATCCTTGCTAATAGTTCCAATCATAAGTGCATAGAACTCCAAGTCAGGGATGACATGCTAGCAGTGGCCTCTCCCACATAATACTTGCTATCGGTCTAGTAAAGTAGTCAATTGCTTGAGGGGCAATTTCGCAACTCCTACCACCACTTTTCCGCACTCGCTATATTTACTTTATTGTTTCTTTATCTAAACAGCCCCTACTTTTTTTACGTACTCTTTATTATCTTGCAAACCTATCCAACAACACCTACAAAGTACTTATAGTTTCATACTTGTTCTAGGTAAAGCGAACGTCAAGCATGCGTAGAGTTGTATCGGTGGTCGATAGAACTTGAGGGAATATTTTTTCTACCTTTAGCTCCTCGTTGGGTTCGACACTCTTACTTATCAAAAACTGTTGTGATCCTGTATACTTGTGGGTTATCAAGACCTTTTTCTGGCGCCGTTGCCGGGGAGCAATAGCGTGGGGTGAATATTCTCGTGTGTGCTTGTTTGCTTTATCACTAAGTATTTTTTATTTGTTGTTCTTAGTAGTTTTCTATCTTCAGTTATGGGTAGGAAATGCAAAATACCAAAAAAATAGTTGTACCTACTGAACCAATGGTTGAAGAACCACTCAAAATTTATCACACTGCTGATGCTTTTTACTTGGATCATCTTCGAGCCCTTTGTGCTCGTGCCGAAACCCCAACTAGCTTAGTTGAGGGAAAATCTTTAAATGAGCATGCTTGTTATGTGCTACACCATATATCTGAAAAAGGGAAATTATTATGGAGTCAAATTCAACGTTTGCAATGCTATGCTTAGAATTTATGTGAATTATATGATTTTACTTGTTGTTCTGAAAACCCTAAGAAACACCTTCCCTACCAATGTGAGTTTATTGATAATGGAATCTTATCTTCTTATGCTAAAGGTGTTTATAGTTACTATGATGTTCAACAAATTGAAGAATTTGTTGCTTTTGAGGGTGCTTATGAAATTGCTTCTTTGGTTGAAAAGTATGATGCTACTTATCACAAATCTGAAAATTTTGCCATACTTGAATGTTGTTATGAGAATTATGCTTCTAATGCTTATGTTAAACTATATATTGAGGACTACTCCGCTGTCCAAGAAGAGACTAATATTTTGCAGGAGTCTATGGAAGAAGAAATTGATGAAACTGTGAGCTCATTGGATGAAAAAGATGAGGAGGAGAGCGAAGAACAAAAGGAGGAAGAGCAGATTGATCACCCGTGCCCACCTTCTAATGAGAGTAACTCTTCAACTCATACATTGTTTAATTCCCCTTCGTGCTTACCGAAGGACGATTGCTATGATGACTATTATGATCCCATTGATTCTCTTGAAATATCCCTTTTTGATGATGCTTGCTATGCTTGTGGCCAAGATGCCAATATGAATTATGCTTATGGAGATGAACTTGCTATAGTTCCTTATGTTAAACATGAAATTGTTGCTATTGCACCCACGCATGATAGTCCTATTATCTTTTTGAATTCTCACGATTATACTATATCGGAGAAGTTTGCACTTATTAAGGATTATATTGATGGGTTTCCTTTTACCGTTGCACATGATGATTTTGATAAATATAATATGCATGTGCTTGCTGCTCCTACTTGCAATTATTATGAGAGAGGAACTATATCTCCACCTCTGTATGTTTCCAACATGATAAAATTGCAAGAAACTGTTTATACTATGCATTGGCCTTTACTAGGTGTGCATGAATTGTTCTTTTATGACATGCCGATGCATAGGAAGAGAATTAGACTTTGTCATTGCTTGATATATGTTGCTTTGTGCTCACTACTAAATTACAAATCATTGTTAATTAAAATTGGCTTTGATATACCTTGGGATCCGGGTGGATTCACTACTTGAGCACTATATGCCTAGCTTAATGGCTTTAAAGAAAGTGCTGCCAGGGAGACAACCCGGAAGTTTTAGAGAGTCATTTATTTCTGTTGAGTGCTTTCATATAGTTTAAAAACAACAAAAATAAAGAGGGGAACCCAAAACTTTTCAAAAAGGAAAGTGAAAGTGAGAAAGACAAGCACTGTTGAAGTGGGAGAGCTCCTTGAACTTTGTTCATGCCCACGGCAACTTTGTGAATCTTGATTATAGAAACTTTTCAACAAAAATAATTATCTCCTTGTACAATTCTATTGTATTATAAAAATAATGTGCCAAGGTTTGCCTTTAGGATGTTTACGATGCTTGTTGGTTTGTGCGGTGCAGGACAGAAACTTTGGCTGTAGTGCATGAATTTTAATTTTTTACTGGAATGTCAAATGGTTCTGATTCTTTTTTGCACTGTCTTGCTGTACAAATTTTTTATTTTTCCTAATTTTGGCAGAATTTTTCAAGTATCAGAAGTATGGTGAATGTTCAGATTGCTACAGACTGTTCTGTTTTAGACAGATTCTATTTTTGATGCATAGTTTGCTTGTTTTGATGAAACTATCAATTTATATCAGTGGATTAAGCCATGAAAAAGTTATAATACAGTAGACACAATGCAAAAACAAAATATGAATTGGTTTGCAACAGTACTTATAATGGTGATTTGCTTTATTATACTAACGGATCTTACCGAGTTTTCTGTTGAAGTTTTGTGTGGATGAAGTGTTCGATGATCGAGAAGGTCTCGATGTGAGAAGAAGGAAGAGAGGCAAGAGCTCAAGCTTGGGGATGCCTGATGCACCCCAAGTAAATATTCAAGGAGACTCAAGCGTCTAAGCTTGGGGATGCTGGGGAGGCATCCCCTCTTTCTTCAACAAGTATCGGTATGTTTTCGGATTCGTTTCATTCATGCGATATGTGCAATCTTGGAGCGTCTTTTGCATTTAGTTTTCATTTTTCTTTTATGCACCATTCTGGTATGAGATAGTCCTTGGTTGATTTATAGAATGCTCTATGCACTTCACTTATATCTTTTGAGTATGGCTTTATAGAATGCTTCATGTGCTTCACTTATATCATTTGAAGTTTGGATTGCCTGTTTCTCTTTACATAGAAAACCGCCATTTGTAGAATACTCTTTTGCTTCACTTATATTTGATAGAGCGTGGGCATATCTTTTGTAGAAAGAATTAAACTCTCTTGCTTCACTTATATCTATTTAGAGAGATGACAGGAATTGGTCATTCACATGGTTAGTCATAAAATCCTACATAAAACTTGTAGATCACTGAATATGATATGTTTGATTCCTTGCAATAGTTTTGCGATATAAAGATGGTGATATTAGAGTCATGCTAGTGAGTAGTTGTGGATTGCAGAAATACTTGTGTTGAAGTTTGTGATTCCCGTAGCATGCACGTATGGTGAACCGTTATGTGATGAAGTCGGAGCATGATTTATTTATTGATTGTCTTCCTTATGAGTGGCGGTCGGGGACGAGCGATGGTCTTTTCCTACCAATCTATCCCCTAGGAGCATGTGCGTAGTACTTTGTTTCGAGGACTAATAAATTTTTGCAATAAGTATGTGAGTTCTTTATGACTAATGTTGAGTCCATGGATTATACGCACTCTCACCCTTCCACCATTGCTAGCCTCTCTAGTACCGTGCAACTTTCGTCGGTACCTTAAACCCACCATATACCTTCCTCAAAACAGCCACCATACCTACCTATCATGGCATTTCCATAGCCATTGTGAGATATATTGCCATGCAACTTCCATCATCATCATATACATGACTTGAGCATTTATTGTCATATTGCTTTGCATGATCGTAAGATAGCTAGCATGATGTTTTCATGGCTTGTCCGTTTTTTGATGTCATTGCTACGCTAGATCATTGCACATCCCGGTACACCGTCGGAGGCAATCATATATAGAGTCATATCTTTGTTCTAGATATCAAGTTGTAATATTGAGTTGTAAGTAAATAAAAGTGTGATGATCATCATTATTAGAGCATTGCCCCAGTGAGGAAAGGATGATGGAGACTATGATTCCCCCATAAGTCGGGATGAGACTCCGGACTTTACAAAAAAATAATAAAAGAGGCCAAAGAAGCCCAAATAAAAAAAAGAGGCCAAAGAAGCCCACCAAAAAATTTAAAAAAAAAATAAAAAAACAAAAAAATGAGAGAAAAAGAGAGAAGGGGCAGTGCTACTATCCTTTTTCCACACTTGTGCTTCAAAGTAGCACCATGTTCTTCATATGGAGAGTCTCTTGAGTTATCACTTTCATATACTAGTGGGAATTTTCATTATAGAACTTGGCTTGTATATTCCGATGATGGGCTTCCTCAAATGCCCGAGGTCTTCATGAGCAAGCAAGTTGGATGCACACCCACTTAGTTTCAGATAGAGCTTTCATACACTTATAGCTCTAGTGCATCCGTTGCATGGCAATCCCTACTCACTCACATTGATATCTATTGATGGGCATCTCCATAGCCCGTTGATACGCCTAGTTAATGTGAGACTATCTTCTCCTTTTTGTCTTCTCCACCATCATATTCTATTCCACCTATAGTGCTATGTCCATGGCTCATGCTCATGTATTGCGTGAAAGTTGAAAAGGTTTGAGAAACGTCAAAGTATGAAACAAGTGCTTGGCTTGTCATCGGGGTTGTGCATGATGTGAATGCTTTGTGTGGTGAAGATGGAGCATAGCCAGACTATATTATTTTGTAGGTATGAGCTTTCTTTGGCTATGTTATCTCAATAAGACATGATTGCTTGGTTGGTATGCTTGAAATATTATTGTCTTTATGTCAAAGGATAGATTATTGCTTTGAATCACTCGTGTCTTAACATTCATGCCATGATTAGATATGTGATCAAGATTATGCTAGGTAGCATTCCAGATCAAAAATTATCTTTTTTATCATTTACCTACTCGAGGACGAGCAGGAATTAAGCTTGGGGATGCTAATACGTCTCCGTCGTATCTATAATTTTTGATTGTTCCATGCCAATATTATTCAACTTTCATATACTTTTGGCAACTTTTTATACTATTTTTGGGACTAACATATTGATCCAGTGCCCAGTGCCAGTTCCTGTTTGTTGCATGTTTTTTGTTTCACAGAATATCCATATCAAACAGAGTCCAAACGGAATAAAAACTGCTAGAAACATGTGAAGTGTATGGCTAACCCAATAACGAAAGTTTCGCTGGAACTATGTGGTATGGGTCAGCAACGACCCCAATCGAATTATTTGGGCCTACTCGTTATCAGTGGGATCAGGGATACTTTCAGCAATTTTTTTGGAATATATATGATTTTTGGGAAGAAGAATCCACACGAGACGGTGCCCGAGGGGGGCACGAGGTAGGGGGGCGCGCCCCTGACCCTCGTGGCCATCCTGTAATGCGGTTGGAGCCCTTCTTTCGCCGCAAGAAAGCTAATATCCGAATAGAGATCGTGTTAAAATTTCATCCCAATCGGAGTTACGGATCTCCGGGAATATAAGAAACGGTGAAAGGGAAGAATCTGAGAACGCAGAAACAGAGAGAGGCAGAGAGACAGATCCAATATCGGAGGGGCTCTCGCCCCTCCCTTTCCATGGAGGCCATGGACCAGAGGGGAAACCCTTCTCCCACCTAGGGAGGAGGTCAAGGAAGAAGAAGAAGGAGGGGGGCTCTCTCCCCCTCACTTCTGGTGGCACCGGAGTGCCACCGGGGGCCATCATCATCACCGCGATCTACACCAACACCTCCGCCATCTTCACCAACATCTCCATCACCTTCCCCCCTCTATCTACAGCGGTCCACTCTCCCGCAACCCGCTGTACCCTCTACTTGAACATGGTACTTTATGCTTCATATTATTATCCAATGATGTGTTGCCATCCTATGATGTCTGAGTAGATTTTCGTTGTCCTATCGGTGGTTGATGAATTGCTATGATTGATTTAATTTGCTTGTGGTTATGTTGCTATCCTTTGGTGCCCATCATATGATTGCGCGCGTGGATCACACCCTAGGGTTAGTTGTATGTTGATAGGACTATGTATTGGAGGGCAAGAGTGACAGAAGCTTCAACCTAGCATAGAAATTGATGCATACGGGATTGAAGGGGGACCAATATACCTTAATGCTATGGTTGGGTTTTACCTTAATGAATGTTAGTAGTTGTGGATGCTTGCTAATAGTTCCAATCATAAGTGCATAGAACTCCAAGTCAGGGATGACATGCTAGCAGTGGCCTCTCCCACATAATACTTGCTATCGGTCTAGTAAAGTAGTCAATTGCTTGAGGGGCAATTTCGCAACTCCTACCACCACTTTTCCACACTCGCTATATTTACTTTATTGTTTCTTTATCTAAACAGCCCCTACTTTTTATTTACATACTCTTTATTATCTTGCAAACTTATCCAACAACACCTACAAAGTACTTATAGTTTCATACTTGTTCTAGGTAAAGCGAACGTCAAGCGTGCGTAGAGTTGTATCGGTGGTCGATAGAACTTGAGGGAATATTTGTTCTACCTTTAGCTCCTCGATGGGTTCGACACTCTTACTTATCGAAAATTGTTGTGATCCCGTATACTTGTGGGTTATCAGATGCCCAGTCCCGAAATGCAAAAACAAAAATGAATTTACTTTATGTTGTCAAATAATAAATTCCTTGGAAAGTGTTGGTATGGAGGACACCCGTGGATACGGTTAGCCATGGAAAGTGAAAGTTATGGTGGAAAAAGGAATAAACCTTATTTTCTGTTCGGGAACCGCCTATGATATATCTATGCATGGAAAGTATTCGGAACTCTAAGTCGTTTTCTTTGGTGGGATGGATACACCTCACAAAATGTTTTTATCTCAAAATTTTCGCTTTGAGCTCTGGCACCTCTACAAATCCCTACTTCCCTCTACGAAGGGTCTATCTTTTACTTTATGCAATTTTTATTTTGAAATTTGAGTCTCCATCTTCTCTTATAAAAAGCAGCAACTAGGAGGCAATATGATCGTGCTAAAGATTGGGTGTAGTTAATATTCGAGCGTGTTTCATGAATGGATCAATGTTTGAGCATGATGTGCTAGGGATAACTTATTTTAGCATTGATATTTTGATAGACATGGTTGCTTGTTGATATGCTTGAGTATCTAAATTATTATGTCAAAACTAGACTATTGCTTTGAATCACATAAAAGTCCAAATGTCCATGCTATAAAGAAAAGAATATGATATGACTTGATGAACATCACTCCACATCAAAAATTCTGTTTTTATCACTTACCTACTCGAGGACGAATAGTAGTTAAGCTTGGGGATGCTGATATGTCTCCAACGTATCTATAATTTTTGATTGTTCCATGCTGTTTCGTTATCAATCTTGGATGGTTTATAATCATTTTATAGTCATTTTATATCATTTTTGGTACTAACCTATTGACATAGTGCCCACTGCCAGTTCCTGTTTTTTTCCATGTTTTTACATTGCAGGAAATCAATATCAAATGGAGTCCAAATGGCACAAAAATTTATGATGATTTTTTATGGGACAAAAGAAAGCAGATGGGCCCTGGTTGCACCTGGGGGTGCCCCGAGGGGGGAACGACCCACCAGGGCGTGCCAGGAGGCCCTGGCGCGCCCCGGTGGGTTGTGCCCACCTCGGGTGCCCTCGGACCACCTCTTTGCTCTATAAATACCCAAATATTCCCAAAACCCTAGGGGAGTCGGCGAAATATTCATCCAGCCGCCGCAGAGTCCAGAAACACCAGATCCAATCTAGACACCATCACGGAGGGGTTCACCACCTCCATTGGTGCCTCTCCGATGATGCGTGAGTAGTTCTTTGTAGACCTTCGGGTCCGTAGTTAGTAGCTGGATGGCTTCATCTCTCTCTCTTGATCCTCAATACAATGGTCTCTTGGAGATCCATATGATGTAACTCTTTTGCGGTGTGTTTGTTGGGATCGATGAATTTTGAGTTTATGATCAGATCTATGTTTTTATATCCATGAAAGTATTTGAGTTTCTTTGATCTCTTTTATGCATGATCTCTTATAGCCTCATATTTCTTCTTCGATATTTGGGTTTTGTCTGGCAAACTCAATCTATTTATCTTGCCGTGGGAAGAGGTGCCCGCTAGTGGGTTCGATCTTACGGTGCTTGATCCCAGTGACAGAAAGGGAACCGACACGTATGTATCGTTTCTACTAAGGATAAAAGGATGAGATCTATATCTACCGCCATATAGATAAACATATCTTGTCTACATTATGTCATCATTCTTATTGCATTACTCCATTTTCCCATGAACTTAATACACTAGATGCATGCTAGATAGCGGTCGATGTGTGGAGTAATAGTAGTAGATGGAAGCAGGAGTCGGTCTACTAATCTTGGACGTGATGCCTATGTAATGATCATTGCCTGGATATCGTCATAATTATTTGAAGTTCTATCAATTGCCCAACAGTAATTTGTTTACCCACCGTTTGCTATTTTTCTTGAAGAAGCCACTAGCGAAACCTACGGCCCCCGGGTCTTATTTCTCATATATTTGCCTTGCGATCTACTTTTTCCTTGCTTTTATTTTCATATCTATTAAACCAAAATCCGAAAATACCTTGCTGCAATTTATTTTATTTGGCGTTCGATCTATCAATATTTACAACTTTATCTCCCGTCACTCGCCATTTCTGGCGCCGTTACCCAAAAGGGATTGACAACCCCTTTAACACGTCGGGTTGCGAGGTGTTGTTATTTGTGTGCAGGTCTGATAGAGATAGATATAAAAGATTACTAAAACATAAAACAAAATAAAAGTAAATAAATTGCAGCGAGATATTTTTGGGTTTTTTGGTTTATAGATCTGAAAATATATGATGGAAAATAGACCCGGGGGCCATAGGTTTCACTAGAGGCTTCTCTCTTGAAGGAAAATAACATAGTGAGTGAACAAATTACTGTCGACTGATTGATAGAAAAGCGCAAAGTTATGACGATATCCAAGGCAATGATTATGCATATAGGCATCATGTCTGTGTCAAGTAGACCGACTCTTGCTTGCATCTACTACTATTACTCCACACATCGACCGTGATCAAGCATGCATCTAGAGTATTAAGTTCATAATAACCCTTGATGGCAACAATACAAATACGTGCCTCGCTACCCCTACTTTGTCACTGGGTGAGGACACCGCAAGATTGAAGCCAAAACAAAGCACATCTCCCATTGCAAGAAAAACCAATCCAGTTGGCCAAACCAACCCGATAATTCGAAGAGAAATACAAAGATATCAAATCATGCATATAAGAATTCAAAGAAGATTCAAATAATATTTATAGAGAAACTGGTAATAAATCCACAATTCATCGGATCTCGACAAACACACCGCAAAAGAAGATTACATCAGATAGATCTCCATGAACATCGAGGAGAACATGGTATTAAGGATCAAAGAGAGAGAAGAAGCCATCTAGCTACTAGCTATGGACCCCTAAATCTGTGGTAAACTACTCACGCTTCATTGGAAGGGCAATAGAGTTGAAGAAGCCCTTTGTGATCAAATCCCCCTCTGGCAGGGTGCCGGAAAAGGTCCCTAGATGAGATCTCACGAGTACAGAAGGTTACGACATCAGAAAAGTATTTTGGTGGACACTTCTGGTCGTTTGGGAATTTACAGACCAAAGATTAGGGTTGGAGGAGTCCCATGGGGCCCACAAGCCAGGCCCCCTAGGGTATGCCCTGAGGGCTTGTGGAGCCCTCGGGACTCTTCTGCCTTCCTCTCCAAGTCCTACATGTGTCTTCTCGTCTAAGAAAAATCATCGTAAAGTTTTATTCCGTTTAGACTCCATTTGATATTCCTTTTCTGTAGAACTCAAAAACAAGGAAAAAACAAAAAACTAGCACTGAGCTCTGGGTTAATAAGTTAGTCCCAAAAATAATATAAAATAGCATATTAATAGTAAAACATCCAAATAGATAATATAATAGCATGGAACAATAAAAAATTATAGATACGTTGGAGACGTATCGGCTACCAAGCAACTCTTTGGTGGGCTTCTTCATGGCGGTGGTGGTGGTTGTGCCTCTTGGTCATGTGATCGACAAGGGGTGTGTCGTTGGGTGGTCCTGGCTTGTGCACTTCTGACGGAGGTGGTGTTGCCCAGATCTATATTGGTGGTCTGGTCCTCATCGTGGTTCTCGCTCAAGATGCCTCATTGTGCAGGTGCAGATTCAAGCAAAATCTTTGTGCCACGGTGCCCGTGGGTGTCGCCTTCCTTCTAAGGATACAGTCATGGACCTGTCACTTTGCGAGGGCTTCGGGCGAAAACCTAGGCCTATGGGCCGGGCAGTGGCGACGTGTCGCGTCGTGACTCTCCTGGGGGCATTGTCATGGAGTGCAGGTGTTGGCGGCCGGATCGCGATGGTTGTTTTTGTTGGAATTATGCCCTAGAGGCAATAATAAAATGGTTATTATTATATTTCCTTGTTCATGATAATTGTCTATTGTTCATGCTATAATTGTATTAATCGGAAACCGTAATACATGTGTGAATACATAGACCACAACATGTCCCTAGTAAGCCTCTAGTTTACTAGCTCGTTGATCAATAGATGGTTGTGGTTTCCTGACCATGGACATTGGATGCTGTTGATAACAGGATCACATCATTAGGAGAATGATGTGATGGACAAGACCCAATCCTAAGCATATCACAAGATCGTGTAGTTCGTTTGCTAGAGTTTTTCTAATGTCAAGTATCATTTCCTTGGATCATGAAATTGTGCAACTCCCGGATACCGTAGGAGTGCTTTGGGTGTATCAAACGTCACAACATAACTGGGTGACTATGAAGGTGCACTACAGGTATATCTGAAAGTGTCTGTTGGGTTGGCACGGATCGAGACTGGGATTTGTCACTCCATGTCACGGAGAGGTATCTCTGGGCCCACTAAGTAGTCACGGGATCATGTGTTACGGAATGAGTAAAGAGACTTGCCGGTAACGAGATTGAACAAGGTATACGGATACCGATGATTGAATCTCGGGCAAGTAACATACCGATGGACAAAGGGAATTGTATACGGGATTGGTTGAATCCCCGTCATCGTGGTTCATCCGATGAGATCATCGTGGAACATGTGGGAGCCAATATGGGTATCGAGATCCCGCTATTGGTTATTAGCCGGAGAGGAGTCTCGGTCATGTCTGCATGGTTTCCGAACCCGTAGGGTCTACACACTTAAGGTTTAGTGACGCTACAGTTGTAATGGGAATAGTATGTGGTTACCGAAGGTTGTTCGGAGTCTCGGATGAGATCCCGAACGTGATGAGGAACTCCGGAATGGTCCGGAGGTGAAGATTGATATATTGGACGAAGGGTATTGGAGTCTGGAATTGTTCTGGGAGTACCGGGTGACGACCAGCGTGATCGAAAGGTGTTTCGAAGGCCCCGACGAGCATTGGGGGGGGGCTTATGGGCCAAGGGGAGGGGGCACACCAGCCCACTAAGGGTCTGTGCGCCCTCCCACCCCCTCTCACGTAACCTGGAGAGGTGGGGGCACCTTCCCTAGGGCAGCCGTCCCTCCCGCCTTGGGGGGCAAGTTTCCTAGCGCTGGGGGCGCCCAAACCCATCTAGGGTTTCCCCTGTGGCCGCCGCCCCTCCCCTAGGGAACCCTAGGGCACCTCCTCCTCCCCCCTTCCCCCTATATATAATGAGGGAGAGAGAGGGTAGCCGCACCCCTTCCCTGGCGCAGCCCTCCCCCTCTCCAACACCTCCTCCTCCATAGTGCTTGGCGAAGCCCTACCGGAGAACGGCAAGCTCCACCACCACGCCCTCGTGTTGCCGGAGCTCTCCCTCAACTTCTCCTCTCCCCTTGCTAGATCAAGAAGGAGGAGACTTCTCCGGGCTGTACGTGTGTTCAACGCGGAGGCGCCATCCATTCAGTGCTAGATCGGATCTTCCGTGATTTGAATCGCCACGAGTACGACTCCATCATCCACGTTCATTGTAACGCTTCCGCTTAGCGATCTTCAAGGGTATGAAGATGCACTCCCTCTCTCTCGTTGCTAGCATCTCCTAGATTGATCTTAGTGACACGTAGGAAAATTTTGAATTATTACTACGTTCCCCAACAGTGGCATCATGAACTAGGTCTATGCGTAGATTCTATGCACAAGTAGAACACAAAGTAGTTGTGGGCGATGATTTGTTCAATTTGCTTACCATTACTAGTCTTACCTTGATTCGGCGGCACTGTGGGATGAAGCGGCCCGGACCGACCTTACATGTACGCTTACGTGAGACTGGTTCCACCGACTGACATGCACTTGATGCATAAGGTGGCTAGCGGGTGTCTGTCTCTCCCACTTTAGTCGGATCGGATTCGATGAAGAGGGTCCTTATGGAGGGTAAATAGCAACTGGCATATCACTATTGTGGCTTTTGCATAGGTAAGAAATGTTCTTGCTAGAAACCCATAGCAGCCACGTAAAACATGCAACAACAATTAGAGGACGTCTAACTCGTTTTTGCAGGGTATGCTGTACGATGTGATATGGCCAAAAGGATGTGATGAATGATATATGTTATGTATGAGATTGATCATGTTCTTGTAGGAATCACGACTTGCATGTCCATGAGTATGACAACCGGCAGGAGCCATAGGAATTGTCTTAATTTATTGTATGACATGCATGTCAATGAAAAACACCATGTAATTACTTTACTTTATTGCTAACCATTAGCCATAGTAGTAGAAGTAATAGTTGGCGAGACAACTTCATGAGGACACGATGATGGAGATCATGGTGTCATGCCGGTGACGAAGGTGATCATGTCGCGCCTCGAAGATGGATATCAAAGGCGCAAGATGATATTGGACATATCATGTCACTTTATGATTTGCATGTGATGTTTGCCATGTTTACATTTTATTTGCTTAGAACGACGGTAGCATAAATAAGATGATCCCTCACTAAAATTTCAAGAAATGTGTTCCCCCAAACTATGCACCGTTGTGAAGGTTCGTTGTTTCGAAGCACCACGTGATGATCGGGTGTGATAGATTCTAACGTTCGCATACAACGGGTGTAAGCCAGATTTACACATGCAAAACACTTAGGTTGACTTGACGAGCCTAGCATGTACAGACATGGTCTCGGAA
Source organism: Triticum monococcum (assembly GCA_034509565.1). Classification (NCBI taxonomy): domain Eukaryota; kingdom Viridiplantae; phylum Streptophyta; class Magnoliopsida; order Poales; family Poaceae; genus Triticum; species Triticum monococcum. Next base: position 359,484,843 of record CM067845.1, on the reverse strand, counting down.
CACGAGAGACCAAAGGGTCGAATATGAGTCGTATAGTAGATGTGATCGACATGGAGATGTTCATCGTTGATGACTAGTCCGTCTCACGTGATGATCGGAGACGACCTAGTCGAGTCAGATCATGTATCACTTAGATGACTAGAGGATGTCTATCAGAGTGGGAGTTCATTAAATAATTTGATTAATTTCTTTGCAAATTATGTTGTGGATTAATAGCTCACGCTTTAGCTCCTTGTTTTAATACGCTCCTAGAGAAAGACTAGGTTGAAAGACATTGTAAGCAATTGTGCGGAGTAGGGCCATAGTCTGAGGATTGTCCTCACTGCTACACAGAAGGCTTCTATCCTTGATGCACCACTCGGTGTGCCAATCCCTCTAGCGTCGTCTGTGGATGTTGTGAACATCCGGCAGACACGTTCTGATGACTACCTGATAGTTTAGTGCGCCATGCTTTACGGCTTAGAGTCGGGGCTCCAAAAGCGTTTTGAACGCCATGAAACATATGAGATGTTCCAAGAGCTAAAATTGCTATTTCAGGCTTATGCCCGTGTTGAGAGGTTTGAGACCTCTGACAAGATCTTTGCCTACAAGATGGAGGAGAATAGCTCAGCCAGTGAGCATGTGCTCAGAATGTCTGGGTACTTCAATCACTTGAATCAAGTGGGAGTTAATCTTCTAGATAAGAGAGTGATTGACAAAAGTTCTCCTCCAGTCACTATCACCAAGCTGCTAGAGTTTCGTGATGAACTATAACATGCAAGGGAAGTTGGTCCCAGAGCTGTTCGTCGTGCTTAAGGTCGTAAAGGTAGAAATCAAGAAGGAGCATCAAGCGTTGATGGTTAACAAGACCACTGGTTTCAAAGAAGGGCAAGGGCAAGAAGGGAAACTTCATGAATGGCAAGCCAATTGCCGCTCAAGTGAAGAAACCCAAGAACTCAAACCCGAGACGAAGTGCTTCTATTAGGGGAACGGTCACTGGTAGCGGAATTGCCTCAAATACTTGGTAGATAAGAAGGCTGACAACTTCAACAAAAGTATATTTGATATATGTGTTATTGATGTGTGCCTTACTAGTACTCCTAGTAGCACATAGGTATTAGATACCGGTTCAGTTGTAAATATTGGTAACTTGAAACAAAAGCTACGGAATAAACTGAGACTAGCTAAGGGCGAGGTGACGATGTGTGTTGGAAGTGTTTCCAAGGATGATATGATCACCATCGCACGCTCCCTCTACCTTCGGGATTAGTGTTGAACCCAGATAAATGTTGTTTGTATTGGTGTCTGCATTGAGCATGAACATGATTATATCATGTTTATTGCAATACGATTATTCATTTATGTCAGAGAATAATGGTTATTATGTTTACATGAATAATACCTTCTATGGTCATGCACCCAATGTGAATGGTTTATTGAATCTCGGTTGTAGTGATACACATGGTCATAACATTGATGCCAAAAGATGTAGAGTTGACAATGATAGTACCACTTTCTTGTGGCACTGTCGCTTAGGTCATATTGGTGTAAACCGCATGAAGAACCTCCATACTAATGGACTTTTGGAGTCACTTGATTTTGAATCACCTGACGCATGCGAACCATGCCTCATTGGCAAGATGACTAAAACCCCATTTTCTTTGTAACAATGGAACGGGCAATTGAATTGTTGGAAATCATACATGCTGATGTGTCTGGTCCAATGAGTGTTGACGCACGCGGTGGATATCATTATTTTCTCACCTTCACCGATAAATTGAGTAGACATGCGTATATTTACTTAATGAAGCATAAGTCTGAAACGTTTGAAAAGTTCAAGCAATTTCAGAGTGAAGTTGAGAATCATCATAACAAGAAGATCAAGTTCCTATGATCTGATCAAGGGAAGAGTATCTTGAAGGAAATATGCACTAGTGGCAATAATAAAGTTGTTATTGATATTTCCTTATATCATGATAAATGTTTATTATTCATGCTAGAATTGTATTAACCAAAAACTTAGTACATGTGCGAATACATAGACAAACTGAGTGTCACTAGTATGCCTCTACTTGACTAGCTCGTTAATCAAACATGGTTAAGTTTCCTAGCCATGGACAAAGAGTTGTCATTTGATGAACGGGATCACATCATTAGAGAAGATGTGATTGACTTGACCCATCCGTTAGCTTAGCACAATGATCGTTTAGTTTGTTGCTATTACTTTCTCCATAACTTACACATGTTCCTATGACTATAAGATAATGCAACTCCCGAATACAGGAGGAACACTTAGTGTGCTATCAAACATCACAACGTAACTGGGTGACTATAAAGATGCTCCACATGTGTCTCCAATGGTGTTTGTTGAGTTGGCATAGATCGAGATTAGGATTTGTCACTCCGTGTATCGGAGAGGTATCTCTGTGAAGGAAATATGCCCTAGAGGCAATAATAAAGTTGTTATTTATATTTCCTTATATCATGATAAATGTTTATTATTCATGCTAGAATTGTATTAACCGGAAACTTAGTACATGTGTGAATACATAGACAAATAGAGTGTCACTAGTATGCCTCTACTTGACTAGCTCGTTGATCAAAGATGGTTAAGTTTCCTAACCATGGACAAAGAGTTGTCATTTGATAAATGGGATCACATCATTAGAGAATGATGTGATTGACTTGACTCATCCGTTAGCTTGGCATGTTGATCGTTTAGTTTGTTGCTATTGCTTTCTCCATAACTTCTACATGTTCCTATGACTATGAGATTATGCAACTCCCAAATACCGGAGGAACACTTAGTGTGCTATCAAACGTCACAACGTAACTGGGTGACTATAAAGATGCTCTACAGGTGTCTCCGATGGTGTTTGTTGAGTTGGCATAGATCAAGATTAGGATTTGTCACTCTGTGTATCGGAGAGGTATCTCTGGGCCCACTCGGTAATGCACATCACTGTAAGCCTTGCAAGCAATGTAACTAATGAGTTAGTTACGGGATGTAGCATTACGTAACAAGTAAAGAGACTTGCCAGTAACGAGATTGAACTAGGTATGATGATACCGACGATCGAATCTCGGGCAAGTAACATACCGATGACAAAGGGAACAACGTATGTTGTTATGTGGTTTGATCGATAAAGATCTTCGTAGAATATGTAGGAACCAATATGAGCATCCAGGTTCCGCTATTGGTTATTGACCGGAGATGAGTCTCGGTCATGTCTACATAGTTCTCGAACCCGTAGGGTCCGCACGCTTAACATTCGGTGACGATCGGTATTATGAGTTTATGTGTTTTGATGTACCGAAGGTAGTTTGGAGTTCCGGATATGATCATGGGCATGACAAGGGGTCTCGGAATGGTCGAGACATAAAGATTGATATATTGGAACCCTATGTTTGGACATCGGAATGGTTTCGGGTGAGTTTGGGCATATACCGGAGTACCGGGAGGTTATCGGAACCCCCCCGGGAAGTATATGGGCCTTATTGGGCCATAGTGGGAGAGAGGAGAAGGAAGCCTAAGAGTGGGCACCCCCCCCAAGCCCAATCCGAATTGGGTGGGGGGCCGGCCCCCCCTTTCCTACCTCCTTCCTCCCCCTTCCTTCCTCTCCTAGTCCAACTAGGGAAGGGGGGAATCCTACTCCCGATGGGAGTAGGACTCCTCCAAGGCGCTCCATAGAGGGACGACCCTTCCCCCTCCTCCACTCCTTTATATACGGGGGAGGGGGCACCCCATAGACACACAAGTTGACAATTGTCTTAGCCGTGTGCGGTGCCCCCTCCACCATAATCCACCTCGATCATATCATTGCAGTGCTTAGGCGAAGCCCTATTCCGGTAGTTTCATCATCACAGTCATCACGCCATCGTGCTGACGAAACTCTCCCTCGACACTCAGCTGGATCTAGAGTTCATGGGACGTCACCGAGCTGAATGTGTGTAGATTGCGGAGGTGTCATACCTTCGGTGCTAGGATCGGTCGGATCGTGAAGATGTTCGACTACATCAACCGCGTTGTCATAACGCTTCCGCTTATGGTCCATGAGGGTACGTGGACAACACTCTTTCCCCCTCGTTGCTATGCATCACCTAGATGGATCTTGCATGTGCGTAGGATTTTTTTTGAAATTACTACGTTCCCCAACAGTGGCATCCGAGCCAGGTCTATGCGTAGATGTTATATGCACGAGTAGAACACAAAGGAGTTGTGGGTGTGGGTATATACATGTTGCTTGCCGTCACTAGTTGATTCTTGATTCAGCGGTATTGTTGGATGAAGCGGCTCAGACCATCATTTCGCGTACGCTTACGCGAGACTGGTTCTACCGACGTGCTTTGCACACAGGTGGCTAGTGGGTGTCTGTTTCTCCAACTTTAGTTGAATCGGATTCAATGAACATGGTTCTTTCTGAAGATCAAAAATCAATCACTATACCACATTGTGGTTTTTATGCGTAGGTAAGAACGGTTCTTGCTAGAAGCCCGTAGCAGCCACGTAAAACTTGCAACAACAAAGTAGAGGACGTCTAACTTGTTTTTGCATGGCATGTTGTGATGTGATATGGTCAAGACGTGACGATATAATTTTTTATAGGAGATGCTCATGTTTTATTAAAGTTATCGGCAACTGGCAGGAGCGCTATGCGATACAATTGCATAAGATGCAAGCGCCATACAATTGCTTTACTTTATCGCTATGCGATAGCAATAGTTGCAAAATCCAATAGTTGCGAGACGACCATGTGACGACACATTGATAGAGATCAAGATGATGGAGATCATGGTGTCATGCCGATGACGATGGAGATCATGACGGTGCTAGGAGATGGAGATTAAAGGCACAAGATGATGATGGCCATATTATATCACATATTTTGATTGCATGTGATGTTTATCTTTTATGCATATTATTTTGCTTAGTACGACGGTAGCATTATGAGATGATCCCTCACTAAAATTTCAAGGTATAAGTCTTGTCCCTGGGTATGCACCGTTGCGACAATTCTTCATGCTGAGACATGATACGTCTCCAACGTATCTATAATTTTTGATTGCTCCATGCTATATTATCTACTGTTTTGGACATTATTGGGCTTTATTATCCACTTTTATATTATTTTTGGGACTAACCTATTAACCGGAGGCCCAACCCAGAATTGCTGTTTTTTTTGCCTATTTTAGGGTTTCAAAGAAAAGGAATATCAAACGGAGTCCAAACGGAATGAAACCTTCGGGAACGTGTTTTTTGGAATGAAGAAGACCCAGGAGACTTGGACCCTACGTCAAGCAACCAACAGGGAGGCCACGAGGTAGGGGGCGCGCCTCCCCCCCAGGCGCGCCCTCCACCCTCGTGGGCCCCCTATTGCTCCACCGACATACTTCTTCCTCCTATATATACCTATGTACCCCCAAACGATCAGATACGGAGCCAAAACCCTAAATCCACCGCCGTAACTTTCTGTATCCACGAGATACCATCTTGGGGCCTGTTCCAGAGCTCCGTTGGAGGGGGCATCGATCACGAAGGGCTTCTACATCAACACCATAGCCTCTCCGATGAAGTGTGAGTAGTTTACCTCAGACCTTCGGGTCCATAGTTATTAGCTAGATGGCTTCTCCTCTCTTTTTGGATCTCAATACAAAGTTCTCCCCCTCTCTTGTGCAGATCTATTCGATGTAATCTTGTTTTTGCAGTGTGTTTGTTGAGACCGATGAATTGTGGGTTTATGATCAAGTTTATCTATCAATATTTGAATCTTCTCTAAATTCTTTTTATGTATGATTGGTTGTCTTTGCAAGTCTCTTCGAATTATCAGTTTGGTTTGGCCTACTAGATAGATCTTTCTTGCAATGGGAGAAGTGCTTAGCTTTGGGTTCAATCTTAAGGTGTCCTTTCCCAATGACAGTAGGGGCAGCAAGGCACGTATTGTATTGTTGCCATCGAGGATAACAAGATGGGGGTTTCATCATATTGCATGAGTTTACCCCTCTACATCATGTCATCTTGCTTAAGGCGTTACTCTGTTCTTATGAACTTAATACTCTAGATGCATGCTGGATAGCGGTCAATGTGTGGAGTAATAGTAGTAGAAGGCAGGAGTCGGTCTATTTGTCTTGGACGTGATGCCTTGATGTCTACTACACAACCTTCTTCTTGTAGACGTTGTTGGGCCTCCAAGTGCAGAGGTTTGTAGGACAGTAGCAAATTTCCCTCAAGTGGATGACCTAAGGTTTATCAATCCGCAGGAGGCGTAGGATGTGGTCTCTCTCAAGCAACCTGCAACCAAATAACAAAGAGTCTCTTGTGTCCCCAACACACCCAATACAATGGTAAATTGTATAGGTGCACTAGTTCGGTGAAGAGATGGTGATACAAGTGGTATATGGATAGTAGATAATAGTTTTTGTAATCTGAAAATATAAAAACAGCAAGGTAACTAATGGTAAAAGTGAGCGTAAATGGTATTGCAATGCTAGGAAATAAGGCCTAGGGTTCATACTTTCGCTAGTGTAAGTTCCCTCAACAATGATAACATAATTGGACCACATAACTATCCCTCAACATGCAACAAAGAGTCACTCCAAAGTCACTAATAGCGGAGAACGAACGAACAGATTATGGTAGGGTATGAAACCACCTCGAAGTTATTCTTTCCAATCAATCCATTGGGCTATTCCTATAAGTGTCACAAACAGCCCTAGAGTTCGTACTAGAATAACACCTTAAGACACAAATCAACCAAAACCCTAATGTCACCTAGATACTCCAATGTCACCTCAAGTATCCATGGGTATGATTATACGATATGCGTCACACCATCTAAGATTCATCTATTCAACCAACACATAGAACCTCAAAGAGTGTCCCAAAGATTCTACCGGAGAATCACGACAAAAACGTGTGCCAACCCCTATGCATAGGTTCATGGGCGGAACCCGCAAGTTGATCACCAAAACATACATCAAGTGAATCACGTGGTATCCCATTGTCACCACAGATACGCACGGCAAGACATACATCAAGTGTTCTCAAATCTTTAAAGACTCAATCCGATAAGATTACTTCAAAGGGGAAACTCAATTCATTACAAGAGAGTAGAGGGGGGAGAAAACATCATAGGATCCATCGACGTAACTTTCTGTATCCACCCTCGTGGGCCCCCTGTTGCTCCACCGACGTACTTCTTCCTCCTATATATAGCTACGTACCCCCAAATGATCAGATACAGAGCCAAAACCCGAATTCCATCGCCGTAACTTTCTGTATCCACGAGATCCCATCTTGGGGCCTGTTCCGGAGCTCCGCCGGAGGGGGCATCGATCACGGAGGGCTTCTACATCAACACCATAGCCTCTCCGATGAAGTGTGAGTAGTTTACCTCAGACCTTCGGGTCCATAGTTATTAGCTAGATGGCTTCTTCTCTCTTTTTGAATCTCAATACAAAGTTCTCCCCCTCTCTTGCGGAGATCTATTCGATGTAATCTTCTTTTTGCGGCGTGTTTGTTGAGACCGATGAATTGTGGGTTTATGATCAAGTTTATCTATGAATGATATTTAAATCTTCTCTGAATTCTTTTATGTATGATTGGTTATCTTTGCAAGTCTCTTTGAATTATCAGTTTGGTTTGGCCTACTAGATTGATCTTTCTTGCAATGGGAGAAGTGCTTAGCTTTGGGTTCAATCTTGCGGTGTCCTTTCCTAGTGATAGTATGGGCAGCAAGACACGTATTGTATTGTTGCCATCGAGGATAACAAGATGGGGTTTTCATCATATTGCATGAGTTTATCCCTCTACATCATGTCATCTTGCTTAAGGCGTTACTCTGTTCTTATGAACTTAATACTCTAGATGCATGCTGGATAGCGGTCGATGTGTGGAGTAATAGTAGTAGATGCAGGCAGGAGTCGATCTACTTGTCTTGGACGTGATGCCTATATACATGATTATACCTAGTTATTCTCATAACTATGCTCAGTTCTGTCAATTGCTCAACAGTAATTTGTTCACCCACCGTAAAATACCTATGCTCTTGAGAGAATCCACTGGTGAAACCTATGCCCCCCGGGTCTATCTTCATCATATTAATCTTCCAATACTTAGTTATTTTCATTGCCTTTTATTTTACTTTGCATCTTTATCATAAAAATACCAAAAACATTATCTTATCATATCTATCAGATCTCACTCTCGTAAGTGATCGTGTAGGGATTGACAACCCCTTATCGCGTTGGTTGCGAGGATTTATTTGTTTTGTGTACGTGCGAGGGACTCGCGCATAGCCTCCTACTAGATTGATACCTTGGTTCTCAAAAACTAAGGGAAATACTTATGCTACTTTGCTGCACCACCCTTTCCTCTTCAAGGGAAAACCAACGCAAGTGCTCAAGAGGTAGCAAGACACCACGTGATGATCGGGTGTGATAAGCTCTACGTTCACAGACAACATGTGCAAGCCAGTTTTGCACAAGCAGAATACTCGGGTTAAACTTGACGAGCCTAGCATATGCAGATATGGCCTCGAAACACTAAGACCAAAATGCCGAGCGTGAATCATATAGTAGATATGATCAATATAGTGATGTTCACCATTGAAAAACTTATCCATCTCACGTGACGATCGGACATGGTTTAGCTGATATGGATCACGTGATCATTTAGATGATTAGAGGGATGTCTATCTAAGAGGGAGTTCTTAAGTAATTTGATTAATTGAACTTAAATTTATCATGAACTTAGTCCTGGTAGTATTTGCCATTGCTGAGGAAATCGTTAACTGGTAACTGCTCGGTTGGCTGGCGAGTAGGGGATTAATAGGCTAATCGGCAAGTTAATCGGCCATTTAATCAATTAATCGGACGATTTATCAGTTTATCGGCTACTCTATGACCCTATGAGTAGGGATTGATCGGCAAGTTAACTGGTTAATCGGATGAATTCTTGAACATGTCTATTTGCATATCTATGTTTTAGATCAATTGCTCGCGTATAGCTTCCCCGTTTTATTTAAGATATGTTCCTAGAGAAAACTATGTTGAAAGATGTTAGTAGCAATGATGCGGACTAGCTCCATGATCTGAGGATTATCCTCATTGCTGCACAGAAGAATTATATCCTTGATACACCGCTAGGTGACAGACCTGTTGCAGGAGCAGATGCAGACGTTATGAACGTTTGGCAAGCTCGGTATGATGACTACTTGATAGTTTAGTGCGCCATGCTTTACGGCTTAGAAACGTGACTTAAAAAATGTTTTGAATGCCACGGAGCATATAAGATGTTCCAAGAGCTGAAATTGGTATTTCAGACTCATGCCCGAGTCGAGAGGTATGAGACTTCCGACAAGTAATTTGCCTACAAGATGGAGGAGAATAGCTCAGCTAGTGAGCATGTGCTCAGAATGTCTAAGTACTACAATCACTAGAATCAAGTGGGAGTTAATCTTCCAGATAAGATAGTGATTGACAGAGTTCTCTATTCACTATCACCAAGTTACTAGAACTTTGTGATGAACTATAATATGCAAGGGATAACGGAAACGATTCCCAAGCTCTTCGCGATGCTAAAATTGGCAAAGGTAGAAATCAAGAAAAAGCATCAAGTGTTGATGGTTGACAAGACCACTAGTTTCAAGTAAAAGGGCAAAGGAAAGAAAGGGAACTTCAAGAAGAACGGCAAGCAAGTTGCCACTCCCATGAAGAAGCCCAAAGCTAGACCTAAGCCTGAAACCAATTGCTTCTACTGCAAAGGAAATGGTCACTGGAAGCTGAACTACCCCAAATACTTGGCGGATAAGAAGGATGGCAAAGTGAACAAAAGTATATTTGACATACATGTTATTGATGTGTACTTTACTAGTGTTCATAGTAACCCCAGGGTATTTGATACTGGTTCAGTTGCTGTGATTAGCAACTTGAAACAGGAGTTACAAAATGAACAGAAACTAGTTGAGGGCGAAGGACGATGTGTGTTGGAAGTGATTCCAAGGTTGATAAGATCAGCATCGCACAATCCCTTTGCCTTCGGGATTAGTGTTGAATCTAAAATAAATGTTATTTGGTGTTTGCGTTGAGCATAATATGATTGGATCATGTTTATTGCAATACAGTTATTCATTTAAGTCAAAGAATAATTGTTATTCTGTTTACATGAATAAAACCTTCGGTGGCTATACACCCAGGGTGAATGGTTTATTGAATCTCGATAGTAGTGATACACATGTTCATAGTATTGAAGCCAAAAGATATAAGTTTAATAATGATAGTGCAACTTATTTGTGGCACTGCCGTTTAGGTCATTGGTGTAAAGCGCATGAAGAAACTCCATGCTGATGGACTTTTGGGATCACTTGATTATGAATCACTTGATGCTTGCGAGCCATGCCTCATGGGAAAGATGACTAAGACTCCGTTCTCCGGATAAATGGAGCGAGCAATAGACTTGTTGGAAATAATACATACTGATGTTTGCAATCCGATGAGTGTTGATGCTCGCGGTGGGTATCGTTATTTTCTTACCTTCACAGATGATTTGAGCAGATATGGGTATATCTACTTGATAAAACATAACTCTGAAACATTTGAAAGATTCAAAGAATTTCAAAGTGAAGTGGAAAATCATCGTAACAAGAAAATAAAGTTTCTACGATCTGATCGCGGAAACAAAGATTTGAGTTACGAGTTTGGTCTTCATTTGAAACAATGTGGAATAGTTTCACAACTCACGCCACCTGGAACACCACAGCGTAATGGTATCCGAACGTCATAACCGTACTCTATTAGATATGGTACGATCTATGATGTCTCTTACCGATTTACCACTATCATTTTGGGGTTATGCATTAGAGACAGTTGCATTCACGTTAAAAAGGGCACCATCTAAATCCGTTGAGAAGACACCGTATGAAGTATGGTTTGGCAAGAAACCTAAGCTGTCATTTCTTAAAAGTTTGGGGTTGCGATGCTTATGTGAAAAAGTTTCAACCTGATAAGCTCAAACCCAAATCGGAGAAATGGGTCTTCATAGGATAACCAAAATAAACTGTTGGGTACACCTTCTATCACAAATCCGAAGGCAAGATCTTTGTTGCTAAAAGTGGATCCTTTCTAGAGAAGGAGTTTCTCTCGAAAGAAGTGAGTGGGAGGAAAGTAGAACTTGATAAGGTAATTATACCTGCTCCCTTATTAGAAAGTAGTTCATCAGATAAATCAGTTCCAGTGATTCCTACAACAATTAGTGAGGAAGCTAATGATGATGATCATGAAAACTTCTGATCAAGTTACTACCGAACCTCGTAGGTCAACCAGAGTAAGATCCGCACCAGAGTGGTACGGTAATCCTGTTCTAGAGATCATGTTACTTGACCATGACGAACCTACGAACTACGAGGAAGCAATGATGAGCCCAGATTCCACAAAATGGCTTGAGGCCATGAAATCTGAGATAGAATCCATGTATGAGAACAAAGTGTGGACTTTGGTGGACTTGCCCGTTGATCGGCAAGCCATTGAGAATAAATGGATCTTCAAGGGGAAGATGGACGCTGATAGTAGTGTTACTATCTACAAAGCTCGACTTGTCGAAAAGGGTTTTTGACAAATTCAAGATGTTGACTACGATGAGATTTTCTCACTCGTATCGATGCTTAAAGTCTGTCTGAATCATGTTAGCAAATTGCCACATTTTATGAAATCTAGCAAATGGATGTCAAAGCTACATTCCTTAATGGATGATGACCCACAAGTATAGGGGATCTATTGTAGTCCTTTCGATAAGTAAGAGTGTCGAACCCAACAAGGAGCAGAAGGAAATGATAAGCAGTTTTCAGCAAGGTATTCTCTGCAAGCACTGAAATAATAGGTAACAGGTAGTTTTGTGATAGGATAATTTGTAATGAGTAAGAAGTAATAAAAGTAATAAGGTGCAGTAAGATGGCCCAATCCTTTTTGTAGCAAAGGACAATCCTAGACAAACTCTTATATAGAGAAAAGCGCTCCCGAGGACACATGGGAATATTGTCAAGCTAGGTTTCATCACGTTCATATGATTCACGTTCGGTACTTTGATAATTTGGTATGTGGGTGGACCGGTGCTTGGGTTCTGTCCTTACTTGGACAAGCATCCCACTTATGATTAACCTCTATTGCAAGCATCCGCAACTACAACAAAAGTATTAAGGTAAACCTAACCATAGCATGAAACATATGGATCCAAATCATCCCCTTACGAAGCACCGCATAAACTAGGGTTTGAGCTTCTGTCACTCTAGCAACCCATCATGTACTTATTACTTCCCAATGCCTTCCTCTAGTCCCAAATAATGGTGAAGTGTAATGTAGTCGACGTTCACATAACACCACTAGAGGAGAGACAACATACATCTCATCAAAATATCGAACGAATACCAAATTCACATGACTACTAATAGCAAGACTTCTCCCATGTCCTCAGGAACAAACATAACTACTCACAAAGCATATTCATGTTCATAACCAGAGGGGTATTAATAAGCATATAGGATCTGAACATATGATCTTCCACCAATTAAACCTACTAGCATCAACTACAAGGAGTAATTAACACTACTAGCAACCCACAGGTACCAATCCTGGGCTTGGAGACAAGAATTGGATACAAGAGATGGACTAGGGTTTTGAGAGGAGATGGTGCTGGTGAAGATGTTGATGGAGATTGCCCTCTCCCGATGAGAGGAGCATTGGTGATGACGATGGCGATGATTGCCCCCTCCCGAAGGGAAGTTTCCCCGGCAGAACAGCTCCGCCAGAGCCCTAGTTTGGTTTCGCCAAGGTTCCGCCTCCTTGCGGCAGAGTCTCGTCCGGGAAGATGGATTATGATTTTTTCCTCATCGAAAGACTTCATATAGCAAAAGATGGACATCGGAGGGCCACCAGGGGGCCCACGAGGTAGGGGCGCACCCAAGGGCTAGGGCGCGCCCCCCACCCTCGTGGGCAGGGTGTGGCCCCCCTGGTGAACTTCTTGCGCTTAGTATTTTTTATATATTCTGAAAATGTCTTCCGTGAAGTTTCAGGACTTTTGGAGCTGTGCAGAATAGGTCTCTAATATTTGCTCCTTTTCCAGCCCAGAATCCCAGTTGCCGGCATTCTCCCTCTTTATGTAAACCTTGTAAAATAAGAGAGAATAGACATAAGTATTGTGACATAATGTGTAATAACAGCCCATAATGCAATAAATATCGATATAAAAGAATGATGCAAAATGGACTTATCAACTCCCCCAAGCTTAGACCTCGCTTGTCCTCAAGCGAAAGCCGAAATCTTAAAATATGTCCACATGTTTAGAGATAAAGGTGTCGATAAAAATAAAATACGGACATGAGGGCATCATGATCATTCTTAGAACAACAACTTATATAATTCTTGTCATATGATCTCTTATGCTAGAGTAACAATTCAATCACAATTTCAAGTATGAATCATAAACTTCATTGAAAACTAACAAACTATAATCTCAGTCATTGGAGCAATTGCAATTTATCATAACATAGGAAAGAGTCAATATAAGAGCTTTTTAGCAAGTCCACATACTCAACTATCATATAATCTTTCACAATTGCTAACACTCATGCAATACTTATGGGTATGGAGTTTTAATCGGACACAGAGAAAGATAGGGGCTTATAGTTTTGCCTCCCAAAGTTTTACCTCAAGGGTAATGTCAACAATAATAGTTCATGAAAACTCACATCCAATTAGCCATATATGCCAGGATCTTTCCATCATGCTGTGCTTACCAAAAGATCAAATGTAAAAAGGAAGGGTGAAGATCACCATGACTCTTATGTAAGGTAAGAGATAAAAGTAAAAGATATGCCCTTCCCAGGGGGAAGCAGAGGTTGTCATGCACTTTTATGGTTGGATGCACAAAATCTTAATGCGAAAGAACGTCACTTTATATTGCCACTTGTGATATGGACCTTTATTATGCAGTTCGTCGCTTTTATTTCTTCCATATCACACGATCATATAAAGCTTATTTTCTCCCACACTAATAAGTCATATATATTTAGAGAGCAATTTTTATTGCTTGCACCGATGACAACTTACTTGGAGGATCTTACTCAATCCATAGGTAGGTATGGTGGACTCTCATGGCAAAACTGGTTTAAGGGTGTTTGGAAGCACAAGTGGTATCTCTACTTGGTGCGATGAATTTGGCTAGCATGAGGGGGAAAGGAAAGCTCAATCATGTTGGATGATCCATGACAATATAATTTATCTCCGATGTAAGAAAACATAACCCATTACGTTGTCTTCTTTGTCCAACATCAACTCTTTAGCATGTCATATTTTAATGAGTGCTCACAATCATAAAAGATGTCCAGGATAGTATATTTATATGTGAAGACCTCTCTTTCTTTATTACTTCCTATTAATTGCAACGATGACCAAAACTATGTTTGTCAACTCTCAATAACTTTTAATCATCATACTCTTTCTATGTGAGCCCATTACTCTCCATAAGATCCATATGATCTCTTTGTTTCTTTTTATTTCCTTCTCTTTTCTTTTATTCACTCAAGATCATGGCAAAATAATCAAGCCCTTAACTCAACACTAATCTTTATTATATATAGCTCACGTACTCGATTTCATAGAAGGATCATAAAGCAAAACTCACAACTAGATCATACTAAAACTTTATTCTGCTAGATCAAGATATTACCAAAAGGATCGGACTAAGAAAAACAGTAAAGATAGAAGTGATGGTGATACGATACCGGGGCACTCCCCCAAGCTTGGCAGTTGCCAAGGGGAGTGCCCATACCAGATGCTCAATTCTTCTTTGTTGGTGAAGAAGGTGATGGTTTTGTTGATGGCGTAGGCTTGTCGTCCTTCTTCCAAGGCATAGGCTCACCATCATAGAAGGATGATCGAGTCTCCTGAAACCTCAAATCTACAGCCAAACTCATCCTCTTGAATCTATATTCATACTCACAGTTTTAATTTGCAGGTCATAGACCTGGGCTTGGAGGTGCTCGATTTTCTCATGAAGCTTGAAGATGGCCTCCCCAATGTCCTTGACGTCCAGCTTGTGGTTGTTGGTGAACTCTGTGATCATAATGTGATTGGAATTTAGTCCACGCTCCACCATCTCCTGACACTTGAAAACTTCTTGCTCCAATGCCTCAAGCCTTGCCTCTGTGCTTCTGGTCTTCCTTGGTCCCTCAACATCGCGGATGTGCAACAACCCCTCACGCATCTCAATGGTTTGAGGGTGTTGCAGCACCTCCGCGAGGTAGGGGTTGATGACCTTCTCTAAGAACTGGTCCTCGGGGGGCACTTGAAGATGACATGACGACCTGGATCTGTCAGAAAAACAGCTCGAAACAAAGACAGGAGATTTTTGTGTGATACGAGTCAAAACCTCCGGGAGATTATATAATGAACTTTTACCGACCAAAATACGTGTCGTGTGAGAAAACAGAGTCCGGAGAGCACACGAGGTGCCCACGAGGTAGGGGGGTGCGCCCAGGGGGGTAGGGCGCGCCCTCCACCCTCGTGGATCCCTCGTGTCCTTCCCGGACTGCTTCTTATTTTTCTATGTTTCTAAATATTCCAAAACGGAGATATATTGCTATAAAAACTGTTTTGTAGT
Source organism: Triticum monococcum (assembly GCA_034509565.1). Taxonomy (NCBI): domain Eukaryota; kingdom Viridiplantae; phylum Streptophyta; class Magnoliopsida; order Poales; family Poaceae; genus Triticum; species Triticum monococcum. The sequence goes on along the minus strand of CM067845.1, from coordinate 359,469,215 downwards.
CGGTTTACTTACCGGACCACATACCTATTCCTTTTCGGAGTCTGAAACATTCCGTAAAGTGTCCCTTATGTATTCCTCCGGGGTTACGGTTTCAATAACATTGGTTTCAACATTTATAGGATTACATGAGATATAATGTTTAATTCTTTGACCGTTTACCACCTTCGGATTTGTGCCTTCGAAGTTGTTGATTTTTATGGCACCGGAACGATAGACCTCCTCGATAACATAGGGGCCTTCCCATTTAGAGAGAAGTTTCCCTGCAAAAAATCTTAAACGAGAGTTGTATAGCAATACATAATCACCTACATTAAACTCACGCTTTTGTATACTTTTGTCATGCCATCTTTTAACCTTTTCTTTAAACAACTTGGCATTTTCATAAGCTTGGGTTCTCCATTCATCAAGTGAGCTAATTTCAAATAACCTCTTTTCACCGGCAAGTTTAAAATCATAGTTGAGCTCTTTAATAGCCCAATAAGCCTTATGTTCTAGTTCGAGAGGTAAGTGACATGCTTTTCCATAAACCATTTTATACGGAGACATACCCATAGGATTTTTATATGCAGTTCTATAGGCCCATAATGCATCATCAAGTTTCTCGGACCAATTCTTTCTAGATCTATTAACAGTCTTTTGCAAAATTAATTTGAGTTCTCTATTGCTCAATTCTACTTGACCACTAGACTGTGGGTGATAAGGAGATGCAATTCTATGATTAACATCATATTTAGCAAGCATTTTACGGAAAGCACCATGAATAAAATGTGAACCACCATCAGTATTTAAATATCTAGGGACTCCAAACCTCGGAAAAATAACTTCCTTAAGCATTTTAATAGAGGTGTTATGATCAGCACTACTAGTTGGAATAGCTTCTACCCACTTAGTAACGTAATCAACAACAACTAAAATATGTGTATATCCATTAGAGGAAGGAAAAGGTCCCATATAATCAAAGCACCAAACATCAAATGGTTCAATAACAAGTGAATAATTCATAGGCATTTCTAGACATCTACTAATATTACCAATTCTTTGACATTCATCACAAGACAAGACAACCTTACGGGCATCCTTGAAGAGAGTAGGCCAATAAAAACCGTATTGCAATACCTTATGTGCAGTTCTATCTCCAGCGTGGTGTCCTCCATAAGCCTCGGAATGACACTTGCGTAGGATCTATTCCTGTTCATGCTCAGGTACACAACGTCTAATAACACCATCTACTCCTTCTTTATAAAGACGTGGGTCATCCCAAAAGTAATGTCTCAAATCATAGAAGAACTTTTTCTTTTGCTTGTATGTGAAACTAGGAGGTATAAATTTAGCAACAATGTAATTAGCATAATCAGCATTCCATGGAGCAGTATGAGAAGCATTTATGACATTTAATTGTTCATCAGGAAAGCTATCATCAATAGGTAGTGGTTCATCAAGAACATTCTCTAGCCTAGACAAGTTGTCTGCAACGGGGTTCTTAGCTCCCTTTCTATCAATAATATGCAAATCAAATTCTTGTAGCAAGAGAACCCATCTAATAAGTCTAGGTTTAGCATCTTTATTTTCCATGAGATATTTAATAGCAGCATGATCAATGTGAATAGTTACTTTAGAATCAACAATATAAGGTCTAAACTTATCACAAGCAAATACAACTGCTAAGAATTCTTTTTCAGTAGTAGCATAATTTCTCTAAGCATTGTCTAGAGTTTTACTAGCATATTGAATAACATTTAATTTGTTATCAACCCTTTGCCCTAGAACAGCACCTACAGCATAATCACTAGCATCACACATAATTTCAAAAGGTAAATTCCAATCAGGTGGCTGAACAATAGGTGCAAAGTATTTCAAATGCTTCTACACAATCATCATAAAAAACAAATGGTATATCTTTTTGTAATAAATTAGTCAGAGGCCGAGAAATTTTTGAGAAGTCCTTAATGAACCTCCTATAAAAACCGGCATGACCAAGGAAACTTCTTATACCTTTGATGTCCTTGGGACATGGCATCTTTTCAATAGCATCAACCTTTGCTTTATCAACCTCAATGTCTCTTTCAGAAACTTTATGCCCCAAGACAATACCTTCATTAACCATAAAGTGGCACTTCTCCAAATTCAAGACAAGGTTAGTTTCTTCACATCTCTGCAAAAATTGATCAAGGTTGCTTAAGCAATCATCAAAAGAGGATCCATAGATGGAGAAATCATCCATGAAAACCTCACAAATCTTTTCACAAAAGTCAGAGAATATAGCCATCATGCTTCTTCGAAAGGTAGCAGGTGCATTACATAAACCAAAAGGCATACGTCTATAAGCAAAAGTACCAAAAGGGCAAGTAAAAGTAGTATTTGTGTGACGCCCCCGATTTGACCGTACACTAATCATACACGCAAACGTGTACGATCAAGATCAGGGACTCACGGGAAAATATCACAACACAACTCTACAAATAAAACAAGTCATACAAGTATCATATTACAAGCCAGGGGCCTCGAGGGCTCGAATACAAGAGCTCGATCATAGACGAGTCAGCGGAAGCAACAATATCTGAGTACAGACATAAGTTAAACAAGTTTTCCTCAAGAAGGCTAGCACAAACTGGGATACAGATCAAAAGAGGCGCATGCCTCCTGCCTGGGATCCTCCTAAACTACTCCTGGTCACCGTCAGCGGGCTGCACATAGTAATAGGCACCTCCCGAGTAGTAGTAGTCGACGGTGGCGTCTGGCTCCTGGGCTCCAACGTTTGGTTGCAGCAATCGGATATAGGAAAGGGGAAAAGGGGAAGAAAAGCAACCATGAGTACTCATCCAAAGTACTCGCAAGCAAGGAGTTACACTACATATGTATGCATTGGTATCAAATGGAATAAGGGTATCATATGTGGACTGAACTGTAGAATGCTGGAATAAGAGGGGGATAGCTAGTCCTTTCGAAGACTACGCTTCTGGTAACCTCCATCTTGCAGCAGGAGAAGAGAGTAGATGGTAAGTTCACCAAGTAGCATCGCATAGCATAATCCTAACCGATGATCCTCCCCTTGTCGCCCTGTGAGAGAGCGATCACCGGTTGTATCTGGCACTTGGAAGGGTGTGTTTTATTAAGTATCCGGTTCTAGTTGTCATAAGGTCTAGGTACAACTCCGGGTCGTCCTTTTACCGAGGGACACGACTATTCGAATAGATCAACTTCCCTGCAGGGGTGCACCACATAACCCAACACGCTCGATCCCATTTGGCCGGACACACTTTTCTGGGTCATGCCCGGCCTCGGAAGATCAACACGTCGCAGCCCTACCTAGGCACAACAGAGAGGTCAGCACGCCGGTCTAAATCCTATGGCGCAGGGGTCTGGGCCCATCGCCCATTGCACACCTGCACATTGCGTACGCGGCCGGTGGGCAGACCTAGCAACCTCCATTACAAAGGAAGTTGCGTTACGCGGTCCAACCCGACGCGCGCCGCTCAGTCACTGATGTCACGAGGGCTTCGGCTGATACCACGACGTCGAGTGCCCATAACTGTCCCCGCGTAGATGGTTAGTGCGTATAGGCCAGTAGCCAGACTCAGATCAAATACCAAGATCTCGTTAAGTGTAACATCCCAAATTTTCAATTTGGAATGTTATACATTAGATCATCATGCATATCATATTTTATTTGCTTTTGATTTTGATCCTAGAAAATCCTAAGCAACTCAAGGACCCACGGAGAGAGTTGGGGATTTCGTTATTTACTTATTTGAGTTTTCTCAAATTATGTAAACAGGGTCATTTGATTTTATTTATTTTATCATCAATTATTTCTATTACAAAAATATGAGAGAGGGAATAAAATGACTTTCCCAAAATATAGAAATATTGAGGATTTAATAAAAAAATCAAATAAGATTTATTTCGGAGTTTTTCGGTATTTTTATTTGAATTTAGGAAAAATACGCGTTTTTCAAAGTTGTAGTTTGGGCCCAAATAAATGTTCACTTTATCGGGCTTGATTTTAGGAACCCGGCAAAATTTATTTCGTGATTTTTGGAGTCAGTTTAGTATTTCTTTTTTATTTTTCTTCCGAGCGGAATTATTAAAAAAAACGGAAACCGACTCCGGGCCGTACCCGAGCGGGACACCGCCCGGGGCAGCCTTTAAATACCCGCGCCCCCGGGCCAAAGAAGCCCACAACCGCCCCAGCCCCACCGCCGCCACCGCCGCCGCCGGACGCCGCCGCCGTCGGAGCACGCTTTCCAAGGTTCGCCGACGTGCCTCGTTTTCCGTGCGAAAAAAAGACAGGAATTTTTTTTCTTTTCTGTTCGTCGCTTGTCTTTTTCGTCGGGTTTTCCGCGGTTGTTTCCTGATCGCGATTTCTGATCCGATTTTCGTTTTAGTATAACTTTTCGCTCGTTTATCGGAATCAGGCGATTCAAGCGCCGGGAGTTTCGTCTCGAAACCCTCTTTCCGAATAACCAACTTAAACAAGTTTTTGCTACAGTAAAATTTGACCTAGATCCAGATTACTAGAACAAAGTTGTTTTCTTTCGCCGTTTGATTTCTTTTGCTTCGTCCGATTTGATTCTTTTTGCAAATCAGGGTTCTTAAGTTGAACTTTCTGGTTAGATCTTCTATTTGAGTTTTACCTATGCATTAGATGAGTACTTATTGTATGCTTGTTTATTGTCTGCGATAGAATAACCGGAGTGCGCCGCCTGTTACTTCGAATCTCTAGGTTTCGCGGATCATCAGCAAGGCAAGTAATACTTTGATCATACCTTTTCTACAACCCAGTTTTATTGCATTAGATCAATCTTCACACATTGCATGATGAGGATCTAATCAAATTGTGGGATGGGAAGTAGATGAGGTAGTACCTATTACCTATTTATTATGAAACCTTTGGGAGTAACTTCTACGTTTGCTTATTATGCCATGCTATGCTAGTAGACGTGGATTGGGTGAGTGATATCCATGACAGATGTGAGTTTGATAAATTTTAATGGTTTAATTAAGGTGGCAACTTAAATACACATCTGGGTGGATTGAGGCACATGGTTTCTATCAGGACTTGCCTGTTTTCTTTTGGACCGCCACCCAGGCTCAAAGGGATCATAAGATTATTCATACTAGAAACTTCCGTGTGCAGCCACAAGCCATTATGGGCTCTGGCATAGTTGATTAAGTTGTGCGAACTCTTAGAGTGGTAGACTAGCAGATGTAGGGGATGTAGGTGGTACGGTCTACCCGATCGTAAGGTGCTAGCGCTTCTGAAAGGCTATGTCTCGGTCATCCGTTTCTCAAACACCATGTAGTGCGAGAAATCCAACGGAGGCGATCGAGTCTTGTGGGGAAAAGTGCTCAAACCTCTGCAGAGTGTAATAAACTAATCATGATTAGCCATGTCCCCGGTTATGGACAACTTGAGTATCTGGTACTTGGATTATCATGTGAATCTCAACATGTTACCTAAAAATTAATTTTGATGGGTTTGTTTAATGATGATTTATAATTGGGATTGAGGATGCTGTCAACCATTCTCAATGTTTAACAACCACCATAATAGTAAATAAATTTATTCCTTTGAAGTAGGGAAAAATTGGCTTTACGCAAAAACTATAACCATAGAGCTTTACACCAGCCAAATATGCATATAGTATAGCTGTTGCATTCCATTACTTTCTATGTGTTACCTTGCCAGCATATTCCATGTGCTGACCCGTTTTCGGGCTGCAACGTTAATGTTGCAGACTTTTCAGACGACGATTAAGGAGTTTAGGTCGTGGTTCTCTACTCAGTGATGCCGTTGGAGTTGATGGACTCACTTATCTTCCAAGCCTTCCGCTGTTATCGTTATTAGATGGCCTTACGCCATATTTATTGTATTGAGTTCTCTTTTGAGACATCCAATGTAATAAGTGTGTGATTGCTACTCTGCTATAAACCCTCCGAGTACTGTGTGGTGTCAGCATTACTGATCCAGGGATGACACCGGAGCACAGAGATCAGACTGTTTGAGGTCTGGTCGCTACAGAGATGGTATCAGAGCACACGCTGACTGTAGGACACGACCACTAAGCTAAAGACCTAGATCACTACTCACTCTCTTCTCTTCTGACTTCTCATCTCTTCTACTCTTTAGGATGGAGGATGCGAGGAACAAGTTCACACAACCAGATGAAGATACACCATTTGGACGCCACTTGAAGGAAGTCACAAGATACCTGAACATAGGAGTACCAAGCTTCACAGGAACCTACAACGCCACTTTACCCGAAGAAGAGCGCTGGATGATTCAAGTTCAAGTTCCAGGAAGGACGTTCATGCCAGTCACTGAGCCCATAGAGTTTTCTTTTGATGCACCAACTTGGAGTCTAGGAAAGAGTATGGCAGCTCACATCGCCATGGGACGCATTGGAGAAGTCTACCGCAAGGATCTCAAGGATACTATCTACCAGATTTGCGAACGCCGAAATGAACAATGGGAGATGATCAGCACTAGGAAAGATAGATCAATTGCAGCTTTTATACAGGAGTTGAACCAGCACATTCGACGCCAGGAGAATCAGATGTGCGCTGACATGATAGATCTGAAGAAGGCTAAAACTAGAATCAAGGAACTGGAGGAAGAACTCAAGGCTACACGTAGATTATGAAGAAGAAATTGAAGTATTGGTGGAGAAGAATGACGACCTGATCAAGAAGATTGGAATATTTATGGGAGATCCGACACCAGTAGATGAAGACGAAGAACCCAAGGAGATTAGCCCGGAAGACTACATCATCATCGACGGCACCGACTCGGAAGCAGATAGTAGCGATGACACCTATGTTGATGAAGCTAGAGCCGATATCATGGAGTCTACAACCGTAGAATATTTCTAGTAGACCACCTCACCAGTAGTAGTAGTCCACCATGTAAATTTAGTAGTCCGAGCACCTTTGCGATAGCTAGATCGATTGTATGCCTTTGTTTGATTGAATGAAGTGAATTGTGTGCTTTTGCCTCATGTGCATATGGGTAGTGTTTTCTCTTTAGACCCCCTCTATTCTCATATCTCATCTTTTCTAAACCCTCAGATGCCTCCGAGACGTGACCCCGGATTTGCCTTTCCGCCGGAGCTCACCCAGTTGATCCAACAAAAGAACACCTTGATGCAGTTGCTAGTTCAGAATCAGAACCAGGGGAACAACAACAACAACAACAACCCACCACCACCACCACCTATTGACCACTTAGCCCGTTTTCTTAGGCTGAATCCGCCGGTGTTTTCCAGTAGCATCGAGCCGATAGTAGTAGATGATTGGCTCCGCAAGATAGCTAGGGAGTTGACCACAGTAGGATGCACAGATGCGGAGAAGGTGAAGTTTGCCACACATCAGTTAGAAGGACCCGCAGCATCATGGTGGGAGAATTTCACAACCACCTTCCCAGTTGACACTGTCACATGGGACCAGTTTCAGCAGGCTTTTCGTACTGCCCATGTATCATCAGGAGCAATGGCCATGAAGAAGCGTGAGTTTCGTAACTTGCGCCAAGAGGACGGACAGTTGGCCAGTATGGGGAGGAGTTTAGTAAGCTAGCACGTTATGCCCCAGATGACGTTGCTACGGATGCAGCTAAGCAGGAGAAATTCCTAGAAGGACTGAATGATGAATTGAGTATGCAGTTGATGGTAGCCACCTTCAACAACTACCAGGAGTTGGTAGATCGTGCTCTTATGATTGAAGGGAAGCAACAGCAAATTGAGAACCGCAAGAGGAAGTATGGACAAGGAAAGTATAATTCAGGAGCTCAGCAGAAGCCTCGCTTTACCCCTAGACCGGGAGGACATTTTCAGCATACCCATGGAGTAGGTAGCTCGGACAATCACAATGGCACCAAGAATGGTAATGGGAATGGAGGAAGCAATGGACAGAACCACAGCACCCCATCAACCCTAGCCAAGAAGGACCTGAGCCAAGTCACTTGTTTTAAGTGTCAGAAGACCGGACATTATGCAAATGAATGTCCTGAAGGCCAAAACGGTAATGGAAGCTCTGGAAAGAAGCCGAACCCTTTCAACAGGGGACAGGTGAACCACGTTAGTGTGGAGGAGGTTGAAGCTCAGCCCGATGGAGTAATAGGTAAGCTTTTGGTTAAGTCACTTACTGCACTCGTTCTTTTTGATACTGGTGCATCGCATTCATACATCTCAAGGGGATTTGTGGATAAGTATAACCTACCAACCCAAGCCCTTAGGTCACCCGTGTTAGTAACCTCGCCAGGAGCAGAGTATGTGGCTAGTCTATGGTGTGATCGGTTACCATTAAGGATTGGTAACTATGTATTTCCCTCAGACCTAATAGTATTGGAATCTCAAGGATTGGATGTGATATTAGGCATGGATTGGTTATCAAAGTATGAAGGGAATATTGAGTGTGCTAGTAAGTCAATTTTGCTTACCACACCAGAAGGGAGAAGGATCAAGTATGTATCCCGGCATGTGCCAAAAAGGACACAAGTAAATTGCCTAACAGGAGTTGTGCAGGAGGAAGTACCAGTGGTAAAGGATTTTCCTAATGTATTTCCAGAAGAGTTGCTAGGCATGCCACCTGATAGAGATATTGAGTTTGTGATTGAGTTATTGCCAGGCACCGGGCCAATATCAAAGAGACCATATAGGATGCCAGCAAAGGATTTGGTGGAAATTAAGAAGCAGATTAAGGAGTTACTGGATAAGGGATATATTCGCCCAAGTTCTTCGCCTTGGGGATCACCAGTACTTCTAGTGGAGAAGAAGGATGGATTGTTAAGAATGGTTGTTGACTATCGAGGATTGAACGAAGTAACAATCAAAAACAAGTACCCACTACCAATGACCAATGATCTGTTTGATCGATTGCAAGGAGCTATAGTGTTTTCCAAGATCGATTTGCGATCAGGGTACCATCAGTTGAAGATTCGAGAACAGGATATTCCGAAGACAACTTTTACCACTAGGTATGGGTTGTATGAGTATACCATTATGTCATTTGGACTGACTAATGCGCCTGCCTATTTTATGAACATGATGAACAAAGTGTTTATGGAGTTTTTGGATAAGTTCGTCGTAGTGTTCATCGATGATATCCTGGTTTATTCAAAGAATGAAGAGGAGCATAAGGAGCATTTGCGTTTGGTACTTGGGAAGCTCAGAGAACATCAATTATATGCCAAGTTCAGCAAATGTGAGTTTTGGTTGAAGGAAGTAGGATTCCTCGGACATGTTATATCTGGAGAAGGTATAGCAGTAGATCCCACTAAAGTAGATACTGTGACCAAGTGGGAAGCACCAACAACAGTTGGAGAGATCCGGAGTTTTCTTGGACTCGCAGGATACTACCGAAGATTTATTGAGAACTTTTCAAAGATTGCGAAGCCTATGACGGAGTTATTGAAGAAGGATACTAAATTCAAATGGACTGAGGAGTGTGAGGCTAGTTTCCAGGAGTTGAATAAACATTTGGTTACCTCACCAGTATTGATTTTGCCAGATCAGACCAAGGATTATGAGGTGTATTGCGACGCTTCACGTCGAGGACTTGGAGCAGTTCTTATGCAGGAAGGTAGAGTTGTTTCGTATGCTTCACACAACTGAAGCCTCACGAATTGAATTATGCCACACATGATTTGGAGTTAGCAGCCGTAGTGCATGCATTGAAGACATGGAGACATTTCCTCATTGGAAATCATTGTGAGGTGTTCACGGATCACAAGAGTTTGAAGTACATTTTCACGCAGAAGGAGTTGAATCTCAGACAAAGGAGATGGTTGGAGCTCATCAAAGATTATGATATGAGATTGCATTACCATCCTGGAAAAGCTAATGTAGTAGCTGACGCATTAAGCCGTAAGAGCCATGTCAATACATTAATGACGGGAGGAATACCCAAGGAGTTAGCAGATAACCTTCGTGAGCTATGTTTGGAGATAGTTCCGAGAGGCTATGTGGCAGCATTGGAGATTCAGTCAACATTGATGGATAAAATCAGAGACGCTCAGAAAACTGACAAGGAGATTGCTTCTATAAAGGAGAAACTGAGCAAAGGAAAAGCTAAAGGGTTTCGTGAGGATGAGCACGACACCCTATGGTTTGAAGACCGTGTTTATGTGCCCAATGACCCGGAGATCAGAAAGTTGATTTTGCGAGAGGCTCATGATTCACCGTATTCGATTCACCCAGGGAATACCAAGATGTATTTGGATTTGAAGGAGATCTTTTGGTGGACAGGAATGAAGAAGGATATTGCGGAGTATGTAGCAGTTTGTGACGTATGTCAGGGAGTAAAGGCAGAGCATCAGAAGCCAGCAGGATTGTTGCAACCATTGCCGATACCCGAATGGAAGTGGGATAAGATAGGCTTGGATTTTATCACGGGATTACCAAGGACTCGTTCAGGCTATGACTCGATTTGGGTTGTAGTCGATCGATTGACGAAAGTAGCTCATTTCATCCCAGTAAAGACCACTTACACTAGTGCTAAGTTGGCAAAGATATATATGACCAGGATCGTATGTTTGCATAGAGTTCCGAGGAGTATCGTATCAGATAGAGGAACCCAGTTTACCTCAAAGTTCTGGAAGCAGTTGCATGAGACTTTGGGTACTAGGCTAGAATTTAGTACAGCTTTTCATCCGCAGACAGATGGACTGACCGAGAGAGTCAATCAGATTTTGAAGGATATGCTGAGAGCTTGTGCGCTAGATTATGGATCTAGTTGGGACGATAATTTGCCATATGCAGAGTTCTGTTACAATAATAGTTATCAAACCAGTTTGAAGATGGCCCCTTTCGAAGCTTTATACGGAAGGAGGTGCAGGACACCGTTGCCATGGGACGAAGTTGGAGACCGCCAGTTGTTTGGACCAGATCTGATTAAAGAGTCTGAACATAAGGTGAAGTTGATTCGCGATAGGCTCAAGGTAGCCCAGTCCAGGCAGAAGAGCTACGCAGATTCTAAACGCAAGGAGACAGTTTACGAAGTCGGAGATAGAGTGTATCTTCGAGTATCCCCACTTTGAGGGATTAAGCATTTTGGAGTTAAAGGGAAGTTACCGCCACGATTTGTAGGGCCATATCGAGTTTTGGAGCGTATGGGAGAAGTGGCCTACAAGTTGAAATTGCCAGCAGGATTGTCAGGAGTTCATGATGTGTTCCACGTTTCTCAGTTGAAGAAGTGTCACGCGGAGATGGCTGACATACCTTTGAGAGATACAGTGCCATTGGAAGCAATTCAGTTGGATAACGATTTGACCTACGAGGAGAAACCAGTCAAGATTCTCGAGTTTGCCAGCCGAGTTACTCGCAGTAAGGTTATCAAGTTTTGTAAAGTTCAGTGGAGCCACCACACGGAGGATGAAGCCACCTGGGAACGAGAGGAAGATTTGCTCAAAGACCACCCTCACCTATTTTCTAGCCAACCCGAATCTCGAGGGCAAGATTCATCTTAAGGGGGGTAGGTTTGTAACATCCCAAATTTTCAATTTGGAATGTTATACATTAGATCATCATGCATATCATATTTTATTTGCTTTTGATTTTGATCCTAGAAAATCCTAAGCAACTCAAGGACCCACGGAGAGAGTTGGGGATTTCGTTATTTACGTATTTGAGTTTTCTCAAATTATGTAAACAGGATCATTTGATTTTATTTATTTTATCATCAATTATTTCTATTACAAAAATATGAGAGAGGGAATAAAATGACTTTCCCAAAATATAGAAATATTGAGGATTTAATAAAAAAATCAAATAAGATTTATTTCGGAGTTTTTTGGTATTTTTATTTGAATTTAGGAAAAATATGCGTTTTTCAAAGTTGTAGTTTGGGCCCAAATAAATGTTCACTTTGTCGGGCTTGATTTTAGGAACCCGGCAAAATTTATTTCGCAATTTTTGGAGTCCGTTTAGTATTTCTTTTTATTTTCTTCCGAGCGGAATTATTTAAAAAAGACGGAAACCGACTCCGGGCTGTACCTGAGCGGGACACCGCCCGGGGCAGCCTTTAAATACCCGCGCCCCCGGGCCAGAGAAGCCCACAACCGCCCCAGCCCCATCGCCGCCGCCACCGCCGGAGTGCGCTTTCCAAGGTTCGCCGATGTGCCTCGTTTTCCGTGCGAAAAAAAGAGAGGAATTTTTTTCTTTTCTGTTCGTCGCTTGTCTTTTTCGTCGGGTTTTCCGCGGCTGTTTCCTGATTGCGATTTCTGATCCGATTTTCGTTTTAGTATAAATTTTCGCTGGTTTATCGGAATCAGGCGATTCAAGCGCCTGGAGTTTCGTCTCGAAACCCTCTTTCCGAATAACCAACTTAAACAAGTTTTTGCTACAGTAAAATTTGACCTAGATCCAGATTACTAGAACGAAGTTGTTTTCTTTCGCCGTTTGATTTCTTTTGCTTCGTTCGATTTGATTCTTTTTGCAAACCAGGGTTCTTAAGTTGAACTTTCTGGTTAGATCTTCTATTTGAGTTTTACCTGTGCATTAGATGAGTACTTATTGTATGCTTGTTTGTTGTCTGCGATAGAATACCCGGAGTGCGTCGCCTGTTACTTCGAATCTCTAGGTTTCGCGGATCATCAGCAAGGCAAGTAATACTTTGATCATACCTTTTCTACAACCCAGTTTTATTGCATTAGATCAATCTTCACACATTGCATGATTAGGATCTAATCAAATTGTGGGATGGGAAGTAGATGAGGTAGTACCTATTACCTGTTTATTATGAAACCTTTGGAAGTTACTTCTACGTTTGCTTATTATGCCATGCTATGCTAGTAGACGTGGATTGGGTGAGTGATATCCATGACAGATGTGAGTTTGATAAATTTTAATGGTTTAATTAAGGTGGCAACTTAAATACACATCTGGGTGGATTGAGGCACCTGGTTTCTATCAGGACTTGCCTGTTTTCTTTTGGACCGCCACCCAGGCTCAAAGGGATCATAAGATTATTCATACTAGAAACTTCCGTGTGCAGCCACAAGCCATTATGGGCTCTGGCATAGTTGATTAAGTTGTGCGAACTCTTACAGTGGTAGACTAGCAGATGTAGGGGATGTAGGTGGTACGGTCTACCCGATCGTAAGGTGCTAGCGCTTCTGAAAGGCTATGTCTCGGTCATCCATTTCTCAAACACCATGTAGTGCGAGAAATCCAATGGAGGCAATCGAGTCTTGTGGGGAAAAGTGCGCAAACCTCTGCAGAGTGTAATAAACTAATCATGATTAGCCGTGTCCCCGGTTATGGACAACTTGAGTATCTGGTACTTGGATTATCATGTGAATCTCAACATGTTACTTAAAAATTAATTTTGATGGGTTTGTTTAATGATGATTTATAATTGGGATTGAGGATGCTATCAACCATTCTCAATGTTTAACAACCACCATAATAGTAAATAAATTTATTCCTTTGAAGTAGGGAAAAATTGGCTTTACGCAAAAACTGTAACCATAGAGCTTTACACCAGCCAAATATGCATATAGTATAGCTGTTGCATTCCATTACTTTCTATGTGTTACCTTGCCAGCATATTCCATGTGCTGACCCGTTTTCGGGTTGCAACGTTAATGTTGCAAACTTTTCAGACGACGATTAAGGAGTTTAGGTCGTGGTTCTATACTGAGTGATGCCGTTGGAGTTGATGGACTCACTTATCTTCCAAGCCTTCCGCTGTTATCGTTATTAGATGGCCTTACGCCATATTTATTGTATTGAGTTCTCTTTTGAGACATCCGATGTAATAAGTGTGTGATTGCTACTCTGCTATAAATCGTCCGAGTACTGTGTGGTGTCAGCATTACTGATCCAGGGATGACATCGGAGCACAGAGATCAGACTGTTTGAGGTCTGGTCACTACATTAAGCGTGTTAAGTATCCGCGAACGCTGACCAGGGCCAGGCCCACCTCTCACCTAGGTGGTCTCAACCTGCCATGTTGCTTCGCCACAAAGATCGACACAGAGGGCCGTCGGGGAAGTATGTCCTTCCTGCCCCCAATTCGTGAATCAACCGCGGGTACTCCTCGACCAACCCGACTTTAGTCATCACATGTATCATGTATAAAGTATATAGTATATACCCGTGATCACCTCCCGAGTGATCACGACCTAATAGTATAGCATGGCAGGCGGACAAGAATGTAGGGCCACTGATGATAAACTAATATCCTATACTAAGCATTAGGATTGCAGGTAAAGGGAACAACAGTAGTAGCAAGGACAGGCTATGCATCAGGATAGGATTAACAGGAAGCAGTAACATGCTACACTACTCTAATGCAAGAAGTAGAGAGAAGAGTAGGCGATATCTGGTGATCAAAGGGGGGGCTTGCCTGGTTGCTCTGGCAAGAGAGAGGGGTCGTCAACTCCGTAGTCGAACGGGGCACCAGCAGCGGCGTCAGTCTCGTAGTCTACCGAAGATAAGAGTGGGATGAAATAGTAAATACGGAGCAAACAAAGCATCACAAAATATAACAAGGCAATACGCGGTGCCAGGGGTGATCTAACACGGTAGTAAGTGACACTAGTGAAGGGGGGAAACATCCGGGAAAGTATCCCCGGTGTTTCACGTTTTTGGGCAGATGAAACGGAGGGGGAAAGTTGCGAGTTCGATAGGTTAGGGATGTGTGGCGGACGAATGGGCTGCGTATCCGAAATCGCCTCGTCGTTCTGAGCAACTTTCATGTACAAAGTTTTTCCATCCGAGTTACAGTTTATTTTATATGATTTTTCGATGATTTAAACAAATTCTGGAATTTCTGGATTTAATGTAATTCGAAATAATCAAAAGACAAACTGCTATGGGTACACATGAGTGTACCCAGCAATGTGTATATACATATGACATGTGGGGCCAGGGGCTGTGTTGACCCAGTCAACATTTTGACTAGTCCAAAGTGAATAGTGTATGTGGGCCCCTTTGTCATTGATAGAGTTTAACTAAACACGATTAGTTAGTTTAATAAGTGATTAGGTTAATTTAACAGACTTAATTAAGTTAATTAACATGATTAATTGAGTAAATTAATTAATTAGTTTTTTATATTTATTTTTTTTTCTTTTTTTAACGTACTGGGGCGTGGGGCCCCCATGTCATAGACTCAGGGGGCATAGCGGGCGTTGGGCACGGGCGCCGCGGAGCGAGGCAACCGGGGCTGCGGTGGGGCGCCGGCCAGGGCGATGGCGCGGTGGTCGGCAGGGTGGCCGCGGGGCGGATGCGGGTCGCCGCCGGCAAGGTCAGGCGGACCGGAGCAAGCAGCAGGTCGTGTGCACTGGCGCAGGAGGCGAGCGGCGGGCGAGTCAAGTCGGCGGGCGTCGGCGGCAGGCATCGGCGGCCCGGGGCTGGAGCGGCAAGGCGAGGATGACGAGGGTGGCTGCAGGGACCGGGGAGTGAGGCCATGTGCTGGGCGCGGCCGACGAACGGCGGCAGCAGCGCAGGCGGGCGACACACAGCGGTTGGGAGGTGCAGGCGCGGCCGGGATGACCCCCGGTGGCGGTGAGTGCGGCGGGCGCAAGGAGAGGGAGGGAGCGAGGCTCACGGCGGGATGCAGGGTTCGTGGCAGTGGGGGTCGGGGTGGTGGTCGGAGACGTCGGCGTCGACGTAGACGAAGCAGACCAGTGAGGGAGCGCTCCGGGGCGAGGAGCTTCGGCGGCGGCGACGTCCGGTCGCGAGGCGGGGTGGTCGGCATCAGGTAACGGGGCGCCGGCGAGGCGAAGTAGAGGTGCGGGGCGGAGGCGGCCATCCTTGGGCGCGGGCTCGCCGGCGAGGTGGGTCTTCGACGCGGCAAGGGGCCGGGCACGTGGTGCTTGGCGATGCTAGAGATCGAGAGCGGTTGGGGGTTTCGGTCAGGAGGAGTGTGTGGGGGGGGGGGGTCGTGCGGGCGACGGGGTGATCCTGATCCAGATCTGGATCGATGGGGGAAGTGGGGGGTGGTTGCACTAGGGTTTGATCGGGGTGGGGGGTTAAGTGGAGTGGGGGGTCGGCCGGCTGGGCCTGTAGCCTCCTGGGCCGAAGCCCGGGGGGCAGGGGGTTTCTCTTTCCCTTTTTTTGTTGTTTTGTTTTTCCATTTCTTTTTATTATTTTTCTTTTCTATTTTATTCTTTTAATTGTTGTTTTAGAAAATATAAATACAACTCCTAAATTAATGTTATAATTTATTCTACTGCCCCAATAAGTATGACACCTAATTAAAATAGTTTGCATTATTATTATTTTTAAAAGGGCATTTAATTAATTGTCATAGCTGTGTTTTAATTACTTTAGAGCCTTTAAACGTTTTATAAAACTGTGGTTTCTCCACAATAATTACCTATGCATTATTTGGCAACACCCCAACATTTTAGTTTTAATATTTGAAAATCTTTACCATTTGACTTTATTTTAAGTTTGAATTCCGAATCGATTTTGAACTAACACGAGATTAACAACAGTAATCGTGGTGACGTGGCATCATTAACGTGGGATTACTGTAGCCTAATTATCCGGGCGTCACAATTTGATTGATCATTGGCCGACACAGGTATTTGAGAGAAACCAGAATAACCATCTAGAAAGCAAAAATGTGTATGTTTAGATAATCTTTCTAGCATTTGATCGATAAAAGGTAAGGGGTAATGATCTTTTTAGTAGCTTTACTTAATTTGCGGAAATCAATTACCATCCTATAACCTGTAATAATTCTTTGCGGAATCAATTCATCTTTATCATTAGGAACGACAGTAATACCTCCCTTCTTAGGGACACAATGGACAGGACTTACCCACTGACTATCAGCAACGGGATAAATTATACCTGCCTCATGAAGCTTTAGTATTTCCTTTCTTACCACTTCCTTCATCTTAGGATTCAGCCGCCGTTGATGATCACGAACTGGTTTGGCATCTTCTTCCAAATTTATTTTGTGTTGACACAGAGTGGGACTAATGCCCTTAAGATCATCGAGAGTATATCCAATAGCAGCACGACGCTTCTTCAGAGTTTTCAATCATCTCTCTTCTTCATGCTTTGAAAGGTTAGCACTAATAATAACAGGATATATCTTCTTTTCATCAAGATAAGCATATTTAAGAGTATCGGGTAACGGTTTAAGCTCAAACACGGGATCACCCTTGGGTGGAGGAGGATCCCGTAGGATTTCAGCAGGCAAATTGTGTTTCAGGATGGGTTCCTGTTTAAAGAATACTTCATCTATTTCCCTTCTTTCATTCATAAACATATCATTTTCATGGTCTAGCAAATATTGTTCTAAAGGATCACTAGGAGGTACGGCAATAGAAGCAAGACCAATAATTTCATCTTTACTAGGCAATTCCTCTTCACGGTGTTGTCTACGAAATTTAGAGAAATTAAATTCATAAGACATATCACCTAAACCAATAGTAACAACATCCTTTTTGCAATCTATCTTAGCATTAACTGTGTTCAAGAAGGGTCTACCAAATATAATGGGACAAAAGCTATCTTGTGGGGAACCAAGAACAATAAAATCAGCAGGATATTTAGTTTTCCCACACAAGACTCCAACATCTCTAACAATTCCAATTGGTGAAATAGTATATCTATTGGCAAGTTTAATTGTGACATCAATATCTTCTATCTTAGCAGGTGCAATATCATGCATAATTTCTTTGTATAAGTCATGAGGTATAGCACTAGCACTAGCACCCATATCACATAAGCCATGATAACAATGATCTCTTATTTTAACAGAAATAACAGGCATGCCTACCAAAGATCTAGGTTTATCTTTAGCACAAGGTTTAGCAATTCTAGCAGTCTCATCAGGGAAATGAATAACATGCCCATCAATATTATCAGACAAGAGATCTTTAACAATAGCAATATTAGGTTCAACTTTAATTTGCTCAGGAGGTGTATAACTTCTAATATTGCTTTTATGAACCAAAGTTGAAGCTTTAGCATGATCTTTTATCCTAACAGGAAAAGGTGGTTTCTCAACATAAGAAGTAGGAACAATAGGATCATTATAAGTGATGGTCTTTTCTTCAACTTTAATAGGTGCAGCTACTTTTACTTCTATGGGAGGATGATATTTAAACCACTTCTCCCTAGGGAGATCAACATTAGTAGCAAAGGATTCACAGAAAGAAGCTACTATCTCAGAGTCAAGTCCATATTTAGTGCTAAATTTACGAAAAACATCGGTATCCATAAAAGATTTAACACAATCAAATTTAGGTGTCATACCTGACTCCTTACCTTCGTCGAGGTCCCAATCTTCAGATTTGCGTTTAATTCTTTCCAATAAATCCCATTTGAATTCAATAGTCTTCGTGATAAAAGAGCCAACACAAGAAGTATCGAGCATGGTGCGATTGTTATCAGAAAGCCGAGCATATAAATTTCGAATAATCATTTCTCTTGAGAGCTCATGATTGGGGCATGAATATAACATTGATTTAAGCCTTCCCCAAGCTTGAGCGATGCTTTCTCCTTCACGAGGCCAAAATTATATATATAATTGTGATCACGATGAACAAGATGCATAGGATAAAACTTCTGATGAAATTCCAATTTCAATCGTTTGTAGTTCCATGACCTCGTAT
Source organism: Triticum monococcum (assembly GCA_034509565.1). Taxonomy (NCBI): domain Eukaryota; kingdom Viridiplantae; phylum Streptophyta; class Magnoliopsida; order Poales; family Poaceae; genus Triticum; species Triticum monococcum. Next base: position 359,450,638 of record CM067845.1, on the reverse strand, counting down.
CATCACATAGCCTATACCATGTCAATGCATCTTCCTTCAAAGATAAAGGGAAGACCTTCTTCTTAATAACATCTCCGGGTACACCTGCAAGCTTAAATAATCCACAAACTTCATGCACATATATTAGGTGCTCATCAGGATGCGTTTTTCCGTCTCCTGCAAAAGGATTAGCTAGCAGTTTTTTTTGACCATGAAGACTGCAGGGCTTGCACCCCACAACATTTTATTAATTAAGCCAAAATAAATACAAGGTATGCATCCTCAAGATGAGGACGAAGGAAAAATCCTAAAAGAAGCTATACAGGGAAAGGAAGACTATACCTAAATAATTACAGAGGGAAGAAAAGCAACAACAGCTCTCCTCAAGGAGGAAGAAAATCAATCCACTTAAGAAGGGTTTCCCTGTATTTCTGTTTGATCCGGTGAGAGAGCAGAGTAAGGTCATGAATGAAACCATTCCTCTAGGCCCTGAAAGTTGGTTGGATGTTCCGGAAAGCTTTATCATTCCTGACCTTCCAAATATTCCACCATGTCGTAAACACCACCTCCCCAAAGAAAGGCTTGTTGAACTCCTTCCTAGCTTGACAAGCAATATCCGCCATATCATTACCATTGGTCCATTCAATTTGCAGATAGTTCCACACTCGAGTGCTATAATTGCACTGGAAGAAAAGATGGTTTCTGTCTTCCAGAATTCCAGTGGGACAAAGCACACATTCTGGTCCTTCATTAATCTTCCAATGCCTCCGCTGAATCATGTCTTTAGTGTTAACCCTGTCCATAATTACAAGCCATGCAAACATCTTGATCGACATGGTGCAGCAACTCTTCCATATCCACCCCAGAATAGGGTTTGATACCATTGGCTGATATACAAAATCATAAAAACCTCTTTGCAGTAAAAACTGCTTTCTTGCCATGCCTCCAGCTCCAGCTGTCCTTGGAGGTATTATCAAACTGAAAAGTCCTCATTAGGGAAGAAAGTTGCTGCAATTCCTGAAAGGCTTGTGCAGTGAGAGGTAAGTAGAGTAGGTCTTGGAAACTACTAGCCGCAAAGACTTCCTTGACTGAGAGATTTTTGTCAAGACAAAAGGAGTAGAGCCTAGGAAATCGATCTTGCAGTGGGACTGAACTGCCCCCAATTTGCTAGTAGTCAGACCAAAACAAAACCGTATCACCCGTAGCAACATCCACCGACGTAACTGACCGAAAGTTATCCATCAGCTTACATACATCTCTCCACCAAAAGGAGCCACAAAGAGCAGTGTCATGTGGAATCCTCTGAAAGTAGTAAGAATCCCAAACTTACTGCACCCATGGCACGTCCATCTTGTTATAAAATTTATTGAGATGTTTCATCAGCAGGGCATCATTCTGTAAACCTAAGTTCAATATTCCAAGCCCTCCCTTGTACTTAGGTCGACAGACGAGTTGCCAAGCCGCCAGGGAGTGTCCCCTTTCCTGGCCATACTTCCTCCATAAACACTGCCTCTGAATTCTTTCCAGTTGTTTCAAAATGCCCTGAGGAAGTGACAAACTGGAAAGGAAGAAGATAGGAAATGAAGAGATGACAGAATTAACTAACTGCAATCTGCTCCCTTGAGGTAAAAACCAAGAGCTTGCAGTCAATCTTCTCTCCATGCAATCCACCAGGGGAAGAAGATCCACAATTTTTGGCCTGGTGGTCCCCACTGGCAGACCCAGGTAAGTAAAAGGCATCTTGCCTAAATTACAACCGAAATAGGCAGCCAAATCTGAGGCATCTGAGTCTGTCACATTGATGGGATACATTGAGGATTTATGAAAATTAATTTGAAGTCCAGTTGCCTGAGAGAAAGAGTGTAAAACTCGTTTCAAAGCCCTCAATTGATCTATGTCAGCATTGAAGAAAAGCAACGTATCATCAGCATATTGGACTACAGGGAAATCTGGGTCATGTGTTGGCAGAGGTCTGCTAATAAGACCTTGATGAAGAAGATCATTTATCAATGTTTGCAAGAGATCCGCCGCAATCACAAAGAGCAAGGGAGAAATGGGGCCCCCCTGCTTCACACCGCATTTGCATTTGAAGTGATTCCCAGGAACTCCGTTCAAAAGAACCGAAGAAGTGCCAGAGGACAGCAACTGTTTAATCCAAGTGATCCATCTATCGTCAAAACCTTTTGCAATTAGGATCTTTATGATAGCCTCATGCTGGATAGAATCAAAAGCCTTTTCGAAATCCAGTTTAAGCAAAATGATGGGCCTCTTAGATTGATTACACTGGTGAATGTACTCAAAAGTCCAAGCCAGACAATCCTGGATTGTTCTTGATTTTATGAAACCATATTGGTTTTTATGCACACATTTGATGATTTCCTGTTGGAATCTGTTAGCTGCGAGTTTGGTAAGAAACTTCAAACCCACAGAGGTAAGGGAGATCGGCCTGAAGTCCCCTACACCCTCCGGTGACTGCTTCTTAGGGATCAGGGTGATGTACGCGTCATTCAAGTTCTCCAACTGAACTGTTCCAGCATGAAACTCCTTAACCAACTTGATGAAATCAGCAGAAATTATGTGCCAACACTTTTTTAAAAGAAGTCCATTAAAGCCATCAGGCCCTGGGGCCTTGTCAATGGGCATTTCCTTGATAACCTGCTCAATTTCTTTCATATCAAATTGGTTCGTGAGTGCCACCAGGCCCTGGACCCTAGGAATAAGGGACAATATGTTTTCATCCAAACAAATTGGCCTTACTGTCCCCATTCTGCTTCGGAAGGTTGTCAAGAATTCCTTGGCCATTTCGTCATGGTTTGACGTTATTGATCCATCAGACAACAAAAGACTGGCAATAGAGTTTTTTCTGTATCTCTCAGTTGCCATAGCCTGAAAAAAATTTGAGTTCTCCTCCCCCACTTTAATATACCTGATTGTACATCTCTTCTTCCAATAGAGATATTGCATGTGCAGCAGTCGCTCATGATGCAGTTTTGTGATTTTCCTGAAATTAAACTCAGGCCTGGACAGAGATCTTCTGTCCTCAAGATTGTCCAACCAAAGAATTACCCAGTTACACTTCTCAAGCAACCGTTTGATATGGGATAACCCCTTTTGCCATTTTTTTAGTGCATACCTCAACGCCTTTAGTTTGTCCACAATTATAGCTGCAATATGAGTTTTGCGAGAGGGTCTATTCCAAACCTCCTGAACACACTCCATAAAACCAGCCTGATGGATTCAAAAGTTTTCAAACCTAAAAATGTGTGCTTTAGGAATTGCTGTGCTGATGGTAACCAAACAAGGCACATGATCCGACGCAGTTTTGGCCAAGGGGGTCAGTTGTGTCATTGGGTAAATGTGTATCCAACTCGCCGATGTGAAAACCCAATCTAACTGCTCCAGAAGAGGTCTGTCCTGCATATTAGACCAAGTAAATTTTCTTCCTTTCAAGGGAAGTTCCAGCAATCCCAAATGGCCAATTATCTCATTGAATATGAACATGTCATTTATATCACCCCCAGGAAAGTTTCTATTGTCCATTGAACGGATGAAATTGAAATCTCCCATCAACATCCATAACTGATCCGGATCAATATCTAAATTGTACATCCAAGAAACAAACTCATCACGTAAATCACCCTGACAAGGGCCATACACATTGACCATGAACCACTTTTCATTATTGTGAACCGAGGTAAACTGCATGACTATAGCGTAAGGTTTAACTTCAAGTAATGTTCCATTAAACACATCTGAACGCCACACTGTTAATAGGCCCCCAGATGCTCCACTAGAGGGAGACTCCACAAATTGATCAAAGCCATGGGGGCAAATGCTTTTAATATCTGAACGCGAGCAAGTGGAAAGCTTCGTTTCCTGCAAGCAAAGAACTGAACATTGACTCTCTATCACCTTTTCCCTGACAGAGCGCTGTCTCGCTCCTGAATTGAGACCGCGAACATTCCAACATAACACTTTCCAGCTACGTGTTGTAACACGATTCATTAAAAACCATCGCGTCTAGTAGCAAAAGAAATATGGCACCTAATGCCATACCATCCATAATGAACGTAAGTTCAGAATCCCAAAATGTCTCGTCGCAGACTGGACACAGTTCAACAGAAAAGAAAACAAGCATAACCAGCACCTTCAACATAGAGAATAACATAAGAAACTACGCTGTGGATGCAGACGAGTCCTCCTATGGATTAGCCATAAGCTTATCCACCGAAATGAGCGCAGGATCAATCTCTAATTCCTCTCCCATAGCTTGCAGAACCTGAATCGGAGTGTGAGGCGGTGCCGCAGGTAGAGCCTCTTCAGAATCATCAACTGGAGTGGGCTGGGCCTTGTCTTCCATGGGCTTTGCACGAGGACGCTTCTTGGATGGCTGCAGTGAGAGCTGTTCAAAAACTACGTTCTTGTAGCCATCCAATTTTGCCGCGCTCCTTGTGCATCGCGTGAGAGATGTGTCAACCACCGGAGTATTCTTCTTTTGTCGCCATTTACGCATAGTTGACTGCTCAACAGAAAAAACCATGCTAGATTGAGCTGAGACAGGAACAGCAGAACTCTCCGTCTCTCCTTCTTCAGAAACAGAGTCTTGGACATTGACAACTTGCAACTCCTCAAATAAGGCTCTGGCCACTGGGCGCTTCACCAAGACAGACTGCCTGGTGACAGGCACCAGAGGCAAAGAGGCAGCTAAAGAAGAAATCATCCTTTCTTCATCGAAGGCAATGGACCAAGATCTCTTGGAGTAAATGACTGTGCCCGGTGGCTTGAAGAAAATGGACCTGGGGACATCCTTAACCGAGAAATCAACCATCACATTCTCAAAAGATCTTTTCCAAATCATCTCCGGAGGAAGAGGAGGACCAGCCACAATGCGTGCCATTCCAATAAAAATTTCATGCTGCTGGATCACCGGGGGTTGATAAGGCACAATGGCAAGCTGGTTCTCATCAAAAACCGGATGCTGAGCTTCGGGGAGTGGTAAATCATGGTGCTGCTGGATATCATCCTCTGGTTGAAGCTGCTCGACAGAGGCAGACCCTTCCGGCTGATCAATTACTATTGAGACTTGATCCTGTTCTGGGGCCGCAGGGTGTGGGGCCTGCTCAATCTCTGCATCCTCTCCCCACATGGCATTTCCCCAAGCAGGAACAGGCGGAGGGGGTGGAGCAAGGGGAGCATCGTTCCAACCAAGCATTGGGTATGGGGGCAAAGCAAACATCAGATTATCCTGCACCAGATTGCCAGGTAAAGGATGAGGATTTCCATCCAAGGGCATGGGATCTTTGTCATGTGGCATCTGGTCGGCAAAATCTGCACCTAGGACATAGCAAGCAGCAGTCCAAGATACTTGTGCATCACCATACTCCGCATAATCACAAAAGACAACATCCCTTGGAACCAGCGGTGTGTCCGGAAAATAAGCTTCCACTACGGACCTGAGCAGATAAGGATCCTCACTATCCCAAGAGATAAATTTTCCAAAAGTGCCTACCGCCTGAGAGATATATTCAGTGGTGCGATAATCAAGAGGAATCCCAATAAACATTAACCAGCCCTTGCGAAAACCCTGTATCCCTCTATAATTTTGTCCATCATCATGCTTCATAAATCTGATAGAGCGATCATGTCCAAAAGGAAACGGTGCATGCTGGATCAATGTGTATCTGACTGACGGATCCCTGACTTGAAACAGCCCTACCCCATGAAACCATGGCTGCGCAGATCGAACAAAAATACCTCTGTTGTGCAGAAACTGAACCACTTCTTCCCGTACTGGTCCAAACGGCCCCTCCGGCTCCGGCATGACCTCTGCCACCATGAAGTCCTCGTGGCGACGAGCTGGCCGCGCAGCGGGCGTGAAGAAGGAGCGGGGTAGCCGACGATCGCCCCCATCAATGATGTGATGACCCGGGGGCACAAAGCGTTGGGGATCAAGCTCATAGTTCGCCATGGAATCTTCAGTAGCAGGTCGGGGGTTTTCTTTGGCTTGTGGGGAGGGAAGATCTAATGTGGGCGGCGGCGATGGGACCGGACAGTCTATCCCAATAACATCGGCTCTGTTCCCATGAGTAGCAGCAGATTCCGATAAACTCGTTTTTTGTTGCACCAAAATTGGCCTCCAAACCAGACCCTTGGAGCGCGCGAAATCATTACAGTCACGTCTAGAGTGACCAGGGCGAGAGCAACTCATGCAGACCGCTCGCATTCCACAAGTGGCTGATAGGTGGCCCCTTTGAGAGCAAATTGTACAGGTAATCACGCGGTCCACCATGTCATCGACCATGGCCTCAAACTGCCTTGCAGCCTCTTGAGATGAAGGTATATCCAGACAGTGGCCCAAATGAGTTGGGGTCGTAGACGTAGGTGGCCCAGAGACATATGGGCTGGGCCTTGAAAGTGGGCTCGCTGGCAGGCGGGCCTCCATGGGATCTGGGTCAGAAGGCAGACAATTCATTTAAATAGGCGGCAATCCCGCCCCTGCGAAACGTGCGGACGAAATCCCCGCATGCACAGGTGATCGGTCCTCCAAAACCGGATCAGACACCGGTGGAGATGAGTCCGGCCGGCTCAACGCCGGCAACGGAGTGACTGTACCAAAAACTATGGGTGGACGTGCCACCGTCCAACGCAAGTCCGCTTGTGGCGATGGATGAATGACCACACGTTCATGAGCAGGGAGATCATATCCCGCATCACACATAGTATTAATGCATTCCTGCGTTGCCGGATATCTATATCCCTTGCAAGCCGAGTATCGCTCAAAAGTGGCAAAAAGAAAGCTTTTTCTATGCCGAAGAAATAGATTTTAAAGCTGATCTAGCCGGAGGCTTGTTCATGGCTAAAAGGCCTAAAGTTGATCGACGCTTGGTAGGACTAACTAGAATCCATGCAGCATCACATTCTTTCCTCCATATACGGAGTTCTCTAGTCCAATTAGGTCCCCCATTACCCCGCAGATGAAAATAGCACTTGAACAGATCACATGCATATGAACGAAGATCCATAATAAGAAAACCAACTTGTTGGCAAGAAACATGGAAGGAAAAAACCTTATCCTTGATATGTTCAACATGGAGCTCAATTGCCGAACCACCAGTCGCTGCTTCTAGAGACGCCGCCACAGAATCCTCCGTGAGACGAAAGACATGGCGGCTAAATGAAACCACTAATTTGAATGACCTCCTGTGCCCTGAAGGATGGATTGTAAGGCTAGTAGATCTGAAAACCTTCTCTGCAAAAACCCTACCCTTGGAGAAATCCAAGCCAAGGGTAGATCCACCAGATGAACCCATAGGAGATGGGTATTTCCAAGAACCAGAGAGGACGCCGGAACCGATGAGCGGTGGGAATCCATAGATTAGTGGAGAGAACGGGAGATCGCCGGAGAGGGTGGGAGCGCCGTGGGGGGTGGGAGCGCCATCCTCCTCTTTTGCCTGCTGCTTTTTTAGCTAGCAGTTTTCCTATCATTCCTGAAGGAATTTCAAAGCAGACATTTTCATTTTCAGTAGGTTCAGTAGGTTGAGGAGCAACTCTTTGCTCTACTGGTCGTGGTGAAGATACCCCGAACAAGCCCCTCAAAGGATTACTTTCCATAGTAACAAGTGACAGTAAATTTCAGCACCCTATATAAAACTTTCCTTACCAAATTCCACCTACCAAAGGCGCTTCACTCCCCGCTAACGGCGCCAGAAAAGAGTCTTGATGACCCACAAGTATAGGGGATCTATCATTGTCCTTTCGATAAGTAAGAGTGTCGAACCCAACGAGGAGCAGAAGGAAATGATAAGCAGTTTGCAGCAAGGTATTCTCTGCAAGCACTGAAATAATAGGTAACAGATAGTTTTGTGATAGGATAATTTGTAACAAGTAACAAGTAATAAAAGTAAATAAGGTGCAGCAAGATGGCCCAATCCTTTTGTAGCAAAGGACAAGCCTGGACAAACTCTTATATAGAGAAAACTTCTCCCGAGGACACATGGGAATATCATCAAGCTAGGTTTCATCACGTTCATATGATTCGCGTTCGGTACTTTGATAATTTGGTATGTGGGTGGACCGGTGCTTGGGTGCTGTCCTTACTTGGAAAAGCATCCCACTTGTGATTAACCTCTATTGCAAGCATCCGCAACTACAACAAAAGTATTAAGGTAAACCTAACCATAGCATGAAACATATGGATCCAAATCAGCCCCTTACGAAGCAACGCATAAACTAGGGTTTAAGCTTCTGTCACTCTAGCAACCCATCATCTACTTATTACTTCCCAATGCCTTCCTCTAGGCCCAAATAATGGTGAAGTGTCATGTAGTCGACGTTCACATAACACCACTAGAGGAGAGACAACATACATCTCATCAAAATATCGAACGAATACCAAATTCACATGACTACTAATAGCAAGACTTCTCCCATGTCCTCAGGAGCAAACGTAACTACTCACAAAGCATATTCATGTTCATAATTAGAGGGGTATTAATATGCATATAGGATCTGAACATATGATCTTCCACCAATTAAACCAACTAGCATCAACTACAAGGAGTGATTAACACTACTAGCAACCCACAGGTACCAATCTCGGGCTTGGAGACAAGAATTGGATACAAGAGATAGACTAGGGTTTTGAGAGGAGATGGTGCTGGTGAAGATGTTGATGGAGATTGCGCTCTCCCGATGAGAGGAGCGTGTTGGTGATGACGATGGCGATGATTTCTCCCTCCCGGAGGGAAGTTTCCCCGGCAGAACAGCTCCGCCAGAGCCCTAGATTGGTTCCGCCAAGGTTCCGCCTCATGGCGGCGGAGTGTCGTCCAGGAAGATGGATTATGATTTTTTTTCCTCATCGAAATACTTCATATAGCAGAAGATGGACATCGGAGGGCCACCAGGGGGCCCATGAGGTAGGGGGGCACGCCCAGGGGGTAGGGAGCGCGCCCCACCCTCGTGGGCAGGGTGTGGCCCCTGGTGAACTTCTTGTGCTCAATACTTTTTATATATTCTGAAAATGTCTTCCGTGAAGTTTCAGGACTTTTGGAGCTGTGCAGAATAGGTCTCTAATATTTTCTCCTTTTCCAGCCCAGAATCCCAGCTGCCGACATTCTCCCTCTTTATGTAAACCTTGTAAAATAAGAGAGAATAGGCATAAGTATTGTGACATAATGTGTAATAACAGCCCATAATGCAATAAATATCGATATAAAAGCATGATGAAAAATGGACGTATCAATGGATTTCTTAAAAAAAGAGTTGTATATGATGCAACAAGAAGGTTTTGTTAATCCTAAAGGTGCTAACAAAGTGTGCAACTTCCAGCGATCCATCTACGGACTGGTGCAAGCATCTTGGAGTTGGAATATATGCTTTGATAAAGTGATCAAAGCATATGGTTTTATACAGACTTGAGGTGAAGCCTGTATTACAAGAAAGTGAGTAGGAGCACTACATCATTTCTGATAAGTATATGTGAATGACATATTGTTGATTGGAAATAATGTAGAATTTTCTAGAAAGCATAAAGGTGTGTTTGAAAGGAGTTTTTCAAAGAAATACCTAGGTGAAGCTGCTTACATATTGAGCATCAAGATATATAGAGATAGATCAAGATGCTTGATATATTTTCAATGAGTACATACCTTGAAAAGATTTTGAAGTAGTTCAAAATGGAACAGTCAAAGAAGGAGTTCTTGCCTGTGTTGCAAGGTGTGAAGTTGAGTAAAGACTCAAAACCCGACCATGGCAGAAAATAGAAAGAGAATGAAAAGGCATTCCCTATGCCTCAGTCATAGGTTCTATAAAGTATGCTATGCTATGTACCAGACCTATTGTGTACCGCACCGTGAGTTTGGTAAGAGGGTACAATAGTGATCCAGGAGTGGATCACTGAATAGCGGTCAAAATTATCCTTCGTGGAATAAGGAAATGTTTCTCGGTTACGGAGGTGACAAAGAGTTCATCATAAAGAGTTATGTCGATGCAAGCTTTGACACTGATCTGGATGACTCTAAGTCTCGATCTAGATACATATTGAAAGTGGGAGTGATTAGCTAGAATAGCTCCGTGCAGAGCATTGTAGACATAGAAAATTTGCAAAATACATATGGCTCTGAATGTGCCAGACTCGTTGACTAAACTTCTCTCACAAGCAAAACATGATCACTCTTCGGGTGTTAGTCACATAGCGATGTGAACTAGATTATTGACTCTAGTAAACACTTTGGGTATTAGTCACATGGAGATGTGAACTAATCACATAAAGATGTGGACTATTGGTGTTAAATCACATGGCGATGTGAACTAGATTATTGACTCTAGTGCAAGTGGGAGACTGAAGGAAATATGCCCTAGAGGCAATAATAAAGTTGTTACTTATATTTCCTTATATCATGATAAATGTTTATTATTCATGCTAGAATTGTATTAACCGGAAACTTAGTACATGTGTGAATACATAGACAAACTGAGTGTCACTAGTATGCCTCTACTTGACTAGCTTGTTAATCAAAGATGGTTAAGTTTCCTAACCATGGACAAAGAGTTGTCATTTGATAAATGGGATCATATCATTAGAGAATGATGTGACTAACTTGACCCATCTGTTAGCTTAGCACGTTAATCGTTTAGTTTACTGCTATTGCTTTCTCCATAAATTATACATGTTCCTATGACTCTGAGATTATGCATCTCCTGAATACTGGAGGAACACTTAGTGTGCTATAAAATGTCACAATGTAACTGGGTGACTATAAAGATGCTCTACAGGTGTCTCCGATGGTGTTTGTTGAGTTGGCATAGATCAAGATTAGGATTTGTCACTTCGTGTATCGGAGAGGTATCTCTAGGCCCTCTCGGTAATGTGCATCACTGTAAGCCTTGCAAGCAATGTAACTAATGAGTTAGTTACAGGATGTAGCATTATGTAACGAGTAAATAGACTTGCCAGTAACAAGATTGAACTAGGTATGATGATACCAACGATCGAATCTCGGGCAAGTAACGTTCCGATGACAAAGGGAACAACGTATGTTGTTATGCGGTTTGACCGATAAAGATCTTCATAGAATATGTAGGAACCAATATGAGCTTCCAGGTTACGCTATTGGTTATTGACCAGAGATGAGTCTCGATCATGTCTACATAGTTCTCGAACCCGTAGGGTCCGCACGCTTAACATTCGGTGACGATCGGTATTATGAGTTTATGTGTTTTGATGTACCGAAGGTAGTTCGGAGTCTCGGATATGATCCCAGACATGACGAGGAGTCTCGGAATGGTCAATACATAAAGATCGATATATTGGAAGCATATGTTTGGACATCGGAATGGTTCCGGGTGAGTTCGGGCATATACCGCAGTACCGGGAGGTTACCGGAACCCCCGCGGAAGTATATGGGCCTTATTGGGCCATAGTGGGAGAGAGGAGAAGGAAGCCTAGGAGGGGGCGTGCCCCCCCCCCCCAAGCTCAATCCGAATTGGGTGGGGGGCGGCCCCCCGTTTCCTTCCTCCTTCCTCTCCTAGTCCAACTAGGGAAGGGGGGATCCTACTCCCGGTGGGAGTGGAACTCCTCCAGGGCGCGCCATAGATGGCCGGCCCTCCACCCTACTCCATTCCTTTATATACGGGGGAGGGGGCACCCCATACACACACAAGTTGACAATTGTCTTAGCCGTGTGCGGTGCCCCCCTCCACCATGTCTATGTTGTTGTAGATAGATGGCCCGTGCTGTTGTTCCGTTGAATTTTAATGCATTCCTAGAGAAAGCTAAGTTGAAAGATGATGGTAGGACACGGACTGGGTCCGTAACTTGAGGATTATGCTCATTGCTGCACAGAAGAATTACTCCTAGAAGCACCGCTAGGTGACAAACCCGCTGCAGGAGCAACGCTAGATGTTATGAACGTCTGGCAGAGCAAAGCTGATGACTACTTGATAGTTCAGTGTGCCATGCTTTACGGCTTAGAACCGGGACTTCAACGACGTTTTGAACATCATGGAGCATATGAGGTGTTCCAGGAGTTGAAGTTAATATTTCAAGCAAATGCCTGGATTGAGAGATATGAAGTCTCCAATAAGTTCTACAGCTGCAAAATGGAGGAGAATAGTTCTGTCAGTGAACATTTACTCAGAATGTCTGGGTACCACAACCACTTGACTCGGTTGGGAGTTAATCTTCATGATGATAGTGTCATTGACAGAGTTCTTCAATCACTGCCACCAAGCTACAAGAGCTTCATGATGAACTATAATATGCAAGGGATGGATAAGACAATTCCCGAGCTCTTTGCAATGCTAAAGGCTGCGAAGGTAGAAATCAAGAAGGAGCATCAAGTGTTGATGGTCAACAAGACCACCAGTTTCAAGAAAAAGGGTAAAGGGAAGAAGGGGAACTTCAAGAAGAATGGCAAGCAAGTTGCTGCTCAAGTGAAGAAGCCCAAGTCTGGACCTAAGCCTCAGACTAAGTGCTTCTACTGCAAAGGGACTGGTCACTGGAAGCGGAACTGCCCCAAGTATTTGGCAGAGAAGAAGGATGGCAAAGTGAAAGCTATATTTGATATACATGTTATTGATGTGTACCTTACTAATGCTCGCAGGAGCACCTGGGTATTTGATACTGGTTCTGTTGCTAATATTTGCAACTCGGAATAGGGGCTACGGATTAAGTGAAGATTGGCTAAGGACGAGGTGACGATTGATACGTCTCCATCATATCTACTTTTCCAAACACTTTTGACCTTGTTTGGACTTTAACTTGCATGATTTGAATGGAACTAACCCGGACTAACGCTGTTTTCAGCAGAATTGCCATGGTGTTATTTTTGTGCAGAAATAAAAGTTCTCGAAATGACCTGAAACTTCACGGAGAATAATTTTGGAATGTATAAAAAATACTAGCGAAAGAATCAACATCAGGGGGCCCACACCATGTCCACGAGGGTGGGGGCGTGCCCACCCCCCTGGGGCGCCCCCCCTATCTCGTGGGCCCCCTGAGGCTCCACCGACCTCAACTCCAACTCTATATATTCACGTTCGGAGGGAAAAAAAATAAAAGAGAAGGATTCATCGCGTTTTACGATAGGAGCCGCCGCCAAGCCCTAATCTCTCTCAGGAGGGCTGATCTGGAGTCTGTTCGAGGCTCCGGGGAGGGGAATCCGTCGCCATCATCATCATCAACCTTCCTCCATCACCAATTTCATGATGCTCACCGCCGTGCGTGAGTAATTCCATCGTAGGCTTGCTGGACGGTGATGGGTTGGATGAGATTTATCATGTAATCGAGTTAGTTTTGTTAGGGTTTGATTCCTAGTATCCATTATGTTCTGAGATTGATGTTGCTATGACTTTGCTATGCTTAATGCTTGTCACTAGGGCCCAAGTGCCATGATTTCAGATCTGAACCTATTATGTTTTCATGAATATATGTGAGTTCTTGATCCTATTTTGCAAGTCAATAGTCACCTACTATGTGTTATGATCCGGTAACCCCGAAGTGACAATAATCGGGACCACTCCCGGTGATGACTATAGTTTGAGGAGTTCATGTATTCACGAAATGCTAATGCTTTGTTCCGGTACTCTATGAAAAGGAGGCCTTAATATCCCTTAGTTTCCAATAGGACCCCGCTACCATGGGAGGGTAGGACAAAAGATGTCATGCAAGTTCTATTCCATAAGCACGTATGACTATATTCGGAATACATGCCTACATTACATTGATGAACTGGAGCTAGTTTTGTGTCCCCTATGTTATAACTGTTGCATGAGGAATCGCATCCAACATAATTATCCATCATTGATCCATTGCCTACGAGCTTTTCACATACTGATCTTTTCTTAGTTACTTTTCCGTGCCACTGTTACAATTACTACAGAACCAATATTGTTACTTTTGCCATTGTTACCGTTACTTCCATATTGCTTTACTACTAAATACTTTGCTGCAGATATTAAGTCTTTCAGGTGTGGTTGAATTGACAACTCAACTGTTAATACTTGAGAATATTCTTTGGCTCCCCTTGTGTCGAATCAATAAATTTGGGTTGAATACACTACCCTCGAAAACTATTGCGATCCCCTATGCTTGTGGGTTATCAAGATATTTTCTGGCACCGTTGCTGGGGATCATAGCTCTATTCTTTGATTCACTTGGGATTTATATCTGTTGGTCACTATGAGGAACTTGAAATATGAAAGAACCAAGATTTTTTCCCTCAACTACGCGGGGGGGGGGGGGGGGGTAAGGAACAGCCATCTAGCTCTGGACTTGATTCACCTTCTGTTTTGAGTAAACTTGCGACACCTACTCCTGCTATTCATTCTGATGTGTCACATGTTAGTGATGATGCCACTTCTGCTTTGCATGATGCTTATGATGAAACTACTTCTATGCTTGATAATAGTGTGCCACTAGGTGAATTTCTTGATGAACAACTTGCTAGGGTTAGAGAGAATGAAATTATTGAAACTGATAATGTTGGGGAACGTAGTAATTTCAAAATTTTCCTACGCACACGCAAGATCATGGTGATGCATAGCAACGAGAGGGGGGAGTGTTTTCCACGTACCCTCGTAGACCGAAAGCGGAAGCGTTAGCACAACGCGGTTGATGTAGTCGTACGTCTTCACGATCCGACCAATCAAGTACCGAACGCACGGCACCTCCGAGTTCAGCACATGTTCAGCCCGATGACGTCCCGCGAACTCCGATCCAACCGACTGTTGAGGGAGAGTTTCGTCAGCACGACGACGTGGCGACGATGATGATATTCTACCGACATAGGGCTTCGCCTAAGCACCGCTACAGTATTATCGATGTGGACTATGGTGGAGGGGGCACCGCACACGGCTAAAAGATCAAATCAATTGGTGTGTCTATGGCGTGCCCCCCTGCCCCCGTATATAAAGGAGCAAGGGGGAGGTGCGTCCGGCCAGGAGGAGGCACGCCAGGAGGAGTCCTACTCCCATCGGGAGTAGTGGGAGTAGGACTCCCTCCCTTCCTTGTTGGATTAGGAGAAGGGGGGAAAGAGGAAGGAAAGGGGGGGCGCCGCCCCCCTCTCCTCGTCCTATTCGGAATAGGGGGAGGGGCGCGCGGCCCTGCCCTGGCTGCCTCTCCTCTTCTCCAATAAGGCCCACTATGGCCCATTAATCCCCCGGGGGGTTCCGGTAACCCCTCGGTACTCCGAAAAAATCCCGATTTCACCCGGAAGACTTCCTATATCCAAATATAGGCTTCCAATATATCATTCTTCATGTCTCAACCATTTCGAGACTCCTCGTCATGTCCGTGATCACATCCGGAACTCCAAACAACCTTCGGTACATCAAAACTCATAAACTCATAATATAACCTTCATCGAAACTTTAAGCGTGCGGACCCTACGGGTTCGAGAACTATGTAGACATGACCGAGACACGTCTCCAGTCAATAACCAATAGCGGAACCTGGATGCTCATATTGGCTCCCACATATTCTACGAAGATCTTTATCGGTCAAACCGCATAACAACATACGTTGTTCCCTTTGTCATCGGTATGTTACTTGCCCGAGATTCGACCGTCGGTATCTCAATACCTAGTTCAATCTCGTTACCGGCAAGTCTCTTTACTCGTTCCGTAATACGTCATCCCGCAACTAACTCATTAGATGCAATGCTTGCAAGGCTTTAAGTGATGTGCATTACCGAGTGGGCCCCGAGTTACCTTTCTGACAATCGGAGTGACAAATCCTAATCTCGAAATACGCCAACCCAACAAGTACCTTTGGAGACACCTGTAGAGCACCTTTATAATCACCCAGTTACGTTGTGACATTTGGTAGCACACAAAGTGTTCCTCCGCTAAACAGGAGTTGCATAATCTCATAGTCATAGGAACATGTATAAGTCATGAAGAAAGCAATAGCAACAAACTAAATGATCAAGTGCTATGCTAACGGAATGGGTCACGTCAATCATATAATTCTCCTAATGATGTGATCCCGTTAATCAAATGACAACTCATGTCTATGGTTAGGAAACATAACCATCTTTGATTAACGAGCTAGTCAAGTAGAGGCATACTAGTGACACTCTGATTGTTTATGTATACATATATCATGTTTCCGGTTAATACAATTCTAGCATGAATAATAAACATTTATCATGATATAAGGAAATAAATAATAACTTTATTATTGCCTCTAGGGCATATTTCCTTTAGTCTCCCACTTGCACTAGAGTCAATAATCTAGATTGCACAGTAATGATTCTAACACCCATGGAGTCTTGGTGCTGATCATTTTTTGCTCGTGGAAGAGGCTTAGTCAACGGGTCTGCAACATTCAGATCCATATGTATCTTGCAAATTTCTATGTCTCCCACCTGGACTAGATCCCGGATGGAATTGAAGCGTCTCTTGATGTGCTTGGTTCTCTTATGAAATCTGGATTCCTTCGCCAAGGCAATTGCTCCAGTATTGTCACAAAAGATTTTCATTGGACCCGATGCACCAGGTATGACACCTAGATCGGATATGAACTCCTTCATCCAGACTCCTTCATTTGTTGCTTCTGAAGCAGCTATGTACTTCGCTTCACACGTAGATCCCGCCACGACGCTTTGTTTAGAACCGCACCAACTGACAGCTCCACCGTTCAATGTAAACACGTATCCGGTTTGCGATTTAGAATCGTCTGGATCAGTGTCAAAGCTTGCATCAACGTAACCATTTACAATGAGCTCTTTGTCACCTCCATAAACGAGAAACATATCCTTAGTCCTTTTCAGGTATTTTAGGATGTTCTTGACCATTGTCCAATGATCCACTCCTGGATTACTTTGGTACCTCCTTGCTAGACTTATAGCAAGGCACACATCAGGTCTGGTACACAACATTGCATACATGATTGAGCCAATGGCTGAAGAATAGGGAACATCTTTCATCTTCTCTCTATCTTCTGCAGTGGTCGGGCATTGAGTCCTACTCAACTTCACACCTTGTAACACAGGCAATAACCCTTTCTTTACTTGATCCATTTTGAACTTCTTCAAAACTTTGTCAAGGTATGTGCTTTGTGAAAGTCCAATTAAGCGTCTTGATCTATCTCTATAGATCTTGATGCCCAATATATAAGCAGCTTCACCGAGGTCTTTCATTGAAAAACTCTTATTCAAGTATCCCTTTATGTTATCCAAAAATTCTATATCATTTCTAATCAGCAATATGTCATCCACATATAATATCAGAAATGCTACAGAGCTCCCACTCACTTTCTTGTAAATACAGGCTTCTCCAAAAGTCTGTACAAAACCAAATGCTTTGATCACACTATCAAAGCGTTTATTCCAACTCCGAGAGGCTTGCACCAGTCCATAAATGGATTGCTGGAGCTTGCACACTTTGTTAGCTCCCTTTGGATCGACAAAACCTTCCGGTTGCATCATATACAACTCTTCTTCCAGAAATCCATTCAGGAATGCAGTTTTTACATCCATTTGCCAAATTTCATAATCATAAAATGCGGCAATTGCTAACATGATTGGGACAGACTTAAGCATCGCTACGGGTGAGAAGGTCTCACCATAGTCAATCCCTTGAACTTGTCGAAAACCTTTCGCAACAAGTCGAGCTTTATAGACAGTAATATTACTGTCAGCATCAGTCTTCTTCTTGAAGATCCATTTATTCTCAATGGCTTGCCGATCATCGAGCAAGTTAACCAAAGTCCACACTTTGTTCTCATACATGGATCCCATCTCAGATTTCATGGCCTCAAGCCATTTTTCGGAATCTAGGCTCACCATCGCTTCTTCATATTTCATAGGTTCGTCATGGTCTAGTAACATAACCTCCAGAACAGGATTACCGTACCACTCTGGTGCGGATCTTACTCTGGTTGACCTACGAGGTTTAGTAACAACTTGATCTGAAGTTTCATGATCATCGTCATTAACTTCCTCACTAATTGGTATAGACGTCACAGAAACCGGTTTCTGTGATGAACTACTTTCCAATAAGGGAGCAGGTATGGTTACCTTATCAAGTTCTACTTTCCTCCCACTCACTTCTTTCAAGAGAAACTCCTTCTCTAGAAAGGATCCATTCTTAGCAACAAATGTCTTGCCTTCGGATCTGTGATAGAAGGTGTACCCAACAGTCTCCTTTGGGTATCCTATGAAGACACATTTCTCTGATTTGGGTTCGAGCTTATCAGGTTGAAGCTTTTTCACATAAGCATCGCAGCCCCAAACTTTAAGAAACGACAACTATGGTTTCTTGCCAAACCACAGTTCATAAGGCGCCGTCTCAACGGATTTCGATGGTGCCCTATTTAACGTGAATGCGGCCGTCTCTAAAGCATAACCCCAAAATGATAGCGGTAAATCAGTAAGAGACATCATAGATCGCACCATATCTAGTAAAGTACGATTACAATGCTCGAAAACACCATTACGTTGTGGTGTTCCGGGTGGCGTGAGTTGTGAAACTATTCCGCATTGTTTCAAATGTAGACCAAACTCATAACTCAAATATTCTCCTCCACGATCAGATCGTAGAAACTTTATTTTCTTGTTACGATGATTTTCAACTTCACTCTAAAATTCTTTGAACTTTTCAAATGTTTGAGACTTATGTTTCATTCAGTAGATATACCCATATCTGCTTAAATCATCTGTGATGGTGAGAAAATAATGATACCCGCCGCGAGCCTCAATATTCATTGGTCCACATACATCAGTATGTATGATCTCCAATAAATCAGTTGCTCGCTCCATCGTTCCGGAGAACGGCGTTTTAGTCATCTTGCCCATGAGGCACGGTTCGCAAGTACCAAGTGATTCATAATCAAGTGGTTCCAAAAGTCCATCAGTATAGAGTTTCTTCATGCGCTTTACATCGATATGACCTAAACGGCAGTGCCACAAATAAGTTGCACTATCATTATCAACTCTGCATCTTTTGGCTTCAACATTATGAATATGTGTATCACTACTATCGAGATTCATCAAAAATAGACCACTCTTCAAGGGTGCATGACCATAAAAGATATTACTCATATAAATAGAACAACCATTATTCTCTAATTTAAATGAATAACCGTCTCACATCAAACAAGATCCAGATATAATGTTCATGCTCAACACTGGCATCAAATAACAATTATTTAGGTCTAATACTAATCCCGAAGGTAGATGTAGAGGTAGCGTGCCAACGACAATCACATCGATTTTGGAACCATTTCCCACGCGCATCGTCACCTCATCCTTGGCCAGTGTTCGCTTAATCCGTAGTCCCTGTTTTGAGTTGCAAATATTAGCAACAGAACCAGTATCAAATACCCAGGTGCTACTACGAGCTCTGGTAAGGTACACATGAATAACATGTATATCATATATACCTTTGTTCACCTTGCCATCCTTCTTATCCGCCAAATACTTGGGGCAGTTCCGCTTCCAGTGACCAGTTTGCTTGCAGTAGAAGCGCTCAGTCTCAGGCTTAGGTCCAGACTTGGGTTTCTTCTCTTGAGCAGCAACTTGCTTGCTGTTCTTCTTGGAGTTCCCCTTCTTATTCCCTTTGCCCTTTCTCTTGAAACTGGTGGTCTTATTGACCATCAACACTTGATGCTCCTTCTTGATTTCCACCTCTGCAGCCTTTAGCATTGCGAAGAGCTCAGGAATCGTCTTATCCGTCCCTTGCATGTTATAGTTCATCACGAAGCTTTTGTAGCTTGGTGGTAGTGATTGAAGAATTCTGTCAATGACGCTATCATCCGGAAGATTAACTCCCAGTTGAATCAAGTGATTGCAGTACCCAGACATCTTGAGTATATGCTCACTGACAGAACTATTCTCCTCCATCTTGCAGCTGTAGAACTTATTGGAGACTTCATATCTCTCAATCTGGGCATTTTTTGAAATATTAACTTCAACTCCTGGAACATCTCATATGCTCCATGATGTTCAAAACATCGTTGAAGTCCCGTTTCTAAGCCATAAAGAATGGCACACTGTACTATCGAGTAGTCATCAACACGCGACTACTAGGCATTCACAGTGTCTGGAGTTGCTGGCGCAGGTGGTACACCTAGCGGTGCTTCCAGGACATAACTTTTCTGTGCAGCAATGAGGATAATCCTCAAGTTATGGACCCAGTCCGTGTAATTGCTACCATCATCTTTCAACTTTGCTTTCTCAAGGAACGCATTAAAATTCAACGGAACAACAGCACGGGCCATCTATCTACAATCAACATAGACAAGCAAGATACTATCATGTACTAAGTTCATGACAAATTTAAGTTCAATTAATCATATTACTAAAGAACTCCCACTTAGATAGACATCTCTCTAATCCTCTAAGTGATCACGTGATCCATATCAACTAAACCATATCCGATCATCACGTGAAATGGAGTAGCTTTCAATGGTGAACATCACTATGTTGATCATATCTACTTTATGATTCACGCTCGACCTTTCGGTCTCAGTGTTCCAAGGCCATATCTGCATATGCTAGGCTCGTCAAGTTTAACCTGAGTATTCTGCGTGTGCAAAACTGGCTTGCACCCGTTGTAGATGGACGTAGAGCTTATCACACCCGATCATCATGTGGTGTCTGGGCACGACGAACTTTGGCAACGGTGCATACTCAGGGAGAACACTTTTATCTTGAAATTTAGTGAGAGATCATCTTATAATGCTACCGTCAATCAAAGCAAGATAAGATGCAAAAAGATAAACATCACATGCAATCAATATAAGTGATATGATATGGCCATCATCATCTTGTGCTTGTGATCTCCATCTCTGAAGTACCGTCATGATCACCATCATCACCGGCGCGACACCTTGATCTCCATCGTAGTATCTTTGTCGTCTCGCCAATCTTATGCTTCTACGACTATCACTACCGCTTAGTGATAAAGTAAAGCATTATAGGGCGATTGCATTGCATACAATAAAGCGACAACCATATGGCTCCTGCCAGTTGCCGATAACTCGGTTACAAAACATGATCATCTCATACAATAAAATTTAGCATCATGCTTTGACCATATCACATCACAACATGCCCTGCAAAAACAAGTTAGACGTCCTCTACTTTGTAGTTGCAAGTTTTACGTGGCTGCTACGGGCTGAGCAAGAACCGTTCTTACCTATGCATCAAAACCACAATGATAGTTTGTCAAGTTGGTGCTGTTTTAACCTTCGCAAGGACCGGGCGTAGCCACACTCAGTTCAACTAAAGTTGGAGAAACCGACACCCGCCAGCCACCTGTGTGCAAAGCACGTCAGTAGAACCAGTCTCGCGTAAGCGTACGCGTAATGTCGGTCCGGGCCGCTTCATCCAACAATACCGCCGAACCAAAGTATGACACGCTGGTAAGCAGTATGACTTATATCGCCCACAACTCACTTGTGTTCTACTCGTGCATATGACATCTACGCATAAAACCTGGCTCGGATGCCACTGTTGGGGAACGTAGTAATTTCAAAATTTTCCTACGCACACGCAAGATCTTGGTGATGCATAGCAACGAGAGGGGAGAGTGTTGTCCATGTACCCTCGTAGACCGAAAGTGGAAGCGTTAGCACAACGCGGTTGATGTAGTCGTATGTCTTCACGATCCGACCGATCAAGTATCGAACGCACGGCACCTCCGAGTTCAGCACACATTCAGCCCGATGACGTCCCTCGAACTCTGATCCAGCCGAGTGTTGAGGGAGAGTTTTGTCAGCACGATGGAGTGGTGACGATGATGATGTTCTACTAACGCAGGGCTTCGCCTAAGCACCGCTACAGTATTATCGATGTGGACTATGGTTGAGGGGGGGGCACCGCACATGGCTAAAAGATCAAATCAATTGTTGTGTCTATGGGGTGCCCCCTGCCCCCGTATATAAAGGAGCAAGGGGGGAGGTGTGGCCGGCCAGGAGGAGGCGCGCCAGGAGGAGTCCTACTCCCACCGGGAGTAGGTTGGATTTGGAGAAGGGGGGAAAGAGGAGGGAGAGAGGAAGGAAAGGGGGGTGCCGTTCCCCTCTCCTTGTCCTATTCAGACTAGGGGGAGGGGCGCCCGGCCCTGCCCTGGACGCCTCTCCTCTTCTCCACTAAGGCCCACTATGGCCCATTAATCCCCCGGGGGGTTCCAGTAACCCCTTGGTACTCGGGAAAAATCCCGATTTCACCCGGAGCACTTCCGATATCCAAATATAGGCTTCCAATATATCAATCTTCATGTCTCGACCATTTCGAGACTCCTCGTCATGTCCGTGATCACATCCGGAACTCCGAACAACCTTCGGTAGATCCAAACTCATAAACTCATAATATAACCGCCATCGAAACTTTAAGCGTGCGGACCCTATGGGTTCGAGAAATATGTAGACATTACCGAGACACGTCTCCGGTCAATAACCAATATGGGAACCTGGATGCTCATATTGGCTCCCACATATTCTACGAAGATCTTTATCGGTCAGACCGCATAACAACATACGTTGTTCCCTTTGTCATCGGTATGCTACTTGCCCGAGATTCGATCGTCGGTATCTCAATACCTAGTTCAATCTCGTTACCAACAAGTCTCTTTACTCGTTCCGTAATACATCATCCCGCAACTAACTCATTAGTTGCAATGCTTGCAAGGCTTTAAGTGATGTGCATTACCGAGTGGGCCCAGAGTTACCTCTCCGACAATCGGAGTGACAAATCCTAATCTCAAAATACGCCAACCCAACAAGTACCTTTGGAGACACCTGTAGAGCACCTTTATAATCACCCAGTTACGTTGTGATGTTTGGTAGCACACAAAGTGTTCCTCCGGTAAACAGGAGTTGCATAATCTCATAGTCATAGGAACATGTATAAGTCATGAAGAAAGCAATAGAAACAAACTAAACGATCAAGTGCTAAGCTAATAGAATGGGTCATGTCAATCACATCATTCTCCTAATGATGTGATCCTGTTAATCAAATGACAACTCATGTCTATGGTTAGGAAACATAACCATCTTTGATTAACGAGCTAGTCAAGTAGAGGCATACTAGTGACACTCTGTTTTTTATGTATTCACACATGTATCGTGTTTCCGGTTAATACAATTCTAGCATGAATAATAAACATTTATCATGATATAAGGAAATAAATAATAACTTTATTATTGCCTCTAGGGCATATTTCCTTCAGATAATATTGATGAAAGTGATGATGAAGATTCTCCCCCTAGATATGAATTGCCTGTTGTTCCTGAGGGTTATGTTATGGATGAAGAAACTGCTAGAGACTTTTTAGCTTGCAACGATAGATATGATCTTAAGACACTGTTAGCTAAGCTGAAAGAAAAATCCTTGAATGCTAGAATGAAGCATGACCCTACTTTTGCTACTTCACCTATCTGTATTTCCGACAAGGATTATGATTTCTCTGTCGATCCTGAGTTAATTACTTTGGTTGAATCTGATCATTTTTACGGCTATGAATCTGAAACTGTTGTGGCACATCTTACTAAATTAAATGATATAGCCACCTTGTTCACTAATGATGAGAAAACTCGCTATTACTTTATCCTTAAGTTATTTCCGTTCTCATTAAAGGGTGATGCTAAAACATGGTTTAATTCTCTTGATCCTGGTTGTGTGCGTAGTCCCGAGGATATGACTTATTACTTCTGTGCTAAATATTTCCCTACTCATAATAAACAAGCTGTCTTAAGGGACATATATAATTTTGTGCAAATTGAAGAAGATAGTCTCCCACAAGCTTGGGGGAGGCTTCTCCGATTACTTAATGCTTTGCCCGATCATCCTCTCAAGAAAAATTAAATACGTGATATCTTTTATAATGGACTAACTGATGCTTCCAAAAACCACCTGGATAGTTGTGCTGGTTGTGTTTTCAAGGAAAGAAATATTGATTAAGCTGAATTGCTATTGTATGATATGTTGAGTAATGAAAATGATTGGACACTTACTGAACAAACTCCTAGGCCAACTCCGAAGAAAAGGGGTATTCTATTTCTCAGTCCTGAAGATATGCAAGAGGCAAAGAAACCTATGAAAGAAAAAGGTATTAAAGCTGAAGATGTTAAGAATTTACCACCTATTGAAGAGATACATGGTCTTGATAACCCGACACAGGTAGTAAAGGTAAATTCTCTCTATAGATTTCATAAGGGCTAAATCACATCTACTAAGTTTGCTAGCCAATGCTTGGATGAGTTTGATAATTTTATGGTTAAACAAGAAGACTTCAATGCTTATGTTGGTAGACAATTGAAACGCAATGCTTATATGATTGAACACTTGAGTGATTATATGTCTAGAGTTAAAGGTGAACTTAAACTTATTAGTAAACATGCTTCTATGGTTACCACTCAAGTAGAACAAGTACTTAAAGCTCAAAATGATTTGCTCAATGAATTAAATAATAAGAAAAATGATAATGCTGTTACAGTTATGACTAGAGGGGGTAAAATGACTCAGGAACCTTTGTATCCTGGGCGCCACCCTAAGAGAATTGAGCAAGATTCTCAGAGAACTAATGTTGATGCACCTAGTCCTTCTAAAAAGAAGAAAAGGAAAAATGATAGGACTTTGCATACTTCTAGTGAACCTATTGTTGACATACCTGAGAATCCCAATGATATTTCTATTTGTGATGTCGAAACAAAATCTGGTAATGAACCTGAACCTAGTGATAATATTAATGATGATGTTCATGTTGATGCTCAACCTAGCAATAACAATGATGTAGAGATTGAACCTGATGTTGATCTTGATAACCCACAAACAAAGAATCAATGTTATGATAAGAGAGACTTCGTTGCTAGGAAGCACAGTAAAGAAAGAGAACCATGGGTTCAGAAACCCATGCTATTTCCTCCTAAACCATCCAAGAAAAAGGATGATGAGGATTTTGAGCGCTTTGCTGAAATGATTAGACCTATCTTTTTGCATGTGCGTTTAACTGATATGCTTAAAATGAATCCTAGTATGCTAAATATATGAAAGATATTGTCACAAATAAAAGAAAGATACCGGAAGCTGAAATTTCCACCATGCTTGCTAATTATACTTTTAGGGTGGAATACCAAAGAAACTAGGAGATCCCGGAGTACCAACTATACCATGCTCCATTAAAAGAAACTATGTTAAAACTGCTTTATGTGATCTTGGAGCCGGTGTTAGTGTTATGCCTCTCTCTTTATATCGTAGACTTGATTTGAATAGGTTAACACCTACTGAAATATCTTTGCAAATGGCTGATAAATCAACTGCTATACATGTCGGTATTTGTGAGGATGTGCCTGTTGTGGTTGCAAACGTTACTATTTTAACGGACTTTGTTATTCTTGGTATTCCTGAGGACGATAGTATGTCTATTATTCTTGGTAGACCCTTTTTGAATACTGCAGGGGTTGCTATTGATTGCAACAAAGGCAATGTCACTTTTCATGTTAATGGTAATGAGCATACAGTACATTTTCCGACAAAACAACCTCAAGTCCACAGTATCAATTCTATTGAAAAAATTCCAAAGATTATTATTGGAGGTTTTGAATTTCCTCTTCCTACTATCAAGAAGAAATATGATATTCTTATTGTTGGGGACATGCATATCCCCGTTGAGGTAACTTAGTGTTATTCGAAAATTCTCCAGTTTCATGTTATTCGAAAAGAGTTTGTTAACAAGACTTGATCAACCTTGTTAGTGGATTCCTTTTGATGAGCATGAGATGGACGAAGTTAGAAAGCACAACTCTCTGTACCCTCTTTTTACTTTATGTTATTTAGATTAAATAAAGCAAAAATAGTATTTTCTGTCTGTTTTCTGAACTATCCTTGCAATAAAAAATACCCTAAAATAAAAGTTCTCCAAATGCCCTGAAAATTTTATATGATTTTTTCTAGAATATTTAAGAAATATTGGCACTGAGAACACACTTGGGGGACCCACCACCTGGCAACGAGGGTCCAGGGCACGCCTACCCCCTGGCCGCGCCCCTGCCTCGTGGACCCCACGTGGGCCCCCTCCACTTATTCTTGCACCCACACACTTCATCTTCCTCCAGAAAAATCCTCCGCCAGCTCAAACCCGAGTTCTAGCTCATCTTGCTGCCATTTTTGATCTCCTAGCTCAAAGCTCCATTCACAAAACTGCTTTGGGGGATTGTTCTTCGGTATGTGACTCCTCCGATGGTCCAATTAGTTTTTGTTCTAGTGCT
The DNA here is from genome assembly GCA_034509565.1 of Triticum monococcum. NCBI lineage: Eukaryota > Viridiplantae > Streptophyta > Magnoliopsida > Poales > Poaceae > Triticum > Triticum monococcum. The sequence goes on along the minus strand of CM067845.1, from coordinate 359,424,450 downwards.
TTATTTATTGCAAATTTTTGTTGCTTAGGTGACCTTGTTCTTGAGCTTGCATGTCAAATTTATGTGGTCAAAAGTAGTTTTAATGCATGATATAGTCTCTAGGCACTTGTGGGAGTAGTTGCTATCAATCTTGTTGAGTTTGATTCACTTTTATTTTGAGTCACTAAAAATTTCAGAAATTTTTCAGAGGAAGAAATATGTTTAGGAAAATGTACCAAGGTGGTTCCTCAAGGAAGCAAGGCCCAAGGCTCGCGATACGTGAGCCAGACAATGAACTACCAAGGGAAGCTCAAGTGTGGCCTTGTGAATGGTCGTCAGAGGAGTTCATGGTCCAAGCAGGCATCAAGGATGAATTTGATGTGTATGTGTGTAACACCGATATTGAGAGCTTCGTGTCAGATAAGTGCCGGCAATACCTCTATCTAACTGATTCATTTGTGAGAAGGTTTAAATTTACATCCTCGGGCAATTCTCACACTTTTTATTTGATCTTTATGATAAATCATATACCATGGACCTAGAAGATTTTAATACTGCTTGTAAACTCCCGCACAGGGGCAATGTTTGTGAACCTCACAAATCTGAATATAAAGACTTTCTTGCTAGTATTACTGTGGGGGAATCTAGGGAAATCACACAAGCTATCATAGGAAGCATTCATTTCCCTTCCGTACATTATTTTGCTCTCTTCATTGGTAGATGCATTAACGAGAAAGATGAGGCTTGTCACATGTGCATTCCAGATCTTAGTGTCCTCAAGAGTGCGGTATTAGGTGATAAACAATATAACTTGGGGGCTATTGTTGCACGTAGGTTGCATCACAACAGTATAAGTGGAGATTTGTTTGGTGGAATTTATGCAACTCGTGTAGCTAACTATCTTGATATACCCATACGTGGAAATGATATAGAATTACCTCCTGCTTACATATATTATGATGCCATGGTTCGCCATCAGTTTGTTGAGAGGAATGAACAATTCCTCCAGTACCGACTAATCTTTGACAGACGGTGCACCGTCCATATCACCCTCCCTGCTCCTACTTTCTTTGACTTTCAGGTAAAAGGAGATATGTTATAACTAGGGAGGAAGCAAACGAATGTGAGAGGAGGACGGAGGCAGCTCGCCTCCAAGTTGCAGCTCGTCACGTAGTAGCTACTACATCTCAATATGACCCCAGTTACAACTTTGGATATCCACCAGGCCAGTCATGGCCATAGACCAACTTAGGCCAAAAGCCTAAGCTTGGGGGAGTATGTATTTCTCACCGACATTACATTCGTCTTCACACACTCATGCCAGTTTTCGGTGCTCATACTTTTTCACTGTACTATCCATGCTAGTTTATTTTCTTTTCCAGCATTCTTCTTGTGTGTTTGAAAAATCTTTAGAAAAACCAAAAAAATTAGTTGTAGCTTTTAGCTAGTTTACTTTCCATGCTTGTAGTAGTTGTAATTAAAAAGAAAACCCAAAAAGATTTCTCGTTCTTTTTTTGCTTGTTGGGAGCTTTCCCGTGTAAATAGTTTTGTTTCTTTTCTTTTCTTTGGGGGTCGAGAGGAGAAGACCATGATGAAAATGTTGAGTGGATCTCATATGCATTATTGTTGATCTAACCAAGAGCCCATATTACCTTGTCTTCTCCCTTGTATTGAATGCTTGCAGATTCCAGCTTATTCCAATGCACGTGCACTATTATTATTACCCACACCGTTCAGTCATGCAAGTGAAAGGCAATAATGATGATATATGATGAACGGATTGAGATGAGAGAAGCTGGTATGAACTCGACCTATCTTGTTTTTGTAAATATGATTAGTTCATCGTTCCTGATTCAGCCTATTATGAATGAAACATGTTTGCAATGACAATTAGGGATTGTAGTTTCTCATGCCATGCTTAATTAGCTAGGAGTTTATAATGGTTTACCTTGCGTGCCAACATGCTATTAAAATGGTTGTGATGTGGTATGATAGGGTGGCATCCTCCTTTGAATGATTCCATGATATTTATGTTCATGGTGAATTATATCCTACTCATGCTTGCATTCAGTGTTGATTAATTTTAATGCATGTTTATGACTATCATCGCTCTCTAGCTGGTCGCTTCCCAGTCTCTTTCTAGCCTTCACTTGTACTAAGCGGGGATACTGCTTGTGCATCCACTTCCATAAACCCCAAAAGTTATTCCATATGAGTCCACCATACCTTCCTATATGCGGTATCTACCTACCGTTCCAAGTAAATTTGTATGTGCCAAACTCTAAACCTTCAAATGAAATTTTGTTTTGTATGCTCGAATAGCTCATGTATCAACTAGGGTTGTCTATATCTTCCATGCTAGGTGGGTTATTCTCAAGAGGAGTGGACTCCGCTCCTCGTTCATGAGAAAATGGCCGGTACCCGGGATGCCCAGTCCCATGCTTAAATTAAAATAATTGCAAACAAAACTCCCCCTGGATTGTTGTTAGTTGGAGGCACCCGTTGTTTCGGACAAGCCATGGATTGATGTTTGTTGGTGGTAGGGGGAGTATAAACAATACCATTCTGTTTGGGAACCGCCTATAATGTGTGTAGCATGGAAGATATCAAGATCTCTCGGTTGTTATGTTGACAATGAAAGTATACCACTCAAAATATTGTTCATCTCTATTTCAAAATCGAGCTCTGGCACCTCTACAAATCCCTGCTTCCCTCTAAGAAGGGCCTATGTATTTACTTTTATGTTGAGTCATCATCCTCTTATTAAAAAGCACCAGTTGGAGAGCACCATTCTCATTTGCATGCATTAATATTAGTTTACATTGAGTATGACTGTGACTGGATCTCTTTTACCATGAATTACAATGTTTAGTCAGTCCTTGATCTTCAGAGGTGCTCTGCATTTATGTTTTGCGGTCTCGGAAAGGGCTAGCGAGATACCATCTTGTTATATCATATCATGATTGTTTGGAGAAAGTGTTGTCATCCGAGATTTAATATTATTGCTCGCTAGTTGATTATGCCATTGATATGAGTAAACATGAGACCAAAATGTTATTGTGAATATGGTTAGTTCATAATCTTTACTGAAAACTTGAATGCTCGCTTTACATATTTTCAACAACAAGATCAAACAGAGTTTGTAAAAGTGTTTCTTTATCACTTTCAGTTTGTCAACTGAATTACTTGAGGACAAGCAAAGGTTTAAGCTTCGGGGAGTTGATACGTCTCCATTGTATCTACTTTTCCAAACACTTTTGACCTTGTTTTGGACTCTAACTTGCATGATTTGAATAGAACTAACCCGGACTTACGTTGTTTTCAGCAGAATTGCCATGGTGTTATTTTTGTGCAGAAATAGAAGTTCTCGGAATGACCTGAAACTTCACGGAGAATATTTCTGGAATATATAAAAAATACTAGTGAAAGAATCAACGTCAGGGGCCCACACTTTGTCCACGAGGGTGGGGGTGCGCCCCCCCTATCTCGTGGGACCCCTAAGGCTCCACTGACCTCAACTCCAACTCTATATATTCACATTCGGGGAGAAAAAAATCAGAGAGAAGGATTCATTGCGTTTTACGATACAGAGCCGCCGCCAAGCCCTAATCTCTCCCGAGAGGGCTGATCTGGAGTCCGTTCGGGGCTCCGGAGAGGGGAATCTGTCGCCATCGTCATCATCAACCTTCCTCCATCACCAATTTCATGATGCTCACCGCCGTGCGTGAGTAATTCCATCGTAGGCTTGTTGGACGGTGATGGGTTGGATGAGATTTATCATGTAATCGAGTTAGTTTTGTTAGGTTTTGATCCCTAGTATCCATTATGTTCTGAGATTGATGTTGCTATGACTTTGCTATGCTCAATGCTTGTCACTAGGGCCCGAGTGCCATGATTTCAGATCTGAACCTATTATGTTTTCATGAATATATGTGAGTTCTTGATCCTATTTTGCAAGTCAATAGTCACCTACTATGTGTTATGATTCGGTAACCCTGAAGTGAAAATAATCGGGACCACTCCCGGTGATGACTACAGTTTGAGGAGTTCATGTATTCACGAAATGCTAATGCTTTGTTCCGGTACTCTATTAAAAGGAGGCCTTAATATCCCTTAGTTTCTAATAGGACCCCGCTGCCACGGGAGGGTAGGACAAAAGATGTCATGCAAGTTCTTTTCCATAAGCACGTATGACTATATTCGGAATACATGCCTACATTACATTGATGAACTAGAGCTAGTTCTGTGTCACTCTATGTTATAACTGTTGCATGAGGAATCACATCTGACATAATTATCCATCACTGATCCATTGCCTATGAGCTTTTCACATATTGATCTTTTCTTAGTTACTTTTCCGTTCCCACTGTTACAATTACTATAGAACCAATAATGTTACTTTTGCCACTATTATTGTTACTTCCATATTGCTTTGCTACTAAATACTTTGTTGCAGATATTAAGTCTTTCAGGTGCGGTTGAATTGACAACTCAACTGTTAATACTTGAGAATATTCTTTGGCTCCTGAGGGAGTCCTGGATTAGGGGGTCCTCGGACTGCTGGACTATATACTTTGGCCGGACTATTGGACTATGAAGATACAAGATTGAAGACTTCGTCATGTGTCCGGGCGGGACTCTCCTTCGCGTGGAAGGCAAGCTTGGCAATTCGGATATGTAGATCTCCTCCCTTGTAACCGACTCTGTGTAACCCTAGCCCTCTTTGGTGTCTATATAAACCGGAGGGTTTAGTCCGTAGGACAACAACAATCATAATCATAGGCTAGCTTCTAGGGTTTAGCCTCTATGATCTCGTGGTAGATCAAATCTTGTAATACTTATATCATCAAGATCAATCAAGCAGGAAGTAGGGTATTACCTCCATCGAGAGGGCCCGAACTGGGTAAACATTGTGTCCCCCGCCTCCTGTTACCATCCGCCTTAGACGCACAGTTCGGGACCCCCTAACCGAGATCTGCCGGTTTTGACACCGACATTGGTGCTTTCATTGAGAGTTCCACGGTGCCATCACCATAAGGCTTGATGGTTCCTTCGATCATCGGCAACAATGCGATCCAGGGTGAGGATTTTCCCCCTGGACATATCTTCGTATTCGGCGGCTTCGCACTGCGGGCCAACTCGCTTGGCCATATGGAGCAGATCGAGAGCTACGCCCCTGGCCATCAGGTCGGGTTTGGAAACTTAAACTATACTGCCAACATCCATGGAGACTTGATCTTCGACGGATTCGAGCCCGTGTCAGGTGCGCCGCATAGTCACGACGAGCATGACTTAGCTCTGCGGCCGGACACTATTCGGGAGATCACCCCTGTGGCAACTCCGGCCCTCGATCCGGAGCAGATCGCGCCGTTCGAGGACGGGTGGATGGACCCCGCCACAAAGGCCACACACTCAGCGGCGATAGAGCCGAATATTGACTTCACCTCCTATGAGACCTGTGTTGTCGGATCCTTGGATTCGTCCCCGGTCACGGGCTCCGAACCACCTGCGTTCGTGCCTATCGAATCTGATTGGGCACCAATCATGGAGTTTTCCTCCGCGGATACCTTTCAGCACACGCCCTTGGGCAATGTGCTAAATTCATTGAGGTCTCTCTCCTTGTCAGGAGGCCCTTGGCCGAACTGTGTCCGGATTGAGTGGGAAGCGGACAACGAAGAAATTCGTCCCCCACCCACCACCCACTTAATAGCCACTGTCGACGAATTATCCGACATGCTCGACTTCGGCTCCGAAGACATCGATGGTATGGATGATGATGCGGGAGAAGAACAGGAACCACCGCCCACAGGGCGCTGGACTGCCACCTCATCATATGATATATACATGGTGGACACCCCCAAAGAAAGCAACGTCAATAAGGCAACGGAGGATAATCCCCTTGAGAAGCAATATAAGCACCGGCGTCATCAGCGCCACTCTAAGCCTCGCCATAACAAAAGAAGCGATACCAGCACGAGAGACAATAACACTGCGGATAGTGCCGAAGACAAAGACAATCCCCTCCAGCCAGGCTTCGAGAAGGAGGATGGGCAAGCTAACCCTAAGAAACAAGCGACAGACGGAGAATCAGAAGATGACACTTACGTGTCCCTCTCCGAAGACGAGGCGAGCCTCGGCGACGAAGAATTTATCATGCCTAAGGATCCCGCATTCCTTGACAACTTCTAGGGCACTTATGTGCAACCACCGGATGCCGATGACTTGAGTCACATAACCCAACAGCCAGGGGAATCAGCCAGGAAATTCTGGACTCGGTTCCTAACTAAAAAGAACCAAATTGTTGACTGTCTGAATGCCGAGGCCTTAGCGGCATTTAAGCATAACATCCGCGACGAGTGGCTCGCCCGACACCTTGGACAAGAAAAGCTAAAATCCATGGAAGCCCTCACGACACTCATGACCCGCTTTTGTGCGGGCAAGGATAGCTGGCTGGCTTGCAGCAACAACACATCAAGAAACCCTGGCAATTCAGATGCCAAAGATAGCAACGCCAGGCCACGTCACAACAGACACAAGCACCGCAACAACGGTGACAACGCCGAAGACACGGCTGCTAATGCCGGATTCAGTGGCTCTAAATCCGGTCTGCAGAAAAAGCCGTTCGAAAGAAGTAATCCGGGCCCGTCCAGCTTGGACCGCACACTCGATCTTTCGTGTCAAATTCACGGCACCCCCGATAAACCAGCCAACCACACCAACAGAGAATGTTGGGTGTTCAAACAGGCCGGCAAGTTGAATGCCAAAAACAAGGAAAAGGGGCTACATAGCAACGACGAGGAGGAGCCCCGGCCGCCGAACACAGGAGGACAGAAGAAATTTCCTCCCCAAGTGAAAACGGTAAACATGATATACGCAACCCATATTCCCAAGCAGGAATGGAAGCGTGCACTGAGGGACGTCTATGCGATGGAGCCAGTCGCCCCAAAGTTCAACCCATGGTCTTCTTGTCCGATCACCTTCCATCGCAGGGACCACCCCACCAGTATCCGTCATGGCGGTTCTGCCGCATTGGTCCTTGACCCCATCATTGACGAATTTCACCTCACTCGAGTCCTTATGGACGGCGGCAGTAGCCTGAACCTGCTCTATCAGGATACAGTGCGCAAAATGGGTATAGACCCCTCAAGGATCAAACCCACCAAAACCACCTTTAAAGGTGTCATCCCAGGTGTAGAGGCCTGTTGCACGGGCTCAATCACACTGGAAGTGGTCTTCGGATCTCCGAACAACTTCCGAAGCGAGGAGTTAATCTTCGATATCGCCCCCTTCTGCAGTGGCTATCACGCACTGCTCGGACGAATCGCATTTGCCAGATTCAATGCGGTACCGCATTATGCAAACCTCAAGCTCAAAATGCCAGGACCTCGCGGGGTTATAACAGTTAATGGAAACACAGAACGCTCGCTCCGCACGGAGGAGCACACTGCGGCCCTCGCAGCAGAAGCGCAAAGCAGCCTTATGAGGCAAACCGCCAATTCGGCGAAAAAGACCCCGGACACCTTCAAGCGAGTCCGGAGTACCCTGCAAGAGGATCGCCAGGCACGTTTAGAGCTCGCCTAGCAATTCGGCCTCCGTCCTAGTCCCAGTCAAGCGGCGAAATTTGCGCCGCATGTACATAATTACGCACTCAAGATACCATGGGCATAGGTAGAGGCACGGCCATGGCATGGCCCACAATGCGGCTCAACCACTTCAGGACCCGTATACCTTTAACATTTTCTTCCTTTCAGTCCCCTATTCTTTGAAGGCCCTCTCCGATCGTCTGATTATCGGACCCGTCATGGGAAGGAAACATCGAGGAAGCAAGAAGCTTTGACGTACAAGGGAATCCTCAGGTGGTCTCTGATAACGATCAATATACCTGTTTTGCGTACCCACACACGGCTTGACCTTGGATAGGACATGTCAAATAGTCCTATCTTTTACTTATTGCACTACATGTATGCACACGCTTTGACTCATCATCTAAATAACAATGTACAGCATTAGCTCATTATTGCATTCCTTTATCTTTTTTCACTGTCTACTTAATTACGACAAATCGCACCCGTACATTCTGATACAACCAGTGCGCCAGGGGCTTCAGTGTACCCCATAACACGGCATGAAAAATCCGAACACTTTCGACAGTGCAGCACCCCGAACTTATAGCATTATATGCATCAGCTCCGAATCATGTCTTGGGTCAATAGTTGGGTTTGTCCAGCTCCCATGTTTTGGTACCTTAAATTCCGCTATATCGGGTAAGGTAGCACTGGGAGAACTACTGCGATTGTGTCCCAGTTCTTCCGGACAAGCACCTCAGTAGAGAAAGCCGAAAACTGACTGTCATGATGCGGTGAGAGTTGGTCGCTGTTCGAGAGGTCTCAAATCCTTAAAGATTTTTCTGCTTTGGGCGAGGAGTCGGCCTTGTCCAATTTAGGCGTACATAGCACCCCAAGTTCGGCCTTCCAAATACTAGGGGCTTTGCCGAAATTTAAAATTGTAGACTTCTATGGCTAAGTGAGAGTGATAAAGCTTTATAGTCCGATTGCCCGGTTCGTTGTGCTGAACACCTCCTTTGAAGGACCCAAAACTGGGATAAAGAGTGGTCAGGTTTATCCCGAACACCTCAGTACTAGTTACATGGGGGTAGAAATCGACGACTGGCCAACTCTCAAATTTTATAAACAGCCGCACAGAAGGTAATATTTCAAATTAACAAGCGTTACATAGCGCACATGAACTCGTTCCACATTACAGGATCACATGAGTACATTCATTCAAATATTACATCCTTAGCACATTCCTCTGCCACAAAGCGAGCACCCTTCAGGACACTATCATAATACTTTTTGGGGGTGGCGATGCTCCTTGCCCTCCGGCGGCCCCTCCTTCACCAGCTTTTCGGCGTCCATCTTCGCCCAGTGCACTTTCGCCCGGGCAAAAGCCCTGCACGCACCCTCAATGCAGACGGACCGCTTAATGACTTCAAACCGTGGGCAGGCGTTCACAAGCCGCCTTACCAGGCCGAAATAGCTGCCAGGCAGGGGCTCGCTAGGCCACATCCGGACTATGAGGCCCTTCATGGCTAGTTTGGCTGCCTTATGAAGCTCGACCAGTTGCTTCAACTGGTCGCTCAAGAGCATCGTATGTTCGGTCCCAATATATTGAGACCAGAACAACTTCTCCATTGAGCTCCCTTCCTCGGCCCGGTAGAACTCCGCGGCATCCGACACACTGCTGGGTAGATCTGCGAACGCTCCTGGAGAGCTCCGAATTCGGGTAAGTAAAAGGAAAGTTTCCTTCACATGCTTGCTTTGCATAATGAATGCCTTACCCACCGCTATCTTCTTGACGGCCTCAATTTCCTGGAGGGCCTTTTGGGCTTCGGCCTTGGCATTTTGTGCGTTCTCGAGGGCCTTCGGAAGCTTGGACCCTTGCGTCTTAGAGTCACGCTCCAAGGACTCGTACTTCTTGACAAACTCCTGGAGCTCTTGCTGAACCTCGCCGACTCGTGCCTCTTGCTTCTCACGCTCGACACGCTCCTTGGCCTCTTTGCCTTCGGCCTCAGACAGTGCCTTCTTCAGGGCCACCACTTCGGTCGTGGCCCCTCGCAAAAGTCATGACGATCCTGTGATCTAGCAACCACTTTCCTTTTTCTTTATCAATAAACAGACGAGGTATTACTTACCTTTGTTCTCTTCGAGCTGCCTCTTGGTAAGGCCGAGCTCTTCCTCGGACCGCTCAAGGTCCCGCTTCAGTGCGGAGACCTCCGTCGTGCGAGCGGCAGCGGCCAGTAGTGAAGCCTGCTTATTCACATAGACATATTCTGATTAGACTCCTGTGATTATTATTTGATCATCTGTTCGGCCTTTCTTTGCGAACACCAAACAAAGCATCAGGGGCTACTGTCTATGATGTAACATTTTCTCATAATTTGATTACTTACCTCAAAGCCTGTTAGGAGGCTAGCACAGACTTCAGTCAGTCCGCTTTTGGCCGACCGAACCTTCTTGACCACCGCACTCATGATAGTGCGGTGCTCTTTGTTAATGGAAGCGCCGTGAAGCGCTTCTAGCAAATTGTCCGGTGCCTTTGGATGGACAAAGGCCATCGGCATAGACGGCTTGCCCCCCTTGGCGAGGGGTCGCTTGACAGAATCCGGAACCACTGGAGGTTCCGACACAGTATTCAGCTGGGGGCTAGACTTGCTGCCCCCGACATTAGAGCCCATGGGAGTCTTGCCCGTGCGCCCAGCGTCCGGAATGTCACCTTGGGACGCCTCCAGAACTGTCTCCCCTTGGTTCAGTACCCTTTGAGACAACACCTCTACATCGTCCGCAGGGCAGGGGGAGGAGGCGGTCGGGAGTGAATCGTTGTTCATCTCTGACGGGCCCAAAGACTCATCCGAAGAGGATACGTCAATATGGGCTTTGGATGGGCTGCATGATCATGTTCCGCATGATAAGAAGCAATAAAATAAAAAATACCAAGAACTATTATGGTATCCAGATACTTAAGACTTCGCAGGGGCTTGTCCCTGGGTAACCACTCCTCGACGCTAAAAGCGGACGCCGTGGAGCAGTCCGGAAGGAGAGTCCTTCCCTTCTTGGACCCTTCGGCCTCCCCTGATGGTGCGGCCTTCCTTTTCTTGTCTCCCCCAGCTAGGAGGGAGAACTTTCCTCTTCCTCCTCCTCATTTTCGTGGGAGGAGGGCACCTCAGTGTTATCGGACGATGAGTCCGATATGACCTTGCGCCGGAGACCTTTCCTGGTCCCCGTGGCCTTCTTCTTGGACTTCTTCTCCGGCGCCTCATAGGGCGCCGGAACTAGCATCTCCGTTAAGAGAGCCCTTGTTGGATCTTCAGGCAGTGGGGCCGGACAATTGATCCGCTTCGCTGTCACGACCCAATCCTGTTAAATGGTGTGGAGGCTTAGATCCCCCACATGATTATACTAGGGAAAGAAACATCTTACGAGATATAAGGAGCTCACCGGATTGGCAGGGCGCTTTGCGCTGAGTCCGCGATCCTCGGTAAGGGGAGGAGGTACCTCAGCAAACTTGAACAGCATCTTCCAGATGTCCTGGTGCGTCGTGTCAAAGAGCTCTCACAACGTCTGGTGCTTAGTTGGGTCAAACTCCCACATATTGAATGCCCGTCTTTGACACGGGAGGTTCCGGCGGAAGAGCATGACCTGGACCACATTGACAAGCTTGATTTTCTTGCTTATCATTTTTAACACAGTCTGGAGTCCGGTCAGCTCCACCGATGAACCCCAGGATAGGCCCTTCTCTTTCCAGGAGGTGAGCCGCATGGGGATGCCGGATCGAAATTCGGGGGCCGCCACCCAGTTGGTGTCACGCGGCTCGGTGATGTAGAACCACCCCTATTGCCACCCCTTCATGGTCTCCACATAGGAGCCTTCAAGCCAAGTGACGTTGGGCATTTTGCCCACCATGGCGCCTCCGCACTCCGCTTGTTGGCCGACCACCACATTCGGTTTAACGTTGAAGGTCTTCAACCACAGGCCGAAGTGGGGCTTGATGCAGAGGAAGGCCTCACACATGATGATAAACGCCGAGATGTTGAGGATGAAATTGGGGTCCAGATCATGGAAGTCTAGCCCGTAGTAGAACATGAGCCCGCGGACAAATGGGTGGAGGGGAAATCCCAGCCCGTGGACGAAATGGGTAAGGAATACAACACTTTCGTGGGGTTCAGGGGTAGTGGACGATCTGCCCCACGTTTGGGAGCCAGTGCGCGATATCTGCGGCCAGGTATTCGGCTTCCCGGAGCTTCGTAATGTTCTCCTCCGTAACATAGGAGACCATCCACTTGCCTCCCGCTCCGGACATGTTTGGAGTAGTTTTGCGGAGAAAACGCGAACTTGGGCGCTGGAGCTCGAGTGTGCGAGAATGGATGGGCAGGGAAGAAGAAGGCGTGGGTGAAAAGGAGGAGTCCTTGTCCCTTTATAAGGGCGGAAGAAACTATGTGCCTCCCCACCTACCTGGTAAACTCGCTTATTCCCCAAGCGCCATGATTGATGGTGCGGTTGGGTTACCCACACCCATATTGATGAGAATCTCGTGATAAGGGGACATGATCTCTGCTTCAACAAGATGTGCCAAGAAAACCGCCTCGCAATATGTGCAGTAGCTGGTTGAGAAAAACGGTTCGAATAATGATCGGACCATGGCGTGATGTCACGCTATGAAATTTGTCAGCAGATTAGATTTGTGGGATATTGTACTCTCTATGGTGGTATATGGAATTTGTTTTGCAGAGCCGGACACGATCCTTGTGTCCGAAATCTTCTATGGAGTATTCGGAGGAAGAACCCGCCTTGTAATGCGGAAGAAAATCTGCGTGTCGGACTCATCGTCATTGAAGCCTGGTTCAGGGGCTACTGAGGGAGTCCTAGATTAGGGGGTCCTCGGACTGCCGGACTATATACTTTGGCCGGACTGTTGGACTATGAAGATACAAGATTGAAGACTTTGTCCCATGTCCGGGTGGGACTCTCCTTTGCGTGGAAGGCAAGCTTGGCAATTCGGAAATGTAGATCTCCTCCCTTGTAACCAACTCTGTGTAACCCTAGCCCTCTCTGGTTTCTATATAAACCGGAGGGTTTAGTCTGTAGGACAACAACAATCATAGTCATAGGCTAGCTTCTAGGGTTTAGCCTCTACGATCTCGTGGTAGATCAACTCTTGTAATACATATATCATCAAGATCCATCAAGCAGGAAGTAGGGTATTACCTCCATCGAGAGGGCCCGAACCTGGGTAAACATTGTGTCCCCCGCCTGCTGTTACCATCCGCCTTAGACGCACAGTTCAGGACCCCCTACCCGAGATCCGCCGGTTTTGACACCGACAACTCCCCTTGTGTCAAATCAATAAATTTGGGTTGAATACTCTACCCTCGAAAACTGTTGCGATCCCCTATGGGTTATCAACGATGCGCGTGGGAAATGGTTCCAAAGTCGATGTGATCGCCGTCGGCACGCTACCTCTACATATATACCTTCGGGATTAGACCTAAATAATTGTTATTTGGTGCCAGCGTTGAGCATGAACATTATATCTGGATCTTGTTTAATGCGAGACGGTTATTCATTTAAATCAGAGAATAATGGTTGTTCTATTTATATGAGTAATATCTTTTATGGTCATGCACCCTTGATGAGTGGTCTATTTTTACTAAATCTTGATAGTAGTGATACACATGTTCATAGAATTGAAGCCAAAAGATATAAGTTTAATAATGATAGTGCAACTTATTTATGGCACTGCCGTTTAGGTCATATTGGTGTAAAGCACATGAAGAAACTCCATGCTGCTGGACTTTTGGAATCACTTGATTATGAATCACTTGATGCTTGTGAACCATGCCTCATGGGCAAGATGACTAAGACTCCATTCTCCGGAACAATGGAGCAAGCAACAGACTTGTTGGAAATAAAACATACTGATGTATGCGGTCCGATGAGTATTGATGCTCGTCGCGGGTATCGTTATTTTCTTACCTTCATAGATGATTTGAACAAATATGGGTATATCTACTTGAGGAAACATAAGTCTGAAACATTTGAAAAGTTCAAAGAATTGCAGAGTGAAGTGGAAAATCACTGTAACAAGAAAATTAAGTTTCTACAATCTGATCATGGAGGTGAATATTTGAGTTATGAGTTTGGTCTTCATTTGAAACAATGCAGAATAGTTTCGCAACTCACGCCACCTGGAACACCACAGCACAATGGTGTGTCTGAATGTCATAACCGCACTTTATTGGATATGGTGCGATCTATGATGTCTCTTACTGATTTACCGCTATCGTTTTGGGGTTATGCTTTAGAGACGGCTGCATTCACGTTAAATAGGGCACCATCGAAATATGTTGAGACGACACCTTATGAACCGTGGTTTGGCAAGAAACCCAAGTTGTCATTTCTTAAAGTTTGGGGTTGCGATGCTTATGTGAAAAAGCTTCAACCTGATAAGCTCGAACCCAAATCAGAGGAATGTGTCTTCATAGGATACCCCAAGGAGACTGTTGGGTACACCTTCTATCACAGATCCAAAGGAAAGATATTCATTGCTAAGAATGGATCCTTTATAGAGAAGGAGTTTCTCTCGAAAGAAGTGAGTGGGAGGAAAGTCGAACTTGACGAGGTAATTGTACCTGCTCCCTTATTGGAAAGTAGTTCATCACAGAAATCAGTTCTAGTGATTACTACACCAGTAAGTGAGGAAGCTAATGATGATGATCACGAAACTTCTGATCAAGTTACTACCGAACCTCGTAGGTCAACCAGAGTAAGATCCGCACCAGAGTGCTACGGTAATCCTATTTTGGAGGTCATGTTACTTGACCATGACGAACCTACGAACTATGAGGAAGCGATGATGAGCCCAGATTCCGCAAAATGGCTTGAGGCCATGAAATCTGAGATGGGATCCATGTATGAGAACAAAGTGTGGACTTTGGTTGACTTGCCCGATGATCGGCAAGCCATAGAGAATAAATGGATCTTCAAGAAGAAGACTGACGCTGACGGTAATGTTATTGCCTACAAAGCTCGACTTGTTGCAGAAGGTTTTTGACAAGTTCAAGGAGTTGACTACGATGAGACCTTCTCACCCGTAGCGATGGTTAAGTTCGTCCAAATCATGTTAGCAATTACCAGATTTTATGATTATGAAATTTGGCAAATGGATGTCAAAACTGCATTCCTTAATGGATATCTTAAAGAAGAGTTGTATATGATGCAACCAAAAGGTTTTGTCGATCCAAAAGATGCTAACAAATTGTGCAAGCTCCAGCGACCCATTTATGGACCGGTGCAAGCATCTCGGAACTGGAATATATGCTTTGATAGTGTGATCAAAGCATATGGTTTTATACAGACTTTTGGACAAGCCTATATTTACAAGAAAGTGAGTGGGAGCTTGTAGCATTTTTGATATTATATATGGATGACATATTGTTGATCAGAAATGATACTGAATTTCTGAATAGCATAAAAGGATACTTGAATAAGAATTTTTCAATGAAAGACCTCGATGAAGCTACTTATATATTGGGCATCAAGATCTATAGAGATAGATCAAGACGCTTAATTGGACTTTCACAAAGCACATACCTTGATAAAGTTTTGAAGAAGTTCAAAATGGATCAAGCAAAGAAATGGTTCCTGCATGTGTTACAAGGTGTGAAGTTGAGTCAGACTCAATGTCCGACCACTACAGAAGATAGAGAGAAAATGGAAGTCATTCCCTATGCTTCAGCCATAGGTTCTATCATGTATGCAATGCTGTCTACCAGACCTGATGTGTGCCTTGCTATTAGTTTAGCAGGGTGGTACCAAAGTAATCCATGAGTGGATCACTGGACATCGGTCAAGAACACCCTGAAATAGCTGAAAAGGACTAAGGATATGTGTCGGTGTCAAAACCGGCGGATCTCGGGTAGGGGGCCCCGAATTGTGCGTCTAGGCCGGATGGTAACAAGAGGCAAGGGACATGAAGTTTTACCCAGGTTCGGGCCCTCTTGATGGAGGTAAAACCCTACGTCTTGCTTGATTAATATTGAAGATATGGGTGTTACAAGAGTAGATCTACCACAAGATCAGAGAGGCTAAACCCTAGAAGCTAGCCTACGGTATGATTGTATGTTGTGATTGTTGTCCTACGGACTAAAACCCTCCGGTTTATATAGACATCGGAGAGGGTTAGGGTTACACAAGGTCGGTTACAAAGGAGGATATATCCATATACGTATTGCCTAGCTTGCCTTCCACGCCAAGCAGAGTCCCATCCAGACACGAGACGAAGTCTTCAATCTTGTATCTTCATAGTCTAACAGTCCGGCCAATGGAGATAGTCCGGCCAATGGAGACCCCCTAATCTAGGACTCCCACAGTAGCCCTTGAACCAGGCTTCAATGACGATGAGTCTGGCGCGCAGTTGTCTTCGGCATTGCAAGGCGGGTTCCTTCTCCGAATACATTACAGAAGAAGTTGAATACGAGGATAGTGTACGACCCTGCAAAATAAGTCCCACATTTCACTGTAGAGAGAATAATGCTTTTTCACAGATCTAATTTGCTGGCTTGTTTTGACAGCATGACATCATGTCATGGCCCGGTGACTATTCAAACCATTTCTTTTAACGAGCCCCGCACATAACGCGAGGCAGTTTTTCGACACGTCTTGTCAAAGCAGAGATCGTGTCCCCTTATTACGGGATTCTCATCAATACGGGCGTGGGTAACCCAACTGCGCCATCAATTGCGGCGCTTGGTGGATAAGCGAGTTTTACTAGGCAAGTGGGGACGTTTAATTTTGTCCACCCATATAAAGGGATAAGGATTCACCTTTCTATCCACGCCTTCTTCCTCCTCTGCCCATCCGCTCCCGCATACTCGAGCTCTAGCGCCCAAGTCCTCACTTCCATCTCAACCTTCTCCAACCATGTCCGGAGCGGGAGGCAAGTGGATGGTCTCCTTCGTCATGGAGGAAGACATCAAGAAACTGAGGAGAGTCGGATACATGCACGACGACATCGCACACCGGCTCCTAGATGAGGGACAGCTCATCCCCACCCCCGAGCCCCATGAGAGGGTGGTATTCCTCACCCATTTCCTCCACGGACTAGGATTCCCTCTCCATCCCTTTGTCTGGGGGCTCATGTTTTATTATGGCCTGGATTTCCATGATCTAGCCCCAAACTTCATCTTCAACATCTCGTCGTTTATCGTCGTGTGCGAGACCTTCCTCCGCATCAAGCCCCACTTCGGCTTATGGCTGAAGACCTTCAATGTCAAGCCGAAGGTAGTGAGCGACCGCCAGGCGAAGTGCGGAGGCGCGATGGTGGGCAAGATGCCCAACATCACATGGCTCGAGGGCACCTTCGTGGACACCATGAAGGGGTGGCAATCGGGGTGGTTCTATATCACCGAGCCGCGCGACCCCTCATGGGTAGCAGCCCCCGAGTTCTGATCTGGCATCCCCATGCGGCTCACCTCCTAGAAAGAGAAGGGCCTGTCCTTGGGTAATTCAAAAGAGCTGACCAGACTACAGTCATGTATTCAGAACATGGTGGATAAGAAGCTCAAGCTTGTCAACATAGTCCAGGTTATGCTCGTTCGCCGGATACTCCCTTGCTAACAACGGGAATTTACCTTGTGGGAGTTCAATCCGGCGCAGCACCGAACTCTGAACAGGCTCTTCGACACGACTCATGAAGATGCCTGGAGGGTGTTGTTCAAGGGCGCCACGGTCCCTCCCCCCATTACCGAGGATCGCGGATTCAGCGCGAAGCGCCACGCCAGTGCGGTAAGTTGTTTTACCTCTTACAGGATATTTGTTATATATATATATATATTGGCTCTATGCGGGATCTAAACTCCCGTAATTTTGACAGGACTGGCAGAAGATGGCCGGACAGATCGACTGTCCGGCTCCCTTG
Source organism: Triticum monococcum (assembly GCA_034509565.1). Taxonomy (NCBI): domain Eukaryota; kingdom Viridiplantae; phylum Streptophyta; class Magnoliopsida; order Poales; family Poaceae; genus Triticum; species Triticum monococcum. The sequence goes on along the minus strand of CM067845.1, from coordinate 359,406,996 downwards.
CCCGAAGGCCCCGCAGACGCTCTTCTGACGAAGATGCTGACTCCGGCCCCTTATAAGGTGCCGGAGAAGACCAAGAAGGCCAAGGGAGCTCGAAAGAGTTCCCAACGCCAGGCGTCGTCGGACTCACCGTCCGATGACTCTGCGGCGCACTCTTCCCCCGAAGACGAGGAAGAGGAAGAAGAGGCTCCCCCACCGACTGGGGGAGACAAGAAAAGGAAGGCCGCCCCAACTGAGGAGGCTGAAGGGTCCAAGAAGGGAAGGACGCTCCTTCCGGACAGCTCCACCGCCGCCAACGAAAGTGAAGACAAGTGGTTGCCCAAGGGCAAGCCCCCGGGGAGATCGTAAATGTTCGAATACCAAAGTAACCCACAGGATTCCTTTGTCGAATTTCTTTCCCTAACGCCAAACTCAATTGTACAGGCCGCCCCGAGCCAATATCGAGGTATCCTCGGACGGCTCCCTGGGCTCGTCAGACATGGATAGCGATCCAGTCCCGACCGCCACCTCCCCTCATCCGGCTGATGACGCCGAGGTGTTGTCTCAAGAGGCACCGGATCAAGGGGGGACATTCCCGGAGGCGCCTGAAGGCGACCTTCCGGACTCCGGGAGCCAAGGGGACGGGGTCCCCGAGAGCTGCGAGTTCGGCCCTCAGCCGAACACCACGCCGGACCCTCCAACGGATCCGAGCTCGGGCAGGCGGTCCCCTTCTAAGGAGGGTGAGACGCCTGTGCTGGTGACCTCTGTCCACCCAGAGGCGCCGGACACTATGTTGGAAGTGCTTCGCAACGCTTCCATCGAGGAGGAGCACCGCACTATCATGAGTGCGGTGATCTAGAAGGTTCAGTCCGCCAAGAGCGGATTGACTGAAGCCTGTACTAGCCTTCTAATAGGCTTTGAGGTAAGTGTTTTAAAATGTAGTAGAAGTGTTACCGCATAGACAGTAGCCCCTAATGCTTTGTTCAGTGTTCACAAAGAAAAGCCGAACAGAGGATCAAATAATATCGCATGAGTCTAATATAAGTATGTCAATATGCATGTGCAGGCTTTGCTGCTGGCATCCGCCGCATTAACTGCGGAGGTCGCCGTACTGAAGGAGGCCCTCGCGGGTCCCAGAAGGAGCTCGGCCTTGCTAAGAGGCAGCTCGAGGAGAACAAGGGTAAGTGATACCCCGTCTGTAGATGAGAAAAAGGACGTGATTGCTAAATGACAGGATCATTGTATGTTTGCCAGGGGCCACGACCGAGGTGGCGACACTGAAGCAAGCGCTGTCCCAGGCCGAAGAAAAGGCAGCCCAGGAGCGCACCGAGCGAGAGAGGCACGAGGCACGGGTGGGCGAGGTGCAGCAAGAGCTCCAAGCTCTCGTGACGAAGCACGAGGCGTTGGAGCTTGACTTGAAGACGAGAGAGTCTGAGCTTCCCGCGGCCCGTGAGAGCGCGAAGAGTGCCAAGGCCGAGGCCCAGAAGGCCCTTCACGAGATCGACGCGATGAAGAAGATAGCGGCGGGTAAGGCTTTCTATATGCAAAGCAAGCATGCAACGGTGAATTACCGATTACTTACCCGAATCCGGAGCTCTTCAGGAGCATTCGCAGTGTGTTCGCAGTGTGTCCGATGCCGCACTATTCTACCAGGCTGAGGACGGAAGCTTGACGGAGAAGTTGTTCCGGTCTCAGTATCCTGAGGCCGAACATCCGGTGCCAATGAGCGACCAGCTGAAGCAGATGGCCGAGATATATAAGGCGACCGATCAGGCCATGAAGGGCTTCATAGTCCGGTTGTGGCCTGGCGACGCCCTTCCGAACAGCTTCTTCGGCCTGGTGAGGCGGCTTGTGGATGCATGCCCATGGCTGGAGGTCGTCAAGCGATCCATCTGCATTGAAGGTGCACGCTGGGCCTTCGCCCCTGTGAAAACGCAGTGGGTCAAGCTAGACGCCGTGAAGCTTATCAAGGAGGGGCCGCCAGAGGGCAAGGAGCACCGCCACCCCCAGATGTACTACGAGGGTGTTCTGCCGGGCGCCCGCCTTATCGCGGATGAGTGTTCACAAAATGTAATATTTGAATGAGACTTGCTCGTTTTTTATCCTGTGTAATGAAAACTTGTTTCATATGCGCTATGCAACGCTTGTGTGAATTTAAAATATGACCTTCTATTTGGCTGTTTATCCAATCTGAGAGATGGCTAGTCCTCGGCTTCTGCCCCCATACCACGAGTGCTGGGGTGTTCGGGATAAACCTGAGCACTCTTGTTCCCATGTTTGGGTCCTTCGAGGGAGGTGCTCAGCACAACGAACAAGGCAACCGGACTAATAATGCTTTATCACTCTCACTTAGCCATAGAATTCTATAATTTTAAATTTAGGTGAAGCCCCTGGTATTCGGAAGGCCAAATTCGGGGCGCGATACACGCCTGTAGGCTGGACGGAGCTGGCCCTTCACCCTAAGCGCCATAAGTCTTTAGGGACTCGAAAAACCTCGCCGAACAGCGACCAGTCTCTTGCCTTATCATGACAGTCAGTTTTAGCTTTCTCTACTGAGGTGCTCGGCCCGGCAGAACCGGGGCACAATCGCAGTAGTTCTCCTAGCGCTACCTTAGCTGATAGAGTGGAACGTAAGGTACCAAAACATAGGAGCCGGGCAAACCCAACATTTGACCAAAGACATGATTCGGAGCTGATGCATATAATGCTATAAGTTCGGGGTGCCGTACTTGTGAAAGTATTCGGACTCTTCACACCATATTGTGAGTACGTAAGCCCCTGGTGCATTAGCCGTACCAGAGTGTACGGTTGCTAGGCGTCATTAATGAACACATAGATATGTATACAAAAAATGCGATAATAGTCATAATGTCATGCATTGTATATTAAAAAATTGCATTAAAGCAGAGTGATACAGATAGTGTAATAAGCAAAAGAGTAGGACTATGTCCCTTCCAAGGGCGAGCTGAAATATGTAATCCACCTGGGGATTCCGTAGTTGTCGACCTCCTTGGTTGCTGTATCATGGGTTCGGCAATAGAGCTGTCGGACAGTGTTTCCAGAGATTGAAGTCCTGAAAGAAAAAGAAAAATAACCAAACGGGAAGCCCCTGGTGCGGTTTAGGCCGCGTTTTGGGGTGTGCCGTAGTTGTGCCTCCGCCTCCCCATCCGTGCCCATGGTATTTTTAATGCATAATTATGTATGCGTGGCACGAACAACACCGTTGGGCTGGGATTGGGGTGGCCGCCGTATTGCTATGCGAGCTCAGATCGTGCCAGGCGGTCTGTTGGCCGATTGCCCCGACCGCGCTTGAAGGTGTACGGGCTTTGAAACACCGAACTGGTTGATTGCCTTGAGAGGCTGCTTTGCGCTTCTGCTGCGAGGGCCGCGGTGTGCTCCTCTGTTCGAAGAGAGCGCACTGTGTTTCCATTGATTGTAATAACTCCGCAAGGTCCTGGCATATTGAGCTTGAGGTATGCATAATGTGGTACCGCATTGAATCTAGCAAATGCGGTTCGTCCGAGCAGCGCGTGATAACCACTGCGGAACAAGACTATATCAAAGATTAACTCTTCGCTTCGGAAGTTATCCGGGGATCCTAAGACCACTTCCAGTGTAATTGAGCCTGTGCAGTGGGCCTCTATGCCTGGAATGATGCCTTCAAAGGTCGTCTTTGTGGGTTTGATCCTTGAGGGGTCTATACCCATTTTGTGCACTGTGTCCTGATAAAGCAGGTTCAGGCTGCTGCCGCCGTCCATGAGGACTCGAGTGAGGTGAAATCCGTCGATGATTGGGTCTAGGACCAGTGCGGCGAATCCGCCGTGATGGATACTAGTGGGGTGGTCCCTGCGATCGAAGGTGATCAGACAGGAGGACCAAGGGTTGAACTTCGGGGCGACTGGCTCCAGCGCATATACGTCCCTGAGCGCATGCTTCCGCTCCCTCTTGGGGATGTGGGTTGCGTATATCATGTTCACCGTCCACACTTGCGGGGGAAACCTCTTTTGTCCTCCGGTGTGCGGCTGCCAGGGTTCTTCCTCGTCATCGCTATGCGGCACCTTGTCCTTGTTTTCAGCGATTAACTTGCCGACCTACTTGAACACCCAACAATCCCTGTTGGTGTGATTGGATGGCTTGTCTGGGGTGTTGTGTATTTGACACGAGCGATCGAGTATACGGTCTAAGCTGGATGGACCCGGCGTACTTTGTTTGAATGGATTTTCCCCCTGACCGGGTTTAGAGCCTTTGAATCTGGCATTGACTGCCGTATCCTCAGTACTTTCACCGTTAATGCGGCGCTTATGCTTGTTGCGATGTGATCTACTATTGCCGTCCTTGGTATCTGAGGTACCATGGTTCTTTGATATGTTGTTACTGCAAGCCAACCAGCTGTCTTCTCCCGCACAAAGCGGGTCATGAGCGTCGTGAGGGCTGCCATAGATTTCGGCTTTTCCTGACCAAGGTGCCGGGCTAGCCACTCGTCTCGGATGTTGTGCTTGAAATCCGCTAAGGCCTCCGCATCCGGACAGTCGACGATTTGGTTTTTCTTTGTAAGGAACCGAGTCCAGAATTGCCTGGCCGACTCTTCTAGCTGCTGAATTATGTGGCTCAAGTCATCGGCATCTGGTGGTCACACATAAGTGCCCTGAAAGTTGTCGAGGAATGCGGCTTCCAGATCTTCCCAACAGCTAATGGAGTCTACTGGCAAGCTATTAAGCCAATGTCGTGCTGGTCCTTTGAGTTTTAGTGGGAGGTACTTGATGGCATGTAAGTCATCACCGCGGGCCATGTGGATGTGGAGGAGGAAGTCCTCAATCCATACCGCGGGATATGTTGTGCCGTCGTATGATTCAATGTTTACAGGTTTGAAACCTTCTGGGAATTGATGTTTCATTACTTCGTCTGTGAAGCATAAGGGGTGTGCAGCGCCTCCGTATTGGGCTATATCGCAACGCAACTCGAATGGGTCCTGCCCGCTATGTTCGGCCCGGCCGGATTTGCTTTTACTGTATCCGGCGTGACGTTTACCGTCTCGTAGAGTGGCGCACCCTCGTGATCCGTAGATCGATCTTTAGTGCTTTGCTTTGTCCTCCAATATGTCTCGCAGGTCTAGCGTATCTCCCCATGCCTTTTTATTTGGATGGCGTTGGGGTGGAGGCTAAGCTTTCGGCAGGAATGCCTCTCTATCGCGGCCACGAGGTGGCCGGTCAGCCGTATCATACGCTTCTTCCTCCAGTCGGGGTAGTAACTTGCGCCTTGGGTAACTCTTGGAGGGACGCTCGAGTTTATATTCCTCGGCTGTGAGGACTTCAGTCCATTTGTCAGCTAGCAGATCTTGATCAGCTTGAAGCTGCTGCTACTTTTTCTTCAGGCTATTTGTCGTGGCCATAAGCCTGCGCTTGAAGCGCTCTTGTTCGACGGGATCCTCTGGTACGGCAAATTCATCGTCGCCGAGGCTTGCCTCGTCTTCAGAGGGGCGCATGTAATTGTCATCCTCCTCCTCTCCACCAGCACATTCGACGCCAGGAGAATCAGATGTGCGCTGACATGATAGATCTGAAGAAGGCTAAAACTAGAATCAAGGAACTGGAGGAAGAACTCAAGGCTACACGTAGATTATGAAGAAGAAATTGAAGTATTGGTGGAGAAGAATGACGACCTGATCAAGAAGATTGGAATATTTATGGGAGATCCGACACCAGTAGATGAAGACGAAGAACCCAAGGAGATTAGCCCGGAAGACTACATCATCATCGACGGCACCGACTCGGAAGCAGATAGTAGCGATGACACCTATGTTGATGAAGCTAGAGCCGATATCATGGAGTCTACAACCGTAGAATATTTCTAGTAGACCACCTCACCAGTAGTAGTAGTCCACCATGTAAATTTAGTAGTCCGAGCACCTTTGCGATAGCTAGATCGATTGTATGCCTTTGTTTGATTGAATGAAGTGAATTGTGTGCTTTTGCCTCATGTGCATATGGGTAGTGTTTTCTCTTTAGACCCCCTCTATTCTCATATCTCATCTTTTCTAAACCCTCAGATGCCTCCGAGACGTGACCCCGGATTTGCCTTTCCGCCGGAGCTCACCCAGTTGATCCAACAAAAGAACACCTTGATGCAGTTGCTAGTTCAGAATCAGAACCAGGGGAACAACAACAACAACAACAACCCACCACCACCACCACCTATTGACCACTTAGCCCGTTTTCTTAGGCTGAATCCGCCGGTGTTTTCCAGTAGCATCGAGCCGATAGTAGTAGATGATTGGCTCCGCAAGATAGCTAGGGAGTTGACCACAGTAGGATGCACAGATGCGGAGAAGGTGAAGTTTGCCACACATCAGTTAGAAGGACCCGCAGCATCATGGTGGGAGAATTTCACAACCACCTTCCCAGTTGACACTGTCACATGGGACCAGTTTCAGCAGGCTTTTCGTACTGCCCATGTATCATCAGGAGCAATGGCCATGAAGAAGCGTGAGTTTCGTAACTTGCGCCAAGAGGACGGACAGTTGGCCAGTATGGGGAGGAGTTTAGTAAGCTAGCACGTTATGCCCCAGATGACGTTGCTACGGATGCAGCTAAGCAGGAGAAATTCCTAGAAGGACTGAATGATGAATTGAGTATGCAGTTGATGGTAGCCACCTTCAACAACTACCAGGAGTTGGTAGATCGTGCTCTTATGATTGAAGGGAAGCAACAGCAAATTGAGAACCGCAAGAGGAAGTATGGACAAGGAAAGTATAATTCAGGAGCTCAGCAGAAGCCTCGCTTTACCCCTAGACCGGGAGGACATTTTCAGCATACCCATGGAGTAGGTAGCTCGGACAATCACAATGGCACCAAGAATGGTAATGGGAATGGAGGAAGCAATGGACAGAACCACAGCACCCCATCAACCCCAGCCAAGAAGGACCTGAGCCAAGTCACTTGTTTTAAGTGTCAGAAGACCGGACATTATGCAAATGAATGTCCTGAAGGCCAAAACGGTAATGGAAGCTCTGGAAAGAAGCCGAACCCTTTCAACAGGGGACAGGTGAACCACGTTAGTGTGGAGGAGGTTGAAGCTCAGCCCGATGGAGTAATAGGTAAGCTTTTGGTTAAGTCACTTACTGCACTCGTTCTTTTTGATACTGGTGCATCGCATTCATACATCTCAAGGGGATTTGTGGATAAGTATAACCTACCAACCCAAGCCCTTAGGTCACCCGTGTTAGTAACCTCGCCAGGAGCAGAGTATGTGGCTAGTCTATGGTGTGATCGGTTACCATTAAGGATTGGTAACTATGTATTTCCCTAAGACCTAATAGTATTGGAATCTCAAGGATTGGATGTGATATTAGGCATGGATTGGTTATCAAAGTATGAAGGGAATATTGAGTGTGCTAGTAAGTCAATTTTGCTTACCACACCAGAAGGGAGAAGGATCAAGTATGTATCCCGGCATGTGCCAAAAAGGACACAAGTAAATTGCCTAACAGGAGTTGTGCAGGAGGAAGTACCAGTGGTAAAGGATTTTCCTAATGTATTTCCAGAAGAGTTGCTAGGCATGCCACCTGATAGAGATATTGAGTTTGTGATTGAGTTATTGCCAGGCACCGGGCCAATATCAAAGAGACCATATAGGATGCCAGCAAAGGATTTGGTGGAAATTAAGAAGCAGATTAAGGAGTTACTGGATAAGGGATATATTCGCCCAAGTTCTTCGCCTTGGGGATCACCAGTACTTCTAGTGGAGAAGAAGGATGGATTGTTAAGAATGGTTGTTGACTATCGAGGATTGAACGAAGTAACAATCAAAAACAAGTACCCACTACCAATGACCAATGATCTGTTTGATCGATTGCAAGGAGCTATAGTGTTTTCCAAGATCGATTTGCGATCAGGGTACCATCAGTTGAAGATTCGAGAACAGGATATTCCGAAGACAACTTTTACCACTAGGTATGGGTTGTATGAGTATACCATTATGTCATTTGGACTGACTAATGCGCCTGCCTATTTTATGAACATGATGAACAAAGTGTTTATGGAGTTTTTGGATAAGTTCGTCGTAGTGTTCATCGATGATATCCTGGTTTATTCAAAGAATGAAGAGGAGCATAAGGAGCATTTGCGTTTGGTACTTGGGAAGCTCAGAGAACATCAATTATATGCCAAGTTCAGCAAATGTGAGTTTTGGTTGAAGGAAGTAGGATTCCTCGGACATGTTATATCTGGAGAAGGTATAGCAGTAGATCCCACTAAAGTAGATACTGTGACCAAGTGGGAAGCACCAACAACAGTTGGAGAGATCCGGAGTTTTCTTGGACTCGCAGGATACTACCGAAGATTTATTGAGAACTTTTCAAAGATTGCGAAGCCTATGACGGAGTTATTGAAGAAGGATACTAAATTCAAATGGACTGAGGAGTGTGAGGCTAGTTTCCAGGAGTTGAATAAACATTTGGTTACCTCACCAGTATTGATTTTGCCAGATCAGACCAAGGATTATGAGGTGTATTGCGACGCTTCACGTCGAGGACTTGGAGCAGTTCTTATGCAGGAAGGTAGAGTTGTTTCGTATGCTTCACACAACTGAAGCCTCACGAATTGAATTATGCCACACATGATTTGGAGTTAGCAGCCGTAGTGCATGCATTGAAGACATGGAGACATTTCCTCATTGGAAATCATTGTGAGGTGTTCACGGATCACAAGAGTTTGAAGTACATTTTCACGCAGAAGGAGTTGAATCTCAGACAAAGGAGATGGTTGGAGCTCATCAAAGATTATGATATGAGATTGCATTACCATCCTGGAAAAGCTAATGTAGTAGCTGACGCATTAAGCCGTAAGAGCCATGTCAATACATTAATGACGGGAGGAATACCCAAGGAGTTAGCAGATAACCTTCGTGAGCTATGTTTGGAGATAGTTCCGAGAGGCTATGTGGCAGCATTGGAGATTCAGTCAACATTGATGGATAAAATCAGAGACGCTCAGAAAACTGACAAGGAGATTGCTTCTATAAAGGAGAAACTGAGCAAAGGAAAAGCTAAAGGGTTTCGTGAGGATGAGCACGACACCCTATGGTTTGAAGACCGTGTTTATGTGCCCAATGACCCGGAGATCAGAAAGTTGATTTTGCGAGAGGCTCATGATTCACCGTATTCGATTCACCCAGGGAATACCAAGATGTATTTGGATTTGAAGGAGATCTTTTGGTGGACAGGAATGAAGAAGGATATTGCGGAGTATGTAGCAGTTTGTGACGTATGTCAGAGAGTAAAGGCAGAGCATCAGAAGCCAGCAGGATTGTTGCAACCATTGCCGATACCCGAATGGAAGTGGGATAAGATAGGCTTGGATTTTATCACGGGATTACCAAGGACTCGTTCAGGCTATGACTCGATTTGGGTTGTAGTCGATCGATTGACGAAAGTAGCTCATTTCATCCCAGTAAAGACCACTTACACTAGTGCTAAGTTGGCAAAGATATATATGACCAGGATCGTATGTTTGCATAGAGTTCCGAGGAGTATCGTATCAGATAGAGGAACCCAGTTTACCTCAAAGTTCTGGAAGCAGTTGCATGAGACTTTGGGTACTAGGCTAGAATTTAGTACAGCTTTTCATCCGCAGACAGATGGACTGACCGAGAGAGTCAATCAGATTTTGAAGGATATGCTGAGAGCTTGTGCGCTAGATTATGGATCTAGTTGGGACGATAATTTGCCATATGCAGAGTTCTGTTACAATAATAGTTATCAAACCAGTTTGAAGATGGCCCCTTTCGAAGCTTTATACGGAAGGAGGTGCAGGACACCGTTGCCATGGGACGAAGTTGGAGACCGCCAGTTGTTTGGACCAGATCTGATTAAAGAGTCTGAACATAAGGTGAAGTTGATTCGCGATAGGCTCAAGGTAGCCCAGTCCAGGCAGAAGAGCTACGCAGATTCTAAACGCAAGGAGACAGTTTACGAAGTCGGAGATAGAGTGTATCTTCGAGTATCCCCACTTTGAGGGATTAAGCATTTTGGAGTTAAAGGGAAGTTACCGCCACGATTTGTAGGGCCATATCGAGTTTTGGAGCGTATGGGAGAAGTGGCCTACAAGTTGAAATTGCCAGCAGGATTGTCAGGAGTTCATGATGTGTTCCACGTTTCTCAGTTGAAGAAGTGTCACGCGGAGATGGCTGACATACCTTTGAGAGATACAGTGCCATTGGAAGCAATTCAGTTGGATAACGATTTGACCTACGAGGAGAAACCAGTCAAGATTCTCGAGTTTGCCAGCCGAGTTACTCGCAGTAAGGTTATCAAGTTTTGTAAAGTTCAGTGGAGCCACCACACGGAGGATGAAGCCACCTGGGAACGAGAGGAAGATTTGCTCAAAGACCACCCTCACCTATTTTCTAGCCAACCCGAATCTCGAGGGCAAGATTCATCTTAAGGGGGGTAGGTTTGTAACATCCCAAATTTTCAATTTGGAATGTTATACATTAGATCATCATGCATATCATATTTTATTTGCTTTTGATTTTGATCCTAGAAAATCCTAAGCAACTCAAGGACCCACGGAGAGAGTTGGGGATTTCGTTATTTACGTATTTGAGTTTTCTCAAATTATGTAAACAGGATCATTTGATTTTATTTATTTTATCATCAATTATTTCTATTACAAAAATATGAGAGAGGGAATAAAATGACTTTCCCAAAATATAGAAATATTGAGGATTTAATAAAAAAATCAAATAAGATTTATTTCGGAGTTTTTTGGTATTTTTATTTGAATTTAGGAAAAATATGCGTTTTTCAAAGTTGTAGTTTGGGCCCAAATAAATGTTCACTTTGTCGGGCTTGATTTTAGGAACCCGGCAAAATTTATTTCGCAATTTTTGGAGTCCGTTTAGTATTTCTTTTTATTTTCTTCCGAGCGGAATTATTTAAAAAAGACGGAAACCGACTCCGGGCTGTACCTGAGCGGGACACCGCCCGGGGCAGCCTTTAAATACCCGCGCCCCCGGGCCAGAGAAGCCCACAACCGCCCCAGCCCCATCGCCGCCGCCACCGCCGGAGTGCGCTTTCCAAGGTTCGCCGATGTGCCTCGTTTTCCGTGCGAAAAAAAGAGAGGAATTTTTTTCTTTTCTGTTCGTCGCTTGTCTTTTTCGTCGGGTTTTCCGCGGCTGTTTCCTGATTGCGATTTCTGATCCGATTTTCGTTTTAGTATAAATTTTCGCTGGTTTATCGGAATCAGGCGATTCAAGCGCCTGGAGTTTCGTCTCGAAACCCTCTTTCCGAATAACCAACTTAAACAAGTTTTTGCTACAGTAAAATTTGACCTAGATCCAGATTACTAGAACGAAGTTGTTTTCTTTCGCCGTTTGATTTCTTTTGCTTCGTTCGATTTGATTCTTTTTGCAAACCAGGGTTCTTAAGTTGAACTTTCTGGTTAGATCTTCTATTTGAGTTTTACCTGTGCATTAGATGAGTACTTATTGTATGCTTGTTTGTTGTCTGCGATAGAATACCCGGAGTGCGTCGCCTGTTACTTCGAATCTCTAGGTTTCGCGGATCATCAGCAAGGCAAGTAATACTTTGATCATACCTTTTCTACAACCCAGTTTTATTGCATTAGATCAATCTTCACACATTGCATGATTAGGATCTAATCAAATTGTGGGATGGGAAGTAGATGAGGTAGTACCTATTACCTGTTTATTATGAAACCTTTGGAAGTTACTTCTACGTTTGCTTATTATGCCATGCTATGCTAGTAGACGTGGATTGGGTGAGTGATATCCATGACAGATGTGAGTTTGATAAATTTTAATGGTTTAATTAAGGTGGCAACTTAAATACACATCTGGGTGGATTGAGGCACCTGGTTTCTATCAGGACTTGCCTGTTTTCTTTTGGACCGCCACCCAGGCTCAAAGGGATCATAAGATTATTCATACTAGAAACTTCCGTGTGCAGCCACAAGCCATTATGGGCTCTGGCATAGTTGATTAAGTTGTGCGAACTCTTACAGTGGTAGACTAGCAGATGTAGGGGATGTAGGTGGTACGGTCTACCCGATCGTAAGGTGCTAGCGCTTCTGAAAGGCTATGTCTCGGTCATCCATTTCTCAAACACCATGTAGTGCGAGAAATCCAATGGAGGCAATCGAGTCTTGTGGGGAAAAGTGCGCAAACCTCTGCAGAGTGTAATAAACTAATCATGATTAGCCGTGTCCCCGGTTATGGACAACTTGAGTATCTGGTACTTGGATTATCATGTGAATCTCAACATGTTACTTAAAAATTAATTTTGATGGGTTTGTTTAATGATGATTTATAATTGGGATTGAGGATGCTATCAACCATTCTCAATGTTTAACAACCACCATAATAGTAAATAAATTTATTCCTTTGAAGTAGGGAAAAATTGGCTTTACGCAAAAACTGTAACCATAGAGCTTTACACCAGCCAAATATGCATATAGTATAGCTGTTGCATTCCATTACTTTCTATGTGTTACCTTGCCAGCATATTCCATGTGCTGACCCGTTTTCGGGTTGCAACGTTAATGTTGCAAACTTTTCAGACGACGATTAAGGAGTTTAGGTCGTGGTTCTATACTGAGTGATGCCGTTGGAGTTGATGGACTCACTTATCTTCCAAGCCTTCCGCTGTTATCGTTATTAGATGGCCTTACGCCATATTTATTGTATTGAGTTCTCTTTTGAGACATCCGATGTAATAAGTGTGTGATTGCTACTCTGCTATAAATCGTCCGAGTACTGTGTGGTGTCAGCATTACTGATCCAGGGATGACATCGGAGCACAGAGATCAGACTGTTTGAGGTCTGGTCACTACATTAAGCGTGTTAAGTATCCGCGAACGCTGACCAGGGCCAGGCCCACCTCTCACCTAGGTGGTCTCAACCTGCCATGTTGCTTCGCCACAAAGATCGACACAGAGGGCCGTCGGGGAAGTATGTCCTTCCTGCCCCCAATTCGTGAATCAACCGCGGGTACTCCTCGACCAACCCGACTTTAGTCATCACATGTATCATGTATAAAGTATATAGTATATACCCGTGATCACCTCCCGAGTGATCACGACCTAATAGTATAGCATGGCAGGCGGACAAGAATGTAGGGCCACTGATGATAAACTAATATCCTATACTAAGCATTAGGATTGCAGGTAAAGGGAACAACAGTAGTAGCAAGGACAGGCTATGCATCAGGATAGGATTAACAGGAAGCAGTAACATGCTACACTACTCTAATGCAAGAAGTAGAGAGAAGAGTAGGCGATATCTGGTGATCAAAGGGGGGGCTTGCCTGGTTGCTCTGGCAAGAGAGAGGGGTCGTCAACTCCGTAGTCGAACGGGGCACCAGCAGCGGCGTCAGTCTCGTAGTCTACCGAAGATAAGAGTGGGATGAAATAGTAAATACGGAGCAAACAAAGCATCACAAAATATAACAAGGCAATACGCGGTGCCAGGGGTGATCTAACACGGTAGTAAGTGACACTAGTGAAGGGGGGAAACATCCGGGAAAGTATCCCCGGTGTTTCACGTTTTTGGGCAGATGAAACGGAGGGGGAAAGTTGCGAGTTCGATAGGTTAGGGATGTGTGGCGGACGAATGGGCTGCGTATCCGAAATCGCCTCGTCGTTCTGAGCAACTTTCATGTACAAAGTTTTTCCATCCGAGTTACAGTTTATTTTATATGATTTTTCGATGATTTAAACAAATTCTGGAATTTCTGGATTTAATGTAATTCGAAATAATCAAAAGACAAACTGCTATGGGTACACATGAGTGTACCCAGCAATGTGTATATACATATGACATGTGGGGCCAGGGGCTGTGTTGACCCAGTCAACATTTTGACTAGTCCAAAGTGAATAGTGTATGTGGGCCCCTTTGTCATTGATAGAGTTTAACTAAACACGATTAGTTAGTTTAATAAGTGATTAGGTTAATTTAACAGACTTAATTAAGTTAATTAACATGATTAATTGAGTAAATTAATTAATTAGTTTTTTATATTTATTTATTTTTCTTTTTTTAACGTACTGGGGCGTGGGGCCCCCATGTCATAGACTCAGGGGGCATAGCGGGCGTTGGGCACGGGCGCCGCGGAGCGAGGCAACCGGGGCTGCGGTGGGGCGCCGGCCAGGGCGATGGCGCGGTGGTCGGCAGGGTGGCCGCGGGGCGGATGCGGGTCGCCGCCGGCAAGGTCAGGCGGACCGGAGCAAGCAGCAGGTCGTGTGCACTGGCGCAGGAGGCGAGCGGCGGGCGAGTCAAGTCGGCGGGCGTCGGCGGCAGGCATCGGCGGCCCGGGGCTGGAGCGGCAAGGCGAGGATGACGAGGGTGGCTGCAGGGACCGGGGAGTGAGGCCATGTGCTGGGCGCGGCCGACGAACGGCGGCAGCAGCGCAGGCGGGCGACACACAGCGGTTGGGAGGTGCAGGCGCGGCCGGGATGACCCCCGGTGGCGGTGAGTGCGGCGGGCGCAAGGAGAGGGAGGGAGCGAGGCTCACGGCGGGATGCAGGGTTCGTGGCAGTGGGGGTCGGGGTGGTGGTCGGAGACGTCGGCGTCGACGTAGACGAAGCAGACCAGTGAGGGAGCGCTCCGGGGCGAGGAGCTTCGGCGGCGGCGACGTCCGGTCGCGAGGCGGGGTGGTCGGCATCAGGTAACGGGGCGCCGGCGAGGCGAAGTAGAGGTGCGGGGCGGAGGCGGCCATCCTTGGGCGCGGGCTCGCCGGCGAGGTGGGTCTTCGACGCGGCAAGGGGCCGGGCACGTGGTGCTTGGCGATGCTAGAGATCGAGAGCGGTTGGGGGTTTCGGTCAGGAGGAGTGTGTGGGGGGGGGGGGGTCGTGCGGGCGACGGGGTGATCCTGATCCAGATCTGGATCGATGGGGGAAGTGGGGGGTGGTTGCACTAGGGTTTGATCGGGGTGGGGGGTTAAGTGGAGTGGGGGGTCGGCCGGCTGGGCCTGTAGCCTCCTGGGCCGAAGCCCGGGGGGCAGGGGGTTTCTCTTTCCCTTTTTTTGTTGTTTTGTTTTTCCATTTCTTTTTATTATTTTTCTTTTCTATTTTATTCTTTTAATTGTTGTTTTAGAAAATATAAATACAACTCCTAAATTAATGTTATAATTTATTCTACTGCCCCAATAAGTATGACACCTAATTAAAATAGTTTGCATTATTATTATTTTTAAAAGGGCATTTAATTAATTGTCATAGCTGTGTTTTAATTACTTTAGAGCCTTTAAACGTTTTATAAAACTGTGGTTTCTCCACAATAATTACCTATGCATTATTTGGCAACACCCCAACATTTTAGTTTTAATATTTGAAAATCTTTACCATTTGACTTTATTTTAAGTTTGAATTCCGAATCGATTTTGAACTAACACGAGATTAACAACAGTAATCGTGGTGACGTGGCATCATTAACGTGGGATTACTGTAGCCTAATTATCCGGGCGTCACAATTTGATTGATCATTGGCCGACACAGGTATTTGAGAGAAACCAGAATAACCATCTAGAAAGCAAAAATGTGTATGTTTAGATAATCTTTCTAGCATTTGATCGATAAAAGGTAAGGGGTAATGATCTTTTTAGTAGCTTTACTTAATTTGCGGAAATCAATTACCATCCTATAACCTGTAATAATTCTTTGCGGAATCAATTCATCTTTATCATTAGGAACGACAGTAATACCTCCCTTCTTAGGGACACAATGGACAGGACTTACCCACTGACTATCAGCAACGGGATAAATTATACCTGCCTCATGAAGCTTTAGTATTTCCTTTCTTACCACTTCCTTCATCTTAGGATTCAGCCGCCGTTGATGATCACGAACTGGTTTGGCATCTTCTTCCAAATTTATTTTGTGTTGACACAGAGTGGGACTAATGCCCTTAAGATCATCGAGAGTATATCCAATAGCAGCACGACGCTTCTTCAGAGTTTTCAATCATCTCTCTTCTTCATGCTTTGAAAGGTTAGCACTAATAATAACAGGATATATCTTCTTTTCATCAAGATAAGCATATTTAAGAGTATCGGGTAACGGTTTAAGCTCAAACACAGGATCACCCTTGGGTGGAGGAGGATCCCGTAGGATTTCAGCAGGCAAATTGTGTTTCAGGATGGGTTCCTGTTTAAAGAATACTTCATCTATTTCCCTTCTTTCATTCATAAACATATCATTTTCATGGTCTAGCAAATATTGTTCTAAAGGATCACTAGGAGGTACGGCAATAGAAGCAAGACCAATAATTTCATCTTTACTAGGCAATTCCTCTTCACGGTGTTGTCTACGAAATTTAGAGAAATTAAATTCATAAGACATATCACCTAAACCAATAGTAACAACATCCTTTTTGCAATCTATCTTAGCATTAACTGTGTTCAAGAAGGGTCTACCAAATATAATGGGACAAAAGCTATCTTGTGGGGAACCAAGAACAATAAAATCAGCAGGATATTTAGTTTTCCCACACAAGACTCCAACATCTCTAACAATTCCAATTGGTGAAATAGTATATCTATTGGCAAGTTTAATTGTGACATCAATATCTTCTATCTTAGCAGGTGCAATATCATGCATAATTTCTTTGTATAAGTCATGAGGTATAGCACTAGCACTAGCACCCATATCACATAAGCCATGATAACAATGATCTCTTATTTTAACAGAAATAACAGGCATGCCTACCAAAGATCTAGGTTTATCTTTAGCACAAGGTTTAGCAATTCTAGCAGTCTCATCAGGGAAATGAATAACATGCCCATCAATATTATCAGACAAGAGATCTTTAACAATAGCAATATTAGGTTCAACTTTAATTTGCTCAGGAGGTGTATAACTTCTAATATTGCTTTTATGAACCAAAGTTGAAGCTTTAGCATGATCTTTTATCCTAACAGGAAAAGGTGGTTTCTCAACATAAGAAGTAGGAACAATAGGATCATTATAAGTGATGGTCTTTTCTTCAACTTTAATAGGTGCAGCTACTTTTACTTCTATGGGAGGATGATATTTAAACCACTTCTCCCTAGGGAGATCAACATTAGTAGCAAAGGATTCACAGAAAGAAGCTACTATCTCAGAGTCAAGTCCATATTTAGTGCTAAATTTACGAAAAACATCGGTATCCATAAAAGATTTAACACAATCAAATTTAGGTGTCATACCTGACTCCTTACCTTCGTCGAGGTCCCAATCTTCAGATTTGCGTTTAATTCTTTCCAATAAATCCCATTTGAATTCAATAGTCTTCGTGATAAAAGAGCCAACACAAGAAGTATCGAGCATGGTGCGATTGTTATCAGAAAGCCGAGCATATAAATTTCGAATAATCATTTCTCTTGAGAGCTCATGATTGGGGCATGAATATAACATTGATTTAAGCCTTCCCCAAGCTTGAGCGATGCTTTCTCCTTCACGAGGCCAAAATTATATATATAATTGTGATCACGATGAACAAGATGCATAGGATAAAACTTCTGATGAAATTCCAATTTCAATCGTTTGTAGTTCCATGACCTCGTATCATCACATAGCCTATACCATGTCAATGCATCTTCCTTCAAAGATAAAGGGAAGACCTTCTTCTTAATAACATCTCCGGGTACACCTGCAAGCTTAAATAATCCACAAACTTCATGCACATATATTAGGTGCTCATCAGGATGCGTTTTTCCGTCTCCTGCAAAAGGATTAGCTAGCAGTTTTTTTTGACCATGAAGACTGCAGGGCTTGCACCCCACAACATTTTATTAATTAAGCCAAAATAAATACAAGGTATGCATCCTCAAGATGAGGACGAAGGAAAAATCCTAAAAGAAGCTATACAGGGAAAGGAAGACTATACCTAAATAATTACAGAGGGAAGAAAAGCAACAACAGCTCTCCTCAAGGAGGAAGAAAATCAATCCACTTAAGAAGGGTTTCCCTGTATTTCTGTTTGATCCGGTGAGAGAGCAGAGTAAGGTCATGAATGAAACCATTCCTCTAGGCCCTGAAAGTTGGTTGGATGTTCCGGAAAGCTTTATCATTCCTGACCTTCCAAATATTCCACCATGTCGTAAACACCACCTCCCCAAAGAAAGGCTTGTTGAACTCCTTCCTAGCTTGACAAGCAATATCCGCCATATCATTACCATTGGTCCATTCAATTTGCAGATAGTTCCACACTCGAGTGCTATAATTGCACTGGAAGAAAAGATGGTTTCTGTCTTCCAGAATTCCAGTGGGACAAAGCACACATTCTGGTCCTTCATTAATCTTCCAATGCCTCCGCTGAATCATGTCTTTAGTGTTAACCCTGTCCATAATTACAAGCCATGCAAACATCTTGATCGACATGGTGCAGCAACTCTTCCATATCCACCCCAGAATAGGGTTTGATACCATTGGCTGATATACAAAATCATAAAAACCTCTTTGCAGTAAAAACTGCTTTCTTGCCATGCCTCCAGCTCCAGCTGTCCTTGGAGGTATTATCAAACTGAAAAGTCCTCATTAGGGAAGAAAGTTGCTGCAATTCCTGAAAGGCTTGTGCAGTGAGAGGTAAGTAGAGTAGGTCTTGGAAACTACTAGCCGCAAAGACTTCCTTGACTGAGAGATTTTTGTCAAGACAAAAGGAGTAGAGCCTAGGAAATCGATCTTGCAGTGGGACTGAACTGCCCCCAATTTGCTAGTAGTCAGACCAAAACAAAACCGTATCACCCGTAGCAACATCCACCGACGTAACTGACCGAAAGTTATCCATCAGCTTACATACATCTCTCCACCAAAAGGAGCCACAAAGAGCAGTGTCATGTGGAATCCTCTGAAAGTAGTAAGAATCCCAAACTTACTGCACCCATGGCACGTCCATCTTGTTATAAAATTTATTGAGATGTTTCATCAGCAGGGCATCATTCTGTAAACCTAAGTTCAATATTCCAAGCCCTCCCTTGTACTTAGGTCGACAGACGAGTTGCCAAGCCGCCAGGGAGTGTCCCCTTTCCTGGCCATACTTCCTCCATAAACACTGCCTCTGAATTCTTTCCAGTTGTTTCAAAATGCCCTGAGGAAGTGACAAACTGGAAAGGAAGAAGATAGGAAATGAAGAGATGACAGAATTAACTAACTGCAATCTGCTCCCTTGAGGTAAAAACCAAGAGCTTGCAGTCAATCTTCTCTCCATGCAATCCACCAGGGGAAGAAGATCCACAATTTTTGGCCTGGTGGTCCCCACTGGCAGACCCAGGTAAGTAAAAGGCATCTTGCCTAAATTACAACCGAAATAGGAAGCCAAATCTGAGGCATCTGAGTCTGTCACATTGATGGGATACATTGAGGATTTATGAAAATTAATTTGAAGTCCAGTTGCCTGAGAGAAAGAGTGTAAAACTCGTTTCAAAGCCCTCAATTGATCTATGTCAGCATTGAAGAAAAGCAACGTATCATCAGCATATTGGACTACAGGGAAATCTGGGTCATGTGTTGGCAGAGGTCTGCTAATAAGACCTTGATGAAGAAGATCATTTATCAATGTTTGCAAGAGATCCGCCGCAATCACAAAGAGCAAGGGAGAAATGGGGCCCCCCTGCTTCACACCGCATTTGCATTTGAAGTGATTCCCAGGAACTCCGTTCAAAAGAACCGAAGAAGTGCCAGAGGACAGCAACTGTTTAATCCAAGTGATCCATCTATCGTCAAAACCTTTTGCAATTAGGATCTTTATGATAGCCTCATGCTGGATAGAATCAAAAGCCTTTTCGAAATCCAGTTTAAGCAAAATGATGGGCCTCTTAGATTGATTACACTGGTGAATGTACTCAAAAGTCCAAGCCAGACAATCCTGGATTGTTCTTGATTTTATGAAACCATATTGGTTTTTATGCACACATTTGATGATTTCCTGTTGGAATCTGTTAGCTGCGAGTTTGGTAAGAAACTTCAAACCCACAGAGGTAAGGGAGATCGGCCTGAAGTCCCCTACACCCTCCGGTGACTGCTTCTTAGGGATCAGGGTGATGTACGCGTCATTCAAGTTCTCCAACTGAACTGTTCCAGCATGAAACTCCTTAACCAACTTGATGAAATCAGCAGAAATTATGTGCCAACACTTTTTTAAAAGAAGTCCATTAAAGCCATCAGGCCCTGGGGCCTTGTCAATGGGCATTTCCTTGATAACCTGCTCAATTTCTTTCATATCAAATTGGTTCGTGAGTGCCACCAGGCCCTGGACCCTAGGAATAAGGGACAATATGTTTTCATCCAAACAAATTGGCCTTACTGTCCCCATTCTGCTTCGGAAGGTTGTCAAGAATTCCTTGGCCATTTCGTCATGGTTTGACGTTATTGATCCATCAGACAACAAAAGACTGGCAATAGAGTTTTTTCTGTATCTCTCAGTTGCCATAGCCTGAAAAAAATTTGAGTTCTCCTCCCCCACTTTAATATACCTGATTGTACATCTCTTCTTCCAATAGAGATATTGCATGTGCAGCAGTCGCTCATGATGCAGTTTTGTGATTTTCCTGAAATTAAACTCAGGCCTGGACAGAGATCTTCTGTCCTCAAGATTGTCCAACCAAAGAATTACCCAGTTACACTTCTCAAGCAACCGTTTGATATGGGATAACCCCTTTTGCCATTTTTTTAGTGCATACCTCAACGCCTTTAGTTTGTCCACAATTATAGCTGCAATATGAGTTTTGCGAGAGGGTCTATTCCAAACCTCCTGAACACACTCCATAAAACCAGCCTGATGGATTCAAAAGTTTTCAAACCTAAAAATGTGTGCTTTAGGAATTGCTGTGCTGATGGTAACCAAACAAGGCACATGATCCGACGCAGTTTTGGCCAAGGGGGTCAGTTGTGTCATTGGGTAAATGTGTATCCAACTCGCCGATGTGAAAACCCAATCTAACTGCTCCAGAAGAGGTCTGTCCTGCATATTAGACCAAGTAAATTTTCTTCCTTTCAAGGGAAGTTCCAGCAATCCCAAATGGCCAATTATCTCATTGAATATGAACATGTCATTTATATCACCCCCAGGAAAGTTTCTATTGTCCATTGAACGGATGAAATTGAAATCTCCCATCAACATCCATAACTGATCCGGATCAATATCTAAATTGTACATCCAAGAAACAAACTCATCACGTAAATCACCCTGACAAGGGCCATACACATTGACCATGAACCACTTTTCATTATTGTGAACCGAGGTAAACTGCATGACTATAGCGTAAGGTTTAACTTCAAGTAATGTTCCATTAAACACATCTGAACGCCACACTGTTAATAGGCCCCCAGATGCTCCACTAGAGGGAGACTCCACAAATTGATCAAAGCCATGGGGGCAAATGCTTTTAATATCTGAACGCGAGCAAGTGGAAAGCTTCGTTTCCTGCAAGCAAAGAACTGAACATTGACTCTCTATCACCTTTTCCCTGACAGAGCGCTGTCTCGCTCCTGAATTGAGACCGCGAACATTCCAACATAACACTTTCCAGCTACGTGTTGTAACACGATTCATTAAAAACCATCGCGTCTAGTAGCAAAAGAAATATGGCACCTAATGCCATACCATCCATAATGAACGTAAGTTCAGAATCCCAAAATGTCTCGTCGCAGACTGGACACAGTTCAACAGAAAAGAAAACAAGCATAACCAGCACCTTCAACATAGAGAATAACATAAGAAACTACGCTGTGGATGCAGACGAGTCCTCCTATGGATTAGCCATAAGCTTATCCACCGAAATGAGCGCAGGATCAATCTCTAATTCCTCTCCCATAGCTTGCAGAACCTGAATCGGAGTGTGAGGCGGTGCCGCAGGTAGAGCCTCTTCAGAATCATCAACTGGAGTGGGCTGGGCCTTGTCTTCCATGGGCTTTGCACGAGGACGCTTCTTGGATGGCTGCAGTGAGAGCTGTTCAAAAACTACGTTCTTGTAGCCATCCAATTTTGCCGCGCTCCTTGTGCATCGCGTGAGAGATGTGTCAACCACCGGAGTATTCTTCTTTTGTCGCCATTTACGCATAGTTGACTGCTCAACAGAAAAAACCATGCTAGATTGAGCTGAGACAGGAACAGCAGAACTCTCCGTCTCTCCTTCTTCAGAAACAGAGTCTTGGACATTGACAACTTGCAACTCCTCAAATAAGGCTCTGGCCACTGGGCGCTTCACCAAGACAGACTGCCTGGTGACAGGCACCAGAGGCAAAGAGGCAGCTAAAGAAGAAATCATCCTTTCTTCATCGAAGGCAATGGACCAAGATCTCTTGGAGTAAATGACTGTGCCCGGTGGCTTGAAGAAAATGGACCTGGGGACATCCTTAACCGAGAAATCAACCATCACATTCTCAAAAGATCTTTTCCAAATCATCTCCGGAGGAAGAGGAGGACCAGCCACAATGCGTGCCATTCCAATAAAAATTTCATGCTGCTGGATCACCGGGGGTTGATAAGGCACAATGGCAAGCTGGTTCTCATCAAAAACCGGATGCTGAGCTTCGGGGAGTGGTAAATCATGGTGCTGCTGGATATCATCCTCTGGTTGAAGCTGCTCGACAGAGGCAGACCCTTCCGGCTGATCAATTACTATTGAGACTTGATCCTGTTCTGGGGCCGCAGGGTGTGGGGCCTGCTCAATCTCTGCATCCTCTCCCCACATGGCATTTCCCCAAGCAGGAACAGGCGGAGGGGGTGGAGCAAGGGGAGCATCGTTCCAACCAAGCATTGGGTATGGGGGCAAAGCAAACATCAGATTATCCTGCACCAGATTGCCAGGTAAAGGATGAGGATTTCCATCCAAGGGCATGGGATCTTTGTCATGTGGCATCTGGTCGGCAAAATCTGCACCTAGGACATAGCAAGCAGCAGTCCAAGATACTTGTGCATCACCATACTCCGCATAATCACAAAAGACAACATCCCTTGGAACCAGCGGTGTGTCCGGAAAATAAGCTTCCACTACGGACCTGAGCAGATAAGGATCCTCACTATCCCAAGAGATAAATTTTCCAAAAGTGCCTACCGCCTGAGAGATATATTCAGTGGTGCGATAATCAAGAGGAATCCCAATAAACATTAACCAGCCCTTGCGAAAACCCTGTATCCCTCTATAATTTTGTCCATCATCATGCTTCATAAATCTGATAGAGCGATCATGTCCAAAAGGAAACGGTGCATGCTGGATCAATGTGTATCTGACTGACGGATCCCTGACTTGAAACAGCCCTACCCCATGAAACCATGGCTGCGCAGATCGAACAAAAATACCTCTGTTGTGCAGAAACTGAACCACTTCTTCCCGTACTGGTCCAAACGGCCCCTCCGGCTCCGGCATGACCTCTGCCACCATGAAGTCCTCGTGGCGACGAGCTGGCCGCGCAGCGGGCGTGAAGAAGGAGCGGGGTAGCCGACGATCGCCCCCATCAATGATGTGATGACCCGGGGGCACAAAGCGTTGGGGATCAAGCTCATAGTTCGCCATGGAATCTTCAGTAGCAGGTCGGGGGTTTTCTTTGGCTTGTGGGGAGGGAAGATCTAATGTGGGCGGCGGCGATGGGACCGGACAGTCTATCCCAATAACATCGGCTCTGTTCCCATGAGTAGCAGCAGATTCCGATAAACTCGTTTTTTGTTGCACCAAAATTGGCCTCCAAACCAGACCCTTGGAGCGCGCGAAATCATTACAGTCACGTCTAGAGTGACCAGGGCGAGAGCAACTCATGCAGACCGCTCGCATTCCACAAGTGGCTGATAGGTGGCCCCTTTGAGAGCAAATTGTACAGGTAATCACGCGGTCCACCATGTCATCGACCATGGCCTCAAACTGCCTTGCAGCCTCTTGAGATGAAGGTATATCCAGACAGTGGCCCAAATGAGTTGGGGTCGTAGACGTAGGTGGCCCAGAGACATATGGGCTGGGCCTTGAAAGTGGGCTCGCTGGCAGGCGGGCCTCCATGGGATCTGGGTCAGAAGGCAGACAATTCATTTAAATAGGCGGCAATCCCGCCCCTGCGAAACGTGCGGACGAAATCCCCGCATGCACAGGTGATCGGTCCTCCAAAACCGGATCAGACACCGGTGGAGATGAGTCCGGCCGGCTCAACGCCGGCAACGGAGTGACTGTACCAAAAACTATGGGTGGACGTGCCACCGTCCAACGCAAGTCCGCTTGTGGCGATGGATGAATGACCACACGTTCATGAGCAGGGAGATCATATCCCGCATCACACATAGTATTAATGCATTCCTGCGTTGCCGGATATCTATATCCCTTGCAAGCCGAGTATCGCTCAAAAGTGGCAAAAAGAAAGCTTTTTCTATGCCGAAGAAATAGATTTTAAAGCTGATCTAGCCGGAGGCTTGTTCATGGCTAAAAGGCCTAAAGTTGATCGACGCTTGGTAGGACTAACTAGAATCCATGCAGCATCACATTCTTTCCTCCATATACGGAGTTCTCTAGTCCAATTAGGTCCCCCATTACCCCGCAGATGAAAATAGCACTTGAACAGATCACATGCATATGAACGAAGATCCATAATAAGAAAACCAACTTGTTGGCAAGAAACATGGAAGGAAAAAACCTTATCCTTGATATGTTCAACATGGAGCTCAATTGCCGAACCACCAGTCGCTGCTTCTAGAGACGCCGCCACAGAATCCTCCGTGAGACGAAAGACATGGCGGCTAAATGAAACCACTAATTTGAATGACCTCCTGTGCCCTGAAGGATGGATTGTAAGGCTAGTAGATCTGAAAACCTTCTCTGCAAAAACCCTACCCTTGGAGAAATCCAAGCCAAGGGTAGATCCACCAGATGAACCCATAGGAGATGGGTATTTCCAAGAACCAGAGAGGACGCCGGAACCGATGAGCGGTGGGAATCCATAGATTAGTGGAGAGAACGGGAGATCGCCGGAGAGGGTGGGAGCGCCGTGGGGGGTGGGAGCGCCATCCTCCTCTTTTGCCTGCTGCTTTTTTAGCTAGCAGTTTTCCTATCATTCCTGAAGGAATTTCAAAGCAGACATTTTCATTTTCAGTAGGTTCAGTAGGTTGAGGAGCAACTCTTTGCTCTACTGGTCGTGGTGAAGATACCCCGAACAAGCCCCTCAAAGGATTACTTTCCATAGTAACAAGTGACAGTAAATTTCAGCACCCTATATAAAACTTTCCTTACCAAATTCCACCTACCAAAGGCGCTTCACTCCCCGCTAACGGCGCCAGAAAAGAGTCTTGATGACCCACAAGTATAGGGGATCTATCATTGTCCTTTCGATAAGTAAGAGTGTCGAACCCAACGAGGAGCAGAAGGAAATGATAAGCAGTTTGCAGCAAGGTATTCTCTGCAAGCACTGAAATAATAGGTAACAGATAGTTTTGTGATAGGATAATTTGTAACAAGTAACAAGTAATAAAAGTAAATAAGGTGCAGCAAGATGGCCCAATCCTTTTGTAGCAAAGGACAAGCCTGGACAAACTCTTATATAGAGAAAACTTCTCCCGAGGACACATGGGAATATCATCAAGCTAGGTTTCATCACGTTCATATGATTCGCGTTCGGTACTTTGATAATTTGGTATGTGGGTGGACCGGTGCTTGGGTGCTGTCCTTACTTGGAAAAGCATCCCACTTGTGATTAACCTCTATTGCAAGCATCCGCAACTACAACAAAAGTATTAAGGTAAACCTAACCATAGCATGAAACATATGGATCCAAATCAGCCCCTTACGAAGCAACGCATAAACTAGGGTTTAAGCTTCTGTCACTCTAGCAACCCATCATCTACTTATTACTTCCCAATGCCTTCCTCTAGGCCCAAATAATGGTGAAGTGTCATGTAGTCGACGTTCACATAACACCACTAGAGGAGAGACAACATACATCTCATCAAAATATCGAACGAATACCAAATTCACATGACTACTAATAGCAAGACTTCTCCCATGTCCTCAGGAGCAAACGTAACTACTCACAAAGCATATTCATGTTCATAATTAGAGGGGTATTAATATGCATATAGGATCTGAACATATGATCTTCCACCAATTAAACCAACTAGCATCAACTACAAGGAGTGATTAACACTACTAGCAACCCACAGGTACCAATCTCGGGCTTGGAGACAAGAATTGGATACAAGAGATAGACTAGGGTTTTGAGAGGAGATGGTGCTGGTGAAGATGTTGATGGAGATTGCGCTCTCCCGATGAGAGGAGCGTGTTGGTGATGACGATGGCGATGATTTCTCCCTCCCGGAGGGAAGTTTCCCCGGCAGAACAGCTCCGCCAGAGCCCTAGATTGGTTCCGCCAAGGTTCCGCCTCATGGCGGCGGAGTGTCGTCCAGGAAGATGGATTATGATTTTTTTTCCTCATCGAAATACTTCATATAGCAGAAGATGGACATCGGAGGGCCACCAGGGGGCCCATGAGGTAGGGGGGCACGCCCAGGGGGTAGGGAGCGCGCCCCACCCTCGTGGGCAGGGTGTGGCCCCTGGTGAACTTCTTGTGCTCAATACTTTTTATATATTCTGAAAATGTCTTCCGTGAAGTTTCAGGACTTTTGGAGCTGTGCAGAATAGGTCTCTAATATTTTCTCCTTTTCCAGCCCAGAATCCCAGCTGCCGACATTCTCCCTCTTTATGTAAACCTTGTAAAATAAGAGAGAATAGGCATAAGTATTGTGACATAATGTGTAATAACAGCCCATAATGCAATAAATATCGATATAAAAGCATGATGAAAAATGGACGTATCAATGGATTTCTTAAAAAAAGAGTTGTATATGATGCAACAAGAAGGTTTTGTTAATCCTAAAGGTGCTAACAAAGTGTGCAACTTCCAGCGATCCATCTACGGACTGGTGCAAGCATCTTGGAGTTGGAATATATGCTTTGATAAAGTGATCAAAGCATATGGTTTTATACAGACTTGAGGTGAAGCCTGTATTACAAGAAAGTGAGTAGGAGCACTACATCATTTCTGATAAGTATATGTGAATGACATATTGTTGATTGGAAATAATGTAGAATTTTCTAGAAAGCATAAAGGTGTGTTTGAAAGGAGTTTTTCAAAGAAATACCTAGGTGAAGCTGCTTACATATTGAGCATCAAGATATATAGAGATAGATCAAGACGCTTGATATATTTTCAATGAGTACATACCTTGAAAAGATTTTGAAGTAGTTCAAAATGGAACAGTCAAAGAAGGAGTTCTTGCCTGTGTTGCAAGGTGTGAAGTTGAGTAAAGACTCAAAACCCGACCATGGCAGAAAATAGAAAGAGAATGAAAAGGCATTCCCTATGCCTCAGTCATAGGTTCTATAAAGTATGCTATGCTATGTACCAGACCTATTGTGTACCGCACCGTGAGTTTGGTAAGAGGGTACAATAGTGATCCAGGAGTGGATCACTGAATAGCGGTCAAAATTATCCTTCGTGGAATAAGGAAATGTTTCTCGGTTACGGAGGTGACAAAGAGTTCATCATAAAGAGTTATGTCGATGCAAGCTTTGACACTGATCTGGATGACTCTAAGTCTCGATCTAGATACATATTGAAAGTGGGAGTGATTAGCTAGAATAGCTCCGTGCAGAGCATTGTAGACATAGAAAATTTGCAAAATACATATGGCTCTGAATGTGCCAGACTCGTTGACTAAACTTCTCTCACAAGCAAAACATGATCACTCTTCGGGTGTTAGTCACATAGCGATGTGAACTAGATTATTGACTCTAGTAAACACTTTGGGTATTAGTCACATGGAGATGTGAACTAATCACATAAAGATGTGGACTATTGGTGTTAAATCACATGGCGATGTGAACTAGATTATTGACTCTAGTGCAAGTGGGAGACTGAAGGAAATATGCCCTAGAGGCAATAATAAAGTTGTTACTTATATTTCCTTATATCATGATAAATGTTTATTATTCATGCTAGAATTGTATTAACCGGAAACTTAGTACATGTGTGAATACATAGACAAACTGAGTGTCACTAGTATGCCTCTACTTGACTAGCTTGTTAATCAAAGATGGTTAAGTTTCCTAACCATGGACAAAGAGTTGTCATTTGATAAATGGGATCATATCATTAGAGAATGATGTGACTAACTTGACCCATCTGTTAGCTTAGCACGTTAATCGTTTAGTTTACTGCTATTGCTTTCTCCATAAATTATACATGTTCCTATGACTCTGAGATTATGCATCTCCTGAATACTGGAGGAACACTTAGTGTGCTATAAAATGTCACAATGTAACTGGGTGACTATAAAGATGCTCTACAGGTGTCTCCGATGGTGTTTGTTGAGTTGGCATAGATCAAGATTAGGATTTGTCACTTCGTGTATCGGAGAGGTATCTCTAGGCCCTCTCGGTAATGTGCATCACTGTAAGCCTTGCAAGCAATGTAACTAATGAGTTAGTTACAGGATGTAGCATTATGTAACGAGTAAATAGACTTGCCAGTAACAAGATTGAACTAGGTATGATGATACCAACGATCGAATCTCGGGCAAGTAACGTTCCGATGACAAAGGGAACAACGTATGTTGTTATGCGGTTTGACCGATAAAGATCTTCATAGAATATGTAGGAACCAATATGAGCTTCCAGGTTACGCTATTGGTTATTGACCAGAGATGAGTCTCGATCATGTCTACATAGTTCTCGAACCCGTAGGGTCCGCACGCTTAACATTCGGTGACGATCGGTATTATGAGTTTATGTGTTTTGATGTACCGAAGGTAGTTCGGAGTCTCGGATATGATCCCAGACATGACGAGGAGTCTCGGAATGGTCAATACATAAAGATCGATATATTGGAAGCATATGTTTGGACATCGGAATGGTTCCGGGTGAGTCCGGGCATATACCGCAGTACCGGGAGGTTACCGGAACCCCCGCGGAAGTATATGGGCCTTATTGGGCCATAGTGGGAGAGAGGAGAAGGAAGCCTAGGAGGGGGCGTGCCCCCCCCCCAAGCTCAATCCGAATTGGGTGGGGGGCGGCCCCCCGTTTCCTTCCTCCTTCCTCTCCTAGTCCAACTAGGGAAGGGGGGATCCTACTCCCGGTGGGAGTGGAACTCCTCCAGGGCGCGCCATAGATGGCCGGCCCTCCACCCTACTCCATTCCTTTATATACGGGGGAGGGGGCACCCCATACACACACAAGTTGACAATTGTCTTAGCCGTGTGCGGTGCCCCCCTCCACCATGTCTATGTTGTTGTAGATAGATGGCCCGTGCTGTTGTTCCGTTGAATTTTAATGCATTCCTAGAGAAAGCTAAGTTGAAAGATGATGGTAGGACACGGACTGGGTCCGTAACTTGAGGATTATGCTCATTGCTGCACAGAAGAATTACTCCTAGAAGCACCGCTAGGTGACAAACCCGCTGCAGGAGCAACGCTAGATGTTATGAACGTCTGGCAGAGCAAAGCTGATGACTACTTGATAGTTCAGTGTGCCATGCTTTACGGCTTAGAACCGGGACTTCAACGACGTTTTGAACATCATGGAGCATATGAGGTGTTCCAGGAGTTGAAGTTAATATTTCAAGCAAATGCCTGGATTGAGAGATATGAAGTCTCCAATAAGTTCTACAGCTGCAAAATGGAGGAGAATAGTTCTGTCAGTGAACATTTACTCAGAATGTCTGGGTACCACAACCACTTGACTCGGTTGGGAGTTAATCTTCATGATGATAGTGTCATTGACAGAGTTCTTCAATCACTGCCACCAAGCTACAAGAGCTTCATGATGAACTATAATATGCAAGGGATGGATAAGACAATTCCCGAGCTCTTTGCAATGCTAAAGGCTGCGAAGGTAGAAATCAAGAAGGAGCATCAAGTGTTGATGGTCAACAAGACCACCAGTTTCAAGAAAAAGGGTAAAGGGAAGAAGGGGAACTTCAAGAAGAATGGCAAGCAAGTTGCTGCTCAAGTGAAGAAGCCCAAGTCTGGACCTAAGCCTCAGACTAAGTGCTTCTACTGCAAAGGGACTGGTCACTGGAAGCGGAACTGCCCCAAGTATTTGGCAGAGAAGAAGGATGGCAAAGTGAAAGCTATATTTGATATACATGTTATTGATGTGTACCTTACTAATGCTCGCAGGAGCACCTGGGTATTTGATACTGGTTCTGTTGCTAATATTTGCAACTCGGAATAGGGGCTACGGATTAAGTGAAGATTGGCTAAGGACGAGGTGACGATTGATACGTCTCCATCATATCTACTTTTCCAAACACTTTTGACCTTGTTTGGACTTTAACTTGCATGATTTGAATGGAACTAACCCGGACTAACGCTGTTTTCAGCAGAATTGCCATGGTGTTATTTTTGTGCAGAAATAAAAGTTCTCGAAATGACCTGAAACTTCACGGAGAATAATTTTGGAATGTATAAAAAATACTAGCGAAAGAATCAACATCAGGGGGCCCACACCATGTCCACGAGGGTGGGGGCGTGCCCACCCCCCTGGGGCGCCCCCCCTATCTCGTGGGCCCCCTGAGGCTCCACCGACCTCAACTCCAACTCTATATATTCACGTTCGGAGGGAAAAAAAATAAAAGAGAAGGATTCATCGCGTTTTACGATAGGAGCCGCCGCCAAGCCCTAATCTCTCTCAGGAGGGCTGATCTGGAGTCTGTTCGAGGCTCCGGGGAGGGGAATCCGTCGCCATCATCATCATCAACCTTCCTCCATCACCAATTTCATGATGCTCACCGCCGTGCGTGAGTAATTCCATCGTAGGCTTGCTGGACGGTGATGGGTTGGATGAGATTTATCATGTAATCGAGTTAGTTTTGTTAGGGTTTGATTCCTAGTATCCATTATGTTCTGAGATTGATGTTGCTATGACTTTGCTATGCTTAATGCTTGTCACTAGGGCCCAAGTGCCATGATTTCAGATCTGAACCTATTATGTTTTCATGAATATATGTGAGTTCTTGATCCTATTTTGCAAGTCAATAGTCACCTACTATGTGTTATGATCCGGTAACCCCGAAGTGACAATAATCGGGACCACTCCCGGTGATGACTATAGTTTGAGGAGTTCATGTATTCACGAAATGCTAATGCTTTGTTCCGGTACTCTATGAAAAGGAGGCCTTAATATCCCTTAGTTTCCAATAGGACCCCGCTACCATGGGAGGGTAGGACAAAAGATGTCATGCAAGTTCTATTCCATAAGCACGTATGACTATATTCGGAATACATGCCTACATTACATTGATGAACTGGAGCTAGTTTTGTGTCCCCTATGTTATAACTGTTGCATGAGGAATCGCATCCAACATAATTATCCATCATTGATCCATTGCCTACGAGCTTTTCACATACTGATCTTTTCTTAGTTACTTTTCCGTGCCACTGTTACAATTACTACAGAACCAATATTGTTACTTTTGCCATTGTTACCGTTACTTCCATATTGCTTTACTACTAAATACTTTGCTGCAGATATTAAGTCTTTCAGGTGTGGTTGAATTGACAACTCAACTGTTAATACTTGAGAATATTCTTTGGCTCCCCTTGTGTCGAATCAATAAATTTGGGTTGAATACACTACCCTCGAAAACTATTGCGATCCCCTATGCTTGTGGGTTATCAAGATATTTTCTGGCACCGTTGCTGGGGATCATAGCTCTATTCTTTGATTCACTTGGGATTTATATCTGTTGGTCACTATGAGGAACTTGAAATATGAAAGAACCAAGATTTTTTCCCTCAACTACGCGGGGGGGGGGGGGGTAAGGAACAGCCATCTAGCTCTGGACTTGATTCACCTTCTGTTTTGAGTAAACTTGCGACACCTACTCCTGCTATTCATTCTGATGTGTCACATGTTAGTGATGATGCCACTTCTGCTTTGCATGATGCTTATGATGAAACTACTTCTATGCTTGATAATAGTGTGCCACTAGGTGAATTTCTTGATGAACAACTTGCTAGGGTTAGAGAGAATGAAATTATTGAAACTGATAATGTTGGGGAACGTAGTAATTTCAAAATTTTCCTACGCACACGCAAGATCATGGTGATGCATAGCAACGAGAGGGGGGAGTGTTTTCCACGTACCCTCGTAGACCGAAAGCGGAAGCGTTAGCACAACGCGGTTGATGTAGTCGTACGTCTTCACGATCCGACCAATCAAGTACCGAACGCACGGCACCTCCGAGTTCAGCACATGTTCAGCCCGATGACGTCCCGCGAACTCCGATCCAACCGACTGTTGAGGGAGAGTTTCGTCAGCACGACGACGTGGCGACGATGATGATATTCTACCGACATAGGGCTTCGCCTAAGCACCGCTACAGTATTATCGATGTGGACTATGGTGGAGGGGGCACCGCACACGGCTAAAAGATCAAATCAATTGGTGTGTCTATGGCGTGCCCCCCTGCCCCCGTATATAAAGGAGCAAGGGGGAGGTGCGTCCGGCCAGGAGGAGGCACGCCAGGAGGAGTCCTACTCCCATCGGGAGTAGTGGGAGTAGGACTCCCTCCCTTCCTTGTTGGATTAGGAGAAGGGGGGAAAGAGGAAGGAAAGGGGGGGCGCCGCCCCCCTCTCCTCGTCCTATTCGGACTAGGGGGAGGGGCGCGCGGCCCTGCCCTGGCTGCCTCTCCTCTTCTCCAATAAGGCCCACTATGGCCCATTAATCCCCCGGGGGGTTCCGGTAACCCCTCGGTACTCCGAAAAAATCCCGATTTCACCCGGAAGACTTCCTATATCCAAATATAGGCTTCCAATATATCATTCTTCATGTCTCAACCATTTCGAGACTCCTCGTCATGTCCGTGATCACATCCGGAACTCCAAACAACCTTCGGTACATCAAAACTCATAAACTCATAATATAACCTTCATCGAAACTTTAAGCGTGCGGACCCTACGGGTTCGAGAACTATGTAGACATGACCGAGACACGTCTCCAGTCAATAACCAATAGCGGAACCTGGATGCTCATATTGGCTCCCACATATTCTACGAAGATCTTTATCGGTCAAACCGCATAACAACATACGTTGTTCCCTTTGTCATCGGTATGTTACTTGCCCGAGATTCGACCGTCGGTATCTCAATACCTAGTTCAATCTCGTTACCGGCAAGTCTCTTTACTCGTTCCGTAATACGTCATCCCGCAACTAACTCATTAGATGCAATGCTTGCAAGGCTTTAAGTGATGTGCATTACCGAGTGGGCCCCGAGTTACCTTTCTGACAATCGGAGTGACAAATCCTAATCTCGAAATACGCCAACCCAACAAGTACCTTTGGAGACACCTGTAGAGCACCTTTATAATCACCCAGTTACGTTGTGACATTTGGTAGCACACAAAGTGTTCCTCCGCTAAACAGGAGTTGCATAATCTCATAGTCATAGGAACATGTATAAGTCATGAAGAAAGCAATAGCAACAAACTAAATGATCAAGTGCTATGCTAACGGAATGGGTCACGTCAATCATATAATTCTCCTAATGATGTGATCCCGTTAATCAAATGACAACTCATGTCTATGGTTAGGAAACATAACCATCTTTGATTAACGAGCTAGTCAAGTAGAGGCATACTAGTGACACTCTGATTGTTTATGTATACATATATCATGTTTCCGGTTAATACAATTCTAGCATGAATAATAAACATTTATCATGATATAAGGAAATAAATAATAACTTTATTATTGCCTCTAGGGCATATTTCCTTTAGTCTCCCACTTGCACTAGAGTCAATAATCTAGATTGCACAGTAATGATTCTAACACCCATGGAGTCTTGGTGCTGATCATTTTTTGCTCGTGGAAGAGGCTTAGTCAACGGGTCTGCAACATTCAGATCCATATGTATCTTGCAAATTTCTATGTCTCCCACCTGGACTAGATCCCGGATGGAATTGAAGCGTCTCTTGATGTGCTTGGTTCTCTTATGAAATCTGGATTCCTTCGCCAAGGCAATTGCTCCAGTATTGTCACAAAAGATTTTCATTGGACCCGATGCACCAGGTATGACACCTAGATCGGATATGAACTCCTTCATCCAGACTCCTTCATTTGTTGCTTCTGAAGCAGCTATGTACTTCGCTTCACACGTAGATCCCGCCACGACGCTTTGTTTAGAACCGCACCAACTGACAGCTCCACCGTTCAATGTAAACACGTATCCGGTTTGCGATTTAGAATCGTCTGGATCAGTGTCAAAGCTTGCATCAACGTAACCATTTACAATGAGCTCTTTGTCACCTCCATAAACGAGAAACATATCCTTAGTCCTTTTCAGGTATTTTAGGATGTTCTTGACCATTGTCCAATGATCCACTCCTGGATTACTTTGGTACCTCCTTGCTAGACTTATAGCAAGGCACACATCAGGTCTGGTACACAACATTGCATACATGATTGAGCCAATGGCTGAAGAATAGGGAACATCTTTCATCTTCTCTCTATCTTCTGCAGTGGTCGGGCATTGAGTCCTACTCAACTTCACACCTTGTAACACAGGCAATAACCCTTTCTTTACTTGATCCATTTTGAACTTCTTCAAAACTTTGTCAAGGTATGTGCTTTGTGAAAGTCCAATTAAGCGTCTTGATCTATCTCTATAGATCTTGATGCCCAATATATAAGCAGCTTCACCGAGGTCTTTCATTGAAAAACTCTTATTCAAGTATCCCTTTATGTTATCCAAAAATTCTATATCATTTCTAATCAGCAATATGTCATCCACATATAATATCAGAAATGCTACAGAGCTCCCACTCACTTTCTTGTAAATACAGGCTTCTCCAAAAGTCTGTACAAAACCAAATGCTTTGATCACACTATCAAAGCGTTTATTCCAACTCCGAGAGGCTTGCACCAGTCCATAAATGGATTGCTGGAGCTTGCACACTTTGTTAGCTCCCTTTGGATCGACAAAACCTTCCGGTTGCATCATATACAACTCTTCTTCCAGAAATCCATTCAGGAATGCAGTTTTTACATCCATTTGCCAAATTTCATAATCATAAAATGCGGCAATTGCTAACATGATTGGGACAGACTTAAGCATCGCTACGGGTGAGAAGGTCTCACCATAGTCAATCCCTTGAACTTGTCGAAAACCTTTCGCAACAAGTCGAGCTTTATAGACAGTAATATTACTGTCAGCATCAGTCTTCTTCTTGAAGATCCATTTATTCTCAATGGCTTGCCGATCATCGAGCAAGTTAACCAAAGTCCACACTTTGTTCTCATACATGGATCCCATCTCAGATTTCATGGCCTCAAGCCATTTTTCGGAATCTAGGCTCACCATCGCTTCTTCATATTTCATAGGTTCGTCATGGTCTAGTAACATAACCTCCAGAACAGGATTACCGTACCACTCTGGTGCGGATCTTACTCTGGTTGACCTACGAGGTTTAGTAACAACTTGATCTGAAGTTTCATGATCATCGTCATTAACTTCCTCACTAATTGGTATAGACGTCACAGAAACCGGTTTCTGTGATGAACTACTTTCCAATAAGGGAGCAGGTATGGTTACCTTATCAAGTTCTACTTTCCTCCCACTCACTTCTTTCAAGAGAAACTCCTTCTCTAGAAAGGATCCATTCTTAGCAACAAATGTCTTGCCTTCGGATCTGTGATAGAAGGTGTACCCAACAGTCTCCTTTGGGTATCCTATGAAGACACATTTCTCTGATTTGGGTTCGAGCTTATCAGGTTGAAGCTTTTTCACATAAGCATCGCAGCCCCAAACTTTAAGAAACGACAACTATGGTTTCTTGCCAAACCACAGTTCATAAGGCGCCGTCTCAACGGATTTCGATGGTGCCCTATTTAACGTGAATGCGGCCGTCTCTAAAGCATAACCCCAAAATGATAGCGGTAAATCAGTAAGAGACATCATAGATCGCACCATATCTAGTAAAGTACGATTACAATGCTCGAAAACACCATTACGTTGTGGTGTTCCGGGTGGCGTGAGTTGTGAAACTATTCCGCATTGTTTCAAATGTAGACCAAACTCATAACTCAAATATTCTCCTCCACGATCAGATCGTAGAAACTTTATTTTCTTGTTACGATGATTTTCAACTTCACTCTAAAATTCTTTGAACTTTTCAAATGTTTGAGACTTATGTTTCATTCAGTAGATATACCCATATCTGCTTAAATCATCTGTGATGGTGAGAAAATAATGATACCCGCCGCGAGCCTCAATATTCATTGGTCCACATACATCAGTATGTATGATCTCCAATAAATCAGTTGCTCGCTCCATCGTTCCGGAGAACGGCGTTTTAGTCATCTTGCCCATGAGGCACGGTTCGCAAGTACCAAGTGATTCATAATCAAGTGGTTCCAAAAGTCCATCAGTATAGAGTTTCTTCATGCGCTTTACATCGATATGACCTAAACGGCAGTGCCACAAATAAGTTGCACTATCATTATCAACTCTGCATCTTTTGGCTTCAACATTATGAATATGTGTATCACTACTATCGAGATTCATCAAAAATAGACCACTCTTCAAGGGTGCATGACCATAAAAGATATTACTCATATAAATAGAACAACCATTATTCTCTAATTTAAATGAATAACCGTCTCACATCAAACAAGATCCAGATATAATGTTCATGCTCAACACTGGCATCAAATAACAATTATTTAGGTCTAATACTAATCCCGAAGGTAGATGTAGAGGTAGCGTGCCAACGACAATCACATCGATTTTGGAACCATTTCCCACGCGCATCGTCACCTCATCCTTGGCCAGTGTTCGCTTAATCCGTAGTCCCTGTTTTGAGTTGCAAATATTAGCAACAGAACCAGTATCAAATACCCAGGTGCTACTACGAGCTCTGGTAAGGTACACATGAATAACATGTATATCATATATACCTTTGTTCACCTTGCCATCCTTCTTATCCGCCAAATACTTGGGGCAGTTCCGCTTCCAGTGACCAGTTTGCTTGCAGTAGAAGCGCTCAGTCTCAGGCTTAGGTCCAGACTTGGGTTTCTTCTCTTGAGCAGCAACTTGCTTGCTGTTCTTCTTGGAGTTCCCCTTCTTATTCCCTTTGCCCTTTCTCTTGAAACTGGTGGTCTTATTGACCATCAACACTTGATGCTCCTTCTTGATTTCCACCTCTGCAGCCTTTAGCATTGCGAAGAGCTCAGGAATCGTCTTATCCGTCCCTTGCATGTTATAGTTCATCACGAAGCTTTTGTAGCTTGGTGGTAGTGATTGAAGAATTCTGTCAATGACGCTATCATCCGGAAGATTAACTCCCAGTTGAATCAAGTGATTGCAGTACCCAGACATCTTGAGTATATGCTCACTGACAGAACTATTCTCCTCCATCTTGCAGCTGTAGAACTTATTGGAGACTTCATATCTCTCAATCTGGGCATTTTTTGAAATATTAACTTCAACTCCTGGAACATCTCATATGCTCCATGATGTTCAAAACGTCGTTGAAGTCCCGTTTCTAAGCCATAAAGAATGGCACACTGTACTATCGAGTAGTCATCAACACGCGACTACTAGGCATTCACAGTGTCTGGAGTTGCTGGCGCAGGTGGTACACCTAGCGGTGCTTCCAGGACATAACTTTTCTGTGCAGCAATGAGGATAATCCTCAAGTTATGGACCCAGTCCGTGTAATTGCTACCATCATCTTTCAACTTTGCTTTCTCAAGGAACGCATTAAAATTCAACGGAACAACAGCACGGGCCATCTATCTACAATCAACATAGACAAGCAAGATACTATCATGTACTAAGTTCATGACAAATTTAAGTTCAATTAATCATATTACTAAAGAACTCCCACTTAGATAGACATCTCTCTAATCCTCTAAGTGATCACGTGATCCATATCAACTAAACCATATCCGATCATCACGTGAAATGGAGTAGCTTTCAATGGTGAACATCACTATGTTGATCATATCTACTTTATGATTCACGCTCGACCTTTCGGTCTCAGTGTTCCAAGGCCATATCTGCATATGCTAGGCTCGTCAAGTTTAACCTGAGTATTCTGCGTGTGCAAAACTGGCTTGCACCCGTTGTAGATGGACGTAGAGCTTATCACACCCGATCATCATGTGGTGTCTGGGCACGACGAACTTTGGCAACGGTGCATACTCAGGGAGAACACTTTTATCTTGAAATTTAGTGAGAGATCATCTTATAATGCTACCGTCAATCAAAGCAAGATAAGATGCAAAAAGATAAACATCACATGCAATCAATATAAGTGATATGATATGGCCATCATCATCTTGTGCTTGTGATCTCCATCTCTGAAGTACCGTCATGATCACCATCATCACCGGCGCGACACCTTGATCTCCATCGTAGTATCTTTGTCGTCTCGCCAATCTTATGCTTCTACGACTATCACTACCGCTTAGTGATAAAGTAAAGCATTATAGGGCGATTGCATTGCATACAATAAAGCGACAACCATATGGCTCCTGCCAGTTGCCGATAACTCGGTTACAAAACATGATCATCTCATACAATAAAATTTAGCATCATGCTTTGACCATATCACATCACAACATGCCCTGCAAAAACAAGTTAGACGTCCTCTACTTTGTAGTTGCAAGTTTTACGTGGCTGCTACGGGCTGAGCAAGAACCGTTCTTACCTATGCATCAAAACCACAATGATAGTTTGTCAAGTTGGTGCTGTTTTAACCTTCGCAAGGACCGGGCGTAGCCACACTCAGTTCAACTAAAGTTGGAGAAACCGACACCCGCCAGCCACCTGTGTGCAAAGCACGTCAGTAGAACCAGTCTCGCGTAAGCGTACGCGTAATGTCGGTCCGGGCCGCTTCATCCAACAATACCGCCGAACCAAAGTATGACACGCTGGTAAGCAGTATGACTTATATCGCCCACAACTCACTTGTGTTCTACTCGTGCATATGACATCTACGCATAAAACCTGGCTCGGATGCCACTGTTGGGGAACGTAGTAATTTCAAAATTTTCCTACGCACACGCAAGATCTTGGTGATGCATAGCAACGAGAGGGGAGAGTGTTGTCCATGTACCCTCGTAGACCGAAAGTGGAAGCGTTAGCACAACGCGGTTGATGTAGTCGTATGTCTTCACGATCCGACCGATCAAGTATCGAACGCACGGCACCTCCGAGTTCAGCACACATTCAGCCCGATGACGTCCCTCGAACTCTGATCCAGCCGAGTGTTGAGGGAGAGTTTTGTCAGCACGATGGAGTGGTGACGATGATGATGTTCTACTAACGCAGGGCTTCGCCTAAGCACCGCTACAGTATTATCGATGTGGACTATGGTTGAGGGGGGGGCACCGCACATGGCTAAAAGATCAAATCAATTGTTGTGTCTATGGGGTGCCCCCTGCCCCCGTATATAAAGGAGCAAGGGGGGAGGTGTGGCCGGCCAGGAGGAGGCGCGCCAGGAGGAGTCCTACTCCCACCGGGAGTAGGTTGGATTTGGAGAAGGGGGGAAAGAGGAGGGAGAGAGGAAGGAAAGGGGGGTGCCGTTCCCCTCTCCTTGTCCTATTCAGACTAGGGGGAGGGGCGCCCGGCCCTGCCCTGGACGCCTCTCCTCTTCTCCACTAAGGCCCACTATGGCCCATTAATCCCCCGGGGGGTTCCAGTAACCCCTTGGTACTCGGGAAAAATCCCGATTTCACCCGGAGCACTTCCGATATCCAAATATAGGCTTCCAATATATCAATCTTCATGTCTCGACCATTTCGAGACTCCTCGTCATGTCCGTGATCACATCCGGAACTCCGAACAACCTTCGGTAGATCCAAACTCATAAACTCATAA
Source organism: Triticum monococcum (assembly GCA_034509565.1). Lineage (NCBI taxonomy): Eukaryota > Viridiplantae > Streptophyta > Magnoliopsida > Poales > Poaceae > Triticum > Triticum monococcum. The sequence continues at coordinate 359,367,177 of CM067845.1, read as the reverse complement.
TATAACCGCCATCGAAACTTTAAGCGTGCGGACCCTATGGGTTCGAGAAATATGTAGACATTACCGAGACACGTCTCCGGTCAATAACCAATATGGGAACCTGGATGCTCATATTGGCTCCCACATATTCTACGAAGATCTTTATCGGTCAGACCGCATAACAACATACGTTGTTCCCTTTGTCATCGGTATGCTACTTGCCCGAGATTCGATCGTCGGTATCTCAATACCTAGTTCAATCTCGTTACCAACAAGTCTCTTTACTCGTTCCGTAATACATCATCCCGCAACTAACTCATTAGTTGCAATGCTTGCAAGGCTTTAAGTGATGTGCATTACCGAGTGGGCCCAGAGTTACCTCTCCGACAATCGGAGTGACAAATCCTAATCTCAAAATACGCCAACCCAACAAGTACCTTTGGAGACACCTGTAGAGCACCTTTATAATCACCCAGTTACGTTGTGATGTTTGGTAGCACACAAAGTGTTCCTCCGGTAAACAGGAGTTGCATAATCTCATAGTCATAGGAACATGTATAAGTCATGAAGAAAGCAATAGAAACAAACTAAACGATCAAGTGCTAAGCTAACAGAATGGGTCATGTCAATCACATCATTCTCCTAATGATGTGATCCTGTTAATCAAATGACAACTCATGTCTATGGTTAGGAAACATAACCATCTTTGATTAACGAGCTAGTCAAGTAGAGGCATACTAGTGACACTCTGTTTTTTATGTATTCACACATGTATCGTGTTTCCGGTTAATACAATTCTAGCATGAATAATAAACATTTATCATGATATAAGGAAATAAATAATAACTTTATTATTGCCTCTAGGGCATATTTCCTTCAGATAATATTGATGAAAGTGATGATGAAGATTCTCCCCCTAGATATGAATTGCCTGTTGTTCCTGAGGGTTATGTTATGGATGAAGAAACTGCTAGAGACTTTTTAGCTTGCAACGATAGATATGATCTTAAGACACTGTTAGCTAAGCTGAAAGAAAAATCCTTGAATGCTAGAATGAAGCATGACCCTACTTTTGCTACTTCACCTATCTGTATTTCCGACAAGGATTATGATTTCTCTGTCGATCCTGAGTTAATTACTTTGGTTGAATCTGATCATTTTTACGGCTATGAATCTGAAACTGTTGTGGCACATCTTACTAAATTAAATGATATAGCCACCTTGTTCACTAATGATGAGAAAACTCGCTATTACTTTATCCTTAAGTTATTTCCGTTCTCATTAAAGGGTGATGCTAAAACATGGTTTAATTCTCTTGATCCTGGTTGTGTGCGTAGTCCCGAGGATATGACTTATTACTTCTGTGCTAAATATTTCCCTACTCATAATAAACAAGCTGTCTTAAGGGACATATATAATTTTGTGCAAATTGAAGAAGATAGTCTCCCACAAGCTTGGGGGAGGCTTCTCCGATTACTTAATGCTTTGCCCGATCATCCTCTCAAGAAAAATTAAATACGTGATATCTTTTATAATGGACTAACTGATGCTTCCAAAAACCACCTGGATAGTTGTGCTGGTTGTGTTTTCAAGGAAAGAAATATTGATTAAGCTGAATTGCTATTGTATGATATGTTGAGTAATGAAAATGATTGGACACTTACTGAACAAACTCCTAGGCCAACTCCGAAGAAAAGGGGTATTCTATTTCTCAGTCCTGAAGATATGCAAGAGGCAAAGAAACCTATGAAAGAAAAAGGTATTAAAGCTGAAGATGTTAAGAATTTACCACCTATTGAAGAGATACATGGTCTTGATAACCCGACACAGGTAGTAAAGGTAAATTCTCTCTATAGATTTCATAAGGGCTAAATCACATCTACTAAGTTTGCTAGCCAATGCTTGGATGAGTTTGATAATTTTATGGTTAAACAAGAAGACTTCAATGCTTATGTTGGTAGACAATTGAAACGCAATGCTTATATGATTGAACACTTGAGTGATTATATGTCTAGAGTTAAAGGTGAACTTAAACTTATTAGTAAACATGCTTCTATGGTTACCACTCAAGTAGAACAAGTACTTAAAGCTCAAAATGATTTGCTCAATGAATTAAATAATAAGAAAAATGATAATGCTGTTACAGTTATGACTAGAGGGGGTAAAATGACTCAGGAACCTTTGTATCCTGGGCGCCACCCTAAGAGAATTGAGCAAGATTCTCAGAGAACTAATGTTGATGCACCTAGTCCTTCTAAAAAGAAGAAAAGGAAAAATGATAGGACTTTGCATACTTCTAGTGAACCTATTGTTGACATACCTGAGAATCCCAATGATATTTCTATTTGTGATGTCGAAACAAAATCTGGTAATGAACCTGAACCTAGTGATAATATTAATGATGATGTTCATGTTGATGCTCAACCTAGCAATAACAATGATGTAGAGATTGAACCTGATGTTGATCTTGATAACCCACAAACAAAGAATCAATGTTATGATAAGAGAGACTTCGTTGCTAGGAAGCACAGTAAAGAAAGAGAACCATGGGTTCAGAAACCCATGCTATTTCCTCCTAAACCATCCAAGAAAAAGGATGATGAGGATTTTGAGCGCTTTGCTGAAATGATTAGACCTATCTTTTTGCATGTGCGTTTAACTGATATGCTTAAAATGAATCCTAGTATGCTAAATATATGAAAGATATTGTCACAAATAAAAGAAAGATACCGGAAGCTGAAATTTCCACCATGCTTGCTAATTATACTTTTAGGGTGGAATACCAAAGAAACTAGGAGATCCCGGAGTACCAACTATACCATGCTCCATTAAAAGAAACTATGTTAAAACTGCTTTATGTGATCTTGGAGCCGGTGTTAGTGTTATGCCTCTCTCTTTATATCGTAGACTTGATTTGAATAGGTTAACACCTACTGAAATATCTTTGCAAATGGCTGATAAATCAACTGCTATACATGTCGGTATTTGTGAGGATGTGCCTGTTGTGGTTGCAAACGTTACTATTTTAACGGACTTTGTTATTCTTGGTATTCCTGAGGACGATAGTATGTCTATTATTCTTGGTAGACCCTTTTTGAATACTGCAGGGGTTGCTATTGATTGCAACAAAGGCAATGTCACTTTTCATGTTAATGGTAATGAGCATACAGTACATTTTCCGAGAAAACAACCTCAAGTCCACAGTATCAATTCTATTGAAAAAATTCCAAAGATTATTATTGGAGGTTTTGAATTTCCTCTTCCTACTATCAAGAAGAAATATGATATTCTTATTGTTGGGGACATGCATATCCCCGTTGAGGTAACTTAGTGTTATTCGAAAATTCTCCAGTTTCATGTTATTCGAAAAGAGTTTGTTAACAAGACTTGATCAACCTTGTTAGTGGATTCCTTTTGATGAGCATGAGATGGACGAAGTTAGAAAGCACAACTCTCTGTACCCTCTTTTTACTTTATGTTATTTAGATTAAATAAAGCAAAAATAGTATTTTCTGTCTGTTTTCTGAACTATCCTTGCAATAAAAAATACCCTAAAATAAAAGTTCTCCAAATGCCCTGAAAATTTTATATGATTTTTTCTAGAATATTTAAGAAATATTGGCACTGAGAACACACTTGGGGGACCCACCACCTGGCAACGAGGGTCCAGGGCACGCCTACCCCCTGGCCGCGCCCCTGCCTCGTGGACCCCACGTGGGCCCCCTCCACTTATTCTTGCACCCACACACTTCATCTTCCTCCAGAAAAATCCTCCGCCAGCTCAAACCCGAGTTCTAGCTCATCTTGCTGCCATTTTTGATCTCCTAGCTCAAAGCTCCATTCACAAAACTGCTTTGGGGGATTGTTCTTCGGTATGTGACTCCTCCGATGGTCCAATTAGTTTTTGTTCTAGTGCTTTATTTATTGCAAATTTTTGTTGCTTAGGTGACCTTGTTCTTGAGCTTGCATGTCAAATTTATGTGGTCAAAAGTAGTTTTAATGCATGATATAGTCTCTAGGCACTTGTGGGAGTAGTTGCTATCAATCTTGTTGAGTTTGATTCACTTTTATTTTGAGTCACTAAAAATTTCAGAAATTTTTCAGAGGAAGAAATATGTTTAGGAAAATGTACCAAGGTGGTTCCTCAAGGAAGCAAGGCCCAAGGCTCGCGATACGTGAGCCAGACAATGAACTACCAAGGGAAGCTCAAGTGTGGCCTTGTGAATGGTCGTCAGAGGAGTTCATGGTCCAAGCAGGCATCAAGGATGAATTTGATGTGTATGTGTGTAACACCGATATTGAGAGCTTCGTGTCAGATAAGTGCCGGCAATACCTCTATCTAACTGATTCATTTGTGAGAAGGTTTAAATTTACATCCTCGGGCAATTCTCACACTTTTTATTTGATCTTTATGATAAATCATATACCATGGACCTAGAAGATTTTAATACTGCTTGTAAACTCCCGCACAGGGGCAATGTTTGTGAACCTCACAAATCTGAATATAAAGACTTTCTTGCTAGTATTACTGTGGGGGAATCTAGGGAAATCACACAAGCTATCATAGGAAGCATTCATTTCCCTTCCGTACATTATTTTGCTCTCTTCATTGGTAGATGCATTAACGAGAAAGATGAGGCTTGTCACATGTGCATTCCAGATCTTAGTGTCCTCAAGAGTGCGGTATTAGGTGATAAACAATATAACTTGGGGGCTATTGTTGCACGTAGGTTGCATCACAACAGTATAAGTGGAGATTTGTTTGGTGGAATTTATGCAACTCGTGTAGCTAACTATCTTGATATACCCATACGTGGAAATGATATAGAATTACCTCCTGCTTACATATATTATGATGCCATGGTTCGCCATCAGTTTGTTGAGAGGAATGAACAATTCCTCCAGTACCGACTAATCTTTGACAGACGGTGCACCGTCCATATCACCCTCCCTGCTCCTACTTTCTTTGACTTTCAGGTAAAAGGAGATATGTTATAACTAGGGAGGAAGCAAACGAATGTGAGAGGAGGACGGAGGCAGCTCGCCTCCAAGTTGCAGCTCGTCACGTAGTAGCTACTACATCTCAATATGACCCCAGTTACAACTTTGGATATCCACCAGGCCAGTCATGGCCATAGACCAACTTAGGCCAAAAGCCTAAGCTTGGGGGAGTATGTATTTCTCACCGACATTACATTCGTCTTCACACACTCATGCCAGTTTTCGGTGCTCATACTTTTTCACTGTACTATCCATGCTAGTTTATTTTCTTTTCCAGCATTCTTCTTGTGTGTTTGAAAAATCTTTAGAAAAACCAAAAAAATTAGTTGTAGCTTTTAGCTAGTTTACTTTCCATGCTTGTAGTAGTTGTAATTAAAAAGAAAACCCAAAAAGATTTCTCGTTCTTTTTTTGCTTGTTGGGAGCTTTCCCGTGTAAATAGTTTTGTTTCTTTTCTTTTCTTTGGGGGTCGAGAGGAGAAGACCATGATGAAAATGTTGAGTGGATCTCATATGCATTATTGTTGATCTAACCAAGAGCCCATATTACCTTGTCTTCTCCCTTGTATTGAATGCTTGCAGATTCCAGCTTATTCCAATGCACGTGCACTATTATTATTACCCACACCGTTCAGTCATGCAAGTGAAAGGCAATAATGATGATATATGATGAACGGATTGAGATGAGAGAAGCTGGTATGAACTCGACCTATCTTGTTTTTGTAAATATGATTAGTTCATCGTTCCTGATTCAGCCTATTATGAATGAAACATGTTTGCAATGACAATTAGGGATTGTAGTTTCTCATGCCATGCTTAATTAGCTAGGAGTTTATAATGGTTTACCTTGCGTGCCAACATGCTATTAAAATGGTTGTGATGTGGTATGATAGGGTGGCATCCTCCTTTGAATGATTCCATGATATTTATGTTCATGGTGAATTATATCCTACTCATGCTTGCATTCAGTGTTGATTAATTTTAATGCATGTTTATGACTATCATCGCTCTCTAGCTGGTCGCTTCCCAGTCTCTTTCTAGCCTTCACTTGTACTAAGCGGGGATACTGCTTGTGCATCCACTTCCATAAACCCCAAAAGTTATTCCATATGAGTCCACCATACCTTCCTATATGCGGTATCTACCTACCGTTCCAAGTAAATTTGTATGTGCCAAACTCTAAACCTTCAAATGAAATTTTGTTTTGTATGCTCGAATAGCTCATGTATCAACTAGGGTTGTCTATATCTTCCATGCTAGGTGGGTTATTCTCAAGAGGAGTGGACTCCGCTCCTCGTTCATGAGAAAATGGCCGGTACCCGGGATGCCCAGTCCCATGCTTAAATTAAAATAATTGCAAACAAAACTCCCCCTGGATTGTTGTTAGTTGGAGGCACCCGTTGTTTCGGACAAGCCATGGATTGATGTTTGTTGGTGGTAGGGGGAGTATAAACAATACCATTCTGTTTGGGAACCGCCTATAATGTGTGTAGCATGGAAGATATCAAGATCTCTCGGTTGTTATGTTGACAATGAAAGTATACCACTCAAAATATTGTTCATCTCTATTTCAAAATCGAGCTCTGGCACCTCTACAAATCCCTGCTTCCCTCTAAGAAGGGCCTATGTATTTACTTTTATGTTGAGTCATCATCCTCTTATTAAAAAGCACCAGTTGGAGAGCACCATTCTCATTTGCATGCATTAATATTAGTTTACATTGAGTATGACTGTGACTGGATCTCTTTTACCATGAATTACAATGTTTAGTCAGTCCTTGATCTTCAGAGGTGCTCTGCATTTATGTTTTGCGGTCTCGGAAAGGGCTAGCGAGATACCATCTTGTTATATCATATCATGATTGTTTGGAGAAAGTGTTGTCATCCGAGATTTAATATTATTGCTCGCTAGTTGATTATGCCATTGATATGAGTAAACATGAGACCAAAATGTTATTGTGAATATGGTTAGTTCATAATCTTTACTGAAAACTTGAATGCTCGCTTTACATATTTTCAACAACAAGATCAAACAGAGTTTGTAAAAGTGTTTCTTTATCACTTTCAGTTTGTCAACTGAATTACTTGAGGACAAGCAAAGGTTTAAGCTTCGGGGAGTTGATACGTCTCCATTGTATCTACTTTTCCAAACACTTTTGACCTTGTTTTGGACTCTAACTTGCATGATTTGAATAGAACTAACCCGGACTTACGTTGTTTTCAGCAGAATTGCCATGGTGTTATTTTTGTGCAGAAATAGAAGTTCTCGGAATGACCTGAAACTTCACGGAGAATATTTCTGGAATATATAAAAAATACTAGTGAAAGAATCAACGTCAGGGGCCCACACTTTGTCCACGAGGGTGGGGGTGCGCCCCCCCTATCTCGTGGGACCCCTAAGGCTCCACTGACCTCAACTCCAACTCTATATATTCACATTCGGGGAGAAAAAAATCAGAGAGAAGGATTCATTGCGTTTTACGATACAGAGCCGCCGCCAAGCCCTAATCTCTCCCGAGAGGGCTGATCTGGAGTCCGTTCGGGGCTCCGGAGAGGGGAATCTGTCGCCATCGTCATCATCAACCTTCCTCCATCACCAATTTCATGATGCTCACCGCCGTGCGTGAGTAATTCCATCGTAGGCTTGTTGGACGGTGATGGGTTGGATGAGATTTATCATGTAATCGAGTTAGTTTTGTTAGGTTTTGATCCCTAGTATCCATTATGTTCTGAGATTGATGTTGCTATGACTTTGCTATGCTCAATGCTTGTCACTAGGGCCCGAGTGCCATGATTTCAGATCTGAACCTATTATGTTTTCATGAATATATGTGAGTTCTTGATCCTATTTTGCAAGTCAATAGTCACCTACTATGTGTTATGATTCGGTAACCCTGAAGTGAAAATAATCGGGACCACTCCCGGTGATGACTACAGTTTGAGGAGTTCATGTATTCACGAAATGCTAATGCTTTGTTCCGGTACTCTATTAAAAGGAGGCCTTAATATCCCTTAGTTTCTAATAGGACCCCGCTGCCACGGGAGGGTAGGACAAAAGATGTCATGCAAGTTCTTTTCCATAAGCACGTATGACTATATTCGGAATACATGCCTACATTACATTGATGAACTAGAGCTAGTTCTGTGTCACTCTATGTTATAACTGTTGCATGAGGAATCACATCTGACATAATTATCCATCACTGATCCATTGCCTATGAGCTTTTCACATATTGATCTTTTCTTAGTTACTTTTCCGTTCCCACTGTTACAATTACTATAGAACCAATAATGTTACTTTTGCCACTATTATTGTTACTTCCATATTGCTTTGCTACTAAATACTTTGTTGCAGATATTAAGTCTTTCAGGTGCGGTTGAATTGACAACTCAACTGTTAATACTTGAGAATATTCTTTGGCTCCTGAGGGAGTCCTGGATTAGGGGGTCCTCGGACTGCTGGACTATATACTTTGGCCGGACTATTGGACTATGAAGATACAAGATTGAAGACTTCGTCATGTGTCCGGGCGGGACTCTCCTTCGCGTGGAAGGCAAGCTTGGCAATTCGGATATGTAGATCTCCTCCCTTGTAACCGACTCTGTGTAACCCTAGCCCTCTTTGGTGTCTATATAAACCGGAGGGTTTAGTCCGTAGGACAACAACAATCATAATCATAGGCTAGCTTCTAGGGTTTAGCCTCTATGATCTCGTGGTAGATCAAATCTTGTAATACTTATATCATCAAGATCAATCAAGCAGGAAGTAGGGTATTACCTCCATCGAGAGGGCCCGAACTGGGTAAACATTGTGTCCCCCGCCTCCTGTTACCATCCGCCTTAGACGCACAGTTCGGGACCCCCTAACCGAGATCTGCCGGTTTTGACACCGACATTGGTGCTTTCATTGAGAGTTCCACGGTGCCATCACCATAAGGCTTGATGGTTCCTTCGATCATCGGCAACAATGCGATCCAGGGTGAGGATTTTCCCCCTGGACATATCTTCGTATTCGGCGGCTTCGCACTGCGGGCCAACTCGCTTGGCCATATGGAGCAGATCGAGAGCTACGCCCCTGGCCATCAGGTCGGGTTTGGAAACTTAAACTATACTGCCAACATCCATGGAGACTTGATCTTCGACGGATTCGAGCCCGTGTCAGGTGCGCCGCATAGTCACGACGAGCATGACTTAGCTCTGCGGCCGGACACTATTCGGGAGATCACCCCTGTGGCAACTCCGGCCCTCGATCCGGAGCAGATCGCGCCGTTCGAGGACGGGTGGATGGACCCCGCCACAAAGGCCACACACTCAGCGGCGATAGAGCCGAATATTGACTTCACCTCCTATGAGACCTGTGTTGTCGGATCCTTGGATTCGTCCCCGGTCACGGGCTCCGAACCACCTGCGTTCGTGCCTATCGAATCTGATTGGGCACCAATCATGGAGTTTTCCTCCGCGGATACCTTTCAGCACACGCCCTTGGGCAATGTGCTAAATTCATTGAGGTCTCTCTCCTTGTCAGGAGGCCCTTGGCCGAACTGTGTCCGGATTGAGTGGGAAGCGGACAACGAAGAAATTCGTCCCCCACCCACCACCCACTTAATAGCCACTGTCGACGACTTATCCGACATGCTCGACTTCGGCTCCGAAGACATCGATGGTATGGATGATGATGCGGGAGAAGAACAGGAACCACCGCCCACAGGGCGCTGGACTGCCACCTCATCATATGATATATACATGGTGGACACCCCCAAAGAAAGCAACGTCAATAAGGCAACGGAGGATAATCCCCTTGAGAAGCAATATAAGCACCGGCGTCATCAGCGCCACTCTAAGCCTCGCCATAACAAAAGAAGCGATACCAGCACGAGAGACAATAACACTGCGGATAGTGCCGAAGACAAAGACAATCCCCTCCAGCCAGGCTTCGAGAAGGAGGATGGGCAAGCTAACCCTAAGAAACAAGCGACAGACGGAGAATCAGAAGATGACACTTACGTGTCCCTCTCCGAAGACGAGGCGAGCCTCGGCGACGAAGAATTTATCATGCCTAAGGATCCCGCATTCCTTGACAACTTCTAGGGCACTTATGTGCAACCACCGGATGCCGATGACTTGAGTCACATAACCCAACAGCCAGGGGAATCAGCCAGGAAATTCTGGACTCGGTTCCTAACTAAAAAGAACCAAATTGTTGACTGTCTGAATGCCGAGGCCTTAGCGGCATTTAAGCATAACATCCGCGACGAGTGGCTCGCCCGACACCTTGGACAAGAAAAGCTAAAATCCATGGAAGCCCTCACGACACTCATGACCCGCTTTTGTGCGGGCAAGGATAGCTGGCTGGCTTGCAGCAACAACACATCAAGAAACCCTGGCAATTCAGATGCCAAAGATAGCAACGCCAGGCCACGTCACAACAGACACAAGCACCGCAACAACGGTGACAACGCCGAAGACACGGCTGCTAATGCCGGATTCAGTGGCTCTAAATCCGGTCTGCAGAAAAAGCCGTTCGAAAGAAGTAATCCGGGCCCGTCCAGCTTGGACCGCACACTCGATCTTTCGTGTCAAATTCACGGCACCCCCGATAAACCAGCCAACCACACCAACAGAGAATGTTGGGTGTTCAAACAGGCCGGCAAGTTGAATGCCAAAAACAAGGAAAAGGGGCTACATAGCAACGACGAGGAGGAGCCCCGGCCGCCGAACACAGGAGGACAGAAGAAATTTCCTCCCCAAGTGAAAACGGTAAACATGATATACGCAACCCATATTCCCAAGCAGGAATGGAAGCGTGCACTGAGGGACGTCTATGCGATGGAGCCAGTCGCCCCAAAGTTCAACCCATGGTCTTCTTGTCCGATCACCTTCCATCGCAGGGACCACCCCACCAGTATCCGTCATGGCGGTTCTGCCGCATTGGTCCTTGACCCCATCATTGACGAATTTCACCTCACTCGAGTCCTTATGGACGGCGGCAGTAGCCTGAACCTGCTCTATCAGGATACAGTGCGCAAAATGGGTATAGACCCCTCAAGGATCAAACCCACCAAAACCACCTTTAAAGGTGTCATCCCAGGTGTAGAGGCCTGTTGCACGGGCTCAATCACACTGGAAGTGGTCTTCGGATCTCCGAACAACTTCCGAAGCGAGGAGTTAATCTTCGATATCGCCCCCTTCTGCAGTGGCTATCACGCACTGCTCGGACGAATCGCATTTGCCAGATTCAATGCGGTACCGCATTATGCAAACCTCAAGCTCAAAATGCCAGGACCTCGCGGGGTTATAACAGTTAATGGAAACACAGAACGCTCGCTCCGCACGGAGGAGCACACTGCGGCCCTCGCAGCAGAAGCGCAAAGCAGCCTTATGAGGCAAACCGCCAATTCGGCGAAAAAGACCCCGGACACCTTCAAGCGAGTCCGGAGTACCCTGCAAGAGGATCGCCAGGCACGTTTAGAGCTCGCCTAGCAATTCGGCCTCCGTCCTAGTCCCAGTCAAGCGGCGAAATTTGCGCCGCATGTACATAATTACGCACTCAAGATACCATGGGCATAGGTAGAGGCACGGCCATGGCATGGCCCACAATGCGGCTCAACCACTTCAGGACCCGTATACCTTTAACATTTTCTTCCTTTCAGTCCCCTATTCTTTGAAGGCCCTCTCCGATCGTCTGATTATCGGACCCGTCATGGGAAGGAAACATCGAGGAAGCAAGAAGCTTTGACGTACAAGGGAATCCTCAGGTGGTCTCTGATAACGATCAATATACCTGTTTTGCGTACCCACACACGGCTTGACCTTGGATAGGACATGTCAAATAGTCCTATCTTTTACTTATTGCACTACATGTATGCACACGCTTTGACTCATCATCTAAATAACAATGTACAGCATTAGCTCATTATTGCATTCCTTTATCTTTTTTCACTGTCTACTTAATTACGACAAATCGCACCCGTACATTCTGATACAACCAGTGCGCCAGGGGCTTCAGTGTACCCCATAACACGGCATGAAAAATCCGAACACTTTCGACAGTGCAGCACCCCGAACTTATAGCATTATATGCATCAGCTCCGAATCATGTCTTGGGTCAATAGTTGGGTTTGTCCAGCTCCCATGTTTTGGTACCTTAAATTCCGCTATATCGGGTAAGGTAGCACTGGGAGAACTACTGCGATTGTGTCCCGGTTCTTCCGGACAAGCACCTCAGTAGAGAAAGCCGAAAACTGACTGTCATGATGCGGTGAGAGTTGGTCGCTGTTCGAGAGGTCTCAAATCCTTAAAGATTTTTCTGCTTTGGGCGAGGAGTCGGCCTTGTCCAATTTAGGCGTACATAGCACCCCAAGTTCGGCCTTCCAAATACTAGGGGCTTTGCCGAAATTTAAAATTGTAGACTTCTATGGCTAAGTGAGAGTGATAAAGCTTTATAGTCCGATTGCCCGGTTCGTTGTGTTGAACACCTCCTTTGAAGGACCCAAAACTGGGATAAAGAGTGGTCAGGTTTATCCCGAACACCTCAGTACTAGTTACATGGGGGTAGAAATCGACGACTGGCCAACTCTCAAATTTTATAAACAGCCGCACAGAAGGTAATATTTCAAATTAACAAGCGTTACATAGCGCACATGAACTCGTTCCACATTACAGGATCACATGAGTACATTCATTCAAATATTACATCCTTAGCACATTCCTCTGCCACAAAGCGAGCACCCTTCAGGACACTATCATAATACTTTTTGGGGGTGGCGATGCTCCTTGCCCTCCGGCGGCCCCTCCTTCACCAGCTTTTCGGCGTCCATCTTCGCCCAGTGCACTTTCGCCCGGGCAAAAGCCCTGCACGCACCCTCAATGCAGACGGATCGCTTAATGACTTCAAACCGTGGGCAGGCGTTCACAAGCCGCCTTACCAGGCCGAAATAGCTGCCAGGCAGGGGCTCGCTAGGCCACATCCGGACTATGAGGCCCTTCATGGCTAGTTTGGCTGCCTTATGAAGCTCGACCAGTTGCTTCAACTGGTCGCTCAAGAGCATCGTATGTTCGGTCCCAATATATTGAGACCAGAACAACTTCTCCATTGAGCTCCCTTCCTCGGCCCGGTAGAACTCCGCGGCATCCGACACACTGCTGGGTAGATCTGCGAACGCTCCTGGAGAGCTCCGAATTCGGGTAAGTAAAAGGAAAGTTTCCTTCACATGCTTGCTTTGCATAATGAATGCCTTACCCACCGCTATCTTCTTGACGGCCTCAATTTCCTGGAGGGCCTTTTGGGCTTCGGCCTTGGCATTTTGTGCGTTCTCGAGGGCCTTCGGAAGCTTGGACCCTTGCGTCTTAGAGTCACGCTCCAAGGACTCGTACTTCTTGACAAACTCCTGGAGCTCTTGCTGAACCTCGCCGACTCGTGCCTCTTGCTTCTCACGCTCGACACGCTCCTTGGCCTCTTTGCCTTCGGCCTCAGACAGTGCCTTCTTCAGGGCCACCACTTCGGTCGTGGCCCCTCGCAAAAGTCATGACGATCCTGTGATCTAGCAACCACTTTCCTTTTTCTTTATCAATAAACAGACGAGGTATTACTTACCTTTGTTCTCTTCGAGCTGCCTCTTGGTAAGGCCGAGCTCTTCCTCGGACCGCTCAAGGTCCCGCTTCAGTGCGGAGACCTCCGTCGTGCGAGCGGCAGCGGCCAGTAGTGAAGCCTGCTTATTCACATAGACATATTCTGATTAGACTCCTGTGATTATTATTTGATCATCTGTTCGGCCTTTCTTTGCGAACACCAAACAAAGCATCAGGGGCTACTGTCTATGATGTAACATTTTCTCATAATTTGATTACTTACCTCAAAGCCTGTTAGGAGGCTAGCACAGACTTCAGTCAGTCCGCTTTTGGCCGACCGAACCTTCTTGACCACCGCACTCATGATAGTGCGGTGCTCTTTGTTAATGGAAGCGCCGTGAAGCGCTTCTAGCAAATTGTCCGGTGCCTTTGGATGGACAAAGGCCATCGGCATAGACGGCTTGCCCCCCTTGGCGAGGGGTCGCTTGACAGAATCCGGAACCACTGGAGGTTCCGACACAGTATTCAGCTGGGGGCTAGACTTGCTGCCCCCGACATTAGAGCCCATGGGAGTCTTGCCCGTGCGCCCAGCGTCCGGAATGTCACCTTGGGACGCCTCCAGAACTGTCTCCCCTTGGTTCAGTACCCTTTGAGACAACACCTCTACATCGTCCGCAGGGCAGGGGGAGGAGGCGGTCGGGAGTGAATCGTTGTTCATCTCTGACGGGCCCAAAGACTCATCCGAAGAGGATACGTCAATATGGGCTTTGGATGGGCTGCATGATCATGTTCCGCATGATAAGAAGCAATAAAATAAAAAATACCAAGAACTATTATGGTATCCAGATACTTAAGACTTCGCAGGGGCTTGTCCCTGGGTAACCACTCCTCGACGCTAAAAGCGGACGCCGTGGAGCAGTCCGGAAGGAGAGTCCTTCCCTTCTTGGACCCTTCGGCCTCCCCTGATGGTGCGGCCTTCCTTTTCTTGTCTCCCCCAGCTAGGAGGGAGAACTTTCCTCTTCCTCCTCCTCATTTTCGTGGGAGGAGGGCACCTCAGTGTTATCGGACGATGAGTCCGATATGACCTTGCGCCGGAGACCTTTCCTGGTCCCCGTGGCCTTCTTCTTGGACTTCTTCTCCGGCGCCTCATAGGGCGCCGGAACTAGCATCTCCGTTAAGAGAGCCCTTGTTGGATCTTCAGGCAGTGGGGCCGGACAATTGATCCGCTTCGCTGTCACGACCCAATCCTGTTAAATGGTGTGGAGGCTTAGATCCCCCACATGATTATACTAGGGAAAGAAACATCTTACGAGATATAAGGAGCTCACCGGATTGGCAGGGCGCTTTGCGCTGAGTCCGCGATCCTCGGTAAGGGGAGGAGGTACCTCAGCAAACTTGAACAGCATCTTCCAGATGTCCTGGTGCGTCGTGTCAAAGAGCTCTCACAACGTCTGGTGCTTAGTTGGGTCAAACTCCCACATATTGAATGCCCGTCTTTGACACGGGAGGTTCCGGCGGAAGAGCATGACCTGGACCACATTGACAAGCTTGATTTTCTTGCTTATCATTTTTAACACAGTCTGGAGTCCGGTCAGCTCCACCGATGAACCCCAGGATAGGCCCTTCTCTTTCCAGGAGGTGAGCCGCATGGGGATGCCGGATCGAAATTCGGGGGCCGCCACCCAGTTGGTGTCACGCGGCTCGGTGATGTAGAACCACCCCTATTGCCACCCCTTCATGGTCTCCACATAGGAGCCTTCAAGCCAAGTGACGTTGGGCATTTTGCCCACCATGGCGCCTCCGCACTCCGCTTGTTGGCCGACCACCACATTCGGTTTAACGTTGAAGGTCTTCAACCACAGGCCGAAGTGGGGCTTGATGCAGAGGAAGGCCTCACACATGATGATAAACGCCGAGATGTTGAGGATGAAATTGGGGTCCAGATCATGGAAGTCTAGCCCGTAGTAGAACATGAGCCCGCGGACAAATGGGTGGAGGGGAAATCCCAGCCCGTGGACGAAATGGGTAAGGAATACAACACTTTCGTGGGGTTCAGGGGTAGTGGACGATCTGCCCCACGTTTGGGAGCCAGTGCGCGATATCTGCGGCCAGGTATTCGGCTTCCCGGAGCTTCGTAATGTTCTCCTCCGTAACATAGGAGACCATCCACTTGCCTCCCGCTCCGGACATGTTTGGAGTAGTTTTGCGGAGAAAACGCGAACTTGGGCGCTGGAGCTCGAGTGTGCGAGAATGGATGGGCAGGGAAGAAGAAGGCGTGGGTGAAAAGGAGGAGTCCTTGTCCCTTTATAAGGGCGGAAGAAACTATGTGCCTCCCCACCTACCTGGTAAACTCGCTTATTCCCCAAGCGCCATGATTGATGGTGCGGTTGGGTTACCCACACCCATATTGATGAGAATCTCGTGATAAGGGGACATGATCTCTGCTTCAACAAGATGTGCCAAGAAAACCGCCTCGCAATATGTGCAGTAGCTGGTTGAGAAAAACGGTTCGAATAATGATCGGACCATGGCGTGATGTCACGCTATGAAATTTGTCAGCAGATTAGATTTGTGGGATATTGTACTCTCTATGGTGGTATATGGAATTTGTTTTGCAGAGCCGGACACGATCCTTGTGTCCGAAATCTTCTATGGAGTATTCGGAGGAAGAACCCGCCTTGTAATGCGGAAGAAAATCTGCGTGTCGGACTCATCGTCATTGAAGCCTGGTTCAGGGGCTACTGAGGGAGTCCTAGATTAGGGGGTCCTCGGACTGCCGGACTATATACTTTGGCCGGACTGTTGGACTATGAAGATACAAGATTGAAGACTTTGTCCCATGTCCGGGTGGGACTCTCCTTTGCGTGGAAGGCAAGCTTGGCAATTCGGAAATGTAGATCTCCTCCCTTGTAACCAACTCTGTGTAACCCTAGCCCTCTCTGGTTTCTATATAAACCGGAGGGTTTAGTCTGTAGGACAACAACAATCATAGTCATAGGCTAGCTTCTAGGGTTTAGCCTCTACGATCTCGTGGTAGATCAACTCTTGTAATACATATATCATCAAGATCCATCAAGCAGGAAGTAGGGTATTACCTCCATCGAGAGGGCCCGAACCTGGGTAAACATTGTGTCCCCCGCCTGCTGTTACCATCCGCCTTAGACGCACAGTTCAGGACCCCCTACCCGAGATCCGCCGGTTTTGACACCGACAACTCCCCTTGTGTCAAATCAATAAATTTGGGTTGAATACTCTACCCTCGAAAACTGTTGCGATCCCCTATGGGTTATCAACGATGCGCGTGGGAAATGGTTCCAAAGTCGATGTGATCGCCGTCGGCACGCTACCTCTACATATATACCTTCGGGATTAGACCTAAATAATTGTTATTTGGTGCCAGCGTTGAGCATGAACATTATATCTGGATCTTGTTTAATGCGAGACGGTTATTCATTTAAATCAGAGAATAATGGTTGTTCTATTTATATGAGTAATATCTTTTATGGTCATGCACCCTTGATGAGTGGTCTATTTTTACTAAATCTTGATAGTAGTGATACACATGTTCATAGAATTGAAGCCAAAAGATATAAGTTTAATAATGATAGTGCAACTTATTTATGGCACTGCCGTTTAGGTCATATTGGTGTAAAGCACATGAAGAAACTCCATGCTGCTGGACTTTTGGAATCACTTGATTATGAATCACTTGATGCTTGTGAACCATGCCTCATGGGCAAGATGACTAAGACTCCATTCTCCGGAACAATGGAGCAAGCAACAGACTTGTTGGAAATAAAACATACTGATGTATGCGGTCCGATGAGTATTGATGCTCGTCGCGGGTATCGTTATTTTCTTACCTTCATAGATGATTTGAACAAATATGGGTATATCTACTTGAGGAAACATAAGTCTGAAACATTTGAAAAGTTCAAAGAATTGCAGAGTGAAGTGGAAAATCACTGTAACAAGAAAATTAAGTTTCTACAATCTGATCATGGAGGTGAATATTTGAGTTATGAGTTTGGTCTTCATTTGAAACAATGCAGAATAGTTTCGCAACTCACGCCACCTGGAACACCACAGCACAATGGTGTGTCTGAATGTCATAACCGCACTTTATTGGATATGGTGCGATCTATGATGTCTCTTACTGATTTACCGCTATCGTTTTGGGGTTATGCTTTAGAGACGGCTGCATTCACGTTAAATAGGGCACCATCGAAATATGTTGAGACGACACCTTATGAACCGTGGTTTGGCAAGAAACCCAAGTTGTCATTTCTTAAAGTTTGGGGTTGCGATGCTTATGTGAAAAAGCTTCAACCTGATAAGCTCGAACCCAAATCAGAGGAATGTGTCTTCATAGGATACCCCAAGGAGACTGTTGGGTACACCTTCTATCACAGATCCAAAGGAAAGATATTCATTGCTAAGAATGGATCCTTTATAGAGAAGGAGTTTCTCTCGAAAGAAGTGAGTGGGAGGAAAGTCGAACTTGACGAGGTAATTGTACCTGCTCCCTTATTGGAAAGTAGTTCATCACAGAAATCAGTTCTAGTGATTACTACACCAGTAAGTGAGGAAGCTAATGATGATGATCACGAAACTTCTGATCAAGTTACTACCGAACCTCGTAGGTCAACCAGAGTAAGATCCGCACCAGAGTGCTACGGTAATCCTATTTTGGAGGTCATGTTACTTGACCATGACGAACCTACGAACTATGAGGAAGCGATGATGAGCCCAGATTCCGCAAAATGGCTTGAGGCCATGAAATCTGAGATGGGATCCATGTATGAGAACAAAGTGTGGACTTTGGTTGACTTGCCCGATGATCGGCAAGCCATAGAGAATAAATGGATCTTCAAGAAGAAGACTGACGCTGACGGTAATGTTATTGCCTACAAAGCTCGACTTGTTGCAGAAGGTTTTTGACAAGTTCAAGGAGTTGACTACGATGAGACCTTCTCACCCGTAGCGATGGTTAAGTTCGTCCAAATCATGTTAGCAATTACCAGATTTTATGATTATGAAATTTGGCAAATGGATGTCAAAACTGCATTCCTTAATGGATATCTTAAAGAAGAGTTGTATATGATGCAACCAAAAGGTTTTGTCGATCCAAAAGATGCTAACAAATTGTGCAAGCTCCAGCGACCCATTTATGGACCGGTGCAAGCATCTCGGAACTGGAATATATGCTTTGATAGTGTGATCAAAGCATATGGTTTTATACAGACTTTTGGACAAGCCTATATTTACAAGAAAGTGAGTGGGAGCTTGTAGCATTTTTGATATTATATATGGATGACATATTGTTGATCAGAAATGATACTGAATTTCTGAATAGCATAAAAGGATACTTGAATAAGAATTTTTCAATGAAAGACCTCGATGAAGCTACTTATATATTGGGCATCAAGATCTATAGAGATAGATCAAGACGCTTAATTGGACTTTCACAAAGCACATACCTTGATAAAGTTTTGAAGAAGTTCAAAATGGATCAAGCAAAGAAATGGTTCCTGCATGTGTTACAAGGTGTGAAGTTGAGTCAGACTCAATGTCCGACCACTACAGAAGATAGAGAGAAAATGGAAGTCATTCCCTATGCTTCAGCCATAGGTTCTATCATGTATGCAATGCTGTCTACCAGACCTGATGTGTGCCTTGCTATTAGTTTAGCAGGGTGGTACCAAAGTAATCCATGAGTGGATCACTGGACATCGGTCAAGAACACCCTGAAATAGCTGAAAAGGACTAAGGATATGTGTCGGTGTCAAAACCGGCGGATCTCGGGTAGGGGGCCCCGAACTGTGCGTCTAGGCCGGATGGTAACAAGAGGCAAGGGACATGAAGTTTTACCCAGGTTCGGGCCCTCTTGATGGAGGTAAAACCCTACGTCTTGCTTGATTAATATTGAAGATATGGGTGTTACAAGAGTAGATCTACCACAAGATCAGAGAGGCTAAACCCTAGAAGCTAGCCTACGGTATGATTGTATGTTGTGATTGTTGTCCTACGGACTAAAACCCTCCGGTTTATATAGACATCGGAGAGGGTTAGGGTTACACAAGGTCGGTTACAAAGGAGGATATATCCATATACGTATTGCCTAGCTTGCCTTCCACGCCAAGCAGAGTCCCATCCAGACACGAGACGAAGTCTTCAATCTTGTATCTTCATAGTCTAACAGTCCGGCCAATGGAGATAGTCCGGCCAATGGAGACCCCCTAATCTAGGACTCCCACAGTAGCCCTTGAACCAGGCTTCAATGACGATGAGTCTGGCGCGCAGTTGTCTTCGGCATTGCAAGGCGGGTTCCTTCTCCGAATACATTACAGAAGAAGTTGAATACGAGGATAGTGTACGACCCTGCAAAATAAGTCCCACATTTCACTGTAGAGAGAATAATGCTTTTTCACAGATCTAATTTGCTGGCTTGTTTTGACAGCATGACATCATGTCATGGCCCGGTGACTATTCAAACCATTTCTTTTAACGAGCCCCGCACATAACGCGAGGCAGTTTTTCGACACGTCTTGTCAAAGCAGAGATCGTGTCCCCTTATTACGGGATTCTCATCAATACGGGCGTGGGTAACCCAACTGCGCCATCAATTGCGGCGCTTGGTGGATAAGCGAGTTTTACTAGGCAAGTGGGGACGTTTAATTTTGTCCACCCATATAAAGGGATAAGGATTCACCTTTCTATCCACGCCTTCTTCCTCCTCTGCCCATCCGCTCCCGCATACTCGAGCTCTAGCGCCCAAGTCCTCACTTCCATCTCAACCTTCTCCAACCATGTCCGGAGCGGGAGGCAAGTGGATGGTCTCCTTCGTCATGGAGGAAGACATCAAGAAACTGAGGAGAGTCGGATACATGCACGACGACATCGCACACCGGCTCCTAGATGAGGGACAGCTCATCCCCACCCCCGAGCCCCATGAGAGGGTGGTATTCCTCACCCATTTCCTCCACGGACTAGGATTCCCTCTCCATCCCTTTGTCTGGGGGCTCATGTTTTATTATGGCCTGGATTTCCATGATCTAGCCCCAAACTTCATCTTCAACATCTCGTCGTTTATCGTCGTGTGCGAGACCTTCCTCCGCATCAAGCCCCACTTCGGCTTATGGCTGAAGACCTTCAATGTCAAGCCGAAGGTAGTGAGCGACCGCCAGGCGAAGTGCGGAGGCGCGATGGTGGGCAAGATGCCCAACATCACATGGCTCGAGGGCACCTTCGTGGACACCATGAAGGGGTGGCAATCGGGGTGGTTCTATATCACCGAGCCGCGCGACCCCTCATGGGTAGCAGCCCCCGAGTTCTGATCTGGCATCCCCATGCGGCTCACCTCCTAGAAAGAGAAGGGCCTGTCCTTGGGTAATTCAAAAGAGCTGACCAGACTACAGTCATGTATTCAGAACATGGTGGATAAGAAGCTCAAGCTTGTCAACATAGTCCAGGTTATGCTCGTTCGCCGGATACTCCCTTGCTAACAACGGGAATTTACCTTGTGGGAGTTCAATCCGGCGCAGCACCGAACTCTGAACAGGCTCTTCGACACGACTCATGAAGATGCCTGGAGGGTGTTGTTCAAGGGCGCCACGGTCCCTCCCCCCATTACCGAGGATCGCGGATTCAGCGCGAAGCGCCACGCCAGTGCGGTAAGTTGTTTTACCTCTTACAGGATATTTGTTATATATATATATATTGGCTCTATGCGGGATCTAAACTCCCGTAATTTTGACAGGACTGGCAGAAGATGGCCGGACAGATCGACTGTCCGGCTCCCTTGCCCGAAGGCCCCGCAGACGCTCTTCTGACGAAGATGCTGACTCCGGCCCCTTATAAGGTGCCGGAGAAGACCAAGAAGGCCAAGGGAGCTCGAAAGAGTTCCCAACGCCAGGCGTCGTCGGACTCACCGTCCGATGACTCTGCGGCGCACTCTTCCCCCGAAGACGAGGAAGAGGAAGAAGAGGCTCCCCCACCGACTGGGGGAGACAAGAAAAGGAAGGCCGCCCCAACTGAGGAGGCTGAAGGGTCCAAGAAGGCAAGGACGCTCCTTCCGGACAGCTCCACCGCCGCCAACGAAAGTGAAGACAAGTGGTTGCCCAAGGGCAAGCCCCCGGGGAGATCGTAAATGTTCGAATACCAAAGTAACCCACAGGATTCCTTTGTCGAATTTCTTTCCCTAACGCCAAACTCAATTGTACAGGCCGCCCCGAGCCAATATCGAGGTATCCTCGGACGGCTCCCTGGGCTCGTCAGACATGGATAGCGATCCAGTCCCGACCGCCACCTCCCCTCATCCGGCTGATGACGCCGAGGTGTTGTCTCAAGAGGCACCGGATCAAGGGGGGACATTCCCGGAGGCGCCTGAAGGCGACCTTCCGGACTCCGGGAGCCAAGGGGACGGGGTCCCCGAGAGCTGCGAGTTCGGCCCTCAGCCGAACACCACGCCGGACCCTCCAACGGATCCGAGCTCGGGCAGGCGGTCCCCTTCTAAGGAGGGTGAGACGCCTGTGCTGGTGACCTCTGTCCACCCAGAGGCGCCGGACACTATGTTGGAAGTGCTTCGCAACGCTTCCATCGAGGAGGAGCACCGCACTATCATGAGTGCGGTGATCTAGAAGGTTCAGTCCGCCAAGAGCGGATTGACTGAAGCCTGTACTAGCCTTCTAATAGGCTTTGAGGTAAGTGTTTTAAAATGTAGTAGAAGTGTTACCGCATAGACAGTAGCCCCTAATGCTTTGTTCAGTGTTCACAAAGAAAAGCCGAACAGAGGATCAAATAATATCGCATGAGTCTAATATAAGTATGTCAATATGCATGTGCAGGCTTTGCTGCTGGCATCCGCCGCATTAACTGCGGAGGTCGCCGTACTGAAGGAGGCCCTCGCGGGTCCCAGAAGGAGCTCGGCCTTGCTAAGAGGCAGCTCGAGGAGAACAAGGGTAAGTGATACCCCGTCTGTAGATGAGAAAAAGGACGTGATTGCTAAATGACAGGATCATTGTATGTTTGCCAGGGGCCACGACCGAGGTGGCGACACTGAAGCAAGCGCTGTCCCAGGCCGAAGAAAAGGCGGCCCAGGAGCGCACCGAGCGAGAGAGGCACGAGGCACGGGTGGGCGAGGTGCAGCAAGAGCTCCAAGCTCTCGTGACGAAGCACGAGGCGTTGGAGCTTGACTTGAAGACGAGAGAGTCTGAGCTTCCCGCGGCCCGTGAGAGCGCGAAGAGTGCCAAGGCCGAGGCCCAGAAGGCCCTTCACGAGATCGACGCGATGAAGAAGATAGCGGCGGGTAAGGCTTTCTATATGCAAAGCAAGCATGCAACGGTGAATTACCGATTACTTACCTGAATCCGGAGCTCTTCAGGAGCATTCGCAGTGTGTTCGCAGTGTGTCCGATGCCGCACTATTCTACCAGGCTGAGGACGGAAGCTTGACGGAGAAGTTGTTCCGGTCTCAGTATCCTGAGGCCGAACATCCGGTGCCAATGAGCGACCAGCTGAAGCAGATGGCCGAGATATATAAGGCGACCGATCAGGCCATGAAGGGCTTCATAGTCCGGTTGTGGCCTGGCGACGCCCTTCCGAACAGCTTCTTCGGCCTGGTGAGGCGGCTTGTGGATGCATGCCCATGGCTGGAGGTCGTCAAGCGATCCATCTGCATTGAAGGTGCACGCTGGGCCTTCGCCCCTGTGAAAACGCAGTGGGTCAAGCTAGACGCCGTGAAGCTTATCAAGGAGGGGCCGCCAGAGGGCAAGGAGCACCGCCACCCCCAGATGTACTACGAGGGTGTTCTGCCGGGCGCCCGCCTTATCGCGGATGAGTGTTCACAAAATGTAATATTTGAATGAGACTTGCTCGTTTTTTATCCTGTGTAATGAAAACTTGTTTCATATGCGCTATGCAACGCTTGTGTGAATTTAAAATATGACCTTCTATTTGGCTGTTTATCCAATCTGAGAGATGGCTAGTCCTCGGCTTCTGCCCCCATACCACGAGTGCTGGGGTGTTCGGGATAAACCTGAGCACTCTTGTTCCCATGTTTGGGTCCTTCGAGGGAGGTGCTCAGCACAACGAACAAGGCAACCGGACTAATAATGCTTTATCACTCTCACTTAGCCATAGAATTCTATAATTTTAAATTTCGGTGAAGCCCCTGGTATTCGGAAGGCCAAATTCGGGGCGCGATACACGCCTGTAGGCTGGACGGAGCTGGCCCTTCACCCTAAGCGCCATAAGTCTTTAGGGACTCGAAAAACCTCGCCGAACAGCGACCAGTCTCTTGCCTTATCATGACAGTCAGTTTTAGCTTTCTCTACTGAGGTGCTCGGCCCGGCAGAACCGGGGCACAATCGCAGTAGTTCTCCTAGCGCTACCTTAGCTGATAGAGTGGAACGTAAGGTACCAAAACATAGGAGCCGGGCAAACCCAACATTTGACCAAAGACATGATTCGGAGCTGATGCATATAATGCTATAAGTTCGGGGTGCCGTACTTGTGAAAGTATTCGGACTCTTCACACCATATTGTGAGTACGTAAGCCCCTGGTGCATTAGCCGTACCAGAGTGTACGGTTGCTAGGCGTCATTAATGAACACATAGATATGTATACAAAAAATGCGATAATAGTCATAATGTCATGCATTGTATATTAAAAAATTGCATTAAAGCAGAGTGATACAGATAGTGTAATAAGCAAAAGAGTAGGACTATGTCCCTTCCAAGGGCGAGCTGAAATATGTAATCCACCTGGGGATTCCGTAGTTGTCGACCTCCTTGGTTGCTGTATCATGGGTTCGGCAATAGAGCTGTCGGACAGTGTTTCCAGAGATTGAAGTCCTGAAAGAAAAAGAAAAATAACCAAACGGGAAGCCCCTGGTGCGGTTTAGGCCGCGTTTTGGGGTGTGCCGTAGTTGTGCCTCCGCCTCCCCATCCGTGCCCATGGTATTTTTAATGCATAATTATGTATGCGTGGCACGAACAACACCGTTGGGCTGGGATTGGGGTGGCCGCCGTATTGCTATGCGAGCTCAGATCGTGCCAGGCGGTCTGTTGGCCGATTGCCCCGACCGCGCTTGAAGGTGTACGGGCTTTGAAACACCGAACTGGTTGATTGCCTTGAGAGGCTGCTTTGCGCTTCTGCTGCGAGGGCCGCGGTGTGCTCCTCTGTTCGAAGAGAGCGCACTGTGTTTCCATTGATTGTAATAACTCCGCAAGGTCCTGGCATATTGAGCTTGAGGTATGCATAATGTGGTACCGCATTGAATCTAGCAAATGCGGTTCGTCCGAGCAGCGCGTGATAACCACTGCGGAACAAGACTATATCAAAGATTAACTCTTCGCTTCGGAAGTTATCCGGGGATCCTAAGACCACTTCCAGTGTAATTGAGCCTGTGCAGTGGGCCTCTATGCCTGGAATGATGCCTTCAAAGGTCGTCTTTGTGGGTTTGATCCTTGAGGGGTCTATACCCATTTTGTGCACTGTGTCCTGATAAAGCAGGTTCAGGCTGCTGCCGCCGTCCATGAGGACTCGAGTGAGGTGAAATCCGTCGATGATTGGGTCTAGGACCAGTGCGGCGAATCCGCCGTGATGGATACTAGTGGGGTGGTCCCTGCGATCGAAGGTGATCAGACAGGAGGACCAAGGGTTGAACTTCGGGGCGACTGGCTCCAGCGCATATACGTCCCTGAGCGCATGCTTCCGCTCCCTCTTGGGGATGTGGGTTGCGTATATCATGTTCACCGTCCACACTTGCGGGGGAAACCTCTTTTGTCCTCCGGTGTGCGGCTGCCAGGGTTCTTCCTCGTCATCGCTATGCGGCACCTTGTCCTTGTTTTCAGCGATTAACTTGCCGACCTACTTGAACACCCAACAATCCCTGTTGGTGTGATTGGATGGCTTGTCTGGGGTGTTGTGTATTTGACACGAGCGATCGAGTATACGGTCTAAGCTGGATGGACCCGGCGTACTTTGTTTGAATGGATTTTCCCCCTGACCGGGTTTAGAGCCTTTGAATCTGGCATTGACTGCCGTATCCTCAGTACTTTCACCGTTAATGCGGCGCTTATGCTTGTTGCGATGTGATCTACTATTGCCGTCCTTGGTATCTGAGGTACCATGGTTCTTTGATATGTTGTTACTGCAAGCCAACCAGCTGTCTTCTCCCGCACAAAGCGGGTCATGAGCGTCGTGAGGGCTGCCATAGATTTCGGCTTTTCCTGACCAAGGTGCCGGGCTAGCCACTCGTCTCGGATGTTGTGCTTGAAATCCGCTAAGGCCTCCGCATCCGGACAGTCGACGATTTGGTTTTTCTTTGTAAGGAACCGAGTCCAGAATTGCCTGGCCGACTCTTCTAGCTGCTGAATTATGTGGCTCAAGTCATCGGCGTCTGGTGGTCACACATAAGTGCCCTGAAAGTTGTCGAGGAATGCGGCTTCCAGATCTTCCCAACAGCTAATGGAGTCTACTGGCAAGCTATTAAGCCAATGTCGTGCTGGTCCTTTGAGTTTTAGTGGGAGGTACTTGATGGCATGTAAGTCATCACCGCGGGCCATGTGGATGTGGAGGAGGAAGTCCTCAATCCATACCGCGGGATATGTTGTGCCGTCGTATGATTCAATGTTTACAGGTTTGAAACCTTCTGGGAATTGATGTTTCATTACTTCGTCTGTGAAGCATAAGGGGTGTGCAGCGCCTCCGTATTGGGCTATATCGCAACGCAACTCGAATGGGTCCTGCCCGCTATGTTCGGCCCGGCCGGATTTGCTTTTACTGTATCCGGCGTGACGTTTACCGTCTCGTAGAGTGGCGCACCCTCGTGATCCGTAGATCGATCTTTAGTGCTTTGCTTTGTCCTCCAATATGTCTCGCAGGTCTAGCGTATCTCCCCATGCCTTTTTATTTGGATGGCGTTGGGGTGGAGGCTAAGCTTTCGGCAGGAATGCCTCTCTATCGCGGCCACGAGGTGGCCGGTCAGCCGTATCATACGCTTCTTCCTCCAGTCGGGGTAGTAACTTGCGCCTTGGGTAACTCTTGGAGGGACGCTCGAGTTTATATTCCTCGGCTGTGAGGACTTCAGTCCATTTGTCAGCTAGCAGATCTTGATCAGCTTGAAGCTGCTGCTACTTTTTCTTCAGGCTATTTGTCGTGGCCATAAGCCTGCGCTTGAAGCGCTCTTGTTCGACGGGATCCTCTGGTACGGCAAATTCATCGTCGCCGAGGCTTGCCTCGTCTTCAGAGGGGCGCATGTAATTGTCATCCTCCTCCTCTCCACCAGCCGCTCTCTTAGGAGATCTGGCACCTTCATCCTCCTGATCTAACTCTTGCTGGAGGGGGTTTTCGTTGTCTTTGGCGCTATCCGGAGTGTTATTATCTCCTGCGCCGGTATCACCACTTTTGCATTGGCGGGACTTAGAGCGGCGCCGCTGACGTCGGCGCATGGGTTGCTTCTTGGAGGGGTCATCCTCCGCTATCTCGTCGTCGTTGCCTTCATTGGGTGTATCCACCATGTATATGTCATACGACAAGGTGGCTTTCCAGTGCCCTATAGGTGCTGGTTCATGTTCGTCTCCTACATCGTCGTCCATACCGTCGATGTCTTCGGAGTCGAAGTCGAGCATGTCGGTTAAATCATCGACAGTGGCTACAAAGTGGGTGGTGGGTGGGCATCTAATTTTTTCGTCGTCTGCATCCCAGTCCTGTTGGCCATAATCCGGCCAGGGCTCTCCTGACAAAGAGAGAGACCTTAGTGAATTCAGAATGTTGCCGAAGGGCGAGTGCTGAAAGATATCCACGGCGGTGAATTCCATGATCGGCGCCCACTCGGATTCGATTGGAAGGGGCGTGGATGGTTCGGGGTCCGGAAGAGAGTCCGACACCTTGGAGTCACGGGCTGCGCAGAGGATTTTGCTGGTGTTTGGCTCGATCGCCGTCGAGACTACAGCCCCTAAGGCGGTGTCTAGCCACCCAACCTCGATTGGCGCAGTTGGCTCTGAGCTAAGGGTCGGAGCTGGTGTGGGCGCGGCCTCTAGAGTACCATCTAGTGGCAGAGCTAGGTCATGCCCATCGAGACAGTGCGGCGCGCCCGGCTATGGCTCGAATCCGTCGAAGATCAAGTCTCCGCGGCTGTCGTCCGTGTAGTTCAAACTTCCAAATCTAACCTGATGGCCAGGGGCGTAGCTTTCAATCTGCTCCAGATGGCCAAGCGAATTAGCCCGCAGTGCAAAGCCACCAAATACGAAGATCTGTCCGGGGAGAAAAGTCTCACCCTGGACCGCATCGCTAACGATGATAGTAGGAGCCATCAAGCCTAACGTCGACGACATAGAGGAACTCTCAATGAAAGCACCAATGTCGGTGTCAAAACCGGTGGATCTCAGGTAGGGGGTCCCGAACTGTGCGTCTAGGCCGGATGGTAACTGGAGGCAAGGGACACGAAGTTTTACCCAGGTTCGGGCCCTCTTGATGGAGGTAAAACCCTACGTCCTACTTGATTAATATTGAAGATATGGGTGTTACAAGAGTAGATCTACCACAAGATCAGAGAGGCTAAACCCTAGAAGCTAGCCTACGGTATGATTGTATGTTGTGATTGTTGTCCTACGGACTAAAACCCTCCGGTTTATATAGACATCGGAGAGGGTTAGGGTTACACACGGTCAGTTACAAAGGAGGAGATATCCATATACGTATTGCCTAGCTTGCCTTCCACGCCAAGCAGAGTCCCATCCGGACACGAGATGAAGTCTTCAATCTTGTATCTTCATAGTCTAACAGTCCGGCCAATGGAGATAGTCCGGCTGTCCGGAGACCCCCTAATCCAGGACTCCCACAATATGTTTCTCATTTATGGAGGTGACAGAGAGCTCATTGTAAATGGTTACGTTGATGCAAGCTTTGACACTGATCCGGACGATTCTAAATCGCAAACCGGATACGTGTTTACATTGAACGGTGGAGCTGTCAGTTGGTGCAGTTCTAAACAAAGCGTTGTGGCGGGATCTACGTGTGAAGTAGAGTACATAGCTGCTTCAGAAGCAGCAAATGAAGGAGTATGGATGAAGGAGTTCATATCCGATCTAGGTGTCATACCTAGTGCATCGGGTCCAATGAAAATCTTTTGTGACAATACTGGAGCAATTGCCTTAGCGATGGAATCCAGATTTCACAAGAGAACCAAGCACATCAAGAGATGCTTCAATTCCATCCGGGATCTAGTCCAGGTGGGAGACATAGAAATTTGCAAGATACATACGGATCTCAATGTTGCAGACCTGTTGACTAAGCCTCTTCCACGAGCAAAACATGATCAGCACCAAGACTCCATGGGTGTTAGAATCATTACTGTGTAATCTAAATTATTGACTCTAGTGCAAGTGGGAGACTGAAGGAAATATGCCCTAGAGGCAATAATAAAGTTATTATTTATTTCCTTATATCATGATAAATGTTTATTATTCATGCTAGAATTGTATTAACCGGAAACATGATACATGTGTGAATACATAAACAAACAGAGTGTCACTAGTATGCCTCTACTTGACTAGCTCGTTAATCAAAAGGGTTCTTGCATGTGTTACAAGGTGTGAAGTTGAGTCAGACTCAATGTCCGACCACTGCAGAAGATAGAGAGAAGATGAAAGATGTTCCCTATGCTTCAGCCATAGGCTCTATCATGTATGCAATGCTGTGTACCAGACCTGATGTGTTCCTTGCTATAAGTCTAGTAGGGAGGTACCAAAGTAATCCAGGAGTGGATCACTGGACAACGGTAAAGAACATCCTGAAATACCCGAAAAGGACTAAAGATATGTTTCTCATTTATGGAGGTGACAAAGAGCTCGTCGTAAACGGTTACGTCGATGCAAGCTTTGACACTGATCCGGATGACTCTAAGTCACAAATCGGATACTTATTTTTATTGAATGGTGGAGCTGTCAGTTGGTGCAGTTCCAAGCAGAGCATTGTGGCAGGATCTACGTGTGAAGCGGAGTACATAGCTGCTTCAGAAGTAGCAAATGATACCGATGACAAAGGGAACAATGTATGTTGTTACGCGGTTTGACCGATAAAGATCTTCATAGAATATGTAGGAACCAATATGAGCATCCAGGTTCAGCTATTGGTTATTGACTGGAGACGAGTCTCGGTCATGTCTACATAGTTCTCGAACCCGTAGGGTCCGCATGCTTAACGTTCGGTGACGATCGATATTATGAGTTTATGTGTTTTGATGTACCGAAGGTAGTTCAAAGTCCCGGATGTGATCACGGACATGACGAGGAATCTCGAAATGGTCGAGACATAAAGATTGATATATTGGACGGCTATGTTCGGACATCGAAAGTGTTCCGGGAGGTTTCGAATAAAACCGAAGTGTCGGAGGGTTACTGGACCCCCCCCCCCCCGGGGGGGGGAGTTATTGGGCCCTTAGTGGGCTTTAGGGGAGAGAGAGGGCAACAGCCAGGAGGTGCCCCCCAAGGGAGTACGAATTGGACCAGGGGAGGGTGCGCGGCCCCTCTTTTCCTCTCCCTCCCCCTTTCCTTCCTTCCCCCTCCTAGTAGGACTAGGAAAGGAGGAATCCTACTCCTACTAGGACAAGGATTCCTCCCCCCTTGGCGCACCCTCTAGGGCCGGCAGGCCTCCTCCTCCCCTCATTTATATACGGGGGAGGGGCACCCCATAGACACACAAGTTGATTGTTTAGCCATGTGCGGTGCCCCCTTCCACGGATTTCCACCTCGGTCATATCGTTGTAGAGCTTAGGCGAAGCCCTGCGTCAGTAACTTCATCATCACCGTCATCACACCGTCGTGCTGACGAAAATCTCCCTCGACCTCAGCTGTATCTAGAGTTCGTGGGACATCACCAAGCTGAACATGTGCAGATCGCGGAGGTGTCGTACCTTCGGTGCTAGGATCAGTCGGATCGTGAAGACATACGACTATATCAACCGCGTTGTCATAATGCTTCCGCTTACGGTCTACGAGGGTACATGGACAACACTCTCCCCTCACATTGCTATGCATCACCTATATGGATCTTGCGTGTGCGTAGGATTTTTTTTTGAAATTACTGCGTTCCCCAACAGATCTGAGTTATGAGTTTGGCAATCACTAAATACAAGGTGGAATCGTTTCACAGTTGATGCCACCTGGAACACCATAGCGTACTGGTGTGTCCGGACGTCGTAATCGCACCCTATTGGATATGGTGCGATCTATGATGTCCCTTACCAATCTACCGCTATCATTTTGGGGTTATGCATTAGAGACAATTACATTCACTTTAAATAGGGCACCATCTAAGTCCGTGGAGACGACACCGTACGAACTATGGTTTGGCAAGAAACCTAAGTTGTTGTTTCTTAAGGTTTTGGGCTACGATGCTTATGTCGATAGGCTTCGGCCATAAAAGCTCAAACCCGAAGCGGAAAATTGTGTCTTCATAGAATACCCAAACAAGACGATTGGGTATACCTTCTATCTTAGATCTGAGGGCAAAGTGTTTGTTGCTAGGAACAGGTCCTTTCTCGAGAAAGAGTTTATCTCGAAATAATTGAGTGGGAGGAAGATAGAACTTGATGAGGTTGTTGAACCTTTACTTCAACCAGAGAGTAGCGCAGCACAGAAAGATGTTTTTGTGGCACCTACCTTGGTTGAAGAGAAAGCTAATGATGACGGTCATGGAGCTTCAGATCAAGTTACTATCAAACCTCGTAGGTCGACAAGGGTGTGTACAACTTATGAGTGGTAACCCTGTCTTAAAGGTCATGTTGTTGTACAACGATGAACCTATGAGCTATGAAGAAGAGACAGTGGGCCCGGATTCCAAAAAATGGTTGGAAGCCATGAATTCCGAGATAGGATCCATGTATGAGAACAAAGTATGGACTTTGGTGGACTTGCCCGATGATCGGCAAGCCATTGAGAATAAATGGATCTTTAAGAAGAAGACAGGCGCTGATGGTAATGTCACCATTTATGAAGCTCGACTTGTCTCAAAGAAGTTTCCGACAAGTTCAAGGAGTTGACTGTGATGAGACTTTCTCAATCATAGCGATGCTAAAGTCTGTTAGAATTATGTTAGTAGTTTCTGCATTTTCATTTATGAAATCTAGCACATGGATGTCAAAACAAAGTTTCCTTGACGGTTTCCGTGAGGAAAGGTTGTATGTGATACAACCAGAAGGTTTTGAAGATCCTAAGGATGCTAAAAGGTATGAAAACTCCAGCGATCCTTCTATGGACTGGAGCAAACATCTCGGAGTTGGAACATACGCTTTGATGAGGTGATCAAAGCATTTGGGTTTATACAAAGTTGGAAAGAAACTTGTATTTGCAAGAAAGTGAGTGGGAGCACTACAACATTGTTGATTGGAAATGATGTAGAATTTCGGGAAAGCATAAAGGGTTGTTTGAATGGAGTTTTTCAAAGGAAGTCATGTGTAAAACTGCTTACATGTTGGGTATCAAGATCTATAGAGATAGATAAAGACGCCTGATAAGACTTTCACAGAGCACATACCTTGACATGATCTTGAAGGAGTTCAAGATGGATCAGTCAAAGAAGGAGTTCTTGCCTGAGTTGTAAGGTGTGAAGTTAAGACTTGAAGCTCAACCACTGCAGAAGAAAGAGAAAGGACGAAAGTCGTGCCGTATGCCTTAGCCATAGTGTAAGTGCATCTAGTGCCACCCCTAGTTGGTTTTGGAGTATTGATGACAAACCTGGTTGAGGGACTAATGTGTTTGTGAGAATTGCAGGATAACACAGGTAGTAGTCCCTCATTGATTCGGTTTACCTACCGGAGATGACCCCTAAAAATGTGTGAAGACATTGAAGATAATGGTGGTATGTGAAGATATTCACATTGAAGACTATGACATGAGAAGACATCGCATGAAATCTTTGGAGCGCGAAGACATAGTTGTTTTGTAGTTTCATTTTCTTCTTTGTTGAGTCATAGGAACCATTGTACTGTTAAGTGGGGTCCAAGTGAACAAAGTCAGAGTGACTAAAGTGATGCTCAACCAAATCCTATGTCTTCAAGCGAAGACAATGAGAGCAAATCTTATCCAGAGTTGGATGAGTCAGCTTTACTTGTAGCCCAAGTCAAGCTGCCGCATGTGTTTGAAATCTGACCGTTGGAACACGTGTCAGTTCCTTAGTGACCCAGGGTCATTTCAGACAAATCAGGTCGGGTTGCCTAGTGGCTATAAATATCCCACCCCCTACACCATAAATTGGTGGCTGCTCAGAGTTAGTACACCTCTTTTGTCGTTTGAGAGCAACCCACCTCCGAAGCATTTGAGAGAGAGATCCTTGCGAGGACAAAGCCCAAAACACCCACAGCCCAAAGAGTGTTTGGCATCACTGAAGTCTTCTGTCCGCGTGATCTGAAGACTTGTTACACTTGAGGACTGTGAATCCTCCACCGGTTAGGCATCGTGTTCTGAGCATCCAAGAGTCATTGTGGATTGCCGGTGAACGAAGTCTGTGAAGGTTTGGAAGTCTACCTTGAAGACTTACCTGAGTGATTGGGCGAGGACTGGGTGTCCTTAGCTCAAGGGGAATAAGGTGAAGACACAGTCTTCTAAGTTAAATCTCAGCCTCCCTAACCAGACGTACAGTTTTCACAGCAACTGGAACTGGTCCAACAAATCCTTGTCCTCACCAAGCGACTGGCTTTATCTTCTCCCTCTCTTTATTTACAGTTTGTCTTCGTGTGAAGTCATTGCCCGCCTGTGTTACCTGTTTGACTTCACTGTGTGACTTCTATTGTTGTTTGGCTTCATACTATCTTCCATCCTGATCATCACTACCTAGCTGCTATTAGTCTTCAAGCTTTCACTTCATTGAATACTTGACTATGGCTTGCCTAGTGTAGTCTACCTTCCGCTGCATGTCAATAGGTTCATTTCTACTGTTTGTCTTCGAAACTCCCATGTTTTGAAGACGTTCATAAAAATCGCCTATTCACCCCCCCTCTAGTCGATAACTAGCACTTTAAATTGGTATCAGAGCAAGGTACTCCCTTGTTCTGTGTGATTCAGTTTAACCACCTGGAGTTTTAGCTATGTCAGCTGCAGGGATGATCAAAGTCTGCGCTGCGTGCCCTGACTTCGATGGCACCGATTACCCCTACTGGAAGAATAAGATGCGCATGCATCTTGAAGCCATTGATGTCGATCTATGGTATCTCATCAAGAACGGTGTTCCCAAGACTGGTGAAGGTGTCACCCCTGTTGATGTCAAGAAGTTTGTTCAACTGGATTCTACTGCCATGAACATCATCTGTGGTCATCTGACCAAAGGACAGTATGGCCTTGTGAGTGCTTTGGAAATGTCGAAGCTAGTCTGGGACTGGCTCTCCAAGGTCAACGAAGGCGTCTCAACCCAGAGAGATCAAAGGATCAGTGTCCTTCGCAACCTCTTCAACTGCTTCAAGAGAAACGACAATGAGAATGTTTAGCTCACGTTTGATCGCCTCACTAGCATCACAAATGAGCTTCATGCTCTCGGCGCCACTGAGATCACCAAGCATGAAATCGTCAAGACACTCCTGAGATCACTTGATAGCTCATTTGACACCCTAGCCCTGATGATTGAAGAACGCCCTGACTTCAAGGCACTCGATCCGTCTGACATACTTGAGAGGCTCAACACACATGAGTTTCAGCTATCTGAGAAAAGAGATATCTATGGTCCCAACTATGCCCGAACTCACGCTTTGAAGGCAAAAGCTGCTTCCCCATCTGAAGAAGAATCTGACTGCAGTTCTGGTGATCTTGAAGACATTGGAAAGGAGCTTGCTATGCTTGTGAAGAAGTTCCAGAAATTCACCAAGAAGAAAGGCTTCAGAAAGTCTTCACGATCCTCAAGAAATGATGAAGCTTCTACTCATGATCACAAGAAGAGAACATGCCACAAGTGCAAGAAACCTGGTCACTACATCTCTGAGTGTCCGCAGTGGGACAATGAAAAGAAGAAGAAGAAGAAGAAGAAGAAGAAGAAGAAGAAGAAGAAGAAGAAGAAGAAGAAGAAGAAGAAGAAGAAGAAGAAGAAGAAGAAGAGTAAGAAATATGATTCTGATGATAAGAAGAAGAAGAAATCCTCAAAGTCTTCTTCCAAGTCTTCATCAAAGTCTTCATCACACAAGAAGAGCTCATCTGGCAAGGCTCGTGCTTTTGTTGGCAAGGAGATGGATTCAAAGGAGGAGTCTGCTTCTGAGGAGGCAGAGGTGGAGTCTGAGGAGGAGTCCGACTCTGGCGTGCAAGTCGGGCTCTAGCTACAGCCTACGTTGCCAAGTCCGTCTTCAACACTGAAGACAATGGCTCCATCACCTACCCTGATGCTAATGACAAGGACGACTCCGCTCCCACCTAGTACTTCATGGCACGTGGTGCCAAGGTAAACTCACGCGATGCTTACTTTCAAACATCAAGTGAAGATGACTCTGATTGTGAATCCAAACCCAGCTACAAAACACTTGCTAAAATTGCAACTGAACAACGGAAAGCTATGGAACATATTCAAAACTGT
This sequence comes from Triticum monococcum, assembly GCA_034509565.1. Lineage (NCBI taxonomy): Eukaryota > Viridiplantae > Streptophyta > Magnoliopsida > Poales > Poaceae > Triticum > Triticum monococcum. The sequence continues at coordinate 359,332,078 of CM067845.1, read as the reverse complement.
TAGACAAAAGCGATGACTTGTTGGACGCGGAAATGACCCGATCTCAGTCCTTAATTGAAGACATAAAAAATCTTCATGTTAAGTATGAGGAACTTGAAAGTCGTCATGAAACGCTCTCAACAACTCATGAAAAGCTTTCCTATGATTATCTTCAAAGGAAGCAAGAACTTGAGAAATTGAGAGCAGTTCATGAAGATATTCAAAAAGAAAACGAGTCACTTCGCACTCAACAGATCAGTCCCGCTCAGGAAGGATTTGAACCACCATGTCTAAAATGCCTTGAGTGTGATAAGGCTACTTCTGTTGCTGAATGTTCTACTGCTGCTACTGTTGCAATATCTTCAACTGTTGATGTGGTAACTAACCCCTCTGCTGAGGATGCCACTTCTATTGCTGATGAAAATGCTAGGTTGAAGACATTGCTTGAGACAGGGATGTACAAAAGTCTCAAAGGGCATCAGACACTATGTGATGTCCTCAAAAAGCAGATTCTGAACTGAAACCCTAGGAAAGAGGGTGTTGGGTTCGAGAGGAAAATGAATGTTGATGGTTCTTACTGGAAGCCTGAGCAGTACCCCAAAACCACATGGGTTGTTGCAAAGGAACCTTCAGTGGATCCATCCACCCTATCTAGCTTCACTTGTGCTAACCCTATTATCATTGATGAATCCCTTGATGCAAACTATAAACTATTTAAGAATCAGAATGGTGAAGTGTTTTCCAGGTATATTGGTACTAACTGCAGGAATGGGCCACCTATGAAGAAAATCTGGGTGCCCAAAAAGTGTCTGGAGAATCTTCCTGTGAATGTCATCATGACACCACAAGGGAAGAAGACAAACCCCAGACCAGAGGCTTCATATGGTCCAAAGGCTCCATACAGACACAGGACTCACCTGAGTCACCCTAACGCCAATGTTTTGTAGGAAAATCATACTCAAACTTATGAATATGAGCGTGTATCATCAAACCACTATGTTCATAAGACTAAGAACTACTCTGCTTATTCATATGAGTATTATTTGCCTCCTGCAAGGCTATTTGCTAGGGCTCCAAAGCCGAAGTTCACAAATGCTGCACTTAGACTCATTGCTTCTAAGCCACCCCTGAAGATGTGGGTGGCTAAGAAAAATTGACTTTCTTTTGCAGGGAAAGGTCTCCAGCCAGAAATTAAAGGCGTCAGATGCTATTGCTGGGGACCTAAAACATCTTGTTGGGTGCAAGATAAAATGCCCAAATGGTCTCACTATGTATTTTGTTCCTGGATCTCTTGCCATTCATCCTATCAGTCCTAATCTTGATCTGAGCTGTGATAATCTTCTTGTGCGTCAAATGTTTATGCTTCCCAATACTCTTGGTGAAGCCTATCCCCCTAACTGTACTATAGGGTATGACACCTCATGCTTTCGAATGGATTATGGACAACGGATGCACTAATCATATGACTGGTGATCGAAGTCTTCTCATGGACTTAACCTTACATCCATCTGACAAGAGTCACATCACATTTGCTGACACTGGTAAAAGCAAGGTATTGGGTCTAGGTAGAGTTGCAATCTCAAAGGATCAGCATATGGATAAAGTGATGCTTGTTGAATCCCTTGGCTTCAACTTAATGTCTGTCTCAATGCTTTGCGATTTAAGCATGATTGTGATATTTGGAAAATATTGTTGCCTTGTTCTAATGGAATATGACAAGTTCTAGTCCTTGAAGGGTATCGGAAAGATGATTTGTACATGGTAGATTTCTCGGCAGGACCACAACTTGCCATATGTCTTCTTGCAAAAGCTTCAAAGTGCTGGCTCTGGCATCGGAGGCTAGGGCATGCTGGCATGAGGAACTTGCATACTCTCGCAAAAAAGAAGCACGTCATAGGCATCGAGGGCATCAAGTTCAAGAAGGATCACTTATGTGGTGCCTGCGAAGCTGGAAAGATGACGAGGGCCAAGCATCCCTCGAAGACAATCATGACAACAACTCAACCCTTTGAACTGCTACACATGGAGCTATTCGGCCCTACTCACTACTTTACTCTCACTACTACTGCTTGTCTCTATGGCTTCGTCATTGTTGATGATTATTCAAGATATACATGGGTGCACATAATCCTCTACAAGTCTGAAGTGCAGGATGTCTTCAGACGCTTCGCCAACCGTGCCATGAACATCTATGGCATCAAGATCAAGCATATCAGAAGTGACAACAGCACAGAGTTCAAGAACACCGGCCTCGACCTTTACCTGGATACATTGGTCATCACTCATGAGTTCTCAGCTCCGTACACACCTCAGCAAAATGGCATCGTGGAGCGCAAGAACAGAACACTCATTGAGATGGCTCGGATGATGCTTGATGAATACAAGACTCCAAGAAAGTTCTGGCATGAAGCTATTGATACTGCGTGCCATGTCATCAATCGTGTTTAGCTTCACAAGCTTTTGAAGAAGACATCCTATGAACTCCTTACTGATAAGAAGCCAAATGTCAGTTACTTCATAGTATTTGGTGCTAGGTGCTGGATCAAGGATCCACATCACACTTCAAAATTTGCACTGAAAGCACATGAAGGTTTTATGCTTGGTTACGGAAAGGACTCACACTCCTACAGAGTCTTCAACCTCTTTCACTATAAAGTGGTTGAAACTATGGATGTGCAGTTCGATGAGACTAACGGCTCACAAAGAGAGCACCTGCCAAATGTGCTAGATGAAGTTCCACCTAGTGAATCCATCAAGCTTATGGGAACTAGAGAAATCATACCGTCTGAAGCTCAAGCTGAATAGGAACTTATCATTTCTGCACCTAATCAACCTGAAAACAATGCTCAGCCCGAAGACAATCCTCCTAATGATGACAATGATCAGCAAGAGCAAAATCTTCGTCCAGTTCATCCTCATGTTGCAAATCAAGTACAGATTGAGAAGATAATTGATAGCATCAATGCACCTGGTCCACTCACTCGTTCAAGAGCAACACAGCTCGCAAATTTCTATGGGCACTTTGCATTTGTCTCAATATCTGAATCCAAGAAAGTTGATGAAGCCTTCATGGAACCTGAATGGATTCAAGCTATGCAAGAAGAGCTTCAACAGTTCAAGATGAACAATGTGTGGGAATTGGTCAAGCGTCCTAATCCTCGTAAACACAATATCATAGGCACTAAATGGATATATTGCAACAAGCAAGATGAGCATGGTCAAGTTGTCAGAAACAAGGCTCGTCTCGTTGCTCAAGGATACACTCAAGTTGAAGGGATTGAATTCGATGAAACATTTTCTCCCGTGGCTAGGCTTGAAGCCATTCGCATACTGCTAGCCTACACAAATCATCATAACATCCTTCTGTGTCAAATGGATGTGAAGAGTGCCTTTCTCAATAAGGAACTGTATGGCCTCAAACAAGCCCCTCGCGCTTGGTATGACACACTCAAAGATTTTCTGAGGAGCAAAGGCTTCAAACCTGGTTCCCTGGATCCCAGACTCTTCACGAAGACATATGACGGTGAACTGTTTGTGTGCCAAATATATGTGGATGACATTATCTTCGGCTGCACTAATCAAAAATACAGTGATGAGTTTGGACACATGATGCAAGAGCAATATCAGATGTCCATGATGGGTGAGCTGAAGTTCTTCCTTGGTCTTCAAATACGTCAACAAACCAATGGCATCTTCATATCACAAGAAAATATCTCAAAGACTACATGAGGAAGTTTGGAATGCAAGATTGCAAAGGATACACGACGCCCATGCCAACCAAAAGTCATCTGGGTCTTGACGCAAATGGTAAAGAGTTTGATCAAACAGTATACCGCTCCATGATTGGTTCTTTACTTTATTTATGTGCATCTAGGCCAGATATAATGCTTAGTGTTTGCATGTGTGCCCGATTCCAAGCGGAACCAAAGGAATCGCATCACTTAGCTGTGAAGCGAATTCTTCGATATTAGGCCTACACCCCAACATTAGGATTATGGTATCCAAAGGGCTCAGAGTTTGATCTAGTTGGATTACCGGATGCTGATTATGCTGGTGACAAGGTGGATCACAAGTCTACATCAGGCACATGTCACTTTCTGGGACGATCACTTGTTTGTTGGTTTCAAAGAAGCAGAACTGTGTATCTCTCTCCACTGCTGAATCTGAATACATTGCTGCTGGATCTTGCTGCGCTCAGCTTCTATGGATGAAGCAAACACTCAAATACTATGGCATCCATCTGAAGCAAGTACCACTCTACTGCGACAATGAAAGCGCCCTCAAGATTGCCAACAACCCAGTTCAGCACTCGAAGACAAAGCACATTGAAATTCGTCATCACTTTCTCAGAGATCATGTCATGAAGGGAGATATTGATATCATTCACGTCAACATTGAAGAGCAACTGGCAGATATCTTCACAAAGCCCTTGGATGAGAAAAGGTTTTGCAAGTTGCGGTGTGAGCTAAATATCTTGGAATCCTCAAATGTCCTATGATTAGGCACACATCCTAACACTTATGCATGTTGATGACTTATATGTGCAACACACGAAGTAACGTATATCTTCAATTAATGAAGACTTACACTCTAAGCGTGAATACATTAACGCGCAATTTGACTTTGGAGCGCCACGATAATTATGCATCGTGTCTGGGTCTAATACTTCCTATACGGTGGGTAACGCCACCACCAAACTTTTGTTTGAAGTGTTTTCTGTTGGTGTTACATTTGCAAAGTCTTCGCATTTGGTTTGTCTTCAATATTGACATGACTTCATGTTTATCTTCACAATGTTGATTTGGTCTTATTCTGATATATATACATATATTAGTGTTTTGTCCTCTACAACATTCACTTATAGCTATGTCTTCTCGTTTGAATCTTTTGAACTAAGTGAATGTGATCGGACCCTAACCTCTCTATGCTTCCTTCTCAAATCTATCTATCCAAATCATATGCATTCTATTGAAACCGTCGAATGTCTTCTCTGTGTCCTTGTCAGCAGAAGATACAGAGACAAACATTAAATCTGTTTTAAATGCTCAATCCTTATTGCCTGAAACCCAGAGAAGCTGGAATGACCACCCGACAATCCAGGTGTGTGTGGGAACATGGAACAACTTCCAAGGTGTTGCCTGCATGCCACATGTCCCTCAGATGTGAACCGCCAGGGGGACCTGCGTAATATTGTTGTGCCGTCCCTATCTCTATAAATATACATCTCACCACGGTCATTATCCTTTCTTCCACCTCTCTACCTCAGACAAACCCTAGCGCCATCGCTAGCTCTTGACGATGCCGGCGACGAAGCGCTTAGCTGCCGTGACCTCACCGACGTCGTCCTCACGCCGGCCGCAGACATCCTCTTCTTTGCCACCACCGTAGGTGTCCTCCGTCGCCAAGTTAGGGCACGGAAGATCGAACTGCTCGGCTTCCTCTCTACTCCGTCTAGCAGTTCGTGTGGTAAATAAAACCTCCTTTTTACTGTCTTTTTTATCCGATAGTTTCATCCTTTTCAACCTCAAGTGGTTTCTGCCCTACAAATTTGGATCTATCCTATTCCGCATCTCATATCATGCCTAGTGTATTCACTTATGCTTCGCAAAGTAGTTAGATTCCTCACTTGTACTTATTCTTGGATTCGTACAAATCTGGAACCAACTCTCATCATATAAGTGAATGTCTTCACGCTATGAGGTCAATGTCTTCAAACTGATTTATCTTCAAAATCTTCTGAGAATGCATATGACCTCTTCCCCTTCCCTCGCATCTCTAATGATGTCACGGGTACATGTCCGTAATGCACATCACTATAATCCTTGCAAGCAATGTGACTAATGAGTTAGTTGTGGGATGATCATTACAGAATGAGTAAAGATACTTGCCGATAACGACATTGAACTAGGAATTGAGATACCGCTGATCGAATCTCGGGCAAGTAACATACCGATGACAAAGGGAACAAAGTATATTGTTATGCAGTTTGACCGCTAAAGATCTTCGTAGAATATGTAGGAACCAATATGAGCATCCAGGTTCCACTAGTGGTTATTGACCGGTGGTGAGTCTCGGTCATGTCTACATAGTTCTCGAACCCGTAGGGTCCGCACGCTTAACGTTCGGTGACGATCGGTATTATGAGTTCATGTGTTTTGATGTACAGAAGGTCGTTCGGAGTCTCGGATATGATCATGGACATGACGAGGAGTCTTGAAATGGTCGAGACATAAAGATTGATATATTGGACGGCTATATTCAGACAACGGAAGTGTTCCGGGTGATTTCAGATAAAACTGGAGTGCCGGAGGGTTACCGGAACCCCCCGGAGAACTAATGGGCCACATGGGCCTTAGTGGAGAGAGAGGAGGGCAGGCCGCGCGCCCCCTTCCCCTCTGGTCCAAATTGGACTAGGGAAAAGGGGGCGGCGCCCCCCTTTCCTTCTCCCTCTCCGCCTTCCTTTCCCCCTCCTAGTAGGACTAGGAAAAGGGGAGTCCTCCTACTAGGAGGAGGACTCCTCTCCTGGCGCGCCCCAAGGGCCGGCCGGCCTCCCCCCTTGCTCCTTTATATACGGGGGCAGGGGGCACCCTAGAACACACAAGTTGATCATTGATCTCTTAGCCGTGTGCGGTGCCCCCCCTCCACCATAATCCACCTCGGCCATATCATCGTAGTGCTTAGGCGATGCCCTGCGCTGGTAGCTTCATCATCACCGTCATCACGCCGTCGTGCTGACGAAGCTCTCCCTCGACACTCAGCTGGATCGAGAGTTCATGGGACGTCACCGAGCCGAACATGTGCAGATCACGGAGGTGCCGTACTTTCGGTACTAGGATCGGTCGGACTGTGAAGACGTATGAATACATCAACCGCATTGTCATAACGCTTCCGCTTACGGTTTACGAGGGTACGTGGACAACACTCTTCCCCTCTCGTTGCTATGCATCACCATGATAGATCTTGCGTGTGCGTAGCAATTTTTTTGAAATTACCGCATTCCCCAATAGTGATATCAGAGCCAGGTCCATGCATAGATGTTATATGCATGAATAGAACACAAAGGAGTTGTGGGTGTGGGTATATACATATTGCTTGCCGTCACTAGTTGATTCTTGATTCTGCAGTATTGTTGGATGAAGCGGCTCAGACCGACATTACGCGTACGCTCACGCGAGACTGGTTCTACCGACGTGCTTCACACACAGGTGGCTGATGGGTGTCAGTTTCTCCAACTTTACTTGAATATGATTCAATGAACAGGGTTCTTTCTGAAGATCAAAAAGCATGATGTGTAGGTAAGAACGGTTCTTACTCAGCCCGTAGCAACCACGTAAAACTTGCAACAACAAAGTAGAGGACGTCTAACTTGTTTTTGCAGGGCATGTTGTGATGTGATATGGTCAAGACATGATGCTAAATTTTATTGTATGAGATGATCATGTTTTGTAACAAAGTTATCGGCAACTGGCAGGAGCCATATGGTTGTCGCTTTATTGTATGAAATGCAATCGCCATGTAATTGCTTTACTTTATCACTAAGCGGTAGCGATAGTCATAGAATCAATAGTTGGAGAGATGACAACGATACATCGATGGAGATCAAGGTGTCAAGCCGGTGATGACGGTGCTTTGAAGATGGAGATCAAAGGCACAATATGATGATGGCCATATCATATCACTTATATTGATTGCATGTGATGTTTATCTTTTATGCATCTTATTTTTGCTTAGTTCGACGGTAGCATTATAAGATGATCTCTCACTAAATTTCAAGGTACAAGTGTTCTCCCTGAGTATGCACCGTTGCTACAATTCGTTGTGCCGAGACACCATGTGATGATCAGGTGTGATAAGCTCTACGTGCACATACAACGGGTGCAAGCCAGTTTTGCACATGCGGAATACTCAGGTTAAACTTGATGAGCCTAGCATATGCAGATATGGCCTCGGAACACTGAGACCGAAAGGTCGAGCATGAATCATATAGTAGATATGATCAACATAGTGATGTTCACCATTGAAAACTACTCCATCTCACATGATGATCGGACATGGTTTAGTTGATATGGATCACGTGATTACTTAGATGATTAGAGATATGTCTATCTAAGTGGGAGTTCTTAAGTAATTTGATTAATTGAACTTAAATTTATCATGAACTTAGTCCTGATAGTATTTGCATATCTGTGTTGTAGATCAATTGCTCGCGTATAGCTTCCCCATTTTATTTATGATATGTTCCTAGAGAAAACTATGTAGAAAGATGTTAGTCGCAATGATGCGGACTAGCTCTGTGATCCGAGGATTATCCTCATTGCTGCACAGAAGAATTATGTCCTTGATGCACCGCTAGGTGACGGACCTATTGCAGGAGCAGATGTTATGAACATTTGGCAAAGCTCAGTATGATGACTACTTGATAGTTTAGTGCACCATGCTTTAATGCTTAGAACCAGGACTTCAAAAATGCTTTGAATACCACGGAATATATAAGATGTTCCAACAGCTGAAATTTGTATTTCAGACTCATGCACGAGTCAAGAGGTATGAGACCTCTGCCAAGTACTTTGCCTACAATATGGAGGAGAATAGCTCAACCAGTGAGCATGTGCTCAGAATGTCTGAGTACTACAATCGCTTGAATCAAGTGGGAGTTAATCTTCCAGATAAGATAGTGATTGAAAGAGTTCTCTAGTCACTATCGCCAAGTTACTGGAACTTCGTGATGAACTATAATATGTAAGGGATGACGAAAATGATTCCCAAGCTCTTTTCGCGATGCTGAGATCAGCGAAGGTAGAAATCAAGAAAAGCATCAAGTGTTGATGGTTGACAAGACCACTAGTTTCAAGTAAAAGGGCAAGGGAAAGAAAGGAAACTTCAAGAAAGAATGGCAAGCAAGTTGCCACTCCCATGAAGAAGCCCAAAGCTAGACCCAAGCCTGAAACTAAGTGCTTTTATTGCAAAGGAAATGGTCACTGGAAGTGGAACTACCCTAGATACTTGGAGGATAAGAAGGATGGCAAAGTGAACAAAGGTATATTTGATATACAAGTTATTGATGTGTACTTTACTAGTGTTTATAGCAACCCCTCGGTATTTGATACTGGTTTAGTTGCTAAGAGTAGTAACTCGAAACAAGAGTTGCAAAATAAACAGAGACTAGTTAAGGGCGAGGTGATGATGTGAGTTGGAAGTGATTCCAAGGTTGATAAGATCACCATCGCGCACTCCCTTTACCTTCGGGATTAGTGTTGAACCTAAAATAAATGTTATTTGGTGTTTGTGTTGAGCATAAATATGATTGGATCATGTTAATTGCAATACGGTTATTCATTTAAGTCAAAGAATAATTGTTGTTCTATTTACATGAATAAAACCTTCTATGGCCATACACTCAATATAAATGGTTTATTGAATCTCGATCGTAGTGATACACATATTCATAATATTGAAGCCAAAAGATGCAAAGTTAATAATGATAGTGCAACTTATATGTGGCACTGCCATTTAGGTCATATTGGTGTAAAGCGCATGAAGATACTCCATGCTGGTGGACTTTTGGAATCACTTGATTATGAATCACTTGATGCTTGCGAACCATGCCTCATGGGAAAGATGACTAAAACTCTGTTCTTCGAAACAATGGAGCGAGCAACAAACTTGTTGGAAATAATACATACTGATGTGTGCGGTCCAATCAGTGTTGAGGCTCGCGGCAGGTATCGTTATTTTCTGGCCTTCATAGATGATTTGAGCAGATATGGGTATATCTACTTGATGAAACATAAGTCTGAAACATTTGAAAAGTTCAAAGAATTTCAGAGTGAAGTAGAAAATCATCATAACAAGAAAATAAAGTTTCTACGATCTGATTGTGGAAACAAATATTTGAGTTACGAGTTTGGTCTTCATTTGAAACAATGTGGAATAGTTTCGCAACTCACGCCACCTGGAACACCATAATGTAATGGTGTGTCTGAACGTCATAACCATACTTTATTAGATATGGTGAAATCTATGATGTCTCTTACCGAATTACCACTATCATTTTGGGGTTATGCATTAGAGACAGTTGCATTCACGTTAAATAGGGCACCGTCTAAAGATCCGTTGAGACGACACCGTATGAACTGTGGTTTAGCAAGAAACCTAAGGTGTCATTTCTTAAAGTTTGGGGTTGCAAGCTGATGTGAAAAAGTTTCAACTTGATAAAGCTCAAACCCAAATCGGAGAAGTGTGTCTTCATAGAATACACAAAAGAAACTGTTGGGTACACCTTCTATCACAGATCCGAAGGCAAGATCTTTGTTGCTAAGAGTGGATCCTTTCTAGAGAAGGAGTTTCTCTTGAGAGAAGTGAGCGGGAGGAATGTAGAACTTGATGAGGTAATTGTACCTTCTCCCGAATTGGAAAGTGGTTCATCACAGAAATCAGTTCTTGTGATTCCTACACCAATTAGTGAGGAAGCTAATGATGATGGTCATGAAACTTCAGATCAAGTTACTACCGAACCTCGTAGGTCAACCAAAGTATGGTCCGCACCAGAGTGGTACGGTAATCCTTTCTGGATGTCATGTTACTAGACCATGACAAACCTATGAACTATGAGGAAGCGATGATGAGCCCAGATTTTGCAAAATGGCTTGAGGCCATGAAATCTGAGATGGGATCCATGTATAAGAACAAAGTGTGGACTTTGGTTGACTTGCCCAATGATCGGCAAGCCATTCGGAATAAATGGATCTTCAAGAGGAAGACATACGCTGATAGTAGTATTACTATATACAAAGCTTGAATTGTCACAAAAAGGTTTTTCGACAAGTTCAAGATGTTGACTACGATGAGATTTTCTCACTCGTAGCGATGCTTAAGTCTGTCTGAATCATGTTAGCAATTGCCTCATTTTATGAAATCTGGCAAATGAATATCAAAATTGCATTCCTTAATGGATTTCTTAAAGAAGAGTTGTATATGATGCAACAAGAAGGTTTTGTCAATCCTAAAGGTGCTAACAAAATGTGCAAGCTCCAGCGATCCATCTTTGGACTGGTGTTGGGGAACGTAGAAATTTCAAAAAAAATCCTACGCACACGCAAGATCATGGCGATGCATAGCAACGAGAGGGGAGAGTGTTGTCCACGTACCCTCGTAGACCAAAAGCGGAAGCGTTAGCACAACGCGTTTGATGTAGTCGTACGTCTTCATGATCCGACCGATCAAGCACCAAACGGGCGGGACCTCCGAGTTCTGCACACGTTCAACTCGATGACGTCCCTCGAACTCCGATCCAGCCGAGCTTTGAGGGAGAGTTCCGTCAGCATGACGGCGTGGTGATGATGATGATGTTCTATCGACACAATGCTTCGCCTAAGCGCCGCTACGATATGACCGAGGTGGATTATGGTGGAGGGGGGCACCACACACGGCTAAGAGATCCAAGGGATCAATCGTTGTGTCTCTAGGGGGTGCCTCCCTCCCCGTATATAAAGGAGTAGAGGGGGGGTCGGCCACCCTTGGCGCACCCCATGAGGAGTCCTACTCCCACCGGGAGTAGGACTCCCCCCTTTCATGTTGGAGTAGGAGAGGAGAGGGGAGGAGAAAGAGGGAGAAAGGAAAGGGGGGGCGCCGCCCCCCTTCCTAGTCCAATTCGGACTTGGGAGGGGAGGGGCGCGCGGCTGCCCCTTGGCCGCCTATCCTCTTCCACCAATTGGGCCCATGAGGCCTCAGGGAGTCCTGGATTAGGGGGTCTCCGAACAGCCGGACTATCTCCATTGGCCGAACTGTTAGACTATGAAGATACAAGATTGAAGACTTCGCCTCGTGTTTGGATGGGACTCTACTTGGCGTGGAAGGCAAGCTAGGCAATACGTATATGGATATCTCCTCCTTTGTAACCGACCTTGTGTAACCCTAACCCTCTCCGGTGTCTATATAGACCGAAGGGTTTTAGTCCGTAGGACAACAATCACAACATACAATCGTACCATAGGCTAGCTTCTAGGGTTTAGCCTCTCTGATCTCGTGGTAGATCTACTCTTGTACTACCCATATCATCAATATTAATCAAGCAGGACGTAGGGTTTTACCTCCATCAAGAGGGCCCGAACCTGGGTAAAACTTCGTGTCCCCTGCCTCCTATTACCATTCAGCCTAGACGCACAGTTCGGGACCCCCTACCCGAGATCCGCCGGTTTTGACACTGACATTGGTGCTTTCATTGAGAGTTCCTCTGTGTCGTCGCCATTAGGCTTGATGGCTCCCACTATCATCGATAGCGATGTGGTCCAGGGTGAGACTTTTCTCCCCGGACAGATCTTCATATTCGGCGGCTTTGCACTGCGGGCTAATTCGCTTGGACATCTGGAGCAGATTGAAAGCTACGCCCCTGGCCATCAGGTCAGATTTGGACATTTGAACTACACGCTGACATCCGCGGAGACTTGATCTTCGACGGATTCGAGCCACAACCGGGCGCGCCGCACTGTCTCGATGGGTATGACCTAGCTCTGCCGCCGAGCAGTACCTCAGAGGCCGCGCCTGCATCGGCTCCGACCCTTAGTTCGGAGCCAACTGCGCCAATCGAGGACGGGTGGTTAGACACCCCCTCAGGGGCTGCAGTCTCAACGGCGATTGAGCCGAACACATGCCTAACCCTCTGCGCAGCCCGTGACTCCAAGGAGCCGGACTCTTCCCCGGACTCCGAACCATCCGCGCCCCTACCAATCGAATCCGATTGGGCGCCGATCATGGAATTCACCGCCGCAGATATCTTTCAACACTCGCCCTTCGCCGACATTCTGAATTCACTAAGGTCTCTCTCTTTGTCACAAGAGCCTTGGCCGGATTATGGCCAACAGGATTGGGATGCGGACAACGAAGAAATTTGATGCCCACCCACCACCCACTTCATAGCCACTGTCGATGATTTAACCGACATGCTTGACTTCGACTCCAAAGACATCGACGGTATGGACGACGATGTAGGAGACGAACATGAACCAGCACCTATAGGGCACTGGATAGCCACCTCGTCATATGACATATACATGGTGGATACACCCAATGAAGGCAATGGCGACGAGATAGCGGAGGATGACCCCTCCAAGAAGCAACCCAAGCGCCGACGTCAGCGGCGCCACTCTAAGTCCCGCCAAAGCAAAAGTGGTGATACCGGCACAGGAGATAATAACACTCCGGATAGTGCTGAAGACAACAACAATCCCCTGCAGCAAGATTTAGAGCAGGAGGATGAAGGACCAGCTCTCCTGAGAGAGAGGCAGACGGAGAGGAGGAGGATGATCACATGCCCCCCCCCCCGAAGACGAGGCAAGCCCCGACGACGATGAATTCGCCATACCAGAGGATCGCATCGAACAATAGCGCTTCAAGCACCAGCTTATGGCCACGACAAATAGCCTGAAGAAAAAGCAGCAACAGCTTCAAGCTGATCAAGATCTGCTAGCTGACAAATGGACTGAAGTCCTCGCGGCCGAGGAATATAAACTTGAGCGTCCCTCCAAGAGTTACCCAAGGCGCAGGTTACTTCCCCGACTGGAGTAATAAGCGTACGATACGGCTGATCGGCCACCTCGTGGCCGCGATAGAGAGGCATTCCAGCCAAAAGCTCAGCCTCCACCCCAACGCCATTCAAATAAAAAGGCATGGGGAGATACGCCAGACCTGCGAGACATATTGGAGGACAAGGCAAAGCATTCAAGATCGATCTACGGATCACGAGGGCGCACCACTCTGCGAGACGACAAACGTCACGCCGGATACAGTAAAAGCAAATCCGGCCGGGCCGAACACAGCGGGCAAGACCCATTCGAGCTGCGTCGCGATATAGCCCAATACAGAGGCGCCGCACACCCCTTATGCTTCACAGACGAAGTAATGGAACATCAATTCCCAGAAGGTTTCAAACCTGTAAATATTGAATCATACGACGGCACAACAGATCCCGCAGTATGGATTGAGGATTTCCTCCTCCACATCCACATGGCCCGTGGCGATGACTTACACGCCATCAAATACCTCCCACTAAAGCTCAAAGGACCAGCGCGGCATTGGCTTAACAGCTTGCCAGCGGACTCCATTAGCTATTGGGAAGATCTGGAAGCCGCATTCCTCGACAACTTTCAGGGCACTTATGTGCGACCACCAGACGCCGATGACTTGAGCCACATAATTTAGCAGCCAGAAGAGTCGGCCAGGCAATTCTGTACTCGGTTCCTTACAAAGAAAAATCAAATCATCGACTGTCCGGATGCGGAGGCCTTAGCGGCTTTCAAGCACAACATCCGAGAGGAGTGGCTAGCTCGGCACCTTGGTCAGGAAAAGCCGAAATCTATGGCAGCTCCCACGACGCTCATGACCCGCTTTTGTGCGGGAGAAGACAGCTGGCTAGCTCGCAGTAATAACATATCAAAGAACCATGGTACCTCAGATACCAAGGACGGCAATAGCAGGTCACATCACAACAAGCATAAGCGCCACATTAACAGCGAAAATACTAAGGATACGGCAGTCAATGCCGGATTCAAAGGCTCTAAACCCGGTCAGCAGAAAAAGCCATTCAAACAAAGTACAGCGGGTCCGTCCAGCTTGGACCGTATACTCGATTGCTTGTGTCAAATACACGGCACCCCAGACAAGCCAGCCAATCACACCAACATGGATTGTTGGGTGTTCAAGCAGGCCGGCAAGTTAATTGCCGAAAACAAGGAGAAGGGGCCGCATAGCGATGACGAGGAGGAGCCCCGACAGCCGCACACTGGAGGACAGAAGAGGTTTCCCCCGCAAGTGCGAACAGTGAACATGATATACGCAACCCACATCCCCAAGAGGGAGCGGAAGCGTGCGCTCAGGGACGTATATGCATTGGAGCCAGTCGCCCCAAAGTTCAACCCTTGGTCCTCCTGTCCGATCACCTTCGATCGCAGGGACCACCCCACTAGTATCCGTCATGGCGGATTCGCCGCACTGGTCCTGGACCCAATCATCGAAGGATTTCACCTCACTCGAGTCCTTATGGACGGCGGCAGTAGCCTGAACCTGCTTTATCAGGACACAGTGCGCAAAATGGGTATAGACCCCTCAAGGATCAAACCCACGAAAACGACCTTTAAGGGCGTCATTCCAGGTGTAGAGGCCCATTGCACAGGCTCAATTACACTGGAAGTGGTCTTCGGATCCCCGGACAATTTCCAAAGCGAAGAGTTAATCTTCGATATAGTCCCGTTCCGCAGTGGTTATCACGCGCTGCTCGGGCGAACCGCATTCACTAGATTCAATGCGGTACCGCATTATGCATACCTCAAGCTCAAGATGCCAGGACCTCGCGGAGTTATTACAGTCAATGGAAACACAGAGCGCTCTCTCCGAACAGAGGAGCACACTGCGTCCCTCGCAGCAGAAGCGCAAAGCAACCTCTCAAGGCAATCAACCAGTTTGGTGCTTCAAAGCCCGGACACCTTCAAGCGCGCTTGGGGCAATCGGCAAATAGACCGCCTGGCGCGATCTGAGCTTGCGTAGCAATACGGCGGCCACCCCAATCCCAGCCCAGCGGCAAAACTCGTGTCGCGCGTACATAATTATGCATTAAAAATACCACGGGCACAGGTGGGGAGGGGGGCACAACTGCGGCACGGCCCAAAACGCGGCCTAAACCGCACTAGGGGCTCCCTGTTTGGTTATTTTTCTTTTTCTTTCAGGACCTTAATCTCTGGAAACACTGTCCGGCAACACTATTGCCGAACACATGATACAGCAACCAAGGAGGCGAACAGCTACATACCACGGAATTCCCAGGTTGATTATAGTAACGAGCGAAATATTCGATTTCATATCATTCCTCAGCTTGCCCTTGGAAGGGACATAGTCCTACTCTTTGCTTATCGCACTATCTGTATCACTCTGCTTTAACGCAATTTTTCAATAAACAATGCATCACATTACGAATATTATTGCATTCTTGTTATATATATATATATATATTCATTAATAACGCCTGACAACCGTACACTCTGGTACGGCCAATACACCAGGGGCTTACGTACCCCACAATGTGGTGTGAAAAGTCCGAACACTTCCACAAGTGCGGCACCCCGAACTTATAGCATTATATGCATCAGCTCCGAATCATGTCTTTGGTCAAATGTTGGGTTTGCCCGGCTCCTATGTTTTGGTACCTTACGTTCCGCTCTATCGGCTAAGGTAGCGCTAGGAGAACTACTGCGATTGTGCCCCGGTTCTGCCGGGCTGAGCACCTCAGTAGAGAAAGCTAAAACTGACTGCCATGATAAGGCGAGAGACTGGTCGCTGTTCGGTGAGGTTTTTCGAGTCCCTAAAGACTTATGCCACTTAGGGCGAGGGGCTGACCCTGTCCGGCTTACAGGCGTGTATCGCGCCCCGAATTCGGCCTTCCGAATACCAGGAGCTTCGCCGAAATTTAAAATTATAGAATTCTACGGCTAAGTGAGAGTGATAAAGCATTATTAGTCCGGTTGCCTTGTTCATTGTGCTGAGCACCTCCCTCGAAGGACCCAAATATGGGAACAAGAGTGCTCAGGTTTATCCCGAACACCCCAGCACTCGCATGGGGGCAGAAGCCGAGGACTAGCCATCTCTCAGATTGGATAAACAGCCAAACAGAAGGTAATATTTTAAATTCCAACAAGCGTTGCATAGCGCATATGAAACAAGTTTTCATACATACAGGATAAAACGAGCAAGTCTCATTCAAATATTACATCTTTCAAACACATGTCCGCGACTAGACGGGCGCCCGGCAGAACACCCTCGTAGTACATCTCGGGGTGGCGGTGCTCCTTGCCCTCTAGCGGCCCCTCCTTGATCAGCTTCACGGCGTCTAGCTTGACCCACTGCAATTTCACACGGGCGAAAGCCCGGCATGCACCTTCAATGTAGATAGATCGCTTGACGACCTCCAGCCGCGGGCAGGCATCCACAAGCCGCCTCACCAGGCCGAAGAAGTTGTTCGGAAGAGCGTCGCCAGGCCACAGCCAGACTATAAAGCTCATCATGGCCTGATCGGCCGACTTATGTAGCTCGACCATCTGCTTCAGCTGGTTGCTCATTGGCACCGGATGTTCGGCCTCAGCACACTGAGACCAGAACAGCTTCTCCGTCGAGCTTCCCTCCTCGGCTTGGTAAAATTGTGCGGCATCGGACACACTGCGGGGCAGATCTGTGAATGCTCCTGGAGAGCTCCGGATTCGGGTAAGTAATCAGTAATTAACTTTTACATGCTTGCTTTGCATATAGAAAGCCTTACCCGCCGCTATCTTCTTCATCGTGTCTATCTCTTGGAGGGCCTTTTGGGCTTCGGCCTTGGCACTCTTTGCGCTCTCAAGGGCCGCGACAAGCTCAGACTCTCGCGTCTTCAAGTCAAGCTCCAACAGCTCGTGCTTTGTCATGAGAGCCTGGAGCTCTTGCTGCACCTCGCCCACCCGAGCCTCATGCTTCTCTCGCTCGGTGCGCTCCTTGGCCGTTGTATCTTCGGCCTTGGTTAGCGCTTGCTTCAGGGTCGCCACCTCGGTCGTGGCCCCTAGCAAACATACAATGATCCTGTCATTTTGCAATCGCGTCCTTTTTATATACATTTCTATAGACAGGGTATTACTTACCCCTGTTCTCCTCGAGCTGCCTCTTGGCAAGGCCGAGCTCTTTCCTGGACCCCTCGAGGTCCTGCTTCAGTACGGCGACCTCCGCAGTCAGTGCGGCGGACGCCAACAGCGAAGCCTGCATATGCATATTGACATACTTATGTTAGACTCCTGCGATATTATTTGATCCTCTGTTCGGCTTTTCTTTATGAACACCGAATAGAGCATCAGGGGCTACTGTCTATGCGGTAATATTTCTACTACATTTTAAAACACTTACCTCGAAGCCTGTTAGAAGGCTAGCACAGGCTTCAGTCAATCCGCTCTTGGTGGACTGAACCTTCTGGATCACCGCACTCATGATAGTGTGGTGCTCCTCGTTGATGGAAGCGCTGCGAAGCGCTTCCAGCAGATTGTCCAGTGCCTCTGGATGGACAGAGGTCACCGGCACAGGCATCTTGCCCCTCTTAGAAGGAGGCCGCCTGCCCGAGCCCGGAACCGCTGGAGGGTCCGGCACGATGTTTGGCTGAGGGCCGAACTCGAAGCTCTCGGGGGCCCCGTCCCCGCGGCTCCTGGAGTCCGGAAGGTCGCCTTGAGGCGCCTCCAGGATTGTCTCCCCTTGATCCAGTGCCTCTTGAGACAACACCTCGGCGTCGTCGGCAGGATGAGGGGAGGTTGTGGTCAGGACTGGATCGCTATCCATGTCCGACAAGCCCAAGGAGCCGTCCGATGATACATCGATACTGGCTCGTGGCGGCCTACATAATTGCATTCGGCGTTAGGGAATGCAGTGCGACAAAGGATTCCTATGAGTTACTCTGGTATCCGAATACTTACGATCTCCCAATGGGCTTGACCCTGGGCAACCACTCGCCTTCGCCTTCATCGGCGGCGGTGGAACTGTCTGGAAGGAGAGTCCTTCCCTTCTTGGACCCTCCGGCCTCCCCGGTTGGGGCGGCCTTCCTTTTCTTGTCTCCCCAGTCGGTGGGGGAGCATCTTCTTCTTCTTCCTCCTCATCTTCGGGGGAAGAGAGCACCGCAGAATCACCGGACGGTGAGTCCGACGACGCCTGGCGCCGGGAACTCTTTCGGGTTCCCTTGGTCTTCTCTGGCACCTTATAAGGGGCCGGAGTCAGCATCTTCGCCAAAAGAGCGTCTGTGGGGCCTTCAGACAAAGGAGCCAGACAGTCGATCTGTTCGGCCATCTTCTGCCAGTCCTGTCAAAGGTACGGGAGTTTAGATCCCGCATAGAGTCAATTTATATAAAAATAATTATCCTGTGAAAGATAAAACAACTTACTGCACTGGCTTGGCGCTTTGCGCTGAATCCACGATCCTCGGTAATAGGGGGGGACCTCGGCACTTTTGAACAGCACCCTCCAGGCATCTTCATGAGTTGTGTCGAAGTGTTCAGAGTTCGGTGCTGCGCCGGATTGAACTCCCACAAGTTGAACTCTTGTTGTTGGCACGGGATTATCCGACGGATGAGCATAACTTGGACTATGTTGACAAGCTTGAGCTTCTTGTCCACCATGTTTTGAATACATGTTTGGAGTCCGGTCAGCTCTTTAGAACTACCCCAGGACAGGCCCTTCTCTTTCCAGGAGGTCAGCCGCGTGGGGAAGCCAGATCGGAACTCGGGGGCCGCTACCCATGCAGGGTCACGCGGCTCGATGATATAGAACAACCCCGATTGCCACCCCTTTATGGTTTCCACAAAGGAGCCCAAGAGCCATGTTATGTTGGGCATCTTGCCCACCATGGCACCTCCGCACTCTGCCTGGTGGACGCCCACCACCTTCGGCTTGACATTGAAGGTCTTCAGCCATAAGCCAAACTGGGGCTTGATGCGGAGGAAGGCCTCGCACACGATGATAAACGCCGAGATGTTGAGGATGAAGTTCAGGGCCAGATCATGGAAATCCAGGCCGTAATAAAACATGAGCCCCCAGACGAAGGGATGAAGAGGGAACCCCAGTCCACGGAGGAAATGGGTGAGGAATACTACCCTCTCATGGGGCCTGGGGGTGGGGGTGAGCTGCCCCTCATCTGGGAGCCGATGCGCGATGTCGTCGGGCAGGTATCCGGCTCTCCTCAGTTTTTTTATGTCTCCCTCCATGACGGAGGAGACCATCCACTTCCCTCCCACTCCGAACATGGTTGGAGAAGGTTGAGGTGGAAGAGTGGACTTGGGCGATAGAGCTCGAGTGTGCGAAAACGGATGAGCAAAGGAGGAAGAAGGCGTGGATAGAAAGGTGAATCCTTATCCCTTTATATGGGCGGACGAAACTAAGCGTCCTCACTTGCCTGATAAAACTCGCTTATCCCCCGAGCGCTGCAATTGATGGCGCGGTTGGGTTACCCACGCCCGTATTGATGAGAATCCCGTAATAAGGGGACACGATCTTTGCTTTGACAAGACGTGTCGAAAAACTGCCTCACATTATGTGCGGGGCTGGATAAAAGAGACGGTTCGAATAATCACCGGAACATGACATAACGTCATGCTGCCAAACACGCCAGCAAATTAGATATGCGAAAATATTAGTCTCTCTACGGCGGAATGTGGAACTTATTTTGCAGGGTTGGACACTATCCTCGTATTCAAATTCTTCTGTGATGTATTCGGAGAAGGAACCCGCCTTGCAATGCCGAAGACAATATAGCGCGCCAGACTCATCATCATTGAAGCCTGGTTCAGGGGCTACTGAGGGAGTCCTGGATTAGGGGGTCTCCGGACAGCCAGACTATCTCCATTGGCCGGACTGTTAGACTATGAAGATACAAGATTGAAGACTTCGTCTCATGTCCAGATGGGACTCTACTTGGCATGGAAGGCAAGCTAGGCAATACGTATATGGATATCTCCTCCTTTGTAACCGACCTTGTGTAGCCCTAACCCTCTCCGGTGTCTATATAAACCGAAGGGTTTTAGTCCATAGGACAACAATCACAACATACAATCATACCATAGGCTAGCTTCTAGGGTTTAGCCTCTCTCATCTCGTGGTAGATCTACTCTTGTACTACCCATATCATGAATATTAATCAAGCAGGACGTAGGGTTTTACCTCCATCAAGAGGGCCCGAACCTGGGTAAAACTTCGTGTCCCCTGCCTCCTGTTACCATCCGGCCTAGATGCACAGTTCGGGACCCCCTACCCGAGATCTACCGGTTTTGACACCGACAAGGCCCATTAACCTCCGGGGGGTTCCGGTAACCCCCCGGTACTCCGGTATATATCCGATAACCCCCGGAACCATTCCGGTGTCCGAATATAGTCGTCCAATATATCAATCTTCATGTCTCGACCATTTCGAGACTCCTCGACATGTCTGTGATCACATACGGGACTCCGAACTACCTTTGGTACATCAAAACACATAAACTCATAATATAACTGTCATCGAACTTTAAGCGTGCGGACCCTACGGGTTCGAGAAATATGTTGACATGATCGAGACATGTCTCCGGCCAATAACCAATAGCGGAACCTGGATGCTCATATTGGCTCCTACATATTCTACGAAGATCTTTATTGGTCAAACCGCATAACAACATACGTTGTTCCCTTTGTCATCGGTATGTTACTTGCCCGAGATTCGATCGTCAGTATCTCAATACCTAGTTCAATCTCGTTACCAGCAAGTCTCTTTACTCGTTCTGTAATACATCATCCCGCAACTAACTCATTAGTTGCAATCTTGCAAGGCTTACGTTATGTGTATTACCGAGTGGGCCCAAAGATACCTCTCTGGCAATCGGAGTGACAAATCCTGATCTCAAAATACGCCAACCCAACAAGTACCTTTGGAGAAACCTATAGAGCACCTTTATAATCACCCAGTTACGTTGTGACGTTTGGTAGCACACAAAGTGTTCCTCCAGTAAACGGGAGTTGCATAATCTCATAGTCACGGGAACATGCATAAGTCATGAAGAAAGCAATAGCAACAAACTAAACGATCAAGTGCTAAGCTAACGGAATGGGTCAAGTAAATCACATCATTCTCCTAATGATGTCATCCCGTTAATCAAATGACAACTCATGTCTATGGCTAGGAAACATAACCATCTTTGATTAACGAGCTAGTCAAGTAGAGGCATACTAGTGACACTTTGTTTGTGTATGTATTCACACATGTATCATGTTTCCGGTTAATACAATTCTATCATGGATAATAAACATTTATCATGACATAAGGAAATAAATAATAACTTTATTATTGCCTCTAGGGCATATTTCCTTCAGTCTCCCACTTGCACTAGAGTCAATAATCTAGATTACACAGTAATGATTCTAACACCCATGGAGCCTTGGTGCTGATCATGTTTTGCTCGTGGAAGAGGCTTAGTCAATGGGTCTGCAATATTCAGATCCATATGTATCTTGCAAATCTCTATGTCTCCCATCTAGACTTGATTCCGGATGGAGTTGAAGCGTCTCTTGATGTGCTTCGTTCTCTTGTGAAATCTAGATTCCTTTGCCAAAGCAATTGCACCAGTATTGTCACAAAAGATTTTTATTGGACCCGACGCAGTAGGTATGACACCTAGATCGTATATGAACTCCTTCATCCAGACTCCTTCATTTGCTGCTTCCGAAGCAGCTATGTACTCCGCTTCACATGTAGATCCCGCTACGACGCTTTGTTTAGAACTGCACCAACTGACAGCTCCACCGTTTAATAAAAACATGTATCCGGTTTGTGATTTAGAATCGTCCGGATCAGTGTCAAAGCTTGCATCGACGTAACCATTTAAGATGAGATCTTTGTCACCTCCATAAACGAGAAACATATCCTTCGTCCTTTTTAGGTATTTCGGAATGTTCTTGACCGATGTCCAGTGATCCACTCCTGGATTACTTTGGTACCTCCCTGCTAAACTAATAGCAAGGCACACATCAGGTCTGGTACACAGCATTGCATACATGATAGAGCCTATGGCTGAAGCATAGGGAACATCTTTCATTTTCTCTCTATCTTCTGTAGTGGTCGGGCATTGAGTGTTACTCAACTTCACACCTTGCAATACAGGCAAGAACCCTTTCTTTGCTTGATCCATTTTTAACTTTTTCAAAACTTTGTCAAGGTATGTGCTTTGTGAAAGTCCAATCAAGCGTCTCGATCTATCTCTATAGATCTTGATGCCCAATATATAAGCAGCTTCACCGAGGTCTTTCATTGAAAAACTCTTATTCAAATATCCTTTTATGCTATCTAGAAATTCTATATCATTTCCAATCAATAATATTTCATCCACATATAATATTAGAAATGCTACAGGGCTCCCACTCACTTTCTTGTAAATACAGGCTTCTCCAAAAGTTTGTATAAAACCATATGCTTTGATCACACTATCAAATGTTTATTCCAACTCTGAGAGGCTTGCACCAATCCATAAATGGATCGTTGGAGCTTGCAAACTTTGTTAGCTCCCTTTGGATCGACAAAACCTTCTGGTTGCATCATATACAACTCTTCTTCCAGAAATCCATTCAGGAATGCAGTTTTGACATCCATTTGCCAAATTTCATAATCATAAAATGCAGCAATTGCTAACATGATTCGGACAGACTTAAGCATCACTACGGATGAGAAGGTCTCATCGTAGTCAATCCGTTGAACTTGTCAAAAACCTTTTGCAACAAATCGAGCTTTATAGACAATAACATTACCATCAGCGTTTGTCTTCTTCTTGATGATCCATTTATTCTCGATGGCTTGCCGATCAACGGGCAAGTCAACCAAAGTCCATACTTTGTTCTCATACATGGATCCCATCTCAGATTTCATGGCCTCAAGCCATTTTGCAGAATATGGGCTCACAATTACTTCTTCGTAGTTCGTAGGTTCATCATGGTCTAGTAACATAACCTCTAGAACAGGATTACCGTACCACTCTGGTGCGGATCTCACTCTGGTTGATCTACAAGTTTCAGTAACAACTTGATCTGAAGTTTCATGATCATTATCATTAACTTCCTCACTAATTGGTGTAGATGTCACAGGAACTGGTTTCTGTGATGAACTACTTTCCAATAAGGGAGCAGGTACAGTTACATCATCAAGTTCTACTTTCCTCCCACTCACTTCTTTCGAGAGAAACTCCTTCTCTAGAAAGGATCCAAATTTAGCAACAAATGTTTTGCCTTCAGATATGTGATAGAAGGTGTACCCAATAGTTTCCTTTGGGTATCCTATGAAGACACATTTCTCCGATTTGGGTTCGAACTTATCAGGTTGAAGTTTTTTTACATAAGCATCACAACCCTAAACTTTAAGAAATGACAACTTTGGTTTCTTGCCAAACCACAGTTCATAAGGTGTCATCTCAACGGATTTCGATGGTGCCCTATTTAATATGAATGCAGCCGTCTCTAAAGCATAACCCCAAAATGATAGCGGTAAATCAGTAAGAGACATCACATATCGCACCATATCTAGTAAAGTACGATTACGATGTTCGGACACACCATTACGATGTGGTGTTCCGGGTGGCGTGAGTTGCAAAACTATTCCGCATTGTTTCAAATAAAGACCAAACTCGTAACTCAAATATTCTCCTCCACGATCAGATCGTAGAAACTTTATTTTCTTATTACGATGATTTTCAACTTCACTCTAGAATTCTTTGAATTTTTCAAATGTTTCAGACTTATGTTTCATTTAGATATACCCATATCTGCTTAAATCATCTGTGAAGGTGAGAAAATAATGATACCCGCCGCGAACCTCAACATTCATCGGACCACATACATCTGTATGTATGATTTCCAATAGATCTGTTGCTCGCTCCATAGTTCCAGAGAACGGCTGACGGTGTCCTGGACTAGGGGGTACTCACCACGTCATCTCCCGATCTATTAGATTGGGCCGAGGACCCCCATGGCCGTATACTCATGGGCCAGTTCGGACAGCTGCCGCATACAAGGAATATTCCACAAGACTTGGCGATCAAGACAAGGACTCCTCCCCACCGGCGTATTCGACTAGGACTCTTGTTATCCTAGGCCTCTGGTGCATTATATAAACCGAGGCCAGGCTAGTCGATAGATCATATACAACAATCATACCATAGGCTAGCTTCTAGGGTTTAGCCTCTACGATCTCGTGGTAGATCTACTCTTGTACTACCCATATCATCAATATTAATCAAGCAGGACGTAGGGTTTTACCTCCATCAAGAGGGCCCGAACCTGGGTAAAACTTTGTGTCCCTTACCTCCTGTTACCATCGATCCTAGACGCACAGTTTGGGACCCCCTACCCGGGATCCGCCGGTTTTGACACCGACATTGGTGCTTTCATTGAGAGTTCCGCTGTGTGATCGACAAAAGGATCGATGGCTCGCCTGCAGATCAACTGCGACTTCGGCGTCTTCATCACCAGTTCGACTGGTCATCTTGGTTCGACCAAGAATTGCGCCCTGTGTTCGGATCACTATGTTCGGACGAGAGCCTTCATCAAACATCAACTCCGATCTCTATCAAGATCACGGAGGAATCATCCATGGAGCTCGGGGGCTCAACGTCAACATTGCCCTCAAGCGAGTGTGCTGTTTTTCTGGACAGCGAACTCGTATCTGCCGCCACCACATCCTCGAGTATCGCTTTGATGATCGCTTTGGTGGAATTGAGCGGAATTGGGTCTATAACAACCCTGGAAAATTTCGTCGCGTTCCGATGGAGGAATCTCTGGCAATCCATGATATACCGGAGCCTTGTCAAATCTGGATGGGAATTTGGATGAGTTTAGGGCGTGGTGTCCAGCTTCTAGCTCGGACGTCCTTTGGAAGATCCAACCGTTGATCGGCTGCGGAATTCCTATATCTACCACCTCTCAAAATTTCAGCTCGATCCGACCGTCCAAACTCCGGGAACCTTCCGATTAGTGCATCACTTTTCGGATCTGTTTTCTGCGTGAAAACGAATCCGACCCGAGTTCATCTTTTTTATGAACGGGATTTCGGACATCCCTTTTGAAGGAAGTTTTGTACAGGGTATTGTGTTTTGTTCCCGAACACATCCCACTAACTTTAAGATCTTTTGAACATGATCTTCAACATCATGCTGGTGTCAAACCAGTCCGGCAATATTACTCCACGACCGCCGACCTGCGGTAGACACGTCGTCACTTTAGCCGAGTTCAACTTCTTCGGATCATCATCTTGGCAAGCCGAACAAGAGTCCGGCATCGCGAAGGATAAATCATCATCAACATAGTCGGCCCACGGATTACACGGAGCGGGCATACCGGCATCGCCACACGGTCGCTTCATCAAGCCGCATCGACCACGTCACGACCTGCATCGACAGGGCCGCACTATTGCTTCTTCAAGCTGGTGTCCATCATGCCGACCTACTTCGACTCATCGGCTGACGTCGAGGCTTCGACATCTCGGCTGGACTGGGGGCTTCGCCATCTCTTCGTCAACCTACTCCGGACACTTCGGCGTCACTAACCGACCAGCTCCGTCATGTTAGCTGGGCCGAGGGCTTTGCCTCGGTGAGTCAACCTTTACCAGCATTGTCATGCCGTCGTTTTATCGCCCATCAGGCAATGGGTGGGCGGAGCGAGTCCCAATTTTGGGAATCATCTTCCTTCGGATTGCTACAACAAATAAATCAGGTCTATCAAATGGTGACCGCATTAACGACGGTCGCGTGGTGGTTCGATCAATTTCCGTACATAGTCCGGCGAACGCCGCATCCGGAGCTTGGACCGACTTGCGAATTCAGGCTTTGCCACGCCTTTACTACATCACGCCGACGCCCTGCATCGACATTGACTTCGGCGCCAGGCCATATTTCTTCTATTCCTCACTTTGCATAAATTATTTATTATGCAACATTTTTTTTAATTATCATTATTGCTATTATCTCCGGTTTGCACTATTTTTTGTGCACGGAAAAATGATCCGGGGACTTCGGCGTCACTCTGCCGGTCTGCATTGACCATGCTATGTCACCACTTCGGCGTGTCCAGCTCTCCGCTCCGCCACCTCGGGACCAGCTTGGGGGATGGAACCTTGCCCCGCATCAAGCTCGGACCGCGTCATCAATACCGAACACATTAACTAGCTAAGTCGCTTTCATGCTCAAAGCTTTAATTTCTAACTTGTGTCCGGTTCGACCAAGCATTATACTTTTTTGGAAAAAAGTTGCTTGTAAAAAACTTTCTTGTCCAAACTTTGTTTGTGACGCATAAATTCAAATACCCAATTCATTCGGGGGCTTCCTTCATGAAGCTTTTCCACTTGCATATGATTATACTTGTACGGCTTCGTTCCTTGTTCGTGTATTATGCCACAATATGCACCACATTGACTTAAGCGATTTGCAAGCTGGGTTGCCTCGCTCCTGTGTTTACCCCTACGTTCCCGATTGTTCGGCTAGGGAGTAAAGGGAGCACCTCTGCGATTGTCACGATCGGGTCACCCGAGCCGGACCTCAGACTGCGTGAAGCCAAATGCTAGCGCTCTTATAGTTATTCAATGATGGTCGGCACACAACGGAACTCATGAGTACAAAAAATCTATTGCACAAGTCTCATAATAACAATGAGCACTGAAGAAAGGTATCGGTGGGGGTACTATTTTCTTCGAAGATGCTTCTTACTCTTCGCAGTAATATAGCATAAGTTCCCTGAGCGCGCTTTGTCTATTACAGCCTTATGGCCTGATTGCCTGGTTATTGGAAACACCATCGATATTCTCGACCGATGGAGTACATCACACTTTTCGGTCCTTGACCGAAGAGGGAGAAGCCGACGGTCGGTTAAGACGTGTTTAAAGTTCGGTTGAACATAGATATGATATAAGTACTTCGGTACATGCAATCATTCTTCTGGCTCTTAAGCTTATTTGAGCCATTTTATAATAAGTGTTCTTGTTCTTAGTCATTGCAAAGTTTTATTATTATTATTTATCACTCCTTTTTTCGACACGAGTGTGCGGTCACTAGCCGGGGAGCCTAATTTCTCTCTCAAAGCCACTAGAGTTTAGTTTGCTAAGCTGGCTTGATGAGAAGTACTCCGCCCTCGGGATAGGAGGTTGAAGCCGTAGGCTGACCCGCTTGAAGTCTTGAGATAGGATGTATCATGTTAAAGCACGACAGAAGCACTTCTTTCTAAGACCAACTTTCGGATTGGCACCGAACACTTGATATTGTTCGGACATCATGTTTTTACTGACGTTTCTTGGTTTTCCAAGCTTTTTGGCACTTTTAAACTATTTGTGCTTTTCCAACATTAGTCTCGTAGTGCAGCGCCGGACACCTTTAGGGATTCGGCAAAAACATTCTCGGATATTGCTATATATGCATCGGTTTCGAATTGTGTCTTCGGTCAATAGTTGGGTTGCCCGGCTCCTGTGCTTTCCTCCTACGTTCCGCTTTGTTCGGCTAGGTGTGCAAAGGGAGAACCACTGTGATTGTGCTTCCAGCTCGCATGGTCAAGCACCTCAGTGGAGAAAGCCGAAAATTGACTGTCACAATAAGGGTAAACTGGTCAGCGATCCGATGACTATGACGGGCCGTTCATAACATTGGCCGAAGTGTTCACGGCTTGACCTCGACTATCACCGAACACTACCGGGGGCTATTAACTGGCCTCCCAAACTAAATCCTTGATATTTTGCTCTTAAATTAGAGCTGAGGTTTAATGATCATGCTTAGCATGACAACCCAAAGAAAGGAACCGATAGCGGGACTATTTTCTTTGGAAAACATTTCTTCTGCTAAACAGCAATATAACTCTCTGCGTACCTTTGTTTATAAAACCGTATGGCCAGATTGCCTTGTTTGTTGTAAATCTTTGCCCTCATAAAGGCTTTATAAAGTAGGACAAACACTCCTCGGCTACTGGCCGAGGAGGTGGAAGCTCATGGTCGGTCAACAAAGTTTTGTACAATGCGGATCTGAGCATTAATGACGTAAAGTACTTGGATACATAGAGTCATTACACATAATTTGTGATTTTACTATGGATATTGATCCTTAATTCGGCCACCTGTGCCCGCATTAAGGCTCGGGGGCTACTGGGCTTCGGGCTTATTATTTACAAATATTAAAGGGGCACATCGATCCCCTGATCTGGTGTTGCCACCCGACCAGTGTCTCGGGGGCTACTGCATTGCTTGTCCAATGCAGAAAATTTTATGTGCAATATAGTTTCCGATGAGATTTTGATCCTCGGGTTGGTCGGCCGCACCCAACCTGAGTCTCGAGGACTGAGCACGCCGCTTTTAGTGTCCCAAAGTATTCTGCCGAGCTACGACTTGATCCTCAGGCCGATTTTGCAAATCGACCTGAGTCTCAGCGGCTACTGGGATCAGTGGTCTTATGTCATCCTTCATGTGCATCTCGGGTTTTAGACCGATACACACCTTGAGGGATACTAGCTATATATCTCGGCAGAGAATAAATTGCACCAATAAAAAATATTGACAAAAAATCGGCGCATAGTCGGGGTGGTGCGCCACCTCGGAAGCAGTCCGGCAGAAAGCTCGGGCGCTAGTGGCTGGCTCCATAGAGGGCATTTCCGGCATTAAGCTCGGCTAAACTCCTTCAAACTTCTTTGAACCAAGGTGATTTACGACACCTCGGATATAGTCCGGCGTTGGAGCTCGGATATACAGTCCGGCGTTGGAGCGCGGATACATAGTCTGGCGTTGGAGCTCGGATACATTCCGGCATTAGAGCTGGGAAGCGGTCCGGCATTGGTACTCGGCTGCAAAAGATACCTCGAACGCAGTCCGGCGTTGGAGCTCGGATGCAAGAGGACACTGCCTCCCGGGAACAACTTCAAACCCGAGGTGTGGCATAAAAATAAACAAGGCATTGATAAAGGCCGGAAACTTAAAGGGGCTCCTCGGATACCCGGCGTATAAACTCGTCGAATGCATTTCGGCGATCCTCAAGATCGAAGATGAGAAGATTTGTTGAACCAGTTTTCAAGACCGACGACCGAAGATGAAGAACAGTTCGGAAGAATCGAGGAGCGTCCCTAACTTGAATACCGGTTCAGGGGGCTACTGACGGTGTCCTGGACTAGGGGGTACTCACCACGTCATCTCCCGATCTATTAGATTGGGCCGAGGACCCCCATGGTCGTATACTCATGGGCCAGTTTGGACAGCTGCCGCATACAAGGAATATTCCACAAGACTTGGCGATCAAGACAAGGACTCCTCCCCACCGGCGTATTCGGCTAGGACTCTTGTTATCCTAGGCCTCTGGTGCATTATATAAACCGAGGCCAGACTAGTCGATAGATCATATACAACAATCATACCATAGGCTAGCTTCTAGGGTTTAGCCTCTACGATCTCGTGGTAGATCTACTCTTGTACTACCCATACCATTAATATTAATCAAGCAGGACGTAGGGTTTTACCTCCATCAAGAGGGCCCAAACCTGGGTAAAACTTTGTGTCCCTTGCCTCCTGTTACCATCGATCCTAGACGCACAGTTCGGGACCCCCTACCCAGGATCCGCCGGTTTTGACACCGACAACGGCGTTTTAGTCATCTTGCCCATAAGGCACGGTTCGCAAGTACCAAGTGATTCATAATCAAGTGGTTCCAAAAGTCCATCAGTATGGAGTTTCTTCATACGCTTTACACCAATATGACCTAAACGGCAGTGCCACAAATAAGTTGCACTATCATTATCAACTCTGCATCTTTTGGCTTCAATATTATGAATATGTGTATCACTACTATCGAGATTCAATAAGAATAGACCACTCTTCAAGGGTGCATGACCATTGAGGGAGTCCTGGATTAGGGGGTGTTCGGATAGCCGTACTATACCTTCAGCTGGACTCCTGGACTATGAAGATACAAGATTGAAGACTTCGTCCCGTGTCCAGAAGGGACTTTCCTTGGCGTGGAAGGAAAGCTTGGCGATACGAATATGTAGATCTCCTACCAATGTAACCGACTTTGTGTAACCCTAACCCTCTCTGGTGTCTATATAAACCGGAGGGTTTTAGTCCGTAGGACAACATACACAACTACAATCATACCATAGGCTAGCTTCTAGGGTTTAGCCTCTCCGATCTCGTGGTAGATCTACTCTTGTACTACCCATATCATCAATATTAATCAAGCAGGACGTAGGGTTTTACCTCCATCAAGAGGGCCCGAACCTGGGTAAAACTTCGTGTCCCTTGCCTCCTATTACCATCCGGCCTAGACGCACAGTTCGGGACCCCCTACCCGAGATCCACCGGTTTTGACACCGACATTGGTGCTTTCATTGAGAGTTCCTCTGTGTCGTCGCCATCAGGCTTGATGGCTCCTACGATCATCAATAGCGATGCAGTCCAGGGTGAGACCTTCCTCCCCGGACAGATCTTCGTCTTCGGCGGCTTCGCACTGCGGGCCAATTCACTTGGCCATCTGGAGCAGATCGAAAGCTATGCCCCTGGCCGTCAGGTCAGATTTGGAAGTTTAAACTACACGGCTGACATCCGCGGGGACTTGATCTTCGACGGATTCGAGCCACTGCCGAGCGCGCCGCACTATCACGACAAGCATGATCTAGCTCTGCCGTCGAACAGTGCCCTGGAGGCCGCACCTGCATCAGCTTCGGCCCTTAATTCAGAGCCAACTTGGCCGATCGAGGATGGGTGGTTGGACACCGCCTTGGGGGCTGCGATCCCAATGGCGATCGAGCCGGACACCAGCCCCGCACTCAGCGAGACTCATGACTCCAAGGAGCCGGACTCCTCTTCGAACTCCGAACCCCTCACGCCCCTGCCGATCGAATCCGATCAGGCGCCGATCATGGAGTTTACTACCGCGGACATCTTTCAGCACTCGCCTTTCGGCGATATTCTAAAGACACTAAAGTCTCTCTCTTTATCAGGAGAGCCCTGGCCGGACTATGGTCAGCAAGGTTGGGATACGGACGATGAAGAAATTCAAAGCCCACCCACCACCCACTTTGTAGCCACTGTCGACGATCTAACCGACATGCTCGACTTCGACTCCGAAGACATCGACGGTATGGACACCGATGCAGGAGACGATGAAGAACCAGCGCCTATCGGGCCCTGGAAAGCCACCTCGCCATATGACATATACATGGTGGACACCCCAAAAGAAGGAGATGGCGATGGAACAGCGGAGGATGACCCCTCCAAGAAACAGCCTAAGCGCCGGCGTCAGCGGCGCCGCTCAAAATCCCGCCAAAACAAATACGGTGACTCCAGCACGGGAGATAATAATACTCCGGAGAGCGCCAAAGAAAACCCCCTCCAGCAAGATTTAGCACAGGAGGATGGAGAAGCCAGCCCTCATGAGAGAGCGGCAGGCAGAGAGGTCGAGGACAACAGTTATATGCCTCCCTCCGAAGACGAGGCAAGCCTCGACGACGACGAATTTGTCGTGCCAGAGGATCCCGTCGAGCAAGAGCGTTTTCAACGCAGGCTTATGGCCACGGCAAGAAGCCTCAAGAAAAAACAGCACCAGCTTAGAGCTAATCAAGATTTGCTAGTCGACAGATGGACTGAAGTCCTTGCGGCCGAAGAGCATAAACTCGAACGCCCCTCCAAGAGCTACCCAAAGCGCAGGTTGCTACCCTGACTAGAGGAGGAAGCACTTAAACCTGCATCACCTGCACTCGATACGACCGATCGGCCACCTCGTGGCTGCGACAGAGAGGCCTCTCGGCCCTCCACTCAAGCCGCACCCTGTACCAAGGCACGGGAAAATGCGCCGGACCTGCGAGATATGTTGGAGGACAAGGCAAGGCAAACAAGATCGATCTACGGATCGCGTGGGCGCCCCACGACTCGAGACGGTAACCGTCACGCCGGCCACAAATTCGGCAGGGCCAAACACAGTAGACAAAGCTCATTGGAGCTACGTCGCGATCTAGCCCAGTACAGAGGCGCCGCACACCCACTATGCTTCACAGACGAAACAATGGATCATCAAATCCCCGAGGGTTTCAAACCCATAAACATCGAATCATATGATGGCACAACAGACCCCGCGGTATGGATTGAGGATTACCTCCTTCATATCCACATGGCCCACGGCGATGATTTTCACACCATCAAATACCTCCCACTCAAACTTAAAGGACCAGCTCGGCATTGGCTTAACAGCTTGCCAACAGGATCAATTAGTTGTTGGGAGGACCTGGAAGCCGCATTCCTCGACAATTTCCAGGGAACTTATGTGCGACCACCATACGCCGATGACCTAAGTCACGTAATTCAGCAGCCAGAGGAATCGGCCAGGCAATTCTGGACATGGTTCCTAACAAAGAAAAATCAAATAGTCGACTGTCCGGAAGCAGAGGCCCTAGCAGCCTTCAAGCACAATATCCGTGACGAGTGGCTTGCCCAGCACCTTGGGCAAGAAAAGCCGAAATCTATGGCAGCACTCATGACACTCATGGCCCGCTTTTGCACGGGAGAAGACAACTGGCTTGCTCGTAGCAACAATATGACCAAGAACCCTGATAATTCGGATACCAGGGACAGCAGTGGCAGGTCGTGTCGCAACAAGCAGAAGCGCCGCATTAACGGCGACAATGCTGAGGATACGGCAGTTAATGCCGGATTCAGAGGCTCTAAATCCGGTCAGCGGAAAAAGCCATTCAAAAGGAATCCTAGGGGCCCGTCCAGTTTGGACCTAATACTCGACCTCTTGTGCCAAATACATGGCACCCCCGAAAAGCCAGCCAATCACACCAACAGGGATTGTTGGGCGTTCAAGCAGGCGGGCAAGTTAAATGCCGAAAATACAGACAAGGGGCTGCATAGCGATGATGACGAAGAGCCCCGGCCGCCGAACAACAGTGGACAGAAGGGTTTTCCCCCACAAGTGTGGATGGTGAACATGATATACGCAACCCACATCCCCAAGAGGGAGCGGAAGCGCGCGTTAAGGGACGTATACGCGATAGAGCCAGTCGCCCCAAAGTTCAACCCATGGTCCTCCTGCCCGATCACCTTTTATCGATGGGACCATCCCACTAGCACCCGTCATGGCGGATTCGCCACATTGGTTCTAGACCCAATTATTGACGGATTTCATCTCACTAGAGTCCTTATGGACGGCGGTAGTAGCCTGAACCTGCTTTACCAGGATACAATGCAGAAAATGGGCATAGATCCCTCGAGGATTAGGCCCACCAAAACGACCTTTAAAGGCGTAATACCAGGTGTAGAGGCCAACTGTACAGGCTCAGTCACACTTGAAGTGGTCTTCGGATCTCCGGATAATTTCCGAAGCGAGGAGTTAATCTTCGACATAGTCCCATTCTGCAGTGGCTATCACGCACTGCTCGGACGAACCGCATTCGCCAAGTTCAATGCGGTACCGCACTATGCATACCTTAAGCTCAAGATGCTAGGCCCTCAAGGAGTAATTACGGTCAATGGAAACACCGAACGCTCCCTCCGAATGGAGGAGCACACGGCGGCCCTCGCAGCGGAAGTACAAAGCAGCCTCTCCAGGCAATTCTCCAGTCCGGCCATTAAACGACTAGACACCATCAAACGCGCCCGGAGTAACCCACAACAAGACCGCCTGGCATGATCCGAGCAGGTGTAGCAATGCGGCCCCAACCCCAGCCCTCGCAAAAAGGCGACGCCAGTGCTTCGCGTACATAACTACGCTCTAGAAATACCATGGATACAGGGGGAGGGGCACCATCACGGCATGCCCGAAACACGGCTTAAACTGCACCAGGGGCTGCCGATTTTTTAATTTTCTCTTACTTTCAGGACTCCATTCTTCGTAAGGCCTGTTCGGCAGTTCAATTGCCACACAAACGATGCAAGAACCAGGGAAGCAGACAAGCCACGCCGCATTACGGAACTCCCAGGTGGTCTCTATCACGAGCAGTATACCTGTTTCGCATACCATTCCACAGCCTGCCCCTGGAACAAACATGTTAAATAGTCCACCTTTTCGCTTATCGCATTATTTGTATCGTTCTGCTTTGATCGCACCCCCTTTTAATAAACAATGCATAGCTTTTGTCTATTTTTGCATTACTCTTTTTTTATAAATATATGTTCCTTAACGACATGTTGCACCCGTACACTTTGTTACGGCCAAAATACGCCAGGGGCTTTAGTACCCCTCAATATGGCGTGAGAAGTCCGAACACTTTAACAAGTGCGGCACCCCGAACTTATAGCATTATATGCATCGGCTCCGAATCATGTCTTGGGTCAATAGTTGGGTTTGCCCGGCTCCTATGTTTTGGTGCCTTACGTTCCGCTATATCGGATAAGGTAGCACTAGGAGAACCACTGTGATTGTGCCCCAGTTGAGCTGGGTCGAGCACCTCAGTGGAGAAAGCTAAAACTGACTGTCATGATGAAGCGAGAGTTAGTCGCTGTTCGAGAGGTTTTTTCGAGTCCCTAAATACTTATGCCGCTTAGAGCGAGGAGTCGGCTCTGTCCCGCCAAGGCATGGATAGCGTCCCGAACTCAGTCTTCCGAATACTAGGGGCTTCGCCAAAATTTAAAATTATAGAATTCTATGGCCAAGTGAGAGTGTTCACGCATTATAGTCCGATTGCCTTGTTCGTTGGGCTGAGCGCCTCCCTCGAAGGACCCAAACATGGGAAAAAGAGCGCTCAGGTTTATCCCCGAACACCCCAGCACTAGCGGCACGGGGGCAGAAGTCGACGACTCGCCATCTCTCAGAATTGATAAACAGCCGCACAGAAGGTAATATTTTAAATTCCAACAGCATTGCTTAGCGCATATGAACAAGTTTTCAGCGCACAGGACAAAACGAGCGAGTTTTACTCAAAAAATACATCCTTGGAACATTCATCCGCCACAAGGCAGGCACCCTTCAGAACATCCTTATAGTAATTCTCGGGCTTGCGATGCTCTTTCCCCGGCGGCGGCCCGTCCTTCACAAGCTTCTCCGCATCCAGCTTGCCCCAGTGCACCTTAGCACGGGCAAGGGCCCTACTGTTGGGGAACGCAGTAATTTCAAAATTTTCCTACGCACACGCAAGATCATGGTGATGCATAGCAATGAGGGGGAGCGCATGATCTACGTACCCTTGTAGATCGCAACGGAAGCGTTGACACAACATAGAGGAAGTAGTCGTACGTCTTCTTCCCGATCCGACCGATCCAAGCACCGTTACTCCGGCACCTCCGAGTCCTTAGCACACGTACAGCTCGATGACGATCCCCGGGCTCCGATCCAGCAAAGCTTCGGGGAGGAGTTCCGTCAGCACGACGGCGTGGTGACGATCTTGATGTTCTACCGATGCAGGGCTTCGCCTAAGCACTACAACGATATGATCGAGGTGGAATATGGTGGCAGGGGGCACCGCACACGGCTAAGGAACGATCTCAAAGATCAACTTGTGTGTCCTAGGGTGCCCCCTGCCCCCGTATATAAAGGAGCAAGGGGGAGGCCGGCCGGCCCTATGGGGCGCGCCAAGGGGAGGGGGAGTCCTCCTCCTAGTGGGAGTAGGACTCCCCTTTCCTAATCCAATTAGGAAACCCTAAGGGGGAAGGAAAGAGGGGGAGAGGGAGAGGGAAAGAGGGGCCGCGCCCCCCTCCCTAGTCCAATTCGGACTCCCCATGTGGGGGGGGGGCGCGCCACCTCCTAGGCCGCAGCCCTCTCTCTCCCCTAAGGCCCAATAAGGCCCATTACTTCCTCGGAGGGTTCCGGTAACCCTTCCGGTACTCCGGTTTTCTCCAAAATCACCCGGAACACTTCCGGTGTCCGAATATAGCCGTCCAATATATCAATCTTTATGTCTCGACCATTCCGAGACTCCTCGTCATGTCCGTGATCACATCCGGGACTCTGAACTAACTTCGGTACATCAAAATGCATAAACTCATAATAACTATCATCATAACGTTAAGCGTGCGGACCCTACGGTTCGAGAACAATGTAGACATGACCGAGACACGTCTCCGGTCAATAACCAATAGCGGGACCTGGATGCCCATATTGGCTCCTACATTTTCTACGAAGATATTTATCGGTCAGACCATATAACAACAAACGTTGTTCCCTTTGTCATCGGTATGTTACTTGCCCGAGATTCGATCGTCGGTATCCAATACCTAGTTCAATCTCGTTACTGGCAAGTCTCTTTACTCGTTCTGTAATACATCATCCCGCAACTAACTCATTAATTGCAATGCTTGCAAGGCTTATGTGATGTGCATTACCGAGAGGGCCCAGAGATACCTCTCCGACAATCGGAGTGACAAATCCTAATCTCGAAATACGCCAACCCAACATCTACCTTTGGAGACACCTGTAGAGCTCCTTTATAATCACCCAGTTATGTTGTGACGTTTGGTAGCACACAAAGTGTTCCTTTGGTAAACGGGAGTTGCATAATCTCATAGTCATAGGAACGTGTATAAGTCATGAAGAAAGCAATAGCAACATACTAAACGATCGGGTGCACAGCTAATGGAATGGGTCATGTCAATCAGATAATTCAACTAATGATGTGACCTCGTTAATCAAATAACAACACTTTGTTTATGGTTAGGAAACATAACCATCTTTGATTAACGAGCTAGTCAAGTAGAGGCATACTAGTGACACTAAGTTTGTCTATGTATTTACACATGTATTATGTTTCCAGTTAATACAATTCTAGCATGAATAATAAACATTTATCATGATATAAGGAAATAAATAATAACTTTATTATTGCCTCTATGGCATATTTCCTTCAGTCTCCCACTTGCACTAGAGTCAATAATCTAGATTACACAGTAATGATTCTAACACCCATGGAGCCTTGGTGCTGATCATGTTTTGCTCGTGGAAGAGGCTTAGTCAACGGGTCTGCAACATTCAGATCCGTATATATCTTGCAAATCTCTATGTCTCCCACCTGGACTAGATCCCAGATGGAATTGAAGCATCTCTTGATGTGTTTGGTCCTCTTGTGAAATCTGGATTCCTTTGCCAAGGCAATTGCACCAGTATTGTCACAAAAGATTTTCATTGGACCCGATGCACTAGGTATAACACCTAGATCGGATATGAACTCCTTCATCCAGACTCCTTCGTTCGCTGCTTCCGAAGCAGCTATGTACTCCGCTTCACATGTAGATCCCGCTACGACGCTTTGTTTAGAACTGCACCAACTGACAGCTCCACCGTTTAATATAAACACGTATCCGGTTTGCGATTTAGAATCGTCCGGATCAGTGTCAAAGCTTGCATCAACGTAACCTCTTATGGTGAGCTCTTTGTCACCTCCATATATGAGAAACATATCCTTAGTCCTTTTCAGGTATTTCAGGATGTTCTTGACCGCTGTCCAGTGATCCACTCCTGGATTACTTTGGTACCTCCCTGCTAAACTTATAGCAAGGCACACATCAGGTCTGGTACACAGCATTGCATACATGATAGAGCCTATGGCTGAAGCATAGGGAACATCTTTCATTTTCTCTCTATCTTCTGCAGTGGTCGGGCATTGAGTCTGACTCAACTTCACACCTTGTAACACAGGCAAGAACCCTTTCTTTGCTTGATCCATTTTGAACTTCTTCAAAATCTTGTCAAGGTATGTGCTTTGTGAAAGTCCAATTAAGCGTCTTGATCTATCTCTATAGATCTTTATGCCTAATATGTAAGCAGCTTCACCAAGGTCTTTCATTGAAAAACTCTTATTCAAGTATCCCTTTATGCTATCCAGAAATTCTATGTCATTTCCAATCAGTAATATGGCATCCACATATAATATCAGAAATGCTACAGAGCTCCCACTCACTTTCTTGTAAATACAGGCTTCTCCGAAAGTCTGTATAAAACCAAATGCTTTAATCACACTATCAAAGCATTTATTCCAACTCCGAGAGGCTTGCACCAGTCCATAAATGGATCGCTGGAGCTTGCACACTTTGTTAGCTCCCTTTGGATCGACAAAACCTTCCGGTTGCATCATATACAACTCTTCTTCCAGAAATCCATTCAGGAATGCAGTTTTGACATCCATTTGCCAAATTTCATAATCATAAAACGCGGCAATTGCTAACATGATTCGGACAGACTTAAGCATCGCTACGGGTGAGAAGGTCTCATCGTAGTCAACCCCTTGAACTTGTCGAAAACCTTTTGCGACAAGTCGAGCTTTGTAGACAGTAACATTACTGTCAGCGTCAGTCTTCTTCTTGAAGATCCATTTATTCTCAATTGCTTGCCGATCATCGGGCAAGTCAACCAAAGTCCATACTTTGTTCTCATACATGGATCCCATCTCAGATTTCATGGCTTCAAGCCACTTTGTGGAATCTGGGCTCACCATTGCTTCTTCATAGTTCGTAGGTTCATCATGATCTAGTAGCATGATTTCCAGAACTGGATTACCGTACCACTCTGGTGCGGATCTCACTCTGGTCGATCTACGAGGTTCAGTAGTATCTTGTCCTGAAGTTTCATGATCATCATCATTAGCTTCCTTACTAATTGGTATAGATGTCGCAGAAATAGTTTTCTGTGATGTACTATTTTCCAACAAGGGAGCAGGTACAATTACCTTGTCAAGTTCTACTTTCCTCCCACTCACTTCTTTCGAGAGAAACTCCTTCTCTAGAAAGGATCCATTCTTAGCAACAAATATCTTGCCTTCGGATCTGTGATAGAAGGTGTACCCAACAGTCTCCTTTGGGTATCCTATGAAGACACATTTCTCCGATTTGGGTTCGAGCTTATCATTTGAAGCTTTTTCACATAAGCATCGCAGCCCCAAACTTTAAGGAACGACAACTTTGGTTTCTTGCCAAACCATAGTTCATAAGGTGTCGTTTCAACGGATTTTGATGGTGCCCTATTTAACGTGAATGCGGCCGTCTCTAAAGCATAACCCCAAAACGATAGTGGTAAATCAGTAAGAGACATCATAGATC
This sequence comes from Triticum monococcum, assembly GCA_034509565.1. Lineage (NCBI taxonomy): Eukaryota > Viridiplantae > Streptophyta > Magnoliopsida > Poales > Poaceae > Triticum > Triticum monococcum. The sequence goes on along the minus strand of CM067845.1, from coordinate 359,292,573 downwards.
GTACCATATCTAGTAAAGTACGATTACGACGTTCGGACACACCATTACGCTGTGGTGTTCCGGGTGGCGTGAGTTGCGAAACTATTCCACAATTTTTCAAATGTACACCAAACTCGTAACTCAAATATTCTCCTCCATGATCAGATCGTAGAAACTTTATTTTCTTGTTACGATGATTTTCAACTTCACTCTGAAATTCTTTGAACTTTTCAAATGTTTCAGACTTATGTTCCATTAAGTAGATATACCCATATCTGCTTAAGTCATCTGTGAAGGTGAGAAAATAACGATATCCGCCACGAGCCTCAATATTCATCGGACCACATACATCGGTATATATGATTTCCAATAAATCTGTTGCTCTCTCCATAGTACCGGAGAACGGTGTTTTAGTCATCTTGCCCACGAGGCATGGTTCGCAAGTACGAAGTGATTCATAATCAAGTGGTTCCAAAAGTCCATCAGTATGGAGTTTCTTCATGCGCTTTATACCGATATGACCTAAACGGCAGTGCCACAAATAAGTTGCACTGTCATTATCAACTCAGCATCTTTTGGTTTCAACATTATGAATATGTGTGTTACTACTATCGAGATTCATCAAAAATAGGCCACTCCTCAAAGGTGCATGACCATAAAAGATATTACTCATATAAATAGAACAACCATTATTCTCTGATTTAAATGAATAGCCATCTCACATCAAACAAGATCCAGATATAATGTTCATGCTCAACGCTGGCACCAAATAACAATTATTTGGGTCTAATATTAATCCCGAAGGTAGATGTAGAGGTAGCGTGCCGACCGCGATCACATCGACTTTGGAACCGTCTCCCACACGCATCGTCACCTCATCCTTTGCCAGTGTTCGCTTAATCCGTAGTCCCTGTTTCGAGTTGCAAATATTAGCAACAGAACCAGTATCAAATACCCAGGTGCTACTGCGAGCTCTAGTAAGGTACACATCAATAACATGTATATCACATATACCTTTGTTCACCTTGCCATCCTTCTTATCCGCCAAATACTTGGGGCAGTTCCACTTCCAGTGACCAGTCTGCTTGCAGTAGAAGCACTCAGTTTCAGGCTTAGGTCCAGACTTGGGTTTCTTCTCTTGAGCAGCAACTTGCTTGCCGTTCTTCTTGAAGTTCCCTTTCTTCTTCCCTTTGCCCTTTTTCTTGAAACTAGTGGTCTTGCTGACCATCAACACTTGATGCTCCTTTTTTATTTCTACCTCCGCAGCTTTCAGCATTGCGAAGAGCTCGGGAATAGTCTTGTTCATCCCTTGCATATTATAGTTCATCACGAAGCTCTTGTAGCTTGGTGGCAGTGATTGGAGAATTCTGTCAATGACGCAATCATCTGGAAGATTAACTCCCATCTGAATCAAGTGATTATTATACCCAGACATTTTGAGTATATGCTCACTGACAGAACTGTTCTCCTCCATCTTGCAGCTATAGAATTTATTGGAGACTTCATATCTTTCAGTCCGGGCATTTGCTTGAAATATCAACTTCAACTCCTGGAACATCTCATATGCTCCATGACGTTCAAAACGTCGTTGAAGTCCCGATTCTAAGCCGTAAAGCATGGCACACTGAACTATCGAGTAGTCATCAGCTTTGCTCTGCCAGATGTTCATAACATCTGGTGTTGCTCCAGCAGCAGGCCTGGCACCCAGCGGTGCTTCCAGGACGTAATTCTTCTAAGCAGCAATGAGGATAATCCTCAAGTTACGGACCCAGTCCGTGTAATTGCTACCATCATCTTTCAACTTTGCTTTCTCAAGGAACACATTAAAATTCAACGGAACAACAGCACGAGCCATCTATCTACAATCAACATAAACAAGCAAGATACTATCACGTACTAAGTTCATGATAAGTTTAAGTTCAATTAATCAAATTACTTAAGAACTCCCACTTAGATAGACATCCCTCTAATCCTCTAAGTGATCACGTGATCCAAATCAACTAAACCATAACCGATCATCACGTGAGATGGAGTAGTTTTCAATGGTGAACATCGCTATGTTGATCATATCTACTATATGATTCACACTCGACCTTTCGGTCTCCGTGTTCCGAGGCCATATATGCATATGCTAGGCTCGTAAAGTTTAACCTGAGTATTCTGCGTGTGCAAAAACTGGCTTGCACCCGTTGTAGATGGACGTAGAGCTTATCACACCCGATCATCACGTGGTGTCTGGGCACGACGAACTTTGGCAACGGTGCATACTCAGGGAGAACACTTCTTGATAATTTAGTGAGAGATCATCTTATAATGCTACCGTCAATCAAAGCAAGATAAGATGCATAAAAAGATAAACATCAGATGCAATCAATATAAGTGATATGATATGGCCATCATTATCTTGTGCTTGTGATCTCCATCTCTGAAGCACTGTCATGATCACCATCGTCACCGGCGCGACACCTTGATCTCCATCGTAGCATCGTTGTCGTCTCGCCAATCTTATGCTTCCACGACTATCGCTACCGCTTAGTGATAAAGTAAAGCATTACATCGCGATTGCATTGCATACAATAAAGCGACAACCATATGGCTCCTGCCAGTTGCCGATAACTTGGTTACAAAACATGATCATCTCATACAATAAAATTTAGCATCATGTCTTGGCCATATCACATCACAACATGCCCTGCAAAAACAAGTTAGACGTCCTCTACTTTGTTGTTGCAAGTTTTACGTGGCTGCTACGGGCTTAAGTAAGAACCAATCTCACCTACGCATCAAAACCACAACGATAGTTTGTCAAATAGACTTCATTTTAACCTTCACAAGGACCGGGCATAGCCACACTCGGTTCAACTAAAGTTGGAGAAACTGACACCAGCCAGCCACCTGTGTGCAAAGCACGGCGGTAGAACCAGTCTCGCGTAAGCGTACGCGTAATGTCGGTCCGGGCCGCTTCATCCAACAATACCGCCGAACCAAAGTATGACATGCTGGTAGGCAGTCTGACTTATATCGCCCACAACTCACTTGTGTTCTACTCGTGCAAATAACATCAAACCATAAAACCTGGCTCGGATGCCACTGTTGGGGAACGTAGTAATTTCAAAATTTTCCTACACACACGCAAGATCATGGTGATGCATAGCAACGAGGGGGAGAGCATGATCTACGTACCCTTGTAGATCGCAATGGAAGCATTGACACAACGTAGAGGAAGTAGTCGTACGTCTTCTTCCCGATCCGACCAATCCAAGCACCGTTACTCTGGCACCTCCGAGTTCTTAGCACACGTACAGCTCGATGACGATCCCCGGGCTCCGATCCAGCAAAGCTTCGGGGAGGAGTTCCGTCAGCACGACGGCGTGGTGACGATCTTGATGTTCTACCGACGCAGGACTTCGCCTAAGCACTACAACGATATGATCGAGGTGGAATATGGTGGCAGGGGGCACCGCACACGGCTAAGGAACGATCTCAAAGATCAACTTGTGTGTCCTAGGGTGCCCCCCTGCCCCCATATATAAAGGAGCAAGGGGGAGGCCGGCCGGCCCTATGGGGCGCGCCAAGGGGAGGGGGAGTCCTCCTCCTAGTGGGAGTAGGACTCCCCTTTCCTAATCCAATTAGGAAACCCTAAGGGGGAAGGAAAGAGGGGGAGAGGGAGAGGGAAAGAGGGGCCGCGCCCCCCTCCCTAGTCCAATTCGGACTCCCCATGTGGGGGGGGGGCGCCACCTCCTAGGCCGCAGCCCTCTCTCCCCTAAGGCCCAATAAGGCCCATTACTTCCCCGGAGGGTTCCGGTAACCCTTCCGGTACTCCGGTTTTCTCCGAAATCACCCAGAACACTTCCGGTGTCCGAATATAGCCGTCCAATATATCAATCTTTATGTCTCGACCATTCCGAGACTCCTCGTCATGTCCGTGATCACATCCGGGACTCCGAACTAACTTCGGTACATCAAAATGCATAAACTCATAATAACTATCATCGTAACATTAAGCGTGCGGACCCTACGGTTCGAGAACAATGTAGACATGACCGAGACACGTCTCCGGTCAATAACCAATAGCGGGACCTGGATGCCCATATTGGCTCCTACATTTTCTACGAAGATCTTTATCGGTCAGACCGTATAACAACATACGTTGTTCCCTTTGTCATCGGTATGTTACTTGCCCGAGATTCGATCGTCGGTATCCAATACCTAGTTCAATCTCGTTATCGGCAAGTCTCTTTACTCGTTATGTAATACATCATCCCGCAACTAACTCATTAATTGCAATGCTTGCAAGGCTTATGTGATGTGCATTACCGAGAGGGCCCAGAGATACCTCTCCGACAATCGGAGTGACAAATCCTAATCTCGAAATACGCCAACCCAACATCTACCTTTGGAGACACCTGTAGAGCTCCTTTATAATCACCCAGTTACGTTGTGACGTTTGGTAGCACACAAAGTGTTCCTCTGGTAAACGGGAGTTGCATAATCTCATAGTCATAGGAACATGTATAAGTCATGAAGAAAGCAATAGCAACATACTAAATGATCAGGTGCTAAGCTAATGGAATGGGTCATGTCAATCAGATCATTCAACTAATGATGTGACCTCGTTAATCAAATAACAACACTTTGTTTATGGTTAGGAAACATAACCATCTTTGATTAACGAGATAGTCAAGTAGAGGCATACTAGTGACACTAAGTTTGTCTATGTATTCACACATGTATTATGTTTCCGGTTAATACAATTCTAGCATGAATAATAAACATTTATCATGATATAAGGAAATAAATAATAACTTTATTATTGCCTCTAGGGCATATTTTCTTCACCTACGGGCACCTTCAATGCAGACGGAGCGCTTGATGTCTTTGAGCCTCGGACAGGCCCCCACCAGCCACCGCACCAGCCCGAAATAGCTCCCAGGCAGAGCCTCTCCAGGCCACAGCCGAACTATGAGGCCCTTCATGGCCTATTCGACAACCTTGTGGAGCTCGACCAGTTGCTTCAGCTGGTCGCTCAGGGGCACGGGGTGTCCGGCCTCAACGTACTGAGACCAGAACACCTTCTATGTCGAGCTGCCCTCCTCGGCTCGATAGAATGCGGTGGCAGTGGACACACTCCAAGGAAGATCTGCGAACGCTCCTGGAGAGCTCCGGATTCGGGTATGTAACAAGTAACTCACGTTTATGTGTTTGCTTTGCATAAAGAATGCCTTACCCGCCGCTATCTTCTTCACCTCATCCAACTCCTGGAGGGTCTTCTGGGATTCGGCCTTGGCAGATTTGGCATTTTCAATAGCCGTCGCAAGCTCGGACGCTCGCGTCTTTGAGTCAAGCTCCAAACTCTCATGTTTTTTCATGAGAACCTGGAGCTCTTGCTGCACCTTGCCAACCTGGGCCTCGTGCTTCTCTAGCTCGGTACGCTTCGTGGCCGCCCTCTTCTCGGCCTCGACCAGCGCTTGCTTAAGGGTCGCCACCTCAGATGTGGCCCCTACAATAGCCACGATAATCCTGTCATTTTTTGCAATTGCACCTTTTTATATATATTTAAACAAGGTATTTCTTACCTTCATTATCCTTGAGCTTCTTCTTGGCACACCCGAGCTCTTGCTTGGACTGCTCGAGGTTCTGCTTTAGCGTGTCCACTTTCGCAGTCAGTGCGGCGGATGCCAGCAGGGAAACCTGCTGAAAGGATCGTTATGGTTGACTAGAGGGGGGGTGAATAGGCAACTAACAATTTTTAGTTTTTCCTTAACAATTTAAGCTTTGCATCAAAGTAGGTTGTCTAGATATGCAACTAGGTGAGCAACCTATATGATGCAATGAGGATAGGTACACAAGCAAGCAAGAGATATGAACCAAGTAAGCTTGCTTAAATAAAGGCACGAGATAACCAAGAGTGGAGACGGTGGAGACGAGGATGTGTTGACGAAGTTCCTTCCCTTTGAGAGGAAGTACGTCTCCGTTGGAGCGGTGTGGAGGCACAATGCTCCCCAAGAAGCCACTAGGGCCACCGTATTCTCCTCACGCCCTCACACAATGCGAGATGCCGTGATTCCACTATTGGTGCCCTTGAAGGCGGCGACCGAACCTTTACAAACAAGGTTGGGGCTCTCTCCACAACTTAATTGGAGGCTCCCAACAAAACCACGAAGCTTCACCACAATGGAATATGGCTCCGAGGTGACCTCAACCGTCTAGGGTGCTCAAACACCCAAGAGTAACAAAATCCACACAAGAAAGTATGGGGGAACCAAATATCCTTTGGTGGAAGTGTAGATCTAGGTCTCCTCCTTCAATCCCTAGCAAATCAACAAGTTTGAGTGGCTAGAGAGAGAGATCGGGCAAGAGAGCTTGAAGGGCATTAATGGTGGAGTGAGTGAGGTCCAAGGTAGTAGTGGTAGGTGGGAGAAGCTCCCTTAAATAGTCTCCCCACATTTCCAACCGTTACTGCGTTTTTGCACTGCAGCGGTACAACCGGTCGTCGTCCCGGTACAACCGGGACTCACGGTGTAACTGCAGAACCCTACCAAGTGGTACAACCGGACAGGCGGGCGGTAGTACTGGCTAAGAGAAATAACCGGACTAACCGCCTGGCTACCGCACAACCACCGCATCAAAACAGAACCTTGATCGGTACTTGAGCAGTGCCTGGCCGGAACAACCGCATGGCCTTGAGCTCTTGGGCGGCTAAGTTCTGAGCGGAAGAACCGCTCGTACCACCAGCGGTACCGCTCATCGTGGAATGACCGGACCAACTGGGCCACTACCGCCCAAGAACCGCATCAAACCAGAAGCGAGGGCGGTACTTGAGCGGTGCATGGACGGAACCACCGCCCCAGCAGTTGCAGAGCATGGTGGCGGTACCACCGCCCAGAGGCAGCGGTACAACCGCTTGAGCACCACTAGTGAGCAACAAGACCCAGCGGTACAACCGCTCCAGAGAGCGGTACAACCGCTGGGCAGAAACAGTGAGCAGGAAAGAGGGGGAGAGGCAAGGAAAACTCTCTCTCTCACACACACCTGAGGAACGCAAAGAGAGGGTGAGAAAAGTGTACGTGAACTGATTCCCCCAGAGCTTCCTAATGAGGATTCCCTCTTGATAGTACGGGAACTCTACGACCAAAGAAAATAAAAGTGTAGAGGAGACGTCTTCGATCTTTTCCTTCGAGAGGCAATAGCAATCCGATGTGAGCCTAAGCATCGAGAACCTGAAACATATAGCACACGATTAGACCACAAAGGGTTGTCATCATCATCCAAAACATAAAGTAGGGAAATGCCCTTTCAATCTCCCCCTTTTTGGTGGATGATGACAACAACACGATTTGCAAGTGATAAGTCAATGAAATCTAGACAGAGCTCCCCCTGAATATGTGCCCCAACAAGTACTAGCTGTTAGAGAGCATGGGCACACTTTCAGGACTAGACTCCCCCTAGATTTTATAGACTCACCACTCTAAGCACATAATATGAGAGACAACATAATGGATAGATAGCAATAATAACAATAAAAATAACCGACGAACTGATAGCAATAAAAGGAGTAGCATAAGTCTCACACACAGCAAGAAACCACCACGAACAAGGTTCAACACTAAAGAGAAACACGAGGAAACGAGAAACCCAACCCATGCAAATCCCGAGACCTATAGAACCCTCTCCCCCTTTGGCATCAAGACACCAAAAAGGAAAAGAGCGAAGCTAGCGTCCCAAAGCTCAGGCGTCCTCCTCTAACTCCTCGGTCGCATCTGGATCCTCATCATCAGAGTCGTCATCGTCGTCGTGATCAGATTCCTCCATGGCATTGTCAGCTGCTGCAAACGAGGATGATGGCTGGGGAGGGGCTTCATCATCAGTCCAGGTGCAATGGGTAGAAATCCAATGCTCCTCTGGGGTGATGCTCTTCTCAGAGCCACTCTGAACCTGCATGTTGAGGTGCTTCATCATTGCAATTTGGCGACGCCGTGCAAGCTTCTCATTGACATGTGCCTCATACATCTTCTTTTGGATGTCAGCCTGGAGACAAAAGGTCTTCTTCACCTTGGTAGTAAGTTTGGCCACCCACGAGGGCTTGGCCCCTAGCTCCAGCTCAAAGTCCTCATCGTCAGAAGTAGCATAGACATCCTCAGGAGCATGTTTAGGGAAGCGAGGCTCGGCATGCTTCTTCTTCTTAAGGAGCTTGACCTCATGAACAGTGAGGTTGTCTGGAGAAGTGAGGAGCTCTCCAGGACGACGAACAGCCCACACAGAGTTCAGAAAGCACATGAGAAACGGAGCGTAGATTGGGACTTTACGGTAGATGACCATGTTGTACATCTCATGCCACAGCCAATTTGATACATCAAACGTTGCCCCTGTCCCCACCATGGTCTTCATAGCAACCATAAAATCAACCAAATAGCCATAAATCTCATCTTGATTGCCCACCTTGGGCAAGAGCACATTGCGGAACACTCGGTGCATGATGTCATAGACCTTCTCCAAATCCTTGGATTCTCCAATAATCCCACGGCCCCGAATGTGCAGAGGGGCAAGCTTCTCCTTAGGCATGGACTCAGGAAAATCATGAGGGCGAATGCCACCCCTTCCTCCCAGACCGGTATCTTCGTACCCAATAGCATTGCAGAAAGCCCTCCAGGGAACTTGAAACAATTCATCGCGACACATGAAGGTGAGAGTGCGCGCATCATCTTCCCCAAAATGAACCGTGGCATAGAACCGATGGATAAGTTGAACATCAAAGTCACAGTTGACTGACATGATCTTGACAAGATCAAACTCCTCGCAGAGAGCTAGCACCTCACCAAAATACTCCATGGTGTTTCTCCAATGATCAAAATCAATTGTCCACTGCTTGGCATATCTGTTCTTGTTGTACTCAAAGAGTTCATGAACAATCCGCACTTGCATCTCATTCCAGAACTGAATAGTGGTCCAACGGGGAGCAACGGGAACCTCATACGGATTCTTTGAGCGGAAGGCTTCCCAATCCTTGGCTTTCCAACAATGCAATGGCATAACCACACGTTGCTTAGCAGCTGCAGACTTTTCACGGCGAGTGGGCTTGGTGGGAATCACAACTTCTTCTTCTTCATCAAACACAACCGGGCGCAAGGTCCTTCGTGCCCTCTTCTTGGTCTTGCAAGGAGCAGAGCAAGAACTAGAGCCACCTGAACACACACACGAAAAGAACACACAAAAACCCAACAAGGATGAGAGGATTGCACCCACTAGCAGAAAAGGAACAAGTTGCAACAACAGAGAAGATAGAACAGTGCTTAGTGGTTGATAGACTCCGGTTGTACCGAATCTTCCGCCGGTAGTACCGCTCCAGCGGTTGTACCGCCCTTAGGGGCGATAGTACCGCTCTAGCGGTTGTACTGCCCGTAGGGACGGTAGAACCGCTGACAATGGCACTACCAGGGAAGATAGGTCTAACCGTGGCATACGAATCACACAAGTAATATTCCGAATTCTATGTGCTGCAAACAAGACAGGAGGCTAACAAAGAACTCTTCTAAGGCATAGATCGAACACTAAACGCGGGAAGATAGGTAAAGCCCTAGACAAGGAAGAACCCTAAACAAAAAAACTAGAGGCAAAGAACACGAGGCAGTACCACCATCCATGGGAAGAGATCGGGAGGCCTCCATGGAGAGAATCCACGGAGAGCCAAGGATCCGAAGCATGAGACGCACTCCGGGGCAGGGGTAGAGATGGTCGGCGGCTAGGGCAAAAAGAAGAGGAACAAGGACGAAGGGAAAAAGACAACCCTTCAGCCCCGTCGAGTATATATAGGCCCGTACGCACGCCCCGGTAGAACCGCTAAGGGGAGCGGTTGTACCGCTCGTCTGGTACCCGGTGGATGGAGGCGGTACTTCCGGTGCCTGGGAGGCAGCGGTAGTACTGCGCGGCATCAACCGGTAGTACCGGACGTGGGTTACCATGGGATTGTGCGGTGGAACCGCCCAAGCACCGAGCGGAGACCCATTGGACGGCACAACCCGGTACCAGCGGTAGAACTGCTCGTGGTACCGGTTGTACCGCCCGACCACCTAAGCCCAAGCCAAGATCAAAAGAGTGCAATCCGAAAGGAGGAAGAAGGGGCACAAAACAGGAGAGAAACAACATCCTAGGAGATCCTAACACAAAGAGCAAAGACAGGAAAAGGGAAAACAACACGAGAACAGCAAGGCTAACTCCAACCTCCCGAAGAGAGCACGGTGGCCGAGGCCACCTATGTTTGAGTCAGTTGGTATGGCACCGCGAAGAATTATCCTTCGGTCCATGACCAAAACTCGTCTTTGAAGCACAAGTACCATCAACTATGGCTAATGTGAAAGACACGATCAATTTATGCATAATGGGGGGAGGGAGAGTTCATTGAGAGAACAACACTCCCCCTATGTCCATGCCTACACCTAAACTAGACAGCAAATCGATCGTGGTAGGGTGTGCAAGGGTTCAAGCCACATTGCTCGAATCAATGATATTTAGCTCATGCCTTAACTCGTGAAATCTTGCTTCATCCAAGGGCTTCGTGAAAATTTCTGCAAGGTTGTCATGAGTGTTGACATAGTTGAGCTCGATCTCTCCTCGCCTAATGTGATCCCGGATGAAGTGATACCGAATCTCAATATGCTTCGTCTTGAAGTGTTGTACCGGGTTGAGAGAAATCTTGATGGCACTTTCATTGTCACACCAAAGAGGCACTCTATCACAAGTGACACAGTAATCCTTTAAAGTTTGCCTCATCCATAAGAGTTGTGCACAACAACTACCGGCCGCAACATACTCCGCTTCGATGGACGAGAGAGACACACAACTTTGCTTTTTGGAAGACCAACTTACCAAAGAGCAACCAAGGAATTGGCACCCTCCGGAAGTGGATTTCCTATCCATTTTGTCTCCCGCCCAATCGGAATCTGAGTACCCTACAAGCTTGAAGTTTGATCCTCTTGGGTACCATAAGCCAAAGTTTGGGGTATGAGCCAAATATCGAAAGATTCGTTTGACCGCCACATAGTGACTTTCCTTAGGTGCGGCTTGAAACCATGCACAAATTCCCACACCCACAATGATGTCCGGTCTAGATGCACAAAGGTAAAGCAAGGATCCAATCATGGAACGATATACCTTTTGATCCACCACTTTACCATTGGGATCTAAGTCAAGTTGGCACTTGGTGGGCATTGGAGTGGAAGCCGGCTTGACATCACTTAGCTTGAATCTCTTGAGCATGTCTTGAGTTATTTGGATTGATTGATGAAGGTTCCTTCTCTTCTTTGCTTCACTTCGAACCCTAGAAAGAACTTCAACTCCCCCATGGAGGACATCTCAAACTTTGAGGTCATGAGAGCGGCAAATTCCTCATTGAAAGCTTTGTTAGGAGAACCAAAGATAATATCATCAACATATAATTGACACAAAAACAACTCCCCTTTGACCTTCTTAGTAAAAAGAGTGGGGTCGATTATCCCAACTTCAAACCCACGGTCTTGTAACAACTCGGTAAGGTGGTCATACCACGCACGTGGGGCTTGTTTAAGTCCATAGAGTGCCTTATCGAGTTGATACACATGATCGAGAAAGTAGGGATCCTCGAACCCGGGGGGTTGCTTGACGTACACCAATTCATTAATGGGACCATTAAGAAAAGAACTCTTCACATCCATTTGATGTAACTTAAATTTATGATGAGAAGCATATGCAATCAACATGCGAATGGATTCAAGACGAGCAATGGGAGCAAAGGTTTCACCGTAGTCGATACCCTCGACTTGGGAGTAGCCTTGTGCTACCAAACGAGCCTTGTTGCGGATGATAATCCCATGGGCATCTTGCTTGTTCTTGAATATCCACTTGGTTCCAATGACATTGTGGTTCCCCGTTGGCCTTGGCACCAATCTCCACACTTTGTTGCGCTCGAAGTTGTTGAGTTCTTCATGCATGGCATTGAGCCAGTCCGGATCTTCCAGCGCCTCATAGACCTTGAGGGGTTCCACACAAGAGACAAACGCGTGATGCTCACAATAATTTGCTAATTGTCTACGAGTGCTTACCCCCTTTCTTAAACTTCCAAGCACATTCGTCATGAGATGATCCTTGGTGGAGAGCTTGGAAGCAACCTTGGCGGCACGACACTCTAATTCCTCCTCGGTGGTGAGTTGAGGAGCGGTTACTTGATCATCTTGAGTGCCGTCATGAACTTGTTCTTGATCTTGAACTTGCTCGGGGGAGAGAACTTGACCTTGGGCATCACTTGGTGTGTCCACACCGTTTTGAGTATGCTCTAGCCCTTGATCTTGTTCATGAGGTTGAGGGCCTTCACTTTGTTCTTCGGAAGCATGTGGGCCTTGGGTTGGTGATGGCTCCACTTGATTGGAGCATTGTCCTTCTCCTTCGGCCACAAGGGGTTCCTCAATGGGTAGGATGAAACCAACGCCCATTCTTCTTATGGCTTGAGGAGGAATTTCATCACCTACATCACAAGTGCCACTTTGCTCCACTTGGGAGCAGTTATTCTCATCAAACTCCATGTTACATGTCTCCTCAATAAGTCCCGTGGATTTATTGAGAACACGGTAAGCATGAGAGTTTGTAGCATAACCAACAAATATGCCCTCATGAGCTCTAGCCTCAAATTTAGACAACCGAATACCTTTCTTGAGAATGAAACACTTACACCCGAATACCCGGAAGTACTTGAGGTTGGGCTTGTTACCGGTGAGTATCTCATATGGAGTCTTGTTCAAGCCCTTGCGGAGGTAGAGCCGATTGGATGCATGACACGCGGTGTTGATGGCTTCGGCCCAAAAGTTGTACGGAGACTTGAACTCCGCCATCATGGTCCTTGCCGCATCCATCAACGTTCGGTTCTTCCTCTCCGCAACACCGTTTTGTTGAGGGGTGTATGGTGCGGAATATTGATGCTTGATTCCCTCATCACTAAGAAATTCATCCAAGGTGTAGTTCTTGAACTCGGTGCCATTGTCACTTCTTATTGTCAAGATCTTTGCATTATGTTGACATTGTGCTTCATTTGCAAAGTCGATGACGGTTTGTTGGGTCTCGCTCTTCCTCTTGAAGAAATACACCCACGTGTACCTTGAGTAGTCATCCACAATCACCAAGCAATACTTCCTACCTCCAAGACTATCAAAGGATGGAGGCCCAAATAGATCCCTGTGAAGGAGCTCCAAAGGCCTCTTTGAATAAATGATAGTCGTGGGAGGGTGAGCCTTCTCATGTAGCTTTCCTTCGATACAGACACTGCAAGCACGATCTTTAACAAAACTAACCTTCGTTAGTCCATGGACATGGTCCCCCTTGAGAAGACTTTGCAAAGATCTCATATTGACATGGGCTAAACGGCGATGCCAAAGCCATCCCACATCAACTTTAGCCATTAGGCATGTCGCGGTCTTAGTGGGTCGCTCCGAAAAGTTAATCACATATAGACCGTTCTCGACATGCCCAACAAAAGCTACTTTAAGAGTCTTGCTCCACAAGAGGGCCACGGTATCGATGTCAAAGAAAGTGGCAAAGCCCATGATTGCAAGTTGACGAACGGAAAGTAAATTGTATGCAAGGGACTCAACAAGCATGACCTTCTCGATCGTGAGATCATGCGAGATGAGCACCTTGCCAAGTCCCAATACCTTAGAGGATGAGGCATCACCCCACTCGACATTGGTGGGCATAGATGGAACTTTGTGCACGTCCACCACCAAGTCCTTGCTTCCGGTCATATGATTTGTAGCTCTGCTATCGAGCAACCATGATCCACCACCGGAAGCAAACACCTACAAGAGATCAATGCTTGGTTTTAGGTACCCATTTTGTAATGGGTCCTTTGATGTTAGTAACAAGGGTCTTAGGAACCCAAATAGACCATTCAATGTACTCATGAAGAGAACCAACAAATTTGGCATAAACATGCCCGTCACTAGCACGGCATAACACATAAGAAGGATTAAAATCGCCGGCTTTGTTGGGAGAGGTGACATTTCCCTTCTTGACTTTGTTCTTCTTCTTCTCCTCGGGGACACTCTCTCCCGCCTTCACAAAGGTTTGCATGAGGGGAGGAGGTCGTTTGGTCTTGTCATTCTTCTTCTTGTTCTTGGAGTCGGGGACGAACCCAACCCCTTCCTTCGCCACACCTCCCTTTTGGTTGATCAAGAGATCATTGAGGTTCTTCTTGCCTTGTATGCAAGTCGCAAGACCTCTCAAGTTGTGCCTTCAACTTAGCATTTTCCTCAACAAGATGCATATGCTCACAACACGGGTTAGTAGCATTTGCATTATCAATTAAAACCATATGAGGAAAAGTTGCTTTCTCCTTAGTTAGCTTCACTTGGAGTTGATCATGAGACTCCTTGAGACTAGCGTGAATACCCTTCAAGGCCTTGTGGGCCTTGTCAAGTATATCAAACTCCTCTTTGAGTCTAGCAAGATCAACCCCGAGTTTGGCCTTCTCGGAATTTAGCATACGAGAAATAACGAGGGCATGATCATAATCTTTCTCTAACTTAGCATGATCAACGTTGTGTGACTCCTCAAGAGACAAACGAAGACCACGCTCTTCCTCAAGAGCATTGGAAAGATCTGAAATCTCATCGGCATAGTCACGACTATGCCCTTCCATCTTTGAGATGGTGTCTTCGTGAGCCTTGATCATGTCATTGGCCTCACCAAGTTGTTCCAAGAGAGCAACAAAGTGCTTCTTGGATTTTTCCCTTGAGTTTGCCCATAAAGGCCTCAAACTCGTTAGCCTCCACATAAGCTCCCTCAACTTCATTAATGCTATCCGATGGGGAAGGATGATTAATGATGGTAGTTTTGATGTTGGAGGTTACCTTGTTGGTGGCTTTAGCCATGAGGCACTTGGCGGTGATGCTCTCGTTGGGTGAGTCGAAGAGAGACACTTGTGACGTTGTTGCAATGGCAACGGAGGCCATGGCAACCGATTCATCATCTTCATCATCGTCATCATCCTCATTGTACTCTTCTTGCACAACCAAGGCCTTGAGAGGAGTCTTCTTGGTGAAGTTGTTCTTGTTGGGGAACGACTTGGCCTTGTCCTTTCAGATGAGTTTGCCACCATTGTCTTCCCTCTTCCCATACGGGCATTCCGCAACGAAATGACTCACGTTGCCGCAATTGTAGCATGTCCTTACACGTTGCTTGCCCCTTGTGCCACTCGAGTTGTTTTTGCTAAAGTTGGGCCTCGAGTTTTTCTTGCTCCAAAATTGCCTTGAAGCAAGTGCCATATGCTCATGATATGCATACTTCGTATCTTCGGGGTTGCTCTCCTCTTCTTCCTCTTCTTCTTCTTCCATGGTGAGCTTGGCCTTCAATGCAAGGTTGGGCTTCTTTGCCCGTTGAGAACGGAGCACCGCATTGTCGGCGGTCTTTTCCAAAATGTTCATGGCCACAAACTCATCCAACACTTCGCTTGAGGTCAAAGTGTGGAAGTCCGGTCTTTGGCGAATGACGGAGGACATGGCCTTGTGGTAGGGCATCATTGCCTTGAGGAATTTGCGCTTCATCCAATTGTCATCCATGTCCTTGCTCCCGTGATCTCATAGTGAGACCGCGAGTTTGGTGACTCTCCGATAAAGCTCACGAGGTTCTTCATCTTCCTTCATTGCAAACTCATCGGCCTCATCTTGTACCACTTCATAGTTGGAGCGTTGAATGCTTGCGCTTCCCCGGTAGAGAGACACGACACAATGCCATGCATCCTTGGCCAAGGCGAAGGGATGAAGATGAGGTAGGTCTTCAGGTGGAATTGCATCTTGAATGATGAAGAGAGCATTCTCATTGAATTGATTGTCCGCGGCTTCTCGAGGAGTGAAGTTGCTTGAATCATGTGGATAGAACCCTTCTTCAATGATTCTCCAAAGGTTACTGTTCACATGATTTAAATGACGTTTAAAGCGGTAAACCCAAGAGTCAAAATCCTCATTTTTCACAATCTTAGGAGGAGGACCGGCATGATTCAAGTGGGTAGAAGGAACCGGTCCACCATAGACAAGTGGTGGTTCCACATGGGCAAAGATGTCGGTGCCATTCTTGCCACTAGAGGAAGGAGCCTTTTCACTACTAACTTCCCCCTTGTCGGGGATAGCATCCGACACCTTGTTGGTGGGATCCCCCACTTTCAACGGTGCGGTGGATAGTTTAAGCCCCTCAAGAAATTTAGTAAACATGCTTTCAACTTCGGTCGTCATGGAGGTTTTCAATGTCTCCAAGGCTACATTGAACTCCTCACGAGAGACCGAAGTTCCCCCATCGCCCGTAGACGAGATAGGATTCACACCAGAGTGTTCCTCCGCTCCGTCTACGGTATCAACCATACTCTTCGGACGGTAAAGTCCTTAATAAAGAGACGAGGCTCTGATACCAATTGAAAGGATCGATATGGTTGACTAGAGGGGGGGCGAATAGGCAACTAACAATTTTTAGTTTTTCCTTAACAATTTAAGCTTTGCATCAAAGTAGGTTGTCTAGATATGCAACTAGGTGAGCAACCTATATGATGCAACGAGGATATGTACACAAGCAAGCAAGAGATATGAACCAAGTAAGCTTGCTTAAATAAAGGCACGAGATAACCAAGAGTGGAGACGGTGGAGACGAGGATGTGTTGTCGAAGTTCCTTCCCTTTGAGATTAAGTACGTCTCCGTTGGAGCGGTGTGGAGGCACAATGCTCCCCAAGAAGCCACTAGGGCCACCGTGTTCTCCTCACGCCCTCACACAATGCGAGATGCCGTGATTCCACTATTGGTGCCCTTGAAGGCGGTGACCGAACCTTTACAAACAAGGTTGGGGCTTTCTCCACAACTTAATTGGAGGCTCTCAACAAAACCATGAAGCTTCACCACAATGGAATATGGCTCCGAGGTGACCTCAACCGTCTAGGGTGCTCAAACACCCAAGAGTAACAAAATCCACACAAGAAAGTATGGGGGAACCAAATATCCTTTGGTGGAAGTGTAGATCTAGGTCTCCTCCTTCAATCCCTAGCAAATCAACAAGTTTGAGTGGCTAGAGAGAGAGATCGGGCAAGAGAGCTTGAAGGGCATTAATGGTGGAGTAAGTGAGGTCCAAGGTAGTAGTGGTAGGTGGGGGAAGCTCCCTTAAATAGTCTCCCCACATTTCCAACCGTTACCGCGTTTTTGCACTGCAGTGGTACAACCGGTCGTCGTCCCGGTACAACCGGGACTCACGGTGTAACTGTAGAACCCTACCAAGCGGTACAACCGGACAGGCGGGCGGTAGTACCGGCTAAGAGAAATAACCGGACTAACCGCCTGGCTACCGCACAACCACCGCATCAAAACAGAAGCTTGACCGGTACTTGAGCGGTGCCTGGCCGGAACAACCGCATGGCCTTGAGCTCTTGGGCGGCTAAGTTCTGAGCAGAAGAACCGCTCGGACCACCGGTGGTACCGGTCATCGTGGAATGACCGGACCAACCGGGCCACTACCGCCCAAGAACCGCATCAAACCAGAAGCGAGGGTGGTACTTGAGCGATGCATGGACGGAACCACCGCCCCAGCAGTTGCAGAGCATGGTGGCGGTACCACCGCCCGGAGGCAGCGGTACAACCGCTCGAGCACCACTGGTGAGCAACAAGACCCAGCGGTACAATCGCTCCAGAGAGCGGTACAACCGCTGGGTAGAAATAGTGAGCAGGAAAGAGGGGAAGAGGCAAGGAAAACTCTCTCTCACACACACACACCTGAGGAACGCAAAGAGAGGGTGAGAAAAGTGTACGTGAACTAATTCCCCTAGAGCTTCCTAATGAGGATTCCCTCTTGATAGTACGGGAACTCTACGACCAAAGAAAATAAAAGTGTAGAGGACACGTCTTCGATCTTTTCCTTCGAGAGGCAATAGCAATCCGATGTGAGCCTAAGCATCGAGAACGTGAAACATATAGCACACGATTAGACTCCTGCATACGCATATTGACTCCTTTTTGTTAGACTCCTGCGAATTTTATTTGATCCTCTATTTGGCTTTTCTTCCCGAACGCCAAACAGAGCATCAGGGGCTACTGTCTATGCGGTAATATTATTTACACATTCTTTACTTACCTCAAAGCCTGTTAAAAGGCTAGTACAAGCTTCAGTCAGTCCGCTCTTGGCGGACTGAACCTTCTGGACCACCGCACTCATAATGCTGCGGTGCTCCTCGTCGATGGAGGCACCTTGGAGCGCCTCCAACAGATTGTCCGGCGCCTCCGGTTGGACGGGGGTCACCGGCACAGTGGGCCTGCTCCTCTTGGAAGGAGGTCGCCCGTCGGACTCTGGGAACTTTGAAGGTTCCGGAGCGGTGTCCGGCCTTGAGCCGGACTTGGAGCCCTGGGGGGGGGGGGGTTATCCCCTTTACTCCTGGAGTCTGGGAGGTCGCCTTGCGGCGCCTCCAGGACCACCTCCTCCCGTCTTGGAACCTGTTGAGACAACACTTCGGCGTCGTCCACAGGGCGGGGGGAGGAAGCCGTCGGAAGCGAATTCACATCCGACGAGTCTAGTGAACCGCTCGACGATGTGTCGAGCCGGTCTTTGGGTGGGCTGCATAATCATACTCAACATAAGGGAAAGTTGTGCAATAAAGGAATACTATGAATTACTCTGGTATCCGGATACTTACGATTTCGCCAGGTGCTTGGCCCTGAGCGGCCGCTCCTTTCCGCCGTCGCCGACGTCGGTGGAGTAGTCCGGAGGAAGGGTTTTCCCCTTCTTGGACCCTCCGGCCTCCCCAGAGAGGGTGGCCTTCCTTTTCTTCTCTCCTCCCGCTGGAGGGGGAGAAGTCTCTTCTTCTTCCTCCTTGTCTTCATGGGAGGAATGCGCCTCGAAGCCGTCGGATGATGAAACCGACACCTCCTGGCGCCGGGCACTCTTTCGAGTCCCCGTGGCCTTCTTCGTGGCCTTCTTCTCCGGCACCACATAGGGTGCCGGAACCAGCAGCTTCGCCAAGTGGGCATCGGCTGGGTCTTCGGGCAAAGGAGCCGGACAGTTGATCCATCTGGACTGCGCCTGCCAAGCCTCTCAAAGGTAAGGGAGCTTAGATCCCGCATAGATTCAAACTATGGAAAACTAATACCCTGTAAAAGGTACAAACAACTTACCGCGCTAGCGTGACGCTGTGCGCTAAATCTGTGATCCTCGGTAGCAGATGTGGGAGCCTCGGCGCCCTTGAAGAGCACCTTCCAGGCATCTTCGTACGTCGTGTCGAAGATCCTGCTCACAGTTCGGTGCTGCGCTGGATTGAACTCCCACAGATTGAAGGCCCGTTGTTGACACGGGAGGATCAGGCGGATGAGCATAACCTGGACTACGTTGACAAGCTTGAGCTGCTTGTCCACCAGGGATTGGAGGCATGTTTGTAGTCCAGTCACCTCTCCTTTGCTGCCCCACGACCGGCCCGTCTCTTTCCAGGACGTGAGCCGCGTTGGGGGTCCGGACCGGAACTCGGGGGCTGCGACCCACTCAGGGTCGCGCGGCTCGGTGATGTAAAACCACCCCGATTGCCACCCCTTTAGGGTCTCCACAAAGGAGCCCTCGAACCATAAGACGTTGGGCATCTTGCCCACCATGGCGCCTCCGCACTCCGCCTGGTTGTCGCGCACCACCTTCGGCTTGACGTTGAAAGTCTTGAGCCATAGGCCGAAATGGGGGCGGATGCAGAGGAAAGCCTCGCACATGACGATAAACGCCGAGATGTTGAGGATGAAGTTCGGGGCCAGATCATGGAAATCCAGGCCGTAGTAGAACATGAGTCCCAGGACGAATGGGTGGATCGGCAAGCCCAGTCCGTAGAGAAAGTGGGGAAGGAACACTACCCTCTCATGGGGCCTTGGGGTGGGGAGGAGATGCCCCTTTTCGGGAAGCCGGTACGCGATGTCGTTAGACAGGTATCCGGCCTTCCTCAGTTTTTTGATGTGTCCCTCCATAACGGAGGAGACCATCCACTTGCCTCCCGCTCCGGACATTGCTGGAGAAGGTTGAGGTGGGGAGTGCGGACTTGGGCGCTGGAGCTCGAGTGCGCGAGAATGGATAGGCAAAGGAGGAAGAAGGCGTAGGTGAAAAGGTGGGTCCTTATCCCCTTATATGGGTGGACGCAACTACGTGTCCCCACCAGCCTGGTAAAACTCGCTTATCTCCAAGCGCTGTAATCGATGGCGCGGTTGGGTTACCCACACCCGTATTGATGAGAATCCTGGAATAAGGGGACACGATCTCTGCTTTAACAAGACGTGCCAAGGAAACAGCCTCGCATGACGCGCTGAGGTGGGATAATGAAATGACTTGGATAAAGGCTTGGTCGTGGTGTGTCACACTACGGAATGCGTCGGCAGATTAGATTTGTGTAAATATTATCCTCTCTATGGCAATATGTGGAAACTTATTTTGCAGAGCCGGACACTATCTTTGTGTTCAAAATCTTCTATGAAGTACTTGGAGGAGGAACCCGCCTTGCAATGCCGAAGACAATCTGCGCGCCGGACTCGTTGTCATTGAAGCCTGGTTCAGGGGCTACTGCAGGAGTCCTGGATTAGGGGGTGTTCGGATAGCCGGACTATACCTTCAGCCGGACTCCTGGACTATGACGATACAAGATTGAAGACTTCGTCCCGTGTCCGGAAGGGACTTTCCTTGGCGTGGAAGGCAAGCTTGGCGATACGGATATGTAGATCTCCTACCATTGTAACTGACTTTGTGTAACCCTAACCCTCTCCGGTGTCTATATAAACCGGAGGGTTTTAGTCTGTAGGACAACATACACAACAACAATCATACCATAGGCTAGCTTCTAGGGTTTAGCCTCTCCGATCTCATGGTAGATCTACTCTTGTACTACCCATATCATCAATATTAATCAAGCAGGACATAGGGTTTTATCTCCATCAAGAGGGCCCGAACCTGGGTAAAACTTCGTGTCCCTTGCCTCCTGTTACCATCCGTCCTAGATGCACAGTTCGGGACCCCCTACCCGAGATCCGCCGGTTTTGACACCAACAACCATAAAAGATATTACTCATATAAATAGAACACCCATTATTCTCTGATTTAAATGAATAATCGTTTCGCATCAAACAAGATCCAAATATAATGTTCATGCTTAACTCTGGCACCAAATAACAATTATTTAGGTCTAAACTAATCTCGAAGGTAGATGTAGAGGTAGCGTGCCGACTGCGATCACATCGACTTTGGAACCATTTCCCACATGCATCGTCACCTCGTCCTTAGCCAATCTTCGCTTAATCCGTAGTCCCTGTTTTGAGTTGCAAATATTAGCAACAGAACCAGTATCAAATACCCAGCTGCTACTGCGAGCGTTAGTAAGGTACACATCAATAACATGTATATCACATATACCTTTGTTCACCTTGCCATCCTTCTTATCCGCCAAATACTTGGGGCGGTTCCGCTTCCAGTGACCAGTCTGTTTGCAGTAGAAGCACTCAGTTTCAGGCTTAGGTCCAGACTTGGGTTTCTTCTCTTGAGCAGCAACTTGTTTGCCGTTCTTCTTGAAGTTCCCCTTCTTCTTCCCTTTACCCTTTTTCTTGAAACTAGTGGTCTTGTTGACCATCAACACTTGATGCTCCTTTTTGATTTCTACCTCCGCAGCCTTTAGCATCGCGAAGAGCTCGAGAATTGTCTTATTCATCTCTTGCATATTATAGTTCATCACGAAGCTTTTGTAGCTTGGTGGCAGTGATTGAAGAACTCTGTCAATGACACTATCAGCAGGAAGATTAACTCCCAGTTGAGTCAAGTGATTATGATACCCAGACATTTTGAGTATATGTTCACTGACAGAACTATTCTCCTCATCTTACAGCTATAGAACTTATTGGAGACTTCATATCTCTCAATCCGGGCATTTGCTTGAAATATTAACTTCAACTCCTGGAACATCTCATATGCTCCATGATGTTCAAAACATCATTGAAGTCCCGATTCTAAGCCGTAAAGCATGGCACACTGAACTACCGAGTAGTCATCAGCTTTACTCTGCCAAACATTCTTAACGTTATCAGCATCATCTGCAGCAGCCCTGGCACCTAGCGGTGCTTCCAGGACGTAATTCTTCTATGCAGCAATGAGGATAATCCTCAAATTACGGACCCAGTCCGTGTAATTGCTACCATCATCTTTCAACTTTGCTTTCTCAAGGAACGCATTAAAATTCAACGGAACAATAGCACGAGCCATCTATATACAATCAACATAGACAAGCAAAAAACTATCAGGTACTAAGTTCATGATAAATTTAAGTTCAATTAATCATATTACTTAAGAACTCCCACTTAGATAGACATCTCTCTAATCCTCTAAGTGATCACGTGATCCAAATCAACCAAACCATGTCCGATCATCACGTGAGATGGAGTAGTTTCAATGGTGAACATCACTATGTTGATCATATCTACTATATCATTCACGCTCGACCTTTCGGTCTCAGTGTTCCGAGGCCATATCTGCATATGCTAGGCTCGTCAAGTTTAACCTGAGTATTCCGCATGTGCAACAGTTTTGCACCCGTTGTATTTGAACGTAGAGCCTATCACACCCGATCATCACGTGGTGTCTTAGCATGAAGAACTTTCGCAACGGTGCATACTCAGGGAGAACACTTATACCTTGATAATTTAGTGAGAGATCATCTTATAATGCTACCGTTAATCAAAGCAAGATAAGATGCATAAAAGATAAACATCATATGTAATCAATATAAGTGATATGATATGGCCGTCATCATCTTGTGCTTGTGATCTTCATCTCCGAAGCACCGTCATGATCACCATTGTCACCAGTGCGACACTTTAATCTCCATCGTAGCATCGTTGTCGTCTCGCCAACTTATGCTTCTACGACTATCGCTACCGCTTAGTGATAAAGTAAAGCATTACAGGGCGATTGCATTGCATACAATAAAGCGACAACCATATGGCTCCTGCCAGTTGCCGATAACTCGGTTACAAAACATGATCATCTCATACAATAAAATATAGCATCATGCCTTAACCATATCACATCACAACATGCCCTGCAAAAACAAGTTAGACGTCATCTACTTTGTTGTTGCATGTTTTACGTGGCTGCTACGGGCTGAGCCAGGCCCGTCGATAGGCAAGGCCAAATTGGCCGACCGCACAGGGCCCCAAAATTTTGGGGGCCCCCAGTCCAGGAATGTGTACACAGATATATATAATAAATGGCCCAGTAAAAACGCACTCCAGGCAGCCCAAATACAGTACACATGCAGCCCCTGTAGGTTGCAGCCCGTCTATTAGTTTCCCTAACCCCGATCGATTAGCAGAATCTCATTCGATTAGCACCGAAGTTAGCGCTCGAGAAGCAAGGGTGACGGCGGCTCGGTGCCTGCGATGGTGAGTCGGCGACAGAGGTCTCTGGTCTCAAGGAGGGCTACAGCGGAAGAGGAATCACGTCCGTTCAGCCATGCGTATGCGGCCGCTGGCGCCGACCACGCCCCATGGCGATTCATTCATCCTTTGCCGGTGTAATTCCTTGTAGACAAAACCCTATTTTTATTTTGCCAGCGCAAACAATATTTTATAATATTATTACTGTAATATGGTGAAGTCTTTATCTATTTTCTTAGCTATACAGTGCTAAAATTCCTAGAGATTGAATTGATTCAGATTACTTTTTGCTCCATTAAACAGAAATATCCATGCATTAAACAGAAATATTGCTGTAATAAGGAGCTTTTCTAAACTCAAGTTGTTGAAATCCTACTTGCGTTCTACTATGATACAAGAAAAACTCAATGGATTGGCAACAATAGCACTTGAAAATGATGTCTTGGATAAGATCAATTATGAAGATTTGATCGAAGTTTTCATTTCAAGAAATACTAGAAGAATGTTGCTTTTTGGTAGAAAATGAGGCCAGTTTAGAAGTTTAATGCTTTAGCACCATGTTTGCTATTTTATCATTAGTATTTGATATATTTCCTAAATATTGTACCAAATTAGACATATTTTAAGTTAAATAATTAAGGAGAGTATGCTTTACTTACATTAGTTCTTCAACTATATGTTTCAAAAAAATATTAGGGCCCTATTTTTATTTTTGTCCCGGGCCCCCAAATTTCTGGAGACGGCCCTGGGCTGAGCAAGAACCGTTCTTACCTACGCATGAAAACCACAACGATAGTTCGTCAAGTTAGTTTTGTTTTAACCTTCTCAAGGACCGGGCGTAGCCACACTCGGTTCAACTAAAGTTAGAGAAACTGACACCCGCCAGCCACCTGTGTGCAAAGCACGTCGGTAGAACCAGTCTCGCGTAAGCGTACGCGTAATGTCGGTCCAGGCCGCTTCATCCAACAATACCGTCGAACCAAAGTATGACATGCTGATAAGCAGTATGACTTGTATCGCCCACAACTCACTTGTGTTCTACTCGTGCATATAACGTCAACGCATAAAACCTGGCTCGGATGCCACTGCTGGGGAACGTAGTAATTTCAAAAAAAATCCTACGCACACGCAAGATCATGGTGATGCATAGCAACGAGAGGGGAGAGTGTTTTCCACATACCCTCGTAGACCGAAAGCAGAAGCATTAGCACAACGCGATTGATGTAGCATACGTCTTCATGATCCGACCGATCAAGCACCGAACGGACGGCACCTCCGAGTTCTGCACACGTTCAACTCGATGACGTCCCTCGAACTCCAATCCAGTCGAGCTTTGAGGGAGAGTTCCGTCAGCACGACGGCGTGGTGGCGATGATGATGTTCTATCGACACAGGGCTTCGCCTAAGCACCGCTACGATATGACCGAGGTGGATTATGGTGGAGGGGGGCACCGCACACGGCTAAGAGATCCAAGGGATCAATTGTTGTGTCTCTAGGGGGTGCCTCCCTCCTCGTATATAAAACAGTAGAGGAGGGGGAGGGGGCCGACCACCCTTGGCGCGCCCCAGGAGGAGTCCTACTCCCACCGGGAGTAGGACTCCCCCCTTTCCATGTTGGAGTAGGAGAGGAGAGGGAAGGAGAAAGAAGGAGAAAGGAAGGGGGCGCCGCCCCCCTTCCTAGCCTAATTCGGACTTGGGAGGGGAGGGGCGTGCGGCTGCCCCTTGGCCGCCTCTCCTCTTCCACCAATTGGGCCCATGAGGCCCATTAACTTTCGGGGGGGTTCCGGTAATCCCCCGGTACTCCGGTATATATCCGATAACCCCCGGGACCATTCCGGTGTCCGAATATAGTCGTCCAATATATCAATCTTCATGTCTCGACCATTTTGAGACTCCTTGTCATGTTCGTGATCACATCCGGGACTCCGAACTACCTTCGGTATATCAAAACACATAAACTCGTAATATAACCATCATCGAACTTTAAGTGTGCGAACCCTACGGGTTCAAGAACTATGTAGACATGACCGAGACATGTCTCCGGTCAATAACCAATAGCGGAACCTAGATGCTCATATTGGCTCCTACATATTCTATGAAGATCTTTATCGGTCAAATCGCATAACAACATACGTTGTTCCCTTTGTCATCGGTATGTTACTTGCCCGAGATTCGATCGTCGGTATCTCAATACCTAGTTCAATCTCATTACCGGCAAGTCTCTTTACTCATTCCGTAATACATCATCCCGCAACTAACTCATTAGTTGCAATGCTTGCAAGGCTTAAGTGATGTGTATTACAGAGTGGGCCCAAAGATACCTCTCCGACAATCGGAGTGACAAATCCTAATCTCGAAATACGCCAACCCAACAAGTACCTTTGGAGACACCTGTAGAGCACCTTTATAATCACCCAGTTAAGTTGTGACATTTGGTA
The DNA here is from genome assembly GCA_034509565.1 of Triticum monococcum. Taxonomy (NCBI): domain Eukaryota; kingdom Viridiplantae; phylum Streptophyta; class Magnoliopsida; order Poales; family Poaceae; genus Triticum; species Triticum monococcum. Next base: position 359,266,735 of record CM067845.1, on the reverse strand, counting down.
GCACACAAAGTGTTCCTTCGGTAAACGGGAGTTGCATAATCTCATAGTCACAGGAACATGCATAAGTCATGAAGAAAGCAATAGCAGCAAACTAAACGATCAAGTGCTAAGCTAACGAAATGGGTCGAGTCAATCACATCATTCTCCTAATGATGTGATCCCGTTAATCAAATGACAACTCATATCTATGGCTAGGAAACATAACCATCTTTGATTAACGAGCTAGTCAAGTAGAGGCATATTAGTGACACTTTGTTTGTCTATGTATTCACACATGTATCATGTTTCCGGTTAATACATTTATAGCATGAATAATAAACATTTATCATGATATAAGGAAATAAAGAATAACTTTATTATTGCCTCTAGGGCATATTTCCTTCAACTGGTGCAAGCATCTCGGAGTTGGAATATATGCTTTGATAAAGTGATCAAAGCATATGGTTTTATACAGACTGGCGATGAAGGCTGTATTTACAAGAAAGTGAGTGGGAGCACTACAGCCTTTCTGATAAGTATATGTGAATGACATATTGTTGATCGGAAATGATGTAGAATTTTTTGGAAAGCATAAAGGAGTGTTTGAAAGGAGTTTTCCAAAGAAAGACCTCGGTGAAGCTACTTACATATTGAGCATCATGATCTATAGATATAGATCAAGATGCTTGATACATTTTCCAATAAGTACATACCTTGACAAGATTTTGAAGTAGTTCAAAATGAAATAGTCAAAGAAGGAGTTCTTGCCTGTGTTGCAAGGTGTGAAGTTGAGTAAAGACTCAAAACCCGACCACGGCAGAAAATAGAAAGATAATGAAAAGTCATTCCCTATGCCTCAGCCATAGGTTCTATAAAGTATGTTATGCTGTGTACCAGACCTATTGTGTACCTCACCAAGAGTTTGGCAAGAGAGTTCAATAGTGATCTAGGAGTGGATCACTGAACAGCGGTCAAAATTATCCTTAGTGGAATAAAGGAAATGTTTCCCAGTTATGGAGGTGACAAAGAGTTCATCATAAAGAATTACATCGATGCAAGCTTTGACACCGATCTGGATGACTCTAAGACTTGATCTAGATACATATTGAACATGGGAGCGATTAGCTAGAGTAGCTCCGTGCAGAGCATTGTAGACATAGAAAATTCGCAAAATACATACAGCTCTGAATGTGGCAGACCCGTTGACTAAAGTTCTCTCACGAGCAAAACATGATCAGCACCAAGACTCCATGGGTGTTAGAATCATTACAATGTAATCTAGATTATTGACTCTAGTGCAAGTGGGAGACTCAAGGAAATATGCCCTAGAGGCAATAATAAAGTTGTTATTTATATTTCCTTATATCATGATAAATGTTTATTATTCATGCTAGAATTGTATTAACCAGAAACTTTGTACATGTGTGAATACATAGACAAACAGAGTGTCACTAGTATGCCTCTACTTGACTGGCTCGTTGAATCAATGATGGTTATGTTTCCTAACCATAGGCATGAGTTGTCATTTGATTAAAGGGATCACATCATTAGAGAATTATGTGATTGACTTGACCCATCCGTTAGCTTAGCACAATGATCGTTTAGTGTACTGCTATTGCTTTCTCCATAACTTATACATGTTCCTATGACTATGAGATCATGCAACTCTCGAACACCGAAGGAACACTTAGTGTGCTATCAAACGTCACAATGTAACTGGGTGACTATAAAGATGCTCTACAGGTGTCTTCGATGGTGTTTGTTGAGTTGGCATAGATCGAGATTAGGATTTGTCACTCCGTGTATCGGAGAGGTATCTCTAGGCCCTCTCGGTAATGCACATCACTATAAGCATTGCAAGCAATGTGACTAATGAGTTAGTTGCGGGATGATGCATTACATAATGAGTAAAGAGACTTGTCGATAATGAGATTGAACTAGGTATTGAGATACCAACGATCAAATCTCGGGCAAGTAACATACCGATGACAAAGGGAACAAAGTATATTGTTCTGCGGTTTGACCGATAAAGATCTTCATAGAATATGTAGGAGCCAATATGAGCATCCAGGCTCCGCTATTGTCTATTGATCGAAGATGTGTCTCGGTCATGTCTACATAGTTCTCGAACCCGTAGGGTCCGCACGCTTAACGTTCGGCGAGGATCGGTATTATGAGTTTATGTGTTTTGATGTACCGAAGGTAGTTCGGAGTCCCGGATATGATCATGGACATGACGAGGAGTATCGAAATGGTTGAGACATAAAGATTGATATATTGGACGGCTATATTCGGACACCGGAAGTGTTCCGGGTGATTTTGAAGAAAACCAGAGTGCCGGAGAGTTACCGGAACCCCGCCGGGGAACTAATGGGCCACATGGGCCTTAGTGGAGAGAGAGGAGGGTCGGCCAGGGCAGGCCGCGCGCCCCTCCCCCTCTGGTCCGAATTGGACTAGGGAAGGGGGGGCGCCCCCCTTTCCTTCTCCCTCTCCTCCTTCCTTTCCCCCTCCTAGAAGGACTAGGAAAAGGGGAGTCCTAGTCCTACTAGGAGGAGGAACCCTCCTCTCCTGGCGCGCCCCAAGGGCCGATCGGCCTCCCCCTTTGCTCCTTTATATACGGGGGCAGGGGGCACCCTAGAACACACAAGTTGATCATTGATCTCTTAGCCGTGTGCGGTGCCCCCCTCCACCATAATCCATCTTGGTCATATCGTCATAGTGCTTAGGCGAAGCCCTGCGATGGTAGCTTCATCATCACCGTCATCACGTCGTTGTGCTGACGAAGCTCTCCCTCGACACTCAGCTGGATCGAGAGTTCGTGGGACCTCACCAAGCCAAAGGTGTGCAGATCGCGGAGGTGCCGTACTTTCGGTACTAGGATCGATCGGATCGTGAAGACGTACGACTACATCAACCGCGTTGTCATAACGCTTCCTATTACGGTCTACGAGGGTACGTGGACAACACTCTTCCCCTCTCGTTGCTATGCATCACCATGATAGATCTTGCATGTGCGTAGGAAATTTTTTAAATTACTGCATTTCCCAACACACTAAGGGGTTGTGAGCCCCTCCCACCCCCTCTCACGTAACCTGGAGAGGTGGGGGCGCCTCCCCTAGGGCAGCCGCCCCTCCCGGCTTGGGGGCAAGTTTCCTAGGGGTGGGGGCGCCCAAACCCATCTAGGGTTTCCCATGTGGTCGCCGCCCCTCCCCTAGGGAACCCTAGGGCGCCTCCTCCTCCCCCCTTCCCCCTATATATAGTGAGGGAGAGAGAGGGCAGCCGCACCCCTTCTCTGGTGCAGCCCTCCCCCTCTCCAACACCTCCTCCTCCTTCATAGTGCTTGGCGAAGCCCTGCAATCTCCATCACCACGCCGTCGTGCTGCCGGAGCTCTCCCTCAACTTCTCTTCTCCCCTTGCTGGATCAAGAAGGAGGAGACGTCCCCAGGCTGTACGTGTGTTCAACGCGGAGGTGTCATCCGTTCGGCGCTAGATCGGATCTCCGCGGTTTGAATCACCGCGAGTACGACTCCATCACCCGCGTTCATTGTAACGCTTCCGCTTAGCGATCTTCAAGGGTATGAAGATGCACTCCCTCTCTCTCGTTGCTAGCATCTCCTAGATTGATCTTGGTGACATATAGGAAAATTTTGAATTATTACTATGTTCCCCAATAGTTTTCATACTATCGCGCGCTCTTGTCTGGCGGCGACTTCGTGTCATTTTATTTTTCTTATTTTTTGTTCTTTTTGGCACCTTTATGCCAATCTGTTTTCTTATGGTCCACGTGTTTGAGTGCTTCATCTTCTTCTTGTATCGTTCTGTTGTTTATTGTGTTTGTTGCTTTATATATAAAGCAGAGGGAAAGCCTATTTCGATAGTATTACTCAAGAGCAAAGAAGTTCTTCCCTACACAAGCTAAGACTAACACTAAGTCCAGATTGAAATCATACCATTGTATGGTCTCCGTTCTACCAAAATTAACTAGAACGTGGGTAACATTATTTTGCTCGCTTCTAATAACTATATACTCCCTCTCACCCATAAGCCTCTTCAACCATGGCATACGAAAACTCGTTCTGCTCACTGGAGTTCATCATTTGTTGCTATCACATTCAACAATGGTCTGCAAAATGTGTCCATTGATGTGTTAGCGCCGGGTCTTCCATGCATCCAACCAATTCAGTGTGCAAAGCATCAGGGCACAACCAGAGTGAGTGAAGCGTTGAGACGATGATCGCCCCATCATAATCCCGGAGAATCATTCTAGCCCCTGCTCTCTCATCCTCGGCCGAGAAAGAGTCGTCAACATTGAGTTTCGCCCAGTTCATGGGGGTAGCTACCACATGCATGATTCGTGATATGGGGGCTTCACATGTGATATAGGGGCTACACGTCCCTCATCAACGGCAGTACCGGATACCGAATAACAATGTAGCATAGCTCTATAGGAACCTCCTTAGATACTTCAAACCGAGGGGGGTCACGAGTCGCCTCTTTGCGGGCGGGCGAGCATCTCCACGACACCATCAGCAGGCCTAAATGGTCACCCTTGTTTGGCTCGGAGATCACATCCAGAAGCCACTCTGGCCCACTGTGACGCACACTATGAATGTTTGGAATGCACCATACTTTTGCATGGCCTTCCAAAGATTGACCACATTGGGGCACCTACAGAAGGCGTGAAGTGTGCCCTCTCACTCAAGACCACATAGGGGACATAAATCAAATTTCTCGATAATACCGATCAAATTTATTACCCCCACATAGCCAAAGTATCAGTTGCAATTCTCCATTCGAATACATAGCCTTTGAAGGAGCAGGACAACTCCATGAGAATGATTAGACGTCACGTCGCCCGTCTGGTGCCCTGCTCGCCGCGACTGAAGAGGGACAAAGCTTCACCTCGAGCACAAATCGATACGCACTACACACGGTAACAATGTCGTTCTGTTTCGTGTCCCATGACAGAATATCCTTTCCCAACCGGGGTGAGGCCTTGATCTTCAAAATCTCTTGTACATGATCGGCAAAAAGTACTGGCACAACAAGTTACCTCGCCATGTACCATGCTCGTCTAATAACTCATGGACACGGCACAACATGCGTCTTCTTGTAAAGAAATTGATGTTTGAAAAAATGTCTTAATATTGTGGAAGGTAGGGAGTATATTTGATGATGAAACAGAAACCGTGCGGCTGCCGATCCTTTACGTATCCGTCGTCGGTCGCGCGCCCAAATAAAACATTTTGCAGTACTAGTATAATCTCGCTCGTGTGGCGTGTGTAACTGCCAACTGCCCTCGACCCGCCGCTTCTGCCTTCCCGGCCGACTCCCGACCGAAGGAGATGGCGGTCCCGGGAGGAGGTGTCGCCGCCGCGCTCGCCCTGACCCTCCTCCTCCTCCTCTGCTCCTGCGTTTCCGGCGCGGCCCACGCCTCCTCCGCCCTCCGCCACGCCGTGCCGCGCGGCGACGCCGGCGGCGGACTCTGCGGGCAGCTGCTCCTGCCGCTGGGCTACCCGTGTACCGAGCACACCGTACGTACGTTCCCTGCTGCTAGTATATGTAGTACAGTACTGCACATCTTCCTCTTCCCCCCATCCCTCCCCTCTTCGTTCCTCCACTGCTGATTAGTCTTGTGCTTTTCATGCCGATTTCGACCATTTCCCCCCAGCGAATGGAAGGGGGAGGTTTGTTTACTCGTTGACTTATCCGTTTGGAGTTGAGCCACGATTGTGTCTATCCGGATGGTAATCGAACAGCTAGCCTAGCAACCAAGGTAGATCGGGGGAGCCGAATTGTTCCGTGTCCGTACGCAGGCTTGCGTGCATTCACACGGCAATGTCCTTCTGTTTTCTTGCCAGGTGAAAATGAAATGGCCGAGATACTATTTTGGTCCCAGTTGGGCTTGTGTAGAGCCACCAAAGTCTGTTTCTCACGTCCCGTTCCAAGAGAAGAAAATGCAATCGTCGCAGGGAAAAAAATAAGCAATAAATGTAAGAGTGTGTCTCAAGTGAACTGGAGCAGCAATTACTTGTGTCATGGAGCTCCTTTACTCTCAGGCAAAGTAGTAGCCCGTATCCTTTGTTTCAACTCCAAGCAAAAGACAAACGTACTGGTTGACCGTGCTTACACTCCTCTTCTTCGATTCCTAGTTTCAGGGCACAACTCTACAATAGGCATTGTCACATCCATCTTGAGTAAACATTCTTCCATTAGAGCTGGCTTGTGATAAATGACTCCGACTTGTTAACACCATTTTATGGTGCAAATACCCGCTTGCAGGTTCATTTCTTTAGCACAGATGTCTTGCGATAATGTCACCAACTATTGTCAAATCATTGATTGCACAATCATCCTGGTATCACATGGTACATGGTGATGGCGCTTCTGCACACGGTGATGCCAGAGTGAAGGAAGAGGGATCTTGATTTTTGATTTAAAACACTATTAATATCCTACAGTGAGACCAAAACTAATGTGTCCTTACGTGTATTTATATCAATTAATCTTGAAGGTATTTTACCAAACGCCATGAACCTTTTCTAAAAACTTAGTGTCCTTCTTTTCCTTTCATTCCTGCTTTTAAAGCTCACCAAGTGAATTGTAGCAGAAAGCTCCCCCTGTTACTGACATGTAGAGTGGCCGCCACTCTTTCTTATATGGATCTTATTTATTATTTTCTTGGCCTTGCAGGTTGAAACAAACGATGGCTTTCTTTTATCTCTTCAGCATATTGCACATGGCAAAAATGGAATTGCAGACAATACTGGACCTCCAGTTTTTCTTCAACATGGTCTTTTTCAGGTTTTTTCTCATTACAGCCATTCTCACATAGCTTTTGATTGTATCATGTTACAGTTACAGTTTGTTCCATATCTGGATGTTTCATTAGATAATGCAGTTCTTATCTTCAATTGCCACAATCACTGTCCAATCGCATCAACCTCTATTTTTAAAATGTTTTTTGCTTTATCTATATCCTTGACAGGGAGGAGATACATGGTTCATAAATTCTGCTGAACAGTCGCTTGGATATATCCTTGCTGATAATGGGTTCGATGTTTGGATTGGAAATGTTCGTGGAACACGTTGGAGTAAAGGCCATTCCACTTTCACTGTGCATGATAAGGTGAGTGTACTCTATAGAAAGTTACATTATGAAACACCACTTTCTGCAAACAAGGAATGAATTGGGTATGTACAGTAAGTCTTCTGATTTGACCATTTACCCAATTGCATAGTAGTAAAAATAAAGTGGAGTTGACCTTTATAGAACCTGGAAGTCACTCGAAATGAAGATTTTCATTATTAAAATTGTGGATGAAATTGCATAACATGTGCTTTAAGACACAAATACAGATCATAATGTGCTCCCTGACCTGTCCATGGTCCCTATGGTTTAGGCTCGCTTGACAGCGGTGAGCTTTTCCGAAGCTTTTTCTAGTTTTGGATATACAGTTGTAAGCACATTCTAGCCATGATAAATGCAATTAATAAAATTCATGTATGTAACTAGATTCCATTGTGAGGGCAGCACAGCACAGCAACTACAAACTGGTTCTAGTCTTTGATTCTGACCAAATCCTGTGGGAGCTTTGCAGCTTTTCTGGGATTGGAGCTGGCAAGAGCTTGCTGAATATGATCTTCTGGCAATGTTAAGCTACGTTTATACAGTTAGGCAGTCCAAAATTTTGTATGTGGGGCATTCACAGGTAAGCTGTTTGGGGTTCGATTGAGAAATGTTTGTTGTGAATCCAAAAAATTGTGGTAATAAATATTTTCCTTTTCTTGTAGGGAACTATTATGGGTTTGGCTGCTTTTACATTACCTGAAATCACAAAGATGATTAGCGCTGCTGCACTTCTTTGTCCAATTTCTTACCTTGATCATGTTAGTGCTAGTTTTGTTCTCAGAGCAGTTGGCATGCATCTTGACCAGGTGCTTTACTATCCTTTGAATAAATCCACCAAATAAATGCCAGTAACTTCCAAACTGACTTATGGTGAGCTTTGACATAGATGCTTCTTACCATGGGCTTCCATCAGCTGAACTTCCGGAGGTATGGCACTTCTTTCCCTAGCCTTCCTTTTTTTTCTCTTTGGGTGTGATTGTAATTGTCCAACTCGATGAATAGCGATATGGGAGTTCAAATAGTAGATTCTATATGCGATGATGGACATGTGGACTGCAACGATTTGCTGTCTTCGATAACAGGTATTGTATTGTTTCTTTCGGAGTTTTTATAGATTTTTACTTGCTATAAAGAAAAGGTGAGATTGTCCTAAATTTGATATTGCTTGAGTTCTACTGTTCTGTTGTCCAAACACACATTTTATATGCACTAGAACATAACCATTCCCAAATAATCCAGATACTGAAACTGTGTATATTACTCCCTCCGTTCGGTATTACTTGTCGCAGAAATGGATGTATCTAGACGTATTTTAGTACTAGATACATCCATTTCCGAGACAAGTAATTCCGAACGGAGGGAGTATAAGTTACTGAGCTTGTAAGGTAGTTGTGCTCACAATTTTTATCTTGAGAAAATGTAATAGTCTTGTGTCTGATAACTCAATAGATAGAAAAAGTAACATGTTCAACGGGCCTTTGAATAGACCGAAACACCGACAACACGAACCACGCCTTAAGCGGTAAGCTCGGCCGGTGATGACACCTGTAGGCCAGTCACACCTGCCTTACCCTACAAACTTGCCTTTGTCTAGCAGCATAACGATGCCGGGTTTGTCACTGTTGAAGGCAGCAGCGTTCGCTGCTTCCAGATGATGATGGTGGATTATCACAGACAAATTCGGTGTCGTAATAATGCACCGTACATTATCACACAGACAGATTTGATGGCAATGGTGATGGATTGCAAGATTAGGTGTTTAAAAGGCATGTCAACAATGTTATGTTAATTTGTGGAGCCTAGACCAGTTCTTGTGCATGCCAGGTTATGCTTGAACTTTTATCAGGGGTCTGCTCTCATCCAATTAGAGCACTGGCATTCTCAGTTTCGAGTTTAATTTCAAGGGTGCAGTTAACTTTCTGTTTTGAGTTTCAGTAATTGTAGAATTCACAGTCCATGATACTTCTGATAGTGGCACACAAGTTTTACATCTCAAAGCAAAGTCAAACTGTTTGTTCTAAGCTAGTATCTTTCTTTATTAGAACTGAGATATAATTACCTATTTAATTATCTAGATGGATCACATCATCATGGATGTAGATGAATGAACTAACACAATTTAGCTGTGCTGGCTGCTTATGCTGTGGCATATTTGAGCCACCGCCAAGTTAACTTTCTGTATCGAGTTTCAGTAATAGTAGAATTCACATGCCATGCTACTTCTGATAGTGGCACACAAGTTTACATCCTGAAACAAAGTTGAACTGTCTGTTCTAAGTTAGTGTCTCTCCTTATTGGAAATGCACACGAATGGAATTACCTATTTAAGATCTAAATAGATCACATCATAAGGGATGTTGATGAATGAACTAACCAATGTTGGGGATATCGCTTATCGGGAACTTATCGGTCGACCCATGATAAGGGGTAAATCGGCCAGTTTATCGGCATATCGGCCGATTTATCGCCATATCGGTTGATTTATCGGTCGATTTATCTTATCAGCCAGACAACGATAAGCGGTAAATCGGCCGATTTATCGGAATATCGGAAGATATCTTGAACACTAACACATTTTAGCTGTGCTGACTGCTTATGCTGTGGTATATTTGAACTGCATTCTTAATTTCTTGTTGTTTTGATTTAATTCATTTACTTTTTCAGGGGAAAATTGTTGCTTCAATGGATCACGGATTGACCATTACTTGGAGTACGAACCTCATCCATCATCAACTAAAAACTTGCATCATCTTTTTCAGAGTATGTTTTCTCATGTCTAATTCTTAAGTTGTTTAGACAATATGTCTTGGAACATTATTTCCCCTTAATTTGTACTACCTCTGTACCAAAATATAGAGGGAGTAGTTTATAACTGAGAGTTGCAAACAGTGCCTAAATTGGCCTCCATTTCTTCAATCCTTTTGAATGTGCACGTGTACTTGCACTTGCATGCAAGCACTTTTGGTCTTTCTGATGGGCATTCATCTCCATAATCTTAAAAGTGTAGAATGCAGGCAAGTTAATTGATTTATAGCTGTAGGAATTTGAAAGGGTGGTTTCTAGAGTGGCATCACATAGAATTCCCTCCATGGACCATTATTGTCCCGGCATGTATCAGTAACTCAGGACTCGTCCCATCTGCCATCTCATAGCTGTGATGGTGGATGTATAACCTCCAAGACCATTGGATGATGTAGATTTGCACAACCAATGGTGAGGATTTCAATCGCTTCCCCAACTGTTCAGACATGGTCGAGTGGGTAGTAACTTAACACTTGATTAGCATGAGTTCATACCAGTTTGAGGAACGAAGTTGATTTGGATACTGTTAGGAGAATAGTTTATAGAGATCAGCTCAGCTCAGCTGAGAAGTTGATGGATTTAAAACTTTGATGACGAAAATATGGCATACTTCTACCATTCACTTCAGTCCACGGTAGAGAAAGGTTTTTATTTATTTATCTGGAAAAAACCCCACAAGAGTACCTGTTGCTATGAGCTCAAGCACAATTCCAAACTAAGTAATTGGTTATGCACCAGTAAAAGATTCCCAGTTATGGAACATAGCATCAAATAGCAACAAGCAAAATTCCAAATTGAGAAATTGGTTATGCACTACTAAAAGATTCCCAGTTATGGTACGTAGCATCAAAAGCTTTCAGTTCACTTGAATACCATCCAAGTTCGTTAGTATCAACCGAACTGCTATTTACTTTGTGCTTGGACCAGCATGAAAGTATCAAACAGTATGAATTAACTAAGGCAACTCTACAGAGTTTCATTCGTTGCAGTTGCTTTGCTGCTAAAATTAGGACTGTTTCGTTGTTGCTATTGATATTGCATTTAGGTCATTTCTCAAAGCATGAGTATTGCTTACAGAAATAGTTACTGGCTAGTTAAAACAATCTTTCTAGTCATCTTAAAGCAGGGATTTTATTTCGTCTATGCAGTGATCAGGAAAGGCACTTTCGCAAGGTACGACTATGGATTGTGGGGAAACCTAAGGCACTACGGCCAGCTGTCGCCCCCTCCATTTGACCTAAGCAGCATACCAGAATCACTGCCGATGTGGATGGGGTACGGAGGTCTTGATGCATTGGCTGATGTCACTGATGTCGCGCGTACCGTCAAAGAGCTGAGATCTACGCCAGAGCTGCTATACATTAGTGGCTATGGCCACATTGATTTCGTCATGAGCGTGAAGGCCAAAGATGATGTTTATGTCGACTTGATGAGGTTCCTCCGCCTTAGGGCAAATGGATCATTGCACAGTAGCTACTAGGACATGTCCTGCACGCTGGTGTGTGTAATACATATGTACAGTTCTCTTTTCTGGATTTACGAGATTGACGGTACCACTATTTATGTATATTATGAGATTGTACATCTCAAGAAATAGTATGAAACTGTATATAAGCTTGCTGGGTTGTGCAACTGGTTCCTCTTGTGTATACTAGAGCTAATATAGTATTCCCTCCGTCTCAAAATAAATGACTCAACTTTATACTAGCTTTAGTATAAAGCATAGACACAGGAACTTATCCTACAAAATCACTTTAGTCCACTAAGTTGCAGAATGATATGGACTAGTCCATTAACTTGTCTGATCGCGTTGGAGAGGGTTGACTAGTGCTCGCATGTTGAGCACGTGACGTTTTGTGCGCCTCGACTAAGACAGGAAATTCTGCAAAAATCCTCCCTGAAGTTACTATAATCGCATAATTCCATCCTAAAATCATTGAAATGGTGTTATGATGTGTGCTTAGAGTTATAGTATGTTCCTAATATAAGTCTTTTTAGGGATTCTAATATGGACTAAATACGGAATAAAATAAGTGATTCTGCACTCTAAAATATGTCTACATACATTCGTATGTAGTCTATTGAAATCTCTAGAAAGGTGTATTTAGAAACAGAGGGACTACAAGACATTTGTGGTGACTTCGTCAATCTCAAGATTTGTCGGCTCGATTTTTCACGTTCATATGGATGAATATACATGGGTGTATATGGGCATCTACATTTGTATTGTGTTGTAGAGTAGTCATTCAACAATTCTACAGTTTAAGCGGCCTAAATCGTTACTGAAAGGCACTATAAACCAATGTAATTGCTTTTTTCATAGAGAGGGTACAGCTCGAGAGTAAAATGCATCATAAGTCTCAAAAAAATTCGAGGTGCGTCAGTTCAGTCTTACAACTTCAAAACTGCAGTTTTAGCCCCTAAAACTATTGAAGGTGTGTCAATTTAGTCATGTAACTTCGAAACTATGGTTTTGAGTCCCACATGTGGCCATGCTCGTGCCCAAATAACTGTTGGGGAACGCAGTAATTTCAAAAAATTTCCTACGCACACGTAAGATCATGGTGATGCACCGCAACGAGAGGGGAGAGTGATGTCTACGTACCAACGCAGACCGACTGCGGAAGCGATCACACAACGTAGAGGAAGTAGTCGTACGTCTTCTTCCCGATCCAACCGATCCAAGCACCGTTACTCCGGCACCTCCGAGTTCTTAGCACACGTTCAGCTCGATGACGTTCCTCGGGCTCCGATCCAGCAAAGCGTCGAGGAAGAGTTCCGTCAGCACGACGGCGTGGTGACGATCTTGATGTACTACCGACGCAGGGCTTCGCCTAAGCACTGTAACGGTATGATCGAGGTGGAATTTGGTGGCAGGGGGCACCGCACACGGCTAAGGAACGATTAACTTGTGTGTCTTGTGGTGCCCCCTGCCCCCGTATATAAAGGCCAGGGGCAGGGGGTTCGGCCGGCTAGGAGGGAGGCGCAGGGAGGAGTCCTACTCCCACCGGGAGTAGGACTCCTTCCCCCCAATCCTATTCCAACTAGGATTCTTGGGGAAGAAGGAGAAAGAGGGGGCCGGCCCACCTCTCCTAGTCCTATTAGGACTTGGGAAAGGTGGGGGGCGCCGGCCAGGTGTGGGCTGCCTCTTCTCTCTTTTCCACTAAGGCCCAATAGGCCCATTTACCTCCCGGGGGGTTCCGGTAACCCTCCCGGTAATCCGGGAAAATCCCGATTTCACCCGGAACGCTTCCGGTGCCCAAACATAGGCTTCCAATATATCAATCTTTACGTCTCGACCTTTTCGAGACTCCTCGTCATGTCCGTGATCTCATCCGGGACTCCGAACAACCTTCGGTACATCAAAATGCATAAACTCATAATAACTGTCATCGTAACGTTAAGCGTGCGGACCCTACGGTTCGAGAACAATGTAGACATGACCGAGACACGTCTCCGGTCAATAACCAATAGCGGGACCTGGATGCCCATATTGGCTCCTACATATTCTACGAAGATCTTTATCGGTCAGACCGCATAACAACATACGTTGTTCCCTTTGTCATCGGTATGTTACTTGCCCGAGATTCGATCGTCGGTATCCAATGCCTAGTTCAATCTCGTTACTGGCAAGTCTCTTTACTCGTTCCGTAATACATCATCTCATAACTAACATCTTAGTTATTATGCTTGCAAGGCTTATGTGATGTGTATTACCGAGAGGGCCCAGAGATACCTCTCCGACAATCAGAGTGACAAAACCTAATCTCGAAATACGCCAACCCAACATCTACCGTTGGAGACACCTGTAGTACTCCTTTATAATCACCCAGTTACGTTGTGACGTTTGGTAGTACCCAAAGTGTTCCTCCGGTAAACGGGAGTTGCATAATCTCATAGTTATAGGAACATGTATAAGTCATGAAGAAAGCAATAGCAACATACTAAACGATCGGGTGCTAAGCTAATGGAATGGGTCATGTCAATCAGATCATTCAACTAATGATGTGACCTCGTTAATCAAATAACAACTCTTTGTTCATGGTTAGGAAACATAACCATCTTTGATTAACGAGCTAGTCTAGTAGAGGCATACTAGTGACACTCTGTTGGTCTATGTATTCACACATGTATTATGTTTCCGGTTAATACAATTCTAGCATGAATAATAAACATTTATCATGATATAAGGAAATAAATAATAACTTTATTATTGCCTCTAGGGCATATTTCCTTCAGTCTCCCACTTGCACTAGAGTCAATAATCTAGATTACACAGTAATGATTCTTACACCCATGGAGTCTTGGTGCTGATCATGTTTTGCTCGTGGAAGAGGCTTAGTCAACGGGTCTGCAACATTCAGATCCGTATGTATCTTGCAAATCTCTATGTCTCCCACCTGGACTAAATCCCGGATGGAGTTGAAGCGTCTCTTGATGTGTTTGGTTCTTTTGTGAAATCTGGATTCCTTTGCCAAAGCAATTGCACCAGTATTGTCACAGAAGATTTTCATTGGACCCGATGCACTAGGTATGACACCTAGATCGGATATGAACTCCTTCATCCAGACTCCTTCGTTCGCTGCTTCCGAAGCAGCTATGTACTCCGCTTCACATGTAGATCCCGCTACGATGCTTTGTTTAGAACTGCACCAACTGACAGCTCCACCGTTTAAAGTAAACACGTATCCGGTTTGCGATTTAGAATCGTCCGGATCAGTGTCAAAGCTTGCATCAACGTAACCTCTTACGGTGAGCTCTTTGTCACCTCCATATACGAGAAACATATCCTTAGTCCTTTTCAGGTATTTCAGGATGTTCTTGACCGCTGTCCAGTGATCCACCCCTGGATTACTTTGGTACCTCCCTGCTAAACTTATAGCAAGGCACACATCAGGTCTGGTACACAGCATTGCATACATGATAGAGCCTATGGCTGAAGCATAGGGAACATCTTTCATTTTCTCTCTATCTTCTGCAGTGGTCGGGCATTGAGTCTGACTCAACTTCACACCTTGCAATACAGGCAAGAACCCTTTCTTTGCTTGATCCATCTTGAACTTCTTCAAAATCTTGTCAAGGTATGTGCTTTGTGAAAGTCCAATTAAGCGTTTTGATCTATCTCTATAGATCTTTATGCCTAATATGTAAGCAGCTTCCCCGAGGTCTTTTATCGAAAAACTTTTATTCAAGTATCCCTTTATGCTATCCAGAAATTCTATATCATTTCCAATAAGTAATATGTCATCCACATATAATATCAGAAATGCTACAGAGCTCCCACTCACTTTCTTGTAAATACAGGCTTCTCCAAAAGTCTGTATAAACCCAAATGCTTTGATCACACTATCAAAGCGTTTATTCCAACTCCGAGATGCTTGCACCAGTCCATAGATGGATCGCTGGAGTTTGCAAACTTTGTTAGCTCCCTTTGGATCGACAAAACCTTCTGGTTGCATCATATACAACTCTTCTTCCAGAAATCCATTCAGGAATGCGGTTTTTACATCCATTTGCCAAATTTCATAATCATAAAATGCGGCAATTGCTAACATGATTCTGACAGACTTAAGCATCGCTACGGGTGAGAAAGTCTCATCGTAGTCAACTCCTTGAACTTGTCGAAAACCTTTTGCGACAAGTCGAGCTTTGTAGACAGTAACATTACCATCAGCGTCAGTCTTTTTCTTAAAGATCCATTTATTCTCAATTGCTTGCCGATCATCGGGCAAGTCAACCAAAGTCCATACTTTGTTCTCATACATGGATCCCATCTCAGATTTCATGGTTTCAAGCCACTTTGCGGAATCTGGGCTCATCATCGCTTCTTCATAGTTCGTAGGTTCATCATGATCTAGTAGCATGACTTCCAGAACAGGATTACCGTACCACTCTGGTGCGGATCTTACTCTGGTTGATCTACGAGGTACAGTAGTATCTTGATCTAAAGTTTCATGATCATCATCATTAACTTCCTCTCTCATTGGTATAGGTCTCACAGAAACAGTTTTCTGTGATGTACTATTTCCCAATAACGGAGTAGGTACAGTTACCTCGTCAAGTTCTACTTTCCTCCCACTCACTTCTTTCGAGAGAAACTCCTTCTCAAGAAAGTTTCCGAATTTAGCAACAAAAGTCTTGCCTTCGGATCTGTGATAGAAGGTGTATCCAATAGTTTCCTTTGGATATCCTATGAAGACACACTTCTCCGATTTGGGTTCGAGCTTATCAGGTTGAAGATTTTTCACATAAGCATCGCAACCCCAAATTTTAAGAAACGACAACTTTGGTTTCTTGCCAAACCATAGTTCATAAGGCGTCGTCTCAACGGATTTAGATGGTGCCCTATTTAACGTGAATGCGGCCGTCTCTAAAGCATAACCCCAAAATGATAGCGGTAAATCAGTAAGAGACATCATAGATCGCACCATATCTAGTAAAGTACGATTACGACGTTCAGACACACCATTACGTTGTGGTGTTCCGGGTGGCGTGAGTTGCGAAACTATTCCACAATTTTTCAAATGTACACCAAACTCGTAACTCAAATATTCTCCTCCACGATCAGATCGTAGAAACTTTATTTTCTTGTTACGATGATTTTCAACTTCACTCTGAAATTCCTTGAACTTTTCAAATGTTTCAGACTTATGTTTCATTAAGTAGATATACCCATATCTGCTTAAATCATCTGTGAAGGTGAGAAAATAACGATATCCGCCACGAGCCTCAATATTCATCGGACCACATACATCGGTATGTATGATTTCCAATAAATTTGTTGCTCTCTCCATAGTACCGGAGAACGGTGTTTTAGTCATCTTGCCCATGAGGCACGGTTCGCAAGTACCAAGTGATTCATAATCAAGTGGTTCCAAAAGCCCATCAGCATGGAGTTTCTTCATGCGCTTTACACCGATATGACCTAAACGGCAGTGCCACAAATAAGTTGCACTATCATTATTAACTCTGCATCTTTTGGCTTCAACATTATGAATATGTGTATTACTACTGTCGAGATTCAATAAGAATAGACCACTTTTCAAGGGTGCATGACCATAAAAGATATTACTCATATAAATAGAACAACCATTATTCTCTGATTTAAATGAATAACCGTCTCGCATTAAACAAGATTCAGATATAATGTTCATGCTTAACGCTGGCACCAAATAACAATTATTTAGGTCTAATATTAATCCCGAAGGTAGATGTAGAGGTAGCGTGCCGACCGTGATCACATCGACTTTGGAACCGTTTCCCACGCGCATCGTCACCTCGTCCTTTGCTAGTGTCCGCTTATTCTGTAGTCCCTGTTTCGAGTTGCAAATATTAGCAACAGAACCAGTATCAAATACCCAGGTGCTACTGCGAGCATTAGTAAGGTACACATCAATAACATGTATATCACATATACCTTTGTTCACCTTGCCATCCTTCTTATCCGCCAAATACTTGGGGCAGTTCCGCTTCCAGTGACCAGTCTGCTTGCAGTAGAAGCACTCAGTTTCAGGCTTAGGTCCAGACTTGGGTTTCTTCTCTTGAGCAGCAACTTGCTTGCCGTTCTTTTTGAAGTTCCCTTTCTTCTTCCCTTTGCCCTTTTTCTTGAAACTAGTGGTTTTGTTAACCATCAACACTTGATGCTCCTTCTTGATTTCTACCTCCGCAGCTTTCAGCATAGCGAAGAGCTCAGGAATAGTCTTGTTCATCCCTTGCATATTATAGTTCATCACAAAGCTCTTGTAGCTTGGTGGCAGTGATTGGAGAATTCTGTCAATGACGCAATCATCCGGAAGTGTAACTCCCAATTGAATCAAGTGATTATTATACCCAGACATTTTGAGTATATGCTCACTGACAGAACTGTTCTCCTCCATCTTGCAGCTATAGAACTTACTGGAGACTTCATATCTCTCAATCCGGGCATTTGCTTGAAATATTAACTTCAACTCCTGAAACATCTCATATGCTCCATGACGTTCAAAACGTCGTTGAAGTCCCGGTTCTAAGCGTAAAGCATGGCACACTGAACTATTGAGTAGTCATCAGCTTTGCTCTGCCAGACGTTCATAACTTCTGGTGTTGCTCTTGCAGCAGGCCTGGCACTCAGCGGTGCTTCCAGGACGTAATTCTTCTGTGCAGCAATGAGGATAATCCTCAGGTTACGGACCCAGTCCGTGTAATTGCTACCATCATCTTTCAACTTAGCTTTCTCAAGGAACGCATTAAAATTCAACGGAACAACAGCACGAGCCATCTATCTACAATCAACATAAACAAGCAAGATACTATCAGGTACTAAGTTCATGATAATTTTTAAGTTCAGTTAATTTACTTAAGAACTCCCACTTAGATAGACATCCCTCTAATCCTCTAAGTGATTACGTGATCCAAATCAACTAAACCATAACCGATCATCACGTGAGATGGAGTAGTTTTCAATGGTGAACATCAATATGTTGATCATATCTACTATATGATTCACGCTCGACCTTTCGGTCTCCGTGTTCCGAGGCCATATCTGTATATGCTTGGCTCGTCAAGTATAACCTGAGTATTCCGTGTGTGCAACTGTTTTGCACCCGTTGTATTTGAACGTAGAGCCTATCACACCCGATCATCACGTGGTGTCTCAGCACGAAGAACTTTTGCAACGGTGCATACTCAGGGAGAACACTTCTTGATAATTTAGTGAGAGATCATCTTATAATGCTACCGTCAATCAAAGCAAGATAAGATGCATAAAAGGATAAACATCACATGCAATCAATATAAGTGATATGATATGGCCATCATCATCTTGTGCTTTGTGATCTCCATCTCCGAAGCATCGTCATGATCACCATCGTCACCGGCGCGACACCTTGATCTCCATCGTAGCATCGTTGTCGTCTCGCCAATCTAATGCCTCCACGACTATCACTACCGCTTAGTAATAAAATAAAGCATTACATCGCGATTGCATTGCATACAATAAAGCGACAACCATATGGCTCCTGCCAGTTGCCGATAACTCGGTTACAAAACATGATCATCTCATACAATAAAATCAGCATCATGCCTTGACCATATCACATCACAACATGCCCTGCAAAAACAAGTTAGACGTCCTCTACTTTGTTGTTGCAAGTTTTACGTGGCTGCTACGGGCTTAAGTAAGAACTCATCTCACCTACGCATCAAAACCACAACGATAGTTCGTCAAATAGACTCCGTTTTAACCTTCTCAAGGACCGGGCGTAGTCACACTTGGTTCAACTAAAGTTGGAGAGGCAGTCTTCCGCAAGCCATCTGTGTGCAAAGCACGTCGAGGGAACCGGTCTCGCGTAAGAGTACGCGTAAGGTTGGTCCGGATCGTCTCGTCCAACAATGCCGCCGAACCAAAGTATGACATGCTGGTAGGCAGTATGACTTGTATCGCCCACAACTCACTTGTGTTCTACTCGTGCATATAACATCAAACCATAAAAACCTAGGCTCGGATGCCACTGTAGGGGAACGCAGTAATTTCAAAAATTTTCCTACGCACACGCAAGATCATGGTGATGCACAGCAACGAGAGGGGAGAGTGATGTCTACGTACCAACGCAGACCAACTGCGGAAGCGATCACACAACGTAGAGGAAGTAGTCGTACGTCTTCTTCCCGATCCAACCGATCCAAGCACCGTTACTCCGGCACCTCCGAGTTCTTAGCACACGTTCAGCTCGATGACGTTCCTCGGGCTCCGATCCAGCAAAGCGTCGAGGAAGAGTTCCGTCAGCACGACGGCGTGGTGACGATCTTGATGTACTACCGACGCAGGGCTTCGCCTAAGCACTGTAACGGTATGATCGAGGTGGAATTTGGTGGCAGGGGGCACCGCACACGGCTAAGGAACGATTAACTTGTGTGTCTTGTGGTGCCCCCTGCCCCCGTATATAAAGGCCAGGGGCAGGGGGTTCGGCCGGCTAGGAGGGAGGCGCAGGGAGGAGTCCTACTCCCACCGGGAGTAGGACTCCTTCCCCCCAATCCTATTCCAACTAGGATTCTTGGGGAAGAAGGAGAAAGAGGGGGCCGGCCCACCTCTCCTAGTCCTATTAGGACTTGGGAAAGGTGGGGGGCGCCGGCCAGGTGTGGGCTGCCTCTTCTCTCTTTTCCACTAAGGCCCAATAGGCCCATTTACCTCCCGGGGGGTTCCGGTAACCCTCCCGGTAATCCGGGAAAATCCCGATTTCACCCGGAACGCTTCCGGTGCCCAAACATAGGCTTCCAATATATCAATCTTTACGTCTCGACCTTTTCGAGACTCCTCGTCATGTCCGTGATCTCATCCGGGACTCCGAACAACCTTCGGTACATCAAAATGCATAAACTCATAATAACTGTCATCGTAACGTTAAGCGTGCGGACCCTACGGTTCGAGAACAATGTAGACATGACCGAGACACGTCTCCGGTCAATAACCAATAGCGGGACCTGGATGCCCATATTGGCTCCTACATATTCTACGAAGATCTTTATCGGTCAGACCGCATAACAACATACGTTGTTCCCTTTGTCATCGGTATGTTACTTGCCCGAGATTCGATCGTCGGTATCCAATGCCTAGTTCAATCTCGTTACTGGCAAGTCTCTTTACTCGTTCCGTAATACATCATCTCATAACTAACATCTTAGTTATTATGCTTGCAAGGCTTATGTGATGTGTATTACCGAGAGGGCCCAGAGATACCTCTCCGACAATCAGAGTGACAAAACCTAATCTCGAAATACGCCAACCCAACATCTACCGTTGGAGACACCTGTAGTACTCCTTTATAATCACCCAGTTACGTTGTGACGTTTGGTAGTACCCAAAGTGTTCCTCCGGTAAACGGGAGTTGCATAATCTCATAGTTATAGGAACATGTATAAGTCATGAAGAAAGCAATAGCAACATACTAAACGATCGGGTGCTAAGCTAATGGAATGGGTCATGTCAATCAGATCATTCAACTAATGATGTGACCTCGTTAATCAAATAACAACTCTTTGTTCATGGTTAGGAAACATAACCATCTTTGATTAACGAGCTAGTCTAGTAGAGGCATACTAGTGACACTCTGTTGGTCTATGTATTCACACATGTATTATGTTTCCGGTTAATACAATTCTAGCATGAATAATAAACATTTATCATGATATAAGGAAATAAATAATAACTTTATTATTGCCTCTAGGGCATATTTCCTTCAATAACAACCTGCACGACCAACTCTACGACAGAGGTGTTGGGGTAACAAGGATGTTATAAGAGAGAGAGAGGGGGGTGGAATGGGGTCCTCTATCCCGATTGGCTTGAGGTCATCCGGCGGGCAGGCTGAGGGAGAGGGATGTCGTTCTCCATTCCGACTAGCTCATGGTCTCCCCGGCTACCGTACCAAACCTCTCAACGAGGCTACCCTGCAACTCATGGCCACACAGGTGATGGGCGTGCAGGTTGCAGCACACTCTGCGACCTGGAAGCGTATGGATAACTTTTGGGGAAGTAAACACATAAATGGCTCATTTGAAAGGAAACAAAATGCAACATAGATGTTGAACATGCAAGCTTAGGAACTGAGATGAACAAACATATACCGAAAAAGGGTTTCCCCCGCTCCTTATTCCAAAGCAACCAACACCGATACAAGGATCGCTGGGGCGAGCAGCATATCAAGCCCAAAAGAAAAAAAAGAAGAAACAAATGCCAACAATGGCAGCTCGACAAAGCGCGGATGACCCGCTATCGCTACGCCCTACAGAAACAAACCACCATAGCCCAAGGCTCCGAACCACCACGTACCAAGCAGAAACTCCAAGAAGGAAAGCGGCACCGACGACGCTGTTGCCCGGACATGTCCTAGGTTTCCCCTGGCACGCGGAGAGAGGTGGGGGATGGATATCACCGACACCCTTCAGGAAGGAATGGTGGCACCCGTAGGTGTCACTGCATCGGAGCCGAAGAACCGGCAAGGATTTCTCCCGCACTCCAACCCCACCGCCTAACCGGACCGGAGCCGACCAGCCAGACCGCCGCCCACCACCATGTGCCATCGCGGTTGCGCCACCACTCACGCCGCCTCACTGCAAACACCAACACGAGGCCAAGAGGACCGGAGAGAAGCGCCCCACGGAGGGAGAAGCAACACCGTAGCCGAACGGGAGGGAACCACCTCCACCGCCGTCGTGCAGGAGGCCAGAGCCTCCGGCACCGTCGCGGTAGCCGTCGGACGCGGCAGCAGGGCATGCCAGGCCACCCCTGGCCTGGCTAGGCCCGAAACGGGCCCGCTAAGCCCCGCTGGCCACGCTGCAGCAAGCCGGTGATGGTGCCGCCAGCACCCAGCCGCTCATCGCCTCTCCCATGCCTCCCAGAAGCCACGAAACAGACCCACCCCGCCGCCGGCCTGCCCAGCCCCGGATGGCCTCGAAGGGCCCAGATCTGGGCCGAGCGGGCGCCGCCGCGTCGATCCGCCGCCCAGTAGCCCGCCCCCGCTCGTGTTAGGAACCCCCGCCGCCGCGCAGGACCGCCGCCCGGAATCGCCCCTTCCCGCGCCGGAGGATACCCGATAGGGGAAAAGCCAGGGGGCCGCCGCCACCAGCATCGCCCGGGCCAGGCCCGCGGCAGGCGCCAGCGACGGCTGCAAGGAAGAAGGGGGGAGGCGCACGGAAGAGGAGGTTGGGCACGGCCGGTCGCTCGCGGGGGTGACGCGGTCGCGGCCAGGAGGGAGAGGAGCGGGCTTTCTCGGGCTTCCCGTATTTCAATCTTCGCTTTAGGACCCCAAACTGCAGTTTTGAAGTTATATGACTAAACTGAAACCTTCAATAGTTTTAGGACCAAAAGCTACAGTTTTAAAGTTATAAGACTAAAAAAATACGGATAAAAGTTATAGGACTAAATTGACATACCTCGGTTTTAAGACTTATGATGCATTTTAGTCTTATTATTTTACATTCACTATATCTCAAAAATCAGGGAGCAATTCAATCATTATGTCTTACGTGCTGTTAAAATATAAACATTTCACGCAAATATTGTTTTGTTTTTGGCGGGAAGTAACATTTGGAGGCTCGTTTGATGAGTACAAATGGATCCGACGGCTAGGAATACCCAGAGAAAAGGCACCAAGTCTTTCTCGGCTCGACAACGAGAATGGCGGCGCTCCTCTTACTCCGAAGGCTGGCGGCCGGCGGCGCGGTGGCAAGGCTGCAGCAACCATACGCCGGCCTAGCCACCGCAGCAGCGAGGCAGGAAGCTCTAGACTCTACCAGCGAGGAGAGCGGCCGGCCGGACAAGGGGAACAAGAACCGCTGGATGGAGCTCCCCCCGTTCACGCCGGTCGATGCCGCCGCCGCTGCGAGAGCCATTTTTCGAGGGCAGGGAGGAGATGAGATAGAAGGGAGCTCCAACTCCACCGCCATCAGATGGGTCCGGCGATGCTGCCCCCACCTGCCCGCCTCGCTGGTGCAGAAGCTCTTCCGCCTCCGCAAGGTGCGCACCACATGCTCGACCAAATGCGCCAGTGAACTGCTTCCTCTTATGGAAAAAAGGAGTTTGTTGCCTAATCTTTACACGATCATCTAATTGCTCCCTCCTATTGTGTGGTCGCTGAGTTGAATTCCTGCACTTGCATGCACAAAAGACCTTATTTATCCAGAACCTCAGGCTACTGAAGGAAACACAATCGTTGGAGTTGTTCTCAATAGAATACCCTACTTACAGTACCTCAAAATCCAGTTCTCTGATCGGAGCTGAGATGGCTCGTTTTAGGCAGCAGTGCAGGCTTAGTTTCTCTAGCCTGTTGGCTGGAAGGATGGCTCCTGCTGTCCAGCAATTATGTGGCGTGCTATGTCTTCTTTGCATTTTTTTTTTGTTCTATATATTGTTGCACTTCCAAACAAAGCAAGCGGTGGAGGTTTCACTTGGTAGTTCATGAATAGATTGGTATCTGATCAACAGATATTTTTAGTTTTTCCTACTGGGTGTAAGTTTGGCCCTTGTGTGCATGCACTTGCACTCATAAACTACCAGATGATAAATGATATAGTTATCAACTTATCATCTCAGCATTCTTGAAATAATACACTGCACACTGTATGATTCACATATTTGCTTGGAAGTATGTTTCCTCTTTTAATTCAAAATGGCATGCTTCTTTTTATTAAACTGAGAGATTTGTTAAGCTCCATACCCTAGCCAACACAACCAAAAAGTCCGAGCTGATGGAAAGGGCTAGGCAATTCACACCACCAAGGTATAGCTCAAGAGGCCTATACATGGACACAAAGGGGGCCACAGCAATTTTTTTGGATACATTGCGAAAGCCAGGGCTTGAATTCAAGACCTTTGGCCCTGGTTAAGCTTCATGCACTAGCCAACACAACCAAAAGTCTGAACTTATGGAAAGGGCTAGGCCATCCACATATACACTTCAACAAGATTCATATACCAACATTTGGAAAAACGTCATCAGGCCATCAACATTTGAAGGCTGGTTAGAATTGTTACTAGAATTATTTAAATATAATTGCAGCAAGAATTACTTAAAGATATAAACAATTGCTCATGCACAAATTTGCCAAAGAGCAAAGCGTTCCCGTTTTGTTACCACTTACCACCAATATATACTTGAGGTGGTGGAAAACTGTGCAGACAGAGTTTTTTTGTGAACTGAGTATTCATGCAAGAACATGAGGCGTTCTTGCTGGATACTGTTTGTAGGTCTGAGGTACTCAAGTTTTTTTTTTTTTAATCTTGGTTAAGAACAATCTAGAGCAGGCTTCTGTTTGAAAATGCATGTTAAAACTGCAGTAGATTAGCAATCTACTATGTTTTTTATTTTAAATACCGTAAACTGTATGCTTTCTTAACGACTACTGTGAGATTAGTTATTTTTCTCCATGAGCGATAAAATAGAAAGAATATTAAGAAGATCTTAATTGTGTTTGGTGACTGACAGGTTAAGAAGAATGCTGTGACTGCTGAGACATCTTCCACAGATGCTAGTGCTGAGCAATTCCGGTTGAGAAGGGTAACGAATACAATGTGTGAATTAGATATACCTAGCAGTCTAAATTAGAAATATTTGTGTTGTATCATTTGTAGCTCATTATACTTAGTACTTTTCTGGTTTGCAGACACATACACACTCATCAGTCAAATACATGAATAATGGTATTAACTGAATTTGTCGAGTGAGATAATAAATTTGAACATCACCTATTTTTACGTAATACTTAACTGAGAAACCTGGTAACTTGTTACCATTGTTTCTAAAATGCAATATAACCACTCCAGTCGACATGACCAGATAATGACACATATAACAGCAATACCAGCCCAAGGGATAGTGTAAAACACTAAAACCCAATGTATCAGTCATTCGCATTCATACTTCTGTCATTACTGGAACCAGACATATAATGTTCATACTCTTTGCTGTATGGTCGCTCGGGTAAATATGAAAGAATTCGTTGAGCCTCGATTTTCCCTTTTTCGCCTGCCTTCTCCATATGATGTTGTGTTTCCAGTATTTTTTTTAAGGGTGTTTCCAGTATTTCTTCATCCATCATATCACATTGTCCCATACTACATGGCCTGATTCTTCCTTGACATATGCTCTGTGTTTTGGTTTTGTTACTGCATAAAACATACTCCCTCTGTACCACAATACTTGTCGCTGGGGGATACTTGTCGCTGGGGGAAATCAGTACAAGTTCCCCCAGCGACAAGTATTGTGGTACAGAGGGAGTATGTGGTACCACTATAGGATGTGGGATGAGATTATATAGCACTGTAAATCTTAGTTGGTACCATGCCTGATGAGATAAGAGAGCATGTATTTTTACTGGTCCTGAGTGCTCTGGCAGTATGTGACTTTGTTTCATTGTTGAAGGTTTCGGCGAAAGATCACCTAGTACCTGGCGATACCCTCTTTCTACCTGTTAATATTCAAGAATCTCCTGTTGCTGAGAAGGCCAGGAAATTTGATAACAGGAATGAGATTGATTTTTTACATAGCCTTGAGATTTACAAGGTCTTGATTTATTCTTGTATTTAAAATATTATTTTAATTGATTTGGGTGGTAAATAATGTTCGCTGGTGTTTGGAATTCTTTCAGGATAAAGCCATCATTGTGGTCAACAAACCCCCTGGAATGCCGGTTCAAGTAGGTGAATTTATGCAGGCTTAGTTTTTGCCTGATTTCTCATAAGATTTTACAGTGCATAATAAAGGTTTTCTTGTTTCTCTATTTGGAGGGTGGTGTTGGCATAAAAAACAGTATAGATGTGCTTGCCCCGATGTTCGAAGAAAATTCTTCCGATGCACCTCGCCTGGTGAGTTCGGTACAGTTCAGTTGTTTCTCACTTGTAGCAAAGGCTGTAAGCATGGAAGTTTTGCCTGTTGTATCTCCTTTGTTTGGGAAAAAAAGTACTTCCTGAGGGAGTATAGAATCGCCTGTCATTGATGTGAGCGTAATAATTAGGATAAAGGCATACCCTAAGCATTCTGAGAAGATAATGATTAGGGTAGTGTTGTGCTACTAAACTTTTTTTTGAGAGGAGCACAAGATTGAATTTGTATTTGTCAAGGTAGGCCTATCTCAATTCAGTGAACATTGTATTCTGATTCAAACTAAAACTTGTAAGTCTCTGTTGGTAATTCATGTTTACATTCATGTAAATTAAGACTGTACTATATACTTTCGATAAGTAATATATTCTGTATAATTATTCAAGATCTCTTTCCATTTGTAGTATTGCTATATTTGGATAAACAACTTGTTTGTGTTGATATACGTAGAGTTGCATGTTTGCTGATGCCCTCATTTGCTTTTCAGGTCCACAGACTTGATAGGGATTGTAGCGGCGTCCTTGTTCTGGGTAGAACTCAACTTAGTGCTTCCATTTTGCATGCTATCTTTCGTGAGAAAACTGCTGATGCTTTAGCTGATGTAAGTAGTTCAGTGTAACTTCTACTGTGTTTTTCAATGCTCGTATTGAATTCCGCACCATATTATATACTTATCTTGATACTCATATATTTTATGTTGAAGGGTACTCAACAAGTATTGCAACGAAAATATGTTGCACTTGTTATGGGAACACCTAGACATCCCAAGGGTTTACTTTCGGCTCCACTTGCGAAGGTTTGTAGAATATGCGTTGTTCCTTTGCTGTTTCTATTTAGCAAAAATATTCTTTATAGTTTTGAAACGTGCAACTTCACTGACAAGAGATGTAGCCAGAAATAAACAATGAGTTCAAGTCAGATACAATAGATATTTACTTAACAAGAAGACACATCCTCTTTTTCCTCCATAAGTTAAGATATAAATTTGTTTTACTTTAAAATAATAGAAAACTAATTGAGTGTAGACAGGTGATTCAATTATAGAATTTCACATTTGGTATTTACCGAATTGTGTACTGTAGGTGGGAGATTGCGACCTTAGTAAATGACAGGAGTATGGGGCAATTTCCTCTATCCACAAGTTGGATATTCCTCAGTCACATGTCATTTTATCCATCTCATGCTCAGAACTCTTTGTTCTTTCTTACGTCGTTTGTTCATCCAATACCTTGATCATTATTGTGATTTGTATCCCTTCGTTTATTTGTATGAAGTGTGGTTTAGCTTCGCGTGACTGTGATGACCATTAGTTTCGTGTATGATATATTGTTGGATTGTTTAATAACTGCAAAATCGTGACTACATGAGAAGTACTTCAAGAGAACGTGCATCTAACATGGTGGTAAGACCTCCAGGTGTGGGGCTGCCAACCAGGCCGGTTCTCACAAAAAAGGCCCCTCGCTTAGTTTGTTCCCTATGCGTGTCAGATCACCAATTGCGCCACCATAGTGGGTGGAGCCAGTGTTCAGGACCTTTCCTCGACCTAAAAAGCAATGCCTTCAGGTTTCATTCCCAGAGCGTCGAGTGTTTTTTTAGAAGTACTTTGAAATACAAATCTGATGGTACAAGTTTTGTACAATGAAACCTATACATTGCTGGGGACATTGTTGGTCAAAATTAAAAGGTTATAATCTTAAAAGGCATGGGTGCCACGATAGAAATCAGCGGATGTCGTATTATTTTATGGAGGTCTGCTTTTTGCAGGTTTTATTACAAGATGGCAAGTCTGAGCGTCTGACAGTTAGAGCTGGTCCAAATACTACGTCTGTTCAGGATGCTTTGACAGAATACAGAGTGATTGAATCTTGCCCCCGAGGTAGGCGAACAATAATCTTGTCTGTTGAAAAACAAACATTAGTTTCTTTTACAAAGTAAATTACTGGTAGCAGTTTTATGTCAAGATCTCAATTTCTTCTGAACATATGATATGATAATTCAGTACCATAACGGAATCAGTATGACCAGTAGTGTAAGAATGCCAAACACTACAAGTCACGTGCAGACTTATGATAGTGATGAGAAACAGACTTACCCCGATTTAGTTTCAACATGACACACTTTTATATGAGTACGTTGCCTTTTACCAGTAGATAATGATAAATTACATTAGAACTTATGCAGTTATGCATGACATCAATTTGCAGTTCCGCTGCATCACAATATACTGTATAAAATGGTAACAGCATTATGTTACTCCAGTTAAAAGGCACCCCCCTCCCCCCTCCCAAAATATAAGGTGCGCTTAGCTTTTGATGGTCTTAAGTCTATGATTTTGACTCGATTTTTGTTTACAGTATTGTTTATGAAATTAGTATGAAGACATAGGGCATAAAATTATTTTGCAGGATAAATACAACAAATACCATTCATATATGTCCAATATGTATACTTTGTTATATAGCACTCCCTATGTTCACAAACATAAGTTGTTTTGGATATTTCAATATGGAATACATACGGATTGAAATGAGTGAACAAGCACACTAAAACGTGTCTATCTAAATCCGATTCACAAAAAAGTTGGAACATCTTATATTTGTGAAGGGAGGGAGTGGTAGTCAAAGTTGTGCTTCAAAGACCGTGAGAAGTCAAGTGCGCCTTACATTTTGGGAAGGATGTGCATCAAACAAGTGTGAAATGTTATGTGGAGAAAAAAAACAGTTAGTGAAAACCAGAGCATAGGCAGCAAGGTAAAATGGGTTAAAAGTAAAATATTCATATGGCAACATTGCTCTGTATGTTTTTCTAGCATTACAGTGTGATCTTTAGATTGCCCTGAGTGATGAGTATACAAACCAAGAAAAAGAATGCCAATATGACATGGAGTGTTAAGTATTAACCATCATCATTCTATATCATTGGGGTTTGCTAATGATTGTAGGGTTCACTTGGTTGGAACTATTTCCTCTTACTGGAAGAAAGCATCAGGTAATTTCAATCCCTGAACAAAGATCTTACAAAGTATCAGAATCACTCACCACTAGAAAACCTGATTTCTCCTGAAAACCCGCCCAGCTCCGAGTCCACTGTGCAGAGGTTCTCGGAACGCCGATCGTAGGGGACTACAAGTACGGGCGGCAAGCGCACCAGGACTGGACGCCTCTTCCCGTGCCGCAAACCGTCGACGAGGAACTGCTCAGGAAGCAGAGGCTTCCCTTTGGCCTTGTCCTGGGCAGCGGGAGCGTCGCGGAGGAGCAGCCTCAGTTGCATCTGCACTGCAAGCAGATGATGCTCCCTGATATCTCAACTGCCGTCCAAGGGTTGCAGTCTGAAGACGCCGAGCGTGACTTCTCGGGTCTCGAGAAGCTCAGCTTCGTTGCTCCATTGCCGCTGCACATGCGGCTGAGCTGGGAGGTTTTGAAGTCCGTTGACAAGTAATCGAAGAGTGGCGTCTGAGTCTGTCCGTTCTCTACGCCGACCTACTGTGATACAGATGCTGTGTTGCTCAAGACTACAGCCACAGAAGTTCACCAAAAGATCTCATTTTAGTACTATAGCACAGTGACAGCGGTTCCTTTTTTCTTTTTGTTAGGGAATTCACTATCCACCACATTTTCATTTTCTGTTTGGAGCCTTAACGCTCAAGGGATGTACTTTAATGGTTACATTGTTTTCAATCGGCAACATCGTTTATAGTAGATCACTAGTGATCTATAAACGATCTTATATGTATCTAACATCTTGTCAGCTAAGTATGAAGCAATCACTGAGCATGAAATTGTATGACACAGTTGACCAATATCATGGTCAAAATGCAGCTTATTGCACATCTCATCTTGGCACGATTATTGCACAGGATGAAGCTTATTCACTAAAATATGACAAATTATTGAACAGAAATATCTAGTCGATTTTGTCAACACAATACAGTTGAAATCAAATGCTTTCCTTCATCAGCCTTCACTGTGTCTCAAGAAAAATGCAAAAAAGACCGCGGAAGGTAGAGCCAGAAAAGCAGGCCAAACCGCCAAGTTACATTACAGGGTATTTTGACAAGCTTGCAGTGTTAAAAGAAAAATGCTAGCTAATCCTTTGTTGGTTTTAAGCTTGGAGCTTCAAAATACATTACAGCAATGTGCCACTACTTCAGTGGTCCCAACCCTATCGATGCACGCAGCTTGTTCATCTCTATAATCTCTGGATCATTAGGATCTGGACCGTTCCCGCTGCCCTTCTTCTCTTTCTTTTCCTTTCTCTTCTTATTAGGCTCCTCCCTCGGACCATCCTCGGCACGCCCTCGAGGAGGACTGGCACTACCACGGCCACGCCTCTTACGGAGCTCTCCCACTTCACGGTCTCTTTCACGCCGATCCCGGCTCCTGCTCCTTGAGCGACTCCTGTGCCTGCCACGGCCTCTGTCCCGGCGTTCCCTTTCCCTGCCATCCCGGTCTCGATCTCGGTTGTAATCGTCATCTCGGATGCGGTGACGGTCTCGTTCCCTATCCCTCTCTCTATCTCTTTCACGGCCTCTATCTCTGTCTCGATCTCTTTCCCGGCCTCTTCCATAGTCCCTGTCATGATCCCGATCTCTGTCATGATCTCGGTCCCTGGAAAAACAAAGATCAAAAGGCACAGGCAGTCATTATGTAGAGACCAAAACAACACACTGATAGCTAGTGCATGTATCACAGAGAAACATCACACCAAGTTTTCATAAGTATGTCAGTAACCTCAAACCACAGAATGAACATGCTGAGAAACTACAGATTATTTAGTCACATGTCAGCACCTCAAAACCATAGACAAAACATGCCGAGAAACAAGGGATCAATAGTTATTCAGCAATTGCCCCCATTCCCCATACCTATGAAAAACCTCTGGCCAAATAATCAAATCCATTTACATGACAATTAAATGGACCTGGTGCCTTCAGAAAGATATGTCTACAAAGCAGGTACTTTTTTAAGATCTTATCACATTTGAACATCTATCAGGCTTCCATTCCTAAAACAAATCTGTCCAACCCTGATAAAATATTTTGACCCAAATCTGGCCAAATATTCTGTCGCAAGCACCTACAGTACTCTCCACCATATGAGTTTATTTTCTCAAACAATAAGTCCACAAAATTACAGGCTATAAAATGGGCAAAAGTTCACACAGATGCTTAAGGGAAACCATAACAATAACTGTAGTTTACTGAACTTAGAAAGTAGCTCAATGTTAAGAACATCGTACACTTGTGCACAGCTAATGAACATGACCAGCTATCAAAAAAATCATTACAGTTCTTTATGACATAATCCAAAGTTAAACCCTTAGGCAGTATCTCAATACATCCTTAAAAAGTGAGTTTCCAAAAATGACCGAATCCTTTTCTTCATTTGGTTATGAACAAACAAATCTCAAACTGATCTTATCTAGGCAGAGCATCAAGCTTAGCTATGCAATTATATCAGGTTCTATACATTTATACATGAAAGAAAGGCTTCTTAACATGGACTAAACAAGAGCAACAAAACCGATAAGCAAAATGTTCAAATTTGAACCACTGTGGATAAGAACTATCTGTTTGGTCCATCATACTTCTCACTGCACACTATCAGTGCAAAGAAACCTGGCAGAGCCATGATTATTCACTATAGGAAGCAGCTTGCCTACCATGGCTCTTGACATTAACATGCCATGGCAGTAACTCTAGTATGCAAAATAATGCAACTGCAATGCTACAGCATCAGCTTCCAGTATGATCTCCAGGATTAAACAACTACTCCCTCCGTCCCATAATGTAAGACGTTTTTTCACTCTAGTGTAGTGTCAAAAAACATCTTACATTATGGGACAGAGGGAGTATAATAAAAGCTCCTGCACTGCTCTTTGGCCTTCTTAGCATTTTTACATTGCATACTTTCCAATGATTTGCAATTTCTGCTCTCAGATTATTTGCATTTTGGATATAATCTAGTTGCCAAAACCAAGATAGCAAAATGCTTATGGCTTCTAATTTAGTATATATTTTCCAAATTGATGTGGCTTCGCATGACATCACTAATACGTATGATGTATCAACATGAAAAAAAAATGAGATTACTTCTATGCCCTTAACCAGTAAGAAGAAATAGAACATCGGTGACTTGAACTCTCAAAGAGCGTGTAAATCAACATCATACTCAAAACTTGCCGGAAATGAATATAAGCTCCTTTGGCTCTTATCTGATTTTTACTTTCATGCAAGAGCAATATGCATGCTAGGCACATTAAGCTTTGGGGAAAACACTTACAATAACTCGTAGGCAAACCCATCTGGCACCGCTACAAAATTCTATGAGGCTCTATACATTTTAGACACGATTAAAACAGGCTTCTTACATGTTTTTATAAAAGCAGATACAAAAACAAGCAAGAGCTCTTCATTTCAAAAACTCAAAAGGTTGTAAGCGGCAGAAAAATGGAGGATGTGATGAAACTGATATGATAAAGTTTAACATAAATCCGAATAAGATAGCAAATTCCAATAAGCGAAAATTTCAAATTTGGACCAGTTTGTGATTTTAAATCTGTTTGGCACATCATACTTCTCAACTGCACACTATCAGTGCAGAGAAACCTGGCAGGGCCACAAACATTCACTGTAGGAAGCAGCTCATCAACCAATGGCTCTTGACATTAACATGCCATGGCAGTAAGTACTAAGTGTGCAAATATGCAATGCAACGCTGCAATGATACAGCAACAGCTTCCAGTACAATCTCTATAACTAAAAGTAATACAATATCAAAAGAAAATAAAGAGAAAGTCACTGTTTCAGTCTTGTGCAGTGATACAAGACAAGTGAACCTGCTCGTGCATGGCTGCCCCAGAAGCTCTTACTCTGCTTGTTGGTCTTGTGTTATTGAGTCACGTCCATGTATGAAAAGGATAGCTTACACGGATGTGGTAATTTTCCTATATATATTCTACAGTTAACAAAACCAAGATAGCAAAATGCTTAGGGCTTCTAAGTATATATTTTCTAAGTTAATATGTCTTAAGCATGACGTCACTAACATTTATCAATGTAAAATCAGTGAAACATAGGTTACTTCTGGACCCTTAACCAATAAGAAAACAGAACATCCCTTGGCCTGAACTCCCAAAGCACACAGTAAACAGAGTACTAAAAACTTGGCATCCGATGAATATTAACCAATCAGCTCACACCTGATTCTTCCTTAAGCACGAGAGCAGTACAGATGCATTTCAAGAAACAATAGATAAGTCGTTGACAAACCATCTACGTAACAAGCAATTCATATATAGCAGATACCTGTGATGCCTTTCGTGTTTCCTGTCTCTGTCCCTCTCCCTTTCCCTATCCCGTTCTTTGGTGGGGCTCCTTCCACGAAGATGGTCCTGTTAACACGTTAAAACAAGTCAACACCTCTGGTCAACAAATTAGGCGAATTGATTTAGATCATTTAGCAAGTATGCTCACCTTTTCACGAGTGTTAGGCTCGTCTACGTCCATAGGCTGTCCATCCTCCTTATCTTCTTCCTCTTCATCAAAATCGTCTTCAAGTGCACTTCTTCTAGGTTCTAGAGTTCCAGAAGCTTCAAGGATCCATCTGTTGAAAATATTCATAAAAATGAATTTGTGAAGCATCTGGAGCACATCAAGAGGCAAACCTGTATTTAAGATTACTGACTAGCGGTCAAAAGAAAATATCTCTAAACCAAAAACATATTACTGAAACACACATGACAACTGCTCCCTCCGTTCCAAAATAGATGACTCAACTTTGTACTAACTGTAGTACAAAGTTAGAGCATAATTGGTTTGCTGCCAAAAATTGGCATGCCAATGTTTGGCATTGTGCCAAATATTGGCAACTACTTGATTGGCTATGAGTTGTTTTGCCTCTCTCATATAAAGTTGCCAATAGTTGGCAAGTCTCGGTATTGCCAATAATTGGCAGTGCCAACATTTGGCAAGCCAAATATTGATAGCAAACCAATTATGCTCTTAGTACAAAGTTGAGTCATCTATTTTGGAACGGAGGGAGTATGTGTTTAACAGAGAGGGAACAATCAACAACTCCAATCTTTAACACAGAGAGAACAGTGAACAGCTTCAATCTCAAAAGGGGTAACTATCTTTTTAAGATGTCGCTAGTCTCAAAACATCAGCGAGAAATTGAGCAGTAGCAGATGGCAGGGTAGATGCAGATGTCGCAAACAAGATAAATTTCAACTGCACGGCAGAGTTTGGGACAGAGAAAATCAAACCTTTTCTGAATGCGGGGGAGGGCAGTGTCGCAGCTATAGTCCTTGGTCAGGAGCTCGTCAATGAATTCGTCAACGTGTGTCAGCGTGAATTCTGAAACGAATACAGATGATCAATGAGTAAAATAACCGCATACCCCCAAATCTGACATCTCATACACCTAGCTAGCTACCAGCATAAGTAACAATGTGATATCAAAAGAAGTAAATTTGGAGTGCATACTTCCATCGCTGAGCTTTTGCCTAATCTTGCGGTAGTCGTTGTAAAGCGGCTCGAGGTACTGGTAAACGTCGGCGACGGTGCCAGTGAGGCGCAGGTAGAAGGCCCCAAGAACCCGGACATACCTAGAGCAGAAACAACAAGATAAGGGCATCGGTTTTTCAATTCAATGCCTACCAGAAGCAGTAGAGGTAGAGGACGGAATCGACGAATACGTTAAAGAGGGAATTACTTGTAGTCCTCGTTCTTAATGAACTCGACGACGATTTCCTTGTCGGGCTGGATCTGGAGCATCTTGAGGGCGAGGCAGAGGAAGGGGGTCGGCCTGCGGTTGCCGCCGTGGGTGCCGCCGGTGTGGTCGAGCTCCATGGCCTTGTCGACCAGGGTCTCCGCCGTGAGGCCGAAGCACTGCTCCTTCCAGTAGTTGCTCTGGTAGATCTTGGCCCGCACGATCTTCTCCACCAGGTTCTGAGGGTTGGTGCCGTGGATGCTCCGGGCCAGGGGGTCCGTGCGGTTCGCCATCGTCGCCGGCTCTCAGGCGCGGGCGCCGAGGGCGGCCGAGGCGGCGGCTACGCCGCTCCGCTGGTGGGGGCGGGATTAGGATTGGGACTGGGACGGGGACTGGAATTGGGGTTTGCGGGCAAAACCCTAGACTATAGTAGACGAGTCAGCCCCGCGGGAGCTTTTGAACCGACCTTGGCACCGGCACCAAAATACTCCCTCTGTAAACAAAGAACAAAGTGATCTAAACGCTCTATTTGGTTTTTACGGAGGGAGTACAATGCAGTTTATTTTTCTTTTCCTTCTATTACACTTTCAAATAACATGATTTTACACTCTTTTCTCTTCTTGTTAAAAAGACAAATCTCTGCATTAATGAAACATCAGCATTATAAAAAAATGTACTAAATGAATAATAAGATACAATCCAATTCTGGGAGAATCCTCCGGCCACTCCGTCCCACACATGCAATAGCACAACGATGTTGTCACGCCGAAGTTCCGCATTGTCAATGAAACAAGAAAGTAGTATCCACACACACAACCGGGAAAGTGTCGGTGACATTGATCCCAAAGGATCCACGGACTGGATGAGTAGAAGATGGTGGCTCGGTCACATATAGACGTCCGCTCGAGTCGACGAGATAACCAAATCTACGTCATTGATACCAAAGCACCATCGGCTAGACTACGACACACAAACTCTCGTTGCTTCCAAAACATGTCCACCTGATCTCGTCTCTGTAACGGGCAACGCACTGACCATCGAAGCAGAAGAAGACGTTATTTAGCACCACCCCCACTACTAACGAAGTGAAGTGACGAGCGGATAAGACCTACCTCTTTGCATGATCTCATTTGTTGGATCTGATAAGCACGCATCAGCAAGCCAAAGAAAATGTCGGGGGAACCATTTGTTTGTCGGTGATGAGTCAAAGTACTTGTCGGCATGCCTCCCTTTGACACCCAAGTGGGCCCACAAAGCTCAAGAAAACCAACCTACCCTAGAAGGATTGCCATCGCCTCATGAGGAGACTTGCCACCATACAATGCCAATGGAACTAGGAAACACTCACTAATAGGAAAAAGAAGTCAAACGTGTTGTATATCAACACCCGGGTCGACTCCTACCCCTGCATGCCTTCAATGCACCAACATTGGAGGTCTTCCATAACATGTGTTATACAAGGGGTACCAAGGGCACCATAGAACGGGACCTCTTCGTCGCCATAATTTAGTCTATACCATATAGAATGATTCCGATGCTTATCTGTGTCAAAACCGGCGGATCTCGGGTAGGGGGTCTCGAGCTGTGGATCTTGGATCAAGGGGGAACATGGGACAAAGGACACGATTTTTACCCAGGTTCAGGCCCTCTCTAAGAGGTAAAACCCTACGTCCTGCTTGATTATATTGAAGTGTATAGGATGATTATAGAGTCGATCTACCACGAGATCAGATGAACTAAACCCTAGGCTAGTAGGATGATGGTTGTTGTTCTAACCTCTACGGACTAAACCCTTCAGTTTATATAGACACAAGGGGTACTAGGGTTACACATGGTCGATTACAACAAGGGAAATAACATGTCGAATCTCCTATCCTGACTTGGAGGACACACCAAAATCTCCTGTCCGGATACGAGACTGCCTCGTAGTCTGGTCTTCCAACAACTGTAGTGCGGCCCACCTGTCCGGCCCATGAAAGATGAGGCAGCGACCCGAGGACCCCCTAGTCCAGGTCTCCTTCAGTAGCCCCCGAACTAGCATCCAACGCCGGGGTTCGTAATTGTCGGCCACCCTGTGCGCCCCAAAGTCTTCGGCTTGCGAGGCGAGTTCTTCACCCCTTCCTTGTTCGGCTGTTTTAACAGTTCGGCCACCGATGACCTCCTAATCCGTCAAGTCATTGTAGGACCCTTAGTATTAATTTTTATCAAGGGTTAAAGACAACCCTCGACTTCCGTTCGCTCATCAGGAGGCAGACAGTCCAACGCTCTTTTATAGAAACGCCCCTGGGACCAAAAAGCATCCCCATATAACAGGTCAGGAGCACGACGGCTGGTTAATCCATCCAAAGCAAGAGGCCAAAGATCGAACCAAAGAAATTTTGGGTCAAATGGTCAGCGCCCTCATGGCCCTCTCCCGGGC
This sequence comes from Triticum monococcum, assembly GCA_034509565.1. NCBI lineage: Eukaryota > Viridiplantae > Streptophyta > Magnoliopsida > Poales > Poaceae > Triticum > Triticum monococcum. The sequence goes on along the minus strand of CM067845.1, from coordinate 359,229,337 downwards.
GACTGGGCTAGCTGCTCGGTTCCACGCCTCCAGTTAAGCAATCTCCAAACGCAAGGATATCTTCATGTTGCAGATCTCGTATCGGTCCACGCCGGATTAACTTCTGTGAACGATGAGGCCTTGATACATCTCCAACGTATCTATAATTTTTGATTGTGTCATGCTGTTATATTATCAATCTTGGATGTTTTATAATCATTTTATAGTCATTTTATATCATTTTTTGGTACTAACCTATTGACATAGTGCCAAGTGCCAGTTGCTGTTTTTTTTTGCATGTTTTTACATCACACAAAATCAATACCAAACGGAGTCCAAATGCCACGAAACTTTACAGAGATTTTTTATGGACCAGAAGACACCTAAATGGGCCCTGGCTGTGCCTAGGGGGTGCTTTGAGGAGAGCACAACCCACCAGGGCGCGCTAGGAGGCCCAGGCGCGCCCTGGTGGGTTGTGCCCACCTCGGGTGCCCCCCGGACCACCTCTTTGCTCTATAAACACCCCAATATTCCCAAAACCCTAGGGGAGTCGACGGAATATTGATCCAGCCGCCGCAGAGTCCAGAACCACCAGATCCAATCTAGACACCATCTCGGATGGGGTTCACCACCTCCATTGGTGCCTCTCCGATGATGCGTGAGTAGTTCTTTGTAGACCTTCAGGTCCGTAGTTAGTAGCTAGATGGTTTCCTCTCTCTCGCTGAATTCTCAATACAATGGTCTCTTGGAGATCCATATGATGTAACTCTTTTTGCGGTGTGTTTGTTGGGATCGGATGAACTTTGAGTTTATGATCAGTTATATCTTTTTATATCCATGAAAGTATTTGAGTTTCCTTGATCTCTTTTATGCATGATCTCTTATAGCCTCGTATTTCTTATCTAGTATTTGGGTCTTGTTTGGCCAACTCGATCTATTTATCTTGCAATGGGAAGAGGTGCTTTGTAGTAGGTTCGATCTTATGGTGCTTGATCCCAGTGACAGAAGGGGAACCGACACGTATGTATCGTTGCCATTAAGGATAAAACGACGGTGTCTATCTCTACATAGATAGATCTTGTCTACATCATGTCATCGTTCTTATCGCATTACTCCGTTTTTCCATGAACTTAATACACTAGATGCATGCTGGATAGCGGTCGATGTGTGGAGTAATAGTAGTAGATGCAGGCAGGAGTCGGTCTATTAATCTTGGACGTGATGCCTATATAATGATCATTGCCGAGATATCGTCATGATTATTTGAAGTTCTATCAATTTCCCAACAGTAATTTGTTCACCCACCGTTTGCTATTTTTCTCGAGAGAAGCCACTAGTGAAACCTACGGCCCCGGGTCTCTTTCTCATATATTTGCCTTTGCAATCTACTGTTTCTTTGCATTTATTTTTCAGATCTACTAAACCAAAAATACAAAAATACTTTGCTGCACTTTATTTTATTTGCGATCTATTTATTCAATCTATTACAACTTTATGCCGTCCATGCACCAATTTCTGGCGTCGTTACCCGAAAGGGATTGGCAGCCCCTTTAACACGTCGGGTTGCGAGTGGTTGTTATTTGTGTGTCGGGGCTGTTTACGTTGTGTTGCTTGGTCCTCCTACTGGTTCGATAACCTTGGTTTCATCACTGAGGGAAATAACTACCGTCGGTGTGCTGCATCATCCCTTCCTCTTTGGGGAAATACCGATGTAGTCCTAGCCGACAGCAGGCCTTCGAGGGGAACTCCCCTACCCCAAGCAAGGAAGAGAGGGTATGTTTTGTGCCTTTCCTTCTACGAGGTCTAGGCTTCCCCATTCACCCCTTCCCGCGGGGCTTGCTAGAATTTTACGGGATCCAGCTTGACCACCTCACCCCCGGACCCATATTGCACATCTCCGGCTTCGTTGCCCTTTGCGAGATGTTCTTGGGTTGTGAGGCTCATTTTGAGTTATGGAGGAACTATTTCTGCCTCGCCTCCCGTACCCGTGGGGGATCAATTTTTGAAGTAGACGGAGCTGAGCTATGGCGCATAGCCAGAACGGGGTTCGATCTTATGGTGCTTGATCCCAGTGACAGAAGGGGAACCGACACATATGTATCGTTGCTACTAAGGATAAAATGACGGTGTCTATCTCTACATAGATAGATCTTGTCTACATCATGTCATCGTTCCTATCGCATTACTCCGTTTTTCCATGAACTTAATACGCTAGATGCATGCTGGATAGAGGTCGATGTGTGGAGTAATAGTAGTAGATGCAGGCAGGAGTCGGTCTACTAATCTTGGACGTGATGCCTATATAATGATCATTGCCGAGATATCGTCATGATTATTTGAAGTTCTATCAATTTCCCAACTGTAATTTGTTCACCCACCGTTTGCTATTTTTCTCGAGAGAAGCCACTAGTGAAACCTACGGCCCCGGGTCTCTTTCTCATATATTTGCCTTTGCGATCTACTGTTTCTTTGCATTTATTTTTCAGATCTACTAAACCAAAAATACAAAAATACTTTGATGCACTTTATTTTATTTGCGATCTATTTATTCAATCTATTACAACTTTATGCCGTCCATGCACCAATTTCTGGCATCGTTGCCCGAAAGGGATTGACAACCCCTTTAACAGGTCGGGTTGCGAGTGGTTGTTATTTGTGTGTCGGGGCTGTTTACGTTGTGTTGATTGGTTCTCCTACTGGTTCGATAACCTTGGTTTCATCACTGAGGGAAATAACTACCGTCGGTGTGCTGCATCATCCCTTCCTCTTTGGGGAAATACCGACGTAGTCCTAGCCGACAGCAGTCCTTCGCGGGGAACTCCCCTACCCCAAGCAAGGATGAGAGGGTATGTTTTGTGCCTTTCCTTCTACGAGGTCTAGGCTTCCCCATTCACCCCTTCCCGCGGGGCTTGCTAGAATTTTACGGGATCCAGCTTGACCACCTCACCCCCGGACCCATATTGCACATCTCCGGCTTCGTTGCCCTTTGCGAGATGTTCTTGGGTTGTGAGGCTCATTTTGAGTTATGGAGGAACTATTTCTGCCTCGCCTCCCGTACCCGTGGGGGATCAATTCTTTAAGTAGACGGAGCTGAGCTATGGCGCATAGCCAGAACGGGGTATCTTATTGGGACCCCGAAGAAGGATTCCGAAGAGTGGACCTCGGAATGGTTTTATATCGAAGACGTTCCCTTATCCGAGCCAATTCGGAGGGTGTCGTGGTTTTATCACAGCAGATGCCTTAGCGAAAGGACTTAGGTGTGGAGCCAATTCGAAGGGTGTCGTAGTTTTATCAGGGTCTTTATTACAAGATTGACTGTGGAGAGTACGGTGGGTCATTCCAAGATTACCTAGGCGAAGTGACAAAGACATACAAGCGGGATAACCCAGAATTTGGTGTTTACACCTGGCATACAAGATGATCAAGAGGGTAAGTGTAGCTATTGTTACGACATATCTCTCTCAAGGTAGTTTTGGTGATTGATGACAACATGTTTGCGGACTAATCTTGTGCTTTGAATAATTCACAGATTCTCCCCTGGCACGAGACGCCTTCTTTCCCTCGGAGTGTATTTCAAGACGGTGTAGCTCTTTCGTTTCTTTCTCGGTGGACTAGTTGCGTAGAGGGCACCGTACTATCAAGAGGGGGTCCGCTGGGTTTTGCATGGGTGGAATCATCACGTACACATCAGCTTCTCACCCTCCGAGCTTTTCTTGTCCTTTGAAGAGATCTCTCCTCTCTTCCTTGTCTTGTCTGGGTCTAAGCGGCAGTACCGTGCACCCGACGGTAGTACCGCTGAGAAGCCACAAGCGGCAGTACCGCTCCGCAGCGGTAGTACCGCCGTGGCTCCATAGCAGTAGTACCGCTGGGGGCCTGGCACCTCCGCCTGGTCCTCAGCTTCTTTGAGAGATCCCTTCTCCCTCTCTCTCTCACCCCAGCGGTAGTACCGCACTGCCTGCGGTACTACGGCCAAAGGGTCACAAGTGGCAGTACCGCTCCACAGCGGTACTACCGCCCTTGTGTTGGGGAACGTAGTAATTTCAAAAAAAATTCCTACGCACACGCAAGATCATGGTGATGCATAGCAACGAGAGGGGAGAGTGTTGTCTACGTACCAACGCAAACCGACTGCGGAAGCGATCACACAACATAGAGGAAGTAGTCGTACGTCTTCCCGATCCGACCGATCCAAGCACCGTTACTCCGGCACCTCCGAGTTCTTAGCACACGTACAGCTCGATGACGATCCCCGGGCTCCGATCCAGCAAAGCTTTGGGGAGGAGTTCCGTCAGCACGACGGCGTGGTGACGATCTTGATGTTCTACCGACGCAGGGCTTCGCCTAAGCACTGCAACGATATGATCGAGGTGGAATATGGTGGCAGGGGGCACCGCACACGGCTAAGGAACGATCTCAAGGATCAACTTGTGTGTCTTGGGGTGCCCCCTGCCCCCCGTATATAAAGGAGCAAGGGGAGGAGGCGGCCAGCCAAGGTGTGGCGCGCCAAGGGGAGTCCTACTCCCACCGGGAGTAGGACTCCTAGTTGGACTAGGAGAGAAGGGGGAGAATAGGAGGAAGAGAGGAAGGAAAGGGGGGGGACGCCGGCCCCCTTCCCTTGTCCTATTCGGACTAGGAAGGGGAGGGGCGCGCGGCCACCTCTTGCCTCCTCTCCTCTTCTCCCTTAAGGCCCATGTTAGCCCAATAACCCCTCGGGGGGTTCCGGTAACCCCCCCGGTACTCCGGTAAAATGCCGATTTCACCCGGAACAATTCCGATGTCCAAATATAGGCTTCCAATATATCAATCTTTATGTCTCGACCATTTCGAGACTCCTCGTCATGTCCGTGATCACATCCGGGACTCCGAACTAACTTCGGTACATCAAAATGCATAAACTCATAATTACTGTCATCGTAACGTTAAGCGTGCGGACCCTACGGTTCGAGAACAATGTAGACATGACCGAGACACGTCTCCGGTCAATAACCAATAGCGGGACCTGGATGCCCATATTGGCTCCTACATATTCTACGAAGATCTTTATCGGTCAGACCGCATAACAACATACGTTGTTCCCTTTGTCATCGGTATGTTACTTGCCCGAGATTCGATCGTCGGTATCCAATACCTAGTTCAATCTCGTTACCGGCAAGTCTCTTTACTCGTTCTGTAATACAACATCCCATAACTAACTCATTAGTTGCAATGCTTGCAAGGCTTTAAGTGATGTGCATTACCGAGAGGGCCCAGAGATACCTCTCCGACAATCGGAGTGACAAATCCTAATCTCGAAATACGCCAACCCAACATCTACCTTTGGAGACACCTGTAGTACTCCTTTATAATCACCCAGTTACGTTGTGACGTTTGGTAGTACCCAAAGTGTTCCTCCGGTAAACGGGAGTTGCATAATCTCATAGTCATAGGAACATGTATAAGTCATGAAGAAAGCAATAGCAACATACTAAACGATCGGGTGCTAAGCTAATGGAATGGGTCATGTCAATTAGATCATTCAACTAATGATGTGATCCCATTAATCAAATAACAGCTCTTTGTCCATGGTTAGGAAACATAACCATCTTTGATTAACGAGCTAGTCAAGTAGAGGCATACTAGTGACACTCTGTTTGTCTATGTATTCACACATGTATTATGTTTCCGGTTAATACAATTCTAGCATGAATAATAAATATTTATCATGATATAAGGAAATAAATAATTACTTTATTATTGCCTCTAGGGCATATTTCCTTCACCTTGACCCCACTGTCGTAGTACCGTTGGGCAGTCTGGCTCCTACCGCCTCGATTCGAGAGGTCTTTTTCTTGTGTCGGGTTTTGCGGCACTAGTCACGGTTGTAGTGGCGGTAGTACCGTTCCTGGAGCGGTAGTACCGCCCTACCACCGCGGTAGTACCGCAGTTGGATCTGTTCCCTACTAGTCTCCTCAGCACGGCAGTACCGCTGGCTGGCGCGGCAGTACCGCTGATCTGGCGGTAGTACCGCCCCCTCTCAGCGGTAGTACCGCCCTGTGCGGGGCTGGTTGGTGGGGGGCAACGGGATTGTTGCCCCCACTATAAAAGGGAGTCCCCTTCTTCCTTCTCACCCATCTCTTCCTCCCCAAGCTCCATTTATTGCTCAAGCTCCATTAAATACTCCAAGCTTCATTTTACCCGATCTATCTCCCTAGCCAATCAAACTTGTTGATTTGCTTGGGAGTGGTTGAGAAGGCTCCGATCTACACTTCCACCAAGGGATTTTCGATTCCCCCACTCATCCCTAGCGGATCTTGTTACTCTTGGGTGTTTGAGCACCCTAGACGGTTGAGGTCACCTCGGAGCCATATTCCATTGTGGTGAAGCTTCGTGGTCTTGTTGGGAGCCTCCGATTAAGTTGTGGAGATTGCCCCAACCTTGTTTGTAAAGGTTCGGTTGCCGCCTTCAAGGGCACCAATAGTGGAATCACGGCATCTCGCATTGTGTGAGGGCGTGAGGAGAATACGGTGGCCCTAGTGGCTTCTTGGGGAGCATTGTGCCTCCACACCGCTCCGACGGAGACGTACTTCCCCTCAAAAGGAAGGAACTTCGGTAACACATCCTCGTCTTCACCGGATCCACTCTTGGTTATCTCTTACCTTTACTTGTGCAAGCTCTTTAGTGTTTGTTCCCTTGCTTGCTTGTATGCTTGTTGTTATTGCATCATATAGGTTGCTCACCTAGTTGCACATCTAGACAACCTACTTTTATGCAAAGTTTAATTTGGTAAAGAAAAGCTAAAAATTGGTAGTTGCCTATTCACCCCCCCTCTAGTCAACCATATTGATCCTTTTAATTGGTATCAGAGCCTCGTCTCTTTATTAAGGACTTTACCATTCAAAGAGTATGGTTGATACCGTAGACGGTGTGGAGGAACACTCCGGTGTGAATCCGATCTCGTCTACGGGAGATGGGGGAACTTCGGTCTCTCGTGAGGAGTTCAATGTAGCCTTGGAGACATTGAAAACCTCCATGACGACCGAAGTTGAAAGCATGTTTACTAAATTTCTTGAGGGGCTTAAACTATCCACCGCACCGTTGAAAGTGGGTGATCCCGCCAACAAGGTGTCGGATGCTATCCCCGACAAGGGGGAAGCTAGTAGTGAAAAGGCTCCTTCTTCTAGTGGCAAGAATGGCACCGGCATCTTTGCCCATGTGGAACCACCACTTGTTTATGGTGGACCGGTTCCTTCCACTCATTTGAATCATGCCGGTCCTCCCCCTAAGATTGTGAAAATGAGGATTTTTATTCTTGGGTTTACTACTTTAAACGTCATTTAAATCATGTGAACACTAACCTTTGGAGAATCATTGAAGAAGGTTTCTATCCACATGATCCAAGCAACTTCACTCCTCGAGAAGCCGTGGACAATCAATTCAATGAGAATGCTCTCTTCATCATTCAAGATGCAATTCCACCCGAAGACCTACCTCATCTTCGTCCCTTCGCCTTGGCCAAAGATGCATGGCATTGTGTCGTGTCTCTCTACCGGAGAAGCGTAAGCATTCAACGCTCCAACTATGAAGTGGTACAAGATGAGGCTGATGAGTTTGCAATGAAGGAAGATGAAGAACCTCGTGAGCTTTATCGGAGAGTAACCAAACTCGCGGTCTCACTACGAGATCACGGGAGCAAGGACACGGATGACAATTGGATCAAGCGCAAATTCCTCAAGGCAATGATGCCCTGCCACAAGGCCATGTCCTCCGTCATTCGTCAAAGACCGGACTTCCACACTTTGACCTCAAGCGAAGTGTTGGATGAGTTTGTGGCCATGAACATTTTGGACAAGACCGCCGACAATGCGGTGCTTCGTTCTCAATGGGCAAAGAAGCCTAACCTTGCTTTGAAGGCCAAGCTCACCGTGGAAGAAGAAGAGGAGGAAGAAGAGGAGAGCAACCCCGAAGATACGAAGTATGCATATCATGAACACATGGCACTTGCTTCAAGGCAATTTTGGAGCAAGAAAAACTCGAGGCCCAACTTTAGCAAAAACAACTCGAGTGGCACAAGGGGCAAGCAACGTGTAAGGACTTGCTACAATTGCGGCAACGTGAGTCATTTCGTTGCGGAATGCCCGTATGAGAAGAGGGAAGACAATGGTGGCAAACTCATCCGAAAGGACAAGGCCAAGTCGTTCCCCAACAAGAACAACTTCACCAAGAAGACTCCTCCCAAGGCCTTGGTTGTGCGAGAAGAGTACAATGAGGATGATGACGGTGATGAAGATGATGAGTCGGTTGCCATGGCCTCCGTTGCCATTGCAACAACGTCACGGGTGTCTCTCTTCGACTCACCTAACGAGAGCATCACCGCCAAGTGCCTCATGGCTAAAGCCACCAACAAGGTAACCTCCAACATCAAAACTACCATCATTAATCATCCTTCCCCAACGGATAGCATTAATGAATTTGAGGGAGCTAATGTGGAGGCTAACAAGTTTGAGGCCTTTATGGGCAAACTCAAGGGAAAATCTAAGAAGCACTTTGTTGCTCTCTTGGAACAACTTGGTGAGGCCAATGACATGATCGAGGCTCACGAAGACACCATCTCTAAGATGGAAGGGCATAGTCGTGACTATGCCGATGAGATTTCGGATCTTTCCAATGCTCTTGAGGAAGAGCGTGGTCTTCGTTTGGCTCTTGAGGAGTCACACAATGTTGATCATGCTAAGTTAGAGAAAGATTATGATCATGCCCTCGTTGTTTCTCGTGTGCTAAATTCCGAGAAGGCCAAACTCGGGGTTGATCTTGCTAGACTCAAAGAGGAGTTTGATATACTTGACAAGGCCCACAAGGCCTTGAAGGGTATTCATGCTAGTCTCAAGGAGTCTCATGATCAACTCCAAGTGAAGCTAACTAAGGAGAAAGCAACTTTTCCTCATATGGTTTTAATTGATAATGCAAATGCTACTAACCCGTGTTGTGAGCATATACATCTTGTTGAGGAAAATGCTAAGTTGAAGGAGCAACTTGAGAGAGGTCTTGCGACTTGCATACAAGGCAAGAAGAACCTCAACGATCTCTTGATCAACCAAAAGGGAGGTGTGGCCAAGGAAGGGGTTGGGTACGTGCCCGACTCCAAGAACAAGAAGAAGAATGACAAGACCAAACGACCTCCTCCCCTCATGCAAACCTTTGTGAGGGAGGGAGAGAGTGTCCCCGAGGAGAAGAAGAAGAACAAAGTCAAGAAGGGCAATGTCACCTCTCCCAACAAAGCCGGCGATTTTAATCCTTCTTATGTGTTATGCCGTGCTAGTGATGGTCATGTTTATGCCAAATTTGTTGGTTCTCTTCATGAGTACATTGAATGGTCTATTTGGGTTCCTAAGACCCTTGTTACTAACATCAAAGGACCCATTACAAAATGGGTACCTAAAACCAAGCATTGATCTCTTGTAGGTGTTTGCTTCCGGTGGTGGATCATGGTTGCTCGATAGCGGAGCTACAAATCATATGACTAGAAGCAAGGACTTGGTGGTGGACGTGCACAAAGTTTCATCTATGCCCACCAATGTCGAGTGGGGTGACGCCTCATCCTCTAAGGTATTGGGACTTGGCAAGGTGGTCATCTCTCATGATCTCACGATCGAGAAGGTCATGCTTATTGAGTCCCTTGCATACAATTTAATTTCCGTTCATCAACTTGCAATCATGGGCTTTGCCACTTTATTTGATATCGATACCGTGGCCCTCTTGTGGAGCAAGACTCTTAAAGTAGCTTTTGTTGGGCATGTCGAGAACGGTCTATATGTGATTAACTTTTCGGAGCGACCCACTAAGACCGCGACATGCCTAATGGCTAAAGTTGATGTGGGATGGCTTTGGCATCGCCGTTTAGCCCATGTCAATATGAGATCTTTGCAAAGTCTTCTCAAGGGGGACCATGTCCGTGGACTAATGAATGTTAGTTTTGTTAAAGATCGTGCTTGCAGTGCCTGTATCGAAGGAAAGCTACATGAGAAGGTTCACCCTCCCACGACTATCATTTATTCAAAGAGGCCCTTGGAGCTCCTTCACATGGATCTTTTTGGGCCCCCATCCTTCGATAGTCTTGGAGGTAGAAAGTATTGCTTGGTGATTGTGGATGACTACTCAAGGTACACGTGGGTGTATTTCTTCAAGAGGAAGAGCGAGACCCAACAAACCATCATTGACTTTGCAAATGAAGCGCAACGTCAACACAATGCAAAGATCTTGACAATAAGAAGCGACAACGGCACCGAGTTCAAGAACTACACATTGGATGAATTTCTTAGTGATGAGGGAATCAAGCATCAATATTCCGCACCATACATGTAACGCCCCGAGACCGATGTGCCAGGTGTCCTCTGCTTATTCGCTGTTGTTGCCTTGTCATTGCTTGCGTGTCATGCATTGCATATCATATCATCATGTCATAATCTTTTGCATCTCAACTAAATAATTTGTGTGGACATTCGATCCATTTAAATCGAGGGAAGAGTGACTTCTCTTTATAATATATCCTCCCGATATTAGTGGAGCTATTATAAAATAATCCATTCTTATGGAAGCACCTAAAACACACTTGCAAATTTCCCCATGCCTTTGTTATCTCGCTGCTTGACCTCGAACCTTGTCCGTAAATTCTTTCGTCATTTTCCGGAGCTCCACCAAAAATCCGATCATTTTTGGACCTTCCTTTTACCGAGTCTTAGTTCAAACCTTTTGTTTAAATCCAAATGAGTTTGGATTTAAACTTTGCAATCTTGGCCTTTTTCTATTTTCTCGGAACAAGCTCATTTTTGTGAGCCCGTGAAGTTATCCGCATGTCCAACTCCTTCCCCTACCCTCCCTTTCTTTTCTTTCTTATCCATGTGCTGTTTTTTTTCTCGAGAAGAGAGTGTAGAGAGGAGAGAACACAACCCACCAAATTGGCCTAAGGCCCAGCCGCCGGCCTCCCTAGGCGCGGCCCTCCCTCTCCACCAGGCCCACCTCTCCCCGCGGCCCTCCTAAGGCCCAGCAGCAGCCGGCCCACCTAACCCTCTAACCTAGCTCAATCCCTCTCTCCCTCCTAGCGCTGCCAGAGTGAGAGGATCGATCCCATCTCCCTCTCCCTCTCGCTCCCACACGCATCGCACCAGGGGCCCGACCCCATCTCCCCAGCACGCGCGCCCCTCTCTCCCTCGTCCCCACTCCTCTCGTCCACCTCGCGCTACCCCTCTCCTCGCCCTTCCTCGCCCCGCACGCGAGACCTCCCCGACCACCGCGTCCCTGCTCGCACCCAGACCCCATCGCGTCTGGCCCGTGGAGCCGCCCACTGCTCCGCTCCACCGCCCGGCGCGTGCCCGCGAGCCTCCTCGTCCCGGTCTATGGGGGACTCGCCGGAGCCCAGCCGTTGGACCATCAGCCCCTGCGCCAAGCCTTCCCCAAGCCGGAGCCCTGTGCAGCATGGCTGCTGCCTGCCCGCGAGCCTCCTCCGCGCGTCTCCTTCCTCCTACCGCGCCTCGACCAAGCCGTTCCCCACCTCTGCCTTCGTCGCCGTCAGCCGGTGCAGCAGGTCCGCCGGCAAGCCCTGCCTCCTCGACCTCGCTGCCGTCCTGGAGCTCGTCCGCCTCTCCATACCGACGCCCTGGCCTCGGATCCGGAGGGATCTCGTCCGGTCGTCCCCGCCGCCAAGTCCATCGCCGGAGCCGCCGTCCTCTGTCACACCATCGCCGCCTGTTCTGCCCGTCCCTGCATTGGACCCCGACAAGCTGGCTGCCCCGTTTGTTGGGGAACGCAGTAATTTCGAAAATTTTCCTACGCACACGCAAGATCATGGTGATGCACAGCAACGAGAGGGGAGAGTGTTGTCTACGTACCAACGCAGACCGACTGCGGAAGCGATCACACAACGTAGAGGAAGTAGTCGTACGTCTTCTTCCCGATCCGACCGATCCAAGCACCGTTACTCCGGCACCTCCGAGTTCTTAGCACACGTTCAGCTCGATGACGTTCCTCGGGCTCCGATCCAGCAAAGCATCGAGGAAGAGTTCTGTCAGCACGACGGCGTGATGACGATCTTGATGTACTACCGACGCAGGGCTTCGCCTAAGCACTGTAACGGTACGATCGAGGTGGAATTTGGTGGCAGGGGGCACCGCACACGGCTAAGGAACAATCTCAAGGATCAACTTGTGTGCCTTGGGGTGCCCCCTGCCCCCGTATATAAAGGTTGGAGGAGGGGGAGCCGGCCGGCCAGGGAGAGGGAGGCGCAGAGGGAGTCCTACTCCCACCGGGAGTAGGACTCCCCCCTCCAATCCTAATCCTATTAGGACTCCCGGGGGGGGGGGGAAGGAGAGAGAGGGGGGCCGGCCCCTTCTCCTAGTCCTACTAGGACTTGGGGAAGGGGGGGCGCGCGGCTAGGCTGTGGGCTGCCCCTTCTCTCTTTCCCACTAAGGCCCAATAGGCCCATTAGTCTCCCGGGGGGTTCCGGTAACCCTCCCGGTATTCCGGTAAAATCCCGATTTCACCCGGAACACTTCCTATGTCCAAACATAGGCTTCCAATATATCAATCTTTACGTCTCGACCATTTTGAGACTCCTCGTCATGTCCGTGATCTCATCCGGGACTCCTAACAACCTTCGGTACATCAAAATGCATAAACTCATAATAACTGTCATCGTAACGTTAAGCGTGCGGACCCTACGGTTCGAGAACAATGTAGACATGACCGAGACACGTCTCCGGTCAATAACCAATAGCGGGACCTGGATGCCCATATTGGCTCCTACATATTCTACGAAGATCTTTATCGGTCAGACCGCATAACAACATACGTTGTTCCCTTTGTCATCGGTATGTTACTTGCCCGAGATTCGATCGTCGGTATCCAATACCTAGTTCAATCTCGTTACTGGCAAGTCTCTTTACTCGTTCCGTAATACATCATCTCACAACTAACATATTAGTTGCAGTGCTTGCAAGGCTTATGTGATGTGCATTACCGAGAGGGCCCAGAGATACCTCTCCGACAATCGGAGTGACAAACCCTAATCTCGAAATACGCCAACCCAACATATACCATTGGAGACACCTGTAGTACTCCTTTATAATCACCCAGTTACGTTGTGACGTTTGGTAGTACCCAAAGTGTTCCTCCGGTAAACGGGAGTTGCATAATCTCATAGTTATAGGAACATGTATAAGTCATGAAGAAAGCAATAGCAACATACTAAACGATCGGGTGCTAAGCTAATGGAATGGGTCATGTCAATCAGATCATTCAACTAATGATGTGACCTCGTTAATCAAATAACAACTCTTTGTTCATGGTTAGGAAACATAACCATCTTTGATTAACGAGCTAGTCAATAGAGGCATACTAGTGACACTCTGTTGGTCTATGTATTCACACATGTATTATGTTTCCGGTTAATACAATTCTAGCATGAATAATAAACATTTATCATGATATAAGGAAATAAATAATAACTTTATTATTGCCTCTAGGGCATATTTCCTTCAGTCTCCCACTTGCACTAGAGTCAATAATCTAGATTACACTGTAATGATTCTAACACCCATGGAGCCTTGGTGCTGATCATGTTTTGCTCGTGGAAGAGGCTTAGTCAACGGGTCTGCAACGTTCAGATCCGTATGTATCTTGCAAATCTCTATGTCTCCCACCTGGACTAAATCCCGGATGGAGTTGAAGCGTCTCTTGATGTGTTTGGTCCTCTTGTGAAATCTGGATTCCTTTGCCAAGGCAATTGCACCAGTATTGTCACAGAAGATTTTCATTGGACCCGATGCACTAGGTATGACACCTAGATCGGATATGAACTCCTTCATCCAGACTCCTTCGTTTGCTGCTTCCGAAGCAGCTATGTACTCCGCTTCACATGTAGATCCCGCTACAACGCTTTGTTTAGAACTGCACCAACTGACAGCTCCACCGTTTAAAGTAAACACGTATCCGGTTTGCGATTTAGAATCGTCCGGATCAGTGTCAAAGCTTGCATCAACGTAACCTCTTACGGTGAGCTCTTTGTCACCTCCATATATGAGAAACATATCCTTAGTCCTTTTCAGGTATTTCAGGATGTTCTTGACCGCTGTCCAGTGATCCATTCCTGGATTACTTTGGTACCTCCCTGCTAAACTTATAGCAAGGCACACATCAGGTCTGGTACACAGCATTGCATACATGATAGAGCCTATGGCTGAAGCATAGGGAACATCTTTCATTTTCTCTCTATCTTCTGCAGTGGTCGGGCATTGAGTCTTACTCAACTTCATACCTTGTAACACAGGCAACAACCCTTTCTTTGCTTGATCCATTTTGAACTTCTTCAAAATCTTGTCAAGGTATGTGCTCTGTGAAAGTCCAATTAAGCGTTTTGATCTATCTCTATAGATCTTTATGCCTAATATGTAAGCAGCTTCCCCGAGGTCTTTCATCGAAAAACTTTTATTCAAGTATCCCTTTATGCTATCCAGAAATTCTATATCATTTCCAATCAGCAATATGTCATCCACATATAATATTAGAAATGCTACAGAGCTCCCACTCACTTTCTTGTAAATACAGGCTTCTCCAAAAGTCTGTATAAAGCCAAATGCTTTGATCACACTATCAAAGCGTTTATTCCAACTCCGAGATGCTTGCACCAGTCCATAAATGGATCGCTGGAGTTTGCATACTTTGTTAGCTCCCTTTGGATCGACAAAACCTTCTGGTTGTATCATATACAACTCTTCTTCCAGAAATCCATTCAGGAATGCAGTTTTGACATCCATCTGCCATATTTCATAATCATAAAATGCGGCAATTGCTAACATATTTCTGACGGACTTAAGCATCGCTACGGGTGAGAAGGTCTCATCGTAGTCAACTCCTTGAACTTGTCGAAAACCTTTCGCGACAAGTCGAGCTTTATAGACAGTAATATTACCGTCAGCGTCAGTCTTTTTCTTGAAGATCCATTTATTCTCAATTGCTTGCCGATCATCGGGCAAGTCAACCAAAGTCCATACTTTGTTTTCATACATGGATCCCATCTCAGATTTCATGGCCTCAAGCCACTTTGCGGAATCTGGGCTCACCATCGCTTCTTCATAGTTCGTAGGTTCATCATGATCTAGCATCATGACTTCCAGAACTGGATTACCGTACCACTCTGGTGCGGATCTCACTCTGGTTGATCTACGTGGTTCAGTAGTATCTTGTTCTGAAGCTTCATGATCATCATCATTAGCTTCCTCACTGATTGGTATAGGTGTCGCAGAAACAGTTTTCTGTGATGTACTATTTTCCAATAAGGGAGCAGGTACAGTTACCTCGTCAAGTTCTACTTTCCTCCCACTCACTTCTTTCGCGAGAAACTCCTTCTCTAGAAAGTTTCCGAATTTAGCAACAAAAGTCTTGCCTTCGGATCTGTGATAGAAGGTGTATCCAATAGTTTCCTTTGGATATCCTATGAAGACACATTTCTCCGATTTGGGTTCGAGCTTATCAGGTTGAAGCTTTTTCACATAAGCATCGCAGCCTCAAACTTTAAGAAACGACAACTTTGGTTTCTTACCAAACCATAGTTCATAAGGTGTCGTCTCAACGGATTTTGATGGTGCCCTGTTTAACGTGAATGCGGCCGTCTCTAAAGCATAACCCTAAAACGATAGCGGTAAATCAGTAAGAGACATCATAGATCTTTTTCACCATATCTAGTAAAGTACGATTACGACGTTCGGACACACCATTACGTTGTGGTGTTCCGGGTGGCGTGAGTTGCGAAACTATTCCACAATTTTTCAAATGTACACCAAACTCGTAACTCAAATATTCTCCTCCATGATCAGATCGTAGAAACTTTATTTTCTTGTTACGATGATTTTCAACCTCACTCTGAAATTCTTTGAACTTTTCAAATGTTTCAGACTTATGTTTCATTAAGTAGATATACCCATATCTGCTTAAATCATCTGTGAAGGTGAGAAAATAACGATATCCGCCACGAGCCTCAATATTCATCGGACCACATACATCGGTATGTATGATTTCCAATAAATCTGTTGCTCTCTCCATAGTACCGGAGAACGGTGTTTTAGTCATCTTGCCTATGAGGCACGGTTCGCAAGTACCAAGTGATTCATAATCAAGTGGTTCCAAAAGCCCATCAGTATGGAGTTTCTTCATGCGCTTTACACCGATATGACCTAAACGGCAGTGCCACAAATAAGTTGCACTATCATTATTAACTTTGCATCTTTTGGCTTCTACATTATGAATATGTGTATCACTATCTTCGAGATTTTACAAGAATAGACCACTCTTCAAAGGTGCATGACCATAAAAGATATTATTCATATAAATAGAACAACCATTATTCTCTGATTTAAATGAATAACCGTCTCGCATTAAACAAGATCCAGATATAATGTTCATGCTCAACGCTGGCACCAAATAACAATTATTTAGGTCTAATATTAATCCCGAAGGTAGATGTAGAGGTAGCGTGCCGACCGTGATCACATCGACTTTGGAACCGTTTCCCACGCGCATCGTCACCTCGTCCTTTGCTAGTGTCCGCTTATTCTGTAGTCCCTGTTTCGAGTTGCAAATATTAGCAACAGAACCAGTATCAAATACCCAGGTGCTACTGCGAGCATTAGTAAGGTACACATCAATAACATGTATATCACATATACCTTTGTTCACCTTGCCATCCTTCTTATCCGCCAAATACTTGGGGCAGTTCCGCTTCTAGTGACCAGTCTGCTTGCAGTAGAAGCACTCAGTTTCAGGCTTAGGTCCAGACTTGGGTTTCTTCTCTTGAGCAGCAACTTGCTTGCCGTTCTTTTTGAAGTTCCCTTTCTTCTTCCCTTTGCCCTTTTTCTTGAAACTAGTGGTTTTGTTAACCATCAACACTTGATGCTCCTTCTTGATTTCTACCTCCGCAGCTTTCAGCATTGCGAAGAGCTCGGGAATAGTCTTGTTCATCCCTTGCATATTATAGTTCATCACGAAGCTCTTGTAGCTTGGTGGCAGTGATTGGAGAATTCTGTCAATGACGCAGTCATCTGGAAGATTAACTCCCATCTGAATCAAGTGATTATTATACCCAGACATCTTGAGTATATGCTCACTGACAGAACTGTTCTCCTCCATCTTACAGCTATAGAACTTATTGGAGACTTCATATCTCTCAATTCGGGCATTTGCTTGAAATATTAACTTCAACTCCTGGAACATCTCATATGCTCCATGACGTTCAAAACATCGTTGAAGTCCCGATTCTAAGCCGTAAAGCATGGCACACTGAACTATTGAGTAGTCATCAGCTTTGCTCTGCCAGACGTTCATAACATCTTGCGTTGCTCCAGCAGCAGGCCTGTCACCCAGCGGTGCTTCCAGGACGTAATTCTTCTGTGCAGCAATGAGGATAATCCTCAGGTTACAGACCCAGTCCGTGTAATTGCTACCATCATCTTTCAACTTTGCTTTCTCAAGGAACGCATTAAAATTCAACGGAACAATAGCACGAGCCATCTATCTACAATCAACATAAACAAGCAAGATACTATCAGGTACTAAGTTCATGATAAGTTTAAGTTCAGTTAATCAAATTACTTAGGAACTCCCACTTAGATAGACATCCCTCTAATCTTCTAAGTGATTACGTGATCCAAATCAACTAAACCATAACCGATCATCACGTGAGATGGAGTAGTTTTCAATGGTGAACATCGTTATGTTGATCATATCTACTATATGATTCACGCTCGACCTTTCGGTCTCTGTGTTCCGAGGCCATATCTGTATATGCTTGGCTCGTCAAGTATAACCTGAGTATTCTGCGTGTGCAACTGTGTTGCACCCGTTGTATTTGGACGTAGAGCTTATCACACCCGATCATCACGTGGTGTCTGGGCACGACGAACTTTGGCAACGGTGCATACTCAGGGAGAACACTTCTTGATAATTTTAGTGAGAGATCATCTTATAATGCTACCGTCAATCAAAGCAAGATAAGATGCATAAAAGGATAAACATCACATGCAATCAATATAAGTGATATGATATGGCCATCATCATCTTGTGCTTGTGATCTCCATCTCCGAAGCACCGTCATGATCACCATCGTCACCGGCGCGACACCTTGATCTCCATCGTAGCATCGTTGTCGTCTCGCCAATATTATGCTTCCACGACTATCACTACCGTTTAGTAATAAAGTAAAGCATTACATCGCGATTGCATTGCATACAATAAAGCGACAACCATATGGCTCCTGCCAGTTGCCGATAACTCAGTTACAAAACATGATCATCTCATACAATAAAATCAGCATCATGCCTTGACCATATCACATCACAACATACCCTGCAAAAACAAGTTAGACGTCCTCTACTTTGTTGTTGCAAGTTTTACGTGGCTGCTACGGGCTTAAGTAAGAACTCATCTCACCTACGCATCAAAACCACAACGATAGTTTGTCAAATAGACTCCGTTTTAACCTTCTCAAGGACCGGGCGTAGTCACACTTGGTTCAACTAAAGTTGGAGAGACAGTCTTCCGCAAGCCATCTGTGTGCAAAGCACGTCGAGGGAACAGGTCTCGCGTAAGAGTACGCGTAAGGTTGGTCCGGATCGTCTCACCCAACAATACCGCCGAACCAAAGTATGACATGCTGGTAGGCAGTATGACTTGTATCGCCCACAACTCACTTGTGTTCTACTCGTGCAAATAACATCAAACCATAAAACCTAGGCTCAGATGCCACTGTTGGGGAACGCAGTAATTTCGAAAATTTTCCTACGCACACGCAAGATCATGGTGATGCACAGCAACGAGAGGGGAGAGTGTTGTCTACGTACCAACGCAGACCGACTGCGGAAGCGATCACACAACGTAGAGGAAGTAGTCGTACGTCTTCTTCCCGATCCGACCGATCCAAGCACCGTTACTCCGGCACCTCCGAGTTCTTAGCACACGTTCAGCTCGATGATGTTCCTCGGGCTCCGATCCAGCAAAGCGTCGAGGAAGAGTTCCGTCAGCACGACGGCGTGATGATGATCTTGATGTACTACCGACGCAGGGCTTCGCCTAAGCACTGTAACGGTACGATCGAGGTGGAATTTGGTGGCAGGGGGCACCGCACACGGCTAAGGAACGATCTCAAGGATCAACTTGTGTGCCTTGGGGTGCCCCCTGCCCCCGTATATAAGGGTTGGAGGAGGGGGAGCCGGCCGGCCAGGGAGAGGGAGGCGCAGAGGGAGTCCTACTCCCACCGGGAGTAGGACTCCCCCCTCCAATCCTAATCCTATTAGGACTCCCGGGGGGGAAAGGAGAGAGAGGGGGGCCGGCCCCTTCTCCTAGTCCTACTAGGACTTGGGGAAGGGGGGGGGCGGCTAGGCTGTGGGCTGCCCCTTCTCTCTTTTCCACTAAGGCCCAATAGGCCCATTAGTCTCCCGGGGGGTTCCGGTAACCCTCCCGGTATTCCGGTAAAATCCCGATTTCACCCGGAACACTTCCTATGTCCAAACATAGGCTTCCAATATATCAATCTTTATGTCTCGACCATTTCGAGACTCCTCGTCATGTCCGTGATCTCATCCGGGACTCCGAACAACCTTCGGTACATCAAAATGCATAAACTCATAATAACTGTCATCGTAACGTTAAGCGTGCGGACCCTATGGTTCGAGAACAATGTAGACATGACCGAGACACGTCTCCGGTCAATAACCAATAGCGGGACCTGGATGCCCATATTGGCTCCTACATATTCTACGAAGATCTTTATCGGTCAGACCGCATAACAACATACGTTGTTCCCTTTGTCATCGGTATGTTACTTGCCTGAGATTCGATCGTCGGTATCCAATACCTAGTTCAATCTCGTTACTGGCAAGTCTCTTTACTCGTTCCGTAATACATCATCTCACAACTAACATATTAGTTGCAGTGCTTGCAAGGCTTATGTGATGTGCATTACCGAGAGGGCCCAGAGATACCTCTCCGACAATCGGAGTGACAAACCCTAATCTCGAAATACGCCAACCCAACATATACCATTGGAGACACCTGTAGTACTCCTTTATAATCACCCAGTTACGTTGTGACGTTTGGTAGTACCCAAAGTGTTCCTCCGGTAAACGGGAGTTGCATAATCTCATAGTTATAGGAACATGTATAAGTCATGAAGAAAGCAATAGCAACATACTAAACGATCGGGTGCTAAGCTAATGGAATGGGTCATGTCAATCAGATCATTCAACTAATGATGTGACCTCGTTAATCAAATAACAACTCTTTGTTCATGGTTAGGAAACATAACCATCTTTGATTAACGAGCTAGTCAAGTAGAGGCATACTAGTGACACTCTGTTGGTCTATGTATTCACACATGTATTATGTTTCCGGTTAATACAATTCTAGCATGAATAATAAACATTTATCATGATATAAGGAAATAAATAATAACTTTATTATTGCCTCTAGGGCATATTTCCTTCACCGTTGACCTTGCTGCCTTTGTCGTGGCCCGGTCAACACAGTCACCCGGAGTCCATCTTTGGTTGCACGCCAAGTACCACGACATACGGCGCCCGAACGACCACCGAACCGGAAACGCCAAGTACCCCTACGCGCGAAGACGCCAAGTCCGTTTCGGGATCCGTCAAGTTCGTCTACGAACCAAGAACAACTACCGTCTCCGAAGAACCGTGTAACGGAACCGTCAAGTTCGACTATGACTCGTGTACGACTACATGGGATTCCTCGGACGCCAAGTTCAACGATGCATCAAGTTCCTCGCCGTGACCCTGAACATCTGCAGGAAAACATGTACCACTACCGTCGCTCGAACGTTTGCAGAACATGTACTGTCGACCCTTGAAGACCCGTGGACGGCAAGTTCCTTGTTGACCCCGAACACCTACGAAGTGTGAACATCTACGAAGCAAGAACAACTACTTCCACTACCGCCGTCGCGAGAACGCCTACTTCCCTCTATGATTGAGAGCCGCCCCCTTTGCATGCACCGGGAAGGTATAACCGCCGAGACGATGCCCGTGAATGAATGCATGTTGTATGAGATGCACCCTTGTTCGATAACGTTGCCCCTCTTTTGCCTTGCCACCATCTTGTGGGAACCCGGTATCCGGGATCACCCCACCTCCTATCGCGTGTTACGCTCCCGTCACTTTTCCTTTTGCGCCGGTATCTCCGCGAGTTACCGGAACCGATATGTTGCCGTGGCATCATTCTCGGATTCGTTGCCGTGGCACCCCCTTTTTTTCCTTCCACCACGGTGACAAATGCTTCACATTCTCATACCAACATTTTTTTCATAAAATTGCTTTAAACTGGTTCATGTCATCCGCATCATGATAACAACAATTAAAATTTTTTAAATTGATGTTTGGTTAAATTTACTCCTATGCCATGTTAAAATGATTTAATTCATAACTAAATAACCGTAACTCCGATTTTAATAAACTTTATATGTAAATGGGGTAGAATTTTGCCTAGTTTATCATGGTGACCTTACTTTGCATGTTAAACAACTCTAAAATTGTGTTTACGGCAGATCAGTACCAAATCTAAAATATGCTATGGGGATTTACCGGAATTGTTGTTCGTTGCTTCCGGCCTCATTTAACCTTGACTAGATAGGTAGTTTTACTTTGCTTCACCCTCTGGCCATGTTTAATAACATTTAATATTGTTGGGTACATAAACGAGTTCGAACTAAATAAGACATGTGGTGTTCCGTCAATATGCAACCCGTTGCATATTGAGCTCCACTTAATTTGTAGGATTGCTTATGCACTTAGCCATGCCATGCTTCATTAAACCGGACATGCATCATACTTGATTGTGCATCATGCCATGTTGATGTGTTGGTTGTTTACTATGTGGTTTGCTCTTTTCCGGTGATTGCTTCTTCGGGTTGGTTCCGATAACGTCGAGTTTGTGAGGACCCGTTCTTCTACGTCCGTTTGTCTTCTTCATGGACTTGTTCTTCTTCCTTGCGGGATTTCAGGCAAGATGATCATACCCTCGAAATCACTACTATCTTTGCTATGCTAGTTTGCTCGCTCTTTTGCTATGCCATTGCTATGATGCCTACCACTTGCTTGTCAGCCTCCCAAATTGCCATGTTCAGCCTCTAACCCATCGTTGTCCTAGCAAACCGTTGATTGGCTATGTTACCGCTTTGCTCAGCCCCTCTTATAGCGTTGTTAGTTGTAGGTGAAGATTGAAGTTTGTTCCTTGTTGGAACATGGAGATGCCGTTCCTTGTTGGAACATGTTTACTTGTTGGGATATCACAATATATCTTATTTAATTAATGCATCTATATACTTGGTAAAGGGTGGAAGGCTCGGCCTTATGCCTGGTGTTTTGTTCCACTCTTGCCGCCCTAGTTTCCGTCATATCGGTGTTATGTTCCCGGATTTTGCGTCCCTTACGCGGTTGGGCTATAATGGGAACCCATTGACAGTTTGCCTTAAGTAAAGCTTCTCCAGCAATGCCCAACATTGGTTTTACCATTTGCCACCTAGCCTTTTTCTTCCCTTGAGTCGGCCGGCTCAAGGGTCATCATTATTTTAACCCCCCCGGGCCAGTGCTCCTCTGAGTGTTGGTCCGAACTAGAGTCATGTGCAGCGCCCCCTCGGGGAAACTCGAGGTTTGGTTTTAGTTATATGGAGAGCTCATCTGAGTGTGCCCTGAGAACGAGATATGTGCAGCTCCTATCGGGATTTGTCGGCACATTCGGGCGGTGTTGCTGGTTTAGTTTTACCCTTTCGAAATGTCTTGTTGTACCGAGGTACCGAGTCTGATCAGAATGTCTCGGGTGGAGGTCTATTCCTTCGTTGACCATGAGAGCTTGTTATGGGCTAAGTTGGGACACCCTGCAGGGATTTGAACTTTCGAAAGCCGTGCCCGCGGTTATGGGCAGATGGGAATTTGTTAACGTCCGGTTGTAGAAAACCTGAAGTTGACCTTAATTAAAATGAATCAACTGCGTGTGTAACCGTGATGGTCTCTTTCCGGCGGAGTCCGGGAAGTGAACACGGTTGTTGGAGTTATGCTTGACGTAGGTAGCTATAGGATCACTTCTTGATCATACTTTTACCGATCGTGCTTTGCCTTCTCTTCTCGCTCTCTTTTGCGAATAGGTTAGCCACCATATATGCTAGTCGCTTGCTGCAGCTCCACCTCATACCTTTACCTTACCCATAAGCTTAAATAGTCTTGATCGCGAGGGTGCGAGATTGCTGAGTCCCCGTGGCTCACAGATACTTTCAAAACCAGTTTGCAGGTGCCGATGAGTTCGTGCAGATGACGCAACCAAGCTCAGGAGGAGCTCGATGAAGATCTTGTCCTTTGTGTTGTTTCGTTCTAGTTGATCAGTAGTGGAGCCCAGTTGGGGTCGATCGGGGACCTTTGTCGCATTTGGGGTTCTTCTTTTATTTTGGTTCCATAGTCGGACCATGAGTGTATTTGATTGATGTAATGCTTTATTCATGTATTTGTGTGAAGTGGCGATTGTAAGCCAACTATGTAACTCTTTCCCTTTATGTATTACATGGGTTGTGTGAAGATTACCTCACTTGCGACATATGCCTTCAATGCGATTATGCCTCTAAGTCGTGCCTCGACACGTGGGAGATATAGTCGCATCGAGGGTGTGACAATACACCCCTCAACAAAACGGTGTTGCGGAGAGGAAGAACCGGACATTGATGGATGCGGCAAGGACCATGATGGCGGAGTTCAAGTCTCCATACAACTTTTGGGCCGAAGCCATCAACACCGCGTGTCATGCATCCACTCGGCTCTACCTCCGCAAGGGCTTGAACAAGACCCCATATGAGATACTCACCGGTAACAAGCCCAACCTCAAGTACTTCTGGGTATTCGGGTGTAAGTGTTTCATTCTCAAGAAAGGTGTTCGGTTGTCTAAATTTGAGGCTAGAGCTTATGAGGGCATATTTGTTGGTTATGCTACAAACTCTCATGCTTACCATGTCCTTAATAAATCCACGGGACTTATTGAGGAGACGTGTAATGTGGAGTTTGATGAGAATAACGGCTCCCAAGTGGAGCAAAGTGGCACTTGTGATGTAGGTGATGAAATTCCTCCTCAAGCCATAAGAAGAATGGGTGTTGGTTTCATCCTACCCATTGAGGAACCCCTTGTGGCCGAAGGAGAAGGATAATGCTCCACTCAAGTGGAGCCATCACCAACCAAAGGCCCACACGCTTCCGAAGAACAAAGTGAAGGCCCTCAACCTCATGAACAAGACCAAGGGCAAGATCATACTCAAGACGGTGGTGACACACCAAGTGATGCCCAAGGTCAAGTTCTCTCCCCCGAGCAAGTTCAAGATCAAGAACAAGTTCATGACGGCGCTCAAGATGATCAAGTAACCGCTCCTCAACTCACCACCGAGGAGGAATTAGAGCGTCGTGCCACCAAGGTTGCTTCCAAGCTCTCCACCAAGGATCATCTCATGACGAATGTGCTTGGAAGCTTAAGAAAGGGGGTAAGCACTCGTAGACAATTAGCAAATTATTGTGAGCATCACGCGTTTGTCTCTTGTGTGGAACCCCACAAGGTCTATGAGGCGCTAGAAGATCCGGATTGGCTCAATGCCATGCACGAAGAACTCAACAACTTCGAGCGCAACAAAGTGTGGAGATTGGTGCCAAGGCCAACAAGGAACCATAATGTCATTGGAACCAAGTGGATATTCAAGAACAAGCAAGATGCCCATGGGATTATCATTCGCAACAAGGCTCGTTTGGTAGCACAAGGCTACTCCCAAGTCGAGGGTATCGACTACGGTGAAACCTTTGCTCTCGTTGCTCGTCTTGAATCCATTCGCATGTTGATTGCATATGCTTCTCATCATAACTTTAAGTTACAACAAATGGATGTGAAGAGTGCTTTTCTTAATGGTCCCATTAATGAATTGGTTTACGTCAAGCAACCCCCCGGGTTCGAGGATTCCTACTTTCCCGATCATGTGTATCAACTCGATAAGGCACTCTATGGCCTTAAACAAGCCCCACGTGCATGGTATGACCACCTTACCGAGTTGTTACAAGACCGTGGTTTTGAAGTTGGGCTAATCGACCCCACTCTTTTTACTAAGAAGGTCAAAGGGGAGTTGTTTGTGTGCCAATTATATGTTGTTGATATTATCTTTGGTTCTCCTAACAAAGCTTTCAATGAGGAATTTGCCGCTCTCATGACCTCAAAGTTCGAGATGTCCTCCATGGGAGAGTTGAAGTTCTTTCTAGGGTTCGAAGTGAAGCAAAGAAGAGAAGGAACCTTCATCAATCAATCCAAATACACCCAAGACATGCTCAAGAGATTCAAGCTAAGTGACGTCAAGCCGGCCTCCACTCCAATGCCCACCAAGTGCCAACTTGACTTAGATCCAAATGGTAAAGTGGTGGATCAAAAGGTATATCGTTCCATGATTGGTTCCTTGCTTTATCTTTGTGCATCTAGACCGGACATCATGTTGAGTGTGGGAATTTGTGCACGGTTTCAAGCCGCACCTAAGGAAAGTCACTATGTGGCGGTCAAACGAATCTTTCGATATTTGGCTCATACCCCAAACTTTGGCTTATGGTACCCAAGAGGATCAAACTTCAAGCTTGTAGGGTACTCGGATTCCGATTGGGCGGGAGACAAAGTGAATAGGAAGTCCACTTCCGGAGGGTGCCAATTTGGTTGCTCTTTGGTAAGTTGGTCTTCCAAAAATCAAAGTTGTGTGTCTCTCTCGTCCACTGAGGCGGAGTATGTTGCCGCCGGTAGTTGTTGTGCACAACTTCTATGGATGAGGCAAACTTTAAAGGATTACGGTGTCACTTGTGACAAAGTGCCTCTTTGGTGTGACAATGAAAGTGCCATCAGGATTTCTCTCAACCCAGTGCAACACTTCAAAACGAAGCATATTGAGATTCGGTATCACTTCATCCAAGATCACATTAGGCGAGGAGAGATCGAGCTCAACTATGTCAACACTCATGACAACCTTGCAGATATTTTCACGAAGCCCTTGGATGAAACAAGATTTCGCGAGTTAAGGCATGAGCTAAATATCATTGATTCGAGCAATGTGGCTTGAACCCGTGCACACCCTACCACGCTCAATTTGTTGTCTAGTTTAGGTGTAGGCATGGACATAGGGGGAGTGTTGTTCTCTCAATGAACTCTCCCTCCCCCCATTATGCATAAATTGATCAAGTCTTTCACTTTAGCCATTATTGATGGCACTTGTGCTTAAAAGATGAGTTTTGGTCATGGGCCCAAGGTTAAAATCTTCGTGGTGCCATACCTTTTGACTCAAACATAGGTGGCCTCGGCCACCGCCCTCTTGTGAAGAGGTGTGTCTTGGCCGTTCGCTGGTGTGTTTGCCATTTTTGTCGTTTCGTCGAGCTAAAGCCGTGTCTGTTTAGTTGCCGTGGCGTGCTGGGCGGTACTACCGCTGGTGGTGCGCGGTACTACCGCTTGTAAGCGGTACTACCGCCCCCAGCACGGTACTACAGCTGGGGGACGAGAACAGGGGGTTAAGTCGGGGGCAGGGGGAGGTTTCTTCTCCCCCATACCCATTCACTTCAGGGCTCCGGCGGATCTCCGTCTCCGGGGCGTCCCTCTCCATTTCCTTTGGTGGAGTCGATCCCCACCACGTCCTCTTGCCATGGATGCCGGTATTGCCCCCGTTCCTTCTTTCGTTTTGTCTCCTTTTCAGTTCTTGTTTCTTAGGGGCAATGGTGGTTGCATCTCTAGATTTTTGGCTAAATCTAGGCTTGAGTTGGTTGGAGAAAGCAACTAGACTATCTCGATTAGAGTTTGGTAGGATTATTTTTGAATTTGGTAGGCCGGTAGTGCCGGATCTGACCACGGTAGTAGGAACCCGCTGTTTCACCGCCTCGTGCTAAGAAACTGTTGTTTCTCCACCTCAAGCGGTACTACCGCTCTCTTGGAGCGGTACTACTGCTTGACCTAGAGCGGTACTACCGCTCCCTCTGGGGCGGT
Source organism: Triticum monococcum (assembly GCA_034509565.1). Lineage (NCBI taxonomy): Eukaryota > Viridiplantae > Streptophyta > Magnoliopsida > Poales > Poaceae > Triticum > Triticum monococcum. The sequence goes on along the minus strand of CM067845.1, from coordinate 359,202,307 downwards.
ACTACCGCGGGCAGGTCACGGTACTACCGCTACATGCCAATTTCCATCATTTTCCTGCCTGTACTACCGCTACATGCCAATTTCCATCATTTTCCTGCCTTACCTTGATCTTTTGTTGAGTTTGTTGGCTTATGGTTGTTCTTTCTGGTTGTTTTGCATGTTCTTGTGTTTGGCTCCAGGTGATGACCCTTCCGAGCAGCAAGGTCACCGTATCAACCCCGGGCGTGCCACATCAAAACGCTACCGTACCTCTGAGCCAGCCGGTGGTTCCTCGAGCACCCAACCACCTCCAGCAAGTGCATATGCAAGTGTTCCTCCACCTCAGCAATCAAAGCGGGCCACCCACAAACCCAAAGGGAAGACTGTGACTGAGATGACCAACAAGGAGTTTTGGGAGAAGCGTCGCCGCAACCCCTATGCGGTGGCCCAAGAACCCACTTTGGTCAACCGCCCGTTCTGGAACCGTTTTCAGTTTGCCATCTACTTTGATGTGATCAAGGCCAAGAAGAATCTTTTTGTTGATGTTCGCTCCATTTATACTGATGCTATGGAGAAGGACCCAGAGTACTTTGGCGAAGCCCTTCAGATGTGCACTCAGCTGAACATTCTCAGGATCATGCAATTCAACAAGGATTTTGATGCGGATTTGGTATCTCAATTCTATGCCACCGTCCATCTTGGGATGGATGTCGACAGGACTCTGACATGGATGACCAATGGCAAGCTACTTTCTGTCAAGTGGAAGGCTTTCATGGAGTTACTGTTGGGGAACGTAGCAGAAATTCAACATTTTCTACGCATCACCAAGATCAATCTATGGAGTAATCTAGCAACGAGGGGAAGGAGAGTGCATCTACATACCCTTGTAGATTGCTAAGCGGAAGCGTTCAAGTGAACGGGGTTGATAGAGTCGTACTCGTCGTGATCCAAATCACCGATGATCCTAGTGCCGAACGGACGGCACCTCCGTGTTCAACACACGTACAGCCCGGTGACATCTCCTACGCCTTGATCCAGCAAGGGGAGAAGGAGAGGTTGGGAAGACTCCATCCAGCAGCAACACGATGGCGTGGTGGTGGTGAAGGAGCGCGGGACTCTAGCAGGGCTTCGCCAAGCACTACGAGAGACGAGGAGGGAGAGGGGTAGGGCTGAGCCAACAGGGAGAGCAAATCACATGTGTTGGGCAGCCCTAAACCTCAAGTATATATAGGGGGAGGGGAGGGGCTGCGCCCCCACCTAGGGTTCCCTCCCTAGGGGTGGCGGCCAGCCCTAGATCCCATCTAGGGGGTGGCCAAGGGGGGAGAGAGGGGGGCGCACCACTAGGTGGGCCTTAGGCCCATCTGAGCCTAGGGTTTGCCCCCTTCCCCTCTTGGAGGCGCCTTAGGCCTTGGTGGGAGGCACCCCAGCCCACCTAGGGGTTGGTCCCTTCCCACTATTGGCCCATGTAGGCCTCCGGGGCTGGTGGCCCCACCTGGTGGACCCCCGGACCCCTCCGGTGGTCCCGGTACACTACCGGTGATGCGCGGAACACTTCCGGTGGCCAAAACCATACTTCCTATATATCAATCTTTACCTCCGGACCATTCTGGAACTCCTCGTGACGTCCGGGATCTCATCCGGAACTCCGAACAACATTTTGTAACCGCGTACATACTTTCCCTATAACCCTAGCGTCATCGAACCTTAAGTGTGTAGACCCTACGGGTTCGGAAGTCATGCAGACATGGCCGAGACAACTCTCCGGTCAATAACCAACAGCGGGATCTGGATACCCATGTTGGCTCCCACATGCTCCACGATGATCTCATCGGATGAACCACGATGTCAAGGACTTAATCAATCCCGTATACAATTCCCTTTGTCTAGCGGTACGATACTTGCCCGAGATTCAATCGTCGGTATCCCGATACCTTGTTCAATCTCGTTACCAGCAAGTCTCTTTACTCGTTCTGTAACACATCATCCCGTGATCAACTCCTTGATCACATTGTGCACATTATGATGATGTCCTACCGAGTGGGCCCAGAGATACCTCTTCGTTTACACGGAGTGACAAATCCCAGTCTCGATTCGTGCCAACCCAACAGACACTTTCGGAGATACCTGTAGTGTACCTTTATAGCCACCCAGTTACGTTGTGACGTTTGGCACACCAAAAGCACTCCTACGATATCCAGGAGTTGCACAATCTCATGGTCTAAGGAAATGATACTTGACATTAGAAAAGCTTTAGCATACGAACTACATGATCTTGTGCTAGGCTTAGGATTGGGTCTTGTCCATCGCATCATTCTCCTAATGATGTGATCCCGTTATCAACGACATCCAATGTCCATGGTCAGGAAACCGTAACCATCTATTGATCAACGAGCTAGTCAACTAGAGGCTTACTAGGGACATGGTGTTGTCTATGTATCCACACATGTATCTGAGTTTCCTATCAATACAATTCTAGCATGAATAATAAACGATTATCATGAACAAGGAAATATAATAATAACCAATTTATTATTGCCTCTAGGGCATATTTCCAACAGTCTCCCACTTGCACTAGAGTCAATAATCCAGTTCACATTGATATGTGATTAACACTCAAGGTCACATCCCCATGTGACTAACACCCAAAGAGTTCTGGGTTTGATCATGTTATGCTTGTGAGAGAGGTTTCAGTCAACGGGTCTGCAACATTTAGATCTGTATGTACTTCGCAAATTTCTATGTCATCTTGTAGATGCAACTACTACGCTACATTTGGAGTCATTTCAAATAACTGTTCTACTTGGAGCTATTCTAAATTGTTGCTCCATTATACATATCCGGTATCTCTACTCAGAGCTATCCGGATAGGTGTTAAGCTTGCATTGACGTAACTCTTTACGTCGAACTCTTTATCACCTCCATAACCGAGAAACATATCCTTATTCCTCTAAGGATAATTTAGACCGCTATCTGGTGATCTGAAGGAAATATGCCCTAGAGGCAATAATAAAGTTATTATTTATTTCCTTATATCATGATAAATGTTTATTATTCATGCTAGAATTGTATTAACCGGAAACATAATACATGTGTGAATACATAGACAAACAGAGTGTCACTAGTATGCCTCTACTTGACTAGCTCGTTAATCAAAGATGGTTATGTTTCCTAACCATGAACAAAGAGTTGTTATTTGATTAACGGGATCACATCATTAGTTGAATGATCTGATTGACATGACCCATTCCATTAGCTTAGCACCCGATCGTTTAGTATGTTGCTATTGCTTTCTTCATGACTTATACATGTTCCTATGACTATGAGATTATGCAGCTCCCGTTTACCGGAGGAACACTTTGGGTGCTACCAAACGTCACAACGTAACTGGGTGATTATAAAGGAGTACTACAGGTGTCTCCAAAGGTAGATGTTGGGTTGGCGTATTTCGAGATTAGGATTTGTCACTCCGATTGTCGGAGAGGTATTTCTGGGCCCTCTCGGTAATGCACATCACATAAGCCTTGCAAGCATTGCAACTAAGAAGTTAGTTGCTAGATGATGTATTATGGAACGAGTAAAGAGACTTGCCGGTAACGAGATTGAACTAGGTATTGGATACCGACGATCGAATCTCGGGCAAGTAACATACCGATGACAAAGGGAACAACGTATGTTGTTATGCGGTCTGACCGATAAAGATCTTCGTAGAATATGTAGGAGCCAATATGGGCATCCAGGTCCCGCTATTGGTTATTGACCGGAGACGTGTCTCGGTCATGTATACATTGTTCTCGAACCATAGGGTCCGCACGCTTAAGGTTTCGATGACAGTTGTATTATGAGTTTATGAGTTTTGATGTACCGAAGGAGTTCGGAATCCCGGATGAGATCGTGGACATGACGAGGAGTCTCGAAATGGTCGAGACGTAAAGATCGATATATTGGACGACTATATTCGGACATCGGAAAGGTTCCGAGTGATTCGGGTATTTTCCAGAGTACCGGGTAGTTACGGGAGAGGTAATGGGCCTTGATGGGCTTTAGTGGGAAGAGGAAAAGGCTGCTGCGCCCCCCCTCCCCTTTGGTCCGAATTGGACTAGGGAAAAGGGGGCCGGCCACCTTTCCTACTCCTCCTATTCCTTCTCCCTTCCTCCCCTCTTGGTGGACTCCTACTAGGACTTGGAGTCCTAGTAGGACTCCCTATCCTGGCCGCACCTTTGCCTTGGCCGGCCTCCTCCTCATCCATCCTTTATATACAGGGGCAGGGGGCACCCCATAGACACAAGTTGATCCTTGAGATCGTTCCTTAGCCGTGTGCGGTGCCCCCTGCCACCAAATTCCACCTCGATCATACCGTTGCAGTGCTTAGGCGAAGCCCTGCGTCGGTAGTACATCAAGATCGTCACCATGCCGTCGTGCTGACGGAACTCTTCCTCGACGCTTTGCTGGATCGGAGCCCGAGGATCGTCATCGAGCTGAACGTGTGCTAAGAACTCGGAGGTGCCGGAGTAACGGTGCTTGGATCGGTCGGATCAGGAAGAAGACGTACGACTACTTCCTCTATGTTGTGTGATCGCTTCCGAAGTCGGTCTGCGTTGGTACGTAGACAACACTCTCCCCTCTCGTTGCTATGCATCACCATGATCTTGCGTGTGCATAGGAATTTTTTTGAAATTACTACGTTCCCCAACAGTGGCATCCGAGCTAGGTTTTATGGTTTGATGTTATTTGCACGAGTAGAACACAAGTGAGTTGTGGGCGATACAAGTCATACTGCCTACCAGCATGTCATACTTTGGTTCGGCGGTATTGTTGGACGAGACGACCCGGACCAACCTTACGCGTACGCTTACGCGAGACCGGTTCCCTCGACGTGCTTTGCACATAGATGGCTTGCGGGCGACTGTCTCTCCAACTTTAGTTGAACCGAGTGTGGCTACGCCCGGTCCTTGAGAAGGTTAAAACGGAGTCTATTTGACAAACTATCGTTGTGGTTTTTGATGCGTAGGTGAGATGAGTTCTTGCTTAAGCCCATAGCAGCCACGTAAAACATGCAACAACAAAGTAGAGGACGTCTAACTTGTTTTTGCAGGGCATGTTGTGATGTGATATGGTCAAGACATGATGCTAAATTTTATTGTATGAGATGATCATGTTTTGTAACCGAGTTATCGGCAACTGGCATGAGCCATATGGTTGTCGCTTTATTGTATGCGATGCAATCGCGATGTAATGCTTTACTTTATCACTAAGCGGTAGCGATAGTCGTGGAAGCATAAGATTGGCGAGACGACAACGATGCTACGATGGAGATCAAGGTGTCACGCCGGTGACGATGGTGATCATGACGGTGCTTCGGAGATGGAGATCACAAGCACAAGATGATGATGGCCATATCATATCACTTATATTGATTGCATGTGATGTTTATCTTTTTATGCATCTTATCTTGCTTTGATTGACGGTAGCATTATAAGATGATCTCTCACTAAATTATCAAGAAGTGTTCTCCCTGAGTATGCACCATTGCCAAAGTTCGTCGTGCCCAGACACCACGTGATGATCGGGTGTGATAAGCTCTACGTCCAAATACAACGGGTGCAAAACAGTTGCACACGCGGAATACTCAGGTTAAACTTGACGAGCCTAGCATATGCAGATATGGCCTCGGAACACAGAGACCGAAAGGTCGAGCGTGAATCATATAGTAGATATGATCAACATAACGATGTTCACCATTGAAAACTACTCCATCTCACGTGATGATCGGTTATGGTTTAGTTGATTTGGATCACGTGATCACTTAGAGGATTAGAGGGCTGTCTATCTAAGTGGGAGTTCTTAAGTAATATGATTAATTGAACTTTAATTTATCATGAACTTAGTCCTAGAAGTATTAGCATATCTATGTTGAAGATCAATAGCTCGCGTTGTTGCTTTCATATGTTCCTAGAGAAAATTGTGTTGAAAGATGTTAGTAGCAATGATGCGGATTGGATCCGTGATCTGAGGTTTATCCTCATTGCTGCACAGAAGAATTATGTCCTTGATGCACCGCTAGGTGACAGACCTATTGCAGGAGCAGATGCAGACGTTATGAACGTTTGGCTAGCTCAATATGATGACTACTTGATAGTTTAGTGCACCATGCTTAACGGCTTAGAATTGGGACTTCAAAGACGTTTTGAACGTCATGGACCATATGAGATGTTCCAGGAGTTGAAGTTAATATTTCAAGCAAATACCCGAATTGAGAGATATGAAGTCTCCAACAAGTTCTATAGCTAAAAGATGGAGGAGAATCGCTCAACTAGTGAGCATATGCCCAGATTTTCTGAGTACTACAATCACTTGAATCAAGTGGGAGTTAATCTTCCAGATAAGATAGTGATTGACAGAATTCTCTAGTCACCATCACCAAGTTAGTAGAACTTCGTGATGAACTATGATATGCAAGGGATAACGGAAACGACTCCCAAGCTCTTCGTAATGCGGTAATTGACGAAGGTAGAAATCAAGAAAAACATCAAGTGTTGATGGTAGACAAGACCACTAGTTTCAAGAAAAGGGCAGAGGGAAGAATGGGAACTTCAAGAAGAACGGCAAGCGAGTTGCTGCTCAAGTGAAGAAGCCCAAGTCTGGTCCTAAGCCTGAGACTAAGTACTTCTACTGCAAAGGGACTGGTCACTGAAAGCGGAACTACCCCAAGTGATTAGCGGATAAGAAGGATGGCAAAGTGAACATAAGTATATTTGATATACATGTTATTGATGTGTACTTTACTAGTGTTTATAGCAAACCCTCAGTATTTGATACTAGTTCAGTTGCTAAGATTAGTAACTCGAAACGGGAGTTGCAGAATAAACAGAGACTAGTTAAGGGTGAAGTGACAATGTGTGTTGGAAGTAGTTCCAAGATTGATATGATCATCATCGCACACTCCCTATAAATTCGGGATTAGTGTTGAAATAAGTGTTATTTGGTGTTTGCGTTGAGCATGAATATGATTTGATCATGTTTATTGTAATACGGTTATTCATTTAAGTAAGAGAATAAATTGTTGTTCTGCTTACATGAATAAAACCTTATATGGTTACACACCCAATGAAAATAGTTCGTTGGATCTCGATCGTAGTAATACACATAATCATAATATTGAAACCAAAAGATGCAAAGTTAATAATGATAGTGCAACTTGTTTGTGGCACTGCTGTTTAGGTCATATTGGTGTAAAGCACATGAAGAAACTCCATGCTGATGGGTTTTTGGAATCACTTGATTATGAATCAGTTGATGCTTGCGAACCATGCCTCATGGGCAAGATGACTAAGACTCTGTTCTTCGGAACAATGGAGCGAGCAACAGATTTGTTGGAAATCATACATACTGATGTATGTGGTCCGATGAATATTGAGGCTCGCGACAGGTATCATTATTTTCTGATCTTCACAGATGATTTGAGCAGATATGAGTATATCTACTTGATGAAACATAAGTCTGAAACATTTGAAAAGTTCAAAGAATTTCAGAGTGAAGTGAAAAATCATCGTAACAAGAAAATAAAGTTTCTATGATCTGATCGTAGAGAAGAGTATTTGAGTTACGAGTTTGGCCTTCAGTTAAAAACAATGTGAAATAGTTTCACTACTCATGCCACATGGAACACCACAGTGTAATGGTGTGTCCGAATGTCATAACCGTACTTTATTGGATATAGTGCAATCTATGATGTTTCCTACCGATTTACCACTATCGTTTTTGGGGTTATGCATTAGAGACAGTTGCATTCACGTTAAATAGGGCACCATCTAAATCCGTTGAGACGACACTGTATGAACTATGGTTTGGCAAGAAACCAAAGTTGTCGTTTCTTAAAGTTTGGGGTTGTGATGCTTATGTGAAAAAGTTTCATCCTGATAAGCTCAAAACCAAATCGGAGAAATATGTCTTCATAGGATACCCAAAGGAGACTGTTGGGTACACCTTCTATCACAGATCCTAAGGCAAGACATTCATTGCTTATAATGGATCCTTTCTAGAGAAGGAGTTTCTCTCGAAAGAAGTGAGTGGGAGGAAAGTAGAAAACTTGATAAGGTAATTGTACCTTCTACCTTATTGGAAAGTAGTTCATCACAAAAACTGTTCTTGTGACTACTACACCAATTAGTGAGGAAGCTAATGATGATGATCATGTAACTTCAGATCAAGTTACTACCGAATCTTATAGGTAAACCAGAGTGAGATCCACACCAGAGTGGTACGGTAATCCTGTTCTGGAGGTCATTTTACTTGACCATGACGAACCTACGAACTATGAGGAAGCGATGATGAGCCCAGATTCCGCAAAATGGTTTGAGGCCATGAAATCTGAGATATGATCCATGTATGAGAACAAAGTTTGGACTTTGGTTGACTTGCCCGATGATCGGCAAGCAATTGAGAATAAATGGATCTTCAAGAGGAAGACGGACGTTGATAGTAGTGTTACTATCTACAAAGCTAGAATTGTCGCAAAAAGGTTTTCGACAAGTTCAAAGTGTTGACTACGATGAGAGTTTCTCACTCGTATCTATGCTTAAATCTGTCCGAATCATGTTAGCAATTGCCGCATTTTATGAAATCTGGCAAATGGATAAACAAAACTGCATTCCTTAATGGATTTCTTAAAGAAGAGTTGTATATGATGCAACCGGTAAGTTTTGTCAATCCTAAAGGTGCTAACAAAATGTGCAAGCTCCAGTGATCCATCTGTGGACCGGTGAAAGCATCTCGGAGTTGGAATATACGCTTTGATGAGTTGATCAAAGCATATAGTTTTATACAGACTTGCGGTGAAGCCTGTATTTACAAGAAAGTGAGTGGGAGCACTACAACATTTCTGATAAGTATATGTGAATGACATATTGTTGATCGAAAATAATGTAGAATTATTCTGTAAAGCATAAAGGAGTGTTTGAAAGGAGTTTTTCAAAGAAAGACTTCGGTGAAGCTGCTTACATATTGAGCTTCAAGATCTATAGAGATAGATCAAGACGCTTGATAAGTTTTTTTTCAATGAGTACATACCATGACAAGATTTTGAAGTAGTTCAAAATGGAGCAGTCAAAGAAAGAGTTCTTGCCTGTATTATAAGGTGTGAAGTTGAGTAAGACTCAAAGCCCGACCACGGCAGAAGATAGAAAGAGAATGAAAGTCATTCCCTATGCCTTGGCCATAGGTTCTATAAAGTATGTCATGCTGTATACCAGATCTATTGTATACCCTGCACTGATTTGGCAAGGGAGTACAATAGTGATCTAGGAGTAGATCACTGGACAGCGGTCAGAATTATCCTTAGTGAAATAAGGATATGTTTCTCGATTGTGGACGTGACAAAAAGGTTCGTCATAAAGGGTTACGTCGATGCAAGTTTTTGACACTGATCCAGATGATTCTAAGTCTCAATCTAGATACATATTGAAAGTGGGAGCAATTAGCTAGAGTAGCTCCGTGTAGAGCATTGTAGACATAGTACTTACAAAATACTTACGGATCTGAATGTGACAGACCCGTTGACTAAAATTATCTCACAAGCAAAACATGATCACACCTTAGTACTCTTTGGGTGTTAATCACATAGAGATGTGAACTAGATTACTGACCCTAGTAAACCCTTTGAGTGTTGGTCACATGATGATGTGAACTATGGGTGTTAATCACATGGTGATGTGAACTATTGCTGTTAAATCACATGGCGATGTGAACTAGATTATTGACTCTAGTGCAAGTGGGAGACTGAAGGAAATATGCCCTAGAGGCAATAATAAAGTTATTATTTATTTCCTTATATCATGATAAATGTTTATTATTCATGCTAGAATTGTATTAACCGGAAACATAATACATGTGTGAATACATAGACAAACAGAGTGTCACTAGTATGCCTCTACTTGACTAGCTCGTTAATCAAAGATGGTTATGTTTCCTAACCATGAACAAAGAGTTGTTATTTGATTAACGGGATCACATCATTAGTTGAATGATCTGATTGACATGACCCATTCCATTAGCTTAGCACCCGATCGTTTAGTATGTTGCTATTGCTTTCTTCATGACTTATACATGTTCCTATGACTATGAGATTATGCAGCTCCCGTTTACCGGAGGAACACTTTGGGTGCTACCAAACGTCACAACGTAACTGGGTGATTATAAAGGAGTACTACAGGTGTCTCCAAAGGTAGATGTTGGGTTGGCGTATTTCGAGATTAGGATTTGTCACTCCGATTGTCGGAGAGGTATCTCTGGGCCCTCTCGGTAATGCACATCACATAAGCCTTGCAAGCATTGCAACTAAGAAGTTAGTTGCTAGATGATGTATTACGGAACGAGTAAAGAGACTTGCCGGTAACGAGATTGAACTAGGTATTGGATACCGACGATCGAATCTCGGGCAAGTAACATACCGATGACAAAGGGAACAACGTATGTTGTTATGCGGTCTGACCGATAAAGATCTTCGTAGAATATGTAGGAGCCAATATGGGCATCCAGGTCCCGCTATTGGTTATTGACCGGAGACGTGTCTCGGTCATGTCTACATTGTTCTCGAACCGTAGGGTCCGCACGCTTAAGGTTTCGATGACAGTTGTATTATGAGTTTATGAGTTTTGATGTACCGAAGGAGTTCGGAATCCCGGATGAGATCGGGGACATGACGAGGAGTCTCGAAATGGTCGAGACATAAAGATCGATATATTGGACGACTATATTCGGACATCGGAAAGGTTCCAAGTGATTCGGGTATTTTTCGGAGTACCGGATAGTTACGGGAGAGGTAATGGGCCTTGATGGGCTTTAGTGGGAAGAGGAAAAGGCTGCTGCGCCCTCCCTCCCCTTTGGTCCGAATTGGACTAGGGAAAAGGGGGCCGGCCACCTTTCCTACTCCTCCTATTCCTTCTCCCTTCCTCCCCTCTTGGTGGACTCCTACTAGGACATGGAGTCCTAGTAGGACTCCCTATCCTGGCCGCACCTTTGCCTTGGCCGGCCTCCTCCTCCTCCATCCTTTATATACAGGGGCAGGGGGCACCCCATAGACACAAGTTGATCCTTGAGATCGTTCCTTAGCCGTGTGCGGTGCCCCCTGCCACCAAATTCCACCTCGATCATACCGTTGCAGTGCTTAGGCGAAGCCCTGCGTCGGTAGTACATCAAGATCGTCACCACGCCGTCGTGCTGACGGAACTCTTCCTCGACGCTTTGCTGGATCGGAGCCCGAGGATCGTCATCGAGCTGAACGTGTGCTAAGAACTCAGAGGTGCCGGAGTAACGGTGCTTGGATCGGTCGGATCGGGAAGAAGACGTACGACTACTTCCTCTACGTTGTGTGATCGCTTCCGCAGTCGGTCTGCGTTGGTACGTAGACAACACTCTCCCCTCTCGTTGCTATGCATCACCATGATCTTGCGTGTGCGTAGGAATTTTTTTGAAATTACTACGTTCCCCAACATGATCTACTCCTAGATTACCTTTGTACCCTCTTGCCAGATATGTGGCAAGGCACACATCAGGTGCGGTACTCAGCATGCCACACCGTATAGAGCCTATGACAAAAGCATAGGGGACGACCTTCGTCCTTCCTCTTTCTTCTGCCGTGGTCGTGCTTTAAGTCTTAACTTCATACCTTACAACTCAGGCAAGAACTCCTTCTTTGACTGATCCATCTTGAACACCTTTAAGATCATGTCAAGGTATGTGCTCATTTGAAAGTACCATTAAGCGTTTTGATCTATCCTTATAGATCTTGATGCTCAATGTTCAAGTAGCTTAATCCAGGCTTTCCATTGAAAAACACTTTCCAAATAACCCTATATGTTTTCCAGAAATTCTACGTCATTTCTGATCAACAATATGTCAATAATATATATTCATCAGAAATTCTATAGTGCTCCCACTCACTTCTTTGGAAATACAAGTTTCTCATAAACTTTGCATACACCCAAAATCTTTGATCATCTCATCAAAGCATACATTCCAACTCTGAGATGCTTACTCCAGTCCTTAGAAGGATTGCTGGAGCTTTGCATACTTGTTAGCATCTTTCAGGATTGACGAAACCTTCTATTGTATCACATACAACTTTTCTTACGAAAACTTGGTAAGAAAACTTGTTTTGACATCCATCCGTAAGATTTCATAATCAAAAAATACAGCTAATGCTAACATGATTCCGACGGACTTAAGCATCGCTACGGGCGAGAAATTCTCATCGTAGTCAACTCCTTGAACTTGTCGGAAAAAAGATCTTAACGACAAGTCGAGCTTTCTTAATGGTGATACTTACCATCATTGTCCGTCTTCCTTTTAAAAAACCATATGTACCTAACAGCCTTACGACCATCAAGTAGTTCTTCCAAAGTCTACACTTTGTTTTCATATATGGATCCTCTCTCGGATTATATGGCCTCGAGCCATTTTGGAATCCAGGCCCACCATCGCTTCTCCATAGCTCGTAGGTTCATTGTTGTCTAGCAACATGACTTCCAAGACAGGATTACGTACCACTCTGAAGTAGTACGCATCCTTGTCATCCCACGAGGTTTGGTAGTGACTTGATCTGAAGTTTCATGATCACTATCATAAGCTTCCACTTCAATTGGTGTAGGTGCCACAGGAACAACTCCCTGTGCCCTGCCACACACTAGTTGAAGAGACGGTTCAATAACCTCATCAAGTCTCCACCATCCTCCCACTCAATTCTTTCGAGAGAAACTTTTCCTCGAGAAAGGACCCAATTCTAGAAACAATCCCTTATTGCTTTCGGATCTGAGACAGGAGGTATACCCAACTGTTTTGGGTGTCCTATGAAGATGCATTTATCCGCTTTGGGTTCGAGCTTATCAGCCTGAAACTTTTCACATAAGCGTCGCAGCCCCAAACTTTTAAGAAATGACAGCTTAGGTTTCTCTAAACCATAGTTCATACGGTGTCATCTCATCGGAATTACGTGGTGCCCTATTTAAAGTGAATGTGGTTGTCTCTAATGCCTAACCCATAAACTATCGTGGTAATTCGATAAGAGACATCATGGTATGCATCATATCCAATAGGGTGCAGTTATGATGTTCGGACACACCATCATACTATGGTGTTTCAGGCTGTATTAGTTGTGAAACAATTTCCACAATGTCTTAATTCTGTGCCAAACTCGTAATTCAGATATTCATGTCTATGATCATATCATAGATATTTAATCCTCTTGTCACGACGATCTTTCAACTTCACCCTGAAATTACTTGAACCTTTCAATAATCCAGACTCGTGATTCATCAAGTAAATATACTCAACATCTACTCAAATCATCTGTGAAGTAAGAACATAACGATATCCACTACACGCTTCAGCACTCATTGGACTGCACACATCAAAATGTATTGCTTCCAACAAGTTGCTTTCTAGTTCCATTTTACTGAAAACGAGGCTTTCAGTCATCTTGCCCATGTGGTATGATTTGCATGTCTCAAGTGATTCGAAATCAAGCGAGTCCAAACGGTCCATTTGCATGGAGTTTCTTCATGCATATACACCAATAGACGTGGTTCGCATGTCTCAAACTTTTCAAAACGAGTGAGCCCAAAGATCCATCAACATGGAGCTTCTTCATGCGTTTTATACCGATATGACTTACGTGGCAGTGCCACAAGTAGGTGGTACTATCATTACTATCTTATATTTTTGGCATGAACATGTGTATCACTACGATCGAGATTCAATAAACCATTCATTTTAGGTGCAAGACCATTGAAGGTATTATTCAAATTAACAGAGTAACCATTATTCTCCTTAAATGAATAACCGTATTGCGATAGACATAATCCAATCATGTCTATGCTCAACGCAAACACCAATCTCGATGGTAGAGGGAGCGTGCGATGCTTGATCATATCAAGCTTGGAAAAACTTCCAACACATATTGCCAGCTCACCTTTAGCTAGTCTCCGTTTACTCCGCAGCCTTTTATTTCGAGTTTACTAACATTTAGCAACCGAACCGGTATATAGTACCATGGTGCTACTAGGAGTACTAGTAAAGTACACATTAACACAATGTATATCCAATATACTTCTATCGACCTTGCCAGCCTTCTCATCTACCAAGTATCTAGGGTAATTCTGCTCCAGTGGCTGTTCCCCTTATTACAGAAGCACTTAGTCTCGGGTTTGGGTTCAACCTTGGGTTTCTTCACTAGAGCAGCAGCTGATTTGCCGTTTCATGAAGTATCCCTTCTTGCCCTTGCCCTTCTTGAAACTAGTGGTTTCACCAACCATCAACAATTGATGCTCCTTCTTGATTTCTACTTTTGTGGTGTCAAACATCGCGAATATATCAAGGATCATCATATATGTCCCTGATATATTATAGTTCATCACGAAGCTCTAGCAGCTTGGTGGTAATGACTTCGGAGAAACATCACTATCTCATCTGGAAGATCAACTCCCACTCGATTCAAATGATTGTTGTACTCAGACAATCTGAGCACAAGCTCAACAATTGAGCTTTTCTCCCTTAGTTTGCAGGCTAAGAAAATCGTCGGAGGTCTTATACCTCTTGACGTGGGCACGAGCCTGAATTCCCAATTTCAGCCCTCGAAACATCTCATATGTTTCGTGACGTTTCAAAACGTCTTCGGTGCCTCAACTCTAAACCGTTTAACTGAACTATTATGTAGTTATCAAAATGTGTATGTCAGATGTTCGCAACATCCACAGATGACGTTCGAGGTTCAGCACACTGAGCGGTGTATTAAGGACATAAGCCTTCTATGATGCAATGAGGACAATCCTCAGTTTACGGACCTAGTCCGCATAATTGCTACTATCAACTTTCAACTAAATTTTCTCTAGGAACATATCTAAACAGTAGAACTGAAGCGTGAGCCACGACATAATTTGCGAAGACCTTTTGACTATGTTCAGGATAATTAAGTTCATCTTATGAACTCCCACTCAGATAGACATCCCTCTAGTCATCTAAGTGATTACATGATCTGAGTCAACTAGGCTGTGTCCGATCATCACGTGAGACGGACTAGTCATCATCGGTGAACATCTTCATGTTGATCGTATCTTCTATACGACTCATGTTCGACCTTTCGGTCTTCTGTGTTCCGAAGCCATGTCTGTACATGCTAGGCTCATCAAGTCAACCTAAGTGTTTCGCATGTGTCCCGAGGCCATGTCTGTACATGCTAGGCTCGTCAACACCCGTTGTATTCGAACGTTAGAATCTATCACACCCGATCATCACATGGTGCTTCGAAACAACGAACCTTCGCAACGGTGCACAGTTAGGGGGAACACCTTTCTTGAAATTTTAGTGAGGGGTCATCTTATTTAAGCTACCGTCGTTCTAAGCAAATAAGATGTAAAACATGATAAACATCACATGCAATCAAATAGTGACATGATATGGCCATCATCACTTTGCTCCTTTTGATCTCCATCTTCGGGGCTCCATGATCATCATCGTCACCGGCATGACACCATGATCTCCATCATCGTGTATTCATGAAGTTGTCTCGCCAACTATTACTTCTACTACTACAGCTAACGGTTAGCAATAAAGTAAAGTAATTACATGACGTTTATATTGACACGCAGGTCATAAATAAATTAAGACAACTCCTATGGCTCCTACCGGTTGTCATACTCATCGACATGCAAGTCGTGATTCCTATTACAAGAACATGATCATCTCATACATCACATATATCATTCATCACATCCTTTGGCCATATCACATCACAAAACACTTGCTGCAAAAACAAGTTAGACGTCCTCTAATTGTTGTTGCAAGTTTTTTACGTGGCTGCTATAGGTTTCTAGCAAGAACGTTTCTTACCTACGCGAAAACCACAACGTGATATGCCAATTTCTATTTACCCTTCATAAGGACCCTTTTCATCGAATCCGATCTGACTAAAGTGGGAGAGACAGACACCCGCTAGCCACCTTATGCAACTAGTGCATGTCAGTCGGTGGAACCAGTCTCACGTAAGAGTACGTGTAAGGTCGGTCCGGGCCGTTTCATCCCACGATGCCGCCGAATCAAGATAAGACTAGTAACGGCAAGCAAATTGATAAAATCGACGCCCACAACAACTTGTGTTCTACTCGTGCATAGAAACTACGCATAGACCTAGCTCATGATGCCACTGTTTTGGAACGTAGCAGAAATTCAAAATTTTCTACGCATCACCAAGATCAATCTATGGAGTAATCTAGCAACGAGGGGAAGGAGAGTGCATCTACATACCCTTGTAGATCGCTAAGCGGAAGCGTTCAAGTGAACGGGGTTGATGGAGTCGTACTCGTCGTGATCCAAATCACTGATGATCCTAGTGCCGAACGGACGGCACCTCCGTGTTCAACACACGTACAGCCCGGTGACGTCTCCTACGCCTTGATCCAGCCAGGGGAGAAGGAGAGGTTGGGGAAGACTCCATCCAGCAGCAGCACAACGGCGTGGTGGTGGTGAAGGAGCGCGGGACTCCACCAGGGCTTCCCCAAGCACTATGAGAGACGAGGAGGGAGAGGGGTAGGGCTGCGCCAACAGGGAGAGCAAATCACATGTGTTGGGCAGCCCCAAACCTCAAGTATATATAGGGGGAGGGGAGGGGCTGCGCCCCCACCTAGGGTTCCCTCCCTTGGGGTGGCGGCCAGCCCTAGATCCCATCTAGGGGGCGGCCAAGGGGGGAGAGAGGGGGGCGCACCACTAGGTGGGCCTTAGGCCCATCTGAGCCTAGGGTTTGCCCCTTCCCCACTTGGAGGCGCCTTGGGCCTTGGTGGGAAGCACCCCATCCCACCTAGGGGTTGGTCCCTTCCCACTATTGGCCCATGTAGGCCTCCGAGGCTGGTGGCCCCACCTGGTGGACCCCCGGACCCCTCCGGTGGTCCTGGTACACTACCAGTGATGCCCGGAACACTTCCGGTGGCCAAAACCATACTTCCCATATATCAATCTTTACCTCCGGACCATTCCGGAACTCCTCGTGACGTCCGGGATCTCATACGGAACTCCGAACAACATTCGGTAACCGCGTACATACTTTCCCTATAACCCTAGCGTCATCGAACCTTAAGTGTGTAGACCCTACGGGTTCGAAAGTCATGCAGACATGGCCGAGACAACTCTCAGGTCAATAACCAACAGCGGGATCTGGATACCCATGTTGGCTCCCACATGCTCCACGATGATCTCATCGGATGAACCACGATGTCAAGGACTTAATCAATCTCGTATACAATTCCCTTTGTCTAGCGGTACGATACTTGCCCGAGATTCGATCGTCGGTATCCCGATACCTTGTTCAATCTCGTTACCGGCAAGTCTCTTTACTCGTTTCGTAACACATCATCCCGTGATCAACTCCTTGATCACATTGTGCACATTATGATGATGTCCTACCGAGTGGGCCCAGAGATACCTCTCCGTTTACACGGAGTGACAAATCCCAGTCTCAATTCGTGCCAACCCAACAGACACTTTCGGAGATACCTGTAGTGTACCTTTATAGCCACCCAGTTACGTTGTGACGTTTGGCACACCCAAAGCACTCCTACGATATCCGGGAGTTGCACAATCTCATGGTCTAAGGAAATGATACTTGACATTAGAAAAGCTTTAGCATACGAACTACATGATCTTGTGCTAGGCTTAGGATTGGGTCTTGTCCATCACATCATTCTCCTAATGATGTGATCCCGTTATCAACG
Source organism: Triticum monococcum (assembly GCA_034509565.1). Taxonomy (NCBI): domain Eukaryota; kingdom Viridiplantae; phylum Streptophyta; class Magnoliopsida; order Poales; family Poaceae; genus Triticum; species Triticum monococcum. Next base: position 359,184,575 of record CM067845.1, on the reverse strand, counting down.
ACATCCAATGTCCATGGTCAAGAAACCGTAACCATCTATTGATCAACGAGCTAGTCAACTAGAGGCTTACTAGGGACATGGTGTTGTCTATGTATCCACACATGTATCTGAGTTTCCTATCAATACAATTCTAGCATGGATAATAAACGATTATCATGAACAAGGAAATATAATAATAACCAATTTATTATTGCCTCTAGGGCATATTTCCAATAGTTACTTGATGTGGTGGATACCGGGCTTGAGACTCCTGTCGGTTTCCGTCCTCACCCACAAGCAAGCCCTTTGGCCCTACTGCACAGTGAAGGTTCACCCAGTAACTGAGAAGAAGACCTATGAGCTGTCTCCGTATCTGGACATTCTTCATCGCATATTCCGTGAGACTCTCTTCCCTCGGATCGGGAATCTGGATATGGTCCACTCTTACCTCGCGGACATGCTCCTTTTCTGTCAGCATGAGAAGGAAGCTAGCACTGGAGAGAGCCTGGATATCTCTCATGTCATGTGGTCTGAACTTCTATCTGCCATGTCTGAGCGCAAGTGTCCTATCTATGGTCCATTCATCATGAGGCTCATTGAGAGGGCCTGGGCACAGACTTATCCCAGAGTGTTGCTAGAGACTGGAGACTTGGTGTCTCATGAGATCAAGCGTCTGAGGAAGAAGGACAACTGGACAGCACCTCACACAGGGGGTCCATCTGCTACTGCTGCCACAGGGGGTCCGTCTGCTGATGCTGCTGCTGCTGCCATGGGGACCGAGGGTGAGGCTGCTACTGATGATCATGAGGAGAACTTTGGCCCCTCTAGTGCAGAACCGTCGTGGGCACAGAAGCTTAAGCGCAAGATGAAGAAGCTTTTCTGCATGGAGTCTCATGGTCAGTACATGACTCATGTGGCGGAGAAGCATGCCAGGACGCGCCACAAGGAGCACATGCGTCAGATGGGACCAACTGTTGCCAGTGGGTCTGAGGGTCAGATCACTAAAGAGGAGGACTGGATTCATCAGAATTGCCACTGGACCGACTCCGATGCCGAGCAGTTGTCGACTCACGATGAAGATGCAGAGATGTGATGTTCGAGCTCTTCCGCCTCCCATCACCTGGAGTCGTAGTGTCACTCTATGCCCTTTTTGGTGTCTCGCTGCCAAAGGGGGAGAGAGTGTAGGGATTTGCTTCTTGTGTCGTGCTTTGAGTCATCTTGTGTTTTCTTGTGTGTTCCTTCTTTGGTTTGGTTTGGTGTGAGACCTAAGTTCTAGTCATATGGTGTAAGACATATGCTCCCTATCGCTACCTTATTACTTATGTCATTTCAGAGTACCGTGGTTTATTGTGAGATGCATGCTTGTCCTATTTACTCACTTCTCTCATATGTATTGTGCTTAGTATTGTTGGACTATAAAATATAGGGGGAGTGTTGATCCGAATGTGTGTGTCGTGCCATCTCTAGGTGCACACATTCTGGGGGAGCCCGTCTATATTTTGTAGTTCTTAGTTTTCTTCGTTTCATTTCTTTTCCTTGTGCAAATCCCTAGTTGTCATGAATCCACCAAAAAGGGGGAGATTGTTACGGCATATCTCTCTCAAGGTAGTTTTGGTGATTGATGACAACATGTTTGCAGACTAATCTTGTGCTTTGAATAATTCACAGATTCTCCCCTGGCGCGAGACGCCTTCTTTCCCTCGGAGTGTATTTCAAGACGGTGTAGCTCTTTCGTTTCTTTCTCAGTGGACTAGTTGCGTACAGGGCACCGTACTATCAAGAGGGGGTCCGCTGGGTTTTGCATGGGTGGAATCATCACGTACACATCAGCTTCTCACCCTCCAAGCTTTTCCTGTCCTTTGAAGAGATCTCTCCTCTCTTCCTTGTCCTGTCTGGGTCTAAGCGGCAGTACCGTGCACCCGGCGGTAGTACCGCTGAGAAGCCACAAGCGGCAGTATCGCTCCGCAGCGGTAGTACCGCCGTGGCTCCACAGCAGTAGTACCGCTTGGGGCCTGGCACCTCCGCCTAGTCCTCAGCTTCTTTGAGAGATCCCTTCTCCCTCTCTCTCTCACCCCAGCGATAGTACCGCACTGCCCAAGGTACTACGGCCGAAGGGTCACAAGCGGCAGTACCGCTCCACAGCGGTACTACCGCCCTTGACCCCACTGCCATAGTACCGTTGGGCAGTCTGGCTCCTACCGCCTCGATTCGAGAGGTCTTTTTCTCGTGTCGGGTTTTGCAGCACTAGTCACAGTTGTAGTGGCAGTAGTACCGTTCCTGGAGCGGTAGTACTGCCCTACCACCGCGGTAGTACCGCCCTACCACCGTGGTAGTACCGCAGTTGGATCTGTTCCCTACTAGTCTCCTCATCGCGGCAGTACCGCTGGCTGGCGCGGCAGTATCGCTGATCTGGCGGTAGTACCGCCCCCTCTCAGTGGTAGTACCGCCCTGTGCGGGGCTGGTTGGTGGGGGGCAACGGGATTGTTGCCCCCACTATAAAAGGGAGTCCCCTTCTTCCTTCTCACCCATCTCTTCCTCCCCAAGCTCCATTTATTGCTCAAGCTCCATTAAATACTCCAAGCTTCATTTTGCCTGATCTATCTCCCTAGCCAATCAAACTTGTTGATTTGCTCGGGAGTGGTTGAGAAGGCTCCGATCTACACTTCCACCAAGGGATTTTCGATTCCCCCACTCATCCCTAGCGGATCTTGTTACTCTTGAGTGTTTGAGCACCCTAGACGGTTGAGGTCACCTCGGAGCCATATTCCATTGTGGTGAAGCTTCGTGGTCTTGTTGGGAGCCTCCGATTAAGTTGTGGAGATTGCCCCAACCTTGTTTGTAAAGGTTCGGTTGCCGCCTTCAAGGGCACCAATAGTGGAATCACGGCATCTCGCATTGTGTGAGGGCGTGAGGAGAATACGGTGAGAATTGTGCCTCCACACCGCTCCAACGAAGACGTACTTCCCCTCAAAAGGAAGGAACTTCGGTAACACATCCTCGTCTTCACCGGATCCACTCTTGGTTATCTCTTACCTTTACTTGTGCAAGCTCTTTAGTGTTTGTTCCCTTGCTTGCTTGTATGCTTGTTGTTATTGCATCATATAGGTTGCTCACCTAGTTGCACATTTAGACAACCTACTTTTATGCAAAGTTTAATTTGGTAAAGAAAAGCTAAAAATTGGTAGTTGCCTATTCACCCCCCCTCTAGTCAACCATATCGATCCTTTCAGCTATGCTCATTGAACAGGAAGCCCCCAAATAACCTATAATGAGCCCTCAAGGCAGGATACCTATGTTCGAAGTGTGCACTACAGCAAGTTCTCTTTGGTAACCTTTGACTTGGGCAGGAAGCCCCCAAGTGATTTGTAATAAGGCGTGTAAGCCGGATCAAGAGGGTAAGCACAACTATGTTCATTGGGAAGGAAGCCCCGAAGTGATCTTATGACTCGATAATAAAGACTCGGATACTCAGAAATGAAAAGACAGAGGCCCTGAATTATCAGGGATGCCGGCTTTATTATACTAATTATAATATATACATTGATGAAAGTATGTACAACACAAGAGCCGGTGGCTCAAGTGTAATAAGGTCGAAGATGAGCAATATTCCAAGCACGACGGGTCTCCTCCTCCGATGTCCGTGAGTCCTTGTGGTCTCGAATATCAATGAGGTAGTACAACCTGCTGTTCAGGTTTTCGCTGACCACAAAAGGTCCTTCCCAAGGTGGGGATAATTTGTGCATATCTGTTTGATCCTAGATGAGTCGGAGCACCAAATCGCCTTCTTGAAAGGTTCGGGTCTTGACCCGTCGACTGTGATAACGACGCAGATCTTGTTGATAAATCGCCGAACGAGCCGCCGCAAGGTCACACTCCTCATCCAAGAGGTCGAGATCATCCTGACGTGCTTTCTCGTTATCAGCTTCAACATAAGCCGCCACACGGAGCGAGTCATGACAAATGTCACCGGGAAGAACCGCCTCTGCTCCATAAACCATGAAGAAGGGTGTATAACCCGTGGATCTGTTGGGAGTAGTATTGATACTCCAAAGCACTGAGGGTAACTCCTCCACCCAACAACCCGGTGTCCTCTGCAAATGGACCATAAGCCGGGGCTTTATGCCTCTCAAGATTTCTTGATTGGCCCTTTCAGCTTGACCATTGGACTGGGGGTGAGTCACTAATGAAACGTCAAGACGAATATGCTCTCGCTGACAAAATTCTTTCATAGCACCCTTAGACAGATTAGTACCATTATCAGTTATGATGCTATGAGGGTAGCCAAAATGGAAAACCACCTTTTTCATGAATTGAACCGCCGTTGCCGCATCACACTTACTGACCGGCTCTGCCTCAACATGAGCTCATCTTTTTATCCTTGGATCTCTTGAAAGGTCCAACCATATCCAGCCCCCAGACTGGAAATGGCCAAGTGATTGGAATCATCCTCAATTCTTGAGCCGGCACATGAGCTCGTCTGGAAAAATTCTGACAGTCGTCACACTTGCTAACCAGATCTTCTGCATTAGCATGAGCCGTCAGCCAATAAAACCCATGACGAAAAGCTTTGGCTATGAGGGACTTAAAGCCGGCATGATGACCACAATCTCCTCCATGAATCTCTCTTAGAATCTCACGGACCTCCTCAGGAGAAATACAGCGCTCAAACACCCCTGTGACACTGCATCGGCGTAACTCACCGTTGACAATGGTCATTGACTTAGACCGCTGGGTTATTTTCCTGGCCAAAGTTTCATCCTCAGGTAACTCACCCCAGGTCATATAAGCCAAATATGAAACTGTCCAATCAGGAATAGCATGAAGAGCCGCCACCAACTGTGCCTCCGGGTCAGGGATAGCAAGATCCTCTTCCATAGGCAATTTAACTGAAGGATTATTCAGAATATCAAGAAAGACACTAGTTGGTACCGGCTTATGCTGAGACCCCAGCCGACTTAAAGCATCAGCCACCTCATTTTTCTTGCAATCAACATGTTCCACTTGATAACCCTTGAAATGACCAGCAATACCATCAACCGCCCGGCGATAAGCCGCCATGAGTGGGTCTTTGGAATCCCAAGTTCCCGAGACTTGCTGAGCCACCAGATCTGAATCGCCAAAACACCTGACCCGGCTTATGTTCATTTCCTTGGTCATCTGAAGGCCATGGAGTAAGGCCTCATATTCAGCTGCATTGTTAGTACAAGGAAACATCAGCCTTAAGACATAACAAAACTTATCACCTCATGGGGAAGTCAAAATAACTCCAGCCCCCGAGCCTTCCAAGTGCCTGGATCCATCACAATGAATAGTCCAATACGTATTATCAGGCTTTTCCTTAGGCATCTACAACTCTGTCCAGTCATTGATGAAATCCACAAGTGCCTGAGACTTGATGGTTGTCCGAGGCATATACTTCAAACCATGGGGTCCAAGCTCAATGGCCCACTTGGCCACCCGGCCTGTAGCTTTTCTGTTTTGAATAATATCCCCTAGAGGAGGAGAACTGACCACAGTGATGGAATGGCCAAGGAAATAATACTTCAACTTGCGACCAGCCATGAACACTCCATAGACTAGCTTCTGCCAATCTGGGTACCTCTGCTTAGACTCAATTAGCACCTCAGTGACATAGTAAACCGGCCTTTGAACCGGATACTCCTTGCCTGATTCCTTCCTCTCCACAACAACCTTCACACTAACGGCTCTGCTGTTAGCAGCCACATATAAAAGCAAGGGCTCCTTATCAATAGGAGCTGCAAGAACCGGCGGCTCAGCTAACTGTTTTTTAAGCGCCTTAAACGCCTGATTGGCAGCTTCATGATACGTCTCCAACATATCTATAATTTTTGATTGTTCCATGCTATTTTATTATCAATCTTGGATGTTTTATAATCATTTTATAGTCATTTTATATCATTTTTTGGTACTAACCTATTGACATAGTGCCCAGTGACAGTTCATGTTTTTTCATGTTTTTTACATCACATGAAATCAATATCAAACGGACTCCAAATGGCACGAAACTATATGATGATTTTTATGGGCCAAAAGGAAGCAGATGGGCCCTGGTTGCACCTGGGGGGTGCCACGAGGGGGGCACAACCCACCAGGGCGCCTCCTGGCGCGCCCAGGTGGGTTGTGCCCACCTCGGGTGCCCCCCGGACCGCCTCTTTGCTCTATAAATACCCAAATATTCCCAAAACCCTAGGGGAGTCGACGAAATATTCATCCAGCCGCTGTAGAGTCCAGAAACACCAGATCCAATCTAGACACCATCACGAAGGGGTTCACCACTTCCATTGGTGCCTCTCCGATGATGCGTAAGTAGTTCCTTGTAGACCTTCGGGTCCGTAGTTAGTAGCTAGATGGCTTCATCTCTCTCTCTTGATCCTCAATGCAATGGTCTCTTGGAGATCCATATGATGTAACTCTTTTGTGGTGTGTGTGTTGGGATCGATGAACTTTGAGTTTATGATCAGATCTATGTTTTTATATCCATGAAAGTATTTGAGTTTCTTTGATCTCTTATAGCCTCGTATTTCCTCTCCATTATTTGGGTTTTGTCGTGGAATTGTCACGGCAGATGTCCTCATTGAAAGGACTTAGTCGTGAGGCCAACGCATCTATGTGGTAGCTTGAGAGGGGTTGAGCGGGACGAGAGACGCGAGGTTTTACCCAGATTCGGCCCCTCACGGTGGAGGTAAAAGCCTACATCCTGCTTCATTGATATTGATGATGATGATCACGATTACAAAGACGCTCTATCTCGAGAGCTCTTGAGTTGTCTGTCTAAACCTAACTTGTCTCACCTGTGCAACCTATCCCTCTTGGGGTGCCCTGCCCCTCCTTATATATGTTGAAGGGGCGGCTTACATGACTAGCCCTATTAGGATTAGGATTACTCTATTACAAGTGGAGTCCTAGTCTTGCTTCCTTTGTAAGGGAATATTCTTTATGCTTTCCTCTTAAACCGGCCCACCATCATATGAACCGGCATAATAGGCCTTGGGCCTTGTCATCCGTCTGACCCGCCCGCCGGTTTACTAATGAGTCGCCAAGATCAGGCGGGTTACTCGTGAGTCGCCAAGCTTCGGGCTGGTCACCAGTGAGTGGAGAGATCCGGGCGGGTCACTTAGTGAGTCACCAAGTCAGGGCGGGTCACCAGTGAGTCGCCAAGTCCGGCCGGGTCATACATCCAGCCGGGTCATACTGCGGGGTATATCCCCGACAGGTTTTGTCTGGCCAACTCAATATATTTATCTTGCAATGGGAAGAGGTGCCCGGTAGTGGGTTCGATCTTACGGTGCTTGATCCTAGTGACAGAAAGGGAACCGACACGTATGTATCGTTGCTACTAAGGATAAAAATACAAGATCTATATCTACCGCAATATATATAAACAGATCTTGTCTACATCATGTCATCGTTCTTATTGCATTACTCCGTTTTTCCATGAACTTAATACACTAGATGCATGCTGGATAGCGGTCGATGTGTGGAGTAATAGTAGTAGATGCAGGCAGGAGTCGGTCTACTAATCTTGGACATGATGCCTATGTGATGATCATTGCCTGGATATCGTCATAATTATTTGAAGTTCTATCAATTGCCCAACAGTAATTTGTTTACCCACCGTTTGCTATTTTTCTTGAGAGAAGCCACTAGTGAAACCTACGGCCCTCGGGTCTTATTTCTCATATGTTTGCCTTTTCGATCTACTTTTTCATTGCTTTTATTTCCAAATCTATTAAACCAAAAAATCCAAAAATACTTTGTTGCACTTTATTTTATTTGCGATCTATTTATCGAATCTATTACAACTTTATCTCCCATCACACGCCAATTTCTGGCGTCGTTACCCGAAAGGGATTGACAACCCCTTTAACACGTCGGGTTGCGAGGTGTTGTTATTTGTGTCCAGGTGTTGCTTACGTTGTGTTGCTTGGTTCTCCTACTAGTTTGATACCTTGGTTTCATAACTGAGGGAAATACTCTAACGTCGCTGTGCTACATCATCCCTCCCTCTCCGAGGAAATACCAACGTAGTTCCAGCTGCCATCAAGGAGATTTTCTGGCGCCGTTTCCGGGGAGGATCTTCAACATAACCAGGTTCCTAATCACAAATCTCATCTCCTCGCAATTTACATTATTCGCCATTTGCCTCTCGTTTTTCTCTTCCCCACTTCACAAAAATTCTCCATTTTATTTGCCTCTATTTTTCGTTCGCCATTTCTCGCCATGTCTAAACTTAAAGGAGCTAAGGGTTTTCTCCCGAGTCATAGTATTTTCGATAGCCCCTCTGTCCTATCCAAGCTCATAAACAATGATGCTATGGAAGGATCTACTGGGTTTGTTAAGGAAAATCTTAACCTTTGTGATGAAAATGATCCCGGAATTTTTCGTTACTTGATGAATCTTTGAAAGATGCTTGGGATAGGTTGTTGAGAATTCGAGCTAGGTATGTGCCTCAATATCAGATAGAGATATACTTGAAAAGTTTTTATGATGGTTTACTGATATGTCTCCAATGTATCTATAATTTTTGATTGCTCCATGCTATATTATCTACTGTTTTGGGCAACATTGGGCTTTATTTTCCACTTTTATATTATTTTTGGGACTAACCTATTAACCGGAGGCCCAGCCCAGATTTGCTGTTTTATGCCTATTTCAGTGTTTCGAAGAAAAGGAATATCAAACGGAGTCGAAACGGAACGAAATCAACTAGAGAAGTTAGTTTTGGAAGGAAACCTACCGGATAGACTTGGACCCTACGTCAGAAGATGAGGGAGGTGCTCACGAGGGTAGGGGGCGCGCCCCCTGCCTCGTGGGGCCCCCGAAGCTCCACCGACGTACCTCCTACACCCATATATACCTATGTATCCTAAAAACTTCCAGAACAGAGATTAGATCGGGAGTTCCGCCGCCAGAAGCCTCCGTAGCCACCAAAAGTCAATCGGGACCCTGTTCCGGCACCCTGCCGGAGGGGGGATCCCTCACCGGTGGCCATCTTCATCATCCGGGTGCTCTCCATGATGAGGAGGGAGTAGTTCTCCCTCGGGGCCGAGGGTATGTACCAGTAGCTATGTGTTTGATCTCTCTCTCTCTCTCTCTCTCTCTCTCTCTCTCTCTCTCTCGTGTTCTTGAGATGATACGATCTTGATGTATCGCGAGCTTTGCTATTATAGTTGGATCTTATGTTTCTCCTCCCCCTCTTCTCTCTTGTAATGAATTGAGTTTCCCCTTGGAAGTAATCTTATCGGATTGAGTCTTTAAAGATTTGAGAACACTTGATGTATGTCTTGCCGTGCGTATCTGTGGTGACAATGGGATACCACGTGATCCACTTGATGTATGTTTTGGTGATCAACTTGCGGGTTTCGTGACATTGGGAACCTATGCATAGGGGTTGGCACACGTTTTCGTCGTGATTCTCTGATAGAACTTTGGGGCACTCTTCGAGGTCCTTTGTGTTGGTTGAATAGATGAATCTGAGATTGTGTGATGCATATCATATAATCATACCCACGGATACTTGAGGTGACATTGGAGTATCTAGGTGACATTAGGGTTTTGGTTGATTTGTGTCTTAAGGTGTTATTCTAGTATGAACTCTAGGGCTGTTTGTGACACTTATAGGAATAGCCCAACGGATTGATTGGAAAGAATAACTTTGAGGTGGTTTCGTACCCTACCATAATCTCTTCGTTCGTTATCCGCTATTAGTGACTTTGGAGTGACTCTTTGTTGCATGTTGAGGGATAGTTATGTGATCCAATTATGTTAGTATTGTTGAGGGAACTTACAGTAGTGAAAGTATGAATCCTAGGCCTTATTTCCACACATTGCAATACCGCTTACGCTCACTTTTACCATTAGTTACCTTGTTGTTTTTATAATTTCAGATTACAAATACTTTTATCTACTATCCATATACCACTTGTATCACCATCTCTTCACCGAACTAGTGCACCTATACAATTTACCATTGTATTGGGTGTGTTGGGGACACAAGAGACTCTTTGTTATTTGGTTGCAGGGTTGCTTGAGAGAGACCATCTTCATCCTACGCCTCCTACGGATTGATAAACCTTAGGTCATCCAGTTGAGGGAAATTTTCTACTGTCCTACAAACCTCTGCACTTGGAGGCCCAACAACGTCTACAAGAAGAAGGTTGTGTAGTAGACATCATTTACCTTTTTCTTTCAAGCAAGTCTTAGATTCTATATTTGAAAACGATTTTCTTGAAAGGGATGCCGTTGATACTTATGAGAAGATGAAAGCCATATTTGGGCACCCCAAAGGAGAAAATGTTGAATCAACTACTCTTATGTGCTTTTATCAAAATGAAATAATTAAAGAGATGAAAGCTAGTTTAGATACGAATTTTCGCAACGTGCTTAATATTTCTTCCGCTATCAATGGCCATGTGCTTTCACAAGATAGAAAATTAAATACCATTGATAGGAATTTTTCTCTTTTCTTTTCAAGGACCAAGGATGACAAAACTTAGATCCTTGCTTTATGCCTAGCTAAGGGCGTAAAACTATAGTGTTTGTTGGTGTTGGGGAACGTAGTAATTTCAAAAAAATTCCTACGCACACGCAAGATCATGGTGATGCATAGCAACAAGAGGGGAGAGTGTTGTCTATGTACCCTCGTAGACCGGCAACGGAAGCGTTGACACAACATAGAGGAAGTAGTCGTACATCTTCCCGATCCGACCGATCCAAGTACCGAACGTACGGCACCTCCGAGTTCTGCTCACGTTCAACTCGGTGACATCCCTCAAGCTCCGATCCAGCAAAGCGTTGAGGGAGATTTTCGTCAGCACGACAGCGTGATGATGTTCTATCGACGCAGGGCTTCGCCTAAGCACCGCTACAATATGACCGAGGTGGAATATGGTGGAAGGGGGCACCGCACACGGCTAAGGAACGATCACGAAGATCAACTTATGTGTCATGGGGTGCCCCCTTGCCCCCGTATATAAAGGAGGGAGAGGGGGAGGTGCGGCCGGCTCAAGGGGTGCGCCTGGAGGAGTCCTGCACCCACCGGGAGTAGGACTCCCCCCTCATGCCTTGTTGGAAAAGGAAGGGGGAAGGGAGAAAGAGGAAAGGGGGGCGCCGCCCCCCTCCTGGTCCTATTCGGACTAGGGGGGAGGGGCGCACGGCCTGCCCTGGCCGGCCCTCCTCTTCTCCCTTATGGCCCATGTAGGCCCAATAACCCCCGAGGGGGTTCCGGTAACCCCCCGGTACTCCGGTAAAATCCCGATTTCACCCGGAACGTTTCCGATATCCAAATATAGGCTTCCAATATATCAATCTTTATGTCTCGACCATTTCGAGACTCCTCGTCATGTCCGTGATCACATCTGGGACTCCGAACAACCTTCGGTACATCAAAACACAAAAACCCTAATTACGATCGTCACCGAACTTTAAGCGTGCGGACCCTATGGGTTCGAGAACTATGTAGACATGACCGAGACACGTCTCTGGTCAATAACCAATAGCGGAATCTAGATGCTCATATTGGTTCCTACATATTCTACGAAGATCTTTATCGGTCAAACCGACGTTGTTCCCTTTATCATCGGTATGTTACTTGCCCGAGATTCGATCGTCGGTATCTCAATACCTAGTTCAATCTCGTTACCGGCAAGTCTCTTTACTCGTTCCGTAATACATCATCCCGCAACTAACTTATTAGTTGCAATGCTTGCAAGGCTTGAGTGATGTGCATTACCGAGAGGGCCCAGATATACCTCTCCGACAATCGGAGTGACAAATCCTAGTCTCGAAATACGCCAACCCAACAAATACCTTTATTGACACCTATAGAGCACCTTTATAATCACCCAGTTACGTTGTGACGTTTGGTAGCACACAAAGTGTTCCTCCGGTAAACAGGAGTTGCATAATCTTATAGTCATAGGAACATGCATAAGTTATGAAGAAAGCAATAGCAACAAACTAAACGGTCAAGTGCTAAGCTAACGGAATGGGTCAAGTCAATCACATCATTCTCCTAATGATGTGATCCCGTTAATCAAATGACAACTCATGTCTATGGTTAGGAAACATAACCATCTTCGATCAACGAGCTAGTCAAGTAGAGGCATACTAGTGACACTCTGTTTGTCTATGTATTCACACATGTATTATGTTTCCGGTTAATACAATTCTAGCATGAATAATAAACATTTATCATGATATAAGGAAATAAATAATAACTTTATTATTGCCTCTAGGGCATATTTCCTTCAGTCTCCCGCTTGCACTAGAGTCAATAATCTAGTTCACATCGCCATGTGATTTAATACCAATAGTTCACATCACCATGTGATTAACACCCATAGTTCACATCGACATGTGACCAACACCCAAAGGGTTTACTAGAGTCAATAATCTAGTTCACATCGCTATGTGATTAACACCCAAAGAGTACTGAGGTGTGATCATGTTTTGCTTGTGAGAGAAGTTTAGTCAACGGGTCTGCCACATTCAGATCCGTAAGTATTTTGCAAATTTCTATGTCAACAATGCTCTGCACAGAGCTACTCTAGCTAATTGCTCCCACTTTTAATATGTATCCAGATTGAGATTTAGAGTCATCTGGATCAGTGTCAAAATTTGCATCGACATAACCCTTTACGACGAACCATTTGTCACTTCCATAATCGAGAAACATATCCTTATTCCACTAAGGATAATTTTGACCAATGTCCAATGATCTACTCCTAGATCACTATTGTACTCCTTTGCCAAACTCAGGGCAGGGTATACAATAGGTCTGGTACACAACATGGCATACTTTATAGAACCTATGGCCGAGGCATAGGGAATGACTTTCTTTCTCTCTCTATCTTCTGCCGTGGTCGGGTTTTGGGTCTTACTCAACTTCACACCTTGTAATACAGGCAAGAACTCCTTCTTTGATTGTTCCATTTTGAACTACTTCAAAATCTTGTCAAGGTATGTACTCATTGAAAAACTTATCAAGCGTCTTGATCTATCTCTATAGATCTTGATGCTCAATATGTAAGCAGCTTCACCAAGGTCTTTCTTTGAAAAACTCCTTTCAAACTTTCCTTTATGCTTGCAGAATAATTCTACAGTATCTCCGATCAACAATATGTCATTCACATATACTTATTAGAAATGCTGTAGTGCTCCCACTCACTTTCTTGTAAATACAGGCTTCACCGCAAGTCTGTATAAAACTATATGCTTTGATCAACTTATCAAAGCGTATATTCCAACTCCAAGATGCTTGCACCAGTCCATAGATGGATCGCTGGAGCTTGCATATTTTGTTAGTACCTTTAGGATTGAAAAAACCTTCTGGTTGCATCATATACAACTCTTCTTTAATAAATCATTAAGGAATGCAGTTTTGTTTATCCACTTGCCAGATTTCATAAAATGCGGCAATTGCTAACATGATTCGGACAGACTTAAGCATAGATACGAGTGAGAAACTCTCATCGTAGTCAACACCTTGAACTTGTCGAAAACCTTTTTGCGACAATTCTTGCTTTGTAGATAGTAACACTATTATCAGCGTCCGTCTTCCTCTTGAAGATCCATTTAATCTCAATGGCTCGTTGATCAATGGGCAAGTCAATCAAAGTCCATACTTTGTTCTCATACATGGATCTCATCTCAGATTTCATGGCCTCAAGCCATTTTGCGGAATCTGGGCTCATCATCGCTTCCTCATAGTTCGTAGGTTCGTCATGGTCAAATAACATGACCTCTAGAACAGGATTACCATACCACTCTGGTGCGGATCTCACTCTGGTTTACCTACGAGGTTCGGTAGTAACTTGATCTGAAGTTACATGATCATCATCATTAGCTTCCTCACTAATTGGTGTAGTAGTCACAGGAACAAATTTCTGTGATGAACTACTTTCCAATAAGGGAGCAGGTACAGTTACCTCATCAAGTTCTACTTTCCTCCCACTCACTTCTTTCGAGAGAAACTCCTTCTCTAGAAAGGATCCATTTTCAGCAATGAATAAGTTGCCTTCGGATCTATGATAGAAGGTGTACCCAACATTTTCTTTTGGGTATCCTATGAAGATTTACTTCTCCAATTTGGGTTCGAGCTTATCATGTTGAAACTTTTTCACATAATCATCGCAGTCCCAAACTTTAAGAAACGACGGCTTAGGTTTCTCGCCAAACCACAGTTCATACGGTGTCGTCTCAACAGATTTAGATGGTGCCCTTTTTAACGTGAATGTAGCTGTCTCTAATGCATAACCCCAAAACGATAGTGTTAATCAGTAAGAGACATCATAGATCGCACCATATCTAATAAAGCACGGTTACGACGTTCGGACAGACCATTACACTGTGGTGTTCCAGGTGGCGTGAGTAGTGAAACTATTTCACATTGTTTTAAATGAAGGTCAAACTCGTAACTCAAATATTTTACTTCTGCGATCATATCGTAGAAACTTTTATTTTTGTTACGATGATTCTCCACTTCACTCTAAATTTCTTTGAACTTTTAAAATATTTCAGACTTGTGTTTCATCAAGTAGATTTACTCATATCTACTCAAATCATCTGTGAAGATCAGAAAATAATGATACCTGCCGCGAGCCTCAATATTCATCGGACCACATACATCAGTATGTATGATTTCCATCAAATCTGTTGCTCGCTCCATTGTTCCGGAGAACGGAGTCTTAGTCATCTTGCCCATGAGGCATGGTTCGCAAGCATCAAGTGATTCATAATCAAGTGATTCCAAAATCCCATCAGCATGGAGTTTCTTCACGCGCTGTACACCAATATGACCTAAACGGCAGTACCACAAACAAGTTGCACTATCATTATTAACTTTGCATCTTTTGGCTTCAATATTATGAATATGTGTATCATTATGATTGAGATCCAACAAACCATTTTCGTTGGTGTGTATGACCATAGAAGGTTTTATTCATGTAAACAGAACAACAATTGTTCTCTAACTTAAATGAATAACCGTATTGCAATAAACATGATCAAATCATATTCATGCTCAACGCAAACACCAAATAACACTTATTTAGGTTCAACACTAATCCCGAAAGTATAGGGAGTCTGCGATGATGATCATATCAATCTTGGAACCACTTCCAACACACATCGTCACTTCACCCTTAACTAGTCTCTGTTTATTCTGCAACTCCCGTTTCGAGTTACTACTCTTAGAAACTGAACCAGTATCAAATACTGAGGGGTTGCTATAAACACTAGTAAAGTACACATCAATAACATGTATATCAAATATACCTTTGTTCACTTTGCCATCCTTCTTATCCGCCAAATACTTGGGGTAGTTCCGCTTCGAGTGACCAGTCCCTTTGCAGTAGAAGTACTTAGTCTCAGGCTTAGGTCCAGACTTGGGTTCCTTCACTTGAGCAGCAACTTGCTTGCCATTCTTCTTGAAGTTCCCCTTCTTCCCTTTGCCCTTTTTCTTGAAACTAGTGATCTTGTCAACCATCAACACTTGATGTTTTTCTTTGATTTCTACCTTCGCCGATTTTAGCATCGCGAAGAGCTTGCGAATCGTTTCCGTTATCCCTTGCATATTATAGTTCATCATGAAGTTCTACTAACTTGGTGACGGTGACTAGAGAATTCTGTCAATCACTATTTTATCTGGAAGATTAACTCCCACTTGATTCAAGCGATTATACTACCCAGACAATCTGAGCACATGCTCACTGCTTGAGCTATTATCCTCCATCTTTTAGCTATAGAACCTGTTGGAGACTTCATATCTCTCAACTCGGGTATTTGCTTGAAATATTAACTTCAACTCCTGGAACATCTCATATGGTCCATGACGTTCAAAACGTCTTTGAAGTCCCGATTCTAAGCCGTTAAGCATGGTGCACTAAACTATCAAGTAGTCATCATATTGAGCTAGCCAAACGTTCATAACGTCTGCATCTGCTCCTGCAATAGGTCTGTCACCTAGCGGTGCATCAAGGACATAATTCTTCTGTGCAGCAATGAGGATAAACCTCAGATTACGGATCCAATCCACATCATCGCTACTAACATCTTTCAACTTAGTTTTCTCTAGGAACATATATAAAACATAGGGAAGCAACAACACGAGCTATTGATCTACAACATAGATATGCTAATACTACCAGGACTAAGTTCATGATAAATTAAAGTTCAATTAATCATATTACTTAAGAACTCCCACTTAGACAGACATCCCTCTAGTCTTCTAAGTGATCACGTGATCTATATCAACTAAACCATGTCCGATCATCACGTGAGATGGAGTAGTTTCAATGGTGAACATCACTATGTTGATCATATCTACTACATGATTCATGCTCGACCTTTCGGTCTCCGTGTTCCGAGGCCATATATGTTATATGCTAGGCTCGTCAAGTCTAACCTGAGTATTCTACGTGTGCAACTTTTTTACACCCGTTGTATTTGAACGTGGAGCCTATCACACCCGATCATCACGTGGTGTCTCAGACAAAGAACTTTCGCAACGGTGCATACTCAGGGAGAACACTTATACCTTGATAATTAGTGAGAGATCATCTTATAAAGCTACCGTCGAACTAAGCAAAATAAGATGTATAAAAGATAAACATCACATGTAATCAAAATATGTGACATGATATGGCCATCATCATCTTGTGCCTTTGATCTCCATCTCCAAAGCATCGTCATGATCTCCATCGTCACCGGCATGACACCGTGATCTCCATCATCTTGATCTATATCAATGTGTCATCACATGGTTGTCTCACCAACAATTGCTTTTGCAACTATTGCTATCGCATAGCGATAAAGTAAAGCAATTATTTGGCGCTTGCATCTTATGCAATAGAGAGATAACCATAAGGCTTTTGCCAGTTGTCGATAACTTCAACAAAACATGATCATCTCATACAACAACTTATATCTCATCACGTCTTGACCATATCACATCACAACATGCCCTGCAAAAACAAGTTAGACGTCCTCTACTTTGTTGTTGCAAGTTTTACGTGGCTGGTACGGGCTGAGCAAGAACCGTTCTTACCTACGCATCAAAACCACAACGATAGTTTGTCAAGTTGGTGATGTTTTAACCTTCGCAAGGACCGAGCGTAGCCACACTCGGTTCAACTAAAGTTGGAGAAACTGACACCCGCTAGTCACCTGTGTGCATAGCACGGTGGTAAAACCAGTCTCGCATAAGCGTATGGGTAATGTCGGTCCGGGCCGCTTCATCCAACAATACCGCTGAACCAAAGTATGACATGCTGGTAAGCAGTATGACTTATATCGGCCACAACTCACTTGTGTTCTACTCGTGCATATGACATCTATGCATAAAACCAGGCTCGGATGCCACTGTTGGGGAACGTAGTAATTTCAAAAAAAATCCTACGCACACGCAAGATCATGGTGATGCATAGCAACGAGATGGGAGAGTGTTGTCTACGTACCCTCGTAGACCGGCAACGGAAGCGTTGACACAACATAGAGGAAGTAGTCATATGTCTTCCCGATCCGACTGATCCAAGTACCGAACGTACGACACCTCCGAGTTCTGCACATGTTCAACTCGCTGACGTCCCTCGAGCTCCGATCTAGCAAAGCGTTGAGGGAGAGTTTCGTCAGCACGATGGCGTGATGGCGGTGATGATGTTCTATTGACGCAGGGCTTCGCCTAAGCACCGCTACAATATGACCGAGGTGGAATATGGTGGAAGGGGGCACCGCACACGGCTAAGGAACGATCACGAAGATCAACTTGTGTGTCATGGGGTGCCCCCTTGCCCCCGTATATAAAGGAGGGAGAGGGGGAGGCGCGGCCGGCCCAAGGGGTGCGCCTGGAGGAGTCCTACACCCACCGGGAGTAGGACTCCCCCCTCTTGCCTTGTTGGAAAAGGGGGAAGGGAGAAAGAGGAAAGGGGGGCGCCGCCCTCCTCCTTGTCCTATTCGGACTAGGGGGGAGGGGGCGTGCGGCCTGCCCTGGCCGGCCCTCCTCTTCTCCCTTATGGCCCATGTAGGCCCAATAACCCCCCCCGGGGGGGGGGGGGGGGGGTTCCGGTAACCCCCCGGTACTCCGGTAAAATCCCGATTTCACCCGGAACGTTTCCGATATCCAAATATAGGCTTCCAATATATCAATCTTTATGTCTCGACCATTTCGAGACTCCTCATCATGTCCGTGATCACATCTGGGACTCCGAACAACCTTCGATACATCAAAACACAAAAACCCTAACTACGATCGTCACCGAACTTTAAGCATGCGGACCCTACGGGTTCGAGAACTATGTAGACATGACCGAGACACGCCTCCGGTCAATAACCAATAGCGGAACCTGGATGCTCATATTGGTTCCTACATATTCTACGAAGATCTTTATCAGTCAACCTGCATAACAACATACGTTGTTCCCTTTGTCATCGGTATGTTACTTGCCCGAGATTCGATCGTCCGTATCTCAATACCTAGTTCAATCTCATTACCGGCAAGTCTCTTTACTCATTCCGTAATACATCATCCCGCAACTAACTTATTAGTTGCAATGCTTGCAAGGCTTGAGTGATGTGCATTACCGAGAGGGCCCAGAGATACCTCTCCGACAGTCAGAGTGACAAATCCTAATCTCGAAATACGCCAACCCAACAAATACCTTCAGAGACACCTGTAGAGCACCTTTATAATCACCCAGTTACGTTGTGATGTTTGGTATCACACAAAGTGTTACTCTGGTAAACGGGAGTTGCATAATCTCATAGTCATAGGAACATGTATAAGTTATGAAGAAAGCAATAGCAACAAACTAAATGATCAAGTGCTAAGCTAACGGAATGGGTCAAGTCAATCACATCATTCTCCTAATGATGTGATCCCGTTAATCAAATGACAACTCATGTCTATGGTTAGGAAACATAACCATCTTCGATCAACGAGCTAGTCAAGTAGAGGCATACTAGTGACACTCTGTTTGTCTATGTATTCACACATGTATTATGTTTCCGGTTAATACAATTCTATCATGAATAATAAACATTTATCATGATATAAGGAAATAAATAATAACTTTATTATTGCCTCTAGGGCATATTTCCTTCAGTTGGGAGGCAACCCAATGAATAAAATTTATTTTTGCTTTTTGTTTTTTGTTCTTGAGTGTTGACACAATTATGCTACTGTTATGATTGTGTTTTTATGTTTTAATTAGTGTTTGTGCCAATTAAAGCCTTTAGGATCTTCTTGGACAATAGTTGTTTGATCTTGCTGAAAAAACAGAAAATTTTATGCTCACGAAATATTTTTTTACCAGAGAGCAATAAAATACCCATTCCAATTGCAGTAGGTCAATATACAAATTTCTCAGGTCGTCCTAATTTTTCAGAGTTTTTGGAGTTACAGAAATATACAAAATAGTCAGATTGCTATAGATTGTTCTGTTTTGACATATTCTGTTTTCTTTGTGTTGTGTGCTTATTTTGATGGCTCCATGGTTTTCTTTGATGAGTTTTTGCCATAGAAAAGTTGGAATACAATAGATATAATACAAAAACAAAATATGAATTGATTTGATACAACACTTGTAGTAGTGGTTTATTATTCTTATACTAACAGATCTCACAAAGGTTTTGTTGAGTTTTGTGTGATTGAAGTTTTCAAGTTTTGGGTTATCTTACAATGGATGAAGGAAGGATGTAAGAGCCTAAACTTGGGGATGCCCCGACATCCCAAGCTATCATTCAAGAATGAGCAACCAACTAAGCTTGGGGATGCCCCCGAGTGGCATCCCCGCTTTCTTCCAACAACTGTCTGTATTTTACTCGAGACTATATTTTTATTCGTCACATGATATGTGTTTCGCTTGGAGCGTATTGTATGATATGTGTCTTTGCTTGTTTTATTTTGTGTTTTAAGTTATCAATCCTTGTTGGACACACCTATTTGAGAGAGCCAAAATTATGTCACGACTTGTTAGAATTGCTCTCTATGCTTCACTTAAATCTTTTGTGAGCTAGGACTTGCTCTAATGCTTCACTTATATCTCTTTGAGCACAATGTGCTTTGTTATTTTTGAAGAAATGCTCTCTTGCTTCACTTAGATTTATTTGAGAGTTAGCAAAATTTTGAAGAAATTCTCTCTTGCTTCACTTAAATTATTTTGAGAGAAAGAAAATTGTTATGCTCATGATCTTCACTTATATTTGGTTGAGCTTATAAAAAGAAACTCATGAAAATTAGTCCCAAAGTGATAGATATCCAAGAAGGATAAAGTAAAGAAAATGTCATGAAGATCATTGGACAAAATAAACTTGATTCTTAGTAATAGTTTTGAGATATGATGATGTGATATGTGAGTTATGTTGATGAGTAATTATGCTTTAGTAGGAATATTGGCGTTAAGGTTTGTGATTCCCTATGCATGCACGAAAGTCAATAATGATGCAATGAAAATTATATCCTACTTGTGGTGCATTATTCGGTGTTAATTATGCTTAATACTTGCTTATGAGATTATTCGTTTCTTGGTTGGTCGCTTCCCAATCTTTTGCTAGCCTTCATTTTGCACTAAGTATGACTTCTACTTGTGCATCCAAAATCCTTTAACCCAGTTTTGCCACATGAGTCCACTATATATACCTATATGCAGTATCCTTTTGCCGTTATAAGCAAATTTTTATGTGCCATCTCTAATTTTCAAAATAAACTTCTCTTTTGTGTGGTTGTTTCGCTCGCGGAGCGGTGAGGGGTGGCTAATATTTTCCATGCTAGATGTGTTATTCTCAAGATGAGTGTTTGTTCACTTGTCATTGCACGAGAGTAGGGCAAAGGTATTAGGGATGCCCAGTCCCGAAATGCAAAAACAAAAATGAATTTACTTTATGTTGTCAAATAATAACTTCCTTGGAAAGTGTTGGTATGGAGGGCACCTGTGGATACAGTTAGCCATGGAAAGTGAAAGTTATGGTGGAAAAAGGAATAAACTTTATTTTCTGTTTGGGAACCACCTATGGCATATCTAGCATGGAAAGTGTTCGGAACTCTAAGTCGTTTTCGTTGGTGGGATGGATACACCTCCCAAAATGTTTTTATCTAAAAAAAATCGCTTTGAGCTCTGGCACCTCTACAAATCCCTACTTCCCTTTGCGAAGAGACTTTCTTTTACATTATGAAATTTTTATTTTGAAATTTGAGTCTCCATCTTCTCTCATAAAAAGCACCAACTAGGAGGCAATATGATCGTGCTCAAGGTGTAGTTAATATTCGAGTGTGTTTCATGAATGGATCAATGTTTGAGCATGATGGGCTAGGGATAACTTATTTTAGCATTGATATTTTGAAAGACATGGTTGCTTGTTGATATGCTTGAGTATCTAAATTATTATGTCAAAACTAGACTATTGCTTTGAATCACATAAAAGTCCAAATGTCCATGCTATAAAGAAAAAGAATTTGATATGACTTGATGAACAACACTCCACATCAAAAATTCTATTTTTTATCACTTACCTACTCGAGGACAAGTAGGAGTTAAGCTTGGGGATGCTGATACGTCTCCAATGTATCTATAATTTTTTATTCTTCCCTGTTGTTTTATTATCAATCTTGGATGTTTTATAATCATTTTATATCATTTTTTGGTACTAACCTATTGCCATAGTGCCCAGCGCCAGTTCCTGTTTTTTACATCGCATGAAATCAATATCAAACGGAGTCCAAATGGCACGAAACTTTACGATGATTTTTTATGGGCCAAAAGGAAGCATATGGGCCCCGGTTGACCCTCGGGGGTGCCGCGAGGGGGGTGAGGGAGTCCTGGATTAGGGGGTCCTCGGACAGCCGGACTATATACTTTGGTCGGACTGTTGGACTATGAAGATACAAGATTGAAGACTTTGTCCCGTGTCCGGGTGGGACTCTCCTTTGCGTGGAAGGCAAGCTTGGCAATTTGGATATGTAGATATCCTCCCTTGTAACCGACTATGTGTAACCCTAGCTCCCTCCGGTGTCTATATAAACCGGAGGGTTTAGTCCGTAGGACAACAACAATCATAATCATAGGCTAGCTTCTAGGGTTTAGCCTCTACGATCTCGTGGTAGATCAACTCTTGTAATACTCACATCATCAAGATCAATCAAGTAGGAAGTAGGGTATTACCTCCACTGAGAGGGTCCGAACCTGGGTAAACATTGTGTCCCCCGCCTCCTGTTACCATCCACCTTAGACGCATAGTTCGGGACCCCCTACCCGAGATCCGCCGGTTTTGACACCGACATTGGTGCTTTCATTGAGAGTTCCACTGTGCTGTCACAATAAAGGCTTGATGGCTCCTTCGATCATCGGCAACGATGCGATCCAGGGTGAGGTTTTTATCCCCGGACAGATCTTCGTATTCGGCGACTTCGTACTGCGGGCCAACTCACTTGGCCATCTGGAGCAGATAGAGAGCTATGCCCCTGGCTATCAGGTCAGGTTTGGAAGCTTGAACTATACTGCCGACATCCGCGGAGACTTGGTCTCGACGGATTCGAGCCCATGTCAGGTGTGCCGCATAGTCACGACGAGCATGACTTAGCTCTACCGTCGGACGGTGTTCGGGAGATCACACCTGTGGCTACTCCGGCCCTCAATCCGGAGCAGACCGTGCCGTCTGAGGACGGGTGGATAGACCCTGCCATGGAGGCCACACACTTAGCGGCGATGGAGCCGAATACTGACTTCACCTCCTATGAGACCTGTGTTACCGGACCCTTGGATTCGTCCCCGACCACAGGCTCTGAACCGCTTGCGTCCGTGCCTATCAAATCTGACAGGGCATCGATTATGGAGTTTACCTCCGCAGATATCTTCCAGCACTCGCCCTTGGGCGACGTGCTAAATTCATTGAGGTCTCTCTCCTTGTCAGGAGACCCTTGGCCGAACTATGTCTGGCTTGAGTGGGAAGCGGACGACGAAATTCATTCCCCACCCACCACCCACTTAATAGCCACTGTCGACGACTTAACCGACATGCTTGATTTCGACTCCGAAGACATCGACGGTATGGACGATGATGCAGGAGAAGAACAGGAACCACCGCCCACAGGGTGCTGGACAGCCACCTCATCATACGATATATATATGGTGGACACCCCCAAAGAAAGCAATGACAATAAGGCAACGGAGGATAATCCCCTCGAGAAGCAATCTAAGCACCGGCGTCATCGACGCCGCTCTAAGCCCTGCCATAGCAAAAGTAGCGATACCGGCACAAGAGAAAATAACGCCGTGGACAGTGCCGAAGACGAAGACAATCCCCTCCAGCCAGGCTTCGAGCGGGAGGATGGGCATACGAGCCCTAAGGAACAGGCGACAGACGGAGAATCAGGGGATGACAACTACATGCCCCTCTCCGAAGACGAAGCAAGCCTCGGCGACGAAGAATTCATCGTGCCTGAGGATCCCGTCGAGCAGGAGCGCTTCAAGCGCCAGCTTATAGCCACAGCAAAAAGCCTGAAGAAAAAGCAGCAGCAGCTTCAAGCTGATCGGGATCTACTAGCGCATAGATGGACCGAGGTCCTAGCAGCCGAGGAACACGAACTCGAGCACCCAACCAAAAGTTACCCAAAGCGTAGGTTGCTACCCCAACTCGAGGAGGAAGCATTAAAGCCTACACTGTCAGTGTATGATGCGGCTGACCAGCCACCTCGTGACCGAGACAAAGTGGCATATCAGCCTAAAGTACAGCCCGCACCCCATCGCCAGTCAAACAAAAACACCAAGGCCCGAGGCTACATGCAGGACCTACGAGACATATTGGAAAACAAAGCAGGACATACAAGATCGATCTACGGATCACGGGGGCGCGCTCCAACGCGTGATGATGACTGTCATGCCGGATATACTAAAAACAAATCCGGCCGGGCCGAATACAACAGACAAGACTCATATGAACTGCGTCGTGATATAGCCCGGCACAGAGGCGCCGCACACCCCGTATGCTTTATTGGCGCAGTAATGGATCATGAATTCCCAGAAGGGTTTAAACCCGTGAACATTGAATCATATGATGGTATTACATACCCTGCGGTATGGATAGAGGATTTCTTCCTCCATAGTCACATGGCCCGCGGGGATGATCTACATGCCATCAAGTATCTCCCACTAAAACTCAAAGGGCCGGCTCAGCATTGGCTGAATAGCTTGCTGGAAAACTCCATCAGAAGTTGGGAGAACCTGGCAGACGCATTCCTGGACAACTTCCAGGGCACTTATGTGCGACCACCGGATGCTGATGATTTAAGTCACATAACACAACAGCCCGGAGAGTCAGCCAGGAAATTCTGGACTCGGTTCCTAACTAAAAAGAACCAAATTGTCGACTGTCTGGATGCCGAAGCCCTAGCGACCTTTAAACATAACATCTGTGACGAGTGGCTCGCCCGACATCTCGGCCAAGAGAAGCCAAAATCCATGGCAGCCCTCACGACACTCATGACCCGCTTTTGCATGGGCGAGGATAGCTGGTTGGCCCATCGCAATAACACAACAAGCAATCCTGGCACATCAGAGGCCAGAGATAGCAACGGCAAACCCCGACGCAACAAACACAAGCGTCGCAAAAATGGCGGAAACACCGAAGATACGACAGTAAATGCCGGATTTAGTGGCTCTGAGTCCGTTTAGCGGAAAAGGCCATTCAAAAATGACAATTCGGGTCCGTCTAGTCTGGACCGCATACTCGACCGTCCATGCCAAATTCATGGCACCCCAGGAACACCAGCCAATCATACCAACAGAGAATGCTGGGTCTTCAAACAAGCCGTCAGGTCAGGTGCCGAAAACAAAGATAAGGGGTCTCAAAGCGATGATGGCGACGAGGAGCCCAGATCACTGAATACAGGAGGGCAAAAGAAATTTCCCCCACAAATCCAAACGGTGAACGTGGTAAACGCCACACACACTCCCAACCCGGACCGGATGCGCACCCTTAGGGATGTCGACTTAGCGGAACCAGTTGTCCCACAATATAAACTAGGGCCGATCACCTTCAACTGCACAGATCGTCCGGTTAACACCAATCAGGGCAATTCAGCCGCACTAGTCCTCGACCCAATAATTGACGGGTTCCACCTCACACGAGTCCTTATGGACGGAGGCAGCAGTCTAAACCTGCTTTACCAGGACATAGTGCGCAAGATGGGCATCGATCATTTGGTGATCAAGCCCACTAAAATCCACCTTTGGAGGTATTATACCAGGTGCGGAGGCCAGCTGTACAGGCTCCATCGCCCTTGAGGTAGTCTTCGGATCACCAAACAATTACCGTGCCGAAGAGTTAACCTTCGACATCGTCCCCTTTCGCAGTGATTATCAGGCACTGCTCGGACAAACCGCGTTCGCTCGATTCAACGCGGTGCCACATTATGCCTACCGTAAGCTCAAGATGCCCGGTTTGCGCGGCGTCATCACGGTTAATGGCAAGGCCGAACTCCCCCTCGGTACCAAAGAGTATACCGCTGCTTTAACAGCAGAAGCAACGAGTGGCACCTTTCAATCGAACCTCGAGTCGACGGCCAAAGGACTCCGAACTACTTTGCGGCAGGATAGCCCGGCTCGGCCAGAGCTCAATTAAACACTCCGGCGAAAGCGAGGACATGCCACATACCGCGGCTCAACCGCTCTGTGGCACACAAACACATCTTGCATTTTCTGTGTAGGTTCATTTTTGCCCAGGCAAGGACCGGCGACATGGAAACAGCTCGAACGCGCAAGGGAACTCTTAGATATTCCCCTCGATGACCATCTGACTGCACTCCGGATCCGCACACAGCTTCTTCCCGCCTGGTCTCAGTATGTTCCGCAGTCACTTTCTCTTTTTATTACTTTACATGTACTCATACGCATCGACGTATTATTTAAATACGACATGTGGATTTATATGAAGCTTATTTGCCGTTATCTCTTATTGAAATTCTTTTGTCAAATGGCATCCGTACACCGCGATATGCCTTAAATATGCCAGGGGCTTCGTTTTCCCATAATACAACAATAAAGTCCGAACACCTTCATGGAAGTTCGGCACCCCGAACTTGTAGCATTATATGCATCAGCTCCGAATCATGTCTTGGGTCAAATGTTGGGTTTGCCCGGCTCCCATGTTTTGCTGCCTTACGTTCTGCTATATCAGCTAAGGTGGCACAGGGAGAACTACTGCGATTGTGTCCCGGTTCTTCCGGACAAGCACCTCAGTAGAGAAAGCCAAAAACTGACAGTCATGATACGGCGAGAGCTGGTCAGCTGTTCGAGAGGTTGTAAAATCTTTAAGGATCCCCCCCGCATAATGCCATAACCAATGCAGCGTGCGATGGATCGTCTTTTCTTCCGATTAGGTGCTTATAGAGCCCCTCATGCGGTCTTCCGAACACCAGGGGCTGCGCCTACCTTCCTTTTCTAAAGCTCCTATGGTTAAGTGAGAGTGATAAAGCCCTATAGTCCGATTGCCTGGTTCGTTGTGCTGAACACCTCCTTTGAAGGACCCAAAACTGGGATAAAGAGTGATCAGGTTTATCCCGAACACCCATGTACTTCCTACGTGGGGGCAGAAGCCGACGACTGGCCAACTCTTAGGATTAATATATAAAACAGACGCGCAGGAGGATAAACTTTTATATAACAGACAATAAATAATAGAAATGACCTTGTTCAACATTACAAAGGACAACATGATTGTATTCATGGAAATATAATGTCCTTGGTGCATTGCTCCGCCGCAAGGCAGGATCCTTTCAGGACACTTCCATAATACAACTTAGGCTTGCGGTGCTCCTTTCCCTCCGGCGGTCCCTCAGTCACCAGTTTTTCAGCATCCATCTTCCCCCAGTGCACCTTTGCGCGGGCGAAGGCCATTCACGCACCCTCTATATAAATCAACTGCTTGATGACGTCCAGTCGAGGGCAGGCACTCGCAAGCCGTTTCACGAGCCCGAAGTAGCTGCCTGGAATCGGCTCAGTGGGCCATAGTCGGATAATCAAATCCTTCATGGCTAGTTCGGCCGCCTTCTGCAGTTCGATCAGCTGTTTCAGTTGGTTGGCAAAAGGCACCGGATAATTCGGTGCCAGATACTGTGACCAGAAGTGCTTATCGCAGTGTTCCTTTCTTCGGCTCGGTAGAATTGTGCGGCATCAAATATGCTGCGTGGCAGCTCCGCAAACACCCTTGGAGAAATCCGAACTCAAGATTAGAAACATGATTTTCTCCCCAAATACTTGCCTTACGTGGAACAAGCCTTACCCGCCGCGATCTTCCTCGCCTCTTGGATCTCCTGCAGGGCACCCTGGGTTTCCCCCTGGGCATCGCATGCGGCCTGATGAGCCTTGGTAAGCTCGGATTCTTTCTCCATTAGACTCTGCTCCAAGGCCTCGCATCTTCTCACGACCTCTTGAAGCTCTTGCTCAGCTTCAATAACCCTGGCCTCGTGCTTCTCACGAAGAGCCCGCTCTGTGGCTGCCTTTCCCTCGGCCTCGGCAACAATCTTCTTCAGAGCCTCGACTTCGGTCATCGCCCCTGGCGCAAATCACAAAACATATTTTAAAATTCGTTTGCACTGAACATGAGCAAGGTTTGGGCATACCTTGTTTATCCTCCAACTGCCTTTTCAACTGGCCCAATTCTTCTATGGCCTGCTCCAGACTTTGATTTAGTCCGAAGACCTCCGCAGTACGAGAGGTGGCAGTCGCTACAAACGCCTCTTTATACCAAAAGAGAGGTAAATGTCATCAAGTGAGTCTCCTGCGAACATAGATTTGATCCTCTGTCTAGTTCTTTCTCTCACCGAACAGTGTATCAGGGGCTACTATCTATACTGTGATACTCTTCGAAACTTCATAAAACATACCTCAAAGCCTCTTATAAGGCTAATACAGGCTTCATTCAGCCCACTCTCCGCAGATTGAATCTTCTCAATCACCGTACCCACAAGGGCACGGTGTTCATCAACGATGGAGGCGCTTTTCAGCGCCGCCAATAAAGTATCCAACACCTCTGGTTGGACAGAGGTTGTGGGTGGAACAGGTACACCTCCTCTAACCGAGGGAGACCGCTTTCCTGACTCTGGAACCATATTGGTCTCCGGAATTGCGTCCGGCTGGGGGCCGAATTCAAGATGGCTCCCGTTGACGACGCCCATGGGAGCCTTCTCCCCCGTGTGTCCGGCCCCTGGGGTTTGACCTCCTGGCGCCACCTTGGCAATCCCCCCTCCTTGGCCTGGGTCCTCCTGGGACAAAGCCTCAGTGTCATTCACATGTTTGGGGGAAGGGGCCTTCGGGGGGTGTCCCGCTCTCCATAGCGTCTGAGCCTATCAAATCCTCCGACGAGGATTGCTCTGCGCGGGACCTCGCCGGACTGCAAAAAGTATGGCCCAGATCAAAATATTGTGCCATGATAAGTCTGGACGCATAAACGTGTTCGAATTTTATATAGTCACGAGTTCACCAGGGGCTGAGCCCTGGGATCCCACTCCGGGCTGCTATCAGCGGCGGTGGACTCCTCTGGAAGAAGAGTTTTTCCCTTCTTAGGTGACTCGGCCTCCAACAATGCGGAGGCTATCCTTTCTTTCTTCCCCCTGCTGGGGATTTGTCTTCCTCCTCCTCCTCGTCCTCTTCGGAGGAAGAATGGGCATTGGAATCTTTGGATATCGTGTCCGAGGCGCCACGATGGCAGAGGCCGCCCCTGGTCTTCTGGGCCTCTCTCTTGGTCTTCTTCTTCGGCGCCTTGTAGGGCGCCGGGACCAGCATCTTCGTTAGAAGCGGGTTGACCGGTTCCTCAGGTAGCGGGGCTGGACAATAGATCTGCCCCGCCTTCTTCGTCCAGCCCTAGGAGAGTTGTGGAAAACACATTAAGCGTTTCCCTTGGGTTATGCGAATAAAACTTATAATGGCTTACCGAACTTGCGGGGCGGGACAAGTGGCACCCACGGTCCTCGGCTGAGTCCGGCCATGATTTGCCGGACTTAAAAAGCACCTTCCAGATATCTTTGTGTGAGGAGCCAAAGAGCTCTTGCAGGGTCTGGTGCTTGGCCGAGTCGAATTCCCATAAATTGCAAGCCCGGTGTTGACAAGGAAGGATTCGACGAGCTAACATCACCTGGACTACATTGACAAGTTTGATATCCTTGTCTTCCATATTCTTGACGCGCGTTTGAAGTGCCGATAGCTCGTCGAACGAAGACCAATCCAGGCCCTTCTTGGGCCAGGACATAAGCCGCAGGGGGCTCCGGATCAGAATTCAGGAGCAGCGGCCCATTTCGTGCCGTGCGGCTCAGTGATGTAAAACCACTGCTGCTGCCACTCTTTGACGGAATCATTGAAAGTACCTGTTGGCCATGTGACGTTGGGCATCTTGCTCACCATGGCGCCTCCGCACTCAGCGTGCTCACCGCCCACTACCTTGGGCTTCACATTAAAGATCTTCAGCCATAAGTCGAAGTGTGGCGAGATGCGGAGAAAGGCCTCGCACACGACGATGAACATCACAATGTTGAGGAAGGAATTGGGGGATAGATCATGAAAATCGATCCCATAGTAATACATGATGCCGCGAACGAATGGGTGGAGGGGAAACCCCAGCCCATGGACAAAATGAGGGAGGAAAACAACCCTCTCGTGGGGTTCCGGAGTAGGGACGATCTGTCCTGCCGTCGGGAGACGGTGGCTGATTTTCTGGGCCAGGTACCCGGCCTCCCAAAGCTTTTTGATATCCTTCTCCCGGACGGTGGAGGCCATCCATTTGCCTCCTGCTCTGGATCCAGACATTTTCGGAGGAACTTTGTGGTCGGAGAGGACGAACGCTTGGGTGCTGGGGCTCGAGCAGAAGGGAGTGGATAAGCAGAAGGAGAAGGCGTGGGTGAAAAAGGGGAGTCCTTATCTCCTTATAAAGTCGACAGGGATCCAGTGCCTCCCCACTTGCCTGGTAAACTCACTTATTCCCCAAGCGTCGCACTAAAGACGCGGTTGGATACCCATATCCGTATTGATGAGAATCCCGAGATAGGGGGCACGATCTCTGCTTCGATACGACATGCCCATAAAACCGCCTCGCGACATGCGCAGTAGCTGGTTAGGGAGAACGGTTCGAATAAAGACCGGATCGTGGCGTGGTGTCACGTTAAGAAAAGTTGTCAGCAGATTGGATTTGTGGAATATTGTACTCTCTATGATGGTATGTGGAATTTGTTTTTCAGAGCCGGACACGATCCTTGTGTTCAAAATCTTCTATGGAGTATTCAGAGAAGGAACCCGCCTTGCAATGCCGAAGACAATTTGCGCGCCAGACTCATCATCATTGAAGCCTGGTTCAGGGGCTACTGAGGGAGTCCAGGATTAGGGGGTCCTCGGACAGCCGGACTATATACTTTGGCCAGACTGTTGGATTATGAAGATACAAGATTGAAGACTTTGTCCTGTGTCCGGGTGGGACTCTCCTTTGCGTGGAAGGCAAGCTTGGCAATTCGGATATGTAGATCTCCTCTCTTGTAACCGACTCTGTGTAACCCTAGCTCCCTCCGGTGTCTATATAAACTGGAGGGTTTAGTCCGTAGGACAACAACAATCATAATCATAGGCTAGCTTCTAGGGATTAGCCTCTATGATCTCGTGGTAGATCAACTCTTGTAATACTCATATCATCAAGATCAATCAAGTAGGAAGTAGGGTATTACCTCCACCGAGAGGGCCCGAACCTGGGTAAACATTGTGTCCCCCGCCTCCTGTTACCATCCGCCTTAGACGCACAGTTCGGGACCCCCTACCCGAGATCCACCGGTTTTGACACTGATAGGGGGCATGTCACGACCGGTTTTCCAATAAAAATATTTATTGAAAAACCAATCTTTTGAGTCCAGCATGAGAGAAATCCTCCTCACTGGTAGACAAATTCTTGATACAATAAGCCAGTAGCATAGAATATATTACAGGGTTGAGCTAGGGCTGCTCAACAAATTATTACAAGCGCGCCAATAATTATACATAATGGCGGATTTAACACAATGGTGTGATGGCATACTACTGACTCGAGGATAAAGTGATGGTGGAATAACACAGTGGGGAGTGTGATAACATGACTCTCAAACTGGCATCTCATCGAGCGTCGAGGTGAGGCTCGATGAATGTTATTCGAGTTGCGGAAGCGGATATAATACAGTGACCAAATCCAGGGTCGCACGAGACTGACTGGGATTCCTCTAGGCGTCGGACTCGCTATCGAACTCTTCATCCATGAGATCGCCTTTGTCAGCATCTGGCCAAATCAACAAGCCAGTGAGTACTTTGAAAGTACTCGCAAGACAGTTCGGACGTAAGATATAACAAATGCATGCATGAATGCGTCATGATTAATTTTTCCAATGCACATTCAAAAATTTGTATAACGAAGTAAGTACAAGGGAATCGGCGGTAGTCCGCCTGAAATCCCAACAAAATATAAGTGAAAACCGATCGGGTGTCTGAAGCGTCGCCTCGAAAGGTGAACAAATAATAACAAAAAATCATGCCACAGTCGGGCGTCTTAGCGACACCACATAAAGGGCTTTAAAATAAATGCCACAGTC
Source organism: Triticum monococcum (assembly GCA_034509565.1). NCBI lineage: Eukaryota > Viridiplantae > Streptophyta > Magnoliopsida > Poales > Poaceae > Triticum > Triticum monococcum. The sequence continues at coordinate 359,152,993 of CM067845.1, read as the reverse complement.
GGGCGTCTTAGCAACACCACATAAAGGGCTTTTAAAAGAAATGCCACAGTCGGACATCGGGGCGACATCACAGAAAGGGCTTTAAAAGAAATGCCACAGTCGGACGTCGGGGCGACATCACAGAAAGGGCTTTAAAAGGAATGCCGCAGTCGGACGTCTGAGCGACATCACAGAAAGGGCTTTAAAAGAAATGCCACAGTCGGACGTCGGGGCGACATCACAGAAAGGGCTTTAAAAGAAATGCCACAGTCGGACGTCGGGTCGACATCACAGAAAGGGCTTTAAAAGGAATGCCGCAGTCGGACGTCTGAGCGACATCACAGAAAGGGCTTTAAAAGAAATGCCACAGTCGGACGTCGGGGCGACATCACAGAAAGGGCTTTAAAAGAAATGCCAAGTCGGACGTCGGGGCGACATCACAAAGAGGGCTTTAAAGGAAATGCCACAGTCGGACGTCTGAGCGACATCGCAGAGAGGGCTTTTATTCACAAGTAAATAATACTCATAATAAATATTCAATTCATGATAATAAACGGGTTAGTCCATCCACAGGAATAAACATTTAACCGGGCTTAGCACTCATGTGATTCACCGGAGTATCTGTCACCAAAACTGGCACTTGTCAGAATAAGTTAGCACAAAATTTGGATATGGATAAGATGATTTGGAGATTTATGACTCTGCAGAGTTTGTACAAAAATTTCCCACAGTTAACGGATTTCCGTAGTCACGAAGGACTAGTTCCGTTTACGGTATTTCGGAAGAAAACACATCTAACCAGTACACACCCATCCTACCTCTCGATGCCAGGACTCACCCTAGACATCGTCCAAGAAAAACTTTTGAGACGGGGAGATCACAATCTCGAATAGCATGGGATCAAATTTATATACGCGCGCTCTAAGGGGTGCCCCCCCTCTCGGTCCCAACCGGAAACACCCATGCCCCCTGACAGGATGACTGGCTTTAATCCAGGGCCATGGAACCATCATCCCGGCCTCTCCTTTTGGTGTGTACCAGGAAAGCGGTTTGCAACTTACTAATCCATATTCCTTGCGGAAAACATGTGGTAGTACAGGGAAGGAAATGGGAGGAACTGGACCGATACGGTTTGACACTGTAGTCATATAGTCTGGCATAAGACTGGCATGCTACAACACTGCCATCTTACCCATCCTCATGCCAACACATGGCCATTCATACTCACATCCATCCACCTATGGATCATCGAGCTCACTTACCTCAACAATGCATGAAAATAACGTTCATCGGTATGCTCATCAACATGCCATGAAACTAACTATATGCAAAACATGCCAAGACACTCATCATATCAAAAGTTCAAACATGCTTGCCTGGTTCAGAGTAGTCGGAACCTAGCTCGGTGAAGTTGCGGCTCCGTCACCTCCTTCGGTATCTACGGTATAAAGAAAACACACTCGCTAACGTAAATACCGAGAGGTGCACAAAAATTATTCCAAATACTTTTCAAATAAATTTGATAAAAAACTAGACCAAATTCTAAAGAGGACAAAAAAGAATCAATCCAAAATATGCTTCTGTTAACAAGTTATAAAGGTTTTTGTCCAGGGACTCATCTGTAATGAAACAGAAAGTTTCCAGGGGCTAGTTAATAAAAACAGAAAACGCTCCAGTCTCGAATACGCCAGCCCAGAGGGGAAAGCGTATTTCGCCCGAAGGCGTTTTCAGAAAACAATTCATTTAGAAAGGACAGAGAGGCTGACAGGCGGGTCCCGCCCGTATGGTTTAAAAATTTAAAAGAGGCGGCAGAGCTCGACGGTGCCCGAGAGCCGCGGTGGTCGCTGGCAGCGATCCACGACGAGGCAGGGGGATCGGAAGGTACCTACGTGTTCAGGGCGCCCTTCCGCGTCGGTTGGTGGTGGTGGTGGCGGTCGGCGAGCACCACGTCGACGGCGAGCCTTGCTCCGGCGGACGGTGGTTCGGGTGGAGATGGATCTCGTCGGGGAGAGCTGCGAAGGCTAAATTGACGCTTGGGTTAGCTCAGTGGTTGCTCGAGGATGCTACTGACAAGGTTTGGGCGTCGGAGATGGCCTCACCGGAGCGAATCGAGATGTAGACCGAGGCGGGACGGGGCGGCCGGTGTCGGGGGAGGAGACCTCTTCGAGGTCCTCCTAGTGGTCTGGCGAGGTGTTTGTGGGGTGCAGTGCTGGTGCGTGCTCGAGGGCGAGCTCGGGGTCTCCTTTTATAGGCGATCCGAGGCGGTGGCCGTGAACGGGGATCTCCGGCGATGGATTACGGCGGCGCAGTGCTTGGTCGGGGAGTTTAGGAGGTTGGGCATCAATGTGGAGGTCCACTGGTTCCATTCAGACGCTAAACGGACTTGGATTAGAAGCTTAGGGCAGGTTTTGGTCGGAACGGGACGGCGCGGGTCCGTCGGCGACAGAGAGCGCGTCCAGTGCTGTCGGGCCACAGCGACGGTGCTGCGGGGCTGCACTTGTTGGGGAACGCAGTAATTTCAAAATTTTTCCTACGCACACGCAAGATCATGGTGATGCACAGCAACGAGAGGGGAGAGTGTTGTCTACGTACCAACGTAGACCGACTGCGGAAGCAATCACACAACGTAGAGGAAGTAGTCGTACGTCTTCTTCCCGATCGGACCGATCCAAGCACCGTTACTCCGGCACCTCCGAGTTCTTAGCACATGTTCAGCTCGATGACGTTCTTTGGGCTCCGATCCAGCAAGGCGTCGAGGAAGAGTTCCGTCAGCACGACGGCGTGATGACGATCTTGATGTACTACCGACGCAGGGCTTCGCCTAAGCACTACAACGGTACGATCGAGGTGGAATTTGGTGGCAGGGGGCACCGCACACGGCTAAGGAACGATCTCAAGGATCAAGTTGTGTGTCTATGGGGTGCCCCCTGCCCCCGTATATAAAGGCCAGGGGCAAGGGGGTCGGCCGGCTAGGAGGGAGGCGCAGGGAGGAGTCCCACTCCTACCGGGAGTAGGACTCCTTCCCCCAAATCCTATTCCTAGTAGGACTCTTCGGGAGAAAGAGAAGAGAGGGGGGGCGGCCCCTTCTCCTAGTCCTAATAGGACTAGGGAAGGGGGGTTCGGCCGGCTAGCATGTGGGCTGCCCCTTCTCTCTTTTCCACTAAGGCCCAATAGGCCCATTTGCCTCCCGGGGGGTTCCGGTAACCCTCCCGGTAATCCGGTAAAATCCCGATTTCACCCGGAACACTTCCGGTGCCCAAACATAGGCTTCCAATATATCAATCTTTACGTCTCGACCATTTCGAGACTCCTCGTCATGTCCGTGATCTCATCCGGGACTCCGAACAACCTTCGGTACATCAAAATGCATAAACTCATAATAACTGTCATCGTAACGTTAAGCGTGCGGACCCTACGGTTCGAGAACAATGTAGACATGACCGAGACACGTCTCCGGTCAATAACCAATAGCGGGACCTGGATGCCCATATTGGCTCCTACATATTCTACGAAGATCTTTATCGGTCAGACCGCATAACAACATACGTTGTTCCCTTTGTCATCGATACATTACTTGCCCGAGATTCGATCGTCGGTATCCAATACCTAGTTCAATCTCGTTACCGGCAAGTCTCTTTACTCGTTCCGTAATACATCATCTCACAACTAACTTATTAGTTGCAGTGCTTGCAAGGCTTATGTGATGTGCATTACCGAGAGGGCCCAGAGATACCTCTCCGACAATCGGAGTGACAAACCCTAATCTCGAAATACGCCAACCCAACATCTACCATTGGAGACACCTGTAGTACTCCTTTATAATCACCCAGTTACGTTGTGACGTTTGGTAGTACCCAAAGTGTTCCTCCGGTAAACGGGAGTTGCATAATCTCATAGTTATAGGAACATGTATAAGTCATGAAGAAAGCAATAGCAACATACTAAACGATCGGGTGCTAAGCTAATGGAATGGGTCATGTCAATCAGATCATTCTACTAATGATGTGACCTCATTAATCAAATAACAACTCCTTGTTCATGGTTAGGAAACATAACCATCTTTGATTAACGAGCTAGTCAAGTAGAGGCATACTAGTGACACTCTGTTGGTCTATGTATTCACACATGTATTATGTTTCCGGTTAATACAATTCTAGCATGAATAATAAACATTTATCATGATGTAAGGAAATAAATAATAACTTTATTATTGCCTCTAGGGCATATTTCCTTCAGTCTCCCACTTGCACTAGAGTCAATAATCTAGATTACACTGTAATGATTCTAACACCCATGGAGCCTTGGTGCTGATCATGTTTTGCTCGTGGAAGAGGCTTAGTCAACGGGTCTGCAACATTCAGATCCGTATGTATCTTGCAAATCTCTATGTCTCCCACCTGGACTAGATCCCGGATGGAGTTGAAGCGTCTCTTGATGTGTTTGGTTCTTTTGTGAAATCTGGATTCCTTTGCCAAGGCAATTGCACCAGTATTGTCACAGAAGATTTTCATTGGACCCGATGCACTAGGTATGACACCTAGATCGGATATGAACTCCTTCATCCAGACTCCTTCGTTCGCTGCTTCCGAAGCAGCTATGTACTCCGCTTCACATGTAGATCCCGCTACGACGCTTTGTTTAGAACTGCACCAACCGACAGCTCCACCGTTTAAAGTAAACACGTATCTGGTTTGCGATTTAGAATCGTCCGGATCAGTGTCAAAGCTTGCATCAACGTAACCTCTTACGGTGAGCTCTTTGTCACCTCCATATACGAGAAACATATCCTTAGTCCTTTTCAGGTATTTCAGGATGTTCTTGACCGCTGTCCAGTGATCCATTCCAGGATTACTTTGGTACCTCCCTGCTAAACTTATAGCAAGGCACACATTAGGTCTGGTACACAGCATTGCATACATGATAGAGCCTATGGCTGAAGCATAGGGAACATCTTTCATTTTCTCTCTATCTTCTGCAGTGGTCGGGCATTGAGTCTTACTCAATTTCATACCTTGTAACACAGGCAAGAACCCTTTCTTTGCTTGATCCATTTTGAACTTCTTCAAAATCTTGTCAAGGTATGTGCTCTGTGAAAGTCCAATTAAGCGTTTTGATCTATCTCTATAGATCTTTATGCCTAATATGTAAGCAGCTTCCCCGAGGTCTTTCATAGAAAAACTTTTATTCAAGTATCCCTTTATGCTATCGAGAAATTCTATATCATTTCCAATCAGCAATATGTCATCCACATATAATATCAGAAATGCTACAGAGCTCCCACTCACTTTCTTGTAAATACAGGCTTCTCCAAATGTCTGTATAAAGCCAAATGCTTTGATCACACTATCAAAGCGTTTATTCCAACTCCGAGATGCTTGCACCAGTCCATAAATGGATCGCTGGAGTTTGCATACTTTGTTAGCTCCTTTTGGATCGACAAAACCTTCTGGTTGTACCATATACAACTCTTCTTCCAGAAATCCATTCAGGAATGCAGTTTTGACATCCATCTGCCATATTTCATAATCATAAAATGCGGCAATTGCTAACATAATTCTGACGGACTTAAGCATCGCTACGGGTGAGAAAGTCTCATCGTAGTCAACCCCTTGAACTTGTCGAAAACCTTTTGCGACAAGTCGAGCTTTATAGACAGTAATATTACCGTCAGCGTCAGTCTTATTCTTGAAGATCCATTTATTCTCAATTGCTTGCCGATCATCGGGCAAGTCAACCAAAGTCCATACTTTGTTCTCATACATGGATCCCATCTCAGATTTCATGGCCTCAAGCCACTTTGCGGAATCTGGGCTCACCATCGCTTCTTCATAGTTCGTAGGTTCATCATGATCTAGCATCATGACTTCCAGAACTGGATTACCGTACCACTCTGGTGCGGATCTCACTCTGGTTGATCTACGTGGTTCAGTAGTATCTTGTTCTGAAGCTTCATGATCATCATCATTAGCTTCCTCACTGATTGGCATAGGTGTCGCAGAAACAGTTTTCTGTGATGTACTATTTTCCAATAAGGGAGCAGGTACAGTTACCTCGTCAAGTTCTACTTTCCTCCCACTCACTTCTTTCGAGAGAAACTCCTCTAGAAATGATCCATTCTTAGCAACGAATGTCTTGCCTTCGGATCTGTGATAGAAGGTATACCCAACAGTTTCCTTTGGGTATCCTATGAAGACACATTTCTCCGCTTTGGGTTCGAGCTTATCAGGTTGAAGCTTTTTCACATAAGCATCGCAGCCCCAAACTTTAAGAAACGACAACTTTGGTTTCTTGCCAAACCATAGTTCATACGGTGTCGTCTCAACGGATTTAGATGGTGCTCTATTTAACGTGAATGCAGCTGTCTCTAATGCATAACCCCAAAACGATAGTGGTAGATCGGTAAGATACATCATAGATTGCACTATATCCAATAAAGTACGGTTATGACGTTCGGACACACCATTATGCTGTGGTGTTCCATGTGGCATGATTTGCGAAACTATTACACAATTTTTCAAATGTATACCAAACTCGTAACTCAAATATTCTCCTCCACGATCAGATCGTAGAAATTTTATTTTCTTGTTACGATGATTTTCAACTTCACTCTGAAATTCCTTGAACTTTTCAAATGTTTCAGACTTATGTTTCATTAAGTAGATATACCCATATCTGCTTAAATCATCTGTGAAGGTGAGAAAATAACAATATCCGCCGCGAGCCTCAATATTCATCGGACCACATACATCGGTATGTATGATTTCCAACAAATCTGTTGCTCTATTGTTCCGGAGAACGGCGTTTTAGTCATCTTGCCCAAAAGGCATGGTTCGCAAGCATCAAGTGATTCATAATCAAGTGATTCCGAAAGCCCATCAGCATGGAGTTTCTTCATGCGCTTTATACCAATATGACCTAAACAACAGTGCCACAAATAAGTTGCACTATCATTATTAACTTTGCATCTTTTGGTTTCAATATTATGAATATGTGTATTATTAAGATCGAGATCCAATGAACTATTTTCATTGGGTGTGTAACCATATAAGGTTTTATTCATGGAAACAGAACAACAATTTATTCTTTTACTTAAATGAATAACCGTATTACAATAAACATGATCAAATCATATTCATGCTCAACGCAAAAACCAAATAACACTTATTTAAGTTCAACACTAATCCCGAAAGTATAGGGGAGTGTGCGATGATGATCATATCAATCTTGGAACTACTTCCAACACACATCGTCACTTCACCCTTAACTAGTCTCTGTTTATTCTGCAACTCCCGTTTCGAGTTACTAATCTTAGCAACTGAACTAGCATCAAATACTGAGGGGTTGCTATAAACACTAGTATAGTACACATCAATAACATGTATATCAAATATACTTATGTTCACTTTGCCATCCTACTTATCTGCCAATCACTTGGGGTAGTTCCGCTTCCAGTGACCAGTTCCTTTGCAGTAGAATCACTTAGTCTCAGGCTTAGGATCAGACTTGGGCTTCTTCACTTGAGCAGCAACTTGCTTGCCGTTCGTCTTGAGGTTCCCCTTCTTCCCTTTGCCCTTTTCTTGAAACTAGTGGTCTTGTCAACCATCAACACTTGATGTTTTTCTTGATTTCTACCTTCGTTGATTTCAGCATCACGAAGAGCTTGGGAGTTGTTTCCGTTATCCCTTGCATATTATAGTTCATCACGAAGTTCTACTAACTTAGCGATGATGACTAGAGAATTCTGTCAATCACTATCTTATCTGGAAGATTAACTCCCACTTGATTCAAGCGATTGTAGTACCCAGACAATCTGAGCACATGCTCACTAGTTGAGCGATTCTCCTCCATCTTTTAGCTATAGAACTTGCTGGAGACTTCATGTCTCTCAACTCGGGTATTTGCTTGAAATATTAACTTCAACTTCCTGGAACATCTCATATGGTCCATGACGTTCAAAACGTCTTTGAAGTCCCGATTCTAAGCCGTTAAGCATGGTGCACTAAACTATCAAGTAGTCATCACATTGAGCTAGCCAAACATTCATAATGCCTGCATCTGCTCCGGCAATAGGTCTATCACCTAGCGGTGCATCAAGGACATAATTCTTCTGTGCAGCAATGAGGATAAACCTCAGGTTACGGACCCAGTCCGTGTAATTGCTACCATCATCTTTCAACTTTGCTTTCTCAAGGAACGCATTAAAATTCAACGGAACAATAGCACGAGCCATCTATCTACAAGCAACATAAACAAGCAAGATACTATCAGGTACTAAGTTCATTATAAGTTTAAGTTCAGTTAATCAAATTACTTAGGAACTCCCACTTAGATAGACATCCCTCTAATCCTCTAAGTGATCACGTGATCCAAATCAACTAAACCATAACCGATCATCACGTGAGATGGAGTAGTTTTCAATGGTGAACATCGTCATGTTGATCATATCTACTATATGATTCACGCTCGACCTTTCGGTCTCTATGTTCCGAGGCCATATCTGCATATGCTAGGCTCGTCAAGTATAACCTGAGTATTCTGCGTGTGCAAAACTGGCTTGCACCCGTTGTAGATGGACGTAGAGCTTATCACACCCGATCATCACGTGGTGTCTGGGCACGACGAACTTTGGCAACGGTGCATACTCAGGGAGAACACTTCTTGATAATTTAGTGAGAGATCATCTTATAATGCTACCGTCAATCAAAGCAAGATAAGATGCATAAAAGGATAAACATCACATGCAATCAATATAAGTGATATGATATGGCCATCATCATCTTGTGCTTGTGATCTCCATCTCCGAAGCACCGTCATGATCACCATCGTCACCGGCGCGACACCTTGATCTCCATCGTAGCATCGTTGTCGTCTCGCCAATCTTATGCTTCCACGACTATTACTACCGTTTAGTAATCTAGTAAAGCATTACATCGCGATTGCATTGCATACAATAAAGCGACAACCATATGGCTCCTGCCAGTTGCCGATAACTTAGTTACAAAACATGATCATCTCATACAATAAAATCAGCATCATGCCTTGACCATATCACATCACAACATACCCTGCAAAAACAAGTTAGACGTCCTCTACTTTGTTGTTGCAAGTTTTACGTGGCTGCTACGGGCTTAAGTAAGAACTCATCTCACCTACGCATCAAAACCACAACGATAGTTTGTCAAATAGACTCCGTTTTAACCTTCTCAAGGACCGGGCGTAGTCACACTTGGTTCAACTAAAGTTGGAGAGACAGTCTTCCGCAAGCCATCTATGTGCAAAGCACGTCGAGGGAACCGGTCTCGCGTAAGAGTACGCGTAAGGTTGGTCCGGATCGTCTCAACCAACAATACCGCCGAACCAAAGTATGACATGCTGGTAGGCAGTATGACTTGTATCGCCCACAACTCACTTGTGTTCTACTCGTGCATATAACATCAAACCATAAAACCTAGGCTCGGATGCCACTGTTGGGGAACGCAGTAATTTCAAAAATTTTCCTACGCACACGCAAGATCATGGTGATGCACAGCAACGAGAGGGGAGAGTGTTGTCTACGTACGAACGCAGACCGACTGCGGAAGCGATCACACAACATAGAGGAAGTAGTAGTACATCTTCTTCCCGATCGGACCGATCCAAGCACCGTTACTCCGGCACCTCCGAGTTCTTAGCACACGTTCAGCTCGATGACGTTCCTCGGGCTCCGATCCAGCAAGGCGTCGAGGAAGAGTTCCGTCAGCACGACGGCGTGATGACGATCTTGATGTACTACCGACGCAGGGCTTCGCCTAAGCACTACAACGGTACGATCGAGGTGGAATTTGGTGGCAGGGGGCACCGCACACGGCTAAGGAACGATCTCAAGGATCAAGTTGTGTGTCTATGGGGTGCCCCCTGCCCCCGTATATAAAGGCCGGGGGCAAGGGGGTCGGCCGGCTAGGAGGGAGGCGCAGGGAGGAGTCCCACTCCTACCGGGAGTAGGACTCCTTCCCCCAAATCCTATTCCTAGTAGGACTCTTCGGGAGAAAGAGAAGAGAGGGGGGCCGGCCCCTTCTCCTAGTCCTAATAGGACTAGGGAAGGGGGGTTCGGCCGGCTAGCATGTGGGCTGCCCCTTCTCTCTTTTCCACTAAGGCCCAATAGGCCCATTTGCCTCCCGGGGGGTTCCGGTAACCCTCCCGGTAATCCGGTAAAATCCCGATTTCACCCGGAACACTTCTGGTGCCCAAACATAGGCTTCCAATATATCAATCTTTATGTCTCGACCATTTCGAGACTCCTCGTCATGTCCGTGATCTCATCCGGGACTCCGAACAACCTTCGGTACATCAAAATGCATAAACTCATAATAACTGTCATCGTAACGTTAAGCGTGCGGACCCTACGGTTCGAGAACAATGTAGACATGACCGAGACACGTCTCCGGTCAATAACCAATAGCGGGACCTGGATGCCCATATTGGCTCCTACATATTCTACGAAGATCTTTATCGGTCAGACCGCATAACAACATACGTTGTTCCCTTTGTCATCGGTACGTTACTTGCCCGAGATTCGATCGTCGGTATCCAATACCTAGTTCAATCTCGTTACCGGCAAGTCTCTTTACTCGTTCTGTAATACATCATCTCACAACTAACTTATTAGTTGCAGTGCTTGCAAGGCTTATGTGATGTGCATTACCGAGAGGGCCCAGAGATACCTCTCCGACAATCGGAGTGACAAACCCTAATCTCGAAATACGCCAACCCAACATCTACCATTGGAGACACCTGTAGTACTCCTTTATAATCACCCAGTTATGTTGTGACGTTTGGTAGTACCCAAAGTGTTCCTCCGGTAAACGGGAGTTGCATAATCTCATAGTTATAGGAACATGTATAAGTCATGAAGAAAGCAATAGCAACATACTAAACGATCGGGTGCTAAGCTAATGGAATGGGTCATGTCAATCAGATCATTCTACTAATGATGTGACCTCGTTAATCAAATAACAACTCCTTGTTCATGGTTAGGAAACATAACCATCTTTGATTAACGAGCTAGTCAAGTAGAGGCATACTAGTGACACTCTGTTGGTCTATGTATTCACACATGTATTATGTTTCCGGTTAATACAATTCTAGCATGAATAATAAACATTTATCATGATGTAAGGAAATAAATAATAACTTTATTATTGCCTCTAGGGCATATTTCCTTCAGCGCTGGCATGCATGAGCCACGCGGAGGGCAGAGAAGCGTTGGGCGGCGCCGAACGGCGTTGAGCCGCCGTTCTGCTCCATGTCGACTGCTACGGTGGTTCGGCCGCCACAAGACACGCCGGCGCAGGCGGGCCAGGGTGCCACCGACGCCAGGATGGCGCCAAGCGCGCGTGCGGTGCTCCAGACAGGAGGAAGAGGCGGCGAGGAACGTGCCAAGGGCACTGTCTACGCGTGAATGAAGCTGACGAATGAAAACGACACTGAACTCTGAATATTACTGAATGTGAACAGCAACAGTGCACGCCAAGTGTTCGACAGAATGAATTTGGCCTCTAGGGATTTTTCCTTGAGCTGATTTTTGGTGGAGTGGCCTCTCATTGCTCCAGTAGGCTGCCTGAATTTTGGTGGAATTTTTGGAGAAGTGTAGATATGAATTTCACCAAATTTGGCAAATCTGGTCCAAACTTGCAGAGACTGAAATTTGAAAAATATGAAAAGAGGAGGAGTGGATCAAGATGGTTCTGGGTTGTGGATGCTAAGGACAATCCAGAGGAGTTGGTTTGAGGTCAAAACTCAAATGCAAAAGGGTACTTGCTTTGAAAAACACTCAGGCTCCAAATAATTGACAGAAATGATTTGAGAGGAAAAAAATAATTAGAATAAAATCCAAAACTTGTTTGGATTAGTTGGGATAGAGAACTTAGGTTGATTACAAGGAGGAGGAAAGGATTTTGAGAGGTTTTACCACATGGGCAAAAATACAAAGTCATGGGGGGGGGGGTTTCAAGATATGAAAATCCCCAATTTTCATAGAGTTTCTTTTTAAAAGAAAAAGACTAAACTCCCAAAAATATAATTTGAGAAGGGAACCAACAGAGGAAGTTTTGAATGATCAAACACCATAGTTTGAAGAAAAATAAAAATCCTTACCAAAGAAAAGGAAGTTTTTAAGAGGAAGGATTTCTGGAAAAGAAATTTTAAATGCTCTCTTTAAAATTCCAACAAAGTTTTTGAAGAAAACCAAATTAAAATTTTTGGAGTGTCACAACACCTACCCCCTTAGGAAAAATCTCGTCCCCGAGATTTCAGCTGTCCCTCAAATAAGTGTGGATGCTCTGTCCGAAGAAAATCCTCTCTTTCCCAAGTTGCTTCACTGTCGGTGTGATTGCTCCACTGGAGTCTGAAGAATTTGATGGTCTTGTGTCGGGTCCTCCTTTCAGACTCCTCTAATATTCTTACTGGACGTTCCCGATAAGTGAGGTCTGGCTGCACGTCAATGCTCTCATGGGATACTTGTTTCTCTGGGTTGCTTACGCACTTCCTCAATTGCGAGACGTGGAACACGTCGTGGACATCGGATAATTCCTCGGGTAAGTCTAGCTGGTAGGCTACCGTGCCTCTTCGCGCCATTATACAGAATGGTCCAATGAATCTTGGTACTAGCTTCCCTTTAATCTTGAATCGTTGCAATCCTCTCATAGGAGATACTCTTAGGTATACGAACTCACCGGGCTCGAAGCTGACCCTACGATGTTTCTGATCATAATAACTCTTCTGTCGACTTTGAGCGGTCTTAAGTCGGTCTCTGATTAGCTTGACTTTTTCCTCGGCTTCTCTGAGCATGTCTGGTCCGAAAATGCGGCTGTCTCCGGTGTCTGACCAATTTAATGGGGTACGACATCTCCGTCCGTATAAAGCCTCAAATGGTGCCATTTGCAGGCTGGCCTGGTAGCTATTGTTGGACACGAACTCGGCGTATGGTAGGCTTTCTTCCCAACTGGTTCCATATGTGAGGACACATGCCCTCAGCATGTCTTCTAAAACCTGGTTTATGCGTTCTGTTTGTCCATCAGTCTGTGGGTGGTATGCTGTACTGAAGGCTAGTTGAGTTCCCAGAGCCTGTTGTAAATGCTCCCAAAATCTCGAGACGAATTGAGTGCCCCTGTCGGATATTATAGGCTTCGGGACACCGTGCAGACAAACTATACGGGAGAGATAAATCCTGGCAAGCCTCTGAGCGTTGTAGGTTGTCTTCACTGGAATGAAATGTGCCACCTTGGTTAATCTGTTGGTGATGACCCATATGGTATCATTCCCATGTCGTGACCGAGGTAGTATGACAATGAAATCCATCCCTATTTCATCCCATTTCCACTCAGGTATTTTGTTCGGTTGCAGTAGTCCGGCTGGCCTCTGATGCTCAGCTTTTATGCGTTGACAAGAGTCGCAACATGCAATGAAGGTGGCTATGTCCCTCTTCATACCGTGCCACCAAAATCTTTCCTGAATATCTTTATACATCTTGGTTCCTCCAGGGTGGATCGAGTACGGGGCGGTGTGGGCTTCAGCTAGGATTTGCTGTTTGAGGTCCTTTATATTTGGTACGCAGAGTCTGTCTTCATACCATAATATTCCTCCATCGTCTATGACGAATGCCGAGGCCTTGCCCATACTTACCTTTCTTTTGATGCCTTCGATGCTGGGGTGACCAGGCTGAGCTTCTTTAGTTCCCTCCACAAGGTCGGGTTGTATTTCCAAGTTTGATATGGTGCCTTTTGCTACCATTATCAAGTTGAGTTTGGCAAATTCTTGTTGGAATTCGGGCCTCAAGCTTTGCAGACTGTTTTCGTCGGAGCTGGGGTTCCGACTAAGAGCATCGGCCACTACATTTGCTTTACCTGGATGGTAGTGGATACCAACATCATAATCCTTTACCAATTCCATCCAGCGTCGTTGCCGTAAATTTAGTTCTGGCTGCGTGAAAATATATTTGAGACTTTTATGATCCGTATATATTTCACATCGATTCCCAAGTAAGAAATGCCTCCATTCCTTCAGTGCATGAATGACTGCTGCCATTTCTAAGTCATGAGTGGGATAATTTTCCTCATGCTTGCGAAGTTGCCTTGAAGCATAGGCGACAACCTTGCCTTCTTGCATCAACACGCATCCGAGACCCTTTCTGGACGCGTCACAAAACACTTCAAATTTTTTGTGTATGTCTGGCACAATTAATACTGGTGCTGTTGTTAATTTCCGCTTTAGCTCTTGGAAACTTTTTTCGCAGGCTTCTGTCCATTCAAACTTCTTGTCTTTCTTGAGTAACTGCGTCATAGGCTTGGCTATGGTGGAGAATCCTTCAATAAATCTGCGGTAATATCCTGCCATTCCCAAGAAACTACGTATGTCTGTTACGCTCGCTGGCGACTTCCAGCCAAGTATGGCCTTGACTTTCTCCGGGTCCACTGCGATACCGTCTTGGGTTAGTACGTGGCCTAGAAAGCCTACTTGTCTTAGCCAAAATTCGCACTTGCTGAACTTGGCATACAATTGGTGTTTCCTGAGTTCTCCTAGCACAATCCTGAGATGTTCTGCGTGCTCTTCTGGTGTCTTGGAGTATACCAGAATGTCGTCGATGAATACCACAACGAACTTGTCCATAAACTTCATAAATACTTTGTTCATGAGGTGAACAAAATATGCAGGGGCATTAGTTAATCCAAATGGCATTACTGTGAACTCATACAGTCCATATCTGGAGGTGAAGGCTGTTTTGGGGATATCTTCCGTTCTCACCTTTAATTGATGGTATCCAGACCTTAAGTCAATTTTTGAGAATACCTTGGCCTGAGCAAGTTGATCAAACAAATCATTTATCCTTGGCATCGGGTATTTGTTCTTGACTGTGACCATGTTAAGTGCTCGATAGTCAATACACAATCTCAGTGTTCCATCCTTCTTTTTGGCAAATAGAATTGGTGATCCCCAAGGTGAGGAGCTGGCTCGAATGTATCCTTTGTCTAGCAATTCTTTTATTTGTTTCTTCAATTCAACCAACTCGGATGGTGCCATTCGATATGGTTTCTTGTATATGGGGGTGGTTCCTGGTGCGAGCTCAATGCTGAACTCTATCTCTCGGTCTGGTGGCATGCCTGGTAGCTCTTCAGGGAATACGTCTGGAAATTCACACACTACTGGAACCTTGTTTAGCTCAGAAACGTCCACCTTATTCAATCTCGGTTGCCGGGGTATTTTTCCTTCCTTGGCTGACACTCTTATTGTCTTCCCGTGGTGGTGCGTGAGGATTATGGTCCGGTTGAAGCAGTCAATAAAACCCTTGTTGGTGGTTAGCCAGTCCATCCCTAGGATGACATCCAGTCCTTTGTTTTCCAGTACAATAAGATTGGCGTGAAACTCCAATCCTTTGAACTCAATGACCACATCCTGACAGTAATTCTGAGTGACTTGCTGAATCCCAGGGGACTTGATGATCATGGATTTCTCCAAAGGAAGCATCGAAAAATTATTTTGCAAAGCAAAACTTTTCGAAATGAAAGAGTGAGAAGCTCCGGAATCAAACAAAACCATTGCAGGTATTGTGTTGACAGGAAACGTACCGAGTACGATATCCGGAGCATTTTGTGCCTCCTCTTTGGTTACGTGGTTCAGATGACCCTTCCTGTGGTTGTTGCTGGGATTGAAATTGTTTCGCTTGGGCGCTGAATTATTGCCGCCATTGTTCGGCTTTGGGGTTGAGTTTCTAGGCTTGGGACACTGTTTGGCATAGTGTCCTTCCTCTCCACAGGCGTAACAGGTAACGCCGAGGCGATATGTGAACTCCTTGTCCCTTGCATGAAAATTCTTGATTGGGCGTGAGATGTTGGATGAGGATTTGTGCGTCCCACCCTTTTGAAAATCTGTCCTGCTTCGGTGATTGCGAGCATGGTTGGTCTGGTCCCTTTTTCACTTGCGGATATCTTCCAGGCTGCATCTCTCATTTTCCAGAGTAATCGCTTTGTCCACCAGAGTTTTAAAATCTGGAAAAGTGTGCATGACTAGTTGGCATTTAAGCGCGGGTGCCAGACCGTCAAGGAATTTCTCCATCTTCTTACTTTCAGTCATACGCTCCTCATTGGCGTAGCGAGACAATAGAGTAAATTGACCGTTGTAATCTAACACTGTCATGTTCCTTTGTTTGAGGTCATCGAACTCTCTCTTCTTGATTTTCATAATGCTCTTAGGAATGTGTGCACCACAGAAACCTTCCTTGAAAGCATCCCAGGTTATGTCATTTTCGTTGGGATGCATGTGCAGAAAATTCTCCCTCCACGATGCGGCTGCTCTTGTGAGATAGTGCAGAGCATACAATACCTTTTCGGGGTCTGAACATTTTGCAATAATTAATTTCCTCTCCATATCTCGAAGCCAGTCCTCGGCTTCAAGAGGCTTGTCAGTATGAGAAAATGTTTGGGGACGTGTCTTTTGTAGCTCAGATAACTTGGAATGCTGCTGATACTGTCCATGGTGATTTCCCATGTTGATGACTTGGTTCATCATTTCACAATGTTGTTGCTGACTCTGTTCATAAAGGCGGCACATTTGGGAAAGTGCCGTTTCACTGCCCTGTTGACTCGACTGCCCTTGTGTGAAATTGTTGCCTGGTTGAGTGTCATAATTGTCCTCTGGCGGAGTAGGCATGGAGCGAGTCCAAGGGCGAGACATTTTTCACTCTGGGGATATATTTTGTAAAACTCATAAGAAAAGTGAAAATGGTCGCCAAAAAAAAACAACTCCAAAAATGCACAAGGATGGCAAATAATTTAAATGACCAAGATCACTCAAGAAAACAAATTGATTTGCGCACGGAGAAGGACTGCTCATTACATATCTTACACGCGGGCGATAATTATACAGTACATCACTCAGGATATGCGTACATAATCCTGACATGTTATTTAGGCTAGTGCACTTCTCCAGTTCTACATGATGCGCAAACAAGCTACTTCTCACAACCTATGTACATATAAACATATCTTACAAAGCGGTACATCGCATGACGGCTAAGCGTACTCAGTCGGAAATGTTGACGGTCTCCTTGGCCCTGCCAAGGGTGAGGCGCAGTGAGGCAGGGGACTCGACCTCCTCCTCACTAATAGGCTCCAGACGGGAAGTGCTGCGTCGAGTCGATAGAGCGGGTGCCAGGGGCGGAGCAACACGAATAGGAGTGGGCACAATGGGTGGTGCAGTGCGCGCTGGAGTGGGCGCAATGACTTGGTTGAACTCTTCGGTAGTGGGCAGGCGGCGAGTAGGTGCATAAGATGCTGAGGACGAGACAAAAGTCAGTGGCGGTGCAGTGGGCAGGAGCTCCCTCCTGTTGGCGGCACAGCCATGGACTGAGTCCATGCGGGCAGCCACGAAGTCGTCCACCAGGTTGTCGAAGGCTGCCTCCAGAGCCCGGAGATACTCAATAAGCATCTCAAAAGCCTCGTCTCGTTCTCCTCTAGGGCAGGAGAATGCGTAGTGACAGGTGTAGGGCACATGGCATGGAAGATAGCGGTAACGACGAGTCTTCATTACGGGAAGGACATCCCTGAGGCGAGCTATCGCCTCGCGGGCTGCCATCTGCATAGCATGCCTCTCCGTAGGCATGGCTCTTCCCACGAACCGGAAGCGGCGTAACTCACCATGCCCTCCCTTGAACTGCACCGCGGCGTGGTGCATGGTCAGACTGTCGTTGACTTTGTGCTGGCAGAGTGTGAAGACTGGGCGCACGGATGGCCCCATCGCGACCTGAACGATGAAGGAGAGAAGCTTGACGAACCCATCGGGTACGTTGGCGAAGGTCTGAGACTCGCAGCTGTTGTCGGCCATCTACAAAAGTAGGCAAGAATCCTGAATGGTCAGATCATAAATTTATGCTGACTGTCAGAAAATGACTACAATTGCAAAAAAAATCGGCTCTATCATGCTAATAACCGATTAGCGATCGCACCTAGTGGCTTCCTATAGTCAGCCTGGCTCTGATACCAAGCTTGTCACGACCGGTTTTCCAATAAAAATATTTATTGAAAAACCAATCTTTTGAGTCCAGCATGAGAGAAATCCTCCTCACTGGTAGACAAATTCTTGATACAATAAGCTAGTAGTATAGAATATATTACAGGGTTGAGCTAGGGCTGCTCAACAAATTATTACAAGCGTGCCAATAATTATACATAATGGCGGATTTAACACAATGGTGTGGTGGCATACTACTGACTCGAGGATAAAGTGATGGTGGAATAACACAGTGGGGAGTGTGATAACATGACTCTCAAACTGGCATCTCATCGAGCGTCGAGGTGAGGCTCGATGAATGTTATTCGAGTTGCGGAAGCGGATATAATACAGTGACCAAATCCAGGGTCGCACGAGACTGACTGGGATTCCTCTAGGCGTCGGACTCGCTATCGAACTCTTCATCCATGAGATCGCCTTCGTCAGCATCTGGCCAAATCAACAAGCCAGTGAGTACTTTGAAAGTACTCGCAAGACAGTTCGGACGTAAGATATAACAAATGCATGCATGAATGTGTCATGATTAATTTTTCCAATGCACATTCAAAAATTTGTATAACGAAGTAAGTACAAGGGAATCGGCGGTAGTCCGCCTGAAATCCCAACAAAATATAAGTGAAAACCGATCGGGTGTCTGAAGCGTCGCCTCGAAAGGTGAACAAATAATAACAGAAAATCATGCCACAGTTGGGCGTCTTAGCGACACCACATAAAGGGCTTTAAAATAAATGCCACAGTCGGGCGTCTTAGCGACACCACATAAAGGGCTTTTAAAAGAAATGCCACAGTCGGACGTCGGGGCGACATCACAGAAAGGGCTTTAAAAGAAATGCCAAGTCGGACGTCGGGGCGACATCACAGAAAGGGCTTTAAAAGGAATGCCGCAGTCGGACGTCTGAGCGACATCACAGAAAGGGCTTTAAAAGAAATGCCACAGTCGGACGTCGGGGCGACATCACAGAAAGGGCTTTAAAAGAAATGCCACAGTCGGACATCGGGGCGACATCACAGAGAGGGCTTTAAAGGAAATGCCGCAGTCGGACGTCTGAGCGACATCGCAGAGAGGGCTTTTATTCACAAGTAAATAATACTCATAATAAATATTCAATTCATGATAATAAACGGGTTAGTCCATCCACAGGAATAAACATTTAACCGGGCTTAGCACTCATGTGATTCACCGGAGTATCTGTCACCAAAATTGGTACTTGTCAGAATAAGTTAGCGCAAAATTTGGATATGGATAAGATGATTTGGAGATTTATGACTCTGCAGAGTTTGTACAAAAATTTCCCACAGTTAACGGATTTCCGTAGTCACGAAGGACTAGTTCCGTTTACGGTATTTCAGAAGAAAACACAGCTAACCAGTACACACCCATCCTACCTCTCGATGCCAGGACTCACCCTAGACATCGTCCAAGAAAAACTTTTGAGACGGGGAGATCACAATCTCGAATAGCATGGGATCAAATTTATATACGCGCGCTCTAAGGGGTGCCCCCCTCTCGGTCCCAACCGGAAACACCCATGCCCCCTGACCGGATGACTGGCTTTAATCCAGGGCCATGGAACCATCATCCAGGCCTCTCCTTTTGGTGTGTACCAGGAAAGCGGTTTGCAACTTACTAATCCATATTCCTTGCGGAAAACATGTGGTAGTACAGGGAAGGAAATGGGAGGAACTGGACCGATACGGTTTGACACTGTAGTCATATAGTCTGGCATAAGACTGGCATGCTACAACACTGCCATCTTACCCATCCTCATGCCAACACATGGCCATTCATACTCACATCCATCCACCTATGGATCATCGAGCTCACTTACCTCAACAATGCATGAAAATAACGTTCATCGGTATGCTCATCAACATGCCATGAAACTAACTATATGCAAAACATGCCAAGACACTCATCATATCAAAAGTTCAAACATGCTTGCCTGGTTCAGAGTAGTCGGAGCCTAGCTCGGTGAAGTTCGTGGCTCCGTCACCTCCTTCGGTATCTACGGTATAAAGAAAACACACTCGCTAACGTAAATACCGAGAGGTGCACAAAAATTATTCCAAATATTTTTCAAATAAATCTGATAAAAAACTAGACCAAATTCTAAAGAGGACAGAAAAAGAATCAATCCAAAATATGCTTCTGTTAACAAGTTATAAAGGTTTTTGTCCAGGGACTCATCTGTAATGAAACAGAAAGTTTCCAGGGGCTAGTTAATAAAAACAGAAAACGCTCCAGTCTCGAATACGCCAGCCCAGAGGGGAAAGCGTATTTCGCCCGAAGGCGTTTTCAGAAAACGATTCGTTTAGAAAGGACAGAGAGGCTGACAGGCGGGTCCCGCTCGTCAGGTGTAAAAATTTAAAAGAGGCGGCAGAGCTCGACGGTGCCCGAGAGCCGCGGTGGTCGCCGGCAGCGATCCACGACGAGGCAGGGGGATCGGAAGGTACCTCTGTGTTCAGGGCGCCCTTCCGCGTCGGTTGGTGGTGGTGGTGGCGGTCGGCGAGCACCACGTTGACGGCGAGCCTTGCTCCGGCGGACGGTGGTTCGGGTGGAGATGGATCTCGTCGGGGAGAGCTGTGAAGGCCAAATTGACGCTTGGGTTAGCTCAGTGGTTGCTCGAGGATGCTACTGACAAGGTTTGGGCGTCGGAGATGGCCTCACCGGAGCGAATCGAGATGTAGGCCGAGGCAGGACGGGGCGGCCGGAGTCGGGGGAGGAGACCTCTTCGAGGTCCTCCTAGTGGCCCGGCGGGGTGTTTGTGGGGTGCAGTGGTGGTGCGTGCTCGAGGGCGAGCTCGGGGTCTCCTTTTATAGGCGATCCGAGGCGGTGGCCGTGAACGGGGATCTCCGGCGATGGATTACGGCGGCGCAGTGCTTGGTCAGGGAGTTTAGGAGGTTGGGCATCAATGTGGAGGTCCACTGGTTCCATTCAGACGCTAAACGGACTTGGATTAGAAGCTTAGGGCAGGTTTTGGTCGGAATAGGACGGCACGGGTCCATCAGCGGCACAGAGCGCGTCCAGTGCTGTCGGGCCACGGCGACGGTGCTGCGGGGCTGCGCTGGCATGCATGAGCCACGCGGAGGGCAGAGAAGCGTTGGGCGGCGCCGAACGGCGTTGAGCCGCCGTTCTGCTCCCTGTCGACTGCTACGGTGGTTCGGCCGCCGCAAGACACGTCGGCGCAGGCGGGCCAGGGTGCCACCGACGCCAGGATGGCGCCAAGCGCGCGTGCGGTGCTCCAGACAGGAGGAAGAGGCGGCGAGGAATGTGCCAAGGGCACTGTCTACGCGTGAATGAAGCTGACGAATGAAAACGACATTGAACTCTGAATATTACTGAATGTGAACAGCAACAGTGCACGCCAAGTGTTCGACAGAATGAATTTGGCCTCTAGGGATTTTTCCTTGAGCTGATTTTTGGTGGAGTGGCCTCTCATTGGTCCAGTAGGCTGCCTGAATTTTGGTGGAATTTTTGGATAAGTGTAGATATGAATTTCACCAAATTTGGCAAATCTGGTCCAAACTTGCAGAGACTGAAATTTGAAAAATTTGAAAAGAGGAGGAGTGGATCAAGATGGTTCTGGGTTGTGGATGCTAAGGACAATCCAGAGGAGTTGGTTTGAGGTCAAAACTCAAATGCAAAAGGGTACTTGCTTTGAAAAACACTCAGGCTCCAAATAATTGACAGAAATGATTTGAGAGGAAAAAAATAATTAGAATAAAATCCAAAACTTGGTTGGATTAGTTGGGACAGAGAACTTAGGTTGATTACAAGGAGGAGGAAAGGATTTTGAGAGGTTTTACCACATGAGCAAAAATACAAAGTCATGGGGGGGGGGTTTCAAGATATGAAAATCCCCAATTTTCATAGAGTTTCTTTTTAAAAGAAAAAGACTAAACTCCCAAAAATATAATTTGAGAAGGGAACCAACAGAGGAAGTTTTGAATGATCAAACACCATAGTTTGAAGAAAAATAAAAATCCTTACCAAAGAAAAGGAAGTTTTTAAGAGGAAGGATTTCTGGAAAAGAAATTTTAAATGCTCTCTTTTAAAATCCAACAAAGTTTTTGAAGAAAACCAAATTAAAATTTTTGGAGTGTCACAGGGCACAACCCACCAGGGCACGCCAGGGGGCCCTGGCGCGCCCAGGTGGGTTGTGCGCACCTCGAGTGCCCCCCGGACTGCCTCTTTGCTCTATAAATACCCAAATATCTTGTAGGATCTAGAAGAAGGAGTGTCTAGAGGGGGGTGAATAGACACTTAATGCTAAAGTTACATTTTTAAGCTTTTTCGGTTTAAGTGGAGTTCGGGCACAATTTTAACATACACAATACATATCAAGCAAGCATGCAAAGAGTGTATAGGCAGCGGAAAGTAAAGCATGCAACTTGCAAGAATGTAACGGGAAGGGTTTGGAGGATTCAAACGCAATTGGAGACACGGATGTTTTTCCCGTGGTTCGGATAGGTGGTGCTATCCTACATCCACGTTGATGGAGACTTCAACCCACGAAGGGTAACGGTTGCGCGAGTCCACGGAGGGCTCCACCCACGAAGGGTCCACGAAGAAGCAACCTTGTCTATTCCTCCATGGCCATCGCCCATGAAGGACTTGCCTCACTAGCGGTAGATCTTCATGAAGTAGGCGATCTCCTTGCCCTTACAAACTCCTTGGTTCAACTCCACAATCTTGTCGGAGGTTCCCAAGTGACACCTAGCCAATCTAGGAGACACCACTCTCCAAGAAGTAACAAATGGTGTGTTGATGATGAACTCCTTGCTCTTGTGCTTCAAATGATAGTCTCCCCAACACTCAACTCTCTCTCATAGGATTTGGATCTGGTGGAAAGAAGATTTGAGTGGAAAGCAACTTGGGAAAGGCTAGAGATCAAGATTCATATGGTAGGAATGGAATATCTTGGTCTCAACACATGAGTAGGTGGTTCTTTCTCAGAACATATGAGTAGGAATGGTGTATGTGTTATGATGGCTCTCTCTATGAATGAAGAGGAGGTGGAGGGGTATTTATAGCCTCCACACAAAATCCAACCGTTACACACAATCTACCAATCTCGGTGGGACCAAATCAGAAAACTCGGTTGGACCGAAATGGTAAACCTAGTGACCGTTAGAGATTTCGGTGGGACCGACTGGAACAACTCGGTGGGACCGATGTGCTAGGGTTAGGGAAAATCCAAAACTCGGTTTGACCTATTACTCAAACTCGGTGGGACCGATTTTTGTAATAAGTGAAACAGAGAGTTGGCCAAGCAAACTCAGTGGGACCGATTGCATATCTCGGTCGGACCGAAGATATTGCAACAGGTAACAGAGAGTTTGCAAGCCCATCTCGGTGAGACCGAGATCCGTATCGGTAGGGCCGAATTGCTAGGGTTTGGCAGTGGCAAATGACAAGTGAAACTCGGTGGCGCCGGATTGACAAAATCGGTATGACCGAGTTTGGCTTAGGGTTTAGGTCATTTGTGGAAGTGGGAAACTGGTTGAGGATTTTGGAGCATATCATTAAGCACATAAAGCAAGAGGCTCATTAAGCAACACCTCATGTTGGGGAACGCAGTAATTTCAAAATTTTCCTACGCACACGCAAGATCATGGTGATGCACAGCAACGAGAGGGGAGAGTGTTGTCTACGTACCAACGCAGACCGACTGCGGAAGCGATCACACAACGTAGAGGAAGTAGTCGTACGTCTTCTTCCCGATCCGACCGATCCAAGCACCGTTACTCCGGCACCTCCGAGTTCTTAGCACACGTTCAGCTCGATGACGTTCCTCAGGCTCCGATCCAGCAAAGCGTCGAGGAAGAGTTCTGTCAGCACGACGGCGTGATGACGATCTTGATGTACTACCGACGCAGGGCTTCGCCTAAGCACTACAACGGTACGATCGAGGTGGAATTTGGTGGCAGGGGGCACCGCACACGGCTAAGGAACGATCTCAAGGATCAAGTTGTGTGTCTATGGGGTGCCCCCTGCCCCCGTATATAAAGGCCAGGGGCAAGGGGGTCGGCCGGCTAGGAGGGAGGCGCAGGGAGGAGTCCCACTCCTACCGGGAGTAGGACTCCTTCCCCCAAATCCTATTCCTAGTAGGACTCTTCGGGAGAAAGAGAAGAGAGGGGGGCCGGCCCCTTCTCCTAGTCCTAATAGGACTAGGGAAGGGGGGTTCGGCCGGCTAGCATGTGGGTTGCCCCTTCTCTCTTTTCCACTAAGGCCCAATAGGCCCATTTGCCTCCCGGGGGGTTCCGGTAACCCTCCCGGTAATCCGGTAAAATCCCGATTTCACCCGGAACACTTCCGGTGCCCAAACATAGGCTTCCAATATATCAATCTTTACGTCTCGACCATTTCGAGACTCCTCGTCATGTCCGTGATCTCATCCGGGACTCCGAACAACCTTCGGTACATCAAAATGCATAAACTCATAATAACTGTCATCGTAACGTTAAGCGTGCGGACCCTACGGTTCGAGAACAATGTAGACATGACCGAGACACGTCTCCGGTCAATAACCAATAGCGGGACCTGGATGCCCATATTGGCTCCTACATGTTCTACGAAGATCTTTATCGGTCAGACCGCATAAAAACATACGTTGTTCCCTTTGTCATCGGTATGTTACTTGCCCGAGATTCGATCGTCGGTATCCAATACCTAGTTCAATCTCGTTACTGGCAAGTCTCTTTACTCGTTCCGTAATACATCATCTCACAACTAACTTATTAGTTGCAGTGCTTGCAAGGCTTATGTGATGTGCATTACCGAGAGGGCCCAGAGATACCTCTCCGACAATCGGAGTGACAAACCATAATCTCAAAATACGCCAACCCAACATCTACCATTGGAGACACCTGTAGTACTCCTTTATAATCACCCAGTTACGTTGTGACGTTTGGTAGTACCCAAAGTGTTCCTCCGGTAAACGGGAGTTGCATAATCTCATAGTTATAGGAACATGTATAAGTCATGAAGAAAGCAATAGCAACATACTAAACGATCGGGTGCTAAGCTAATGGAATGGGTCATGTCAATCAGATCATTCTACTAATGATGTGACCTCGTTAATCAAATAACAACTCCTTGTTCATGGTTAGGAAACATAACCATCTTTGATTAACGAGCTAGTCAAGTAGAGGCATACTAGTGACACTCTGTTGGTCTATGTATTCACACATGTATTATGTTTCCGGTTAATACAATTCTAGCATGAATAATAAACATTTATCATGATGTAAGGAAATAAATAATAACTTTATTATTGCCTCTAGGGCATATTTCCTTCAGCGCTGGCATGCATGAGCCACGCGGAGGGCAGAGAAGCGTTGGGCGGCGCCGAACGGCGTTGAGCCGCCGTTCTGCTCCATGTCGACTGCTACGGTGGTTCGGCCGCCGCAAGACACGCCGGCGCAGGCGGGCCAGGGTGCCACCGACGCCAGGATGGCGCCAAGCGCGCGTGCGGTGCTCCAGACAGGAGGAAGAGGCGGCGAGGAACGTGCCAAGGGCACTGTCTACGCGTGAATGAAGCTGACGAATGAAAACGACACTGAACTCTGAATATTACTGAATGTGAACAGCAACAGTGCACGCCAAGTGTTCGACAGAATGAATTTGGCCTCTAGGGATTTTTCCTTGAGCTGATTTTTGTTGGAGTGGCCTCTCATTGCTCCAGTAGGCTGCCTGAATTTTGGTGGAATTTTTGGAGAAGTGTAGATATGAATTTCACCAAATTTGGCAAATCTGGTCCAAACTTGCAGAGACTGAAATTTGAAAAATTTGAAAAGAGGAGGAGTGGATCAAGATGGTTCTGGGTTGTGGATGCTAAGGACAATCCAGAGGAGTTGGTTTGAGGTCAAAACTCAAATGCAAAAGGGTACTTGCTTTGAAAAACACTCAGGCTCCAAATAATTGACAGAAATGATTTGAGAGGAAAAAAATAATTAGAATATGTTGTCATCATTGTTGAACTTATCTGAAATATACTAGGTAAACGTATTAGTCCAACAAGAGATATGTTGTCATCAATTACCAAAACCACCTAGGGAGCACTTGGGCTTTCAATCTCCCCCTTTTTGGTAATTGATGGAAACATACATCAAAGCTTTAGATAAAGATATAAAGAACAGCAAGTAAAGCTTTGGAAGGACATGTAACAAGCATAGGCTCCCCCTACATGTATGCACTCATGTGAATATGAAATATAGAGGCATGTGAGGGCATAACCATGACAGAGTGGGCAATGTGTTACATGTATCTTGGCCATATGCATCAGAGTAAAAGATTGTTAAGGAAAATACTTTCATGCTCATGAGTCCTTCTTGCAAACAGTATGTACATAAGCAAGAACTTCTCATACTCATGATTTTGATGCATACACTTACCTTGTAGTCTTTGGTTGACTTAGGACGGAATGAACCTGCACAAACAAGGTTAGATAACACAGGTACATCCACTAGCCAGAGTAAACTGAAGAAACCACAAGAATACCAAGACTGGGATGACATGTAGAGAGTAAGTACTAAGTACTGCATTGACTTCAACATGTCCCCAAGAGTAAAGATATGCAATGAATTTGACTGATTTCTTTCCCATAGGTGTCTTGCTCCCCCCGAATCTTATATGGGATATTGGGAGAAGATAGGGAATAGAAAATCAGAGCTGAAAGAAACAAAACAAATGAACATGTCTTTCCCCCTAAAAAGACATGTGACATCTCTGCTCTTGATCATCAAGCATCTGGGATCCTTGAGTATTGTCTCTCCCCTTAGGGATCTCTTTCTCCCCCTTAATACATTATCTGGGACATCTGGGATCCTTGAGATGTTCTCTCCCCCTTTAGTGCTTTGATGTGATCTCTTTCTCCCCAAAGATAAGCTTTGATGTGATCTCTCTCTCCCCCTTTGACATCAATTTCCAAGAAGGTTCTTCTGGAATCCGTCCAAAAGGTTTGGTCCTTGAGACTCAGCATAAAGCAAAGAGTAAAATTGGGATGCTTGTAGAGGACAAGATTCATTGAGTGGAGCTGGATCAGAAGAATTATAGGTTATGTGACAAACTGTTTTTCTGGTTGCGAAGTCGGTGGCACCGAGTGGTATGATTCGGTGGTACCGAAGGAATTCGGTTGGACCGAAAATTACAATTCGGTGATACCGAGTTCACACAGGGAAAAACACTTGTCACCTCAGCTCACTAGACATGCAGGATCTCACAAAGATTTGCAATGAATTGAATGCGGAAAATGCAGAATAAAAGGAAAAGAAAAGAAACTGAAGGATCTAGATGAAGTAGAAGGAAACAAATAAACAAGCATGAGACAAATGCAGTAACACAGAAAGAAACACAAGAGAACTTCATCTAGAGTTGGGCGGTGACATAGTCACCTATGTTAGAGTATATTGACTTAGGAGTCAAGTGAGAACACTTGATCATAGGTCATACTCATCGTTTAAGCTCAAAATGGGGTTGCCATTTTTCGTTTAAGCATCTTGATGTGTTCACATCTTGTTGAGTTGCTTTGACTCATGTCTTGGATTAAAGCTTCTCTAAGATGGGATAACATACCTTGGGTGGTGGAGTGGTTCTTGCTGATGTAGTTGAACTTGTGTGGGTGCTCAAGGTTGATGTAGTCCATCAAGAATTTGGAGCACCACTTGGAGTTTGAGTTCATCTACCTACATGGGTTAGTTCTTGCAAGGAAGAGCACTTGTGTATCCAAAAATGACAATCATGAAGCTCAATATAGAATTTGTCAAAGGATATGTTTGAATGGTTTTGTGCTTCCTTGTCTTCAACCACCATTGTGTAGAGACTTGGTGATGTAAAGATTGCTCAAGATGTGAGTGAGTCGCAATCCCATGGAATTAGTTTCAACCAAGTACCTACATGGGTTAGACAACATGCAAGGTACAAATATATCCAAGACATAAGATAGTCATCATAAGAGATATATCATGGATTAGCCATAAGCTCATGTCTTGCATGTGTCCAATGGAGTTCCTACTCCACGTTTGAAGCATCAATGATGTTCAATTCTCCTCTTAGCCTGCAAAAATACTTTCTCATCAAGTGGTTTAGTGAATATATCCGCTAATTTCTTGTCAGTGCGAACATGCTTAAGATTAATGTCACCCTTAGCAACATGATCTCGAATGAAATGATGACGAACTTCAATATGCTTAGTTCGAGAATGTTGTACGGGATTATGACCAATTTTGATAGCACTTTCAATGTCACAAAGCAGTGGAACATGTTTCACATAAATTCCATAATATTTAAGAGTTTGGGTCATCCAAAGTAATTGAGCACAACATGAACCAGCGGCAATGTATTCCGCTTCGGCGGTGGATAAGGATACCGAGTTTTGTTTCTTGGAGGACCAAGACACAAGAGATCTGCCAAGAAATTGACAGGTACCCGAAGTGGACTTCCTATCAACCTTGTCTCCAGCATAATCCGTGTCAGAATAGCCAACAAGATCAAAAGAGGACCTCTTAGGATACCAAATGCCAAAGTTTGGTGTGTGAATTAAGTATCTCACTATGCTTTTCACAGCCTTAAGATGACATTCTTTAGGAGCAGCTTGATATCGTGCACACAAGCATACACTTAGCATAATATCAGGACGTGAAGCACATAGGTATAGTAATGAACCAATCCTAGAACGATAAACCTTTTGATCAACCGGTTCACCACCTTTGGTCAAATCATTATGTCCACTAGTGGGCATGGGTGTAGACATACCTTTGCACTCTTGCATATTGAACTTCTTGAATAAGTCCTTGGTGTACTTCGTTTGAGAGACAAATATACCTTCCTTAGTTTGCTTGATTTGCAAACCAAGAAAGAATTTGAGTTCACTCATCATAGACATCTCATACTTCTCTGACATTAGCTTTCCAAACTTTTCACTAAAGAGAGGGTTAGTTGAACCAAATATGATATCATCAACATAGATTTGACATACAAATAGTTCTCCATTAACACTTTTAGTGAAGAGAGTAGAATCAATTTTACCAATTTCAAAACCACTTGCAATAAGGAACTTGGTCAAGCATTTACACCATGCTCTAGGAGCTTGTTTAAGACCATAAAGAGCTTTGTGAAGTTTGTAAACATGATTAGGTTTCTTAGGATTGACAAAGCCGGGAGGTTGTTTGACATAAACTTCCTCCTCTATTTCACCATTTAGAAAAGCACTCTTAATGTCCATTTGGTACAAGGTGATATTATGGTGATTAGCATAGGCAAGTAAGATGCGAATGGACTCAAGTCTAGCAACGGGAGAATATGTCTCACCATAGTCCATACCTTCGACTTGTGTGTACCCTTGGGCGATGAGACGTGCTTTGTTGCGGACCACTTGTCCATCTTCATCTTGCTTGTTGCGAAACACCCATTTGGTACCAATGATGTTGTGGTTGTTGTCAGGCTTCTCAACCAATGTCCAAACTTGGTTTCTCTCAAAATTGTGTAGCTCTTCATGCATAGCGTTTATCCAATCCGGATCTTCCAATGCTTCTTCAACCTTCATAGGTTCAATGCTAGAGATGAATGAATAGTTTTCACAAAAGTTAGCTAAACGAGTTTTTGAGCGAGTGATTCTCCCGGTTTGTATATCATTGAGGATTTGCTCGACGGGATGAAATTTGGCAATTCTTGCTCGAACTCATGAGAGCTTTTGCTTGGGTCTTTGTTGAGCATCTTCTTCATCTTGTTCTTCTTCTTGGCCTTCTTCATTGTTGACGTTGTCATTCTCTTGTCGTGGTGGGGAAGGAGGTTGTTGATGTTCGTCTTGATGTACTTCCTCGTCTTCTTCATCTTGGTGTGTCCCACTTGTGGATGCTTCCGTGTCGATTCTCGGTTCACCTTGTCGTGAAGTAGAAGCTTCCACTTGGATGGATGACGTACTCTCCTTCACCTCCGTTGGACGAACTTTGCCAATGGACAAGTCTTGGATTTCTTCTGAAGGGTCTTTGTCTCCTACATCAATTGGCAATTGCTCTACTTGCGAGCCATTAGATTCATCAAACTTCACATCTACCGTCTCTTCAACCTTTCGGGTGAAATTGTTGTAGACACGGTAAATGTGAGAGTTTGAGCCATAACCGAGTAGGAAGCCTTCATGAGATTTAGGAGCAAACTTTGAACGACGATGCTTATCAAGAATGTAGCACTTTGAGCCGAATACTCGAAAGTATCCAACTTGGGGTTTGTTACCGGTGAGGAGCTCGTATGCTGTCTTGCCGAGTAGCTTGTGAAGATACAAGCGATTTGTTGCGTGACAAGCTGTCTCAACCACTTCTGCCCAAAAGTGCTTTGGCGTCTTGTATTCATCAAGCATCGTTCTTGCCATTTCGATGAGCGTCCGGTTCTTCCTCTCAACAACTCCATTTTGTTGAGGTGTTTACGTAGCCGAGAACTCGTGTGAAATCCCTTCTTCGTCAACAAAGGTGTCCACATTTGCGTTCTTGAACTCCGTTCCGTTGTCACTCCGAACCTTCTTGATCTTCACTTCAAACTGATTTTGGGCTTTCCAGCGAAGTTTTTGAAGATCTTCTGGACCTGCGACTTGTCATTAAGAAAGAACACCCACGTAAATCTTGAAAAATAATCAACTATAACAAGACCAAAAGAATTTCCACCGAGACTTTTGTAGGCGTTGGGACCAAAAAGATCCGTATGAAGTAGCTCGAGTGGCCTCCTTGTGGTCATGATGTTCTTCACAGGATGCCTTTCTCCAACCTGTTTACCTGCTTGACAAGCACTTCAAAGTCTATCCTTATCAAATATGACATCGTTAACTCCAAGGATATGATTTCCTTTAATAAGCTTGTCAAGATTTCTCATGCCAATGTGACCTAGTTGTCTATGCCACAACCAACCTTTTGAGGATTTAGCAATGAAGCAAGTTTTAGGTTGTGCCTTTTTAGAGAAATCGACAATGTAAAGATCACCTCTACGCATACCGGTAAAGACCATTTTATGATTGTCTCGACGAAACACTTGGCAATCTACCTCAGTAAATAGAACATTTAGGCCAAAATCAGCAAGTCTAGATACTAAAAGTAAATTGTAGCCGAGAGATTCAACGAGCATGACATTTTGAATGGAACTATCATGTGAGATGTCCACCTTACCAAGGCCAACTACTTTACCCTTTGAATTATCACCAAAGGTGACATATTTTCGAGGGCCGTCATTTTCAGCAAGCTCACGGAACATCTCTTCATCTCCGGTCATATGATCAGTACATCCACTATCAAGAACCCATTCCTTTCGACCTGCCGCATATCCCCGAAGATTTGCCATAAGACCAAAATGTCTCATTGCATCATCAAGATCGAAGTCACTATCATCATCATCATAGTATCCATGTTCATCATGATCTTGTGACTCATCATTTCCTAGAGAGGGTAATTCATTAGATAAATGGTCATCAAAGTGGTCACTTTTATGAATTCTTATAGCTTCAAATATAATATCACTAATGATTCCAACATCTCCTTTAGCATGCTTGAGATTGGTAAGCTCAAATAGACAATCACCAAACTTAGTATCACTAGAGTTCATCTTACTCAAGGCAATAGATTTATGGAGAATTTTATCCAAATTTTTCAAGGAATGATCGGGAAATCGTTCCTCAAGAAATTTCCATATAGTATAGGCACAATTGAGAGTAGGCAAACTAGCAATCAAATTTTTGGGCAATCCTCTAATGATGAGCTCAATGATTCTAAGATTGCGAATCATGTCAATATCTTCATCTAGGGTAGGATGCAAAGGATCAATATGAGGTGCACAAGGGCTAGCAATATACTTGTTTAAATGATATTGATTGAAGATTACAAGCATCTCATTTTTCCACTCATGAAAGTACTCTCCATCAAGAATAGGCACTCTATGTCTAAGAATCCCTAAAGTAGACACATCCATCTTCCTCCAATGATGGTTAAACCAAGGCAATGGAGACCAAAGCTCCGATACCACTTGTAGGATCTAGAAGAAGGAGTGTCTAAAGGGGGGTGAATAGACACTTAATGCTAAAGTTACACTTTTTAAGCTTTTTCGGTTTAAGTGGAGTTCGGGCACAATTTTAACATACACAATACATATCAAGCAAGCATGCAAAGAGTATATAGGCAGCGGAAAGTAAAGCATGCAACTTGCAAGAATGTAACGGGAAGGGTTTGGAGGATTCAAACGCAATTGGAGACACGGATGTTTTTCCCGTGGTTCGGATAGGTGGTGCTATCCTACATCCACGTTGATGGAGACTTCAACCCATGAAGGGTAATGGTTGCGCGAGTCCACGGAGGGCTCCACCCACGAAGGGTCCACGAAGAAGCAACCTTGTCTATTCCACCATGGCCATCACCCACGAAGGACTTGCCTCACTAGCGGTAGATCTTCACGAAGTAGGCGATCTCCTTGCCCTTACAAACTCCTTGGTTCAACTCCACAATCTTGTCGGAGGCTCCCAAGTGACACCTAGCCAATCTAGGAGACACCACTCTCCAAGAACTAACAAATGGTGTGTTGATGATGAACTCCTTGCTCTTGTGCTTCAAATGATAGTCTCCCCAACACTCAACTCTCTCTCATAGGATTTGGATCTGGTGGAAAGAAGATTTGAGTGGAAAGCAACTTGGGAAAGGCTAGAGATCAAGATTCATATGGTAGGAATGGAATATCTTGGTCTCAACACATGAGTAGGTGGTTCTTTCTCAGAACATATGAGTAGGAATGATGTATGTGTTCTGATGGCTCTCTCTATGAATGAAGAGGAGGTGGAGGGGTATTTATAGCCTCCACACAAAATCCAACCGTTACACACAATCTACCAATCTCGGTGGGACCGAATCAGAAAACTCGGTCGGACCGAAATGGTAAACCTAGTGACCGTTAGAGATTTTGGTGGGACCGACTGGAACAACTCGGTGGGACCGATGTGCTAGGGTTAGGGAAAATCCAAAACTCGGTTTGACCGATTACTCAAACTCGGTGGGACCGATTTTGGTAATAAGTGAAACAGAGAGTTGGCCAAGCAAACTCGGTGGGACCGATTGCATATCTCGGTGGGACCGAAGATATTGCAACAGGTAACAGAGAGTTTGCAAGCCCATCTCGGTGAGACCGAGATCCGTATCGGTAGGACCGAATTGCTAGGGTTTGGCAGTGGCAAATGACAAGTGAAACTCGGTGGCGCCGGATTGACAGAATCGGTATGACCGAGTTTGGCTTAGGGTTTAGGTCATTTGTGGAAGTGGGAAAGTGGCTGAAGATTTTGGAGCATATCATTAAGCACATAAAGCAAGAGGCTCATTAAGCAACACCTCATCCCTTCTTGATAGTATTGGCTTTTCCTAAAGACTCAACGTGATCTTGGATCACTAAAATATATAAAATGAAGAGTCTTGAGCTTGAAGCTTTAGCCAATCCTTTGTCCTTAGCATCTTGAAGAGGTTCCCACAACCTTTAGTCCATGCCACTCCATTGTTGAACTTATCTGAAATATAATAGGTATAGGTATTAGTCCAACAAGAGATATGTTGTCATCAATTACCAAAACCACCTAGGGAGCACTTGTGCTTTCATATCTCCAAAACCCTAGGGGAGTCAACGAAATATTCATCGAGCTACCGCAGAGTACAGAAACACCAGATCCAATCTAGACACCATCACGGAGGGGTTCACCACTTCCATGGGTGCCTCTCCGATGATGCGTGATACGTCTCCAACGTATCTATAATTTTTGATTGCTCCATGCTATATTATCTACTGTTTTGGACTATATTGGGCTTTATTTTCCACTTTTATATTATTTTTGGGACTAACCTATTAACCGGAGGCCCAACCCAGAATTGCTGTTTTTTTTGCCTATTTCAGTGTTTCGAAGAAACGGAATATCAAACGGAGTCCAAACGGAATAAAATCTTCGGGAACGTGATTTTCTCACCGAACGTGATCCAGGAGACTTGGACCCTGCTCCAAGGAACAAAAGAGGTGGTCACGAGGGTGGGGGGCGCCCCCCTGCCTCGTGGGCCCCTTGTTGCTCCTCCGGCGTACTTCTTCCTCCTATATATACACACATACCCCCAAACGATCAGAACAGGAGCCAAAAACCTAATTCCACCGCCGCAACTTTTTGTATCCACGAGATCCCATCTTGGGGCCTGTTCCGGAGCTCCGCGGAAGAGGGCCGTCATCACGGAGGGCTTCTACATCATCATAGCCTCTCCGATGAAGTGTGAGTAGTTTACCTCAGACCTTCGGGTCCATAGTTAGTAGCTAGATGGCTTCTTCTCTCTCTTTGAATCTCAATACAAAGTTCTCCCCCTCTCTCGTGGAGATCTATTCGATGAAATCTTCTTTTTGCGGTGTGTTTATTGAGACCGATTAATTGTGGGTTTATGATCAAGTCTATCTATGAATAATATTTGAATATTCTCTGAATTCTTTTATGCATGATTGGTTATCTTTGCAAGTCTCTTTGAATTATCCGTTTGGTTTGGCCAACTAGATTGGTAGTTCTTGCCATGGGAGAAGTGCTTAGCTTTGGGTTTGATCTTGCGGTGTCCTTACCTAGTGACAGAAGGGGTAGCAAGGCACGTATTGTATCGTTGCCATTAAGGATAACAAGATGGGGTTTATTTCATATTGCATGAATTTATCTCTCTACATCATGTCATCTTGCTTAAGGCGTTACTCTGTTTTTAACTTAATACTCTAGATGCATGCTGGATAGCGGTCGATGAGTGGAGTAATAGTAGTAGATGTAGAATCGTTTTGATCTACTTGTCACGGACGTGATGCCTATATACATGATCATGCCTAGATATTCTCATAATTATGCTCAATTCTATCAATTGCTCAACAATAATTTGTTCACCTACCGTAGAATACTTATGCTCTTGAGAGAAGCCACTAGTGAAACCTATGGCCCCCGGGTCTATTCTCATCATATCAATCTCCATCACTTTAATATTGTTTTGCTATTTACTTTGCCTTTACTTTTTACTTTGCATCTTTATATCAAAAATACCAAAAATATCCTATCTATCAGATCTCACTCTCGTAAGTGACCGTGAAGGGCTTGACAACCCCTAATCGTGTTGGTTGCGAGTAGCTATCGCTTTGTGCAGGTACGAGGGACTTGAGCATAGGCTCCTACTGGGTTGATACCTTGGTTCTCAAAAACTGAGGGAAATACTTACGCTACTCTGTTGCATCATCCCTTCCTCTTCGGGGAAAACCAACGCAAGCTCAAGACGTAGCAATGCGTGAGTAGTTCTCTGTAGACCTTTGGGTCCGTAGTTAGTAGCTAGATGGCTTCATCTCTCTCTCTCTCTCTCTCTTGATCCTCAATATAATGGTCTCTTGGAGATCCATATGTTGCTGTAGGATCTAGAAGAAGGAGTGTCTAGAGGGGGGGGGGGGGGTGAATAGACACTTAATGCTAAAGTTGCACTTTTTAAGGTTTTTCGGTTTAAGTGGAGTTCGGGCACAATTTTAACATACACAATACATATCAAGCAAGCATGCAAAGAGTATATAGGCATCGGAAAGTAAAGCATGCAACTTGCAAGAATGTAAAGGGAAGGGTTTGGAGGATTCAAACGCAATTGGAGACACAGATGTTTTTCCCGTGGTTCGGATAGGTGGTGCTATCCTACATCCACGTTGATGGAGACTTCAACCCACGAAGGGTAACGGTTGCTCGAGTCCATGGAGGGCTCCACCCATGAAGGGTCCACGAAGAAGCAACCTTGTCTATTCCACCATGGCCATCGCCCACGAAGGACTTGCCTCACTAGCGGTAGATCTTCACGAAGTAGGCGATCTCCTTGCCCTTACAAACTCCTTGGTTCAACTCCACAATCTTGTCGGAGGCTCCCAAGTGACACCTAGCCAATCTAGGAGACACCACTCTCCAAGAAGTAACAAATGGTGTGTTGATGATGAACTCCTTGCTCTTGTGCTTCAAATGATAGTCTCCCCAACACTCAACTCTCTCTCATAGGATTTGGATCTGGTGGAAAGAAGATTTGAGTGGAAAGCAACTTGGGGAAGGCTAGAGATCAAGATTCATATGGTAGGAATGGAATGTCTTGGTCTCAACACATGAGTAGGTGGTTCTTTCTCAGAACATATGAGTAGGAGTGGAGTGTGTGTTCTGATGGCTCTCTCTTCGAATGAAGAGGTGGTGGAGGGGTATATATAGCTTCCACACAAAATCCAACCTTTACACATAGTCTTCCAATCTCGATGGGACCGAATCATCAAACTCTGTCGGACCGAAATGGTAAACCTAGTGACCGTTAGGAATTTCAGTGGGACTGAGATGCAACTCGGTAGGACCGATTCGGTTAGGGTTTGGGAAAAATCCAAAACTCAGTTTGACCGATTACTCAAACTCGGTGGGACCGATTTTGGTAACAAGTGAAACTGAGAGTTGGCCAAGCAAACTCGGTGGGGCCGATTGCATATCTCGGTGGGACCGAAGATATTGCAACAGGTAACAGAGAGTTTGCAAGCCCATCTCGGTGAGACCGAGATCCGTATCGGTAGGACCGAATTGCTAGGGTTTGGCAGTGGCAAATGACAAGTGAAACTCGGTGGCGTCGGATTGACAGAATCGGTATGACCGAGTTTGGCTTAGGGTTTAGGTCATTTGTCGAAGTGGGAAAGTAGCTGAGGATTTTGGAGCATATCATTAAGCACTTGAGCAAAAGGCTCATTAAACAACACCTCATCCCTTCTTGATAGTATTGGCTTTTCCTAAGGACTCAATGTGATCTTGGATCACTAAAATATATAAAAAGAAGAGTCTTGAGCTTGAAGCTTTAGCCAATCCTTTGTCCTTAGCATCTTGAAGAGGTTCCCACAACCTTTAGTCCATGCCACTCCATTGTTGAACTTATCTGAAATACACTAGGTAAAGGTATTAGTCCAACAAGAGATATGTTGTCATCAATTACCAAAACCACCTAGGGAGCACTTGTGCTTTCAATCTCCCCTTTTTGGTAATTGATGGCAACATACATCAAAGCTTTAGATAAAAATATAAAGAACAGCAAGTAAAGCTTTGGAAGGACATGTAACAAGCATAGGCTCCCCCTACATGTATGCACTCATGTGAAAATGAAATATAGAGGCATGTGAGGGCATAACCATGACAGAGTGGGCAATGTGTTACATGTATCTTGGCCATATGCTCAGAGTAAAAGATTGTTAAGGAAAATACCTTCATGCTCATGAGTCCTTCTTGCAAACAGTATGTACATAAGCAAGAACTTCTCATACTCATGATTTTGATGCATACACTTACCTTGTAGTCTTTGGTTGACTTAGGATGGAATGAGCCTGCACAAACAAGGTTAGATAACACAGGTACATCCACTAGCCAGAGTAAACTGAAGAAACCACAAGAATACCAAGACTGGGATGACATGTAGAGAGTAAGTACTAGGTACTGCATTGAATTCAACATGTCCCCAAGAGTAAAGATATGCAATGAATTTGACTGATTTCTTTCCCATAAGTGTCTTGCTCCCCCTGAATCTTATATGGGATATTGGGAGAGGATAGGGAATAGAAAATCAGAGCTGAAAGAAACAAAACAAATGAACATGTTTTCCCCCCTAAAAAGACACGTGACATCTCTCCTCTTGATCATCAAGCGTCTGGGATCCTTGAGTATTGTCTCTCCCTCTAGGGATCTCTTTCTCCCCCTTAATACATTATCTGGGACATCTGGGATCCTTGAGATGTTCTCTCCCCCTTTAGTGCTTTGATGTGATCTCTTTCTCCCCGAAGATAAGCTTTGATGTGATCTCTCTCTCTCCCCCTTTGACATCAATTTCCAAGAAGGTTCTTCTGGAATCCGTCCAAAAGGTTTGGTCCTCGAGACTCAGCATAAAGCAAAGAATAAAATTGGGATGCTTGTAGAGGACAAGATTCATTGAGTGGAGCTGGATCATAAGAATTATAGGTTATGTGACAAACTATTTTTCTTGTTGCGAAGTCGGTGGCACCGAGTGGTATGATTCGGTGGTACCGAAGGAACTCGGTTGGACCGAAAATTACAATTCGGTGATACCGAGTTCACACAGAGAAAAACATTTGTCACCTCAACTCACTAGACATGCAGGATCTCACAAAGATTTGCAATGAATTGAATGCGGAAAAAGCAGAATAAAAAGAAAAGAAACTGAAGGATCTAGATGAAGTGGAAGGAAACACAAAAACAAGCATGAGACAAATGCAGTAACACAGATGGAAAACACAAGAGAACTTCATCTAGAGTTGGGCGGTGACATAGTCACCTATGTTAGAGTATATTGACTTAGGAGTCAAGTGAGAACACTTGATCATAGGTCATACTCATCATTTAAGCTCAAAATGGGGTTGCCATTTTTCGTTTAAGCATCTTGATGTATTCACATCTTGTTGAGTTGCTTTGACTCATGTCTTGGAGTAAAGCTTCTCTAAGATGGGATAACATACCTTGGGTGGTGGAGTGGTTCTTGCTGATGTAGTTGAACTTGTGTGGGTGCTCAAGGTTGATGTAGTCCATCAAGAATTTGGAGCACCACTTGGAGTTTGAGTTCATCTACCTACATGGGTTAGTTCTTGCAAGGAAGAGCACTTGTGTATCCAAAAATGACAATCATGAAGCTCAACATAGAATTTGTCAAAGGATATGTTTGAATGGTTTTGTGCTTCCTTGTTTTCAACCACCATTGTATAGAGACTTGGTGATGTAAAGATTGCTCAAGATGTGAGTGAGTCGCAATCCCATGGAATTACTTTCAACAAAGTACCTACATGGGTTAGACAGCATGCAAGGTACAAATATATCCAAGACATAAGATAGTCATCATAAGAGATATATCATGGATTAGTCATAAGCTCATGTCTTGCATGTGTCCAATGGAGTTCCTACTCCATGTTTGAAGCATCAATGATGTTCAATTCTCCTCTTAGCCTGCAAAATACTTTCTCATCAAGTGGTTTAGTGAATATATCCACTAATTGCTTATTAGTGCGAACATGCTTAAGACTAATGTCACCCTTAGCAACATGATCTCGAATGAAATGATGACGAACTTCAATATGCTTAGTTCGAGAATGTTGTACGGGATTATGACCAATTTTGATAGCGCTTTCATTGTCACAAAGCAGTGGAACATGTTTCACATAAATTTCATAATCTTTAAGAGTTTGGGTCATCCAAAGTAATTGAGCACAACATGAACCAGCGGCAATGTATTCCGCTTCGGCGGTGGATAAGGATACCGAGTTTTGTTTCTTGGAGGACCAAGACACAAGAGATCTGCCAAGAAATTGACAGGTACCCGAAGTGGACTTCCTAACAACCTTGTCTCCGGCATAATCCGAGTCAGAATAGCCAACAAGATCAAAAGAGGACCTCTTAGGATACCAAATGCCAAAATTTGGTGTATGAATTAAGTATCTAACTATCCTTTTCACAGCCTTAAGATGACATTCTTTAGGGGCAGCTTGATATCTTGCACACATGCACACACTTAGCATAATATCGGGACGTGAAGCACATAGGTATAACAATGAACCGATCATAGAGCGATGAACCTTTTGATCAACCGGTTCACCACCTTTGGTCAAATCATTATGTCCACTAGTGGGCATGGGTGTAGACATACCTTTGCACTCTTGCATATTGAACTTCTTGAATAAGTCCTTGGTGTACTTCGTTTGAGAGACAAATGTACCTTCCTTAGTTTGCTTGATTTGCAAACCAAGAAAGAATTTGAGTTCACTCATCATAGACATCTCAAACTTCTCTGACATTAACTTTCCAAACTTTTCACTAAAGAGAGGGTTAGTTGAACCAAATATGATATCATCAACATAGATTTGACATACAAATAGTTCTCCATTAACCCTTTTAGTGAAGAGAGTAGAATCAATTTTACCAATTTCAAAACCACTTGCAATAAGGAACTTGGTCAAGCATTTATACCATGCTCTAGGAGCTTGTTTAAGACCATAAAGAGCTTTGTGAAGTTTGTAAACATGATTAGGTTTCTTAGGATTGACAAAGCCGGGAGGTTGTTTGACATAAACTTCCTCCTCTATTTCACCATTTAGAAAAGCACTCTTAATGTCCATTTGGTACAAGGTGATATTATGGTGATTAGCATAGGCAAGTAAGATGCGATGGACTCAAGTCTAGCAATGGGAGCATATGTCTCACCATAGTCCATACCTTCGACTTGTGTGTACCCTTGGGCGACGAGACGTGCTTTGTTGCGGACCACTTGTCCATCTTCATCTTGCTTGTTGTGAAACACCCATTTGGTACCAATGATGTTGTGGTTGTCGTCGGGCTTCTCAACCAATGTCCAAACTTGGTTTCTCTCAAAATTGTGTAGCTCTTCATGCATAGCGTTTATCCAATCCGGATCTTCCAATGCTTCTTCAACCTTCATAGGTTCAATGCTAGAGATGAATGAATAGTTTTCACAAAAGTTAGCTAAACGAGTTTTTGAGCGAGCGATTCTCCCGGTTTGTATATCATTGAGGATTTTCTCGATGGGATGATCTTTGGCAATTCTTGCTCGAACTCGTGAGAGCTTTTGCTTGGGTCTTCGTTGAGCGTCTTCTTCATCTTGTTCTTCTTCTTGGCCTTCTTCATTGTTGACGTTGTCATTCTCTTGTCGTGGTGGGGAAGGAGGTTGTTGATGTTCATCTTGATGTACTTCCTCGTCTTCTTCATCTTGGTGTGTCCCACTTGTGGATGCTTCCGTGTCGATTCTTGGTTCACCTTGTCGTGAAGTAGAAGCTTCCACTTGGACGGATGACGTACTCTCCTTCACCTCCATTGGACGAACTTTGCCAATGGACAAGTCTTGGATTTCTTCTGAAGGGTCTTTGTATCCTACATCAATTGGCAATTGCTCTACTTGCGAGCCATTAGATTCATCAAACTTCACATCTACCGTCTCTTCAACCTTTCGGGTGAAATTGTTGTAGACACGGTAAATGTGAGAGTTTGAGCCATAACCGAGTAGGAAGCCTTCATGAGATTTAGGAGCAAACTTTGAACGACGATGCTTATCAAGAATGTAGCACTTTGAGCCGAATACTCAAAAGTATCCCACTTGGGGTTTGTTACCGGTGAGGAGCTCGTATGCTGTCTTGCCGAGTAGCTTGTGAAGATACAAGCGATTTGTTGAGTGACAAGCTGTCTCAACCGCTTCTGCCCAAAAGTGCTTTGGCGTCTTGTATTCATCAAGCATCGTTCTTGCCATTTTGATGAGCGTCTGGTTCTTCCTCTCAACAACTCCATTTTGTTGAGGTGTGTACATAGCCGAGAACTCGTGTGAAATCCCTTCTTCGTCAAGAAAGGTGTCCACATTTGCGTTCTTGAACTCCGTTCCGTTGTCACTCCGAACCTTCTTGATCTTCACTTCAAACTGATTTTGGGCTTTCCTAGTGAAGTTTTTGAAGATCTTCTGGACCTGCGACTTGTCATTAAGAAAGAACACCCACATAAATCTTGAAAAATCATCAACTATAACAAGACCAAAAGAATTTCCACCGAGACTTTTGTAGGCGTTGGGACCAAAAAGATCCATATGAAGTAGCTCGAGTGGCCTCCTCGTGGTCATGATGTTCTTCACAGGATGCCTTCCTCCAACCTGTTTACCTGCTTGACAAGCACTGCAAAGTCTATCCTTATCAAATATGACATCGTTAACTCCAAGGATATGATTTCCTTTAATAAGCTTGTCAAGATTTCTCATGCCAACGTGACCTAGTCGTCTATGACACAACCAACCTTTTGAGGATTTAGCAATGAAGCAAGTTTTAGGTTGTGCCTTTTTAGTGAAATCGACAATGTAAAGATCACCTTTACGCATACCGGTGAAAACCATTTTATGATTTTCTCGACAGAACACTTGGCAATCTACCTCAGTAAATAGAACATTTAGGCCAAAATCAGTAAGTCTAGATACTGAAAGTAAATTGTAGCCGAGAGATTCGACGAGCATGACATTTTGAATGGAACTATCATGTGAGATGGCCACCTTACCAAGGCCAACTACTTTACCCTTTGAATTATCACCAAAGGTGACATATTTTCGAGGGCCGTCATTTTCAGCAAGCTCACGGAACATCTCTTCATCTCCGGTCATATGATCAGTACATCCACTATCAAGAACCCATTCCTTTCCACCTGATGCATATCCCCGAAGATTTGCCGTAAGACCAAAATGTCTCATTGCATCATCAAGATCGAAGTCACTATCATCATCATAGTATCCATGTCCATCATGATCTTGTGACTCATCATTTCCTAGAGAGGGTAATTCGTTAGATAAATGGTCATCAAAGTGGTCACTTTTATGAATTCTTATAGCTTCAAATATAATATCACTAATGATTCTAACATCTCCTTTAGCATGCTTGAGATTGGTTAGCTCAAATAGACAATCACCAAACTTAGTATCACTAGAGTTCATCTTACTCAAGGCAATATATTTATGGAGAATTTTATCCAAATTTTTCAAGGAATGATCGGGAAATCGTTCCTCAAGAAATTTCCATATAGTATAGGCACAATTTAGAGTAGGCAAACTAGCAATCAAATTTTTGGGCAATCCTCTAATGATGAGCTCAATGGTTCTAAGATTGCGAATCATGTCAA
Organism: Triticum monococcum; assembly: GCA_034509565.1. Taxonomy (NCBI): domain Eukaryota; kingdom Viridiplantae; phylum Streptophyta; class Magnoliopsida; order Poales; family Poaceae; genus Triticum; species Triticum monococcum. The sequence goes on along the minus strand of CM067845.1, from coordinate 359,110,265 downwards.
TATCTTCATCTAGGGTAGGATGCAAAGGATCAATATGAGGTGCACAAGGGCTAGCAATATACTTGTTTAAATGATATTGATTGAAGATTACAAGCATCTCATTTTTCCACTCATGAAAGTACTCTCCATCAAGAATAGGCACTCTATGTCTAAGACTCCCTAAAGTAGACACATCCATCTTCCTCCAATGGTGATTAAACCAAGGCAATGGAGACCAAAGCTCTGATACCACTTGTAGGATCTAGAAGAAGGAGTGTCTAAAGGGGGGGTGAATAGACACTTAATGCTAAAGTTGCACTTTTTAAGGTTTTTCGGTTTAAGTGGAGTTCGGGCACAATTTTAACATACACAATACATATCAAGCAAGCATGCAAAGAGTATATAGGCAGCGGAAAGTAAAGCATGCAACTTGCAAGAATGTAAAGGGAAGGGTTTGGAGGATTCAAGCGCAATTGGAGACACGGATGTTTTTCCTGTGGTTCGGATAGGTGGTGCTATCCTACATCCACGTTGATGGAGACTTCAACCCACAAAGGGTAACGGTTGCGCGAGTCCACGGAGGGCTCCACCCACGAAGGGTCCACGAAGAAGCAACCTTGTCTATTCCACTATGGCCATCGCCCACGAAGGACTTGCCTCACTAGCGGTAGATCTTGACGAAGTAGGCGATCTCCTTGCCCTTACAAACTCCTTGGTTCAACTCCACAATCTTGTCGGAGGCTCCCAAGTGACACCTAGCCAATCTAGGAGACACCACTCTCCAAGAAGTAACAAATGGTGTGTTGATGATGAACTCCTTGCTCTTGTGCTTCAAATGATAGTCTCCCCAACACTCAACTCTCTCTCATAGGATTTGGATCTGGTGGAAAGAAGAATTGAGTGGAAAGCAACTTGGGGAAGGCTAGAGATCAAGATTCATATGGTAGGAATGGAATGTCTTGGTCTCAACACATGAGTAGGTGGTTCTTTCTCAGAACATATGAGTAGGAGTGGAGTGTGTGTTCTGATGGCTCTCTCTTCGAATGAAGAGGTGGTGGAGGGGTATATATAGCTTCCACAGAAAATCCAACCGTTACACACAATTTTCCAATCTCGGTGGGACCGAATCATCAAACTCGGTCGGACCGAAATGGTAAACCTAGTGACCATTAGGAATTTCGGTGGGACTGAGATGCAACTCAGTAGGACCGATTCGGTTAGGGTTTGGGAAAACCCAAAACTCGGTTTGACCGATTACTCAAACTCGGTGCGACCGATTTTGGTAACAAGTGAAACTGAGAGTTGGCCAAGCAAACTCGGTGGGGCCGATTGCATATCTTGGTGGGACCGAAGATATTGCAACAGGTAACAGAGAGTTTGCAAGCCCATCTCGGTGAGACCGAGATCCGGATCAGTAGGACCGAATTGCTAGGGTTTGGCAGTGGCAAATGACAAGTGAAACTCGGTGGCGCCGGATTGACAGAATCGGTATGACCGAGTTTGGCTTAGGGTTTAGGTCATTTGTGGAAGTGGGAAAGTAGCTGAGGATTTTGGAGCATATCATTAAGCACTTGAGCAAGAGGCGCATTAAACAACACCTCATCCCTTCTTGATAGTATTGGCTTTTCCTAAGGACTCAATGTGATCTTGGATCACTAAAATATATAAAAATAAGAGTCTTGAGCTTGAAGCTTTAGCCAATCCTTTGTCCTTAGCATCTTGAAGAGGTTCCACAACCTTTAGTCCATGCCACTCCAGTGTTGAACTTATCTGAAATACACTAGGTAAAGGTATTAGTCCAACAAGAGATATGTTGTCATCAATTACCAAAACCACCTAGGGAGCACTTGTGCTTTCAGTTGCAACTCTTTTGCGGTGTGTATGTTGGGATCGATGAACTTCGAGTTTATGATCAGATCTATGTTTTTATATCCATGAAAGTATTCGAGTTTCTTTGATCTCTTTTATGCATGATCTCTTATAGCCTCATATTTCCTCTCTGATATTTGGGTTTTGTCTGGCCAACTCGATATATTTATCTTGCAATGGGAAGAGGTGCCCGATAGTGGGTTCGATCTTACGGTGCTTGATCCCAGTGATTGAAAGGGAACCGACACGTATGTATCGTTGCTACTAAGGATAAAAATACGAGATCTATATCTACCGCCATATAGATAAATGGATCTTGTCTACATCATGTCATCGTTCTTATTGCATCACTCCGTTTTTCCATGAACTTAATACACTAGATGCATGCTGGATAGCGGTCGATGTGTGGAGTAATAGTAGTAGATGCAAGCAGGAGTCGGTCTACTAATCTTGGACGTGATGCCTATGTGATGATCATTGCCTAGATATCGTCATAATTATTTGAAGTTCTATCAATTGCCCAACAGTAATTTGTTTCCCACCGTTTGCTATTTTTCTTGAGAGAAGCCACTAGTGAAACCTATGGCCCCCGGGTCTTATTTCTCATGTATTTGCCTTTGCGATCTACTTTTTCCTTGCTTTTATTTTTAGATCTATTAAACGAAAAATCCAAAAATACTTTGCTGCACTTTATTTTTGCGATCTATTTATTCAATCTATTACAACTTTATCTCCCGTCACACGCCAATTTCTGGCGCCATTACCCGAAAGGGATTGACAACCCCTTTAACACGCCGGGTTGCGAGGTGTTGTTATTTGCGTGCAGGTGCTGCTTACGTTCTGTTGCTTGGTTCTCCTACTGGTTCGATACCTTGGTTTCATAACTGAGGGAAATACTCTACCATCGCCGTGCTACATCATCCCTCCCTCTTTGGGGAAATACCGGCGTAGTTCCAGCTGCCATCACTTCACTCCAGACAAAGCAATCTGTTTTCTTCATCATATGGTATAAAGTAATAGCCTTTTCTCCGAGGCAGCTTATAAACTGGCTTAAAGCCACAATACGACCCGCCAAACGCTGGACGTTGTTAATACATGCCGTCTTGGCCAAAGAAGTGATAGCCTTAATTTTCTCTGGGTTAGCTTCAATACCTTTCCCAGAGACCAGAAAACCCAAGAGCTTGCCTGCTGGCACACCAAAGACACATTTGGCCGGGTTAAGCATCATCTTGTAGACCCAGTGGTTGTCAAAGGTCTCCTTCAAATCATTTAACAAGGTCTCCTTCTTCCTGGATTTCACAACAATATCATCCACATAAGCATGAACATTAAGTCCAATCTGGTTGTGTAGGCAATTCTGGACACAACGCTGATAAGTCACTTGGGCACTCTTGAGCCCAAAAGGCATAGACAGGTAGTAGAAGGCTCCAAAGGGAGTGATGAAAGATGTCTTCTCCTGGTCCTTAATTGCCATCTTGATCTGATGATAACCAAAATAAGCATCTAAAAAACTCAAACGCTCACAACCCGCCGTAGCATCAATGATCTGATCAATACGAGGGAGAGCAAAAGGATCAGCCGGACATGCCTTGTTAAGGTCCGTATAATCCACACACATATGCCAAGTGTTGTTTTTCTTAAGTACCAGCACTGTGTTAGCCAACCATTCAGGATGAAAAACTTCCACAATAAACCCGGCCGCCAAGAGCTAGGCCACCTCTTCACCAATGGCCTTGTGCCTCTCTTCATTAAAACAATGAAGGAATTGCTTGACCGGTTTAAACATTGGATCGATATTGAGAGTGTGCTCAGCGAGTTCCCTCGGTACACCTGGCATGTCTGAAGGCTTCCATGCGAAGATGTCCCGATTCTCACGGATGAACTCGATGAGCGTGCTTTCCTATTTTGGATCCATATTTGCACTGATAATGAATTGTTTGGACGAATCGCCAGGGACAAAATCGACCTGCTTAGTGTCATCTGCCGACTTAAACTTCAACACAGGGTCATGCTTTGTGGTCGTCTTCTTCAAGGGGGTCATATCCGTCGGGTCAACATTATCTTTGTAAAACTTCAACTCCTTTGTTGCACAAACATACTCAGCATAGGCAACATCGCCCTCTTCACATTCCAAAGCTATCTTCCTATCACCATGCACCGTGATGGTACCTTTACGACCCGGCATTTTAAGCTGCAGATAAACATAACAAGGCCATGCCATAAATTTGGCATAAGCCGGCCGTCCAAACAAGGCGTGATAAGGGCTCTTGATCTTGACCACCTCAAAAGTCAATGTTTCGGCCCTATAGTCATGCTCATTGCCAAAAGCCACTTCCAAGGCTATCTTACCCACCGGATATGCCAACTTACCAGGCACCGCCCCATGAAAAACGGTAGAAGACGGCTTAAGATCTTTTTTAGTCAAATTCATACGACGAAAAGTATCATAATAAAGGATATTGATACTGCTGCCCCCGTCCATAAGCACCTTCGTGAACTTGTATCCTCCAACCTGAGGAGCAACCACCAAAGCCAACTGACCCAGATTATCAACCCGGGGCGGGTGATCCTCACGGTTCCATACAATGGGCTGCTCTGACCATCACAAGTATCGAGGGACTGCCGGCTCAACACACTCACCACTCGTTTATGAATCTTCTGGTCCCGTTTGCATAAACTCATGGTAAAAACATGATATTGGCGACTATTCAGCTATTTTGGATTATTCTGATAGCCAGACTGCTGCTGCTGATTACCTTGATTGGGTTGCTGATTAAAACTGCCTTGATTACCTTGGCCCTGAAATCCAGAGTTTGAGCCGCCACCTCCAAAGCCGGGCCCGTGAGAGCCAGATCCTGACCCGCCATTCGGGCCATGATGGTCTTGATAAAAGCCGGAATTTCTATACCCCTTCATGATGAAACAATCTTTCCATAGATGAGTAGTTGGTTTGTCTTGAGAACCATGCTTTGGGCAAGGCTGATTCATTATCGCCTCAAGGTTGAACTTTGGCCCGCCAAACCGGGGCATTGATGATTTCCCCTTTCCGACACGGATTGTTATTCTGTGTGCTGGTATTATCCAAAAAATCTGAACCACCATCAGCCTGGTTGCGCTTACCGTTATTCCCTTAGTTCTGACCCGCCACATTATGCTGCTGTCCCTTTCCATTACCGCTCTTCTTCCCCTTGCCATACTTCTCCTCATTAGACTCAGTGTCTTTAGTGTTATCAGAGTCGACATATTTGATGAGAGCCGCCATGAGCTCTCCCATGTCATTGCAGTGGCGTTCGAGTTGCCCCAGCTTCTGTTTGAGGGGAGTGAACTGGCAATTTTTCTCCAAAATTAGGACGACTGAGCCAGTGTTGATGCTTCCTGATGAGTGGATAATGGCTGAGATCCGGCGTACCCAATGGGCGATTGACTCATCTTCCCTCTGGATACAAGTGTCTAAATCAAGAATCATCAGAGGATGCTTGCATGTGTCCTTGAAATTTTGAATAAAGCGCGTCTTCAATTCAGCCCATGATCTGACGGAGTTAGGGGGCAATCCCTTTAACCAGGTGTGAGCCGGCCCATCCAACATCATGGTGAAATACTTAGTGCACACAACTTCATTGACGTCCAACATCTCCATGGCCAGCTCATAACTCTCAATCCAAGACTCTGGAGGTTGTTCCACTTTGTAATTGGGCACCTTGTGGGGGCCTTTAAAATTCTTGGGCAGACGCTCATTACGCAAAGCCGACACTAGACACGGCACACCCACGGTCCTAGAAGTCATCCCAGCTTCTACAGACACCGGCGGGTTATGCTGAGGTTGCTGATGAGCCGCTAACTGAGCCGCTAACTCAGCCTCCCGATGTGCCCTGGCCTGATCCACCAAAACCTGAGCATCATTATCAGCACATGGCGGGTCATGCCCACGGGGCTGGTTATGGTACCGCTCACTGCTTGAAACCGCCGGTGACTCAATACATTGGCTATAACTTCGGCTATGGCATGGGGTTGAATGAATCCTCTCACGGCTATATGAGTATGCCGCTTGTTGGGCCACTGCGGTTTGAAGAAGTTCCATGACCTTCCATGACTCAACCGCCGCGGGAGACCCTCCTTGCGCTGGGAGAGCCGCCAACCGCGATGCCGCAACAATCATGTTATCTAGAGGGTTGGAATAATGACCGGGTGGTGTCGGCACCTGCTGAGGCGGGGTTAAATTCAACCGAGGTGGGTCTGTGACACATGGTTGAGCCGTCGCCCCGGTCATGGGCGCCTCGGCAGCCCGGTTTACTTCAAGCGCATTACTTGGCCCAGCCCAGGCGTTTTGATAAGATCCCTCACATCATACTCCAAAGGTAAACGACTCTGGTGCCTCCTCTACAGAACGGAGTTAGATGCATTCTAATCCAAGCTTAACTGGAAATTTTCTACTTGAATCCGTTGTGACTCAACGTCCAGGGCAGCTCGTTCTATCACCATCCTAGCATTCTTAGTGTTAAGCTCCTCCTTGGCCTGAGCTATCTCATCTCACAGTTTTGCGATGTCCACCTTATGCTGTGCTTGAGTCGCCTGGGTTACTTCTGCAGTTAGTAAGGTTGCCAAAGCATGCAAGAGCTCGGATAATACTTGAGCCGACGGGCGCACAGAGCCGCTTGCCATGACTATCACCGCGGCTGTTGAGCTGGAAGTCATAGCTGCAGCCGTTGATGAATTCTGCATAGGTTGCGTGCCTGCCATGAAGATCGCGACTCTATTTGGCGGCTCATAGGGGTCTGGAATACTGTTGCCATCGGAATAGCACCCAAGCCTGTTGTCTTGCAGTTGATACATTGAATTCGTCTCACTAGTCGTGGACTCATCATCAGAATAGATGGATGTCTCTCCACCAGACACAGATCCTTCCTCAAGATCTGCCCCGTGAACGAAACCAAAAAGGCGTGCTCACGGCGGCTTGAACCTTGGCGGGTCATGCGTGCTGGGTTGTCTCGATGATGCCGCTGCAGGTGTTCGACTCAGGCTCCAACTTCCCAATCTTGCCGATGAAGACATGAACACCGTCGAAGGGGACCTGGTACCCGTACTCGATTGAGTCGGCCTCGGGGCCCCGGCCAGCGTCGTCAATGTAGAGCTTGCCACGACGACTCTTGGTCATCCGGCCTACAACATATCCCTTGATCCCTGCAAAAGTTTCCCTTCAAGAACTCGAAACCACCGTGCTCTGGCTCCACGGTGGGCACCAACTATCGTGGTTTTATCACGGCAGATGCCCTAGTGAAAGGACTTAGGTGTGGAGCCATCGCAACTAGGTTAGCTTAAAGGGGTTGAACGGGAAACAAGAGGCACAAGGGTTTACCGAGGTTTGGCCCCTCTCAATGAGGTAAAAGCATACTCCTGCTTTCAATTGTATTGCTTGGGTTTCGATTACCAAGGAGTGAATACACTTGACCTAGTTCTTGATCGATTGTTTCTTGAGTTAACCCGCCGCCGGGTCACCCCTTTATATACAGGTTGATGCCTGACGACTTACAGAGTCCCGGGCGGTCAAACAAATGTGAACAGCTCGGTTTCTAACTAAACCTGCCTTACAGAACAAGTTATCATGTGGCGGCTCTCACCTTCGGGCCTCAAGTCATCTCCGGGTCTTGGGCCTTCAATAGGCTTGCTCTATGAACCGCCATCTTCATGTCTTCTTGGATCTTATCGTGCCCCTTCGTCATGAGTCGCCAATAGCATCACCCGGCCCCTCCTAGGTGGGTTATACCTAGTAGTTATATCCCTAACATTAGGCCCCAGGTTGATTTGAACTTGTTCACATCAATCTTCACTTTAACCTGTTTGAAAAAATGCACCAGTGCTGACTTCTCACACTTTTCTTCATAAACCACTAGGAGCTTGTATAAGTCAGATCATCACGACCTGCCATGATGTCTGATACGTCTCCAACGTATCTATAATTTTTGATTGTTCCATGCTATTATATTATTTGTTTTGGATGTTTATGGGCTTTATTATACACTTTTATATTATTTTGGGGACTAACCTATTAACCGGAGGCCCAGCCCAAATTGATGTTTTCTTGCCTATTTCAGTGTTTCGAAGAAAAGGAATATCAAATGGAGTCCAAACGGAATGAAACCTTCGAGAGAGTTATTTCTGGAACAGAAGCAATCCAAGAGACTTGGAGTAGACATCAGGGAAGCTTCGAGGTGGCCATGAGGCAGGGAGGCGCGCCTGCCCGCTGGGCGTGCCCCCACCCTCGTGGGCTCCTCGTGGCTCCCCTGACCGACTTCTTTTGCCTATATATGTCCATATACCCTAAAAACATCGAGGAGCACAATAGATCGGGAGTTTCGCCGCCAAAAGCCTCCGTAGCCATAGAAAACCAATCTAGACCCGTTCCGACACCTTGCCGGAGGGGGGAATCCCTCTCCAGTGGCCATCTTCATCACCCCGGCGCTCTCCATGACGAGGAGGGAGTAGTTCACCCTCGGGGTTGAGGGTATGTACCAGTAGCTACGTGTTTGATCTATCTCTCTCTCTCTCGTGTTCTTGAGGTGGTACGATCTTGATGTATCGTGAGCTTTGCTATTATATTTGGATCTTAAGATGTTTCTCCCCCTCTACTCTCTTGTGATGAATTGAGTTTTCCCTTTGAAGTTATCTTATCAGATTGAGTTTTAAGGATTTGAGAACACTTGATGTATGTCTTGCACGTGCTTATCTATGGTGACAATTGATATCATGTGATCCACTTGATGTATGTTTTGGTGATCAACTTGCGAGTTCTGTGACCTTGTGAACTTATGCATAGGGGTGGCACACGTTTTCGTCTTGACTCTCCGGTAGAAACTTTGGGGCACTCTTTGAAGTTCTTTGTGTTGGTCGAATAGATGAATCTGAGATTGTGTGAAGCATATCGTATAATCATACCCACGGATACTTGAGGTGACATTGGAGTATCTAGGTGACATTGGGGTTTTGGTTGATTTGTGTCTTAAGGTGTTATTCTAGTACGAACTGTAGGATTGATTGAATAGAAAGAATAGCTTCGTGTTATTTTACTACGGACTCTTGAATAGATCGATCAGAAAGAATAACTTTGAGGTGGTTTCGTACCCTACCATAATCTCTTCGTTTGTTCTCCGCTATTAGTGACTTTGGAGTGACTCTTTGTTGCATGTTGAGGGATAGTTATATGATCCAGTTATGTTATTATTGTTGAGAGAACTTGTACTAGTGAAAGTATGAACCCTAGGCCTTGCTTCAACGCAGTGCAATACCGTTTGTGCTCACTTTTATCATTAGTTACCTTGCTGTTTTTATATTTTCAGATTACAAAAACCTATATCTACTATCCATATTGCACTTGTATCACCATCTCGTCACGGAACTAGTGCACCTATATAATTTACCATTGTATTGGGTGTGTTGGGGACACAAGAGACTCTTTGTTATTTGGTTGCAGGGTTGCTTGAGAGAGACCATCTTCATCCTACGCCTCCGACGGATTGATAAACCTTAGGTCATCCACTTGAGGGAAATTTGCTACTGTCCTACAAACCTCTGCACTTGGAGGCCCAACAACGTCTACAAGAAGAAGGTTGTGTAGTAGACATCAAGCTCTTTTCTGGCGCCGTTGCCGGGAAGGTTAACGCTTGAAGGTATATCTTTAGATCTTGCAATCGAATATTTTTGTTTCTTGTTTTATCACTAGTTTATTCTACAAAAGAAAACTAAAAAATGGAATTGAGGGTACCTCATATGCTTCATCTTTTTAATGTCTTTCGTGAAAATAAGGATTCCGATAATTGTGCCAAAGTGTTAGAAGAAGAATGTATTAAAATGTTTGGCACTAAATCTTTGGATGATGAGCATGATTGCAATGTTGTTAGTATGAATTCTTTGAATATCCATGATGCTAATGATGTGCAAAGCCACAAGCTTGGGGAAGCTATGTTTGATGAAGATGATATTTTTTGTTTCCCAAGTTTTGATGAGCAGATTTGTTATGATGATAGCATGCCTCCTATTTATGATGATTATATTGATAAAAGTGGATTTGGAGAGGTCATGACTTTATTTAGTAATGATTCCACTATTTCGGAAGAGGTTCCAATTGATTATGTGAACAAAGTTGCTATCTATGATGATTATTGTGATGAAATGTATGCTATAAAGAATAATGATAACCATGAAACTTGTCATATTGATTTTAATTTTCATTTGGATTATGCCTCACATGATAGTTATTTTGTTGAGTTTGCTCCCACTATTATTCATGAGAAGAAATTCGCTTATGTGGAGAGTAGTAAATTTTCTATGCTTGTAGATCATGAAAAGAATGCTTTATGTGATAGTTATATCGTTGAATTCATTCATGATGCTACTGAAAATTATTATGAGGGAGGAATATATGCTTGTAGGAATTGCAATAACATCAAGTTTCCTCTCTATGTGCTTAAAGTTTTGAAGTTATGCTTGTTTTGACTTCCTATGCAAGTTGATTCTTGTTCCCACAAGTTGTTTTCTCACAAAATCCCTATGCATAGTAAGTGGGTTAGACTTAAATGTTCTAGTCATATTCTTCATTATGCTCTCTTTATGTTTCAATTCTTATCTTTTATGTGAGCATCATTGAAATCATCATGCCTAGCTAGGGGCGTTAAACGATAGCGCTTGTTGGGAGGCAACCCAATTTCATTTTTGTTCCTTGATTTTTTTTCTGTTTGGTAATAAATAATTAATCTAGCCTCTGTTTAGATGTGGTTTTATGCATTTAATTAGTGTTTGTGCCAAGTAGAACCTTTGGGAAGACTTGGGGAAAGTCTTTGCGATCTTGCTGTAAAAAACAGAACCTTTAGCGCTCACGAGATTTGCTGCCATTTTTTACTGGAGAGTGATATTTAGTTAATTATTTTTGAAGATGATTAATACATAAATTCCTCACGTCAAGCAATTTATTTTAGAATTTTTTGGGTTCTAGAAGTATTCGAAACCTACAGATTACTACAGACTGTTCTGTTTTTGACAGATTCTGTTTTTCGTGTGTTTTTTGCTTATTTTGATGAATCTATGAGTAGTACCGGAGGGTGTGAACCATATAGAAGTTGTAATACATTAGATATTACACCAATATGAATTTATAATGAGTTCACACCATTACCTAAGTGGTGATTTATTTTCTTATACTAAAAGAGATTACGAGTTTTCTGTTAAGTTTTGTGTTGTGAAGTTTTCAAGTTTTGGGTAAAGATTCGATGGACTATGGAATAAGGAGTGGCAAGAGCCTAAGCTTGAGGATACCCAAGGCACCCCAAGGTAATATTCAAGGACAACCAAGAGCCTAAGCTTGGGGATTCCCCGGATGGCATCCCCTCTTTCGTCTTCGTCTATCGGTAAGTTTACTTGGAGCTATATTTTTATTCACCACATGATCTGTGTTTTGCTTGGAGCGTCATTTTATTTTATTTTATTTTTCTTGCTGTTTGAATAAAATACCAAGATCTAAAATTATTAAATGTTAGAGAGTATTCACATAGTTGCATAATTATTCGACTACTCATTGATCTTTACTTATATCTTTCAGAGTAGTTTGTCATTCTCTCTAGTGCTTCACTTATATCCTTTTAGAGCACGGCGGTGGTTTTATTTTATAGAAATTATGGAGCTCTCATGCTTCACTTATATTATTTTGAGAGTCTTTATAACAGCATAGTAGTTTTCTTTGGTTATGAAACTAGTCCTAATATGATGGGCATCCAAGATTGGTATAATAAAAACTTTCATATAGAGTGCATTGAATACTATGAGAAGTTTGATACTTGATAATTGTTTTGAGATATGGAGATGGTGATATTAGAGTCTAGTTTAGTAGTTGTGAATTTGATAAATACTTGTGTTGAAGTTTGTGATTCCCGTAGCATGCATGTATGGTGAATCGTTATGCGATGAAGTCGGAGCATGATTTATTTATTGATTGTCTTCCTTATGAGTGGCGGTCGGGGACGAGCGATGGTCTTTTCCTACCAATCTATCCCCCTAGGAGCATGCGTGTAGTACTTTGTTTTGATGACTAATAGATTTTTGCAATAAGTATGTGAGTTCTTTATGACTAATGTTGAGTCCATGGATTATACGCACTCTCACCCTTCCACCATTGCTAGCCTCTCTAGTACTGCGCAACTTTCGCCGGTACCATAAATCCACCATTTACCTTCCTCAAAACAGCCACCATACCTACCTATTATGGCATTTCCATAGCCATTTCGAGATATATTTCCATGCAACTTTCCACCGTTCCGTTTATTATGACACGCTTCATCATTGCCATATTGCTTTGCATGATCATGAAGTTGACATCGTATTTGTGGCAAAGCCACCGTTCATAATTCTTTCATACATGTCACTCATGAGTCATTGCACATCCTGGTACACCACCGGAGGCATTCATATAGAGTCATATTTTGTTCTAAGTATCGAGTTGTAAGTAAATAAAAGTGTGATGATCATCATTATTAGAGCATTGTCCCAGGGAGGAAAGGATGATGGAGACTATGATTCCCACACAAGTCGGGATGAGACTATGGACAAAAATAAAAAAAAGAGAAAAAAGAGGCCATAAAAAAGAGAAGGCCCAAAAAAAGAGAGAGAAAAAGAGAGAAGGGGCAATGCTACTATCCTTTTACCACACTTGTGCTTCAAAGTAGCACCATGATCTTCATGGTAGAGAGTCTCCTATGTTGTCACTTTCATATACTAGTGGGAATCTTTCATTACAGAACTTGGCTTGTATATTCCAATGATGGGCTTCCTCAAAATGCCCTAGGTCTTCGTGAGCAAGCGAGTTGGATGCACACCCACTTAGTTTCTTTTTGAGCTTTCATACACTTATAACTCTAGTGCATCCGTTTCATGGCAATCCCTACTCACTTACATTGATATCTATTGATGGGCATCACCATAGCCCATTGATACGCCTAGTTGATGTGAGACTATCTTCTCCTTTTTGTCTTCTCCACAACCACCATTCTATTTCACCTATAGTGCTATGTCCATGGCTCACGCTCATGTATTGCGTGAAGATTGAAAAAGTTTGAGAGCACCAAAAGTATGAAACAATTGCTTGGCTTGTCATCGGGGTTGTGCATGATTTAAATATTGTGTGTGATGAAGATATAACATAGCCATACTATATGATTTTGTAGGGATAACTTTCTTTGGCCATGTTATTTTGAGAAGACATGATTACTTTGTTAGTATGCTTGAAGTATTATTATTTTATGTCAATATTAAAATTTTGTCTTGAATCTTTCGGATCTGAATATTCTTGCCACAATAAAGAGAATTACATGGATAAATATGTTAGGTAGCATTCCACATTGAAAAATCTGTTTTTATCATTTACCTACTCGAGGACGAGCAGGAATTAAGCTTGGGGATGCTAATACGTCTCCAACGTATCTATAATTTTTGATTGTTCCATGCTATTATATTATCTATTTTGGATGTTTATGGGCTTTATTATACACTTTTATATTATTTTTGGGACTAACCTATTAATCGGAGGCCCAACCTAAATTGCTGTTTTGTTGCCTATTTCGGTGTTTCAAAGAAAAGGAATATCAAACAGAGTCCAAATGGAATGAAACCTTCGGGAGAGTTATTTTTGGAACGGAAGTAATCCAGGAGACTTGGAGTAGACGTCAGGGAAGCTTCGAGGTGGCCACGAGGCAGGGAGGCACGCCTGACCCCTATGCGTGCCCCCACCCTCGTGGGCCCCTCGTGGCTCCCCTGACCGACTTCTTTCGCCTATATATGTCCATATACCCTAAAAACATCGAGGAGCACAACAGATCGGGAGTTTCGCTGCCAAAAGCCTCCGTAGCCATAGAAAACCAATATAGACCCATTCCGGCACCTTGCTGGAGGGGGGAATCCCTCTCCGGTGGTCATCTTCATCATCCCGGCGCTCTCCATGACGAGGAGGGAGTAGTTCACCCTCGGGGCTGAGGGTATGTACCAGTAGCTATGTGTTTGATCTCTCTCTCTCTCTCTCTCTCTCTCTCGTGTTCTTGAGGTGGTACGATCTTGATGTATCGCGAGCTTTGCTATTATATTTGGTTCTTATGATGTTTCTCCCCCTCTACTCTCTTGTGATGAATTGAGTTTTCCCTTTGAAGTTATCTTATCGGATTGAGTCTTTAAGGATTTGAGAAAACTTGATGTATGTCTTGCATGTGCTTATCTGTGGTGACAATGGGATATCATGTGATCCACTTGATGTATGTTTTGGTGATCAACTTGCGAGTTCCGTGACCTCGTGAACTTATGCATAGGGGTTGGCACACGTTTTCATCTTGACTCTCTGGTAGAAACTTTGGGGCACTCTTTGAAGTTCTTTGTGTTGGTTGAATATATGAACCTGAGATTGTGTGATGCATATCGTATAATCATACCCACGGAAACTTGAGGTGACATTGGAGTATCTAGGTGACATTAGGGTTTTGGTTGATTTGTGTCTTAAGGTGTTATTCTAGTACGAACTCTAGGATAGATTGAACGGAAAGAATAGCTTCGTGTTATTTTACTACGGACTCTTGAATAGATCGATCACAAAGAATAAATTTGAGGTGGTTTCGTACCCTACCATAATCTCTTCGTTTGTTCTCCGCTATTAGTGAATTTGGAGTGACTCTTTGTTGCATGCTGAGGGATAGTTATATGATCCAGTTATGTTATTATTGTTGAGAGAACTTGCACTAGTGAAAGTATGAACCATATGCCTTGTTTCAACGCATTGCAATACCGTTTGTGCTCATTTTTATCATTAGTTACCTTGCTGTTTTTATATTTTCAGATTACAAAAACCTATATCTACTAACCATATTGCAACTGTATCACCATCTCTTCGCCGAACTAGTGCACCTATACAATTTACCATTGTATTGGGTGTGTTGGGGACACAAGAGACTATTTGTTATTTGGTTTCAGGGTTGCTTTAGAGAGACCATCTTCATCCTACGCCTCCCACGGATTGATAAACCTTAGGTCATCCACTTGAGGGAAATTTGCTACTGTCCTACAAACCTCTGCACTTGGAGGCGCAACAACGTCTACAAGAAGAAGGTTGTGTAGTAGACATCAACGTCACATACCAGAACCACTGTAA
Organism: Triticum monococcum; assembly: GCA_034509565.1. Lineage (NCBI taxonomy): Eukaryota > Viridiplantae > Streptophyta > Magnoliopsida > Poales > Poaceae > Triticum > Triticum monococcum. The sequence continues at coordinate 359,095,249 of CM067845.1, read as the reverse complement.
GCCGCCATGACATCACGTGCATTAACTCCACACAAGGCCCATGCCACCTCAACGGATCTGTATCTTAATGAACTTCCTGAAAATCGAGGCGTCCATATGGGAACATAATCATTTTTGGCCTCCTCGATTTCCGCGCATGCCATCCAGTCATTTCCTTATAAATAGGGACATGGGTCCTTCCTTTCACTTTTTACCCTCGCCCCCTCGTCGTCGTCTTCCTCCTTGCGATGCCTCTGCAAACCCGAGCTCCACTGCCGCCGTCTTCCTCCAACGTCATCAGCTCCGACCGCTGCATCAACCTGAACGGACCAGAGAAACGCGGCGCACCTCTGCTGCGCATCGGCATGTAACATCCTAAATTTTGAATTTGGAATGTTATACATAGATCATTCATGCATATCATATTTTATTGCATTTTCGTTCCACAATCCTCAAAATCCTAAGCAACTCAAGGACCCTCGGAGGGAGTTGGGGATTTCTCGGTTTTCATATTTGATTTTGATCAAATAATGAAATGAGGATTTTTGATTTTGGTTATTTTTCTCTCCGAAAAGTATTTCATATTAAAATATATGAGAGGAGATAATATGACTTCTCCAAAATAACTGAAATATTGGAGGAAAAATATTAAAATCATTCATTTGATTTTACTTGGATTTTATTTGCATTAGAAAAATTGCACATTTCCAAAATTGCATTTTAGGGCCAAGAAAATGTTCATCTCGTTCTAAATATTCTATTTAGATGGTGAAATTTTGTTTCCGCATTTTTAGATTTTTATTTTATTTTAGGATTGATTTTATGTTCGGCGGAATTATTTAAAAAAACGGTGCCTAGGCCGACTGGGCCGAAGCCCAGCCGCCGGTCCAACTCCCGCCGCCGCCGTCTCCCGCGCGGAGCTGCACGCGCCGCCGCCGCCGACTCGGACCCGAGTCTGAGCCGGACTCCTCCTCCCCGCCGCCTTGCCCCCTCCTCCAAGCCACCCCGCCCCGCCCCTTTATAAGCTGCCCCGACCCCCAACCCCCGCCACCACCACCACAAGCCGTCGCCGCCGTAGCCCGCACCCGAGCTGAGCCGCAGCCGCCGCCGCCTCTCGCGCCTTGCCGCCGCCGCAGCTTCGCCGTCGCCCTGCTGCTCCACAAGCCCGCCGCCCCACCACCGAGCCCCGCCTCGCCGGAGAGGTAACACGCCGTTTCGCCGCCGCCATTTTTATTAAGAAAACTGATTCAGTTTTTTTAGAAAAACCCTAGTTCGTTTTTTAGATCGGTTTGCCGGTTTTTCCTAGTTTTTCTTTCTAGCGGACATTCGTCCGTACGAAAGTTTCAACGAACGGTTTTCACTCGTTAGTTACACATAACGAACGCTTGTTCGTTAGCCTGTTCGTCAGTTTTCTTTTATCGGATTTTTCCGCGATTATTCTCGATCACGATTTCTGATCCGATTTTCATTTTTGTTGATCTTTTCGTTTGTTAGTCGGAATCACGCAATTCAAGCACCTAGATCTTCGTCTCGAGACCCTCTTTCTGTTTAACCAACTTGAACAAGATTTTGGTACTGTAAAATTTGACCCTACTTCAGATTAGTAAACGGATCTTGTTTTTTTCGCCGTTTGAGTTTCATTGCTCCGTTTGATTTGATTCTTTTTGCAAACCGGAGTTCTTAAGTTGAACTTTCCGGTTAGATCTTCTTATTTGAGTTTTACCCGTGCTTCTTTGATTGTTGCTCATGTATGCTATTGTTTTCTTGCGATAGAATTCCCGGAGTGTGAAGCTTGTTATTTGGAGTCCCTAGGTTTCGCGGATCGTCAGCAAGGCAAGTAACACTTTGATCATATCCCTTTATCTCCCAGTTTTTATGCATTAGTTCCAATCCTCAAACATTGCATGGTTAGGATGTCATTAACTTGTGGGTTGGGAAGTAGTTGATGAGGTAGAACCTATTACCCTGTTACATTCAAACCCTTGGGAGTTACTTCTACGCGTTGTTTATATTGCCATGCTATGCTCGTAGACGAGGTTTGGGTGAGTGAAATCCATGATAGATGTGAGATTGTTAATTAATGGTTCAACTTAAGGTGGCAACTTAAATATACATCTGGGTGGATTGAGGCACCTGGAGTACCCAGTGTTGCCTGTATTTTTGGAAATCCCGGAGTACCCATGTGATCTTCCTATGGACCGCCACCCAGGCTCAAAGGGAACTGAGATGATTCATGCTAGAAACTTCCGTGTGCAGCCACAAGCTATTATGGGCTCTAGCATAGTTGAGTAAGTTACGTGAAGCTCTTGAAGAGGTAGATCAGCAGGTAGTGGGTTTGTAGGTTTGGTATGGTCTACCCGGAGTAGAGAGTTAATGTTTCTGAAAGACTGTGTCTCGGTCATCCGTTTCTCAAACACCATGTAGTGCGAGAAATCCAACAGAGGAGATCGAGTCTTGTGGGGAAAAGTGCGCAAACCTCTGCAGAGTGTATAAACTAATCATGGTTAGCCGTGTCCCCGATTATGGACAATCTTGAGTATCTCATCACTCTTAATTAATATTGTTGGGTTGTTAATCACTTTAATTGGGATTGAGTTGGAGGAACCTTCTCAATAATGTTTCAACTACCATGATAGTTAATTTAAAATCTATTCCTTTGTTGTAGGGAAAAATTGGCTTTTCGCATAAACTGTAACCGTAGAGCTTTCCACTAGCCAAATATGCATTTAGTGATAGCATTATTCTGTTCTTGCTCTACTGTGTTACTTTGCCAGCATATTCCATGTGCTAACCCATATTCGGGCTGCAACGTATTATGTTGCAGACTTTTTAGACAAGGAGTAAGGTTCTTTAGGTCATTGCCGTGCATCTCAGCTATGACGTTGGAGTTGATGGACTCACTTTATCTTCCAAGCCTTCCGCTGTTATCGTATTAGATGGCCTTAAGCCATATTTATTGTAATAAGTTCTCTTTTGAGACATTCGATGTAATAAGTGTGTGATTGCTACTCTGTTATAAATCCTTCGAGTACTATGTGTGTCAGCATTACTGATCCAGGGATGACACTGAAGCATAGAGACTTGACCATTTGACGTCAGGTTGCTACAAAGATGGTATCAGAGCACACGCTGAGTGTAGGACACAACCACTAAGCTAAAGACCTAGATCACTATTCTCTTCTCATTTCTGACTCCTCTCCATTTTCTACTCTTTAGGATGGCAGACACAAGGAACAAGTTTGCACAACCGGATGAAGACACACCTTTTGGACGACACTTGAAGGAAGTCACTAGGTACTTGAACATAGGAATACCGAGCTTCACTGGGACTTAGAACTCCACTTTACCTGAAGAGGAGCGATGTATGATTCAAGTTCAAGTTCCAGGAAGGACATTCACGCCAGTCACAAAGCCCCTAGAGTTTTCCTTTGATGCACCAACCTGGAGTTTAGGAAAGTGTATAGCATCTCACATCACCATAGGACGCACTCGAGAAGTATATCACAAGTACCTTAAGGACACTATCTACCAGATATGTGGGTGCTGAGACGAGCAATGGGAGATGATTAGCACCAGGAAGGATAGATCAATTGCAGCTTTCATCCAGGAACTAAACCAACACATTCGACGCTAGGAGAATCAGATGTGCGCAGGCATGATAGATCTGAAGAAGGCGAAGACAAGGATCATCGAGCTAGAAGAAGAACTTAAGTCTACACGCGACAGATATGAGGAGGAAATTGCGACACTACTGGAGAAGAATGACGACCTGTTTAAGAAGATCGGAATATTCATGGGAGACCCCACTCCAGTAGAAGAAGATGAAACCCAAGGAGATTCGTCCGGAGGACTACATCATCATCGACGATACCGACTCCGACCCTAGTGATGATGACTTTGAAGACAAAGCTGGAGCAGATATCATGGAGTCCTCCACCAATCAAAATTTCTAGATGACCACCCAATGATTAGTAGTATTCCCCCATGTATTCAGTACTAGTTGAGCACTTTTGCGATAGTTCTAGACCGCTTGTATGCCCTTGCTTGATTGATTGAGTGAAATGATTGTGTTTGTCTCATGTGCATATGGGTAGTGCTTTCTCATTAGACCTCATTCTATTCTAATCTCTTCCATCTAAACCCATCAGATGCCTCCGAGACGTGACCCCGGATTTGCCTTCCCACCGGAGCTCACTCAGTTGATCCAGCAGTAGAACACCTTGATGCAATTGATAGTTCAGAACCAGGGTAACAACAACAACAACCCGCCGCCAGTGGACAACCTAGCCCGTTTTCTAAGGTTACAACCGTCGGTGTTTTCCAGTAGCACCGAGCCTATAGTTGCAGATGATTGGCTCCGCAGGATTGGAAGGGAGTTAACCACTGCAGGATGTACTGATGTTGAGAAGGAGCGTTTTGCCACACATCAGTTCGATGGACCAGCAGCATCATGGTGGGAGAATTACACTGTCACCTACCCTATAGCCACGGTGACATGGGACTAGTTTCAGCAAGCTTTCCGCATAACCCATGTCTCAACTGGAGCCATGAATCTGAAGAAGCGTGAGTTTCACAACTTACGCCAAGGGAACCATACTGTGGCTCAGTACGTGGATGAGTTTAGCAAGTTATCTTGCTATGCCCCTGATGACGTGGCCACAGATGCCACGAAGCAGGAGAAATTTATGGAAGGGCTGAATGATGAGATGAGTATGCAGTTGATGGTGGCAACATTCACCAACTACCAGGAATTGGTAGATAAGGCTCTTATGATTGAAGGGAAGCAACAACAGATTGAGAGCCGAAAGAGGAAGTATGGACAAAGGAGGTATAACTCAGGAGCTCAGCAGAAGCCTCGCCTAACCCCGAACTCGGGAGGACTTGTTCATAACCATGGAGGTCATAACCACACCGGAGGAGGATCGCACAACCACAATGATACTAAGAATGGGAATGGGAACGGAGCCAATAACAATCAAAACCGCCCCAATCCAGCCACACCCGCCAAAAGAGATCTAAGTCACGTTACTTGCTTCAAGTGCGGGAAGAGTGGACACTATGCCACGGAGTGCCCTGAAGGAAAGAATGGAAACGGAAATGGGAGCGCTGGGAAGAAGCCCAACCCATTCAACAAAGGACAAGTGAACCACGTTAACGTGGAGGAGGTTGAAGAGCAGCCGGACGCGGGAATAGGTAAGTTTTTGGTTAAGTCATTTACCTCTCTTGTTCTTTTTGATACTGGCGCATCACATTCATACATATCAAGGGGATTTGTGGATAAGTTTAAACTACCAACCCAAACCCTTAGGACCCCTCTCTTAGTGAGTTCACCTGGAGCAGAGTATATGGCTAGTCGATGGTGCGACCAGATACCTCTAACCATTGGCACCCATGTTTTTCCGTCCAACCTAATTATCTTGGAGTCACAAGGATTGGATGTGATATTAGGCATGGACTGGATGTCAAAGTATGGAGGAAGTATTGACTGTGCTAGTAGGTCGATTTATCTCACCACCCCGGAGGGAAAAAGGATTAAGTATGTATCTAGGCATGTGCCTAGGAGGAGCCAAGTGAATACCCTCACGGGAGTTGTTCAGGAAGAAGTGCCTGTAGTGAGGAATTACGTGGATGTTTTTCCAGAGGAGTTACCAGGCATGCCACCGAATCAAGACATCGAGTTTTTGATAGAGCTATTGCCAGGGACAGGGCCAATATCCAAGAGACCCTATCGGACGCCCGCGAACGATCTGGAGGAAATTAAGAAACAGATCAAGGAGTTATTGGAGAAAGGATACATTTGAAGGAGGTCATCACCTTGCGGAGCCCCAGTGCTTTTGGTTGAGAAAAAGTATAAATCCCTAAGAATGGTTGTTGATTATCGGGCCTTGAGTGAAGTGACGATCAAGAACAAGTACCCACTGCCGATGATCAATGATCTATTTGATCAGCTTCAAGGAGCTAAGGTGTTTTCAAAGATCGATTTGCGATCGGGATATCATCAGTTGAAGATTCGAGAGAAAGATATACCAAAGACAACATTCACCACGCGTTATAGATTATATGAGTATACGGTCATGTCGTTTGGACTAACCAATGCCCCTGCCTATTTCATGAGCATGATGAATAAGGTATTCATGGAATATTTGGACAAGTTTGTTGTGGTGTTTATTGATGATATTATGGTATACTCGAAGAATGAAGAGGAGCACAAGGAGCATTTGCGATTAGTTCTCGAGAAACTCAGGGAAGACCAGTTGTATTTCAAGTTCAACAAATGCGAGTTTTGGTTGAAGGAGGTCGGATTCCTTGGACATGTTATATCAGGAGAAGGTATAGCAGTAGACCCCAGCAAGGTTCAGTCAGTCACTGAATGGTTGGCACCCACTTAAGTTAGCGAGATCTGCAGTTTTCTTGGACTCGCAGGATACTATCGGGGATTCATTGAGAATTTTTCCAAAATTGCGAAACCAATGACGGAGTTATTGAAGAAGGATACTAAGTTTAAATGGATGTAAGATTGCGAGGCAAGTTTCCAGGAGCTGAAGAAATGTTTGACTATAGCCCAGTGCTGACACTGCCAGATATACATAAGGATTTCCAAGTGTATTGCGACACCTCTTGCTTAGGACTTGGAAGTGTGCTTATGTAAGACGGAAGAGTTGTTTCGTATGCCTCAGGACAACTAAAACCTCACGAGTTGAACTATGCCACTCATGATTTGGAGCTAGCAGCAGTAGTGCATGCATTGAAGACTTAGAGACATTACCTTATTGGAAACCGTTGTTATGTGTACACGGATCATAAGAGTTTGAAGTACATCTTCACACAGAAGGAACTGAACCTTAGGCAGAGCAGATGGTTGGAGCTTATAAAAGATTATGACATGAAGCTGCACTATCATCCAAAAAAGGCCAATGTCGTAGCAGACGCTTTGAGCCGGAAGAGTTATGCTAATATCCTTGCAAGTAAGGGAGTGCCAAATGAGTTAGCAGAGGATATCCGGGAACTTCGATTGGAGATTGTTCCTAGAGGTTTTGTTGCAACAATGGAGGTGCAGTCTACATTGTTGGGAAAGATTCGAGAAGCTCAGAAGAATGACAAAGAGATTGCCGAGATAAAGGAGAAAATGAGCAAAGGAAAGGCCAAAGGTTTTCATGAGGATGAGCACGATACCTTCTGGTTTGAGGATAGGATATACATGCCCAATAACACAGAATCAGGAAGTTAATACTTCAGGAGGCTCATGATTCACCATACTCGATACACCCCGAAACACCAAGATGTATTTGGATTTGAAGGAATGTTTTTGGTGGACGGGTATGAAGAAGGATATTGCCGAGTATGTAGGCGTATGTGATGTATGTCAGAGAGTGAAGGCAGATCATCAAAAGCCGGCAGGATTGTTACAGCCTATGCCGATACCCGAATGGAAGTGGGATAAACTTGGCATGGACTTTATCACCGGATTGCCCAGGACTAAATCAGGATATGATTCCATATGGGTAGTAGTTGATCGCTTGACCAAAGTGGCTCACTTTATCCCAGTGAAAACCACTTATACAAGTGCGAAGTTGGCCAAGATATATATTTCCAGGATCGTATGTCTGCATGGAGTTCCGAGGTCCATCGTATCAGATAGAGGAATGCAGTTTACCTCAAAGTTTTGGCATTAGTTACACCAGACTTTGGGTACAAGATTGGAGTTCAGTACCGCATTTCACCCGTAGACGGATGGATAGACCGAGAGAGTCAACCATATTCTGGAAGATATGTTGAGAGCCTGTGCGCTAGATTATGGATCTAGTTGGGATGACAATTTGCCTTACACAGAGTTCTCATACAACAATAGCTACCAAGCCAGTTTGAAGATGGCACCTAGGGCTGGAAAAAAGCTCGAAGCTCATGAGCTAAACGAGTAGCTCCTGGCTCGGCTCGAATCGACTCGAACTCGAAGAATAACGAGTCGAGCCGAGCTTTAGTTTAAGATCGTCTAGAGACCAAGTTAAATGAGCCAATCTCACGAGTACTCGTGTAACTCGTTAGGCTCGGTACAAAAGATCAGTCACTCCCAATACAAATAAAGATCAGCCACTCAGCACCCTATGTCCCATGCGGACAACACAAGGGCTAGCCGTTGAAGGCCCAGCTGCCTAGGAGACTCGTGTGTTACAAGGAAATTACTATTGTTTAGTGATATATATGTTTAATATATACATAATCATTTTCATAATATTTGATAGTTTTATGTTCATATCCTTAGCGAGCTTAACAAGCTAAACGAACCAGCTCGTGAGTTAAACGAGTCGAGCCAATCTTGAATTTGAGCTCGTTATAATAGCGAGTCGAGTCGAGCTAGCTCGTTAATGAAACGAGCTCTAGCGAGTCGAGCCGAGCTGGCTCGATTCGGCTCGAATTCTAGCCCTAATGGCACCGTCCGAAGCCCTGTATGGACGAAGGTGTAGAACATCGTTGATGTGGGATGAAGTAGGAGACCGACAGTTGTTTGGACCAGACCTGATCAATGAGTCTAAAGAGAAAGTTAAGCTGATTCGTGATAGACTGAAGAATGCTCAGTCCAGGCAGAAGAGCTATGCAGACTCGAAACGCAAGGAGGTAATCTATGAAATTGGAGACAGAGCATATCTGCGAGTATCACCCTTGCGAGGAGTGAAATGTTTTGGAGTTAAAGGAAAGTTAGCCCCAAGATTTGTAGGACCGTATCGTGTTTTGGAACGGATGGGAGAAGTTGCCTACAAGTTAGAGTTACCTGTAGGACGGTCAGGAGTTCATGACGTGTTCCATGTTTCATAGTTAAAGAAGTGTCATGCTGAGATGGCCGATATACCGTTAAGAGATACAGTACCCTTGGAGGCGATTCAGTTGGACAATGATTTGACTTATGAGGAAAAACCAGTTAAGATTCTTGAGTTTGCCAGCCGAGTCACCCACAACAAGGTTATCAAGTTTGCCAAAGTTCAGTGGAGCCACCATACCGAGGATGAAGCCACCTGGGAACGAGAGGATGATCTTCGCTAAGACCACCCACACTTATTTTCTAGCCAACCCGAATATCGAGGGCGAGATTCATCTTAAGGGGGTAGGTTTGTAACATCCCAAAATTTTAATTTGGAATGTTATACATAGATCATTCATGCATATCATATTTTATTGCATTTTTGTTCCGCAATCCTCAAAATCCTAAGCAACTCAAGGACCCTCGGAGAGAGTTGGGGATTTCCCGGTTTTCATATTTGATTTTGATCAAATAATGAAACGAGGATTTTTGATTTTGATTATTTTTATCTCCAAAAAGTATTTCATATTAAAATATATGAGAGGAGATAATATGACTTCTCCAAAGTAAGTGAAATATTGGAGAGAAAAATATTAAAATCATTAATTTGATTTTACTTGGATTTTATTTGCGTTTGAAAAATTGCACATTTTCAAAATTGCATTTTAGGGCCAAGAAAATGTTCATCTCGTTCTAAATATTCTATTTAGACGGTGAAAATTTGTTTTGGCATTTTTAGATTTTTATTTTATTTTTTAGGATTTATTTTCTATTCGGCGGAATTATTAAAAAAACCACGCCTAGGCCGACTGGGCCGAAGCCCAGCCGCCGGCCCAACTCCCGCCGCCGCCGTCTCCCGCGCGGAGCCGCGCGCGCAGCCGCCGCCGACTCGTACTGGAGTCCGAGCCGGACTCCTCCTCCCCGCCGCCTTGCCCCCTCCTCCAAGCCACCCCGCCCCGCCCCTTTATAAGCCGCCCCGCCACCACCACCACAAGCCGCCACCGCCGCAGCCCGCACCCGAGCTGAGCCGCAGCCGCCGCCGTCGCCCTGCTGCCCCGGAAGCCCGCCGCCCCGCTACCGAGCTCCGCCTTGCCGGAGCCTCGCCAGAGAGGTAACGGGCCGTTTCGCCGCGGCCATTTTTTTAAGAAAACCGATTTGTTTTTTTAGAAAAACCCTAGTTCCTTTTTTAGATCGATTCGCCGGTTTTTCCCGGTTTTCCTTTCTAGCGGACGTTCGTCCGTACGTTCGTTTCAACGAACGGTCTTCGCTCGTTAGTTACAGATAATGAACGCTCGTTCGTTATCCTGTTCGTCAGTTTTCTTTTATCAGATTTTTCCGTGATTATTCTCGATCGTGATTTCTAATCCGATTTTCATTTCTGTTGATCTTTTCGCTCATTAGTCGGAATCAGGCGATTCAAGCGCCTAGATCTTCGTCTCAAGACCCTCTTTCCGCTTAACCAACTTGAACAAGATTTTGGTACTGTAAAATTTGACCCTAGTTCAGATTAGTAAACGCATCTTGTTTTTTTCACTGTTTGAGTTTCGTTGCTCCGTTCGATTTGATTCTTTTTGCAAATCGGTGTTCTTAAGTTGAACTTTTCGGTTAGATCTTCTTATTTGAGTTTTACCCATGCTTCTTTGATTGTTGCTTATGTATGATATTGTTTGCTTGTGATAGAATTCCCGAAGTGCGAAGCGTGTTATTTGGAGTCCCTAGGTTTCGCGGATCATCACCAAGGCAAGTAACACTTTGATCATATCCCTTTATCTCCCAGTTTTATGCATTAGTTCCAATCCTCAAACATTGCATGGTTAGGATGTCATTGACTTGTGGGTTGGGAAGTAGTTGATGAGGTAGAACCTATTACCCTCTTACATTCAAACCCTTGGGAGTTACTTCTACGCGTTGTTTATATTGCCATGCTATGCTCGTAGACGAGGTTTGGGTGAGTGAAATCCATGATAGATGTGAGATTGTTAATTAATGGTTCAACTTAAGGTGGCAACTTAAATATACATCTGGGTGGATTGAGGCACCTGGAGTACCCAGTGTTGCCTGTATTTTTGGAAATCCCGGAGTACCCGTGTGATCTTCCTATGGACCGCCACCCAGGATCAAAGGGAACTGAGATGATTAATGATAGAAACTTCCGTGTGCAGTCACAAGCTATTATGGGCTCTAGCATAGTTGAGTAAGTTACGTGAAGCTCTTGAAGAGGTAGATCAATAGGTAGTGGGTTTGTAGGTTTGGTATGGTCTACCCGGAGTAGAGAGTTAATGTTTCTGAAAGACTGTGTCTCGGTCATCCGTTTCTCAAACACCATGTAGTGCAAGAAATCCAACGAAGGAGATCGAGTCTTGTGGGGACAAGTGCGCAAACCTCTGCAGAGTGTATAAACTAATCATGGGCCGTATCCCCGGTTATGGACAATCTTGAGTATCTCATCACTCTTAACTAATATTGTTGGGTTGTTAATCACTTTAATTGGGATTGAGTTGGAGGAACCTTCTCAATAATGTTTCAACTACCATGATAGTTAATTTAAAATTTATTCCTTTGTTGTAGGAAAAAACTGGCTTTTCGCAAAAACTGTAACCGTAGAGCTTTCCACCAGCCAAATATGCATTTAGTGATAGCATTATTCTGTTCTTGCTCTACTGTGTTACTTTGACAGCATATTCCATGTCCTGACCCGTTTTCGGGCTGCAACGTATTATGTTGCAGACTTTTCAGATGAGGAGTAAGGTTCGTTAGGTCGTTGCCGTGCAGCTCAGCTATGCCATTGGAGTTGATAGACTCACTTTATCTTCCAAGCCTTCCGCTGTTATCGTATTAGATGGCCTTAAGCCATATTTATTGTAATAAGTTCTCTTTTGAGACATTCGATGTAATAAGTGTGTGATTGCTACTCTGTTATAAATCCTTCGAGTACTATGTGTGTCAGCATTACTGATCCAGGGATGACACTAAAGCATAGAGACTTGACCATTTGAGGTCAGGTCGCTACAAAGATGGTATCAGAGCACACGCTGAGTGTAGGACACAACCACTAAGCTAAAGACCTAGATCACTATTCTCTTCTCATTTCTGACTCCTCTCCATTTTCTACTATTTAGGATGGCAGACACAAGGAACAAGTTTGCACAACCGGATGAAGACACACCTTTTGGACGACACTTGAAGGAAGTCACTAAGAACTTGAACATAGGAATACCGAGCTTCACCAGGACTTACAACGCCACTTTACCTGAAGAGGAGCGATGGATGATTCAAGTTCAAGTTCCAGGAAGGACATTCACGCCAGTCACTAAGTCCCTAGAGTTTTCCTTTGATGCACCAACCTGGAGTTTAGGAAAGAGTATGACAACTCACATCACCATGGGACGCATTGGAGAAGTATATCACAAGGACCTTAAGGACACTATCTACTAGATATGTGGGCGTCGAGACGAGCAATGGGAGATGATCAGCACCAGGAAGGATAGATCAATTGCAGCTTTCATCCAGAAACTAAACCAACACATTCGACGCCAGGAGAATCAGATGTGCGCAGACATGATAGATCTGAAGAAGGCGAAGACAAGGATCATCAAGCTGGAAGAAGAACTTAAGTCTACACGCGACGGATATGAGGAGGAAATTGCGACACTACTGGAGAAGAATGACGACCTGATTAAGAAGATCGGAATATTCATGGGAGATCCCACTCTAGTAGAAGAAGATGAAGAACCCAAGGAGATTCGTCCGGAGGACTACATCATCATCGACGATACCGACTCCGACCCTAGTGATGATGACTTTGAAGACGAAGCTGGAGCAGATATCACGGAGTCCTCCACCGATCAAAATTTCTAGATGACCACCCAATGATTAGTAGTATTCCCCCATGTATTCAGTAGTAGTTGAGCACTTTTGCGATAGTTCTAGACCGCTTGTATGCCCTTGCTTGATTGATTGAGTGAAATGATTGTGTTTGTCTCATGTGCATATGGGTAGTGCTTTCTCATTAGACTTCATTCTATTCTAATCTCTTCCATCTAAACCCATCAGATGCCTTTGAGACATGACCTCGGATTTTCCTTCCCGCCGGAGCTCACTCGGTTGATCCAGCAGCAGAACACCTTGATGCAATTGCTAGTTCAGAACCAGGGCAACAACAACAACAACAACCCACCGCCAGTGGACCACCTAGCCCGTTTTCTAAGGTTACAGCCGCCGGTGTTTTCCAGTAGCACCGAGCCTATAGTTGCAGATGATTGGCTCCGCAGGATTGGAAGGGAGTTAAGCACTGCAGGATGTACTGTTGTTGAGAAGGTGCGTTTTGCCGCACATCAGTTGGATGGACTAGCAACATCATGGTGGGAGAATTACACTGTCACCTACCCTATAGCCACGGTGACATGGGACTAGTTTCAGCAAGCTTTCCGCATAGCCCATGTCTCAACTCGAGCCATGAATCTGAAGAAGCGTGAGTTTTGCAACTTATGCCAAGGGAACCGTACTGTGGCTCAGTACGTGGATGAGTTTAGCAAGTTATCTCGCTATGCCCCTGATGACGTGGCCACAGATGCCACGAAACAGGAGAAGTTTATGGAAGGGCTGAATGATTAGATGAGTATGCAGTTGATGGTGGCAACATTCACCAACTACCAGGAATTGGTAGATAAGGCTCTTATGATTGAAGGGAAGCAGCAACAGATTGAGAGCCGAAAGAGGAAGTATGGACAAGGGAGGTATAACTCAGGAGCTCAGCAGAAGCCTCGCCTAACCCCGAACTCGGGAGGACTTGTTCATAACCATGGAGGTCATAACCACACCGGATGAGGATCGTACAACCACAATGGTACTAAGAATGGAAATGGGAACGGAGCCAATAACAATCAAAAGCGCCCCAATCCAGCCACACCCGGCAAAACAGATCTAAGTCACATTACTTGCTTCAAGTGCGGGAAGACTGGACACTATGCCACGGAGTGCCCTGAAGGAAAGAATGGAAATGGAAATGGGTGCGCTGGGAAGAAGCCCAACCCATTCAACAAAGGACAAGTGAACCACGTTAACGTGGAGGAGGTTGAAGAGCAACCGGACGCGGGAATAGGTAAGTTTTTGGTTAAGTCATTTACCGCTCTTGTTCTTTTTGATACTGGTGCATCACATTCATACATATCAAGGGGATTTGGGGATAAGTTTAAACTACCAACCCAAACCCTTAGGACCCCTCTCTTAGTGAGTTCACCTGGAGCAGAGTATATGGCTAGTCGATGGTGCGAGCAGATACCCCTAACCATTGGCACCCATGTTTTTCCGTCCGACCTAATTATCTTGGAGTCACAAGGATTGGATGTGATATTAGGCATGGACTGGATGTCAAAGTATGGAGGAAGTATTGACTGTGCTAGTAGGTCGATTTATCTCACCACCCCGGAGGGAAAAGGATTAAGTATGTATCTAGGCATGTGCCTAGGAGGAGCCAAGTGAATACCCTCACGAGAGTTGTTCAGGAGGAAGTGCCTGTAGTGAGGGATTACCTGGATGTTTTCCCAGAGGAGTTACCAGGCATGCCACCGGATCGAGACATCGAGTTTTTGATAGAGCTATTGCCAGGGACAGGGCCAATATCCAAGAGACCCTATCGGATGCCCACAAACGATCTGGAGGAATTAAGAAACAGATCAAGGAGTTATTGGAGAAAGGATACATTCGAAAGAGTTCATCACCTTGGGAGCCCCAGTGCTTTTGGTTGAGAAAAAGGATAAAATCCCTAAGAATGGTTGTTGATTATCGGGCCTTGAATGAAGTGACGATCAAGAACAAGTACCCACTGCCGATGATCAATGATCTGTTTGATCAATTGCAAGGAGCTAAGGTGTTTTCAAAGATCGATTTGCGATCGAGATATCATCAGTTGAAGATTCGAGAGAAAGATATACCAAAGACAACATTCACCACGCGTTACGAATTATATGAGTATACGGTCATGTCGTTTGGACTGACCAACGCTCCTGCCTATTACATGAGCATGATGAAGAAGGTATTCATGGAATATTTGGACAATTTTGTTGTGGTGTTTATTGATGATATTATGGTATACTCGAAGAATGAAGAGGAGCACAAGGAGCATTTGCGATTAGTTCTCGAGAAACTCAGGGAACACCAGTTGTATGTCAAGTTCAGCAAATGCGAGTTTTGGTTGAAGGAAGTTAGATTCCTTGGACATGTTATATCAGGAGAAGGTATAGCAGTAGACCCCAGCAAGGTTCAGTCAGTCACTGAATGGTTGGCACCCACTTGAGTTAGCGAGATCCGTAGTTTTCTTGGACTCGCAAGATACTATTAGAGATTCATTGAGAATTTTTCCAAAATTGAAAACCAATGACAGAGTTATTGAAGAAGGATACTAAGTTTAATTGGACGTAAGATTGCGAGGCAAGTTTCCAGGAGCTGAAGAAATGTTTGACTACAACCCCAGTGCTGACACTGCCAGATATACATAAGGATTTCCAAGTGTATTGCATCGCCTCTTGCTTAGGACTTGGAAGTGTGCTTATGCAGGACGGAAGAGTTGTTTCGTATGCCTCACGACAACTAAAACCTCACGAGTTGAACTATGCCACTCATGATTTGGAGCTAGCAGCAGTAGTGCATGCATTGAAGACTTGGAGACATTACCTTATTGGAAACCGTTGTGATGTGTACACGAATCATAAGAGTTTGAAGTACATCTTCACACAGAAGGACTGAACCTTAGGCAGAGGAGATGGTTGGAGCTTATAAAAGATTATGACATGAAGCTGCACTATCATCCAGGAAAGGCCAATGTCGTAGCAGACGCTTTGAGCCGGAAGAGTTATGCTAATATCCTTGCAAGTAAGGGAGTGCCAAAGGAGTTAGCAGAGGATATCCGGGAACTTCGATTGGAGATTGTTCCTAGAGGTTTTGTTTCAACAATGGAGGTGTAGTCTACATTGTTGGGAAAGATTCGAGAAGCTCAGAAGGATGACAAAGAGATTGCCGAGATAAAGGAGAAAATGAGCAAAGGAAAGGCCAAAGGTTTTCGTGAGAATGAGCACGATACCTTATGGTTTGAGGACAGGATATATGTGCCCAATAACATAGAAATCTGGAAGTTAATACTTCAGGAGGCTCATGATTCACCATACTCGATACACCCCGGAAACACCAAGATGTATTTGGATTTGAAGGAACGTTGCTGGTGGATGGGTATGAAGAAGGATATTGCCGAGTATGTAGCCGTATGTGATGTATGTCAGAGAGTGAAGGCAGAGCATCAAAAGCCGGGAGGATTGTTACAGCCTATGCCGATACCCGAATGGAAGTGGGATAAACTTGGCATGGACTTTATCACCGGATTGCCCAGGACCAAATCAGGATATGATTCCATATGGGTAGTAGTTGATCGCTTGACCAAAGTGGCTCACTTTATCCTAGTGAAAACCACTTATATGAGTGCGAAGTTGGCCAAGATATATATGTCCAGGATCGTATGTCTGCATGGAGTTCCGAGGACCATCGTATCAGATAGAGGAGCGCAGTTTACCTCAAAGTTTTGGCATCAGTTACACCAGACTTTGGGTACAAGATTGGAGTTCAGTACCGCATTTCACCCGTAGACGGATGGACAGACCGAGAGAGTCAACCAGATTCTGGAAGATATGTTGAGAGCCTGTGCGCTAGATTATGGATCTAGTTGGGATGACAATTTGCCTTACGCAGAGTTCTCATACAACAACAGCTACCAAGCCAATTTGAAGATGGCACCGTTTGAAGCCCTGTATGGACGAAGGTGTAGAACGCCGTTGATGTGGGATGAAGTAGGAGACCGACAATTGTTTGGACCAGACCTGATCAAGGAGTCCGAAGAGAAAGTTAAGCTGATTCGTGATAGACTGAAGAATGCTCAGTCCAGGCAGAAGAGTTATGCAGACTCAAAATGCAAGGAGGTAACCTATGAAATTGGAGATAGAGCATATCTGCGAGTATCACCCTTGCGAGGAGTGAAATGTTTTGGAGTTAAAGGAAAGTTAGCCCCAAGATTTGTAGGACCGTATTGTGTTTTGGAACGGATGGGAGAAGTTGCCTACAAGTTGGAGTTACCTGAAGGACCGTCAGGAGTTCATGACGTGTTCCATGTTTCGCAGTTAAAGAAGTGTCATGCTGAGATGGTCGATATGCCATTAAGAGATACAGTACCCTTGGAGGCGATTCAGTTGGACAATGATTTGACTTATGAGGAAAAACCAGTTAAGATTCTTGAGTTTGCCAGCCCAGTCACCCGCAGCAAGGTTATCAAGTTTTGCAAAGTTCAGTGGAGCCACCATACCGAGGATGAAGCCACCTAGGAACGAGAGGATGATCTTCGCAAAGACCACCCACACTTATTTTCTAGTCAACCGGAATCTCGAGGGCGAGATTCATCTTAAGGGGTGTAGGTTTGTAACATCCCAAAATTTTAATTTGGAATGTTATACATAGATCATTCATGCATATCATATTTTATTGCATTTTCGTTCCGCAATCCTCAAAATCCTAAGCAACTCAAGGACCCTCGGAGAGAGTTGGGGGTTTCCCGGTTTTCATATTTGATTTTGATCAAATAATGAAACAAGGATTTTTGATTTTGATTATTTTTATCTTCGAAAAGTATTTCATATTAAAATATATGAGAGGAGATAATATGACTTCTCCAAAATAACTGAAATATTGGAGGAAAAATATTAAAATCATTCATTTGATTTTACTTGGATTTTAGTTGCATTAGAAAAATTGCACATTTCCAAAATTGCATTTTAGGGCCAAGAAAATGTTCATCTCGTTCTAAATATTCTATTTAGATGGTGAAAAAAATTTGTTTTGGCATTTTTAGATTTTTATTTTATTTTCTGTTTGGCAGAATTATTAAAAAAACCGCGCCTAGGCCGACTGGGCCGAAGCCCAGCCGTCGGCCCAACTCCCGCCGCCGCCGTCTCCCGCGTGGAGCCGCGCGCGCCGCCGCCGCCGACTCGGACCGGAGTCCAAGCCGGACTCCTCCTCCCCGCTGCCTTGCCCCCTCCTCCAAGCCACCCCGCCCTGCCCCTTTATAAGCCGCCCCGACCCCCACCACCACGACCACAAGTCGCAGCCGCCGCAGCCCGCACCCGAACCGAGCCGCAGCCGCTGCCTCCCGTGCCTCGCCGCTGCAACTTCGCCGCGCCGCTGTTGCCCTGCCGCCCCGCAAGCCCGCCGCCCCGCCATCGAGCCCCGCCTCGCCGGAGCCTCGCCGAAGAGGTAACACGCCGTTTCGCCGCCGCCGTTTTTTTAAGAAAACCGATTCGTTTTTTTAGAAAAACCCTAGTTCGTTTTTAGATCGTTTCGTCGGTTTTTCCCGGTTTTTCTTTCTAGCGGACGTTCGTCTGTACGTTAGTTTCAATGTACAATTTTCGCTCGTTAGTTATAGATAATGAATGCTCGTTCGTTAGCCTGCTCGTCAGTTTTCTTTTATCAGATTTTTCTGCAATTATTCTCGATTGTGATTTCTGATCCGATTTTCGTTTCTATTGATCTTTTCGCTCGTTAGTCAGAATCAGGCGATTCAAGCGCCTAGATCTTCGTCTCGAGACCCTCTTTCTGGT
This sequence comes from Triticum monococcum, assembly GCA_034509565.1. Lineage (NCBI taxonomy): Eukaryota > Viridiplantae > Streptophyta > Magnoliopsida > Poales > Poaceae > Triticum > Triticum monococcum. The sequence continues at coordinate 359,076,844 of CM067845.1, read as the reverse complement.
TAACCAACTTGAACAAGAATTTGGTACTATAAAATTTGACCCTAGTTCAGATTAGTAAACGCATCTTGTTTTTTTTCACTATTTGAGTTTCGTTGCTCCGTTCGATTTGATTCTTTTTGCAAACCGGAGTTCTTAAGTTGAACTTTCTAGTTAGATCTTCTTATTTGAGTTTTACCCGTGCTTCTTTGATTGTTGCTTATGTATGCTATTGTTTGCTTGAGATAGAGTTCCCGGAGTGCGAAGCGTGTTATTTGGAGTCTCTAGGTTTCGCGGATCGTCAACAAGGCAAGTAACACTTTGATCATATCCCTTTATCTCCCAGTTTTTATGCATTAGTTCCAATCCTCAAACATTGCATGGTTAGGATGTCATTAACTTGTGGGTTGGGAAGTAGTTGATGAGGTAGAGCCTATTACCCTGTTACATTCAAACCCTTGGGAGTTACTTCTACGCGTTGTTTATATTGTCATGCTATGCTCGTAGACGAGGTTTGGGTGAGTGAAATCCATGATAGATGTGAGATTGTTAATTAATGGTTCAACTTAAGGTGGCAACTTAAATATACATCTGGGTGGATTGAGGCACCTGGAGTACCTAGTGTTGCCTGTATTTTTGGAAATCCTGGAGTACCCATGTGATCTTCCTATGGACCGCCACCCAGGCTCAAAGGGAACTGAGATGATTCATGCTAGAAACTTGCGTGTGTAGCCACAAGCTATTATGGGCTCTAGCATAGTTGAGTAAGTTACGTGAAGCTCTTGAAGAGGTAGATCAGCAGGTAGTGGGTTTGTAGGTTTGGTATGGTCTACCCGGAGTAGAGAGTTAATGTTTCTGAAAGACTGTGTCTCGGTCATCGTTTCTCAAACACCATGTAGTGCAAGAAATCCAACGGAGGAGATCGAGTCTTGTGGGGAAAAGTGCGCAAACCTCTGCAGAGTGTATAAACTAATCATGGTTAGCCGTGTCCCTGGTTATGGACAATCTTGAGTATCTAGTACTTGGAGTATCTTAAGTATCTCATCACTCTTAATTAATATTGTTGGGTTGTTAATCACTTTAATTGGGATTGAGTTGGAGGAACCTTCTCAATAATGTTTCAACTACCATGATAGTTAATTTAAAATCTATTCCTTTGTTGTAGGAAAAAATGGCTTTTCGCAAAAACTGTAACCGTAGAGCTTTCCACTAGGCAAATATGCATTTAGTGATAGCATTATTCTGTTCTTGCTCTACTGTGTTACTTTGCTAGCATACTCCATGTGCTGACCCGTTTTCGTGCTGCAACGTATTATGTTGCAGACTTTTCAGACCAGGAGTAAGGTTCGTTAGGTCATTGCCGTGCAGCTCAGCTATGCCGTTGGAGTTGATGGACTCACTTTATCTTCCAAGCCTTCCGCAGTTATCGTATCAGATGGGCTTAAGCCATATTTATTGTAATAAGTTCTCTTTTGAGACATTCAATGTAATAAGTGTGTGATTGCTACTCTGTTATAAATCCTTCGAGTACTGTGTGTGTCAGCATTACCGATCCAGGGATGACACTGAAGCACAGAGACTTGACTGTTTGAGGTCGGGTCGCTACACTACATTAGTAAGTACTCATTCTACTTCACATTAGATCCATACTAGGGTTCACACAGTTCATCAGAGTTCTTCGGTGTTCATCAAAAACTCCCCCATTGTCCCCTTGTCGATGCTTAGTTCGATCCAATCACAATACAAACTTGGTGCAACAGTAGATTTAGCCTTTGTTTCCAAACACAGATGTGTTCCGCCCTCCTAGGACGCAACACCTAGCTCGTGCGTTCTTCAACTGCTGTAACTAGGTTTAGTAATTATTCTTCTTCTTTTCAGAGCTGCCGCAGATCAAAATTCACACATCTGATTTGTGAAACTTGTTTGTCCAACACTTAGCAAAATCTCATCCATACCTTTATAGATGTATGTATACTTTGGCCATAAGGTGACTCATATGATAAGTTATAACCCGCCAGCCACCTGTTAATTCACCTGAAAGACATCTTAAACCCGCCAATACATGCCTGGCACATGCATCATCCGGTTTACACCCTTCCGGTTTAATTATGTCAATCTTCATAGCACGTGATCCTTGCATACGAACTAAGCTTTGTATAACAAACTTGCTTTCTGATTGTTTGGACTGTTTAACGTCATGAACTTGATCTGGCACTATTTCCTTTTCTAGGAAAAAATGACCAAAACCGTCACTTCATGCATCTGGGTCGCCTCTGATACATCTCCAACGTGCCTACTTTTCCTTACGCTTTTGCTCATGTTTTGGACTCTAATTTGCATGATTTGAATGAAACTAACCCCGGACTGACGTTGTTTTCAGCAGAACTACCATGGTGTTGTTTTTTGTGAAGAAATACAAGTTCTCGGAATTGAACGAAAGTTTGCGGGGAATTTTTATATAATATATAAGAATTTCTAGAGCCAAGACCTACTGAAGGGGGGCACCTGGGTGGGAACAACCCACCAAGGTGCTCCCCCCTCACCAGGCGTGCCCAGGTGGGTTGTCCCCACCCGATGGCCCCGCAGACCCTAAAACCGACGCTATAAAATCCTATTTTTGGAGAAAAAAATCAGGGAGAAAGAATTATCGCGATCCACGAGACGGAGCCGCTGCCAAGCCCTGTTCTTCCCCGGGATGGCAGATCTGGAGTCCATTTGGGCCTCCGAAGAGGGGGATCTTCGTTCTTCATCATCGCTAACCCTTCTCCATCGCCAATTCCATGATGCTCCCCACCGGGAGTGAGTAATTCCTTCATAGGCTTGCTGGTCGATGAGGAGTTGGATGAGATTCATCATGTAATCAAGTTAGTTTTGTTAGGGCTTGATCCCTAGTATCCACTATGTTCTTAGATTGATGTTGCTATGACTTTGCCATGCTTAATGCTTGTCACTTTGGGCCCGGGTGCCATGATTTCATATCTGAACCGTTTATGTTATCACCATTATATCCATGTTCTAGATTCGATCTTGCAAGTTATAGTCATCTACTACGTGTTATGATCCGGTAACCCTGGAGTGACAATAACCGAGACTTCTTCCGGTGATTACAGTAGTTTGAGGAGTTCATGTATTCACTATGTGTTAATGCTTTATTCCGGTTCTCTATTAAAAGGAGGCCTTAATATCCCTTAGTTTCCAATATGGACCTTGCTGCCACGGGAGGGTAGGATAAAAGATGTCATGCAAGTTCTTTTAGTAAAGCATGTATGCCTATTTACGGAATACATGCCTACATTATATCGATGAACTCGAGCTAGTGCCGTATCGCCCTAGGTTATAACTATCTCATGATGAATATCATCCAACAAGTCACCGATCCAATGCCTACGAATTTATCCTATATTGTTTCTGCTAAGTTACTACTGCTATCATCACTGTTACACTTGCTACAAAACTATTGCTATCACTATTACTGTTACCGTTACTGCTGCTGCTATTATCAAAACCATCATACTACTGTGCTACTGATCACTTTGCTGCAGATAATTAATCTCCAGGTGTGGTTGAATTGACAACTTAGCTGCTAATACCTTCAAATATTCTTTGGCTCCCCTTGTGTCGAATCTATAAATTTGGGTTGAATACTCTACCCTCAAAAACTGTTGCGACCCCCTATACTTGTGGGTTATCAAGACCTTTTTCTGGAGCCATTGCCGGGGATCACAGCTATATTTGTTGAGTCACTTGGGATTATTATCATATTATCACTATGAAGAATCTGATGGATGCTAAGACTAAGATATTTCCCTCAAAGACGAGGGGAGGTAAGGAACTGCCATCCAGTTCTGCTTTAGATTCACCTTCTGTTATAAGTAAACTTGCAACACCACCACATGCTATTAATTATGATATGTCGCAAGTTATTGATGATGCCACTTTTGCTATGGATAATGCTTATGATGGTGCTAGTACCTTGCTTAATGATGATGTGCCACATGGTGGATTTCTTGATAAACAAATTGCTAGAGTTATACAACATGATGTTGTTGAATCTGATGATGAGCTTGAAACTGAATCTCCTGAAACACCTACTAGAGCTAGCCTTCCTAGATATGAATTGCCTAAGGTATCAGAAGGTTATGTTATGAGTGAAGAAACAACTAGAGATATTCTTGCTTGCAACGATAGAGATGAGCTAGAGAAATTATTATGCAAGTATAAAGAAAAATCTCTGAATGCTAGAATGAAATGTGATCCTAAGTTTGCTACTTCACCTATCTTTATTGATGATAAGGATTATGAATTCCCTGTAGACCCAGAGTTGATTACTCTGGTTGAATCTGATCCTTTCCATGGTTATGAAACTGAAACTGTTGTGGCACATCTTACTAAGTTGAATGACATAGCCACCCTTTTTACTCATGATGAGAAAACTCGCAATTACTTTATTCTCAAATTATTTCCTTTATCATTCAAGGGTGATGCTAAAGCTTGGTATAATACTCTTGCTCCTGGTTGTGTGCGCAGTCCCCAGGATATGATTTATTACTTCTCTGAAAAATATTTTCCTGCTCATAAGAAACAAGCCGCCTTACAGAAAATATTTAACTTTGTGCAAATTAAAGAAGAGAGTCTCCCACAAGCTTGGGAGAGGCTTTGCCAATTACTTAATGCTTTGCCTGATCATCCTCTTAAGTAAAATTAAATACTTGACATCTTCTATAATGGACTAACCGATGCTTCTAGGGACTTCGTAGATAGTTGTGCTGGTTGTGTTTTCAGGGAACGAACCGTTGGACAAGCCGAGGAATTATTGAATAACATATTGAAAAACTATGATGATTGGACTACTCCTAAACCACCGCCTAAACCCACTCCAAAGATGAGGGGTATATTATATCTCGGTCCTAAAGATATGCAAGAGGCAAAGAAATCTATGAAGGAAAAAGGTATTGAAGCTGAAGATGTTAAAAATTTACCTCCTATTGAAGAAATACATGGGCTTAATGCACCACAACATCCTAAGGTGGTAGAGGTAAATTCTCTTATGAAGTTCAATGATAATGACAATCCTCACAATATGCATCCTAGCCAATGCCTTTATGAGTTTGAAAATTATATTACAAAACAAGACCACTTCAATGCAAATGTTATGAAACAATTGAAATACAATTCTGATATGATTGCTCGCTTGAGTGACTTGTTATTTAGAATATCGAATGATGTTAGAGGTGTTGGAAAGCATGCTTCTATGGTTGAAACTCAGTTAGAACAAGTTGCTAAATCTCAAAGAGAATTGCTTGATGAAATGAATAATAATATGCATGACTTTGCTGTTAGAGTTGCAACTAGAGGAGGTAAAATGACTCAGGAACCACTTTATCCTGAGGGACACCCAACAATAATTGAACAAAATTCACAAAGAGCCAACACTAGTGCACCTAGTTCTTCTAAAAAGAAAAAGAAAAATGATAGGACTTTGCATGCTCCTAGTGAAGCTGAAATAGAGAAACCTCCTAACAATGATAATGAAGTTTCTATCTTTGATGCTGAGACTAAGTATGGTAATGAGCACTCACCTAGTGATAATAAAAAATATAATGCTAATGTTCATGAAGATACCCAACCAAATAATAAAGAACCAGGCAATGACGTTGAGATAGAACCGCCTGTTGATCTTGATAACCCACAACCTAAGAATAAAAGGTATGATAAAATAGATTTCATTGCTAGAAAACACAGTAAAGAAAGAGAACCGTGGGTTAAAAAACCTATGCCTTTTCCACCTAAGTCAACTAAAAAGAATGATGATGAAGAATTTGAATGCTTTGCTGAAATGCTGAGGCCAGTCTTTTTGCGTACTCGCTTGACTGATATCTTGAAAATGCCTCCTTATGCAAAGTATATGAAAGACATCATCACAAATAAGAGGAAAATACCAGAAGCTGAAATCTCCACTATGCTTGCTAATTATACTTTTAAAGATGGAGTACCTAAAAAACTTGAAGATCCCGGAATACCAACTATACCTTTCCTCAATCAAAAAGAATTATGTGAAAACTGCTTTGTGTGATTTAGGAGCTGGTGTTAGTGTTATGCTTTTGTCTTTATATAAAAGACTTGATTTGAATAAACTCACACCTACTGAAATATCTTTGCAATTGGCTGTTAAATCAACCGCCATGCCTATTTGTGAGGATGTGCCCGTTGTTGTTGCTAATGTTACTATTTTGACTAACTTTGTTATACTTGAGATGCCCGAGGACGACAACATGTCGATTATCCTTGGTAGACCATTCTTGAATACTGCAGGGGCTGTTATTGATTGCAATAAAAGCAAGGTCACTTTTCATATTAATGGTAATGAGCATACGGTGCACTTTTTGAAGAAACAATTCCAAGTAAATGGTATTAATGTTATTGAAAAATCTCCGATAATCACTATTGGAAGTTTTCAAACACCTCTACCAACTGTCAAAAAGAAATATGAAATGCTTATTGTTGGGGACATTCATATCCCCATTGAGGCAACTTAGTGATTTATGAAAGTTCTTCGGTTTGATGCTAATCGAAAGTGGTTGTTAATAAGACTTGATCAACCTTATTAATGGATCATTTTTGAGCGGCATGAAGTTGATGAATTTAGTAAGCACTACATTCTGTCCCTACTTTTCATTCTTTGTCTTTATTAGCTAAATAAAATAAAATGCCATGTTTTGTCTGTTTTCTGAATTTCCCATGCAATAAAAATGACCCAAAAATAAAAGTTCTCAGAATGTCTTGAAAATTTAATACGATTTTTTTCTGAATATTTAAGATTTTTTGGTGAAATAAACATCGGAGGGAGGTACACCAGGTGGGCACAACCCACCTGGGCGCGCCAGCATCCCCAGGCGCGCCCTGGTGGGTTGTGGTCCCCACATGGCCCCCCTCACTTATCTCTTTATACCACATCATCACCTACCTCCAGAAAAAAATCTCCATTGCTCTCTCTCCCGTGTTCTTGCTCCCAAACCCGCGGATTTCGATCTCTTTGCTGGAAGGTCCATTTCCGAAACTGCTTCAGGGGATTGTTGTTTGGTATGTGACTCCACCGTTTGTCCAATTAGTTTTTGTTTTAGTGGTTTATATTTTGAATAATTAGCTACTCTTGGTGCTGCTGTAGATGTGCTTGCATGTTGAATTCTTAGTGTTCTAAGTAGTTTGAATGCTTGCTGTGGCCTCTATGTATCCCTATGAGTAGTTGGTATCATTTTTTTGAAGTTTCATTGAGAAAATTTTGTGGGCTAATAAATTTCAGAATTTTGTTCATAGGAAAATCATGAATATCTTTTGGAATTTTGGCTCCAAGAAGAACTCCAAGGGTGTCATTGCGGAGTCATCTGATAGTGATCTCCATCCTCGAAGGTTGGCGGAGGTACGGTCATGCAAATGGCCGCACACCCCGTTCCTGGAAGAGGCTAGAATCCTTCAGGAGTTCATGCAGTACGCGGCTAATGACGACCTCACCGACTTCATCGCAGATGAGTGTGAACAACACCAAATCCTCACAAATATCTTTGTTCAGAGCTTTACTTTCCTGCCTAGGAATAATCCTCCTGAAGTTAGCTTTGATTCATATGCTGAAAACCATCAGATACCACTTACTGAATTTTGTAACATATGCATGATCCCTTCTAATGGGAGTTTGGTCAAGCCTAGGACAGTTGGGTTTGAGGCATTTTATCGCACTTTGACCGTGGGAGATGAGAGAGGGGTGTTAGCCACCACTGCCGCTGGCTTGCATTTTCCTACTGTTCATTACTTTGCACTTTTCATTGCAAAATGCTTGCTTGCTAGGGAGAAGGTGGGAGCGCTCAGCTCACCAGACCTTGTGGTTTTGCTTCGTGCATTAGAGGGCGACAACACTTATAGCTTGGGAGCTATTATGGCTCGTCGCCTCCATCTTAATAAATCTTAGGGTAAAATCCATGGTGGGATTTATGCTACTCGCTTGGCGGCCCACTTTAATGTTGGGAATGCCCTCACGACTACCCTCTAACCAAGGTTTATCTAGAAGATGCAACCATGGAACACCATCATTTTATTGCACAAGATTATCCTGATATTCCTATCCCTTATAACCTGGTTTTTAGCATTGAAACTCGTGATATTATTCCACTGCCTGCTCTTACTTTGTTTGATCCTGTTGCCAGGGGTGGATATAAGATCATGTTTGCGGACATCATCGCCTACCGGAACGCTCAGGCTGCCGAGGAGGCAGCATAGGAGGAGCCTCCGCAGTGGGATCAGTGGATGCCCGCTCCTCAGTACCCCTACTACCATCTAGATTACTGATCGACTACCAAGTTAGGCCAAAAACCTAAGCTTGGGGGAGTACGTGTTTCTCACCGACATTACATTCATGTCCACTTATTCATCTTGTCGGTGTTCACACTTTTTCATTGTATCATCCATGCTTAGATTTATTTTTCTTGCTTTCTAAAGAAAACCCCAAAAGATTTCCTCGTTCTTCTTTTGCTTGTTGGGAGATTTCCCATGTAAATAGTTTTTCTCATTTTTGCTTTTCTCTTTTATTCGCTTGTTCAAGAAAACTAAAAACTCCAAAAATATTTCAGTGTGTTTCTCTGAATATTTTCCTTTCATTCGAGTTGTACCGAGGAGAAGACCACGATGAAAATGTTGAGTGTCTCTCATTTGAATAATTGTTGAACTAATAAAGAGCCCATTTTACCTTGTCTTCTCCAGTGGAATAAAATGTTTTGCAGATTCCAGCATAGTCCATGGCACTCTTGCACTATTATTATTTTCACATCGTTCAGTCGTGCAAGTGAAAGGCAATAATGACGATATTCGATGAACTGGCCGTGGCAGGGAGAAACTTGTATGAACTCAACTTGTTCTATTTGTGTAAATATGTTTAACCTAGTATCCATGATTCAACCCATTATGATTAAACATGTTTGCAATGGCAATTATTGATTATAGTTTCTCATGCCATGCATAAGTAGCTAGGAGTGGATAATGATTTATCTTGGATATCAACATTGCGTTAAAATGATTGTGATGTAGTATGATGATATGGTATCCTCCTCTGAATGTTCGAGTGGCTTGACTTGGCACATGTTCATGCATGTAGTTGAATCAAAACCAACTTAGCCTATATGATATTTATGTTCATGGTGATCATATCCTACTCATGCTAGTGTCCAATGTTACTTATGCATAATGCATGATCATGATCGTTGTTGCTCTCTAGCTGGCCGCTTCTCAATCTAATTGCTAGCCTTCGCCTATACTAAGTGGCGATTCTGCCTGTACATCAAAAACCTTGAACCCAAAGTTATTCCAGATGAGTCCACCATATCTACCTATATGCGGTATTACCCTGCCGTCCTAAGTAAATTTGCATGTGCCACCTCTAAAAACTTCTAAAAAAATATCTGTTTTGTGTGCCTGGATCGTTCATGGAATGACAGGAGGTGGTCAATATCTTCCATGCTAAGCAGGTTATTCTCAGGTCGAGTGTTTATTCACTCGCCATCGCACGCGAAAAGGACGGTAATAGGGATGCCCAGTCCCAAACTGCAAAATAAAAAAAGAGTGAATCGCTCGAATAATCAAACAAAAACTCCCAATGGAGCCTTTACTTTTATCGCTTGGGAACTGCCACTAGCTTGTTAGCATGGGAGACATTGATAACTGATGGCCGTGAAGTAAATGAGAAGGGTGCATGTCTCAAAATACCATTTATCTCTATTTTAAAAACTTGAGCTCTGGCACCTCTGCAAATCACTGCTTCCCTCTGCGAAGGGACTATATATTTACTTTTATGTTGTGTCATCACCTTCTAAAACAAGCGCTAGAAATTGAGAGAGCACAACTGTCATGACTTATGCATTGTGTATAGCTAATGTTGGGTGCATCATGACTAGATCTTTTCTACCATGAATTACAATGTTTAGTCGCTGCTTGGACTTTGGAGGTGCTCTGCATTTATGTTTTGCAATCTCAGAAAGGGCTAGCGAGATACCACTATCTTTTCTACCATGATTGAGCATGTCCAAGTGGGTGTCTTAGCCGCAAAAAGTGCTATCCACTGGAGAGTCCCAGGAATAGGACCACCCCTGCCCCAAAAGAAGGCGAAGTCATAGTTTTTACTGATCATATGCTTCGAGGGTTTACCCCACCCGGCTCAAAATTCTTTCGAGATGTGCTGCATTTCTTCCAACTTCATCCTCAAGATATCGGGCCCATCTCTGTTTCAAATATCTGCAACTTTCAAGTTTTTTGCGAAGTGTACCTTCAACAAGAGCCAACCGTAGAATTGTTCAAGGGATTCTATTACTTGAACCGCCAGATCGAGTTTATAGACGGGCCCAACCTAGAACTAGGTGGCATTTCAATTCATAGGTGGAAATAAGCCACTTTCTCTGTGTCCGCACCTCCCAGTCACCCTAAGGACTGGAACCAGACTTGGTTTTACTGCCAAGACACATCTCCAGAGGGTGAAAATCCTGTGCTGGGTTATCGTGAAAACCAGCTTAGCAACATACGCCCTCTCCCAAAACGGATGAGCATAGAAGAATGGGCCAAATATATGCCCATTTTTTCAAAGATTAGAGCCTTAATGTCCAATGGTTTGACTGGAGTCGATCTAGTTTGATGTTGGGTCGCATGGAGAATCTTACCCTTAAGCCGCCAACCCAGCTTAATGTGTGAGTATACTGGCGATGTCAAAGATCCTCAATGCCACTGCCAAATAGAACTGGATGATGACGAGATCAATAGGATGACCAAGACACTGCTTAACGAGAGCTTGGAAACTTGCTGCAAAACAAGCTTGAGTCCTTTCTGCACCTTTAACAAAGCTCCAGCTGTAAGTACTTTAAACAACTTGCAACTTATTCATTATTTACTTAAACTGCCTTATCATTATCATTTGACTTCTACAGCCTGATTCTTATTTCTGGAACAAGAAGCTTCAGGATAATCGGCCAAAAAGGTCAGGACAAAGACCAAGGCTGACAAGAATCCTGCCAAGAAGAAGGCTGATGCAACTGACCCATTTACTCTGAATGATGAGTCAGAGGTAGAACTTGACTCCCTTGGCTACTTTTTCGTTTATCTTGTTGACACTGATTGCTATCAGGATGACGCGGAGGCTAGCCCCGCAGATGGTGAAGAGGTAACTATCCTTTCCTCTAACTCAGAACCTCTGCCACCACAGAAAGTTCGTCAAGCGAGCCGGAAAGTAAGGTTTTCTCACCCTTTAGCTCACTTGGATCCCAACTTTATTTTGAAGAAACAACAACATGAAGTTCGCCGCACAACCTGGAATAGAGGCTATGGGAATCTCTCTTCCGGTTTACCCAACATGCCGGTTCCTTGGAAACGCCGGAATGAGGTGCCACAAATTTCAACCCTCTCCTTTCCTAAGGCGGGTCTTATCCGTCAACCACTTATTCCGCCTGACTCAAATTTCCAGGGAATTTCTCATTCGTCCTCTGGCGACTCAACCGGGACTCAAATTCCCCTTTTCAAAGTCGCTCCTGGGTGAGAATATTAAACTTCTTTGCACTGGTACAACGATGTGCTATACAAACGGTTTTTAACCCCTTTCCGCGATGGCATTTGGAATCGTCGCCAAGTGAGTGTGGGCGGGGTCCTTCCCACACGACCCAGAAACTATTGGGGATAGGCCCTCCTAGGACACCAGATGAGCTCGTGTGCGATCGAGCGAGGCATCAAAACTCAATCATTTCCGTAGGTATGTACATCCCACACGGTGAATCCTAGACAAACATTTCCGTAGGTATGTATATCACACAGAGTTCTTTGTATGGAAACGTTTGTGCAAGGTGGCCTAACGCAAACAGTTCGCTGCCGGAAGTCGTGTGCGATTGTTAGTTGATCAAACACGCCTACGTTCTAGAAACCGTGTGGGTTGTTTGAGTCCATCGCCCACGGTGCTGTCTGAGTAACCGTCTGCAATAGAAAACCCCAACAAGTAGGGTAATTAGCCTATTATTGATAATCCATGTACTAATCAAATTGATATTTCTTATAAAACACACCAGATATTTCATATCCATATAACAGCAACCAAGATTTCATAATCGAATTACATTAGATAGCTTCGGCACTCAGTTACGCCATTACACAACAGCACCAAGTTTCACATGCAACATCAAAAACCTTTGGAAAGTAGCATCATACATGGTAAATAAACAGATGAATCTCATCTAGGAAACTACAGAAGCGGAAGGCAAAAATTGAGCCTTCAGTTATGTTGAATGTCCTTGCAACTTTAGGCCAGTGGCTATGGATAATTGCCCGCCCAACCTTCATCCTCTTCAGCAATACTTCAATATTGTACCGTGGGTGTTGAATGAATACCTTCCTCGCCTCTTCACCATGCAGGTGGTTTGAGAGGTAATCATTGGTGAACTGCTTTGAAAGTTACTGAAAACAAAGCTATGCATAAATCGCTGTTATAAATTTTGAAATGGCGCAAGGGGTAAAAACAAGGTAAAAGAGTTAGTACCATCCTATAGTTGACTGATGTCTTCTTCATTGCGCAAACAAAGATCTTGCTGTTATTCATCACAAGTTTCTTCATCCTAACAATCTTTCTGAGTTTCTTGACTTGACTGATATTCATGGACATCTCATTTCCCCATATGCAAAATGGGTCGAACTGTGGGTCTAAGCCTCTGACAGCAGGACCTACATGTGCAAGACCAAATTGTAAGAAACCTAAATATTAGAATGATTCCTGCAATTGCATAATAATGTGCTATTAGAAAAAGGACCCTGCTTGAACAAACCTCGATGGTAAACCGCAGTGTCTCCCATTATTTCCCTGCAACACAAATAAGGAAGATCTTGATCAGGTTAACTGATAGTTGCCATACTATCAGTAGAATATGTATTGAGTACAGTCAAATTCGATTGGTGTCACATGCATAACAATACAAAATTGTACCCATAGCAAATGAAAATCAAATTGCAGAACTAAACCAAACAGTTAAATGGACAACAAACCAAATGAACCAAAATAGTTAACTGAGCATGACATTGCAGAATAGAAACGCCTACTAGAAGATAAGATAGTTAACAAAACAAAGAATGCTTGAGAACAGTACTATGAAATGTAGAAATTGTTGGACAAAAGTTTTAACGAAACATTACATTTCAGAGGACCAACCTGTTAACTAAACATCAGATTGCACATTAACATCACAGAGGACAAATCACTAGAAGGCACTGGCGGTGGCCTCGAGAAAACAACACAAACTGTATTTTAAAGTAGAAAACCGCGTGGCGGTGTCGATGGTGACCTCGAAGACGAGGTGCTCCTCCAATATCTAGTGGTCGACACGCATGGCAGCCATAGCGACCTCGTGCATGCGTGCGGCCGCATGCTACTGAGATCCTGTAGGATCGAAAGTATGTCCAGAGGGGGGTGATTAGACTACTTGACCAAATAAAAACTTAACCTTTTCCCAATTTTAGTTCTTGTCAGATTTTAGCTATTTTAGGACAAGTCAAGCAATCATCACACAATTCAAGCAAGCATGCAAAGAGTATATTGGCAGCGGAAAGTAAAGCATGCAACTTGCAAGAATGTAAAGGGAAGGGTTTGGAGAATTCAAACGCAATTGGAGACACGGATGTTTTTCCCGTGGTTCGGATAGGTGGTGCTATCCTACGTCCACGTTGATGGAGACTTCAACCCACGAAGGGTAACGGTTGTGCGAGTCCACGGAGGGCTCCACCCACGAAGGGTCCACGAAGAAGCAACCTTGTCTATCCCACCATGGCCATCGCCCACGAAGGACTTGCCTCACTAGCGGAAGATCTTCACGAAGTAGGCGATCTCCTTGCCCTTACAAACTCCTTGGTTCAACTCCACAATCTTGTTGGAGGCTCCCAAGTGACACCTAGCCAATCTAGGAGACACCACTCTCCAAGAAGTAACGAATGGTGTGTTGATGATGAACTCCTTGCTCTTGTGCTTCAAATGATAGTCTCCCCAACACTCAATTCTCTCTCACAGGATTTGGATTTGGTGGAAAGAAGATTTGAGTGGAAAGCAACTTGGGGAATGCTAGAGATCAAGATTCATGTGGTAGGAATGGAATATCTTGGCCTCAACACATGAGTAGGTGGTTCTCTCTCAGAACATATGAGTTGGAAGTGTAGATGTGTTCTGATGGCTCTCTCCACGACTGAAGAGGAGGTGGAGGGGTATGTATAGCCTCCACACAAAATCCAACCGTTACACACAATTTACCAATCTCGATGGGACCGAATCAACAAACTTGGTCGGACCGAAATAGTAAACCTAGTGACCGTTAGAGATTTTCGGTGGGACTGACATGCAACTTGGTAGGACCGATATGGTTAGGGTTAGGGCATAACGTAATCTCGGTGAGACCGATTACACAAACTCGGTGAGACCGATTTGGTAATAAGCTAACTAGAGGGTTGGTCAGGCAAACTCGGTGGGACCGATTCACTCTTCTCGCTAAGACCGAAATGTTATGAAAAGGAAACAGTGAGTTTACATTGCAATCTCGGTGGGACCGATCTGCTCTTTCGGTGAGACCAAAAAGTTACAAAAAGGAAACAGAGAAATTGCAATCCCATCTCGGTGAGACCGAGATCCCTATCGGTAGAACCGATTTGCTTAGGGTTTGGCAATGGCTATGACAAGTGAAACTCGGTGGCGCCGTGTTGAAAGAATCGGTAGGGCCGAGTTTGGCTTTGAGTTTAGGTCAAATGTGGATATGGGAAAGTAGCTGAGGATTTTGGAGCATATCATTAAGCACATGAAGCAAGAGGCTCATTAAGCAACACCTCATCCCTCCTTGATAGTATTGGCTTTTCCTATGGACTCAATGTGATCTTGGACCACTAAAATGTAAAATGAAGAGTCTTGAGCATATGAGCTAGAGCCAATCCTTTATCCTTAGCATTTTGAGGGTTCCACTTTCACCATCCATGCCATGCCAATCATTGAGCTTTCCTGAAATGATCATCTTGGAATAGCATTAGCTCAATAAGCTATATGTTGTTATGAATTACCAAAACCACCTAGGGATAGTTGCACTTTCAATCTCCCCCTTTTTGGTAATTGATGAAAACATATAGATCAAAGCTTCGACAAATAATAATAAGAATGAAATATATCGTTTCTTTGAGAAGTATGTGATAAGTAAGAGCTCCCCCTAAATTTGTGCATATTTAAAATTTGCTTTGGACTGCAAATGCACAAAGAGTTAGAGTCATGGGTTACTCTTCCATGTCACATACATCTTGGTGGAGCGCTCAAAAAGATAAGAATGAAATACATGCACTCATCACCAAGGAAAGTGAATGATCACATAAGATAGATAAGATATATCAAGCATGCATAAGTGTAGCTTATGATCAAACACATGATCATCAATGTCTCACAAGCATATCAAAGTATCTCAACCAAAAGCAAACAAAGTTTGAAAAACCACCAAATAAAGCAAGAGAGAATAAAAGCAACTCTCTCTCTCTCTCTCAGCCTATGATCTATACATTTTTCTCCCCCTTTGGCAACAAGTTACCAAAAATTCCTAGAAAATGCATAGTGCTAGATCGACTCTCAGGCTTGATCTTCTGGTGGTGGTGGAGTCTGGATCACTCCAAGGACGAAGGTTTCTGTAGACGTGGTTGGAGCTGGAGCTGAATTAGATGCTGGAGCTGGTTGGGCTGGTGCTGTGGCTGGAGCTGAGGTGGTGGCTCTAGTGTCAGGAACTCGCACTGCAGTCGACCTCTGAGCTCGTGGCACTCTGGCAAATGCATCAGTTGTAGTCTTCCCTCTCCTCTCCTGCATGTCATCTTGAAGTTGCTCCACTGCAGACTGAATCTCTGTTACTTTGACATCCATGTCATAGAACTTTTGTTCTATGATCCTCTCTAAGCTCACTTGATTCTGAGTGAGGGTGGCAGTCCTTTCTCAATCCTCAGTGTGGATGCAATCAAGTAACTAAGCTGCTCTTGCTTGTTTTTCAGGAAATACTCAGATGCCTCCTCTTGAGTTGGCATCTTGGCAGATTTCTCCTTCCTTGCCTTCTCCTTCTGTGCTTGAGCATGAACTGATGATGGATCATCCTTGTTCATCACAACTTCATTATCTTCAAAATCTGGATGAATAGGCAAATGTTCCTTGTGTTGGAAATATGCCCTAGAGGCAATAATAAATTGATTATTATTATATTTCCTTGTTCATGATAATCGTTTATTATCCATGCTAGAATTGTATTGATAGGAAACTCAGATACATGTGTGGATACATAGACAACACCATGTCCCTAGTAAGCCTCTAGTTGACTAGCTCGTTGATCAATAGATGGTTACGGTTTCCTAACCATGGACATTAGATGTCGTTGATAATGGGATCACATCATTAGGAGAATGATGTGATGGACAAGACCCAATCCTAAGCCTAGCACAAAGATCGTGTAGTTCGTATGCTAAAGCTTTTCTAATGTCAAGTATCATTTCCTTAGACCATGAGATTGTGCAACTCCCGGATACCGTAGGAATGCTTTGGGTGTACCAAACGTCACAACGTAACTGGGTGACTATAAAGGTGCACTACAGGTATCTCCGAAAGTGTCTGTTGGGTTGGCACGAATTGAGACTGGGATTTGTCACTCCGTGTAAGCGGAGAGGTATCTCTGGGCCCACTCGGTAAGACATCATCATAATGTGCACAATGTGATCAAGGAGTTGATCACGGGATGATGTGTTACAGAATGAGTAAAGAGACTTGCCGGTAACGAGATTGAACAAGGTATCGGGATACCGACGATCGAATCTCGGGCAAGTATCGTACCGCTAGACAAAGGGAATTGTATACGGGATTGATTAAGTCCTTGACATCGTGGTTCGTCCGATGAGATCATCGTGGAGCATGTGGGAACCAACATGGGTATCCAGATCCCACTGTTGGTTATTGACCGGAGAACGTCTCGGTCATGTCTGCATTTCTCCCGAACCCGTAGGGTCTACACACTTAAGGTTCGATGACGCTAGGGTTATAAAGGAAGTTTGTATGTGGTTACCGAATGTTGTTTGGAGTCCCGGATGAGATCCCGGACGTCACGAGGAGTTCCGGAATGGTCCGGAGGTAAAGATTTATATATGGGAAGTCCTGTTTTGGTCACCGGAAAAGTTTCGGGTTTTATCGGTAACGTACCGGGACCACCGGGAGGGTCCCGGGGGTCCACCAAGTGGGGCCACCAGCCCTGAAGGGCCACATGGGCTGTGGGGAGTCCTCCTTGGCCTACATGGGCCAAGGGCACCAGCCCCAAGAGGCCCATGCACCTAGGGAAACCCTAAAGGAAGAGTCCTACTAGTGGAAGGCACCCCCTAGGTGCCTTGGGGGGGGGGGAGGGAAACCTCCCTTGGCCGCCGCCCCTAGGAGATTGGATCTCCTAGGCCGGAGCCCCCCCTACCTTGGCCCTCCTATATATAGTGGGGGAAGGAGGGCTCTTGAAACATGCCTTTGGTTGCCTCCTTCTCCCTCTCCAACATCACCTCCTCTCCCGTGGTGCTTGGCGAAGCCCTGCAGGATTGCCACGCTCCTCCACCACCACCACGCCGTTATGCTGCTGATGGATGGAGTCTTCCTCAACCTCTCCCCCTCTCCTTGCTGGATCAATGCGTGGGAGACATCGTCGGGCTGTACGTGTGTTGAAGGCGGAGGTGCCGTCCTTCGGCACTAGGATCATCGGTGATTTGGATCACGACGAGCACGACTCCATCAACCCCGTTCACTTGAACGTTTCCACTTAGCGATCTACAAGGGTATGTAGATGCACTCTCCTTCCCCTTGTTGCTAGTCTCTCCATAGATAGATCTTGGTGACACGTAGGAAAATTTTGAATTTCTGCTACGTTCCCCAACAGTGGCATCATGAGCTAGGTCTATTGCGTAGATTCTATGCACGAGTAGAACACAAAGTAGTTGTGGGCGTTGATTTTGTTCAATATGCTTGCCGTTACTAGTCTTATCTTGTTTCGGCGGCATCGTGGGATGAAGCGGCCCGGACCAACCTTAGATGTACTCTTACGTGAGACCGGTTCCACCGACAAACATGCACTAGTTGCATAAGGTGGCTGGCGGGTGTCTGTCTCTCCCACTTTAGTCGGATCGGATTCGATGAAAAGGGTACTTATGAAGGGTAAATAGCAATTGGCATATCACGTTGTGGTCTTTGCGTAGGTAAGAAACGTTCTTGCTAGAAACCCATAGCAGCCACGTAAAACATGCAAACAACAATTAGAGGACGTCTAACTTGTTTTTGCAGGGTATGCTATGTGATGTGATATGGCCAAGAAGAATGTGATGAATGATATGTGATGTATGAGATTGATCATGTTCTTGTAATAGAAATCACGACTTGCATGTCGATGAGTATGACAACCAGCAGGAGCCATAGGAGTTGTCTTAATTTATTTATGACCCGCGTGTCAACATAAACATCATGTAATTACTTTACTTTATTGCTAACCGTTAGCTGTAGTAGTAGAAGTAATAGATGACGTGACAACTTCAAGAAGACACGATGATGGAGATCATGGTGTCATGCCGGTGACAATGATGATCATGGAGCCCCGAAGATGGAGATCAAAAGGAGCAATATGATACTGGCCATATCATGTCACTATTTGATTGCATGTGATGTTTATCATGTTTATACATCTTATTTACTTAGAACGACGGTAGTAAATAAGATGATCCCTCATAAACAATTTCAAGAATGTGTTCTCCCCTAACTGTGCACCGTTGCTAAAGTTCGTCGTTTCGAAGCACCACGTGATGATCGGGTGTGATAGATCCTTATGTTCACATACAACGGGTGTATGACAGTTTTACACATGCAAAACACTTAGGGTTAACTTGACGAGCCTAGCATGTACAGACATGGCCTCGGAACACAAGAGACTGAAAGGTCGAGCATGAGTCGTATGGTAGATACGATCAACATGAAGATGTTCACCGATGATGACTAGTCCGTCTCACGTGATGATCGGACACGGCCTAGTTGACTCGGATCATGTAATCACTTAGATGACTAGAGGGATGTCTATCTAAGTGGGAGTTCATAAGATGAACTTAATTATCCTGAACATAGTCAAAAGGATTTTGCAAATTATGTCATAGCTCGCGCTTCAGTTCTACTGTTTAGATACGTTCCTAGAGAAAATTTAGTTGAAAGTTGATAGTAGCAATTATGCGGACTAGGTCCATAAACTAAGGATTGTCCTCATTGCTTCATAGAAGGCTTATGTCCTTAATGCATCGCTCAGTGTGCTGAACCTCGAATGTGGTCTGTGGATGTTGCGAACATCTGACATACACGTTTTGATAACTACGTGATAGTTCAGTTAAACGGTTTAGAGTTGAGGCACCGAAGACGGTTTTGAAACGTCACGAAACATATGAGATGTTTCGAGGGCTGAAATTGGAATTTCAGGCTCATGCCCACGTCAAGAGGTATAAGACCTCCGACGATTTTCTTAGCCTGCAAACTAAGGGAGAAAAGCTCAATTGTTGAGCTTGTGCTCAGATTGTCTGAGTACAACAATCATTTGAATCGAGTGGGAGTTGATCTTCCAGATAAGATAGTGATGTTTCTCCGAAGTCATTACCACCAAGCTGCGAGAGCTTCGTGATGAACTATAATATATCAGGGACATATATGATGATCCTTGAGATATTCGCGATGTTTGACACCAAAGTAGAAATCAAGAAGGAGCATCAATTGTTGATGGTTGGTGAAACCACTAGTTTCAAGAAGGGCAAGGGCAAGAAGGGATACTTCATGAAACGGCAATTCAGCTGCTGCTCTAGTGAAGAGACCTAAGGTTGAACCCAAACCCGAGACTAAGTGCTTCTATAATAAGGGGAACAGCCACTGGAGCAGAATTACCCTAGATACTTGGTAGATTAGAAGGCTGGCAAGGTCGATAGAAGTATATTGGATATACATTGTGTTGATGTGTACTTTACTAGTACTCCTAGAAGCACCAGGGTATTAGATACCGGTTCGGTTGCTAAGTGTTAGTAACTCGAAATAAAAGCTACGGAATAAACGGAGACTAGCTAAAGGTGAGCTGACAATATGTGTTGGAAGTGTTTCCAATGTTGATATGATCAAGCATCGCACGCTCCCTCTACCATCGAGATTGGTGTTAAACCTAAATAATTGTTATTTGGTGTTTGTGTTGAGCATAGACGTGATTGGATTATGTCTATCGCAATACGGTTATTCATTTAAGGAGAATAATGGTTACTCTGTTTATTTGAATAATACCTTCAATGGTCTTGAACCTAAAATGAATGGTTTATTGAATCTCGATCGTAGTGATACACATGTTCATGCCAAAAGATATAAGATAGTACCACCTACTTGTGGCACTGCCACTTAAGTCATATCGGTATAAAATGCATGAAGAAGCTCCATGTTGATGGATCTTTGGGCTCACTCGTTTTTGAAAAGTTTGAGATATGCGAACCATGTCTATTGGTGTTTATGCATGAAGAAACTCCATGCAAATGGACCGTTTGGACTCACTTGATTTTTTGAATCACTTGAGACATGCAAATCATACCACATGGGCAAGATGACTGAAAGCCTCGTTTTCAGTAAAATGGAAAGAAACTAGTTGGAAGTAATACATTTTGATGTGTGCAGTCCAATGAGTGCTGAGGCTTGTAGTGGATATCATTATGTTCTTACTTCACAGATGATTTGAGTAGATGTTGAGTATATTTACTTGATAAATCACGAGTCTGAATTATTGAAAGGTTCAAGTAATTTCAGGGTGAAGTTGAAAGATCGTCGTGACAAGAGGATAAAATATCTATGATATGATCATAGAGATGAATATCTGAATTACGAGTTTGGCACAGAATTAAGACATTGTGGAAATTGTTTCACAACTGATACAGCCTGGAACACCATAGGGTGATGGTGTGTCCGAACATCATAACTGCACCCTATTGGATATGATGCATACCATGATGTCTCTTATCGAATTACCACAATAGTTTGTGGGTTAGGCATTAGAGACAACCACATTCACTTTAAATAGGGCACCACGTAATTCCGATGAGATGACACCATATGAACTATGGTTTAGAGAAACCTAAGCTGTCATTTCTTAAAAGTTTGGGGTTGTGACGCTTATGTGAAAAAGGTTTCAGGCTGATAAGCTCGAACCCAAAGCGGATAAATGCATCTTCATAGGACACCCAAAACAGTTGGGTATACCTCCTGTCTCAGATTTGAAAGCAATAAGGGATCGGGTCCTTTCTCGAGGAAAGGTTTCTCTCGAAAGAATTGAGTGGGAGGATGGTGGAGACTTGATGAGGTTATTGAACCGTCACTTCAACTAGTGTGTGGCAGGGCGCAGGAAGTTATTCCTGTGGCACCTACACCAATTGAAGTGGAAGCTTATGATAGTGATCATGAAACTTCAGATCAAGTCACTATCAAACCTCGTGGGATGACAAGGATGCGTACTACATCAGAGTGGTACGTAATCCTGTCTTGGAAGTCATGTTGCTAGACAACAATGAACCTACGAGCTATGGAGAAGCGATGGTGGGCCTGGATTCCGATAAATGGCTCGAGGCCATAAAAATCCGAGAGAGGATCCATGTATGAAAACAAAGTGTAGACTTTGGCAGAACAGCTTGATAGTCGTAAGGCTGCTGAGTACAGATGGATTTTAAAAAGGAAGATAGACAATGATGGTAAGTGTCACCATTGAGAAAGCTCGACTTGTCGTTAAAATGTTTCCCGACAAGTTCAAGGAGTTGACTACGATGAGACTTTTTCACTCGTAGCAATGCTAAGAGTCTGTTGGATTTATATTAGCAGTCACTGCATTATTTGTGAAATCTTGCAGATAGGATATCAAAACATTGTTTCCTCGATGATTTTCTTGAGGAAAGGTTGTATGTGATACAACCGGAAGGTTTTGTCAATACTGAAAGATGCTAATAAGTATGCAAAGCTCCAGCAATCCTTCTGAGGACTGGAGTAAGCATCTCGGAGTTGGAATGCACGCTTTGATGAGATGATCAAAGATTTTGGGTTTATACAAAGTTTATGAGAAACTTGTATTTCCAAAGAAGTGAGTGGGAGCACTATAGAATTTCTGATAAGTATATGTTGTTGACATATTATTGATCAGAAATGACGTAGAATTTCTGGAAAGCATATAGGGTTATTTGGAAAGTGTTTTTCAAAGGAAAGCCTGGATTAAGCTACTTGAGCATTGAGCATCAAGATCTATAAGGATAGATCAAAACGCTTAATGGTACTTTCAAATGAGCACATACCTTGACATGATCTTGAAGGTGTTCAAGATGGATCAGTCAAAGAAGGAGTTCTTGCCTGAGTTGTAAGGTATGAAGTTAAGACTTAAAGCTCGACCATGGCAGAATAGAGAGAAAGGATGAAGGTCATCCCCTATGCTTAAGACGTAGGCTCTACAGTATGCTATGCTATGTACCGCACCTGAAGTGTGCCTTGCCATGAGTCAGTCAAGGGGTACAAGAGTGATCCAAGAATGGATCACGGGACAGCGGTCAAAGTTATCCTTAGTAACTAGTGGACTAAGGAATTTTTCTCGATTATGGAGGTGGTAAAAGAGTTCGTCGTAAAGAGTTACATTGATGCAAGCTTAACACCTATCCGGATAGCTCTGAGTAGAGATACCGGATACATATAATGGAGCAACAATTTGGAATAGCTCCAAGTAGAACAGTTATTTGAAATGGCTCCAAATGTAGCATAGTAGTTGCATCTACGAGATGACATAGAGATTTGTAAAGCACACACGGATCTGAAAGGTTCATACCGGTTGACTAAAACCTCTCTCACAAGCAACATGATCAAACCTAGAACTCATTGAGTGTTAATCACATAGTGATGTGAAATAGACTACTGACTCTAGTAAACTCTTGGGTGTTAGTCACATGGCGATGTGAGTTGTGAATGTTAATCACATGGCGATGTGAACTAGATTATTGACTCTAGTGCAAGTGGGAGACTGTTCGAAATATGCCCTAGAGGCAATAATAAATTGATTATTATTATATTTCCTTGTTCATGATAATCGTTTATTACCCATGCTAGAAATGTATTGATAGGAAACTCAGATACATGTGTGGATACATAGACAACACCATGTCCCTAGTAAGCCTCTAGTTGACTAGCTCGTTGATCAATAGATGGTTACGGTTTCCTAACCATGGACATTAGATGTCGTTGATAACAGGATCACATCATTAGGAGAATGATGTGATGGACAAGACCCAATCCTAAGCCTAGCACAAAGATCGTGTAGTTCGTATGCTAAAGCTTTTCTAATGTCAAGTATCATTTCCTTAGACCATGAGATTGTGCAACTCCCGGATACCGTAGGAATTCTTTGGGTGTACCAAACGTCACAACGTAACTGGGTGACTATAAAGGTGCACTACAGGTATCTCCGAAAGTGTCTGTTGGGTTGGCACGAATCGAGACTGGGATTTGTCACTCCATGTAAGCGGAGAGGTATCTCTGGGCCCACTCGGTAGGACATCATCATAATGTGCACAATGTGATCAAGGAGTTGATCACGGGATGATGTGTTACGGAAAGAGTAAAGAGACTTGCTGGTAACGAGATTGAACAAGGTATCGGGATACCGACGATCGAATCTCGGGCAAGTATCGTACCGCTAGACAAAGGGAATTGTATACGGGATTGATTAAGTCCTTGACATCGTGGTTCGTCCGATGAGATCATCGTGGAGCATGTGGGAGCCAACATGGGTATCCAGATCCCGCTGTTGGTTATCGACCGGAGAACGTCTCGGTCATGTCTGCATTTCTCCCGAACCCGTAGGGTCTACACACTTAAGGTTCGATGACGCTAGGGTTATAAAGGAAGTTTGTATGTGGTTACTGAATGTTGTTCGGAGTCCCGGATGAGATCCCGGACGTCACGAGGAGTTCCGGAATGGTCCGGAGGTAAAGATTTATACATGGGAAGTCCTGTTTTGGTCACCGGAAAAGTTTCGGGTTTTATCAGTAACGTACCGGGACCACCGGGAGGGTCCCAGGGGTCCACCAAGTGGGGCCACCAGCCCCGAAGGGCCACATGGGCTGTGGGGAGTCCTCCTTGGCCTACATGGGCCAAGGGCACCAGCCCCAAGAGGCCCATGCGCCTAGGGAAACCCTAAAGGAAGAGTCCTACTAGTGGAAGGCACCCCCTAGGTGCCTTGGGGGGGAGGGAAACCTCCCTTGGCCGCCGCCCCTAGGAGATTGGATCTCCTAGGCCAGCGCCCCCCCTCCCTTGGCCCTCCTATATATAGTGGGGGAAGGAGGGCTCTTGAAACATGCCTTTGGTTGCCTCCTTCTCCCTCTCCAACATCTCCTCCTCTCCCGTGGTGCTTGGCGAAGCCCTGCAGGATTGCCACGCTCCTCCACCACCACCACGCCGTTGTGCTGCTGATGGATGGAGTCTTCCTCAACCTCTCCCCCTCTCCTTGCTGGATCAAGGCGTGGGAGACATCGTCGGGCTGTACATGTGTTGAACGCGGAGGTGCCGTCCGTTCGGCACTAGGATCATCGGTGATTTGGATCACGACGAGCACGACTCCATCAACCCCGTTCACTTGAACGTTTCCGCTTAGTGATCTACAAGGGTATGTAGATGCACTCTCCTTCCCCTCGTTGCTAGTCTCTCCATAGATAGATCTTGGTGACACGTAGGAAAATTTTGAATTTCTGCTACGTTCCCCAACACCATGTCCAACAGGTATATGCCTGTGCCCATCTTGGAGTTAATTAGCTCCTGGATCTGAGGGGCATAACCACGGCTCCTCTTCTGATCTGCTGCAGTTCTTTTGACGGTCTCTACCATGAGGCTCATGACTTTGAATTTTTGTGGCACATCAAAGATATGAAGCAAGTTGATTGCATGGCCTCTGATCATCGTGTGATCACCTGACTTGGGCAACAGAGTGTGCCTCAAAATCCAATTGATAGTTGGCAACCCTAACAGAAGATAATGTACAGACCCAAACTTGAAAGTATCAAGTGCCTTGTTTGGAATTTCCTTGTACATGTTGGAGATAGAGTTGTGGTCCATCTTCTTGGCATATATGTCTAAGTCATCCTCATGCTCCTCTAGGGCATTGATGAGCTGTGCCCACTCAGCAACTGTTGATTGGTACCTCGTACCTTCAGAAATCCACACAATCCTTCCATCTGGATAGAAGTGTGATGTGGAGTAGAACTACATGATCAGCTCTTCATTCCACTTTGTGAGCTTCTGCCCAACAAAGTCTGCTACTCCACAAGCCTTGAAGCTGTCTTGCACTCCAGGATAGTGCTCTTCATTGTCCTTGATGAACTGCCAATCTACCCATCTCATGTCACAAACAATGGGCTTCTTATCCAACAAGACTGTCTCATAGAAGTCCTGCTGTTCCTTAGTGTGGAACCTGTAGTCAACAACAGTTCTTCTTCTTGTAGCATATGGATCTTCTGCTCTCCACTTTCTCAGCCCTGAGTCTCTTCTGATCTTCATGTCCTCAGCCACAGGATGAGCATCATTGTGGTCTGGGATCTTGGGCTTTAGCTTCCTGAGAACTTGGCCTTCCTCTTCTTCTGCAGTGTCAAGCACTGGGGCCTTGTTCTTTTCAGCAGCTGGTATGCTCCTTGTGTTCCTCTTTGGAGCCGTCTTGGCCTTTCATGCAGCCTTGGGTGCTTCCTTGGGCTTGGATGCAGTAGCCCCTGATCTTATAGCATCACCCATCAGCTTTTGTGCCTTGGGTGCTGGTGCAGCAACCTCTTCTTCCTCTTCCTTTTCAGAATCTCTCATGATTGAGGATCTCCCAAGCACTCTAGCAGTGGTCTTTTTGATCCTCTCCTTCCTCTTCTTCCCTTCTGCAGCAGCCTCTTTGGGTTCAGATCCCAAAGGGACTTGAGTAGATGCTCTGGCCTTAGACATTGGAATTCTCTTTGCAAGAACCTTTTGCTTCATGCCTGGCTTGGTGGCAGCAGTAGTGCTATATTCCTTCTTAACCACTTTCTTGGAAGTGGCTTCTTCTTCTGGCACATAGTCCTCATCCTCTGATTCTGAGGTTCTTTTCTTCCTTTGTCTGGTGGCAGCTTTTGGCAAGTTGCTAGGAGTGCTCCTGCTGCCTTCATCTGAGGAACTGGAGGGATTAGTGCCCTCACTCATATGCACTTGCTGCTCTGACAGGTTTTGGCTATCACTCTGATCTGACATGATGAACAAGCTGACTGCTGACCCTGTGAACAGTTTATAGATGAGGTAGAGTGGATGAGCATCACAAAATGCAGAGATTTTTGCAAAAGAATGATTCAAAAGCTTAGTTTTAGTTTCCCATAGAAATCATTTCGGATCTACCGATTTTTAAACTCGGTGATACCGAAGCAGTTTTGGAACCTAAACTAGTGAACTCGGTGAGACCGAGGCACAGTTGGGTGGCACCGAGACTGCTAGGGTTTCACAAAGTTCCAAAATCGGTCACACCGATTAGTAATTCTCGGTCAGACCGAGTCTCACTTGTGCAATGGCATGAGACAAATCGGTGGGACCGAGTTTCAACTCGGTGGGTCCGAGATGGTTTCGGCGGAAACCTAACCCTAAAGTTTTCGAATCAATCCTATTCTACGAATGCATTGACTGGATAGGAGTGTTTCAATCGTGGCTAGAAACAATAAGATCACAATGTGCTAGGAATCAGATTGGGGATAGCACAAAGATCGAGTCCATACCCTAGTTCGGCGGAGACTCGCTACGGCGGCAACGGTGGGGTTGAATTCCGTTGACGGCGATGGAGACCAGCGACTGGAGGAGGCTGGCAGCGAGGAGACGGTCCGGAGACCACGTTGGCAGAGCAAGCTATCGCGCGGGCGAAGCGGTTCGGAGAAATTTCCAAATTTTTGCCCGTGCCTATATATAGCCCGACCCTGTCGGTGTGACCGAGTGGAACAACTCGGTGTGACCGGATGGTTCAAATCGGTTGCACCAAGATCGAAAATTCAGATCAACTTAATGATCTCGGTAGGACCGAAAGTAGGATATCGGTCAGACCGAGAATCACAAAGAGGTTTTGGAAGTTTAAGTCTATGACGAATCGGGGACTCCGAGTGCTCCTCACACAGAGTGGTTCGAATCTGGCTTGATCAAATTTTGTGATGTAGCATGAATAGAGTTTGAGACGAGAAAAGCATAGATAGCTAGAGGAGGTTCTTAGGCATTCTTGTCCATCCACTTGGCAAAAGGAAATAAAACCAAATAATCAAAACAACAAGTGGATGTCCTCGAATGAGTAAAATATGCAACCAACATGCTCACACAATAAAATGGCAATTGAAATATGTGACAAAGCATGCACAACCAATTCTAGCATCTATCAAGCAATTGGCGATGACTAGGTCATCTATATATGAGTATATTGACTTAGGAGTTAAGTGAGAACACTTGATCATAGGTCATACTCATCCTTTAAGCTCAAGTGGGGTTACCACTTTGACATAAAGCATTGTTGTGTTCACATCTTTAGAGTTGCTTTAGCTCAAGTCTTAGAGTAAAGCTCCCCCTAGATGTGATATCCCCCCTAAGAGGGATGAACTAACCTTGGGTTTTATCGATGATGACTTCATGTAGATGTTGAAGATGTGGATGCTCAATGTTGATGTAGAACACTTGGAGCTATCCATTGAGTGAATTGCAAATTCAATACCTACATGGGTTAGTCCCACAAGGAACAAACAAGGATATCCATAGGCATAGAGTGATGCACACACAAGATGATGTCCATGAAAACTTTTAGGTTACCTTGTCCCTTGTCTTACCAACAAGAGGGTTTATGACTCCTTGAACTAGTGCAAGATGTGGAAGTTGATTGCACTTGTTCTTGCCAAAATGATAAGAGTGAAGTATGTTGGCAGAGTCACCCTCAAGAACTCTCTAGTTCTTCTTCTTTTGGATCCACACCATCTTGATGGGAATCCTTGGAGTTGTAGTCGTACTTGATGAAGTGGAACTTGAAGTGGTCTTGGGAATCCACTTGACTAAGGTCTTAGGAGCTTCTTCAAATGCATCAATTTCCTCTTGAAGCTTGTCCTTGCCTTTTTTGCTTGTAGTCTTGTGGTGGAAGATCATCTTGAGCTTGTGTCCCCTTGAAGGAAGTAGGATCATACTTCTCTTGTTGAGGAACAAACTTTGTATTGGGGTACTGATCTTCTTCCCACTCAACTCCATTGGCATTGAACTTTCGTTCAAAACCAACACCTTGATTCTTCCGGTGCCTTCCTCGCTTGCGCACAATTTCCTCGAATTGCTTACTCCCGGCAAGGCTTTTGTACACTCCTTTCTCTATAATTCCCTTCAATAAGCTATTTTCTTGCTCAAGTGTAACTTGGCTAAGAGAATCATTAGTGGAATCAAGAGAACTACTAGAAGCAACAATATTGGATTTAGCATGATCATTGTTACTACTAGAGGAAGAATCTTTCTTGTTCTTGTTACTAGACTTGACTTGAGGCATGTAAGTGGATAAGAGTAAACGCTTGGCAATGTAAGAAGGACTTTTATTGCGGAGATCATCATTGATACCTTTAAAAACTCATGCTCTTGCTCAAGATTGAGCTTTTCAAAGCGTAACTTCTCATGAGCTCTTAAAAGTTCTCGATGATCTTCGAAGATAGTTTCATGAGCTAACTTAAGAGTGTTTAGTTCTTTAGTTAGAGCCTCAATCTTCTCCTTATCATTCGTTTTATCTTGATTAGCATGATTAATTGACGTTTCATCATAGTATTCATCATTAGAGTTGTCAACAAGTAAATCATCATCACCTAACAAGTCATCTTCATCACTATTAAAATCAACATACTCGGGGTGTGTTACCTTAGGACCTTTGGCCATGAAGCATCTTCCAATTCCTTCATTTGGTGAGTCAAATATATCGTAGGAGTTGGTTGACACAAGTGCTAGACTGGCAACACCTTCATCTTGAGTATATTGGGAATCGGGGTGATAACTCCTCTTGGAGTGGTTGTCGGAGTCGGAGCCGGATACCCATTCACCAACATGAGCCTGATGTCTTCGTTTTGTGTAGCTCCTTGATGATTTTTCCTTCCTTTCCGAATCCTTGCTTCTCCGTGAGTGTCTTCGTTCATAACGATCATCTCTACTCCTTCTCTCTCTTGGTGGTGATTCTTCTCTTTTGCTTCTTCTTTTTGGAGAGTCTTCTCTTCTCTTGTAGGGAGCCGTACACTCATTGGAATAGTGTCCGGGTCTTCCACAATTGTAGCAGTTTTGCTCTCGACTAGAAGATCTTTTGTCATTGTAGGACCTTGACTTGGAGCTTCTATCTTTGCTTCTACTCTTGTAGAACTTTTTGAAGTTTTTCACCATTAAGCTCAATTCTTCATTGAAGTTTTGTTTCTCACGTGATGATGTAGGGGCTTCACATGAGGCTTTGTAGGCACCACTTGATTTGTTGTGAAGTTTCTCTTTATCCTTAAGTGACATCTCATGAGCAACAATTCTTCCAATTACCTCTGTTGGCTTAAGATCGTTGTAATTAGGCATCATTTGGATCAATGTGCACATGGTATCATATTTTCCATCCAAGGCTCTTAGAATCTTCTTGATGATGAATCTATCGGTCATCTCTTCACTTCCTAAGCCGACAATCTCATTTGTGATGAGAGTAAGCCTAGAGTACATTTCAGCGACACCTTCACCATCCTTCATTTTGATCTTGTCAAGTTGACTTTGAAGCACATCCAATTTGGATTCCTTGACGGAGTCGGTACCTTCGTGCATATCAATCAAAGTGTCCCAAATTTCCTTTGCATTCTCAAGACGGCTGATTTTGTTGAATTCTTCGGGGCACAATCCGTTGAAGAGAATATCACAAGCTTGAGCATTGTATTGCAACATCTTCAACTCATCCGTGGTAGCTTCATGGTTTGGTTCTCTCCCATCAAAGAAGTCACCTTGCAAACCAACACACACAATAGCCCAAACGGCGGGGTTATGTCCAAGAATATGCATTTTCATTTTATGCTTCCAACTAGCAAAATTAGTACCATCAAAGTAAGGACCTCTACGGTGAAAATTTCCCTCGCTAGACGCCATACTCTCCTAGGTTTTGAAACCAAGGCTATGACCACCAAAAGCTATGGAAATCAAAGCAAATGGAGACCAAAGCTCTGGTACCACTTGTAGGATCGAAAGTATGTCTAGAGGGGGGGGGGGTGATTAGACTACTTGACCAAATAAAAACTTAACCTTTTCCCAATTTTAGTTCTTGTCAGATTTTAGCTATTTTAGGACAAGTCAAGCAATCATCACACAATTCAAGCAAGCATGCAAATAGTATATTGGCAGCGGAAAGTAAAGCATGCAACTTGCAAGAATGTAAAGGGAAGGGTTTGGAGAATTCAAACGCAATTGGAGACACGGGTGTTTTTCCCGTGGTTCGGATAGGTGGTGCTATCCTACATCCACGTTGATGGAGACTTCAACCCACGAAGGGGAACGGTTGCGCGAGTCCACGGAGGGCTCCACCAACAAAGGGTCCATGAAGAAGCAACCTTGTCTATCCCACCATGGCCATCGCCCACGAAGGACTTGCCTCACTAGCGGTAGATCTTCACAAAGTAGGCGATCTCCTTGCCCTTACAAACTCCTTGGTTCAACTCCACAATCTTGTTGGAGGCTCCCAAGTGACACCTAGCCAATCTAGGAGACACCACTCTCCAAGAAGTAACAAATGGTGTGTTGATGATGAACTCCTTTCTCTTGTGCTTCAAATGATAGTCTCCCCAACACTCAATTCTCTCTCACGGGATTTGGATTTGGTGGAAAGAAGATTTGAGTGGAAAACAACTTGGGGAAGGCTAGAGATCAAGATTCATGTGGTAGGAATGGAATATCTTGGCCTCAACACATGAGTAGGTGGTTCTCTCTCAGAACATATGAGTTGGAAGTGTAGATGTGTTCTGATGGCTCTCTCCATGAGTGAAGAGGAGGTGGAGGGGTATATATAGCCTCCACACAAAATCCAACCGTTACACACAATTTACCAATCTCGGTGGGACCGAATCAACGAACTCGGTCGGACCGAAATAGTAAACCTAGTGATCGTTAGAGATTTTCGGTGGGACTGACATGCAACTCGGTAGGACCGATATGGTTAGGGTTAGGGCATAACGTAATCTCGGTGAGACCGATTACACAAACTCGGTGAGATCTATTTGGTAATAAGCTAACCAGAGGGTTGGTCAGGCAAACTCGGTGGGACCGATTCACTCTTCTCGGTGAGACCGAAATGTTACGAAAAGGAAACCGTGAGTTTACATTGCAATCTCGGTGGGACCGATCCGCTCTTTCGGTGAGACCGAAAAGTTATGAAATGGAAACAGAGAAATTGCAATCCCATCTCGGTGAGACCGAGATCCCTATCGGAAGAACCGATTTGCTTAGGGTTTGGCAATGGCTATGACAAGTGAAACTCGGTGGTGCCGGGTTGAAAGAATCGGTAGGGCCTAGTTTGGCTTTGGGTTTAGGTCAAATGTGGATATGGGAAAGTAGCTGAGGATTTTGGAGCATATCATTAAGCACATGAAGCAAGAGGCTCATTAAGCAACACCTCATCCCTCCTTGACAGTATTGGCTTTTCCTATGGACTCAATGTGATCTTGGACCACTAAAATGTAAAATGAAGAGTCTTGAGCATATGAGCTAGAGCCAATCCTTTGTCCTTAGCATTTTGAGGGTTCCACTTTCACCATCCATGCCATGCCAATCATTGAGCTTTCCTGAAATGATCATCTTGGAATAGCATTAGCTCAATGAGCTATATGTTGTTATGAATTACCAAAACCACCTAGGGATAGTTGCACTTTCAGCTCCACATTATACTGCATGCAAAATGGCTATGGGCGGCGTTTAATTGGAGGAGGGGGCATTGATTTCGGTGAAAGGTGTCACGCCATTGGTCGGGGCATGTGGGACGGGAAAGGAGGAGGATGGTGTGGGTGGGGTGTGCATTACCTGACCATATCGACGAGGCCGTGCAGCAAGAAGAAGAGTCGGCGCCGCGCAACAAGAAGAAGGGTCGCCAGTGAGGAGGCGGAGCTGCAAGAAGAAGGGTAGCCGGCAAGGAGGCGGCGCTGCAAGAAGAAGGGTCGCCAGCGAGGGGGCTGAGCTGCCAGTAAGCAGCAGCGAAGGTTTGAACTTGGAAAGCAAGGAGGAATAGTGGAAATGTGGCTTTTGGTGGGAGGGAGGGGGCGGGGAGATAGATATTTCCGTGGTGGCAAAACAAATTTCGCTCGGTGCCGCGAGAAACTGGCGCACAAGTGTGGTTCAAGCGGGGGCGATGGACTGTAGACGATGAAGCTTCCTGCATAAGCCAGACAAGACGGTGCGCCAAGATATATTATATCGCATCCCACACGATTCTTTCTAGTAAACTGTTTGTGGTATACCTGATTTTTTCATTATGTTTTGAAAGAGAAAATTGTGTTACGAAGGAAAAGGATGGTGTTTAAATTGCTAGAACATTTGCGTACAGTGAACATGCAACTAGTACATGAGTGTCATGTTTAAATTTGGAATTATTCTGGGTTCGTTTGGCATTTTTATGCATTAATTGAGTTTCTGGGCATTTAATGTGCATAATTCAAATTTGAACTACAAGCACATGCTCCAATGCACCAAACTTTGTTGAAAAATCACATGTGTGTCTTTGGGTGAATTTATAGGTCCCATGCAAGAAATGGGAATGAAAATCAAACATGTGGGCGTCATGGCTTGGCCGGAAAGATTGAGAAACTTGTTTTTTTAATTCCTGTAAATCCAAAACACGCCTAAAAATCATGAAACTTGGCATGGTGTCATGACATGGCACCAACATGGTGCGGTAATTTTTTTGGCCGAATTGGGATAAATTTTGGTGCAAGCTTCTTGCAAATCGGAGCTTCACTCAAGAAGGCCCGTGGTTCCGAGAGGGAAAGTGTCACCTCCGTGTGTGAAACGACATACATACACTGCCTTCTCCTGCCTTAATTTTTTTACACAGGCAGATTAGACCAAATAGAAGTATTGTGCTAAATTTTGGAATTATTCCGGGTTCGTTTGGCCTTTTTTATACATTAATTGAGTTTCTGCGCATTTAATGTGCATAATTCAAATTTGAACTACAAGGACATGCTCCAGTGCACCAAAGTTGGTTGAAAAATCACATGTGTGTCTTTGGGTGAATTTATAGGTCCCATGCAAGAAAAGGGCATGAAATTCAAACATGTGGGCGTCGTGGCTCGGCCGAAAAGATTGAGAAACTTGGTTTTTTAATTCCTGTAAATCCAAAACACTTATGAAAATATTGAAACTTGGCATGGTGTCATGACATGGCACCAACACGTTGCGGTAAATTTTTTGGCCGAATTGGGACAAGCTTTGGTGTAAGCTTCTTGCAAACTGGAGCTTCCCTCAAGAAGGCTCGTGGTTCCGAGAGGGAATGTGTCACCTCTCACCTCCGTGTGTGAAACGACATACGTACACTAACTTCTCCCGCCTTAAGTTTTTTACACAGACAGATTTGAGCAAATAGAAGTATCGTGCTAAATTTTAGAATTATTCCGGGTTCGTTTGGCCTTTTTTATACATTAATTGAGTTTTTGTGCATTTAATGTGCATAGTTCAACTACAAGCACATGCTCCACTGCACCAAAGCTGGTTGAAAAATCACATGTGTGTCTTTGGGTGAATTTATAGGTCCCATGCAAGAAATGGGAATGAAATTCATACATGTGGGTGTCGTGGCTCGGCCAGAAAGATTGAGAAACTTGGTTTTTTAATTCCTGTAAATCCAAAACACGCCTAAAAATCATGAGACTTGGCATGGTGTCATGACATGGCACCAACATGCTGCGGTAATTTTTTTGGCCGAATTGGGACAAGCTTTGGTGTAAGCTTCTTGCAAACCGGAGCTTCCCTCAAGACGGCTCGTGGTTCCGAGAGGGAACGTGTCACCTCCGTGTGCGAAATGACATACGTACACTGCCTTCTCCCACCTTAATTTTTTTACATAGGTAGATCAGACCAAATAGAAGTATCGTGCTAAATTTTGGAATTATTCCGGGTTTGTTTGGCCTTTTTATACATTAATTGAGTTTCTGCGCATTTAATCTGCATAATTGAAATTTGAACTGCAAGCACATGCTCCAGTGTACCAAAGTTGGTTGAAAAATCACATGTGTGTCTTGGGTGAATTTCTAGGTCCCATGCAAGAAATGGGAATGAAATTAAAACATCTAGGCGTCGTGGCTCGGCCGAAAAGATTAGGAAACTTGGTTTTTTAATTCCTGTAAATCCAAAACACGCCTGAAAATCATGAAACTTGGCATGCTGTCATGACATGGCACCAACATGCTGTGGTAATTTTTTTGTCTGATTTGCGAAGACGCACACATTAACAATCAACAAAGTCATTTTGGAACAAGTGTTGTCACGTTAGAAATCAGAAACACAAGTATTATTGAAACCGTGGGCGTTCTACTTACCAATTACGTGCCGCCACATGTCCCTTTTTTTATTGGCTAGGAGGTGCCGTGCGGGGTAGCTATTGGAGTACGGGAGGCGTGCGATTAGACCCCTAAGCATGCTCATCGGGAGGAGAACCCTTTGACCTCTACCCACCGTACACCTCCCTCTCAAGGTCTCCATTAATGGCGCCCAAGCCCCTGTTCTATGGCGTGGCTATATGTCTCACTGGACTGAGATTTAAGAGAGAAAAATGAAAATCTGAAAAGAAAGTTTTGCACGGATCTTGATGTAAGTTCCAACGGACCTATATAGCACGGACTGCGACTTATATTAAGCATGATGAATATAAGGACGATGACAATGGATAATACTTGTCTTACATATTTAGGAACATAATTAATATCCCCGCAAAAAAGGAACATAATTAAAAAAAATCCACATGCGGCAACGCCCGAAATACACAAGGGAAAAAGAAGAAAGAAGACAACGTTTTGGCTCGCTGATCTCTACTTTCTTGATGCGTTGCTAGAGGCCGCGGGAACTAGTCTCTGCGGCGAGCGGTGATGAGCTCTTTCGTATCCTCAAGATGCTGCTTGAGAGCATCCACAGATTCCTCCACCAGCCTTCTGCGCTCGATGCGCAGCATGACATTCTCGTCCATAAGTTTCTCGACGATGATGCTGGTCTCTTCAACAAGGCAGTGGTCTCCTCCTGCTGCTTCACACTTCCGATGGTCTTCACCCTTAGCAGGTCGCGCTCGGCCCAGAGCTTCGCATTGCTCTCATTAGTTGCCAGATGACGCCGGTAGCCTGTTCAAAAGAGGCTTTCATGTCGTCCTGCAACCTCGCCCAGCCGGAGATTTGATCCATCTGGCTATGGACGATCGCATGCATGTGCGTATAAGAGTCCTTGCCTGCCCGCGAGACATTTTCCCAGGCTGCCGCGATGTGGGAGGACATCTCTGCTGCATTCGGCCGGGACCTCTGTGCTGCTACAGCCACGCGGTGGGACATGCCGGCTGTGTTCACGGCGAGGCGGGACATCTCTCGTGCTTCCGCTTCCATGCTCGCATCTCCCTGGTGGCAATCTCTCGACCCAGAACTCACGCTGGCCATGGCTGATGCAAGGGAACGATGATGAATGCCTTGTTTGTTTTTGTGGATGAGGAGTTGAGGAGGAATGTCAAGTCATCTTGGAGTAGTAGTATTTATAACCAAGTACCAATACACGCATAAGTGGGAAACCATTTAGGTTTTGATCGGTGTGAACTGGTTTGCAATTTGGAATGTGACGGGACGCATGCTCAAAATTTACTGAGGTTATAAGTGCGGCACTATTCCCGGAAGGCGTAACGTGGGCACGTACGCCTTCTCGGTCGCGTACGTGGCGTTTGCACCATAGGGTGCACCGCAAAAGGCAATGTCAGCACACATCTTGTTCCAACAACCGTGCACGCTCGTTATTACCATTGTGCACGCTTCTTTTAATTAGAATGTGTGTGCCCGTCTAGTGCACACATGTTTATCTATCTAACTGTTTTAGTTTGTTGTGGCTAATCACAAACAGTTCATCCGTGTGAAGTGTATGCCATCAATCACAGACACTTTGATCTGGCTGACACGTTTCTGTTCTGTTGCCTAATCGCAAACAGTTAATCCTTATGAAGCGTATGCCCTCAATCGCACACACCTTTATCTAGCTGTCTATTTCTATTGTTCCTCCTCATCACAAACATTTCATCTGAGTGAACCGTATGCTGTATATTGCACACGCCTTCATATGGCTGCCTGTTTCTTTTGTTCCGCCTCATCGCAAACAGTTCATTGAACTGAACCGTATGCCCTGCATCGCACACGCAACTAAAATCTGAACCGTGTTTGATGGCTCCGCCATCGCAAATGTTGTGCACCTTTTTTGACAGTTCTTTCACACCATTGTTTGCGATTATTGCATTGCACACAGTTTTGTCGAAGGGTCTTTGATCATAGTGTCACGTTAGCAGCATCCTGTATTAGTGTTGCTTTAATACTTACACATTTGTTATATTAACCCTTTCATGTGCCTTATTTCCAGTGGCATAGCCAAGCCTAGCAAGAAGCTGAAGGTAAACAAACCGACTGAAGATCCCAAGGCTGCTGACCCGGAAAAGCAAATGATATCAGAAACTTCTCATCAGACTCCTGAAGCTGCTGCCGATGACGCGCCACCAGAAGAGCACAATGTCACAATGGATTCCATGGATGTTAACCGGCCAATGCTAAGCCGCCAAGTCCCATCAAGCCTGTTGAAGAAGAGGCTGAAGACGGTATTGTCACCAGGGTTGGTTATGCAGAGCTGGCCCCACTGTCTTATCAAAACATAGCGCCAAGGAAGAATTCTCAGCTACTGACAAGGGCAAATGGAAGCTAGACTTGGAGAGTATTTCCCAGTTTAACGCTCATGAGATTCACGCAGGTTATTTAAACCGCCTTCATACCAGCCGTGACTTTGAAGCCGACCTAGTTAGTTTGATGAAAGAGTGCTTTGAGGTAAACACCGTCACCCTTCTCATATAAATATTAGCCGCCAAGTCTATAGGATACAAAAGAATTTGAGAATGTTGTAGACTTAAATGTCACCCATCTTGCAATCCTTCAAAATTACTCGATATCCAAATGAGTAGCCCCAAGGGCCGGCTTAAGCTGAATAGCTAAGCCGGGACTTATCACCATGTTGTGAAAAAAATCCGAATATGTAGTCCCCAAGGGCCGGCTTAAGCTGCATAGCTAAGCCAAGACTTACCACCATGCTTGTGAACAAATTCAAATATGTAGCCCCCATGAACCGGCTTCAGTTGAAGAAACTAGCTGGGTCATTAAAGATTTGTCTTAAAAAAGAGCAATCTACATTAGCCCCCAAGTGCCAAGTGTATTTCTTGTAATGTGCTTGGGACTTCAATAGAATGACTATCATGATCCCTGAACACTGCTTAATGTATCCTTGTACACTAAGCTAAACATGAAGGAATGTCAGGTGGTTGATCTGCTGAAGAACATCTCGTTACAACAATCGGAGACATCAAAGGCCAAATTAGAATTGAAAACCGCCTTGGAGGTTTTTGAAAAGTTGAATACAGATTTCAACACGCAGAGAGCCGACTGGGAAGACGAGAAAGCCGCCATTTTGAAGAGAGCTGAAGATGCTGAATCGTCTTTGAAAGAGGTCACTACAGAATTGACTGGCTTAAAACGCCGCATTTCTCATATGACTGCTACTATATTTGGTAAGTAACACAAGATGTCTTGAACTATTCCCAATGTTTTACTTGTGACCCGCCTGGCTGACTCATCTGCTCACTTTATTTAACAGGCCCCAGGAGTGTCAATCTTGGCCAGGATATGCTGGTGAAGCTAAAGGCCACTTATACTTTGGTAGAGCAACTATACATAGGCGCTCAACGTATTATAGCCACCATCTCTCACACCAAGCAGGCACCTTCACTTCTCGAGGAGGTTTTGGACAAACTCTCT
The DNA here is from genome assembly GCA_034509565.1 of Triticum monococcum. Taxonomy (NCBI): domain Eukaryota; kingdom Viridiplantae; phylum Streptophyta; class Magnoliopsida; order Poales; family Poaceae; genus Triticum; species Triticum monococcum. Next base: position 359,038,711 of record CM067845.1, on the reverse strand, counting down.
ATCCTGCCCCAAAGAATTGAAGAAATAAAGCGATCATCCGCCAGAGCCGGTGCTATTACTGCCTTGAGCCGGGCGAAAGCGTGGCAGGCAGAACTAGACCCGGAGGAACTGGCCACTGGCTGCCCAAGTCTGAAATAAGACATGTCTCCCTTTGACCAAAATGACTTTGCCGCTTGTGGGAAATAGATACGTCCACTGGCAAGCAAGCTAGCCGAAGAAACTAACCTATCCTGATATCAGGCGGCTTATACAATGGAAAATCAAAAGTGAAGGCAACAGCTGTCAGTGTACTAGAGTAGGGGTACCCTAGTATCCCGAACTTGTGCACGGGCAGTCGCAGCATCCCGCGGCAAGGCTTGCCGGGTGACTGCCAAGGTCCTCCGTGGTTCCTTTGGAGCCATTCAAGAACAAAGTATCCAAGCCAAGGAGACAAGACCCCGGCAAGAGGAGCTTGCCGGGAAGGCCAACCAAGGCATCTCAAGGAACTTGCCGCGATGCACCACACGTCCCAGCAAGGCCCGATGAGCGACAAGCTCCCGGACGCGACAAGACAACGGCCGCGGCAAGGCGCTTGCCGCGGCAAGCCTCCACTCTGTACCTGCACTCTAGCACATCCACCAACGTGTCGCTCTGGGACCCTTCCAGGCGTACGTGGCGGGAGGCTGTGCAGCCAGTGGTACATGGTGGCAAGCGGCGCTGACAAGATTGCCATCGTGGCGAGCGGTGGCGTCCCTGGCGGTCCCTTTTGCACTATTTGGGCGACGCAGACGGGCATTTAATGCCCTTGTCCCCTGCCGTCAGGGTTAGGTATGATACACTGTAGCAGGCGGCGGTGCCAACCGCACCGCCTTTCCATTTTTACCCTTGTCTATGTTGCCACCTGTCGGTGACCCCTTGAGCATATAAAAGGAGGCCCATGCACAACGTAGCGGGGGGGGGGGGGGGGCACAGACACTCACGCTCGGTCTCGTTAGCTGCTGGTGTGTATTGTAGCACTCGGCGCTCCCGAGCAAGAACTCAATACAAACCACAAAGCAGGAGTAGGGTTTTACGCATCCGTGCGGCCCGAACCTGGGTAAACTGCTCGCGTGCTTCGCCTCGATCTGCTCTTCGTGCGATCTCCGCCCCCCTGCCGAACCGAAAGGGGCTCGGTCCGCCGGTCCCATAGGTGTTCGTGGATTAGCACCCCCGACATCTTTGGCGCGCCAGGTAGGGGGTGCGTCGAGGTTGTGTGAACCTGATCCGGCGTTCGCACAAGCTAAATCTTCATCATCTTCATCGATATGCCGTCGAAGAAGAAGGCTTCGGAGGCGGCTGCTCCGTCCGCGCCGAACCCACCATCGCCGGAGCAAACGGCTGGTGGGGTAGACGCCGGCGGAAGAACGGGCGTTGACGAGGGAGCTCCCGATGCTGCCAGGTCCAAGGACAGGGCTGCGTTGCCCATCGGTGGCGCAGTCGGCTCCCACAACGACCGGGCGCACTCCAAGACCTCAGCGTCCGTACATGCACCGCGCCCATCCCAGGAGGCGCGGGACCGGCAGCGCCATGATACTCACGGTACCATACGTTTGCTGGACCAAGATCGAGCTGGTGGATCTCGGAGTGCTCAAGACCAGCATGCACGCCAACATGCTGGCGCGAGCGGGGCACGGTTGCCTGGACGAGATACTGCTCCTTCTAACATGGTTAGAAGTCCGAGCATATCCCGCTCCTCGCACCGTTCGCCGCCGCCACCTGCCACTTCAGCAGAAGCTTTGGCGTGAGCTCAACTGCTCCTAGACTACCCTCCAGCGGCAGACAAGATCGACAACTGGAGGGCCACCATTCAGAGTCTCATCGGCTTTGCCAACGGCGATAATCCACGGCAGCCGAGTACTTCGCAGCTGCGGCAAGTCAGCCAGGCACGAGCCGGTGGCGACAAGACCGGTGGGGGTGCAACCACCGTGCACTCTCCGCCCCGAAGGCCAAGATCGCCGACTCGCCGGATCCACCACGACAGCGACTCCACCGCGTCATCAGATCCACGAGCTCGTCGCGATCAGCGCCAAGTTCTTCACGAACGACAGCAAGAAGACGCTCGTACTCGCATCGAGCGCTGAAGAGAAGCGCAGTGTCAATCAGACCAGCGCGCTGGGCCCTCTGTCGACATGCATGCGCCAGGGGAACCAGGCGACTTGCCGTACGCGGTAGGTTGCCCTGCGTTTACTCCTGAGCTGCAGCAAGTACAATGGCCCAGCAAGAAGAATTTCAAGCCAGATGTACCAGAGAAGTACGACGGCAAGTCGCATCCGTCGGAGTTCCTCAGCATCTACACCATCGCGGTGCAAGCTGCCGGGGGGCGGGACGACAAGATCCTTGCCAACTACTTCCCGCTGGTGCTCAAGCCCAACGTCAGGTCCTAGCTCAGGCATTTGCTGGAAAACTCCATATCCTCCTGGGCAGACCTATGCCATCAGTTTGTCGGCGCCTTTACAGGCGGCCACAAACCTCATGGCCAAGAGAGTGACCTTCACCTTCTCGCCCAGAAGGAAGGAGAGCCCCTGCGCAAGTACATTCAGAGATTCAGCCATGTACAGCACAACATCCCAGATGTCCACCCTGCCGCGGTCATCAGCGCGTTCCATCAGAACGTGCGTAACCGCAGGATGCGGGAGGAGATGGCGATGTGCAAGATCAGAGACGTCAGTGAGCTGTATGCCCTGGCCGACAAGTGTGCATGTGCCGAGGAAGGGAGGAAACTCCCCGGAGAGAATACAGGAGCAGGAGGATCTGACAGCGAGGATGCTGCCCCGGTAAAGAGAAACCAGCGGCGGAACAACAGGAAGAAGAAAGGCAAAGATGTGCTAGTCATTGAGCAGTCCGGCAACGACGGTGGCGCCAAGAAAGCCAAAGCTGGTAGCTCCGGCAAGGAGATTGCCGCATGCACCAACTGCCAGGCTGTGGCAGTCGCCGACAAGCAGGACGGCACTGACAAGCAGTACTGCAAGATCCACCGCACCAAGGGCCATGACCTCCAGAGCTGCAAGAAAGTCGAACAGCTTGTCCAGCAGCAAAAGGCTGAATACGAGCGACGCGACAAGGAGAGGGCCCAAGGAGGCGCTGGGGAATCCGGCAAGAAGCACGCTGGCCGGGGAGGACGCCGTGGCAAGGCCAAGCAGCGGCAAGGAGACAGACCTCCCCGCGGCCGCGACAAGGATGAAGAAGATGACGACGACGAAGACATGGATGATGTCGAGACCAGTGAGCAGGAGTTCCAAAAAGCCAAAGAGGTCTTGTGCGTTGACGGTGGTGCATCTCTGCATACTTCGCACCGCCAACTTAAACAGTGGGTGCGGGAAGTCAATGCGGCGGAACCACCTGTCGAGTCACGCAAGCTTCTGAAATGGTCCAGCACGCCTATCATCTTTGATATTGAGGACCACCCTGATCGCACAACTGCGGTCGGGTGCCTGCTGATGTTGGTTTCACCAACTATCTGCAACCTCAAGGTCACTAAGATGTTAGTTGACGGCGGGGCCGGCTTGAACCTGATCTCCTCCGCTGTACTCCAGAAACTCCAAATCCCTGACAGCGAGCTCGAAGAGAGCGGCACATTCCAAGGAATCAACCCGGGAAGGATCAAGCCGAAGGGGAAGGTCACGTTGCTGGTAACATTTGGCAGCGAGTTGAACTTCAGGACTGAGAGGGTCACTTTTGACGTTGCCGATTTTCCATTGCCTTACAATGGGATACTCGGCCGTCCAGCACTCGCCAAGTTCATGGCAGCCTCTCACTACGCATACAACATGCTGAAGATGCCAGGCCCGATAAGCGTCATCTCTGTCCCTGGCGACAAGAAGGATGCTCTTATCTGCACCGACAAGATCTACTGGGAAGCAGCAGCCGCAACAGACCGCGAGTCACTTGCCGTTGAAACTCCCGGGGGGAAGAAGAAGACCAAGTCCGGCAAGAGTTCTGATGCCCGCTCCGGCAAGCGCACCTCTTCGGAGTGCTGCGCTACCGTCGAGGACGCACCATCGAGCTCCACCGGCAAGTGTAAGAAGGCAATGGCAGCTCCGCCAGAGACCAAGAAAGTGTCCGCCAAGGAGGACGGCACTGGTGGTACCTTCACCATCAGTGCCACTCTTGACCCTAAATAGGAAAGCGCGCTCATTGCTTTCCTGCGGGCGAACGTCGACGTGTTTGCGTGGCAACCGTCTGACATCCCCGGTGTTCACAGGAAAGTAATTGAGCACCATCTTTCCGTTTGTCCTCATGCGCGGCCCGTCAAGCAGAAGGTCAGGAAGCAAGCAGTGGAGCGCCAAGAATTCATCGTAGAAGAGATCAAGAAATTGGAAGCAGCAGGCCTTGTCAGAGGAGTGCTCCATCCTACGTGGTTGGCCAATCCAGTAGTCGTGCGCAAGGCAAACGGGAAATGGAGGCTTTGTATCGACTTTACTGATGTTAATAAAGCTTGTCCCAAAGACCCATTTCCCTTGCCGCGCATTGACCAGATTGTTGACTCCACGGCCGGATGTGACTTGCTTTCATTTCTTGACGCATACTCAGGATACCATCAAATCTTCATGGCAGAAGAGGATGAGGAGAAGACCGCATTCATCACTCCATGTGGCACGTACTGTTTCATACGGATGCCTTTCGGTTTAAAGAATGCTAGTTCAACATTTGCAAGGGTAGTCCATGTCGCTCTTGAGCCACAAATACGCAAAAATGTGGAAGCCTACATGGATGACATAGTGGTCAAGAGCAAGGACAGGGCAACTCTGATTCAAGATTTAGACGAGACCTTTGCAAATCTGTGCAAGATCAACCTCAAGCTCAACCCCGAGAAGTGTGTGTTTGGAGTCCCCTCCGGCAAGCTTCTCGGGTTCTTCGTGTCTCAGCGAGGAATTGAAGCCAATCCCGACAAGATCAAGGCCATTGAGCAGATCGAAGCACCAAAGCGCGTCAAGGATGTACGAAGACTTGCCGGTTGCGTGGCTGCTCTCAGTAGGTTTATCTCTAGGTCTGCTGAGCGCGCCCTGTCGTTTTTCAAAATTTTGAAAAAGGCAGGTCCAATGAAATGGACTCCGGAAGCGGAGGCTGCGCAGCAGGACTTGAAGAGATACCTGTCCTCCACTCCAACACTTGTCGCACCTAAGCCACAAGAGAAGTTGCTGCTGTATATAGCGGCAACCAATCAAGTGGTTAGTGCTGCATTAGTAGCAGAGAGGGAGGCAGATGACGAGCCAGCAACCATGGCAGGCACATCCGACGACAAGCAGGGGGCTTCCCCGACAAGCTCTAGTCCCGACAAAGATGGATCTGCGCAGGTGCGCGAGGAGATACAGAAGAGAATGGTGCAGCGCCCAGTTTACTTTGTCAGTTCCCTTCTGCAGGGGGCTAGGTCAAGGTACTCTGGTGTGCAGAAATTGCTTTTAGGCCTTCTCATGGCCTCGAGAAAGCTGCGCCATTACTTCCAAGCACATGAGATCACAGTTGTCACTCACTTTCCGCTGAAGAGGATTCTACAGAATCCAGAAGCAACAGGCAGGATTGTTGAGTGGGCACTAGAACTGTCAAGCTTTGCCCTCAAGTTTGAGAGTACTTCAACTATCCCAAGCAGAGCATTGGCAGAATTCATAGCAGAATGGACGCCAACACCAGATGAAGAAATTCCAGAGACGAGCATCCCCGTCAAGGAAGCAAGCAAAGAGTGGCTCATGTACTTTGACGGTGCCTTCTCGCTGCAAGGCGCCGGCGCTGGCGTGCTGCTTGTCGCACCCATCGGAGAGCACCTCAAGTACGTAGTCCAGATGCACTTTCCCAAGGAGCAAGCAACAAACAATACTGCAGAGTATGAAGGCTTGCTTGCCGGTCTTAGGATCGCGGTAGACCTTGGGATCAAGAAGCTCATTGTCAGGGGTGACTCGCAGCTTGTCGTCCACCAAGTGAACAAGAGTTATCAGAGTCCATTGATGGAAGCCTACATTGACGAAGTGAGAAAGCTAGAAGAGCACTTTGACGACCTACAGATGGAGCAGTTCCAAGAGCTCAGAACGACATTGCTGATGGCCTGTCAAAGTGCGCCGGACTTAAGTTACCTGTGGAACCAGGGATCTTTGTGCTCAAGCTGACTTGACCGTCCGTAACGCCATCAACTGGACAGAGCAAGAAGAGGAAGTTGATTTCTGGTGACTATTTTCCGGTAGAGCTTCCCGAAGCTGCCGCCAAGAAGGTCCCCAAGATCAACACCAAGAGTGCCCTAGGGTTTGTTCCGTTGAAGCAGAGGCTCCCGACAAGTTTTGCTCCGGCAAGCTTGCCGGGGAACGTCAAGCTTCGGCTGAGCCACAAGTTCTCGCCGTAGAAGCGGATGTTCCCGCAGTAGCAGATGTGCCTTTAGTCCTTGTTGTCGAGCCACAAGCTCCAGCATGGGCACAACAGATTGTCCGTTTCCTTCAGACAGGAGAACTTCCCAAAGAGCAAGAAGAAGCGGAAAGAGTAGCCCGACAGTCAAGTATGTACCAGTTTGTCGACAACACACTATACAGAAGAAGACTCAACGGTGTGAAATTGAAGTGTATTCACCGGGAAGATGGACAAAAGCTGTTGGCAGAGATACATGGAGGCATATGTGGTCACCACATTGGCGCAAGAGCACTTGCCGGCAAAGCATTCTGGCAAGGTTTCTTTTGGCCGACAGCCCTCCAGGATGCAACTGCACAAGTAACCAAGTGTGAAGCGTGCCAGTTCCATTCCAAGCAGATACACTAGCCAGCTCAAGCTCTCCAAACGATCCCTTTATCCTGGCCATTTTCGGTCTGGGGGCTCGACATCCTCGACCCCTTTCCCCGAGCAGTCGGGGGCTTTGAGTACTTGTATGTTGCAATCGACAAGTTCACAAAGTGGCCGGAAGTGGAAGCAGTGAGGAAGGTGACAGCACAGTCAGCAGTCAAGTTCTTCAGGTCAATTGTTTGCCGCTTCGGGATCCCTAACAGGGTAATCACCGACAACGGTACGCAATTCACGAGTTGCACCTTCATGCAATACGTCCAAGATCTTGGCGCCAAGGTCTGCTTCGCTTCTGTTGCTCACCCAAGAAGCAACGGTCAAGCGGAGAGGGCAAATGCTGAAGTGCTGCATGGGCTCAAGACCAGAAGTTTCGACAGGCTGCACAAGTGCGGAAGAAACTGGATCGAGGAGCTGCCGGTGGTTCTTTGGTCAATCAGGACGACGCCAAATCGAGCCACTGGCCAGACACCTTTCGCTCTAGTCTATGGAGCAGAGGCAGTTCTCCCCACGGAACTCATATACGGGTCACCTCGAGTGCTCGCTTATGATGAGCTTGAGCAAGAGCAGCTGCGACAAGATGACGCGCTGCTCCTTGAGGAAGACCGTCTTCAGGCTACTGTACGAGCTGCTCGCTACCAGCAAGCTTTGCGCCGCTACCATAGTCGCAAAGTTAACGCCAGAAGTCTCGAGGAAGGCGACCTTGTTCTTCGGCGTGTTCAGTCTGCCAAGAATTCCAACAAGTTGACGCCGAAGTGGGAAGGCCCTTACCGGGTGAAATGAGTCACTAGGCCTGGCGCTGTCCGCCTTGAGACCGAAGATGGCATTCCAGTGAGCAACTCCTGGAACATTGAGCATCTTCGTAAGTTTTACCCGTAAGGCACGGTTGCCGGAACCCGTTCCGGCAACCACCTTTTGTACAAGTCTTGCCGCTGTTGCATGTAATCCTTTGTACAAAGCCAGGCGCAGATCTCATGCATAAAGATCATGTGCTCCGCACATCTTGTCAATTTCACGCTTTTTATTTTTTGCATGTGTTATCTGACACTTTGTGTAGCACCTACCCCCGGTAAGCAACAACGAGCCATAAGGCTCCCTATCTTCACTTTCTCCTCTTTCTTTTTTCTCAAGGAAAGGAAGGTTCCCTCGCCCACAAGTTTGCCGGGGGGGAAGGGAGAAGATAATGATATGGACCAGGCGTCGTTCAAGAAAGTTTCGCCTTGTCGGGAAGCAAACAACAGAAAAGCTAAGTCGCCAAAGTTTGAGCAATCAGATTTTTCTTAAATTTTTAAGTTATCTTCCTTGAACGACCGTGCTTTGTATGGAAAACCTATGCGCGGAGGAACCAACTCGTAGCTAGTTGCGCCCTTACTTTGTTTCGAGTCCGCTCAACAACTTAAGTGAGCTGCGACTAGTTGCGACAAGGTTTCTTGTCGGTAGCGGCACCGCCAGCAGGCTGCTGACGTCCCGCACTCAGCGCTCGCGGCCAAGGTGCCTGCGCCGGCAAGTTCCCTAAAAGCATAGGGCAAAAACATACAAAGGAAGGAATCAAGTAAAGGAGATAACATTGCAATCATTACCCGAAATAGAGTTATAATACAAGATAGCTTGTCGCGGCTCTAACAGATTGTTCTCATAACATGACCAGCAGCGACAAGAAAAGAAGAAAACGGGCGGCCTAGTCTACGCGATCGCCCTCAACCCTCTTGATCCCGCTCACTTTGTCCACAATGGGTGCGACAAGGGTCTTGAGCGCCTCCAGATCGGCATCCAGCGGCAAGGTCCTGAGGATGTTGGTGAGGTTGAGGCCCGGGTTGCGGAAGGCCACCTTCACCAACACCTTTTGAAGAGCTCCCGCACAGATCTTGCGCGACTCGTCGGCCAGCTGCTTTGGGATCCTCTCCCGGAGTCGCCGGAGGGCCGTCGCCACGCCTTTGAAGAACGAGGTGCGCTTGGCGCTGGGTTGGAGGTTCTCGTCGGAGGGATACCCGAGGTCCTCCATCCCCAGCTGCGCCAGCTCCCTGTCAATGTCTGCGGTAGCATCCATAAGACCCTCCATCCAGTGCTCCACATTCTCCCGGAAAGTGCTCTGGGCGGCAGCAGCACTCGCCAGCAGCGCCTTGCCGGCCTTGACCTCCTCCTTCAGGGCCGTCTCCTGCTCCTTGGCGCCGTCCAGCGTCTTGGTCAAAGTGGTCAGCTTCAACTCAAGATCTGCGTTGGAGTCCTTGGCGGCGCTAAGCTCCTGGCCCTTCTCGGCGAGACGGGCCTGCAGCTCCGAGCAGCTGTGGGCGTCCTTCTCCCGCTCACGCTTGAGCGCGGCAAGCTCTTCGCCGCTCGCCTTGAGATCGGCCTCCAGCTGCGCCACCTTCGTCTCCAGCTCCTTCTTGGCGGCCTCGACAGCTGCGGCAGCGTCCTTTGCTTGCTTGAGGGCTCTACCAAATGTTCGCTCACGCGTGGCAAGCTCCTCCTCGTGGCTGTCAAGGTTAACCTTTCGCTGCACCAGCTCGCCTTCCTGCGCAGACAGCTTTTCAGTGGCAAGCCGCTGTTGCTCTTCGACTTCAGCCCGCTCGAGGAGGAAGGCCTTCTGCTCCTCGGCAAGTCGCGCCCGCTCCTCTGCCAGGGAATGGAGAGCTTCCTGGTTGTGACCCCGGAGCTCCTCCACGCGCTTCTCAATGTCCACCCCCACCTTCGCGACAAGTGCCTCGCGGGATTCCAGCTTGGCTTGCCGGGCGCGGTAGAGCGACACCAGCTTCCGCAGCAGCCGCTTCTCCTCAGGCTCGCTGCTGCTGCTGCTCGGCGCGTCAACCAGCGCCAGCCCAGCGGAGGCGAGCACCTCTCCGTCAAAGCTCTCTCCTTCGAACGGCGCCCTGGAGCTTGACGCCCAGGGGAGGTTGATGAAGATGCCGTTGCCGGTCTTCAAGTAGACGCCTGGCTGGGGCTCTTCGGAGCCCGACACTGCGGCAGCGGCGGAGGGATCGGCGGTCGACGTAGCGCCTGACACTCCTGTGGCCTCAGGGCCGACAGTGCGATCGCCAGACCCCCCGCCTGCTTCCGCGGCGGCTGCCTTGGCGGCCTCTGCGCCGGCAGGATCGTCAACGCCGGCTCCTTCCTCGGCGACAACCCCGGTCTCCATCGGCTCCGCAGCAGATGGATCTGACAGCCGAAAAAGGGAGAAGAGTCAAGCGAATATCCAAAAAAGAAGATCAAAAGAAGAAGAACCCAAGGGAAGTTCTGAAGCGAGAAGACTACCTGTGCCAGTTTCTGCAGTCGTGGTCTCCGCCGCCGGGGGGCCGCTGGTGCTGTCCCTTGCCGGAGAGCTCTCCCTTGCCGGGGACCTCTCCCTTGCCGGAGGACTCTCCCTTGGCGTTTCGGGGGCGGCCTCCGGGCGCTCCTGGTGGGGCTGCTCTGCTCTTGCACAAACCAACAGTCAGACGTCAGCAAAGAAAGAGTATCCATGCGCGCCTAACAGCGGAAAGCAAGCCATATACTTACGCTGGGGGCTGCTTTGGAGAACAGTTGCTGGGTCCGGCAAGGTTGTCTCAGACGTCCCCCCTGCTGTCGCGGTGGGTTCGTCCTCGATGATAATCACCGGGACCTTGGCTCTCTTCGCTGCTCTCTGGGCTAGAGTCCTAAAAAGGGATAAATTCAGAGTAAAGCAAATGAGATACAAGACAAAACAACAAGAATTGAAGCACTACCAGTACAACAAGAGAATCTTACTCTTCTTCCTCGTCGGAGCTGAACGTGGAGAAGTCAAAGTTCGGCTCACGTCCGGCGCGAGAAGGCGGAGGAGTAGGTTCCCTTGGCCGCTTGGCGGGAACGGTGGCGGTGGTCTGAGACGACCCCGCTCCGGCTGCCGCCGCGGCATGAGAAGCGGCAGGAGCAGAAGCGGTGGTCCGGGTGGACCCCGCTCCAGTTGCCACAGCAGCGTGAGGTGCTCCCGCGGCAACAGTGCTTGCCGCGGTGGAGCGTGTCGCGCGGCGCGGCGACTGTCGACTCACCCGCCGCCTCGCTACATCCCCAGCCTTGCGGAGATGCCTTCTTGGTGGAGATGGGGGCTCTGCTTGCGGCGAGCTGTCTGAGGATGAAGAGGAAGAGGAGTTGATCTCCAACGAGCCGCTCGTATCCTTGGCGGGCTCGCTCGACTCGACGTCACGCCCGGCAAGCTCTTTCTTATCGGCAAGCTCCTCTCTCCCGGCAAGCTCTTTCTTGCCGGCAAGCGCCTCTCGCTCGGCACGGCTTGCCGCCTCTGTTGCCTCTGCCTCCTCCATGGTGAATCCGAACTCGCCCGCAGCTGCGGCTGCCGCCGCCTCTTCCAGCCTGGTGGCGATGCGTTTCAACTCCGCATCGGTGGTGTCGCGAGTGAGGCCATTCTTTTCATCAGAGCGGACCGGCACTTCTACCAAGCCGTCGAAGAACTCCTGCATGACGTCGTCTGCAGGCTCTTGCCAAGTTGGGACAATTCCATGCGAATCGCACAGCAACATCATTGCACGGATGCGGTCGAGCGCGGAGTTGTTGCACAGCGGAACGACGCCCTGCGGCAACCTGAACACTTCGGGATGCTCAGGGTCGTACTTGAACAGCTCCTGGAGCATCGCGTTGAGCTCCAGAACAGTGAAGTTGTAGTTGAGGCCCGGACGCAGCCTCATGATATCCGCCGCATTCTTGAATTCCCAGGCGGGTCTCCTCCGTTCCTGCAGGGGGGCGATGCGGCGGCGAAGAAAATCTGTGCCAACAGCACCTACAGTAAGCCCGGCAAGCCTGAGGCGTTGGATCCGGGTGACGGCAATCTTCAGCCTATCGTCTTCCGGGGCCACGTCGCTCCAATCGCTGCCGCCTACTGCTGGGGTTTGGCGCCGGGCGGTAAACGGCTGCGGATTCTCCTCGATAATCCAGCACCAGTCTGCTCTCCATTCTTCCCACTTGCCGCGGAACTCTCCCTCCAGATAAGAGTCCTTCTTGCCGGCCCTCGAGATCCAGGCGATTCCGCCAGATAAAGGCTCTCCTCTCTCTACTCGGGGCATAAAGAAGTGGCGGAAAAGGGCTACATTTGGATGGACTCTGACAAAGTTTTCGCAGAGATGTGCGAAAACTGCCATGGTCAGAACGGCATTGGGGGTGAAATCAAGGAGGCAGAACCCATAGGTGTTCATGATATCGCAGAAAAACTCAGAGAAGGGCGGGCAGAGCCCGCAGTAGAAGAACACGGCAAAGAAGGGATATCGATTTGGAGCCATTTTCCAAGCAGAGGCTGGAAGTACCTTCATGCACGGATGCGCTCGCGTCTCCGTCGACCAGAAGAGGTAGTAGTACTCCCTCAGCTCCTTCGCAGCGAGCTTGGGGGGGGGGGGGAGATTGCCCGCTCCTTTTGCAGCGCCGCAAGCCGCTGCGCCTCAGTCGACTTCACAGCCTTCCCCTTGTCGGCTTTCGGAGCCATGGCGGAAGTGGTGGAGGAGGTCGACGGTGTTGGTGGTGCTGGTGGCGATGGGGGGCGGGGCGCTGCTCTCTTTCAGCTTTGAGAAGACGGAGGAGCGGCGGAGGTTTCCGAGATTGGAATGGAAAGGGGCGAATGGGCGCACTACCCCTGTTTCCCCTGCTTATAAAGAGGGAGGGGGCGGACGTTCCGCCTTTCCGAATAAAGAAACCACCCACGATCTCTCCCACGATGCCGCATTCGATGCGTGCCGTTCGGGGAGGGCGCGGTGGATACGGGGAGAGATACGGCGTAACCCAGGCCGCGCGTGCCCGTGCCCTGTTTTGGGCCTGGCCCAACAGCGCTCGGCACCGTGTATGGGCCAGGCCCGGGGGCTCCTGTCAGTGTACTAGAGTAGGGGTACCCTAGTATCCCGAACTTGTGCACGGGCAGTCGCAGCATCCCGCGGCAAGGCTTGCCGGGTGACCGCCAAGGTCCTCCGTGGTTCCTTTGGAGCCATTCAAGAACAAAGTATCCAAGCCAAGGAGACAAGACCCTGGCAAGAGGAGCTTGCCGGGAAGGCCAACCAAGGCATCTCAAGGAACTTGCCGCGACGCACCACGCGTCCCGGCAAGGCCCGATGAGCGACAAGCTCCCGGACGCGACAAGACAATGGCCGCGGCAAGGCGCTTGCCGCGGCAAGCCTCCACTCTGTACCTGCACTCCAGCACATCCACCAACGTGTCGCTCTGGGACCCTTCCAGGCGTACGTGGAGGGAGGCTGTGCAGCCAGCGGTACGCGGTGGCAAGCGGCGCTGACAAGATTGCCATCATGGCGAGCGGTGGCGTCCCTGGCGGTCCCTTTTGCACTATTTGGGCGACGCAGACGGGCATTTAATGCCCTTGTCCCCTGCCGTCAGGGTTAGGTATGATACACTGTAGCAGGCGGCGGTGCCAACCGCAATGCCTTTCCATTTTTACCCTTGTCTACGTTGCCACGTGTTGGTGACCCCTTGAGCATATAAAAGGAGGCCCATGCGCAACGTAGGGGGGGACAGACACTCACGCTCGGTCTCGTTAGCTGCTGGTGTGTACTGTAGCACTCGGCGCTCCCGAGCAAGAACTCAATACAAACCACAAAGCAGGAGTAGGGTTTTACGCATCCGTGCGGCCCGAACCTGGGTAAACTGCTCGCGTGCTTCGCCTCGATCTGCTCTTCATGCAATCTCCGCCCCCCTGCCGAACCGAAAGGGGCTCGGTCTGCCGATCCCATAGGTGTTCGTGGATTAGCACCCCCGACAACGGCTTATGAATTTGTGGACCTCATCTCTCCAATACGTAAGCATACCTTTGCTCCTGAAGCTGTTCCATCTGAAAATATAGATGATGAGGCGGAATTTCAAGCCTTAACCGGCATCAACTGGTCATCGCCTAACTTCCAGACAACGGAAGAAGAAGAGCCGACACAGGTTAACCCAGAGTCTTCAACTCATCAGGATCAGAACAATTGATCCAAGGGAGGGCTCTCAAACCATGGTGTAGCGCTTCTTATGAGAAACTTTGAATCATTTGGGCTGTGCAAAAGCCTTGTAATAGTCTAGTATGAAACCATGATCTCACATGCCATCATGCATGTTTATTTGTTGAATACTTTAAACCGCTGATTTGATGTTGAAGATCTGCTGCTTATGCTTATAATATTATCAATCATGCAGGTCATACTATCATATTCCCTGCACACAAGTAAATAACATGTGCCCTGGTGGTTTATGCCAGGGCAGGTCATGATGTCCCATATAATATTCTCTGATGACTTAAAGTATATAACCAGGGCGGGTTATCAAACCTCGCATATACATCCAACAATTTAAAAAATACCTAGAAGATTGGCTCAAATTGCCGACTTACATAGCCACATCAAGTGAGGGTGACAACCCAAGTAATCATAAGCGCATAATTCCAACTGTGCAGTCAAAGTATACTAGCGACTTAACGTCCAAAGCTAGGACGGGTTTATCAAAACCCTAAATATGCTCAAATATGAGTCATAAAAATTAAGGCTACATGGCCTAAATTATTTTAAACCATATGTTAATATGGAACAAGGATATGGATCCAAACAATGTTCAAAGAAAATAACAAATCAGGAAAAAACAAGGCTTTCATAGGCCGCCAAGCCGAAATTTGAAATGCTTTCAAGGTCCACACATCCACTAAGTTAATCCTTTATTCAAACCTGTAAGCCAACCCTCACATGAGCAACCGCCGTTTTAACCTCTACAAGTTCAGGGTCTTTATTACAAGATTGACTATCGAGAGTACGGCGGGTCATTCCAAGATTACCTGAGCGATGTGACATGGACATACGTGCAGGAAAACTTGGAATTTGGTGTTTACACCTGGCATACAAGCCGATCAAGAGGGTAAGTATAGCTATGCTCATTGAACAGGAAGCCCCCAAATGACCTATAATGAGCCCTCAAGGCAGGATACCTATGTTTGAACTGTGCACTGCAGCAAGTTCTCTTTGGTAACCTTTGACTTAGGCAGGAATCCCCCAAGTGATTTGTTATAAGGCGCGTAAGCCGGATCAAGAGGGTAAGCACAACTATGATCATTGAGCAGGAAGCCCCCAAGTGATCTTATGAATTGATAATAAAGACTCGGATACTCAGAAATGAAATGATAGAGGCATTGAATTATCAGGGATGTTGGCTTTATTATACTAATTATAATATATACATTGATGAAAGTATGTAGAACACAAGCTCATGTGTAATAAGGACGAAGATGAGCAATATTCCAAGGCCGGCGGGTCTCCTCCTCCGATGTGCATGAGTCCTTGTGGTCTCGAATATCAATGAGGTAGTACGACCCGTTGTTCAGGTTTTTGCTGACCACAATAGGTCCTTCCCAATGTGGGGATAATTTGTGCATATTTGTTAGATCCTGGATGAGCCGGAGCACCAAATCGCCTTCTTGAAAGGTTCGGGTCTTAACCCGTTGACTATGATAATGACACAGATCATGTTGATAAATCGCTGAACGAGCCGCCGCAAGGTCACGCTCCTCATCCAAGAGGTCGAGATCATCCTGACGTTCTTTCTCATTATCAACTTCAACATAAGCCACCACACAGGGCGAGTCGTAACGAATGTCACTGGGAAGAACCGCCTCTACTCCGTAAACCATCAAGAAGGGCGTATAACCCGTGGATCTGTTGGGAGTAGTATTGATACTCCAAAGCACTGAGGATAACTCCTCCACCCAACAACTCGGATCTTCTGCATCAGCGTGAGCCGTCAGCCAATAAAACCCATGACAAAAATCCTTGGCTATGAGAGACTTAGAGCTGGCATGATGGCCACAATATTCTTTATGAATCTCTCTTAGAATCTCACGGCCCTCCTCAGGAGAAATACAGTGCTGAAACACCCATGTGACACTGCATCGGTGTAACTCACCGTTTACAATGGTCATTGACTTAGACCGCTGGGTTATTTGCCTGGCCAAAGTTTCATCCTCCGGTAACTCACCCCGGGTCATTGATATGTCTCCAACGTATCTATAATTTTTTATTGTTCCATGTTGTTATATTATCAATCTTGGATGTTTTATAACCATTTTATATCATTTTTTGGTACTAACCTATTGACATAGTGCCAAGTGCCAGTTGTTGTTTTTTCCATGTTTTTTACATAAACAGGAAATCAATATCAAACAGAGTCCAAATGCCACAAAACTTTACGGAGAATTTTTATGGGCTAGAAGGAACACAACGGGCCTTGGCTGCGCCTGGGGGGTGCCCCGAGGGGAGCACAACCCACCAGGGTGCGCCAAGAGGCCCAGGCGCGCCCTGGTGGGTTGTGCCCACCTCGGGTGCCCCCCCGGACCGCCTATTTGCTCTATAAACACCCCAATATTTCTGAAACCCTAGGGGAGTCGATGAAATATTGATCCAGCCGCCGCAGAGTCCAGAACCACCAGATCCAATCTAGACACCATCTCGGATGGGGTTCACCACCTCCATTGGTGCCTCTCCGATGATGCATGAGTAGTTCTTTCTAGACCTTTGGGTCCGTAGTTAGTAGATAGATGGCTTCCTCTCTCTCTTGATTCTCAATACAGTGGTCTCTTGGATATCCATATGGTGTAACTCTATTGCGGTATGTTTGTTGGGATCCGATGAACTTTGAGTTTATGATCAGATCTATCTTTTTATATCCATGAAACTATTTGAGTTTCTTTGATCTCTTTTATGCATGATTGCTTATAGCCTCGTATTTCTTCTCCGATATTTGGGTTTTGTTTGACCAACTTGATCTATTTATCTTGCAATGGGAAGAGGTGCTTTGTAGTGGGTTCGATCTTACAGTCCTTTATCCCAGTGACAGAAGGGGAACCGACATGTATGTATCGTTGCTACTAAGTATAAAACAATGGGGTCTATCTCTACATAGATAGATCTTGTCTACATCATGTCATCGTTCTTATTGCATTACTCCATTTCTCTATGAACTTAATACACTAGATGTATGCTGGATAGCGGTCGATGTGTGGAGTAATAGTACTAGATGCAGGCAGGAGTCGGTCTACTAATCTTGGACGTGATGCCTATATAATGATCATTGCGTGGATATCGTCATGAGCATTTGAAGTTCTATCAATTTCCCAACAGTAATTTATTCACCCACCGTTTGCTATTTTTCTTGAGAGAAGCCACTAGTGAAACCTATAGCCCCCGGGTCTCTTTCTCATATTATTTGCCTTTGCGATCTACTTTTATTTGCTTTTATTTCCAGATCTATTAATCCAAAAACCCAAAAATACTTTGCTGCACTTTATTTTATTTGCGATCTATTTATTCAATCTATTACAACTTTCTCCCATCACACACCAATTTCTGGCACCGTTACCCGAAAGGGATTGACAACCTCTTTAACACATCGGGTTGCGAGGATTTGTTATCTGTGTGTAGGGGCTGTTTACGTTGTGTTGCTTGGTTCTCCTACTAGTTCGATAACCTTGGTTTCATATCTGAGGGAAATACCTACCGCCGCTGTGCTGGATCATCCCTTCCTCTTTGGGGAAATACCGACGTAGCTTCAAGTGACATCAAAAGGAATTTCTGGCGCCGTTGCCGGGGAGGATCTTCAACATATACAAGGTTCCTAATAAAAAATCTCATCACCTCGCCATTTACATTATTTGCCATTTGCCTCTCGTTTTCCTCTCCCCCACTTCACACAAATTTGCTGTTTTATTCGCCCCTATTTTCGTTCGCCGTTTTCTTGCCAGATCTCTGTGTATTCTTGCTTGCTAGTCATAATGGCTAGCGTGCCTACTCCTCCTTTGTCACTAGATTTTGAAGTGCTTTACTTCAAGCAAAGACAAGGAGAAAATTTGAAAGATGCTTGGTATAGGCTTATGGAATCTTATCGTATTTCTAATTTAAAGGGGGACGCTAAGGTTTTGCTTCGTAATTTTTACATAGGATTAGCTTTGCGTCATAGACAACTCCTAGATTTTGCCGCTAAAGGGAATTTTATTGAGCTTGATGCCAATGTTGCCTATGAAACTTTAGAAGGAATTTTTGGGATTCCACCTCAAAAGAAGGGGTTTACTTTCACCCCAGAGGGAGTTCAAATGCTGGACAAACTTGGTGATTTGCATAAACACATGGTTGAATTACAAAAATATAATGAATCCCTCAAACATCTCAATGGTAGTATCAATCGCATGAATACCTTGATTATTCTTTGTAACAAGCGATTGGATATTTTAGATCGAAAGATGGTTTCTTTTCCGGAAAATTTAGGGAAGAGTAAAGAGCCTCCCGGGTTAGAGAAAATCCTTACAAAAGTTGCCAAAACTTCGGAAGACCAAACTTAGATCCTTGCTTTATGCCTAGCTAAGGGCGTAAAACTATAGCGCTTGTTGGGAGGCAACCCAATGAATAAAATTTATTTTTTCTTTTTGCTTCTTGTTTTTGAGTGTTAGGAAAATTATGCTACTGTTATGATTGTGTTTTTACGTTTTAATTAGTGTTTGTGCCAAGTAAAGCCTTAAGGATCTTCTTGGGTGATAGTCGTTTGATCTTACTGAAAACAAAAACTTTTGCGCTCGCGAAAATAATTTTCATTTCTTACCATAGAGAGATAAAATACCCATTCAACTTGCAGTAGATCAACATACAAATTTCTCAGGCCGTCCTAATTTTGCAGCATTTTTGGAGTTACATGAGTATTCGAAATAGTCAGATTGCTACAGACTGTTCTGTTTTGACAGATTCTGTTTTCTTTGTGTGTTTTTTGAGGGAAGACAGTAGGAGAAGGCTCCTACTGTGTGTATGTATTAGTTGCAAGAGATGTTACAAGGTTACAACATTGTACATGCCCCATGACACAAAGCAACTTGTGGAGTGGGGCCAGATAAGTTTTTCTACAGTCTACCAAAGGAGTGTGGGGAGGGGAGGGAGCTCTTTCTTAAACAAGGCTGTTACAAATGTTGGCAATGGTGCCCTTATGGACCTCACGCACCCTATGTTGCAATAAGCCAAAATCTTGAATGAATCTTGCAAGCCAGGTCTCTTGAGTGGGCCTCACACCTCTGAAGTGTTTATTGTTTCTTTCTTTCCACAAACTCCAGGAGGCTGTGACAAAAATTTCAATAAAGAGGGGTCTGTGTGAGGAGTCACGGGCTATTTGGATCATGTCCGGTAGAGAGGGAGACGTAGGATAGGTGATGTCGAGCTTCCTCCAACACGTGAGGCTAAACTCACAAATGAAGATCATGTGGTCCACTATTTCCTCGATGTCTTGTCCACAGAGGAGGCAGGTGAAGTCACTCTCGATTTTGTAATGTCTACGTTTCAGCATGTTGCGCGTGTTTAATCTGTCATGCATGAGCAACCAACCGAAGACCCTGATCTTCATAGTGCACCATGATTTCCAGAGAAGACGGAATGAGGGGTGGTCCTGAACATCTCTGAAGCATAATTTATAGTAATCGGCTACCTTGAACTCAGTTTCCCCCCATGCATAATGCCAAATGTCTCTGTTAGATGAGGAGGGTTGCAGTCTAGCGATCATTCGGATGTTCCGAACCTCATCGAACGCTTCAGGTGAGAGCGGTAGGTGGATAGTTGCATGTAGTGACGTGCTCTTCAAGAAATCTTTAGCAGATGCATCCTCATGCAGGGCGTACGAGAATGCACGGGGATGTGAGTGTTCCAATACCTCGTCAAGCCATAGGTCTTTCCATGCAAGCATTGTCGTGCCATCAACCACTTGGACGTGGCTCACCCCTCTGTACTTGGTGGTTAATTTGAGCACATCTCGCCACCAGAACGGTCCCACCGCATCAGATGCATGCGGTATCTTATCGGTGTAGTATGTATCCATAGGGGGTGCACCCAAGGGACACCTTTTTTATTGTAGAATTTGTGTAAAAATTTCAATAGCAGTGCTTCGTTTTGGACTGTGAGGTTGTAGAATCGAAAGTATGTCTAGAGGAGGGGTGATTAGACTACTTGACCAAATAAAAACTTAACCTTTTCCCAATTTTAGTTCTTGTCAGATTTTAGCTATTTTAGGACAAGTCAAGCAATCATCACACAATTCAAGCAAGCATGCAAAGAGTATATTGGCAGCGGAAAGTAAAGCATGCAACTTGCAAGAATGTAAAGGGAAGGGTTTGGAGAATTCAAACGCTATTGGAGACACGGATGTTTTTCCCGTGGTTCGGATAGGTGGTGCTATCCTACATCCACGTTGATGGAGACTTCAACCCACGAAGGGTAACGTTTGCGCGAGTCCACGGAGGGCTCCACCCACGAAGGGTCCACGAAGAAGCAACCTTGTCTATCCCACCATGGCCATTGCCCACGATGGACTTGCCTCACTAGCGGTAGATCTTCACGAAGTAGGCGATCTCCTTGCCCTTACAAACTCCTTGGTTCAACTCCACAATCTTGTCGGAGGCTCCCAAGTGACACCTAGCCAATCTAGGAGACACCACTCTCCAAGAAGTAACAAATGGTGTGTTGATGATGAACTCCTTGCTCTTGTGCTTCAAATGATAGTCTCCCCAACACTCAACTCTCTCTCACAGGATTTGGATTTGGTGGAAAGAAGATTTGAGTGGAAAACAACTTGGGGAAGGCTAGAGATCAAGATTCATGTGGTAGGAATGGAATATCTTGGCCTCAACACATGAGTAGGTGGTTCTCTCTCAGAACATATGAGTTGGAAGTGTAGATGTGTTCTGATGGCTCTCTCCACAAGTGAAGAGGAGGTGGAGGGGTATATATAGCCTCCACACAAAATCCAACCGCTACACAGAATTTACCAATCTCGGTGGGACCGAATCAACAAACTCGATCGGACCGAAATAGTAAACCTAGTGACCGTTAGAGATTTTCGGTGGGACTGACATGCAACTCGGTAGGACCGATATGGTTAGGGTTAGGGCATAACGTAATCTCGGTGAGACCGATTACACAAACTCGGTGAGACCGATTTGGTAATAAGCTAACTAGAGGGTTGGTCAGGAAAACTCGGTGGGACCGATTCGCTCTTCTCGGTGAGACCGAAATGTTACAAAAAGGAAACAGTGAGTTTACATTGCAATCTCGGTGGGACCGATCCGCTCTTTAGGTGAGGCCGAAAAGTTACGAAAAGGAAACAGAGAAATTGCAATCCCATCTCGGTGAGACCGAGATCCCTATTGGTAGAACCGATTTGCTAGGGTTTGGCAATGGCTATGACAAGTGAAACTCGGTGGCGCCGGGTTGAAAGAATCGGTAGGGCCGAGTTTGGCTTTGGGTTTAGGTCAAATGTGGATATGGGAAAGTAGCTGAGGATTTTGGAGCATATCATAAGCACATGAAGCAAGAGGCTCATTAAGCAACACCTCATCCCTCCTCGATAGTATTGGCTTTTCCTATGGACTCAATGTGATCTTGGACCACTAAAATGTAAAATGAAGAGTCTTGAGCATATGAGCTAGAGCCAATCCTTTGTCCTTAGCATTTTGAGGGTTCAACTTTCACCATCCATGCCATGCCAATCATTGAGCTTTCCTGAAATGATCATCTTGGAATAGCATTAGCTCAATGAGATATATGTTGTTATGAATTACCAAAACCACCTAGGGATAGTTGCACTTTCAATCTCCCCCTTTTTGGTAATTGATGACAACATATAGATCAAAGATTCGACAAATAATAATAAGAATGAAATATATCATTGCTTTGAGAAGTATGTGATAAGTAAGAGCTCCCCCTAAATTTGTGCATTTTAAAATTTGCTTTGGACTACAAATGCACAAAGAGTTAGAGTCATGGGTTACTCTTCCATGTCACATACATCTTGGTGGAGCGCTCAAAAAGATAAGAATGAAATACATGCACTCATCACCAAAGAAAGTGAATGATCACATAAGATAGATAAGATATATCAAGCATGCATAAGTGTAGCTTATGATCAAACACATGATCATCAATGTCTCACAAGCATATCAAAGTATCTCAACCAAAAGCAAACAAAGTTTGAAAAACCACCAAATAAAGCAAGAGAGAATAAAAGCAACACACTCTCTCTCTCGAAGCCTATGATCTATACATTTTTCTCCCCCTTTGGCAACAAGTTACCAAAAAGTTCCTAGAAAATGCATAGTGCTAGATCGACTCTCAGGCTTGATCTTCTGGTGGTGGTGGAGTCTGGATCACTCCAAGGACGAAGTCTACTATAGACGTGGTTGGAGCTGGAGCTGAAGTAGATGCTGGAGCTGGTTGGGCTGGTGCTGTGGCTGGAGCTGAGGTGGTGGCTCTGGTGTCAGGAACTGGCACTGCAGTCGACCTCTGAGCTCGTGGCACTCTGGCAAATGCATCAGTTGTAGTCTTCCCTCTCCTCTCCTGCATGTCATCCTGAAGTTGCTCCACTGCAGACTGAATCTTTGTTACTTTGATATCCATGTCATAGAACTTTTGTTCTATGATCCTCTCTAAGCTTTTCTGATTCTGAGTGTGGGTGGCCAGTCCTTTCTCAATCCTCAGTGTGGATGCAATCCAGTAACTAAGCTGCTCTTGCTTGTTTTTTAGGAAATACTCAGATGCCTCCTCTTGAGTTGGCATCTTGGCAGCTTTCTCCTTCCTTGCCTTCTCCTTCTGTGCTTGAGCATGAACTGATGATGGATCATCCTTGTTCATCACAACTTCATTATCTTCAAAATCTAGATGAATAGGCAAATGTTCCTTGTCCAACAGGTATATGCCTGTGCCCATCTTGGAGTTAATTAGCTCCTGGATCTGAGGGGCATAACCACAACTCCTCTTCTGATCTGCTGCAGTTCTTTTGATGGTCTCTACCATGAGGCTCATGACTTTGAATTTCTGTGGCACATCAAAGATATGAAGCAAGTTGATTGCATGGCCTCTGATCATCTTGTGATCACCTGACTTGGGCAACAGAGTGTGCCTCAAAATCCAATTGATAGTTGGCAACCCTGACAGAAGATAATGTATAGACCCAAACTTGAAAGTATCAAGTGCCTTGTTTGGAATTTCCTTGTACATGTTGGACATAGAGTTGTGGTCCATCTTCTTCTTGGAATATATGTCTAAGTCATCCTCATGCTCCTCTGGGGCATTGATGAGCTGTGCCCACTCAACAACTGTTGATTGGTACCTCGTACCTTCAGAAATCCACACAATCCTTCCATCTGGATAGAAGTGTGCTGTGGAGTAGAACTGCATGATGAGCTCTTCATTCCACTTTGTGAGCTTCTGCCCAACAAAGTCTGCAACTCCACAACCCTTGAAGCTGTCATACACTCCAGGATAATGTTCTTCGTTTTCCTTGATAAATTTCCAATCAACCCATCTCATGTCACACACTATGGGCTTCTTATCTAGCAGCACTGCCTCATAAAAATCTTGTTGTTCCTTGGTGTGAAACCTGTAATCAACAGCAGTTCTTCTCCTTGAAGCATACGGATCTGCTTCTCTCCACTTTCTCAGCCCTGAGTCTCTTCTGATTTTCATGTCCTCAGCCACGGGATGAGCATCATTGTGGTCTGGGATGTTGGGCTTAATCTTCCCGAGCACTTGACCTTCTTCTTCTTCAGCAATGTCAGGCACTAGGGCCTTGTTCTTTTCAGCAGCTGGTATGCTCCTTGTGTTCCTCTTTGGAGCTGTCTTGGCCTTTGATGCAGCCTTGGGTTCTTCCTTGGGCTTGGATGCAGTAGCCCCTGATCTTATAGCATCACCCATCAGCTTTTGTGCCTTGGGTGCTGGTGCAGCAACCTCTTCTTCCTCTTCCTCTTCAGAATCTCTCATGATTGAGGATCTCCCAAGCACTCTAGCACTGGTCTTTTTGATCCTCTCCTTCCTCTTCTTCCCTTCTGCAGCAGCCTCTTTGGGTTCAGATCCCAAAGGGACTTGAGTAGATGCTCTGGCCTTAGACATTGGAATTCTCTTTGCAGGAACCTTTTGCTTCATGCCTGGCTTGGTGGCAGCAACAGTGCTATATTCCTTCTTAACCACTTTCTTGGAAGTGGCTTCTTCTTCTGCCACATAGTCCTCATCCTCTGATTCTGAGGTTCTTTTCTTCCTTTGTCTGGTGGCAGCTTTTGGCAAGTTACTAGGAGTGCTCCTGCTGCCTTCATCTGAGGAACTGGAGGGACTAGTGCCCTCACTCATGTGCACTTCCTGCTCTGACAGGTTTTGGCTATCACTCTGATCTGACATGATGAACAAGCTGACTGCTGACCCTGTGAACAGTTTATAGATGAGGTAGAGTGGATGAGCATCACAAAATGCAGAGATTTTTGCAAAAGAATGATTCAAAATCTAGTTTTAGTTTCCATAGAAATCATTTCGGATCTACCAATTTTTAAACTCGGTGATACCGAAGCAGCTTTGGAACCTAAACTAGTGAAGTCGGTCAGACCGAGTCACAGTTCGGTGGCACCGAGACTGCTAGGGTTTCACAAAGTTCCAAAATCGGTCACACCGATTAGTAATTCTCGGTCAGACCGAGTCTCACTTGTGCAATGGCATGAGCCAAATCGGTGGGACCGAGTTTTTAAACTCGGTGGGTCCGAGATGGTTTCGATGGAAACCTAACCCTAAAATTTTCGAATCAATCCTATTCTACGAACGCATTGACTGGATAGGAGTGTTTCAATCGTGGCTAGAAACAATAAGATCACAATGTGCTAGGAATTAGATTGGGGATAGCACAAAGATCGAGTCCATACCCTAGTTCGGTGGAGACTCGCTACAGCGGCAACGGCGGGGTTGAATTCCGTTGACGGTGATGGAGACCAGCGACTGGAGGCGGCTGGCAGCGAGGAGACGATCCGGAGACCACGTTGGCAGAGCGAGCTATCGCGCGGGCGAAGGGGTTCGGAGAAATTTCCAAATTTTTGCCCGTGACTATATATAGCCCGACCCTGTCGGTGTGACCGAGTGGAACTACTCGGTGGCACCGAGATGCAAAACTTTATACAGTTATTGCAACTCGGTGTGACCGAATGGTTCAAATCGGTTGCACCGAGATCGAAAATTCAGATCAACTTAATGATCTCGGTAGGACCGAAAGTAGGATATCGGTCAGACCGAGAATCACAAAGAGGTTTTGGAAGTTTAAGTCTATGACGAATCGGGGACTCCGAGTGCTCCTCACACAGAGTGGTTCGAATCTGACTTGATCAAATTTTGTGATGTAGCATGAATAGAGTTTGAGACGAGAAAAGCATAGATAGCTAGAGGAGGTTCTTAGGCATTCTTGTCCATCCACTTGGCAAAAGGAAATAAAACCAAACAATCAAAACAACAAGTGGATGTCCTCGAATGAGTAAAATATGCAACCAACATGCTCACACAATAAAATGGCAATTGAAATATGTGACAAAGCATGCACAACCAATTCTAGCATCTATCAAGCAATTGGCGATGACTAGGTCATCTATATATGAGTATATTGACTAAGGAGTCAAGTGAGAACACTTGATCATAGGTCATACTCATCGTTTAAGCTCAAGTGGGGTTACCACTTTTACATAAGGCATTGTTGTGTTCACATCTTTAGAGTTGCTTTAGCTCAAGTCTTAGAGCAAAGCTCCCCCTAGATGTGATATCCCCCCTAAGAGGGATGAACTAACCTTGGGTTTTGTCGATGATGACTTCATGTAGATGTTGAAGATGTGGATGCTTAATGTTGATGTCGATCACTTGGAGCTATCCATTTGAGTAAATTGCACTTTCAATACCTACATGGGTTAGTCCCACAAGGAACAAACAAGGATATCCATAGACATAGAGTGATGCACACACAAGATGATGTCCATGAAAACTTTTAGGTTACCTTGTCCCTTGTCTTACCAAGAAGAGGGTTTGTGACTCCTTGAACTAGTGCAAGATGTGGAAGTTGATTGCACTTGTTCTTGCCAAAATGATAAGAGTGAAGTATGTTGGCGGAGTCACCCTCAAGAACTCTCTAGTTCTTCTTCTTTTGGATCCACACCATCTTGATGGGAATCCTTGGAGTTGTAGTCGTACTTGATGAAGTGGAACTTGAAGTGGTCTTGGGAATCCACTTGACTAAGGTCTTAGGAGCTTCTTCAAATGCATCAATTTCCTCTTGAAGCTTGTCCTTGCCTTTTTGCTTGTAGTCTTGTGGTGGAAGATCATCTTGAGCTTGTGTCCCCTTGAAGGAAGTAGGATACTTCTCTTGTTGAGGAACAAACTTTGTCTTGGGGTTTTGATCTTCTTCCCACTCAACTCCATTGGCATTGAACTTTCGTTCAAAACCAACACCTTGATTCTTCCGGTGCCTTCCTTGCTTGCGCAAAATTTCCTCGAATTGCTTACTCCCGGCAAGGCTTTTGTACACTCCTTTCTCTATAATTCCCTTCAATAAGCTATTTTCTTGCTCAAGTGTAACTTGGCTAAGAGAATCATTAGTGTAATCAAGAGAACTACTAGAAGCAACAATATTGGATTTAGCATGATCATTGTTACTACTAGAGGAAGAATCTTTCTTGTCCTTGTTACTAGACTTGACTTGAGGCATGTAAGTGGATAAGAGTAAACACTTGGCAATGTAAGAAGAACTTTTCTTGTGGAGATCATCATTGATTGCCTTTAAAAACTCATGCTCTTGCTCAAGATTGAGCTTTTCAAAGCGTAACTTCTCATGAGCTCTTAAAAGTTCTTGATGATCTTCAAAGATAGTTTCATGAGCTAACTTAAGAGTGTTTAGTTCTTTAGTTAGAGCCCCAATCTTCTCCTTATCATTGTCATTCGTTTTATCTTGATAAGCATGATTAATTGACGTTTCATCATAGTATTCATCACTAGAGTTGTCAACAAGTAAGTCATCGTCACCTAACAAGTCATCTTCATCACTATCAAAATCAACATACTCGGGGTGTGTTACCTTTGGACCTTTGGTCATGAAGCATCTTCCAATTCCTTCATTTGGTGAGTCAAATATATCGTAGGAGTTGGTTGACACAAGTGCTAGACCGGCAACACCTTCATCTTGAGTATATTCGGAATCGGAGTGATGACTTCTCTCGGAGTGGTTGTCAGAGTCAGAGCCGGATACCCATTCACCAACATGAGCTTGATGTCTTCGTTTTGTGTAGCTCCTTGATGATTTTTCCTTCCTTTCCGAATCCTTGCTTCTCCGTGAGTGTCTTCGTTCATAACGATCATCTCTACTCCTTCTCTCTCTTGGTGGTGATTCTTCTCTTTTGCTTCTTCTTTTTGGAGAGTCTTCTCTTCTCTTGTAGGGAGTCGTACACTCATTGGAATAGTGTCCGGGTCTTCCACAATTGTAGCAGTTTCGCTCTCGACTAGAAGATCTTTTTTCATTGTAGGACCTTGACTTGGAGCTTCTATCTTTGCTTCTACTCTTGTAGAACTTGTTGAAATTTTTCACCATTAAGCTCAATTCTTCATTGAAGTTTTGTTTCTCACTTGATGATGTAGGGGCTTCACATGAGGCTTTGTAGGAACCACTCGATTTGTTGTGAAGTTCCTCTTTATCCTTAAGTGACATCTCATGAGCAACAATTCTTCCAATTACCTCCTTTGGCTAGAGATCTTTGTAATTGGGCATCATTTGGATCAATGTGCACACGGTATCATATTTTCCATCCAAGGCTCTTAGAATCATCTTGAGGATGAATCTATCGGTCACCTCTTCACTCCCTAAGCCGGCAATCTCATTTGTGATGAGAGCAATCCTAGAGTACATTTCAGCGACACCTTCACCATCCTTCATTTTGAACTTGTCAAGTTGACTTTGAAGCACATCCAATTTGGATTCCTTGACGGAGTCGGTACCTTCATGCATATCAATCAAAGTGTCCCAAATTTCCTTTGCATTCTCAAGACGGCTGATTTTGTTGAATTCTTCAGGGCACAATCCGTTGAAGAGAATATCACAAGCTTGAGCATTGTACAGCAACATCTTCAACTCATCCGTGGTAGCTTCACGATTTGGTTCTCTCCCAGCAAAGAAGTCACCTTGCAAACTAACACACACAATAGCCCAAACGGCGGGGTTATGTCCAAGATTATGCATTTTCATTTTATGCTTCCAACTAGCAAAATTAGTACCATCAAATTAAGGACCTCTATGGTGATAATTTCCCTCGCTAGACGCCATACTCTCCTAGGTTTTGAAACCAAGGCTATGACCACCAAAAGCTATGGAAATCAAAGCAAATGGAGACCAAAGCTCTGATACCACTTGTAGGATCGAAAGTATGTCTAGAGGGGGGTGATTAGACTACTTGACCAAATAAAAACTTAACCTTTTCCCAATTTTAGTTCTTGTTAGATTTTAGCTATTTTAGGACAAGTCAAGCAATCATCCCACAATTCAAGCAAGCATGCAAAGAGTATATTGGCAGCGGAAAATAAAGCATGCAACTTGCAAGAATGTAAAGGGAAGGGTTTGGAGAATTCAAACGCAATTGGAGACACGGATGTTTTTCCCGTGGTTCGGATAGGTTGTGCTATCCTACATCCACGTTGATGGATACATCAACCCACGAAGGGTAACGGTTGCGCGAGTCCATGGAGGGCTCCACCCACGAAGGGTCCATGAAGAAGCAACCTTGTCTATCCCACCATGGCCATCGCCCATGAAGGACTTGCCTCACTAGCGGTAGATCTTCATGAAGTAGGCGATCTCCTTGCCCTTACAAACTCCTTGGTTCAACTCCACAATCTTGTCGGAGGCTCCCAAGTGACACCTAGCCAATCTAGGAGACACCACTCTCCAAGAAGTAACAAATGGTGTGTTGATGATGAACTCCTTGCTCTTGTGCTTCAAATGATAGTCTCCCCAACACTCAACTCTCTCTCACAGGATTTGGATTTGGTGGAAAGAAGATTTGAGTGGAAAGCAACTTGGGGAAGGCTAGAGATCAAGATTCATGTGGTAGGAATGGAATATCTTGGCCTCAACACATGAGTAGGTGGTTCTCTCTCAGAACATATGAGTTGGAAGTGTAGATGTGTTCTGATGGCTCTCTCCACAAGTGAAGAGGAGGTGGAGGGGTATATGTAGCCTCCACACAAAATCCAACCGTTACACAGAATTTACCAATCTCGGTGGGACCGAATCAACAAACTCGGTCAGACCGAAATAGTAAACTTAGTGACCGTTAGAGATTTTCGGTGGGACTGACATGCAACTCGGTAGGACCGATATGGTTAGGGTTAGGGCATAACGTAATCTCGGTGAGACCGATTACACAAACTCGGTGAGACCGATTTGGTAATAAGCTAACCAGAGGGTTGGTCAGGCAAACTCGGTGGGACCGATTCGCTCTTCTCAGTGAGACCGAAATGTTACGAAAAGGAAACAGTGAGTTTACATTGCAATCTCAGTGGGACCGATCCGCTCTTTTGGTGAGACCTAAAAGTTACGAAAATGAAATTGAGAAATTGCAATCCCATCTCAGTGAGACCGAGATCCCTATCGGTAGAACCGATTTGCTAGGGTTTGGCAATGGCTATGACAAGTGAAACTCGGTGGCGCCGGGTTGAAAGAATCGGTAGGGCCGAGTTTGGCTTTGGGTTTAGGTCAAGTGTGGATATGGGAAAGTAGCTGAGGATTTTGGAGCATATCATTAAGCACATGAAGCAAGAGGCTCATTAAGCAACACCTCATCCCTCCTTGATAGTATTGGCTTTTCCTATGGACTCAATGTGATCTTGGACCACTAAAATGTAAAATGAAGAGTCTTGAGCATGTGAGCTAGAGCCAATCCTTTGTCCTTAGCATTTTGAGGGTTCCACTTTCACCATCCATGCCATGCCAATCATTGAGCTTTCCTGAAATGATCATCTTGGAATGGCATTAGCTCAATGAGCTATATGTTGTTATGAATTACCAAAACCACCTAGGGATAGTTGCACTTTCAGAGGTTGAGCACTCCAAGCCCGCCATGCTTTTTCGGTCTACATACCATGTCCCAGGCAGCCAAGGAGTTGCATTTGTTTCCTTGTTCAGTCTTCTTAGTCTAGAGGCACCTGCGCATGATTTTGTCCAGCATTTCCAAGATCTTAGGATGAATCTTGAGCGTACACAAGGCATAAATGAGCAATGAGGTGACCGTTGCATTTAACCATGAAAGCTTCCCCCCATAGGACATCATGGAGATGGTTGAAGTGAGGCGACGTTCAACACTGCAAACCAACGACATGAGGTCTTGGACTGTGGGTTTTGAAATGCCCATGGGGAGGTAGGTACGTGAAGGGCATAGTGCCAACGGTGCAACCAAAGATGTTTGCCAGATCAGTCGCCGAGGTCGAATCAAGGTTGATAGGGATCAACGTGGACTTGTGAAAGTTAATCTTCAGGCCGACACACGATGCATAGTTAGACATGATCTGTTTGATGGCAGTGGCTTGCCTAGGGCAAGTAGGTAGGACCAGGATTGTGTCGTCAGCGTATTGGATGACAAGGTAGTCAGTTTGTCCTAGGCAAGGAAACGGTAAGTTAATTCTACCTTGTCTGAACGCATCATTGATGGCAGCTTGGAGCAGGTCGGCCGCCAGAACAAACAACAGAGGTGAGAGGGGGTCTCCCTGCCTCACACCACTCTTGCAGAGAAATTGTCGGTCCGATACTCCATTGAGAAGGATCGAGGATCGACCAGAGGAGAATATACATTAAATCCATTTGATCCATTTATCATTGAAGCCCATATGTTTCATTATGTTGATCATAGGTCTGTGACCAATGGTGTCAAATGCCTTTCCAAAATCAAGCTTCAGTAATATAATCTGTCTCTTCGAGGCATGGCACTGGTGGATATATTGGTGAAGGCCCAGGACAGGCAGTCTTGGATGGTCCGACCCTTAATGAAACTGTACTAATTACGGTGGATGCAGCCGATTAGCCAAGAGCTTGGTGATTAGTTTGAGGCAACAGTTGAGGAGGGTGATCGACCGATAATCATTAACAGTTTCAGGCAAGTTGTTCTTGGGGATGAGTGTGATTAGAATGTCGTTGATGCTTGTAAGGTCGAGATCGCCAGCGTGAAATTGTTCATGTAATGCATAGAAGTCATGTTTGATCAGGGGCCAACAAATTTTGAGGAATGCCCCACTGAAGCCATCAGGGCCAGGCGCCCGATCCGTTGGCATCTCATTTATCACTACGTTGATCTCCGCATGTGTGAAGGGTTCCGTAAGTTGGTCCAGGTTATCAACACATTTAACGATGGCAGGTAGATCAAACTTCATTTCTGCAGGGGAGACAGTCCCAAGGCAATTCTTATAGGTTTGGAATAGCAGGGCCTCTTTGCTTGGGTGATCTTCTATTTGATTACCATCACTATCCTGAAAACAAGCTATGTTGTTGTTGCGATAGCGTTCAGTTGCAGCTGCTTGAAAAAACTTAGTATTTTCATCGCTGAATTTAATCCAACATATAGTGCAATGTTTTTTCCAGCATTGCTTCTGGTATTGTAGCAATCTGAGCAAGTGTTTTTTAAGAATACCTCTGAAGTTGGTTTCAGGAATGGACAAGATTCTCTTGTTTTCTAGCGCATCCAAGTCAGCTAGGACTCTGTTGCAGTTGTTAATGGCGATCGAAAGGCGGGAAATTGTTTTGCTCCAACTTTTGAGGGCATATCTGAGGGCTTTGAATTTGTGGCATAGGACCGTTGCAGCATTTTGCAATCTCGCTAGTTTGTCCCAAGTTTCTCTGACAATGTCCATGAAGCCAGGGTGTTGTATCCAGTAGGATTCAAATCCGAAGAGCTTGCAACATGGAATCTTGGTTTCAATCGTAACAACGCAAGGGATGTGATCCGAGATAGGTTTCCCTAGTGGTTTGACAAGAGTTGTGGGGTATTCATTCGTCCAGTGGATCGGCATAAAGAACCAATCGAGTTGTTCGAGGAGTGGGTCGAGTTGCATGTTGCTCCAGGTGTAGGTGCAACCTTTTACATGTAGTTCAATAAGATTTTGTTGTCGGATGATATCGTTAAATGTGAACATATCCTGAGTGCTACCACCTGGTTTATTACGATTGGCCGGTGCCCTGATGTGATTAAAATCGCCTAAGAGCAGCCAATCTTGGGTGTTCGGGATCTCCAGGTCATAGAGCCAGTTGGTGTACATGACACGATCGTCGCTCGCGCACGGCCCGTAAATGTTAGCTAGAGTCCACGATTGAGTGGATTGCGTACCGACAAAGTGTATTACGAGTGCAAATACGTCAGACGATAGAACATCGCCGGTAAACATCGAGCTTTTCCAAATTGTAACAAGGCCATCAAAAGAACCCCGAGAAGGAACAAAAGCAAAGCGATCAAACTGCCGCGGGCAACACAACTTAATAAATGCAAGATCAAATAAAGGTTTTTTGGTCTCTTGCAGACATATAATAGAGCAGCCACTGGAGAGTACGTCATTATGAAGCGCAAGTTGTTTAGGTTCAGAGTTCAGACCTCTAATGTTCCAGGGGAGAGCATCCCAGCTTCGCAAATGTGTCATTTCGATTAATAATACTAAGTAGAGGTGTGGGCCTCTCCATCGCCAGCGTCTTCAGCCCAAATCTCCGCAACAGAGGTTGAAGTGGTGGAAGCCGAAGGTGCAGCCTGGAGAGCTTCTTCAGTAAGTTCAAAAGCGGGGACAACCCACTGATTGGTACCAATAGCCTGCAGAACTGGAATAGGAGTTGGCGGTGGGAGCTCATCATGCGCAGTCCCAGGATCGGTGCTAGAAGAAGATGAGCCTATGGACGGAATGATCCTGGAGAGAACCTTGGAAGTGACCGTGCGATTGTCAGAGTTCTGGTTGATACGAAACCCATTGTACTTGTTGGTCCTGGTGCTCCGTCTGACTTCAGTGGTCATGATGGGGGCAAATGCTTTGGTCGGCGGCCGCGGGTCACTAAAGGGCCAGTGGGAGCAGTGATAGAGCCAACTGCAGCAAGACCCAGACCCTCCTGAGGCAGACCAATAGCATGCCCAGAAAGGGTTTCAGAGCCACTCACTGGTGCAAGGAGTGCAGATGGAGCAGGCAACGCTTCAGTAATGCCAATAGTAGGGTGCTGGTTGGACACTGACTCGGCAGGTGCATCAGTAGGAAGATTGCCTGGCTCTTCCGCTAACATAGCCTGGTTAGGGTGTGCATCTGAAGATTCTTGGATTTCAGGCTGGAGCTCTTTGATAACCATTGAGGAAGCTTGCTGTTGAGCAAAGTGAAGGCCAGAATTGTCAGAAGACACAAGGATTGATATCTCATTGATATTGTTTCTCATACCATAACCATCAGACCATGGGCCAATTGTGGAGATCATTGGCCTTAGAGCTTCAAAGATGAAAGTGTTCTGCTGCTGCTTGGGCACAGGTTCAGAAATCAAGAGGGACAGTAGAGCATTATGTAGGATCGAAAGTATGTCTAGAGGGGGGGGGGGTGATTAGACTACTTGACCAAATAAAAGCTTAACCTTTTCCCAATTTTAGTTCTTGGCAGATTTTAACTATCTTAGGACAAGTCGAGCAATCATCACACAATTCAAGCAAGCATGCAAACAGTATATTGGCAGCGGAAAGTAAAGCATGCAACTTGCAAGAATATAAAGGGAAGGGTTTTGAGGATTCAAACGCAATTGGAGACACGGATGTTTTTTCCCGTGGTTCGGATAGGTGGTGCTATCCTACATCCACATTGATGGAGACATCAACCCACGAAGGGTAACGGTTGCGCGAATCCATGGAGGGCTCCACCCACGAAGGATCCACGAAGAAGCAACCTTGTCTATCCCACCATGGCCATCGCCCACGAAGGACTTGCCTCACTAGCGGTAGATCTTCACGAAGTAGGCGATCTCCTTGCCCTTACAAACTCCTTGGTTCAACTCCACAATCTTGTCGGAGGCTCCCAAGTGACACCTAGCCAATCTAGGAGACACCACTCTCCAAGAAGTAACAAATGGTGTGTTGATGATGAACTCCTTGCTCTTGTGCTTCAAATGATAGTCTCCCCAACACTCAACTCTCTCTCATAGGATTTGGATCTGGTGGAAAGAAGATTTGAGTGGAAAGCAACTTGGGGAAGGCTAGAGATCAAGATTCATATGGTTGGAATGGAATATCTTGGTCTCAACACATGAGTAGGTGGTTCTCTCTCAGAACATATGAGTTGGAATGGTGTATGTGTTCTGGTGGCTCTCTCCACGAGTGAAGAGGAGGTGGAGGGGTATATATAGCCTCCACACAAAATCCAACCGTTACACAGAATTTACCAATCTCGGTGGGACCGAATAAACAAACTCGGTCGGACCGAAATAGTAAACCTAGTGACCGTTAGGAATTTCGGTGGGACTGGCATGCAACTCGGTAGGACCGATTCGGTTAGGGTTTGGGCATATCATAATCTCGGTGAGACCGATTGCACAAACTCGGTGAGACCGAGTTTGGCAATAAGCTAACCAGAGAGTTGGTCAGGCAAACTCGGTGGGACCGACTCACTCTTTCAGTGAGACCGAAAAGTTACAAGAAGGAAACATGGAGTTTACATTGCAATCTCGGTGGGACCGATTCGCTCTTTCGGTGAGACCGAAATGTTACGAAAGGGAAACAGAGAGTTTGCAATCCCATCTCGGTGAGACCGAGATCCTTATCGGTAGGACCGAATTGCTAGGGTTTGGCAGTCGCAAATGACAAGTGAAACTCGGTGGCGCCGGATTGAAAGAATCGGTATGACCGAGTTTGGCTTAGGGTTTAGGTCATTTGTGGCTATGGAAAAGTGGTTGAGGATTTTGGAGCATATCACCAAGCACATAAAGCAAGAGGCTCATTAAGCAACACCTCATCCCTCCTTGATAGTATTGGCTTTTCCTAAAGACTCAATGTGATCTTGGATCACTAAAATATAAAATGAAGAGTCTTGAACTTTTGAGCTTGAGCCAATTCTTTGTCCTTAGCATTTTGAGGGTTCCACTTTCACATCCATGCCATGCCAATCATTGAGCTTTCCTGAAATAATCATCTTGAAATAGCATTAGCTCAATGAGCTATATGTTGTTATGAATTACCAAAACCACCTAGGGATAGTTGCACTTTCAATCTCCCCCTTTTTGGTAATTGATGACAACATATAGATCAAAGCTTCGACAAATTATAATAATCATGAAATACATCGTCGCTTTGAGAATTATGTGGCAAGTAAGAGCTCCCCCTAAATTTGTGCATATTTAGAATTTGCTTTGGACTGCAAATGCACAAGGAGTTAGAGTCATGGGTTACTCTTCCATGTCACATACATCTTGGTGGAGCGCTAAAAAATGATAAGATTGAAATACATGCACTCATCACCAAGAATAGTGAGTGATCACATAAGATAGATAGAATAATAATAGCATTAAGCAAACATTAAGTGTAGCTTATGATCAAACACATGATCATCGATGTCTCACAGATAAGGACGTAGTATCTCACACACAAGCAAATAAAGTTTGAAAAACCACCAAATAAAACAAGAGAGAATAAAAGCAACACTCTCTCTCTCTCGAAGCCTATGATCTATACATTTTCTCCCCCTTTGGCAACAAGTTACCAAAAAGTTCCTAAAAAATGAATAGTGCTAAGTGGACGCTCAGGCTTGATCTTCAGGTGGTGGTGGAGTCCAGAGCACTCCAAGGACGAAGCCTTCGGTAGACGTGGTTGGAATTGAGGCTGAAGTGGATGCTGGAGCTGGTGGAACTGAGGCTGTGGCTGGCGCAGACGTGGTAGCTCTGGTGTCAGCAACTGGCATTGCAGACGACCTTGGACCTCGTGGCACCCTGGCAAAAGCATCAGTCGTAGTCCTGCCTCTCCTCTCATTCATGTCATCCTAGAGCTGCTCCACGGCAGTCTGTATCTCTATCACCTTGATGTCCAAATCATAGAACCTCTGTTCCATGATCCTCTCTAAGCTTGCCTGGTTCTGAGTTAGGGTGGCTAGTCCTTGCTCAATCTGCAGGGTGGACGCAATCAGGTAACCAAGCTGCTCTTGTTTGGTTTTCAGAAAATATTCAGATGCCTCCTCTTGAGTAGGCATCCTGGCAGCTTTCTCCTTCTTCGCCTTCTCCTTCTTGGCTTGTGCTTGGGCAGATGATGGCTCATTCTCAGTCATGATCACTTGATTATCTTCGAAGTCTGGACGGATGGGCAGGTGTTCCTTATCCAACAAGTATGTGCCCATGCCCATCTTTGAGTTGATGAGCTCCTGAATCTGTGGGGCATACCCACAACTCCTCTTCTGATTTGCTGCAGTCCTTTTGATTATTTCCACTATGAGGCTCATGACTTTGAATTTCTGAGGCACGTCAAAGATATGAAGCAAGTTGATCGCGGGACCTCTAATCATCTTGTGATCTCCAGACTTGGGCAATAGGGTGTGCCTCAGTATCCAATTGATAGTGGGCAGTCCTGATAGAAGATAATGCACTAAGACAAATTTGAAAGTGTCAAGTGCTTCATTTGGAATCTCCTTGTACATGTTGGACATTGAGTTGTGGTCCATCTTCTTCTTGGCATAAATGTCCAAGTCATCTGCTTGCTCCTCTGGGGCATGAATTAGCTGAGCCCATTCAGCAACTGTGGACTAGTACCTCGTACCTTCTGACATCCAAGTGATCCTCCCATCTGGGTAGAAGTGTGCTGTGGAGTAGAATTGCATGATTAGCTCCTCGTTCCACTTTGTGAGCTTCTGCCCAACAAAGTCTGCAACTCCACACGCACTAAAGCTGTCATACATGCCAGGGAAGTACTCTTAATTGTCCTTGATATACTGCCAATCGACCCATCTCATATCGCAGACAATGGGCTTCTTATCTAGCAGCACTGTCTCATAGAAATCCTGCTGCTCCTTGGTGTGAAACCTGTAGTCAACTGCAGTCCTTCTCCTAGAAGCATACGGATCTGCTTCTCTCCACTTCCTCAGCCCTGAATCTCTCCTGAGCTTCATATCCTCAGCCACAGGATGAGCATCGTTGTGGTCTGGGATCTTGGGCTTGAGCTTTCTTAGGACATTCTCTTCCTCTTCCTCTGCAACTTCAGGCACTGGGGCCTTGTTCTTTTCAGTGGCTGGGATGCTTCTTGTGTTTCTCTTTGGTGCACTCTTTGGCTTAGATGCAGCCTTGGGTGCTTCCTTGGGCTTGGATGCAGTTGCCCCTGACCTTATGGCATCTCCCATAAGTTTGGGTGCCTTGGGTGCTGGTGCAGCAACCTCTTCTTCTTCCTCCTCATCTTCCATGATGGAGGCCTTGCCAAGCACTCTGGCTACAGTCTTCTTGACCCTTTCCTTCCTCTTTTTGCCCTCAGCAACAACTGGCTTTGTGGGTGCAGGCTTCACAGTTGAAGCTCTAACCTTAGACATGGGCTGCCTGCCTGCTGGCCTTTTGATTTTCAGCCCTGGCTTTGTGCCTTGAGCTGGCTCAACTCTCCTTGATGTGGCCTCTTCCTCTGCCACATAATCTTCATCTTCAGAATCAGAAGTTCTCTTCTTCCTTTGTCTAGTGGCAGCCTTAGGCAGATTGCTGGGGGTGCTCCTGCTGCCATCATCTGAAGAGCTGGAGGGACTAGTGCCCTCAATCATCACCACTTGCTGCTCTGAGAGGTTCTGGCTGTCACTTTGGTCTGACATGATGCAAACTCTGACTGCTGACCCTGTGAATAGATTATAGATGAGATAGAGTGGATGAGCATCACAAAGTGCAGAGATTTTGCAAAAGAGTAATTCAAAAACTTAGTTTTAGTTTCCCACTGAAATCATCTCGGATCTACCGATTTTCAAACTCGGTGACACCGAAGCAGTTTTGGCACCAGAACTAGTGAACTCGGTCAGACCGAGTCATAGTTCAGTGGCACCGAGACTGCTAGGGTTTCACAGAGTTCCAAAATCAGTCACACCGATAAGTAATTCTCGGTCAGACCGAGTTTTACTTGTGCAATGGCATAAGCCGAATCGGTGGGACCGAGTTTTTCAACTCGGTGGGTCCGAGATGGTTTCGGTGGAAACCTAACCCTAAAATTTTCGAATTAAACCTAATCTACGAGTTCATTGACTGGATAGGAGTTTATCAAATGTGGCAAGAATCATGATGATCACAATGTGCTAGGAATCGGATTGGAGAATAGCACAAAGATCGAGTCCATACCCTAGTTCGGCGGAGACTCGCTACGGCGGCAACGGCGGGGTAGAATTCCCGTTGACGGCGACAGAGACCAGCGACTGGAGGCGGCTGGCGGCGAGGAAGACGATCCGGAGACCCAGGAGGCAGAGCGAGCTATGCACGGGCGAAGAGGTTTAGGAGAAATTTCCAAAATTTTCCCCGTCACTATATATAGCCCGACACTGTCGGTGTGACTGAGTGGTTCAAATTGGTTGCACCGAGATCGAAAACCTAGATCAACTTAATGATCTCGGTAGGACCAAAAGTATGGTATCGGTCAGACCGAGAATCACAAAGAGGTTTTGGAAGTTTAAGTCTATGACGAATCGGGGACTCCGAGCGCTCCTCACACAGAGTGGTTCGAATCTGACTTGATCAAATTTTGTGATGCAGCATGAATAGAGTTTGAGACGAGAAAAGCATAGATAGCTAGAGGAGGTTCTTAGGCATTCTTGTCCATCCACTTGGCAAAAGAAGATAAAGCCAAACAATCAAAACAACAAGTGGATGTCCTCGAATGAGTAAAATATGCAACCAACATGCTCACACAATAAGATGGCAAATGAAATATGTGGCAAAGCATGCACAACCAATTCTAGCATCTATCAAGCAATTTGCGATGACTAGGTCATCTATATATGAGTATATTGACTTAGGAGTCAAGTCAGAACACTTGATCGTAGGTCATACTCATCGTTTAAGCTCAAGTGGGGTTACCACTTTTACATAAAGCATTGTTGTATTCACATCTTTAGAGTTGCTTTACCTCAAGTTTTTTTAGAGTAAAGCTCCCCCTAGATGTGATATCCCCCCTAAGAGGGATGAACTAACCTTGGGTTTTGTCGATGATGACTTCATGTAGATGTTGAAGATGTGGATGCTCAATGTTGATGTAGATCACTTGGAGCTATCCATTTGAGTGAATTGCACTTTCAATACCTACATGGGTTAGTCCCACGAGGAACAAACAAGGATATCCATAGACATAGAGTGATGCATACACAAGATGATGTCCATGAAAACTTTAGGTTACCTTGTCCCTTGTCTTACCAACAAGAGGGTTTGTGACTCCTTGAACTAGTGCATGATGTGGAAGTTGATTGCACTTGTTCTTGCCAAAATGATGAGAGTGAAATATGTTGGCAGAGTCACCCTCAAGAACTCTCTAGTTCTTCTTCTTTTGGATCCACACCATCTTGATGGGAATCCTTGGAGTTGTAGTCGTACTTGATGAAGTGGAACTTGACGTGGTCTTGGGAATCCACTTGACTAAGGTCTTAGGAGCTTCTTCAAATGCAACAATCTCCTCTTGAAGCTTGTACTTGCCTTTTTGCTTGTAGTCTTGTGGTGGAAGATCATCTTGAGCTTGTGTCCCCTTGAAAGAAGTATCATACTTCTCTTGTTGAGGAACAAACTTTGCCTTGGGGTATTGATCTTCTTCCCACTCAACTCCATTTGCATTGAACTTTCGTTTGAAACCAACACCTTTATTCTTCCGGTGCATTCCTTGCTTGCGCACAATTTCCTCGAATTGCTTACTCCCGGCAAGGCTTTTGTACACTCCATTCTCTATAATCCCCTTCAACAAGCTATTTCCTTGCTCAAGTGTAACTTGGCTAAGAGAATCATTAGTGGAATCAAGAGAACTACTAGAAGCAACAATATTAGATTTAGCATGATCATTGTTACTACTAGAGGAAGAATCTTTCTTGTTCTTGTTACTAGACTTGACTTGAGGCATGTAAGTGGATAATAGTAAACGCTTGGCAATGTAAGAAGAACTTTTCTTGCGGAGATCATCATTGATTGCTTTTAAGAACTCATGCTCTTGCTCAAGATTGAGCTTTTCAAAGCGTAATTTCTCATGAGCTCTTAAAAGTTCTCGATGATCTTCGAAGATAGTTTCGTGAGCTAACTTAAGAGTGTTTAGTTCTTTAGTTAGAGCCTCAATCTTCTCCTTATCATTGTCATTCATATTATCTTGATTAGCATGATTAATTGATGTTTCATCATAGTACTCATCGCTAGAGTTGTCAACAAGCAAGTCATCATCACCTAACAAGTCATCTTCATCACTATTAAAATCAACATACTCGGGGTGTGTTACCTTAAGACCTTTGGCCATGAAGCATCTTCCAATTCCTTCATTTGCTGAGTCAAATATGTCGTAGGAGTTGGTTGACACAAGTGCTAGACCGGCAACACCTTCATCTTGAGTATCTTCGGAGTTGGAGTGATAACTTCTCTCGGAGTGGCTGTCGGAGTCGGAGCCGGATACCCATTCACCAACATGAGCTTGATGTCTTCGTTTTGTATAGCTCCTTGTATGATTTTTCCTTCCTTTCCGAATCCTTGCTTCTCCGTGAGTATCTCCGTTCATAACGACCATCTCTACTCCTTCTCTCTCTTGGTGGTGATTCTTTGCTTCTTCTTTTTGGAGAATCTTCTCTTCTCTTGTAGGGAGTCATACACTCATTGGAATAGTGTCCGGGTCTACGACAATTATAGCAGTTTCGCTCTCGACTAGAAGATCTTTTGTCATTGTAGGACCTTGACTTGAAGCTTCTATCTTTGCTTCTACTCTTGTAGAACTTGTTGAAGTTCTTCACCATTAAGCTCAATTCTTCATTGAAGTTTTGTTTCTCACTTGATGATGTGGGGACTTCACATGAGGCTTTGTAGGCACCACTTGATTTGTTGTGAAGTTCCTCTTTATCCTTGAGTGACATCTCATGAGCAACAATCCTTCCAATCACTTCCGTTGGTTTGAGATCTTTGTAATTGGGCATCATTTGAATCAATGTGCACACGGTATCATATTTCCCATCCAAGGCTCTTAGGATCTTCTTGATGATGAATCTATCGGTCATCTCTTCACTTCCTAAGCCGGCAATCTCATTTGTGATGAGAGCAAGCCTAGAGTACATTTCGGTGACACCTTCACCATCCTTCATCTTGAACTTGTCAAGTTGACTTTGGAGCACATCCAACTTGGATTCCTTGACGGAGTCGGTACCTTCGTGCATATCAATCAAAGTGTCCCAAATTTCCTTTGCATTCTCAAGACGGTTGATTTTGTTGAATTCTTTGGGGCACAATCCGTTGAAGAGAATATCACAAGCTTGAGCATTGTATTGCAACATCTTCAACTCATCCGTGGTAGCTTCACGGTTTGGTTTCCTCCCATCAAAGAACTCACCTTGCAAACCAACACAAACAATAGCCCATACGGCGGGGTTATGTCCAAGAATATGCATTTTCATTTTATGCTTCCAACTAGCAAAATTAGTACCATCAAAGTAAGGACCTCTACGGTGATAATTTCCCTCGCTAGACGCCATACTCTCCTTGGTTGTGAAACCAAGGCTATGACCACCAAAAGCTATGGAGATCAAGGCAAATGGAGACCAAAGCTCTGATACCACTTGTAGGATCGAAAGTATGTCTA
Source organism: Triticum monococcum (assembly GCA_034509565.1). Lineage (NCBI taxonomy): Eukaryota > Viridiplantae > Streptophyta > Magnoliopsida > Poales > Poaceae > Triticum > Triticum monococcum. Next base: position 358,997,376 of record CM067845.1, on the reverse strand, counting down.
GAGGGGGGGTGATTAGACTACTTGACCAAATAAAAGCTTAACCTTTTCCCAATTTTAGTTCTTGGCAGATTTTAACTATCTTAGGACAAGTCAAGCAATCATCACACAATTGAAGCAAGCATGCAAAGAGTATATTGGCAACGGAAAGTAAAGCATGCAACTTGCATGAATATAAAGGGAAGGGTTTTGAGGATTCAAACGCAATTGGAGACACGGATGTTTTTCCCGTGGTTCGGATAGGTGGTGCTATCCTACATCCACGTTGATGGAGACTTAAACCCACGAAGGGTAACGGTTGCGCGAGTCCACGGAGGGCTCCACCCACGAAGGGTCCACGAAGAAGCAACCTTGTCTATCCCACCATGGCCATCGCCCACGAAGGACTAGCCTCACTAGCGGTAGATCTTCACGAAGTAGGCGATCTCCTTGCCCTTACAAACTCCTTGGTTCAACTCCACAATCTTGTCGGAGGCTCCCAAGTGACACCTAGCCAATCTAGGAGACACCACTCTCCAAGAAGTAACAAATGGTGTGTTGATGATGAACTCCTTGCTCTTGTGCTTCAAATGATAGTCTCCCCAACAGTCAACTCTCTCTCATAGGATTTGGATCTGGTGGAAAGAAGATTTGAGTGGAAAGCAACTTGGGGAAGGCTAGAGATCAAGATTCATATGGTTGGAATGGAATATCTTGCTCTCAACACATGAGTAGGTGGTTCTCTCTCAGAACATATGATTTGGAATGGTGTATGTGTTCTGATGGCTCTCTCCACGAGTGAAGAGGAGGTGGAGGGATATATATAGCCTCCACACAAAATCCAACCGTTACACACAATTTACCAATCTCGGTGGGACCGAATAAACAAACTCGGTCGGACCGAAATAGTAAACCTAGTGACCATTAGGAATTTCGGTGGGACTGACATGCAACTCGGTAGGATCGATTCGGTTAGGGTTTGGGCATAACGTAATCTCGGTGAGACCGATTGCACAAACTCGATGAGACCGAGTTTGGCAATAAGCTAACCAGAGAGTTGGTCAGGCAAACTCGGTGGTACCGACTCGCTCTTTCGGTGAGACCGAAAAGTTACAATAAGGAAACATAGAGTTTACATTGCAATCTCGGTGGGACCGATTCGCTCTTTCGGTGAGACCGAAAAGTTACGAAAGGGAAACAGAGAGTTTGCAATCCCATCTCGGTGAGACCGAGATCCTTATCGGTAGGAACGAATTGCTAGGGTTTGGCAGTGGCAAATGACAAGTGAAACTCGGTGGCGCCGGATTGAAAGAATCGGTATGATCGAGTTTGGCTTAGGGTTTAGGTCATTTGTGGCTATGGAAAAGTGGTTGAGGATTTTGGAGCATATCACCAAGCACATAAAGCAAGAGGCTCATTAAGCAACACCTTATCCCTCCTTGATAGTATTAGGTTTTCCTAAAGACTCAATGTGATCTTGGATCACTAAAATATAAAATGAAGAGTCTTGAACTTTTGAGCTTGAGCCAATTCTTTGTCCTTAGCATTTTGAGGGTTCCACTTTCACATCCATGCCATGCCAATCATTGAGCTTTCCTAAAATAATCATCTTGAAATAGCATTAGCTCAATGAGCTATATGTTGTTATGAATTACCAAAACCACCTCGGGATAGTTGCACTTTCACATTACCCTCAGCAGAAAGACCCAAGTGAATACCTTGCTTATGCATTGCAACTGTAACAGTGAGAGATTCAGTAGGCATTGGGGGATGCAACTGTTGGGGAGGCAATGGTGGTAGAATGAGCAGGGTAGAATTCTCGGAGCTGTTGTCATCAGAGACTGTGATAGAGTCATTCCAAGCTTGTGTGGCACTATCTGTGATGTTATCTTCAGGGACTAAACCATGCTAAACAGTCAGTCCTTATGCAGCCAGCCACGCTTGGTAATTGACCAGGTAGGGTGGTAGGGCTGGGAGTTGAGGGGCCGGCGGTGCAGGCCAAGCATCCCAAACTGGTTGAGCAGGTCCATCTACCTCAACATTGTCACCATTGTTAGCCGCAGGAGGTGCAGCATTTCGGACCAGCCAGTTATGGACTTGCTGCTAGTAAAGATGCTCGGCAGTGAGGCCGGGCCCAAACTGGGGGTGCGGGTTGCCATCTGGAGGCGGAGGTTCCTCCCCCGCCGGCATAACTTCCGGCAGGAGGCCATTCCAGTCATTGCTTGTCAGAATTGTAATTTGCACAGTACAGCAGTCCCTGGCGCCGCCCAACTGCCAGACAACAAACCTTTTGGGGATCAGATTGAGGTGGATGATACAAGCCTTCAGAAGGATGTATCGCCTGTCCTATCGGAGTGTGGGGTTCCGGCAAACCCTTAAGGTTCGAACACTGGGGTGCGCGCGAAGTCTTTCCCTCCAACTGATCTACGCTCTTGCTCACTAAGATCTTGCAGACGAACTCGATGAACTCACAACATAGAAAGACACGGGGTTTATACTGGTTTGGGCCATCGTTGTGGTGTAATACCCTACTCCAGTGTGGTGTTGGTGGATTGCCTCTTGGGCTGGTGATGAACAATACAAGGGAAGAACAGCCTCCTAAGGTTGAGGTGTTCTTGTGCTTTGAGACTTGTGGTGTGTCTCTCCCTTGCTTAGATCCGATCCCCTTGCCTCCCTCCGATCCACTGTGTGGCTAGCCCTACATATAGAGGCCCTGGTCCTCTTCCCAAATATCGAGCGGGAAGGGAGCCAACAATGGCGGGCTAATTTGAAGGGGGACAGCTAGTACAAGCTATCCTGACAAAAGTGGTCTTCGCCTGCACAAAGCTCTGGTGGTGACGCTGTCTTGGGCTCCACGATGACCTCCGTCCTGCAGTCCATGGTCTTGGTCTTGTTGCACCGAAATGGCAACCTTTGCCTAATGCCTCGGTACTCCGTGGCTGCGCTTGCCTCCCTTGCACCAAAGAGGAAACAAGGACGCTGCGCGCGCTGGCGCCCGCCTGGTGTCAATAGTCATGGCTCACGTCACGAGAGCCTCATGAGGTTCGCCTCGCCTTGATATCTCCGCTCCTCATGGGCCTGCCTAGCCAGGCCACTCCAGAGGAGGTCTTGCTTCATCCACCTCGCGAGGCTTGGCCCCTCGTGAGGGTCTTGGATGCTCGTTGGTGAAGATGGGCCATACGGCCTGCTGGCTCCGCCACGCTATGGGCCGCAGGCAGGCAAGTCTGGGGACCCCTGTTCCCAGAATGCCGACAGTAGCCCCCGGTGTAACGCCCCGAGACCGTTGTGCCAGGTGTCTTCCAGTATTCGCTGTTGTTGCATTGTCTTTGCTTGCGTGTCATGCATCTCATATCATGTCATCATGTGCATCGCATTTGCATACATGTTCCTCTCATGCATCCGAGCATTTTCCCCGTTGTCCATTTTGCAATCTGACGCTCCTATGTCACCCGATGTGCCTTTCTACCTCTTTTTGTGTGCGGGTGTTAAAAGTTTTCGGATTGGGCCGAGATTTGTCTTGCGGCCTTGGTTTACTACCGGTAGACCGCCTGTCAAGTTTCGTGCCATTTGGACTTCGTTTGATACTCCCAACGGTTAACCGAGGGACCGAGAAGGCCTCGTGTGTGTTTCAGCCCAACACCCTGCCAAAGTGGCCCAAAACCTACCTAAACCTCCTCCATCATCTAGGTCGTTCGATCACGATCGCATGGCCGCAAACCGCACCTCATTTGGCCTCTCCTAGCTCCCTCTACATATAAATATGTGATCCCCTCCGAAATTCGCGGTGCAAACCCTAACCTCCTCCTCTGCGCGCCGTCGGACATTTCTTCTCCGCCAACGGACATGTCCGCGCCGCTCGCCACAGCCAACCACGGCGTGCCACGTCAGCGCCGCCATCCGCTCTCTCCTCCTCCACCGCGCCGAGCCCGCCGGCCCAGATCTGGCCCGCGCGGGGCCGAACCGGGCCCGAGCCACCACGCCACCAGCCTCCGCAGGCTTCGCCCGAGCCACGCGTTCGCCGCCGCGGGCCACCATCACCGGTCCAGCCCCGCCGCCGCCGCCAGGCACTTGCCGGCCGCCGCCTCCTCCGTTCTTCGCCGCCTCGCCGTCCGCACTATGTCGCGCCGCGCCCCGGCCGCGTTTCCCCGCCGTCAGCGCATCCTCGCGGCGTCCGCCTCTCATCGGAGGCCGTCCGAGCCGCCCCTCGCTGGAGTTAACCACCTCGACGGCGTCTTCCTCCACGCCGGCCAGATCCGATCCGGCCCGGGTGGATCAGATCCACCGGGTGCCTGAACCAAACGCGCCGCCGCTCGATCTGGATCTCGTCATCCTGCTCCGTCCGATCTCGTTGACTTTCTCGGAGAGGTTGAATTTCCACTAAGTCCTAGTAATTTTGTGCATTTTTCATCGCATCATAACTTCATCACCGTTGCTCCGATTCGTGCGTGTAGCATATCGAAATGTTCGTCTCATTGCATCATTTTCATTTGAGCTCATCTTGATGCCCTAAATGCTGTTGGAAGAGTGCTAGTTTCTGTTAGTTTTCAGATCCTTAATAGGATTTGGACATTTGTCATTTTTGCCATGATGGATGTGTGCCTCCTATGAACTTGAGCTCTACATGTGTTTTGAAATATGCCATGCCATCTTTACAGGGGTGTATGCCATGTATTTTTGTGATCTCTGTGGTGACTAGCACAAGCATGCAAAGTAGCTTACTTAATGTTGCTGATTTCAGGGACTTAGAAATATTCTAAGTCATTGCCCTGTTTATATTTTTATTCAGTGTATTCTTGTTGCTACTGAGTGATCCATGCCTCTTTTGAGCATGATCAGTAAGGATGTTTTGTAGATATTGTTGTGCTCTATCCATCCATGTATTTGTTTGCATTTATGGAGCACCCTAGCTTGAGTCAATCGAGCTCTACTTTTGCTATAAAATGTTCCTGGCAGAATGTTTACGTGTTAAGCATTTTTGCCGATCTTGTTGTAGTTGATCCATGCATGCTATGATGTTGTTATTGCCATGTTTAGCTTCTATGCCATGTCTACTTGCTGGGTGTATGTTTAGTTTGTCATGCAATGCCTTGTGGTGAGTGCTTCGAGCTCGTAAACATGCCTACTTAATATCTGTTTTGCCATGTTCCAGTTTTTCACTAAGTCTGAATCTGTTAACATTAATTGCTATGTTCACATGGTTGCCATTGTATTTTCTGATTCCTTTTGTCTTATGGTTAGTAAGGGACTTTTGTTGTATGCCTTGAGTAGCTTCATGCCATGCCTTGCTTTGCCATGATATGTTCCTGTAGCATGTTGTTATCTTGCTCTTAACATTGCTTCCTGATGTTAAATTCCTGACTTGTTATTTTCACCAAGTCTGTAACCTGTTATCTTTTGCTCTTTTGCCATGCTTGTTTGAACCTGCTATTGAGTGAATTAGCCGTAGCCCAGTGTTCATATTTTGTCAAGAATATTGAGTGGATCCCTGCCATGTATTTTGTTGTCATATTGGAGTGCTGTAGCATGTTGTTCTTGATGCATTTAGATGGCCTCAGGCTGTTAATCGCAGATCGGTGCCATATTTGTTTTGCTTGTCATTTTCAAACCATGAATCTGATTCCAGTGATCTTTATATCGATTTCGACCGAAATCAACTCCTCTTTCTAGTGGCACTCTTGGATTTCCAAGTTGAGGCCAGGTTCAATCATCCCTTTCCAAATCATGCATATGCATCGCATACCGCATCCCGCGTGTCATGTCATGTTTTGCATCATGTTGTTTGTGCATTGCACGTGGTTGATTGTGTCTCCCTTTGCTTGTGTTCTTGCTTTGGGTAGAGCCGGAAGACGAGTACATGATCGAGGAGCCCGTTGAGTATGCTTACGAGGATCAAGTCAACTCGGAGAACTTTGCAGGCAAGATGACCATACCCTCAAAATCACTTCTATCTTTGCTTGCTAGATGCTCGCTCTTTTGCTATGCCTATGCTGCGATACGTAACACTTGCTTATCATGCCTCCCATATTGCCATGTCAAACCTCTAACCCACCTTGTCCTAGCAAACTGTTGTTTGGCTATGTTACCGCTTTGCTCAGCCCCTCTTATAGCGTTGCTAGTTGCAGGTGAAGATTGGAGTTTGTTCCTTGTTGGAACATGGATTGTTGTTGGGATATCACAATATATCTTATTTAATTAATGCATCTATATACTTGGTAAAGGGTGGAAGGATCGGCCTTATGCCTGGTGTTTTGTTCCACTCTTGCCGCCCTAGTTTCCGTCATACCAGTGTTCTGTTCCTTGATTTTGCGTTCCCTACGCGGTTGGGTTATAATGGGAACCCCTTGACAGTTCGCCTTGAATAAAACTCCTCCAGCAAGGCCCAACATTGGTTTTACCATTTGCCACCTAGCCTTTTTTCCCTTGGGTTGGCCAACCCAAGGGTCATCTTTATTTTAACCCCCTGGCCCAGTGCTTCTCTAAGTGTTGGTCCAACCTGAGCGATGTCCGGCGCCCCCTGGGCAACCAGGGTCTATGCCGACCCGACGTCGGGCTCATCCGGTGTGCCCTGAGAACGAGATATGTGCAGCTCCTATCGGGATTTATTGGCACATCTGGGTGTGAAAGTGCTAGTGATCGACTAGAGGGGGGTGAATAGGCGATTTTTATGGAAGTCTTCAAAACATGGAAGTTTCGAAGACAAACGATAGAAATAAACCTATTACCATGCAGCGGAAGGTAGACTACACTAGGCAAACCATAGTAAAGTATTCAATGGAGTGAAAGCACAATGACTAATAGCAGCTAGGCAGTAAAGATCAGGTAGGAAGATATTGTGAAGCCAATCAGAATAAGCAGTCACTCAGTGAAGACAAAAGATAAATCAATCATACAATGACTTCACAAGGACCAACAGTAAGTAAAGGGAAGGGAAGGATGAAACCAGTGACTCGTTGAAGACAATGATTTGTTGTACCAGTTCCAGTTGCTGTGACAACTGTACGTCTGGTTAGGGAGGCTGAGATTCAACTCAGAAGACCTCGTCTTCACCTTATTCCCCTTGAGCTAAGGACACCCATTCCTCGTCCAATCACTCTGGTAAGTCTTCAAGGTAGACTTCCAAACCTTCACAGACTTCGTTCACCGGCGATCCACAATGACTCTTGGATGCTCAGAATGCGATGCCTAACCGGCTGGAGGATTCACAGTCCTCAAGTGTAATAAGTCTTCAGATCACACAGACAGGAAGACTTAAGTGATGCCTAACACTCTTTGGCTCTGGGTGTTTAGGGCTTTATCCTCGCAAGGAATTCTCTCTCAAAGGCTTCGAGGTGGGTTGCTCTCAAACGACAAAAGCCGTGCACTAACTCTGAGCAGCCAACCGTTTATGGTAGTAGGGGGTGGGCTATTTATAGCCACTAGGCAACCCGACCTGATTTGTCCGAAATGACCCTTGGTCACTAAGGAACTGACACGTGTTCCAACGGTCAGATTTCAAACACACACGACAACTTTACTTGGGCTACAAGAAAAGCTGACTTATCCAACTCTAGACAAGATTTGCTCTCATAGTCTTCACTCAAAGACATAGGATTTGGTTAAGCACCACTTCAATCATTCTGACTGGTTCACTTGGACCCACTTAACAGTACGGTGGTTCCTATGACTCAACAAAGAAGAAAAAGAACAACGAAACAACTAAGTCTTCGCGCTCCATAGTCTTCATGCGATGTCTTATCTTGTCATAGTCTTTAATGTGAATGTCTTCACATACCACCTTTGACTTCAATGTCTTCATTCATTTTTAGGGGTCATCTCTGGTAGGAAAACCGAATCAGTGAGGGACTTCTACCTGTGTTATCCTACCATTCTCACAAACACATTAGTCCCTCAACTAGGTTTGTCGTCAATACTCCAAAACCAATTAGGGGTGGCACTAGATGCACTTCCAATCTCCCCCTTTTTGGTGATTGACGACAAACTGGTTGAAGTTTTCAACGGGGAATAAAATATGCGAAATTATAAAGGATAGGGTATTGTCTTCATAAGTTGCAAGGGCTCCCCCTGAAGATGTGCATATAAGTAATTTGGTTTTGGAATGCAAATGCACATGGCAGGTTGTACTTGTGGAGATCCTCTTCAACTTATGATGACAAGTCATTATGCAAGATATGATGTAATGAAGATAATGACATGCATAATGAAAAATGGATGTCTGCAAAATGATCTAAGTGCGGAATTTATCGTCGCACATGTGGAATTTATCATCGCATCACAGAATAGCAAATAAGTAGCAGACGACCATCGAGTTTAAGTGTTACAGCTCAAAGAACCAAATGTATCGAAAACGAGAGTTGTAAGCACTTGGCAAAAGTAGAAACAAGTAAATTAACCACCCATATGGACCCGCTTGAAGACTATCAACTCATATGCTTCTCCCCCTTTTGTCAGTGATGACCAAAAAGGTTTGAAGACATAGAGCGCCTACTCGTTCCCATGAGGTGCAGGCGAGGCAGCAGGGTCGTCGTTGAGATCTGGTGGTGCAGAGGAACTTGGTGCAGTGTCGACACACGCTGAAGTTGGAGGAGGTGAAGTTGCATCATCTTGGTCATCGATGACTCTGGCATTTACGGTCGCAACTGAGGACGAGTATTCAGAGTCTTCAAGTGAGGGAGTCCGACGCAAGTGAGCATTTCTGGGAGGAGTTGAGTCAAACTTGAAGCGTTCGGTAAAGCCATCGTCATGCAGATTAGCTTCAGCACTGAGTAGGGTCAAACTCTTTCACGACCTCCGACATGTTTCATGAGTGACAAAGGCATTCTTGGTGGCAAGATTGCGAATGCGGTTGACATCCACCAAGAGGCTTTGCATCTGACGCTTAAGCCAGTCGTGATATTTGTCCTATTTCTGATGTAGCGCGACTAGAAGCTCTCGGTCATTTAGGACACGAGATCATTGTCGAGGTCTTTGCGCAATGGTGCTACCAGTGGCATCATTTTGAGCACGAGGGGCACGTGTGTTTCCAGCAAGGGGATAAACACGAGACACTGCTGGAATTCCTTCAATGGGCTGGTGAAGCTTTGGTGATCAGCATTGTGAAGATAAATGGGATCCTTAGTAGGCTCTGGGTAAATGGCTTCAACTGACAGGTCAACCTCGGGCAAGAATATAATATGATTACCAGTCAAAAAAAGAATATAATATGATTGCATGTAGACGGCTGATAGTTGAAGGCTGAGTGACGCTTGATCAGACGCATGACCCATGGAGCATAGAATTTCAACCCAAAGATGTCGGAGCCAGACGCAGCCAAATGCCTGATGAAGAAGTCTTGAGCATTGAAGCTGATGCCATTAAAGATATAGAAAACCAAAGTCTTCATTGCTCCTTCACGCTTCGCTGCAGATGAGTGTCCTTTGACAGGCCATAGAGTCTTCCTGATGATGTGGTAAATGGTGCGAGGCAGGTACTCTAGGTCTTCAACAAAGAACTCAGATGGGGTATTCAACATTGTGAGGCAGAGGCTTCATCATGCTCAGCATTTGACTCATGTTGGGTTCTGGCTTCTGAAAGATGCTTTCCATGGCATTTTGATGTTGTTGACAACCTGGTTCATAGTATTCACCAGGAGTGTGCAGGCCTGTGAGCTCAATGATATCAAGAGCTTTAGCTTCATGATGGACATTGCCTGTCATCCACTCAAGGACCCAAGTCTTCGGATCCCTGTTGTAGCCTCGAATATGAAGAGTGGCATAGAATTGAAGCAGCAATTCTTCGTTCCAGTGCTCCTTGTCAGTGAAGAACTGCAACATACCAGCATCTCTGAAACAATCCAATGCTTCTTCAAGGCAGGGTAGTCCAGCTATAGCTTCAAAGTCGAGGCGCATATGTGGAAATATGTGCCCTTGATTGCATAGGACACATGAATAGTAGCTGCGCTGCTGATAGCTCCAGAACCGATCTAAGGAAATGCGTGGTATGGTATAAGGGTTCTTGGAGCTGTTGAAGAAGGTATTATGTGCCACAAAGCCATTCGCATTGAAGACCCCAGGTGAAGTGGCAGTGCCAGGGAATCGTGGAAGTATTGGCTTGGGCTTTTGGACTTGAGGCCTGTGCTCAACGTGGTACTCAAATTATGGACCAGCAGCAGGCGGAGGAGTCAGAATGGGCCAGCGAACCATAACTGGCTGACCACGATCAAATGCCAGCTCCATTGTGTGAGGTCTTGGAGGGAGAACCGGGGCATTGGCATTGTCTTCATGGGCTTCAGGGGCCACATGTGCTTCAGGTGTTGGACTTCAGGTGCTGCATTGACTTCTGGTGCCACATTGGCTTCTGGCGCTGTACTGGCTTTAGCCATGACAATGTCATTGGCGTCAGCGGCGATATTGGTGGCCGCCTCGGGGTTGTTGACCTCCACTTCAGAAGCTGGAGGGTCGTTCACGTTCTCCTCGAGAACAACATCTTGGTGAGACGGGGGTCTAGCAGCTCTTGTAACTCTTGGGGCTTCTTCTTCATCGGCTGATGCAGCCGGAATATCTTCAGCCATTTTGGCTTCGGATTCAGATACGTGCATGGTCCTTTGCGAAGCCTGCGTAATGCGAGCGACGCTTGTGGAGATGGAGTGTGCTGGGCCTCAAAGTCATCAGCATCTTGCACTGATGGGGTAGCTTGCGGTTGGGGAGAGCTTGGAGTGTCTTGTCTCTGTGGGTGATCAGCCCACAATGCATCCTGAGCAGTTGACGTCAAAGGGCGACCAATGCTGATGAGTTCGCTATGCGTAAGCACAGGTGATGATACCAATTGGTGCTCGATCTGAGGAAGGACTTCATCATCTTCAACATTGTCATGGTGACCAATGTCTTCAACAGCGGTGGGGTCAACTGTTGGAATGTCTTTGGCTTCAGGAGCCTCTGTGGAAGCAGGCTCATGAATTACCATCCGTCGTTCTTGATGCGAAGAGGCAGGAAGAGCAACTGAGATGGGCTCAACAATAAGGGGCTCTGTGGGAGCAGCCTGATCTTTCTTGGTTTTGCGCTTCTTCTTGGAGGGAGTGACATCAGAAGCTTCAGGATGTTTCCTCTTTCTGGCTTCAGCCTCGGCAGCCCTTGTCTTCTTTAATTCTGAAGCCACTGTGGGGACCTTAGGCTTCGAGCCTGTCATACTGGCTGGGAAGACAATGGGATGTGCTTCCTGCCTTGTTGCTTCGGGTTCGGCCATAGCTGGCTTCTTCTTCTTCTTTGCAGCCATCCTGGGATCGATGCCAGGACGCCCAAGAGCCTTGCGCTTTTCAGCTTCATTGTAGGCTTGCACGCACTTGTCAGCCAGACTCTTCATGCGCTCACGAGAACCTTTAGCTTCTTCGCGTTTCTTGAGAAAGGCTTCCTTGATCTCGTGCAGCATAACCTTGAAGTTCTTGACATCTTGCACGCTGAGCTTTGCCATGTGCTGCTTGAACTGAGCTTTCTCATAGTCGATCTTTTGCTTCAGTTCAACGATGCGCTGAGCTAGAGCTAGCTCAGAAGCAATGGCGCCAGTGAAAGAGACGCTAAGGCCAATTGGAAGTTGCAGATCGTCAAAGCTGAGATTGGGGGATTCAAACCACTCATCAATGAAGTTGTGGATGATTGCCATGTCAAAGAGAGGCAAATCATTGAAGATTTCTGCTTCTTCCTTGCTCTTAATCAGTTGCTCAAGAGTGTCATCTGCAAGATATTCATCGCTGGACAGATCAATGGCGCCATTGCGCAGAATAGCAGCAGCAGTCAGTTCTTGGTTAGTGTGTTGAAAGGGCATCTTCACTCTGGAGGGCTTGGAGATGCGTGACAAATCTTCAGACTGCACACTGTGTTCAGGAGGTGACGTGGCTAGAGGCTTCGCCTATAGGACCTTTGTTGCAGGAGCAGGCTTTGAAGCTTTAGGATTTTTCAGTTTCTTTGGCTTTGGTGGTGCAGGCGCTTCATCAGATTCAGCGTCATCTGCAAGCTCATCCACGGCTATCCCTTGAACCATGATATGAGTGATGAGACCTTCTAGGTTGTATAAGGGCCCAACAAGATTGGGTTTAGCTTCGCGGGTGCCATCGGCACGGGGAGCAGAAGGACCAGGGTTGAAGTCTAGTCCCAATGACTTCTTGTTTTGCTTAGCCGAATTCTTGGCAAACTGGAAGTTGCACTTGAACAGATTGTCGTCACGACACCATAGCAATGACGATGGGTCTGCGTCTGTAGGCTGTGGTCCACGGACCATGCAGGGATAGAAGCCTTGTTCAATGGCTTCATCTCTGGACCTGGGTTGAAGATTTCTGTATAGGATGTCTCCCCATGGTCGCTTGATGGCATTCTTCTCAGCATATTCTTGGGTCACAAACTTGTACTTGAACCATTGCTCGGCCCAGTATCTTCGAATCCATTGGATCCGTGTCTTGCGCTGATTGTAATCCTCTTATGGATCTGTCTTGTACAGCTCTGAGAGGTCATCAGACAGATCTCCTGATGTTCCCCCTCGACGCTGTCTGCCACCCTTCCTTGCTGATTTCTCTGTAGCCATGAACTTCAAAATGAATGGCTTCAACACGTTCAAAGGTTTCAAAGGCTTCCGCTTGCTGGTCAAACAGGAACTGGCTTCGGGAGAATTTATATGATGTTGTAAGAATTCTGCAAATGAATGCAGACTATGAGAACCAAGGGATTCTCCCATAGACATGTACCTGTGACAGCATTAAGGTGCGAGGGAAGGGGAAGAGGTCATATGCATTCTCAGAAGATTTTGAAGATAAATCAGTTTAGAAGACATTGACCTCATAGTGCGAAGACATTCACTCATAGATAGAGAGTTGGTTCCAGATTTGTACGAATCCACGAATAAGTACAAGTGAGGAATCTAACTACTTTGTGAAGCATAAGTGAACATACTAGGCATATTATGAGATGCAGTATGAAATAGATCCAACTTCCATGAACAGAAACTGCTTGTGGTAGAAAGTGATGAATCTATAGGATCAAAGGGGCCGTAAAAAGGAAGTTTTATTTACCACACGAAGAACTGCTAGACGGAGTGGGAAAGGAGGCCGAGCAGTTCGATCGTCCGTGCCCTAACTTGGCGACGGAGGACACCTACAGCGACGACGGAGAAGACGATGTCCGCGGCCGGCGTGAAGACGGCGTCGGTGAGGTCGCGACAGCTAAGCGCTTCGTCGCCGGCGTCATCGAGGGCTAGCGGTGGCGCTAGGGTTTGCGCGAGAGTGGAAGAAGGGATAATGACTATGGTGAGGTGTATATTTATAGGGATAGGGACGGCACAGTGTTATTACATAGGTGCCCCTGGAGATTCACATCTGAAGGACACGTGGCTATCATGCAACATATCGGAGGTTGTTCCACGTTCCCACGCACGCCTGGATTGTCGGGTGGTCGTTCCCACTTCTTCAGGTTTCAGGTGAAGGAATTAGCATTGAAAACGGACTTAATGTTTGTCTCTGTGTCTTCTGCCGACAAGGACGCTGAAAGTGCGTTATATCGACTAGAGGGGGGTGAATAGGCGATTTTTATGAAAGTCTTCAATACATGGGAGTTTTGAAGACAAATGATAGTAATGAACCTATAAACATGTAGCGGAAGGTAGACTACCCTAGACAAGCCACAGTCAAGTATTCAGTGAAGTGAATGCACAGAGACTAACAGCAGCTAGGCAGTACGGATCAGGATGGAAGATAATATGAAATCAATATGAACAGACAGTCACACAGTGAAGACAAATGGACAATGCAAATAGGCACTAACTTCACAAGGGCCAACTGTAAATAAAGAGATAGGAAGGATAGAACCAGTGAGCTTCGTGAAGACAAAGGTTTGGTGGACCAGTTCCAACTGCGGTGACAGTTGTACGTCTGGTTAGGGCGGATAGGTATTTAAACCTGAGGACACACAGTCCCGGACACCCAGTCCTGAACACACTGTAACATCCAAAATTTTCAATTTGGAATGTTATACATTAGAGCATCATGCATATCATATTTTTGCATTTTGGTTGATCCTAGAAATTCTACGCAACTCAATGACCCACGGAGAGAGTTGGGGATTTCGTTATTTTCATATTTGAGTTTTCTCAAATTTTGAGAATAGGATCATTTGATTTTATTTATTTTATCATCAATTATTTCTATTACAAAAATATGAGAGAGGGAATAAAATGACTTTCCCAAAATAAAGAAATATTGAGGATTTAATAATAAAATCAAATAAGATTTTATTTTGGAGTTTTTCGGTGTTTTATTTGAATTTAGGAAAAAATGTGCATTTTTCAAAATTGCATTTAGGGCCCAAATAAATGTTCACCTTGTGCGGCTTGATTTTAGAAGCCCGTGAAAATTTATTTCGGAATTTTTGGAGTCCGTTTAGTATTTCTTTTTATTTTTCTTCCGAGCGGAATAATTAAAAAAAAATCGGCGTTTGTCGTTTTTCTTTTTCTCGGATTAAATCCGCGATTTTTCTGATCGCGATTCCTGATCCGATTCTCGTTTTAGTTTAACTGTTCGCTCGTTTATCGGAATCAGGTGATTCAAGCGCCTAGAGTTTCGTCTCGAAACCCTCTAGCCGTTTAACCAACTTAAACAAGTTTTTGTTACTGTAAAATTTGCCCTAGATCCAGATTACTAGAATGAAGTTGTTTTTTTTCGCCGTTTGTCTTTCGTTGCTTCGTTCGATTTGTTTCTTTTTGCCAACGGGAGTTCTTAAGTTGAACCTTCTGATTAGATCTCTTATTTTAGTTTTACCTGTGCATTAGATGAGTACTTATTGTATGCTTGTTTGTTTGTCTGCGATAGAATACCCGTAGTGCGCTACTTGTTACTTCGAATCGTTAGGCTTCACGGATCATCAGCAAGGCAAGTAACACTTTGATCATACCTTTTCTACTACCCAGTTTTATTGCATTAGATCAATACTCACACATTGCATGATTAGGATCTAATTAAATTATGGGATGGGAAGTAGATGAGGTAGTACCTATTACCTGTTATTATCAAACCATTGGGAGTTACTTCTACGTTTGCTTATTATGCCATGCTATGCTAGTAGACGTGGATTTGGGTCAGTGAAATCCATGACAGATGTGAGATTGTTAATTAATGGTTTATCTAAGGTGGCAACTTAAACACACATCTGGGTGGACTGAGGCACCTGGGTATTCCAGGACTTGCCTGTTTTCTTTTGGACCGCCACCCAGGCTCAAAGGGATCATGAGACTATTCATACTAGAAACTTCCGTGTGCAGCCACAAGCTATTATGGGCTCTAGCATAGTTGACTAAGTTGTGCGAACTCTTACAGTGGTAGACTAGCAGATGTAGGGGATGTAGGTGGTACGGTCTACCCGATCGTAAGGTGCTAGCGCTTCTGAAAGACTATGTCTCGGTCATCCGTCTTCTCAAACACCATGTAGTGCGAGAAACCAAACGGAGGCGATCGAGTCTTGTGGGGAAAAGTGCGCAAACCTCTGTAGAGTGTAATAAACTAATCATGGTTAGCCATGTCCCCGGTTATGGACATCTTGAGTATCTAGTACTTGGATTTTCATGTGAATCTCAACATGTTACTCTAAATTAATTTTGTTGGGTTATGTTTAATGATGATGCTTAATTGGGATTGAGAATGCTGTCAACCATTCTCAATGTTTAACAACCACCATGATAGTTAAATAAATTTATTCCTTTGAAGTAGGGAAAAATTGGCTTTACGCAAAACTGTAATCATAGAGCTTTCCACAAGCCAAATATGCATATAGTATAGCTGTTTCATTCCATTATTCTCTATGTGTTACCTTGCCGGCATATTCCATGTGCTGACCCGTTTTCGGGCTGCAATGTTAATGTTGCCAACTTTTCAGACGACGATTAAGGAGTTTTTAGGTCGTGGTTCTATACTCAGTGATGCTATTGGAGTTGATGGACTCACTTATCTTCCAAGCCTTCCGCTGTTATCGTTATTAGATGGCCTTAAGCCATATTTATTGTAATAAGTTCTGTTATGAGACACTCGATGTAATAAGTGTGTGATTTCTACTCTGCTATAAATCCTCCGAGTACTGTGTGGTGTCAGCATTACTGATCCAGGGATGACACTGGAGCATAGAGATCAGACTGTTTGAGGTCTGGTCGCTACAGAGTAGGTATCAGAGCACACGCTGACTGTAGGACACGACCACTAAGCACAAGACCTAGATCACTATTCACTCTCTTCTCTTCTGACCTCTCATCTTTTCTACTCTTTAGGATGGCGGATGCAAGGAACAAGTTCACACGACCGAATGAAGATACACCCTTTGGACGACACTTGAAGGAAGTCACTAGATACCTGAACATAGGAGTACCAAGCTTCACGGGAACCTACAATGCCACTTTACCTGAGGAAGAGCGCTGGATGATTCAAGTTCAAGTTCCAGGAAGGACGTTCATGCCAGTCACTGAGCCCATAGAGTTTTCTTTTGATGCACCAACTTGGAGTCTAGGAAAGAGCATGGCAGCTCACATCGCCATGGTACGTATTGGAGAAGTCTACCGCAATTATCTCAAGGATACTATCTACCAGATTTGTGGGCGCCGAGATGAGCACTGGGCGATGATCAGCACCAGGAAGGATAGATCAATCGCAGCTTTTATCCAGGAGTTAAACCAGCACGTTCGACGACAGGAGAATCAGATGTGCACCGACATGATAGATCTGAAGAAGGCTAAGACAAGAATCAAGGAACTGGAGGAAAAACTCAAGGCTACACGTGAAGATTATGAAGAGGAAATTGAAGTATTGGTGAAGAAGAATGACGACCTGATCAAGAAGATTGGAATATTTATGGGAGGCCCTACGCCAGTAGATGAAGATGAAGAACCCAAGGAAACTAGCCCGGAAGACTAAATCATCATCGACGGCACCGACTCGGAACCAGATAGTAGCGATGATGACTATGTTGATGAAGCTGGAGCAGATATCATGGAGTCTGCAACTGAAGAATATTTCTAGTAGACCACCTCATCAGTAGTAGTAGTCCACCATGTAAATATAGTACTCCGAGCACTTTCGCGATAGTTAGATTGATTGTATGCCCTTGTTTGATTGATTGAAGTGAATTGTTTGCTTTTGCCTCATGTGCATATGGGTAGTGTTTTCTCTTTAGACCCCCTCTATTCTTAAATCTCATCTTTTCTAAACTCTTAGATGCCTCCGAGACGTGACCCCGGATTTACCTTTCCACCGGAGCTCACCCAGTTGATCCAGCAGCAGAACACATTGATGCAGTTGCTAGTCCAGAATCAGAATCAGGGGAACAACAACCCACCACCACCACCACCACCTATTGACCACTTAGCCCATTTTCTTAGGCTGAATCCGCCGGTGTTTTCCAGTAGCACCGAGCCGATAGTAGCAGATGATTGGCTCTGCAAGACAGCTAGGGAGTTGACCACAGCAGGATGCACAGATGCGGAGAAGGTGAAGTTTGCCGCACATCAGCTAGAAGGACCAGCATCATCATGGTGGGAGAATTTCACAGCCACTTTCCCAGTAGACACTGTCACATGGGACCAGTTTGAGCATGCTTTTCGTACTGCACACGTTTCAGCAGGAGCTATGGCCATGAAGAAGCGTGAGTTTCGCAACTTGCGCCAAGGAGGAAGGACAGTTGGCCAGTATGTGGAGGAATTTAGTAAGCTAGCACGTTATGCCCCAGATGACGTCGCTACGGATGCAGCTAAGCAGGAGAAGTTTCTGGAAGGACTGAATGATGAGTTGAGCATGCAGTTGATGGTAGCCACCTTCAACAACTACCAGGAGTTGGTAGATCATGCTCTTATGATTGAAGGGAAGCAGCAGCAAATTGAGAATCGCAAGAGGAAGTATGGACAAGGAAAGTACAATTCAGGAGCTCAGCAGATGCCACGTTTTACCCCTAGACTAGGAGGACATTTTCAGCATACCCATGGAGGAGGTAGCACGCACAATCACAATGGCACCAAGAATGGTAATGGCAATGGAGGAAGCAACGGCCAGAACCGCACCAACCCCTCAACCCCAGCCAAGAAGGACCTAAGCCAAGTCACTTGTTTTAAGTGTTCGAAGACAGGACATTATGCCAATGAATGTCCTGAATTACAAAATGGAAATAGCAATGGAAGTTCTGGGAAGAAGCCGAACCCTTTCAACAGGGGACAAGTGAACCACGTTAGCGTGGAGGAGGTTGAAGCTCAGCCCGATGCAGTAATAGGTAAGTTTTTGGTTAAGTCATTTACTGCACTCGTTCTTTTTGATACTGGCGCATCGCATTCATACATCTCAAGGGGATTTGTGGATAAGTATAACCTACCAACCCAAGCCCTTAGGTCACCCATGTTAGTAACCTCGCCCGGAGCAGAGTATGTGGCTAGTCTATGGTGTGATCGGTTACCATTAAGGATTGGTAACTACGTTTTTCCCTCAGACCTAATAGTATTGGAATCTCAAGGATTGGATGTGATATTAGGCATGGATTGGTTATCAAAGTATGAAGGGAATATTGAGTGTGCTAGCAAGTCAATTTTGCTTACCACACCAGAAGGGAGAAGGATCAAGTATGTATCCCGGCATGTGCCAAAGAGGACTCAAGTAAATTGCCTAACAGGAATTGTGCAGGAGGAAGTACCAGTTGTAAGGGATTTCCCTGATGTATTTCCAGAGGAGTTGCCAGGCATACCACCGGATAGAAATATTGATTTTTTTGATTGAGTTATTGCCAGGCACAGGGCCAATATCAAAGAGACCATATAGGATACCAGCAAAGGATTTGGTGGAAATTAAGAAGCAGATTAAGGAGTTACTGGATAAAGGATATATTCGCCGAAGTTCTTCACCTTGGGGATCGCCAGTACTTCTAGTGGAGAAGAAGGATGGATCGTTAAGGATGGTTGTTGATTATCGAGGATTGAATGAAGTAACTGTTGGGTAACGTAGTAATTTCAAAAAATTTCCTACGCACACGCAAGATCATGGTGATGCATAGCAACGAGAGGGGAGAGTGTTGTCTACGTACCAACGCAGACCGACTGCGGAAGCGATCACACAACATAGAGGAAGTTGTCGTACGTCTTCCCGATCCGACCGATCCAAGCACCGTTACTCCGGCACCTCCGAGTTCTTAGCACACGTTCAGCTCGATGATGATCCTCGGGCTCCGATCCAGCAAAGCGTCAAGGAAGAGTTCCGTCAGCACGACGGCGTGGTAATGATCTTGATGTACTACCGACGCAGGGCTTCGCCTAAGCACTACAACGGTATGATCGAGGTGGAATTTGGTGGTAGGGGGCACCGCACACGGCTAAGGAACGATCTCAAGGATCAACTTGTGTGTCTACAGGTGCCCCCTGCCCCCGTATATAAAGGATCCAAGGGGAGGGGCTGGCCGGCCAAGGAGGGAGGCGCAGGAGGAGTCCTACTCCTACCGGGAGTAGGACTCCCCCCTCCAATCCTATTCCAACTAGGACTCCAAGGGGGAAAGAGAGAGTGAGAGGTGGCCAGCCACCTCTCCTAGTCCTAATAGGACTAGGGGAGGGGGGAGGCGCACAGCCCTCCATGGAAGCCCCTTTCACCTTTCCACTAAGGCCCATGTAGGCCCATTTGGCTCCCGGGGGGTTCCGGTAACCCTCCCGGTATTCCGGAAAAATCCCGATTTCACCCGGAACACTTCCGGTATCCAAACATAGGCTTCCAATATATCAATCTTTATGTCTCGACCATTTCGAGACTCCTCGTCATGTCCGTGATCACATCCGGGACTCTGAACAACCTTCGGTACATCAAAATGCATAAACTCATAATAACTGTCATCATAACGTTAAGCGTGCGGACCCTACGGTTCGAGAACAATGTAGACATGACCGAGACACCTCTCCGGTCAATAACCAATAGCGGGACCTGGATGCCCATATTGGCTCCTACATATTCTACGAAGATCTTTATCGGTCAGACCGCATAACAACATACGTTGTTCCCTTTGTCATCGGTATGTTACTTGCCCGAGATTCGATCATCGGTATCCAATACCTAGTTCAATCTCGTTACCGGCAAGTCTCTTTACTCGTTCTGTAATACATCATCTCACAACTAACTCATTAGTCACAATGCTTGCAAGGCTTATGTGATGTGTATTACCGAGAGGGCCCAGAGATACCTCTCCGACAATCGGAGTGACAAATCCTAATCTCGAAATACGCCAACCCAACATCTACCTTTGGAGACACCTGTAGTACTCCTTTATAATCACCCAGTTACTTGTGACGTTTGGTAGTACCCAAAGTGTTCCTCCGGTAAACGGGAGTTGCATAATCTCATAGTCATAGGAACATGTATAAGTCATGAAGAAAGCAATAGCAACAT
Source organism: Triticum monococcum (assembly GCA_034509565.1). Taxonomy (NCBI): domain Eukaryota; kingdom Viridiplantae; phylum Streptophyta; class Magnoliopsida; order Poales; family Poaceae; genus Triticum; species Triticum monococcum. The sequence continues at coordinate 358,977,005 of CM067845.1, read as the reverse complement.
ACTAAACGATCGGGTGCTAAGCTAATGGAATGGGTCATGTCAATCAGACCATTCAACTAATGATGTGATCCCGTTAATCAAATAACAACTCTTTGTCCATGGTTAGGAAACATAACCATCTTTGATTAACGAGCTAGTCAAGTAGAGGCATACTAGTGACACTCTGTTTGTCTATGTATTCACACATGTATTATGTTTCCGGTTAATACAATTCTAGCATGAATAATAAACATTTATCATGATATAAGGAAATAAATAATAACTTTATTATTGCCTCTAGGGCATATTTCCTTCAGTCTCCCACTTGCACTAGAGTCAATAATCTAGATCACATCACCATGTGATTAACATCGATAGTTCACATCATCATGTGATTAACACCCATAGTTCACATCGCACCATGCGACCAATACCCAAAGGGTTTACTAGATTCAGTAATCTAGTTCACATCGCTATGTGATTAACACCCAAAGAGTACTAAGGTGTGATCATGTTTTGCTTGTGAGAGAATCTTAGTCAATGGGTCTGCCACATTCAGATCCACATGTATTTTGCAAATCTTTTATGTCAACAATGCTCTGCATGGAGCTACTCTAGCTAATTGCTCCCACTTTCAATATGTATCTAGACCAAGATTTAGAGTCATCTAGATTAGTGTCAAAACTTGCATCGGCGTAACCCTTTACGACGAACCTTTTGTCACGTCCATAATCGAGAAACATATCCTTATTTCACTAAGGATAATTCTGACCGCTGTCCAGTGATCTACGCCTAGATCACTATTGTACTCCCTTACTAAATCAGTGCAGGGTATATAATAGATCTGGTATACAGCATGACATACTTTATAGAACCTATGGTCAAGGCATAGGGAATGACTTTCATTCTCTTTCTATCTTCTGCCGTGGTCGGGCTTTGAGTCTTACTCAACTTCACACCTTATAATACAGGCAAGAACTCTTTCTTTGACTGCTCCATTTTTAACTACTTCAAAATCTTGTCAAGGTATGTACTCATTGAAAAAACTTATCAAGCGTCTTGATCTATCTCTATAGATCTTGAAGCTCAATATGTAAGCAGCTTCACCAAAGTCTTTCTTTGAAAAACTCCTTTCAAACACTCCTTTATGCTTTACAGAATAATTCTACATTATTTCCGATCAACAATATGTCATTCACATATACTTATCAGAAATGCTGTAGTGCTCCCACTCACTTTCTGGTAAATACAGGCTTCATCGCAAGTCTGTATAAAACTATATGCTTTGATCAACTCATCAAAGTGTATATTCCAACTCCGAGATGCTTGCACCAGTCCATAGATGGATCGCTGGAGCTTGCATATTTTGTTAGCACCTTTAGGATTGACAAAACCTTCTGGTTGCATCATATACAACTCTTCTTTAATAAATCCATTAAGGAATGTAGTTTTGTTTATCCGTTTGCCAGATTTCATAAAATGCGGCAATTACTAACATGATTCGGACAGACTCAAGCATAGATACGAGTGAGAAGCTCTCATCGTAGTCAACACCTTGAACTTGTCGAAAACCTTTTGCGACAATTCTAGCTTTGTAGATAGTAACACTACTATCAGCGTCCGTCTTCCTCTTGAAGATCCATTTATTCTCAATTGCTTGCTGACCATCGGGCAAGTCAACCAAAGTCCAAACTTTGTTTTCATACATGGATCATATCTCAGATTTCATGGCCTCAAACCATTTCGCGGAATCTGGGCTCATCATCGCTTCCTCATAGTTCGTAGGTTCGTCATGGTCAAGTAACATGACCTCCAGAACAAGATTACCGTACCACTCTGGTGCGGATCTCACTCTGGTTTACCTACGAGATTCGGTAGTAACTTGATCTAAAGTTACATGATCATCATCATTAGCTTCCTCACTAATTGGTGTAGTAGTCACAAGAACAGATTTTTGTGATGAACTACTTTCCAATAAGGTAGAAGGTACAATTACCTTATCAAGTTTTCTACTTTCCTCCCACTCACTTCTTTCGAGAGAAACTCCTTCTCTAGAAAGTTTCCGAATTTAGCAACAAAAGTCTTGCCTACGGATCTGTGATAGAAGGTGTACCCAACATTTTTCTTTAGGGTATCCTATGAAGACGCACTTTTCCGATTTGGGTTTGAGCTTATCAGGATGAAACTTTTTCACATAAGCATCACAACCCCAAACTTTAAGAAACAACAACTTTGGTTTCTTGCCAAACCATAGTTCATAAGGCGTCGTCTCGACGGATATAGATGGTGCCCCTTTTTAACGTGAATGCAGCTGTCTCTAATGCATGACCCCAAAAACGATAGTGGTAAATCGGTAAGAAACATCATAGATTGCACTATATCCAATAAAGTACGGTTATGACGTTCGGACACACCATTATGATGTGGTGTTCCAGGTGGCGTGAGTAGTGAAACTATTTCACATTGTTTTAACTGAAGACCAAACTCGTGACTCAAATACTCTTTTCCATGATCAGATCGTAGAAACTTTATTTGCTTGTTACGATGATTTTCCACTTCACTCTGAAATTCTTTGAACTGTTCAAGTGTTTCAGACTTATGTTTCATCAAGTAGATATCCCCATATCTGCTCAAATCATCTTGTGAAGGTCAGAAAATAATGATACCTGCGGTAAGCCTTAATATTCATCGGACCACATACATCAGTATGTACGATTTCCAATAAATCTGTTGCTTGCTTCATTGTTCCGGAGAACGGCGTTTTAGTCATCTTGCCCATAAGGCATGGTTCGCAAGCATCAAGTGATTCATAATCAAGTGATTCCAAAATCCCATCAGCATGGAGTTTCTTCATGCGCTTTACACCAATATGACCTAAACGGCAGTGCCACAAATAAGTTGCACTATCATTATTAACTTCGCATCTTTTGGTTTCAATATTATGAATATGTGTATTATTAAGATCGAGATCCAATGAACTATTTTCATTGGGTGTGTAACCATATATGGTTTTATTCATGTAAACAGAACAACAATTTATTCTTTTACTTAAATGAATAACCGTATTATAATAAACATGATCAAATCATATTCATGCTCAATGCAAACACCAAATAACACTTATTTAGGTTCAACACTAATCCCGAAAGTATAGGGAGTGTGCGATGATGATCATATCAATTTTGGAACCACTTCCAACACACATCGTCACTTCACCCTTAACTAGTCTCTGTTTATTCTGCAACTCCTGTTTCGAGTTACTACTCTTAGCAACTGAACCAATATCAAATACTGAGGGGTTGCTATAAACACTAGTAAAGCAGACATCAATAACATGTATATCAAATATACTTTTGTTCACTTTGCCATCCTTCTTATCCGCCAAATACTTGGGGCAGTTCCGCTTCCAGTGACCAGTCCCTTTGCAGTAGAAGCACTTAGTCTCAGGCTTAGGACCAGACTTGGACTTCTTCACTTGAGCAGCAACTTGCTTGCCGTCCTTCTTGAAGTTCCCCTTCTTCCCTTTGCCCTTTTCTTGAAACTAGTGGTCTTGTCAACCATCAACACTTGATGTTTTTCCTGATTTCTACCTTCGTTGATTTCATCATCACGAAGAGCTTGGGATTTGTTTCCGTTATCCCTCGCATATTATTGTTCATCACGAAGTTCTACTAACTTCGTGATGGTGATTAGAGAATTCTGTCAATCACTATCTTATCTGGACGATTAACTCCCACTTGATTCAAGCGATTGTAGTACCCAGACTATCTGAGCACATGCTCACTAGTTGAGCGATTCTCCTCCATCTTTTAGCTATAGAACTTGTTGGAGACATCATATCTCTCAACTCGGGTATTTGCTTGAAATATTAACTTCAACTCCTGGAACATCTCATATGGTCCATGACGTTCAAAACGTCTTTGAAGTCCCGATTATAAGCCATTAAGCATGGTGCACTAAACTATCAAGTAGTCATCATATTGAGCTAGTCAAACGTTCATAACGTCTGCATGTGCTCCTGCAATAGGTCCGTCACCTAGCGGTGCATCAAGGACATAATTCTTCTGTGCAGCAATGAGGATAAACCTCAGATCACGGATCCAATCCGCATCATTGCTACTAACATCTTTCAACATAATTTTCTCTAGGAACATATCAAAATAAACATATGAAAGCAACAACGCGAGCTATTGATCTACAACATATATATGCTAATACTACCAGGACTAAGTTCATGATAAATTAAAGTTCAATTAATCATATTACTTAAGAACTCCCACTTAGATAGACATCCCTCTAATCCTCTAAGTGATCACGTGATCCAAATCAACTAAACCATAACCGATCATCACGTGAGATGGAGTAGTTTTCAATGGTGAACATCGTTATGTTGATCATATCTACTATATGATTCACGCTCAACCTTTCGGTCTCCATGTTCCGAGGCCATATCTGCATATGCTAGGCTCGTCAAGTTTAACCTGAGTACTCTGCGTGTGCAAAACTGGCTTGCACCCGTTGTAGATGGACGTACAGCTTATCACACCCGATCATCACGTGGTGTCTGGGCACGACGAACTTTGGCAACGGTGCATACTCAGGGAGAACACTTCTTGATAATTTAGTGAGAGATCATCTTATAATGCTACCGTCAATCAAAGCAAGATAAGATGCATAAAAGATAAACATCACATGCAATCAATATAAGTGATATGATATGGCCATCATCATCTTGTGCTTGTGATCTCCATCTCCGAAGCACCGTCATGATCACCATCGTTACCGGCGCGACACCTTGATCTCCATCGTAGCATCATTGTCGTCTCGCCAATCTTATGCTTCCACGACTATCACTACCGCTTAGCAATAAAGTAAAGCATTACATCGCGATTGCATTGCATACAATAAAGCGATAACCATATGGCTCCTGCCAGTTGCCGATAACTTGGTTACAAAACATGATCATGTTATACAATAAAATCAGCATCATGCCTTGACCATATCACATCACAACATGCCCTGCAAAAGCAAGTTAGACGTCCTCTACTTTGTTGTTTGCAAGTTTTACGTGGCTGCTACGGGCTTTAAGCAAGAACTCATCTCACCTACGCATCAAAACCACAATGATAGTTTGTCAAATAGACTCCGTTTTAACCTTCTCAAGGACCGGGCGTAGCCACACTCGGTTCAACTAAAGTTGGAGAGACAGTCGCCCACAAGCCATCTATGTGCAAAGCACGTCGAGGGAACCGGTCTCGCGTAAGCGTACGCGTAAGGTTGGTCCGGGTCGTCTCGTCCAACAATACCACCGAACCAAAGTATGACATGCTGGTAGGCAGTATGACTTGTATCGCCCACAACTCACTTGTGTTCTACTCGTGCAAATAACACCAAACCATAAAACCTAGGCTCTGATGCCACTGTTGGGTAACGTAGTAATTTCAAAAAATTTCCTACGCACACGCAAGATCATGGTGATGCATAGCAACGAGAGGGGAGAGTGTTGTCTACGTACCAACGCAGACCGACTGTGGAAGCGATCACACAACGTAGAGGAAGTAGGTGTACGTCTTCCCGATCCGACCGATCCAAGCACCGTTACTCCGGCACCTCCGAGTTCTTAGCACACGTTCAGCTCGATGACAATCCTCGGGCTCCGATCCAGCAAAGCGTCGAGGAAGAGTTCCATCAGCATGACGGCGTGGTAACGATCTTGATGTACTACCAACGCAGGGCTTCGCCTAAGCACTACAACGATATGATCGAGGTGGAATTTGGTGGTAGGGGGCACCGCACACGGCTAAGGAACGATCTCAAGGATCAACTTATGTGTCTAGAGGTGCCCCCTGCCCCCGTATATAAAGGATCCATGGGGAGGGGCTGGCCGGCCAAGGAGGGAGGCGCAGGAGGAGTCCTACTCCTACCGGGAGTAGGACTCCCCCCTCCAATCCTATTCCAACTAGGACTCCAAGGCGGAAAGAGAGAGAGAGGTGGCCGGCCACCTCTCCTAGTCCTAATAGGACTAGGGGAGGGGGAGGCATGCAGCCCTCCATGGCAGCCCCTTTCACCTTTCCACTAAGGCCCATGTAGGCCCATTTGGCTCCCGAGGGGTTCCGGTAACCCTCCCGGTATTCCGGAAAAATCCCGATTTCACCCGGAACACTTCCGGTGTCCAAACATAGGCTTCCAATATATCAATCTTTATGTCTCGACCATTTCGAGACTCCTCGCCATGTCCGTGATCACATCCGGGACTCCGAACAACCTTCGGTACATCAAAATGCATAAACTCATAATAACTGTCATCGTAACGTTAAGCGTGCGGACCCTACGGTTCAAGAACAATGTAGACATGACCGAGACACGTCTCCGGTCAATAACCAATAGCGGGACCTGGATGCCCATATTGGCTCCTACATATTCTACGAAGATCTTTATCGGTCAGACCGCATAACAACATACGTTGTTCCCTTTGTCATCGGTATCTTACTTGCCCGAGATTCGATCGTCGGTATCTAATACCTAGTTCAATCTCGTTACTGGCAAGTCTCTTTACTCATTCCGTAATACATCATCTTGCAACTAACTCATTAGTCACAATGCTTGCAAGGCTTATGTGATGTGTATTACCAAGAGGGCCCAGAGATACCTCTCCGACAATCGGAGTGACAAATCCTAATCTCGAAATACGCCAACCCAACATCTACCTTTAGAGACACCTGTAGTACTCTTTATAATCACCCAGTTACGTTGTGACGTTTGGTAGTACCCAAAGTGTTCCTCCGGTAAACGGGAGTTGCATAATCTCATAGTCATAGGAACATGTATAAGTCATGAAGAAAGCAATAGCAACATACTAAAACGATCGGGTGCTAAGCTAATGGAATGGGTCATGTCAATCAGATCATTCAACTAATGATGTGATCCCGTTAATCAAATAACAACTCTTTGTCCATGGTTAGGAAACATAACCATCTTTGATTAACGAGCTAGTCAAGTAGAGGCATACTAGTGACACTCTATTTGTCTATGTATTCACACATGTATTATGTTTCCGGTTAATACAATTCTAGCATGAATAATAAACATTTATCATGATATAAGGAAATAAATAATAACTTTATTATTGCCTCTAGGGCATATTTCCTCCAGTAACGATCAAGAACAAGTACCCGCTACCAATGATCAACGATCTGTTTGATCGATTGCAAGGAGCTAAGGTATTTTCCAAGATCGATCTGCGATCAGGATACCACCAGTTGAAGATTCGAGAACAAGATATTCCAAAGACAGCTTTTACCACCAGGTATGGGCTGTACGAGTATACCGTTATGTCATTTGGTCTGACTAACGCACCTGCCTATTTTATGAACATGATGAACAAGGTGTTTATGGAGTTTTTGGATAAGTTTGCCGTAGTGTTCATTAATGATATCCTGGTTTATTCGAAGAATGAAGAGGAGCATAAGGAACATTTGCGTTTGGTACTTGGAAAGCTGAAAGAACATCAATTATATGCCAAGTTCAGCAAATGTGAGTTTTGGTTGAAGGAAGTAGGATTCCTCAGACATGTTATATTTGGAGAAGGAATAGCAGTAGATCTCGCTAAAGTTGAAACCGTGACCAAGTGGGAAGCCCCAACAACAGTTGGAGAGATCCGAAGTTTTCTTGGACTCGCAGGATACTACCGTAGATTTATTGAGAATTTCTCAAAGATTGTGAAGCCTATGACTGAGTTGTTGAAGAAAGATACCAAGTTCATATAGACAGAGGAGTGTGAGGCTAGTTTCCAGGAGTTGAAGAAACGTTTGGTTACTTCACCAGTGTTGATTTTGCCAGACCAGACCAAGGATTATGAGGTGTATTGCGACGCTTCACGTCGAGGACTTGGAGCAGTGCTTATGCAGGAAGGGAGAGTTGTTTCATATGCCTCAAGACAACTGAAGCCTCATGAGTTGAATTATGCTACGCATGATTTGGAGGTAGCAGCCGTAGTGCATGCATTGAAGACATGGAGACATTTTCTCATTGGAAATCATTGTGAGGTGTACACGGATCATAAGAGTTTGAAGTATATTTTCACACAGAAGGAGTTAAATCTCAGACAAAGGAGATGGTTGGAGCTTATCAAGGATTATGATATGAAATTGCATTATCACCCCGAAAAGGCTAATGTAGTAGCTGACGCATTAAGCCGCAAGAGCCATGTCAATACGTTAATGATGGGAGAAATACCCAAAGAGTTAGCAGATAATCTTCGTGAACTATGTTTGGAAATAGTTCCGAGAGGCTATGTAGCAGCATTGGAGATTCAGTCAACCTTGATGGATAAAATCAGGGAAGCTCAGAAAGCTGACAAAGAGATTGCCGCTATAAAGGAGAAACTGAGCAAAGGAAAAGCTAAAGGATTTCGTGAGGATGAACACGACACCCTATGGTTTGAAGACCGCGTTTATGTGCCCAAGAACCCGGAGATCAGGAAGTTGATTTTGCAAGAGGCACACGACTCACCGTATTCGATTCACCCAGGAAATACCAAGATGTATCTGGATTTGAAGGATATTTTCTGGTGGACCGGAATGAAGAAGGATATAGCGGAGTATGTAGCAGTTTGTGATGTATGTCAGAGAGTAAAGGCAGAGCATCAAAAGCCAGTAGAATTGTTACAACCATTGCCGATACCTGAATGGAAGTGGGATAAGCTAGGCATGGATTTTATCACGGGATTGCCCGGGACTCGTTCAGGCTATGACTCGATTTGGGTTGTAGTTGATTGATTGACGAAAGTAGCTCATTTCATCCCAGTAAAGACCACTTACACCAGTGCTAAGTTGGCAAAGATATACATGACCAGGATCGTATGTTTGCATGGAGTTCCGAAGAGTATCATATCAGATAGAGGAACCCAGTTTACCTCAAAGTTCAAGAAGCAGTTGCACGAAACTTTGGGAACCAGGCTAGAATTCAGTACAGCTTTTCATCCATAGACAGATGGACAGACCGAGAGAGTCAATCAGATTTTGGAGGATATGCTGAGAGTTTGTGCGCTAGATTATGGATCTAGTTGGGACGATAATTTGCCATATGCAGAGTTCTCTTACAACAACAATTATCAAACCAGTTTAAAGATGGCCCCTTTCGAAGCTTTGTACGGAAGGAGGTGCAGGACACCGTTGTCGTGGGACGAAGTTGGAGACCACCAGTTGTTTGGACCTGACTTGATTAAAGAGTCTGAACAGAAGGTGAAGTTGATTCGCGATAGGCTCAAGGTAGCCCAGTCCAGACAGAAGAGTTATGCGGATTCTAAATGCAAGGAGACAGTTTACGAAGTTGGGGATAGAGCCTATCTTCGAGTATCTCCACTTCGAGGAACAAAGCGTTTTGGAGTAAAAGGGAAGTTAGCGCCACGATTTGTAGGACCATATCAAGTTTTGGAGCGTATGGGAGAAGTGGCCTACAAGTTGGAATTGCCCGAAGGATTGTCAGGAGTACATGATGTGTTCCACATTTCCCAATTGAAGAAGTGTCACGCGGAGATGGCTGACATACCGTTGAGAGACACGGTGCCTTTGGAAACTATTCAGTTGGATAACAATTTGACCTACGAGGAGAAACCAGTTAAGATTCTCGAGTTTGCCAGCCGAGTTACTCGCAACAAGGTTATCAAGTTTTGCAAGGTTCAGTGGAGCCACCACACGGAGGATGAAGCCACCTGGGAACGAGAGGAAGATTTACTCAAAGACCACCCTCACCTATTTTCTAGCCAACCCGAATCTCGAGGGCGAGATTCATCTTAAGGGGGTAGGTTTGTAACATCCCAAATTTTCAATTTGGAATGTTATACATTAGAGCATCATGCATATCATATTTTTTCATTTTGGTTGATCCTAGAAATTCTACGCAACTCAATGACGCACGGAGAGAGTTGGGGATTTCGTTATTTTCATATTTGAGTTTTTCAAATTTTGAGAATAGGATCATTTGATTTTATTTATTTTATCATCAATTATTTCTATTACAAAAAATATGAGAGAGGGAATAAAATGACTTCCCAAAATAAAGAAATATTGAGGATTTAATAATAAAATCAAATAAGATTTTATTTCAGAGTTTTTCAGTGTTTTATTTGAATTTAGGAAAAAATGTGTGTTTTTCAAAATTGCATTTAGGGCCCAAATAAATGTTCACCTTGTGCGGCTTGATTTTAGAAGCCCATGAAAATTTATTTCGGAATTTTGGGAGTCCGTTTAGTATTTATTTTTATTTTTCTTCCGAGCGGAATAATTAAAAAATCGGCATTCGTCGTTTTTCTTTTTCCGGATTAAATCCGCGATTTTTCTGATCGTGATTCCTGATCCGATTCTCGTTTTAGTTTAACTTTTCGCTCGTTTATCGGAATCAGCCGATTCAAGCGCCTAGAGTTTCATCTCGAAACCCTCTATCCGTTTAACCAACTTAAACAAGTTTTTGTTACTGTAAAATATTCTCTAGATCCAGATTACTAGAACGAAGTTGTTTTCTTTCGCCGTTTGTCTTTCGTTGCTTCGTTCGATTTGATTCTTTTTGCCAACCGGAGTGCTTAAGTTGAACCTTCTGGCTAGATCTCTTATTTGAGTTTTACCTGTGCATTAGATGAGTACTTATTGTATGCTTGTTTGGTTGTCTACGATAGAATACCCGGAGTGCGCCGCTTGTTACTTCGAATCATTAGGTTTCGCGGATCATCAGCAAGGCAAGTAACACTTTGATCATACCTTTTCTACTACCCAGTTTTATTGCATTAGATCAATCCTCACACATTGCATGATTAGGATCTAATTAAATTGTGGGATGAGAAGTAGATGAGGTAGTACCTATTACCTGTTATTATCAAACCTTTGGGAGTTACTTCTACGTTTGCTTATTATGCCATGCTATGCTAGTAGACATGGATTTGGGTGAGTGAAATCCATGACAGATGTGAGATTGTTAATTAATGGTTTATCTAAGGTGGCAACTTAAACACACATCTGGGTGGATTGAGGCACATGGGTATTCCACGACTTGCCTGTTTTCTTTTGGACTGCCACCCAGGCTCAAAGGGATCATGAGACTATTCATACTAGAAACTTCCGTGTGCAGCCACAAGCTATTATGGGCTCTAGCATAGTTGACTAAGTTGTGCGAACTCTTACAGTGGTAGACTAGCAGATGTAGGGGATGTAGGTGGTACGGTCTACCCGATCGTAAGGTGCTAGTGCTTCTGAAAGACTATGTCTCGGTCATCCGTCTTCTCAAACACCATGTAGTGCGAGAAACCAAATGGAGGCGATCGAGTCTTGTGGGGAAAAGTGCACAAACCTCTGCAGAGTGTAATAAACTAATCATGGTTAGCCGTGTCCCCGGTTATGGACATCTTGAGTATCTAGTACTTGGATTTTCATGTGAATCTCAACATGTTACTCTAAATTAATTTTGTTGGGTTATGTTTAATGATGATGCTTAATTGGGATTGAGAATGCTGTCAACCATTCTCAATGTTTAACAACCACCATGATAGTTAAATAAATTTATTCCTTTGAAGTAGGGAAAAATTGGCTTTACGCAAAACTGTAACCATAGAGCTTTCCACCAGCCAAATATGCATATAGTATAGCTGTTTCATTCCATTATTCTCTATGTGTTACCTTGCCAGCATATTCTATGTGCTGACCCATTTTCGGGCTGCAACGTTAATGTTGCCGACTTTTCAGACGACGATTAAGGAGTTTTTAGGTCGTGGTTCTATACTCAGTGATGTCGTTGGAGTTGATGGACTCACTTATCTTCCAAGCCTTTCGCTATTATCGTTATTAGATGGCCTTAAGCCATATTTATTGTAATAAGTTCTGTTATGAGACACTCGATGTAATAAGTGTGTGATTGCTACTCTGCTATAAATCCTCCGAGTACTGTGTGGTGTCAGCATTACTGATCCAGGGATGACACTGGAGCATAGAGATCAGACTGTTTGAGGTCTGGTCGCTACACACACAGCTCAGGACACTCAGTCCTCACCGTATTCCCCTTGAGCTAAGGTCACACAGACCTCACCCAATCACTCTGGTAAGTCTTCAAGGTAGACTTCCTAACCTTCACAGACTTCATTCACCCGGCGATCCACAATGACTCTTGGATGCTCAGAACGCGACGCCTAACCGGCTGGAGGATTCACAGTCCTCAAGTGTAATAAGTCTTCAGATCACACAGACAGGAAGACTTAAGTGATGCCTAACACTCTTTGGCTCTGGGTGCTTAGGGCTTTATCCTCGCAAGGAATACTCTCTCAAAGGCTTCGAGGTGGGTTGCTCTCAAACGACAAAAGCCGTACTCTAACTCTGAGCAGCCACATATTTATGGTTGTAGGGGGTGGGCTATTTATAGCCACTAGGCAACCCGACCTGATTTGTCCGAAATGACCCTGGGTCACTAAGGAACTAACACGTGTTCGAATGGTCAGATTTCAAACACACACAACAACTTTACTTGGGCTACAAGCAAAGCTGACTTGTCCAACTCTGGACAAGATTTTCTCTCATAGTGTTCACTCGAAGACATAGGATTTTGGTTAAGCATCACTTCAGTCATTCTGACTCGTTCTCTTGGACCCCACTTAACAGTACGGTGGTTCCTATGACTCAACAAAGAAAAACACAGAACGACAAAACTGCTAAGTCTTCGCGCTCCATAGTCTTCTCGCGATGTCTTCTCTTGTCATAGTCTTCAATGTGAATGTCTTCACATACCACCTCAGACTTCAATGTCTTTGTACATTTTTAGGGGTCATCTCTGGTAGGAAAACCGAATCAATGAGGGACTTCTACCTGTGTTATCCTGCAATTCTCACAAACACATTAGTCCCTCAACTAGGTTTGTCGTCAATACTCCAAAACCAACTAGGGGTGGCACAAGATGCACTTACAATCTCCCCCTTTTTGGTGATTGATGACAAACTAGTTGAAGTTTTCAACGGGGAATATAATATGTGAAATTTTAAAGGATAGGGGATTGTCTTCATAAGTGGCAAAGGCTCCCCCTGAAGATGTGCATATAAGTAATTTTTTTTGGTATGCAAATGCACATGGCAGGTTGTACTTGTGGAGATCCTCTTCAACTTATGATGACAATTCATCATGCATGAAAAGTATGTGAAGATAATGACATGCATAATGAAAAATGGACGTCTGCAGAATGACCTAAGTGCGGAATTTATTGTCGCACATGCGGAATTTATCATCGCATCACAGAATAGCAAATAAGTAGCAGACAACCATCGAGTTTAAGTGTTATGACTCAAAGAACCAAATGTATCAAAACGAGAGTTGTAAACACTAGGCAATATATAAAGCAACCGCCCGTATGGACCCGCTTGAAGACTATCAAACTCATATCCTTCTCCCCCTTTTGTCAGTAAGGACCAAAAAGGTTTGAAGACATAGCGCACCTACTCATTCCCATGAGGAGTAGGTGAAGCAGCAGGGTCGTCGATGTTGTTAGGCGGTGCAGACGAACTTGGGGTAGTGTCGATGCGTGCAGAAGTAGGGGGCGGTGAAGTAGCATTGTCTTCATCATCGATCACTGTGGCATTCACTGTTGCAGCAGAGGAGGAGAACTCAGAGTCTTCAAGAGACGGAGTACGTCGCAGCACAGTCCTTCTTAGAGGTGTTGAGTCAAACTTGAAGCGTTCAGAGAAGCCATCCTCTTGAAGATCATCCTCAGAGCACATAAGCGTCAGCCCTTTCCATGTACGCCGACAGGTTTCATGGGCAGCAAAGGCATTCTTGGTGGCAAGATTGTGAATCATGTTTACGTCCACCAAGAGGCTTTGCATTTGACGCTTCAGCCAGTCATGATGCTTATCCTGTTTCTGATGAAGGGCAACCAGAAGTTCTCAGTCGTTGAGAACACGAGATCGCTTCTTGGGCCGTTGGGCAATGGTGCTTTCAGTGGCTTCAGTGAGGGCACGATGAGGTGCACGTGTAGTACCAGCCAGAGGATAGACATGATCGACAGCTTGAACTCCTTCAATGTTTTGTGTGAAGCTTTGATGGTTAGCATTCTGACAACTAAGAGGCTCCTTGGCAGGCTCTGGATAGATGGCTTCAACTGACATATCGACTTCAGGCAGAAAGATCCGATGATTTCGAGCAGAGGGCTGATAGGTGACAGTTGAGTGTAGTTTGATCAGCCGCATAATCCAGGGAGCATAGAACTTCAGACCAAAAATGTCAGATCCTGATGCAGCAAGTTGACGAATAAAGAAGTCTTGTGCATTGAAGCTTTTGCCATGAAGAATATGAAAGACCAATGTCTTCATTGCGCCTTCTAGCTTGGCATGTGGAGAATGTCCTTTGATGGGCCAGAGAGTTTGCCGTATGATGTGATAGATGGTGCATGGCAGATACTCCAGGTCTTCAACAAAGAACTCCTTAGGATATTCAGCATCTGGAGGCAAATGCTTGATCATGCTAAGCATCTGACTCATATTGGGCTCGGGCTTGTGGAAGATGCTTTCCATAGCAGCACTGTGAAGCTGACAACCAGGTTCATACAGGTCTCCTGGAGTGGGCAGGCCAGTAAGCTCAATGATATCAAAGGCTTTGGCTTCATGATGAACATTGCATGTCATCCACTCAAGGACCCAAGTCTTCGGATCCCTGTTGTAGCCATGGATATGAAGAGTGGCATAGAATTGGAGCAGCAATTCTTCATTCCAGTGCTCTTTATCAGTGACGAACTGCAGCAAGCCAGATTCTTTGAAGCAATCCAGAGCTTCTTCCAAGCAAGGCAGACCAGTTATGGCTTCAGTGTCAAGATGCATATGTGGGAAAATGCAACCTTGATTGTACAGAATGCATGAGTAATAACTGCGCTGTTGATAGCTCCAGAACCGATCAGAAGATATTCTTGCCTTGGTGTAGGGGTTCTTGGCGCTATCAAAGAAGGTGTTGTGTGCCTTGAAGCCACTGATATTAAAAGATTCGGGTGCAGATGCAGTACCTGGAAACCTGGGCAACCTTGGCATGGGCTTCTGAACCTGAGGCCTATGCTCAACGTGATAGTCAAACTGAGGACCAGCAGCAGGCAGAGGAGTCAGAATAGGCCATTTGACATTGATAAGTTGGCCATCGTTGAAAGCTTGCTCAATAGTGTGTGGCCTTGGTGGCGGAACAGGGGCAGTGGCATCAACAGAGGCGTCAGGCTGCACATCTGTTGCAGGTGCATCATTGGCTTCATTGGTCTCTAACACATTCGTTGGTACAAGCTCCACATTTGCTTCAGCCATGACTACGTCATTGGCTTCATCTGTGTTGGTGGTGGCAGCCTCAAGATTCTCAACCTCCACTTGATGAGCTGGAGGGTCGGGCACAGACATGTTCACTTTAGGAACAGCTTCGTTAGAGTTTGGGGGTGTGGGGACACGATCTTCTTCTTGTTTGTCATCGGCTGATGCAGCCGGATTGTCTTCAGCAGCTTTGGCTTCAGACTCAGAGACAGTCACAGTAGGAGTGGCATCTGGAAACACTTGACGTGCAACAGATTGGTGGCGCACTTCTCCTTCTGGAACGCTCGGAAGAGGGACTTGAGACCTTGGTCCTTTGCGAAGTCTGCGTAGCGCTGGAGACGCCTGTGGAGATGGAGGTGGCTGGGCCTCAAAGTTGTCTTCTTCTTGCACTGATGGGGTTGCTTGGGGAGAGCTTGGAGTGTCTTGTTTCTATGGGTGATCAGCCCACGATGCATCTTGAGAAATTGGCGCCAGAGGACGACCAATGCTGATGAGTTCGCTGTGCGTAAGCACAGGCGATGATACTTGTTGGTGCTCGATCTGAGGAAGGACTTCATCATCTTCAACATTGTCATGGTGACCAATGTCTTCAGCAGTGGTGGGGTCAACTGTTGGAATGTCTTTAGCTTCAGGAGCCTCTGTGGAAGCAGGCTCATGAACAATCAGTTGGCGCTTGTGGTGTTCAGATGCAGGGTAAACCATTGAGATAGGTTCAACAACTAAGGTCTCTGTGAGAGCAGCCCGATCCTTCTTGGTTTTGCGCTTCTTCTTAGAGGGAGCGGCATCAGAAGCTTCAGGATTTTTCCTTTTTCTGGCTTCAGCCTCGGCAGTCCTCGTCTTCTTCAGTTCTGAAGCGGTTGACCTGACCTTTGGCTTCGAGCCAGTCATGCTGCTTGGGAAGACTATGCGAGGTTCTTCCTGCCTTGAAGGTGCATATTGGTCAGTTGAGGGCTTCTTCTTCTTTGCAGCCATTCTTGGGTCGATGCCAGGACGACCAAGAGCCTTGCGCTTCTCAGCCTCATTGTAGGCTTGCACACACCTGTCAGCCAGGCTCTTCATGCGCTCACGAGAACCTTGAGCTTCTTCACGCTTCTTGAGAAAGGCTTCCTTGAGCTCGTGCAGCATAATCTTGAAGTTTTTCACATCTTGCACGCTGAACTTGGCCATGTGCTTCTTGAACTGAGCTTTCTCATAGTCGATCTTTTGCTTCAGTTCAATGATGCGCTGAGCTAGAGATAGCTCAGAGGCAATGGCACCATGGAAGGCGACACTAAGGCCAATTGGAAGTTGCAGATATTCAAAGCTGAGGTTGGGCGTGTCAAACCACTCATCAATGAAGTTATGGAGGATTGCCACATCAAAGAGAGGCAAATTATTGAAGATCTCTGCTTCTTCCTTGCTCTTGATCAATTTCTCAAGAGCGTCATCTGCAAGATCTTCATCGCTGGACAGATCAATGACGTCATTGCACAGAATAGCAGCAGCAGTCAGTGCCTGGTCAGTATTCTTTCTCATCTCAGTCTTCTGATACGTGATAGATCTTCAGACTGCACACTGTCTTCAGGAGGTGCAGTAGCCAGTGGCTTCGCATCTAAGACCTTTGGTGCAGGAGCAGGCTATGAAGCTTTAGGCTTCTTTAGTTTCTTTGGCCTCGGCGGTGCAGGTGCTTCGTCAGATTCAGCATCATCTGCAGGTTGATCCACGACTGCCCCTTGAACCATAATATGAGTGATGAGACCTTCTAGGTTGTAGAAGGGCCCAACCAGATTGGGTTCAGCTTCTCGTGTTCCATCAGCACGTGGCGCAGAGGGGCTTGGGTTGAAGTCTAATCCCAATGACTTCTTGTTTTCCTTGGCAGAGTTCTGTGCAAACTGGTAGTTGCACTTGAAGAGATTGTCTTCGCGACACCATAACAGAGAGGATGGGTCGGCATTAGCAGGCTGAGGAACACGAACCATGTAGGGGTTAAAGCCTTGAGCAATAGCTTCGGACTGTGATTTGGGCTGAAGGCCTTTGTATACGATATCTCCCCATGGGCCCTTGATGGCACTCTTCTCAGCATATTCGTCGGTGACGAATCTGTACTTGAACCATTCCTCTGCCCAATGTCTTCGAATCCATTGGATTCGGTTCTTGCGTTCTCCATAGGTTTCTTCTAGATCTGACTTGTATAGCTCATAGAGATCTGGTGGCAAGTCCTTAGCAGTGTTTCCACGGTGCTGTCTGCCTCCCTTCCTTGTAGATTTCTCTATAGCCATGAACTTCAAACTGAATGGCTTCAACACGTTCAAAGGTTTCAAAGGCTTCCGCCCGCGGGTCAAACAGGAACTGGCTTCGGGAGAATTTATATGATGCTGTAAGAATTCTGCAAATGAATGCAGACTATGAGAACCAAGGGATTCTCCCACAGACCTGTACCTGTGACAGCATTAAGGTTCGAGGGAAGGGGAAGAGGTCATATGCATTCTCAGAATATTTTGAAGATAAATCAGTTTAGAAGACATTGACCTCATAGTGCGAAGAAATTCACTCATAGATAGAGAGTTGGTTCCAGATTTGTACGAATCCACGAATAAGTACAAGTGAGGGATCTAACTCCTTTGTGAAGCATAAGTGAACATACTAGGCATATTATGATATGAAGTATGAAATAGATTCAACTAGTGTGAACAGAAACTTCTTGTGGTAGAAAGGGATGAATCTATAGGATCAAAGGGGCAATAAAAAGGAAGTTTTATTTACCACACGAAGAACTGCTAGACGGAGTGGGAGAGGAGGCCGAGCAGTTCGATCGTCCGTGCCCTTAGTTGGCGACGGAGGACACATACGGCGACGGCGGAGAAGACGATGTCCGCGGCCGGCGTGAAGACGGCGTCGGTGAAGTCGCGGCAGCTAAGCACTTCGTCGCCGGCGTCGTCGAGGGCTAGCGATGGCGCTAGGGTTTGTGCGAAAGTGGAAGAAAGGATAATGACTGTGGTGAGGCGTGTATTTATAGGGACAGGGACGGCACAGTGTTATTACATAGGTGCCCCTGGCGATTCACATTTGAAGGACATGTGGCCATCATGCAACATGTCGAAGGTTGTTCCATGTTCCCACGCACGCCTGGATTGTCGGGTGGTCGTTCCCACTTCTCCGGGTTTCAGGTGAAGGAATTAGCATTGAAAACAGACTTAATGTTTGTCTCTGTATCTTCTGCTGACAAGGACGCAGAGAAGACATTCGACAGTTTCAATAGAATGCATATGATTTGGAGAGATAGAGTTTGAGATAGAAAGCATAGAGAGGTTACGGTCCGATCACATTCACTTAGTTCAAAAGATTTAACAAGAAGACATAGCTATAAGTGAATGCTATAGAAGACAGAACACTAGTATATATATATATATATATATATATATATATATATATATATATATATATGAGAAAGTCAATCAAATCGACATAGTGAAGATAATCATGAAGACAAGTTGAGATTGAAGCCAAACCAAATGTGAAGACATACCAAACGTAACACCATGAGTGAAGCACTTCAAACAGAAAATTTTGGTGGTGGCATTACCCACCGTATAGGAAGTATTAGACCCAGACACGGCGCGCAATTATCGTGGCGCTCCGAAGTCAAATTCCACATTAATGTATTCACACTTAGAATGTAAGTCTTCATTGATTGAAGATATACTTTACTTCGTGTGTTGCACATCTAAGTCATCAATATGCATAAGTGTTAGGATGTGTGCCTGATCACAGGACATTTGAGGATTCCAAGATATTTAGCTCACACCATAACTTGCAAAACCTCTTCACATCCAAGGGCTTGGTGAAGATATCTGCCAATTGCTCTTCAGTGTTGACGTGTATGATATCAATATCTTCCTTCACAACATAATCTCTGAGAAAGTGATGACGAATTTCAATGTGCTTTGTCTTCGAGTGCTGAACTGGGCTGTTGGCAATGTTGATGGCGCTTTCATTGTCGTAGTAGAGTGGCACTTGCTTCAGATGAATGCCATAGTCTTTGAGTGTTTGCTTCATCCACAGAAGCTGAGCGCAGCAAGATCCAGCAGCAATTTATTCAGATTCAGCAGTGTAGAGAGATACACAGTTCTGCTTCTTTGAAGACCAACATACAAGTGATCGTCCCAGAAAATGACATGTGCCTGATGTAGACTTGCGATCCACCTTGTCACCATCATAATCAGCATCTGAGAATCCAACTAGATCAAACTCTGAGCCCTTTGGATATCGTAATCCTAGTGTTGGGGTGTGAGCCAAATATCTGAGAATTCGCTTCACTGCTAAGTGATGCGATTCCTTTGGTGCCGCTTGGAATCGAGCACACATGCAAACACTAAGCATGATATCCGCCCTAGATGCACATAGATAAAGTAAAGAACCAATCATGGAGCGGTATACCTTTTGATCGACCTCTTTACCATTGTCGTCGGGACCTAGATGATGTTTGGCTGGCATTGGCATCGTGAAGCCTTTGCAGTCTTGCATCCCAAATTTCTTCAGGCAATCTTTGAGGTACTTCTCTTGAGATATGAAGATGTCGTTGCATTGCTGACGTATTTGATGACCAAAGAAGAACTCCAGCTCACCCATCATGGACATCTGATATTGCTCTTGCATCATATATCCAAACTCGTCAGTGTATTTCTAATTAGTGCAGCCGAAGATAATGTCATCTACATATATTTGGCACACAAACAGTTCACCATCATATGTCTTTGTGAAGAGAGTGGGGTCGAGGGAACCAGGTTTGAAGCCTTTGCTCTTCAGGAAGTCTTTGAGTGTGTCATACCAAGCCTGAGGGGCTTGTTTGAGGCCATACAGTGCCTTGTTGAGCTTGTACACCATGTCAGGATGTTTTGGATCTTCGAAGCCAGGTGGTTGTGCAACATACACTTCTTCTTGAATCTTACCATTGAGAAAAGCGCTCTTCGCATCCATTTGATACAGAAGAATGTTATGATGATTTGCATAGGCTAGTAGTATGCATATGGCTTCAAGTCTAGCCACAGGAGCAAATGTTTCATCGAAGTCAATCCCTTCAACTTGAGTGTACCCTTGAGCAACGAGACGAGCTTTGTTTCTGACAACTTGACCATGCTCATCTTGCTTGTTGCGATATATCCATTTGGTGCCTATTATATTGTGCTTGCGAGGATCAGGACGCTTAACCAGTTCCCATACATTATTCATCTCAAACTGTTGAAGCTCTTCTTGCATAGCTTGAATCCATTCAGGTTCCATGAAGGCTTCTTCAACTTTCTTGGGTTCAGATATTGAGACGAATGCAAAGTGCCCACAGAAATTTGCTAGCTGTGTTGCCCTTGAATGAGTGAGTGGACCTGGTGCATTGATGCTATCAATTATACTCTCAATCTGTACTTCATTTGCAACACGAGGATGTATAGGACGAAGATTTTGCTCTTGCTGATCATTGTCATCGTTGGAAGGATTGTCTTCAGGCTGAGCATTGTCTTCAGTTTGATCAGGTGCGGAGATGATAAGTTCCTCTTCAGGCTGAGCTTCAGAAGGTATGATTTCTCCAGTTCCCATAAGCTTGATTGATTCACTGGATGGAACTTCATCTAGCGCATTTGGCAGGTGCTCTCTTTGTGAGCCGTTAGTCTCATCAAACCGCACATCCACAGTTTCAACCACTTTATAGTGAAAGAGGTTGAAGACTCTGTAGGAGTGCGAATCCTTTTCATATCCAAGCATAAAACCTTCATGTGCTTTCGGTGCAAATTTTGAAGTGTGATGTGGATCCTTGATCCAGCACCTGGCACCAAATACTCTGAAGTAACTAACATTTGGCTTCTTGCCAGTAAGGAGCTCATAGGATGTCTTGTTGAGAAGCTTATGAAGATAAACACGGTTGATGATATGGCATGCAGTATCAATGGCTTCAGGCTGGAACTTTCTTGGAGTCTTGTATTCATCAAGCATTGTCCGGGCCATCTCAATGAGTGTTCTGTTCTTGTGTTCCACAACACCATTCTGATGTGGTGTGTACGGAGCTGAGAATTCATGTGTAATGCCCAAAGTATCAAGATAAGTGTCTAGACCAGTGTTCTTGAATTCAGTGTGTCGGGTGGTAGGAGCGACCTATGCCAACGGGTTGCTTATCATTGCGGGGGCCAATAGAACGTCGCCGGTGCCTGGAAACGGGATGAGGCGAAGACATGCACGCCGGCAAATCTTACCCAGCTTCAGGGCTCTCCGGGGAGATAATACCCATACTGCTGCTCTGCGGGGTCTCCGCATGGTTACTTAGTGGACAAGTAGCTACAATGCTCCTTGAGCTGTTTTGGGTGGAAGGAGGAAGAAGGGATCGGCTCAGCCTGCTTCCTCTCCTTGTATGGTGTCTAGGTCTAGGAAGAGAGTCCAACCCTTTGCATGGGTGCACCGGGGGGTTTATATAGGCCTACCCCCCGGGGGTACAATGGTAATCCGACTTGGCACTGGGCCCAGCTGTCTGTGACTACGCTCGCCGGCTTCTCTGCCGGCTCCTGGGGCCCGCCGGCTGGTGGGTCCCGCCGGCTGCCGGCTCCTGGGTCGACAGGCCGGCCCCACTGGCCAGGGCCTGGTCGGCAGCTGGTTACTATTACTCCATGTCATTGACGCAGGCTTGGTCGGGGTAAGCGTGGCTACAGTAGCGCCGCCCTGGCGGGCGATTACTGTAGCCCCGCCGCATCTTGTCTCCTTAATGGGCGTCTCCTTCGAGGAGGGCGGCAGGCCGGCTACGTGAAGCCGGCCCTCTGCCTTACCAACTTGAGAGGAGGTGCGGCCGCCTTCGGCATCTCTCTGCCCGAAGGGGCCCACCACCTCGGGGGCCACGCTGGTGGCCCGTCGTGGACGGCGTCAGAGCCGCCGTGGCTACAGTGCCGCGCCGGGCGGGCCGCAGCTGCCCGCACGACGCGCTGTACCAGGCGTGCTCTGGGTTTCGGGGGTGGCAGGCTCTACTGTAGCCATGGACGCGTACATTGCGGGTACGGCGTTGACTGCTTTATGGGAGCCGGCCTGGCAGTAGCCGGCCTTGCTGTAGCAGGCCCTGCCATAGCCGGCCCTGCCGTAGCCGGCCCTGCCGTAGCCGGCCTTGCCGTAGCCGGCCCTGCTCAGCTTTCTTCATGAGGGTGAAAAGGCGGGCCGCCCCCGAAGCCGGCCAGGAAGGTAGCCGGCTAAGGGGGGAGGCGGCCCAAGTCTTGAGTCTTCTTATGAGCCGGATGGGCTCATAGTTTTTTCTGAGGGGTCAGGGGAAGCCGGCTGGGCTACCCATGGCTATTTACCCCGACAGTAGTCCCCGAAGCCGGGCGAGCTTCACAGCGGACGGAAGGACGGGAAGCTTGGCCGGCTTCATACCCTCAGGGGCCGACCTCGTCGTTGCAGCCGACTCTGGAGCACTTTTTGTTTATCAAGGTGGCAGTGGTTGACCCGCGGGCTGGCCGCAGGCCCCACGACGAGCCACGTGGCGGAGAAGTCCTGCCGCCGCATGCGCGCGACGGGACGCCACCGCAGGTCCGGGCCCGCCACTCCCTGGCCTCGGCCCGGGCGCAGATCTTCTGTGGCCCGAGGGGATTGCTCGCCTCCCCGCGGCCGTTACTTCGCGTCATCAAGGCGCGCAATTAACGCGGGCGTGGGGGAGATGGGCACGATCGATCCCCACGATCCCCGACGCCGCGCCTCCTCGGCTCTGGCGCACGCGCCTACAAGTAGGGGGGGGAGGGGGAGAGGCACAGGCCCGTTCGCTCCCCCGCTCCCCGTCCCTCCTGCTCCTCTTCTTCTCCTTCTTCTTCCTCGCGCCCGACGCAGTCTCGCGCCGCAGCCCACCCACGCCGCCATGTCTCTGGCTCTGTCAAGCTCGTGGGACGGGTCCAATGTCCACGAGGACCATATTGAATTCCTCCGCCAGACCTGGCGCCTGCCCGCCGCCAACCTCGTGCAGGTGCGTCTGGTGCCCGAGACGGAGGTCTCGCCGGCACCGGAGGAAGGCGAGCGCATCGTCTTCCGCACGCATTTCCTCTGCGGCTTCGGCTTCCCGGCGAGCAGCTTCATGCGCTCTTTCCTCGAATTCTACAACCTCCAACCACATCACATCACGCCCAACGCAGTGATGCAGCTCTCGGCCTTCGTCTCGCTCTGCGAAGGATTCTTGGGGTTGCTGCCGACGCTGGAGCTCTGGGCGGAGCTGTTCCAGAACAAGCTCGGCACCGTCTCCGCCGGCGTGCCGGCTCCCTGCGGCGCCTTCATCACGATGAAGAGGGCAAGCGACGACAACCCCTTCCCCCACATTCCTCTGATCCAGTCTGTCAAGCTTTGGCAGAAATCCTACTTCTACGTCAAGAACATCGCCCCGCACGGCGACTACGTCAATCTGCCGGCTTACGTAGCCGGCCCGCCGGCTGGGAGGCGGCCGTCTTGGGGCTACAGGTCGAAGTCCTTGTCTCTGGCTGGGAATGCCTCCATCGCCCGGCTTCAGGTGATGATCCAGTCGGAAGGCCTGCGTGCATCCGACCTGGTAGCCGCCTTCGTCGAGCGCCGGATTCTGCCCCTCCAAAGCCGGACGCACATGATGTGCCAGATGAGCGGCCGGTTCGACAGTTGCCGGCTGAGCACATGGGAGATGCCCCATGCCGAGGTGGCTCTGATGGTGAACTACATCGCCAACCTGAAGCTCATCGACGAGTGGCAGTTCGGCAAGGCATCGTACTCCCGCGCCCATCCTCCGCCTGTGGTAAGTCTTTCTTCTTGTCGTCTGCCGGCTTGAGCCAGCCGGCTTCTGACTAGGTGGCTCTTCTCTTTTTTTCTTTCTATCAGAATCCTCTCCTCCCGCCGCCAGCCGGGGCGGCTGGACTCGAACGCGAGTATGCCCCGGACCGCGCGGTGGACGACCTCGACGACCCGGATCTTGCTGCAGTCGCCATGGAGGACGCCGCCACGGGGGACGTTGCCGAGCCCGGAGGCACGGGGCTCTCGGCCAGTTTCGACGACTGGCCGGATGACTTTGAGGCCGAAGAAATCCCGCGCCACCAGCCGGCAACCGACCGCCGCAGCGCGGGCTCGTCCGCCGCGCCGACTGCCAGTGGTGGGAAGGGGAAACGCCGGGCCGCGCTCCCGCTCTTCGGAAGCCGGCCGAAGAAGCCGAAGGCCTCCGCCGCGGCCACGAAGCGCGAGGAAGCGGCGGCGAAGGCGGCTCGCTTCCGGAAGGCGGTGAAGAAGCCTCCATCAGTTTCCGCGTAAGCCTTTTAGCCGCCTACGTGCTTGTTATTCTGAGGTCTTCCTTTACTTGAATTCTTCTCTGATTTTCTGAGCAGGGCGCCGCTCTCCCTCAAGCGAGGCCCAGCCGGCTCCATGGTCGGGCCTAGTGCCGGATCCTCAGGGTCCCGCCGAGTGGACCCCCACACCGAACTTGCAGCAGCCACGGAGTGCAATGCTCGCGAGGCGCGTCGAGAGAGGGAGGCGGCAGAGCGGGAGGCGGCGGAGCGGGAGGCCGCCCAGACGGCGCCGGGGCGAGCAAGCGCGGCGGCCGAGACTCTGTCGGAGTGGGCGGCCGCGGAGACGGAGGCGGAAGGCGCGCGTAGCCGGCCTCCGCTACTCGCCATCCTCCTCCAAACATTGGATCTGGACATCCCTCTGCCCACGGCGGAGGAGATTATCCCCGAGCAGCCGCCGGTGCAGAGGGATGAAGTCTTCGAGATTTCCGCCGAGAGGACGCCGGCGGCAGCGCCAGCCGGAGCAGGCGAAGGCGGCCAATCGTCGGCGGTGCCGGCCCGGGCCGCGCCCGAGGCCGGAGCCGGTCTTGAGATCGAGCTGGCGGCGGGTCGGCATGCCGGAGGGGGCACGGCCCCGTCGGACACGCGCCGAGCCGCGGGTGCTGAGCAGACGGCAGACGCCTTGGAGGCGGCCAGCTCCGCCACGTCTGGGTGGACCCCTAGCGGAGGGAGCGGCGAGCTGAACGTCGCGGCCCAAGGGGTTCGGAGCCGGCTGCAGGCACAGGCCGGCCTCCTGAGGCAATTTACTCAGGAGTCTGCAATCCGGGTAAGTCTTCACTCGTTGATCGTTCTGGTCCTTTGAATTTTTTCCGTGGGGGCGCGCTAGCGCACCCACTGGGTGTAGTCCCCGAGATCCGGGCCGACTGCAGCGCAGTCGGGTCGGATCTTACTCGACGACTATCTTGACTGTTTTTTCTGATCTCTTAGGATTATCATAATTCTCGTGCCGCCGCCTTCAACTCCCAGGCTCGGGAGCTGAGCCGGAGGACCGAAGACCTCGCCAGCAGCCGGCGTAAGTGTTTTGTCTTTATTTGTTTCTCGTGGGGGCGCGACGGCGCACCCACTGGGTGTAGTCCCCGAGATCCGGGCCGACTGCAGTGCAGTCGGGTCGGATCTTCCTTGACGACTTTTCCTTTGCTGACTTTTTCTCTTTGTCTTTTGCTCGTGCAGAGGCCAACGCCGACCTGCGGAGGGAGCTCGGCGAAGTACAGGCCGCTCTTCGCGCCAAGGATGCCGAGTACGCTGACTTGGTTCAGGAGCGCGACCGCCTGGCGAAGAAACTGGCCGACCAAGAGGAGAGCCACAAGGCGGCCCTGCAAAAGGCGCAGGACGGCGAGGCTGCCCTGAAGGCGGAGTTCGAGGCCAGGGAGGCGAGCTGGGCCGAGACGCGCCAGGCGCTGGAAGAAGGCTTCGGCCGGATCGAGGATCTCATCGATGGTAGGCCGTCTTTCTTGCCCTTCTTCCATCTGCCGGCCGCCTGCGGTTTTTGTTTTGACTTGTGTTTGCTGTCTTGCGCAGAGTATTTTCCCGGCCAATCCGTCCTCGCCGCCCAAGCCATCGAAGCTTACCGCGAGGAGCGCCGTCAGGCCGGGGTTGTGATTCCGCCGGACGCGAATCGGACGTTGTCGGAGCAGCTCATCGCCATCCAGGCGCGGCTGCAGCCGGCCCACCGGCTGCTCCGCCGGCTCCAACGCGCCGGGGCGACGATGCTGGCCGCGCTCTAGCCCGGCCAGACAATTCCCCGCACCCCAAGCCGGACGGCCGACTGGCTCGAAGTCGCAGTCGGCCGCTTCGAGGCATGGAAGGCGTCCGCGGCCCGTCTTGGAGCCGGGCGCGCACTGGAGTTCGTCCGTGCATGGTACCCAGGGCTAAGCCTGGACCAGCTGCGGACTTGGCGGTCGGAAGCCTACGCGGAGCTGGAGGAGGTGCGGCCGGCGATCGCACAATGCGCCTCGACGATCGCCGAGTGCACCGACACCAGCGTCTTCGCGCCGGAGCTCAATGATGATGGTGCCGCCCAGCCGGAGGAATGGTTCGGGCTGAACCCGGCGGACGGCGAGGACTCGGCCGAGGAGATCGCCTCCAGCGACGGGGGCGAGGACGACAAGGAGGAGGACGGCGAAGACGCCGAGCCGACTGGTGAGACGGCCAACCGTCCCCCAGCCGACCGTGCCTCCAGCAACGAGCCACGCGGGAGCGCGCCCTCTGCCGGAGGCGACGATCAAGCCGAGGTTGGCCAGCCGGCCGCTCCTTCAGCCGGCACGACTGCTTCCACCGCCCAGCCCGGCTCGTCCGCGGCCCCGCCGGCTTGATCTGCCGTTCCCTTTGTTCCTGTTTTACTTTTTCGAACAATTTTAAGTATCTGCAATTCCACCCACTGGGGGTGTATCGAACAATGTTGGATGTCGACCTCTCTGGAGGCCTTTTGTGTAAATATTAATATATGCATGTGTTGGCGTTCATTCAAGTGTACTTTTTTGTCCTTAGGCTCTTTCCTTTGCCGCCTTCCCTCTTTGGGAATCCAAGTACTTGAGCTTTCTTGGATTTGAAGCAGACTGAATGTAAGCCGGCCGGCTGGCTACTCTGGTAGTCGGTCGGCGGGAGGCAGCAAGCCGGCTTTTGTTATATATGCGAGCCTGTTTGGTCCCTAGCCGTTTTTCATGTGCGCACCCTTTCCGGCTTGTGGCTCTCGCCAGCCGGGCAGTCGGTTCTTCGAGCTGCGATTTCGGCAAGAGCCAAGCCTGGGTGTCGGCACATTACTTGTCTGACTGCGGGTAGGGCTCCTAATATAAGTCTAGTCGGCTAGTCCCCGGGCCGACTCGTCGGACCCGGTACCGGACAAAATAAATGAATAGGTGATATCATACGCATGATAACTTTCATTCATAAAATAAAGGGTGGCAGTCCCCGAGTCTTTCTCGGGGAGCCTACTGTTTCGTACTTAATACAAAAGTGGGCATAATACATACTGCATTTTAACTGTAAAACTTCCGAAGGAGATTTGCGTTCCATGGTCGCTCCGACTCCTTGCCGGAGTCGTCTCTCTTGCGTGCCTTCGGCTTCTGCGCGTCGATGAGGTAGTAGGCATCGTTGCCCAAGGCTTTGCTGATGATGAAGGGGCCTTCCCAGGGGGCTGCGAGCTTGTGCTGGCCGGCTGTTCGCTGGATCAGCCGGAACACAAGGTCGCCCTCCTGGAAGGATCTTGGTCGGACCCTCCGGCTGTGGTAGCGGCGCAAACCCTGCTGGTAGATGGCAGACCGGCTGAGGGCTAACAGCCGGGCCTCTTCCAACAGGTCGACACCGTCTTCTCGTGCTTCTTTGGCTTCCGCTTCCGTGTACATGGTTACCCGAGGCGAGTCGAACTCGATATCTGTTGGGATGACTGCCTCGGCACCATATACAAGGAAGAAGGGAGTGAAGCCGGCTGATCTGTTGGGAGTAGTGCGCAGACTCCATAGGACAGCCGGCAGCTCATCGAGCCAGTAGCCGGCTGAACGCTCCAGAGGTACGACCAGTCGGGGCTTGATGCCGAACAAAATGAGGCCATTTGCTCGCTCCACTTGGCCGTTTGACTGCGGGTGGGCGACTGACACAAGGTCCAGCTGGATACCTTGCGCAGCGCAGAACCATGCCAAGGCACCTTTCGCGAAGTTCGTGCCATTGTCGGTGATGATGCTGTGCGGTACACCGTACCGGGTTGTTATATCTGCAATGAAAGTCACTGCAGTCGGCCCATTCAGCTTCTTGATCGGCTTCGCCTCGATCCACTTGGTGAATTTGTCGACGACGACGAGCAAATGTGTCATGCCGCCGCGCGCCATCTTGAATGGGCCCACCATATCCAATCCCCAGACGGCAAAGGGCCAGGTGATGGGAATGGTCTTGAGTGCCGAAGCCGGCATGTGTTGCTGCGAGCTAAAAAGCTGGCAGCCTTTGCAGTGTTTGACTAGCTCTTTGGCGTCGTCCAAAGCAGTCGGCCAGAAGAAACCGTGGCGGAAGGCTTTGGCGACGAGTGATCTTGATGCGGCGTGGTGGCCGCACTCTCCTTGGTGTATATCCCTGAGGATCGCGATGCCTTTCTCCTGCTCGACGCATCGCTGCAAGACTCCGGTGGTGCTGCGCTTGACAAGCTCTTTGTTGACGATTGTGTATGCTCCAGCCCGGCGCTGGACTTGTCTTGCTTCGTTTTTGTCAGCCGGCAGGTCATGGTTCACCAAAAAGTTGCGGATGGTTTGGGCCCATGATGGGGCGGCGACTTCCTCTGCCACCAATGTGGCCACAGCCACCAGGGTGGGCGGGCTGGGTAATGCAGTGCTGGAGTCGGTCGCCGCTTGCTGTGCTGAAGAAGTCCCCGGGCCGGCTACCGCAGTCCCCGGGCCGGGTGCAGCAGTCCCCGAGCCAAATATTGAAGTCCCCGGGCCGGCTGCTTGATTCTTCGAGCCGGACCCGGCCTCCTCGGGGTTAGGCGGCACGAAGATGGAGTCGGATTCCGGAGACGGCTTGATTGATGGCTTGAGGAGGCGCTGTAGGGCGACGCCGGTTGGTATTGCTTGCCACGTGGAGCCTATTCGGGCCAGAGCATCTGCTGGCTCGTTGTCGGCTCACGGTACATGAAGGAATTCACACCCATCAAAGTATCCGCTGATTTGCTGCACTAGGAAACGGTAGCTCACCATGTTTGAGTCCTTGGCGTCCCAGTCGCCAGAAGATTGCTGCACCACCAAATCCGAGTCGCCATAGCACAGGATCCGGCAGATGCCAAGTTCCTTGGCAAGCCGGAGCCCGTGTATGAGCGCTTCGTACTCGGCTACGTTGTTGGAGGCGGCGAAGTGGATCTGCAGCGTGTATCTAAGCTTGTCGCCCTTTGGAGAGGTAAGGACGACGCCGGCTCCCAAGCCGGTGCGCATCTTTGATCCGTCAAAGTGCATGCGCCAATGGGTGGAGTCGGGCGCTGGTGGTAAGTAATGGGTCTCGGCCCAGTCGACGAGGAAGTCGGCCAGCGCTTGCGTCTTGATGGCGGTGCGGGGTTGGTAGAAGATCGTGTAGGGGGCCAGCTCGATGGCCCATTTAGCCACCCGGCCAGATGCATCCCGGCTGCCTATGATCTCGGCTAGCGGGGCAGTGCATACGACCGTGATGGGATGCTCTTGAAAGTATGGCTTCAGCTTCTTGGCGGCGAAGTACACGCCATAGCACATCTTCTGATAGTGCGGGTAATTTTGCTTCGAGGTGGACAGCACCTCGCTCAGGTAATAAACCGGCCTCTGGACCGGCTGGTCTCGGCCTTCTTCGGGGCGTTCGACCACAATGACGGTGCTGACCACCCGGCTAGTGGCGGCAATACATAGGAGCATGGGCTCCTTCTTAGTCGGTGCCGCCAAGACAGGCGGCGTGGACAGCATTTTCTTCAGCTCGTGGAAAGCTTGGTCAGCCTGGTCATTCCACTCAAAGTGAGTGCTCTTCTTCATGAGGCGGTAGAGGGGGAGAGCTTTTTCTCCAAGCCGGCTGATGAAGCGGTTCAGAGAGGCCAGGCACCCGGTGAACTTCTGAATCTCTCTGAGCTTGGTTGGGACCGCCATCCTCTCGATGGCCTTGATCTTCACAGGGTTGCACTCTATGCCGCGTTCGGAGACCAGAAAGCCTAGGAGCTGGCCAGCTGGCACTCCGAACACGCATTTCTCCGGGTTGAGCTTGATCCGGAACCGGCGCAGGTTCTCGAATGTCTCCTTCAAGTCTTCCAGCAGAGTGCCACGCTTCTCCGTCTTCACCACAACATCATCCACGTAAACATGGGCGTTCTTGCCGAGCTGCGTGAGGAGGCACTTCTGCATGCAACGCTGAAAAGTGGCGCCGGCATTCCTCAAGCCGAACGTCATAGTCAGGTAGTAGAAGGCTCCAAACGGCATGATGAAGGCGGTCTTCAGTTGGTCATCCGGGTTCAGCTTGATCTGGTGGTATCCCGAGTAGGCATCCAAAAAGCTCAACAGCTCGCATCCGGCTGTGGAGTCTATCACTTGATCAATCCTGGGCAGGGCGAAGGGATCTTTTGGGCAGGCTTTGTTGAGGCTTGTGTAATCTATACACATGCGCCACTTGTTATTCTTTTTCAGCACGAGAACCGGGTTCGCGAGCCACTCGGGGAAGAAAACTTCCATGATGAAGCTGGCTGCGAGAAGCCGGGCTATCTCCTCCCCTACGATCCTTCTCTTCTCCTCTGACAGTCGGCGGAGGGGCTGCTTGACGGGTTTAGCATCCTCCCGCATGTGCAATTTGTGCTTGGTGAAATCCTTCGGAACACCCGGCATGTCCTTGGGGGACCATGCAAAGATATCCCGATTCTCACGGAGGAAGTCGACGAGCTCGCCTTCCTATTTGCTATCCAGGCTCGCCCCAATGACGGCAAAGCTCTCGGCGATGCTCGGGGTCGAGCTGTATCTTCTTGATCTCCTTGGCCGGCTGAAAAGATCCTTGGGCATCATACTCCTTGGAGTCAGCGGGTTGGTTTAGCTGCTTGCTGGCGAGGGCCACGACCCGGTCCAGCGTCTTCTTCTCTGCAGCGATCACGAGGGATTCGGCCAGCCGGCTGCTGGCCGCGGCGCAGTCGGCGGACTTCTTGTAGTTGCCGGCGATGGTGATGACACCCTTGGAGCTCGGTATCTTCATCTTGAGGTAAGCATAGTGGGGGACCGCCATGAACTTGGCCAAGGCGGGTCGGCCAAGCAAGGCATGGTAAGGGCTCTCCAGGTCCACCACCTCGAACCAGATTGCTTCCCGGCAGAAATGATCCTTGCCCCCAAAGAGTACATCGATCTTGATCTTGCCGATGGGGGCACAGGATAAACCGGGTATGATGCCGTGGAACACCGTTCGAGTCGGCGCAAGCTGCTTTGCCTTGACACCCAGCTTCTCCATGGTGTCGCGGTACAGGATGTTGATGCTGCTTCCGCCGTCGATCAGCACGCGGGAGAAGCGTGCAGCGCGCGTATCCGTTGCAAGGGTGGCCTCCAGGACCAATGCATAGGAGCTGGGGGACGGCATCACCTCTGGGTGGTCGGCCCGGCTCCAACTGATGGGTTTCTCTGACCAGTGCATGTGGCCGGCTGGGCTGGTAGCGGCCACATTGACTTCTTGTTGCTCTCGGTGCTTGCTGCGCCGGTCTTCGGGCTGGCTCGTGAAGACAACATAAGATGCTTGCTCATCGGGGAACTCGTCCTGCACAGCGTCGACCGCGGGCCGGGCGGCTTTGGGCAGCGGAGCCGGCGGCGGCGGGCCGGCAGGCGGAGTCGGCGTGAGCCCTTCGCCCTTCGAGATTCGGGTGAGCCAGTTGCTTTTGCGGGTCGTGTGGTTGGACGGCTTCGCGCCGCTATGGAACTTGCACGAGGCATCAAGGGTTTGCTCGTAGGAGAAGGCCGGCTGCCAAGCCGGCCGGCCGCCCTTGGGCTTCTTGGGTGCGGGCCGCCCTTCAGGCGGCGCGTCTTCGACCGTGGCCACCTGCCGGCTGGCGGGAGGCGGCGCAGGGCCCTTGCGCTTTTGATCATTCTGGTGTTGGCGTCGGCCGCCGTCTCCAGCCGGCGCTTGGGGCGCCGGATTGAGCACTTTTCCGGATGCGTCCACCCGGAGCTTGGTCTTCATTGAGGAGTCGGCGGTGGCGTACTTGTCGGCGATGTTCAGGAGCTCGTCGAGGGTAGTCGGCTCATCGCAGAGAAGCTTGTGCTTGAGGAGGGTGCCCTCTCGGCACCCGGCAGTGAAGTATTCGATGGCTTGCACCTCGTGCACCCCCTTGCAGGAGTTGCGGAGCTCGGCCCAACGCGTCAGGTAGTCGCGAGTGGACTCGGCTGGGCCCTGTACACATAGGGAGAGCTGTCTGGGCTTGGGAGCCCGCTTGTATGTGCTGGTGAAGTTGCGAACGAAGGCTTCAGTGAAATCCACCCATCTGTTGATGCCGAGGGGCTTGAGGCTGTTAAGCCAAGTCCGTGCCGTGCCTTGCAGCATGAGGGGCACGTACATTACGGCAACACGCCGGTTGCCATTGGCGATGCTGACGGCTGTGGAGTAGTCGGTCAGCCAATCTTCCGGCTTCACCGAGCCATTGTACTTGGGTGTGTCTCTTGGGAGCGAGAACCCTTTGGGGAAGGGCTCGTCGCGGATGCGGGGGCCAAAGCAAGGCGGGCCGACATCGTCTTCTTCTTCTAGCGCCAGGGATCGGGCCAGGCGGTCGATCCGGTGGCGGGCGTCGTTTTCGCCGACTCCCTCGCGGCGACCAAGCCGGCCGCTGAGAGTCGGGTGGGCCACTGGAGGCGGGGTAGGATATCTCTCTCCGCGAGCTCGAGGCGGAGGCGGGGTGCCCCGCCATTCCATGGCTTGGGGGCGGCCGTCCGCGTCTCGCTCGATGGAGACTTGGGTTTGGCTTCGGCTGGAAGCCGGCTCCTTGTCGCGCCGCGCGCGGGTGTTGCTCGTAGTCGGCGACCGGGAAGTCGCGCCATGTTCGCGGCGTGGGGGAGGGCTCCCCGCGCAGGCGTCGGCTTCGTGCCGTCGTGCGGCCGCATCAATTAGTTGCTGGATGCGCCGCGTCATGTGGGGGAGGTCTTCGGCTTCCAAGCCGTCCAGCTCGTCTATGGCCGCCTGGGCGGCGCGCAGGTTCTCGAGCGGGGTGGCGTAGACCGGGCAATCTACGCCAAGTGTGTCGGTGATAACGGTGCCGCGTTGCCTGACAACGCCAGCCCGGCTTGGGCCAGCCGGAGCCGGCGTGCCGAAGGCGGCGCGGTCAGCTTCGCGCTGGTAGGCCTCGGTGAGGCGTCTTACGGAGGCCAGCCGCCGGCCCTCTGCGAGGAGGGCGAGGCGGCGTGCCTCCAGAACTTCGTCGCTAGCGTCAGCCGGAAGGGGGGTGGACAAGTCTTGGGCAGCCGCGCGTGGGGCGTCGCGGGCGCCCTCGTCAGTCGGGCCGTCGAGGCCGATAACCATCACCTCGGGGGCGTCAGAATCGCGATCGCCAGCCGGAGGGAGCGGGTCATTGTAGACCGTGACGTTGGTGGGGAAGGTATCGTAGGATGCCGTGTCGGAGTCGACAGGCATCGGGTCGGTGGAGCCAACCGACTCCAAATCCGCAGCGGGCTCGCTGGAGACGTGGAGCTGGCCGAGGAGGTTGGCAAGGTGATCTGTGCCCGCATCGGAGGCAAGCTCGTCGGAGATGCGGGCCTTGTCGAAGAGGTCGGTGAGGCCGCTAGCCGCGCAGATGTTGGTGAAGCCATGCAGCGCGTCGCGGCAAGCGCCATCGGGCGAGCCAGGCTGGCTACGCTTGCGAGGAAGGAAAAGGGTTCCCGTCCAGAATAGGTCTCCGGACGACGGTGCACCTGGCCCCATGGTGGGCACCAAATGTCGGGTGGTAGGAGCGACATATGCCAACGGGTGGCTTATCATTGCGGGGGCCAATAGAACGTCGCCGGTGCCTGGAAACGGGATGAGGCGAAGACATGCACGCCGGCGAATCTTACCCAGCTTCAGGGCTCTCCGGGGAGATAATACCCCTACTGCTGCTCTGCGGGGTCTCCGCATGGTTACTAAGTGGACAAGTAGCTACAATGCTCCTTGAGCTGTTTTGGGTGGAAGGAGGAAGAAGGGCTCGGCTCAGCCTGCTTCCTCTCCTTGTATGGTGTCTAGGTCTAGGAAGAGAGTCCAACCCTTTGTATGGGTGCACCGAGGGGTTTATATAGGCCTACCCCCCGGGGGTACAATGGTAATCCGACTGGGCGCTGGGCCCAGCTGTCTGTGACTACGCTCGCCGGCTTCTCCGCCGGCTCCTGGGGCCCGCCGGCTGGTGGGTCCCGCCGGCTGCCGGCTCCTGGATCGACAGGCCGGCCCCACTGGCCAGGGCTTGGTCGGCAGCTGGTTACTGTTACTCCATGTCATTGACGCAGGCTTGGTCGGGGTAAGCGTGGCTACAGTAGCGCCGCCCTGGCGGGCGATTACTGTAGCCCCGCCGCATCTTGTCTCCTTAATGGGCGTCTCCTTCGAGGAGGGCGGCAGGCTGGCTACGTGAAGCCGGCCCTCTGCCTTGCCGGCTTGAGAGGAGGTGCGGCCGCCTTCGGCATCTCTCTGCCCGAAGGGGCCCACCGCCTCGGGGGCCACGCTGGCGGCCCGTCGTGGACGGCGTCAGAGCCGCCGTGGCTACAGTGCCGCGCCGGGCGGGCCGCAGCTGCCCGCACGACGCGCTGTACCAGGCGTGCTCCGGGTTTCGGGGGTGGCAGGCTCTACTGTAGCCATGCCCCGCTTCATCATCGCAGAGTGGACGCGTACATTGCGGGTACGGCGTTGACTGCTTTATGGGAGCCGGCCTGGCAGTAGCCGGCCTTGCTGTAGCCGGCCCTGCCGTAGCTGGCCCTGTAGTAGCCGGCCCTCTGCAGCTTTCTTCATGAGGGTGAAAAGGCGGGCCGCCCCCGAAGCCGGCCAGGAAGGTAGCCGGCTAAGGGGGGAGGCGGCCAAGTCTTGAGTCTTCTTATGAGCCGGATGGGCTCATAGTTTTTTCTGAGGGGTCAGGGGAAGCCGGCTGGGCTACCCATGGCTATTTACCCCGACACAGTGCCATTATCACTTCTGACGTGCTTGATCTTGACGCCATAGTTGTTCATGGCTCGATTGGCGAAGCGTCTGAAGACATCCTGCACTTCAGTCTTTAGAGGATTATATGCACCCAAGTATATCTTGAATAATCATCAACAATGACAAAGCCATAGAGACAAGAAGTAGTAGTAAGAGTTGAGTAATTAGTGGGACCGAAAAGGTCCATGTGGAGCAGTTCAAAAGGTTGAGTCGTTGTCATGATTGTCTTCGAGGGATGCTTGGCCCTCGTCATCTTTCCTGCTTCACAGGCACCGCATAAGTGATCCTTCTTGAACTTGACGCCCTCGATGCCTATGACTTGCTTCTTCCTTGCAAGGGTGTGGAGGTTCCTCATGCCAGCATGCCCTAGCCTCCAATGCCAGAGCCAGCATTCAGAAGCTTTTGCTAGAAGACATACGGCAAGTTGTGGTCCTGCTGAGAAATCTACCACGTACAAATCGTCTTTCCGATACCCCTCAAACACTAGAGACTTGTCAGATTCCATTAGAACAAGACAACGATATTTTCCAAACATCACAATCATGTTTAAATCACAAAGCATTGACACAGACATTAAGTTGAAACCAAGGGATTCAACAAGCATGACTTTGTCCATGTGTTGATCCTTTGAGATTGCAACTCTACCTAGACCCAATACCTTACTTTTACCAGTGACAGCAAATGTGATGTGACTTTTGTCGGAAGGACGTAAGGTTGAGTCCATGAGAAGACTTCGCTTGCCAGTCATGTGATTAGTACACCCACTATCAATAATCCATTCTGAAGGAGCTGGTGTCGTACCCTACAGTGCAGTTAGGGGATAGGCTTCACGAAGAGAATTGTGAAGCATAAACATTTGACGAGCAAGTAGATTATGAAAGCTTTGATCAAGGTTAGGACTGATAGGGCAAGTAGCAAGCGACTCAGGAACAAAATACGTAATAAGACCATTTGGGCATTTGATCTTGCGCCCTACAAGATGTTTAAGGTCCCCAGCAATAGCTTCAGACGATTTTGGTTTTCGGCTGGAGACCTTTCCCTGCAAAAGAGAGTTAAGCTTTCTTAGCCACCCACATCTTCAAGGGTGGCTTTGAAGCAATCAGTCTAAGTGCACCATCTGAGAACTTTGGCTTTGGAGCCCTAGCAAAAAGTCTTGCAGGTGGACAATAGTACTCATAAGAATAAGTAGAGTAGTTCTTGGTCTTATGAACATGGAGGTTTGATGAACCGTGCTCATATTCATAGACCTGAGTATGGCATCCCTGCAAAACATTTGCATTAGTGCGACTCAGGTGAGTCCTCTGCTATATGAATCCTTTGGGCCGTATGAAGCCTGTGGTCTGGGATTTGTCTTCTTTACTTGTCGTGTCATGATGACATTCACAGGAAGATTCTCCAAACACCTTTTCGGCACCCAGACCTTCTTCATAGGTGGCCCATTCCTGCAGTTAGTACCAATATACCTGGCAAACACTTCACCATTCTGATTCTTAAACAGTTTATAGTTTGCATCAAAGGATTCATCAATAACAATGGGATTAGCACAAGTGAAGCCAGATAGGGTGGATGGATCCGCTGAAGGTTCCTTTGCAGCAACCCATGGGGTTTTGGGGTACTGCTCAGGTTTCCAGTAAGAGCCATCAGCAATCATTTTCCTTTCGAACCCAACACCCTCTTTCCTAGGGTTTCTGTTAAGGATCTGCCTTTTGAGGACATCACATAGTGTCTGATGCCCTTTGAGACTTTTGTACAACCCTGTTTCAAGCAATGTCTTCAACCTAGCATTCTCATCAGCAATAGCAGTGGTATCCTCAGCAGAGGGGTTAGTTACCACATCAACAGTTGATGATATTGCAACAGTAGCAGCAGTAGAACATTCAGCAACAAAAGTAGCGTTATCACGCTCAAGGCATTTAAGACATGGTGGTTCAAATTCTTCTTGAGCTGAACTGATCTGTTCGGTGCGAAGTGACTCGTTTTCCTTTTGAAGATCTTCATGAGCCGCTCTCAATTTCTCAAGATCTTGCTTACTTTGAAGATAATCATAGGAAAGCTTTTCATGAGTTGTTGAGAGCGTTTCATGACAACTTTCAAGTTCCTCATACTTAACGTGAAGATTTTTTATGTCTTCAATTAAGGACTGAGATCGAGTCATTTCAGCGTCTAAGAGGTCATCGCTTTTGTCTAACAGTTTTTGAATATGTTCCATAGCTCTCTGTTGTTTAGTGGCAAGGGAAGCAAGTTTTGCATAGCTGGGTCCAAATTCATCACCAGATTCATCATCACTAGATTCGGATAGATAGCATTAGACTACCTTAGCATCTTTTGCCATAAGGCATGATGCAGAAGATGATTCTAGTTCGAATGTCATCGCTTTGAGAGATTCCTTAAAGTCCTCAAAACAAGGATCATGACGAATTTGATGACCTTCATGGACCTCAGAGAGATGGTCCCAGATAAGCTTCGCATGATCGAGATGCATGATATTCCTACACTGATTTTGAGACAGACTGGAGCAGATGACGTCCTTCGCCGTGAGGTTGAGAAGAGTGTACTTGCGAATGTCATCAGCTTCCGCCATCTTACACAGATTGGTCAGACCAATCTCAGTGACGGTCCACAGCTCGCTGTTCATCGCCATGAGGCGCTTCTTCATCATGGCCTTCCACTTGGGATACTCGTGACTGTCAAAGATGGGGTATGACACAATCTTCATTCCTGTGGTCGACATAACTAAAACTCCAGGCGGTTAAACCAAAATCACACAGAACAAGGGAGTACCTTGCTCTGATACCAATTGAAAGTGTGTTATATCGACTAGAGGGGTGTGAATAGGCGATTTTTATGAAAGTCTTCAATAAATGGGAGTTTTGAAGACAAATGATATTAATGAACCTATAAACATGAAGCGGAAGGTAGAGTACCCTAGACAAGCCACAGTCAAGTATTCAATGAAGTGAATGCACAGAGACTAACATCAGCTAGGCAGTACGGATCAAGATGGAAGATAATATGAAATCAATATGAACAGACAGTCACACAGTGAAGACAAATGGACAATACAAATAGGCACTGACTTCACAAGGGCCAACTATAAATAAAGAGATAGGAAGGATAGAACCAGTGAGCTTGGTGATGAGAAAGGTTTGGTGGACCAGTTCCAACTGCGGTGACAGTTGTACGTCTGGTTAGGGCGGATAGGTATTTAAACCTGAGGACACACAGTCCCGGACACCCAGTCCTGAACAAACAGCTCAGGACACTCAGTCCTCACCGTATTCCCCTTGAGCTAAGGTCACACAGACCTCGCCCAATCACTCTAGCAAGTCTTCAAGGTAGACTTCCTAACTTTCAGAGACTTCGTTCACCCGGTGATCCACAATGACTCTTGGATGCTCAGAACGCGACACCTAACCGGCTGGTGGATTCACAATCCTCAAGTGTAATAAGTCTTCAGATCACACAGACAGGAAGACTTAAGTGATGCCTAACACTCTTTGGCTCTCGGTGTTTAGGGCTTTATCCTTGCATGGAATTCTCTCTCAAAGGCTTCGAGGTGGGTTGCTCTCAAACGACAAAAGCCGTACTCTAACTCTGAGCAGCCACACATTTATGGTTGTAGGGGGTGGGCTATTTATAGCCACTAGGCAACCCGACCTGATTTGTCCGAAATGACCCTGGGTCACTAAGGAACTGACACGTGTTCCAACGGTCAGATTTCAAACACACACGACAACTTTACTTGGGCTACAAGCAAAGATGACTTGTCCAACTCTGGACAAGATTTTCTCTCATAGTCTTCACTCGAAGACATAGGATTTTGGTTAAGCATCACTTCAGTCATTCTGACTAGTTCTCTTGGACCCCACTTAACAGTACAGTGGTTCCTACGACTCAACAAAGAAAAACACAGAACGACGAAACTACTA
This sequence comes from Triticum monococcum, assembly GCA_034509565.1. Lineage (NCBI taxonomy): Eukaryota > Viridiplantae > Streptophyta > Magnoliopsida > Poales > Poaceae > Triticum > Triticum monococcum. The sequence goes on along the minus strand of CM067845.1, from coordinate 358,937,913 downwards.
AGTCTTCGCGCTCCATAGTCTTCTCGCGATGTCTTCTCTTGTCATAGTCTTCAATGTGAATGTCTTCACATACCACCTCAGACTTCAATGTCTTCATACATTTTCAGGGGTCATCTCTGGTAGGAAAACCGAATCAATGAGGGACTTCTACCTGTGTTATCCTGCAATTCTCACAAACACATTAGTCCCTCAACTAGGTTTGTCGTCAATACTCCAAAACCAACTAGGGGTGGCACTAGATGCACTTACAGACGCAGAGAAGACATTTAACAGTTTCAATAGAATGCATATGATTTGGACAGATAGAGTTTGAGATAGAAAGCATAGAGAGATTAGGGTCCGATCACATTCACTTAGTTCAAGAGATTCAACAAGGAAGACGTAGCTATAAGTGAATGATGTAGAGGACAGAACACTAGTATGTATATATCAGAAGGCAATCAAGTTAACATAGTGAAGATAATCATGAAGACAAGTTGAAATTGAAGACAAACCAAATGTGAAGACATAACAAATGTAACGCCATGGGTAAAACACTTCAAACAGAAGAATTTGGTGGTGGCATTACCCACCGTATAGGAAGTATTAGACCCAGACACGATGCACAATTATCGTGGCGCTCCGAAGTCAAATTCCATGTTGATGTATTCACACTCAGAATGTAAGTCTTCATTGATTGAAGATATACTTTACTTCATGTGTTGCACATCTAAGTCATCAACATGCATAAGTGTTAGGATGTGTGCCTGATCACAGGACATTTGAGGATTCCAAGATATTTAGCTCACACCGTAACTTGCAAAACCTCTTCTCATCCAAGGGCTTGGTGAAGATATCTGCCAATTGATCTTCAGTGTTGACGTGTATGATATCAATATCTTCCTTCATAACATGATCTCTAAGAAAGTGATGACGAATTTCAATGTGCTTTGTCTTTGAGTGCTGAACTGGGTTGTTGGCAATCTTGATGGCGCTTTCGTTGTCGCAGTAGAGTGGCACTTGCTTCATATGAATGCCATAGTCTTTGAGTGTTTGCTTCATCCAAAGAAGCTGAGCGCAGCAAGATCCAGCAGCAATGTATTCAGATTCAGCAGTGGAGAGAGATACACAGTTCTGCTTCTTTGAAGACCAACATACAAGTGATCGTGCCAGAAAATGACATGTGCCTGATGTAGACTTGCGATCCACCTTGTCACCATCATAATCAGCATCTGAGAATCCAACTAGATCAAACTCTGAGCCCTTTGGATATCGTAATCCTAGTGTTGGGGTGTGAGCCAAATATCTGAGAATTCGCTTCACTGCTAAGTGATGCGATTCCTTTGGTGACGCTTGGAACCGGGCACACATGCAAACACTAAGCATGATATCTGGCCTAGATGCACATAAATAAAGTAAGGAACCAATCATGGAGCAGTTTACCTTTTGATCGAACTCTTTACCATTGTCGTCGGGACCGAGATGATGTTTGGCTGGCATTGGTGTCGTGAAGCCTTTGCAATCTTGCATCCCAAATTTCTTTAGGCAATCTTTGAGGTATTTCTCTTGAGATATAAAGATGTCGTTGCGTTGCTGACATATTTGAAGACCAAGGAAGAACTTCAGCTCACCCATCATGGACATCTGATATTGCTCTTGCATCATATATCCAAACTCTTCACTGTATTTCTGATTGTTGCAGCCGAAGATAATGTCATCCACATATATTTGGCACACAAACAGTTCACCATCATATGTCTTCGTGAAGAGAGTGGGGTCGAGGGAACCAGGTTTGAAGCCTTTGCTTTTCAGGAAGTCTTTGAGTGTGTCATACCAAGCCCGAGGGGCTTGATTGAGGCCATACAGTGCCTTGTTGAGCTTGTACACCATGTCAGGATGTTTTGGATCTTCAATGCCAGGCGGTTGTGCAACATACACTTCTTCTTCAATCTTGCCATTGAGAAAAGTGCTCTTCACATCCATTTGATACAGAAGAATGTTATGATGATTTGCATAGGCCAGCAGTATGCGTATGGCTTCAAGCCTAGCCACAGGAGCAAATGTTTCATCGAAGTCAATCCCTTCAACTTGAGTGTATCCTTGAGCAACGAGATGAGCTTTGTTTCTGACAACTTGACCATGCTCATCTTTCTTGTTGCGATATATCCATTTGGTGCCTATTATATTGTGCTTGCGAGGATCAGGACGCTTAACCAGTTCCCATACATTATTCAGCTCAAACTATTGAAGCTCTTCTTGCATAGCTTGAATCCATTCAGGTTCCATGAAGGCTTCTTCAACTTTCTTGGGTTCAGATATTGAGACGAATGCAAAGTGCCCACAGAAATTTGCTAGCTGTGTTGCCCTTGAACGAGTGAGTGGACCTGGTGCATTGATGCTATCAATTATTCTCTCAATCTGTACTTCATTTGCAACACGAGGATGTACAGGACAAAGACTTTGCTCTTGCTGATCATTGTCATTGTTAGAATGATTGTCTTCAGGCCGATCATTGTCTTCAGGTTGATCAGGTGCGGAGATGATAAGTTCCTCTTCAGGCTGAGCTTCAGATGGTATGATTTCTCCAGTTCCCATAAGTTTGATTGAATCACTGGATGGAACTTCATCTAGCACATTTGGCAGGTGCTCTCTTTGCGAGCCATAAGTCTCATCAAACCGCACATCCATAGTTTCAACCACTTCATAGTGAAAGAGGTTGAAGACTCTGTAGGAGTGCGAATCCTTTCCATATCCAAGCATAAAACCTTCATGTGCTTTTGGTGCAAATTTTGAAGTGTGATGTGGATCCTTGATCCAGCACCAAATACTCTGAAGTAACTGACATTTGGCTTCTTGCCAGTAAGGAGCTCATATGATGTCTTGTTCAGAAGCTTGTGAAGATAAACACGGTTGATGATATGGCATGCGGTATCAATGGCTTCAGGCCAGAATTTTCTTAGAGTCTTGAATTCATCAAGCATTGTCCGAGCCATCTCAATAAGTGTTCTGTTCTTGCGTTCAACGACGCCATTCTGCTGTGGCGTGTACGGAGCTGAGAATTCATGTGTGATGCCCAAAGTATCAAGATACGTATCTAGTCCAGTGTTCTTCAATTCAGTGCCATTGTCACTTCTGATGTGCTTTATCTTGACGCCATAGTTGTTCATTGCTCGATTGGCAAAGCGTCTGAAGACATCCTGCACTTCAGTCTTGTATAGGATTATATGCACCCAAGTATATCTTGAATAATCATCAACAATGACAAAGCCATAGAGACAAGCAGTAGTAGTAAGAGTTGAGTAATGAGTGGGACCGAAAAGGTCCATGTGGAGCAGTTCGAAGGGTTGAGTCGTTGTCATGATTGTCTTTGAGGGATGCTTGGCCCTCGTCATCTTTCCTGCTTCACAGGTACCACATAAGTGATCCTTCTTGAACTTGATGCCCTTGATGCCTATGACATGCTTCTTTCTTCCAAGAGTGTGCAAGTTCCTCATGCTAGCATGCCCTAGCCTCCGATGCCAGAGCCAGCATTCTGAAGCTTTTGCTAGAAGACATACGGCAAGCTGTGGCCCTGCTGAGAAATCTACCACGTACAAATCATCTTTCCGATACCCTTCAAACACTAGAGACTTGTCAGATTCCATTAGAACAAGGCAACGATATTTTCCAAACATCACAATCATGTTTAAATCGCAAAGCATTGAGATAGACATTAAGTTGAAACCAAGGGATTCAACAAGCATGACTTTATCCATGTGTTGATCCTTTGAGATTGCAACTCTACCTAGACCCAATACCTTACTTTTACAAGTGTCAGCAAATGTGATGTGACTTTTGTTAGATGGACGTAAGGTTGAGTCCATAAGAAGGCTTCGCTTGCCAGTCATGTGATTAGTACACCCACTATCAATAATCCATTCTGAAGCAGCCGGTGTCGTACCCTACAGTGCAGTTAGGGGGATAGGCTTCACGAAGAGAATTGTGAAGCAAAAACATTTGACGGGCAAGTGGATTATCAAAGCTTAGATCGAGGTTAGGACTGATAGGGCAAGTAGCAAGTGACTCAGGAACAAAATACATAATAAGACCATTTGGGCATTTGATCTTGCGCCCTACAAGATGTTTAAGGTCCCCAGCAATAGCTTCAGACGATTTTGGTTTTCGGCTGGAGACCTTTCCCTGCAAAAGAGAATTAAGCTTTCTTAGCCACCCACATCTTCAAGGGTGGCTTCGAAGCAATGAGTCTAAGTGCAGCATCTGAGAACTTTGGCTTTGGAGCCCTAGCAAAAAATCTGGCAGGTGAATAATAGTACTCATAAGAATAAGCAGAATAGTTTTTGGTCTTATGAACATGGCGGTTTGATGAAACGAGCTCATATTCATAGGCATGAGTAAGGTTTCCCTGCAAAACATTTGCGTTAGTGCGACTCAGGTGAGTCCTCTGTCTGTATGAAGCCTTTGAACCATATGAAGCCTGTGGTCTGGGGTTTGTCTTCTTCACTTGTGGTGTCATGACAACATTCACAGGAAGATTCTCCAAACACCTTTTTGGCACCCAAACCTTCTTCATAGGCGGCCCATTCCTGTAGTTAGTACCAACATACCTGGCAAACACTTCACCATTCTGATTCTTAAACAGTTTATAGTTTGCATCAAAGGATTCATCAATAACAATGGGATTAGCACAAGTGAAGCCAGATAGGGTGGATGGATCCACTGAAGATCACTTTGTAGCAACCCATGTGGTTTTGGGGTACTGCTCGGGTTTCCAATAAGAGCCATCAGCATTCATTTTCCTTTCGAACCCAACACCCTCTTTCCTAGGGTTTCAGTTCAGGATCTGCCTTTTGAGGACATCACATAGTGTATGATGCCCTTTGAGACTTTTGAACATCCCTGTTTCAAGCAATGTCTTCAACCCAGCATTCTCATCAGCAATAGCAGTGGCATCCGCAGCAGAGGGGTTAGTTGGCACATCAGCAGTTGAAGATATTGCAATAGTAGCACTAGTAGAAAAACCAGCAACAGAAGTAGCGTTGTCACGCTCAATACATTTAAGACATGGTGGTTCAAACCCTTCCCGAGCGGAACTGATCTGTTTGGCGCGAAGTGACTCGTTTTCCTTTTGAAGATCTTCATGAGCCGCTCTCAATTTCTCAAGATCTTGTTTCCTTTGAAGATAATCATAGGAAAGCTTTTCATGAGTTGTTGAGAGCGTTTCATGACGACTTTCAAGTTCCTCATACTTAACATGAAGATTTTTTATGTCTTCAATCAAGGACTAAGATCGAGTCATTTCAGCGTCTAACAGGTCATCGCTTTTGTCTAACAGTTTTTGAATATGTTCCATAGCTTTCTGTTGTTCAGTTGCAATTTTAGCAAGTGTTTTGTAGCTGGGTTTGGAACCACAATCAGAGTCATCTTCACTAGATGTTTGATAGTGAGTAGTGCGTGTGTTTACCTTGGCACCGCGTGCCATGAAGCAGTAGGTAGGAGCGGAGTAGTCCTTGTCATTTGCATCGGTGTCGGTGATGAAGTCATTGTCTTCAGTGTTGAAGATGGACTTGGCAACGTATGGTGTAGCCAGACTCGCAACACCAGAATCGGACTCCTCCTCGGACTCCACCTCCGCCTCCTCAGAAGCAGACTCCTCCTCTGAATCCATTTCCTTGCCAACAAACGCACGTGCCTTGCCAGATGAGCTCTTCTTGTGTGATGAAGACTTTGAGGAAGGCTTGGAAGAAGACTTTGAGTATTTCTTCTTCTTCTTGTCGTCAGAGTCGTACTCCTTGCTCTTCTTCTTCTTCTTCTTCTTCTTCTTCTTCTTCTTCTTCTTCTTCTTCTTCTTCTTCTTCTTCTTCTTCTTCTTCTTCTTCTTCTTCTTCTCGTCCCACTGCGGACACTCAGAGATGTAGTGGCATGGTTTCTTGCACTTGTGGCATGTTCTCTTCTTGTAGTCATGAGCAGAAGCTTCATCATTCCATGAGCTTCATCGTGAAGACTTTCTGAAGCCTTTCTTCTTGGTGAATTTTTGGAACTTCTTCACAAGCATAGCAAGCTCCTTTCCAATGTCTTCAGGATCATCAGAACTGCTGTCAGATTCTTCCTCAGATGAGGAGATAGCTTTTGCCTTCAAGGCACGAGTTCGCCCATAGTTGGGACCGTAGATGTCTCTTTTCTCAGAAAGCTAAAACTCGTGTGTGTTGAGCCTCTCAAGTATGTCAGACGGATCGAGTGTCTTGAAGTCAGGACGTTCTTGAATCATCAGGGCTAGGGTGTCAAACGAGCTGTCAAGTGATCTCAAGAGTGTCTTGACGACTTCATGCTTGGTGATCTCAGTGGCGCCGAGGGCTTGAAGCTCATTTGTGATGTCAGTGAGTCGATCAAACATGAGCTGGACATTCTCATTGTCATTTCTCTTGAAGCGGTTGAAGAGGTTGCGAAGGACACTGATTCTCTCATCTCTCTGGGTTGAGACACCTTCGTTGACCTTGGAGAGCCAGTCCCAGACTAGCTTAGATGTTTCCAAAGCACTCACGCGGCCATACTGTCCTTTGGTCAGATGACCACAGATGATGTTCTTGGCAGTGGAGTCCAGTTGAACGAACTTCTTGACATCAGCAGCGGTGACACCTTCACCAGCCTTGGGAACGCCATTCTTGACAACATACCATAGGTCGACATCAATGGCTTCAAGATGCATGCGCATCTTATTCTTCCAGTAGGGATATTCAGTTCCATCGAAGACGGGGCATGCAGCGGAGACTTTAATTATCCCTGCAATCGACATAGCTAAAACTCCAGGTGGTTAAACCAAATCACACAGAACAAGGGAGTACCTTGCTCTGATACCAATTGAAAGTGCTAGTGATCGACTAGAGGGGGGTGAATAGGTGATTTTTATGAAAGTCTTCAAAACATGGAAGTTTCGAAGACAAAAGATAGAAATAAACCTATTACCATGCAGCGGAAGGTAGACTACACTGGGCAAACCATAGTCAATTATTCAATGGAGTGAAAGCACAATGACTAATAGCAGCTAGGCAGTAAAGATCAGGTAGGAAGATATTGTGAAGCCAATCAGAACAAGCAGTCACTCAGTGAAGACAAAAGATAAAGCAATCATACAATGACTTCACCAGGACCAACAGTAAGTAAAGGGAAGGGAAGGATGAAACCAGTGACTCGTTGAAGACAATGATTTGTTGTAGCAGTTCCAGTTGCGGTGACAACTGTACGTCTGGTTAGGGAGGCTGAGATTCAACTCAGAAGACCTCATCTTCACCTTATTCCCCTTAAGCTAAGGACACCCAGTCCTCGCCCAATCACTCTGGTAAGTCTTCAAGGTAGACTTCCAAACCTTCATAGACTTCGTTCACCGGCGATCCACAATGACTCTGGGATGCTCAGAACGCAACGCCTAACCGGCTGGAGGATTCACAGTCCTCAAGTGTAATAAGTCTTCAAATCACACAGATAGGAAGACTTAAGTGATGCCTAACACTCTTTGGCTCTGGGTGTTTAGGGCTTTATCCTCGCAAGGAATTCTCTCTCAAAGGCTTCGAGGTGGGTTGCTCTCAAACGACAAAAGCCGTGCACTAACTCTGAGCAGCCAACCGTTTATGGCTGTAGGGGGTGGGCTATTTATAGCCACTAGGCAACCCGACCTGATTTGTCCGAAATGACCCTTGGTCACTAAGGAACTGACACGTGTTCCAATGGTCAGATTTCAAACACACACGACAACTTTACTTGGGCTACAAGCAAAGCTGACTTATCCAACTCTGGACAAAATTTCCTCTCATAGTCTTCACTCAAAGACATAGGATTTGGTTAAGCATCACTTCAGTCATTCTGACTTGTTCACTTGGACCCACTTAATAGTACGGTGGTTCCTATGACTCAACAAAGAAGAAAAAGAACAACGAAACAACTAAGTCTTTGAGCTCCATAGTCTTCATGCGATGCCTTCTCTTGTCATAGTCTTCAATGTGAATGTCTTCACATACCACCTTTGACTTCAATGTCTTCATTCATTTTTAGGGGTCATCTTTGGTAGGAAAACCGAATCAATGAGGGACTTCTACCTGTGTTATCCTGCAATTCTCACAAACACATTAGTCCCTCAACCAGGTTTGTCGTCAATACTCCAAAACCAACTAGGGGTGGCACTAGATGCACTTACAGGGTGGCTTTGCTGGTCTTGTTTTACCATTGTCGAAATGTCTTGTAACCGGGATTCCGAGCCTGATCGGGTCTTCCTGGGAGAAGGAATATCCTTCGTTGACCGTGAGAGCTTGTGATGGGCTAAGTTGGGACACCCCTGCAGGGATTTGAACTTTCGAAAGCCGTGCTCGCGGTTATGGGCAGATGGGAATTTCTTAATGTCCGGTTGTAGAAAACCTGAAACCTAACTTAATTTAAATGGATCAACCGCGCGTGTAGCCGTGATGGTCTCTTTCCGGCAGAGTTAGGGAAGTGAACACGGTGTTGGAGGTATGCTTGACATAGGGTGTTCTAGGATCACTTCTTGATCATAGTTTCTCGACCGTGCCTTGCCTTCTCTTCCCGCTCTCATTTGCGTATGTTAGCCACCATATATGCTAGTGCTTGCTGCAGCTCCACCTCACATACCTTTTACCTACCTATAAGCTTAAATAGTCTTGATCGCGAGGGTGTGATATTGTTGAGTCCCCGTGACTCATAGATACTTCCAAAACCAGCTTGCAGGTGCCGATGATACCGTGCAGGTGACGCAACCAAGCTCAAGGAGGAGCTCGATGAAGATCTCGCTCTTTGTGTTGTTTCGTTTCAGTCGATCAGTAGTGGAGCCCAGTTGGGACGATCGGGGATCTGTAGCATTAGGGGTAGTCTTCTTTTATTTTGGTTCCGTAGTCGGACCTTGTATGTATCTGGTTGTTGTAATGTTATATTCACGTATTGTGTGAAGTGGCGAGTGTAAGCCAACTATGTACCTCTTTCCTTATTCAGTACATGGGATGTGTAATGATTACCCCTCTTGCGACATTGCTTATAATGTGGTTATGCCTCTAAGTCGTGCTTCGACACATGGGAGATATAGCCGCATCGTGGGCATTACAAGTTGGTAATCAGAGCCTTCCCCGACTTAGGAGCCCCCTACTTGATCGAATCGCTGGCGTTGTTGAGTCTAGAAAAATGTTTTGAGTCATTTAGGATTATATATATCAGAGAGTAGGATTCTTTTTACTCCTCAGTCCCTTCGTCGCTCTGGTGAGGCATCCTGACGTAGAGTTTTGACTCTTCTCTTCTCAAATTTCACTAAATTTTATTTTAGGATCACGCGGGTATCTTGGAAGCGTTCCAATGGATTTGTGACGAGAACATTGTTCTTGGTGCCTCTTGACATTTAGGGGTTGTGGCAGTGTCCCGGGGAGTTGAGCTCCGAGGTGTTGTCGTCACAATTTTATCGTTGTTGTTTTGGAATACATGAGTTTTCGCCGACATCGAAAATCTCTTTTATGCAGTTGTTGGTGAGATAACCTCGACGCCACCCATTACTGGGGGGGGGGGGGGAGTTTAGGAGTATTGCCATAACTCGTATAACGGATGCTTTTCGAAGGTTCAGGTAAATGATTTCCGAATGTTTCTTGGTTATGTGTTGAAGGATGGATACAGCTAGATGTAGGATTTTCTAGTTTTGGGTGAGATATTATGCTTCCCCTGTATCCCCAACACCTGATTGCATAACCGGAAAGTTTCGGGAGTTTATAAGTGGGAATTCAAGTAGCTCCTAGAATATATTTCCGAAAGATGTATGATATGAAATTGGGGTTCGATGTATAGTGGTCCACCTATCCACTGTTGGTTTTACAGTGGTCTCTGTCGGCGTTCTGGGAACGGGGGTCCCCAGACTTGCCTGCCTGCGGCCTGCGGCGTGGCTCGAATGGGGGCCCAACATGGCCCATCTTTATCAAGCACAAGACTCAAGACCCTCGCGAGGGGCCAAGCCTCGCGATGCGGACGACATGGCGCATCCTCAGGCGCAGCCTCCTCAGGCTGGCTCGCGAGAAGACGGAGATATCAAGGCAGGGTGCCTCGTGAGGTGCCCATGACGTAAGCCATGACTATCGAGGGCGCGAGGCGGGCGCCAGCGCGCCCAGCGTCCTCCTTTCCTCTTTGGTGCAGGGGGGTAAGCGCAGCCACGGAGTACCGAGGCATCAGGCAAAGGTTGCCGTTTTGCTGCAACAAGACCAGGACCAAGCGGACTACGAGACGGCGGTCACCATGGAGCCCAGCACGGCGTCACCGCAGAGTCTTTTGCAGGCGAAGACCACCTTTAGTCAGGATAGATGTACTTGTTGTCCCCCTTCAAATTAGCCGGCCATTGTTGGCTCCCTTCCCGCTCGATATTTGGGAAGAGGACCAGGGCCTCTATAAATAGGACCAGCCGCCCACATAGCAAAGGGGGTTCGGCTTTCAGGTTAAGGGGGTCGAAATCAGAGAAAGAAAGAGAGAGAGAGAGAGAGAAGGGCGACTGAACTCCTCAGTTCACCGCCCCAGCCAAGAACTGACCCTCGCGAGGCGGTTCTTCCTTGTAGTGTTCATCAGCACCAGCCCCAAGAGGCAATCCATCCACCACACACTGGAGTCGGGTATTACACCACAATGGTGGCCCGAACCAGTATAAATCTTGTGTCTCTCGTGTGATCCTTTTAGTAGTTTAGATCTTTGCGAGAAGGGGAGGTTGAGGACGTGATTTCCGCGTGCACCCTAGTGTTCGAACCTTAAGGGTCTGCCGGAACCCGAAATCTGACATTTGGCGCGCCAGGTAGGGGTGCGCCGGAATCTGTCTTCCACCGCTCCGTTCTCCTCCGACCGTCGCGTCCATGTCCGATGCTCGTCGGGCCCGCGCCGAGCGCCGGGCCGCCATCGCTTCCTGTGTCGCCCAGACGGCCCCCGTCGGTGGGCGTCCTCGTCGTTCCCCGTCGCCCGACGTCAACGCCGCCACCGGCCCGGCGGGGGGCGAGCAGCAAGCATCGTCTCAGCACCCGTCCATGCGGCAAGACGGCCGCACCGCCACTCCATCACTCGCTCTAGCCGGTTCTTCGTGCCGCGTGCTCCACGCACCCTTGGAGGATCGGGCTGCGCTCCTCGCGGCAAATGAGCTCCTGCGCTACCGTCCCGTCGACGACGTCTACGAAGAATGGCTCGACCGCGTCGCTGAGCTTGTCCGCGCCGCAGGGGGCTCTTCTGCGCCATCCGTCCCTCTGCGCCACACTCCGCCCCGCGCGGGCAACGAAGCTCCAGAGGCGCACCAGCCGCCTCCCCTCCAAGAAGATGCCATGGCTCCAAGGCGCTTGGTCCCTGGGCGGAACCCGCTCCGTCAGGCGCCGGCGCAGCAAGAGCGAAGCTGCCAAGAAGTTCCTCGCCCGCAAGGGGCTGCCAGGGCGCTCCCCGCTCCGGCACGCCGCGACCCTGCTCCAGCTCCGGCGCGCCAAGACCCCGCCCTGCTCCAAGCTACAACGCGTGGGGACCCTCAAGACCAAGCTCCCCACCAACCGAGGCCTTTCGTGGCCACCGTGGGCTGCCACGCCTACACCACTGAGCTGCACAGCGTCGCGTGGCCCGTAAGTTCAAGCCCGACCTGCCTCCTCGCTACGACGGCACAACCGATCCCGCAGAGTTCCTCCAGCTCTATGAGCTGGGCATCGAGGCCGCCGGCGGGGATGAGAAGGTCATGGCAAACTGGTTCCCTATGGCGCTCAAGGAAGGAGCTCGAACCTGGTCCTGAATCTGGCTCCAGGCACGATCTCCTCCTGCGACCAGATGCGCGCCCGCTTCATCGCCAACTTCCAAGGTACTCATGACCGGCCGCCCGCCGTGAGCGACATGCGCCGCATCAAGCAACAACCCGGAGAGACCCTGCAAAAGTACATCCAGCGCTTCAACAGCGCGCGCCTCAAGATCCCTAGGGTGTCAGAGGAGGCCATCATCTCCACCTTCTCTGACGGTGTGCGTGACGTCAAGATCAAGGAGGAGCTGGCGATGCACGAAGACCTCTGCACTTCCCTGGAGCTGTTCAACTTGGCGAACAAGTGCGCCAGGGCTGAGGAGGGACGTCTCTCCCTCCTCGAGCTGCCTGCCGCGGACCCAGAAGAGAAGAAGCCCAAAGCCAAGGACGCGAAGCGCAAGGGGGCTGCCGTACTCGCGACAGAACCAGACACAAAGCGGGGCAAGGATCTGCAGCCAGTACTGTGTGTACCATGACCTCCACACTCACAACACCAACGAATGTCAAGAACTCCGCGCCGTGCGAGAAGGAAGGATCGGGCGCCACGCTGACCGTGCTGACTGGGGCTACGGCCGAGGAGGAGGAAGAAACCCAGGGCGCTGGGAAGATCGCGGCCCATGCCCGGGGTGGTGCGACCAGCCTCGCGAAGACCGCTGGCGGGACCTGCCTCGCGAGGGAGACTGGAGGGATCAGCCTCATGAGGACCGCCCTCATGGCAATGCAGGCCTACCTCCGCTGCCGCCTCCACCAAGAAGGAACGAAGACCGCGACCAAGACGAGGGGCCTGGGGGCTTCCAGGAGCCGCGCGCGATCGCCTACATCCTGGGCGGAGCTCAAGCCCCAGCCTCCCAACGTATCTTCAAGCAGTTTGCCCGCGAAGTGAATGGAGTTCTCCCCAAGCTCGAAGCAACGCGCCCCCTCAGGTGGTCGGCGTGCCCCATCACGTTCAGCTCGGCAGACCAGCTCAAGTGCGCAGCCACTACAGGAGTCCTCCCGATGCTCTGCTCCCCAGTCATCAGCAACGTGCTGGTCACCAAGACCCTCATCGATGGCGGGGCAGGGCTCAACGTCCTGTCTGTGGAAACATTCAACAATCTCCAAGTGCCCTATGACCAGCTTCAGCCAACCAAGCCTTTCTCCGGGATCACCGACGGTTCCACAGTCCCGATCGGGCAGGTCCGCCTCCCTGTCACCTTCGGGGCTCATGAGGATCAGCTTCTGCAGCCCACCGAGCCTACTGCACCAACGCCACTTCACCAACGACATTCTCAGGTGACATCTCTCAAGTTCCGTTCTCAGCTGGGAGCGCCCTCCCAGGGTTGCATCACTCCCAGGCCGCGTGGGTCCGTCCCCGCGGCATGTATCTGCATTTACCTTTCCGTCGTTAGTTTGCCTTGTTGGGGGCGTCCATCGGGCTGCATCATCCCCAAGCCGCTCGGGCCAGACCCAACGGCATGTATCTCCCTAGCGTTTATTTCCAACTATGCATTTGCCTATCGCGCTTGATTGCATGATGCCCGTCTGGGGCATCTCTTCTTCTCCATGTCGACTACTTGCACGTTAAAGGGGGGGTGCCTGAGCATCGCGACTCAGGGCTCTTACTGGCTCTCCAGCCCTCACCCTCTGGCCTTGTCCATGGCATCGCGACCTGTCATACTAGCGACGGCTGAGAAAAGCTCGAGGGCCGGGACCCGAGGACGTAGAGTACCGGCATCTAACCAAATTTTGCAGGGACACATCTCAAGATACGGCCCAGTGCCGGGCGCAACCCGCCTAGAGGTAGGGCCTCGTGAGTCCCACGCTGGCTCACGGGTGCCCAGATACACCTCACCTTGCTCTACCGTGCCGGTCACGTGTCAGGGCGGGGCTGTATACGCCCCGGGGGCTCCTCCCGGAGGGGAGCCCCCTCCCACGTACCAATGGAAGCACCATGCTCCGTGTTGGCTGACGACACTGCCGAGGCGCGGCTATGCCCGTACACATACGGAAGCGCTATGCTCCGTGTTGGTGATAAACAAATGGGGGTGGCCTCCGGGCCGCATTAATCTCAGGGAGCCCAAAGCTCAGTGGCTGGCCCCATCGCAACGCCTCCCCTCGGGAGTGCCGCGCGAGGGGGCTAGGCACGGGGGCTACGATTGGGTCACGCCCAGGCATACGCCGCCCAGCCAGGCCCCCCGGGCCTGGTTCGCCACGCGTCTCTCCCCGAGCGGAGCCAAGGTATGAAGGCCGTTTGCGCGTCAAGGGGGACCCCTGAGCATCGCGACTCAGGGGCCTAACTGGTCCCGTAGCCCCTCACTCCTTAGTTCCAAAAGGCTATGCTGGGTGAGGTACGCACGGGGCCGGGCTCTGCAGACGTAGAACGGTAGCCACGCTTACATCTCGTCTCATCACCCGCTGTTCGCGCGTCAAGGGGGACTCCTGAGCATCGCGACTCAGGGGCCTAACTGGCTCCGTAGCCCCTCACTCCTTACTTCCGAAAGGCTATGCTGGGTGAGGTACACGCGGAGTCAGGCTCTGCAGACGTAGAAAGGAAGACACACCTAAATCACGTTTCCCTACTTGTTGTTCGCGCGCCAAGGGGGACTCCTGAGCATCGTGACTCAGGAGCCTAACTTGTCACGTGGCCCCTCACTCCTTTGGTCCCGTCCTGGTTTCCGGTCGGGGCTAATGCTGGGTGAGGCATGCGCGAGGCCGGGCCCTGCCGGCGTAGAACACAAGCAAGTAGGGAAGAAAAGCATAAAATCCAAGGAACTTAAAAGCAAATATTACAGTCCATACTATCGACTCAATACCAAACACAAGTTTAAATGCCTCCCGGAGGCGTGGTTCATGTGCAGGAATTGAAAGAAGAACAGGGATGGAGCGGAGTCACTTGTCGGCGGTGAAGCTGTGCGGAGCGGCTTCGCCTCATGGAGCAGCTGGGCCGGCAGAGCCTTGCCTTGGCTTGGTGTTGAAGGCCCAGAACTTCTCCAGCAGCGCCTCCGCGCGCCCCTTCACGGCTTCGACAGCGGTGGCAACTCCCTCCAAGAAGATCCTGCCGCAGCCGGTCCAGTTCGGCAGCGGCACGCTCCAAGATGGAAGAAGAAGACAGAGTAGCATCGGCACGCTCCAGGACAACAGGAGGAGCTGAGGAAGCAATGGCCAGTAGAACGGGGGTAGAAAGTAGCGGCGGCGAGGCCGCAGTGTCCTGAAGCAGAGTCTGCTGCGCCTCCGCAGCCGTAGCAGCGGCGCCAGACGAGGGCACCTCCGGAGTCACTTGGGCCATGGGGGCGGAGCTCGCCCCAGCCAGCTCGGCCAAACCTCCCAAGGATGCGCGGGCAGGAGAGGCCCACGCATCACGATCTCCCTCCCCTGCAGGCGAAGGTGTCGCCGCAGGTGGGACCTCAGGAGCCACCTTCGATTTCTTCGCCACTGGCGCCCGCCTACTCAAGAGAAACAATCATCAAGCATCGTCGGCGGATCGGAGCCATCACACCAAGATGGAGCAAGGATCGGGAAGAAGGAGAAGCCAGGAGGAATGGACTGGAAGGGCACGCGCCGTACAGTACTTATAGTCGGCGGAGGCCAACCGCCGGCCTCCACGATCACAGGTAATCATGACACGATTTGCATGCAGGGACTTATCCACCTCACGCGGTCACCAAGGCGTCATGGGGAAGTGGAGTCGCCCACGTCCAATCAACCACCACGCGGCGCCCAAGGCCGCGGTCTGTTAGGGCCCGCGGTGCTTCGCCCATGCCCTTTCGCCTCTCGGCACGACCAGGTCTGTGCGTGAAAGTGCAACTATCCCTAGGTGGTTTTGGTAATTCATAACAACATATAGCTCATTGAGCTAATGCTATTTCAAGATGATTATTTCAGGAAAGCTCAATGATTGGCATGGCATGGATGTGAAAGTGGAACCCTCAAAATGCTAAGGACAAAGAATTGGCTCAAGCTCAAAAGTTCAAGACTCTTCATTTTATATTTTAGTGATCCAAGATCACATTGAGTCTTTGGGAAAAGCCAATACTATCAAGGAGGGATGAGGTGTTGCTTAATGAGCCTCTTGCTTAATGTGCTTAATGATATGCTCCAAAATCCTCAGCTAATTTCCCATATCCACAAATGACCTAAACCCTAAGCCAAACTCGGTCATGCCGATTCTTTCATTCTGGCGCCACCGAGTTTCACTTGTCATTTGCCACTGCCAAACCCTAGCAATTCGGTCCTACCGATAAGGATCTCGGTCTCACCGAGATGGGCTTGCAAACTCTCTGTTTCCCTTTCGTAACTTTTCGGTCTCACCGAAAGAGCGAATCGGTCCCACCGAGAATGCAATGTAAACTCTATGTTTCCTTCTTGTAACTTTTCGGTGTCACCGAAAGAGCGAGTCGGTCCCATAGAGTTTACTTGACCAACTCTCTGGTTAGCTTATTGCCAAACTCGGTCTCACCGAGTTTGTGCAATCGGTCTCACCGAGATTCCGTTATGCCCAAACCCTAACCGAATCGGTCCTACCGAGTTGCATGTCAGTCCCACCGAAACTCCTAACGGTCACTAGGTTTACTATTTCGGTCTGACCGAGTTTTCTGATTCGGTCCCACCGAGATTGGTAAATTGTGTGTAAGGTTGGATTTTGTGTGGAGGCTATAAATACCCCTCCACCTCCTCTTCACTCATGGAGAGAGCCATCAGAACACATACACCATTCCAACTCATATGTTCTGAGAGAGAGCCACCTACTCATGTGTTGAGATCAAGATATTCCATTCAAACCATATGAATCTTGATCTCTAGCCTTCCCCAAGTTGCTTTCCACTCAAATCTTCTTTCCACTAGATCCAAATCCTATGAGAGAGAGTTGAGTGTTGGGGAGACTATCATTTGAAGCACAAGAGCAAGGAGTTCATCATCAACACACCATTTGTTACTTCTTGGAGAGTGGTGTCTCCTAGATTGGCTAGGTGTCACTTGGGAGCCTCCGACAAGATTGTGGAGTTGAACCAAGGAGTTTGTAAGGGCAAGGAGAGCGCCTACTTTGTGAAGATCTACCGCTAGTGAGGCAAGTCCTTCGTGGACGATGGCCATGGTGGGATAGACAAGGTTGCTTCTTCGTGGACCCTTCGTGGGTGGAGCCCTCTGTGGACTCGCGCAACCGTTAGCCTTCGTGGGTTGAAGTCTCCATCAACGTGGATGTAGGATAGCACCACCTATCCGAACCACGGGAAAAACATCTGTGTCTCCAATAGCATTTGAATTCTCCAAACCCTTCCCTTTATATTCTTGCAAGTTGCATGCTTTACATTCCGCTGCCAATATACTCTTTCCATGCTTGCTTGAATTGTGTAATGATTGCTTGACTTGTCCTAATATAGCTAAAAACTGCCAAGAACTAAAATTGGGAAAATGTTAAGTTTTTATTTGGTCAAGTAGTCTAATCACCCCCTCTAGACATACTTTCGATCCTACAAGTGGTATCAGAGCTTTGGTCTCCATTTGCCTTGATCTCCATAGCTTTTGGTGGTCATAGCCTTGGTTTCACAACCTAGGAGAGTATGGCGTCCAGCGAGGGAAATTATCACCGTAGAGGTCCTTACTTTGATGGTACTAATTTTGCTAGTTGGAAGCATAAAATGAAAATGCATATTCTTGGACATAACCCCGCCGTATGGGCTATTGTTTGTGTTGGCTTGCAAGGTGAGTTCTTTGATGGGAGGGAACCAAACCGTGAAGCTACCGCGGATGAGTTGAAGATGTTGCAATACAATGCTCAAGCTTGTGATATTCTCTTCAACGGATTGTGCCCCGAAGAATTCAACAAAATCAGCCACCTTGAGAATGCAAAGGAAATTTGGGACACTTTGATTGATATGCAAGAAGGTACCGACTCCATCAAGGAATCCAAGTTGGATGTGCTCCAAAGTCAACTTGACAAGTTCAAGATGAAGGATGGTGAAGGTGTCGCCGAAATGTACTCTAGGCTTGCTCTCATCACAAATGAGATTGCCGTCTTAGGAAGTGAAGAGATGACCGATAGATTCATCATCAAGAAGATCCTAAGAGCCTTGGATGGGAAATATGATACCGTGTGCACATTGATTCAAATGATGCCCAATTACAAAGATCTCAAGCCAACGGAAGTGATTGGAAGGATTGTTGCTCGTGAGATGTCACTCAAGGATAAAGAGGAACTTCACAACAAATCAAGTGGTGCCTACAAAGCCTCATGTGAAGTCCCCACATCATCAAGTGAGAAACAAACCTTCAATGAAGAATTGAGCTTAATGGTGAAGAACTTCAACAAGTTCTACAAGAGTAGAAGCAAAGATAGAAGCTTCAAGTCAAGGTCATACAATGACAAAAGATCTTCTAGTCGAGAGTGAAACTGCTACAATTGTGGAAGACCCGGACACTATTCCAATGAGTGTACGGCTCCCCACAAGAGAAGAGAAGATTCTCCAAAAAGAAGAAGCAAAGAATCACCACCAAGAGAGAGAAGAAGTAGAGATGATCGTTATGAACGGAGATACTCACGGAGAAGCAAGGATTCGGAAAGGAAGGAGAAATCATCAAGGAGCTACACAAAACGAAGACATCAAGCTCATGTTGGTGAATGGGTATCCGGCTCCGACTCCGACAGCCACTCCGAGAGAAGTTATCACTCCGACTCCGAAGATACTCAAGATGAAGGTGTTGTTGGTCTAGCACTTGTGTCAACCAACTCCTATGACATATTTGACTCACCAAATGAAGGAATTGGAAGATGACTCATGGCCAAAGGTCCTAAGGTAACACACCCCGAGTATGTTGATTTTAATAGTGATGAAGATGACTTGTTAGGTGATGATGACTTGCTTGTTGACAACTCTAGTGATGAGTACTATGATGAAACATCAATTAATCATGTTAAAATGAATGACAATGATAAGGAGAAGATTGAGGCTCTAACTAAAGAACTAAACACTCTTAAGTTAGCTCATGAAACTATCTTCGAAGATCATCGATGTCAGGACCCCGATCCTAGGTCACACCGATCTAGCATGTAACACATCATATCACTTTGTGGCCTCACGCACGGTATTCCCACGGGTGCCACCTTACCTGGCCCGGGACCGTTTGCGCCATTTGGCTCACGTATATGATAGTGTCGCTAGCATCCATATGACAAAGAACCCGGGCCGACATGGCTAGTCGTGAACCCAAAGCGGCACAGACCTATGGAGACAGGCATACATGAATCAACCTCGAGCATGTCGGTCAACAGCGTGAGAATCCGGGCTGTAGCACTAGACTAACAGGACTCCGGTAACCCGGGCTGTAGCAGGCTAGGCAAGACTCCGGATGTCACCGTGTGACATTTCCCCGAAGGGACAGACATAGGGACGAAGTGAAACACATGCCGGCCAGTCAAGTGTCCTGAACAGTAGTGCTGGGCTAGCAGGACTCCGGTGAACCGGGCTGTATCGGACTACTATGGCTCATGGAAGCACTAGACTACATTTCCCCATAAGAGAGACTGCCAAGGATAAACAACTAGATTGTCGGATCCCACACATACCAAGCATTTCAATCATACACACAATATGCTCGATATGTGTAAATACAACATGGCATCACAACATAACTCTACAACTCAAGTATTTATTCATTAGGCTCCGAGGAGCGAGATATTACAAACATGGGTCTCATGACCCAACATACAGAGCATACAAGCAACAAGCACATGCGGAAGCTTAACTTTTCTGAGTACAGACAACTACAAATGAAAAAGGCTGAGAAGCCTGACTATCTACCAGATCCTGCCGAGGGCACAAGATCGTAGCTGAGGTATCAAGCTAAACATCGAAGCCCACGTGGAACTACTAGCGAGACTGAAGCCTCTCTGCAAAAACATAATTTAAGAAAACGTGAGTACAATTGTACTTAGCAAGACTTACATCAGAACTAGCTACATATGCATCGGTATCAACAAAAGGGGGGGGGGTGGTAGAGTTTAACTGCAGCAAGCCAGCTTTGACTCGGTGGCTATCTGAACTACGACTGCAAGCAACTCTTTTGAGGTGGCGCACACGAGTCCACATATTCACCAATCAATACACCACTATGGATCCGCTCTCGTCTCCCTACGAGAAGGCCATCCATAGCACTCACACTTATCTTGCGAGTTTTAGAGTATCCACTTTCACTTGTCTATTAACTGTTATAGGCAACCCAGAAGTCCATTTACCACGGACACGGCTATTCGAATAGATGATGTTAACCCTGCAGGGGTGTACTTCTTCACACATGCTCTCACCACTTACCGCCGTTTACACAACATGTACTCGGCAACCTTCAAGCGGAAGCCCAACGAGGGTGTCGGCCACGGCCTACCTAAACACTCAAGTCTCTAGTCCAGGTTTATCGCCTTTCCAGGTTCCATCCGCAGGGAGTCCGGCCGAGGTTTCCACATACGGCCCCGAACAATGTGAACAGGGTTCCCGAGAACCAAACGGGCGCCCGGTACACCGTGCCACGGTGTATCTACCGCATCATAGCCCACCCCTAGGGTCAGCGCTACGCACGGCCGCCAACACATAACCTACAGACACCAGAAACTAGTTGCAACTCCTGGACAGAGTACTAGGGTGATTAAGAAGCCGAGAGGGTCCATTGGTTTCGGGCCCAATGCGCGGTAGTAACTGTTTCATGGATCACAAACACAGAACTTAGTTCCTGAGGATGGCTGAAATGAGACAACCCACCATGTACTCCTACATGGCCTCTCACCGCTACCTTTACCAAATCGTGTTCACACACTTAGCTCACACACAGTAGGACATGTTTACACACCTCCGATCCATCCCCGATGAATCAGACCTGACTCAACTCTAAGTAGTAGCAGGCATGACAAACAAGCATGAACGAGTAGGCACATCAGGGCTCAAACAATTCCTACTCATGCTAGTGGGTTTCATCTATTTACTGTGGCAATGACAGGTCATGCAGAGGATAAGGGGTTCAACTACCGCAACAAGTAACAGATGAATCGTTGTTGTACTAATGCAGTAAAAGAGAGCAGGAGCGAGAGACTGGGCTTGTATCAGAATGAACCAGGGGGTTGTGCTTGCCTGGCACTTCTGAAGATAACATTGAGTCTTCATCAGTGTCAACGATCACAGCGTCGGAGCAGCGTCTACCGAGAGGGGACAAACACCGACAACAGAGAAAGAAACACAATCAATGCAATGCACAATATGATGCATGATCATGGCATGTCAATATGCTGTGGTTGAGCTAATGCAACTAGTAACACGTTAAATGGAGTTGGTTTGAACACTAGGTTCAAATTCAAATTCAAACTATGAATTCAAATAGTGCATTATCATGTTTTGGACTAAACAGTGAGGTTAAGTTGTTCAAACATGCATGAAGATGCCATAAACAGATTCCTTGAATTTTTCTGATAATTTTACATATATAATTTATTTCATTTGGAGTTACGGTTGAATTTCTATGATTTTTAGAAGTTTAGGCAATTTTCTGGAATTTTCTGAATTATTTTAAAACAAAAATTAATTACTGCGTCAGCATGACATCAGGGTGACGTAAGCAAGTCAACAGGGCTGGTCCGGGTCAAACCTGACTAGTGGGGCCCACTGGTCAGTGACCCAGGGCTGGTTTCTATGGCTGACGTGTGGGACCAGGTCAACGGTGACGTGGCCAGGTCAAACTGACCCATGGGGCCACGGTCATTAGCTTAAATTAAACAGGGTATAACCCTGTGGTTAATTAACGGGTGGGGCCCGTCTGTCAGCGTCTGTTAGGGAGGGATTAGTGGTGATTAGTCTTAATTAAGCGACCACGTCAGCGGTCGACGCCGGCGACCAAAAGCACGGCGGTGGCTCGCCGGAGATGCTCGGGACAGAGCTACAGAGCATCGTTTCGCTCGTGGTTTGTGGCTACGGCAAGCTGGGAGACTCGCGCATCCAGCGGTGGCAACACCTTGCGCCGGGGTTGACTAAATCGACGGCGGCGGCAACTTTTGCGGCGGCCGGAATTCGGGCAAGGTCGGGGTTGGCGCTAGGGGGCACAGCAGGTCGAACGGGTGGGCGCGCCGGCTCCTGGGAGAGTGCTGAGCACGGGGCAAAGCTTGGGCGTGGGTGGCGGCAGCTGTGGCCGTGGCGGCGATGAGGTACGGCGGCGGCGAGCTTCGGCCGCGTTGGTTAGTGAGGCTAGAGGAGGAAATAGACGGCGGGGAGAGAGGGGTTTGGTAGAGGAGCTCACAGCGAGGTCGAAGCGGAGCTCAGCTGGCTCAGGGACGACCGGAAGGCGAAGAATTCGTCCATGAAGTCCGGCGGCCGTGCTCGGGGAGGACGACTCGTAGCGGCAATGTGGGGCTCCCACTGTGGCGTGGCTCAGTGAGGGGGTCGAGGACGAAATGGCAGAGCTTTTGGGCGCAGCGGCAGGGCGAGGGGTGGCCGGTGGCCACGAGTACGGCGACGATGACGACGAGCTCCGGTCGGTGGTGCGCGCGAGTGGGGAGCAGAGGAGGGGATGGGGTCCAGGGGGAGAGAGGAGAGGTGCAAGGGGCGAGGGGGAGTGCGTGGCGTCCAGGAAGTCGAGGGGGGGGGGCACGCAGGCAGGGAGGAGCCAGCGCGGCTCGCCGGCCATCGGGCACGCAGCTGCTTCTCCTCCTGGCAGGAGGAAGAAGACAGTGCTGCCCCTGATGGGCCGGGCTGGCTTTGGCCAGTTGGGCTGCTACAGAGGTGGGCCAGTTGGGGCGCCAGGTAAGCCCAGGTAGCTCCTGTGTCTCTCTCTATTTTCTGTTTGCTTTCTGTTTCAGTTTTTTTATTTTGTTCTGTTTTGTTTTGGTTTAGTAAAAATACTAAACCATTTAATAAAATCCTGAAAATAATTATGTGGCTAGAACTAAAATATAACAAACCACATAAAATGTTATAGAATTATTGGACATATATTAGTTATATATAATATATATATCCAATGCAAATAGTTATTGAATTAATTCAAAGGCCCAAAATAAATATCTCTGAGATTCCAAAAATATTGTTTTAAGTTTTACCTCTTGCCAATATTTTCAGAGACTAAGAGGAACATTTTCTTGGACTTCTTTGAAAAGATTTTAATGTTGATTATTTTTGAAGTGATTTATGAGGGTTTCCACTAACCTCAATTCAAATTTCAGAATTTAGACATGATGCATGATTCTCACTCAGGTAAATAGCTACGAGCAAATTCTAGGGTTGTGACAACTCACCCCCACTAAACAAGAATCTCGTCCCGAGATTCAAGACGTGAGGTAAGAAGACAGAGGGAACACCAATAAAGAATCTTCACGATCCGATTGCCCTTCTCGAAGATGTTGATTCATTGCATCATGTCGATCTTGACATCTTTGCTTCAAGAGCTTCATCCAACATGGCGACAAGAGAGCAAGACAACCTCACAAGAGTGGATACAAGATCAACTCCATGGAATGAGACGTAAGAACACCTCTTGAGTTGAGACAAAAGGCACATATCAGAATCAATGAGAAGAAGCAGATGACAAGGTTCAATTTGGTACGCAACAAACCCACACTGGAGTAGGATGGTGTATAGTTTTCAAGGTAGCGAGGAGATTGATTGTGATGATTCCACAACGGGGCACCTTAGGGGAGGTGACTCGTAAAATTATTACCTTAAGTGGCAAAAAGAATTACTTTTGATACAAGATCATTGAAACTCTTTATACCAGCCTCTGGTACTCACAATCGATCGTTGGAAGGGGTTCGAAAGAATGGCATACTCCGACCAGGATGGATGATGTGGACTACCTTGTTGAAGACAACGCAATGGATGATTTTTGCTTATCATCAGAAATGGATGGGACCTATGGTAAGTCCACTTTTGAAGATGACCATGAACAACAACTACTGAGGTGCAAGCTGGGAACAAAATGCAAATGTTGGGAATGATTCTAGTAACTGGGGAGAAGGTTCACCGGCAAAGGTGATTCCACCAATTGGATGGCTATCGAACAACTGAGAGAACGGAGGCACATTCCAGTTAACGACAACAACAGAACCTAGTGCCTGAGCGTGCTCTCAAGAACTTGAGCATTTCCATACTCATCAAGGTCTTACCAACATCCATGTCAAGGATCCTGGCAACACAACATACCACCATGATGAATGGTGATGGATAATGCAGATGCAAAGGAAGATAACACTTTCTCAGATTTCACCTTAGCGAAGCCAAGGAAACAAAATCTGGAAGATCGACCGAGAGACATTTAGCACTCCGCTTCTAATGTTCTCCTTGATGTACTGGTTACCATGGTCATGCTTTAAGCATCGGCATAGCCACCAAGTAGTGGCCGGACTTTGGAATACAATAGATCCATAAGGAACAACTTCTGGAGTAAATCCTACGAAATCCTCATGGGAATGTGGCCAACTTTCTTCAATCGAGATACTACAATAATAGGTCTTCCGGCTGGATGTGTTGGCCATGACATCCACTTTACCGGTTATCGAGAGACCAATATTATAGTTCTTGGAAAATGCTCCAACCATCATATCTGCCTGAGATTCAGATCTGGTTGGTGACAGGATATTCCAGACTCATCGAGTCTAGAAAGGAAAATGAAGGTTTGCAACACAAATCGACGAGATGACATTGCGAAATTCTCGGGGGAATGAACTACGGTAGTAAGCTCCAAAACATGAGCCGGTTCTGCTACAAGCATGTGAACATGTTGTCCTAGACAAGCATGGTCACCTGGTAGTCTTAAAATGAAACACTACCGAGTTCAGCGGGAACCATCAACGAGGATATCGAAGTCCTTGCGTAGGTCTAACCCTCAAGAAGAAACTTCTTCTCCTTGAACAAATCAATCAGTGGCTTGGTGTGCTAGGGATACATATAGAATGTAGATGATCAGTCTATCAGACCATAGAATACTTCGCACATGCATGACTGACTTGGGATGATTCCAGAGGAAGCAAAAACAAACTTTCTCGAATTCACGGCGGCAACTTACATCAGATGCACATGAATTAGAGGAAGTCACATCTTTCAACCGGACATATGCTTCATGATCGGGACATGAGGGCAATGCCTATAAAGTTTCCAACACTAGCTGGATGTTCAACACAATCATGGAGGAGACAAAATGCCGCTGATGGGCTCAACAGCAACTCATCGTAATTTCCATATCACTGGACTTCCACCACTATGTGAACAATGTGATAGTATTGGTCAGACCAAAGATATAATGGTGTATGCTCGAGGGACAACTGCAAGTAAGACAACATTACGAACATCGTTGGTTCTGATTTGATTTGACGATAGCCCACACTCAAATCAAGGTTTGGACGAGATAATAGATACAACAACTGATCACGAGGATCAGTCGATGAATATATCATCTTTCTTCAACACACACACACACACACACACACACACAAGGATATCCCTTAGGGATGAGCTAAGTCGGACAAGTTTTCATCTTCCAACTCTCCAAGTTGTTGTTAAGCTTAACCAACTAGCTCAGGGGTATCCAACACAGATTCTTGGGGAAAAGTCGTTTATCGGAAAACCAACTTGATCACGAACTCAACATAACGGTCAGGTGACAACCTGAGAACACTTCCAAGAAGATATTCGGAAAATCACGAACCACCGATATGTTATTAAGCTCGAGAACAATCTTGCTTTTCAGGGCAAGACGATATGATCGATAGAGCAAGGGTTTGGCAAAATCCTAACCCGTTGATCGAAGAGTGCACCAGGAAATATGGACTAGGTAGCACGATCAGTCTTAGAATGATAATTCAATAACCAACACGCTAAGGATGAGAATATTGTCCATTAACTACCGAGTAACGGAGTTGCTAGGAGTATTGATTTCACACATCACGGTTCACTTGTCGGCATTCCGGTTGCGACAACACGGGACCGAGGAATGAAGAATGATGGTAAGAAGTATCACTGCGTCAAGAATTCATGAGAGATGTGCAATTCTCACGACGCTCTTGACATTAAGTGGGCAATACTTCAGGGTAGAACAGAACCAAAAGCTGGGTTGCATTTTGATCTGCGGAATACAACTATTTTGACCCAACCCTAGATATGGATGAGGTACTGGAGTTTGTTTCTCCTAGTCATTCTAAAATAGAACGGCTCGACGGACCACAAGAATAAAAGGCACCGATGAACACAAATGCACACATACTCTTGGCTATCTACTGATAGAGGATGGTTGGAATACAACTGAAGAGGAACAACTCAAGGAACATATAATTTTCTGAGCTGTGGAGGCATAGATTAGTATGTCGAGCAAAGCTCAACATATTTCTTCCAGATAACCCATGCAGAAAGGTAGAACTGGCAGAGCCACAATATAGAATGGAGAACTCATCAAGAGCGCTCTGGTTGTGATCCTTTGGTTCAAGAACTTCTGCCACAAGTGGTTCATAGTATTTGGAAGAAGGAAATACCACGGACCTCGAGGACTATCGCAAAGGTTACTAATATCTTAAGGGAACTAGCAAATACTAACGACATGAAGTAGGGTGAATCTCGGGTTCAAAACCCAGGAATAGAATACCTACCACTACATGGCATCACGGGATGCTTTTGAGAATAATGGCCAGAATCACACACTAGGAATACAGAACATGGCTAGATCACTAGGTGACTCCCTAAAACACCTAGGGTCATAGTAATAGCTCCAACATATATGTCGAGGTAACGGAGTACCTCAACTCACCATTAGTGTGGTTAATCTGACCCAAAAGAATATCAGAAATGGAAAGAAAGGATTTGCAAATGCATCAGACTATTTAGAAACCTGGGATGACTCGGACAGCATAACGGCTGTAAATGCTCGAAAAGATTTGAGACATCCTGCAAAAATGGTGGCATAACCACTCAGAATCATAATATCAAGGTTCTGAGGCCAGTTATGAATATATGGAAGTAGTAGGAACTGAACTAATGCTTGAACTCAACAATCCTAGGCAACTATGGTTTAGTAACACGTCATCCTGATAGATAGATGAGAAGGCCTAATTCTTAATCCCCGTAGAAAAGAAGAGGTTGACTCAGATCAGAAGGGCATAGGGTAAAGGAGTAAAAAGAACCTTACGTTCCCTTCCACAATCAATTCCCTTACATAACTAAAGCATTTCTAGACTCAACTTCGACCAGTTTGGCTTGGTAATCCTACAGGCAGTCAGGCTCTGATACCAACGCTGTCAGGACACCGATCCTAGGTCACACCGATCTAGCATGTAACACATCATATCACTTTGTGGCCTCACGCACGGTATTCCCACGGGTGCCACCTTACCTGGCCCGGGACCGTTTGCGCCTTTTGTCTTACGTATATGATAGTGTCGCTAGCATCCATATGACAAAGAACCCGGGCCGACATGGCTAGTCGTGAACCCAAAGCGGCACAGACCTATGGAGATAGGCATACATGAATCAACCTCGAGCATGTCGGTCAACAGCGTGAGAATCCGGGCTGTAGCACTGGGCTAACAGGACTACGGTAACCTGGGCTGTAGCAGGCTAGGCAGGACTCCGGATGTCACCGCGTGACATTTCCCCGAAGGGACAGACATAGGGACGAAGTGAAACACATGCCGGCCAGTCAAGTGTCCTGAACAGTAGTGCTGGGCTAGCAGGACTCCAGTGAACCGGGCTGTAGCGGACTACTATGGCTCATGGAAGCACTAGACTACATTTCCCCATAAGAGAGACTGCCAAGGATAAACAACTATATTGTCGGATCCCACACATACCAAGCATTTCAATCATACACACAATATGCTCGATATGTGTAAATACAACATGGCATCACAACATAACTCTACAACTCAAGTATTTATTCATTAGGCTCCGAGGAGCGAGATATTACAAACATGGGTCTCATGACCCAACATACAGAGCATACAAGCAACAAGCACATGCGGAAGCTTAACTTGTCTGAGTACAGACAACTACAAATGAAAAAGGCTGAGAAGCCTGACTATCTACCAGATCCTGCCGAGGGCACAAGATCGTAGCTGAGGTATCAAGCTAAACATCGAAGCCCACATGGAACTACTAGCGAGACTGAAGCCTCTCTGCAAAAACATAATTTAAGCAAACGTGAGTACAATTGTACTCAGCAAGACTTACATCAGAACTAGCTACATATGCATCGATATCAACAAAAGGGGGGGTGGTGGAGTTTAACTGCAGCAAGCCAGCTTTGACTCGGTGGCTATCTGAGCTACGACTACAAGCAACTCTTTTGAGGTGGCGCACATGAGTCCACATATTCACCAATCAATACACCACTATGGATCCGCTCTCGTCTCCCTACGAGAAGGCCATCCATAGCACTCACACTTATCTTGCGAGTTTTAGAGTATCCACTTTCACTTGTCTATGAACTGTTATAGGCAACCCAGAAGTCCATTCACCGCGGAAACGGCTATTCGAATAGATGATGTTAACCCTGTAGGGGTGTACTTCTTCACACACGCTCTCACCACTTACCGCCGTTTACACGACATGTACTCGGCAACCTTCAAGCGGAAGCCCAACGAGGGTGTCAGCCATGGCCTACCTAAACACTCAAGTCTCTAGTCCAGGTTTATCGCCTATCCAAGTTCCATCCGCAGGGAGTCCGGCCGAGGTTTCCACATACGGCCCCGAACGATGTGAACAGGGTTCCCGAGACACCAAACGGGCGCCCGGTACACCGTGCCACGGTGTATCTTCCGCATCATAACCCACCCCTAGGGTCAGCGCTATGCACGGCCGCCAACACATAACCTACAAACACCAGAAACTAGTTGCAACTCCTGGACAGAGTACTAGGGTGATTAAGAAGTCGAGAGGGTCCATTGGTTTCGGGCCCAATGCGCGGTAGTAACTGTTTCATGGATCACAAACACAGAACTCAGTTCCTGAGGACGGCTGAAATGAGACAACCCACCATGTACTCCTACATGACCTCTCACCGCTACCTTTACCAAATCATGTTCACACACTTAGCTCACACACAGTAGGACATGTTTACACACCTCCGATCCATCCCCGATGAATCAGACCTGACTCAACTCTAAGCAGTAGCAGGCATGACAAATAAGCATGAACGAGTAGGCACATCAGGGCTCAAACAATTCCTACTCATGCTAGTGGGTTTCATCTATTTACCGTGGCAATGACAGGTCATGCAGAGGATAAGGGGTTCAACTACCGCAACAAGTAACAGATGAATCGTTGTTGTACTAATGCAGTAAAAGAGAGCAGGAGCGAGAGAGTGGGCTTGTATCGGAATGAACAAGGGGGTTGTGCTTGCCTGGCACTTCTGAAGATAACATTGAGTCTTCATCAGTGTCAACGATCACAGCGTCGGAGCAGCGTCTACCGAGAGGGGACAAACACCGACAACAGAGAAAGAAACACAATCAATGCAATGCACAATATGATGCATGATCATGGCATGTCAATATGCTGCGGTTGAGCTAATGCAACTACTAACATGTTAAATGGAGTTGGTTTGAACACTAGGTTCAAATTCAAATTCAAACTATGAATTCAAATAGTGCATTATCATGTTTTGGACTAAACAGTGAGGTTAAGTTGTTCAAACATGCATGAAGATGCCATAAACAGATTCCTTGAATTTTTCTGATAATTTTACATATATAATTTATTTCATTTGGAGTTACGGTTGAATTTCTATGATTTTTAGAAGTTTAGGCAATTTTCTGGAATTTTCTGAATTATTTTAAAACAGAAATTAATTACTGCGTCAGCATGACATCAGGGTGACGTAAGCAAGTCAACAAGGCTGGTCCGGGTCAAACCTAACCAGTGGGGCCCACTGGTCAGTGACCCAGGGCTGGTTTCTGTGGCTGACGTGTGGGACCAGGTCAACGGTGACGTGGCCAGGTCAAACTGACCCGTGGGGCCACAGTCATTAGCTTAAATTAAACAGGGTATAACCCTGTGGTTAATTAACGGGTGGGGCCCGTCTGTCAGCGTCTGTTAGGGAGGGATTAGTGGTGATTAGTCTTAATTAAGCGACCACGTCAGCGGTCGACGCCGGCGACCAAAAGCACGGCGGTGGCTCGCCGGAGATGCTCGGGACGGAGCTACAGAGCATCGTTTCGCTCGTGGTTTGTGGCTACGGCGAGCTGGGAGACTCGCGCATCCAGCGGTGGCAACACCTCGCGCCGGTGTTGACTAAGTCGACGGAGGCGGCAACTTTTGCGGCGGCCGAAATTCGGGCAAGGTCGGGGTTGGCGCTAAGGGGCACAGCAGGTCGAACGGGTGGGCGCGCCCGGCTCCTGGTAGAGTGCTGAGCATGGGGCAAAGCTTGGGCGTGGGTGGCGGCAGCTGTGGCCGTGGCGGTGATGAGGTATGGCTGCGGCGAGCTTCGGCCGCGGTGGTTAGTGAGGCTAGAGGAGGAAATAGACGGCAGGGAGAGAGGGGTTTGGTAGAGGAGCTCACGGCGAGGTCGAAGCGGAGCTCAGCTGGCTCGGGGACGACCGGAAGGCGGCGAATTCGTCGATGAAGTCCGGCGGCCGTGCTCGGGGAGGATGACTCGTAGCGGCGATGTGGGGCTCCCGCGGTGGCGTGGCTCAGTGAGGGGGTCGAGGACGAAATGGCAGAGCTTTTGGGCGCAGCGGCAGGGCGAGGGGTGGCCGGTGGCCACGAGTACGGCGACGATGACGACGAGCTCCGCTCAGTGGTGCGCGCGAGAGGGGAGCAGAGGAGGGGATGGGGTCCAGGGGGAGAGAGGAGAGGTGCAAGGGGCGAGGGGGGGGTGCGTGGCATCCAGGAAGTCGAGGGGGGGGGGCACGCAGGCAGGGAGGAGCCAGCACAGCTCGCCGGCCATCGGGCACGCAGCTGCTTCTCCTCCTGGCAGGAGGAAGAAGACAGTGCTGCCCCTGATGGGCCGGGCTGGCTTTGGCCAGTTGGGCTGCTACAGAGGTGGGCCAGTTGGGGCGCCAGGTAAGCCCAGGTAGCTCCTCTGTCTCTCTCTATTTTCTGTTTGCTTTCTGTTTCAGTTTTTTTTTATTTTGTTCTGTTTTGTTTTGGTTTAGTAAAAATACTAAACCATTTAATAAAATCCTGAAAATAATTATGTGGCTAGAACTAAAATATAACAAACCACATAAAATGTTATAGAATTATTGGACATATATTAGTTATATATAATATATATATATCCAATGCAAATAGTTATTGAATTAATTCAAAGGCCCAAAATAAATATCTCTGAGATTCCAAAAATATTGTTTTAAGTTTTACCTCTTGCCAATATTTTCAGAGACTAAGAGGAACATTTTCTTGGACTTCTTTGAAAAGATTTTAATGTTGATTATTTTTGAAGTGATTTATGAGGGTTTCCACTAACCTCAATTCAACTTTCAGAATTTAGACATGATGCATGATGCTCACTCAGGTAAATAGCTACAAGAAAATTCTAGGGTTGTGACAATCGAGAACTTTTAAGAGCTCATGAGAAATTATGCTTTGAAAAGCTCAATCTTGAGCAAGAGCATGAGTTCTTAAAAGCAATCAATGATGATCTCCGCAAGAAAAGTTCTTCTTACATTGCCAAGCGTTTACTATTATCCACTTACATGCCTCAAGTCAAGTCTAGTAACAAGAACAAGAAAGATTCTTCCTCTAGTAGTAACAATGATCATGCTAAATCCAATATTGTTTCTTCTAGTAGTTCTCTTGATTCCACTAATGATTCTCTTAGCCAAGTTACACTTGAGCAAGAAAATAGCTTATTGAAGGGGATTATAGAGAAAGGAGTATACAAAAGCCTTGCCGGGAGTAAGCAATTTGAGGAAATTGTGTGCAAGCAAGGAATGCACCGGAAGAATCAAGGTGTTGGTTTTGAACGAAAGTTCAATGCCAATGGAGTTGAATGGGAAGAAGATCAATACCCCAAGACAAAGTTTGTTCCTCAACAAGAGAAGTATGATACTTCTTTCAAGGGGATACAAGCTCAAGATGATCTTCCACCACAAGACTAGAAGCAAAAAGGCAAGGACAAGCTTCAAGAGGAGATTGATGCATTTGAAGAAGCTCCTAAGACCTTAGGCAAGTGGATTCCCAAGACCACGTCAAGTTCCACTTCATCAAGTACGACTACAACTCCAAGGATTCCAATCAAGATGGTGTGGATCCAAAAGAAAAAGAACTAGAGAGTTCTTGAGGGTGACTCCGCCAACATATTTCATTCTCATCATTTTGGCAAGAACAAGTGCAATCAACTTCCACATCATGCACTAGTTCAAGGAGTCACAAACCCTCTTGTTGGTAAGACAAGGGACAAGGTAACCTAAAGTTTTCATGGACATCATCTTGTGTATGCATCACTCTATGTCTATGGATATCCTTGTTTGTTCCTTGTGGGACTAACCCATGTAGGTATTGAAAGTGCAATTCACTCAAATGGATAGCTCCAAGTGATCTACATCAACATTGAGCATCCACATCTTCAACATCTACATGAAGTCATCATCGACAAAACCCAAGGTTAGTTCATCCCTCTTAGGGGGGATATCACATCTAGGGGGAGCTTTACTCTAAGACTTGAGCTAAAGCAACTCTAAAGATGTGAATACAACAATGCTTTATGTAAAAGTGGTAACCCCACCTGAGCTTAAACGATGAGTATGACCTACGATCAAGTGTTCTCACTTGACTCCTAAGTCAATATACTCATGTGTAGATGACCTAGTCATCGCAAATTGCTTGATAGATGCTAGAATTGTTTGTGCATGCTTTGCCACATATTTTACTCATTCGAGGACATCCACTTGTTGTTTTGATTGTTTGGCTTTATCTTCTTTTGCCAAGTGGATGGACAAGAATGCATAATAACCTCCTCTAGCTATCTATGCTTTTCTCGTCTCAAACTCTATTCATGCTGCATCACAAAACTTGATCAAATCAGATTCGAACCACTCTGTGTGAGGAGCGCTCAGAGTCCCCGATTCGTCATAGACTTAAACTTCCAAAACCTCTTTGTGATTCTCGGTCTGACCGATACCATACTTTCGGTCCTACCGAGATCATTAAGTTGATCTAGGTTTTCGATCTTGGTGCAACCGATTTGAACCACTCGGTCACACCGAGTTGCAATAACTGTATACAGTTTTGCATCTCGGTGCCACCGAGTTGTTCCACTCGGTCACACCGACAGGGTCGGGCTATATATAGTGACGGGTAGAATTTTGTAAATTTCTCCGAAACCTCTTCACCCGCGCATAGCTCGCTCTGCCTCCTGGGTCTTCGGATCATCCTCTTCACCGCCAGCAGCCTCCAGTCGCTGGTCTCCGCCGTCGTCAACGGAATTCTGCCCCACCGTTGCCGCCGTAGCGAGTCTCCGCCGAACTAGGGTATGGACTCGATCTTTGTGCTATTCTCCAATCCGATTCCTAGCACATTGTGATCATCATGATTCTTGCCACGTTTGATAAACTCCTATCCAGTCAATGAACTCGTAGATTAGGTTTAATTCAAAATTTTTAGGGTTAGGTTTCCGCCGAAACCATCTTGGACCCACCAAGTTGAAAAACTCGGTCCCACCGATTTGGCTTATGCCATTGCACAAGTAAAACTCGGTCTGACCGAGAATTACTTATCGGTGTGACCGATTTTGGAACTCTGTGAAACCCTAGCAGTCTCCGTGCCACCGAACTATGACTCAGTCTGACCGAGTTCACTAGTTTTGGTGCCAAAACTGCTTCGGTGTCACTGAGTTTGAAAATCGGTAGATCCGAGATGATTTCAGTGGGAAACTAAAACTAAGTTTTTGAATTGATCTTTTGCAAAAAAAATCTCTGCATTTTGTGATGCTCATCCACTCTATCTCATCTATAATCTATTCACAGGGTCAGCAGTCAGTTTGCATCATGTCAGACCAGAGTGACAGCCAAAACTTGTCAGAGCAGCAAGTGCAGTTGAGTGAGGGCACTAGCCCCTCAAGTTCCTCAGATGATGGCAGCAGGAGCACACCCAGCCTGCCTAAAGCTGCCACTAGACAAAGGAAGAAGAGAACTTCTGATTCTGAAGATGAGGACTATGTGGCAGAGGAAGAGGCCACATCAAAGAGAGTTGAGCCAGCTCAAGGCACAAAGCCAGACCTGAAAATCAAAAGGCCAGCAGGCAGGCAGCCCATGTCAAAGGCTAGAGCTTCAACTGTGAAGCCTGCTCCCATTGAGCCCGTTGCTGCTGAGGGCAAAAAGAGGAAAGAAAGAGTGAAGAAGACTGTAGCCAGAGTGCTTGGGAAGGCCTCCATCATGGTAGATGAGGAGGAAGAAGAAGAGGTTGCTGCACCAGCACCCAAGGCAGCCAAACTTATGGGAGATGCCATAAGGTCAGGGACAACTGCATCCAAGCCCAAGGAAGCACCCAAGGCTGCATCTAAGCCTAAGAGTGCACCAAAGAGGAACACAAGAAGCATCCCAGCCACTGAGAAGAACAAGGCCCCAGTGCCTGAAGCTGCAGAGGAAGAGGAAGAAAATGTCCTTAGGAAGCTCAAGCCCAAGATCCCAGACCACAACGATGCTCATCCTGTGGCTGAGGATATGAAGCTCAGGAGAGATTCAGGGCTGAGGAAGTGGAGAGAAGCAGATCCGTATGCTTCTAGAAGGACTGCAGTGGACTACAGGTTTCATACCAAGGAGCAGCAGGATTTCTATGAGACTGTTTTGCTTGACAAGAAGCCAATTGCGTGTGACATGAGATGGGTCGACTGGACCTACATGAAGGAGAATGAGGAACACTACCCTGGAGTATATGACAGTTTTAGTGCGTGTGGAGTGGCACACTTTGTTGGGCAGAAGCTCAAAAAGTGGAACGAGGAGCTAATCATGCAATTCTACTCCACAGCACACTTCTATCCGGATGGCAGGATCACTTGGATGTCAGAGGGTACAAGGTACCAATCAACTGTTGAGGAATGGGCGAAGTTGATCAATGCCCCAGAGGAGCAGGATGATGACTTGGACATTTATGCCAAGAAGAAGATGGACCACAACTCTATGTCCAACATGTACAAGGAGATTCCGAATAAAGCACTTGACACGTTCAAGTTTGGCTCAGTGCACTATCTTTTGTCAGGATTGCCTACGATCAACTGGATCCTTAGGCACACTCTTCTGCCCAAGTCTGGAGATCACAAGATGATCAGAGGTCACGCGATCAATTTGCTCCATGTCTTTGACGTGCCTCAAAAATTCAAAGTCATGAGTCTCATAGTGGAAATAATCAAGAGGACAGCAGCAGACCAGAAGAGGAGCTGTGGATATGCCCCACAGATTCAGGAGCTCATCAACTCCAAGATGGGCATGGGCATATACCTCTTGGATAAGGAACACCTGCCCATCCGTCCAGATTTTGAAGATAACCAAGTGGTCATGACTGAGAATGAGCCATCATCTGTCCATGCACAAGCTCAGAAGGAGAAGGCGAAGAAGGAGAAAGCTGCCAGGATGCCTACTCAAGCGGAGGCATCTGATTACTTCCTGAAAACCAAACAAGAGCAGCTTGGTTACCTAATTGCGTCCACCCTGCGGATTGAGCAAGGGCTTGCCACCCTGACTCAAAACCATGCAAGCTTAGAGAGGATCATGGAACAGAGGTTCTATGACTTGGACATCAAGGTGACAAAGATACAGACTGCTGTGGAGCAGCTCCACGATGACATGAATGAGAGGAGAGGCAGGACCACGACTGATGCTTTTGCCAGGGTGCCACGAGGTCCGAGGTCGTCTGCACTGCCAGTTGCTGACACCAGAGCTACAATGTCTGCGCCAGCCACAACCTCAGTTCCACCAGCTCCAGCATCCACTTCAGCCTCGACTCCGACCACGTCTACCGAAGGCTTCGTCCTTGGAGTGCTCCGGACTCCACCACCACCTGAAGATCAAGCCTGAGCGTCGACTTAGCACTATGCATTTTCTAGGAACTTTTTGGTAACTTGTTGCCAAAGGGGGAGAAAATGTATAGATCATAGGCTTCGAGAGAGAGTGTTGCTTTTATTCTCTCTTGTTTTATTTGGTGGTTTTTCGAACTTTGTTTGCTTATGTGTGAGATACTACGTTCTTATCTGTGTGAGACATCGATGATCATGTGTTTGATCATAAGCTACACTTAATGTTTGCTTAATGCTTGCTTAAATATTATCATTCTATCTATCTTTTGTGATCATTCACTATTCTTGGTGATGAGTGCATGTATTTCAATCTTGTCATTTTTGAGCGCTCCACCAAGATGTATGTGACATGGAAGAGTAACCCATGATTCTAACTCCTTGTGCATTTGCAGTCCAAAGCAAATTTTAAATATGCACAAATTTAGGGGGAGCTCTTATTTGTCACATACTTCTCAAAGCGACGATATATTTCATGCTTATTATCATTTGTTGAAGCTTTGATCTATATGTTTTCATCAATTACCAAAAAGGGGGAGATTGAAAGCGCAACTATCCCTAGGTGGTTTTGGTAATTCATAACAACATATAGCTCATTGAGCTAATACTATTTCAAGATGATTATTTCAGGAAAGCTCAATGATTGGCATGGCATGGATGTGAAAGTGGAACCCTCAAAATGCTAAGGACAAAGAATTGGCTCAAGCTCAAAAGTTCAAGACTCTTCATTTTATATTTTAGTGATCCAAGATCACATTGAGTCTTTAGGAAAAGCCAATACTATCAAGGAGGGATGAGGTGTTGCTTAATGTGCTTAATGATATGCCCCAAAATCCTCAGCTACTTTCCCATATCCACAAATGACCTAAACCCTAAGCCAAACTCGGTCATACCGATTCTTTCATTCCGGCGCCACCGAGTTTCACTTGTCATTTGCCACTGCCAAACCCTAGCAATTCGGTCCTACCGATAAGGATTTCGGTCTCACCGAGATGGGCTTGCAAACTCTCTGTTTCCCTTTCGTAACTTTTTGGTCTCACTGAAAGAGCGAATCGGTCCCACCGAGAATGCAATGTAAACTCTATGTTTCCTTCTTGTAACTTTTCGGTCTCACCGAAAGAGCGAGTCGGTCCCACCGAGTTTACTTGACCAACTCTCTGGTTAGCTTATTGCCAAACTCGGTCTCACCGAGTTTGTGCAATCGGTCTCACCGAGATTACGTTATGCCCAAACCCTAACCGAATCGGTCCTACTGAGTTGCATGCAGTCCCACCGAAACTCCTAACGGTCACTAGGTTTACTATTTCGGTCCGACCGAGTTTTCTGATTCGGTCCCACCGAGATTGGTAAATTGTGTGTAACTGTTGGATTTTGTGTGGAGGCTATAAATACCCCTCCACCTCCTCTTCACTCGTTGAGAGAGCCATCAGAACACATACACCATTCCAAATGATATGTTCTGAGAGAGAGCCACTTACTCATGTGTTGAGACCAAGATATTCCATTCAAACCATATGAATCTTGATCTCTAGCCTTCCCCAAGTTTCTTTCCACTCAAATCTTCTTTCCACCAGATCCAAATCCTATGAGAGAAAGTTGAGTGTTGGGGAGACTATCATTTGAAGCACAAGAGCAAGGAGTTCATCATCAACACAGCATTTGTTACTTCTTGGAGAGTGGTGTCTCCTAGATTGGCTAGGTGTCACTTGGGAGCCTCCGACAAGATTGTGGAGTTGAACCAAGGAGTTTGTAAGGGCAAGGAGATCGCCTACTTCGTGAAGATCTACCGCTAGTGAGGCAAGTCCTTCTGGGCGATGGCCATGGTGGGATAGACAAGGTTGCTTCTTCATGGACCCTTCGTGGGTGGAGCCCTCCGTGGACTCGCGCAACCGTTACCCTTCGTGGGTTGAAGTCTCCATCAACATGGATGTAGGATAGCACCACCTATCCGAACCACGGGAAAAACATCCGTGTCTCCAATAGCGTTTGAATTCTCCAAACCCTTCCCTTTATATTCTTGCAAGTTGCATGCTTTACATTCCGCTGCCAATATACTCTTTGCATGCTTGCTTGAATTGTGTAATGATTGCTTGACTTGTCCTAAGATAGCTAAAAACTGCCAAGAACTAAAATTGGGAAAAGGTTAAGTTTTTATTTGGTCAAGTAGTCTAATCACCCCCCCCCCTCTAGACATACTTTCGATCCTATAGTGCGCACCTTGGGCCCGGGGGCTACTGTCGGTGTTCTGGGAACGGGGGTCCCCAGACTTGCCTACCTGCGGCCTGCGGCGTGGCTCGAATGGGGGCCCAACATGGCCCATCTTCATCAAGCACAAGACTCAAGACCCTCGCGAGGGGCCAAGCCTCGCGAGGCGGACGACACGGCGCATCCTCAGGCGCAGCCTCCTCAGGCTGGCTCGCGAGAAGACGGAGATATCAAGGCAGGGTGCCTCGTGAGGTGCCCGTGATGTAAGCCATGACGATCGAGGGCGCGAGGCGGGCGCCAGCGCGCGCAGTGTCCTCCTTTCCTCTTTGGTGCAGGGGGGCATGCACAGCCACGGAGTACCGAGGCATCAGGCAAAGGTTGCCATTTTGGTGCAACAAGACCAGGACCAAGCGGACTACGAGACGGAGGTCACCATGGAGCCCAGCACGGCATCACCGCAGAGTCTTTTGCAGGCGAAGACCACCTTTAGTAAGGATAGATGTACTTGTTGTCCCCCTTCAAATTAGCCCGCCATTGTTGGCTCCCTTCCCGCTTGATATTTGGGAAGAGGACCAGGGCCTCTATAAATAGGACCAGCCGCCCACATAGCAAAGGGGGTTCGGCTTTCAGGTTAAGGGGGATCGAAATCAGGGAGAGAGAGAGAGAGAGAGAAGGGCGACTGAACTCCTCAGTTCACCGCCCCAGCCAAGAACTGACCCTCGCGAGGCGGTTCTTCCTTGTAGTGTTCATCATCACCAGCCCCAAGAGGCAATCCATCCACCACACACTAGAGTAGGGTATTACACCACAATGGTGGCCCGAACCAGTATAAATCTTGTGTCTCTCGTGTGATCCTTTTAGTAGTTTAGATCTTTGCGAGACGGGGAGGTTGAGGACGTGATTTCCGCGCGCACCCCAGTGTTCGAACCTTAAGGGTCTGCCGGAACCCGAAATCCGACAGTCTCATTGTGTCTTAAAGAGTCCTTGGCTATGCTGACTCGGGGACACTTCGTATGTCATGTGCACTGCCTTGTACATGATGGTGCTGTATGATCGAGCCCGTGTAGGCCCCACCACGAAAACTTCGGACGAAATCTCATCATATGTTTGTGCCGGCTATTTTGCAAGCCAATCCTTTGTTTTGTTTGAGTTGTGGTATTCGTGTTGCCTCAATGTCAAGTGTTGATTCCATACGTTTCCTAAGCGGTGTGCTCATATTTCTATGTGGATACTAACCCTTCTTGATCATCGAGATTGTCATGTCAATCCTTTCAACCGGCGTGTTTCTCTTCAAGTGGATCCGATCATTTCAACATCAGCAAGATCAATTATCATTTCTTCTCAACGCTGTTTGTTTCATCCGTCCCAAGTTGCCTTTATTTTCCCACCCTCCCACCCCTTTTCTTTGAGGACTAAGATTTCTAAATCAACTATCCATTTTATTCATGTGAAGCCTCTTCATCCTTTTCTTTCAAGTTTCGATCCGGTGAATTATCGTGCAGTTGCTAAGGAAGCTACAAGTTCAATATTCTGCATTCTTTTTCTTCTCCAGTGGTTTCAATTCAAGCTTTGTCGATCATAAACTCTCCTCGGTTCAAATGCTTTCTCATGCCGGTGCACCTCTTGATCATCCACTTCTCGCCATTCATTTGTTCTGGAGTGCTAAAGATATCTCAGAAGATTCAAGTTTCCATTCTCAATTCATTCAAGCTCTTTCGAGGATGTTATCTCTTTCAAGCCATTTAAATCAACCAGTGCAATCTCCCTTTCAACAAATCGTTCAACGGTGCTTTTCTTTTGAGTGGTCCCTAACCCACAGGTATTTTCCTAGGATCTTACCTGACTCTTCTATTCTCCTAGAGCTTTTCAAATTCATCTCAAAGTTTGATGTAAGAATGAATTATCATCAGCCATATGTCTTTCTCCAAGATCTTTCAAATTATTTTCATCGTTGGTTCAACCTTTCTAATTTTCACCCCGGAGTATCTCAACAATTCATGGTGGTGATTCTCATCGTCATTCTCTGCATTTGAAGACCGAAGAAGATTTTCCTCTCAATCTTGCTCCATTCTCTTCAAGATTCATGGATCTAACTTCGTGTCATCCTCTCATATTTGTTTTCGATTGTGAGAATTCTTTTCACCCATTCGGAGCATTTTAGGAGTCTTTTCAGTTTGTTTCTCCGGAGGCCATCATCTCAGAATTATTCACTCTCAGCTGTCAGCTCTCTTTCTCTAAATCTTACCGGTGCATCGTTCAAGTATATTCTCTAATCAGTGCATGATCTCTTCGTTCTCTTGTATCTAAACTCTCTCATGTATCTTTGTTCATTTGCTAATTCTTACCGGTGATTCACCCCTTTACTTCGTTCATTTTCAATACTGATGGTGATTCATTCAAGATTTCTCTTCCTTCGTTATCGTATCAATCTATTCATTGTTCAAATTCTACCGGTGGTTCATTCAAGAGTTCTCTTCCTTGGTTATCATATCAATTTATTCGTTGTTTCAATTCTTACGGTGGTTTGTTGAAAATTTTCCCAAGTTATGCCAAATCCGTTGCTTGTCATCAATCTAAATTGGTGAAGGATGAGCTTAACACAATTCTTATTCTTGTTTCATCCAAGTGATCAATTCCTTATTTCGGAGGCTCATCAAGATCTTGATTTCAGTTGTTCATCTTTATTTTTCGAAGTTCCAGGTTTTTCTGCTTTATCTCATCGCAAAGCTCCATCTAAATCATCGCAAGGTGGCACCTTGTGTTTTCAACTTCTCTTTCTTTTGTCATCCTTTTGTTTACCGGAGTTCTTCATGGATGTTCTACATGGTGGTTCATCAAGAATTTAATTCCTTCTCGAAGTGTCCATCGAGATTCTTTCCTAAGGAGTTCAAGTTTTCTTCATCCGGCAATCCGAAGTGCAATTCTTTCTTCCATATCATTGGAGGTGGTGCTATGTCATTCTTTGTAATGTCCCTTCGTGTTCTATGATTCGCAAGTTGTCAAGTATGAGATAGTTAAACCCATCAAATCCTTCGAGCATGAGCTCTTCTCAATCCATCAATCTCTTCGCTGGAGTTATCTTGGCTCATATTTCACCTAAAGCTTTCCCTAAGGATTGTTGCTAATTATGGTGCTTATAAATTACCCAAGTTCTTCATTCATCCTCCCGGTGAAATAAGTTTCTCGTCTACTTGTTCATATCAATCCAATCTTTTGGTTTCCGTTAGTGGCAGAATTTCACCTCATAATTTTGAGATGTTCTCCATAAGCCCACTACAACTTTGTCCTTTTCATTGTTGGTTTTCCAACAACTCCGTTCGGCCTTCTCCTATGGATGCCTTTTCAAGCTCTTTTGTGGCGGAAGCTAGCATTTTTTCTCCATTCTTTTATTCTAATGATCTATCTCCTATTCTTTCTTCTGGAGGCTTTGTGATGCCGTTGCTATTCTCACCCATCATCTCGTTTGGTCAAAGACCATGTTCTTTTCGTGCTTATCCTTTTAACCGGAGTGTTGTGTCCTCTACTCAAGTTCTTTTCATCTTATCAAGTCTGGCTTCTCTTTTCAACCGGAGTGCTACCCGAAGCGGTTCTTTCCCTTCCTCTTTCTTAACGGAGTGCTTTCAACTTCGTTCATCACCGTTGGTTTCTTTCTTTTAATTTGCTCAACCTCTCAAGGTTCTTTGGTTTCACTCGTTTGTCAAAGAAGCAACTTTGCCTTACCTCTTCTCTTTCTCTTCCGTTTACCCTCCGGCGCCATTCTAGATCTCGGGACGAGATCCTCTCGTAGTGGTGGAGTGTTGTAACGCCCCAAGACTGTTGTGCGAAGTGTCTTCCAGTATTCGCTGTTGTTGCCTTGTCTTTGCTTGCGTGTCATGCATATCATATCATGTCATCATGTGCATCGCATTTGCATACATGTTTGTCTCATGCATCCGAGCATTTTCCCCGTTGTCTGTTTTGTAATCCGACGCTCCTATGTCACCCGGTGTCATTTCTACCTCTTTTCGTGTGCGGGTGTTAAACGTTTTTGGATTGGACCAAGATTTGTCTTGCGGCCTTGGTTTACTACCGGTAGACCGCCTGTCAAGTTTCGTGCTATTTGGACTTTGTTTGATACTCCAACAGTTAACCGAGCGACCGAGAAGGCCTCGTGTGTGTTGCAGCCCAACACCCTTCCAAAGTGGCCCAAAACCCACCTAAACCTCCTCCATCATCTAGGCCGTTCGATCACGATCGCGTGGCCACAAACCGCACCTCATTTGGACTCTCCTAGCTCCCTCTACCTATAAATATGTGATCCTCGCCGAAATTCGCGGTGCAAACCATAACCTCCTCCTCCGCGCGCCGCCGGACATTTCTTCTCCGTCGACGGACATGTCCGCGCCGCCCGCCGCAGACAACCACGGCGTGCCATGTCAGCGCCGCCGTCCTCTCTCTCCTCCTCCACCACGCTAAGCCCGCCGGCCCAGATCCGGCCCGTGCGGGGCCGAACCGGGCCCGAGCCACCGCGCCACCAGCCTCCGCAGGCTCCGGCCGAGCTGCGCCATCACCACAACGGGCCGCCATCGCCGGCGCAGCCCCGCCGCCGCATCCTCCATTCTTCGTCGTCCGCACTATGTCGCGTCGCGCCCCGGCCGCGTTCCCGCGCCGTCAGCGCATCCTCGCGGCGTCCGCCTCTCGCCGGCGCTCGCCGGAGGCCGTCCGAGCCGCCCCTCGCCAGAGTTAACCACCTCGCCAGCGTCTTCCTCCGCGCTGGCCAGATCCGATCCGGCCCAGGTGGATCAGATCCACCGGGTACCTGAACCAAACGCGCCACCGCTCGATCCGTATCTCCTCATCCGGCTCCGTCCGATCCCGTTGACTTTCTCGGAGAGGTTGAATTTCCACTAAGTCCCAGTAATTTTGTACATTTTTCATCGCAACATAACTTCATCACCGTTTCTCCGATTCGTGCATGTAGCATATCGAACTGTTCGTCTCGACGAGTACTTCATTTCATCTCATTGCATCATTTTCATTTGAGCTCATCTTGATGCCCTAAATGATGTTGGAAGAGTGCTAGTTTCTGTTAGTTTTCAGATCCTTAACAGGATTTGGACATTTGTCATTTTTGCCATGATGGATGTGTGCCTCCTATGAACTTGAGCTCTACATGTGTTTTGAAGTATGCCATGCCATCTTTACAAGGGTGTATGCCATGTATTTTTGTGATCTCTGTGGTGACTAGCACAAGCATGCAAAGTAGCTTACTTAATGTTGCTGATTTCAGGGACTTAGAAATATTCGAAGTCATTGCCCTGTTTATATTTTTATTCCATGTATTCTTGTTGCTACCGAGTGATCCATGCCTCTTTTGAGCATGATTAGTGAGGATGTTTTGTAGATATTGTTGTGATCTATCCATCCATGTCTTTGCTTGCATTTATGGAGCACCCTAGATTGAGTCAATCGAGCTCTACTTTTGCTATAAAATGTTCCTGGCAGAATGTTTACGTGTTAAGCATTTTTTGCCGAGCTTGTTGTAGTTGATCCATGCATGCTATGATGTTGTTCTTGCCATGTTTAGCTTCTATGCCATGTCTACTTGCTGGGTGTATGTTTAGTTTGTCATGCAATGCCTTGTGGTGAGTGCTTCGAGCTCGTAAACATGCCTACTTAATATCTGTTTTGCCATGTTCTGGTTTTTCACTAGGTCTGAATCTGTTAACGTTAATTGCTTTGTTCACATGGTTGCCATTGTCTTTTCTGATTCCTTTGGCTTATGGTCGGTAAGGGACTTTTGTTGTATGCCTTGAGTAGCTTCATGCCATGCCTTGCTGTAACGCCTCGGACACACCCGCCGGTGGTCGTTACTCCTGGCGGGATCTAGACTGGCCCCACAGATCAATACTAGTCTTTTCTACGCACTTTGTCCTCACTCGTGCGCACCCGGGAGCAACTTCCCAGTCGGTCACCCATCCTGACACTACTCCAAGCTGAGCACGCTTAACTTTGGAGTTCTGTCCGAATGGGCTCCCGGAAAAGAAGGAATTCCTTATTTATATGAGTAGTCTATCATCCCTAATACGCCAGGCTATCACATACACCCCCACTCAGAGGAACCGACGTCCTCGTCGGGCCACAGGAACGTTCCCTCTTGGCACAACCGTCTGTGCATCCAGTCCGGTACATGTGCCATGCCGGGTGCCACGACGGGTCACAAACATCATGAAC
This sequence comes from Triticum monococcum, assembly GCA_034509565.1. Lineage (NCBI taxonomy): Eukaryota > Viridiplantae > Streptophyta > Magnoliopsida > Poales > Poaceae > Triticum > Triticum monococcum. The sequence goes on along the minus strand of CM067845.1, from coordinate 358,893,806 downwards.
AACATGACCGCGCACCTGTCCGCAACCATCCGTGTAACCGCGAGGGTCGGCTCTGATACCAAATTGTAACGCCTCAGACACACCCGCAGGTGGTCGTTACTCCTGGCGGGATCTAGATTGGCCCCACAGATCAATACTAGTCTTTTCTGCGCACCTTGTCCTCACTCGTGCGCACCCGGGAGCAACTTCCCGGTCGGTCACCCATCCTGACACTACTCCAAGCTGAGCATGCTTAACTTTGGAGTTCTGTCCGAATGGGCTCCCGGAAAAGAAGGAATTCCTTATTTATATGAGTAGTCTATCATCCCTAATACGCCAGGCTATCACACTTGCTTTTCCATGATATGTTCCTGTAGCATGTTGTTATCTTGCTCTTAGCATTGCTTCCTGATGTTAAATTCCTGACTTGTTGTTATTTTCACTAAGTCTGTAACCTGTTATCTTTTGCTCTTTTGCCATGCTTGTTTGAACCTGCTATTGAGTGAATTAGCCGTAGCCCAGTGTTCATCTTTTGTCAAGCATCTTGAGTGGATCCCTGCCATGTATTTTGTTGTCATATTGGAGTGCTATAGCATGTTGTTCTTGATGCATTTAGATGGCCTCAGGATGTTAATCGCAGATCGGTGCCATATTTGTTTTGTTTGTCATTTTCAAACCGTGCATCCGATTCCGGTGATCTTTATATCGATTTCGACCGAAATCAACTCCTCTTTCCAGTGGCACTCTTGGATTTCCATGTTGAGGCCAGGTTCAATCATCCCTTTCCAAATCATGCATATGCATTGCATACCGCATCCTGTGTGTCATGTCATGTTTTGCATCATGTTGTTTGTGCATTGCACGTGGTTGATTATGTCTCCCTTTGCTTGTGTTCTTGCTTTGGGTAGAGACGGGAGACGAGTACGTGATCGATGAGCCCATTGAGTACGCTTACGAGGATCAAGTTAACTCGGAGAACTTTGCAGGCAAGATGACCATACCCTCGAAATCACTTCTATCTTTGCTTGCTAGATGCTCGCTCTTTTGCTATGCCTATGCTGCGATACCTACTGCTTGCTTATCATGCCTCCCATATTGCCATGTCAAACCTCTAACCCAGCTTGTCCTAGAAAACCGTTGTTTGGCTATGTTACCGCTTTGCTTAGCCCCTCTTATAGCGTTGCTAGTTGCAGGTGAAGATTGGGGTTTGTTCCTTGTTGGAACATGGATTGTTGTTGGGATATCACAATATATCTTATTTAATTAATGCATATATATACTTGGTAAAGGGTGGAAGGCTCGGCCTTATGCCTGGTGTTTTGTTCCACTCTTGCCGCCCTAGTTTCCATCATACCGGTGTTATGTTCCTTGATTTTGCGTTCCTTACGCAGTTGGGTTATAATGGGAACCCCTTGACAGTTCGCCTTGAATAAAACTCCTCCAGCAAGGCCCAACATTGGTTTTACCATTTTCCACCTAGCCTTTTTTCCCTTGGGTCAGCCAACCCAAGGGTCATCTTTATATTAACCCCCCTGGGCCAGTGCTTCTCTAAGTGTTGGTCCAACCTGAGCGATGTCCGGCACCCCCTGGGCAACCAGGGTCTATGCCAACCCGACATCTGGCTCATCCGGTGTGCCCTGAGAACGAGATATGTGCAGCTCCTATTGGGATTTGTTGGCACATATGGTGGCTTTGCTGGTCTTGTTTTACCATTCTCGAAATGTCTTGTAACCGGGATTCCGAGCCTGATCGGGTCTTCCTCGGAGAAGGAATATCCTACATTGACCGTGAGAGCTTGTGATGGGCTAAGTTGGGACACCCCTGCAGGGATTTGAACTTTCGAAAGCCGTGCCCGCGGTTATGGGCAGATGGGAATTTCTTAATGTCCGGTTGTAGAAAACCTAAAACCTAACTTAATTTAAAGGGATCAACCACGTGTGTAGCCGTGATGGTCTCTTTCCGGAGGAGTTCGAGAAGCGAACACAGTGTTGGAGTTATGCTTGACGTAGGGTGTTCTAGGATCACTTCTTGATCATAGTTTCTCGACCGTGCCTTGCCTTCTCTTCTCGCTCTCATTTGTGTATGTTAGCCACCATATATGCTAGTGCTTGCTGCAGCTCCACCTCACATACCTTTTACCTACCTATAAGCTTAAATAGTCTTGATCATGAGGGTGTGATTTTGCTGAGTCCCCGTGACTCACAGATACTTCCAAAACCAGCTTGCAGGTGCCGATGATACCATGCAGGTGACGCAACCAAGCTCAAGGAGGAGCTCGATGAAGATCTCGCTCTCTGTGTTGTTTCGTTTCAGTCGATCAGTAGTGGAGCCCAGTTGGGACGATCGGGGATCTGTAGAATTAGGGGTAGTCTTCTTTTATTTTGGTTCCGTAGTCGGACCTTGTATGTATCTGGTTGTTGTAATGTTATGTTCATGTATTGTGTTAAGTGGCGAGTGCAAGCCAACTATGTACCTCTTTCCTTATTCAGTACATGGGATGTGTAATGATTACCCCTCTTGCGACATTTCTTACAATGCGGTTATGCCTCTAAGTCGTGCTTCGACACGTGGGAGATATAGCCGCATCATGGGCGTTACACCCGGGCCCAAGGTGCGCGCGGGCTTGGCTTCGCGGTGAAGCCAAGGGTCAAGCTCGAAGCACCGTGGGACCCAAAAGCCTGCGGCCTCGTTTGACGCATGGCGATTGATTAGACGTGGGCATCCCCACTTCCCCACGCTGCCTCGGCGACTACACGACTTGACGAGTCCCTATGACATGCAAGGGAAACCATGATTACCTGCGATCGTGGGAGACGCCGGTTGGCCTTGTCTTGCTATAAATGGGGAAGAGGGGCGGAGCCCCCATTGCCCATTTCTTCCTCGCTTGCTCGCTTCCACCTTGCTCCACTGCTTGCTCCAATGGCGCCCATCAGAAGGTTCTCCGCCGAGGAGAAAGGGAAAGCCCCCCGGGATGTCCCGGAGCTACTCCCGCCGAAGAAGAGGTCGGTTCATCGTCGTGATGAAGCGGCGATGCAGGTGGTGGTGAGGCCTTTGTGCGAGCGGCCTCCACCGGGGTACCCGCTACCCCTGTACGCCCAGGCCGTGGGCTTGGGAGGACGAAGTGACGAGCAGCGCCGCCCACGCCACATTCGGGGTCGCCGCGCCACGACGACGCGTGCCGCCACGCCGCGGACTCCTCGCGCGAGTTGGTGCTGTGGGCGCCGACGCCTCCGAACTCCTGGATCCGCTTCCCATGGTTCTTCTCCGACGTGATGCCGCCGAGGGGGCCTCTCGAGCTCTGGCTGCAGCATGCTGATTGCGGCGCCCCTGCGATCAGAGCGAAGATCGAAGCGGTCCCCATTGGCAAGATCTTCATGACTCGTGCCTGGGGCGAGATCGTACAGATCTGTCGCGCGAGGGGCGCCCTCGCGATCCACTTCGAGTACGACGGAGCCTCCACGTTTCTCTTTAAGGTCTTCAATGCCGAGGGCCGCCGCGTGGAGTGCTGCTCTGGAGAGGAGCGCGAGGCTGATGCACGCTCCGCTCATGACTACTCCAGCAGCAGCAGCCCTCGGGAGTCCAGCAGCTCTCCCGAGCTCTACGAGACTCCATAGACGAGTGTCGACAGCTACGTCCCCCCGAGCTCTCGCCATGCTCGGAGCAGGGCTGCGGCATCCAGCCGCCGCCGCCGCCACTGATCTGGATGGGGTTGGTGCCGGCCTCCCGTGGCCCACTGTTGATGATGGCGTCTGCCTCGGGAGGATGTAGATAGGATCCCCCTTAGCATTAGCTTTTGTTTCCTGCGAAGAATCATAAGTCACCCCATGGGGGCATGTGAGGATCTGTAATGCCTTTGTACTTATTTTCATTGTTATGAATATTCGATGAACGCGTGTCCCGTTAAGGCTCAGCCTCCCCTTTCTTTCCTTGTGATTGCTTGTTGCTCTATGCTGACGGGTCCCAGTACCAAGGCGGCTACAGCTGTCGCTGGTATGCCAGGTTGCGATGCCGTGGTTAAGGCCAGGAGGTGCGCGGCCCGAGGTCCAGTGAGAGCCCCTGAGGCGCGATGCTCAGGAGGTCTCCCTTAGCGCCCAAGCGGCCATGGTAAGGAAAGAAAGGAGGATGACTTGACCGCAACAGGGTTGCGGCATGGTGTGAGCGACTATTAAGCCCATATATTCAGCTGACCGAGGGCGAGACTTATCTTGCTGACTTCACGGTGATTCCTGATGTTGCGCTAGGGCTGCGCGCCTACTTACGCGACATAGCTAGGACGGTCCGTACGAGTTTTCCCTCTCCCGAGCTCTTCTTAGTGCTCTACGTCCTCAGGTCCCGGCCCTCGAGCGAGCTCAGCCGCCGCTGGTATGCCAGGTCGCGATGCCGTGGTCAAGGCCAAGGGTGAGGGCTGGAGAGCCAGTAAGAGCTCCTGAGTCGGGATGCTCAGGAGCCCCCCTTTTAATGCACAAGCGAGTTGCACGAGATAAAAGGAGACTCGCGGTGCCGCCTACTACCCCTCCCGCGAGGTTCCTGTGGACATGCACAAGAAGAAACATGGTTTGTTGTTACTACCGCCTGCGTGCCGCTGGTTGGTCCGGATGAAGTGAAGGCACCGAGGGCCTGGTGAGGTGACATGCACGACGCGTGCCGCGAGCTAGAGCTCGACCACTCGGATTTGTTGGTCGTGGCAGGGACGGACCCATGCACCAGTGTGATACGTCTCCAACGTATCTATAATTTTTGATTGCTCCATGCTTAGAGATGGCACCCGTAGGGTTTGGGTACGGGTGGAGCCATCCCATACCCTTACCCGTCATCCCAAACCTTACCCATCACCCGTACCCATACCCGTGGATGGGTACAATTTTTTTCCATACCCGTCACCCATCAGGGTAAATGGGTACTCGTGGGTAAAATTACCCAGATTTGCAACACTTCAATTTGAGCATTACATAGTCATGAACAACAGCTTATAATAATAATTTATAAACAGCAAGACGTCATGGCAGCAACACATAATCGTTTATGGACTAGCTATTGTGGTGCAGCGGCCTAACATGAATCAATGGTGAGGTCTTTCTAGGGCTATGGGATTTATGTACATATAATATGTTTGATATCTGAATAAATAATATATAAGTACTATTTGTTAGAATATATGTGGGTACATGGGTACATGGGTATGGGTTGTACTAAAGCATACCCGTACACACTATACCCGATGGGTATGCAATTTTCTTATTTATGTACCCATGGGTATTTTTTTTGACCCATACCCTTGCCCTAAAAGGGTTTTTACCCGTAGGGTACGTGGGTAACGGGTACCCATTGCCATCCCTATCCATGCTATATTATCTACTATTTTAGGCAATATTGGGCTTTATTATCCACTTTTATATTATTTTTGGGACTAACCTATTAACTGGAGGCCCAGCCCAGATTTGCTGTTTTATGCCTATTTTAGTGTTTCGAAGAAAAGGAATATCAGACGGAGTCGAAACGGAACGAAATCAACTGGAGAAGTTATTTTTGGAAGGAAACACACCTGATGGACTTCGACCTCACGTCAGAAGATACGGGAGCTGCCATGAGGGTGGGGGTGGGCTAGGGCGCGCCCCTGCCTCGTGGGGCCCCCGTGGCTCCCCTGACGTGCTTCTTCTGCCTATATAAGTCCATATACCCTAAAACTTCTAGAAAAAAGATTAAATCAGGAGTTCCGCCTCCAGAAGCCTTCGTAGCCACCAAATGTCAATCGGGACCCTATTCCAGCACCCTGCCAGAGGGGGAACCCTCACCGGTGGCCATCTTCATCATCCCGGTGCTCTCCATGACGAGGAGGGAGTAGTTCTCCCTCGGGGCTGAGGGTATGTACCAGTAGCTATGTGTTTGATCTCTCTCTCTCTCTCTCTCTCGTGTTCTTGAGATGGTACGATCTTGATGTATCGCGAGCTTTGCTATTATAGTTGGATCCTATGTTTCTCCTCCCCTCTTCTCTCTTGTAATGAATTGAGTTTTCCCTTTGGAGTTATCTTATCGGATTGAGTCTTTAAAGATTTGAGAACACTTGATGTATGTCTTGGTGATCAACTTGCGGGTTTCGTGACATTGGGAACCTATGCATAGGGGTTGGCACACGTTCTCGTCGTGATTCTCCGATAGGAACTTTGGGGCACTCTTTGAGGTCATTTGTGTTGGTTGAATAGATGAATCTGAGATTGTGTGATGCATATCGTATAATCATGCCCACGGATACTTGAGGTGACATTGGAGTATCTAGGTGACATTAGGGTTTTGGTTGATTTGTGTCTTAAGGTGTTATTCTAGTACGAACTCTAGGGCTGTTTGTGACACTTATAGGAATAGCCCAACGGATTGATTGGAAAGAATAACTTTGAGGTGGTTTCGTACCCTAACATAATCTCTTCGTTCGTTCTCCGCTATTAGTGACTTTGGAGTGACTCTTTGTTGCATGTTGAGGGATAGTTATGTGATCCAATTATGTTAGTATTGTTGAGGGAACTTACACTAGTGAAAGTATGAACCCTAGGCCTTGTTTCAACGCATTGCAATATCGTTTACGCTCACTTTTATCATTAGTTACCTTGCTGTTTTTATAATTTCAGATTACAAAAACTGTTATCTACCATCCATATACCACTTGTATCACCATCTCTTCGCCGAACTAGTGCACCTATACAATTTACCATTGTATTGGGTGTGTTGGGGGACACAAGAGACTCTTTGTTATTTGGTTGCAGGGTTGCTTGAGAGAGACCATCTTCATCCTACGCCTCCTACGGATTGATAAACCTTAGGTCATCCACTTGACGGAAATTTTCTATTGTCCTACAAACCTCTGCACTTGGAGGCCCAACAACGTCTACAAGAAGAAGGTTGTGTAGTAGACACCAAGCTCTTTTCTGGCGCCGTTGCCGGGGAGGCGAGGAAAGCGGCACTAACACCCCGTCAACTAAGCTCTTTTCTGGCACCGTTGCTGGGGAGGTGAGTGCTTGAAGGTACATCTTTAGATCTTGTAATCGAGTCTTTTAGTTTCTTGTTTTATCACTAGTTTAGTTCATAAAAGAAAATTACAAAAAAATGGAATTGAGTTTACCTCATACGCTTCATCTTTTTAATATCTTTCGTAAGTATGATGGAAAGGATAATTGTGCTCAAGTGCTAGAAGAAGAAATCTATAAAATGTTTGGCACTAAATATTTGAATGATGAGCATGATTGCAATGTTGTTAGTATGAATTCCTTGAATATCCATGATGCTAATGATATGCAAAGCCACAAGCTTGGGGAAGCTATGTTTGATGAAGATATTTTTTGTCCCCCAAGCTTTAAAGAATAATTATAACCATGAAACTTGTCATCTTGATCTTAATTTTCAATCACATGATAATTATTATGTTGAGTTTGCTCCCACTATCCCGAATGAGAAGAATTTTGCTTATATGGAGAGTAGTAAATTTTCTATGCTAGTAGATCATGAAAAGAATGCTTTAGGTGCTGGTTATATTGTTGAATTCATTCATTATGCTACTGAAAATTATTATGAGGGAGGAATATATGCTTGTAGGAATTTCGATAATATCAAGTTTCCTCTCTATGTGCTTAAAACTTTGAAGCTATGCTTGCTTTACCTTCCTATGCAAGTTGATTCTTGTTCCTTCAAGTTGTTTGCTCACAAAATCCCTATGCATAGGAAGTGTGTTAGACTTAAATGTGCTAGTCATATTCTTCATGATGCTCTCTTTATGTTACAATTCTTATATTTTGTGTGAGCATCGTTGAAATCATCATGCCTAGCTAGGGGCGTTAAACGATAGTGCTTGTTGGGAGGCAACCCAATTTTATTTTTGTTCCTTACTTTTTGTTCCTGTTTATTAATAAATAATTCATATAGCCTCTGTTTAGATGTGGTTTTTATGCTTTTAATTAGTGTTTGTGCCAAGTAGAGCCTTTGGGAAGACTAGGAGAAAGTCTTGTTGATCATGCTGTCAAAAACAGAAACTTTAGCGCTCACGAGAAGTGCTGCCATTTTTATTTGGAGAGTGATATTTAGTTAATTCGTTTTGCATATGATTAATACATAAATTAATCAGGTCCAGAAATTTATTTTAGAATTTTTGGGGTTCCAGAAGTATACGTTTGATCCATATTACTACAGACTGTTCTGTTTTTGACAGATTCTGTTTTTCATGTGTTGTTTATTTATTTTGATGAATCTATGGCTAGTAAAATAGTTTATAAACCATAGAGAAGTTTGAATATAGTAGGTTTAATACCAATATAAATAAAGAATGAGTTCATTACAGTACCTTGAAGTGGTGATTTATTTTCTTATACTAACGGAGCTTACGAGTTTTCTGTTAAGTTTTGTGTTGTGAAGTTTTCAAGTTTTGGGTAAGGATTTGATGGAATATAGAATAAGGAGTGGCAAGAGCCTAATCTTGGGGATGCCCAAGGCACCCCAAGGTAATATTCAAGGACAACCAAGAGCCTAAGCTTGGGGATGCCCCGGAAGGCATCCCCTCTTTCGTATTCGTTCATCGGTAACTTTAATTGGAGCTATATTTTTATTCACCACATGATATGTGTTTTGCTTGGAGCGTCAATTTATTTTGTTAATATTTGCTTGCTGTTATTTAGAAAAATGTTTTGCATCTTTTATTTCAATAAAAGTGGCATTGATAGCCTTTACTATGCCTATGTTACAAGTATACATGTTGCTGTTTGAAAACAGAAAGTTTACTGCTGTTGCAATAATTACCTAGAAAAGTCACAATGTGATAAAATGTTGAAACCTTTTGCATATTAAGATCTGATAAATTTACTACACTGGGAATTTTCTTTCATAATTTTTGGAGCTGGGTAAGTATGGATGTTGCAGCCTTCTTTACAGACTATCCAGTTTAGGCAGATTGCTGTTATGTTTGCATTGTTTGCATATGTTTGCTTCTTTAATGATTATATTTGAGGACAGGACTATAAAATATGCAGAGGAATTTAGTATGCAATGTTGAATAATAATTTTAGTGATTTACTACAGTAGAGTATGATAAGGTTTTGGCAATGGTTTATACTAACTTATCTCACGAGTCCTTGTTGAGTTTTGTGTGGATGAAGATTTTGAGATTTAGGAGACCGTGGTATGAGAGGAATTAAGGAGACACAAAAGCTCAAGCTTGGGTATGCCCAAGGCACCCCAAGATAATATTTCAAGAAGTCTCAAGCGTCTAAGCTTGGGGATGCCCCGGTTGGCATCCCACCTTTCTTCTTCAAGAACTATCGGTTAGTTTCGGTTGATCCTAAGTTCTTGCTTCTGCACATGATGTTTGCTATTCTTAGAATGTCATTTTATTTTGCTTTGCTTTCTGTTTGAATAGAATACCAAGGTCTGACATTATTAAATGTTAGAGAGTCTTCACATAGTTGCATAATTATTCAACTACTCATTGATCTTCACTTATATGTTTCGGAGTAGTTTGTCATTTGCTCTAGTGCTTCACTTATACCTTTTAGAGCATGGTGGTAGTTTTATTTTGAAGAAATAGATGAACTCTCATGCTTCACTTAGATTATTTTGAGAGTCTTAAATAGCATGGTAATTTGCTTAAAATCCTAATGTGCTAGGTATACAAGATTAATAATAAAATTCTCTTATGAGTGTTTTGAATACTATGAGAAGTTTGATACTTGATAATTGTTTTGAGATATGGAGATGGTGATATTAGTGTCATGCTAGTTGAGTAGTTGTGAATTTGAGAAACACTTGTGTTGAAGCTTGTGATTCCCGTATCATGCACGCATGGTGAACCGTCATGTGATGAAGTCGGAGCATGATTTATTTATTGATTGTCCTCCTTATGAGTGGCGGTCGGGGACGAGCAATGGTCTTTTCCTACCAATCTATCCCCCTAGGAGCATGCGCATAATACTTTGCTTTGATAACTTGTAGATTTTTGCAATAAGTATATGAGTTCTTTATGACTAATGTTGAGTCCATGGATTATACGCACTCTCACCCTTCCACCTTTGCTAGCCTCTCTAATACCGCGCACCTTTTGCCGGTATCATACACCCACCATATACCTTCCTCAAAACAGCCACCATACCTACCTATTATGGCATTTCCATAGCCATTCCGAGATATATTGCCATGCAACTTTCCACCGTTCCGTTTATGACACACTCCATCATTGTCATATTGCTTAGCATGATCATGTAGTTGACATCGTATTTATGGCAAAGCCATCATTCAAAATTCTTTCATACATGTCGCTCATGTATCATTGCACATACCGGTACACCGCCGGAGGCATTCATATAGAGTCATATCTTGTTCTAAGTATCGAGTTGTAATTCTTGAGTTGTAAGAAAAATAAAAGTTTGATGATCATCAATATTACAGCATTGTCCCAGTGAGGAAAGGATGATGGAGACTATGATTCCCCCACAAGTCGGGATGAGACTCCGGACGAAAAAAATAAAAAATAAATAAATAAGAGGCCAAAGAAGCCCATATAAAAAAGAGAAAAAAAGAGGCCATAAAAAAGAGATAAAGGCCCAAATAAAAAAATAAAAAATGAGAGAAAAAGAGAGAAGGGGCAATGCTACTATCCTTTTACCACACTTGTGCTTCAAAGTAGCACCATGATCTTCATGATAGAGAGTCTCCTATGTTGTCACATTCATATACTAGTGGGAATCTTTCATTATAGAACTTGGCTTGTATATTCCAATGATGGGCTTCCTCAAAATGCCCTAGGTCTTCGTGAGCAAGCGAGTTGGATGCACACCCACTAGTTTCTTTTGTTGAGCGTTCATATACTTATAGCTCTAGTGCATCCGTTGCATGGAAATCCCTACTCACTCACATTGATATCTATTGATGGGCATCTCCATAGCCCGTTGATACACCTAGTTGATGTGAGACTATCTTCTCCCTTTTTGACTTCTCCACAACCACCATTCTATTCCACCTATAGTGCAATATCCATGGCTCACGCTCATGTATTGCGTGAAGATTGAAAAAGTTTGAGAACATCAAAAGTATGAAACAATTGCTTGGCTTGTCATCGGGGTTGTGCATGATTTAAATATTTTGTGTGGTGAAGATGGAGCATAGCCAGACTATATGATTTTGTAGGGATAGCTTTCTTTGGCCATGTTATTTTGAGAAGACATAATTGCTTTGTTAGTATGCTTCAAGTATTATTATTTTTATGTCAATATGAACTTTTGTCTTGAATCTTTCGGATCTGAATATTCATATCACAAGTAAGAAGAATTACATTGAAATTATGCCAACTAGCATTCCACATAAAAATTTATCTTTTTTATCATTTACCTACTCGAGGACGAGCAGGAATTAAGCTTGGGGATGCTTGATACGTCTCCAACGTATATATAATTTTTGATTGCTCCATGCTATATTATCTACTGTTTTAGGCAATATTGGGCTTTATTATCCACTTTTATATTATTTTTGGGACTAACCTATTAACCGGAGGCCCATCCCAGATTTGTTGTTTTATGCCTATTTCAGTGATTCGAAGAAAAGGGATATCAGACGGAGTCGAAATGGAACGAAATCAACTGGAGAAGTTATTTTTGGAAGGAAACACACCTGATGGACTTGGACCTCACGTCAGAAGATACGGGAGCTGCCCACGAGGGTGGGGGGGCGCGCCCACCCCCCTAGGGCGCGCCCCCTGCCTCGTGGGGCCCCCGTGGCTCCCCTGACGTGCTTCTTCTGCCTATATAAGCCCATATACCCTAAAACTTCCAGAAAAAAGATTAGATCAGGAGTTCCGCCGCCAGAAGCCTCCGTAGCCACCAAAACTCAATCGGGACCCTGTTTTGGCACCCTGCCGGAGGGGGGAACCCTCACCGGTGGCCATCTTCATCATCCCAGTGCTCTCCATCACGAGGAGGGAGTAGTTCTCCCTCGGGGCTGAGGGTATGTACCAGTAGCTATGTGTTTGATCTCTCTCTCTCTCTCGTGTTCTTGAGATGATACGATCTTGATGTATCGCTTGCTTTGCTATTATAGTTGGATCCTATGTTTCTCCTCCCCCTCTTCTCTCTTGTAATGAATTGAGTTTTCCCTTTGGACTTATCTTATCGGATTGAGTTTCTAAAGATTTGAGAACACTTGATGTATGTCTTGGTGATGAACTTGCGGGTTTTGTGACATTGGGAACCTATGCATAGGGGTTGGCACACGTTCTCGTTGTGATTCTCCGGTAGGAACTTTGGGGCACTCTTTGAGGTCCTTTGTGTTGGTTGAATAGATGAATCTAAGATTGTGTGATGCATATCGTAAAATCATGCCCATGGATACTTGAGGTGACATTGGAGTATCTAGGTGATATTAGGGTTTTGGTTGATTTGTGTCTTAAGGTGTTATTCTAGTACGAACTCTAGGGCTGTTTGTGACACTTATAGGAATAGCCCAACGGATTGATTGGAAAGAATAACTTTGAGGTGGTTTCGTACCCTACCATAATCTCTTCGTTCGTTCTCCGCTATTAGTGACTTTGGAGTGACTCTTTGTTGCATATTGAGGGATAGTTATGTGATCCAATTATGTTAGTATTGTTGATGGAACTTACACTAGTGAAAGTATGAACCCTAGGCCTTGTTTCAACGCATTGCAATACCGTTTACGCTCACTTTTATCATTAGTTACCTTGCTGTTTTTATAATTTTAGATTACAAAATCTGTTATCTACCATCCATATACCACTTGTATCACCATCTCTTCGCGAACTAGTGCACCTATAAAATTTACCATTGTATTGGGTGTGTTGGGGACACAAGAGACTCTTTCTTATTTGGTTGCAGGGTTGCTTGAGAGAGACCATCTTCGTCCTATGCCTCCTACGGATTGATGAACCTTAGGTCATCCACTTGAGGGAAATTTTCTACTGTCCTATAAACCTCTGCACTTGGAGGCCCAACAACGTCTACAAGAAGAAGGTTGTGTAGTAGACATCACAGCGCCGTGCATGTGTATGGGCCCGAGGGAGGCGACGATCGAGCAGGTGATAGCGGTCGACATGTTAAACATGAAGAGCAGATTGACTAGGATAAATGCAGGAAGATACATGCCACTGGGTCTGGCCCGAGCGGCGTGGGGATGATGCGGCCCGGGGGGCGCCCCCAACAAGGTAAGCTAGAGACATAAGCGGAAGGGATACCTGCCACAGGGACGGACCCATGTGGCCTGGGATTAATGCAGCCCGAGGGGCGCTCCCAGCTTAAATGAACTTGGAAGATGTCACCTGATTTTGTAAACGAAGTAGAGTTGGTGCAGCTGAAGCCACGCGTTGAAGGAATGTCTCCTCATGAGCCACCGGGACCATGAGCCTTGGGAGGCTCTGGGAGCTCAGGAGGTTCCCTAAAGACCGTCGCCATCTCCTCCAGAACAGCGTGGAACCTGACCTCCTGAGCCGCCAGGACTTGCCGCATGCTGCACTGATAGGCCGGTGCCACGCTCAGCAAGCCGAAGGGCATGCGAACGTGGCTGTGTGGTGGACCTACACAGCGGCCCGCGCGCGACGTCCAGAAACGTTCTTGAGATGCAGCCCTGTTGAGCCCTGGGATATCGACGCAGGCGCGCAGCTCAGCACCCTCGCCTGGATGGTGAGCCACAACCCATGAGCGCCTGTCGCCGCGCATGGCTCTCACGTCTTGTAGCTCTTGGGTGGCCTTGGTGATAAATTCCTGGGTGGTGGGCACTCCTCGCCCTCTGCTCTCCTGAGAAAGGTGTGTCGTGAAGCACGCTTCCAAGTGGTGCCCTAGCGCCTCCCTCGTGAGGCTGGAAAGGGTCTGAGTCTCTCCAGAAGAGAGCCCTGAGCCCTGCCCGAGGAGGGCGCCGGGCGCGCTTTCCTATGTAGTGGAGGGAGGCGCCCCTGGAGCGGGCGCTGGTCCTGACGAGGTTCCTGATGCGACGCCATCTTCTTGGGGCCCTGCGCGGCGTGACAGCTTCTTCTTGGGGACGGTTTCCGGAGGGCCTTCACTTCTGCGGTCAGGGTTGTCGGTTGCTGCGGCTTGGAAGGCGCGCTCAAGGGAGCACACCACATCCCTTTCTTCACATGGGACTGATGTCCCACAAGTATAGGGGATCACAACAGCTTTCGAGGGTAGAGTATTCAACCCAAATTTATTGATTCGATACAAGGGGAGCCAAAGAATAATCTCAAGTATTAGCAGCTGAGTTGTCAATTCAACCACACCTGGAAACTTAGTATCTGCAGCAAAGTGTTTAGTAGCAAAGTAATATGATAGTGGTGGTAGCGGCAACAAAAGTAATGTTTTTGGTATTTTGTAGTGATTGTAACAGTAGCAGCGGGAAAGTAAATAAGCGTAGACCAGTATATGGAAAACTCGTAGGCACATGATCAGTGATGGATAATTATGCCGGATGCGGTTCATCACGTAACAGTCATAACATAGGATGACATAGAACTAGCTCCAATTCATCAATGTAATGTAGGCATGTATTCCGTATATAGTCATACGTGCTTATGGAAAAGAACTTGCATGACATCTTTTGTCCTACCCTCCCGTGGCAGCGGGGTCCTATTGGAAACTAAGGGATATTAAGGCCTCCTTTTAATAGAGAACCGGGACAAAGTATTAGCACATAGTGAATAAATGAACTCCTAAAAGTATGGTCATCACCGAGAGTGGTCCCGATTAATGTCACTTCGGGGTTGCCGGATCATAACACATAGTAGGTGACTATAGACTTGCAAGATAGGATCAAGAACTCACATATATTCATGGAAACATAATAGGTTCAGATCTGAAATCATGGCACTCGGGCCCTAGTGACAAGCATTAAGCATAGCAAAGTCATAGCAACATCAATCTCAGAACATAATGGATACTAGGGATCAAACCCTAACAAAACTAACTCGATTACATGATAAATCTCATCCAACCCATCACCGTCGAGCAAGCCTATGATGGAATTACTCATGCACGGCGGTGAGCATCATGAAAATTGATGATGGAGGATGGTTGATGATGACGACGGCGGCCAATCCCCCTCTCCGGAGCCCCGAACAGACTCCAGATCAGCCCTCCTGAGAGGTTTTAGGGCTTGGCAGCGGCTCTGTATCGTAAAACGCGATGATTTCTTCTCTCTGATTTTTTTCTCTCCGAAAGCAAATATATAGAGTTGGAGTTGGCGTTGGAGGGCATCCAGGGGGCCCACGAGGTAGGGGGGCGCGCCCTAGAGGGGGGGCGCCCCCACCCTCGTGGACAGGGTGTGGGCCCCCTGGTCTTCATCTTTGGTGAGGATTTTTTATTATTTTTTCTAAGATGTCCCGTGGAGTTTCAGGTCATTTCGAGAATATTTGTTTTCTGCACATAAAACAACATCATGGCAATTCTGCTGAAAACGGCGTCAGTCCGGGTTAGTTCCATTCAAATCATACAAGTTAGAGTCCAAAACAAGGGCAAAAGTGTTTGGAAAAGTAGATACGACGGAGACGTATCAACTCCCCCAAGCTTAAACCCTTTCTTGTCCTCAAGCAATTCAGTTAACAAACTGAAAGAAAGAAAAACTTTTACAAACTCTGTTTGCTCTTGTTGTTGTAACTATGTCAAGCCAGCATTCAAGTTTTCAGCATAGATCATAACTAACCAGATTTGCAATAATTCTCAGATCTCATAATTACTCATATCAATAGCATAATCAACTAGCAAGTCATAATAATAAATCTCGGATGACAACAGTTTCTCAAAACAATCATAATATGATATAACAAGATGGTATCTCGCTAGCCCTTTCTGAGACCGCAAAACATAAATGCAGAGCACCTTTAAAGATCAAGGACTGACTAGACATTGTAATTCATGGTAAAACAGATCCAATCATAGTCACACCCAACTTAGATTAATAGTGATGAATGCAAATGACAGCTGTGCTCTCCAGCTAGTGCTTTTTAATAAGAGGGTGATGACTCAACATAAAAGTAAATGGATAGGACCTTCGCAGAGGGAAGCAGGGATTTGTAGAGGTGCCAGAGCTCAGTTTGCAATAGAGATAAATCGTATTTTTAGCGGTATACTTTCATTGTCAACGTAACAACTAAGAGATGGCGATATCTTCCATGCTAAACACATTATAGTCGGTTCCCCAACAGAATGGTAAAGTTTATACTCTCCCTCCACCAACAAGCATCAATCCATGACTTGCTCGAAACAACGAGTGTCTCCAACATACATCAGGTCCCAGGGGGAGTTTTGTTTGCAATTAATTTTGATTTGGTTTGCATAAAGCATGGGACTGGGCATCCCGGTGACCAGCCATTTTCTCGTGAGTGAGGAGCGGAGTCCACTCCTCTTGAGAATAACCCGCCTAACATGGAAGATAAGGACAGCCTTGGTTGATACATGAGCTATTCGAGCATACAAAACAGAATGTTCATTTGAAGGTTTGGAGTTTGGCACATACAAATTTACTTGGAACGGCATGTAGATACCGCATATAGGAAGGTATAGTGGACTCATCTGGAATAACTTTGGGGTTTAAGGGATTGGATGCACAAGCAGTATTCCCGCTTAGTACAAGTGAAGCCTAGCAAAAGACTGGGAAGCGACCAACTAGAGAGCGACAACAGCCATGTACATGCATTAAAATTAATAAACATTGGATGCAAGCATGAGTAGGATATAATCCACCATGAACATAAATATCGTGAAGGCTATGTTGATTTGTTTCAACTACATGCGTGAACATGTGCCAAGTCAAGTCACTTAAATCATTCAAAGGAGGATACCACCCCATCATACCACATCATAACCATCTCAATAGCATGTTGGCACACAAGGTAAATTATTATAACTCATAGCAAATCAAGCATGGCACAAGCAACTACGATCTCTAATTGTCATTGCAAACATGTTGATTCATAATAAGCTGAATCAAGAACGAGAGGCTCATCATATTTACAAAAACAAAAGAGGTCGAGTTCATACCAGCTTTTCTCATCTCAGTCAGTCCATCATATATCATCATAATTTCCTTTCACTTGCACGACCGAACGGTGTGAATAATAATAAGAGTGTACGTGCATTGGACTAAGATGGAATCTGTGAGCATTCAATAAACAGGAGAAGACAAGGAAATATGGGCTATGGGTAAATCAACAATAATGCATATAAGAGCCACTTCAACAATTTAATCATGGCCTTCTCCTACTGACCCGCAAAGAAAAGAAAAGAAATAAAACTATTTACACGGGAAAGCTCCCAACAAGCAAAAGAAGAATGGGAAATATTTTTGGGTTTTCTTTTTAATTATTACTACTATAGCAGAAAAATAAACTACTACTAATTTTTTTGGTTTTTCTTAAGGTTTAACAAACACACAAGAAGAAAGCAGGAAAAGGAAAATAAACTAGCATGGATATTAAAGTGAAAGAGTACGAGCACCGACATCTAGTAATGAGTGTGTGTGAGCATAAATGTAATGTCGGTGAGAAATACGTACTCCCCCAAGCTTAGGCTTTTGGCCTAAGTTGGTCTATTGCCAGGGATAGCCTGGCGGATACCCATAGGTGTACCTAGGGTCATACTGCAACGAAGAATAGTTGGGATCATACTGATGTGCAGCGGTTATCGCCTGCTGAGCTACAGCGTGGAGTCGAGCTGCCTCCGCTCTCCACTCGTACTCTTCTGCCTCCTCTTTGGTAATAACATATCTTCTTTTTGTCTGTGAATCAAAGAAGGCAGGAGCAGGAAGAGTGATACGGAAAACACGTTGTTTATCAAAAATTAAACGATATAAGAGAGGTGATTCAGGCTTCGCGACAAACTGGTGCGAAGGCATAGAGTTATAACCTAAATATGCAGGAGGCAACTCCGTATCACCCTCACAAATGTCTATCTCAAGAAAATGAGCTAAGCGGGTTGCATAAATTCCTCCAAAGAAATCTCCATTATGTCTATTATGATGCAACCTACGAGCTACAATGGCTCCCATATGATAATATTGGTCTCCTAACACTCCTAAGAATGCTAAGATCAGGGACACACATGTGACATGCTTCATCCTTAGCATTTATGCATCTACCGATGAAGAGAGCAAAATAATGTATAACAGGAAAGTGAATGCTCCCTATGGTATCCTGCATTATATCTCTAGATTCCCCCACAGTTATACTAGCAAGAAAGTTTCTAAATTCAGATTTAGGGTGATCCCTAACACTACCCCATGATGGAAGTTTGCAAGCAGAAGTGAAATCCTCTAAGTCCATGGTATAAGATTTGTCATAGAGATCAAACATTACTGAAGGAGAATTACACGAAGATGAATACTCAAACCTCCTCACAAATGAACTTCTGAGATCATGATACTAGGGCATTTGTTAGCCTCAAAATCCTCAAGACCCGCATTGCACAAATATGCTTTGAATTCTTCTTTAATTCCCGCACGGTCCATAAAATTTTCCGACGGCCATTCGCAAGGCCGTACTGGAGCTTCTCTTGTGGATCCTCGTCAGCATCGTGCATAGCAATCATGGGTCCTTGCTTCTTAGAGGAACCACCTTGGAACATCTTCCTAAGCATATTGTTTTTCTCCCAAAAATTCTGAAATTTTTAGTAACTTCAAACAAAAGTGAACCAACTTCAATAAAACTAATAGCAACTACTCCTACAAGTGCCTAGAGCCTATATCAAGCATTAGAACTACTTAGAACCATATAAATTTGACATGCAAGCTCAAGAACATGGTCACCTATGCAGCACAAATTTGCAAAGAATAAAGCACTAGAACAAAAACTAATTGGACCAATGGAGGAGTCACATACCAAGGAACAATCTCCCCAAGCAGTTTTGCGAGAGGTGCTTTGAGCAAGGAGATCGAAAATCACAGCAAAAGTGGCTGGAACTCGTGCTTGAGTTGGTTTTTCGGGTTTGTGCGAGATAGAGGAAGAAGATGGGTGCTGGGATAAGTGGAGGAGGGCCACCGTGGACCCACGAGGCAGGGGGCGCGCCCTAGAGGGGGGCACCACCCTCATGGCCAGGTGGCAGCTCCCCCGTGGTAATTTTTGCTCAGTAAATCCTAAAATATTCCCGAAAAAATCATATTAAATTGGCATGTCATTCTGAGGACTTTTATTTTTGGGATATTTTTATATTACACGGATAAGCCAGGAAACAGACAGAAAAATACTATTTTTACTTTATTTCTACTAAATAACAGAAAATATAGAGAGGGTACAGAAGTTTGTGCTTCTAGTTTCATCCATCTCATGCTCGTCAAAAAGAATCCACTAACAAGGTTGATCAAGTCTTGTTAACAAACTCATTCCGATAATCATGAAACCAGAGAAATTTCAAATAACACTAAGTTACCTCAACAGGGATATGCACATCCCCTATAATAAGTATATCATATTTCTTTTTGGCAGTAGGAAGAGGAAATTCAAAACCTCCAATTATAATCGATGGAATATTTCCAATGGAGTTGATACTATGAACTTGAGGTTGTTTCCTCGGGAAGTGTACCGTATGCTCATTACCATTAACATGAAAAGTGACATTGCCTTTGTTGCAATCAATAACAGCCCCTGCAGTATTAAGAAAACGTCTTCCAAGAATAATAGACATACTATCATCCTTGGGAATATCAAGAATAACAATGTCCGTTGAAATAGTAACGTTTGCAACCACAACATGCACATCCTCACAAATACCGATAGGTATAGCAGTTGATTTATTAGCCATTTGCAAAGATATTTCAGTAGGTGTCAGCTTATTCAAGTCAAGTCTATGATATAAAGAGAGAGGCATAACACTAACACCGGCTCCAAGATCACATAAAGCAGTTTTAATATAATTTATTTTAATGGAGCAAGGTATAATAGGTACTCCGGGATCTCCATGTTTCTTTGGTATTCCACCCTTAAAAGTATAATTAGCAAGCATGGTGGAAATCTCAGCTTCCGGTATCTTTCTTTTATTAGTAATGATATCCTTCATATATTTAGCATAAGGATTTGTTTTGAGCACATCAGTTAATCGCATACGCAAAAAGATAGGCCTAATCATTTTAGCAAAGCGCTCAAAATCCTCATCATCCTTTTTCTTGGATGGTTTTGGAGGAAAAGGCATGGGTTTCTGAACCCAAGGTTCCCTTTCTTTACCATGTTTCCTAGCAACAAAGTCTCTTTTATCATAACGTTGATTCTTTGATTGTGAGTTATCAAGATCAACAACAGGTTCAATTTCTACATCATTGTCATTACTAGGTTGAGCATCATCATGAACATCATCATTAATATTTTCATTAGGTTCATGTTCATTACCAGTTTGTGTTTCAGCATCAGACATAGATATATCATTTGGATTATCAGGTGGTTCAACAATAGGTTCACTAGAAGTTTGCACAGTTCTATCATTTTTCTTTTTCTTCTTTTTAGAAGAACTAGGTGCATCAATGTTATTTCTCTGGGAATCTTGCTCGATTATCTTAGGGTGGCCTTCAGGATACAAAGGTTCCTGAGTCATTCTACCAGTTCTAGTAGCCACTCTAACAGCATAATCATTTTTCTTACTATTCATTTCATCAAGCACTTCTTTTTGAGCTTTAAGCACTTGTTCTACTTGCATGGTAACCATAGAAGCATGTTTGCTAACAAGTTTAAGTTCACCTTTAATATTATCCATATAATCACCAGGCGTCTAATCATATGAGCATTTTCTTTTAATTGTCTACCAAAATAAGCATTGAAGTCATCTTGCTTAAACATAAAGTTATCAAACTCATCCAAGCACTGACTAGCAATTTTAGTAGGAGGAACTTCAGCTTTATCATATCTATAGAGAGAATTTACCTTTACTACCCGTCTCGGGATATCGGGGTCAGGAGGTTCTTCAATAAACAAAGAATTGAGATCATAAGTTTCTTCAATAGGCATTGAATTAAGACCATGTATTTCTTCAATAGGAGGTAAATTCTTAACGTCTTCAGCTTTAATACATACCTTTCTCTTTCATGGATTTCTTTGCCTCTTGCATATCTTCGGGACTGAGAAATAGAACACCTCTCTTCTTCGGAGTTGGTTTAGGAATAGGCTCAGTAATTGGAGCAGGAGCTGGCTCCGGAGGTGCCCAATTATTTTCATTTGTCAACATATTATTCAATAGAATTTCAGCTTCATCCGGTGTTCTTTCCCTGAAAAGAGAACCAGCACAACTATCCAGGTAATCTCTGGAAGCATCGGTTAGTCCATTATAGAAGATATCAAGTATTTCGGGTTTCTTAAGAGGATGATCAGGCAAAGCATTAAGTAACTTGAGAAGCCTCCCCCAAGCTTGTGGGAGACTCTCTTCTTTAATTTGCACAAAGTTGTATATTTCCCTCAAAGCAGCTTGTTTCTTATGAGCAGGGAAATATTTAGCAGAGAAGTAATAAATCATATCCTGGGGACTACGCACACAACCAGGATCAAGAGAATTAAACCATATCTTAGCATCACCCTTTAATGAGAACGGAAATATTTTGAGTATATAGAGGTAACGCGATCTCTCATCATTAGTGAACAGGGCAGCTATATCATTTAACTTAGTAAGATGTGCCACAACAGTTTCAGATTCATAGCCATAAAATGGATCAGATTCAACCAAAGTAATTATAGCAGGATCAACAGAGAATTCATAATCCTTATCAGGAACACATATAGGTGAAGTAGCAAAAGCAGGGTTGGGTTTCATTTTATCTCTAAGTGATTCTTTGTTCCATTTAACTAATAACCTCTTGAGCTCATATCTATCTTTGGAAGCTAAAATAGCGGCAGAAGATTCCATATCAAAAAGATCACCCTCAGGGATAACAGACATATTTTCATCATCACTATCATCATCGTATTCAGATTCAATAATTTCTTTTTCTCTAGCCCTAGCAATTTGTTCATCAAGAAATTCACCAAGGGGCACAGTAGTATCAGGCATAGAAGCAGTTTCATCATACGTATCATGCATAGCGGAAGTGGCATCATCAATAACATGTGACATATCGGAACGAATAGCAGAAGCAGGTTTAGGTGTCGCTAGCTTACTCATAACAGAAGGTGAATCAAGTGCAGATCTAGATGGCAGTTCCTTACCTCCCCTCGTAGTTGAGGGATAGATCTTGGTTTTTGGATCTCTCAAGTTCTTCATAATGATTAGCAGATATAAATCCCATGTGACTCAAAGAATAGAGCTATGCTCCCCGGCAATGGCGCCAGAAATTTGTCTTGATGACCCACAAGTATAGGGGATCGCAATAGCTTTCGAGGGTAGAGTATTCAACCCAAATTTATTGATTCGACACAAGGGAAGCCAAAGAATATTCTCAAGTATTAGCAACTGAGTTGTCAATTCAACCACACCTAGAAACTTAGTATCTGCAGCAAAGTGTTTAGTAGCAAAGTAATATGATAGTGGTGGTAGCGGCAACAAAAGTAAAGACAGCAAAAGTAATGTTTTGGTATTTTTTAGTGATTGTAACAGTAGCAGCGGGAAAGTAAATAAGCGTAGACCAGTATATGGAAAACTCGTAGGCACCGGATCAGTGATGGATAATTATGCCGGATGCGGTTCATCATGTAATAGTCATAACATAGGGTGACACAGAACTAGCTCCAATTCGTCAATGTAATGTAGGCATGTATTCCGTATATAGTCATACGTGCTTATGGAAAAGAACTTGCATGACATCTTTTGTCCTACCCTCCCGTGGCAGTGGGGTCCTATTGGAAACTAAGGGATATTAAGGCCTCCTTTTAATAAAGAACCGGAACAAAGCATTAGCACATAGTGAATACATGAACTCCTCAAACTATGGTCATCACCAGGAGTGGTCCCGATTATTGTCACTTCGGGGTTGCCGGATCATAACACATAGTAGGTGACTATAGACTTGCAAGATAGGATCAAGAACTCACATATATTCATGAAAACATAATAGGTTCAGTTCTGAAATCAGGGCACTCGGGCCCTAGTGACAAGCATTAAGCATAGCAAAGTCATAGCAACATCAATCTCAGAACATAATGGATACTAGGGATCAAACCCTAACAGAACTAACTCGATTACATGATAACTCTCACCCAACCCATCACCGTCCAACAAGCCTATGATGGAATTACTCACGCACGGCGGTGAGCATCGTGAAATTGGTGATGGAGGATGGTTGATGATGACGACGGCGATGAATCCCCCTCTCTGGAGCCCCGAACGGACTCCAGATTAGCCCTCCCGAGAGGTTTTAGGGCTTGGCGGCGGCTCCGTATCGTAAAACACGATGATTTCTTCTCTCTGATTTTTTTCTCTCCGAAAGCAAATATATAGAGTTGGAGTTGGCGTCGGAGGGCATCCAGGGGGCCCACGAGGTAGGGGGCGCGCCCTAGAGGGGGGGGGCGCCCCCCACCCTCGTGGACAGGGTGTGGGCCCCTTGGTCTTCATCTTTGGCGAGGATTTTTTTATTATTTTTTCTAAGATGTTCTGTGGAGTTTTAGGTCATTCCGAGAATATTTGTTTTCTGCACATAAAACAACACCATGGCAATTCTGCTGAAAACAGCGTCAGTCCGGGTTAGTTCCATTCAAATCATACAAGTTAGAGTCCAAAACAAGGGCAAAAGTGTTTGGAAAAGTAGATAAGACGGAGACGTATCAGGGACCATGATGATCCCCCTACTTCCTAGCATCTTGAGAACGTTGTAGCCATGGTGAGTGACTGCCATGAACTTGGCCAGGGCTGGATACCCGAGGATGGCATTGTACGGCAGGCGGATGTGTGCGATGTCGAAGTCGATGAGCTCGGTGCGGTAGTTATTCTACTCCCCGAAGGTGACAGGCAAGCGGACTTGCCCTATCGGTGTGGTGGAACCGTCAGTCACTCCTGAGAAAGGCTTGGTCGGTTGGAGCTGCTCATAGGGCACTTGGGGGCTGTCGAATGTGTCGGCGGATAGGACGTTGAGCCCTGCACCGCCGTTGATGAGAGTCTTGGTGACTTGCACATTGCTGATGACTGGGGAGCACATCATAGGGAGCATGCCAGTGGTGGCTACTCACTTGAGCTGGTCAGCCAAGCTAAAGGTGATGGCGCATTAGGACCACCGGAGCGGGCGCGTGGCCTCGAGCTTGGGGAGCGACGCGTTCACCTCGCGAGCGAACTGTTTGAAGACGCACTGAGAGGCTGGGGCCTGAGCACCGCCCCAGATGCAAGCAACCGTGCACGGCTCCTGGAAGCCCCTAGCCCCCTCATCCTGGTGGTGGTCATCAATTCTCCTTGGCGGCGGCAACAGGGGAAGACCGGCGTTGCCCTAGGGGCGATCCTCACGAGGCTGGTCCCTCCAGGCGCCCTCGCGAGGTTGGTCCTACCCGGTCCTCACGAGGCCGGTCACGCCACTCTTGGCATGGGACACGGTCGTCCCAGCATCCTCCTCCGCGGCCGTAGCCCCGGTCGTTGCGCTCGGGGCGTCGGCCGAAGCGTCCTTCCCGAATGGCTCTGAGCTCTTGACAGACGTTGGTGTTGTGCGTGTTCAGGTTGTGGGAGGCACAGAATGGGTGGCCGTTCTTGGATGACTCGGGCTGATCTCTGCCTCGCTTTGTGTCGGGCTCTACTGCGAGCACTACTACCTCTTTGCGCTTCACGTCCTTGGCCTTGGCCTTCTTTTCCTCCACTCCTGCAGCTGTCAGATCAAGGAGAGAGAGGCGCCCCTCCTCAGCTCTTGCGCACTTGGTCGCCAGGTTGAAGAGATCTTGAGATGTGCTGAGCTCCTCGTGGATAGCCAGCTCTTCCTTCATCTTGACGTCGCGGACGCCGTCAGAAAACGCGGAGATGATGGCCTCATCCGTGACCTTGGGGATCTTGAGGCGAGTGCTGTTGAAGCGCTGGATGTACTTCTGGAGGGTCTCTCTCGGCCATTGCTTGATGCAGCGTAGGTCGCCCGCGGCCGGTGGGCGGTCGCGAGTCCCCTGCAAGTTGGAGACGAAGCGGTCACACATCTCGTCCCAAAGGAGATCGAGCCGTGTTGTAGGTTTAGGAGCCAGGAGCGGGCCCCATCCTTGAGAGCCATGCGAAACCAGTTCGCCATGACTTTTTCGTCGCCGTTGGCCGCTTCGATTCTCAACTCATAGAGCTGTAGGAACTCCGCGGGGTCGGCGGTGCCGTCGTACCGAGGAGGCAGATCTAGCTTGAACTTGCCTGGCCACGCAACGCTACACAGCTCAGGGGTGAAGGTGCGGCAGCCTGCCGTGGTTGCAGGGGCCCTCTTCGGAGGCGGAGCTTGGTCTTGGCGAGGTCCGGGCTGCGCCACTGCAGGCGGCGCGCGTTCTTGACGAGGTGGCGCGGGGAGCACTGGTGTAGCTTCTCGCGACCGCGGGATTTCTTGGTAGTTCCTTTTTTCATGCACGGGCGCCGGGCGCGGTGGATCACGCCGCGGGTGGCGCGCACCTTGGTGCCAAGGCACCGTCTTGGGGTCGAGGCGGTGGAGGCACGCGATGAGTCCCGTTGCCCGTGGCCTGTTGATGGGGAGGCAGAGAGTGGGACGGCGCCAGGGAGCGCCCCGCGGCACGAACGAGCTCGGCGATGCGGTCGAGCCACTCCTCATAGACGTCATCGACGAGGCGGTAACATCGGAGCTCGTTCGCCGCGATGAGCGCGGCCCGTGCCTCCATGGGAGCACAGTGCACGTTAGACGAAGAACCAGCAGGGGTGAGTGATGGAGTAGCGGTGCGGCCGTCCTGCCGCACCGAAGGATGCTGCGAGGACGCCTGGTGCTCATTTCCAACTGGGCCGGTGGCAGCATTGGCGGCGGGGGATGGAGAACGGCGAGGCGGCCCGCCGACGGGAGCCATCTGAGCGATGCGGGCGGCAAGGGCTGCCCAACGCTCGGCCCGAGCATGGCGAGCGTCCGCCATGGAGACGACGGAGCGACGGAGCGATGAGTTGGCGGAAAGGAAGCTATGGCGCACCCCTACCCGGCGCGCCAAATGTCGGAGTGTGGGGTTCCAGCAAACCCTTAAGGTTCGAACACTGGGGTGCGCACGAAGTCTTTCCCTCCAACCGATCTACGCTCTTGTTCACTAAGATCTTGCGGACGAACTCGAAGAACTCACAGCGCAGAAAGAGACAGGGTTATACTGGTTCGGGCCACCGTTGTGGTGTAATACCCTACTCCAGTGTGGTGGTGGTGGATTGCCTCTTGGGTTGGTGATGAACAATACAAGGGAAGAACAGCCTCCTGAGGTTGAGGTGTTCTTTTGCTTTCGGACTTGTGGTGTGTCTCTCCCTTGCTCAGATCCGATCCCCTTGCCTCCCTCCGATCCACTGTGTGGCTAGCCCTACTTATAAAGGCCCTGGTCCTCTTCCCAAATATCGAGCAGGAAGGGAGCCAACAATGGCGGACTAATTTGAAGGGGGACAGCCAGTACAATCTATCCTGACAAAAGTAGTCTTCGCCTGCACAAAGCTCTGGTGGTGACGCTGTCTTGGGCTCCACGATGACCTCCATCTTGCAGTCCATGTTGTTTGTCTTGTTGCACTAAAATGGCAACCTTTGCCTGATGCCTCGGTACTCCGCGGCTGCGCTTGCCTCCCTTGCACCAAAGAGGAAACAAGGACGGTGCGCGCGCTGGCGCCCGACTGGTGTCGATCATCATGGCTCACATCATGAGAGCCTCGTGAGGTTTGCCTCGCCTTGATATCTCCGCTCCTCGTGAGCCTGCCTAGCTAGGCCACTCCATAGGAGGTCTTGCGTCATCCGCCTCACGAGGGTCTCGGATGCTCGTTGGTGAAGATGGGCCGTACGGCCTGCTGGCTCCGCCACGCTGTGGGCCGCAGGCAGGCAAGTCTGGGGACCCCCGTTCCCAGAACGCTGACATGTCCTGCCTTGGATTATACCAAGAAACCAGAGAGCCATATCCTCTTAGAGCTTTGGTGAGATAATAACCCGTGTGATAGTCATACGGGAAACCAAAGAACATGAGCCAAACCTCGGGCCCAAAAGGAGTAGTGTGCCTGTTTAGAGCTTCATTGTGGGGAACAAAGGAGATGAGAAGATCTTCATCTTGCAACTCAATGGGGGCGACCATCGCCGTATCCCACATGAACGAATCCACAAAACCAAAATTACCAATGACAAATGGGTGGTCGCTGACTTCAGTAGTAAATAGCTGAGATTCATGAAGCAGACCTACGATTGTGTTGCGGATGGCAGTACGGCGGTGAAGAAGAACGTGGTGGCTTGTCTCCGCGATGGTGAGGAAATCATGATTGAGAGGGGGGATTGGCCCAACCACCATGCCGCTGTGCACTAAGCGATCGGCCGGCCCTGGTTCGACGGCGAACCCCGGCGGGAGGAACGACACTAGATTGAGCGGGTAGTTCGCCATGGTGAGGGAGCTTGGTGGAGGTGGGGTTTGTGCCATGGGCTGTAATGGTGATGGCACAGGACTGGGCGGTGTCTTTTGGGGAAATGGAGCGGGAGATGGAGCGGGAGGGGTAGGATTGGAAAGACTGGTTGCCTTTGGAATCCATTTCCATTTTTGTGCATATCGTCTCCTGTGGCAAGATTGGGCCACGTGGCCGTAGAAGGCACAACTGGTGCATCGGACGGTGATCATGGCCTTCCTTCATTTGTGCCCTTTTTGAATGGAAGATGCTAGAGATCTGGTCATGGTATTTTGATTGTGATTCAACAGATCATTTTTAGGAATAGGGTGGCACATTCCAAAACTTGGGCAATTTCTTGTCTTATGGCCAGGACCCGGACACTTAAGACAAATTATGCGGGCTTGACATGATGTTTTGGTGTGCCCCCATTTTAAGCATCATGGGCAGAGAGTGGCCCAATGCGCAGATAAGGAGATAATTTCATCAAGTGAATAATGGGCCTAGGCCAAATCTGCTTTGTGTCTGGATGTGAGCATGGGTGGCCAAGACGTATGGGGTGGGGCTGTAGGATCAAAAGTATGTCTAGAGGGGGGGGGTGATTAGACTACTTGACCAAATAAAAACTTAACCTTTTCCCAATTTTAGTTCTTGGCAGATTTTAGCTACTTTAGGACAAGTCAAGCAGTCATCACACAATTCAAGCAAGCATGCAAAGAGTCTATTGGCAGCGGAAAGTAAAGCATGCAACTTGCAAGAATGTAAAGGGAAGGGTTTGGAGAATTCAAACGCAATTGGAGACACGGATGTTTTTCCCGTGGTTCGGATAGGTGGTGCTATCCTACATCCACATTGATGGAGACTTCAACCCACGAAGGGTAACAGTTGCGCGAGTCCACAGAGGGCTCCACCCACGAAGGGTCCACGAAGAAGCAACCTTGTCTATCCCACCATGGCCATCGCCCACGAAGGACTTGCCTCACTAGCGGTAGATCTTCACGAAGTAGGCGATCTCCTTGCCCTTACAAACTCCTTGGTTCAACTCCACAATCTTGTCGGAGGCTCCCAAGTGACACCTAGCCAATCTAGGAGACACCACTCTCCAAGAAGTAACAAATGGTGTGTTGATGATGAACTCCTTGCTCTTGTGCTTCAAATGATAGTCTCCCCAACACTCAACTTTCTCTCATAGGATTTGGATTTGGTGGAAAGAAGATTTGAGTGGAAAGCAACTTGGGGAAGGCTAGAGATCAAGATTCATATGGTAGGAATGGAATATCTTGGTCTCAACACATGAGTAGGTGGTTCTTTCTCAGAACATATGAGTTGGAAGTGTAGATGTGTTCTGATGGCTCTCTCCACGAGTGAAGAGGAGGTGGAGGGGTATTTATAGCCTCCACACAAAATCTAACCATTACATACAATTTACCAATCTCGGTGGGACCTAATCAACAAACTCGGTCAGACCGAAATAGTAAACCTAGTGACCGTTAGAGATTTTCGGTGGGACTGACATGCAACTCGGTAGGACCGATATGGTTAGGGTTAGGGCATAACGTAATCTCGGTGAGACCGATTACACAAACTCGGTGAGACCGATTTTGGTAATAAGCTAACCAGAGAGTTGGTCAGGTAAACTCGGTGGGACCGATTTGCTCTTTCGGTGAGACCGAAATGTTACAAAAAGGAAATAGAGAGTTTACATTGCAATCTCGGTGGGACCGATCCGCTCTTTCGGTAAGACCGAAAAGTTACGAAAGGGAAACAAAGAGTTTGCAATCCCATCTCGGTGAGACCGAGATCCCTATCGATAGAACCGATTTGCTAGGGTTTGGCAATGGCTATGACAAGTGAAACTCGGTGGCGCCAGGTAGAAAGAATCGGTAGGGCCGAGTTTGGCTTTGGGTTTAGGTCAAATGTGGATATGGGAAAGTAGTTGAGGGTTTTGGAGCATATCACTAAGCACATGAAGCAAGAGGCTCATTAAGCAACACCTTATCCCTCCTTGATAGTATTGGCTTTTCCTAAAGACTCAATGTGATCTTGGATCACTAAAATTTAAAATGAAGAGTCTTGAGCTTTTGAGCTTGAGCCAATCCTTTGTCCTTAGCATTTTGAGGGATCCACTTTCAACATCCATGCCATGCCAATCATTGAGCTTTCCTGAAATAGTCATCTTGGAATAGCATTAGCTCAATGAGCTATATGTTGTTATGAATTACCAAAACCACCTAGGGATAGTTGCACTTTCAATCTCCCCCTTTTTGGTAATTGATGACAACATATAGATCAAAGCTTCGACAAATAATAATAAGAATGAAATATATCGTTGCTTTGAGAAGTGTGTGATAAGTAAGAGCTCCCCCTAAATTTGTGCATATTTTAAATTTTGCTTTGGACTGCAAAGGCACAAGGAGTTAGAATCATGGGTTACTCTTCCATGTCACATACATCTTGGTGGAGCGCTTAAAATGATAAGAATTGAAATACATGCACTCATCACCAAAGAAAGTGAATGATCACATAATATGGATAGGATAATATCAAGCATGCATAAGTGTAGCTTATGATCAAACACATGATCATCAATGTCTCACAAGCATATCAAAGTATCTCAACCAAAAGCAAACAAAGTTCGAAAGACCACCAAATAAAGCAAGAGAGAATAAAAGCAACACTCACACTCTCTCTCTTGAAGCCTATGATCTATACATTTTTCTCCCCCTTTGGCAACAAGTTACCAAAAAGTTCCTAGAAAATGCATAGTGCTAGATCGACTCTCAGGCTTGATCTTCAGGTGGTGGTGGAGTCCGGAGCACTCCAAGGACGAAGCCTTCTGTAGACGTGGTCGGAGTTGAAGCTGAAGTAGATGCTGGAGCTGGTTGGGCTGGTGCTGTAGCTAGAGCTGAGGTGGTGGCTCTGGTGTCAGGAACTGGCACTGCAATCGACCTCTGAGCTCGTGGCACTCTGACAAATGCATCAGTTGTAGTCTTGCCCTTCCTCTCCTGCATATCATCCTGAAGTTGCTCCACTGTAGACTGAATTTCTGTCACCTTCACATCTAGGTCATAGAACTTTTGTTCCATGATTCTTTCTAAGCTCTGCTGATTCTGAGTGAGGGTGGCCAGTCCTTGCTCAATCCTCAGGGTGGATGCAATCAAGTAACCAAGCTGCTCTTGTTTGGTTTTCAAGAAATACTCAGATGCCTCCTCTTGAGTTGGCATCTTGGCAGCTTTCTCCTTCCTTGCCTTCTCCTTCTTTGCTTGTGCTTAAACTGACGATGGTTCATTTTCATTCATCACAACTTGATTGTCTTCAAAATCTTGACGGATGGGCAAGTGTTCCTTGTCCAATAAGTATATGCCTGTGCCCATCTTGGATTTAATTAGCTCCTGGATCTGAGGGGCATAACCAGAGCTCCTCTTCTGATCTGCTGCAGTCCTCTTGATAGTCTCTACTATGAGGCTCATGACCTTGAATTTCTGAGGTACATCAAATACATGAAGCAAATTGATTGCATGGCCTCTGATCATCTTGTGATCACCTAACTTGGGCAAGAGAGTGTGCCTAAGGATCCAGTTAATGGTTGGTAGCCCTGACAGAAGATAATGCACAGACCCAAACTTGAAAGTATCAAGTGCCTCGTTTGGAATTTCCTTGTACATATTGGACATAGAGTTGTGGCCCATCTTGTTCTTGGCATAGATATCCAAGTCATCTTCCTGCTCTTCTGGGGCATTGATCAACTGAGCCCACTCAGCAACTGTAGATTGGTACCTTGTACCTTCAGACATCCATGTGATCCTTCCATCTGGGTAGAAGTGTGCTGTGGAGTAGAACAGCATGATCAGCTCTTCATTCCACTTTGTGAGCTTCTGCCCAACAAAGTCTGCTACTCCACAAGCATTGAAGCTGTCATACACTCCAGGATAGTGTTCTTCATTGTCCTTGATGTACTCCCAATTGACCCATCTCATGTCACAAACAATGGGCTTCTTGTCCAACAAAACTGTCTCATAGAAGTCCTGCTGTTCCTTAGTGTGGAACCTATAATCAACAACAGTTCTTCTCCTTGAAGCATATGGATCTGCTTCTCTCCACATCCTTAGCCCTGAATCTCTTCTGATTTTCATGTCCTCAGCCACAGGATGAGCTTCATTGTGGTCTGGGATCTTGGGCTTAAGCTTTCTGAGCACTTGACCTTCTTCTTCTTCAGCAATGTCAGGCACTGGGGCCTTGTTCTTCTCAGCAGCTGGTATGCTCCTTGTATTCCTCTTTGGTGCTGGCTTGGGCTTGGATGCAGCTTTGGGTGCTTCTTTGGGCTTGGATGCAGCAGCCCTTGTCCTGATAGCATCACCCATAAGCTTAGGTGCCTTAGGTGCTGGTGCAGCAACCTCTTCTTCCTCTTCCTCTTCAGAGTCTCTCATGATTGAGGATCTCCCAAGCACTCTAGCTGTGGTCTTTTTGACCCTTTCCTTCCTATTCTTCCCTTCAGCAGCAACTGGCTCTATGGGTGCAGGCTTTTCAGGAATCTGAGTTGAAGCTCTGGCCTTTGGCATAGGCTGTCTACCTGCTGGCCTTTTGATTTTCAATCCTGGCTTTGTGCCTTGAGCT
The DNA here is from genome assembly GCA_034509565.1 of Triticum monococcum. Lineage (NCBI taxonomy): Eukaryota > Viridiplantae > Streptophyta > Magnoliopsida > Poales > Poaceae > Triticum > Triticum monococcum. The sequence continues at coordinate 358,861,800 of CM067845.1, read as the reverse complement.
GAGCCATATTCCTTCTTGAGCACTACTTTCTTGGAAGTAGCTTCCTCTTCTGCCACATAGTCCTCATCATTTGAGTCTGAGGTTCTCTTCTTCCTTTGTGTGGTCGCAGCTTTTGGCAGATTGCTAGGGGTGCTCCTGCTGCCTTCATCAGAAGAACTAGAGGGACTAGTGCCCTCACTCATGTGCACTTGCTGTTCTGACACATTCTGGCTGTCACTCTGATCTGACATGATGAACAAGCTGACTGCTGACCCTGTGAACAGTTTATAGATGAGGTAGAATAGATGAGCATCACAAAATGCAGAGATTTTTGCAAAAGAATGACTCAAAATCTTAGTTTTAGTTTCCCACAGAAATCATTTCGGATCTACCGATTTTTAAACTCGGTGATACCGAAGCAGTTTTGGAACCTAAACTAGTGAACTCGGTCAGACCGAGTCACAGTTCGGTGGCACCGAGACTGCTAGGGTTTCACAAATTTCCAAAATCGGTCAGACCGAGTCTTACTTGTGCAATGGCATGAGCCAAATCGGTGGGACCGAGTTTTTCAACTCGGTGGGTCCGAGATGGTTTCGGCGGAAACCTAACCCTAAAATTTTCGAATCAAACCTATTCTACGAACGCATTGACTGGATAGGAGTGTTTAAAACGTGGCTAGAATCAATATGATCACAATGTGCTAGGAATCAGATTGGGGATAGCACAAAGATCGAGTCCATACCCTAGTTCGGCGGAGACTCGCTACGGCGGCAACGGCAGGGTTGAATTCCGTTGACGGCGATGGAGACCAGCGACTGGAGGCGGCTGGCGGCGAGGAGACGATCCGGAGACCACGTTGGCAAAGTGAGCTATCGCACGGGCGAAGGGGTTCGGAGAAATTTCCAAAATTTTTGCCCGTGACTATATATAGCCCGACCCTGTCGGTGTGACCGAGTGGAACAACTCGGTGGCACCGAGATGCAAAACTGTATACAGTTATTGCAACTCGGTGTGACCGAATGGTTCAAATCGGTTGCACCCAAATCGAAAATTCAGATCAACGTAGTGATCTCGGTAGGACCAAAAGTAGGATATCGGTCAGACCGAGAATCATAAAGAGGCTTTGGAAGTTTAAGTCTATGACGAATCGGGGACTCCGAGTGCTCCTCACATAGAGTGGTTCGAATCTGACTTGATCAAATTTTGTGATGTAGCATGAATAGAGTTTGAGACGAGAAAAGCATAGATAGCTAGAGGAGGTTCTTAGGCATTCTTGTCCATCCACTTGGCAAAAGGAAATAAAACCAAACAATCAAAACAACAAGTGGATGTCTTCAAATGAGTAAAATATGCAACCAACATGATCACACAATAAAATGGCAATTGAAATATGTGACAAAGCATGCACAATCAATTCTAGCATCTATCAAGCAATTGGCGATGACTAGGTCATCTATATATGAGTATATTGACTTAGGAGTCAAGTGAGAACACTTGATCATAGGTCATACTCATCGTTTAAGCTCAAGTGGGGTTACCACTTTTACATAAAGCATTGTTGTGTTCACATCTTTAGAGTTGCTTTAGCTCAAGTCTTAGAGTAAAGCTCCCCCTAGATGTGATATCCTCCCTAAGAGGGATGAACTAACCTTGGGTTTTGTCGATGATGACTTCATGTAGATGTTGAAGATGTGGATGCTCAATGTTGATGTAGATCACTTGGATCTATCCATTTGAGTGAATTGCACTTTCAATACCTACATGGGTTAGTCCCACAAGGAACAAACAAGGATATCCATAGACATAGAGTGATGCACACACAAGATAATGTCCATGAACACTTTTAGGTTACCTTGTCCCTTGTCTTACCAACAAGAGGGTTCGTGACTCCTTGAACTAGTGCAAGATGTGGAAGTTGATTGCACTTGTTCTTGCCAAAATGATAAGAGTGAAGTATGTTGGCGGAGTCACCCTCAAGAACTCTCTAGTTCTTCTTCTTTTGGATCCACACCATCTTGATGGGAATCCTTGGAGTTGTAGTCGTACTTGATGAAGTGGAACTTGAAGTGGTCTTGGGAAGCCACTTGACTAAGGTCTTAGGATCTTCTTCAAATGCATCAATTTCCTCTTGAAGCTTGTCCTTGCCTTTTTGCTTGTAGTCTTGTGGTGGAAGATCATCTTGAGCTTGTGTCCCCTTGAAGGAAGTAGGATACTTCTCTTGTTGAGGAACAAACTTTGTCTTGGGGTATTGATCTTCTTCCCACTCAACTCCATTGGCATTGAACTTTCGTTCAAAACCAACACCTTGATTCTTCCAGTGCATTCCTTGCTTGCGCACAATTTCCTCGAATTGCTTACTCCCGGCAAGGCTTTTGTACACTCCTTTCTCTATAATTCCCTTCAATAAGCTGTTTTCTTGCTCAAGTGTAACTTGGCTAAGAGAATCATTAGTGGAGTCAAGAGAACTACTAGAAGCAATAATATTGGATTTATCATGATCATTGTTACTACTAGAGGAAGAATCTTTCTTGTTCTTGTTACTAGACTTGACTTGAGGCATGTAAGTGGATAAGAGTAAACGCTTGGCAATGTAAGAAGAACTTTTATTGCGGAGATCATCATTGATTGCCTTTAAAAACTCATGCTCTTGCTCAAGATTGAGCTTTTCAAAGCGTAACTTCTCATGAGCTCTTAAAAGTTCTCGATGATCTTCGAAGATAGTTTCATGAGCTAACTTAAGAGTGTTTAGTTCTTTAGTTAGAGCCTCATTCTTCTCCTTATCATTGTCATTCGTTTTATCTTGATTAGCATGATTAATTGATGTTTCATCATAGTATTCATCACTAGAGTTGTCAACAAGTAAATCATCATCACCTAACAAGTCATCTTCATCACTATTAAAATCAACATACTCGGGGTGTGTTACCTTAGGACCTTTGGTCATGAAGCATCTTCTAATTCCTTCATTTGGTGAGTCAAATATATCGTAGGAGTTGGTTGACACAAGTGCTAGACCGGCAACACCTTCATCTTGAGTATATTCGGAATCGGAGTGATAACTTCTCTCGGAGTGGTCGTCAGAGTCGGAGCCGGATACCCATTCACCAACATGAGCTTGATGTCTTCGTTTTATGTAGCTCCTTGATGATTTTTCCTTCCTTTCCGAATCCTTGCTTCTCCGTGACTATCTTCGTTCATAACGATCATCTCTACTCCATCTCTCTCTTGGTGGTGATTCTTCTCTTTTGCTTCTTCTTTTTGGAGAGTCTTCTCTTCTCTTGTAGGGAGCCGTGCACTCATTGGAATAATGTCCGTGTCTTCCACAATTGTAGCAGTTTCGCTCTCGACTAGAAGATCTTTTGTCATTGTAGGACCTTGACTTGGAGCTTCTATCTTTGCTTCTACTCTTGTAGAACTTGTTGAAGTTCTTCACCATTAAGCTCAATTCTTCATTGAAGTTTTGTTTCTCACTTGATGATGTAGGAGCTTCACATGAGGCTTTGTAGGCACCACTTGATTTGTTGTGAAGTTCCTCTTTATCCTTAAGTGACATCTCATGAGCAACAATTCTTCCAATTACCTCCGTTGGCTTGAGATCTTTGTAATTGGGCATCATTTGGATCAATGTGCACACGATATCATATTTTCCATCCAAGGCTCTTAGAATCTTCTTGATGATGAATCTATCGGTCATCTCTTCACTTCCTAAGCTGGCAATCTCATTTGTGATGAGAGCAAGCCTAGAGTACATTTCAGCGACACCTTCACCATCCTTCATTTTGAAATTGTTGAGTTGACTTTGAAGCACATCCAATTTGGATTCCTTGACGGAGTCAGTACCTTCGTGCATATCAATCAAAGTGTCCCAAATTTCCTTTGCATTCTCAAGATGGCTGATTTTGTTAAATTCTTCGGGGCACAATCCATTGAAGAGAATATCACAAGCTTGAGCATTGTATTGCAACATCTTCAACTCATCTGCGGTAGCTTCACGGTTTGGTTCTCTCCCATCAAAGAAGTCACCTTGCAAACCAACACACACAATAGCCCAAACGGCGGGGTTATGTCCAAGAATATGCATTTTCATTTTATGCTTCCAACTAGCAAAATTAGTACCATCAAAGTAAGGACCTCTACGGTGATAATTTCGCTCGCTAGATGCCATACTCTCCTAGGTTGTGAAACCAAGGCTATGACCACCAAAATCTATAGAAATCAAAGCAAATGGAGACCAAAGCTCTGATACCACTTGTAGGATAGAAAGTATGTCTAGAGGGGGGTGATTAGACTACTTGACTAAATAAAAACTTAACCTTTTCCCAATTCTAGTTCTTGGCAGATATTAGCTACTTTAGGACACGTCAAGCAATCATCACACAATTCAAGCAAGCATGCAAAGAGTCTATTGGCAGCGGAAAGTAAAGCATGCAACTTGCAAGAATGTAAAGGGAAGGGTTTGGAGAATTCTAACGCAATTGGAGACACGGATGTTTTTCCCGTGGTTCGGATAGGTGGTGCTATCCTACATCCACATTGATGGAGACTTCAACCCATGAAGGGTAACGGTTGCGCGAGTCCATGGAGGGCTCCACCCACGAAGGGTCCACGAAGAAGCAACCTTGTCTATCCCACCATGGCCATCGCCCACGAAGGACTTGCCTCACTAGCGGTAGATCTTCACGAAGTAGGCGATCTCCTTGCCCTTACAAATTCCTTGGTTCAACTCCACAATCTTGTCGGAGGCTCCCAAGTGACACCTAGCCAATCTAGGAGACACCACTCTCCAAGAAATAACAAATGGTGTATTAATGATGAACTCCTTGCTCTTGTGCTTCAAATGATAGTCTCCTCAACACTCAACTTTCTCTCACAGGATTTGGATTGGGTGGAAAGAAGATTTGAGTGGAAAGCAACTTGGGGAAGGCTAGAGATCAAGATTCATATGGTAGGAATGGAATATCTTGGTCTCAACACATGAGTAGGTGGTTCTTTCTCAGAACATATGAGTTGGAAGTGTAGATGTGTTCTGATGGCTCTCTCCACGAGTGAAGAGGAGGTGGAGGGGTATTTATAGCCTCCACACAAAATCTAACCGTTACATACAATTTACCAATCTCGGTGGGACCGAATCAACAAACTCGGTCAGACCGAAATAGTAAACCTAGTGACCGTTAGAGATTTTCGGTGGGACTGACATGCAACTCGGTAGGACCGATATGGTTAGGGTTAGGGCATAACGTAATCTCGGTGAGACCGATTACACAAACTCGGTGAGACCGATTTTGGTAATAAGCTAACCAGAGAGTTGGTCAGGTAAACTCGGTTGGACCGATTTGCTCTTTCGGTGAGACCGAAATGTTACAAAAAGGAAACAGAGAGTTTACATTGCAATCTCGGTGGGACCGATCTGCTCTTTCGGTGAGACCGAAAACTTATGAAAGGGAAATAGAGAGTTTGCAATCCCATCTCGGTGAGACCGAGATCCCTATCGATAGAACCGATTTGCTAGGGTTTGTTTGGCAATGGCTATGACAAGTGAAACTCGGTGGCGCCGGGTAGAAAGAATCGGTAGGGCCGAGTTTGGCTTTGGGTTTAGGTCAAATGTGGATATGGGAAAGTAGTTGAGGGTTTTGGAGTATATCACTAAGCACATGAAGCAAGAGGCTCATTAAGCAACAGCTCATCCCTCCTTGATAGTATTGGCTTTTCCTGAAGACTCAATGTGATCTTGGATCACTAAAATATAAAATGAAGAGTCTTGAGCTTTTGAGCTTGAGCCAATCCTTTGTCCTTAGCATTTTGGGGGATCCGCTTTCAACATCCATGCCATGCCAATCATTGAGCTTTCCTGAAATAGTCATCTTGGAATAGCATTAGCTCAATGAGCTATATGTTGTTATGAATTACCAAAACCACCTAGGGATAGTTGCACTTTCAGGGGCGTATCAGGTGGCCGAAGTCAAAAAACTTTGCGAGAGAGGTGGATAAGGAACATTTAATGGGCATTTAAATCCCCCCAAATTAATGTGATTAGGCAATTGTTGCTCCTCTAACTCAGCCTCAGACAGGAAAAGCTCCATCAATGCAATACGATCAACGATGTCGGATGAGGGATTATTGGGATCATGAGATTTTGAAACCTTGACGAGCGGGGAGAAAGAACCAAACTTAATTTGAGCATCCTTGCATGAGTTGGAGATGATCGTTGAGGATGAAGAAGCCTCATGGGCATTGCTATTCGAGAAATCCATAGTAGAGATAGGCAAAAAATGATTCTTATTGCAAGCCATAGGCAACTCTTGTGATGACTGCTTCTTAGAAAATAAGAACCTCAAATCAGACTTGACAACCAAAGGTTTACGAGCTGCAATATCGGTTAATTGTGTGTCTACATGCCAACCAGTGCTAGGTGGGGGTGCTTTGGCAAATTTCTCGTTGAACAAATCAAAGTGACAAACAAAATCTAGGCAAATAGGATCTTTGAGCTGATATATCAAATGCCCCACTTTGTTGTTTGCCATAGAAACCAAAAGGAGCGAGAACTCATTTGCACCACATTGAAGCCCCAACAAAGACCACCAATACAACATTGCAGAGCGATGCCAACCAAATCCACCGAAAGAGTAAAGGAGGCCGAGGAGAAAGAAACTACCAGAAAGAACTCCTTGGCACCTCGAGAGGGTGAGAAATGGACCGTCGAATCAAACCTTTGCCTCACTTGTTCGGCTAGGGCAATGCCCAGTGCAAAGTCCCAATGAAGCAAGCCCTCCATGAGAGGCAGAGGCTAGAGAGAGCCATGGTGGGTGTGGTGTAGGAGAGGTGAGGAGAGGAGAGGAGAGGAGAGGGAGAGGAGAGCGGTGGTGGTCGAGAAGAGAGCCATCTCGGGTACAGAAGGTTGCGGCAGTGGAAAAGTGGTTTCGTGGCTCTGTTTGTGTTGTGTGCTTATTTTGATGGCTCTATGGTTTTCTTTGATGAGTTTTTGCCATAGAAAAGTTGGAATACAGTAGATATAATGCAAGAACAAAATATGAATTGGTTTGATACAACACTTATAGTAGTGATTTATTATTTTCTTATACTAACGGATCTCACGAAGGTTTTTGTTGAGTTTTGTGTGATTGAAGTTTTCAAGTTTTGGGTTATCTTACGATGGATGAAGGAATAAGGAGTAGAAGAGCCTAAGCTTGGGGATGCCCCAACATCCCAAGCTATTATCCAAAAATGAGCAATCAACTAAGCTTGGGGATGCCCCCGAGTGGCATCCCCTCTTTCTTCTAACGACCATCGGTATTTTACTCGAAGCTATATTTTTATTCGTCACATACTATGTGTTTTTATTGGAGCGTCTTATATGATATAAGTCTTTGCTTGTTTTATTTTGTGTTTTAAGTCTTGATCCCTTGCTGGACATACCTATTTGAGAGAGCCAAAATTGTATCATGACTTGTTAGAATTGCTCTCTACGTTTCACTTAAATCTTTTATGAGCTATGGACTTGCTCCAGTGCTTCACTTATATCTTTTTGAGCACGGTGTCCTTAGTATTTTTGAAGAAATGCTCTCTTGCTTCACCTAGATTTATTTGAGAGTTAGTAAAATTTTCAAGAAGTTCTCTCTTGCTTCACTTAAATTAATTTGGGAGAAAGAAATATTATGCTCATGATGTTCACTTATATTTGTTTGAGCTTATGAAAACCAACATATGAAAATTAGTCCCGAAGTGATAGATATCCAAGAAGGATGTAATAAAAACTTTCATGAAGATCATTGGACAAAATAAACTTGATTCTTAGTAATAGTTTTGAGATATGATGACGTGATATGTGGGTCATCTTGATGAGTAATTATGCTTTAGTAGGAATATTTGTGTTAAGGTTTGTGATTCCCTATGCAAGCAAGAAAGTCAATAATTATGCAATGAAATTATATCCTACTTATGGTGCATTATTCGGTGTTAGTTATGCTTAATGCTCGCTTATGAGATTATTCGTTTCTTCGTTGGTTGCTTCTCAATCTTTTGCTAGCCTTCATTTTGCACTAAGTATGGTCACTACTTGTGCATCCAAAAACCTTTAAACCAGTTTTGCCATATGAGTCCACTATATCTACCTATATGTGGTATTCTTTTGCCGTTCTAAGAAAATTTTCATGGGCCATCTCTAATTTTCAAAAATAAAATTCTCTTTTGTGTGTTCGTTTTGCTCGAGGAGTGGTGAGGGGTGGCTAATATTTTCCATGCTAAATGTGTTATTCTCAAGATGAGTGTTTATTCACTTGTCATTGCATGCGAGTAAGACAAAGGTATTAGGGATGCCCAGTCCCGAAATGAAAAAAATGAAATTACTTTATGTTGTCAAATAACTAATTCCTTGGAAAGTGTTGGTATGGAGGGCACCCGTGGATATGGTTAGCCATGGAAAGTGAAAGTATGGTGGAAAAAGGAATAAACTTTATTTTCTGTTTGGGAACCTCCTATGATATATCTAGCATGGAAAGTGTTGGGAACTCTAACTCGTTTTCGTTGGTGGGATGGATACACCTCCCAAAATGTTTTCATCTCTAAGTTTTTCGCTTTGAGCTCTGGCACCTCTACAAATCCCTACTTCCTCTGCGAAGGGCCTTTCTTTTACTTTATGCAATTTTCATTTTGAATTTGAGTCTCCATCTTCTCTTATAAAAGCACAAACTAGGAGGCAATATGATCGCACTTGAGTATTGGGTGTAGCTAAGATGCGAGTGTGTTTCATGAATGGATCAATGATTGAGCATGATGGGCTAGGGATAACTTATTTTAGCGTTGATATTTTGAAAGACACGGTTGCTTGTTGATATGACAGACTTAGAGCCGGCATGATGGCCACAATCTCCTTCATGATTCTCTCTTAGAATCTCACGACCCTCCTCAGGAGAAATACAACGCTGAAACACCCCTGTGACACTGCATCGGTGTAACTCGCCGTTGACAATGGTCATTGACTTAGACCGCTGGGTTATTTCCCTGGCCAAGTTTCATCCTCAGGTAACTCACCCCGGGTCATTGATATGTCTCCAACGTATCTATAATTTTTTTATTGTTCCATGCTGTTATATTATCAATCTTGGATGTTTTATAATCATTTTATAGTCATTTTATATCATTTTTTGGTACTAACCTATTGACATAGTGCCAAGTGCCAGTTGCTATTTTTTCCATGTTTTTTACATTGCAAAAAATCAATATCAAACAGAGTCCAAATGCCATGAAAATTTACGGAGAATTTTTATGGGCCAGAAGGAACACAACGGGCCCTAGCTGCGCTTGGGGGGTGTCCCAAGGGGAGCACAACCCACCAGGGCGCGCCCTGGTGGGTTGTGCCTACCTCGGGTGCTCCCCCGGACTGCTTCTTTGCTCTATAAATATCCCAATCTTCCCAAAACCCTAGGGGAGTCAACGAAATATTGATCCAGCCGCCTTAGAGTCTAGAACCACCAGATCCAAGCTAGACACCATCTTGGATGGGGTTCACCACCTTCGTTGGTGCCTCTCCGATGATGCGTGAGTAGTTCTTTGTAGATCTTCGGGTCCGTAGTTAGTATCTAGATGGCTTCCTATCTCTCTCTCTTGATTCTCAATACAATGGTCTCTTGGAGATCCATATGATGTAACTCTTTTGCGGTGTGTTTGTTAGGATCCGATGAACTTTGAGTTTTTGATCAGATCTATCTTTTTATACCCATGAAAGTATTTGAGTTTCTTTGATCTCTTTTATGAAGGATTTCTTATAGCCTTGTATTTCTTCTCCGATATTTGGGTTTTGTTTGGCCAACTTGATATATTTATCTTGGAATGGGAAGAGGTGCTTTGTAGTGGGTTCGATCCTACGGTGCTTGATCCCAGTGACAGAAGGGGAACCGACACGTATGTATCGTTTCTACTAAGGATAAAACGATGGTTTCTATCTCTACATAGATAGATCTTGTCTACATCATGCCATCGTTCTTATTGCATTACCCCGTTTCTCCATGAACTTAATACACTAGATGCATGCTGGATAGCGGTCGATGTGTGGAGTAATAGTAGTTGATGTAGGCAGGAGTCAGCCTACTAATATTGGACGTGATGCCTATATAATGATCATTTCCTGGATATCATCATGAGTATTTGAAGTTCTATCAATTGCCCAACAGTAATTTGTTCACCCACCATTTGCTATTTTTCTCGAGAGAAGCCACTAGTGAAACCTACGGCCCCCGGGTCTCTTTCTCATATTATTTTCCTTTGCGAGGATTTGTTATCTGTGTGGAGGGGATGTTTACGTTGTGTTGGTTGATTATCCTACTGGTTTGATAACCTTGGTTTCATATCTGAGGGAAATAGCTACCGCCGTTGTGCTGCATCATCCCTTCCTCTTTGGGGAAATACTGATGTAGCTTCAAGCGACATCAGTCATATAAGCCAAATACGGAACTGTCCTATCAGGAATAGCATGAAGAGCTGCCACCAACTGTGCCTCCGGGTCAGGGATAGCAAGATTCTCTTCCATAGGAAATTTAACTGAAGGATTATTCAGAATATGAAGAAAGGCATTTGGTGGTACTGACTTACGCTGAGACCTCAGCTAGCTTAAAGCATCAGCCGCCTCATTTTTCCTGCGATCAACATGTTCCACTTGATAACCCTTGAAATGACTAGCAATACCATCAACCGCCCGACGATAAGCCGCCATGAGTGGGTCTTTGGAATACCAAGTTCCTGAGACTTGCTGAGCCAGCGGATCTGAATCACCAAAACACCTGACCCATCTTAGGTTCATTTCTTTGGCCATCCGAAGACCATGGAGTAAGGCCTCATATTCAGCTGCATTGTTAGTACAAGGAAACATCAGCCTTAAGACATAACAAAACTTAGCACCTCGTGGGGAAGTCAATATAACTCCAGCCCCCGAGCCATCCAAGTGCCTGGATCCATCAAAATGTATAGTCCAATACGTATTATCAGACTTTTCCTCAGGCATCTACAACTCTGTCCAGTCATTAATGAAATCCATAAGTGCCTGAGACTTGATGGCTGTCCAAGGCATATACTTCAAACCATGGGGTCCAAGCTCAATGGCCCACTTGGCCACCCGGCCTGTAGATTTTCTGTTTTGAATAATATCCCCTAGAGGAGCAGAACTGACCACAGTGATGGAATGACCAAGGAAATAATGCTTCTGCCAATGTGGGTACCTCTACTTCGACTCAATTAGCACCTCACTGGCATAGTAAACCAGCCTTTGAACTGGATACTCCTTTCCTAATTCCTTCATCTCCACAACAACCGCCACACTAACGGCTCTGCTGCTAGCAGCGACATATAAAAGCAAGGGTTCCTTATCAATAGGAGCTGCAAGTGAAGGAAATATGCCCTAGAGGCAATAATGAAGTTGTTATTTATATTTCCTTATATCATGACAAGTGTTTATTATTCATGCTAGAATTGTATTAACCGGAAACTTAGTACATGTGTGAATACATAGACAAAACAGAGTGTCCCTAGTATGCCTCTACTTGACTAGCTCGTTAATCAAAGATGGTTAAGTTTCCCGACCATAGACATATGTTGTCATTTGATGAACGGGATCACATCATCAGGAGAATGATGTGATGGACAAGACCCATCCTTTAGCTTAACATAATGATCATTTAGTTTTATTGCTATTGCTTTATTCATGACTTATACATGTTCCTCTTACTATGAGATTATGCAACTCTCGAATACCAGAGGAACACCTTGTGTGCTATCAAACGTTACAACGTAACTGGGTGATTATAAAGATGCTCTACAGGTGTCTCCGAAGGTGTTTGTTGAGTTGGCATAGATCGAGATTAGGATGTGTCACTCTGTGGATCAGAGAGGTATCTCTGGGCCCTCTCGGTAATGCACATCACTATAAGCCTTGCAAGCAATGTGACTAATGATTTAGTAATGGATGATGCATTACGGAATGAGTAAAGAGACTTGCTGGTAATGAGATTGAGCTAGGTATGATGATACCTGATACCTCTCCAACGTATATATAATTTTTTATTGTTTCGTGCTACAATATTATCTGTTTTGGATGTTTAATGGGCTTTAATATGCACTTTTATATTATTTTTGGGACTAACCTATTAACCGGAGGCCCAATGCCAGTTGCTGTTTTTTGCCTATTTCAATGTTTCATAGAAATGGAATATCAAACGAAATGAAACCTTCGCGAGGAACTTTTTTTTGGAACAAACGCAATCCAGGAGACTTGGAGTGGAGGTCAAGGAAGCAATGAGGCGGCCATGAGGTAGGGCGGCGTGCCCCCACCCTCGTGGGTCCCTTGTAGCTCCACCGACCTACTTCCTTCGTCTATATATACTCTTATACCCTGAAAACATCCAGGGGAGCCACGAAACCACTTTCCCACTGCCGCAACCTTCTGTACCTGTGAGATCCCATATGGGGACCTTTTTCGGCGATCTGCTGGAGGGGGATTCGATCATGGAGGGCTTCTACATCAACACCATAGCCTCTCCGATGATGTGTGAGTAGTTTACCACAGACCTTCGGGTCCATAGTTATTAGCTAGATGGCTTCTTCTCTCTCTTTGGATCTCAATACAAAGTTCTCCTCGATGTTCTTGGAGACCTATTCGATGCAATTCTTTTTGCGGTGTATTTGCTGAGATCCGATGAATTGTGGGTTTATGATTAAGATTATCTATGAACAATATTTGATTCTTCTCTGGATTCTTATATGCATGATTCGGTATCTTTGCAAGTGTCTTCAAATTATCAGTTTGGTTTGGCCTACTAGATTGATCTTTCTTGCAATGGGAGAAGTGCTTAGCTTTGGGTTCAATCTTGCGATGTCCTATCCCAGTGACAGCAGGGGAAGCAAGGCACGTATTGTATTGTTGCCATTGAGGATAAAAATATGTGGTTTATATCATATTGCTTGAGTTTATCCCTCTACATCATGTCATCTTGCCTAATGCGTTACTTTGTTCTTATGAACTTAATACTCTAGCTGCATGCTGGATAGCGGTCGATGTGTGGAGTAATAGTAGTAGATGCAAAATCATTTTGGTCTACTTGACACGGATGTGATGCCTATGTTCATGATCATGCTTAGATATCATCATAACTATGCGCTTTTCTATGAATTGCTTGGCAGTAATTTGTTCACCCACCGTAATATATGCTATCTTGAGAGAAGCCACTAGTGAAACCTATGGCCCCTGGGTCTACTTTACATCATATAAGTTTCCGATCTACAATTCTAGTTTACTATTTATTTTGCAATCTTTATTTTCCAATCTATACAACAAAAATACCAAAAATATTTATCTTATTATCTTTATCAGATCGCACTTTTGCAAGTGGTCGTGAAGGGATTAACAACCCCTTTATCAAGTTGGTTGCAAGGTTCTTATTTGTTTGTGCGGGTACTAGGTGACTTGCGTGTAGTCTCCTACTGGATTGATACCTTGGTTCTCAAAAGCTGAGGGAAATACTTACGCTACTTTGCTGCATCACCCTTTCCTCTTCAAGGGAAAACCAACGCATGCTCATGAGGTAGCAAGAAGGATTTCTGGCACCGTTGCGGGGGAGATCTACACTCAAGTCAAGACATACCAAGTACCCATCACAAACTCTTATCACTCGCATTACATTATTTGCCATTTGCCTCTCGTTTTCCTCTCCCCCACTTCACCCTTGCCGTTTTATTGGCCTCTTTGTCGTTCGCCCTTTTTCCGTTCGCCTTCTTTCGCTTGCCTCTTGTGTGATCGTGTGTTAGATCGTTTGTTTTGCTGTCATGGCCAGTCCTTCTATCACTGTTAGTACTCCCGATAATGAAGTTCTCAATTTTAAACAAAGGGAGGGAGAAAATCTAAAAGATGCTTGGTATAGAATTTGCAATGCTCTGAATAGATCCACTAGGAAGCAATCTACTTCCGTTCTTCTTCTCAATTTTTATGTAGGCATCACTCCTTGGAACAGATATATTCTTGATACCATTACCGGAGGGAATTTCTTGGGTAGACATACTTTTGATTCTTATAATGCTATGATAGATTTGTTTGGCCCACCACCTCTCTTGGTTAATGGAACTATTTTATCTTCGGAACATGTGATGCAAAGTCTTGAAATTATTGAAAATAAAGTTGCCACTATAGGGTTGATCAAGAATTTGGATAAAAAGGTCCACAACCAAATTACTCAATATGGATCTAAGGTAGGAGTTACTCTGAAAATTTTGAGAGAAAAAGAACCCTTAGTTAATGAAAAGATAGATCAAGATTCCTCTAGAATTGATAAACTTGAGGATATTATTACCAACTTAGGGTCTGCCTTTTCTGCCATGAGAAACACTTCAAACCCTCCTCCTACCAAAGTTTCTAAGTTTATGTATGTTCCTAAGAATAAGGGTGAATCTTCTAGTAAGGAGAATGCAGATCTCAAAATCAATAAGTGTTCACCCCAATTTTTTTGCTATCATTAATGAACCTTTTGCTACAAATGATTATCTTGATTTCTTGCCTAGGAGTTTGATCATCAATAAAAAGTAGGAAACTCCTAAGGGTTATAAGTGTTCAATTGAAGAATTGCATACCAATGATGACAATACCTAGATCTATTCTTGCTTTTATGCCTAGCTAGGGGTGTTAAACGATAGCGCTTGTTGGGAGGCAACCCAATTTTATTTTTGTTCCTGTTTAGTAATAAATAAATCATCTATTCTCTGTTATGATTGTGTATTTTATGTTTTAATTAGTGTTTGTGCCAAGTAAAGCCTTTAGGATCTTCTTGGGTGATTGTTATTTGATCTTGCTGTAAAAAACAGAAAGTGTGCGCTCACAAGAATAATTTTCATTTTTTACCAGGGAGCGATAAAATACTAATTCCAACTGCAGTAGATAATTACACAAATTATTTCATATTTCCTAATTTCTCAGGATTTTTGGAGTTACAGAAGTATTCGAAAGCTATAGATTGCTACAAACTGTGCTGTTTCTGACAGATTCTGTTTTTTGTGTGTTGTTTGCTTATTTTGATGAATCTATGGCTAGTATTGGGGGGTATGAACCATAGAGAAGTTGGAATACACTAGGTTTAACACCAATATAAATAAAGAATGATTTTATTACAGTACCTTAAAGTGGTGGTTTGTTTTCTTATACTAATGGAGCTCATGAGATTTTCCGTTGAGTTTTGTGTTGTGAAGTTTCAAGTTTTTGGGTAAAGATTTGATGGATTTTGGAATAAGGAGTGGCAAGAGCCTAAGCTTGGGGATGCCCAAGGCAACCCAAGGTATAATTCAAGGACAACCAAAATCCTAAGCTTGGGGATGCCCCGGAAGGCATCCCCTCTTTCGTCTTCATCTATCGGTAACTTTATTTGAGGCTATATTTTTATTCACCACATGATATGTGTTTTGCTTGGAGCGTCTTGTATGATCTGAGTCTTTTCTTTTTAGTTTACCACAATCATCCTTGCTGTACACACCCTTTTGGAAAGACACAGATGAATCGGAATTTATTAGAATACTCTATGTGCTTCACTTATATCTTTTGAGCTAGATAATTTTGCTCTAGTGCTTCACTTATATCTTTTTAGAGCACGGTGGTGGTTTTATTTTATAGAAATTATTGATCTCTAATGCTTCACTTATATTATTTTGAGAGTCTTTTCGAACAGCATGGTAATTTGCTTCGTTTATGAAATTATTCCTAATATGATAGGCATCCAAGATGGGTATAATAAAAACTTTCATATAAAGTGCATTGAATACTATGAGAAGTTTGATACTTGATGATTGTTTTGAGATATGAAGATGGTAATATTAGAGTCATGCTAGTTGAGTAGTTGTGAATTTGAGAGATACTTGCGTTAAAGTTTGTGATTCCCGTAGCATGCACGTATGGTGAACCGTTATGTGATGAAGTCGGAGCATGATTTATTTATTTATAGTCTTCCTTATGAGTGGTGGTCGGGGACGAGCGATGGTCTTCTCCTACCAATCTACCCCCCTAGGAGCATGCACGTACTACTTTTTTTCGATAACTAATAGATTTTTGCAATAAATATGTGAGTTCTGTATGACTAATGTTGAGTCCATGGATTATACGCACTCTCACCCTTCCACCATTGCTAGCCTCTCTAGTATTATGGCATTTGCATAGCCATTTCGAGATATATTGCCATGCAACTTTCCACCATTCCATTATTTATGACACGCTTCATCATTGTCATATTGCTTTGCATCATCATGTAGTTGACATCGTATCCCATGTGAGGAAAGGATTATGGAGACTATGATTCCCCCATAAGTCGGGATGAGATTCCGGACGAAAAATAATAAAAAGAGAAAAAAGGCCCAAATAAAAAAATGAGAGAAAAAGAGAGAAGGGGCAATGCTACTATCCTTTTTCCACACTTGTGCTTCAAAGTAGCACCATGATCTTCATGATAGAGAGTCTCCTATTTTGTCACTTTCATATACTAGTGGGAATTTTTCATTATAGAACTTGGCTTATATATTCCAATGATGGGCTTCCTCAAAATGCCCTAGGTCTTCATGAGCAAGCGAGTTGGATGCACACCCACTTAGTTTCTTTTGTTGAGCTTTCATACACTTATAGCTCTAGTGCATCCGTTGCATGGCAATCCCTACTCACTCACATTGATATATATTGATGGGCATCTCCATAGCCCGTTGATACGCCTAGTTGATGTGAGACTATCTTCTCCTTTTTGTCTTCTCTACAACCACCATTCTATTCCACCTATAGTTCTATGTCCATGGCTCACGCTCATGTATTGCATGTAGATTGAAAAAGTTTGAGACCATCAAAAGTATGAAACAATTGCTTGGCTTGTCATTGGGGTTGTGCATGATTTAAATATTTTGTCTGGTGAAGATAGAGCATAGCCAGACTATATGATTTTGTAGGGATAACTTTCTTTGGCCATGTTATTTTGAGAAGACATGATTGCTTTATTAGTATGCTTGAACTATTATTATTTTTATGTCAGTATTATACTTTTGTCTTGAATATTTCAGATCTGAATATTCATGCCACAATAAAGAAAATTACATTGAAAATTATGTTAGGTAGCATTCCACATCAAAAATTCTGCTTTTTATCATTTACCTACTCGAGGACGAGCAGGAATTAAGCTTGGGGATGCTGATACGTCTCCAACGTATCTATAATTTTTGATTGTTCCATGCTATTATATTATATGTTTTGGATGTTTAATGGGCTTTAATATGCACTTTTATATTATTTTTGGGACTAACCCATTAACTGGAGGCGCAGTGCCAGATGCTGTTTTTTTGCCTATTTCAGTGTCTCACAGAAAAGGAACATCAAACGGAATCCAAACGGAATGAAGCCTTCGCGGTGATCTTTTTTGGAACAAACGCAATCCACAAGACTTGGAGTGGAGGTCAAGGAAGCAATGAGGCGGCCATGAGGTAGGGCGGCCATGAGGTAGGGCGGCGCGCCCAGGGGGGCCAGAAGTGCCCCCCACCCTCGTGGGCCCCTCATAGCTCCACCGACCTACTTCCTTCGCCTATATATATTCTTGTACCCTGAAAACATCCAGGGGAGCAACAGAACCACTTTTCCACCGCCGCAACCTTCTGTACCCGTGAGATCCCATCTGGGGACCTTTTCCGGCGATGTGCCGGATGGGGATTCGATTACGGAGGGATTCTACATCAACACCATAGCCTCCCCGATGATGTGTGAGTAGTTTACCACAGACCTTCGGGTCCATAGTTATTAGCTAGATGGCTTCTTCTCTCTCTTTGGATCTCAATACAAAGTTCTCCTCGATGTTCTTGGAGATCTATTCGATGCAATTCTTTTTGCGGTGTGTTTGCCGAGATCCAATGAATTGTGGGTTTATGATTAAGATTATCTATGAACAATATTTGATTCTTCTCTGAATTCATATGCATGATTTGATATCTTTGCAAGTCTCTTCGAATTATCAATTTGGTTTGGCCTACTAGATTGATCTTTCTTGCAATGGGAGAAGTGCTTAGCTTTGTGTTCAATCTTGCGGTGTCCTTTCCCAGTGACAGCAGGGGCAGCAAGGCACGTATTGTATTGTTGCCATCGAGGATAAAAAGATGGGGTTTATATCATATTGCTTGAGTTTAACCCTCTACATCATGTCATCTTGCCTAATGCGTTACTCTGTTCTTATGAACTTAATGCTCTAGATGCA
This sequence comes from Triticum monococcum, assembly GCA_034509565.1. Classification (NCBI taxonomy): domain Eukaryota; kingdom Viridiplantae; phylum Streptophyta; class Magnoliopsida; order Poales; family Poaceae; genus Triticum; species Triticum monococcum. Next base: position 358,843,588 of record CM067845.1, on the reverse strand, counting down.
TGCTGGATAGCGGTCGATGTGTGGAGTAATAGTAGTAGATGCAGAATCGTTTTGGTCTACTTGACATGGAATTGATGCCTATGTTCATGATCATGCTTAGGTATCATCATAACTATGCGCTTTTCTATGAATTGCTTGGCAATAATTTGTTCACCGACCGTAATATATGCTATCTTGAGAGAAGCCACTAGTGAAACCTATGCCCCCCGGGTCTACTTTACATCATATAAGTTTCCGATCTACAATTCTACTCTACTATTTATTTTGCAATCTTTATTTTCCAATCTATACAACAAAAATACCAAGAATATTTATCTTATTATCTTTATCAGATCTCACTTTTGCAAGTGGCCGTGAAGGGATTGATAACCGCTTTATCGCGTTGGTTGCAAGGTTCTTATTTGTTTGTGCAGGTACTAGGCGACTTGCATGTAGTCTCTTACTAGATTGATACCTTGGTTCTCAAAAGCTGAGGTAAATACTTACGCTAATTTGCTGCATCACCCTTTCCTCTTCAAGGGAAAACCAACGCATGCTCAAGAGGTAGCAATACCGACGATCGAATCCCGGGCAAGTAACATGCCGATGACAAAGGGAAAAACGTATGTTGTTTTTATGTTTGACCGATAAAGATCTTCGTAGAATATGTCAGAGCCAATATGAGAATCCAGGTTCCGCTATTGGTTATTGACCGGAGATGTGTCTCGATCATGTCTACATAGTTCTCGAACCCGTAGGGTCTGCACGCTTAACGTTGGATGACGATTTGTATTATGAGTTATGTGAACTGATGACCAAAGTTTGTTCGGAGTCCCGGATGAGATCCCAGACATGACGAGGAGTCTCAAAATAGTCGAGAGGTAAAGATTCATTTATTGGAAGGCTATATTCGGATATCGGAAAGGTTCCGAGTGATTCAGGTATTTTTCGGAGTACCGAGGAGTTACGGGAAGTCACCGGGAGAAGTAATCAGCCTTGTTGGGCCATACAGGAAAAGAGGAGGCAGGCCAAGGGGAGGTGGTGCGCCCCCATGGGTCCGAATTGGACTAGGGGAAGGGGGCGGTGCCCCCTTGCCTTTTCCTACTCCCTCTCTCTTTCCCTCTTTCCTTCTCTCCTACTCTGAAAAGGAAAGGGATTCCTACTAGGACTTAGAAGTCCTAGTAGGACTTCATACTCTTGGCGGGCCCCTAGCAGGGTCGGCCTCTCTCCCTCCCTCCTTTATATACGTGGGTAGGGGGCACCCCAAAGGCAGTCCAAGATTTGTCTTAGCCGTGTGCGATGCCCCCTCCACAGTTACACACCTCGGTCATATCATCATAGTGCTTAGGCGAAGCCCTGCGCCGGTAACTTCATCATCACCATCAACACACCGTTGTGCGGAGGAAACTCTCCCTTGTCCTCAACTGGATCAAGAGCTCGAGGGACGTCATCGAGCTGTACGTGTGCTGAACACGGAGGTGCCGTACGTTCGGTGCTTGGATCGGTTGAATCGCGAAGACGTTCAACTACATCAACCGCGTTACTAAATGCTTCCGCTTTCGGTCTACAAGGGTACATGGACACACTCTCGCCTCTTGTTTCTATGCATCTCCTAGATAGATCTTGCATGATCGTAGATAAATATTTTGAAATACTGCGTTCCCCAACAGCAAGAACTGACGGCTTAGCTAACTGTTTTTTAAGCGCCTCGAACGCCTGATTGGCAGCTTCACTCCAGACAAAGCGATCTATTTTCTTCATCATCTGGTATAAAGGAATAGCCTTTTCTCCTAGGCAGCTTATAAACTGGCTTAAAGCCACAATACGACCCGCCAAATGCTGGACATCGTTAATACATGCCGTCTTGGCCAAAGAAGTGATAGCCTTAATTTTCTCTGGGTTAGCTTCAATGTTGGGGAACGCAGTATTTCAAAATTTTGACCTACGATCACACAAGATCTATCTAGGAGATGCATATAAATGAGAGGGGAGAGTGTTTCCACGTACCCTCGTAGACCGGAAGCGGAAGCGTTTAGTAACGCAGTTGATGTAGTCGAACGTCTTCGCGATCCGACCGATCCAAGCACCGAACATACGACACCTCCGTGTTCAGCACACGTTCAGCTTGATGACGTCCCTCGATATCTTGATCCAGTTGAGGACAAGGGAGAGTTCCGTCAGCACGACGGCGTGGCGATGGTGATGATGAAGTTACCGGCGCAGGGCTTCGCCTAAGCACTACGACGACATGACCGAGGTGTGTAACTATGGAGGGGGGCACTGCACACGGCTAAGAGAAGACTTGGTCTGTCTTTGGGGTGCCCCCTCCCACGTATATAAAGGGGGGAGGCGAGGTGGCCGTCCCAAGGGGTGGCACACCATGGGGGGGAGTCCTACTTGGACTCCCGATCCAAGTAGGATTCGCCCCCCCTTTCCTATTCCCACTAGGAGAAGGAGGGAAGGAGGAGGAGGAGAAAAGGAAAGGGGGCCAGCCCTCCCAACCCTAGTCCAATTAGGTTTGGGCTAGAGGGAGCGTGCGCCGCCACCTGGCCGCCGCCTCCTCTCTCCAATAGGGCCCATGAAGGCCCATTAACTCCCCCGGGGGAGGGGGTTCCGGTAACCCCCGGTACTCCAGAAAATGCCCGAACCTTTCCGAAACCATTCCAGTGTCCAAACATAACCTTCCAATATATCAATCTTTGTGTCTCGACCATTTTGAGACTGCTGTCATGTCCGTGATCTCATCCGGGACTCCGAACAAACTTCGGTTCATCAAATCACATAACTCATAATACAAATCATCATCGAACATTGAGCGTGTGGACCCTATGGGCTCGAGAACTATGTAGACATGACCGAGACACATCTCCGGTCAATAACCAATAGCGGAACCTGGCTGCTCATATTGGCTCCTACATATGCTACGAAGATCTCTACCGGTCAAACCGCATAACAACATGCGTTGTTCCCTTTGTCATCGGTACGTTACTTACCCGAGATTCGATCATCGGTATCATCATACCTAGTTCAATATCGTTACCGGCGAGTATCTTTACTCGTTCTGTAATGCATCATCCCGTGGCTAACTCATTAGACACATTACTAGCAAGGCTCATAGTGATGTGCATTACTGAGAGGGCCGAGAGATACCTCTCCGATACACGGAGTGACAGATCCTAATCTCGATCTATGCCAACTCAACAAACACCATCGTAGACACCTGTAGATCATCTTTATAATCACCCAGTTACCTTGTGACGTTTGATAGCACACAAGGTGTTCCTCCGGTATTCGGGAGTTGCATAATCTCATAGTTAGAGGAACATGTATAAGTCATGAAGAAAGCAATAAAAAAACTAAATGATCATTATGCTAAGCTAATGGATGGGTCTTGTCCATCACATCATTCTCTAATGATGTGACCCCGTGCATCAACTGACAACACATGTCTATGATCAGGAAACTTAACCATCTTGGATTAACGAGCTACTCTAGTATAGGCATACTAGGGACACTCTGTTTGTCTATGTACTCACACATGTACTAAGTTTTTGGTTAATACAATTCTAGCATGAATGATAAACATTTATCATGATATAAGGAAATATAAATAACAACTTTATTATTGCCTCTAGGGCATATTTCCTTCATTCAATACCTCTCTCAAAGACTAGAAAACCCAAGAGCTTGCCTATTGGCACACCAAAGACACATTTGGCCAGGTTAAGCATCATCTTGTAGACCCAGAGGTTTTCAAAGGTCTCCTGCAAATCATCTAACAAGGTGTAACACCCTCAATGCGACTATATCTCCCACGTGTCGAGGCACGACTTAGAGGCATAATCACATTGAAGGCATAAGTCGCAAGTGAGGCAATCTTCACACAACCCATGTACATATAAATATAAAGGGGGAATAATAATAATAGTTGGCTTACACTCGCCACGTCACATCAATGTACATAAATAGCATCCATCATACAAACACTCATGGCCCGACTACGGCGCCAAAATAGAAAAGACCCCCCAACATGCGACTAAACCCTGAATCAAACCCCGAGCAGGCACCACTACTGATCATCAGGAAAAGAAACATAGTATCGCTGAGAGTCCTCGTCGTACTCCCACTTCAGCTCGAACGCGCCATCCGGAGGAGTTTCATCGGTCCCTGCATCTGGTATAATAGTAAACTGTGAGCCACAAGGACTTAGCAATCTCGCACCCTCGCGATCAAGACTATTTAAGCTTAATAGGTTAGGAAGGGGTAATGTGAGTGGAGCTGCAGCAAGCGACTAGCATATATGGTGGCTAACTTATTCGCAAAAGAGAGCGAGAAGAGAAGGCAAGGCACGAGCGGTAACTAAGTAGAGCAGACTACGCAAGCATAACTCCAACGCCGTGTCGACTTCCCGGACCCGCCGAGAAGAGGCCATCACGGCAACACACGCGGTTGATTCATTTTAATTAATTAAGTTCAAGTTTTCTACAACCGGACATTAACAAATTCCCATCTGCCCATAACCGCGGGCACGGCTTTCGAAAGATCAATCCCTGCAGGGGGGTCCCAACTTAGCGCATAACAAGCTCTCACGGTCAACGAAGGAATAGACCTCCACCCAGGACCCACCGATCAGACTCGGTATCCCGGTACAACAAGATGATTCGTCAGGTCAAAACTAGTCCAGCAACACCGCCCGAATGTGCCGACAAATCCCGATAGGAGCTGCACATATCTCTTTCTCAGGGCACGCTCGGATAGGTCAAGCTACGAGTAAAACCAACCCTTGGGTTTCCCTGAGGTGGCCCCGCAGGCTGCCTGGTTCGGACCAACACTCAGAGGAGCACTGGCCCGTGGGGGGCTAAAATAAAGATGACCCTCGGGCTCCGGAAACCCAGGGGAAAGAAAAGGGTAGGTGTCAAATGGTAAAACCAATGTTGGGCATTGCTGGAAAAGCTTTAATCAAGGCGAACTATCAAGGGGTTCCCATTATAGCCCAACCGCGTAAGGGACGCAACAAACCGGGAACATAACACCGATATGACGGAAACTAGGGCGGCAAGAGTGGAACAAAACACTAGGCGAGAGGCCGAGCCTTCCACCCTTTACCAAGTATATAGATGAGTAAAGATAACATAGCAATATAATGATATCCCAACAAGTAAATAAGTGTCCCAACAAGGAACGGCTCCAATCTTCGCCTGCAACTAACAACGCTATAAGAAGGGCTGAGCAAAGCGGTAACATAGCCAATCAATGGTTTGCTAGGACAAAGGTGAGTTAGAGGCTCAAACATGGCAATTGGGAGGCTGACAAGCAAGTGGTAGGCATCGTAGCATTGGCAAAGCAAAAGAGCGAGCAAACTAGCATAGCAAAGATAGTAGTGATTTCAAGGGTGTGATCATCTTGCCTGCACAGTTGTCAGAATTGACTGGATCCTCAAAAGCAAACTCAACGGGCTCCTCGTTAGCGAACTCGTCTCCCGGCTCTACCCAACAACACAAACAAGCAACAAGGATACAATCAACCACGTGCAAGGGCAACCAATAAGATGCAAAGATGATATGCTATGCGGGATGCGATGCGGGATGCAAGAATGCAACATGTAACAGGAAATGCATGAACCTGGCCTCAACTTGGAAATCCAAGTGTGCCACTGGATAGAGGGGAAGAAATCCCCTGAAAACGATATAAAGATCATGGCAATCGGAGCTACGGTTAAGAAATGGCAAGCGTTTTACTAAACGAACCGATCTGCGATTTACAGCAACATGCCTCCTAAATGCAACAAAATGAACATGCTACAGCCACCCAACATGAAAACAAATTACATGGAAGGGATGTACTCATCACGCTTATCAAATCATCATGACTGAGGCATAGGCAAATTCATCCATTAAGGGATTCAAACAAGCATGGCAAAACTGAATAAGCAAAACAGATTTCAGACTTAGCGAAATTAACGCTAGTCTTGAATTTCAGACCACGATGCCCTCTTCGGAGCAGCAAAACAACATGAAGGAAAACCTGAACATGGCAATTAAGAGCATGGCATGGAGATACTCAACAAGCTTAACAAAACACCCAACATGACCTGGGGCCAAAAGGGTTCACAAAATACTCTACCGAGCACACGAACATCGATGAAACACAATCAGTTTTCAGACTTAGTGAAAACTGGGACATGCTGAAATAATAACTCACGGAGGCATATAAACGAGCTCGATGCTCTCACTACGGTGCAAGTCATGGCAAGGCAAGCATATATCCATTAAGAAGGCACAAAATGCTAGCTAGACATGGCAAGAACAATGGCATAGCATGCATGGATCACTAGCAATCACTCCGGCAAAATCGCAAAAGAGTTAACGATCTGCCCAAAACAGCAACTATCCAAAAGTTGAGCTCGATTGAGTCAACCTCGGGTGCTCCAACACAACAAGTAAAGACATGGATGGATTAAGCACAACAAGCATAACAAATCACTCTTACTGATCATCCTCAAAAGAGGCACAGATCACTAGGAAACAAGCCGAACATATAGCATCGTGAACTAAAACGACTCAGACTTAGTGAAAAACACTAAGTCCCTGAAATCTGAAATCTCAGATAGCCCTCTTCGCAATCTTGCACAAGACAACACACACCACCTAAAAATACATGGAAGGCACCTCTGGAAAGAAGACAACATGCTTAACAATTCATCCCAAAGGGGCACAGACATATCATGCACGGATTAAATATGGCAAAAATGACAAAAGTGCATGTTGAACTAACGGATCTGCAATTTAACTCAACATGCCTCCTTCCAACACCATTTTGGGCAACCAGATGACCTCCAATGCAAATGATGCAATGGAATGAAATGATGTACTCGTCGAGACGAAGAATTTGACATATCATACGCCCAAATCGGAGCTACGGATGCAAAGTGATGGCAGGTCAAACATGAGCATATGGGGTAGAAATTCCTGGGACTTAGAAAAAAAAAGGCACCCTAGGGTTTACTGTAGCAGCGCGGATCTGGATCGGGGCGGCACTGTAGCTCGGCGCACCCGAGCCCGGCGATGGCGGCGGTGGCGGATCCCGCCGGATCCGGCGACGGCGAGGCGGCCGGCGACGAGGGAAGCCGCGGGGGAGGGCCGGCGAGCCCCGGCCGGACCGGGCGAGGCCGGCGACGAGGCGCGGCCGGGCGGCGAGGGGAGCCGCGCCCGCGGCGGCCGGAGTTGTGGACGGGGGAGGGCCGGCGAGGTGCGGCCCGCGGCGGCCGGCGGCGGCGCGCGGTGGCTCCGGCCACCGGAGCCCAAGGAGGCAGCGGCGGGTGGAGGCGCGGGGGCGCAGCCCGGGTAGGCGGCGGCGGGGGCCGGCCTCGGGCCTGGCAGGCCCGCGCGGGCTGCGGCGGCGGGAGGCCACGTGGCGGCGTGGGAGTGGCGGCGGCGGAGACGTCCGGCGCGGACCGGACACGTCCGGCGCGTCGGAGGGAAAATTAGGGTTTTCGGGGGGAGGAGGAGATCCGAAAACGGGGGGATGTATATATAGGCATAGAGGGAGCTAGGAGAGTCCAAATGAGGTGTGGTTTTCGCCCACACGATCGTGATCGAACGACCGAGACGATGGAGCTGAGTTTGGTGGGTTTTGGGCCAAAATGGAGGGGTGTTGGGCTGCACACACACGAGGCCTTTTCGGACCCTCGGTTCACCGTTGGAGTATCAAACGAAGTCCAAATGACCCGAAACTTGACAGGCGGTCTACCGGTAGTAAACCAAGGCCGCATGGTAAGTCTCGGCCCAATCCGGAAATGTTTAATCCCCACACACAAAAGAAAGCTAGAAATGGCCACCGGAGGAGAACGAAGCGCCGGAATGCAAAACGGACAACGGGGAAAATGCTCGGATGCATGAGATGAACATGTATGCGAATGCAATGCACGTGATGACATGATATGAGATGCACGAAAACAAAAACAACACACGGAGACAGAGACCCGAACCCGAGAATTAAATATAACTTAATGCCGGAAACGGCAAGAGTCGGAGTACAATTGGGGAAGGTTACATGTGGGGCGTTACAACACTCCACCACTACGAAAAGATCTCGTCCCGAGATCTAGGACTGAAAGAACTCCGGGTACTCGGAACGGAGGTGATCCTCGCGTTCCCAGGTAGCTTCACGGTCGGAATGGTGTGACCACTTGACTTTGAGAAACTTGATTGACTTGTTGCGAGTTTTGCGTTCAGTCTCTTCAAGGATTGCAACTGGGTGCTCACGGTAGGAGAGATCTTCTTGGAGCTCAATGTCCTCGAAGTTGACGGTGCGCTCGGGCGTCTTGAAGCACTTACGGAGTTGCGAGACGTGAAACACATCATGAACATTGGCAAAGGTTGCAGGAAGCTCGAGTTGATAGGCGAGGTCGCCTCTCTTGCTGACGATCTTGAAAGGCCCGACGTATCTTGGGGCAAGCTTCCCTTTGATACCGAAGCGACGAGTCCCTTTCATTGGAGAGACGCGGAGGTAGACATGATCTCCGATCTCGAAAGCCAAATCACGGTGCTTGCTATCATAGTAGCTCTTCTGACGAGACTGGGCTGCTTTGAGGTTATCACGAATGACCTTGCACATTTCTTCTGCTTCTGTGATCAGGTCATTACCCAGCAGCTGACGTTCACCGGTTTCAGACCAGTTGAGAGGTGTACGGCACTTCCTACCATACAGAATTTCAAACGGGGCCTTGCCGGAACTTGCTTGGAAACTGTTGTTGTACGAGAATTCAGCATAAGGAAGGCAATCCTCCCACTTCATGCCGAAGGAGATAACACAAGCCCTGAGCATATCTTCAAGAATCTGGTTGACACGCTCGACTTGACCGCTTGTTTGAGGATGGAAAGCAGTGCTGAAGCGAATGTTGGTGCCCATGGCCTTCTGAAAAGAATCCCAGAACTTGGAGGTAAAGATGCTGCCACGGTCTGAAGATATCACTTGAGGAATACCGTGCAGAGAGACAATGCGGGAGGTGTAGAGCTCCGCCAATTGAGCTGCAGTGATTGACTCTTTGATAGGCAAGAAATGAGCCACTTTGGTCAGCTTGTCGATGACAACGAATATAGCATCATTGCCACGCTTGGACTTAGGAAACCCAGTCACGAAGTCCATTTCAATGTGGTCAAACTTCCATTCTGGAATGGCGAGAGGTTGGAGGAGACCTGCTGGCCTTTGGTGTTCTGCTTTCACTCTTCTGCAGACATCACATTCATTCACGAATTGAGCGATCTCGCGCTTCATTCGAGTCCACCAATAAGTTTGCTTCAGGTCTTGATACATCTTCGTGCTCCCAGGGTGGATGGAGAGGAGAGAGTTGTGAGCCTCATTCATGATCACTTTACGAAGTTCACCTTTGGGCACAACAATTCGATCCTCGAAGAAGAGAGTGTCCTTGTCATCAAGTCGGTAGCACTTGTACTTGGGCTGACTCTTTGCAATACCAATCTTCACCTTTTTCACCATAGCATCAAGAAGCTGGGCTTGGCGAATCTGGTCTTCCAAGGTAGGAGAAACTTGAAGGTTGACAAGGAAACCTTGAGGAACAACTTGCAGATTAAGTTTGCGGAAAGCTTCACACAGCTCGGGTTGATAAGGCTTGAGAATCAGACTGTTGCAATATGCCTTTCTGCTCAAAGCGTCAGCAATCACATTAGCCTTGCCTGGAGTATACTCGATACTCGGATTGTACTCTTGAATCATTTCGACCCATCGAGTCTGCCTGAGGTTGAGATTAGGCTGAGTGAAGATGTACTTGAGACTTTTGTGATCAGTGAAAATGTCCACTTTCCTTCCCAAGATAAGATGTCTCCAAGTCAACAATGCGTGCACAACTGCCGCCAACTCGAGATCATGAGTGGGGTAGTTCTTCTCATTTGGCTTCAACTGGCGAGAGGTATAAGCAACAACTTTCTTCTCTTGCATCAGTACTGCACCGAGACCTTGGAGAGAGGCATCACAAAAGACCTCGTACGGCTTGGTTTCATCAGGCGGAGTTAGAACTGGAGCAGTGATCAATTTCTCTTTCAAAGCGTTGAAAGCAACATCACACTCCGGAGACCAAACGTACTTGACGTGCTTCTGAAGAAGATTTGAGAGAGGCTTCGCGATCTTGGAGAAGTTTTCAACGAATCTTCGGCAATAACTTGCAAGACCGAGGAAGCTACGGAGTTGCTTCACATTCTGAGGAGGTTCCCAATTAACAATTGCAGACACCTTCTCAGGATCCACGGAAATGCCCTTGGCGGAGATAATATGCCCAAGATAAAGAACCTCATCGAGCCAAAACTCACACTTGGAGAACTTGGCATAGAATTGATGTTCCCTTAGCTTGTCAAGAACCAAACGCAAGTGTTTGGCATGATCTTCCTTGTTCTTCAAGAAAACCAGGATATCATCGAGATAGACCAAAACGAAGTCGTTGGTGTAGGGGTTGAAGATGAAGTTCATCATGCGAGAGAACGTCGGAGGAGCGTTAGCGAGGCCAAAAGACATAACAGTGTATTCATATGACCCATAGCTTGTTCTGAACGCCGTCTTCGGAATATCTTGTTCACGAATGCGAATTTGATGATAACCCATACGGAGATCAAGCTTGGAGAATACTTGGGCACCCTTGGGTTGTTCGAATAGCTCATTAATGTTGGGAAGTGGATACTTGTTCTTGATGGTCTTCTTGTTCAATGGACGGTAATCAACACAAAGTCGGTCCGTTCCATCCTTCTTCTTCACAAAAAGAACACCACAACCCCACGGAGAAGTACTAGGCCGAATGAGACCCATACTTTCTTGCTTATCGAGCTGTTTCTTCAACTCCTTTAACTCTTCGGGGCCGAGCTTGTAAGGCCGCTTGCACACCGGTTCCATACAGGGCTCAAGTTCAATAATGAATTCCACGGGTCGGTTTGGAGGCATGCCTGGGAGTTCTTCAGGGAAGACATCTTGATACTCACAAACAACCGGAATCTGCGAAATAGCATCCAATTCACCCTTCTTATTGAGAGAGAATAACCGGATGGTATTATCCCGAGCAGCAAAGACAATCACTTCCTCAGACGAATGAGTCAGTTGAATCTGCTTGGCTGCACAATCCAGCTGAGCTTTATGTTTAGAGAGCCAGTCCATCCCAAGAATGAGGTCGATATCGGAATTGCCAAGAACCATAGGAGAAGCCAAGAACTTGAATTCACCCAACATGATGGAAACATCTGGCACCTCCAGACTTGCACTCAATCGTTTGCCAGGAGAAACAATATCCATTTGTTTACCCAAATGCGAAGAAACGAACTCGTGCTTGGTGAAAAATGGCTTAGACATGAAACAATGCGATGCACCTGAATCAAAAAGAACTCTTGCAGGAATATCATTAACAGGAAGGTTACCCATGATCACATCTGACGAATCCTCTGCTTGAGCTGCATTCACCATATTGACCTTGGCGTGCTTGGGATTGTGCTTGACCACAGCTGTACTTGCCGATCTGACAGGAGGAGGAGGAGGAAGACGCCTCTGGTTGAAACACTTGTTAGCGTAGTGACCCTTCTGTTGGCACTTGTTGCACGTGACCTCTGAGAGCGGACGGTGGTACGGAGCACTCGATCTTGGAGCTTGAGACGAAGTCTTGTTCTGAAAGCCTGGGTTGGGTGGGTGGGAAGAACCACTGCCACCTTTGCTCTTCTGCTGATACGGCTGACGAAACGGAGGAGGAGGAAGCCAATACTTCTGCTGCTTGGTCACTTGAGTAGAGGACGAAGACGAAGTGTCTCTGACTCGCTTCCTGGAAGCATCACACCTGAGCTGAGCAGCCTCTTGCTTCAGTGCCATGTTGTAGAACTCATCGTATCTCAGCGGCTCGAAGAGGACAAGAGCGAGCTGAATCTCTTCACGAAGACCACCCCTGAACTGATAGATCATGCTCTTCTCATCAGGAACATCCTGCTTGGCAAAACAGGCGAGCTTCTGGAACAACTTGTTGTAGTCATAGACAGACAAAGAGCCTTGCTTCAGATTGCGAAATTCTTCACGTTTGCTTTCAGTCACACTTTGAGGAATGTGATGAGCGCGGAAATCACGACGGAAATCATCCCAAGTGATCAAACGTCCACCTCTGGAATCCCGGTACTACTGAAACCACTCTGCGGCCTGATCCTTGAGCTGGAAAGACGCGAACTTGACGAAATCTTCAGGTCTGACGTTGCTACATTCAAAATGCTTGCCCAGATCGACTAACCAATCATCAGCATCGGTAGCCTCAACGCAGTTACTGAACGTCTTTGGACCATTTGCGAGGAACTGATTCAGAGTTGCAAACTGGTTCTGGTTGCTGCCTTGGTTTGCTTGACTGCTTTGATTCCGCTCTTGGATGATTTGCATGATCAGCTGAGTATTTGCATTAGTAGCAGCCATCACAGCCTGCCATGCTTCCGGAGGAGGCGGAGGTGGCGGAGGATCTGGGTTCGGAGTCGTGCGCGTTGGAGGAGCCATCCTGAAGAGGTTGACCACCATTAGCACACAAATAGAAATATAGAAGGTGAATCCAACGGAATGAAAATTGCAACATAAGTCTTCACATCCGAACAAAATGAACGAATGCACATCTCTTGAAGTGGTCACATATTCCTAAATTGCGAAGCCACGAAGAATCAGGTAGAATAGGTTCATCAACGAGGAATGGAATCAACATATGACGTCGGAGAAGAACGAATACCACAACTCGAAATAAAACCAAGGGTTGGCTTGCGGAATAAGCCGGAACAAACACATGATAGAAATTTCGTCCGAAGCGTTCGTGGTAGGACCTACACGGGCTCGACCGTACAGCACCATCATGTACAAGGCAGTGCACATGACATACGAAGCGTCCCCGAGTCAGCATAGCCAAGGACTCTTTAAGACACAACGAGACCACTGTAAAATCGACCGTGAATAGGCGAACCACTAGACGTCGAACCCCAATTTCATATCACACATCTGTTGGAAAGATATCCTAAGGCTACTTGAATTCCCACCTATGAAATTCCCGAAACTTTCCGGTTATGCAATCAGGTGTTGAGGATACAGGGGAAGCATAATATCTCACCCAAGCTAGCAAAACCTACATCCAGCTGCATCCATCGTTCAACACATAACCAAGAAACCTTCGGAAACCATCTATCTCAACCTTCGAAAAGCATCCGTTATACAAGTTATGGCGATACTCCCGAACTCCCGCCCCAGTACTGGGTGGCGTCGAGGTTATCTCACCAACGAACTGCATAAAGGAGATTTTCGATGTCGCGCACATATCTCAAGTATGCCAGAATTGCAACGATAGAATTATGATGACAACACCTCAGAGCTCAACTCCCCGGGACACTTCCACTAAACCCCTGACAGGAGGCACCAAGACAGTATTCTCATCATAAGCCATCGGAACAAAACTAAGATACTCGCGTGATCCTAAAATTTTTTTTTAGTGAAATTTGAGAAGAGAAGAGTCAAAACTCTACGTCAGGATGCCTTACCAGAGCGATGAGGAGACTGGGAAGTAAAAAGAATTCCTAAGCTCTCCGATATATAATTCCTAAGGACTCAAAACATTTTTCTAGACACAACTCGGCTGCTAGAAACGATCAAGCAATGGGGCTCCTAAGGTCGGGGAAGGCTCTGATTACCAACTTGTAACACCCTCGATGCGACTATATCTCCCACGTGTCGAGGCACGACTTAGAGGCATAATCGCATTGAAGGCATAAGTCGCAAGTGAGGCAATCTTCACACAACCCATGTACATATAAATATAAAGGGGGAATAATAATAATAGTTGGCTTACACTCGCCACGTCACATCAATGTACATAAATAGCATCCATCATACAAACACTCATGGCCCGACTACGGCGCCAAAATAGAAAAGACCCCCCAACATGCGACTAAACCCTGAATCAAACCCCGAGCAGGCACCACTACTGATCATCAGGAAAAGAAACATAGTATCGCTGAGAGTCCTCGTCGTACTCCCACTTCAGCTCGAACGCGCCATCCGGAGGAGTTTCATCGGTCCCTGCATCTGGTATAATAGTAAACTGTGAGCCACAAGGACTTAGCAATCTCGCACCCTCGCGATCAAGACTATTTAAGCTTAATAGGTTAGGAAGGGGTAATGTGAGTGGAGCTGCAGCAAGCGACTAGCATATATGGTGGCTAACTTATTCGCAAAAGAGAGCGAGAAGAGAAGGCAAGGCACGAGCGGTAACTAAGTAGAGCAGACTACGCAAGCATAACTCCAACGCCGTGTCGACTTCCCGGACCCGCCGAGAAGAGGCCATCATGGCAACACACGCGGTTGATTCATTTTAATTAATTAAGTTCAAGTTTTCTACAACCGGACATTAACAAATTCCCATCTGCCCATAACCGCGGGCACGGCTTTCGAAAGATCAATCCCTGCAGGGGGGTCCCAACTTAGCGCATAACAAGCTCTCACGGTCAACGAAGGAATAGACCTCCACCCAGGACCCACCGATCAGACTCGGTATCCCGGTACAACAAGATGATTCGTCAGGTCAAAACTAGTCCAGCAACACCGCCCGAATGTGCCGACAAATCCCGATAGGAGCTGCACATATCTCTTTCTCAGGGCACGCTCGGATAGGTCAAGCTACGAGTAAAACCAACCCTCGGGTTTCCCTGAGGTGGCCCCGCAGGCTGCCTGGTTCGGACCAACACTCAGAGGAGCACTGGCCCGTGGGGGGCTAAAATAAAGATGACCCTCGGGCTCCGGAAACCCAGGGGAAAGAAAAGGGTAGGTGTCAAATGGTAAAACCAATGTTGGGCATTGCTGGAAAAGCTTTAATCAAGGCGAACTATCAAGGGGTTCCCATTATAGCCCAACCGCGTAAGGGACGCAACAAACCGGGAACATAACACCGATATGACGGAAACTAGGGCGGCAAGAGTGGAACAAAACACTAGGCGAGAGGCCGAGCCTTCCACCCTTTACCAAGTATATAGATGAGTAAAGATAACATAGCAATATAATGATATCCCAACAAGTAAATAAGTGTCCCAACAAGGAACGGCTCCAATCTTCACCTGCAACTAACAACGCTATAAGAAGGGCTGAGCAAAGCGGTAACATAGCCAATCAATGGTTTGCTAGGACAAAGGTGGGTTAGAGGCTCAAACATGGCAATTGGGAGGCTGACAAGCAAGTGGTAGGCATCGTAGCATTGGCAAAGCAAAAGAGCGAGCAAACTAGCATAGCAAAGATAGTAGTGATTTCAAGGGTGTGATCATCTTGCCTGCACAGTTGTCAGAATTGACTGGATCCTCAAAAGCAAACTCAATGGGCTCCTCGTTAGCGAACTCGTCTCCCGGCTCTACCCAACAACACAAACAAGCAACAAGGATACAATCAACCACGTGCAAGGGCAACCAATAAGATGCAAAGATGATATGCTATGCGGGATGCGATGCGGGATGCAAGAATGCAACATGTAACAGGAAATGCATGAACCTGGCCTCAACTTGGAAATCCAAGTGTGCCACTGGATAAAGGGGAAGAAATCCCCTGAAAACGATATAAAGATCATGGCAATCGGATCTACGGTTAAGAAATGGCAAGCGTTTTACTAAACGAACCGATCTGCGATTTACAGCAACATGCCTCCTAAATGCAACAAAATGAACATGCTACAGCCACCCAACATGAAAACAAATTACATGGAAGGGATGTACTCATCACGCTTATCAAATCATCATGACTGAGGCATAGGCAAATTCATCCATTAAGGGATTCAAACAAGCATGGCAAAACTGAATAAGCAAAACAGATTTCAGACTTAGCGAAATTAACGCTAGTCTTGAATTTCAGACCACGATGCCCTCTTCGGAGCAGCAAAACAACATGAAGGAAAACCTGAACATGGCAATTAAGAGCATGGCATGGAGATACTCAACAAGCTTAACAAAACACCCAACATGACCTGGGGCCAAAAGGGTTCACAAAATACTCTACCGAGCACACGAACATCGATGAAACACAATCAGTTTTCAGACTTAGTGAAAACTGGGACATGCTGAAATAATAACTCACGGAGGCATATAAACGAGCTCGATGCTCTCACTACGGTGCAAGTCATGGCAAGCCAAGCATATATCCATTAAGAAGGCACAAAATGCTAGCTAGACATGGCAAGAACAATGGCATAGCATGCATGGATCACTAGCAATCACTCCGGCAAAATCGCAAAAGAGTTAACGATCTGCCCAAAACAGCAACTATCCAAAAGTTGAGCTCGATTGAGTCAACCTCGGGTGCTCCAACACAACAAGTAAAGATATGGATGGATTAAGCACAACAAGCATAAAAAATCACTCTTACTGATCATCCTCAAAAGAGGCACGGATCACTAGGAAACAAGCCGAACATATAGCATCGTGAACTAAAACGACTCAGACTTAGTGAAAAACACTAAGTCCCTGAAATCTGAAATCTCAGATAGCCCTCTTCGCAATCTTGCACAAGACAACACACACCACCTAAAAATACATGGAAGGCACCTCTGGAAAGAAGACAACATGCTTAACAATTCATCCCAAAGGGGCACAGACATATCATGCACGGATTAAATATGGCAAAAATGACAAAAGTGCATGTTGAACTAACGGATCTGCAATTTAACTCAACATGCCTCCTTCCAACACCATTTTGGGAAACCAGATGACCTCCAATGCAATTGACGCAATGGAATGAAATGATGTACTCGTCGAGACGAAGAATTTGACATATCATACACCCAAATCGGAGCTACGGATGCAAAGTGATGGCAGGTCAAACATGAGCATATGGGGTAGAAATTCCTGGGACTTAGAAAAAAAAGGCACCCTAGGGTTTACTGTAGCAGCGCGGATCTGGATCGGGGCGGCACTGTAGCTCGGCGCAGCCGAGCCCGGCGATGGCGGCGGTGGCGGATCCCGCCGGATCCGGCGACGGCGAGGCGGCCGGCGACGAGGGAAGCCGCGGGGGAGGGCCGGCGAGCCCCGGCCGGACCGGGCGAGGCCGGCGACGAGGCGCGGCCGGGCGGCGAGGGGAGCCGCGCCCGCGGCGGCCGGAGTTGTGGACGGGGGAGGGCCGGCGAGGTGCGGCCCGCGGCGGCCGGCGGCGGCGCGCGGTGGCTCCGGCCACCGGAGCCCAAGGAGGCAGCGGCGGGTGGAGGCGCGGGGGCGCAGCCCGGGTAGGCGGCGGCGGCGGCCGGCCTCGGGCCTGGCGGGCCCGCGCAGGCTGCGGCGGCGGGAGGCCACGTGGCGGCGTGGGAGTGGCGGCGGCGGAGACGTCCGGCGCGGACCGGACACGTCCGGCGCGTCGTGGGAAAATTAGGGTTTTCGGGGGGAGGAGGAGATCCGAAAACGGGGGGATGTATATATAGGCATAGAGGGAGCTAGGAGAGTCCAAATGAGATGTGGTTTTTGCCCACACGATCGTGATCGAACGACCGAGACGATGGAGCTGAGTTTGGTGGGTTTTGGGCCAAAATGGAGGGGTGTTGGGCTGCACACACACGAGGCCTTTTCGGACCCTCGGTTCACCGTTGGAGTATCAAACGAAGTCCAAATGACCCGAAACTTGACAGGCGGTCTACCGGTAGTAAACCAAGGCCGCATGGCAAGTCTCGGCCCAATCCGGAAATGTTTAATCCCCACACACAAAAGAAAGCTAGAAATGGCCACCGGAGGAGAACGAAGCACCGGAATGCAAAACGGACAACGGGGAAAATGCTCGGATGCATGAGATGAACATGTATGCGAATGCAATGCACGTGATGACATGATATGAGATGCACGAAAACAAAAACAACACACGGAGACAGAGACCCGAACCCGAGAATTAAATATAACTTAATGCCGGAAACGGCAAGAGTCGGAGTACAATTGGGGAAGGTTACATGTGGGGCGTTACACAAGGTCTCCTTCTTCCTGGATTTCACAACAATGTCATCCACATAAGCGTGAACATTACGTCCAATATGGTTGTGTAGGCAATTCTGGACACAACATTGATAAGTCGCCTAGGCACTCTTGAGCCCAAAAGGCATAGACACATAGAAGAAGGCTCCAAAGGGAGTGATGAAAGATGTCTTCTCCTGGTCCTTAACTGCCATCTTGATGTGATGATAACTAGAATAAGCATCTAAAAACTCAAATGCTCACAACCCGCCGTAGCATCAATGATCTGATCAATACGAGGAAGAGCAAAGGGATCAGCCGGGCAGGCCTTGTTAAGGTCCGTGTAATCCATACACATACGCCAAGTGTCATTTTTCTTATGTACCAGCACCGTGTTAGCCAACCATTTAGGATGAAAAAACTCCCACAATAAACCCGGCCGCCAAGAGCTGGGCCACTGATACGTCTCCAATGTATCTATAATTTTGATTGTTCCATGCTATTATATTATCAATCTTGGATGTTTTATATGCTATTTTATATGATTTTTGGGACTAACCTATTAACCTAGAGCCCTGTGCCACTTTCTGTCTTTTCCTTGTTTTTGAGCTTTATAGAAAAGGAATACCAAACGGAGTCCAATTGACGTGCCAATTTTTGATGATATTTTATGGACCAAAAGAAGCCCCTGAAGTAAAAGAGTTGGGCCAGAAGAGTCCCGAGCCATCCACGAGGGTGGAGGGCGTGCCCTACCCCCTGGGCTCGCCCCCTATCTCGTGGACAACTAGGAGACCCCCCTGACGTGAGACCTACGCCAAAAATTCCTATAAATACAGAAACCCCCGAAAAGAAACCTAGATCAGGAGTTCCGCCGCCGCAAGCCTCTGTAGCCACCAAAAACCAATAGGGACCCTGTTCCGGCACCCTGCCGGAGGGGGGATCCATCACCGGTGCCCATCTTCATCATCCCGGCACTCTCCGTGACGAGAAGGGAGTAGTACACCCTCGGGGCTGAGGGTATGTACCAATAGCTATGTGTTTGATTTCTCTCTCTCTCTCTGTCATGTTCTTCATTCGGCACAATCTTGATGTATCGCGAGCTTTGCTATTATAGTTGGATCTTATGATGCTTCTCCCCCTCCACTCTCTTGTAAGGGATTGAGTTTTCCCTTTGAAGTTATCTTATTGGATTGAGTATTTAAGGATTTGAGAACACTTGATGTATGTCTTGCATGTGCTTATCTGTGGTGACAATGGGATATTCACGTGATCCACTTGATGTATGTTTTGGTGATCAACTTGCGAGTTCCGTGACCTTGTGAACTTATGCATAGGGGTTGGCACACGTTTTCGTCTTGACACTCCGGTAGAAAATTTGGCGCACTCTTTGAAGTTCTTTGTGTTGGTTGAATAGATGAATCTGAGATTGTGTGATGCATATCGTATAATCATAACCATGGATACTTGATGTGACATTGGAGTAACTAGGTGACATTAGGGTTTTGGTTGATTTGTGTCTTAAGGTGTTATTCTAGTACGAACTCTAGGATAGATTTAACGGAAAGAATAGCTTCGTGTTATTTTACTACAGACTCTTGAATAGATCGATCAAAAAGAATAACTTTGAAGTGGTTTCGTGCCCTACAATAATCTCTTCGTTTGTTCTCCGCTATTAGTGACTTTGGAGTGACTCTTTGTTGCATGTTGAGGGATTGTTATATGATCCAATTATGTTATTATTGTTGAGAGAACTTGCACTAGTGAAAGTATGAACCCTAGGCCTTGTTTCAACGCATTGCAATACCGTTTTCGCTCACTTTTATCATTAGTTACCTTGCTGTTTTTATATTTTCAGATTACAAAAACCTATATCTACCATCCATATTGCATCACCATCTCTTCGCCGAACTAGTGCACCTATACAATTTACCATTGTATTGGGTGTGTTGGGGACACAAGATACTCTTTGTTATTTTGTTGCAGGGTTGTTTGAGAGAGACCATCTTCATCCTACGCCTCCCATAGATTGATAAACCTTAGGTCATCCACTTGAGGGAAATTTGCTACTGTCCTACAAACCTCTGCACTTGGATTCCCAACAGCGTCTACAAGAAGAAGGTTGTGTAGTAGACATCAAGCTCTTTTCCGGCGCCATTGCCGGGGAGGTTAGTGTTTGAAGGTATATGTTTAGATCTTGCAATCAAATCTTTTACTTTCTTGTTTTATCACTAGTTTAGTCTATAAAAGAAAACTACAAAAAATGGAATTAAGGTTGCCTCATATGCTTCATCTTTTAATGTCTTTTGTGAAAATAAGTATTCCGATAATTGTGCCAAAGTGTTAGAAGAAGAACGCGTTAAAATGTTTGGCACTAAATCTTCGATTGATGAACATGATTGCAATGTTATTAGTATGAATTCTTTGAATATCCATGATGCTAATGATATGCAAAGCCACAAGCTTGGAGATGCTATGTTTGATGAAGAGGATATTTTTTGTCCCCCAAGTATTGATGAGCAAATTTATTATGATGAAAGCATCCCTCCTATCTATGATGATTATTGTGATGACACGTATGCTATAAACAATAATGATATCCATGAAACTTGTCATCATGATTTTAACTTTCAATTGGATTATGCCTCATATGATAATTATATTGTTGAGTTTGCTCCCACTATTATTCATGATAAGAAATCCGCTTATGTGGAGAGTAATAAAATTTCTATGCTTGTAGATAATGAAAAGAATGCTTTATGTGATAGTTATATTGTTGAATTCATTCATGATGCTACTGAAAATTATTACGAGGGAGGAATATATGCTTGTAGGAGTTGCAATAATATCAAGTTTCTTCTCTACATGTTGAAAATCTTGAAGTTTTGCTTGCTTTACCTTCCTATGCAAGTCGATTCTTGTTCCCCTAAATTGTTTGCTCACAAAATCCCTATGCATAGGAAGTGGGTTAGACTTAAATGTGCTAGACATATTCTTCATGATGCTCTCTTTATGTTTCAATTCTTACCTTTTATGTGAGCATCATTGAAATCATCATGCCTAGCTAGGGGTGTTAAACGTTAGCGCTTGTTGGGAGGTAACCCAATTTTATTTTTGTTCTTTGCTTTTTGTTCCTGTTTAGTAATAAATAATTCATCTAGATTCTATTATGATTGTGTTTTTATATTTTAATTAGTGTTTGTGCCAAGTAAAGCCTTTAGGATCTTCTTGGGTGATTGTTGTTTGATCTTGCTGATAAAAACAGAAAGTATGCGCTCACAAAAATAATTATCAATTATTACCAGAGAGCGAAAAAATACCAATTCCAACAGCAGTAGATCAATATACGTTTTATCCTGGTCGTCCTAATTGTTCAGAAATTTTGGAGTTACAGAAGTATTCGAAACCTCCATATTGCTACAGACTGTTCTGTTTTTGACAGATTCTGTTTTTTATGTGTTGTTTGCTTATTTTGATGAATCTATGAGTAGTATCGGAGGGTATGAACCATAGAGAAGTTGGAATATAGTAGATATTACACGAATATGAATTTATAATAAGTTCACTATAGTACCAAAAGTGGTGATTTATTTTCATATACTAACGGAGCTTATGAGTTTTCTGTTGAGTTTTGTGTTGTGAAGTTTTGGGTAAAGATTCGATGGACTATGGAATAAGGAGTGGCAAGAGCCTAAGATTGGGGATGCCCAAGGCACCCCAAGGTAATAATCAAGGACAACCAAGAGCCTAAGCTTGGGGATGCCCCGGATGGCATCCCCTCTTTCGTCTTCGTTCATCGGTAACTTTACTTGAGGCTATATTTTTATTCACCACATGATATGTGTTTTGCTTGGAGCGTCATTTTATTTTCTTTTGTTCTACTTGCTATTTGAATAAAATACCAAGATATAAAATTCTTAAATTTTAGAGAGTCTTCACATAGTTACATAATTATTCAACTACTCATTGGTCTTCACTTATATCTTTTGGAGTAGTTTGTCCTTTGCTCTAGTGCTTCACTTATATCTTTTTTTAGAGCAAGGCGATAGTTTTATTCTAAAGAAATAGATGAACTCTCATGCTTAACTTATATTATTTTGAGAGTCTTAAATAGCATGGTAATTTTCTTAGGTTATGAATTTAGTCCTAATATGATGGGCATCCAAGATGGGTAAAATAAAAACTTTCATATAAAGTGCATTGAATACTATGAGAAGTTTGATGCTTTATGATTGTTTTGAGATATGAAGATGGTTATATCAGAGTCATGCTAGTTGAGTAGTTGTGAATTTGAGAAATACTTGTGTTGAGGTTTGCAAGTCCCGTAGCATGCACGTATGGTAACGATTGTGTAACAAATTTGAAGCATGATGTGTTTCTTTGATTGTCTTCCTTATGAGTGGCGGTTGGGGACGAGCGATGGTCTTTTCCTACCAATCTATCCCCCTAGGAGCATGCGCGTAGTGCTTGGTTTTGATGACTTGTAGATTTTTGCAATAAGTATGTGAGTTCTTTATGACTAATGTTGAGTCCATGGATTATACACACTCTCACCCTTCTACCATTGCTAGCTTCTCTTGTGCCACACAACTTTCGCCGGTACCACAACACCCACCATTACCTTCCTCAAAACAGCCATCATACCTACCTATTATGGCATTTCCATAGCCATTCCGAGATATATTGCCATGCAACTTTCCACCGTTCCGTTTATTATGACACGCTCCATCATTGTCATATTGCTTTGCATGATCATGTAGTTGACATCGTATTTGTGGCAAGCCCACCTTCATAATTCTTTCATACATGTCACTCTTGATTCATTGCACATCCAGGTATACCGCCAGAGGCATTCACATAGAGTCATATTTTGTTCTAAGCATCGATTTTTAATTCTTGAGTTGTAAGTAAATAAAAGTGTGATGATCTTCCTTTTTAGAGTATTGTCCCAGTGAGGAAAGGGTGATGGATACTATGATTCCCCCACAAGTAGGGATGAGACTCCAGACGAAAAATAATAAAAAAGAGGCCAAAAAAAGAGAAAGGCCCAAATAAAAAAATAAAAAAATGAGAGAAAAGGAGAGAAGGGACAATGCTACTATCCCTTTTCCACACTTGTGCTTCAAAGTAGCACCATGATCTTCATGATAGAGAGTCTCTTATGTTGTCACTTTCATATACTAGTGGGAAATTTTCATTGTAGAACTTGGCTTGTATATTCCAATGATGGGCTTCCTCAAATTGCCCTACGTCTTCGTGAGCAAGCAAGTTGGATGCACACCCACTTAGTTTATTTTGTTGAGCTTTCATACACTTATAGCTCTAGTGCATCCGTTGCATGGCAATCCCTACTCACTCACATTGATATCTATTGATGGGCATCTCCATAGCCCATTGATACGCCTAGTTGATGTGAGACTATCTTCCTCTTTTTTGTCTTCTCCACAACCACCATTCTATTCCACCTATAGTGCTATGTCCATGGCTCGCGCTCATATATTGCATGAAAGTTGAAAAAGTTTGAGAATACTGAAGTATGAAACAATTGCTTGGCTTGTCATCGGGGTTGTGCATGATTGGAGTTTTGTGTGAGGAAAATGAAGCATAGCCAAACTATATGATTTTGTAGGGATGAGCTTTCTTTGGCTATGTTATTTTGAGAAGACATAATTGCTTGGTCTGTATGCTTGAAGTATTATTATTTTTATATCAATATTAAGCTTTTGTCTTGAATCTTGCGGATCTGAACATTCATGCCACAATAAAGAAAATTACATTGATAATTTTGTTAGGTAGCATTCCACATCAAAAATTCTGTTATTATCATTTACCTACTCAAGGACGAGCAGGAATTAAGCTCGAGGATGCTTGATACGTCTCCAACGTATCTATAATTTTTCATTGTTCCATGCTATTATATTATCAATATGGGATGATTTATATGCATTTATATGCTATTCTATATGATTTTTGGGACTGACCTATTAACCTAGAGCCCAGTGTCAGTTTCTGTTTTTTCCTTATTTTTGAGTTTTACAAAAAAGGAATAGCAAATGGAGTCCAATTGACGTGCCAATTTTTGAAGATTTTTTATGGACCAAAAGAAGCCCCCGAAGTAAAAGAGTTGTGCCACAAGAGTCCCAAGCCATCCACGAGGGTGGAGGGCGCGCCCTACCCCCTGGGCTCGCCCCCCTATCTCATGGACGACTCGGAGACCCCCCTGACGTGAGACCTAGGACAAAAATTCCTATAAATACAGAAACCCCCGAAAAGAAACCTAGATCAGGAGTTTCGCCACCGCAAGCCTCTATAGCCACCAAAAACCAATCGGGACCCTGTTCCGGCACCCTGCCGGAGGGGGGATCCATCACCGGTGGCCATCTTCATCATCCCGGCACTCTCCATGACGAGGAGGGAGTAGTTCATCCTCTGGTATGAGGGTGTGTACCAATAGCTATGTGTTTGATCTCTCTCTCTCTCTCCTACCTGGCGCGCCAAATGTCGGATGTGGGGTTCCGGCAAACCCTTAAGGTTCGAACACTGGGGTGCACGCGAAGTCTTTCCTTCCCATGAATCGACGCCCTAGCTCACTAAGATCTCGCGGACGAACTCGACGAACTCGCAACACAGGAAGACACAAGATTTATACTGGTTTGGACCACCGTTGTGGTGTAATACCCTACTCCAGTGTGGTGGTTGTGGATTGCCTCTAGGGCTGACGATGAATAGTACAAGGGAAGAACAGCCTCCTGAGGTTGAGGTGTTCTTGTGAGTAGGCTCTTGATCGGGTTGGATCAAGCTAAGATGAGATATCTCTACTATGGTGGCTAGCTCTACTTATATAGGCCCTGGTCCTCTTCCCAAATATCGAGTGGGAAGGGAGCCAAGAATGGCAGGCTAATTCGGAGGGGGACAACTAGTACAAGCTATCCTGACAAAAGTGGTCTTCGCCTGCCAAAGGCTCTGGTGGTGACGCCGTCTTGGGCTCCACGATGACCTCTGTCTTGCCGTCCTCCTAGTCTTGGTCTTGTTGCAGCTATATAGCAACCTTTGCCTAATGGCTCGGTACTCTTTGCCTGCGCTGGCCTCCTTAGCACCAAAGAGGAAAAAAGGACGCTGCGCGCGCTGGCGCCCGCCTGGTGCCGTGCGTCATGGCTCACGTCATGTGGGTCTCGTGAGGTTTACCCCGCCTTGATATCTCCGCTCCTCGTGAGCCTGCCTGGCTAGGCCACTCCCGAGGAGGTCTTGTGTCGTCCGCCTCGCGAGGCTTGGGCCCTCGCGAGGGTCTTGGATGCTTTGTTGGTGATGATGGGCCATACGGCCTGCTGGCTCAGCCACGCCGCGGGCTGCAGGCAGGCAAGTCTGGGGACCCCCGTTCCCAGGACGTTGACAGTAGCCCCCGGGCCCAAGGTGCGCTCGGGCTTCGCTTTGCAGCGAAGCCAAGGGCCAAGTTCGGAGAACCGCGGGCCCCAAAAGCCTGCGGCCTCGATTGACGCGTGGCGGTTGACCGGACGTGGGCGTCTCCGCTTCCCCACGCTGCCTCGGCATGCATGACTTGACAAGTCCCTGCGACATGCAAGGAAAACCATCATTACCTATGATTTTGGGAGACGCCGATTGGCCTTCTCTCGCTATAAATGGGGAAGGGGAGGAGCCCCCGTTGCCCATCTCTTCCTCGCTTGCTTGCTTCTTCCTCCTTGCTCCACTGCCAACAACAATGGCGCCCATCAGAAAGTTTTCTACTGAAGAGAAAGGAAAGGCTCCCCGCGATGATACGGGGCCTCTTCCGCCGAAGAAGAGGTCGATCCATCGCCGTGATGAGGCGGCGATGCAAGTGGTGTCGAGGCCTTGGTGCGTGCGGCCTCTTCCGGGGTACCCGCCGCCTCTGTACGCCCAAGCCGAGGGCTCGGGAGAACAGAGTGACGAGCAGCGCCACCCACGCCACATCCAGTTCCGCCGCGTCTCGGTGACGTGTGCCGCCGCCCCTGGGGTTCACGCCGCAGACTCCTCACGCGAGTTAGTGTTGTGGGCGCCGATGCCTCCGAGCTCCTAGATCCGCTTCCCGCGGTTCTTCTCTAACGTGATGCCGCCGAGGGGGCCTCTCGAGCTCTGGCTGCAACACGCCGACTGCAGCGCTCCGGCGACCGGAGCGGAGATCGAAGCGGTCCCCACCGGCAAGATCTTCATGACGCGCGGCTGGGGCGAGATCGCGCGGGTCTACCGTGCGAGGGGCACCCTCGCGATCCACTTCGAGTACGATGGCGTCTCCACGCTCTTCTTCAAGGTCTTTGATGCCGAGGGCCGCCGCCTGGAGTGCTACTCCAAAGAGGAGCGTGAGGCTGATGCGCGCCCTGCTCGCGACCAGTCCAGCAGCAGCAGGCCTTGGGAGTCCACCAGCTCTCCTGAGCTCTATGAGACTCCAGAGACAAGCGACGATAGCTACGTGCCCTCGAGCTCTTGCTGTGCTCGGAGCAGAGCTGCGGCGTCCGGCCGCCGCCGCCGCTGATCTGGATGGGGTTGGCGCCGGCCTCCTGTGGCCCATTGTTGATGATGGCGTCCACCACGAGAGGATGTAGATAGGATTCCCCTTAGTATCAGCTTTTGTTTCCTGCAATGAATCATGAATTACCCCGTGGGGGCATGTAAGGGTCCGTAATGTCCTTTGTGCTTATCTTCCTTATTATGAGAATTTGGTGAACGCATGTCCCGTTAAGGCTCGCCCCCTTTCTTTTCTCACGATAGCTTGTTGCTCTATGCCGACAGGTCCTGGTCCCCAGGCAGGCTATAGCTGTCGCTGGTATGCCAGGTCGCGTGCCATGGTCAAGGCCAGGAGGTGTGCGGCCCGAGGTCCACTAAGAGCCCCTGAGACGCGATGCTCAGGAGGTCCCCCTTAGCGCTCAAGCGGCCATGGTAAGGCAACAAAGGGAGTTGACGTGGTCGCAACAGTGATGCGGCAAGGTGTGAGTGACCATTAGGCCCATACATTTAGCCAATCCGAGTGCGGGACTTATCTTGTTGATCTCATGGCGACTCCTGACATTGTGCTAGGGCTGCGCGCCTACTCATGCGGCATAGCTAGGCTGGCCCATACGAGTTTCCCTCCCCTCATGCTCTCCTTAGTGCTCTACGTCCTCAGGTCCTGACCCTCGAGCGAGCTCAGCCGCCGCTGGTATGCCAGGTCACGATGCCGTAGTCAAGGCAAGGGGGTGAGGGCTGGAGAGATAGTAAGAGATCCTGAGTCACGATGCTCAGGAGCCCCCCTTTTAATGCGCAAGCGAATTGCACGAGAGAAAAGGAGACTCGCGGTGCTGCCTGCTATCCTTCCCACGGGGTCCCTGTGAACAGGCACAAGAAGAAACACATTTTGCCGTTCCAGCTGTCAGCCTGCCTCTGGTTGCTCTGGATGAGGAGAAAGCACTGAGGGCCTGGTGAGGTGACGTGCGCGGGGCGTGCCGCGAGCCAGAGCTCGACCGCTCAGATTTGTGCACCAGCGTCGTGCCTGTGTGGAGGCCCCGGGGGGACGATGATCGAGCAGGTGATAGCAGTTGGCAGGTTAGGCATGGAGAGCAGATCAGCTTGGATAAATGCAGGAAGATACATGCCATCGGGTCCGGCCCGAGCGGCTTGGGGATGATGCAGCCCGAGGGGCGCACCCAACAAGGTAAGCTAAAGACATAAGCAAAAGGGATACATGCCGCAGGGACAGACCCACGTGGCCTGGGAATAATGCAACCTGTGGGGCGCTCCCAGCTAAACGAGCTTGGAAGATGTCACCTGGTTCTATAGACGAAGCAGAGTTGGTGCAGCTGAAGGCGTGCGCTGGAGAAAGGACTCCTCATGAGCCGCCAGAACCCTGAGCCTCGGGAGGCTCTGGGGCTCGGGAGGTTCCCTGAAGACCATCTCCATCTCCTCCAGAACGGCGTGGTACCTGGCTTCCTGAGCCGCCAGTGCACGTCGCATGTTGCGCTGATAGGCCGACGCCACGCTCGGCAAGCCAAAGGGCATACGAATGTAGCTGTGCGGCGGGCCCTCACAGCGGCCCACACGCGAAGGCCAGAAACGCTCTTCAGATGCGGCCCTGTTGAGCCCTGGGACATCGATGCAGACGCGCAGCCTAGCATCCTCGCCAGGATGCGGAGCTGCGCCTTGTGGGCGGCCATCGCCGCACATGGCTCTTGCTTCTTGCAGTTCCTCGGTGGTCTTGGTGATGAACTCCTGGGTGGTGGGCACTCCTTGCCCTATGCTCTCCTGAGGGTCGCGTGCCGCGAAGCACGCCTCCAAGTGGTGCCCAAGCGCCTCCCTCGTGAGGTTGGCAAGGTCTGAGGCCCTCCAGAAGAGAGCCCCCGAGCCCTGCCTGAGGAGGGCGCTGGGCGCGCCTTCCTATGCGATGGAGGGAGGTGCCCCTAGAGCGGGCGCTGGTCCTGACATGGCTTCTGTCGTGACGCTGTCCTCCTGAGGTCCTGCGCGGTGCGGCTTCTTCTTCTTGGGGATGGTCTCCAGAGGGCCTTCATTTCTGCTATCAGGGTCGTCGATTGCAGCGGCTTGAAAGGCGCGCTCGAGCGAGCACACCACATCCCTCTCTTCACACGGAACCGTGATGATTCCTCCGCTTCCTGGCATCTTGAGAACGTTGTAGCTGTGATGAGTGACTGCCATGAAACTGGCCAGGGCTAGATACCCGAGGATGGCATTGTATGGCAGGCGGATGTGCGCGACGTCGAAGTCGATGAGCTCAGTGCGGTAGTTCTTGCGGTCCCTGAAGGTGACAGGCAGGCGGACCTGCCCTATTGGCGTGGTGGAGCTGTCGGTCACTCCTGAGAAAGGCTTGGTGAGCTGGAGCTGCTCATATGGCACTTGGAGGTTGTCGAAGGTGTCGACGGATAGGAAGTTGAGCCCTGTGCCGCCGTCGATGAGGGTCTTGGTGACCTGCACATTGCTGATGACTGGGGAACACAACATAGGGAGGGTGCCAGCGGTGGCTGAGCTGATCCATCGAGTTGAAAGTGATGGCGCATTAGGACCACCTGAGCGGGCGCATGGCCTCGAGCTTGGGAAGCGCCGCGTTCACCTCGCGAGCAAACTGCTTGAATACGCGTTGGGAGGCTGGGGCCTGGGAGCCGCCCAAAATGCAGGCGACCACGCGTGGCTCCTGGAATCCCCCAACCCCCTCATCCTGGCGATGGTCGTCGCTCCGTCTTGGTCGCGGCAGCGGGGAAAGACCAGCGTTGCCCTGGGGCGATCTTCACGAGGCAAGTCCCTCCAGGCACCCTCGCGAGGTTGGTCCTGCCAGTGGTCCTCACGAGGCCGGTCGCTCCACTCCTGGTGCGAGCCACGATCGTCCCAGCGTCCGCCTTCATGTCCTCCTCCGCGGCCGTAGTCCCGGTCGTTGCGCTCGGGGCGTCGACCGTAGCGTCCTTCTCGTATGGATCTGAGCTCTTGACAGTCGTTAGTATTATGGGTGTTCAGGTTGTGGAAGGCGCAGAATGGTTGGCCGTTCTTGGATGACTCGGGCTGATCTCTGCCTCGCTTGATGTCGGGCTCTGTTGTGAGCACAGCTACCTCCTTGCGCTTTACGTCATTGTCCTTGGCCTTCTTCTCCTCCGCGCCCATGGCTGGTGGCTCAAGGAGAGAGAGGTGCTCCTCCTCAGCTCTTGCGCACCTGTTCACCAGGTTGAACAGCTCCTGAGATGTGCAGAGCTCCTCGTGGATGGTAAGCTCTTCCTTCATCTTGATGTGACGGACGCCGTCGGAGAACGTGGAGATGATGGCCTCGTCCGTGACCTTGGGGATCTTGAGGCGAGTGTTGTTGAAGCGCTGGATCTACTTCTGGAGGGTCTCTCCTGGCTGCTGCCTGATGCGGCGTAAATCACCCGCGGCCGGGGGGGGGGGGGGGGGTCGCGAGTGCCCTGTAAGTTGGTGACGAAGCGGTCGCGTATCTCGTCCCAGGAGGAGATCGAGCCGTGCTGTAGGTTCAGGAGCCAGGAGCGAGCTCCATCCTTGAGAGCCATGGGAAACCAGTTCGCCATGACCTTTTCGTCGCCGTTGGCCGCTTCGATGCTCAACTCATAGAGCTGCAGGAACTCCGCGGGGTCAGCGGTACCATCGTAGCATGGAGGCAGATCCGGCTTGAACTTGCCCGGCCAGGCGACGCTACGCAGCTCGGGAGTGAAGGTGCGGCAGACAACCGTGGTTGCCGGGGCCTGCCTCGGAGGTGGATCTTGGACTTGATGAGGTGCGCGCTGTGCCACTGCGGGTGGTACGCGGTCTTGACGAGGTGGCACGGGGAGTGCAGGTGCGGCTTCTCGCGCCCGCGGAATTTCTTGGCAGCTTCTTTCTTCGCGTGCGGGCGCCGGGCACGGCGGATCACGTCGTGGAGCCGCGTGCCTTGGTGCCAAGGCGACGTCTTGGGGCTGAGGTGGTGGAGGAGCGCCATGAGCCCCGTCACCCGCGACTGGTCGAGGGGGAGGCAGAGAGTGGGACGGTGCCGGAGAACCCCCCGCGGCGCGGACGAGCTTGACAACACGTTCGAGCCACTCCTCGTAGAGGTCGTCGATGGGGCGGTAACGCAGGAGCTCGTTCACTGCGAGGAGCGCAACCCATGCCTCCATGGGAGCGCAATGCGCGTGAGACGAAGAACCGGCAGGAGTCAGCGATGGAGTGGCGGTGCGGCTGTCCTACCGCACCGAAGGATGCAGTGAAGACGCCTGTTGCTCGTTCCCCGCCGGGCCAGTGGCAGCGTTGGCGGCGGGGAACGGAAAACGGCGATGTGGCCCGCCGATGGGAGCCATCTGAGCGACGCGGGCGGTCAGGGCAGCCTGATGCTCTGCTCGAGCACGGTGAGCGTCTGCCATGGAGACGATGGAGCGACGAACTAATGGAAGGGAGGCTATGGCGCACCCCTACCTGGCGCGCCAAATGTCGGATGTGGGGTTCCGGCAAACCTTTAAGGTTCGAACACTGGGGTGCGCGCAAAGTCTTTCCTTCCCATGAATCGATGCCCTAGCTCACTAAGATCTCGCGGACAAACTCGACGAACTCGCAACACAGGAAGACACAAGATTTATACTGGTTCGGACCACCGTTGTGGTGTAATACCCTACCCCAGTGTGGTGGTGGTGGATTGCCTCTAGGGCTGATGATGAACAGTACAAGGGAAGAACAGCCTCCTGAGGTTGAGGTGTTCTTGTGAGTAGGCTCTCGATCGGGTTGCATCAAGCTAAGATGAGATATCTCTACTATGGTTGCTAGCTCTATTTATATAGGCCCTGGTCCTCTTCCCAAATATCGAGCGGGAAGGGAGCCAAGAATGGCGGGCTAATTCAGAGGGGGGCAACTAGTACAAGCTATCTTGTCAATAGTGGTCTTCGCCTGCCAAAGGCTTCGGTGGTGACGCCGTCTTGGGCTCCACGATGACCTCTGTCTTGCTGTCCTCCTGGTCTTGGTCTTGTTGCACCAATATAGCAACCTTTGCCTGATGCCTCGGTACTCTTCGCCTGATCTGGCCTCCTTAGCACCAAAGAGGAAACAAGGCCGTTGCGCACGCTGGCGCCCGCCTGGTGCCATGCGTCATGGCTCACGTCACGAAGGTCTCGTGAGGTTTGCCCCGCCTTGATATCTCCGCTCCTTGTGAGCCTGCCTGGCTAGGTCTTGCGTCGTCCGCCTCGCGAACTTGGACCCTCGCAAGGGTCTTCGATGCTTTGTTGGTGACGATGGGCCGTACGGCCTGCTGGCTCAGCCACGCCACAGGTCGCATGCAGGCAAATCTGGGGACCCTCGTTCCCACGACGCCGACAGAATGTTCTTGCCCCGCTTGCATAAACTCGTGGTAAAAACATGATATTGGCCACTATTTAGCTGTTTTGGATTACTTTGATAGCCATACTAGTGCTGCTGATTACCTTGATTGGGCCGCTGATTAAAATTGCCTTGATTGCCTTGGCCCTGAAATCCAGAGTTTGAGCCGCCACCTCCAAAGCCGGGCCCGTGAGAGCCAGATCCTGACCCGCCATTCGGACCATGATGGTCTGGATAAAACTGGAATTTCTATACTCGTTCATGATGAAACAATCTTTCCAGAGATGAATAGCTGGTTTGTCTTGAGAACCATGCTTTGGGCAAGGCTGATTCATTATCGCCTCAAGGTTGAACTTTGGCCCGCCAAACCGGGGCATTGATGATTTCCCCTTCTGACGTTGATTGTTATTTTGCGTGTTGGTATTAGCCACAAAATCTGAACCGCCGTCAGCCTGCTTGCGCTTACCGTTATTGCCTTGGTTCCGACCTGCCGCATTATGCTATTGTTCCTTTCCATTACTGCTCTTCTTCCCCTTGCCAGACTTCTCCTCATCAGACTCAGGGTCTTTAGTGTTATCAGAGTCGACATATTTGATGAGAGCCGCCATGATCTCTCCCATGTCATTGCAATGGCGTTTGAGTTGCCCCAACTTCTGTTTGAGGGGAGTGAACCGGCAATTCTTCTCCAAAATTAGGACGGCTGAGCCAGCGTTGCTGCTTTCCGGTGAGTGGATAATGGAAAGATCCGGCGTACCCAATGGGCGGTTGACTCATGCTCCCTCTGGATACAAGTGTCTAAATCAAGAATCGACAGAGGCTGCTTGCATGTGTCCTTGAAATTCTGAATAAAGGACGTCTTTAATTAAGCCCATGATCTGACGGAGTTAGGGTGCAATCCCTTTAACTAGGTGTGAGCTGGCCCATCCAACATCATGGTGAAATACTTAGTGCACATAGCGTCATTGACGTCCAACATCTCCATGGCCAACTGATAACTCTCAATCCAAGCCTCCGGAGGTTGTTCCGCTGTGTATTTTGGCACCTTGCGAGGGCCTTTAAAATCTTTGGGCAGACGCTCATTACACAAAGCCGGCACTAGACACAGCACACCCACATTCCTAGAAGTCATCCCAGCTTCTGCAGACACTGATGGGTTATGCTAAGGTTGCTGATGAGCCGCTAACTAAGCCACTAACTCAGCCTCCCGATGTGCCCTGGCCTGATCCACCAAAACATGAGCATCATTATCAGCACGTGGCAGGTCATGCCCACGGGGCTGGTTACGGTACCGCTCACTGCTTGAAACTACCGGTGACTCAATGCGCCCGCTATAACTTTGGCTATGGCGTGGGGTTGAATGAATCCACTGACGGCTATATGAGTACGCCGCTTGTTGGGCCACCGCTTGTTGGGCCATCGTGGTTTGAAGAAGTTCCATGGCCTTCTGTGCCTCAACCGCCGTTGGAGACTCGCCTTGCACCGAGAGAGCCTCCAACCGCGATGCTGCATCAATCATGTTATCCAGAGGGTTAGAATAATGACCAGGTGGTGTCGGCACCTGTTGAGGCAGGGTTAAATTCAACTGAGGTGGGTCTGTGACACATGGTTGAGCTATCACCCCAGTCAAGGGCACCTCGGTAGCCCGGTTTACTTCAGGCGGATTACTTGGCCTAGGCCCAGGCGTGTTGAAGAGATCCCTCACATCGTACACCAAAGGTAAACGACTCTGGTGCCTCCTCCATAGAACGGAGTTAGATGCATTCTGACCCAAGCTTAACCGGATTTTTTTGGTTGAATCCATTATGACTCTGCGTCTAGGGCGGCTTGTTCTGTCGCCATCCTAGCATTCTCAGCGTTAAGCTCCTCCTTGGCCTGAGCTACCTCATCTCGTAGTTTCACGACGTCCACCTTATGTTGTGCTTGAGTCACCGGGGTTACTTCTACAGCTTGTAAGTTTGCCAAAGCATCTAAGAGCTCGGATACGACTTGAGCCGACAGGCGCATAGAGCTGCTCGCCGCGGCTGTCGCCGTGGCTGTTGAGCTGGAAGTCATAGCTGCAGCCGTTGATGAATTCTGCATCGGTTGCGTACCTGCCATGAAGATCGCGACTCTATTTGGCGGCTCATAGGGGTCTGGAATAATGTTGCCATCGGAATAGCCCCCAAGCCCGCCGTCTTGCAGTTGATACATTAAATCCGTCTCACCGATTGAGGACTCATCATCAGAATAGATGGATGTTTGTCCACCGGACACAGATCCTTTCTCAAGATCCGCCCAGTGAACGAAACCAACAAAGGCGTGCTTCACGGCGGCTTGATCCTTGGCGGGTCGTGTGTGCTGGGCCGTCTCGATGATGTTAATGCAGGTTTGACTCAGGCTCCAACTTCCCAATCTTGCCGATGAAGACATGAACACCACCGAAGGGGACCCGATACCTGTACTCGATTGAGTTGGCCTCGGGGACCCAGCCAGCGTCGTCAATGTAGAGCGTCGTCAATGTAGAGCTAATTCTTGAAGTTGAATTTTCTGCTAAGTGAATGTGATCGGACCCTTCCCCCTCTATGCTAAACTCAACCCAGTCTATTCACAAATTCTTCATGTGCGTTCTATTTGAAACCTGTTCAAAATCTTCATTGTGTCCTTGTCAGCTGAAGAATTTGTGAATGAAACTTTAAAATATTCTTATCTGAATTTTCGGCTTTTGCCGCTCAAACCGTTCCACATCCCATGATATGATTATTCTATTCACCCATGATCTCACATGATCTCCACTTAATAGTACGTGGGTGACACATGTCGCTAGGATGAGAAGGGTCAGGGGCACGTTTGTCAATTTTCCTCAGACAAGCGGTTTTTCACCTCGGCTATAAGTACCCCTCACCCTCCTCGGACCGCATTTACCCCGCTCGACCTCACTCCCCTCGCTCGAGCTCTCTGACCTAGTGCTGCCGCTACTTTCCATCGTCGCCGGTGAGGAAGAGCTTCATTGCCTCGACCTCATAGCCGTCGTACTTGTTGGGGATATAACTACTAAGTATAAACCGCCCAGGAGGGGCCGGGTTATACCCATAAGGAGTCATCCATATGAAAGCCCATGAAGACAAGGAGCATGGTGCTTTATTATAGAGATCTAAAGGCTCAGGGCCCAAAGGCAGATTAGGGCCCGTAGACGTAAACCGCCATATGGTGTGTAACTTGTGTTGTAAGATAGAAAAGGGCAGAAACCGAGCCGGACATGTTTATGAGCCGTCCGGGATTCTATTAACCTCTGGGTGTCAACCTGTGTATATAAAGGG
Organism: Triticum monococcum; assembly: GCA_034509565.1. Classification (NCBI taxonomy): domain Eukaryota; kingdom Viridiplantae; phylum Streptophyta; class Magnoliopsida; order Poales; family Poaceae; genus Triticum; species Triticum monococcum. The sequence continues at coordinate 358,808,565 of CM067845.1, read as the reverse complement.
AAGACCCGGCGATGGTTCAAGGACAAGAAACAATAGATCAAGAGCCAGGCAAAGCGGATTTGCTCCCTGGTCATCGAAACCCTAGCAATTCCACCACAACTGGATTAGGCTTTTACCTTCACCGCAAGGAGCCGAACCAGTATAAAATCCTTGTGTCCTTTGTCTTGCTTTAACCCCTTTAAGTTAACCCGTTGCGATGGCTCCACGACTAACTAAGTCCTCACACTAGGACATCTGTTGTGACAAAACCACGATAGTAGCGCCCACCGTAGGGCCATCGCATGATGGTTTCAAGTTCTTAGAGGGTAGCTTCGAAGGGCTCAAGGGATATGTTGTGGGCCGGATGACCAAGAGTCGTCGCGGCAAGCTCTACATCGACGATGCAAGCTGGGGCCCCAAGGCAGGCTCAATTGAGTATGGATATCAAGTCCCCTTTGGTGGTATTCACATTTTCATTGGCAAGATCGGCGAACCGGGCCCTGAGCCGGACATCTGCATCGACATCGTCGAAATGGCTCTGCATGTGAGATCTGCCCGGGTTCAGCCTGCCGTGAAGCGTACCTTCATGGGAGTCGTCAACAGAGCGGAGTCTGAGGATAGATCGGTATCTGGTGGGGAAACTGTCGTTTACTCTGGTGACGAGTCATCTACCGAAGAGACCGAGTCATTGTACCAACTGCAAGATGGCTGGTTTGGGGGCTGTTCCGATGGCGACAGTATTCCGTAACCCTTTGATCTGCCGAGCCGAGTTGCGATCTTCACGGCCGGTACCCAGTCAGCACAACATTCATCAACCGCGGCAGCAATGATCTCCTGTTCAGCAGCAACGGCAACAGCTGGGGCAGGAGGCCCTGCGCAACCGCCAGCTCAGGTCTTGTCTGATTTATTTGACGCTCTGGCAACACTGCTGGCGGCTGAAGTTAACCTGGCGAATCAAGATCAGCATAACGCAGAAGTCGTGAAGGTGAAGGATCAGATAGTTCAAGCCAAGGCAGACCCGGCAGCTGAGAACACCAGGATGGCTGTAGAGCGAGCCGAGTTGGATGCATAGGCTTATCGGCTTATGTTGGATCAGAACGCGTCAAATGATGTAATAAGGAGAAGGTACCGGTCTCACCTGCCTCCGGTTTAAGAGCCAAGGATTCTCTTTAACATGCCAGGAGCAGGAACTAGTAATCAGCCAGCGGTAAACGGAGTCGAAGCACCTGGAACTGGGGCGCCGGTTCAGTCGCACACAATGGATCTGCCTCATCCGAATATCCCATCGCAGCACATGTCAACGCCTCCGGGTCATTTCTCCAACCCCTTGGATAACATAGTCGCCGCTGATTCACGATTAGTAGCCCTCCCTGTCGAAGGCGAGTCCCCCATAGAGGTTGAGATGCTATGGGCTAGGGAGCTCCTTCAGACAGCATTGACTCAGCAGCAGGCTTATTCGTACAGTCGTGAGAGGATTCATTCCACCCCTCGCCCAAGCCGGAGTTATAGCAGACATATCGAAGAAGCATCCGTGTCAAGCAGTGCGCGGAATCGTAACCCGCCCCATGGTCATAACCCAGCGGGCGGTGGTGCCGATGTTCAAAATGTGGGGGACCAAGGTGGAGCACGTCGAGAAGCCGAGTTAGCAGCACACTATGCGGCCCGTCAACCTTCTCCGTTCCATCCAGCGACTTTGGTTTGAGACAGGAGTAACCTTCAGATCTCTGGGTGTGTCGTGTTTGGCCCCGGCTTTGCGGAACGTACGGTTGCCCACGGATTTTAAGGGCCCCCGTAAGGTGCCTAATTATACGGCCGATTTACCTCCGGAAGCGTGGGTCGAGAGTTATGAGATGGCGATGGAGCTGCTAGATGTTGACGAGGCTGCATGTGCTAAGTTTTTTTACCATGATGTTAGAAGGAACGGCTCGTACGTGGTTGAAGGGACTACCAGCTAACTCCATTGGGTCGTGGGCCGAGTTAAAAGCCCGATTTATCCAGAATTTCAAGGACACGTGCAAGCAACCCATGTCGATTGTGGATTTGGCCTCCTGTGTCCAGGAAGAAGGTGAATCAACAACCCATTGGGTGCGCCGGGTTTCAACGATATTGCATTCTTCAGACCGGATCAATGCCGATTCAGCCGTCCTGATGTTGGAGAAAAATTGTTGTTTTATGACCCTCAAGCAGAAATTAGGACGGCTCAAACGTCATTGCAATGACATGGGGACACTTATGGCAGCTCTGGTTAAGTACGCTGACTCTGACAGTACCAAGGACCCCGAATCTGATGATGACAAACTGGGAAAGGGAAAGAAGAGGAGCAGCACCAAAGGGCAGCAGCATAACCCGACGGCGAATCAAGGAGGTAATGGTAAGTGCAAGGCCGATAACAACCTAGACTTTGTAGCGAATACCAATACGCAGAATGATGGCCAGGGCCGCAAGGGTAGACCGCCCAGCAAACCGAGGATCATGCATGAATCTTGAGTATCTGTTGAATCAACCCTGTCCAAAGCATGGTACACGTCACAGACTGTCTACTCATCTCTGGAAGGATTGTTATATTATGAAGGAGTTCAAGAATTCAAATCTTTTTCAAGGTAACCATGGACCGGGAGGTGGTCCAGGATCCGGTTCACAGGGGCCGGGTTACGGTGGTAGTGGTTGAGGCTCTGGATTCCAAGGTCATCAAGGCAGTCAGAGCAATCAGGGGGGCTATCATCAACAGTCCAGTCAGGGGAATCAACAACAGCAGTCTGGATATCATAGTAACCTGAAACAGCTGAATAGCGGGCAATAGCACGTCTTCACCACAAGTTTGTGTAGCGGGATCAGAAGCTTCAAAAAAGGGCAGTAAACTCCGTTGAACCGGCCATACCCCGTTACTTGCGCTGGTCTGAGCAGCCCATTGTGTGGAGTCGAGAGGATCATCTGCCCCGGGTTGATAATCCGGGTCATCTAGCATTGGTGGTTGCACCTCAGGTTGGAGGGTATAAGTTCACCAAGGTGATCATGGACGGAGGGAGCAGCATCAACATCCTCTATTATGAAACCTTTCGTCGTATGGGTTGACGGATAAAAACCTTAAACCATCCAACACTGTTTTTCATGGTGTGGTGCCTCGTAAGTCAGCATATCCGGTTGGTAAGATAGCTCTGGAAGCTGCGTTTGGTGATGAGTATGACTCCCAATCCGAGACATTGACCTTTGAAGTGGTGAAAATCAAAAGCCCTTATCATGCTCTATTTGGACGGCCGGCTTATGCTAAGTTTATGGCAAGACCCTGTTATGTTTATCTACAGCTCAAGATGCCAGGTCATAAGGGGACCATCACGAAACATGGGAGCTGAAAGATAGCCTTGGAATGTGAGGAAGGTGATGCGGCTTATGCTGAGTCGGTTTGTGCAACAAAGGAGTTGAAATTTTATAAGGACAATGTTGATCTAGCGGATATGCTTTGAAAAAGCCAACTATAGAGCATGTTCCTGCATTGAAGTTTAAATCGGCTGAGGAAACCAAGTGAGTTGATTTTGTTCCTCGCGATTCATCCAAGCAGTTTAGCATCAGTGCTAATCTGGATCCGAAATAGGAAAGCGTGCTCACCGAGTTCATCCGTGAGAACCGGGACATATTTGCATGGAAACCTTCTGACATGCCAGGTGTACCGAGGGACCTCGCTGAGCACACTCTTAATATCGATCCTAAGTTTAAACCAGTCAGGCAGTTTCTCCACCGCTTCCATGAAGAAAGGCGTAAGGCTATTGGTGAAGAGGTAGCCCAGCTCTTGGCAGCAGGTTTTATTGTGGAGGTTTTCACCCTGAGTGGTTAGCTAACCCAGTGCTAGTGCTTTAGAAGATAGACACTTGGCGTATGTGTGTGGACTACACAGATTTGAACAAAGCTTGTCCGGCTGATCCCTTTGCTCTCCCTTGTATTGATCAAATAATTGATTTTGTCGGATCACGGGTTCCGGCAGACCCTTATGTCGGATCACGGGTTCCGGCAGACCCTTAAGGTTTGAACACTGGGGTGCGTGTGGAGATCACACCTTCTACCTTCCCATCTCGCAAAGATCTAAACTACTAAAAGAACTGCACAAGGGACACAAGGTTTATACTGGTTCGGGCCACCGTTGTGGTGTAATACCCTAGTCCAGTGTGTGGTTGGTGGATTCCCTCTTGGGGCTGATGATGATGAACAATACAAGGAAGAACAGCCTCGCGAGGGTCTGTTCTTGGCCGGGGTGATGAACTGCTAGGAGGAGTTCAGTCACCCTTCTCTCTCTCTCTCACTCACTCTCTCTGCTTTTCTCTCACTTGTCGTCCGTCTGGTTGAGATTGAACCGAACCCCCTGCTACGTGGGTGGCCGGTCCTATTTATAGGCAAAGGCCCTGGGCCTCTTCCCAAATATTGAGCGGGAAGGGCGCCAACAATTGGCCAATTCGAAGGGGAACATCTAGTACACTTATCCTGACTAAAGTTGGTCTTCGCCTGCCAAAGGCTCTGTGGTGACGTTGTGCTGGGCTCCATGGTGGCCTCCGTCTCGTAGTCCTCCTGGTCTTGGTCTCGTTGCACCGAAATGGCAACCTTTGCCTGATGCCTCGGTACTCCGCGGCTGCGCTTGCCCCCTTTGCACCAAAGAGGAAAGAAGGACGCTGCACGCGCTGGCGCCCGCCTGGCACCCTCGATCGTCATGGCTTGCGTCATGGGCACCTCTCGAGGTACCCTGCCTTGATTTCTCCGCCTCCTCGCGAGCCAGCCCGAGGAGGCTGCGCCTGAGGATGCGCCGTGTCGTCCGCCCCGCGAGGCTTGGCCCCTCGCGAGGGTCTTGAGTCTTGTGTTGGTGAAGATGGGCCGCACTGGGCCTCCTTTGAGCCACGCCGCAGGCCGCAGGCAGGCAAGTCTGGGGACCCCCGTTCCCAGAACGCCAACAGTAGCCCCCGGGCCCAAGGCGCGCATGGACTTGGCCGTGCCGAGAGGCGAAAGGGCAAGGGCTAAGCGCCGCGAGCCCTAACAGCCTGCGGCCTTGGGCGCCGCGTGGCGGTTTATTGGACGCAAGTGCTTCAGCAACCGCGCAGGTTGATAAAGGAGCGACATCTGTCCAGAACTTGCCTTTTGCTTTCTCCGGTTGCTGCTTAGATCCCCTTTCTTGCGCCTCCCCTTTCTTCCTCCAAATTTCCAGATCTCTCCGGCTGCGCGACCTAGGAAGCCATGGCGCCTCGTGAGTCTCCGGCTGAAGCTTGGTATTCCCCTGCTTTGGACTCGCCGAATGTGTCCAAGACCGGCCCTGCCCGGTTGCGCCAGATGGCGGCGGCGCAGGGCATCAACGGGACGAAGGTTTTCAAGGCCAGCTCCGCCACCTCTGAGGGCCGAGGGAGCACCTTTTATCCTTTCTTTGTAAGCTCCATTGCCGCGGGCTTGGTGCCTCCCTTCTCCGAGTTCTTCTTCTCTGTCCTCTGCCATTACAACTTGCAGGCTCTGCGTCTCCACCCCAACTCCGTTCTTCTTCTGGCGATCTTCGCTTACTACTGCGAGGCCCACGTAGGGGTGCAGCCTTCGGTGGCCTTGCTGTGCCACTACATCTCCCTCCGGGTCACCCGCGGCTCTCCTTCCGCATGTGCGGGCTTCGTCGCGTATGGCGGCACCATTGCCATCCCGAATCCTGGGAAAAGGATTGAGGTCTTCAGGAGCAAGTGGGTCTTGGTGGATGCCGGGCGCGTCCATCCTAGGCTGATCTTGCCCATGGAGTCGCCCGCGAGCTCCGGCGACTGGGGCCGAGTGGAGCTCACGGACCCTCGTGCAAAACTGGTGCTGAAGAAGATGGACGCGGACTTGAGGCCGGCCAGCATGGCGGCGGCGAAGTTGACCGGTGCGTCGCTGCTGAGGGAGTTATTGGAGCACCAGCTGGCTCCACTCCGGCAGTACTCTCCCCCAATGTGGAGGCCTCATCCGAGCCCCGCGGTTGTGGGCGAAGAGGATGTGACCGCGGTTCTCCAATCTCTGGTCGGGGGCCAGGTGGCAAGGTTGGAGGGCGCTCCCTAGCCCTTGTTCCTTCGCGACAACTCGGAGCGAGTGGTGAAGTCCATGCCCGTTTTAACGGGGACGGGCTCGTGCCCGCGGTGGCTTCCGAAGGACCGGTGCATGTGCCCTCCGGCGACTCCAGCAATGAGGAGGAGGAAGAGGAGCGGGGAGAGGGGCCCGACTCTGGGGCAACCGATGGAGAGTCGAGGGCTCCCCTCCCCCGGTGCAGGTCCCGTACTCTCCGCCTTCCGCTGAGCGATGATGATGATGATGATGATGATGACGTGCTGGGTAGCGGGAGCTCGCCCTCGATCCTGGAGAGGGGCAGGACCGGGTCGATCCCCCGCGGGTCCGTCCTGACTCCGGGGCGAACCATGGACACGCCTTATGCTTCTGAGGTCAATCCCTCCAGCCGTTTCTCAGTCTTCAAGTATGGCCGGAGGCAGCTAGAGCTTTCTGGCGACGACTCGTAAGTGCTTGATCCTTGATCTTTTGTTTCTCGTTCCGCCGACGAGGCTTGATGATTGCTTATCTTGAATAGGCTGGCGCCCATGGCGAAGAAGCCGAAGGGAGCCCCTGAGGCCCCATCTGCGGCGACGCCTTTGCCTGCAGGGGAGGGGGATCGTGACGCGCGTGCCTCTCCTGCCCGCTCATCCTTGCGAGGCTTGGCTGAGCTGGCTGGGGCGAGCCCAGCCCCCATGGCTCGAGCAACTCGCGAGGTGCCCTCGTCTGGCGCCACTGCTATGGTTGTGGAGGCGCAGCAGACTCCGCCTCGGGACACTGCGGCCTCGCCGCCGCTACTTTCTCCTCCCGTTCCACTGACCGTTGCTTCCCCAACTCCTCCTGTTGTCTTGGAGCGCACTGATGTTTCTCCGCCTTCTTCTTCCATCCTGGAGCGTGCCGTTGCTGAACTGGACCGGCTGCGGCAGGATCTTCTCGGCGCCAACCCTCGTCTGGTGGCCGGGCGCCTGGAACTGGCTTCGGGGTGGATTCGCTCTGATGCTTCGATTCGGGCGGCGTTGGTTCAGGCCTCAACGGCCTGTGATGGAGAGAGGGAGGCCACCCTTGAGGCGAAGGCTGCCCGAGACGCGGACCTGGGAGAGGTGACTGAAGTCCGCGGTCGTTGCAAGGCGCTGGAGGACGAGCTGCAAGGCCTACGGGACCAGCTTGCGAAGGAGGTTCATCTTTGCCAGGAACAAGAAGAAGGCATGAAGGCTCGCGAGGCGGCCATCGAGGGCCGGGAGGCCAAGCTCAAGAAGCGCCGCGACTGTCTAAGTGCACTGGGGGAGGAGCTCGAGGCGACGAGGGTCGAGCTGGAGAGCAAGGCCAAGGTTCTTGCCGAGGATCGCATGGCCTTCGCGGACATGGAGAAAGATGGCCGCGCTTCGCTGAAGACGCTTTACGAGAGCGGCCTGGACAGCCCGCTAGCCGGTGATGGGGACGGCCCCGCCAAGCTGCTTCCCTTCCTGGTTAAGGCCCTTGGGGATGTCGCCCTTGGCATCGGCCCCACGGCCGAGGCCGAGGCGCGCGTCCTGTCTTCTGCTGCGCTGACGCGGGTCTTCGCCCACATCTACCTTCGTGATCCCAGCGCCGACCTTGACGGCCTGCTGGAACCGGTGAGCGGCGAGGGTGCCGCTGCCACTGTCGAAGTCGTGAAGGGGCGCGCTGAGGCACTGCTGGGGAAGTTCCGGGCCTTCAGCACCAGGCCAAAGCAAGGTGCTGCCGGCCCTGCTGCTCCACGAGGCAAGGCCACTCCACACAGCTTCACCGCCGACGAGTGACTCCGTTCCATCCCTGTTCTTCTTTCAATTCCTGCACATGCATCACGCCTCGGGGAGGCATTTAAACTTGCGTTTGGTGCTAAGACGACAGTATGGGTTGTAATATTTGCTTTTAAGTTCCTTGAATTTTTATGCTTTTCTTCCCTACTTGCTGGTGTTCTACGCCGGCAGAGCCCGGCCCCGCGCGTGCCTCACCCAACATTAGCCCCGACCGGAAACCAGGACGGGACCAAAGGAGTGAGGGGCTACGTGACAAGTTAGGCTCCTGGGTCGCGATGCCCAGGAGTCCCCCTTGGCGCGCGAACAACAAGTAGGGAGGCGTGATGTAGGTGTATCTTCCGTTCTACGTCTGCAGAGCCTGACTCCGCGCGTACCTCACCCAGCATAGCCTTTCAGAACTAAGGAGTGAGGGGCTACGGAGCCAGTTAGGCTCCTGAGTCGAGATGCTCAGGAGTCCCCTTTGACGAGCGAACAACAGGTGCTGAGGTGAGATGTAAGCGGGGCTACCGTTCTACGTCTGCAGAGCCCGGCCCCGCGCGTACCTCACCCAGCATAGCCTTTCGGAACTAAGGAGTGAGGGGCTACGGGACCAGTTAGGCCCCTGAGTCACGATGCTCAGGGGTCCCCCTTGACGCTCAAACGACCTTCATACCTTGGCTCCGCTCAGGGAGAGACGTGCGACAAACCAGGCCCGAGGGGCCTGGCTGGGTAGCGTACGTCTGGGCGTGACCCAGTCGTAGCCCCCGTGCCTAGCCCCCTCGCGCGGCACTCCCGAGGGGAGGCGTTGCGACGAGGCTAGCCACTGAGCTCTGGGCTCCCTGAGGTTAATGCGGCCCGGAGGCCACCCTCAGTTGTCTATCGCCAGCGCGGAGCATAGCGCTTCCGTATGTGTACGGGCATAGCCGCTCCTCGGCAGTGTCATCAGCTAGCGCGGAGCATGGTGCTTCCACTGGTACGTGGGAGGGGGCTCCCCTCCGGGAGGAGCCCCCGGGGCGTGTACATCCCCGCCCTAACACGTGGCCGGCACGGTAGGGCTAGGTGAGGTGTATCTAGGCACCCGTGAGCCAGCGCGGGACTCACGAGGCCCTACCTCTAGGCGGGTTGCGCCTGGCACTAGGACATATCTTGAGATGTGTCCCTGCAAAATTTGGTTAGATGCCGGTACTCTATGTCCTCGGGTCCCGGCCCTCGAGCTTGTCTCAGCCGTCGCTGGTATGCCAGGTCGCGATGCCGTGGACAAGGCCAGAGGGTGAGGGCTGGAGAGCCAGTAAGAGCCCTGAGTCGCGATGCTCAGGCACCCCCCCTTTAACATGCAAGTGGCCGACATGGAGAAGAAGGGATGCTGCGGACAGGCATCAAGCAATCAAGCGTGATAGGCGAATGCATAGTTGGAAATAAACGCGAGGGAGATACACGCCGCTGGGCCTAGCCCGAGCGGCTTGGGGATGATGCAGCCCGAGGGGCGCCCCCAACAAGGCAAACTAACGACCGAAAAATAAAAGGGGATACATGCCGCAGGGACGGACCCACGCGGCCTGGGAGTGATGCAACCATGGGAGGGCGCTCCCAGCTGGGAATGAAGCTTGAAAGATGTCACCTGAGGATGTCATCGGCGAAGTGGCGTTCGCGCAGCAGACTCGGTGGGCTGTGGAAGCCGATCCTCACGAGCCCCCAGGCCCCGGGGCCTCGGGAGGCTCCGGAGGCACTGGTGGCTCCTCGCGATCTGTTCTCATCTCCGCCAGGGCCATGGAATGCCTGTCTTCCTGAGCCTCCATGATGCTCCTCATGAGGCGCTGGTACGCCGCAGCCATGCTCGGCAGGCCATAAGGCATGCGAACTTAGCTGTGGGGTGGACCCCCGCAGCGCCCCACTTGCGAGGGACAGAGACGCTCCATCGTGGGGATCTGATTGAGCCCTGGTATGTCGACGCAGATGCGCATCCCACCATCCTCGCCTGGATGTGGGGCCACAGCTGGTAGACGGCGGCAACCTCTCATGATCCTTGACTCCTGTAGTTCTTGAATGGCCTTGTTAACGAACTCCGGCTGGTCTGACCTTCCTTGCCTGGCTCCTTCTCGAGGGAAACGTGCTTCGAAGCACGCCTCCACATGGTGCCCGAGCGCCTCCCTCGTGACCCTGGCTAGGTCGGTGGCCCTCCAGGTGAGAGCCCTCGAGCCTTGCCTGAGGAGGGCGCCGGGCGCGCTTTCCTATGCGATGGAAGGGAGGTCCCCCTGGGCAGACACGGGCCCTGAAGGGCCTGCCTCCTGAGGGGCTGAGCCTGATGATGTCTTCTTCTTCTTGGGGGTGGTCTCAGGAAGCCTCCTGCTTCCGCGATCTGGGTCTTCTAGCGACGCGGCCTGATAGGCTCGCTCCAGGGAACACACTGCATCCTTCTCTTCACAGGGCACCATGATGGCGCCGCCACTTCCTGGCATCTTGAGGACGTTGTAGCCGTGGTGAGTCACGGCCATGAACTTGGCCAGCGCTGGGTACCCGAGGATGGCGTTGTACGGCAGGCGGATGTGGGCGACGTCGAAGTCGATGAGCTCGGTGCGGTTGTTGCTGTGGGCCCCGAAGGTGACAGGGAGGCAGACCTGCCCGATCGGGACTGTGGAACCGTCGGTGACTCTGGAGAAAGGCTTGGTTGGCTGAAGCTGGTCGTAGGGCACTTGGAGATTGTTGAATGTTTCCATGGACAGGACATTGAGCCCTGCCCCTCCGTCGATGAGGGTCCTGGTGACCAGCACGTTGCTGATGACTATGGAGCAAAGCATCGGGAGGACTCCGACCATGGCCGCGCACTTGAGCTAGTCTGCTGAGCTGAACGTGATGGCGCACGCCGACCACCTGAGGGGGTGCGTTGCTTCGAGCTTGGGGAGAACTGCATTCACTTCGCGGGCAAACTGCTTGAAGATACGTTGAGAGGCTGGGGCTTGAGCTCCACCCAGGATGCAGGCGATTGCGCGTGGCTCTTGGAAGCCCCCAGCCCCCTTGTCTTGATGGCGGTCTTCGTTCCTCCTTGGCTGAGGCGGCAGCGGAGGTAGGCCTGCATTGCCATGAGGGCGATCCTCACGAGGCTGATCCCTCCAGTCCCCCTCGCGAAGCAGGTCCCGCCAACGGTCCTCACGAGGTTGGTCGCGCCACCCCTGGCGCGGGCCGCGATCTTCCCAGCGTCCTGGGTTTCTTCCTCCTCCTCGGCCGTAGCCCCGGTCAGCACGGTCAGGGCGACGGCTGATCCTTCCTTCTCGCACGGCGCGGAGTTCTTGACATTCATTGGTGTTGTGGGTGTGGAGGTCGTGGTACAGACAGTACCGGCTGCCCCTGGAGGGTTCGGGCAGATCCTTGCCCCGCTTGGTGTTTGGTTCTGCTGCAAGTACGGCAGCCCCCTTGCGCTTCACGTCCTTAGCCTTGGGCTTCTTCTCTTCTGGGTTCGCGGCAGGCAGCTCAAGGAGGGAGAGACGTCCCTCCTCAGCCTTGGCGCACTTGGTCGCCAAGTTGAACAGCTCCAGGGAGGTGCAGAGGTCTTCATGCATCGCCAGCTCCTCCTTCATCTTGACGTCGCGCACGCCATCGGAGAAGGCCGAGATGATGGCTTCCTTGGACACCTTGGGGATCTTGAGGCGCGCACTGTTGAAGCGCTGGATGTACTTTTGCAGGGTCTCCCCAGGTTGCTGCTTGATGCGGGGCATGTCGCTCACGGCGGGCGGCCGGTCGCGGGTACCTTGGAAGTTGGCAATGAAGCGAGTGTGCATCTGGTCCCAGGAGGAGATCGTGCCTGGAGCCAGATTCAGGAGCCAGGTGCGAGCTCCTTCCTTGAGCGCCATGGGGAACCAGTTCGCCATGACCTTTTCATCCCTGCTGGCAGCCTCGATGCCCAGCTCATAGAGCTGGAGGAACTCTGCGGGATCAGTTGTGCCGTCGTAGCGAGGAGGCAGGTCTGGCTTGAACTTGCCGGGCCACGCGACGCTGCACAGCTCGGTGGTGTAGGCACGGCAGCCTGCGGTGGCTACGGGAGGCTTCGGCTGGTGGAGAGCTTGGTCTTGAGGGTCCCCACGCGCTGCAGCTAGGAGCAGCGCGGGGTCTTCGCGTGCCGGAGCTGGAGCAGGGTCGCGGCGTGCCGGAGCAGGGAGCACCCTGGCAGCTCCTTGCGGGCGAGGGACTTCTTGGCAGCTCCGTTCTTGTTGCGCTGGCACCTGACGGAGCGGGTTCCGCCCAGGGGCCACGCGCCTTGGAGCCATGGCGTCTTCTTGGAGAGGAGGCGGCTGGTGTGCCTCCGGAGCTTCGTAGCCCGTGTGGGGCGGGGTGTGGCACAGAGAACGGACGGCGCGGAAGAGCCCCATGTGCCGCGGACAAGCTCGGCGATGCGGTCGAGCCACTCTTTGTAGACGTCGTGAAAGTGCAACTATCCCTAGGTGGTTTTGGTAATTCATAACAACATATAGCTCATTGAGCTAATGCTATTCCAAGATGATTATTTCAGGAAAGCTCAATGATTGGCATGGCATGGATGGTGAAAGTGGAACCCTCAAAATGCTAAGTACAAAGGATTGGCTCAAGCTCAAAAGCTCAAGACTCTTCATTTTATATTTTAGTGATCCAAGATCACATTGAGTCTTTAGGAAAAGCCAATACTATCAAGGAGGGATGAGGTGTTGCTTAATGAGCCTCTTGCTTCATGTGCTTAGTGATATGCTCCAAAACCCTCAACTACTTTCCCATATCCACATATGACCTAAACCCTAAGCCAAACTCGGTCCTACCGATTCTTACTATCCGGCGCCACCGAGTTTCACTTGTCATAAGCCACTGCCAAACCCTAGCAATTCGGTTCTACCGATAGGGATCTTGGTCTCACCGAGATGGGATTGCAAACTCTCTGTTTCCCTTTCGTAACTTTTCGGTCTCACCAAAAGAGCGGATCGGTCCCACCGAGATTGCAATGTAAACTCACTGTTTCCTTTTTGTAACTTTTCGGTCTCACCGAAAGAGCAAATCGGTCCCACCGAGTTTGCCTGACCAACTCTCTGGTTAGCTAATTACCAAAATCGGTCTCACTGAGTTTGTGTAATCGGTCTCACCGAGATTACGTTATGCCCTAACCCTAACAAAATTGGTCCTACCGAGTTGCATGTCAGTCCCACCGAAAATCTCTAACGGTCACTAGGTTTACCTTTTCGGTCTAACCAATTTTTTTGATTCGGTCCCACCGAGATTGGTAAATTGTGTGTAACGGTTGGATTTTGTGTGGAGCTATATATACCCCTCCACCTCCTCTTCATTCGTGGAGAGAGCCATCAGAACACATCTACACTTCCAACTCATATGTTCTGAAACAGAACCACCTACTCATGTGTTGAGACCAAGATATTCCGTTCCTACCATATGAATCTTGATCTCTAGCCTTCCCCAAGTTGCTTTCCACTCAAATCTTCTTTCCACCAGATCCAAATCCTATGAGAGAGAGTTGAGTGTTGGGGAGACTATCATTTGAAGCACAAGAGAAAGGAGTTCATCATCAACACACCATTTGTTACTTCTTGGAGAGTGGTGTCTCCTAGATTGGCTAGGTGTCACTTGGGAGCCTCCGACAAGTTTGTGGAGTTGAACCAAGGAGTTTGTAAGGGAAAGGAGATCGCCTACTTCTTGAAGATCTATCGCTAGTGAGGCAAGTCCTTCGTGGGCGATGGCCATGGTGGGATAGACAAGGTTGCTTCTTCGTGGACCCTTCGTGGGTGGAGCCCTCCGTGGACTCGCGCAACCGTTACCCTTCGTGGGTTGAAGTCTCCATCAACGTTGATGTAGGATAGCACCACCTATCCGAACCACGGGAAAACATCCGTGTCTCCAATTGCGTTTGAATTCTCCAAACCCTTCCCTTTACATTCTTGCAAGTTGCATGCTTTACTTTCCGCTGCCAATATACTCTTTGCATGCTTGCTTGAATTGTGTGATGATTGCTTGACTTGTCCTAAAATAGCTAAAATCTGCCAAGAACTAAAATTGGGAAAAGGTTAAGTTTTTATTTGGTCAAGTAGTCTAATCACCCCCCCCCTCTAGACATACTTTCGATCCGACAAGTGGTATCAGAGCTTTGGTCTCCATTTGCTTTGATTTCCATAGCTTTTGGTGTTCATAGCCTTGGTTTCACAACCTAGGAGAGTATGGCGTCTAGGGAGGGAAATTATCACCGTAGAGGTCGTTACTTTGATATTACTAATTTTGCTAGTTGAAAGCATAAAATGAAAATGCATATTCTTGGACATAACCCAGCCATTTGGGCTATTGTGTGTGTTGGTTTGCAAGGTGACTTCTTTGATGGGAGAGAACCAAACCGTGAAGCTACCGCGGATGAGTTGAAGATGTTGCAATACAATGCTCAAGCTTGTGATATTCTCTTCAACGGATTGTGCCCCGAAGAATTCAACAAAATCAGCCGTGTTGAGAATGCAAAGGAAATTTGGGACACTTTGATTGATATGCACGAAGGTACCGACTCCGTCAAGGAATCCAAATCGGATGTGCTTCAAAGTCAACTTGACAAGTTCAAAATGAAGGATGGTGAAGGTGTCGCTGAAATGTACTCTAGGCTTGCTCTCATCACAAATGAGATTGCCGGCTTAGGAAGTGAAGAGATGACCGATAGATTCATCATCAAGAAGATTCTAAGAGCCTTGGATGGAAAATATGATACCGTGTGCACATTGATCCAAATGATGCCAAATTACAAAGATCTCAAGCCAACGGAGGTAATTGGAAGAATTGTTGCTCATGAGATGTCACTTAAGGATAAAGAGGAACTTCACAACAAATCTAGTGGTGCCTACAAAGCCTCATGTGAAGCCCCTACATCATCAAGTGAGAAACAAAACTTCAATGAAGAATTGAGCTTAATGGTGAAGAACTTCAACAAGTTCTACAAGAGTAGTAGCAAAGATAGAAGCTCCAAGTCAAGGTCCTACAATGACAAAAGATCTTCTAGTCGAGAGCGAAACTGCTACAATTGTGGAAGACCCGAACACTATTCCAATGAGTGTACGGCTCCCTACAAGAGAAGAGAAGACTCTCCAAAAAGAAGAAGCAGAAGAGAAGAATCACCACCAAGAGAGAGAAGGAGTAGAGATGATCGTTATGAACGAAGATACTCACGGAGAAGCAAGGATTCAGAAAGGAAGGAAAAATCATCAAGGAGCTACACAAAACGAAGACATCAAGCTCATGTTGGTGAATGGGTATCCGGCTCCGACTCCGACAGCCACTCCGAGAGAAGTTATCACTCTGATTCCGAATATACTCAAGATGAAGGTGTTGCCGGTCTAGCACTTGTGTCAACCAACTCCTATGACATATTTGACTCACCAAATGAAGGAATTGGAAGATGCTTCATGGCCAAAGGTCCTAAGGTAACACACCCCGAGTATGTTGATTTTAATAGTGATGAAGATGACTTGTTAGGTGATGATGATTTACTTGTTGACAACTCTAGTGACGAATACTATGATGAAACGTCAATTAATCATGCTAATCAAGATAAAACGAATGACAATGATAAGGAGAAGAATGAGGCTCTAACTAAAGAACTAAACACTCTTAAGTTAGCTGATGAAACTATCTTCGAAGATCATCGAGAACTTTTAAGAGCTCATGAGAAGTTACGCTTTGAAAAGCTCAATCTTGAGCAAGAGCATGAGTTTTTAAAGGCAATCAATGATGATCTCCACAAGAAAAGTTCTTCTTACATTGCCAAGCGTTTACTCTTATCCACTTACATGCCTCAAGTCAAGTCTAGTAACAAGAACAAGAAATATTCTTCCTCTAGTAGTAACAATGATCATGCTAAATCCAATATTGTTGCTTCTAGTAGCTCTCTTGATTCCACTAATGATTCTCTTAGCCAAGTTACACTTGAGCAAGAAAATAGCTTATTGAAGGGAATTATAGATAAAGGAGTGTACAAAAGCCTTGCCGGGAGTAAGCAATTCGAGGAAATTGTGCGCAAGCAAGGAATGCACCGGAAGAATCAAGGTGTTGGTTTTGAACGAAAGTTCAATGCCAATGGAGTTGAGTGGGAAGAAGATCAATACCCCAAGACAAAGTTTGTTCCTCAACAAGAGAAGTATGATACTTCCTTCAAGGGGACACAAGCTCAAGATGATCTTCCACCACAAGACTACAAGCAAAAAGGCAAGGACAAGCTTCAAGAAGAAATTGATGCATTTGAAGAAGCTCCTAAGACCTTAGTCAAGTGGATTCCCAAGACTACTTCAAGTTCCACCTCATCAAGTACGACTACAACTCCAAGGATTCCCATCAAGATGGTGTGGATCCAAAAGAAGAAGAACTAGAGAGTTCTTGAGGGTGACTCCGCCAACATACTTCAGTCTTATCATTTTGGCAAGAACAAGTGCAATCAACTTCCACATCTTGCACTAGTTCAAGGAGTCACAAACCCTCTTGTTGGTAAGACAAGGGACAAGGTAACCTAAAAGTTTTCATAGACATCATCTTGTGTATGCATCACTCTATGTCTATGGATATCCTTGTTTGTTCCTTGTGGGACTAACCCATGTAGGTATTGAAAGTGCAACTCACTCAAATGGATAGCTCCAAGTGATCTACATCAACATTGAGCATCCACATCTTCAACATCTACATGAAGTCATCATCGAAAAAACCCAAGGTTAGTTCATCCCTCTTAGGGGGGATATCACATCTAGGGGGAGCTATACTCTAAGACTTGAGCTAAAGCAACTCTAAAGATGTGAACACAACAATGCTTTATGTACAAGTGGTAACCCCACTTGAGCTTAAACGATGAGTATGACCTATGATCAAGTGTTCTCACTTGACTCCTAAGTCAATATACTCATATATAGATGACCTAGTCATCGCAAATTGCTTGATAGATGCTAGAATTGGTTGTGCATGCTTTGTCACATATTTCAATTGCCATCTTATTGTGTGAGCATGTTGGTTGCATACTTTACTCATTCGAGGACATCCACTTGTTGTTTTGACTGTTTGGTTTTATTTCCTTTTCCCAAGTGGATGGACAAGAATGCCTAAGAACCTCCTCTAGCTATCTATGCTTTTCTCGTCTCAAACTCTATTCATGCTACATCACAAAATTTGATCAAGTCAGATTCGAACCACTCTGTGTGAGGAGCACTCGGAGTCCCCGATTCTCATAGACTTAAACTTCCAAAACCTCTTTGTGACTCTCGGTCTGACCGATACCCCACTTTCGGTCTTACCGAGATCAGTAAGTTGATCTATGTTTTTGATCTCGGTGCAACCGATTTGAACCATTCGGTCACACCAAGTTGCAATAACTGTATACAGTTTTGCATCTCGGTGCCACCGAGTTGTTCCACTCGGTCACAACGACAGGGTCGGGCTATATATAGTCACGGGCAAAAATTTGGAAATTTCTCCGAACCCCTTCGCCCGCGCGATAGCTCGCTCTGCCAATGTGGTCTCCGGATCGTCTCCTCATCGCCAGCCGCCTCCAGTCGCCGGTCTCCGTCGCCGTCAATGGGAATCAACCCCGCCGTTGCCGCCGTAGCGAGTCTCCGCCGAACTAGGGTACCGACTCGATCTTTGTGCTATTCCCCAATCCGATTCCTAGCACATTCTGATCATAATGATTCTTGCCACGTTTGATAAACTTCTATCCAGTCAATGAACTCGTAGATTAGGTTTGATTCGAAAATTTTAGGGTTAGGTTTCCGCAGAAACCATCTCGGACCCACCGAGTTGAAAAACTCGGTCCCACCGATTTGGCTTATGCCATTGCACAAGTGAGACTCGGTCTGACCGAGTATTACTAATCGGTGTGACCTATTTTGGAACTTTGTGAAACCCTAGCAGTCTCGGTGCCACCGAACTGTGACTCGGTCTGACCGAGTTCACTAGTTTAGGTTCCAAAAACTGCTTCGGTATCACCGAGTTTAAAAATTGGTAGATCTGAAATGCTTTCTATGGAAAACAAAAACTAAGTTTTTGAATCATTCTTTTGCAAAAATCTCTGCATTTTGTGATGCTCATCCACTCTACCTCATCTATAAACTGTTCATAGGGTCAGCAGTCAGCTTGTTCATCATGTCAGACCAAAGTGATAGCCAGAATTTGTCAGAGCAGCCAGTGCAAATGAGTGAGGGCACTAGTCCCTCAAGTTCTTCAGATGATGGCAGCAGGAGCACCCCTAGCAACCTGCCAAAAGTTGCCACAAGACAGAGGAAGAAGAGAACTTCACATTCTGAGGATGAAGATTATGTGGCAGAGGAAGAGGAAGCCACATCAAAGAGAACTGTGCTCAAGAAAGAATATGGCCCAGCACAGAGCATAAAGCCAGGGATGAAGGTCAAAAGACCAGCAGGCAGGCAGCCTATGCCAAAGGCCAGAGCTTCAACCAAGATTCCTGAGAAGCCCACTCCCATAGAGCCAGCTGTTGCAGAAGGAAAGAAAAGGAAGGAGAGGGTCAAGAAGACCGTAGCCAAAGTGCTTGGAAAGGCTTCCATCATGGAAGAAGAGGAAGAGGAAGAAGAGGTTGCTGCACCAGCACCTAAGGCACCCAAGCTGATGGGCGATGCCATAAGATCAGGGGCAACTGCTTCCAAGGCCAAGCCATCTCCAAAGCCAAAACCAAAGAGGAATACAAGAAGCATCCCAGCTGCTGAGAAGAACAAGGCTCCAGTGCCTGAAGCTGTTGAAGAAGATGATGAAGAGCATGTTCTGAGAAAGCTCAAGCCCAAGATCCCAGACCACAATGATGCTCATCCCGTGGATGAGGATATGAAGCTCAGAAGAGACTTAGGGCTGAGGAAGTGGAGAGAAGCAGATCCCTATGCTATCAGGAGGAGGACTGCTGTTGACTACAGGTTTCACACCAAGGAACAGCAAGATTTCTATGAGACAGTGCTGCTAGATAAGAAGCCCATTGTATGTGATATGAGATGGGTCAACTGGGAATATATCAAGGAGAATGAAGAGCACTACCCTGGAGTGCAGGACAGCTTCAAGGCATGTGGAGTAGAGGACTTTGTTGGGCAGAAGCTCACAAAGTGGAATGAGTAGCTTATCATGCAGTTCTACTCCACAGCACATTTTTATCCAGATAGGAGGATTATTTGGATGTCTGAAGGTACGAGGTACCAATCAACTGTTGGTGAGTGGGCACAGCTTATCAATGCCCCAGAGGAGCATGAGGATGACTTGGACGTTTATTCCAAGAAGAAGATGGATCATAACTCAATGTCAAACATGTACAAGGAGATTCCAAATGAAGCACTTGATACGTTCAAGTTTGGCTCAGTGCATTATCTACTGTCAGGGCTGCCAACCATCAACTGGATTCTTAGGCACACACTTTTGCCCAAGTCTGGAGATCACAGGATGATCAGAGGTCATGCCATTAACTTGCTACATATCTTTGATGTGCCTCAGAAATTCAAGGTCATGAGCCTCATGGTAGAGACAATCAAGAGGACTGCACCAGATCAGAAGAGGAGCTGTGGATATGCCCCTCAGATCCAGATGTTGATTAACTCAAAAATGGGCACAGACACATACTTGTTGGACAAGGAACATTTGCCTATCTATCCATAGTTCGAGGACAACCAAGTTGTGATGACCAAAGATGAACCATCTTCAGCCCATGCATAAGCCAAGAAGGAGAAGGCAATAAAGGAGAAAGCTGCCAAGATGCCAACTCAAGACGAGGCATCTGAGTACTTCTTGAAGACCAAGCAAGAGCAGCTCAGTTACTTGATTGCATCCACCCTGTGGATTGAGAAAGGACTGGCCACCCTAACTCAGAACCAGGCAAGCCTAGAGAGAATTGTAGAACAAAAGTTCTATGACTTGGATATCAAGGTGACAGAGATTCAGACTGCAGTGGAGCAGCTCCAAGATGATATGCAGGAAAGGAAAGGGAAGACAAGCATTGATGCCTTTGCCAGAGTGCCACGAGGTCCGAGGTCGTCTGCAGTGCCAGTTCCTGACACAAGAGCAACCGCCTCAGCTCCAGCCGCAGCACCAGCCCAACCTGCTCCAGCATCCACCTCAGCTCCAACTCCAACCGCATCTACGGAAGCCTTCGTCCTTAGAGTGATCCGAACTCCACCACCTCCTGAAGATCAAGCCTGAGTGTCGATTTGGCACTATGCATTTTCTAGGAACTTTTTGGTAACTTGTTGCGAAAGGGGGAGAAAATGTATAGATCATAGGCTTCGAGAGAGAGTGTTGCTTTTCTCTTGCTTTATTTGGTGGTTTTCGAACATTGTTTGCTTTTGGTCGAGATACTTTGATATGCTTGTGAGACATTGATGATCATGTGTTTGATCATAAGCTACACTTAATGCTTGGTGAATGCTATTATCTTATCTATCTTATGTGATCATTCACTTTTCTTGGTGATGAGTGCATGTATTTCATTATTAATCATTTTGAGTGCTCCACCAAGATGTATGTGACATGGAAGAGTAACCCATAATTCTAACTTCTTGTGCATTTGCAGTCCAAAGCAAATTTTAAATATGCACAAATTTAGGGCGAGCTCTTACTTATCACATACTTCTCAAAGCGACGATATAATTCATTCTTATTATCATTTGTCGAAGCTTTGATCTATATGTTGTCATCAATTACCAAAAAGGGGGAGATTGAAAGTGCAACTATCCCTAGGTGGTTTTGGTAATTCATAACAACATATAGCTCATTGAGCTAATGCTATTCCAAGATGATTATTTCAGGAAAGCTCAATGATTGGCATGGCATGGATGGTGAAAGTGGAACCCTCAAAATGCTAAGGACAAAGGATTGGCTCAAGCTCAAAAGCTCAAGACTCTTCATTTTATATTTTAGTGATCCAAGATCACATTGAGTCTTTAGGAAAAGCCAATACTATCAAGGAGGGATGAGGTGTTGCTTAATGAGCCTCTTGCTTCATGTGCTTAGTGATATGCTCCAAAACCCTCAACTACTTTCCCATATCCACATATGACCTAAACCCTAAGCCAAACTCGGTCCTACCGATTCTTCCTATCCGGCGCCACCGAGTTTCACTTGTCATAAGCCACTGCCAAACCCTAGCAATTCGGTTCTACCGATAGGGATCTCGGTCTCACCGAGATGGGATTGCAAACTCTCTGTTTCCCTTTCGTAACTTTTCGGTCTCACTGAAAGAGCGGATCGGTCCCACCGAGATTGCAATGTAAACTCTCTGTTTCCCTTTTGTAACTTTTCGGTCTCACCGAAAGAGCAAATCGGTCCCATCGAGTTTGCCTGACCAACTCTCTGGTTAGCTAATTACCAAAATCGGTCTCACCGAGTTTGTGTAATCGGTCTCACCGAGATTATGTTATGCCCTAACCCTAACAAAATCGGTCCTACCGAGTTGCATGTCAGTCCCACCGAAAATCTCTAACGGTCACTAGGTTTACCTTTTCGGTCTAACCGAGTTTTTTGATTCGGTCCCACCGAGATTGGTAAATTGTGTGTAATGGTTGGATTTTGTGTGGAGGCTATATATACCCCTCCACCTCCTCTTCATTCGTGGAGAGAGCCATCAGAAAAAATCTACACTTCCAACTCATATGTTCTGAAAGAGAACCACCTACTCATGTGTTGAGACCAAGATATTCCATTCCTACCATATGAATCTTGATCTCTAGCCTTCCCCAAGTTGCTTTCCACTCAAATCTTCTTTCCACCAGATCCAAATCCTATGAGAGAGAGTTGAGTGTTGGCGAGACTATCATTTGAAGCACAAGAGCAAGGAGTTCATCATCAACACACCATTTGTTACTTCTTGGAGAGTGGTGTCTCCTAGATTGGCTAGGTGTCACTTGGGAGCCTCCGACAAGTTTGTGGAGTTGAACCAAGGAGTTTGTAAGGGCAAGGAGATCGCCTACTTCGTGAAGATCTACCGCTAGTGAGGCAAGTCCTTCGTGGGCGATGGCCATGGTGGGATAGACAAGGTTGCTTCTTCGTGGACCCTTCGTGGGTGGAGCCCTCCGTGGACTCGCGCAACCGTTACCCTTCGTGGGTTGAAGTCTCCATCAACGTTGATGTAGGATAGCACCACCTATCCGAACCACGGGAAAACATCCGTGTCTCCAATTGCGTTTGAATTCTCCAAACCCTTCCCTTTACATTCTTGCAAGTTGCATGCTTTACTTTCCGCTGCCAATATACTCTTTGCATGCTTGCTTGAATTGTGTGATGATTGCTTGACTTGTCCTAAAATAGCTAAAATCTGCCAAGAACTAAAATTGGGAAAAGGTTAAGTTTTTTTTGGTCAAGTAGTCTAATCACCCCCCCTCTAGACATACTTTCGATCCTACACGTCGTCGACGGGGCGGTAGCGCAGGAGCTCGTTTGCCGCGAGGAGCGCAGCTCGAGCCTCCAAGGGTGCGCGGAGCGCGCGGGACGAAGAACCAGCTGGTGCGAGCAATGGAGTAGCGATGCGGCCGTCTTGCCGCACGGATGGATGCTGAGACGACGCTTGCTGCTTGCCCGCCGCCGGGCCGGTGGCGGCGTTGACGGCGGGCGACGGGGAACGACGAGGATGCCCACCGACGGGGGCCGTCTGGGCGACGTGAGAAGCGATGGCGGCCTGGCGCTCGGCGCGGGCCCGACGAGTGTCAGACATGGATGCGACGGTCGGAGGAGAGCGGAGTGGTGGAAGACAAATTCCGGCGCACCCCTACCTGGCGCGCCAAATGTCGGATCACGGTTTCCAGTAGACCCTTAAGGTTCGAACACTGGGGTGCGCATGGAGATCATGCCTTCTACCTCCTCATCTCGCAAAGATCTAAACTACTAAAAGAACTGCACAAGAGAGACAAGGTTTATACTGGTTCGGGCCACTGTTGTGGTGTAATACCCTACTCTAGTGTGTGGTTGCTGGATTGCCTTCTGGGGCTGGTGATGATGAACAATACAAGGAAGAACAGCCTCGCAAGGGTCTGTTCTTGGCTGGGGCGATGAACTGCTAGGAGGAGTTCAGTCACCTCTTTCTCTCTCTCTCTCACTCTCTCTGGTTTGCGAACCGAACGAACCAACCCCACCTTGCTATGCAGGTGGCTGGTCCTATTTATAGCCAAAGGCCCTGGGCCTCTTCCCAAATATTGAGCGGGAAGGGCGCCAACAATTGGCCAATTCGAAGGGGAACATTTAGTACACTTATCCTGACTAAAGTTGGTCTTCGCCTGCCAAAGGCTCTGTGGTGACGCCGTGCTGGGCTCCATGGTGACCTCTGTCTCGTAGTTCTCCTAGTCTTGGTCTCGTTGCACCGAAATGGCAACCTTTGCCTGATGCCTCGGTACTCCGCGGCTGCGCTTGCCCCCTTTGCACCAAGGAGGAAAGAAGGACGTTGCGCACGCTGGCGCCCGCCTGGCACCCTCGATCGTCATGGCTTGCGTCATGGGCACCTCGCGAGGTACCCTGCCTTGATCTCTCCGCCTCCTCATGAGCCAGCCTGAGGAGGCTGCGCCTGAGGATGCGCTGTGTCGTCCGCCCCATGAGGCTTGGCCCCTCGTGAGGGTCTTGAGTCTTGTGTCGATGAAGATGGGCCACACTGGGCCCCCTTTGAGCCACGCCGTAGGCCGCAGGCAGGCAAGTCTGGGGACCCCCGTTCCCAAAACGCCGACAAATGCTACGACGAGTTGTGAGCGTTTGAGTTTTCTAGATGCTTACTCTGGTTATCATTAGATCAAGATGGCTGTTAAGGACCAGGAGAAGACGACTTTTATAACTCCCTTTGGAGCCTTCTGCTATGTACCTATGCCTTTTGGGCTCAAAAGTGCCCAGGGGACTTATCAGCGCGGCGTGCAGAATTGTCTTCATAATCAGATTGGGCGCAATGTTCATGCTTATGTGGATGATATAGTTGTCAAGTCCGGGAAGGAGGAAACGTTGATAGATGATTTGAAGGAAACTTTTGATAATCTCTGAGTTTATAAGTTGATGCTTAATCCGTCCAAGTGTACCTTTGGTGTACCAGTAGGCAAGCTCTTGGGTTTTCTAGTGTCTAACAGGGGTATTGAGGCTAACCCGGACAAGATCAAAGCAATCACTTCTCTGGCTAAACTGGCATGCATTAACGATGTTCAACGTCTGGCGGGTCGTATTGCAGCATTGAGCCGGTTTATCAGCCGGTTGGGGGAGAAGGCTATCCCTCTGTATCAGATGATGAAAAAGACAGATAATTTTGTCTGGAGTGATGCGGCTGATGCAACATTGGAGGACTTGAAGAAACAATTAGCCGAGCTTCCCATGCTTGCTGCTCCCATTGATAAAGAGCCATTGTTGTTATATGTGGCTGCTAATGCCCGAGCTATCAGTGTGGCTATTGTGGTAGAGTGAAAGGAGGCAGGCAAGGAATATCCGGTTCAACGACCGGTTTATTATATCAGTGAGGTACTCATTGAGTCCAAACAAAGATACCCATATTGGCAGAACCTAATGTATGGAGTTTTTATGGCAAGCCGGAAGCTTAAACAGTACTTTCAGGGTCACCCTATCATTGTGATCAGCTCTGCTCCTTTGGGGGATATAATCCAGAACAGGGAAGCAACTGGCCGGGTTGCCAAGTGGGCCATTGAGCTTGGACCTCACGGGTTAAAGTATATGCCTCGAACGGCAATCAAGTCCCAGGCACTTGTGGATTTCATCAATGACTGGACAGAATTGCAGACACCAGAGGAAAAGCCGGATAACAAATATTGGACTCTTCACTTTGATGGGTCCAGGAAATTGGAGGGCTCGGGGGCTGGAGTTGTGCTAGCTTCCCCTCGAGGTGATAAATTTTGTTATGTCCTTCGTTTAATGTTTCCTTGCACTAACAATGCAGCGGAATATGAGGCTTTACTCCATGGTCTTTGAGTGGCTAAGGATATGAACTTAAGCCGGGTTAGGTGCTTTGGTGACTCAGATTTGGTAGCTCAACAAGTATCAGGCACTTGGGACTCTAAGGATCCACTCATGGCGGCTTATCGACGGGAGGTGGATATTATCGCTGGTTATTTCAAGGGTTACCAGGTTGAACATGTGGACCGGAGGAAGAATGAAGCGACAGACGCTTTAAGCCGGCTGGGTTCTCAATGTAAACCAGTGCCACGCAACGTTTTTCTTGATGTCCTTCATAACCCGTCGCTCAAGTTACCCATGGAGGAGGATTTGGCTATTCCTGACCCCGAGGCACAATTGGTGGCGGCTCTTCATGTTATCTCGGATTGGACGGTTCCCTATTTGGCATATATGACCCGGGGCGAGTTACCTGAGGATGAGGTTTTGGCCTGACAGATAATCCGGCGGTCGAAGTCAATGACTATTGTCAACAGAGAGTTGCATCATTGCAGCGTTACAGGGGCGTTTCGGCATTGTGTGTCTCCGAAAGAAGGCTATGAGATCCTCTGTGAGATCCATGAAGGGGACTGTGGGCATCATGCCGGTTCAAAGTCTCTGGTAGCCAAAGCTTTCCGTCATGGTTTTTATTGGCTGACGGCTCATGCTGATGCTGAGGACTTGGTCAGAAGGTGTGACAGTTGTCAGAAATTTGGACGTCGAGCTCATGTTCCGGCTCAGGAGTTAAGGATGATTCCAATCACTTGGCCATTTGCAGTCTGGTGGCTTGATATGGCGGGGCCCTTTAAGAGATCCAAGGATAAGAAGACCCACGTCCTGGTGGTAGTTGACAAGTTTACTAAGTGGGTAGAGGCCGAGCCAGTGAGCAAATGTGATGTAGCAACGGCGATTCAGTTCATGAAGAAAGTGATTTTCCGCTTTGGCTTTCCACATAGAATTATCACTGACAATGGCACTAACCTTTCCAAGGGAGCTATGGAAGACTTTTGTCAACGTGAGCATATCCGGCTTGATATATCATTAGTAGCTCACCCCCAGTCTAAGGGTCAAGCTGAGAGAGCCAATCAAGAGATCTTAAGAGGTATTAAACCCTGGCTTATGATTCCTTTGTAGAGGACGCCGGGTTGTTGGGTCGAGGAGTTACCTTCCGTATTATGGAGCATTAGTACCACCCCAACAGGCCTACAGGTTATACGCCCTTTTTCATGGTTTATGGAGCAGAAGCAATTCTCCCTAGTGACATCTGTCATGACTCGCCCCGTGTGGCGGCTTATGTTGAAGCTGACAATGAAAAAGCACATCAGGAAGCACTTGACCTGTTGGATGAAGAGCGTGATATTGCAACGGTTCGTTCGGCGATTTACCAGCAAGACCTGCGCCGTTACCACAGCCGCCGGGTTAAAACCAGAACTTTTCAAGAAGGTGATCTGGTGCTTTGGCTCATCCAGGATCAGGCTGATATGCACAAGTTATCCCCACCTTGGGAGGGACCCTTTGTGGTTAGCAAGAATCTAAACAATGGGTCATATTACCTTATCGATGTTCGAGACCACAAGGACTCACGCACGTCGGAGGAGGAGACTCACCGGCCCTGGAATATTGCTCAGCTTAGGCCATATTACACATGAGCCACAGGCTCTCCGTATGTACATATTTAAACAATGTATATATTATGATTGATATAATAAACCGACATCCTTGCTAAAGCGGGGCTTCTGTTGTTCTCTTACATGAGTTTCTGATTATTTTGGTAATCCGACTATCAAACCCATATTATAAGAGCACAGCTCTGTTACCTTGATAATCCGGCTATCAAGCCCATATTATAAGAGCACAACTCTGTTACCTTGGTAATCCGGCTATCAAGCCCATATTATAAGAGCATAGCTCTGTTACCTTGGTAATCCGGCTATCAAGCCAAAATTATATGAGCACAGCTCTGTTACCTTGGTAATCCGGCTATCAAGCCAATATCACAACTTCATATGAGCAGGACTCTGATGTACTTAAGGCTTAATGCCTGGATTAGAGGGACCAAAGAGAGTCTGATGTATAGCACATCTGAAACATAGGTATCTCTTGGGCACAACCCACATAATCACTTGGTGGCTTGGTTGTATTCGAACCATAGCTACACTTCTTGATAGACCTAAGGCCACCAGAGAAATCACTTGGGGGCTTGGTCATATTCGAACCATAGCTACACCTCTTGATAGGCATAAGGCCACCAGGGAAATCACTTGGGGGCTTGGTCGTATTCGAACCATAGCTACACCTCTTGATAGGCATAAGGCCACCAGGGAAATCACTTGGGGGCTTTGGTCATATTCGGACCATCGCTTTAACCCTCTTGATCATTGTAACACCACAATTATGACTATTTCAAACTTTTTTGATTTTTTCTTCGGTTTATAATACTTTATGAGTGTAATTTATTTATTCTATTTAAACTTGGTCCGGGTCCGTTCATAAACTGGCAACAGCTAAGGAATATCAATGTTCAAGTTATGGGTTATCACCCTTATTATACTACCTTGCTGATCCAGCAGTGTGATAAAATATCACACGTATGATATCTTTCATATTTGATTAAGTACAGCTTCGGTTATAAACCCGGGTTTTATGTTGGGCATTATGACCCGTCCGGCGGTAAACCGCTAGGACACTTTACACTTGTTTTATGCAGAAACAGGTTGAATAAAACTGCTAAAAATCATAATCAGACATAGCATAATCATGGCGGATTAACAGTGTCATGCAAAATGAAGATGCACAATGGCATAGCAAACCAGGTGTTTTAACTAGCCTATTACAAGGTGTTCTGATGCCCAAAAGGATAATTGTTTTCAACAAGTGTTGCAGTATGCAAAAGGCTAAACCGGCCTCTGGATCATGATTCTTCGCCGGGCTGACTTGACGGTTGTGGATCATCCTGTGCCGGTTCATCATCCTTCTCTCCACCCAACGGCTGGAAGTCAATGGTTGCCCAGTCGATTCTAGTTAAGGCCTTGAATACAGCTTTGTCGCTTATAAGTGTGGAGGGATCAACATCAGGGGTGTAGGTATGCTTACGGATTGGCAGGATAAGATTTTCCACATCATGAGTTGGTGCATTAACCCGTTTGTTGTCGGCGTCATAAATCGACTGATAATGAGAAAGATTCGTCTCTTCCGCCAATTTGCTCGCTAATGGGCGCATTTCCTTCATCAAAGCTCGGAGATCATCATTGTCAAAATTTGACCCGTCCTCCTTTATGCTCAGATAGCCGCGTCCTATATCAGCCGGGTCAAGATCTGGTATCCATGCTTTAGCCCGGATTAGCACAGTTAGAGCACCTGCCCTTGCAGCTGATCTTTTTAACTCCTCAAACCGGGGAGGCAGCATTGACAGCTTCTCTAATGTTTCCTTGATTAAGGTTGGGGGCGGTTTGTTATGAGAGGCAGTACAAATGATCCATTGCACGCTGGTATATAATTGCTCTATAAGAGTATAGGCAGCCTTCAATTTCTTCTGCATATCAGAACCCAGATGGGTAATGCGAGATCCTGCATCATTAAGCACACCGATAAACCGGTAGTTCATAGGATAATACATGTTAACAGCTTATAATAAGAGTACTTACCAAACACAATAGTGGTGATGGCATTGATTTGCTGCTTCAAGCCAGTCAGTTCTTCTGTTACCGGATTAAGGGTTGTTTCAGCGTCCTCCGCCCGCTTTAGCAAAGTTTCCTTTTCAGTGTCCTATCCTGCCCGTTCGCTTTTAAAGCTTTCCTTCAGTTGTTCCATGGCTGTTAAAGCGCTAGTCAGCTCTTCTTTAGCCTTGGAAGTTTCTGCTTGCTGGGACTTGATATTTTCCTGAAGGTCGGTGATTTGAGATTCCTTTTTGCTCAGATCTGCCTGCAAGAGACATTTAATGAGTTGGTAGGGCATATTTGAAGTCCCAAGCTCATAACAAGTTATATACTTGGCACTTGGGGGCTAATGCATATTGCTTTTTATCAGCTGACATTTTAAAGTCCCAAGCACATAACAAGTTATACACTTGGCACATGGGGGTTGATGCATATTTGCTCAAGTCAAGGTTATGGATTTGTTCCTCCTCAATCAGATTACAATGATGAGTATTAAGAATTTTGGAAGCTTCCTGATAGAAGGGTACCGATTCATCCTAAAGGTATAAACCGGTCCCTGGGGGCTACACAAGCAAAAATTGCAAGATTCATACTCTAAAGTCCCGGTTCATCCTGGAAAGATAAACCGACCCTTGGGGGCTACGCAGGCAAAGTTGAAGTATTACGAGTCCCGGTTTACAATGATATCATAAATCGACCCTTGGGGGCTACTGGAATTAATATTAGATATTGGACACAAGAGAAACTATTATGCAGAGTTAACAATGTTTACCTCATATCGCTCTTTAATCAGGTTCACTAAACCGGCTTCATAGTCGCGGCTTGTGTACATGCGGTTTAAAAACCCAGAGTGGATATCTTGGGCGCTGAAGTGGGCATAGCTTTCCAAATCTGTTTTCCACTTGCCCTTATCCATGGCAACAAATTCTTCCTTGGCACTATGTTTTGATAAAGCAGTGGGGTTGCCAGAAGTTGTGTAGCCTAAACCAGTAACGATGATATCGTTCGATTGGTCATCAGCCGCTTTGAATGGGCTTGGTGGTTTATCTGCAGCTTTGGCCGGACTTGGCAGGTCAGTAGCATGGCCGGTCGAATCATCTTCCATCTGTTCAACAAAGGTATCATGATGTTCCGGTGGCGGATCATCAAGAATAGCATCAGCATTCGGCTCAAACTGTTATGGGGTCTGTTCTGGTTCAATGGCTGGATTATCATCAGTCGGTGTATTCAATTTGGCCTTTTTGACGGGCCTAGCTTTGGCTCTGAAATGAATGGAAATAAAGGTTAGTATATTCAATAGGTGCAAGGGATAAAGAGTTAAGTGTAGTATGCTTACCCAGGAACAGTCTTAAGAGGTGGAAGATGTGTCCCTATTGATTCGCCGGAGGATGAATGGGAAGTTCCCTGGTAGTTTGAGTTAGATGGATTAAGATTAAGAGGTTGCCAAAAATAACCAGCCTTGGGATAAGATATGTCAGGAATGGATGAAACCTCTGGTCGGCGTTTTTGAACCGGCGTGTTCAGTAAACCGGATGAAGTAACCACCTAGCCACTATGCCGGGTTGTGCGGAAAGCTTCATGCTACTGTTTCTTCAAAAGAAAGTTGGGATCCAGATAAGCTAGAGGGTGTGAAAATTTTACTTTCCGGTTTGCTTGACGGGTTTTCTGTGTTGGCTGAGGATCTGAACCAGAGGAAAGAATAATTACCTCTACATCATCAACCCGGCTATCTTTAGCGTCATCCTGATAAGGGTCATTGTCAATGAGGTGTATGAAAAATGAACCAAGAGAATCAAGTTCTACCTCTGAGTCCGGATTGTCAAGATCCTCGTCGAGGTTCAACCTGGTGGATTCAGCTACTTTTTTCTTGGCAGGCTTTTTGACGACCTTTTTCTTTGGCCGAGGGGTCTTGGCCGGTTTATCCCGAGGTTTCTTCTTCCAAAATGGGTCGTCACCCTGTTAAAAGATTGGCAAAGGTTATAATGAAGAGTTAAGAATGTCAGGTTCAAATAGGAGTTAAGCAATTCTTACAGCTGGCGGTTTATTCGAAAAGCAGAAGGGACTTAGCTCTGTTTTGCTGCAGATAGCCACCGATTCATCCAGTATCTTTTTAACAGCTTCAATGATTTCAGCGTTAGTTAACTGAATGTTAGTGTGCCGTTGAGGGTCTTTTGAGTCCCCTGTGTACTCGCACATTAAACCGAGGCGACGGCTTAAAGGCAAAATACCCCAAGATATCCAGCAACGAACAAAGTCAATTCCTATTAAACCATTAGCCATAAAGGCTCTGAGCTTTGCAAGTTGTGGTGCATATTTGGCCCGTTCTTTTGCAGTAAACCTTTGGGGAAATGGATGTGTATTGGTAAGTCGGTGAGCACGATAACCCGGCAGAGGATTCTCATCATCAGGGGAAGTATCCTTGCAATAAAACCAAGTCTGGTTCCAATCCTTAGGGTGACTATGATGCTTGGCGTGAGGGAAGCTGACGTCTTTTCTTTTTTGAATTGAAACGCCGCCAAGCTCAGTATTGGGCCTGTCTACAAATTCGGTACGGTGGTTTAAATAGAAAAAGTCCCTGAACAGTTCAACGGTCGGTTCTTCTTGCAGATAAGCCTCGCAAAACACTTGAAAAATACAAATATTGGACACAGAGTTAGGTCCAATATCCTGAGGGTCGATCTGGAAGCTAGCAAATACATCATGGAATTTTTTGATCCGGGAGGTTTAAAACCACGGCTCAGATGATCAACAAACACAACTATCGCGCCATCCTTGGGTGTAGGAGGATCTTCTAGGCCGGGGGCTCGCCAGTGGATTTCACTCTGTTTTGGTAAAGCGCCAGTTATAACGCGTCGTTTTAGATCTTCTTCCGTAATCTGGGATGGAACCTAGTTACAAGCATAAAAAGCCTTGGCCATTTCTTGGACAACCTGAAGGAAGGTTTGTGCCGGTTTAAGATTCATGGTTGACAAGCATAAAGCGTTGCAGGTTAAGAGACAAAAGGTATTCAGGCATGAAAAATTGTTAAACCGGAGGTTGATGCTATTATAAATGACAAAGCGATTGGCGATTTACATGGGGACTAATGGTATATGGCAAGTTATTTTATAAAAGATAAACCGCCTACACGGACAATGAAAGTATAGATCTGAAGCCAAAAAATGACTAAGTAAGGAAGAACAAGTTTCACAGTTTCACATTAGAACTTCAGATCTACCGCATGTCAGGAAAAGGAAAATATTTAGACCTAAAGGTTGGTACTTGAGCAGTTCATGAAGTTCCAGATCGGGATTTTCTACACAAAAGACATAATCTGATCGCAAAGAAGGACTATCATTACTACCGCATAAGGATATATAAGGTTCGGATTCTATCATGTAGGCTATGATGAAGAACAGGGGAAGAACACCACGAAACTTTCATGAGCCCGTGCGAACCCTAAATGGATATATAGAGGAGAAGAAGAACTTACCGAAACTATTGAATGGCGGATGTGCGTGAGCATAATCTGGTCTGAACAGGTCGATGCAGCGGCCAAAGTTAAAGCAGAGGTCAAGTCCGACGGCGGTGGCGGAGCTCGAGCACTGGGGCGACGCGAGGAAGACGACGAGACGAAGAGGCACGAGGGGAAAAGTGAAAATGACCCTCGGCCCTATTTATAAGGTGAATGGATAAGTGGCAGGTGTGAGAATCGAGGAGGTCGAAAAATGGATATGCAGACATGCAGACGCCTCGATTTTCAGAGATCCATTAAAGGAGATGCATTAAAAGATTTGGGTTCTGTGTAAAGTTAATAGCGGATGACGTCACGGCGGGTTATCATGGACTTGGAAGATGACGTCACGGCGGTTTACAAGATTTTTTGTGAATATAATGAAGAAGGAATTTTTCTAAGTGCTGAAAATTGACATGAACATGTTCAAATCAATCTGGGGCCTAATGTTGGGGATATAACTACTGAGTATAAACTGCCCAGGAGGGGCCGGGTTATACCCATAAGGAGGTATCCATATTAAAGCCCATGAAGACAAGGAGCATGGCACTTTATTATAGAGATCTAAAGGCTCAGGGCCCAAAGGCGGATTGGGGCCCGTAGACATAAACCGCCATATGGCGTGTAACTTGTGTTGTAAGATAGGAAAGGGCAGAAACCGAGCCGGACACATTTATGAGCCGACCGGGATTCTGTAAAGGGACAATTGCATTTTTGCCCCTTGTTCGTTCCTACCCACGGGTTTTGCCCATACTTTTCGAGCTTGCTCAGTTTTGCCCTTACTTTTTCCGCCGAGGTCCCTCGAACGCCCTTTGATCGTTTGACCAAAACTTTGAAAATTCATAACTAATTCATATGAACTCGGAAAAATGCAAATAAGATATCAAAATGTTCATATAAACATTACCTTTATGTGCATATCATTTGCATTCAGGACAAAAGCACCCTTTAAACTACCTGAGGTAATTAATGTTATTAACATTACTAAAAATAAAAAGGTACACAAAATATTTTTTCATAAATAAAAATTACATGCAAATATAGGTGATGTTTTCTGAACATCCTGATATCTTATTTGCATTTTTCATAGCTCTTATCAATTTGTTATGAAGTTTCCAAATAATGGTCAAAGTCGTTAGAACATTCATAACAAGATGATACGAACTCGAAAAAATGCAAATAAGATATCAGAATGTTCAGAAAACATCATCTACATTTGCATGTAATTTTTATTCATGAAAAATATGGTTCATACCTTTTTATTTCTAATAATGTTAATAACATTAATTACCCCAGGTAGTTTAAAGGGTGCTTTTGTCCTAAATGCAAATGATACGCACATAAAGGTAGTGTTTATCTGAACATTTTGATATCTTATTTGCATTTTTCTGAGTTCATATGAATTAGTTATGAATTTTCAAAGTTTTGGTCAAACGGTCAAAGGGCATTCGAGGGACTGCGACGGAAAAAGTAAGGGCAAAACCAAGCAAGCTCGAAAAGTAAGGGCAAAACCCGTGGGTAGGAACCAACTAGGGGTAAAAATGCAATTGTCCCTTCTGTAAACCGTCGGGCGTCAACCTGTGTATATAAAGGGACGACCCGGCAGCGGTTCAAGGACAAGAAACAACAGATCAAGAGCCAGGCAAAGCGGATTCGCTCCCTGGTCATCGATAACCAAGAAATTCCACCACAACTGGATTAGGCCTTTACCTTCACTGCAAGGGGCCGAACTAGTATAAAATCCTTGCGTCCTTTGTCCCGCTTTAACCCCTTGAAGTTAGCCCGTCGCGATGGCTCCACGACTAAGTCCTCACACAAGGACATCTGCCGTGACAAAACCACAACAATACTCGCACCGGCCGTGGAAATCTTCGCTCCGCCGCTGCCATAGCTGTCTTCCACCGCCAAGTTAGGGCGTGGAAGATCTGAACGGATGAACTTCCCATATTCAACTCCCAGTTCATCGTGTTCTTCGTCAAGGGTAGATAAAATCTATTTTACTGCCCTTATTGATTCTGATGATTTCCACAAAATCTTCAAAAGGTGTTTATTCTTCAACTTCCACACTTGCATTTGTTTCTTGATTTGTTTCTCTAAGCAATGTGTTTCTTCAAGATTCCTCAATTGTGTGGATTTTCAATCTATACAACTCTAGAACCTAAGTCAAAGATTGCTTAGTGAAATTCCTCGAGACGCTCCTGGTCAAATTCCTCAAACTTGTTTCTTTTGAAAATCTTCTAAGAACGCATATGACCTCTCCAAATTCTTCGCACCTATACTCTGTTCACAGGTACACATGTCCGCTGCTGAATCTCTAGGTTCTCATCAACTTAACTCATTTGCAACGTTCCTTGAAGACAAATTGCATACATCATCAGAGAATTCTATTGTTCAAAATCCTCAGCTGAAGAAAATGGCTGATGGCAATAGACCTTAGAAGGGAGGCAAGAGACCAGAAGTAAATACAGCTTTTGAGATCCCAGATGACATTTATGAGGAATATTGTACTCCTGATGAAGCCAAACATGGCAAGGAGAACAAAAATCAGCGCAAGGTGCGCATTCAAAGGATCGAGAGGAGATGGACACGGAATGGAGGGAGTACAGATATGTAACTCCAAAATACATGAATAAATTCGTTTACACCCTCCTTGCCCAAGACCTCCATTGGCACCAAGCCAAGTTGCTGATCCCACTAGCATCAAGCGTGGTGAGGACTTTTGAGATGAATGGGCCAAGCGGCAAGCCAAGTTGGCCAAATGGACAAAGAAGTAGTGAGCAAATTCAATGAAGAGTCTGCTGTTGCCACTGCTGAGGCCTCTGCTAGCAAGCCTAAGAAGGCTATGACCAAGAAGCCTGCGCACAAGACTAGTTCCTCAGCTACAATGCCCTCACGGCCAAGCTCATCAAATCCCTCACAGAATATTTCTCAAGCAACTCCAGTTCCCACTGTTGCAAAACCTTCAGCTGCTGCTGCAAAGTCCTCGACACCTGCGCATCTCGCCTCTTGCCAAATGACCATGGGCATCTCTATTGCCGTAGGAGCATCTGCAAGTTCTTTAGCTCATCCTCAGTCCTCAACAGGCCCAACTTTGCCGAAGAAAAAGGCCACTGTTGGATGAGGCACAAGGCCAAGTCCTCACAAGAAGTAGGTCGCCTTTCAAGTGTTGTTAAGTGAAGACGAAGCTGATCATGAAGAATTGGCTGAAATCATCAGAGACAGACAACACAGGGACACTAGAGCCAAAGGCAGTAATGTGCCACTAATGCTGGATCCAAAGTTGATCCTACACTTCATTGATCTATGGCACAAGGACCCCAATACTCCTTTTCCTGAGCTAAACCTCACTTCATGGCCAAAGTCATGTGTTGACGGCCTTCATTGATGAGGAAAAATGGAAATTTGAACAAGGGAGGAAAGTGAAGAAAGCTCAGTACAAGAAAGAGTGCTTTCTGAAGGACAATGTCCTGACGCTATCACATGATGAACTTGTATCTCTGGAAATAGAGATCAAGGGTCTAAGTGATGAATTTGAATGATACTATGCTGATTGGCTAGGAGCCAAAGTCAGATTCATCAAGCTGACCAAGACATTCACTCCAAATGTTGCAGCCCCAACACAACATGAAATTCCTCAAGCTGAAGCATCTACTCAGCCTACTGAAGAACATGCTAGCACAGCTGATGAAAATCAGGCTGCTGAAGAAAGTGAGAGCACCAGGGCTGACGAAGAAATTCCAACTGTTGAAGAAATTGCTAGGGCAACCTCTAATGTTGTGCCTGAAGAGCAAGCTAGGCCAGTTGAAGCATCTGTTGCTGCACCTGAAGAAACTGAACTTGCCAAGGCAACTGCATCAGTTGTGCCTGAAGAAACTGCACCAATTTCCTCTACTCCTCCTACACTGACGACAAGTTCTAACCTTCCTTCTGCATCAGAAGTGAAGAAAACCAAGGCTGCGGAGCGAGCAACTGTGAAGAAAAGGAAAGCATCTACATCTTCAGAGTGTTCAGCTCTGAAGAAAGTGAAGATTTTGACAAGCTCATTTGCACACCCAATAGATGTTGTTCCTATATCAAGCATGCCATCAAAGGAGATTGTTCCCTGTGGTGAGGAATATGTGATTCCAAGTGAATCATATGAAGAAGATCCCTCTGCTGCTTCGTCAGAGCACTTGGATGAAGAAATTGAAGTGGACAATATCACTTCAACTCCATTGGTATCATCGCCCATGCCTCAGTTCACAGCTGAAGAGGCCGGCGTTGAAGATGAAGATGTGGATATTGGGTGTACAATTCCTATTCTGAATGATGACTATTGGGAAAGTCATCACCCCAACTCACCACTATACACCCCTCTGCAAAAGAATTCCTCCGTCCCCTGTTCAAACTGAAGAAATTCATACGGGTTCTGCTGGACATCAAGCTTCACTTCCTTTTGTTTCAGAAGAAATTCCAGCCACTAGCGACGATGAAAATGTTGCTGAAGAAATGGAGGCCAAGGTTGCCACTGATGAAATTTGCCGCTGAAATTCCATAGCATGTGGCTCTAGAGATTGTGATTCAAGGGGCTGTGAAGACTTCAACTGCTAATCCTCAGCCCAAGCCACAGAATCCTCTCACCAAGAAGCAGAAGTTCAAGGCTAATGACTTCTTTGTTGAGCACATTTTCTTCACTAACTACAATCTACATGACTTTGCTCGTCTTTGACGCAAGCGTTTTTGGACTGCCAGCCAGATGAACTTTTATTCCTCACCACTGTTTGACAAGGACAAGATCTTTGACCATGAGCAAATTCCTCATGTGGATATGGAGTCTCTACCGTGCTTCACCCCAGTCCTCAGTGTTCTTCATGACGCTGGGCTGCTCAACTTCTGCACCGACATCTGTGATTGGAACGAAGAAATCATTCTTCAGTTCAATGTCATGTTGCACATCACTGGATACGTTGAAGATGTGAATTCATGGGTATTGGACTAGATGACAGAAAATACTCACTACAAAGAATTGGCCTCTGAATTGCTTCATGTCGTCCGAGTCAGTCCTCCCACTGATGGTGCAAGGCGCATCTATGATGAACCTGAACTTTCAAACCATCTGATGCAAATTCTGATGAAGCCTTTGAAGCCAGGCCAAGCTCTAAGAACCAAATTCCTCATCAAGGAATTGCTCTATGTGCCAAGGACGATCTACAAAATATTGACCAAAACCCTCAGTACAATCAAGGGCCACAACTCTGATGATGAAGAAGTTGTTGGCATTATGAAGAATCTGCTTTTCAACATCATACATGGTATTCCTATCAACTACCATGATTTCTTCATGTGAACTTTGGCCAATGTAGCTCTGTCACCGTTTGAATTGAAGCCTTACACTCCCTGGATCATGAGATTCATCAGATCAAGGTCTTCAATTAACTATAAGGATGATTGTCAAAATCATCTCAACTACTTGTCGCCAATTGAAGTCCTCAAAAGGACTATTTCCTCAGCTGATGAGAAGGGTAAGGCTGCTATAATTGATGAAGGCACTCGTCCATTGGATGGACAGTTTCTCAAAGCTGCATCTTATTCCACCAATGATGACTCTGCTACTCATGATACTGCCGCAAATGCTTCAAAGCAATTTCCTCAAGCCACTGCTCCAAGGGTGCTAACTGATCGTGAGCTTCTCCTCAGTCTTCATCAGAAGGTGGATCGCAACCACAAGTGGGTCAACTGTCAGTTTGGTTCAATTCTTCAGAACATTACAATCACGCAAAACACTATGAAGAAGAACCACTACTACTTGCATGAAGTCTTTGACCGCACTTGGGCTGTATTGTCTCACCTCTACGGTGATGAAAATCTTAAGCAGACGGGCTTCCAACAGGACTTTGACTGGTCTCAGCCGCCTTCGAAGAAATTCAAGAAGGTCAAAGTTCCTCACTTGGTTGCCAGTTCATATTCTTCATCGCGCGAGACAGACAAAGCCAAAGATTTGAACGACACCGCAGCAGGCCCTACTCCAATGGACGACCCCAAGAACGTTGGCGCTCCTCCATCGACTTCATGATGATATACTTCATGGGCGTTAGTAATCATTTTTCTTCCCTTTTGGTCATTCGATGACAAAGGGGGAGAAACCAGAGTTAGTCTTAAAGCGTGTATAGATATGGGCATTTTTTTAAGTTGCAACTCTCGCTCTTATGAAGTGTTTGATTGGATCGAGTTGTAAACTTAAGTCCTATGGTGGTCTGATACTTTTGCTCTCTTTTTCTGCATGCTATTTCCTCAAGTATGTTAAGGCACACATGCTGAATTACATCAGTCACAATATTTCATCATGCATTTAAAATTCTTCATATCATATGATAAATGTGTGTATGAATTACAAGATATAGGGGGAGATCTCCATGATTCTAATCTACAATGTGCATTTGCTATTC
The DNA here is from genome assembly GCA_034509565.1 of Triticum monococcum. Lineage (NCBI taxonomy): Eukaryota > Viridiplantae > Streptophyta > Magnoliopsida > Poales > Poaceae > Triticum > Triticum monococcum. Next base: position 358,770,365 of record CM067845.1, on the reverse strand, counting down.
AAAGAAAATTCCTCACATATGCACATCTTCAGGGGGAGTGCTTCTATATCTTGCAATCAAATTCCTCAATATCAGTATTTACACTTCATATGTTTATCCCCGTTGAAAACTTAACCTATATTGTCATCAATCACCAAAAAGGGGGAGATTGTAAGTGCATCTAGTGCCCCTTAGTGATTTTGGTGTATTCAAGACTTATTGGTTAAGGGACTAATGCATTTGTGAGTGTACACATGTTTATAAGTCTATGAGGAGTTTGATATTTACAGAGAAAGTCGACCCCTAAAAATGAATGTCTTCAACTGAAGACTTTGGCTTTCTGAAGACTTTGAATGTGAATAAATTGGTGTTGTCGGGGGGATGAACCCCAGGCAGGAAACGAAACCCAGATCCTTTTCAAAAACAAAGGGGCCAGCAACGCCCGTCAAGCCGGCTCACACTTGGCCGGGTCCCTCGACCCGACCAAACTCCTCAACCCGGCCGGACTCCTCAACTCGGCCCCAACAACCAGCTCAAGACAGCTGAACCTGGCACATCAAGACTTCTCCAACAAGCCAGCTCCACCCTTGGCATGTTCCTTAACCCAGCCACGGGTCAGCTCTCATCCCATCCCAGCCATATGATAGGAGGAGTCTCCATCTACCGATGACCGAGGCAACAGTGCCCCCACCCATGCCTCTGGTCAGCCGGGGCATGGCAACAGTGCCCCACCTACCCGCTGACCAGGGCCGGCGTGGCAATAGTGCAGCCATCGTCACCAATGATGCCAGCAAGCGGCAACCTGATGGAGAGCCACTGTAGCCGACTCAACCCGGCCACTCCCTGACGATCAACAAGACGACCAACAGTGCCCCCGTACCCAGCGGGCCCCGCACCTGGAGAACCCGGCGACCCCTGACCCTCGGCGGGTCCTAGCGCCGGCTTTCCGGACAATGACAACTCGGCCCCACGGACTTGTAACATTACCATTGTACCCCTAGGGGGTTGACCTATAAAACCCCGCAGGAGCCCTCATGCATACAGAGACGCGATCATTCACTTACTCACACACACGTAGCAAGCAACACCCAAGGAGAGGGAGCAGCCTAGGCCTTGGCCTGCCTTCCTTCTTCCTCCATACAGCTCTAGGAGCAACTCTGTACTGATACACATCAACTACACTCGGCAGGACTAGGGGTGTTATCTCTCCGGAGAGCCCAGAACATGGGTATGTCTTGCGCTCCGTGCTCGCTCATGCCGACCTCGCCTCTGGAGCCCACCAGTGCCCTTGAGTCTCCTCCTATGTTTAGCCATCCCTTGGTATCTGCCGTGCGCCCACCACGACAGTTGGCGCCCACCGTGGGGCAGCTTGAGGTCTTGGCCGGCAGCATGCTTCAGACAGGACTCCTCCCCGACCCCGACGAGCCCGTCATGCTGGCGGACGACGTCATTGACGCACTCGCCGCCTCCTTCGCCTCGCTGCGCATCTCTGGTGCACCTGTGGCTGACGAGTACCCCAGCGAGGTAATTCACTTTTCCGACTCCCCCCTTTCCCTCGGCGGCAACGCTCCCGCCGGGGCAATGGACCTCTGCGTGGAGGTCTTCGTCACTGACACCAGCGCCTCATCCTCATCGAGCGCGGCGAGGAAGGCCGCCGAAGCCAAGGCCGCAGCGGAGCGGGCCGGCTCGCTCAACTCGCTGCGCGCCATGATGCAGAGTCTCCGCGTTCCCATCGGCACCGACATCGACGCCTCCAACATCGCCGAGGCCCGGACTCGGCTCGAGAAGGACCGCCAGTGCCTGCTGGACCTCACCGAGACGCTCACCGCCACGCAGCATTGGCTAGACTCCGCTCAGCTAGAGCGCAACACCGCCTACAGCTTCACGTTGGACGCGCCCGAGCCAAGCCGGGTCGCCGATGTGTGGGCCCGAGGCGCCGCGATCGGGTGCGCCCTCGGCGCCCTCTCGCCCGTCTAAGAGACTCCCGTGAAGAGCATGCGCGCCGCCCAGGCGACTGCGGTCGGCCTGGATTAGCTCGTGGGAGAGGAGCTGAATGATCGCCTCAAGTGGGTGAACGACCTCCTCGCTGGGCCAACGCACAGCAGGACCGCCTCAACCAACTCGCCAAGCTGGCGGGATCCGGCTCCACCCGCACTGACGGACCCGGTGACCACCGGAACACGGCGTCTTCACCATCCGGCGAGGTGCACTCCGGTCGAACCGGGACCCGGCGCAACCCTGCCCAACTACTGCCGGCGTCTTGGGCGACGAGCCAGCCTTGGAATACTGACGCCCGACTATGGTCGACCCGGCCGCCCACGGAGCGGTCTGATAACCCACAAGTACAGGGGATCAATTGTAGCCTCTTTCGATAAGTAAGAGTGTCGAAACCAACGAGGAGCTAAAGGTAGAACAAATATCCCTTCAAGTTCTATCGACCACCGATACAACTCTACGCACACTTAACGTTCGCTTTACCTAGAACAAGTATGAAACTAGAAGTACTTTGTAGGTGTTGTTGGATAGGTTTGCCAGAATATAAAGAGCACGTAAATAAAAAGTAGGGGCTGTTTAGGTAAAGACACAACTAAGTTAGTTTTAGCAAAGAGCTTTTTGTTACGAGAAAGTTATTTTGTCACACCCTAGCTAGCTTATGCATTAGAGTGTGCATCATGTTTACCTTCATCAGAAATTGAAATGGGGAAAGCAGAACCCCCAGCACACCCCCCCCCCCTGAAATCAACTAGGGTTTACTAAAAATAAATTCAATGAACCTGAAATGCCCTTCAAATATGTTCACCCTCTTTGCCTTGGGTTAGAACCCTTGGGAAAAATGGTGCATATAATTTTAGGTCAACAAAAGGGGCATTGACTTAATTCATAAATATTTGAATTTGGGCATTTAAAATACTATTATATAATTCAAATGCTCAAATAATGTTGGAACTATTTTTGGGCCACTGAAATATTTCAGAAAGTGTCCATAAATATTTTCAGGATTTTATAAAATGATTTAGTATTTAAACTAAATCAAAACAGAATAACAAAAATAGAAAAACAGAATAAAATTAGAAAAGAGAGAGAGTAGGCCAGTGGGCCACTTACCTGGCCCAGCGCCAGGCCACCAGCGGCCCAGCCCACCAGGCCGATGCCAGTCGTCCCCTAGCTCCTGCCAGGAGGACGAAGGGCGTGTGCCCGCGGTGCGCCAGCACGCGCACGGCCACCGACGGCCACCTCCTGCTTCGGCCGCCTCCCCGACGTCGCTTTGGACGCCACGCATCCCCCTCCTGACCCCTCGCTCACTCTCTTCCATCCTCATCCCCTCCTCTGCTCTCTCTCCTGCGCAACCGCCATGAGCACGAGAGCGCCGACGAGAACCACCACGGCCACCGCCTCCCCCTCGCTTCCCTGACCAGCTTAGAGGCTCCGCCTCGACCCCGTCTTCCTCCTCACCGAACCACGCCCCGCCGGAAGCCCTGCATCGCCGAATTCAAGCTCTTCTTCAAGCTTCGGCACCGACGATCGCCGCCGTCGATTTGCTTGCTCCAGTGCCTCCCCAAGCTTGCCGAGGCCACCGCTGCACCCGTTGTGAGCTCCTGTGTCGTTTCCCCCTCTCCCCTGGCTCGTTTTCTTCCTCTAACACCGATGCCCGTCGGAACCGAGAGCTCTTCGCCGCCGGCCATGCCGCCACCATGACCACAGCCGTGCAAGCTCACTCCCGAGCACGGCAACATGCTCCACACCTCACCAGGAGCACGTGGAACCCATCAGTTTCCCCTCCCGTGCACCACAACGCCGATCCGCTCAACTCCCGAACTCCGGCCGCCGCGCAAGTTGCCGCCGCCGTCGTTTTAGGCCACTAGGGCTGCTGCCGTGTGCACAGATGGATGCGGGCGAGTCCCAGCTCCGCGTAGATGCCCTCCGCTGGCCATTTGGTCGCCGGAGGAGGATTTCCGAGCCCCTCCGCCGTCTTTGGCCTTGCCGGCGACGAGCCGGGGTCAACTCCGGCGTGTTTTGACCCCGGGTCGGCTGGGTTGACTCCCCCCTGACTCACTGACGTGTGGGCCCAGGCGCCTGCCTAATTACCGTTAGTTAATTAGAGTTAATAAAAAATAGCTAATTAGTGAGCCACTGACATGCGGGCCCCGCCCGGCTAACCAAGTTAGTTAGGGTTAACTAACTTAGTTAGTTGATTGTGTCACTGACCAGTGGAGCCCACTGGTCAGGTTTGACCTGGAGGCGCCAGTTGACCTGCTGCCATCAGGGTGATGTCATGCTGACGCAATAACTCTTTTTCTGGATTTAATTTTATATAGAAAATTCCAGAAAATTGCCTAAACTTCAAAAATTCATAGAAATTCAACCATAACTCCAAATGAGAGAAATTATATATGAAAAATTATCAGAAAAATTCAAGGAATCCATCTGTACCATTTTCATGCATGTTTGAACAATGCTTGTCCTCTGTATTGGACAAAACAAATAAAGGGCATTTAAATAATCATATATGGGGTTGGAATTTGAATCTTGTACTCAAACCAACTCCATTTAAATCATAGCTAGTTGCATAAGCTCAAGACACATCCATATTGCCATGTCATAGCATGCATCATATTGTTGCATATCGTCATGTGTTGATTGTGCTCGGTTGTGTTCTTCGTGGTAGGTTCTGCCTCCGAGGATATTCACGAGTATCCAACTGAAGGGCAGTATCCCGTTACCACTCCATCAGGCAAGCAACCATTGATCATTCCGATACAACCCATGTTCTCGCTCCTGCTCTTGTTTACTGCATTAAGACAACACGATTCAAACTGCTGTGTGCTAAGGTAGTTGAACCCTTATCCTCTGCATGACCTGTCATTGCCACAGTAACTAGATGAAACCCACTAGCATGTGTAGGAGTTGATTGAGCCATGTTTTGTGATTCCTACCTTGCTATGCCTGCTATGCTTAGAGTTGTGTCAGGTCTGGTTCATCCGGGGGATGGGCTAGAGTGAAATGCTTGTGCCAGTAATATGTGGGATGTGTTGAACATGTTTTGGTAAAGGTATCGATGAGAGGCCATGTAGGAGTACATGGTGGGTTGTTTCATTGAAGCCGTCCCTAAGAACTGAGTTCTGTATGCGTGAATTAAGATTCAGCTACTACCACACATTGGGCCCTGAAATATGACCCCGCTCGACTTACCGACCCCTCTCGCCTCAGTCCAGGAGTTGCAACTAGTTTCTGGTGTTTGTAGGATATGTGTTGGCAGCCGTGCGTAGCGCTGACCCTAGGGGTGGGCTATGTTGCGGTAGATACACCGTGGCACGGTGTACCGAGTCACCCGTTTGGTGTCTCGGGAACCCTGTTCACATCGTTCGGGGCCGTTGAGGACACCCCGGCCGGATTTCCTTGCGGATGGAACCTGAATAGGCGATGACCCTGGACTAGAGACTTGTGAGGTTAGTCAGGTCGTGGTCTACACCCACGTCGGTTTTCGCTTGAAGTCTGCCGAGCACATTTCATGTGCAGACGCTAAGTGGTGGAAACATGTGTGACGAAGTACACCCCTGCAGGGTATAAAACTATTCGAATAGCCGTGTCCACGGTAAAGGACTACTTGGTTGCCTATACAGTTCATAGACAAGTTAATGGATACTACTAAAAGACTCAAGATAAGTGTGAGTACCGAGGATGGCCCCCTCGCAGGATACGAGGGAGGATCCACGGTGGAGTATTGTGATGGTGAGTAGTGGACTCGTGTGCGAAAACTATTTTGCTAAAAGATTCCGTAGGATAGCTTAGCCAAGAGTCAAAGCTGGCTTGCTGCATAAACCCCACCACCTTCTCGAGAATGAGCATGTATAGTAGGTTCTGATGTAAGACTTGCTGAGTACCTTTGTACTCATGTTTGCTTATTTATTGTTTTCAGACGACAACACTGCCCCCTCCGATGGGTTTTACGTAGACCTTGAAGTCGACGAGTGACTAGCCACCCAGGTGGTGATCCAGGCCATGGAGGGCCCTATGTAGATAGACAGGCTTCGAGAGGCCTTCTTTCTTTCTAGAGTCTGTACTCAGACTAGTTGCTTCCGCATGTGCTTGTATGACTGTATGACTTGAGTGTCGGGTCATGTGACCCCTACCTGTATGGATATGTTATGTATGGCTCCCTGGAGCCTTTAAATAAAGTACTTGAGTTGTAGAGTTTTGTTGTGATGCCATGTTGTATGTACTCATATCGAGCATATTGTATGTATGATTGAAATGCTTGGTATGAGTGGGATCCGACAATCTAGTTGTTTGTCCTTCGCAGCCTTTCTTATGGGGAAATGTAGTCTAGTGCTCCTCGAGCCATAGTAGTCCGCTACAGCCCGGTTCACCGGAGTCCTGCTAGCCCAGCACTACTGTTCAGGACACTTGACTGGCCGGCATGTGTTTCACTTCGTCCCTATGTCTGTCCCTTCGGGGAAATGTCACGCGGTGATCTCCGGAGTCTTGTCTAGCCTGCTACAGCCCGGGGTCCCCCGGAGTCCTGTTAGCCCAGTGCTACAGCCCAGAATCACTCGTTGATGACCGACATGTTCGTTGTGATTCATGTATGCCTATCTCCATAGGTCTGTGCCCCTTTGGGTTCACGACTAGCCATGTCGGCGCGGGTTCTCGGTCATATGGATGCTAGCGACATTGTCATATACGCGAGCCAAAAGGCGCAAACGGTCCCGGGCCATGGTAAGACGACACCCGTGGGATACCATGCGTGAGGCCGCAAAGTGATATGAGGTGTTACCGGCTAGATCAATGTGGCTTAGAATCGGGGTCCTGACAGCGTTGGTATCAGAGCCGGACTGCCTGTAGGTTCGTTCAGCCAAACTGGTCGATGTCGAGTCTAGAAATGCTTTAGTTATATGTAAGGGAATTGATTGTGGGAGGGAACGTAAGGTTCTTTTACTCCTTTACCCTATGCTTCTGATCTGAGTCATTCTCTTCTCATTCAACGTGGGTTAAGGACTAGGCTCTCTTCTTCTATCAGGTTCACGTGTTACTAATCCGTAGTAGTTCATAGGATTATTGCTACGAGTTCCAGTCCAGTTTCTACTATTTTAGTACGTTGCTATTTGAATCAGAACCTTGATATGATGCTGTTGAGCGGTATTGTGAACTGTTGTGGATGTCTCGAATCTTTTTCTGAGCAATTACAGCCGTTATGCTGCCCAATTTTCCCTAGGAATTCTGATGTCTTTGTCTTGTGGTTGTGCTTTCAGATGGCCAACCAGTCTCAAAATCAAGTGGTTTGCCTGACCAGGTGCCTCGACGTGCCCGGTCATACTGCTATGTTGGTCCGGGTCATGATCGAGACAGGATACCGTTGGTATCCCGAATACACTGTTGAAGAGCAGTTCCGCGACTTTAATCAAAGCCAGTATTTATGCACCGTCAGGATATTTCCTTCCTATCCTGGATCTACCGAGCCCCTTCACTGTTCCTATGGACTCGGAGTTACCATTGAGATGGCTGCGCAGGATGCTGCCTATTCCATGATGACCATCTTGCGAGTCCGGACTGGCCTGCTTCGGAACACTGACTTCCGTTACATGCCACCTTCACTTCCGGGAGCGCAGGGGTATCTTCAGGCTATCTATGCTGACTCCACTCAGGAGGACTCATTAACTCGTACCACCGCTGAGATGCTCGAAGATAAGGACCGAGAGAATCGGGCCTTGCGGCTGGAGCTCTTTAATACCCGTGCTGATCATTGGGCCACATTGACTCGGTTTGCACCCGCGGTGCAAGCTGGATGTATGGATACCAGGGATCTGTATCCTGTGAGAGCAGCTCTGCCAGACATGGTGGATTGGCGTGATGTGGGAGGCATCACCCCACCCCTTGGTCCCCGCAGGCCACCGTTTGTTGGTCCAAGACCTCATCCTAGCCCCTATGGTCCATAGGCTCCTCAGGATCGTCTATTTCCGGATGATCACGTTGAACTTCCAGGCTATGGAGGTGACTTCTATGAGGACTACTACGGAGCTATCTGAGTTAGTAGTAGTACCACTAGTAGTGTAGTAGTTGTATCTCCACTGTCCTGTGTGACTTGTGGAATACGACTTGGTGTGTAATCGATTCCGGAGGTATAGACAAATAATGTATAGGGACTCAGAATGCCTCCGATGAGATGTAACGTCTACCTTCATAGTTGTACTGTAGCATGGGCTTGTACTAAACTATGTATGACGAGTATGACCGTTGGTGTATATATGGCAGTTTTATATTACCATGGCATACGAATGAGCATCTCTGCATTCCGCGTTATCCTTTACATTCTGCACTTCCCTGTTAAGTTTGAGCCATCCTTGTCTAAACCGTTGTCTTGTTTTCCTCCTAGGATGGTCAACACCCGCGGCAACCCTGCTGCCCCGGAGCAGGGGGAAGCCAATGCAGCTAGAGGTGAAAATTTGCCTCATCCGCCTTCCCTGGCCGAAGTGATGCTGGAGGCGGAAAGGAACAAGCGTGAGACCAACCGCCTGCTGGAGCAGATTGAGCAGAACACTGCACGCCACACACGAAATGACTTGGTGTCAATCAACGACTTTATCAAGCTGTACCCACCAAAGTTTAACCATTCCGTCGAGCCCCTCGACGCGGATGATTGGCTTCGCAGCATCACCCACAAGCTACGTTCTGCCAACGTAGCTGAAGCCGACAAGGTTACCTATGCTGCTTATCATCTCGAGGGCCCCGCTAGCCATTGGTGGGAAAACTACGAAGCTATGCGCCCGGTCGGCCAAATCACTACCTGGGATGAGTTCAGCGAGGCTTTCCATGAGCATCACATTCCGGAAGGTCTCATGGATCGCAAGAGGGAGGAGTTCTGCAACTTCACCCAAGGAAGGCTGACTGTGGATGCGTATAGCCGAGAATTTGGGAACCTGGCACGCTATGCTCCTGAAGAGGTTTCTACTGACGCCAAGAAGCAGGCAAGGTTCCGCAAGGGACTTAGCCCTGAGCTTCGCCGTGATCTCCGTCTGCACGAGTGCACATCCTTCCAGAAGCTGGTCAATAAAGCTATCAGCGCTGAGACAGGCCAGACTGATTATGACGCTTCACGCAAGCACTCTCGTGATTTTGGGTCTTCATCCGGCTCTGGAGCTCAGAAGCGCCGGGTGTGGATTCCAAGCACCGCACTGCCACCCAGATTCACCCCGAGGCCATCCTTTGAGGCGCCTCGTCCCAACCAGCAATTTGCACCGCCCAAGCCCTATGGTGGCCCCGCTGCTAATGTTGCTCCACGCCCCACTGTGGTAACATGCTTCAAGTGTGGAGAACCGGGTCACTATAGTCGAGAGTGTCCCCAGAACACCCCCAATCAAGGTGGAAAGTCCGTTGGCCATGGTAAGCCCGCGGGAAAGACTTTCTACGCCAAGCCGGCCACTACTGCACGTGGCCATGTCAACTATGTCTCAGCCGAAGAGGCTCATGAGGATCCCAATGTCGTCCTTGGTACGCTCCTTGTTAACTGCCATCCGGCATCTGTTCTTTTCGATACTGGAGCATCTCATTCATTCATATCCGAGAATTATGCTCAGTTGCATAACACGACATTCTGTGACATGCCCACTTCCATGGTAATTCAAACTCCGGGTTCCAAATGGCAAACTTCTAGGGTAAGCCATGGGAATGAAATTCTTGTCGATAGGCTTGTTTTCCTTGCATCTTTAATAGCTCTCAAGTCCTCCGACATAAACATCATCTTGGGTATGGACTGGATGTCGGCTCATTATGCCAAGATCGATTGTGCCACTAGAACCGTTCAACTTACTCATCCCTCGGGCAAGACAGTTAATGTCTTAACTCGAGTGGCCAAGCGCCAACTTTACTCTCTCAATGCCAACCCTCTTCCAGACCTTGAGGACGTTCCGGTAGTCCGAGACTTCCCGGATGTGTTTCCGGAAGAACTGCCAGGTGTTCCACCTGACCGGGATGTCGAGTTTGTGATAGACCTTGTTCCAGGAACCGTTCCAATTGCTAGAAGACCCTACAAGATGGCACCCTTAGAACTAGCCGAGCTTAAGAACCAACTCGATGAGTCCTTGAACAAAGGGTTCATCCATCCTAGCTCCTCTCCTTGGGCTTGCCCCGTCCTCTTCGTCAAGAAGAAGGATGGAACGGATCGAATGGTTGTGGATTACCGACCTGTCAATCTGGTCACCATCAAGAACAAATACCCGCTTCCCAGGATCAACGTCCTGTATGATCAGCTCGCTGGATCCTTAGTCTTCTCCAAGATGGATTTGAGGCTGGGCTACCATCAAATCAAAATCAGAAACGGGGACATTCCCAAAATGGCCTTTGTTACTCGTTATGGCCAATACGAGTACACCGTCATGTCCTTCGGTTTAACCAATGCCCTGGCCACTTTCTCCCGGTTAATGAACTCGGTTTTCATGGAGTACTTGGACAAATTCGTCGTAGTATACCTCGATGACATACTCATCTACTCCAAGAATGAAGAGGAACATGCCGAACATCTAAGGCTGGTATTGATGAAACTTCGAGAGCATCGCCTTTATGCCAAATTCTCCAAGTGTGAATTTTGGTTGTCAGAAGTGACCTATCTAGGCCATGTAATCTCTAGTAAGGGTATTGCTGTCAATCCCGAGCGAGTTCAAGCCGTCCTTGATTGGACTCCACCTGAAACGGTCAAGCAAGTTCGGAGTTTCCTTGGCCTAGCGAGCTATTGCCGCCGCTTCGTCGAGAATTTCTCCAAGGTTGCTAAACCTCTAACTGAACTCCTCAAGAAAGATAAAAAGTTCGAGTGGACTCCGCAGTGCGAGTTCAGTTTTCAGGAACTGAAAAGACGCCTGACATCTGCTCCCGTACTGGTACCACCAGATTTCTCCAAGGACTTTATTATCTATTGTGACGCCTCGCGACAAGGACTAGGTTGCATACTCATGCAAGATCGTCAGGTAATTGCCTATGCTTCACGACAATTACACCCACATGAGGAAAATTATCCCACACATGATCTAGAGCTTGCAGCTGTAGTCCATGCACTCAAAACCTGGCGACATTACCTCCTCGGTAATCGTTGCGAGATCTTCACCGATCACCAAAGCTTGAAATATATCTTCACCCAACCAGATTTGAATCTCAGGCAAAGACGTTGGGTCGAGTTGATCTCGGATTACGACTTAGGAATAACTTACACCCCTGGCAAAGCCAATGCCATGGCCGATGCGCTAAGTCGTAAGTCCTACTGTAACAACCTGCTGTTACAACAAAGTCAACCACTTCTCCATGAGGAATTTCGCAAGCTTAATCTTCACATTGTTCCTCAAGGATTCTTGTCTACTCTGGTGGCGAAACCTACCCTTATGGATCAAATCATAGCTGCCCAAAAGTGTGATAAGGGCATATCCCGGATTAAGGAAAACATTGCTAGCGGAGTAGCTAAATGTTTTTCCATGGATGAGCAAGGTTCTGTCTTCTTTGAGAACCGCCTGGTGGTTCCCAAGAGCCAACATCTACGCCAGATGATCCTTAAGGAAGCTCATGAATCCCCTCTCACCATTCATCCCGGTAGTACTAAAATGTATCAAGACCTACGCCAGAGGTTTTGGTGGACTAGGATGAAGAGAGAAATCGCTCAATACATTGCTAATTGCGACGTTTGTCGTCGTGTTAAAGCAGAGCATCAATGGCCTGCTGGCACCCTTCAACCTTGGCTATTCCTGAATGGAAATGGAACAAAATCAGTATGCATTTCATCACTGGGTTTCCCAGGACCAAGAGGGGGAATAATGCCATCTTCGTCGTGATCGACCGTCTTTCCAAAGTAGCCCATTTTCTACCTGTTCGTGAGAGTATCACCGCTAGCCAGCTAGCTGACCTATACATCTCCCGAATAGTGTCTCTTCATGGTGTCCCATTGGAAATTAACTCAGACCGTGGAAGTCTCTTCACCTCTCGATTTTGGGAAAGTTTCCAAAATGCTATGGGAACTCATATCTCCTTTAGCACCGCCTTCCATCCTCAATCAAGTGGTCAAGTAGAGCGAGTAAATCAAATTCTGGAAGATATGCTCCGAGCTTCTGTTACCTCGTTCGGAATGAGTTGGGAAAAATGCCTTCCATTCGCGGAGTTTGCTTATAACAATAGCTAGTTTGGGCAAGGCTCCCTTCGAAGTTCTCTATGGACGAAAATGTCGAACGCCTCTTAACTGGTCAGAAACCGGGGAAAGACAACTCTTTGGCCCGGATATGATTCAGGAAGCAGAAGAGCAGGTTCGCGTTATTCGTGAGAAATTGAAAACAGCCCAATCTCGCCAAAAGAGTCAATATGATCGTAAGCATAAGCCTATGACATTTGAAATTGACGAGAAAGCTTACCTTCGGGTTACCCTGTTAAAGGGAACCCATCGCTTCGGTATCAAAGGCAAATTGGCTCCTCGTTACATTGGACCCTTTCGCATTCTTGCCAAACGAGGAGAAGTTGCCTACCAATTGGAACTACCTACGCATCTTTCCAGAGTTCACGATGTCTTCCATGTTTCGCAACTCAGGCGTTGCTTCGCGGATCCTATCCGTGGAGTGGACCACGAAACGCTTGATTTACAAGATAACCTTTCTTATCGGGAATACCCCGTTCGTATCCTTGATCAAGCCGAGCGTACCACTCGACGTCATAATATCAAGTTTCTCAAGGTTCAATGGTCACACCATTCCGAGGAAGAAGCCACTTGGGAAAGGGAGGATCGTCTTCGACTCGAGTACCCCGCCTTCTTCCCAGATGATCCTAAGTCTCGGGACGAGATTCTATTGAGTGGGGGTGAGTTGTCACACCCTAGCTAGCTTATGCATTAGAGTGTGCATCATGTTTACCTTCATCAGAAATTGAAATGGGGAAAGCAGAACCCCCAGCACCCCCCCCCCCTGAAATCAACTAGGGTTTACTAAAAATAAATTCAATGAACCTGAAATGCCCTTCAAATATGTTCACCCTCTTTGCCTTGGGTTAGAACCCTTGGGAAAAATGGTGCATATAATTTTAGGTCAACAAAAGGGGCATTGACTTAATTCATAAATATTTGAATTTGGGCATTTAAAATACTATTATATAATTCAAATGCTCAAATAATGTTGGAACTATTTTTGGGCCACTGAAATATTTCAGAAAGTGTCCATAAATATTTTCAGGATTTTATAAAATGATTTAGTATTTAAACTAAATCAAAACAGAATAACAAAAATAGAAAAACGGAATAAAATTAGAAAAGAGAGAGAGAGTAGGCCAGTGGGCCACTTACCTGGCCCAGCGCCAGGCCACCAGCGGCCCAGCCCACCAGGCCGATGCCAGTCGTCCCCTAGCTCCTGCCAGGAGGACGAAGGGCGTGTGCCCGCGGTGCGCCAGCACGCGCACGGCCACCGACGGCCACCTCCTGCTTCGGCCGCCTCCCCGACGTCGCTTTGGACGCCACGCATCCCCCCCCTGACCCCTCGCTCACTCTCTTCCATCCTCATCCCCTCCTCTGCTCTCTCTCCCGCGCAACCGCCATGAGCCCGAGAGCGCCGACGAGAACCACCACGGCCACCGCCTCCCCCTCGCTTCCCTGACCAGCTTAGAGGCTCCGCCTCGACCCCGTCTTCCTCCTCACCGAACCACGCCTCGCCGGAAGCCCTGCATCGCTGAATTCAAGCTCTTCTTCAAGCTTCGGCACCGACGATCGCCGCCGTCGGTTTGCTTGCTCCAGTGCCTCCCCGAGCTTGCCGAGGCCACCGCTGCACCCGCTGTGAGCTCCTGTGTTGTTTCCCCCTCTCCCCTGGCTCGTTTTCTTCCTCTAACACCGATGCCCGTCGGAACCGAGAGCTCTTCGCCGCCGGCCATGCCGCCACCATGACCACAGCCGTGCAAGCTCACTCCCGAGCACGGCAACATGCTCCACACCTCACCAGGAGCACGTGGAACCCATCAGTTTCCCCTCCCGTGCACCACAACGCCGATCCGCTCAACTCCCGAACTCCGGCCGCCGCGCAAGTTGCCGCCGCCGTCGTTTTAGGCCACTAGGGCTGCTGCCGTGTGCACAGATGGATGCGGGCGAGTCCCAGCTCCGCGTAGATGCCCTCCGCTGGCCATTTGGTCGCCGGAGGAGGATTTCCGAGCCCCTCCGCCGTCTCTGGCCTTGCCGGCGACGAGCCGGGGTCAACTCCGGCGTGTTTTGACCCCGGGTCGGCTGGGTTGACTCCCCCCTGACTCACTAACGTGTGGGCCCAGGCGCCTGCCTAATTACCGTTAGTTAATTAGAGTTAATAAAAATTAGCTAATTAGTGAGCCACTGACATGCGGGCCCCGCCCGGCTAACCAAGTTAGTTAGGGTTAACTAACTTAGTTAGTTGATTGTGTCACTGACCAGTGGAGCCCACTGGTCAGGTTTGACCTGGAGGCGCCAGTTGACCTGCTGACATCAGGGTGATGTCATGCTGACGCAATAACTCTTTTTCTGGATTTAATTTTATATAGAAAATTCCAGAAAATTGCCTAAACTTCAAAAATTCATAGAAATTCAACCATAACTCCAAATGAGACAAATTATATATGAAAAATTATCAAAAAAATTCAAGGAATCCATCTGTACCATTTTCATGCATTTTTGAACAATGCTTGTCCTCTGTCTTGGACAAAACAAATAAAGGGCATTTAAATAATCATATATGGGGTTGGAATTTGAATCTTGTACCCAAACCAACTCCATTTAAATCATAGCTAGTTGCATAAGCTCAAGACACATCCATATTGCCATGTCATAGCATGCATCATATTGTTGCATATCATCATGTGTTGATTGTGCTCGGTTGTGTTCTTCGTGGTAGGTTCTGCCTCCGAGGATATTCACGAGTATCCAACTGAAGGGCAGTATCCCGTTACCACTCCATCAGGCAAGCAACCATTGATCATTCCGATACAACCCATGTTCTCGCTCCTGCTCTTGTTTACTGCATTAAGACAACATGATTCAAACTGCTGTGTGCTACGGTAGTTGAACCCTTATCCTCTGCATGACCTGTCATTGCCACAGTAACTAGATGAAACCCACTAGCATGTGTAGGAGTTGATTGAGCCATGTTTTGTGATTCCTACCTTGCTATGCCTGCTATGCTTAGAGTTGTGTCAGGTTTGGTTCATCCGGGGGATGGGCTAGAGTGAAATGCTTGTGCCAGTAATATGTGGGATGTGTTGAACATGTTTTGGTAAAGGTATCGATGAGAGGCCATGTAGGAGTACATGGTGGGTTGTTTCATTGAAGCCGTCCCTAAGAACTGAGTTCTGTATGCGTGAATTAAGATTCAGCTACTACCACACATTGGGCCCTGAAATATGACCCCGCTCGACTTACCGACCCCTCTTGCCTCAGTCCAGGAGTTGCAACTAGTTTCTGGTGTTTGTAGGATATGTGTTGGCAGCCGTGCGTAGCGCTGACCCTAGGGGTGGGCTATGTTGCGGTAGATACACCGTGGCACGGTGTACCGAGTCACCCATTTGGTGTCTCGGGAACCCTGTTCACATCGTTCGGGGCCGTTGAGGACACCCCGGCCGGATTTCCTTGCGGATGGAACCAGAATAGGCGATGACCCTGGACTAGAGACTTGTGAGGTTAGTCAGGTCGTGGTCTACACCCACGTCGGTTTTCGCTTGAAGTCTGCCGAGCACATTTCGTGTGCAGACGCTAAGTGGTGGAAACATGTGTGATGAAGTACACCCCTGCAGGGTATAAAACTATTCGAATAGCCATGTCCGCGGTAAAGGACTACTTGGTTGCCTATACAGTTCATAGACAAGTTAATGGACACTACTAAAAGACTCAAGATAAGTGTGAGTACCGAGGATGGCCCCCTCGCAGGATACGAGGGAGGATCCACGGTGGAGTATTGTGATGGTGAGTAGTGGACTCGTGTGCGAAAACTATTTTGCTAAAAGATTCCGTAGGATAGCTTAGCCAAGAGTCAAAGCTGGCTTGCTGCATAAACCCCACCACCTTCTCGAGAATGAGCATGTATAGTAGGTTCTGATGTAAGACTTGCTGAGTACCTTTGTACTCATGTTTGCTTATTTATTGTTTTCAGACGACAACACTGCCCCCTCCGATGGGTTTTACGTAGACCTTGACGTCGACGAGTGACTAGCCACCCAGGTGGTGATCCAGGCCATGGAGGGCCCTATGTAGATAGACAGGCTTCGAGAGGCCTTCTTTCTTTCTAGAGTCTGTACTCAGACTAGTTGCTTCCGCATGTGCTTGTATGACTGTATGACTTGAGTGTCGGGTCATGTGACCCCTACCTGTATGGATATGTTATGTATGGCTCCCTGGAGCCTTTAAATAAAGTACTTGAGTTGTAGAGTTTTGTTGTGATGCCATGTTGTATGTACTCATATCGAGCATATTGTATGTATGATTGAAATGCTTGGTATGAGTGGGATCCGACAATCTAGTTGTTTGTCCTTCGCAGCCTTTCTTATGGGGAAATGTAGTCTAGTGCTCCTCGAGCCATAGTAGTCCGCTACAGCCCGGTTCACCGGAGTCCTGCTAGCCCAGCACTACTGTTCAGGACACTTGACTGGCCGGCATGTGTTTCACTTCGTCCCTATCTCTGTCCCTTCGGGGAAATGTCACGCGGTGATCTCCGGGGTCCTGTCTAGCCTGCTACATCCCGGGGTCCCCCGGAGTCCTGTTAGCCCACTGCTACAGCCCAGAATCACTCGTTGATGACCGACGTGTTCGTTGTGATTCATGTATGCCTGTCTCCATAGGTCTGTGCCGCTTTGGGTTCACGACTAGCCATGTCGGCCCGGGTTCTCGGTCATATGGATGCTAGCGACATTGTCATATACGCGAGCCAAAAGGCGCAAACGGTCCCGGGCCATGGTAAGGCGACACCCGTGGGATACCGTGCGTGAGGCCGCAAAGTGATATGAGGTGTTACCGGCTAGATCGATGTGGCTTAGAATCGGGGTCCTGACATATTTGTACCTAGGCAAAGTATAAATAGACCGGTAATCATTATTGCAATTTTATTTGAGGGAGAGGCATAAGCTAACATACTTTCTCTACTTGGATCATATGCACTTATGATTGGAACTCTAGCAAGCATCCACAACTACTAAAGATCATTAAGGTAAAACCCAGCCATAGCATTAAAGTATCAAGTCCTCTTTATCCCATATGCAAACAACCTACTTACTCGGGTCTGTGCTTCTGTCACTCACACGCCACACACCATAAGCAAATCATGAACATATTGCAAACCCTACAGCGGGAATCCCTCACGTTTGCGCGACACAGAGAGCACCATAGGACAACACCAATAATAAAACATGCAACTCAAACCAATCACGATCATCAAATAACCCATAGGACAAAACGGATCTACTCAAACATCATAGGATAGCCATACATCATTGGGAAATAATATATAGGATCGAGAACCATGTTTAAGTAGAGGTACAATTACAGTGGGTAAAAGAGGGGTTACACCGCTGCATAGAGGTGGGAAGAGTTGGTGATGATGGCGGTGAAGTTGTTGGTGAAGATTGCGGTGATGATGATGGCCCCCGGTGGCACTCCGACGACATCGGAAGCGAGGGGGAGAGAGCCCCCCTCCTTCTTCTTCTTCCTTGACCTCCTCCCTAGATGGGAGAAGCGTTTCCCCTCTGGTCCTTAGTCTCCATGGCATGGGAGGGGCGAGAGCCCCTCCGAGATTGGATATGTCTCTCTGTCTCTCTCTATTTCTGCGTTCTCTGATTCTACCCTTTCACCGTTTCTTATATTCCCGGATATCTATAACTCCGATTGAGCTGAAATTTTAACACGATCTCTATCCGGGTATTAGATTTCTTGCGGCGAAAAAGGGCACCAACCGCCTTACGGGGTGGCCACGAGGGTCAAGGGCGCGCCCAGGGGGGTGGGGCGCGCCCCCTGCCTCGTGCCTCCCTTGGGCACCGTCTCACGTGGATTTTTCTTCCCATATTCTCTGAATATTCCAAAAATAATCTCCATCCGTTTTTATCCCGTTTGGACACCATTTGATATGGATATTCTATGAAACAAAAAACATGAAACAAACAGGAACTGGCACTGGGCACTGGATCAATATGTTAGTCCTAAAAATAATATAAAAAGTTGCCAAAAGTATATGAAAGTTGTAGAATATTGGCATGGAACAATCAAAAATTATAGATACGATCGAGACGTATCAGCATCCCCAAGCTTAATTCCTGCTCGTCCTCGAGTAGGTAAATGATAAAAAAGATAATTTTTTATGTGGAATGCTGCCTAGCATAATCTTTATCACATATCTAATCATGGCATGAATATTAAGACACGAGTGATTCAAAGCAATAGTCTATCATTTGACATAAAAAAATACGTCAAGCCTACTAATAAAGCAATCATGTCTTTTCAAAATAACATGGCCAAAGAAAGTTATCCCTACAAAATCATATAGTCTGGCTATGCTCCATCTTCACCACACAAAATATTCACATGATGCACAACCCCGATGACAAGCCAAGCAATTGTTTCATACTTTTGATGTTCTCAAACCTTTTCAACTTTCATGCAATACATGAGCGTGAGCCATGGACATAACACTATAGGTGGAATAGAATAGTGGTTGTGGAGAAGACAAAAAGGAGAAGTTAGTCTCACATCAACTAGGCGTATCAACGGGCTATGGAGATGCCCATCAATAGATATCAATGTGATTGAGTAGGGATTGCCATGCAATGGATGCACGAAGAGCTATAAGTGTATGAAAGCTCAGACTGGAAACTAAGTGGGTGTGGATCCAACTTGCTTGATCATGAAGACCTCGGGCATTTGAGGAAGCCCATCATCGGAATATACAAGCCAAGTTCTATAATGAAAATCCCCACTAGTATATGAAAGTGATAACTCAAGAGACTCTCTATATGAAGAACATGGTGCTACTTTGAAGCACAAGTGTGGTAAAATGATAGTAACATTGCCCCTTCTCTCTTTTTCTCTCATTTTTATATTTTTTGGCCTTTCTCTTTTTATTTTTTTATTCTTTCATCTGGAGTCTCATCCCGACTTGTGGGGGAATCATAGTCTCCATCATCCTTTCCTCACTGGGGCAATGCTCTAATAACGATGATCATCACACTTTTATTTACTTACAACTCAATATTAGAACTCGATACTAGAACAAAGATATGACTCTATATGAATGCCTCCGGTGGTGTACCGAGATGTGAAATGATCTAGCGTAGCAATGACATCAAAAAACGGACAAGCCATGAAAACATCATGCTAGCTATCTTACGATCATGCAAAGCAATATGACAATGAATGCTCAAGTCATGTATATGAGGATGATGGAAGTTGCATGGCAATATATCTCGGAATGGCTATGGAAATGCCATAATAGGTAGGTATGGTGGCTGTTTTGAGGAAGGTATATGGTGGGTTTATTGTACCGGCGGAAGTTGCGCGATACTAGAGAGGCTAGCAATGGTGGAAGGGTGAGAGTGCGTATAATCCATGGACTCAACATTAGTCATAAAGAACTCACATACTTATTGCAAAAGTCTATTAGCTATCAAAACAAAGTACTACGCGCATGCTCCTAGGGGATAGATTGGTAGGAAAAGACCATCGCTCGTCCCCGACCGCCACTCATAAGGAAGACAATCAATAAATAAATCATGCTCCGACTTTATCACATAACGGTTCACCATACGTGCATGCTACGGGAATCATAAACTTCAACACAAGTATTTCTACAATCCACAACTACCCACTAGCATGACTCTAATATCACCACCTTTATATCGCAAAACTATTGCAAGGAATCAAACATAGCATATTCAGTGATCTACAAGTTTTATGTAGGATTTTATGACTAACCATGTGAATGACCAATTCCTCTCATCTCTCTAAATAGATATAATTGAAGCAAAATAGTTTAAATCTTTCTAGAAAAGATATGCCCACGCTCTAACAAATATAAGTGAAGCAAAAGAGCATTCTACAAATGGTGGTTTCTATGTAAAGTGAAACATGCAATCCAAACTTCAAATGATATAAGTGAAGCACATGAAGCATTCTATAAAGCCATACTCAAAAGATATAAGTGAAGTGCAATGAGCATTCTATAAATAAACCAAGGACTATCTCATACCAGCATGGTGCATAAAAGAAAAGTGAAAACTAAATGCAGAAGATGCTCCAAGATCTACACATATCACATGAATGAAATGAATCCGAGAACATACCGATACTTGTTGAAGAAAGAGGGGATGCCTTCCGGGGCATCCCCAAGCTTAGACGCTTGAGTCTCCTTGAATATTTACTTCGGGTTCCTAGGTCATCCCCAAGCTTGAGCTCTTGCCTCTCTTCCTTCTTCTCATATCGAGACATCCTCGATCTTCGAACACTTCATCCACACAAAACTTAACAGAAAGCTCGGTAAGATCCGTTAGTACAATAAAGCAAATCACTACTATAAGTACTGTTGAAAACCAATTCATATTTTTTTAAATTGTAGCTACTGTAATATAACTTTCCATGGCTTATTCCACTGATATAAATCGATAGTTTCATCAAAACAAGCAAACTATGCATCAAAAACAGAATCTGTCTAAAACAGAACAGTCTGTCATAATCTGAACATTCACCATACCTCTGGCACTCCAAAAATTCTAAAAAAATTAGGAAAACTAAAAAATTTGTATAGAAAGACAGCGCTAAAAGAATCAGAACCATTTGACGTTCCAGTAAAAAATGTAAAATCGCGCACTACAGCCAAAGTTTCTGTCCTGCACCGTACAAACCAACAAGCAAAGTAAACATCCTAAAGGCAAATCTTGGCACATTATTTTTATTTTTAAACCTTATAAAAGAACACAACAGAAATAAATGACTCTCTAAATATTCCGGGTTGTCTCCCTGGCAGCATTTTCTTCAAAGCCATTAAGCTAGGCATATAGTGCTCAAGTAATGAATCCACCCGGATCCCAAGGTATATCAAAGCCAAATTGAATCAACAATGATTTGTAATTTAGTAGTGAGCACAAAGTAACATATATCATGCAACAACGAAGTCTAACTCTCTTCCTATGCATCGGCATGTCATAAAATAACAATTCATGCACACATAGTAAAGGCCAATGCATAGTATAAACAGTTTCTTGCAATTTTATCGTATTGGAAACATAGAGAGGTGGAGATATAGTTCCTCTCTCATAATAATTGCAAGTAGGAGCAGCAAGAACATGCATATTATATTCATCAAAATCATCGTGTGTAATAGTAAAACGCAACCCATCAATATAATCCTTAATAAGGGTAAAATTCTCCGATATAGTGTAGTCGGGAGAATTCAAAAAGATAATAGGACTATCATGCGTGGGTGCAATAGCAAAAATTTCATGTTTAACATAAGGAACTATAGCAAGTTCATCTCCATGAGCATAATTTATATTGGCATCTTGGCCACAAGCAGAGCAAGCATCATCAAAAAGGGATATTTCAAGAGAATCAACGGGATCATAACAATCATCATAGCAATAATCCTTCGGTAAGCACGAAGGGAAATTAAACAATGTATGAGTTGAAGAGTTACTCTCATTAGAAGGTGGGCACGGGTAGCTAATATGCTCTTCCTCCTTTTGTTCATCGCTCTCCTCATCATCTTTTTGATCCAATGAGCTCACAGTTTCATCAATTTCTTCTTCCATAGACTCCTGCTAAATATTAGTCTCTTCTTGGACAGCGGAGACTTTCTCAATAAACGCGTCAATATCGGCATTGAATTCATAATTCTCATAGAAATATTTAAGGATAGCTAAATTTTTAGGTCTATAAAGCGAATCATCAAAATTTTCACACTCTTTAAACAAAGATTCAATTTCATAAGCACCCATAAAAGCAGCAAATTCTTCTATTTGTTCCACGTCATAGTAATCATATATTCCATTAGCATAAGAAGCCAAGGTTTTATCATCATTAAATTTGCATGAAAAGGGAAGGTGTGGAGCCTTCATCCTAGAGCAACAAGTATAATCATAACTCAAGCAAAGTTGTCGAGCATACCAATGCAATATATGAATTTGATCCCATAATAGTTTCCCCTTTTGAGTCAACCGATAATCCCTAAAGTATTCACGTTGATCCAACGTGTCCCCCATAACATAATTAAATGGGGTTTTCTCAGGATTATATAAGTAGTACGTAATATCTTTCACATAATGAGCATCGAGGGTTTTAGGAGGTTCCCCATCTCCATGAGTAGCAGGTACACCTGTTTTTTTTGGTATTTCGCGTTCCATATCCATGACTAAAGATAGAGAACAACTAAGCACAGCAAATAAAAAATTACTTAGTGATAAAGCAAACAAGCACACACGAGAATATTCACCCCACGCTATGACTCCCCGGCAACGGCGCTAGAAAAAGGTCTTGATAACCCACAAGTATAGGGGATCAATTGTAGCCTATTTCGATAAGTAAGAGTGTCGAACCCAACGAGGAGCTAAAGGTAGAACAAATATTCCCTCAAGTTCTAGCGACCACCGATACAACTCTATGCACGCTTAACGTTCGCTTTACCTAGAACAAGTATGAAACTAGAAGTACTTTGTAGGTGTTGTTGGATAGGTTTGCAAGATTATAAAGAGCATGTAAATAAAAAGTAGGGGCTGTTTAGGTAAAGACACAACTAAGTTAGTTTTAGCAAAGAGCTTTTTGTTACGAGAAAGTTATTTGTCCCTAGGCAAACGATAACTTGACCGGTAATCATTATTGCAATTTTATTTGAGGGAGAGGCGTAAGCTAACATACTTTCTCTACTTGGATCATATGCACTTATGATTGGAACTCTATCAAGCATCCACAACTACTAAAGATCATTAAGGTAAAACCCAGCCATAGCATTAAAGTATCAAGTCCTCTTTGTCCCATATGCAAACAACCTACTTACTCGGGTCTGTGCTTCTGTCACTCACGCCACGCACCATAAGCAAATCATGAACATATTGCAAACCCTACAGCGGGAATCCCTCACACTTGCACGACACGGAGAGCACCATAGGACAGCACAAATAATAAAACATGCAACTCAAACCAATCACGATCATCAAATAACGCATAGGACAAAACGAATCTACTCAACCATCATAGGATAGCCATACATCATTGGGAAATAATATATAGCGTTGGGCACCATGTTTAAGTAGAGATTACAGCGGGTAAAAGAGGGGTTACACTGCTGCATAGAGGGGGGAAGAGTTGGTGATGATGGTGGTGAAGTTGTTGGTGAAGATTGCGGTGATGATGATGACCCCCGGTGGCACTCCGGCGCCACCGGAAGAAGAAGGAGAGAGCCCCCCTCCTTCTTCTTCTTCCTTGACCTCCTCCCTAGATGGGAGAAGCGTTTCCCCTATGGTCCTTGGTCTCCATGGTGTGGGAGGGGCAAGAGCCCCTCCGAGATTGGATATGTCTCTCTGTTTCTGCGTTCTCTGATTCTACCCTTTCACCATTTCTTATATTCTCGGAGATCTGTAACTCCGATTGGACTGAAATTTTAACACGATCTCTATCCGTATATTGGATTTCTTGCGGAGAAAGAAGGGCACACTACAAAAAAAAGACACATCCGTGACATTTTGGGCCGAACGAAATTTTTTTTGTCATACATATGACACTTCTATGATGATAATTGTGACAAAACCCGGTATCATCATAGATGTGGTGGGCTCCTACTTCTATGACAAAAAATCATGACAAAAAATGGGCTTTTCATGCTGGGCCGGCCGGAGATGCAGCTGCATGACATTCTTTGGGCCGTCCATGACGGAAAAAACCATGGTAGAAGCGAGGAGGAGGAAAATTTCGGGGAGTTCCTGATTACGGTGGGAGGTCGGGTGTCACAACCCTAGAATTTGCTTGTAGCTATTTACCTGAGTGAGCATCATGCATCATGTCTAAATTCTGAAAGTTGAATTGAGGTTAGTTGAAACCCTCATAAATCACTTCAAAAATAATCAACATTAAAATCTTTTCAAAGAAGTCCAAGCAAATGTTCCTCTTATTCTCTGAAAATATTGGCAAGAGGTAAAACTTAAAACAATATTTTTGGAATCTCAGAGATATTTATTTTGGGCCTTTGAATTAATTCAACAACTATTTGCATTGGATATATATTCTTTATATAATTAATATATGTCCAATAATTCTGGAACATTTTATGTGGTTTGGGATATTTTAGTTCTAGTCACATATTTATTTTCAGGATTTTATAAAATGATTAAGTATTCAAACTAAATCAAAACAAAATAACATAAATAGAAAACAGAAACAGAATTAGAAAGAGAGGAACCTACCTGGCAAGCCCACCTGGCCTGTTGCTGTAGTGGCCCAGCTCCTCCAGCCGGCCCAGCCCAGCTGGCCAGTGCTAGTCATCTTCAACCTCTGCCAGTAGGCAGAGGCGAAGGCGGGCATGGCGCGCGCTGAGGCCGCCACCTCCTCCCTGCCTGGCTGCCTCCTCCTCCTCCTGGACGTCTCTCGCATTGCCACGCCACCCCCTGAACCTCTCTCACTCTCTCCCGTGCTCCTCCCCTCCTCTGGCTCTCTCCCTCGCACCACCCGAACGCGCCCGCCGCCGCCGACGTGCACCACCACAGCCACCGCCTCCCCCTCGCTTCCCTGACTGGCTCAAGAGCTCCGCCTCATCACCCTAGACCTCTCCGCCAAGCCACGTGGCACCAGACGCCTCCGAACACCGTCACCGTGGTCATCTTCTACCTCGGGCATCCGAGATCGCCGGCGACCGCACCTCGTCTCCAGCCCGTCCCCGAGCCCGCTGAGACCGCCACACGACTCCCTGTGAGCTCCTGATTCTTTCCCTGTGCTTGCCCCCTCCGTTCCCGTCCCCTAGCTCCATCTTCCACCACGGCCGAAGCTCGCCGGCATCGTGCCTCATCACCGTCATGGCCAGAGCCACAGTGGCTTGAAGCCGGGCACACCATCGTGCTCCACACCTCACCAGGAGCACGTAGCACACACCAGCGCCTCCCCTAGCGCCCTGCATCGCCTAACCCACCGTTGGCCGAACTCCGGCCGCCGCTGTCGAGCACGCCGGCATCATTTCCAGCGTCCCCGTGTCCAACAAGTTGCACCACTGGATGCGGCAGCTCCCCAGCTACGCGTAGCACGTCTCCGCCGTCGATTTGGTCACCGGAGGACCAAATCCGAGCCCCACCACCGTCTCAGGCCTCGCCGGTGTTGAGTCGCCCGCGAGTTTGACCCGCTCGACCCGGGGTTTGACCTCCCTGGGGTCAATACATGTGGGCCCCACCCCTGACTCGTTTAGTTTAGGACTAATTACCCCACTTCTGACACTGACAGTGGGCCCAATGCCTGTTAATTTGGTTAGTTAATCCTATTTAACCCTGTTAGTTAATTGAGTCACTGACCTGTGGACCCCACTGGTCAGGTTTGACCTGGACCAGCTCCTGTTGACCAGCTGACGTCACGCTGACGCAATAAAGCATTTACTGGATTTATTCTTTTACAGGAAATTCCAGAAAATAGTTAAAACTTCTAAAAATCATAGAAATTCAACCGTAACTCCAATTGAAATAATTTATATATGAAAAATTATCAGAAAAATCCAATCTATCCATTTATGCTACTTTCATGCATGATCAGCCAACTTATACCCAGTGTATAAGTGAAAACATGATAATGGCATTTTAAATGCTAAATATGGAGTTTGCATATGAACCCTTGGTCCATATGGACTTAATTTAAATTGTTGCTAGATGCATTAGTGCAAATCATAACATTATTGCCATGTCACATTCATGCATCATATTGTTGCATTGCATTGATTGTGTTTCCTCTCTGTTGCCGGTGTTTGTCCCCTCTCAGTAGATGACATTTCGATAAATTGATCGATGGCACCGATGAAGAACTATACTATCTTCGGAAGTGCCAGGCAAGCAAAACCCCCTTGTTCATTCCGATACAATCCTACTCTCTCGCTCATGCTCTCTTTTACTGCATTAGGACAACAACATTACAATTGTTACGTGTTGCGGTAGCTGAACCCCTTTCCTCTGCATGACCTGTCATTGCCACGGTAAATAGATGAAACCCACTAGCATGAGTAGGAGTTGTTTGAGCCCTGATGTGCCTACTCATTCATGTTTATTTGTCATGCATGCTACTGCTTAGAGTTGAGTTAGGTCTAATTCATCAGGGATGAATTGGAATGTGGTGAACATGTCCTACTGTTGAGAGCTAAGTGTGTGAACATGATTTGGTAAAGGTAACGGTGAGAGGCCATGTAGGAGTACATGGTGGGTTGTCTCATTGCAGCCGTCCTCAGGAACTGAGTTCTGTGTCTGTGATCCATGAACAGTTACTACCACACATTGGGTTCCGGTAACTCGGCCCCTCTCGGCTTATTAATCAACTTGATCTCTGTCCAGGAGTTGCAATTAGTTTCTGGTGTTTGTAGGTAGTGTTAGTAGTCTACCAAGTGGCACCCGGTACAGGTGGGCTTGGGACAGACAAGGCACAGTGGCCTGGTGTACCAAGTGGCACCCGGATGGTGGGCTTGGGAACCCTGCACACATCGTTTGGGGCCGTGAGCGACACCCCGGCCGGATCTCCTTGTGGATGGAACCCGAATAGGCGATAAACCTGGACTAGAGACTTGTTAGTTAGTCAGGTCGTGGACGACTCCCTCGCCTGGCTTCCGCTTGAAGGTTGCCGAGGTACATGACGTGTACAGGGCGATAAGTGGCGAGAGCGTGTGTGAAGAAGTACAGCCCTGCAGGGTTATCATTATCTATTCGAATAGCCGGATTCCTCGGATATGGAAACTTGGACCCCTTGCATAGTTCATAGACAAGTGAAAGTGGATACTCTAAAATGCGCAAGATAAGAGTGAGTGCTATGGATGGCGTTTTCGTAGGAAGACGGGAGCGGATCCATAGTGGTGTATTGATATGGTGAATATGTGGACTCGTGTGCGCCACCTCAAAAGAGTTGCTTGCAGTCGTAGTTCAGAATAGCCACCGAGTCAAAGCTGGCTTGCTGCAGTTAAACTCCACCACCCCCTTTGTTGATACTGATGCATATGTAACTAGTTCTGATGTAAGTCTTGCTGGGTACATTTGTACTCATGTTTGCTTATTTTATGTTTTGCAGAGAGACTTCAGTCTCGCTAGTAGTTCCGCTTGGACTTTGACGTTTAGCTCGTTACCTCAGCTACGATCTTGAGCCCTCGGCAGGATCTGGTAGATAGTCAGGCTTCTTAGCCCTTTTCATTTGTAGTTGTCTGTACTCAGACAAGTTAAGCTTTCGCATGTGCTTGTTGCTTGTATGCTCTGAATGTTGGGTCATGAGACCCATGTTTGTAATACCTCGCTCCTCGGAGCCTAATGAATAAATACTTTGAGTCGTAGAGTTATGTTGTGATGCCATGTTGTATGTGCACATATCGAGCATATTGTGCGTATGATTGAAATGCTTGGTATGTGTGGGATCCGACAACCTAGTGGTTTATCCTTGGTAGCCTCTCTTATGGGGAAATGTAGTCTTGTGCTTCCATGAGGCATAGTAGTCCGCTACAGCCCGGTTCACCGGAGTCCTGCTAGCCCAGCACTACTACTCAGGACACTTGACTGGCCGGCATGTGTTAGACTTCGTTCCTGTGTCTGTCCCTTCGGGGAAATGTCACGCGGTGACATCCCGAGTCCTGCCTAGTCTGCTACAGCCCGGTTCACTGGAGTCCTGTTAGCCCAGTGCTACAACCCGGGTTCGCGCGCTGCTGACCGACATGCTCGATGTTGATTCATGTATGCCTGTTCCCGTAAGTTAGTGCCACTTTGGGTTCACGACTAGTCATGTCGGCCCGGGTTCTCTGTCATATGGATGCTAGCGACACTATCATATACGTGAGCCAAAAGGCGCAAACGGTCCCGGGCCATGGTAAGGCGACACCCGTGGGAATACCGTGCGTGAGGCCGCAAAGTGATATGAGGTGTTACCGGCTAGATCGATGTGACCTGGGATCGGGGTCCTAACAGCTTTGCTATCAGAGCCTGACTGCCTGTAGGATTACCAAGCCATACTGGTCGAAGTCGTGTCTAGAAATGCTTTAGTTATATAAGGGAATTGATTGTGGATGGGAATGTAAGGCTCTTTTTACTCCTTATCCTCATGACCTTCTGATCTGAGTCATCTTATCTTTTCTACGGGGTTAAGAACTAGGCTTCTCTTCTATCTCTCAGGATGACGTGTTACTAAACTGTAGTTGCCTAGGATTGTTGAGTTCAAGCCTCACTTCAGTTCCTACTACTCCCATATGTTCATAACTGGCCTCAGAACCTTGATATTGTGAGGTTGAGTGGTTATGCCACCATTTTGCAGGATGCCTCAAATCTTTTTGAGCATTTACAATCGTTATGCTGTCCGAGTCATCCCAGGATTCTAAACAGTTTGATGCATTTGCAAATCCCTTTCTCCTGTGTTCGACGTCTTTTGGGCCAGTCTAACCACACTATCCGGTGTGTTGAGGTAATTTTTTGCCTCGACATTTAAGTTGGAGTTATTATTATGACCCTAAGTGTCTTAGAAGATTACCTAGTAATCTAGCCATGATTTGTGTTCCGGTGTGATGATTCTAGCCACCATTCTCGAAAGCATCCCGTGATGCCATTTAGTAGTAGGCATTCTACTCCTGGGTTTTGAACCCGAGATTCACCCTACTTACCTCATGTCGATAGTGTTGCTAGTTCCTTTAGGATATTAGTAACCTTTGCATTAGTCCTCGAGGTCCATGGTAGTTCCTTCTTCCAAACACTACGAACCGCTTATGGCAGAAGTTCTTTGAACCAGAAGATCACAACAAGAGTGCTCTTGATGAGTTCTCCATTCTACATTGTGAATCTTCCAGTTCTACCTTTCTGCATGGGCTATCCGGAAGAAACATTGAGCTTTGTTCGACATACTAATCTATGCATCCACAACTCAGAAAGATATACGTTCCTTGAGTTGTCCCTCCTTAGTTGTTTCTGACCTTAGCCTATCAGTTGACAGTCAAGAGTATGTGTGCATTTGTGTTTATCGGTGCCTTTTATTCTTGTGGTCTGTCAAGCCATTCTATTTTGGAATGACTAGGAGAAACAAACTCCAGTACCTCATCCATATCTAGGAATGGGTCAAAGCAGTTGTATCGCAGATCAAAAGGCCAATCCAGCTTTTGCTCTGTTCTACCTTAGAGTGTTACCATCTTTATGTTAGGAATGTCATGAGAATTGCACCACCTCTTATGAATTCCTGATTTAGTGACACTTCTTGCCATCATTGTTCATTCCTCGGTTCCCGTGTTATTGTAACCGAAGTGCCGGCAAGTGAGTCGTGATGTGTGAAATCAATACTCCTCGCAACTCCGTTGCTTGGTAGTTAATGGACAATACTCTCATTCTCAGTGTGCTGGTTATTGAATCATCATCCTAAGATTGATCATGCTACCTAGTCCATATTTCTGGTGCACACTTCGATCAATGAGTTAAGATTGTGCTAGTCCCTCGCTTATTTGATCATATCATCTTGCCCTGAAAAGCAAGATCGTTCTTGAGCTTAGTTACATATCGTTGGTTCGTGATGTTCCGAATATCTTCTCGGAAGTATTACCAGGTTGTCACCTAACCGCTATGTTGAGTTTGTGATCATGTTGGTTTTCCTCCAAACCACCCATTCTCCAAGAATCTGTGTCGGATACCCTGAGCAAGTTGGTTAAGCTAAACAACAACTTGGAGAGTTGAAAAATAAAAGCTCGTCCGACTCAGTTTATTCCAAAGGGATATCTTGCGTGTGTGTGCGTGTGTGTTGAAGAAAGATGATATCTTCAGCAATTGATCCTCGTGATCAATTGTCGGTGCTATTATCTTAACCAAACTTTGATTTGAGTGTGGGCTATCATCAAATCAAATCAGAACCAACGATATTCGTAATGTTGTTTTACTCGTGGTTGATTCCTCGAGCATATATCATTATATTCTTTGGGTCTGACTAATGCTATCACCGTGTCCACTTAATTATGGAATTCCATTTATATGGAAACCTGGATGAATTGTTGTTGAGCCCATCGACAACATCCATGTCATCTCCATGATTTTGTCCAACATTAAGCGAGTGTTGGAAACTTTTGAAAGCATCTCTTCATGCTAGCTCATGAAGCATATGTTGGATGAAAGAAGTCACTTCCTCTGATTCACATGCATTTGGTGCAAGTTGCCGCCTTGAGTTCGAGAAAGTTAGTTTTGCTTCCTCTGGAATCATCCCAAGTAAGTCATGCACGTGCGAAGTATTCCATGGTCTGATAGACTAATAATCTTCATTCCATATGAATTCCATAGCACACTAAGCCACTGATTGACCTGTTCCAGGAAAAGGAGTTGTTGTGCTATCCTAGGTCATGCACAAGATTTCGATATCCTCAATGATGGTTCCCCACCAGAACTAGGTAGTGTTTTATTATAAGACTACCATGTGGTCATACTTGTCTAGGACAATGTGTTCACATGTTGTAGCAGAACCAGCTCATGTTTTGGAGCTTGCTATCGCAGTTCATTCCCCGAGAATCTCGCAACGTCGTCTCGTCGATTTGTGTTGCAAACTTTCATTTTATTTCTAGACCCGATGAGTCTGTAATATCCTGACACCAACCAGATCTGAATCTCAGGAAGATATGATGGTTGGAGCATTTTCCAAGAACTATAATATTGGTCCCTCGATAACCGGTAAAGTGGATGTCGTGGCTAACACATCCAGTCGGAAGACCTATTATTGTAGTATCTCGATTAAAGAAAGTGGGCCACCTCCCCATGAGGATGTCGTAGGATTTACCTCCGTAGTTAATCCTTACGGATTCTTGTGCTCCCGAAGTCCGACCTTTTACTTGATGTCCTAGATACCAAACCGTATCAATAAATGGGTTATCCTAGCACATCAAGGAGAACATTAGAAGCGGAGTGCTAAATGTCTCTCGGTCGATCATCCAGATTTCTTTCCCTTGGCCTCGCCAAGGTGAAATATGAGAAAGTGTTTTCTTCCTTTGCACCCGCATTGTCCATCACTATTCATCATGGTAGTAAGATGTGTTCCCAAGATCCTCGGCACGGATGTTGGTAAGACCTTGATGAGTATGGAAATGCTCAAGATCTTGAGAGCACGCTCAGGCACTAGGTTCTGATGTTGTCGTTCACTGGAATGTGCCTCCGTTCTCTCAGTTGTTCGATAGCCATCCAATTGGTGGAATCACCTTTGCCGGTGAACCTTCTCCCCAGTTATTAGAATCATTCCCAACATTTGCATTTTGTTCCCAGCTTACACCTCAGTAGCTGTTGTTCAGGATCATCTTCAAAAGTGGACTTACCATGCGTCTCTTCCATTTTTGATGATAAACAAAAATCATCCATTGCGTTGTCTTCAACAAGGTAGTCCACATCATCCATTCTAGTCCGAGTATGTCATTCTTTCAAACTCCTTCAAAAGATCGATTGTGATTGCCTTAGGTTGGTATAAAGAGTTTCAATGATCTATGGGTCAAAAGTAATTCTTTTTGCCACTTGAGGGAATAGCTCTACGAGTCACCTTCACTAAGGTGCCTCGTTATAGTATTATGGGCAACATAACTTCTCGCTACTTTGAAACCCCCTCACCATCTATTTAGGCGTGGAATTGTTGCCCACCAAATCAAACCCCGTCATTGTTCTTCCATCCCTCTCGATGTGTTTTGTGTCTCAACTTGAGATGTTTCAACATCTCATTCCGTGAGTTGATATTGATTAGCTCGATCTTCGAGAAGATCAATCCTAGTTGAGTTTCTTTCCGTCGTCATCGCATGGATGAAGATCTCAAAAGCGAGGATGTCAAGATCGACATGATGCAATGAATCAACATCTTCGAGAACGGCAATCGGATCGTGAAGATTCTTTATTGGTGTTCCCTCTGTCTTCTTAAGTCACGTCTTGAATCTCGGGACGAGATTCTTGTTTAGTGGGGGTGAGTTGTCACAGCGCTAGAATTTGCTTGTAGCTATTTACCTGAGTGAGCATCATGCATCATGTCTAAATTTTGAAAGTTGAATTAAGGTTAGTTGAAACCCTCATAAATCACTTCAAAAATAATCAACATTAAAATCTTTTCAAAGAAGTCCAAGAAAATGTTCCTCTTAGTCTCTGAAAATATTGGCAACAGGTAAAACTTAAAACAATATTTTTGGAATCTCAGAGATATTTATTTTGGGCCTTTGAATTAATTCAATAACTATTTGCATTGGATATATATTCTTTATACAATTAATATATGTCCAATAATTTTGGAACATTTTATGTGGTTTGGGATATTTTAGTTCTAGTCACATATTTGTTTTCAGGATTTTATAAAATGATTAAGTATTCAAACTAAATCAAAACAAAATAACATAAATAGAAAACTGAAACAGAATTAGAAAGAGAGGAACCTACCTGGCAAGCCCACCTGGCCTGTTACTGTAGTGGCCTAGCTCCTCCAGCCGGCCCAGCCCAGCTAGCCAGTGCCAGTCGTCTTCAACCTCTGCTAGTAGGCAGAGGCGAAGGCGGGCACGGCGCGCGCTGAGGCCGCCACCTCCTCCCTACCTGGCTGCCTCCTCCTCCTCCTGGACGTCTCTCGCAGTGCCACGCCACCCCCTGAACCACTCTCACTCTCTCCCATGCTCCTCCCCTCCTCTGGCTCTCTCCCTCGCACCACCCGAACGCGCCCGCCGCCGCCGACGTGCACCACCGCACCCACCGCCTCCCCCTCGCTTCCCTGACTGGCTCAAGAGCTCCGCCTCGTCGCCCTAGACCTCTCCGCCGAGCCACGCGGCACCAGACGGCTCCGAACGCCGTCACCGTGGTCGTCTTCTACCTCGGGCATCCGAGATCGCCGGCGACCGCACCTCGTCTCCAGCCCGTCCCCGAGCCCACTGAGACCGCCACACGACTCCCTGTGAGCTCCTGATTCTTTCCCTATGCTCGCCCCCTCCGTTCCTGTCCCCTAGCTCCATCTTCCACCACGGCCGAAGCTCGCCGACGTCGTGCCTCATCGCCGTCGTGGCCAGAGCCACAGTGGCTTGAAGCCGGGCACACCACTGTGCTCCACACCTCACCAGGAGCACGTAGCACACACCAGCGCCTCCCCTAGCGCACTGCATCGCCTAACCAGCCGTTGGCCGAACTCCGGCCACCGCTGTCGAGCTCGCCGGTGTCGTTTCCGGCGTCCCCGTGTCCAACAACTTGCACCACTGGATGCGGCAGCTCCCCAGCTACGCGTAGCACGTCTCCGCCGTCGATTTGGTCACCGGAGGACCAAATCCGAGCCCCACCACCGTCTTAGGCCTCGCCGGCATTGAGTCACCGGCGAGTTTGACCCGCTCGACCCGGGGTTTGACCTCCCTGGGGTCAATACATGTGGGCCCCACCCCTGACTCGTTTAGTTTAGGACTAATTACCCCACTTCCGACACTGATAGTGGGCCCAATGCCTGTTAATTTGGTTAGTTAATCCTATTTAACCCTGTTAGTTAATTGAGTCACTGACCAGTGGACCCCACTGGTCAGGTTTGTCCCGGACCAGCTCCTGTTGACCAGCTGACGTCACGCTGACGCACTACTGATGCAATAAAGTATTTACTGGATTTATTCTTTTACAAGAAATTCTAGAAAATAGTTAAAACTTCTAAAAATCATAGAAATTCAACCGTAACTCCAAATGAAATAATTTATATATGAAAAATTATCAGAAAAATCCAATCTATCTATTTATGCTACTTTCATGCATGATCAGCCAACTTATACCCACTGTGTAAGTGAAAACATGATAATGGCATTTTAAATGCTAAATATGGAGTTTGCATATGAACCCTTGGTCCATATGGACTTCATTTAAATTGTTGCTAGATGCATTATTGCAAATCATAACATGATTGCCATGTCACATTCATGCATCATATTGTTGCATTGCATTGATTGTGTTTCCTCTCTGTTGCCGGTGTTTGTCCCCTCTCAGTAGATGACGTTCCGATAAATTGATCGATGACACCGATGAAGAACTATACTATCTTCGGAAGTGCCAGGCAAGCAAAACCCCCTTGTTCATTCCGATACAATCCTACTCTCTCGCTCATGCTTTCTTTTACTGCATTAGGACAACAACGTTACAACTGTTACGTGCTGCGGTAGCTGAACCCCTTTGCTCTGAATGACCTGTCATTGCCACAGTAAATAGATGAAACCCACTAGCATGAGTAGGACTTGTTTGAGCCCTGATGTGCCTACTCATTCATGTTTGTTTGTCATGCCTGCTACTGCTTAGAGTTGAGTTAGGTCTGATTCATCGGGGATGAATTGGAATGTGGTGAACATGTCCTACTGTTGAGAGCTAAGTGTGTGAACATGATTTGGTAAAGGTAGCGGTGAGAGGCCATGTAGGAGTACATGGTGGGTTGTCTCATTGCAGCCGTCCTCAGGAACTGAGTTCTGTGTCTGTGATCCATGAACAGTTACTACCACACATTGGGTTCCGGTAACTCGGCCCCTCTTGGCTTATTAATCAACTCGATCTCTGTCCAGGAGTTGCAAATAGTTTTTGGTGTTTGTAGGTAGTGTTAGTAGTCTACCAAGTGGCACCCGGTACAGGTGGGCTTGGGACAGACTAGGCACAGTGGCACGGTGTACCAAGTGGCACCAGGATGGTGGGCTTGGGAACCCTGCACACATCGTTTGGGGCCGTGAGCGACACCCCGGCCGGATCTCCTTGCGGATGGAACCCGAATAGGCGATAAACCAGGACTAGAGACTTGTTGGTTAGTCAGGTCGTGGCCGGCTCCTTAGCCCGGCTTCTGCTTGAAGGTTGCCGAGGTACATGACGTGTACATGGCGATAAGTAGCGAGAGCGTGTGTGAAGAAGTACAACCCTGCAGGGTTATCATTATCTATTCGAATAGCCGGATTCCTCGGATATGGAAACTTGGACCCCTTGCATAGTTCATAGACAAGTGAAAGTGGATACTCTAAAATGCGCAAGATAAGCGTGAGTGCTATGGACGGCGTTCTCGTAGGAAGAAGGGAGCGGATCCATAGTGGTGTATTGATATGGTGAATATGTGGACTTGTGTGCGCCACCTCAAAAGAGTTACTTGCAGTCCTAGTTCAGAATAGCCATCGAGTCAAAGGTGGCTTGCTGCAGTTAAACTCCACCACCCCCTTTGTTGATACTGATGCATATGTAACTAGTTCTGATGTAAGTCTTGCTGGGTACATTTGTACTCACGTTTGCTTATTTTATGTTTTGCAGAGAGACTTCAGTCTCGCTAGTAGTTCCGCTTGGACCTCGACGTTTAGCTCGTTACCTCAGCTACGATCTTGTGCCCTCGGCAGGATCTGGTAGATAGTCAGGCTTCTTAGCCCTTTTCATTTGTAGTTGTCTATACTCAGACAAGTTAAGCTTCCGCATGTGCTTGTTGCTTGTATGCTCTGAATGTTGGGTCATGAGACCCATGTTTGTAATATCTCGCTCCCCGGAGCCTAATGAATAAATACTTTGAGTCGTAGAGTTATGTTGTGATGCCATGTTGTATTTGCACATATCGAGCATATTGTGTGTATGATTGAAATGCTTGGTATCTGTGGGATCCGACAACCTAGTGGTTTATCCTTGGTAGCCTCTCTTATGGGGAAATGTAGTCTTGTGCTTCCATGAGCCATAGTAGTCCGCTACAGCCCGGTTCACCGGAGTACTGCTAGCCCAGCACTACTGCTTAGGACACTTGACTGGCCTGCATGTGTTTCACTTCGTTCCTGTGTCTGTCCCTTCGGGGAAATGTCACGCGGTGACATCCGGAGTCCTGCCTAGCCTGCTACAGCCCGATTCACCGGAGTCCTGTTAGCCCAGTGCTACAGCCCGGGTTCGCACGCTGCTGACCGACATGCTCGATGTTGATTCATGTATGCCTTTTCCCGTAAGTTAGTACCACTTTGGGTTCATGACTAGTCATGTCGGCCTAGGTTCTCTGTCATATGGATGCTAGCGACACTATCATATACATGAGCCAAAAGGCGCAAACAGTCCTGGGCCATGGTAAGGCGGCACCCGTGGGAATACCGTGTGTGAGGCCGCAAAGTGATATGAGGTGTTACCGGCTAGATCGATGTGACTTGGAATCGGGGTCCTGACATCGCGGGCCGAGCGATGCGAGTTTCTCTCATACACGTATGCGCATGTGTGCGAGGCGTTGACTCTAAGTGAACCCGAGCGAGGCGTTGGGCTCTAACTAAACCCGAGCGATTGCACTACAGGCTACGCGTTACTGAACCCGAGCGATCGATCGATGGCTGTTAACTGAACCCGATCGAGCGATTCCTTGGCTACTGCTGCTAACTGAAGCCGATGGATGGGATGAACAGTGAGCGTTGCTGGGGGGTTTGGATGAACAGTGAGCGGTGGCGTTGCCTCTGGATGAACAGGACCCCGTGGTGTGGTGGAGGGCAGGATGAACAGTAGACGGTGGAGGGGTGCCCGTGGAGGGGTGGATGAACAGGACCCCGTGGTGTGGAGGGCAGAATGAACAGTAGATGGTGGAGGGGTGGTTGAACATGACCCCGTGGTGTGGAGGGCTGGATGAACAGTAGATGGTGGAGGGGTGGTTGAACAGTAGCCGGTGGAGTAGCGTGCGGTGGAGGCTGGATGAACAGGAGCCCATGGAGGCTGGAGGAGGTCGACGGTGGATGAACAGTAGCTCGTGGAGGCTAGAGGGGGTCGACGGTGGAGATGAACAGTACCCCGTGGAGTCCCGTTTTGCGGTACGCCACACCCCTCCCGATGAACAGGACCCCCGTTTTGACCGCAGCGCTCCAACACAAGTCCGTTTCCTCCGTTTTGCGGTACGCCACACCCCTCCCGATCAACAGGACCCCCGTCTCGACCATAGGTGAGGTCCGTTTCCTCTGTTTTGCGATACGCCACACCCCTCCCGATCAACAGGACCGCCGTTTCGACCGTAGGAGGTCCGTTTCCTCTGTTTTGCGGTACGCCAGGCCTCGTTTCCATCGCCTCTTCCGTCTAAGCCCTCCTGATGAACACAACCACGCATTCCATTCCGACCCATGAACACGACGACGACGCTGTTTCTCCGTTCCGACCCAGCCATGTACACGAGCCCTCGCCGTGCGTATGCACGAGTAGGCGTTCGAGACCCCGCCCATATGTACATATACGTGGCTGTATTTTCTTTCTTGCACCCTGGCCGCCTCTACTATGACACGTGCGCGCCTCTACATCCACCAGTATATATGTACGTACAATTTCGTGACCAGAATGACAACGCTACGTACGCTTCAACCAGGTGGGTCCCGACTGTCAGGCACTTCCTTGCATGTGAAGATGTAGCTGGTGGGTCCCAGCAGTCAGGGGGGCGAATCGTGTTTTTTTGCTCGGACGCACTTCCTTGCGTGCGAAGGTGTAGCTGGTGGGTCCCAGCACTCAGGGGGAAAACGTTTTTTTCGCGAAATACGGTGGCCCGTCTGGTGGGTCCCTGCTGTCAAGTGGAGGAATCATTATTTTCCGCGTAATAAGGAGGCACTTCTTTGCTGCCACCGTGGACCCAGCTGTCAGCCTCTCCACGTACAGTCCACGTCTGATGGAAGTCGTTCCTTGACCACGTTGACCACGCCGCGCCGAGAGCACCAGGGCGGTGGACGACGGCGAGGCCTAGGAAGGGGACGACGCGGCAGTGGATGCCCACGTGGAGAGGAGTATGAGGGTTCACTCGTTCGGCTATGGTGCGAGGCTGCCGTCGCCGCAGGGCCTGGCCAGCGGTGGGAATAGTAGGGGTCGGTGAGGCCTCCGCGGCAGCACAGCCGGCCACGGGAGGCAGGAGCAGGCGGCACGGCCGGCGCCGCTTTGGGCGGTTGGAGCAAGAAGACCAGAGGTTGAAGAAGCACTACGGCCGTTGGATGGACATCGTATGGTCACTGGAGCTAGAATCGTTCATACGACTAAGTTGACAAAGCCCTTCATCCCCGTCAACTTAGTAGGCCCACAAGTCAGCCTCCCACCAAGGTGGGTCCCAGCTAGCCGGGGGAGTATTCATTTTTTTGTGCGTAATAAGGAGGCACTTTCGGTGGGTCCGAGCTGATAGCGGGGGGAACGTTTCGACTGTACGAGGCCTCGCCGTCGCCGGAGAATAACAGCAGGTGTGGGTGAGTAGAGGGATGGCTAGGCCAGCGATGGGAGTACAGTGGGGCGGTGAGGCCTGCGCGGCAGCAGAGCCGGCCGCGTAGAGGAGGGAGCAGGCAGTCCCGCCGGCACCTGTTTGAGCGGCTGGAGCAGGAAGAGCAGAGATTGAAGAAGCACGACGGCCATTGGATGGCCATCCAACAGTCACTGCTTGTGCATCACCATTTTTTTAGGAAAGCCTCAAATCTGTGGGAAACAGCATACAACCCATCTGCCATTATTTCTAATAATTTACAACCCATTTGCTAATTATTAAGGTTTTTTTGAGCCCATATTCTTTTTGTTAGCATTACAGCCCATATTGTGGCCACGGTTAAAAAATTATATGAAATTTTGCATATTTCGGTGCGGTCCGAACTGTTTTTAATCCCAAAATTTCGACTCACATTCAAACTGATTTAAAAAATAAATGTATATCAATATAAAATCCAACAAATTCTCCATGCATAAAAATTAATGTAATTTCAAATCTCGAAATGAAAAACAGATATTTAAAACTAATTGCCGGTTTGATGTGTTTTAAAAATGTACAGCCCATTTCTCATTACTGATGGGCCATTTTCTCGGCCAGCCGAATGAAAGCTCTCCTCCTCGTCTTGAAAGATTTGCAGCCCAACAAGCCTGACAAAGCGACTTACTTGGCAAATTACAAAAAAACTGGGTTGTTGCCATG
Source organism: Triticum monococcum (assembly GCA_034509565.1). Taxonomy (NCBI): domain Eukaryota; kingdom Viridiplantae; phylum Streptophyta; class Magnoliopsida; order Poales; family Poaceae; genus Triticum; species Triticum monococcum. The sequence goes on along the minus strand of CM067845.1, from coordinate 358,731,379 downwards.
GACCCAGCTGTCAGCCTCTCCACATACAGTACTCTTCCAATGGAATGTCGTTGACCTCGTTGACCACGCCGCGCCGAGAGCACCAAGGCGGTGGATGATGGCGAGGCCTAGGAAGGTGACGACGCGGAGCCGGGGAAGACGCGGCAATGGATGCCCACGCGGAGAGGAGTACGAGGGTTCACTGGTTCAGCTGCGGTGTGAGGCTGCCGTCGCCGCAGGGCATGGCTAGCGGTGGGAGTAGTAGGGGGCGATGAGGCCTCATCGGCAGCACAGCCGGCCACTAAGCCAGGAGCAGGCATTCTCCCCGGCGCTGGTTTGGGCGGCTGGTGCAAGAAGAGCAGCGATTGAAGAAGCAGCAGGACCGTTCGATTCAAATCCAACGGTTACTGCTGCTAGAATCGTTTGTTGACTAAGTTGACAAGCCCTGCGTAAGCGACAACTTAGTAGGCCCACTGGGCTGGGGAAGCCTGCACGGCACACATCAGGCCACAAGAGGAGGGAGCAGGCAGTCCCGCTGGCGCTAGTTTAGGCGTCTGGAGTAGGAAGATCAGAGATTAAAGAAGCACGTCGGTCGTGGGATGGACATCCCACACTAACTGCTGGTAGAATCATGTGTTCACTGACAAAGCATTTCGTAAACATGTCAGCCTCGAAATCCTTGGTGTGTACAACCCATTTGCTATTATTTTTATATTTTTTACTCATTTTCTAATTCATATGGAATTTATTGCAGCCCGTTTTCCGTTTTTAGAATTGCTGGCCATTTTCTGGTCACTACCAGGGTCAAAAAATTAACTAAATATGTGGGAAATTTTGAAAATTCGCAAATTTTTGCTGGGGAACGAAATATTCTTAATCCAAAAATTAATAGCCATAGTAAAACAAATTTAAAAATAAATTAGTACTATCTCATGTTAAATCCAATGAAATACGTATAAGATATCAGTGAAGAACAAAAACAAAAAAAGAAACTTATATCCCATTTGCTATAATTTTTTTTAGAATTTTCAACCCCTTTTGATATTACTTTTAACAGACATTGACCATACTCTTAAGCCAGGCCGTAATGTATCCCTCCTCGTCTTGAAAGATTTGCAGCCCAGTAATTCGGAGAAAACAAATAGGCCTAGCTTGGGTATTCTTCAAAAAGAAATATTGGGCTAGCTATTTCCCCAAAGAACTGGTGCATGAGCATTTAGCTTTATTTATTTACTTATTTATGTTTAGGGGACCATGAGCATGTACCTGGGCCGGATTCATGTGAGAGCCCCCCTTCCAGTTAATTATGGGCTTCTCTATTGGGCCTTCATCAGTGGGCTGCATGTTATCAACAAGTGGAAAATGTGTTCCGAGTTTCAAAAAAAAAATTGTGTTCCGTATGATAATTAGTATGCGCTATGTACAGTACGGGGCACTAAAGGATCGAACCATGCAACGACTTCCAAAACATTGTGTTTGTCGTTCTAACAACACATTTATTCAACCAACAGACGAAATATACTACTAGTTGTTCATTGAAAACAGCAGCAGCAACCAGGGCTGGGGTGCAACAGAAGCAGTAAGCAGGCCAGAAGAGTGAAGACGCAGCTCTCTCTTCCAAACCAAACATTAGCCATCATTACAAAAGGGCTACCAAAAAAGAACAAGTGTATGCATCAAACTAAATAAAGTTCCTACTACACCAAGTGTACGCATCTAACTAACTGGCTTAGTTAGACGTTACTATTTATTAAGCTGTGGAGATTGGCTGACGGCTTGAACCAGATGGGTGCTTGACGGGGGAAACTCTAGCCAGCAGGTCAAAGTCTGATACTTGCGACCCCCTCTCCTACTTTGGGCTGCAGACCGTGGTGGCACATATTAGGGTATGGTGCATACAGAGACGCATGGTACGCTGTGTACACACAGTTTTGCCTGATGAACGAAACCGCGCCGCCATCATGATCCTTGCCGTCGGTTATCTCCTGGTTAATTGGATAATTTAGTCCGACAAATAGAGAGTGTGTACCAAGGCTACTTACCAGCCTCTAGTCAGAAATTCCTGAAGGCCCAGAGAAGCTGGGATCCTGCTCAAAGACCTTGCAGTGACTGTGATTGTATTCCGCGAAACAACACGTCCGGTACGTGCGAACGATTATCAATCTTTCGCCGTCGTCTGATCGAGCCAGGAACCACCTGCAACTGCCATGCCGCTTTTCTTTGAAAGGTTCTGGGATTAGGAAGGGAAGGGACACCAGGCGGCTGTCGAATTTCGGGTTCCGGCAGACCCTTAAGGTTCGAACACTGGGGTGCACGCGGAAATCACGTCCTCAACCTCCCCGTCTCGCAAAGATCTAAACTACTAAGGGAATCACACAAGAGACACAAGGTTTATACTGGTTCGGGCCACCATTGTGGTGTAATACCCTACTCAAGTGTGTGGTGGATGGATTGCCTCTTGGGGGCTGGTGACGATGAACAATACAAGGAAGAACAGCCTCGCGAGGGTCTGTTCTTGGCTGGGGTGACGAACTGCTATGGGGAGTTTAGCCACCTCTCTCTATCTCTCTCTTTCTCTCTTCCTCTCTTCCAGATCCCAACTGACCAACCGACACCTTGCTATGCGGGTGGCTAGTCCTATTTATAGAGGCCCTAGTCCTCTTCCCAAATATTGAGCGGGAAGGGATCCAACAATGGCGGGCTAATTTGTAGGGGGACAGTGAGTACGTCTGTCCTAACAAAAGCAGTCTTCGCCTGCCAAAGGCTCTGGCGGTGACGCCGGGCTGGCCTCCATGGTGACCTCCGTCTCGTAGTCCTCCTGGTCTTGGTCTCGTTGCACCGAAGTGGCAACCTTTGCCTGATGCCTCGGTACTCCGCGGATATGCTTGTCCCCTTTGCACCAAAGAGGAAAGAAGGACGCTGCGCGCGCTGGCACCCGCCTGGTGCCTCGAGTCGTCATGGCTTCCGTCATGGGCACCTCGTGAGGTACCCCGCCTTGAACTCTCCGCCTCCTCGTGAGCCAGCCTGAGGAGGCTGTGCCTGAGGATGCGCCGTGTTGTCCGCCTCGCGAGGCTTGGCCCCTCGCGAGGGTCTTGAGTCTTGTGCTTGATGAAGATGGGCCATGTTGGGCCCCCACTCGAGCCACGCCGTAGGCCGCAGGCAGGCAAGTCTGGGGACCCCCGTTCCCAGAACACCGACAGTAGCCCCCGGGCCCAAGGCGCGCATGGACTTGGCCGTGCCGAGAGGCGAAAGGGCAAGGGCGAAGCGCCGCGGGCCCTAACAGCCTCCGGTCTTGGACGCCGCATGGCGGTTGATTTGATGTGGCGTCTCCGCTTCCCCACGACGCCTTGGTGATCATGCGATTCGGACAAGTCCCTGCATGCAGAACGTGTTATGATTACCTGTGATCGTGGAGACCGGCGGTTGGCCTTCGCCGGCTATAAGTACGGCACCGCGCGTGCCCGTCCAGTCCATCTCTTCTCGCTCTGTCCTTCGCCTCAGTTCTTGCCCCGTCTTGGTGTGATGGCTCCGATTCGCCGGTTCTCTGCAGCGGAGAAGGGAAAGGCTCCTCGAGAAGGGCCAGACCCTCTCTCACCCAAGAAGCGACTCGCCCATTGCAGCCGGGACGAAGAGGACCATCCGGCGGCGGCAAGGCTCTGGGGCGAGCGGGCTCCGCCGGGGTTCCCGCTGCCCTTGTACACCCACGTCGAGGGCCCCGGAGGTATTGATGCTGATCCCCGCGGTCAGCACCGTCGTGGGCGCCGTCGGGTTACGAAGGCGTGGGTGGTTCCTCCTGGAGTCCATGCCGAGGGCTCCTCCCATGAGTTCATGCTCCACGTCGTCACTCCTCTTCAGTCCTGGATCCGTCTTCCTCCCTTCTTCGCCTCCATCGTTCCTCCAGGAGGGCCCCTGGAGCTCCAGCTGCAGCACGCCGACTGCAGCGCCCCTGCGACCGGGGCCGAGGTCGTCATCGCTGCCCCGGGCGCAGTCTACATGTCCCGCGGCTGGAGGGAGATCGCTCGGGTCTGCAGGGAAAGAGGCGTCTTCGCGGTCCACCTGGAGTACGATGGGACGGCGGTGATGTTCTTCAAGGTCTTCGATGCGATCGGGCACCGGCTGGAGTGTTGCCGTGGGAGTGGTGGCCAAGACCTCGCCCTGGTGAGGGCTAGGCCCGTCGACCGCCCCCTGGGCAGAGGCGCCCGAGGGTCCAGCAATTCCAGCGAAGGCTTCACGACTCCAGAGACGAGTGACGACAGCTATGAGCCCTCGAGTCGTCGCCGCTCCAGGAGCAGGGCGGACGCGTCAGGCCATCGCCACCCCTGATCTGGATGGAGTTGGCGCCGATGCCTGATGGCCCACTATTGATGATGGCGTCTCCCGCAGTAGCTCATGTAGTTAGCATCCCTTAGGATTCGTTCCCTGGGAGGAATCAGAATGCACCCCGTGGGGGCTTGTAAGGTGTCTGTAGTCCTGTTTGTTAATATGTATAACCTTTTGACGTGGATCCGTGCGAGTTGCCAACTCCGTTATAGTTCAGCCTTCCCTTTCGCACCTCACGAGGGCTTGGTGCCCTACGCCGACAGGTCCCAGTCCCAAGGCGGCGTCAGCCGTCGCTGGTATGCCAGGTCGCGATGTTCATGGTCAAGGCCAGGAGGTGAGCGACCCGAGGTCCGGTAAGAGCCCCTGAGTCACGATGCTCAGGAGGTCCCCTTTGGCGCCCAAGCAGCCATCGCTTAGTGAGAAAGGGAAGCAACGTCGCTAGTACGGAGTTGCTTTAGGTGCGGGGGTAGTGCTGCAGCAGCCAGTGCTATGGGTGGTAACTTATCTTGAGGATCAGGGGCCGTTCCAGGTGTGCCGTTGGGTCCGTGCGTAGGCAGGAGCGGAATCGCTTGGCAAGGTCCTCGCGAGGCCCCCTCTTCCCCTTTCTGCTCCCCTTTTTTCTCTACGTCCTCGGGTCCCGGCCCTCCAGCTTGTCTCAGCCGTCGCTGGTATGCCAAGTCGCGATGCCGTGGACAAGGCCAGAGGGTGAGGGCTGGAGAGCCAATAAGAGCCCTGAGTCGCGATGCTCAGGCGCCCCCCTTTAACATGCAAGCGGTTCGTGCGGGCGAGGGCGAAGGAAACCTCGTGAGGGCCTCGGCTTGCGCGGTTCCCTCCAGGGATCCTGCAGGGTCATCACAGAAAGAAGATGGTGTTGCCATGGCGGCCGTTAGTCGATCGTTAGTCACTCAAGAGCTTGCTGGTTGGAGTAGGCGAGGTGTATCTGGGCACCCGTGGGCCAGCGCGGGACTCACGAGGCCCTACCTCTGGGCGGGTTGCGCCCGGCACTGGGCCGTATCTTGAGATGTGTCCCTGCAAAATTTGGTTAGATGCCGGTACTCTACGTCCTCGGGTACCGGCCCTCGAGCTTGTCTCAGCCATCGCTGGTATGCCAGGTCGCGATGCCATGGACAAGGCCAGAGGGTGAGGGCTGGAGAGCCAGTAAGAGCCCTGAGTCGCGATGCTCAGGCACCCCCCCCCCTTTAATGTGCAAGTGGCCGACATGGGAAGAAAAGATGCTGCGGGCGGGCACCATGCAGCTAAGCGTGATAGGCAATGCATAGTTGGAAATAAACGCTCGGGGGATACACGCCGTTGGGTCTGGCCCGAACGGCTTGGGGATGATGCAGCCCGAGGGGCGCCCCCAACAAGGCAAACTAACGACGGAAAGGCAAATGCAGAAACATGCCGCGGGGACGGACCCACGCGGCCTGGGAGTGATGCGACCCTGGGAGGGTGCTCCCAGCTGAGAACGGAACTTGAAAGATGTCACCTGAGGATGTCGTCGGTGTAGTGCCGTTGGTGCGGCAGACTTGACGGGCTACAGAAGCCGATCCTCACGAGCCCCTAGGCCCCGGGGCCTCGGGAGGCTCCGGAGGCGCTGGTGACTCCTCGCGAGCTGCCTCCATCTCCGCCAAGGCCGTGGAACGCCTGTCTTCTTGAGCCTCCACAATGCCCCTCATGAGGCGCTGGTACGCCGCAGCCATGCTCGGCAGGCCGTAAGGCATGCGAACATAGCTGTGGGGTGGACCTCGGCAGCACCCCACTTGCGAGGGCCAGAGGCGCTCCATTGTGGCGATCTGATTGAGCCCTGGTACGTCGATGCAGGCGCGCAGCCCACCATCCTCGCCTGGATGTGGGGCCACGGCTGGCAAGCGGCGGCAAACTCTCATGATCCTTGTCTCCTGTAGCTCTTGAATGGCCATGTCAACGAACTCTTGCTGGTCTGATCTTCCTCGCCTGGCTCCCTATCGAGGGAAACGTGCTGCGAAGCACGCCTCCACATGGTGCCCAAGCGCCTCCCTCGTGACCCTGGCTAGGTCGGTGGCCCTCTAGGTGAGAGCCCCCGAGCCCTGCCTGAGGAGGGCGCCGGGCGCGCTTCCCTATGCGATGGATGGAGGGTCCTCCCGAGAAGGCACGGGCCCTGAGGGGCCTACCTCCTGAGGGGCCGAGCCTGACGACGTCTTCTTCTTCTTGGGTGTGGTCTCAGGAAGCCTCCTGCTTCCGCGATCTGGGTCCTCTAGCGACGCGGCCTGATAGGCTCTCTCCAGGGAACACACTGCATCCTTCTCTTCACAGGGCACTGTGATGACGCCGCCACTTCCTGGCATCTTGAGGACGTTGTAGCCGTGGTGAGTCGCAGCCATAAACTTGGCCAGCGCTGGGTACCCGAGGATGGCGTTGTACGGCAGGCGGATGTGGGCGACGTCGAAGTCGATGAGCTCGGTGTGGTAGTTGCTGCGAGCCCCGAAGGTGACAGGGAGGCGGACCTGCCCGATCGGGACTGTGGAACCGTCGGTGATCCCGGAGAAAGGCCTGGTTGGCTGAAGCTGGTCGTAGGGCACTTGGAGGTTGTTGAACGTTTCCATGGATAGGACGTTGAGCCCTGCCCCGCCGTCGATGAGGGTCTTGGTGACCAGCATGTTACTGATGACTGGGGAGCAGAGCATCGGGAGGACTCCTGCGGTGGCCGCGCACTTGAGCTGGTCTGCCGAACTGAACGTGATGGGGCACGCCGACCACCTGAGGGGGCGCGTTGCTTCGAGCTTGGGGAGAACTGCATTCACTTCGCGGGCAAACTGCTTGAAGATACGTTGGGAGGCTGGGGCTTTAGCTCCGCCCAGGATGCAGGCGATCGTGCGCGGCTCCTGGAAGCCCCCAGCCCCCTCGTCTTGATGGCGGTCTTCGTTCCTTCTTGGTGGAGGCGGCAGCGGAGGTAGGCCTGCATTGCCATGAGGGCGATCCTCACGAGGCTGGTCTCTCCAGTCCCCCTCGCGAGGCAGGTCCCGCCAGTGGTCCTCGCGAGGTTGGTCGCGCCACCCCTGGCGCGGGCCGCGGTCTTCCCAGCGCCCTGGGTTTCTTCCTCCTCCTCGGCCATAGCCCCGGTCAGCACGGTCAGGGCGACGGCCGATCATTCCTTCTCGTACGGCGTGGAGCTCTTGACATTCGTTGGTGTTGTGGGTGTGGAGGTCATGGTACACACAGTACCGGCTGCCTCTGGAGGGTTCGGGCAGATCCTTGCCCCGCTTGGTGTCTGGTTCGGCTGCGAGCACGGCAGCCCCCTTGCGCTTCACGTCCTTGGCCTTGGGCTTCTTCTCTTCTGGGTCCGCCGCAGGCAGCTCGAGGAGGGAGAGGCGTCCCTCCTCAGCCCTGGCGCACCTGTTCGCCAAGTTGAATAGCTCCAGGGAGGTGCAGAGGTCCTCATGCATCGCCAGCTCCTCCTTCATCTTGACGTCGCGCACGCCATCGGTGAAGGCCGAGATAATGGCCTCCTCGGACACCTTGGGGATCTTGAGGCGCGCGCTGTTGAAGCGCTATATGTACTTTTGCAGGGTCTCTCCGGGTTGTTGCTTGATGCGGCGCATGTCACTCACGGCGGGCGGCCGGTCGCGAGTACCTTGGAAGTTGGCGATGAAGCGGGCGCGCATCTGGTCCCAGGAGGAGATCATGCCTGGAGCCAGATTCAGGAGCCAGGTTCGAGCTCCTTCCTTGAGCGCCATGGGGAACTAGTTCGCCATGACCTTTTCATCCCCGCCGGTAGCCTCGATGCCCAACTCATAGAGCTGGAGGAACTCTGCGGGATCGGTTGTGCCGTCATAGCGAGGAGGCAGGTCGGGCTTGAACTTGTCGGGCCACACGATGCTGCGCAGCTCAGTGGTGTAGGCGTGGCATCCCGCGGTGGCCACGAAAGGCCTCGGTTGGTGGAGAGCTCGGTCTTGAGGGTCCCCACGCGCTGCACCTAGGAGCAAGGCGGGGTCTTGGCGTGCCGGAGCTAGAGCAGGGAGCGCCCGGGCAGCCTCCCGCAGGCGAGGGATTTCTTGGCAGCTTCGTTCTTGTTGCGATGGCGCCTGGCGGAGCGGGTTCCGCCCAGGGGCCAGTCGCCTTGGAGCCATGGCATCTTCTTGGAGAGGAGGCGGCTAGTTCGCCCCCGGAGCTTCGTTGCCCGCGCGGGGCGGAGTGCGGCGCAATGGGGCGGACGGCGCAGGAGAGCCCCCTGCGGCGCGGACGAGCTCGGCGACGCGGTCGAGCCACTCATCGTAGACGTCATCGACGGGGCGGTAGCGCAGGAGCTCGTTCGCCGCGATGAGCGTAGCTCGAGCCTCCAAGGGTGCGCGGAGCGCGCGGGACAAAGAGCCGGCTAGAGCGAGTGATGGAGTGGCGGTGCGGCCGTCTTGCCGCACGGACGGGTGCTGAGACGATGCCTGCTGCTCGCCCCCCGCCTGGCCGGTGGCGGCGTTGATGGCGGGCGACGGGGAACGATGAGGACGCCCACCGACAAGGGCCGTCTGGGCGATGCGGGAAGCGATGGTGGCCCGACGCTCGGCGCAGGCCCGACGAGCGTCAGACATGGATGCGACGGTCGGAGGAGAGCGGAGCGGTGGAAGACGAATTCCGGCGCACCCCTACCTGGCGCGTCAAATGTCGGATTTCGGGTTCCGGCAGACCCTTAAGGTTCGAACACTGGGGTGCACGTGGAAATCACGTCCTCAACCTCCCCGTCTCGCAAAGATCTAAACTACTAAGGGAATCACACAAGAGACACAAGGTTTATACTGGTTCGGGCCACCATTGTGGTGTAATACCCTACTCCAGTGTGTGGTGGATGGATTGCCTCTTGGGGGCTGGTGACGATGAACAATACAAGGAAGAACAGCCTCGCGAGGGTCTGTTCTTCGCTGGGGTGACGAACTGCTATGGGGAGTTCAACCACCTCTCTCTATCTCTCTCTTTCTCTCTTCCTCTCTTCCAGATCCCAACTGACCAACCGACCCCCTGCTATGCGGGTGGCTAGTCCTATTTATAGAGGCCCTGGTCCTCTTCCCAAATATTGAGCGGGAAGGGATCCAACAATGGTGGGCTAATTTGAAGGGGGACAACGAGTACGTTTGTCCTGACAAAAGCAGTCTTCGCCTGCCAAAGGCTCTGGCGGTGACGCCGGGCTGGGCTCCATGGTGACCTCCGTCTCGTAGTCCTCCTGGTCTTGGTCTCGTTGCACTAAAGTGGCAACCTTTGCCTGATGCCTCGGTACTCCGCGGATATGCTTGTCCCCTTTGCACCAAAGAGGAAAGAAGGACGCTGCGCGCGCTGGCACCCGCCTGGTGCCTCGAGTCGTCATGGCTTGCGTCATGGGCACCTCGCGAGGTACCCCGCCTTGAACTCTCCGCCTCCTCGCGAGCCAGCCCGAGGAGGCTGTGCCTGAGGATGCGCCGTGTCGTCCGCCTCGCGAGGGTCTTGAGTCTTGTGCTTGATGAAGATGGGCCATGTTGGGCCCCCACTCGAGCCACGCCGCAGGCCGCAGGTAGGCAAGTCTGGGGACCCCCGTTCCCAGAACGCCGACAGCGGCCTACAACATCATATCAAGTTGGAGTCAAATAAAAAAGGGCTCTTGGTTTAGTTAATCTTAAGAACAGCATGTTATGAGCATGAGTATTTTTTCAGCAAATGTTGACAGTAATATAAGCAAGCCATCATGATATCATAGGAAAGTAACATACTGCTGTAACAACCATTTGTAGCGATGACTGGAATAGGCCAGCAATACGTCCAGCCATAGAAGGAGTCGACAGCGTAAATGAAGCCCTTGTGTTCAATTGCATCAGAGAACCATGGAGGATGTATGATCCTGCGATGGACGTGCAGATTTATGAACTTACCGCAGTGACCTGTCAGATAGGCGAGACCGCGGTTGAAGAATGCAATTAGCCTGAAGTCTTTATAATTCGCAGATCTTGTGGGTACTTGGCAGATTACAACCTTGAGCAAATCAAACTTGGTATCATGTTGGCTACTGTAATATTCTGAGTATTCTTTGCCGCGGTGCCAAAGCAGTGCAGTGTTAATCGAAGGAAGGGGGATCAATCACGGGGTGTAGACCTCCACGAGCATCCAGCTGCCGCGACCGTCGACGAGCACCATCCAAGACGTGTTCATGCCGACCCAGTACATACCGTTAATGTAGTTGAGGCTGACGGGGATTGGATCACAGTCAAGGGGGTTGATGCTCGCCACCCTACGAACATTATGCTGCGTGACACGCTGTTTCTGAAGATCAGGCAGCATCAGCAAGCAAGGAGCTGGCTTAAAAAGCTCTGGCCTAAGGGCTTTGAGTAAACGGTACAGCCCCGACGAGCACGCGGCGAGCGGCATGGTACTGAGATTGTCCACACGCGAAACAATGAGCTTGATTACCTCTGTGGGGAGCGCATTCCAGCCACTATTTCGGCGGACGCTGCTCGGTTCTGCCATTGATAGTGCTTGGGTTTTGGACGAGGGGGGGGGGAGGCGCCTTAGCGGGGATGGAACATTGGACGAGATTATGTGCGGACAAAGATGGAGAAGTGAATATGTGTTGCGGGAAGTGGATAGGTGATGATGACTACAGCACGCCGCTTGACTTACGAGACACATACTAGCAGCGTAGGGTCATGTCGATGCCAGACAACTTGCTTGAGTGATCACAGTACTGGTACTCCCTGCAGTGCCATGCCCTAACTTGCTTGAGTAGAGTAGTAGAGTAGGACTCTGCTCTACTATTAGCACCGGAGGAGTAGTATATTCTAATCTAAAATAGTTACAAACTTCAATGCCCGAGCGTGGAATGACTACGAACCATGCTCAAAGACCGTGTCTATGTGGTGTTTGGACAAGGGCGACAACCTCAACGCCAACAGTGCTGCTCCCGTTGCACCGTATGTGTTTCTGTCCTTCCTGTTCGAAATCATGGTAGAATTCATGTTTCTACTATGTATCCTACTACTATGCTAGTCCACATTATTAGTTTCATCTCTGTTATAGGCGTCATGATTTATTTTGTGCTTATTCGGATTAAATCTCGTAGTAACTTGCTCATATATTCAACTGGCGCAACGTCCCCTACAGCCACTCCTGTTTCATGGACGGCCTGGTCGATGTTGGAATTTTGCTTGTAGGCCTTTATAAGGTGAGCTCTTCTACCACTTGTATGAGCATGAGAAGAGGAGACCTACACTTGTGGGTGGCGACACTGGCTACGCCGAGCATACTTGGACTCTGCGGAGCTGGGACTTTCCCGCCGATGTGGACATGGAAAACCCATGGTGTTATTTGGACTCCAACAATGTGCACGGGGACTCCAAGGAGGTTCACCTGGACATCTGCATTTTCAAGTTAAATGTTGATCATTAGTCTTCGCTCAATGTAATCCGCTGTCTAAGAATGTGGAGACTTCCATGCATGATCTCGTTCTATTGGAGTATCGCACATGAATAAAAGTGTATCCATTTATGGTTTAGTCTAGAATCTTCCATGTATGAATTTTTACTACAGTACTGGTGAAAGACTTATGATGAACCATTTCTTACATATCCTCTGCCCCCTCCCAAGTCATCCTAATTTAATCCCTCCGTCTAGGTGTATAAGGGCATGGTTAATACTTAAATAGTATAGCCAACTGTTGGCTACAAGAAAGTGCCATGTCATCTGTAGCCAACATGTATAACAATGGATACTCAAAAACTAATTCTTGAAGATCATTTCCTGTAAAGAAAAATAAGATTTATTTCTTCACAAGTTTTGGATGCAGGTTGAACAGTTGAACGCTTTTGTTTGCAAAAGATACTTTTTTATCTATTTCACCCAGATGTTTGTGAGCTCTAGAGATGAAATAATATCCGAACAAACCTATCCAAATGAACTAACCGAGGCATCTCCATCTTAATTTTCTCTTGCAAGTCGTGCGTGGTCCCTTCATCGTGAAAATGCTCTGGCCGTCGCATTGATTTGCATGCATGGATAGCACCACCATATTTTCAAAGGAGGAGCGAGCTCTATATTTCAGCCAAGGCATGCATGATTTGAGGAATTATGGTTGGGCATGCATGTAGAAAAGGGAGGAGAGTAATTTGCATGCGAGGGATTAAAGGAAGGGAGGCCAGCGGCTAGGCATTCAAAGGAGGCTGCATGCAAGATTACACGGGATCCATATACTAGTCCCAAAACCAGTTCCTATTTTTGCAGACATGCCTTGGTACAAAAGATTGACAAGTTAGGCCCTGTAAAAATGGATGGAGGGAGTAGTAGTACGTGTAGAGGGCAGCGCTGCACGGGAGTCTCACCTCTCACCCCGCTCGTGGCGCGGCAGTAAAGCCGTCATATCACAAAACTCAACCACTCCCAGTAATAAGTGGCCTTGTAAAATAAACGGACAAGCAACCATCACATCCCTCCGTCTTTTTGCATTTCATCTCTCTGCATTTACTTTCTCTAGCTCATCTCACACACTCGATCCCTAGCTACTACTCCTAGGGCCAGTTCTTTTGGCGGCTTCGCCAGCTTTTCCCACAAGACTAGTCACAATGGAGAGTAACAATAAGGCGCCTCACTCATTTATTTGGGCTTCTAAACTACTATTCCGTCCTGGTTTATTCCTCACCATTGTAATTTGTGCTAAATTTTGACCAAAGATTTAACTGGTTTTTCCTCACCATTGTAATTTGTGCTAAATTTTGACCAAAAGTTTGACATAGATTACAATGGGGACCAATAAACCAGGACGGAGGTAGTAGTTATGGGATTACTAATCTAGAAGCCTAAAAGAACTGGCCCCTGGTACTCCTACTAGTAGTAGTACTCAAGTTGGAATTCCAATTGCACGATACAACCTATTAGGCAAAAAATTCGATACAGGGTGTAGGAAGCGGTTTGGGAATTTGCATGCCTTTCCAACTAGTGAGATACTCCGTACAAAGTACGACAGAGAAATAACCACAGAGAAGGAAGCTAAAAGTAAACAATCAAACGAGCATTTTTGCATTTGTTTTGCATTGAATCGTTTCACAAGCTTGACTAGTGCTGTTTTTCCGCTTTTACCAAAACCGCATCGTAATGTTATAACGTGCATTTGCACGTACATAAGTAATAGTAGTACTCCCTCCTTCTAGGTGTATAAGTCTTCCCTCCTTATTGGTCACGGTGCACAACCGAAGATGACTTATTGACCTGGACGGAGGGAGTAGCACAGTCTGCAAGCATATATCGAGAGAGACGTGTAGTGTTATAGTATATAGTAAAGTTTGTGCTATATGCACGTACTTGCAAAATGCATACGAATACACAAGGTTTCCAAACTTTCCCTTTTACATAATTAATTAAGGATGCTAAAAATTCCTGAATGTTTCGGGATTTATCATTTGCGTCCCAAAACTAATGAGATCGCCTTACGAAACAAAAATTATACTCCTCCTAAAAGCCACGGCGCGGCCGTTTCCCAGAACATCGACACAACGCCTCTTCCTCAGCTTCACAACTCGCGAGGTGCTGATTGGCGGCTTGCCGGCAGGTGAGCCCGATCTCACCGGTGTGGTGATCCGGCGCCAACAGGTACTCCTCCTTGCTGGAAGCGTGCACCCGGTCCACGTACCACCAAGCGTAGATGAGGCGCTTGGGCCCGACTGCACTCAGGGCATCAGCACGGGCGTCCTCTGCCACCCTCATGGCCCTCGCACGAGCCTTCTGCCAAAGAGCTAATTGCCTGACTCTCTCGGACGCGACATAGGCCTCCCAGGCAGCTTGTTCCGCGGTGCGTTTCTCTTCCTCGGCCTTCTTCTCTGCCTCTATTTTGGCGCGCTCTGCTGGAGGCAAAGCCTCCCACAAGGCGACATCCATTTCTTTCCAAAGCTCCTCAAGGCTGGGGGGGGGGGGGGCTCGGCGGGCGCCGCGGCGTTCTCCTCGTAGCGGGGAGCGGACACGTCCTCCGGCGCGCGTGTTGGCAAGATTGGGAATGCCGACTTGTCCACCTTGACGCGTCGCGGCGAGGAGCGGAACACTGACACGTCCTCCTCAACTAGTGGCGGTGAGGAACGGAACGGTGACGCGTCGCGTAGTGGCGAGGAGCGGAACACCGACGCGTCATCCTCGACTAGTGGCGGCGAGGAACAGAACGGCGACGCATGACCGTCCGCGCGGTGCTACGAGGGGCTCCTAGGGCTTGGGAGGGGCGATGCCATGGTGGTCGACGTGAGAGGGAGGGGGAGGAGATAGCGATGAACGTGAACGTGAGGGGGAGTAGATAGCGATGTCGTGGGAGGCGCAGTATTTATAGCGAGCAATGGCACACCTACGTAAGATATGGATTGAGCTGCACTGACTTAACTGCAGGTCCAGTTGCGTCACTGACATGTGGGCCAGACCCATGTTGGGCCGATATGTCAGTGATCGAATGCACCTGCAGTTAAGTAATAGCTACGTGGGCATATTTGTTGGAGTAAATTACGGGGGAGCGAAGGGGTGGAAATATTGCTGGTCACAACGGATTGGACGAGCATGGGGGGAGGAGAGTCATGCGTGCAGATTTTTTCACACGGGGTGGAGTGGTGCGACCGCCGGAGGGAGAAGGAGAGTTTGGCAGGCATATTATTTCCACACATGGAGAGGAAAAGATTTGGAGACGGACGGGCTTCCTGCAGGAATGGGGAACGGTGCATAATAATTCATCTTGCATGCCGGGCTAGGTATAGTCTCAAGTCATTAAAAACAAACATGCCCCACACATGTTCATATTTCAAGGTGCACTAAATTATTGCATGCGATGATTAAGGCTGGCCATAATGGTGGTATCTTAGCACACGGGAATAGCAAACATGCTGATGTGGCAAAGAATTAAAGAAGAGAGGGGGGTTAGAGTAACTAGTGTTCATGCATGCATTGGTAAACAAATTTTTTTGTGGAGAACGACAACACTAGTTGAGTACTTTTGCAGACTTCAAAAACTATTCCACAATGTGTCAACATTCACAATGTCAAATCAGTATTTTTACACTCATTATAAAACATAGTTCTTATACTCATTAAAATTAGTACTCCCTCTGTCTAGGTGAGCAAGTCATCTTAGATTGTGCACTGTGACCAAGGAGGAGGGGAAACGAGAGATCTTAATGTTTATTTGCTAATTAATAGCATTGCATGCAATGAACTAACCACTGCATGTCATGTTTGGTAGTCTCAAGTCATTAAAAGCATGCACACCCACATCTCCTATTGGTTGATATGTCAAGAAACAAGAAACGAGGTAGAAGTTAATGCACCGCGCCTAAGTGTTTTGGGAATATTGTATCGAATGAGTGTACTGGTGTGGCTGGTTAATTAATATAAGGTGGTGTTAAAAAAAGTATAAATTTGGTCAAACACTTTGCAAACGGTTGACGGGAGTAAAAAGGACGAGAGGGAGTATCATGCATGCGGAGTAAGCAAAAAATTGCTTGTCTAAAAAAGGCAAAAGAAATTGCTCATTTATAGCCGGTCGAAGTCTCCAAGGGCGCGGCCGCGCGAGGGAGGCGAAGGTCGTGGGAGGTGCGACATTTGATGGAATTAAGTGAAGTTACATCCACGCGCCGGCATGGCGTGCGAACAGGCAGAAGCTATACCGTCAGGCCTACGATATGGGTCTAGTAGACATTGTCGGCATTCTGGGAACGGGGGTCCCCAGACTTGCCTGCCTGCGGCCTGCGGTGTGGCTCAAAGGAGGCCCAGCATGGCCCATCTTCATCAACACAAGACTCAAGACCCTCACGAGGGGCCAAGCCTCGCGGGGAGGACGACACGGCGCATCCCCAGGCACAGCCTCCTCAGGCTGGCTCGCGAGGAGGTGGAGGAATCAAGGCGGGGCACCTCGCGAGGTGCCCATGACGCAAGCCATGACGATCGAGGGTGCCAGGCGGGCGCCAGCGCGTGTAGCGTCCTTCTTTCCTCTTTGGTGCAAAGGGGGCAAGCGCAGCCGCGGAGTACCGAGGCATCAGGCAAAGGTTGCCATTTCGGTGCAACGAGACCAGGACCAAGCGGACTACGAGACGGAGGTCACCATGGAGCCCAGAACGGCGTCACCGCAGGGTCTTTCGCAGGCGAAGACCAACTTTAGTCAGGACAAGTGTACTAGATGTTCCCCTTTGAATTGGCCAATTGTTGGCGCCCTTCCCGCTCAATATTTGGGAAGAGGCCCAGGGCCTTTGCCTATAAATAGGACCGGCCACCCACGTAGCAAGGGGTTCGGTTCGCGGAATTGGTTGGTTGGGTTGGCGGAGTTGGTTCATCCGGTTCGCAAGTAAGAGAGAGAGAGAGAGAGAGAGAGAGAGAGAGAGAGAGAGAGAGAGAGAGAGAGAGAGAGAGAAGGGTGACTGAACTCCTCCTAGCAGTTCATCCCCCCAGCCAAGAACAGACCCTCGCGAGGCTATTCTTCCTTGTATCGTTCATCATCATCAGCCCCAAGAGGCAATCCACCCACCACACACTGGAGTAGGGTATTACACCACAATGGTGGCCCGAACCAGTATAAATCTTGTGTCCCTTATGCAGTTCCTTTAGTAGTTTTAGATCTTTGTGAGACGGGGAGGTAGAATGTGTGATTTCCGCGCGCACCCCAGTGTTCGAACCTTAAGGGTCTGCCGGAACCCGTGAATCCGACAGACCTGACATCTAGTGGGTCCCGCATAGTTCTCGAGAACTCTTTAGGGGCTTGCAGCCGTTTATCCACCGGGCAAGCCAGCAACCCCACGCCGTTCGCATGCCCTACTCGTCCCCGTCTTCTACCTTACAATAGTTCGCTCCGAGTCGTCCCATCCTTTCACATTAGTTCGCTCCCAGTTTTTTTGCGGGGTACAACAGTTCAACTACTCCTAACCCTCCTCCAAATTCCATGGCCTCCCAAATCTCCATGGTCGCCGCTGAGTACCAGGTTAGAGCCATCACCGGCGATCAGTTCATCGTCATCTACACACGTGGATCTGAGACAGTGAAAGCATGGCTTGCTCGCTTCCTACACATGTTCAACAGTTCAACGGATGAGTGGGTCGCTGGGCTAGATGTTGAGTACACCACAGTCCTGGGACGAGAGAAGGATCTAAAGGACGAAGAGAGGAAGAAGCCCACCGTGATCCAGGTTTGCGTACATAATGTTTGCTTGGTCTACCACATATGCCATGCCGATGTTGAGTGCCAGGATTTTAAGAACTTCCTCAAGGACAAAAGAGTGAAATGCGTCGGATAGGTCTCGTTTTAGGCCAGCCCTTCGATCTCCAGAAGGCAAGCCTGGTGTCCTCCTCTCAACCTTCAATGCTGACCCTGGCAGCAGCCATGATTGATCCTTCGTACACTAAATTGAAGAAACCTCATCACAAGTTTCATCATGCATGGGAGTCAAAGACATTAGATGAAGGTCACATCCTGTACGCAGCAATGGATGCCTACCTTTGTTTAAATATCTACAAGGGTTGGATGAAGAAGTAGAGCTCAGTGTCCGGTTCAAGCAAAGAAGCGGCGGCGAAGAGGAAGAGGAAGAGGAAGAGGGACGAGGACGAAGTTGAGGACATGGACCCGGACTCCAAATAGGTGGCAGTGCCGTCGCTCATGCTGGTTCTACTCCAGTGTCAAGAGGACTAGTTTCTTATTAGTTTATTTTCAAGGGTGTGTTGTGCTGAGGCCCCAGCAGAACTATGTTTATGTTCTTTCTCGTTATTTGAACTCTTTAGTACGTACAGTAGTACTAGTACTATGTCTTACTACTGTTCTTCTTGCAGTTGGTACTACTGCTCGTATCTTCGTGTTCCTATTGTACTTAATACGTTCGTACTAGTAGTATAATTTGGGTCAGTCGATTTGTGAAAGAATTTCGACGGAGCGAAGGAAGAAGACGGCAGCAGAGGTGGAAGAAGCCCTTCTAGCCATCCATGTTGCATCAAACGGCTCACATGAGTCGACTGATCCAGATTGCTCCTTCAAATTGCAGGGTCCACGTGGCATTCAAGGTCTCGAAGGTAGATTCTGCGTCCGCACCCGGTTTGCGGGCTCGATGCGCGCGCGACCGGCTTCCGCCGCGACAGCCACCATGCGCGCCTCCTCCGCACAGGCGGAGACAACAATGACATGCTAGTTCCTCCTCGACGGCGTGCTGGAGCACGCGCTCGTCCTCCTCTTCGTATGCTGCGTGCATAGACGCGGCTCCACTAGCTGCTCGCGTTCTTGGCAGCGCGGCGGCATCGCGAGGAGGGACTGCAGACGATGTAAGCGGGCGAGGCTTCGGCTTCATGGAACAGGGATGGCGGCGACACGGCGGTGATGGGTGAGAAATTGTTGGCCGGAGCAGGCGGGCGCCAGCATGCGCAATGGCGGCGACGGCATATTGATGAGTGCGCGTGTGGGAGCTTACTTTAGTTTTAAATATAAGGTTGGTCAAACTTAAAAGAAAACCGTACTAGTACACGTAAACATTAGACTTAGGCAGCGCTTTTATTAGTTAGTACCACAGCCACGATACGGAATCCTGTGCAAGCGCGTGAACCGCGGCCGTGCGGTCGATCGAACGGTGCGTCACCATGTCGCGCTCGAAGGACATCCACTGAACCTTTTTGTGTGTGTGAAAACAATCCTCGAGTACTACTCAACTTTTTTCCTGTGAAAGTTCTTGGCACTGTAATATTTCCATATATTTGAATTTAGCTGCAGTTCGTGTTTATTTGGATTTGGACGTTTTAGGTGCGCCCTAGTTTTTTTAATACTGATTTTGTGTGTGTGACGGAGAGAGAATGTGTGTATGTGTCCATATGTGTGTTGTGGCGGAAGGGCAATGTGGAGACGGTGTGCATGTGATACAGACATAGAGAGGTGTGAATGTGCAAATGATCATGCATGAGTGAGACATAGACAGATGCCGATACGTTGTGTATACATGAGAGAATAGTCTTCTAGTTTACTTTTGTGTGTGTATGAGAGAGAGAGAGGAGCATCCGTAACACAACAACCATCTCTCCAATTCGTCCGTCCCTCGCACGGTTCCATGCAACACATGCATCAACGCGCACATTTTGACACCCTCACCCGGCCCCTGCCCACCTCAAGGCCCGCATAATCTCTTCGTGAATACCCATTTCTCTCCTTAGGTTTGTTTTCTCTCAATATCTGACACACACACACACACACAGAGAGAGAGAGAGAGAGAGAAAGACACACGCAGCACAACACACACACAGACACTCCCTCGAGCACACAATTCATCCCCATCCAAGGTTATACGGTGACCACTCTCGGGTGTGCTTCTTTGCACCCCAACATGCACAACACCTCAATCTTCAAAGAGGGAAACGAGCAGATCAAAGATGGCGACCACACCGCGCTAGAGAATGCGGGGTCATTTAGAAGCAGGGTGATGTGACGACGGCTGACTGACTCCTCCCCCCGCCCTCTCTCTCTCTCTTGCACAAAATTACCAATCCCTCTCTGACCCGTACAAAATTGTCAATCCCTCAACCCACGAGATTCTTCCCCTCCCATCCATGTTTTTCCTGCTCTCTCATCAAACATGTTGTCTCTTCTCCTTCCACCTATACAGAATCTAGATGCACACGCATCTCATGTATATTACATGTATGCATCTTTCTCACAGACCTACTTCCTCTCTCTTTCTCTCTCTCTCTCTCTGTCTCGTTAGGTTTGATTCCTACTCTCTCGTCCACATACATACAAGCTTTCGTGCCCTATCTGCTCCATCTTCAAAAGCTCTCTCTGCACATTTCATTCACACATTGGGATATATCAAAATGTTGCTTCTATAATGGCTGATGTAGAGTTATGGTTGTTCTTGTTGCAGCCTACAAAGTAATAACTATGAAATGCATTTAGATTCTCATTTGACTGGGATTATGTAAGTTTGAGCATGTTGTGAAGTACTATAGACCTTGTATACATCTTGGGATTCGAATATGATTGTAACTATTGAATTGTATAGACCATTACATTCGAAGTCAATAGCCTAATATATTTATTTCACAATTTCAACAAATGATTAGTTCACTACAAACTAAGAAAACAAATGTGTACTCCCTCCATTTTTATTTAAGTCCGCATATTAGCATTGGTCAAAGTCAAGTTTTGTAAACTCTTAGAAAGCTTATAACAAAAAAATATTAACATATACAATAAAAAATAAATACCATTAGATTCATTATTGAATGTACTTTCACATCATACATATTTGTTATGGTAAATGTTTATATTTTTCTATAAACTTGGTTAAACTTTAGGAAGTTTGACTTCGGTCAAACCTAATATGCAGAGTTTACTACTACTACTCGCTAGTCGCTTAGCTGAATCACTCAACACGCCACACGGGGAGTCCAGTGCCACAAAATTTTGAGGTCGGCAGGAAAATCTCCCGCGACCCTGATTCGAGTAGTGGGAAGTTACCATCATAGCCTTCGGAACATGCCTATAGATGACGCTTGGTAGGGGGCTGTTTTCGTAACTTCAGGTTCACCCTACCCAGCCAACCCCACCCCGGCACCCAGAGTAGTACACCTGAATACTCCCCATTTTCTATCCCCACCGCAAAATAGACTTCTCCACGGCACCGCAACCTTCGTGCTCCTCCCCTTTACATCGGCGCACTCGTCCACCGCAGCGCATCTGCCTCATCGACGACCTCGTACGTTGCACTGGAGCCGGTCCACCGTCGTCATCGTACACGGAGCCTCTTCCCTGGCATCGTCTTCCACGGTCTCGGATCTGCTTCCCGGAAGCCGACGCCAAGCGCAGAAGTACCACCGTCGTGGACAATGAACTGACTCCCGTTGCCGACCATGACTCACAGAGGCCGTCGCGTCCATCGTTCTCCTCCTCGATTGGTAATGTGTGTATTGAATCACTTAGCACTACATGTGCAGTTTCATACCTACCCTTCAAATTTCCTGGGTGCTATTGTTCCCGTAGAAGTAATTGGTTATAGCCTCCATTGTCCAACAGAATAGCAGCTTGTAATTGTGCGTCGCTCCTGTATCGCGCTGTGCTTGGGTAGGTTTTTCATCTGCAACCAGTAGTGTGGCAAATGATGGAAAGGTTTTTAGAACTAGCAAAATGCCCATGCGTTGCACGCATCAAGATGCATTTGTATGAGTAGTTTATCTTGTTGGAGATGCTCTAACATGGCAGACGAGTGCTTTAATGTTGCCCACAAGATGCGCGAGTATTACTAGTAGTATATTTTTCTTGCCATGTTGAGATTTTAAAACCACGAGTGCGAACATGCAGAGGAGCAATGAAGACCAAACATGGGATATTCCGGACATCTTCAAGGAGCGTGGCAAGTTAAAGAGGAGCTGCACCGAACCTGTAAAACGAGCTTTGGTAAGTAACACCCTTTCAATTACTTTCATGTAGCCTTGTGTTCTTCGATGTGTATATGTTGTAGTTTATGTTTCTCTTAAGCATGGTGTTCTTCGATGTGTAATAAGAAGAGTCTTAATCGTCCTAATGCTTTCATTTTTAGCTTGATGTAGGAAGTGGGTGTTCTCACCTTGTAGTCTGTTTTTATTTATTTTTTCCTTTTGAATTCACTTCTCCGAGTTCTGTTTATCTGGCTTCTACTAAATGGATCTAGGTTGCTCTGAGTATTGATCTAAAAAAGAAGTAACTTCATGTCAAGATGCAGTTCCTGTGAGGAGGGAAGTATGGTCAACCTCGAGATCATGTTTCCAAAATGAGGCTGGATTACACACAAGGTGCCAGTTCCCTAATGATGCTGGATTAGACACAAGGAGCAAATTCCCAGATGATGCTGGATTACACACAAGCCAGGTGGAGTCGTCAGTTGTTCGTGTCCTCCTGGCATTAGTAAAGGCTGAAAGAAAGCGTGCAGCAGCCCTTGAGAATGTAGCTGAGTTCCTGAAGAAGCGAAAAGAGCAATCAGATGCTCTCTTCACCTAAGCCAAAGAAGAGATGGAAGAAGCCAGAAATAAGCTAGTAGAGGCAGAGCAGGCTAGGCGTCTCCTGCTATCTAAAACTGTTGTCAATACAAAATTTCCTTCATAATAGCTAGGTTCAAATGTTTATCCAGTCAGCTTGCCTGTTGTGATGTCCGTGCATCTACTGATGTGGCACAAAATGTTTTTTTGGGTCATGTAATAACAGCAATTACTTTCCAAACAATAATAGACGAAGCATTGGACATGGTATAGTTCACGCGCAAGCCCGACATTCCAAGTTCAACTTCCACATCAAACTCATGTTCACAGATATCTGCACATTCATACATAATGTCCACAACCATGTTTCACTTCAAAGCCAAAAAAATGTGAGGAGAGTTATAAATAAAGAAAATCCTCTACTAGTTCCTGCTACCAGTGCGAGCACAACAAGTCAAGACCATGCGTAAATTAATTATATTTTAGTCATTTTTTGTGTTCTAAAATGCCTGCCGGCTCGCGGAAGGACGTGTTGCCGGCACACGCGCGGATTCAATGAAGGCAGGAGGGGCAGTCTTAAGCTGGTTGCATGCGGCGAGGAGGCGTGCTCAGCCGAGCCTGAAGCGAGTGCGGCCCTCTTGGCCGACGCGTCGGTTCAATGCCTGCGCTATGAGAGGTCGCGTCCATGTCAGAGCAATCACTCCCTCCAGTCGTTTTTTGTTTGGGTATAACAAAATCTCATTTTCCATTCACATTTTACAAGTAAAGTTCGTGGACAAACTTTGACCCAAAGTACGATGGGGACTAGTAAACCAGAATGGAGGTCGTATTTTTTTAGTCGAAGAAGGGTTTCCCCTTCCGATTTTCATTAAAGAAAACCAGCATCTAAATCTAAACCATAGTATTTGCCCTAGAACTACTAGGTTCAACATCTCACAACATAAACCCATACAACCTCCATCAAAAAAAACAAACCATACAACCATACGCCAAGGAGGTACATAGTACTATGAATTCCATTTTCGCTCCATACCAATCATTCTAAAAACTACTTACTACTTACAGCGCGCCATTGAAAATCGGAACTCTTAACCCCGCTAAAAACGATATTTTAAACGTGGCTACTCGATCTGTGGCAACTGGCGAGCCACCGCGCTCCAAGTCGTTCACCTGTGATCCCGACCATCAACTCCTATGGATCAAATTATCACGCGAGCTGACTATTGCTACAAAGGTGCTCCACCACGTACCCGGTACCCGCGAATGTAGCAATCGTGCCCCTAGGGTTTTAGAGTTTATTTGTTAAAGTTGCCTTTACGTAACACGCATGTGTGCGAGACAGCAAGAGGCCGACTGCGTGCATGCGCCTCTTCTCTTCGTATATGTACTCCACCATTTGTCTGGTATCCAAAAAATTATAATAAGTACTAGCAATGTGCCAATGCGTTGCCACACGATCAAAGTAGATTAATACAGTGGCAGAGCTAGATGCAGATTACGCCTAGGGCTGTGCTATGTTCAGTGATAAACTTCTATGATTTTCTATGCTTTGCATGAAGAAATTACAAAGGAAGTTGTTTCTAGGACTAGGGCTATAGCCCTAGCTGCCCCAGGCCTGTCTCTGCCACTGGATTAATACATATTCACCAATTTGATAGAAAAAAGTCTAGCTTTGAAATACGTATATCACTAAAAATATGTTATGTTTCACTCAAAATATATTCCTTTGGCGGTTTTGATGAGATAAGGGAGGACTGTTGTTGGTTTCAAGATTTGAGAAGTGGTATATGTCTAATTTCTACACTTACTAGCAAGATGCCCGTGCGTTGCACGGAACATCAGGATCTTGTGGGAGAAAAGGATGAACAAGGGAAGGCCTTATCTGCAAATGTGGTGAAGAGTGCGGGTAAATTGCCATATTTTCCTTCCTATCCGTCAGGTATAAATCAGACGACCTACATTGCAGGATGGCAGGCACCATCATCACCAACTCTACTTTTTATCCCTACTCTTATAATAAGCATTGTCGGTGATGATCGTGTGCCTGCCATCCTGCAATATAGGCCGTCTGATCTATATCTGACAGATAGGAAGGAAACTATGGCAATTTCGCAAAAGATACCCACACCGCTCTCCACATTTGCAAATAAGGCCTTCCCTCGTTCATCCTTTCCCCCCACAAGATAAACTACTCATACAAATGCATCTTGATGTTCCGTGCAACGCTTGGGCATCTTGCTAGTTGTTGCAAAAAGCCCATGCGTGTGTGAGAGAGAGGGCGAGTTTAGGAGGATGGAGTTCATGTGTGACAAAGACACAAGGAGTGTGTGTGCGATAGGTATCAGCTTAAAATGAGGTGATAGTGTGTGTGTGCACGATCGAGAGGGCGTGTCTCAAGAAGGGAAGAAAAATCTACATAGATACAAGGAGCGGGAGAGAGACATGTATGCGATGGTGGAAGCACGAGTGTGCGGGTGTATAAACCTATCTAGAGGCTAGCTAGTCGATAAATGTTTGTGAGAGAAATACGAGTCGGGGTGCGAAAGCGAGAGTTTTGTGCGTGTGTGAGAGAGAGACAGTAGTCGGGAAGGGGAGTAGAAGCAGGAGTTGTGTGTGTGTGTCTGTGTGAGAGAGAGAGGAGACGGTAGTCAGGGTTGTCTGATCGGTAAACAAATGAATAATGTCAGTCTAGGATGGAGACGAAAAGGAGACCGCAACAAATGTTGTGTCTACAGGAGAGATAGAGAGAGTAATTTTAGTGGTATGAGTCATATGTAGAGACATATAGGGTGTGTGAGAGAATCCCATAGAGAGAAAGACAAAGTGAAAGACGAGTGGAGACTGTGTGTTTGGCAGTGAAAAAGAAAGCTTAGGTACTGAGTGATACCAGAGAACAGTAGAGCCGTGAGAGATAATGAAAACCGTGTAATGTATAATGATAGGGAGAGTGTGACACTTCACAAGGGAGACCTCGAGAGACCATGTTTGCGAGGATAGGAGCAACATTAAGTGAGCGTGTGGGTGAGCTGGAGAAAAGGGAGTGATAGCTACCAGAAGGAGCAAGCATGCGAGAGAGATGGGCGTGAAAGGAGTGAACAAAAAAGGGATCAAATATTTGAATTCGAGATGATGATACATGTAATCCATACTTGAACCAAAATTGATCTATCAAACATGCATACTCCTACGAATTCACCCACATCTATGTTATTTAATATGTAGATATTACTGATCCATACAATTTAGTAGAACATAATTTGGTTAAAAAAATTCGAATTCAACCTTAAGATTTCGAGATCGTTGTATTTGTAAATCATATTATACATATAAAGGAGCAGAATTATTTGTTGTGCTTTTGAAAGTATATATAAAAAATGATGTATATAGAATGTAATTCCAATTGAAAATGGACCCCGCCCGAAAAAAAGAATACAAACGGGATTCGAATTGAGTTGGCACGGTAAACGTGCACTCTACAAAATTTGAACAAAGCGGGGAAATTTGCAGTAACCGCCCGAAACCAAAATCTGCGAGATGGAAATCACTACTGCCTATCCCTGCCACGCAAAGCCTATATGCTGGATTTCTATAGGTTTCGATAGGGGTAGGTTTGTAATTTCACCCTAACGTGACGTAACCGCCTCTCACCCGGATTCATACACGGTGGGCGCCAGAACACAGTGTGTCCTCGGTCGAAATCGACTCCCTCCCCAATTCATATTCATACACGGTGGGCGCCAAAAACAAACTCTCGTCGGCAAATTTTCGGTGTATGCGAGATTACCATCCTATCCCCAACCGACTAGTGTTGCTGTGATGTAGTAGAAATTTGAAACAGGGGCTAAGTTTGTAAATTTCCTCGCATTTGAGACAAGCGCGCCCTGAATACATGGTTCCCCCCTTCCTCTCTACCTCCCTTTTCCCCATCCATACTCCGTGGGCGTCAAAACACCCTCTCCACCCCACCCTCCTCCGTCCGCCGCCGCCGTCCGCCACCCCATCCACGGCCGTCCTCCTCCACCATGCCGGAGCTGATACCCCGACGCTGCCGTCCATCACAAGAGATCGACCTCTCTCATCCACGGCTTCGGACCGGGATCCTTGCATCCCGTCCTCTTGCTTCATCCCCGCCGTCGTCCACCTTGTCGGCGCCGTTCCTACGACCGTCTCGTCCACCGCGCCCTGCCGCCACCGTCTACCCTCCTAGATCTGCTTCCACACTGTCGACAGCCATCGCTACTGCAGCACCGTCAAATTCTCAGCAGATGCATACACGGCGCTGCACCAGAGACGGTACTCTTTCGTATCTGCTCAACTTATTTATCGCAGCAAGAAAATAGATCTCCACTGCTTTACTCCGATTTCTTGTCTTGGTTGCGAAGTTGCCTTTGTCCGCTTTGCACCTTCAGATCTGCCATGGCACGCTCAACACCATACTCGCAATGCTCATGGTTTTCCCCTTTTATATTCCACACTAGTTAAATCACAGTAGACTAAATTTCAAAATTGGGTCAGTCAATTTTTCAGAGCTCGCCGGAGTTCACCGGTGCGATCGAAGGGGCTCGGGTGGGGACGGTGGCTGTGGGGGGCGGTGGTGGGGCCTCGTCGAACGAAGAAAACTCGACACGGGTGGGGGTGGGGTGGGGTGGGGGTGGCGGAGGAACACAGGCAGTGGGGCCGGTGGTTCGGCCGGCGGCCCGTGCGGTGTTCTGTATGGGAAGCACAGTATGTTCCTTGTCAGGAAGGGGAGTAGGGACATCTGCAGTCTAAGAGCTGATAGAGTTGGCATGTACATGATCGATAGGCTTTCAATTACTAGCAGCAATACAACACTGTAATTTCCAGCCAGTTCCACTTTCCCGATTTATATATCCTGGTTACGGTGTACCCCTGTTATGTACACTATGATCTGCCTAGTTGCTGTGTGCTCTTGTTATCATGGTTTGGCAATAAACTCTCTATACAGTATATTATGAACCTATCATCTGCCAGCTATCCTTACTTTTGGAGCCTATTTTTTGTGTACTTGTGCCAAATTATATAAATGCATGCACCATATTACAACACACATGAGCTCTCTCATCAGAATCCAGTGATAGCACACAAGTGTTTACCGGGGCGCCCCTATATTAGAATATCATTTGCATTACAAAGATAATCTCACAACTATTTATGTTTTCATGGTTCTCAGATATCATACGCAATTACAGTGAATATCAGAATCCGCGCATCAGAAGAATATTATGGAACACTGCAATGACTTACAAAATTGGCACCAAGGCATTGAGTGCCATTCTGGAAGCAATGAAACTCGTACGCTCCCCACCTGTTGATTCTTGTTCAGAATATCATCCTAATGACTATTCTAACCTCGAGGAGTCAAAGGCAGATGGCCTGTCCTATTCACCCATCAAGGTGCCTGTTCTAATTTGGCAAGGTTTTATTGATTGCGCGTATCTTGCATATGTTGTCTTGCATTTCTTCTACTTTGTTGCACCACCATATGCTTAGTTTACTCATCATATATGTCGAGATGCCATGCCCATCCATTATCAACACATATTCCATCTGTCATCGTACCATGTTTTTCCACTCAAATGATGTTCTGGTGCATCAGACATCAAAAAGGAAGAGGGTGATTGCCGAACCTGAAGGAGCACCAGCAAAGTCCTTCAAAAATGTGGTGGTGCCGGAGAAATCAGACAGCACCCCACTTATATTGGCTGTACAACCAGTGACACAAAACGTAGGACGGACTCCAGCAGACTATACCCATACTTCACTGGCCACACCACTAGCCCCACCACACAGGACCTGCACTCCAGCAAAAGGTATACCGATTTCATTTGCCATAGCACCAGCTGTACCATAGAAAAATCCCACTCCGAATACCTATCCCAACTGCAGAGACGACCAATTCCTGCAGATTGGAACCCCATTCCATTTATTCCCAGTTTAAAGACAATGCTTTCAATGTTGTTAGGGACTACATGCATATATTCCCATCATGGGAAGATTATTATGAAGACAAAGACCATTTTCACATCCTCCTGTCCAACTTGCGTGTAAGTGCTATTATTCATGGTTATTATTTTCCCGTTTTCTGCTGATTGAGCACATCAATGATTTACATTACATTGTTGTAACTAGGCGAGGGTCAATCTGGATAGTCATGATGAGCAAAGCTTGCTTGTGCTTTTCAAGGAAGCATTGTAGCAGTATCGATGTTACCTGAGGAAATCACACTTTGATGGCAAGTGTATAAACGAATTTCCGATGAAGTCTCCTGTGCTAAATTTAGAAGACATTGAATGAACCTTGTTATGCACTAGTCTCGTTCCCAGGATGAGGTACTGTCTATGAAATCACATGACAATTTGAACTTCTACTTTTCCGAATGTGCCTTACGGATCTTTTTTTGTAGGAAATCTGCTCGAAGAAGAACTCTGGTTTGACAAGAACGACAGGATATCGCAAATATGCTGCCTGCTGCTTTGCTCTTGTTAGTACCTATTGTCCTGTATCACTGTACTTGCATACAAACCTGGGTCTACCTGGGTCATTATGTGACAGCAGTATGCATGATAGCTTGCTTATCAATTGTTCGCTCCAAATTATCTAATCTGTATTAATGGTTACATTTGTGTAGAATATATCCAATGCCAATGTTTTTTTAGCTCTGCATTGCTCTTATAAGTACATGATGTCCTTTATCAGTGTACTTATAATGACAGGTAGTTGTTCATGTACCATCACTCTGCAGCATATTTTCCTTTGCCCTCCATTTTCTACACATCAGATCTATATTTACTCTTACCATAAGGTTGGTACTGGAGAAGTTTAGCTGTGCATTGCTCTTGGCTGTACCTTTTGCCTATATCGCTGCACTTACATTTATAACTACTTGGTTATGTAGCATCACTCTTCATCTTATCTTAAATATTCTCCATTTTTTCGTATATTATCACATCTATATTTACTCTTAACAAAATGTAGAATAAAGGCAATGCTTTTGAAGAAGATTCTGTGGTAAACTTCTTGAATTGCCCCCCCCCATTAGCATGGACAAGGCCTTTATAGAGCCCGTCTTCACCAATAATGTAAGTTTGTCCATCTCAAGCCTTCAAACTTTGTTGTATATATTTGGTTAGGCATGACTGCAATAGCTGTTTATTTTTGGTGTTTGCATCAAATTGCTTGTTTAAAGTTTATTATATGTAGTTCACAAACAAAATTTCGTCCTTTCTCAATTTAAGTTTTCAGTTATAAAACCAAGTTCCTTCTTCATACCATGCAAATTAAACTATAAAGAGCAAGTGATCTTCTTTTGCACTGCATGTATGCTTCTGTTCTTCATCTGTAATCTGGTGGTGTGGTGAACCTACCCACTACAGCACAATGTCATATTCTGCAATGTCTTAACTATGAACAATGTCATATCATTCTACTATTATTTAAACCGTCTCTTTGTTTGCTAATCTAAAATGGTATAAATTGACAGCACACTAACCATTGATACTTATGAGTTCTTGATCTGTAATCAAGTGGTGTCGTGAAGCTGCCAACTCCTTCACAATGTCATTTCCTGCCATGTCTTGACCTGAACAATACCATATTGTGTTAATGCAAATTTAAACTGTGTCACTTTATTCGTCAGTAAGAAATGTGATGAATTGTCAGCACTGATACTTTTATGTGCAAAACATGTCATCTGTCTGCTTGTTTATCTTTCAGAGTGAGGAAGATAAAAGTGTTGAACAAGCGCAGTCTCATCATCTTGCTCAGCTGCTTGCCCTACAGCTCCCCAGCAGGGCTAACCTTTCTTGAACTCTATTGAAGTGCTTTCGGTTTTGTATATTATTTTGTCGGCGTGTTTATTTGCACTCGTGGCGATCTTTGATGCCCAGTGTATGTAATCTGCTGTCTGCTTGTGCTTTATTATCATAGTGGCGAACTTTGATACCCAGTGGATGTAATATGTCGTAATTTCTTTATTGTATAGTCTAGGTTTTTTCTTATTCACGATGCTGCAGTTATTTTACTATATATATATATATATATATCCTATCTTCGCAGTAAACCGGCCAAACCGTAAAATTACGGTACATAATCGGGCCGTCATGCAATCACGATGTAGGTTGGGCCTGAAACGTGCCGATCAGCTCACGGGCCGGCAGCAGCCCGAAATGAACCCCGGCCCATGATTGTGCGAATCAAATCACGGGCTTTTAACATGCCGAAAAATTGTCTCGGTCCTTGTTTGGCCCAATCAGATATCGGCTGCGAGCAGGCCAGATGCAAACTGGGCCGTAGTTAGGCCCAACTATATGACGGGGATTTTAATAGGCTGAAATTAATATAGGGCCAAAATGGTAAACGGGCCCTTAACAGGCCAAAACTAATATCAGGCCGAATTACTAAGTGGGCCTTTAGCAAGTGGGCCCAAAAGCATAGTGTCCAGTTGACGGGCCGAATCTGATATGGGCAATATTTGAGCCCAAAGCGTCTTAAAGGGCCGGACCTGATCTGGGCCGTAATTTGGCCTAGAACGTGGTAGGCCTTTAACGGGCCGGATCTCATATGGGCCATTATTAGGCCCGGAGCGTGGCAGGCCATTAATGGACGGATCAAATATGGGCCGGCATTTGGCCCAAAACATGGTAGGCAGTTAATGGGCCGGCCTACTAGGGTACTCAAAATCTTGTGGGCCTATAGCTGGGCCGGCCCATTAATGTTGGCGAAATCTCGTGCGCCTTTAGCTGGGCCGGCCCATTATGATCCGCAAGAATCTTGTGGGCCTTTACTTGGGCCGGCCCATTATGGCACACAAAAATCTTATGGGCCTTTACCTGGGTTGGCCCATTATGGCCCGGAAAATCTTGTGGGCCTTTAGCTGGGCCAGCCCATTATGGTCCGCAAAATCTCATGGGCCTTTAGCTGGGCCAGCCCATTATGGTCCGCAAAATGTTGTGGGCCTTCTGTTGGGCCGGCCCATTTAAACTTGATGGGCCGGTCCACGTGTCAACATATCATAGGCGCGTCTCGCCCATTGGATGAGTTGACACGTGTCTCCTCCAGCCAATGATGATTTTACATGTGGAAAATCCCCATTGGTGTGGCTGTTAACGGGTTATCGGATCCAAAACCCGACCCGATAGCTTAACGGCGTTCCGTTACGATGGATGCCATGTGTCGGTCACCCTTGACGAAAGCACTTGTGTGACGCATGATTTATTGTCATGGAAGTGGACACTTCCGTGATGATAATTTTGGTAATGTCCTGGAAAACTTCTACGACAGCACAGGTATGACTATCTTGATTCTTTCATAAATTTGTCATGGATGTACTTGCATGACAAAAAAAGCGACCTACTATGACAAACACGTATCATCACGGAAGTGTATTTTTTGTAGTGGCACCAACCCCCTTACGGGGTGGCCACGAGGGTCAGGGGCGCGCCCAGGGGGTGGGGTGCGCCCCCTTGCCTCGTGCCTCCCTCGGGCACCTTCTCGCGTGGATTTTTCTTCCCATATTCTCCGAATATTTCAAAAATAATCTTCGTCCATTTTTGTGCCGTTTGGACTCCATTTTATATGGATATTCTGCGAACAAAAAAGATGCAACAAACAGGAACTGGCACTGGGCACTAGATCAATATGTTAGTCCCAAAAATAATATAAAAATTTGCCAAAAGTATAAGAAAGTTGTAGAATATTGGCATGGAACAATCAAAAATTATAGATACGATGGAGACGTATCACGGTCGCCAGCCGGCTGGGCCCCCGCGCCATTGATGACACCGACGCCCGCCACTACCTCGACTGACTCGCTCTCTCACAAGAGCTGGAGGAGAGCGGCCCTGTCGGCCCGGCGTGCTTTAGTCCACGCATCCGGGATGAGCCCTTTACCAAAGGGTTCACGTTCCCCCGTGACAACCCCAAGTACAACAGCACCGTGAAGCCGGAACACTGGCTCACCGACTACACCACCGCCATCGGCATCATCAGCGATAACCGCCGCCTCGTCGTGCGCTATGCGCCGCTCAAGCTCCAGGGATCGGCCCGCACGTGGTTGAACAGCCTGCCAGTGGGAAGCATCAACGTGTGGGTCAACTTCGAGCAAGCCTTCATGCGCAACTTCATCGGCACCTACAAACGACCCGGCCGTCCCAGCGAGCTCGCCATGTGCGTGCAAGGACCAACGGAAACTAGCTGCGAGTACCTTGCATGCTAGACCAAGCTCCGAAATAGCTGCAAGGGCATCCACGTTAAATATTCTCCATTTTTTCGTATATTATCACATCTATATTTACTCTTAACAAAATGTAGAATAAAGGCAATGCTTTTGAAGAAGATTCTGTGGTAAACTTCTTGAATTGCCCCCCCCCCCATTAGCATGGACAAGGCCTTTATAGAGCCCGTCTTCACCAATAATGTAAGTTTGTCCATCTCAAGCCTTCAAACTTTGTTGTATATATTTGGTTAGGCATGACTGCAATAGCTGTTTATTTTTGGTGTTTGCATCAAATTGCTTGTTTAAAGTTTATTATATGTAGTTCACAAACAAAATTTCGTCCTTTCTCAATTTAAGTTTTCAGTTATAAAACCAAGTTCCTTCTTCATACCATGCAAATTAAACTATAAAGAGCAAGTGATCTTCTTTTGCACTGCATGTATGCTTCTGTTCTTCATCTGTAATCTGGTGGTGTGGTGAACCTACCCACTACAGCACAATGTCATATTCTGCAATGTCTTAACTATGAACAATGTCATATCATTCTACTATTATTTAAACCGTCTCTTTGTTTGCTAATCTAAAATGGTATAAATTGACAGCACACTAACCATTGATACTTATGAGTTCTTGATCTGTAATCAAGTGGTGTCGTGAAGCTGCCAACTCCTTCACAATGTCATTTCCTGCCATGTCTTGACCTGAACAATACCATATTGTGTTAATGCAAATTTAAACTGTGTCACTTTATTCGTCAGTAAGAAATGTGATGAATTGTCAGCACTGATACTTTTATGTGCAAAACATGTCATCTGTCTGCTTGTTTATCTTTCAGAGTGAGGAAGATAAAAGTGTTGAACAAGCGCAGTCTCATCATCTTGCTCAGCTGCTTGCCCTACAGCTCCCCAGCAGGGCTAACCTTTCTTGAACTCTATTGAAGTGCTTTCGGTTTTGTATATTATTTTGTCGGCGTGTTTATTTGCACTCGTGGCGATCTTTGATGCCCAGTGTATGTAATCTGCTGTCTGCTTGTGCTTTATTATCATAGTGGCGAACTTTGATACCCAGTGGATGTAATATGTCGTAATTTCTTTATTGTATAGTCTAGGTTTTTTCTTATTCACGATGCTGCAGTTATTTTACTATATATATATATATATATCCTATCTTCGCAGTAAACCGGCCAAACCGTAAAATTACGGTACATAATCGGGCCGTCATGCAATCACGATGTAGGTTGGGCCTGAAACGTGCCGATCAGCTCACGGGCCGGCAGCAGCCCGAAATGAACCCCGGCCCATGATTGTGCGAATCAAATCACGGGCTTTTAACATGCCGAAAAATTGTCTCGGTCCTTGTTTGGCCCAATCAGATATCGGCTGCGAGCAGGCCAGATGCAAACTGGGCCGTAGTTAGGCCCAACTATATGACGGGGATTTTAATAGGCTGAAATTAATATAGGGCCAAAATGGTAAACGGGCCCTTAACAGGCCAAAACTAATATCAGGCCGAATTACTAAGTGGGCCTTTAGCAAGTGGGCCCAAAAGCATAGTGTCCAGTTGACGGGCCGAATCTGATATGGGCAATATTTGAGCCCAAAGCGTCTTAAAGGGCCGGACCTGATCTGGGCCGTAATTTGGCCTAGAACGTGGTAGGCCTTTAACGGGCCGGATCTCATATGGGCCATTATTAGGCCCGGAGCGTGGCAGGCCATTAATGGACGGATCAAATATGGGCCGGCATTTGGCCCAAAACATGGTAGGCAGTTAATGGGCCGGCCTACTAGGGTACTCAAAATCTTGTGGGCCTATAGCTGGGCCGGCCCATTAATGTTGGCGAAATCTCGTGCGCCTTTAGCTGGGCCGGCCCATTATGATCCGCAAGAATCTTGTGGGCCTTTACTTGGGCCGGCCCATTATGGCACACAAAAATCTTATGGGCCTTTACCTGGGTTGGCCCATTATGGCCCGGAAAATCTTGTGGGCCTTTAGCTGGGCCAGCCCATTATGGTCCGCAAAATCTCATGGGCCTTTAGCTGGGCCAGCCCATTATGGTCCGCAAAATGTTGTGGGCCTTCTGTTGGGCCGGCCCATTTAAACTTGATGGGCCGGTCCACGTGTCAACATATCATAGGCGCGTCTCGCCCATTGGATGAGTTGACACGTGTCTCCTCCAGCCAATGATGATTTTACATGTGGAAAATCCCCATTGGTGTGGCTGTTAACGGGTTATCGGATCCAAAACCCGACCCGATAGCTTAACGGCGTTCCGTTACGATGGATGCCATGTGTCGGTCACCCTTGACGAAAGCACTTGTGTGACGCATGATTTATTGTCATGGAAGTGGACACTTCCGTGATGATAATTTTGGTAATGTCCTGGAAAACTTCTACGACAGCACAGGTATGACTATCTTGATTCTTTCATAAATTTGTCATGGATGTACTTGCATGACAAAAAAAGCGACCTACTATGACAAACACGTATCATCACGGAAGTGTATTTTTTGTAGTGGCACCAACCCCCTTACGGGGTGGCCACGAGGGTCAGGGGCGCGCCCAGGGGGTGGGGTGCGCCCCCTTGCCTCGTGCCTCCCTCGGGCACCTTCTCGCGTGGATTTTTCTTCCCATATTCTCCGAATATTTCAAAAATAATCTTCGTCCATTTTTGTGCCGTTTGGACTCCATTTTATATGGATATTCTGCGAACAAAAAAGATGCAACAAACAGGAACTGGCACTGGGCACTAGATCAATATGTTAGTCCCAAAAATAATATAAAAATTTGCCAAAAGTATAAGAAAGTTGTAGAATATTGGCATGGAACAATCAAAAATTATAGATACGATGGAGACGTATCACGGTCGCCAGCCGGCTGGGCCCCCGCGCCATTGATGACACCGACGCCCGCCACTACCTCGACTGACTCGCTCTCTCACAAGAGCTGGAGGAGAGCGGCCCTGTCGGCCCGGCGTGCTTTAGTCCACGCATCCGGGATGAGCCCTTTACCAAAGGGTTCACGTTCCCCCGTGACAACCCCAAGTACAACAGCACCGTGAAGCCGGAACACTGGCTCACCGACTACACCACCGCCATCGGCATCATCAGCGATAACCGCCGCCTCGTCGTGCGCTATGCGCCGCTCAAGCTCCAGGGATCGGCCCGCACGTGGTTGAACAGCCTGCCAGTGGGAAGCATCAACGTGTGGGTCAACTTCGAGCAAGCCTTCATGCGCAACTTCATCGGCACCTACAAACGACCCGGCCGTCCCAGCGAGCTCGCCATGTGCGTGCAAGGACCAACGGAAACTAGCTGCGAGTACCTTGCATGCTAGACCAAGCTCCGAAATAGCTGCAAGGGCATCCACGAAGTCCAAGGAATTCAATACTTTGTCAATGGGTGCCGGGATGGCACCCTCCTCAAGCACAAGCTCTTAGGCTCTGAGCCGGCCACCATGGCCGCGCACATGGTGACAGTGGACAAGTACGCCAAAGTCGACTCCGCCATGAAGATCCAGGTGGCACTAGATGAATCCGGCAAAGCGAAGCCGGTTCCCCGACCGAAGCCGGCCGGCGAAGGAAGCCGACAGCAGCACAACCAACAGAACAACAAGCGCAAGGCCGATCAGCTAGCCTAGCGCTACGACAACCGGCTTGTCGTGGCCGCCGAACAGGCGCCCGCGACCGACCCGGCCGCCAAGCGCCGGTAGACCGGCAAGACGATGTGGAAAACCACCATGAGCTTCGAGGAGATGCTCGATGCCCCTTGCAAGCACCACAGCGGCCCAAAGGCCATCCACGCACACGCTTCGGCAGTGCGCCATCACCAAGCGCATCATGAGGGATGACGTCCCGCCTCCTCCGGCCCCGGCTCCGGGAGCGGGGCAGCTGCCTCTGCCTCCACCACCGTCCCCGGCCGGCGGTGCGATGCGCGACGACACCTACCTGGCCCAGAACACGACGTACGTCGTCTTCACCAGCCTCGGCGACGACAAGCGCAGCGAGCGTCTCCTTCGGTAGGAGGTGAACACCGTCATCCCGGCCAAATCAGAATACATCCATTGGTCGGAGCGCCCGGTCACATGGACCCAGGAAGATCACCCGGCTGTCATGTCGAGTTCGGATGGCTATGCCCTCGTCCTCAACCCCACCATCATCGTGCCTCGGTGCACCTGCAAGTTCTCCCGAGTCCTCATCGACGGCGGCAGCAGCATCAACATCCTCTACCGCGACACCATGACCAAGCTCGGCCTCAAGGCCAAAGACCTGGAGGCGACCCGGACGATCTTCCACGGCATCGTCCTCGGCCTCTCCTGCTCTCCAATCGTCTGGGTCCAGCTCGACATCCTGTTCAGCGACAACAGCCATTTCCGACGTGAGACGCTCTGGTTCGAGGTGGTGGACCTGACCAGCGCGCACCATGCGCTGTTGTGCCGGCCCGCGCTCGCCAAATTAATGGCAGTCCCCCACTACGCCTACCTAAAGATGAAGATGCCGGGTCCGAAGGGTCTCATCACCATCAATGGCGACTACCACAAGTCCATAGAGTGCGCCCGAGATGGCGCCAAGCTGGTCGAGTCGCTGGTCGTAGCCAAGGAGCAGCGCCAACTCGTCCGGATCGTCGCCCTGGCCAGTGAGGCATCGGCCACACCAATCCTTGCCGAGGAGCCGGCCGACGAGGCCTTGTTCAAGCCCTCCAAGGAGACCAAGAAAGTGAAGCCGAACCCGGAAGACCCCAGCTGCAGCATGTACGTTGTCATGGGCACCCGCCTCGACAGCAAATAGGAAGGCGAGCTCGTCGACTTCCTCTGTGAGAATCAGGATATTTTTGCATGGACCCCAAAGGACATGCCGGGTATCTCGAGGAAGTATGCCGGGCACAAACTCCACTTCTGCAAGGACGCCAAGCCTGTACGTCAACCCATGCGACGTTTTTTCGAAGCGAAGAGAAGAACCATCGGTGAAGAGGTCGCCAAGCCGGCTTCATCATGGAAGTGTTTCACCCCGAGTGGCTGGCCAACCCAGTCCTTGTCCAGAAGAAGAACAAGACCTGGCGCAGGTGTATCGATTACACCAGCCTAAACAAGGCATGCCCCAAAGATCCATTCGCCCTCTCACGAATCGACCAAGTCATCGACTCCACTGCCGGGTGTGAGCTCCAGTCCTTCCTAGATGCTTACTCCGGCTATCATCAGATCAAGCTAGACCCGGCTGACGCCCTGAAGACGTCCTTCATCACGTCCGGCTATCATCATGGTGATGTATTGCTACATTACCATGTCATTCGGCCTAAAGAACCCCGGCACCAACTTCCAGCGCTGCATACAGAAATGCCTATTGCCGCAACTCGGCCGCAACATCCACGTCTATGTGGACGACATCGTGTTGAAGACCAAGCAGCACCTCACGCTCCTCGATGATTTGAAGGAAACCTTCGCCAACCTACGCGAGTACAAGGTCAAGCTCAACCCGGAAAAGTGCGTTTTCGGCGTCTCGGTCGGAAAGCTACTCGGCTTCCTCGTCTCGGAGCGCGACATTGAGAGGCAAACTCGGAGAAGATCAAGGCCATCAAGCACATGCGCAAGATGGCTCGGCTGTGCGATGTCTAGGAATTCACCGGTTGCTTGGCCTCGGTAGCCGTTTTCTCAGCTGGCTGGGTGAGAGGGCCTTGACCCTATATCAGCTGATGAAGAAGACGCCGCCGTTCGAATGGAACGACCAGGCGGACGAGGCTTTCCGGGACCTCAAGCGGATGCTCTCCACCGCACCCATCCTGGCCGCACCGGCCGAGAAGGAGCCGCTGTTGCTCTAC
Organism: Triticum monococcum; assembly: GCA_034509565.1. Classification (NCBI taxonomy): domain Eukaryota; kingdom Viridiplantae; phylum Streptophyta; class Magnoliopsida; order Poales; family Poaceae; genus Triticum; species Triticum monococcum. The sequence goes on along the minus strand of CM067845.1, from coordinate 358,693,121 downwards.
ATCGCCGCAACTTCATGGTCGGTTAGCACGGTGATGGTGGTCGAGCAACCAGAGAAGGGCAAGATCCAAGCCGTCCAGTGTCCTGTCTACTACCTGAGCGAGGTGCTCTCCGCCTCCAAGCAGAACTACCCGCACTACCAGAAGAAGTGTTACGGTGTGTACTTCACCGCCAAGGAATTGCAGTACTTCCAAGAGCACGTTGTTATCGTGGTCAGCACGGCCCCTCTCGGTGAGATCATCGGGTGCCGAGATGCCTCTGGCCGGGTCGCCAAATGGGCGCTCGAGCAAGCCGGCCACACCATCCTCTACGAGCCCCGCACTACGATCAAGTCCCAAGATCTAGCCGACTTCCTCGTCGACTGGACTGAGACCCAGTACGTGTTGCCACTGCCGGACTCAACGCACTGGCGCATGCACTTCGACGGCTTGAAGATGCGTCTCGGCCTCGGGGCCGGCATTGTGTTGTCCTTCCCGAAGGGCGACCGACTCAAATACGCGCTCCAGATCCACTTGACCACCTCCAACAACGTTGCCGAGTACGAAGCCCTTGTGCATCGCCTCTGGCTTGCCATGGAACTCGGCACCCGGCGCATCCTATGCTATGGCGACTCGGATCTTGTGGTGCAACAGTGCTCCGGCGAATGGGACACCCGCGACCCCAACATGGCGAGCTACCGCTTCCTCATTCAGAATCTGTCCGAATTCTTCGCAGGTTGCGAGTTCCTCCACGTCGCGCGTGTGGAAAATGAGGTGGCCGACACGCTCGCCAAGGTCACCTCGTCCCAGTAATCCATCCCGTCCGGTGTCTCCCTCAAGCACCTCCACAAGCCGTCCGTCAAGCCGTCTCCGGGCTCCGAGTCCATCTACGTCCCGGAAGCCCCGACCGTGCCTCAACCCGGCCCAGGGGCTGCCGAAACCAGCCCGGGGACTGCTCAACCCGGCCTGGGGGCTGCAGCCGGTGACCCGGCCGCCGCCGTTCCCAACCCCGGGGCTGCTGAACCTGGCTCGGGGGCTTCCGTCCCAGAACCCGCCATGGTGGCCATCTTCGCCATGGTGACGGTGCTATCATGGGCCCTGCCCATCTCAGAGTTTCTGGAGAACGAGGTCCTCCCCATGGACAAAACCGAAGCCCGGCAAGTGCAGCACCGAGCGTCCGCCTACAACATCATTAACAACGAGCTCGTCAAATGCAGCTCCACCGGCGTGTTCCAGCGCTGCATCGAGCAAGATAGGGGCATTGAGATCCTCCTCGACATACACCAGGACGAGTGCGAGCACCACGCCGCCTCGCAGTCCCTGGTGGCCAAGGCTTTCCGCCATGGTTTCTACTGGCCCACGGCCCTTGAAGACGCCGAGTCGCTCATCCTCAAGTGTGAGGGATGCCAGCGCTTCAGCAAGTGCAGCCACCAGCCGGCGTCGGCACTCCGGACCATCCCGATCGCCTGGCCCTTCGCGGTCTGGGGACTCGACATGGTGGGGCCCTTCAAGACCACTCGAGGCGGCATGACGCAGTTGCTAGTGGCGGTGGACAAGTTCACCAAATGGATCGAAGCAAGGCCAATCAAGAAACTGGACAGGCCAACGGCCATCCGATTCGTCAAGGACATCGCGGTGCGCTACGACATGCCAAATAGCATCGTCACGGACAATGGCACCAACTTCGCCGAGGGCGCGCTTGCGCAGTACTGCTCTGTCTCCAGCATCCGCCTCGACCTGGCTTCCGTTGCACACCCACAGTCCAACGGCTAGGTCGAGCGGGCCAATGGCCTCATCCTATCCGGCATAAAGATGTGGCTCGTCGAGCCGCTCATCTGTTCACCCGGCAGCTGGCTCGACGAGCTGCCGGCCCTCCTCTAGAGTCTTCGAAAATGCCAAACCGGTCGACTAGGTTCACCCCGTTCTTCCTCGTCTACGAAGCGAAAGCCATCATCCCGACCGATGTTGAGTTCGACTCGCCGCGCGTCACGATGTACACCAAAGCCAAAGCCAAAGAAGCTCACAAAGACGGTGTCGACCTGCTCGAAGAAGCATGTCTCCTAGCACTCAGTCGCTCAACCATTTATCAGTCAGGCCTGAGACACTACCATAGCAAGAAGATCAAACCCCTCGCACTCCTAGAGGGAGACCTCTTCCTCCGACTCGTCCAGCAGCAGGCCGGCCAGCACAAGTTGTCCTCCCCGTGGGAGGGCCCCTTCATCATCAGCAAGGCCTTGTGCGATCGCAACGCCTACTACCTCATCGACTCCCGCAAGTAAAACAAGCGCAAGAGAGACATGGCCGGTGAAGAAACAACCCGGCCGTGGAACGCGGAACTCCTCTGCCCGTTTTACAGTTAGCCGTGTGCATGTATGTATTGCTGCCTTTTGTAATCATATGAAAACTATGGGGTCCCCGAACGATGCTCGGGGCTGCCCTTTCCGACCAAGCTATTGTGTCTTCCGCATTTATGCATTATTTACCTCTTCATCAAACCCAGCCACCGGTCCTACTCGCTCGACCCGGGGGCTCAGGGGCTGGCTGGCTTGGTCACTACCTGCTGCCTTACTCAGCGGTTCCTGACACGTTGGGATCGCCGCGGCCTCCCGCTTTGCCTTAAGCCACAGAACCGGCTTCGGCTGTCGGCCGGCAAGCGCGCAAGGCCAGAGCACCAGCATGCCACGAACACTAAGTCAAGGACCACCGGGTTACCCAACCCGGCCACGCCACTTTAAGTTACCGCACGACCGGCTGCTCGCTAACCGGCTTCACCGGTTGCTGCTAGCCGGCCCAGTGGGTGTTTCGCTCGTGCTCAAACGTTTCGAACACCAAAGTATTGCGCACTCCTCCCAATGGCCGAACTCCTTGTCACGGATCGGAGCCTCGGTCGTCAGAAGGGGGCAGCCCAAGAGGGGAAAGTTGCAAGAAAACGGCTAAACAGACGATGAGCAAAAGCATGAGTATCCACGGAATTTCTACATACCACCGGGTTGATCAACCCGACCCCACCACTTTAAAATTACCACACGACCATCTTCTCGCTCATCGGCTTCGCCGGATCGCCGCCAGCCGACCCAGTGGGTGTTTTGCTCGCATTCAATGTTTCGACAGCCTAAATACTACGCGCTCCTCTTAAAGGCCCAACTCCTTGTCATGGACCGGAGCCTCGGACATCAGACTCACGGGGGGGGGGGGGAGCCCGAGAATGGAAAATCGCAAGAAAATGGATCAAAAGACAAAAAGCAAGAGCGCAAACAGCCACGAAATTTATACATCACGAGTTCAAATTCAAACAGGCCCAAGGCCAGAATTCATTACACCCAGAAAACCCCAGTGGGTGGGTGGACCTGCTACCTAAAAGAATTTTTTACTAAGTTAAAAACAGGCAGCCTCAGGCATCTCCCTCGGTGGCCTCTAGGTTCGTCGAGGAACCGGTGTGTTCCTCCTCCATGTCTACATCATGGTAGATGTCCATCTTCTCAGAGCTGCCCTCCGGGTCGTCCAAAAGCAGGCCGTAGTCGTCAGCAGGCACGACTCCACCATCTTCTGCCTGCTCCGGCCAGAACTCGTCATGGAAGGCGAACCCGACGATGTAGCTGGCTTGTGCAGCAATCCGGCTGGCCTCCTCCTGCAGCTGGCTCTCCGAGCTGGCTTGCTGGCCCATCAATGCGTCCAACAACAGGTCCGGATGCCAAGACATCACGAACCTGAGCGCCATCTCGGCGCCAGCAGGAGCAGCGGAAACACGCCAGTCATGGAGCCGATCCGACATGCCCCCAACCACCACACCAGCCGCGTGAAGCTGCTCGGTGCAACAGAACCCGGCCAGAGGGCCGCCGTCACTGCCGCGCCGGCCTAAGAGAGCCACCCCATCTGATCGCCCAAGATGCGCAAACGGGCCTCGGCGGCGGTCACGATCTCCGGGAAGGTCCAGGCCACCTGCGGGTCAGTCCCGGAGCCGACGACCCCTTGCGGGTCACGCTGAAAGCGGACGGCATCCTCCGCTAGCTTGCGCGTCTCTAGGAAGGCCCCCGTCAAGAAAAAGTGCAAGTCAGAAAAAATTACCAAGGAGAAGAAGCCGGGACCCCAGCCCGGCAAAATCCAAGAAAAGCACTTAATGGAGAAGGACTGTTCCAGGAGCTGCGCTTCGAGCAACGTACCGCGCCGCTCCAAGGCAAGGGTGCGGTCGCGCTCATGCAGCGACTTCTCCAGCTCGGCGACCTTGGCAAGGGCCGCCTTCAGCTCGGTGTCCTTGGCCTCGGTTGTCTTCTAGTCCTCCTCGCGGCAACGGGTTTCCCCCTGACGGGTCTGCTCCGCCGCGACCACCAGCGCCTTCAGGCGCTCCACCTCGGCCTGGAGCTGACCCTTGTTGTCGGCTAGCTTGCCGCGTTGCTGTTCCGCCTCGGCAAGGGCCCGCTGCGCCTCCACAACCGTGGCGGCTTCCGCCTTGCGGCATCCCACCTCGGCCTCAAGACGACCCTTGTCGCCCTCTAGCTACTCCCGCAGCCGGCTGGCTTCATCGAGAGCCCGCCGGGCTCCCATCGCCCCCGCCCTCGCCCTCGCCACCTCGGCCCCAAGCCGGCCGGTGTCGGCAACGAGCCGGTCGTAATGAAGGCCGGCTTGAATCAGCCGGGTCCTCCAAGACAGCACCTTGGCTGTAGAAGAAAGAATCAGAAACGAAGTACCATCTTAAGATTTGACCCAACTGCTACACAGTTGGCCCAAATCTCGGGGGCTACACCCAGTGGGTGCGCTAGCGCGCCCCCACAAAAGAGAGCATGCAAAAGAATACTTGCTACGGCGTGGAGCTCCCCCTCCTTGGCGGTGATCTGCTCCTTGAGTTGCTGGTGCTTCTCTAGAAGCCGGTTGAAGACGCTGACTCGGTAGGAGTCCAGTTGCTATAGGAAGCGACGATCAACACAAAGATAGTGTCGGAGTTCTAGGAATGGGGGTCCCCAGACTTGCCTGCCTGCGGCCCACAGCGTGGCTCCATCAGCGGCCCTGTACGGCCCATCTTCACCAGCAAACACTCAAGACCCTCGTGAGGGGCCAAGCCTCACAAGGCGGATGACGCAAGACCTCCTCAGGGGTGGCCTCACCAGGCTGGCTCGCGAGGGGTGGAGTGATCAAGGCAAGGGACACCTCGCGAGGTTTGTGTGATGCAAGCCATGAAGACTAGAGTCAGGCGGGCACCATCGCGCGTAGTTTCCTCGTTTCCTCTTTGGTGCTAAAGAGGAAAGCGCATGCGTGGAGTCCCGAGGCATTAGGAAAAGGTTTCCATATCGATGCAACAAGACCAAGACCAGAAAGACAGCAGGATGGAGGTCACCGTGGAGCCCAAGACGGCGTCACCACGAGAGCCTTTGGGAGGCGAAGACTACTTTTGTCAGGATAGCTTGTACTAGCTGTCCCCCTTCAAATTGGTTGTTGTGGGATCCCTTCCTGCCTAATATTTGGGAAGAGGACATAGTCCTCTATATATAGGACTAGCCACCACCATAGGAGGGCGGATCACTCAGATCATCCTCATCCACACAAGCTCACCGAGCTGAACACCTCTCCTCAGGAGGCTGTTCTTCCCTTGTAAATATTCATCCTCAGCCCAAGAGGCAATCCACCACACCACACTGGAGTAGGGTATTACACCACATCGGTGGCCCGAACCAGTATAAACTCTTGTGTCTCCTGTTCTTTGACTTCGTCGAGCTAGGTCGTGAGATCATGATGTGTGCGAGCTAGAGAGGGGGAGAGATCTTTGTGTGCGCCCCGGTGTTCGAACCTCAAGGGTTTTTCCGGAACCCGAAATCCAACATTTGGCGCACCAGGTAGGGGTGCGTCGGAGCTTATCTTACGCCAGTTGACCCGCCGACGCTCCGCGGTTCCGATGTCTGGCAATCCAAGGACCAACGCCGACCGCTGGGCAGCTTGGCCGGCCCGGGCGGCGCCGTCCGCCCAAGAAGACTTCAACCCTGCGCCGCAGGAGGCACGCGCACCACCAAACGCTGCAGGGCGCGGGCGGTGCAGTTAAACGCCATTCACCCTCACTCCACGACAAACGTGGGCGGACGCAAGGGCCTCAAGACACGCTGCGGCCACGGCGCCGCACACCCGACGAGATAAAGCAAACATGAGGGCCGCGCTCATGGTGGCTCGGGAGCTGCTGCGATGCCGGCTGATGGAGAGGGGCCGGGATGCATTGCTGGAGCACGTCGCCGAGCTACTCGACGCCGCGCCCTCGGGAGCACCACCCTTCTGCTCCCTGCTTACGCCTCAGGCCACGCCCGGATCGCATGGCAGGCCTCGCCGCGCCCGCGTGCCCCCAAGTGCGCCAGGAGGCTTCATCGACACCGGCCCGACCAGTAGCACCGGGCGCCTAATCGCACATGCGCCACCTCTGATGGGTGCGGGCACGAGCGTTGCCACCAGTGGCCTCAGCGGAGTGCCGCCCTACCATCCTTAGGGCGACACGCTGGACCTGGCAACATGGAGCATGGGGCACTTCGGCGAGGTCTTCGGGGTGGCAGCCTCGGAGGCCTACGTGCCCCGCATGATGGACCAGGAGTATGCACTGGAAGACGACCCCGGCTCGTTCCTCGAGCCGGGCTGGGAGGAGGAGGCGCTGGAAGCTGAGGCCTTCCAGGAGCCCTCCGGGTCCCTCGCCAACCATGTCGGTGACAACAGCTATAGATTACCACTAATTTCTCAGGAGCAAGCTTACGCTAACCATGGGTCGCAGGAGTATCTGGTCGCAACGGCGGACGGCGGCCCCAGCTCAACAGCCTCCCTTCCGCCAGGAGGAGGGCACTGGGGGCTGCAAGGGAGGGATCGGGAGCAAGGTCCCTCCCCGCATCGCGCGGAGTAGGGCGTCCCCCGGAGGTAGGTCCTCTGTCGGGGAGGCGCTGGCGAGCCTTCCCCCGGCAGAGGATCCGTCGTCGCCGAGGGCGCCGCTTGCGTCCCCTTTGCCCCTTGGCTTTGTTCTGGCTTCCGGACGCACCAATGGTGGTCGAGGATGGTGCAAGGCGGGGCCCTCGTCTGGCGATATGATGTAAGGCTCGCGCTTGTGAAGATCTCCGCTCATGATACTCTCACATAATAATGAGTGGGGCTGTACATGCCCCGGAGTCTCAAGAGTGTCGCCCTCGGGCCTCGGGGGCTCCCTCCCACGTCCTACTGGCAGCACTTAGCTCCACACGGCCATTTGCTTTTAATCTCTTTCTATAGCCCTATTTTTTGGCTTTGGATTTAAATTTGAAGTTGAATTTTCATTGGCATGCGCGGGGGGTGGGGCGTGGTGTCTTTTCTCGTTCGTGCGATTTCTTGCAATCTGGTTCCTTGCCCTGATCCAGGGTTCGCAACTGCTGCCTCCCCCCTCACGAGCTCCTCGCGAGCGGCGGCTGGGCGCGGCACACGAGTGCTGCGCGCATGTCCTTCCTTAGCTGGCGCTTGCTTCTCATGAGGCTTTCTTGGACGGATTGGCATGCCCCTCAGAAGCTCATGACCTCATGAGCCGGCCAGGAACCGGCCCTGACTAAGGTAAACTGCAGCAGTAAGCTCGCGGCGGAAATCGTGGGCTCATAAAAGCACATCTTTAGTTTGGCCTAAGGAATAGAGGCAGTAATCTGTTTACATGAGGGGCTCCCCCTCCCAAAATGCTCTTAAAACTTTCAGGGCCGTGCCCGAGTTTTCACATGCAGGGTCAGCGATAAGGAAGCACGGGCTCAATCGGACATAGCGCTCACCGCGTCCTCCGGGTCGCCTTCAGACGTGTCGCTGGCATCGTCGTCACCATCGCTGGCATCACCATCCCCGTCGCTAGCATCACCGTCACCATTGTCAGCGTCACCCACACCATCGTCGACCACATCATCTTCATCCGCCGCGACCACCACCGTGTCGTCCTCGAAAGAGAAGGCCCTGACTAGAGCATCCACATTGTCTTCTACCCAGCACGCCAGGTCGCACCGGATGGCCTCAGGCATAGGGGCAATGGCGGTGTCAAAATCGAAGTTGGGGTAAGTGTTTTGGAGGTGGCTGAAGACGCGGGAGAACGCACGCCTGAGCAGGCCGCGACTCCTCTCTTCAACAAGCTCGCGAGCCCTCTTAGAACGATTCTCCAGGCGTGTCGCCACGTCGGTGAAGAAGAGGAGGTGACTGGCATAATCGTTCAAGTGGGGATGAGGGGCATCTTAGTCACAGATGGCGTCCAGCGCCGCATTGGCTCTGATCCTGAGGCTTTGGAGCTGGGGGCGTGCTTGCGCTCCAGCGTCCTCCACCGGAGCGGTTCCTCCGTGCCCTGCTGCGCGGAGGACTCGGCTCTGGCGACCTGCTGCTAAAGAGAAAGCAGCTCGGCACGGGCGGAAGCCAGCTCAGCTTGCACTGAGACCAGGGCGGCTGCGGCGCCTTCCTCGCGCTGCCTCGGCTTAGCCAACCCTGACTTGAGGGCAGTAGTCTTGCCCACGGCTTCGACTTCCACGAGCTTTAGCTTCAGGTCGTACCTGCCCACAAGATCCGCGTGAGCCTCGGCCACCCGGTGATCGACCTCCTCCTGGGCCTTGGCCTCGCGCGCGCCGACAACATCCTCAGCTTGGGCAACTTGGCGCTCCCTCGTCTCCAACCGCTCAAGCTCAAGGCTGCGCTCCGCGGCTTCCCGCGCCAGCGCTTCCTCGCGCCTCAGGATCTCTTCCTCCTCGGCACGCATCCCCTACATCGACGCTAGGGCAGCCTTGTGCGCCTCCACTTGCTGCTCCAGGGAGGCACTCCAGGATTGGAGCTCCCACGCATGTTTCTCTACGATCTCACAACGACGATCAGCTTCCTGGGCTTCTTCCAAGGCTCGAGCGCAAGCCTCGCGCGAGGTCGCAAGAGATGCCTCGGCTTTCGTGTTATCAAGCTCGCGTTGGTGGCGCCCGAGGTTGATGGCCACCTTTAGTTTGTGCCACTCCTCCATCAGCCAAAGACCCTCGGTCTCGAGGCGCGCGTCTACATCTGCAAGCTCTCCGCCAAGCCAGCTCATCGCGCCCATCGCCTCCCGAAAGAGCTCGTGGAAGACGACACTCTGTTCATGCGCAAACTTGAGCACGCGGCCGATTCCGTCCTCCACAGTGGCGGCCGCTGACGGGATCCAAAGCGGCTCCCTCCCTTTCTGTAGGGGGCTAGGGGCTGGCACCCCTTCGGTCACCGACTGGGCTTCGGCAGGAGCTCGGTTGGGTTGAGGCTCGCTACTCAAAGAAGGAACCAAGACCGAAGCCACCTGACCACCATCTACAACCATATGTGGAGCCCTTGGCACACTCATCGCATCGCTAAGGAGGCCACGAAGAAGAGACGACAGGAGAGCAGGCTCGAGGCACCAAGCTAGCGCGTCTGCCTCTCCAGCCGACCTCGCGCCGGGGGCAGCATGCTGGCCTGGGACGCTCAAGGCTAGCGGGATTTTCGAGGCAGGAGGAGGTTGCTTCCCGGGGGGCTTGGCGACCTTAGCAGATGGGATCCTGAAGATATGGTACTTACTCATCTATGGCGATGTACTTCCTCTGTTTCAACGACCGAAAGGCACCGCTGCTGCAGCTTGGGGACCCCTTCCTTTTGTGGAGCGCATCGAAGTCTACATGGAGCCGGCCAAAGCGCTGGACGTGGCAACCAGTGCAGGGCATGGCTGGTAAAGCGCCCGAGGAGGCGACCAGGAGTGCCAGGCCGGGGAGAGCCATTGGTTTCCGCCATGCGATGACCTCCTGTGGCCTCGGGACCTTCGACCTTAGGAGCAGCGGACTGCATCGCCCCCTCAACTGCCACCCCAGAGCGAGAGTCGCAGGCTCCCGAAGATGGCCCTCAGGAACCGTGGGCGGTGTTGAAACCTCGGCACGCGCGCCTCCGGCCTCCGATGGTGCTTGCCCCCTGCGTCCACTCTTGGGGCAAGTTCGGCGCCGGCGACAAGGAGGGGAACCACGGTGACGGGGTTCTCGCGGGACCCCTCAAGGCCGACCGGACGCATCCCCCATTCATTAAGGGGGGGCATCTGCCCCACGAACTCCATCCAATTTGAGCAACAGTATAAGAGACAGCCCTCAGGTGGCATGTCGGCTGGCGAGGGGTCGCCCGCCAGGACCTCAAGCACCGTTCTTCGTGCCTCGAGCGGAAGCCCTGACTCCTGAAGCCTCATGGAATCCTGGCTGACAGACAGGGCCCACATCGGCTGGGAATGGCATTGGAATGGGGCAACGCGACATTGGAGGAACTCCTTCATCACCATGGGCGCGGTCAAGCCAAGATCTTTCAACCTCTTCAGGCGGAGCCAGACAAAGGCGAGGCGGGGGCTCATAAGCCTCTCGTGAGCCCAGCCGGAGCTGGGGACGGCGAGCGCAGACGGATGCAAGAGCAAAGGGCTGAGCACTCCGATATCCACATACACCCACCATGTCCGGAACCCGCTTGCGGATGGAAGGAGTTCAAAGTCAATCCCCGAGCCGGCCATCACCGCCACAACCTGGAAGCTCAGGCACCCCATGCATTGCCAGGGGTTCGTCAGGTGCAGCGAGAAGAAATGGCACAGAAGGGCCACAGAGGGGGCGATGCCCACCATTGCCTCACAGACAAAGGCAAAGATGGCAAGAAGAGCGACAGATTGGGGATTGATACGTCTCCAACGTATCTATAATTTTTGATTGCTCCATGCTATATTACCTACTGTTTTGGACTATATTGGGCTTTATTACCCACTTTTATATTATTTTTGGGACTAACCTATTAACCGGAGGCCTAGCCCAGAATTGCTGTTTTTTTGCCTATTTCAGTGTTTCGGAGAAACAGAATATCAAACGGAGTCCAAACGGAATGAAACCTTCAGGAACGTGATTTTCTCATCAGATAAGATCCAGGAGACTTGGACCCTCCGTCAAGAAAGCCACGAGGCGGTCACAAGGGTGGAGGGCGCCCCCGCCTAGGGCGCGCCCCCTACCTCGTGGGCCCCTCGAAGCTCCACCAATGTACTCCTTCCTCCTATATATACCTACGTACCCCCTAACGATCAGAGACGGAGCCAAAAACCTAATTCCACCGCCGCAACTTTCTGTATTCACGAGATCCCATCTTGGGGCCTGTTCCGGAGCTCTACCGGAAGGGGAATCGATCATGGAGGGCTTCTACATCATCATCCAAGCCTCTCCGATGAAGTGTGAGTAGTTCACCTCAGATCTACGGGTCCATAGTTAGTAGCTAGATGGCTTCTTCTCTCTTTTTGGATCTCAATAAAATGTTCTCCCCCTCTCTTGTGGAGATCTATTCGATGTAATCTTCTTTTTGTGGTGTGTTTGTTGATACCGATGAATTGTGGGTTTATGATCAAGTCTATCTATGAATAATATTTGAATCTTCTCTGAATTCTTTTATGTATGATTTGTTATCTTTTCAAGTCTCTTCGAATTATCAGTTTGGTTTGGCCTACTAGATTGGTTGTTCTTGCCATGTGAGAAGTGCTGAGCTTTGGGTTCGATCTTGCGGTGTCCTTTCCCAGTGATAGAAGGGGAAGCAAGGCATGTATTGTATTGTTGCCATCGAGGAAAACAAGATGGTGTTTTTATAATATTGCATGAAAGTATCCCTCTACATCATGTCATCTTGCTTAAGGCGTTACTCTGTTTTTAACTTAATACTCTAGATGCATGCTGGATAGCAGTCGATGAGTGGAGTAATAGTAGTAGATGCAGGCAGGAGTCGGTCTACTTGTGTCGGACATGATGCCTATATACATGATCATACCTAGATATTCTCATAACTATGCTCAATTCTGTCAATTGCTCAACAGTAATTTGTTCACCCACCGTAGAATACTTATGCTCTTAAGAGAAGCCACTAGTGAAACCTATGGCCCCCGAGTATCTTTCTCATCATATCAATCTCCATCACTTTATTGTTGCTTTGCTTTACTTTGCCTTTTACTTTTCACTTTGCATCTCTATACCAAAAATACCAAAAATATTATTTATCATCTCTATCAGATCTCACTTTCGTAAGTGACCGTGAAGGGATTGACAACCCCTAAGTGTGTTGGTTGCGTTGAGCTATTGTTTTTGTGTAGGTACAAGGGACTCGAGCGTAGCCTCCTACTGGATTGATACCTTGGTTCTCAAAAACTGAGGAAAATACTTATGCTACTTTGCTGCATCATCCTCTACTCTTCGGGGAAATCCAACGCAGTGCTCAAGAGGTAGCAAGAATAATTTCTGCCGCCGTTGCCGGGGAGGTTCGCGCAAGTCAAGATTTGACTCCCGACAACGAGCCATTTCTGGCGCCGTTGCCGGGGAGTCTACGCAAAAGTCAACATACCAAGTACCCATCACAATCCCTATCTCCCGCATTACATTATTTGCCATTTGCCTCTCGTTTTCCTCTCCCCCACTTCACCGTTGTCGTTTTATTCGCCCTCTCTCTCTTTCTATCCTCCCTCTCTATTTGCCTCTTTTTGTCCCTTTTCTTTTTGTTTGCTCGTGTGTTGGATTGCTTGTTTGTCACGATGGCTCAAGATAATACTAAATTGTGTGACTTCACCAATACCAACAACAATGATTTTATTAGCACTGCAATTGCTCCTCTTACCAATGCTAAATCTTGTGAAATTAATGTTGCTTTGCTGAATCTGGTCATGAAAGATCCGTTTTCCGGCCTTCCTAGTGAATATGCCGTTACCCATCTTAACAGCTTCATTGATTTATGTGACATGCAAAAGAAGAAAGATGTCGATAATGATATTGTTAAATTGAAGTTATTTCCTTTTTTGCTTAGAGATCATGCTAAAGCTTGGTTTTCATCTTTGCCTAAAAATAGTATTCATTCATGGAACAAGTGCAAAGATGCTTTTATCTCTAAGTATTTTCCTCCCGCTAAGATCATCTCTCTTAGAAACGATATTATGAATTTTAAGCAACATGATCATGAACATGTTGCACAAGCTTGGGAGAGAATGAAATTAAGATAAGTAATTACCCTACTCATGGTTTGAATTTGTGGATGATTATACAAAAAATTTATGCCGGATTGAATTTTGCTTCTAGAAATCTTTTAGATTCGGCCGCGGGAGGCACTTTTAAGTAAATCACTTTAGGAGATTCTACTAAACTCCTAGATAATATTATGATTAATTATTCTCAATGGCACACTGAAAGATCTACTAATAAAAAAGTGCATGCGATAGAAGAAATTAATGTTTTGAGTGGAAAGATGGATGAACTTATGAAATTATTGCTACTAAGAGTGTTTCTTCTGATCCTAATGATATTCCTTTGTCTACTTTGATTGAGAATAATAATGAATCTATGGATGTGAATTTTGTTAGTAGGAATAATTTTGGTAACAACGCGTATAGAGGGAATTTTAATCCTAGGCCTTATCCTAGTAATCCTTCTAATAGTTATGGAAATTCCTACAACAACTCTTATGGAAATTTTAATAAAATTCCCTCTGAATTTGAGAGTAGTGTTAAAGAGTTTATGAATTCACAAAAGAATTTTAATACTTTGCTTGAAGAGAAATTGCTTAAAGTTGATGATTTGGCTAGGAACGTTGATAGAATTTCTCTTGAGGTTGATTCTTTAAAGCTTAGATCTACTCCTCCTAAGCATGATATCAATGAGTCTTTCAAAGCCATGAGAATTTCCATTGATGAGTGCAAGGAAAGAACCGCTAGGACGCGTGCTATGAAATATGCCTTTATTAAAGCGTGTTCTTCCAATTCCTATGAAAATCAAGATGAAGATCTAAAAGTTATTGATGAGCTCCTATTAAATCTTTGTTTTGTAATATGAATCTTGATGAAACTTAATATAATCCACCCTTACCTAAAAGGCATTCTAAAAATTCGGAGTATTTAGATCTTGATGATGAAATTAATAAAAGTGGGATTGAAAGAAATAAAACTCGAGATGTTGCTAAACCCACTATATTGGATTTCAAGGAATTTAATTATGAAAATTTCTCTTTAATTGATTGTATTTCCTTGTTGCAATCGGTGCTAAATTCTCCTCATGCTTATAGTAAAAATAAAGCCTTTACCGAACATATTGTTGATGCCTTGATGCAATGTTATGAAGAAAAACTTGAGTTGAAAGTTTCTATCCCTAGAAAACTTTATGATGAGTGGGAACCAACTATTAAAATTAAAATTAAAGATTATGAGTTTTATGCTTTGTGTGATTTGGGTGCTAGTGTCTCTACTATTCCTAAAACTTTGTGTGATTTGCTAGATTTCTGTGATTTTGATGATTGCTCTCTAAACTTTCATCTTGCGGATTCCACTATTAAGAAAACTATGGGAATAATTAATGATGTTATTATTGTTGCAAATAGGAATTATGTGGCCGTAGATTTTATCGTTCTTGATATAGATTGCAATCCTTCTTGCCCTATTATTCTCGGTAGACCTTTCCTTAGAACGGTTGGTGCAATTATTGATATGAAGGAAGGGAATATTAGATTTCAATTTCCATTAAGAAAGGGCATGGAAAACTTCCCTAGAAAGAAAAAAAAATTTCATATGAATCTATCATGAGAGCCACTTATGGATTGCCTACCAAAGATGGCAATACCTAGATCTATTCTTGCTTGTTATGCCTAGCTAGGGGCGTTAAACGATAGCGCTTGTTGGGAGGCAACCCAATTTTATTTTTATTCCTTGCTTTTTGCTCCTGTTTAGTAATAAATAATTTATCTAGCCTCTGTTTTGGTTGTGTTTTTTTGTGTTTAATTAGTGTTTGTGCCAAGTAGAACCGTTGGGAAGACTTGGGGAAAGTCTTGTTGAACTTGCTGTAAAAAACAGAAACTTTAGCGCTCACGAGAACTGCTGTCATTTTTATTTGGAAAGTGCTATTTAGTTAATTCTTTTTGAAGATGATTAATAGATAAATTACACACGTCCAGAAATTTATTTTAGAATTTCTGGGGTTCCAGATCTCGCGCTAGCTACAGATTACTACAGACTGTTCTGTTTTTGACAGATTCTGTTTTCCATGTGTTGTTTGCTTATTTTGATGAATTTATGGCTAGTAAAATAGTTTATAAACCATAGAGAAGTTGGAATACAGTAGGTTAAAACCAATATAAATAAATAATGAGTTCATTACAGTACCTTGAAGTGATCTTTTATTTTCTTTTGCTAACGGAGCTCACGAGATTTTCTACTTTAAGTTTTGTGTTTTGAAGTTTTCATGTTTTGGGTAAAGATTTGATGGATTATGGAACAAGGAGTGGCAAGAGCCTAATCTTGGGTATGCCCATGGCACCCCCAAGATAATCCAAGGACACCAAAAAGTCAAAGCTTGTGGATGCCCCGGAAGGCATCCCCTCTTTCGTCTACTTCTATCGATAACTTTACTTCGAGCTATATTTTTATTCACCACATGATATGTGTTTTGCTTGGAGCGTCTTTTATGATTTGAGTCTTTGCTTGTTAGTCTACCACAATCATCCTTTCTGTACACACCTTTTGAGAGAGCCATACATAATTTGGAATTTAATAGAATACTCTATGTGCTTCACTTATATCTTTTGAGCTTTATAGTTTTGCTCTAGTGCTTCACTTATATCTTTTAGAGCACGGTGGTGGATTTGTTTTATAGAAACTATTGATCTCTCATTCTTCACTTAGATTATTTTGAGAGTCTTTAGTAGCATGGAAATTTGCTTAATAATAATATGCTTGGTATTCAAGATTTGTAAAACTTTCATTTTAGTGCGTTGAATACTAAGAAAAGATTGATGCTTGATAATTGTTTTGAGATATGAAGATGGTGATATTAGAGTCATGCTAGTTGAGTAGTTGTGAAATTGAGAAATACTTGTGTTAAAGTTTGTGATTCCCGTAGCATGCACGTATGGTGAACCGTTATGTGATGAAGTCGGACCATGATTTATTTATTGATTGTCTTCCTTATGAGTGGCGGTCGGGGACGAGCGATGGTATTTTCCTACCAATCTATCCCCCTAGGAGCATGCGCGTAATACTTTGCTTTGATAACTTCTAGATTTTTGCAATAAGTAAATGAGTTCTTTATGACTAATGTTGAGTCCATGGATTATACGCACTTTCCTTCCTTCCACCATTGCTAGCCTCTCTAATACCGCGCACCTTTCGCCGGTATCATACACCCACCATATACCTTCCTCAAAACAGCCACCATATCTACCTATCATGGCATTTCCATAGACATTCCGAGATATATTGCCATGCAACTTTCCACTGTTCCATTTATTATGACACACTCCATCATTGTCATATTGCTAGCATGATCATGTAGTTGACATCGTATTTGTGGCAAAGCCACCGTTCATAATTCTTTCATACATGTCGCTCTCGATTCATTGCATATCCCGGTACACCACCGGAGGCATTCATATAGAGTCATACTTTGTTCTAAGAATTGAGTTGTAATTGTTGAGTTGTAAGAAAAATAAAAAGTGTGATGATCATCATTTTTAGAGCATTGTCCCAAGTGAGGAAAGGATGATGGAGACTATGATTCCCCCACAAGTCGGGATGAGACTCCGGACGAAAAAAAGAGGCCATAAAAAAGAAAAGGCCCAAAAAATGAGAGAGAAAGAGAGAAGGGACAATGTTACTATCCTTTTACCACACTTGTGCTTAAAAGTAGCACCATGATCTTCATGATAGAGAGTCTCTCATTTTGTCACTATCATATACTACTGGTAATTTTTCATTATAGAACTTGGCTTCTTTATTCCAATGATGGGCTTCCTCAAAATGCCCTAGGTCTTCGTGAGCAAGCAAGTTGGATGCACACCCACTTAGTTTCTTTTGTTGAGCTTTCATATACTTATAGCTCTAGTGCATCCGTTGCATGGCAATCCCTACTCACTCACATTGATATCTATTGATGGGCATCTCCATAGCCCGTTCATATGCCTAGTTGATGCGAGACTATCTTCCCCTCTTTTGTCTTCTCCACAACCACCATTCTATTCCACATATAGTGCTATATCCATGGCTCACACTCATGTATTGCGTGAAGATCGAAAAAGTTTTGAAAATGTCAAAAGTATGAAACAATTTCTTGGCTTGTCATCGGGGTTGTGCATGATTTAAATACTTTGTGTGGTGAAGATAGAGCATAGCCAGACTATATGATTTTATAGGGATAGCTTTCTTTGGCCATGTTATTTTGAGAAGACATAATTGCTTTGTTAGTATGCTTGAAGTATTATTATTTTTGTGTGAACATGAACTTTTGTCTTGAATCTTTTGGATCTCAATATTCATACCACAATTAAGAAGATTTACATTGAAATTATGCCAAATAGCACTTCGCATCAAAAATTCTGTTTTTATCATTTACCTACTCGAGGACGAGCAGGAATTAAGCTTGGGGATGCTTGATACATCTCCAACGTATCTATAATTTTTGATTGCTCCATGCTATATTACCTACTATTTTGGACTATATTGGGCTTTATTTTCCACTTTTATATTATTTTTGGGACTAACCTATTAACCGGAGGCCCAGCCCAGAAATGCTGTTTTTTTGCCTATTTCAGTGTTTCAGAGAAACAGAATATCAAACGGAGTCCAAATGGAATGAAACCCTCGGGAACGTGATTTTCTCATCAGATAAGATCCAGGAGACTTGGACCCTCTATCAAGAAAGCCACGAGGAGGTCACGAGGGTGGACGGCGCGCCCCTACCTCGTGGGCCCCTCGAAGCTCCACCGTCGTACTCCTTCCTCCTATATATACCTACGTACCCCCAAACAATCAGAGACAGAGCCAAAAACCTAATTCCACCGTCGCAACTTTCTGTATCCATGAGATCCCATCTTGGGGCCTGTTCCGGAGCTCCGCCAGAAGGGGAATCGGTCACAGAGGGCTTCTACATCATCATCCAAGCCTCTCCGATGAAGTGTGAGTAGTTCACCTCAGACCTACGGGTCCATAGTTTGTAGCTAGATGGCTTCTTCTCTCTTTTTGTATCTCAATACAATGTTCTCCCCCTCTCTTGTGGAGATCTATTCGATGTAATCTTCTTTTTGCGGTGTGTTTGTTGAGACCGATGAATTGTGGTTTATGATCAAGTCTATATAGGAATAATATTTGAATCTTCTCTGAATTCTTTTATGTATGATTTGTTATCTTTGCAAGTCTCTTCGAATTATTAGTTTGGTTTGTCCTACTAGATTGGTTGTTCTTGCCATGGGAGAAGTGCTTAGCTTTGGGTTCGATCTTGTGGTGTCCTTTCCCAGTGATAGAAGGGGCAGCAAGGCACGTATTGTATTTTTGCCATCAATGTCGGATTTCGGGTTCCGGCAGACCCTTAAGGTTCGAATACTGGGGTGCGCGCGGAGATTGCGCCTCCTACCTCTCCGTCTCGCAAAGATCTAGACTACTGAAAGAACTACACAAGAGACACAAGGTTTATACTGGTTCGGACCACCGTTGTGGTGTAATACCCTACTCCAGTGTGTGGTGTGAGGATTGCCTCTTGGGCTGATGATGATGAACAGTACAAGGAAGAATAGCCTCGCGAGGGTCTGTTCTTGGCTGGGGCGATGAACTACTAGGAGGAGTTCAGCCACCTTTCTCTCTCTCTCTCTCTCTCTCTCTCTCACTGCCTACTGCCTCCTTACTGTCTCCTTACTGTCTCCTTACTGTCTCCTTACTGTGTGAGTGGCTGGTCCTATTTATAGAGGCCCTGGTTCTCTTCCCAAATATCGAGCGGGAAGGGAGCCAACAATGGCGGGCTAATTTGAAGGGGGGCAGCAAGTATCAGCTATCCTGACAAAAGTAGTCTTCACCTGCGCAAAGCTCTGGTGATGACGCCGTCTTGGGCTCCACGGTGACCTCCGTCTCGTAGTCCTCCTGGTCTTGGTCTCGTTGCACCGAAATGGAAACCTTTGCCTGATGCCTCGGTACTCTGCGGCTGCGCTTGCTCCCTTTGCACCAAAGAGGAAAGGAGGACGCTGCGCGGGCTGGCACCCGCCTGGCGCCCTGAGTCGTCATGGCTTGCGTCACGGCCACCTCGTGAGGTACCCCGCCTTGATTTCTCCGCCTACTCGTGAGCCAGCCTGACGAGGCCGCGCCTGAGGAAGCGCCGCGTCATCCGCCCCGCGAGGCTTGGCCCCTCGCGAGGGTCTTGAGTCTTGTGTTGATGGAGATGGGCCGTGCTGGGCCCCCTTTGAGCCACGCCGCTGGCCGCAGGCAGGAGAGTCTGGGGACCCCCGTTCCCAGAATGCCGATAGTAGCCCCCGGGCCCAAGGCGCGCCCGGACTTGGCTGTGCTGAGAGGCAAAAGGGCAGGGGCGAAGCGCCGCGGGCCCTAACAGCCTGCGGCCTTGGGCGCCGCGTGGTGGTTGATTGGACGTGGGTGGCACTGTTCCCCCATGCCCCCTTATTCTGCGCCCTGCTAGGCGGACTTGTAGTTGTACACAGCCGCTCCCCTTCCTGTTGCTCGAGCGTCCCCTGTTCTTCCTTCCTTCGAACGCCAGCTCCTGCCTCCAATCCAATCTCGAATCTTCCCCTTCCTTCCCATTGCCATGGCTCCGACGAAGAAGGAGAGAGGGAAGAAACCCATGCCTCTGTCTTGTGTCCCGCCATCGGTGGCTCCCGCCGTCGGCCGGTCGACCGTACTCACTCAAGAGTGCCTGGGCAAGGTCAGCTTGGCTCTGGCCACCATCTTCAATGAGTGCGGGAGGATGACAGCCTGGCCTGCGCCCCACTTCTCCATAGACAGGATAGCTACGGAGGTCCCATATTTTACCAACGCCCTGTGGGCGGGTCTGGTTCCCCCCTTTTCTGATTTCTTTAATGCCGTGCTCTCCCATTATCAGATCCACATGATGCATCTAAGTCCTGACTCCATCACCCTCCTTTCGGTCTTCGCCTTCGTTTGCGAAGCCATGGTGGCCATCCCTCCTTCGGTTGCCTTGCTGCGCCACTTCTTCTCACTACATCTTGTCGACCCTACCCAATGTTGGGCATGCATGAGCTTCACTGCCGAGCCTGAGACCGCGGCCTCTGGGATTGACTTCAAGCTCCCCCTGCCCGCGGTTGGGTTCTGTGAGCGGTGGCTATATGTGGATGCAGGGGTGCCCAACCCCATGCTATTGGAGCCGACCTTGCCTGCTGTCCCCAATTCGGGTTGGGGCCAGGAGACGCTCGAGAGCCCCCGGCTCGTCTTCGTCTGGCGCCGCTTCGTGCTCCTAAGGAAGCTCGGCGTGACAACGCCCAAGGTGGTGAAGGAGTTTCTGTTATGCCGTGTTGCTCCCCTTCAACGCCATTCTCGCCGGATGTGGGCCTTCCGTGGGCGCGAGGATAGCATGAGGCTCCAGGAAGAGGACCTGGCTCCTGAGGTGCTGAAGTCGGCGCTCTTGACCTTGGCCGGGGACCCCAACCCCGGCAGCATCCGGCAGGGAGGGGTCTTGTTGTATCTCTGCCAGAGCAGGGTCGACTTCGTGAAGCAGATGCCCGTCTTTGATGAGTGGGGGTTGCGCCCCACCGGCCTCTAGGGACCTCGTGAGAATCCAGTGGTGGTGACTGCCCTTCCAATCGGCCAAGGCGACTCCTCCTCAAGTGGCGGAGCAGGGAGGCAGGAGGCGCCGGAGGCCGAGGGGGCTCCCGATGAGGTGACAGCGCCGGGTGATGCTCTCGAGGGGATAGCTCCTGGGACCCGTGCCGCTGAGGCTGAGGGTGGCAAGCAGCCGCTCCCAGCGCCCGGGGCTGAGGCATTGGCGGCCCCAGCTGCGTCTTCTGGCGAGGTGATGGGCGGCACGCGCCAAGCAGGCGCCCTTGACGCGGATCGCTCCGATGCTCCGTCTTCGTCGCAGGTTGATCCTTGCGCTCTTCTCTTGGGCCATTTCCGCGTGGACTTTGAGGCCCTCCGGAGGAAAAGGGAGGCCCTGGGTGATGACTTCCCTTGTCGCGTGCTGAAGCGCAGGAAGTACTTCGCCACTAACGAGTAAGTCTTCTCCCTTTCTGGCTCCTAATCCTCTTGTTGCTTTCACTGATCCTTGCTTCGCAGGCCCCTTCCGGCCGAGCTCGCGGAAGTAGATGAGGTGCGGCCTCCCTTGGCTTCGCCCCCTCTACCGTCCTCAAGTGCTCCGAGCAGCTCTGCCCTTGTGGTGATGGCGATTGAAGGGGTGGACCATCCCGAGGTCCACCGCGGCCCTTCATTCCCCCTGATTTTCCTTCGCGGGCCCTCTCGGGGAATAGCCAGCCTGCCGTGGGCTTCTCGTTTGGTCGTGGACTGCGACTGGTTGAGGCGCCCCCTGCGCCCTTCATTTGGGGACGGGCTGGCTCCAGGCTAGGCTTCTGGTGCGGCGCGCCCGGCCGTCGCGAGGGCGCCAGTCCCCAGCCCCCTGCCCGGAGGAGGAACGATGATTCGTGGCCCCCGACGCTTGCTTGGGTCAGATGATGGTGTGGAAGACGTGCTTGAGCGCGCCCGGGAGCACTGCGCTTGCTGCCAAGGATTCCTTCAAAGGGCGACCGACGCGGTGAACCTGCTTGGGGCGGAGCTTGCTGACGAAGACGCGCGCCTGGAGGCCGAGGGCCTGCACCTAGCTGCAGGGAGGCGCGAGCTAGAGGCCGCCATCGCCCTCGCGCGCCATCAGCGTGATCTTGACGATGAAGAGGCGGAGGCGTCGCTGGAGGCCTCTCGGGTGGCCCGATCCCAGGCTGCCGAGGAGGCCCAAGGAGCTGACCGACGGCGAGAGGTGGCCGAGGAGCGGGCTCGTGAGCTCCTGGCCTGGTGCCACTCACTGGAGGAGCAAGTGGAGCTGCGCGAGTTGGCCCTTGGGTCGATGTGGGTGGCCTCCAGCGACCCAGCTGAGCTCCAGAAGCGTGAAGAAGCGTTAACGCTAGAAGCCGCCGAACGCACCCGCGAGTACGAGCGGCTGGAGATGAGGGAGCGCTTGGTGACGCAGGCGGAGGACGATGTCGCTGCACGGGAAGCTCGTGTCCTAGAGGAGGTCGGATGTCGGGTGGCGATGGCGCGCCAAGACCTCGAGCGCGGGTTCGAGGGGAGGCTAGAGTTGATCCAGGTCGAAGCTGAAGGGAGAACCGCAGCCTTGAGGGCCAAGTGAGAGGAGGCGACGCGGCTGGCCGACGCCTCCCTGGCCGCCCTTGAGGTAGCGCAAGGGGAGTTAGCCGCCTCCCAGGCCAAGATGCTCCGTCTTCGCCAGCGGGTGGAGGAGGCTGAGGGCGTCGCACGCCAGAATGCGGATGAGATATGTCAGCGGCAGGTCCTGGAGCACGTGCACGGCCCGATGCTCGCCACGCTCCAGGAGAGAGCTAGCGCAGCCTTGGGCAACATCTGTGAGGCGGATGTTGGCGAGCCGCACACGGCCAACTATGCTGGCAACCTTCAGTTCTTCACCGCCGTGGTGATGCAGCTGGAGGCGCGGTCGGCCAGGGCCAACGGTTGGTGGAAGAGAGGAGCCACGCCCTGCTCGGGCGTGCCTTTTCCCGTGTCTTCAGCCATCTCCTGAACATGGATTCCCACTTTGATTTTGACGCTGTCATCACCCCAGTTCCCCAGGCCGTCCGAGGCGACCTGGCACACTGGGTGGAAGACAACATGGACGCCCTTGTCAGGGCCTTCGCTTCGGACGATGACGACGTGATCGTGGCTGTTGACGAGGGCGGTGCGATGAACAGCCCTGACGCTGCTGGTGGCGACGCAGACAACGATGGCGAGTTCGGCGACGCCAGCGGTGGCTCGGGAGGTGCTTCCGGGGACGCATTGGGGGATTGGTCCGACTGAGTGTGTATCTCTCCTGTCTTTTTTACCCTCCATGAACAGAACTCAGGTTTTTGACCTGATGGCTGTGAGAGCATTTTGGGAGGGGAAGCCCCTCATGTAAAACATGTGTTCATCGTATTAGTAGTTGTCATATTGCACGAGCTCCCGCGCCTGGTGGTTGGCTGGTTTACCTTTGTTTCGCGCAAGCCCCGAAGCAGCCTGTGGGAGGGCGTGACGTCTTGGGTGTTCTTTAGTTGAATCCGTAGGATATGAGAGTTTCGCCGGCGGGGAGCTTCATAGGCGTTGGCCTTTTTCACAGGCCCCGGGCCTTTTCCCAAATGAGATGGCTTCACAGGCATTTGCCTTCTTCACAGGCTCTGGGCCTTTTCCTTAATGCAACAGCTTCACAGGCATTTGCCTTCTTCACAGGCTCTCGGCCTTTTCCTGAACGCGTCAGCTTCACAGGCGTTTGCCTTCTTCATAGGCTCTGGGCCTTTTCCTAACAGGACAACCTCCGCGGGTACCCGAAAATCCTCCTGAGAGGGAGCAACAGCAACAGCGGCAACCGCCGCGGGTACCCTAACAGAACAACAGCTATGGCGAAGCGGTAACCAGAACGCGAGAAATGGCTCGAACGAGAATAAGCACCCCTTCCCCGAACACACGCAAATCTCAAATTCGAATCCAACTTAAGTCCAGCGGGGGAAAAGATACATCCAAAGTGAAAGGCAATGAAAGCAGACAAAAGGCCGCGTCCGGCACCTAATCTAGTCTTGGACGTCTTCTCACCAGCGCGGAGCTAAGTGTTGTTCACTGGGCGTGGGAGGGAGCCCCAGGGCCTGAGGCCGGCACCCCTGGGACTCCGGGGCGTGTACAGCACCACTCATTATTACTTGAGAGTGTCACGGGGCGGCGAGCTTCACAGGCATCGGGCCTTCTTCACAGGTACTGGCCTTGCTTCATATCGCCACATGAGGGCCCTGCCTTGCGCCACACTCTAGTGCCATCAGCAACGACCGAAACCCAGGACGCCGCCCGATGGGGTAGAGCGGTCGCCAGCTGTTCCCCCGACGACCACGGGTCCTCCGCCAGGGGCAGGCCCTGAGGCACCTCCCCAGCAGAGGGCCTACCTTTTGAGAACACCTTGCTCCGAATGCCGCGGTGGTGATGTCGGATCTCGGCCCCTCTCCTGCAGCCCCCTGCGCCCTCCTCCCGAGGGGTAGGAGACTGTGGGAGAGGGGCAGCTGCTTGCTGCGGCGACCTGCACCTCCTGCGATCCATGGTTAGCGTATACCTACTCCTGAAGAATTAGCGGTGCCCGATAATCATTGCCTCCAGTGTGGCCAGTGGGACCGTTCCGGGGCTCCTGGAAAGGCTCAGCTTCTAGTGCCTCGTCCCCCCAGCTTGGGCTGAGGAGCGAGCCTTGTCCGTTCTCGTGAGGGTGTCCTTGGTCCATCATGAGGGGCACGTATTCCTCCAGCGCCGTCATCCCGAATGCCACGCCGTAATGCCCCGCATGCCACGCGGTCCCGCCTGTCACGCCCACTGCGGGTGGCAGCGCGGCCGCCCACTGGGGTCGCGTTGAGTCCTTCTTCTTCACGGGCCGGGGGCGGGGGCAGCGCCGGTCCGGTGCTGACAGCTTTGCTGGCGTCGGAGTAGCCTTGGAGCCGGCGGGCGCGCGTGGAGCCCCCGCTCGGGTCGCCCTGGGCTCGAGATGGGAGCTGGGTGGAGAAGGGGTGAGCCCCCGAGGTGGCGAAGCCCAGGAGCTCCGCCACTCGCTCCAGCAGCATGTCATGGCCGCCCTCCAGTAGTCTGCACTACAGCAGCTCTCGAGCCACCGTGAGCGCAGCCCTCGAGTTCGCCTGCTCCTGGCGGGTGTACGGCGTCATGGTCGCGGCGTGATTGGAGGCCCTTGCTGCCGACCGTGCCCGCCGCGGTGTAAGAGTTGTCGAAGTCTGTCGGTGTCGCCCGCGGCCCGCAGCACCCTGCGGACCGTGAGCTGCCTGTGGCACGGGGTCGCCCGAGGCGAGCGGTTCTGCACGGGCGGGCCACGCAGCCCATGGGTCGGGGTTGCCCTCCTGGTCGCCGGGCTTGGTGATGACGACGCGACGAGGCACAGA
This sequence comes from Triticum monococcum, assembly GCA_034509565.1. Lineage (NCBI taxonomy): Eukaryota > Viridiplantae > Streptophyta > Magnoliopsida > Poales > Poaceae > Triticum > Triticum monococcum. The sequence goes on along the minus strand of CM067845.1, from coordinate 358,668,296 downwards.
GCGGTGGAAGACGAATTCCGGCGCACCCCTACCTGGCGTCCCAAATGTCGGATTTCGGGTTCCAGCAGACCCTTAAGGTTCGAACACTGGGGTGCGCGCGGAGATTGCGCCTCCTACCTCTCCGTCTCGCAAAGATCTAGACTACTGAAAGAACTGCACAAGAGACACAAGGTTTATACTGGTTCGGGCCACCATTGTGGTGTAATACCCTACTCCAGTGTGTGGCGTGAGGATTGCCTCTTGGGCTGATGATGATGAACAGTACAAGGAAGAATAGCCGCGCGAGGGTCTGTTCTTGGCTGGGGCGATGAACGGCTGGGAGGAGTTCATCCACCTTTCTCTCTCTCTCTCTCACTCACTCACTGCCTACTGCCTCCTTACTGCCTCCTTACTGTCTCCTTACTGTCTCCTTACTGTGTGAGTGGTTGGTCCTATTTATAGAGGCCATGGTCCTCTTCCAAAATATCGAGCAGGAAGGGAGCCAACAATGGCGGGCTAATTTGAAGGGCGACAACAAGTATCAGCTATCCTGACAAAAGTAGTCTTCGCCTGCGCAAAGCTCTGGTGATGACGCCGTCTTGGGATCCATGGTGACCTCCGTCTCATAGTCCTCCTAGTCTTGGTCTTGTTGCACCGAAATGGCAACCTTTGCCTGATGCCTCGGTACTCCACGGCTGCGCTTGATCCCTTTGCACCAAAGAGGAAAGGAGGACGCTGCGCGGGCTGGCACCCGCCTGGCGCCCTGAGTCGTCAAGGCTTGCGTCACGGCCACCTTGTGAGGTACCCTGCCTTGATTTCTCCGCCTCCTCGTGAGCTAGCCTGACGAGGCCGCGCCTGAGGAAGCTCCGCGTCGTCCGCCCCACGAGGCTTGGCCCCTCGCGAGGGTCTTGAGTCTTCTGTTGATGGAGATGGGCCGTGCTGGGCCCCCTTTGAGCCACGCCGCAGGCCGCAGGCAGGCAAGTCTGGGGACCCCCGTTCCCAGAACGCCGACAATCGAGGATAACAAGATGGGTTTTTTTATCATATTGCATGAAACTATCCCTCTACATCATGTCATCTTGCTTAAGGCGTTACTCTGTTTTTAACTTAATACTCTAGATGCATGCTGGATAGCGGTCGATGAGTGGAGTAATAGTAGTAGATGCAGGCAGGAGTCGGTCTACTTGTCTCGGACGTGATGCCTATATACATGATCATACCTAGATATTCTCATAACTATGCTCAATTCTGTCAATTGCTCAACAGTAATTTGTTCACCCACCGTAGAATACTTATGCTCTTGAGAGAAGCCATTAGTGAAACCTATGGCCCCCGGGTCTCTTTCTCATCATATCAATCTCCATCACTTTATTATTTCTTTGCTTTTACTTTACCTTTTACTTTTCACTTTGCATCACTATACCAGAAATACCAAAATATTATTTATCATCTCTATCAGATCTCACTTTCGTAAGTGACCGTGAAGGGATTGGCAACCCCTAAGCGCGTTGGTTGCGTTGAGCTATTGTTTTTGGGTAGGTACAAGGGACTCGAGCGTAGCCTCCTACTGGATCGATACCTTGGTTCTCAAAAATTGAGGGAAATACTTACGCTACTTTGTTGCATCATCCTCTCCTCTTTGGGGAAATCCAACGCAGTGCTCAAGAGGTAGCAGGGATCTAGGTGCAGCAGATGAATCTGGTAATGGGAAAGCACGGCGTTGAAGAAAGCAGAGGAGGGGGACCAGATCGCCCCACAGGGCGTCCATGAAGAACTGGACCTTGGTGGTTGTTCTATCGATAGAAGCTTGAGACACAGGCCAGGCCGCCGTCCCTCCCCATTCGTTGAAGCCGGTGGCAAGTGCGTGGCGGACCTTGTCCATGGATTCCTCATTGAGCACCCGTGATCGGCCGACAGCGGGCTCGACATCCAAAGGCAGGTTGGCTGAAGACAGGGGCTTCTTCCCTTTCCCCGTCCAGTTCGGCGCCATGGCGATGGAGAGGACTAAGCTCAGGTCGGATTGGGAGAGGAAGCTGAGGGTTGAAGAAGCGGAGGAGTCGGGGGGTGCGTTGCCAGCAATGGGAAAATAACCGTGTGGGACGCCGTGGCCACCTAGCTAGGAGGATATCAAGGCTGCATGGGGAAGCGGGGCCACCCACGTCCAATCGGTTGCCATGCATCGAGCGGGGCCGTAGGCTATTGGGGCCCACAACGCTCCGCACTTGCCCATTGGCTTCGCCCTGAAGCCAAGTCCGAGCGCGCCTTGGGCCCGGGGGCTACTGTCGGTATTCTCGGAATGGGGGAACCCAGACTTGCCTGCCTCGCGAGGGGCCAAGCCTCACGAGGCGAACGATGCATGTCACACCCTAGCTAGATTATGCATTAGAGTGTGCATCATGTTTACCTTCATCAGAAATTGAAATGGGGAAAGCAGAACCCCCAGCACCCCCCCCCCTGAAATCAACTAGGGTTTACTAAAAATAAATTCAATGAACCTGAAATGCCCTTCAAAAATGTTCACCCTCTTTGCCTTGGGTTAGAACCCTTGGGAAAAATGGTGCATATAATTTTAGGTCAACAAAAGGGGCATTGACTTAATTCATAAATATTTGAATTTGGGCATTTAAATACTATTAAATAATTCAAATGCTCAAATAATGTTGGAACTATTTTTGGGCCACTGAAATATTTCAGAAAGTGTCCATAAATATTTTCAGGATTTTATAAAATGATTTAGTATTTAAACTAAATCAAAACAGAATAACAGAAATAGAAAAACAGAATAAATTAGGAAAGGACAGAGGCTCACCTGGACCTTACCTGGCCCACCTGTAGCCCATCCACCTGGCCTAGCGCCAGGCCACCAGCGGCCCAGCCCACTGGCCCCTCCCCCCTGCCGTCTTCCTCGCGACAGAAGGACGAGGGGCGTGTGCCCGCGGTGCACCAGCACGCGCACGGCCACCGACGGCCACCTCCTGCTTCGGCCGCCTCCCCGACGTCGCTTTGGACGCCACGCACCCCCCTGGCCCTCTCATTCCCCCCTCCCCGTGCTCATCCCCTCCTCTGCTCTCTCTCCCGCGCAACCGCCATGAGCTCGAGAGCGCCGACGAGAACCACCACGGCCACCGCCTCCCCCTCGCTTCCCTGACCAGCTTAGAGGCTCCGCCTCGACCCCGTCTTCCTCCTCACCGAACCACGCCCCGCCGGAAGCCCTGCATCTTCGAATTCAAGCTCATCTTCAAGCTTCGGCACCGACGATCGCCGCCGTCGATTCGCTTGCTCCAGTGCCTCCCCGAGCTTGCCGAGGCCACCGCTGCACCCGCTGTGAGCTCCTGTGTCGTTTCCCCCTCTCCCCTGGCTCGTTTTCTTCCTCTAACACCGATGCCCGTCGGAACCGAGAGCTCTTCACCGCCGGCCATGCCGCCACCGTGACCACAGCCGTGCAAGCTCGCAACCGAGCGCGCCATCGTGCTCAGCACGTTCCCAGGAGTCGACCGCGACCACCCGCGGCTCCTGCCGTTCCCTACAACGCCGATCCGCTCAACTCCCGAACTCCGGCCGCCGCGCAAGTTGCCGCCGCCGTCGTTTTAGGCCACTAGGGCTGCTGCCATGAGCACCACTGGACGCGGACGAGTTCCCTCGTCACGTAGAGCCTCTCCGCTGTGCAAATGGTCGCCTGTGGGTGATTCCCGAGCCGCCCCACCGTTTCTGTCGTCGCCGGCGACAAGCCGCCGGCGAGTTTGACCTGGCTGACCAGGGGGTTGACCACCCCTGTGTCACTGACGTGTGGGCCCAGGCGCCTGCCTAATTACTGTTAGTTAATTAGTGCTAATAAAATTAGCTAAATAGTGAGCCACTGACATGCGGGCCCGCCCGGCTAACTAAGTTAGTTAGGGTTAACTAACTTAGTTAGTTGATTGTGTCACTGACCAGTGGACCCCACTGGTCAGGTTTGACCTGGAGGCGCCCAGTTGACCTGCTGACATCAGGGTGATGTCATGCTGGCGCAATAACTCCTTTTCTGGATTTAATTTTATATAGAAAATTCCAGAAAATTGCCTAAACTTCAAAAATTCATAGAAATTCAACCATAACTCCAAATGAGACAAATTATATATGAAAAATTATCAGAAAAATTCAAGGAATCCATATGTACCATTTTCATGCATGTTTGAACAATGCTTGTCCTCTGTTTTGGACAAAAAAAATAAAGGGCATTTAAATAATCGTATATGGGGTTGGAATTTGAATCTTGTACTCAAACCAACTTCATTTAAATCATAGCCAGTTGCATTAGCTCAAGACACATCCATATTGCCATGTCATAGCATGCATCATATTGTTGCATATCGTCATGTGTTGATTGTGCTCGGTTGTGTTATTCGTGGTAGGTTCTGCCTCCGAGGATATTCATGAGTATCCAACTGAAGGGCAGTATCCCGTTACCACTCCATCAGGCAAGCAACCATTGATCATTCCGATACAACCCATGTTCTCGCTCCTGCTCTTGTTTACTGCATTAAGACAACACGATCCAAACTGCTGTGTGCTACGGTAGTTGAACCCTTATCCTCTGCATGACCTGTCATTGCCACAGTAACTAGATGAAACCCACTAGCATGTGTAGGAGTTGATTGAGCCATGTTTTGTGATTCCTACCTTGCTATGCCTACTATGCTTAGAGTTGTGTCAGGTCTGGTTCATCTGGGTGATGGGCTAGAGTGAAATGCTTGTGCCAGTAATATGTGGGATGTGTTGAACATGTTTTGGTAAAGGTATCGATGAGAGGCCATGTAGGAGTACATGGTGGGTTGTTTCATTGAGGCCGTCCATAAGAACTGAGATCTGTATGTGTGATTTAAGATGCAGTTACTACCGTACATTGGGCCCGAAACAAATGGACCCTCTCGGCTTCTTAGCCACCCTAGTACTCTGTCCAGGAGTTGCAAATAGTTTCTGGTGTTTGTAGGATATGTGTTGGCGGCCGTGCGTAGCGCTGACCCTAGGGGTGGGCTATGTTGCGGTAGATACACCGTGGCACGGTGTACCCAGTCACCCGTTTGGTGTCTTGGGAACCCTGTTCACATCGTTCGGGGCCGTATGTGGAAACCTCGGCCGGACTCCCTGCGGATGGAACCTGGATAGGCGATAACCTGGACTAGGGGCTTAGGTGTTTAGGTAGGCCGTGGCCGACACCCTCGCTGGGCTTCCGCTTGAAGGTTGCCGAGTACATGTCGTGTAGACGGCGGTAAGCGGTGAAAGCGTGTATGACGAAGTACACCCCTGCAGGGTATAAAACTATTCGAATAGCCGTGTCCGCGGTAAAGGACTACTTGGTTGCCTATACAGTTCATAGACAAGTTAATGGATACTACTAAAAGACTAAAGATAAGTGTGAGTACCGAGGATGGCCCCCTCGCAGGATACGAGGGAGGATCCATGGTGGAGTATTGTGATGGTGAGTAGTGGACTCGTGTGCGAAAACTATTTTGCTAAAAGATTCCGTAGGATAGCTTAGCCAAGAGTCAAAGCTGGCTTGCTGCATAAACCCCACCACCTTCTTGAGAATGAGCATGTATAGTAGGTTCTGATGTAAGACTTGCTGAGTACCTTTGTACTCATGTTTGCTTATTTATTGTTTTCAGACGACAACACTGCCCCCTCCGATCGGTTTTACGTAGACCTTGACGTCGACGAGTGACTAGCCACCCAGGTGGTGATCCAGGCCATGGAGGGCCCTATGTAGATAGACAGGCTTCGAGAAGCCTTCTTTCTTTCTAGAGTCTGTACTCAGACTAGTTTCTTCCGCATGTGCTTGTATGACTGTATGACTTGAGTGTCGGGTCACGTGACCCCTACCCGTATGGATATGTTATGTATGGCTCCCTGGAGCCTTTAAATAAAGTACTTGAGTTGTAGAGTTTTGTTGTGATGCCATGTTGTATGTACTCATATCGAGCATATTGTATGTATGATTGAAACGCTTGGTATGAGTGGGATCCGACAATCTAGTTGTTTGTCCTTCGCAGCCTTTCTTATGGGGAAATGTAGTCTAGTGCTCCTCGAGCCATAGTAGTCCGCTACAGCCAGGTTCACCGGAGTCCTGCTAGCCCAGCACTACTGTTCAGGACACTTGACTGGCCGGCATGTGTTTCACTTCGTCCCTATGTCTGTCCCTTCGGGGAAATGTCACGCGGTGATCTCCGGAGTCCTGTCTAGCCTGCTACAGCCCGGGATCCCCCGGAGTCCTGTTAGCCCAGTGCTACAGCCCAGAATCACTCGTTGATGACCGACATGTTCGTTGTGATTCATGTATGCCTGTCTCCATAGGTCTGTGCCGCTTTGGGTTCACGACTAGCCATGTCGGCTCGGGTTCTCGGTTATATGGATGCTAGCGACATTGTCATATACGCGAGCCAAAAGGCGCAAACGGTCCCGGGCCATGGTAAGGCGACACCCGTGGGATACCGTGCGTGAGGCCGCAAAGTGATATGAGGTGTTACCGGCTAGATCGATGTGACTTAGAATCGGGGTCCTGACAGCGTTGGCATCAGAGCCGGACTGCCTGTAGGTTCGTTCAGCCAAACTGGTCGATGTCGATTCTAGAAATGCTTTAGTTATATGTAAGGGAATTGATTGTGGGAGGGAACGTAAGGTTCTTTTACTCCTTTACCCTATGCTTCTGATCTGAGTCATTCTCTTCTCATTCAACGTGGGTTAAGGACTAGGCTCTCTTCTTCTATCAGGTTCACGTGTTACTAATTCGTAGTAGTTTATAGGATTATTGCTACGAGTTCCAGTCCAGTTTCTACTATTTTAGTACGTTGCTATTTGAATCAGAACCTTGATATGATGCTGTTGAGCTGTATTGTGAACTGTTGTGGATGTCTCAAATCTTTTTCTGAGCATTTACAGCCGTTATGCTGCCCAATTTTCCCTAGGAATTCTGATGTCTTTGTCTTGTGGTTGTGCTTTCAGATGGCCAACCAGTCTTAAAATCAAGTGGTTCGCCTGACCAGGTGCCTCGACGTGCCCGGTCATACTGCTATGTTGGTCCGGGTCATGATCGAGACAGGATACCGTTGGTATCCCGAATACACTGTTGAAGAGCAGTTCCGCGACTTTAATCAAAGCCAGTATTTCTGCACCGTCAGGATATTTCCTTCCTATCCTGGATCTACCGAGCCCCTTCACTGTTCCTATGGACTCGGAGTTACCATCGAGATGGCTGTGCAGGATGCTGCCTATTCCATGATGACCATCTTGCGAGTCCGGACTGGCCTGCTTCGGAACACTGACTTCCGTTACATGCCAGCTTCACTTCCGGGAGCGCAGGGGTATCTTCAGGCTATTTATGCTGACTCCACTCAGGAGGACTCATTAACTCGTACCACCGCTGAGATGCTCGAAGATAAGGACCGAGAGAATCGGGCCTTGAGGCTGGAGCTCTTTAATACCCGTGCTGATCATTGGGCCACATTGACTCGGTTTGCACCCGCGGTGCAAGCTGGATGTATGGATACCAGGGATCTGTATCCTGTGAGAGCAGCTCTGCCAGACATGGTGGATTGGCGTGATGTGGGAGGCATCACCCCACCCCTTGGTCCCCGCAGGCCACCGTTTGTTGGTCCAAGACCTCATCCTAGCCCCTATGGTCCACAGGCTCCTCAGGACCGTCTGTTTCCGGATGATCACGTTGAACTTCCAGGCTATGGAGGTGACTTCTATGAGGACTACTACGGAGCTATCTGAGTTAGTAGTAGTACCACTAGTAGTGTAGTAGTTGTATCTCCACTGTCCTGTGTGACTTGTGGAATACGACTTGGTGTGTAATCGATTCCGGAGGTATAGACAAATAATGTATAGGGACTCGGAATGCCTCCGATGAGATGTAACGTCTACCTTCATAGTTGTACTGTAGCATGGGCTTGTACTAAACTATGAATGACGAGTATGACCGTTGGTGTATATATGGCAGTTTTATATTACCATGGCATACGAATGAGCATCTCTGCATTCCGCGTTATCCTTTACATTCTGCACTTCCCTGTTAAGTTTGAGCCATCCTTGTCTAAACCGTTGTCTTGTTTTCCTCCTAGGATGGTCAACACCCGCGGCAACCCTGCTGCCCCGGAGCAGGGGGAAGCCAATGCAGCTAGAGGTGAAAATTTGCCTCATCCGCCTTCCCTGGCCGAAGTGATGCTGGAAGCGGAATGGAACAAGCGTGAGACCAACCGCCTGCTGGAGCGAATTGAGCAGAACACTGCACGCCACCCACGAAATGACTTGGTGTCAATCAACGACTTTATCAAGCTGTACCCACCAAAGTTTAACCATTCCATCGAGCCCCTCGACGCGGATGATTGGCTTCGCAGCATCACCCACAAGCTACGTTCTGCCAACGTAGCTGAAGCCGACAAAGTTACCTATGCTGCTTATCATCTCGAGGGCCCCGCTAGCCATTGGTGGGAAAACTACGAAGCTATGCGCCCGGTCGGCCAAATCACTACCTGGGCTGAGTTCAGCGAGGCTTTCCGTGAGCATCACATTCCGGAAGGTCTTATGGATCGCAAGAGGGAGGAGTTCTGCAACTTCACCCAAGGAAGGCTGACTGTGGATGCATATAGCCGAGAATTTGGGAACCTGGCACGCTATGCTCCTGAAGAGGTTTCTACTGACGCCAAGAAGCAGGCAAGGTTCCGTAAGGGACTTAGCCCTGAGCTTCGCCGCGATCTCCGTCTGCACGAGTGCACATCCTTCCAGAAGCTGGTCAATAAAGCTATCAGTGCTGAGACAGGCCAGACTGATTATGACGCTTCACGCAAGCACTCTCGTGATTTTGGGTCTTCATCCGGCTCTGGAGCTCAGAAGCGCCGGGTGTGGATTCCAAGCACCGCACTGCCACCCAGATTCACCCCGAGGCCATCCTTTGAGGTGCCTCGTCCCAACCAGCAATTTGCACCGCCCAAGCCCTATGGTGGCCCCGTTGCTAATGTTGCTCCATGCCCCACTGTGGTAACATGCTTCAAGTGTGGAGAATCGGGTCACTATAGTCGAGAGTGTCCCCAGAACAACCCCAATCAAGCTGGAAAGTCCGTTGGCCGTGGTAAGCCCGCGGGAAAGACTTTCTATGCCAAGCCGGCCACTACTGCACGTGGCCATGTCAACTATGTTTCAGCCGAAGAGGCTCATGAGGATCCCAACGTCGTCCTTGGTACGCTCCTTGTTAACTGCCATCCGGCATCTGTTCTTTTTGATACTGGAGCATCTCATTCATTCATATCCGAGAATTATGCTCGGTTGCATAACACGACATTCTGTGACATGCCCACTTCCATGGTAATTCAAACTCCGGGTTCCAAATGGCAAACTTCTAGGGTAAGCCATGGGAACGAAATTCTTGTCGATAGGCTTGTTTTCCTTGCATCTTTAATAGCTCTCAAGTCCTCCGACATAAACATCATCTTGGGTATGGACTGGATGTCGGCTCATTATGCCAAGATCGATTGTGCCACTAGAACCGTTCAACTTACTCATCCCTCGGGCAAGACAGTTAATGTCTTAAGTCGAGTGGCCAAGCGCCAACTTTACTCTCTCAATGCCAACCCTCTTCCGGACCTTGAGGACGTTCCGGTAGTCCGAGACTTCTTGGATGTGTTTCCGGAAGAACTGCCAGGTGTTCCACCTGACCGGGATGTCGAGTTTGTGATAGACCTTGTTCCAGGAACCGTTCCAATTGCTAGAAGACCCTACAAGATGGCACCCTTAGAACTAGCCGAGCTTAAGAACCAACTCGATGAGTCCTTGAACAAAGGGTTCATCCGTCCTAGCTCCTCTCCTTGGGCTTGCCCCGTCCTCTTCGTCAAGAAGAAGGATGGAACGGATCGAATGGTTGTGGATTACCGACCTGTCAATCTGGTCACCATCAAGAACAAATACCCGCTTCCCAGGATCAACGACCTGTATGATCAGCTCGCTGGATCCTCAGTCTTCTCCAAGATGGATTTGAGGCTGGGCTACCATCAAATCAAAATCAGAAACGGGGACATTCCCAAAACGGCCTTTGTTACTCGTTATGGCCAATACGAGTACACCGTCATGTCCTTCGGTTTAACCAATGCCCCGGCCACTTTCTCCCGGTTAATGAACTCGGTTTTCATGGAGTACTTGGACAAATTCGTCGTAGTGTACCTCGATGACATACTCATCTACTCCAAGAATGAAGAGGAACATGCTGAACATCTAAGGCTGGTATTGATGAAACTTCGAGAGCATTGCCTTTATGCCAAATTCTCCAAGTGTGAATTTTGGTTGTCAGAAGTGACCTATCTAGGCCATGTAATCTCTGGTAAGGGTATTGCTGTCAATCCCGAGCGAGTTCAAGCCGTCCTTGATTGGACTCCACCTAAAACGGTCAAGCAAGTTCGGAGTTTCCTTGGCCTAGCGAGCTATTGCCGCCGCTTCGTCGAGAATTTCTCCAAGGTTGCTAAACCTCTAACTGAACTCCTCAAGAAAGATAAAAAGTTCGAGTGGACTCCACAGTGCGAGTTCAGTTTTCAGGAACTGAAAAGATGCCTGACATCTGCTCCCGTACTGGTACCACCAGATTTCTCCAAGGACTTTATTATCTATTGCGACGCCTCGCGACAAGGACTAGGTTGCATACTCATGCAAGATCGTCAGGTAATTGCCTATGCTTCACGACAATTACACCCACATGAGGAAAATTATCCCACACATGATCTAGAGCTTGCAGCTGTAGTCCATGCACTCAAAACCTGGCGACAATACCTTCTCGGTAATCGTTGCGAGATCTTCACCGATCACCAAAGCTTGAAATATATCTTCACCCAACCAGATTTGAATCTCAGGCAAAGACGTTGGGTCGAGTTGATCTCGGATTACGACTTAGGAATAACTTACACCCTGGCAAGGCCAATGTCATGGCCGATGCACTAAGTCGTAAGTCCTACTGTAACAACCTGATGTTACAACAAAGTCAACCACTTCTCCATGAGGAATTTCACAAGCTTAATCTTCACATTGTTCCTCAAGGATTCCTATCCACCCTGGTAGCGGAACCTACCCTTACGGATCAGGTCATCAAGGCACAGAAGATAGATCCGGGAATTTCCTGTATCAAGAGAAACGTTAAAAAAGGAGTCGTGGATTGTTTCTCCATTGATGATCAAGGTGTTGTATACTTTGGGAATCGCCTAGTGGTTCCGAAGGCGCGAAACCTGAGGCGACTGATCCTTAAGGAAGCTCATGAATCCCCTCTCACCATTCATCCCGGTAGTACCAAAATGTATCAAGATCTACGCCAGAGGTTTTGGTGGACTAGGATGAAGAGAGAAATCGCTCAATACATTGCTAATTGCGACGTTTGTCATCGTGTTAAAGCAGAGCATCAACAGCCTGCTGGCACCCTTCAACCTTTGGCTATTCCTGAATGGAAATGGGACAAAATCAGTATGGATTTCATCACTGGGTTTCCCAGGACCAAGAGGGGGAATAATGCCATCTTCGTCGTGATCGACCATCTTTCCAAAGTAGCCCATTTTCTACCTGTTCGTGAGAGTATCACCGCTAGCCAGCTAGCTGACCTATACATCTCCCGAATAGTGTCTCTTCATGGTGTCCCATTGGAAATTAACTCAGACCGTGGAAGTCTCTTCACCTCTCGATTTTGGGAAAGTTTCCAAAATGCTATGGGAACTCATCTCTCCTTTAGCACCGCCTTCCATCCTCAATCAAGTGGTCAAGTAGAGCGAGTCAATCAAATTTTGGAAGATATGCTCCGAGCTTCTGTTATCTCGTTCGGAATGAGTTGGGAGAAATGCCTTCCATTCGCGGAGTTTGCCTATAACAATAGCTATCAAGCTAGTTTGGGCAAGGCTCCCTTCGAAGTTCTCTATGGACGAAAATGTCGAACGCCTCTTAACTGGTCAGAAACCGGGGAAAGACAACTCTTTGGCCCGGATATGATTCAGGAAGCAGAAGAGCAGGTTCGCGTTATTCGTGAGAAATTGAAAACAGCCCAATCTCGCCAAAAGGGTCAATATGATCGTAAGCATAAGCCTATGACATTTGAAATTGACGAGAAAGCTTACCTTCGGGTTACCCCGTTAAAGGGAACCCATCGCTTCGGTATCAAAGGCAAATTGGCTCCTTGTTACATTGGACCCTTTCGCATTCTTGCCAAACGAGGAGAAGTTGCCTACCAATTGGAACTACCTCCGCATCTTTCCAGAGTTCACGATGTCTTCCACGTTTCGCAACTCAGGCGTTGCTTCGCGGATCCTATCCGTGGAGTGGACCACGAAACGCTTGATCTACAAGATAACCTTTCTTATCGGGAATACCCCGTTCGTATCCTTGATCAAGCCGAGCGTACCACTCGACGTCATAATATCAAGTTTCTCAAGGTTCAATGGTCACACCATTCCGAGGAAGAAGCCACTTGGGAAAGGGAGGATCGCCTTCGACTCGAGTACCCCGCCTTCTTCCCAGATGATCCTAAATCTCGGGACGAGATTCTATTGAGTTGGGGTGAGTTGTCACACCCTAGCTAGATTATGCATTAGAGTGTGCATCATGTTTACCTTCATCAGAAATTGAAATGGGGAAAGCAGAACCCCCAGCACCCCCCCCTGAAATCAACTAGGGTTTACTAAAAATAAATTCAATGAACCTGAAATGCCCTTCAAAAATGTTCACCCTCTTTGCCTTGGGTTAGAACCCTTGGGAAAAATAGCGCATATAATTTTAGGTCAACAAAAGGGGCATTGACTTAATTCATAAATATTTGAATTTGGGCATTTAAATACTATTAAATAATTCAAATGCTCAAATAATGTTGGAACTATTTTTGGGCCACTGAAATATTTCAGAAAGTGTCCATAAATATTTTCAGGATTTTATAAAATGATTTAGTATTTAAACTAAATCAAAACAGAATAACAGAAATAGAAAAACAGAATAAATTAGGAAAGGACAGAGGCTCACCTGGACCTTACCTGGCCCACCTGTAACCCATCCACCTGGCCTAGCGCCAGGCCACCAGCGGCCCAGCCCACTGGCCCCTCCCCCCTGTCGTCTTCCTCGCGACAGAAGGACGAGGGGCGTGTGCCCGCGGTGCGCCAGCACGCGCACGGCCACCGACGGCCACCTCCTGCTTCGGCCGCCTCCCCGACGTCGCTTTGGACGCCACGCACCCCCCTGGCCCTCTCATTCCCCCCTCCCCGTGCTCATCCCCTCCTCTGCTCTCTCTCCCGCGCAACCGCCATGAGCCCGAGAGCGCCGACGAGAACCACCACGGCCACCGCCTCCCCCTCGCTTCCCTGACCAGCTTAGAGGCTCCGCCTCGACCCCGTCTTCCTCCTCACCGAACCACGCCCCGCCGGAAGCCCTGCATCGTCGAATTCAAGCTCATCTTCAAGCTTCGGCACCGACGATCGCCGCCGTTGATTCGCTTGCTCCAGTGCCTCCCCGAGCTTGCCGAGGCCACCGCTGCACCCGCTGTGAGCTCCTGTGTCGTTTCCCCCTCTCCCCTGGCTCGTTTTCTTCCTCTAACACCGATGCCCGTCGGAACCGAGAGCTCTTCGCCGCCGGCCATGCCGCCACCGTGACCACAGCCGTGCAAGCTCGCAACCGAGCGTGCCATCGTGCTCAGCACGTTCCCAGGAGTCGACCGCGACCACCCGCGACTCCTGCCGTTCCCTACAACGCCGATCCGCTCAACTCCCGAACTCCGGCCGCCGCGCAAGTTGCCGCCACCGTCGTTTTAGGCCACTAGGGCTGCTGCTGTGAGCACCACTGGACGCGGACGAGTTCCCTCGTCACGTAGAGCCTCTCCGCTGTGCAAATGGTCGCCTGTGGGTGATTCCCGAGCCGCCCCGCCGTTTCTGTCGTCGCCGGCGACAAGCCGCCGGCAAGTTTGACCTGGCTGACCAGGGGGTTGACCACCCCTGAGTCACTGACGTGTGGGCCCAGGCGCCTGCCTAATTACTGTTAGTTAATTAGTGCTAATAAAATTAGCTAAATAGTGAGCCACTGACATGCGGGCCCGCCCGGCTAACTAAGTTAGTTAGGGTTAACTAACTTAGTTAGTTGATTGTGTCACTGACCAGTGGACCCCACTGGTCAGGTTTGACCTGGAGGCGCCCAGTTGACCTGCTGACATCAGGGTGATGTCATGCTGGCGCAATAACTCCTTTTCTGCATTTAATTTTATATAGAAAATTCTAGAAAATTGCCTAAACTTCAAAAATTCATAGAAATTCAACCATAACTCCAAATGAGACAAATTATATATGAAAAATTATCAGAAAAATTCAAGGAATCCATCTGTACCATTTTCATGCATGTTTGAACAATGCTTGTCCTCTGTTTTGGACAAAACAAATAAAGGGCATTTAAATAATCATATATGGGGTTGGAATTTGAATCTTGTACTCAAACCAACTTCATTTAAATCATAGCCAGTTGCATTAGCTCAAGACACATCCATATTGCCATGTCATAGCATGCATCATATTGTTGCATATCGTCATGTGTTGATTGTGCTCGGTTGTGTTATTCGTGGTAGGTTCTGCCTCCGAGGATATTCACGAGTATCCAACTGAAGGGAAGTATCCCGTTACCACTCCATCATGCAAGCAACCATTGATCATTCCGATACAACCCATGTTCTCGCTCCTACTCTTGTTTACTGCATTAAGACAACACGATTCAAACTGCTGTGTGCTACGGTAGTTGAACCCTTATCCTCTGCATGACCTGTCATTGCCACAGTAACTAGATGAAACCCACTAGCATGTGTAGGAGTTGATTGAGCCATGTTTTGTGATTCCTACCTTGCTATGCCTGCTATGCTTAGAGTTGTGTCAGGTCTGGTTCATCTGGGTGATGGGCTAGAGTGAAATGCTTGTGCCAGTAATATGTGGGATGTGTTGAACATGTTTTGGTAAAGGTATCGATGAGAGGCCATGTAGGAGTACATGGTGGGTTGTTTCATTGAGGCCGTCCATAAGAACTGAGATCTGTATGTGTGATTTAAGATGCAGTTACTACCGTACATTGGGCCCGAAACAAATGGACCCTCTCGGCTTCTTAGCCACCCTAGTACTCTGTCCAGGAGTTGCAAATAGTTTATGGTGTTTGTAGGATATGTGTTGGCGGCCGTGCGTAGCGCTGACCCTAGGGGTGGGCTATGTTGTGGTAGATACACCGTGGCATGGTGTACCGAGTCACCCGTTTGGTGTCTTGGGAACCCTGTTCACATCGTTCGGGGCCGTATGTGGAAACCTCGGCCGGACTCCCTGCGGATGGAACCTGGATAGGTGATAACCTGGACTAGGGGCTTAGGTGTTTAGGTAGGCCGTGGCCGACACCCTCGCTGGGCTTCCGCTTGAAGGTTGCCGAGTACATGTCGTGTAGACGGCGGTAAGCGGTGAAAGCGTGTATGACGAAGTACACCCCTGCAGGGTATAAAACTATTCGAATAGCCGTGTCCGCGGTAAAGGACTACTTGGTTGCCTATACAGTTCATAGACAAGTTAATGGATACTACTAAAAGACTCAAGATAAGTGTGAGTACCGAGGATGGCCCCCTCGCAGGATACGAGGGAGGATCCACGGTGGAGTATTGTGATGGTGAGTAGTGGACTCGTGTGCGAAAACTATTTTGCTAAAAGATTCCGTAGGATAGCTTAGCCAAGAGTCAAAGCTGGCTTGCTGCATAAACCCCACCACCTTCTTGAGAATGAGCATGTATAGTAGGTTCTGATGTAAGACTTGCTGAGTACCTTTGTACTCATGTTTGCTTATTTATTGTTTTCAGACGACAACACTGCCCCCACCGATGGGTTTTACGTAGACCTTGACGTCGACGAGTGACTAGCCACCCAGGTGGTGATCCAGGCCATGGAGGGCCCTATGTAGATAGACAGGCTTCGAGAAGCCTTCTTTCTTTCTAGAGTCTGTACTCAGACTAGTTGCTTCCGCATGTGCTTGTATGACTGTATGACTTGAGTGTCGGGTCACGTGACCCCTACCTGTATGGAACTGTTATGTATGGCTCCCTGGAGCCTTTAAATAAAGTACTTGAGTTGTAGAGTTTTGTTGTGATGCCATGTTGTATGTACTCATATCGAGCATATTGTATGTATGATTGAAATGCTTGGTATGAGTGGGATCCGACAATCTAGTTGTTTGTCCTTCGCAGCCTTTCTTATGGGGAAATGTAGTCTAGTGCTCCTCGAGCCATAGTAGTCCGCTACAGCCAGGTTCACCGGAGTCCTGCTAGCCCAGCACTACTGTTCAGGACACTTGACTGGCCGGCATGTGTTTCACTTCGTCCCTATGTCTGTCCCTTCGGGGAAATGTCACGTGGTGATCTCCGGAGTCCTGTCTAGCCTGCTACAGCCCGGGATCCCCCGGAGTCCTGTTAGCCCAGTGCTACAGCCCAGAATCACTCGTTGATGACCGACATGTTCGTTGTGATTCATGTATGCCTGTCTCCATAGGTCTGTGCCGCTTTGGGTTCACGACTAGCCATGTCGGCCCGGGTTCTCGGTCATATGGATGCTAGCGACATTGTCATATACGCAAGCCAAAAGGCGCAAACGGTCCCGGGCCATGGTAAGGCGACACCCGTGGGATACCGTGCGTGAGGCCGCAAAGTGATATGAGGTGTTACCGGCTAGATCGATGTGGCTTAGAATCGGGGTCCTGACAATGCAAGACCTCCTCAGGGGCGGCCTCACCAGGCTGGCTCGCGAGGGGCGGAGAGATCAAGGCAAGGGACACCTCGCGAGGTTTGTGTGACGCAAGCCATGACGACTGGAGCCAGGCGGGCGCCAGCGCGCAGTGTCCTTGTTTCCTCTTTGGTGCTAAACAGGCAAGTGCAGGCGTGGAGTCCCGAGGCATCAGGCAAAGGTTTGCATATCGGTGCAACAAGACCAAGACCAGCGGGATAGCAGGACGGAGGTCACCGTGGAGCCCAAGACCGCGTCACCACGAGAGCCTTTGGCTGGCGAAGACTACTTTTGTCAGGATAGCTTGTACTAGTTGTCCCCCTTCAAATTGGCCATTGTGGTATCCCTTCCCGCCTAATATTTGGGAACAGGACCCGGGCCTCTATATATAGGACTAACCACCACCATAGGAGGGAGGATCACTCAGATCATCCTCATCCACACAAGCTCATCGAGCTCAAGAATGCCTCTCCTCAGGAGGCTGTTCTTCCCTTGTAACTGTTCATCCTCAGCCCAAGAGGCAATCCACCACACTAAACTAGAGTAGGGTATTACACCACATCGGTGGCCCGAACCAGTATAAACTCTTGTGTCTCTTGTTCTTTGGGTTCGTCGAGCTAGGCCGTGAGATCATGATGTGTGTGAGCTAGAGAGGGGGAGAGATCTTTGTGCGCAACCCACTGTTCGAACCTCAAGGGTTTTGCCGGAACCCGAAATCCGACGGACATCAATTTAAGACTTGACCCAACTGCTACACAGTTGGCCTGAATATCGGGGGCCACACCTAGTGGGTGCGCTAGCGCGCCCCCACAAAAAAGAAGCAACAGAAAAAGAAAAACAGGAGGGAAGGAAAAAACTTATGGACACGACGTGCTCCTGCTCCCGCGCCTACTCCACCTCGGCCTGGGCGAAGGCTTGGATCCGGTCCGTGCGCCCGCGCAGGCGCCGGGTCACGGCAGCCATCGTCGCCTCCTCCTGGGTCAGAGGCCCGAAGAAGACCACGCTGGGCCCGCTCCGCGTCGGCTATGACCCGACGGCCCGGCGACCCCCTGGCCTAAGCACCAGGGCATGCTCTCTGCTGGCCGCCTCCCCTGCGGCCGACGCCTTCTCCGGCACCCTTTCCGGCGCCATCGCCGGTTCGGTGGCCAGGGTGGCCTGCAGCTCAACCACCAACGGCGCCTCGCCCTTCGACGCCTAAGGCGCCCCCTCTGGCGCCATCCGCGGCACCTCCCCCAAGACGGCATCGCCGCTGTCTCCACCGGCCCCCGCCCGCTCACCCACGTCGGTCCGTTGCGGGGCGCCGTCCTCAAGAACCATGACCTCTTGATCGAGGTCCATCACATCCGCATGGCCGTCCCGGCTGCGCTCTCCCCCCGACACCAGCACAAAGACCGTCGCCGCCGCCACCGTCCCTGTCGGCATCTCCGGCCACGCCGGCTCCTCACCGGCCCACGTCGCCGCGGCGTTAACCCAGGCCTGGGTCGACGCCACCTCCGGCTCCACCACGGCCCTGTTCTGGTCCCGCCAGGCCTGGCCTTCGGCGTCGGCCAGGTCTAGGCCAAGGTCCGGATCCGCCGCCTCCGCCCGCTCCTCCTCGTCCCGGTCAAGGGTGTCGTACCGGCTCCTCCGGAACGCGGCGCCCTCATTGGACGCAGTGTCCGCCGCCGTCAGCGCCAATGAGATCAGCGACCTAAAACACAAGACAGAGTAAATACACAAGAGCCAAGCAGAGCCGCTCGGCCACTCGGTTCAAGCAAGAAAGGAACTCACCCCGGCACCACCGGAACGGCGGGCCTCGCCGCCCTCTCCTGCGGAGTGTCGCGCCTCCTCTTGGCAGCCGGCTTCGCGCCACCGTCCGGGGCCCGCGTCGCGATGTTGTCCTTCCAGTGCGGCCGGGTCGCCGCCGGTCCCCCCGGGACGATCCGGCTCCGGCCGCACCGCCACCTCCTCCGCCCAGCACCATTGCATCAACGGCTTGCGTCCGCATCGCTAGAACCATTGCGTGCCCGGAAACTCAATAAGTGAAGACAAACTTACCCACTCGGCGTCCAGCGCCTGCGTCAGCGGTCGCCCCCTCCCCTCTGCCGTGGGCCTCAGGCTCCTCTGAGGTAGCGCGCGCTACTTGCGTCCGTCCCCAGTCATAAGGATGCCAGATGGCATTCAGAAGCAACTCCTGCAGCGCGTCGGGAAGATGAGCAGCAGCTGTCGGCGTTCTGGGAACGGGGGTCCCCAGACTTGCCTGCGTGCGACCTGCGGCGTGGCTCAAAGGAGGCCCAGCATGGCCCATCTTCATCAACGCAAGACTCAAGACCCTCGCGAGGGGCCAAGCCTCGCGGGGCGGACGACACGGCGCATCCTCAGGCGTAGCCTCCTCAGGCTGGCTCGCAAGGAGGCGGAGGAATCAAGGCGGGGTACCTCGCGAGGTGCCCGTGACGCAAGCCATGACGATCGAGGGTGCCAGGCGGGCACCAGCGCGCGCAGCGTCCTTCTTTCCTCTTTGGTGCAAAGGGGGCAAGCGCAGCCGCAGAGTACCGAGGCATCAGGCAAAGGTTGCCATTTCGGTGCAACGAGACCAGGACCAAGCGGACTACAAGACGGAGGTCACCATGGAGCCCAGCACGGCGTCACCGCAGGGTCTTTTGCAGGCGAAGACCCACTTTAGTCAGGATAAGAGTACTTGCTGCCCCCCTTCAAATTAGCCCGCCATTGTTGGCTCCCTTCCCACTCGATATTTGGGAAGAGGACTAGGGCCCCTATAAATAGGGACGGCCACCCACGTAGCAAGGGTTCGGTGTGTGGATCCGACTAGCAAGCAGAGAGAGTAAGTGAGAGAGAGAGAGAAGGTGACTGAACTCCTCTCAGTAGTTCGTGGCCCCGGCCAAGAACAGACCCTCGCAAGGCTGTTCTTCCTTGTATTGTTCATCATCATCAGCCACAAGAGGCAATCCACCGACCACACACTGGAGTAGGGTATTACACCACATCGGTGGCCCGAAAAAGTATAAATCTTGTGTCTCTCGTGCAGTTCCTTTAGTAGTTTAGATCTTTGCGAGAGGGGGAGGTAGGAGGCGTGATTTCCGCGCGCACCCCAGTGTTCGAACCTTAAGGGTCTGCCGGAACCCGTGAAATCCGACATTTTGGCGCGCCAGGTAGGGGTGCACCGGAATTTGTCTCGACCACTCCGCTCCACCCTTTCGCCTCTCGGCACGGCCAAGCCCATGCGCGCCTTGGGCCCGGGGGCTACTGTCGGCGTTCTGGGAACGGGGGTCCCCAGACTTGCCTGCCTGCGGCCTGCGGCGTGGCTCAAAGGAGGCCCAGCATGGCCCATCTTCATCAACGCAAAACTCAAGACCCTCGCGAGGGGCCAAGCCTCGTGGCGCGGACAACACGGCGCATCCTCAGGCGCAGCCTCCTCAGGCTGGCTCACGAGGAGGCGGAGGAATCAAGGCAGGGTACCTCGCGAGGTGCCCGTGACGCAAGCCATGACGATCGAGGGTGCCAGGCGGGCGCCAGCGCGCGCAGCGTCCTTCTTTCCTCTTTGGTGCAAAGGGGGCAAGCGCAGCCGCGGAGTACCGAGGCATCAGGCAAAGGTTGCCATTTCGGTGCAACGAGACCAGGACCAAGCAGACTACGAGACGGAGGTCACCATGGAGCCCAGCACGGCGTCACCGCAGGGTCTTTCGTAGGCGAAGACCAACTTTAGTCAGGATAAGAGTACTTGCTGTCCCCCTTCAAATTAGCCCGCCATTGTTGGCTCCCTTCCCGCTCGATATTTGGGAAGAGGACCAGGGCCCCTATAAATAGGGACGGCCACCCACGTAGCAAAGCGTTCGGCGTGTGGATCCGACTAGCAAGCAGAGAGAGTGAGAGAGAGAGAAGGTGACTGAACTCCTCTCAGTAGTTCGTGGCCCCAGCCAAGAACAGACCCTCGCGAGGCTGTTCTTCCTTGTATTGTTAATCATCATCAGCCACAAGAGGCAATCCACCCACCACACACTGGAGTAGGGTATTACACCACATCGGTGGCCCGAACCAGTATAAATCTTGTGTCTCTCATGCAGTTCCTTTAGTAGTTTAGATCTTTGCGAGACGGGGAGGTAGGAGGCGTGATTTCCGCGCGCACCCCAGTGTTCGAACCTTAAGGGTCTGCCGGAACCCGTGAAATCCGACATTTTGGTGCGCCAGGTAGGGATGCGCCGGAATCTGTCCTCCACCACTCCGTTCTCCTCCGACCGTCGCATCCATGTCCGACGCCTGTCGGGCCCGCGCCGAGCGCCGGGCCGCCATCGCTTCTCGCGTCGCCCAGACGGCCCCCGTCGGTGGGCGTCCTCGTCGTACCCCGTCGCCCGCCGTCAACGCCGCCACCGGTCCGGCGGGGGGCGAGCAGCAAGCGTCGTCTCAGCATCCGTCCGTGCGCCAAGACGGCCACACCGCTACTCCTTCACTCGCACCAGCCGGTTCTTCGTCCCGCGCGCTCCGCGCACCCTTGGAGGCTCGAGCTGCGCTCCTCGCGGCAAACGAGCTCCTGCGCTACCGCCCCGTCGACGACGTCTACGAAGAGTGGCTCGACCGCGTCGCCGAGCTTGTCCGCGCCGCAGGGGGCTCTTCCGCGCCATCCGTTCCTCTGCGCCACACTCCGCCCCGCGCGGGCAACGAAGCTCCAGAGGCGCACCAGCCGCCTCCTTTCCAAGAAGATGCCATGGCTCCAAGGCGCTTGGCCCCTGGGCGGAACCCGCTCCGTCAGGCGCCGGCGCAGCAAGAACGGAGCTGCCAAGAAGTTCCTCGCCCGCAAGGGGCTGTCAGGGCGCTCCCTGCTCCGGCACGCCGCGACCCTGCTCCAGCCTCGGCGTGCCAAGACCCCGCTCTGCTCCTAGCTGCAGCGCGTGGGGACCCTCAAGACCAAACTCTTCATCACCCGAAGCCTTTCATGGCCACCGCAGGCTACTGTGCCTACACCACTGAGCTGCGCAGCGTCGCGTGGCCCGGCAAGTTCAAGCCAGACCTGCCTCCTCGCTATGACGGCACAACTAATCCCGCAGAGTTCCTCCAGCTCTATGAGCTGGGCATCGAGGCTGCCAGCGGGGATGAAAAGGTTATGGCGAACTGGTTCCCCATGGCGCTCAAGGAAGGAGCTCGAACCTTCGAGCATTTCTCCCCAAGGGTTTCACGGGTTCACGTTTCTTCGGCTGAACCTTCGAGCATTTCAAGACACAAATGCAGTTCTCCCCAAGCTCAAAGCAACACGCCCCCTCAGGTGGTTGGCGTGCGCCATCACATTCAGCTCAGTAGACCAGCTCAAGTGTGCAGCCACGGCCGGAGTCCTCCCGATGCTCTGCTCCCCAGTCATCAGCAACGTGTTGGTCACCAAGACCCTCATTGACGGAGGGGCAGGGCTCAACGTCTTGTCCGTGGAAACATTCAGCAATCTCCAAGTGCCCTATGACCAGCTTCAGCCGACCAAGCCTTTCTCCGGGATCACCGACGGTTCCACAGTCCCGATCAGGCAGGTCCGCCTCCCTGTCACCTTCGGGGCTCGCACCAACTACTGCACCGAGCTCATCGACTTCGACGTCGCCCACATCCGCCTGCCGTACAATGCCATCCTCGGGTACCCAGCACTGGCCAAGTTCATGGCCGTAATTCACCACGGCTACAACGTCCTCAAGATGCCAGGAAGTGGCGGAGTCATCACGGTACCCTGTGAAGAGAAGGATGCAGTGTGTTCCCTGGAGCGAGCCTATCAGGTCGCGTCCTAGAAGACCCAGATCACGGAAGCAGGAGGCTTCCTGAGACCACCCCCAACAAGAAGAAGACATCGTGAGGCTCAGCCTCTCAGGAGGCAGGCCCTTCAGGGCCTGTCTCTGCCTAGGAGGACCCTCCATCCATCGCATAGGGAAGCGCGCCCAATGCCCTCCTCAGGCAGGGCTCGGGGGCTCTCACCTGGAGGGCCACTGACCTAGCCAGGGTCACGAGGGAGGCGCTTGGGCACCATGTGGAGGCGTGCTTCGAAGCATGTTTCCCCCGAGAAGGAGCCAGGCGAGGAAGGTCAGACCAGCAGGAGTTCGTTGACAAGGCCATTCAAGAACTACAAGAGACAAGGATAATGAGAGGTTGCCGCCGCCTACCAGTTGTGGCACCACATCCAGGCGAGGATGGTGGGCTGCGCGTCTGCGTCGACGTACCAGGGCTCAATCAGATCGCCACGACGGAGCGTCTCTGGCCCTCACAAGTGGGGCGCTGCGGGGGACCACCCCACAGCTATGTTCGCATGCCCTATGGCCTGCCGAGCATGGCTGCGGCGCACCAGCGCCTCATGAGGGGCATCTGGAGCCTCAGGAAGACAGGCGTTCCGCGGCCCAGGCGGAGATGAAGACAGCTCGCGAGGAGCCACCGGTGCCTCCGGAGCCTCCCGAGGCCCCGGGGCCTGGGGGCTCGTGAGGATCAGCTTCTGCAGCCCATCAAGTCTGCTGCACCGACGCCACTACGCCGACGACATCCTCAGGTGACATCTTTCGAGCTTCATTCCCAGCTGGGAGCACCCTCCCAGGGTTGCATCACTCCCAGGCCACGTGGGTCCATCCCCGCGGCATGTATCCCCTTTTATTTCTCAGTCGTTAGTTTGCTTTGTTGGGGGCGCCCCTCGGGCTGCATCATCCCCAAGCTGCTCGGGCTAGACCCAGCGGCGTGTATCTCCCTCGCGCTTATTTCCAACTATGCATTGCCTGTCATGCTTGATTGCTTGGTGCCTGTCCGCGGCATCCTTTCTTCTCCATGTCGGCCACTTGCATGTTAAAGGGGGGTGCCTGAGCATCGCGACTCAGGGCTCTTAGGGGCTCTCCAGCCCTCACCCTCTGGCCTTGTCCATGGCATCGCGACCTGGCATACCAGCAACGGCTGAGACAAGCTCGAGGGCCGGGACCCGAGGACGTAGAGTACCGGCATCTAACCAAATTTTGCAGGGACACGTCTCAAGATACGGCCTAGTGCCAGGCGCAACCCGCCTAGAGGTAGGGCCTCGTGAGCCCCGCGCTGGCTCACGGGTGCCCAGATACACCTCACCTACTCCAACCAGCGAGCTCTTGAGCGACTAACGATCGACTAATGACTGCCATGGCAACCCGATCTTCTTTCTGTGATGAACCTGCAGGATCCTTGGAGGGGACTGCGCTAGCCAAGGCCCTCGCGAGGTTCCCTTCACCCTCGGCCTGCGAACCGCTTGCACGTTAAAGGGGGGTGCCTGAGCATCGCGACTCAGGGCTCTTACTGGCTCTCCAGCCCTCACCCTCTGGCCTTGTCCACGGCATCGCAACCTGGCATACCAGCGACGGCTGAGACAAGCTCGAGGGCCAGGACCCGAGGACGTAGAGCAGAAAGGGGAGCAGAGGCGAGGGGGAAGGGGCTCGCGAGGACCTTGCCGAGCAACTCCATCCCAACTACCCCACGGACCCGACGATGCGCTGGGGGCGATCCCCGATCCTCAAGATAAGTCACCATCCAAAGCACTGGCTACCGTGGCGCTACCCCCGCACCTAAAGCAATTCCGTACTAGCAACGTTGTTTCCCTTTCTCACCGAGCGACGGCTGCTTGGGCGCCAAAGGGGACCTCCTGAGCATCGCGACTTGGGGGCTCTTACCGGACCCCGGGTCGCTCACCTCCTGGCCTTGACTACGGCATCGCGACCTGGCATACCAGCGATGGCTGACGCCGCCTTGGGACTGGGACCTGTCGATGCAGAGCACCAAGCCCTCGCGAGGTTCAAAAGGGAGAACAAGCTATGACGAAATCAACAACTCACACAAATCCATAGCGAATGTCATGTATTAACAAATGGGACTACAGACACCTTACAAGCCCCCGTGGGGCGCATTTTGATTCCTCGCAGGGAACGGATCCTAAGGAGTGCTAACTACATGGGCTCCTGCAAAAGATGCCATCATCAACAGTGGGCCGTCAGGCGCCGGCGCCGACCCCATCCAGATCAGGGTAGGCGATGGCCTGACGAGCCCGCCCTGCTCCGGGAGCAGTGCCGGCTCGGGGGCTCGTAGCTGTCGTCGCTCGTATCCGGAGTCGCGAAGATTTCGCTGGAGTCGCTGCCCCCCCCCCGGCGCCTCCGCCAACGGAGCGGTCGACGGGCCTAGCCCTCACCAGGGCCAGGTCCTGGCCACCTCTCCCGGGGCAGCACTCCAGCCGGCGCCCGATCACGTCGAAGACCTTGAAGAACATCACCGCAGCACCGTCGTACAACAGGTGGAACACAAAGACGCCCCTCTCCTTGCAAACCCGGGCGATTTCTCTCCAGCCGCGGGACAAGTAGACCTCGCCTGGGGCAGCGACCACGACCTCAGCCTCGGTCGCGAGGGTGCTGCAGCCGGCGTGTTGCAGCCAGAGCTCCAGAGGCCCTCCTGGAGGGACGATGGAGGCGAAGAAGGGAGGCAGACGGATCCAGGACTGGAGAGGAACGACGACGTGGAGCACGAACTCTAGGGAGGAGCCCTCGGCGTGGACTCCAGGAGGAACAACCCACGCTTTCGTGACCCGACGGTGCCTACGATGGCGCCAACCGTGGAGATCAACATCGACACCCTCGGGGCCCTCGGCGGGGGCATACAAAGGAAGCGGGAACCCCGGCGGAGCCCGGTCGCACCGGGGCCTCGGCTCCACCTGCTGGTCTTCCTCACCCCGGCAGCAAAGGGCGAGCCGTTTCTTCGGCGGGAGCAGTTCAGGCCCCTCTCGAGGAGCCTTTCCCTTCTCCGCTGCAGAGAACCGGTGGATCGGAGCCATCTCACCAAGACGAAGCAAGAACTGGGGGTAGAGGAGAAAGCAAAGAGAGATGGGCTAGAAGGGGACGCGCCATACCGTACTTATAGCCGGCGAAGGCCAACCGCCGGCCTCCACGATCGCAGGTAATCATGAAACGATTTGCATGCAGGGACTTTTCCACCTCGCACGGTTACCAAGGCGTCGTGGGGAAGTGGAGACGCCCACGTCCCATCAACCGCCACGCGGCGCCCAAGGCCGCGGGCTGTTAGGGCCCGCGGCGCTTCGCCCTTGCCCTTTCGCCTCTCGGCGCGGCGCTACTGTCGGCGTTCTGGGAACGGGGGTCCCCACACTTGCCTGCGTGCGGCCTGCGGCGTGGCTCAAAGGAGGCCCAGCATGGCCCATCTTCGTCAACGCAAGACTCAAGACCCTCGCGAGGGGCCAAGCCTCGCGGGGCGGACGACACGGCGCATCCTCAGGCACAGCCTCCTCAGGCTGGCTCGCGAGGAGGCGGAGGAATGAAGGCAGGGTACCTCGCGAGGTGCCCGTGACGCATGCCATGACGATCGAGGGTGCCAGGCGGGCGCCAGCGCGCGCAGCATCCTTCTTTCCTCTTTGGTGCAAAGGGGGCAAGCGCAACCACGGAGTACCGAGGCATCAGGCAAAGGTTGCCATTTCGGTGCAACGAGACCAGGACCAAGCGGACTACGAGACGGAGGTCACCATGGAGCACAGCACGGCGTCCCCGCAGGGTCTTTCGCAGGCGAAGACCAACTTTAGTCAGGATAAGAGTACTTGTTGTCCCCTTCAAATTAGCCCACCATTGTTGGCTCCCTTCCCGCTCGATATTTGGGAAGAGGACCAGGGCCCCTATAAATAGGGACGGCCACCCACGTAGCAAGGGTTCGTTGTGTGGATCCGACTAGCAAGCAGAGAGAGTAAGTGAGAGAGAGAGAGAAGGTGACTGAACTCCTCTCAGTAGTTCGTGGCCCCAACAAAGACCAGACCCTCGTGAGGCTGTTCTTCCTTGTATTGTTCATCATCATCAGCCACAAGAGGCAATCCACCCACCACACACTGGAGTAGGGTATTACACCACATCGGTGGCCCGAACCAGTATAAATCTTGTGTCTCTCGTGCAGTTCCTTTAGTAGTTTAGATCTTTGCGAGACGGGGAGGTAGGAGGCATGATTTCCGCGTGCACCCCAGTGTTCGAACCTTAAGGGTCTGCTGAGCTGAACCTAGCCAGGGTCACGAGGGAGGCGCTTAGGCACCATGTGGAGGCGTGCTTCGAAGCACATTTCCCCCGAGAAGGAGCCAGGCGAGGAAGGTCAGACTAGCAGGAGTTCGTTGACAAGGCCATTCAAGAACTACAGGAGACAAGGATCATGAGAGGTTGCCGCCGCCTACCAGCTGTGGCACCACATCCAGGCCAGGATGGTGGGCTGCGCGTCTGCGTCGACGTACCAGGGCTCAATCAGATCACCACGACGGAGCGTCTCTGGCCCTCACAAGTGGGGCGCTGCGGGGGACCACCCCACAGCTATGTTCGCATGCGCTACGGCCTGCCGAGCATGGCTGCGGCGCACCAGCGCCTCATGAGGGGCATCATGGAGGCTCAGGAAGACAGGCGTTCCGCGGCCCTGGCGGAGATGAAGACAGCTCGCGAGGAGCCATCGGTGCCTCCGGAGCCTCCCGAGGCCCCGGGGCCTGGGGGCTAGTGAGGATCAGCTTCTGCAGCCCATCAAGTCTGCTGCACCAATGCCACTACGCCGACGACATCCTCAGGTGACATCTTTCGAGCTTCATTCCCAGCTGGGAGCACCCTCCCAGGGTGGCATCACTCCCAGGCCGCGTGGGTCCGTCCCCGTGGCATGTATCGCCTTTTATTTCTTAGTCATTAGTTTAATTTGTTGGGGGCGCCCCTTGGGCTGCATCATCCCCAAGCCGCTCGAGCTAGGCCCAGCGGCGTGTATCTCCCTCACGCTTATTTCCAACTATGCGTTGCCTGTCACGCTTGATTGCTTGGTGCCTGTCCGCGGCATCCTTTCTTCTCCATGTCGGCCACTTGCACGTTAAAGGGGGGGGGTGCCTGAGCATCGCGACTCAGGGCTCTTACCGGCTCTCCAGCCCTCACCCTCTGGCCTTGTCCATGGCATCGCGACTTGGCATACCAGCGACGGCTGAGACAAGCTCGAGGGCCAGGACCCGAGGACGTAGAGCAGAAAGGGGAGCAGAGGCGAGGGGGAAGGGGCTCGTGAGGACCTTGCCGAGCAACTCCGTCCCAACTACCCCACGGACCCGACGATGCGCTGGGGGCGATCCCCGATCCTCAAGATAAGTCACCATCGAAAGCACTGGCCACCGTGGCGCTACCCCCGCACCTAAAGCAATTCCGTACTAGCAATGTTGTTTCCCTTTCTCACCGAGCGACGGCTGCTTGGGCGCCAAAGGGGACCTCCTGAGCATCGCGACTCAAGGGCTTTTACCGGACCCCGGGTCGCTCACCTCCTGGCCTTCACCACGGCATCGCGACCTGGCATACCAGCGACGGCTGACGCTGCCTTGGGACTGGGACCTGTCGACGAAGAGCACCAAGCCCTCGCGAGGTTCGAAAGGGAGAACTAAGCTATGACGAAATCAGCAACTCACACAAATCCATAGCGAAGGTCATGTATTAACAAACAGGACTACATACACCTTACAAGCCCCCGTGGGGCGCATTTTGATTCCTCGCAGGGAACGGATCCTAAGGAGTGCTAACTACACGGGCTCCTGCAAAAGATGCCATCATCAACAGTGGGCCGTCAGGCGCCGGCGCCGACCCCATCCAGATCAGGGTCGGTGACGGCCTGACAAGCCCGCCCTGCTCCGGGAGCGGCACCGGCTCGGGGGCTCGTAGCTGTCGTCGCTCGTCTCCAGAGTCGCGAAGATTTCGCTGGAGTCGCTGGCCCCCTGGCGACTCCGCCAAGGGAGCGGTCGACGGGCCTAGCCCTCACCAGGGCGAGGTCCTGGCCACCTCTCCCGGGGCAGCACTCCAGCCGGCGCCCGATCGAGTCGAAGACCTTGAAGAACATCACCGCAGTGCCGTCATACTCCAGGTGGACCGCGAAGATGCCCCTCTCCTTGCAAACCCGGGCGATTTCTCTCCAGCCGCGGGACAAGTAGACCTCGCCCGGGGCAGCGACAACGACCTCAGCTTCGGTCGCAAGGGCTCTGCAGCCGGCGTGCTGCAGCCAGAGCTCCAGAGGCCCTCCTGGAGGGATGATGGAGGCGAAGAAGGGAGGCGGACGGATCCAGGACTGGAGAGGAACGACGATGTGGAGCACGAACTCTAGGGAGGAGCCCTCGGCGTGGACTCCAGGAGGAACAACCCACGCCTTCGTGACCCGACGGCGCCTACGACGGCGCCGACTGCGGAGATCAGCATCAACACCCTCGGGGCCCTCGGCGGGGGCGTACAAAGGAAGCGGGAACCCCGGCGGAGCCCGCTCGCACCGGGGCCTCGGCTCCACCTGCCGGTCTTCCTCGCCCCGGCTGCAAAGGGCGAGCCGTTTCTTCAGCGGGAGCGGTTCAGGCCCCTCTCGAGGAGCCTTTCCCTTCTCCGCTGCAGAGAACCGGCGGATCGGAGCCATCTCACCAAGACGAAGTAAGAACTGGGGGCAGAGGAGAAAGCAAAGAGAGATGGACTGGAAGGGCACGCGCCATACCGTACTTATAGCTGGCGAAGGCCAACCGCCGGCCTCCACGATCGCAGGTAATCATGACACGATTTGCATGCAGGGACTTGTCCACCTCGCGCGGTCACCAAGGCGTCGTGGGGAAGTGGAGACGCCCACGTCCCATCAACCGCCACGCGGCGCCCAAGGCCGCAGGCTATTAGGGCCCGCGGTGCTTCGCCCTTGCCCTTTCGCCTCTCGCTACGGCCAAGCCCATGCGCGCCTTGGGCCCGGGGGCTACTGTCGGCGTTCTGGGAACGGGGGTCCCCAGACTTGCCTGCCTGCGGCCTGCAGCGTGGCTCAAAGGAGGCCCAGCATGGCCCATCTTCATCAACGCAAAACTCAAGACCCTCGCGAGGGGCCAAGCCTCGCGGGGCGGACAACACGGCGCATCCTCAGGCGCAGCCTCCTCAGGCTGGCTCGCAAGGAGGCGGAGGAATCAAGGCAGGGTGCCTCGCGAGGTGCCCGTGACGCAAGCCATGACGATCGAGGGTGCCAGGCGGGCGCCAGCGCGCGCAGCGTCCTTCTTTCCTCTTTGGTACAAAGGGGGCAAGCACAGCCACGGAGTACCGAGGCATCAGGCAAAGGTTGCCATTTCGGTGCAACGAGACCAGGACCAAGCAGACTACGAGACGGAGGTCACCATGGAGCCCAGCACGGCGTCACCGCAGGGTCTTTCGCAGGCGAAGACCAACTTTAGTCAGGATAAGAGTACTTGCTGTCCCCCTTCAAATTAGCCCGCCATTGTTGGCTCCCTTCCCACTCGATATTTGGGAAGAGGACCAGGGCCCCTATAAATAGGGACGGCCACCCACGTAGCAAAGGGTTCGGCGTGTGGATCCGACTAGCAAGCAGAGAGAGTAAGTGAGAGAGAGAGAAGGTGACTGAACTCCTCTCAGTAGTTCGTGGCCCCAGCTAAGAACAGACCCTCGTGAGGCTGTTCTTCCTTGTATTGTTCATCATCATCAGCCACAAGAGGCAATCCACCCACCACACACTGGAGTAGGGTATTACACCACATCGGTGGCCCGAACCAGTATAAATCTTGTGCCTCTCGTGCAGTTCCTTTAGTAGTTTAGTTCTTTGCGAGACGGGGAGGTAGGAGGCGTGATTTCCGCGCGCACCCCAGTGTTCGAACCTTAAGGGTCTGCCGGAACCCGTGAAATCCGACATTTTGGCGCACCAGGTAGGGGTGCGCCGGAATTTGTCTCGACCACTCCGCTCCGCCTCCTGTCGCATCGCTATCACCATGTCCGGTGACCAGGCGGGCAACCAAGGTCCATGGGCGGCATGGCCCACCTGCTCGGAGCCGCCCGCCTCGGGTGGCCCCGCGCCCCAGGCAGCTCGCAGCCCGCAGGGCGCTGCGGGCCACGGGCGACGCGGACAGGCTTCCGCAACCCTCACACCGCGGCAAGCGCGGTCGGTGGCAAGGGCCTCCAATCACGCCGCAACCACGACGCCGTACACCCGCCGGGAGCAGGCGAATTGAAGGGCCACGCTCACGGTGGCCCGGGAGCTGCTGCGGTGGAGTCTGCTGGAGGGTGGCCACGACGTGCTGCTGGAGCGGGTGGCGGAGCTCCTGGGCTTCGCCGCCTCGGGGGCTCACCCCTTCTCCACCCAGCTCCCATCTCAAGCCCAGGGCGGTCCGCGCGGGGGCTCCGCGCACGCCCGCGGACTCCAAGGCTACTCCGACGCCAGCGAAGCTATCGGCACAGGACCGGCGGCGGTGCTGCCTCCGCCGCCGACCTGCGAAGGAGAAAGACTTGACGTGACCCGCAGCCCCGGAGGGCTGCCACGCTGCCACCCTGTAGTAGGCACGGCAGGTGGGACCGCGTGGCATGCGGGGCATCACGGCGTGGCATTCGGGATGACGGCGACGGAGGAATACGCGCCCCTCATGCTGGACCAAGGACACCCTCGCGAGAGCAGGCAAGGCTCGCTCCTCGGCCCAAGCTGGGGGACAAGGCAGTGGAAGCTGAGCCCTTCCACGAGACCATGGACGAACCCGCTGGCCACGCTGGAGGCAACGACTATCGGGCACCGCTAACTCTTTAGGGGCAGGTATATGCTAACCATGGATCACAGGAGGTGCAGGTCACCACGGCAAGCAGCTGCCCTCCTCCCACAGTTTCCTACCCCTCGGGAGGAGGGCGCAGGGAGCTGCGGGACAGGGGTCGAGATCCTACATCACCACCGCGGTGTTCGGAGAAAGGCGTTCTCAGGAGGTAGGCCCTCTGCTGGGGAGGTGCCTCAGGGCCTGCCCCTGGCAGAGGACCCGTGGTCGTCGGGGGAACCGCTGGCGACCGCTCTACCCCATCGGGCGGCGTCCTGGGTTCCGGTCGTTGCTGATGGCACTAGAGTGTGGCGCAAGGAGGGGCCCTCGTCTGGCGATATGAAGCAAGGCCAGTACCTGTGAAGAAGTCCCAGTGCCTATGAAGCTCGCCGCCTCATGACACTCTCACGTAATAATGAGTGGGGCTGTACACGCCCCGGAGTCTCAGGGGTGCCGGCCTCAGGCCCTGGGGCTCCCTCCCACGCCCAGTGGACAACACTTAGCTCCGCGCTGGTGAGAAGACGTCCAATACTAGATTAGGTGCCGGATGCGGCTTTTTGTCTGCTTTTCGTTGCCTTTCCCTTTGGCTCTTGCTTTCCCCCGCTGGATTTAAGTTGGATTCGAATTTGAGACTTGCGTGTGTTCGGGGAAGGGGTGCTTATTCTCGCTCGAGCCGTTTCTCGCGTTCTAGTTACCGCTTCATCACAGCTGCCTCCCCTCGCGAGCCCCTCGCGAGTCGGATTAGGCCTGGCTCGTGCGCAACCCAGGCTATCCAGTCGCTCCCTCTCGGGAGGATTTTCGGGTGCCTGCGGAGGTTGTCCTGTTTAAAAAGGCCCGGAGCCTGTGAAGCAAGGCGAGTGCCTGTGAAGCTATCGCATTAAGGAAAAGGCCCAGAGCCTGTGAAGCAAGGCGAGTGCCTGTGAAGCCCTCACATTCTGGAAAAGGCCCAGAGCCTGTGAAGCAAGGCGAGTGCCTGTGAAGCCCTCGCGTTCCGGAAAAGGCCCAGAGCCTGTGAAGCAAGGCGAGTGCCTGTGAAGCCCTCGCGTTCTGGAAAAGGCCCAGAGCCTGTGAAGCAAGGCGAGTGCCTGTGAAGCCCTCGCGTTCTGGAAAAGGCCCAGAGCCTGTGAAGCAAGGCGAGTGCCTGTGAAGCCCTCGCGTTCTGGAAAAGGCCTAGAGCCTGTGAAGCAAGGCGAGTGCCTGTGAAGCCCTCGCATTTTGGAAAAGGCCCAGAGCCTGTGAAGCCCTCGCGTTCTGGAAAAGGCCCAGAGCCTGTGAAGCAAGGAGAGTGCCTGTGAAGCCCTCGCGTTCTGGAAAAGGCCCAGAGCCTGTGAAGCAAGGCAAGTGCCTGTGAAGCCCTCGCGTTCTGGAAAAGGCCCAGAGCCTGTGAAGCAAGGCGAGTGCCTGTGAAGCCCTCGCGTTCCGGAAAAGGCCCAGAGCCTGTGAAGCAATGCGAGTGCCTGTGAAGCCCTAGCGTTCTGGAAAAGGCCCAGAGCCTGTGAAGCAAGGCGAGTACCTGTGAAGCCCTCGTGTTCTGGAAAAGGCCCAGAGCCTATGAAGAAGGCGAATGCCTGTGAAGTCTTTACGCTCTGGAGAAGGCCCAGAGCCTGTGAAGAAGGCCGACGCCTATGAAGTTTTTCATCAGCAACAACCTCACATCCTGAGGACCCAACTAGAGAGCACCCCAGGCGTCGCGCCCCCCTGCAGGCCGCCTCGGGGCTAGCGTGGGGCAAAGATAAACCAGCCCACCGTCAGGCACGCGCGCAATTTGACTACTACTGATACGCTGGACACAAGTTTTTATATGAGAGGCTTCCCCTCGCAAAATGCTCTCACGACCGTCAGGCCAAACACCTGAGTTCTACTCATGCAGGGTAAAAGACAAGAGAAGTACATGGTCAGTTTGACAAATCCCCCAATGCATCCTTGGGGGTGCCTCCCGAGCTGTCGCTGGCATCACTGAATCCGCCCTCGTCGGCTGCGCCACCACCAGCGGCGTCGGGGCCATCCACCACGCCGCCTTCGTCGGCAGCCACGACCACGTAGTCATCATCCGAAGTGAAGGCTCGGACGAGAGCATCCACGTTGTTCTCCACCCAATCCGCCAGGTCGCCTCGGATGGCCTGGGGAACTAGGGCGATGGCGGCATCAAAGTCGAAGTGGGATCCATGTTCCGGAGATGGCTGGAGACGCGGGAAAAGGCGCGCCTGAGTAGGGCGCGGCTCCTCTCCTCCACCAACCTGTCGGCCCTGACCGACCGAGCCTCCAGCTGCGTTACCACGACGGTGAAGAACTGCAGGTTGCTGGCATAGTTAATCGTGTGCGGCTCGCCGACGGCCACCTCACAGATGTTGCCCAAGGCTGTTTTAGCCCTCACCCTGAGCGTGGTGAGCATGGGGCCGTGCGCGTGCTCCAGGACCCGCCGCTGGCGTATTTCGTCGGTGTTCTGACGCTCAACGGCCTCGGCCTCTTCCATCCGCTGACGAAGACGGAGCACCTCGGCCTGGGAGGCAGCCAGCTCCTTTTGCGCTGCCTCGAGGGCGGCCCGGGAGGCGTCGACCAGTCGCGTCGCCTCATCGCGTTGGGCCCTCAGGGCTGCGGTTCTGCCCTCGGCTTCGACCCGGATCATCCCCAGCTTCCCCTCGAATTCTCGCTCGAGGCCTTGGCGCGCCGTCGCCACCCGACGACAAACCTCCTCCAGGACACGCGCTTCCCGTGTAGCGACATTGTCTTCCGCCTGCGTCACTAGGCGCTCCCTTGTCTCCAGCCGCTCGTACTCGCGAGTGCGTTCATCGGCTTCCAGCGTCAACGCTTCTTCGCGCCTCTGGAGCTCGGCTCGGTCGCTGGAGGCCACCCGCATTGACGCAAGGGCCAGCTCATGCAGCTCCGCTTGCTCCTCCAGTGAGTGGCACCGGGCCAGGAGCTCGCGAGCCCGCTCCTCCGCTGCCGCTCGCCATTGGTCAGCTCTCTGGGCCTCCTCGGTGGCCTGGGATCGGGCCACTCAAGAGGCCTCCAGCGACGCCTTCGCCTCTTCGTCATCAAGATCCCGCTGACGACGCGCGAGGGCAATGGCGGCCTCCAGCTCGCGCTTCCCTGCAGCCAGGCACAGGCCCTCGGCCTCCAGGCGCGCGTCTTCGTCAGCGAGCTCCTCCCCAAGCAAGTTCACTGCATCGGCCGCTCTTCGAAGGAACCCTTCGCGGCGGGCGCGGTGCTCCCGAGCGCGCTCAAGCACATCTTCCACACCATCATTCGCCCCAAGCAAGCGTCGGGGGCCGCGAATCATCGTTCCTCCTCCAGGCAGGGGGCTGGGGGCTGGCACCCTCGCGATGGCCGGGCGCATCGCGCCGGAAGCCCGGCCTAGAGCCAGCCCGTCTCTAGATGAGGGGCGCAGGAGGCGCCTCAACCAGTCACGGTCCCCGACCAGACGAGAAGCCCACGGCAAGCTGGCTATTCCCCGAGAGGGCTCGCGAATGAAAATCGCGGGGAATGACGGGCCGCGGTGCACCTCGGGATGGTCCGCCCCTTCAGACGCCCTCACCACCAGGGCAGAGCTGCTCGGAGCATTTGAAGACTGTAGAGGGGACGAAGCTGAGGGAGGCGACACGTGGAAACATGAAGCAACACGCCCCCTCAAGCTAAACGTCCCACGGGGGCTTGTAAGGTGTCTGTAGTCTCGTTTGTTAATACATGACCTTCGCTATGGATTTGTGTGAGTTGCTGATTTCATCATAGCATAGTTCTCCCTTTCGAACCTCGCGAGGGCTTGGTGCTCTGCGTCAACAGGTCCCAGTCCCAAGGCGGCGTCAGCCGTCGCTGGTATGCCAGGTCTCGATGCCGTGGTCAAGGCCAGGAGGTGAGCGACCCGGGGTCCGGTAAGAGCCCCTGAGTCGCGATGCTCGGGAGGTCCCCTTTGGCGCCCAAGCAGCCGTCGCTCGGTGAGAAAGGGAAACAACGTTGCTAGTACGGAATTGCTTTAGGTGCGGGGGTAGCGCCACGGTAGCCAGTGCTTTGGATGGTGACTTATCTTGAGGACCGGGGATCGCCCCCAGCGCATCGTTGGGTCCGTGGGGTAGTTGGGATGGAGTTGCTCGGCAAGGTCCTCGCGAGCCCCTTCCCCCTTGCCTCTGCTCCCCTTTCTGCTCTACGTCCTCGGGTCCTGGCCCTCGGGCTTGTCTCAGCCGTTGCTGGTATGCCAGGTCGCGATGCCGTGGACAAGGCCAGAGGGTGCGGACTGGAGAGCCAATAAGAGCCCTGAGTCGCGATGCTCAAGCACCCCCCCCTTTAACATGCAAGTGGTTCGCGCAGGCGAGGGTGAAGGGAACCTCGCGAGGGCCTTGGCTAGCGCAGTCCCCTCCAAGGATCCTGCAGGTTCATCACAGAAAGAAGATGGGGTTGCCATGGCAGTCATTAGTCGATCGTCAGTCGCTCAAGAGCTCGCTGGTTGGAGTAGGTGAGGTGTATCTGGGCACTCGTGAAACAGCGCGGGGCTCACGAGGCCCTACCTCTAGGCGGGTTGCGCCTGGCACTGGGCCGTATCTTGAGATGTGTCCCTGCAAAATTTGGTTAGATGCCGATACTCTACGTCCTCGGGTCCCGGCCCTCGAGCTTGTCTCAGCCGTTGCTGGTATGCCAGGTCGTGATGCCATGGACAAGGCCAGAGGGTGAGGGCTGGAGAGCCGGTAAGAGCCCTGAGTCGCGATTCTCAGGCAACCCCTTTAACATGCAAGTGGCCGGCATGGAGAAGAAAGGATGCCGCGGACAGGCACAAAGCAATCAAGCATGACAGGCAAGGCATAGTTGGAAATAAGCGTGAGGGAGATACACGCCGCTGGGCCTAGCCCGAGCGGCTTGGGGATGATGCAGCCCGAGGGGCGCCCCCAACAAAGCAAACTAACGATTGAGAAATAAAAGGGGATACATGCCGCGGGGACGGACCCACGCGGCCTAGGAGTGATGCAACCCTGGCAGGGTGCTCCCAGCCGGGAATGAAGCTCGAAAGGTGTCACCCGAGGATGTCGTCGGCGTAGTGGCGTTGGTGCAGCAGACTTGATGGGCTGCAGAAGCTGATCCTCACGAGCCCCCAGGCCCCGGGGCCTCGGGAGGCTCCGGAGCCACCGATGGCTCCTCGCGAGCTGTCTTCATCTCGCCAGGGCCGCGGAACGCCTGTCTTCCTGAGCCTCCATGATGCCCCTCGTGAGGCGCTGGTGCGCCGCAGCCATGCTCGGCAGGCCGTAGGGCACGCGAACATAGCTGTGGGGTGGTCCCCCGCAGCGCCCCACTTGTGAGGGCCAGAGACGCTCCGTCGTGGCGATCTGATTGAGCCCTGGTACGTCGATGCAGATGCGCAACCCACCATCCTCGCCTAGATGTGGTGCCACAGCTGGTAGGCGGCGGCATCCTCTCATGATCGTTGTCTCCTGTAGTTCTTGAATGGCCTTGTCAATGAAATCCTGCTGGTCTGACCTTCCTCGCCTTGCTCCTTCTCGGGGGAAACGTGCTTCGAAGCACGCCTCCACATGGTGCCCAAGCGCCTCCCTCGTGACCCTGGCTAGGTTGGTGCCCCTCCAGGTGAGAGCCCCCGAGCCCTGCCTGAGGAGGGCGCTGGGCGCGCTTCCCTATGCGATGGAAGGAGGGTCCTCCTGGGCAGAGACGGGCCCTGAAGGGCCTGCCTCCTGAGGGGCTGTGCCTGACGACGTCTTCTTCTTCTTAGGGGTGGTCTCAGGAAGCCTCCTACTTCCGCGATCTGGGTCTTCTAGCGACGTGGCCTGATAGGCTCGCTCCAGGGAACACACTGCATCCTTCTCTTCACAGGGCACCGTGATGACTCCGCCACTTCCTGGCATCTTGAGGACGTTGTAGCCATCGTGAGTTGCGGCCATGAACTTGGCCAGTGCTGGGTACCCGAGGATGGCGTTGTACGGCAGGCGGATGTGGGCGACGTCGAAGTCGATGAGCTCGGTGCGGTAGTTGCTGCGAGCCCCGAAGGTGACAGGGAGGCGGACCTGCCCGATCGGGACTGTGGAACCGTCGGTGATCCCGGAGAAAGGCTTGGACGGCTGAAGCTGGTCATAGGGCACTTGGAGGTTGTTGAATGTTTCCACGGACAGGACGTTGAGCCCTGCCCCTCTATCGATGAGGGTCTTGGTGACCAACACGTTGCCGATGACTGGGGAGCAGAGCATCAGGAGGACTCCGGCCATGGCTGCGCATGTGAGCTGGTCTGCTAAGCTGAACGTGATGGCGCACGCCGACCACATGAGGGGGCATGTTGCTTCGAGCTTGGGGAGAACTGCATTCACTTCGTGGGCAAACTGCTTGAAGATACGTTGAGAGGCTGGGGCTTGAGCTCCGCCTAGGATGTAGGCGATTGCGCGCGGC
Organism: Triticum monococcum; assembly: GCA_034509565.1. Taxonomy (NCBI): domain Eukaryota; kingdom Viridiplantae; phylum Streptophyta; class Magnoliopsida; order Poales; family Poaceae; genus Triticum; species Triticum monococcum. Next base: position 358,630,652 of record CM067845.1, on the reverse strand, counting down.
TCCTGGAAGCCCCCAGCCCCCTCGTCTTGATGGCGGTCTTCGTTCCTCCTTGGCTGAGGCGGCAGCGGGGGTAGGCCTGCGTTGCCATGAGGGCCATCCTCACGAGGATGATCCCTCCAGTCTCCCTCGCGAGGCAGGTCCCGCCAGCGGTCCTCGCGAGGCTGGTCGCGCCAGCCCTAGCGCGGGCCGCAATCTTCCCAGTGTCCTGGGTTTCTTCCTCCTCCTCGGTCATAGCCCCGGTCAGCACGGTCAGGGCGACGGCCGATCCTTCCCTCTCGCACGGCGCGGAGTTCTTGACATTCGTTGGTGTTGTGGGTGTGGAGGTCATGGTACACACAGTACCGGTTGCCTCCGGAGGATTCGGGCAGATCCTTGCCCCGCTTGGTGTCTGGTTCTGCGGCGAGTACGGCAGCCCCTTTGTGCATCACATCCTTGGCCTTGGGCTTCTTCTCTTCTGGGTCCGCGGCAGGCAGCTCGAGGAGGGAGAGACGTCCCTCCTCAGCCTTGGCGCACTTGTTCGCCAAGTTGAACAGCTCCAGGGAGGTGCAGAGGTATTCGTGCATCGACAACTCCTCCTTCATCTTGACGTCACGCACGCCGTCGGAGAAGGCCAAGATGATGGCCTCTGCGGACACCCAGGGGATCTTGAGGCGCACGCTGTTGAAGCGCTGGATGTATTTTTGCAGGGTCTCTCCGGGTTGTTGCTTGATGCGGCGCATGTCGCTCACGGCGGGCGGCCGGTCGCGAGTACCTTGGAAGTTGGCGATGAAGCGGGTGCGCATCTGGTCCCAGGAGGAGATCGTGCCTGGAGCCAGGTTCAGGAGCCAGGTTCGAGCTCCTTCCTTGAGCGCCATGGGGAACCAGTTCGCCATGACCTTTTCATCCCCGCTGGCAGCCTCGATGCCCAGCTCATAGAGCTAGAGGAACTCTGGGGGATCAGTTGTGCCGTTGTAGCGAGGACGAAGGTCTGGCTTGAACTTGTCGGGCCATGCGACGCTGCGCAGCTCAGTGGTGTAGGCACAGCAGCCTGCGGTGGCCACGAAAGGCTTCGGCTGATGAAGAGCTTGGTTTTGAGGGTCCCCACGCGCTGCAGCTAGGAGCAGAGCGGGGTCTTGGCGCGCCGGGGCGGGAGCAGGGTCGCGGCGTGCCGGAGCAGGGAGCACCCTGGCAGCCCCTTGCAGGCGAGGAACTTCTTGGCAGCTCCGTTCTTGCTACGCCGGCGCCTGACGGAGCGGATTCCGCCTAGGGGCCAAGCGCCTTGGAGCCATGGCATCTTCTTGGAAAGGAGGCGGCTGGTGCGCCTCTGGAGCTTCGTTGCCCGCGTGGGGCGGAGTGTGGCGCAGAGGAATGGACGGCTTAGAAGAGCCCCCTGCGGCGCGAACAAGCTCGGTGACGCGGTCGAGCCACTCTTCGTAGACGTCGTCGACGGGGCGGTAGCGTAGGAGCTCATTTGCTGCGAGGAGCGCAGCTCGAGCCTCCAAGGGTGCGTGGAGCGCGCGGGACGAAGAACCGGCTGGTGCGAGTGATGGAGTAGCGGTGCGGCCGTCTTGGCGCACGGACGGATGCTGAGATGATGCTTGCTGCTCACCCCCAGCCGGACCGGTGGCGATGTTGACGGCGGGCGATGTGGAACGATGAGGACGCCCACCGACGGGGGCCGTCTGGGCGACGCAAGAAGCGATGGCGTCCCGGCGCTCGGCGCGGGCCCGACGGGCGTCGGACATGCATGCGACGGTGGGAGGAGAATGAAGTGGTGGAGGACAGATTCCGGCGCACCCCTACCTGGCGCGCCAAAATGTCGGATTTCACGGGTTCCGGCAGACCCTTAAGGTTCGAACACTGGGGTGCGCACGGAAATCACGCCTCCTACCTCCCCGTCTCGCAAAGATCTAAACTACTAAAGGAACTGCACGAGAGACACAAGATTTATACTGGTTCGGGCCACCGATGTGGTGTATTACCCTACTCTAGTGTGTGGTGGGTGGATTGCCTCTTGTGGCTGATGATGATGAACAATACAAGGAAGAACAGCCTCGCGAGGGTCTGTTCTTGGCTGGGGCGACGAACTACTGAGAGGAGTTCAGTCACCTTCTCTCTCTCTCTCTCACTTACTCTCTCTGCTTGCTAGTCGGATCCACACGCCGAACCCTTTGCTACGTGGGTGGCCGTCCCTATTTATAGGGGCCCTGGTCCTCTTCCTAAATATCGAGCGGGAAGGGAGCCAACAATGGCAGGCTAATTTGAAGGGGGACAGCAAGTACTCTTATCCTGACTAAAGTTGGTCTTCGCCTGCGAAAGACCCTGCGGTGACGCCGTGCTAGGCTCCATGGTGACCTCCGTCTCGTAGTCCGCTTGGTCCTGGTCTCGTTGCACCGAAATGGCAACCTTTGCCTGATGGCTCGGTACTCCGCGGCTGCGCTTGCCCCCTTTGCACCAAAGAGGAAAGAAGGACGCTGCGCGCGCTGGTGCCCACCTGGCACCCTCGATCATCATGGCTTGCGTCACGGGCACCTCGCGAGGTACCCCGCCTTGATTCCTCCACCTCCTCGCGAGCCAGCCTGAGGAGGATGCGCCTGAGGATGCGCTGTGTTGTCCGCCCTGCGAGGCTTGGCCCCTCGCGAGGGTCTTGAGTCTTGCGTTGATGAAGATGGGCCATGCTGGGCCTCCTCTGAGCCACGCCGCAGGCCGCAGGCAGGCAAGTCTGGGGACCCCCGTTCCCAGAACGCCGACAGCAGCAAAGTATGGAGACCAGGGACTCACCGCGGGTGTCGGGTTCGCTTGGCTGTACGGAGACTTCCCAAACTCCCAGTCGTCCCGCAGGTTGGCCTTGGAGATAACATTGACCCGGCGGGCAACCTAGTCTGCCCCCAGCCGCAAGTTCAACATGCGGTTGGGGTCCTGAAGCCCGGTCATCTCACTAATAAGGTGGCTGCGCTGCCGCAGCGCTAGCACTCGGCGCTTGATGAAGGCGGTGATGAGGTTGGTGCCGGTGAGCCCTTCCCGCTCCTTCATCACCGACACCCGCTCGCACATGTTGAGCACCTCCTGCGACGGGTGCTTGGGGTAGTACCCCCAGTTCTGTTTCTCCCTCGGCGGCGAGTTGACAAAGGGCGGCAAGTTGATGGAGTTCGCACCGAGGTTGCGGACGTAGAAGAAGTAATTGTGCCACTTCTTGGCAGAATCCTCCAGTGGCATCTTCGAGCAGTCAGTGCCCGACCGCTTGGAGATGACGGCGTCCCCGCACTCGGGCATCTCCCTGGCCCTCGGCCCGAGCTTCTTCAAGGAGAAGAAGCGCACCCGGAGGTTGATCGAAGGCTTGATCCCTAGGTACCCCTCGCAGAGGGTGACGAAGCCTGAAAGCTGCATGGTGGCGCTGGAGTCTGAAGAGGTCCAGGAAGTCGCGGAAGAAGGTGCTCGCGGGAAGCCCGAACCCACGGTTGAAGTGCGGGTAGAAGACCACGCGCTCCGTGCCCTCTGGCCACGGCTCCCGCTTGCCCCGCGGAAGGCGCACGGCAACCTTTGTCTCCCCCGGCAAGCACCTAGATGTGCGAAGATAGGTGATGTTGTCTAGGGTGACGTTCGAGCCCATCCACGAGCCCGACGGCAGCGCCATCGACAAAGACGAAAAAGAGAAAGGAAGAAGGATGGCGATGAAGCTCTGCTTGAAGCGGTGGGCGTCGCAGCACACGGTGGTCGCAAGAAGCAGAGGAAGGAAGAAGGAGCAGGGGAGCGCGAGTGAGAATGACTTCCACCGACCCCCTCTCCCAACTTATAACCCACGATTCGAAACATGGGGAAGTGGGATTGTTTGGGCTCGCCCCTCCCACTTCCCCGCGATAACTGCGCACATACGTGCACAATAACTGCATCGAGAATGGCAACCGGCCCGCGGAAGCTACAATAAATCCGCGCACGCGGGCTGATGGCGCGCCACGGCGGGCCCCAACGCGTCGCCCCGTCCTATCGCGCGCATGGCCTGTTAGGCCCCTCGGGCTCCCGGGCACCACATGGCACCCGCACGAAGCCCGAAAGATCGGCCCAAGATTCGATGGACTATTCGGTTCCCGCCCTTGCTGGGGTGCCGCGATCCGGCTTCCGGAAGCCGTTACGCAGCGGGTGTTGCCAGACCCGGTGGCCGCAAAATTCGCTTCCTCGAGGGGGGGACTGCAAAGGCCCTCCCATCCGAAGACGGTGGACCTTCACATCTTCGGGGACTACTATCGGGGGGGGGGGGGTGAACCCCAGGCAGACAACGGAAACCGGATCCTTTTCAAAAACAACGGGACCATTAACGCCCCTCAAGACGGCTCATGCTTGGCTAGGTCCCTCAACCCAGCCAAGCCCCTCGACCCCGCCAAACTCCTCAACCCGGCCGGACTCCTCAACTCGGCCCCAACAACCAGCTCAAGACAGCTGAACCTGGCACATCAAGACTTCTCCAACAAGCCATCTCGACCCTTGGCGCGTTCCTCAACCCGGCCACGGGTCAGCTCCCGTCCCATCCCAGTCATACGATGGGACGAGTCTCCATCTACCGATGCCCGAGGCAACAGTGGCCCCACCCATGCCTCTGGTCAGCCGGGGCGTGGCAACAGTGCCCCACCTACTTGCTGACCAGGGTCGGCGTGGAAACAGTGCGAAGATCGTCACCAATGATGTTAGCAAGCAGTGACCTGACGGAGCGCCACTGTAGCCGACTCAACCCGGCCACTCTATGACGATTGACAAGACGACCAACATTGCCCCCGTACCCAGTGGGCCCCACGCCCGAAGAATCCGGCGAGCCCTGACCCCCGGTGGGTCCCAGCGCCGGCTTCCCGGACAATGACAACCCGGCCCCATGGCATTGTAACATTACCATTGTACACCTCGGGGTTGACCTATAAAATCCCCCAGGAGCCCTCATGCATAAAGAGACGCGATCATTCACTTACTCAGACACACGTGGCAAGCAACACCTAAGGAGAGGGAGCAGCCTAGGCCTTGTCATGCCTTCCTTCTTCCTCCATACAGCTCTAGGAGCAACTATGTACTGATACGTATCAACTACACTCGGCAGGACTAGGGGTGTTATATATCCGGAGATCCCCGAACCTGGGTATGTCATGCACCCCGCACTCGCTCATGCCGACCGTGCCTTTGGAGCCCACCAGTGCCCTCGAGCCTCCTCCTATCTTTATCCATCCCTTGGCATCTACCGTGGTCCGACCACGACAGGTGTGATCCTGAAGACTTGATATTCATGCGAGGAATATGAAGCTTGAAGACTTCTGTTTTTGTAGTTTCGTTTTTCTCTTTCTTGAGTCATAGGAAACACCGTATTGTTAAAGGGGGTCGAAGTAAAACTAAGGAAAAGTTTCCAAAGTGATGCTCATCTCAAAATCGTACACCTACCAATCCTTTCGAGTGAAGCCATTGGAAATCTCATACAGTTCAGTCAATTTCTTCAGTGACATAGACGAAGATCTTCTAGTCTCTGAGGAATTTGTTTTGACTGAGGAGTTAGGAATTCGCCAGTGCGGATTGCCTACAAGTGAGGAACATGATAGCCCTGAGGAATTTGATAGTCAAATTTCTGGTCGTTGTTGTGCTATGCGTCAGCTGTCCCAAAATATCAACCCACCTAACGGTCATATCATTAAAGGGCATTTATGTCTTATCATGACAGGCTGCTCCCTAGGCTATAAATAGCCGCCCCCTACAGCCACTAGCTAGTTGGCCGCTTCGTGAGAAACTGACACTTGTCATTGAGAGCATCCCATCCTCCAAGGACTTTGAACGAAAATCATCAAGTGAGGTGAAAGTGCAACTATCCCTAGGTGGTTTTGGTAATTACTAACAACATATAGCTCATTGAACTAATACTATGTCAAGATGATCATTTCAGAAAGTTCAATGATTGGCATGGCACAGATTAGGAATGTGGACCCCTCAAAATGCGAAGGACACACATTGGCTCCAGCTCAAGACTCTGCATTTTCATTTTAGTGATGCAAGATCACATTGAGTCCATAGGAAAAGCCAATACTATTAAAAGGGGATGAGGTGTTGCTTAATGACTTACTTGCTCAAAATGCTTAGTGATATGCTCCAAAAACCCTCAACCACTTTCTCATATCCACATATGTCCCAAACCAAAAGTCAAACTCTTCCCCACCGAAATATTCTATCCGGCGCCACCGAGTTCACTTGACATAGCCACTGCTAGAAACCCTAGTCATTTCGGTCTCACCGATTGGGATCTCAGTCTCACCAAGATGGGATTGCAAACTCTTTGTTTCCCTTCATAATGTTCTGGTCCAACCGAAATGAGCGATCGGTCCCACCGAGTTCGCAATGCAAACTCTCTGTTTCCCCTTCGTAACGTTTCAGTCCAACCGAAATGAGCGATTTGGTCCCACTGAGTTTGTCTGACCAACTCTCTGGTTAGCTTATTACCAAAGTTGGTCCCACCAAGTTTGGGTAATCGGTCTCACCGAGAATACGTTGTGGCCTAACCCTAATAAAATCAGTCCCACCGAGTTGACATGTCGGTCCCACCGAAAAGCTTAACGTTCACATTTTGAACTAAATCGGTCTGACCGAGTATTCGGATTCGGTCCCACCGGGTTTGGTGAATTGTGTGTAATGGTTAGATTTTGTGTGGATGCTATATATACCCCTCCACCCTTCCTTCATTAGCAAGGAGAGCCATCAGAATGTGCCTACACTTCAGCATTCATTTTCTGAGATAGAACCACCTACTCATGCGTTGAGACCAATATATTCCATTCCAACCATTTGAATCTTGATCTCTTGCCTTCCCCAAGTTGCTTTCCACTCAAATCATCTTTCCACCAAATCCAAATCTTTGAGAGAGAGAGTTGAGTGTTGGGGAGGCTATCATTTGAAGCACAAGAGCAAGGAGTTCATCATCAACACACTGTCTATTACCTTTTGGAGAGTGGTGTCTCCTAGATTGGTTAGGTGTCACTTGGGAGCCTCCGTCAAGATTGTGGAGTTGAACCAAGGAGTTTGTATGGGCAAGGAGATCGCCTTCTTAGTGAAGATCTACCCTAGTGAGGCAAGTCCTTCATGGGTGATGGCAATGGTGGGATAGACAAGGTTGCTTCTTCGTGGACCCTTCGTGGGTGGAGCCCTCCATGGACTCATGCAACTGTTACCATGCGTGGTTTGAAGTCTCCATCAACGTGGATGTACGATAGCACCACCTATGGGAACCACGCCAAAAATCTCTGTGTCTACATTGTGTTTGCTCCCTCCAAACTCCTCCATTTACCTTCATATGCAAATGTTTTACATTCCGCTGCTATACTCTTAGACTTGCATGTGTAGGTTGATTGCTTGACTTGTGCTAAGTTGTTAAAATATGCCAAGACTTAAAATTGGGAAAAGGCTAGATTTTTATTTGGTCAAGTAGTCTAATCACCCCCCTCTAGACATACATTCGATCCTACAAGTGGTATCAGATCTTTGGTATCCATTTGCCTTGATTTCCATAGCTTTGGTGATCATAGCCTTGGTTTCACAACCTAGGAGAGCATGGCGTCTAGCGAGGGAAATTATCACTGTAGAGGTCATTACTTTGATGGTACTAATTGCTAGTTGGAAGCATAGGATGAAAATGAATATTCTTGGACATAACCCCGCCATTTGGGCTATTGTGTGTATTGGCTTGCAAGGTGAATTCTTTGATGGGAGAGAACCGAACCATGAAGCTAGCGTGGAAGAGTTGAAGATGTTGCAATACAATGCTCAAGCTTGCGATATCCTCTACAACGGATTGTGCCTTGAAGAATTCAAAAAAATTAGCCGTCTTGCGAATGCAAAGGAATTTTGGGATAATTTGATTGATATGCATGAAGGTACGGACTCCGTCAAGGAATCCAAATTGGATGTGCTTCAAAGTAAACTTGAGAAGTTCAAAATGAAGGATGGTGAAGGTGTCACCGAAATGTACACTAGGCTTGCTCTCATCACAAATGAGATTGCCGTGTTAGGAAGTGAAGAGATGACCGATAGATTCATCATCAAGAAGATCCTAAGATCCTTGGATGGAAAATATGATATTGTGTGCACATTGATCAAATGATGCCCAACTACAAAGATATCAAGCCAACGGAAGTCATTGGAAGAATTGTTGCTCATGAGATGTCACTCAAGGATAAGGAAGAGCTTCACAACAAGTCAAGTGGTGCTTACAAAGCCTCATGTGATGCTCCTACATCATCAAGTGAGAAACAAGCCTTCAATGAAAAATTGAGCCTAATGGTGAAGAACTTCAACAAGTTCTACCAGAGTAGAAGTGTCAGGACCCCGATCCTAAGTCACACCGATCTAGCATGTAACACATCATATCACTTTGCGGCCTCACGCACGGTATTCCCACGGGTGCCGCCTTACCTGGCCCGGGACCGTTTGTGCCTTTTGGCTCATGTATATGATAGTGTCGCTAGCATCCATATGACAAAGAACCCCGGCCGACATGACTAGTCGTCAACCCAAAGTGGCACTAACTTACGGGGACATGCATACATGAATCAACATCGAGCATGTCGGTCAGCAGCGTGCGAATCCGGGCTATAGCACTGGGCTAATAGGACTACGGTGAACCAGGCTGTAGCAGGCTAGGCATGACTCCGGATGTCACCGTGTGACATTTCCCTGAAGGGACAGACACAGGAACAAAGTGAATCACATGCCGGCCAGTCAAGTGTTCCGGAGCAGTAGTGCTGGGCTAGCAGGACTTCGGTGAACCGGGCTTTAGCGGACTACTATGGCTCATGGAAGCACAAGACTACATTTCCCCATAAGAGAGGCTACCAAGGATAAACAACTAGGTTGTCGGATCCCACACATACCAAGCATTTCAATCATACACACAATATGCTCGATATGTGTAAATACAACATGGCATCACAACATAACTCTACGACTCAAGTATTTATTCAATAGGCTCCGAGGAGCCAAGTATTACAAACACGGGTCTCATGACCCCCAACATACAGAGCATACAAACAACAAGCACATGCGGAAGCTTAACATGTCTGAGTACAGACATCTACAAATGAAAAAGGCTGAGAAGCCTGACTCTCTGCAAAACATAAAATAGGCAAACGTGAGTACAAATGTACCCAGCAAGACTTACATCAAAACTAACTACATATGCATTGGTATCAACAAAGGGGGTGGTGGAGTTTAACTACAGCATGCCAGCTTTGACTCGGTGGCTATCTTAAACTATGACTGGAAGTAACTCTTTTGAGGTGGCGCACACGAGTCCGCATATTCACCATATCAATACACCACTATGGATCCGCTCCTGTCTCCCTACAAGAACACCATCCATAGCACTCACGCTTATCTTGCGCATTTTAGAGTATCCACATTCACTTGTCTATGAACTGTATAGGCAACCAAGTAGTCCTTTACCGCGGATGCAACTATTCGAATAGATGATGTTAACCCTGTAGGGGTGTACTTCTTCATACACGCTCTCACCACTTACCGTCGTTTACACCGCATGTACTCGGCAACCTTCAAGCGGAAGCCCAACGAGGGTGTCGGCCACGTCCTACCTAAACACTCAAGTCTCTAGTCTAGGTTTATCGCCTATCTAGGTTCCATCCGAAGGGAGTTCGGCCGAGGTTTCCACATACGGCCCCGAACGATGTGTACAAGGTTTCGAGACACCAAACGGGCGCCCGACATGCCCGGCCACGGTGTATCTACCGCATCATAGCCCACCCCTGGGGTCAGCGCTACGCACGGCCGCCAACACATATCCTACAAACACCAGAAACTAGTTGCAACTCCTGCACAGAGGACTAGGGTGGTTAAGAAGCCGAGAGGGTCAATTAAGGATCCTAATGCATGGTAGTAACTGGTTCTTAAATCACACATACAGATCTCGGTGCTTAAGAACGGTTCCAATGAAACAACCCACCATGTACTCCTACATGGCCTCTCATCAATACCTTAACCAAATCGTGTTCAACGCACTTAGCTCACACACAGTAGGACATGGTCACAACTTTCCAATTCATCCCCGATGAATCGGACCTGACACAACTCTAAGCAATAGCAGGTATGACAAACAAGCATGCATGAGTAGGCACATCAGGTCTCAAACAACTCCTACTCATGCTAGTGGGTTTCATCTATTTACTATGGCAATCACAGGTCATGCAGAGCAAAGGGGTTCAACTACCACAGCATGTAACAGTTGAATCGTTGTTGTCCTAATGCAATAAAAGAGAGCACGAGCGAGAGAGTGGGATTGTATCGGAATGAACAAGGGGGTTTTGCTTGCATGGCACTTCTGAAGATAGTATAGCGCTTCATCGGTGTCATCGAACTCGTCGTCAGAACACACGTCTACTGAGGGGGAACAGGTACTGGCAACAGAGAGAGAGCGCAATCAATGCAATGCACAATATGATGCATGATCATGATGTGGCAGGATGTTGTGATTTGAGCTAATGCAACTAAACCAGATTAAATGAAGTTGGTTTGAACCAAAGATTCAAATTCAACTCCATATGTGATTATTTAAATGCAACTTGTTTGATTTAACCTGATCAGCACGCATAAGTTGTTCAAACATGCATGATAACGCCATAATCAGATTCTTTGGATTTTTCTGATCATTTTGATATATAAATTATTTGATTTGGAGCTACGGTTGATTTTCTATGAATTTTAGAAGTTTTGGATATTTTCTGAAATTTCCTGATTAAAATAAATCCAAAAAATGCATTACTGCATCAGCGTGCCATCACTCTGATGTCAGCGGGTCAAAGGCGCCAGCCCAGGTCAAACCTGACCAGTGGGGCCCACAGGTGAGTGACTCAGTTAGTTACCTGGGTTAATTTGGGTTAGACTAATTCTAACAAAAATGTCAGCTGGGCTGGGCCCACATGTTAGTGGCTCAGGGTTAGTTTAGTGAGGGGATTAACACCTAACAGCCATGATTAGCACTAACTAACACCTAACTAATCCAGTTAGGGACGGCCCCACATGTCATAGTCTCTGGGCAGGACCCAGCCAGGGTCAAAGTGGGTCAAAGCCACCGGCGACTCGACGCCGGCGAGGCCCGAGACGGCGGCGCGGCTCGGAAAACGCCCACAGGGCACGGACGAGGCCGTTCTTGGGCTCGTTGGAGAGCTCTTGCAGACGCGCGTCGAGTGGTGGTGGAGGCCAGGCCTATGGTGGCCGGAGCCGATGACGGCGAGCTCCAAGGCGGCAGCCGAAGTTCGGGCAATGGGAGCAAGAGTTGGGGGCTCTACGGGCTCCTCAGGGTGCACTGAGTGCAGTAACGCGCTCGGTTTGGATGGATGTGAAACCAAACGACGACGACGACAAGTCCGGCATCGGTGAGGTCTCTGTCTCGACGGAAACAAGGGCTACGTTGAGCTAATGGACATGGGAGTAGGGGGTCGGTAGAGGAGCTCATGGCAAGTGCAGAGGTGGCCTCGGTGTGCTCGGGGAAGCACCGGAGCGAGCGGGGCAGCGAGAGACATCTCCGGCGGCCAGTGACGAAGATGATGAAGATGGCGTTGATGCAGGGCCTCCGGCGAGGCATCGCTAGACGGAGAGGACGAGGGAGGTGTGGCGATGCTCGTGGACATGTCGGGGAGGCGAGGGGAGCATGGAGGCTGCGTCTACGGCGTACGGCGGCGACGAACTCCGCTCGTGCAGAGAGGGAGAGAGAGCAGAGGAGGGGAAAGAGGTCGGGAGAGAGTGAGAGAGTTCTAGGGGGTGGCGTGGCACTGCGAGAGACGTCCAGGGGGAGGAGGAGGAAGCCAGACACGGAGGAGGTGGCCGGCGTGTGGCTGCGCGCCCCGGGCACGCGCCCCTGCCTACTGGCGCAAGGAGGAAGGCGACAAAGGGGCTGCGGTGGTGGGCTGGGCCGACCACTTGGGCCGCCAGGTAAGCCCAGGTGAGGTTCCTCTCTCTCTCACACATTTTTCTAATTCTTTTCTGTTTTTCTATTTCTTCTGTAGTGTGAGGGCTTTATTATAAATACTTAGCACACTCAAAAATCATGAAACTTGCTCAAGCCCACTGTTTGGAATATATCCAACAGTAAACATTTAAGTTTATGATTATTTGGAAATTTAAAATATTTTATAGCATTTAAATGTCCAAATGCAAATAGAGTATGATTTAATTCAGAGCCCAAATAGGTCATGGCAAAATGTGCATCACCTCTGGTTACTATTTACAGCATTTTCCATAAATGATGAACATTTTTGAAATCCATTTGGATTTACTTAAAATATTTTAGGTGAACCTAGTGAATTCCTTTGATGCCAGAGGTTTAGGCAATCCCCATTTCAAGTTTCAAACAAATATAGACATGATGCAAGGATGCTTATGAAACTAATTGCAATCAAACTCTAGGGCTGTGACAACTTAGCCCCACTAAGGAATCTCGTCCCGAGATTTGATAACCCACAAGTATAGGGGATCGCAACAGCTTTCGAGGGTAGAGTATTCAACCCAAATTTATTGATTCGACACAAGGGAGCCAAAGAATATTCTCAAGTATTAGCAGTTGAGTTGTCAATTCAACCACACCTAGAAACTTAGTATCTGCAGTAAAGTGTTTAGTAGCAAAGTAATATGATAGTGGTGGTAACGGTAACAAAAGAGTAACGAAAGCAAAATAATGTTTTTGGTATTTTGTAGTGATTCTAACAATAGCAATGGGAAAGTAAATAAGCGTAAACCAGTATATGGAAAGCTCGTAGGCATCGGATCAGTGATGGATAATTATGCCGGATGTGGTTCATCATGTAACAGTCATAACATAGGGTGACACAGAACTAGCTCCAATTCATCAATGTAATGTAGGCATGTATTCCGAATATAGTCATACGTGCTTATGGAAAAGAACTTGCATGACATATTTTGTCCTACCCTCCCGTGGCAGCGGGGTCCTAATGGAAACAAAGGGATATTAAGGCCTCCTTTTAATAGAGAACCGGAACAAAGCATTAGCACATAGTGAATACATGAACTCCTCAAACTACGGTCATCACCGGTAAGTATCCTGATTATTGTCACTTCGGGGTTAACGGATCATAACACATAATAGGTGATGATAGACTTGCAAGATAGGATCAATAACTCTCATATATTGATGAAAACATAATAGGTTCAGATCTGAAATCATGGCACTCGGGCCCTAGTGACAAGCATTAAGCTTAGCAAAGTCATAGCAACATCAATCTCAGAACATAGTGTATACTAGGGATCAAACCCTAACAAAACTAACTCGATTACATGGTAAATCTCTTCCAACCCATCACCGTCCAGCAAGCCTATGATGGAATTACTCACGCACGGCGGTGAGCATCCTGAAATTGGTGATGGAGGATGGTTGATGATGACGACGGCGATGAATCCCCCTCTCCGGAGCCCCGAACGGACTCCAGATCAGCCCTCCCGAGAGGTTTTAGGGCTTGGCGGCGGCTCCATATCGTAAAACGCGATGATTTCTTCTCTCTTATTTTTTCTCCTCGAAAGCAGATATATAGAGTTGGAGTTGGAGTCAGGAGGTCTCCAGGGGGCCCATGAGGTAGGGGGGCGCGCCCTAGGGGGGCGCCCCCACCCTCATGGACATGGTGTGGGCCCCCTGGTCTTCATATTTGGCGAGGATTATTTATTATTTATTGTAAGATATTCTGTGGAGTTTCAGGTCATTCCGAGAACTTTTGTTTTCTGCACATAAAACAACATCATGGCAATTCTGCTGAAAACGGCGTCAGTTCGGGTTAGTTTCATTCAAATCATACAAGTTAGAGTCCAAAACAATGGCAAATGTGTTTGGAAAAGTAGATACGACGGAGACGTATCAACTCCCCCAAGCTTAAACCCTTGCTTGTCCTCAAGCAATTCAGTTGACAAACTGAAAGAAATAAAGAAAAACTTTTACAAACTCTGTTTGCTCTTGTTGTTATAAATATGTCAATCTAGCATTCAAGTTTTCAGCAAAGATTATAACTAACCACATTTGCAATAATTTTCAGGTCTCGTGATTACCCATATCAATAGCATAATCAACTAGCAAGCCATAATAATAAATCTCGGATGACAACACTTTCTCAAAACAATCATAATATGATATAACAAGACGGTATCTCGCTAGCCCTTTCTGAGACCGCAAAACATAAATGCGGAGCACCTTTAAAGATCAAGGACTAACTAGACATTGTAATTCATGGTAAAAGAGATCCAATCATAGTCACACCCAATATAAATTAACAGTGATGAATGCAAATAACAGCTGCGCTCTCTAGCTAGTGCTTTTAATAAGAGGGTGATGACTCAACATAAAAGTAAATGGATAGGCCCTTCGCAGAGGGAAGCAGGGATTTGTAGAGGTGCCAGAGCTCGATTTTGAAATAGAGGTGAATAATATTTTGAGCCGTATACTTTCATTGTGAACATAACAACCAAGATATGGCGATATCTTCCATGCTACACACATTATAGGCGGTTCCCAAATAGAATGGTAAAGTTTATACTCCCCCTCCACCAACAAACATCAATCCATGGCTTGCTCGAAACAACGAGTGCCTCCAACTAACAACAGTCCCAGGGGGAGTTTTGTTTTGCAATTATTTTGATTTAGTTTGCATAAAGCATGGGACTGGGCATCCCGGTGACCAGCCATTTTCTCGTGAGTGAGGAGCCGAGTCCACTCCTCTTGAGAATAAACTGCCTAGCATGGAAGATACAGGCAGCCCTAGTTGATACATGAGCTTTTCGAGCATACAAAACAGGATGATTATTTGAAGGTTTAGAGTTTGGCACATACAAATTTACTTGGAACGGCAGGTAGATACCGCATATAGGAAGGTATAGTGGACTCATCTGGAATAACTTTGGGGTTTAAGGGATTGGATGCACAAGCAGTATTCCTGCTTAGTATAGGTGAAGGCTAGCAAAAGACTGGGAAGCGACCAACTAGAGAGCGACAACAGTCATGAAGATGCATTAAAATTAATAAACATTGGATGCAAGCATGAGTAGGACATAATCCAGCATGAACATAAATATCGTGAAGGCTATGTTGATTTGTTTCAACTACATGCATGAACATGTGCCAAGTCAAGTCACTTAAATCATTCAAAGGAGGATACCACCCCATCATAACCATCTCAATAGCATGTTGGCACGCAAGGTAAACCATTATAACTCATAGCTAATCAAGCATGACACAAGCAACTATGATCTCTAATTTTCATTGCAAACATGTTTATTCATAACAAGCTGAATCAAGAATGATGAACTCATCATATTTACAAAAACAAAAGAGGTCGTGTTCATACCAGCTTTTCTTATCTCAGTCAGTCCATCATATATCATCATAATTGCCTTTCACTTGCACGACCGAACGATGTGAATAATAATAAGAGTGCATGTGCATTGGACTAAGCTGGAATCTGCAAGCATTCAATAAACAGGAGAAGACAAAGCAGTATGGGCTCTTGGTTAAATCAACAATAAAGCATATAAGAGCTACTTAAACAATTTAATTATGGCCTTCTCCTACTGACCCCCAAAGAAAAGAAAAGAAATAAAACTATTTACATGGGAAAGATCCCAACAAGCAAAAGAAGAGCGGGAAAATATTTTTGAGTTTTCTTTTTAATTATTACTACAGCGAGAAAAGTAAACTACTACTAATTTTTTTGTTTTTCTTAAGATTTATCAAACACACAAGAAGAAAGCATAAAAGGAAATAAACTAGCATGGATGATACAATGAAAAAGTATGAGCACCGACATCTAGCAATGAGTGTGTGAACATGAATGTAATGTCGGTGGGAAATACGTACTCCCCCAAGCTTAGGCTTTTGTCCTAAGTTGGTCTATGGCCACGGCTGGCCTAGCGGATATCCATAATAATAGTTGGGGTCGTACTACGATGAGGAAGAAGAAGAGGATGGGTGCAAGAATAAGTGGAGGAGGGCCACCGTGGGCCCACGAGGCAGGGGGCGTGCCCTCGACCCTCGTGGCAAGGTGGTTGCCCCCCTGGTGTGTTCTTTGTTCCATAAATCCTTAAATATTCTAGAAAAAAATCATATTTAATTTTCAGGGCATTTGGAGAACTTTTATTTTCGAGGTATTTTTATATTGCACGGATAATCAGATAGCAGACAGAAAATTATTTATTTTTACTTTATTTCAACTAAATAACAGAAAGTATAGAGATGGTACAGAAGGTTGTGCTTCTAGTTTCAACCATCTCATGCTCATCAAAAGGAATACACTAACAAGGTTGATCAAGTCTTGTTAACAAACTCATTCCGATTAACATGAAACCAGAGAAATTTCGAATAACACTAGGTTACCCCAACGGGGATATGCACATCCCCAATAATAAGTATATCATATTTCTTCTTAATAGTAGGAAGAGGAAATTCAAAACCTCCAAATATAATCGATGGATTTTTTTCCGATAGAATTGATACTATGAACTTGAGGTTGTTTCCTCGGAAAATGTACCGTATGCTCATCACCATTAACTTGAAAGTGACATTGCCTTTGTTGCAATCAATAACAACCCCTGCAGTATTAAGAAAAGGTCTTCCAAGAATAATAGACATACTATCATCCTTAGGAATATCAAGAATAACAAAGTCCGTTAAAATAGTAACGTTTGCAACCACAACATGCACATCCTCACAAATGCCGACAGGTATAGCAGTTGATTTATCAGCCATTTGCAAATATATTTCAGTTGGTGTCAACTTATTCAAGTCAAGTCTACGATATAAAGAGAGAGGCATAACACTAACACCGGCTCCATGATCACATAAAGCAGTTTTAACATAGTTTCTTTTAATGGAGCATGGTATAGTGGGTACTCCTGGATCTCCAAGTTTCTTTGGTATTCCACCCTTAAAAGTATAATTAGCAAGCATGGTGGAAATTTCAGCTTCTGGTATCTTTCTTTTATTTGTAGCAATATCTTTCATGTACTTAGCATAAGGATTCATTTTGAGCATATCAGTCAATTGCATACGCAAAAAGATAGGTCTAATCATTTCAGCAAAGCGCTCAAAATCCTCACCATCATTTTTCTTGGATGGTTTGGGAGGAAAAGGCATGGGTTTCTGAACCCAAGGCTTTCGTTCTTTACCATGTTTCCTAACAACAAAGTCTTTCTTATCATAACGTTGATTCTTTGAATGTGGGTTATCAAGATCAACAATGGGTTCAATTTCTATATCATTATCATTACTAGGTTGAGCATCATCATGAACATTCTTATTAACATTATCACTAGTTTCAGTTTCATTACCAGGTTGAGTTTCAGCATCAGAAATAGAAATATCATTTGGATTCTCAGGTGTTTCAGTAATAGGATCACTAGAAGTTTGCACAGTTCTATCATTTTTCTTTTTCTTCCTTTTGGAAAAACTAGGTGCATCAATATTATTTCTCTGAGAATCTTGCTCAACTCTCTTAGGGTGGCCTTCAGGATACAAAGGTTCCTGGGTCATTCTACCACCTCTAGTCATAACTCTAACAACATTATCATTATTCTTACTATTCAATTCATTGAGCAATTCCTTTTGAGATTTAAGTACTTGTTCTACTTGAGTGGTAACCATGGAAGCATGTTTACAAATAAGTTTGACTTTGTCGGTGTTCTGGGAACGGGGGTCCCCAGACTTGCCTGCCTGCAGTCTGCGGCGTGGCTCAAGTGGGGGCCCAACATGGCCCATCTTCACCAACACAAGACTCAAGACCCTCGCGAGGGGCCAAGCCTCGCGAGGCGGACGACACGGCGCATCCTCAGGCGCAGGCTCCTCAGGCTGGCTCGCGAGGAGACGGAGATATCAAGGCGGGTTACCTCGCGAGGTGCCAATGACGCAAGCCATGACGATCGAGGGTGCCAAGCGGGCGCCAGCGCGCGCAGCGTCCTTATTTCCTCTTTGGTGCAAAGGGGGCAAGCGCAGCCACGGAGTACCGAGGCATCAGGCAAAGGTTGCCATTCTGGTGCAACGAGACCAGGACCAATCGGACTACGAGACGGAGGTCACCATGGAGCCCAGCACGGCGTCACCGCAGAGTCTTTCGCAGGCGAAGACCACTTTAGTCAGGATAAGAGTACTTGCTGTCCCCCTTCAAATTAGCCCGCCATTGTTGGCTCCCTTCCCGCTCAATATTTGGGAAGAGGACCAGGGCCTCTATAAATAGGGACCGGCCACCCACGTAGCGGGGGGTTGGTTCGATCAGTTGGTAGGTCGATCAGTTCGTAGAAGGGGATCGAAATCAGAGAGAGAGAGAGAGAGAGAGAGAGAGAGAGAGAAGGGCGACTGAACTTCTCCCAGCAGTTCGTCGCCCCAGCTAAGAACTGACCCTCGCGAGGCAGTTCTTCCTTGTAGTGTTCATCATAATCAGCCCCAAGAGGCAATCCATCCACCACACACTGGAGTAGGGTATTACACCACAATGGTGGCCCGAACCAGTATAAATCTCCTGTCTCTCGTGTGATTCCTTTAGTAGTTTAGATCTTTGTGAGATGGGGAGGTTGAGGACGTGATCTCCGCGTGCACCCCAGTGTTCGAACCTTAAGGGTCTGCCGGAACCCGAGATCCGACATTTGGCGCGCCAGGTAGGGGTGCGCCGGAATTTGTCTTCCACCGCTCCGTTCTCCTCCGACCGTCGCATCCATGTCTGACGCTCGTCAGGCCCGCACCGAGCGCCGGGCCGCCATCGCTTCTCGCGTCGCCCAGACGGCCCCCGTCGGTGGGCGTCCTCGTCGTTCCCCGTTGCCCGCCGTCAACGCCGCCACCGGCCCGGCGGGGAGCGAGCAACAAGCATCGTCTCAGCACCCGTCCGTGCGGCAAGACGGCCGCACCGCCACCCCATCGCTCGCACCGGCTGGTTCTTCAATCCGCGCGCTCCGCGCACCCTTGGAAGCTCGAGCTGCGCTCCTCACGGCAAACGAGCTCCTGCGCTACCGCCCTGTCGACGACGCCTACGAGGAGTGGATCGACCGCGTCGTCGAGCTTGTCCGCGCCGCAGGGGGCTCTTCCGCACCGTCCGTCCCTCTGCGCCACACTCTTTCCCGCGCGGGCAACGAAGCTCCAGAGGTGCACCAGCCGCCTCCCCTCCAAGAAGATGCCATGGCTCCAAGGCGCTTGGCCCCTGGGCGGAACCCGCTCCGTGAGGCGCCAGCGCAGCAAGAGCGGAGCTGCCAAGAAGTTCCTCGCCCGCAAGGGGCTGCTAGGGCGCTCCCTGCTCCGGCACGCCGCGACCCTGCTCCAGCTCCGGCGTGCCAAGACCCCGCCCTGCTCCTAGCTGCAGCGCGTGGGGACCCTCAAGACCAAGCTCTCCACCAACCGAAGCCTTACGTGGCCACCGCGGGCTGCCACGCCTACACACCTGAGCTGCGCAGCGTCGCGTGGCCCGGCAAGTTCAAGCCTGACCTGCCTCCTCGTTACGATGGCACAACCGATCCCGCAGAATTCCTCCAGCTCTATGAGCTGGGCATCAAGGCTGCCAGCGGGGATGAAAAGGCCATGGCGAACTGGTTCCCCATGGCGCTCAAGGAAGCAGCTCGAACCTGGCTCCTGAATCTGGCTCCTGGCACGATCTCCTCCTGGGACCAGATGCGCACCCGCTTCATCGCCAACTTCCAAGGTACTCACGACCAGCCGCCCGCCGTGAGTAACATGCGCCGCATCAAGCTACAACCCAGAGAAACCATGCAAAAGTACATCCAGCGCTTCAACAGCGCGCGCCTCAAGATCCCCAAGGTGTCCGAGGAGGCCATCATCTCGGCCTTCTCTGATGGCGTGCGCGACGTCAAGATGAAGGAGGAGCTGGCGATGCATGAAGACCTCTGCACCTCCCTAGAGCAGTTCAACTTGGCGAACAGGTGCGCCAGGGCCGAGGAGGGACGCCTCTCCCTCCTCGAGCTGCCTACCGCAGATCCAGAAGAGAAGAAGCCCAATGCCAAGGACGTGAAGCGCAAGGGGGCTGTCGTACTCGCGCAGAACCAGACACAAAGCGGGGTAAGGATCTGCCCGAACCCTCCAGAGGCAGCCGGTACTGTGTGTACCACGACCTCCACAACCACAACACCAACGAATGTCAAGAACTCCGCGCCGTGCGAGAAGGAAGGATCGGCCGTCGCCCTGACCGTGCTGACCGGGGCTACGGCCGAGGAGGAGGAAGAAACCCAGGGCGCTGGGAAGATCGCGGCCCGCGCCTGGGGTGGCGCGACCAGCCTCGCGAGGACCGCTGGCGAGACCTGCCTCGCGAGGGAGACTGGAGGGATCAGCCTCGTGAGGATCGCCCTCATGGCAACGCAGTCCTACCTCCTCTGCCGCCTCCACCAAGAAGGAACGAAGACCGCCATCAAGACGAGGGGGCTGGGGGCTTCCAGGAGACGCGCGCAATTGCCTGCATCCTGGGTGGAGCTCAAGCCCCAGCCTCCCAACGCATCTTCAAGCAGTTCGCCCGCGAAGTGAATGCAGTTCTCCCCAAGCTCGAAGCAATGCGCCCCCTCAGGTGGTCAGCATGCGCCATCATGTTCAGCTCGGCAGACCAGCTCAAGTGCGCATCCACGGCCGGAGTCCTCCCGATGCTCTGCTCCACAGTCATTAGTAACGTGCTGGTCACCAAGACCCTCATCGACGGAGGGGCAGGACTCAACGTCCTGTCCGTGGAGACCTTCAACAACCTCCAAGTGCCCTATGACCAGCTTCAGCCAACCAAGCCTTTCTCCGGGATCACCGACGGTTCCACAGTCCCGATCGGGCAGGTCCGCCTCCCTGCCACCTTCGGGGCTCGCAGCAACTACCGCACCGATCTCATCGACATCGACGTCGCCCACATCCGCCTGCCGTACAACGCCATCCTCGGGTACCCAGCACTGGCCAAGTTCATGGCTGCAACTCACCACGGCTACAACGTCCTCAAGATGCCAGGAAGTGGCGGGGTCATCACGGTGCCTTGTGAAGAGAAGGATGCAGTGTGTTCCCTGGAGAGAGCCTATCAGGCCGCGTCACTAGAAGACCCAGATCGCGGAAGCAGGAGGCTTCCTGAGGCCACCCCCAAGAAGAAGAAGACGTCGTCAGGCTCGGCCCCTCAGGAGGCAGGCCCTTCAGGGCCCGTGTCTGCCCAAGGGGACCCTCCTCCCATCGCATAGGGAAGCGCGCCCGGCGCCCTCCTCAGGCAGGGCTCGGGGGCTCTCACCTGGAGGGCCACCGACCTAGCCAGGGTCACGAGGGAGGCGCTTGGGCACCATGTGGAAGCGTGCTTTGCAGCCCGTTTCCCCGGGAATGAGCCAGGCGAGGAAGGTTAGACCAGCAGGAGTTCGTTGACAAGGCCATTCAAGAACTACAGGAGACAAGGATCATGAGAGGTTGCCGCCGCCTACCAGTTGTGGCCCCACATCCAGGCGAGGATGGTGGGCTGCGCACCTGCGTCGACGTACCAGGGCTCAATCAGATCGCCACAATGGAGCGCCTCTGGCCCTCGCAAGTGGGGCGCTACGGAGGTCCACCCGACAGCTATGTTCGCATGCCCTACGGCCGGCCGAGCATGGCTGCGGCGTACCAGCGCCTCGTGAGGGGCATCATGGAGGCTCAAGAAGACAGGCGCACCGCGGCCATGGCGGAGATGAAGACAGCTCGTGAGGAGTCACCAGTGCCTCCGGAGCCTCCTGAGGCCCCGGGGCCTGGAGGCTCGTGAGGATCGGCTTCCGCAGCCCACCGAGCCTACTGCACCAACGCCACTTCGCCAACGACATTCTCAGGTGACATCTTCCAAGCCTCATTCCCACCTGGGAGCGCCCTCCCAGGGTTGCATCACTCCCAGGCCACGTGGGTCCGTCCCCACGGCATGTATCTACATTCACTTTTCGGTCATTATTTTGCCTTGATTGGGGGCGCCCCTCGGGCTGCATCATCCCCAAGCCGCTGGGGCCAAGCCCAGCAGCGTGTATCTCCATCGCGTTTATTTCCAACCATGCATTTTCCTATCACGCTTGATTGCATGATGCTCGTCCACGGCATCCCTTCTTCTCCATGTCGACTACTTGCACGTTAAAGGGGGGGTGCCTGAGCATCGTGACTCAGGGCTCTTACTGGCTCTCCAGCCCTCACCCTCTGGCCTTATCCACGGCATCGCGACCTGGCATACCAGCAACGGCTGAGACAAGCTCGAGGGCCGGGACCCGAGGACGTAGAGTACCGGCATCTAACCAAATTTTGCAGGGACACATCTCAAGAAACGGACTAGTGCCGGGCGCAACCTGCCTAGAGGTAGGGCCTCGTGAGTCCCGCGCTGGCTCACGGGTGCCCAGATACACCTCACCTATCCCTACCGTGCCAGTCACGTGTCAGGGCGGGGCTGTATACGCCCCGGGGGCTCCTCCCGGAGGGGAGCCCCCTCCCACGTACCAGTGGAAGCACCATGCTCCACGCTGGCTGACGACACTGCTGAGGAGCGGTTATGCCCGTACACATCCGGAAGCGCTATGCTCCGCGCTAGTGATAAACAACTGAGGGTGGCCTCCGGGCCGCATTAACCTCAAGGTGCCCAAAGCTCAGTGGCTGGCCCCATCGCAACGCCTCCCCTCGGGACTACCGCGCGAGGGGGCTGGGCACGGGGGCTGCAACTGGGTCACGCCCAGACGTACGCCGCCCGGCCAGGCCCCTCGGGCCTGGTTCATCGCGCGTCTCTCCCCGAGCGGAGCCAAGGTATGAAGGCCGTTTGCGCGTCAAGGGGGACTCCTGAGCATCGCGACTTAGGAGCCTAACTGGTCCCGTAGCCCCTCACTCCTTAGTTCCGAAAGGCTATGCTGGGTGAGGTACGCGCGGGGCCGGGCTCTGCAGACATAGAACGGTAGCCACGCTTACATCTCGCCTCATGACTTGTTGTTCGCGCGCCAAGGGGGACTCCTGAGCATCGCGACTCAGGAGCCTAACTTGTCACGTGGCCCCTCACTCCCTTGGTCCTGTCCTGGTTTCCGGTCGGGGCTAATGTTGGGTGAGGCATGCGCGTGGCCGGGCTCTGCCGGCGTAGAACACAAGCAAGTAGGGAAGAAAAGCATAAAATCCAAGGAATGTAAAAGCAAATATTACAGTCCATACTATCATCACAATGCCAAACGCAAGTTTAAATGCCTTCCCGAGGCGTGATGCATGTGCAAGAACTGAAAGAAGAGCAGGGATGGAACGGAGTCACTTTTCGGCGGTGGCTTCGCCTCGTGGAACAGCAGGGTCGGCAGCGTCTTGCTTCGGCCTGGTGCTGAAGGCCCGGAACTTCTCCAGCAGCGCCTCCGCGCGCCCCTTCACGGCCTCAACAGCGGCGGCAGCACCCTCGCCACTCACCGGTTCCAGCAGGGCGTCGAGGTCGGCGTTGGGATCGCGGAGGTAGATGTGGGCGTAGACCTGCGTCAGCGCAGCTGAAGACAGGACGTGCGCCTCGGCCTCGGCCGCGGGGCCGATGCCAAGGGCGACATCCCCAAGAGCCTTAACCAGGAAGGGAAGCAGCTTGGCGGGGCCGTCCTCGTCACCAGCTAGCGGGTTGTCCAGGCCGCTCTTGTAAAGCATCTTCAGCGAAGCGCGGGCGTCCTTCTCCATGTCTGCGAAGACCACGCGATCCTCGACGAGGACCTAAGACTTGGCATCCAGCTCGGCCTTCGTCACCTCCAGCTCCTTCTTCAACGCGCCTAGGTGGTCGCGGCGCTTCTTGAGCCCGGCCTCCTGGTCCTCGAGCGCCGCCTCGCGCGCCTTTGCCCCCTTCTCCAGCTCATGGCGCAGGCGGACCTCCTCTGCAAGCTGGCCCCGCAGGCCTTGCAGCTCATCCTCTAGCGCCTTGCAATGGCCACGGACTTTAACCACCTCTCCCAGGGCCGCGTCTCGAGCAGCCTTCGCCTCGAGGGTGGCCTCCCTCTCTCCGTCACAGGCCGTTGAGGCCTGGACCAACGCCGCCCGAATCGAAGCATCACAGCGAATCCACCCCGAAGCCAGTTCCAGGCGCCCGGCCACCAGGCGAGGGTCGGCACCGAGAAGGTCCAGCCGCAGCCGGTCCAGTTCAGCAGCGGCATGCTCCAAGATGGAAGAAGAAGACGGAGTAGCATCGGCATGCTCCAGGACAACAGGAGGAGCTAAGGAAGCAACGGCCAGTAGAACGGGAGGAGAAGGTAACGGCGGCGAGGCCGTAGTCTCCCGAGGCGGAGCCCACTGCGCCTCCACAGCCGTAGCAGCGACGCCTGACGAGGGCACCTCCGCAGTCACACTGGCCATGGGGGCTGAGCTCGCCCCAGCCAGCTCGGCCAAACCTCGCAAGGATGCGCGGGCAGGAGAGGCCCGCACGTCCCAATCTCCCTCCCCTGCAGGCGAAGGCGTCGCCGCAGGTGGGACCTCAGGAGCTCCCTTCGGCTTCTTCGCTGCGGGCGCCAGCCTGTTCAAGAGAACCAATCATCAAGCCTCGTCGGCGGAAGGAGAAACAAAAGAGCAAGGATCCAGCACTTACGGGTCTTCGCCGGCGAGCTCGAGCAGCCTTCGGCCTAACTTGAAGCCTGACAGCCGGCTGGAAGGGTCTACCTTGGAAGCAGAAGGCCCAACTGCGGACTGCCCCGGGGTAGGGGCAGGCCCGCGGGGGATCAGCCCGGTCCTGTCCTTCTTCGGGATCGGGGGCAAGCTCCCGCTGCCCAGCGCATCATCATCATCATCATCATAATCATCATCATCATCGCTCGGCAAGAGGCGGAGAGTACGGGGCAAGCGCCGAGGGAGGGGAGCCCTCGGCTCTCCGTCGGTCGCCCCAGAGTCGGGCCCCTCTCCCCGCTCCTCTTCACCCTCCTACTCACTGGAGTCGCCGGAGGGCACGTCCACCGGTCCTTCAGAAGCCACCACGGGCACGAGCCCGTCCCCGTTGAAAACAGGCATGGACTTCACCACCCTCTTCTAGTCGTCACGAAGGAACAAGGGCTTGGGAACGCCCTGCGGCCTCGCCACCTCGCCCCCGACCAGAGATTGAAGAACCGCGGTCACATCATCTTCGTCCATAGCCTTGGGGCACGGATGAGGCCTCCACATTGGAGGTGAGTACTCCCGGAGCGGGGCCAGCTGGTGCTCCAGGAATTCCTTCAGCAGCGATGCACCAGTCAACTTTGCCATCGCCATGTTGGCCGGCCTCAAGTCCGCGTCCATCTTCTCCAACACCAGTTTCGCGCGGAGGTCGGTGAGCTCCGCTCGGCACCAGTCGCTGGTGCTCACGGGTTGCTCCATGGGCAAGATCAGCCGAGGGTGGATGCGCCCGACATCTGCCAAGACCCACTTGCTCCTGAAGCCCTCAATCCTCTCCCCGGGATTCAAGATGGCAATGGTGCTGCCATACGCAACGAAGCCTGCGCACCCCGAAAGAGAGCTGCCGGCGACCCGGAGGGAGAAGTAGTGGCGCAGCAAGGCCACCGAAGGCTGCACCCCTACGTGGGCCTCGCAGTAGTAAGCGAAGATCGCCAGGAGAAGGACAGAGTTGGGATGGAGATGCAGAGCCTTCAAGTTGTAGTGGCGGAGGACAGAGAAGAAGAATTCGGAGAAGGGAGGCACCAAGCCCGCGGCAATGGAGCTTACAAAGAGAGGATAAAAGGTGCTCCCTCGGTCCTCAGGGGTGGCAGAGCCGGTCTTGAACACCTCTGTCCCGTCGATGCCCTGCGACGCCGCCATCCAGCGCAACCGAGCAAGGCTCGTCTTGGGCACATTCGGTGGGTCCAGAGCAGGAGAATACCAAGCTTTGGCCGGAGGCTGGCGAGGCGCCATGGCTTCCTAGGTCGCGCAACCGGAGCAGATCTGGAAGTTTGGAGGAAGAAAGGGGAGGTGCAAGAAAGGGGATCTGAGCAGCAACCGGAGAGAGCAGAGGCGAAGTCTGGGAAGATACCTCTCCCTTGTCAACCCACGCAGTTGCTAAGGCACCCATGTCCAGTCAGCCGCCACGCGGCGTCCAAGGCCGCAGGCTGTTAGGGCCCACGGCGCTTCGCCCTTGCCCTTTCGCCTCGTGGCACGGCCAAGTCCGTGCGCGCCTTGGGCCCGGGGGCTACTATCGGCGTTATGGGAACGGGGGTCCCTAGACTTGCCTGCCTGCGGCCTGCGGCGTGGCTCAAGTGGGGGCCCAACATGGCCCATCTTCACCAACACAAGACACAAGACCCTCGCGAGGGGCCAAGCCTCGCGAGGTGGACGACACGACGCATCCTCAGGCGCAGCCTCCTCAGGCTGGCTCGCAAGGAGACGGAGATATCAAGGAGGGGTACCTCGCGAGGTGCCAGTGACGCAAGCCATGATGATCGAGGGTGCCAGGCGGGCGCCAGCGCGAGCATCGTTCTTCTTTCCTCTTTGGTGCCAAGGGGGCAAGCGTAGCTGCGGAGTACCAAGGCATCAGGCAAAGGTTGCCATTCCGGTGCAACGAGACCAGGACCAAGCGGACTACAAAACGGAGGTCACCATGGAGCCCAGCACGGCGTCACCGCAGAGTCTTTCGCAGGCGAAGACCACCTTTAGTCAGGATAAGAGTACTTGTTGTCCCCCTTCAAATTAGCCTGCCATTGTTGGCTCCCTTCCCGCTCAATATTTGGGAAGAGGGCCAGGGCCTCTATAAATAGGGACCGGCCACCCACGTAGCGGGGGGTTGGTTCGATCAGTTGGTAGGTTGATCAGTTCATAGAAGCGGATCGAAATCAGAGAGAGAGAGAGACAGAGAGAGAAGGGCGACTGAACTTCTCCCAGCAGTTCGTCGCCCCATCTAAGAACTGACCCTCGCGAGGCAGTTCTTCCTTGTAGTGTTCATCATAATCAGCCCCAAGAGGCAATCCATCCACCACACACTGGAGTAGGGTATTACGCCACAATGGTGGCCCGAACCAATATAAATCTCGTGTCTCTCGTGTGATTCCTTTAGTAGTTTAGATCTTTGTGAGACGGGGAGGTTGAGGACGTGATCTCCGCACGCACCCCAGTGTTCGAACCTTAAGGGTCTGCCGGAACCCGAGATCTGACAAACTTCACCTTTGACATTAGCTATATAATCACCCAAGTGTCCAAGCATATTTGAATTGTATTTTAATTGTCTACCAAAATAAGCATTAAAGTCTTCTTTCTTAGCCATAAATTTATCAAACTCATCTAAGCATGGGCTAGATAACTTAGTAAACGGGATTACAACTTTATCATATCTATAGAGAGAATTTACCTTTACTACCTGTGTCGGGTTATCGGGGTCAGGAGGTTCTTCAATAAATAAAGGATTAAGATCATATGTTTCTTCGATAGGCGGTAAATTAAGACCATGTATTTCTTCAATAGGAGGTAAATTCTTAACATCTTCAGCTTTAACACCTTTTTCTTTCATAGATTTCTTTGCCTCTTGCATATCTTCAGGACTGAGAAATAGAATACCTCTCTTCTTCGGAGTTGGTTTAGGAATAGGCTCATTAATTGGAGAAGGAACTGGCTCAGGAGCTAGCTCAGGAGGTGCCCAATTATTTTCATTTGTCAACATATTATTCAATAAGATTTCAGCTTCATCCGGTGTTCTTTCCCTGAAAAGAGAACCAGCACAACTATCCAGGTAATCTCTGGAAGCATCGGTTAGTCCATTATAAAAGATATCAAGTATTTCATTTTTCCTAAGAGGATGATCAGGCAAAGCATTAAGTAACTTGAGAAGCCTCCCCCAAGCTTGTGGGAGACTCTCTTCTTTAATTTGCACAAAGTTGTATATTTCCTTTAAAGCAGCTTGTTTCTTATGAGCAGGGAAATATTTAGCAGAGAAGTAATAGATCATATCCTGGGGACTACGCACACAACCAGGATCAAGAGAATTAAACCATATTTTAGCACCACCCTTTAATGAGAACGGAAATATTTTGAGGATATAAAAGTAGCGAGATCTCTCATCATTAGTGAACAGGGTGGCTATATCATTTAATTTAGTAAGATGCGCCACAACAGTTTTAGATTCATAGCCATGAAAAGGATCAGATTCAACTAAAGTAATTAAGTCAGGATCAACAAAGAATTCATAATCCTTATCAGTAACACAGATAGGTGAAGTAGCAAAAGAAGGGTCAGGTTTCATCCTAGCATTTAGAGATTGCTTATTCCATTTAGCTAATAACCTTTTGAGTTCATATCTATCTTTGCAAGCTAAAATAGCTAAAGAAGCTTCTTGATCAAATAAATAACCCTCGGGAATAACAAGTGATTCTTCATCATCACTTTCATCATCATAATCAGATTTAATATTTTCGATCTCTCTAGCCATAGCAAGTCGTTCCTCGAGAAAATCACCAAGTGGCACAGTAGTATCAAGCATAGAAGTAGTTTCATCATAAGTATCATGCATAGCAGAAGTAGCATCATCAATAACATGCGACATATCAGAATGAATAACAGAAGAAGGTTTAGGTGTCGCAAGCTTACTCATAACAGAAGGTGAATCAAGTGCAAAGCTAGATGGCAGTTCCTTACCTCCCCTCGTAGTTGAGGGATAAATTGTTGTCTTAGCGTCTTTCAAATTCTTCATAGTGTCCAGAAGATATAAATCCCAAGTGAGTCAAAGAATAGAGCTATGCTCCCCGGCAACGGCGCCAGAAATTAGTCTGGATAACCCACCAGTATAGGGGATCGCAACAGCTTTCGAGGGTAGAGTATTCAACCCAAATTTATTAATTCGACACAAGGGGAGCCAAAGAATATTCTCAAGTATTAGCAGCTGAGTTGTCAATTCAACCACACCTAGAAACTTAGTATCGGCAACAAAGTGTTTAGTAGCAAAGTAATATGATAGTGGTGGTAACGGTAACAAAAGAGTAACGAAAGCAAAATAATGTTTTTGGTATTTTGTAGTAATTGTAACAATATCAACGGGAAAGTAAATAAGCGTAAACCAGTATATGGAAAGCTCATAGGCATCAGATCAGTGATGGATAATTATGCCGGATGTGGTTCATCATGTAACAGTCGTAACATAGGGTGACACAGAACTAGCTCCAATTCATCAATGTAATGTAGGCATGTATTCCGAATATAGTCATACGTGCTTATGGAAAAGAACTTGCATGACATCTTTTGTCCAACCCTCCTATGGCAGCGGGGTCCTAATGGAAACTAAGGGATATTAAGGCCTCCTTTTAATAGAGAACCGAAACAAAGCATTATCCCATAGTGAATACATGAACTTCTCAAACTACGGTCATCACCGGTAATATCCCGATTATTGTCACTTCGGGGTTAACGGATCATAACACATAATAGGTGACTATAGACTTGCAAGATAGGATCAAGGACTCTCATATATTGATGAAAACATAATAGGTTTAGATCTGAAATCATGGCACTCGGGCCCTAGTGACAAGAATTAAGCATAGCAAAGTCATAGCAACATCAATCTCTGAACATAATGGATACTAGGGATCAAACCCTAACAAAACTAACTCGATTACATGGTAAATCTCATCCAACCCATCACCGTCCAGCAAGCCTATGATGGAATTACTCACGCACGGCCGTGAGCATCATGAAATTGGTGATGGAGGATGGTTGATGATGACGACGGCGACGAATCTCCCTCTCCGGAGCCCCGAACGGACTCCAGATCAGCCCTCCCGAGAGGTTTTAGGGCTTGGCGGCGGCTCGTATCATAAAACACGATGATTTCTTCTCTCTTATTTTTTCTCCCCAAAAGTAGATATATAGAGTTGGAGTTGGAGTCGGGAGGTCTCTAGGGGGCCCACGAGGTAGGGGGCGCGCCCTAGGGGGGGCGCCCCCCACCCTCGTGGACAAGGTGTGGGCCCCCTGGTCTTCATCTTTGGCGAGGATTATTTATTATTTATTTTAAGATATCCCATGGAGTTTCAGGTCATTCCGAGAACTTTTGTTTTCTGCACATAAAACAACATCATGGCAATTCTGCTGAAAACAGCGTCAGTCCGGGTTAGTTCCATTCAAATCATACAAGTTAGAGTCCAAAACAAGGGCAAAAGTGTTTGAAAAAGTAGATACGACGGAGATGTATCAAGATTCAAGACGTGAGGTAAGAAGATAGAGGGGGTACAAGCTATCATGATCTTCATGATCCATTGCTTCAGATCGATCTTGGCGTCCTTCCTTTCAAGATCTTCATCCAACACGATTGTCGGCGTTCTGGGAACGGGGGTCCCCAGACTTGCCTGCCTGCGGCATGGCTCAAAGGGGGGCCCAGCACGTCCCATCTTCATCAACACAGACCCAAGACCCTCGCGAGGGGCCTAGCCTCACGGGGCGGACGGCACGGAGCTTCCTCAGGCACGGCCTCATCAGGCTGGCTCGCGAGGAGGCGGAGAGATCAAGGCGGGGTACCTCACGAGGTGCCCGTGACGCAAGCCATGACGACCAAGAGTGCCAGGCGGGCGCCAGCCCGCGCAGTGTCCTCCTTTCCACTTTGGTGCAAAGGGAGCAAGCGCAGGCGAGAGCATCAAGCAAAGGCACCCGTTTCGGTGCAACGAGACCAAGACCAGTCCAACGACAGGGAGGAAGTCATTGTGGAGCCCAAGCCAGCGTCACCACCAGAGCCTTTGGCAGGCGAGGACCAACTTTAGTCAGGATAAGTGTACCAGATGTTCCCCTTCAAAATGGCCAATTTTGGCGCCCTTCCCGCTCAATATTTGGGATAGGACTAGCCACCCACAGGGTAGAGGGATCGAAATCAGAGAGAGAATCGAGAAGAGAGAGAGAGAGAGAGGGGCGACTGAACTCCTCCTAGCAGTTCATCCCCTCATCCAAGAACAGACCCTCGCGAGGCTATTCTTCCTTGTATTGCTCATCATCATCAGCCCAAGAGGCAATCCACCACACCACACACTGGAGTAAGGTATCAACGGTGGCCCGAACCAGTATAAACTCCGTGTCTCTTGTGCTGTTCTTTCCATAGCTTAGATCTTAGCGTGGCGGTGGGGCGCAGGTAGGTAGAAGGCGAAATGTCCGCGCGCACCCCAGTGTTCGAACCTCAAGGGTCTGCCGGAACCCGAAATCCGACATTTGGCGCGCCAGGTAGGGGTGCACCGGAATTCATCTTCCACCGCCCCGTTCTTCTCCGACCATCGCGTCCATGTCTGACGCTCGTCGGGCCCGCGCCGAGCGCCGGGCCGCTCTCGCTTCCCGCGTCGCCCAGACAGCTCCTGTCGGCGGGCGTCCTCGCCGTTCCCCGTCACCTGCCGTCAACGCCGCCGCCGGCCCAACGGGAAACGAGCAGCGAGCATCGTCTCAGCATCTGTTCATGCGGCAAGGCGTCCGCTCCGCTACTCCCTCGCTCACCCCAGCTGGTTCTTCGTCCCGCGCACTCTGCGCACCCATGGAGGCTCAAGCTGCGCTCATCGTGGCAAACGAGCTCCTGCGCTACCGTCCCGTCGACGACGTCTACGAAGAATGGCTCGACCGCGTCGCCGTGCTTGTTCGTGCCGCAGGGTGCTCTCCTGCGCCGTCTGTTCCGCTGCACCGCACCCCGCCCCGCACGGGCGACGAAGCTCCGGGGGCGCCCCAGCCGCCTCCTCCTCAAGAAGGCGCTATGGCTCCAAGGCGCGTGGCCCCTGGGCGGAACCTGCTCTGTCAGGTGCCAGCGCGGCAAGAGCAGAGCTGCCAAGAAGTCCCTCGCCCGCAAGAAGCTGCCCGAGCGCTCCCTTCTCCAGCACGTCGCGACCATGCTCCTGCTCCCGCACGTCAAGACCCCGCGCTGCTCCCAGGTGCAGCGTGTGGGGACATGCAAGACCAAGCTCTCCGTCACCCAAGGCCTCCCGTGGCCACAGCAGGCTGTCGTGCCTTCACCACCGAGCTACACAGCATCGCGTGGCCCGGCAAGTTCAAGCCAGACCTGCCTCCTCGTTACGACGGCACGGCCGACCCTGCGGAGTTCCTCCACCGAGCTGGGCATCGAAGCTGCCAACGGAGACGAGTAGGTCAGGGCGAACTGGTTTCCCATGGCGCTCAAGGACGGGGCCCGCACCTGGCTCCTGAACCTGGCTCCACACAAGTTCTCCTCCTGGGACGAGATGCGCACCCGCTTCATCGCCAACTTCCAAGGTACTCGCGACCGGCCACCCGCCGTGAGCGACATGCGCCGCATCAAGCAACAACCCGGAGAGACCCTGCAGAAGTACATCCAGAGCTTCAACAACGCACGCCTCAAGATTCCCAAGGGGACCGAGGAGGCCATCATCTCAGCCTTCTCCGACGGCGTGCGCGACGTCAAGATGAAGGAGGAGCTGGCGATGCATGAAGACCTGTGCACTTCCTTGGAGTTGTTCAACTTGGCAACCAAGTGTGCCAGGGCTGACGAAGGGCGTCTCTCCCTCCTCGAGCTGCCTGCCGCAGACCCAGAAGGGAAGAAGCCCAAGGCCAAGGATGTAAAGCACAAGGGGGCTGCCATGCTCGCGGCAGAACCAGACACCAAGCGGGGCAGAGATCAGCCCGAATCTGCCAAGGGCAGTCGGTACTATGTGTACCACGACCTCTACACCCACAACACCAACGAATGTCAAGAGCTCCGAGCCGTGCGAGAAGGAAGGACCGGCCGTCGCCCCGACCACGGTGACCGGGGCTACGGTCGAGGAGGAGGAAGGAACACAGGACGCTGGGAAGACCGCTGCCCGTGCCAAGGGTGGCGCGATCAACCTCGTGAGGATCGCTGGCAAGACCCGCCTCGCGAGGGAGACTAGAGGGATCAGCATCGCGAGGGTCGCCCGCAAGGCAATGCAGGCCTCCCTCCGCTGTCGCCCCAGCCAAGGAGAAACGAAGACCGCCATCAGGACGAGGGGGCTGGGGGCTTCCAGGAGCCGCGCGCGATCGCCTGCATCCTGGGCGGGGCTCAAGCCCCAGCCTCTCAGCGCATCTTCAAGCAGTTCGCCCGTGAAGCGAATGCAGTGCTCCCCAAGCTCGAAGCCACGCGCCCTCTTAGGTGGTCGGCGTGCGCCATCATGTTCAGCTCAGCAGATCAGCTCAAGTGTGCGGCCACAGCCGGAGTCCTCCCGATGCTTTGTTCCCCAATCATCAGCAACGTGGTGGTCACCAGGACCCTCATCGATGGTGGGGCAGGGCACAACATCCTGTCCGTGGAAACATTCAACAATCTCCAAGTGCCCTACAGCCAGCTTCAGCCAACCAAGCCTTTCTCCGGAGTCACTGACGGCTCCACGGTCCCGATTGGGCAGGTCCGCCTCCCTGTCACCTTCGAGGCACGCGACAACTACCGCATCGAGCTCATCGACTTCGACATCTCTAACATTCGCCTGCCGTACAACGCCATCCTTGGGTACCCAGCGCTGGCCAAGTTCATGGCCGCAACTCACCACGGCTACAACGTCCTCAAGATGCCAGGAAGTGGCGGAGTCATCACGGTGCCCTGTGAAGAGAAGGACGCGGTGTGTTCCCTGGAACGAGCCTTTCAGGCCGCATCACTGGAAGACCCGGATCACAGAAGCAGGAGGCTTCTCGAGACCGCCCCCAAGAAGAAGAAGACATCGTCCGGCCCAGCCCCTCAGGAGTCAAGCCCCTCAGGGCGCGCGCCTGCCCAGGGGGAACCTCCTTCCATCACATAGGAAAGCACGCTCGGCGCCCTCCTCAGGCAGGGCTCGGGGGCTCTCCCCTGGAGGGCCACTGACCTGGCTAAGGTCACGAGGGAGGCGCTTGGGCACCACATGGAGGCGTGTTTTGAAGCACGTTTCCCTCAAGAAGGAGTAAGGCAAGGAGGGCCAGACCCTCAGGAGTTCGTCAGCAAGGCCATTCAGGAGCTACAGGAGTCAAGAGTCATGAAAGGCGACCGCCGCCTACCAGCTGTGGCTCCCCATCCAGGCGAGGATGGTGGGCTGCGCGTCTGCATCGACATACCAGGGCTCAATCGAGTCGCCTCTCTGGAGCGCCTCTGGCCCTCGTGAGTGGGGCGCTGCGAATGTCCACCCCACAGCTACGTTCGCATGCCTTACGGCTTGCCGAACGCGGCTGCCGCGTACCAGCACCTCATGAGGGGCATCATGGAGGCTCAAGAGGCCAGGTGTTCCGCAGCCCTGGCGGAGATGGAGATGGTCCGCGAGGAGCCACCAGCCCCTCCGGAGCCTCCCGAGGCCCCTGGGCCTGGGGGCTCATGAGGATCGGCTTCCGCAGCCCACCGAGTCTGCTACACCAACACTCCTTCATCCTCAACATCATCAGGTGACATCTTTCAAGTTTCATTTCCAGCTGGGAGCGCCCCCCAGGGCTGCATTATTCCCAGGCCGCGTGGGTCCGTCCCTGCGGCATGTATCCCTTTTATTTCATGTTGTTAGCTTACTTTGTTGGGGGCGCCCCACGGGCTGCATCATCCCCAAGTCGCTCGGGCCTGACCAGTGATGTCCGCCTTCCCAGCATCTATTTGAATGAATCCACTCCTTCGCGGCTAATGTGTTTGACCTAGTTGCCTGCTCAACTGACGCCAACTGACGGAGCTGCTCCCAAACGGCACGACGCTTGCACATGGGTCCATCCCTGCAACGCCGACAAACCTCAATGGCTGAGCTCTGGCCGCGGCAGCCCCGCATGGCGCCACCTCATCAAGCCTTCAGTGCCTCATCGCCCCTCGGAAGCAACCAACGGCTGACTGTCAATTGTCATGGCAACCCCTCGTTCTTTCTATGATGGGTCTACAGGATCTCCTAAAGGAGCTGCGTCAGGCGAGGCCCTTGCGGTGTCTCCTTCACTGTCATCCGCGCGAGCCGCTTGCATGTTAAAGGGGGGTGCCTGAGCATCGCGACTCAGGGCTCCTACTGGCTCTCCAGCCCTCACCCTTTGGCCTTGTCCACGGCATCACGACCTGGCATACCAGCGACGGCTGAGACTCGCTCGAGGGCCGGGACCCGAGGATGTAGAGCAGAAAGGGGAGTAAAGACGAGAGGGGAGGGACACGCGAGGACCTCGCCGAGCAACCTCACGCCTGCCGATGCACGGACCCGGAGACACACCACAGAGCGGTCCCTGATTCTCGAGATAAGTCACCACCCGGAAGCACCAGCTACCATGGCACCATCCCCGCACCTAATGCAATCCCGTGTTAGCGACGCCGCTCTCCTTTCTCACCGAACGACGGTTGCTTGAGCGCCAAAGGGGACCTTGAAAGCACAAGTGCTCCCTAGGTGGTTTTGGTAATTAATGACAACATATCTCTTGTTGGACTAACGTTTCTATCTAGTATGTTTCATATAAGTTCAACAATGGAGTGGCATGGACTAAAGGTTGTGGGAAATTCTCCAAGATGCTAAGGACAAAGGATTGGCTAAAGCTTAAAGCTCAAGACTCTTCATTTTACATTTTAGTGATCCAAGATCACATTGAGTCCATAGGAAAAGCCAATACTATCAAGGAGGGATGAGGTGTTGCTTAATGAGCCTCTTGCTTCAAGTGCTTAATGATATGCTCCAAAATCCTGAGCTACTTTCCCACTTCCACATATGACCTAAACCTAAGCCAAACTCAGACCTACCGATTATTTCTATCCGGCGCCACCGAGTTTCACCTGTCATAGCCATTGCCAAACCCTAGCAAATCGGTTCTACCGATAGGGATCTCGGTCTCACCGAGATGGGATTGTAATCTCACTGTGTATGTCCATTGCCAAAATCGGTCTCACCGATCTTGTGCAATTGGTACTACCGAGGTTACAATGCAAACTCACTGTGTATGCTCATTACAAAAATCGGTCTCACCGAGTTTGTGTAATCGGTCCCACCAAGTTTGCCTGACCAACCCACTGGTTAGCTTATTACCAAATCGGTCTCACCGAATTTGTGTAATCGGTCTCACAGAGATTACGTTATGCCCTAACCCTAACCATATCGGTCCTACCGAGTTGCATGTCAGTCCCACCGAAAATCTCTAACGGTACTAGGTTTACTATGTCGGTCCGACCGAGTTTGTTGATTCGGTCCCACTGAGATTGGTAAATTGTGTGTAACGGTTGGATTTTGTGTGGAGGCTATATATACCCCTCCACCTCCTCTTCACTCATGGAGAGAGCCATCAGAACACATCTACACTTCCAACTCATATGTTCTAAGAGAGAACCTCCTACTCATGTGTTGAGGCCAAGATATTCCATTCCTACCACATGAATCTTGATCTCTAGCCTTCCCCAAGTTGCTTTCCACTCAAATCTTCTTTCCACCAAATCCAAATCCTGTGAGAGAGAGTTGAGTCTTGGGGAGACTATCATTTGAAGCACAAGAGCAAGGAGTTCATCATAAACACACCATTTGTTACTTCTTGGAGAGTGGTGTCTCCTAGATTGGCTAGGTGTCACTTGGAAGCCTCCGACAAGATTGTGGAGTTGAACCAAGGAGTTTGTAAGGGCAAGGAGATCGCCTACTTCGTGAAGATCTACCGCTTGTGAGGCAAGTCCTTCATGGGCGATGGCCATGGTGGGATAGACAAGGTTGCTTCTTCATGGACCCTTCATGGGTGGAGCCCTCCGTGGACTCGCGCAACCGTTACCCTTCGTGGGTTGAAGTCTCCATCAACGTGGATGTAGGATAGCACCACCTATCCGAACCACGGGAAAAACATCCGTGTCTCCAATTGCGTTTGAATTCTCCAAACCCTTCCCTTTACATTCTTGCAAGTTGCATGCTTTACTTTCTGCTGCCTATATACTCTTTGCATGCTTGCTTGATATGTATTGTGAATGTTGAAATTGTGCCTAAACTCCACTTAAACCGAAAAAGCTTAAAAACTGCAACTTTAGCATTAAGTGTCTAATCACCCCCCCCCCTCTAGACACATCTACTTCAAGGTCCTACAAGTGGTATCAGAGCTTTGGTCTCCATTGCCTTGGTTTAATCACCATTGGAGGAAGATGGATGTGTCTACTTTAGGGAGTCTTAGACATAGAGTGCCTATTCTTGATGGGGAGTATTTTCATAAGTGGAAAAATGAGATGCTTGTTATTTTCAATCAATATCATTTGAACAAATATATTGCTAGCCCTTGTGCACCTCATATTGATCCTTTGCATCCTACCCAAGATGAAGATATTGACATATTTCGCAATCTTAGAACTATTGAGCTCATCATTAGAGGATTGCCCAAAAATTTGATTGCTAGTTTGCCTACTCTTAATTGTGCCTATACTATATGGAAATTTCTTGAGGAACGATTTCTCGATTATTCCTTGAAAAATTTGGATGAAATTCTCCATAAATCTATTGCCTTGAGTAAGATGAACTCTAGTGATCCTAGTTTTGGTGATTGTCTATTTGAGCTTACCAATCTCAAGCGTGCTAAAGGAGATGTTGGAATCATTATATCCGAAGCTATAAGAATTCATAAAGGTGACCACTTTGATGATCATTTATCTAATGAATTACCCTCTCTAGGAAATGATGAGTCACAAGATCGTGGTGAACATGGATACTATGATGATGATGATGATGATGATGATGATGATGATAGTGACTTCGATCTTGATGATGCAATGAGACATTTTGGTCTTATGGCAAATCTTCGGGGATATGTGTCAGGAGGAAAGGAATGCGTTCTTGATAGTGGATGTACTGATCATATGACTGGAGATGAAGAGATGTTCCATGAGCTTGCTGAAAATGACGGCCCTCGAAAATATGTCACCTTTGGTGATAATTCAAAGGGTAAAGTGGTTGGCCTTGGTAAGGTGGCCATCTGACATGATAGTTCCATTCAAAATGTCATGCTCATTGAATCTCTCGGCTACAACTTACTTTCAGTATCTAGACATGCTGATTTCGGTTTGAATGTCCTATTTATTGAGGTAGATTGCCAACTGTTTCGTCGAGACAATCATAAAATGGTCTTTACCGGTATACGTAGAGGTGATCTTTATATTGTCGATTTCTCTAAAAAGGCACAACCTAAAACTTGCTTTATTGCTAAATCCTCAAAAGGTTGGTTGTGGCATAGACGACTAGGTCACGTTGGCATGAGAAACCTTGACAAGCTTATTAAAGGAAATCATATCCTTGGAGTTAACGATGTCATATTTGATAAGGATAGACTTTGCAGTGCTTGTCAAGCAGGTAAACAGGTTGGAGGAAGGCATCCCGTGAAGAACATCATGACCACAAGGAGGCCACTCGAGCTACTTCATATGGATCTTTTTGGTCCCAATGCCTACAAGAGTCTCGGTGGAAATTCTTTTGGTCTAGTTATAGTTGATGATGTTTCAAGATTTACGTGGGTGTTCTTTCTTGATGACAAGTCGCAGGTCCAGAAGATCTTCAAAAACTTCGCTAGGAAGGCCCAAAATCAGTTTGACGTGAAGATCAAGAAGGTTCGGAGTGACAATGGAACGGAGTTCAAGAACGCAAATGTGGACACCTTTCTTGACGAAGAAGGGATTTCACGCGAGTTCTCGGATACGTACACACCTCAACAAAATGGAGTTGTTGAGAGGAAGAACCGGACGCTCATCGAAATGGCGAGAACGATGCTTGATGAGTACAAGACGCCGAAGCACTTTTGGGAAGAAGCGGTTGAGACAGCTTGTCATGCAACAAATCGCTTGTATCTTCACAAGTTACTCGGCAAGACGGCATACGAGCTCCTCACCGGTAACAAACCCCAAGTTGGATACTTTAGAGTATTCGACTCAAAGTGCTACATTCTTGACAAGCATCGTCGTTCAAAGTTTGCTCCTAAATCTCATGAAGGTTTTCTACTTGGTTATGGCTCAAACTCTCACACTTACCGTGTCTACAACAATTTCACCCGAAAGGTTGAAGAGACGGTAGATGTGAAGTTTGATGAATCTAATGGCTCGCAAGTAGAGCAATTGCCAATCGATGTAGGAGACAAAGACCCTTCAGAAGCAATCCAAGACTTGTCTATTGGCAAAACTCGTCCAACGGAGGTGAAGGAGAGTACCTCATCCGTCCAAGTGGAAGCTTCTACTTCACGACAAGGTGAACCAAGAATTGATACGGAAGCATCCACAAGTGGGACACACCAAGATGAAGAAGACGAGGAAATGCATCAATATGAACATCAACAACCTCCTTGTCCACCACGACAAGAGAACAACAACATCAACAATGAAGAAGGCCAAGAAGAAGAACAAGATGAAGAAGATGTTCAACAAAGACCCAAGCAAAAGCTCTCACGAGTTCGAGCAAGAATTGCCAAAGATCATCCCGTCGAGCAAATCTACAATGATATTCAAACCGGGAGAATCACTCGCTCAAAAACTCGTTTAGCTAACTTTTCTCAAAACTATTCATTCATCTCTAGCATTGAACCAATGAAGGTTGAAGAAGCATTGGAAGATCCGGATTGGATAAACGCTATGCATGAAGAGCTACACAACTTTGAGAGAAACCAAGTTTGGACATTGGTTGAGAAGCCCGACAACAACCACAACATCATTCGTACCAAATGGGTGTTTCGCAACAAGCAAGATGAAGATGGACAAGTGGTTCGCAACAAAGCACGTCTCGTCGCCCAAGGGTACACACAAGTCGAAGGTATGGACTATGGTGAGACATATGCTCCCGTTGCTAGACTTGAGTCCATTCGCATCTTACTTGCCTATGCTAATCACCATAATATCACCTTGTACCAAATGGACATTAAAAGTGCTTTTCTAAATGGTGAAATAGAGGAGGAAGTTTATGTCAAACAACCTCCCGGCTTTATCAATCCTAAGAAACCAAATCATGTTTACAAACTTCACAAAGCTCTTTATGGTCTTAAACAAGCTCCTAGAGCATGGTATAAATGCTTGACCAAGTTCCTTATTGCAAGTGGTTTTGAAATTGGTAAAATTGACTCTACTCTTTTTACTAAAAGGGTTAATGGAGAACTATTTGTATGCCAAATTTATGTTGATGATATCATATTTGGTTCAACTAACCCTCTCTTTAGTGAAAAGTTTGGAAAGCTAATGTCAAAGAAGTTTGAGATGTCTATGATGAGTGAACTCAAATTCTTTCTCGGTTTGCAAATCAAGCAAACTAAGGAAGGTACATGTCGGGTGGCAGGATCGACATATGCCAACGGGTGGCTTATCATTGTGGGGGCCAAAAGAACGTCGCCGGTGCCTGGAAACGGGATGAGGCGAAGACATGCACGCCGGCGAATCTTACCCAGCTTCAGGGCTCTCCGGGGAGATAACACCCCTACTGCTGCTCTGCGGGGTCTCCGCATGGTTACTAAGTGGACAAGTAGCTACAATGCTCCTTGAGCTGTTTTGGATGGAAGGAGGAAGAAGGGCTCGGCTCAGCTTGCTTCTTCTCCTTGTATGTGTCTAGGTCTAGAAAGAGAGTTTTAACCCTTTGCATGGGCGCACCGGGGGGTTTATATAGGCCTACCCCCCGGGGGTACAATGGTAATCCGACTGGGCACGGGGCCCAGCTGTCTGTGACTATGCTCGCTGGCTTCTCCGCCGGCTTCTGGGGCCCGCCGGCTGGTGGGTCCCGCCGGCTGCCGGCTCCTGGGTCGACAGGCCGGCCCCACTGGCCAGGGCCTGGTCGGCGGCTGGTTACTGTTTCTTCATGTTGTTGACGCAGGCTTGGTCGGGGTAAGCGTGGCTACAGTAACGCCGCCCTGGCGGGCGATTACTGTAACCCCGCCGCATATTGTCTCCTTAATGGGCGTCTCCCTCGAGGAGGGCGGCAGGCCGGCTACGTGAAGCCGGCCCTCTGTCTTGCCGGCTTGAGAGGAGGTGCGCCCGCCTTCGGTATCTCTCTACCCGAAGGGGCCCACCGCCTCGGGGGCCATGCTGGCAACCCGTAGAGGACGGCGCCGGAGCCGCCGGGGCTACAGTGCCGCGCCGGGCGGGCCACAGCGGCCCGCACGACGCGCTGTACCAGGCGTTCTCCGGGATTTGGGGGTGGCAGGCTCGACTGTTGTCACGCCCCACTTCATCATTGCAGAGTGGACGCGTACATCGCGGGTACGGCGTTGACCGATTTATGGGAGCCGGCCTAGCAGTAGCCGGCCTTGCTGTAGCCGGCCCTGAAGTAGCCGGCCCTGCCGTAGCCGGCCTTGCCGTAGCCGGCCTTGCCATAGCTGGCCCTCCGCAGGCTTCTCCAGGAGGGTGAAAAGGCGGGCCGCCCCGAAGCCGGGCAGGAAAGTAGCCGGCTGGGGGGAGGCGGCCCAAGTCTTGAGTCTCCTTGTGAGTCGGATGGGCTCACAATTTTTTGTGAGGGGCTAGGGGAAGCCGGCTGGGCTACCCATAGCTATTTACCCCGACAGTTGTCCCCGAAGGCGGGCGAGCTTCACGGCGGACGGAAGGACGGGAAGCTTGGCCGGCTTCATACCCCGAGGGGCCGACCTCGTCGTTGCAGCCGACTCCGGAGCACTTTTTGTTTATCAGGGTGGCAGTGGTTGACCCGCGGGCCGGCCGCGGGCCCCACGACGTGCCACGTGGCGGGGAAATCCTGCCGTCGCACGCGCGCGATGGGACGCCGCCGCAGGCCCGGGCCCGCCACTCCCTGGCCTCAGCCCGGGCGCAGATCTTCTGTGGCCCGGGGGGGCTGCTCGCCTCCCCGCGGCCGTTATTTCGCGTCATCAAGGCGCGCAATTAACGCGGACGTGGGGGAGATGGGCACAATCGATCCCCACGATCCCCCACGTCGCGCCTCCTCGACTCTGGCGCACGCGCCTACAAGTAGGGGGGGAGGGGGAGAGGCACAGGCCGGTTCGCTCCCCCGCTCCCCGTCCCTCCTGCTTCTCTTCTTCTTCTTCTTCTTCCTCGCGCCTGACGCAGTTTCGCGCCGCAGCCCACCCATGCCGCCATGTCTCTGGCTTTGTCGAGCTCGTGGGACGGGTCTAATGTCCACGAGGACCATATCGAGTTCCTCCGCCAGACCCGGCGCCTGCCCGCCGCCAACCTCGTGCAGGTGCGCCTGGCGCCCACGAAGGAGGTCTCGCCGGCGCCGGAGGAAGGCGAGCGCGTCGTCTTCCGCACGCACTTCCTCCGAGGCTTCGGCTTCCCGGCGAGCAGCTTCATGCGTTCGTTCCTCGAATTCTACAACCTCCAACCACACCACGTCACGCCCAACACGGTGCTGCAGCTCTCGGCATTCGTCTCGCTCTGCGAGGGGTTCTTGGGGGTGCTGCCGACGCTGGAGCTGTTCCAGAACAAGCTCGACACCGTCTCCGCCGGCGTGCCGGCTCCCTGCGGCGCTTTCATCGCGATGAAGAGGGCAAGCGACGACAACCCCTTCCCCCACATTCCTCTGATCCAGTCTGTCAAACTTTGGCAGAAATCCTATTTCTACGCCAAGAACGTCGCCCCGCATGGCGACTACGTCAATCTACCGGCTTACGTAGCCGGCCTGCCGGTTGGGAGGCGGCGGTCCTAGGGCTACAGGTCGAAGTCCTTGTCTCCGGCTGGGAATGCTTCCATCGCCCGGCTTCGGGTGATGATCCAGTCGGAAGGCCTGCGCGCATCCGACCTGGTAGCCGCCTTCGTCGAGCGCCGGATTCTGCCCCTCCAAAGCTGGCCGCACATGATGTGCCAGATGAGTGGCCGGTTCGACCCTTGCCGGCTGAGCACATGGGAGATGCCCCATGCCGAGGTGGCTCTGATGGCGAACTACATCGCCAACCTGAAGCTCACCGACGAGTGGCAGTTCGGCAAGGCGCCAAACTCCCGTGCCCATCCCCCGCCTGCGGTAAGTTTTTTCTTCTCGTCGTCTACCGGCTTGAGTCAGCCGGCTTCTGACCAGGCGGCTCTTCTCTTTTTTATCTTCATCAGAATCCTCTCCTCCCGCCGCCAGCCGGGGCGGCTGGAGTCGATCGCGAGTATGCCCCGGACCGCACGGTGGACGACCCCGACGACCCGGACCTTTCCGCCGTCGCCATGGAGGACGCCGCCACGGGGGACGCCGCCGAGCTCGGCGGCACGGGGCTCTCGGCCAGCTTCGACGACTGGCCGGATGACTTCGAAGCCGAAGAAATCCCGCGCCACCAGCCGGCAACCGACCGCCGCAGCACGGGCTCGTCCGCCGCGCCGACTGCCGGTGGTGGAAAGGGGAAACGTCGGGCCGCGTTCCCACTCTTCGGAAGCCGGCCGAAGAAGCCGAAGGCCTCCACCGCGGCCACGAAGCGCGAGGAGGCGGCGGCGAAGGTGGCCCGCTTCCGGAAGGCGGTGAAGAAGCCCCCCTCAGTTTCCGCGTAAGTCTTGTAGCCGCCTACGTTCTTGTTATTCTGAAGTCTTCCTTTTCTTGAGTGCTTTTCTGATCTTCTGAGCAGGGCGCCGCTCTCCCTTGAGCGAGGCCCAGCCGGCTCCGTGGTCGGGCCGAGTGCCGGATCCTCACGATCCCGCCGAGTGGACCCTCGCGCCGAACTTGACGCAGCCACGGAGCGCAACGCTCGCGAGGCGCGTCGAGAGAG
This sequence comes from Triticum monococcum, assembly GCA_034509565.1. Lineage (NCBI taxonomy): Eukaryota > Viridiplantae > Streptophyta > Magnoliopsida > Poales > Poaceae > Triticum > Triticum monococcum. Next base: position 358,587,244 of record CM067845.1, on the reverse strand, counting down.
GGAAGCGGCCGAGCGGGAGGCGGCGGAGCAGGAGGCGGCGGAGCAGGAGGCGGCGGAGCGGGCGGCCGCGGAGACGGAGGCGGAAGGCGCGCGTAGCCAGCCTCCGCTACTCGCCATCCCCCTCCAAACTTTGGATCCAGACATCCCTCTGCCCACGGCGGAGGAGATCATCCCCGAGCAGCCGCCGGTGCAGAGGGACGAAGTCTTCGAGGTCTCCGTCGAGAGGACGTTGCCGGCATCGCCAGCCGGGGCAGGCGAAGGCGGCCAATCGTCGGCGGTGCCGGAGGAGCCGGCCCGGGCCGCGCCCGAGGCCGGAGCCGGCCTCGAGATCGAGCTGGCGGCGGGCCGGCGTGCCGGAGGGGGCACGGCCCCGCCGGACACGTGCCGGGCCGCGGGGGCCGAGCAGACGGCAGACGCCTTGGAGGCGGCCAGCTCCGCCACGTCCGGATGGACTCCTAGCGGAGGGAGCGGCGAGCTGACCATCGCGGCCCAAGAGGTTCGGAGCCGGCTGCAGGCACAGGCCGGCCTCCTGAGGCAATTTACTCAGGAGTTTCTGTCGACGCGGTCTGCAATCCGGGTAAGTCTTCGCTCATTGACCGTTCTGGTCCTTTGAATTTTTTCGTGGGGGCGCGCTAGCGCACCCACTGGGTGTAGTCCCCGAGATCCGGGCTGACTGCGGCGCAGTCGGGTCGGATCTTACTTGACGACTATCTTGACAGTTTTTCTGATCTCCAGGATTATCACAATTCTCGTGCCGCCGCCTTCAATTCCCAGGCTCGGGAGCTGAGCCGGAGGACTGAAGACCTCGCCAGCAGCCGGCGTAAGTGTTTTCCCCTTGTTTGTTTCTCGTGGGGGCGCGATAGCGCACCCACTGGGTGTAGTCCCCGAGATCCGGGCCGACTGCAGCGCAGTCGGGTCAGATCTTCCTCGACAACTTTTCCTTTGCTAACTTTTTCTCTTTATCTTTTGCTCGCGCAGAGGCCAACGCCGACCTGCGGAGGGAACTCGGCGAGGTGCAGGCCGCTCTTCGCGCCAAGAACGCCGAGTATGCTGACTTGGTTCAAGAGCGCGACCGCCTGGCGAAGAAGCTGGCCGACCAAGAGGAGAGCCACAAGGCGGCCCTGCAAAAGGCGCAGGACGGCGAGGCTGCCCTGAAGGCGGAGTTCGAGGCCAGGGAGGCGAGCTGGGCCGAGACGCGCCAGGCGCTGGAAGAAGGCTTCGGCCGGATCGAGGATCTCATCGATGGTAGGCTGTCTTTCTTGCTCTTCTTCCAACTTCCGGCCGCCTATGGTTTTGTTTTGACTTGTGTTTGCTGTCTTGCGCAGAATACTTTCCCGGTCAATCCGTCCTTGCCGCCCAAGCCATTGAAGCCTACCGCGAGGAGCACCGCCAGGCCGGGGTCGTGATTCCGCCGGACGCGAACCGGACGTTGTCGGAGCAGCTCATCGCCGTCCAGGCGCGGCTGCAGCCGGCCCACCGGCTGCTCCGCCGGCTCCAACGCGCCGGGGCGACAATGCTGGCCGCGCTCTGGCCCGACCAGGCAATTCCCCATACCCCAAGCCGGACGGCCGACTGGCTCGAGGTTGCAGTCGGCCGCTTCGAGGCCTGGAAGGCGTCCGCGACCCGTCTTGGAGCTGGGCGCGCGCTGGAGTTCGTCCGCGCGTGGTACCCAGGGAAAAGCCTGGACCAGCTGCGGACGTGGCGGTCGGAAGCCGACGCGGAGCTGGAGGAGGTGCGGCCGGCGATCGCGCAACGCGCCTCGACGATCGCCGAGTGCACCGACACTAGCGTCTTCGCGCCGGAGCTCAACGACGATGGCGCCGCCCAGCCGGAGGAATGGTTCGGGCTGAACCCGGCAGACAACGAAGACTCGGCCGAGGAGATCGCCTCCAGCAACGAGGGCGAGGACGACGAGGAGGAGGACGGCGAAGACGCCGAGCCGACTGGTGAGACGGCCGACCGTTCCCCAGCCGACCGTGCCTCCAGCAACGAGCCACGCGGGAGCGCGCCCTCTGCTGGGGACGACGATCAAGCCGAGGTTGGCCAGCCGACCGCTCCTCCAGCTGGCGCGACTACTTCCACCGCCTAGCCCGGCTCGTCTGCGGCCCCGCCGGCTTGATCTGCCGTTCTTTTTGTCCCTGTTTTACTTTTTCGGACAATTTTAAGTTTCTGCAATTCCACCCACTGGGGGTGCATCGAACAATGTTGGATGTCGACCTCTCTGGAGGCCTTTTGTGTAAATATTAATATATGCATGTGTTGGCGTTCATCCAAGTGTACTTTTTGTCCTTAGGCTCTTTCCTTTGCCGCCTTCCCTCTTTGGGAAGGCAAGTACTTGGGCTTTCTTGGATTTGAAGTAGACTGAATGTAAGCCGGCCGGCTACTCTGGTAGTCGGTCGGCGTGAGGCAGTTCAACCGGCTTTTGTTATATACGCGAGCCTGTTTGGTCCCTAGCCATTTTTCATGTGCGCACCCTTTCCGGCTTGTGGCTCTTGCCAGCCGGGCAGTCGGTTCTTCGAGCTGCGATTTCGGCAAGAGCCAAGCCTAGGTGTCGGCGCATTACTTGTCTGACTGCGGGTAGGGCTCCTAATATAACTCTAGCCGGCCAGTCCCCGGGCCGACTCGTCGGACCCGGTACCGGACAAAATAAATGAAGAGGTAAAATCATACGCATGATAACTTTCATTCATAAGATAAAGGGTGGCAGTCCCCAAGTCTTTCTCGGGGAGCCTACTGTTTCGTACTAAATACAAAAGTGGGCATAACACATACTGCGTTTTAACTGTAAAACTTCCGAAGGAGATTCGCGTTCCATGGTCGCTCCGACTCCTTGCCGGAGTCGTCTCTCTTGCGTGCCTTCGGCTTCTGTGCATCGATGAGGTAGTAGGCGTCGTTGCCCAAGGCTCTGCTGATGATGAAGGGGCCTTCCCAGGGGGCTGCGAGCTTGTGCTGGCCGGCTGTTCGCTGGATCAGCCGGAGCACAAGGTCGCCCTCCTGGAAGGATCTTGGTCGGACCCTTCGGCTATGGTAGCGGCGCAAACCCTATTGGTAGATGGCAGACCGGCCGAGGGCTAACAGCCGGGCCTCTTCCAGCAGGTCGACGCCGTCTTCTCGTGCTTCTTTGGCTTCCGCTTCCGTGTACATGGTTACCCGAGGCGAGTCGAACTCGATGTCTGTTGGGATGACCGCCTCGGCACCATATACAAGGAAGAAGGGAGTGAAGCCGGTTGATCTGTTGGGAGTGGTTCGCAGACTCCATAGGACAGCCGGCAGCTCATCAAGCCAGCAGCCAGCTGAACGCTCCAGAGGTACGACCAGTCGAGGCTTGATGCCGGACAAAATGAGGCCATTTGCTCGCTCCACTTGGCCGTTTGATTGCAGGTGGGCGACTGACGCAAGGTCCAGCCGGATACCTTGTGCAGCGCAGAACCGTGCCAAGGCACCTTTGGCAAAGTTCGTGCCATTGTCGGTGATGATGCTGTGCGGTACGCCGTACCGGGTTGTTATATCTGCAATGAAGGTCACTACAGTCGGCCCATTCAGCTTCTTGATCGGCTTCGCCTCGATCCACTTGGTGAATTTGTCGACGGCGACGAGCAAATGTGTCATGCCGCCGCGCGCCATCTTGAATGGGCCCACCATATCCAATCCCCAGACGGCAAAGGGCCAGGTGATGGGAATGGTCTTGAGTGCTGAAGCCGGCATGTGTTGCTGCGAGCTGAAAAGCTGGCAGCCTTTGTAGTGCTTGACTAGCTCTTTGGCGTCGTCCAAAGCAGTCGGCCAGAAGAAACCGTGGCGGAAGGCTTTGGCGACAAGTGATCTTGATGCGGCGTGGTGGCCCCACTCTCCTTGGTGTATATCCCTGAGGATCGCGATGCCTTTCTCCTGCTCGACGCATCGCTGCAAGACTCCGGTGGCGCTGCGCTTGACGAGCTCTCTGTTGACGATTGTGTACGCTCTAGCCCGGCGCTGAACTTGTCTTGCTTCGTTTTTGTCGGCCGGCAGGTCATGGTTCACCAAAAAGTTGCGGATGGTTTGGGCCCATGATGGGGCGGCGACTTCCTCTGCCACCAATGTGGCCACAGCCACCAGGGTGGGCGGGCTGGGTGATGCAGTGCTGGAGTTGGCCGCCGCTTGCTGTGCTGAAGAAGTCCCCGGGCCGGCTACCGCAGTCCCCGGGCCGAGTGCGGCAGTCCCCGGGCCAGGTACTGCAGTCCCTGAGCCAAATATTGAAGTCCCCGGGCCGGCTGCTTGATTCTTCGAGCCGGACCCGGCCTCCTCGGGGTTAGGAGGCACGAAAATGGAGTCGGATTCCGGAGACAGCTTGATTGAAGGCTTGAGGAGGCGCTGCAGGGCGACGCCGGCTGGTATTGCTTGCCGCGTGGAGCCTATTCGGGTCAGAGCATCCGCTAGCTCGTTATCGGCTCGCAGTACATGAAGGAATTCACACCCGTCGAAGTATCCGCTGATTTGCTGCACTAGGAAGCGGTAGCTCGCCATGTTCGCGTCCTTGGCGTCCTAGTCGCCAGAAGACTGCTGCACCACCAAATCCGAGTCGCCATAGCCCAGGATCCAGCGAATGCCAAGTTCCTTGGCAAGCCGGAGCCCGTGTATGAGCGCCTCGTACTCGGCTACGTTGTTGGAGGCGGCGAAGTGGATCTGCAGCGTGTATCTGAGCTTGTCGCCCTTTGGAGAGGTAAGGACGACGCCGGCTCCCAGGCCGGTGCGCATCTTTGATCCATCAAAGTGCATGCGCCAATGGGTGGAGTCGGGCACTGGTGGTAAGTACTGGGTCTCGGCCCAGTCGACGAGGAAGTCGGCCAGCGCTTGCGTCTTGATGGCGGTGCGGGGTTGGTAGAAGATCGTGTAGGGGGCCAGCTCGATGGCCCATTTAGCCACCCGGCCGGATGCATCCCGGCTGCCTATGATGTCGGCTAGCGGGGCAGTGCATACGACCGTGATGGGATGCTCTTGAAAGTACGGCTTCAGCTTCTTGGCAGCGAAGTACACGCCATAGCACATCTTCTGATAGTGCGGGTAATTTTGCTTCGAGGCGGACAGCACCTCGCTCAGGTAGTAAACTGGTCTCTGGACCGGCTGGGCTCGGCCTTCTTCGGGGCGTTCGACCACAATGACGGTGCTGACCACCCGGCTAGTGGCGGCAATATATAGGAGCATGGGCTCCTTCTCAGTCGGTGCCGCCAAGACAGGCGGCGTGGACAGCATTTTCTTCAGCTCGTGGAAAGCTTGGTCGGCCTGGTCGTTCCACTCAAAGTGAGTGCTCTTCTTCATGAGGCGGTAGAGGGGGAGAGCTTTTTCTCCAAGCCGGCTGATGAAGCTGTTCAGAGAGGCCAGGCACCCGGTGAACTTCTGAATCTCTCTGAGCTTGGTTGGGACCGCCATCCTCTCGATGGCCTTGATCTTCACAGGGTTGCACTCTATGCCGCGTTCAGAGACCAGAAAGCCTAGGAGCTGGCCGGCTGGCAATCCGAACACGCATTTCTCCGGGTTGAGCCTGATCCGGAACCGGCGCAGGTTCTCGAATGTCTCCTTCAAGTCTTCCAGCAGAGTGCCACGCTTCTCCGTCTTCACCACAACATCATCCACGTAAATGTTGGCGTTCTTGCCGAGCTGCGTGAGGAGGCACTTCTGCATGCAACGCTAAAAAGTGGCGCCGGCATTCCTCAAGCCGAACGTCATAGTCAGGTAGCAGAAGGCTCCAAACGGCGTGATGAAGGCGGTCTTCAGTTGGTCATCCGGGTTCAGCTTGATCTGGTGGTATCTCGAGTAGGCATCCAAAAAGCTCAACAGCTCGCATCCGGCTATGGAGTCTATCACTTGATCAATCCTGGGTAAAGCGAAGGGATCCTTTGGGCAGGCTTTGTTGAGGCTTGTGTAATCTATACACATGCGCAACTTGTTATTCTTTTTCAGCACGAGAACCGGGTTCGCGAGCCATTCGGGGAAGAAAACTTCCATGATGAAGCCGGCTGCAAGGAGCCGGGCTATCTCCTCCCCTACGATCCTTCTCTTCTCTTCTGATAGTCGGCGGGGGGGCTGCTTGACTGGTTTAGCATCCTCCCGCATGTGCAATTTGTGCTCGGCGAAATCCTTCGGAACACCCGGCATGTCCTTGGGGGACCATGCAAAGATATCCCGATTCTCACGGAGGAAATTGACGAGCTCACCTTCCTATTTGCTATCCAGGCTTGCCCCAATGATGGCAAACCTCTCGGGGTGCTCGGGGTCGAGCTGTATCTTCTTGGTCTCCTTGGCCGGCTGGAAAGATCCTTGGGCATCATACTCCTTGGAGTCGGCGGGTTGGTTTAGCTGCTTGTTGGCCAGGGCCACGACCCGGTCCAGCGTCTTCCTCTCGGCAGCGATCACGAGGGATTCGGCCAGCCGGCTGCTGGCCGCGGCGTAGTCGGCGGACTTCTTGTAGTCGCCGGCGATGGTGATGACACCCTTGGAGCTCGGTATCTTCATCTTGAGGTAAGCATAGTGGGGGACCGCCATGAACTTGGCCAAACCGGGCCGGCCAAGCAAGGCATGGTAAGGGCTCTCCAGGTCCACCACCTCGAACCAGATTGCCTCCCGGCAGAAATGATCCTTGCCCCCAAAGAGTACATTGATCTTGAGCTTGCCGATGGGGGCACAGGACAAACCGGGTACGATGCCGTGGAACACCGTTCGAGTCGGCGCAAGTTGTTTTGCCTTGACGCACAGCTTCTCCATGGTGTCGCGGTACAGGATGTTGATGCTGCTTCCGCCGTCGATCAGCACGTGGGAGAAGCGTGCGGCGCGCGTATCCGTTGCAAGGGTGTCCTCCAGGACCAACGCGTAGGAGCCGGGGGACGGCATCACCTCTGGGTGGTCGGCCCGGCTCCAACTGATGGGTTTCTCCGACCAATGCATGCGGCTGGCTGGGCTGGCGGCGGCCACATTGACCTCTTGTTGCTCTCGGCGCTTGCTGCGCCGGTCTTCGTGCTGGCTCGTGAAGACGACATAAGACGCTTGCTCGTCGAGGAACTCGTCCTGCACGGCGTCGATCGCAGGCCGGCCGGCTTTGGGCGGCGGAGCCGGTGGCGGCGGGCCGGTAGGCGGAGTCGGCATGAGCCCTTCGCCCTTCGAGATTCGGGCGAGCCAGTTGCATTTGCGGGCCGTGTGGTTGGATGGCTTCGCGCCGCTGTGGAACTTGCACGGGGCATCAAGGGTTTGCTCATAGGAGAAGGCCGGCTGCCAAGCCGGCCGACCGCCCTTGGACTTCTTGGGTGCGGGCCGCCCTTCAGGCGGCGCGTCTTCGATCGTGGCCACCTGCCGGCTGGCGGGAGGCGGCGCAGGGCCCTTGCGCTTTTGATCATTCTGGTGTTGGCGTCGGCCACCGTCTCCAGCCGGCGCTTTGGGCGCCGGATTGAGCACCTTTCCGGATGCGTCCACCCGGAGCTCGGTCTTCATCGAGGAGTCGGCGGTGGCGTACTTGTCGGCGATGTTCAGGAGCTCGTCGAGGGTAGTCGGCTCATCGCAGAGAAGCTTGTGCTTGAGGAGGGTGCCCTCTCGGCACCCGGCTATGAAGTATTCGATGGCTTGCACCTCGTGCACCCCCTCGCAGGAGTTGCGGAACTCGGCCCAACACGTCAGGTAGTCGCGAGTGGACTCAGCTGGGCCCTGTACGCACAGGGAAAGCTATCTGGGCTTGGGAGCCCGCTTGTAGGTGCTGGTGAAGTTGCGAACGAAGGCTTCAGTGAAATCCACCCAGCTGTTGATGCTGAGGGGCTTGAGGTTGTTAAGCCAAGTCCGTGCCGTGCCTTGCAGCATGAGGGGCACGTACTTTACGGCAACGCGCCGGTTGCCATTGGCGATGCTGACGGCCGCGGAGTAGTCGGTCAGCCAATCCTCCGGCTTCACCGTGCTGTTGTACTTGGGCGTATCTCTTGGGAGCGAGAACCCTTTGGGGAAGGGCTCATCGCGGATGCGGGGGCCAAAGCAAGGCGGGCCGACATTGTCTTCTTCTTCTAGCGCCAGGGATCGGGCCAGGCGGTCGATCCGGTGGCGGGCGTCATTTTCGCCGATTCCCTCGCGGCGACCAAGCCGGCCGCTGAGAGTCGGGTGAGCCACTGGAGGCGGGGTAGGATATCTCTCTCCGCGAGCTCGAGGCGGAGGCGGGGTGCCCCGCCATTCCATGGCTCGGGGGCGGCCGTCCGCATCTCGCTCGATGGAGACTTGGGTCCAGCATCGGCTGGAAGCCGGCTCTTTCTCGCGCCGCGCGCGGGTGTAGCTGGTAGTCGGTGACCGGGAAGTCGCGCCGTGTTCGCGGCGTGGGGGAGGGCTCCCCGCGCAGGCATCGGCTTCGTGCCGTCGTGCGGCTACATCGATTAGTTGCTGGATGTGCCGCGTCATGTGGGGGAGGTCTTCGGCTTCCAAGCCGTCTAGCTCGTCTACGGCCGCCTGGGCGGCGCGCAGGTTCTCGAGCGGGGTGGCGTAGACCGGGCGATCCACTCCAAACGTGTCGGCGATGACGGTGCCGCGTTGCCTGACAGCGCCAGCCCGGCTAGGGCCAGCCGGAACCGGCGTGCCGAAGGCGGCGCTGTCAGCTTCGCGCTGGTAGGCCTCGGTGAGGCGTCTTACGGAGGCCAGCCGCCGGCCCTCCGCGAGGAGGGCAAGGCGGCGTGCCTCCAGAACTTCGTCGCTGACGTCAGCCGGAAGGGGGGCAGACAAGTCTTGGGCAGCCGCGCGCGGGGAGTCACGGGCGCCCTCGTCAGTCGGGCCGTCGAGGCCGATAACCATCACCTCGGGGGCGTCAGAATCGCGATCGCCAGCCGGAGGGAGCGGGTCGTTGAAGACCGTGATGTTGGTGGGGAAGGTATCGTAGGCTGCCGCGTCGGAGTCGACGGGCATCGGGTCGGTGGAGCCAACCGACTCCAAATCCGCAGCGGGCTCGCTGGAGACGTGGAGCTGGCTGAGGAGGTTGGCGAGGTGATCTGTGCCCGCATCGGAGGCGAGCTCGTCGGAGATGCGGGCCTTGTCGGAGAGGTTAGCGAGGCCGCTAGCCGCGCAGACGTCGGCGACGCCATGCAGCGCGTCGCGGCAAGCGCCATCGGGCGAGCCAGGCTGGCTATGCCCGCGAGGAAGGAAAAGGGTTCCCGTCCAGAACAGGTCTCTGGACGACGGTGCACCTGGCCCCACGGTGGGCGCCAAATGTCGGGTGGTAGGATCGACATATGCCAACGGGTGGCTTATCATTGCGGGGGCCAAAAGAACGTCGCCGGTGCCTGGAAACGGGATGAGGCGAAGACATGCACGCCGGCGAATCTTACCCAGCTTTAGGGCTCTCCGGGGAGATAACACCCCTACTGCTGCTCTGCGGGGTCTCCGCATGGTTACTAAGTGGACAAGTAGCTACAATGCTCCTTGAGCTGTTTTGGATGGAAGGAGGAAGAAGGGCTCGGCTCAGCTTGCTTCTTCTCCTTGTATGTGTCTAGGTCTAGAAAGAGAGTTTTAACCCTTTGCATGGGCGCACCGGGGGGTTTATATAGGCCTACCCCCCGGGGGTACAATGGTAATCCGACTGGGCGCGGGGCCCAGCTGTCTGTGATTATGCTCGCCGGCTTCTGGGGCCCGCCGGCTGGTGGGTCCCGCCGGCTGCCGGCTCCTGGGTCGACAGGCCGGCCCCACTGGCCAGGGCCTGGTCAGCGGCTGGTTACTGTTTCTTCATGTTGTTGACGCAGGCTTGGTCGGGGTAAGCGTGGCTACAGTAACGCCGCCCTGGCGGGCGATTACTGTAACCCCGCCGCATCTTGTCTCCTTAATGGGCGTCTCCCTCGAGGAGGGCGGCAGGCCGGCTACGTGAAGCCGGCCCTCTGTCTTGCCGGCTTGAGAGGAGGTGCGGCCGCCTTCGGCATCTCTCTGCCCGAAGGGGCCCACCGCCTCGGGGGCCACGCTGGCGACCCGTAGAGGACGGCGCCGGAACCGCCGGGGCTACAGTGCCGCGCCGGGCGGGCCACAGCGGCCCGCATGACGCGTTGTACCAGGCGTGCTCCGGGATTTGGGGGTGGCAGGCTCGACTGCTGCCACGCCCCACTTCATTATTGCAGAGTGGACGCGTACATCGCGGGTACGGCGTTGACCGATTTATGGGAGCCGGCCTAGCAGTAGCCGGCCTTGCTGTAGCCGGCCCTGAAGTAGCCGGCCCTGCCGTAGCCGGCTTGCCGTAGCGGGCCCTCCGCAGGCTTCTCCAGGAGGGTGAAAAGGCGGGCCGCCCCAAAGCCGGCTAGGAAAGTAGCCGGCTGGGGGGAGGCGGCCCAAGTCTTGAGTCTCCTTGTGAGTCGGATGGGCTCACAATTTTTTCTGAGGGGCTAGGGGAAGCCGGCTGGTCTACCCATAGCTATTTACCCCGACAGTACATTTGTCTCTCAAACGAAGTACACCAAGGACTTATTCAAGAAGTTCAATATGCAAGAATGCAAAGGTATGCCTACACCCATGCCTACTAGTGGACATCTTGATTTGACCAAAGATGGTGAACCGGTTGATCAAAAGGTTTATCGCTCTATGATTAGTTCTTTGTTATACCTATGTGCTTCACGTCCCGGCATTATGCTAAGTGTGTGCTTGTGTGCACGTTATCAAGCTGCTCCTAAAGAATGTCATCTTAAGGCCGTGAAAAGGATAGTGAGATACTTAATTCATACACCAAACTTTGGCATTTGGTATCCTAAGAGGTCTTCTTTTGATCTTGTTGGCTATTCCGACTCGGATTATGCCAGAGACAAGGTTGATAGAAAGTCCACTTCGGGTACTTGTAAATTTCTTGGTAGATCTCTTGTGTCTCGGTCTTCCAAGAAACAAAACTCGGTATCCTTATCCACCGCCGAAGTGGAATACATTGCCGCTGGTTCATGTTGTGCTCAATTACTTTGGATGACCCAAACTCTTAAAGATTATGGGATCTATGTGAAGCATGTTCCACTGCTTTGTGACAATGAAAGTGCTATCAAAATTGGTCATAATCCAGTACAACATTCTCGAACTAAGCATATTGAAGTTCGTCATCATTTCATTCGAGACCATGCCCTTCAATCTCATTTTTCAGTTGCTCCGTTTCGGTATCAATTGCAGAAAGCCTGTTTGCGGTTGCAGCATCCATAGCAATGCGTGCTAGTACTCAATTTCTTTGTGATGAAGTGAAGATATCTATATACCATTTATAGAGTGGTAGAGTAATATCGCCATGCAGTACGAATTGCATGGCTGCATGCAGCCTTTATGAACAAACAAACTTTGCAGAGCCATTGCTAAGGGTGACATTGATCTTAAGCATGTTCGCACCGATAAGCAATTAGCGGATATATTTACTAAACCTCTTGATGAGAAAGTATTTTGTAGGTTGAGAGGTGAATTGAACATTATTGATGCTTCGAACTTGGAGTAGGAACTCCATTGGATACATGCAAGACATGAGCTTATGACTAATCCATGATATATCTCTTATGATGACTATCTTATGTCTTGGATATATTTGTACCTTGCATGTTGTCTAACCCATGTAGGTGCTAGGTTGAATCTAATTCCATGAGATTGCGACTCACTCACATCTTGAGCAATCTCTACATCACCAAGTCTCTACACAATGGTGGTTGAAGACAAGGAAGCACAAAACCATTCAAACATATCCTTTGACAAATTCTATGTTGAGCTTCATGATTGTCATTTTTGGATACACAAGTGCTCTTCCTTGCAAGAACTAACCCATGTAGGTAGATGAACACAAACTCCAAGTGGTGCTCCCAACTCTTGATGAGCTACATCAACCTTGAGCACCCACACAAGTTCAACTACATGACCAAGAACCACACCACCACCCAAGGTATGTTATTCCATCTTCGAGAAGCTTTACTCCAAGACATGAGTCAAAGCAACTCAACAAGATGTGAATACATCAAGATGCTTAAACGAAAAATGGTAACCCCATTTTGAGCTTAAACGATGAGTATGACCTATGATCAAGTGATCTCACTTGACTCCTAAGTCAATATACTCTAACATAGGTGACTATGTCATCGCCCAACTCTAGATGAAGTTCTCTTGTGTTCTTTTCTGTGTTATTGCATTTGTCTCATGCATATTTATTTTCTTTCTCTTTTCTTTTTGTTTTTGTTATGTATTTTCTACATTCAATTCCTTGCAAATCCTTCAGATAATTCATTGCAAATCTTTGTGAGATCCTACATGTTTAGTGAGCTGAGGTGACAAGTGTTTTTCTCTGTGTTGAACTCGGTTTCACCGACTTGTAGTTTTCGGTCCAACCGAATCTTTTCGGCCCCACCGAAACATGCCACCCGGTGCCACCGACTTCACAACAGGAAAAACAGTTTGCCACTTGTTCTATATTTCTTCTGATCCAGCTCTACTCAATGAATCTTGTCCTCTACAAGCATCACAATTTTATCCATTGCTTTGTGTTGAGTCTCAAGGACCAAACCTATACGACGGATTCCAGAAAGCCCTTCTTGGAAATTGATGTCAAAGGGGGAGAGAGAAATCACATCAAAGCTTATCACCTACAAGGGAGAAAGTATTAAGGGGGAGAAAGAGATTTCCAGGGGGAGACAATACTCAAGGATCCCAGATGCTTGATGTTCAAGAGGAGAGATCTCACATGTCTTTTTGGGTTAAAGACATATTCATATGTGCTTATTTGCATTAAGTTCTATCCATTTGTATCTTTCAGCTCTGATTTTCTGTTCCCTATCTTCTCCCAATATCCCATGTAAGATTCAGGGGGAGCAAGACACCTAAGGGAAAGAAATCAGTCAAATTCATTGCATATCTTTACTCTTGGGGACATGTTGAATCCATTGTGGTACCTTGTACTCACTCTCTACATGTCATTCCAGTCTTGGTACTCTTGTGGCTTCTTTGGTTTGCTCAAGCTAGTGGAGGTACTTGTGTTATCTAACTTTGTTTGTGCAGGTTCATTCCATCCTAAGCCAGCTAAAGACCAAAATCATGAGTATGAGGAATTCTTGCTTATGTACATACTGTTTGCAAGAAGGACTCATGAGCATGAAGGTATTTTCCTTGATAATCTTTTGCTCTGATGCATATGGCCAAGATACATGTAACACATTGCCTACTCTGTCATGGTTATGCTCTCACATGCCTCTATATTTCACATTTACATGAGTGCATACATGTAGGGGGAGCCTATGCTTGTTACATGTCCTTCCAAAGCTTTACTTGTTGTTCTTTATATCTTTATCTAAAGCTTTGATGTATGTTGCCGTCAATTACCAAAAAGGGGGAGATTGAAAGCACAAGTGCTCCCTGGGTGGTTTCGGTAATTAATGACAACATATCTCTTGTTGGACTAACGTTTATATCTAGTATGTTTTAGATAAGTTCAACAATGGAGTGGCATGGACTAAAGGTTGTGGGAAATTCTCCAAGATGCTAAGGACAAAGGATTGGCTAAAGCTTAAAGCTCAAGACTCTTCATTTTACATTTTAGTGATCCAAGATCACATTGAGTCCATAGGAAAGGCCAATACTATCAAGGAGGGATGAGGTGTTGCTTAATGAGCCTCTTGCTTCAAGTGCTTAATGATATGCTCCAAAATCCCAGCTACTTTCCCACTTCCACATATGACCTAAACCTAAGCCAAACTCGGACCTACTGATTATTTCTATTCGGCGCCACCGAGTTTCACTTGTCATAGCCATTGCCAAACCCTAGCAAATCAGTTCTACCGATAGGGATCTCGGTCTCACCGAGATGGGATTGTAATCTCACTGTGTATGTCCATTGCCAAACTCGGTCTCACCGATCTTGTGCAATCGGTACTACCGTGGTTACAATGCAAACTCACTGTGTATGCTCATTACCAAATCGGTCTCACCGAGTTTGTGTAATCGGTCCCACCGAGTTTGCCTGACCAACCCTTTGGTTAGCTTATTACCAAATCGGTCTCACCGAGTTTGTGTAATCGGTCTCACCGAGATTACATTATGCCCTAACCCTAACCACATCGGTCCTACTGAGTTGCATGTCAGTCCCACCGAAAATCTCTAACGGTCACTAGGTTTACTATTTCGGTCCGACCAAGTTTGTTGATTCGGTCCCACCGAGATTGGTAAATTGTGTGTAACGGTTGGATTTTGTGTGGAGGCTATATGTACCCCTCCACCTCCTCTTCACTCATGGAGAGAGCCATCAGAACACATCTACAGTTCCAACTCATATGTTCTGAGAGAGAACCACCTACTCATGTATTGAGGCCAAGATATTCCATTCCTGCCACATGAATCTTGATCTCTAGCCTTCCCCAAGTTGCTTTCCACTCAAATCTTCTTTCCACCAAATCCAAATCCTGTGAGAGAGAGTTGAGTGTTGGGGAGACTATCATTTGAAGCACAAGAGCAAGGAGTTCATCATCAACACACCATTTGTTACTTCTTGGAGAGTGGTGTCTCCTAGATTGGCTAGGTGTCACTTGGGAGCCTCCGACAAGATTGTGGAGTTGAAGCAAGGAGTTTGTAAGGGCAAGGAGATCGCCTACTTCGTGAAGATCTACCGCTAGTGAGGCAAGTCCTTCGTGGGCGATGGCCATGGTGGGATAGACAAGGTTGCTTCTTCGTGGACCCTTCGTGGGTGGAGCCCTCCATGGACTCGCGCAACCATTACCCTTCGTGGGTTGAAGTCTTCATCAACGTGGATGTAGGATAGCACCACCTATCCGAACCACGGGAAAAACATCCGTGTCTCCAATTGCGTTTGAATTCTCAAAACCCTTCCCTTTACATTCTTGCAAGTTGCATGCTTTATTTTCCGCTGCCTATATACTCTTTGCATGCTTGCTTGATATGTACTGTGAATGCTGAAATTGTGCCTAAACTCCACTTAAACCGAAAAAGCTTAAAAACTGCAACTTTAGCATTAAGTGTCTAATCACCCCCCCTCTAGACACATCTACTTCAAGGTCCTACAGACCTCCTGGGCATCGCGACTCAGGGGCTCTTACCGGACCCCGGGTCGCTCACCTCCTGGCCTTGACCACGGCATCGCGACCTGGCATACCAGCGACGGCTGAAGCCACCTTGGGACTAGGACCTGTCGGCGCAGAGCACCAAGCCCTCGTGAGGTTCGAAAGGGAGAACTGAGCTAAGACGGAATGAGCAACTCGCACAATTCTACGACAAGGGTTATATTAACAAACAGGATCACATGCACCTTACAAGCCCCCACGGGGCGCGTCTTTGATTCCTCGCAGGGAACAGATCCTAAAAGGACGCTAACTACATGTGCCCCTGCAAAAGACGCCATCATCAATAGTGGGCCGTCAAGCACCGGCGCCAACCCCATCCAGATCAGAGTCGGCGACGGCCTGACGAGCCCGCCCTGCTCCAGGAGCAGCGCCGGCTCGGGGGCTCATAGCTGTCGCCGCTCGTCTCCGGAGTCGTGAAGAGCTCGCCGGAGTCGCTGGAACCTCCGGCGCCTCCGCCGCCTGAGGAGCCGCCAAGGGAGCGGTCGGCGGGCCCAGTCCTCGCCGTAGCAGGGTCCCGACCACCTCTCTCGGGGCAGCACTCCAGCCGGCGCCCGTTCGCATCGAAGACCTTGAAGAACATCACCGAAGCACTGTCGTACTCCAAGTGGATCGCGAAGGCGCCTCTTGTCCTGCAAACCCGGGCGATTTCGCTCCAGCCTCGAGTCATGAAGACCTCGCCTGGGGCAACGACCGTGACCTCTGCCTCGGTCGCGAGGGTGCTGCGGCCGGCGTGCTATAGCCAAAGCTCCAGGAGTTCTCCCTGCAGGATGATGGAG
Source organism: Triticum monococcum (assembly GCA_034509565.1). Taxonomy (NCBI): domain Eukaryota; kingdom Viridiplantae; phylum Streptophyta; class Magnoliopsida; order Poales; family Poaceae; genus Triticum; species Triticum monococcum. The sequence goes on along the minus strand of CM067845.1, from coordinate 358,571,427 downwards.
GCGAAGAAGGGAGGAAGGCGAATCCAAGACTGAGGAGGCATGGCGGCGTGGAGCTCGAACTCTCGGGAGGAGCCCTCGGTGTGGACCCCAGGGGGACGACCCACACGTTCGTGACCCGTCGGCACCGACGGCGGCGCCTCCCGTGGCGATCGGCATCGACTCCTTCAGAGCCCTCGATGTGGGCGTACAAGGGAAGCGGGAACCCCGGCGGTGGCCGCTCGCATCAGGGCCTCGACACCACCTGATGGGCCCCCTCATCCCGGCCGTGGAGGGAGAGCCGTTTCTTCGGCGGGAGCGGGTCTGGTTCCTCTCGGGGAGCCTTTCCCTTCTCTGCCGCCAAGAACCGGCGGATCGGAGCCATCGCAGCAAGACGGAGCAAGGACCGGGAAGAAGGAGAAGGAAGAAGGGATGGACTGGAAGGGGCGCGCGCCGTTCCGTACTTATGGCCGGCGAAGGCCAACCGCCGACCTCCACGATCGCAGGTAATCATGACCCGCTTTGCATGCAGGGACTTGTCCAATCCGTGCAGTTGCCGAGGTGCCGTGGGGAAGTGGAGACGCACACGTCCAATCAACCGCCATGCGGCGCCCAAGGCCGCAGGCTGTTAGGGCCAGCGGCGCTTCGCTCTTGCCCTTTCGCCTCCCTGCACGGCCAAGTCCGGGCGCGCCTTGGGCCTGGGGGCTACTGTCGGCGTTCTGGGAACGGGGGTCCCTAGACTTGCCTGCCTACGGCGTGGCTCAAAGGGGGGCCCAGCACGGCCCATCTTAATCAACACAGACCCAAGACCCTCGCGAGGGGCCAAGCCTCGCGGGGTGGACGACACGGAGCTTCCTCAGGCATGGCCTCATTAGGCTGGCTCGCGAGGAGGCCGAGAGATCAAGGCGGGGTACCTCACGAGGTGCCCGTGATGCAAGCCATGATGACCAAGAGTGCCAGGCGGGCGCCAGCCCGCGCAGTGTCCTCCTTTCCTCTTTGGTGCAAAGGGAGCAAGCGCAGGCGAGAGCATCAAGCAAAGGCACCCGTTTCGGTGCAACAAGACCAGGACCAGTCCAACGACAGGGAGGAAGTCATTGTGGAGCCCAAGCCAGCGTCACCACCAGAGCCTTTGGCAGGCGAGGACCAACTTTAGTCAGGATAAGTGTACGAGATGTTCCCCTTCAAAATGGCCAATTGTTGGTGCCTTTGCCTATAAATAGGACTAGCCACCCACAGGGTAGAGGGATCGAAATCAGAGAGAGAATCGAGAAGGGAGAGAGAGAGAGAGAGAAGGGTGACTGAACTCCTCCTAGCAGTTCATCCCCTCAGCCAAGAACAGACCCTTGCAAGGTTGTTCTTTCTTGTATTGCTCATCATCATCAGCCCAAGAGGCAATCCACCAAACCACACACTGGAGTAGGGTATTACACCACAACGGTGGCCCGAACCAGTATAAACTCCGTGTCTCTTGTGCTGTTCTTTCCATAGCTTAGATCTTAGCGTGGCGGTGGGGCCCAGGTAGGTAGAAGGCGAAATCTCCGTGCACACCCCAGTGTTCGAACCTCAAGGGTCTGCCGGAACCCGAAATCCGACAACGATGACGACGGACAGGAACTCTATCGAAATCGATCTTCTTGAAGACCGGGCAACTCAAGATCAACTCTTAGGGTGAGATATAAAACATCTCTTGAGCTGAGATGGGAAGCATACATACGGGGGGATGGGGTGTAACAGATGACGAAGGTCCACTAGGTAGGCAACAAATCCACGCTCGATCACGACGTAGCGAGGAGTTAACTGCCATGATTCCACAACGAGGCACCTTGGGAAAGGTGACTCGTAGAGTTATTCCCTTAGATGGCAAAAAGAATTTCGTTTGATGCCTAGATCATTGAAACTCTTTATACCAGCCTAAGGCAATCACAATCGATCGTTTGGCGGAGTTCAAAGGAATGGCATATCTGGGTTTGAATGGATGATGTGGACTACCTTGTTGAAGACAACGCGATGGATGATTTTTCTTATCATCAGAATTGGATGGGACCCATGGTAGGACCACTTTTGAAGGTGATCCTAACCAGAAATTACCGAGAAGGGTAGTCCAAGGTTGAATGGAACAATGGCGGTGCAAGCTAGGAACAAAATGCGAATGATGGGAATGATTCTAGTAACTGGGGAGAAACTCAACAGTAGAGAGTGATTCCACTGTTAGAAAGGTTATGGCATAATCGAAGAAACTGAGAGCAGATCCCAATTAATGCCAACGATAATCCTAGTGGTTGCGCATGCTCTCAAGAACTTGAGCATTTACATATTCATCAAGGTTTTACCAATATTTGTGTCAAGGATCCTGGCAACACAACATACTACCATGATGAATGGTGATGGACGATGCAGATCCAAAGGGAGATAACACCTTCTCAGATTTCTCATTAGCGAGGCCAAGGAAACAAAATCTAATGATTGACCGAGAGACATTTAACACTCTGCTTCTAATGTTCTCCTTGATGTGCTAGCGTAACCCATATATTGATATGGTTTGGTATCTAGAACATCAGGTAGAAGGTCAGACTTTGGGAGCGCAAGAATTCATAAGGAACAACAAGGGAGTAAATCCTACGAAATCCTTATGGGGAGGTGGCCAACTTCTTCAAGCAAGATACTACAATAATAGCTCTTCCGATTGGGTGTGTTGGCCACGACATCCACTCTACCGGTTACAGAGAGACCAATATTATAGCTCTCGGGAAACATTCCAACCGTCACAACCGCTTGAGATTCAGATCTGGTTGGTGTCAGGATATTCCAGACTCGTCGAGTCTAGAAAGAAAAATGAAAGTTTGCAACCAAATCGACAAGATGATGTTGCGAGATTCTCGGGAGATGAACTACGATAGCAAGCTCCAAAACATGAGCTAGTTCTGCTACAACCTGTGAACAAGCTGTCCCAGACAAGTATGACCACATAGTAGTCTTACAATAAAACACTACCGAGTTCTGATTAGAAACCATCATTCAAATAACGAAATCTTGTGCATGTCCGTCTGGGCCCTTCGGGAATAGCATTTAAACTTCTTATCCTTGAACAAATCAATTAGTGGCTTCGTGTGCTAGGGATACATATAGAATGAAGGTTGCAAGTCTCCAAACCATAGAATACTTCGCACATGTGCATGAATGACTTGGGATGATTCTAGAGGAAGAAACACTAACTTTCTCGAATTCACGGCGGCAACTTTCACCAAATGCACGTGAATCAAAGGTAGTCATTTCTTTCATCCAAACACTAGCTTGATGTTCGACATGAATCATGGAGAAGATAAGATGTTGCTGATGAGCTCAACAACAATTCATCCAAGTTTCCATGGAGATGGAATTCTATAATTATGTGAACAAGTGATAGCATTGGTCAGACCCAAAACATATAATGGTGTATGCTCGATGGATCAACCACAAGTAAGACAACATTATGAACATCGTTGGTTCTGATTTGATTTGATGATAGCCCATACTCAAATCAAAGTTTTGATACAACAGTAGGTCCAACAACTGATCGCAAGGACCAATCGATGAAGATATTATCTTTCTTCAACACACACACAAAGATATCCCCTAACATGAACTAAGTCAGACACACTTTTATCTTCCAACTCTCCAAGTTGTTGTTTGGCTTAACCAACTAGCTCAGGGGTATGCAACATAGATTCTTGGAGAAAGAGTGGTTTATTGGAAAACCAACTTGATCACAAATTCAACATATCGGTCAGGGGACAACTTGGTGGTACTTCCAAGAAGATATTTGGAAAATCACGATCCACCGACATGTTATTATGATCGAGAACAATCTTGTTTTTCAGGGCAAGACGATGTGATCAGGAGAGTGATGGATTACACAATCTTAACTCATTGATCGAAGGGTGCAACAGAAATATTGACTAGGAAACACGATCAATCTTAGAATGATAAAACAATAACCAACACGCTAAGAATGAGTTTATTGTCCATTAGCTACCAAGAAACGAGGTTGCTAGGAGTATTGATTTCACACATCACAGTTTACTTGTCGGCATTCCGGTTACAACAACACGGAACCGAGGAATGAATAATGTTGGCGAGAAGTATCACTGTATGAAGAGTTCATAGGAGGTTGTGCAATTCCTATGATATTCCTGACATAAAGAGGGCAATACTTCAGGGTAGAACAGAATCAAAGCTGGATTGGCATTTTGGTCTGCGAAATACGACTACTTTGGTCCAACCCTAGATATGGATGAGGTACTGAAGTTTGTTTCTCCTAGTAATTCTAAAATAGAATGGCTTGACGGACCACAAGAATAATAAGCATCGGTAACACGGATGCACAATTACTCCTGACTATCAATTAATAGACGATGGTCGGATTACAAATGAAAAGTGACAACTCAAAGGGACATCTATCTTTGTGAGTTGTAGATGCATAGATTAATATGTCGAACCATGTTCAACAGGTTTCTTCCAGATAACCCATGCGGAAAGGTAGAACTGGTAGAATCACAATTATGAATGGAGAACTCCTCAAGAGTACTCCGATTGTGATCTTTTGATCCAACAAACTTCTGCCATAAGTGGTTCATATTATTTGGAAGAAGGAAATACCACAGATCTCGAGGACTAATGCAAAGGTTACTAATAACCTAAAGGAACAAGGAAACACTATCAACATGAAGTAAGTAGGGTGAATCTCGGGTTAAAAACCCAGAAATAGAAGGCCTACTAACTAAATAGCATCACGATATGCTTTCGAGGATGGTGGCCAGAATCATCACACCGGGAACACAAAACATGGCTAGATTACTAGGTGACTCCCTAAAACACCTAGGGTCATAATAATAGCCCCAACATATATACCGAGGCAATAGAGTACCTCAACACACTGGTTAGTGTGCTTATTTCGACCAAAAGGACATCGGGAACGGAAAGAAAGGATTTGCAAATGCATCAGACTATTTAGTAACCTGGGATGACTCGGACAACATAACGGCTGTAAATGCTCAAAAAGCTTTGAGACATCCTGCAAAATGTTGGCATAACCACTCAATATCACAATATCAAGGTTCCGAGACCAACTATGAACACACGGAAGTATTGGAAACTGAACTGCGGCATGAATCCATCAATCCTATAAGTCTATGGATTAGTAAAACATCATCCTGATAGATAGATGAGAAGGCCTAGTTTCTTAACCCCGTAGAAAAGAAGAGGTTGACTCAGATCAAAAGGGCATAAGGTAAAGGAGTAAAAAGAGCCTTACATTCCCTTCCACAATCAATTCCCTTATATAACTAAAGCATTTCTAGACTCATCTTCGACCAGTTTGGCTTGGTAATCCTACGGGCAGTTAGGCTCTGATACCAAAGCTGTCAGGACCCCGATCCTAAGTCACACCGATCTAGCATGTAACACATCATATCACTTTGCGGCCTCACGCACGGTATTCCCACAGGTGCCACCTTACCTGTCCCGGGATCGTTTTCGCCTTTTGGCTCACGTATATGATAGTGTCGCTAGCATCCATATGACAAAGAACCCGGGCCGACATGACTAGTCATGAACCGAAAGTGGCACTAACTTACGGGGAAATGCATACATGAATCAACATCGAGCATGTTGGTCAGCAGCGTGCGAAATCGGGCTGTAGCACTGGGCTAGTAGGACTCCGGTGAACCGGGCTGTAGCAGGCTAGGCAGGACTCCGGATGTCACCGCGTGACATTTCCCCGAAGGGACAGACATAGGAACAAAGCGAATCACATGCCGGCCAGTCAAGTGTTCTAGAGCAGTAGTGCTGGGCTAGCAGGACTCCGGTGAACCGGGCTGTAGCGGACTACTATGGCTCATGGAAGTGCTAGACTACATTTCCCCATAAGAGAGGCTACCAAGGATAAACAACTAGTTTGTCAGATCTCACACATACCAAGCATTTCAATCATACACACAATATGCTCGATATGTGTAAATACAACATGGCATCACAACATAACTCTACTCAAGTATTTATTCAATAGGCTCCGAGGAGCCAAGTATTACAAACATGGGTCTCATGACCCCAACATACAAAGCATACAAACAACAAGCACATGCAGAAGCTTAACATGTCTGAGTATAGACATCTACAAATGAAAAAGGCTGAGAAGCCTGACTATCTACTAGATCTTGCCGAGGGCACAAGATCGTAGCTGAGGTATCAAGCTAAACATCGAAGTCCACACAGAACTACTAGCGAGACTGGCGTCTCTCTACAAAACATAAAATAGGCAAACTTGAGTACAAATGTACCCAGCAAGACTTACATCAGAACTAACTACATATGCATCGGTATCAACAAAGGTGGTGGTGGAGATAAACTACAGCGAGCCAGCTTTGACTCGATGGCTATCTTAAACTATGACTGCAAGTAACTCTTTTGAGGTGGCGCACACGAGTCCGCATATTTACCATATCAATACACCACTATGGATCCGCTCCCGTCTCCCTATGAGAACGCCATCCATAGCACCCATGCTTATCTTGCGCATTTTAGAGTATCCACTTTCACTTGTCTATCAAATATATAGGCAACCAAGTAGTCCTTTACTGTGGACGCAGCTATTCGAATAGATGATGTTAACCCTGCAGGGGTGTACTTCTTCATACACGCTCTCACCACTTACCGTCGTTTACACGACATGTACTCGACAACCTTCAAGTGGAAGACCAACGAGGGTGTCGGCCATGGCCTACCTAAACACTCAAGTCTCTAGTTCAGGTTTATCGCCTATCCAGGTTCCATCCGCAGGGAGTCCGGCCGAGGTTTCCACATATGGCCCCGAACAATGTGTACAGGGTTCCGAGACACCAAACGGGCGCTTGGCATGCCCGGCCACGGTGTATCTACCGCATCATAGCCCACTCCCGGGGTCAGCGCTACGCATGGCCACCAACACATATCCTACAAACACCAGAAACTAGTTGCAACTCCTGGACAGAGGACTAGGGTGGTTAAGAAGCCGAGAGGGTCAATTAAGGATCTCAATGCATGGTAGTAACTGGTTCTTAAATCACACATATAGATCTCGGTGCTTAAGGCGGTTCCAATGAAACAACCCACCATGTACTCCTACATGGCCTCTCATCGATACCTTTACCAAATCGTGTTCAACACACTTAGCTCACACATAGTAGGATATGTTCACAACTTTCCAATTCATCCCAGATGAATCAGACCTGACACAACTCTAAGCAACAGCAGGCATGACAAACAAGCATGAATGAGTAGGCACATCAGGGCTCAAACAACTCCTACTCATGCTAGTGGGTTTCATCTATTTACTTTGGCAATGACAGGTCATGCAGAGGAAAGGGGTTCAACTACCGCAACATGTAACAGTTGAATCGTTGTTGTCCTAATGCAGTAAAATAGAGCAAGAGCGAGAGAGTGGGATTGTATCGAAATGAACAAGGGGTTTTTGCTTGCCTGGCACTTCTAAAGATAGTATAGCTCTTCATCGGTGTCATCGAACTCATCGTCGGAACATACGTCTACTGAGGGGGAACAGGTACTGGCAATAGAGACAGAGCGCGCAATCAATGCAATGCACAATATGATGCATGATCATGACGTGGCAGGATGTTGTGATTTGAGCTAATGCAACTAAAACCAGATTAAATGAAGTTGGTTTGAACCAAAGATTCAAATTCAACTCCATATGTGATTATTTAAATGCCACTTGTTTGAGTTAACCTGATCAGCAGGCATAAGTTGTTCAAGCATGCACGATAATGCCATAATCAGATTCTTTGGATTTTTCTTATCATTTTTCGTATATAAATTATTTGATTTGGAGCTACGGTTGATTTTCTATGAATTTTAGAAGTTTTGGATATTTTCTGAAATTTCCTGCTTAAAAATAAATCCAGAAAATGCATTACTGCGTCAGCATGACATCACTCTGATGTGAGCGGGGCAAAGGCGCCAGCCCAGGTCAAACCTGACCAGTGGGGCCCATAGGTCAGTGACTCAGTTAGTTAACTGGGTTAATTAGGGTTAGACTAATTCTAACAAAAATGTCAGCAGGGTTGGGCCCACATGTCAGTGGCTCAGGATTAGTTTAGTGAGGGGATAAACACCTAACAACCATGATTAGCACTAACTACCACCTAACTAATCTAGTTAGGGTCGGCCCCACATGTCATAGTCTCTGGGCGGGACCCATCCGGGGTCAAAGTGGGTCAAACCCACTAGCGACTCGACACCGGCGAGGCCCGAGACGGCGGCGCAACTCGGAAAACGCCCACAGGGCACGAACGAGGCCGTTCTTGGGCTCATTCGAGAGCTCTTGTAGGCGCGCGTCGAGTGGTTGTGGAGGCCGGGCCTATGGTGGCCGGAGCCGACGACGGCGAGCTCCAAGGCAGCGGCCGGAGTTCGGGCAATGACGCATTTGGCGCTACGGTGCATGGGAGGAGGAGCTGGGGGCGCTACGGGCTCCTGGGGATGCACTGAGTGCAGTGATGCACTCGGTTTGGACGGAGGTGAACCAAAACGACGGCGGCGACAAGTCCGGCGCCGGTGAGGTCTCTGTCTCGACGGAAACGGGGGCTACAATGAGCTAATGGACATGGGATTAGGGGTGGCGGTAGAGGAGCTCACGACGAGTGTAGAGGTGGCCTCGGCGTGCTCGGGGAAGCACCGGAGCGAGCGGGGCGGCGAGAGGCATCTCTGGCGGCCGGCGACGAAGATGATGTAGATGGCATCGATGCACGGCCTCCGGCAAGGCGTGGCTAGACGGAGAGGACGAGGGAGGTGTGGCGATGCTCGTGGACACGTCGGGGAGGCGAGGGGAGCACGGAGGCTGCGTCTACGGAGTATGGCAGCAACAAGCTCCGCTCAGGAAGAGAGGGAGAGAGAGCAGAGGAGGGGAAAGAGGTCGCGAGAGAGTGAGAGAGTTCCAGGGGGTGGCATGGCGCTGCGAGAGACGTCCAGGAGGAGGAGGAGGCAGCCATGCAGGGAGGAGGTGGCCGGCATGTGGCTGCATGCGCCGGGCACGCGCCCCTGCCTACTGGCGCAAAGAGGAAGGCGACAGAGGGGCTGTGGTGGTGGGCTGGGTCGGCCACTTGGGCCTCCAGGTAAGCCTAGGTGAGGTTCCTCTCTCTCACCTTTTTCTAATTCTTTTCTATTTTTCTATTCCTTTTGTAGTGTCGGGGCTTTATTAAAAATACTTAGCACACTCAAAAATCATGAAACTTGCTCAAGCCCACTGTTTGGAATATATCCAATAGTAAACATTTAAGTTTATGATTATTTTTACATTTAAAATATTTTATAGCATTTAAATGTCCAAATGCAAATAGAGTATGATTTAATTCAGAGCCCAAATAGGTCATGAAAAAATGTGCATCACCTCTGGTTACTGTTTACAGCATTTTCCATAAATGATGAACATTTTTGAAAGCCATTTGGATTTACTGAAAATATTTTAGGTGAACCTAGTGAATTCCTTTGATGCGAGGGGTTTAGGCAATCCACATTTCAAGTTTCAAACAAATATAGACATGATGCAAGGATGCTTATGAAATTAATTGCAATCAAACTCTAGGGCTGTGACAAGAAGCAAGGAAAGAAGTTTCAAGTCTAGGTCCTACAATGACAAAAGATCTTCGAGTCGTGAACGAGATTTCTATAATTGTGGAAGACCCGGACACTATTCCAATGAGTATACTCCCCCCTACAAAAGAAAATAAGATTCACCCAAATGGAGATGTAGAAGAGAAGAATCACCACCAAGAGAGAGAAGGAGTAGAGATGATCGTTATGAACGAAGAACATCACGTAGAAGCAAGGATTCGAAAAAGGAAGGACAAGTCATCAAGGAGCTACACAAAACGAAGACATCAAGCTCATGTTGGTGAATGGGTATCCGGCTCCGACTCCGACAATCACTCCAAGAGAAGTTATCACCCCGACTCCGAATATACTCAAGATGAAGGTGTTGCCGGTCTAGCACTTGTGTCAACCAACTCCTACGACATATTTGACTCACCAAATGAAGGAATTGGAAGATGCTTCATGGCTAAAGGCCTAAAGGTATCACACCCCAAGTATGTTGATTTCATAGTGATGAAGATGATTTTCTAGGTGATGATGATTTACTTGTTGACAACTCTAGTGATGAAAACTATGATGAACTTGCTATTAATCATGCTAATCAAGATAAAACGAATGAAGATGAAAAGAAGGAGATTGAGCGTCTAACTAAAGAACCAAACACTCTTAAGTTAGCTCATGAAACTACATTGGAAAATCATCGAGAGCTTTTAAAGACTCATGAGAAGTTACACTTTGAAAAGCTCAACCTGGAGCAAGAGCATGGGTTCTTAAATGCAATCGATGATGATCTTTGCAAGAAAAGTTCTTCTTACATTGCCAAGCGTTTACTCTTTTCTACTTACATGCCACAAGTCAAATCTAGCAACAAGAGTAAGAAAGATTCTTCTTCTACTAGTAACAATAATCACGTTAAATCCAATGTTGTTGCTTCTAGTAGTTATCTTGATTCCACTAATGATTCTCTTAGCCAAGTTATACTTGAGCAAGAAAATAGCTTATTGAAGGGAATTATAGAGAAAGGTGTTTACAAGAGGCTTGCCGGAAGTAAGCAATTTGAGCAAATTGTACGCAAGCAAGGAAGGCACCGGAAGAATCAAGGTATTGGTTTTGAAAGAAAGTTCAATGCCAATGGAATTGAGTCGGAAGAAGATCAATAACCCAAGACGAAGTTTGTTCCTCAACAAGAGAAGTATGATCCTACTTCCTTCCAAGGGATACAAGATCAAGATGATATTACACCACAAGACCACAAGCAAAAAGGCAAGGACAAGCTTCAAGAGGAGATTGATGCATTTGAAGAAGCTCCTAAGTCCATGGTCAAGTGGGTTCCCAAGACTACATCAAGTTCTACTTCATCAAGTACGACAACAACTCCAAGGATTCCCATCAAGATGATGTGGAACCTGAAGAAGAAGAACTAGAGAGTTCTTGAGGGTGACTCCGCCAACATACTTCACTCATATTACTTTTGCGAGGACAAGTGCAAACAACTTCCACATCTTGCACTAGTTCAAGGAGTCACAAACCCTCTTGTTAATAAGACAAGGGACAAGGTAACCTATTGCCTTCATGGACATCATATTATGTGAACAACACTCTATGTCTATGGATATCCTTGTTTGTTCCTTGTGGGACTAACCCGTGTAGGTATTGAAAGTGCAACTCACTCCAATGGATTGCTCCGAATGATCTACATCAACATTGAACATCCATATCTTCAACACCTACATGAACTCATCATCGATAAAACCCAAGGTTAGTTCATCCCTCTTAGGGGGATATCACATCTAGGGGAGATTTACTCTAATCAATAGAGCTAAAGCAACTCTAATGGTGTGAACACAACAATTCTTTATGCAAAAGTGGCAACCCCACTTGTGCTTAAATGATGAGTATGAACTATGATCAAATGTTCTCATTTGACTCCTTAGTCAATATAGTCATATATAGATGACCTAGTCATCACCAATTGCTTGATAGATGCTAGAGTGTTTGTGCATGCTTTGCCACATATTTCATTTGCCATTTTATTGCGTGAGCATGTTGATTGCATATCTTACTCATTCGAGGACATCCATTTGTTGCTTTGATTGTTTGGCTTTTTCTCTTTTGCCAAGTGGATGGACAAGAATGCCTAAGAACCTCCTCTAGCTATCTATGCTTTTCTTGTCTCAAACTCTATTCATGCTACATCACAAAGTTTGATCAAGTCAGATTCGAACCACTCTGTGTGAGGAGCACTGGAGTCCCCGATTCATTATAGACTTATACTTCCAAAACCTCTCTGTGAATTTCGGTCTGACCGATCCATCCATTTCGGTCACACCGAGTTCACTGAGTTGATCTAGGTTTTCAATCTCGGTGCAACCGATTTGAACTTTTCGGTCACACCGAGTTGCAGTAACCGCTTGCGATTTTGCATCTCGATGCCACCGAGTTGTTCCACTCGGTCACACTAACAGGGTCGGGATATATATACCGATGGGTTGAATTTTGGAAATTTCTCCAAAACTCTTTATCCTGCGCATGTCCTGTTCTGCCATCTCGGGTCTCCGGGTCATCTCCTCGTCAGCAGCGACCTCCCACCACTGGTCTTCGTCGCCGTCAACGGGATTCTACCCTGCCGTTGTCGCCGTAGCGAACTCCCACCGAACTAGGGTATGAGTTCGACTTTATGTGTTAATTCCTCATTCCAATACCTAGCACATTGTTTTGCCATGATCAATACCAAGTATGAAATCAATCTATCTAGATAAAACTCCCTTTTGGTTAGGTCTGATTCGAAAATTTAGGGTTAGGTCTCCGCCGAACTCATCTCGGACCGACCAAGTTGTAGAAATTAGTCTCACCAATTTGGCTTAGGCCATTGCACATGCGCTTTTCGGTCTGACCGAAAATTGCAAATCAGTGTGACCGAGTTTGATTCTCTATGAAACCCTAACAATCTTGGAGCCACCGAACTTTGACTCGGTCTGACCGAGTTCACTAGTTTAGACTCCAACAGTTGCTTAGGTATCACCGAGTTTAGCAAATCTGTAGCTCCGAAATGCTTTATGTGGAGGACTAAAACTAAGTTTGTGACTCATTTTTTTGCAAAAACTCTGCACTTTGTGATGCTCATCCATTCTACCTCATGTACATCTATTCACAGGGTTTGCTGTCAGTTTGCGTGCCAAGATGTCTGACCAGAGTGATAGCCAAAACAGATCTAAAGAGCATGTGCAAATGAGTGAGGGCACTAGTCCCTCAAGCACCTCAGATGACGGCAGCAGGACCACTCCCAGTAACTTGCCAAAGGCAGCAACTAGGACAAGGAGGAAGAAACCTAAGATTCTGAAGATGAGGACTACGTGGCTGTTGAGGAGGAAGTTAGCTCCAAAAGGAAGGTGCTGAAGAAAGAGTATGGTACTACTACAACAACTAAGCCAGGGTTGCATAAGAAGGCACCTGCAAAAAGAGTTCCAATATCTAAGGCCAGGGCCTCATCTACTGAAACCTCTAAGCCAACTGAAGAGGCTACTGGAGAGGGAAAGAAGAGGAAAGAGAGGGTCAAAAAGACCACTACCAGAGTCCTTGGTAGATCTTCCATAATGAGAGAGCCAGAAGAAGATGAAGAGGAAGAGGATTATGCACCAGCACCCAAGTGCTAGAAGCTCATGGGAGATGCAATCAAGTTAGGGGCTGCTCCATGAAAGCCCAAAACTGCTCCCAAGGTTGCTGCTCAAGCTCAAAAGCCTTCTAAGCCCAAGAGAAGCACCAGGAACATCCCAGCTAAAGAAAAGAACAAGGCCCTAGTGCCTGAAGTTGAAGAAGAAGATGCAGAAGCCCAAGTGCTGAGAAAACTGAAACCTAAGATTCCAAACCACAATGACACTCATCCAGTGGTAGAGGACATGAACATCAGGAAGGATGCAGGACTGAGACTTTGGAGACAGTCTGATCCCTATGTTGTGAGGAGGAGGATTGCAGTGGACTATAGGTTCCACACAAAGGAACAACAGGATTTCTATGAGACCATTCTGCTTGACAAGAAGCCAACTGTCTGTGATATGAGATAGGTTGATTGGGAATTCATTGATGAGAATGAAGACTATTTCCTAGGTGTACATGAAAGCTTCAAAGCTTGTGGAGTTGATGAGTTTGTGGGTCAAAAGTTGACCAAATGGAATGATGAGCTCGTTATGCAGTTCTACTCCACTGCCCATTTCTATCCAGATGGCAGAATCGTGTGGATGTCTGAGGGTACAAGGTACCAATCAACTATTGAGTGGGCCAAGTTGATCAATGCCCCAGAAGAGCAAGATGATGATTAGGATGTGTATGCCAAGAAGAAGAAGGACCATAACTCAATGGAAAACATGTACAAGGAGATCCCTCACAAAGCTTTGGAGACACACAAGCTTGGATCTGTGCATTATCTGTTGTCTGGTCTGCCTACAATCAACACAATCTTAAGGCATACTCTGTTACCCAAATCTGGAGATCACAAGATGATAAGAGGACATTCCATCAACTTGCTGCAGATATTTGATGTTCCTAAAAAATTCAAGGTCATGAGTCTGATTGTTGAGACAATCAAGAGGACTGTTGCAGATCAGAAAAGATCGTGTGGGCATGCTCCGCACATTCAGGTGCTCATCAACTCAAAGGCGGGCACATGCACTTACCTGTTGGACAAGGAGCACTTACCTTTGCACCCAGAATTTGAGGATAACGTAGTTGTGATGAATGAGAATGAACCTTCATCGGTGCAAGCACAAGAGAAGAGAGCTAAGGCAAAGGCAGAAAAGGCTGCAAGGATGCCAAGTGCCGAGGAAGCATCTCAAGTGTTCTTAAAGAGAAAACAAGATCAGCTAGGTTATCTGATACAAGCAACATTGAGGATTGAGAAGGGCTTGGCCACCCTGACTCGGAATTAGGAGAGCTTGGAGAGGATTGTTGAGACAAAGTTTTACAATCTTGATCTCAAAGTGACTGAGATACAGACTGCAGTCGAGCAGCTCCAGGAGGAAGCAGACGAGAAAAGAGGGAAGGCAACTACGGATGCTTTTCAGCGAGTGCCAAGGAGCCAGAGGTCAGCTGCAGTGCCAGTATCAGATACAAGAGCCACTTCATCTGCACCAGCAACAACTTCAATGCCACCTCTAGCACCTACTCCACCAGCTCCAACATCATCCATTGATGCCTTCGTCCTTGGAGTTCTCTCTACACCATCTCCTGAAGACCAAGCCTGAGAGACGCATAGCACTATGCATTTTCAAACTTTTGGGTAACTTGTTGCCAAAGGGGGAGAAATGTATAGATCATAGGCTCCGAGAGAGAGAGAGAGTGTGTGTGTTTTGCTGCTTTGTCTCTCTTGCTTTTTGTTGAACTTGTGTGTGTGCTCATTTGATACTCTATGTCTATGTGAGATACGTGTATGATCATTTGTTTGATCATATTCAACTTTAATGCTTGCTTGAATGACATTATCTTATCCCATATATGATCATTCACTTTGCTTGGTGATGAGTGCATGTTTTAATTCCTATCATTTTTAGCGCTCCACCAAGATGTATGTGGCATGGAAGAGTGACCCATGATCCTAATAAATTGTGCATTTGCATTAAAAAGCAAATCTTAAATAGTGCACAAATTTAGGGGGAGCTCTTTCTTATCACATACTTCTCAAAGCGATGATGTATTTAAATCTTATTATCATTTGTCGAAGCTTTGGTCTATATGTTGTCATCAATTACCAAAAAGAGGGAGATTGAAAGTGCAACTATCCATGGGTGGTTTTGGTAATTACTAATGCTACCTCTTGAGCATGCGTTGGTTTTCCCTTAAAGAGGAAAGGGTGATGTAGCAAAGTAGCATAAGTATTTCCCTCGGTTTTTCAGAACCAAGGTATAAATCCAGTGGGAGACTACACGCAAGTCGCCTAGTACCTAAACAAACAATCAAGAACCTTGCAACAAACGTGATAAAGGGGTTGTCAATCCCTTCACGGCCACTTGCAAAAGTGAGATCTGATAAAGATAATAAGATAAATATTTTTGGTATTTTTGTTGTATAGATTGAAAAGCAAAGATTGAAAAATAAATAGTAAACTAGAATTATAGATCGGAAACTTATATGATGTAAAGTAGACCCGAGGGCCATAGGTTTCACTAGTGGCTTCTCTCAAGATAGCATATATTACGGTGGGTGAAGAAATTACTGTCGAGCAATAGATAGAAAAGTGCATAGTTATGAGAATATCTAGTCATTATCATAAACATAGGCATCACGTCCGTATCAAGTAGACCGAAACGATTCTGCATCTACTACTATTACTCCACACATCGACAGCTATCCAGCATGCATCTAGAGTATTAAGTTCATAAGAATAGAGTAACACATTTGGCAAGATGACATGATGTAGAGGGATAAGCTCAAGCAATATGATATAAACCCCATCCTTTTATCCTCGATGGCAACAATACAATACGTGTCAGTTCCCTTTCTGTCACTAGGATCGAGCACCGCAAGATTGAACCCAAAGCTAAGCACTTCCCCCATTGCAAGAAAGATCAATCTAGTAGGCCAAACTAAACCAAAAATTCGAAGAGACTTGCAAATATATCAAATCATGCATATAAGAATTCAGAGAATAATCAAATATTGTTCACAAATAATCTTGATCATACACCCACAATTCATCGGATCTTGACAAACACACCGCAAAAAGCATTACATCGAATAGATCTCCAAGAACATCGAGAAGAATTTGTATTGAGAACCAAAGAAAGAGAAGAAGCCATCTAGCTAATAACTATGGACCCGAAGGTCTGTGGTAAACTACTCACACATCATGGGAGAGGCTGTGGTGTTGATGTAGAAGCCCTCCATAATCGAATCCCCCTGTGGCAGATCACCGGAAAAGGTCCCCAGATGGGATCTCACGGGTACAGAAGGTTGCGGCGGTGGAAAAGTGGTTTCGTGGCTCTCTTGGATGTTTTTAGGGTATAAGAGTATATATATATATATATAGGCAAAGGAAGTAGGTCGGTGGAGCTCCATGGGGCCCAAGAGGTTGGGTTTGCGCCTCCCTACCTCATGGATGCCTCATTGCTTCCTTGACCTCCACTCCAAGTCTCCTGGATTGCGTTTGTTCCAAAAAAGATCCTCGCGAAGGTTTCATTCTGTTTGGATACCGTTTGATATTCCTTTTTTGTGAAACACTGAAATAGGCAAAAACATCAATTTGCACTGGGCCTTCGGTTAATAGGTTAGTCCTGAAAATAATATAAAAGTGCATATTAAAGCCACTAAATATCCAAAACAGATAATATAATAGCATGGAACAATAAAAAATTATAGATACGTTGGAGACGTATCAAGCATCCCCAAGCTTAATTCCTGCTTGTCCTCGAGTAGGTAAATGATACAAATAGAATTTTTTATGTGGAATGCTACCTAACATAATTTTCAATGTAATTTTATTTATTGTGGCATGAATATTCAGATCCGAAAGATTCAAGACAAAATTTTAATATTGACATAAAAACTATAATACTTCAAGCATACTAACCAAGCAATTATGTCTTCTCAAAATAACATTTCCAAAGAAAGCTATCCCTACAAAATCATATAGTCTGGCTATGCTCTATCTTCATCACACAAAATATTTAAATCATGCACAACCCCGATGACAAGCCAAGAAATTGTTTCATAATTTTGATGTTCTCAAACTTTTTCAATCTTCACGCAATACATGAGCGTGAGCCATGGATATAGCACTATTGTTGGAATAGAATGGTGGTTGTGGAGAAGACAAAATGGAGAAGATAATCTCACATCAACTAGGCGTATCAACGGGCTATGGAGATTCACATCAATAGATATTAATGTGAGTGAATAGGGATTGCCATGCAACGGATGCACTCGAGCTATAAATGTATGAAAGCTCAACAAAAGAAACTAAGTGGGTGTGCATCCAACTTTCTTACCCACGAAGACCTAGGGCATTTTGAGGAAGCCCATCCTTGGAATATGCAAGCCAAGTTCTATAATAAAAAATTCCCACTAGTATATGAAAGTGAAAAACATAAGATACTCTCTATAATGAAGATCATGGTGCTACTTCAAAGCGCAAGTGTGGCAAAAGGATAGTAGCATTGCCCCTTCTCTCTTTTTCTCTTCTTTTATTTGGGCCTTTTCTTTTTTATGGCCTCTTTTCTCTTTTTTTCTTTCTTTTTTGTCTGGAGTCTCATCCCGACTTGTGGGGGGATCATAGTCTCCATCATCATTTCCTCACTGGGACAATGCTCTAATAATGATGATCTTCACACTTTTATTTACTTACAACTCAAGAATTACAACTCAATAGTTAGAACAAAATATGACTCTATGTGATTGCCACCGGCGGTGTACCAGGATGTGCAATGGATCAATAGTGACACGTATGAAAAATTATGAACGGTGGCTTTGCCACAAATACGATGTCAACAACATGATCATGCAAAGCAATATGACAATGATGGAGCGTGTCATAATAAACGAAGCGGTGGAAAGTTGCATGGCAATATATCTCGGAATGGCTATTGAAATGCCATAATAGGTAGGTATGGTGTCTGTTTTGAGGAAGGTATATGGTGGGTTTATGGTACCGGCGAAAGTTGCGTGGTACTAGAGAGGCTAGCAATGGTGGAAGGGTGAGAGTGCGTATAATCCATGGACTCAACATTAGTCACAAAGAACTCACATACTTATTGCAAAAATCTATTAGTTATCGAAATGAAGTATTACACGCATGCTCCTAGGGGATAGATTGGTAGGAAAATACCATCGCTCGTCCCTAACCGCCACTCATAAGGAAGACAATCAATAAATAAATCATGCTCTGACTTCATCACATAACGGTTCACCATACGTGCATGCTACGGGAATCACAAACTTTAACAAAAGTATCTCTCAAATCCACAACTAATCAACTATCAAGACTCTAATATCATCATCTTCATATCTCAAAACAATCATAAGGAATCAAACTTCTCATAGTATTCACTGCACTCTATATGAAAGTTTTTATTATACCCATCTTGGATGCCTATCATATTAAGACTAATTTCACAACCAAAGCAAATTACCATGATGTTCTAAAGGACTCTCAAAATAATATAAGTGAAGCATGAGAGATCAATATTTTTTATAAAATAAAACCACCACCGTGCTCTAAAAAGATATAAGTGAAGCACTAGAGCAAAACTATCTAGCTCAAAAGATATAAGTGAAGCACATAGAGTATTCTAATAAATTCCGATTCATGTGTATCTCTCAAAAAGGTGTTTACAGCAAGGATGATTGTGGTAAACTAAAAAGCAAAGACTCAAATCATACAGGACGCTCCAAGCAAAACACATATCATGTGGTGAATAAAAATATAGCCTCAAGTAAAGTTACCGATAGATGAAGACGAAAGAGGGGATGCCTTCCGGGGCATCCCCAAGCATAGGCTTTTGGTTGTCCTTGAATTTTACCTTGGGGTGCCTTGGGAATCCCCAAGCTTAGGCTCTTGCCACTCCTTATTCCAAAATCCATCAAATCTTACCCAAAAACTTGAAAACTTCACAACACAAAACTCAACATAAAATCTCATGAGCTCCGTTAGTATAAGAAAACAAACCACCACTTTAAGGTAATGTAATGAACTAATTATTTATTTATATTGGTGTTAAACCTACTTTATTCCAACTTCTCTATGGTTCATACCCCCCCCCCCCGATACTAGCCATAGATTCATCAAAATAAGCAAACAACACACGAAAAACAGAATATGTCAAAAACAGAACAGTCTGTAGAAATCTGTAGGTTTCGAATACTTATGTTACCCCAAAAATCCTGAGAAATTAGGACGTCCTAAATAATTTGTATATTGATCTACTTCAGTTGGAACTGGTATTTTATCGTTCTCTGGTAAAAAATGAAAATTATTCTAGTGAGCGCATACTTTCTGTTTTTTACAGCAAGATCAAACAACAATCACCCAAGAAGATCCTAAAGGCTTTACTTGGCACAAAAAATAATTAAAAAATAAAAACACAATCATAATGGAGGCTAGATAAATTATTTATTACTAAACAGGAACAAAAAGTAATGAACAAAAATAAAATTGGGCTGCCTCCGAACAAGCTTTATCGTCTGACGCCCCTAGCTAGGCATTAATAGTTTTTTTTATGATGCTCACATGAAAGACAAGAATTGAAGCACAAAGAGAGAATCATGAAACACGTGAAAAACACATCTAATTCTAACAAACTTCCTATGCATAGGCATATTATAAGCAAACAAACTATCATAGCAAGCAAAAAATAGCATATGCAAGGATGAGGAAAGAAACAATAGCAATCTCAACATAATGAGAGGCAATTTAGCAACATGAAAATTTCTACAACCATATTTCCATCTCTCATAATAATTACATGTGGGATCATAAGCAAATTCAATAAAATAGCTATAACAAAAAATATTTTCAACACAATCCACATGCATGCAAAGTTGACACTCTTCCAAAATAGTGGGATTAACATTAACTAAAGTCATGACCTCTCCAAACCCACTTTTATCAAAAATTTCATAAGATTGAACATTCTCCAAATATGTGGGATCTAAAGTTGACACTCTTCCAAACACACTTTCAATAATATTGCAAACATTATTATCAATCTCATATTCATCATGGGGCTTAAAAAACATTCAAGATCAAAAGAAGAATCACCCCAATCATGATCATTGCAACAAGTAGTGGACATAGCAAAACTAGCATCCCCAAGCTTAGGGCTTTGCATATTATTAGCACAACTGACGTTAATAGAATTTATAATAACATCATTGCAATCATGCTTTTTATTCAAATATCTATCGTGAATCACTTCATAAAGCACTTCATCACAATTTCCAGATTCACGAATTTCAAGAAAAACCTCATAAAAATTATCTAGTGCACTCAACTCACTAGCAATTGGTTCATCATAATTGGATCTTTTAAAAAGATTAGCAATAGGATGAGGATCCATATCAATAGATTTTTAGCAAGCGAAGATGCAAGCAAATAGAAAGCACATGGTAACACGAGCACACAGAAGGACGAACGGAAGAGGTGCGAATAAAATGGCAAAGGTGAAGTGGGGGAGAGGAAAACGAGAGGCGAATGGCAAATAATGTAATGCGAGGGAGAAGAGTTTATGATGGGTACTTGGTATGTCTTGACTTGAGCGTAGATCTCCCCGACAATGGCGGCAGAAATCCTTCTTGCTACCTCTTGAGCATGCGTTGGTTTTCCCTTGAAGAGGAAAGGGTGATGCAACAAAGTAGCGTAAGTATTTCCCTCAGTTTTTGAGAGCCAACGTATCAATCTAGTAGGAAACTACACGCAAGTCGCCTAGTACCTGCACAAACAATCAAGAACCTTGCAACCAACGCAACAAAGGGGTTGTCAATCCCTTCACAACCACTTGCAAAAGTGAGATCTTATAAAGATAATAAGATAAATATTTTTGGTATTTTTGTTGTATAGATTGAAAAATAAAGATTGCAAAATAAATAGTAAACTAGAATTATAGATCAGAAACTTATATGATGTAAAGTAGACCTGGGGGGCCATAGGTTTCACTAGTGGCTTCTCTCAAGATAGCATATATTACGGTGGGTGAACAAATTACTATCGAGCAATTGATAGAAAAGCGCATAGTTATGAGAATATCTAGGCATGATCATAAACATAGGCATCACGTCGGTATCAAGTAGACTGAAACGATTCTGCATCTACTACTATTACTCCACACATCGACCGCTATCCAGCATGCATCTAGAGTATTAAGTTCATAAGAACAGAGTAACGCATTAGGCAAGATGACATGATGTAGAGGGATAAATTCAAGCAATATGATATAAACCCCATCTTTTTATCCTCGATGGCAACTATACAATACGTGCCTTGCTGGCCCTGCTGTCACTAGGAAAGGACACCGCAAGATTGAACCCAAAGCTAAGCACTTCTCCCATTGCAAGAAAGATCAATATAGTAGGCGAAACCAAACTGATAATTCAAAGAGACTTGCAAAGATATCAAATCATGCATATAAGAATTCAGAGAAGAATAAAATATTGTTCATAGATAATCTTGATCATAAACCCACAATTCATTGGATCTCGACAAACACACCACAAAAAGTATTACATTGAATAGATCTCCAAGAACATCGAGGAGAACTTTGTATTGAGAACCAAAGAGAGAGAAGAAGCCATCTAGCTAATAACTCTGAACCCGAAGGTCTGTGGTAAACTACTCACACATTATCGGAGAGGCTATGGTGTTGATGTAGAAGCCCTCCATGATCGAATCCACCTCCGGCAGATCACCGGAAAAGGTCTCTAAATGGGATCTCATGGGTACAGAAGGTTGCGGCGGCGGAAAAGTGGTTTTGTGGCTCTCCTGAATTTTTTCAGGGTATAAGAGTATATATAGGTGAATGAAGTAGGTCGGTGGAGCTCCATGGGGCCCATGAGGGTGGGGGCGTGCCTCACTACCTCGTGGCCGCCTCGTTGCTTCATTGACCTCCACTCCAAGTCTCCTGGATTGCATTTGTTCCAAAAAAGATCCTCGCAAAGGTTTTGTTCCGTTTGATATTCCTTTTCTGCGAAACACTGAAATAGGGAAAAACAACAATTTGCACTAGGCCTTCGGTTAATAGGTTAGTCCCAAAAATAATATAAAAGTGCATATTAAAGCACATTAAACATCCAAAATAGATAATATAATAGCATGGAACAATAAAAAATTATAGATATGTTGGAGACATATCAACTAACAACATATAGCTCATTGAACTAATACTATTTCAAGATGATCATTTCAGAAAGTTCAATGATTGGCATGGAATGGATTAGGAATGTGGACCGCTCAAAATGCTAAGGACACACGTTAGCTCAAGCTCAAGACTCTACATTTTCATTTTAGTGATCCAAGATCACATTGAGTCCATAGGAAAAGCCAATACTATTAAAATGGGATCAGGTGTTGCTTAATGACTTACTTGCTCAAAACGCTTAGTGATATGCTCCAAAAACCCTCAACCACTTTTTCATATCCACATATGTCTGTCGGCATTCTGGGAACGGGGGTCCCCAGACTTGCCTGCCTGTGGCCTGCGGCGTGGCTCAAAGGGGGCCCCAGCACGACCCGTCTTCATCAACACAAACCCAAGACCCTCGCGAGGGTCCAAGCCTCACGGGGCGGACGACGCGGAGCTTCCTCAGGCGCGGCCTCGTCAGGCTGGCTCACGAGGAGGCGGAGAGATCAAGGCGGGGTACCTCACGAGGTGCCCGTGACGCAAGCCATGACGACTCAGGGCGCCAGGCGGGTGCCAGCCCGCACAGCATCCTCGTTCCCTCTTTGGTTCAAAGGGGGCAAGCGCAGCTGTGGAGTACCGAGGCATTAGGCAAAGGTTTCCATTTCGGTGCAACGAGACCAGGACCAGGAGGACTACGAGACGGAGGCCACCGCGGAGCCCAAGACGGCGTCATCACCAGAGCTTTGCGCAGGCGAAGACTACTTTTGTCAGGATAGCTGATACTTGCTATCCCCCTTCAAATTAGCCCACCATTGTTGGCTCCCTTCCCACTCGATATTTGGGAAGAGGCCAGGGCCTCTATAAATAGGACCAGCCACCCATATAGTAGAGGGAGGTCGATTAGCTGAGGGAGTTCGGTCGGTTGGTTGAGAGAGAGAGAGAAAAGAGAAAGGTGACTGAACTCCACCCAGCAGTTCATCGCCCCAGCCAAGAACAAGCCCTCACGAGGCCTTTCTTCCTTGTATTGTTCGCCATCATCAGCCCGAGAGGCAATCCACACACCACACACTGGAGTAGGGTATTACACCACAACGGTGGCCCGAACCAGTATAAACCTTGTGTCTCTTGCGTTGTTCTTTCCGTAGTTTAGACCCTAGCATGGCGGAGGGGTCCAGGTAGGTAGGAGGCGGAATCTCCGCGCGCACCCCAATGTTCGAACCTCAAGGGTCTGCCGGAACCCGAAATCCGACATTTGGCGCGCTAGGTAGGGGTGTGCCGGAATCCACCTTCTACTAGCCCGTTCTCCTTCGACCATCGCGCCCATGTCTGACGCTCGTCGGGCCCGCTCGGAGCGCAGGGCCGCCGTCGCTTCCCGTGTCGCCCAGATGGCCCCTCTCGGCGGGTGTCCTCGCCGTTCCCCGTCACCTGCTGTCAACGCCGCCACCGGCCCGGCGGGGAACGAGCAACAAGCATCATCTCAGCATCCTTCCGTGAGGCAAGATGGCCGCACCGCAACTCCCTTGCTCGCCCCGGCTGGATCTTCGTCCCGCGCGCTCCGCGCGCCCATGGAGGCTCGAGCCGCACTCATCGCGGCAAACGAGCTCCTGCGCTACCGTCCCGTCGACGACGTCTACGAAGAATGGCTCGACCGCACCGCAGGGGGCTCTTCCGCGCCGTACGTTCCGCTACACCGCACCCCGCCCCGCGGGGGCGACGAGGCTCCGGCGGCGCCCCGGCCGCCTCCTCCTCAAGAAGACGCCATGGCTCCAAGGCGCGTGGCCCCTGGGAGGAACCCGCTCCATTAGGTGCCAGCGCGGCAAGAACAGAGCTGCCAAGAAGTCCCTCGCCCGCCAGAAGCTGCTCGGGCGCTCCTTGCTCCAGCACGTCGCGACCATGCTCCTGCTCCCGCGCGTCAAGACCCCGTGCTGCTCTCAGCTGCAGCGCGTGGGGACATGCAAGACCAGGCTCTCCATCACCCAAGGCCTCCCGTGGCCACAACAGGCTGCCGCGCCTACACCACCGAACTACGCAGCGTCGCGTGGCCCGACAAGTTCAAGCCAGACCTGCCTCCTCGCTACGACAGCACGGCCGACCCTGCGGAGTTCCTCCAGTTCTACGAGCTGGGCATCGAAGCTGCCAACGGAGACGAGAAGGTCATGGCGAACTGGTTTCCCATGGTGCTCAAGGACGGGGCCCGCACCTGGCTCCTGAACCTAGCTCCAGGCACAATCTCCTCCCGAGAGGAGATGCGCACCCGCTTCATCGCCAACTTCCAAGGCACTCGCGACCGGCCACCCGCCATGAGCGACATGCGCCGCATCAAGCAACAACCCGGGGAGACCCTGAAAAAGTACATCCAGCGCTTCAACAACGCACGCCTCAAGATTGCCAAGGTGACTGAAGAGGCCATCATCTCAGCCTTCTCCGACGGCGTGCGCGACGTCAAGATGAAGGTGGAGCTGGCGATGCATGAGGACTTGTGCACTTCCTTGGAGCTGTTCAACTTGGCGAACAAGTGCGCCAGGGCCGAGGAAGGGCGTCTCTCCCTCCTCGAGCTGCCTGCCGCAGAACCAGAAGAGAAAAAGCTCAAGGCCAAGGATGTGAAGCGCAAGGGGGCTGCCATGCTCGCGGTAGAACCAGACACCAAGTAGGGCAGAGATCAGCTCGAACCTCCCAAGGGCAGCCGGTACTGTGTGTACCACGACCTCCACACCCACAACACCAACGAATGTCAAGAACTCCGAGCCGTGCGTGAAGGAAGGATCGGCCGTCACCCTGACCGCGGTGACCGGGGCTACGGCCGAGGAGGAGGAAGGAATGCAGGACGCTGGGAAGACCGCGGCTCGCGCCAAGGGTGGTGCGACCAACCTCGCGAGGATCGCTGGCAAGACCCGCCTCGCGAGAGAGACTGGAGGGATCAGCCTCGCGAGGATCGCCCGCAAGGCAACGCAGGCCTCCCACTGATGCCGCCGCAGCCAAGGAGAAACAAGGACCACCACCAAGACGAGGTGGCTGGGGGCTTCCAGGAGGCGCGCGTGATCGCGTCCATCCTGGGCGGGGCTCAAGCCCCAGCCTCTCAACGCATCTTCAAGCAGTTCGCCCGCGAAGTGAACGCAGTCCTCCCCAGGCTCAAAGCCACGCGCCCTCTTAGGTGGTCGGCGTGCGCCATCACATTCAGCTCAGCGGATCAGCTCAAGTGTGCGTCTACGGCCGGAGTCCTCCCGATGCTTTGTTCCCCAATCATCAGCAACGTGGTGGTCACCAAGACCCTCATCGATGGCGGGGCAGGGCTCAACGTCCTATCCGTGGAGACGTTCAACAACCTCCAAGTGCCCCACAGCTAGCTTCGGCCAACCAAGCCCTTTTCCGGTATCACCGACGGCTCCACGGTCTCGATCGGGCAGGTCCGCCTCCCTGTCACCTTCGGGGCACGCGACAACTACCGCACCGAGCTCATCGACTTCGACGTCGCTCACATTCGCCTGCCGTACAACGCCTTCCTTGGGTACCCAGCGCTGGCCAAGTTCATGGCCGTAACTCACCATGGCTACAACGTCCTCAAGATGCCAGGAAGCGGCGGGGTCATCACGGTGCCCTGCGAAGAGAAGGACGCGGTGTGTTCCCTAGAACGAGCCTTTCAGGCCGCATCACTGGAAGACCCGGACCGTGGAAGCAGGAGGTGTCCCGAGACCGCCCCTAAGAAGAAGAAGACATCATCCGGCCTGGCCCCTCAGGAGGCAGGCCCCTCTGTGCCCATGCCTGCCCAGGGGGAACCTCCTTCCATCGCATAGGAAAGCGCGCCCGACGCCCTCCTCAGGCAGGGCTCGGGGGCTCTCCCCTGGAGGGCCGCCACCTAGCTAGGGTCACGAGGGAGGTGCTTGGGCACCACGTGGAGGCGTGTTTCGAAGCATGTTTCCCTCAAGAAGGAGCGAGGCAAGGAGATCCAGACCCTCGGGAGTTCGTCAGCAAGGCCATTCAGGAGTTACAGGAGTCAAGGGTCGTGAGAGGCGGCCATCGCCTACCAGCAGTGGCCCCCCATCCAGGCGAGGATGGAGGGCTGCGCGTCTGCATCGACATACTAGGGTTCAACAAAGTCGCCTTCCTGGAGCGCCTCTGACCCTCGCGAGTGGGGTGCTATGGAGGTCCACCCCACAGCTACGTTCGCATGCCTTACGGCCTGCCGAACGCGGCTGACGCGTACCAGTGCCTCATGAGGGGCACCACGGAGGCACAAGAGGCCAGACGTTCCACAGCCCTGGCAGAGATGGAGATGGTCCGCGAGGGGCCACCAGCGCCTCCCGAGCCTCCCGAGGCCCCTGGGCCTGGGGCTCATGAGGACCGGCTTCCGCAGCCCACCGAGTCGGCTACACCAACACCCCTTCGTCTTCAACATCATCAGGTGACATCCTTCGAGTTTTACTTCTAGCTGGGAGCGCCCCCAGGGCTGCACTATTCCCAGGCCGCGTGGGTTCGTCCCTGCGGCGTGTATCCCCTTTATTCCATGTCGTTAGCATACCTTGTTGGGGGCGCCCCTCGGGCTGCATGATCCCCAAGCCGCTGAGGACAGGCCCAGCGGCATTTATCCCATCTGCGTTTATTTCCGATTATGCATTAGACCCACCATGCTTGATTATTTGATGTCGGTCCACGGAACCTCTTCCTCTCCATGCTGACCACTTGCACATTAAAGGGGGGTACCTGAGCATCGCGACTCAGGGCTCTTACTGGCTCTCCAGCCCTCACCCTCTGGCCTTGACCACGGCATCGCGACCTGGCATACCAGCGACGGCTGAGACCAGCTCGAGGGCCGGGACCCGAGGACGTAGAGTGCAGGCATCTAACCCAATTTGCAGGGACACATCACAAGATAAGGCCCAGTGCCAGGCACAACCCGCCTAGAGGTAGGGCCCCGTGAGTCCCGCGCTGGCTCACGGGTGCCCAGATACACCTTGACAGGCCCTACCGTGCCAGCCACATGTCAGGGCAGGGCTGTACACGCCCCGGGGGCTCCTCCCGGAGGGGGGCCCCCTCCCACGTACCAGTGGAAGCACCATGCTCCGTGCTATGCCCGTACAGATATGGTAGCACTATGCTCCGCGCTGGTGATAAACAACTGAGGGTGGCCCCCGGGCTACATCAACCTCAGGGAGCCCAGAGCTCAGTGTCTAGCCTCATCGTAACGCCTCCCCTCGGGAGTGCCGCACGAGGGGGCTGGGCATGGGGGCTGCGCCTGGGTTACGCCCAGACGCACGCCGCCCAGCCAGGTCCCCCGGGCCTGGTTCGTCGCACGCCTCTCCCCGAGCGGAGCCAAGGTATGAAGGCCGTTTGGGCGTCAAGGGGTAATCCTGAGCATCGCGACTCAGGAGCCTAACTGGTCACGTAGCCCCTCACTCCATGGCCCCGTCCTGGTTTCCGGTCGGGACCATCGCTGGGTGAGGCACGCGCGCGGCCGGGCTCCGCAAACGTAGAATGGTGGATCCACCCACATCACACCTCCCTACTTGCTGTTCGTGCACCAAGGGGGACTCCTGAGCATTGCGACTCAGGAGCCTAACTTGTCATGTAGCCCCTCACTCCTTGGTCCCATCCTGGTTTCCGGTCGAGACTATTGCTGGGTGAGGTACGCGCAGGGCCGGGCTCTTCCGGCGTAGAACATAAGCAAGTAGGAAGGAAAAGCGCAAATTTCAAGGAATTCAAAAGCAAATATTACAGTCCACACTGTTATCTCAGCGCCAAACGGAAGTTTAAACGCCTCCCCAAGGCATGATACATGTGCAGGAATTAAAAGCAGGACAGGAGCCACGACAGAGTCACTTGGCGGCGGGGGAGCAATGCGGAGTGGGTTCGCCTCACGGAGCAGCTGGATCGGCAGTGCCTTGCTCCGGCTTGGTGCTGAAGGCCCGGAACTTCCCCAGCAGAGCCTCTGCGCGACCCTTCACGGCCTCAGCAGCGGCAGCGGCACGCTCGCCGCTCGCTGGCTCCAGCAGGCTGTCGAGGTCGACACCGAGATCGCGAAGGTAGATGTGGGTGAGGACCCGCGTCAGCACTGCAGAAGACAGGACACGCGCCTCTGCCTCGGCTGTGGGGCCAAGGCCAGGGGCGACATCTTCAAGAACATGAACCAGGAAGGGAAGCAGCTTGGCGGGGCCATCCTCAGCGCCAGCCAGCGGGCTCTCCAGGCCGCTGTCGTAAAGCGTCCTCAGCGAGGAACGAGCCCTCGCCTCCAACTTCGTGAAGGTCGCGCGGTCCTCGGCAAGAACCAAGGCCTTGTCATCCAGCTCGGCCTTCCTCGCCCTCAACTCCTGCTCCAGTGCGCCTAGGCGGTCGCGGCGCTTCCTGAGCTTGGCCTCCCGGCCCTAGACGGCTGCCTCGCGAGCCTTCATGCTTTCTTCCTACTCTTGGCGAAGGTGGACCTCTTCCGCGAGCTGGTCCCGCAGGCCTTACAGCTCGTCCTCCAGCGCCTTGCAGCGACCACGGACGTCGACCACCTCCCCTAGGGCTGCATCGTGAGCAGCCTTCGCCTTAAGGACGGCCTGCTTCTCCTCGTCGCATGCCATCGAGGCCTGGACCAGCGTCGCCCGAATCGAAGCATCGGATCGAACCTATCCAGAAGCCAGCTCAGGCGCCCGGCCACCAAGCGAGGGTCAGCGCCAAGAAGATCCTGCCGTAGTTGGTCCGGCTCGGCAACAGCATGATCCAGAACGGCAGAAGGAGTCGGAGAGACAGTAGCCGGTGGAGTAGGAGGAGAAGGCGGCAGCGCGGCCGCAGGATCCTGAGGCGGAGTCTGCCGCGCCCCGACAGCTATGGTGGCGGCGGTAGGCGAGAGCACCTTGGGAGCCACTTGGGCCGTGGGGGATGAGCTCGCCCCAGCCAGCTCAGCCAGGCCTCGCGAGGACGACCGGACAGGAGAAGCCTATGCGTCGCGGTCACCCTCCTTCGCAGGCAGGGGCGCTGCCACGGGTGGAGCCTCAGGAGCCCCCTTTGACTTCTTCGCTGCGGGCGCCGGCCTATCCAAGAGATGCGGACGTCAAACCGCAGAAGCAGAGCAAGAAATAAATACAAGAATCGAACACTTACGGGTCGTTGCCAGCGAGCTCGAGCGGCCTCCGGCCAAATTTGAAGCCTGAAAGCCGGCTAGAAGGGTCAACCTCGAGAAGCTTGGAGGCGGAAGGTGCGTCTGCGGTTCGCCCCGGGGCCGGGGGAGACCCGCGGGAGATCAGCCCGGTCCTGTCCTTCTTCGGGATTGGGGGCGAGCTCCCGCCGCCCTGCCCGTCGTTGTCCTCGTCCTCGTCGTCGTCGTCGTCCTCATCGTCATCGCTCGGAGAGAGGCGGAGAACGCGGGATCTGCACTGGGGGAGGGGGGCCCTCGACTCTCCGTCAGTCGCCTCGAAGTCAGGCCCTTCTCCCCGCTCCCCTCCTTCCTCCTCTTCGCTGGAGTCGTTGGAGGGCACGTCCACCGGTCCCTCGGGAGCTTCCAGGGGCACGGGCCCCTCCCTGTTGAAGACGGGCATGGACTTCACCAACCGCTCCCAGTCGTCGCGGAGGAACAAGGGCGTAGGAGTGCCCTCCAACCTCACCACATTGCCCCCGACCAGAGATTGGAGAACCGAAGCCAGGTCTCCATCGGCCAAGGCCGCGGGGCTCGGACGGGGCCTCCACATTGGAAGCGAGTACTGCCGAAGCGGAGCCAGCTGGTGCTCCAGGAACTCCCTCAGCAGCGACGCGCCGGTCAGCTTCGCCGCCGCCATGTCGGTCGGCCTCAGATCCGCGTCCATCTTCTCCAACACCATCTTTGCACGGGGATCCGTAAGCTCCGCTCGACCCCAGTCGCTGGAGCTCGTGGGCTGCTCCTTGGGCAAGATCAGCTGAGGGTGGATGTGCCCAGCATCCACCAAGACCCACTTGCTCCTGAAGCCCTCAATCCTCTTCCCAGAGTTCGAGATGGCAATGGCGCCACCATACGCGACGAAGCTCGCGCATGCGGAAGCAGGACCGCGAGAGGTCCGGAGATAGAAGTAGTGGCGCAGCAAGGCCACTGAGGGCTGCACCCCAACGTGGGCCTCGGAATAATAAGCAAAGATTGCCAGGAGAAGGACGGAGTTGGGATGGAGATGCAGAGCCTGTAGCTTGTAATGACGGAGGACAAACAAGAAGAACTCAGAGAAGGGAGGCACCAGGCCAGCAACAATGGCACTTACAAAGAGCGGATAGAAGGTGCTCCTTTGACCCTCAGGGGTGGCGGAGCTGGCCTTGAGCACCTTCGCCCCATCGATGCCCCACGCCGTCACCATCCGGCGCAACCGGGCAAGGCCCACCTCCGACACGTTCGGCGGGTCCAGGGCAGACGAGTACCAAGCTGCGGCCGGGGGCTGGCGAGGCGCCATGGCTTCCTAGGTCGCACGGTCAGATCAGATCTGGAAATTTCTGAGGGAGGAAGGAGAGGCGCAAGAAAGGGGATCTGAGCAGCAACCGGGGAAAGCAAGAAGCAGGGCCTAGGCGGATGCCACTCCCATATCAACTCACGCGGTTGCTAAGGCGCCCACGTCCAGTCAACCGCCACGCGGCGCCCAAGGCCGCAGGCTGTTAGGGCATGTGGCGCTTCGCTCTTGCCCTTTCGCCTCCCTGCACGGCCAAGTCCGGGCGCGCCTTGGGCTCGGGGGCTACTCTCGGCGTTGTGGGAACGGGGGTCCCCAGACTTGCCTGCCTGTGGCCTGCGGCGTGGCTCAAAGGGGGGCCCAGCACGGCCCGTCTTCATCAACACAAACCCAAGACCCTCGCGAGGGGCCAAGCCTCGCGGGGCGGACGACGCGGAGCTTCCTCAGGCGCGGCCTCGTCAGGCTGGCTCACGAGGAGGCGGAGAGATCAAGGCGGGGTACCTCACGAGGTGCCCGAGATGCAAGCCATGATGACTCAGGGCGCCAGGTGGGTGCCAGCCCGCGCAGCGTCCTCCTTCCCTCTTCGGTGCAAAGGGGGCAAGCGCAGCCACGGAGTACCGAGGCATCAGGCAAAGGTTGCCATTTCGGTGCAACGAGACCAGGACTAGGAGGACTACGAGACGAAGGTCACCATGGAGCCCAAGACAGTGTCATCACCAGAGCTTTGCGCAGGCGAAGACTACTTTTGTCAGGATAGCTGATACTTGCTGTCCCCCTTCAAATTAGCCCGCCATTGTTGGCTCCCTTGCCGCTCAATATTTTGGAAGAGGACCAGGGCCTCTATAAATAGGACCAGCCACCCACATAGCAGAGGGAGGTCGATTAGCTGAGGGTTGAGGGAGTTCGGTCGGTTGGTTGAGACAGAGAGAGAGAAAAGAGAAAGGTGACTGAACTCCACCCAGCAGTTCATCGCCCCAGCCAAGAACAGGCCCTCGCGAGGCCTTTCTTCCTTGTATTGTTCGCCATCATCAGCCCGACAGGCAATCCACACACCACACACTGGAGTAGGGTATTACACCACAACGGTGGCCCGAACCAGTATAAACCTTGTGTCTCTTGCGTTGTTATTTCCATAGTTTAGACCCTAGCATGGCGGAGGGGTGCAGGTAGGTAGGAGGTGGAATCTCCGCGCGCACCCCAGTGTTCAAACCTCAAGGGTCTGCCGGAACCCGAAATCCGACAATGTCCAAAACCAAAAGTCAAACTCGGCCCCACCGAAATATTCTATCCGGCGCCACCGAGTTCACTTGACATAGCCACTGCCAGAAACCCTAGTCATTTCGGTCTCACCAATAGGGATCTCGGTCTCACCAAGATGGGATTGCAAACTCTCTGTTTCCCTTCATAACATTTCGGTCCAATCGAGATGAGCGATCGGTCCCACCGAGTTCGCAATGCAAACCGTATGTTTCCCTTTCGTAATGTTTTGGTCCAACCGAAATGAGCGGTTCGGTCCCAACGAGTTTGTCTGACCAACTATCTGGTTACCTTATTACCAAAGTCGGTCCCACCGAGTTTGAGTAGTCGGTCTCACCGAGATTACGTTATGCCCTAACCCTAATAAAATCGGTCCCACCGAGTTGACATGTCGGTCCCACCGAAAAGTCTAACATTCACATTTTGAACTAAATCGGTCAGACCGAGTTTTCTGATTCGATCCCACCGAGTTTGGTGAATTGTGTGTAACGGTTAGATTTTGTGTGGAGGCTATATATACCCCTCCACCCTTCCTTCATTAGCAAGGAGAGCCTTTAGAACGTGCCTACACTTCATCATTCATTTTCTGGGAGCGAACCTCCTACTCATGCGTTGAGACCAAGATATTCGATTCCAACCATTTGAATCTTGATCTCTAGCCTTCCCCAAGTTGCTTTCCACTCAAATCATCTTTCCTCCAAATCCAAATCTGTGAGAGAGAGTTGAGTGTTGGGGAGACTACCATTTGAAGCACAAGAGCAAGGAGTTCATCATCAACACACCATCTATTACCTTTTGGAGAGTGGTGTCTTCTAGATTGGTTAGGTGTCACTTGGGAGCCTCCGTCAAGATTGTGGAGTTGAACCAAGGAGTTTGTACGGGCAAGGAGATAGCCTACTTCGTGAAGATCTACCCTAGTGAGGCAAGTCCTTCGTGGGTGATGGTCATGGTGGGATAGACAAGGTTGCTTCTTTGTGGACCCTTTGTGGGTGGAGCCCTCCGTGGACTCGCGCAACCGTTACCCTTCGTGGGTTGAAGTCTCCATCAACGTGGATGTACGATAGCACCACCTATTGGAACCATGCCAAAAATCTCTGTGTCTACATTGCGTTTGCCCCCTCCAAACTCCTCCCTTTACCTTCATATGCAAATGTTTTACTTCCGCTGCTATACTCTTAGACTTGCATGTGTAGGTTGATTGCTTGACTTGTGCTAAGTTGTTAAAATCTGCCAAGACTAAATATTGGGAAAAGGCTAGATTTTTATTTGGTCAAGTAGTCTACTCACCCCCCTCTAGACATACTTTTGATCCTACATGAGGAAAAACCCAAAACCCAAACCAAACACCTACAAACCCAAAGTGATTGAGCATCACTGAAGAAATTGTTCCTATGCGGAACCGACGCTTATTACCTTTGAGGACTTTGCATCCTCCAGACGGTTAGGCCTCATGGTCTAGAGCGTCCAAGAGGAAATTGTGGATCGCCAAGTGACCAAGTTTGTGACTATTTGGCAGTCACCTGAAGACTTACCATGAGTGATTGGGCGAGGTCTGTGTGACCTTAGCTCAAGGAGAATACTGTGAGGACCGTGTGTCCAAGACTATGTGTCCTTAGGTTTAAATACCTAGCCGCTCGAACCAGATATACGACTGTCATGGCAGTTGGAACTGGTCTACCAAACCATCGTCTTCATCGAGCTACTGGTTCTATTTCCTCAAGTCTTTCATTTCCTCATTCAGATACTGTTGTACTTGATCGTTACTACTTGAAGACTTTGACTAAAGACTGTCTCAATTTCCTCCATCCTATTTCTTCAGTCAGTTTGTCTTTAGCCTGCTTATCCTGTGTTTATGCTACTTGTACTCTGTGCTTGTTTTCATTTCATCATGATGACTGTGCTACTACTCTGTTATGCTTACATCTGAGTACTTACTCCGCTGCTAAGTAGTTCATTGCTTAGGAATTTCCTCATGCTGAAATTCCTTAGTGACGAATTTGTAAAAATCGCCTATTCACCCCCCTCTAGTCGATATAACACACATTCAATTGATATCAGAGCGAGGTACTCCCTTGTTCTATGTGATTTTGGTTTAGCCGCCTGGAGTTTTAGTTATGTCGACCGCAGGAATGAAGACAGTGACATGCCCCATCTTTGATGGTCAAAATTATCCCAAGTGGAAGGCCATGATGAAGAAGCGACTCATGGCGATGAAAAGCAAATTGTGGACCGTCACTGAGATTGGTCTTACCGATCAATGCAAGATGGCAAGGGCTGATGATATTCACAAGTACACTCTTCTTAACCTCATGGCGAAGGACATCATCTGCTCTTGTTTGTCCCAAAATCAGTTCAGGAACATTATGCATCTCAGCCATGCGAAGCTCATCTGGGACCGACTCTCTGAGGTCTATGAAGGTTATCAAACTCGTCATGATCCCTGGTTTGAGGATTTGAAGGAATCACACAAGGCTATGACTTTCAATTCGGAATCATCATCTTATGCACCATGCCTTATGGCGAAAGGTGCCAAGGTAGCTGAATGCTACCTATATGAGCCCAATGATGATGAATCTGGTGAGTGTACACAGATCTGTAAGTCTATGAGGAGTTTGATATTTACGATGAAAGTCGACCCCTAAAAATGAATGTCTTCAGCTAAAGACCTTAGTTTTCTTGAAGACTTTGAAAGTGAAGAAATTGGTGTGACCATGAAGACTTGATATTCATGCGAGGAATATGAAGCGTGAAGACTTTTGTTTTCGTAGTTTCATTCTCTCTTTCTTGAGTCATAGGAAACACCGTACTGTTAAAGGGGGTCGAGGTAAAACTAAGGAAAAGTTTCCAAGTGATGCTCATATCAAAATCCTACACCTACCAATCCTTTCGAGTGAAGCCATTGGAAATCTCATATAGTCCAGTCAATTTCTTCAGTGATAGAGATGAAGATCTTCTGTTCTCTGAGGAATTTGTTTTGACTGAAGAGTTAGGAATTCGCCAGTGCGGATTGCCTACAAATGAGTAACATGATAGCCTAGAGGAATTTGATAGCTCAAATTTCCGACCGTTGTTGTGCTATGCGCCAGCTATCCCAAAATATCTACCCACCTAACAGTCATATAATTGAAGGGCATTTATGTCTTATCATGTCGGGCTGCTCCCTAGGCTATAAATAGATGACCCCTACAACCACTAGCTGGTTGGCTGCTCCAAGAGAAACTAACACTTGTCAATTGAGAGCATCCCATCCTGCGAGGACTTTAAGCGAAAATTATCAAGTGAGGAAAACCCAAACCCCAATACCTACAAACCCAAAGTGATTGAGCATCACTGAAGAGATTGTTCATGTGTGGAACCAACACTGGTTACCTTTGAAGACTGTGCATCCTCCAGACGGTTAGGCGTCATGGTCTAGAGCATCTAAGAGGAAATTGTGGATCGCCGAGTGACCGAGTCTGTGAAGGTTTGGAAGTCACCTGAAGGCTTACCATGAGTGATTGGGCGAGGTCTGTGTGACCTTAGCTCAAGGATAATACAGTGAGGATTGTGTGTCCTCAGGTTTAAATACCTAGCCGCTCCAACCAGACATACGACTGTCACAACAGTTGGAACTGGTCTAGCAAATCACCGTCTTCACCAAGCTACCGGTTCTATTTCCTCAACCCTTTCATTTCCTCATTTCTGTGTAGTGGTACTTGATTATCACTGTTTGAAGATTTTGACTGAAGACTTTCTCAATTTTCTCAATCCTAATTCTTCAGTCACTTTGTCTTCAGCCTACTTATCATGTGTTTACGCTACTTTTACTCTGTGCTTGTTTTCATTTCATCATGATGATTGTGCTACTACTCTGTTATGCTTGCATCCGAGTACTTATTCCGCTGCTAAGTAGTTCGTTGCTTAGGATTTTCCTCACCCTGAAATTCCTCAGTGACGAATTTTTAAAAATAGCCTATTCACCCTCCTCTAGTCGATATAACACAGTTTCACCCTCTTTACCCTATAAATTCGAAAATATTCCAAAAACCCTTGGGGTTAACCTAGGTCAGACGTTCTGCCACCGCAGGGCTCTGTAGCCACCGAAAACCAATCTAGACCTCGTTCCGGCACCCTGCCGAAGGGGGGAATCATCTCCGGTGGCCATCTTCATCATCCCGGCGGCCACCACGATGAGGAGGGAGTAGTCCACCCTCAGGGCTGAGGGTTTGTACCAGTAGCTATGTGTTTAATCTCTCTCTCGTGTTCTTGAGATGTCACGATCTTGATGTATCGTGGGCTTTGTTAATATAGTCAGATCATATGGTGTTTTCCCCTCTCTATCTTGTGATGAATTGAGTTTTCCCTTTGAGATTTCGTTTTATCAGATTGAATACTTTTATGGATTTGAGAGCACTTGATATATGTCTTGCAAATGAATACTGGTGGTGACAATGGGGTATTATTTTGATTCACTTGATATATGTTTTGGCACTCAACTCATGGATTCCCGAGGTGACATTGGGGTAATCTATGCATAGGGGTTAGTGCATGTTCTTGTCTTTGTTTCTCGGGTAGAAATGTTGGGCACTCTTTGAAGTTCTTTGTGTTGGATTGAGTATTATGAATCTGAAATTATTTGGTGTTATTGTAGTACGAACTCTTGGATAGATTGATCGGAAAGAATAGCTTTGGGGTGGTTTCGTACCCTACAAATGATTTCTTCTTATGTTCTCCGCTAGATAGGAACTTTGGAGTGGTTCTTCATCGCACTTTGAGGGGTGGTTATATGATCCAATTATATTAGCACTGTTGAGAGATTGCACTAGCGAAAGTACAGACCCTAGGCCTCATTTTCAAGCATTGCAATACCGTTTTGTGCCTGTTTACTATTTGCTACCTTGCTGTTTTTATTTATTAAGATTATAAAAATATATTTCTACCATCAATATTACTCTTTTGTCGCCGTCTGTTCGCCGAACTAGTGCACCTATACAAATTACCATTGTATTTGGTGTGTTGGGGACACAAGAGATTTTTTATTATTTGGTTGCAGGGTTGTTTGAGAGAGACCATCTTCATCCTACACCTCCCACGGATTGATAAACCTTAGGTCATCCACTTGAGGGAAAATTGCAACTGTCCTAAAAAACTCTGCGCTTGGAGGCCCAACACGTGTCTACAAGAATAAAGTTGTGTAGTACACATTAAGCTCTTTTCTGGCGCCATTGTCAAGGAGGTGAGTGCATGAAGGTATATCTTTAGATCTTGCAATTGAATCTTTTAGTTTCTTGTTTTATCACTAGTTTCGTTTATAAAAGAAAATTACATAAAAGTGGAATTGAGGTTGCATCATATTATTGATCATCTTTATAATATCTTTCTTGAAAATGATGGATCGGGAAATTGTGCTCAATTGATAGAAGAATAATTCAATAAAATGTTTGGTATAAATGATGAGCATGATTGCAATGTTTTTAGTATGAATTCTTTGAATATCCATGATGCTAATGATATGCAAAGCCATAAGCTTGGGGATGCTATGTTTGATGAAGATGATATTTTTAGTCCCCCAAGTTTCGATAAGATAATTTATTGCAATGATTGCATGCCTCCTATTTATGATGATTATATTGATGAAAGTGGATTTGGAGAGGTCATGATTTATTTAATGATGAATCCACTATTTTGGAAGAGGTTGCACTTGATTATGACAACAAAGTTCCTATATATGATGATTATGGTGATGACATGTATGCTATATTGAATAATGATAACCATGAAACTTGTCATCATGATTTTAATTTCCCATCTCATGAGAGTTATTTTGTTGAGTTTGCTCCCACAATTATTGATGAGAATAAATTTTCTTATGTGGAGAGTAATAAAATTTCTATGCTTATGCATCTTGAAAGGAATGCTTTAGGTGATAGATATATTGTTGAATTCATTCATGATGCTACTGAAAATTATTATGAGAGAGGAACATATTCTTGTAGGTATTTCAATAATATCAAGTTTCCTCTATTTATGTTGGAAGTTTTGAAGCTATGCTTGTTTTCCCTTCCTATGCTAGTTGATTCTTGCTCCCATAAATTGTTTGATCACAAAATCCCTATGCATATGAAGTGGGTTAGACTTAAATGTGCATGCCATGTGCTTCATGATGCTCTCTTTATGTTCCAATTCTTATCTTTTATGCGAGCATCATTGAAATCATCATCCCTAGCTAAAAGGCATTAGAAAAGCGCTTGTTGGGAGACAACCCAACACTTTTACCTAC
Organism: Triticum monococcum; assembly: GCA_034509565.1. Lineage (NCBI taxonomy): Eukaryota > Viridiplantae > Streptophyta > Magnoliopsida > Poales > Poaceae > Triticum > Triticum monococcum. Next base: position 358,533,124 of record CM067845.1, on the reverse strand, counting down.
TGTTTTTGTGTGTTCACATGATTAGGCTACTGTATTAATCATGTTTTATTGCTTTTGTTTCAATAAAGTGCCAAGTAAGACCTTTGGGATGGCTTACAGTGATAGTTGATTTGATCTTGCTGAAAAACAGAAACTTTTGCGCTCAGGAAAACAATTCTCATTTTTAACAGAAGCGTGGTAAAATGCTGATTCTTTCTGAATAAGATTAATAGAAAAATTTCCCAGGTTTTCCTATTTTTTCATAATTGTTGGAGTAGAAGAAGTATGGTTGGAGTACAGATTACTACAGACTGTTCTATTTTTGACAGATTATGTTTTCAATGCTTAGTTTGCTTGTTTTATAGTTTCTGTGGCTTATATTGCTCAATATAAATTGTGTAAATGATATGATACAGTTGGCATTGTGTGAAAAAATTATGAATCTTGTCTTTTACAGTACCAAAGTGAAATGGTTTGCTCTTTATCATACTAACATTTCTCACGAAGTTCCGTTAAGTTTTGTGTGATTGAAGTTTTCAAGTTTTGGGTGAGATATCAATATGAGGAGAATAAGGAGTGACAATAACCCAAGATTTGGGATGACCAAGGAACCCCAATTTAATATCTAAGGAAGATCGAAGCAACTAAGCTTGGGGATGCCCTAGAAGGCATCCCCTCTTTCGTCTCCAACATTATCGGTAACCTCACTTGGAGCTATGTTTTCATTCGTCACATGATATGTGTTTTGCTTGGAGCATCATTTTATTTTTCAGGATTTTCTTGCTATTATTTACAATAATATTTTGCATCTTTATTTTCAATAAAAATATCAAGTATAGCCTTTGCCATGCTTATTTTGCAATGTTGTTGTTTCAAAACAGAAAGTTTATCGATGTTGCAAAAATTCCCTAGAAAATTCAGAATGTGATAACATGTTGAAAATATTTGCAAAATAAGCTCTGATAAATTTTCTACAGTGTGGAAATTTTTCATAACTTTTGGAGTTAGGGAAGTATTGATACTCTTGCATTCTTTATAGACTGTACTGTTTTGGCAAATTGCTGTTATGTTTGCTTGTTTAATGATTCTATTTGAGGATAGGAGTATTAAATATGTAGAGGCATTTATGCAATGTTGAATAATAATTTTAGTGATTTGCTACAGTAGATAACGATAAGGTTTTTGTATTGGTTTATACTAACTTATCTCACGAGTTCTTGTTGAGTTTTGTGTGGATGAAGCTTTTGAGATTTAGGAAAAACCGTGATATGAGAAGAATTAAGGATACATAAAAGCTCAAGCTTGGGGATGCCCAAGGCACCCCAGGATAATATTTCAAGGAGTCTCAAGCATCTAAGCTTGGGGACGCCCCGGTAGGCATCCCGCCTTTTTTCTTCAACAATTATCGGTGAGTATCGGTCGAGCCTAAGTTTTTGCTTCTCCACATGAGTTGTGCTATTCTTAGAATGTCATTTTATTTTGCTTTTGCTTGCTGTTTTAATTAAGTACTTATATCTGAAAGGTTTAAATAAGAGAGAGTCCTCACATACTATCTATTTACTTAACTACTCGCTTGATCTTCACTTATATCTTTTTGGAGTAGCTTGTTATTTACTCTTGTGCTTCACTTATATCCTATGAGTAAATTGTTAAAAAAATTGAATGTCATGAAGTTGAAATCATATCATGCCTAGTGGTAGCTTCAAATTGGGTTTAGAAAGTGAAATCTTTTTAGGCTTGACAATCGCAATATTGGTCATACAAGCAATTCATGAATAATTAGTACAACGAAGAGAACTTTCACATGCAAATACACTATCTTGGAAATCTTTTGTGATTGTGAGCCCCCATCAAAATATTATATGCCAAAATTGTTGACGTTGGACAAGGAAGACAATGTAATGGTTTATGTTTGTACATATTCACATAGAAGTTATATTGTCATATATCCTTCAACATGTGGTGCTTGCCCCCTTCTTTGCTAGCCAAAAATTCTGCACCAAGTAGAGATACTACTTGTGCATCCAAAAACCCTTAAACCCAAATTTTATTTTTCAAGAGTCAACCATACCTACCTAAGGATTGAATAAGATCCTTCAAGTAGTCATCAGTGCAATAAGGCAATAAAATTTGCTTCTAAAAGTGTTAGATCATTTAGTGTAAGAGAAAATTGAGCGTTGTACGAACTTGTGATCGGAAAGAATAAAAGCGACAGACTGCATAATAAAGGTTGCTATCATAAGGGGCAATATAATGTGACATTCTTTTGCACTAAGGGGTTGAGCATACAAACAAATAAATGCATGGCAACCTCTGCTTCCCTCTGCGAAGGGTCTATCTTTTACTTTCCAGTATTTACTTTTATGCAAAGAGTCAAAGTTTTTCTCTCTATTCCTTTTTATTTTTCTCTTTTGGAAAGCATCATGTGGTGAGGAAAGATCTAGGCACATATATCCAGTTGGATATGGGTAGCATGAGTTATTATTGTTGACATCACCCTTGAGGTGAATACGTTGGGAGGCGAAATTATAAGCCCCTATCTTTCTATGTGTCTGGTTGAAACGTTTTGCTCACGTGTATGCGGTGAGTGTTAGCAATCATAGAAGACTATAGAATGGTTGAGTATATGGAGCTCTTACTTAAACTTTGTTGAATAGGTTGAATTACAATTGCTTGCTGACTGAGAACGTAGGTTGTTGAGTTTCAAGAGAATTCATTGTTTGAACCTTAACATGTAAATTGGTTGCTACTTTAACATGAGAAGTTTCATTAGAAAGAATTGTTGTTATGACGCTAGGAAAAGTGATTGAAATTATCATTGATCAAACTTGTGCACTTTGCTAGCATTCACACTTCATAAATTATTACTTTTATCATTCACCTACTCAAGGACGAGTAGGAATTAAGCTTGGGGATAGTGATACATCTCCAATGTATCTATAATTTATGAAGTATTCATGTTGTTTTATTATCTTCTTGGATGTTTTAAAATAATTTTATAGCAACTTTATATCATTTTTTGGACTAACCTATTGACCTAGTGCCCGGTGCCAGTTGCTATTTTTTGCTTGTTTTTTACATCGCGGAAATCAATATCAAACGGAGTCCAAACACCGTGAAACTTTTTGTGGATTTTTATGGACTAGAAGACTCCCGATGGGCCAGAGCACTACCTGGGGGTGCCCCGAGGGGGGCACAACCCAGCAGGGCGCGCCCAGGTGGGTTGTGCCCACCTCGGTGGCCTCCCGCACCCCCTCTTTACCCTATAAATTCCCAAATATTCTGAAAACCCTTGGGGTTAACCTAGATCAGAAGTTTCGCCACTACAGGGCTCTATAGGTACGGAAAACCAATCTAGACTCCGTTTTGGCACCCTGCCAGAGGGGGAATCATCTCCGATGGCCATCTTCATCATCCCGGCGGCCACCACGATGAGGAGGGAGTAGTCCACCCTCGGGGCCGAGGGTTTGTACCAGTAGCTATGTGTTTAATCTCTCTCTCTCTCATGTTCTTGAGATGTCACAATCTTGATGTATCGCGGGCTTTGTTAATATAGTCAGATCATATGGTGTTTTCCCCTTCTATCTTGTGATGAATTGAGTTTTCCCTTTGAGATTTCGTTCTATCGGATTGAATACTTTTATGGATTTGAGAGCACTTGATATATGTCTTGCAAATGAATACTCGTGGTGACAATGGGGTATTATTTCGATTCACTTGATATATGTTTTAGCACTCAACTCTCGGATTCCCGAGGTGACATTGGGGTAATCTACGCATAGGGGTTGGTGCATGTTCTTGTCTTTGTTTCTCTGGTAGAAATCTTGGGGCACTCTTTTAAGTTCTTTGTGTTGGATTGAGTATTATGAATCTGAAATTATTTGGTGTTATTTTAGTACGAACTCTTGGATAGATCGATCGGAAATAATAGCTTCGAGGTGGTTTCGTACCCTACAAACGATTTCTTCTTATGTTGTCCACTAGATAGGAACTTTGGAGTGATTCTTCATCGCACTTTGAGGGGTGGTTATATGATCCGATTATATTAGCATTGTTGAGAGATTGCACTAGCGAAAGTATGGACCCTAGGACTCATTTTCAAGCATTGCAATATCGTTTTTGTGCCCGTTTACTATTTGCTAACTTGCTGTTTTTATTTATTCAGATTATAAAAGTATATTTCTACCATCAATATTACACTTTTATCACCATCTCTTCGCCGAACTAGTGTACCTATACAAATTACCATTGTATTTGGTGTCTTGGGGACACAAGAGACTTTATATTATTTGGTTGTAGGGTTGTTTGAGAGAGACCATCTTCATCCTACACCTCGCACGGATTGATAAACCTTATGTCATCCACTTGAGGGAAAATTGCTACTGTCCTTCAAAACTCTGCGCTTGGAGGTGCAACACGTGTGTACATGAATAAAGTTGCGTAGTAGACATCAGGACCCAACCCCAGGATTTTGGTGGAGAACACCTAATTTTTTTCACTTCCCTCATGGTCGACCCATTATTTTCTTAAGAACACTAGGTTTCGGCTTCACCCGTCTAAGGTACATACATGGTTAACACGGTCATAGCAATCGGAGAGGTGCTCCCTCTACCCCCTAGCCAAACAATGAGGAACGTAGGGGTTAAGTGCAGGAGCCAAGCAACCCAGCTTGGTAAAAAACTTAAGTAAAATTGGTGCATAGGATGGCTTGAAATGGTACGTGAAGGGTGCAAACACGACAAAGACGAATATGTGCATGAAAAGTATAGTTTGAAGGGAGCCCAGGTAGATCTGGGTAGTACATTTGAAGATGCATACTTAAAGAACCTAACGTAGTTCGGTTTATCCGAACATAGCCCGGGAGGTGCTAACTCCCAAAAAAGTAAAAATAGAAAACAAAGAAAAGGGTAGTTATTGTCACGACACCGGACTAGCAGTAGAAGCACCGAAGCCGAGCTGTGTTCCAAGGGTTTGGTTCAAGGCAATTATCCATTAGATTGCGAAGATGATATGCTCCTCCTGCTAGCACTTCATCGATTACTAAAGGACCCTCCCATTTAGGTGTGAGCTTGTTCTTTTGCTTCCCAGGGAGACAGAGGACGAGTTCGCCTATGTTGTATGCTTTTGCCCAAACTTCCCTGCTCTGGTAGCATCAGGCCTGCTGTTGATAGAATGTAGAGCGAGCCCGAGCTATGTCATGCTCTTCTTCCAGGGCGTCCAGGTCATCCTACCAGTCCAAGTCAACTTCTTTTTCTTCGTACATGCGTACTCTAGGCATGTCATGGATGGGGTCGTATGGGAGGACTGCCTCTGTGCTGTACACCATAAAAAAGGGTGTGTATCCCGTTGGTCGGTTGGGGGTGGTGCGCAGTCCCCACAATAAAGAGTTGAGCTCCTCTACCTAGTGGCAATCAGAATCCTTTAGGGAACTGACCAGACGGGGCTTAATGCCACTCATGATTAGTCCATTGGTCAGTTCGACCTGTCCATTGGTCTGTGGATGATACACCGAAGCGTAGTCGAGCTTGATACCCATGTTAGCACACCAGTCTTTGACTTCCTGGGCTATAAAATTGGATCCATTGTCCGTGATTATGCTGTGGGGAACACCGTAATGGTGTACCACGTCGGATATAAAGTTGATGACTGGTCCGAACTTTGTTGAGGCTACTAGTTTTGCCTCGATCCATTTAGTGAAATTTTCAACCATAACTACTTAGTATTTCCTTTTCTTGCCCCCCCCTTTAAGTGGTCCGAGCATGTCGATCCCCCAGACCGCAAAAGGTCGGGTGATCGGTATTGTTCGAAGAGCCGTGGGGGGGCATATTGCTTTGATTTGCAATGTGCTGGCATCCAACGTAGTGTGGGACTAGTGTATGCGCATCTGAGCAAGCGGTGGGCCAGAAAAAACCCTGCTCAGAAGGCATTTCTTACCAAAGCCCGAGCTGGCGCGTGGTGGCCGCCCATGCCGGCGTGTATTTCAGCCAAAAGTTTTCACCCCTCCTCTTCGGATATGCATATCTGGAGGACTCCAGCAGTGCTTTTCTTGTATAACTCACCCTCGTGGACCTTGTAGGCTTTAGAACGCTAGACTATGTGCCGTGCCTCAGTTTGATCATTGGGGAGCTCCTGCTATAGAAGATAGGCAAGGAAGGGCTTAGTCCATGGTGCGATTACTGCCATGAATTCGTGAGCTGAAGGTGTTTCTTCGAGTGTTGAGCCACCGATGATGTCGTCTTCTGGCTTGATTTCTGGAGGGATGATTTGTTTGGGGCCATTGGCTGCTGCATCCTTGTCCCCGTCCTGCCACACCAGGATGGCTTGAAGAGCCCCTCCAAGAAGGTGTTCTTAGGGACCGGTTCACATTTAGCGCCCATGCGAGCAAGGACATCCGTAGCGTGGTTGTTGTCTCTAGAGACATGGTGAAATTATAACCCTTCGAACTGGGCTAATATCTTGAGGACGACATTTCCATATGCCGCCATTGACATGGGAGATGGCGAGGTTAGAGTCTCCCCACACCTCAAGACATTGTATTCCCATTGACATTGCCATCCGAAGACCGTGTAGCAGGGCCTCGTATTCGACTATGTTGTTAGAATCCGTTTACATGATCTATGGGACATACCGAATCTTGTTGCCTATGGGAGATGTAAGTATCACCCCAGCCCCCAGTCTGGCTAGCATTTTGGAGCCGTCAAAGTACATTGTTGAATGTGAATATGTACTATATTCCCGGGGGAGCTCGGCTTTTGTCCATTCGGTCACGAAATTGGCCAACACTTGAGATTTAATAGCTCAGCGCGGTTTGTACACAATTTCGAAGGGAAGGAGCTTTATGGCCCATTTGGCGATGCGGTCAGTGGTGTCCCTGTTGTTAATGATGTCATTCAAGGGTACCTCGGATGCCACTATTACCGAACACTCTTGAAAGTAGTGTCGGAGCTTTCGGGATGCCATAAAAAGTGTGTAGGCTATCTTCTGATAGTGTGGATACCGAGATTTGCACGGGGTAAGCACTTCTGATACATAGTGGACTGACTTCTTGATACGTCCATTTTGCATCATGTTTTCCTACTGTTATTTATAGTGTTTTTATTCATTATAACACTTTATGGGGTAATTCTAATGACTTTTCTCTCATAATATGCAAGGTTTACACAAAGAGGGAGAATACCGGCAGCAGGAATTCTGGACCTAAAAAGCAATGCCAGAGATACCTATTCTTCACATCTCCAAATGAGCTGAAATTTTACGGAGAATTATTTTGGAATATATAATAAATATTGTAGAAAAGAAATACCAGAGGGGGCCACCCAGGTGCCCACTAGGCACCAGGGCAGGCCACCCGCTCCAGGCGCGCTTTGGTGGGTAGTGGGGGCCCTGGCCCACCTCCGGTGCCCATCTTCTAGTACATAATGTATTTCGACCTAGAAAAAATAAGGAGAGTACTTTCAGAATGGAGCGCCGCCTTCTCAAGGCGGAACTTGGGCGGGAGCACTTTTGCCCTCTGGCAGAGCAATTCTGCCGGGGGAACTTCCCTCCGGGAGGGGGAAATCGAAGCTATCATCACCACCAACAACCCTCTCATCTTTGGGAGGCCAATCTTCATCAACAACTTCAACAGTGCCATCTCATCTCAAAACCCTAGTTCATCTCTTGTGTTCATTCTTTGTACCGGAACCTCAGATTGGTACCTGTGGGTGACTAGTGTTGATTACATCTTGTAGTTAATGCTAGACGATTTATTTGGTGGAAGATTATATGTTCAGATCCATTATGCTATTTAATATCCCTCTGATCTTGAGCATGAATATTATTTGTGAGTAGTTTCCCTTGTTCTTGAGGCCACAGGAGAAGTCATGTTGCAAGTAATAATGTGAATTTGATATTCGTTCGATATTTTGATGATATGTATGTTGTGATTCCCTTGGTGGTGTTATGTGAACATCAACTACATGACACTTCACCATCTTTGGGCCTAAGGGAATGCATTGTGGAGTATTTATTACATGATCGGTTGCTAGAGCGACAGAAGCTTAAACCCTAGTTTATGCGCTATTCTGTAAGAGGCTGATTTGGATCCACGTGTTTAATGCTATGGTTATATTTTATCTTAATTCTTCTTTCGTAGTTGAGGATTCTTGCAAGGGGGATTATTCATAAGTTGGAGGCTTGTTCAAGTAAGAACAACACCCAAGCATCGGTCCACCCACATATCAAGTTATCAAAGTAGCGAACGCAAATCAAACCAACATGATGAAAGTGACTAGATGACATTCCCATGGGTCCTCGAGGATGATTTACTTGCTATAAGAGATTGTTTTGGCATGTCCATTGCAACAAAATGGATTGGGCTACCTTGTTGCACCTATTGTTACTATTTCTACTTGTCAAATTGTGTTTTTATCAAACTACCTTTTATCGACAATTTCAGTGCTTGTAGAAATTTCCTTGCTGAAAACCGCTTGCCATTTCCTTTTGCTCCTCGTTGGGTTCGAAACTCTTACTTGTTGAAAGGACTATGTCGGATCACGGGTTCCGGCAGACCCTTAAGGTTCGAACACTGGGGTGCGTGCGGAGATCACGCCTTCTACCTCCCCGTCTCGCAAAGATCTAAACTACTAAAAGAACTGCACAAGAGACACAAGGTTTATACTGGTTCGGGCCACCGTTGTGGTGTAATACCCTACTCCAGTGTGTGGTTGGTGGATTGCCTTCTGGGGCTGGTGATGATGAACAATACAAGGAAGAACAGCCTCGCGAGGGTCTGTTCTTGGCTAGGGCGATGAACTGCTAGGAGGAGTTCAGTCACCCTTCTCTCTCTCTCTCTCTCTCTCGCTCACTCTCTCTCCTTGCCAACCGAACGAACGAACCCCCTTTTTCTTCTGATTGCCCTACCCTGGGGGTGGCTGGTTCTATTTATAGGCAAAGGCCCTGGGCCTCTTCCCAAGTATTGAGCGGGAAGGGCGCCAACAATTGGCCAATTCGAAGGGGAACATCTAGTACACTTATCCTGACTAAAGTTGGTCTTCGCCTGCCAAAGGCTCTGTGGTGATGCCGTGCTCGGCTCCATGGTGACCTCCGTATCCTAGTCCTCCTGGTCTTGGTCTCGTTGCACCGAAATGGCAACCTTTGCCTGATGCCTCGGTACTCTGCGGCTGCGCTTGCCCCCTTTGCACCAAAGAGGAAAGAAGGATGCTGCGCGCGCTGGCGCCCGCCTGGCACCCTCAATCGTCATGGCTTGCGTCATGGGCACCTCACGAGGTGCCCTGCCTTGATCTCTCCGCCTCCTCGCAAGCCAGCCTGAGGAGGCTGCGCCTGAGGATGCGCCGTGTCGTCCGCCCCGCGAGGCTTGGCCCCTTGCGAGGGTCTTGAGTCTTGTGTTGATGAAGATGGGCCGCGCCGGGCCCCCATTTGAGCCACGCCGCAGGCCGCAGGCAGGCAAGTCTGGGGACCCCCGTTCCTAGAATGCCGACAGTAGCCCCCGGGCCCAAGGCGCGCATGGACTTGGCCGTGCCGAGAGGCAAAAGGGAAAGGGCGAAGCACCGCGGGCCCTAACAGCCTGCGGCCTTGGGCGCCGCGTGGCGGTTAATGGGACGTGGGCGTCTCCACTTCCCCATGATGCCTTGGTGATCGCGCGAGTTGGACAAGTCCCTGCATGCAAATCGTGTCATGATTACCTGTGATCATGGAGGCCGATGGTTGGCCTTCGCCGGCTATAAGTACGGCACGGCGCGTGCCCTTCTAGTCCATCTCTCCTGGCTTCTCCTTCTTCCCGATCCTTGCTCCGTCTTGCTGCGATGGCTCCGATCCGCCGGTTCTCTTCAGCGGAGAAGGGAAAGGCTCCTCGAGAGGTGCCAGACCCGCTCCCGCCAAAGAAACGGCTCGCCCTTTGCAGCCGGGGCGAGGAAGACCGTCAGGCGGTGCCGAGGCCCTGGTGCGAGCGGGCTCCGCCGGGGTTCCCACTTCCCTTGTATGCCCACGTCGAGGGCCCCGAAGGTGTCGATGCTGATCTCCGTGGTCGGCGCCGTCGTAGGCGCCGTCGGGTCACGAAGGCGTGGGTTGTTCCTCCTGGAGTCCATGCCGAGGGCTCCTCCCAAGAGTTCATGCTCCACGTCGCCATTCCTCTCCAGTCCTGGATCCATCTGCCTCCCTTCTTTGCCTCCATCATCCCTCCAGCAGGGCCACTGGAGCTCTGGCTGCAGCACGCCGGCTGCAGCGCCCTCGCGACCAAGGCAGAGGTCGTGGTCGCTGCCCCGAGCGAGGTCTACATGTCCCGCGGCTGGAGAGAGATCGCCCGGGTTTGCAGGGAAAGGGGCGTCTTCGCGGTCCACTTGGAGTACAATGGCGTTGCGGTGATGTTCTTCAAGGTCTTCTACGCGAACGGGCGCCAGCTAGAGTGTTGCCCCAGGAGAGGTGGCCAGGACCTTGCCCTGGTGAGGGCTAGGCCCGTCGACCGCTCCCTTGGCGGAGGCGTCGGAGGGTCCAGTGACTCCGGCGGAATCTTCGCGACTCCGGAGACGAGCGACGACAGCTATGAGCCCCCGAGTCGGCGCTGCTCCCACAACAGGGCGGCCTCGTCAGGCCGTCGCCGACCCTGATCTGGATGGGGTTGGCGCTGGCGCCTGACGGCCCACTGTTGATGATGGCGTCTTTTGCAGGAGCTCGTGTAGTTAGCATCCCTTAGGATCCGTTCCCTGCGAGGAATCAAAATGCGCCCCACGGGGGCTTGTAAGGTGCCTGTAGTCCCGTTTGTTAATACATAACCTTTGCTATGGATCTGTGCGAGTCGCAAATTCTGTTGTAGTTCAGTCCTCCCTTTCGCACCTCGCGAGGGCTTGGTGCTCTGCGTCGACAGGTCCCAGTCCCAAGGCGGCGTCAGCCGTCGCTGGTATGCCAGGTCGCGATGCCGTGGTCAAGGCTAGGAGGTGAGCAACCTGGGGTCCAGTAAGATCCCCTGAGTCGCGATGCTCAGGAGGTCCCCTTTGGCGCCCAAGCAGCCGTCACTTGGTGAGAAAGGGAAGCAACATCGCTAGTACGGAATTGCTTTAGGTGCGGGGGTAGTGCCACGGTAGCCAGTGCTTTGGGTGGTGACTTATCTTGAGAATCAGGGATCGCCCCCAGCGCATCGTCGGGTCCGTGGGGTAGTTGGGACGGAGTTGCTCGGCGAGGTCCTCACTTGCCCCTTCTCCCTCGCCTCTGCTCCCCTTTCTGCTCTACGTCCTCGGGTCCCGGCCCTCGAGCTGGTCTCAGCCGTCGCTAGTATGCCAGGTCGCGATGCCGTGGACAAGGCCAGAGGGTGAGGGCTGGAGAGCCAGTAGGAGCCCTGAGTCGCGATGCTCAGGCGCCCCCCCTTTAACGTGCAAGCGGTTAGCGCGGGCGAGGGTGAAGGGAACTCCGTGAGGGCCTTGGCTAGCGCAGTTCCCTCCAAGGATCCTGCAGGTTCATCACAGAAAGAAGATGGGTTAGCCATGGCAGTCATCAGTCGATCGTTAGTCGCTCAAGAGCTCGCTGGTTGGAGCAGGTGAGGTGTATCAGGGCACCCGTGAGCTAGCGCGGGACTCACGAGGCCCTACCTCTAGGCAGGTTGCGCCTGGCACTGGGCCGTATCTTGAGATGCGTCCCTACAAAATTTGGTTAGATGCCGGTACTCTACATCCTCGGGTCCCGGCCCTCGAGCTTGTCTCAACCGTCGCTGGTATGCCAGGTCGCGATGCCGTGGACAAGGCCAGAGGGTGAGGGCTAGAGAGCCAGTAAGAGCCCTGAGTCGCGATGCTTAGGCACCCCCCCTTTAACGTGCAAGTGGCCGACATGGAGAAGAAGGGATGCCGCGGACAGGCATCAAGCAATCAAGCGTGATAGGCGAATGCATAGTTGGAAATAAACGCAAGGGAGATACACGCCACTGGGCCTAGCCCGAGCAGCTTGGGGATGATGCAGCCCGAGGGGCGCCCCCAACAAGGCAAACTAACGACCGAAAAATAAAAGGGGATATACGCCGCAGGGACGGACCCACGCGGCCTGGGAGTGACGCAACCCTGGGAGGGCGCTCCCAGCTGGGAATGAAGCTTGAAAGATGTCACCTGAGGATGTCGTTGGTGAAGTGGCGTTGGTGCAGCAGACTCGGTGGGCTGCGGAAGCCGATCCTCACGAGCCCCCAGGCCCCGGGGCCTCGGGAGGCTCCGGAGGCACTGGTGGCTCCTCGCGAGCTGTCTTCATCTCCACCAGGGCCGCGGAACGCCTGTCTTCCTGAGCCTCCATGATGCCCCTCATGAGGCGCTGGTACGCCGCAGCCATGCTCGGCAGGCCGTAAGGCATGCGAACATAGCTGTGGGGTGGACCCCCGCAGCGCCCCACTTGCGAGGCCAGAGACGCTCCGTCGTGGTGATCTGATTGAGCCCAGGTACGTCGACGCAGACGCACAGCCCACCATCCTCGCCTGGATGTGGGGCCACAGCTAGTAGACGGCGGCAACCTCTCATGATCCTTGACTCCTGTAGTTCTTGAATGGCCTTGTCAACGAACTCCGGCTGGTCTGACCTTCCTTTCCTGGCTCCTTCTCGAGGGAAACGTGCTTTGAAGCACGCCTCCACATGGTGCCCAAGCGCCTCCCTCGTGACCCTGGCTAGGTCGGTGGCCCTCCAGGTGAGAGCCCCCGAGCCCTGCCTGAGGAGGGCGCCGGGCGCGCTTTCCTATGCAATGGAAGGGAGGTCCCCCTGGGCAGACACAGGCCCTGAAGGGCCTGCCTCCTGAGGGGCTGAGCCTGACGACGTCTTCTTCTTCTTGGGGGTGGTCTCATGAAGCCTCCTGCTTCCGCGGTCTGGGTCTTCTAGCGACGCGGCTTGGTAGGCTCGCTCCAGGGAACACACTGCATCCTTCTCTTCACAGGGCACCATGATGACGCCGCCACTTCCTGGCATCTTGAGGACGTTGTAGCCGTGGTGAGTCACGGCCATGAACTTGGCCAGCGCTGGGTACTCGAGGATGGCGTTGTATGGCAGGCGGATGTGGGCGACGTCGAAGTCGATGAGCTCGGTGCGGTAGTTGCTGCGGGCCCCGAAGGTGACAGGTAGGCGGACCTGCCGATCGGGACTGTGGAACCGTCAGTGACTTCGGAGAAAGGCTTGGTTGGCTGAAGCTGGTCATAGGGCACTTGGAGGTTGTTGAATGTTTCCACGGACAATACGTTGAGCCCTGCCCCTCCGTCGATGAGGGTCCTGGTGACCAGCACGTTGCTGAAGACTGGGGAGCAAAGCATCAGGAGGACTCCGGCCGTGGCCGCGCACTTGAGCTGGTCTGCTGAGCTGAACGTGATGGCGCACGCCGACCACCTGAGGGGGCACGTTGCTTCGAGCTTGGGGAGAACTACATTCACTTCACGGGCAAACTGCTTGAAGATACGTTGAGAGGCTGGGGCTTGAGCTCCGCCCAGGATGCAGGCGATTGCGCGCGGCTCTTGGAAGCTCCCAGCCCCCTCGTCTTGATGGCGGTCTTCGTTCCTCCTTGGCTGAGGCGGCAGCGGAGGTAGGCCTGTGTTGCCATAAGGGCGATCCTCACGAGGCTGATCCCTCCAGTCCCCCTCGCGAGGCTGGTCGCGCCACCCCTGGCGCGGGCCGCGATCTTCCCAGCGTCCTGGGTTTCTTCCTCCTCCTCGGCCGTCGCGCCGGTCAGCACGGTCAGGGCGACGGCCGATCCTTCCTTCTCGCACGGCGCGGAGTTCCTGACATTCGTTGGTGTTGTGGGTGTGGAGGTCATGGTACACACAGTACCGGCTGCCCCTGGAGGGTTCGGGCAGATCCTTTCCCCGCTTGGTGTCTGGTTCTGCTGCGAGTACGGCAGCCCCCTTGCGCTTCACGTCCTTGGCCTTGGGCTTCTTCTCTTCTGGGTCCGCGGCAGGCAGCTCGAGGAGGGAGAGATGTCCCTCCTCAGCCCTGGCGCACTTGGTCGCCAAGTTGAACAGCTCCAGGGAGGTGCAGAGGTCTTCATGCATCGCCAGCTCCTCCTTCATCTTGACGTCACGCACGCCATCAAAGAAGGCCGAGATGATGGCTTCCTCGGACACCTTGGGGATCATGAGGCGCGCACTGTTGAAGCGCTGGATGTACTTTTGCAGGGTCTCCCCAGGTTGCTGCTTGATGCGGCACATGTCGCTCACGGCGGGTGGCGGTCGCAAGTACCTTGGAAGTTGGTGATGAAGCGGGTGCGCATCTGGTCCCAGGAAGAGATCGTGCCTGGAGCCAGATTCAGGAGCCAGGTGCGAGCTCCTTCCTTGAGCGCCATGGGGAACCAGTTCGCCATGACCTTTTCATCCCCGCTGGCAGCCTCGATGTCCATCTCATAGAGCTGGAGGAACTCTGCGGGATCAGTTGTGCCGTCGTAGCGAGGAGGCAGGTCTGGCTTGAACTTGCCGGGCCACGCGACGCTGCGCAGCTTGGTGGTGTAGGCACGACAGCCTGCGGTGGCCACAAAAGGCTTCGGCCGGTGGAGAGCTTGGTCTTGAGGGTCCCCACGCGCTGCAGCTAGGAGCAGCGCAGGGTCTTGGCGTGCCGGAGCTGGAGCAGGGTCGCAGCGTGCCGGAGCAGGGAGCGCCCGGGCAGCTCCTTGGGGGCGAGGGACTTCTTGGCAGCTCCATTCTTGCTGTGCTGGCATCTGGCGGAGCAGGTTCCGCCCAGGGGCCACGCGCTTTGGAGCCATGGCGTCTTCTTGGAGAGGAGGCGGCTGGTACGCCCCCGGAGCTTCATTGCCCACGCGGGGCGGGGTGCGGCGCAGCGGAGCGGACGGCACAGGAGAGCCCCCTGCGGCGCGGACGAGCTCGGCGACGCGGTCGAGCCACTCCTTGTAGACATCATCGACGGGGCGGTAGCGCGGGAGTTCGTTTGCCGCGATGAGCGCAGCTCAAGCCTCCAAGGGTGCACGGAGCGTGCGGGACGAAGAGCCCGCTGGGGGAGCGATGGAGTAGCGGTGCGGCCGTCTTGCCGCACGGATGGATGCTGAGACGACGCTTGCTGCTTGCCCCCCGCCGGGCCGGTGGCGGCGTTGACGGCGGGCGACGGGGAACAACGAGGAAGCCCACCGACGGGGGCTGTCTGGGCGGCGCGAGAAGCGATGGCGGCCCGGCGCTCGACGTGGGCCCGACGAGCGTCAGACATGGATGCGACGGTCGGAGGAGAGCGGAGTGGTGGAAGACAGATTCCGGCGCACCCCTACGTGGCGCGCCAAATGTCGGATCACGGGTTCCGGCAGACCCTTATGGTTCGAACACTGGGGTGTGCGCGAAGATCATGCCTTCTACCTCCCCGTCTCGCAAAGATCTAAACTACTAAAAGAACTGCACAAGAGACACAAGGTTTATACTGGTTCGGGCCATCATTGTGGTGTAATACCCTACTCTAGTGTGTGGTTGGTGGATTGCCTTCTGGGGCTGGTGATGATGAACAATACAAGGAAGAACAGCCTCGCGAGGGTCTGTTCTTGGCTGGGGCGATGAACTGCTAGGAGGAGTTCAGTCACCCTTCTCTCTCTCTCGCTCACTCTCTCTGCTTGCCAACTGAACGAACGAACCCCCTTTTTCTTCTGATTGCCCTACCCTGGGGGTGGCTGGTCGTATTTATTGGCAAAGGCCCTGGGCCTCTTCCCAAATATTGAGCGGGAAGGGCGCCAACAATTGGCCAATTCGAAGGGGAACATCTAGTACACTTATCCTGACTAAAGTTGGTCTTCGCCTGCCAAAGGCTCTGTGGTGACGCCGTGCTGGGCTCCATGGTGACCTCCGTCTCGTAGTCCTCCTGGTCTTGGTCTCGTTGCACCGAAATGGCAACCTTTGCCTGATGCCTCGGTACTCCGCGGCTGCGCTTGCCCCCTTTGCACCAAAGAGGAAAGAAGGACGCTGCGTGCGCTGGCGCCCGCCTGGCACCCTCGATCGTCATGGCTTGCGTCATGGGCACCTCGCGAGGTGCCCTGCCTTGATCTCTCCGCCTCCTCGCAAGCCAGCCTGAGGAGGCTGCGCATAAGGATGCGCCGTGTCGTCCTCCCCGCGAGTCTTGGCCCCTCGCGAGGGTCTTGAGTCTTGTGTTGATGAAGATGGGCCGCGACGGGCCCCCATTTGAGCCATCCGCAGGCCGCAGGCAGGCAAGTTTGGGGACCCCCGTTCCCATAACGCCGACAGACTACAATTGATCCCCTATACTTGTGGGTCATCAAAACTCTTTTCTGGCACCATTGTCAGTGAGTGAAGCGCTCTATGTAAGGAAAAATTTATATAATGTGCTGAAATTTACGGTTACTTGTTACTATGGAAAACAATCCTTTGAGGGGTTTGTTCGGGGTATCTTCACCTCGACTAGAAACACTAAGAGTTTCCCCTCAACCTACTACACCTACTGAAAATATTGGTTATGATAGAGAAACTGCTAGCTAATCCTTATGTAAGAGATGGAACACTACATCCTCATATGCACCTAATCTATATGGATGGAGTTTGTGGCTTGTTTAAGCTTGCAGGGTTACCCGGAGATGAATTCAAGAAGAAGGTTTCCATTTATCTTTGGTGGGAAAAGCATTGACATGGTATAGGCTATGTGATGATATTGGAGCTTGGGATTGGAATCGATTGAAATGGGCATTTCACCAAAAGTTTCATCCTATGTATCTAGTTCATCATGATTGGAATTATATATAAAAAAATTGGCCTCGTGATGGAGAAGTATCGCTCTAGCTTGGGGGAGGCTTAAATCAATGTTATATTCATCCCCCAATCATGAGCTCTCAAGAGAAATTATTATACAGAATTTTATGACCGGCTTTCTCGTAATGATCAATCCATGCTCGATACTTCTTGTACTGGTTCTTTTATGAAGAAGACTATTGAATTCAGGTGGGATCTTTTGGAAAGAATTGAACGCAAAGCTGAAGACTCGGAACTCGACAAAGGTAAAGAGTTAGATATTAAGCCTGAGTTTGATTGTGTTAAGTCTTTTATGAATATCGTTGCTTTTCAAAAGTTTAGCATTAAAAAGGGACTTGACTCTGAGATAGTAGCCTCTTTTTGTGAATCATTTGCTACTCATGTTGACCTCCATAAGGAGAAGTGTTTTAAATATCATCCCCCTATTAAGTAAAAGATTGAGGAGCCAATTACAGTTAAGGATGAAACTATCATTTACAGTGTTTATCCAGTTGTGCCTATTGCTTATACTGAAAAAACACCTTTCCCTGTTAGGATAAAGGAACATGCTAAAATCTCTACCATGGTTAATGATGTGGCTTGAAACTGTGTCGGTATTTCCCCAAAGAGGAAGGGATCATGCGGTACAGCTATGGTAGGTATTTCCCTTAGTTACGAAACCAAGGTATCAATCCAGTAGGAGAACCAAGCAACACTATGTAAATGGTACCTACACACAAAGAACAAATCCTCACAACCCAACGCGTAAGAGGGGTTGTCAATCCCTTCTCAGTAAAAAGATAGATAGGTTTGTATAATTTTGGATAAATAGTTCTTGCAAAAACACAAAATAAAATAAATAAAGAAAAAGTGCAGCAAGGTATTTTTGGGTTTTTAGAATTATAGATCTGGAAACAAACGCGAATAAAACTAGATCTGAAAGCAATATGATAAAAGATAGACCCGAGGGCTGTAGATTTCACTAGTGGCTTCTCTCGACAAAATAGCATATGGTGGGTAAACAAATTACTGTTGGGCAATTGATAGAAGATCGAATAATTATGACGATTTCCAAGGCAATGATCAATATATAAGCATCACATCCAAGATTAGTAGACCGACTCCTGCCTGCATCTACTACTATTACTCAACACATCGACCGCTATCTAGCATGTATCTGAAGGAAATATGCCCTAGAGGCAATAATAAAGTTGTTATTTTATATTTCCTTATTCATGATAAAGGTTTATTATTCATCCTAGAATTGTATTGGTCAAAAACTTAAATACATGTGTGAATATATAAACAAATACCGTGTCCCTAGTAAGCCTCTACTAGAATAGCTCGTTGATCAAAGATGGTTAAGGTTTCCTAACCATAGACATGTGTTGTCATTTGATAACGGTATCACATCATTAGGAGAATAATGTGATGGACACGACCCATCCGTTAGCTTAGCATATTGATCATTCGGTTTATTGCTATTGCTTTCTTGATGACAAATACATATTCCTTCGACTATGAGATTATGCAACTCCCGGGTGCCAGAAGAATACCTTGTGTGCTATCAAACGTCACAACGTAACTGGGTGATCATAAAGATGCTCTATAGGTATCTCCGAAGGTGTTTGTTGAGTTGGCATAGATCGAGATTAGGATTTGTCACTCCAAGTATTAGAGAGGTATCTCTGGGCCCTCTCGGTAAAGACATCATAAGAAGCCTTGCAAGAAAAGTGACTAGGGAGTTAGTTGCAAGATGATGTATTACAGAATGAGAAAAGGGACTTGCCGATAACGAGATTCAACTAGGTATGAAGATATCGACGATTGAATCTCGGGCAAGTAACATACCGATGGATAAAGGGAATTACGTATGTTGTCACAAGGTTCGACCAATAAAGATCTTCGTAGTCAGAAGGTAAAGATTGATATATAGGACGATGGTATTCAGACATCAGAAGTGTTTCGGCGTGTACCCTGTAGTCATCGGAATACCGGC
Source organism: Triticum monococcum (assembly GCA_034509565.1). Taxonomy (NCBI): domain Eukaryota; kingdom Viridiplantae; phylum Streptophyta; class Magnoliopsida; order Poales; family Poaceae; genus Triticum; species Triticum monococcum. The sequence goes on along the minus strand of CM067845.1, from coordinate 358,514,480 downwards.
GGGGGTACCGGACACCCCCGGGAGGGTAATGGGCTTATTGAGCCATTAGAGGGGAGCACACCAGCTCACTAAGGGCTGGCGCACCCCCTATGGCAGCCTGCCAAGTGGGAGAAAGAAAAGGAGGGATTCAGCCTCCCCCTTCCTTCCCTCCCCCCTTTCCCTTTTCCCCTCTGGAAAATATGGAAGGGGGGGCGGCCAAGGGCAGGAGCCCAAGTATGATTAGACCCTACTTGGGGTGCCCCTTGGCCTCTCCCCTCTCCCCCACCTATATATATGTGGGAGGGGGCGCCACACATAACCACGACAATTGCTTAGCCGTGTGCGGCACCCCCTCCACCATTTACACCCTCGGTCATATTTTTGTAGTGCTTAGGCGAAGCCCTGCGAAGATAACTTCACCATCACCACGTCGTCGTGCTGCTGGAACTCATCCACTACTTTGACATCTTGCTAGATCAATAAGGCGAGGACGTCACCGAGCTGAACGTGTGCTGAACGCGGAGGTGTCGTATGTTCGGTACTCGAATGGTTGGAGCATGAAGAAGTTTGACTACATCAAGTGCGTTGACAAATGCTTCCACTTACGGTCTATGAGGGTACGTAGACACACTCTCCCCTCTCGTTGCTATGCATCTCCTTCATAGATCTTACGTGTGCGTAGATTTTTTTGTTTTCCATGCAACATTTCCCAACAGCATCTAGCGTATTAAATTCATGGAGAAACGGAGTAATGAAATAAGAACGATGACATGATGTAGACAAGATCTATTCATGTAGGAATAGACCCCATCTTGGTATCCTTAACAGCAATGATACATGCGTGCCTCACTGCCCCTTCTGTCACTGGGAGAGGACACCACAAGATCGAACCCATCATCACCTCTTCCCATGGCAAGAAAAATTGATCTAGTTGGCATAACTAAACCAAAGATTTGAAGAAGAGATATGAGGTTATAAATAATCATGCATATAAGAGATCAAAGAAGACTCAAATAATATTCATGGATATAGATCTGATCATAAACTCAAAGTTTGTCGGATCCCAACAAACAAACCACAAAAAGAGTTACATCAAATAGATCTCCAAGAGACCATTGTATTGAGAATCAAAAAGAGAGAAGAAAAACATCTAGCTATTGCGTATGGACCCTTAGGTATGTGGTGGACTACTCACACATCATCGGAGAGGCACCAATGAGGATGATGAACCCCTCCGTGATGGTGTTAGATTGGATCGTGTGGTTCTGGAAGTTGCGGCGGCTGGAATTATGTTTCATCGACCCCCCTAGGGTTTTTGAAATATTTGGGAATTTATAGGGCGAAGAGGCAGGGTAGGAGACCGCTGTGGGGTCCACAACCCACTTGGGCGCGCCTGGGCCTCCTGGCGCCCAGGTGTCTTGTGGTCCCCATGGGGATCCCCTCTATTGCTTTTTTGCCCACAAGGTGTCTTCTGATCCAAAAAATCTCTAAAAAGTTTCTCTGCGTTTGAAATTGATAACCCATAGGTATAGGGCATCGTTTGTAGCCTTCTTCGATAAATAATTGTGTCGAACCCAATGAGGAGCTAAAGGTAGAACAAATATTCCCTCAAGTTCTATCGACCACTGATACAACTCTACGCACCCTTGATTTTTGCTTCACCTAAAACAAGTATGAAACTATTTTGCGAGAATAAAACTACGGATAAATTGCAAGGTAATAAAAGTGGATAGCTTTTGTCAGCAAGAAAGTCATTTGTCCCTAGGCAATTGATAACAAGTCCCGGTAATCATTCTCGTAATTTTATATGAGGGAGAGGCATGAGCTAACATACTTTCTCTACTTGGATCATATGCACCTATGATTGAACCCCTAGCAAGCATCCTCAACTACTAAAGATCATTAAGGTCGTGAAACCCAACCATCGCATTAAGTATCAAGTCCTCTTTACTCCCATACGCCATAACCCACTTATCCGCGTTTAGGCTGCTGTCACCCCCGCAACACTTACAATAAGCAAACCATGAATATATTGCAGCACCATACAACGGGGGGACCCTCAAGTTTGCGCGATACGGAGGGCACCGTATGACAGCACCATAAATAAAATAGAGAAAATTCCTTATTTGACACTATTTTAAAATGTGGTTCCTTATTTGACCCTGAAGAAACTTTTCTTCCCTATTTGACATGTAGTCTAAATTTCTTTCCTTACGTGACATCGCCGTCAGTTTCGTCACACTATTACGTCAAAAAAATTGGATGGACCAAAATACCCTTGTGCTTGTGCTAGTCGCTTGACTACACAGGAACTTGGCAAGTTAAAGACCCCATGTATACGTACTCAGCTGCTAATTACAAGGCCCACTTGTCATTTTTTTAGGTAACATTGACTAGGCCAAAAGAAGCAAACTAGAAAAGGAATCCCTAATAACTTCCCTAGTTGGCTGATCACGTAATCCCGTGATTTATCCATCCACTGTTGGATTTATCTGCTGTTCCACCTTCTTATGTAACCTTTTCATCAAAGTAGAAAACTTTCCCTAATAAAATCAAAGTAGAAAACTAAGATGCGATCATTGGTATGAACATGAGGCACATCCACGTGTGATGCACAATCAGTCATCATCCGATCCAACACCAGTACGAGACCCTTCCTCTTGGTAAGTTCACAACATCCATCCTTTCATCAACGCCCACACCCATCCATCACTCGCATCTCGGGAAGGCGTTCGGTGGCGTCGGAGTCCTTGGAGCACACTACATCCAACCACCATCCGCTCAAATTATGGGGTCTCAATTGGTCATTTAACATGACCAAATATGTAACATAACTATAGATATTGTCATGTACAGATTTTTCTTCACCTTATGCACCAGGGGTAAAAAGGTCTTTTCACATCTGTCTTTAACACCATTAGTGAACAAAATGCACTAGAGTGTCATATTGGGAAAGAAATTTAGAGCAGATGTCAAATAGGGAAGAAAACTTTCTTCAGGGCCAAAATAGGGAACCACATTTTAAGGTAGTGTCAAATAAGGAATTCTCTCAATAAAATATACAATCATAGCAACCAAGATCACGACTAACCCACAGGACAAAACGGATCTACTCAAACATCATAGGATAACCATAGATCATTGGGAAATAATATATGGAGTTGAGCACCATGTTTAAGAAGAGATTACAGCGGGGGAGAAGAGGTGTTACACCACCGCATAGGGGGGAGAAAGTTGATGTTGACGGTAGCAAGATTGTTAATGTAGATCGCCGTCATGATCCTTGCCCCGGCAGCGTTTGATACGTCTCCAATGTATCTATAATTTTTTATTGCTCCATGCTATATTATCTACTGTTTTGGACATTATTGTGCTTTCTTATCCACTTTTATATTATTTTTGGGACTAACCTATTAACCAGAGGCCCAGCCCAGAATTGCAGTTTTTTGCCTGTTTTAGGGTTTCGAAGAAAAGGAATATCAAACGGAGTCCAAACGGGATGAAACCTTCGGGAACGTGATTTTCTCAACGAATAAGACCAGGGAGACTTGGACCCTATGTCAAGAAATAAAATAGAAGGGCACGAGGTAGGGCGGCGCGCCCACCCCCACCAGGCGCGCCCTCCACCCTCGTGGGCCCCTGTTGCTCCACCGACGTACTCATTCCTCCTATATATATCCATGTACCCCCAAATGATCAGATACAGAGCCAAAACCCTAATTCCACCGCCATAACTTTCTGTATCCACGAGATCCCATCTTGCGGCCTGTTCCGGAGCTCCGCCGGAGGGGGCATTGATCATGGAGGGCTTCTACATCAACACCATAGCCCCTCCGATGAAGTGTGAGTAGTTCACCTCAGACCTACGGGTCCATAGTTAGTAGCTAGATGGCTTCTTCTCTCTTTTTGGATCTCAATACAATGTTCTCCCCCTCTCTTGTGGAGATCTATTCGATGTAATCTTCTTTTTGCGGTGTGTTTGTTGAGACCGATGAATTGTGGGTTTATGATCAAGTCTATCTATGAATAATATTTGAATCTTCTCTGGATTCTTTTATGTATGATTGGTTATCTTTGCAAGTCTCTTCGAATTATCAGTTTGGTTTGGCCTACTAGATTGATCTTTCTTGCAATGGGATAAGTGCTTAGCTTTGGGTTCAATCTTGCGGTGTCCTTTCCCGGTGATAGTAAGGGCAACAAGGAACGTATTGTATTGTTGCCATCGAGGATAACAAGATGGGGTTTTCTTCATATTGCATGAGTCTATCCCTCTACATCATGTCATCTTGCTTAAGGTGTTACTCTGTTTTTAACTTAATACTCTAAATGCATGCTGGATAGCGGTCAATGAGTGGTGTAATAGTAGTAGATGCAGGCAGGAGTCGGTCTACTTGTCTCAGACGTGATGCCTATATACATGATCATACCTAGATATTCTCATAATTATGCTCAATTCTGTCAATTGCTCAATAGTAACTTGTTCACCCACCGTACAATACTTATGCTCTCGGGAGAAGCCACTAGTGAAACCTATGGCCCCCGGGTCTATCTTTATCATATTAATCTCCTACTACTTAGTTATTTGCTTTGCCATTTACTTTACCTTTATTTTACTTTGCATCTTTATCATAAAAATACCAAAAATATTATCTTATCATATCTATCAGATCTCACTCTCGTAAGTGGCCTTATAGGGATTGACAACCCCTATTTGCGTTGGTTGCGAGGATTTATTTGTTTTGTGCAGGTACAAGGGACTCGCGTGTAGCCTCCTACTGGGTTGATACCTTGGTTCTCAAAAACTGAGAGAAATACTTACGCTACTTTGCTGCATCATCCCTTCCTCTTCGGGGAAAACCAACGCATAGCTCAAGAGGTAGCAAGAAGGATTTCTGGCGCCATTGCCGGGGAGGTCTACGCAAAAGTCAACATACCAAGTACCCATCACATACCCTTATCTAGCGCATTACATTATTTGCCATTTGCCTCTCATTTTCCTCTCCCCCACTTCACCCTTTCCGTTTTATTCGCCCTCTCTCTCTCTCTCTCTCTCTATCCTTCCTCTCTATTTGCCTCTTTTTGCCCGCTTGCTTTTTGTTTGCTTGTGTGTTAGTTTGCTTGCTTGTCACGATGGCTCAAGATAGAACTAAATTGTGTGACTTCACCAATACCAACAACAATGATTTTATTAGCACTCCGATTGCTCCTCTTACCTATGCTGAATCTTGTGAAACTAATACTGCCTTACTGAATCTTGTCATGAAAGATCCGTTCTCCGGCCTTCCTAGTGAAGATGCCGCTACTCATCTAAATAGCTTAGTTGATTTGTGTGACATGAAAAAGAAGAAAGATGTGGATAATGATATCGTTAAATTGAATCTATTTCCTTTTTCACTTAGAGATCGTGCTAAAGCTTGGTTTTCGTCTTTGCCTAAAAATAGTATTTATTCATGGAACAAATGCAAAGATGCTTTTATCTCTATGTATTTTCCTCCCGCTAAGATCATCTCTCTTAGAAACGATATTATGAATTTTAAGCAACTTATATCATGAACATGTTGCACAAGCTTGGGAGAGAATGAAATTAATGACACGTAATTGCCCTACTCATGGTTTAAATTTGTGGATGATTGTTCAAAATTTTTATGGCAGATTGAATTTTGCTTCTAGAAATCTTTTAGATTCGGCCGCGGGAGGCATTTTTATGGAAATCACTTTAGGAGAAGCTACTAAACTCCTAGATAATATTATGGTTAATTATTCTCAATGGCATACTAAAAGATCTACTAATAACAAGGTGCATGCGATAGAAGAAATTAATGTTTTGAGTGGAAAGATGGATGAACTTATGAAATTATTTGCTAATAAGAGTGTTTCTTCTGATCCTAATGATATGCCCTTGTCTACTTTAATTGAGAATAATAATGAATCTATGGATGTGAATTTTGTTGGTAGGAACAATTTTGGTAACAACGCGTATAGAGGAAATTTCAATCCTAGGCCTTAGCCTAGTAATCCGTCTAATAATTATGGTAATTCCTACAACAATTCTTATGGAAATTATAATAAGATTCCCTCTAATTTTGAATCTAATATTGAAGAATTTATTACTTTGCAAAAGAATTTTAATGCTATGATTGAAGAAAAATTGCTTAAGATTGATGATTTGGCTAGGAACGTTGATAGAATTGCTCTTCATGTTGATTCATTAAAACATAGATCTATTCCACCTAAGCATGATATCAATGAGTCTCTCAAATCCATGAGAATTTCCATTGACGAGTGCAAAGAAAGAACCACTAGGATACGTGCTAAGAAAGATGCCTTTATAAGAGCGTGTTCTTCTAGTTCCTATGAAAATAAAGATGAAGATCTAAAAGTTATTGATGTGTCCCCTATTAAATCTTTGTTTTGCAATATGAATCTTGATAATGATGGGACTGAATATGATCCACCTTTACCTAGAAGGCGTTCCAAGAATTCGGAATTTGTTGATCTTGATGCTAAAATTGATAAAAGTGGGATTGAAGAAATTAAAACCCTAGATGTTGCTAAACCCACTATTATGGATTTCAAGGAATTTAACTATGAAAATTGCTCTTTGATTGATTGTATTTCCTTGTTGCAATCCGTGCTAAATTCTCCTAACGCTTATAGTCAAAATAAAGCTTTTACTAAACATACCGTTGATGCCTTGATGCAATCTTATGAAGAAAAACTTGAATGGGAAGTTTCTATCCCTAGAAAACTTTGTGATGAGTGGGAACCAACTATTAAAATTAAAAATAAAGATCATGAATGCTATGCTTTATGTGATTTGGGTGCTAGTGTTTCCACGATTCCAAAGACTGTGTGATTTGTTAGGTTTCCATGATTTTGATGATTGCTCTCTAAACTTGCACCTTGCGGATTCCACTATTAAGAAACCTATGGGAAGAATTAATGATTTTCTTATTGTTGCAAATAGGAATTATGTGCCTGTAGATTTTATTGTTCTTGACATAGATTGCAATCCTTCATGTCCTATTATTCTTGGTAGACCTTTCCTTAGAACGATTGGTGCAATTATTGATATGAAGGAAGGAAATATTAGATTCCAATTTACATTAAGGAAAGGCATGGAACACTTTCCTAGAAAGAAAATTAAATTACCTTATGAATCTATTATGAGATACACTTATGGATTGCCTACCAAAGATGGCAATACCTAGATCTATTCTTGCTTGTTATGCCTAGCTAGGGGCGTTAAATGATAGCGTTTGTTGGGAGGCAACCCAATTTTATTTTTATTCCTTGCTTTTTACTCCTGTTTAGTAATAAATAATATATCTAGCCTCTGTTTTGGTTCTGTTTTTTGTGTTTAATTAGTGTTTGTGCCAAGTAGAACCGTTGGGAAGACTTGGGGAAAGTCTTGTTGAACTTGCTGTAAAAACAGAAACTTTAGCGCTCACGATAACTGCTGTCATTTTTATTTGGAGAGTTCTATTTAGTTAATTCTTTTTGCAGATGCTTAATAGATAAATTCCTCACGTCCAAAAATTTAATTTTAGAATTTTGGGGTTCCAGATCTTGCTCTAGCTACAGATTACTACAGACTGTTCTGTTTTTGACAGATTCTATTTTCGTGTGTTGTTTGCTTATTTTGATGAATCTATGGCTAGTAAAATAGTTTATAAACCATAGAGAAGTTGAAATACAGTAGGTATAACACCAATATAAATAAAGAATGAGTTCATTACAGTACCTTGAAGTGATCTTTTGTTTTCTTTCGCTAACGGAGCTCACGAGATTTTCTACTTTAAGTTTTGTGTTGTGAAGTTTTGAAGTTTTGGGTAAAGATTTGATGGATTATGGAACAAGGAGTGGCAAGATCCTAAGCTTGGGGATGCCCATGGCACCCCCAAGATAATCTAAGGACACCTAAAAGCCAAAGCTTTGGGATGCCCCAGAAGGCATCGCCTCTTTCGTCTTCTTCTATCGGTAACTTTACTTGGAGCTATATTTTTATTCGCCACATGATATGTGTTTTGCTTGGAGCGTCTTGTATGATTTGAGTCTTTGCTTGTTAGTTTACCACAATCATCCTTGCTGTACACACCTTCTGAGAGAACCATACATGATTTAGAATTTGTTAGAATACTCTATGTGCTTCACTTATATCTTTTGAGTTATATAATTTTGCTCTGGTACTTCACTTATATCTTTTAGAGCACGATGGTGGATTTGTTTTATAGAAACTATTGATCTCTCATGCTTCACTTAGATTATTTTGAGAGTCTTAATAGCATGGTAATTTTCTTAAAATCCTAATATGCTAGGTATTCAAAGTTAGTAAAATTTTCTTAAGAGTGTTTTGATTACTAAGAGAAGTTTGATGCTTGATGATTGTTTTGAGATATGGAGGTAATAATATCAAAGTCGTGCTATTTGAGTAGTTGTGAAATTGAGAAATACTTGTGTTGAAGTTTGCAAGTCCCGTAGCATGCACGTATGGTAACGGTTGTGTAACAAATTTGAAGTATGATGTGTTTCTTTGATTGTCTTCCTTATGAGTGGCGGTTGGGGACGAGCGATGGTCTTTTCCTACCAATCTATCCCCCTAGGAGCATGCACGTAGTGCTTGGTTTTTATGACTTGTAGATTTTTGCAATAAGTATGTGAGTTCTTTATGACTAATGTTGAGTCCATGGATTATACGCACTCTCACCCTTCCACCATTGCTAGCCTCTTCGGTACCATGCATTGCCCTTTCTCACATTGAGAGTTGGCGCAAACTTCGCCGGTGCATCCAAACCCCGTGATATGATACGCTCTTTCACACATAAACCTCCTTATATCTTCCTCAAAACAGCCACCATACCTATCTATTATGGCATTTCCATAGCCATTCCGAGATATATTCCCATGCAACTTTCCATCATTCCGTTCATCATGACACATTCATCATTGTCATATTGCTTAGCATGATCATGTAGTTGACATAGTATTTGTGGCAAAGCCACCATTCATAATTCTTTCATACTTGTCACTCTTGGTCCATTGCATATCCCGGTACACCACCGGAGGCATTCATATAGAGTCATCTTTTGTTCTAGTATCGAGTTGTAATCATTGAGTTGTAAATAAATAGAAGTGTGATGATCATCATTTCTAGAGCATTGTCCCAAGTAAGGAATAAATAAATAAATAAATAAATAAATAAGAGAAAGGCCATAAAAAAGAAAAGGCCCAAAAAAAGAGAATGGCCATAAAAAAGAAAAGGCCCAAAAAATGAGAGAAAAAGAGAGAAGGGACAATGTTACTATCCTTTGCCACACTTGTGCTTCAAAGTAGCACCATAATCTTCATGTTAGAGAGTCTCTTGTTTTGTCACTTTCATATACTAGTGGGAATTTTTCATTATAGAACCTGGCTTGTATATTCCAACAATGGGCCTCCTCAAGTGCCCTAGGCCTTCGTGAGCAAGCAAGTTGGATGCACACCCACTTAGTTCCTTTTGTTGAGCTTTCATACATTTATAGCTCTAGTGCATCCGTTGCATGGTAATCCCTACTCCTTGCATTAACATCAATCGGTGGGCATCTCCATAGCCCATTGATTAGCCTCATTGATGTGAGACTTTCTCCTCTTTTGTCTTATCCACATAACCCCCCTCATTATATTCTATTCCACCCATAGTGCTATGTCCATGGCTCGCGCTCATATATTGCGTGAAAGTTTATAGGTTTGAGATTACTAAAGTATGAAACAATTCCTTGGTTTGTCATCGGGGTTGTGCATGATGAGAGCATTCTTGTGTGATGAATATGAAACATGACTAAACTATATGATTTTGTAGGGATGAACTTTCTTTGGCCATGTTATTTTGAGAAGACATAATTGCTTAGTTAGTATGCTTGAAGTATTATTATTTTTATGTCAATATGAACTTTTGTCTTGAATCTTTTGGATCTAAATATTCATACCACAATTAAGAAGAATTACATTAAAATTATGCCAAGTAGCACTCCGCATCAAAAATTCTGTTTTTATCATTTACCTACTCGAGGACGAGCAGGAATTAATCTTGGGGATGCTTGATATGTCTCCAACGTTTCTATAATTTTTGATTGCTCCATGCTATATTATCTACTGTTTTGGACATTATTGTGCTTTATTATCCACTTTTATATTATTTTTGGGACTAACCTATTAACCGGAGGCCTAGCCCAGAATTGCTGTATTTTTGCCTGTTTTTGGGTTTCGAAGAAAAGGAATATCAAACGGAGTCCAAACGGAATGAAACCTTCGGGAAAGTGATTTTCTCAACGAATAAGACCAGGGAGACTTGGACCCTACGTCAAGAAGTAAAACAGGAGGGCACGAGGTAGGGGGGCGCGCCCACCCCACCAGGCGCGCCCTCCACCCTCGTGGGCCCCCTGTTGCTCCACCGACGTACTCCTTCCTCCTATATATATCCACGTACCCCCAAACTATCAGATACGGAGCCAAAACCCTAATTCCACCGCCGTAACTTTCTGTATCCACGAGATCCCATCTTGGGCCTGTTTCGGAGCTCCGCCGGAGGGGGCATCGATCACGGAGGGCTTCTACATCAACACCATAGCCCCTCCGATGAAGTGTGAGTAGTTCACCTCAGACCTACGGGTCCATAGTTAGTGGCTAGATGGCTTCTTCTCTCCTTTTGGATCTCCATACAATGTTCTCCCCCTCTCTTTTGGAGATCTATTCGATGTAATCTTCTTTTTGCAGTGTGTTTGTTGAGACCGATGAATTGTGGGTTTATGATCAAGTCTATCTATGAATAATATTTGAATCTTCTCTGAATTCTTTTATGTCTGATTGGTTATCTTTTCAAGTCTCTTCGAATTATCAGTTTGGTTTGGCCTACAAGATTGATCTTTCTTGCAATGGGAGAAGTGCTTAGCTTTGGGTTCAATCTTGCGGTGTCCTTTCCCGGTGACAGTAAGGGAAGCAAGGCACGTATTGTATTGTTGTCATCGTGGATAACAAGATGTGGTTTTCTTCATATTGCATGAGTCTATCCCTCTACATCATGTCATCTTGCTTAAGGCGTTTCTCTATTTTTAACTTAATACTCTAAATGCATGCTGGATAGCAGTCGATGAGTGGAGTAATAGTAGTAGATGTAGGCAGGAGTCGGTCTACTTGTCTCGGACGTGATGCCTATATACATGATCATACCTAGATATTCTCATAATTATGCTCAATTCTGTCAATTGCTCAACAGTAATTTGTTCACTCACCGTAGAATACTTATGCTCTTGAGAGAAGCCTCTAGTGAAACCTATGGCCCCCGGGTCTATCTTTATCATATTAATCTCCTACTATTTAGTTATTTTCTTTGCCATTTACTTTGCCTTTATTTTACTTTCCATGTTTATCATAAAAATACCAAAAATATGATCTTATCATATCTATCAGATCTCACTCTCATAAGTGGCCTTATAGGGATTGACAACCCCTATTTGCGTTGGTTGCAAGGATTTATTTGTTTTGTGTAGGTACGAGGGACTCGTGCGTAGCCTCCTACTAGATTGATACCTTGGTTCTCAAAAATTGAGGGAAATACTTACGCTACTTTGCTGCATTATCCCTTCCTCTTTGGGGAAAACCAACGCAGTGCTCAAGAGGTAGGAGCGTTCCAACGCCACTAGGAGAGAGGGGGAGAGAGCCCCCTCCTTCTTCTTCCTTGGCATCCCCCCTATATGGGAGGAGAGCTCCCCCTCTGGTCCATGGCCTCCATGGCGGCGGAGGGGCGGGAGCCCCTCTGAGATAGGATCTCCGTCTCTGTTCTCTTCTTTTTCGTGTTCCCCGGATCTAGCCGAAAACCGTTTCTTATATTCTGAGAGATCCGTAACTCCGAATGCGTTGAGATTTTAACATGATTTTTTTCCAGATATAAGCTTCCTTGCACCCGAAGTAGAGCTCCAACCAACGTACGAGGTGAGCACAACCCACCACCATGAGCCAGGCTCCTTTGGCGCGCCCTGGTGTCTTGTGGGCTGTGTGGGCCTTCGCAGTGATTCCAACTCCCAAAAAATCACATATATTCCAAAATAATTCTCCGTAAAATTTTATTTCATTTGGACTTCGTTTGATATGGATTTTCCGTGATACAAAAAACATGCAGAAAATAGGAACTGGCACTGGGCACTGGATCAATAGGTTAGTCCAATAAATCATATAAAAAGTTTCCAAAAATATGTGAAAGTGGTATAATATTGGCATGAAACAATCAAAAATTATAGATACGACAGAGACGTATCATGACTCCGTTTGGTACTGATATTCTGTGAAGTAAAAAACTAGCAAAAAATAACAACTAGCACTAGGCATTATGTCAATAGGTTGGTCCCCAAAAATGATATAAAGTTGCTATAAAATGATTGTAAAACATCCCAGAATGATAATATAATAGCATGGAACAATAAAAAAATATAGATACGCTGGAGATGTATCAGCATCCCAAGCTTAATTCATACTCGTCCTTGAGTAGGTAAATGCAAAAACAGAATTTTTGATGTGGAATGCTGCCTAACATGTTCATCACATATTATTTTCTTTTGTAGCATGGACATCTGGACTTTTAGATGATTCAAAGCAATAGTCTAGTTTTGACATGAAGACTTCAATACTCAAGCATATCAATAAGCAAGCATGTCTTTCAAAATATCAACACTAAATAAAGTTATCACTAGCCCATCATGCTCAATCATTGATCCATTCATGAAACACACTCGAATATTAGCTACATCCAATGCTCAAGTATGATCATGGTGCTTCCTAGTTGGTGCTTTATTAGAGAAGATGGAGACTCAAATAAAAATAAAAATTGCATAAAGTAAATAGATAGGCCCTTCGTAGAGGGAAGTAGAGATTTGTAGAGGTGCCAGAGCTCAAAGCAAAAAATTGAGAGATAATTTTTTTGAGAGGCATGCTTTTCCCATCAACGAAAATGACCGAGTAATTCCCAACACTTTCCATGCTAGATATATCATAGGCGGTTCCCCAAACATAAAATAAATTTGATTACTTTTTCCACCATTCTTTCACAATCCATGGCTAGCCGTATCCAAGGGTGCCTTCCATAACAACACTTTCCAGGGAATTTATTATTTGACAACATAAAGTAAATTTCTTTTTCATTTCTGGACTGGGCATCCCTATTACCGACGTACTCTCATGCAATAACAAGTGAATAAACACTCATCTTGAGAACAACACATCTAGCATGGAAATTATTGGCCACCCCCTACCGCTTCATGAGCGGTACAACCATACAAAAAGGAAATTCATTTTGAAAATTAGAGATGACACATACAAATTTACTTAGAACGGCACAAAAATATCGCACATAGGGAGGTATGGTGGACTCATATGGCAAAACTGGGTTTAAGGATTTTGGATGCACAGGTAGTATTTCTACTTTGTATAACTGGAGGCTAGCAAAAAGATTGAGAAGCAACCAACCAAGTAACAAAAATTCACATAAACGAGCATTACGCATAACTAACACCAAATAATGCACCATAAGTAGGATGTAATTTCATTGCATAACTATTGACTTTCGTGCTTGCATAGGGAATAACAAACCTTAACACCAATATTCTTACTAAAGCATAATTACTCACCAACATGACTCATATATTACTATCATCATATCTTAAAACTATCACAAAGAATCAAGTTTATTTTGTCCAATGATCTTCATGAAAGTTTTTATTATATCCATCTTGAATATCTATCACTTCGGGACTAGTTTCATAAGTTGCAATTGCTTTTGACAAGCTCAAACGAATTTAAGTGATGAACATGAGCATGAAGATTTCAATCTCTCAAAATAATATAAGTGAAGCATGAGAGAATTTCTTCAAAAAACTTACTAACTCTCAAATAAATCTAAGTGAAGCATGAGAGTTTTTCTTCACAAATGTTAAAGCACACCATGATAAAAAAGATACAAGTGAAGCACTAGAGCAATTCCATAGCTGAAAAAATTTAAGTGAAGCACATAGAGCAATTCTAATAAATCATAGCATAATTTTGGCTCTCTCAAATAGGTGTGTCCGGCAAGGATACTTGTGACAAACTAAAAATCAAAGCAAGCGAAGACTCATATAATACAAGACGCTCCAAGCAAAACTCTTGATATGTGACGAATAAAAATATAGCTCCAAGTAAAATTACCGATGGTCGTTAGAAGAAAGAGGGGATGCCTTCCGGGGCATCCCCAAGCTTAGTTGCTTGGTTCTCCTTGAATAATTACTTGCGCTGCCATGGGCATCCCCAAGCTTTGGCTCTTTTCACTCCTTATTCCTTCATCCATTGTGATCTCACCCAAAACTTGAAAACTTCAATCACACAAAACTTAACAAAACCTTTGTGAGATCCGTTAATATAATAAAGCAAATCACTAATATAAGTACTATTGCAAACCCATTCATATTTTATTATTGCATTATATCTACTGTATTCCAACTTTTCCATGGCTTATACTCCCGGATACAATCCATGGATTCATCAAAATATGCACACAATGCAACGAAAACAGAATCTGTCAAAAACAGAACAATCTCTAGTAATCTGGACTTCGTCCATACTTCTGTAACTCCGAAAATTCTAAAAAATTAGTACAAAGTAGGAAATTTGTATATAAATCTTGTGGCAAAATATAAGAATTTTATCGCGCTTCTATGATGATTAACAATTCTGCTACTCGGCACAAAAGTTTCTGTTTTTCAACAAGATCAAATCAACTATCACCAAACATGATCCCAAAGGCTTTACTTGGAACAAACACTAATTAAAACATAAAAAACACAATCATAATAGTAGCATAATTGTCTGAACACTCAAGAACAGGAAGAAAAAGGCAAAAATAAAATTTATTCATTGGGTTGCCTCCCAACAAGCACTATCGTTTTATGCCCATAGCTAGGCATAATGCATAGATTCAAGTGTTGTCATCTTTAGGTTTTGATCCATAGGATGCCCTCATGATTCATTCATATGGTGGTTTAATTCCTGTGCTAGGAAAGTGTTCGATACCCTTTCTAAGTGGAAAATGAAATTTAATATTCCCTTCTTTCATATCAATCACGACACCTATAGTGCGTAAACGGTCTACCAAGTATAATAGGACAAAACGGATTGCAATCAATATCAAGAAAAATAAAATCTATGGGCACATAGTTCCTATTTGTAAGAATAAGAACATCATTAATTCTTCCCAAAGGCTTTTTAATAGTAGAATCCACCAAGTGCAAATTAAGAGAACATTCTTCGATATCAGCAAGACCAAGCACATCACATAAAGATTTCGAAATTGTGGAAATACTAGCACCCATATCATGTAAAGCAAAGCACTCATAATTTTTAATCTTGACGTTAATGGTGGGTTCCCATTCATCATGTAATTTTCTAGGAATTGAAATCTCTAATCCAACTTTTCTTCTAAAGCTTTCATCATGGCATCCACAATATGTTTGGTAAAAGCCTTATTTTGTTCATAGGCATGAGGTGAATTTATCATGGATTGAAACAAATTAATACATTCAATCAAAGAGCAATTATCATAATTAAAGTCTTTGTAATCCAAAAGAATGGGCACATCACTAGTTAAAGTTTTGACCTCTCCAAACCCACTTTTATCATTTTTTCCATCAAGATTTTCACCCTCTGAATCATCGGGACGCCTTATAGATAAAGTTGGATCATCTTCAGTCCCTTTATCATCAATTTTTGTTTTACTAAACAATGAATCGATAGAAGAAACACCAATCACTTTAAGATCTTCATCATTTTTATGAAAGCAATCACTAGAAAACACTCTTTTTAAAAATTCTCTTTTAGCTCTAAGCATAGTAGTTCTTTTCTTACTTTCATCCATAGAAACATATAAAGCTTTAATTGATTCATTGTTATCAACCTTAGGTGGAAAATTTTTGATCTTGAGATTTTCTATATCATGGGAAATTCTATCAATGCTTGTAGATATATCATCAATCTTACTCAACTTTTCTTCTATCGAAGTGTTGAAAACTTTTTGAGCATTGATAAATTATTTAATATTATTCTCAAAATTAAAGGGGTTCCAATTATTATTGTAAGAAGGATTATGTAGGATCGAAAGTATGTCTAGAGGGGCGGTGATTAGACTACTTGTTGACCAAATAAAAATCTAGCCTTTTCCCAATTTTAAGTCTTGGCAGATTTTAGCAACTTATCACAAGTCAAGCAATCAACCTACACATGCAAATCTAAGAGTATAGAAGCGGAATGTAAATCATTGCATATGAAGGTAAATGGGAGGAGTTTGGAGGGAGCAAACGCAATGTAGACACGGAGATTTTTGGCGTGGTTCCGATAGGTGGTGCTATCGTACGTCCACGTTGATGGAGACTTCAACCCACGAAGGGTAACGGTTGCGCGAGTCCACGGAGAGCTCCACCCACGAAGGGTCCACGAAGAAGCAACCTTGTCTATCCCACCATGGCCATCGCCCACGAAGGACTTGCCTCACTTGGGTAGATCTTCACGAAGTAGGCGATATCCTTGCCCTTACAAACTCCTTGGTTCAACTCCACAATCTTGATGGAGGCTCCCATATGACACCTAACCAATCTAGGAGACACCACTCTCCAAAAGATAATAAATGGTGTGTTGGTGATGAACTCCTTAATCTTGTGCGTCAAATGATAGTCTCCCCAACACTCAACTCTCTCTCACAGATTTGGATTTGGTGGAAAGATGATTTGAGTGGAAAGCAACCTGGGGAAGGCTAGAGATCAAGATTCTTGTGGTTGGATTGGAATATCTTAGTCTCAACACATGTGTAGGTGGTTCTCTCTCAGAAAATGAATGGTGGGAGTGTAGGCACGTTCTAATAGCTCTCTCCATGAATGGAGGATGGGTGGAGGGGTATTTATAGCCTCCACACAAAATCTAACTATTACACACAATTTACCAAACTCGGTGGGACCGAATAGTTAAACTTGGTCAGACCAATTTAGTTCAACATGTGAATGTTAAGATTTTCGATGGGACCGACATGTCAACTATGTGGGACCGATTTCATTAGGGTTAGGGCATAGCGTAATCTCGGTGAGACCGATCACATGAACTCTGTGGGACCGATTTCTGTAATAGGAAAATAGAGAGTTGGTCAGGCAAACTTGGTGGGACCGATCGCTCATTTTGGTGAGACTAAAACGTTATGAAAAGGAAACAAAGAGTTTGCATTGCGAACTTGGTGGAACCGATCGCTCATCTCGGTTAGACTGAAACGTTACGAAAGGAAACAGAGAGTTTGCAACCCCATCTTGGTGAGACCGAACTGATTAGGGTTTTTGGCTATGGCTATGTCAAATGAACTCGGTGGCGCTGGATAGATCAAATCGGTGGGGCCGAGTTTGACTTTTGGTTTGGGACATATGTGGATATGATAAAGTGGTTGAGGGCGTTTGGAGCATATCACTACGCATTTTGAGCAAGCAAGCCATTAAGCAACACCTCATCCCCTTTTAGTAGTATTGGATTTTCCTATGGACTCAATGTGATCTTGGATCACTAAAATGAAAATGTAGAGTCTTGAGCTTGAGCCAGTATGTGTCCTTAGCATTTTGGGGGGTCCGCATCTCTAGTCCATGGCATGTCAATCATTGAACTTTTTGAAATGATCATCGAGAAAGAATATTAGTTCAATGAGCTATATGTTGTTAAGAATTACCAAAACCACCAAGGGATTAGTTGCACTTTCAATCCCCCTTTTTGGTAATTGATGACAACATATAGATCAAAGCTTCGACAAAAGATAATAAGAGTGAAATATATTGTTGCTTTGACAAGTATGTGATAAGCAAGAGTAGGGGTGGAAACGGATCGGATGCGGATATGATAGTGCTCTTGCCACTTCCATTTTCATTTTTTTTTCAAAACAAATACGAATCCAAATACGGATGTTATCGGATACGGATGCGGCTCGGATAATATTCGAATATGGATACGTATCGGATATTTTCTTGATTCGAAACAGATACGAATAATATCAACATATTGCTTAAGTAAATTAGTCGATAGCTATGTGACCTGAAATAATCAACTTGTGACATACAATAAGTCAATGATAAATAGGTTTATGAATAAATACTATTGTAATGCATAATAATTTATAAGTTTAATCATATAAAGAGTAAAATTTGACTACTTATTTGGCTTTTATGTTGGATAATTGGAATATTGGGTCTAGAATTTTAAAAATTACCTCCCATAATCTTATTCGGATACGGATATATCAACTTCCATATCCATATTTGTCTCAAAATCTCCTACCATATTTTATTTTTTATTTGTTTAATAAATTGGAATATGGATAATTTCCATTTCCATTTTGGTTCGGATGCGGATGTTTCGGATACGAATAGGCATTTTCTCGAATACGAATATCGGATATTTCGGATTATCCGCTACCAATTTCCACCCCTAAGCAAGAGCTCCCCCTAAATTTGTGCATTATTCAAAATTTGCTTTTGAATGCAAATGCACAATCGATTAGGATCATGGGTTACTCTTCCATGCCACATACATCTTAGTGGAGCGCTCAAAATGATAGTAAATGAAACATGCACTCATCACCAAGGCAAAGTGAATGATCATACATGAGAGATAAATAATGTCATCATTCAAGCACAAACATTTAAGTGATATGATCAAAACACATGAACATACAAGTATCTCACACACATAAACATAGAGTATCATCCAAGCAAGCACACAAGTAAGTATCACACTAGTAGCAAATAAGGCAAAAAGAAGAAAATCTCTCTCTCTCTCTCTCAGCCTATGATCTATACACTTTCTCCCCCTTTGTCAACAAGTTACCAAAAAGCTCGAATATGCATAGTGCTATGCGTCTCTCTAGGCTTGATCTTCGGCAGGAGGCGTTGAGAGGACTCCAAGGACGAATGCATCAGTGGAAGTTGTTGGAACTGGTGGAGTGGCAACAGGAGGGGCTACCGAAGTTGTAGCTACATGTGCTGATGTAGTAGCTCTTGTATCTGTCACATGCACTGCTGCAGATCTCTTTGCCCTATGCACTCTCTGAAAGGAATCTATGTTAGCTTTCCCTTTCCTCTCTTAAGCTTCTTCCTGGAGCTGCTCAACAGCTGTCTACGTCTCTGTCACCTTCAAGTCAAGATCATAGAACTTTGACTCAATGATCCTCTCCAGGATTTCTTGATTCTGAGTCAGGGTGGATAGTCCTTTCTCAATCCTCAGAGTGGCTTGAATAAGATATCCAAGTTGATCTTGCTTTGACTTCAGGAACACTTGTGAAGCCTCTTCAGCACTTGGCATCTTTACTTCCTTCTTAGCTTTTGCTTTCTCCCTCTTATCTTGAGCCTCCATAGATGTGGGATCATCAGCATTCATGACAACTGTGTTGTCCTCAAATTCTGGCCTCAAGGGAAGATGTTCCCTGTCCAATAAGTATGTGCATGTGCCCATCTTGGAGTTGATGAGCATCTGGATGTGTGGAGCATACCCACATGATCTCTTCTAGTCTGCAGCTGTCCTCTTGATTGTCTCAACAATCAAACTCATCACCTTACACTTTCGGGGCACATCAAACAACTGCAGCAAATTGATGGAGTGGCTTCTGATCATCCTGTGATCTCCTGATTTGGGCAACAAGGTGTGCCTCAATATAGTGTTAATAGTGGCCAGTCCAGACAACAGATAATACACAAAGCCCATCTTGTGAGTCCTCAAGGCTTTGTCAGGAATCTCCTTATACATGTTGGCCATGGAGTTGTGATCTTTCTTCTTCTTTGCATAGACATCTATGTCATCCTCATGCTCTGCAGGGGCATTTATCAGCTTGGCCCACTCAGCAACTGTTGATTGGTACCTTGTACCTTCAGACATCCATACAATCCTTCCATTAGGATAGAAATGAGCTGTAGAGTAGAATTGCATGATGAGCTCATCATTCCACTTGATGAGTTTCTGACCCACAAAAGTATCTACTCCACATAGCCTGAAACTTTCATTCACTCTTGGGAAGTGGTCTTCATTGTTGTCAATGTACTTCCAGTCTGCCCACTTCATGTCACATACTATGGGTTTCTTGTCCAACAGAATAGTCTCATAGAAGTCCTGCTGCTCCTTGGTGTGAAACCTATAATCCACAATAGTCCTCCTCCTCACAACATATGGATCTGATTGTCTCCACAATCTGAGTCATGCATCCTTTCTGATTATCATGTTCTCAGCCACTGGATGATTGTTATCATGGTCAGGGATCTTGGGCTTGAGCTTCCTGAGCACTGGGGCTTCATCATCTTCTTCTTCAGTCTTAGGCACTGGGGCCTTGTTCTTCTTAGCAGCTGGTATGTTCCTTGTGCTCCTCTTTGGTGCAGTCTTGGGGGCTGGAGCAGAAGCTGTGGGGGCAGTCTGGGGTTTTGAAGAGGAAGTCCCAAACTAGATGGCATCCCCCATCAGCTTTTGAGCTTTAGGTGTTGGTGCAACATCCTCCTCATCATACTGAATCATCGTAGAGGGATTTCCTATGACTCTAGCCATAGTTTTCTTGTCCCTACCCTTCCTCTTTTTGCCCTCACTAGCAGCCTCTTCAACAGTAGAATTGGAAGTTTCAAGAGGGGAGGCTCTGTCCTTTAACATGGGCACTCTCTTTGCAGGAGCCTTCTTATTCAAACCAGGCTTTGTAGATGCAGTTGTGCCAAATTCTTTCTTGACAACCTTTTTCCTGGAGCTGACCTCCTCCCCGGCAGCAATATAATCTTCATCTTCAGAATCCGAATCCGAATTTCTCTTCCTCCTGTGCCTAGTAGCATCCTTAGGCAAGTTACTAGGAGTACTCTGCTGCAATCATCGTAACTGTCAGAGGGACTAGTGCCCTCACTCAGATTCACCTTCTCCTCAGACTTGTTCTGGCTGTCACTTTGATCAGACATGGTTGACACTGTAAACTGAAAGATAACCCTGTGAATAGTTATATATATAAGATAGAGTGGATGAGCATCACAAAGTGCAAAGGTTTTGCAAAACAAATGAGTCAAAAACTTAGTTTTATTTTTCCACAGAAAGCATTTCGGAGGTACCGATCTGTTAAACTCGGTGATACCGAAGCAACTTTTGGAGTCTAAACTAGTGGAATCAACCAGACCAAGACACAGTTCGGTGACTCCGAGATTGCTAGGGTTTCACTGAGAGTTGGACTCGGTCACACCAATTTTCAAGTTTTGGTCAGACAGAAAATTACAAGTGCAATGGCCTAAGACAAATCGGTGGGACCGATTTCCACAACTCGGTCGCTCCGAGATGAGTTCGGCGGAAACCTAACCCTAAATTTTCGAATCAAAACTAATCTAAAGGAAGTTTTTACTGGATAGATTGATCTCATATGTTGTCAAAATCATGGCATTTGCTTTGTGCTAAGAATCGGAGGAAGGGATTGCACAAAGATCCGAACTCATACCCTAACTCGGTGATGAGCTCGCTACGGCGGCAAGGCAGTGAAGATTTCCGTTGACGGCTACGGAGTCCAGCGGCGGGGGGTTGATACGTCTCCAACGTATCTATAATTTTTTATTGTTCCATGCTATTATATTATCTATTTTGGATGTTTAATGGGCTTTAATATTCTCTTTTATAGTATTTTTTGGACTAACCTATTAACCGGAGGCCCAGTGCTAGTTTATGTTTTTTTGCCTATTTTAGAGTTTCAGAGAAAAGGAATACCAAACGGAGTCCAAATGGAATGAAACCTTTGTGATGATCTTTCTTGGACCGAAAGCAAACCATGAGACTTGGAGTGGAAGTCTGGAACTCCGCGAGGCGGCCATGAGGCAAGAGGGCGCGCCTATAGGGGGTAGGCGCGCCCCCACCCTCGTGGGCCCCACGTAGCTCCACCGACGTACTTCTTTCACCTATATATACTCTTATACACTAGATCGATCGCAGAGAGCCACGAAACCACTTTTCCACCGCCCAACCTTCTCTACCCATGAGATACCATCTCGGGGCCTTTTCCGGCGATCAGCCGGAGGGGGAATCGATCACGGAGGGCTTCTACATCAACTCCATAGCCTCTACAATGAAGCGGAGTAGTTTACCACAGACCTTCGGGTCCATAGTTATTAGCTAGATGTCTTCTTCTCTCTCTTTGATTCTCAATACGAAGTTCTCCTCGATGTTCTTGGAGATCTATTCGATGTAATACTCTTTTGCGGTGTGTTTGCCGAGATATGATGAATTGTGGGTTTATGAACAAGATTATCTATGAATATTATTTGATTCTTCTCTGAATTCTTATATGCATGATTTGATATCTTTGCAAGTCTCTTCGAATTATTGATTTAGTTTGGCCTACTAGATTGATGTTTTTTGCAATGGGAGAAGTGCTTAGCATTGGGTTCATTCTTGTGATGTCCTTTCCCAGTGACAATAGGGGCATCAAGGCACGTATTGTATTGTTGCCATCGAGGATAAAAAGATGGGGTTTATATCATATTGCTTGAGTTTATCCCTCAACACCATGTCATCTTGCTTAATGTGTTACTCTATTCTTATGAACTGAATACTCTAGATGCATGATGGATAGCGATCGATGTGTGGAGTAATAGTAGTAGATGCAGAATCATTTCGATCTACTTGACACGGACATGATGCCTATATTCATGATCATTGCCTAGATATTCTCATAACAATGCGCTTTCATATCAATTGCTCGGCAGTAATTTGTTCACCCACCGTAATACATGCTATCTTCAGAGAAGCCACTAGTGAAACCTATGGCCCCCAGGTCTCTTTCTTATTATATTGCATCTCTTTTATTTACATCACATATCGTTTACTATTTTGCAATCTTTACTTTCCAATCTATACAACAAAAATACGAAAAATATTTACTTTACTATCTTTATCAGATCTCACTTTTGCGAGTGACCGTGAAGGGATTGACAACCCCTTTATCGCGTTGGTTGCAAGGTTCTTGATTGTTTGTGCAGGTACTAGGTGACTTGTGCGTTCTCTCCTACTGGATTGATACCTTGGTTCTCAAAAACTGAGGGAAATACTTATGCTACTTTGTTGCATCACCCTTTCCTCTTCAAGGGAAAACCAACGCATGCTCAAGATGTAGCAAGAAGGATTTCTGGCGCCGTTGCCAAGGAGATCTATGCGAAGTCAAGATATACCAAGTACCCATCATAAACTCTTCTCCCTCACATTACATTATTTTCCATTCGCATCTCGTTTTCCTCTCCCCCACTTCTAAAACGATTTTAGAAAACCTTTGCCTTTTCTTCCGCCCTTTTCCATTCGTCTCTTTTTGCTTGCTTCTTGTGTGCTTGTGTGTTGGATTGACTGTTTTTCACGATGACCCAAGATAATACCAAATTGTGTGACTTTTCCAATACCAACAACAATGATTTTATTAGCACTCCAATTGCTCCTACTACTACCGATGTTGAATCTTGTGAAATTAATACCGCTTTGTTGAATCTTATTATGAAAGATCAATTTTCTGGCCTTCCTAGTGAAGATGCCGCTACCCATCTAAACAACTTTGTTGATTTGTGTGATATGCAAAAGAAGAAAGATGTGGATAATGGTATTGTTAAACTGAAGCTATTTCTATTTTCTCTTAGAGGTCGTGCTAAAACTTGGTTCTCTTCTTTACCTAAAAATAGTATTGGTTCATGGAATAAGTGCAAAGATGCTTTTATCTCTAAGTATTTTCCTCCCGCTAAGATCATCTCTCTTAGGAATGATATTATGAATTTTAATCAACTTGATCATGGGCATGTTGCACAAGCTTGGGAGAGGATGAAATTAATGATACATAATTGCCCTACACATGGTTTGAATTTGTGGATGATTATACAAAAAATTTATGCCGGATTGAATTTTGCTTCTAGAAATCTTTTACATTCGGCCACGGGAGGCACTTTTATGGAAATCACTTTAGGAGAAGCTACTAAACTCCTAGACAATATTATGGTTAATTATTCTCAATGGCATACCGAAAGATCCACTATTAAAAAAGTTCATGCGATTGAAGAGATTAATGTTTTGAGTGGAAAGATGGATGAACTTATGAAATTGTTTGCTAATAAAAGTGTTTCTTCTTATCCTAATGATATGCCTTTATCCACTTTGATTGAGAATAATAATGAATCTATGGATGTGAATTTTGTTGGTAGGAACAATTTTGGTAACAATGCGTATAGAGGAAATTTTAATTCTAGGCCGTTTCCTAGTAATTCCTCTTATAATTATGGTAATTCCTACAACAACTCTTATGGAAATTTCAATAATATGCCCTCTTATTTTGAGATTAGTGTTAAGAATTTATGAGTTCGCAAAAGAATTTCAGTGCTTTGGTTGAAGAAAAATTGCTTAAGGTTGACGAGTTGGCTAGGAACGTGGATAGAATTTCTCTTGATGTTGATTCCTTGAAACTTAGATCTATTCCAACTAAACATGATATCAATGAGTCTCTAAAAGGCATGAAAATTTTCATTGATGAGTGCAAAGAATGAACCGCTAGGATGCGTGCTAAAAAGATTGCATTGTGAAAGCGTGTTCTTCTAGTTTTCATGATAATAATGATGAAGATCTAAAAGTGATTGATGTGACTCCTATTAAATCTTTGTTTTCCAATATGAATATTTGTGAATATGGGACTGGATATGAGTCAACTTTAGTTAAAAGGCATCCCAATGATTCAGAGTTTTAAGATCTTGATGCGAAAATTAATAAAAGTGGGATTGAAGAGGTCAAAACTTTACATAGCAATGCACCCAGTATTTTGGATTTCAAGGAATTTAATTATGATAATTGCTATTTGATAGATTGCATTTCCTTGTCGCAATCTGTTTTAAATTCTCCTCATGCTTATAATCAAAATAAAGCTTTTACTAAACATATCGTTGATGCTTTAATGCAATCCCACGAAGAAAAGCTTGAACTAGAAGTTTCTATCCCTAGAAAACTTTATGATGAGTGGGAACCTACTATTAAAATTAAAATTAAAGATTATGAATGCTATGCTTTATGTGATTTAGGTGGTAGTGTTTCAACGATTCCAAAAACTTTGTGTGCTGTGCTAGGTTTCCATGAATTTGATGATTGTTCTTTAAATTTGCATCTTGTGGATTCCACCATTAAGAAACCTATGGGAAGGATTAATGATGTTCTTATTGTTGCAAATAGGAATTATGTGCCCGTAGATTTCATTGTTCTTGATATATATTGCAATCCTACATGTCCTATTATTCTTGGTAGACCTTCCATAGAACGATTGGTGCAATTATTGACATGAAAGAAGGAAATATTAGATTCCAATTTCCGTTAAGGAAAGGCATGGAACACTTTCCTAGGAAGAAAATTAAATTACCTTATGAATCTATTATGAGAGCCACTTGTGGATTGCATACCAAAGATGACAATACCTATATATATTCTTATTTTTATGCCTAGCTAGGGGCGTTAAACGATAGCGCTTGTTGGGAGGCAACCCAATTTTATTTTTGTTCTTTACTTTTGTTAATGTTCAGTAATAAATAATTCATCTAGCCTCTATTATGATTGTGTTTTTATGTTTTAATTAGTGTTTGTGCCAAGTAAGCCTTTAGGATCTTCTTGGTTGAATGTTGTTTGATCTTGCTGATAAAAACAAAAAGTATGCGCTCACGAAAATAATTTTCATTTTTAGCAGAGAGTGATAAAATAACACTTCCAATTGCAGTAGATCAATATAAAAATTTTCCTTGCCGTCCTAATTTTTCAGAATTTTTGGAGCTACAGAAGTATTCTAAACCTACAGATTGCTACAGACTGTTCTGTTTTTGACAGATTCTGTTTTTCGCGTGTTGTTTGCTTATTTTGATGCATCTATGGGTAGTATCGGGGGGTATGAACCATAGAGAAGTTGGAATACATTAGGTTTAACACCAATATTGTCGGGGGTTGCTGATCCCTCGCACACCTATGGGGTTCGGCGGACCGAGCCCCTTTTGGTTCGGCAGGGGGCGGTGGATGCACAAAGAGAAGATCGAGGCGAACGCACGAGCGAGACGATCGGTTTACCCAGGTTCGGGCCGCACGGATGCGTAAAACCCTACTCCTGCTTTGGTGGTTGTATTGAGTTCTTGCTCGGGAGCGGCGAGTGCTACAGTACACTCAAGCAGCTGGCGAGACCGAGCGTGAGAATGGTTGTCCCCCCCCTCTCTGTTGCGCATGGGCCTCCTTTTATATGTCTAAGGGGTCACCGACATGTGGCAACAGAGGTGAGGGTAAAAATGTAAAAGGGGTGGTACTTGGCGCCACCGCCTGCTACAGTCGTATCCTACCTAACCCTGACGGCAGGGGACAAAGGCATTAAATGCCTGTCTATCTCGCTTAGACGGGCTGGAAAGGGACCGTCAGGGGCGCCACCGTTTGCCACGATGGCTCCTTGTCAGCGCCTACTTGCCACCGCATGCCCCCGGCTGCACAGCCTCCCGCCACGTACGCCAGGAATGGTCCCAGGGCGACACGTAGGTGGGTGAGCTGGAGCGCGGGCTGCGGGGTAGTAGCTTGCCACGGCAAGCGCCTTGCCGTGGATGTTGTCTTGTTGCGTCCGGGAGCTTGTCGCTCACCGGGTCTTGTCGGGACGCGCAGAGCGCCGCAACGAGCTTCTTGAGATGCTTGGGTTGGTCTTCCCGGCAAGGAGCTTGCCGGGGTCTCGTCTCCTTCCCGGCCAGCTCCTCTTGCCGAGGCCTTGTTTTGCTCTTGGAGACTTTGTTCTTGAATGGCTCCAAAGGAACCACGGAGGGTCTTGGCGGTCGCCCGACAAGCCTTGCCGCGGGTCGCTGCGACTGCCCGTGCACAAGTTTGGGATACTAAGGTACCCCTACTTTAGTACACTGACAGGAGCCCCCGGGCCCGGGCCATACACGGTGCCGAGCGATGTTGGGCCAGGCCCAAAACAGTGCATGGGCACGCGCGGCCTAGGGCACGCCATAACTCACTCCGCATCCACCGCGCTCTCCCCGCACGGCATGCATCAAACGTGGCATCATGGGAGAGATCGTGGGCGGTTCTCGAGGTGCCCACTCCCCACGATCATGGGGTGGGGAGAGGCCGCCCCATCTGTCGCCTCGGTTCTGCACGCCTGCCACGCGGCTCCCATGCACTTGGGATCGCGAACGGCGGAGGCGGGAAACGGGGTCGTCGTGGGTCGAGGCAGCGGGTCGGCCCCAACTCCCTGCCTTCCCACGTCTTGATTCGCTGAGCGGGGCGGCCGAGCCCCCACCTCGCTCCTTTATAAAGAGCGGGAGGGGAGAACGGAAGCCCGCATTCTCTCATCTTCTCCTCCCTTCAGCTCCTGCTCCCCTTCCTCCCATTCGCCATGGACAAAGGGAACCCCGGTCCTTCATCAGTGGCGGCGAGTGTTGCCGCCAGACAGCACCTCCCTCCCTCTCCCGCACCCATGGTGGCAGAGCCAGCCGTAAGGGGAAGAGGGAGGGGGCAAGGTCGTGGACGAGGTTGAGGACGAGGCCGTGGCGCTCGGGGAAGAGGTGGACGAGGCGGCGCGTCGGTTTCGCCTCCGCCGGCGGCTCTTCTTCCCGCGGTGGCCCATGCTGGGGACGACCCTTGCGAGTTCTTCGTCAGGCTGCGCCGGGCGCCTCGTCATCGCCTCCGACTCCCAGATCCGTTTGCGGAAGTGGTGGAGTTGGACCCGCCTGAGACGCTGAGACTACACATGAGGGGCTGTGGGATCAGCGGCACGCGAGTCCGTGCCGAATTCCCAGCCCCTGGTGTGATGTATCTTAGTCGAGGGTGGAAGACGTTCGCCCGCATCCACAGCTTGACGCCGGGGCTCACCCTCCATTTTAAGTTGGTGGAGGGCGATCTCCTCTCCGTCAAGGTCTTCGGGTGCTTCGGCGTCCGGGCACGGTGCTGCGTGGACAGCTCCTCTGATAGCGAAGACTCCTCCTCGAGCGAGAGTGACGAGGAGGGGAGCGACAGCGACGACGAGGGGAGCGGGCGGCAGGATGGCGGGTCCGACTAGGTGTCGGGCGCCGCTCCGCGCGGCACCGGCAACCCCGTCATCCGTGTCGCCGGCTCCTTGAACTCCCCGGGGTCGTCTCCTTGGGCGGCTGGCGTAGGGAGGCTGCAGAAGAGGAAGAGGGCCGGCGGCAAGGCCGTCAGGTCAGAGTACGATGGCGAGGTGGCCTCGACAGCGTGCTGACGTCCTGCCGCCTCGTCTTCGAGCCCCGCTTCCGGCGCCGCCATCACCGTCCAGCCTTGACGGCCCCCGGGATGTTCTCTTGGTGTCTTCTGGCACCCGTAGTTCGCCTAGGCGCTCCTTTCGCCCTTCTCGCCTCCTTGACCTACCTCCTGAAGAGAGGGACAGGAAAAGGATTACGGGCATCTTATCTTTTTAATTTGTAAGCCTTCGGGCCTTAGTTGCATTTAAAACTTGTAATCCTCTCTTTCATGTTTTTCATCCTCTATGGACTATACCTGCGTGGAATGTTTTTTAAAATGAAAAGGGGATGTTTGCCGGGTCACTTGTCTCGCGGGTAGAACCCACGCCAAGGAGCAAATCCTTGGTATCTTTCAGATAGACACTCCTTCCCCGGCAACAGGCCCTGCCGGCTTCCCACGTCGCTCGACCTTTCTCACGCTTTTGACGGAGGCAGGGACGAGGCGGGTGCGGTCCCTCATTTCATCCCTTTGCTGCCGCGACTACGACCAAAACTTGGCCCCGGGAACGAGCCTCAGGGCCTAGAGCTAAGGGAGCACGGTAGTTTTCGGGAAGAAACGAGGTTTCGTATTCCCCAATCCATAAGAGAATGCATGAAGAGGGATAAAAACTTATCTGAGATTGCATCCCCCGGCAACACTGGCTTGCGGGGGTCCAGATGCCGGCACGTCCTTCTTCTCCTTTTCGTCCCCAGGCGGTCCGGCAAGGATATGCGAGCCCTGCGAACCAAAGGAAGCGAAAGAAAGGCAAAGGGACGCACACTCGACCTCTAAGTTAGGGGTTAGCCGCTGTTAAGCACTATCAACCCTAACCGAGGACCCGACTCGACCTAGCATGCATGCTATAACTCTGGGCGCCAGCGCTTCATTTACTTGTGCTCAGGGTCTGCTCCTGGCTTTGTACAAAGGATTACATGCAACAGCGGCAAGACTTGTACAAAAGGGTGGTTGCCGGACGGGGTCCGACAACCGCGCCTTACGGGTAAAACTTACGAAGATGCTCGATATTCCAGGAGTTTCTCACTGGTACGCCATCTTCAATCTCCATGCGGACAGCGCCAGGCCTGGTGACTCATTTCACCCGGTAAGGGCCTCCCCACTTCGGCGTCAACTTGTTGGAATTCTTGGCGGACTGAACGCGCCTAAGAACAAGGTCGCCTTCCTCGAGACTTCTGGCGTTAACTTTGCGGCTATGATAGCGGCGCAAAGCTTGCTGGTAGCGAGCGGCTCGCACAGCAGCCTGAAGACGATCTTCCTCAAGGAGCAGCGCGTCATCTTGCCGCAGCTACTCTTGCTCAAGCTCATCATAAGCGAGCACTCGAGGTGACCCGTATACGAGTTCCGTGGGGATAACTGCCTCCGCTCCATAGACTAGAGCGAAGGGTGTCTGTCCAGTGGCTCGATTTGGCGTCGTCCTGATCGACCAAAGAACCACCGGCAGCTCCTCGATCCAGTTGCGTCCGCGCTTGTGCAGCCTGTCGAAAGTTCTGGTCTTGAGCCAGCGCAGCACTTCAGCATTTGCCCTCTCTGCTTGGCCGTTGCTTATCGGGTGAGCAACAGAAGCGAAGCAGACCTTGGCGCCAAGATCTTGGATGTACTGCATGAAGGCGCGGCTCGTAAATTGGGTACCGTTGTCAGTGATTATCCTGTTAGGGATTCCGAAACGGCAAACAATCGACCTGAAGAACTTGACCGCAGACTGTGCCGTCACCTTCCTCACTGGTTCCACTTCCGGCCACTTTGTGAACTTGTCGATTGCAACATACAAGTACTCAAAGCCCCCAACTGCTCGGGGGAAGGGGCCGAGGATGTCGAGCCCCCAGACTGGAAATGGCCAGGATAAAGGGATCGTCTGGAGAGCTTGAGCTGGCTGGTGTATCTGCTTGGAATGGAACTGGCACGCTTCACACTTGGTTACTTGTGCAGTTTCTTCCTCGAGGGCTGTCGGCCAGAAGAAGCCTTGCCAGAATGCTTTTCCGACAAGAGCTCTTATGCCAATGTGGTGACCACATATGCCTCCGTGTATCTCTGCCAACAGCTTCTGTCCATCTTCCCGAGGAATGCACTTCAATTTCACACCGCTGAGTCTTCTTCTACACAGTGTGTTGTCGACAAACTGGTACATACTAGACTGCCGGGCTACTCTTTCCGCTTCTTTTGGTTCCTCGGGAAGCTCTCCTGTCTGAAGGAAACGGACAATCTGCTACGCCCATGTTGGAGCCTGTGGCTCGACAACAAGGACTAAAGGCACATCTGCTGCTGTGGGAACGTCCGCTTCTACGGCAAGAGCCGGCGACTCTGCCGGAGCTTGACGTTCCCCGACAAACTTGCCGGAGCAGAGCTTGCCGGGAGTGTCTGCCGCAACGGAACAAACCCTGGGGTTTGCCGGAGTAGACTGCTCCTCAGCACTCTTGGCGTCGATCTTGGGGACCTTCTTGGCGGCGGCTTCGGGGAGCTCTGCCGGAAGATAGTCACCAGAAATCAACTTCCTATTCTTGCTCTGTCCAGTTGATGGTGTTACAGATGGCTGAGTCAGCTTGAGCACAAAGATCCCTGGTTCCACAGGTAACTTAAGTGCTGCGCACTTTGACAGGCCATCGGCAATGTCGTTCTCAGCTCTCGGAACATGTTCCATTTGCAGGCCGTCAAAGTGCTCTTCTAGCTTCCTCACTTCATCAACGTAAGCTTCCATCAACGGACTCTGGTAAACCTTGTTTACTTGGCGGACGACGAGCTGCGAGTCACCCCTGACAATGAGCTTCTTAATCCCAAGTTCTGCCGCGATCCTGAGACCGGCAAGCAAGCCTTCACACTCTGCAGTATTGTTTGTCGCTTGTTCCTTGGGAAAGTGCATCTGGACTATGTACTTGAGGTGCTCTCTGGTGCGTGCGACAAGCAGTACACCAGCACCGGCGCCTTGCAGTGAGAAGGCACCGTCAAAGTACATGAGCCACTCTTTGCTTGCTTCCTTGGCGGGGATGCTCGTCTCCAGAATTTCTTCGTCTGGAGTTGGCGTCCATTCTGCGATGAACTCGGCCAATGCTCAGCTCTGGATTATTGATGTACTCTCAAACTTGAGGCCAAAGCTTGACAGTTCCAGTGCCCACTCGACAATCCTGCCTGTTGCTTCTGGATTTTGCAATATCCTCTTCAGCGGAAAGCGAGTGACAACTGTGATCTCGTGTGGTTGTAAGTAATGGCGCAGCATTCTCGAGGCCATGAGAAGGCCGAAAAGCAGCTTCTGCACACCAGAGTACCTTGACCTAGCCCCCTGTAAAAGGGAGCTGACAAAGTAAACTGGGCACTGCACCATCTTCTTCTGTATCTCCTCTTGCATCTGCGCAGACCCTTGCTTGTCGGGACCAGAGCTTGTCGGGGAAGCCCCCTGCTTGTCGCCGGATGTGCTTGCCGCGGTCGCTGGCTCGTCATCTGCCTCCCTCTCTGCTACTAATGCAGCACTAACCACTTGATTGGTTGCCGCTATGTACAGCAGCAACTTCTCTTGTGGTTTAGGTGCGACAAGTGTTGGAGTGGAGGACAGGTATCTCTTCAAGTCTTGCAGCGCAGCCTCCGCTTCTGGAGTCCATTTCATTGGACCTGCCCTTTTCAAAATTTTGAAAAACGGTAGGGCGCGCTCGGCAGACCGAGAGATAAACCTGCTGAGAGCAGCTATGCAGCCGGCAAGCTTCCGTACATCCTTGACATGCTTCGGTGCTTCGATCTGCTCAATGGCCCTGATCTTGTCGGGATTAGCTTCGATTCCCCGCTGAGACACAAAGAACCCGAGAAGTTTGCCGGAAGGGACTCCAAACACACACTTCTCAGGGTTGAGCTTGAGGTTGACCTTGCGCAGATTTGCAAAAGTCTCTTCTAAGTCTTGGATCAGAGTTGCCCTGTCTTTGCTTTTGACCACTATATCATCCATGTAAGCTTCTACATTTCTGTGTATATGTGGCTTCAAAGTGATATGGACTACTCTGGCAAATGTTGAACCAGCATTCTTTAATCCGAAAGGCATTCGTACGAAACAATATGTGCCACATGGAGTAATGAATGCGGTTTTCTCCTCATCCTCTTCTGCCATGAAGATCTGATGGTACCCTGAATATGCGTCAAGAAATGAAAGCAGATCACATCCGGATGTGGAGTCGACAATCTGGTCAATGCGCAGCAAGGGAAATGGATCTTTGGGACAAGCTTTATTAACATCAGTGAAGTCAATACAAAGCCTCCACTTCCCGTTTGCCTTGCGCACTACAACCGGATTAGCCAACCACGTTGGATGGAGCACCCCTCTGACAAGGCCTACTGCTTCCAACTTCTTGATCTCTTCTGCTATGAACTCTTGGCGCTCCACCGCCTGTTCCCTGACCTTCTGCTTGACGGGCTGCGCATGAGGACAAACGGCAAGATGGTGCTCAATTACCTTCCTGGGAACACCGGGGATGTCAGATGGTTGCCATGCAAACACATCGACATTCGCCCACAGGAAAGTAACGAGCGCGCTTTCCTATTTAGGGTCAAGCGTGGCACTGATGGTGAAGGTACCACCAGTGCTGTCCTCCTTGGCGGACACCTTCTTGGTAAGTGGTGGAGCTGCCATCGTCTTCTTACTCTTGCTGGTGGGGCTCGATGGTGCGTCCTCGACGGCAGCGCAGCACTCCGAAGAGGCGCGCTTGCCGGAGTAGGCATCAGAGCTCTTGCCGGACTTGGTCCTCTTGCCGGTGGAGCTCGATGGCGCGTCCTCGATGGCAGCACGACACTCCAAAGAGGCGCGCTTGCCGAAGTGGGCACCAGAGCTCTTGCCGGACTTAGCCTTCTTCTTCTCCCCGGGAGCTTCAGCGGCAAGTGTCTCGCGGTCTGTCGCGGCAGCAGCTTCTCGGTAGATCTTGTCGGCGCAGATAAGGGCATCCTCCTTGTCGCCAGGGACAGAGATGATGCTTATCGGGCCTGGCATCTTGAGCACATTGTATGCGTAGTGAGAGGCCGCCATGAACTTGGCGAGTGCGGGACGGCCGAGTATGCCATTGTAGGGCAATGGGAAGTCGGGAACGTCGAAAGTGACCCTCTCAGTCCTGAAGTTCATCTCGCTGCCGAATGTTACCGGCAACGTGACTTTCCCTTTCGGCTTGCTCCTTCCCGGGTTAATTCCTTGGAATGTGCCGGTCTCTTCGCTGTCGGGGATCTGGAGTTTTTGGAGTACAGCGGAGGAGATCAGATTTAGGCCGGCCCCGCCGTCAACTAACATCTTGGTGACCTTGAGGTTGCGTATGGTTGGTGAAACCAATAGCGGCAAGCACCCGACCGCAGTTGTGCGATCAGGGTGGTCCTCAATGTCAAAGATGATAGGCGTGCTGGACCACTTCAGAAGCTTGCGTGATTCGACAGGTGGCTCTGCCGCATTAACTTCCCGGAGCCACTGTTTGAGTTGGCGGTGGGAAGTATGCAGAGAAGCGCCACCGTCAACACACAAGACTTCTGTAGCCTTCTGAAACTCCTGCTCGCTGTTCTCAACATCATCCATGTCTTTGTCGTCGTCTTCATCTTCGTCCTTGTCGCGGCCACGGGGAGGTCTGTCTCCTTGCCGCTGCTTGGCCTTGCCGCGGCTTCCTCCCTGGCCAGCGCGCTTCTTGCCGGCTTCTCCACCGCCTCCTTGGGCTCTCTCCTTGTCGCGCCGCTCGTACTCAGCTTTTTGTTGCTGGACAAGCTGCTCGACCCTCTTGCAGTTCTGGAGATCATGGCCCTTGGTGCGGTGAATCTGGCAGTACTGCTTGCCGGAGCCGTCCTGCTTGTCGGTGGCCGCCACAGCCTGGCAGTTGGTGCACGCGGCAACCTCCTTGCCGGAGCTGCCAACTTTGGCTTGTGTGGCGGGGCCGTCATCGCCGGACTGCTCAACGACTAGTACCTCTTTGCCGTTCTTCTTCCTGTTGCGCCTCCGGTTTTTCCTTGCCGGGGCGGCATCCTCACTGTCAGATCCCCCTGCCCCAGCATCTTTTCCGGGGAGTTTCCTCCCTTCTTCAGCGCGTGCGCACTTGTCGGCCAGGGCGTACAGCTCGCTGACTTCTCTGATCCTACTCATCGCCATCTCCTCCCACATCCTGCGATTATGCACGTTCTGATGGAACGCGCTGATAACCGCGGCAGGGTGGATGTCTGGGATGTTGCGCTGCACGCGGCTGAATCTCTGGATATACTTGCGCAGGGGTTCTCCTTCCTTCTGGGCAAGCAGGTGGAGGTCACTCTCTTGGCCATGTGGTTTGTGGCCGCCTGTAAAGGCGCCGACAAACTGATGGCATAAATCCGCCCAAGAGGATATGGAGTTGTCCGGCAAGTGCATGAGCCAGGATCTGACTTCGGGCTTGAGCACGAGCGGGAATTAGTTGGCAAGGACCTTGTCGTCTCGCCCCCCGGCAGCTTGCACCGCAATGGTGTAGATGCTGAGGAACTCAGACGGGTGCGACTTGCCGTCGTACTTCTCCGGTACGTCTGGCTTGAAATGCTTCTGGTTGGGCCACTGGACTTGCCGCAACTCACGGGTAAACGCAGGACAACCTGTCGCGTACGGCAAGTTACCTGGCTCTCCGGGTGCTTGCATGTCAACAGAGGGCCCAGCACGCAGGTCTGATTGACGCCGCGCTTCTCTTCGGCGCTCGATGCGTGTTCGAGCGTCTTCTTGCTGTCTCTCATGAAGAACTTGGCGTTGATCGCAACGAGCTCGCGGATCTGACAACGCGGTGGAGTAGCCGTCAAGGTGGATCTGGTGAGTCGGCGATCTTGGCCTTCGGGGCGGAGAGTGCACAATGGTTGCACCCTCGCCGGTCTTGTCGCCACCGGCTCGCGCCTGGCTGACTTGCCGCGGCAGCGATGCGCTCGGCTGCTGTGGATTGTCACCGTTGGTGACGCCGATGAGGCTCTGGATAGTGGCCCTCCAGTCATCGATCTTCTCCGGCGTTGGAGGGTAGTCTAGGAGCAGCTGGGCACGTGCCAACGCTTCCGCCGGAGTGGTGGGCGGCGGCAGCGAACGGTGCGAGGAGCAAGATATGCTCGGACTCCTAACTGCGTTAGAAGGAGCAACATCTCGTCCAAGCGACCGCGCCACGCTCGCGCCAGCATGTTGGCGTGTATGCTGGTCCTGAGCACTCCGGGATCCGCTAGCTTGATCTTGGCCCAGCAGACGTATGGTACCGTGGGTACCATGACGCTGCTGGTCCCGCGCCTCCTGTGACGGGCGCGGTGCGTGCACGGACGCCGAGGTCTTGGAGTGCGCCCGGTCGTCGTGGGAGCCGACCGCGCCACCGATGCGCGGCGTAGTCTTGTCCTTGGACCTGGCAGCACCATGGGCCCCCTCGTCGGCGCCCGCTCTTCCGCCGGCATCTACCCCACCAGCCGTGCGCTCCGGTGATGGTGGGTTCGGCGCAGACGGAGCAGCCGCTTCCGAAGCCTTCTTCTTCGGCGGCATGTTGATGAAGACGATGAAGATTTGGCTTGTGCGAACGCTGGATCAGGTTCGCACAACCTCGACGCACCCCCTACCTGGCGCGCCAAAGATGTCGGGGGTTGCTGATCCGTCGCACACCTATGCGGTTCGGCAGACCGAGCCCCTTTTGGTTCGGCAGGAGGCGGTGGATGCACAAAGAGCAGATCGAGGCGAACGCACGAGTGAGACGATCGGTTTACCCAGGTTCGGGATGCACGGATGCGTAAAACCCTACTCCTGCTTTGGTGGTTGTATTGAGTTCTTGCTCGGGAGCGGCGAGTGCTACAGTACACTCAAGCAGCTGGCGAGACCGAGAGTGAGAATGGCTGTCCCCCCCTCTCTGTTGCGCATGGGTCTCCCTCCTTTTATATGTCTAAGGGGTCACCGACATGTGGCAACAAAGGTGAGGGTAAAAATGTAAAAGGGGTGGTAGTTGGCGCCACCGCCTGCTACAGTCGTATCCTACCTAACCCTGACGGCA
The DNA here is from genome assembly GCA_034509565.1 of Triticum monococcum. NCBI lineage: Eukaryota > Viridiplantae > Streptophyta > Magnoliopsida > Poales > Poaceae > Triticum > Triticum monococcum. Next base: position 358,478,244 of record CM067845.1, on the reverse strand, counting down.
GGGGACAAAGGCATTAAATGCCTATCTGTGTCGCTTAGACAGGGTGGAAAGGGACCGTCAGGGGCGCCATCGTTTGCCACGATGGCTCCTTGTCAGCGCCTGCTTGCCACCGCATGCCCCCGGCTGCACAGCCTCCCGCCACGTACGCCAAGAATGGTCCCAGAGCGACATGTTGGTGGGTGAGCTGGAGCGCGGGCTGCGGGGTAGTAGCTTGCCGTGGCAAGCGCCTTGCGGCGGATGTTGTCTTGTTGCGTCCGGGAGCTTGTCGCTCACCAGGTCTTGTCGCTCACCAGAGCGCCGCAGCGAGCTTCTTTAGATGCTTGGGTTGGTCTTCCCGGCAAGCTCCTCTTGCCGGGGTCTCGTCTCCTTCCCGGCAAGCTCCTCTTGCCGGGGCCTCGTCTCCTTCCCGGCAAGCTCCTCTTGCCGAGGCCTTGTTTTGCTCTTGGAGACTTTGTTCTTGAATGGCTCCAAAGGAACCACGGAGGGTCTTGGCGGTCGCCCGGCAAGCCTTGCCGCGGGTCGCTGTGACTGCCCGTGCACAAGTTTGGGATACTAAGGTACCCCTACTTTAGTACACCGACAAATGTAAATAAAGAATGAGTTCATTACAATACCTTAAAGTGGTGGTTTATTTTCTTATACTAATGGAGCTCATGAGATTTTCTGTTGGGTTTTGTGTTGTGATGTTTTCAAGTTTTTGGGTAAAGATTTGATGGATTTTGGAATAAGGAGTGGCAAGAGCCTAAGCTTGGGGATGCCCAAGGCACCCCAAGGTAAAATTCAAGTACAACCAAAAGCCTAAGCTTGGGGATGCCCCGAAAGGCATCCCCTCTTTCGTCTTCGTCTATCGGTAACTTTACTAGAGGCTATATTTTTATTCACCACATGATATGTGTTTTGCTTGGAGCATCTTGTATGATTTGAGTCTTTGCTTTTTAGTTTACCACAATCATCCTTATTGTACACACCTTTTGGGAGAGACACACATGAATCGGAATTTATTAGAATACTCTATGTGCTTCACTTATATCTTTTGAGCTAGATAATTTTGCTCTAGTGCTTCACATATATATTTTAGAGCACGGTGGTGGTTTTATTTTATAGAACTCATTGATCTCTCATGCTTCACTTATATTATTTTGAGATTCCTTTAGAACAACATGGTATTTTCCTTTAGCTATAAAATTAGTCCTATTATGATGGGCATCCAAGATGGGTATAATAAAAACTTTCATATAAAGTGCATTGAATACTATGAGAAGTTTGATTCCTTATGGGTGTTTTGAGATATGAAGATGGTGATATTAGAGTCATGCTAGTTGAGTAATTGTGAATCTGAGAGATACTTGTGTTAAAGTTTGTGATTCCCGTTGCATGCACGTATGGTGAACCGTTATGTGATGAAGTCGGAGCATGATTTATTTTTTGATTGTCTTCCTTATGAGTGGCGGTCGGGGATGAGCGATGGTATTTTCCTTCCAATCTATCCCCCTAGGAGCATGCGCGTAGTACTTCGTTTCAATAACTAATAGATTTTTGCAATAAGTATGTGAGTTCTTTAGACAAATGTTGAGTCCATGGATTATACACACTCTCACCCTTCCACCATTGCTAGCCTCTCTAGTACCGCACAACTTTCTCCGGTACCATAAACCCACCATTTACCTTCCTCAAAACAGCCACCATACCTACCTATTATGGCATTTACATAGCCATTCCGAGATATATTGCCATGCAACTTTCCACCATTCCGTTTATTATGACACGCTTCATCATTGTCATATTGCTTTGCATGATCATGTAGTTCACATCGTATTTGTGGCAAAGCCACCGTTCATAATTTTTCATACATGTCACTCTTGAATCATTGCACATTCCGGTACACCGCCGGAGGCATTCACATAGTCATATTTTGTTCTAAGTATCGAGTTGTAATTCTTCAGTTCTAAGTAAATAAAAGTGTGATGATCATCATTATTAGAGAATTTTCCCAGTGAGGAAAGGATGATGGAGACTATGATTCCCCCACAAGTAGGTATGAGACTCTTGACGAAAAATATAAAAAAGAGAAAAAAGAGGCCATAAAAGGAGAAAAGTCCTAAATAAAAAATGAGAGAAAAAGAGAGAAGGGGCAATGCTACTATCCTTTTCCACACTTGTGCTTCAAAGTAGCACCATGACCTTCATGATAGAGAGTCTCCTATTTTGTCACTTTCATATACTAGTGGGAATTTTTCATTATAGAACTTGGCTTGTATATTCCAAGGATGGGCTTCCTCAAAATGCCCTAGGTCTTCGTGAGAAAGTGAGTCGGATGCACACCCACTGTCGGTGTCAAAACCAGCGGATCTCGGGTAGGGAGTCCCGAACTGTGCCTCTAGGCCGGATGGTAACAGGAGGCAAGGGACACGAAGTTTTACCCAGGTTCGGGCCCTCTTGATGGAGGTAAAACCCTACGTCATGCTTGATTAATATTGATGATATGGGTAGTACAAGAGTAGATCTACCACGAGATCGGAGAGGCTAAACCCTAGAAGCTAGCCTATGGTATGATTGTTGTTCTACGGACTAAAACCCTCCGGTTTATATAGACACCGGAGAGGGTTAGGGTTACACCAAGTCGGTTACAATGGTAGGAGATCCACATATCCGTATCACCAAGCTTGCCTTCCACGCCAAGGAAAGTCCCTCCCGGACACGGGACGAAGTCTTCAATCTTGTATCTTCATAGTCCAGGAGTCTGGCTGAAGGTATTGTCCGGCCATCCGGACACCCCCTAATCCAGGACTCCCTCAGTAGCCCCTGAACCAGGCTTCAATGACGACGAGTCCGGCGCGCAGATTGTCTTCGGCATTGCAAGGCGGGTTCCTCCTTCAAGTACTTCATAGAAGATTTCGAACAAAAAGATAGTGTCCGGGTCTGCAAAATAAGTTTCCACATATTGCCATAGAGAGAATAATATTTATGCAAATCTAATCTGCTGACGTATTCCGTAGTGTGACATTGCACCACGGCTAAGCCTTTATTCGAATCGTTTTATTATCCCACCTCAGCGTGTCAGGCGAGGCGGTTTCCTTGGCACGTCTTGTTAAAGCAGAGATCGTGTCCCCTTATTCCAGGATTCTCATCGATACGGGCGCGGGTAATCCAACCGCTTCTAGGACTCCTAGACTATAGGCAAGCCCAAATGGCCACGGAGAGGACGCTTGATATTCACCCTCTTTATAAAGGGACAAGGCTTTTATTTGTTTCCCCCGTGCTCAATCGAATCCTTCCCCCACCTTAAGCTCAAACACACAAAGTTCAGGTCAGGTGCTCCGAACCTTCAATCATGTCCGGATCTAGCCTTCAAGGCCAATGGATGCCTTCCTCCGTCATGGAAGAAGACATCAAAAAGTTGAGGGAGGCCAGATATCTGACCGCCGAGGTTTCGCATTGGCTGCCTGCCCAAGGGCAGGCCGTCCCCTCCCCCGAACCCAACGAGAACGTCGTGTTCGTCTCCCACTTCCTCTAAGGTCTAGGCCTTGCTCCGGGTTTCCCCTCACTTTGGCATGTGGCTCAAGACCTTTGAAGTAAAGCCGAAGATGATCGAGGGGCAACATGCAGCGTGCGGAGGTGCCTCAATATGCAAGATGACGGGAGCTCCATGGCCCAAAGGTTCCATTCCAGAGGTGTCTGAATTGTGGCAACAGGAGTGGTTCTACATCACGGCTCCTAGAAGGAACAAGTGGGAGGCCGCCCCTGTTTTCCGCTCGGGCCCTCCACCACAACTGATGTCATGGATCAGCAGAGGTCTGAGCTGGGGTCCAGCCAAGGACGTGCCTATACTGCAAAGCCGCATTCGAGATCTCTTCAATGGAGATTTTAGTTTGGTTGCGGTAATACAAGTTATGTTGGTTCGTCAAGTCCAGCCTTGCAAACGCCGACCCCTTAGCTTGTGGGAGTTCAATCCCGAGGGACCGCGTGTCATTCAAAATTTGTACAAGTCATTCTTCGGACCTCAGGTAGAGTATCCGGAAATCACCGAGGACGTGGGCCTGAGCAGTAACCGCGTCGCAGAACAGGTAAGGAATCTTCCGGCCAAACATACTATCTCTCATTTGTTACAAAGTTATTTCTGAAAGTTTGCTTTTTGACCAGGACTGGCTAACAAAGGCAAAGTTGATTCAGTGTTCGGCCCCCCTCCCTGAGGGTTTGGACAATCCGGTATTGGAAAAGATGCTCCAGGTCGCACCTTGCCCGGAGCCCTTGAAGGAAGATACTGGGAGGATAATACGGGCGGACGCGGGCCCCCAACGCTGCCCATTCTAACCGAGGGAGCGAGCGTATCCATGAAGGAAGACGACTGGAGGAGGAAAAGGACTGCGCCCGGGGATTCGGAAGCCGAAGCTTCCAAACGGGAGAACAAGTCTCCCATAGAGGGTCCTACCTTGGGGGGTGCTTTTGCCGCACAAAGTCCGCGGGGGGATCAATTCTCCCGCGAGTCGTAAGTGACCCGAAATACTTTAATAGTACATGTATGCCATCTTTTTCTTTTGAGAAAATAACCACCGCATATATCTTTGCAGGTCGGGCCTTAGCCCCTCTCAAATGAGCTCATCTTCGGGGGATCTTCTTCCAGAGATGATGGAGAGCGAAACGCCTCCTCCGGACTCCTCCGGACTCCTCCGCTCCGGAAGCGGGCGACCCCGAAGTGTCGTCGTGGAGGGCCTCTCCGAGTCCGGTGAGGCCAGAAGATAATCGCATTGACCCCGGAAGCTCCCAGTGTCCAGCTCCCGAAGAGAGCAGACAAAAGAGTCCGACACCGTCTAGTGTGCTATCGGATGTTCTGAGGGAGTTGGTGGGGCGAGCAGCCATCGCAGATGAACACGTATGCTGATGAATACGGTGATGGAGAGAATCTCGTCCGCCGAAAGCGGATTGCATGAAGCTTTTATGAGTCTACTGACAGGCTTTGAGGTACATAAAATAATGTATGATAGTCCTGCACATGCTAGGTGTGCCCTATGTAGATAGTAGCCCCTGAGACTCTGGTTGTCGTCGGAAATGACGATGAACAGAGGATCATATTCCCAGGTAATAACCATACTGCCTCTATGTGCAGGTGATGGAAGCTCTGGTGGCTAGCCTGACTAGTGATTTTGCCCATTTAAAACGGCAGTTGGATGCGGCAGACGCCGACATCGAGCTTGTTAACAAAAGGCTTGACAAGGCACAGGGTAAGTGTCATTATCTGGTAAATGCCACATAGTAAGAGCAGCATGATGCAGTATCTTTAATATGTTGTGACTGCAAATGGAGTTGCCACTGTTGAAGCCTTCTGGGCAGAACTTGCCCGAGCCAAGGAACAAGCGAGGTTTGCTAATGGGGCTGCTTTGAAGGCGACCGAAGAGTTGAAAGGCGAGAAGGCCGCGCATGGCGAGAGCCGAGATAAGATGGCCAAGATGGCCATAGAATTAAAAGCCGTCGCCAACCGTTGCCGGGTTCTTGAAAAGGAAAACCTAGCGAAGGCATCGGACCTTGAGAAGGCTGCTGCGATGAGAAAAGACATCCGCTCTGCTATGAGGGCGAAGACGGAGGAGCTGCGGGAAGCCGGGGATATTGTAGCTGGGAAATCCTTTATGTTGTGGAGGAAGTTCGGAGATCCACGGTATGCCCCTCTGGATCGGCTGTGGAGTTCGGAGGATGTGTATATGGATTTGGCAGCGAGCGCTGCCGATGCGGCCAAGTACTTGCAGGGTCAGACGGACCGTGAAGTGGACCAGCTGTTTTGGACACAATTCCATTCTCCCGAGCGCCCGCTTTCATTGACTGACCAATTAGCCGAATGGGCCGAACTGAATAGGTTGTCCGGACTCGCCATGAGGTCTGTTGTGGATCAGCTATGGCCGGAAAGGCCAAAACCGAACAACTATTTCAGCTTGGTGCAGCAGTTCCTTGACGTGGTGCCGCGCATTAATGCAATGAAGAGGTCGGCGTGCATAGAGAGATCACGGATGGCCTTTGCCTGTGTTAAAACATACTGGGCGGAGATGGATGCTACCACTGTTGCAGCGAGGGATTCGGCCATAGGCCGAATGGCTGCTGAGCACTACTTTGAAGAAGTTCTTGAGGGTGCTCGTTTGATAGAGACCCAGTTCTCAAAAAATATTATGTTTGAGTGATATGTAATCTCATTGTAAGCGAAATGCTTTTATAAATTTTTATAAGGCTATTTTTATACTTTTGCCTGAAAGTAATATGATGCCTCCTGGGTGGCCATTTATGTATACATGCGTATAACCTGAAAGATTGCAGCCGTCGGCTTCAAACCCCATGCATATAATGCGGAGCTTCTCGCAAAAAACACGCGTTCGAACTTAACCCAACGTCTTGGTCCTATTAAGGAGGTGATAGCGGATCGAGCGAGGCAACCGGACTATAATGCTTTAGCACTTTCACTTAGCCATAGGAGTTTGACAGTGGGGCTACTAGATAGCCCCTGGTGGCTCCGCACTCTCCCGATCCCGGGGTGCGTACATGAATGGCCGAAAAACGGATCTTCGTTAAGGCGGAGGAATTCTAACATTCCAACAGGTCATCGAGTGGTTGACCAGTCTCACGCTATATCATGACAGTCAGTTTTCGGCTTTCTCTACTGAGGTGCTCGTCTGGATGAACCAGGGCACAATCGCAGTAGTTCTCCTGGTGCTACCTTAGCCGGTAAAGCGTAACGTAAGGCACCAAAACATAGGAGCCGGGCAAACCCAACATTTGACCAAAGACAATGATTCGGATCTGATGCATATAGGGCCAAACTCGCGACGCCGAACACTCCCTAAGGTATTCGGTCTTTGTGGTATAAACCGGGCCTAAATACTGGCCTTTGTAAGAAGCCCCTTGTGTCCAGGTACGTGCATTGTTCTGGCATGGCCACATCCCAAGACGTCAGCATCCTTCTCAACGGTGGATATGTATCAACAAGAGACACTAAAAAAGGTTTACGCAGGGTCTTAATCTAAAAAGAATCCTTGGAGCGGGTCCCTGCTGCAGTCCGCGTCTGTGTCTCCGTTGTGTCGTATCCTGGACGGGTGTAGCACGATGATCGTCTGTAAAAGATAGGAATTTAGGTGAAAAAGTTGTCGTGCAAAAAGATAGTTTTAAAGAAACCATGTATAATTCAAGATGAGAAAAAATTGCCATTTGTCTGCGCGCGTTGAGCCCCTTGTATTGACAAATAGGGGTGTGACCATATATTCGGTATAAATAGCGGCGCCGGACTTGATTAGTTGTGTATGAGGTCTTGACGACCTATTCGATGCTTTCGCTGGTCCGGGCACCTTTAGTGTGCGGCTGCCAAGGCAGCCGCACTCTCTTCGGCACGCAGAGATCGTTTGATATTTCTGTTCACTAAAATGATGCCACGTGGACCGGGCATCTTGAGTGTGAGGGAGGCGTAGTATGGTATTGCATTAAAGCGAGCGAAAGCTTTGCGTCCGAGCAGTGCTTGATAGCCACTTTGGAACAGAGCAATTTGGAAGGTTAAATGCTCACGACGGAAGTTATCAGGGGAGCCGAATATAACTCGTAGTAGGAGGGAGCCCGTACAATGAGCCCCTGGGCCTGGCGTTACTCCTTTAAAGGTAGTATTGCTATGGCAAATTTTTGTTGGGTCTAACCCCATCCCGCGGATTGTATCCTAATATATTAGGTTTAGATTGCTGCCACCGTCCATCAAGACTCGTGTGAAGTGATATCCGCCAATTACTAGGTCTAATACCAGGGCAGCCCATCCTGCGCGGCGGATACTTACTGAGTAATCGCGATGGTCGAAAGTGATTGGTTGAGACGACCAGTGGCAGGACTTCGCGGTGACAGGCACTTGGGTATATTTTCCTGGGAGTGCCGCGTTGTTTTTTCCCTTGATCACGTGTAACACGTTTACTATTTTGACTTATGGTGGAAATTTCTTTTGTTCCCCAGTGTCTTGCTTGGGAGGCTCGTCCTCGTCTTCACTTGGTGTATCCTCCCCCTTGTCTACGGTGTTGAGCTTGCCGGAGTGCTTGAAGACCCAACATTTTCTGTGGGTATGATTAGCAGGTTTACCAGGGGTACTATGGATCTGACATACTTGGTCCAGAATTTTGTTGAGGCTGGACAGTTCATCCCTGATGCCTTTAGAGGGCGGCTTTTGCTGACCTAGCCGAGAGCTTTTGAATCTGGCGTTTACTGTCGTGCCCTTTGTGCTGTCTTCTTTATTCCAGCGTTTGTTATTGCTGTTGCACCGTGATTTCCCATTTCCATCTCTAACTTCAGATGTACTGGGGTCGCTGGTGCTGCATCTGGCTAGCCAGCTGTCCTCACCCGCGCAAAAGCGGGTCATGAGGCTTGTTAATGCGGCCATCGTTCTCGGCTTATTTTGGCCGAGATGTCTCGCGAGCCATTCGTCACGGACGCTATGCTTAAAAGATGCCAAGGCTTCGGTGTCCGGACAGTCGATAATCTTGTTCTTTTTAGTAAGAAACCTGTTCCAAAGCTTTCGGGCTGACTCTCCGGGCTGTTGAGTTATATGACTCAAATCGTCCGCATCCGGAGGTCGGACATAAGTCCCTTGAAAATTTTCCCGAAAGGCGTCCTCGAGCTCTTCCCAACTTCCAATGGAGCTTTTGGGGAGGCCTTTAAGCCAGTGACGAGCTGGCCCTTTGAGCTTGAGGGGTAAGTACATGATGGCGTGGAGATCATCTCCTCAAGCCATATGGATATGAAGGATGTAGTCCTCAATCCAGACCCTAGGGTCTGTTGTTCCGTCGTATGTCTCTATGTTTACGGGTTTGAATACTTCTGGAAATTCATGGTCCAGCACCTCATCGGTGAAACATAGGGGGTGTGCGGCACCCCTGTAGCTGGGTGTACCGCGTTGTTCGGATGTTTGTTGTGTTGAATTGTATGCTGGGGCGCGCTTCCGTGGTCCATAGATGGATCTTGTTGCGCCGTCCCTTGGGTGCGAGCCCTCGCATGGGTCGCGTGTTGTATTGTGAGTGGCTGTCGGTGTACTAAAGTAGGGGTACCTTAGTATCCCGAACTTATGCACGGGCAGTCGCAGCATCCCGCGGCAAGGCTTGCCGGGCGACCGCCAAGATCCTCCGTGGTCCCTTTGGAGCCATTCAAGAACAAAGTATCCAAACCAAGGAGACAAGGCCCCGGCAAGAGGAGGTTGCCGGGAAGAAGACAAGACCCCGGCAAGAGGAGCTTGCCGGGGAGGCCAACCAAGGCACCTCAAGGAACTTGCCGCAGCGCACCATGTGTCCCGGCAAGACCCAGTGAGCGACAAGCTCCTGGACGCGACAAGATAATAACCGCGGCAAGGCACTTGCCGCGGCAAGCTTCCATCCTGTACCTGCGCTCCAGCACATCCACCAACGTGTCGCTCTGGGACCCTTCCAGGCGTACGTGGCGGAAGGCTGTGCAGCCAGAGGTACACGGTGGCAAGCGGCGCTGACAAGATAGCCATCGTGGCAAGCAATGGCGTCCCTAGCGGTCCCTTTCTGCACCGTCTAGGCGACACAGACAGGCATTTAATGCCTTTGTCCCCTGCCATTAGGGTTAGGTACGATAACACTGTAGTAGGCGGCGGTGCCAACCGCATGCCTTTTTACATTTTTACCCTCATCTACGTTGCCACCTGTCAGTGACCCCTTAGACATATAAAAGGAGGCCCATGTGCAACATAGAGGGGGTCGGACAATCATTCTCACGCTCGGTCTGGCTAGCTGCTGGTGTGTACGTAGCAATCAGCGCTCTCGAGCAAGAATCCAATACAATCACAAGCAGGAGTAGGGTTTTATGCATCCGTGCGGCCCGAACCTGGGTAAACCGATCGCGTGCTCGTGCGTTTCGCCTCGATCTGCTCTTCGTGCTCTCTCCGCCCCCTGCCGAACCGAAAGGGGCCTCGCTCCGCCGTGGTCCCATAGGTGTCCGAGGGATCTGTCACTGCCGACATCTTTGGCGCGGCAGGTAGGGGTGCGTCGAGGCTGTGTGAATCTGATCCGGCGTTCGCACGAGCCGAATCTTCATCATCTTCATCGACATGCCACTGAAGAAGAAGATTTCGGAGGCAGCTGCTCCGTCTGCGCCGAGCCCACCATCGCCGGAGCGAACGGCTGGTGGGGTAGACGCCGGCGGAAGAACGGGCGCCAACAAGGGGGCTCATGGTGCTGCCAGGTCAAAGGACAAGACTGCGGTGCACATCGGCGGCGCGGTCGGCTCCCACAACGGCCGAGCGCACTCCAAGACCTCGGCGTCCGTACACACACCGCGCCCATCGCAGGAGGCGCGGGACCAGCAGCGTTATGGTACTCACGGTACCATACGTTTGCTGGGCCAAGATCAAGCTGGTGGATCCCGAAGTGCTCAAGACCAGCATGCGCGCCAACATGCTGGCGCGAGCGGGGCACGGTCACCTAGACGAGGTACTGCTCCTTCTAATGCAGTTAGAAGTCTGAGCATATCTCGCTCCTCACACCGTTCGCCGCCGCCGCCCACCACTCCGGCAGAAGCATTGGCACGGGCCCAACTGCTTCTAGATTACCCTCCGGCGCCAGACAAGATCGACGACTGGAGGGCCACCATTCAGAGCCTTATCGGCTTCGCCAACAGCGACAGTCCACGGCAGCCGAGTACTTCGCTGCCGCGGCTAGTCAGCCAGGCGCGAGCCGGTGGCGACAAGACCGGTGGGGGTACAACCACTGTGCACTCCCCAGCCTGAACGCCAAGATCGCTGACTCGCCGGATCCACCTTGACAGCGACTCCACCGCGTCATCAGATCCACGAGCTCATCACAATCAGCGCCAAGTTCTCCACGAACGACAGCAAGAAGACGCTCGTACTCGCATCGAGCGCCAAAGAGAAGCGCGGCGTCAATCAGACCTACGCGCTGGGCCCTCTGTTGACATGCATGCGCCCGGAGAACCAGGCGACTTGCCGTACGCGGTAGGTTGCCCTGCGTTTACCCGTGAGCTGCGGCAAGTCCAGTGGCCCAGCCAGAAGCGTTTCAAGCCAGACGTACCGGAGAAGTACGACGGCAAGTCACACCCGTCGGAGTTCCTCAGCATCTACACCATTGCGGTGCAAGCTGCCGGGGGGCGAGACGACAAGGTCCTTGCCAACTACTTCCCACTGGTACTCAAGCCCGAAGTCAGGTCCTGGCTCATGCACTTGCCAGACAACTCCATATCCTCTTGGGCGGACTTGTGCCATCAGTTTGTCTGCGCCTTTACGGGCGGCCACAAACCCCATGGCCAAGAGAGTGACCTTCACCTGCTTGCCGAGAAGGAAGGAGAGACCCTGCGCAAGTATATTCAGAGATTCAGCCGTGTACAGCGCAACATCCCAGACATCCACCCTACCGTGGTTATCAGCGCGTTCCATCAGAACGTGCGTAATCGCAGGATGCGGGAGGAGATGGCAATGAGCAGGATCAGAGACGTCAGCGAGTTGTACGCCCTGGCCAACAAGTGTGCACGCACTGAAGAAGGGAGGAAACTCCCCGGAGAGAATACTGGAGCAGGAGGATCTGACAGCGAAGATGCTGCCCCGGTAAAGAAAAACCGGAGGCGCAACAGGAAGAAGAAAGGCAAAGAAGTACTAGTCGTTGAGCAGTCCGGCAACGACGGTGGCGCCAAGCAAGCCAAAGTTGGCAGCTCCGGCAAGGAGGTTACCGCATGCACCAACTGCCAAGCTGTGGTGGCCGCCGACAAGCAGGACGGCTCCGACAAGCAGTACTGCAAGATCCACCGCACCAAGGGCCATGATCTCCAGAGCTGCAAGAAGGTCGAGCAGCTTGTCCAGCAACAAAAGGCTGAGTACGAGCGGCGCGACAAGGAGAGAGCCCAAGGAGGCGGTGGAGAGGCCGGCAAGAAGCGCGCTGGCCGGGGAGGACGCCGCGGCAAGGCCAAGCAGCGGCAAGGAGACAGACCTCCCCGCGGCCGCGACAAGGATGAAGACGAAGACGACGACGAAGACATGGATGATGTCGAGAACAGTGAGCAGGAGTTTCAGAAAGCTATAGAAGTCTTGTGTGTTGACGGTGGCGCTTCTCTGCATACTTCCCACCGCCAACTCAAGCAATGGGCGCGGGAAGTCAATGCGGCAGAACCACCTGTCGAATCGCGCAAACTTCTGAAATGGTCCAGCACGCCTATCATCTTTGACATTGAGGACCACCCTGATCGCATAACTGCGGTCGGGTGCTTGCCACTGTTGGTTTCACCAACTATACGCAAGCTCAAGGTCACTAAGATGTTAGTTGACGGCGGGGCCTGCTTAAATCTGATCTCCTCCGCTGTACTCCAGAAACTCCAGATCCCTGATAGCGAGCTCGAAGAAACCGGCACATTCCAAGGAATTAACCTGGGAAGGAGCAAGCCAAAAGGGAAGGTCACGTTGCCGGTAACATTTGGCAGCGAAATGAACTTCAGGACTGAGAGGGTCACTTTTGACGTTGCCGATTTCCCATTGCCCTACAATGGCATACTTGGTCATCCAGCACTCGCCAAGTTGATGGCAGCCTCTCACTATGCATACAACTTGCTCAAGATGCCAGGCCCGATAAGCGTCATCTCTGTCCCTGGAGACAAGAAAGACACTCTTATCTGCGCTGACAAGATCTACCGGGAAGCAGCAGCTGCAACAGATCGCAAGATACTTGCCGCTGAAGCTCCCGGCGGGAAGAAGAAGACCAAGTCCGGCAAGAGCTCTGATGCCCACTCCGGCAAGCGCACCTCCTCGGAGTGCTGCGCTGTCGTCGAGGAGGCACCATCGAGCTCCACCGGCAAGTGTAAGAAGGCAATGGCAGCTCCACCACATACCAAGAAGGTGTCCGCCAAGGAGGACGGCACTGGTGGTACCTTCACCATCAGTGCCACGCTTGACCCTAAATAGGAAAGCGCGCTCGTTCCTTTCCTGCGGGCAAACGTCGACGTGTTTGCGTGGCAACCGTCTGACATCCCCGGTGTTCCCAGGAAAGTAATTGAGCACCATCTTGCCGTTTGTCCTCATGCGCGGCCCGTCAAGCAGAAGGTCAGAAAACAAGCAGTAGAGCGCCAAGAGTTCATAGCAGAAGAAATCAAGAAATTGGAAGCAGCAGGCCTTGTCAGAGGAGTGCTCCATCCTACGTGGTTGGCCAATCCTGTAGTCGTGCATAAGGCAAATGGGAAATGGAGGCTTTGTATCGACTTTACTGATGTTAATAAAGCTTGTCCCAAAGATCCATTTCCCTTGCCGCGCATTGACCTGATTGTTGACTCCACAGCCGGATGTGATTTGCTTTCATTTCTTGACGCATATTCAGGATACCATCAGATTTTCATGGCAGAAGAGGATGAGGAGAAAACCGCATTCATTACTCCATGTGGCACGTACTGTTTCATACGGATGCCTTTCAGATTAAAGAATGCTAGCTCAACATTTGCAAGAGTAGTCCATGTCGCTCTGAAGCCGCAAATACACAGAAATGTGGAGGCCTACATGGATGATATAGTGGTCAAGAGCAAGGACAGGGCAACTCTGATCCAAGATTTAGAAGAGACTTTTGCAAATTTGCGCAAGATCAACCTCAAGCTCAGCCACGAGAAGTGCGTGTTTGGAGTCCCTTCCGGCAAGCTTCTCGGGTTCTTTGTGTCTCAGTGAGGAATCGAAGCCAATCCCGACAAGATCAAGGCCATCGAGCAGATCGAAGCACCAAAACGCGTCAAGGATGTACGGAAGCTTGCTGGTTGCGTGGCTGCTCTCAGCAGGTTTATCTCTCGGTCTGCTGAGCGCGCCCTGCCGTTTTTCAAAATTTTCAAAAAAGGCAGGTCCAATGAAATGGACTCCGGAAGCGGAGGCTGCGCTGCAGGACTTGAAGAGATACCTGTCCTCCATTCCAACACTTGTCGCACCTAAGCCGCAAGAGAAGTTGCTGCTGTACATAGCGGCAACCAATAGAGTGGTTAGTGCTGCGTTAGTAGCGGAGAGGGAGGCAGATGACGAGCCAGCAACCGCGGCAAGCACATCCAGCGACAAGCAGGGGGCTTCCCCGACAAGCTCTGGTCCCGACAAGCATGGATCGGCGCAGATGCAAGAGGAGATACAGAAGAAGATGGTGCAGCGCCCAGTTTACTTTGTCAGTTCCCTTTTGCAGGGGGCTAGGTCAAGGTACTCTGGTGTGCAGAAGTTGCTTTTCGGCCTTCTCATGGCCTCGAGAAAGCTGCGTCATTACTTCCAAGCACATGAGATCACAGTTGTCACTCGCTTTCCGTTGAAGAGCATATTGCAAAATCCAGAAGCAACAGGCAGGATTGTCGAGTGGGCACTGGAATTGTCAAGCTTTGGCCTCAAATTTGAGAGTACATCAACAATCCAAAGCAGAGCATTGGCAGAGTTCATAGCAGAGTGGACGCCAACTCCAGATGAAGAAATTCCAGAGACGAGCATCCCCGTCAAGGAAACAAGCAAAGAGTGGCTCATGTACTTTGACAGTGCCTTCTCGCTGCAAGGCGCCGGTGCTGGCGTGCTGCTTGTCGCACCCACCGGAGAGCACCTCAAATACATAGTCCAGATGCACTTTCCCAAGGAGCAAGTGACAAACAAACTGCAGAGTATGAAGGCTTGCTTGCCGGTCTCAGGATCGCGGCAGAACTTGGGATTAAGAAGCTCATAGTCAGGGGTGACTCACAGCTTGTCGTCCGCCAAGTGAACAAGAATTACCAGAGTCCTTTGATGGAAGCTTACGTTGACGAAGTGAGAAAGCTAGAAGAGCACTTTGACGGCCTGCAGATGGAGCATGTCCCAAGAGCTCAGAATGACATTGCCGATGGCCTGTCAAAGTGCGCTGCACTTAAATTACCTGTGGAACTAGGGATTTTTGTGCTCAAATTGACTCAGCCGTCCGTAACACCGTCAACTGGACAGAGCAAAAAGAGGAAGTTGATTTCTGGTGACTATTTTCCGGCAGAGCTTCCCGAATCCGCCGCCAAGAAGGTCCCCAAGATCAACACCAAGAGTGCTGAGGAGCGGTCTGCTCCGGCATGCCCTAGGGTTTGTTCCGTTGAAGCAGACACTCCCGACAAGTTTTGCTCCGGCAAGCTTGCCGGGGAACGTCAAGCTCCGGTAGAGCCGCAGGCTCTTGCCATAGAAGCGGATGTTCCCGCAGCAGCAGATGTGCCTTTAGTCCTTGTTGTCGAGCCACAGGCTCCAACATGGGCGCAGCAGATTGTCCGTTTCCTTCAGACAGGAGAACTTCCCGAAGAGCAAGAAGAAGCGGAAAGAGTAGCCCGGCAGTCTAGTATGTACCAGTTTGTCGATAACACACTGTGCAGAAGAAGACTCAACGGTGTGAAATTGAAGTGTATTCCCCGGGAAGATGGACAAAAGCTGTTGGCAGAAATACATGGAGGCATATGTGGTCACCACATTGGCGCAAGAGCCCTTGTCGGAAAAGCATTCCGGCAAGGCTTCTTCTGGCCGACAGCCCTCCAGGATGCAACTGCACAAGTAACCAAGTGTGAAGCGTGCCAGTTTCATTCCAAGCAGATACACCAGCCAGCTCAAGCTCTCCAGACGATCCCTTTATCCTGGCCATTTTCGGTCTGGGGGCTCGACATCCTCGGCCCCTTTCCCCGAGCTGTCGGGGGCTTTGAGTACTTGTACGTTGCGATCGACAAGTTCACAAAGTGGACGGAAGTGGAACCAGTGAGGAAGGTGACAGCACAGTCCGCAGTCAAGTTCTTCAGGTCGATTGTTTGCCGTTCCGGGATCCCTAACAGGATAATCACCGACAACGGTACGCAATTTACGAGCTGCACCTTCATGCAGTACGTCCAAGATCTTGGCGCCAAGGTCTGCTTCGCTTCTGTTGCTCACCCGAGAAGCAACGGTCAAGCAGAGAGGGCAAATGCTGAAGTGCTGCGCGGGCTCAAGACCAGAACTTTCGATAGGCTGCACAAGTGCAGAAGAAACTGGATCGAGGAGCTGCCGGTGGTTCTTTGGTCGATCAGGACGACGCCAAATCGAGCCACTGGTCAGACACCTTTTGCTCTAGTCTATGGAGCAGAGGCAGTTCTCCCCACAGAACTCATATACGGGTCGCCTCGAGTGCTCGCTTACGATGAGCTCGAGCAAGAGCAGCTGCGACAAGACGACGTGCTGCTCCTTGAGGAAGACCGTCTTTCGGCTGCTGTACGAGCTGCTCGCTACCAGCAAGCTTTGCGCCGCTACCATAGCCGCAAAGTTAACGCCAGAAGTCTCGAGGAAGGCGACCTTGTTCTTTGGCGCGTTCAGTCCGCCAAGAATTCAAACAAGTTGACGCCGAAGTGGGAAGGCCCTTACCGGGTGAAACGAGTCACTAGGCCTGGCGCTGTCCGCCTGGAGACTGAAGATGGCATCCTAGTGAGCAACTCCTGGAATATTGAGCATCTTCGCAAGTTTTACCCGTAGGGCGCGGTTGCCGGAACCCGTTCCGGCAACCACCTTTTGTACAAGTCTTGCCGCTGTTGCATGTAATCCTTTGTACAAAGCCGGGCGCAGATCCCGTGCATAAATATCATGTGCTCAGCACACCTTCTCGATTTCATGCTTTTTAATTTTTGCATGTATTATCTGACATTTTGTGCAGCACTTACCCCCGATAAGCAATAACGAGCCATAAAGCTCCATAGTGTTATTTCGTGCTCTTTCTTTTTTGCAAGGAAAAGGAGGTCCCCTCATGCACAAGTTTGCCGGGGGAAGGGAGAAGATACGGTATGGACCAGGTGTCGTTCAAGAAGGTTTCGCCTTGCCGGGAAGCAAGTAACAAAAAAGATAAGTTGCCAAAGTTTGAGCAATCAGATTCCCTTTAAATTTTTAAGTTATTTTCCTTGAACGACCGTGCTTTGTATGGAAAACCTGTGCGCGGAGGAACCAACTCGTAGCTAGTTGCGCCCTTACTGTTGTTTCGAGTCCGCTCAACAACTTAAGTGAGCTGCGACTAGCCGCGGCAAGGTTTCTTGTCGGCT
This sequence comes from Triticum monococcum, assembly GCA_034509565.1. Lineage (NCBI taxonomy): Eukaryota > Viridiplantae > Streptophyta > Magnoliopsida > Poales > Poaceae > Triticum > Triticum monococcum. The sequence continues at coordinate 358,461,234 of CM067845.1, read as the reverse complement.
GCGGCACCGCCAGTAGGCTGCTGACGTTCCGCACTCAGCGCCCGCAGCAAAGGTGCCTGTGCCGACAAGTTCCCTAAAAGCGCAGGGTAAAAACATACAAAGGAAAGAATCAAGTAAAGGAAATAACATAGCAATTACTACCCAGGATAGAGTATATTACAAAATAACTTGTCGCAGCTCTAACAGACTGTTTTTCATAACATAAATAACAGCGACAAGGAAGGAAGAAGATGGGCGGCCTAGTCTACACGGTCACCCTCGACCCTCTTGATGCCGCTCACCCTATCCACAATAGGTGCGACAAGGGCCTTGAGCTCCTCGAGATCAGCATCTGGCGGCAGGCTTCGGAGGACGTTGGTGAGGCGGAGGCCCGGGTTGCGGAAGGCCACCTTCATCAGCACCTTCTGAAGAGCTCCCGTGCAGATCTTGCGCGACTCGTCGGCAAGCTGCTTCGGGATCCCTTCCCGGAGTCGTCGGAGTGCCGTCGCCACGCCCTTGAAGAACAAGGTGAGCTTGGCGCTGGGTTGGAGGTTCTCGTCGGATGGGTACCCGAGATCCACCATCCCCAGCTGCGCCAACTCCTTGTCGATGTTGGCGGCGACGTTCACCAGACCCTCCGTCCAGTGCTCCACGTTCTCCGACAAGGTCTTCTGGGCGGCAGCAGCACTCGCTAGCAGCACCTTGCCGGCCTCGACTTCCTCCTTTAGGGCCGTCTCTTGCTCCTTGGCGCCGTCCAGAGATTTCGTCAGAGCCGCCAGCTTCACTTCGAGATCAGCGTTGGAGTTCTTGGCGGCGTCCAGTTCCTAGCCCTTCTCGGCGAGAAGGGCCTGCAGCTCCGAATAGCTGTTGGCATCCTTCTCCCGCTCAAGCTTGAGCGCGGCAAGCTCGTCGCCGCTCGCCTTGAGACCCGCCTCCAGCTGCACCACCTTCAGCTCCAGCTCAGTCTTGGCGGCCTCGGCAGCTGCGGCGGCATCCTCGGCTTGCTTGAGGGCTCCGCCAACTGCTCGCTCGCGCGCGGCAAGCTCGTCCTCGTGGCTGTCGAGGTTGACCTTCCGCTGCGCCAAGTCACCCTCCTGCGAAGACAACTTCTCCGCGGCAAGCCGTTGGCGTTCTTCGACGTCAGCCTTCTCGAGAAGGAAGGCTTGCTGCGCTTCGGCAAGTTGCTCCCGCTCCTTCGCCAGGGAGCGAAGAGCTTCCTGGTTGGCACCCCGGAGCTCCACCGCGCGTTTCTCGATGTCAACCCCCGCCTTCGCGACGAGTGCTTCGCGGGACTCCAGCTTGGCCTGCCGGGCGCGGTAGAGTGCCACTAACTTCCGCAGCAGACGCTCCTCTTCGGGTTCGCTGCTGCTGCTTGGCGCGTCGACCAGCTTTAGCCCGGCGGAGGCAAGTACTTCTCCGTCAAGCATTTCTCCTTCGACCGGCGCCCTGGAGCTCGACGCCCAGGGGAGGTTGATGAAGACATCATCGCCGGCCTTCAGGAAGACGCCGGGCTGGGGCTCTTTGGAGCCTGGCGCGGCAGCAGCGGCGGAGGAGTCGGCGGTCGGAGCAGCGCCCGGCGCTCCTGCAGCCTCTGGGTCGTCAGTACGACCGCCAGATTCCCCACCCGCTTCCGTGGCGGCAGCCCTGGCGGCCTCCTCGCCGGCGGGCTCGCCGGCGCCGGCCGCTTCCTCGGCGGCAACAGCGTCGTCGGCGGCGACTTCAGTTTCCATCGGCTCTACACCAGATGGATCTGACAGCTGGAAGATGGGAGAAGATTCAGGCAAAATTCAAACAAAATCCAAGAAGGAGATCAAAAGAAAAAGAGCCCAAGGGGAGTTTGAAGCAAGGAAATTAACTGTGCTAGGCTCGGCAGTAGTGGTCTTCGTCGCCGGGGGGTCGCTGGCACTGCCCCTTGTCGGAGACCCCTCCCTTGCAGGGGGCTCCTCCCTTGTCGGAGCCTCCTCCCTCGCCAGAGAGCTCTCCCTTGCCGGAGACCTCTCCCTTGCCGGAGGACTCTCCCTTGGCGCTTCGGGGGCGGCCTCCAGGCACTCCTGTTGAGGCTGCTCCGCTCCTATACAAGTCAGCAAACAGATATCAGCAAAGCAAGAATCGCCATGCGCGCCCGACTGCGGAAAGCAAGCAAGATACTTACACTGGGGGCTGCTCTAGAGATCAGCCGTCGGGTCCGGCAAGGTTATCTCGGGCACGTCCCCTGCTGATGCGGTGGGCTCGTCCTCGATGACAATCACCGGGGCCTTGGCTCTCTTTGCCACTCTCTGGGCCAGAGTCCTAAGAAGGAATGAGTTCGGATCGAAGCAAATGAGATACAAGACAAGAAAGAGCAAAGATTGAAGAACTGTAAGTACAATAAGAAAAACTTACTCTTCTTCTTCTTCCTCGTCGGAGCTGAACACGGAGAAATTGAAATCCGGCTTGCGTCCGGTGCGGGAAGGTGGAGGAGTAGGCTCCCTTGGTCGCTTGGCGGGAGCAGAAGCGGCAGTCCGAGAAGACCCCGCTCCAGTTGCAGCGGCAGCATGGGGCGCGCCCGCGGCAACGGTGTTTGCCGCGGTGGAGCGCGTCGTGCGGCGCGGCGACTGCCGGCTCGCCTGCCGCCTCGCTACATCCCCGGCCTTGCGGAGATGCCTTTTTGGTGAAGACGGAGGCGGGGCGGAGTTTTCTGAGATTGGAATGGGGTGAGTGGGCGCACTACCCCCGCTTCGCCTTGCTTATAAAGGGGGAGTGGGCGGATGTTCCGCCTTTCCAAATAAAGTAACCACCCACGATCTCTCCCACGATGCCGCGTTCGACGCGTGCCGTGCAGGGAGGGCTTGGTGGATGCGGAGTGAGATACGGCGTAACCTAGGCCGCGCGTGCCCGTGCCCTGTTTTGGGCCTGGCCCAACAGCGCTGGGCACCGTGTATGGCCCAGGCCCGGGGGCTCCTGTCGGTGTACTAAAGTAGGGGTACCTTAGTATCCCGAACTTGTGCACGGGCAGTCACAGCATCCCGCGGCAAGGCTTGTCGGGCGACCGCCAAGATCCTCCGTGGTCCCTTTGGAGCCATTCAAGAACAAAGTATCCAAACCAAGGAGACAAGGCCCCAGCAAGAGGAGCTTGCCGGGAAGAAGACAAGACCCCGGCAAGAAGAGCTTGCCGGGGAGGCCAACCAAGGCACCTCAAGGAACTTGCCGCAGCGCACCATGTGTCCCGGCAAGACCCAGTGAGCGACAAGCTCCTGGACGCGACAAGATAATAACCGCGGCAAGCTTCCATCCTATACCTGCGCTCCAGCACATCCACCAACGTGTCGCTCTGGGACCCTTCCAGGCGTATGTGGCGGAAGGCTGTGCAGCGAGAGGTACACGGTGGCAACCGGCGCTGACAAGATAGCCATCGTGGCAAGCAATGGCGTCCCTAGCGGTCCCTTTCTGCACCGTCTAGGCGACACAGACAGGCATTTAATGCCTTTGTCCCCTGCCGTCAGGGTTAGGTATGATAACACTTTAGTAGGCGGCGGTGCCAACCGCATGCCTTTTTACATTTTTACCCTCATCTACGTTGCCACCTGTCGGTGACCCCTTAGACATATAAAAGGAGGCCCATGTGCAACGTAGAGGGGGTCGGACAATCATTCTCACGCTCGGTCTGGCTAGCTGCTGGTGTGTATTGTAGCAATCAGCGCTCTCGAGCAAGAATCCAATACAATCACAAGCAGGAGTAGGGTTTTATGCATCCGTGCGGCCCGAACCTGGGTAAACCGATCGCGTGCTCGTGCGTTTCACCTCGATCTGCTCTTCGTCCTCTCTCCGCCCCCTGCCGAACCGAAAGGGGCCTCGCTCCGCCGTGGTCCCATAGGTGTCCGAGGGATCAGTCACCCCCGACAGTGGCGTTGTATGCCGCTCTGTGTTGGTAGAGGGGTCGTCTATCCGGCCAGGTGGCTGCTTTGATATTTGGTTGTGGGGGGTCTGAGGCCTCCTCATCGAATTCAGGTAGCAGCTTCCCCTTTGTGTAGCTCTTGGAGGGGCGATTGTCGCCGTACCTCGCTGCTGTGTTGAGTATTTTACTCCATCTGATTTGGAGTGTGTCTTGCGCAGCCTTGAGCCTTTGCTTCTTCTTTTTGAGACTCCTCGCGGTGGCAACAAGCCTTTTACGGGCATTCTGCTGCTCCGGGTGCCTGTCCGGCGTTATGTCGTCCGGACTATTATCCTTGATAGAATTTGTTTGTTTGGTTTGATTATCCGGATTGCCGTTGTCCAGCAGTGGTTCGCCCTGCTCCAGCGCTGGGTCTGTGTGATCGTTATTTTTGTCAAGGCGAGATTTGGGGCGGCGCTTGCGTCGCCGCTTTGACTGCTTCTCAAGCAAACAAGCCTTCAGTGCGTCCTTCCGCTCCTCGTCATCATCTTTTGGTGCGTCCACCATGTATACGTCATATGATGAGGTGGGCGTCCAGCGCCCTGTGGGCGGTGGTTCTTCTTCGCCTCCCGCATCGTCGTCCATACCGTCGATGTTTTTAGAGTCAAAGTCGAGCATGTCGGTTAAATCGTCGACAGTGGCTACAAAGTGGGTGGTGGGTGGGCGTCGAATTTCTTCGTCTTCTGCATCCCAATCCTGCTGGCCATGGTCCGGGCAGGGCTCTCTTGACAAAGAGAGAGAGAGAGAGACTTTAGTGATTTCATAATATCGCCGAAGGGCGAGTGCTGAAAGATGTCCGTGGCGGTAAACTCCATGATCGGCGCCCAATCGGATTCGATCGGCAGGGGCGCGGAAGGTTCGGAGTCCGGCTCCTTGGAGTCACGAGTCTCGCGGAGTGCGGGGCTGGTGTTTGGCTCGATCATCATTAGGATCGCAGCCCCCGAGGTAGCGTCCAACCACCCATCCTCGATCGGTGCAGTTGGCTCCGAATTAAGGGTCGAAGCCGATGCGGGTGCGGCCTCCAGAACACTGTTCGGCGGCAGAGTTAGATCATGCCCATTGTGACAATGCGGCGCGCTCGGCGGTGGCTCGACTCCGTCGAAGATCAAGTCCCCACGGATGTCAGCCGTGTAGTTTAAACTTTCAAACCTGACCTGACGGCCAGGGGCGTAGCTTTCGATCTGCTCCAGATGGCCAAGCAAATTAGCCCGCAGTGCAAAGCCGCCGAAGACAGAGATCTGTCCGGGGAGACAAGTTTCACCCTGGACCACATCCCTATTGATGATAGTAGGAGCCATCAAGCCTGACGGCGACGACACCGAGGAACTCTCAATGAAATCTCCAATGTCGGTGTCAAAACCGGCGGATCTTGGGTAGGGGGTCCCGAACTGTGCGTCTAGGCCGGATGGTAACAGGAGGCAAGGGACACGAAGTTTTACCCAGGTTCGGGCCCTCTTGATGGAGGTAAAACCCTACGTCCTGCTTGATTAATATTGATGATATGGGTAGTACAAGAGTAGATCTACCACGAGATCGGAGAGGCTAAACCCTAGAAGCTAGCCTATGGTATGATTGTTGTTCTACGGACTAAAACCCTCCGGTTTATATAGACACCCGAGAGTGTTAGGGTTACACCAAGTCGGTTACAATGGTAGGAGATCCACATATCCGTATCGCCAAGCTTGCCTTCCATGCCAAGGAAAGTCCCTCCCGGACACGGGACGAAGTCTTCAATCTTGTATCTTCATAGTCCAGGAGTCCGGCTGAAGGTATAGTCCGGCCATCTAGACACCCCCTAATCCAGGACTCCCTCACCCACTTAGTTTCTTCTTGAACTTTCATACACTTATTGCTCTAGTGCATCCGTTGCATGGCAATCCCTATTCACTCACATTGATATCTATTGATGGGCATCTCCATAGCCCGTTGATACGCCTAGTTGATGTGAGACTATCTTCTCCTTTTTGTCTTCTCCATAACCACCATTCTATTCCACCTATAGTGCTATGTCCATGGCGCACGCTCATGTATTGCGTGAAGATTGAAAAAGTTTGAGAACATCAAAAGTATGAAATGATTGCTTGGCTTGTCATCGGGATTGTGCATGATTTAAATTTTGTGTGTGATGAAGAAAGATCATAGGCAGACTATATGATTTTGTAGGGATAGCTTTCTTTGGCCATGTTATTTTGAGAATACATGATTACTTTGTTAGTATGCTCGAAGTATTATTATTTTTATGTCAATATTAAACTTTTGTCTTGAATCTTTCGGATCTGAACATTCATGCCACAATAAAGAAAATTACATTGATAAATATGTTAGGTAGCATTCCACATCAAAAATTCTGTTTTTATCATTTACCTACTCGAGGGCGAGCAGGAATTAAGCTTGGGGATGCTTGATACGTCTCCAATGTATCTATAATTTGTTATTGTTCCATGCTATTATATTATCTATTTTGGATGTTTAATGGGATTTAATATGCTCTTCTATATTATTTTGGGAACTAACCTATTAACCGGAGGCCCAGTGCCAGTTTCTGTTTTTTTTCCTATTTTAGAGTTTCGCAGAAAAGGAATACCAAATGGAATGAAACCTTCGCAATGATCTTTCTTGGACCAAAAGCAAACCAGGAGACTTGGAGTGGAAGTCTGGAAGTCCACGAGGCGGCCATGAGGCAGGAGGGCGCGCCCAGAGGGGGTAGGCGCACCCCCACCCTCATGGGCCCCACGTAGATCCACCGGCGTACTTCTTTCGCCTATATATACTCTTTTAACCTAGATCGATCGGAGGGAGCCACGAAACCACTTTTCCATAGCCGCAACCTTCTGTACCCGTGAGATCCCATCTTGGGCCCTTTTCTGGCGATCTGCCGGAGGGGGAATCGGTCACGGAGGACTTCTACATCAACACCATAGCCTCTCCGATGAAGCGTGAGTAGTTTACCACATACCTTCGGGTCCATAATTATTAGCTAGATGGCTTCTTCTCTCTCTTTAATTCTCAATACAAAGTTCTCCTCGATGTTCTTGGAGATCTATTCGATGTAATACTCTTTTGCGTTGTGTTTGCCGAGATCCTGTGAATTGTGGGTTTATGAACAAGATTCTCTATGAATATTATTTGGTTCTTCTCTGAATTCTTATATGCATGATTTGATATGTTTGCAAGTCTCTTTGAATTATCGGTTTAGTCTGGCCTACTAGATTGATCTTTCTTGTAATGGGAGAAGTGCTTAGCTTTGGGTTCAATCTTGCTGTGTCCTCTCCCAGTGACAGTAGGGGCAGCAAGGCACGGATTGTATTGTTGCCATCGAGGATAAAAAGATGAGGTTTATATCACATTGCTTGTGTTTTTCCCTCTACATCATGTCATCTTTCTTAATGTGTTACTCTATTCTTATGAACTTAATACTATAGATGCATGCTGGATAGCGGTCGGTGTGTGGAGTAATAGTAGTAGATGCAGAATCGTTTCGATCTACTTGACACGGACGTGATGCCTATATTCATGATCATTGCCTAGATATTCTCATAACTATGCGCTTTTCTATGAATTGCTCGGCAGTATTTTGTTCACCCACCGTAATACATGCTATCTTGAGAGAAGCCACTAGTGAAACCTATGGCCCCCGGGTCTCTTTCTTATTATATTGCATCTCTTTTATTTACATCGCATCTCATTTACTATTTTGCAATCTTTACTTTCCAATCTATACAACAAAAATATTTACTTTACTATCTTTATCAGATCTCACTTTTGCGAGTGACCGTGAAGGGATTGACAACCCCTTTATCGTGTTGGTTGCAAGGTTCTTGATTGTTTGTGTAGGTACTAGGTGACTTGTGCGTTGTCTTCTACTGGATTGATACCTTGGTTCTAAAAAACTGAGGGAAATACTTATGCTACTTTGCTACATCACCCTTTCCTCTCCAAGGGAAAACCAACGCATGCTCAAGAGGTAGCAGGGGTCGCTGGCGATGAGAGGATGATCCGGAGACCCGAGTCGGCAGAGCAGGACACGCGCGGGTGAAGAGGTTTTGGGGGAATTTCCAAAATTTGACCTGTCGATATATATATCCTGACCCTGTCGGTGTGATCGAGTGGAACAACTCGGTGGCACCGAGATGCATAATCGCAAGCGGTTACTGCAACTCGATGTGGCCGAATGGTTCTAATCGGTTGCACCGAGATTGAAAACCTTGAGCAATTCAGTGAACTCGGTGTGACCAAAAAGGATGAATCGGTCATACCGAAATGCACAGAGAGGTTTTGGAAGTTTAAGTCTATGACGAATCGGTGACTCCGAGTGCTCCTCACCCAGAGGGTTCGAATCTGACTTGATCAAACTTTGTGATGTAGCATGAATAGAGTTTGAGACGAGAAAAGCATAGATAGCTAGAGGAAGTTCTTAGGCATTCTTGTCCATCCATTTGGTAGAATAAGAAGAGCCAAACAATCAAAGAAACAAATGGATGTCCTCGAATGGAAAAATATGCAACCAACATGCTCACACAATAAAATGGCAACTGAAATATGTGGCAAAGCATGCACAAACACTCTAGCATCGATCAAGAAATTTGGTGATGACTAGGCCATTTATATATGAGTATATTGACTTAGGAGTCAAATGAGAACATTTGATCGTATGTCATACTGATCGTTTAAGCGCAAGTGGGGTTACCCCTTTTACATAAAGCATTGTTGTGTTCACACCATTAGAGTTGCTTTAGCTCAATTCTTAGGGTATACATCCACCTAGATGTGATATCCCCCCTAAGAGGGATGAACTAACCTTGGGTTTTGTCGATGATGACTTCATGTAGATGTTGAATATGTGGATGCTCAAAGTTGATGTAGATCATTTGGAGCAATCCATTGGAGTGAGTTGCACTTTCAATACCTACATGGGTTAGTCACACAAGGAACAAGCAAGGATATCAATAGACATAGAGTGAAGTACACACAAGATGATGTCCATGAAAACATTAGGTTACCTTGTCCCTTGTCTTACCAACAAGAGGGTTTGTGACTCCTTGAACTAGTGCAAGATGTGGAAGTTGTTTGCACTTGTTCTCCCCAAAATGATATGAGTGAAGTATGTTGGTGGAGTCACCCTCAAGAACTCTCTAGTTCTTTTTCTTCGGGATCCACATCAACTTGATGGGAATCCTTGGAGTTGTGGTCTTACTTGGTGAAGTAGAACTTGATGTAGTCTTGGGAACCCACTTGACCAAGGCCTTGGGAGCTTCTTCAAATGCATCAATCTCCTCTTGAAGCTTGTCCTTGCCTTTTTTCTTGTGGTCTTGTGGTGGAAGATCATCTTGAGCTTGCTTTCCCTTGAAAGAAGTAGGATCATACTTCTCTTGTTGAGGAACAAACTTCGTCTTGGGGGTATTGATGTTCTTCCCACTAAACTCCATTGGCATTGAACTTTCGTTCAAAACCAACACCTTAATTCTTGCGGTGCCTTCCTTGCTTGCATACAATTTCCTCAAATTGCTTACTTTCGGCAAGGCTCTTGTAAACACCTTTCTCTATAATTCCCTTCAATAAGCTATTTTCTTGCTCAAGTGTAACTTGGCTAAGAGAATCATTAGTGGAATCAAGAGAACTACTAGAAGAAACAACATTGGATTTAACAAGATTATTGTTACTACTAGAAGAAGAATCTTTCTTACTCTTGTTACTTGATTTTACTTGTGGCACGTAAGTAGACAAGAGTAAACGCTTGGCGATCTAAGAGGAACTTTTCTTACGAAGATCATCATTGATTGCTTTTAAGAAGCCATGCTCTTGCTCTAGATTGAGCTTTTCAAAGCATAGCTTCTCATGAGTCTTTAAAAGCTCTCGATGATCTTCCAAGGTAATTTCATGAGCTAACTTAAGAGTGTTTAGTTCTTTAGTTAGACGCTCAATCTCCTTCTTATCACCGTCATTCATTTTATCTTGATTAGCATGATTAATAGCAAGTTCATCATAGTTTTCATCACTAGAGTTGTCAAAAAGTAAATCATCTTCATCACTATTGAAATCAACATACTCGGGGTGTGATACCTTTGGGCCTTTAGCCATGAAGCATCTTCCAATTCCTTCATTTGGAGAGTCAAATATGTCATAGGAGTTGGTTGACATAGGTGCTAGACCGGAAACACCATCATCTTGAGTATATTCAGAGTTGGAGTGATAACTTCTCTCGGAGTGATGGTCGGAGTCGGAGCCGGATACCTTTTCACCAACATGAGCTTGATGTCTTCGTTTTGTATAGCTCATTGATGACTTGTCCTTCCTTTCTGAATCCTTGCTTCTGCGAGAGGTTGTTTGTTCATAACGATCACCTCTACTCCTTTTCTCTCTTGGAGGTTATTCTTCTCTTCTACTTCTCCTTTTAGGTGAGTATTCCACAATTGTAGCAATTGCGCTCACGACTAGAAGATCTTTTTCATTGTAGGAACTTGACTTTGCTTCTACTCTTGTAGAACTTGTTGAAGTTCTTCACCATTAGGCTCAATTCCTCATTGAAGACTTGTTTCTCACTTGATGATGTAGGAGCATCGAATGAGGCTTTGTAAGCACCACTTGACTTGTTGTGAAGCTCTTCTTTATCCTTGGCTTCCGTTGGCTTGAGATCTTTATAATTGGGCATCATTTGGATCAATGTGCACATGGTATCATATTTTCCATCCAAGGCTCTTAGAATCTTCTTGATGATGAATCCGTCGGTCATCTCTTCACTTCGTAATCCGGCAATCTCATTTGTGATGAGAGCAAGCCTAGAGTACATTTCAGCGACACCTTCACCATCCTTCATTTTGAACTTGTCAAGCTAATTTTGAAGAATATCCAATTTGGATTCCTTGACGGAGTCGGTACCTTCGTGCATATCAAGCAAAGTATCCCAAATTTCCTTTGGATTCTCAAGACGGATGATTTTGTTGAATTCTTCGGGGCACAGTCCGTTGAAGAGGATATCGCAAGCTTAAGCATTGTATTGCAGCATCCTCAATTCTTCTGCGGTAGCTTCATGATTCGGTTCTATCCCATCGAAGAATTCACCTTGCAAGCCAATACACACAATAGCCCAAACGGTGGGGTTATGTCCAAGAATATGGATTATCATCTTATGCTTCCAACTAGCAAAATTTGTACCGTCAAAGTAAGGACCTCTACAGTGGTAATTTCCCTCGCTAGACACCGTACTCACCTAGGTTGTGAAACCAAAGCTATGATCACCAAAGCTATGGAAATCAAGGCAAATGGAGACCAAAGCTCTGATACCACTTGTAGGATCGAAAGTATGTCTAGAGGGGGGTGATTAGACTACTTGACTAAATAAAAATCTATCATTTTCCCAATTTTATGTCTTGGCAGATATTAGCAACTTATCACAAGCCAAGCAATCAACCCACACATGCAAATCTAAGAGTATAGCAGCGGAATATAAATCATTGCATATGAAGGTAAAGGGGAGGAGTTTGGAGGGAGCAAACGCAATGTAGACACGAAGATTTTTGGCATGGTTCCGATAGGTGGTGCTATCGTACATCCATGTTGATGGATACTTCAACCCACGAAGGGTAACGGTTGCGCGAGTCCACGGAGGGCTCCACCCACGAAGGGTCCACAAAGAAGCAACCTTATCTATCCCACCATGGCCATCGCCCACGAAGGACTTGCCTCACTTGGGTAGATCTTCACGAAGTAGGAGATCTCCTTGCCCTTACAAACTCCTTAGTTCAACTCCACAATCTTGATGGAGGCTCCCAAGTGACACCTAATCAATCTAGGAGACACCACTCTCTAAAATGTAATAGATGGTGTGTTGATGATGAACTCCTTGCTCTTATGCTTCAAATGATAGTATCCCCAACACTCAACTTTCTCTCATAGATTTGGATTTGGTGGAAAGATGATTTGAGTGGAAAGAAACTTGGGGAAGGCTAGAGATCAAGATTCTTGTGGTTGGATTGGAATATCTTGGTCTCAACACATGAGTAGGTGGTTCTCTCTCAGAAAATGAATGGTGGAAGTGTTGGCACGTTCTGATAGCTATCTCCATGAATGGAGGATGGGTGGAGGGGTATTTATAGCCCCCACAAAAAATCTAGACGTTACACACAATTTACCAAACTCGACGGGACCGAATAGTTAAACTCGGTCAGACCGATTTAGTTCAAAATGTAAATGTTAGGATTTTCGGTGGGACCGACATGTCAACTCGGTGGGACCAATTTAATTAGGGTTAGGGAATAACCTAATCTCGGTGAGACCGATCACATGAACTCAGTGAGACCGATTTCTGTAATAGGAAAACGAAGAGTTGGTCAGGCAAACTCGGTGGGACCGATCGCTCATTTTGGTGATATCGAAACATTACGAAAACTAAACAGAGAGTTTGCATTGCGAACTCGGTGGGATCGATCGCTCATCTCGGTTAGACCGAAACGTTACGAAAGGAAACGCAGAGTTTGCAATCCCATCTCGGTGAGACTGAGACCCCTATCGGTGAGACCGAACTGATTAGGGTTTCTGGCTATGGCTATGTCAAATGAACTCGGTGGCGCCAGATAGGTCAAATGGGTGGGGCCGAGTTTGACTTTTGGTTTGGGACATATGTGGACAGGATAAAGTGGTTGAGGGCTTTTGGAGCATATCACTAAGCATTTTGAGCAAGCAAGCCATTAAGCAACACATCATCCCCTTTTAATAGTATTGCTTTTCCTATGGAGTCAATGTGATCTTGGATCACTAAAATGAAAATGTAGAGTCTTGAGCTTGAGCCAATATGGGTCCTTAGCATTTTGAGGGGTCCACATCTCTAGTCCATGCCAAGCCAATCATTGAACTTTCTGAAATGGTCATCTTGAAAGTGTATTAGTTCAATGAGCTATATGTTGTTAAGAATTACCAAAACCACCTACGGATTAGTTGCACTTTAAGATTACCATAAGAATTACCATAATTATTAGAGGAATTTCGAAGAATAGGCCTAGGATTAAAATTACCTCTATAAGCATTGTTACTAAAATTGTTTCACGAGAGAAAATTCACATCCTATTTTGCTCAATCAAAGTAGACAAAGGCAAGATCAATAGGATCACTTTTACTAGCAACCAATTTCATAAGAGCATCAACTTTTTCAGTCAAAGTACTAATTTCTTCAATCGAATTAACTTTTTTACTAGTAGGTGCTCTTTCAGTATGCCATTGTGAATAATTTGCCATAATGTTATCAAGCAATTTAGTAGCTTCACCCAAAGTAATATCCATAAAAGTACCACCGGCGGCAGAATCTAAAAGCTTTCTAGAAACAGAATTCAATCCTGCATATTTTTTTTGTATAATCATCCAAAGATTTAAACCATGAGTAGGACAATTTCTTAGCATCAATTTCATTCTTTCCCAAGATTGTGCAATATGTTCATGCTCAAGTTGCTTAAAACTCATGATCTGACTTCTAAGGGAAATAATTTTCATGGTAGAAAATACTTAGTAATAAAAGCATCTTTGCCCTTGTCCCAAGAATCAGTACTATTGAGAGGCAAAGAAGAAAACCAAATTTGTGCACGATCCCTGAAAGAGAATGGAAATAATATCAACTTCACCATATCATTGTCCACATCTTTTTTCTTTTGCATAATTCTACGAATGTATTTAGATGGGACGCGGCATCCTCATTAGGAGTACTGGAAATTGCTCTTTCATAACAAGATTCAACAAAGCAGCATTAATATCACAAGACTCTGCACTAGTGGCGAGAGGAGCAATCAGAGTGCTAATAAAATCATTATTATTGGTATTGGAAAAATCACACAACTTGGTGTTTTCTTGAGATATCGTGACTACGTAAACAAGATTGCAAGAAAAAAAGATAGATCTGACAAAAACCAAACGAAAAAGAAGGCGAATAAAATGACAATTTTTTTGTGAAGTGGGGGAGATGAAAACAAGAGGCAAATGGCACATAATGTAAATTGCAAGGAGATGAGATTTGTGATTAGGAACCTGATAGATGTTGACGATGTCTCCCCAGCAACGGCGCCAGAAATTCCTTTTGACGCGGCTTCAAACTGCGTCAGTATTTCCTCAAAGAGGAAGGGATGATACATTACAGCTATGGTCGGTATTTCCCTCAGTTATGAAACCAAGGTATCAACACTTCAAAAAAGACACATCCGTGACATTTTGGGCGGAACAAAAAATTTTCTATCATGCTTATGACACATCTATGACGATAATTGTGAGAAAACCCAGAATCATCATAGATATGGTGGGCTCCTACTTCTATGACAAAAATCATGATATAAAATGGGATTTTCGTCCTGGGTGGGCTGGAGACGCACCTGCATGACATTCTTTGGGCCGTCCATGACGAAAAAAATCGTGGTAGAAGCAAGGGCGAGGAAAATTTCTAGGAGTTCCCAGTTATGGTGGGTGGTCGGGGCCGAGCGATGCATGAAGGGATTGCATGTTTCTCTTGTACATGTATGCGCGCGTGTGAGGCGTTGGGCTCTAACTGAACCCGAGCGAGGCATTCGCTGATACGTCTCCAACGTATCTATAATTTTTTATTGTTCCATGCTATATTATATTCTGTTTTGGACATTATTGGGCTTTATTATACACTTTTATATTATTTTTGGGACTAACCTACTAACCGGAGGCCCAACCCAGAATTGCTGTTTTTGCCTCTTTCAGGGTTTCACGGAAAAAGAATATCAAATGGAGTCCAAACGGAATGAAACCTTCGGGAACATGATTTTCGGAACGGACGTGATCCAAAGGACTTGGACCCTACGTCAAGAAAGCAACCAGGAATGCACGAGGTAGGGGGCGCGCCTACCCCCCCCCCTCCAGGCGCGCCCTCCACCCTCGTGGGGCCCACGTTGCTCCACCGACGTACTTCTTCCTCCTATATATACCTATGTACCCCCAAACTACTCGATACGGAGCCAAAAACCTAATTCCACTGCCGCAACCTTCTTTACCCGTGAGATCCCATCTTGGGGCCTTTTCCGAAGCTCCGCTGGAGGGGGCATCGATCACGGAGGGCTTCTACGTCAACACCGTAGCCTCTTTGATGATGTGTGAGTAGTTTGCTTCAGACCTTCGGATCCATAGTTATTAGCTAGATGGCTTCTTCTCTCTTTTTGGATATCAATACAATGTTCTCCCCCTCTCTTGTGGAGATCTATTCGATGTAATCTTCTTTTGCGGTGTGTTTGTTGAGACCGATGAATTATGGGTTTATGATCAAGTTTATCTATGAACAATATTTGAATCTTCTCTGAATTCTTTTATGTATGATTGGTTATCTTTGCAAGTCTCTTTGAATTATCAGTTTGGTTTGGCCTACTAGATTGATCTTTCTTGCAGTGGGAGAAGTGCTTAGCTTTGGGTTCAATCTTGCGGTGTCCTTTCCCAGTGACAGTAGGGGCAGCAAGGCATATATTGCATGAGTTTATCCCTCTACATCATGTCATCTTGCTTAAAGCGTTACTCTGTTCCTTTGAACTTAATACTCTAGATGCATGCTGGATAGCGGTCGATGTGTGGAGTAATAGTAGTAGATGCAGGCAGGAGTCGGTCTACTTGTCCCGGACGTGATGCCTATATACATGATAATACCTAAATATTCTCATAACTATGCTCAATTCTGTCAATTGCTCAACAGTAATTTGTTTACCCACCATAATACTTATGCTCTCAAGAGAAGCCACTAGTGAAACCTATGGCCCCCGGGTCTATTTTCCATCATATTAATCTTCCGTCAACAAGCTATTTCTTTTGCCGTTTTGATTTTGCTTTATTTACTTTGCAATCTTTATCATAAAAATACCAAAAATATTATCTTATCATATCTATCAGATCTCACTTTCGTAAGTGATCGTGAAGGGATTGACAACCCCTTTATTGCGTTGGTTGCGAGGATTTTATTTTCTATGTAGGTGCGAGGGACTCGTGCATGGCCTCCTACTGGATTGATACCTTGGTTCTCAAAAACTAAGGGAAATACTAATGCTACTTTGCTGCATCACCCTTTCCTCTTCAAGGGAAAACCAAGGCAGTGCTCAAGAGGTAGCAAGAAGGATTTCTGGCGCTGTTGCCGGGGAGTCTACGCAAAAGTCAACATACCAAGTAACCATCACAAACCCTTATCTCCCGCATTACATTATTTTCCATTTGCCTCTCGCTTTCCACTCCCCCACTTCACCCTTGCCGTTTTATTCGCCCTCTCTTTCCGTTCGCCTTCCTCCTTCTTTTTGCCCCTTGCACTTTCTACCGTTATGTCTGAAATTGGGGAAATTATTGTCGATATGGACAATAATAATATCATGGAAAATTCTGATGCTCCTGCTGAAGACCCCCCTATCTTACATACAAAAAAATTCCGAATTGGTAGTGGTAATATTATTGGAAAAGGATTTATCCAAGATTTGTTTACTTGTGTCGGTGCGTTGCCTTCTATGAGTAGTTCTATTCTTCATAGAACTAGTAGTCTTGCGGACGCTATCGCCATGCTTGTAGTTGAACTTGAAAGACAATTTATGCACTTGCATCCTTGCATACAAAGGATTTTCCTAGAATTTTCTAATATTGAGCATTCTTCTGTTAAGCGTGCCGCTACTATCTTTTTGGCTCATGAGTTTAGATTTATAATAAAAGAGGCCAAAGAAATCTTTGCACATTATAGGGTGGACGCTGGCCGTCCTCCCATAGAGGCTATCCTTTTTGATCAAGAAGAAATAATGCGTTTTCAATCTCTAGACTATGTTGCTTTCAATGAAAATCTTAGAAAAAGGGTTCCTACCAATGTTCTAGTTGATAGAATTTTTGTACTTAATAAAGATTTGGCTATTCGAAATAATGATCTAGGGTATTCTCTCGAGTATAGGCTCACAAAGTTCTCTCAAAAGAATGCTTATAATGATGAATTGGTTGTGCAATACGAAGGGCCGAAGGAGGAACCTATACCTCCTAAAGTTGATCTTGGGGACTTTTATCCCATTAAATTTAGCTTGTTTGATTACTTTTGTTTGCCTCAAAGAAAACTTTCTGCTGAACATAGAGAATATGAAATGAGTTTTAATGATCTATCCTATTATTATGGCAATACCTAGATCTATCTTCGCTTTTATGCCTAGCTAGGGGCGTTAAACGATAGCGCTTGTTGGGAGGCAACACAGTTTTAGTTTTATTCCTTGCTTTTTGCTCCTGTTTAGTAATAAATAATTTATCTAACCTCTATTTTGGTTGTGTTTTTTGTGTTTTAATTAGTGTTTGTGCCAAGTAGAACCGTTGGGAAGACTTGGGGAATGTCTTTTTGATCTTGTTGTAAAAAACAGAAACTTTAGCACTCACGAGAATTTCTGCCATTTTTATTTGGAAAATGTTATTTAGTTAATTATTTTTTTCACATGATTAATAGATAAATTCCTCACGTCCAGCAAGTTATTTTAGAATTTTTGGGGTTCCAGAAGTTTGCGTTAGCTACAGATTACTACAGACTGTTCTGTTTTTGACAGACTCTGTTTTACATGTGTTGCTTGCTTATTTTGATGAATCTATGGCAAGTAAAATAGTTTATAAACCATAGAGAAATTGGAATACAGTAGGTTTAACACAAATATAAATAAAGAACGAGTTCATTACAGTACCTTGAAGTGGTGTTTTGTTTTCTTTTGCTAACGGAGCTCACGAGATTTTCTACTTTAAGTTTTGTGTTGTGAAGTTTTCAAGTTTTGGGTAAAAGATTTGATGGATTATGGAACAAGGAGTGGCAAGATCCTAAGCTTGGGGATTCCCATGGCACCCCAAGATAATCTAAGGACACCTAAAAGCCAAAGCTTAGGGATGCCCCGGAAGGCATCCCCTCTTCCGTCTACTTCAATCAGTAACTTTACTTGGAGCTATATTTTTATTCACCACATGATATGTGTTTTGCTTGAGCGTCTTGTATTATTTGAGTCTTTATTTAATATTTACCACAATCATCCTTGCTGTACACACCTTTGAGAGAGACTCACATGATTTGAAAATTATTAGAATACTCTATGTGCTTCACTTATATCTTTCGAGCTATATAATTTTGCTCTAGCACTCATATCTTTTAGAGCACGGTGGAGGATTTGTTTTACAGAAACAATTGTTCTCTCATGCTTCACTTAGATTATTTTCAGAGTCCTACAAAACAGCATGGTAATTTTCTTTAATCATGATAGGTATTCAAGATTAGTAAAAAAATCTTTTGAGTGTGTTGAATACTATGAGAAGATTGATACTTGATAATTGTTTTGAGATATGGAGATGGTGATACTAGAGTCATGCTAGTTGAGTAGTTTTGAATTTGAGAAATACTTGTGTTAAAGTTTGTGATTCCCGTAGCATGCACGTATGGCGAACCATTATGTGATGAAGTCGGAGCATGACTTATTTATTGATTGTCTTCCTTATGAGTGGTGGTCGGGGACGAACAATGGTATTTTCCTACCAATCTATCCCCCTAGGAGAATGCGCGTAATACTTTGCTTCGATAACTTGTAGGTTTTTGCAATAAGTATATGAGTTCTTTATGAATAATGTTGAGTCCATGGGTTATACGCACTTTCTTCCTTCCACCATTTCTAGCCTCTCTAATACCGCGCACTTTTCGCTGGTATCATAAACCCACCAAATACCTTCCTCAAAACAGCCACCATACCTACCTATCATGGCATTTCCATAGCCATTCCGAGATATATTGCCATGCAACTTACCACCGTTCCGTTTATTATGACATGCTCCATCATTGTCATATTGCTTTGCATGATCATGTAGTTGACATTGTATTTGTGGCAAAGCCACCGTTCATAATTCTTTCATACATGTCACTCTTGATTCATTGCATATCCCGGTACACCGCCGGAGGCATTCACATAGAGTCATATTTTGTTCTAAGTATTGAGTTGTAATTGTTGAGTTGTAAGTAAATAAAAGTTTGATGATCATCATTTTTAGAGCATTGTCCCAAGTGAGGAAAGGATGATGGAGACTAAGATTCCCCCACAAGTCAGGATGAGACTCCGGACTAAATAAAAAAAGAGGCCATAAAAAAGGCCCAAATAAAAAAAATGAGAGAAAATGAGAGAAGGGACAATGCTACTATCCTTTTACCACACTTGTGCTTCAAAGTAGCACCATAATCTTCATGATAGAGAGTCTCCTATGATATCACTTTCATATACTAGTGGGAATTTTTCATTATAGAACTTGGCTTGTATATTCCAATGATGGGCTTCCTGAAAATGCCTTAGGTCTTCGTGAGCAAGCGAGTTGGATGCACACCCACTTAGTTCCTTTTGTTGAGATTTCATATACTTATAACTCTAGTTGATGTCTATTAATATCTACTAATGGGCATCTCCATAGGCCGTTGATACGCCTAGTTGATGTGAGACTATCTTCTCCTTTTTGGTCTTCTCCACAACCACCATTCTATTCCACTTCTATGTCCATGGCTCACGCTCATGTATTGCCTGAAGATAGAAAAAGTTTGAGAACACCAAAAGTATGAAACAATTGCTTGGCTTGCCATCGGGGTTGTGCATGATTTAAATACTTTGTGTGGTGAAGATAGAGCATAGCCAGACTATATGATTTTGTAGGGATAACTTTCTTTGGCCATGTTATTTCGAGAAGACATAATTGCTTAGTTAGTATGCTTGAAGTATTATTATTTTTATGTCAATATTAAACTTTTGTCTTAAATCTTTCAGATCTAAATATTCATACCACAATTAAGAGAATTACATTGAAATTATGCCAAGTAGCATTCCACATCAAAAATTCTGTTTTTATCATTTACCTACTCGAGGACGAGCAGGAATTAAGCTTGGGGATGCTTGATACGTCTCCAACGTATCTATAAATTTTTATTGTTCCATGCTATATAATATTCTGTTTTGGAAATTATTGGGCTTTATTATACACTCTTATATTATTTTTGGGACTAACCTACTAACCGAGGCCCAGCCTAGAATTGCTGTTTTTTTGCCTATTTCAGAGTTCCGTAGAAAATAATATCAAACGGAGTCCAAACGGAATGAAACCTTCGGGAACGTGATTTTCGGAACGAACGTGATCCAGAGGACTTGGACCCTACGTCAAGAAAGCGGCCAGGAAGGCACGAGGTAGGGGGGGCGCCTGCCCATGTTGCTCCACCGACGTACTTCTTCCTCCTATATATACCTGCGTAACCACAAACTACCAGATATGGAGCCAAAAATCTATTTCCACCGCCGCAACCTTCTGTACCCGTGAGATCCCATCTTGGGGCCTTTTCCGGAGCTCTGCCGGAGGGGCATCGATCACGGAGGGCTTCTACATCAACACCATAGCCTCTTCGATGATGTGTGAGTAGTTTACTTCAGACCTTCTGGTCTATAGTTATTAGCTAGATGGCCTCTTTTCTCTTTTTGGATCTCAATTCAATGTTCTCCCCCTCTCTTGTGGAGATCTATTCGATGTAATCTTCTTTTTCGGTGTGTTTGTTAAGACCGATGAATTGTGGGATTATGATCAAGTTTATCTATGAATAATATTTGAATCTTCTCTTAATTCTTTTTTGTATGATTGGTTATCTTTGCAAGTCTCTTCGAATTATCTGTTTGGTTTGGCCTACTAGATTGATCTTTCTTGCAGTGGGAGAAGTGCTTAGCTTTGGGTTCAATCTCGTGGTGTCCTTTCCCAGTGACAGTAGGGGCAGCAAGTCACGTATTGTATTGTTGCCATCGAGGATAACAAGATGGGGTCTATATCATATTGCATGAGTTTATCCCTCTACATCATGTCATCTTGCATAAAGCGTTACTCTGTTCTTTTGAACTTAATACTCTAGATGCATGCTGGATAGCGGTCGATGTGTGGAGTAATAGTAGTAGATGCAGGCAGGAGTCGGTCTACTTGTCTCGGACGTGATGCCTATATACATGATCATACCTAGATATTCTCATAACTATGCTCAATTCTATGAATTGGTCAACAGTAATTTGTTTACCCACCCTAATACTTATGTTTTCGAGAGAAGCCACTAGTGAAACCTATGGCCCCTAGTTCTATTTTCCATCATATTAATCTTCCGTCAACAAGCTATTTCTTTTGCCATTTTTCTTTTGCTCTATTTACTTTGCAATCTTTATCATAAAAATACCAAAAATATTATCTTATCATTTCTATCAGATCTCACTTTCGTAAGTGACCATGAAGGGATTGACAACCCATTTATTGCGTTGGTTGCGAGGATTTTATTTGTTTGTGTAGGTGCGAGGGACTCGTGCGTGGCCTCCTACTGGATTGATACCTTGGTTCTCAAAAACTAAGGGAAATACTTACGCTACTTTGCTGCATCACCCTTTCCTCTTCAAGGGAAAACCAACGCAGTGCTCAAGAGGTAGCATTCGCTTACTAAACCCGAGCGATTGCACTAGCTACGTTACTGAACCCGAGCGATCGATCCCTGGTTGTTAGCTAAACCCAAGCGATTCCTTCGCTACTGCTGCTAGCTGAACCCGAGTGATAAATCCCTGTTGCTTACAAAAGACGATCGAACCTACTGCCTCTTGATGAACATTGAACGTGGGGGTTGGTTGAACGAGTTGAGACGTACATGGTTTGGGCTTGGATGAACAGTTCCCGGTGGGGGTTGGATGAACAGGACCCTATGGTAGTAGAGGCTGTTGCCACTAGATGAACAGGACCATGATCGAGAGGAGGCCATCACACACCCGAACCAGTTGGGGTGGATGAACAAGACCCCATGGAGGGCTGGTTGAAGAGGACCCCATGTGGAGGGCTGGTTGAACAGTAGCCGGTGGAGGTTGGATGAACAGGACTCCCGTGGTGAACAGTAGCCGGTGGAGGCTGGAGGAAGTCGATGGTGCATGAACAGTAGCAGGTGGAGGCTGGAGGAAGTCGACGGTGATGAATAGTAGCCCGTGGAGGCTGGAGCGAGGCAGTAGATGGTGGATGAATAGTAGCCAATGGATTCCCATTTTGCGGTACACCACACCCCTCCCGATGAACAGGAACCCTGTTTCGACCATAGGCACTCCAACAGAAGTTCGTTTCCTCTGTTTTGCGGTACGCCACACCCCTCCCGATCAACAGCACCCCGTATCGACCGTAGGCACTTGAACACAAGTCTGTTTCCTCCGTTGTGGGGTACGCCAAACCCTTCCCGGTGAATAGGACCCCGTTTCGACCATAGGCGGTCAAACAGAAGGCTGTTTCCTCCGTTCTGCGATATGCCAGACCTCATTTCGGTTGTTCCGTCCAAGCCAGTTGGCTCCCGATGAACACGCGACGCTATTTACTCCGTTCTGACCCAGTCGGTTGGCTGCCGATGAACATCATGACGTCGCTCGGTCGTTGTACGCATTAGAGACCCTGCCCGTATGTACGCACGTAGTCGTATTTACTATCTTGCGGCGTGGTTGTATGTACTTGTACACAATATAGACGGGACTGTGTGACATGCTACGTCGGAGCCACTACTTCAACACGTGCCACTCCTTACTCAGCCACAGTACGTCGCTGCAGAGAGACCGATCGACCGCTATGTATGTACATGTTCGCAGCCAGACAGATAATGCTACCTTTGCTTCAACCTGGTGGGTCCCAGCTATCAGGGGAAAGATAAAGCCGGTGGGTTCCAGCTGTTAGGGGGAACATTTTTTCATGAAATATAGAGGCCCTTCTAGTGGGTCCAAGATGTCAGGTGGAGAAATCATTATTTTGCGTGTAATAAGGAGGCATTTCCTTGCGTTCGGCCCTGGACCTAGTTGTCAGCCTCTCCACTTACAGTCATCTTCTGATGGTTGTCATTCATTGACCGCGTTGACGACACCGTACTATTTGAGAGCACCAGGGTGGTGGACGATGGCGCGACCTAGGAAGGGAACTAAAAGTGCGTTACATCGACTAGAGGGGGGTGAATAGGCGATTTTTACAAATTCGTCACTTAGGAATTTCAGGATGAGGAAATTCCTAAGAAACGAACTACTTAGCAGTGGAATAAGTACTCAGATGCAAGCATAACAAAGTAGTAGCACAGTCATCATGATGAAATGAAAACAAGCACATAGTACAAGTAACGTAAACACATGATAAGCAGGCTGAAGACAAACTGACTGAAGAAATAGGATAGAGGAAATTGAGAAAGTCTTCGGTCAAAGTTTTCAAACAGTAACGATCAAGTACAATAGTATCTGAATGAGTAAATGAATGAGTTGTGGAACTAGAACCAGTAGCTCGGTGAAGACGATGATTTGGTAGACCAGTTCCAACTGCTGTGACAATCGTACATCTGGTTGGAGCGGCTAGGTATTTAAACCTAAGGACACACAGTCCTCACCGTATTGTCCTTGAGCTAAGGTCACACAGACCTCGCCCGATCACTCGTGGTAAGTCTTCAGGTGACTTCGAAACCTTCACAGACTCAGTCACTCGGTGATCCACAATTTACTCTTGGATGCTCTAGACCATGACGCCCAACCGTCTGGAGGATGCACAGTTCTCAAAGGTAACAAGCGTCGGTTCCACACAGGAACAATTTCTTCAATGATGCTCAATCACTTTGGGTTTGTAGGTGTTTGGTTTGGGTTTTGGGTTTTTCCTCACTTGATGATTTTCGCTCAAAGTCCTTGAAGGATGGGATGCTCTCAATGAAAAGTGTCAGTTTCTCGCAGAGCAGCCAACCAGCTAGTGGTTGTAGGGGCGGCTATTTATAGCATAGGGAACAGCCCGTCATGATAAGACATAAATGCCCTTCAATGATATGACCGTTAGGTGGGTCGATATTTTGGGACAACTGGCGCAGAGCACAACAACGGTCAGAAATTTGACTATCAAATTCCTCAGCGCTATCATATTCCTCACTTGTAGGCAATCCACAATGGTGAATTCCTAACTCCTTAGTTAGAACATATTCCTCAAAGACCAGAAGATCTTCATCTCTGTCACTGAAGAAATTGACTGAACTGTATGAGATTTCCAATGGCTTCACTTGAAAGGATTGGTAGGTGTAGGATTTTGAGATGAGCATCACTTTGGAAAGTTTTCCTTAGTTTTACCTCGACCACCTTTAGCAGTACGATGTTTCCTATGACTCAAGAAAGAGAAAAATGAAATTATGAAAACAGAAGTCTTCAAGCTTCATATTCCTCGCATGAATATCAAGTCTTCAGGATCACACCAATTTCTTCACTTTCAAAGTCTTCAAAAAGCCAAAGTCTCCAGTTGAAGACATTCATTTCTAGGGATCGACTTTCTCTGTAAATATCAAACTCCTCATAGACTTATAGATCTGTGTACACTCACAAATGCATTAGTCCTTAACCTATAAGTCTTTAATACACCAAAATCACTAAG
Organism: Triticum monococcum; assembly: GCA_034509565.1. Classification (NCBI taxonomy): domain Eukaryota; kingdom Viridiplantae; phylum Streptophyta; class Magnoliopsida; order Poales; family Poaceae; genus Triticum; species Triticum monococcum. The sequence goes on along the minus strand of CM067845.1, from coordinate 358,436,936 downwards.
GGGCACTAGATGCACTTACAATCTCCCCCTTTTTGGTGATTGATGACAATATAGGTTAAGTTTTCAATAGGGATAAAGATATGAAGTGTAAATACTAATGAGGGAGTCCTGGATTAGGGGGTATCTGGACAGCCGGATTATATCCTTTGGCCGGACTGTTGGACTATGAAGATACAAGATTGAAGACTTTGTCTCGTGTCCGGATGGGACTCTACTTGGCGTGGAAGGCAAGCTAGGCAATACGGATGTGTATATCTCCTCCTTTGTAACCGACCTTATGTAACCCTAGCCCCCTCTGGTGTTTATATAAACCGGAGGGTTTTAGTCTGTAGGACAACATACAATCATACCATAGGCTAGCTTCTAGGGTTTAGCCTCTCCGATCTCGTGGTAGATCAACTCTTGTAATACCCATATAATCAAGAATAAATCAAGCAGGACGTAGGGTTTTACCTCCATCAAGAGGGCCCGAACCTGGGTAAAACATCGTGTCCCCTGCCTCCTATTACCATTCACCCTAGACGCACAGTTTGGGACCCCCTACCCAAGATCCGCCGGTTTTGACACCGACATTGGTGCTTTCATTGAGAGTTCCTCTGTGTCATCGCCAGAAGGAAGGATGTCTCGTCTCGTCTTTAAAGACAGTACTACTGTTGGGGCAGCTTTGGCAGTTGGCCAAACTCTCTGGCTAGGCAGTTTCATCATGACCGCCTATTCGGCCGCCGCGCCGACGATGACTTCTCGGGTCATCGAAAACAGCCTCCACGTCAAATCGGCACTCGCCGAACAGATGGATCCAATGGAGCTCGCCTCCTTAAACGAGCTCTTGGATCGCATCGCCGCCTTGGGAGTTGCTACGGACTATGATCGGATTGGGCTTAAACCCGATCAAAGGGAGATTAACTCTCCACCGGTTACCCATCATATTGCAGTGGTGGAGCAACAATGCGGCGACCTTTCCTCTATCTTGAGGACCAACTATGTCCGGATTCCTGAGCTCTCCGAGCCGGATGCCCGTTCGCGGGAGGACAACATCCAATCCCTGAACTTAGAGTCAGGCAACGGGCCAGGATTATCGGGTAACACCCCGGAACCGGAACTTCCAAAATTGGAAACTCCTCGGCCCCTGGATCCCAGATCGGGTAAGGGTTCGGATTCAATTCCACCCACCCACCCAAACATAAGCGATCTTTCCCACATCAGGCAAGAGCCCCAGGAAACAGTACATCACTATTGGGCCAGATTCCTCCTTGCGATGAACAAGGTTAAGGACTGTCTCGAGGAAGACGCAATCCTATTTTTCTGCAATAATTGCATGGACAAGGGAATCCTTAACGCCATAAATCGCTGTGAGATAACACGCTTCACTGACTTGGTGTCCATAGTACGAAAGTATTGTGCGATGGAAAGTGCCTGGAAAACCGAAACAAACTTTTGGGATAATCCGGCCCCGAATACAAACCCAGTCCGAAATAAAAGGGTGCATTATCACAATACACCCGAGTCAACTACCAAAAAGTAAAAGCCCTCTACAGAGCATGGAACCGTACTGGAGGGATGGCTCAACGGACCCTGCAAAATTCATAATACAGCCGATACAATACCAACATACAGCCTTAGAGCATGTTGGATACTCCGGCAGGTGGCCAAAAGTGGTGAGGATCTTCTTATCCCAAATACCACAAAGCACCATCCCGTGGATAACAACACGGTGTTAACAGTCTTTGAGACCTTCGCGTCAAATAATAGGCACAAGCGAACACTCCGCAGCATGGCCGAAATCTGCCACGTAGCAGCAATAAATCCATGGAGTGACACGGCTATTACCTTCAATGCCAGTGACGAACCTAAATTCTGAACAGCCCGAGCACCAGCCGCACTGGTCCTCAGTCCAATCATGGACGGCTTTCGACTCACCAAAGTACTCATGGACGGCGGCAGCGGATTAAACCTCATCTATGAGGAAACTCTTCAAAAGATGGAAATAGACTGGAACCGCATCGAGCAAAGTAGCACAACCTTTAGAGGAATTATTCCCAGTCGGGAAGCACGCTGTGCTGGGAAAATCACACTAGACGTGGTATTCGGCACGCCGGGTAACTACAGGTCCGAAGAAATAACATTCCAAGTGGCCCCGTTCAGCAGTGGTTATCATGCTCTTTTAGGACGGGAGGCGTTTACAATCTTCCAAGCCATACCCCATTACGGGTACATGAAGCTTAAAATGCCGAGGCCCAACGGAATCATCACTCTCGCCAGTGATCCGAACACAACACTCCGCGCCGAAAACAAAACAGCCGCATTGGCCCCCGAGGCATTATCCGAAGCCCTCTTGGCCGAGGAATTAACCTCGCTACGCTCCGAAGTGGATAAGGACGACGTGATACTCGACAAGAGATCCAAGTCCACCTCTTTTAAACCAGCGGATGAAATAGTCAAATTCCAAGTCCACCCAACAGACCCTACAAAATAGCCTCCATCGGGGCGCAGTTAAACCCCGCCGTGGACGCTGCACTACGAGAGTTCCTGCGCGAGAATTGGGACATATTCGCCTGGCATCCCTCTGACATGCCAGGAATCCCACGCAGGCTGGCCGAGCATAGCCTCAATATCCTAAAGGGATTCAAACCGGTCAAGCAAGCTCTTCGGCGTTTCTCCGAACCTAAGAGACAGGCCATGGGAGAGGAACTAGCCAAGTTATTGGAGGCCGGATTCATCAAAGAAATAAAACACCCAGAGTGGCTAGCAAACCTGGTGATGGTACCAAAGAAGGATAAATCTTGGCGCCTTTGTGTCGATTTCAAGGACCTCAATAAAGCTTGCCCAAAGGATCCCTTCCTCCTCCCCTGCATCGATCAAATCATTGATGCTACCGCAGGACACGAGTCATTGTGTTTCCTCGACGCATACTCCGGTTTCCACCAAATCAAGATGGCGGAGTCTGACCAAGACGCAACGGCATTCATCACACCATACGGTCCCTTTTGTTTCAACACAATGCCTTTTGGGCTCAAAAACGCCGGCGCAACATATCAACGCATGATTCAGACATGTCTGGAGAAACAAATCGGCAAAACAGTAGAGGCATACATAGACGATGTGGTCGTCAAAACCAAACACGTCGACTCTTTGATAGACGACTTGAGGCTCACATTCGACAACCTCCGAACATACGACATCAAGCTCAATCCTGAAAAATGCGTTTTCGGCGTACCAGCCGGAAAGCTCCTGGGTTTCATTGTCTCCGATAGAGGTATTGAAGCTAATCTGGCCAAAATCCGAGCTTTTTCACAGTTGGCTACTCCAACAGACCTCAAACAAATCCAGAAGTTAACTGGATGCATGTCGGCTCTAAGCCCCTTTATCTCCCGCTTAGGAGAAAAGGCGTTACCCCTTTATCGCCTCCTTCGGCGCACCAAACACTTCGAGTGGACGGACGCGGCCACAGCCGGATTGGAAGAAATAAAGGCCATCTTGGCAACCAACCCAATCCTGGCCGCGCCAAACATCGGCGAACCAATGCTATTGTATATTGCGGCAACTCGCCAAGTTGTAAGCGCGGTGCTCGTTGTCGAACGGGAAGCGAACGGACATAAATTCCCTCTTCAAAAGCCGGTATACTATGTATCCACTGTCCTCACTCCATGCAAATCACGGTACCCACATTATCAAAAGATAGCATATGTAGTATTCATGGCATCGTGGAAGCTGTGACACTACTTTCAAGAGTGTTCGATTACAGTAGCCTCGGAAGTGCCACTTAATGATTTTATAAACAACCGCGACGCTATGGGCCGGATTGCCAAATGGGCCATTGAGCTCCTCCCGTTCGACATAACATGCAAACCTCGACGAGCCATTAAGTCGCAAGTATTGGCCGACTTCATCGCGGAATGGACGGAGGCCGAACTCCCTAAAGAGTACGGCGCATACTCCAATTGGATCATGCACTTCGACGGTTCTAAAATGCTAGCTGGTCTAGGGGCTGGCGTCATCCTGACGTCCCCAACCGGAGATACCGTTCAGTACGTACTGCAAATATTGTATACAGACTCCAACAATGCAGCCGAATACTGTAACATCCCAAATTTTCAATTTGGAATGTTATACACTAGATCATCATGCATATCATATTTTCTTGCATTTTGCCGATCCTAGAAATTTCACGAAGCTCAAGGACCCACGGAGAGAGTTGGAGATTTCGTCATTTTCATATTTGAGTTTTCTCAAATTTCGAAAAGAGGATCGTTGGTTTTGTCGGAGTTTCATTTGCCTTTTATTTGGATAGGGAAAAATGCGTGTTTTCAAAAATTGCATTCTAGGTCCGAAGAAAAGTTCATTTTGTTCGACTCATTTTTAGGAGTCGGGGAAAATTTACTTTAGAAGTTTTGGAGCTCGTTTAGTTCTCTTTTCTGTTTTTTTTCTGCGCGCGAAACCGATTTAAAAAAAAATCTTCGCAGCGCCTTGGGCCAAGACCCAGCTAGCCGCCGGCCAGGGCCAAGCCCCTCCCCACCGCGCGCGCGCCAGGCGCAGGGAGCCGCCGCCGCCACCTAGGAGTCCTAGTTAGACTCCGTTTGCCTTTTTCTTTTAGGATTCCTTCTCCTATTCTTATTTCTTGCCCCCTACCCCAAGTATCCTCTCCCCTCACCTATATAAATACCCAAGCACCCCCCCTCTAAACATCAAACCAAGCCCAAGCCCCCAAGCCGCCCCTTGCCCCGTGCCGCCGCCCCGCGTCACGCGCCGCCGCCGCCCCTTGCCCCGCGCCACCGCCCTTAGCCGCCGCCGCCGCCCTTGCTCGCCGACGCCGGAGCCCCTCGCCGGAGACCTCGCCGGAGGTACCGCGCCGCGTCTCTTTTCTTTTCCTCGGATCGGTTTTCTTCTAAATCGTTCCGGTTCTTCTCTTCCGATTCGTTTTCTTCTCTAAACCGTTCCAGTTTTCTAGATTGGTTTTTCGTTCAGTTTTCTTTTCCGAAACCCTAGATCGGTTCCGATTGCTTTTCCGATTTTTTGCCTAGAGACCGTTCGCCGGACCGTTCGTCCTAATGAACGTGATCACCGGATTCTTCTAGGTTAACGAATGTCCGTTCGTTCAACCGTTCTTCTTTTTCTTTTCGCCGGATTTATTCCGCAATCGCGATCTCAGATCCGATCTTCTTTCTAGTCTATCTTATCACTCGTTTATCGGAATCAGGTGATTCAAGCGCCTGGAGTTTCGTTTCGAAACCGCCGTTCCGACTAATCAACTTTAACTAAGTTTTTGCTACGGTAAAATTTGACCTAGTTTCAACTTGCTAGAACCGAGTTGTTTTCCGCCGTTTGTTTTCGGTTTCTTTGTTCGGTTCTTTCTTTCTTTGCAACCGGAGTTCTTAAGTTGAACTTTCTGGTTCAATCTCTTGTTCGAGTTTTACCTGTGCATTAGATGAGTACTTATTGTATGCTTGTTGTGTGTCTGTGATAGATTACCCGGATTGCGCCGCTTGTTACTTCGAATCTCTAAGACTCGCGGATCATCAGCAAGGCAAGTAACACTTTGATCATACCTTTTCTACAACCGAGTTTTATTGCATTAGATCCATCCTCACACATTGCATGATTAGGATCTAATTAAATTGTGTCATGGGAAGTAGATGAGGTAGTACCTATTACCTGTTTATTATGAAACCTTTGGGAGTTACTTCTACGTTTGCTTATTATGCCATGCTATGCTAGTAGACCTGGATTGGGTGAGTGATATCCATGACAGATGTGAGATGATAATTTTAAGGGTTTATCTAAGGTGGCAACTTAAACACACATCTGGGTGGATTGAGGCACCTGATGTCTATCAGGACTTGCCTGTTTTATTTTGGACCGCCACCCAGGCTCAAAGGGATCATAAGATCTTTCATGCTAAATACTTATGTGTACAGCCGCAAGCCAATATGGGCTCTGGCATAGTTGACTAAGTCGTGCGAACTCTTATAGGGGTAGACTAGCAGATGTAGGGGATGTAGGTGGTACGCTCTACTCCATCGTAAGGTGCTAGCGCTTCTGAAAGACTATGTCTCGGTCATCCATTTCTCAAACACCATGTAGTGCGAGAAATCCAACGGAGGCGATCGAGTCTTGTGGGGAAAAGTGCGCAAACCTCTGCAGAGTGTAATAAACTAATCATGATTAGCCGTGTCCCCGGTTATGGACAATCTTGAGTATCTATTACTTGAATATCATGTGAATCTCATCATGTTACTTCTAATTAATACTGTTGGGTTTTTAATGACTACTTTTAATTGGGATTGAGAATGCTGTCAACCATTCTCAATGTTTAACAACCACCATGATAGTTAAATAAATTTATTCCATTGCAGTAGGGAAAATTTGGCTTTACGCAAAACAGTAACCATAGAGCTTTCCACCAGCCAAATATGCATATAGTTTAGCTGTTACATTCCATTACTCTCTATGTGTTACCTTGCCAGCATATTCCATGTGTTGACCCGTTTCGGGCTGCAACATTAATGTTGCAGACTTTTCAGACGACGATTAAGGCACTTTTAGGTCGTGGTTCCATACTCGGTGATGCCGTTGGAGTTGATGGACCCATTTATCTTCCGAGTCTTCCCCTGTTATCGATATTAGATGGCCTTAAGCCATATTATTGTAATAAGTTCTCTTTTGAGACATCGATGTAATAAGTGTGTGATTGCCACTCTACTATAAATCCTTCAAAGTACTGTGTGGTGTCAGCATTACTGATCCAGGGATGACATCGGAGCACAGTAGACTTGATCCATTCGGGTCGGGTCGCACCAGAGATGGTATCAGAGCACACGCTGACTGTAGGACACGACCACTAAGTTAAAGCCCTAGATCACTATTCTATCCTCATTTTCTAACTCCTCATCTTTTCTACTCTTTAGGATGAAGGACGCGAAGATTAAGTACGCTCAACCGGATGAAGGCACACCTTTTGGATTTCACTTGAAGGAAGTCACCAAGTACCTAAACATTGGATTACCAAGTTTCACGGGAACCTTCAACGCCACTTTGCCTGAAGAGGAGCGCTGGAAGATTCAAGCACACATTCCGGGAAGGACATTCAATCCAATCACGAAGCCCATAGATAGTGTTTTCAATGCACCAACTTGGAGTCTAGGAAGGAGCATGGCAGCCCATATCACCATAGGACGCATTGGAGAAGTCTATCAAGAAGACCTCAAGGACACTATCTACCAAATTTGCGGACGCCGAGATGAACAATGGGAGTTAGTCACCACCAAGAAGGATAGATCCATTGCAGCATTCATCCAGGAGTTAAACCAGCACATTCGACGCCACGAGAACCAGATGTGCAATGATATGATGGAGTTGAAGAATGCGAAGACAAGGATCATCGAGCTAGAAGGAGAACTGAAGGCTACACGCAAGGACTACATGGACGAGATCGTAGCTCTAGCAAGACACAACATCGATCTTAAGCAGGAGATTGAAGAACTCAAGAGGGAGTTAGCATCCAGGAAGGAAGACATGTACGTCGCATGTCCGGACAATTACATCATCATCGACGACACCGATTCGGATCCAAGTGAACCCGACTTTGAAGACGAAGCTGGAGCGGACATCATGGAGTCTTGCACCGGTTCAAATTTCTAGATGACCACCAAAATATTAGTAGTATTTTCCCCCATGTAAACACTATAGTTCGAGCACTTTTGCGATAGTTAGAACGATTGTATGCCCTTGTTTGATTGAATGAAGTGATTTTGTGTGAATTTGCTCATGTGCATTGGGGTAGTGTTTTCTCTTTAGACCTCGTTCTATTCTTATTTCTCTTCTTTTCTGAACCCTCAGATGCCTCCGAGACATGACAATGGATTTCCACCGGAGCTCACTCAGTTGATCCAACAGCAGAATCAGTTGATGCAGATGTTAGTTCAGAATCAGCAGAACAACAACAACAACCCACCACCACCACCACCACCTGTTGACCACTTAGCCCGTTTCCTTAGGCTAAATCCGCTGGTGTTTTCTAGTAGCATCGAGCCGACAGTAGTAGACGATTGGCTCCGCAAGATAGGAAGGGAGTTGACCACTACAAGATGCACGGATGGTGAGAAAGTGAAGTTTGCCGCACATCAGCTTGACGGACCCGCGGCATCATGGTGGGAAAATTTCACAGCCACTTTCCCAGTTGACACTGTCACATGGGATTAGTTCCAGCAAGCTTTCCACACTGCACATGTTTCAGCAGGAGCTATGGCCATGAAGAAGCGTGAGTTTCGCAACTTACGCCAAGGAGGAAGGACAGTTGGCCAGTATGTTGACGATTTCAGCAAGTTAGCACGTTATGCCCCAGATGACGTTGCTACGGATGCAACCAAGCAGGAGAAGTTTCTGGAAGGACTGAATGATGAGTTGAGTATGCAGTTGATGGTAGCAAGTTTCAGAAACTACCAGGAGTTGGTAGATCGTGCCATCATGATTGAAGGGAAGCAACAGCAGATTGAGAACCGCAAGAGGAAGTATGGACAGGGGAAGTATAACTCTGGAGCCTAGCAGAAGCCCCGTTTTACCCCTAAATCGGGATTTCAGTTTCAGCATACCCATGGAGGAGGTAGTTCGCACAACCACAATGGCCACAAGAATGGTAATGGGAATGGAGGAAGCAACGGCCAGAACCGGACCACCCCATCAACCCCATCCAAGAGAGACCTAAGTCAAGTCACCTGTTTCAAGTGTTCCAAGACCGGACATTATGCCAATGAATGTCCTGAAGGCCAGAATGGAAATGGCAATGGAAGCTCAGGGAAGAAGCCGAACCCTTTCAATAGGGGACAGGTGAACCACGTTAACGGGGAGGAGGTTGAAGATTAGCCGGATGCAGTAATCGGTAAGTTTTTGGTTAAGTCATTTACCGCACTCGTTCTTTTCAATAATGGTGCATCGCATTCATACATATCAAGGGGATTTGTGGATAAATATAACCTGCTAACCCAAGCCCTTAGGTCACCCATGTTAGTAAGCTCACCAGGAACGGAGTTTATGGCTAGACGATGGTGTGATCGGTTACCATTAAGGATTGGTAACTATGTTTTTCCCTCAGACCTAATAGTACTGGAATCTCAAGGATTGGATGTGATATTAGGCATGGATTGGTTATCAAAGTATAAATGGAATATTGAATGCGCTAGTAAGTCAATTTTGCTTACAACGCCAGAAGGAAGAAGGATCAAGTATGTATCCCGACATGTGCCAAATAGGACACAAGTAAATTGCCTAACAGGAGTGGTGCAGGAAGAAGTACCAGTGGTAAAGGATTTTCCTGATGTATTTCTGGAAGAGTTGCCAGGCATGCCACTGGATAGAGACATTGAGTTTTTGATTGAGTTATTGCCAGGTACAGGCCCAATATCAAAGAGACCGTACAGGATGCCAGCAAAGGATTTGGTAGAAATTAAGAATCAGATTAAGGAGTTACTGGAGAAAGGTTACATTCGCCCAAGTTCTTCGCCTTGGGGATCACCCGTACTTCTAGTGGAGAAGAAGGATGGATCATTAAGGATGGTTGTTGATTATCGTGGATTGAATGAAGTAACCATCAAGAATAAGTACCCACTGCCAATGATTAATGATCTGTTTGATCGTTTGCAAGGAGCTAAAGTGTTTGCCAAGATCGATTTGCGATCAGGGTACCACCAGTTGAAGATTCGAGAGCAGGACATACCTAAGACAACATTCACCACAGGATATGGACTGTATGAGTATACCGTTATGTCATTTGGATTGACTAACGCACCTGCCTATTTTATGAACCTGATGAACAAAGTGTTTATGGAGTTTCTGGACTAGTTCGTCATAGTGTTCATTGATGATATCCTGGTTTATTCGAAGAATGAAGAAGAGCATAAGGAACATTTGCGTTTGGTTTTGGAGAAACTAAGGGAACATTAGTTATATGCCAAATTTAGCAAGTGTGAGTTTTGGTTGAAGGAAGTAGGATTCCTCGGACACGTTATATCTGGAGAAGGGATAGCAGTTGACCCCGCAAAGGTTGAGACCGTAACCGAATGGGAAGCACCAACGACAGTTGGAGAGATCCGGAGTTTTCTTGGACTCGCAGGATACTACCGGAGATTCATTGAGAACTTTTCAAAGATTGCAAAGCCTATGACGGAGTTGTTGAAGAAGGATACCAAGTTCAATTGGACTGAGGAGTGTGAGGCTAGTTTCCAGGAGTTGAAGAAACGTTTGGTTACCTCACCAGTGTTGATTTTGCCAGATCAGACCAAGGATTATGAGGTGTATTGCGACGCTTCACGTCGAGGGCTTGGAGCAGTGCTTATGCAGGAAGGGAGAGTTGTTTCGTATGCTTCACGACCACTGAAGCCTCATGGGTTGAATTATGCCACACATGATTTGGAGTTAGCAGCCGTAGTGCATGCATTGAAGACATGGAGACATTTCCTCATTGGAAATCATTGTGAGGTCTACACGGATCACAAGAGTTTGAAGTACATTTTCACGCAGAAGGAGTTGAATCTCAGACAAAGGAGATGGTTGGAGCTCATCAAGGATTATGACATGAGATTACATTACCATCCCGGAAAAGCTAATGTAGTAGCTGACGCATTGAGCCGCAAGAGCCATGTCAATACGTTAATGATGGGAGAAATACCCAAGGAGTTAGCAGAAAACCTTCGTGAACTAAGTTTAGAGATAGTTCCGAAAGGTTATGTGGCAGCATTGGAGATTCAGTCAACATTGATGGATAAAATCAGAGAAGCCCAGAAATCTGACAAGGAAATTGCTGCTATAAAGGAGAAACTAAGCAAAGGAAAGGCAAAGGGATTTCGTGAGGATGAGCACGATACCCTATGGTTTGAGGACCGTGTTTATGTGCCAAATGACCCAGAGATCAGGAAGTTGATTTTGCAAGAGGCACACGATTCACCATATTCAATTCACCCAGGAAATACAAAGATGTATTTGGATTTGAAGGAGACATTCTGGTGGACCGGAATGAAGAAGGATATTGCAGCATATGTAGCAGTTTGTGATGTATGTCATAGAGTAAAGGCAGAGCATCAGAAGCCAGCCGGATTGTTGCAACCATTGCCAATACCCGAATGGAAGTGGGATAAGATAGGCATGGATTTTATCATAGGACTACCCAGGACAAAAGCAGGATATGACTCGATATGGGTAGTAGTTGATCGTTTGACGAAGGTAGCACATTTCATTCCAGTTAAGACCACTTACACCAGTGCTAAGTTGGTAAAGATATACATGACTAGGATCATTTGTTTGCATGGAGTTCCAAGGAGTATTGTATCAGACAGAGGAACCCAATTTACCTCAAAGTTTTGGAATCAGTTGCATGAAACTTTAGGAACCAGGCAAGAGTTCAGCACCACTTTTCATCCGCAGACAGATGGACAGACTGAGAGAGTCAATCAGATTTTGGAAGATATGCTGAGAGCTTGTGCACTAGATTATGGATCTAGTTGGGATGATAATTTGCCGTATGCGGAGTTTTCTTATAACAACAGTTACCAAACCAGTTTGAAGATGGCACCTTTCGAAGCTTTATACGGAAGGGTGCAGGACACCGTTGTCATGGGACGAAGTTGGAGACCGTCAGTTCTTTGGACCAGATTTGATTAAGGAGTTTGAACGGAAAGTTAAGTTCATTCGCGATAGGCTCAAGGTAGCCCAGTCCAGGCAGAAGAGCTACGCGGATTCAAAACGCAAGGAGACAGTTTACGAAACCGGAAACAGAGTGTATCTCCGAGTATCCCCACTACGAGGAGTTAAGCACTTTGGAGTTAAGGGAAAATTAGCACCACGTTTCGTTGGACCATATAAGATCTTGCAACGTATGGGCGAAGTCACTTATAAGTTGGAATTACCAGAGGGACTGTCAGGAGTTCATGACGTATTCCATGTTTCTCAGCTGAAGAAATGTCACGCCGAGATGGCGGAGGTACCGTTAAGAGATACAGTGCCGCTTGAAGCGATTCAGTTGAAGGACGACCTAACGTATGAAGAGAAACCAGTCAAGATTCTCGATTATGCCAGCAGAGTTACCCGTAGCAAGGTTATCAAGGTTTGCAAAGTTCAGTGGAACCACCACTCAGAGGATGAAGCCACCTGGGAGAGAGAAGAAGATTTGCTCAAGGACCACCCTCACCTATTTTCTAGCCAACCCGAATCTCGAGGGCGAGATTCATCTTAAGGGGGGTAGGTTTGTAACATCCCAAATTTTCAATTTGGAATGTTATACACTAGATCATCATGCATATCATATTTTCTTGCATTTTGCCGATCCTAGAAATTTCACGAAGCTCAAGGACCCACGGAGAGAGTTGGAGATTTCGTCATTTTCATATTTGAGTTTTCTCAAATTTCGAAAAGAGGATCGTTGGTTTTGTCGGAGTTTCATTTGCCTTTTATTTGGATAGGGAAAAATGTGTGTTTTCAAAAATTGCATTCTAGGTCCGAAGAAAAGTTCATTTTGTTCGACTCATTTTTAGGAGTCGGGGAAAATTTACTATAGAAGTTTTGGAGTACGTTTAGTTCTCTTTTCTGTTTTTTTTCTGCGCGCGAAACCGATTTAAAAAAAATATCTTCGCAGCGCCTTGGGCCAAGGCCCAGCTAGCCGCTGGCCAGGGCCAAGCCCCACCCCACCGCGCGCGCGCCCAGGCGCAGGGAGCCGCCGCCGCCGCCTAGGAGTCCTAGTTGGACTCCGTTTGCCTTTTTCTTTTAGGATTCCTTCTCCTATTCTTATTTCTTGCTCCCTACCCCAAGTATCCTCTCCCCTCAACTATATAAATACCCAAGCACCCCCCTCTAAACATCAAACCAAGCCCAAGCCCCCAAGCCGCCCCTTGCCCCGCGCCGCCGCCCTGCGTCACGCGCCGCCGCCGCCCCTTGCCCCACGCCGCCGCCCTTAGCCGCCGCCGCCGCCCTTGCTTGCCGACGCCGGAGCCCCTCGCCGGAGACCTCGCCGAAGGTACTGCGCCGCGTCTCTTTTCTTTTCCTCGGATCGATTTTCTTCTAAATCGTTCCGGTTCTTCTCTTCTGATTCGTTTTCTTCTCTAAACCGTTCCGGTTTTCTAGATCGGTTTTTCGTTCGGTTTTCTTTTCCGAAACCCTAGATCGGTTCCGATTGCTTTTCCAATTTTTTGCCTAGAGACCGTTCGCCGAACCGTTCGTCCTAACGAACATGATCACCAGATTCTTCTAGGTTAACAAACGTCCGTTCGTTCAACCGTTCTTCTTTTTCTTTTCGCTGGATTTATTCCGCGATCGCGATCTCAGATCCGATCTTCTTTCTAGTCTATCTTCTCGCTCGTTTATCGGAATCAGGTGATTCAAGCGCCTGGAGTTTCGTTTCGAAACTACCGTTCCGACTAATCAACTTTAACTAAGTTTTTGCTACGGTAAAATTTGACCTAGTTTCAACTTGCTAGAACCGAGTTGTTTTCCGCCGGTTGTTTTCGGTTTCCTTGTTCGGTTCTTTCTTTCTTTGCAACTAGAGTTCTTAAGTTGAACTTTCTGGTTCGATCTCTTGTTCGAGTTTTACCTGTGTATCAGATGAGTACTTATTGTATGCTTGTTGTTTGTCTGCGATAGATTACCCGGATTGCGCCGCTTGTTACTTCGAATCTCTAAGACTCGCGGATCATCAGCAAGGCAAGTAACACTTTGATCATACCTTTTCTACAACCCAGTTTTATTGCATTAGATCCATCCTCACACATTGCATGATTAGGATCTAATTAAATTGTGGGATGGGAAGTAGATGAGGTAGTACCTATTACCTGTTTATTATGAAACCTTTGGGAGTTACTTCTACGTTTGCTTATTATGCCATGCTATGCTAGTAGACGTGGATTGGGTGAGTGATATCCATGACAGATGTGAGATTGATAATTTTAAGGGTTTATCTAAGGTGGCAACTTAACACACATCTGGGTGGATTGAGGCACCTGATGTCTATCAGGACTTGCCTGTTTTATTTTGGACCGCCACCCAGGCTCAAAGGGATCATAAGATCTTTCATGCTAAATACTTACGTGTGCAGCCACAAGCCAATATGGGCTCTGCCATAGTTGACTAAGTCGTGCGAACTCTTATAGGGGTAGACTAGCAGATGTAGGGGATGTAGGTGGTACGGTCTACTCCATCGTAAGGTGCTAGCGCTTCTGAAAGACTATGTCTCGGTCATCCGTTTCTCAAACACCATGTAGTGCGAGAAATCCAACGGAGGCGATCGAGTCTTGTGGGGAAAAGTGCGCAAACCTCTGCAGAGTGTAATAAACTAATCATGATTAGCCGTGTCCCCTGTTATGGACAATCTTGAGTATCTAGTACTTGAATATCATGTGAATCTCATCATGGTACTTCTAATTAATATTGTTGGGTTTTTAATGACTACTTTTAATTGGGATTGAGAGTGCTGTCAACCATTCTCAATGTTAAACAACCACCATGATAGTTAAATAAATTTATTCTATTGCAGTAGGGAAAAATTGGCTTTACGAAAAACAGTAACCATACAGCTTTCCACCAGCCAAATATGCATATAGTTTAGCTGTTACATTCCATTACTCTCCATGTGTTACCTTGCCAGCATATTCCATGTGCTGACCCGTTTCGGGCTGCAAGTTAATGTTGCAGACTTTTCAGACGATGATTCAGGTGCTTTTAGTTCGTGGTTCTATACTCAGTGTGCCGTTGGAGTTGATGGACCCATTTATCTTCCGAGTTTTCCGCTGTTATCGATATTAGATGGCCTTAAGCCATATTATTGTAATAAGTTCTCTTTTGAGACATCGATGCAATAAGTGTGTGATTGCCACTCTGCTATAAATCCTTCGAAGTACTGTGTGGTGTCAGCATTACTGATCCAGGGATGACACCGGAGCACAGTAGACTTGATCCATTCGAGTCGGGTCGCCACAAATACGAAGCTCTATTGCATGGTCTTCGGATGGCAGTCTCCATGGGCATTCAATGCCTGGAGGTGCGTGGGGATTCAAACCTCGCAATATCCCAAATAAATGGAGACTTTGATGCCAAGGATCCGAAAATGGCGGACTATCGAAACACCGTCCTGAAAATGTCAGCTCGGTTCGAGGGGCTCGAATTTCACCATGTGGCTCGGGAAGACAATCAGGCGGCGGATATCCTCGCCCCATCGGTGCAAAATGCGATGCGGTCCCCCCCCCCCAACATATTTTTGGAGAGGCTGTTCAAGCCATCCATAGTATGGGAAGGGGACACCGGTAACAACAGTCCAGACCCGGCCAAAATACCCGATACCGAACTCGCTGACACAATCAAAGGCTCCGCCACCGAAATAACACCTTCAGCCCACGAAATAATGGCCATTATTGCCCCGTGGACAGAACCATTCCTGGCCTACCTAACTAGACAGGAACTTCCAGAGGACCAAAATGAGGCACGCTGCATAGTGCGGCGATCCAAGGCCTACAGGGTCCATGAGGGAGAATTGTACAAAAAAAGCACTACCGGAGTCCTTCAAAGGTGCATCTCCGAAGAGGAAGGGCGGAATCTTTTGGCAGAAATTCACTCCGGACTCGGCGGTCATCATGCCGCAGCCCGGGCTCTTGTAAGCAAGGCCTTCCGTACATGATTCTATTGGCCAACGGCCAGGGCTGATTCACAGGACTTGGTCCAATGTTGCGCCGGTTGCCAGCTCTTTGCAAATCAAAGCCACATGCCACCCACAGCCCTCCAAACAATCCCCATTACGTGGCCCTTCGCGATCTGGGATCTTGACATGGTTGGATCCCTTAAAGGGGGAACCCACAAGAAAAAATACTTATTGGTCATGGTCGATAAATTCACCAAATGGATAGAGGCCAAACATGTTAAAACAGCCGAATCCGGACCGGTGATAGACTTCATATCCGGGGTTGTACACCGTTATGGTGTCCCCCATAGCATCATCACTGATAATGGAACGAACTTCATGGCCGACGA
Source organism: Triticum monococcum (assembly GCA_034509565.1). Taxonomy (NCBI): domain Eukaryota; kingdom Viridiplantae; phylum Streptophyta; class Magnoliopsida; order Poales; family Poaceae; genus Triticum; species Triticum monococcum. Next base: position 358,420,943 of record CM067845.1, on the reverse strand, counting down.
GGTAAAACTCTAGTGCAGCAAAATGGGCATCAAGCTTGATTATGCCTCAGAGTATCATAAACAAACCAACGGCCAAGTTGAGCGAGCAAACGGTCTTATAATGAGCGGAATTAAACCCAGATTAGTGCGTTCCTTAACGGAGTCTAACACGCACTGGGTAGAGGAGCTCGACTCCATACTCTGGGGGCTGCGGACCACGCCGAATCGTAGTACCGGATATACACCCTTCTTTATAGTGTATGGCGCAGAGGCAGTTTTGCCCTGTAACATAATTCATGACTCACCTCGAGTGCGCATGTACGAAGAATGAGAAGCCGAGCTTGATCGACAGGACAGTCTGGACACCCTGAAGGAGGAGCGCGACGTAGCAAAGGCCCGTTTCGCATTTTATCAGCAACATGCTCGTAGATACTAAAGCAGAGAAGTACGGGCCAAGACCTATAATGCTGGTGAACTAGTTCTACGCCTGCCGGATAAGAAAAAGAACAAGCTCGAGCCCAAATGGGAAGGTCCCTTCAGTATTGAGCAAGTTCTGATCGGTGGAGCGTACCGACTGCGGGATGCATCGACTAATCGACTCGAGCCGAACCCATGGAACTCGTCCAGACTCCGAAGATTCCACGCCTAGCGCCGGACTTTATGTTCGTCCCCTTCCCCCGTCCATTTTTTGCATAAACATTATCTGTGTTGTTTTTCTTTCTTTCTTTCTTTTAATCCTTCTATAGGCCTTCAAGGGTCACGTTGTGCCTCGCTTGCACATTACAGATGCGCTAGCCGCACTCTTCATACCTGGGGGCTTCTTTCACAGAAGCTTAAATTATTTATCTGGGCCTCATGCCCCACACATGTGTTATACTTCCGAATGTACCTTTTTCACCACTGTATGCATCAATATGACTTAAGTTTTGGCCAAGCTGGGTTGCCTGGCTCTTGTATTTATGCCCTACGTTCCCGTTAATTCGGCTAGGGCATAAGGGGAGCACCTCTGTGATTGTTACTGCCAGGTCAGCCGGATGTGTACCTCAGACTGGGTGACGCTGAAAGCTAGCGTTCTTAAGGGAATATTCGGTCGGTGAACAAAAGATGATTTTTATTTATTGTCCTTATCTGCCCCTAGATGTTTTTCCTGCATTTCCTATCGCAGTCCGGACATGCACTTTAGGGCATGCTTACCTAGGGAAAGGAACCCTTAACGGAACTATTCTCCCTGGAAGATGTTTCTTACTACCCATGTAATATAACATAACTAGTTGGGCACTTGTCTGTTCAAGCACTTATGACCCCTACACCTGGTCTCCACGCATGCCCCGGTTCTTATATAACTGCGCGGGTATTCGGATACACTCCGGACTATCGGGTCCCGAGGTTGAAGCGAAAAGGTCTGCCAAGACAAATGATCTACAATCCGGCTAGAAGGCATTATACATGTCACTTTCATTACATAGTCATGCAGACTGACTAAATTCCTCTTCTATACCATCCAATAGGCGGTCTAGCTTACAATCCTATTGGGAATACTTTGTGGCTAATTCTACTTGCCCATAAACTAAGCTAACATGGATCTCCTTTCCGTCGAACCCCACAGGTCCCACCTCGGCCATGTGATTTGGGTCTGCCTTGGTATACAGCGTCTTCACTATGGCCCAGGCTTCTCTGGCACCCTGTTGGCATGCTGATATCTTCCATAATCAAAAGGGCTGTTGTGCTCCCTTGAGCTTCTCCGCAAGCTCTACAACACCCTCTAGCAGGGAGACGGACGACCATAAGGCCTGGGAAACACCCTGCATCACCTGCCAAACTTGTTCGTGCAGATGTGGCAGCTCGGATAGAAGATCACTCGCAGACCCGGGCATTTCCTCCGCGGGACGACCCGTCAGCATACCTACAGACGTAACGCTGTAAGTCGGCTTCTTCGCCGAACTCCTTTAAAAGGATTCGTTCAAGCACTTACTGAAAATGCCTCGCCGAAGCCGCTTATTCTCCTTCTCGGAGTCTGCAAGCTAGCCTCGAACGTCTTTTAGTTCCACGCTCAGCTTAATATTGGCGTCTTGGAGATTGTTTTTCTCCCGCCTAACCTCAGTCAGCACGCGTTTGCCAGCCTCTACCTGTCGCATAACATGCTGGTCCTCTGGATTTTCTCCGGATTCATCTGCAACATCTGTTGTTAGATCTGCAGCCATGGAGCACATTATATGGTAACCATCATTCTTTAAAGTAAATGTTACTAACAGGTGACTTTTTCGGTTCCTGCAATGCGGCCACAGCAGCCCGCAGTTGGGTCTTGCATTCCTCTAGCTCCTGTGACAGCCTAGTATTCTTGTCTGTAAGAACCTGCACAATAAAGATGATCCTTAAATCAGTTCTGCTAACTGTTTCAAGTCTCAGGGGCTACTGATACATATAAATCGTCAGATTTACTTACCCGTACATCCTTTACATACTGATCCGTGCCTCTGGCTAGACCATCTTGAGTAGCTCGGAGGTACGCCTCTCCAGAATTGAAGGCATCAAATGCCTCTGATGAGAAACAAGCGTCACGGACTACGGCCCGGCGGCGCTTATGATTCATGGCGCTTTCCACCTCTGAGTTTGTAGCGGATAATCTATCTGCATCCTCTATAGGGGGATTATCCGGCTCCCGCCCCATATCGGCTTCCGCCTCTATGTCTGGTCCTGGCGCCCGGCTGGTGGAAGCGTGATTAGTAACATCGCCGGACATATTCCGGTGAGCATTTTTTCTGTTAAAGAAACACGGGCATCATTATATTTCAAGAAAGACGACAACCACGGAGCGGGGTTTGTTATACCTTTGCGCCGGCGTCTCCATCCTAACCGCCTTCCTTTTTGGCCTACCCGGCCTCGGTGCCTCCGGTTGGCGCGTTGCTGCGGGTTCGGCAGGGCGTCCCGAATGCCTTCCCTGTAAAAATGCCATGTGTATATGGTGGGTGAAGTGTCTAAAAGAGGATCCTAGTTTTGGATTTATGATTTTTGGTTTTTCTTACGTGCGATGCAGGGAGCAGTCCGAGATAGTCGGCCGTAATGGCCACCATGGCATCGTCGCAGCTTAACTGATAGAACTGCCGGTCTATCAGCTCCACGAATATAACCGAATCTTCTTCAAGTCCGGAGTCGAGGGCCCGGTCAGGGTCCTCTGGTTGTGGAGAAGGGCTGCTGACCTCCTTTATGGCTTTTCGCAGTTCCTGCCGCAAAGTGGCAAGGTGAATACTTACGACAAAGAATGCGGGAAAAATGGGAGCAGGGAGATATAACTTACCCAGCTTGGAGGATTGTACATGGAGAATCCATCACGTGGCTTGATGCGGGTGAACTCCTCTTCCGCACCCTTGAACAATTCGGACAGAATTTTCGCTAAAGCGGCAGCATTATCCGGACCCTTATGCCCGCAGCGGGTGGCGTCATCCGCCCCGTTATAACACCACAAGGGGTGCCCACGATATTGAAGTGGTTGCACTCCCCGCATTATGCAAATCGACATAACTTCAATTACTGTCAATCCTGATTGAGCCAGTGCTTTAATTAGGTTCATCATATAGGGGACTTCTCCATTGTCTTCCACCTGGGGGCTCCGTGGGCGCCAACTTCGGCGTTTCTTCAGAGGAGCATTGTTGAACTCAGGAAGACATCGCCGAACGGGGTTCGGAAGGAGAACGTCCTCCATATAAAACCATTCTGAAGGCCAGTCTTCGGGTGACTTCTTCGGAGTACCGGACAGGTATCCGGTATCGGCGATGCGCCATATTTCGGCTCCGCCCACTTGATAAAGTGACCCCCTCTATGTGCGAGGGACGAGGCAAAATAGCCTTTTCCACAGCTCGAAGTGAGCCTCGCAGCCCAGGAACAACTCGGAGAGAGCCACATAGCCGGCGATATGTAGGATGGAGGCGGGGGTGAAATTGTGTAATTGGAAGCCGTAGAAGTCCAGGAGCCCATGGAGGAACGGATGAATTGGAAATCCAAGTCCCCTTAATAGATAGGGAACAAGGCACACCCGTTCCCCCATAGAGGGAGAGAGAAAGCTCTCCGCTTGCTCCCCGCCATTATAGGTGGCGAGCCCGGCTCGAACGGGCACCATGTACGCCGGAGGGAGAAATCCCTTAGTCTGCAATTCGACTAAACGACTGTGTGGGACTGAACACCTCTCCCAATCATCGGGCTTAGGACTTCGGGGGCGGGAGGAGGAGCTGCGGAGGTCGGCCATGCTGGAATGGATCTTTCCGGAACGCGCTCTGATGGACTCTCGCTGGGGGAGGATGGTATGGATCGGATCTAATGATCCCCATCCCTTTAATAGACAATTTATTTATCTGGCTAGGGGGCGAATGTAAAAACACCCTAGCGCCTCGTATTCGTTCGATGCGTGGGAGAAAGCACTTATTGGGCACAAAAGCCAAGAGGTCCAAACATTTATGGGACCGGCCACTGATTTACAAACGTTCGAAAGATGGAGAAGAACTCGCCTTGCAATGTCAAAGATAATACTGCACGCCGGACTCATCGTCATTGAAGCCTTGTTCGGGGGCTAATGAGGGAGTCCTGGATTAGGGGGTATCCGGACAGCCGGATTATATCCTTTGGTCGGACTGTTGGACTATGAAGATACAAGATTGAAGACTTCGTCTCGTGTCCGGATGGGACTCTACTTGGCGTGGAAGGCAAGCTAGGCAATACGGATGTGTATATCTCCTCCTTTGTAACCGACCTTATGTAACCCTAGCCCCCTCTGGTGTTTATATAAACCGGAGGGTTTTAGTCCGTAGGACAACATACAATCATACCATAGGCTAGCTTCTAGGGTTTAGCCTCTCCGATCTCATGGTAGATCAACTCTTGTAATACCCATATCATCAAGAATAAATCAAGCAGGACGTAGGGTTTTACCTCCATCAAGAGGGCCCGAACCTGGGTAAAACATCGTGTCCCCTGCCTCCTGTTACCATCCTCCCTAGACGCATAGTTCGGGACCCCCTACCCGAGATCCGCCAGTTTTGACACCGACACCTGATATTGAGGAATTTGATTGCAAGACATAGAAGAACTCCCCCTGAAGATGTGCATATGTGAGGAATTTTCCTTGAAGAGCAAATGCACATTGTATAATAGAATCATGGATATCTCCCCCTATATCTTGTAATTCATACACGCATTTAACATATGATATGAAGAATTTGAAATGCATGATGAAATATGGTGGCTGATGTAATTCAACATGCGTGCATTAATATATATGAGGAAATAGCATGCAGAAGAACATAGCAAAAGTATCAGACCACCATCAGACTTAAGTTTACAACTCGATCCAACAAATACTTCAGAAGAATGAGAGTTCTAACTTAGCAAAAAAACTCCCATTTAAGAGACCCGCTTGAAGACTAACTCAAATTTCTCCCCCTTTGTCATCAAATGACCAAAAGGGATGAAAAATGAGGACTAACACCCCTGAAGAATATCATGAAGTTGATGGAGGAGCGCCAGCGTTGTTGGGGTCGTCCGTTGGAGTAGGGCCTGCCACAGTGTCGTTCAGGTCTTCATGTTCATCAGTCTCACGCGATGAAGAATATGAACTGGCCACAAGCTGAGGAACTGTAGGACCTTGAAGTAGATGTTTCTAGAGGGGGGTGATTAGACACCTAATGCTAAAGTTGCAATTTTTAAGCTTTTTCAGTTTAAGTGGAGTTTAGGCACAATTTCAACATTCACAATACATATCAAGCAAGCATGCAAAGAGTTTATAGGCAGCGGAAAGTAAAGCATGCAACTTGCAAGAATGTAAAGGGAAGGGTTTGGAGAATTCAAACGCAATTGGAGACACGAATGTTTTTCCCGTGGTTCGGATAGGTGGTGCTATCCTACATCCACGTTGCTTGAGACTTCAACCCATGAAGGGTAACGGTTGCGCGAGTCCACGGAGGGATCCACCCATGAAGGGTCCACGAAGAAGCAACCTTGTCTATCCCACCATGGCCATCGCCCACGAAGGACTTGCCTCACTAGCGGTAGACCTTCACGAAGTAGGCGATCTCCTTGCCCTTACAAACTCCTTGGTTCAACTCCACAATCTTCTCGGAGGCTCCCAAGTGACACCTAGCCAATCTAGGAGACACCACTCTTCAAGAAGTAACAAATGGTGTGTTGATGATGAACTCCTTGATCTTGTGCTTCAAATGATAGTCTCCCCAACACTCAACTCTCTCTCACAGGATTTGGATTTGGTGGAAAGAATATTTGAGTGGAAAGCAACTTGGGGAAGGCTAGAGATCAAGATTCATGTGGTAGGAATGGAATATCTTGGCCTCAACACATGAGTAGGTGGTTCTCTCTCAGAACATATGAGTTGGAAGTGTAGATGTGTTCTGATGGCTCTCTCCACGAGTGAAGAGGAGGTGGATGGGTATATATAGCCTCCACACAAAATCCAACCGTTACACACAATTTACCAATCTCGGTGGGACCGAATCAACAAACTCGGTCGGACCGAAATAGTAAACCTAGTGACCGTTAGAGATTTTCGTTGGGACTGACATGCAACTCGGTAGGACCGATATGGTTAGGGTTAGGGCATGACGTAATCTCGGTGAGACCGATTACACAAACTCGGTGAGACCGATTTGGTAATAAGCTAACTAGAGGGTTGGTTAGGCAAACTCGATGGGACCGATTCGCTCTTCTCGGTGAGACCGAAATGTTACGAAAAGGAAACAGTGAGTTTACATTGCAATCTCGGTGGGACCGATCTGCTCTTTCGGTGAGACCGAAAACTTACGAAAAGGAAACAGAGAAATTGCAATCCCATCTCGGTGAGACCGAGATCCCTATCGGTAGAACCGATTTGCTTAGGGTTTGGCAATGGCTATGACAAGTGAAACTCGGTGGCGCCGGATAGAAATAATCGGGAGGTCCGAGTTTGGCTTAGGTTTAGGTCATATGTGGAAGTGCGAAAGTAGCTGAGGATTTTGGAGCATATCATTAAGCACATGAAGCAAGAGGCTCATTAAGCAACACCTCATCCCTCCTTGATAGTATTGGCTTTTCCTATGGAGTCAGTGTGATCTTGGATCACTAAAATGTAAAAGGAAGAGTCTCGAGCTTTAAGCTTTAGCCAATCCTTTGTCCTTAGCATCTTGGAGAATTTCCCACAACCTTTAGTCCATGCCACTCCATTGTTGAACTTATCTGAAACATACTAGATAGAAACGTTAGTCCAACAAGAGATATGTTGTCATTAATTACCAAAACCACCTAGGGAGCACTTGTGCTTTCAGGAACTTTGACCTTCTTGAATTTCTTTGAAAGTGGCTAGGCCCAGTCAAAGTCCTGTTGAAATTCCATCTTCTTGAGATCTTCAGCACTGTAGAGGTTAGACAGAATTTCCCAGGTGCGGTCAATGACTTCATGCAGATAGTAGTGATTCTTCGTCATAGTTTTTTGAGTGACTGTCATGTTTTGAAGAATAGCACCAAACTGATGCTTGACCCACTTGTGGTTGCAATCAACCATCTGATGAAGACTGAGGAGAAGCTCACGATCAGTCATCACCCTGGGAGCAGTGGCTTGAGGAATTTGCTTTGAAGCATTCGCAGCAGTGTCATGCGTGGTAGAGTCATCATTGGTGGAGTAGGATGCAGCTTTGTGGAACTGTCCATCCAATGGATGAGTGCCTTCATCAATGACAGCAGCCTTGCCTTCTCATCAGCTGAGGAAATAGTCCATTTGAGTACTTTGATTGGGGGCAAGTAGCTGACGTGATTTTGAAAATCAGCCTTGTAATGAATTGACGACCTTGATCTGATGAATCTCATGATCCAGGGAGCGTATGGCTTCAATTCAAATGGTGAAAGAGTGACATTGGCCAAAGTCCACATGAAGAAATCGTGGTAGTTGATAGGAATACCATGGATGATGTTGAAAAGCAGATTCTTCATGATGCCAACAACTTCTTCATCATCAGAGTTGTGACCCTTAATTGGACTGAGGGTTTTGGTCAATATCCTGTATATGGTCCTCGGCACATAGAGTAGTTCCTTGACGTGGAATTGGGTTTTGGGAGCTTGGCCTCGCTTCAATGGCTTCATCAGCACTTGCATCAAATGATTGGAAAGTTTAGGTTCATCATAGATGCACCTTGCACCTTCAGTGGGAGGACTGACTGGGACGGCGTGAAGCAATTCAGAGGTCAGTGCTTTGTAGTGAGTATTTTTAGTCATCCAGTCCAGCACCCATGAATTGACGTCTTCAACATTACCAGTGATGTGCAATGTGGCATAGAACTGAAGAATGAGTTCTTCATTCTAGTCGCAGAAGTCGGTGCAGAGGTTGAGCAGCCCAGCGTCATGAAGAACACTGAGGACCGGGGTGAAGCAGGGCAACGACTCCATGTCCGCATGAGTAATTTGGTCATGGTCAAAGATCTTGTCCTTATCGAATAGCAGTGAAGAATAGAAATTCATTTGACTTGCTATCCAGAAGTGCTTGCATCTGAGGATTTTGGAGCATATCATTAAGCACATGAAGCAAGAGGCTCATTAAGAAACACCTCCTCCCTCCTTGATAGTATTGGCTTTTCCTATGGACTCAATGTGATCTTGGATCACTAAAATGTAAAATGAAGAGTCTTGAGCTTTAAGCTTTAGCCAATCCTTTGTCCTTAGCATCTTGGCGAATTTCCCACAACCTTTAGTCCATGCCACTCCATTGTTGAACTTATCTGAAACATACTAGATAGAAACGTTAGTCCAACAAGAGATATGTTTCATTAATTACCAAAACCACCTAGGGAGCACTTGTGCTTTCAATCTCCCCCTTTTTGGTAATTGATGGCAACATACATCCAAGCTTTAGATAAAGATATAAAGAACAGCAAGTAAAGCTTTGGAAGGACATGTAACAAGCATAGGCTCCCCCTACATGTATGCACTCATGTAAATGTGAAATATAGAGGCATGTGAGAGCATAACCATGACAGAGTAGGCAATGTGTTACATGTATCTTGGCCATATACATCAGAGCAAAAGATTATCAAGGAAAATACCTTCATGCTCATGAGTCCTTCTTGCAAACAGTATGAACATAAGGAAGAATTCCTCATGCTCATGATTTTGATGCATACACTTACCTTGTAGTCTCTAGCTGGCTTAGGATGGAATGAACCGGCACAAACAAGGTTAGATAACACAGGTACCTCCACTAGCCAGAGCAAACCAAAGAATCCACAAGAGTACCAAGACTGGGATGACATGTAGAGAGTGAGTACAAGGTACCACAATGGATTCAACATGTCCCCAAGAGTAAAGATATGTAATGAATTTGACTGATTTCTTTCCCTCAGGTGTCTTGCTCCCCCTGAATCTTACATGGGATATTGGGAGAAGATAGGGAACAGAAAATCAGAGCTGAAAGATACAAATGGATAGAACTTAATGCAAATAAGCACATGTGAACATGTCTTTCCCCCAAAAAGACATGCGACATCTCTCCTCTTGAACATCAAGCATCTGGGATCCTTGAGTATTCTCTCCCCTGGAAATCTCTTTCTCCCCCTTAATACTTTCTCCCTTGTAGGTGATAAGCTTTGATGTGATCTCTCTGTCCCCCTTTGACATCAATTTCCAAGAAGGGCTTTCTGGAATCCGTCGTATAGGTTTGGTCCTTGAGACTCAGCACAAAGCAATGGATAAAACTGTGATGCTTGTAGAGGACAAGATTCATTGAGTAGAGCTGGATCGAAAGAAATATAGAACAAGTGGCAAACTGTTTTTCCTGTTGTGAAGTCGGTGGCACCGAGTGGCATGTTTCGGTGGGGCCGAAAAGATTCGGTTGGACCGAAAACTACATGTCGGTGAAACCGAGTTCAACACAGAGAAAAATACTTGTCACCTCAGCTCACCAAACATGTAGGATCTCACAAAGATTTGCAATGAATTATCTGAAGGATTTGCAAGGAATTGAATGCAGAAAATGCAGAACAAAAACAAAAAGAAAAGAGAAGAAACTGAAAGATCTAGATGAAGTTTTTTTTTGAAAAAGAGAAAGAAAATAAATATGCATGAGACAAATGCAATATCACAGAAAAGAACACAAGAGAACTTCATCTAGAGTTGGGCGGTGACAAAGTCACCTATGTTAGAGTATACTGACTTAGTAGTCAAGTGAGAACACTTGATCATAGGTCATACTCATCGTTTAAGCTCAAAATGGGGTTACCATTTTTCGTTTAAGCATCTTGATGTATTTCACATCTTGTTGAGTTGCTTTGACTCATGTCTTGGAGTAAAGCTTCTCTAAGATAGAATAACATACCTTGGGTGGTGGTGTGGTTCTTGCTCATGTAGTTGAACTTGTGTGGGTGCTCAATGTTGATGTAGCTCATCAAGAGTTGGGAGCACCACTTGGAGTTTGAGTTCATCTACCTACATGGGTTAGTTCTTGCAAGGAAGAGCACTTGTGTATCCAAAAATGACAATCATGAAGCTCAACATAGAATTTGTCAAAGGATATGTTTGAATGGTTTTGTCCTTCCTTGTCTTCAACCATCATTGTGTAGAGACTTGGTGATGTAGAGATTGCTCAAGATGTGAGTGAGTCGCAATCTCATGGAATTAGATTCAACCAAGCACCTACATGGGTTAGATAACATGCAAGGCACAAATGTATCCAAGACATAAGATAGTCATAAGCTCAAGTCTTGCATGTATCCAATGGAGTTCCTACTCCAAGTTCGAAGCATCAATAATGTTCAATTCACCTCTCAACCTGCAAAATACTTTCTCATCAAGAGGTTTAGTAAATATATCCGCTAATTACTTATCGGTGCGAACATGCTTAAGATCAATGTCACCCTTAGCAACATGGTCTCGAATGAAATGATGACGAACTTCAATATGCTTAGTTCAAGAATGTTGTACAGGATTATGACCAATTTTGATAGCACTTTCATTGTCACAAAGCAGTGGAACATGTTTCACATAGATCCCATAATCTTTAAGAGTTTGGGTCATCCAAAGTAACTGAGCACAACATGAACCAGCGGCAATGTATTCCGCTTCCGCGGTGGATAAGGATACCGAGTTTTGTTTCTTGGAAGACCAAGACACAAGAGATCTACCAAGAAATTGACAAGTACCCGAAGTGGACTTTCTATCAACCTTGTCTCCGGCATAATCCGAGTCGGAATAGCCAACAAGATCAAAAGAAGACCTCTTAGGATACCAAATGCCAAAGTTTGGTGTATGAATTAAGTATCTCACTATCCTTTTCACGGCCTTAAGATGACATTCTTTAGGAGCAGCTTGATAACGTGCACACATGCACACACTTAGCATAATGTCGGGACGTGAAGCACATAGGTATAACAAAGAACCAATCACAGAGCGATAAACCTTTTGATCAACCGGTTCACCATCTTTGGTCAAATCATTATGTCCACTAGTGGGCATGGGTGTAGACATACCTTTGCACTCTTGCATATTGAACTTCTTGAATAAGTCCTTGGTGTACTTCGTTTGAGAGACAAATGTACCTTCCTTGGTTTGCTTGATTTGCAAACCGAGAAAGAATTTGAGTTCACTCATCATAGACATCTCAAACTTCTCTGACATTAGCTTTCCAAACTTTTCACTAAAGAGAGGGTTAGTTGAACCAAATATGATATCATCAACATAAATTTGGCATACAAATAGTTCTCCATTAACCCTTTTAGTAAAAAGAGTAGAATCAATTTTACCAATTTCGAAACCACTTGCAATAAGGAACTTGGTCAAGCATTTATACCATGCTCTAGGAGCTTGTTTAAGACCATAAAGAGCTTTGTGAAGTTTGTAAACATGATTTGGTTTCTTAGGATTGATAAAGCCAGGAGGTCGTTTGACATAAACTTCCTCCTCTATTTCACCATTTAGAAAAGCACTTTTAATGTCCATTTGGTACAAGGTGATATTATGGTGATTAGCATAGGCAAGTAAGATGCGAATTGACTCAAGTCTAGCAACGGGAGCATATGTCTCACCATAGTCCATACCTTCGACTTGTGTGTACCCTTGGGCGACGAGACGTGCTTTGTTGCGAACCACTTGTCCATCTTCATCTTGCTTGTTGCGAAACACCCATTTGGTACCAATTATGTTGTGGTTGTTGTCGGGCTTCTCAACCAATGTCCAAACTTGGTTTCTCTCAAAGTTGTGTAGCTCTTCATGCATAGCGTTTATCCAATCCAGATCTTCCAATGCTTCTTCAACCTTCATAGGTTCAATGCTAGAGATGAATGAATAGTTTTCACAAAAGTTAGCTAAACGAGGTTTTGAGCGAGTGATTCTCCCAGTTTGAATATCATTGTAGATTTGCTCGACGGGATGATCTTTGGCAATTCTTGCTCGAACTCGTGAGAGCTTTTGCTTGGGTCTTCATTGAACATCTTCTTCATCTTGTTCTTCTTCTTGGTCTTCTTCATTGTTGATGTTGTCGTTCTCTTGTCGTGGTGGAGAAGGAGGTTGTTGATGTTCGTCTTGATGCATTTCCTCGTATTCTTCATCTTGGTGTGTCCCACTTGTGGATGCTTCCATATCAATTCTTGGTTCACCTTGTCGTGAAGTAGAAGCTTCCACTTGGACGGACGAGGTACTCTCCTTCACCTCCGTTGGATGAATTTTGCCAATAGACAAGTCTTGGATTGCTTCTGAAGGGTCTTTGTCTCCTACATCGATTGGCAATTGCTCTACTTGCGAGCCATTAGATTCATCAAACTTGACATCTACCGTCTCTTCAACCTTTCGGGTGAAATTGTTGTAGACACGGTAAGTGTGAGAGTTTGAGCCATAACCAAGAAGAAAACCTTCATGAGATTTAGGAGAAAACTTTGAACGACGATGCTTATCAAGAATGTAGCACTTTGAGCCGAATACTCGAAAGTATCCAACTTGGGGTTTGTTACCGGTGAGGAGCTCGTATGTCGTCTTGCCGAGTAGCTTGTGAAGATACAAGCGATTTGTTGCATGACAAGCTGTCTCAACCTCTTCTGCCCAAAAGTGCTTCAGCGTCTTGTACTCATCAAGCATCATTCTCGCCATTTCGATGAGCGTCCGGTTCTTCCTCTCAACAACTCCATTTTGTTGAGGTGTGTACGTAGCCGAGAACTCGTGTGAAATCCCTTCTTCGTCAAGAAAGGTGTCCACATTTGCGTTCTTGAACTCCGTCCCGTTGTCACTCCGAACCTTCTTGATCTTCACATCAAACTGATTTTGGGCCTTCCTAGCGAAGTTTTTGAAGATCTTCTGGACCTGCGACTTGTCATCAAGAAAGAACACCCACATAAATCTTGAAAAATCATCAACTATAACTAGACCAAAAGAATTTCCACTGAGACTCTTGTAGGCGTTGGGACCAAAAAGATCCATATGAAGTAGCTCGAGTGGCCTCCTTGTGGTCATGATGTTCTTCACGGGATGCCTTCATCCAACCTGTTTACCTTCTTGACAAGCACTGCAAAGTCTATCCTTATCAAATATGACATCGTTAACTCCAAGGATATGATTTACTTTAATAAGCTTGTCAAGGTTTCTCATGCCAACGTGACCTAGTCGTCTATGCCACAACCAACCTTTTGAGGATTTAGCAATAAAGCAAGTTTTAGGTTGTGCCTTTTTAGAGAAATCGACAATGTAAAGATCACCTCTACGTATACCGGTAAAGACCATTTTATGATTGTCTCGATGAAACACTTGGCAATCTACCTCAGTAAATAGGACATTCAAACCGAAATCAGCAAGTCTAGATACTGAAAGTAAGTTGTAGCCGAGAGATTCAACGAGCATGACATTTTGAATGGAACTATCATGTGAGATGGCCACCTTACCAAGGCCAACCACTTTACCCTTTGAATTATCACCAAAGGTGACATATTTTTGAGGGCCGTCATTTTCAGCAAGCTCACGGAACATCTCTTCATCTCCGGTCATATGATCAGTACATCCACTATCAAGAACCCATTCCTTTCCTCCTGACACATATCCCCGAAGATTTGCCATAAGACCAAAATGTCTCATTGCATCATCAAGATCGAAGTCACTATCATCATCATCATCATCATCATAGTATCCATGTTCACCATGATCTTGTGACTCATCATTTCCTAGAGAGGGTAATTCATTAGATAAATGATCATCAAAGTGGTCACCTTTATGAATTCTTATAGCTTCGGATATAATGATTCCAACATCTCCTTTAGCACGCTTGAGATTGGTAAGCTCAAATAGACAATCACCAAAACTAGGATCACTAGAGTTCATCTTACTCAAGGCAATAGATTTATGGAGAATTTCATCCAAGTTTTTAAAGGAATAATCGGGAAATTGTTCCTCAAGAAATTTCCATATAGATAGGCACAATTAAGAGTAGGCAATCTAGCAATCAAATTTTTGGGCAATCCTCTAATGATGAGCTCAATAGTTCTAAGATTGCGAATTATGTCAATATCTTCATCTAGGGTAGGATGCAAAGGATCAATATGAGGTGGACAAGGGCTAGCAATATACTTGTTCAAATGATATTGATTGAAAATTACAAGCATCTCATTTTCCCTCATGAAAATACTCTCCATCAAGAATAGGCACTCTATGTCTAAGACTCCCTAAAGTAGACACATCCATCTTCTTCCAATGGTGATTAAACCAAGGCAATGGAGACCAAAGCTCTGATACCACTTGTAGGACCTTGAAGTAGATGTGTCTAGAGGGGGGTGATTAGACACGTAATGCTAAAGTTGCAGTTTTTAAGCTTTTTCAGTTTAAGTGGAGTTTAGGCACAATTTCAACATTCACAATACATATCAAGCAAGCATGCAAAGAGTATATAGGCAGCGGAAAGTAAAGCATGCAACTTGCAAGAATGTAAAGGGAAGGGTTTGGAGAATTCAAATGCAATTGCAGACACAGATGTTTTTCCTGTGGTTCGGATAGGTGGTGCTATCCTACATCCACGTTGATGGAGACTTCAACCCATGAAGGGTAACGGTTGCACGAGTCCACGGAGGGCTCCACCCACGAAGGGTCCACGAAGAAGCAACCTTGTCTATCCCACCATGGCCATCCCCCACGAAGGACTTGCCTCACTAGCGGTAGATCTTCATGAAGTAGGCGATCTCCTTGCCCTTACAAACTCCTTGGTTCAACTCCACAATCTTGTCGGAGGCTCCCAAGTGACACATAGCCAATCTAGGAGACACCACTCTCCAAGAAGTAACAAATGGTGTGTTGATGATGAACTCCTTGCTCTTGTGCTTCAAATGATAGTCTCCCCAACACTCAACTCTCTCTCACAGGATTTGGATTTGGTGGAAAGAAGATTTGATTGGAAAGCAACTTGGGGAAGGCTAGAGATCAAGATTCATGTGGTAGGAATGGAATATCTTGGCCTCAACACATGAGTAGGTGGTTCTCTCTCAGAACATATGAGTTGGAAGTGTAGATGTGTTCTGATGGCTCTCTCCACGAGTGAAGAGGAGGTGGAGGGGTATATATAGCCTCCACACAAAATCCAACCATTACACACAATTTACCAATCTCGGTGGGACCGAATCAACAAACTCGGTCGGACCGAAATAGTAAACCTAGTGACCGTTAGAGATTTTCGGTGGGACTGACATGCAACTCGGTAGGACCGATATGGTTAGGGTTAGGGCATGACGTAATCTCGGTGAGACCAATTACACAAACTCGGTGAGACCGATTTGGTAATAAGCTAACCAGAGGGTTGGTTAGGCAAACTCGATGGGACCGATTCGCTCTTCTCGGTGAGACTGAAATGTTACGAAAAGGAAACAGTGAGTTTACATTGCAATCTCGGTGGGACCGATCCGCTCTTTCGGTGAGACCGAAAACTTACGAAAAGGAAACAGAGAAATTACAATCCCATCTCGGTGAGACCGAGATCCCTATCGGTAGAACCGATTTTCTTAGGGTTTGGCAATGGCTATGACAAGTGAAACTCGGTGGCGCCGGATAGAAATAATCGGTAGGTCCGAGTTTGGCTTGGGTTTAGGTCATATGTGGAAGTGGGAAAGTAGCTGAGGATTTTGGAGCATATCATTAAGCACATGAAGCAAGAGGCTCATTAAGCAACACCTCATCCCTCCTTGATAGTATTGGATTTTCCTATGGACTCAATGTGATCTCGGATCACTAAAATGTAAAATGAAGAGTCTTGAGCTTTAAGCTTTATCCAATCCTTTGTCCTTAGCATCTTGGAGAATTTCCCACAACCTTTAGTCCATGCCACTCCATTGTTGAACTTATCTGAAACATACTAGATAGAAACGTTAGTCCAACAAGAGATATTTTGTCATTAATTACCAAAACCACCTAGGGAGCACTTGTGTTTTCAGGAACTTTGACCTTCTTGAATTTCTTCGAAAGTGGCTATGCCCAGTCAAAGTCCTGTTGAAATTCCATCTTCTTGAGATATTCAGCACTGTAGAGGTTAGACAGAATTTCCCAGGTGCGGTCAATGACTTCATGCAGATAGTAGTGATTCTTCGTCATAGTTTTTTGAGTGACTGTCATGTTTTGAAGAATAGCACCAAACTGATGCTTGACCAACTTGTGGTTGCGATCAGCCATCTGATGAAGACTGAGGAGAAGCTCACGATCAGTCATCACCCTGGGAGCAGTGGCTTGAGGAATTTGCTTTGAAGCATTCGTGGCAGTGTCATGCATGGTAGAGTCATCATTGGTGGAGTAGGATGCAGCTTTGTGGAACTGTCCATCCAATGGATGAGTGCCTTCATCAATGACAGCAGCCTTGCCCTTCTCATCAGCTGAGGAAATAGTCCGTTTGAGTACTTCGATTGGGGGCAAGTAGCTGACGTGATTTTGCAAATCAGCCTTGTAATGAATTGACGACCTGGATCTGATGAATCTCATGATCCAGGGAGCGTATGGCTTCAATTCAAATGGTGAAAGAGTGACATTGGCCAAAGTCCACATGAAGAAATCGTGGTAGTTGATAGGAATATCATGTGTGATGTTGAAAAATAGATTCTTCATGATGCCAACAACTTCTTCATCATTAGAGTTGTGGCCCTTAATTGGACTGAGGGTTTTGGTCAATATCCTGTATATGGTCCTCGGCACATAGAGTAGTTCCTTGACGTGGAATTGGGTTTTGGGAGCTTGGCCTCGCTTCAATTGCTTCATCAGCACTTGCATCAGATGATTGGAAAGTTCAGGTTCATCACAGATGCACCTTGCACCTTCAGTGGGAGGACTGACTGGGACGGCGTGAAGCAATTCAGAGGTCGGTGCTTTGTAGGAGAATTTTCAGTCATCCAGTCCAGCACCCATGAATTGACGTCTTCAACATTACCAGTGATGTGCAATGTGGCATAGAACTGAAGAATGAGTTCTTCATTCTAGTTGCAGATGTCGGTGCAGAGGTTGAGCAGCCCAGCGTCATGAAGAACACTGAGGACCGGGGTGAGGCAACGACTCCATGTCCGCATGAGTAATTTGCTCATGGTCAAAGATCTTGTCCTTATCGAATAGCAGTGAAGAATAGAAATTCATTTGACTTGCTATCCAGAAGTGCTTGCATCTGAGTCTTGCAGAGTTATATGGATTATAATCCGTGAAGAATATGTCCTCAGCAAAGAAGTCATCAGCTTCGAACTTCTGCTTCTTGGAGTGAGGATTCTGAGTCTTGGGCTGAAGATTTATAGTAGTTGCCATCACAGCCTCTTGAATCACATTTTCTTGAGCCACGGGCTAAGGAATTTCAGTGGGAATTTCTTCAGCAGCCTTGGTCTCCATCTCAACAGCAACATTTTCATCAGCGCTAGTGGCTGGAATTTCTTCAGGTATAGTGAGGAGAGATGCCTGGTGTTCTTCAGATCTTGTGTGAATTTCTTCTGTCTGAACAGGGGACTGAGGAATCTGTTGGAGAGGTGTGAATAGTGGTGAATTGGGGTGATGACTTTCCCAGTAGTCATCATTCAGAATTGGAGTGGTGCACCCAATGTCCACGTCTATTTCTTCAACGCTGGACTCTTCAGCAGTGAACTGAGGCATGGGCGAGGATACCAGTGGGGTCGAAGGGATGTTATCCACTTCAATTTCTTCATCCAACTGCTCTGACGAAGCAGCAGAAGGATCTTCTTCATCTGATTCATTGGGAATCACATATTCCTCGCCAAAGGGAACAATCTCCTTTGATGGCATGCTTGAGAGAGGAATAACATCTACGGGATTTTCATAGGAGCTTATCAAAATCTTCACCTTTTTTGGAGCGGAAGACTCTGAGGAAGCAGATGCTTTCCTTTTCTTCACAACTGCTTGCTCTGCAACCTTAGTTTTCTTCACTTCTGATGTAGAAGGAAGGTTGATGCTTGTTGTTGGTGCAGGAGGAGCAGAGGAAATTGGTTCGATTTCTTCAGGCACAAGTGATGTAGTTGTCCTGGCTTGGCCAATCTCTTCAGGCGTTGTAGCAGATGCGTCAACAGGCCTGGCTTGTTCTTCAGGCGCAACACTAGAGGTTGCCCTGGCAGTTTCTTCAGCGGTTGGAATGTCTTCATCAGCCCTGGTGCTTTCAGTTTCTTCAGCAGTGCTGACATGTTCTTCAGTAGGCTGAGAAGATGTTTCAGCCTGGGGAATTTCATGTTGCGCTGGGGCTGCAACATTTGAGGTGAATCCCTTCGCCATCTTGACGAATCTGACATTGGCTCCCAGCCAGTCTTCACGATATGCGTCAAATTCATCACTGAGTCCTTTGATCTTGATACTTCCATTTTGCATCATTCTTTTATATCGATATTTATTGCATTATGGGCTGTTATTACACATTATGTCACAACACTCATGCCTATTCTCTCTTATCTTACAAGGTTTACACGAAGAGGGAGAATGCCGGTAGCTGGAATTCTGGGCAGGAAAAGGAGCAAATATTAGAGACCTATTCTGCACAACTCTAAAAGTTCTGAAACTTCACGGAAGTCATTTTCAGAATATATAAAAAAATATTGGACGAAGGAAGCACCAAAGGGGGGCCACCAACCATCCACGAGGGTGGGGGCGCGCCCTACCCCCTGGGCGGGCGCCCTACCTCGTGGCCCCCCTGGCAGGCCTTCGGTATCCATATTTGGCTATATGAGGTCTTTTTCCCTGAAAAAAATCAAAGCAAGCTTTCGGGACAAAACTCCGCCGCCACGAGGCGGAACCTTGGCGGAACCAATCTAGGGCTCCGGCGGAGCTGTTCTGCCGGGGAAACATCCCTCCGAGAGGGGGGAATCATCACCATCGATCCTCTCATCGAGGGGGGGGGTCAATCTCCATCAACATCTTCACCGGCACCATCTCATCTCAAACCCTAGTTCATCTCTTGTATCCAATATTTGTCTCAAAACCTCAGGTTGGTACCTGTGGGTTGCTACTAGTGTTGATTACTCCTTGTAGTTGATGCTAGTTGGTTTACTTGGTAGAAGATCATATGTTCAGATCTTTTATGCATATTAATACCCCTCTAATTATGAACATGAATATGATTTGAGAGTAGTTACATTTGTTCTTGAGGACATGGGAGAAGTCGTGCTATAAGTAGTCATGTGAATTTGGTATTTGTTCGATATTTTGATGAGATGTATGTTGTCTCTCCTCTAGTGGTGTCATGTGAACGTCGACTACATGACACTTCACCATTATTTGGGCCTAGGGGAAGGCATTGGGAAGGAATAAGTAGATGATGGCTTGCTAGAGTGACAGAAGCTTAAACCCTAGTTTATGCGTTGCTTCATAAGGGGCTGATTTGGATCCATATGTTTCATGCTATGGTTAGGTTTACCTTAATACTTCTTTTGTAGTTGCGGATGCTTGCAAGAGGGGTTAATCATAAGTGGGATTCTTGTCCAAGGAAGGGCAGTACCCAAGCACCGGTCCACCCACATATCAAATTATCAATGTACCGAACGCGAATCATATGAACGTGATGAAAACTAGCTTGACGATAATTCCCATGTGTCCTCGGGAGCGTTTTCCTTTATATAAGAGTTTGTCCAGGCTTGTACTTTGCTACAAAAAAGATTGGACCGTCTTGCTGCACCTTATTTACTTTTATTACTTGTTACCCGTTACAAATTACCTTATCACAAAACTATCTGTCACCGATAATTTCAGTGCTTGCAGAAAATACCTTACTGAAAACTGCTTATCATTTCCTTCTGGTCCTCATTGGGTTCAACACTCTTACTTATTGAAAGGACTACGATGGTGTCGGCGTTCTGGGAACGGGGGTCCCCAGACTTGCCTGCCTGGCCCATCTTCATCAGCGCAAGACTCAAGACCCTCGCGAGGGGCCAAGCCTCGCGAGGCGGACGACACGGCGCATCCTCAGGCGCAGCCTCCTCAGGCTGGCTCGCGAGGAGACGGAGATATCAAGGCGGGGTACCTCGCGAGGTGCCCGTGACGCAAGCCAAGATGATCGAGGGTGCCAGGCGGGCGCCAGTGCGCGCAGCGTCCTTCTTTCCTCTTTGGTGCAAAGGGGGCAAGCGCAGCCGTGGAGTACCGAAGCATCAGGCAAAGGTTGCCATTTCAGTGCAACGAGACCAGAACCAAGCGGACTACGAGACGGAGGTCACCATGGAGCCCAGCGTGGCGTCACCGCAGGGTCTTTCGCAGGCGAAGACCAACTTTAGTTAGGATAAGAGTACTTGCTGTCCCCCTTCAAATTAGCCCGCCATTGTTGGCTCCCTTCCCGCTTGATATTTGGGAAGATGACCAGGGCCCCTATAAATAGGGACGACCATCCATGTAGCAGGGGGACACACACACACAGGGTAGAGGGTTCGGTTCGGCGTGTGGATTCGGCTAGCAAGCAGAGAGAGTAAGCGAGAGAGATAGAGAGAAGGCGACTGAACTCCTCCTAGTAGTTCATCGCCCCAGCCAAGAACAGACCCTCGCGAGGCTATTCTTCCTGGTATTGTTCATCATCATCAGCCGCAAGAGGCAATCCATCCACCACACACTGGAGTAGGATATTACACCACAATGGTGGCCCGAACCAGTATAAATCTTGTGTCTCTTGTGTGATTCTTTTAGTAGTTTGGATCTTTGCGAGACGGGGAGGTAGAAGGCGTGATCTCCACGCGCACCCCAGTGTTCGAACCTTATGGGTCTGCCGGAACCCGAAATCCGACATTTGGCGCACCAGGTAGGGGTGCGCCAAAATCCGTCTTCCACCGCTCCACCCTCCTCCGGCCGCCGCATCCATGTGCGGCGCCAGTCGGGCTCGCGCCGCCCCGGCGGCCCTCGCCGGTGGGCGTTCTCGTCGTCCCCCGCCGCCCACCTTCAACACCGCCACCGGCTCGGCGGGAAGCAAGCTGCAAGCACCACCCCAGCATCCGCCTACGCGACGGAGCAACTGAACCGCGACACCGACGCCTCCTGTCGTTGCGGCCCTCCTGCGCGGCTCGCAGGCGCCGCCCACAAGTCGCCACGTCAAGCCTTTTGACCGCCGGGTTAGCACCGCTTCCGCGCGGCAGGGGGCTCCCCCGGACCGGGCGGCGCGCGAGGTCGATCTGACCTTCAGCTCGGAGGACCACCCCACCAACCCGGTCGGCTCAGGCGTGCTCCCCTTGTTGTGCACCCCCACCATCTGCCAGGTGGCCGTCACCAGAACCCTCATCAACGGCGGCGCGGGCCTCAGCGTGCTTTCGGTTGAGACTTTCAACCTCTTCTGCATACCCCGGGAGCGGCTGCGACCCAACCAATCTTTCTCGGGCGTCGGAGGCGGATCATCCGACTCCGTGGGACAGATCCGGCTCCTGGTAATCTTTGGCACCTACGACAACTTCCGCACGGAGACGGTCGACTTCGACATCACCCCCATCGGCCTCCCTTACAACGCCATCCTCGGCTACCCGGCACTGGCCCAGTTCATGGCCGCCACTCACCCGGCGTACAACCCCATGAAGATGCCCGAGAGCAATGGTACCCTCACCGTGCACGGGACACCGGGAATGCCCTGCAAGTACTCGAGCTCGCCTTCAAGACAGCGGCGTCGGCATGGCCCGTCAACGCGGAGACCCCTGAGCCCAAGGGGGCTACGCCCGCCAAGAAGAAGTAGTTGTTCACCCAGGAAAAGGCAGAGACCAAGCAGGTACCCGTCGACGAGGATGGGTCCTCCAGTGCCACTTTCACTATAGGCGCTAACCTTGAGCCTGAGCAGGAGGGGGCCTTTGTCAAGTTCTTGCGCACAAACAAGAAGGTATTTGCTTGGGAGCCCGACCAGCTGGCGGGGATCCCCAGGAGTGTCATCGAGCATCATCTCAACGTGTGCCGAAATGTGCGCCCCGTGAAGCAGAAGGCCAGGCGGCAGTCCGTGGAAAAGCAGGCCTTCATTGTTCAAGAGACCCGCAAGCTAGAAGCCACTGGGGTCATTCGCGAGGTCCGATACCCGGATTGGTTGGTCAACCCTGTTGTTGTGCTCAAGAAAGGGGGGAAGGAGCGCATGTGTGTCGACTTCACCAACCTTAACAAGGCATGCCCGCAAGATCCGTTTCCGCTCCCCCGCATCGACCATATCGTCGATTCCACTGCGGAGTGCGACCTGCTATGCTTCCTGGACGCCTTCTCCGGGTATCACCAGATCAAGATGGCGGTAGAAGACATCGAGAAGACCGCCTTCTTGACCCTGTGCGGGGTATACTGCTATACATGCATGCCGTTCGGGCTGCGCAACGCGGGAGCAACCTTTCAGCGGCTGATGCACATCGCCTTGGGCCTGCAACTCGGAAAGAATGTCGAGGCCTACGTAGATGACATTGTAGTAAAGTCTCGGGAGGCCAAGACCCTGATACAGGACCTGGAGGAGACCTTCGCGAGCCTCGACGCAGTAAACCTGCAGCTCAACCCGGAGAAATGTGTGTTTGGCGTCCCCTCGGGCAAGCTTTTGGGGTTCCTCGTGTCCCATCGTGGCATCGAGGCCAACCCCGAGAAGGTCAAGGCGGTTGAGGACATGAGCCCGCCGAAGACCCTCAGAGAGATGCAGAAGCTCACTGGGCGCGTGACCGCGCTAGGGCGCTTCATCTCCAAATTGGGAGAGCGAGCGCTGCCTTTCTTTCAGCTGATGAAGAAGAAGGGGCCCTTTGAATGGACTGAAGAGGCAGATAAGGCGTTTCAAGATCTCAAGAGGTACCTGACCAGTCTCCCAGTCATGGTGGCTCCGCGCCCTCGGGAGCCCCTACTGCTTTACCTCACCGCCACTCCTTACTCCGCCAGCGCAGCCCTGGTGGCGATTAGGGAGGAGCGCCAGGTCAAGACCGAAGCGGCAGCCCGAGGCAAGGCAAAATGGGAACAAGGAGAACTTGCGGAAGCCACGACCGCAGTGGAGGGGGGCAGCTGCTGAAGAATGTACCGAAGGCGGGAGAGGCCGCGTGCCCGGATGGATCGCCTCCCGAGGTCACTTCATCTCGCGAGGCGCCCTCACCTCCCGAGGGCGTCGCGACCGCAGATGCTCTCAGTCTTGTTGAGCACCCGGTCTACTTTGTTAGCACGGTGTTGCGGGACGCGAGGGCACGGTACCCAATGCCTCGGAAGCTCCTCCTCGCGCTACTGGTAGCCTCGCGCAAGCTGCGTCACTACTTCCAGGCTCATCCCATCAAAGTCGTCTCATCGTACCCCCTGGAGAGAGTGCTCAGGAGCCCTAACTCAGCCGGAAGGGTCGCCGAGTGGAACATGGAGCTGTAGGCGTTTCAGCTCGAGTTCAGCACAACCAGGGTCATCAAAGGGGCAGCATTGGCGGATTTCATGGCGGAATGGGCGGAGGCGCCAGGCCTCAGGGACAATAAGGATCGGTCCCTCTCTCCGGGGAGTGAGGCGCCGGCAGGCTGGGTCATGTACTTCGATGGGGAGTTATCCAGGCACGGCGCGGAGGCTGGTGCGGTGCTGGTATCACCCACTCTGGATAAGCTCTATTATGCCGTACAGCTCTGTTTCCAGCAGGGTGAAAAGGTCTCCAACAACATAGCAGAATATGAGGGACTGATAGCCGGGTTGAAGGCCGCAGTAGCCCTGGGAATAAAACGCCTCACTGTCAAGGGCGACTCGCAGCTCCTAGTCAACTTCTCCAACAAGGTGTACAAGCCGAAGGACGAGCATATGGAGGCTTACCTAGCGGAGGTCCGCAGGATGGAAAAGCAGTTCTGGGGGCTAGAACTGCAGCATGTGCCTCATGGCACCAATCAGGAGGCCGACGATGTCGCCAAATGCGCGTCCAGGCGGTTACCCCAGGAGCCTGGCATTTTCGAGGAGCGGCTCTTCAAGCCCTCAGCTCTGCCGTCACTGTCAAACACGGCTCAGCCCTTGGAGGAGCTCCCCCAGCCACCTGCCTCGGGAGCTCCGACCTGTGGCCCGGCCTCAGGAGCGCGCCTGCTCCTGGTGATGGAACCTCGGGAGGGTTGTTGGATCACAAAGCTCCGGAGCTACCTAACGCAAGGGACCTTGCCGGAGAAGGAGGAGGAAGCAGAGCGAGTGGCGCGGCAGGCCACGGCATACTGCATCAGAGATAGAGAACTCTACCGAAAGCGACCAAACAATGTACTTCTGCGTTGCATCTCCAGGGAACAAGGAAAGGAACTACTGGAGGACATACACGGCGGAGACTGCGGGCACCATTCATCATCACGGACCCTCATCGGCAAGGCATTCCGTAGCGGTTTCTATTGGCCCACTGCGCTCAACGATGCAATCAAATTGGTAAAGGCTTGCGAAGCCTGCCAGTTCCACGCCAAGCAGATCCATCAGCCAGCAGGAGGCTTGCAGACTATCCCCCTTTCGTGGCCATTCGCGGTCTGGGGGCTGGACATTTTGGGCCCGTTTCCTCGGGCGCCAGGGGGCTATCGCTACCTCTACGTTGCCGTGGACAAATTCACCAAGTGGGCTAATGTGGAGGCTGTCCGCGCCATCCCTGCGGGCTCTACGGTCAAGTTCATCAAGGGCATCGTGAGACGGTTCGGGGTGCCGAATCGCATCATCACGGACAACGGTTCACAGTTCACCAGTAATCTCTTCAAAACATACTGTGCTAACCTTGGAACGCAGGTATGCTACGCCTCAGTGGCGAACCCCCGAAGCAACGGCCAGGCCGAGCGAACCAACGCGGAGGTCCTGAGGGGCCTCAAGACCAGGACGTTCAAGAAGAAGCTGGAGGCCTGTGGCAGAGGATGGTACGACGAGTTGCAGTCCGTGATGTGGTCCATCCGCACCACCGCGACCAAACCAACCGGGGAGACCCCATTCTTCCTGGTCTACGGAGCAGAAGCAGTCCTCCCTCACTGTCGGCGTTCTGGGAACGGGGGTCCCCAGACTTGCCTACCTGCGGCCTGCGGCGTGGCTCAAGTGGGGGCCCAGCGCGGCCCATCTTCATCAACACGAGGCTCAAGACCCTCGCGAGGGGCCAAGCCTCGCGAGGCTGACGACACGGTGCATCCTCAGGCACAGCCTCGTCAGGTTGCCTCGCGAGGAGGCGGAGAGTTCAAGGCGGGGTACCTCGTGAGGTGCCCATGATGCAAGCCATGACGACACGGGGCACCAGGCGGGTGCCAGCGCGCGCAGCGTCCCTCTTTCCTCTTTGGTGCAAAGGGGGCAAGCGTATCCGCGGAGTACCGAGGCATCAGGCAAACATTGCCACTTCGGTGCAATGAGACCAAGACCAGGAGGACTACGAGACGGAGGTCACCATGGAGCCCAGCGCGGCGTCATCACCAGAGCCTTTGGCAGGCGAAGACTGCTTTTGTCAGGATAGATATACTCGCTGTCCCCCTTCAAATTAGCCCGCCATTGTTGGATACCTTCCCGCTCAATACTTGGGGAGAGGACCAGGGCCTCTATAAATAGGACTAGCCACCCACATAGCAAGGGGTTCGATTCCTGGTGGTTCGGTCCGGGATCTGAGAGAGAAAGAGAGAGAAAGGTGACTGAACTCTTCATAGAAGTTCATCACCACAGCCAAGAACAGACCCTCGCGAGGCTATTCTTCCTTGTATTGTTCATCCACACTAGCCCCAGGAGGCAATCCATCCACCACACACTGGAGTAGGGTAATACACCACATCGGTGGCCCGAACCAGTATTAATCTTGTGTCTTTCGTGCAGCTCTTTTAGTAGTTTAGATCCCATCGAGACAGAGAGGTTGAAGGTGAGATTTCCGCGCGCACCCAGGGTTCGAACCTTAAGGGTCTGCCGGAACCCGAAATCCGACATTTGGCGCGCCAGGTAGGGGTGCGCCGTTATTCGTCTTCCACCGCTCCGCTCTCCTCCGACCGTCGCATCCATGTCTGACGCTCGTCGGGCCCGCGCCGAGCGCCGGGCCGCCATCGCTTCCCGCATCGCCCAGACGGCCCCTGTCGATGGGCGTCCTCGTCGTTCCCCGTCGCTCGCCGTCAATGCCGCCACCATCCCGGCGGGGGGCGAGCAGCAGGCATCGTCTCAGCACCCGTCCGTGCGGCAAGACGGCCGCACCGCCACTCCGTCACTCACACCAGCTGGCTCTTCGTCCCGCGCGCTCCGCGCACCCTTGGAGGCTCGAGCTGCGCTCCTCGCGGCAAACGAGCTCCTGCGCTACCGTCCCGTCGACGACGTCTATGAAGAATGGCTTGACCGCGTCGCCAAGCTTGCCCGCGCCGCAGGGGGCTCTTCCGCGCCGTCCGTCCCTCTGCGCCGGACTCCGCCCCACGCGGGCAACGAAGCTCCAGAGGCGCACCGGCCGCATCCCCTTCAAGGAGATGCCATGGCTCCAAGGCGCTTGGTCCTTGGGCGGAGCCCGCTCTGTCAAGCGCCAGCGCAGCAAGAGCGAAGCTGCCAAGAAGTTCCTCGCCCGCAAGGGGCTGCCAGGGCGCTCCCTGCTCCGGCACGCCGCGACCCTGCTCCAGCTCCGGCGCGTCAAGACCCCGCCCTGCTCCTAGCTGCAGCGCGTGGGGACCCTCAAGACCAAGCTCTCCACCAACCGAGGCCTTTCGTGGCCACCGCGGGCTGCCACGCCTACACCACCGAGCTGCGCAGCGTCGCGTGGCCTGGAAAGTTCAAGCCCGACCTGCCTCCTCGCTACGACGGCACAACTGACCCCGCGGAGTTCCTCCAGCTCTATGAGCTGGGTATCAAGGCTGCCAACGGGGACGAAAAGGTCATGCCTAACTGGTTCCCCATGGCGCTGAAGGAAGGGGCACGCACCTGGCTCCTGAATCTGGCTCCAGGAACGATCTCTTCCTGGGACCAGATGCGCGCCCGCTTCATCGCCAACTTCCAAGGTACTCGCGACTGGCCGCCCGCCGTGAGCGACATGCGCCGCATCAAGCAACAACCCGGAGAGACCCTGCAAAAGCACATCCAGCGCTTCAACAGCGCGCGCCGCAAGATCCCCAAGGTGTCCGAGAAGGCCATCATCTCCGCCTTCTCTGACGGCGTGCGTGACGTCAAGATGAAGGAGGAGCTGGTGATGCACGAAGACCTCTGCACCTCCCTGGAACTGTTCAACTTGGCGAACAAGTGCGCCAAGGCTGAGGAGGGATGTCTCTCCCTCCTCGAGCTGCCTGCCGCGGACCCAGAAGAGAAGAAGCCCAAAGCCAAGGACATGAAGCGTAAGGGGGTTGCCGTACTCACGGCAGAACCAGACACCAAGAGGGGAAAGGATCTGCCCGAACCCTCCAGAGGCAGCCATGACCAACACACCCGCAACACCAACGAATGTCAAGAGCTCCGTGCCGTGCGAGAAGGAAGGAGCGGCCGTCGCCCTGACCATGCTGACCGGGGCTACGACCGGGGAGGAGGAAGAAACCCAGGGCGCTGGGAAGACCGCGGCCCGCGCCAGGGGTGGCGCGACCAGCCTTGCGAGGACCGCTGGCAGGACCTGCCTCGTGAGGGGGACTGGAGAGACCAGCCTCATGAGGACCGCCCTCATGGCAACGCAGGCCTACCTCCGCTGCCGCCTCCACCAAGAAGGAACGAAGACCGCCATCAAGATGAGGGGGCTGGGGGCTTCCAGGAGCCGCGCACGATCGCCTGCATCCTGGGCGGAGCTCAAGCCCCAGCCTCCCAACGTATCTTCAAGCAGTTTGCCCGCGAAGTGAATGCAGTTCTCCCCAAGCTCGAAGCAACGCGCCCCCTGTCGGGTGGTAGGAGCGACATATGCCAACGGGTGGCTTATCATTGTGGGGGCCAATAGAACATCGCCGGTGCCTGGAAACGGGATGAGGCGAAGACATGCACGCCGGCGAATCTTACCCAGCTTCAGGGCTCTCCGGGGAGATAACACCCCTACTGCTGCTCTGCGGGGTCTCCGCATGGTTACTAAGTGAACAAGTAGCTACAATGCTCCTCGAGCTGTTTTGGGTGGAAGGAGGAAGAAGGGCTGAGCTCAGCCTGCTTCCTCTCCTTGTATCGTGTCTAGATCTAGAATGAGAGTCCAACCCTTTGCATGGGTGCACCGGGGGGTTTATATAGGCCTACCCCCCGGGGGTACAATGGTAATCCGACAAACAGCTGGGCCCAGCTGTCTGTGACTATGCTCGCCGGCTTCTCCGCCGGCTTCTGGGGCCCGCCGGCTGGTGGGTCCCGCCGGCTGCCGGCTCCTGGGTCGACAGGCCGGCCCCATCGGCCAGGGCCTGGTCGGCAGCTGGTTACTGTTACTCCGTGTCGTTGACGCAGGCTTGGTCGGGGTAAGCGTGGCTACAGTAACGCCGCCTTGGCGGGCGGTTACTGTAGCCCCGCCGCATCTTGTCTCCTTAATGGGCATCTCCTTCGAGGAGGGTGGCAGGCCGGCTATGTGAAGCCGGCCCTCTATCTTGCCGGCTTGAGAGGAGGTGCGGCCGCCTTCGGCATCTCTCTGCCCGAAGGGGCCCACCGCCTCGGGGGCCACGCTGGCGGCCCGTCGTGGATGGCGTCAGAGCCGCCATGGCTACAGTGCCGCGTCGGGTGGGCCGTGGCAGCCCGCACGGCGCGCTGCACCAGGCGTGCTCTGGGTTTTGAGGGTGGCAGGCTCCACTGTTACCACGCCCCGCTTCATCATCGCAGAGTGGACGCGTACATTGCGGGTACGACGTTGACTGCTTTATGGGAGCCGGCCCGGCAGTAGCCGGCCTTGTCGTAGCCGGCCTTGCCGTAGCTGGCCCTGCCGGAGCCGGCCCGGCCGAAGCCGGCCCTCCACAGCTTTCTTCATGAGGGTAAAGGGAGGGCCGCCCCCGAAGCCGGCTAGGAAGGTAGTCGGCTAGGTGGGAGGCGGCCCAGGTCTTGAGTCTTCTTATGAGCCGGACGGGCTCATAATTTTTTCTAAGGGGCCAGGGGGAGCCGGCTGGGCTACCCATGGCTATTTACCCCGACAGTAGTCCCCGAAGCCGGGCGAGCTTCACGGCGGACGGGAGGACGGGAAGCTTGGCCGGCTTCATACCCTGAGGGGCCGACCCCGTCGTCGCGGCCGACTTCGGAGCACTTTTTGTTTATTAAGGTGACCGTGGTTGACCCGCGGGCTGGCCGCGGGCCCCACGACGAGCCACGTGGCAGAGAAGTCCTGCCGTCGCACGTGCGCGACGGGACGCCGCCGCAGGCCCGAGCCCGCCACTCCCTGGCCTCAGCCCGGGCGCAGATCTTCTGTGGCCCGAGGGGACTGCTCGCCTCCCTGCGGCCGTTTCTTCGCGTCATCAAGGCGCGCAATTAACGCGGGCGTGGGGGAGATGGGCACGATCGATCCCCACGATCCCCCACGCCGCGCCTCCTCGGCTCTGGCGCACGCGCCTACAAGTAGGGGGGGGGAGGGGGAGAGACAAAGGCCCGTTCGCTCCCCCGCTCCCTGTCCCTCCTTGCTCCTCTTCTTCTTCCTCGCGCCCGACGCAGTCTCACGCCGCAGCCCACCCACGCCGCATGTCTCTGGCGCTGTCAAGCTCGTGGGATGGGTCCAACGTTCACGAGGACCACATCGAGTTCCTCCGCCAGACCCGGCGCCTGCCCGGCGCCAACCTTGTGCAGGTGCGTCTAGCGCCCGCGACGGAGGTTTCGCCGGCGCCGGAGGAAGGCGAGCGCGTCGTCTTCCGCACGCACTTTTTGCGTGGCTTTGGCTTCCCGGCGAGCAGCTTCATGCGATCTTTCCTCGAATTCTACAACCTCCAGCCACATCACGTCACGCCCAACGCGGTGATGCAGCTCTCGGCCTTCGTCTCCCTCTGCGAAGGTTTCTTGGGGGTGCTGCCGACGCTGGAGCTCTGGGCGGAGCTCTTCCAGAACAAGCTCGGCACCGTCTCCGCCGGCATGCCGGCTCCCTGCGGCGCCTTCATCGTGATGAAGAGGGCAAGCGACGACAACCCCTTGCCTCACATCCCTCTGATCCAGTCTGTCGAACTTTGGCAGAAATCCTACTTCTACATCAAGAACGTCGCCCCGCACGGCGACTACGTCAATCTGCCGGCTTACGTAGCCGGCCCGCCGGCTGGGAGGCGGCCGTCTTGGGGCTACAGGTCCAAGTCCCTGTCTCCGGCTGGGAATGCCTACATCGCCCGGCTTCGGGTGATGATCCAGTCGGAAGGCCTGCGCGCAGCCGATCTGGTGGCCGCCTTCGTCGAGCGCCGGATTCTCCCCCTCCAAAGCCGGCCGCACATGATGTGCCAGATGAGCGGCTGGTTCGACCCTTGCCGGCTGAGCACATGGGAGATGCCCCACGCCGAAGTGGCTCTGATGGTGAACTACATCGCCAACCTGAAGCTCACCGACGAGTGGCAATTCGGCAAGGCGCCATACTCCCGCGCCCATCCTCCGCCTGTGGTAAGTCCTTCTTCTTGTCGTCTGCCGGCTTGAGCCAACCGGCTTCTGGCCAGGCGGCTCTTCTCTTTTTTCTTTCTATCAGAACCCTCTCCTCCCGGGGCGGCTGGAGTCGAACGCGAGTATGCCCCGGACCGCACGGTGGATGACCTCGACGACCCGGACCTGGCCGCAGTCGCCACGGGGGACGTCGCCGAGCCCGGCGGCACAGGGCTCTCGGCCAGTTTCGACGATTGGCCGGACGATTTTGAGGCCGAAGAAATCCCGCGCCACCAGGCGGCAACCGACCGCCGCAGCGCGGGCTCGTCCGCCGCGCCGACTGCCGGTGGTGGAAAGGGAAACGCCGGGCCGCGCTCCCACTCTTCGGAAGCCGGCCGAAGAAGTCGAAGGCCTCCGCCGCGGCCACGGAGCGTGACGAGGCGGCGGCGAAGGCGGCCCGCTTCCGGAAGGCGGTGAAGAAGCCTCCATCGGTTTCCGCATAAGCCTTCTAGCCGCCTACGTGCTTGTTATTTTGAAGTCTTCCTTTGCTTGAATTCTTCTTTGATTTCTTGAGCAGGGCGCCGCTCTCCCTCGAGCGAGGCCCAGGCGGCTCCGTGGTCGGACCGGGTGCTGGGTCCTCAGGGTCCCGCCGCGTGGACCCCCGCGCCGATCTTGCAGAAGCCACGGAGCGGAACGCTTGCGAGGCGCGTCGAGAAAGGGAGGCGGCGGAGCGGGAGGCCGCCCGGACGGCGACGGGGCGGGCGAGCGCGGCGGCCGAGACTCCACTGGAGTGGGCGGCCGCGGAGACGGAGGCGGAGGGCGCACGTAGCCGGCCTCCGCTGCTCGCCATCCCCCTCCAAACCTTGGACCCGGACATCCCTCTGCCCACGGCGGAGGAGATCACCCCCGAGCAGCCGCCGGTGCAGAGGGACGAAGTCTTCGAGATTTCCGCGGAGAGGACGCCGCCGGCAGCGCCGGCCGGAGCGGGCGAAGGCGGTCAGTCATCGGCGGTGCCGGAGGAGCCGGCCCGGGCCGCGCCCGAGGCCGGAGCGGGCTGGCATGCCGGAGGGGGCACGGCCCCGCCGGACACGCGCCGAGCCGTGGGTGCCGAGCAGACGGCAGACGCCTTGGAGGCGGCCAGCTCCGCCACGTCCGGGTGGACTCCCAGCGGAGGGAGCGGCGAGCTGAACGTCGCGGCCCAAGGGGTTCGGAGCCGGCTGCAGGCACAGGCCGGCCTCCTGAGGCAATTCACCCAGGAGTTTCTGTCGACGCGGTCTGCAATCCGGGTAAGTCTTCACTCGTTGACCGTTCTGGTCCTCTGAATTTTTTCCGTGGGGGCGCGCTAGTGCACCCACTGGGTGTAGTCCCTGAGATCCGGGCCGACTGCAGCGCAGTCGGGTCGGATCTTACTCGACGACTATCTTGACTGTTTTTTTCTGATCTCTAGGATTATCATAATTCTCGTGCCGCCGCCTTCAACTCCCAGGCTCGGGAGCTGAGCCGGAGGACCGAAGACCTCGCCAGCAGCCGGCGTAAGTGTTTTGTCTTTATTTGTTTCTTGTGGGGGCGCGACAGCGCACCCACTGGGTGTAGTCCCCGAGATTCGGGCCGACTGCAGCGCAGTCGGGTCGGATCTTCCTTGATGACTTTCCCTTGCTGACTTTTTCTCTTTGTCTTTTGCTCGTGCAGAGGCCAACGCCGACTTGCGGAGGGAACTCGGCGAAGCACAGGCCGCTCTTCGTGCCAGGGACGCCGAGTACGCTGACTTGGTTCAGGAGCGCGACCGCCTGGCCAAGAAACTGGCCGACCAAGAGGAGAGCCACAAGGCGGCCCTGCAAAAGGCGCAGGACGGCGAGGCTTCCCTGAAGGCGGAGTTCGAGGCCAGGGAGGCGAGCTGGGCCGAGACGCGCCAGGCGCTGGAAGAAGGCTTCGGCCGGATCGAGGATCTCATCGATGGTAGGCCGTCTTTCTTGCCCTTCTTCCATCTGCCGGCCGCCTGCGGTTTTGTTTTGACTTGTGTTTGCTGTCTTGCGCAGAGTACTTTCCCGGCCAATCCGTCCTCGCCGCCCAAGCCATTGAGGCTTACCGCGAGGCGCGCCGTCAGGCTAGAGTTGTGATTCCGCCGGATGCGAATCGGACGCTGTCGGAGCAGCTCATCGCCATCCAGGCGCGGCTGCAGCCGGCCCATCGGCTGCTCCGCCGGCTGCAACGTGCCGGGGCGACGGTGTTGGCCGCGCTCTGGCCCGGCCAGACGATCACCGAGTGCACCGACACCAGTGTCTTCGCGCCAGAGCTCAAAGATGATGGCGCCGCCCAGCCGGAGGAATGGTTTGGGCTGAACCCGGCGGATGGCGAGGACTCGGCCGAGGAGATCGCCTCCAGCGACGACGGCGAGGACGACGAGGAGGAGGACGGCGAAGACGCCGAGCCGACTGGTGAGACGGCCGACCGTCCTCCAGCCGACCGTGCCTCCAGCAACGAGCCACGTGGGAGCGCGCCCTCTGCCGGAGGCGACGATCAAGCCAAGGTTGGCCAGCCGGCCGCTCCTCCAGCTGGCACGACTGCTTCCACCACCCAACCCGGCTCGTCCGTGGCCCCGCCGGCTTGATCTGTCGTTCCTTTTGTCCCTGTTTTGCTTTTTTGAACAATTTTAAGTTTTCGCAATTCCACCCACTGGGGGTGTATCGAACAATGTTGGATGTCGACCTCTCTGGAGGTCTTTCGTGTAAATATTAATATATGCATGTGTTGGCTTTCATTCAAGTGTACTTTTTTGTCCTTAGGCTCTTTCCTTTGCTGCCTTCCCTCTTTGGGAAGGCAAGTACTCGAGCTTTCTTGGATTTGAAGCAGATTGAATGTAAGCCGGCCGGCCGGCTACTCTGGTAGTCGGTCGGCGGGAGGCAGCAAGCCGGCTTTTGTTATATATATGAGCCTGTTTAGTCCCTAGCCGTTTTACGTGTGCGCACCCTTTCCGGCTTGTGACTCTTGCCAGCCTGGCAGTTGGTTCTTCGAGCTGCGATTTTGTCAAGAGCCAAGCCTGGGTGTCGGCACATTACTTGTCTGACTGCGGGTAGGGCTCCTAATATAACTCTAGTCGGCTAGTCCCCGGGCCGACTCGTCGGGCCCGGTACCGGACGAAATAAATGAATAGGTGATATCATACGCATGATAACTTTCATTCATAAAATAAAGGATGGCAGTCCCCGAGTCTTTCTCGGGGAGCCTACTATTTTGTACTTAATAAAAAAGTGGGCATAATACATACTGCATTTTAACTGTAAAACTTCCGGAGAAGATTTGCATTCCATGGTCGCTCCGACTCCTTGCCGGAGTCGTCCCTCTTGCGTGCCTTCGGCTTCTGCGCGTCGATGAGGTAGTAGGCATCGTTGACCAAGGCTTTGCTGATGATGAAGGGGCCTTCCCAGGGGGCTACGAGCTTGTGTTGGCCGGCTGTTCGCTGGATCAGCCGGAGCACAAGGTCGCCCTCTTGGAAGGATCTTGGTCGGACCCTCCAGCTGTGGTAGCGGCGCAAACCCTGCTGGTAGATGGCAGACCGGCTGAGGGCTAACAGCCGGGCCTCTTCCAGCAGGTCGACGCCGTCTTCTTGTGCTTCTTTGGCTTCCGCTTCCGTGTACATGGTTACCCGAGGCGAGTCGAACTCGATATCTGTTGGGATGACTACCTCGGCACCATATACAAGGAAGAAGGGAGTGAAGCCGGTTGATCTGTTGGGAGTAGTACGCAGACTCCATAGGACAGCCGGCAGCTCATCGAGCCAGCAGCTGGCTGAACGCTCCAGAGGTACGACCAGTCGGGGCTTGATGCCGGACAAAATGAGGCCATTTGCTCGCTCCACTTGGCCGTTTGATTGCGGGTGGGCGACTGACGCAAGGTCCAACCGGATACCTTGCGCAGCGCAGAACCGTGCCAAGGCACCTTTGGCAAAGTTCGTGCCGTTGTCGGTGATGATGCTGTGCGGTACGCTGTACCGAGTTGTTATATCTGCAATGAAAGTCACTGCAGTCGGCCCATTCAGCTTCTTGATCGGCTTCGCCTCAATCCACTTGGTGAATTTGTCGACGGCGACGAGCAAATGTGTCACGCCGCCGCGCGCCGTCTTGAATGGGCCCACCATATCCAATCCCCATACGGCAAAGGGCCAGGTGATGGGAATGGTCTTGAGTGCCGAAGCCGGCATGTGTTGCTACGAGCTAAAAAGCTGGCAGCCTTTGCAGTGTTTGACTAGCTCTTTGGCGTCGTCCAAAGCAGTCGGCCAGAAGAAACCGTGGCGGAAGGCTTTGGCGACGAGTGATCTTGATGCGGCGTGGTGGCCGCACTCTCCTTGGTGTATATCCCTGAGGATCGCGATGCCTTTCTCCTGCTCGACACATCACTGCAAGACTCTGGTGGCGCTGCGCTTGACAAGCTCTCTGTTGACGATTGTGTATGCTCCAGCCCGGCGCTGGACTTGTCTTGCTTTGTTTTTGTCAGCCGGCAGGTCATGGTTCACCAAAAAGTTGCGATGGTTTGGGCCCATGATGGAGCGGCGACTTCCTCTGCTACCAATGTGGCCACAGCCACCAGGGTGGGCGGGCTGGGTAATGCAGTGCTGGAGTCGGCCGCCGCTTGCTGTGCTGAAGAAGTCCCCGGGCCGGCTACGCAGTCCCCTAGCCGGGTGCAGCAGTCCCCGGGCCGGGTACTGCAGTCCCCGAGCCAAATATTGAAGTCCCCGGGCCGGCTGCTTGATTCTTCGAGCCGAACCTGGCCTCCTCGGGGTTAGGCGGCACGAAGATGGAGTCGGATTCCAGAGACGGCTTGATTGATGGCTTGAGGAGGCGTTGTAGGGCGACGCCGGTTGGTATTGCTTACCGCGTGGAGCCTATTCGGGCCAGAGCATCTGCTGGCTCGTTGTCGGCTCGCGGTACGTGAAGGAATTCACACCCGTCGAAGTATCCGCTGATTTGCTGCACTAGGAAGCGGTAGCTCGCCATGTTTGCGTCCTTGGCGTTCCAGTCGCCAGAAGACTGCTGCACCACCAAATCCGAGTCGCCATAGCACAGGATCCGGTGGATGCCAAGTTCCTTGGCAAGCCGGAGCCCGTGTATGAACGCCTCGTACTCGGCTACGTTGTTGGAGGTGGCGAAGTGGATCTGCAGTGTGTATCTGAGCTTGTCGCCCTTTGGAGAGGTAAGGACGACGCTGGCTCCCAAGCCAGTGCGCATCTTTGATCCGTCAAAGTGCATGCGCCAATGGGTGGAGTCGGGCGCTGGTGGTAAGTACTGGGTCTCGGCCCAGTCGACGAGGAAGTCGGCCAGCGCTTGCGTCTTGATGGCGGTGCGGGGTTGGTAGAAGATCGTGTGGGGGGCCAGCTCGATGGTCCATTTAGCCACCCGGCCGGATGCATCCCGGCTGCCTATGATCTCGGCCAGCGGGGCAGTGCATACGACCGTGATGGGATGCTCTTGGAAGTACGGCTTCAGCTTCTTGGCGGCGAAGTACATGCCATAGCACATCTTCTGGTAGTGCGGGTAATTTTGCTTCGAGGCGGACAGCACCTCGCTCAGGTAATAAACCGGCATGTGGGCCGGCTGGGCTCGGCCTTCTTCGGGGCGTTCGACCACAATGACGGTGCTGACCACCCGGCTAGTGGCGGCAATATATAGGAGCATGGGCTCCTTCTCAGTCGGTGCCGCCAAGACAGGCGGCGTGGATAGCATCTTCTTCAGCTCGTGGAAAGCTTGGTCGGCCTGGTCATTCCACTCAAAGTGAGTGCTCTTCTTCATGAGGCGGTAGAGGGGGAGAGCTTTTTCTCCAAGCCGGCTGATGAAGCGGTTCAGAGAGGCCAGGCACCCGGTGAACTTCTGAATCTTTCCGAGCTTGGTTGGGACCGCCATCCTCTCGATGGCCTTGATCTTCACAGGGTTGCACTCTATGCCGCGTTCGGAGACCAGGAAGCCTAGGAGCTGGCCGGCTGGCACTCCGAACACGCATTTCTCCGGGTTGAGCTTGATCCGGAACCGGCGCAGGTTCTCGAACGTCTCCTTCAAGTCTTCCAGCAGAGTGCCACGCTTCTCCGTCTTCACCACAACATCATCCACGTAGACGTGGGCGTTCTTGCCGAGCTGCGTGAGAAGGCACTTCTGCATGCAACGCTGAAAAGTGGCGCCGGCATTCCTCAAGCCGAACGTCATAGTCAGGTAGCAGAAGGCTCCAAACGGCATGATGAAGGCGGTCTTCAGTTGGTCATCCGGGTTCAGCTTTATCTGGTGGTATCCCGAGTAGGCATCCAAGAAGCTCAACAGCTCGCATCCGGCTGTGGAGTCTATCACTTGATCAATCCTGGGCAGAGCGAAGGGATCTTTTGGGCAGGCTTTGTTGAGGCTTGTGTAATATATACACATGCACCACTTGTTATTCTTTTTCAGCACGAGAACCGGGTTCGCGAGCCACTCGGGGAAGAAAACTTCCATGATGAAGCCGGCTGCGAGAAGCCGGGGTATCGCCTCCCCTACAATCCTTCTCTTCTCTTCTGACAGTCGGCGGAGGGGCTGCTTGACTGGTTTAGCATCCTCCCGCACGTGCAATTTGTGCTCGGCGAAATCCTTCGGAACACCCGGCATGTCCTTGGGGGACCATGCAAAGATATCCCGATCCTCACACAGGAAATCGACGAGCTCGCCTTCCTATTTGCTATCCAGGCTCGCCCCAATGACGGCAAACCTCTCGGGGTGCTCGGGGTCGAGCTGTATCTTCTTGGTCTCCTTGGTCGGCTGGAAAGATCCTTGGGCATCATACTCCTTGGAGTCGGCGGGTTGGTTTAGCTGCTTGCTGGCCAGGGCCACGACCCTGTCCAGCGTCTTCTTCTCTGCAGCGATCACGAGGGACTCGGCCAGCCGACTGCTGGCCGCGGCGCAGTCGGCGGACTTCTTGTAGTCGCCGGCGATGGTGATGACACCCTTGGAGCTTGGTATCTTCATCTTGAGGTAAGCGTAGTGGGGGACCGCCATAAACTTGGCCAAGGCGGGTCGGCCAAGCAAGGCGTGGTAAGGGCTCTCCAAGTCCTCCACCTCGAACCAGATTGCTTCCCGGCGGAAATGATCCTTGCCCCCAAAGAATACATCGATCTTGATCTTGCCGATGGGGGCACAGGACAAACCGGGTACAATGCCGTGGAACACCGTTCGAGTCGGCGCAAGCTGTTTTGCCTTGACACCCAGCTTCTCCATGGTGTCGCGGTACAGGATGTTGATGCTGCTTCCACCGTCGATCAGCACGTGGGAGAAGCGTGCGGCACGTGTATCCGTTGCAAGGGTGGCCTCCAGGACCAATGTGTAGGAGCCGGGGGACGGCATCACCTCTGGGTGGTCGGCCCGGCTCCAACTGATGGGTTTCTCTGACCAGTGCATGTGGCCGGCTAGGCTGGTGGCGGCCACATTTACTTCTTGTTGCTCTCGGCGCTTGCTGCGCCGGTCTTCGGGCTGGCTCGTGAAGACAACATAAGATGCTTGCTCATCGGGGAACTCGTCCTGCACGGCGTCGACCGCGGGCCGGGCGGCCTTGGGCGGCGGAGCCGGCGACGGCGGGCCGGCAGGCGGAGTCGGCGTGAGCCCTTCGCCCTTGGAGATTCGGGTGAGCAAGTTGCATTTGCGGGTCGTGTGGTTGGACGGCTTCGCGCCGCTGTGGAACTTGCACGGGGCATCAAGGGTTTGCTCGTAGGAGAAGGCCGGCTGCCAAGCCGGCCGGCCGCCCTTGGGCTTCTTGGGCATGGGCCGCCCCTCAGGCGGCGCATCTTCGACCGTGGCCACCTGCCGGCTAGCGGGAGGCGGCGCAGGGCCCTTGCGCTTCTGATTGTTCTGGTGCTGGCGTCGGCCGCCGTCTCCCGCCGGTGCTTGGGGCACCGGATTGAGCACTTTTCCAGACGCGTCCACCCGGAGCTCAGTCTTCATTGAGGAGTCGGCGGTGGCGTACTTGTCGGCGATGTTCAGGAGCTCGTCGAGGGTAGTCGGCTCATCGCAGAGAAGCTTGTGCTTGAGGAGGGTGCCCTCTCGGCACCCGGCAGTGAAGTATTCGATGGCTTGCACCTCGTGCACCCCTTCGCAGGAGTTGCGGAGCTCGGCCCAACGCGTGAGGTAGTCGCGAGTGGACTCGGCTGGGCCCTGTACGCACAGGGAGAGCTGTCTGGGCTTGGGAGCCCGCTTGTAGGTGCTGGTGAAGTTGCGAACGAAGGCTTTAGTGAAATCCACCCAGCTGTTGATGCTGAGGGGCTTGAGGCTGTTAAGCCAAGTCCGTGCCGTGCCTTGCAGCATGAGGGGCACGTACTTTACGGCAACGCGCCGGTTGCCATTGGCGATGCTGACGGCTGTGGAGTAGTCGGTCAGCCAATCTTCCGGCTTCACCGAGCCGTTGTACCTGGGTGTGTCTCTTGGGAGCGAGAACCCTTTGGGGAAGGGCTCATCGCGGATGCGGGGGCCAAAGCAAGGCGAGGCGACATCGTCTTCTTCTTCTAGTGCCAGGGATCGGGCCAGGCGGTCGATCCGGTGGCGGGCATCGTTTTCGCCGACTCCCTCGCGGCAACCAAGCCGGCCGCTGAGGGTCGGGTGAGCCACTGGAGGCGGGGTGGGATACCTCTCTCCGCGAGCTCGAGGCGGAGGCGGGGTGCCCCGCTATTCCATGGCTCGGGGGCGGCCGTCCGCGTCTCGCTCGATGGAGATTTGGGTCCGGCTTCGGCTGGAAGCCGGCTCTTTCTCGCGCCGCGCGCGGGTGTTGCTTGTAGTCGGCGACCGGGAGGTCGCGCCGTGTTCGCGGCGCGGGGGAGGGCTCCCCGCGCAGGCGTCGGCTTCGTGCCGTCGTGCGGCCACATCAATTAGTTGCTGGATGCGCCGCGTCATGTGGGGGAGGTCTTTGGCTTCCAAGCCGTCCAGCTCGTCTACGGCCGCCTGGGCGGCGCGCAGGTTCTCGAGCGGGGTGGCGTAGACCGGGCGATCCACTCCAAGTGTATCGGCGATGACGGCGCCGCGTTGCCTGACAACGCCAGCCCGGCTTGGGCCAGCCGGAGCCGGCTTGCCGAAGGCGGCGCGGTCAGCTTCGCGCTGGTAGGCCTCGGTGAGGCGTCTTACGGAGGCTAGCCGCCGGCCCTCCGCGAGGAGGGCGAGGCGGCGTGCCTCCAGAACTTCGTCGTTGGCGTCAGCCGGAAGGGGGGCGGACAAGTCTTGGGCAGCCGCGCGTGGGGCGTCGCGGGCACCCTCTTCAGTCGGGCCGTCGAGGCCGATAACCATCACCTCGGGGGCGTCAGAATCGCGATCGCCAGCCGGAGGGAGCGGGTCGTCGTAGACCATGACGTTGGTGGGGAAGGTATCGTAGGATGCCGTGTCAGAGTCGACAGGCGGTCGGTGGAGCCAACCGACTCCAAATCCGCAGTGGGCTCACTGGAGATGTGGAGCTGGCCGAGGAGGTTGGCGAGGTGATCCGTGCCCGCATCGGAGGCAAGCTCGTCGGAGATGCGGGCCTTGTTGAAGAGGTCGGCGAGGCCGCTAGCCGCGCGGATGTTGGTGACGCCATGCAGCACGTCGCAGCAAGCGCCATCGGGCGAGCCGGGCTGGCTACGCTCGCGGGGAAGGAAAAGGGTTCCCGTCCAGAACAGGTCTCCGGACGACGGTGCGCCTGGCCCCATGGTGGGCGCCAAATGTCGGGTGGTAGGACCGACATATGCCAACGGGTGGCTTATCATTGTGGGGGCCAATAGAACATCACCGGTGCCTGGAAACGGGATGAGGCGAAGACATGCACGGCGGCGAATCTTACCCAACTTCAGGGCTCTCCGGGGAGATAACACCCCTACTGCTGCTCTGCGGGGTCTCCGCATGGTTACTAAGTGAACAAGTAGCTATAATGCTCCTCGAGCTGTTTTGGGTGGAAGGAGGAAGAAGAGCTCAGCTCAGCCTGCTTCCTCTCCTTGTATCATTTCTAGGTCTAGAATGAGAGTCCAACCCTTTGCATGGGTGCACCGGGGGGTTTATATAGGCCTACCCCCCGGGGGTACAATGGTAATCCGACAGACAGCTGGGCCCAGCTGTCTATGACTATGCTCGCCGGCTTCTCCGCCGGCTTCTGGGGCCCGCCGGCTGGTGGGTCCCGCCGGCTGCCGGCTCCTGGGTCGATAGGCCGGCCCCACCGGCCAGGGCCTGGTCGGCAGCTGGTTACTGTTACTCCGTGTCGTTGATGCAGGCTTGGTCGGGGTAAGCGTGGCTACTGTAACGCCGCCTTGGCGGGCGATTACTGTAACCCCGCCGCATCTTGTCTCCTTAATGGGCGTCTCCTTCGAGGAGGGTGGCAGGCCGGCTATGTGAAGCCGACCCTCTATCTTGTCGGCTTGAGAGGAGGTGTGGCTGCCTTCGGCATCTCTCTGCCCGAAGGGGCCCACCGCCTCGGGGGCCACGCTGGCGGCCCGTCGTGGATGGCGTTAGAGCCGCCATGGCTACAGTGCCGCGCCGGGCGGGCCGTGGCTGCCCGCACGGCGCGCTGCACCAGGCGTGCTCCGGGTTTTGAGGGTGGCAGGCTCCACTGTTGCCATGCCCCGGTTCATCATCGCAGAGTGGACGCGTACATTGCGGGTATGGCGTTGACTGCTTTATGGGAGCCGGCCCGGCAGTAGCCGGCCTTGTCGTAGCCGGCCTTGCCGTAGCCGGCCCTGCCGTAGCCGGCCCGGCCGAAGCCGGCCCTCCACAGCTTTCTTCATGAGGGTAAAGGGCGGGCCGCCCCCGAAGCCGGCTAGGAAGGTAGTCGGCTAGGGGGGAGGCGGCCCCGGTCTTGAGTCTTCTTATGAGCCGGACGGGCTCATAATTTTTTCTGAGGGGCCAGGGGGAGCCGGCTGGGCTACCCATGGCTATTTACCCCGACACCCCCTCAGGTGGTCGGCATGCCCCATCACGTTCAGCTCAGCAGACCAGCTCAAGTGCGCAGCCAATACAGGAGTCCTCCCGATGCTCTGCTCCCCAGTCATCAGCAATGTGCTGGTCACCAAGACCCTCATCGATGGTGGGGCAGGGCTCAACGTCCTGTCCGTGGAAACATTCAACAACCTCCAAGTGCCCTATGACCAGCTTCAGCCAACCAGGCCTTTCTCTGGGATCACCGACGATTCCACGGTCCCGATCGGGCAGGTCCGCCTCCCTGTCACCTTCGGAGCCCGCAGCAACTACCGCACCGAGCTCATCGACTTCGACGTCGCCCACATCCGCCTGCCGTACAACGCCATCCTCGGGTACCCAGCGCTGGCCAAGTTCATGGCCGTGACCCACCACGGCTACAACGTCCTCAAGATGCCAGGAAGTGGCGGTGTCATCACGGTGCCCTGTGAAGAGCGAGAGATGCAGTGTGTTCCCGGGAGCGAGCCTTTCAGGCCGCGTCGCTAGAAGGCCCAGATCGCGGAAGCAGGAGGCTTCCTGAGACCATCCCCAAGAAGAAGAAGAAGACGTCGTCAGGCTCAGCCCCTCAGGAGGCAGGCCCCTCAGGGCCCGAGCCTCCTCAGGAGGGCCCTCCATCCATCGCATAGGAAAGGGCGCCCAGCGCCCTCCTCAGGCAGGGCTCGGGGGCTCTCACCTGGAGGGCCACCGACCTAGCCAGGGTCACGAGGGAGGCGCTTGGGCACCATGTGGAGGCGTGCTTCGCAGCACGTTTCCCTCGAGAGGGAGCCAGGCGAGGAAGATCAGACCGGCAAGAGTTCGTTGACGAGGCCATTCAAGAGCTACAGGAGACAAGGATCATGAGAGGTTGCCGCCGCTTGCCAGCCGTGGCCCCACATCCAGGCGAGGATGGTGGGCTGCGCGTCTGCGTCGACGTACCAGGGCTCAATCAGATCACCACAACGGAGCGTCTCTGGCCCTCGCAAGTGGGGCGCTGCAGAGGTCCACCCCATAGCTATGTTCGCATGCCTTACGGCCTGCCGAGCATGGCTGCGGCGTACCAGCGCCTCATGAGGGGCATCGTGGAGGCTGAGGAAGACAAGCGTTCCGCGGCCTTGGCAGAGATGGAGGCAGCTCATGAGGAGTCACCAGCGCCTCCGGAGCCTCCCGAGGCCCCGGGGCCTAGGGACTCGTGAGGATCGGCTTCTGCAGCCCGTCAAGTCTGCTGCACCATTGCCACTACGCTGACGACATCCTGAGGTGACATCTTTCAAGTTCCGTTCTCAGCTGGGAGCACCCTCCCAGGGTTGCATCACTCCCAGGCCGCGTGGGTCCGTCCCCGCGGCATGTATCTGCATTTACCTTTCCGTTGTTAGTTTGCCTTGTTGGGGGCGCCCCTCGGGCTGCATCATCCCCAAGCCGTTCGGGCCAGACCCAGTGGCGTGTATCCCCCTAGCGTTTATTTCCAACTATGCATTGCCTATCACGCTTAGCTGCATGGTGCCCGTCCGCGGCATCTTCTCTTCCCATGTCGGCCACTTGCACGTTAAAGGGGGGGTGCCTGAGCATCATGACTCAGGGCTCTTACTGGCTCTCCAGCCCTCACCCTCTGGCCTTGTCCCTGGCATCGCAACCTGGCATACCAGCGACGGCTGAGACAAGCTCGAGGGCCGGGACCCGAGGACGTAGAGTACTGGCATCTAACCAAATTTTGCAGGGACACATCTCAAGATACGGCCCAGTGTCGGGCGCAACCCGCCCAGAGGTAGGGCCTCGGGAGTCCCGTGCTGGCTCATGGGTGCCCAGATACGCCTCGCCTACCTCAACCAGCAAGCTCTTAAGGTTCTGGGGCGCCAGGGGTCCCCCTTGGAAAGGCCCGGAGCCTGTGAAGCAAGGCGAGTGCCTGTGAAGATCATCTCTTTTGGAAAGGCCCGGAGCCTGTGACGCAAGGTGAGTGCCTGTGAAGATCATCTCTTTTGGAAAGGCCCGGAGCCTGTGAAGCAAGGCGAGTGCCTATGAAGATCATCTCTTTTGGAAAGGCCCGGAGCCTGTGAAGCAAGGCGAGTGCCTGTGAAGCCCTCGCGCTCAAGGAAAAGGCCCAGAGCCTGTGAAGCAAGGCCAATGCATGTGAAGCTCGCCGCCCCGTGACACTCTCATGTAATAATGAGTGGGGTTGTACACGCCCCGGAGTCTCAGGAGCGCCGGCCTCAGGCCCTGGGGCTCCCTCCCACGCCCAGTGGCAGCACTTAGCTCCGCGCTGGTGAGAAGACGTCGAAGACTAGATTAGGTGCCGGACGCGGCTTTTCCATTTTCATTCCGCAATTGACGTGTTCGTTTGCATTTGGAGTCTTATTGGAGATATCGCTGTTGCTGATTTATGGTTCGTCGATTTTCGCCCCTCGCTTTGGTTTCTCTCGTGAACAACCTCGCGAGGGATGGTGCTCACACGCCCTCGCGAGGGTTTCTGCCCTAGCCACAGGAGGGTTTCACGGGCCTGGCGCATTACAGGAGCACCCCTCCTAGTCCGTGCCCCTCGGGTACCACGACGCGCACACAGGGCCTGGGTCGGTCGCCCCACTCCCCGGCAGGGGTCGAAAGCTATCTACGCACAGGCGGGAAATCAGGAAGTACACAAATGAGATCAAGGTAATAGCTGAAGCGGCAACATTTCCCAACACGCCCAAAGGGGGCTCCATGCATCTGTTCTATTTTACACAGGGAACAAAAGAGAAAGGAAAAAGACGAGCCTGGCGCCGCCCCTCCCGCATCGGCCCACGGCGGCGACACAGGCTGCCTTAGGGCCTCAGGCGGACTCCCTCTCGCGCTTCACCGGGGCACGACGGCGGGCGGACGAACCACCACCTCCTAGGAAAACCCGACGGCGTGGGGGAGGACTGCTGCCACCACTGGAGGAGTCGCTTGAGGATGAGCTGACGAAGTTGGGGGAGTTGCTGACGCCGCCGCCCGCTCGGGCGCTATCTCCCCCATCACC
This sequence comes from Triticum monococcum, assembly GCA_034509565.1. NCBI lineage: Eukaryota > Viridiplantae > Streptophyta > Magnoliopsida > Poales > Poaceae > Triticum > Triticum monococcum. The sequence goes on along the minus strand of CM067845.1, from coordinate 358,376,283 downwards.
ATCGGAGCGGGGCCCACGGACGCGGTCATCATCCTGAGGGTAGTACCCCGCGCGGCGACCATCTTCCCCAAACACCCTCACGTAGAGGGTGGCGTCGCCATCGAACCTGAAGTGCAGAGTGCACCGACGCTCCAAGCCGCGAGCGCGGGCGAACGCCTGCCAGCCCCGAGTGAAGGCCAAGCCCCCACGAGGACCTACTGCAGCAGCCCTCCGCCTGGAGCCAGAGGCCGCCAGGAGCGCTGGCTGGGAGTTCGCCAAGGAGGAAGCGAGGGAGCGGGAGCCGGGCGCGAGCCGGCTCCGCCGACCAAACGACGAATTCCGGCGGTGCCTGCACGGCGCGAAAGCGTGGCCTGGGGAAGCGCGCAACCCAGGCGCACCCTCCAGCTGCGGCGGCTTGCCCGCCGCCGCGCTGGGAGCCCCCCCCCCATGGCCGCTGGAAGCTGCCGGGGCGGCCACCGGGTGCTTCTGAGGGCCCCCGCGACCACGCTTGGGTGGGGGAGAGGTAGGACCGACTTGGAGGGCCTTCCCCTTCTCTGCGGCTGAGTACCTCCTCGATGGAGCCATCACACCAAGACGGAGCAAGAACTGAGGCGAAGGAGAGAGCAAGAGGAGATGGACTGGACGGGCACGAGCGGTGCCGTACTTATAGCCGGCGAAGGCCAACCGCCGGTCTCCACGATCACAGGTAATCATAACACGTTCTGCATGCAAGGACTTGTCCAACTCGCACGATCACCAAGGCGTCGTGGGGAAGCGGAGGTGCCACGTCCAATCAACCGCCACGCGGCGTCCAAGGCCGTAGGCTGTTGGGGCCCGCGGCGCTTCGCCCTTGCCCTTTCGCCTCTCGGCACGGCCAAGTCCATGCGTGCCTTGGGCCCGAGGGCTACTGTCGGCGTTCTGGGAATGGGGGTCCCCAGACTTGCCTGCCTGCGGCCTGCGGCATGGCTCAAGTGGGGGCCCAGCGCGGCCCATCTTCATCAACACGAGGCTCAAGACCCTCGCGAGGGGCCAAGCCTCGCGAGGCGGACGACACGGCGCATCCTCCGGCACAGCCTCGTCAGGCTGGCTCGCAAGGAGGCGGAGAGTTCAAGGCGGGGTACCTCGCGAGGTGCCCATGATGCAAGCCATGACGACACGGGGCACCAGGCGGGTGCCAGCGCGTGCAGCGTCCCTCTTTCCTCTTTGGTGCAAAGGGGGCAAGCGTATCCGCGGAGTACCGAGGCATCAGGAAAAGGTTGCCACTTCGGTGCGATGAGACCAAGACCAGGAGGACTACGAGACGGAGGTCACCATGGAGCCCAGCGCGGCGTCGTCACCAGAGCCTTTGGCAGGCGAAGACTGCTTTTGTCAGGATAGATGTACTCGCTGTCCCCCTTCAAATTAGCCCGCCATTGTTGGATCCCTTCCCGCTCAATATTTGGGGAGAGGACCAGGGCCTCTATAAATAGGACTAGCCACCCACATAGCAAGGGGTTCGATTCCTGGTGGTTCGGTCCGGGATCTGAGAGAGAAAGAGAGAGAAAGGTGACTGAACTCTTCATAGCAGTTCATCACCACAGCCAAGAACAGACCCTCGCGAGGCTGTTCTTCCTTGTATTGTACATCCACACCAGCCCCAGGAGGCAATCCATCCACCACACACTGGAGTAGGGTATTACACCACATCGGTGGCCCGAACTAGTATAAATCTTGTGTCTTTCGTGCAGCTCTTTTAGTAGTTTAGATCCCATCGAGACAGAGAGGTTGAAGGTGAGATTTCCGCGCGCACCCAGTGTTTGAACCTTAAGGGTCTGCCGGAACCCGAAATCCGACACTCACGAGGTCAGACATCGCTCTGCGTGGTCCTGGCGTTCGACGAGGCGCAGCAGGACACCATGCGGGGGATGGACCTCGTGCTGGGGGAGGAAAGTTGCCGGGAGGCCGCGCTACGAGCGGCGAGGTATCAGTAGGCGCTGCGGCAATATCACTGCCGCAACATCCGCCCCAGGACTCTCGAGGTAGGAGACCTCGTGCTCAGGCGGGTTCTCTCCAGGGAAGGGTTGCACAAGCTCTCCCCCATGTAGGAGGGCCCGTTCAAGGTTGTTCATGTTTCCAGGCCCGGCTCCGCGCGCTTGGAGACTCAGGAGGGAGTGCCGGTCCAGAATGCATGGAACATCCAGCACCTCCGGAGGTTCTACCCCTGAAAAGGCCCAGAGCCTGTGAAGGAAGGCGAGTGCCTATGAAGCTATCGCGTTTTGGAAAGGCCCAGAGCTTGTGAAGCAAGGCGAGTGCCTGTGAAGCTATCGCGTTTTGGAAAGGCCCAGAGCCTGTGAAGCAAGGCGAGTGCCTATGAAGCTATCGCATTTTGGAAAGGCCCAGAGCCTATGAAGCAAGGCGAGTGCCTGTGAAGCTATCGCGTTTTGGAAAGGCCCGGAGCCTGTGAAGCAAGGCCAATGCCTGTGAAGCTCGCCGCCCCGTGACACTCTCACGTAATAATGAGTGGGGCTGTACACGCCCCGGAGTCTCAGGAGCGTTGGCCTCAGGCCCTGGGGCTCCCTCCCACACCCAGTGGCAGCACTTAGCTCCGTGCTGGTGAGAAGACGTCGAAGACTAGATTAGGTGCCGGACGCGGCTTTTTCATTTGCTTTCCGCAGTTGACGTGTTTACTTGCATTTGAAGTCTTATTGAAGTTATCGCTGTTGCTGATTTGTGGTTCGTCGATTTTCGCTCCTTGCTTTGGTTTCTCTCGCAAACGACCTCGCGAGGGGTGGTACTCAAACGCCCTCGCGAGCGTTTCTGCTCTAGCCGCTGGAAGGTTTCATGACCCGGGCACGTTACAGGAGCACCCCTCTAGTCCATGCCCCTCGGGCACCGCTACGCGCATACAGGGCCTGGGTCGGTCGCCCCCCCCCCCCCGGCAGGGGCCAAAAACTATCTATGCACAGGCGTATGGTTAAGAGGCAAAAAATAGGATCAAAGTAATGGCTAAAATGGCGATAATTCCCAACACGCCCCCAGCGGGGCTCCATGCAGCTGTTTTGTCTTACACAGGAAACAAAAGGAAAAGGAAAGGACGAGCCCAGCACGGCCCTCCTTACACCGGCCCGCGGAGGCAACACGGGCTGCCTCCGGGCCTCAGGCGGACTCCCTCTCGCGCTTCACCAGGGCACGGCGGCGGGCGGACGAACCACCACCCCCCAAGCAAGCTCGACGGCGCGGGGGTGGGCAGCTACCACCACTGGAGGAGTCGCTTGAGGAAGAGTTGACGAAGCTTGGGGAGTCGCGGACGTCGCCATCCACGCGGGCGCTGTCTCCTCCATCGCCATCAGAGCGGGGGCCCCGGACGCGGTCGTCGTCCTTAGGGCAGCACCCCGCGCGGCGACCATCTTCCCCAAACACCCTCACATAGAGGGTGGCGTCGCCATCGAACTTGAAGTGCAGAGTACACCGACGCTCCAGGCCGCGAGCGCGGGCGAACGCCTGCTAGCCACGAGTTAAGGCCAAACCCCCACTGGCGGAGACCTCCAGCGCGACCCATGAGGAACTGCTGCAGCAGCCCTCCACCTGGAGCCAGAGGCCGCCAGGAGCGCTGGCCGGGAGTTCACCGAGGAGGAAGCGAGGGAGTGGGAGCTAGGCACTGGTCGGCTCTGCCGACCAGACGACGAACTCTGCCAGCGCCTACACAGCGCGAAAGCGCGGCCTGGGGGAGCACGCAACCCAGGCACGTCCCTCGGCCACGGCGGCTCGCCCGCCGCCGCACTGGGAGCCGTCCCCATGACCGCCAAACGCTGCCGGGGCGGGCACCGGGTGCTTCCGTGGGCGCCCACGACCGTGCTTGGGCGGGGGAGAGGCAGGACTACCCTGAAGGGCCTTCCCCTTCTCCGCAGCCGAGTACCTCCTCGATGGAGCCATCACACCAAGACGAAGCAAGAACTGGGGGCAGAGGAGGAAGCAAAGAGAGATGGACTAGAAGGGCACGCGCCTTACCGTACTTCTAACCGGCGAAGGCCAACCGCCGGCCTCCACGATCACAGGTAATCATGACATGATTTGCATGCAGGGACTTGTCCAGCTCGCGCGATCACCAAGGCGTCGTGGGGAAGTGGAGTCGCCCACGTCCAATCAACCACCACGCGGCGCCCAAGGTCGCAGGCTGTTAGGGCCCGCGGCGCTTCGCCGTTGCCCTTTCGCCTCTCGGCACGGCCAAGCCCATGCGCGCCTCGGGCCCGGGGGCTACTGTCGGCGTTCTGGGAACGGGGGTCCCCAGACTTGCCTGCCTGCGGCGTGGCTCGAATGGGGGCCCAACCTGGCCCATCTTCATCAGCGCAAGACTCAAGACCCTCGCGAGGGGCCAAGCCTCTCGAGGCGGACGACACGGCGCATCCTCAGGCGCAACCTCCTTAGGCTGGCTCGCGAGGAGACGGAGATATCAAGGCGGGGTACCTCGCGAGGTGCCCGTGACGCAAGCCATGACGATCGAGGGTGCCAGGCAGGCGCCAGCGCGCGCAGCGTCCTTCTTTCCTCTTTGGTGCAAAGGGGGCAAGCGCAGCCGTGGAGTACCGAGGCATCAGGCAAAGGTTGCCATTTCGGTGCAACGAGACCAGGACCAAGCGGACTACGAGACGGAGGTCACCATGGAGCCCAGTGCGGCGTCACCGCAGGGTCTTTCGCAGGCGAAGACCAACTTTAGTCAGGATAAGAGTACTTGTTGTCCCCCTTCAAATTAGCCCGCCATTGTTGGCTCCCTTCCCGCTCGATATTTGGGAAGAGGACCAGGGCCCCTATAAATAGGGATGGCCACCCATGTAGCAGGGGGACACACACACACAGGGTAGAGGGTTCGGTTCGGCGTGTGGATCCGGCTAGCAAGCAGAGAGAGTAAGCGAGACAGAGCGAGAAGGTGACTGAACTCCTCCTAGTAGTTCGTCGCCCCAGCCAAGAACAGACCCTCGCGAGGCTGTTCTTCCTTGTATTGTTCATCATCATCAGCCGCAAGAGGCAATCCATCCACCACACACTGGAGAAGGGTATTACACCACAATGGTGGCCAGAACCAGTATAAATCTTGTGTCTCTTGTGTGATTCTTTTAGTAGTTTGGATCTTTGCGGGACGGGGAGGTAGAAGGCATGATCTCCGCGCGCACCCCAGTGTTCGAACCTTAAGGGTCTGCCGGAACCCGAAATCCGACAGATGGATCCCCTATACTTGTGGGTCATCAAGACTCTTTTCTGGCGCCGTTGCCGGGGAGTGAAGCACCTTTGGTAGGTGGAATTTGGTAAGGAAAAATTTATATAGTGTGCTGAAATTTACTGTCACTTGTTACTGTGGAAAGTAATCCTTTGAGGGGCTTGTTCGGGGTATTTTCGCCCCGACTAGTAGAGGAAAGAGTTGCTCCTCAACCTACTGAACCTACTGAAAATATTTACTTTGAAATTCCTTCGGGTATGATAGAGAAACTGCTAGCTAATCCTTTACAGGAGATGGAACATTGCATCCCAATTTGCACTTAATCTATGTGGATGAAGTTTGTGGATTATTTAAGCTTGCAGGTATGCCCGAGGATGTTATCAAGAAGAAGATCTTCCCTTTATCTTTGAAGGTAAAGGCATTGACATGGTTTAGGCTATCTGATGATATTGGATCATAGAACTACAACCGATTGAAATTGGAATTTCATCAGAAGTTTTATCCTATGCATCCGGTTCATCGTGATCGTAATTATATATATATATATATTTTGGCCTCGCGAAGGAGAAAGCATCGTTCAAGATTGGGGGAGACTTAAGTCAATGTTATATTCATTCCCCAATCATGAGCTCTTAAGAGAAATTTTTATTTAGAATTTTTATGCTCGGCTTTCTCTCAATAATCGCTCCATGCTCGATAGTTCTTGTACTGGTTCTTTTATGATGAAGACTATTGAATTCAAATGGGATTTATTGGAAAAAATTAAACGTAACTCTGAAGATTGGGAACTCGACGAATGTAAGGAGTCGGGTATAACACCTAAGTTTGATTGTGTTAAATATTTTATGGATACCGATGCTTTTCGTGAATTTAGCACTAAATATGGACTTGACTCTGAGATAGTAGCTTCTTTTGTGAATCATTTGCTACTCATGGTTATCTCTGTAAGGAGAAGTGGCTTAAATATCATCCTCGCATTGAAGTAAAAGTAGTTGAACCTATTAAAGTTGAAGAAAATACTATCATTTATAATGTTGATCCTACTGTTCCTACCGCTTATATTGAGAAACTACCTTTCCCTGTTAGAATAAAGGATCATGCTAAAGCTTCAACTGTGGTCAACAAAAGTAACATTAGAACACTCAAACCCTCTGAGCAAATTAAAGTTGAACCTAGTGCTATGTTTAAAGATCTCTTGTCCGATAATATTGATGGGCATGTTATTTACTTTTGGAATGAAGCTGCTAGAATTGCTAGGCCCGATACTAAAAATAAACATAAACCTGTTGTAGGCATGCCTGTTATTCATATTAAAATAGGAGATCATTGATATCATGGATTATGTGATATGGGTGCTAGCGCGAGTGCAATACCTCATTCTTTATATGAAGAAATTATGCATGATACTGCACCTGCTGAAATAGAAGGTATTGATGTTACAATTAAGCTTTCCAATAGAGATACTATTTCACCGATTGGGATTGTTAGAGATGTTGAAGTCTTGTGTGGGAAAGTTAAATATCCTGCTGATTTTCTTGTTCTTGGTTCCCCACAAGATGACTGTTGTCCCATTATATTTGGTAAACCCTTCTTGAATACTGTTAATGCTAAGATAGATTGCAAAAAGGATATTGTTTCTGTTGGTTTAGGGGATATGTCTCATGATTTTAATTTTGCTAAATTTCGTAGACAACCCCATGATAAAGAATTGCCTAGTAAAGATGAAATTATTGGTCTTGCTTCTATTGCCATGCCTCCTAATGATCCTTTAGAACAATATTTGCTAGACCATGAAAATGATATGTTTATGAATGAAAGAAGGGAAATAGATGAAGTATTCTTTAAACATGGACCTATTTTGAAACACAACTTGCCTATTGAAATCCTAGGGGACCCTCCTCCACCCAAGGGTGATCCCGTCTTTGAGCTTAAACCATCGCCTGATACTCTTAAATATGCTTATCTTGATGAAAAGAAGATATATCCTGTTATTATTAGTGCTAACCTTTCAGAGCAGGAAGAAGAGAAATTATTGAAAACTCTAAAGAAGCACCGTGCTACTATTGGATATACTCTTGATGATCTTAAGGGCATTAGTCCCACTCTATGCTAGCACAAAATAAAATTGGAGAAAGACGCTAAACCGGTTGTCGATCACCAATGACGGTTAAATCCTAAGATGAAAGAAGTGGTAAGAAAAGAAATACTAAAGCTTTTGGAGGTAGGTATAATTTATGCCGTTGCTGATAGTCAGTGGGTAAGTCCTGTCCATTGTGTCCCTAAGAAAGGAGGTATTACTGTTGTTCCAAATGATAAAGATGAATTGATCCCACAAAGAATTGTTACAGGTTATAGAATGGTAATTGATTTCCGCAAACAAAATAAAGCTACTAAAAAGGATCATTACCTTTACCTTTTATTAATAAAATGCTAGAAAGATTATCCAAACATACACATTTTTGCTTTCTAGATGATTATTCTGGTTTCTCTCAAATACCGGTGTGGAAAGAGGATGAGGAAAAGACCACTTTTACATGCCCTTTCGGTACCTTTTCTTATAGACGTATGCCTTTTGGTTTATGTAATGCACCTGCTACCTTTCAAAAATGTATGACTGCTATATTCTCTGACTTTTGTGAAAAGATTGTTGAGGTATTCATGGATGATTTTTCCGTATATGGAACTTCTTTTGATGATTGCTTAAGCAACCTTGATCGAGTTTTGCAGAGATGTGAAGAAACTAATCTTGTCTTGAATTGGGAGAAGTGCCACTTTATGGTTAATGAAGGTACTGTCTTGGGGCATAAAATTTCTAAAAGAGGTATTGGAGTTGATAAAGCTAAAGTTGATGCTATTGAAAAGATGTCGTGTCCTAAGGACATTAAAGGTATAAGAAGTTTCCTTGGTCATGCCGGTTTTTATAGGAGGTTCATTAAAGACTTCTCAAAAATTTCCAAGCCTCTGACTAATCTCTTACAAAAAGATGTTACTTTTGTCTTTGATGATGATTGTGTAGAAGCATTTGAAATACTTAAGAAAGCTTTGATTTCTGCACCTATTGTTCAACCTCCTGATTGGAATTTACCCTTTGAGATTATGTGTGTTGCTAGTGATTATGCTGTAGGGGCTATTCTAGGACAAAGAGTTGATAAGAAATTAAATGTCATCCAATATGCTAGTAAAACTCTAGGCAGTGCCCAAAGAAATTATGCTACTACTAAAAAAGAATTTTTAGCAGTTGTATTTGCTTGTGATAAGTTCAGACCTTATATTGTTGATTCTAAAGTAACTGTTCACACTGATCATGCTTCTATTAAATATCTGATGGAAAAGAAAGATGCTAAACCTAGACTTATTAGATGGGTTCTCTTATTACAGGAATTTGATTTGCATATTATTGATAGAAAGGGAGCAGAGAACCCCGTTGCAGACAACTTGTCTAGGTTACAGAATGTTCTTGATGACCCACTACCTATAGAGGATAGCTTTCCTGATGACCAATTAGCTGTCATAAATGCTTCTCATACTGCTCCATGGTATGCTAATTATGCTAATTACATCTTTGCTAAATTTACACCACCTAGTTTCACATACCAGCAAAAGAAAAAAAAATTCTATGATTTAAGACATTACTTCTGGGATGACCCACACCTTTATAAGGAAGGAGTAGATGGTGTTATTACACGTTGTGTACCTGAGCATGAACAGGAATAGAACCTACGCAAGGGTCACTCCGAGGCTTATGGAGGACACCACGCTGGAGATAGAGCTGCACATAAGGTATTGCAATCCGGTTTTTATTGGCCTACTCTCTTCAAAGATGCCCATAAGTTTGTCTTGTCTTGTGATGAATGTCAAAGAATTGGTAATATTAGTAGACGTCAAGAAATGCCTATGAATTATTCACTTGTTATTGAACCATTTGATGTTTGGGGCTTTGATTATATGGGACTATTTCCTTCCTCTAATGGGTATACACATATTTTTGTTGCTGTTGATTACGTTACTAAGTGGGTAGAAGCTATTCCAACTAGTAGTGCTGATCATAACACCTCTATTAATATGCTTAAAGAAGTTATTTTTCCGAGGTTTGGAGTCCCTGGATATTTAATGACTGACGGTGGTTCACATTTTATTCATGGTGCTTTTGGTAAAATGCTTGCTAAGTATGATGTTAATCATAGAATTGCATCTCCATACCACCCATAGTCTAGTGGTCAAGTAGAACTAAGTAATAGAGAGCTTAAATTAACTTTGCAAAAGACTATTAATAGATCTAGAAAGAATTGGTCAAAGAAACTTGATGATACATTGTGGGCCTATAGAACTGCATATAAAAATCCTGTGGGTATGTCTCTGTATAAAATGGTTTATGGAAAAGCATGTCACTTACCTCTCGAACTAGAACATAAGGCATATTGGGCCATTAAAGAGCTCAATTATGATTTCAAACTTGCTGGTGAGAAGAGACTATTTGACATTAGCTCACTTGATGAATGGAGAACCCAGGCCTATGAGAATGCCAAACTGTTTAAAGAAAAAGTTAAAATATGGCATGACAAAAGGATACAAAAACGTGAGTTTAATATAGGTGATTATGTATTGTTATACAATTCACGTTTAAGATATTTTGCAGGAAAATTCCTCTCTAAATGGGAAGGTCCTTACGTTATTGAGGAGGTCTATCGTTCCGGTGCCATAAAAATCAACAACTTCGAAGGCACAAATCCAAGGGTGGTGAACGGTCAACGAATCAAACATTATATCACAGGTAATCCTATAAATGTTGAAACTAATGTAATTGAAACCGTAACCCCGGAGGAGTATATAAGGGACACTTTCAGAACGTTTCAGCCTCCGAAAAGGAAGAGGTATGTGGTACGGTAAGTAAACCGACTCCACAACAGTTCTAATAGCAACTTTTCTCTGTTTTGGAATATTTAAGAAAATAGGAACATAAGAAGCAGTCCAGAAAGGACACGGGGCATCCACGAGGGTGGAGGGTGCGCCCTACCCCTGGGCGCGCCCCCTACCTCGTGGGCACCTCGTGAGCCCTCCGGACTCCATTTTCTTGCATGATACTTCTTTGGGTCGACAAAAATTCACTATATAATCTCCCAAAGGTTTTGACTACCGTACCATGCAAATATCCTCTATTTTTGTTTTGAGCTATTTTCTGCCAGAGTTGTCAAGGCTAGGCATCATGTCTTCCCCCTCCCCCAACAATGAGGGCGACGATGCTTGGCTAATGAAGATAGAGCTGAAGAGAGAAGAACCCGGGGAGATCAACAAGGATGATAGGATCAAGAAGGCCACGGAGGATCAATCTCTGGCAGCAGAAGAAGACATCCTTCAACCTCATTATAATCTTCTTACCCCAGCTAGGGGCATACACACACACACACACACACACACACCTAATTGGATGTGAGTTTTCATGAACTATTGTTGTTGGCATTACCCTTGAGGTAAAAGGTTGGGAGGCAACACTATAAGCCCCTATCTTTCTCTGTGTCCAATTAAAACTTCATACCCATAAGTATTGCATGAGTGTTAGCAATTGTGAAAGACTAAATGATAGCTGAGTATGTGGACTTGCTGAAAAGCTCTTATATTGACTCTTTCTGATGTTATAATAAATTGCAATTGATTCAATGACTGGGATTATAGGTTGTTAATTTTCAATGAAGTTTTTGATTCATAGTTGAAATTGTGAATGAATTGTTACTTTAGCGTAAGAAATCATATGCCAATATATATATATATATATATATATATATATTGCTATTCTAAGTGTCAGGACCCCGATTCTAAGCCACATCGATCTAGCCCGTAACACCTCATATCACTTTGCGGCCTCACGCACGGTATCCCACGGGTGTCGCCTTACCATGGCCCGGGACCGTTTGCGCCTTTTGGCTCGCGTATATGACAATGTCGCTAGCATCCATATGACCGAGAACCCGGGCCGACATGGCTAGTCGTGAACCCAAAGCGGCACAGACCTATGGAGACAGGCATACATGAATCACAACGAACATGTCGGTCATCAACGAGTGATTCCGGGCTGTAGCACTGGGCCAACAGGACTCCGGGAAATCCCGGGCTGTAGTAGGCTAGACAGGACTCCGGAGATCACCGCGTGACATTTCCCCGAAGGAACAGACATAGGGACGAAGTGAAACACATGCCGGCCAGTCAAGCGTCCTGAACAGTAGTGCTGGGCTAGCAGGACTCCGGTGAACCGGGCTGTAGCGGACTACTATGGCTCGAGGAGCACTAGACTACATTTCCCCATAAGAAAGGCTGCGAAGAACAAACAACTAGATTGTCGGATCCCACTCATACCAAGCATTTCAATCATACATACAATATGCTCGATATGAGTACATACAACATGGCATCACAACAAAACTCTACAACTCAAGTACTTTATTTAAAGGCTCCAGGGAGCCATACATAACATATCCATACAGGTAGGGGTCACATGACCCGACACTCAAGGCATACAGTCATACAAGCACATACGGAAGCAACTAGTCTGAGTACAGACTCTAGAAAGAAAGAAGGCTTCTCGAAGACTGTCTATCTACATAGGGCCCTCCATGGCCTGGATCACCACCTGGGTGGCTAGTCACTCGTCGACGTCAAGGTCTACATAAAACCCATCGGAGGGGGCAGTGTTGTCGTCTGAAAACAATAAATAAGCAAACATGAGTACAAAGGTACTCAGCAAGTCTTACATCAGAACCTACTGTACATGCTCATTCTCAAGAAGGTGGTGGGGTTTATGCAGCAAGCCAACTTTGACTCTTGGCTAAGCTATCCTACGGAATCTTTTAGCAAAATAGTTTTCGCACACGAGTCCACTACTCACCATCACAATACTCCACCGTGGATCCTCCCTCGTAACCTGCGAGGGGGCCATCCTCGGTACTCACACTTATCTTGAGTCTTTTAGTAGTATCCATTAACTTGTCTATGAACTGTATATGCAATCAAGTAGTCCCTTACCGCGGACACGGCTATTCGAATAGTTTTATACCCTGCAGGGGTGTACTTCGTCACACATGTTTCCACCACTTAGCGTCTGCACACGAAATGTGCTCGGCAGACTTCAAGCGAAAACCGACGTGGGTGTAGACCACGACCTGACTAACCTCACAAGTCTCTAGTCCAGGGTCATCGCCTATTCAGGTTCCATCCGCAAGGAAATCCGGCCGGGGTGTCCTCAACGGCCCCGAACGATGTGAACAGGGTTCCCGAGACACCAAACGGGTGACTCGGTACACCGTGCCACGGTGTATCTACCGCAACATAGCCCACCCCTAGGGTCAGCGCTACGCACGGCCGCCAACACATATCCTACAAACACCAGAAACTAGTTGCAACTCCTGGACTGAGGCGAGAGGGGTCGGTAAGTCGAGCGGGGTCATATTTCAGGGCCCAATGTGTGGTAGTAGCTGAATCTTAATTCACGCATACAGAATTCAGTTCTTAGGGACAGCTTCAATGAAACAACCCACCATGTACTCCTACATGGCCTCTCATCGATACCTTTACCAAAACATGTTCAACACATCCCACATATTACTGGCACAAGCATTTCACTCTAGCCCATCCCCCAGATGAACCAGACCTGACACAACTCTAAGCATAGCAGGCATAGCAAGGTAGGAATCACAAAACATGGCTCAATCAACTCCTACACATGCTAGTGGGTTTCATCTAGTTACTGTGGCAATGACAGGTCATGCAGAGGATAAGGGTTCAACTACCGTAGCACACAGCAGTTTGAATCGTGTTGTCTTAATGCAGTAAACAAGAGCAGGAGCGAGAACATGGGTTGTATCGGAATGATCAATGGTTGCTTGCCTGATGGAGTGGTAACGGGATACTGCCCTTCAGTTGGATACTCGTGAATATCCTCGGAGGCAGAACCTACCACGAAGAACACAACCGAGCACAATCAACACATGACGATATGCAACAATATGATACATGCTATGACATGGCAATATGGATGTGTCTTGAGCTAATGCAACTAGCTATGATTTAAATGAAGTTGGTTTGAGTACAAGATTCAAATTCCAACCCCATATATGATTATTTAAATGCCCTTTATTTGTTTTGTCCAAAACAGAGGACAAACATTGTTCAAACATGCATGAAAATGGTACAGATGGATTCCTTGAATTTTTCTGATAATTTTTCATATATAATTTGTCTCATTTGGAGTTATGGTTGAATTTCTATGAATTTTTGAAGTTTACGCAATTTTCTGGAATTTTCTATATAAAATTAAATCCAGAAAAGAGTTACTGCGTCAGCCTTGCGTCAGCATGACATAAGCAAGTCAAAGGCGGTGTCCAGGTCAAACCCGACCAGTGGGGTCCACTGGTCAGTGACTCTAGTTGGTTTCTGTGGCTGACGTGTGGGACCAGGTCAACTGTGACGCGGCAAAGTCAAACTGACAGGCGGGGCCCTCCTGAGACCGGTGCTAAACTAACAGAATAGTTAACTAACTAATTAAGAACTAGGGCCCACATGGCAGTGACTCTAGAGGGGTGGTTAGTGGGTTAGTTAGCCGCTAATGACGGCCACGTCAGCTACCGGCGTTTAGCCGCCGGCGACCTCAGATCGCGGCGGCGTCCGCGTCGGGATTTCGCTATAGGCGATGGTTTGGCGCACTGGGGGCACCAGGGAGGAGCTCGTGCTCGTGCACATCTAGGGAGACCAACGGGAGGCGCGGGGGTGGCCGGAGCTGACGGCGCCGAGCTCTTTTGCGGCCACCGGAGTTCGGGTATAGTTGGGGTTGGCACTAGGGGGCACGGCAGGTTGAACGGGTGAGTGCGTTAGGCTCCTGGGGACGCGTTGAAGGCGGTGGTGCGCTCGGACGTGTGCTTGCACGGCCGTAGCCACGACGGCGTCGAGGCTCAACGGCGGCGAGCTTCGGGGGCTCGCGGGGCAACAGCTACGGGGCGAAATCAACGGCGTGGCTAAGGGGAAAGGGACCGGAAGCTCACAGCGGTGGCGTAGGGGTGGCTAGCGGGCTCGGGGGCGACCTTGACGGCGCGAATCGACGGCGAGGAGCTCGGGCGGCCGAGGTTGAAGATGACGGTGGTGGTGACGTTCCAGGCTCTCCCGGCTCGCGTAGCTCGATGGGGAGGACGAGGAAGACACGGCGGTGCTTCTGGGCTCAGCGGCAGGGCGAGGGGAGCACGGGGGCTGCGTCTACGGCATACGGCGGCGACGAGCTTCGCTCGGGGAAGAGAGAGGGAGAGCCAGAGGAGAGGATGAGCACGGGGGAGGGGAATGAGGGGGCCAGGGGGTGCGTGGCGTCCATAGCGACGTCGGGGAGGCGGCCGAAGCAGGAGGTGGCCGTCGGTGGCCGCGCGCGTGCTGGCGCACCGCGGGCACACGCCCTTCGTCCTCCTGGCAGGAGCTAGGGGACGACTGGCATCGGCCTGGTGGGCTGGGCCGCTGGTGGCCTGGCGCTGGGCCAGGTAAGTGGCCCACTGGCCTACTCTCTCTCTCTTTTCAAATTTTATTCTGTTTTTCTATTTTTGTTATTCTGTTTTGATTTAGTTTAAATACTAAATCATTTTATAAAATCATGAAAATATTTATGGACACTTTCTGAAATATTTCAGTGGCCCAAAAATAGTTCCAACATTATTTGAGCGTTTGAATTATTTAATAGTATTTAAATGCCCAAATTCAAATATTTATGAATTAAGTCAATGCCCCTTTTGTTGACCTAAAATTATATGCACCATTTTTCCCAAGGGTTCTAACCCAAGGCAAAGAGGGTGAACATATTTGAAGGGCATTTCAGGTTCATTGAATTTATTTTTAGTAAACCCTAGTTGATTTCAGGGCGGGTGCTGGGGGTTCTGCTTTCCCCATTTCAATTTCAGATGGAGGTAAACATGATGCACACTCTAATGCATAAGCTAGCTAGGGTGTGACAACTCACCCCCACTCAATAGAATCTCGTCCCGAGATTTAGGATCATCTGGGAAGAAGGCGGGGTACTCGAGTCGAAGACGATCCTCCCTTTCCCAAGTGGCTTCTTCCTCGGAATGGTGTGACCATTGAACCTTGAGAAACTTGATATTATGACGTCGAGTGGTTCGCTCGGCTTGATCAAGGATACGAACGGGGTATTCCCGATAAGAGAGGTTATCTTGTAAATCAAGCGTTTCGTGGTCCACTCCATGGATAGGATCCGCGAAGCAACGCCTGAGTTGCGAAACGTGGAAGACGTCGTGAACTCTGGAAAGATGCGGAGGTAGTTCCAATTGGTAGGCAACTTCTCCTTGTTTGGCAAGAATGCGAAAGGGTCCAATGTAACGAGGAGCCAATTTGCCTTTGATACCGAAGCGATGGGTTCCCTTTAACGGGGTAACCCGAAGGTAAGCTTTCTCGTCAATTTCAAATGTCATAGGCTTATGCTTACGATCATATTGACTCTTTTGGCGAGATTGGGCCGTTTTCAATTTCTCACGAATAACGCGAACCTGCTCTTCTGCTTCCTGAATCATATCCGGGCCAAAGAGTTGTCTTTCCCCATTTTCTGACCAGTTAAGAGGCGTTCGACATTTTCGTCCATAGAGAACTTCGAAGGGAGCCTTGCCCAAACTAGCTTGATAGCTATTGTTATAAGCAAACTCCGCGAATGGAAGGCATTTCTCCCAACTCATTCCGAACGAGATAACAGAAGCTCGGAGCATATCTTCCAGAATTTGATTGACTCGCTCTACTTGACCACTTGATTGAGGATGGAAGGCGGTGCTAAAGGAGAGATGAGTTCCCATAGCATTTTGGAAACTTTCCCAAAATCGAGAGGTGAAGAGACTTCCACGGTCTGAGTTAATTTCCAATGGGACACCATGAAGAGACACTATTCGGGAGATGTATAGGTCAGCTAGCTGGCTAGTGGTGATACTCTCACGAACAGGTAGAAAATGGGCTACTTTGGAAAGACGGTCGATCACGACGAAGATGGCATTATTTCCCCTCTTGGTCCTGGGAAACCCAGTGATGAAATCCATAATGATTTTGTCCCATTTCCATTTAGGAATAGCCAAAGGTTGAAGGGTGCCAGCAGGCCGTTGATGCTCTGCTTTAACACGACGACAAACGTCGCAATTAGCAATGTATTGAGCGATTTCTCTCTTCATCCTAGTCCACCAAAACCTCTAGCGTAGGTCTTGATACATTTTAGTACTACCGGGATGAATGGTGAGAGGGGATTCATGAGCTTCCTTAAGGATCATCTGGCGTAGATGTTGGTTCTTGGGAACCACCAGGCGGTTCTCAAAGAAGACAGCACCTTGCTCATCCATGGAAAAACATTTAGCTACTCCGCTAGCAATGTTTTCCTTAATCCGGGATATGCCCTTATCACGCTTTTGGGCAGCTATGATTTGATCCATAAGGGTAGGTTTCGCCACCAGAGTAGACAAGAATCCTTGAGGAACAATGTGAAGATTAAGCTTGCGAAATTCCTCATGGAGAAGTGGTTGACCTTGTTGTAACATCAGGTTGTTACAGTAGGACTTACGACTTAGTGCATCGGCCATGACATTGGCCTTGCCAGGGGTGTAAGTTATTCCTAAGTCATAATCCGAGATCAACTCGACCCAACGTCTTTGCCTGAGATTCAAATCTGGTTGGGTGAAGATATATTTCAAGCTTTGGTGATCGGTGAAGATCTCACAACGATTACCGAGGAGGTAATGTCGCCGGGTTTTGAGTGCATGGACTACAGCTGCAAGCTCTAGATCATGTGTGGGATAATTTTCCTCATGTGGGTGTAATTGCCGTGAAGCATAGGCAATTACCTGACGATCTTGCATGAGTATGCAACCTAGTCCTTGTCACGAGGCGTCGCAATAGATAATAAAGTCCTTGGAGAAATCTGGTGGTACCAGTACGGGAGCAGATGTCAGGCGTCTTTTCAGTTCCTGAAAACTGAACTCGCACTGCGGAGTCCACTCGAACTTTTTATCTTTCTTGAGGAGTTCAGTTAGAGGTTTAGCAACCTTGGAGAAATTCTCGACGAAGCGGCGGCAATAGCTCGCTAGGCCAAGGAAACTCCGAACTTGCTTGACCGTTTCAGGTGGAGTCCAATCAAGGACGGCTTGAACTCGCTCGGGATTGACAGCAATACCCTTACCAGAGATTACATGGCCTAGATAGGTCACTTCTGACAACCAAAATTCACACTTGGAGAATTTGGCATAAAGGCGATGCTCTCGAAGTTTCATCAATACCAGCCTTAGATGTTCGGCATGTTCCTCCTCATTCTTGGAGTAGATGAGTATGTCATCGAGGTATACTACGACGAATTTGTCCAAGTACTCCATGAAAACCGAGTTCATTAACCGGGAGAAAGTGGCCGGGGCATTGGTTAAACTGAAAGACATGACGGTGTACTCGTATTGGCCATAACGAGTAACAAAGGCCGTTTTGGGAATGTCCCCGTTTCTGATTTTGATTTGATGGTAGCCCAGCCTCAAATCCATCTTGGAGAAGACTGAGGATCCAGCGAGCTGATCATACAGGTCGTTGATCCTGGGAAGCGGGTATTTGTTCTTGATGGTGACCAGATTGACAGGTCGGTAATCCACAGCCATTCGATCCGTTCCATCCTTCTTCTTGACGAAGAGGACGGGGCAAGCCCAAGGAGAGGAGCTAGGACGGATGAACCCTTTGTTCAAGGACTCATCGAGTTGGTTCTTAAGCTCGGCTAGTTCTAAGGGTGCCATCTTGTAGGGTCTTCTGGCAATTGGAACGGTTCCTGGAATAAGGTCTATCACAAACTCGACATCCCGGTCAGGTGGAACACCTGGCAGTTCTTCCGGAAACACATCCGGGAAGTCTCGGACTACCGGAACGTCCTCAAGGTCTGGAAGAGGGTTGGCATTGAGAGAGTAAAGTTGGCGCTTGGCCACTCGAGTTAAGACATTAACTGTCTTGCCCGAGGGATGAGTAAGTTGAACGGTTCTAGTGGCACAATCGATCTTGGCATAATGAGCCGACATCCAGTCCATACCCAAGATGATGTTTATGTCGGAGGACTTGAGAGCTATTAAAGATGCGAGGAAAACAAGCCTATCGACAAGAATTTCGTTCCCATGGCTTACCTTAGAAGTTTGCCATTTGGAACCCGGAGTTTGAATTACCATGGAAGTGGGCATGTCACAGAATGTCGTGTTATGCAACCGAGCATAATTCTCGGATATGAATGAATGAGATGCTCCAGTATCGAAAAGAACAGATGCCGGGTGGCAGTTAACAAGGAGCGTACCAAGGACGACGTTGGGATCCTCATGAGCCTCTTCGGCTGAGACATAGTTGACATGGCCACGTGCAGTAGTGGCCGGCTTGGCGTAGAAAGTCTTTCCCGCGGGCTTACCACGGCCAACGGACTTTCCAGCTTGATTGGGGTTGTTCTGGGGACACTCTCGACTATAGTGACCCGGTTCTCCACACTTGAAGCATGTTACCACAGTGGGGCGTGGAGCAATATTAGCAGCGGGGCCACCATAGGGCTTGGACGGTGCAAATTGCTGGTTGGGACGAGGCACCTCAAAGGATGGCCTCGGGGTGAATCTGGGTGGCAGTGCGGTGCTTGGAATCCACACCCGGAGCTTCTGAGCTCCAGAGCCGGATGAAGACCCAAAATCACGAGAGTGCTTGCGTGAAGCGTCATAATCAGTCTGGCCTGTCTCAGCACTGATAGCTTTATTGACCAGCTTCTGGAAGGAGGTGCACTCGTGCAGACGGAGATCGCGGCGAAGCTCAGGGCTAAGTCCCTTACGGAACCTTGCCTGCTTCTTGGCGTCAGTAGAAACCTCTTCAGGAGCATAGCGTGCCAGGTTCCCAAATTCTCGGCTATATGCATCCACAGTCAGCCTTCCTTGGGTGAAGTTGCAGAACTCCTCCCTCTTGCGATCCATGAGACCTTCCGGAATGTGATGCTCACGGAAAGCCTCGCTGAACTCAGCCCAGGTAGTGATTTGGCCGACCGGGCGCATAGCTTCGTAGTTTTCCCACCAATGGCTAGCGGGGCCCTCAAGATGATAAGCAGCATAGGTAACCTTGTCGGCTTCAGCTACGTTGGCAGAACGTAGCTTGTGGGTGATGCTGTGAAGCCAATCATCCGCGTCGAGGGGCTCGACGGAATGGTTAAACTTTGGTGGGTACAGCTTGATAAAGTCGTTGATTGACACCAAGTCATTTCGTGGGTGGCGTGCAGTGTTCTGCTCAATCCGCTCCAGCAGGCGGTTGGTCTCTTGCTTGTTCCTTTCCGCCTCCAGCATCACTTCGGCCAGGGAAGGCGGGTGAGGCAAATTTTCACCTCTAGCTGCATTGGCTTCCCCCTGCTCCGGGGCAGCAGGGTTTCCGCGGGTGTTGACCATCCTAGGAGGAAACAAGACAACGGTTTAGACAAGGATGGCTCAAACTTAACAGGGAAGTGCAGAATGTAAAGGATAACGCGGAATGCAGAGATGCTCATTCGTATGCCATGGTAATATAAAACTGCCATATATACACCAACGGTCATACTCGTCATACATAGTTTAGTACAAGCCCATGCTACAGTACAACTATGAAGGTAGACGTTACATCTCATCGGAGGCATTCCGAGTCCCTATACATTATTTGTCTACACCTCCGGAATCGATTACACACCAAGTCATATTCCACAAGTCACACAGGACAGTGGAGATACAACTACTACAATACTAGTGGTACTACTACTAACTCAGATAGCTCCGTAGTAGTCCTCATAGAAGTCACCTCCATAGCCTGGAAGTTCAACGTGATCATCCGGAAACAGACGGTCCTGAGGAGCCTGTGGACCATAGGGGCTAGGATAAGGTCTTGGACCAACAAACGGTGGCCTGCGGGGACCAAGGGGTGGGGTGATGCCTCCCACATCACGCCAATCCACCATGTCTGGCAGAGCTGCTCTCACAGGATACATATCCCTGGTATCCATACATCCCGCTTGCACCGCGGGTGCAAACCGAGTCAATGTGGCCCAATGATCAGCACGGGTATTAAAGAGCTCCAGCCTCAAGGCCCGATTCTCTCGGTCCTTATCTTCGAGCATCTCAGCGGTGGTACGAGTTAATGAGTCCTCCTGAGTGGAGTCAGCATAGATAGCCTGAAGATACCCCTGCGCTCCCGGAAGTGAAGCTGGCATGTAACGGAAGTCAGTGTTCCGAAGCAGGCCAGTCCGGACTCGCAAGATGGTCATCATGGAATAGGCAGCATCCTGCACAGCCATCTCAATGGTAACTCCGAGTCCATAGGAACAGTGAAGGGGCTCAGTAGATCCAGGATAGGATGGAAATATCCTGACGGTGCATAAATACTGGCTTTGATTGAAGTCGCGGAACTGCTCTTCAACAGTGTATTCGGGATACCAACGGTATCCTGTCTCGATCATGACCCGGACCAACATAGCAGTATGACCGGGCACGTCGAGGCACCTGGTCAGGCGAACCACTTGATTTTGAGACTGGTTGGCCATCTGAAAGCACAACCACATGACAACGACATCAGAATTCCTAGGGAAAATTGGGCAGCATAACGGCTGTAAATGCTCAGAAAAAGATTCGAGACACCCACAACAGTTCACAATACCGCTCAACAGCATCATATCAAGGTTCTGATTCAAATAGCCACGTACTAAAATAGTAGAAACTGGACTAGAACTCGTAGCAATAATACTATGAACTACTACGGATTAGTAACACGTGAACCTGATAGAAGAAGAGAGCCTAGTCCTTAACCCACGTTGAATGAGAAGAGAATGACTCAGATCAGAAGCATAGGGTAAAGGAGTAAAAGAACCTTACGTTCCCTCCCACAATCAATTCCCTTACATATAACTAAAGCATTTCTAGACTTGACATCGACCAGTTTGGCTGAACGAACCTACAGGCAGTCCGGCTCTGATACCAACGCTGTCAGGACCCCGATTCTAAGCCACATCGATCTAGCCGGTAACACCTCATATCACTTTGCGGCCTCACGCACGGTATCCCACGGGTGTCGCCTTACCATGGCCCGGGACCGTTTGCGCCTTTTGGCTCGCGTATATGACAATGTCGCTAGCATCCATATGACCGAGAACCCGGGCCGACATGGCTAGTCGTGAACCCAAAGCGGCACAGACCTATGGAGACAGGCATACATGAATCACAACGAACATGTCGGTCATCAACAAGTGATTCCGGGCTGTAGCACTGGGCCAACAGGACTCCGGGAAATCCCGGGCTGTAGCAGGCTAGACAGGACTCCGGAGATCACCGCGTGACATTTCCCCGAAGGGACAGACATAGGGACGAAGTGAAACACATGCCGGCCAGTCAAGCGTCCTGAACAGTAGTGCTGGGCTAGCAGGACTCCGGTGAACCGGGCTGTAGCGGACTACTATGGCTCGAGGAGCACTAGACTACATTTCCCCATAAGAAAGGCTGCGAAGGACAAACAACTAGATTGTCGGATCCCACTCATACCAAGCATTTCAATCATAAATACAATATGCTCGATATGAGTACATACAACATGGCATCACAACAAAACTCTACAACTCAAGTACTTTATTTAAAGGCTCCAGGGAGCCATACATAACATATCCATACAGGTAGGGGTCACATGACCCGACACTCAAGGCATACAGTCATACAAGCACATACGGAAGCAACTTGTCTGAGTACAGACTCTAGAAAGAAAGAAGGCTTCTCGAAGCCTGTCTATCTACATAGGGCCCTCCATGGCCTGGATCACCACCTGGGTGGCTAGTCACTCGTCGATGTCAAGGTCTACGTAAAACCCATCGGAGGGGGCAGTGTTGTCGTCTGAAAACAATAAATAAGCAAACATGAGTACAAAGGTACTCAGCAAGTCTTACATCAGAACCTACTGTACATGCTCATTCTCAAGAAGGTGGTGGGGTTTATGCAGCAAGCCAGCTTTGACTCTTGGCTAATCTATCCTACGGAATATTTTAGCAAAATAGTTTTCGCACACGAGTCCACTACTCACCATCACAATACTCCACCGTGGATCCTCCCTCGTATCCTGCGAGGGGGCCATCCTCGGTACTCACACTTATCTTGAGTCTTTTAGTAGTATCCATTAACTTGTCTATGAACTGTATATGCAATCAAGTAGTCCTTTACTGCGGACACGGCTATTCGAATAGTTTTATACCCTGCAGGGGTGTACTTCGTCAAACATGTTTCCACCACTTAGCGTCTGCACACGAAATGTGCTCGGCAGACTTCAAGCGAAAACCGACGTGGGTGTAGACCACGACCTGACTAACCTCACAAGTCTCTAGTCCAGGGTCATCGCCTATTTAGGTTCCATCCGCAAGGAAATCCGGCCGGGGTGTCCTCAACGGCCCCGAACGATGTGAACAGGGTTCCCGAGACACCAAACGGGTGACTCGGTACACCGTGCCATGGTGTATCTACCGCAACATAGCCCACCCCTAGGGTCAGCGCTACGCACGGCCGCCAACACATATCCTACAAACACCAGAAACTAGTTGCAACTCCTGGACTGAGGCGAGAGGGGTCGGTGAGTCGAGCGGGGTCATATTTCAGGGCCCAATGTGTGGTAGTAGCTGAATCTTAATTCACGCATACAGAACTCAGTTCTTAGGGACGGCTTCAATGAAACAACCCACCATGTACTCCTACATGGCCTCTCATCGATACCTTTACCAAAACATGTTCAACACATCCCACATATTACTGGCACAAGCATTTCACTCTAGCCCATCCCCCAGATGAACCAGACCTGACACAACTCTAAGCATAGCAGGCATAGCAAGGTAGGAATCACAAAACATGGCTCAATCAACTCCTACACAGCAGTTTGAATCGTGTTGTCTTAATGCAGTAAACAAGAGCAGGAGCGAGAACATGGGTTGTATCGGAATGATCAATGGTTGCTTGCCTGATGGAGTGGTAACGGGATACTGCCCTTCAGTTGGATACTCGTGAATATCCTCGGAGGCAGAACCTACCACGAAGAACACAACCGAGCACAATCAACACATGACGATATGCAACAATATGATACATGCTATGACATGGCAATATGGATGTGTCTTGAGCTAATGCAACTAGCTATGATTTAAATGAAGTTGGTTTGAGTACAAGATTCAAATTCCAACCCCATATATGATTATTTAAATGCCCTTTATTTGTTTTGTCCAAAACAGAGGACAAACATTGTTCAAACATGCATGAAAATGGTACAGATGGATTCCTTGAATTTTTCTGATAATTTTTCATATATAATTTGTCCCATTTGGAGTTATGGTTGAATTTCTATGAATTTTTGAAGTTTAGGCAATTTTCTGGAATTTTCTATATAAAATTAAATCCAGAAAAGAGTTACTGCGTCAGCCTTGCGTCAGCATGACATCAGCAAGTCAAAGGCGGTGTCCAGGTCAAACCCGACCAGTGGGGTCCACTGGTCAGTGACTCTAGTTGGTTTCTGTGGCTGACGTGTGGGACCAGGTCAACTGTGACGTGGCAAAGTCAAACTGACAGGTGGGGCCCTCCTGAGACCGGTGCTAAACTAACAGAATAGTTAACTAACTAATTAAGAACTAGGGCCCACATGGCAGTGACTCTAGAGGGGTGGTTAGTGGGTTAGT
Source organism: Triticum monococcum (assembly GCA_034509565.1). Lineage (NCBI taxonomy): Eukaryota > Viridiplantae > Streptophyta > Magnoliopsida > Poales > Poaceae > Triticum > Triticum monococcum. The sequence goes on along the minus strand of CM067845.1, from coordinate 358,352,413 downwards.
TAGCCGCTAATGACGGCCACGTCGGCTGCCGGCGTTTAGCCGCCGGCGACCTCAGATCGCGGCGGCGTCCGCGTCGGGATTTCGCTACACGCGATGGTTTGGCGCGCTGGGGGCACCAGGGAGGAGCTCGTGCTCGTGCGCATCTAGGGAGACCAACGGGAGGTGCGGGGGTGGCCGGAGCTGACGGCGGCAAGCTCTTTTGCGGCCGCCGGAGTTCGGGTATAGTTGGGGTTGGCACTAGGGGGCACGGCAGGTCGAACGGGTGAGTGCGTTAGGCTCCTGGGGACGCGTTGAAGGCGGTGGTGCGCTCGGACGTGTGCTTGCACGGCCGTAGCCACGACGGCGTCGAGGCTCAACGGCGGCGAGCTTCGGGGGCTCGCGGGGCAACAGCTACGGGCGAAATCAACGGCGTGGCTAAGGGGAAAGGGACCGGAAGCTCACAGCGGTGGCGTAGGGGTGGCTAGCGGGCTCGGGGGCGACCTTGACGGCGCGAATTGACGGCGAGGAGCTCGGGCAGCCGAGGTTGAAGATGACGGTGGTGGTGACGTTCCAAGCTCTCCCGGCTCGCGTAGCTCGGTGGGCAGGACGAGGAAGACACGGCGGTGCTTCTGGGCTCAGCGGCAGGGCGAGGGGAGCACGGGGGCTGCGTCTACGGCATACGGCGGCGACGAGCTTCGCTCGGGGAAGAGAGATGGAGAGCCAGAGGAGAGGATGAGCACGGGGGAGGGGAATGAGGGGGCCAGGGGGTGCGTGGCGTCCATAGCGACGTCGGGGAGGCGGCCGAAGCAGGAGGTGGCCGTCGGTGGCCGCGCGCGTGCTGGCGCACCGCGGGCACACACCCTTCGTCCTCCTGGCAGGAGCTAGGGGACGACTGGCATCGGCCTGGTGGGCTGGGCCGCTGGTGGCCTGGCGCTGGGCCAGGTAAGTGGCCCACTGGCCTACTCTCTCTCTCTTTTCAAATTTTATTCTGTTTTTCTATTTTTGTTATTCTGTTTTGATTTAGTTTAAATACTAAATCATTTTATAAAATCATGAAAATATTTATGGACACTTTCTGAAATATTTCAGTGGCCCAAAAATAGTTCCAACATTATTTGAGCATTTGAATTATTTAATAGTATTTAAATGCCCAAATTCAAATATTTATGAATTAAGTCAATGCCCCTTTTGTTGACCTAAAATTATATGCACCATTTTTCCCAAGGGTTCTAACCCAAGGCAAAGAGGGTGAACATATTTGAAGGGCATTTCAGGTTCATTGAATTTATTTTTAGTAAACCCTAGTTGATTTCAGGGGGGGGGTGCTGGGGGTTCTGCTTTCCCAATTTCAATTTCAGATGGAGGTAAACATGATGCACACTCTAATGCATAAGCTAGCTAGGGTGTGACACTAAGAATGATCATGATGCCCTCATGTCTGTATTTTATTTTATCGACACCTCTATCTCTAAACATGTGGACATATTTTTCGATATCGGCTTCTGCTTGAGGACAAGCGAGGTCTAAGCTTTGGGGAGTTGATACGTCCTTTTTGTGGCATGATTTTATATCTATATTTATTGCATTATGGGCTGTTATTACACATTATGTCACAACACTCATGCCTATTCTCTCTTATTTTACAAGGTTTACACGAAGAGGGAGAATGCCGGCAGCTGGAATTCTGGGCTGGAAAAGGAGCAACTATTAGAGACCTATTCTACACAACTCAAAAAGTCCTGAAACTTCATGGAAGTCAGTTTCAGAATATATAAAAAATAGTGGGCGAAGGAAGCACCAAAGGGGGGCCACCCACCATCCACGAGGGTGGGGGGCACGCCCTACCCCCCTGGGCGCGCCCCCCTGTGTCGTGGGCCCCCTAGCAGGCCTTCGGTGCCCATCTTTGGCTATATGAGGTCTTTCGCCTTGAAAAAATATCATAAGCAAGCTTTCAGGACGAAATTCGACCGCCATGAGGCGGAACCTTGGCGGAACCAATCTAGCGCTCCGTCGGAGCTGTTTTGCTGGGGAAACATCCCTTCGGGAGGGGGAAATCATCACCATCGATCCTCTCATCGAGGAGGGGGGGGGGTCAATCTCCATCAACATCTTCACCAGCACCATCTCATCTCAAACCCTAGTTCATCTCCTGTATCCAATCTTTGTCTCAAAACCTCAGATTGGTACCTCTGGGTTGCTAGTAGTGTTGATTACTCCTTGTAGTTGATGTTAGTTGGTTTACTTGGTGGTAGATCATATGTTGAGATCCTTGATGCATATTAATACCCCTATGATTATGAACATGAATATGATTTGTGAGTAGTTACGTTATTTCCTGAGGACATGGGAGAAGTCGTGGTATAAGTAGTCATGTGAATTTGGTATTTGTTCGATATTTTGATGAGATGTATGTTGTCTCTCCTCTAGTGGTGTCATGTGAACGTCGACTACATGAAACTTCACCATTATTTGGGCCTAGGGGAAGGCATTGGGAAGTAATAAGGAGATGATGGGTTGCTAGAGTGACAGAAGCTTAAACCCTAGTTTATCCGTTGCTTCGTAAGGGGCTGATTTGGATCCATATGTTTCATGCTATGGTTAGGTTTACCTTAATACTTCTTTTGTAGTTGCGGGTGCTTGCAAGAGGGGTTAATCATAAGTGGGATGCTTGTCCAAGGAAGGGCAGTACCCAAGCACCGGTCCACCCACATATCAAATTATCAAAGTACCGAATGCGAATCAAATGAACATGATGAAAACTAGCTAGACGATAATTCCCATGTGTCCTCGGGAGCGTTTCCTTTATATAAGAGTTTGTCCTGGCTTGTCCTTTGCTACAAGAAGGATTGGGCCATCTTGCTGCACCTTATTTACTTTTATTACTTGTTACCCGTTACAAATTACCTTATCACAAAATTATCTGTTACCAATAATTTCAGTGCTTGCAGAAAATACCTTACTGAAAACTGCTTATCATTTCTGTCGGCGTTCTGGGAACGGGGGTCCCCAGACTTGCCTGCCTGCGGCCTGCGGCGTGGCTCGAATGGGGGCCCAACATGGCCCGTCTTCATCAAGCACAAGACTCAAGACCCTTGCGAGGGGCCAAGCCTCGCGAGGCGGACGACACGGCACATCCTCAGGCGCAGCCTCCTCAGGCTGGCTCGCGAGAAGACGGAGATATCAAGATCCGTCCCTGCGGCATGTATCTGCATTTACCTTTCCGTCGTTAGTTTGCCTTGTTGGGGGGCGCCCCTCGGGCTGCATCATTCCCAAGCCGCTCGGGCCAGACCCAGCGGCGTGTATCTCCCTAGCGTTTATTTCCAACTATGCATTGCCTATCACGCTTAACTGCATGGTGCCCGTCCGCGGCATCCTTTCTTCCCATGTCGGCCACTTGCACGTTAAAGGGGGGGTGCCTGAGCATCGCGACTCAGGGCTCTTACTGGCTCTCCAGCCCTCACCCTCTCGCCTTGTCCATGGCATCACGACCTGGCATACCAGCGACGGCTGAGACAAGCTCGAGGGCCGGGACCCGAGAACGTAGAGTGCCGGCAGGGACACATCTCAAGATACGGCCCAGTGCCGGGCACAACCCGCCCAGAGGTAGGGCCTCGTGAGTCCCGCGCTGGCTCACGGGTCCCCAGATACACCTCACCTAGCCCTACCGTGCCGGTCACGTGTCAGGGCGGGGCTGTATACGCCCCGGGGGCTCCTCCCGGAGGGGAGCCACCTCCCACATACCAGTGGAAGCACCATGCTCCGCGCTGGCTGACGACACTGCCGAGGAGCGGCTATGCCCATACACATATGGAAGCGCTATGCTCCGCGCTGGTGATAAACAATTGAGGGTGGCCTCCGAGCCGCATTAACCTCAGGGAGCCCAGAGCTCAGTGGCTGGCCCCATCGCAACGCCTCCCCTCGGGAGCGCCACGCGAGGGGGCTGGGCACGGGGGCTACGGCTGGGTCACGCCCAGACGTACGCCGCCCAGCCAGGCCCCTCGGGCCTGGTTCGTCGCGCGCCTCTCCCCGAGCGGAGCCAAGGTATGAAGGCCGTTTGCGCGTCAAGGGGGACTCCTGAGCATCGCGACTCAGGAGCCTAACTGGTCCCATAGCCCCTCACTCCTTAGTTCTGAAAGGCTATGCTGGGTGAGGTACGTGCGGGGCCGGGCTCTGCAGACGTAGAACGATAGCCACGCTTACATCTCGCCTCATCACCCGCTGTTCGCGCGTCAAGGGGGACTCCTGAGCATCGCGACTCAGGGACCTAACTGGCTCCATAGCCCCTCACTCCTTTGTTCCGAAAGGCTATGCTGGGTGAGGTACGCACGGAGTCGGGCTCTGCAGACGTAGAACGGAAGACACGCCTACATCACGCTTCCCTACTTGTTGTTCGCGCGCCAAGGGGGACTCCTGAGCATCGCGACTCAGGAGCCTAACTTGTCACGTGGCCCCTCACTCCTTTGGTCCCGTCCTGGTTTCCGGTCGGGGCTAATGCTGGGTGAGGCATGCGCGGGGCCGGGCTCTGCCGGCGTAGAACACAAGCAAGTAGGGAAGAAAAGCATAAAATTCAAGGAACTTAAAAGCAAATATTACAGTCCATGCTGTCGTCTCAATACCAAACGCAAGTTTAAATGCCTCCTCGAGGCGTGGTTCATGTGCAGGAATTGAAAGAAGAACAGGGATGGAACGGAGTCACTTGTCGGCGGTGAAGCTGTGCGGAGCGGCTTCGCCTCATGGAGCAGCGGGGCCGGCAGCGCCTTGCCTTGGCTTGGTGCTGAAGGCACGGAACTTCATCAGCAGCGCCTCCGCGCGCCCCTTCACGGCTTCGATAGCGACGACAGCACCCTCGCCGCTCACCGGTTCTAGCAGGCCGTCGAGGTCGATGTCGGGATCGCGAAGGTAGACGTGGGCGAAGACCCGCGTCAGCGCAGCAGAAGACAAGACATGCGCCTCGGCCTCGGCCGCGGGGCCGATGCCAAGGGCGACATCCCCAAGGGCCTTAACCAGGAAGAGAAGCAGCTTGGCGGGGCCGTCCCCGTCACCGGCTAGCGGGCTATCCAGGCCACTCTCGCAAAGCATCTTCAGTGAAGCACGGACATCTTTCTCCATGTCCGCGAAGGCCACGCGATCCTCAGCAAGAACCCGGGCCTTGGCGTCGAGCTTGGCCTTCGTCGCCTCCAGCTCCTTCTTCAACGCGCCTAAGTGTTCGCGACGCTTCTTGAGCTTGGCCTCCTGGTCCTCGAGTGCCGCCTCGCGCGCCTTCGCGCACTTCTCCAGTTCTTGGCGCAGGCGGACCACCTCCGCAAGCTTGCCCCGCAGGCCTCGCAGCTCGTCCTCCAGCGCCTTGCAACGGCCGCGGACTTTGACCACTTCTCCCAGGGCTGCGTCACGAGCAGCCTTCGCTTCGAGGGTGGCTTCCCTCTCTCCGTCACAGGCCGTCGAGGCCTGAACCAATGCCGCTCGAATCGAAGCATCAGAGCGAATCCACTTCGAAGCCAGTTCCAGGCGCCCGGCCACCAGGCGAGGGTCGGCGCCGAGAAGATCCTGCCGCAGCCGGTCCAGTTCGGCGACGGCACGCTCCAAGATGGAAGAAGGAGGCGGAGAAACATCGGTAAGCCCCAAGACAATAGGAGGGGCCGGGGAAGCAACGTTCACTAGAATGCGAGGAGAAAGTAGCGGCGGCAAGGCCGCAGTGTCCTGGAGCAGAGTCCGCTGCGCCTCCGTAGCCGTAGCAGCGGCACCAGACGAGGGCACCTCCGGAGTCACTTGGGCCATGGGGGCTGAGCTTGCCCCAGCCAGCTCAGCCAAGCCTCGCAAGGATGAACGGGCAGGAGAGGCCTGCGCAGAACGATCTCCCTCCCCTGCGGGCGAAGGTGTCGCCGCAGGTGGGACCTCAGGAGCCCCCTTCGGTTTCTTCGCCGCTGGCACCAGCCTATCCAAGAGAAGCAATCATCAAGCCTCGTCGGCAGAACGAGGAACAAAAGATCAAGGATCAAGCACTTAAGGGTCCTCGCCGGTGAGCTCGGGCAGCCTCCGGCCTAACTTGAAGCCTGACAGCTGGCTGGAAGGGTCGACCTCAGAAGCAGAAGGCGCGTCCACGGTTCGCCCCGGAGCTGGGACGGACCCGCGGGACATCAGCGCGGTCCTGTCCTTCTTCGGAATCGGGGGGAGCTCCCGCTGCCCAGCACATCATCATCGTCGTCATCATGATCATCATCATCGCTCGGCGAAAGGCGGAGAGTACGGGGCGAGCGCCGAGGGAGGGGAGCCCTCGACTCTCCGTCGGTCGCCCCAGAGTCGGGCCCCTCTCCCCGCTCCTCTTCGCCCTCCTCCTCATCGCTGGAGTCGCCGGAGGGCACATCCACCGGCCCTTCAGAGGCTAGCGCGGGGACGAGCCTGTCCCCGTTAAAAACGGGCATGGACTTCACCACCCGCTTCTAGTCGTTGTGAAGGAACAAGGGCTCGGGAGCGCCCTTCGGCCTTGCCACCTCGCCCCCGGCCAGAGATTGGAGAACCGCGGTGACATCCTCTTCACCCGCAACCTTGGGGCACGGATGAGGCCTCCACATTGGAGGAGAGTACTCCCGGAGCGGGGCCAGCTGGTGCTCCAGGAACTCCTTCAGCAGCGACGCCTCGGACAACTTCGCCGTCGCCATGTTGGCCGGCCTCAGGTCCGCGTCCATCTTCTCCAACACCGGCTTCACGCAGGGATTCGTGAGCTCCACTCGGCACCAGTCGCTGGTGCTCATGGGTTGCTCCGTAGGCAAGATCAGCCGAGGGTGGATGCGCCCGACATCTGCCAAGACCCACTTGCTCCTGAAGCCCTCGATCCTCTTCCCGGGGTTCAAGATGGCAATGGTGCCGCTATACGCGATGAAGCCCGCACACGCAGAAAGAGAGCTGTCGGTGATCCGGAGGTAGAAGTAGTGGCGCAGCAGGGCCACCGAAGGCTGCACCCCTACATGGGCCTCGCAGTAGTAAGCGAAGATCGTCAGAAGGAGGACAGAGTTGGGGTGGAGATGCAGAGCCTGCAAGTTGTAATGGCGGAGGACAGAGAAGAAGAATTCGGAGAAGGGAGGCAACAAGCCCGCGGCAATGGAGCTCGCAAAGAGAGGATAAAAGGTGCTCCCTCGGTCCTCGGGGGTGGCGGAGCCGGCCTTGAACACCTCCGTCCCGTTGACGCCCTGCGCCGTCGCCATCCGGCACAGCCGGGCGAAGCTCGCCTTGGACACATTCGGCGGATCCAGAGTAGGGGAGTACCAAGCCTTGGCCGGAGGCTGGCGAGGCACCATGGCTTCCTAGGTCACGCAGCTAGAGTAGATCTGGAAGTTTAGAGGAAGAAAGGGAAGGTGCAAGAAAGGGGATCTGAGCGACGACTGGAGAGAGCAAAAGGCGATGTCTAGGCAGATGCCGCTCCTTTACCAACCTGCGTGGTTGCTAAGGAACGCACGTCCCGTCAACCGCCACGCGGCGCCCAAGGCCGCCGGCTGTTAGGGCCCGCGGTTCTTTGCCCTTGCCCTTTCGCCTCTCGGCACAGCCAAGCCCATGCATGCCACGGACCCGGGGGCTACTATCAGCGTTCTGGGAACGGGGGTCCCTAGACTTGCCTGCCTGCGGCCTGCGGCGTGGCTCGAATGGGGGCCCAACATGGCCCATCTTTATCAAGCACAAGACTCAAGACCCTCACGAGGGGCCAAGCCTCGCGAGGCGGACGACACGGCGCATCCTCAGGCACAGCCTCCTTAGGCTGGCTCGCGAGAAGACGGAGATATCAAGGCGGGGTACCTCGTGAGGTGCCCGTGACGTAAGCCATGACGATCGAGGGCGCCAGGCGGGCGCCAGCGCGCGCAGCATCCTCCTTTCCTCTTTGGTGCAAAGGGGGCAAGTGCAGCCGCGGAGTACCGAGGCATCAGGCAAAGGTTGCCGTTTCGGTGCAACAAGACCAGGACCAAGCGGACTACGAGACGGAGGTCACCATGGAGCCCAGCACGGCATCACCGCAGAGTCTTTCGCAGACAAAGACCACCTTTAGTCAGGATAAGAGTACTTGTTGTCCCACTTCAAATTAGCCCGCCATTGTTGGCTCCCTTCCCGCTCGATATTTGGGAAGAGGACCAGGGCCTCTATAAATAGGACCAGCCGCCCACATAGCAAGGGGTTCGGCTTTTAGGTTAAGGGGGAGCAAAATCAGAGAGAGAGAAAGAGAGAGAGAGAAGGGCGACTGAACTCCTCAGTTCACCGCCCCAGCCAAGAACCGACCCTCGCGAGGCAGTTCTTCCTTGTAGTGTTCATCATCACCAGCCCCAGGAGGCAATCCATCCGCCACACACTGGAGTAGGGTATTACACCACAATGGTGGCCCGAACCAGTAGAAACCTTGTGTCTCTTGTGTGATTCCTTTAGTAGTTTAGATCTTTGCGAGACGGGGAGGCTGAGGACGTGATCTCCGTGCGCACCCCACTGTTCGAACCTTGAGGGTCTGCTGGAACCCAAAATCCGACAATTTCCTTCTGCTCCTCATTGGGTTCGACACTCTTACTTACCGATATGACTAAAAATAGATCCCAATGTAGCGATCCGACCTCAATCGGTCAAATCTCTACGCATAAGTGTCACCCCTGGATCTGTAATGCTTACACACATGGTACTTGAAGGATTTATAACAGAGTGCAATCACACACTTATTACAACGAATATCTCAAAGAGAGTACTATTACAATAATATGGGTGAAGGCCATCTAAGAAAGATAACAGCGGAAGGATTCGAAGGCAAAAGTGAGTCCATCAACTCCAACGGCATAGCTGAGTGCAAAACAACGACCTAGCACACCTTACTCTTCGTCTGAAAAGTCTGTAACATAATACGTTGCAGCCCGAAATGGGTCAACACATGGAATAGCTAGCAAGATAACACTTTAGAGCAATGAACAAGAATAACTGCAATCACTACATGCATATATGGCTGGTGGAGGCTCTATTGTTATCATGTTTGCGTAAAGCCATTTTTCCCTACTACAAAGGAATATATTTTATTTTAACTATCAAGTTGGTTGATAAAATATTGAGAAGGTTCCTCCAACTCAATCCCAATTAAGAAGTAATTCAAAGCCCAACAAAATTAATTAAGAGTGACGAGATCAAACCAATAATTCAAGAACCAGATACTCAAGAATGTCCATAACTGAGGACACGGCTAACCATGATTAGTTTGTACACTCTGCAGAGGTTTGCGCACTTTTCTTCACAAGACTCGATCTCCTCCGTTGTATTTCTTGCAATGCATGGTGTTTGAGAACCAGATGACCGAGGCACAGTCTTTTTGAAGAGGTCCCCTTAACCGATAGATAGGTCGGTACACCTACAATCCCCTACATCTGCTAGCCCATCATGGAAAGGATTCCCACAACTTACTCAACTATGCGAGAGCCCATTTGGCTTGTGGCTGCACAAGGATGTTTCTAGCATGAATAATCTAATGATCTCTTTGAGCCTGGGTGGCGAACCATAGGATGATCACACGGGTACTCCGTGATATCCTAGGACAGCACTGGATTGCTCCAGGTGCCCAGAAAATCACTAGGTGCTCCAGGGTGCCTCAACCAATCCACCCAGATGTGTATTAAAGTAGCCACCTTAAGTTAACCATTGTTTAACAATTCTCACATCTGTCATGGATACACTCAACTAAACCACGTCTATGAGCATAGCATAGCAGTATAAGCATAAAGTAGAAGTAACTCCCAGGGTTTGCATAAAAGGGCAATAGCTTCTACCTCATCTACTACTTCCCAATACCCACATGTTAAGCAAATCCTACTCATGCAACATTTGAGGGTTGAAACTAATGCATAAAAACTGGGTAATAAAGGGGTATGATCAAAGTGTTACTTGCCTTGCTCACGATCTGAAAACCATAGTGACTCGTAGTAGCACGCTTTGCACACCGGAAACTCTATCGCAATCAAACAATAACATACATAAGAAATCATGAAATAGATGCAAGGGTAAACCTCAAGAGAAAAGATCCAAATCAAAATTTTAAGATAAGAGCTTCGATTTACAAAAAGAATCAATCGAATTGGAGCTACGAAACTCAAACTACGGTCAAAAGAAGTTCAAGTTCAAATCTGCTTGCAACCAAATTTTAATTTGTCAAGGTCATGTTCAAGTAGGTTAACTGGAAAGAGGGGTTTGAGATGAAGATTTTGGCGCTGGTTTCACTGAATTTGGACAAATAGTTAAAAAGTTGCGAGCGTTTGAAGATCAGGGGCTAATCTGCAATAAAAAATTAATCATGGATAGGTCCCTGGCCAAAAAAAATAAAAATAAAAGACTAACAAACGGACGAAAGCATTCACAAACAAGAGGTGTTCGGGTGAACGTTCGCTAAATAGATCCGATCGAGAAAAACCGAGAAAACCCTAACCCTAAAATAAAAACCGATCTAGATCGAAAACCAAAAAAACCGGTGGTGGTTTTTTACTGGTTCACGACGAAAACCGGCGGGTCGGTGAGATCTGGCGAGTCGGCGGCTCCGGCGTGGCAGCGGGCAACGGCGAGGCGGGGCGGTGGGCTCCGGCGAGCGGGCGGCGACATCGGCAGCTAGCGGCGCTAGCGGCGGCGGTAGCAGCGGCAGAAGGCGGCGGCTGCAGGCGGCGGGGCTTCGGCCTTATAAGAGACCAGGGGGCGGCGGTGGCTTGCGCGAGGGGCCGGCCCGGGGCGGAGTCCGGCTCGGACTTCCCCCCGGTGTCCGCGCCAGGCACAGTGGCGGCGCGCGGGAGTAGGGCCTTCTAGGTTTCGGTCCAGTCGGTTCGGGGAAACTTTTTTTATATATAAACTCTGCCGAATAAAAAATCCTAAAAATAATAAAAAATCTAAAAATGCCAAAAACAATTTCGCCATCTAAATAAAATATTTAAAACAAAGTGAACATTTTTCTGGCCTAAAAATGCAATTTTCAGAAATGCATATTTTCTAATTCAAACAAAATCCAAATAAAATATTTATTTGATTTTAAAAATTTTCCTCCAATATTCCTCTCTTTTTGAAGAAGTCATATTATCTTCTCTCTTTAAATTTAAATGTTGGAAATATTTAAGAGAGAAAAATATTAAAACCAAATTGATCCTCTTTTCAAATTTGAGAAAATTTCAAATATGAAAATAAATGAAATAGCCAACTCTCTCCTTGGGTCCTTGGGTTGCTTAGGATTTCTAGGATCATAACCAAAAGTGCAATTAAAATATGATACGCATATGATGACCTATGTATAACATCCAAATTGAAAATTGGGATGTTACAAACCTACCCCTTAAGATGAATCTCTCCCTCGAGATTCGGGTTGGCTAGAAAATAGGTGTGGGTGGTCTTTCCGTAGATCTTCTTCTCGTTTCCAGGTGGCTTCATCCTCTGTATGGTGGCTCCACTGAACCTTGCAAAACTTGATAACCTTGTTGTGGGTAACTCAGCTGGCAAACTCAAGAATCTTGACTGGTTTCTCCTCGTAGGTTAGGTCACTGTCCAACTGAATTGCTTCCAGGGGCACTGTATCTCTCAGAGGAATATCGGGCATCTCTGCATGGCACTTCTTCAACTGTGAAACGCGAAACACATCATGAACTCCTGACAGTCCTTCGAGTTTCCAGAACTCGGTATGGTCCTACAAATCTCAGGGCTAACTTTCCCTTAACTCCATATCGTTTAACTCCTCATAGTGGTGACACACGAAGATATGCTATGTCTCCAATTTCATAGACTACATCCTTGCGTTTATTATCGGCATAACTCTTCTGTCTGGATTGAGCTACCTTCAGTCTATCTCGAATCAACTTAACCTTCTCTTCAGACTCCTTGATCAAATCTGGTCCAAACAACTGACAGTCTCCAACTATTGGGGAACGTAGCAGAATTTTAAAATTTTCTACGCATCACCAAGATCAATCTATGGAGTCATCTAGCAACGAGGGAGAGAGGAGTGCATCTACATACCCTTGTAGATCACGAGCGGAAGCGTTCAAGAGAACGGGGTTGATGGAGTCGTACTCGACGTGATCCAAATCACCGAAGATCCTAGCGCCGAACGGACGGCACCTCCGCATTCAACACCCGTACGGAGCGAGGACGTCTCCCGCGCCTTGATGCAGCAAGGAGGAGGGAGAGGTTGAGGAAGAGGGCTCCAACAGCAGCACGACAGCGTGGTGGTGATGGAGCTGTAGTACTCCTGCAGGGCTTTGCCAAGCTCTTATGGAGGAGGATAGGTGTTGGGGAGGGGAGGGGCTGCGCCTGGGATGTTGTGTGCAGCCCTCCCCTCACCCCTCTATTTATAGGGGAAGGGGGAAGGGGGCCAGCCCCCTCTAGGTGAAATCTAGAGGGGGGGGCAAGGGAGGGGGACTTGCCCCCCAAGCAAGGGGGCGCCCCCCTGAGGGTTTCCCTCAACCCTAGGCGCATGGGCCCTGGGGGTGTGGCGCCCCAGCCCACTTGGGCTGGTTCCCTTCTCCATACAGCCCATAAGGCCCTCCGGAAGAGGTGGCCCCTCTCGGTGGACCCCCGGAACCCCTCCGGTGGCCCCAGTACAATACCGATATGCCCCCGAACCTTTCCGGCGACCGTATAACAACTTCCCATATATAAATCTTTACCTCTGGACCATTCCAGAACTCCTCGTGATGTGCGGGATCTCATTCAGGACTCCGGACAACATTCGGTAATCACATACAAGTCTTCCTAACAACCCTACCGTCACCGAACCTTAAGTGTGTAGACCCTACGGGTTCGGGAGACATGCAGACATGACCGAGACGACTCTCCGGTCAATAACCAACAGCGGGATCTGGATACCCATGTTGGCTCCCACATGCTCCACGATGATCTCATCGGATGAACCACGATGTCGAGGATTCAATCAATCCGTATACAATTCCCTTTGTCAATCGGTACATTACTTGCCCGAGACTCGATCGTCGGTATCCTAATACCTTGTTCAGTCTCGTTACTGGCAAGTCACTTTACTCGTACCGTAATGCATGATCCCGTGATCAACCACTTGATCACATTGAGCTCATTATGATGATGCATTACCGAGTGGGCCCAGAGATACCTCTCCGTCATACGGAGTGACAAATCCCAGTCTCGATTCGTGCCAACCCAACAGACACTTTCGGAGATACCTGTAATGTACCTTTATAGTCACCAAGTTACATTGTGACGTTTGGCACACCCAAGGCACTCCTACGGTATCCGGGAGTTGCACAATCTCATGGTCTAAGGAAATGATACTTGACATTCAGAAAAGCTACAGCAAACGAACTACATGATCTTTGAGCTAAGCTTAGGATTGGGTCTTTTCCATCACATCATTCTCCTAATGATGTGATCCCGTTATCAATGACATCCAATGTCCATAGTCAGGAAACCATGACTATCTTTTGATCAACGAGCTAGTCAACTAGAGGCTCACTAGGGACGTGTTGTGGTCTATGTATTCACACATGTATTACGATTTCCGGATAACACAATTATAGCATGAACAATAGACAACTATCATGAACAAAGAAATATAATAATAACCATTTTATTATTGCCTCTAGGGCATATTTCCAACACCAACTTCATCCCACATTAATGGTGTCCTACATCTCCTTCCATACAAGGCTTCGAAAGGTGTCATCTTCAAACTAGCATGATAACTATTGTTGTATGAGAACTCTATGTAAGGTAAATTGTCATCCCAACTAGATCCATAATCTAGCGTACAAGCTCTCAACAGGTCCTCCAGAATCTGATTGACTCTCTCGGTCTGTCCATCTGTCTGCGGATGGAAGGCTGCACTGAACTCTAGCCTAGTACCCAAGATCTGGTGCAATTGATTCCAAAACTTCGAGGTAAACTGTGTCCCTCTATCTGATACGATGGTCCTCGGAACTCCATGCAGACATGCGATCCTGGTCATATATATCTTGGCAAACTTTGCGCTTGTATAGGTGGTTTTCACAGGGATAAAGTGAGCTACCTTGGTCAAGCGATCAACTACTACCCAGATTGAATCGTATCCTGATCGGGTCCTGGGTAATCCGGTGATAAATCCATGCCAAGCTTGTCCCACTTCCATTTGGGTATCGACATAGACTGCAATAACCCTGATGGCTTCTGATGCTCTGCCTTCACCCTCTGACATACATCGCATACTACTACGTACTCGGCAATATCTTTCTTCATCCATGTCCACCAGAAACGTTCCTTCAAATCCAAATACATCTTGGTGTTTCCGGGGTGAATCGAGTATGGCGAGTCATGAGCTTCCTGAATTATTAACTTCCTGATCTCCGCATTATTGGGCACACAAACACGATCCTCAAACCATAAAGTCTCGTGCCCATCCTCACAAAAACCCTTGGCTTTTCCTTTGCTCATCTTCTCCTTTATTTCCGCAATTTCCTTATAATCCTTTTGAGCTCCTCGAAACTTTCCCAATAACGTAGACTGAACCTCCATTGTTGCAACAAAACCTCTTGGAACTATCTCCAAATGAAGTCCCTTGAGATCGTCAACTAACTCCTGCGGTAATCCTCCGCTTACGAGGGTATTGGCATACGTCTTTCGGCTCAAAGCATCTTCTATGACATTGGCCTTTCCTTGGTGATAGTGCAACTTCATATCATAATCCTTTATAAGCTCCAACCATCTCCTTTGCTTGAGATTCAGCTCCTTCTACGTGAAAATGTACTTCAAACTCTTGTGATCTGTGTACACATCACATATGTTTCCAATCAGAAAATGTCTCCAAGTCTTGAGCACATGCACAATGGCTGCTAACTCCAAATCATGTGTGGCATAATTCAACTCATGAGGTCGAAGCTGATGTGAGGCATATGAAACAACTCTCCCGTCCTGCATAAGTACTCCTCCAAGTCCTAAATGAGAAGCGTCGCAATACACTTGGAATTCCTTGCGTATATCCGGAAGAATCAGCACTGGGGCTGTAACCAAACATTTCTTCAACTCCCGAAAACTGCCTCACAATATTTAGTCCATTTGAACTTGGTATCCTTCTTCAACAACTCTATCATGGGTTTCACAATCTTGGAGGAATTCCCGATGAACCTCCTGTAGTATCCTGCGAGTCTCAGAAAATTGCGGATCTCTCCAACTGAGGTGGGTGCCAACCACTCAGTGATAGACTGAACTTTGGTGGGGTCTACTACTATACCTTCTCCTGATATAACATGTCCAAGAAATCCAACTTCCTTCAACCAAAACTCACACTTGCTAAACTTGGCATACAATTGATGTTCCCTGAGCTTCTCGAGAACTAAGCACAAGTGTTCCTTGTGTTCCTCTTCATTCTTCGAGTATACCAATATATCGTCAATGAACACCATGAAAAACTTATCCATGAACTCCATGAACACCTTGTTCATCATACTCATGAAATAGGCAGGGGCATTAGTCAATCCAAATGACATAATCGTGTACTCATATAGCCCGTGCATTGTGGTGAAAGCTATCTTAGGTATATCCTATTCTCGGATCTTCAGCTGGTGGTATCTGATCACAGATCAATCTTGGAGAATACTTTAGCTCCTTGCAGCTGGTCAAACAAATCATTGATCATCGGTAGTGGATACTTGTTCTTCATTGTCACCTCATTCAACGCTCGATAATCAACAACCATTCTCAAAGATCCATCCTTCTTCTCAACCAAGACCACTGGGACTCCCCATGGTGACGAACTTCGTCAAATGTAACCTTTCTCCAGTAACTCCTTAATCTTCTTCTTAATTTCCTCCAGATCATTTGCGGGCATCCGATATGGTCTCTTCGATATTAGTCCGGTGCCTGGCAACAGCTATATCAAAAATTCTATGTCTCGATCTGGTGGCATGCCTGGTAATTCCTCTGGAAATACATCCGGGTAATCCTTCACAACAGGCACTTCTTCCTGAACAACTCTAGAGAGAGAATTTACTTGGGTCCTTCTTAGCGCATGCCTAGACACATACTTGATCCTTTTTCCCTCCGGGGTGGTGAGTAAAATTGACTTACTAGCACAATCGATGTTTCCTCCATACTTTGATGACCAATCCATGCCTAATATCACATCCAATCCTTGTGACTCCGGAATTATTAGGTCTGAGGGAAAAACATGTCTACCTATGGTCAATGGCATCTGAAAACATCCTCTGCTTGCCATATACTCAGCTCCTAGCGAGCTTACTAACATAGGTGTCTTTAGAACTTTGGTGGGCAACTTATACTTATCCATAAACCCCCTCGAAATGTATGAATGCAATGCACTAGTATCAAAAAGAACGATTGTAGTAAATGACTCAATCAAAAACTTACCTATAACTACATCTGGCTGCTCTTCAACCTCCTCCAAGTTAATGTGGTTCACCTGCCCCTGTTGAAAGGGTTAGGCTTCTTCCCCGAGCTACCATTGTTGTTTCCATTCTTTGCTTCAGGGCATTCGGTGGCGTACTGTCCAGTCTTCCCGTACTTGAAACAAGTAATGTGACTTAAATCTTTCCTAGCAGGTGTTGCTGGGTTGGAACGGTTCTGTCTGTTGCTTCATCCATTCCCATTACCATTCTTGGGGCCACTGTGGTTATGCGAGATCCCTCCATTGTGGGTATGGCCTCCATGATTATGGATGTATCCTCCCGAGTTTGGGGTAAAGTGAGGCTTCTGCTGAGCTCCAGAATTATACTTCCCTTGTCCGTACTTCCTTTTGCGGCTCTCTATCTGTTGTTGCTTCCCTTCAATCATAAGAGCCCTGTCTACCAACTCCTGATAGTTTGTAAATGTTGCCACCATCAGCTACATACTCAGCTCATCATTCAGCCCTTCCATAAACTTCTGCTGCTTCATGACATCTGTGGCCACATCGTTTGGGGCATAGCGTGCTAACTTGCCGAACTCATCCATGTACTACCTCACAGTACGAATTCCCTGGCGTAATTTGCGAAACTCATGCTTCTTCATGCTCATTGCTCCAGTTGAGACATGTGCAGTGCGGAATGCTTGCTGAAACTGATCCCAAGTGACATTGGATATGGGAAAAGTCGCTGTGTAATTCTCCCGCCATGAGGTTGTGGGTCCATCCAGTTGGTGTGCGGCAAAGCACACCTTCTCAGCATCTATGCAACCTGCGGTGGTCAGCTCCCTTCCAATCCTGTGGAGCTAGTCATCAGCAACAATCGGCTCGGTGCTACTGGAAAACACCGGTGGATTCAACCTTAGAAAACGGGCTAAGTTGTCAACTGGAGGTGGTGGCAGTGGGTTGTTATTATTGTTGTTGTTGTTGCCTTCGTTCCGAACTAGTAGCTTCATCAAGGAATTCTGCTTCTGATTCGACTGAGTGAGCTCCGGTGGGAAGACAAATCCTGGGTCACGTCTCGGAGGCATCTGATAGGTTTAGAGGGAAGAGATTAGAATGGAGTGAGGTCTAAGGAGCAAGTCACTACCCATATGCACATGAGACAAACACAATCATATCACACCACTCAATTCAAACAAGGGCATACAATCGATCTAGCTATCGTTACAAAATACTTGGACTACTCTACATACATGGGGGATACTACTGATAATATGGTGGTCGACTAGAAATTTTGATCGGAAGAAGATTCCATGATATCTGCTCCAGCTTCATCTTCATAGTCATCATCACTGTCGGGGTCAGAGTCGGTGTCGTCGATGATGATGTAGTCTTCGGGATGGTCATCACCTCCTAGCGCAGGGTCTCCCATGAATACTCCTAGCTTCTTCTTCAGATCTTCATTCTTCTCCAGTAGTACTGCAATTTCCTCTTTGTATCCATCGTCTATAGACTTGAGTTCCTCTTCTAGCTCCATGTTCCTCGTCATCACCTTCTTCAGATCTATCATGCTGGCGCACATCTGGTTCTCCTGTTGACGAATGTGCTGGTTTAACTCCTGGATGTAAGCTGCAATGGACTTGTCCCTCCTGGTGTTGATCATCTCCCATTGCTCATCTCGGCGTCCACATATCTGGTAGATGGTGTCCTTAAGATCCTTGTGGCAGACTTTGCCGATGCGTCCCATGGCGATATGAGCTGCCATGCTCTTTCCTAGGCTCCAGGTTGGTGCATCAAAGGAAAACTCTGTGGGCTCAGTAACTGGGGTGAATGTCCTTCCTGGAACATGTACCCGAATGGTCCAACGCTCTTCTTCAGGTAGAGTGGCGGTGTAGGTCCCGGTGAAGCTTGGTATTCCGATGTTCAAATATCTGGTGGCTTCCTTCAAGTGTTCTCCGAAAGGGGTGTCTTCATCCGGTTGCGCAAACTTGTTACTTGGGTCCACCATCTATAGAGTGGTAAGTGGAGAAGAGTCAGAAATGAGTAGAGAAGAGTGACCTAAGGCTTATCTTAGTGGTCGCGTCCTACAGTCAGTGTGTGCTCTGATACCATCTTATAGCGATCCGACCTCAACCGGTCAAATCTCTGTGCATAAGTGTCATCCCAGGATCGGTAATGCTGACACATATAGTACTTGAAGGATTTATAACAGAGTGCAATCACACACTTATTACATTGAATATCTCAAAGAGAGTACTACTACAATAATATGGCTGAAGGCCATCCAAGGAAGATAACAGCGGAATGCTTCAAAGGCAAAAGTGAGTCCATCTACTCCAATGGCATAGCTGAGTGCAAAACAATGACCTAGCGCACCTTACTCTTCATCTGAAAAGTCTGCAACATAATACGTTGCAGCCCGAAACGGGTCAGCACATGGAATATGCTGGCAAAAAACACAATAGAGCAATGAACAAGAATAATTGCAATCACTACATGCATATATGGCCGGTGGAGGCTCTATGGTTATCATGTTTGCGTAAAGCTAATTTTCCCTACTGCAAAGGAATATATTTTATTTAACTATCAAGTTGGTTGATAAAATATTGGGAAGGTTCCTCCAACTCAATCCCAATTAATAAGTAATTAATAGCCCAACAAAATTAATTAAGAGTGACGAGATCAAACCAATAATTCAAGAACCAGATACTCAAGAATGTCCATAATCGGGGACGCGGCTAACCATGATTAGTTTGTACACTCTGTAGAGGTTTGCGCACTTTTCCCCACAGGACTTGATCTCCTTCGTTGTATTTCTTGCACTGCATGGTGTTTGAGAAACAGATGACCGAGACACAGTCTTTCCGAAGAGGTCCCCTTAACCGATAGATAGGCCGGTACACCTACAATCACCTACATCTGCAAGCTCATATATCATGGAAAGGATTCCCACAACTTACGCAACTATGCCAGAGCCCATATTGGCTTGTGGCTGCACACGGAAGTTTCATGAATAATCTTATGACCCCTTTGAGCCTGGGCGGCGAACCATAGGATGATCACACGGGTACTCGAGGATATCCCAGGACAGCGTTGGATTTCTCTAGGTGCCCAGACAACCACTGGGTGCTCCAGGGTGCCTCAACCAATCCACCCAAATGTGTATTGAAGTAACCACCTTAAGTTAACCATTATTTGACAATTCTCACATCTGTCATGGATACACTCAACCAAACCATGTCTACGAGCATAGCATAGCAGTATAAGCATAACGTAGAAGTAACTCCCAGGGTTTGCATAAAACGGCAATAGGTTCTACCTCATTTACTACTTCCCAATACCCACATGTTAAGCAGATCCTACTCATGCATTGTTTGAGGGTTGAAACTAATGCATAAAAACTGGGTAATAAAGGGGTATGATCAAAGTGTTACTTGCCTTGCTGATGATCTGAAAACCCTAGTGACTCATAGTAGCATGCTTCGCACTCCGGAAACTCTATCGCAATCAAAAAATAACATACATAGGCAATCATGCAATAGATGCAAGTGTAAAACTCAAGATGAAAGGTCCAAATCAAAAGTTCAAGAGAAGAGCTTTGATTTGCAAAAAGAATCAATCGAATCGGAGCTATGAAACTCAAACTGCTGTCAAAAGAAGTTCAAATTCAAATCTGCTTGCAACCAAATTTTAATTTGTCAAACTCATGTTCAAGTTGGTTAACTGGAAAGAGGGGTTCGAGACGAAGATTTTGGCGCTGGTTTCACTGGATTTCGACAAAGGGTTAGAAAGTTGCGAGCATTTGAAGATTAGGGGCTAATCTACGATAAAAAATAATCATGGATAGGTCCCTGGACGAAAAATAAAATAAAATAAAAAGACTAACGAATAAACTTTTGCTAATAGGGACGAACGGACGAAAGCGTTCACGAATAGAGGCATTCGGGTGAACATTCGCTAAATAGATCCGATCGAGAAAAACCGAGAAAACCCTCACCCTAAAATAAAATTCGATCTAGATCAAAAACCAAAAAAAACTAGCGGCGGTTTTTTACCAGTTCACGACGAATATCGGCGGGTCGGTGAGATCCGGCGAGTCGGCGGCTCCAGCATGGCAGCGGGCAACGGCGAGGTTGGGCGGCGGGGTCCGGCGAGCGGGCGGCGGCGAGCGGTGCTAGCGGCGGCGGCGAGCGGTGCGGCAGAAGGCGGCGATGGCGCGGCTAGACGAGGAGGCGACGACTGCAGTTGGCGGGGTGGAGAGAGGCAGCGGGGCCTCGGCCTTATAAGAGGTCGGGGAGCGGCGGTGGCTTGCATGAGGGGCCGGCCTAGGGCGGAGTCCGGCTCGGATTCCCCCTCGCCATCCGTGCCAAGCACGGCGGCGGCGCGAGGAAGACGGCGCGCGGGAGTTGGGCCGGCTGGGGTTCGGCCCAGTCGGTCCAGGGAAACTTCTTTTATAAACTCCATCGAATAGACAAAATCCTAATAAAATAAAATAAAATCTAAAAATTCCAAAAACAATTTCACCGTCTAAATAAAATATTTAGAACAAAGTGAACATTTGCCTAGAAATTTAATTTTCAAAAATGCATAATTTTCTAATTCAAATAAAATCCAAATAAAATATTTATTTGATTTTAAAAATTTTCCTCAAATATTCCTCTCTTTTTGAAGAAGTCATATTATCTTCTCTCTTTAAATTTAAATATTGGAAATATTTAGGAGAGAAAAATATTAAAACCAAATTGATCCTCTTTTCAAATTTGAGAAAATTTCAAATATGAAAATAAACGAAATCCCCAACTCTCTCCTTGGGTCCTTGGGTTGCTTAGGATTTCTAGGATCACAACAAAAAATGCAATTAAAATATGATATGCATATGATGACCTATGCATAACATCCAAATTGAAAATTGAGATGTTACATCTCAGCTTGCATGGACACAAGTTCATCAGTTGTCATTTTGACAACATGCTTCTTCAGAAAATGCTCCTTCTTGTACTGAGCATTCTTCAGCTGCCTGGCCTTCTCAAACTTCCATTTTTCTTTGCCTATGAAGGCAATCAGCATATGACTTTGGCCAAGTGTGAGATTGAAGTCAGGCATAGGAGTGTTGGCGTCCTTGTGCCAGAGATCAATGAAGTCCAGGATCAACTGGGGATCCAGCAGAAGAGGCACATTTCTGACTTTGGCTCTAGCGGCCCGTTGCTGTCTGTCTCTGATGATTTCTTCTAAGTCTTCATCATCAGCCCCGTCTTCACTAGACGGTACATGGAAGGCGACCTGCTTCTTGTGAGGACTTGTCCTTGTGCCTCGTCCAGAAGTGGCCTTTGTCTTCAGCAAGGTAGGGCCTGTTGAGGACTGAAGAGGAGCTGAAGAACTTGCAGAGGCTCCTGAAGCAATTGAGATGCCAGTGGTCCTTTGGCACGAGGCGAGGTGCACAGGTGTTGAGGACTTTGCAGGAGCAGCTAAATTTTTTGCAGAAGAGGGGACTGGAGCTGCTTGAGGACTTTGCTGTGAGGGCTTTCAAGAGTTGAGCCATGAGGACATTGCTAAGGAGCTTGGTCGTGAGGGCAATGAAGCAGAGGCACTGGGCTTGTGTGCAGGCTTATTGGGCATAGCCTTCTTAGGCTTGCTAGCAGAGGCCTCAGCAGCAGCAGAGTCTTCATTGAATTTCCTCACTGCTTCCTTGGCCACTTTGGCCAACTAGGCTTGCCGCTTGGCCCATTCATCAGGATAGTCCTCACCGCACTTGAGGCTAGTGGGATCAGCAATCTGGCCTGGTGCCAATGGAGGTCTTGGGCAAGGAGGGTGTAACACGAATTTCTTCATGTATTTAGGAGTTACATATATGTACTCCCTCCATTCCCGTGCACATCTCCTCTCTATCTTCTATATGCACACCTTGCATTCATTCTTGGTTTCTTCAGCTGGTGTGCAGTACCCTGCATAGATGTCATCAGGGATCTCAAACGCTGTGTTGACTTCCAATATCTTTCCTTCCTTATGAGGTCTATTGCCATCAGCCATTTTCTTCAGTTGAGGAATTTGAACAACAGAGTTCTCTGGCGAGGTATGCAATTTTTCTTCGAGGAACGCTGCAAATGAGTTAAGTTGATGAAAACCTAGTGATTCAGTAGCGGTCATGAATACTTGTGAACAGAGTATAGGTGCGAAGAATTTGGAGAGGTCACATGCGTTCTCAGAAGTTTTTCAAAAAGAACAAGTTTGAGGAATTTGACCAGGAGTGTCTTGAGGAATTTCACTAAGCGGTCTTTGACTTAGGTTCAAGAGCTGTATAGATTGAAAAATCCACACAATTGAGGAATGTTGAAGAAAAACATTGCTTAGAGAAATAGATCAAGAACAAATGCACGTGATGTGTTTAACTAGTGGGAAGTTGAGGAATAAACACCTTTTGAAGATTTTGTGAAAATCATCAGAATTAACAAGGGCAGTAAAAATAGATTCTAATTACCCTTGAAGAAGAACATGACGAACTAGGAAGTGTAGAGGGGAAGTTCGTCTGTTAAGATCTTCCACGCCCTAACTTGGCAGAGGAAGACAATGACAGGGGCGGCAGAGTGAAGATTTCCGCGGCCGGCGCGAGTACGACGGCAACGAGGTCGAGGCAGTGAAGCTCTTCCTCACCGGTGACGATGGAAGTAGCGGCAACGCTAGTTCTGAGAGCTCGAGCGAGGGGAGTGAGGTCGAGCGAGATAAATGAAGTCTGAGGAGGGTGAGGGGTATTTATAGCCGAAGTGAAAAAAGGCTCGCCCGAAAGAATTGGACGAACATTCCCCTGACCCTTCTCATCCTAGCGACATGTGTCACCCATGTACGGTGAGGTGGAGATCGTGGGTGAATGGAATAATCATTTCATGGGATGTGAACCGGTTTGAGCGGCAAAAGCCGAAAATTGAGATATGAAAATTTTAATGTTTCGTTCGCAAATTCTTCAGCTGACAAGGACATAGTGAAGACTTTGAATGGATTTCAAATAGAACGCATATGAAGAATTTGTGAATAGACTGGATTGATTATAGAATAGAGGGGGAAGGGTCCGATCACATTCACTTAGCGGAAAAGTAAACTTGAAGATTAGCAATAAATGAATGATGTAGAGGACTAAAAACTCAATATGTAAATAGCCAATGAAGAACACAATCGGAAGGAGTGAAGACTTATGCAAAGATGAAGAATTTGAACAACTGAGGAATTTCAAAACTGAAGAAATACTCAAATTGAATATTTTCAACTTTTGTTGGTGGCGTGACCCACCGTATAAGAATAATGATTTCAGGCGCCGCGTACAATTGTCGTAGGGCTCTGAGAATCAAATTATCCATTAATTTCTTCACACTTAGAGGGTTAGTCTTCATTGATTGAAGAAAAAGTTACTTCGTGTGTTACACATCTAAGTCATCAATTTTGCATAAGTGTTAGGGTGTGTGTCCTTTTCAAAGAACACTCGAAGATTCTAAGATATTTAGCTTACACCAAAACTTGCTAAATCTCTTCTCATCCATGGGCTTTGTGAAGATATCGGCTAGCCGTTCTTTAGTCTTCACGTGCTTGATAGAGATGTCGCCCTTCAACACATGATCACAAAGAAAATGATGATGAATCTAGATGTGCTTTGTCTTCGAGTGCTAAACTGGGTTATGAGCAGTCGTGATGGCACTCTCATTGTCACAATAGAGTGGCACATTCTTCACATTGATGTCGTAGTCCTTGAGGGTTTGCTTCATCCATAGCAATTGAGCATAGCATGAACTAGCAGCAATGTACTCAGCTTCAGCAGTAGAGAGTGATACATAGTTTTGCTTCTTCGAGGTCCAACATACTAAGGAACGTCCGAGGAAATGGCATCTGCCTGATGTTGACTTGCGGTCCACATGATCACCAGCATAGTCAGAGTCAGAATATCCAATGACATCAAAAACCGAGCCCATGGGATACCATAATCCAAGTGTTGGTGTGTGAGCTAGATATCGAAGAATATGCTTCACAGCCTTATGGTGGGATTCCTTTGGTGTAGCTTGAAATCGGGCACACATGCAAACACTAAGCATAATATCTAGCCTAGATGCACATAGATACAATAAAGAACCAATCATGGAGTGATATACCTTTTGATCGAAGTCTATACCATTTTCATTAGTGCATAGATGGCCATTTGTGGGCATAGGGATTTTGATGCCTTTTCAATCTTGCATGCCAAATTTCCTCAACACATCCTTGAGGTATTTCTCCTGAGATATGAAGATGTCGTTGCATCGTTGATGAATTTCAAGACCTAAGAAGAATTTCAATTCTCCCATCATAGGCATTTGATATTCCTCACACATCATATAGGCAAATTCGTTAGTGTAACATTGGTTAGTACAACCAAAGATAATGTCATCAACATAGATTTGGCACACCAATAATTCATCATCATAGGTTTTGGTGAAAAGAGTTGGGTCAAGTGAACCGGGGTTGAAGCCTTTCTTCATGAGGAATTCCTTCAAAGTATCATACCACGCTTGAGGGGCCTGCTTGAGGCCATAGAGAGCCTTGTTGAGTCTGAAGACTTTGTCAGGATGCTTTGGATCTTCAAAACCTGGGGGTTGAGCAACATATACTTCTTCGTCGAGCTTACCATTGAGGAATGCACTTTTCACATCCATTTGATATAAGATGATATTATGATGGCTAGCATAAGCAAGGAATATGCGAATAGCCTCAAGTCTAGCAACAGGTGAAAAAGTTTCATCAAAATCAATTCCTTCAACCTGTGTGTAGCCTTGAGCTACAAGTCGTGCCTTATTCCTCACCACAAGGCCATTTTCATCTTGCTTGTTGTGGTAGATCTAGTTTATGCCGATGATATTGTGCTTGCGTGGGTCTGGTCGCTTGACAAGTTCCCAGACATTGTTGAGCTCGAATTGATGTAATTCCTCTTGCATTACTTGAATCCACTCAGGCTCCAGAAATGCCTCATCTACTTTGGTGGGCTCTGTGATAGAGACAAAAGCAAAGTGCCCACAAAAGTTAGACAAATGTGAAGCTTTTGAGCGTGTGAGAGGACCTGGTGCTTTGATGTCGTTGATGATTCTCTCAATCTGCACTTCATTAGCAACATGAGGATGAGCGGGTTGACGGTCTTGAGTGGGCTCAGCATTTTCTTCATAGCCATTTTCCTCAAGTGCGCCAACATGATGTTCTTCACATTCTGGAATGACTTCTTCAGTAGATTCTTCAGTAGGAATGACATCCTCAGTGGCCTTGAACTTAATGGATTCCTCAAGTGACGTTTCATCTAGCACAGGAGGTAGGTGCTCTGTTTGCGAGCTGTTAGTTTCATCGAACTACACATCTACAGTTTCAAAAACCTTGTGGTGATAGGTGTTGAAGACTCTGTAGGTGTGCGAGTCCTTTCTGTAACCAAGCATAAACCTTCATGTGCTTTCGGTGCAAATTTACAATTGTGATGAGGATCTCTAATCCAACATTTAGCACCGAAGACTTTGAAATAACTCACATTGGGTTTCTTCTCAGTGAGGAGTTCATATGAGGTCTTTCTGAAGAATTTGGAAGATATACCCTGTTGATGATGTGGCACACAGTATCAATTGCCTCAGGATAGAAGCGAGGAGGCATCTTGTATTCATCAAGCATAGTGTGAGCCATCTAAACAAGAGTCATGTTCTTGCGCTCCATGATGCCATTCTGCTGAGGAGTATAAGGAGCAGATAAGTCGTGAGTAATACCAAGTTCATCAAGATAGTCATCAAGACCAGTATTCTTGAACTCGGTCCCATTGTCACTTCTGATGTGCTTGATCTTCACACCAAAGTTGGTTGAATCCCTTGAGGAAAATCGTTTGAAGACTTCCTGTACTTCAGTTTTGTAAGTGATGATATGCACCCATGTGTAACAAGAATAGTCATCAACAATGAAGAAGCCATATAAAGATGAAGCATTAGTGAATGTGGCATAATGAGTAGGGCCAAAGAGATCCATGTGAAGCAACTCAAATGGACGAGTGGTAGTCATGATGGTCTTGAAGGGATGCTTGGCCTTGGTCATCTTTCCAACTTCACAAGCTCCACACAGATGATCCTTGAGGAATTTGACACCCTCGATGCCAATGATATGCTTCTTCTTCGTGAGCGTGTGCAAGTTCCTCATGCCAGCATGACCAAGTAATCGATGCCATAGCTAGCCTTCTGAAGCTTTTGCAAGTAGACATGTAGCAGGTTGTGGTCCTGTAGAGAAATTAACAATATACAAGTCTCCTCTCCTAAAGCCTTCGAACACTTTGGAATTGTCAGCTTCCATGATCACAACACAATGATACTTGTCAAACACAACAACCATATCAAGGTCACAAAGCATTGAGACAGACATGAGCTTGAACCCTAAGGACCCGACAAGCATGACTTTGTCCATGTGTCAATCCTTTGAGATTGCAACCTTACCTAGACCCAATACCTTGCTTTTGCCTTTGTCAACATAGGTGATATGCTTCAGATGCGATGGAGATAAAGCAGTGTCCATCAATAAGCTCCAGTCACCAGTCATGTGATTTGTACATCCACTGTCGAGGACCCACTCAGTGGCTTTGGGTTGATCATCCTGCAGATGAATTAGTGCAGCTTACAAACTCATATACTTCATCAGTGAAGAATATGATATCAAATTCATCAGATCAATTTCATCAAGCGATATAATAGGCAAAGTAGTATGAGGACGTGAGAAATGAAAATTCATTTCTTCATGATTAGCTTGCGTCCTTTCAAGCATATTGTAACGACCCGACCCAAAATCGGTCAAGTATCTCTGTGTAGCTGTACCATCCCAAGATCATGCTGGCACACACAGTACATTGATGAAAAGATTCAAAGTTCAATCACACCTGAATTTATTACACGATTCTCATATCGAGTCTTTATTACATCATAATAAATTCGGACGAAGGTCAACTCATGAGAAATAAACTAAATAAAGCTGCGGAAGCTTAGACGAATAGCGAGTCCATCCGACTCCATAGGGCAATCGCCAAGCGTAGATCGTAGCCTCACTCCTGGTCGGAAAACTCCTCTGCAACATGAGACGTTGCAGCCGTGTAGGTCAGCATTTAGAATATGCCGGCAAGTCATAGAGAGAACAACAATAATAATGCTAACACTATATGCAATTTGGCTGTGGGGCTCTAAGTTTTATGTTTTTGCAAAAAAGACGATTTTTTCCCTACAACAAAGGACTTGCTTACAATTACTACAAAATGTGGGTAGTTATTGAGATGGTTCCGCCAACCAATGTCAGCTTCCCAATTATTAATTAACCCCTCAATTACTTTATTTTGTTCGGTGTTGAGATTTCTGAAATACTCCAGTTTCCAGAGGCTCATTTGTCCGTAACCGGGGACACACCTAATCGATTAGGTTGTTACTCTGCAGAGTCTTGTGCACTTTACCCGCAAGAATTGTTCCCTCCTTTATGTCCTCGCACTGCCTGGTGTTTGAAGACGGGATGAACGAAACAGGGTCTTTCGTAGAGTTTCTCTAAGCACTGCCAGTACCCATCCATGTCCTACCATTCTTCTACATCTGCTGGCACCGTCCGTCCAGAGTCACACCTAAGGTCAACCCAGCTAGAGCCCATAATGGCTTGCGGCTGCACAGGTAAGCTTCCGGTCAAGGGGTATCCATCCGTCTCTTCGTGGCTGGGTGAAGCTTTCCGCAAGATGTCATGGCGCTTCTCCATGCATCCCGGCCATCCGCTGGTTCCTCCAGGGTGCCCGTCAACCGTCCTCTACCCAGTAGTGAATTTGAAGTCCATCTTGAGCTTGAAGTCATGGGGTTGTCATCATCTTGACTCTCACATATCCCTTATGAATCTCTCAACCAATCTCGTCTACAAGCATAGCAAGATAAACTACATCGTCCCGGGTAATAGTAGCAAGGGGAAATTGGGTTCATCCTACCTCATGATACTACTCAAGACATAACTTAAAATTCTCCTACTGCATGCATGGTGGGGAGGAATAATTCTAATGCAACAAAATCATAGGTATTGTAAAACATGATCAAATGACTTTCCTGGCTGACGGTCTTCAAACGCTAGTGTCTCGAGATAGCAAGCTTCGCACTCCAGAAATTCTATCGAGTCAAACAATAGCACAAATAAGTATTCCACTAAATAACATAACAGCAAGCTAAAGGAAAACACACCAGCACTCAAACCAAAACCAAAGAAAACTCGAGGAAAACAAAATCAAGGTTTTCATCACTTCAAGCAACAACAAGGAAATAGTTTTATCCCACTAACACTTTTCTTAATAGAACCAAAACAAGGGTTTTGCTAACTAACATAAAGGAAAATAGCATAAAAACTAGGTGCAAAAAGAATCACATCAAAATCTATTATAGTACTCCTATTATGCCTAAAACAAAACTAATAAAGAAAATAAAATAGAACTTTTTACTTTGCTGTAAATAAATGTTCACCCTCTGTAACTACAGAAACTAATCTAAAATAAATTATAACATGGGTAAATTAAAATTCTATAATACCTAGAATAGCAGGGAGCAGCAGCAAGCTAAATAAAACTAGAAAAGCTTGATTTCGACTAAAACTAATTTTAATACAATCTACAAATACCCCAACAAGTTCCTACTGCTAGGCTAGGTCAAAACTAAGCAGTGGCAAAAAGAATCACCTAAAAATAATAATCCTAGCTCAATTTATAGCAAAAATACTAATCTGACTAAAACTAATATAAAACTATTTTTTATAAACTTAAACATGGCCGAATCTATTTTCTACAGAAACTATAGGAAATTTGTAAACTAACAAAAAAGGAATCAACTAAAAATAATAACGAACCTAAAAGATACAGATTTTACAAGAATAGAACTATTCTGTTTTAAAAACAGAAACAAAGAATAAAACTAAAACAACTAGGGCGCTAACGGGCCGAAGCAGTGAGCGCTCTAAAACTCTCTAATGCGCGAGCGATTAATAGATCACTGCGTCCATGGGCTAACAGAAATAAACCGATCGGTTTGGTCTAACTAAACCGGAAACAAACCGTAAACTAAAACCGGTCTAATAAAAAAACCTAGCCATTCACTATTTATAATCTACGCCATAGGTTGCCGATCGAATGGTGGAGTGGGGTCCGGCGGCTTACCGCGGTGGTCGACGGCGAGGTGGGCTCGGGCGTTGGTGGAGGTGGTTCTCCGGTGGTCCGGGGCGGCGGCGGCAAGGTCGGGGCGATGTGGTGGAGCGAGGCGGAGGCGGTGATGAGGTCGGGGTCGCTCGGGAACGACGGAAATGGCCGAGGCGATGACGACGGCTCCCTGGTGAGCTGCAGCTCTGGCGAGCGGCGGTCAAGCTCGGGGACGATCCTGTGATGGGATAAGGAGGTCGAAACCGTGTCAAAATGATGCGCAACATCGGGGGAAGCTCAAAGGTGGAAGAGGGAGTCATGTTGTTGCTCGCCGGTGGCGGGGCGGCGATGAACTTAGGCGGCTGCGGCGAGATCCAAAGGAGGAGGGCGTGAGATGTGGTGGGTATTGGGCTAGGGTTTTAGGGGGATCGGGGGAGGAGAGCTAGGGCTATTTATAGGGCACCTTCGTGGAGCAGGGGGCGACTCGAGATCGTGGTCCCGTGGAATTCGGACGTGGCGGCGGCGTCGAACACGCTCTGGCGCGGCATAGCATGGGCAAGGGGAAGGAGATGAGGTGGGGCCGGCGCGTCGGTGAGAGAGGGAGAGGAGGGTTCGGTCGGGCGCTGAGGCAGGCCGGCTCTGTCGTCGGTGGGCTGCGGCTCGGGTGTCGGCTGGGCCGGTTGGCCTGGCTCGCGCCTGGGTCTTTGGTTTTTTTAATAAAGGCGGAGAGAAAAAGCTAAACTAAGAGAAAGCTATAATATTTTTATATAAGACATATATATATATATATATATCAAAATTCTTAGGGGAATTAATCCTACAACATGGACATTTTTCCAGAGGCAAAACACAAACTAAAAAACATTTTCTACAAACTCCAACTAAAATTCAAATTTGCATTCAAACTTTTTGGCATTAATTTATTTTGACATTTTTGGAGTGTCATGTTAGCTCCACTCATACTCCTTCTCAAGTATTTTGTCAGCCATTTCTTTTTGAAATAAATTTCAATTTCCAAGTTGAATCCAATTCAAACAAAACTCAAAGGCCTCTGAAAGTTCCAAATGCCACACAATTCAAACAAAATGCATAGATGCTTAGCTAATAATTGTATAACATTCCAAATTGAAATTTTGGGATGTTACAAACCTACCCACCTTATGATGAATCTCGCCCTCGAGATTTGGGTTGGCTAGCAAATAGGTGCGGGTGGTCCCGGCGGAGATCTTCTTCTCGCTCCCAGGTGGCTTCCTCCTCGGAGTGGTGGCTCCACAGAACCTTGCAAAACTTGATGATCTTGCTGCGGGTAACTCTGTTCGCATTCTCGAGAATTCTGATGGGTTTCTCCTCATAAGTCAGATCACTATCCAGCTGTATGGCCTCTAGGGGCACTATGTCTCTCAAAGGAATATCGGCCATCTCGGCATGGCATTTCTTCAGCTCGGATACGTGAAAGACATCTTGAACTCCTGACAATCCTTCTGGCAAATCCAGCTTATACGCAGCTTCTCCTCTGCGTTCAAGGATTTTGTAGGGGCCAATGAACATGTGTGATAATTTTCCGTTAACCCCAAATCTCTTGATTCCATGATGTGGGGACACACGAAGATATGCTCGGTCTCCAACTTCATACATTATCTCCTTGCGTTTACTGTCGGCATAACTCTTCTGTCTCGACTGGGCTATCTTGAGTCTATCTCGAATCAGCTTGACTTTCTCTTCGGAGTCTCTGATAAGATCGGGACCAAAAAGTTTTCAGTCTCTGACGCCATCCCACAGCAATGGTGTTCCGCACCTCCTTCCGTATAGAGCTTCGAAAGGGGCCATCTTTAGACTGGTCTGATAGCTGTTGTTGTACGAGAACTCTGCATATGGCAAATTGTCATCCCAGCTAGAACCGTAGTCTAGCGCACAGGCTCTCAACATGTCCTCCAGGATCTGGTTGACTCTCTTGGTCTGTCCATCTATCTGTGGATGAAAAGATGTACTGAACTCCAGCCTTGTACCCAAAGTTTCATGCAACTGATTCCAAAACTTTGAGGTAAATTGTGTTCCTCTATCTGACACGATACTCCTCGGAACTCCATGCAGACATACGATCCTGGTCATGTATATCTTGGCTAGCTTAGCGCTGGTATATGTAGTCTTCACGGGAATGAAATGAGCTACCTTGGTCAAGCGATCAACTACTACCCAGATAGAATCATAACCTGAACGGGTCCTGAGTAATCCTGTGATAGAATCCATTCCAGGTTCTTCCCATTTCCACTCGGGAATCGACAGTGGTCGAAGTAACCCTGCCGGCTTCTGATGTTCTGCCTTTACTCGCTGACAAACATCGCATACTGCTACATACTCGGCAATATCCTTCTTCATACCTGTCCACCAGAAACTTTCCTTTAAATCCAGATACATCTTGGTGTTTCCTGGGTGAATTGAGTACTGTGAATCATGGGCCTCCTAAAGAATTAACTTCCTGACCTCTGGGTCATTAGGCACATAGATACGATCCTCAAACCATAAAGTTCCGTGTTCATCCTCATGAAAACCTTTAGCCTTTCCATTACTCATCTTTTCCTTTATCTCTGCGATTTCCTTGTCCGTCTTCCACGCTTCACAGATCTTTTTAGTCATAGTGGATTGAATATCCAAGGTGGCGACAAATCCTCTTGGTACTATCTCCAATCGGAGATCTCTGAGATTGTCGACTAATTTCTAAGGTAATCTGATGTCTACTACACAACCTTCTTATTCTAGACGTTGTTGGGCCTCCAAGTGCAGAGGTTTGTAGGACAGTAGCAAATTTCCCTCAAGTGGATGACCTAAGGTTTATCAATCCGTAGGAGGCGTAGTATGAAGATGGTCTCTCTCAAGCAACCCTACAACCAAATAACAAAGAGTCTCTTGTGTCCCCAACACACCCGATAGAACGGTAAATTGTATAGGTGCACTAGTTTGGCGAAGACATGGTGATACAAGTAGTATATGGATGGTAGATAAAGGTATTTGTAATCTGAAATAATAAAAACAGCAAGGTAGCAAGTGATAAAAGTGAGCTTAAATGGTATTGCAATGATAGGAAATAAGGCCTAGGGTTCATACTTTCACTAGTGCACGTCCTCTCAACAATAATATCATAATTGGATCACATAAATATCCCTCAACATGCAACAGAGTCACTCCAAAGTCACTAATAGCGGAGACCGAACAAAGAGATTATGGTAGGGTACGAAACCACCTCAAAGTTATTCTTTCCAATCAATCCGTTGGGCTATTCCTATAATTGTCACAAACAGCCCTAGAGTTCGTACTAGAATAACACCTTAAGACACAAATCAACCAAAACTCTAATGTCACCTAGATACTCCAATGTCACCTCAAGTATCCATGGGTATGATTATACGATATGCATCACACAATCTCAGATTCATCTATTCAACCAACACATAGAACCTCAAAGAGTGCCCCAAAGTTCCTACCGGAGAATCACGACGAAAACGTGTGCCAACCCTTATGCATAGGTTCATGGGCGGAACCCACAAGTTGATCACCAAAACATACATCAAGTGAATCACATGATATCCCATTGTCACCACAGATACACACGGCAAGACATACATCAAGTGTTCTCAAATCTTTAAAGACTCAATCCGGTAAGATAACTCCAAAGGGGAAACTCAATTCATTACAAGAGAGAAGAGGGGGAGGAGAAACATAAGATCCAACTATAATAGCAAAGCTCGCGATACATCAAGTTCGTGGCAAATCAAGAACACGTGAGAGAGAGAGAGATCAAACACATAGCTACTAGTACATACCCTCAGCCTCGAGGGAGAACTATTCCCTCATTGTCATGGAGAGCACCGGGATGATGAAGATGGCCACCGGAGAAGGATTGCCCCCTCCGGCAGGGTGCCGGAACGGGTCTAGGTTGGTTTTTGGTGGCTATGGAGGCTTCTGGTGGCGGAACTCCCGATCTAATCTCCATTCTGGAAGTTTTAGGGTATATGGAGTTATATAGGCAGAAGAAGCACGTTAGGGGAGCCACGAGGGCCCCATGAGGCAGGGGGCGCGCCCTAGGGGGGTGGGCGCGCCCACCCCCTCGTGGCTTCCTCGTTCCTTTCTTGACGTGGGGTCCAAGTCCATCGGGTGGCTTTTGTTCCAAAAATAACTTCTCTAGTTGATTTTGTTCCGTTTCGATTCAGTCTGATATTCCTTTTCTTCAAAACACTGAAATAGGCATAAAACAGCAAATCTAGGCTGGGCCTCCGGTTAATAGGTTAGTCCCAAAAATAATATAAAAGTGAATAATAAAGCCCAATATTGCCCAAAGCAGTAGATAATATAGCATGGAGCAATCAAAAATTATAGATACGTTGGAGACGTATCAAGCATCCCCAAGCTTAATTTCTGCTCGTCCTCGAGTAGGTAAATGATGAAAAAGATAATTTTTGATGTGGAATGCTAGTTTGCATAATTTAAATGTAATTCTTCTTACTCGTGGTATGAATATTCAGATCCGAAAGATTCAAGACAAAAGTTCATATTGACATAAAAATAATAATACTTCAAGCATACTAACTAAGCAATTATGTCTTCTCAAAATAACATGGCCAAAGAAAGTTCATCCCTACAAAATCATATAGTTTAGTCATGCTCCATTTTCGTCACACAAGAATGCTCTCATCATGCACAACCCCGATGACAAGCCAAGCAATTGTTTTATATTTTAGTAATCTCAAACTTATAAACCTTCACGCAATACATGAGCGTGAGCCATGGATATAAAACTATGGGTGGAATAGAATATGATGATGGGGGTTATGTGGAGAAGACAAAAAAAGAGGTCTCACATCAACAAGGCTAATCAATGGGCTATGAAGATGCCTATCAATTGATGTTAATGCGAGGAGTAGGGATTGCCATGCAACGGATGCACTAGAGCTATAAATGTATGAAAGCTCAACAAAAGAAACTAGTGGGTGTGCATCCAACTTGCTTGCTCATGAAGACCTAGGGCATTTGAGGAGGCCCGTTGTTGGAATATACAAGCCAAGTTCTACAATGAAAATTCCCACTAGTATATGAAA
This sequence comes from Triticum monococcum, assembly GCA_034509565.1. NCBI lineage: Eukaryota > Viridiplantae > Streptophyta > Magnoliopsida > Poales > Poaceae > Triticum > Triticum monococcum. The sequence goes on along the minus strand of CM067845.1, from coordinate 358,317,870 downwards.
GTGATAACTCAAGAGACTCTCTATATGAAGAACATGGTGCTACTTTGAAGCACAAGTGTGGAAAAAAAGATAGTAGCATTGCCCCTTTTTATTTTTTTTATTTGGCCTTTCCTTTTTTATATGGCCTTGCTCTTTTCTGGGACAATGCTCTATTGAATGATGATCATCACACTTCTATTTATTTACAACTCAATGATTACAACTCGATACTAGAACAAAGTATGACTCTATATGGATGCCTCCGGTGGTGTACCGGGATATGCAATGAATCAAGAGTGACAAGTATGAAAAATTATGAACGGTGGCTTTGCCACAAATACTATGTCAACTACATGATCATGCTAAGCAATATGACAATGATGAATGTGTCATGATAAACTGGATGGTGGAAAGTTGCATGGCAATATATCTCGGAATGGCTGTGGAAATGCCATAATAGGTAGGTATGGTGGCTGTTTTGAGGAAGATATAAGGAGGTTTATGTGTGAAAGAGCATATCATATCACGGGGTTTGGATGCACCGGTGAAGTTTGCACCAACTCTCGATGTGAGAAAGGGCAATGCACGGTACGGAAGAGGCTAGCAATGATGGAAGGGTGAGAGTGCGTATAATCCATGGACTCAACATTAGTCATAAAGAACTCACATACTTATTGCAAAAATCTACAAGTCATCAAAAACCTCGGCACTACGCGCATGCTCCTAGGGGGGTAGATTGGTAGGAAAAGACCATCGCTCGTCCCCAACCACCACTCATAAGGAGGACAATCAAATAACACCTCATGTTTCAAATTTGTTACACAACGTTTACCGTACGTGCATGCTACGGGACTTGCAAACTTCAACACAAGTATTTCTCAAATTCACAACTACTCCACTAGCATGACTTTGATATTATCACCTTCATATCTCCAAACAATCATCAAGCATCAAACTTTTCTTAGTATTCAACACACTCATAAGAATTCTTACAAATCTTTTATGCTTAGCATATTAGGATTTTAAGAAAATTACCATGCTATTTAGGACTCTCAAAATAATATAAGTGAAGCACGAGAGTTCATCTATTTCTTCAAAATAAAACTACCACCATGCTCTAAAAGATATAAGTGAAGCACTAGAGCAAAAACAAAACTACTCCGAAAGATATAAGTGAAGATCAATGAGTAGTCGAATAATTATGCAACTATGTGAAGACTCTATAACATTTAATAATTTCAGATCTTGGTATTTTATTCAAACAGCAAGCAAAGCAAAATAAAATGACATTCTGAGAATAGCAAACATCATGTGAATAAGCAAAAACTTAGGATCAACCGATACTAACCGATAGTTGTTGAAGAAGAAAGGTGGGATGCCAACCGGAGCATCCCCAAGCTTAGACGCTTCAGACTTCTTGAAATATTATCTTGGGGTGCCTTGGGCATACCCAAGCTTGAGCTTTTGTGTCTCCTTAATTCCTCTCATATCAAGGTCTCCCTAAATCTCAAAAGCTTCATCCACACAAAACTCAACAAGGACTCGTGAGATAAGTTAGTATAAACCATTGCAAAAACCTTATCATACTCTACTGTAGCAAATCACTAAAATTATTATTCAACATTGCATACTAAATTCCTCTGCATATTTAATAGTCCTATCCTAAAATAGAATCATTAAAGAAGCAAACATATGCAAACAATGCAAACATAACAGCAATCTGCCTAAACATGATAGTATGTAAAGAATGCTGCAACATACATACTTCCCTAGCTCCAAAAATTATGAAAGAAAATCCCCACTGTAGTAAATTTATTAGAGCTTAATATGCAAAAGGTTTCAACATTTTATCACATTCTGACTTTTCTAGGGAATTATTGCAACAGCGGTAAACTTTCTGTTTTCAAACAGCAACATGTATACTTGTAACATAGGCGTAGTGGAGGCTATCAATGCTACTTTTATTGAAATAAAAGATGCAAAACATTGTTATAAATAACAGCAAGAAAATACTAACAAAATAAATTGACGCTCCAAGCAAAACACATATCATGTGGTGAATAAAAATATAGCTCCAAGTAAAGGTACCGATGAACGAAGACGAAAGAGGGGATGCCTTCCGGGGCATCCCAAAGCTTAGGCTCTTGGTTGTCCTTGAATATTAACTTGGGGTGCCTTGGGCATCCCCAAGCTTAGGATCTTACCACTCCTTGTTCCATAGTCCATCGAATCCTTACCCAAAACTTCAAAACTTCACAACACAAAACTTAACAGAAAACTCGTAAGCTCCGTTAGTATAAGAAAATAAATCACCACTTCAAGGTACTGTAATGAACTCATTATTTATTTTTATTGGTGTTAAACCTACTGTATTCCAACTTATCTATGGTTTATAAACTATTTTACTAGCCATAGATTCATCAAAATGAGCAAACAACACATGAAAAACAGAATCTGTCAAAAACAGAACAGTCTGTAGTAATCTGGATCAAACATATACTTATGGAACTCATAAAATTCTCAAATAAATTGCTGGACCTGAGGAATATATCTATTAATCATCTTCAAAAATAATTAACTAAATATAACTCTCCAAATAAAAATGGCAGGAATTCTCGTGAGCGCTAAAGTTTCTGTTTTTTACGGCATGATCATAAAGACTTCACCCAAGTCTTCCCAAAGGTTCTACTTGGCACAAACACTAATTAAGCAAATAAAACCACATCTAAACAGATTCTAGATTAATTATTTATTAATAAACAGGAAAAAAAATAAAATTGGTTCGCCTCCCAACAAGCGCTATCGTTTAATGCCCCTAGCTAGGCATGATGATTTCAATAATGCTCACATAAAAGATAAGAATTGAAATATAAAGAGAGCATCATGAAGAATATGACTAGAACATTTAAGTCTAACCCACTTCCTATGCATAGAGATTTTGTGAGCAAACAACTTATGGGAACAAGAATCAACTTGCATAGGAAGGTAATGCAAGCAAAACTTCAAAACTTTAAGCACATAGAGAGGAAACTTGATATTATTGCAAGTCCTACAAGCATATGTTCCTCCCTCATAATAATTTTCAGTAGCATCATGAATGAATTCAACAATATAACCAGCACCTAAAGCATTCTTTTCATGATCTACAAGCATAGAATTTTTATTACTCTCCACATAAGCAAAATTCTTCTCATTCGGGATAGTGGGAGTATCATAAGAGACTTGAATATTATAAATTGTTTCCACATTAAAAGAGTAATGTTCAGAAAAGGGGTAATCATAATCATGACAAGTTTTATAAATATAATCACTACTTTTTATAGCATAAGTATCATCACAATAATTATCATAAGTAGGAGGCATGTTATTATCATTATAAATTTGCATATCAAAACTTGGGATACTAAAAATATCATCTTCATTAAGCGTAGCATCCCCAAGCTTGGGACAAACATTAATTGTAGCAAATATATTCCCAAAAACATCATCTTCATCAAACATAGCATCCCCAAGCTTGGGCCTTTTAATATCATAAGCATAATCACTCTCATAATTAATAGTATGGATAGCACCAATAGTATAGCAATTATCATATTCTTCCAAGGAAGTGCCAAAAAGATTTTCAAGATCATAAGAAGTATCATTATCTTCCACAATTATATTTTCATGAGGCACAATAGTAATAGGAGCAGCATTATTTGAGAGATATATCTTTTTACCTCTCTTCTTTTTTCTTTTCTTCTTCTTCACCACATCATGTGTGGGTTCAATCCTCTTTTTGGAGCTCCTTATTAATGAGATTGGTTGAATAGGAGGCTCCTCCTCGTTACCTGATTCATCATAAGAAATAATAGGAGGATATTGGGAAGTCTCTTCCCTTTCATTAGTATTCTCTTCATCTTCTATTTGTTTTCTTTTCTTTATGTAGTTGGCAATATAAGGATTTTCAATACAATTCACCGCACAATACATATAAATTTCCTCTAGATCAAATCCAAGAAGTTTATCAAGATTAAACTTTGGAATACCCTCAGTTATACGTTTCATTTCCTCATACCCCAAAAGAATACTAAGCTCTTTATTATTCTCAAGGGTAATCAAATTATCACAATTTTTGGATACGATTCGGTCATGAAACAATTTGCATTGGAGATTTAAATGACCATGTTCATTGCAAAGTTCACAAGGGGCGCGGAAAATATTGAATTTTTTAGCACAATCATCAAGACTTTCGTGCAACAATTTAGTTTCTAAGTACTTATGCCTCATGCAATATCTAACTTCCCTATTTGGTGTGTACTTACAAACCCAATGTACTCCACAAAAATTGACATGTTTATAGGAGACATTTTCATCATAACTAGTGCAATCATCATTAGTATCATGGATATTCAAAGTATTCGTACTAACAACATTGCAATCATGCTCATCATTCAAATATTTAGTGCCAAACATTTTATAGATTCCTTCTTCTAGCACTTGACCACAATTATCCTTTCCATCATACTCACGAAAGATATTAAAAAGGTGAAGCGTATGAGACAAACTCAATTCCATTTTTTATAGTTTTCTTTTATAAACTAAACTAGTGATAAAACAAGAAACTAAAAGACTCAATTGCAAGATCTAAAGATATACCTTCAAGCTCTAACCTCCCCGGCAACGGCGCCAGAAAAGAGCTTGATGTCTACTACACAACCTTCTTCTTGTAGACGTTGTTGGGCCTCCAAGTGCAGAGGTTTGTAGGACAGTAGCAAATTTCCCTCAAGTGGATGACCTAAGGTTTATCAATCCGTAGGAGGCGTGGTATGAAGATGGTCTCTCTCAAGCAACCCTGCAACCAAATAACAAAGAGTCTCTTGTGTCCCCAACACACCCAATAGAATGGTAAATTGTATAGGTGCACTAGTTCGGCGAAGAGATGGTGATACAAGTAGTATATGGATGGTAGATAAAGGTATTTGTAATCTGAAATAATAAAAATAGCAAGGTAGCAAGTGATAAAAGTGAGCGTAAACAGTATTGCAATGATAGGAAATAAGGCCTAGGGTTCATACTTTCACTAGTGCAAGTCCTCTCAACAATAATATCATAATTGGATCACATAACTATCCCTCAACATGCAACAAAGAGTCACTCCAAAGTCACTAATAACGGAGAACGAACGAAGAGATTATGGTAGGGTACGAAACCACCTCAAAGTTATTCTTTCCAATCAATCTGTTGGGCTATTCCTATAATTGTCACAAACAGCCCTAGAGTTCGTACTAGAATAACACCTTAATACACAAATCAACCAAAACCCTAATGTCACCTAGATACTCCAATGTCACCTCAAGTATCCGTGGGTATGATTATACGATATGCATCACACAATCTCAGATTCATCTATTCAACGAACACATAGAACCTCAAAGAGTGCCCCAAAGTTCCTACCGGAGAATCACGACGAAAACGTGTGCCAACCCCTATGCATAGGTTCATGGGCGGAGCCCGCAAGTTGATCACCAAAACATACATCAAGTGAATCACGTGATATCCCATTATCACCACAGATACGCACGGCAAGACATACATCAAGTGTTCTCAAATCTTTAAAGACTCAATCCGATAAGATAACTCCAAAGGGGAAACTCAATTCATTACAAGAGAGAAGAGGGGGAGGAGAAACATAAGATCCAACTATAATAGCAAAGCTCGCGATACATCAAGATCGTGCCAAATCAAGAACACGAGAGAGAGAGAGAGAGAGAGAGATCAAACACATAGCTACTGTGTCAGGTGGTAGGAGCGACATATGCCAAAGAACGGCTTATCATTGCGGGGGCCAATAAAACATCGCCGGTGCCTGGAAACGGGATGAGGCGAAGACATGCACGCCGGCGAATCTTACCCAGCTTCAGGGCTCTCCGACTGCTGCTGCTGCTGCTCTGCGGGGTCTCCGCATGGTTACCAAAATGAACAAGTAGCTACAATGCTCCTTGAGCTGTTTTGGGTGGAAGGGGGAAGAAGGGCTCAACTAGCTTGCTTCCTCTCCTTGTATGGTGTCTAGGTCTAGATTGAGAGTCCAACCCCTTGCATGGGTGCACCGGGGGGTTTATATAGGCCTACCCCCCGGGGGTACAATGGTAATCCGGCTGGGCGCGGGGCCCAGCTGTCTGTGGTATGCTCGCCGGCTTCTGCGCCGGCTACTGGGGCCCGCCGGCTGGTGGGTCCCGTCGGCTGCTGGCTCCTTGGTCGATAGGCAGGCCCCACAGGCCAGGGCCTGGTCGGTGGCTGGTTACTATTACTCCGTGCTGTTGACGCATGCTTTGTCGGGGTAAGCGTGGCTACAGTAACACCGCCTTGGCGGGCGATTACTGTAGCCCCGCCGCATCTTGTCTCCTTAATGGCGTCTCCTTCGAGGAAGGTGGCAGGCTGGCTATGGGAAGCCGGCCCTCTATCCCGCCGGCTTGAGAGGAGGTGCGGCCGCCTTCGGTATCTCTCTGCCCGAAGGGGCCCACCGCCTCGGGGGCCATGCTGGCGGCCCATCGTGGACGGCGTCAGAGCCGCCGTGGCTACAGTGCCGTGTCGGGCGGGCCGTGGCTGCCCGCACGGCGCGCTGTACTAGGCGTGCTCCGGGTTTTGGGGGTGGCAGGCTCCACTGTAGCCACTCCCTGCTTCATCATCGCAGAGTGGACGCGTACATTGCGGGTACAGCTTTGACTGCTTTATGGGAGTCGGCCTCTGGTAGCCGGCCCTGCTCGTAGTCGGCCATCCACAGCTTTCTTCATGAGGGTGAAGGGCGGGCCGCCCCCGAAGCCGGCCTGGGAGGTAGCCGGCTGAGGGGGGAGGCGGCCCTAGGTCTTGAATCTTCTTGAGAGTCGTCCAGGCTTGTAATTTTTTCTGATGGGCCAGGGGAAGCCGGCTGGGCTACCCATGGCTATTTACTCCGACAGTAGTCCCCGAAGCCGGGCGAGCTTCACGGCGGACAGAAGGACGGGAAGCTTGGCCGGCTTCACACCCTGAGGAGCCGACCCTGCTGTCGCAGGCCGACTTCGGAGAACTTTCTTGTTTATTAATGTGACCGTGGTTGACCCGCGGGCTGGCCGCGGGCCCCACGACGGGCCACGTGGCGGAGAAGTCCTTCCGTCGCACGCGCGCGACGGGACGCTGCCGCAGGCCCGGGCCCGCCACTCCTTGGCCTCGGCCCGGGCGTAGATCCTCTGTGGCCCGAGGGGACTGCTCGCCTCCCCGCGGCCGTTTCTTCGTGTCATCAAGGCGCGTAATTAACGCGGGGCGTGGGGGAGATGGGCACAATCGATCCCCACGATCCCCCACGCCGCGCCTCCTCGGCTCCGGCGCACGAGCCTACAAGTAGGAGGGGGAGGGGGAGAGACAAAGGCTCGTTCGCTCCCCCGCTCCCCGTCCCTCCTTGCTCTTCTTCTTCCCTTTCTTCTTCCTCGCGCCCGACGCAGCCTCGCGCCGCAGCCTGCCCATGCCGCCATGTCCCTGGCGCTGTCAAGCTCGTGGGACGGGTCCAACGTCCACGAGGACCACATCGAATTTCTCCGCCAAACCCGGCGCCTGCCCGCCGCCAACCTCGTGCAGGTTCGCCTAGCGCCGGAGACGGAGATCTCACCGGCGCCAGAGGAAGGCGAGCGCGTCGTCTTCCGCACGCACTTCTTGCGTGGCTTCGGCTTCCCGGCGAGCGGCTTCATGCGATCCTTCCTCGACTTCTACAATCTCCAGCCACATCACCTCACGCCCAACGCGGTGATGCAGCTGTCGGCCTTCGTCTCTCTCTGCGAAGGTTTCTTGGGGGTGCTGCCGACGCTGGAGCTCTGGGCGGAGCTCTTCCAGAACAAGCTTGGCACCGTCTCCGCCGGCGTGCCGGCTCCCTGCGGGGCCTTCATCGCGATGAAGAGGGCAAGCGACAACAACCCCTTCCCGCACATTCCTCTAATCCAATCTGTCAAACTCTGGCAGAAATCTTACTTCTACGTCAAGAACGTCGCCCCGCAAGGCGACTACGTCAATCTGCCGGCTTACGTAGCCGGCCCGCCGGCGGGGATGCGGCCATCTTGGGGCTTCTGGTCCAAGTCCTTGTCTCCGGCTGGGAACGCCTCCATCGCCCGACTTCGGGTAATGATCCAGTCGGAAGGCCTACGCGGAGCCGACCTGGTGGCCGCCTTCGTCGAGCGCCGGATTCTTCCCCTTCAGAGCCGGCCCCACATGCTGTGCCAGATGAGCGGCGGCTTCGACCCTTGCCGGCTGAGCACATGGGAGATGCCCCATGCCGAGGTAGCACTTATGGTGAACTACATCGCCAACCTTAAGCTCACCGACGACTGGCAATTCGGCAGGGCACCGTACTCCCGCGCCCATCCTCCGCCTGTTGTAAGTCCTTCTTTCTGTCATCAGCCGGCTTGAGTCGGCCGGCTTCTAACTGGGCGGGTCTTCTCTTTTCTCTTTTATCAGAACCCACTTCTCCCGCCGCCAGCCGGGGTGGCTGGAGTCGAACGGCAGTATGCCCCGGACCGCACGGTAGACGACCTCGACGACCCGGACTTGGCTGCAGTCGCCATGGAAGACGCCACCACGGGGGACGTCGCCGAGCCCGGAGGCACGGGGCTCTCGGCCAGTTTCGACGACTGGCCGGATGACTTCGACGCCGAAGAAATCCCGCGCCACCAGCCGGCAACCGACCGCCCCAGCGCGGGCTCGTCCGCCGCGCCGGCTGCCGGTGGTGGAAAGGCGAAACGCCGGGCCGCGCTTCCTCTCTTCGGAAGCCGGCTGAAGAAGACGAGGGCCTCCGCCGCGGCCACGAAGTGAGACGAAGCGGCGGCGAAGGCGGCCTGCTTCCGGAAGGCGGTGAAGAAGCCTCCGGCAGTTTCCGCGTAAGCCCTCTGGCCGCTTGCGTGCTTGTTTTTCATTGTCTTCCTTTGCTCTAACTCTTCTCCGATTTCTTGAGCAGGGCGCCGCTCTCCCTCGAGCGAGGCCCAGGCGGCTCTGTGGTCGGGCCGGGTACCGGATCTTCAGGGCCCCGCCGCGTGGACCCCCGCGCCGATCTTGCAGAGGCCACGGAGCGGAACGCTCGCGAGGCGCGACGAGAGAGGGAGGCGGCGGAGCTGGAGGCCGCCCGGGCGGCGACGGAGCGAGCGAAAGCGGCGGCCGAGACTCCATCGGAGCGGGCGGCCGCGGAGACGGAGGCGGAGGGCACGCATAGCCGGCCTCCGCTGCTCGCCATCCCCCTCCACACCTTGGACCCGGACATCCCGCTGCCCACGGCGGAGGAGATCACCCCCGATCAGCCGCCGGTGTAGAGGGATGAACTCTTCGATATCTTCGCGGAGAGGTCGCCGCCGGCAGCGCCAGCCGGAGTAGGCGAAGGCAGCCAATCGTCGGCGGTGCCGGAGGAGCCGGCCCGGGCCGCACCCGAGGCCGGAGTCGGTCTTGAAATCGAGCTGGCAGCGAGCCAGCACGCCGGAGGGAGCACGGCCCCGCCGAACACGCGCCGAGCCACGGGTGCCGACCAGATGGCAGACGCCTTGGAGGCGGCCAGCTCCGCCACGTCCGGGTGGACTCCAAGCGGAGGAAGCGGCGAGCTGAACGTGGCGGCCCAAGGGATTCGGAGCCGGCTGCAGGCACAGGCCGGCCTCCTGAGGCAATTTACTCAGGAGTTTCTGTCGACGCGGTCCGCAATCCGGGTAAGTTATCACTTGTCGACCGCTCTGGTCCTTTGATTTTTTCCGTGGGGGCGCGCTAGCGCACCCACTGGGTGTAGTCCCCGAGATCCGGGCCGACTGCAGCGCGGTCGGGTCGGATCTTTCGTGACGACTATCTTAACTCTGTTTTCACTGATCTTTAGGATTATCACAACTCCCGTGCCGCCGCCTTCAACTCCCAGGCTCGGGAGCTGAGCCAGAGGACCGAAGATCTGGCCAGCAGCTGACGTAAGTGTATTGCTTTAATCTGTTTCTCGTGGGGGCGCGACAGCGCACCCACTGGGTGTAGTCCCCGAGATTCGGGCCGACTGCAGAGCAGTCGGGTCGGATCTTCCTTGACGACTTTTCCTTTGCTGACTTTTTCTCTTTGTCTTTTGCTCGTGCAGAGGCCAACGCCGACTTGCGGAGGGAACTCGGCGAAGTGCAGGCCGCTCTTCGTGCCAGGGACGCCGAGTACGCCGACCTGGTTCAGGAGCGCGACCGCCTGGCCAAGAGACTGGCCGACCAGGAGGAAAGCCACAAGGCGGCCCTGCAGAAGGTGCAGGACGGCGAGGCTGCCCTGAAGGCGGAGTTCGAGACCAGGGAGGCGAGCTGGGCCGAGACGCGCCAGGCGCTGGAAGAAGGCTTCGGCCGAATCGAGGATTTGATCGATGGTAAGCCACCTTTCTTGCCCTTCCTCCGTCCGCCGGCCGCCTGAGGTTTTGTTTTGACTTGTGCTTGCTACCTTGCGCAGAATACTTTCCCAGCCAATCCGTCGTCGCCGCCCAAGCCATCGAGGCTCATCGCGAGGCGCGCCGTCAGGCCGGAGTTGTGATTCCGCCGGATGCGAATCGAACGCTGTCAGAGCAGCTTATCGCCATCCAAGCGCGACTGTAGCCGGCCCATCGGATGCTCCGCCGGCTCCAATGTGCTGGGGCGATGGTGCTGGCCGCGCTCTGGCACGGCCAGATGATTCCCCGCACCCCAAGTCGGACTGCCGACTGGCTAGAAGTCGCAGTCGGCCGCTTCGAGGCTTGGAAGGCATCCGCAGCCCGTCTCGGAGCCGGGCATGCGTTGGAGTTCGTCCGCGCATGGTACCCAGGGCTAAGCCTGGACCAGCTGCGGACTTGGCGGTTGGAGGCCGACGCGGAGCTGGAGGAGGTGCGGCCGGCGATCGCGCAGCGCGCCTCGACGATCGCAGACTGCACCGACACTAGCGTCTTCGCGCCGGAGCTCAATGATGATGGCGCCACCTAGCTGGAGGAGTGGTTCGGGCTGAACCCGGCGGAAGGCGAGGACTCGGCCGAGGAGATCGCCTCCAGCGACGAGGGCGAGGACGACGAGGAGGAAGACGGCGAAGACGCCGAGCCGACTGGTGAGACGGCCGACCGCCATCAAGCCGACCGTGCCTCCAGCAATGAGCCACGCGGGAGCGCGCCCTCTGCCGGAGGCGATGATCAGGCCGAAGTTGGCCAGCCGGCCGCTCCTCCAGCCAGCACAACCGCCTCCACCGCCCAGCCCGGCTCGTCAGTGGCGCCGCCAGCTTGATCTGCCGTTCCTATTGTTCCTGCTTTTGCTTTTTCGAACAATTTTAAGTTTCCGCAATTCCACCCACTGAGGGTGTATCGAACAATGTTGGATGTCGACCTCTCTGGAGGTCCTTTGTGTAAATATTAATATATGCATGTGTTGGCTTCCATTCGAGTGCGCTTTTTTATCCTTAGGCTTTTTCCTTTGCCGCCTTCCCTCTTTGGGAAGGCAAGTACTCGAGCTTTCTTGGATTTGAAGCAGACTGAATGTAAGCCGGCCGGCCGGCTACTCTGGTAGTCGGTCGGCGGGAGGCGGCAAGCCGGCTTTTGTTATATATAAGCCCGTTAGTCCCTAGCCGTTTTTCGTGTGCGCACCCTTTCCGGCTTATGACTCTTGCCAACCGGGCAGTCGGTTCTTCAAGCTGCGATTTTGGCAAGAGCCAAGCCTGGGTGTCGGCACATTACTTGTCTGACTGCGGGTAGGGCTCCTAATATAACTCCAGTCGGCTAGTCCCCGGGCCGACTCGTCGAACCCGGTGCCGGACGAAAATAAGTCAATGAATCAGGCGATATCATACGCATGATAACTTTCATTCATAAAATAAAGGATGGCAGTCCCCGAGTCCTCCTCGGGGAGCCTACTATTTCGTGCTTAATACAAAAGTGGACATAATACATACTGCATTTTAACTGTAAAACTTCCGAAGAAGATTTGCATTCCATGGTCGCTCTGACTCCTTGCCGGAGTCGTCTCTCTTGCGTGCCTTCGGCTTCTGCGCGTCGATGAGGTAGTAGGCATCGTTGCCTAGAGCTCTGCTGACGACGAAGGGGCCCTCCCAGGGGGCTGCGAGCTTGTGCTGGCCGGCTGTTCGCTGGATCAGCCGGAGCACAAGGTCACCCTCCTGGAAGGATCTTGGTCGGACCCTCCGGCTGTGGTAGCGGCGCAAGCCCTGCTGGTAGATGGCAGACCGGCTGAGGGCTAACAGCCGGCCTTCTTCCAGCAGGTCGACGTCATCTTCTCTTGCTTCTTTGGCTTCCGCTTCCGTGTACATGGTTACCCGAGGCGCATCGAACTCGATGTCTGTTGGGATGACTGCCTCGGCACCATATACAAGGAAGAAAGGAGTGAAGCCGGTTGATCTGTTTGGGGTAGTACGCAGACTCCATAGGACAGCCGGCAGCTCATCAAGCCAACAGCCGGCTGAACGCTCTAGAGGTACGACCAGTCGGGGCTTGATGCCGGATAGGATGAGGCCATTTGCTCGCTCCACTTGGCCGTTTGACTGTGGGTGGGCGACTGACGCAAGGTCCAGCCGAATACCTTGTGCAGCTCAGAACAGTGCCAAGGCACCTTTGGCAAAATTCGTGCCTTTGTCGGTGATGATGCTGTGCAGTACGCCGTACCGGGTTGTTATATCTGCGATGAAAGTCACTGCAGTCGGCCCATTCAGCTTCTTGATCGGCCTCGCCTCAATCCACTTGGTGAATTTGTCGACGGCGACGAGCAAATGAGTCATGCCGCCGCGCGCCGTCTTGAATGGGCCCACCATATCCAATCCCCAGACGGCAAAGGGCCAGGTAATGGGATTGGTCTTGAGTGCCGAAGCTGGCATGTGTTGCTGTGAGCTGAAAAGCTAGCAGCCTTTGCAGTGTTTGACTAGCTCTTTGGCGTCGTCCAAAGCAGTCGGCCAGAAGAAGCCGTGGCGGAAGGCTTTGGCGACAAGTGATCTTGATGCGGCGTGGTGGCCGCACTCTCCTTGGTGTATATCCCTGAGGATTGCAATGCCTTTCTCCTGCTCGACGCATCGCTGTAAGACTCCGGTGGCGCTGCGCTTGACAAGCTCTCTGTTGACGATTGTGTATGCTCCGGCTCGGCGCTGGACTTGTCTCGCTTCGGTTTCGTCAGCCGGCATATCTTGGTTCACCAGAAAGTTGCGGATGGTTTGGGCCCATGATGGAGCGGCGACTTCCTCTGCCACCAATGTGGCGACAGCCACCAGGGTGGGTGGGCTGGGTAATGAAGTGCTAGAGTCGGCCGCCGCTTGCTGTGCTGAAGAAGTCCCTGGGCCGGCTACCGCAGTCCCCGGGCCGGCTACCGTAGTCCTCGGGCCGGCTACCGCAGTCCCCGAACCGGGTGCGGTAGTCCCCGAGCCGGGTACTGCAGTTCCCGAGTCGAGTATTGAAGTCCCCAGGCCGACTGCTTGATTCTTCGAGCCGGACCCGGCCACCTCGGGGTTAGGCGGCACGAAGATGGAGTCGGATTCCGGAGAAGGCTTGATGGATGGCTTGAGGAGGCGCTGCAGGGCGACGCCGGTTGGTATTGCTTGCCGCGTGGAGCCTATTAGGGCCAGGGCATCTGCTGGCTCGTTGTCGGCTCGCGGTACATGGAGGAATTCACATCCATCGAAGTATCCACTGATCTGCTGCACCAGGAAGCGGTAGCTCGCCATGTTTGTGTCCTTGGCGTCCCAGTCGCCAGAGGATTGCTGCACCACCAAATCCGAGTCGCCATAGCACAGGATCCGGCGGATGCCGAGTTCCTTGGCAAGCCAGAGCCCGTGTATGAGCACCTCGTACTCGGCTACGTTGTTGGAGGCGGCGAAGTGGATCTGCAGCGTGTATCTGAGCTTGTCGCCCTTAGGAGAGGTAAGGACGACGCCGGCTCCCAAGCCAGTGCGCATCTTGGATCCGTCAAAGTGCATGCGCTAATGGGTGGAGTCGGGAGCTGGCGGTAAGTACTGGGTCTCGGCCCAGTCGACGAGGAAGTCGGCCAGTGCTTGCGACTTGATGGCGGTGCGGGGCTGGTAGAAGATCGTGTAAGGGGCCAGCTCGATGGCCCATTTAGCCACCCGGCCGGATGCATCCCGGCTGCCTATGATCTCAGCCAGCGGGGCAGTGCATACGACCGTGATGGGATGTTCTTGAAAGTACGGCTTCAGCTTCTTGGCGGCGAAGTACACGCCGTAGCACATCTTCTGGTAGTGCGGGTAATTCTGTTTCGAGGCGGACAGCACCTCGCTCAGGTAATAAACCGGCCTCTAGACCGGCTGGGCTCGGCCTTCTTCGGGGCGTTCGACCACAATGACGGTGCTGACCACCCGGCTAGTGGCGGCAATATAAAGGAGCATGGGCTCTTTCTCAGTCGGTGCCGCCAAGACAGGCGGCGTGGACAGCATTTTCTTCAGCTCGTGGAAAGCTTGGTCGGCCTGGTCATTCCACTCGAAGTGAGTGCTCTTCTTCATGAGGCGGTAGAGAGGGAGAGCTTTCTCTCCAAGCCGGCTGATGAAGCGGTTCAGAGAGGCCAGGCACCCGGTGAACTTCTGAATCTCTCTAAGCTTGGTTGGGACCGCCATCCTCTCGATGGCCTTGATCTTCACAGGGTTGCACTCTATGCCGCGTTCGGAGACCAGAAAGCCTAGGAGCTGGCCGGCTGGCACTCCGAACACGCATTTCTCAGGGTTGAGCTTGATTCGGAACCGGCGCAGGTTCTCAAATGTCTCCTTCAAGTCTTCCAGCAGAGTGCCATGCTTCTCCGTCTTCACCACAACATCATCCACGTAGACGTGGGCATTCTTGCTGAGCTGCGTGAGGAGGCACTTCTGCATGCAACGCTGAAAAGTGGCGCCGGCATTCCTCAAGCCGAACGTCATAGTCAGGTAGCAGAAGGCTCCAAACGGCGTGATGAAGGCAGTCTTCAGTTGGTCATCCGGGTTCAGCTTTATCTGGTGGTATCCCGAGTAGGCATCCAAAAAGCTCAACAGCTCGCATCCGGCTGTGGAGTCTATCACTTGATCAATTCTGGGCAGAGCGATGGGATCTTTTGGGCAGGCTTTGTTGAGGCTTGTGTAATCCATACACATGCGCCACTTGTTATTCTTTTTTAGCACGAGAACCGGGTTTGCGAGCCACTCGGGGAAGAAAACTTCCATGATGAAGCCGGCTGCGAGAAGCCAAGCTATCTCCTCCCCTACGATCCTTCTCTTCTCCTCTGACAGTCGGCGGAGAGGCTGCTTAACTGGTTTGGCATCCTCCCGCACATGTAATTTGTGCTCGGCGAAATCCTTCGGAACACCCGGCATGTCCTTGGGGGACCATGCAAAGATATCCCGATTCTCACGGAGGAAATCGACGAGCTCGCCTTCCTATTTGCTATCCAGGCTCGCCCCAATGACGGCAAACCTCTCGGGGTGCTCGGGGTTGAGCTGTATCTTCTTGGTCTCCTTGGCCGGCTGGAAAGATCCTTGGGCATCATACTCCTTGGAGTCGGCGGGCTGGTTTAGCTGCTTGCTGGCCAGGGCCACGACCCTGTCCAGCGTCTTCTTCTCTGCGGCAATCACGAGGGATTCGGCCAGCCGGCTGCTGGCCGCGGCATAGTCGGCGGACTTCTTATAGTCGCCGGCGATGGTGATGACACCCTTGGAGCTTGGTATCTTCATCTTGAGGTAAGCGTAGTGGGGGACCGCCATGAACTTGGCCAAGGCGGGTCGGCCAAGCAAGGCGTGGTTAGGGCTCTCCAGGTCCACCACCTCGAACCAGATTGCTTCCCGGCAGAAATGATCCTTGCCCCCAAAGAGTACATCGATCTTGATCTTGCCGATGGGGGCGCAGAACAAAACGGGTACGATGCCGTGGAACACCGTTCGAGTCGGCGCAAGCTGCTTTGCCTTGACACCCAGCTTCTCCATGGTGTCGCGGTACAGGATGTTGATGCTGCTTCCACCGTCGATCAGCACGCGGGAGAAGCGTGCGGCGCGCATATCCGTTGCAAGGGTGGCCTCCAGGACCAAAGCGTAGGAGCCCGGGGACGGCATCACCTCTGGGTGGTCGGCCCGGCTCCAGCTGATGGATTTCTCAGACCAGTGCATGTGGCCGGCTGGGCTGGCGGCGGCCACATTGACTTCTTGTTCCTCTCGGCGCTTGCTGCGCCGGTCTTCAGGCTGGCTCATGAAGACAACATAAGATGCTTGCTTGTCGGGGAACTCGTCCTGCACGACGTCGACCGCGGGCCGAGCGGCCTTGGGCGGCGGAGCCGGAGGCGGCGGGCCGACAGGTAGAGTCGGCGTGAGCCCTTCGCCCTTGGAGATTCGGGCGAGCCAGTTACACTTGCGGGTCGTGTGGTTAGACGGCTTCGCGCCACTGTGGAACTTGCACGGGGCATCAAGGGTTTGCTCGTAGGAGAAGGCCGGCTGCCAAGACGGCCGGCCGCCCTTGGGCTTCTTGGGCGCGGGCCGCCCCTCAGGCGGCGCATCTTCGACCGTGGCCACCTGCCGGCTAGCGGGAGGCGGCGCAGGGCCTTTGCGCTTCTGATCATTCTGGTGCTGGCGTCGGCCGCCATCTCCAGCCGGTGCTTGGGGCGCCGGATTGAGCACTTTTCCGGACGCGTCCACCCGGAGCTCGGTCTTCATCGAGGAGTCGGCAGTGGCGTACTTGTCGGCGATGTTTAGGAGCTCGTCGAGGGTAGTCGGCTCATCGCAGAGAAGCTTGTGCTTGAGGAGGGTGCCCTCTCGGCACCCGGCAGTGAAGTATTCGATGGCTTGCACCTCGTGCACCCCTTCGCAGGAATTGCGGAGCTCAGCCCAACGCGTGAGGTAGTCTCGAGTGGACTCGGCTGGGCCCTGTACGCACAGGGAGAGCTGTCTGGGCTTGGGAGCCCGCTTGTAGGTGCTGGTGAAGTTGCGAATAAAGGCTTCAGTGAAGTCCACCCAGCTGTTGATGCTGAGAGGCTTGAGGCTCGTGCCGTGCCTTGCAGCATGAGGGGCACGTACTTCACGGCAACGCGCCGGTTGCCATTGGCGATGCTGACGGCTGTGGAGTAGTCGGTCAGCCAGTCTTCCGGCTTCACCGAGCCGTTGTACTTGGGCGTGTCTCTTGGGAGCGAGAACCCTTTGGGGAAGGGCTCGTCGCGGATGCGGGGGCCAAAGCAAGGCGGGCCGACATCGTCTTCTTCTTCTAGCGCCAGGGATCTGGCCAGGCGGTCGATCCGGTGGCGGGCATCGTTTTCGCTGACTCCCTCACGGCGACCAAGCCGGCCGCTGAGAGTCGGGTGCGCCACTGGAGGCGGGGTAGGGTATCTCTCTCCGCGAGCTCGAGGCGGAGGCGGGGTGCCCCGCCATTCCATGGCTCGGGGGCGGCCATCCGCATCTCGCTCGATGGAGATTTGGGTCCGGCTTCAGCTGGAAGCCGGCTCTTTCTCGCGCCGCGCGCGGGTGTTGCTTGTAGTCGGCGATCGGGAAGTCGCGCCATGGTCGCGGCGCGGGGGAGGGCTCCCCGCGCAGGCGTCGGCTTCGTGCCGTCGGGCGGCTGCATCGATTAGTTGCTGGATGCGCCGCGTCATGTGGGGGAGGTCTTCGACTTCCAAGCCGTCCAGCTCGTCTACGGCCGCCCGGGCGGCGCGCAGGTTCTCGAGCGGGGTGGCGTAGACCGGGCGATCCACTCCAAGCATGTCGGCGATGATGGCACCGCGTTGCCTGACAGCACCAGCCCGGCTTGGGCCAGCCGGAGCCGGTGTGCCGAAGGCGGCGCGGTCAGCTTCGCGCTGGTAGGCCTCGGTGAGGCGTCTTATGGAGGCTAGCCGCCGGCCCTCCGCGAGCAGGGCAAGGCGGCGCGCCTCCTGAACTTCGTCGTTGGCGTCAGCCGGAAGGGGGGCGGACAAGTCGTGGGCCACCGCGCGTGGGGAGTCGCGGGCGCCCTCGTCAGTCGGGCCGTCGTGGCTGATAACCATCACCTCGGTAGTGTCAGAATCGCGACCACTAGCCGGAGGGAGAGGGTCGTTGTAGATCGTGACGTTGGTGGGGAAGGTGTCGTAGGATGCCGTGTCGGAGTCGACAGGCATCGGGTCGATGGAGCCAACCGACTCCAAATCCGCAGCGGGCTCGCTGGAGACGCGGAGCTGGCCGAGGAGGTTGGCGAGGTGATCGGTGCCCGCATCGGAGGCAAGCTCGTCGGAGATGCGGGCCTTGTCGAAGAGGTCGGCGAGGCTGCTCGCCGCGCAGATGTTGGTGACGCCATGCAGCGCGTCGCGGCAAGCGCCATCGGGCGAGCCGGGCTGGCTACGCTCGCGAGGAAGGAAAAGGGTTCCCGTCCAGAACAGGTCTCCGGACGACGGTGCACCTGGCCCCAAGGTGGGTGCCAAATGTCGGGTGGTAGGAGCGACATATGCCAACGGGTGGCTTATCATTGCGGGGGCCAATAAAACATCGCCGGTGCCTGGAAACGGGATGAGGCGAAGACATGCACGCCGGCGAATCTTACCCAGCTTCAGGGCTCTCCGAGGAGATAACACCCCTACTGCTGCTCTGTGGGGTCTCCGCATGGTTACCAAAATGAACAAGTAGCTACAATGCTCCTTGAGCTGTTTTGGGTGGAAGGGGGAAGAAGGGCTCAGCTAGCTTGCTTCCTCTCCTTGTATGGTGTCTAGGTCTAGATTGAGAGTCCAACCCCTTGCATGGGTGCACCGGGGGGTTTATATAGGCCTACCCCCCGGGGGTACAATGGTAATCCGGCTGGGCGCGGGGCCCAGCTGTCTGTGGCTATGCTCGCCGGCTTCTGCGCCGGCTACTGGGGCCCGCCGGCTAGTGGGTCCCGCCGGCTGCCGGCTCCTTGGTCGACAGGCAGGCCCCACAGGCCAGGGCCTGGTCGGTGGCTGGTTACTGTTACTCCGTGCTGTTGACGCATGCTTGGTCGGGGTAAGCGTGGCTACAGTAACGCCGCCTTGGCGGGCGATTACTGTAGCCCCGCCGCATCTTGTCTCCTTAATGGGCGTCTCCTTCGAGGAAGGTGGCAGGCCGGCTATGGGAAGCCGGCCCTCTATCCCGTCGGCTTGAGAGGAGGTGCGGCCGCCTTTGGTATCTCTCTGCCCGAAGGGGCCCACCGCCTCGGGGGCCACGCTGGCGGCCCATCGTGGACGGAGTCAGAGCCGCCGTGGCTACAGTGCCGCGCCGGGCGGGCCGTGGCTGCCCGCACGGTGCGCTGTACCAGGCGTGCTCCGGGTTTTGGGGGTGGCAGGCTCCACTGTAGCCACGCCCCGCTTCATCATCGCAGAGTGGACGCGTACATTGCGGGTACGGCTTTGCCTGCTTTATGGGAGCCGGCCTCTGGTAGCCGGCCCTGCTGTAGCCGGCTTCTCGTAGTCGGCCATCCACAGCTTTCTTCATGAGGGTGAAGGGCGGGCCGCCCCCGAAGCCGGCCTGGGAGGTACCCGGCTGAGGGAGGAGGCGGCCCTAGGTCTTGAATCTTCTTGAGAGTCGGCCAGGCTTGTAATTCTTTCTGATGGGCTAGGGGAAGCCGGCTGGGCTACCCATGGCTATTTACTCCGACATACTGGTACATACCCTCAGCCCCGAGGGAGAACTACTCCCTCCTCGTCATGGAGAGCACCAGGATGATGAAGATGGCCACCAGAGAAGGATTGCCCCCTCCGGCAAGGTGCCGGAACAGGTCTAGATTGGTTTTTGGTGGCTACGGAGGCTTCTGGCGGTGGAACTCCCGATCTAATCTCCGTTCTAGAAGTTTTAGGGTATATGGAGTTATATAGGCAGAAGAAGCATGTCAGGGGAGCCACGAGGGCCCCACGAGGCAGGGGGCGCGCCCCCACCCTCGTGGCTTCCTCGTTCCTTCCTTGACATGGGGTCCAAGTCCATCAGGTGGTTTCATTCCAAAAATAACTTCTCTAGTTGATTTCGTTCCGTTTCGACTCCATTTGATATTCCTTTTCTTCAAAACACTGGCATAAAATAGCAAATCCGGGCTGGGTCTCCGGTTAATAGGTTAGTCCCAAAAATAATATAAAAGTGGATAATAAAGCCCAATATTGCCCAAAACAGTAGATAATATAACATGGAGCAATCAAAAATTATAGATACATTGGAGACGTATCATATTCCTCCGGCTATGAGGGTGTTCACATGGCTTTTACGGCTCAAGGCATCTGCTACAGCATTTGCTTTTCCTGGGTGATAATGCAATCTCATGTCATAGTCCTTGATCAATTCAAGCCATCTCCTCTGTCTGAGGTTCAACTCCTTCTGCGTGAAAATGTACTTCAAGCTCTTATGATCCGTGTAAACATCACAACTATTTCCGACAAGGAAATGTCTCCATGTCTTGAGTGCGTGCACTACGGCTGCGAACTCCAAATCGTGTGTGGCATAATTCATCTCGTGAGGTCGTAGCTGTCTGGAGGTATAAGCTACAACTTTTCCTTCCTGCATGAGCACTCCTCCGAGTCCTCCGAGTCCATCGATCAGGTGTATTGTGATGCTATTCTCATATAAACCATACCTGGTGGTGAAAGCTATTTTGGGTATATCATGTTCACGAATCTTCAGCTGGTGATACCCTGATCGAAGATCAATCTTGGAAAATACTTTGGCTCCGACTAGCTGATCAAATAAATCATTAATCATTGGTAGAGGGTACTTATTCTTGATGGTCACGGCATTCAATGAACGATAATCTACAACCATTTTTAGGGTTCCATCCTTCTTCCCTACCAAAAGAACTGGGGCTCCCCAAGGTGACAAACTTGGGCGAATATATCCTTTCTCCAATAATTCCTTGATCTGCTGCTTGATCTCTTCCAAATCATTCGGGGGCATCCGATAAGGTCTCTTGGATATTGGGGCTGTGCCAGGTAATAACTTGATAAAAAATTCTATTTCTCTATCTGGTGGCATTCCTGGTAATTCCTCCAGAAATACATCCGGAAAATCTTGTACTACATGCACTTCCTCCTGAACCACTCCTGTGAGGGAATTCACCTGCTTCTTTATTGGTGTGCGTCTGGATACATACTTGATCCTCTTCTGCTCCGGGGTGGTGAGCAAAATTGTCTTGCGGGCACAGTCGATGTTCCCTTCAAACTTCGTCAACCAGTCCATGCCTAGGATCACGTCCAATCCCTAGGATTCTAAGACTATGAGGTCTACGGGAAAATCATGATTTCCGATGCTGAGGGCTGAATGACAGCCTAAGCCTGCCATCATCTCTCCTCCTGGGGAAGTGACTTGGAGCGGGGTTCTAGGTCCTAGTGGACAACCCATACTTTTTCCACAACTACCCTTGATATGAATGAATGCGTTGCACCGGAATCAAAGAGTACCAATACTGGATGTGAATTTAATAAAAACTTACCAACCACAGTGTCTGGCTGATCATAGACGTCCTCCACGTTAATGTGATTCACCTGAGCACGTGGAAAAGGGTTGGGCTTCTTTGCTGAGCTTCCATTGTCGTTTCGTTTCCATTCCTCTGCTTGGCCTCTGGACAATCGGTGGCATAGTGTCCTGTCTTCTGGCACTTGAAACAGGTGATATGACTCAGATCCTTCTGAGTCGGAGCAGGACGGTGCTGGTTGCCGTTGCTTCCATTGCCTGACTTAGAGTTGTTGTCGTGGTTGCGATTGTTCCCATTTCCTCCATGGTTATATCCTCCATGATTATGTCCTCCATGGTTGTGATGGGTATGTCCTCTCGAGTATGGGGCATAGCGGGGCTTCTGCTGAGCTCCGGAGTTGTACTTTCCTTGGCCATATTTCCGCTTGCGGCTTTTAATCTACTGCTGCTTGCCTTCAAGTATAGTGGCCTTGTCTACCACCTCCTGGTAGTTGTTGAAGGTAGCCACCATTAGCTGCATTCCCAGCTCATCATTGAGTCCCTCAAGAAACTTCTCCTGTTTTGCGGCATCTGTAGCCACATCATCTGGGGCATAGCGAGATAATTTGTTGAACTCATCCACATACTGCCCCACAGTACGGTTCCCCTGGCGTAAGTTGTGGAACTCACGCTTCTTCAGACTGATGGCTCCAGCTGAGACATGAGCGGTGCAGAAGGCCCGCTGGAACTGATCCCATGTCATGGTGGCGACCGGATAAGTGGCGGTGTAGTTCTCCCACCAAGAGGCTGCAGGTCCATTCAGTTGATGTGCGGCAAAACGCACCTTCTTAGCATATGTGCATCCAATAGTTGTTAGATCCCTTCCGATCTTAAGGAGCCAATCATCAGCTACAATCGGCTCGGTGCTACTAGAGAACACCGGCGGATTCAGCCTTAGGAATCGGGTCAGTTTATCGACAGGGGGTGGTGGCCGTGGATTGTTGTTGTTGTTGTTGCCTTGGCTTTGGATGAGCATTTGCATTAAGGCATTCTGCTATTGGATCAGCTGGGTGAGCTCCGGCGGGAAAGTGAAACCGGGGTCACGTCTCGGAGGCATCTGGTGTTATGGAGTGGATGAGAAATTAGAATAGACCAAGGGTCTAATGAGAAAATACCACTACCCAAATGAAGGCAGAAACATAATCACACTAATCATTTATTCATTCATCTCAAACAAGGTTCAATCTCGGGTTACAAAATCTCACGACTAATCGAAAATAACGGCCTAACTGATCGACGAAAATAAAATAACATGGCGGTCGACTAAATGTCTTCATCAATTATCCTTGCATCCTCTGGTGCGTCGTCCTCTGGTGCGGCGCCTCCTCTTGCGGCTTCCTTCGGTGGAGCTCTCTTCATAATCCTGGTCATTGCTCATGAGAGGTCCATCATCTCCACTCGGGAAAAGGTCTTCTCCCAGATCCATCTTCTCCTCCAGTGTGGCAATATATTTCTTCCGGTCCTCGAGTCTATCCATAAAATCCTTGACTTCATCCTCATGCTCATAGTGGGCTTCACGTGCTATATCCTCCAGTTCAATTTCACGAAGATGCAACTTTTGGACCGTCTTCAAGCTCCTGCGCATCTGAATCACTAGAGCCCTGATGTGAGCCTCCAAGTCTTGGACATATGAGTGAACGGAGTCGTCATGTATGGTGCGGATGATCTCTCCATCTGCAGTCCTGCGAGACATCATGGTGTGGCCTGATCCAACAAGCTCGGTCCTGTATTACTCCTGGATGCGTCCAAGTGCACTATGAATTGCTATGTCTCTCCCGAGGATCCAAGTGGGAGCAGTGAACCTGAAGTCAACGGGCAGTGAGCGACTTCCGAAAGTCCTCCCTGGTATGTGCACCTTAATCCTATAATGACGGTCTTCTGGAAATGCCATGATAGGGGTCCCGGTGATAGACGGCAGAGCAATCTTCAATTCCTTGGTGATCTGGACCAGCCTCTTGCCTAAAAGCATTGTCTCATCTGGCTGGCAAAACTCCGGGAGTAGAACTGGGATGAACTTGACGGCCATCTAAAATGTTGAAATCGGAGAGAAGTCAGAAATGAACAGGGGAGTATTACAGAATGATAAGGACATAAAATAAAATAGTTTCTTCCTATGGCTTTCCGATCCTAGGGGTTACGTCCTATGGTCAGCATGTGCTCTGAATACCATCTCTGTAACGACCCAACCCAAAATTGGTGAAGTCTCTGTGTAGCTGTACCATCCCAAGATCATGCTGGCACACACAGTACATTGATGAAAAGATCCAAAGTTCAATCACACCTGAATTTATTACACAATTCTCATATCGAGTCTTTATTACATCATAATAAATTCGGCCGAAGGCCAACCCATGAGAAATAAACTAAATAAAGCTGCGGAAGCGTAGACGAATAGCGAGTCCATCAGCCAACCAATGTCTTCATAGGGCAATCGCCAAGCGTAGATCGTAGCCTCACTCCTGGTCGGAAAACATCTATGCAATATGAGACATTGCAGCCGTGTAGGTCAGCATTTAGAATATGCCGACAAGTCATAGAGAGAACAACAATAATAATGCTAACACTATATGCAATTTGGCTGTGGGGCTCTAAGTTTTATGTTTTTGCGAAAAAGCCAGTTTTTCCCTACCACAAAGGACTTGCTTACAATTACTACAAAATGTGGGTAGTTATTGAGATGGTTCCGCCAACCAATGTATCATTCCCAATTATTAATTAACCCCTCAATTACTTTATTTTGTTCGGTGTTGAGATTTCCGAAATACTCCAGTTTCCAGAGGCTCATTTGTCCGTAACCGGGGACATGGCTAATCGATTAGGTTGTTACTCTGCAGAGTCTTGTGCACTTTACCTGCAAGAATCATTCCCTCCTTTATGTCCTCGCACTGCCTGGTGTTTGAAGACGGGATGAACGAAACAGGGTCTTCTGTAGAGTTTCTCTGAGCACTGCCGGTACCCATCCATGTCCTACCGTTCTTCTACATCTGTTGGCACCGTCCGTCCAGAGTCACACCTAAGGTCAACCCAGCCAGAGCCCATAATGGCTTGCGGCTGCACAGGTAAGCTTCCGGTCAAGTGGTATCCATCCGTCTCTTCGTGGCTGGGTGAAGCTTTCCGCAAGATGTCATGGCGCTTCTCCATGCATCCCGGCCATCCGTTGGTTCCTCCAGGGTGCCCGTCAACCGTCCTCCACCCAGTAGTGAATTTGATGTCCATCTTGAGCTTGAAGTCATGGGGTTGTCATCATCTTGACTCTCACATCTCCCTTATGAATCTCTCAACCAATCCCGTCTACGAGCATAGCAAGATAAACTACATCGTCCCGGGAAATAGTAGCAAGGGGAAATTGGGTTCATCCTACCTCATGATACTACTCAAGACATAACTTAAAATACTCCTACTGCATGCATGGTGGGGAGGAATAATTCTAATGCAACAAAATCATAGGTATTATAAAACATGATCAAATGACTTGCCTGGCTGACGTTCTTCAAACGCTAGTGACTCGAGATAGCAAGCTTCGCACTCCGGAAATTCTATCGTGTCAAACAATAGCACAAATAAGTATTCCACTAAATAACATAACAGCAAGCTAAAGGAAAACGCACAAGCACTCAAACCAAAACCAAAGAAAACTCAAGGACAACAAAATCAAGGTTTTCATCACTTCAAGCAATAACAAGGAAATAGTTTTATCCCACTAACACTTTTCTTAACAGAACCAACACAAGTGTTTTGCTAACTAACATAAAGGAAAATAGCATAAAAACTAGGTGCAAAAAGAATCACATCAAAATCTATTATAGTACTCCTGTTATGCCTAAAACAAAACTAATAAAGAAAATAAAATAGAACTTTTTACTTTGCTGTAAATAAATGTTCACCCTCTGTAACTACAGAAACTAATCTAAAGTAAATTATAACATGGGTAAATTCAAATTCTATAATACCTAGAATAGCAGGGAGCAGCAGCAAGCTAAATAAAACTAGAAAAGCTTGATTTTGACTAAAACTAATTTTAATACAATCTACAAATACCCCAATAAGTTCCTACTGCTAGGCTAGGTCAAAACTAAGCAGTGGCAAAAAGAATCACCTAAAAATAATAATCCTAGCTCAATTTATAGAAGAAATACTAATCTGACTAAAACTAATATAAAACTATTTTTTATAAACTTAAACATGGCCAATCTATTTTCTACAGAAACTATAGGAAATTTGTAAACTAACAAAAAAGGAATCAACTAAAAATAATAACGAACCTAAAAGATATAGATTTTACAAGAACAGAACTATTCTGTTTTAAAAACATAAACAAAGAATAAAACTAAAACAACTAGGGCGCTAACGGGACGAAACAGTGAGCACTCTAAAACTATCTAACGCGCGAGCGATTAATAGATCACTGCGTCCTTGGGCTAATAGAAATAAACCGATCGGTTTGGTCAAAACGATGCACAACATCGGGGGAAGCTCAAAGGTGGAAGAGGGAGTCGTGTTGTTGCTCACTGGTGGCGGAGGCAGCGATGAACTGAGGCGGCTGCGGCGAGGTCCAAAGAGGAGGGCGTGAGCTGTGGTGGGTTTTGGGCTAGAGTTTTAGGGGGATCGGGGGAGGAAAGCTAGGGCTATTTATAGGGCACCTTCGTGTTCCCGTGGAATTCGGATGCGGCGGCGGCGGCGGACGCGCTCTGGCGCGGCATAGTGTGGGCGAGGGGAAAGAGATGAGGTGGGGCCGGTGCGTCGGTGAGAGAGGGAGAGGAGAGTCCGGTCGGGTGCTGAGGCAGGCCGGCTCGGTCGTTGGTGGGCTGCGGCTCGGGTGTCGGCTGGGCCGGTTGGCCTGGCTCGCGCCTGGGTCTTTGGTTTCTTTTTTTTGAATAAAGGCAAAGAGAAAAAGCTAAACTAAGAGAAAACTATAATATTTTTATATAATATATATATATATCAAAATTCTCAGGGGAATTAATCCTACAACATGGGCATTTTTCCATAGGCAAAACGCAAAGTAAAAAAACATTTTCTGCAAACTCCAAATAAAATTCAAATTTGAATTCAAACTTTTTGGCATTTATTTCTTTCGACATTTTTGGAGCTCCTCTCATACATTTGCTCAAGTATTTTGTCAAGCATTTCTTTTTGAAATAAATTTCAATTGCCAAGTTGAATCCAATTCAAACAAAACTCAAAAGCCTCTGAAAAGTTCCAAATGCCACACAATTCAAACAAAATGCATAGATGCTTAGCTAATAATTGTAAAACATTCCAAATTGAAAATTTGGGATGTTACACATATTCAAGTTTCCAGCAAATTCTTCAGACGATTAAGTTCGTCTGGAGACCTGACCCTGCATAAGAGATTAGTTCTTTTTCTTCACCACCCACATCTCAAGGGGTGGTAAAGAGTTCATCATTCTGCGAGCTCCATAAGAGAAAGGTGGCATAGATGCCAATCCACTTTGTTTCACATAAGAGGGGTTAGGGTAAGCATATGAGTAAGTAGAGAAATTCTTCGAGGATTTATGAACATAATGATTTGAAGAATAATGCACATATCCATAACCCTTAGCCTTTCCCTGCGAAATAGAGGTGTTAGCACGATGCTGTTCATATGAGGAATTTGATCCTTTTGAGAAATTTGATCCATGTGAGGAGTTTGGTCCGTATGAGGACTTGGATCCATAGCTTTGCATGATTCCTTGAAATCCTCAAACCAGGGATCATGACGAGTTTGATGACCTTCATAGACCTCAGAGAGTCGGTCCCAGATGAGCTTCGCATGGCTGAGATGCATAATGTTCCTGAACTGATTTTGGGACAAATAGGAGCAGATGATGTCCTTCGCCATGAGGTTAAGTAGAGTGTACTTGCAAATATCATCAACCTCTGCCATCTTGCATAGATCGGTAAGACCAATCTCAGTGACGGTCAACAGTTTGTTGTTCATCCCCATGAGGCGCTTCTTCATCATGGCCTTCCACTTAGGATAATCATGACCGTCAAAGATGGGGCATGTCACTGTCTTCATTCCTATAGTCGACATAACTAAAACTCCAGGCGGTTAAACCAAAGTCACATAGAACAAGGGAGTAGCTCGCTCTGATACCAATTGAAAGTGTGTTATATCGACTAGAGAGGGTTGAATAGGCGATTTTTACAAATTCATCACTGAGGAATTTTAGGGTGAGGAAATTCCTAATCAATGAACTACTCAGCAGTGCAATAAGTACTCAGATGCAAGCTTACAGAGTAGTAGCATAGTCATCATGATGAAATGAAAACAAGCACAGAGTACAAGTAGCGTAAACACAGCATAAGCAGGCTGAAGAAAACTGACTGAAGAAATAGGATAGAGGAAATTGAGAAAGTCTTCAGTCAAAGTCTTCAAATAGTAATGATCAAGTACAACAGTATCTGAATGAGGAAATGAAAGAGTTAAGGAAATAGAACCAGTAGCTCGGTGAAGACGATGATTTGGTAGACTAGTTCCAATTGTTGTGACAGTTGTATGTCTAGTTGGAGCGGCTAGGTATTTAAACCTGAGGACACACAGTCCTCACCGTATTTTCCTTAAGCTAAGGTCACACAGACCTCGCCCAATCACTCATGGTAAGTCTTCAGGTGACTTCCAAACCTTCACAGACTCAGTCACTCGATGATCCACAATTTCCTCCTAGATGCTCTAGACCATGACGCCTAACCGTTTGGAGGATGCATAGTCCTCAAAGGTAACAAGTGTCGATTACACATAGGAACAATTTCTCCAGTGATGCTCAATCACTTTGGGTTTGTAGGTGTTTGGTTTGGGTTTTGGGTTTTTCCTCACTTGATGATTTTCTCTCAAAGTCCTTGGAGGATGGGATGCTCTCAATGACAAGTGTCAGTTTCTCGCGGAGCAGCCAACCAGCTAGTGGTTGTAGGCGGGGCTATTTATAGCCTAGGGAGCAGCCCGACATGATAAGACATAAATGCCCTTCAATACTATGACCATTAGGTGGGTAGATATTTTGGGACAGCTAGCGCATAGCACAGCAACGGTCGGAAATTTGACTATCAAATTCCTCAGGGCTATCATGGTCCTCACATGTAGGCAATCCGCACTGGCGAATTCCTAACTCCTTAGACATAACAAATTCTTCAGAGACCAGAAGATCTTCGTCTCTGTCACTTAAGAAACTTACTGAACTGTATGAGATTTCCAACGGCTTCACTCGAAAGGATTGGTAGGTGTAGGATTTTGAGATGAGCATCACTTTGGAAAGTTTTCCTTAGTTTTACCTCGACCCCCTTTAACAGTACGGGGTTTCCTATGACTCAAGAAAGAGAAAAACGAAACTACGAAAACAGAAGTCTTCAAGCTTCATATTCCTCGCATGAATATCAAGTCTTCAGGATCACACCAATTTCTTCACATTCAAAGTCTTCAGAAAGCCAAAGTCTTCAGTTAAAGACATTCATTTTAGGGGTCGACTTTTTGTGTAAATATCAAACTCCTCGTAGACTTATAGACCTATGTACACTCACAAACGCATTAGTCCCTTAACCTATAAGTCTTCAATACACAAAAATCACTAAGGGGCACTAGATGCACTTACAGGAATGACCCGAAGCCGGGGAAGATGCAAGAGTGGATGCCCACGTGGAGGGGAGTATGAAGGTTGACTGGTTCGGCCGCGGTTTGACGTTGCCACCGCCGGAGAATAATAGGGGGTGTGGGTGAGTAGAGGGGAGGCCTAACCAGCGGTGGGAGTAGGGTGGGGGTGAGGCCTGTGCGCCAACACAACCGGCCACTGGAGGCAGGAGCAGGCGGTCCCGCCGGCGCTGGTTTGGGCGGCTGGTGCAAGAAGATCAGAGATTGAGGAAGCAGGAAGACCATTTGATTAAAATCCAGTGGTCACTAGTGCTAGAATTGTTTGTTGACTAAGTTGACAAAGCCCTGCCTATGCATCAACTTAGCAGGCCCATAGGTCAGCCTACGAACCTGTGCGCCCTAGATTTCAGTGGGAGGAATCATTTTTTCGCGTAATAAGGAGGCAGTTGCTTGGGTGCGGCCATGGACCATGGGGGTCCCTACTGTCACCCTCTTGATACGTCTCCAACGTATCTATAATTTTGTATTGTTCCATGCTATTATATTATCATTCTTGGATGGTTTACAATCATTTTATAGCAACTTTATATCATTTTTTGGGACTAACCTATTGACATAGTGCCCAGTGCCAGTTGCTGTTCTTTGCTTGTTTTTTACTTCACGGGAAATCCATACCAAATAGAGTCCAAACGCAGTGAAACTTTTTGGTGATTTTTTCTAGACCAGAAGACACCTGTTGGGGCAAGAAAGTACATAAGGGGAGCCTCGAGGGGAGCACAACCCACCTGGGAGCGCCTGGGGCCCAGGTGCTCCCAGGTGGGTTGTGCCCACCTTGATGGCCTCCCGCACCGCCTCTTTGCTCTATAAATACCCCAATATTCCATAAACCCTAGGGCAGTCCACGGAAATAAATTCCAGCCACCTCAAGTTCCAGAACCACCAGATCCAATCTAGACACCATCATGAAGGGGTTCACCATCCTCATCGGTGCCTCTCCGAGGATGCGTGAGTAGTTCATTATAGACCTACATGTCTGTAGTTAGTAGTTATATGGATTCCTCTCTCTCTTTTGATTCTCAATACAATGGTCTCTTGGAGATCTATTTGATGTAACTCTTTTTGTGTTGTGTTTGTTGGGATCCGATGAACTTTGAGTTTATGACCAGATCTATGTTTTTATCCATGAATGTTATTTGAGTATTTTGATCTCTTATATGCATGATTAATTATAGCCTTATATTTCTTCTTCGAATCTTTGGTTTATTTAGGCTAACTAGATCGATTTTTCTTGCCATGGGAAGAGGTCCTTTGTGATGGGTTCAATCTTACGGTGCTTGATCCCAATGACAGAAGGGGAACCGACACGTATGTATCGTTGCTATTAAGGGTAACAGGATGGGGTCTATTTCTACATAAATAGATCTTGTCTACATCATGTCATCATTCTTATTGCATTACTCTGTTTCTCCATGAACTTAATACACTAGATGCATGCTGGATAGTGGTCGATGTGTGGAGTAATAGTAGTAGATGTAGGCAGGAGTCGGTCTACTAATCTTGGACATGATTCCTATATAATAATCATTGCCTGGATATCAACATGATTATTTGAAGTTCTATCAATTGCTCAACCGTAATTTGTTTACCCACCGAACGCTATTTTTCTCGAGAGAAGCCACTAGTGAAATCTTCGGCCCCGGGGTCTCTTCTTTATTATATTTGCCTTCGCGATCTAGTTTTATTTGCGTTTATTTCCAGATCTATTAAACCAAAAATACAAAAATACCTTGCTGCAACTTTAATTTATTTATTTTATCTCGCGTTCCCGCGAGATCTATTTATCCAATCTACTACAATTTTACCTATCTTTCTACCCGTGAGGGATTGACAACCCATCTCTTACGTCGGGTTGCAAGTATTTGTTCTTTGTGTGCAGGAGTTGTTTATGTGGTGTTGTGTGGTTCTCCTACTGATTCGATAACCTTGGTCTCATCACTCAGGGATATACCTACCGTGGCTGTGATGCATCATCCCTTCGTCTTTGGAGAAATACGGACGTGGTTCAAGCCGCATCAAAAGGAATTTCTGGCGCCGTTGCTGGGGAGACATCACCAACATCTACTAGGTTCCTAATCACAAATCTCATCTCCTTGCAATTTACATTATTTTCCATCTGCCTCTCATTTTCCTCTTCCCCATTTCACAAAAAATTTCCGTTTTATTCGCCCTCTTTTTCGTTCATCGTTTTCTCGTCAGATCTCTTTTGAGTGCAATCTTGTTTGCGTAGTCATGATGCCTCAAAGAAAATATTATGATGTTCCTTACCCCAATATTTTTCTTGAAATTGAGAAAAGTACTAAGGAATATATGACTACACAATTTGAGCATAATAAGTATTTTACCGACGAACTTAAAGAGCACTCCATTGTGCTAAACGCTATGACAAAACAACTTGATGATATTAGTAGAGAAGTTTTTAATCTCCAATCTAAGTACGCTTTTGCTGAAAGTTTGCTAGGAAAAATATCTAATGCACAAGCTACCCTAGTAAATCAAATGGCCGCTAAACCAATCTCATTAGAAGGTAAAAGTGATGAAGATCTTAAAATGATTGGTGTTTCTTCTATTGATTCTTTGTTTAGTAAAATTAAGATTGATAATAAAGGTACTGAAGAAGAGTCAACTTTAGCTAGAAGGCGTCCCGATAATTCGGAGGGTGAATATCTTGTTGAGAAAATTGATAAAAGTGGGTTTGAAGAGGTCAAAACTTTAACTAGTGATGTGCCCACTCTTTTGGATTACAAAGACTTTAATTATTATAGTTGATCTTTGATTGATTGTATTTCTTTGTTGTAATCCATGATAAATTCACCCCATGCTTATGAACAAAATAAAGCTTTTACTAATCATATTGTTGATGCTATGATGAAAGCTTTAGAAGAAAAGTTCGAATTAGAGGTTTCAATTCCTGGAAAAATGCATGATGAATGGGAACCTACTATCAAAGTCAAGATCAAAAATTATGAGTGTTCTGCTTTATGTGACTTGGGTGCTAGTGTTTCTACAATTCCGAAATATTTATGTGATGTGCTTGGTCTTACCGATATTGAAGAGTGTTCTCTAAATTTGCATTTGGTGGATTCTACTATTAAAAAACCTATGGGAAGAATTAATGATGTTCTTATTGTTGAAAATAGGAATTATGTGCTCATATATTTTATTGTTCTTGATATTGATTTCAATCCGTCTTGTCACATTATTCTTGGTAGACCGTTTTTACGTACTATAGGTGCCATGATTGATATGAAAGAAGGCAATATTAAATTTCAATTCCCACTAAGGAAGGGTGTGGAACACTTCCCTAGAACTAGAATTAAGCCACCATATGAATCAATCATGAGGGCATCATATGGATCTAGAAACAAAGATGACAATACTTAGATCCTTTGCATTATGCTTAGCTAGGGGCGTAAAATGATAACGCTTATTCGGAGGCAACCCAATGAATAAAATTTATTTTTGTCTTTTTCTTTCTGTTGAGTGTTCGCATAATTATACTACTGTTATGATTGTGTTTTTGTGTTTTAGTTAGTGCTTGTGCCAAGCAAAGCCCTTGGGATCATGTTGGGCGATAGTTGATTTGATCTTCCTAAAAAACAAAAACTTTTGCGCTCACAAAACTAATTTTCATTTTTAGCAGAAGCGTGATCAAATACTGATTCTTTTGCAGAAGATTAATATACAACTTGCTCACGTTTTCCGAATTTTATAGAATTTTTGGAGTTATAGAAGTATTCGAAATATACAGATTGCTACAGACTGTTCTATTTTTGACAGATTTTGTTTTCTTTGCGTTGTGTGCTCATTTTGATGATTCTATGGTTTCCTTTGAAGAGTCTTTGCCATAGAAAAGTTGGAATATAGTATATATAGTGCAAAAATAAAATATGAATGGATTTGCAATAGTACTTATATTAGTGATTTGCTTTCTTATACTAATGGATCTCACGAAGGTTTTGTTGAGTTTTGTGTGATTGAAGTTTTCAAGTTTTGGGTGAGATCATGATGGATGAAGGAATAAGGAGTAAGAGGAGCCTAAGATTGGGGATGCCCATGGCATCCCAAGCTATTATCGAAAGAGAAGCAAGCAACTAAGCTTGGGGATGCCCGAGTGGCATCCCCTCTTTCTTCTAACGACCATCGGTATTTTACTTGGAGCTATATTTTTATTCGTCACATATCATGAGTTTTGCTTGGAGCATCTTGTATGATGTGACTCTTTGCTTGTTTTGCTTTTTATTTTATTCATGAATCCTTGCTGGACACACCTATTTGAGAGAGCCAAAATTATGCCAGGACTCCTTAGAATTGCTCTCTATGCTTCACTTAAATCTTTATGAGCTATGAAATTGCTCTAGTGCTTCACTTATACTCCCTCCGTTCCCAAATACAAGTCTTTCTAGAGATTCCAACAAGTGACTACATATGGAGCAAAATGAGTGAATCTACACTCTAAAATATGTATACATATATTTGTATGTTGTAGTCTATTTGAAATGTCTAAAAAGACTTATATTTAGAAACAGAGTGATATCTTTTTGAGCATGGTGTACTTTAGTATTTTTGAAGAAATTCTCTCATGCTTCACTTAGATTTATTTGAGAGTTAGTAAATGTTTTTTAGAAATTCTCTCATGCTTCACTTAAATTATTTTGGGAGAAGAAAATTTGTATGCTTATGTTCTTCACTTATATTTGTTTGAGCTTATTAAAAGCAACATATGAAACTAGTTCCAAAGTGATAGATATCCATGGAGGATATAATAAAAACTTTCATGAAGATCATTGGACAAAATAAACTTGATTCCTTGCAATAGTGTTGCGATATGATGATATAATATGTGAGTCATGTTGATGAGTAATTATGCTTTAGTAAGAATATTGGTGTTAAGGTTTGTGATTCCCTATGCAAGCACGAAAGTCAATAGTTATGCAATGAAATTTATATCCTACTTGTGGTGCATTATTCGGTGTTAGTTATGCTTAATGCTCACTTATGAGATTTGTCGTTTCTTGGTTGGATGCTTCTCAATCTTTTGCTAGCCTTCATTTGCACTAAGTATGATCACTACTTGTCCATCCAAAATCCTTTAAACCGCTTTTGCCATATGAGTCAACTATACCTACCTATATGCGGTATTCTTTTGCCATTCTAAGAAAATTTGTATGTACCATCTCTAATTTTCAAAATAAATTTCTCTCTTGTGTGCTCGTACCGCTCATGAAACAGTAGGGGCGGGTGGATAATATATTACCATGCTAGATGTGTTATTCTCAAGATGAGTGTTTATTCACTTGTCATTGCACGAGAGTACGGTAAAGGTATTAGGGATGCCCAGTCCCGAAATGAAAATGAATTTACTTTATGTTGTCAAATAATAAATTCCTTGGAAAGTGTTGGTATGGAAGGCACCCATGGATACGGTTAGCCATGGAAAGTGAAAGTATGGTGGAAAAAGGAATAAACTTTATTTTCTGTTTGGGAACCGCCTATGATATATCTAGCATGGAAAGTGTTGGGAACTACTCGATCATTTTCATTGACAGGAAAAGCATGCCACCCAAAATGTTTTATCTCTATGTTTTTTGCTTTGAGCTCTGGCACCTCTACAAATCCCTACTTCCCTCTGCGAAGGGCCTTTCTATTTACTTTATGCATTTTTTTATTTTTATTTGAATCTCCATCTTCTCTTATAAAGCACCAACTAAGGGGCACTATGACCATACTTGAGCATTGAGTGCAGCTAATATGCGAGTGTGTTTCATGAATGGATCAATGATTGAGCATAATGGGCTAGGGATAACTTGCTTTGGTGTTGATATTTCGAAAAACATGGTTGCTTGTTTATACGTTTGAGTATTGAAGTCCTCATGTAAAAATTAGACTATTGCTTTGAATCATATAAAAGTCCAAATGTCCATGCTACAAAGAAAAGAATATGTGATGAACATGTTAGGCAGCATTCCACATTAAAAATTCTGTTTTTATCATTTACCTACTCGAGGACGAGCATGAATTAAGCTTGCGGATGCTGATACGTATCCAGCGTATCTATAATTTTTCATTGTTCCATGCTGTTATATTATCATTCTTGGATGTTTTAAAATCATTTTATAGCACCTTTATATCATTTTTTGGGACTAACCTATTGATATAGTGCCCAGTGCCAGTTGATGTCTTTTGCTTGTTATTTTACTTCACAGGAAATCAATACCAAACGGAGTCCAAATGCAGCAAAACTTTTTGGTGATTTTTTATGGACCAGAAGACACCTGTTGGGCCAAGAAAATACTTGAGGGGAGCTCCGAGGGGAGCACAACCCACCAAGGCACGCCTGGGGGCCCAAGCGCTCCCAGGTGGGTTGTGCCCACCTCGGTGGCCTCACGCACCGCCTCTTTTCTCTATAAATACACACATATTCCAGAAACCCTAGGGGAGTCGACGAAAATCAATTCCAGCCGCCGCAAGTTCCAGAACTACCAGATCCAATCTAGACACCATCGTCGAGAGGTTCATCATCCTCATTGGTGCCTCTCCGATGATGCGTGAGTAGTTCATTGTAGACCTACGGGTCCGTAATTAGTAGCTAGATGGCTTCCTCTCTCTCTCTTTTGATTCTCAATACAATGGTCTCTTAGAGATCTATTTGATGTAACTCTTTTTGTGGTGTGTTTGTTGGGATCTGATGAACTTTGAGTTTATGATCAGATCTATGTTTTTATCCATGAAAGTTATTTGAGTCTTTTGATCTCTTATATGCATGATTACTTATAGCCTCGTATTTCTTCTTCGAATCTTTGGTTTAGTTAGGCCAACTAGATTGATTTTTCTTGCCATGGGAAGAGGTGCTTTGTGATGGGTTAGATCTTAGGGTGCTTGATCCCAGTGACAGAAGGGGAACCGACACATATGTACCGTTGCTATTAAGGATAACAAGATGGGGTCTATTTCTACATAAATAGATATTGTCTACATCATGTCATCGTTCTTATTGCATTACTCTGTTTCTCCATGAACTTAATACACTAGATGCATGCTGGATAGTGGTCGAACTGTGGAGTAATACTAGTAGATGCAGGCAGGAGTCGGTCTACTAATCTTGGACGTGATGCCTATATAATAATCATTGTCTGGATATCGTCATGGTTATGTGAAGTTCTATCAATCGCCCAACAGTAATTTGTTTACCCACGTATGCTATTTTTCTCAAGAGAAGCCACTAGTGAAATCTATGGCCCCCAGGTCTCTTCTTTATTATATTTGCCTTCGCGGTCTATTTTTATTTGATTTTTTCAGATCTATTAAACCAAAAATACCTTAATGCAATTTTCATTTATTTATTTTATCTTACGTTCCCGTGGGATCTATTTATCCAATCTACTACAATTTTACCTATCTTTTTACCCATGAGCAATTGACAACCCCTCTCTTACGTCGGGTTGCAAGTATTTGGTCTTTGTGTGTAGGAGTTGTTTACGTGGTGTTGCGTGGTTCTCCTACTAGTTCGATAACCTTGGTCTCATTACTGAGGGAAATACCTACTGTAGCTGTGCTGCATCATCCCTTCCTCTTTGGGGAAATATCGATGCAGTTCAAGCCGCATCACCTCTCCACGTACATCCCTAACCCGATGGTTGTCATTTGTTGAATGTTGACCATGTTGAGCACGCCGCACCTAGAGCACCAACGCGGTGGACGACAGTGAGGCCTAGGAATGGAACGCCCCAGAGCTAGCGAAGACACAGCAGTGGATGCCCACGCTAAGGGGAGTATAACGGTTGACTGGTTCGGTTGCGGCGTGAGGCTGCCGTCATTGGAGAATAACAGGAGGTGTGGGTGGGTAGAGGGATGGCCAGGCCAGTGGAGATAGTAGGGCGGGCCGGTGAAGCCCCCGCGGCATCACAGCCGGCCACAAGAGGAGGTAGGAGGCAATCCTGCAGGCGTTGGTTTAGGCGGCTGGAGCAGGAAGATCGAAGAATGAAGAAGCACGTCGGTCATTGGATAGACATCCAACACTCAGTGCTGCTAGAATCGTGTGTTGACTATAAGTTAACAAAGCCTTGCGTAAACAAGTCAGCCTCAAAATATGTGACATGTACAACCCATTTGCTATTCATTTTTAATTTACAGCTCATTTGCTAATTCATATGGAATTCATTGCAGCTCATTTTCCACTTTTAGAATTGCTGGCCATTTTATGGTCAGTACTAGGGTTAAAAATTTGAACTAAAGAATACACAATTTTTTTAAAAAATCACATATTTTTGTCGGGGAACAAAATATTTTAATCCAAAAATTAGTAGCCATACTAAAACTAATTTAAAAATAAAGTAATACTTGTTATGTTAAAATCCAATGAAATATAAAATATCAGTGAAGAACAAAAAACAAAAAACAAAACTAATTCTCCTAATGATGTGATCCCGTTATCAAATGACAACACATGTCCATGGTAAGGAAACTTTAACCATCTTTGATCAACGAGCTAGTCTAGTACAGGTTTACTAGGGACACGATATTTGTTTATGTATTCACACATGTATTTAAGTTTCCGATAAATAGAATTCTAGCATGAATAATAAACCTTTATCATGAATAAGGAAATGTAAAATAACAACTATATTATTGCCTCTAGGGCATATTTCCTTCACAAATATAGGTGAAGTAGCAAAATTAGGACCACATTCCATTCTAGCATTCAAAGATTTCTCTTTCAGTTTTCATAATAATTTCTTAAGATCATCTCTATCATTGCAAGCAACAAAATCTCTAGATGTCTCCTCATCCATAACATAACCTTCAGGTATATTAGGCAATTCATGTCTAGGAGAGCTAGGTCTAATAAGTGTTTCAAGATTTTAAGTTTCAAGCACTTCATCAGTTTCAATGATTTCATTCTCTTTAGCTCTAGCAATTTGTTCATCAAGAAAATCACCTAGTGGCACACCATCATCAAGCAGGCTACTAGCATCATCATGAGTAGCATTCATAGAAGTAGCATAATCAATAACTTGCGGCATATCAGGATTAATAGCATGTGGTGGTGTTGCAAGTCTACTCAAAACAGAAGGTGAATCAAGTGCAGAGTGTGATGGCAGTTCCTTACCCCCCAGAGGGAGTCCTGGACTAAGGGGTCCTCGAGCGTCCGACCTATTAGACATGGGCTGGACTGATGGGCTATGAAGATACAAAGACCGAAGACTCTACCCGTGTCCGGATGGGACTCTCCATGGCGTGGAAGGCAAGCTTGGCGTCCAAATATGAAGATTCCTTTCTCTATAACCGACCTTATGTAACCCTACATCCCTCTGGTGTCTATATAAACTAGAGGGCTAGGTCCGTAGACAGATAATCACATAATCATAGTCAGAGAGGCTGGACTTTTAGGGTTTAGCCATTACGATCTCGTGGTAGATCAACTCTTGTAATACTCATATTCATCAAGATCAATCAAGCATGAAGTAGGGTATTGCCTCCATAGAGAGGGCCCGAACCTGGGTAAACATTGTGTCCCATGTCTCCTGTTACCATCGACCTTAGACGCACAGTTCGGGACCCCCTACCCGAGATCCGCCGGTTTTGACACCGACATTGGTGCTTTCATTGAGAGTTCCATTGTGCTGTCGTCAAAAGGTTTGATGGCTCCTTCAATCATCTACAACAATGCTGCCCAAGGGGAAACCTTCCTCCCCGGACAGATCTTTGTATTCGGCGGCTTCGCACTATGGGCCAACTCGATTGGCCATCTGGAGCAGATTGAAAGCTATGCCCTGGCCATCAGGTCAGATTTGGAAGCTTGAACTACGTTGCGGATATCCGCGGAGACTTGATCTTCGACGGATTCAGGACCACGGCAGCCGCTCCCTGCCACCACGATGAACATGACGTAAGTCTGTCATCGGACCATACCTAGGAGATAGTACCTGTAGCTGCTCTGGCCCTAGATCCGGAGCAGATCACGCCATCCGAAGACGGGAAGCTCAACCCCGCCGTGGAAGCCACAGACTCAGCGGTGTTGGAACCGCACACAGACCTAACTTCAAGAGACATCTGTGTCACTGGAACCATGGACTCGTCTCCGGCTATAGGTTCCGAACCTTGTGCACTTGCGTGCGTCGAGCTTGATTGGTCATAGATCGTCGAATTCAGCTCCGCGGACATCTTCCAACACTCGCCTCTGGGCGATGTACTAAACTCACTAAAAATCTATCCTTGGTGGGGGACTCTCAGCCGAATTATATCCGGTTTGAACTGGAGGCTGATGACAGAGAACTTCGTTTCCCACCCACCGCCCATTTCATAGCCACTATCGAGGACCTAACCGACATGCTCGATTATGGCTCTCAAGACATCGATGGTATGAACGACGATGCAGGAGAAGAGGAGGCCCAAAACCCTCCGTTCACCGGACAATGGACGGCCACCTCCTCATATGACATATACATGGTGGATGCACCAAAATAAAATAGCGGTGATGACAAAGAGAACCCAGTTGAGGATGAACCTCCTAAGACAGAACCAAAGCATCGACGTCAGCAGCGCTGCTCTAAATCACGCCGCAGCAAATACAGCAACACCGGCACGGGAGACAATAACACTCTGGACAGTGCCGAAGACAGAGAATATCCTGACGGACAAACTTCCGAACAGGACGATCAGGAAAATGGGAAAGTTAGCCCTGACGAACAGGCCATGAACGACGACTCGGAGGACAGTAACTATCTTCCACTCTCCGAAGATGAGGTGAGCCTTGGCAATGAGGATTTTACCG
This sequence comes from Triticum monococcum, assembly GCA_034509565.1. Lineage (NCBI taxonomy): Eukaryota > Viridiplantae > Streptophyta > Magnoliopsida > Poales > Poaceae > Triticum > Triticum monococcum. Next base: position 358,278,109 of record CM067845.1, on the reverse strand, counting down.
TGCCTGAGGAACCTCAGGAGCAGGAGCGCTTTAAGCGCCGGCTAATAGCCACCGCAAGGAGCCTGAAAAAGAAGCAGCAGCAGCTTCAAGCTGACCGAGATCTGCTCAACGATAGATGCACTGATGTCCTAGTAGCCGAAGAATACGGCCCCAAGCGCCCAGCCAAAATTTATCCCGAAGCGCAAATTGCTACATCATTTTGATGACGAGGCACCAGAGTCCATACCATCACCGCACAATGCAGCTAACCGACCACCACGCGGACGGGACAAAGAGGCAACTCAAGCCGAACACCAGACCGCCCCACCTCACCGTAAAGGCAGAGACAACACAGCTCGTGGTCCCTCATATGACCTTCGGCAGGACCTGGACAATAGAGCAGGACATACCAGATCGATCTACGGATCGTGAGGACGTGCCCCGACATGTGACGACGGCTATCTATTCGGACGTGACAAGCCTAGTCACACCCGGGCCGAAAACCACAGACGGACACCATCGGAGCTACATCGCAATGTGGCCCAATATAGAGGCGCCGCACACCCTCTTTGCTTCACAGACGAAGTAATGGAGCACGAATACCCAGAAGGGTTTAAACCCGTGAATATCGAATCATATGATGGAACAACTGATCCCGCGGTATGGATCGAGGATTTCCTCCTCCATATCCACATGGCCCACGGAGATGACCTTCATGCCATCAAATATCTCCTACTAAAACTCAAAGGGCCAGCTCGGCACTGGTTAAACAGTCTGCCCGATAACTCTGTTGGCAGTTGGGAGGATTTGGAAGACGCCTTTCGCGACAACTTCCAAGGTACATATGTCCGCCCACCAGATGCCGATGACTTAAGTCACATCATCCAGCACGTCGAAGAGTCAGCCAGGAAGCTCTGGACTAGGTTCTTAGTTAAAAAGAACCAAATCATCAACTTCCTGGACGCAGAAGCCCTAGCGGCCTTCAAACACAGTGTCCGGGACGAGTGGCTCGCCCACCACATCGTTCAAGAAAAACCATAATCCATGTTAGCCCTTACCGCTCTGATGACCTTCTTTTGCACGGGAGAAGACATTTGGCTCGCTCGTGGAAGCAACATCGCCAGTGATCTGGGCACTTCCAAAGTCCGAGACGGCAATGGCAAACCACGATGCAGCAAACACAAATGTCGCAATGATAATGAAAGAACGCGCGGCACTGCAGTCAACGCCGGATTCAGCGGCCCCAAACCTGGTCAAAGGAAAAGCCATTCAAGGCAAACATAGACAGACCATCCAATTTAGACAGGATATTGGATCGGCCCTGCCAGATTCATGGCAACCCCGATAAACCAACTAATCACACCAACAGAAGCTGTTGGGTCTTCAAGCAGGCCGGCAAGGTCAACGCTGAACACAAGGGGAAGAGGCCGACCGATGATAGCGATGACGAAGAGACACACCAACCAAATACATGGGGTCAGAAGCTGTCGGCGTTCTGGGAACGGGGGTCCCCAGAGTTGCCTGCCTGCGGCCTGCGGCGTGGCTCAAAGGAGGCCCATCACGGCCCATCTTCATCAACACAGGACCCAAGACCCTCGCGAGGGGCCAAGCCTCACGGGGCGGACGACACAGAGCTTCCTCAGGCGCAACCTCGTCAGGCTGGTTCACGAGGAGGCGGAGAGATCAAGGCGGGGTACCTCGCGAGGTGCCCGTGACGCAAGCCATGACGACTCAAGGCGCCAGGCGGGTGCCAGCCCGCGCAACATCCTCCTTTCCTCTTTGGTGCAAAGGGAGCAAGCGCAGCCGCGGATTACCGAGGCATCAGTCAAAGGTTGCCATTTCGGTGCAATGAGACCAAGACCAGGAGGACTACGAGACGGAGGTCATCGTGGAGCCCAAGACGGCATCATCACCACAGCTTTGCGCAGGCGAAGACTGCTTTTGTCAGGATAGCTGATACTTGTTGTCCCCCTTCAAATTAGCCCGCCATTGTTGGCTCCCTTCCCGTTCAATATTTGGGAAGAGGACCAGGGCCTCTATAAATAGGACTAGCCACCACAGTGTAGGGGGAGGGAGATCGATCAGTTAATCAGGCAGAGAGAGAGAGAGAAAGGTGGCTGAACTCTTCCCAGCAGTTCATCGCCCCAGCCAAGAGCAGACCCTCGCGAGGCTGTTCTTCCTTGTATTGCTCATCATCATCAGCCCAAGAGGCAATCCACCCACCACACACTGGAGTAGGGTATTACACCACAACGGTGGCCCGAACCAGTATAAACCTTGTGTCTCTTGTGCAGTTCTTTCAGTAGTTTAGATCTTTGCGAGACGGTGAGGTAGAAGACGTAATCTCCGCACGCACCCGAGTGTTCGAACCTTATGGGTCTGCCGGAACCCGAAATCCGACATTTGGCGCGCCAGGTAGGGGTGCGCCGGAATTCGTCTTCCACCGCTCCGTGCCCCGTCGCGTTGTCATCACCATGCCCGGTGACCAGGAGGGCAACCCCGACCCATGGGCTGCATGGCCGGCCCGCATAGAGTCGCTCGCCTCGGGCGACCCCGTGCCCCAGGCAGCTCGTGGTCCGCAGGGCGCTGCGGGCCGCGGGCGACGCGGACAGACTTCGACAACTCTTACACCGCGGCAGGCATGGTCGGCAACAAGGGCCTTCAATCACGCCGCGACCATGATGCCGTACACCCGCTGGGAGCAGGCGAACTCGAGGGCCGCGCTCACGGTGGCCCGAGAGCCGCTGTAGTGCAGACTGCTGGAGGGCGGCCACGATGTGCTGCTGGAGCGAGTGGCGGAGCTCCTGGGCTTCGCCGCCTCGTGGGCTCACCCCTTCTCCACCCAGCTCCCATCTCAAGCCCAGGGCGACCCGCGCAGGGGCTCCACGCGCGCCCCCGAGCTCCAAGGCTACTCCGACGCCAGCGAAGCTGTCAGCACCGGACCGGCGGTGGCGCTGCCCCCGCCCCCGGCCCGCGAAGAAGGAGGACTCAACGCGACCCGCGGCACCAGTGGGCGGCCGCGCTGCCACCCCACAGTGGGCGTGGCAGGCAGGACCGCGTGGCATGCGGGGCATCACGGCGTGGCATTCGGGATGACAGCGCCCGAGGAATACGTGCCCCTCATGATAGACCAAGGACACCCTCACGAGGACGGACAAGGCTCGCTCCTCAGCCCAAGCTGGGCGGACGAGGCACTAGAAGTTGAGCCCTTCCAAGAGCCCCGGAACGGTCCCACTGGCCACGCTGGAGGCAACGATTATCGGGCACCGTTAATTCTTCAGGAGTAGGTATACACTAACCATGGATCGCAGGAGGTGCAGGTCGCCGCAGCAAGCAGCTGCCCCGCTCCCACAGTCTCCTACCCCTTGGGAGGAGGGCGCAGGGGGCTGCAGGAGAGGGGCCGGGATCCAACATCACCACCGCGGCGTTTGGAGCAAGGTGTTCTCAGGAGGTAGGCCCTCTGCTGGGGAGGTGCCTCAGGGCCTGCCCCTGGCGGAGGACCCGTGGTCGTCGGGGGAACCGCTGGCGACCGCTCTACCCCATCGGGCGACGTCCTGGTTTCCGGTTGTTGCTGATGGCACTAGAGTGTGGCGCAAGGTGGGGCCCTCATCTGGTGATATGAAGCAAGGCCAGTACCTGTGAAGAAGGCCCGGTTCCTGTGAAGCTCGCCGCCCCGTGACACTCTCATGTAATAATGAGTGGGTTGTACATGCCCCGGAGTCTCAGGGGTGCCGGCCTCAGGCCCTGGGGCTCCCTCCCACGCCCAGTGGACAGCACTTAGCTCCGTGCTGGTGAGAAGACGTCCAAGACTAGATTAGGTGCCGGACGCGGCCTTTTGTCTGCTTTCATTGCCTTTCCCTTTGGCTGTATCTTTTCCCCCACTGGACTTAAGCTGGATTCGAATTTGAGATTTGCGTGTGTTCGGGGAAGGGGTGCTTATTCTCGTTCGAGCCGTTTCTCGCGTTCTGGTTACCGCTTCGCCACAGCTGCCTCCCCTAGCGAGTCGGGACAGGCCTGGCTCGTGCGCAACCCAACTGCCGCCGTTGCTCCCTCTCGGGAGGATTTTCGGGTGCCTGCGGAGGTTGTCCTGTTAGGAAAAGGCCCAGAGCCTATGAAGCAAGGCGAGTGCCTGTGAAGCTATGGCATTTTGGAAAAGGCCCAGAGCCTGTGAAGCAAGGCGAGTGCCTGTCAAGCTATCGCATTTTGGAAAAGGCCCAGAGCCTGTGAAGCAAGGCGAGTGCCTATGAAGCTATCGCATTTTGGAAAAGGTCCAGAGCCTATGAAGCAAGGCGAGTGCCTGTGAAGCTCTCGCATTCAGGAAAAGGCCCAGAGCCTGTGAAGCAAGGCGAGTGCCTGTGAAGCTCTCGCGTTCAGGAAAAGGTCCAGAGCCTGTGAAGAAGGCAAATTCCTGTGAAGCCATCGCATTTGGGAAAGGGCCCGGAGCCTGTAAAAAAGGCCAGTGCCAGTGAAGCTCCCCGCCAGCGACACTCTCATATCCTACGGATTCTACTAAAGAACACCCAAGGTGTCATGCCCCCTCCACAGGCTGCTTCGGGGCTTGTGCGAGGCAAAGGTAAACCAGCCAACCACCAGGCAGAGACCCTCGGCCTCCAGGCGCGCGTCTTCGTCAGCAAGCTCCTCCCCAAGCAGGTTCACCGCGTTAGTCGCCCTTCGAAGGAACCCTTGGAGGCGAGCTCGACGCTCCCGGGCGCGCTCAAGCACGTCTCCCACACCATCATCTGCCCCAAGCAAGCGCCGGGGGCCACGAATCGTCATCCCCCCTCCGGGCAGGGGGCTGGGGGCTGGCACCCTCGCGACGGCCGGGCGCGCTGCACCAGAAGCCTAGCCTGGAGCCAGCCTGTCTCCAGATGAAGGGCGCAACGGGTGCCTCAACCAGTCGCAGTCCACGACCAGACGAGAAGCCCACGGCAGGCTGGCTATGCCCCGGGAGGGCCCGCGAAGGAAAATCAGGGGGAATGAAGGGCCGCGGTGCACCTCGGGATGATCCACCCCTTCAATCGCCCTCACCACCAGGGCAGAGCTGCTCGGAGCACTTGAGGAAGGTAGAGGGGGCGAAGCCAAAGGAGGCGGCACCTCGGCTACTTCCTCGAGCTCGGTCGGAAGGGGCCTGCGGAGCAAGGATCAGTGAAAGCAACAAGAGGATCAGAAGCCAGAAAGGGAGAAGACTCACTTGTCAGTGGCGAAGTACTTCCTGCGCTTCAGCACGCGACAAGGGAAGTCATCACCCAGGGCCTCCCTTTTCCTCCGGAGGGCCTCAAAGTCCACGCAGAAGCGGCCCAAGAGAAGAGCGCAAGGATCAACCTGCGACGAAGACGGAGCATCAGAGCGACCCGCGTCAGGGGCGCCTGCCTGGCGCGTGCCGCCCGTCACCTCGCCAGAACACGCGGCTGGGGCCTCCGAGGCCTCAGCCCCGCGCGCTAGGAGCGGCTGCTTGCCACCCTCAGCCTCAGCGGCACGGGTCTCAGGAGCTATCCCCTCGAGAGCATCACCCGGCGCTGTCACCTCTTCGGGAGCCCCCTCGGCCTCCGGCGCCTCCTGCCTCCCTGCTCCGCCACTTGAGGAGGAGTCGCCTTGGCCGATTGGAAGGGCAGGCACCACCACTGGATTCTAGCAAGGCCCCTGGAGGCCGGCGGGGTGCAGCCCCCACTCATCAAAGACGGGCATCTGCTTCATGAAGTCGACCCTGCTCTGGCAGAGATACAGCAGGGCCCCTCCCTGCCGGACGCTGCCGGGGTTGGGGTCCCCGGCCAAGGTCAAGAGCGCCGACTTCAGCACCTCAGGAGCCAGGTCCTCTTCCTGGAGCTTCATGCTATCCTCGCGCCCACGGAAGGCCCACATATGGCGAGAGTGACGTTGAAGGGGAGCAACACGGCATAGCAGAAACTCCTTCACCACCTTGGGCGCTGTCACGCCGAGCTTCCTCAGGAGCGCGAATCGGCTCCAGACGAAGACAAGTCGAGGGCTCTCGAGCGTCTCCTGGCCCCAACCCGAATTGGGGATAGCAGGCGAGGTCAGCTCCGATAGCAGGGGGCTGGGCACCCCTGCATCCACATACATCCACCGCTCACGGAACCCAACTGCGGGCAGGGGGAGCTTGAAGTCAATCCCAGAGGCCGCGGTCTCAGGCTCGGCAGCGAAGCTCACGCACGCCCGGCATTGGGTAGGGTCGACAAGATGCAGTGAGAAGAAGTGGCGCAGCAAGGAAACCAAAGGAGGGATGCATCATGTGGATTTGATAATGGGAGAGCACGACGTTGAAGAAATCAGAGAAGGGGGAACCAAACCCGCCCATAGGGCGTCGGTAAAATATGGGACCTCGGTAGCTATCCTGTCGATGGAGAAGTAGGACGCGGGCCAGGACGTCGTCGTCCCACACTCATTGAAGATGGTGGCCAGAGCCAAGCTGGCCTTGCCCAGGCACTCTTGATTGAGTATAGTCGACCGGCCGACGGCGCGGGCCACCAATGGCGACACACAAGACGGAGACATGGGTTTCTTCCCTCTCTCCTTCTTCGTCGGAGCCATGGCGATGGGAAGGAGGGGGAAGATTCGAGATTGGATTGGAGGCAGGAGCTGGCGTTTGAAGGGAGGAAGAACAGGGGACACTCGAGCAACAGGAAGGGGAGCGGCTGTGTACAACTACAAGTCCGCCTAGTAGAGCGCAGAATAAGGGGGCATGGGGGAACAGTGCCGCCCACGTCCAATCAGCTGCCACGTGGCGCCCAAGGCCGCAGGCTGTTAGGGCCCGCGGCGCTTTGCCCTTACCCTTTCGCCTCTCAGCACGGCCAAGCCCGGGTGCGCCTTGGGCCCAGGGGCTATTGTCGGCGTTTTGGGAATGGGGGTCCCCAGACTTTCCTGCCTACGGCCTGCGGCGTGGCTCAAAGGGGGCCCATCATGGCCCATCTTCATCAACACAGGACCCAAGACCCTCGCGAGGGGCCAAGCCTCGCGGGGCGGACAACACGGAGCTTCCTCGGGCGCGGCCTCGTCAGGCTGGCTCACGAGGAGGCGGAGAGATCAAGGCGGGGTACCTCGCGAGGTGCCCGTGACACAGGCCATGACGACTCAAGGCGCCAGGCGGGTGCCAGCCCGCGCAATGTCCTCCTTTCCTCTTTGGTGCAAAGGGAGCAAGCGCAGCCGCGGATTACCGAGGCATCAGGCAAAGGTTGCCATTTCGGTGCAACGAGACCAAGACCAGGAGGACTACGAGACGGAGGTCACCGTGGAGCCCAAGACGACGTCATCACCAGGGCTTTGCGTAGGCGAAGACTGCTTTTGTCAGGATAGCTGATACTTGCTGCCCCCCTTCAAATTAGCCCGCCATTGTTGGCTCCCTTCCCGCTCAATATTTGGGAAGAGGACCAGGGCCTCTCTAAATAGGACTAGCCACCACAGTGTAGGGGGAGGGAGATCGATCAGTCAATCAGGCAGAGAGAGAGAGAGAGAGAGAGAGAGAAAGGTGGCTGAACTCTTCCCAGCAGTTCATCGCCCCAGCAAAGAGCAGACCCTCGCGAGGCTGTTCTTCCTTGTATTGCTCATCATCATCAGCCCAAGAGGCAATCCACCCACCACACACTGGAGTAGGGTATTACACCACAACGGTGGCCCGAACTAGTATAAACCTTGTGTCTCTTATGCAGTTCTTTCAGTAGTTTAGATCTTTGCGAGACGGAGAGGTAGAAGACAAAATCTCCACGTGCACCCCAGTGTTTGAACCTTAAGGGTCTGCCGGAACCCGAAATCCGACAGAAGCAATTTCCCCCTGAAGTAAAAACAGTGAACATGGTATACGTAACGCACACCTCCAGAGGGGAGCATGAGAAGCACTCCCTCTGGACTGAGGATCATACTACGGTTACTTCGGCCGAAGTACAAAGAGGTCTTATTAAACTGCATGCCTTGTCGGCCATTAAGCCGCCGGTCTCCACTCAGCAGGACCGACCAATTTTGGAGTGGGACTAGCAGTTCGGCTTCCGCCACCCGCCTAATACACCTGCGAAATCTGTACCGTGCATACATAACTATGCACTTAAAATACCATGGGCATCGACGGAAGCACAATACGGACGGGCTTACAAGTACTCCCATAACCTCCTTCTTTTTTATAACTACTCTTTCTTTTTCATTATCCTTTACCACAGGTGACTCGCAGGCTGGTGATCTCACCGACTCTATCGGAGTTCAGGTTTGTACATTCACCCAAAGGCTACTCCTTTTAAGGAGCCCCTTCATTGAGGAAAGGTGGTGCAGACATGCGACAGGAGGTCCAAAATAAATTTTTGTAGACCGCACTCTCTATTTTGCGAGCCTGTGAAGTGCCTTCTTCCTCAGCCGTCGACCCCTAGCATGTCAAATAGCCGGGGTTGTGGCATTATTATATACAAAACTACGATTGGCATATCACTCAGGTTCCAGTGAACATAATCCATATACAGTATTCACTTTCCTCTAAAGAACTGAATTTTGCTCCTCTAGTTATTTCACAAACGCACCCCGACATAACTCGCCAGGGGCTCAAGATGGGAACAAAAAGAGTTGCCAACTAGTCCGAACAGCTTTACAGCATACTTCAGCGTCGTGAGTTTGGCCTTATATGCATCAGCTCTGAATCATGTCTTGGGTCAATAGTTGGGTTTCCCGGCTCCTGTGCTTACTGCCTTATGTTTCGCTCTATCGGCTAGGGTAGTAAAGGAGAACTACTGCAATTGTGTTTCTGGTTCATCTAGTCAAACGCCTCAGTAGATAAAGCCGAAAACTGACTGTCATGATGCGGTGAGAGCTGGTCAACCACTCGATGACTTATCGGAATCTTTAGCGATTCCCTCCGTATTACACAAAGGACCTTTCTTTAGGTGATACATGTAACACACCATATTGGCTAACCGCGTACATACCAGGGTCTATATCTTAGACCCACCATAAAACTCCTATGGCTAAGTGAAAGTGTTAACGCCCTATAGTCCGATTGCCTAGTTCGTCGCATTGACACCTCCTTCATGGACCAAGACGTTGGGTAAAGAGTGATCAAGTGCTTTTCCGAACACCCCCATATTTTCTACGAGGGGGCTAAAGCCGAGGACTAGAAAACTTTCAGATTATACAAAAACGACCGCACAGGAGGAACCAAAGCTTTTAAACGAATATCATAATATTATCATAATACTGTCTTTTAAAATTTCAACACATTTCATTCAAATATCATGCATTTCAAGCACTGACCCTCTATCAAGCGGGCACCCTCTAAGATGTCCTTGAGATAATGCTCTAGTGTGTGATGGTCCTTGCCCTTGGGTGGACTCTTCGCCGCAACGTCGGTGGCCTTCATCTTCGCCCAGTATGTCTTGACGTGGGCAAAGGCCATCCGTGCACCTTCAATGCACGTTGAATGCTTAATGGCGTCAATACGTGGCACCGCAACAACAAATCGTTGCACCAAACCGAAATAACTATTCGGAATTGGCTCAGTAGGCCACAGCCGGACTATGACATCCTTCATGGCAGAACCGGATATCCTATGGAGCTCGGCCCACTGGGCCATTTGTTCGTTCAGTAACAGCGGACGCTTTGGCACACCGAATTATGACCAAAAAAGCTTCTCCGTTGCACACCCTTCAAGCACTTGGTAAAATTGTGCCGCATCAGAGGCGCTCTTCGTCAGGTCCAAGAATGCGTCTGGAGAGCTCCACATTTGATTAAGCGGGGAATACTTCAGATCACCGAATTTAGTCTGTAATAAGAAAGGCCTACCAGCCACTATCTCCCCAGCTTGTCGGATCTCTTCCTAAGCCGCTCTAGACTCAGACCGTGCTTATCTCGCCTCTTGTAAGGCCTTGTCGAGATCAGCCACTTTGGCTTTGTTATCCTTCTCGAGGAATTCGCACTGGATAGTGGTTTTCTCTAGCTCGTGCGCCATGATAGAAATTCTCTCCTCACACTGGCGCCGAGCAGACTGTTCGGTTTTCAACTCATCAGCTGCCTTATTGGCAGCCAAATTACTCATCCGGGCTTGTTCCTTGGCAAGGGCAAGTTCAGCCCGAAGGACCTCCACCGCGGCAGCACCATCTGTAGTTATGCGTGTCTCAGTATACAATTCTAGCTTCGTGCTCATGTTATCATACATACATATACTGACTACCCCAGAAACATTCCTTGTGCTTCATCAAGCCGCCTGTTGATAAGCGTGATGTCGTCATCCGCCTCATTAATCTTACGCTATAGATCTGCAACCTCTGTGGTTCGGGCAGTAGCCAGGTAGGTAAAAGCCTGTGTTCCAATTAGTCAGATTATTTCCTGGGCATATCTTTTTGATCCTCTGATCGCCTCCCTTGGGAAGCCAATCAGAGTCTCAGGGGCTACTATCCATACACAGGAGCATTTGTGAATAAAACACAATCGAAAACATTACAGTACAAACCTCGAAGCCTCTTAGCAGGCTTGTGAAGGCCTCATTCAATCCTCTTTTCACAGACAGAACCTTTTCAACTACCGTACCCATTAAGGTACGATGGTCCTTTGAGACGGACGCCTGTCACAGCATGTTCATCAATATATCCGGCGCTTCTGGGTCTCCAGAAGCTGCTGTAGCAGTACGGCCTCCCTTTGATGGGATCCGTTTATCCGTCCCTGGAGTTGTCTCCGGTTGTAAGTCGGACAGCCCGGGGCCTTTATTGTTGGCCCTCGGGCCTTGCGCTACCAAAGTATCACCTTCGGGTAGTGTCTTCATCATCCCCCGCACCACTTGTTGATCAGGAGAGACCATCCGAGATGACACCTGAAAGTCATCCGCCCCAATGGGCGAGGAGACCGGTGGAGGCGCCTCGCTTTCCATCATCTCCAAGAGGGGATCCCCCAAGGAAGAAGATTGTTGAAGAACACTGTGTGCCGAGCTGCAAAAACATATATTCTAGATGTTACCTTGGTCACAGGAGAAGAATGAGATGTGTTTAAAACACCCTTGTTCACTTACGATTTGGCTAAAGGCTTGTCCTCGCCATGGGACTACGCGATGATGTCGTCCTCCAAGCCCGAGCCGCCCGACAGGGGCATTTTGCCTCGCTTAGGAGCCTTTTCCTCCCGACCTTCGGAGGCGGCCCTTTTCTTACCATGAGGAGAAGGGATGTTGGCTTCTCCTTTCCTTTATCTCCAGGCGATGGGATTTTGATCTCCCCAGACACAACGCCTAATATACCTTCGGTCCTCCCGCTCTCCATCTTGTCCTCCTTCACAGGCATCTGGTACGGTGCCAGGGTCAGCATCCTTGTTAATACGGGATCCGCTGAGTCTTTGGAAAGGGGGGCCGAACACCTAATTCGCTCTTCTTTCTTTATCCAGCCCTGGAAGAAGATAGTGTGATCAGTATCGCAGAATAAATAACATTCCCATCAATATTTTTAGCCAAGAGATCTTTAACCATAGCAACATTAGGTTCAACTTTAATTTGTTCAGGGGGTGTAGGTGTTCTTGTATAACTCTTACGAACCACAGCTGAAGCTTTAGCATGTTCTTTTATCCTAACATGAAAAGGTGGTTTCACAATGTAAATAGTAGGAATAGCGGGATCAACACTATAAGTAATAGCTTCTTCTTGAGCTTTTGCAGGTTCTAGTATTTTTACTTCAATGGGAGGATGATATTTAAACCACTTCTCCTTAGGGAGATCAACATGAGTAGCAAAAGATTCACAAAAATAAGCCACTATCTCAGAGTCAAGGCCATATTTAGTGCTAAATTCACGAAAAGCGTCGGTATCCATAAAATATTTAACACAATCAAACTCAAGGTTTCTCAATGTAAACAGCAGGAATAGCAGGATCAACACTATAAGTAATAGCTTATTCTTGAGCTTTTGCAGGTTCTAGTATTTTTACTTCAATGGGAGGATGATATTTAAACCACTTCTCCTTAGGGAGATCAACATGAGTAGCAAAAGATTCACAAAAAGAAGCCACTATCTCAGAGTCAAGTCCATATTTAGTGCTAAATTCACGAAAAGCGTCGGTATCCATAAAATATTTGACACAATCAAACTCAAGGTTTATACCTGTCTCCTTACCTTCGTCAGGCTCCCAATCTTTGGAGTTGCATTTAATTCTTACCAAAAGATCCCATCAGAATTCAATAGTCTTCTTCATAAAAGAACTAGTACAAGAAGTATCGAGCATGGATTGATCATTATGAGAAAGCCGAGCATAAATATTATGAATAATAATTTCTCTTGAGAGCTCATGACTGGGGCATGAATATAACATTGACTTAAGTCTCCCCCAAGCTTGAGCGATACTTTCTCCTTCACGACGCCAAAAATTATATATGTATATATAATTCCGATCGCGATGAACCAAATGCATAGGATACAACTTCTGATGAAATTCCCATTTCAATCGGTTGTAATTCCAAGCTCTAATATCATCACATAGCCTATACCATGTCAATGACGTTCCCTTCAAAGATAAAGGGAAGACCTTCTTCTTGACTTCACCTTAGGGTAAACCTGCAAGCTTAAATAATCCACAAACTTTATCCACATAGATTATATGCATGTCAGGATGTAGTGTTCCATCTCCTGCATAAGGCTTAGCTAGCCGTTTCTCTATCATACCCAAAGGAATTTCATAGTAAATATTTTCAGTAGGTGCTGCAGGTTGAGGAGAAACTCTTTGTTCTTACGGTCAAGGTGAAGATACCCCGAAAAAACCCTCAAAGGATTATTTTCCATGGTGACAAGTAAGAGTAAATTGCAGCACGTAATATAAATCTTTCCTTACCAAATCCCACTCACCAAAGGCACTTCACTCCCTGGAAATGACATCGTAAAAGAGTCATGATGACCCACAAGTATAGGGGGTCAATCGTAGTCCTTTCGATAAGTAAGAGTGTCGAACCCAACGAGGAGCAGAAGAAAATGACAGTTGGGAAACATAGTAGAAAATAAAAAAATCGCACATACGATCACCAAGATCAATATGAAGATGCATAAGGCTTGGGATCAATGATCGTTACCAACTCCGGAGTGCAGGGGAAGAAGAAGAGTCGATTTCTATCATGCTCGAAGTCTCTCGAACAATGATGACGATCCTGTGAACTGCCCTCGAACGATCCCTCGAATAGAAGACCGAAAGCACGACCTCTCTACTTGGTTGCAAGCGTACGGTCTTCACGATCCGGCAGCGCTTCTCCATCTAGAGCTAATTGTCGCTAGAGAATTAGAGGGAGGATATTAGAACCACACTGGGCTTCTAATTGTGAGGATTAGAGGTGGCTAGGGCTAGCTCTAATTAGTCTAGGACCAACTAGAACTAGAACTAGATCAACTAGAAGAGGCACCCAAAACTTGTGTTATTCAATTGGGAACCAAACCTCCACTATATATAGGTTAGAGGGGAGAGGGAGGTCTGCCACCAAGGAGGGAAACCCTCCTTGGGGAGCCCAACTAAGGGGAGGAGGAGTAGGACTCCTCCCCTACTCCTATTCCCCCCCCCCCCTCAGAAAACTTGTGTTATTCAATTGGGCACCAAACCTCCACTATATATAGGTTAGAGGGGAGAGGGAGGGCTGACACCAAGGAGGGAAACCCTCCTCGGGGAGCCCAACTAAGGGGAGGAGGAGTAGGACTCCTCCCCTACTCCTATTCGCCCCCCCCCCCCCCCCCCAAGGAAAGGGGGCACCTTCCCACTTGGGCCACTTCCCTCCACCTATAGGCTTTATTAGGCCCATTGATATTAAATTAAATATATATTTGTTCTAAACATTTTCAGAGCATTATATATATAATTTAATATCATCGGAAACATTTTCTACCTATATATATTAATCGATAATTCCCGGTATTACCCAATATTCGCTGAAACCCTTCCGGTGACCCCGAAACGCTTCTGAAACCTCTCGGAACTATTCCGGATATTAATGAAACAATTCCACAAATATATTCTCATCACTCCCGTCCTACTAAAACTCAACAGATCGTGATTACCTTATGCTTGTGACCCCGTAGGTTTGGTAACCATAGACATGACTGAAACCCTTTCGTTCAATGGTCGATAGCGGAACCGTGAACATCCATATCAGTCCCTATGATTACACAAATGATATTCAAGTGAACCTTTGGTTATCATGTGATGTTCCATTTGCTCTGCGATACATCACAAAAAACCCTATGTGAATTGGTATCCTCCAAAGTCATCACCATGCTCACCATACTGTTGCTCCCATTACCGGTTTTGTTCTTCTTTCTCGTTGATGTGTTCCGGCATCCCCATGACGTAGTCACCTGTGTCTGGCTAGACGGTGATGGATGCCATCACACCGAGAGGGCCCTAAGAATATATCTCCATCGCTGGAGGAGCAAATCCCACTCTAGAGCTGTCTGGTCACTTGTCAAACTTTCTGGTGTGCCTGAAAGTTGTCGTTATGATCACCTTGTTATAGATGACGTTTGAGCACCCCCAAAGCCCACCGTCCAGTAGGAAGTGGCCGAGACACTCTCATGGTCTGAGGAACTAAAACACATCCTAACATTTCGTGTTATAATAGATGATTTCAAACGATATGATCACATGGTATAACAAACAAGTATTGGGTTGATTCAATATGATCGTTCTTCTAACGTCATACCCTCAATGTTGTTTTAGGACTATCATTACACTTAACGATATCCTAAGATCCAAAGAACATGATCACCAACAACACTTGAGCCGGTCTTAGAGGCGAGACCGGGAACCTATTGTTTACCGTTTATTATTCCACACATGCATGAGTTTTCTACTGAATCACATATTCTAGGATCATAGCAGTTATAGCATGGAATATAAACTCTTAACATGAATAATGGAAATACAATAATACAATATTATTGCCTCTAGGGCATATTTCCAACAATGACAAGAGGTTTTCAACAAGGTATTTTTAGCAGGCACTGAAATTATCGGTAATAGATAGTTTTGTGATAAGATATTTCGTAACGGGTAACAAGTAACAAGTGTAGCAAAAGTGCATCAAGATGGCCCAATCCATTTGGTAACAAAGGGTAAGCCTGGATGAACTATTATATAAAGCAAAGTGCTCCCGAGGACACATGGGAATTATTGTCAAGTTAGTTTTCATCATGCTCATATGATTTGCGTTCGTTACTTTGTGGACCGGTGCTTGGGTGCTGTCCTTACTTGGAAAAACATCCCACTTATGATTAACCCCTCTTGCAAGCATCCGCAACTATGAGAGAAGAATTGAGATAAATCTAACCAAAGCATAAAAAATAAGGATCCAAATTAGCCCCTTACGAAGCAACGCATAAACTAGGGTTTAAGCTTCTGTCACCCTAGCAACCCATCATCTACTTATTACTCCCCAATGCATTCCCCTAGGCCCAAATCATGGTGAAGTGCCATGTAGTCGACGTTCACATAACACCACTAGAGGAAAGACAACATACATCTCATCAAAATATCGAACGGATACCAAATTCACATGATTACTTGTAACAAGACCTCTCCCATGTCCTCAGGAACAAACGTAACTACTCACAAATCATGTTCATGTTCAAGATCAGAGGGGTAATAAATATCATTAAGGATCTAAAGATATGATTGCTACCTCTTGAGCATGCGTTGGTTTTCCCTTGAAGAGGAAAGGGTGATGCAGCAAAGTAGCGTAAGTATTTCCCTCAGTTCTGAGAACCAAGGTATCAATCCAGTAGGAGGTAACACGCAAGTCACCAAGTACCTGCACAAACAAACAAGAACCTCGCAACCAACACGATAAAGGGGTTGTCAATCCCTTCACGGTCACTTATGAAAGTGAGATCTGATCGAGATAAGAAGATAAATATTTTTGGTATTTTTATGGTAAAGATTGGAAAATAAAGATTGCAAAATAAACGACGACAGAAATGGCTTGTTGACGCGAGATTAATATAATGGAGACTAGACCCGGGGCCAGAGGTTTCACTAGTGGCTTCTCTCAAGATAGCAAATTCTACGGTGGGTGAACAAATTACCGTCGAGCAATTGATAGAAAAGCGCATAGTTAGAAGAATATCTAGGCATGATCATGTATATAGGCACCACGTCCGCGACAAGTAGACTGAAACGATTCTGCATCTACTACTATTACTCCACACATCGACCACTCTCCAGCATGCATCTAGAGTATTAAGTTCATAAGAACAGTGTAACGCATTAGGCAAGATGACATGATGTAGAGGGATAAACTCAAGAAATATGATATAAACCCCATCTTTTTATCCTCGATGGCAACAATACAATGCGTGCCTTGCTGCCCCTATTGTCACTAGGAAAGGACACCGCAAGATTGAACCCAAAGCTCAGAACTTCTCCCATTGCAAGAAAGATCAATCTAGTAGGCCAAACTAAACTAATAATTCGAAGAGGCTTGCAAAGATATTTAAATCATGCATAAAACATTTCAGAGAAGAATCAAATGTTGTTCATAGATAATCTTGATCATAAACCCACAATTCATCGGATCTCGGCAAACACATCGCAAAAAGAATTACATCGAATAGATCTCCAAGAGAATCGAGGAGAACTTTGTATTGAGATCCAAAGAGAGAGAAGAAGCCATCTAGCTAATAACTATGGACCCGAAGGTCTATGGTAAACTACTCACACATCATCGGAGAGGCTATGGTGTTGATGTAGAAGCCCTCCATGATCGATTCCCCCTCCGACGAAGCACCGGAAAAGGCCCCAAGTTGGGATCTCACAGGTACAGAAGGTTGCGGCGGTGGAAATAGGGTTTCGTGGTGCTCCTGGATGTTTTCGGGGTATATGGGTATATATAGGAGGAAGAAGTACGTCGGTGGAGCTGCGAGGGCCCCACGAGGGTTGGGGTGTGCCTACCCCCTGGGCGCGCCCTCCTGCCTCGTGGCCTCCTCGCTTATTTCTTGATGTCCACTCCAAGTCTCCTGGATCACGTTTGTAACAAAAATAACTCTCCCGAAGGTTTCATTCCGTTTGGATTCCATTTGATATTCCTTTTCTGTGAAACACTGAAATAGGCAAAAAAACAGCAATTTGCACAGGGCCTTTGGTTAATAGGTTAGTCCCAAAAATAATATAAAAAGGTATAATAAATCCCATTAAACATCCAAACCAGATAATATAATAGCATGGAACAATCAAAAATTATAGATACGTTGGAGATGTATCAAGCATTCCCAAGCTTAATTCCTGCTCGTCCTCGAGTAGGTAAATGATAAAAAATTGAATTTTTGATGTCGAATGCTACCTAGCATAATTCTAAATGTAATTTTCTTTATTGTGGCATGAATGTTTAGATCTGAAATATTCAAGACAAAATTTTAATATTGAAATAAAAATAATAATACTTCAAGCATACTAACAAAGCAATCATGTCTTCTCAAAATAACATGACCAAAGAAAGTTATCCCTACAAAATCATATAGTCTGGCTATGCTCTATCTTCACCACACAAAGTATTTAAATCATGCACAACCCCGATGACAAGCCAAGCAATTGTTTCATACTTTTGATGTTCTCAAACTTTTTCAATCTTCATGCAATATATGAGCGTGAGCCATGGACATAGCACTATAGGTGGAATAGAATGGTGGTTGTGGAGAAGAAAAAAAGGAGAAGATAGTCTCACATCAACTAGGCGTATCAACGGGCTATGAAGATGCCCATCAATAGATATCAATGTGAGTGAGTAGGGATTGCCATGCAATGGATGCACTAGAGCTATAAGTGTATGAAAGCTCAAAAAGAAACTAAGTGGGTGTGCATCCAACTTGATTACTCATGAAGACCTAGGGCATTTTGAGGAAGCCCATCATTGGAATATACAAGCCAAGTTCTATAATGTAAAATTCCCACTAGTATATGGAAGTGACAACATAGGAGACTCTCTATCCTGAAGATCATGGTGCTACTTTGAAGAACAAGTGTGGTAAAAGGATAGTAGCATTGTCCCTTCTCTCTTTTTCTCTCATTTTTTTGGGCCTTCTCTTTTTTATGGCCTTTCTCTTTTTCTAGTCTAGAGTCTCATCCCGACTTGTGAGGGAATCATAGTCTCCATCATCCTTTCCTCACTTGGGACAATGCTCTAATAATCATGATCATCACACTTTTATTTACTTAAAACTCAAAAATTACAACTAGATACTAGAACGAAATATGACTCTATATGAATGCCTCCGGCGGTGTACCGGGATGTGCAATGAATAAAGAGTGACATGTATGAAAGAATTATGAACGGTGGCTTTGCCACAAATATGATGTCAACTACATGATCATGCAAAGCAATATGACAATGATGTAACGTGTCATAACAAACAGAACAATGGTAAGTTGCATGGAAATATATCTCAGAATGGCAATGGAAATGCCATAATAGGTAGGTATGGTGGATGTTTTGAGGAAGGTATAAGGTGGGTGTATGGTACCGGCGAAAGTTGTGCGGTACTAGAGAGGCTAGCAATGGTGGAACGGTGAGAGTGCGTATAATCCATGGACTCAACATTAGTCATAAGAACTCACATACTTCTTGCAAAAATCTATTAGTTATCGAAACATAGTACTACGCGCATGCTCCTACGGGGATAGATTGGTAGGAAAATACCATTGCTCGTCCCCGACCGCCACTCATAAGGAAGACAATCAATAAATAAATCATGCTCCGACTTCATCACATAACGCTTCACCATATATGCATGCTACGGGAATCACAAACTTTAGAACAAGTATTTCTCAAATTCACAACTACTCAACTAGCATGACTCTAATATCACCATCTTCATATCTCAAAACAATCATCAAGTATCAAACTTCTCATAGTATTCAATGCACTTTTTATGATAGTTTTTATTATACCCAACTTGGATACCTATCATATTAGGACTAATTTTATAGCCAAAGCAAATTACCATGCTATTCTATATGACTCTCAAAATAATATAAGTGAATCATGAGATATCAATGATTTCTATAAAATAAAACCACCACCGTGATCTTAAAGATATAGGTGAAGTACTAGAGCAAAATTATCTAGCTCAAAAGATATAAGTGAAGCACATAGAGTATTCTAATAAACTCTAATTCATGTGTGTCTCTCCAAAAGGTGTGAACAGAAAGGATGATTGTGGTAAACTAAAAAGCAAAGACTCAAATCATACGAGATGCTCCAAGCAAAACACATATCATGTGGTGAATAAAAATATAGCCTCAAGTAAAGTTACCGATGGACGAAGACGAAAGAGGGGATGCCTTCCAGGGCATCCCCAAGCGTAGGCTTTTGGTTGTCCTTGAATTTTACCTTGGGGTGCCTTTGCATCCCCAAGCTTAGGTTCTTGCCACTCCTTATTCCAAAATCCATCAAATCTTTACCCAAAACTTCAAAACTTCACAACACAAAACTCAACAGAAAATCTCATGAGCTCCGTTAGTATAAGAAAACAAACCACCACTTCAAGGTACTGTAATGAACTCATTCTATATTTATATTGGTGTTAAACCTAATTTATTCCAACTTCTCTATGGTTCATACCCCTGATACTAGCCATAGATTCATCACAATAAGCAAACAACACACGAAAAACAGAATCTGTCAAAAACAGAACAGTCTGTAGTAATCTGTAGGTTTAGAATACTTCTGTAATCCCAAAAACTATGAAATAAATTGGTGGACGTGAGGAATTTGTCTATTAATCATCTGAAAAAAGAATCAACCTAATTGCACTCTCCAGTAAAACATGGCAGCAAATTTCGTGAGCACTAAAGTTTCTGCTTTTTACAGCAAGATCGCAAAGACTCCCCCCAAGTCTTCCCAGAGGTTCTACTTGGCACAAACACTAATTAAAAGCATAAAAACACATCTAAACAGAAGCTAGAAGAATTATTTATTACTAAACAGAACCAAAAAGCAATAAACAAAAATAAAATTGGGTTGCCTCCCAACAAGCGCTACCGTTTAATGCCCCTAGCTAGGCATAAAAACAAGAATAGATCTAGGTATTGTCATCTTTGGTATGCAATCCATAAGTAGCTCTCATAATAGATTCATAAGGTAATTTAATTTTATTTCTAGGAAAGTGTTCCATGCCTTTCCTTAACGTAAATTGGAATCTAATGTTTCCTTCTTTCATATCAATAATTGCACCAATCGTTCTAAGGAAAGGTCTACCAAGAATAATAGGACACGTAGGATTGCAATCTATATCAAGAACAATGAAATATACGGGCACATAATTACTATTTGCAACAATAAGAACATCGTTAATCCTTCCCATAGGTTTCTTAATGGTGTAATCCACAAGATGCAAATTTAAAGAACAATCATCAAATTCACGGAAACCTAACACATCACACAAAGTTTTTGGAATCGTGGAAACACTAGCACCCAAATCACATAAAGCAAAGAATTCATGATCTTTAATTTTAATTTTAATATTAGGTTCCCACTCATCATAAATTTTTCTAGGGATAGAAACTTCTAATTCAAGTTTTTCTTCATAAGATTTCATTAAAGCATCAACGAAATGTTTGGTAAAAGCTTTATTTTGATCATAAGCATGAGGAGAATTTAACACGGATTGCAACAAGGAAATACAATCTATCAAAGATCAATTATCATAATTAAATTCCTTGAAATCCAAAATAGTGGGTTCATTGCTATATAAAGTTTTGACATCTTCAATCCCACTTTTACCAATTTTTGCATTAAGATCTAAAAACTTCGAATCATTGGGATGCCTTTTAGCTAAAGTTGACTCATCTCCAGTCCCATCATTATCAAGATTCATATTGCGAAACAAAGATTTAATAGGAGACACATCAATTTCTTTTAGATCTTCATCATTATTATCGTGAAAACTAGAAGAACACGCTTTTATAAAGCAATCTTTTTTAGCACGCAGCCTAGCGTTTCTTTCTTTGCACTCATCAATGGAAATTCTCATGGATTTGAGAGACTCATTGATATCATGCTTTGGTGGAATAGATATAAGTTTCAAAGAATCAATATCAAGAGAAATTCTATCCACGTTCCTAGCCAACTCATCAATCTTAGGCAATTTTTGTTCAAGCAAAGCACTGAAATTCTTTCGCGAAATCATAGATTCTTTAACACTAGTCTCAAAATTAGACGGAATCTTATTAAAATTTCCATAAGAGTTGTTGTAGGAATTAGCATAATTATTAGAGGAATTACTAGGAAACGGCCTAGGATTAAAGTTTCCTCTATAAGCGTTGTTACCAAAACTGTTCCTACCAACAAAATTGACATCCATAGATTCATTATTATTCTCAATCAAAGTAGACAAAGGCATATCATTAGGATCAGAAGAAACACTCTTATTAGCAAACAATTTCATAAGTTCATCCATATTTCCACTCAAAACATTAATTTCTCCTATAGCATGAACCTTTTTACTAGTAGATCTTTCAGTGTGCCATTGAGAATAATTAACCATAATATTATATAGGACTTTAGTAGCTTCTCCTAAAGTGATTTCCGTAAAAGTGCCTCTCGTGGCCGAATCTAAAAGATTTCTAGAAGAAAAATTCAATCCAGCATAAAAAATTGTAAGATCATCCATAAATTTAATCCATGAGTAGGGCAATTACGTATCATTAATTTCATCCTCTCCCAAGCTTGTGCAACATGCTCATGATCAAGTTTCTTAAAATTCATGATATCGTTTCTAAGAGAGATGATCTTAGCGGGAGGAAAATACTTAGAGATAAAAGCATCTTTGCTCTTATTCCATGAATCAATACTATTTTTAGGCAAAGACGAAAACCAAGTTTTAGCACGATCTCTAAGCGAAAACGGAAATAACTTCAATTTAACAATGTCATTATCCACATCCTTCTTCTTTTGCATATCACATAAATCAACAAAGTTGTTTGGATGGGTAGCGGCATCTTCACTAGGAAGGCCAGAAAATGGATCTTTCATGACAAGATTCAACAAAGCAGTATTAATTTCACAAGATTCAGCATTGGTAAAAGGAGCAATCAGAGTGCTAATAAGATC
This sequence comes from Triticum monococcum, assembly GCA_034509565.1. Taxonomy (NCBI): domain Eukaryota; kingdom Viridiplantae; phylum Streptophyta; class Magnoliopsida; order Poales; family Poaceae; genus Triticum; species Triticum monococcum. The sequence continues at coordinate 358,256,098 of CM067845.1, read as the reverse complement.
ATTATTGTTGGTATTGGAGAAGTCACACAATTTAGTATTATCTTGATCCATCGTGACAAACAATCAATCCAACACACAAGCAAAGAAGAGGCAAGCGAAAAGAAGGCAAACAGAAAAAAGCGAACGGAAAAGAAGGCGAATAAAACGGCAAGGGTGAAGTGGGGGAGAGGAAAACAAGAGGCAAATGGCAAATAATTTAATGTGAGGGATAAGAGTTTGTGATGGGTACTTGGTATGTCTTGACTTGATGCAACGTCCCCGACAACGGCGCCAGAAATCCTTCTTGCTACCTCTTGAGCATGCATTGGTTTTCCCTTGAAGAGGAAAGGGTGATGCAGCAAAGTAGTGCAAGTATTTCCCTCGGTTTTGAGAACCAAGGTATCAATCCAGTAGGAGGTAACATGCAAGTCACCTAGTACCTGCACAAACAAATAAGAACCTCGCAACCAATGCGATAAAGGGGTTGTCAATCCCTTCACGGTCACTTACGAAAGTGAGATTTGATAGAGATAATAAGATAAGGGATATTTAAATTAGTGCCCCCGGTTCCTTAGTTGTGCTCACTTTTCCCCATGCTCTAAACATTTGCTCACTTTTCCCCTCTTCCTTAGCTGAAACTCTCACAAATGCTCATAGCGAGTGTTTGCTGTTTTGACCGTCCATTGACCGTTAATTGCTGGTGAGTGGGGTCCAGTCTTCGTCTGACTGTTGCTTGCTGATGGGTGGGACTGCAAGAAGACACGTATTGGGCAGCTTGTCTGAATCTGAAACAGATCTAGACAGGTCGCACTACACCGCGCCGCCCCGCTCCTCCGTCGGCGTCGTGCCGCGTCCACCGCAGTTGTTTCCTCCACCCTATGCCCTATTCCGTTTGTCGGCGATGCCGCATCTCCGCCAGATTTAGCCCACCTCCCCATTTGGGATTACATAGCGATGTTGAGTGAGGACGCTCGGAATGCAGTCGGCTGTGGAGAGGATTGGGTCGATTCCGCCGCAGATAATTCATGGATTAAACCTGGGTAAGCATTGTTTCCTCTCGAATTGACGTTCTAAGTCGTATTGTAGGCTGTATTTGACTTCTGTTTGCTTGAATCGTTCGAATTTGTGTTTGATTTTACCCGGCTAACTGAAGCTTTTGTTTCCTTCCCCAACAAAATAGGATTGATCCCGCGGTGGCTTTCCGGCAGGCGATTAGAATGGAAACTAGTGTGCTGCGTGGTACTAAACCGCATTTGATTTCATCATTTTTATCCCAAATTGGTAGAAACCAGCATATCTTTCAAAGATTTTCGAGCTGAGCTCCAAAACACCTATCCCTGGAGTGATGTCGATGTTGTTGAACTGAATTACTTCAGCAATGACGAGCAAAGATTTCTCCCACTAACTTGCGACGATCATATGCCATTGCTTTTGGCTGGGATTGTTGGCTGCCGATTCAGTAAACACCAAATCGATGTGCTTCAGCCACGCGCAGAACGGGCGAAGGGGAAGGGAGTTCAGACATCATCTGTCTGTGCTAATGGCCAGCACCCCGGCACTCCTTGTAGGTCGACACCAAGTAAAGCAAGTGGTTCATGGAGCCACAACATGCCTGCTGCCAATTCTGGTTTTGATTTAGCTGCTGCTTCTCATGTACCTTCTGCAATTGGTGTAGAAGAAGATGCAGAACCTGACAAGGCAGTGCCTACAAATGATGATGAAGACGAGATGATGTTTCCTGAACTGGTCGATGTAGCCAGTCAGCAAGCAGTGGATGAAGAATATATGGAGGAGCCCATCAGCCAAGCTTGGTTTGATGACACTGACGATCAAGAGAAGGTGGAGAACATGGACAGCTTAATCGAGGATGAATACGATGGTGATGACATGCCAACAATTGAGTGGAACAGGGAAAAACCTGAGCTTAGTGTAGGTACCATTTTCCAATCAATGGTGGACTGTCGGAATGCAGTGACAACATGGTGCATTATATCTAAAAACACCTATAAGATTAAAAGGAGTGAGCCAGCAAGGTTCACAGTTTTTTGTCCATATCCTAGGTGTAGGTGGAAGTTGCATGCATCTCGTATGAGAAAGAGCAAATATATCCAGGTAATCCAAGTTCAGTTAGTAATTTAGTTTCAGATCGTTGAGTAAGGTTTCTTAACTGTTTTTACCCTTTTATTTTGTTTCAGATAAAGAAAACCCACACAAGCAAACATGTCCACCTGGAGGGGGAGGGGGAAGGCCAAAACCAAGCTAGCAAAAACTAGGTGGGTGGCAGATGCTATATTGGATTGGCTGAGAGAAGAACCTGGACTTGATACAACAACACTCCATGGGAAGCTTTTTGAGAAGTACAAGATAGAAATTCCTTACATGAGAATTTTTAATGCTAGGGAAAAGGCTCTAGATAGAATTAATGGTCAATAGAATGACAGTTTTCAGCTGCTTTACACTTTGAAAGCTGAAGTGGAGATGGCAAGTCCAGGGAGTGTTGTAGAGATTGAGAAGCATACAGTTCCATTCAAAATAAAAGGGAAGTCATTTCAAAAGGAGTGCTTTAGAAGGGCTTTTGTTTGTTTCAAGGCTAGCTGGCAGGGGTTTCTAGATGGTTGCAGGCCCTATTTGGCTGTAGATGCTACACATTTGACTGGAAGATGGAGAGGACAGCTAGTAGCAGCTTCTGCAGTTGATGGACACAACTAGCTATTCCCAATTGCATTTGGTGTGGTGGAGGCAGAGTCTGAGGAAAGTTGGGTCTGATTTCTGCAATAGTTGCGCAACATTATAAGCACACCCCCAGGTTTAGCTACACACAGATGCTTGCAAGGGTTTAGAGAGTGCAGTGGAAATTGTATTCCCTAGAGTGGAGCATAGGGAATGTATGCGACACCTAGCGCATAATTTCAAAAAGAAGTTCAAAGGTAAAGTTTATGATGAGAACTTATGGTCAGCATCATACACATGCAGCAAAAGGAAGCATGAACACCATTTGAGAGTGTTGTATGCTCAAAATCCTCTTGTGAAGGAGTACATGGATGCACATCATGGCAAGGTGTGGTCAAGAAGCAAATTCAACGAAATCTGCAAAGTAGATTATGTGACCAGTAACCTTGCAGAATGCTTCAATTCAAAGTTCAAGTCAGTGAAAGGGCTCTTGTTGTGGCAAGCATTTGACAAGATGAGGCAAATGATCATGATAAAGATGGCTCTTCGCAAAATAATTGCAAAAACATAATATGTTGGTCATCAAATGCTCCCATCACTGATTAAGGCATTGCACTTGAAGGCAAGAGGACTGAAGATGAAATGTATTCGCTCTGGTACATATGAGGGAGAGGTTACCTATACTGACACTAAAAATAGGGTATGGAGGTATCCTGTGAACCTAAGTACTAGAGAATGTACTTGTAGGCAATGGCAGATCCGTGGGAAGCCATGCATACATGCCCTACATCTGATGACCGTTATCGGGGGTGCGGATGGTGAAGTTGATCAATATTGCTCCGAGTATTTCTCTGTTGCCAAATTTATGGCTGCTTATGCTGACAATGTGCCTGCACTATTGGGGAAAGATCAATGGAACATAGTAGATCCAGGGTTCAAACTCCACGCTCCTGTCATTACTAGACCACCAGGAAGACCAAGGAACCAGATGATTAGAGCAGGTGAGGAGGGTCGTCTACCAAAGAAGCGTTCTTGCAAAAAATGTGGAGTTATGGGGCATATTTCTAGGCTTTGTACGAATGCAGTGGATGCATCATTTGGAGAGGAGTAAAGATGGACAACAACCAATGCTGAGGAGAATGCATCAGCAATGGAGATTGCAGATGTAGTGGAGAATGCAGCAGCAATGGAGATTGAAGATGCAGTGGAGAATGCAGCAGCAAATGAAGCAATGGAGAATGCAGCAGCAATGAAGCATCTTGGTATGTGTTTGCATTTGTAGAATGCAGCTACCCTTTTGTTTGCATTTGTTCTCTTTTTTTCCTATGGCTTATAATTTTATTTACTAGATCTAGGGAGAAAAGGCCAAGAGATGAAGAAGCAGAAGATTTTGAAACCATGGCCTTTGATGGTTTTGAAGCTATAAGAGAGGAAGAGGAGTGGTAATTTTTCCAATTGTGCCTTTAAAGATTACTGAACCCATAGATGACCGTCAAATGGTCGTCAAGTGCTCGGCGAGTGGAACTACTCCATCAGCACCTCCACAGGGAAAACCCCAAGTAAAGCCCAAGATCAAAAGGAACAAGAGTCTGAAAGAAAAGAGCATCTCAACTAGGGAAACCAGGAGCAAGACGGTGAAGCCAGCTGCAAACACAAGGAGCAAGTCGAAAATTTGAATTAAGTTGTTGGGAAATGTTTGTGTTGTCAATTTGAGGGCGAGTCGATCGCTTAAAACTTGGTAGATTTGTATTAACATGTTGGCATCTTAAAACTTGGTAGATTTGAGCTATTGTGAAAACTTATCAGTTGTAATAATGTTGCTTCTACTTTGGTTTCTTATTTGAGTCAGAATTCAAATTTCCATCAAAATTTGAATTTAAATCAATATTTGAATTTGGGACAGAATTTGGATTCGAGCCAAAGTTGAAGTTGAACATTGGAGGTTCATTGCTCTGTGCGGTGAATTTGATCGAGCATTTGAAGTCCAATGTTCGTAGGTGAACAGTCCGAATGAGAAATGTGCTAGAAACGAGCTCGAAAGCTAGGGTAAACAGCCCTATTTGAAATCAAGTTTTTTTGACCTTGCCTAAATGAGGCATATATATTTTTATTAACACTTGTTCCATATATATAGGGTAAAAATGAAGTCTCGCTATTTATTGATTAATATTCATATTACTACATTTTTTTTGAAAAAATATGCTTTTAATTCAAAACCGTCAAATAAAACGTTTTAGATATGAAAACGAAAAAGTAAGTTCAGATCCTTCTTATTCACTCCAAAATGAAGCTATGGAGATTTTTCTGATTTTTTTTTGAATTATTTTGATTTTTTTTTCAAACCCTAAACCCCCTCTCCCTATTCTACGAACTCCGAACATGTTCATAGGTGATAGCTCATTTGTGTGAAGCCTTTTTTCATGAAAATGACCTACAACAAGTTTATATTTTTTCTCATAACCTTGTCACATATGACGGCTATGTGCGCAAGAATTACAACATTTTGAATTTTTTTGAATTTTTAAAAAACATTTGACCTTGATTTCGACATATCACTTCAAAAAATGATTTTTCAAAAAAACACCCCTATACCTAGTTTATATTTTTTATGTTAACTAGGTCTCATAAATGGACGAACTATGTTTGTTTTATATTTTTGCGATTTTTTCTAATTTAGTTATGGCATTTGAAATCTAGTCAAACCCTAATAACCCCATTGACTCGCTCATAACTCCAAACCCTAGCGTCGAACGTCCGCCGTCAGATCCTACCAACCGCCAAACACCACCCGTCAGATGTGGGGTAGGCATGTGCGATCCGCGTGATGCATCCTGATTGACTACTGCACAGTCCTTCTCAGGTTTTTTACGATCTGCCACACTTTACATATGAAATTGTATTTTTCGCACATGACCACCACATGTCAGTGTTAAGAGTTGGTTCAAATATTCAAACTTCAAAATACAATGTGGAAAATCGTCAATATAGCTTCCCTTTCTCCTCTTCTCCATCTGACAGACAAAGGCATCGAGCAGATCGAGCAATTCCTCTGTTTCTTTCCCCATCTTCTCGTTCTTCTTCCTCTCGAGCAATTCCTCTGTTTCTTCCTCTCGGGCGATATGTCGACCTCCTTGTCAGCCCCCTGTTCCACGTGGCCGGTGTATGGTCCAGTGCCGATGATTCGATGCACTGACTGCCCACTGACTGCGCCACTGAAGCGGTTGACTTCGAAGGAGGAGAAGAATGGGAACTTTGGGCGTGAGCTCGTCAAATGCGAGAGCAAGCCGGAGGGGCAGGTTAGATCTGAGCTTTCCTCGCATCCTTTATCTCTAATTTCTCAAAAAATCTATCAGATTTGGATTTAGGTTACATGATTTCGTTTTCAGATCGTGAAGAAATGCCACCATTTTGAGTGGATGGATGATTACATCCAGAGGCTTCAAGGGTTGGGCTTGCTGGATTCGAGGGGGAATGCAATCCGCGAGTTCAATCTGCCCCTTGACAGTGTCGCTCCGGCAGTAGCAGCGCGTCCGGAATACCCAACGATGGTAGATGTTGAACTGAAGACGGAATTGAAGAAGATGAACAAGAACTTCAAGCAGCTGATTGACTTGAAGAAGCAATCAAATCTGATAGCTTTAGGAATACTTTCTCTAGGAATTTTTTACTTGATGGCCATCTCTCATTAGAGATGTTTGTCTACTGTTGTTGCCACTGTTTAGCAATCCAAGTCTGTTTATCTCAAATGCAACTCTGTTTAGTGCAAGTGTCGATATCTGAATGTATGCAATTTACTGTTAAGTTTCGACACTTTCAGTTTCGGCAGAAGACAACTACCAGTTCAGTGATAGGATTATTTTGTTAGCTAATAACCTCGAGTGTTGGATCATACCCTAGCTCGTCAGATGACAGTAAGCAGTACTTGAGCAGCACAAGGGATATACATCAAGTTCATCTCTTCTCTCACGCACTTGCCAAACTTTTGTCCTCGAGTTTGTCAGTTCTGCTAGAAAAAAACCTAGTTCATGGGCCCAAAGAGAATCAAGATGCAATAGGCCCACAGAGGATAAATGAGGCCCAGAAACAAGCGATGTTTCTTTTTTTGTTCAGGAATGATTGCTTTGTTATTTTTTGTTTCTGATTGCTTTTTTCATTAATTTGATTGCCCAATCTCTTCTATCTCATTGAGGAATTTTTTTGGCTTTCCTTTATGGGTCCCTTCATTTTCTAGAATCAAAGTATTTGCAAACCGCATTATTATTATGCCTAGAGAACCAATACTTCATGATCAGAAAAAGAGGTCCAACCCTCTTTTTTATATACTTCAAACATAGTGTAGTTTTCTACATATTAAAGTATATAAAACTACACTTTTGACTAAAGCCAAACATCTCAAAGTATTTGATACTTCAATATTTCTGAAAACCAAAGTATTCTTGGAATACCTAAAAACTACAGAGCTCTCAAACCAAAGGCGTGTACAAATGTACAATATGTTCTTATTTTTAGAAGGCATCTATAAACACATCATTTTTAGTTAGTTTGGTTAATTTTTCCCACGCCAATTAGCCGTGTCTAAACTTGGGACAAACAAAATACAAACATAACAACACATTAATATAACACACATAACTTAACTTAGATAGGGTTGCTAGGGCAACATAAGTTCTTACATATAACACGACACCGATAGATAATAATAATTAACCTTACATAGATAGGGTAGCTAGCTTGGGCAACACACACACCAAACTCACACTACATAGTAGATAGGGTAGCTAGGGCAACACCGCCATGTCTTCACCGTCGTCTTCACCTTAACCGCCGACTTCATCGTCTTCTTCGCTGCCAGCTTCAGTACTGCTCCTCCTCAAGGCCGTTGTCGCCGAGGTAGTACGGGAGGCTGTGCATGCGGTTGCGAGCGGGGAAGACGCTCTCGAAGTCGGTGAAGATGTTATAGGTGGTCAATGCGATGAACTCGCACCCACACCAATACACCTTGCCGAGCAGGTAGTAGGCATCGAACCTGTTGGTGAAGTGGACGACGAGCCCTACCATTGGAGCGTTGGCGTGGGGACGCTGCTCCATGAGGTTGAACATGGGCGGCGAGCCCACCGGGAGGTGGTGGAAGCCCGCACGGAGGAACCCCCGTGCAAGCTCAGTGCTACCCCTCTAGCGTGAGAACGCCCACACGCGGAGCGATGCCTCGACGACGACGTTGGCGGGGTAACGCCATTCGGGCACAGTGGGCGGCTCTTGGAACGTCGGCCCATTGTACTGCATCTTGCTCGCTTCGCTGAGTGGAACGGCTTTGGCTTTTGGGGAAGAAGAGAAGTGGGAGGCGCAGATGGATCTGTAGAAGAAGAGGCAATGAAGGGCAGTTTAAATAGCCAGGGGAGACGAAGTGCGTACATGCGCAAACGGCGTAGATCGTGACTTGATACGACTCCGTCATATCTATAATTTTTGTTTGTTCCATGCCAATATTCTACAACTTTCATATACTTTTGGCAACTTTTTATACTATTTTTGGGACTAACATATTGATCCAGTGCCCAGTGCCAGTTCCTGTCTGTTGCATGTTTTTGGTTTCGCAGAATATCCATATCAACCGGAGTCCAAACGGGATAAAAACGAACGGAGGTACTTTTTGGAATATTTGGAAAATATGGAGGAAAAATCAACGCGAACCAGTGTCCGAGGTGGGCACGAGGTAGGGGGCGCCCCCCTAGGGCACGCCCCTGACCCTTGTGACCCACCTGTAAGGTGGTTGACGCTCTTCTTTTGCCACAAGAAAGCTAATTTTCGGAAAAAAAAATCATGGCGAAGGTTTCAGGCCAATCAGAGTTACGGATCTCCATATATACACGAAACGGTGAAACAGAGCCACGAGAGAACGCAGAAACAGAGAGAGACAGAGAGACAGATCCAATCTCGGAGGGGCTCTCGCCCCTCCCACACCATGGAGACCATGGACCAGAGGGGAAACCCTTCTCCCATCTAGGGAGGAGGTCAAGTAAGAAGAAGAAGAAGAAGGAGGGGGGCTCTCTCCCCCTCGCTTCCGGTGGCACCGGAGTGCCACCGGGGGCCATCATCATCACCGCGATCTACACCAACACCTCCGCCATCTTCACCAACATCTTCATCACCTTCCCCCATCTATCTACAGCGGTCCACTCTCCCGCAACCCGCTGTACCCTCTACTTGAACATGGTGCTTTATGCTTCATATTACTATCCAATGATGTGTTGCCATCCTATGATGTCTGAGTAGATTTTCGTTGTCCTATTGGTGGTTGATGAATTTCTATGATTGATCTAATTTGCTTGTAGTTATGTTGCTGTCCTTTGGTGCCCATCATATGATTGCGCGCATGGATCACACCCTAGGGTTAGTTGTGTGTTGATAGGACTATGTATTGGAGGGCAAGAGTGACAGAAGCTTCAACCTAGCATAGAAATTGATGCACAGGGGATTGAAGGGGGACCAATATATCTTAATGCTATGGTTGGGTTTTACCTTAATGAACGTTAGTAGTTGCGGATGCTTGCTAATAGTTCCAATCATAAGTGCATAGAATTCCAAGTCAGGGATGACATGCTAGCAGTGGCCTCTCCCACATAATACTTGCTATCAGTCTAGTAAAGTAGTCAAATGCTTAGGGGAAATTTCACAACGCCTATCACCACTTTTCCACACTCTCTATATTTACTTTATTGTTTATTTACTTAAACAACCCCTACTTTTTATTTACATACTCTTTATTATCTTGCAAACCTCTCCAACAACACCTACAAAGTACTTCTAGTTTCATACTTGTTCTAGGTAAAGCGAACGTCAAGTGTGCGTAGAGTTGTATCGGTGGTCGATAGAACTTGAGGGAATATTTGTTCTACCTTTAGCTCCTCGTTGGGTTGGACACTCTTACTTACCGAAAACTGTTGCGATCCCCTATACTTGTGGGTTATCAAGACCTTTTTCTGGCGCCGTTGCCGGGGAGCAATAGCGTGGGGTGAATATTCTCGTGTGTGCTTGTTTGCTTCATCACTAAGTAATTTTTATTTGCTATTCTTAGTTGTTCTTTATCTTTAGTTATGGATATGGAACACGAAATACCAAAAAAATTAGGTGTACTTTCTGCTCATGGAGATGGGGAACCTCCTAAAACCCTCGATGCTGGTTATGTGAAAAATATTATGTACTACTTTAATAATCCTAAGAAAACCCCATTCAATTATGTAATGGGAGTAACGTTGGATCAACGTCAATACTTTAGGGATTACTGCTTGACACAAAAAGGGAAACTATTATGGGATCAAATTCATATATTGAAATGGTATGATAGGCAACTATGCTTGAGATATGATTATACTTGTTGCTCTAGGATGAAGGCTCCACACCTTCCCTTTTCATGCAAATTTGATGATAATAAGACCTTAGCTTCTTATGCTAATGGTATATATGATTATTATGATGTGGAACAAACAGAAGAATTTGCTGCTTTTATGGGTGCTTATGAAATTGAATCTATGTTTAAAGAGTTTGAATATTTTGATGATGCTGTTTATAGAACTGAAAATTTAGCTATCCTGAAAAAATGTTATGAGAATTCTGAATACAATTACGAAATTAATGCGCTTATTGAGAAAGTCTCCACTGTCCAAGAAGAGACTAATATTTCGCAGGAATCTATGGAAGAAGAAGTTGATGAAATTGTGAGCTCATTGGATGAAAAAAGACGAGGAGGAGAGCGAAGAACAAAAGGAGGAAGAGCGGATTAGCTACCCGTGCCCACCTTCTAATGAGAGTAACTCTTCAACTCATACATTGTTTAATTTCCCTTCGTACTTACCGAAGGATGATTGCTATGATGATTGTTATGATCCCTTTGATTCTCTTGAAATATCCCTTTTTGATGATGCTTGCTATGCTTCTGGCCAAGATGCCAATATGAATTACGCTTATGGAGATGAACTTGCTATAGTTCCTTATGTTAAACATGAAATTGTTTCTATTGCACCCACACATGATAGTCCTATTATCTTTTTGAATTCTCCAAACTACACTATATGGAGAAGTTTGCTCTTATTAAGGAATATATTGATGGGTTGCCTTTTACCATTGCACATGATGATTTTGATGAATATAATATGCATGTGCTTGCTGCTCCTACTTGCAATTATTATGAGAGAGGGACTATATCTCCACCTCTCTATGTTTCCCACATGATAAAATTGCAAGAAACTATTCATACTATGCATCGGCCTTTAATATGTGTGCATGAATTGTTCTTTTATGACATGCCAATGCATAGGAATAGAGTTAGACTTCGTTGTTGTATGATATATGTTACTTTGTGCTCACCACTAAATTACAAATCATGTTAATTAAAATTGGCTTTGATATACCTTGGGATCCGGGTGGATTCATTACTTGAGCACTAAATGCCTAGCTTAATGGCTTTAAAGAAAGCGCTGCCAGGGAGACAACCTGGAAGTTTTAGAGAGCCATTTATTTCTATTGTGTGCTTTTATAAAGTTTAGAAATAAAAATAATGTGCCAAGGATTTGCCTTTAGGATGTTTACATTTGTTTGATGGTTTGTACGGTGCAGGACAGATTTGGCTGTAGTGCGGGATTTTACATTTTTAGCTGGAACGTCAAATGGTTCTGACTCTTTTTGCACTATCTTCCTATAATTTTTTTAATTTTTCCTAATTTTGGTAGAATTTTTCAAGTATCATAAGTATGGTGAATGTTTAGATTATTACAGACTGTTCTGTTTTAGATAGATTCTGTTTTTGATGCATAGTTTGCTTGTTTTGATGAAACTATCAATTTATATTAGTGGATTAAGCCATGAAAAAGTTATATTACAGTATACACAATGAAAAAAAATATGAATTGGTTTTCCACATTACTTAGAGTAGTGATTTGCTTTATTATACTAACGGATCTTACCCAGTTTTCTATTGAAGTTTTGTGTGGATGAAGTGTTCGATGATCGAGAAGGTCTCGATGTGAGAAGAAGGAAGAGAGGCAAGAGATCAAGCTTAGGGATGCCCGAGGCACCCCAAGTAAATATTCAAGGAGACTCAAGCGTCTAAGCTTGGGGATGCCCCGGAAGGCATCCCCTCTTTGTTCAACAAGTATCAGTATGTTTTCGGATTTGTTTCGTTCATGCGATATGTGCAATCTTGGAGCGTCTTTTGCATTTAGTTTTAATTTTTCTTTTATGCACCATGCTGGTATGAGATGGTCCTTGGTTGATTTATATAATGCTCTTTGCACTTCACTTATATCTTTTGAGTATGGCGTTATAGAATGCTTCATGTGCTTCACTTTTATCATTTGAAGTTTGGATTGCATGTTTCTCTTTACATAGAAAACTGTCATTTGTAGAATGCTCTTTTGCTTCACTTATATTCGTTAGAGCACGGGCATATCTTTTGTAGAAAGAATTAAACTCTCTTGCTTCACTTAAATCTATTTAGAGAGATGACATGAATTGGTCATTCAAATGGTTAGTCATAGAATCCTACATAAAACTTGTAGATCACTGAATGTGATATGTTTGATTCCTTGCAATAGTTTTGCGATATAAAGATGGTGAATTAGAGTCATGCTAGTGGGTAGTTGTGGATTGTAGAAATACTTGTGCTGAGGTTTGTGATTCCCGTAGCATGCACGTATGGTGAACCATTATGTGATGAAGTCGGACCATGATTTATTTATTGATTGTCTTCCTTATGAGTGGCGGTCGGGGATGAGCGATGGTCTTTTCCTACCAATCTATCCCCCTAGGAGCATGCGTGTAGTACTTTGTTTTGATGACTAATGTTGAGTCCATGGATTATACGCACTCTCACCCTTCCACCATTGCTAGCCTCTCTAGTACTGCGCAACTTTCACCGGTACCATAAACCCACCATATACCTTCCTCAAAACAGCCACCATACCTACCTATCATGGCATTTCCACAGCCATTCCGAGATATATTGCCATGGAAATTTCATCATCATCATATACATGACTTGAGCATTCATTGTTATATTGCTTTGCATGATCGTAAGATAGCTAGCATGACGTTTTCATGGCTTGTCCATTTTTTGATGTCATTGCTACGCTAGATCATTGCACATCCTGGTACACCGGCAGAGGCATTCATATAGAGTCATATCCTTGTTCTAGATATCGAGTTGTAATATTGAGTTGTAAGTAAATAAAAGTGTGATGATCATCATTATTAGAACATTGTCCCATGTGAGGTTATCAAAATAAAAGTGGCCAAAGAAGCCCCCAAAAAAAGAGAGGCCAAAGAAGCCTACAAAAAATGAGAGAAAAAGAGAGAAGGGGCAATGTTACTATCCTTTTACCACACTTGTGCTTTAGATTAGCACCATGTTCTTCATATAGATAGTCTCTTGAGTTATCACTTTCATATACTAGTGGGAATTTTCATTATAGAACTTGGCTTGTATATTCCAACGATGGGCTTCCTAAAATGCCCTAGGTCTTCATGAGCAAGCAAGTTGGATGCACACCCACTTAGTTTCAGTTTGAGCTTTCGTATACTTATAGCTCAAGTGCATCCCTTGCATGGCAATCCCTACTCACTCACATTGATATCTATTGATGGGCATCTCTATAGCCCGTTGATACGCCTAGTTGATGTGAGACTATCTTCCCCTTTTTGTCTTCTCCACAACCACCATTCTATTCCACCTATAGTGCTATGTCCATGGCTCACGCTCATGTATTGCGTGAAAGTTGAAAAGGTTTGAGAACGTCAAAAGTATGAAACAATTGCTTGGCTTGTCATCGGGGTTGTACATGATGTGAGTATTTTGTGTGAAGAAGATGGAGCATAGCCAGACTATATGATTTTGTAGGGATAACTTAATTTGGCCTTGTTATTTTGAAAAGACATGATTGCTTTATTAGTGGGCTAGAAGTATTATTGTTTACCTACAAAAATTATCTTTATCAAGATTATGCTAGGTAGCATTCCACATCAAAAATTATCTTTTTATCATTTACCTACTCGAGGACGAGCAGGAATTAAGCTTGGGGATGCTGATACGTCTCCGTCGTATCTATAATTTTTGATTGTTCCATGCCAATATTCTACAACTTTCATATACTTTTGGCAACCTTTTATACTATTTTTGGGACTAACATATTGATCCAGTGCCCAGTGCCAGTTCCTTTCTGTTGCATGTTTTTGGTTTCGCAGAATATCCATATCAAATGGAGTCCAAACGGGATAAAAACGGACGGAGATACTTTTTGGAATATTTGGAAAATCTGGAGGAAAAATCAACGTGAACCAGTGTCCGAGGTGGGCACGAGGTAGGGGGCGCCCCCCCTAGGGCATGCCCCTGACCCTCGTGACCCACCTGTAAGGCGGTTGACGCTCTTCTTTTGCCGTAAGAAAGCTAATTTTCGGAAAAAAAATGACGGCGAAGGTTTCAGGCCAATCGGAATTACGGATCTCCATATATACACGAAACGGTGAAACAGAGCCAGGAGAGAACGCAGAAACAGAGAGAGACAGAGAGACATATCCAATCTCGGAGGGGCTCTTGCCCCTCCCACGCCATGGAGGCCATGGACCAGAGGGGAAACCCTTCTCCCATCTAGGGAGGAGGTCATGGAAGAAGAAGGAGGGGGCGCTCTCCCCCTCGCTTCCGGTGGCACCGGAGTGCCACCGGGGCCATCATCATCACCGCGATCTACACCAACACCTCCGCCATCTTCACCAACATCTCCATCACCTTCCACCCTCTATCTACAGTGGTCCACTCTCCCGCAACCCGTTGTACCCTCTACTTGAACATGGTGCTTTATGCTTCATATTATTATCCAATGATGTGTTGCCATCCTATGATGTCTGAGTAGATTTTCGTTGTCCTATCGGTGGTTGCTGAATTGCTATGATTGATTTAATTTGCTTGTGGTTATGTTGCTGTCCTTTGGTGCCCATCATATGATTGCGCACGTGGATCACACCCTAGGGTTAGTTGTATGTTGATAGGGCTATGTATTGGAGGGCAAGAGTGACAGAAGCTTCAACCTAGCATAGAAATTGATGCATACGGGATTGAAGGGGGACCAATATATCTTAATGCTATGGTTGGGTTTTACCTTAATGAATGTTAGTAGTTGCGGACGCTTGCTAATAGTTCCAATCATAAGTGCATAGAATTTCAAGTTAGGGATGACATGCTAGCAGTGGCCTCTCCCACATAATACTTGCTATCGGTCTAGTAAAGTAGTCAAATGCTTAGGGGCAATTTCGCAACTCCTACCACCACTTTTCCACACTCGCTATATTTACTTTATTGTTTCTTTACTTAAACAGCCCCTACTTTTTATTTACATACTCTTCATTATCTTGCAAACCTCTCCAACAACACCTACAAAGTACTTCTAGTTTCATACTTGTTCTAGGTAAAGCGAACGTCAAGTGTGCGTAGAGTTGTATCGATGGTCGATAGAACATGAGGGAATATTTGTTCTACCTTTAGCTCCTTGTTGGGTTCGACACTCTTACTTATCGAAAACTGTTGCGATCCCCTATACTTGTGGGTTATCATGACTCAATGCGTGCGTGAACCGATGCGATCATCAATGTGGGAATGTGAATCGATGCGAGCGTGCTTTGCGGGCTCTGCGTTGGCGGCTGCCTGCCTCCCCCTTCTGCGTGCTCTGCGTTGGCGGCTGCCTGCCTCCCACAACTGAATCGAGCGGCAGCCATGTGGCGTGAAATGATGCCTCGACATATGGACGCGAGCGTGCGTGCAGCCTGCCCCTTCTGCCACTAGCACGTATGCCTGCGAAGCGTGAAATAACGCTGCGCAGCGACTGAATCCACCAGCAACCGTGCGGCACGGATCGATGCGTGCGTGTCGGCGTGCACGCATGCGATTAGGTCTAGGTCACTAGATGCATGCGTGGCGGTGGTCGCATGCATAGCAGGCTACATCGATGCCAAAGCCGGGCATGCATAGCAGGTTGCATCCATCGATAGCAGGACTTTTTAATTTATTACCAACAAACTAACGGCCCATCCTATGGACACAAACACGGCCCAACCAGCGAAGCCACAACCACAGTCAACAGAGTCCAACGTGGCCCCACAAGTCAGTTAACGGCCAAGACGGCAAATGTCTGTTATGAACATTTGTGAGAGTTTCAGCTAAGGGAGTGGGGAAAAGTGAGCAAATGTTTGAAGCGTGGGGAAAACTGAGCACAACTAAGGAATTGGGGGCACAGATGGAATAAGCCCATAAGATAAATATGTTTGGTATTTTTATGGTATAGATTGGAAAATAAAGATTGCAAAATAATCGGCGACAAAAATGGCTTGTTGACGGGAGATTAATATAATGGAGAATAGACCCAGGGGGCATAGGTTTGACTAGTGGCTTCTCTCAAGATAGCAAATTCTACGGTGGGTGAACAAATTACTATCGAGCAATTAACAGAAAAGCGCATAGTTATGAGAATATCTAGGCATGATCACGTATATAGGCATCACGTCTGCGACAAGTAGACCGAAATGACTCTGCATCTACTACTATTACTCCACACATCGACCGCTATCCAGCATGCATCTAGAGTATTAAGTTCATAAGAACAGAGTAACACATTAGGCAAGATGACATGATGTAGACAGATAAACTCAAGCAATATGATATAAACCCCATCTTTTTATCCTCGTTGGCAACAATACAATACGTGCCTTGTTGCCCCTGCTGTCACTGGGAAAGGACACCGCAAGATTGAACCCAAAGCTAAGCACTTCTCCCATTGCAAGAAAGATCAATCTAGTAGGCCAAACAAAATTGATAATTCGAAGAGACTTGCAAAGATATTTAAATCATGCAGAAAAGATTTCAGAGAAGAATCAAATATTGTTCATAGATAATCTTGATCATAAACCCACAATTCATCGGATCTCGACAAACACACCGCAAAAAGAATTACATCGAATAGATCTCCAAGAGAATCGAGGAGAACTTTGTATTGAGATCCAAAGAGAGAGAAGAAGCCATCTAGCTAATAACTATGGACCCGAAGGTCTATGGCAAACTACTCACACATCATCGAAGAGGCTATGGTGTTGATGTAGAAGCCCTCTGTGATCGATTCCCCCTTTGGCGGAGCGCCGGAAAAGGCCCCAAGATGGGATCTCACGGGTACAGAAGATTGCGGAGGTGGAAATAGGGTTTCGTGGTGCTCCTGGATGTTTTCGAGGTATATGGGTATATATAGGAGGAAGAAGTACGTCGATGGAGCTGCGAGGGGCCCACGAGGGTGGGGGCGCGCCTACCCCCCTGTGCGCGCCCTACTGCCTCGTGGCCTCCTCGCTTCTTTCTTGACGTCCACTTCAAGTCTCGTGGATCACGTTTGTTCCATAAATAACTCTCCCCGAGGTTTCATTCCGTTTGGATTCCGTTTGATATTCCTTTTCTGTGAAACAGTGAAATAGGAAAAAAACAACAATTTGCACTGGCCTTTGGTTAATAGTTTAGTCCCAAAAATAATATAAAAAGGTATATTCAAGCCCATTAAACATCCAAAACAAATAATATAATAGCATGGAACAATCAAAAATTATAGATACATTGGAGACGTATCATTGATCTTCCACCAAATAAACCAACTAGCATTAACTACAAGGAGTAATCAACACTATTAGCAACCCACAGGTACCAATCTGAGGTTTTGGAACAAAGATTGAATACAAGAGATGAACTAGGGTTTGAGAGGAGATGGTGCTGGTGAAGATGCTGATGAAGATTGGCCCTCCCTCGATGAGAGGATCGTTGGTGATGACGATGGCTTCGATTTTCCCCTCCCGGAGGGAAGTTTCCCCGATAGAATAGCTCCGCCAGAGCCCTAGATTGCTTCTGCCCAGGTTTCGCCTTAAACGGAGACGCTTCATCCTGAAAGCTTCCTTATGATCTTTTCTAGGTGAAAACCCTCCGTATAGCAGAAGATGGGCACTGGGGGCTGGCCAGGGGGCCCACAAGCTCAAGGTACGCCCCCAGGGGGTAGGGCGCGCCCCCAGGCTTGTGGCCACGTGGTGGGTCTCTTCTGTTGTTTCTTTGCCCAATATTTTTTATATATTCCAAAACAATTCTCCGTAAAGTTTCAGGACATTTGGAGTTGTGCAGAATAGGTATCTCAGATTTGCTCCTTTCTGATCCAGAATTCCAGCTGCCGGCATTCTCCCTCTTCATGTAAACCAAGTAAAGAAGCGGAGAGGCATGACTGCAATTCCAGCTTTGCTGCAGCCTAAAGCACGGAACGAACATAGTCCTTGTAGCTATGGATGGATACTTTGGGAAAAGCAAAGCCAAATATAGGCCCTGCAGTACATACCATGACACAGATGGCGATCACTGAGGGAGTCCTGGATTAGGGGGTCCTCGGGCGTTCGGGCTATGTGATGTGGGCCAGACTGGTGGGCCCTGAAGATACAAGATAGAAGGCTTCCCCCCGTGTCCGGGTGGGACTCTCCTTGGCACGGAAGGCAAGCTTGGTGTTCGGATATGAAGATTCCTTTCTCTGTAAACCGACTCTGTACAACCCTAGCCCCCTCCGGTGTGCACATGAATCGGAGGGTTTAGTTGGTAGAGGCAATCATAATCATACATGCTAGACATATAGTGTTTAGCCATTACGATCTCAAGGTAGATCAACTCTTGTAACCCCTATACTCATCAAAGTCAATCAAGCAGGAAGTAGGGTATTACCTCCATTAAGAGGGCCCGAACCTGGGTAAACATCGTGTCCCCTGCCTCTTGTTACCTTTGATCCTTAGACGGACAGTTTGGGTCCCCCTACCGAGATCTACCGGTTTTGACACCGACATTGGTGCTTTCATTGAGAGTTCCTCTGTGCTATCGTCAACGGATTCGATGGATCGTTCGATCATCCACTATGATGCTATTTCGGGGGAGATTTCCCCCCGGGCCAAAATTTCGTATTCGGTAGATTCGCGCTGCGTGTCAACTCGATTGGCCACCTCGAGCAAATTTACAGCTACACCCCAGGTCATCAGATCAGTTTCGGGAAACTAAACTATGTCGCCGATATACGAGGAGATTTGATCTTCGAAGGGTTTGCGGCCTCGATTTCCGCTCTGGCCTTAGATCCAGAGCAGGCCGTCGGGTCTGAAGACGGGAGTTTAGAGCCCGCCGGACTCTCTGCGATTATGGAGCATGCTACCGGAGAACTGGAGGAGACGGCGTCATCGGCGAATCCAAAGACGAATCGAACCCTCCTTACCACTAAAGCACTGGACACTCCACCAGACTCTAAGTCCGAACTCTCAAGGTCCGTGTCAAGCGGCCGCCGCTAGGAGGCTCCAACTCTGGATAGCCCCATGGACTCTCGTTTCTTGGTCCAACCCTCGCCTTTAAACGAGGCTCTAGACTTAATGTGATCACTCGCCATTATGGAAGGATCGCTTTCGAATTATGCCTAGCCCAGACTAGGGGCTGAGAGCGGGGAATTTTACGTCCCACCCACCACCCACTTCATAGCCACTATCGAAGATCTAACCGACATGCTGGACTATGCCTCCGAAGACATTGACGGTATGGACGACGATGCCGGAGACGAACAAGGCCAAAACCCTCCGTATCAGACAATGGACGACCACCTCCACATATGACGTGTACATGGTGGACACACCCAAAGAGGATGGCGACGACGGCAAGGAGGATCCGGTTGAGGAAAAGCCTGTCGAAGCCCCTCTAAAGCGTCGACATCAGCGGCACCGCTCAAAATCACGTCGCGACAAAGACGGCAATACTGACACCAAAGACAATAATACTCCGGAGAATGCCGAAGACCCTGAAGCCCCTGTAGAGCCAACATCCGAACATGATGATTGGGAGGATAGGCAAGTAAACCCCAACGATCATGTGGGGAATGAGGACTCGGAGGATAGTAACTACCTACCGATCTCAGAAGAAGATGTGAGCCTCGGTGACGCAGATTTCATCATGCTGGAGGAACCCCTCGAACAAGAGCGCTTTAAGCGCCGGCTAATCACCGCCGTAAGAAGCCTGAAAAAGAAGCAGCAGCAGCAGCTTAAAGCCGATCAGGACTTACTCAATGACAGATGGACTAACGTCTTGGCAGTCGAGGAATACGGCCTCGAACGTCCAACAAAGAGCTACCCAAAGCGCAAGCTGCTACCCCAATTCGACGACGAGGCACTGGAGCCCATACCACCAACGCGTGACGCTGCTGACAGACCTAACCGACCACCGCATGGCCGGGACAGAGCGGCAACTAAAACCAAGCACCCGCACCACCTCGCCATAAAAGCAATGGAACGGTGGCTCCAGAATACACATATGACCTCCGACAGGACCTGGACAATAGAGTTGGTCAAACCAGATCAATCTATGGATCAAGGGGACGTGCCCCAGCATGAGAGGACGGCCGTTAGGCCTGGCGCGACAAGTACAACCTCACTCGGCTCGAAAATCGCATCTGGACTTCATCTGGACTGTGTCGTGACATTACCCGATATAGGGGCGCCGCACACCCCCTATGCTTCACCGATGAGGTAATGGAGCACTACTTCTCGGAAGGATTTAAACCCGTGAACATCGACTCATATGACGTCATGACGGACCCTACAACCTGGATTGAAGATTTTCTTCTCCACATACACATGGCTCGCATGACAACCTACATGCCATCAAATACCTCCACTTGAAACTTAAGGGACCGGCATGACACTGGTTAAACAGCCTCCCAGAAAATTATATTGGCGTCTGGGAAGATTTGGAAGATTCCTTTGGAGACAACTTCCAAGATACCTATGTACGGCCCTCAGACGCTGATGACCTCAGTCACATAGTCCAGCAACCGGGAGAGTCATCTCGGAAACTCTAGACAAGGTTCTTAATTAAAAATAACCAAATTGTTGACTTTCCAAGTACCGAAGCCCTCGCGGCCTTTAAACACAGCGTCCGCGACCAATGGCTCGCCCGACACCTCGTCCAAGAAAAACCAAAGTCCATGGCAGCCCTTACTGCACCAATGACCTGCTTTTGCGTAGGAGAAGACAGTTGGCTAGCCCGCAGAAGCAATAGCACCAGCGACCCTGGCACCTCTGAAGCCAGGGACGGCAATGGCAAACCACGACGCAACAAGCACAAGCATCGAATCAATAAAAAAAGTACTGAAGACACAACGATCAATGCTAGATTCAGCGTCTCTAAATCCGGTCAATGGAAGAAGCCATTCAAAGGAAACAGAGATGGTCCATCTAGAATACTTGATTGGCCTTGCCAGATTCATGGCACCCCCGATAAGCCTTCCAATCATACCAACAGAAACTGTTGGTTCTTTAAACAGGCCGGCAAGCTTAACGCCGAACATAAAGGGGAAGGGCTGCCCAGCGAGGATGACGATGAAGAGCCTCGCCCAGCGAACACAGGGGGACAGAAGAAATCCCCCCCCCCCGACGTAAAAACGGTGAATATGATATATATGTCACACATATCCCCAAGTGGGAGCGCAAGCGCGCGTTAAGGGACGTCTACATCGTTGAGCCGGTCGCCCCAAAATTCAACCCATGGTCGGCTTGTCCGATCACCTTCGATCAAAAGGACCACCCAGCCAGTATCCATCATGGAGGTTCGGCAGCTCTGGTCCTCGATCCAATCATCGACGGATTCCACCTTACTCGAGTCCTCATGGACGGCGGCAGTAGTCTCAACCTGCTCTGTCAGGACACTATCCGCAAAATGGGCATTGATCCGTCAAGAATCAAGCCCACTAAAACTACCTTTAAAGGAGTAATACCTGGTGTAGAGGCCCGCTGCACGGGCTCAATAACATTGGAAGTCGTCTTTGGTTCGCCAGACAACTTCCGAAGTGAAGGCTTGATCTTCGATATCACCCCCTTCCGCAGTGGATATCACGCACTGCTCGGACAAAACGATTTCGCATGTTTTAATGCGGTCCCGCACTATGCTTATCTAAGGCTCAAGATGCCCGGCCCACGTGGCGTCATTAAAATCAATGGAAACATGGAACGCTCCCTCCATACTGAGGAGCATACCACAGCCATTTTGGCCGAAGTACAGAGCGGCCCTGTCAAGCTGCACACCTCATCGGCCATCAAGCCGCCAGACTTTATTAAACAAGACCGGCCAGTTCTGCATGCTGACATCTCGGTAATTCCAGGGCTGGACTAGCAATTTAGCCTCCATCGATCGCCACACACATCCGCGGAATTCGTAACGCATGTGCATAATTATGCATTCAAAATACCTTGGGCATCAGCGGAGGCACAATACGGACATGCCCATAGTACTGTTCAGCCCTATATGGCCTTCCCCTTTTCCTTAATTATTTTTTTCTCTTTTACCACAGGTGAATTAAAACCTATTCATCCTACGGACTTACAAGGACTCTTTTCGAGCCCGGTTTTAGTACAAATAGCCTAAGACCATTCCTCTCAAGGAATCTCTCTCTAAGGAGAAAGCGGCGTAGACGTGTGGCAGGAGGTCCAAAGGATTTTGTAGACCAAAACTTTATTCAAGAACCTGTATAGAGGTTTTCCCCTTCTTCTTAGACCCCTGGCATATAAAATGGCCTTGGTGATTAAGGTGCCCTCTGTAAGATCACGTTTTGACGTATCAATCAGATTCCAGTGAAAACAATTTTTATTCAGTATCGCCTTTATTCATAGCCTATATGTCGTCTCCTGAGTTGTCTCACTCCACAACTCAGCAAAAATTGCCAGGGGCTCTATATGGCCACACATGTGTCGCTAAACAAAAGCCCGAATAGTTTTATAGAACAATTCAGCGTCCCGAGCTTGGCATTATATGCATCGCCTCTGAATCATGTCTTTGGTTAATAGTTGGGTTGCCCGACTCCTGTGTTTGCTACCTTACGTTCCATTTGTTCGGCTAGGGTAGTAAAGGGAGAACTACTACGATCGTGTTTCTGGTTCGTCCGGTCAAGCACCTCAGTAGAGAAAGCCGATAACTAACGGTCATGATGCGGCGAGAGCTGGTCAGCCATTCGGCGATTTATTAAAATCTTTAGTGATTGTTTCCATATTATACGAAGGACCGTTTTTCCGGTCACATACGTAACGCATCCGCATCTGGATAGCCGCATACATACCAGGGGCTATCCTCTAGCCCCATCGTCAAACTCCTATGGCTAAGTGAGAGTGGTAAAGCCACATAGTCCGATTGCCTGGTTCGCCACACTAACACCTCCTTCACAGACCAAGACGTTGGGTTAAGTGTGATCATGTGCTATTCCGAACACCCCCGTAGTATCTACGTGGGGCCCGAAGCCGATGACTAGAAAACTCTCAGGAATACAAAAATGATTGCACAGGAGGGAAGAACTTTCAGACAAAGGCACAAATATATTACAAAGACTTGATATATAATAAAAACGTCTGGACAATTCGGTTACATTTATTCGAACATAATGTCCTTTGAGCATTGACCCTCTATCAAGCGAGCACTATCGGTGTCAAAACCGGCGGATCTCGGGTAGGGGGTCCCGAACTGTGCGTCTAGGATCGATGGTAACAGGAGACGGGGGACACGATGTTTACCTAGGTTCGGGCCCTCTCTATGGAGGTAATACCCTACCTCCTGCTTGATTGATCTTGATGAATATGAGTATTACAAGAGTTGATCTACCACGAGATCGTAATGGCTAAACCCTAGAAGTCTAGCCTATATGGGTATGGTAATGGGCATATGTGTTGTCCTTTCCAGACTATCCCCTTCGATTTATATAGACACCGAGGGGATCTAGGGTTTACATGGAGTCGGTTACATAAGAAGGAATCTTCAGTCACCAAGCTTGCCCTCCACGCCAAGTAGAGTCCAATCCGGACACGGTGCAGTCTTCGGTCTTTATGTCTTCACAGCCCATCAGTCCGGCCCATGGATAATAGGCCGGACACCCGAGGACCCCTTAGTCCAGGACTCCCTCAGTAGCCCCTCAACCTGGCTTTCAATGACGAGGAGTCCGGTGCACTGATTGTATTCGGCATTGTAAGGCGGGTTCCCCTTTCTCCGAACTCCAAGATAGTCTTCGGATGCAATGATAGTATCCTGACTTGTTACACACACCATACACAACCACAGAGAGAATATAATATTTGCACGAATCTAATCTGTTGACAGCTTTTTCCAACACGACATCATGTTTGTCCGGTTATAATTTCAAACCGTTTTTCTTCTGCCATTCCGCGCTTCGAGACGTGGTTGCTTAGGCACGTCTTGTCGAAACAGAGATCGTGCCCCCTTATTGCGGGATTCTCATCAATGCAGGCATGGGTAACTCAACCGTGCCATTTGTACAGCCCTAGGGAACAGGCAAATCCTAAGGCGAGTGAGGAGGCGTTTAATATTTGCTGCCTTTATAAGGGGATAAGGATTCCCTCTTCCTCTCCTCACGCTCTCTCTCTGTATCCGCCTTTCCGATCTCGAGCTCTAGCGCCCAAGTTCTCATCTCCTTTCCACTCAAGCAACCATGTCCGGATCTGGTGGTCAGGGCAAGTGGATGGTCTCCTCTGTCAAGGAGGACAACATTACTAAGCTCCGGGCGGCCGGATATTTGGCGAAGGAGATCGCCCATCGTCTGCCAGCTGATAACCCACAAGTATTGGGGATCAATTGTAGCCTCTTTTGATAAGTAAGAGTGTCGAACACAATGAGGAGCTAAAGGTAGAACAAATATTCGCTCAAGTTCTATCGACCACCGATACAACTCTACAAACGCTTGACGTTCCCTTTACCTAGAACAAGTATGAAACTAGAAGTACTTTGAAGATGTTTTTTGGATAGGTTTGCAAGATAATAAAGCGAACGTAAATAAAAGCTAGGACCTGTTTAGATAAATACACAACTAAATTAGTTTTAGTAGAGAGCTTTTTGTTATGAGAAAGTTATTTGTCCCTAGGCAATCGATAACTAGACCGTTAATCATTATTGCAATTTTATTTGAGGGAGAGGCATAAGCTAACATACTTTCTCTACTTGGATCATATGAAGTTATAATTGGAACTCTAGCAAGCATCCGCAACTACTAAACATCATTAAGGTAAACCCCAACCATAGCATTAAAGTATCAAGTCCTCTTTATCCCATATGTAAACAACCTACTTACTCGGGTCTGTGCTTCTGTCACTCACGCCACCCACCATAAGAAAATCATGAACATATTGCAAACCCTTCAGCGGGAATCCCTCATGCTTGCGCGACACGGAGAGCACCATAAGACAGCACCAATAATAAAACATGCAACTCAAACCAATCACGATCATCAATTAACCCATAGGACAAAACGGATCTACTCAAACATCATAGGATAGCCATACATCATTGGGAAATAATATATTGCGTTGAGCACCATGTTTCAGTAGAGATTACAGCGGGTAAAAGAGGGGTTACACCGCTGCATAGAGGGGGAAGAGTGGGTGATGATGGCGGTGAAGTTGTTGGTGAAGATTGCGGTGATGATGATGGCCCCAGGTGGCACTCCGGCGCCACCGGAAGAGAAGGGGAGAGGGGGCCCCTTCGTATTCTTCTTCCTTGACCTCATCCCTAGATGGGAGAAGGGTTTCCCCTTTGGTACTTGGCCTCCATGGCATGGGAGGGGCGAGAGCCCCTCCGAGATAGGATTTGTCTCTCTGTCTCTCTCTGTTTCTGCGTTCTCAGATTCTTCCCTTTCACCGTTTCTTATATTCCCGGAGTTCCGTAAGTCCGATTGGGCTGAAATTTTAACACGATCTCTATCCGGATATTAGCTTTCTTGTGGTGAAAGAAGGGCATCAACCGCCTTACGGGGTGGCCACGAGGGTCAGGTGCGAGCCTGCCCCCTGGGGCGCGCCCCCTACCTCGTGGGCCCCTCGAGCATCATCTCGCGTGGATTTTTCTTCCCAAAAATCATATATATTCAAAAAAATCTCCATCAGTTTTTATTCCGTTTGGAGTCCGTTTGATATGGATATTCTGTGAAACAAAAAAGATGCAACAAACAGGAACTGGCACTGGGCGCTGGATCAATATGTTAGTCCCAAAAATAGTATGAAAAGTTGCCAAAAGTATATGAAAGTTGTAGAATATTGGCATGGAACAATCAAAAATTATAGATACGACGGAGACGTATCAGCATCCCCAAGCTTAATTCCTGCTCGTCCTCGAGTAGGTAAATGATAAAAAAAGATAATTTTTGATATGGAATGCTACCTAGCATAATCTTGATCATGTAATCTAATCATGGCATGAATATTAAGACATGAGTGATTCAAAGCAATAGTCTATCATTTGACATGAAAACAATAATACTTCAAGCCTACTAATAAAGCAATCATGTATTTTCAAAATAACAAGGCCAAAGAAAGCTATCCCTACATAATTCATAAAGTCTGGCTATGCTCCATCTTCACCACACAAAATATTCACATCATGCACAACCCCGATGACAAGCCAAGCAATTGTTTCATACTTTTGATGTTCTCAAACCTTTTCAACTTTCACGCAATACATGAGCGTGAGCCATGGACATAGCACTATAGGTGGAATAGAATGATGGTTGTGGAGAAGACAAAAAGGAGAAGATAGTCTCACATCAACTAGGCGTATCAACAGGCTATGGAGATGCCCATCAATAGATATCAATGTGAGTGAGTAGGAATTGCCATGCAACGGATGCACTAAGAGCTATAAGTGTATGAAATCTCATATTGAAAACTAAGTGGGTGTTCATCCAACTTGCTTGCTCATGAAGACCTCGGGCATTTGAGGAAGCCCATCATCGGAATATACAAGCCAAGTTCTATAATGAAAATTCCCACTAGTATATGAAAGTGATAACTCAAGAGAATCTCTATATGAAGAACATGGTGCTACTCTGAAGCACAAGTGTGGTAAAAGGATAGTAACATTGCCCCTTCTCTCTTTTTCTCTCATTTTTTTATTTTTTATTTTTTGGGCCTTCTCTTTTTTTTGGCCTTTCTGCCCTTTTTTTTATTTTTTTTCGTCTCGAGTCTCATCCCGACTTGTGGGGGAATCATAGTCTCCATCATCCTTTCCTCACTGGGGCAATGATCTAATAATGATGATCATCACACTTTTATTTACTTACAACTCAATATTACAACTCGATACTAGAACAAATATATGACTCTATATGAATGCCTCCGGCGGTGTACTGGGATGTGCAATGATCTAGCGTAGCAATGACATCAAAAAAATGGACAAGCCATGAAAACATCATGCTAGCTATCTTACGATCATGCAAAGCAATATGACAATGAATGCTCAAGTTATGTATATGATGATGCTGGAAGTTGCACGGCAATATATCTCGGAATGGCTATGGAAATGCCATGATAGGTAGGTATGGTGGCTGTTTTGAGGAAAAGGTATATGGTGGGTTTATGGTACTGGCGAAAGTTGCGCGGTACTAGAGAGGCTAGCAATGGTGGAAGGGTGAGAGTGCGTATAATCCATGGACTCAACATTAGTAACAAAGAACTCACATACTTATTGCAAAAGTCTATTAGTAATCGAAACAAAGTACTATGCGCATGCTCCTAGGGGGATAGATTGGTAGGAAAAGACCATCGCTCGTCCCCGACCGCCACTCATAAGGAAGACAATCAATAAATAAATCATGGTCCGACTTCATCACATAATGGTTCACCATACGTGCATGCTACGGGAATCACAAACCTCAGCACAAGTATTTCTACAATCCACAACTACCCACTAGCATGACTCTAGTATCACCATCTTTATATCGCAAAACTATTGCAAGGAATCAAACATATCACATTCAGTAATCTACAAGTTTATGTAGGATTTTATGACTAACCATGTGAATGACCAATTCATGTCATCTCTCTAAATAGATTTAAGTGAAGCAAGAGAGTTTAATTATTTCTACAAAAGATATGCCCGTGCTCTAACAAATATAAGTGAAGCAAAAGAGCATTCTACAAATGACGGTTTTATATGTAAAGAGAAACATGCAATCCAAACTTCAAATGATATAAGTGAAGCACATGAAGCATTCTATAAAGCCATACTCAAAAGATATAAGTGAAGTGCAAAGAGCATTCTATAAATCAACCAAGGACCATCTCATACCAGCATGGTGCATAAAAGAAAAAATGAAAACTAAATGCAAAAGACGCTCCAAGATTGCATATATCGCATGAACGAAACGAATCCGAAAACATACCGATACTTGTTGAAGAAAGAGGGGACGCCTTCCGGGGCATCCACAAGCTTAGCCGCTTGAGTCTCCTTGAATATTTACTTGGGGTGCCTCGGGCATCCCCAAGCTTGAGCTCTTGCCTCTCTTCCTTCTTCTCACATCGAGACCTTCTCGATCATCGAACACTTCATCCACACAAAACTTCAACAGAAAACTCGGTAAGATCCATTAGTATAATAAAGCAAATCACTACTCTAAGTACTGTTGCAAACCAATTCATATTTTGTTTTTGCATTGTGTCTACTGTAATATGACTTTTCCATGGCTTAATCCACTGATATAAATTGATAGTTTCATCAAAACAAGCAAACTATGCATCAAAAACAGAATCTGTCCAAAACAGAACAGTCTGTAATAATCAGAACATTCACCATACTTCTGATACTTGAAAAATTCTGCCAAAATTATAAAAAAATAAAAAAATTGTATAGAAAGACAGTGCAGATAGAATCAGAACCATTTGACGTTCCATCTAAAAATGTAAAATCACGCACTACAGCCAAAGTTCCTGTCCTGCACCGTACAAACCAACAAGCATCTAAAACATCCTAAAGGCAGACCTTGGCACATTATTTTTATAATACAATGGAATTGTACAAGGGGATAATTATTTTTGTTGAAAAGTTTCTGTAATCAAGATTCACAAAGTTGCCATGAGCATGAACAAAGTTCAAGGAGCTCTCCCACTTCAACAATGCTTGTCTTTCTCACTTTCACTTTCCTTTTTGTAAAAGCTTTGGGTTCCCCTATTTATTTTTGTTGTTTTTAAACTATATAAAAGCACTCAACAGAAATAAATGACTCTCTAAAACTTCCGGGTTGTCTCCCTGGCAGCGCTTTCTTTAAAGCCATTAAGCTAGGCATATAGTGCTCAAGTAATGAATCCACCCGGATCCCAAGGTATATCAAAGACAATTTTAATTAACAATGATTTATAATTTAGTAGTGAAAACAAAGTAACATATATCATGCAACAACGAAGTCTAACTCTCTTCCTATGCATCGGCATATCATAAAAGAATAATTCATGCACACAAAGTAAAGGCCAATGCATAGTATAAACAGTTTCTTGCAATTTTATCATATTGGAAACATAGAGAGGTGGAGATATAGTTCCTCTCTCATAATAATTGCAAGTAGGAGCAGAAAGCACATGCATATTATATTCATCAAAATCATCATGTGTTACGGTAAAAGGCAACCCATCAATATAATCCTTAATAAGTGCAAACTTCTCCGATATAGTGTAGTCGGGAGAATTCAAAAAGATAATAGGACTATCATGCGTGGGTGCAATAGCAACAATTTCATGTTTAACATAAGGAACTATATCAAGTTCATCTCCATAAGCATAATTCATATTGGCATCTTGGCCACAAGCATAGCAAGCATCATCAAAAAGGGATATTTCAAAAGAATCAACGGGATCATAGCAATTATCATAGTATTCATCCTTCGGTAAGCATGAAGGGGAATTAAACAATGTATGGGTTGAAGAGTTACTCTCATTAGAAGGTGGGCATGGGTGATCAATCCGCTCTTCCTCCTTTTGTTCTTCACTCTCGTCCTCATCTTTTTCATCCAATGAGCTCACAGTTTCATCAATTTCTTCTTCCATAGATTCCTGCAATATATTATTCTCTTCTTGGACAGTGGAGACTTTCTCAATAAGTGCATTAATATCATAATTGTATTCATAATTCTCATAACAATATTTAAGGATAGCTAAATTTTCAGGTCTATAAACTGAATCATCAAAATTTTCAAACTCTTCAAACAAAGATTCAATTTCATAAGCACCCATAAAAGCAACAAATTCTTCTATTTGTTCCACATCATAGTAATCATATACACCTCTAGCATAAGAAGCTAAGGTTTTATTATCATTAAATTCGCATAAAAAGGGAAGGTGTGGAGCCTTCATCTTAGAGCAACAAGTATAATCATATCTCAAGCATAGTTGCCTAGCATACCAATTCAATATATGAATTTGATCCCATAATAGTTTCCCTTTTGTGTCAAGCGGTAATCCCTAAAGTATTGACGTTGATCCAACGTTACTCCCATTACATAATTGAATGGGGTTTTCTCAGGATTATTAAAGTAGTACTCCCTCCGTAAACTAATATAAGAGTGTTTAGAATACTAAAGTAGTGAGCTAAACACTCGTATATTAGTTTACAGAGGGAATACACAATAGCTTTCACATAACCAGCATCGAGGGTTTCAGGAGGTTCCCTATCTCCATGAGCAGAAAGTACTCCTAATTTTTTTCGTATTTCGTGTCCCATATCCATAACTAAAGATAAAGAACAACTAAGAATAGCAAATAAAAATTACTTAGTGATAAAGCAAACAAGCACACACGAGAATATTCACCCCACGCTATTGCTTCCCGGCAACGGCGCCAGAAAAAGGTCTTGATAACCCATAAGTATAGGGGATCAATTGTAGCCTCTTTCGATAAGTAAGAGTGTAGAACCCAACGAGGAGCTAAAGGTAGAACAAATATTCCCTCAAGTTCTATCGACCACCGATACAACTCTACGCACGCTTGACGTTCGCTTTACCTAGAACAAGTATGAAACTAGAAGTACTTTGTAGGTGTTTTTTGGATAGGTTTGCAAGATAATAAAGAAAACGTAAATAAAAGTTAGGAGCTGTTTAGATAAATACACAACTAAATTAGTTTTAGTAGAGAGCTTTTTGTTACGAGAAAGTTATTTGTCCCTAGGCAATCGATAACTAGACCGTTAATCATTATTGCAATTTTATTTGAGGGAGAGGCATAAGCTAACATACTTTCTCTACTTGGATCATATGCACTTATGATTGGAACTCTAGCAAGCATCCGCAACTACTAAAGATCATTAAGGTAAAACCCAACCATAGCAGTAAAGTATCAAGTCCTCTTTATCACATACGTAAACAACCTACTTACTCGAGTCTGTGCTTCTGTCACTCACGCTACCCACCATAAGCAAATCATGAACATGTTGCAAACCCTACAGAGGGAATCCCTCACGCTTGCACGACACGGAGAGCACCATAGGACAACACCAATAATAAAGCATGCAACTCAAACCAATCACGATCATCAATTAACCCATTGGACAAAATAGATCTACTCAAACATCATAGGATAGCCATACATCATTGGGAAATAATATATAGCATTGAGCACCATGTTTAAGTAGAGATTACAGCGGGTAAAATAGGGGTTACACCGCTGCATAGAGGGGGGAAGAGTTGGTGATGATGGCGGTGAAGATGTTGGTGAAGATTGCGGTGATGATGATGGCCCCCGGTGGCACTCCGGCGCCACCGGAAGAGAAGGGGAGAGGGGGGCCCTTCGTCTTCTTCTTCCTTGACCTCCTCTCTAGATGGGAGAAGGGTTTCTACTCTGGTCCTTGGCCTCCATGGCGTGGGAGGGGCGAGAGCCCCTCCGAGATTGGATCTGTCTCTCTCTCTCTTTGTTTCTGCGTTCTCAGATTCTTCCCTTTCACCGTTTCTTATATTCCCGGAGTTCCGTAACTCCGATTGGGCTGAAATTTTAACACGATCTCTATCCGGATATTAGCTTTCTTGTGGAGAAAGAAGGGCATCAACCGCCTTACCGGGTGGCCACGAGGGTCAAGGGCGCGCGCCCTGCCTCGTGGGCCCCTCGACCATCGTCTCGCATGGATTTTTCTTCCCAAAAATCGTATATATTCCAAAAAAAATCTCCGTCGGTTTTTATTCCATTTGGACTCCGTTTGGTATGGATATTCTGCGGAAAAAAAACATGCAACAAACAGGAACTGGCACTGGGCACTGGATCAATATGTTAGTCCCAAAAATAGTATAAAAAGTTGCCAAAAGTATATGAAAGTTGTAGAATATTGGCATGGAACAATCAAAAATTATAGATACGATGGAGACGTATCACCAGCCAAGGGACAAGTCGTCCCCACGCCGGAGCCCACAGAGAGGGTAGTATTCATCCCCCATTTCTTCCGCGGGCTAGGGTTTCCGCTCCACCCTTTCGTCTGCGGGCTGATGTACTACTACGGGATAGATTTCCATGATCTGGCCCCGAATTCCTTCCTCAACATCTCGGCGTTTATCGTCATGTGCAAGGCCTTCCTCTGCATCCATCCCCACTTCAGGCTGTGGCTCAAAGTCTTCAACGTGAAGCCGAAGGTGGTGGATGGCCAGCACGTCGAGTGCGGAGGGGCCATGGTGAGCAAGCTATCCAACGTCTCCTGGCCCAAAGGCACCTTTGTGGAGACAGTAAAGGAATGGCAGAAGCAGTGGTTCTACATTACAGAACCTCGCGGCACCACCTGGGCCGCATCTGCCGAATTCCGCTCCAGTGCTCCCATGCGACTCACCTCCTAGGTCTAGAAGAGTCCAGACTGGTGTTCACCTGACGAGGTGATAGAGCTACAGACGCGCGTTCAAAGCATGGTGACCAAGGACGTCAAGCTCGTTGACGTTATCCAGGTGATGCTAATCCGCCGGATTCTTCCGTGCCAGCGCTGGAGCCACCCTTTATGGGAGTTCAATTCGAAGAAGCACCAGACCCTAAAAAGGCTCTTCAATACTTCTCACGAAGGGGCCTGGAAGTTGCTCTTTAAGGGCAACAAGAAGCAACCGGCCATGGACTCAGACCGTGGTCACAATTGTAATCGCCCCGCCAGTGAGGTATGTTACTTTTGACATATTCCCAACTTAGTTGTTTCGAGGATGATGTCTGAGATCTTAGTATTGCACTCTCAGGACTGGGTGGAGAGGGCGAAGCAGATCTAGTATCTGGCTCCGTTGCCCGAAGAACCAGTCATCCTGCGCTTGGCGAAGATGCTGGTACCGGCGCCATATACGACGCCGGAGAAGAAGGCCAAGAAGAAAGCCAAGGGGGCCAAGAGTGGCCCCCGTCACAAGGGCACTTTGGACGCGACATCCGAAGATGACGAGGCCCATTCCTCTATCCCTAAGGACAACGACGAGGAAGAGGAGGAGGAGGAGGAAAACAACCCTCCTCCCGAGGAGACGAAGAAGAAGATGGTGGCCTCAGCACATCTGGAGCCGAAAGCGCCCAAAAGGGGGAAGGGCGCCCCAGCGGTCGACACCACGTGGGACGCTGACAGTAGCCCGGAACGTCGCCCCCATACTAGGCCCCAGGCCGCATCGTAAGTGACATGGCTTACTTATGCGCACATCCAGCCCTTTCTTTTTATTATTCTAACATGGTTAATCCACACTATTGCAGTCCGGCCCGTGACCTTATCCAGCGATCCTCACCTGAGGTTCGTTGGCTCCATCGGAGATGGCGAGCATGTCACCACCGCCTGCTTACTCCCCCGGGGCCAGGTACGACACTGAAGTGTTATCCCAGAGGACCGTTCCAAAGAGAGGAGCCCAGGACATTGTCCGGGAGGCGCCACAAGGCGGGACCTCCACTGCCGGACACATGGGGGAGTCAATCCCCATGGAGACTGGCAAAGAGGGTCGTATCCAGTTCGGCCCTCAGCCGAATATGATTCCAGAGACCAATATGGCTCCGGAGTCGGGCGAGCAGCCCACTTTGAAGGAGGGGGGTGCGTCGCCTCCACCTGTGGCTCATGTCCATCCAGGAGCGCCATATGACCTGATGGGGGCGCTATGAAGCGCCTCCGTCGTGGACGAGCACCGTATCCTTATGGGTGCGGTGATCAAGAACGTTCAGTCCACCAAGAGCGGACTGAATGAAGCCTGCAGCAGCCTATTAACAGGTTTCGAGGTAAGAAAGAGAAAAAACTGTATGGTCCGTAGCCCCTGAGACACCGTCCGTTGTTCAACGAGGAGAACCGGACAGGGGATCAACCCTTAATTATAAGAGCATGACTGAATATGTATCGATAATCAGGTGTCCCTGTTGGCTGCGACCTCGCATGCTGCCGAGGTCTCCGAGCTAAAGCGGAGGCTGGAGTAGACCGAGAATGAGCTCGGCGAGGTTAAGGTTCGGCTCCAGGAGAAGCAAGGTGAGGAACGACTTGCTATATGTTCGGGAAAGGATAAGCGTTGTATATTGATAGTGGTATTATGATATGTGCAAAAGCCTCGACCGAGGTCGAGGCCCTGGGCAAGGCCGAGGAGCAGCTGTCCGGCAGCAAGCCACCCGTAAGAAGCTAAAGGCCCGGGTCAAAGAAGTCCACCAGGAGCTCCAGGATGCGGTGAAAAAATGTGAGGCCTTGGAACATGATGCGTCGGTTCGAGGGACCGAACTTGCCAAGGCTCGTCAGAGCGTGGAGGCCGCACGGAATGAGGCCCAGGCCACCCTCCAGGAGATCCAGGAGGCCAAGAAGATCACAGTGGTAAGGCATTTAAGATGCAAAGCAAGTATGCAGAGAAGCAGTACCTTTTACTAACCCGGGTTCAGAGTTCCCCAGGGGCTTTTGCGGATTTGCCATGCAGTGTATCAGACGCCGTGGAGTTTTATCGAGCCAAATGAGGGGGTTCTTCGGAGAGGCTCTTCTGGTCGCAGTATGCGGCACCAGAGCATCCCGTGTCCTTCACCGATCAGCTGAAACAGCTGGTGGAGTTTCATAGGGTGGCCGAACTAGCCATTAAGGATTTGATAATCCGACTGTGGCCATCCGAAGCTATTCCTAGAAGCTACTTCGGACTCGTGAGGCGGATGGTGAACGCCTGTCCTCGAATGGACGTTATCAAGCGCTTCGTCTGTATTGAAGGTGCCCGTATGGCCTTCGCTCGCTGCAAGATGTGGTGGGCGAAGATGAACGCTATTGAAGTTACCAGCGGGCCGCTGGAGGGCAAGCAACACCGCACACCCGAGCGATATTTCAAGGATGTCGTAGAAGGGTCTCGACTTGTAGCGGCGCAATGTTTGCAGGACATTGTATTTGAATAAATGTATTCATGCTGCCTTTGTCTTGTACTATGGGAACAAAACCAGCTTTTGTGAAGTAATTTTATTATGCTTTGAATTGTTTCTTCCTGTATGGCCGTGTTGTGTGTAATCTGAGGGTTGGCCAGTCGTCGGTTTCCGCCCTCATGTAGATAGTACGAAGGTGTTCAAGATGGAATCTAAACAATCTTGATCCAATTACATGGTCCTTGAAGGACTTTTTAGCGCAATTAACAAGGCAATCAGACTTTATGGCTTTAACGCCCTCACTTAGCCATAGGAGTTTTATAATAAAGCATGGGCACAACCCCTGGTTTAAGCCAGAGTACTGTCAGCATCTGATCGGGAAGTGTCGATCTCTCGCGCAACGTGGAAAAAGTCTCTGACGATTTGTAACCCTCGAGTAGCTGACCGGCTCTCGCCACATCATGACAGTTAGTTTTTGTCTTTCTCTACTGTGGTGCTCATCTGGTCAAAGCCAGGGCACAATCGCAGTAGTTATCCCTTTACTACCCTAGCCGATGGAGCGGAACATAGTGTAGCAAGCACAGGAGCCGGGCAACCCAACTATTAACCAAAGACATGATTTGGAGCCAATGCATATAATGCTAAATTTGGGGTGCCGAACTTATATAAGAAGTGTTGAGACTGTGTTGTCGTATTGTGGGGTGACAAGTAGCCCCTGGCGAATATGAAACGTAAAAGAGTGTCGATGCAGCAAATAAGCAGATCGAAATAAAACGAAGTAAGAAG
The DNA here is from genome assembly GCA_034509565.1 of Triticum monococcum. Classification (NCBI taxonomy): domain Eukaryota; kingdom Viridiplantae; phylum Streptophyta; class Magnoliopsida; order Poales; family Poaceae; genus Triticum; species Triticum monococcum. The sequence continues at coordinate 358,220,500 of CM067845.1, read as the reverse complement.
CGAAAACCACAGAAACTGGGCCACAAACCATTTTTATTATAACTGGATGGATATGTCAAGGCGTATCTTGTACAGATGGTGCGAGAAGTATCCGGCCATTTAACATGCCGGAATCAATAGGGCACAGCGTGCGGGTCCTGAGAAATAAGTATGAATACCATCAAGAAGAATGTATAAAGGTTACCCTACACACATGTGTTGCTTGCCTCCATTGTATTTCAGTCCTTATAAAGGACTTGATATCAGGCCTGCGGAAAAAAGGTGCCTGAAACAAGAAAAAGAAGTGAAAGTATGTGTGTCCGAGATAGGTTTTGCCGAATTGTAGACCCTGAGATATCTCGTGCCTCCGTCGATGTCCATGGAATTTTGAGTGTGTAATTGTGTATGCGTGGTACGAATGCCACTACCTCATTGGGGCTGGGATGGAGGCCGAATTGCTAGTCGAGCTCTTGATGAGTTGCGATGTCCTATTGCAGTGTAGTCCGGACCCTCTTGATGGTGTACAGGGGCTCAGCAGTTGGATTATAATGCTGCTTGATAAGGCCGCTCTGTACTTCTGCTGCTAGGGTGGCGGTTTTCTCCTCTGTTCGGAGGGAGCGTTCCGTATTGCCATTGACTGTTATGATGCCACATGGACCGGGCATCTTGAGCTTAAGATACGCGTAGTGTGGAACTGCGTTGAATCTAGCAAACGCGGTTCGTCCGAGCAGTGCATGGTAGCCGCTGCGGACGGGGACGATATCGGAGATTAAATCTTCACTTCGGATGTTGTCCGGAGAACCGAAAACCACCTCCAGCGTGATTGAGCCTGTAAAGTGGACCTCTACACCTGGTATGACTCCTTTAAAGGTAGTCTTTGTTAGTTTGATTTGTGAGGGATTAATGCCCATCTTCCGTACCGTATCCTGGTACGGTAGGTTAAGGCTGCTTCCACCATCCATAAGGACTCGTGTTAGGTGGAATCCATCAATGATTGGGTCAAGGACCAGTGCGGCCGAACCGCCGTGGCGGATACTAGTCGGATGATCTCGTCGATCGAAGGTGATCGGAAATGACGACCATGGGTTGAACTTTGGGGTGACTGGCTCTACCGCGTACACGTCCCTGAGTGCTCGTTTGTGCTCCTTTCTGGGGATGTGCGTGGCGTATATCATGTTCACCGTTTTGACTTGGGTGGGATTCTTCTGTCCCTCGGTGTTCGGCTGCCAGGGCTCTTCATCCTCGTCCTCACTTTGTGATCCCTTTTCTTTATTTTCGGCATTCAACTTGCCAGCCTGCCTGAAGACCCAACAATCCCTGTTAGTATGATTGGCTTGCTTATCCGGGGTACCATGAATTTGGCACAGACGGTCGAGTATGCGATCCAGGCTGGAAGGTCCTTCGTTGTTTCTTTTGTAGGGCTTCTTCTGTTGGCCGGACTTGGAGCCGCTGAATCCGGCGTTGACTATGGTGTCCTCGGTGTTGTCGTCGTTGCTTTGGCGTTTGCGCCTATTGCGTCGGAGCTTGCTAGTGCTGATCTTGGCCTCGGTGGGGCCTGCCTCGCTAGCTGTGTTTTTGCTACGAGCCAGCCAGCTGTCCTTGCTCGCGCAAAAGCGGGTCATGAGTGCCATAAGGGCTGCCATTGACTTCGGCTTTTCTTGTCCGAGGTGGCGTGCTAGCCATTCCTCACGGATGATGTGCTTGAAGGCTGCTAGGGCCTCGGCATCCGGACAGTCAACAATCTGGTTCTTTTTGGTTAGGAACCTAGTCCAGAATTTTCTGGCTGATTCTCCGGGTTGTTGAACTATGTGGCTTAGGTCATCGGCATCTGGTGGCTGGACATAAGTTCCTTGGAAGTTGTCGAGGAAAGCCTCTTACAAGTCCTCCCAGCTGCCGATGGAGTTCTCAGGCAGGCTATTTAACCAGTGCCGAGCTGGTCCCTTGAGCTTTAATGGGAGGTATTTGATGGCGTGGAGGTCATCTCCTCAGGCTATGTGGATGTGGAGAATGAAATCCTCGATCCATACTGCAGGATCGGTTGTGCCGTCGTATGATTCGATATTGACGGGCTTGAACCCCTCAGGGAATTCATGATCCAGTACTTCGTCTATGAAGCAGAGCGGGTGTGCGGCGCCTCTATATTGGGCCGCATCATGGCGGATCTCTAAGGGAGTTCGTCTGCCGCATTCGGCCCGAGCGTGGTTAGGTTTGTCACGTCCGAATAGGTAGCCATCATCGTGCCTCGAGGCACGTCCTCGTGATCCATAGATCAATCTTGTGTGTCCTGCTCTACTATCTAGGGTCTGTCAGAGGTCTTACATATGACTCTGGATTATTCCGTCCCTATTTTGACGGGGTGGTGGGGCGGTCTGCTGTTTGGCCTGAGTTGTAGCTTTATCCCGACCGCGGGGTGGCCATTCCGCCGCCCTGTCCCGACCACGTGGTGGTCGATCCGTATTACGCGAGGGAGATATGTGCTCCGGCGCCTCCTCGTCGAATTGAGGTAGCAGTCTGTGTTTCGGGTAGCTCTTGGCTAGGCGGTTGAGTCCGTATTCCTTGGCTGTTAGGAAATCCGTCCATCTATCGACGAGCAGGTCTTGTTCATCTTGAAGCAACTGTTGTTTCTTTTTCAGGCTCCTTGTAGTGGCTATGAGCTGAAGCTTAAAGCGCTCCTGCTAGAGAGGATCCTCAGGCACGATGAATTCTTTGTTGCCAAGGCTTGTCTCCTCCTCGGAGGGTGGATAATAACTAAAATCCTCTGAGTCATCTTCTATGGCCTGTTCGTGAGGGTTGTCTTGCTTGCTGTCGTGTTCTTGTTCGGATGTAGCCCCGACAGGATCTTCATTGTTTTCGGCGTCACCCGGAGTACTATTTTCTCCGGTGCCAGTGTTGCCGACCTTTGAGCGGCGGCGCTTGGGGCGGCGCTTGGACTGTGTCTCGGAGGTTTTATTCGCATCTGGCTCTTCTTTCTCGTCGCCAGATCCTTTAAGTGTATCAACCATGTACACATTGTACGAAGAGGTAGCCGTCCAACCTCCAGTGAATGGCGGGTCTTGGCCTTGCTCCTTGTCGGCATCGTCGTCCATACCGTCGATGTCTTCGGAGCCATAGTCAAGCACGTCGGTTAAGTCATCGACGGTGGCTATGAAGTGGGTGGCGGGTGGGAAGCAAGATTCCTCATCATCCATCTCTAGCTCGAACCGGACATAGTTCGGCCGTGAGTCCTTCTCCAAGGACAAATTCTTTAAAGATTTTAACACGTCACCCAAAGGCAAGTGCTAGAAAACGTCAGCGGCGCTGAACTCGAAGATCGATAACCGATCTAGCTCGCTGTCCGCGGGCGTATACAATCTGGAACTTATAACCGGAGATGAGTCCGAAGTTCGATTAAAGAGAATATTGCAGGGCGTCAAGTCCATGTGCGGCTCCAACGCCGCGGACTCTGGGGCCTCGGATGGCTTGATCTGCTTCGGCTCTAAGGTCATTGCAGCCGCACGGACCATATCCTGGGTGTGATCTGATGACAGATTTAAGTCACGTTCATCGGGGTGAGGGGGAGCGATCGCCGCGAGTTCAAATCCCTCGAAGATCAAGTCTCCACATATATCCGTGACGTAGTTCAAGCTTCCGAATCTGACCTGATGGCCAGGGGTGTAGCTGTCGATCTGCTCCAGATGGCCAAGCGAGTTGGCCCGCAGTGCGAAGCCGCCGAATACGAAGATCTGTCCGGGGGGAAAGTTCCTCCTTGGACAGCATAATTATTGATGATTGAAGGGGCCATCGAACCTTTTGTCGACGGCATAGTGGAACTCTCAATGAAAGCACCATTGTCGGTGTCAAGACCGGCGGATCTCGGGTAGGGGGTCCCGAACTGTGTGTCTAGGATCGATAGTAACAGGAGACGGGGGACACGATGTTTACCCAGGTTTGGGCCCTCTCTATGGAGGTAATACCCTACTTCTTGCTTGATTGATCTTGATGAATATGAGTATTACAAGAGTTGATCTACCACGAGATCGTAATGGCTAAACCCTAGAAGTCTAGCCTATATGGGTACGGTAATGCGCATATGTGCTGTCCTTTCCGGACAATCCCCTTAGGTTTATATAGACACCGAGGGGATCTAGGGTTTACATGGAGTCGGTTACATAAGAAGGAATCTTCGGTCGCCAAGCTTGCCGTCCACGCCAAGTAGAGTCCAATCCGGACACGGTGCAGTCTTCGGTCTTTATGTCTTCACAGCCCATCAGTCCGGCCCATGGATAACAGGCCGGACACCCGAGGATCCCTTAGTCCAGGACTCCCTCAGGCACCCTCTAGAACGTCCTCTAAAAGCTTCAGCGTGTGGTGGTTCTTGCCTCCGGGAGGGCCCTCGACAGCCACTTCAACAGCCTTCATCTTCGCCCAGTGCATCTTGATGCGGGCGAAGGCCATCCGTGCACCTTCTATGCACATCGACCGCTTGATTGCGTCGTTTCGGGGCACTGCATCGACAAGTCGTCGCGCCAGGCCGAAATAGCTGCTCAGAACAGGTTCAGCTGGCCATAGCCGAACTATGATGTCCTTCATGGCCGCTCCGGACTTCTTATGTAGCTCAGCCCACTGCACCATTTGGTCGTTCAGCAGTGCCGGCCGCTCCCACGCTGCGAACTATGACTAGAACAGCTTCTCCGTCGGAAGCCCCTCCTGAGCCTGGAAGAATTGCGCGGTGTCGACGGCACTCTTCGGAAGATCCGCAAAAGCATCTGGAGAACTCCACAGTTGATTAAGCAAGGCATATCTCTGATCGCCAAACTTAGTCTATAAAAGAAAGTGCTTACCGACCGCTATTTGTCCGGCCTGCAGGACCTCCTCGCGAGCCGCCCTAGATTTGGACTGCGCCTCTTTGGCCTCCTCAAGGGCCTTGGTGAGCTCGGTTGCTTCGGCTTTATTCTCCTCCTCGAGGGACTTGCACTTGTGGGCAGCGTCCTTGAGCTCTTGCTCTACTATAGATACCCGCTCCTCGACTTGGCGTCGAGTGGCCTGTTCGGCCTTCAAATCTGCAACCGCTTTATCAGTGGCCGCATTGCTCACTCTCTCCTGCTCCTTGGCCCGGGCAAGTTCACCCCTGAGGGTCTCGACCTCAGCAGCGCCATCTGCAATTTCACACATAACAGAGTCTAAGATTCAACTTCGCATTCGCACATTCATATAGGCACAAAGGGATGTTCGCAGCATCCCCTGTGCCTCGTCGAGCCATTTGTTAATAAGGACAATGTCCTCATCGGCCTGCTTCAATTGCCATTTCAGTTCGGAAACCTCCGCGGCCTGGGCGGTTGCCACTAATAGTGAAGCCTGTTTTTCAGCCAAATAAGTATGTTAGTTCCTGCAGATATATATAGATTCTCTATTCACCCTTCTTCATGGGCCGACCAGAGTCTCAGGCGTACTGTCTATATATAGGCATATTTTCCATATGGAAAGTGGCTAAAGACATTACATCGCATACCTCGAAGCCTGTTAGCAGGCTCGTAAAGGCTTCATTCAGCCCTCTTTTACTAGACGGAATCTTCTCAGCCACCGTACCCATCAAGGTACGATGCTCCTCCAAGATGGACGCACTCCGTAGTTCGTCCCTCAGCATGTTCGGCGCCTCCGGATTCATGGAGGTTGCCGCAAGACCAGGCGCTCCCCCCTCCCTTGAAGGGGGCCGCTCACTCGAGTCCGGATCTGCATCCGGAGCGGTATTCGGCTGGGGGCCGAACAATGCAGGGCCCCCATCCCCGGTCTTCATGGGGCTTGCACCCCCTGTGTCCTCAACGGCTGAGGTATTACCCTCTGGTGTTGTATTGATGGTCCCCTGCACCTCTCGATGATCCAAAGAAATCCTCTGGGATGACACCTCGACATCATTCGTCCTAGGGGCGAGGAAACTTGCGGAGGCGTCTCACTCTCCATCATCTCCGGCGCCAAATCCCCTGGCGAGGATGATTGTTGAGGGAGATCGCGGGCCGGACTGAAACACATGATTTAATATTATTCTCACAATTCATAAAGGAGTGGGTGTATGTAAAGCGTCCTGAGGCACTTACGATTCGACAAGGGGCTTGGTCCGGGGGCAGGGCTTGGGATATCCTTGGTGCCCGAATCTGAGTCATCCGAAAGGGATAACTTTCCCTTCTTAGACACCCTCGCCTCTGGGTCTCTGAAGGCTTCCCTCTTTTTTACTTCGAGAGGAGGGTTATCTTCTTCCTCCTCCTCGTCCTCGTTTTCGTCTCCCTCGTGAGAGGAGGGAGCCTCAGTCCCTCCGGACATAGCATCCGAGGTACCTTCATGGTGGGGGCCACTTTCTATCGGATTTCGGGTTCCGGCAGACCCTTAAGGTTCGAACACTGGGGTGTGCACCGAAATCACGTCCTCTACCTCCCCGTCTCACAAAGGTCTAAACTACTAAAAGAATCGCACAAGAGACACAAGATTTATACTGGTTCGGGCCACCATTGTGGTGTAATACCCTGCTCCAGTGTGTGGTGGATGGATTGCCTCCTGGGGCTGGTGATGATGAACAGTACAAGGAAGAACTGCCTCGCGAGGGTCTGTTCTTGGCTGGGGTGATGAACTGCTAGGAGGAGTTCAGTCACCTTCTCTCTCTCTCTCTCTCTCTCTCTCTCTCTCTCTCTCTCTTACTCTCTCTGCTTACTAGTCGGATCCTCATGCCAAACCGAACCGAACCCCTTGCTACATGGGTGGCCGGTCCTATTTATAGGGGCCCTGGTCCTCTTCCCAACTATCGAGCGGGAAGGGAGCCAACAATGGCGGGCTAATTTGAAGGGGGACAGCAAGTACTGTTATCCTGACTAAAGTTGGTCTTCGCCTGCGAAAGACTCCGCGGTGACGCCGTGCTGGGCTCCATGGTGACCTCCGTCTCGTAGTCCGCTTGGTCCTGGTCTCGTTGCATCGAAATGGCAACCTTTGCCTGATGCCTCGGTAGTCCACGGCTGCGCTTACCCCCTTTGCACCAAAGAGGAAAGAAGGACGCTGCGCGCGCTGGTGCCCGCCTGGCACCCTGGATCGTCATGGCTTGTGTCACGGGCACCTCGCGAGGTACCCCGCCTTGATATCTCTGTCTCCTCGCGAGCCAGCCTGAGGAGGCTGCGCTTGAGGATGCGCCGTGTCGTCCGCCTCGCGAGGCTTGGTCCCTCGCGAAGGTCTTGACTCTTGTGCTGATGAAGATGGGCCAGGTTGGGCCCCCATTTGAGCCACACCGCAGGCCGCAGGCAGGCAAGTCTGGGGACCCCCGTTCCCAGAATGCCGACAGTAGCCCCCGGGCCCAAGGCGTGCACGGGCTTGGCCGTGCTGAGAGGCGAAAGGGCAATGGCGAAGCGCCGCGGGCCCTAACAGCCTGCGGCCTTGGGCGCCGCGTGGCGGTTGACGGGACGTGGGTGCTTCAGCAACCGCGCAGGTTGGTAAAGGAGCGGCATCTGCCCAGACTTCGCCTTTTGCTCTCTCCGGTCGCTACTCAGATCCCCTTTCTTGCGCCTTCCCTTTCTTCCTCTAAACTTCCAGATCTACTCCAGCTGCGCGACCTAGGAAGCCATGGCGCCTCGTCAGCCTCCGGCCAACGCTTGGTATTCCCCTGCTCTGGACCTGCCGAATGTGTCCAAGGCGAGCCTTGCCTGACTGTGCCGGATGGCGATGGCGCAGGGTGTCAACGGGACGGAGGTGTTCAAGGCCGGCTCCGCCACCCCCGAGGGCCAAGGGAGCACCTTTTATCCTCTCTTTGTAAGCTCCATTGCTGCGGGCTTGGTGCCTCCCTTCTCCGAGTTCTTCTTCTCCGTCCTCCGCCATTACGACTAGCAGGCTCTGCATCTCCACCCCAACTCTGTCCTCCTTCTAGCGATCTTCGCTTACTACTGCGAGGCCCACGTAGGGGTGTAGCCTTCGGTGGCCCTGCTGCGCCACTACTTCTCCCTCCGAATCTCCGGCAGCTCTCTTTCTGCGTGCGCGGGCTTCGTCGCATATGGCGGCACCATTGCCATCTCGAATCCCGGGAAGAGGATTGAGGGCTTCAGGAGCAAGTCGGTCTTGGCAGATGCCGTGCGCATCCACCCTCGGCTGATCTTGCCCACGGAGCAGCCCGTGAGCTCCAGCGACTGGTGTCGAGCGGAGCTCATGGACCCCCACGCGAAACTGGTGTTGGAGAAGATAGACGCAGACCTGAGGCCGGCCAACATGGCGGCGGCGAAGTTGACCGGTGCGTCGCTGCTGAAGGAGTTCCTGGAGCACCAGCTGGCTCCGCTCCGGCAGTACTCTCCTCCAATGTGGAGGCCTCATCCGTGCCCCGAGGCTGTGGACAAAGAGGATGTGACCGCGGTTCTCCAATCTCTGGTCGGGGGTGAGGTGGCAAGGTCGAAGGACGCTCCCAAGCCCTTGTTCCTTCGTGACGACTGGAAGCGGGTGGTGAAGTCCATGCCTATTTTTAACGGGGACGGGCTCATGCCCGCGGTGGCTTCTGAAGGACCGGTGGATGTGCCCTCCGGCGACTCCAGCAATGAGGAGGAGGAAGAGGAGTGGGGAGAGCGGCTCGACTCTAGGGCGACTGATGGAGAGTCGAGGGCTCCCCTCCCCTGGCGCAGGTCCCATGTTCTCCGCCTGAGCGATGACGATGATGATGATGATGATGTGCAGGGTAGCGGGAGCTCGCCCACGATCCCGAAGAAGGACGGGACCGGGCTGATCTCCCACGGGTCCGTCCTGACTCCAGGGCGAACCGGGGACGCGCCTTCTGCTTCTGAGGTCGACCCTTCCAGCCGGCTGTCAGGCTTCAAGTTAGGCCAGAGGCTGCCCGAGCTCACCGGCGAAGACCCGTAAGTGCTTGATTCTTGACCTTTGGTTTCTTGTTCCGCCGACGAGGGTTGATGATTGCTTCACTTGGATAGGCTGGCGCCAGCGGCGAAGAAGCCGAAGGGAGCCCCCGAAGTTCCATCTGCGGCGACGCCTTCGCCTGCAGGGGAGGGAGATCGTGACGCGCGGGCCTCTCCTGCCCACGTATCCTTGCGAGGCTTGGCTGAGCTGGCTGGGGCGAGCTCAGCCCCCATGGCTCGAACAGCTCCCGAGGCGCCCCCGTCTGGCGCCGCTGCTACGGCTATGGAGGCGCAGCGGACTCCGCCTCAGGACACTGCGGCCTCGCCGCCGCTACTTTCTCTTCCCATTCCACTGACCGTTGCTTCCCCAACTCCTCCTATTGTCTTGGGGCGCACCGACGTTTCTCCGCCTCCTTCTTCCATCTTGGAGCGTGCCATCGCCGAACTGGACCGGCTGCAGCAGGATCTTCTCGGCACCGACCCTCGCCTGGTGGCCGGGCGCCTGGAACTGGCTTCGGGGTGGATTCGCTCTAATGCTTCGATTCGGGCGGCGTTGGTTCAGGCCTCAACGGCCTGTGACGGAGAGAGGGAGGCCACCCTCAAGGCGAAGGCTGCTCGTGACGCAGCCCTGGGGGAAGTGGTCGAAGTCCGCGATCGTTGCAAGGTGTTGGAGGACGAGCTGCAAGGCCTATGGGGCCAGCTTGCGGAGGAGGTCCGCCTGCGCCAAGAGTTAGAGAAGGGGGCGAAGGCGCGCGAGGCGGCGCTCGAGGACCGGGAGGCCAAGCTCAAGGAGCGCCACGACCACCTAGGCGTGTTGAAAAAGGAGTTGGAGGTGACGAAGGTCGAGCTGGACGCCAAGGCCCGGGTTCTTGCCGAGGACCGCGCGGCCTTCGCGGACATGGAGAAAGATGCCTGTGCTTCGCTGAAGATGCTTTACGAGAGCGGCCTGGACAGCCTGCTAGCCGGTGACGGGGACGGCCCCGCCAAGCTGCTTCCATTCCTGGTTAAGGCCCTTGGGGATGTCGCTCTTGGCATCGGCCCCGCGGCCGAGGCCGAGGCGCACGGCTTGTCTTCTGCTGCGCTGACACGGGTCTTCGCCCACATCTACCTTCCTGATCCCAACGCCGACCTCGACGGCCTGCTGGAACCGGTGAGCGGCGAGGGTGCTGCCGCCGGTGTCGAAGCCGTGAAGGGGCGCGCGGAGGCGCTGCTGGGGAAGTTCCGGGCCTTCAGCACCAAGCCAAAGCATGGCGCTGTCGGCCCTACTGCTCCATGAGGCGAAGCCGCTCTGCACAGCTTCACCGCCGACAAGTGACTCCGTTTCATCCCTGTTCTTCCTTCAATTCCTGCACATGCATCACGCCTCGGGGAGGCATTTAAACTTGCGTTTGGTATTAAGACGACAGTATGGACTGTAATATTTGCTTTTAAGTTCCTTGAATTTTATGCTTTTCTTCCCTACTTGCTTGTGTTCTACGCCGGCAGAGCCCGGCCCCACGCGTGCCTCACCCAGCATTAGCCCCGACCAGAAACTAGGACAGGACCAAAGGAGTGAGGGGCTACGTGACAAGTTAGGCTCCTGAGTCGCGATGCTCAGGAGTCCCCCTTGGCGCGCAAACAGCAAGTAGGGAGGCGCGATGTAGGTGTATATTCTGTTCTACGTCTGCAGAGCCCGACTCCACGCGTACCTCACCCAGCATAGCCTTTCGGAACTAAGGAGTGAGGGGCTACGGAGCCAGTTAGGCTCCTGAGTCGCGATGCTCAGGAGTCCCCCTTGACGCGCAAACAGCGGGTGATGAGGTGCGATGTAAGCGGGGCTACCGTTCTACGTCTGCAGAGCCCGGCCCCGCGCGTACCTCACCCAGCATAGCCTTTCGGAACTAAGGAGTGAGGGGCTACAGAGCCAGTAAGGCCCCTGAGTCGCGATGCTCAGGGGTCCCCCTTGACGCGCAAATGGCCTTCATACCTTGGCTCCGCTCAGGGAGAGACGCATGGCGAACCAGGCCCGAGGGGCCTGACTGGGCGGCGTACGTCTGGGCATGACCTAGTCGTAGCCCCCGTGCCTAGCCCCCTCGCGCGGCACTCCCGAAGGGAGGCGTTGTGACGAGGCCAGCCACTGAGCTCTGGGCTCCCTGAGGTTAATGCGGCCCGGAGGCCACCCCCAGTTGTTTATCACCAACGCGGAGCATAGCGCTTCCGTATGTGTGCGGGCATAGCCGCGCCTCAGCAGTGTCGTCAGCCAGCGCGGAGCATGGTGCTTCCACTGGTACGTGGGAGGGGGCTCCCCTCCAGGAGGAGCCCCCGGGGCGTGTACAGCCCCGCCCTGACACGTGGCCGGCACGGTAGGGCTAGGTGAGGTGTATCTGGGCACCCGTGAGCCAGCGCGGGACTCACGAGGCCCTACCTCTAGGCGGGTCGCGTCAGGCACTGGGCCGTATCTTGAGATGTGTCCCTGCAAAATTTGGTTAGATGCCGGTACTCTACGTCCTCGGGTCCCGGCCCTCGAGCTTGTCTCAGCCGTCGCTAGTATGCCAGGTCGCGATGCCATGGACAAGGCCAGAGGGTGAGGGCTGGAGAGCCAGTAAGAGCCCTGAGTCGCGATGCTCAGGCACCCCCCTTTAACGTGCAAGTGGCCGACATGGAGAAGAAAGGATGCCGCGGACAGGCACCATGCAGTTAAGCGTGATAGGCAATGCATAGTTGGAAATAAACGCGAGGAAGATACACGCCGTTGGGTCTGGCCCGAGCGGCTTGGGGATGATGCAGCCCGAGGGGCGCCCCAAACAAGGCAAACTAACGACCGAAATATAAAAGGGGGTACACGCCGCAGGGACGGACCCACGCGGCCTGGGAGTGATGCAACCCTAGAAGGGTGCTCCCAGCTGGGAATGAAACTTGAAAGATGTCACCTGAGGATGTCGTCGGCGTAGTGGCGTTGGTGCAGTAGACTTGATGGGCTGCAGAAGCTGATCCTCACGAGCCCCCAGGCCCCGGGGCCTCGGGAGGCTCCGGAGGCACTGGTGGCTCCTCGCAAGCTGTCTTCATCTCCGCCAAGGCCGCAGAACGCCTGTCTTCCTGAGCCTCCATCATGCCCCTCATGAGGCGCTGGTACGCCGCAGCCATGCTCGGCAGGCCGTAGGGCATGCAAACATAGCTGTGGGGCGGACCCCCGCAGCGCCCCACTTGTGAGGGCCAGAGACGCTCCGTCGTGGCGATCTGATTGAGCCCTGGTATGTCGACGCAGACGCGCAGCCCACCATCCTCGCCTGGATGTGGGGCCACAGCTGGTAGGCGGCGGCAACCTCTCATGATCCTTGTCTCCTGTAGTTCTTGAATGGCCTTGTTAACGAACTCCTGCTGGTCTAACCTTCCTTGCACGGCTCCTTCTCGGGGGAAACGTGCTTCGAAGCAAGCCTCCACATGGTGCCCAAGCACCTCCCTCGTGACCCTGGCTAGGTCGGTGGCCCTCCAGGTGAGAGCCCCCGAGCCCTGCCTGAGGAGGGCGCCGGGCGCGCTTCCCTATGCAATGGAAGGAGGGTCCCCCTGGGCAGATATGGGCCCTAAAGGGCCTGCCTCCTGAGGGGCTGAGCCTGACGACGTCTTCTTCTTCTTGGGGGTGGTCTCAGGAAGCCTCCTGCTTCCGCGATCTGGGTCTTCTAGCGACGCGGCCTGATAGGCTCTCTCCAGGGAACACACTGCATCCTTCTCTTCACAGGGCACCGTGATGACGCCGCCACTTCCTGGCAACTTGAGGACGTTGTAGCCGTGGTGAGTCACGGCCATGAACTTGGCCAGCGTTGGGTACCCGAGGATGGCATTGTACGGCAGGCGGATGTGGGCGACGTCGAAGTCGATGAGCTCGGTGTGGTAGTTGCTGCGAGCCCCGAAGGTGACATGGAGGCGGACCTGCCCGATCGGGACTGTGGAACCGTCGGTGATCCCGGAGAAAGGCTTGGTCGGCTGAAGCTGGTCATAGGGTACCTGGAGATTTTTGAATGTTTCCACGGACAGGATGTTGAGCCCTGCCCCACCATCGATGAGGGTCTTGGTGACCAGCACGTTGCTGATGACTGGGGAGCAAAGCATCGGGAGGACTCCTGCCGTGGCCGCGCACTTGAGCTGGTCTGCTGAGCTGAACATGACGGCGCACGCCGACCACCTGAGGGGGCGCGTCGCTTCGGGCTTGGGGAGAACTGCATTCACTTCGCAGGCGAACTGCTTGAAGATGCGATGAGAGGCTGGGGCTTGAGCTCCGCCTAGGATGCAGGCGATTGCGCGCGGCTCTTGGAAGCCCCTAGCCCCCTCGTCTTGATGGCGGTCTTCGTTCCTCCTTGGCTGAGGCGGCAGCGGAGGCAGGCCTGCATTGCCATGAGGGCGATCCTCACGAGGTTGATCCCTCCAGTCTCCCTCGTGAGGCAGGTCCCGCCAGCGGTCCTCGCGAGGTTGGTGGCGCCACCCCTGGCGCGGGCCGTGATCTTCCCAGCATCCTGGGTTTCTTCCTCCTCCTCGGCCGTAGCCCCGGTCAGCACGGTCAGGGCGACGGCCGATCCTTCCTTCTCGCACGGCGCGGAGTTCTTGACATTCATTGGTGTTGTGGGTGTGGAGGTCGTGGTACGCACAGTACCGGCTGCCCCTGGAGGATTCGGGCAGATCCTTGCCCCGCTTTGTGTCTGGTTCTGCCGCGAGTACGGCAGCCCCCTTGCGCTTCACGTCCTTGGCCTTGGGTTTCTTCTCTTCTAGGTCCGCGGCAGGCAGCTCGAGGAGGGAGAGACGTCCCTCCTCAGCCCTGGCGCACTTGGTCGCCAAGTTGAACAGCTCCAGGGAGGTGCAGAGGTCTTCGTGCATCGCCAGCTCCTCCTTCATCTTGACGTTGCGCACGCCGTCGGAGAAGGCCGAGATGATGGCCTCCTCGGACACCTTGTGGATCTTGAGGCGCCCGTTGTTGAAGCGCTGGATGTATTTTTGCAGGGTCTCTCCGGGTTGTTACTTGATGCGGCGCATGTCGCTCACGGCGGGCGGCCGGTCACGAGTACCTTGGAAGTTGGCGATGAAACGGGTGCGCATCTGGTCCCAGGAGGAGATCGTGCCTGGAGCCAGATTCAGGAGCCAGGTCCGAGCTCCTTCCTTGAGCGCCATAGGGAACCAGTTCGCCATGACCTTTTCATCCCCGCCGGCAGCCTCGATGCCCAGCTCATACAGCTGGAGGAACTCTGCGGGATCGGTCGTGCCGTCGTAACGAGGAGGCAGGTCAGGCTTGAACTTGCCGGGCCATGCGACGTTGCGCAGCTCAGTGGTGTAGGCGTGGCAGCCTGCGGTGGCCACGAAAGGCTTCGGTTGGTGGAGAGCTTGGTCTTGAGGGTCCCCACGCGCTATAGCTAGGAGCAGGGCGGGGTCTTGGCGCGCCGGAGCTGGAGCAGGGTCGCGGCGCGCCGGAGCAGGGAGCGCCCTGGCAGCCCCTTGCGGGCGAGGGACTTCTTGGCAGCTCCGTTTTTGCTGCGCTGGCGCCTGACGGAGCGGGTTCCGCCCAGGGGCCAAGCGCCTTGGAACCATGGCATCTTCTTGGAGGGGAGGCGGCTGGTGCGCCTCTGGAGCTTCGTTGCCCGCGCAGGGCGGAGTGTGGCGCAGAGGAACGGACGGCGCGGAAGAGCCCCCTGCGGTGCGGACAAGCTCGGCGACGCGGTCGAGCCACTCTTCGTAGACGTCGTCAATGGGGCGATAGCGCAGGAGCTCGTTTGCCGCGAGGAGCGCAGCTTGAGCCTCCAAGGGTGCGCGGAGCGTGCGGGACGAGGAATCAGCTGGTGCGAGTGATGGAGTAGCGGTGCAGCCGTCTTGCCGCATGGACGGGTGCTGAGACGATGCCTGCTGCTCGCCCCCCGCTGGATCGGTGGCGGCGTTGACGGCGGGTGAAGGGGAACGACGAGGACGCCCAGCGACGGGGGCCGTCTGGGCGACGCGAGAAGCGATGGCGGCCCGGCGCTCGGCGCAGGCCCGACGAGCGTCGGACATGGATGCGACAGTCGGAGGAGAACGGAGCGGTGGAAGACGGATTCCGGCGCACCCCTACCTGGCATGCCAAATGTCAGATTTCGGGTTCCGGCACACCCTTAAGGTTCGAACACTGGGGTGCGCGCCGAAATCACGTCCTCTACCTCCCCGTCTCACAAAGGTCTAAACTACTAAAAGAATCGCACAAGAGACACAAAATTTATACTGGTTCGGGCCACCATTGTGGTGTAATACCCTACTCCAGTGTGTGGTGGATGGATTGCCTCCTGGGGCTGGTGATGATGAACAATACAAGGAAGAACTGCCTCGTGAGGGTCTGTTCTTGGCTGGGGTGATGAACTGCTGGGAGGAGTTCAGTCACCTTCTCTCTCTCTCTCTCTCTCTCTCTCTCTCTCTCTTACTCTCTCTGCTTACTAGTCGGATCCTCACGGCAAACCGAACCGAACCCCTTGCTACGTGGGTGGCGTGTCCTATTTATAGGGGCCCTGGTCCTCTTCCCAAATATCGAGCGGGAAGGGAGCCAACAATGGCGGGCTAATTTGAAGCGGGACAGCAAGTACTCTTATCCTGACTAAAGTTGGTCTTCGCCTGCGAAAGACTCTGCGGTGACGCCGTGCTGGGCTCCATGGTGACCTCTGTCTCGTAGTCTCCTTGGTCCTGGTCTCGTTGCACCGAAATGGCAACCTTTGCCTGATGCCTCGGTACTCCGCGGCTACACTTGCCCCCTTTGCACCAAAGAGGAAAGAAGGACGCTGCGTGCGCTGGCGCCCGCCTGGCTCCCTCGATCGTCATGGCTTGCGTCACGGGCACCTCGCAAGGTACCCCGCCTTGATATCTCCGTCTCCTCGCGAGCCAGCCCGAGGAGGCTGCGCCTGAGGATGTGCTGTGTCGTCCGCCTCGCGGGGCTTGGTCCCTCGCGAAGGTCTTGAGTCTTGTGCTGATGAAGATGGGCCAGGTTGGGCCCCCATTTGAGCCACGCCGCAGGCCGCAGGCAGGCAAGTCTGGGGACCCCCGTTCCCAGAACGTCGACACTTTCGGCCTCCTTGTTCTTATTCTTCTTGTCCTTCTTTACCAACACCTGGTATGGCGTCGGGACCAGCATCCTGATTTGGATAGGATGGCCTGAGCCTTCGCCCTTCGGGAAGGGGGGCTGGACACCTGATCCGTACCGCCTTCTTTGTCCAGACTTGTTTAAAGGATGGAATGGTTAGTGTATCCCCTTGGATTAACAAACCAAGCTATAGGCGGAAGCTTAGCCCTTGTCGGGGGGGGGGGATGGTTGCAGTCAAGACCAACTTCTTCAGACGTCTCCGGCCACGACTTTTGAGGTTTAAAGAGCAATTTCCAGATCTCTTTGTGCGTCGTGCCGAAGAATTGTTTTAGAATTCGCAGCCCTTCCAGATTAAACTCCCACAGACGAAGAAGCCATCGCTGGCAGGGAAGGGTTCGGCAGATGAGCATCACCTGAATCACGTCGTTGAGGCGGGTGTTCTTCTCTATGATAGTTTTGATGCGCTTTTGCAGCATCAGCACCTCATCGGTTGATCCCCAGTCTGGACCCTTGTTGGTCCATGAGACAACTCGTAGAGGGGGTCCGGATCTAAATGCAGGAGTGGGCGCCCACTGGGTACTGCGAGGTTCGGTGATATAGAACCACTCCTGCTGCCATGTCTTGATGGTATCCACAAAGTCCCCTTTAGGCCAGATAGGATGAGGAAGCTTGCTCACCATGGCCCCAGCGCAAGCCGCGCGCTCCCCGTCGACCACCTTTGGCTTCATGATGAAAATCTTGAGCCACAGGCCGAAGTGTCGGGGGATGCGGAGAAATGCCTCACACATGATGATGAACGCCGAGATATGGAGGAAGGAGTTCGTGGCTAGATCGTGAAAATATAGCCCATAGTAGAACATGAGACCGCGGACAAAGGGGTGAAGGGGAAACCCTAACCCGCGGAGGAAGTGGTGAATGAACATGACCCTCTCGCCAGGCTCTGGAGTAGGGATGACTTGCCCCTTTGTCGGAAGCTTGTGTGCTATTTCCGCGGTTAATTACCTCGCCTCCCGGAGTCCCTGGATATCATTCTTCGTGACGGAAGAGGCCACCCACTTGCCTTGAGAGCCGGATCCGGACATGGTCGGGGAACGTTGTGGCAATGGAGAAAGATTGAGACTTGGGCGTTGGAGCTCAAAGATGGGAGGGCTAAGGAAGGAGAATGCGTGGGGTTAAAGATGGGTTCTTATCCCTTTATAAAGGCAACGAATATCAAACGACCTCACACAAGCCTTAAAATTTTCCTATTCCCAAGGGGTCGAGTGGATGGCACGGTTGGATTACCCAAACCCTCATCGATGAAAATCCTGCAATAAAGGGACACGATCTCTGCTTTGACAAGACGTGCCACTGGGAGTTGTGTCTCGAAACACATAACGGGAGGCTGAAAACATGGTTCGAAATGATAATAAGGCCGGGACTCAATGCCTCGTCGAAGACATAACCTATTTTTGTTTCAGTATTTTGCCCTTGCGGTTCAGGGTTGTAACTATTGTACAGAGCCGGATATAGTTCTTTCAATCAACTACTTTGGAGTATTCGGAGGAGGAACCCGCCCTGCAATGCCGAAGACAATCTGCACGCCGGACACATCGTCATTGAAGCCTGGTTCAGGGGCTACTGAGGGAGTCCTGGATTAGGGGGTCCCCGGGTGTCCGGGCTATGTGACATTGGCCGGACTGGTGGGCCGTGAAGATACAAGATAGAAGGCTTCCCCCTCTGTTCGGATGGGACTCTCCTTAGCGTGGAAGGCAAGCTTAGCGTTCGGATATGTTCGCACACGAACACGTCGCCGTGTACCTCCAACGCCGAGGGTGATGCACCGCAGTTCACGTCGAAGGAGACCCGTCCGGAAGCGCGGTACGGGAAACAATCCGGCAGGTGCTTTTGAGGACCGGAAACCCCATACGCCCGGGAGGGACCCCTCAGGGCTTGCGGCGGCTATGGGCTGCCCTAGGTCGACCTGATCGCCCCTAGGGCCTCGAGGTTCGCCACCCTGTAAACAAAGAATGAACGAAGAACGAGGAAGAAGAAGAACAAGGGAGAGAGATAAAGGTAAAGGTAAAAAGATGATATATTGATAGATCGATTGTGTGTTGTTCAATTGGTCGTCACCCCTTACATATATATGAGGCGTCTGGACTTTCTGTACAAGAAAAGGACTCAAATCCCGTCCAAAACATCAAAAGTTAACCTAACTCGGACTACGAGGGCTGGAACTTCCGGTCAGCCCGGAACTTCCGGGCTAAAGTTACTTCAAGTAGCCCTCTTGTACATCTCCTGCAGGTCGCCCATGGCCTCGGATCGCGATGGTCCAAAAAGCAAAGTTGTAGATCTTGCAATGGAGAAAAACCCTTCAGTTCATCACTTTTTCATCCGAGGTCATCTTGAGATAGAATTATGGCCCGCAAATCTGCAAATAATGTTGAAATTCCAGCTTTCGGGGCGAACCGCATGCGAACTTTCTGTTTAGGCCGGAACCTCCTCGGAAGTTTTCCCCGGAACTTCCGGGGCAGACTTATGCAGCACACCATTTTGGCTATAACTTTTGTGTACGAACTCTGATTTGGACGTTTCTTATATCGAAACCGATCGTTTCGACGAGACGAAGGCAATCCTTGTAGAAACTTTTCCCATATGAGGCCATCGTGGGGGCATAATCAGCCGAATAGTGTTCTGAATACAAAATCTGAGTACTTCAAACACAACTTCGGCCTTAGAGATGAGACCAGATGGCTATGGACCAAATATCAAAGTTTCTCCTTTTGATGATATGGAACTTACTCACTTTGAGCACTTTTCCATTTGAGGCCATCTTAATTATGTTTTTGACCATGCCAAAATCTGGTGTCAAGACATGCCCCCCTGTTTTTCGGCAAAGCTTGTGTGCCGAAAAATAACTCGCATATAGCTTGTTCTAAGGATGATTTCAACACTCCCTCGGCCATTTTGCATGTTCTTAGGACAATAGGTATATATCGGCCATTTTTATGCTAAGGGAAATAGTTATTTATCGGTCGTTGCCTATCTAGGCTTCTTGCCACACACTTGGGTGGTACTTCTTTAAATATTTTCCATTGAGAGCTCGAGGTAACAATGCCCCTTGTATTGATTCCCCAAAATATGAATTTCCAGGAACTACTCTTGTAATCCTAAAAGTACCTTCCCAACTTGGAGACCACTTCCCGAATTTTCTATCTTTCGAACCAATTGGTAGAATCACCTTCCACATGAGATCGTCAACTTGAAAAGTCTTCAACTTGACCTTTTTATTCTAAGCTCTTGCCACCCTCAACTTATCTCCCTCTATGGCCTCCAGAGCAGCCAAACGTTTATCAGCAACTTCATCAATATTGTCCATCATCAAGTTATAAAAGTCCACCGCCGATAAATCATTCTGTTTGGCTATTCTCGAAGCATTCAAATTCACTTCCACTGGTAAAACGGCCTCTTGACCATATACGAGCTCATATGGAGTTACCTTTGTAGCACCATGCCTTGAGATTCTGTGCGCCCACAAAGCTTCAGACAGTAGCTCATGCCATCTCCTTGGATTATCCTCAATCTTCTTCTTGATGAGTTTGATTAAAATTTTATTGCTAGACTCAGCCTGTCCATTGGCTTGGGCATAATATGGAGAGGAATTGAGCAACTTTATGTTATAAGATTCGGCAAATTCTCTGACTTGGTGTGACATAAAAGATGAGCCTTGATCTGTAGTCAACGTTTAAGGAATGCCGAATCTATGAATAATGTGCTCGATTATGAATTTAATTACATCTACATGTGTCATGTTCTTGAGAGGTACTGCTTCAGACCATTTAGTGAAATAATCGGTTGCCACCAATATGAACCGATGCCCCATTGAGGAAGACGGATGAATTTGTCCAATAATGTCTAAACCCCATCCTCTGAAAGGCCACGGCTTGATAATGGGATGTAACATAGCAGGAGGAGTCAACTGAATATCACCAAAATATTTACAAGCTTCACACCCTTTGTAATATCTGAGGCAATCATTAATCATAGTCGGCCAATAAAATCTAGCATGTCATAGCAACCATTTCATCTTGGGAGCTGACTGATGAGTGCCACAAATACCTTCATGGACCTCCCCCATAGCAACTCTTGCTTGGTCCTCGTCCAAGCACTTTAGAAGAACATCATCAACCGTTTGGCGATAGAGACCATCATCTCTCATTGTGTATTTAAAAGCCATACGCCGAACAGCCCTGTCCACCCTTCTACTAGGATCACGCAAATAATCAACAATTGGTTTCCTCCAGTCTTGATTTTCTCCTACATTGAATATTTCATTAGTGGCCGAAACGGAGGGCTCCGGTTCGGCCTCCCCTCTGTTGGCAAGACTAGACATCGACCTTTAAGAAATATGAAACATGCCATGATCCACATGATAACCGGATGCTTGGTGTGCCAACCCATTTGCTTTCCAGTTGTCATGTCTAGATATATGATCAATGCTAAAATAATCCAAATTAGAAATTATATCTAGACACTTATCAAGATAAACATTAAGTGATTCATGAAAACACTGAAAAACTTTGGATATTTGCTTCACTACTAATAACGAATCACCAAAAGCCTAAATATGTGTAGCACCTATGGCAAGCAATATCTCTAAGCCGAATAACAATGCTTCATATTCGGCTTGATTATTTGTGCAAAAATATTCTAAATGGCACGGGGCTTCAAAAATAGCACCATGAGGAGATATATAAACAATACCAACACCTTGGCCACTACTACAAACCGAACCATCAAAATATAATCTCCATGGTACTAACGAGACAAGGTTTATATCAATATCATGCTTGTCATCAATCCGATGCTCAACAATAAAATTAGCAACGATTTGGCCTTTCATGGATTTCAGAGATTCAGAAACCAAATCATATTGAATTAAAGCATAAGCCCACTTGCCAATTCTACCACTAAGAATTGGCCTATGCAACATGTACTTGATGACATAGGTTTGACAAGCTATAATGCAAGTACTAGGCACTAGGTAATGTCTCAATTTTGTACAAGCATAATATAAGCATAAGCATAATTTCTCAATAAATGTATACCTTGTCTCGGCATCCAATAAGCGTCGGCTTAAATAAGTAATAACATGCTCCTTCCCTTCGGTCTCTTGAGTTAAAACAGCACCAATAACACCTTCTTCCGCTGCAATGTAAAGTCTAAATGGCTCCCTGTGCCTGGGCGCGTTCATAACCGGAGGAGTGCACAAATATTTCTTAATTATATCAAATGCCTCTTGCTGTTTTGCCCCCCAAGTAAAATCAACATCATTCTTTAACCGAAGGATAGGAGTAAATGCATCAACCTTCCTTGATAGATTGGCTATGAACCTCCTCAAATAATTAACCTTGCCAAGGAATTTTTGCATATCTCTCTTGCATGTTGGAGCCTATACTTTTTGTATGGCTTCTATCTTTTTGGGATCAATTTCCACTACATCTTCATGAATAATGAAACCCAGAAACTTCCCAGCCGATACACCAAAGGCACACTTCAAAGGATTCATTTTCATCCCATATTTCTTAAGTCTTTCAAAAGCTAAGCGCAAATCGACTAGATGAGATTCAAAAGCATCCGATTTGACAATAATATCATCAATATAAACCTCAAGTATAACACCAAGTAAATCATGAAAAATTAAATTCATAGCCCTTTGATACGTGGCACTGGCATTTTTTAATCCAAAGGTCATCACTGTCCACTCAAATAAACCATGGAAACCGGGACATCGAAAAGCCGTTTTGGACATGTCCTCTTCGGCCATAAAAATCTGATTATACCCCGCATTACCATCAAGAAACTTAATGAACTTATCTACAGAAGCATCATTAATAAGCATATCGGCTATTGGCATAGGATACTCATCTTTAGGTGTAGCTCTATTCAAATCTCTGAAATCAATGCACACCCTCAACTTGTCGGAGCCTTTCTTCTCTACTGATACAATGTTAGAAATCCACTCGGAATACCTACAAGGTCTAATAAAATTAGCTTTAAGAAAATGACCAATCTCTTCCTTGATCCGGTCATATGTTTTTGGATTAAAATTTCTAGCCGATTGCTTATATGGCCTAAAACCAGCCTTTATAGGTAACCGATGCTCCACTAGCTCTCAGCTTAAACCTGGCATCTCATGATATTCCCATGCAAAGCAACAAACATATTCTTTTAATAGCTTGATCAACTTAGCCTTATGATCGGCTCTTAAATTTTCATTTACAAATGTCGGCCTAGGAATTGAACCATCTCCTATATCTATCTCTTCTAATGGATCAGCCGATGTAAAACCTTGCCCTAGTTTATCCATATCATCTAACTCTTCTATGGACTCATACATATCGTTCTCATCAGACCGATATTCTACCAGACATTTCTGTAACCACTCTGAGTGAGGATCCATTTAAATACATCATACCTTGGAGCCGATTACCGCCAACCGGCTTTAAAGAAACGAGCACAACACCACTTTTCGTGGCGCTAAGAAAATCATATTCTGATAAGTCGCACCCTGTCAAGCAAGTAGCATTGGGATGTTGCCAATCCACCGATGCATCGGCCAAAGCAAGACAAGCCGAATTATCCGCATGAATGAATTCTACTTCATCATCAACCCATTGAATTAAAAACTGGTGCATAGTAGATGGCACTGTCATAACCCTAGAGATTGCTTGTAACTAGTGGCATTGCATCCATGCATCATGTTTATGTCGGCGTTCTGGGAACAGGGGTGCCCAGACTTGCCTGCCTGCGGCCTGCGGCGTGGCTCAACGGGGGCCCCAGCACGGCCCATCTTCATCAACACAAACCCAAGACCCTCGCGAGGGGCCAAGCCTCGCGGGGCGGACGATGCGGAGCTTCCTCAGGCACAGCCTCATCAGGCTGGCTCATGAGGAGGCGGAGAGATCAAGGCGGGGTACCTCACGAGGTGCTCGTGACACAAGCCATGACGACCAAGGGCGCTAGGCGGGTGCCAGCCCGCGCAGTGTCCTCCTTTCCTCTTTGGTGCAAAGGGGGCAAGCGCAGCCGTGGAGTACCGAGGCATCAGGCAAAGGTTGCCATTTCGGTGCAACCAGACCAAGACCAGAAGGACTGCAAGACGGAGGTCATCATGGAGCCCAAGATGGCGTCACCACCAAAGCTTTGCGCAGGCGAAGACTACTTTTGTCAGGGTAGCTAGTACTAGCTGTCCCCCTTCAAATTAGCCCGTCATTGTTGGCTCCCTTCCCGCTCGATATTTGGGAAGAGGACCAGGGCCTCTATAAATAGGACCAACCACCCACAGAGCAAAGTGGGGTTTTTTTCCTGGAGAGGGGGTTCTGGAGAGGAGGTTCTTCAGAGAGGGGTTCGATCAGAGAGAGAGAGAGAAAGGTGGCTGAACTCGTCCCAGCAGTTCATCGCCCCTGCCAAGAACAGACCCTCGCGAGGCTATTCTTCCTTGTATCATTCATCATCATCAGCCCAAGAGGCAATCCACCACACCACACACTGGAGTAGGGTATTACACCACAACGGTGGCCCGAACCAGTATAAACCTCGTGTCCCTTGTGTTGTTCTTTCCATAGCTTAGACCTTAGCGAGGCGGAGGGGTGCAGGTAGGTAGGAAGCGAGATCTCCGCGCGCACCCCAGTGTTCGAACCTCAAGGATCTGCCGGAACCCGAAATCCGACATTTGGCGTGCCAGGTAGTGGTGCGCCGGGATTCGTCATCCACCACCCCGTTCTCCTCCGACCATCACGCCCATGTCTGACGCTCGTCGGGCCCCCGCCGAGCGCCGGGCCGCTCTTGCTTCCCACGTCGCCCAAACGGCCCCTGTCGGCGGGCGTCCATGCCGTTCCCCGTCACCTGCCGTCAACGCCGCCACCGGCCCGACGGGGGACGAGCAGCAAGCATCGCCTCAGCATCCATCCGTGCGGCAAGACAGCCGCACCGCAACTCCCTCGCTCACCCCAGCTGGTTCTTCGTCCCGCGCGCTCCGCGCGCCCATGGAGGCTCGAGCTGCACTCATCGCGGCAAACAAGCTCCTGCGCTACCGTCCCGTTGATGACGTCTATGAAGAATGGCTCGACCGCGTCGCCGAGCTCGTCTGCGCCGCAGGGGGCTCTCCTGCGCCGTCCGTTCCGCTGCACTGCACCCCGCCCCGCGCGGGCGATGAAGCTCCGGTGGCGCCCCGACCACCTCCTCCTCGGGAAGGCGCCATGGATCCAAGGCGCATGGCCCCTGGGCGGATCCCGCTCCGTCAGGTGCCAGTGCGGCAAGAGCAGAGCTGTCAAGAAGTCCCTCGCCCGCAAGAAGCTGCCCGGGCGCTCCTTGCCCCACGCGTCAAGACCCCGCGCTGCTCCCAGCTGCAGCGCATGGGGACATGCAAGACCAAGCTCCCCGTGACCCAAGGCCTCCTGTGGCCACAGCAGGCTGCCGCGCCTTCACCGCCGAGCTACGCAGCATCGCGTGGCCCGGCAAGTTCAAGCCAGACTTGCCTCCTCGCTACGACGACACGGCTGACCATGCGGAGTTCCTCCAGCTCTACGAGCTGGGCATAGAAGCTGCGAACGGAGACGAGAAGGTCATG
Source organism: Triticum monococcum (assembly GCA_034509565.1). Classification (NCBI taxonomy): domain Eukaryota; kingdom Viridiplantae; phylum Streptophyta; class Magnoliopsida; order Poales; family Poaceae; genus Triticum; species Triticum monococcum. Next base: position 358,196,010 of record CM067845.1, on the reverse strand, counting down.
GCGAACTGGTTCCCCATGGAGCTCAAGGACGGGGCCAGAACCTGGCTCCTGAACCTGGATCCAGGCACAATCTCCTCCTGGGACGAGATGCGCACCCGCTTCATCACCAACTTCCAAGGCACTCGCGACCGGCCACCCACCGTGAGCGACATGCGCCGCATCAAGCAACAGCCCGGGGAGACCCTGCAGAAGTACATCCAGCACTTCAACAACGCACGCCTCAAGATTCCCAAGGTGACTGAGGAGGCCATCATCTCAGCCTTCTCGGACGGCGTGCGCGACGTCAAGATGAAGGAGGAGTTGGCGATGCATGAAGATCTATGCACTTCCTTGGAGCTGTTCAACCTGGCAACCAAGTGCGCCAGGGCCGAGGAAGGGCGTCTCTCCCTCCTCGAGCTGCCTGCCGCAGATCTAGAAGAGAAGAAGCCCAAGGCCAAGGATGTGAAGCGCAAGGGGGCCACCGTGCTCGCGGCAGAACCAGACACCAATCGGGGCAGAGATCAGCCCGAACCTTCCAAGGCAGCCGGTACTGTGTCTACCACGACCTCCACACCCACAACACCAACGAATGTCAAGAGCTCCGAGCCGTGCAAGAAGGAAGGATCGGCCGTCGCCCTCACCGCGGTGACTGGGGCTACGGTCGAGGAGGAGGAAGGAACGCATGACGCTGGGAAGACCGTGGCCCGCGCCAAGGGTGGCGCGAACAACCTCGTGAGGATTGCTGGCAAGACCCGCGTCGCGAGGGAGACTAGAGGGATCAGCCTCGCGAGGATTGCCCGCAAGGCAATGCAGGACTCCCACCGCTGCCGCTTCAGCCGAGAAACGAGGACCGCCACCAGGACGAGGGGCTGGGGGCTTCCAGGAGCCGTGCGCGATCGCCTGCATCCTGGGCGGGGCACAAGCCCCAGCCTCTCAGCGCAATCTTCAGTTCTTCACTGATGTGGTGACGCAGCTGGAGGCGCGGTCTACCAGGGCTGACAGGTTGGTGGAGGAGAGGAGCCGCGCCCTGCTCAGGCGCGCCTTTTTTCGCGTCTTCAGCCACCTCTGGAACATGGATCCCCACTTCAATTTCGACGCCGCCATCGCCCCAGTCCCCCAGGCCGTCTGAGGCGATCTGGCGCACTGGGTGGAAGACAATGTGGATGCTCTTATCAGGGCCTTCGCCTCAGACAACGATGATGCGATCGTGGCGGCCGACAAGGGCGGCGTGATGGACGGCCCTGACGCCGCTGGCGGCGATGCGGACAACGATGGCAAGTTCAGCGACGCCAGCAATGGCTCAGGTGGTGCTCCTGAGGATGCATTGGTGGATTCGTCCGACTGATTGTGCATCGTTCCTGCTTCCTTACCCTGCATGAATAGAACTCAAGTTTTGGCCTGATGACTGTGAAAGCATTTTGGAGGGGGAGCCCCTCATGTAAAACTTGTGTTCATCATATCAGTATACGCTACACTGCCCTTGCGCCCGCGCCAAGTGGTTGGCCCAAGCGACGCTCTCGTCGGCAAGTTTACCTTTGTTCCGTGCCGGCCCTGAGGCAGCCCGCGGGTGGTTGTGGTGTCCCGAGTGTCCCCTGATTGAATCCGTAGGATCTGCAGTAAAACACCCTCCTGAGAGGACGCGGCGGCGGCAGTCTGGGCTGCGCGCAAGCTAGGCCCAACCCGGCTCGCGAGGGGCTCACGAGGGGAGGCAGCTGAGGTGAAGTGGTAACCAAAACACGAGAATTTCTCGAATGAGACTAAGCACCCCTTCCCCGAACACACGCAAATCTCAAATTCGAATCCAATTTGAATCCAGCGGGGGAAAGCGACAACCAAAGGGAAGAGCAACGAAAGCAAACAAAAGGCCGCGTCCGGCACCTAGTCTAGTCTTGGACGTCTTCTCACCAGCGCAGAGCTAAGTGCTGCCACTGGGCGTGGGAGGGAGCCCAGGGCCTGAGGCCGGCACCCCTAAGACTCCGGGGCGTGTACAGCCCCACTCATTATTACGTGAGAGTGTCACGGGGCGGCGAGCTTCACAGGCACTGGGCCTTCTTCACAGGTACCAGCCTTGCTTCATATCACCAGATGAGGGCCCCGCCTTGCGCCACACTCTAGTGCCATCAACGCCACCAGAAACCAGGACGCCGCCGATGGGGTAGAGCGGTCGCCAGCGGTTCCCCCGACGACCACGGGTCCTCCGCCAGGGGCCTACCTCCTGAGAACACCTTGCTCCAAACGCCGCAGTGGTGATGTCGGATCCCTGCCCCTCTCCTGCAGCCCCCTGCGCCCTCCTCCCGAGGGGTAGGAGACTGTGGGAGCGGGGCAGCTGCTCGCTGTGGCAACCTGCACCTCCTGTGATCCATGGTTAGCGTATGCCTGCTGAAGAATTAGCGGTACCCGATAATCGTTGCCTCCAGCGTGCCTAGTGGGACCGTCCCGGGACTCCTGGAAGGGCTCAGCTTCTGGCGCCTCGTCCCCCCAGCTTGGGCTGAGGAGCGAGCCTTGTTCGCCCTCGTGTGGGTGTCCTTGGTCCATCATGAGGGGCATGTATTCCTCTGGCGCCATCACCCCAAAGGCCACGCCGTAGTGCTCTGCGTGCCACGCGGTCCTGCCTGACGCGCCTACCGTGGGGTGGCAGCGTGGCTGTCCACTGGGGCCGTGGGTCGCGTCGAGTCCTTCTTCTTCGCGGACCAGGAGTGGGGGCTGCGCTGCCGCCGGTCTGGTGCTGACAGCCTCGCTGGTGTTGGAGTAGCCTTGGAGCCCGCGGGCGCGCGCGGAGCCCCCGCGCGGGCCGCCCTGGGTTGGAGATGGGAGCCGGGTGCAGAAGGGGTGAGCCCCCGAGGCGGCGAAGCCCAGGAGCTCTACCACCCGCTCCAGCAGCACGTCGCGAAAGCCCTCCAGCAGTCTACACGGCAGCAGCTCTCGGGCCACCATGAGCGCGGCCCTCGAGTTCGCCTGCTCCCGGCGGGTGTACGGTGTCGTGGTCGCAGCGTGATTGGAGGCCCTTGCTGCCGATCGCGCCTGTCATGGTATGAGAGCTGTTAAAGCCTGTCCGCATCGCATGCGGCCCACAGCGCCCTGTGGACCGCGAGCTGCCTAGGGCACGGGGTCGCTTGAGGCGAGCGGCTCTGCGCGGGCGGGCCACGCCGCCCATGGGTCTGGGTTGCCCTCCTAGTTGCCGGGCATGGTGATGACGACGCAACGGGGCACGTAGCGGTGGAAGGTGGATTCCAGCGCACCCCTACCTGGCACGCCAAATGTCAAATTTCGGGTTTCGGCAGACCCTTGAGGTTCGAACACTGGGGTGCGCGCGGAGATTTCGCCTCCTACCTACCTGCACCCCTCCGCCATGCTAGGATCTAAACTACGGAAAGAACAAGACAAGAGACACAGGGTTTATACTAGTTCGGGCCACCGTTGTGGAGTAATACCCTACTCCAGTGTGTGGTGTGGTGGATTGCCTCTTGGGCTGATGATGATGAACAATACAAGGAAGAACAGCCTCGCGAGGGTCTGTTCTTGGCTGGGGGGATGAACTACTCAGAAGAGTTCAGTCACCTTTCTCTCTCTCTCTCTCTCTCTCTCTCTCTCTCTCTCTTTGATTGAGACCCTCTCTAACGAGCCTCTTCCTTCCTACTTCCCAACCTCTTCCACTCACCGACCCCTTGCTCTGTGGGTGGCTGGTCCTATTTATAGAGGCCCTAGTCCTCTTCCCAAATATCAAGCGGGAAGGGAGCCAACAATGGCGAGCTAATTTGAAGGGGGACAACAAGTATCAGCTATCCTGACAAAAGTAATCTTCGTCTGCGCAAAGCTCTGGTGATGATGCCGTCTTGGGCTCCACGATGACCTCTGTCCTGTAGTCCTCCTGGTCTTGGTCTCGTTGCACCGAAATGGCAACCTTTGCCTGATGCCTCAGTACTCCGTGGCTGCGCTTGCCCCCTTTGCACCAAAAAGAAAGGAGGACGCTGCGCGGGCTGGCACCCGCCCGGCGCCCTGAGTCGTCATGGCTTGCGTCACGGGCACCTCGTGAGGTACCCCGCCTTGATCTCTCCGCCTCCTCGTGAGCCAGCCTGACAAGGCCGTGCCTGAGGAAGCTCCGTGTCGTCCGCCCTGCGAGGCTTGGCCCCTCGCGAGGGTCTTGGGTTTCTGTTGGTGAAGACGGGCCGTGCTGGGCCCCCTTTTGAGCCACACCGCAGGCCGCAGGCAGGCAAGTCTGGGGACCCCCGTTCCCAGAACACCGACAGTCGCCACCTACGCCGTTCGCCACGGCCACCGCCTCCCCCTCGACCCCTCGTCGTGCCTGCAAGCTCCGCCTCGACGTCCCCGACCTCCTCGATGACCCACGAGGCCCCAGATGCGCCGCAACGCCGCCCCCGTCGCCTTTTCCCTCGTCGGCCGCCGGAGATCCCTCTCACCGCCCCGCTCGCTCCGGTGCCTCCCCAAGCACGCCGAGGCCACCTCTACACTTGCGGTGAGCTCCTCTACCGATCCCCCCTACTCCCATCCCCATTTGCTCATCGTAGCCCACGTTTCCATCGAGACCGAGACCTCACTGGCGCCGGACTTATCGCCATCGTCGTTTTGGTACGCCTCCGTCCAAACCGAGCGCGTCACTGCACTCAGTGCACCCCTAGGAGGCCGCAGCACCCCTCCTTTCCACCAACCCGAGCACTCCCGAACTCCGGCCACTGCCCAACTTGCCGTCGCCGCCGCCACGGACCACTCCAGGTCCAGCCACCACCACCACCGGATGCGCCCTGCTGCGGGCGTTCGAACGCGCCCGGCCACGCGAGCTCCCGTCGCCGGAGTTGGCCGGATAGGCGTCGCCATCGTGCTGTGCTTAGCACCGGCATTTAGCCGCCGACGTGACGCCTTCATTAGTGGCTAATGACGCTGCTAATTTAACCCCACAGTTGCTGACATATGGGCCCCACGCCCTAATTAACCCCAGCCTTCATTTTCTGTTTAGTTTAGATTAACCCAGTGGGACCCACGCGTCAGAGTTGACCCTGCTGATGTGGCCGTTGACCTGGTCCACCTGTCAGCGAGCTAAACAGCCCTGTGCCATTGACGTGTGGCCCCCACGTGTCAGGTTTGACCTGGTCAGCCGTTGTTGACTGTTGACATCATAGTGACGTCATGCTGACGTAGTTATTTATTTTCTAAATTTATTCTTATTCAGGAAATTCCAGAAAATAGTGCTAACTTCTAAAAATCATATAAATTCAACCGTAGCTGAGATTGAAATAAATTATATATGAAAAATTATCAGAAAAATTCAACCTATCCATCTGTCCAGGTTTCATGCATGTTAGAACATTTTAACCTGGCTGTTTAGGTGAATCAAGTTATTGCACTAATATGGCCCCATGAAATGGGTTTGCATTTGAATCTTTGGTTCAAATGGACTCATTCCAATCTGTTCTAGCTTGCATTAGCCCAAAACACATTCATATTGCCATGTCATAGCATGCATCATATTGTTGCATTGCATTGATTATGTTCCCTCTTGTTTGTCGGTGTTGGTCCCCTCTCAGTAGATGACATTCCGACGATGAGTTCGATGACACCGATGAAGAACTATTATATCTTCAGAAGTGCCAGGCAAGCAAAACCCCCTTGTTCATTCCGATACAATCTCACTCTCTCGCTCCTCATCTCTTTTACTGCATCAGGACAACAATGCTTCAACTGTTACATGCTGCGGTAGTTGAACCCTTTTCCTCTGCATGACCTGTCATTGCCACAGTAAATAGATGAAACCCACTAGCATGAGTAGGAGTTGTTTGAGCCCTGATGTGCCTACTCATTCATGCTTGTGTTGGCATGCCTGCTATTGCTTAGAGTTGTGTCAGGTCTGATTCATTGGGGATGAATTGGAATGTGGTGGACATGTGCTACTGTTGAGAGCTAAGTGTGTGAACACGATTTGGTAAAGGTAGCGGTGAGAGGCCATGTAGGAGTACATGGTGGGTTGTCTCATTGCAGCTGTCCTCAGGAACTGAGTTCTGTGTTTGTGATCCATGAATAGTTACTACCACACATTGGGCTCCGGGCGCTCCAAACTCTCTCGACTTATTAATCAACCCGATCTCTGTCCAGGAGTTGCAACTAATTTCTGGTGTTTGTAGGTAGTGTTAGTAGTCTAGCAAGTGGCACCCGGTACAGGTGGGCTTGCGACAGACTAGGCATCGTGGCCGGGTAGACCAAGCGTCGCCCGTTTGGTGGGCTTGGAACCCTGTACACATCGTTCGGGGCCGTGAGCGACACCCCGGCCGGATCTCCTTGCGAACGGAACCCGAATAGGCGATAAACCTGGACTAGAGACTTGTGTGGTTCGTCAGGTCGTGGCCGACTCCCTCGCCAGGCTTCCGCTTGAAGGTTGTCGAGGTACATGACGTGTACAAGGTGGTAAGTGGTGAGAGCGTGTGTGAAGAAGTACACCCCTGTAGGGTTGTCATTATCTATTCGAATAGCCGGATTCCTCGGATATGGAAACTTGGACCCCTTGCATAGTTCATAGACAAGTGAAAGTGGATACTCTAAAATGCGCAAGATAACCATGAGTGCTATGGATGGCCTTCTCGTAGGGAGACGGGAGCGGATCCATAGTGGTGTATTGATATGGTGAATATGTGGACTCGTGTGCGCCACCTCAAAAGAGTTACTTGCAGTCATAGTTTAGGTTAGCCACTGAGTCAAAGCTGGCTTGCTACAGTTAAACTCCAGTACCCCCTTTGCTGATACCGATGCATATGTAGTTAGTTCTGATGTAAGTCTTGCTGGGTACATTTGTACTCATGTTTGCCTATTTTATGTTTTTGCAGAGAGACGTCAGTCTCGCTAGTAGTTCCATGTGGACTCCGACGTTTAGCTTGATACCTCAACTACGATCTTGTGCCCTCGGCAGGATCTGGTAGATAGTCAGGCTTCTCAGCCTTTTTGATTTGTAGATGTCTGTATTCAGACATGTTAAGCTTCTGCATGTGCTTTGACTTGTATGCTCTGAATGTTGGGTCATGTGACCCAGGTTTGTAATATCTCGCTCCTCGGAGCCTAATGAATAAATACTTTGAGTCCTAGAGTTATGTTGTGATGCGATGTTGTATTTACACATATCGAGCATATTGTGTGTATGATTGAAATGCTTGGTATGTGTGGGATCTGACAATCTAGTTGTTTATCCTTGGCAGCCTCTCTTATGAGGAAATGTAGTCTAGTGTTTCCTTGAGCCATAGTAGTACGCTACAGCCCGATTCACCGGAGTCCTGCTAGCCCAGCACTATTGCTCAAGACACTTGACTGGCCGGCATGTGTTTCACTTTGTTCCTGTGTCTATCCCTTCGGGGAAATGTCACGCGATGACATTCGAAGTCCTGCCTAGCCTGCTACAGCCCGGGTTACTGGAGTCCTGTTAGCCCAGTGCTACAGCCCAGATTCACACGTTGTTGACCGACATGCTCGAAGTTGATTCATGTATGCCTGTCCCCATGGGTTAGTGCCGCTTTGGGTTCATGACTAGCCATGTCGGCCTGGGTTCTTTGTCATATGGACGCTAGCGACACTATCATATACGTGAGCCAAAAGGCGCAAATGGTCCCGGGCCAGGTAAGGTGGCACCCGTGGGAATATCGTGCGTGAGGCCGCAAAGTGATATGATGTGTTACATGCTAGATCGGTGTGACTTAGGATCGGGGTCCTGACAGCTTTGGTATCAGAGCCTGACTGCCTGTAGGATTACCAAGCCAAACTGGTCGAAGTTGAGTCTAGAAATGCTTTTAGTTATATAAGGGAATTGATTGTGGAAGGGAACGTAAGGCTCTTTTTACTCCTTTACCTTATGCCCTTCTGATCTGAGTCAACCTCTTCTTTTCTACGGGGATTAAGAACTAGGCCTTCTCATCTATCTATCAGGATGACAAGTTGCTATGATATAGACTTATAGGATTGATGGATTTAAGCCCCAGTTCAGTTTCTACTACTTCCGTGTGTTCATAGTTGGTCTCGGAACCTTGATATTGTGCTTCTGAGTGGTTATGCCACCATTTTTGCAGGATGTCTCAAATCCTTTGAGCATTTACAGCCGTTATGATGTCAGAGTCATCGCAGGTTTCTAAACTATCTGATGCATTTGCAAAATCCTTTCCCTCTGGTTTGTTGTTCTTTTGGTCCAGATTAACCACACTAATTGCTGAGTTGAGGTACTCCACTACCTCGACATATCTGTTGGAGCTATTATTATGACCCTAGGTGTTTTAGGGAGTCACCTAGTAATCTAGCCATGTTTTGTGTTCCCAGTGTGATGAATTTGGCCGTCATTCCCGAAAGCATCCCGTGATGCTACCTGGTAGTAGGCATTCTACTCCTGGGTTTTGAGCCCAAAATTCACCCTACTTACTTCATGTTGATAGTGTTGCTAGTTCCTTTAGGATATTAGTAACCTTTGCGATAGTCCTCGAGGTCCGTGGTATATCATTCTTCCAAATACCATGAACCATTCATGGCAGAAGATCCTCGTTGAACCGAAAGATCACAACCAGAGTGCTCGTGATGAGTTATCGATTCTATGTTGTGACTCTGCCAGTTCTACCTTTCTGCATGGGTTATCCGGAATAAATATGTTGAGCTTTGTTCAACATACTAATCTATGCATCCACAACTCAGAAAGTGCTATGTTCCTTTGAGTTGTCTCTCTTTAGTTGTATTTTGACCGTTGTCTATCAATTGATAGTCAGGACTAGTTTGTGCATTCGTGTTATCGATGCATATTATTCTTATGGTCCGTCAAGCCATTCTATTCCGGAATGACTAGGAGAAACAAACTCCAGCACCTCATCCATTTCTAGGATTGGGTCAAAGTAGTTGTATTCCACAGATCAAAATGCCAATCCAGCTTTTGATTCTGTTCTACCCTGAAGTATTGCCCTCTTGATGTCAGGAATGTCATGAGAATTGCACCAACTCTTATGAATTCTTGATGCAGTGATACTTCTCGCCATCATCATTCGTTCCTCGGTTCCGTGTTGTTGCAACCGGAATACCGACAATTGAACCATGATGTGTGAAATCAATACTCCTAGCAACCCTGTTGCTTGGTAGTTAATGGACAAAACTCTCATTCTTAGTGTGCTGGTTACTAAATCATCATCCTAAGATTGATCGTGCTACCTAGTCCTTATTTCTGGTGCACTCGTCGATCAATGAGTTAGGATTGTGTCAATTCCTCACTATTTTGATCATATCATCTTGCCCTGAAAAGCAAGGTTGTTCTCGAGCTTAGTAACATATCGGTGCTTCGTGATTTTCCGTATATCTTCTCGGAGGTATCACCAGGCTGTCACCTGACCGCTATGTACAGTTCGTGATCAAGTTGGTTTCTTGTAGCCAACCTTTCTCCAAGGATCTGTGTTGGATACCCCTGAGCTAGTTGGTTAAGCTTAACAACAACTTGGAGAGTTGGAAGATAAAAGCTTGTCCGACCACGCTCATCCCTAAGGGATATCCTTAGGTGTGTGTGTGTGTGTGTGTGTGTTGAAGAAACATAATATCTTCATCGATTGTTCATCGTGACCGGTTGTTGGATCTATTGTCTTGTCAAACTTTGACTTCAGTACGGGCTATCGTCGAGTCAAATCAGAACCAACAATGATCATAATGTTGTCTTACTCGTGGTTGATCCCTCGAGCATACACCATTATATCTTTTGGTCTAACCAATGTTATCACCGTGTTCACATGATGGTGGAAGTCCAGTGATATGGAAATTCTGATTAGTTGTTGTTGCGCCCATCAGCAGCATTTTGTCTCCCCCATGATTCATGTTGAACATTACACTAGTATTGGAAACTTTGTAAACAATGCCTTCATGTTCCATTCATGAAGCATATGTTTGGATGAAAGAAGAGACTTCCTCTAATTCATGTGCATTCGATGCAAGTTGCCGCCCTGAATTCGAGAAAGCTTGTTTTTGCTCGCTCCGGAACCATCCCAAGTCAGTCATGCATATGTGCAAAGTATTCTATGGTTTGGAGACTTGCAACCTTCATTCTATATGTATCCCTAGCACACCAAGCCGCTGATTGATTTGTTCAAGATAAAGGAGTCTGTTCTAAGGTCATTACTTTAGACTTCCGCGAGGAGACTTCGATATCATTAATGATGGTTCCCTACCAGAACTCGGTAGTATTTTGTTGTAAGACTACCATGTGATCATGCTTGTCTAGGACAACGTGTTCACAGGTTTGTAGCAGAACCAGCTCATGTTTTGGAGCTTGCTATCGTAGTTCATTTCCCGAGAATCTCGCAACATCATCTCGTCGACTTGTGTTGCAACCTTTCCTTCCCCACACATACTATCTGAAGTATCCTGTTACCAACCAGATCTGAACCTCAGGCAGATATGATGGTTGAAACATTCCCAACATTTGCATTTTGTTCCCAGCTTACACCATCATTGTGAGAAATTCCCATGGGCTATCCTTTCCGGTAATTGTTGCTCAGGATCATCTCAAAAGTGGTCCTACCATGGATTCCACCCTTTTCTGATGACAAACAAAGTCATCCATTGTGTTGTCTTCAACAAGGTAGTCCACATCATCCATTCTAGTCTGATCCTTTCGAACCCTGTCTAACGATCGTTGGAGATTGCCTTAGGCTGGTATAAAGAGTTTCAATGATCTTTGTATCAAAAGTAATTCTTTTTGCCACTTAAGGGAATAATTCTACGAGTCACCTTCCCTAAGGTGCCCCATTCTGGAATCACGGCAACTTATCTCCTAGCTACTTTGACACTCAATCACCATCTACTTGAGCGTGGAGTTGTTGCCTACCAAAATTGAACCTTCGTCATCAGCTCCTTACCATCACCCATGATATGTGCTTTGTGACTTAGCTCAAGAGATGTTTCAATGTCTCATTCTGTGAGTTGGTCGTGAGTTGTTCGATCTTCGAGAAGATCAATTCCTATAGAGTCTCTTTCTGTCATCGTCATGTTGGATGAAGTTCTCAAAGCAAGATGTCAAGATCAAGATGATGATCGAATCAGCATTCTTACGAAGTGCAAGTTGGATCATGAAGATCAAGTTAGCTTTGTATCCCCTCTGTCTCCTTACCTCACGTCTTGAATCTCGGGACGAGATTCTTGTTTAGTGGGGGTGAGCTGTCACAGCCCTAGAGATTGCTTGTAACTAGTGGCATTGCATCCATGCATCATGTTTAAATTTCATGAAACTTGAAATGGGGATTGATCAAAGCCCTAGCACCAAATGAATTCAAATAGGTTCAAATTAAATCTTTTCAATGAACCCAAAATGGCCTTCATAAATGTTCATCACTTTTGTATTGGTCTAGGACCTTTGACAAAAATGGTGCACACGTTTCTAGGTCATTCCTGGATTTGTGAATTAAATCATATTGTATTTGACTTTGGGCATTTAAACACTATAAATAATTTAAATGCTCAAATAATGTTGAAATTAAATGTGGGCCACTGGAATAATCCATGGAGTGTCCACAAATTATTGCAGCATTTTACAAAATGCTTTAGCATTTTTACTAAATTAAAACAAAATGACAGAAATAGAAAAGAAAAACAGAAAGCAAAGAGAGAGAAGGAATCTCACCCGGGCTTACCTGGCGGCCCAAGTGGCCGGCCCAGCCCACCACCACAGCCTCCCTGTCGTCTTCCTCCCTGGACAGAAGGACGAGCGCATGCTCGCCGCGCGCTGGCCACGCACCTCGCCAGCTCCTGCTTGCCGCTCTCCCTCGACGCTTTGGACGCCCTGGACGTCAACACACAGCCTCCCCGACCGTCCTCACTCTCTCCCGAGCTCTTTCCCTCCTCTGCTCTCTCTCCATCTCATGCCCGAGCCCAACCGTCGCCACCGACGACGTTCGCCGCGGCCACCGCCTCCCCCTCGACCCCTCGTCGTGCCTGCAAGCTCCGCCTCGACGTCCCCGACCTCCTCGACGACCCACGAGGCCCCGGATGTGCCGCAACGCCGCCCCCGTCGCCGTTTCCCTCGTCGGCCGTCGGAGATCCCTCTCGCCGCCCCGCTCGCTCTGGTGCATCCCCAAGCACATCGAGGCCACCTCTGCACTCGCGGTGAGCTCTTCTACCTATCCCCCCTACTCCCATGCCAATTAGCTCATCGCAGCCCGCGTTTCCGTTGAGACCGAGACCTCACCGGCGCCGGACTTGTCGCTGTCGTCGTTTTGGTATGCCTCCGTCCAAACCGAGCGCGTCACTGCACTCAGTGCACCCCCAGGAGGCCGCATCACCCCTCCTTTCCACCTGCCGTGCGCCCTAACACCGAACCCGAGCACGCCCAAACTCCGGCCGCCACCCAACTTGCCGCTGCCGCCGTGACGGACCACCCCAGGTCCAGCCACCACCACCATCGGATGCGCCCTGCTACGGGCGTTCCAACACGCCCGGCCACGCGAGCTCCCGTCGCCGGAGTTGGCCGGACGGGCGTCGCCGTCGTGCTGTGCTTAGCACCGCCGTTTAGCCGCCGACGTGGCACCTTCATTAGTGGCTAATGACGCTGCTAATTTAACCCCACATCCGCTGACATATGGGCCCCATGCCCTAATTAACCCCGGGCTTCATTTTCTCTTTAGTTTAGATTAACCCAGCGGGACCCATGCGTCAGAGTTGACCCCGCTGACGTGGCCGTTGACCTGGCCCACCTGTCAGCGAGCTAAACAGCCCTGTGCCACTGACGTGTGGCCCCCACACGTCAGGTTTGACCTGGTCAGCCGCTGTTGACTGCTGACATCATAGTGACGTCATGCTGATGTAGTTATTTATTTTCTGAATTTATTCTTATTCAGGAAATTCCAAAAAATAGTGCTAACTTCTAAAAATCATATAAATTCAACCGTAGCTTAGATTGAAATAAATTATATATGAAAAATTATCAGAAAAATTCAACCTATCCATCTGTACTGGTTTCATGCATGTTAGAACACTTTAACCTTGCTGTTTAGGTGAATCAAGTTAATGCACTAATATGACCCCATGAAATGGGTTTGCATTTGAATCTTTGGTTCAAATGGACTCATTCCAATCTGTTCTAGATTGCATTAGCCCAAAAGACATTCATATTGCCATGTCATAGCATGCATCATATTGTTGCATTGCATTGATTATGTTCCCTCTTGTTTGCCGGTGTTGGTCCCCTCTCAGTAGACGACGTTCCGACGATGAGTCCGATGACACCGATGAAGAATTATTATATCTTCAGAAGTGCCAGGCAAGCAAAACCCCCTTGTTCATTCTGATACAATCTCACTCTCTCGCTCCTGCTCTCTTTTGCTGCATTAGGACAGCAACGCTTCAACTGTTACATGCTGCGGTAGCTGAACCCTTTTCCTCTGCATGACCTGTCATTGCCACAGTAAATAGATGAAACCCACTAGCATGAGTAGGAGTTGTTTGAGCCCTGATGTGCCTACTCATTCATGCTTGTTTGTCATGCCTGCTATTGGTTAGAGTTGTGTCAGGTCTGATTCATCGGGGATGAATTGGAATGTGGTGGACATGTCCTACTATTGAGAGCTAAGTGTGTGAAAACGATTTGGTAAAGGTAGTGGTGAGAGGCCATGTAGGAGTACATGGTGGGTTGTCTCATTGCAGCTGTCCTCAGGAACTGAGTTCTGTGTTTGTGATCCATGAACAGTTACTACCACACATTGGGCTCCGGGCGCTCCAAGCTCTTTCGACTTATTAATCAACCTGATCTCTGTCCAGGAGTTGCAACTAGTTTCTGGTGTTTGTAGGTAGTGTTAGTAGTCTACCAAGTGGCACGCGGTACAGGTGGGCTTGGGACAGACTAGGCACCATGGCCGGGTAGACCAAGCGTCGCCCGTTTGGTGGGCTTGGAACCCTGTACACATCATTTGGGGCCGTGAGCGACACCCCGGCCGGATCTCCTTGCGAATGGAAACCGAATAGGCGATAAACCTGGACTAGAGACTTGTGCGGTTAGTCAGGTCGTGGCCAACTCCCTCGCCGGGCTTCCGCTTGAAGGTTGCTGAGGTACATGACGTGTACATGGTGGTAAGTGGCGAGAGCGTGTGTGAAGAAGTACACCCCTGCAGGGTTATCATTATCTATTCGAATAGCCGGATTCCTCGGATATGGAAACTTGGACCCCTTGCATAGTTCATAGACAAGTGAAAGTGGATACTCTAAAATGCGCAAGATAAGCGTGAGTGCTATGGATGGCCTTCTCGTAGGGAGATGGGAGCGGATCCATAGTGGTGTATTGATATGGTGAATGTGTGGACTCGTGTGCGCCACCTCAAAAGAGTTACTTGCAGTCATAGTTTAGGTTAGCCACTGAGTCAAAGTTGGCTTGCTGCAGTTAAACTCCACTACCCCCTTTGTTGATACTGATGCATATGTAGTTAGTTCTGATGTAAGTCTTGCTGGGTACATTTGTACTCATGTTTGCCTATTTTATGTTTTTGCAGAGAGACGTCAGTCTCGCTAGTAGTTTCGTGTGGACTCCGACGTTTAGCTTGATACCTCAGCTACGATCTTGTGCCCTCGGCAGGATCTGGTAGATAGTTAGGCTTCTCAGCCTTTTTGATTTGTAGATGTCTGTACTCAGACATGTTAAGCTTCTGCATGTGCTTTGACTTGTATGCTCTGAATTTTGGGTCATGAGACCCATGTTTGTAATATCTCGCTCCTCGGAGCCTAATGAATAAATACTTTGAGTCGTAGAGTTATGTTGTGATGCCATGTTGTATTTACACATACCGAGCATATTGTGTGTATGATTGAAATGCTTGGTATGTGTGGGATCTGACAATCTAGTTGTTTATCCTTGGCAGCCTCTCTTATGGGGAAATGTAGTCTCGTGTTTCCTTGAGCCATAGTAGTCCGCTACAGCCCGGTTCACCAGAGTCCTGCTAGCCCAGCACTACTGCTCAGGACACTTGACTGGCCGGCATGTGTTTCAGTTCGTTCCTATGTCTATCCCTTCAGGGAAATGTCATGCGATGACATCCGGAGTCCTGCCTAGACTGCTACAGCCTGGGTTATCGGAGTCCTGTTAGCCCAGTGCTACAGCCCGGATTCACACGTTGTTGACCGACATGCTCGAAGTTGATTCATGTATGCCTGTCCCCATGGGTTAGTGCCGCTTTGGGTTCACGACTAGCCATGTCGGCCCGGGTTCTTTGTCATATGGACGCTAGCAACACTATCATATACGTGCGCCAAAAGGCGCAAACGGTCCCGGGCCAGGTAAGGTGGCACCCGTGGGAATACCGTGCGTGAGGCCGCAAAGTGATACGATGTGTTACATGCTAGATCGGTGTGACTTAGGATCGGGGTCCTGACAGGCACGCATTGGTTTGCATGAACCCAATCGCGGCCTAAGATCACATTGTAGTTACCTTGCACCTCGGTGACAAAGAAGGCGGTAGCCAAAGTTTTGCTTCCCACCGTAAGCTCCACTTACATTACACCTTTGGCTTCAGTTTTCTCTTTGCCTTCAAATCCATTAAGCACCATGTTGGTCTTTATTAACTCTTCATCACGCAGCCCCAATTTTTTGAAAACTGAATATGGCATAAGATTAACCACAGCACCACCATCGACAAGCATTCTAGCAACCGGTGATCCATTAATATGACCTTTAAGGAACTATGGCTTCAAGTGCGTCACTGGTTCTTTTAGCTTCTCGAATATAGCATTTTTAGGACCAAAATCTAGCTGACCGACTTCCCCTTCTTCATCTATAGCACGAAATTCAGCGGGTAAGTAATACACCATATTAATATCCATACCTTCATGAACCGGTGTAGACTCATAATCAAGCATTTCATCTTCTTCCGCAAGCATGTCCACTGACTCCGAAATATCTTTAAGGGAACAGGAAGTAGTAGGCAAAGTGGACGATGTAATAGTAGCCTCATCGTCCTCCATTGGTGGTGTAGGTGTTGCTATGATCAATGCAGAAGATGCTATGTTTTCCTTTTGCTTTGGCCTCCACACTTGTTTTGGGGTACAATGGGACGGCTTTCATTGAAAAATTTATCCCTTAGCTTTTCTCCTTCTTGTTCCTCCTTCTCATGACTCCTCATGCACTGCAATCTCCTTTTTTGTGCCTTGGTCAGACCGGAAGGACACCACTTAGGCTGAGTATATTTTGGATCGCTCGACTTGGCCTTGCTTGTGCTATCTTTATGATCATTAGCCATGGGACCCTGTTGGACAGCAGCCACATCTTTATTAGAATCATCCGGATTATCACCAATAATCGGCTATTTGATTGTTAATTCTTTAGTGCCTATCATAATAGTTTCAGCACTAGTATTCTTCTCGGTTTGCTTGCCAGGCTCTGAAATTTCAGCACTTGGTGATTTAGCATGCCAGACTTACTTGCCAACCCTTCCATGATTATCTTGCATTGGCTGATTGACACCGTTGTTCAAATGGCCTCGTGTGGGATAAAAAAGCCTCTCATTAACGGGCCTCCTCGGTTCAGCCCAACCCGGATGAAAAGCATAAGGGGCCATTGGGGGTTGCCCCCATCCTCCATTGTAGCCTCCCATGTAGTATGGAGCATAGGGGGTGGCGCCATCCATGGTCCCCATGCCCATGACCCATATGGCCTTGCGTGATGCTGAAATTCTTCCCGAGGAGGTGACCTTGAGCGCTTCAAATTTAATGCCCGGTCAGAGCTAGAACCGGCGGCTTGATTGGCATACTTGGACAACAGCATATCAAAAGTTGGCTTGATTCTCTTGTGTTGCACTTTAGCTTCATTCGTCTTCCACTTGCCAACCTCTGGACTCTTGGGCTTAACAAATTTGACATGAGTGTTCTCTTGCACTTGTGGTTGCCCCCCGAGTGTAGGATTCTTGATGGTGATCTTGATTACCTCCTTTCCACCGGGTTGCTTGTCAAGCACAACTTGTCTGCCCAAGACCTTGTCGCTCTCCTTATTTTTCCTGGGCTCACCAATGACAATATTATTTTTATTAGCTGATTCGGCTATGTTGGGCCAAATTAACATCTTCTCCCCCTCAAAATCCATGGTGTTCATTGGAAAGGCTGCTTATCAACTTGCATCTCAGAAATATTCAATCGTCCGTCATTAATGGCCGATTGTATCTGTCGTCGAAAAACATTACAATCATTAGTAGCATGAGAAAAAGAATTATGATACTTGCAATAAGCACGCCGTTTTAGCTCTTCGAACGGCGATAAAGTATGAGATATTCTAATAATCTTGGCTTGCAACAAAGCATCAAATATTTTATCACACTTAGCAATGTTGAAGGTAAATTTCATCTCTTCCTCACAATTCTTACGAATCGGCTTTAAATCATTGCAAGTAAATGGTTTGGCCTTAGATGGCCAAACAAATTCAGCAGCATAAATATCACCCTCATTGTCTGAGTGATCGCTATCATACTCAACCATATTCATCTTAGGACGATCAGTTTTATATCTATGCACTTCTTTAAGATCTTTGCTTCGGCTTTCCTGAGCCAAAGCCCTTTGCAAGACTTGGTTGATATTTAAAAACTCTTGTCCTTCTAGCCTTTCTCTAATGTGAGTTCTCAAACCACTAAGCACAAGATCAACCAAATCTCTCTCAGTTATGACCAAACTATAGCACCGGTTTTTTGTATCTCTAAATCTTTTGACATAATCGGAGACCGATTCATCATGCTTTTGCTTAACCGATGTAAGATGGGATAGTTTAAGCTCATTGTCACCACTGAGAAGTGATCATGAAAATTTTGCTCCAATTGAAACCATGTACTAATAGAACCGGGTGGTAATGCAAAAAACCACGAGAAAGCAGTACCGGTTAAATATAAAGGAAAATAACATACTTTCCACTTGTCTCGTGAACTTGCCTCACCTAATTGTGCCAAGTATTGACTAACATGCTCCCATGTAGTATTTTTTCCCTCTCCGCTAAAATTAACAAAATCTGGAACTTTATGTCCAGGAGGACATGTCACGGCATCAAAAAAATTCTAGATATGGTTTCCTGGAAATTCGTGGTTTAGGTAGTTCAATCCCACAATGCTCTCGGAACACCCTAGACATTTCCTCTCTGACATTAGCCAAAATATCACTCGTATTGAGTGACGTTACGTGTGGTTGTGGCACACGATGAATATGATTTCTAATAGTTGGTACAGTGCTAGTCGGAAGAGATGGTGGTGTGTATGTTGTACCATAGTTCGACAGCAATCCACTTGAACTTGCTGAACCGTAACCTAGCAATGCAGTTGGATTCACTGAACTTGGTACGTTCATGGCACGATTAAAGGGTGGAGCAACAACTTGGTTTGTCTAACTGGGATAAGAATTCAATGGCACGGGCGGTGCCGATGAAATAGGTAAAGTTGGACTAAAGTTTTCCACACCAGCAGACATACTACCACTACCATGATATGACTGAGGAGTATTATTTCGAGCAGTATTATTGTCTATGATAGCTTGGTAAATAAGATCATTATTCTGAGAAATAAGAGTAGTAATTTCAGCCGACTGTTCACGAGAGAAGATTTTGCTTACAGCCGGTTCTACCTGCTCATTGTGAAGAGGAGGAAACTTGATTTCTTCAATTGAAGTGATGTTGCCTTGGCGATCCTTTTTGAACTTAGCAAGGAACTCCTGCATCTACTTCTCTTCACGCGCCTTCTTGTACTCCTCAAAAGCTTGGCGATGTTCTGTCGATAATTCCTCAAAATTGGGCTTGATGATGTTATCGGCATCCACTTCGGATGGCTTGGGAAGATCGACCATGATGGATGATGATGATTACTCTTTTTCCCCAGCGGAGTCGCCAAAAAGTGTGTTCGCACACGAACACGTCACCGTGTACCTCCAACACCGAGAGTGATGCACCGCAGCTCACGTCGAAGGAGACCCTTCCGGAAGCGCGCTACGCAAACAATCCGGCGGGTGCTTTTGAGGACCCGAAACCCCACACGCCCGGGAGGGACCCCGTCAGGGCTTGCAGCGACTATGGGCTGCCCTAGGTCGACCTGATCGCCCCTAGGGCCTCGAGGTTCACCGTCCTGCAAACGAAGAACGAACGAAGAACGAGGAAGAAGAAGAACAAGGGAGAGAGATGAAGATAAAGGTAAAAAGATGATATATTGATAGATCGATTGTGTGTTGTTCAATCGGCCGTCACCCCTTACATATATATAAGGCGGCTGGACTTTTCGTACAAGAAAAGGACTCAAATCCCATCTAAAACATCAAAAGTTAACCTAACTCGGACTACGAGGGCCGGAACTTCCGGTCAGCCCGGAACTTCGGGGCTGAAGTTACATCAAGTAGCCCTCTTGTACAGCTCCTGCAGGTCGCCCATGGCCTCGGATCGCGATGGTCCAAAAAC
Source organism: Triticum monococcum (assembly GCA_034509565.1). Classification (NCBI taxonomy): domain Eukaryota; kingdom Viridiplantae; phylum Streptophyta; class Magnoliopsida; order Poales; family Poaceae; genus Triticum; species Triticum monococcum. The sequence continues at coordinate 358,176,638 of CM067845.1, read as the reverse complement.
CAAAGTTGTAGATCTTGCAATGGAGAAAAACTCTTCAGTTCATCACTTTTTCATCCGAGGTCATCTTGAGATTGAATAATAGCCCGCAAATCTGCAAATAATGTTGAAATTCCAGCTTTCAGGGCGAACCGCGTGCGAACTTTCTGTTTAGGCCGGAACCTCTCCGGAAGTTTTCCTCGGATCTTCCGGGGCAGACTTATGCAGCACACCATTTTGGCTATAAATTTTGTATACGAACTCCGATTTAGACATTTCTTATATCAAAATCGATCATTTCGACAAGACGAAGACAATCCGTGTAGAAACCTTTCCCATATGAGGCCATCTTGGGGGCATAATCAGCCGAATAGTGTTCTGAATAAAAAATCAAAGTACTTCAAACATAACTTTGGCCTTAGATATGAGACCAGATGGCTATGGCCCAAATATCAAAGTTTCTCCTTTTGATGATACGGAACTTCCTCACTTTGAGCACTTTTCCATTTGAGGCCACCTTAATTATGTTTTTGACCATGCCAAAATCTGGTGTCAACAGGATATGAAGATTCCTTTCTCTATAAACCGACTCTGTACAACCCTAGCCCTCTCCGGTGTCCATATAAACCGGAGAGTTTAGTTGGTAGAGGCAATCATAATCATACATGCTAGACATCTAGGGTTTAGCCATTACGATCTTCAGGTAGATCAACTCTTGTAACCCCTATACTCATCAAAGTCAATCAAGCAGGAAGTAGGGTATTACCTCCATTAAGAGGGCCCGAACCTGGGTAAACATCATGTCCCCTGCCTCCTGTTACCTTTGATCCTTAGACGCACAGTTCGGGACCCCTTACCCGAGATCTGCCGGTTTTGACACCGACAATCACCACACTCCATTATCCGCTCCCCGGTCATTCATTAATCCATTGTTGATGGCGTGTTTGGCAGACGTAGCAGCGGGGCCTGGCTAGCTCAAGCCCGGCTCACATGAGGCTGGTTGAGCAAATGCAGCCTCTTAACTAACATGTGCAACCTATTTGGTTGCCTGCATTTAGTTCTCACACATTAGGGGATAGCTTAGCGCATGGTCTTCGGTTGTGTGCTTATGTACGCACAAACACACGGCATGTTGTTTGGTTGCATGCAATGCATGTTTTCTGATAACTTCTTCAGCATGGTGGTGAGGTTACCAGTACACAGCGGCGTCAGGAACACATACAACAGAACATAGTAGCAAGCAGTTATCAATATTGTGGCACACATAAATAGATCAGTTCAAACGCAAAGCAGTTCGATATTAAACTAAAGCAGTTGGAGCATATGACGCGTTGTCCTAAGCATTTACGACGAAGGCATTGTCGTGCCTCCCGCACTTGGTCACCACTTCAATGCCATCGTCAATGAAGACGATGACCTTCAGCATGTCTGGAGTCAGCAACTTGAAGGTCACCATGAAGCCTATCTTGATCTGATGGACGGCGGCGAAGGTGTCACACCCTAATTGAGGGTGACCCTATTGTTCAATAGCTGGACAGTGACTCTCTAGGAGTAGCAGGTGTTCGTCTTCAGCTTGAACTCTTGTGGCACGGACGAGAAGTGTTTCACGAAGTCCAGCGGCATAGGCATGGCCTCGAGCCAGAGGGCCATGATCACCTTGCGGAAGTTGGTTGGCCCTCCCACCTCATGGTAGTGCCCGTAGTTCTGGCACTTGTCGCTCAGGGACTCCTTCGGCACGTCGTCGTCTATGACTGGGCTCTGGATGGGTGTCACCTCTGAGGGCGACACCACGTCCTTGCCCTTGTCCTGATTCTTTGATGCCAACCACCTCCTTGTCAAAATGCATTATGAAGATGTTCAAAGGTTGGGTCAGGATCTGCATTATGAAACTTGCAACATCGCCATTAAAACCTATGCTCGTGTGCTCCTTTATTTACCCACCGTGATTGTCACCACTTACCCACCACCTCTCTGTCTCTCACTCTTCCTCCAACCGAACACCATGAACTCCAACAACAAGTCGAAGAGGTGGCTATGGAGGTGGAAGAAGAAGATGCGGTGGCAATGATTGTGAGGGATCCAGAGCCAGGACATCGAAGCATTCCAATCGAGCTAGACTCCGGCGAGGAAGAAGAGACGGTGGTGCAGGTTGAGGAGTAGACCAAGGCCAAGGCCACCCGCCGCTCCAATCGCCTCCACGGTCCCCAAGGCTAAGATCTATGCTTACTATGTAAGATTAACCCTAATCCCCATTCTTATTGTACTACATCCGGATCGGGAGCCTCATATCTACCGTTAGTCATGACGATGTTATGATCACTCCTATGGTGTTTACCCCAATTCCAAATTCCCCTAACGAGGATTGAACCTAAACTGGAATCGAATGCGAAGTAGTAGGCAGTACAAAAAATACACTTCCGTGATGATACGTGTTTGTCACAGTAGGTCATGTTTTCTGTCATGCATGTACATCCATGACAAATTTATGATAGAATCAAGATAGTCATACCTGTGCTGTCGTAGAAGTGTTCCATGACATTACCAAAATTATCATCACGGAAGTGTCCACTTCCATGACGATAAATCGCGCGTCACAGAAGTGCTTTCATCAAGGGTGACCGACACATGGCATCCACCGTAACGGAACGTTGTTAAGCTATCGGGTCCGGTTTTGGATCCGATAACCCATTAACAGCCCCGACCAATGGGGATTTTCCATGTGTAAAATCATCATTGGCTGGAGGAAACACGTGCCGACTCACCATTGGGACAGATCTCATCCACTCATTGGACCCAAAGCGCCTATGATACGTCGACACGTGGCATGGCCCAACAGAGGCCCATATAGGTTAAAAAGGCCGGCCCAGTCAAAGGCCCATAGTACTTACTCAGGTACTAGTGGCCAGCCCAATAGCGGCCTGCTTAATAAATGCCCATTTACGGCCCAAAGCCAGATCTGGCCCGTTAATTGTTCACCAAATATTTGGGCTCATTTACGGCCCGAAGCCAGATATGGCCCTTAATTGTTTGCTGAATATTTGGGCCCAATTACAGCCCAGTGACTTTCGGCCTGTTAAAGGCCCGATGTAGACATGGGCCCATTTCAGCCGGGTGTGACTTTCGGCCTGGGAATGGTCGTGCTTCCCATGGGCCATATATGGTCTGATGGGACATCGGGCCCACTAACGGCCCATGATAAAGGTGGCAACAGTTAAGCCCAACGTGACTTTGGTCCTCTTAAAGGCTTGTCGCATAATTCGGCTCGTTGATGTCTCTACTGAGCTTTCGGCCTCTTAAAGGCCCATGATATCAGTGGGACAACTAAGGCCCGAGATATGTTTCGGCCTGGTGTCAGGACCCCGATTCCAAGTCACATCGATCTAGCCGGTAACACCTCATATCACATTGCGGCCTCACGCACGGTATCCCCACGGGTGTCGCCTTACCATGGCCCGGGACCGTTTGCGCCTTTTGGCTCACGTATATGATAGTGTCGCTAGCATCCATATGACAGAGAACCCGGGCCGACATGGCTAGTCGTGAACCCAAAGCGGCACAGACCTATGGAGACAAGCATACATGAATCACATCGAGCATGTCGGTCAACAGCATGTGAATCCGGGCTGTAGCACTGGGCTAATAGGACTCCGGGTAACCCGGGCTGTAGCAGGCTAGGCAGGACTCCAGAAGTCACCGCGTGACATTTCCCCGAAGGGACAGACATAGGAACAAAGTGAAACACATGCCGGCCAGTCAAGTGTCCTGAGAGTAGTGCTGGGCTAGCAGGACTCCGGTGAACCGGGCTGTAGCGGACTACTATGGCTCAAGGAGCACTAGACTACATTTCCCCATAAGAGAGGCTGCCAAGAATAAACAACTAGATTGTCAGATCCCACACATACCAAGCATTTCAATCATACACACAATATGCTCGATATGTGCAAATACAACATGGCGTCACAACAAAACTCTACAACTCAAGTACTTTATTTAAAGGCTCCAGAGAGCCATACATAACATGTTCATATAGGTAGGGGTCACATGACCTGACACTCAAGTCATACAAGCATACAAGCACATGTGGAAGCAAATAGTCTGGGTACAGACACTAGAAAGAAAGAAGGATTGTCGAAGCCTGTCTATCTACATAGGGCCCTACATGGCCAGGATCACCACCTGGGTGGCAAGTTACTCATCGACGTCGAGATCTACATAAAACCCATCGGAGGGGGCGGTGTTGTCGTCTAAAAACAGTAATTAAAGCAAACATGAGTACAAAGGTACTTAGCAAGTCTTACAACAGAACCTATTATACATGCTCATTCTCAAGAAGGTGGTGGAGTTATTGCAGCAAGCCAGCTTTGACTCTTGGCTAAGCTATCCTACGAGACACCACTAGTAAAATAGTTTTCGCACACGAGTCCACTAATCACCAACACAATACTCCACCGGGGATCCTCCCTCGTCATCCTACGAGAGGGCCATCCTTGGTACTCACACTTATCTTGAGTCTTTTAGTAGTAACCATTAACTTGTCTATGAACTGTATAGGCAACCAAGTAGTCCTTTACCGCAGACGCGGCTATCCAAATAGTCTTTTAGTAGTCCTCTCACCACTTACCGTCGTTTACACGACATGTACTCGACACACTTCAAGCGGAAGCCCAACAAGGGTGTCGGCCACGGCCTACCTAAACCCTCAAGTCTCTAGTCCAGGTTTATCACCTATCCAGGTTCCATTCGCAGGGAGTCCGGCCGCGGTTTCCACATACGGCCCCGAATGATGTGAACAGGGTCCCGAGACGCCAAACGGGCGCCCGGCATACCCGGCCACGATGTATCTACCGCATCATAGCCCACCCCTAGGGTCAGCGCTACGCACAGCCACCAACAGATATCCTACAAACACCAGAAACTAGTTGCAACTCCTGGACAGAGTACTAGGGTGATTAAGAAGCCGAGAGGGTCCATTGGTTTCGGGCCCAATGTGTGGTAGTAGCTGATTCTTAGATCACACATACAAATCTCAATTCTTAGGGACGGCCTCAATGAAACAACCCACCATGTACTCCTACATGGCCTCTCATCGATACCTTTACCAAATCATGTTCAACACATCTCTCACATTATCGACATAATCATTTCACTCTAGCCCATCGCCCAGATGAACCAGACCTGATACAACTCTAAGCATAGCAAGCATAGCAAGGTAGGAAACACATACATGGCTCAACCAACTCCTACACATGCTAGTGGGTTTCATCTAGTTACTGTGGCAATGACAGGTCATGCAGAGGATAAGGGTTCAACTACCGCAGCACACAGCAGTTTGAAACGTTGTTGTCTTAATGTAGTAAGTGAGAGCAGAAGCGAGAACATGGGATTGTATTGATATGATCAATGGGGTTGCTTGCCTGATGGAGTAGTAGTAGGGTACCTCCCTTCAGCTGGATACTCGGAGATATCCTTGGGGGCAGAACCTACCACGAAGACACCACAGAACACATTCATCACATGGCAATATGCAACAATATGATGCATGCTATGACATGACAAATGAGGTGTCCTACCTAATGCAATGTGAAACAAGTTGAAATGGGTCCATTTGAATCAAAGATTCAAATGGAAGCTTAAGTTCTTATGCATTATAAGTGTATTAGCTTGTTTCACCTAAACAACAAGGTTTCACCTAAACGGCGGTGGCGGATTCGGGCGAGGTCGATGCAGTGGCTTCGGGGCACGCGAGCACTCGGGGCTCGGCCTGCTTGATGGAGAGTACAGTGGCGGAGCTCGTGGACACGGTAGGGCGGCGCAGAGACGACGGTGGCTATGGTTACGCCGGCGAGACGGCGGCGGCTGCTTCGGCCATGGCGTCGGGGGAGCGAGGGAGAGAGCAGGGGGGAGTGTGAGGTGTCCAGGGGGTCGAGGGGGCGATGTGGAGGTCGTCTAGCCCATCCAGCGGCGAAGCGGCAAGTAGGAGGTGGCGCACGGCGGTGCGCGCGCATCGGGCACACGCCCGTCCTCCTGGCAAAGGAGGAAGACGACAGGGGAGGGGAGCAGGTGGGCTGGGCCGGCCACTTGGGCCGCTAGGTGGCTGCACATGTGAGGTAAGCCCAGGTAAGTTCTAACCCTTTCTTTTCTTTTTTTATTTATTTTCTATTATTTCTGTAACTTTAGGCCTTTATTAAAAATGCCAGGGAATTTCCAAAAATCATAAAATTAATCATGGCTACTGTTTAGAATATATCCAACAGTAAACATTTTAGTTTATGATTATTTGAGCATTCAAAATATTTTATAGCATTTAAATGCCCAAATGCAAATACTATAAGAATTAATCCAATGACCTTAAGATGTCCTAGAAAAATGTTCACCATTTTTGTCAAAGGTTTTAACCCAAAACAAAAAGGGTGGACTTTTTAGAAGGGCATTTCAGGTTCATTGAAAAAGTTTTTAGTAAACCCTAGTTGTTCCACGGGGTGCTGGGTGTTCTATCATCCCCATTTCATCTTTCTGGGAAATTTAAACATGATGCAATCACTCTAATGCATGAACTAGCTTGGTTGTGACAACTCACCCCCACTAAAAAGAATCTCGTCCCGAGATTTAGGATTTGTTGGGAAGAAGGTGGGGTACTCTAGTCGAAGACGATCCTCCCTTTCCCAAGTGGCTTCCTTTTCGGAATGGTGTGACCATTGAACCTTGAGAAATTTGATGTTATGGCGTCGAATGGTACGCTCGGCTTGATCAAGGATACAAACGGGATATTCCCGATATGAGAGATTATCTTGTAGATCAAGCGTTTCATGGTCCACTCCACGGATAGGATCCGCGAAGCAACGCCTGAGTTGAGAAACATGGAAGACATCGTGAACTCTGGAAAGATGCGGAGGTAGTTCCAATTGGTAGGCAACTTCTCCTTGTTTGGCAAGAATGTGAAAGGGTCCAATGTAACGAGGAGCCAATTTTCCTTTCATACCGAAACGATGGGTTCCCTTTAACGGAGTAACTCGAAGGTAAGCCTTCTCGCCGACTTCATAAGTCATGAGCTTATGTTTACGATCATATTGGCTCTTTTGACGAGATTGGGCTGTTTTCAATTTCTCACGAATAACGCGAACCTGCTCTTCTTCTTCCTGAATCATATCCAGGCCAAAGAGTTGTCTTTCCCCGGTTTTGACCAGTTAAGAGGCGTTCGACATTTTCGTCCATAGAGAACTTCGAAAGGAGCTTTGCCAAGCTAGCTTGATAACTATTGTTATAAGAAAACTCCGTGAATGGAAGGCATTTCTCCCAATCCATTCCGAATGAGATGACAGAATCTCAGAGCATATCTTCCAGAATTTGATTGACTCGCTCCACTTGACCACTTGATTGGGGGTGGAAGGCGGTGCTAAAAGAGAGACGAGTTCCCATAGCAATTTGGAAACTTTCCCAAAATCGAGAGGTGAAGAGACTCCCACGGTCTGAGTTAATTTCCAATGGGTCACCATGAAGACACACTATTCGGGAGATGTATAAATCAGCTAGCTGGCTAGCGGTGATACTCTGACGAACAGGTAGAAAGTGGGCCACCTTGGAAAGACGATCGATTACAACAAAGATGGCATTATTCCCTCTATTGGTCCTGGGAAACCTAGTAATGAAATCCATACTAATTTTATCCCATTTCCACTCAGGAATAGCCAAAGGTTGAAGGGTGCCAGTAGGCCGTTGATGCTCTGCTTTAACACGACGACAGACTTTGCAACTAGCAATGTATTGAGCAATTTGTCTCTTCATCCTAGTACACCAAAACCTCTGGCGTAGGTCTTGATACATTTTAGTACTACCAGGATGAATGGTGAGAGGGGATTCATGAGCTTCCTTAAGAATCAGCCGCCTCAGGTTTCGTGCTTTGGGAACCACTACGCGGTTTCCAAAGTATACGACACCTTGATCATCAACGGAGAAACAATTCGCCACTCCTTTCTTAATGTTTCTCTTAATATGGGAGATTCCCGGATCTACCTTCTGTGCCTTGATGATCTGATCCGTAAGGGTAGGTTTCACCACCAGGGTGGATAGGAATCCTTGAGGAACAATGTGAAGGTTAAGCTGACGAAATTCCTCGTTGAGAAGTGGTTGACTTTGTTGTAACGTCAGGATGTTACAATAAGATTTATGACTTAGCGCATCAGCCATGACATTGGCTTTGCCTGGGGTGTAAGTTATTCCTAAGTCGTAATCCGAGATCAACTCGACCCAACGTCTTTATCTGAGATTCCAATCCGGTTGGGTGAAGATATATTTCAGACTTTGGTGATCAGTGAAGATCTCGTAACGATTACCGAGAAGGTAATGTCGCCATGTTTTAAGTGCATGGACTACAGCTGCAATCTCTAGATCATGTGGGTGTAATTGTCGTGAGGCATAGGCAATTACCTGACGATCTTGCAAGAGTATGCAACCTAGTCCTTGTCGCGAAGCGTCGCAATAGATAATAAAGTCCTTGGAGAAATCTGGTGGTACCAGTACGGGAGCAGATGTCAGGCGTCTTTTTAGTTCCTGAAAGCTGAACTCGCACTGTGGGGTTCACTCGAACTTTTTAGTTTTCTTGAGAAGTTCAGTTAGGGGTTTAGCAACCTTGGAGAAATTCTCGATGAAGTGACAGCAATAACTCGCTAAGCCAAGGAAGCTCCGAACTTGCTTGACTGTTTCAGGTGGAGTCCAATCAAGGACGGCTTGAACTCGCTCGGGATTGACAGCAATACCCTTACCAGAGATTACATGGCCTAGATAGGTCACTTCGGGCAACCAAAATCCACACTTGGAGAATTTTGCATAAAGGCGATGCTCTCGAAGTTTCGTCAATACCAGCCTTAGATGTTCGGCATGTTCCTCCTCACTCTTGGAGTAGATGAGTATATCATCAAGGTATACCACGACGAATTTATCCAAATACTCCATGAAGACTGAGTTCATTAACCGAGAGAAAGTGGCTGGGGCATTGGTTAAACCGAAGGACATGACGGTGTACTCGTATTGGCCATAACGAGTAACAAAGGCTGTTTTGGGAATGTCCCCATTTCTGATTTTGATTTGATGGTAGCCCAACCTCAAATCCATCTTGGAAAATACTAAGGATCCACCGAGCTGGTCATACAGATCATTGATCCTGAGAAGCGAATACTTGTTCTTGATAGTGACCAAGTTGACAGGTCGGTAATCTACAACCATCCGATTCGTTCCATCCTTCTTCTTGACGAAGAGGACGGGGCAAGCCCAAGGGGAGGAACTAGGACGGATGAAACCCTTTTTCAAGGACTCATCGAGTTGGTTCTTAAGCTCGGCTAGTTCTAAGGGTGCCATCTTATAGGGTCTTCTAGAAATTGCAACAGTTCCTGGGACAAGGTCTATCACAAACTCGACATCCCTGTTAGGTGGAACACCTGCCAGTTCTTCTGGAAAGACATCCGGAAAGTCCCGGACTACCGAAATATCTTCAAGGTCTAGAAGGGGGTTGGCATTTAGGGAGTAAAGCTGGCGCTTGGCCACTCGAATTAAGACATTGACTGTCTTGCCCGATGGGTGAGTAAGTTAAACGGTTCTAGTGGCACAATCAATTTTAGCATAATGAGCGGACATCCAGTCCATAGCCAAGATGATGTTTATGTCCGAGGACTTGAGAGCTATTAAGGAATCAAGGAAGACAAGTCTATCGACCAGAATTTCATTCCCATGGCTTACTCTGGAGGTTTGCCATCTAGAGCCAAGGGTTTGAATTTCCATGGTAGTGGGCATGTCACAGAATGTCGTGTTATGCAATCGAGCATAGCTCTCAGATATGAATGAATGAGATGCTCCAGTATCGAAAAGAACAGATGTCGGATGGCAATTAACAAGGAGCGTACCAAGGACGACGTTAGGATCCTCATGAGCCTCCTTAGCTGAGACATAGTTGACATGGCCACGTGCAGTGGTGGCTAGCTTGGCGTAGAATGTCTTTCCCGCTGGCTTACCATGGCCAACAGACTTCTCAGACTGATTGGGGTTGTTGTTCTGAGGACACTCCCGACTATAGTGACCCGGCTCTCCACACTTGAAACATGTCAAAACATTGCGGCGTGGAGCAGCATTAGTAGCGGGGCCACCATAGGGCTTAGACGGTGCAAACTGCTGGTTGGGGTGAGGTGCCTCAAAGGATGGCCTCGGGATGAACCTGGGTGGCAGTGTCGTGCTTGGAATCCACACCCGGCGCTTCTGAGATCCAGAGCCGGATGAAGAACCAAAATCACGAGAGTGCTTGCATGAAGCGTCATAGTCAGACTGGCCTGTCTCAGCACTGATGGCTTTATTAACCAACTTCTGAAAGGCGGTGCACTTGTGCAGATGAAGATCGCGTCGAAGCTCGGGGCTAAGTCCCTTGCGGAACCTTGCTTGCTTCTTAGCGTCGGTGGATACCTCTTCAGGAGCATATCGTGCCAGATTCCCAAACTCACGACTATATGCATCCATAGTCAGTCTTCCTTGGGTGAAATTGCATAACTCTTCCCTCTTATGATCTATGAGACCTTCCGGGATGTGATGCTCACGAAAAGCCTCACTGAATTCAGCCCAAGTAGTGATTTGGACGACCGGGCGTATAGCCTCAAAGTTTTCCCACCAAAGGCTAGCAGGGCCTTCAAGGTGATAGGCAGCATAGGTAACCTTATCAGCTTCGTCTACGTTAGCAGAACGTAGCTTGTGGGTGATGCTGCGAAGCCAGTCATCCGCGTCGAGGGGCTCGACGGAATGATTAAACTTTGGTGGGTATAGCTTGATAAAGTCATTGATTGACACCAAGTCATTTCGCTGATGGCGTGTAGTGTTCTGCTCAATCCGCTCCAGCAAGCGGTTAGTCTCATGCTTGTTTCTTTCCGCCTCCAGCATAACTTCGACCAGAGAAGGCGGGTGAGGCAGATTTTCACCCCTAGCTGCACTGGCTTCCCCCTTCTCCGGGGCAGCAGGGTTGCTGCGGGTGTTGACCATCCTAGGAAAAACAAGACAACGGTTTAGACAAGGATGGCACAAACTTAGCAAGGAAGTGCAAAATGTAATGGATAACATGGAATGCTAAGATGTTCATTGCACGACATGGTAATATAGAAACTGCCATAAATATACCATTGTTCATACACACCGTACATAGTTTAGTACAAGCCCATGCTAGAGTACAACTACGGTGAAAGTCATTACATCTCATCAGAGGCATTCAAGCTCCTATACATTATTTTTCTACACCTCCGGAGCATGATACACACCAAGTTGTATCCCACGGTCACGCAGGACTGTGGAGATTACAACTATTACAGTACTAGTGAAACTACTACTAGCTCAGACGGCTCCATAGTAATCCTCATAAAAATCACCACCAAAGCCTGGAAGTGGAACATGATCATCTGGGAACAGACGGTCCTGCGGAGCCTGCGGACCATAGGGACTCGGATGTGGCCTCGGTCCCACAGGCGGTGGCAGATGGGGACCACGAGGAGGGGTGATGCCTCCTACATCGCGCCACTCCATACAATCTGGCAATCCAGACCGCACAGGGTACAGGTCCCTCATGTCCATGTATCCTGCCTGCACCGCAGGTGCAAACCGAGTCAAAGTGGCCTAATGATCAGAACGAGTGTGGAAAAGCTCCATACACAAGGACCGATTTTCGTGGTCCTTATCCTTGAGCATCTCGGCAGTGGTGCGGAGTAGTGACTCCTAATGTGTAGAGTCATAAAACAAAGCCCGATAGTACCCCTGTGCTCCAGGAAGTGAGGCTGGCATGTAACAGAAATCGGTGTTCTGAAGCAAGGCAGTCCTGGCTCGAATGATAGTCATCATTGAGTAAGCTGCATCCTGCACAGACATCTCAATAGTGACCCCAAGTCCATATGAACAGTGAAGGGGCCCAGTGACTCCAGGACAAGAGGGATATATCCTGACGGTACAAAGGTACTGGCTCTGGTTGAAGTCTCGAAACTGCTCCTCGATGGTATATTCCGGATACCACCGATAGCCTGACTCGACCATCACTCGAACCAACATGGCCGTGTGGCCGGGCACATCAAGGCACCGTGTCAGACGAACCACTTGGTTCTGCGAACGGGTGGCCATCTGAAAGCATAGAATAATGCAAAGGCATTAGAATTTTCTATGGGAAATCGGACAGCATAACGGCTGTAAATGCTCAGAAAAAGATTTGAGACATCCACAACAGTTTGCAATACCACTCAACAACATCATATAAAGGTTTTGATTCAACTGACAACATACTAAAAGTAGTAGAAACTGTACTGTGGCTGGTAACAACAATCCTATAAGCTACTACGGATTAGTAACACGTGAACCTGATAGAAAGAAGAGAGCCTAATCCTTAACCCACGTAGAATGAGAAGAGAATGGCTCAGGTCAAAGGGTATAAGGTAAAGGAGTAAAAGAGCCTTACGTTCCCTCCCACAATCAATTCCCCAACATATAACTAAAGCATTTCTAGACTCGACATCGACCAGTTTGGCTCAACGAACCTACAGGAAGTCCGGCTCTGATGCCAACGCTGTCAGGACCCCAATTCCAAGTCACATCGATCTAGACGGTAGCACCTCATATCACATTGCGGCCTCACGCACGGTATCCCCACGGGTGTCGCCTAACCATGGCCCGGGACCATTTGCGCCTTTTGGCTCACGTATATGATTCTGTTGCTAGCATCCATATGACAGAGAACCCGGGCCGACATGGCTAGTTGTGATCCCAAACTGGCACAGACCTATGGAGACAGGCATACATGAATCACATCGAGCATGTCGGTCAACAGCGTGTGAATCCGGGCTGTAGCACTGGGCTAACAGTACTCCGGGTAACCCGGGCTCTAGCAGGCTAGGCAGGACTCCAGAAGTCACCGCATGACATTTCCCCGAAGGGACAGACATAGGAACAAAGTGAAACACATGCCGGCCAGCCAAGTGTCCTGAGCAGTAGTGCTGGGCTAGCAGGACTCCGGTGAACCGGGCTGTAGCGGACTACTATGGCTCAAGGAGCACTAGACTACATTTCCCCATAAGAGAGGCTGCCAAGGATAAACAACTAGATTGTCGGATCCCACACATACCAAGCATTTCAATCATACACACAATATGCTCGATATGTGCAAATACAACACGGCGTCACAACAAAACTCTACAACTCAAGTACTTTATTTAAAGGCTCCAGAGAGCCATACATAACATTTTCATAAAGGTAGGGGTCACATGACCCGACACTCAAGTCATACAAGCATACAAGCATACAAGCACATGCGGAAGAAAATAGTCTGGGTACAGACACTAGAAAGAAAGAAGGCTTGTCGAAGCCTGTCTATCTACATAGGGCCCTGCATGGCCAGGATCACCACCTGGGTGGCAAGTTACTCATCGACGTCGAGATCTACATAAAACCCATCGGAGGGGGCGGTGTTGTCGTCTGAAAATAGTAATTAAAGCAAACATGAGTACAAAGGTACTCAGCAAGTCTTACAACAGAACCTATTATACATGCTCATTCTCAAGAAGGTGGTGGAGTTATTGCAGCAAGCCAGCTTTGACTCTTGGCTAAGCTATCCTACGAAACACAACTAGTAAAATAGTTTTCGCGCACGAGTCCACTAATCACCAACACAATACTCCACCGGGGATCCTCCCTCGTCAACCTACGAGAGGGCCATCCTCGGTACTCACACTTATCTTGAGTCTTTTAGTAGTAACCATTAACTTGTCTATGAACTGTATAGGCAACCAAGTAGTCCTTTACCGCAGACACGGCTATTCGAATAGATGATGTTAACCCTGCAGGGGTGTACTTCTTCATACACGCTCTCACCACTTACCGTCGTTTACACAATAGGTACTCGGCAACCTTCAAGCGAAAGCCCAACGAGGGTGTTGGCCACGGCCTACCTAAACCCTCAAGTCTCTAGTCTAGGTTTATCGCCTATACAGGTTCCATCCGCAGGGAGTCCGGCCGAGGTTTCCACATACGGCCCGAACGATGTGAACAGGGTCCCGAGACGCCAAACGGGCGCCCGGCATACCCGGCCACGGTGTATCTACCGCATCATAGCCCACCCCTAGGGTCAGCGCTAGGGACGGCCGCCAACACATAACCTACAAACACCAGAAACTAGTTGCAACTCCTGGACAGAGTACTAGGGTGATTAAGAAGCCGAGAGGGTCCATTGGTTTCGGGCCCAATGTATGGTAGTAGCTGATTCTTAAATCACACATACAGATCTCAGTTCTTAGGGACGGCCTCAATGAAACAACCCACCATGTACTCCTACATGGCCTCTCATCGATACCTTTACCAAATCATGTTCAACACATCTCTCACATTACCGACATAATCATTTCACTCTAGCCAATCGCCCAGATGAACCAGACCCGACACAAATCTAAGCATAGCAGGCATAGCAAGGTAGGAAACACATACATGGCTCAATAAACTCCTACACATGCTAGTGGGTTTCATCTAGTTACTGTGGCAATGACAGGTCATGCAGAGGATAAGGGTTCAACTACCGCAGCACACAGCAGTTTGAAACGTTGTTGTCTTAATGCAGTAAGTGAGAGCAGAAGCGAGAACATGGGATTGTATCGATATGATCAATGGGGCTGCTTGCCTGATGGAGTAGTAGTAGGGTACTGCCCTTCACCTGGATACTCGGAGATATCCTCAGAGGCAGAACCTATCACGAAGACACCACAGAACACATTCATCACATGGCAATATGCAACAATATGATGCATGCTATGACATGGAAAAATGAGGTGTCCTGCCTAATGCAATGTGAAACAAGTTGAAATGGGTCCGTTTGAATCAAAGATTCAAAATGGAAGCTTAAGTTCTTATGCATTATAAGTGTATTGTCTTGTTTCACCTAAACCGCAAGGTTAAAGTGTTTTTTCCTGCATGAAACCATTATAGATGGAAAGATTGAATTTTTCTGATCATTTTTCATATATAATTTGTTTGATTTGGAGCTATGGTTTATTTTCTATGATTTTTAGAAGTTTTGGCTATTTTCTGGAATTTCCTATATAAGAGTAAATCCAGAAAATAAATAACTGCGTCAGCACTGCGTCACTGTGACGTCAGCGGGTCAAAGGCGCCAGCCCAGGTCAAACCTGACTGGTGGGCCCGATCTGTCAGTGTCTCAGCTAACTAACAGAGTTAGTTAGTGATTAGTTAGCACAAAACTAGGTTAGTTAGGCCCCTGGGCCCACATGTCAGTGAGATAGGGTTAGTTAACGAGGTCATTAACCTCTAATAGAGTGATTAGCACTAATTAAAAACTAAACTAATTTAGTTAGGACCCAGCCCGACATGTCATTGACTCAGGCAGGGTCAAACTGGGGTCAACCCGGGGTCAAACAGGGTCAATCTCGCCGGCATTTAGCCGCCGACGAGGCCAAACGCGGCGGTGCAGGTGCGGGTTTCTTCTACAGGGCACCGTTCGAGGCGCCGTTGGGTTCTACAGGTAGCTGGGAACGAGCCGCGACGGTTGGTGCTAGTGGTTGGGCTCGAGGTCGCCGGAGATGACGCCAGCGATGAGTTTGGCGGTGGCCGGAGCTCGGGTGAGCTCGGACTCGTCGCTAGGGGGCACAGAGAGGCGCGTGGGTTAGTGCGTTGAGTTCCTGGGGGTGCGGTAGGGCTAGTGGAGAAGGTGGCGCGGCCATTGGGTGGCCGGAGCCTCATCGGCGACGAGCTCCACGGCAGCGCATGCGGGTGAGCTATGTGCAGTCGCTACGGGGCTCGAGAGAGGGAACGGAAAGGGTGGGGAGGTAGCTAGGCTCACGGAGGTTGCGATGGAGCTCACGGCGAGGTCGGGGACGGCCTGCTGCGACGGTGACGGCGAAGGGGGTCTCCGGCGGTGGCGGAGTCGGGCGAGGTCGATGCGGTGGCTTCGGGGCACGCGAGCACTCGGGGCTCGGCCTGCTCGACGGAGAGGAGGGTGGCGAAGCTCATGGACACGGTAGGGCAGCGCAGAGACGACGGTGGCTACGGCTATGTCGGCGAGATGGCGGCGGCTGCTTCGGCCATGGCGTCGGGGGAGCGAGGGAGAGAGCAGGGGGGAGTGTGAGGTGTCCAGGGGGCGACGTGGAGGTCGTCTAGCCCGTCCAGCGGTGAAGCGGCAAGCAGGAGGTGGCGCACGGCGGTGCGTGCGCGTCGGGCACGTGCCCGTCCTCCTGGCAAAGGAGGAAGACGACAAGGGAGGGGAGCAAGTGGGCTGGGCCGGCCACTTGGGCCGCCACGTGGCTGCACAGGTGAGGTAAGCCCAGGTAAGTTCTAACCCTTTCTTTTTCTGTTTTTATTTATTTTCTATTATTTCTGTAACTTTAGGGATTTATTAAAAATTCCAGGGCATTTCCAAAAATCATAAAATTAATCATGGCTACTGTTTAGAATATATCCAATGGTAAACATTTTTGTTTATGATTATTTGAGAATTCAAAATATTATTTGAGAATCCAATGACCTTAAGATGTCCTAGAAAAATGTTCACCATTTTTGTCGGCGTTCTGGGAACAGGGGTCCCCAGACTTGCCTGCCTGCGGCCTGCGGCGTGGCTCAAGTGGGGGCCCAGCGCGGCCCATGTTCATCAACACGAGGCTCAAGACCCTCGCGAGGGGCCAAGCCTCGCAAGGCGGACGACACGGTGCATCCTCAGGCACAGCCTTGTCAGGCTGGCTCGCGAGGAGGCGGAGAGTTCAAGGCGGGGTACCTCGCGAGGTGCCCATGATGCAAGCCATGACGACACGGGGCACCAGGCGGGTGCCAGCGCGCGCAGCGTCCCTCTTTCCTCTTTGGTGCAAAGGGGGCAAGCGTATCCGCGGAGTACCGAGGCATCAGGCAAAGGTTGCCACTTCGGTGCAACGAGACCAAGACCAGGAGGACTACGAGACGGAGGTCACCATGGAGCCCAGCGCGGCGTCATCACCAGAGCCTTTGGCAGGCGAAGACTGCTTTTGTCAGGATAGATGTACTCGCTGTCCCCCTTCAAATTAGCCCGCCATTGTTGGATCCCTTCCCGCTCAATATTTGGGGAGAGGACCAGGGCCTCTATAAATAGGACTAGCCACCCACATAGCAAGGGGTTCGATTCCCGGTTGTTCGGTCCGGGATCTGAGAGAGAAAGAGAGAGAAAGGTGGTTGAACTCTTCATAGCAGTTCATCACCACAGCCACGAACAGTCCCTCGGGAGGCTGTTCTTCCTTGTATTGTTCATCCACACCAGCCCCAGGAGGCAATCCATCCACCATACACTAGAGTAGGGTATTACACCACATCGGTGGCCCGAACCAGTATAAATCTTGTGTCTTTCACGCAGCTCTTTTAGTAGTTTAGATCCCATCGAGATGGAGAGGTTGAAGGCGATATTTCTGCGCGCACCCCAGTGTTCGAACCTTAAGGGTCTGCCGGAACCTGAAATCCGACATTTGGCGCGCCAGGTAGGGGTGCGCCGGAATTCGTCTTCCACTGCTCCGCTCTCCTCCGACCATCGCATCCATGTCTGACGCTCGTCGGGCCCACGCCAAGCGCCTGGCCGCCATTGCTTCCCGCATCGCCCAGACGGCCCCCGTCGGTGGGCGTCCTCGTCATTCCCCGTCGCCCGCCGTCAACGCCGCCACCGGCCCGGCGGGGGGCGAGCAGCAGGCATCGTCTCAGCACCCATCCGTGCGGCAAGACGGCCGCACCGCCACTCCGTCACTCGCACCAGCTGGCTCTTCGTCCCGCGCGCTCCGCGCACCCTTGGAGGCTCGAGCTGCACACCTCGCGGTAAACGAGCTCCTGCGCTACCGTCCCATCGACGATGTCTATGAAGAATGGCTCGACCACGTCGCCGAGCTTGTCCGCACCGCAGGGGGCTCTTCCGCGCCATCCGTCCCTCTGCGCCGCACTCCGCCCCGCGCGGGTAACGAAGCTCCAGAGGCGCACCAGCCGCCTCCCTCCAAGAAGAAGCCATGGCTCCAAGGCGCTTGGTCCTTGGGCGGAGCCTGCTCCGTCAGGCGCCAGCGCAGCAAGAGCAAAGCTACCAAGAAGTTCCTCACTTGCAAGGGGCTGCCAGGGCGCTCGCTGCTCCAGCTCCGGCGCGTCAAGACCCCGCCCTGCTCCTAGCTGCAGCACGTGGGGACCCTCAAGACCAAGCTCTCCACCAACCGAGGCCTTTCGTGGCCACCGCGGGCTGCCACGCCTACACCACTGAGCTACGCAGCATCGCGTGGCCCGGCAAGTTCAAGCCCAACCTGCCTCCTCGCTACGACAGCACAACCGATCCCGCAGAGTTCCTCCAGCTCTATGAGCTGGGCATCGAGGCTGCCGGCCGGGATGAAAAGGTCATGGCGAAATGGTTCCCCATGGCGCTCAAGGATGGAGCTCGAACTTGGCTCCTGAATCTGGCTCCAGGCACGATCTCCTCCTGGGACCAGATGCACGCCCGATTCATCGCCAACTTCCAAGGTACTCGCGACCGGCCGCCCGCTGTGAGCGACATGTGCCGCATCAAGCAACAACCCGGAGAGACCCTGCAAAAGTACATCCAGCGCTTCAACAGCACACGCCTCAAGATCCCCATGGTGTCCGAGGAGGCCATCATCTCCGCCTTCTCTGACGGCGTGCGTGATGTCAAGATGAAGGAGGAGCTGGCGATGCACGAAGACCTCTGCACCTCCCTGGAGCTGTTCAACTTGGCGAACAAGTGCGCCAGGGCTGAGGAGGGACGTCTCTCCCTCCTCGAGCTGCCTGCCGCGGACCCAGAAGAGAAGAAGCCCAAACCCAAGGACGCGAAGCGCAAGGGGGCTGCCGTACTCGCGGCAGAACCAGACACCAAGCGGGGCAAGGATCTGCCCGAACCCTCCAGAGGCAGCCGGTACTGTGTGTACCATGACCTCCACACCCACAACACCAACGAATGTCAAGAGCTCCGCGCCGTGCGAGAAGGAAGGATCGGTCGTCGCCCTGACCGTGCTGACCGGGGCTACGGCCGGGGAGGAGGAAGAAACCCAGGACACTGGGAAGATCGCAGCTCGCGGCCGGGGTGGCGCGACCAGCCTCGCGAGGACCGCTGGCGGGACCTGCCTCGTGAGGGTGATTGGAGAGACCAGCCTCGTGAGGACCGCCCTCATGGCAACGCAGGCCTACCTCTGCTGCCGCCTCCACCAAGAAGGAACGAAGACCGCCATCAAGACGAGGGGGCTGGGGGCTTCCAGGAGCCGCGCGCGATCGCCTGCATCCTGGGCGGAGCTCAAGCCCCAGCCTCCCAACGTATCTTCAAGCAGTTTGCCCGCAAAGTGAATGCAGTTCTCCCCAAGCTCGAAGCAACATGCCCCCTTAGTTGGTCAGCGTGCCCCATCACGTTCAGCTCGGCAGACCAGCTCAAGTGCGCGGCCTCCCGATGCTCTGCTCCCCAGTCATCAGCAACGTGTTGGTCACCAAGACCCTCATCAATGGCGGGGCAGGGCTCAACGTCCTGTCCGTGGAAACATTCAACAACCTCCAAGTGCCCTATGACCAGCTTCAGCAAACCAGGCCTTTCTCCGGGATCACCGACGGTTCCAGAGTCCCGATCGGGCAGGTCCACCTCCCTGTCACCTTCGGAGCCCGCAGCAACTACCGCACCGAGCTCATCAACTTCGACGTTGCCCACATCCGCCTGCCGTACAACGCCATCCTCGGGTACCCAGCGCTGGCCAAGTTCATGGCCGTGACCCACCATGGCTACAACGTCCTCAAGATGCCAGGAAGTGGCGGCGTCATCATAGTGCCCTGTGAGGAGAGAGATGCAGTGTGTTCCCTGGAGCGAGCCTTTCAGGCCACGTCGCTAGAAGTCCCAGATCGCGGAAGCAGGAGGCTTCCTGAGACCACCCCCAAGAAGAAGAAGGCGTCATCAGGCTCAGCCCCCAGGAGGCAGGCCCCTTAGGGCCCGTGCCTGCTCCGGAGGACCCTCCTTCCATCGCATAGGAAAGCTCGCCCGGCGCCCTCCTCAGGCAGGGCTCGGGGGCTCTCACCTGGAGGGCCACCGACCCAGCCAGGGTCACGAGGGAGGCGCTTGGGCACCATGTGGAGGCGTGCTTTGCAGCATGTTTCCCTTGAGAGGGAGCCAGGCGAGGAAGATCAGACCAGCAAGAGTTTGTTGACGAGGCCATTCAAGAGCTACAGGAGACAAGGATTATGAGAGGTTGCCGCCGCTTGCCAGCCGTGGCCCCACATCCAGGCGAGGATGGTGGGCTGCGCGTCTGCGTCGACGTACCAGGGCTCAATCAGATCGCCACAACGGAGCGCCTCTGGCCCTCGCGAGTGGGGCGCTACGGAGGTCCACCCCACAGCCGTGTTCGCATGCCTTACGGCCTGCCGAGCATGGCTGCGGCGTACCAGCGCCTCATGAGGGGCATTGTGGAGGCTCAGGAAGACAGGCGTTCCGCGGCCTTGGCGGAGATGGAGGCAGCTCATGAGGAGTCACCAGTGCCTCCGGAGCCTCCCGAGGCCCCGGGGCCTGGGGGCTCGTGAGGATCGGTTTCTGCAGCCCGTCAAGTCTGCTACACCGACGCCACTACGCCGACGACATCCTCAGGTGACATCTTTCAAGTTCCGTTCTCAGCTGGGAGCACCCTCCTAGGGTTGCATCACTCCCAGGCCGCGTGGGTCCGTCCCCGCGACATGTATCTGCATTTACCTTTCCATCATTAGTTTGCCTTGTTGGGGGCGCCCCTCGGGCTGCATCATCCCCAAGCCGTTCGGGCCAAACCCAGCGGCGTGTATCCCCCTAGCGTTTATTTCCAACTATGCATTGCCTATCACGCTTAGCTGCATGGTGCCCGTCCGCGGCATCTTCTCTTCCCATGTCGGCCACTTGCACGTTAAAGGGGGGGTGCCTGAGCATCGCGACTCAGGGCTCTTACTGGCTCTCCAGCCCTCACCCTCTGGCCTTGTCCATGGCATCGCGACCTGGCATACCAGCGACGGCTGAGACAAGCTCGAGGGCCGGGACCCGAGGACGTAGAGTACCGGCATCTAACAAAATTTTGCAGGGACACATTCCAAGATACGGCCCAGTGCCAGGCGCAACCCGCCCAGAGGTAGGGCCTCGGGAGTCCCGCGCTGGCTCACGGGTGCCCAGATACGCCTCACCTACCTCAACCAGCAAGCTCTTGAGTGACTAACGATCGACTAATGGCCGCCATGGCAACACCATCTTCTTTCTGTGATGACCCTGCAGGATCCCTGGAGGGAACCGCGCAAGCCGAGGCCCTCATGAGGTTTCCTTCGCCCTCGCCCGCGCGAACCGCTTGCACGTTAAAGGGGGGGGTGCCTGAGCATCGCGACTCAGGGCTCTTACTGGCTCTCCAGCCCTCACCCTCTAGCCTTGTCCACGGCATCGCGACCTGGCATACCAGCGACGGCTGAGACAAGCTCGAGGGCCGGGAGCCGAGGACGTAGAGCAGAAAGGGGAGCAGAGGCGGGGAAGAAGGGGCCTCGCGAGGACCTTGCCGAGCGTTTCCGCTCCTATCCACACACGGACCCAACGGCACACCTGGAATGGCCCCTGATCCTCAAGATAAGTTACCACCCACGGTATTGGCTGCTGCAGCACTACCCCCGCACCTAAAGCAACTCCGTACTAGCGACGTTGCTTCCCTTTCTCACTAAGTGATGGCTGCTTGGGCACCAAAGGGGACCTCCTGAGCATCGCGACTTAGGGGCTCTTACCGGACCTCGGGTCGCTCACCTCTTGGCCTTGCCCACGGCATCGCGACCTGGCATACCAGCGACGACTGACGCCACCTTGGGACTGGGACCTGTCGGCGTAGAGCACCAAGCCCTCGCGAGGTGCGAAAGGGAAGGCTGAACTATAACGGAGTTAGCAGCTCGCTCGGATCCACGTCAAGAGGTCATACATATTAACAAACAGGACTACAGACACCTTACAAGCCCCCACGGGGCGTATTCTGATTTATCGCAGGGAGCGGATCCTAAGGGACGCTGACTACATGAGCTACTTGAAAGCACAAGTGCTCCCTAGGTGGTTTTGGTAATTGATGACAACATATCTCTTGTTGGACTAATACCTTTACCTAGTGTATTTCAGATAAGTTCAACAATGGAGTGGCATGGACTAAAGGTTGTGGGAACCTCTTCGAGATGCTAAGGACAAACGATTAGCTAAAGCTTCAAGCTCAAGACTCTTATTTTTATATATTTTAGTGATCCAAGATCACATTGAGTCCTTAGGAAAAGCCAATACTATCAAGAAGGGATGAGGTGTTGTTTAATGAGCCTCTTGCTCAAGTGCTTAATGATATGCTCCAAAATCCTCAGCTACTTTCCCACTTCCACAAATGACCTAAACCCTAAGACAAACTCGGTCATACCGATTCTGTCAATCCGGCGCCACTGAGTTTCACTTTTCATTTGCCACTGCCAAACCCTAGCAATTCGGTCCTACCGATAAGGTTCTCGGTCTCACCGAGATGGGCTTGCAAACTCTCTGTTACTTGTTGCAATATCTTCGGTCCCACCGAGATATCTGTAATGCCCCATATGTAACTTTCCCAATTTGTACTCCAACTCTTGCCGTTCCGGCATTAAGTTATATTTATTCCTCGGGTTCGGGTCTTTGTCTCCGTGTGTTGTTTTCGTTTTTCGTGCATCTCATATCATGTCATCACGTGCATTGCATTTGCATACATGTTCGTCTCATGCATTCAAGCATTTTCCCCGTTGTCCGATTTGCATTCCGGCGCTTCGTTCTCCTCCGGTGGTCATTTCTAGCTTTCTTTCGTGTGTGGGGATTAAACATTTCCGGATTGGACCGAGACTTGCCATGTGGCCTTGGTTTACTACCGGTAGACCGCCTGTCAAGTTTCGGGTCATTTGGACTTCGTTTGATACTCCAACGGTTAACCGAGGGACCGAAAAGGCCTCGTGTGTGTTGCAGCCCAACACCCCTCCAATTTGGCCCAAAACCCACCAAACTCTGCTCCATCGTCTCGGTCGTTGGATCACGATCGTGTGGGCGAAAACCGCACCTCATTTGGACTCTCCTAGCTCCACTTATGCCTATAAATAGGTCCCCCGAATTTCGGATCTCTCCCTCTCCCCGAAACCCTAAAAACTACCCCCGCCACCGCCGGACATGTCCAGCACCGGCCGGACACATCGCCGCCGCCAATCCTGAGGCGCCACGTGGCCCGCACCTCCTCCCACCGCCGCCGGCCCGGGCAGCCCGCAACCGGCCCTCCCGGCCCGTTCCTCCGCCGCCGAGGCGACCTCGCCTCCCGAGCCATCTTCCCCGACGCCAGCTGCCTCTCCGCTGCCTCGCCTCGTCACCATCGCCGCCGGCCACCGCCTCCTCTTCCCGGCGCGCCCCGACGCCGGCCGACGCCAGCCGCCACCGCCCGGCGCCGGCGAGCACGCCGGCGACCGCGCCCCAGCGCACCCCCGCATCGCCGGCCCCGGACCGGGCCCTCTCCGACCCCCGCCTCGCCGGCCGGAGTGCCCTCGCGCCAAGTCCGGCGACCCTCCGGTCGTCCTCGGTTCGCGTGCCGCTACAGTGACCCGCGCCCGAACCCTAGATCTGGATCCACCCGATTGACTTTTTCTCCTAACTCCCAGAATTTTTATGCAATCTTTGACCGCTCATAACTTTGCACCCGTGGCTCCGTTTTGGACATATGATATATCAAAATCTTTGTCTCGACGAGTACATCATTTCATTCCATTGCATCATTTTCATTTGAGGTCATCTTGGTGCCCAAAATGCTGTTAGAAGGAGGCATCGTGAGTTAAATTGCAGATCCATTAGCTCAACATTGACTTTGTCATTTTTTCCATGATTATTGTGTGCATGATATGCCTGTGCCCCTTTGGGATGAATTGTTAAGCATGTTGTCTTCTTTCCAGAGGTGCCACCCATACATTTTTAGGATGTGTGTGTTGTCTTGTGCAAGCTTGCAAAGAGGGGTACCTGAGATTGTTGATTTCAGGGACTTAGTGAAAATCACCAAGTCTGGGATGTTTTAGTTCATGATGCTATATGTCCAGCTTGTTTCCTAGTGATCCGTGCCTCTTTTGAGGATGATCAGTAAAAGTGATTTGTTATGCTTGTTGTGCTTAATCCGTCCATGTCTTTACTTGTTATGTTGGAGCAACCTAGGTTGAGTCAATCGAGCTCAACTTTTGCATCGTTGTTAATTTGGGCAGATTGTGAACTCTTTTGCGATTTTGCCGGAGTTATTGCTAGTGATCTGTGCATGCTATGCCATTGTTCTTGCCATGTATAGCTAGAATTTTGTGCCTTCTTTATGGATATATGCTTGCCTTTCCATGACTTGCAACGTAGTGAGAGCATCGAGCTTGTTTACATGCCTCCGTGAGTTATAATTTCAGCATGTCCCAGTTTTCACCAAGTCTGAAAACGGATTGTGTTTCATCGATGTTCGTGTGCTCGTTAGATTATTTTGTGAACCCTTTTGGCCCCAGGTCATTTTGGGTGTTTTGTTAAGCTTGTTGAGTAGCTCCATGCTGTGCTCTTACTTGCCATGGTCAGGTTATGTTCCATGTTGTTTTGCTGCTCCGAAGAGAGCATCGTGGTCTGAAATTTCAGACTAGCGTTAATTTCGCTAAGTCTGAAATCTGTTTTGCTTATTCAGTTTTGCCATGCTTGTTTGAACCCCTTAATGGATGAATTTGCCTATGGCTCAGTCCTGGTGATTTGTTAAGCATCTTGTGTACATCCCTGCCATGTATTTTGTTTTCATGTATGGTGGCTGTAGCATGCTCATTTCGTTGCATTTAGGAGCCTACTTGCTGTAAATCGAAGATCGGTTCGTTTAGTAAAACGCTTGCCATTTCCAAACTGTAGCTCCGATTTCCGTGATCTTTATATCGTTTTCAGGGGATTTCTTCCCCTCTATCCAGTGGCACACTTGGTTTTCCAAGTTGAAGCCATGTTCGTGCATGTCCTGTCACGTCTTGCATTTTGCATCCCGCATCGCATCCCGCATAGCATACCATATTTGCATGTTATTGGTTGCCCTTGCACGTGGTTGATTGTATCCTTGTTGCTTGTTTGTGTTGTTGGGTAGAGCCGGGAGACGAGTTCGCTAACGAGGAGCCCGTTGAGTTTGCTTTTGAGGATCCAGTCAACTCTGACAACTATGCAGGCAAGATGATCATACCCTCGAAATCACTACTATCTTTGCTTGCTAGTTTGCTCGCTCTTTTGCTTTGCCAATGCTACGATGCCTACCACTTGCTTGTCAGCCTCCCAATTGCCATGATTGAGCCTCTAACCCACCTTTGTCCTAGCAAACCGTTGATTGGCTATGTTACCGCTTTGCTCAGCCTCTTCTTATAGCGTTGCTAGTTGCAGGTGAAGATTGGAGCCGTTCCTTGTTGGATCATTTATTTACTTGTTGGGATATCATTATATTGCTATGTTATCTTTATTCATCTATATACTTGGTAAAAGGTGGAAGGCTCGGCCTCTCACCTAGTGTTTTGTTCCACTCTTACCGCCCTAGTTTCCGTCATATCGGTGTTATGTTCCCGGATTGTTGCGTCCCTTACGCGGTTGGGCTATAATGGGAACCCCTTGATAGTTCACCTTGATTAAAGCTTTTCCAGCAATGCCCAACATTGGTTTTACCATTTGCCACCTACCCCTTTTTCCCTTGGGTTTCCGGAGCCCGAGGGTCATCTTTATTTTAGCCCCCCATGGGCCAGTGCTCCTCTAAGTGTTGGTCCGGAACGTCAGCCGCCGGTGGCCACCAGGGGCAACTCTGGGCTGGCCTACCGGAAGTTTGGACAATCTGAGTGTGCCCTGAGAAAGAGATATGTGCAGCTCCTATCGGGATTTGTCGGCACATTCGGGCGGTGTTGTTGGACTTGTTTTGAACTGTCGAATCATCTTGTTGTACCGAGATACCGAGTCTGATTGGTGTGCCTTGGGTGAAAGTCTATTCCTTCGTTGACCGTGAGAGATTGTTATGGGCTAAGTTGGGACCCCCCTGCAGGGATTGATCTTTCGAAAGCCGTGCCCGCGGTTATGGGTAGATGGGAATTTGTTAATGTCCAGTTGTAGACAACTTGAACCTTAATTATTTAAAATGAATCAACTGAGTGTGTTGCCGTGATGGCCTCTTCTCGGCGGAGTCCGGGAAGTGGACACGGCGTTGGAGTTATGTTTGCGTAGGTTGCTCTCTAGTTTCCCGCTCGTGCTTTGCCCCCTCTTCTCGCTCTCTTTTGCGAACAAGTTAGCCACCATATATGCTAGTCGCTTGCTGCAGCTCCACTTATACATTCCCCTTTCCTACCTATTAAGCTTAAATAGTCTTGATCGCGAGGGTGCGAGATTGCTGAGTTCCCGTGGCTCACAGATTACTATTACACCAGATGCAGGGACAGATGATACCGCTCTAGATGGCGCGCTCGAGCTGAAGTGGGAGTATGACGAGGACTCTCAGCGTTACTATGTGTCTTTTCCTGATGATCAGTAGTGGTGCCTATTCGGGGTTAGATTCAGGGCATTGTCGCATGTTGGGGGTCTTTTTCTATTTTGGCGCTGTAGTCGGGCCATGAGTGATTGTATGATGGATGTTATTTATGTAATTTGATTTGACGTGGCGAGTGTAAGCCAACTATGTTATTCCCCTTTATATTATTTATGTACATGGGATGTGTGATGATTTCCCGACTTGCGACATTGCTATCAATGCGGCTATGCCTCTAAGTCGTGCCTCGACACGTGGGAGATATAGCCGCATCGAGGGCGTTACAAGTTGGTAATCAGAGCCTTCCCCGACCTTAGGAGCCCCCATTGCTTGATCGTTTTTAGCAGCCGAGTTGTGTCTAGAAAAATGTTTTGAGTCCTTTAGGAATTATATATCGGAGAGCTTAGGAATTCTTTTTACTTCCCAGTCTCCTCATCGCTCTGGTAAGGCATCCTGATGTAGAGTTTTGACTCTTCTCTTCTCAAATTTCACTAAAAAAAATTTAGGATCACGCGAGTATCTTGGTTTTGTTCCGATGGCTTATGATGAGAATACTGTCTTGGTGCCTCCTATCAGGGGTTTAGTGGAAGTGTCCCGGGGAGTTGAGCTCTGAGGTGTTGTCATCATAATTCTATCATTGCAATTCTGGCATACTTGAGATATGTGCGCGACATCGAAAATCTCCTTTATGCAGTTCGTTGGTGAGATAACCTCGACGCCACCCAGTACTGGGGCGGGAGTTCGGGAGTATCGCCATAACTTGTATAACGGATGCTTTTCGAAGGGTGAGATAGATGGTTTCCGAAGGTTTCTTGGTTATGTGTTGAAGGATGGATGCAGCTGGATGTAGGATTTGCTAGCTTGGGTGAGATATTATGCTTCCCATGTATCCCCAACACCTTATTGCATAACCGGAAAGTTTCGGGAGTTTCATAGGTGGGAATTCTAGTAGCTCTTAGGTAATCCTTCCAACAGATGTATGATATGAAATTGGGGTTCGACGTCTAGTGGTTCGCCTATTCACGGTCGATTTAAAGTGGTCTCGTTGTGTCTTAAAGAGTCCTTGGCTATGCTGACTCGGGGACGCTTCGTATGTCATGTGCACTGCCTTGTACATGATGGTGTTGTACGATCGAGCCCGTGTAGGTCCTACCACGAAAACTTCGGACGAAATTTCTACCATACGTTTGTTCCGGCTTATTCTGCAAGCCAACCCTTGGTTTTTATTTTCAGTTGTGGCATTCGAGTTGCTTCGACGTCATATGTTGATTCCATCCCTCGTTGATGTACCTCTTCTACCTGATTCTTCGTGGCTTCGCAATTTAGGAATATGTGACCACTTCAAGAGAAGTGCATTCGTTCATTTTGTTCGGATGTGAAGACTTTATGTTGCAATTTTCATTCCGTTGGATTCAGCTTCAATATTTGTCTATTTGTGTGCTAATGGTGGTCAACCTCTTCAGGATGGCTCCTCCAACGCGCACGACTCCGAACCCAGATCCGCCGCCACCTTCGCCTCCTCCGGAAGCATGGCAAGCTGTGATGGCCGCTACTAATGCAAATACACAGCTGATCATGCAAATCATCCAAGAGCGGAATCAAAGCAATCAAGGGAATCAAGGCAACAACGAGAACCATTTTGCAACTCTGAACCAGTTCCTCGCAAATGGTCCAAAGACGTTCAGCAACTGCGTTGAGGCTACCGATGCTGATGATTGGTTAGTCGATCTGGGCAAGCATTTTGAATGCAGCAACGTCAGACCTGAAGATTTCATCAAGTTCGCTTCTTTCCAGCTCAAAGATCATGCCGCAGAGTGGTTCCAGCAGTACCAGGATTCCAGAGGTGGACGTTTGATCACTTGGGATGATTTCCGTCAGGATTTCCGAGCTCATCACATTCCTCAAAGTGTGACTGAAAGCAAACGTGAAGAATTCCGCAATCTGAAGCAAGGCTCTTTGTCTGTCTATGACTACAACAAGTTGTTCCAGAAGCTCGCCCGTTTTGCCAAGCAGGATGTTCCTGATGAGAAGAGCATGATCTATCAGTTCAGGGGTGGTCTCCGTGAAGAAATTCAGCTCGCTCTTGTCCTCTTCGAGCCGCTGAGATACGATGAGTTCTACAACATGGCACTGAAGCAAGAGGCTGCTCAGTTGAGGTGTGATGCTTCCAGGAAGCGAGTCAGAGACACTACGCCTTCTTCCTCTACTCAAGTGGCCAAGCAGTAGAAGTATTGGCTTCCTCCTCCTCCGTTCCATCAGCCGTATCAGCAGAAGAGCAAAGGTGGCAGTGGTTCATCCCACCCACCCAACCCAGGCTTTCAGAACAAGACTTCGTCTCAAGCTCCAAGATCGAGTGCTCCGTACCACCGTCCGCTCTCATAGGTCACGTGCAACAAGTGCCAACAAAAGGGTCACTATGCCAACAAGTGTTTCAACCAGAGGCGTCTTCCTCCTCCTCCTGTCAAATCGGCAAGTACAGCTGTGGTCAAGCATAATCCAAAGCACGCCAAGGTCAACTTGCTGAATGCAGCTCAGGCAGAGGATTCTTCAGATGTCATCATGGGTAACCATCCTGTTAATGATATTCCTGCAAAAGTTCTTTTTGATATAGGTGCATCGCATTGTTTCATCTCGAAGCCTTTTGCATCTAAGCATGAGTTGATTTCCCAAGCGATGCATAGTCCGTTAGCAGTGGTCTCTCCTGGTAAATGTTTACTCGCCAACCAGGAGATTCCGGATATTTCCATCATGTTGGGTGATTTCAAGTTCCTCGCTTCTCCAATGGTTCTTGGTAATTCTGATATCGATCTTATTCTTGGGATGGACTGGCTCTCTAAACATAAAGCTCAGCTTGATTGTGCAGCCAGGCAGATTCAACTGACTCATTCGTCTGAGGATGTCATTGTCTTTGCTGCTCGGGATAATACCATCCGGTTGTTTTCTCTCAATGAGAAGGGTGAATTGGATGCTATTTCGCAGATTCCAGTTGTTTGTGAGTATCAAGACGTCTTCCCAGAAGAACTCCCAGGCATGCCTCCAAACCGGCCGGTTGAATTTGTTATTGAACTTGAGCCCGGCACGGAACCTGTGTGCAAATGTCCCTACAAGCTCGGCCCCGAAGAGTTGAAGGAGTTGAAGAAACAACTCGATGTTCAAGAAAGAATGGGTCTCATTCGGCCTAGTACTTCTCCGTGGGGTTGTGGTGTTCTTTTTGTGAAGAAGAAGGATGGAACGGACCGACTTTGAGTTGATTATCGTCCATTGAACAAGAAGACCATCAAGAACAAGTATCCACTTCCCAACATCAATGAGCTGTTCGAACAACTCAAGGGTGCCCAAGTATTCTCCAAGCTTGACCTCCGTATGGGTTATCATCAAATTTGCATTCGTGAGCAAGATATTCCCAAGACGGCGTTCAGGACAAGCTATGGGTCATATGAATACACTGTCATGTCTTTTGGCCTCGCCAACGCTCCTCCGACGTTCTCTCGCATGATGAACTTCATCTTCAACCCCTACACCAACGACTTCGTTTTGGTCTATCTCGACGACATTCTGGTTTTCTCGAAGAACAAGGAAGATCATGCCAAACACTTGCGTTTGGTTCTTGACAAGCTCAGGGAACATCAGTTCTACGCCAAGTTCTCCAAGTGTGAATTTTGGCTCGATGAGGTTCTTTATCTTGGTCATATCATCTCTGCCAAGGGCATTTCCGTGGATCCTGAGAAGGTGTCTGCAATTGTTAATTGGGAACCTCCTCAGAATGTGAAGCAACTCCGTAGCTTCCTCGGTCTCCCAAGCTACTGCCGAAGATTCGTTGAAAACTTTTCCAAGATCGCGAAGCCTCTCTCAAATCTTCTTCAGAAGCACGTCAAGTACGTTTGGTCTCCGGAGTGTGATATTGCTTTCAACGCTTTGAAAGAGAAATTGATCACTGCTCCAGTTCTAACTCCGCCCGATGAAACCAAGTCGTACGAGGTCTTTTGTGATGCCTCTCTCCAAGGTCTAGGTGCTGTACTGATGCAAGAGAAGAAAGTTGTTGCTTATACCTCTCGCCAGTTGAAGCCTAATGAGAAGAACTACCCCACTCATGATCTCGAGTTGGCGGCAGTTGTGCACGCGTTGTTGACTTGGAGACATCTTCTCTTGGGAAGAAAAGTGGACATTTTCACTGATCACAAGAGTCTCAAGTACATCTTCACTCAGCCCAATCTCAACCTCAGGCAGACTCGATGGGTCGAAATGATTCAAGAGTACAATCCGAGTATCGAGTATACTCCAGGCAAGGCTAATGTGATTGCTGACGCTTTGAGCAGAAAAGCATATTGCAACAGTCTGATTCTCAAGCCTTATCAACCCGAGCTTTGTGAAGGTTTCCGCAAACTTAATCTGCAAATTGTTCCTCAAGGTTTCCTCGCCAACCTTCAAGTCTCTCCTACCTTGGAAGACCAGATTCGCCAAGCCCAGCTTCTTGATGCTATGGTGAAAAAGGTGAAGATTGGTATTGCAAAGAGTCAGTCCAAGTACAAGTGCTACCGACTTGATGAGAAGGACACTCTCTTCTTCGAGGATCGAATTGTTGTGCCCAAAGGCGAACTTCGTAAAGTGATCATGAACGAGGCTCACAACTCTCTCCTCTCCATCCACCCTAGTAGCACGAAGATGTATCAAGATCTGAAGCAAACTTATTGGTGGACTCGAATCAAGCGTGAGATCGCTCAATTCGTGAATGAATGTGATGTCTGTAGAAGAGTGAAGGCAGAACACCAAAGGCCAGCAGGTCTCCTCCAACCTCTTGCCATTCCAGAATGGAAGTTTGACCACATTGAAATGGACTTCGTGACTGGGTTTCCTAAGTCCAAGCGTGGCAATGATGCTATATTCGTTGTCATCGACAAGCTCACCAAAGTGGCTCATTTCCTGCCTATCAAAGAGTCAATCACTGCAGCTCAATTGGCGGAACTCTATAACTCTCGAATTGTCTCTCTGCACGGTATTCCTCAAGTGATATCTTTAGACCGTGGCAGCATCTTTACCTCCAAGTTTTGGGATTCTTTTCAGAAGGCCATGGGCACCAACATTCGCTTCAGCACTGCTTTCCATCCTCAAACAAGCGGTCAAGTCGAGCGTGTCAACCAGATTCTTGAAGATATGCTCAGGGCTTGTGTTATCTCCTTCGGCATGAAGTGGGAGGATTGTCTTCCTTATGCTGAATTCTCATACAACAACAGTTTTCAAGCAAGTTCGGGCAAGGCCCCTTTTGAAATTCTGTATGGTAGGAAGTGCCGTACACCTCTCAACTGGTCTGAAACCGGTGAACGTCAGCTGCTGGGTAATGACCTAATCACAGAGGCAGAGGAAATGTGCAAGGTCATTCGTGATAACCTCAAAGCAGCCCAATCCCGCCAGAAGAGCTACTATGATAGTAAGCACCGTGATTTGGCTTTCGAGACCGGAGATCATGTTTACCTCCGCGTCTCTCCTATGAAAGGGACTCGTCGCTTCGGTATCAAAGGGAAGCTTGCCCCTAGATACGTCGGGCCTTTCAAGATTGTCAGCAAGAGAGGCGACCTCGCCTATCAACTCGAGCTTCCTCCAAACTTTGCTAATGTTCATGATGTGTTCCATGTCTCCCAGCTCCGAAAGTGCTTCAAGACGCCTGAGCACACCGTCAACTTCGAGGACATTGAGCTCCAAGAAGATCTCTCCTACCGTGAGCACCCAGTTGCAATCCTTGAAGAGACTGAACGCAGAACTCGCAACAAGTCAATCAAATTTCTCAAAGTCAAGTGGTCACACCATTCCGACCGTGAAGCTACCTGGGAACGCGAGGATCACCTCCGTTCTGAGTACCCGGAGTTCTTTCAGTCCTAGATCTCGGGACGAGATCTTTTCGTAGTGGTGGAGTGTTGTAACGCCCCATATGTAACTTTCCCAATTTGCACTCCAACTCTTGCCGTTCCCGCATTAAGTTATATTTATTCCTCGGGTTCGGGT
Organism: Triticum monococcum; assembly: GCA_034509565.1. Lineage (NCBI taxonomy): Eukaryota > Viridiplantae > Streptophyta > Magnoliopsida > Poales > Poaceae > Triticum > Triticum monococcum. Next base: position 358,144,128 of record CM067845.1, on the reverse strand, counting down.
CTTTGTCTCCGTGTGTTGTTTTCGTTTTTCGTGCATCTCATATCATGTCATCACGTGCATTGCATTTGCATACATGTTCGTCTCATGCATTCGAGCATTTTCCCCGTTGTCCGTTTTGCATTCCGGCGCTTCGTTCTCCTCCGGTGGTCATTTCTAGCTTTCTTTCGTGTGTGGGGATTAAACATTTCCGGATTGGACCGAGACTTGCCATGTGGCCTTGGTTTACTACCGGTAGACCGCCTGTCAAGTTTCGGGTCATTTGGACTTCGTTTGATACTCCAACGGTTAACCGAGGGACCGAAAAGACCTCATGTGTGTTGCAGCCCAACACCCCTCCAATTTGGCCCAAAACCCACCAAACTCTTCTCCATCGTCTCGGTCGTTCGATCACGATCGTGTGGGCGAAAACCGCACCTCATTTGGACTCACCTAGCTCCACTTATGCCTATAAATAGGTCCCCCGAATTTCGGATCTCTCCCTCGACCCGAAACCCTAAAAACTACCCCCACCGCCGCCGGACATGTCCAGCACCGGCCGGACACATCGCCGCCGCCAATCCTGAGGCGCCACATGGCCCGCGCCTCCTCCCACCGCCGCCGGCCATGGCAGCCCGCAACCGGCCCTCCCGGCCCGTTCCTCCGCCGCCGAGGCGACCTCGCCTCCCAAGCCATCTTCCCCGACGCCAGCCGCCTCTCCGCCGCCTCGCCTCGTCACCATCGCCGCTGGCCACCGCCTCCTCTTCCCGGCGCGCCCCGACGCCGGCCGACGCCAGCCGCCACCGCCCGGCGCCGGCGAGCACGCCGGCGACCGCGCCCCAGCGCACCCCCGCCTCGCCGGTCGGAGTGCCCTCGCGCCAAGTCCGGCGACCCTCCGGTCATCCTCGGTTCGCGTGCCGCTACAGTGACCCGCGCCCGAACCCTAGATCTGGATCCACCCGGTTGACTTTTTCTCGTAACTCCCAGAATTTTTATGCAATCTTTGACCGCTCATAACTTTGCACCCGTGGCTCAGTTTTGGACATATGATATATCAAAATCTTCGTCTCGACGAGTACATCATTTCATTCCATTGTATCATTTGCATTTGAGGTCATCTTGGTGCCCAAAATGCTGTTAGAAGGAGGCATCGTGAGTTAAATTGCAGATCCGTTAGCTCAACATTGACTTTTGTCGTTTTTGCCATGATTATTGTGTGCATGATATACCTGTGCCCCTTTGGGATGAATTGTTAAGCATGTTGTCTTCTTTACAGAGGTGCCACCCATACATTTTTAGGATGTGTGTGTTGTCTTGTGCAAGCTTGCAAAGAGGGGTACCTGAGATTGCTGATTTCAGGGACTTAGTGAAAACCACTAAGTCTCGGATGTTTTAGTTCATGATGCTATATGTCCAGCTTGTTTCCTAGTGATCCGTGCCTCTTTTGAGGATGATCAGTAAGAGTGGTTTGTTATGCTTATTGTGCTTAATCCATCCATGTCTTTACTTGTTATGTTGGAGCAATCTAGGTTGAGTCAATCGAGCTCAACTTTTGCATCGTTGTTAATTTGGGCAGATCGTGAACTCTTTTGCGATTTTGCCGGAGTTATTGCTAGTGATCCGTGCATGCTATGCCATTGTTCTTCCCATGTATAGCTAGCATTTTGTGCCTTCTTTATGAATATATGCTTGCCTTGCCATGACTTGCACCGTAGTGAGAGCATCGAGCTTGTTTACATGCCTCCCTGAGTTATAATTTCAGCATGTCCCAGTTTTCACCAAGTCTGAAAACTGATTGTGTTTCATCGATGTTCGTGTGCTCGTTAGAGTATTTTGTGAACCCTTTTGGCCCCAGGTCATTTTGGGTGTTTTGTTAAGCTTGTTGAGTAGCACCATGCCATGCTCTTACTTGCCATGTTCAGGTTATGTTTCATGTCGTTGTGCTGCTCCGAAGAGAGCATTGTGGTCTGAAATTTCAGACTAGCGTTAATTTCGCTAAGTCTGAAATCTGTTTTGCTTATTCAGTTTTGCCATGCTTGTTTGAAGCCCTTAATGGATGAATTTGCCTATGCCTCAGTCCTGGTGATTTGTTAGGCATCTTGTGTACATCCCTGCCATGTATTTTGTTTTCATGTTTGGTGGCTGTAGCATGTTCATTTCGTTGCATTTAAGAGCCTACTTGCTGTAAATCGCAGAGCGGTTCGTTTAGTAAAACGCTTGCCATTTCCAAACCGTAGCTCCGATTTCCGTGATCTTTATATCGTTTTCAGGGGATTTCTTCCCCTCTATCCAGTGGTACACTTGCTTTTCCATGTTGAAGCCAGGTTCATGCATTTCCTATCACGTCTTGCATTTTGCTTCCCGCATCGCATCCCGCATAGCATACCATATTTGCATGTTATTGGTTGCCCTTGCACGTGGTTGATAGTATCCTTGTTGCTTGTTTGTGTTGTTGGGCAGAGCCGGGAGACGAGTTCTCTAACAAGGAGCCCGTTGATTTTGCTTTTGAGGATCCAGTCAACTCTAACAACTGTGCAGGCAAGATGATCATACCCTCGAAATCACTACTATCTTTGCTTGCTAGTTTGCTCGCTCTTTTGCTTTGCCAATGCTATGATGCCTACCACTTGCTTGTCAGCCTCCCAATTGCCATGATTGAGCCTCTAACCCACCTTTGTCCTAGCAAACCATTGATTGGCTATGTTACCGCTTTGCTCAGCCTCTTCTTATAGCGTTGCTAGTTGCAGGTGAAGATTGGAGCCGTTCCTTGTTGGATCATTTATTTACTTGTTGGGATATCATTATATTGCTATGTTATCTTTATTCATCTATATACTTGGTAAAGGGTGGAAGGCTCGGCCTCTCGCCTAGTGTTTTGTTCCACTCTTGCCGCCCTAGTTTCCGTCATATCGGTGTTATGTTCCCGGATTGTTGCGTCCCTTACGCGGTTGGGCTATAATGGGAACCCCTTGATAGTTCGCCTTGATTAAAGCTTTTCCAGCAATGCCCAACATTGGTTTTACCATTTGCCACCTACCCCTTTTTCCCTTGGGTTTCCGGAGCCCGAGGGTCATCTTTATTTTAGCCCCCCACGGGCCAGTGCTCCTCTAAGTGTTGGTCCGGAACGTCAGCCGCCGGTGGCCACCAGGGGCAACTCTGGGCTGGCCTACCGGAAGTTTGGACAATCTGAGTGTGCCCTGAGAAAGAATATGTGCAGCTCCTATCGGGATTTGTCAGCACATTCGGGCGGTGTTGCTGGTCTTGTTTTGACCTGTCGAATCATCTTGTTGTACCGAGATACCGAGTCTGGTCGGTGTGCCTTGGGTGAAGGTCTATTCCTTCGTTGACCGTGGGAGCTTGTTATGGGCTAAGTTGGGACCCCCCTGCAGGGATTGATCTTTCGAAAGCCGTGCCCGCGGTTATGGGCAGATGGGAATTTGTTAATGTCCGGTTGTAGACAACTTGAACCTTTATTATTTAAAATGAATCAACTGAGTGTGTTGCCGTGATGGCCTCTTCTCGGCGGAGTCCGGGAAGTGGACACGGCGTTGGAGTTATGTTTACGCAGGTTGCTCTCTAGTTTCCCGCTCGTGCTTTGCCCCCTCTTATCGCTCTCTTTTGCGAACAAGTTAGCCACCATATATGCTAGTCGCTTGCTGCAGCTCCACTTATACATTCCCCTTTCCTACCTATTAAGCTTAAATAGTCTTGATCGCGAGGGTGCGAGATTGCTGAGTCCCGGTGGCTCACAGATTACTATTACACCAGATGCAAGGACAGATGATACCGCTCCAGATGGCGCGCTCGAGCTGAAGTGGGAGTACGACGAGGACTCTCAGCGTTACTATGTGTCTTTTCCTGATGATTAGTAGTGGTGCCTATTCGGGGTTAGATTCAGGGCCTTGTCGCATGTTGGGGGTCTTTTTCTATTTTGGCGCCGTAGTCGGGCCATGAGTGATTGTATGATGGATGTTATTTATGTACTTTGATTTGACATGGCGAGTGTAAGCCAACTATGTTATTCCCCTTTATATTATTTATGTACATGGGATGTGTGATGATTTCCCGACTTGCGACATTGCTATCAATGCGGCTATGCCTCTAAGTCATGCCTCGACACGTGGGAGATATAGCCGCATCGAGGGCGTTACAATATGCAATCGGTCCCACCGAGTTTGCTTGGCCAACTCTCTGTTTTACTTATTACCAAAATCGGTCCCACTGAGTTTGAGTAATCGGTCAAACCGAGTTTTGGATTTTCCCAAACCCTAACCGAATCGGTCCTACCGAGTTGCATCTCAGTCCCACCAAAATTCTTAACGGTCACTAGGTTTACCATTTCGGTCCGTCCGAGTTTGATGATTCGGTCCCACCGAGATTGGAAAACTGTGTGTAACGGTTGGATTTTGTGTGGAGGCTATATATACCCCTCCACCACCTCTTCATTCGAAGAGAGAGCCATCAGAACACATACACCATTCCTACTCATATGTTCTGAGAAAGAACCACCTACTCATGTGTTGAGACCAAGATATTCCATTCCTACCATATGAATCTTGATCTCTAGCCTTCCCCAAGTTGCTTTCCACTCAAATCTTCTTTCCACCAGATCCAAATCCTATGAGAGAGAGTTGAGTGTTGGGGAGACTATCATTTGAAGCACAAGAGCAAGGAGTTCATCATCAACACACCATTTGTTACTTCTTGGAGAGTGGTGTCTCCTAGATTGGCTAGGTGTCACTTGGGAGCCTCCGACAAGATTGTGGAGTTGAACCAAGGAGTTTGTAAGCGCAAGGAGATCGCCTACTTCGTGAAGATCTACCGCTAGTGAGGCAAGTCCTTCGTGGGCGATGGCCATGGTGGAATAGACAAGGTTGCTTCTTCGTGGACCCTTCGTGGGTGGAGCCCTCCGTGGACTCGCGCAACCGTTACCCTTCGTGGGTTGAAGTCTCCATCAACGTGGATGTAGGATAGCACCACCTATCCGAACCACGGGAAAAACATCCGTGTCTCCAATTGCGTTTGAATCCTCCAAACCCTTCCCTTTACATTCCTGCAAGTTGCATGCTTTACTTTCCGCTGCCTGTATAGTCTTTGCATGCTTGCTTGATATGTATTGTGTATGTTAAAATTGTGCCTGAACTCCACTTAAACCGAAAAACCTTAAAAAGTGCAACTTTAGCATTAAGTGTCTATTCACCCCCCTCTAGACACTCCTTCTTCTAGATCCTACAAGTGGTATCAGAGCTTTGGTCTCCATTGCCTTGGTTTAATCACCATTGGAGGAAGATGGATGTGTCTACTTTAGGGAGTATTAGACATAGAGTGCCTATTCTTGACGGAGAGTACTTTCATGAGTGGAAAAATGAGATGCTTGTAATCTTCAATCAATATCATTTAAACAAGTATATTGCTAGCCCTTGTGCACCTCATATTGATCCTTTGCATCCTACCCTAGATGAAGATATTGACATGATTCGCAATGTTAGAACCATTGAGCTCATCATTAGAGGATTGCCCAATAATTTGATTGCTAGTTTGCCTACTCTAAATTGTGCCTATACTATATGGAAATTTCTTGAGGAACGATTTCCCGATCATTCCTTGAAAAATTTGGATAAAATTCTCCATAAATCTATTGCCTTGAGTAAGATGAACTCTAGTGATACTAAGTTTGGTGATTGTCTATTTGAGCTTACCAATCTCAAGCATGCTAAAGGAGATGTTAGAATCATTAGTGATATTATATTTGAAGCTATAAGAATTCATAAAAGTGACCACTTTGATGACCATTTATCTAATGAATTACCCTCTCTAGGAAATGATGAGTCACAAGATCTTGATGGACATGGATACTATGATGATGATGATAGTGACTTCGATCTTGATGATGCAATGAGACATTTTGGTCTTACGGCAAATCTTCGGGGATATGCATCAGGTGGAAAGGAATGGGTTCTTGATAGTGGATGTACTGATCATATGACCGGAGATGAAGAGATGTTCCATGAGCTTGCTGAAAATGACGGCCCCTCAAAAATATGTCACCTTTGGTGATAATTCAAAGGGTAAAGTAGTTGGCCTTGGTAAGGTGGCCATCTCACATGATAGTTCCATTCAAAATGTCATGCTCGTTGAATCTCTCGGCTACAATTTACTTTCAGTATCTAGACTTGCTGATTTTGGCCTAAATGTTCTATTTACTGAGGTAGATTGCCAAGTGTTTCGTCGAGACAATCATAAAATGATCTTTACCGGTATGCGTAGAGGTGATCTTTACATTGTCGATTTCTCTAAAAAGGCACAACCTAAAACTTGCTTCATTGCTAAATCCTCAAAAGGTTGGTTGTGGCATAGACGCCTAGGTCACGTTGGCATGAGAAATCTTGACAAGCTTGTTAAAGGAAATCATATCCTTGGAGTTAACGATGTCATATTTGATAAGGATAGACTTTGTAGTGCTTGTCAAGCAGGTAAACAGGTTGGAGGAAGGCATCCTGTGAAGAACATAATGACCACAAGGAGGCCACTCGAGCTACTTCATATGGATCTTTTCGGTCCCAACGCCTACAAAAGTCTCGGTGGAAATTCTTTTGGTCTTGTTATAGTTGATGATTTTTCAAGATTTACGTGGGTGTTCTTTCTTAATGACAAGTCGAAGGTCCAAAAAATCTTCAAAAACTTCGCTAGGAAAGCCCAAAATCAGTTTGAAGTGAAGATCAAGAAGGTTCGGAGTGACAACGGAACGGAGTTCAAGAACGCAAATGTGGACACCTTTCTTGACGAAGAAGGGATTTCACACGAGATCTCGGCTACGTACACACCTCAACAAAATGGAGTTGTTGAGAGGAAGAACCGGACGCTCATCGAAATGGCAAGAACGATGCTTGATGAATACAAGACGCCAAAGCACTTTTGGGCAGAAGCGGTTGAGACAGCTTGTCATGCAACAAATCGCTTGTATCTTCACAAGCTACTCGGCAAGACAGCATACGAGCTCCTCACCGGTAACAAACCCCAAGTTGGATACTTTCGAGTATTCGGCTCAAAGTGCTACATTCTTGATAAGCATCATCGTTCAAAGTTTGCTCCTAAATCTCATGAAGGCTTCCTACTCGGTTATGGCTCAAACTCTCACACTTACCGTGTCTACAACAATTTCACCCGAAAGGTTGAAGAGACGGTAGATGTGAAGTTTGATGAATCTAATGGCTCGCAAGTAGAGCAATTGCCAATTGATGTAGGAGACAAAGACCCTTCAGAAGCAATCCAAGACTTGTCCATTGGCAAAGTTCATCCAACGGAGGTGAAGGAGAGTACGTTATCCGTCCAAGTGGAAGCTTCTACTTCACGACAAGGTGAACCAAGAATCGACACGGAAGCATCCACAAGTGGGACACGCCAAGATGAAGAAGACGAGGAAGTACATCAAGACGAACATCAACAACCTCCTTCCCCAGCATGACAAGAGAATGACAACGTCAACAATGAAGAAGTCCAAGAACAAGAACAAGATGAAGAAGATGCTCAACGAAGACCCAAGCAAAAGCTCTCACGAGTTCGAGCAAGAATTGCCAAAGATCATCCCGTCGAGCAAATCCTCAGTGATATACAAACCGGGAGAATCACTCGCTCAAAAACTCGTTTAGCTAACTTTTGTGAAAACTATTCATTCATCTCTAGCATTGAACCTACAAAGGTTGAAGAAGCATTGGAAGATCCGGATTGGATAAACGCTATGCATGAAGAGCTACACAATTTTGAGAGAAACCAAGTTTGGACATTGGTTGAGAAGCCCGATGACAACCACAACATCATTGGTACCAAATGGGTGTTTCGCAACAAGCAAGATGAAGATGGACAAGTGGTCCGCAACAAAGCACGTCTCGTCGCCCAAGGGTACACACAAGTCGAAGGTATGGACTATGGTGAGACATATGCTCCTGTTGCTAGACTTGAGTCCATTCGCATCTTACTTGCCTATGCTAATCACCATAATATCACTTTGTACCAAATGGACATTAAGAGTGCTTTTCTAAATGGTGAAATAGAGGAGGAAGTTTATGTCAAACAACCTCCCGACTTTGTCAATCCTAAGAAACCTAATCATGTTTACAAACTTCACAAAGCTCTTTATGGTCTTAAACAAGCTCCTAGAGCATGGTATAAATGCTTGACCAAGTTCCTTATTGCAAGTGGTTTTGAAATTGGTAAAATTGATTCTACTCTCTTCACTAAAAGGGTTAATGGAGAACTATTTGTATGTCAAATCTATGTTGATGATATCATATTTGGTTCAACTAACCCTCTCTTTAGTGAAAAGTTTGGGAAGCTTATGTCAGAGAAGTTTGAGATGTCTATGATGAGTGAACTCAAATTCTTTCTTGGTTTGCAAATCAAGCAAACCAAGGAAGGTACATTTGTCTCTCAAACGAAGTACACCAAGAACTTATTCAAGAAGTTCAATATGCAAGAGTGCAAAGGTATGTCTACACCCATGCCCACTAGTGGACATAATGATTTGACCAAAGATGGTGAACCGGTTGATCAAAAGGTTTATCGTTCTATGATTGGTTCATTACTATACCTATGTGCTTCACGTCCTGATATTAGCTAAGTGTATGCATGTGTGCACGATATCAAGCTGCTCCTAAAGAATGTCATCTTAAGGCTGTGAAAAGGATAGTGAGATACTTAATTCATACACCAAATTTTGGCATTTGGTACCCTAAGAGGTCTTCTTTTGATCTTGTTGGCTATTCCGACTCGGATTATGCCGGAGACAAGGTTGATAGAAAGTCAACTTTGGGTACTTGTCAATTTCTTGGTAGATCTCTTGTGTCTTGGTTCTCCAAGAAACAAAACTCGGTATCCTTATCCACCGCCGAAGCGGAATACATTGCCGCTGGTTCATGTTGTGCTCAATTACTTTGGATGACCCAAACTCTTAAAGATTATGGAATTTATGTGAAACATGTTCCACTGCTTTGTGACAATGAAAGTGCTATCAAAATTGGTCATAATCCCGTACAACATTCTCGAACTAAGCATATTGAAGTTCGTCATCATTTCATTCGAGATCATGTTGCTAAGGGTGATATTAATCTTAAGCATGTTCACACTGACAAGCAATTAGCGGATATATTCACTAAACCACTTGATGAGAAAGTATTTTGCATGCTAATAGGAGAATTGAACATCATTGATGCTTCAAACGTGGAGTAGGAACTCCATTGGACACATGCAAGACATGAGCTTATGACTAATCCATGACATATCTCTTATGATGACTATCTTATGTCTTGGATATATTTGTACCTTGCATGTTGTCTAACCCATGTAGGTACTTGGTTGAAACTAATTCCATGGGATTGCGACTCACTCACATCTTGAGCAATCTTTACATCACCAAGTCTCTACACAATGGTGGTTGAAGACAAGGAAGCACAAAACCATTCAAACATATCCTTTGACAAATTCTATGTTGAGCTTCATCATTGTCATTTTTGGATACACAAGTGCTCTTCCTTGCGAGAACTAACCCATGTAGGTAGATGAACTCAAACTCCAAGTGGTGCTCCAAATTCTTGATGGACTACATCAACCTCAAGCACCCACACAAGTTCAACTACATCAGCAAGAACCACTCCACCACCCAAGGTATGTTATCCCATCTTAGAGAAGCTTTACTCCAAGACATGAGTCAAAGCAACTCAACAAGATGTGAATACATCAAGATGCTTAAACGAAAAATGGCAACCCCATTTTGAGCTTAAACGATGAGTATGACCTATGATCAAGTGTTCTCACTTGACTCCTAAGTCAATATACTCTAACATAGGTGACTATGTCACCGCCCAACTCTAGATGAAGTTCTCTTGTGTTTTCCTTCTGTGTTACTGCATTTGTCTCATGCTTGTTTATGTGTTTCCTTCCACTTCATCTAGATCCTTCAGTTTCTTTTCTTTCCTTTTATTCTGCATTTTCCGCATTCAATTCATTGCAAATCTTTGTGAGATCCTGCATGTCTAGTGAGCTGAGGTGACAAGTGTTTTTCTCTGTGTGAACTCGGTCTCACCGAATTGTAATTTTCGGTCCAACCGAATTCCTTCGGTACCACCGAATCTTACCACTCGGTGCCACCGACTTCGCAACAGGAAAAACAGTTTGTCACATAACCTATAATTCTTCTGATCCAGCTCCACTCAATGAATCTTGTCCTCTACAAGCATCCCAATTTTATTCTTTGCTTTATGCTGAGTCTCAAGGACCAAACCTTTTAGACGGATTCCAGAAGAACCTTCTTGGAAATTGATGTCAAAGGGGGAGAGAGAGATCACATCAAAGCTTATCTTCGGGGAGAAAGAGATCACATCGAAGCACTAAAGGGGGAGAGAACATCTCAAGGATCCCAGATGTCCCAGATAATGTATTAAGGGGGAGAAAGAGATCCCTAGGGGGAGAGGCAATACTCAAGGATCCCAGATGCTTGATGGTCAAGAGGAGAGATGTCACATGTCTTTTTAGGGGGGGAAAGACATGTTCATTTGTTTTGTTTCTTTCAGCTCTGATTTTCTATTCCCTATCTTCTCCCAGTATCCCATATAAGATTCAGGGGGAGCAAGACACCTATGGGAAAGAAATCAGTCAGATTCATTGCATATCTTTACTCTTGGGGACATGTTGAATTCAATGCAGTACCTAGTACTTACTCTCTACATGTCATCCCAGTCCTGGTATTCTTGTGGTTTCTTCAGTTTACTCTGGCTAGTGGATGTACCTATGTTATCTAACCTTGTTTGTGCAGGCTCATTCCATCCTAAGTCAACCAAAGACTACAAGGTAAGTGTATGCATCAAAATCATGAGTATGAGAAGTTCTTGCTTATGTACATACTGTTTGCAAGAAGGACTCATGAGCATGAAGGTATTTTCCTTAACAATCATTTACTCTGATGCATATGGCCAAGATACATGTAACACATTGCCCACTCTGTCATGGTTATGCCCTCACATGCCTCTATATTTCATGTTCACATGAGTGCATACATGTAGGGGGAGCCTACGCTTGTTACATGTCTTTCCAAAGCTTTACTTGCTGCTCTTTATATCTTTATCTAAAGCTTTGATGTATGTTGCCATCAATTACCAAAAAGGGGGAGATTGAAAGCACAAGTGCTCCCTAGGTGGTTTTGGTAATTGATGACAACATATCTCTTGTTGGACTAATACCTTTACCTAGTGTATTTCAGATAAGTTCAACAATGGAGTGGCATGGACTAAAGGTTGTGGGAACCTCTTCAAGATGCTCAGGACAAAGGATTGGCTAAAGCTTCAAGCTCAAGACTCTTCTTTTTATATATTTTAGTGATCCAAGATCACATTGAGTCCTTAGGAAAAGCCAATACTAACAAGAAGGGATGAGGTGTTGTTTAATGAGCCTCTTGCTCAAGTGCTTAATGATATGCTCCAAAATCCTCAAAGACTTTCCCACTTCCACAAATGACCTAAACCCTAAGCCAAACTCGGTTATACCGATTCTGTCAATCCGGTGCCACCGAGTTTCACTTGTCATTTGCCACTGCCAAACCCTAGCAATTCGGTCCTACCGATAAGGTTCTCGGTCTCACCGAGATGGGCTTGTAAACTCTCTGTTACCTGTTGCAATATCTTCGGTCCCACCGAGATATGCAATCAGTCCCACCGAGTTTGCTTAGCCAACTCTCTATTTTACTTATTACCAAAATCGGTCCCACCGAGTTTGAGTAATTGGTCAAACCGAGTTTTGGATTTTCCCAAACCCTAACCGAATCGGTCCTACCGAGTTGCATCTCAGTCCCACCGAAATTCCTAACGGTCACTAGGTTTACCATTTCGGTCCGACCGAGTTTGATGATTCGGTCCCACCGAGATTGGAAAACTGTGTGTAACGGTTGGATTTTGTGTGGAGGCTATATATACCCCTCCACCACCTCTTCATTCGAAGAGAGAGCCATCAGAACACATACACCATTCCTACTCATATGTTCTGAGAAAGAACCACCTACTCATGTGTTGAGACCAAGATATTCCATTCCTACCATATGAATCTTGATCTCTAGCCTTCCCCAAGTTGCTTTCCACTCAAATCTTCTTTCCACCAGATCCAAATCCTATGAGAGAGAGTTGAGTGTTGGGGAGACTATCATTTGAAGCACAAGAGCAAGGAGTTCATCATCAACACACCATTTGTTACTTCTTGGAGAGTCGTGTCTCCTAGATTGGCTAGGTGTCACTTGGGAGCCTCCGACAAGATTGTGTAGTTGAACCAATGAGTTTGTAAGGGCAAGGAGATCGCCTACTTCGTGAAGATCTACCGCTAGTGAGGCAAGTCCTTCGTGGGCGATGGCCATGGTGGAATAGACAAGGTTGCTTCTTCGTGGACCCTTCGTGGGTGGAACCCTCCGTGGACTCGCGCAACCATTACCCTTTGTGGGTTGAAGTCTCCATCAACGTGGATGTAGGATAGCACCACCTATCCGAACCACGGGAAAAACATCCGTGTCTCCAATTGCGTTTGAATCCTCCAAACCCTTCCCTTTACATTCTTGCAAGTTGCATGCTTTACTTTCCGCTGCCTATATACTCTTTGCATGCTTGCTTGATATGTATTGTGTATGTTAAAATTGTGCCCGAACTCCACTTAAACCGAAAAACCTTAAAAAGTGCAACTTTAGCATTAAGTGTCTATTCACCCCCCTGTAGACACTCCTTCTTCTAGATCCTACACTACTACGCGAGACGCCATCATTAACAGTGGGCCGTCAGGCACCGGCGCCAACCCCATCCAGATCAGGGTTGGCGACGGCCTGACACGTCCGCCCTGCTCCTGGAGCGGCGACGACTCGTGGGCTCGTAGCTGTCATCGCTCGTCTCCGGAGTCGCGAAGCCTTTGCTGGAGCCGTTGGACCCTTGGGCGCCACTACCAAGGGGGCGGTCGACGGGCCTAGCACTCACCAGGGCGAGGTCCTGGCCGCCTCTCCCGCGGCAGCACTCCCGCCGGTGCCCGATCGCGTCGAAGACCTTGCAGAACATCACCGCCGCGCCGTCATACTCCAGGTGGACCGTGAAGATGCCTCTTTCCCTACAGACCCGAGCGATCTCCCTCCAGCTGCGGGACATGTAGACCGCGCCCGGGGCAGCGACGACGACCTCGGCCTCGGTCGCGGGGGCGCCGCAGTCGGCGTGCTGCAGCTGGAGCTCCAGAAGCCCCCCTGGAAGAACGATGGAGGCAAAGAAGGGAGGAAGGCGGATCCAGGACTGAAGAGGAGTGACGACGTGGAGCACGAACTCATGGGAGGATCCCTCGGCATGGACTCCAGGAGGAACCACCCACGCCTTCATAACCCGACGGCGCCGACGACGGCGCTGACCGCGGGGATCAGCATCAACACCTCCGGGGCCCTTGACGTGGGCATACAAGGGCAGCGGGAACCCCAGTGGAGCCCGCTTGCCCCAGGGCCTCGCCACCACCGGATGGTCCTCATCGTCCCGGCTGCAATGGGCGAGTCGCTTCTTCGGCGGGAGAGGGTCTGGCCCTTCTCGAGGAGCCTTTCCCTTCTCCGCTGCAGAGAATCAGCGAATCGAAGCCATCACACCAAGACGAAGCAAGAACGGAGGCAAAGGAGAGAGCAAGAGGAGATGGACTGGACGGGCACGAGCGGTGCCGTACTTATAGCCGGCGAAGGCCAACCGCCGGTCTCCACGATCACAGGTAATCATAACACGTTCTGCATGCAGGGACTTGTCCAACTCGCACGATCACCAAGGCGTCGTGGGGAAGCGGAGGCGCCACGTCCAATCAACCGCCACGCGGCGTCCAAGGCCGCAGGCTGTTGGGGCCCGCGGCGCTTCGCCCTTGCCCTTTTGCCTCTCGGCACGGCCAAGTCCATGCGCGCCTTGGCCCCGGGGGCTACTGTCGTCGTTCTGGGAATGGGGGTCCCCAGACTTGCCTGCCTGCGGCCTGCGGCGTGGCTCAAGTGGGGGCCCAGCGCGGCCCATCGTCATCAACACGAGGCTCAAGACCCTCGCGAGGGGCCAAGCCTCGCGAGGCGGACGACACGGTGCATCCTCAGGCACAGCCTCGTCAGGCTGGCTCGCGAGCAGGCGGAGAGTTCAAGGCGGGGTACCTCGTGAGGTGCCCATGACGCAAGCCATGACGACACGGGGCACCAGGCGGGTGCCAGCGCGCGCAGCGTCCCTCTTTCCTCTTTGGTGCAAAGGGGGCAAGCGTATCCGCGGAGTACCGAGGCATCAGGCAAAGGTTGCCACTTCGGTGCAACGAGACCAAGACTAGGAGGACTACGAGACGGAGGTCACCATGGAGCCCAGCGCGGCATCATCACCAGAGCCTTTGGCAACCGAAGACTGCTTTTGTCAGGATAGATGTACTCGCTGTCCCCCTTCAAATTAGCCCGCCATTGTTGGATCCCTTCCCGCTCAATATTTGCGGAGAGGACCAGGGCCTCTATAAATAGGACTGGCCACCCACATAGCAAGGGGTTCGATTCTTGGGGGTTCGATTCCCGGTTGTTTGGTCTGGATCTGAGAGAGAAAGAGAGAGAAAGGTGGCTGAACTCTTCATAGCAGTTCATCCCCACGGCCACGAACAGACCCTCGCGAGGCTGTTCTTCCTTGTATTGTTCATCCACACCAGCCCCAGGAGGCAATCCATCCACCACACACTGGAGTAGGGTATTACACCACATCAGTGGCCCAAACCAGTATAAATCTTGTGTCTTTCGCGCAGCTCTTTTAGTAGTTTAGATCCCATCGAGACGGAGAGGTTGAAGGCGAGATTTCCGCGCGCACCCCAGTGTTCGAACCTTAAGGGTCTGCCGGAACCCGAAATCCGACATTTTTGTCAAAGGTTTTAACCCAAAACAAAAAGGGTGGACTTTTTAGAAGGGCATTTCAGGTTCATTGAAAAAGTTTTTAGTAAACCCTAGTTGTTCCAGGGGGTGCTGGGGGTTCTATCATCCCCATTTCATCTTTCCGAGAAATTTAAACATGATGCAATCACTCTAATGCATGAACTAGCTAGGGTGTGACACCTGGTAACTGCCCATGATATAACTGGGCCCAAAAAGGCTCGGACTACATTTTAGCCTGCTGAAGGCCCGTCGACGACTAGTGAAAATTGAGGCCCAATATGCATTTCGGCCTGTTAAAGTCCCATGGTTTCATCTGGGCCGTAATAGGCCAGTACAATATTTAGCATGTTAATGGCCCAACACTAGCTGGGCCAAACTAAGCGCTGAGTCCACAAAAGGACCAACTAAAATATAGGCCGGTGTAAGTTGTGGGCCTCACGCAAAGTGTGAAGCCCCAATTATTCGGGCCCAAGAAATATGCAGGTCGGCCCAATTGTGGCCCGCTAAACACCAGGCCCGTTAGAGCAGAATGTTTCGGCCCGGTCGATTACATCTGATTTTTTTCAGATAGCGAATGATGGCAGTAACTAGTAGGAATTAAGAACAAACCTACTCTATACAATAAAGAAATTATGGCATAGTAACTAAGAATAAACCTACACTATACAATATAGGATTTATGGTATATTACATCCACTGGGGATCGAAGTTCGCCAGAAGTGATCATAAAGCACAACGAAGAAGCAGATTACAAAAACTGGGCACCATTGCAGTGTAACAAAATAATACTGAACCGAGACCACTTCCAAGATAGTTCAAGGAATGTTAGCCTTGCGCGGGAACTGCTGCGCAAGCTGCTGAGCAAGGTTGTGAGACCAGCCTAGCATGTCGGTCATAGCTTCTAGGTGTAGCTATTTAGCGATCAGGTTCTCATTGGTGTTCTCCGCAATCTTTCTTAGAGATAGGACTTCAAGTCGGAGTTGAGTTGCAGAATGCCTTTCTGCTAGAACTTGGGACTGAAGAAGTCGAACTGATTCAGACAACGAATTCTGTGAGCTTGTCTGACTTCTAGTCTCAAGTAACTTGAACACTGCATCAAGACAAGACTTTGGGGTTGTCTCGCTATCTTCAAGATGTTTTTCCTTCTTTGCTACAATATATGTTGGGTTTGTCGCATAGCCTTCAGCAGACTTGTGCATGCCATCAGGCATATCACCCTGAAACAAAGCAGAGAGATGACAGGTTTTGCACATGTATAAACAAAGATGATAACTGTGTTGTCAATTCCATCCAATTTCAAATTAGAAAATAAAGAGTAAGTTCAAAATATCAATAGCATAATTTGGCATTGTTCATAATGCGGGGAGCTTCACCACACTACTGGATTACCATGTCAACATAACAAGCATAGATGAAGGGCAAAGAAAATCATTGTATCTATTTTGGTTAATGTGCATGGCATGTTGTTCATATCATCAGCCACATCAGTAAGATGACAAGGTGCAAACGTGGGCTGCTTCACCACACACTGGATTATAGATCCACAAAAACAAGCATACATATAGGGAGTATTGAGTAATGTGCATGGTATGAATAAGGAATTTGGTTTTACAAGTAAAACTTAGAACTTATGGTTCTTGCGAACATGTATTTTGGTAGAAATAGCAAACTAAACAGCAGTAAATGATAGGGAGTATGAGCAAATTAAACAGCGATTGAGGATAAAGGCATTAGAAGGGCTGACTTACATTAACAGTTAACATTGGCTTTATAATGCCCTTCTCCATGTCAAGGGAAGGACAACTCAAGAATTTCAGCACAGAATCTTCTTCATAAGCATTGCCTGTACTCTACATTTTGTAGAGAGTAATTATAGATATCATAATACTAGAAGGGATAGAGGATAATGAAGATAAGATGCAGATTGATGCTGCATAATCAACTACCAATCCCTGGAAGTACAAGAATTACAGGATAAAATGTACTGACAAGAGCAATGGGCTACACTTCTGCACTGGCATTGTCTGTGTATTCTACTTTTTGGTAAGATTAAATATAGATATGATCTTTTTTAGTAAATGGTGGGCGAGGGAGATAAGATGCAGAATGCTACACAATGAACCAATCCCTCTTCCCATAATACAAGAGTGTTTTGAACACTGGTGTACTGTACAAAACATTCTTATATTATGGGACGGAGGGAGTAGTTGTTAATGTAAGTATAGTGATAGACGATGTTCAGTCCTTACAAGAGGACTGCAGAGCTAAACCTCTTAAACAGCATTGGGTTGATTCTTAATTTATGTAAGAGTCCGTACAGATCTTATAATGTCCACCAAATGGACGATAACAAGGCTAACATGTGCAATGATGCTACATAATCAAACAGCTATGAAAGTAAGTATGATCATATAGGGCAAGAGGTACTCACAAGAGCAATGAAGTGTGCAGTATAGTTGCGAGATTCTGTGGTCCCTTGAGAACAAATGTTCTTCTGCTAACAGTTTTCATACAAATGAGATATTAAGGCAAATGCAGAAATGTAGTTCAAATTGTGATGTGGTATCATAGATAGTACCTTACACTGCAGCCGAGACCAATGTGTAACAAGATTATTCCAGTCACCGTCGGATAAATGTAGCACCGGAGACTTCACAGAAATTTCGTTTAGAGGCTTACCATCGAAGTGTGCTTGCCTCAGGTGGGAACGATACTTCATCAACGAGTGCTTGAAAAGTGCAACAAACCCTTGCTCGTCTTCACAATCCAGTTTGGTCCTCGCCTATTTAAAAGAATGAAATCGTGTGTCTTCTGTCAGCAGAAACATATGCAGTAATGACCATGAATAACATTAGTACATTACTTACGTGTAAGTTGCGAAGGAAGACTGGAAATCATTCTGTGTCTGCGGTATAATCTTTCCATGAAGGAGAGATGCGCACAAAGTTCCTGACAACAATATAAGCTTTATCTTCTAAACTGGGAAGAAATGGAACAAGGGTCCTATTTGCTGTAATTGGGGCTCTCTCTGGTTCGAAAAGGGATTTGGCAACTGGATTTGGTGTACTCTTTGCTGGAATGGGGGTTTTGCGTCGTAAAGGTGGTGCTATGTCAACTGGCATAATCATAATGTTTGCTGCAGTTGGGGTCTGCTGAGTTGGGGCATCAGAAATGACCAGTGTAGTAGGGCTAGAGTCTGCTAGAGTTGGGGTGTTTTGTGGGTCAGGTGATATTGCAACTACAACTAATGGGCTATTTGATTTATCAGCTGCCACTACCTTTTCCAAATACTTTGCTTGTGCTCCTCCATGATCAGTAATCGCTCTGTTCCTTTTGAACGTCTGATACACAAGAACAGCATTTGAATGGATAAATATGGTATGATGACAGGTGGAATATGTACTAAAAATGGATAGGCAGGCCGTATTCACATACACGATGTGTAAACTAAGATAATGGCAGTTCAACAAAGTAGAAGCAATGCAAAGCATCATTTGCAAGATATGTGCGACAAATATAACCTTGGAAAGTTAGAGCAAGCAGCTTGATGGGTGAATAAGATAGGGCATCTTCCTCTGACTCCTCCACTAGGGAGCTACATTGACTTAGGTCTCCCTCAAGCTCAGAATCACTATTAGGATCATATTCTGAGCATGAATCTGTAGGTGGAGAGTGTTTGCATTGCATTGCATCTAGACTTGATTTCAGTCCCTTAATGCCAAGTTTGACGTCCATGGCATTGTTCTGCTTTCTTCTTTTCATGCGCGCAAGCTCATAATCATTATGATGTTGTTTAGAGTCTGAGATTCATGAAAACATAAAAAGTAGTCAGATTATCTATGGAATGCATTGCGTATTCAACTCGAGGAGTGTCTCCCTATAAACCCCTGCATATGCAAAGTTCACCCCCAACCGTGCTGACCAGACCACACACAGAAATACAAACCCCTTATGTCTCTACAACAGGCAGACACACATTTCAAAACTGAAGTAGGAACATTAGAATCATATGAAATTCATATTTGAACAAATAAACTAAGGAATTATGAGTGGCATAATGTTTAACTTCAAGGGTGGAGTGTTGGTAGTGTGACACAAAGCAAGTAGGCAGATTGTATTCCATGTAAAAGATCGAAGCCTATGTAAAAGCTGGAAATGACACTTTCTTTCTATATAATGCAGTGTTCGTTGCCCACACATGATGGAAGAGATCACATAGAGAAATACTATTCACTCATGTCTATGGTTGCAGTATTTAGAAACACGGTGGTCCACCCTAAAAGAATATTCACAACAAATATGACAAGGCAAGCATAGATGTAGTGAATCAATCATTTACTTGTGAGCTCACTAGGACAAGTATGCAGAATTGTAACTATAGTAGGAGACCATCCAAAATTTGAATCTAGAAGTTTGTCTAGCACTTATTGTTTGCAACTAATCGACGTGAATAATTGGATATTATATCGAATGAGTAAGAAAGACAAGTAAAATTTTCAACAAACCTGGCTTGCAGTAGTAATCTGGGTCAATGTCACTACGACCAACAATCCAAAATGACTAGTGTCTGTTCCTAGGGCCGGAATTTTGAAAACCATGTGAACTTTATAGGTACTAAAGATTACCGAAATACATCTGAACCATTAAGTGTAGGTAGCACTGAGCACACAACAAACCCTAATGACAGTCCTGTGTAATGAGTAATGAATCAATTAGAAAATGGGTGATGAGGAGTGGCTGCTGAGTGTTGAGGACTTATCTCAGGATAAATTGGGTTGGCTTAGTGGGTGCTGCACGCCTGAGCCCTGAACGGACTGGGAAGGTAGGCACGGCGGCGCGCCCGGGCAGCGGTAACGCTGTTGGGCGAGCGGCTCCTCCTAGAGTCATGTCGTCCGGGGACGGCAAGTCACCGGTGAGGCAGGCGGCTGGGGGCGAGTAGAGATCGGAAGCGTGCAGCAGAATAGAGGGGAATCGGGGCCTGGGACGACCCAAAATCCCAGGGTGAGCCGGCCCACCGTGGGCACCGTGTAGAGATACACACCCGAGTGGCGAACATGCATTTTCGAAACTAATTTAGGAACATTTAGCTGACCAATTAAACGAATATGTTTTAATAATATCAGATTCGTATTTGAACAACTAAGCTTGTTTAGCTTGATGGGTCGAGCAGTGCTATTATGACACGAAGCACGTATTCTGATCGTATAGTGATCATAAAAGGGGGAAACCGGAGAAATTATATTTAGCAGCCATTGTTTGCTTTGAACTAAGAACTAAATTCTAAGAGCTGAAAAGAAAGTAGAGTAACCAAGTTAAGATCTATTTTCTGGTTGAGATCAAAAAGTTGAGGAGATATGAAGTACCACCTCTCTTGCGGCACCGTGTAGGCATCGGGGGTGCGATGGCTGTCGGTGGCGTTGAAGCAGATCTGCGACGGTAGACGGGTGCATCGGGGGATAAGTCCCGTTGCGGTGGAAGAGAAGGTCGTGTGAGCGGCCCCGGCAAAGAGGACGATGGCGTCGATGAAGCGAGAGGACATGATGCAAGGCTCTTGGTCCATCGCCGTGTATGAGAAACGTCCATCTCTAGCAGTGGATGACGCGGTCTTGGTAGGCGCTCCGGCATGGTGGAGGACGGTGGCGATGGATGTGGTGGAGGACGGCGGTGGTGGATGTCGGCATTCTGGGAACGGGGGTCCCCAGACTTGCCTGCCTGCGGCCTGCGGCGTGGCTCAAAGGGGGGCCTAGCATGGCCCATCTTCATCAACACAGACCCAAGACCATCGCGAGGGGCCAAGCCTCGCGGGGCGGACGACACGGAGCTTCCTCAGGCACGGCCTTATCAGGCTGGCTCGCGAGGAGGCGGCGAGATCAAGGCGGGGTACCTCACGAGGTGCCCATGATGCAAGCCATGACGACCAAGGGTGCCAGGCGGGCGCCAGCCCGCGTAGTGTCCTCCTTTCCTCTTTGGTGCAAAGGGAGCAAGCGCAGGCGAGAGCATCAGGCAAAGGCACCCGTTTCAGTGCAACGAGACCAAGACCAGTCCAACGGCAGGGAGGAAGTCATTGTGGAGCCCAAGCCAGCGTCACCACCAGAGCCTTTAACAGGCGAGGACCAACTTTAGTCAGGATAAGTGTACCAGATGTTCCCCTTCAAAATGGCCAATTGTTGGCGCCCTTCCCGCTCAATATTTGGGAAGAGGCCCAGGGCCTTTGCCTATAAATAGGACTAGCCACCCCTAGGGTAGGGGATCGAGATCGGAGAGAGAGAGAGAGAAGGGTGACTGAACTCCTCCTAGCAGTTCATCCCCCAGCCAAGAACAGACCCTCGCGAGGTTGTTCTTCCTTGTATTGTTCATCATCATCAGCCCAAGAGGCAATCCACCACACCACACACTGGAGTAGGGTATTACACCACAACGGTGGCCCGAACCAGTATAAACCCTGTGTCTCTTGTGTTGTTCTTTCCATAGCTTAGATCTTAGCGAGGCGGAGGGGCGCGGGTAGGTAGAAGGCGAAATCTCCGGGCGCACCCCAGTGTTCGAACCTCAAGGGTCTGCCGGAACCCGAAATCCGACATTTGGCGCGCCAGGTAGGGGTGCGCTGGAATCCACCTTCTACTGCTTCGTGTCCCGTCACGTCGTCATCACCATGTCCGGCGACCAGGCGGGCAACCCAGATCCTTGGGTGGCGTGGCCCGCCAGCGCAGAGCCGCTCGCCTCGGGCGACCCCATGCCCCAGGCAGCTCGCGGTCCGCAGGGCGCTGCGGGCCGCGGGCGACGCGGACAGGCTTCGACAGCTCTCACACCACGGCAGGCGCGGTCGGCAGCAAGGGCCTCCAATCACGCCGCGACCACGACACCGTACACCCGCCGGGAGCAGGCGGACTCGAGGGCCGCGCTCACAGTGGCTCAAGAGCTGCTGCAGTGCAGGCTGCTGGAGGGCAGCCGCGATGTGCTGCTGGAGCGGGTGGCAGAGCACCTGGGCTTCGCCGCCTTGGGGGCTCACCCCTTCTGCAACCAGCGCCCATCTCAAGCCCAGGGCGGCCCGCGCGGGGGCTCCGCGCGCGCCCGTAGGCTCCAAGGCTACTCCAATGACAGTGAAGCTGTCGGCACCGGACCAGCGGCGGCGCTGCCCCCGCTCCCGGTCCGCGAAAAAGAAGGACTCGACGCGACCAATGGCCCCAGTGGACAGCCGCGCTACCACCCCACGGTGGGCGCGTCAAGCAGAGCTGCATGGCACGCGGAGCACTACGGCGTGGCCTTCGGGATGACGGCACCAGAAGAATACGTGCCCCACATGATGGACCAAGGGCACCCTCATGAGGGCGAACTAGGCTCGCTCCTCAGCCCAAGCTGGGGGGACGAGGCGCCAGAAGGTGAGCTCTTCCAGGAGCACCGGGACGGTCCCACCGGCCACGCTGGAGGCAGCGATTATCGGGTACTGCTAATTCCTCGGGAGCAGGCATACGCTAATCATGGATCACAGGAGGTGCAGGTCGCTACAGCGAGCAGCTGCCCCGCTCCCATAGTCTCCTACCCCTCGGGAGGAGGGCGCATGGGGCTGCAGGAGAGGGGCCGATATCCGACATCACCACCGCGGCGTTCGGAGCAAGGTGTTCTCAGGAGGTAGGCCCTCTGCTGGGGAGGTGCCTCAGGGCCTGCCCCTGGCGGAGGACCCATGGTCGTCAAGGGAACCGCTAGCGACCGCTCTACCCCATCGGCGGCGTCCTGGTTTTCGGTCGTCGTTGATGGCACTAGAGTGTGGCGCAAGGCGGGGCCCTCATCTGGCGATATGAAGCAAGGCCGGTACCTGTGAAGAAGGCCCAGTGCCTGTGAAGCTCACCGCCCCGTGACACTCTCATGTAATAATGAGTGGGGCTGTACACGCCCCGGAGTCTCGGGGGTGCCAGCCTCAGGCCCTGGGGCTCCCTCCCATGCCCAGTGGCAGCACTTAGCTCCGCGTTGGTGAGAAGATGTCCAAGACTAGATTAGGTGCCGGACGCGGCCTTTTTTCTGCTTTCATTTCTTTTCCCTTTTGGTTGTCACTTTCCCCCGCTAGATTTAAGTTGGATTCAAATTTGAGATTTGCGTGTGTTCGGGGAAGGGGTGCTTAGTCTCGTTCGAGCAATTTCTCGCATTTTGACTACCACTTCGCCTCAGCTGCCTTCCCTCGTGAGCCCCTCGTGAGATGGGTCAGGCCCAGCTTGCGCGCAGCCCAGACTACCGCCGCCGCGTCCTCTAAGGAGGGTTTGTTTTACTGCAGATCCTACGGATTCGATCAGGGAACACTCGGGACACTAGAGCCTCCCACAGGCTACCTCAAGGCCCGCACGGGACAAAGGTAAACTAGCCGACCAGCGCGTTGCTTAAGCCAACCACTTGGCGTGGGCGCATGGGCAATGTAGCGTCTACTAATACGATGAACACAAGTTTTACATGAGGGGCTCCCCCTCCAAAATGCTCTCACAGCCATCAGGCCAAAACCTGAGTTCTATTCATGCAGGGTAAGGAAGCAGGAACGATGCACAATCAGTCGGATAAATCCCCCAATGCGTCCTCAGGAGCACCACCCGAACCGTTGCTGGCGTTGCTGGACTCGCCATCGTTGCCTGCGTCGCCGCCAGCGGCGGCAGGGCCATTCACCACACCACCCTCGTCGGCAGCCACGATCACGCCGTCATTGTCTGAAGCGAAGGCCCTGACAAGAGCATCCACATTGTCTTCCACCCAGTGCGCGAGGTCGTCTCAGACGGTCTGGGGACTGGGGCGATGGCGGCGTCGAAATCGAAGTGGGGATCCATGTTCCGGAGATGGATGAAGACGCGAGAAAAGGCGCGCCCAAGTAGGGCGCGGCTCCTCTCCTCCACCAACCTGTCAGCCCTGACCGACCGTGCCTCCAGCTGCGTCACCACGTCGGTGAAGAACTGAAGGTTGCCGGCGTAGTTGACTGCGTGCGGCTCGCCAACAGCCGCCTCGCAGATGTTGCCTAAGGCTGTGTTGGCTCTCTCCCGGAGTGTGGTGAGCATGGGGCCGTGCGCATGCTCCAGGATCCGCCACTGACGTATCTCGTCCGCATTCTAGCGCGCGACAACCTCAGCCTCCTCCACCCGCTGGCGAAGAAGGAGCACCTCGGCCTGGGAGGTGGTTGACTCCCCTTGTGCTACCTCAAGGGCGGCCCGAAAAGCATCGGCCCGGCGCGTCACTTCCTCTAGCTTGGCACTCAACGCAGCAGTCCTACCTTCAGCCTCGGCCCGGATCAACCCCAGCCTCTCCTCGAACTCGTGCTCGAGGTTCAAGTGCGCCATCGCCACCCGATGTCCGACCTCCTCTAGGACACGGGCTTCCCGTGCAGCGACATCATCCTCTGCCTATGTCACCAAGCGCTCCCTCGTCTCCAGACGCTCGTACTCGCGGGTACGTTCGGCGGCTTCCAGCGTCAGCGCCTCCTCACGCTTCTGGAGCTCTGCTGGGTCGCTAGAGGCCACCTTCATCGACGCG
This sequence comes from Triticum monococcum, assembly GCA_034509565.1. Lineage (NCBI taxonomy): Eukaryota > Viridiplantae > Streptophyta > Magnoliopsida > Poales > Poaceae > Triticum > Triticum monococcum. The sequence continues at coordinate 358,119,743 of CM067845.1, read as the reverse complement.
AGGGCTGCCTCGCGCAGCTCCACTTGCTCCTCCGGTGAGTGGCACCAGGCCAGGAGCTCCCGAGCCCGCTCCTCCGCCGCCTCTCGCCGCCGGTCAGCTTCCCGGGCCTCCTCAGCGGCCCAAGATCGGGCCTCCCGAGAGGCCACCAGCGACGCCTTGGCCTCTGCGTCGTCAAGATCACGCTGACGGCGTGCAAGGGCGATGGCGCCCTCCAGCCCGCGCCTCTCTGCAGCCAGGCGCAGGCCCTCGGCCTCAAGGCGCGTGTCTTCATCAGCAAGCTCCTCATCAAGCAGGCTCAACGCGTCAGCCGCCCTTCGAAGGAATCCTTGGCGAAGAGCGCGACGATCCCGGGCGTGCTCGAGCATGTCTTCCACACCATCATCTGCCCCAAGCAAGCGCCGGGGGCCACGAATCAGCACTTCCCCTCCGGGCAGGGGGCTGGGGGCTGGCACCCTCGCGACGGCCGGGCATGCCACGCCAGGAGCCCGGCCTGGAGCCAGCCCGTCCCCAGATGAAGAGCGCAGGGAGCGCCTCAGCCAATCGTAGTCCACGACCAGGCGAGAAGCCCACGGCAGGCTGGCTATGCCACGAGAAGGCCAGCGAAGGAGGATCGCGAGGAGCGCAGGGCCACGATGCGCCTCGGGACGGTTCACCTCTCCGATCGCCCTCATCACAAGGGCTCTGCTGCTCAGAGCGCTTGAGGACGGTGGAGGGGGCAAAGCCAAGGGGGACGGCACCTCAGCCATCTCCGCGAGCTCGGCTGGAGGGGGCCTGCGGAGCAAGGATCAATAAAAGCAACAGAAGGATCGGGAGCTGGGAAAGGAGAAGGCTTACTCATCAGTGGTGAAGTACTTCCTACGCTTCAGCAGGCGACAAGGGTAATCATCGCCCAGGGCCTCCCTTCTCTTCCGGAGGGCCTCAAAGTCCACGCGGAAGCGGCCCAAGAGTTGAGCGCAGGGATCAATCTGCGACGAACACAGAGCATCAAGGCGATCCGCGTCAGGGGCGCCTGCCTGATGCGCGCTGCCAATCGCCTCGCCAAGAGAAGCGGCTGGAGCCTCAGGGGCCTCGGTCGCAGGCGCTGAGGGCAGCTGCTTGCCACCCTCAACCTCAGCGGCACGGGCCCCAAGAGCTGCTCCCTCATGAGCGTCGCCCGGGCTGTCACCCCGCCGAGAGCCCCCTCGGCCTCTGGCGCCTCATGCCTCCCTGCTCTGCCACTTGAGGAAGAGTCGCCTTGGCCGACTGGAAGGGCAGTCACCATCACTGGGTTCTCGCGAGGCCCCTGGAGGCCGGCGGGGCGCGGCCCCCACTCATCAAAGATAGGCATCTGATTCACAAAATCGCCCCTGTTCTGGCAGAGGTACAGCAAGGCCCCTCCCTGCTGGATGCTGCGAGGGTTGGGGTCCCCAGTCAGGATCAAGAGCGCTTCCCTCAGCACTTCAGGCGTCAGGTCCTCTTCCTGGAGCCTCATACGATCATCACGCTCGCTGAAGGCCCACATCCGGCGGGAGTGGCGTTGGAGAGGAGCAACATGGTGTAGCAGGAACTCCTTCACCACCTTGGGCGCTGTCATGCCAAGGGACCTCAAGAACGCGAAGCAGTGCCAGACGAAGACAAGCCGGGGGCTCTCAAGCGTCTCCTGGCCCCAGCCCGAATTGGGGACAGCAGGCGAATTGGCTCCGTTAGCAGGGGGCTGGGCACCCCTATTATCGACGTTCTAGGAACGGGGGTCCCCAGACTTGCCTGCCTGCGGCCTGCGGCGTGGATCAAGTGGGGGCCCGGCGTGGCCCATCTTCATCAACACGAGGCTCAAGACCCTCGCGAGGGGCCAAGCCTCGCGAGGCGGACGACACGGCGCATCCTCAGGCACAGCCTCGTCAGGCTGGCTCGCGAGGAGGCGGAGAGTTCAAGGCAGGGTACCTCGCGAGGTGCCCATGACGCAAGCCATGACGACACGGGGCACCAGGCGGGTGCCAGCGCGCGCAGCGTCCCTCTTTCCTCTTTGGTGCAAAGGGAGCAAGCGTATCAGCGGAGTACCGAGGCATCAGGCAAAGGTTGCCACTTCGGTGCAACGAAACCACGACCAGAAGGACTACGATATGGAGGTCACCATGAAGCCCAGCGCGGCGTCATCACCAGAGCCTTTGGCAGGCGAAGACTGCTTTTGTCAGGATAGATGTACTCGTTGTCCCCCTTCAAATTAGCCCGCCATTGTTGGATCCCTTCCCGCTCAATATTTGGGGAGAGGACTAGGGCCTCTATAAATAGGACTAGCCACCCACATAGCAAGGGGTCCGATTCCGGTTGGGTTTTTGGGGCCGGTTCGATTCCTGGTCGTTCGGTTCGGGATGACGAGTGAGAGAAAAAAGCATAGAGAGAGAGAGGGTGACTGAACTCTTCATAGCCGTTCATCACCACAGCCAAGAACAGACCCTCGCGAGGCTGTTCTTCCTTGTATTGTTCATCCTCACCAGCCCCAGGAGGCAATCCATCCACCACACACTGGAGTAGGGTATTAGACCACATCGGTGGCCCGAACCAGTATAAATCTTGTGTCTTTCGTGCAGTTCTTTTAGTAGTTTAGATCCCCTCGAGACGGAGAGGTTGAAGGTGAGATTTCCGCGTGCACCCCAGTGTTCGAACCTTAAGGGTCTGCCGGAACCCGAAATCCGACATTTGGCGCGCCAGGTAGGGGTGCGCCGAAATTCGTCTTCCACCGCTCCGCTCTCCTCCGACCGTCGCATCCATGTCAGACGCTCGTCGAGCCCGCGCCGAGCACCGGGCCGCCATCGCTTCTCGCGTCGCCCAGACGGCCCCCGTCGGTGGGCGTCCTCGTCGTTCCCCGTCGCCCGCCGTCAACGCCGCCATCGGCCCGGCGGGGGGCGAGCAGCAGGCATCGTCTCAGCACCCGTCCGTGCGGCAAGACGGCCGCACCGCCACTCCATCACTCGCTCCAGCCGGTTCTTCGTCCCGCGTGCTCCGCGCACCCTTGGAGGCTCGAGCTGCGCTCCTTGCGGCAAACGAACTCCTACGCTACCGTCCGGTCGACGACGTCTATGAAGAATGGCTCGACCACGTCGCCGAGCTTGTCCGCGCCGCAGGGGGCTCTTCCGCGCCGTCCGTCCCTCTGCGCCGCACTCCGCCCCGCGCGAGCAACGAAGCTCTGGAGGCGCACCAGCCGCCTCCTCCCCAAGAAGATGTTGTGGCTCCAAGGCGCTTGGTCCCTGGGCGGAACCCGCTCCGTCAGGCGCCATTGCAACAAGAGCGAAGCTGCCAAGAAATCCCTTGCCCGCAGGGGGCTGCCCGGGCGCTCCCTGCTCCGGCACGCCGCGACCCCGCTCCAGCTCAGGCACGACAAGACCCCGCCTTGCTCCTAGATGCAGCGCATGGGGACCCTCAAGACCAAGCTCTCCACCAACTGAGGCCTTTCGTGGCCACCGCGGGCTGCCACGCCTACACCACTGAGCTACGCAGCGTCGCGTGCCGGCAAGTTCAAGCCGGACGTGCCTCCTCGCTACGACGGCACCACTGATCCCGCGGAATTCCTCCAGCTCTATGAGCTGGGTATCGAGTCTGCCGGCGGGGATGAAAAGGTCATGGCGAACTGGTTCCCCATGGCGCTCAAGGAAGGGGCGCGAAGCTGGCTCCTGAATCAGGCTCCAGGCACGATCTCCTCCTGGGACCAAATGCGCGCCCGCTTCATCACCAACTTCCAAGGTACTCGCGACCGGCCGCCTGCCGTGAGCGACATGCGCCGCATCAAGCAACAACCCGGAGAGACCCTGCAAAAGTACATACAATGCTTCAACAGCGCGCGCCTCAAGATCCCCAGGGTGTCAGAGGAGGCCATCATCTCCGCCTTCTCCGACGGCGTGCGTGATGTCAAGATGAAGGAGGAGCTGGCGATGCACGAGGACCTCTGCACCTCCCTGGAGCTGTTCAACTTGGCGAACAAGTGCGCCAGGGCTGAGGAGGGACGTCTCTCCCTCCTCGAGCTACCTGCCGTGGACCCAGAAGAGAAGAAGCCCAAGGCCAAGGACGTGAAGTGCAAGGGGGCTGCCGTGCTCGCAGCCGAACCACACACCAAGCGGGGCAAGGATCTGCCCGAACCCTCCAGAGGCAGCCGGTACTGTGTGTACCATGACCTCCACACCCACAACACCAACGAATGTCAAGAGCTCCGCGCCGTGCGAGAAGGAAGGATCGGCCGTCACCCTGACCGTGCTGACCGGGGCTACGGCCGAGGAGGAGGAAGAAACCCAGGGCGCTGGGAAGACCGCGGCCCGCGCCAGGGGTGGCGCGACCAGCCTTGCGAAGACCGTTGGCGGGACCTGCCTCGCGAGGGGGACTGGAGAGACCAGCCTCGTGAGGACCGCCCTCATGGCGACGCAGGCCTACCTCCGTTGCCGCCTCCACCAAGAAGGAACGAAGACCGCCATCAAGACGAGGGGGCTAGGGGCTTCCAGGAGCCGCGCGCGATCGCCTGCATCCTGGGCAGAGCTCAAGCCCCAGCCTCCCAACGTATCTTGAAGCAGTTTGCGCGTGAAGTGAATGCAGTTCTCCCCAAGCTCGAAGCAACGCGCCCCCTCAGGTGGTCGGCGTGCCCCATCACGTTCAGCTCGGCAGACCAGCTCAAGTGCGCAGCCACTGCGGGAGCCCTCCCGATGCTCTGCTCCCCGGTCGTCAGCAACGTGCAGGTCACCAAGACCCTCATCGATGGCGGGGCAGGGCTTAGTGTCCTGTCCGTGGAAACATTCAACAACCTCCAAGCGCCCTATGACCAGCTTCAGCCAACCAGGCCTTTCTCCGGGATCACCGACGGTTCCACAGTCCCGATCGGGCAGGTCCAGCTCCCTGTCACCTTCGGAGCCCGCAGCAACTACCGCACCGAGCTCATCAACTTCGACGTTGCCCACATCCGCCTGCCGTACAACGCCATCCTCGGGTACCCAGCGCTGGCCAAGTTCATGGCCGTGACCCACCACGGCTACAACGTCCTCAAGATGCCAGGAAGTGGCGGCGTTGTCACGGTGCCATGTGAAGAGAGAGATGCAGTGTGTTCCCTGGAGCGAGGCTTTCAGGCCGCGTCGCTAGAAGACCCAGATCGCGGAAACAGGAGGCCTCCTGAGGCCACCCCCAAGAAGAAGAAGACGTCGTCAGGCTTAGCACCTCAGGAGGCAGGCCCCTCACGGCCCGTGCCCCCTCAGGAGGGCCCTCCATCCATCACATAGGAAAGCGCGCCCGGCGCCCTCCTCCGGCAGGGCTCGGGGGCTCTCACCTGGAGGGCCACCGACCTAGCCAGGGTCGCAAGGGAGGCGCTTGGGCACCATGTGGAGGCGTGCTTCGCAGCACGTTTCCCTCGAGAGGGAGCCAGGCGAGGAAGAACAGACCAGCAAGAGTTCATTGACGAGGCCATTCAAGAGCTACAAGATACAAGGATCATGAGAGGTTGCCGCCGCTTGCCAGCCGTGGCCCCACATCCAGGCGAGGATGGTGGGCTGCGCGTCTGCATCGACGTACCAGGGCTCAATCAGATCGCCCCAACGGAGCGCCTCTGGCCCTCGCGAGTGGGGCGCTGCAGAGGTCCGCCCCACAGCTATGTTCGCATGCCTTACGGCCTGCCGAGCATGGCTGCGGCGTACCAGCGCCTCATGAGGGGCATCGTGGAGGCTCAGGAAGACAGGCGTTCCGCGGCTCTGGCGGAGGTGGAGAAAGCTCGCGAGGAGTCACCAGTGCCTCCGGAGCCTCCCGAGGCCCCGGGGCCCGGGGGCTCGTGAGGATCGGCTTCTGCAGCCCGCCAAGTCTGCTGCACCGACGCCATTACACCGACGACATCCTCAGGTGACATCTTTCAAGTTCCGTTCTCAGCTGGGAGTGCCCTCCCAGGGTTGCATCACTCCCAGGCCGCGTGGGTCCTTCCCCGCGGCATGTATCTGCATTTACCTTTCCGTCGTTAGTTTGCCTTGTTGGGGGCGCCCCTCGGGCTGCATCACCCCCAAGCCGTTTGGGCCAGACCCAGCGGCGTGTATCCCCCTAGCGTTTATTTCCAACTATGCATTGCCTATCATGCTTAGCTGCATGGAGCCTATCCGCAGCATCTTCTCTTCCCATGTCGGCCACTTGCACGTTAAAGGGGGGTGCCTGAGCATCGCGACTCAGGGCTCTTGCTGGCTCTCTAGCCCTCACCCTCTGGTCTTGTCCATGGCATCGCGACCTGGCATACTAGCGACGGCTGAGACAAGCTCGAGGGCCGGGACCCGAGGACGTAGAGTACCGGCATCTAACCAAATTTTGCAGGGACACATCTCAAGATACGGCCCAGTGCCGGGCGCAACCCACCCAGAGGTAGGGCCTCGGGAGTCCCGCGCTGGCTCACGGGTGCCCAGATACGCCTCGCCTACCTCAACCAGCAAGCTCTTGAGTGACTAATGATCAACTAATGGCCGCCGTGGCAACACCATCTTCCTTCTGTGATGACCCTGCAGGATCCCTGGAGGGAACTGCGTAAGCCGAGGCCCTCACAAGGTTTCCTTCGCCCTCGCCCGCGCGAACCGCTTGCTCGTTAAAGGGGGGTGCCTGAGCATCACGACTCAGGGCTCTTACTGGCTCTCCAGCCCTCACCCTCTGGCCTTGTCCACGGCATCGCGACCTGGCATACCAGCGACGGCTGAGACAAGCTCGAGGGCTGGGACCCGAGGACGTAGAGCAGAAAGGGGAGCAGAGGCGGGGAAGAAGGGGTCTCGCGAGGACCTTGCCGAGCGTTTCCGCTCCTATCTACACATGGACCCAACGGCGCACCTGGAACAGCCCCTGATCCTCAAGATAAGTTACCACCCACGGCACTGGCTGGTGCAGCACTACCCCCGCACCTAAAGCAACTCCGTACTAGCAATGTTGCTTCCCTTTCTCACTAAGTGATGGCTGCTTGGGCGCCAAAGGGGACCTCCTGAGCATCGCGACTCAGGAGCTCTTACCGGACCTCGGGTCGCTCACCTCCTGGCCTTGACCACGGCATCGCGACCTGGCATACCAGCGACGGCTGACGCCGCCTTGGGACTGGGACCTGTCGGCGTAGAGCACCAGGCCCTCGCGAGGTTCGAAAGGGAGTACTAAGCTATGACGGAATCAGCAACTCACACGAATCCATAGCAAAGGTCATATATTAACAAACGGGACTACAGACACCTTACAAGCCCCCATGGGGCGCATTTCGATTCCTCGCAGGGAACGGATCCTAAGGAGTGCTAACTACATGGGCTCCTGCAGAAGATGCCATCATCAACAGTGGGCCGTCTAGCACCAGCGCCAACCACATCCAGATCAGGGTTGGCGACGGCCTGACGCGTCCGCCCTGCTCCTGGAGCGGCAGCGGCTCGGGGGCTCGTAGCTGTCGTTGCTCATCTCCGGAGTCACGTAGCCCCCGCTAGAGCCGCTAGACCCTCGGGCGCCACTGCCAAGGGGGTGGTCGACGGGCCTAGCCCTCACCAGGGCGAGGTCCTGGTCGCCTCTCCCGCGGCAGCACTCCAGCCGGCGCCCGATCGCGTCGAAGACCATGAGGAACATCACCGCCGCGCCGTCATACTCCAGGTGGACCGTGAAGACGCCTCTTTCCCTGCAGACCCGGGCGATCTCCCTCCAGCCGTGGGACATGTAGACCGTGCCCGGGGCAGCGACGATGACCTCGGCCTCGGTCGCGGGGGCGCCACAGTCAGCGTGCTGCAGCTGGAGCTCCGTAGGCCCCCCTGGAAGAACCATGGAGGCGAAGAAGGGAGGAAGGCGGATCCAGGACTGAAGAGGAGTGACGATGTGGAGCACGAACTCGTGGGAGGAGCCCTCGGCATGGACTCCAGGAGGAACCACCCACGCCTTCATAACTCGACGGCACCGATGATGGCGCTGACCGCGGGGATCATCATCTACACCTCCGGGGCCCTCGACGTGGGCGTACAAAGGCAGCGGGAACCCCGGCGGAGCCCGCTCGCCCCGGGGCCTCGCCACCACCGGGTCGTCCTCATCGTCCCGGCTGCAATGGGCGAGTCGCTTCTTCGGCGGGAAAGGGTCTGGCCCTTCTCGAGGAGCCTTTCCCTTTTCCGCCGCAGAGAATCGGCGAATCGGAGCCATCACACCAAGACGGAGCAAGAGCTGAGGCGAAGGAGAGAGCAAGAGGAGATGGACTGGACGGGCACGAGCGGTGCCGTACTTGTAGCCGGCGAAGGCCAACCGCCGGTCTCCATGACCACAGGTAATCATAACACGTTCTGCATGCAGGGACTTGTCCAACTCGCACAATCACCAAGGCGTCATGGGCAAGCGGAGGCGCCACGTCCAATCAACCGCCACGCGCGTCCAAGGCCGCAGGCTGATGGGGCCCGCGGCGCTTCACCCTTGCCCTTTCGCCTCTCGGCATGGCCAAGTGCATGCGCGCCTTGGGCCCGGGGCCTACTATCGGCGTTCTGGGAATGGGGGTCCCCAGACTTGCCTGCCTGCGACCTGCGGTGTGGCTCAAGTGGGGGCCCAGCGCGGCCCATCTTCATCGACACGAGGCTCAAGACCCTCGCGAGGGGCCAAGCCTCGCGAGGCGGACGACACGGCGCGTCCTCAGGCACAGCCTCGTCAGGCTGGCTCACGAGGAGGCGGAGAGTTCAAGGCAGGGTACCTCGCGAGGTGCCCATGACGCAAGCCATGACGACACGGGGCACCAGGCGGGTGCCAGCGCATGCAGCGTCCCTCTTTCCTCTTTGGTGCAAAGGGAGCAAGCGTATCAGCGGAGTACCGAGGCATCAGGCAAAGGTTGCCACTTCGGTGCAACGAGACCAGGACCAGAAGGACTACGAGACGGAGGTCACCATGGAGCCCAGTGCGGCGTCATCACCAGAGGCTTTGGCAGGCGAAGACTGCTTTTGTCAGGATAGATGTACTCGTTGTCCCCCTTCAAATTAGCCTGCCATTGTTGGATCCCTTCCCGCTCAATATTTGGGGAGAGGACCAGAGCCTCTATAAATAGGACTAGCCACCCACAAAGCAAGGGGTCCGATTCCGGTTGGGTTTTTGGGGCCGGTTCGATTCCTGGTCGTTCGGTCCGGGACAACGAGTGAGAGAAAAAAGCATAGAGAGAGAGGGTGACTGAACTCTTCACAGCCGTTCATCACCACAGCCAAGAACAGACCCTCGCGAGGCTGTTCTTCCTTGTATTGTTCATCCTCACCAGCCCCAGGAGGCAATCCATCCACCACACACTGGAGTAGGGTATTACACCACATTGGTGGCCCGAACCAGTATAAATCTTGTGTCTTTCCTGCAGTTCTTTTAGTAGTTTAGATCCCCAGTGTTCGAACCTTAAGGGTCTGCCGGAACCCGAAATACGACATCTACATCCACATACAACCACCGCTCGCGGAACCCAGCCGCGGTCGGAGGGAGCCTGAAGTCAATCCCTGAGGCCGCTGTCTCAGACGCGGCAGCGAAGCTCACGCACGCCGAGCATTGGGTAGGGTCGACAAGACGCAGAGAGAATAAGTGGCGCAGCAAGGCAACCGAAGGAAGGATGCCCATCATTGCCTCGCAAACAAAGGCGAAGACCGAAAGAAGGGTGATGGATTCAGGACACAGATGCATCATGTGGATCTGATAGTGGGAAAGCACGGCATTGAAGAAATTAGAAAAGGGGGGAACCAAACCCGCCCACTGGGAGTCGGCGAAATACTGGACCTCGGTGACTATCCTGTCGTTGGAGAAGTGAGACGCGGGCCAGGCCGTCATCCTCCCGCATTCGTTGAAGATAGTGGCCAGAGCCGAGCTGACCTTGCCCAAGCCCTCGGCAGGGGCCGCCAACGGCGCCGAGCAAGGCGGAGGCATGGGTTTCTTCCCTCTTCCCTTCTTCGTCGGAGCCATGGCGATGGGAAGGGGAGAGGTTCGAGATTGGGTTGAAAACAGAAGCTGGAGTTCGAGCGGAGGAAGGATAGAGGGTGCTCGAGCAACAGAAAGGGGAGCGGCTGTGTACGACTACGAGTCTGCCTAGCATGGCGCAAAATAAGGGGGCGTGGGGGAACAGTGCCGCCCACGCCCAATCAACCGCCACGCGGCGCCCAAGGCCGCAGGCTGTTAGGGCCCGCGGCGCTTGGCCCTTGCCCTTTTGCCTCCCTGCACGGCCAAGTCCGGGCGCGCCTTGGGCCCGGGGGCTACTGTCGGCATTCTGGAAACGGGGGTCCCCAGACTTGCCTTCTTGCGGCCTGCGGCATGGCTCAAAGGGGGGCCCAGCATGGCCCATCTTCATCAACACAGACCCAAGACCCTCACGAGGGGCCAAGCCTCACGGGGCGGACGACACGGAGCTTCCTCAGGCACGGCCTCATCAGGCTGGCTCGCGAGGAGGCGGAGAGATCAAGGCGGGGTACCTCACGAGGTGCCCGTGACGCAAGCCATGACGACCAAGGGTGCCAGGCGGGCGCCAGCCCGCACAGTGTCCTCCTGTCCTCTTTGGTGCAAAGGGAGCAAGCGCAGGCGAGAGCATCTGGCAAAGGCACCCGTTTCGGTGCAACGAGACCAAGACCAGTCCAACGGCAGGGAGGAAGTCATTGTGGAGCCCAAGCCAGCGTCACCACCAGAGCCTTCGGCAGGCGAGGACCAACTTTAGTCAGGATAAGTGTACCAGATGTTCCCCTTCAAAATGGCCAATTGTTGGCGCCCTTCCCACTCAATATTTGGGAAGAGGCCCAGGGCCTTTGCCTATAAATAGGACTAGCCACCCCCAGGGTAGGGGGATCGAGATCGGGGAGAGAGAGAGAAGGGTGACTGAACTCCTCCTAGCAGTTCATCCCCCCAGCCAAGAACAGACCCTCGTGAGGCTGTTCTTCCTTGTATTGCTCATCATCATCAGCCCAAGAGGCAGTCCATCACACCACACACTGGAGTAGGGTATTACACCACAACGGTGGCCCGAACCAGTATAAACCCTGTGTCTCTTGTGCTGTTCTTTCCATAGCTTAGATCTTAGCGAGGCGGAGGGGCGCAGGTAGGTAGAAGGCGAAATCTCCGCGCGCACCCCAGTGTTCGAACCTCAAGGGTCTGTCGGAACCCGAAATCCGACAGTGGATGTGGTGGAGGACGGCGGCGATGGATGGGGTGGCGGACGGAGGCTGCTATGGGGATGGTGTTCTAGCGCGGACGGTGTATGAATGGGAAAATGGAGGGAGAGGTACGGGGAACCATGTTTTTGGGACGCTCTTGTCTGAAATATGGGAAAGTTACAAACTTAGCCCTCGTTTAAAATATGGACATCTCGTCGGTTGTGGATACGACGGTAATCTCGCATCACGCCAATATTTTCCCAGAGCGATTTCGAGCGAGGAAAGGGTAGTTGGCGCCCACGGTGTATGAACGGGGCTGACAGGTAGGGCGGTTGTGTCATGTCTGAGTGAAGTTACAAACCTGCCCCTATTGAAAATATTTGCCTACATCGATTTCAACTGATTTGAGTTTGTTTTGCCGCCCACCGTGTATGAATGGGGAACTGGAGGGAGAAACAGAGGTCTTTCGGACGAGCTTGAATCAAATGTGTTTTGCCGCCCATGTTTGGCGCCCACTGTGCCAGAATGGGCTCAGAGGCGGTCGTGTCACATCTATTGAAGTTACTATCCTACCCCTATTTAGAGCTGTGGAAATCGGGTCGATGGATTGTCCATGTAATGGGTAGACAGTAATTTCCATCTCCCAAACACTTGGCTTCGGGTAGCCGACATGGGAGTGGACATTTTGCCGCTTCTTTCAAATTTTGGGACAATAAGCATCCACGTTTACCCTGGCAACTAAATTCGAATCCATTTTGTATTCCTATATGAATCTTTATAAATCATTCTATGTGTTTTTATATATCTTGAAAAGGACAACAAAGATGTATTCCACTGTCATATATGAATATGGTTTACAAATGCCGATACTCAAATTCAGAAGCTAGAATCCAGTTTAAGGCGAATTCGAATATTTGGAAAACTTCATGTCCAACTCAAATGTCACACGCAGCATAACGTGTACTCCCATTTTGATATGTACACAAGCGATGTATCAAGATTCTAATACCGAGTGAATCAACCAAGAATTTATAGAACTAACAGACATATAAACACTTATAGAGTATATGGATCAATAATATCAACTAACATACATAAGCCAGGCCGCTGTACTTTTCTTTGCTACAACAGCATCCATTTTTTAGCCAAGATACTACAGCATCTTGGCCCTTTCTGATGCGAGCCACTAATGGTCCATCTATACTACTATTATTGCTGAATGCACATTCAGCCCGATTGGCATATTTGTAGGTCTGGCACAGCAATCAAAATGAAATGTCTCCGAGTCTTATCAATTAATACAGACTTGTGCTCAAATAAAACTACAAACCAAAAAACAAAAAACAAAAACAATTATTACATGATCTCTAAAATAAATGGTTTGATTGATTACATGAACAAACAACACAAAGGTTATTCAACAATGGAAAGAACATTTCACCTATGATTTACCAAGTGGGAATTTAATTTCCTTTTTTTCTTCAGGACCTTAATAATGTGGTCAATCTCAGCTTGCTTCGTTTTGAAATCCACCAAATATTTAATGGTTGTGTTGAGTACTGCTACTGATTGTGATGTTTGCTTCCTCAACATGTCAACTTCATCTCTAAGTGCAAAAAGCAGAATCTCTTTCCACCACTAGTTTAGCCTCTAGAGCATCAGCAGTTGGCAATTCATAATGCACGATTGGGCTAGTGCCACTACTGTGGGATGATACAACGTCCATGGGGACCTTGCTCTTTGATCTTGGGCTAACCTATTTTGCCATTAAAGTTCTGATTGGATTCAGAAAAGTTGAAGTTAGCAAAACATCTCAACTAGGAGTTATGATAGCAAACCAGTTAAACAAACAAGGAATTAAAGAGTTTCAATTCAATGCTAAAAAGTAGTTATTAACATCATTGTAACCCGTTGTTGTAGTAGCAAAGTAGTTAAACAAACAAGTAGCTATTTAAGTTCAGGCAAACAGGTAATTCTTAACAGTAAGTATCAAACACATAGATTGGTGCAGTCTATAATAGGATTAACAGGCTGTGGCATTATGTAATCAGTAGCAAACTAAATTAAGCCAAGCAACGTAATTGAACAATTTTGCAATAAGTGGCTAACTAAAATTCCGAGAAGCAGGTAACTAAACTTACGCTAGTTCTTTGTACAGGCACACTGCAACTTCTTTTTCACTTACAAGGTTGTACAAAGGAGTCCATGGCATCAATTGCTTGGATACGCAGTCCCAATACTTCTTTCTTCCCACACTGCATTGGTAAGTCGAATGGTTAATCTGGTAAGATGGTGCGTCCTTGATATGTTATATGAGGACGTGTAGTCAGACTAGTTGTAGCCACACACATCACACTGGCTTGTACTGTATATTTCATGCGATTACTTTTGGCATATCGAGATCTAAGCAATCTACAATAGGATGAAAAGACTGGCATCCTTCACACTATTAGCGAACTCAGTTCATAGAAACAAGCAATTCAACCATTCTGTGGGTAAATCAAAAGCGCCACTGGAATATTTTTCACTACCCCTATTGTCGGTGTCAAAACCGGCGGATCTCGGGTAGGGGGTACCGAACTGTGCGTCTAAGGCGGATGGTAACAGGAGGCAGGGGACACGATGTTTTACCCAGGTTCGGGCCCTCTTGATGGAGGTAAAACCCTACGTCCTGCTCGATTTATTCTTGATGATATGGGTATTACAAGAGTTGATCTACCATGAGATCTGAGAGGCTAAACCCTAGAAGCTAGCCTGTGGTATGATTGTATGTTGTCCTACGGACTAAAACCCTTCGGTTTATATAGACACCGGAGGGGGCTAGGGTTACACAAGGTCGGTTACAAAGGAGGAGATATCCATATCCGTATTGCCTAGCTTGCCATCCACGCCAAGTAGAGTCCTATCCGGACACGGGACGAAGTCTTCAATCTTGTATCTTCATAGTCCAACAGTCTGGCCAAAGGATATAGTCTGGCTGTCCGGAGACCCCCTAATCCAGGACTCCCTCAGTAGCCCCTGAACCAACCTTCAATGACGATGAGTCCGGCGCGCAGTGCTGTCTTCGGCATTGCGAGGCGGGTTCCTCCTCCCAATACACCACAGAAGAGTTTGAATATGAGGACAGTGTTCGACCCTGAAAAATAAGTTCCACATACCACCGTAGAGAGAATAATATTTCCACAAATCTAATCTGCTGAAACGTTTTGGCAGCATGACATCATGCCATGGCCCGGTAATTATTTGAACCCTTTTTCCTTAACCAGCTGCACACATAACGCGAGGCGGTTTCTTGACACGTCTTGTCAAAGCAGAGATCGTGTTCTCCTTATAACGGGATTCTCATCAATACGGTCATGGGTAACCCAATCGTGCCTAGGACTCCTAGATTTTAGGCAAGTCCCAAACGGCCACGGGGAGGACGTTTGATATTCACCTTATTCATAAAGGGACAAGGCTTTTACCTATCTCCCCCCCCCCGTGCTCAATCACATCCTTCCCCCGCCTCGAGTTCTGACACCCAAATCCCAGGTCAGGTGCTTCGGACCTCCAATCATGTCCGGATCCAGCCTTCAGGGCCGGTGGATGCCTTCGTTCGTCACGGAGGAGGACATCAAGAAGTTGAGGGAGGCCAGATACCTGACCGCCGAAATTTCGCATAGGCTGCCCACCCGAGGGTAGGTCATCCCTACTCCCGAACCCAACAAGAGCATTGTGTTCGTCTCCCACTTCCTCTAAGGACTAGGCCTCGCTCTGGATCCCTTTGTCAAGGGTCTTATGTTCTATTACGGGCTGGATTTTCACGATCTAGCCCCGGATTCCCTCCTTCACATCTTGTCATTCATTGTCGTTTGTGAGGCCTTCCTCCGCATTACCCCTCACTTCGGCCTGTGGCTCTCAAGACCTTTGATGTGAAGCCGAAGATGGTTAAGGGTCAGCACGCAGTGTGTGGAGGCGCTCTAATAAGCAAAATTGCTAGTGCTCCATGGCCGAAGGGTTCCTATCCAGAGATGTCCGGATTGTGGCAACGGGAGTGGTTCTACGTCACAGCTCCCCGAAGTGCCAAGTGGGTAGCTGCCCCCAGCTTTCGCTCGGGCCCCCCACCACAACTAATGTCATGGATTAGCACAGGGCTGAGCTGGGGTCCAGCCAAGGACGTGCCTATACTACAGAGCCGCATTCAAGATCTCTTCGAAGAAGATTTCAGTCTGGTTATGGTGGTGCAAGTCATGCTGGTTCGTCGAGTCCAGCCTTGCAAACGCCGGCCCCTCCGCATGTGGGAGTTCAACCCAGAAGGACCGCGCACTATTCAGAATTTCCTCAGCATGACGCACGAGGAGATGTATAAATCATTCTTTGGACCCCAAATAGAGCGTCCGGATACTACCGAGGACGTGGGCCTGAGCAGCAACCGCACCGCCGACCAAGTAAGTAATCCTCTAGCCGAACACACCGTATTTCATTTCTCATGACGTCATTCCGAGAAATCGCTCTTTGACCAGGACTGGCTAACAAAGGCGAAGATGATTCGGTGTTCGGCTCCCCTTCCTGAGGGTCTGGATAATCCGGTACTAGAAAAGATGCTCGAGCTAGCGCCTTGCCCGGCGCCCTCAAAGGAAGATGAAGGGGGGATAACAAGGGCGGAAGCGGGCCCCCACCGCTACCAATTCCGACCGAGGTAATGAGCGCCTCCGTGAAGGAGGATAACTAAGGGGAAGAATCTGACATTCTCTCGCTCTAGGGAAGGAAGAGGTGTAACGCCCTCGATGCGGCTACATCTCCCACGTGTCGAAGCACGACTTAGAGGCATAACCGCATTGAAAGCAATGTCGCAAGTGAGGTAATCTTCACACAACCCATGTAATACATAAGGGACAGAGATACATAGTTGGCTTACAATTGCCACTTCACAACAATTACATGAATAAAGCATTACATCATCCAGATACAATCAAGGTCCGACTACAGAACCAAAATAAAAGAAGACTACCCCAAATGCTACATAGATCCCCGATCGTCCCGACTGGGCTCCACTACTAATCAACTAGAACGAAACAACACAAAGAACAAGATCTTCATCGAGCACCTCCTGAGCTTGGTTGCGTCACCTGCCCGGTAACATCGGCACCTACAAACTGGTTTTGGAAGTATCTGTGAGTCACGGGGACTCAGCAATCTCACACCCTCACGATCAAGACTATTTAAGCTTATGGGTAAGGTAAAGGTATGATGTGGAGCTGCAGCAAGCGACTAGTATATATGGTGGCTAACCTATTCGCAAAGGAGAGCGAGAACAGAAGGCAAAGCACGATCAAGAAACTATGATCAAGAAGTGATCCTAGAACAACCTACGTCAAACATAACTCCAACACCATGTTCACTTCCCGGACTCCGCCGGAAAGAGACCATCACGGTCACACACGCGGTTGATGCATTTTAATTAAGGTCAGCTTCAGGTTTTCTACAACCGGACATTAACAAATTCCCATCTGCCCATAACCGCGGGCATGGCTTTCGAAAGTTCAAAACCCTGCAGGGGTGTCCCAACTTAGCCCATCACAAGCTCTCACGGTCAACGAAGGATATTCCTTCTAGCAGGAAGACCTAATCAGACTCGGAATCCCGGTTACAAGACATTTCGACAATGGTAAAACAAGACCAGCAAGACCACCCGCTGTGCCGACAAATCCCGATAGGAGCTGCACATATCTCGTTCTCAGGGCACACCGGATAAGCTAAGCATACGGGAGCCAACGTAACCCAAGTTGCCCAGGGACGGCCCTGCACGGTGCTCTGGGTTGGACCAACACTTAGAGAAGCACTGGCCCGGGGGTTTAAAATAAAGATGACCCTTGAGCCGGCCGACTCAAGGGAAAGAAAAGCCTAGGTGGCGAATGGTAAAACCAATGTTGGGCCTTGCTGGAGGAGTTTTATTCAAGGCGAACTATCAAGGGGTTCCCATTATAACCCAACCGCGTAAGGAACGCAAAATCTGGGAACATAACACTGATATGATGGAAACTAGGGCGGCAAGAGTGGAACAAAACACCAGGCATTAGGCCGAGCCTTAAACCCTTTACCAAGTATATAGATGCATTAATTAAATAAGAGATATTGTGTTATCCCAACAAGTAAACATGTTCCAACAAGGAACAACATCTCCATGTTCCTGTCGGATTTCGGGTTCTAGCAGACCCTTAAGGTTCGAACACTGGGGTGCGCGCGGAGATTACGCCCTCTACCTCTCCATCTCGCAAAGATATAGACTACTGAAAGAACTGCACAAGAGACACAAGGTTTATACTGGTTCGGGCCACCGTTGTGGTGTAATACCCTACTCCAGTGTGTGGTGGGTGGATTGCCTCTTGGGCTGATGATGATGAACAGTACAAGGAAGAACAGCCTCGCGAGGGTCTGCTCTTGGCTGGGGCGATGAACTGTTAGGAGGAGTTCAGTTGCCCTTTTCTCTCTTTCTCTCTCTCTCTCTCTCTCTCTCTCTCTCTCTGCCTGATTGATAGATCGATCCCCCCTACACTGTGGTGGCTAGTCCTATTTATAGAGGCCCTGGTCCTCTTCCCAAATATTGAGCGGGAAGGGAGCCAACAATGGCGGGCTAATTTGAAGGGGGACAGCAAGTATCAGCTATCCTGACAAAAGCAGTCTTCGCCTGCGCAAAGCTCTGGTGATGACGCCGTCTTGGGCTCCATGGTGACCTCCGTCTCATAGTCCTCCTGGTCTTGGTCTCATTGCATCGAAATGGCAACCTTTGCCTGATGCCTCAGTACTCCGCGGCTGCGCTTGCTCCCTTTGCACCAAAGAGGAAAGGAGGACGCTGCGCGGGCTGGCACCCGCCTGGCGCCTTGAGTCATCATGGCTTGCGTCATGGGCACCTCGCGAGGTACCCCGCCTTGATCTCTCCGCCTCCTCGTGAGCCAGCCTGACGAGGCCGCACATGAGGAAGCTCCATGTCGTCCACCCCGCGAGGCTTGGCCCCTCGCGAGGGTCTTGAGTCTTGTGTTGATGAAGATAGGCCGTGATGGGACCCCTTTGAGCCATGCCGTAGGCCGCAGGCAGGCAAGTCTAGGGACCCCCATTCCCTGAACGCCGACAGTAGCCCCGGGCCCAAGGCGAGCCCGGACTTGGCCGTGCCGATAGGCAAAAGGGCAAGGGCGAAGCGCTACGGGCCCTAACAGCCTGCGGCCTTGGGTGCCGCATGGCGGTTGATTGGATGTGGGTGTCTCCACTTCCCCATGACGCCTTGGTGATCGCGCGAGTTGGACAAGTCCCTGCATGCAAATTGTGTCATGATTACCTGTGATCGTGGAGGCCGTTGGTTGGCCATCGCCCGCCATAAGTACGGGCCGGCGCGCGCCCTTCCAGTTCATCCCCCCTTGCTTCTCCTTTTCTTCATGGCCCCGTGGAGGAGGTTCTCGGCTGCCGAGAAGGGGAAGGCTTGCCGGGTTGAGCCCGCCTCTCCCCCACCCAAGCGTGGCCGAGGGCGCCCTCGCAAGCATGCTGTGGCCACCATGGTGGCTACCCGCGGCCATGGAGGCGATCTTTAGTGCGGCGACGGGCGGATTGCTGCAGCCGGGGGGCGCGCTCCGGCTGCCCGTCCCCCCTAGGCCACGTGTTCGTGCTGCTGAAGTGTTGCCGGAGTTCGTCGTCTGGTCGGCGGAGCCGGCTAGCACCCGGCTCCCACTTCCTCGCTTCCTCCTCGGCGAGCTCCCGGCCGGTGCCCCGGGCGGCCTCTGGCTCCAGGCCGACGGCTGCTGAAGTCGGGCCTCATGGGTCTCCCTGGAGGTCTCCGCGGTCGGGAGCCTGTCCCTGGCCCGCGGTTGGCAGACGTTTGCCCGTGCGCGGGGCCTGAGCCATCGGTGCACCCTACACTTCAAGTTCGACGGCGACGCCACCCTCTACGTGAGGGTGTTTGGGGAAGATGGTCGCCGCGCAGGGTGTTGCCCCGAGGGTGACGACCGCGGCTGCGAACCCAGCTCCGGTGATGATAGAGGGAGCAGCACTCGCGCGGCTGGGGGCGTTCGGGGTTCCTCAAGCTTCTCCAATTCTTCTTCAGGCGGCGACTCCTCTAGCGGTGGTCGCGATCAGCCTCCACGCCGCCGTATCTGCTTGGGGGGTGGCAACGTGTCCGCACGCCACCGCGCCCTGGTGAAGCGCGAGAGCGAGTCTGCCTGAGCTCCGGAGGCAGCTCGGGCCTTCCCCACGGGCCGGTGTGAGGCGAGCTGCGCCGGATTTGTTCCTCCTTTTCCCTTGTTCCTGTGTAACAAAGACAATAGTGCGGAGCCCCGCGGGGGCGTGTTTGGGTTATTGCTGTTAATCGTCATTTTGCTTTCGTTACCATTCCTTCCGGCTATGTGTTTACGCGCAGGTAGTTCCCGGCCCCAGCCGTGGGGGGCGACCGACCTAGGCCCTTTGTTTGCGTCGCGGTGCCCGTGGGGCACGGACTGGAGGGGTGCTCCTGTAAGGGGCCCAGGTCGCGAACTCTTTGAACGGCTAGGATAGGAACACTCACGAGGGTGTTTAGCTGCCCCCCCCCCCTCGCGAGGCCTTGCGCAAGAGAAATCGAGGCAGGAGAGTGAAAAGCCAAAGAACCGCAAGCCAAAGATGGCAACAACTTCAATTAAACTTCAAATGCGAACAAACAAGCCAACTGCGGAAAGCAAATGAAAAAGCCGCATCCGGCACCTAATCTAGTCTTCGACGTCTTCTCACCAGCGCGGAGCTAAGTGCTACCACTGGGCGTGGGAGGGAGCCCCAGGGCCTGAGGATGGCGCTCCTGAGACTCCGGGGCGTGTATAGCCCCACTCATTATTACGTGAGAGTGTCACAGGCGGCGAGCTTCACAGGCGTTGGCCTTCTTCGCAGGCTCCGGGCCTTTCTTCTTAGGGGAAACAAGCTTCACAGGCGTTTGCCTTCTTCACAGGCTCTGGGCCTTTTCCAAAACGCGATAGCTTCACAGGCACTCGCCTTGCTTCACAGGCTCTGGACCTTTTCCACAACGCGATAGGTTCACAGGCACCCGCCTTGCTTCACAGGCTCTAGGCCTTTTCCAAAACGCGATAGCTTCACAGGCACTCGCCTTGCTTCACAGGCTCTGGGCCTTTTCCAAAACGCGATAGCTTCACAGGCACTTGCCTTGCTTCACAGGCTCTGGGCCTTTTCCAAAACGCGATAGCTTCACAGGCACTCGCCTTGCTTCACAGGCTCTGGGCCTTTTCCAAAACGCGATAGCTTCACAGGCACTCGCCTTGCTTCACAGGCTCTGGGCCTTTTCCAAAACGTGATAGCTTCACACGCACTCGCCTTGCTTCACAGGCTCTAGGACTTTTCAGGGGTAGAACCTTCGGAGGTGCTGGATGTTCCATGCATTCTGGACCGGCACTCCCTCCTGAGTCTCCAAGTGCGTGGAGCCGGACCTGGAAACAT
Source organism: Triticum monococcum (assembly GCA_034509565.1). Lineage (NCBI taxonomy): Eukaryota > Viridiplantae > Streptophyta > Magnoliopsida > Poales > Poaceae > Triticum > Triticum monococcum. The sequence goes on along the minus strand of CM067845.1, from coordinate 358,099,236 downwards.
GAACAACCTTGAACAGGCCCTCCCACATGGGAGAGAGCTTGTGCAGTCCCTCTCTGGAGAGAACCCGCCTGAGCACGAGGTCTCCTACCTCAAGAGTCCTGGGACGGATGTTGCGGCAGTGATATCGCCGTAGCGCTTGCTGGTACCTCGCCGCTCGCAGCGCGGCATCTCGGCGACGTTCCTCCCCCAGCACGAGGTCCATCCCCCGCATGGCGTCCTGTTGTGCCTCGTCGAACGCCAGGACCCGCGCGGAGCGATGTCTGACCTCATGAGGGAGGACCGCTTCCGCTCCGTAGACCAGGAAGAACGGGGTCTCTCCAGTCGGTTTGGTCGCGGTGGTGCGGATGGACCATGGCACGGACTGAAGCTCGTCGTACCAACCTCTGCCACAAGCCTCCAGCTTCTTCTTGAACGTCCTGGTCTTGAGGCCCCTCAGGACCTCCGCGTTGGCTCGCTCGGCCTGGCCGTTGCTTCGGGGGTGCGCCACTGAGGCGTAGCATATCTGCGTTCCAAGGTTAGCACAGTATGTTTTGAAGAGGTTACTGGTGAACTGCGAACCGTTGTCCGTGATGATGCGATTCGGCACCCCAAACCGTCTCACGATGCCCTTGATGAACTTGATCGCGGAACCCGCGGGAGTGGTGCGGACAGCCTCTACTTCAGCCCACTTGGTAAATTTGTCCACGGCAACGTAGAGGTAGCGGTAGCCCCCTAGCGCCCGAGGAAACGGGCCCAAGATGTCCAGCCCCTAGACTGCGAATGGCCACGAAAGGGGGATAGTCTACAAGCCTCCTGCTGGCTGATGGATCTGCTTGGCGTGGAACTGGCAGGCTTCCCAAGCTTTCACTAGTTCCATGGCGTCATTGAGCACGGTGGGCCAATAAAACCCACTGCGGAACGCCTTGCCGACGAGGGTCCGTGATGATGAATGATGTCCGTAGTCTCCGCCGTGTATATCTTCCAGTAGTTCCTTCCCTTGCTCCCTGGAGATGCAGCGCAGGGACACATCGTTTGGTCGCTTCTGGTAGAGCTCTCCGTCTTTGATGCAGTATGCCGTGGCCTGGCGTGCCACTCGCTCCGCTTCCTCCTCCTTCTCCGGCAAGGTCCCTTGCGCTAAGTAGCTCCGGAGCTCTGTGATCCAACATCCCTCCTGAGGTTCCATCGTCAGGAGTAGGCGCGCTCCTGAGGCCGTACCACAGGTCGGAGCTCCTAGGCAGGTGGCTGGGGGAGCTCCTCCTAGGGCTGAGCCGTGTTTGATAATGACGGCAGAGCTGAGGGCTTGAAGAGCCGCTCCTCAAAAACGCCTGGCTCCTGGGGTAACCTTCTGGACGCACGTTTGGCGATGTCGTCGGCCTCCTGATTGGTGCCACGGGGCACATGCTGCAACTCCAACCCCCAGAATTGCTTCTCCATCCTGCGGACTTCCGCAAGGTAGGCTTCCATGTGCTCATCCTTCGGCTCGTACACCTTGTTGGAGAAATTGACAAGGAGCTGTGAATCACCCTTGATGGTGAGGCGTTTCACCCCCAGGGCAGCCGCGGCCTTCAGGCCCGCTATTAAACCTTCATACTCCGCTATGTTGTTGGAGACCTTTTCGCCTTGCTGGAAACAGAGCTGCGCGGCATAATAGAGCTTGTCCTATGTGGGCGATATAAGCACCGCCCCAGCTCCAACGCCATGCCTGGAGAATGCCCCATCGAAGTACATGACCCAGCCTTCTGGCGCCTCGCTTCCCGGGGATAGGGACCGATCATCATCGGCCTTGAGGCCTGGCGCCTCCGTCCACTCTGCCACAAAATCAGCCAACGCTGCTCCCTTGATGACCCTGGTCGTGCTGAATTCGAGCTGAAACGCTTGCAGTTCTATGTTCCACTCAGCGATCCTTCCAGCTGAATTAGGGCTCCTGAGCACTCTCTCCAGGGGGTATGACGAGACGACCTTGATGGGGTGACCCTGAAAATAGTGCCGCAGCTTGCGCGAAGCCACAGTAGCGCGAGGAGGAGTTTGTGAGGCATGGAGTACTGTGCTCTTGCATCCTGCAGCACTGTGCTGACGAAGTACACTGGGTGCTCAACAAGGCGGAGTGCGTCAGTGCTGGTGGCTCCTTCCGGAGATCGTGGTGCCTCTTGAGGTAATGAGACCTCCTGAGACTGGCCATCTAGAAGAGGGGCCTCTTCCGCCTCTGGCATGCCCCTCTGCGGCGGCTGATCCTCCTCAGCCACGGTGGCGGTTTCTGTAGGCCTTCCTTGTCCCTGTTCTGCCTTGTCCCGGGCTGCTGCCGTGGTTTTGATTCAGCGCTCCTGTCTGACTGCTACCAAGGCTGCGCTGGCGGAGTAGGGAGTGGCGGCGAGGTAAAGCACCAGGGGCTCCTGAGGGCACGGAGCCACCATGACCGGTGGGCTGGTCAGGTATCTCTTGAGATCCTGGAACACCTTGTCGGCTTCTTTAGTCCACTCGAAGGGCCCCTTCTTCTTCATCAGCTGGAAGAAGGGCAGGGCTCGTTCTCCCAACTTGGAGATGAAGCGCCCTAGCGCGGTCACGTGCCCTGTGAGCTTCTGTATTTCTCTGAGGGTCTTTGGCGGGCTCATGTCTTCCAGTGCCTTGACCTTCTCTGGGTTAGCCTCGATGCCTCGGTGGGACACGAGGAAACCCAAGAGCTTGCCCGAGGGGACTCCGAACACACACTTCTCTGGGTTGAGCCGTAGGTTCACTGCGTTGAGGCTCGTGAAGGTTTCTTCCAGGTCTTGTATCAGGGTCTTGGCCTCCCGAGACTTTACCACGATATCTTCAACATAAGCTTCGACATTCTTCCCGAGCTGCGGGCCCAAGGTGATGTGCATCAGCCGCTGAAAGGTTGCCCTGCGTTACGCAGCCCAAATGGCATGCATGTATAGCAGTACATCCCACAGGGGGTTAAGAAGGCGGTCTTCTTGATGTCTTCTACCACCATCTTGATCTGGTGATACCCTGAGAAAGCATCCAGGAAGCATAATAGGTCGCACTCTGCGGTGGAATCGACGATCTGGTCAATGCGGGGGAGCGGGAACGGATCTTGTGGGCACGCCTTGTTGAGGTTGGTGAAGTCGACACACATGTGTTCCTTCCCTCCCTTCTTGGGCACAACGACAGGGTTGGCCAACCAATCCGGGTATCGAACCTCATGAATGACCCCAGCGGCTTCCAGCTTGCGGGTTTCTTGGACGATGAAGGCCTGCTTCTCTGTGGACTGCCGCCTTGCCTTCTGCTTCACTGGGCGCACGTTTGGGCACACATTGAGGTGATGTTCGATTACACTCCTGGGGATCCTTGCCAACTGGTCCGGCTCCCAAGCGAATACCTTCTTGTTTGCGCGCAGGAACCCGACTAGGGCCTCCTCCTGCTAGGGTTTGAGGTGGGCGCCTGTGGTGAAAGTGGCATTGGTGAACCCGTCCTCATCGACGGGTATCTGCTTAGTTTCTGCCTTGTCTTGGGTGAACAACTGCTTCTTCTTGGCGGGTGCAGCCCCTTGGGCCCGGGGGTCTCCAAGTCGGCGGGCTGTGCCGACGCCGCCGTCTTGAAGGCGAGCTTGAGCGCCCGCAGCGCGTCCCCAGTGTCTCCGTGCACAGTGAGGACACCGCTGCTCCTGGGCATCTTCATGAGGTTGTACGCCGGGTGCGTCGCGGCAATGAATCGGGCCAGCGCTGGGTAGCCGAGGATGGCGTTGTAGGGGAGGCCGATGGGGGCGATGTCAAAGTCAACCAGCTCCGTGCGGAAGTTGTCATAGGTGCCGAAGGTCACTGGGAGCCGGATCTGCCCCAAGGAACTACACGACTTGCCCCCAACGCCTAAGAAGGGCCGGCTGGGTTGCAGCCGTTCCAGGGGTATGCGGAGGAGGTTGAAGGCCTCAACCGAGAGCATGCTGAGGCCCGCGCCGCCATCAACGAGGGTTCTGGTGATGGCCACCTGGCAGATGGTGGGGGTGCACAACATGGGGAGCGCGCCCGAGCAGGCCGAGTTGGAGGGGTGGTCCTCCGAGCTGAAGGTCAGGCCGGTCTCGGGCGCCGCCCGATTCAGGGGAGCCCCCTGCTGCGTGGAAGCGGCGCTGACCCGGTGGACGAACGGCTTGACGTGGTGACTTGTGGGCGGCGCCTGCGAGCCGCCCAGGAGGGCCGCGACGACTGGGGCTGTTGGTGTAGCGTGATGGGACGGCGCGGGAGAGCCCCCTGCGGCGCGGACGAGCTCGGGGGCGGCCCGGCGCTCCGCGCGGGCTCGACGAGCGTCAGGCATGAGCGTGATGGTCGGAGGAGAACGGAGCGGTGGAAGGCAAATTCCGGCGCACCCCTACCTGGCGCGCCAAATGTCGGATTTCGGGTTCCGGCAGACCCTTAAGGTTCGAACACTGGGGTGCGCGCGGAGATTACGCCCTCTACCTCTCCGTCTCGCAAAGATCTAGACTACTAAAAGAACTGCACAAGAGACACAAGGTTTATACTGGTTCGGGCCACCGTTGTGGTGTAATACCCTACTCCAGTGTGTGGTGGGTGGATTGCCTCTTGGGCTCATGATGATGAACAGTACAAGGAAGAACAGCCTCGCGAGGGTCTGCTCTTGGCTGGGGCGCTGAACTGTTAGGAGGAGTTTAGTTGCCCTTTTCTCTCTTTCTCTCTCTCTCTCTGCCTGATTAACTGAGCGATCCCCCCTACACTGTGGTGGCTAGTCCTATTTATAGAGGCCCTGGTCCTCTTCCCAAATATTGAGCGGGAAGGGAGCCAACAATGGCGGGCTAATTTGAAGGGGGACACCAAGTATCAGCTATCCTGACAAAAGCAGTCTTCGCCTGCGCAAAGCTCTGGTGATGACGCCGTCTTGGGCTCCACGGTGACCTCCGTCTCGTAGTCCTCCTGGTCTTGGTCTCGTTGCACCGAAATGGCAACCTTTGCCTGATGCCTCGGTACTCCGCAGCTGCGCTTGCTCCCTTTGCACCAAAGAGGAAAGGTGGACGCTGCGCGGGTGTCAGGACCCCGATTCTAAGCCACATCGATCTAGCCGGTAACACCTCATATCACTTTGTGGCCTCACGCACGGTATCCCACGAGTGTCGCCTTACCATGGCCCGGGGCCGTTTGCGCCTTTTGGCTCGCGTATATGACAATGTCGCTAGCATCCATATGACCGAGAACCCGGGCCGACATGGCTAGTCGTGAACCCAAAGCGGCACAGACCTATGGAGACAGGCATACATGAATCACAACAAACATGTCGGTCATCAACGAGTGATTCCGGGCTGTAGCACTGGGCTAACAGGACTCCGGGGGATCCCGGGCTGTAGCAGGCTAGACAGGACTCCGGAGATCACCGCGTGACATTTCCCCGAAGGGACAGACATAGGGACGAAGTGAAACACATGCCAGCCAGTCAAGTGTCCTGAACAGTAGTGCTGGGCTAGCAGGACTCCGGTGAACCGGGCTGTAGCGGACTACTATGGCTCGAGGAGCACTAGACTACATTTCCCCATAAGAAAGGCTGCGAAGGACAAACAACTAGATTGTCGGATCCCACTCATACCAAGCATTTCAATCATTCACACAATATGCCCGATATGAGTACATACAACATGGCATCACAACAAAACTCTACAACTCAAGTACTTTATTTAAAGGCTCCAGGGAGCCATACATAACATATCCATACAGGTAGGGGTCACATGACCCGACACTCAAGTCATACAGTCATACAAGCACATGCGGAAGCAACTAGTCTGAGTACAAACTCTAGAAAGAAAGAAGGCTTCTCGAAGCCTGTCTATCTACATAGGGCCCTCCATGGCCTGGATCACCACCTGGGTGGCTAGTCACTCGTCGACGTCAAGGTCTATGTAAAACCCATCGGAGGGGGCAGTGTTGTCGTCTGAAAACAATAAATAAGCAAACATGAGTACAAAGGTACTCAGCAAGTCTTACATCAGAACCTACTATACATGCTCATTCTCAAGAAGGTGGTGGGGTTTATGCAGCAAGCCAGCTTTGACTCTTGGCTAAGCTATCCTACGGAATCTTTTAGCAAAATAGTTTTCGCACACGAGTCCACTACTCACCATCACAATACTCCACCGTGGATCCTCCCTCGTATCCTGCGAGGGGGCCATCCTCGGTACTCACACTTATCTTGAGTCTTTTAGTAGTATCCATTAACTTGTCTATGAACTGTATAGGCAACCAAGTAGTCCTTTACCGCGGACGCGGCTATTCGAATAGTTTTATACCCTGCAGGGGTGTACTTCATCATACACGCTTTCACCGCTTACCGCCGTCTACACGACATGTACTCGGCAACCTTCAAGCGAAAGCCCAGCGAGGGTGTCGGCCACGGCCTACCTAAACACCTAAGCCCCTAGTCCAGGTTATCGCCTATCCAGGTTCCATCCGCAGGGAGTCCGGCCGAGGTTTCCACATACGGCCCCGAACGATGTGAACAGGGTTCCCGAGACACCAAACGGGTGACTCGGTACACCGTGCCACGGTGTATCTACCGCAACATAGCCCACCCCTAGGGTCAGCGCTACGCACGGCCGCCAACACATATCCTACAAACACCAGAAACTATTTGCAACTCCTGGACAGAGTACTAGGGTGGCTAAGAAGCCGAGAGGGTCCATTTGTTTCGGGCCCAATGTACGGTAGTAGCTGCATCTTAAATCACACATACAGATCTCAGTTCTTATGGACGGCCTCAATGAAACAACCCACCATGTACTCCTACATGGCCTCTCATCGATACCTTTACCAAAACATGTTCAACACATCCCACATATTACTGACACGAGCATTTCACTCTAGCCCATCACCCAGATGAACCAGACCTGACACAACTCTAAGCATAGCAGGCATAGCAAGGTAGGAATCACAAAACATGGCTCAATCAACTCCTACACATGCTAGTGGGTTTCATCTAGTTACTGTGGCAATGACAGGTCATGCAGAGGATAAGGGTTCAACTACCATAGCACACAGCAGTTTGAATCGTGTTGTCTTAATGCAGTAAACAAGAGCAGGAGCGAGAACATGGGTTGTATCGGAATGATCAATGGTTGCTTGCCTGATGGAGTGGTAACGGGATATTGCCCTTCAGTTGGATACTCGTGAATATCCTCGGAGGCAGAACCTACCACGAAGAACACAACCGAGCACAATCAACACATGACGATATGCAACAAGATGATGCATGCTATGACATGGCAATATGGATGTGTCTTGAGCTAATGCAACTAGCTATGATTTAAATGAAGTTGGTTTGAGTACAAGATTCAAATTCCAACCCCATATATGATTATTTAAATGCCCTTTATTTGTTTTGTCCAAAACAGAGGACAAGCATTGTTCAAACATGCATGAAAATGGTACAGATGGATTCCTTGAATTTTTCTGATAATTTTTCATATATAATTTGTCTCATTTGGAGTTATGGTTGAATTTCTATGAATTTTTGAAGTTTAGGCAATTTTCTGGAATTTTCTATATAAAATTAAATCCAGAAAAGGAGTTATTGCGTCAGCATGACATCACCCTGATGTCAGCAGGTCAACTGGGCACCTCCAGGTCAAACCTGACCAGTGGGGTCCACTGGTAATTGACACAATCAACTAACTAAGTTAGTTAACCCTAACTAACTTGGTTAGCCGGGCGGGCCCGCATGTCAGTGGCTCACTAATTAGCTAATTTTATTAACACTGATTAACTAACAGTAATTAGGCAGGCGCCTGGGCCCACACGTCAGTGAGTCAGGGGGGAGTCAACCCAGCCGACCCGGGGTCAAAACACGCCGGAGTTGACCCCGGCTCGTCGCCGGCAAGGCCAGAGATGGCGGAGGGGCTCGGAAATCCTCCTCCGGTGACCAAATGGCCAGCGGAGGGCATCTACGCGGAGCTAGGACTCGCCCGCATCCATCTATGCACACGGCAGCAGCCCTAGTGGCCTAAAACGACGGCGGCGGCAACTTGCGCGGCGGCCGGAGTTCGGGAGTTGAGCGGATCGGCGTTGTAGGGAACGGCAGGAGTCGCGGGTGGTCGCGGTCGACTCCTGGGAACGTGCTGAGCACGATGGCGCGCTCAGTTGCGAGCTTGCACGGATGTGGTCACGGTGGCGGCATGGCCGGCGGCGAAGAGCTCTCGGTTCCGACGGGCATCGGTGTTAGAGGAAGAAAACGAGCCAGGGGAGAGGGTGAAATGACACAGGAGCTCACAGCGGGTGCAGCGGTGGCCTCGGCAAGCTCGGGGAGGCACTGGAGCAAGCGAATCGACGGCAGCGATCGTCGGTGCCGAAGCTTGAAGAAGAGCTTGAATTCGACGATGCAGGGCTTCCGGCGGGGCGTGGTTCGGTGAGGAGGAAGACGGGGCCGAGGCGGAGCCTCTAAGCTCGTCAGGAAAGCGAGGGGGAGGCGGTGGCCGTGGTGGTTCTTGTCGGCGCTCTCGGGCTCATGGCGGTTGCGCGGGAGAGAGAGCAGAGGAGGGGATGAGCACGGGGGGGAATGAGAGGGCCAGGGGGTGCGTGGCGTCCAAAGCGACGTCGGGGAGGCGGCCGAAGCAGGAGGTGGCCGTCGGTGGCCGTGCGCGTGCTGGCGCACCGCGGGCACACGCCCTTCGTCCTCCTGGCAGGAGCTAGGGGACGACTGGCAACGGCCTGGTGGGCTGGGCCGCTGGTGGCCTGGCGCTGGGCCAGGTAAGTGGCCCACTGGCCTACTCTCTCTCTCTTTTCTAATTTTATTCTGTTTTCTATTTTTGTTATTCTGTTTTGATTTAGTTTAAATACTAAATCATTTTATAAAATCCTGAAAATATTTATGGACACTTTCTGAAATATTTCAATGGCCCAAAAATAGTTCCAACATTATTTGAGCATTTGAATTATATAATAGTATTTAAATGCCCAAATTCAAATATTTATGAATTAAGTCAATGCCCCTTTTGTTGACCTAAAATTATATGCACCATTTTTCCCAAGGGTTCTAACCCAAGGCAAAGAGGGTGAACATATTTGAAGGGCATTTCAGGTTCATTGAATTTATTTTTAGTAAACCCTAGTTGATTTTAGGGGGGGGTGCTGGGGGTTCTGCTTTCCCCATTTCAATTTCTGATGAATGTAAACATGATGCACACTCTAATGCATAATCTAGCTAGGGTGTGACAACTCACCCCCACTCAATAGAATCTCGTCCCGAGATTTAGGATCATCTGGGAAGAAGGCGGGGTACTCGAGTCGAAGATGATCCTCCCTTTCCCAAGTGGCTTCTTCCTCGGAATGGTGTGACCATTGAACCTTGAGAAACTTGATATTATGACGTCGAGTGGTACGCTCGGCTTGATCAAGGATACGAACGGGGTATTCCCGATAAGAAAGGTTATCTTGTAAATCAAGCGTTTCGTGGTCCACTCCACGGATAGGATCCACAAAGCAACGCCTGAGTTGCGAAACGTGGAAGACATCGTGAACTCTGGAAAGATGCGGTGGTAGTTCCAATTGGTAGGCAACTTCTCCTCGTTTGGCAAGAATGCGAAAGGGTCCAATGTAACGAGGAGCCAATTTGCCTTTGATACTGAAGCGATGGGTTCCCTTTAACGGGGTAACCTGAAGGTAAGCTTTCTCGTCAATTTCAAATGTCATAGGCTTATGCTTACGATCGTATTGACTCTTTTGGCGAGATTGGGCTGTTTTCAATTTCTCACGAATAACGCGAACCTGCTCTTCTGCTTCCTGAATCATATCCGGGCCAAAGAGTTGTCTTTCCCTGGTTTCTGACCAGTTAAGAGGCGTTCGACATTTTCGTCCATAGAGAACTTCGAAGGGAGCCTTGCCCAAACTAGCTTGATAGCTATTGTTATAAGCAAACTCCGCGAATGGAAGGCATTTTTCCCAACTCATTCCGAACGAGATAACAGAAGCTCGGAGCATATCTTCCAGAATTTGATTTACTCGCTCTACTTGACCACTTGATTGAGGATGGAAGGCGGTGCTAAAGGAGAGATGAGTTCCCATAGCATTTTGGAAACTTTCCCAAAATCGAGAGGTGAAGAGACTTCCACGGTCTGAGTTAATTTCCAATGGGACACCATGAAGAGACACTATTCGAGAGATGTATAGGTCAGCTAGCTGGCTAGCGGTGATACTCTCACGAACAGGTAGAAAATGGGCTACTTTGGAAAGACGGTCGATCACGACAAAGATGGCATTATTCCCCCTCTTGGTCCTGGGAAACCCAGTGATGAAATCCATACTGATTTTATCCCATTTCCATTCAGGAATAGCCAAAGGTTGAAGGGTGCCAGCAGGCCGTTGATGCTTTGCTTTAACACGACGACAAACGTCGCAATTAGCAATGTATTGAGCGATTTCTCTCTTCATCCTAGTCCACCAAAACCTCTGGCGTAGGTCTTGATACATTTTGGTACTACCGGGATGAATGGTGAGAGGGGATTCATGAGCTTCCTTAAGGATCAGTCGCCTCAGGTTTCGCGCCTTCGGAACCACTAGGCGATTCCCAAAGTATACAACACCTTGATCATCAATGGAGAAACAATCCACGACTCCTTTTTTAACGTTTCTCTTGATACGGGAAATCCCCGGATCTATCTTCTATGCCTTGATGACCTGATCCGTAAGGGTAGGTTCCGCTACCAGGGTGGATAGGAATCCTTGAGGAATAATGTGAAGATTAAGCTTGCGAAATTCCTCATGGAGAAGTGGTTGACTTTGTTGTAACATCAGGTTGTTACAGTAGGACTTACGACTTAATGCATCGGCCATGACATTGGCCTTGCCAGGGGTGTATGTTATTCCTAAGTCGTAATCCGAGATCAACTCGACCCAACGTCTTTGCCTGAGATTCAAATCTGGTTGGGTGAAGATATATTTCAAGCTTTGGTGATCGGTGAAGATCTCGCAACGATTACCGAGGAGGTAATGTCGCCAGGTTTTGAGTGCATGGACTACAGCTGCAAGCTCTAGATCATGTGTGGGATAATTTTCCTCATGTGGGTGTAATTGCCGTGAAGCATAGGCAATTACCTGACGATCTTGCATGAGTATGCAACCTAGTCCTTGTCGCGAGGCGTCGCAATAGATAATAAAGTCCTTGGAGAAATCTGGTGGTACCAGTACGGGAGCAGATGTCAGGCGTCTTTTCAGTTCCTGAAAACTGAACTCGCACTGTGGAGTCCACTCGAACTTTTTATCTTTCTTGAGGAGTTCAGTTAGAGGTTTAGCAACCTTGGAGAAATTCTCGACGAAGCGGCGGCAATAGCTCGCTAGGCCAAGGAAACTCCAAACTTGCTTGACCGTTTCAGGTGGAGTCCAATCAAGGACGGCTTGAACTCGCTCGGGATTGACAGCAATACTCTTACCAGAGATTACATGGCCTAGATAGGTCACTTCTGACAACCAAAATTCACACTTGGAGAATTTGGCATAAAGGCGATGCTCTCGAAGTTTCATCAATACCAGCCTTAGATGTTCGGCATGTTCCTCTTCATTCTTGGAGTAGATGAGTATGTCATCGAGGTATACTACGACGAATTTGTCCAAGTACTCCATGAAAACCGAGTTCATTAACCGGGAGAAAGTGGCCGGGGCATTGGTTAAACCGAAGGACATGACGGTGTACTCGTATTGGCCATAACGAGTAACAAAGGCCGTTTTGGGAATGTCCCCGTTTCTGATTTTGATTTGATGGTAGCCCAGCCTCAAATCCATCTTGGAGAAGACTGAGGATCCAGCGAGCTGATCATACAGGTCGTTGATCCTGGGAAGTGGGTATTTGTTCTTGATGGTGACCAGATTGACAGGTCGGTAATCCACAACCATTCGATCCATTCCATCCTTCTTCTTGACGAAGAGGACGAGGCAAGCCCAAGGAGAGGAGCTAGGACGGATGAACCCTTTGTTCAAGGACTCATCGAGTTGGTTCTTAAGCTCGGCTAGTTCTAAGGGTGCCATCTTGTAGGGTCTTCTAGCAATTGGAACGGTTCCTGGAACAAGGTCTATCACAAACTCGACATCCCGGTCAGGTGGAACACCTGGCAGTTCTTCCGGAAACACATCCGGGAAGTCTCGGACTACCGGAACGTCCTCAAGGTCTGGAAGAGGGTTGGCATTGAGAGAGTAAAGTTGGCGCTTGGCCACTCGAGTTAAGACATTAACTGTCTTGCCCGAGGGATGAGTAAGTTGAACGGTTCTAGTGGCACAATCAATCTTGGCATAATGAGCCGACATCCAGTCCATACCCAAGATGATGTTTATGTCGGAGGACTTGAGAGCTATTAAAGATGCAAGGAAAACAAGCCTATCGACAAGAATTTCGTTCCCATGGCTTACACTAGAAGTTTGCCATTTGGAACCCGGAGTTTGAATTACCATGGAAGTGGGCATGTCACAGAATGTCGTGTTATGCAACCGAGCATAATTCTCGGATATGAATGAATGAGATGCTCCAGTATCGAAAAGAACAGATGCCGGATGGCAGTTAACAAGGAGCGTACCAAGGACGACGTTGGGATCCTCATGAGCCTCTTCGGCTGAAACATAGTTGACATGGCCACGTGCAGTAGTGGCCGGCTTGGCGTAGACAGTCTTTCCCGCGGGCTTACCACGGCCAACGGACTTTCCAGCTTGATTGGGGTTGTTCTGGGGACACTCTCGACTATAGTGACCCGGTTCTCCACACTTGAAGCATGTTACCACAGTGGGGCGTGGAGCAACATTAGCAGCGGGGCCACCATAGGGCTTGGGCGGTGCAAATTGCTGGTTGGGACGAGGCGCCTCAAAGGATGGCCTCGGGGTGAATCTGGGTGGCAGTGCGGTGCTTGGAATCCACACCCGGCGCTTCTGAGCTCCAGAGCCGGATGAAGACCCAAAATCACGGGAGTGCTTGCGTGAAGCGTCATAATCAGTCTGGCCTGTCTCAGCACTGATAGCTTTATTGACCAGCTTCTGGAAGGATGTGCACTCGTGCAGACGGAGATCGCGGCAAAGCTTAGGGCTAAGTCCCTTGCGGAACCTTGCCTGCTTCTTGGCGTCAGTAGAAACCTCTTCAGGAGCATAGCGTGCCAGGTTCCCAAATTCTCGGCTATACGCATCCACGGTCAGCCTTCCTTGGGTGAAGTTGCAGAACTCCTCCCTCTTGCGATCCATAAGACCTTCCGGAATGTGATGCTCACGGAAAGCCTCGCTGAACTCAGCCCAGGTAGTGATTTGGCCGACCGGGCGCATAGCTTCGTAGTTTTCCCACCAATGGCTAGCGGGGCCCTCGAGATGATAAGCAGCATAGGTAACCTTGTCGGCTGCAGCTACGTTGGCAGAACGTAGCTTGTGGGTGATGCTGCGAAGCTAATCATCCGCGTCGAGGGGCTCGACGGAATGGTTAAACTTTGGTGGGTACAGCTTGATAAAGTCGTTGATTGACACCAAGTCATTTCGTGGGTGGCGTGCAGTGTTCTGCTCAATCCGCTCCAACAGGCGGTTGGTCTCACGCTTGTTCCTTTCCGCCTCCAGCATCACTTCGGCCAGGGAAGGCGGGTGAGGCAAATTTTCACCTCTAGCTGCATTGGCTTCCCCCTGCTCCGGGGCAGCAGGGTTGCCGCGGGTGTTGACCATCCTAGGAGGAAACAAGACAACGGTTTAGACAAGGATGGCTCAAACTTAACAGGGAAGTGCAGAATGTAAAGGATAACGCGGAATGCAGAGATGCTCATTCGTATGCCATGGTAATATAAAACTGCCATATATACACCAACGGTCATACTCGTCATACATAGTTTAGTACAAGCCCATGCTATAGTACAACTATGAAGGTAGACGTTACATCTCATCGGAGGCATTCCGAGTCCCTATACATTATTTGTCTACACCTCCGGAATCGATTACACACCAAGTCGTATTCCACAAGTCACACAGGACAGTGGAGATACAACTACTACAATACTAGTGGTACTACTACTAACTCAGATAGCTCCGTAGTAGTCCTCATAGAAGTCACCTCCATAGCCTGGAAGTTCAACGTGATCATCCGGAAATAGACGGTCCTGAGGATCCTATGGACCATAGGGGCTAGGATGAGGTCTTGGACCAACAAACGGTGGCCTGCGGGGACCAAGGGGTGGGGTGATGCCTCCCACATCACGCCAATCCACCATGTCTGGCAGGGCTGCTCTCACAGGATACAGATCCCTGGTATCCATACATCCAGCTTGCACCGCGGGTGCAAACCGAGTCAATGTGGCCCAATGATCAGCACGGGTATTAAAGAGCTCCAGCCTCAAGGCCCGATTCTCTCGGTCCTTATCTTCGAGCATCTCAGCGGTGGTACGAGTTAATGAGTCCTCCTGAGTGGAGTCAGCATAGATAGCCTGAAGATACCCCTGTGCTCCCGGAAGTGAAGCTGGCATGTAACGGAAGTCAGTGTTCCGAAGCAGGCCAGTCCGGACTCGCAAGATGGTCATCATGGAATAGGCAGCATCCTGCACAGCCATCTCAATGGTAACTCCGAGTCCATAGGAACAGTGAAGGGGCTCGGTAGATCCAGGATAGGAAGGAAATATCCTGACGGTGCATAAATACTGGCTTTGATTAAAGTCGCGGAACTGCTCTTCAACAGTGTATTCGGGATACCAACGGTATCCTGTCTCGATCATGACCCGGACCAACATAGCAGTATGACCGGGCACGTCGAGGCACCTGGTCAGGCGAACCACTTGATTTTGAGACTGGTTGGCCATCTGAAAGCACAACCACAAGACAAAGACATCAGAATTCCTAGGGAAAATTGGGCAGCATAACGGCTGTAAATGCTCAGAAAAAGATTTGAGACATCCACAACAGTTCACAATACCGCTCAACAGCATCATATCAAGGTTCTGATTCAAATAGCAACGTACTAAAATAGTAGAAACTGGACTGGAACTCGTAGCAATAATCCTATGAACTACTACGGATTAGTAACACGTGAACCTGATAGAAGAAGAGAGCCTAGTCCTTAACCCACGTTGAATGAGAAGAGAATGACTCAGATCAGAAGCATAGGGTAAAGGAGTAAAAGAACCTTATGTTCCCTCCCACAATCAATTCCCTTACATATAACTAAAGCATTTCTAGACTCGACATCAACCAGTTTGGCTGAACGAACCTACAGGCAGTCCGGCTCTGATGCCAACGCTGTCAGGACCCCGATTCTAAGCCACATCGATCTAGCCGGTAACACCTCATATCACTTTGCGGCCTCACGCACGGTATCCCACGGGTGTCGCCTTACCATGGCCTGGGGCCGTTTGCGCCTTTTGGCTCGCGTATATGACAATGTCGCTAGCATCCATATGACCGAGAACCCGGGCCGACATGGCTAGTCGTGAACCCAAAGCGGCACAGACCTATGGAGACAGGCATACATGAATCACAATGAACATGTCGGTCATCAACGAGTGATTCCGGGCTGTAGCACTGGGCTAACAGGACTCTGGGGGATCCCGGGCTGTAGCAGGCTAGACAGGACTCCGGAGATCACTGCGTGACATTTCCCCGAAGGGACAGACATAGGGACGAAGTGAAACACATGCCGGCCAGTCAAGTGTCCTGAACAGTAGTGCTGGGCTAGCAGGACTCCGGTGAACCGGGCTGTAGCGGACTACTATGGCTCGAGGAGCACTAGACTACATTTCCCCATAAGAAAGGTTGCGAAGGACAAACAACTAGATTGTCGGATCCCACTCATACCAAGCATTTCAATCATTCACACAATATGCCCGATATGAGTACATACAACATGGCATCACAACAAAACTCTACAACTCAAGTACTTTATTTAAAGGCTCCAGGGAGCCATACATATCATCCATACAGGTAGGGGTCACATGACCCGACACTCAAGTCATACAGTCATACAAGCACATGCGGAAGCAACTAGTCTGAGTATAGACTCTAGAAAGAAAGAAGGCTTCTCGAAGCCTATCTATCTACATAGGGCCCTCCATGGCCTGGATCACCACCTGGGTGGCTAGTCACTCGTCGACGTCAAGGTCTACGTAAAACCCATCGGAGGGGGCAGTGTTGTCGTCTGAAAACAATAAATAGGCAAACATGAGTACAAAGGTACTCAGCAAGTCTTACATCAGAACCTACTATACATGCTCATTCTCAAGAAGGTGGTGGGGTTTATGCAGCAAGCCAGCTTTGACTCTTGGCTAAGCTATCCTACGGAATCTTTTAGCAAAATAGTTTTCGCACACGAGTCCACTACTCACATCACAATACTCCACCGTGGATCCTCCCTCGTATCCTGCGAGGGGGCCAGGACCCCGATTCTAAGCCACATCGATCTAGCCGGTAACACCTCATATCACTTTGTGGCCTCACGCACGGTATCCCACGAGTGTCGCCTTACCATGGCCCGGGGCCGTTTGCGCCTTTTGGCTCGCGTATATGACAATGTCGCTAGCATCCATATGACCGAGAACCCGGGCCGACATGGCTAGTCATGAACCCAAAGCGGCACAGACCTATGGAGACAGGCATACATGAATCACAACAAACATGTCGGTCATCAACGAGTGATTCCGGGCTGTAGCACTGGGCTAACAGGACTCCGGGGGATCCCGGGCTGTAGCAGGCTAGACAGGACTCCGGAGATCACCGCGTGACATTTCCCCGAAGGGACAGACATAGGGACGAAGTGAAACACATGCCGGCCAGTCAAGTGTCCTGAACAGTAGTGCTGGGCTAGCAGGACTCCGGTGAACCGGGCTGTAGCGGACTACTATGGCTCGAGGAGCACAAGACTACATTTCCCCATAAGAAAGGCTGCGAAGGACAAACAACTAGATTGTCGGATCCCACTCATACCAAGCATTTCAATCATTCACACAATATGCCCGATATGAGTACATACAACATGGCATCACAACAAAACTCTACAACTCAAGTACTTTATTTAAAGGCTCCAGGGAGCCATACATAACATATCCATACAGGTAGGGGTCACATGACCCGACACTCAAGTCATACAGTCATACAAGCACATGCGGAAGCAACTAGTCTGAGTACAAACTCTAGAAAGAAAGAAGGCTTCTCGAAGCCTGTCTATCTACCTAGGGCCCTCCATGGCCTGGATCACCACCTGGGTGGCTAGTCACTCGTCGACGTCAAGGTCTATGTAAAACCCATCGGAGGGGGCAGTGTTGTCGTCTGAAAACAATAAATAAGCAAACATGAGTACAAAGGTACTCAGCAAGTCTTACATCAGAACCTACTATACATGCTCATTCTCAAGAAGGTGGTGGGGTTTATGCAGCAAGCCAGCTTTGACTCTTGGCTAAGCTATCCTACGGAATCTTTTAGCAAAATAGTTTTCGCACACGAGTCCACTACTCACCATCACAATACTCCACCGTGGATCCTCCCTCGTATCCTGCGAGGGGGCCATCCTCGGTACTCACACTTATCTTGAGTCTTTTAGTAGTATCCATTAACTTGTCTATGAACTGTATAGGCAACCAAGTAGTCCTTTACCGCGGACGCGGCTATTCGAATAGTTTTATACCCTGTAGGGGTGTACTTCATCATACACGCTTTCACCGCTTACCGCCGTCTACACGACATGTACTCGGCAACCTTCAAGCGAAAGCCCAGCGAGGGTGTCGGCCACGGCCTACCTAAACACCTAAGCCCCTAGTCCAGGTTATCGCCTATCCAGGTTCCATCCGCAGGGAGTCCGGCCGAGGTTTCCACATACGGCCCCGAACGATGTGAACAGGGTTCCCGAGACACCAAACGGGTGACTCGGTACACCGTGCCACGGTGTATCTACCGCAACATAGCCCACCCCTAGGGTCAGCGCTACGCACGGCCGCCAACACATATCCTACAAACACCAGAAACTATTTGCAACTCCTGGACAGAGTACTAGGGTGGCTAAGAAGCCGAGAGGGTCCATTTGTTTCGGGCCCAATGTACGGTAGTAGCTGCATCTTAAATCACACATACAGATCTCAGTTCTTATGGACGGCCTCAATGAAACAACCCACCATGTACTCCTACATGGCCTCTCATCGATACCTTTACCAAAACATGTTCAACACATCCCACATATTACTGACACGAGCATTTCACTCTAGCCCATCACCCAGATGAACCAGACCTGACACAACTCTAAGCATAGCAGGCATAGCAAGGTAGGAATCACAAAACATGGCTCAATCAACTCCTACACATGCTAGTGGGTTTCATCTAGTTACTGTGGCAATGACAGGTCATGCAGAGGATAAGGGTTCAACTACCGTAGCACACAGCAGTTTGAATCGTGTTGTCTTAATGCAGTAAACAAGAGCAGGAGTGAGAACATGGGTTGTATCGGAATGATCAATGGTTGCTTGCCTGATGGAGTGGTAACGGGATACTGCCCTTCAGTTGGATACTCGTGAATATCCTCGGAGGCAGAACCTACCACGAAGAACACAACCGAGCACAATCAACACATGACAATATGCAACAATATGATGCATGCTATGACATGGCAATATGGATGTGTCTTGAGCTAATGCAACTAGCTATGATTTAAATGAAGTTGGTTTGAGTACAAGATTCAAATTCCAACCCCATATATGATTATTTAAATGCCCTTTATTTGTTTTGTCCAAAACAGAGGACAAGCATTGTTCAAACATGCATGAAAATGGTACAGATGGATTCCTTGAATTTTTCTGATAATTTTTCATATATAATTTGTCTCATTTGGAGTTAGGGTTGAATTTCTATGAATTTTTGAAGTTTAGGCAATTTTCTGGAATTTTCTATATAAAATTAAATCCAGAAAAGGAGTTATTGCGTCAGCATGACATCACCCTGATGTCAGCAGGTCAACTGGGCGCCTCCGGGTCAAACCTGACCAGTGGGGTCCACTGGTCAGTGACACAATCAACTAACTAAGTTAGTTAACCCTAACTAACTTGGTTAGCCGGGCGGGCCCGCATGTCAGTGGCTCACTAATTAGCTAATTTTATTAACACTGATTAACTAACAGTAATTAGGCAAGCGCCTGGGCCCACACGTCAGTGAGTCAGGGGGGAGTCAACCCAGCCGACCCGGGGTTAAAACACGCCGGAGGTGACCCCGGCTCGTCGCCGGCAAGGCCAGAGACGGCGGAGGGGCTCGGAAATCCTCCTCCGGCGACCAAATGGCAAGCGGAGGGCATCTACGCGGAGCTTGGACTCGCCCGCATCCATCTGTGCACACGGCAGCAGCCCTAGTGGCCTAAAATGACGGCGGCGGCAACTTGCGCGGCGGCCGGAGTTCGGGAGTTGAGCGGATCGGCGTTGTAGGGAACGGCAGGAGTCGCGGGTGGTCGCGGTCGACTCCTGGGAACGTGCTGAGCACGATGGCGCGCTCAGTTGCGAGCTTGCACGGCTGTGGTCACGGTGGTGGCATGGCCGGCGGCGAAGAGCTCTCGGTTCCGACGGGCATCGGTGTTAGAGGAAGAAAACGAGCCAGGGGAGAGGGGGAAACGACACAGGAGCTCACAGCGGGTGCAGCGGTGGCCTCGGCAAGCTCGGGGAGGCACTGGAGCAAGCGAATCGACGGCGGCGATCGTCGGTGCCGAAGCTTGAAGAAGAGCTTGAATTCGACGATGCAGGGCTTCCGGCGGGGCGTGGTTCGGTGAGGAGGAAGACGGGGTCGAGGCGGAGCCTCTAAGCTGGTCAGGAAAGCGAGGGGGAGGCGGTGGCCGTGGTGGTTCTCGTCGGCGCTCTCGGGCTCATGGCGGTTGCGTGGGAGAGAGAGCAGAGGAGGGGATGAGCACGGGGGGGGGAATGAGAGGGCCAGGGGGGTGCGTGGCGTCCAAAGCGATGTCGGGGAGGCGGCCGAAGCAGGAGGTGGCCGTCGGTGGCCGTGCACGTGCTGGCGCACCGCGGGCACACGCCCTTCGTCCTCCTGGCAGGAGCTAGGGGACGACTGGCAACGGCCTGGTGGGCTGGGCCGCTGGTGGCCTGGCGCTGGGCCAGGTAAGTGGCCCACTGGCCTACTCTCTCTCTCTTTTCTAATTTTATTCTGTTTTCTATTTTTGTTATTCTGTTTTGATTTAGTTTAAATACTAAATCATTTTATAAAATCCTGAAAATATTTATGGACACTTTCTGAGATATTTCAGTGGCCCAAAAATAGTTCCAACATTATTTGAGCATTTGAATTATATAATAGTATTTAAATGCCCAAATTCAAATATTTATGAATTAAGTCAATGCCCCTTTTGTTGACCTAAAATTATATGCACCAGTTTTCCCAAGGGTTCTAACCCAAGGCAAAGAGGGTGAACATATTTGAAGGGCATTTCAGGTTCATTGAATTTATTTTTAGTAAACCCTAGTTGATTTCAGGGGGGGTGCTGTGGGTTCTGCTTTCCCCATTTCAATTTCTGATGAATGTAAACATGATGCACACTCTAATGCATAATCTAGCTAGGGTGTGACAGCGGGCTGGCACCCGCCTGGCGCCTTGAGTCATCATGGCTTGCGTCACGGGCACCTCGCGAGGTACCCCGCCTTGATCTCTTCGCCTCCTCGTGAGCCAGCCTGACGAGGCCGCACCCGAGGAAGCTCCGTGTCATCCGCCCCGCGAGGCTTGGCCCCTCGCGAGGGTCTTGAGTCTTGTGTTAATGAAGATGGGCCGTGCTAGGCCCCCTTTGAGCCACCCGTAGGCCGCAGGCAGGCAAGTCTGGGGACCCCCGTTCCCAAAATGCCGATAGTTCCAACAAGGAACAAACTTCATCTTCACCTGCAACTAACAACGCTATAAGAGGGGCTGAGCAAAGTGGTAACATAGCCAAACAACGGTTTGCTAGGACAAGCTGGGTTAGAGGCTTGGCTCAACAATATGGGAGGCATGAAAAGGAAGTGGTAGGTATCGCAGCATAGGCATAGCAAAAGAGCGAGCAACTAGCAAGCAAAGATAGAAGTGATTTCGAGGGTATGGTCATCTTGCCTGAGATCCTGCAAGGAAGAAGAACGAGTCCATGAAGAAGACAAACGGACGGAGCCAACGGATCCTCACAAACGCAACGTTACCGGATTACCGAGAAGAAGTACACTAGAAAGAAAGCAAACAACATAGTAAACAACCATCACATACGCATGGCATGATGCACAATCAAGTATGATGCATGTCCGGTTTAACGAAGCATGACATGGCAAAATGCACAAGCAATTCTACAAATTAAGTGGAGCTCAATATGCAACTCCGTTGCATATTGACGAAACACCACGTTCAAGTTATTTAGTTCGATCTCGTTTATGTACCCAACAATATTAAATGTTGGTTAACATGGCAAGAGGTGAGGCATAACAAAACTACACCATCTAAACAATTTAAATGCGGCCGGATATAACAAACAACAATTCCGGTAAATCACCATATGACTTAGTAATTTAACGCAACAACAATTTTAACCAATCTTGAAGTTGTTATCATGATGAAGATGACATGTGCAAGTTTATGCAAGTTTTAAGGAAAAGTAGACAATGACAAGATATGAGGCATTTGTCGCCATGGCGGAAGGAAAAGGGGTGCCACGGCGGCCAAACGGAAACAGTGCCACGGCAACATTCTGGTTCCGGTAACTCGATTGAGATACCGATGCAAAGGAGAAGTGTGCGGATGCGTGCAAAAGATGGTGGGGCGTTCCCGGATTCCGGGTGTCCCATGAGTCGATGACGGTGACAAGGCAAAAGAGGGGCAACGTGCACCGACAATTCGGGCATGGCGCAAGCTCGAGCATCTCATACATCACACATGCATTCGTTCAGGGGCGGTGTCTCAAGGGTTATACCTTCGAAGCGTGTCTTATCGGAGGGGGTTCGAGTTCGATGCGGTGTAGGGGAAGTAGACATTCTCGGGACGTCGAGGGAAGTAGTGGTTCACGCGACGGTAGTCGAAGTAGTCGTCCTATCGTTCATTGGTGATCATTGGAGCGGTAGTGGTACATGTTTCGAAGAGGAACTTGACGAATCCGGGTAACTTGGGGTCGATGGTAGTCGTTCACGTTCATAGTTGCATGAGTTTCCGTAGATGTTTGAGTCGTTGGTAGCGGTTTTTGGTGAATCCCGAAACGGTCTTGGCGTCTTCATGCCTAGGGGTACTCAGCGTCGTGGTACTTGGGTTTTTGGACTTGTCGATCACGTCCTTGCAATGGTAGTCGAACTTGAAGTTTTTGGTTCATGGGTTTTCGGCGACGGTAGTCGTACGCGTGTCGGAGAGCGACTTGGCGCATCCAAGTCCTTCGAGGTTCCTTGTTGTCCTTGTGTCTTGGTGCGGTACTTAGCGATTCCAGGATGTAGAGGTACAATTGTCGTAGCCGTGTAGTCGTTCACGTATCACCATGGTGTAGTCGTACTTGGCGTGGAGGTAGCCGACCAGGGGTACATGTCGATGGTCGTCGTGGTCTTGGCAAGTTCCAGTGCAACAGCGGAATGGAGGGAGACGAGGCCAGCTGGTTGTGCACGCGAAGAGAAAGGTCGGCCCCAGGCGAACCACGGCCTCAACGAGGCGCTCGCGACAGAGGCATGCAACAAGTGAGGCCCATGGAGTCGGACAGAGCTGCTGGTCTTTGGCGCCATGTATCGAGCGGAGATGGACGAGGCAAGAGGCGACGATGGACTTGGCGAGGACGCAGGCGCCTGGCGGCGCTCCGGCGAGCCGGGGCTTGGCCAGGCCAAGGCTGAGGAGGGACTGCGCAAAGTAGGCCCAGAATGGGACGAAGACAGCAGGTTCAAGGCGAAGGTCGCCGGTTCTGACGAAGAACATGGCCGGAGCGGCGGCCTTGCTGTGATCAGGGATAGCATGGCTCGCCGTTGACGAGGAAGAAGCAAGGCACCGGACTCGCAGCAGGGGCTGCCAGAGGTTGGGGGCTCAGCGGCGGCAGCCATAACCGGAGTCGCTGGTGGAAGGAGGAGGCGGGGCGTGGGGCTCGCGCGCCAAGGCGAGGTAGGAGGGGGAGCTGAGGACGGGGATCGGGGGAGAAGGGTGGCTGCGCTCCTGTCTGTCGCTCCTGGCGGCGCGAGGAAGGAATGAGGGGAGAGGACAAGGGGATCGGGAGATGGTGGCTAGGTTAGATCGGGGAGGGACTGGGCCTTAGAGGCCAGTGCTGGAGTGGGTCTAGGGAGGCCCAAGTGGGCTGCGGCTGGCCTGAGGTGCAGCTGGGCCGAAATGGTCTGTTGGGCACCCTCTGTCCCACTCAAAAGAGAGAGAAAACAGAGATAAGGAAGAAAAGAAAGAGAGGATAGGGGACGAAGTTGGACGCGCGGATAGTTTTACCGGACTCACAAAAATATGTTAGGACCGAGAAAATTAGGAAAGACCAAGATTGAAAGAATAAATTCAAATGTATTTGAATTTAATTCAACTCGTTTGAAAGGAGTAGGGATCCGAAGTTTCCAAAAAAAAATTGAACATCTAGGAAGAGCCTCGATAAAACGTTAAAAGAAAATGAGGACAAGTCGGAGACCAAGAATTGAGATAAACAAGGCATTGGGATTTATTTGCAAGTGTGTCAACGGTTAATTCCAAAATAATGGAATATTTAATAATAGCTCCATAATTATTAGGAGGATATGTTATATAGGTAAATCACCAGGTGAACTCCCTCGGTTTAAATGGACTGAAAATCCATGCGATTTATTTATTTGATTTGAGATGCAAAGATTAAAGACATGATAACATGATGCAAATGCACCTGATGTAAAGATGAAAACGATGAACAAAACAAATCACACGACGAAACCCGGAAACATGCAAGGCATCTGAAGCTCCGGTCTTGGGGCGTCACAAAGAGGACTGCCTCTGAAGATCCAGAAACCAAGGCTTCCAAACGGGAGAAGAAGTCTCCACCAGAGGGTCCTGCCTCGGAGGGTGCTCTTGCCGCGCAAAGTCCGTGCGGGGATCAGCCCTCTAACGAGCCGTAAGTGATAAAAATTCTTAATAGTAAAGATATTATACCTTACTTCCGAGGAAAATAACCGAAGCGTTTATCTTGCAGTTCGGATCTTAGCCCTTCTCAACAAAGCTCGTCTTCAGGGGATCTTCTTCCGGAGATGATGGAGAGCGAAACGCCTCCCCCGGACTCCTCTGCTCAAGAAGCGGGCGACCTTGAGGTGTCGTCACGGAGGGCCTCCCCGGGTCCGGTGAGGCCAGAAGATAATCCTATGGTCACCCGAAGTCCCTAGTATCCGGCTCTTGAAGAGGGCAAACAAAAGAGTCCAGCACCGTCTGGTATGCGGTCGGACGCACTGAGGGATCTGCTGAAGCAAGCGACCATCTCGGAAGAACACCGTATGTTGATGGGTACGGTGATGGAAAGGATTTCGTTCGCCGAAAGTGGGTTGCATGACGCCTTTATGAGTTTACTAACGGGCTTTGAGGTACGTAAAATGATATACATTTGTGATAGTACCGCACATTTTTAGGTGTGCACTGTGTAGGTAGTAGCCCCTGAGACTCTGTTTGTTGCCGAGAACGGCGGCAAACAGAGGATCGTAGTCCCAGGTAATAACCATACCGCTTTTATGTGCAGGTGGTGGAAGCTCTGGTGGCTAGTCAGACTAATGAGTTTGCCGAACTAAAGCGGCAACTGGATGCGGCAGATGCTGACATCGAGCTTGTTAACAAGCGGCTTGACGAGGCACAGGGTAAGTGATGTTTTCTGGTGCATGTCACATAGGAAGAGCAGCGTGATGTCAGTATCTTTAATATGTTGTGATTGCAGATGGAGTTGCCACCGTGGAGACCCTTCGGGCGGAACTTGCCCGAGCCAAAGAACAAGCAAGGAGTAGTAATGCGGCTGCTTTGAAGGCGGCCGAAGAGTTAAGAGCCGAGAAGGCCGCGCATTGCGAGAGCAAAGAGAAAATGGCCAAGATGGTTGTAAAGTTTAAAGACACTGCCGACCGTTGCTAGTTCCTTGAAGAAGAAAACCGAGCGAAGGTGATGGACCTTAAAAAGGCCACGATGGCGACCAAAGACACCTGCTCTGCCATGAGAGCGAAGAAGGAGGAGCTGTGTGAAGCTGGGGATATTGTGGCTGGGAAGCCCTTTATGCTGTGGAGGATGTTCGGAGATCCACGGTATGCCCCTCTGGATCGGCTATGGAGTTCGGCAGACGCATATCTGGACTTGGCGGCGAGCGCGGTCGATGCGGCTGAATACTTCTGAGATCAAACATATCATGAAGTGGAAAAACAGTTCTGGTCGCAGTTTAACATTCCAGAGCGTCCGCTTCCATTGACTGATCAGCTAGCCGAATGGGCCGAACTCAATAGGTTGTTCGGACTCGCCATGAGGTCTATCGTGGATCTGCTGTGGCCGGAAAGGCCAAAGCCGAACAGCTATTTTAGCCTGGTGCAGCAGTTCCTTGGTGTGGTGCCATGCATCAATCCGATGAAGAGGTCGGCGTGCATAGAAGGCTCGCGGATGGCCCTTGCCCGTGTCAAAGCATACTGGGTGGAGATGGATGCTACCACTGTTGCGGCGCAGGGTTCGGCCATAGGCCGAATGGCTGCCGAGCACTATTTTGAAGAAGTTCTTGAGGGTGCTCATTTGATAGAGGCCCAGTGCTCGAAGAATATTATGTTTGAGTGACATGTATTCCCATTGTAAAAACAATGTTTTATTAAATTTATCAAGGTTGTATTTATACTTTTGCCCGAAAGTAATATGATGCCTCCTATGCGGCCGTTTACGTATATATATATATATATATATATATATATATATATATATATATATATATGTATATCCTGAAAGATTGCAGTCGTCGGCTTCAGCCCCCACGCATATAATGCGGGGGTGTTCGCAGAAGACATGTGTTGACACTTAATCCAACGTCTTGGTCCTATTAAGGAGGTGATAGCGCAGCGAACTAGGCAACCGTACTATAATGCTTTAACACTTTCACTTAGCTAGAGGAGTTTGACAGTGGGGCTACTATATAGCCCCTGGTGGCTCCGCACTCATCCGAATTCGAGGTGCATACATGCCTGGCCAGGAAATGGCCCTTCATTAAGGCGGAGGAATTCTAAGATTCTGATAGGTCATCGAGTGGTTGACCAGTCTCACGCTATATCATGACAGTCAGTTTTCGGCTTTCTCTACTGAGGTGCTCGTCCGGATGAACCAGGGCCAATCGCAGTAGTTCTCCTGGTGCCGCCTTAGCCGATAGAGCAGAACGTAAGGCAGCAAAACACAGGAGCCGGGCAAACCCAACATTTGACCAAAGACATGATTCGGAGCTGATTCATATAAGGCCAAACTCGCGACGTCGAACACTCCCTAGGGTATTTGGTCTTTATGGTGTAAACCGGGCCTAAACAGTGCCCTTTGTAAGAAGCCCCTGGTGTCCAGGTACGTGCATTATTCTGACATGGCCACATGCCAAGACGTCAGCCTCCTTCTCAATTGTACTGAGAATCGAGGGATGTGTATCAACAAGAGACAGTAAAAAAGGTTGACGCAGGGTCTTAATCTAAAAAGAATCCTTGGAACGGGTCCCTGCTGCATGTCTGCGCTTGTGTCTCCGTTGTGCCGTATCCTGGACAGGTGTAGCATGATGGTCATCTGTAAAAGAGAGGAACTTAGGTGAAAAGTTGTCGTGCAAAAAAGTAGGTTTAAAGAAACCATGTACAATTCAAGATGAGTAAAAATTGCCACTTGTCTGCGCGCGTTGAGCCCCTTGTATTTGTAATAGGGGTGTGGCCATCAAACCTGTATGAATTACATATAGTTGCACCGGAATCGTCTAACCGTGTCCATAATCTTGACGACCTATCGAATGCTTTAGTTGGTGAGGCCGTTTTAGTGTGTGGCTGCCAAGGCAGCCGCACTCTCTTCGGTGCGCAGGGATCGCTCAATATTTCCATTTACTGTAATGATGCCATGTGGACCGGGCATCTTAAGCGTGAGGGAAGCGTAATGCGGTATTGCATTAAAGTGAGCGAAAGTTTCACGTCCATGTAGTGCTTGATAGCCACTTTGGAACGGAGCAATGTGGAAGGTTAAATTTTCACTATGGAAGTTATCGGGGAAGACGAATATAACCTCTAGTAGCAAGGAGCCCGTGCAATGAGCCCCTGGGCCTGGCGTTACTCCTTTAAAGGTAGTATTGCTGTGGCAAATTTTTGTTGGGTCTATCCCCATTTTGCGGACTATGTCTTGATATATTAGGTTTAGACTGCTGCGACCGTCCATCAGGACTCGTGTGAAGTGGTATCCATCAATTATTGGATCTAATACCAAGGCAGCCCATCCTGCGCGTCGGATACTTACCGAGTAATCCTAATGGTCGAAGGTGATTGGTTGAGACGGCCAGTGGCAGAACTCCGCGGTGATAGGCCCTTGGGCATATTTATCGGGGAGTGCCACTTTGTTTCTCCCCTTTATCACGTGTAACACGTTTACTGTTTTCACTTCTGGTGGAAATTTCTTCTGTTCCCCAGTGCTTTGCTTGCGAGGCTCATCCTCGTCTTCGCTTGGTGTATCCTGCCCCTTATGTTCGGCGTTGAGCTTGCCGGACTGCTTGAAGACCCAACATTCTCTGTGGATCTGACTTATTTGGTCCAGAATTTTGTTTAGGCTGGACAGTTCATCTCCGGCGCCTTTAGAGGGCGGCTTTTGCTGACCTGGCCAAGAGCTTCTGAATCTGGCGTTTACCGCCGTGCTCTTCAGGTTGTCTTCTTTATTCCGGCACTTATTATTTTTGCTGCGTCGTGATTTCCCGTTTCCATCTCTAACTTTGGATGTACTTGGGTCGCTGATGCTACATCGGACTAGCCAGTTGTCCTCGCCCGCGCAAAAGCGGGTCATGAGGCTTGTTTGCTGCCATTGTTCTTGGCTTTTCTTGGCCGAGATGTCTGGCAAGCCATTCATCTCGGACGCTGTGCTTAAAAGCTGCCAAGGCTTCGGCGTCCGGACAGTCGACTATTTGGTTCTTTTTAGTAAGAAACCTGTTCCAAAGCTTTTGGGCCGACTCTCTGGGCTGTTGAGTTATATGACTTAAATCGTCCGCATCCGGAGGTCGGACATAAGTCCCTTGAAAATTTGCCCGAAAAGCGTCTTCGAGCTCTTCCCAGCTTCCAATGGAGCTTTCGGGGAGGCTTTTAAGCCAGTGCCGAGCTGGCCCTTTGAGCTTGAGGGGTAAGTACTTGATGGCGTGGAGATCATCTCCTCGAGCCATATGGATATGGAGGATATAGTCCTCAATTCAGACCCCCGGGGTCTGTTGTTCCGTCGTATGCCTCTATGTTTACGGGTTTGAATCCCTCTGGAAATCCATGGTCCAGCACCTCGTGGGTGAAATATAGGGGGTGTACGGCACCCCTGTATCTGGGTACCATGTTGTTCGGGTGTTTGTTGTGTTGGATCATATGCTGGAGCGCGCTTGCGTGGTCCATAGATGGATCTGGTTGCGCCGTCCTTTTGATGCGAGCCCTCGCGTGGATCGTGTATTGGCTTATGTGCGGCGTTGTTTGCCGCTCTATGTTGGCCGTGAGGTCATCTATCTGGCCAGATGGCCGTTTCAATTTTTGGTTGCGAAGGATCTAATTCCTCCTCATCGAATTCAGGTAGCAACTTCCGCTTCGGGTAGCTCTTGGTGGGGCGATTATCGCTGCACTTCGCTGCTGTGTTGAGTACTTTACGCCATCTGATTCTGAGTGTGTCTTGTGCAGCCTTGAGTCTTTGCTTCTGCTTTTTGAGACTCCTCGCAGTGGCAACAAGCCTTTGATGGGCATTCTGTTGCATCGGGTGTCTGTCCGGTGTGATGTCGTCCGGACTATTATCTTTGACAGAGTTGGGTTGTTCGGTTTGATTCTCCGTGTTGCCGTGGTCCGGCGATGGTTCACCCTGCTCTAACGCTGGGTCTATATGATTGTTGTTTCTGCCGAGGCGGGATTTGGAGCGGCGCTTACGCCGCCGCTTTGACTGCTTCTCGAGGGGACAACCCTTCGTTGCGTCCTTCCGTTCCTCGTCGTCGTTTTCTTTTGGTGTGTCCACCATGTATACGTCATGTGATGAAGTGGGCATCCAGTGCCCTGTGGGCAGTGGTTCCTGTTCGTCTCCTGCATCATCGTCCATACCTTTGATGTCTTTGGAGTCGAAGTCGAGCATGTCGGTTAGGTCATCGATAGTGGCTACTAAGTGGGTGGTGGGTGGGCGGCGAATTTCTTCGTCATCCGCATCCCAATGCTGCCGGGCATAGTTCTGCCAGGACTCTCCTGACAAGGAGAGAGACTTTAATTAATTTAGTATGTCGCCGAAGGGAGAGTTCTTAAAGATATCCGCGGAGGTGAACTCCATGATTGGCTCCTAGTCGAATTTGATAGGCACGGGCGGAGGCGGTTCAGAGCCCGTGGTCGGGGAAGGATCCGGCAGTTTGGCAACACGGCTCTCGTGAAGGGTAAGGTCGATATTCGGCTCGATCGCCGCTAAGGATACGGCCTCCGTGACGGGGTCTATCCACCCGTCCATGGATGGCGCAACTGGCTCCGAATTGAGGCTCGGAGCGGCTGCTGGTGCGATCTCCTGAATACGGTCCGATGGTAGAGCTAAATCGTACTCATCGTGACCGCGTGGCGCACAAGGCAGGGGCTCGAATCCGTCGAAGATCAAGTCTCCGCAGATATCGGCCCTGTAATTTAAGCTTCCAAACCTGACCTGATGGCCAGGGGCCTAGCTTTCAATCTGCTCCAGATGGCCAAGCGAGTTGGCCCGCAGTGCGAAGCCGCCGAACACAAAGATCTGTCCGGGGAGAAAAGTCTCCCTAGACTGCATCGCTATCGATGATAGAAGGAGCCATCAAGCCTAACGGCGACGACACAGAGGAACTCTCAATGAAAGCACCAATGTCGGTGTCAAAACCGGCGGATCTCGGGTAGGGGGTCCCGAACTGTGCGTCTAAGGCGGATGGTAGCAGGAGGCAGGGGACGCAATGTTTTACCCAGGTTCGGGCCCTCTTGATGGAGGTAAAACCATACGTCCTGCTTGATTTATTCTTGATGATATGGGTATTACAAGAGTTGATCTACCACGAGATCTGAGAGGCTAAACCCTAGAAGCTAGCCTATGGTATGATTGTATGTTGTCCTACGGACTAAAACCCTCCGGTTTATATAGACACCGGAGGGGGCTAGGATTACACAAGGTCGGTTACAAAGGAGGAGATATCATATCCGTATTGCCTAGCTTGCCTTCCACGCCAAGTAGATTCCATCCGGACACGGGACGAAGTCTTCAATCTTGTATCTTCATAGTCCAACAGTCCGGCCAAAGGATATAGTCCGGCTGTCCGGAGACCCCCTAACCCAGGACTCCCTCACCTATCATACATGCAAAAAGGGGCGACGCCACCATAGGGGCTGGTATGGGCAGCCGCCTCGGGTGGCTCGAAAGTGTGCACCTAGTTTGAGTCATCCTGGTTGGCCCAGGCTAGTTTTGTTCGTCCCAACGCACGAGCGAACAATGCAAAAAATGAAGAAAAATGTTTCAATTTGGATAGGCCAATAACATAAGTGCAAGGCAGGCCCTATAGCAGGCTCGCTGCCCAAACAAGCGCCTCCCATATCGATCGACAGCGGGGAAAATCCCAATTCATCCGCTCCAGCCTCTAGTCTGGTTCGCTCCTAACCTAGCCACCGCTAGATAGACCGACACAACACTTCCTCGCGCCCTCGTTGGAGGGCGGTCGACGGGCTTCAAGCGAAAATGGAAGGACAAGAAGATGAAGATCCAACCCTGCGTGTAGCCTGCGTGGGAGGCAGCGGCGGCAGCACGGGCATGGCATCGAGCTTGCGCAAATGGACAGTCGCAGCTTGCAAGAGTAGCATGCGCAACGAGCAGGTACATCACATCCCTGATTATATCTAGTTCAACTCTTCAATTTCTGACCAATAGTTAAACCTGACGGTGTTGTAAAACTGCTTGTATGTAGGGAATCTATGAGAAAATGAAACCAATTTCAACTTATTTTATAACTCCCCCAATCAATACTGAACTGATTGAATCTGATGTATCTAATCAAGTTTCCGGTGCAAACATCCAAGCTCATGTTGTTCTTGAGCCTGAAGTGTCTAATGAACAGACTGCTAATGAAGGATTTGATGCAAACATTTTACATGCTCCTGGTGATGAGCATATAGTGTCTAATGAGGCATCTAATGCAAGCATTTTGCAAGCTCCCATTGAAGGATTTGGTGTCTAATGATGATCTTCTATGTTGAGAGAGACACAGAGATTTGCAGGCATTGATGACAAGCAAATTATAGTGCATTTTCATGGCTTGAGGAAACGTCGAAGCCATCTACCAGAAAGTCCCCGTATCATGACAACGTAGCATAAATACTTTTCTAATCTGTTGTTTGAAACTATTGGCATACTTGGGCAGGATAGATATATTGATATGCAGTTTGCGCACTGGTTATAGGTGCAATTACACTTCGATATTTTCAGCCAGAGAACGAATAATTCAAGCAGGTACAAACCATATTTGTAGTCCTTGTACACCATGTTGCATTTGTGTTTTTTAGTGCTTGCATCATTTAGTGTCTATAATCTGAACTACTTTGGATCATTAGCTGGTTTTCAAAGTGCATGTAGCTTACATTTCTCAAGTTATGTTCATTTCCGGAGTGCAAGTGCCTTCGTATTTTTTAAGTTAAATGTTCGCCCCTGGTAACTTGAATTCGTGGATCCACCACTTCACACAAATCATACACAAATGCGAGTATGAATTAAATGAAATGCAGGGACTTACGCTAGCTCGTTGTACAGGCTCACTGCAGCTCTGCTTGCGCTTGGGATGTTCCACGTACAAGTCCATGTTACCACTTGCTTGGATGTGCAGGCCTTGTGCTCCTTGCATTCCCCTCTGCATTTTTGACACGGCGAATGGCTGATCAAATAAGAGGAATCGACCTTGCTATTGTACCAAAGGACAGATACTTAAAAGGTTATAAAGGTGTGCATGATGTGTACCAGATCCCGTAGCGCCGTCATGCTTCGCTAAAAAATGGATTTGCTTGTTTTAGATGATATCTCCAGAAGAAATAAGAGTTAAAGTCAAAGTTGGATAGGCGTGTAAGCTAACAGAGCAATGAAAGGATTGATACGTCCATTTTGCATCATGCTTTTATATCGATATTTATTGCATTATGGGCTGTAATTTCACATTATGTCATAATACTTATGGATATTCTCTCTTATTTTACAAGGTTTACATAAGGAGGGAGAATGCCGGCAACTGGAATTCTGGGCTAGAAAAGGAGCAAATATTAGAGACCTATTCTGCACAACTCCGAAAGTCCTGAAACTCCACGGAACACCTTATAATAAATAATGAAAAATCCTCGCCAAAGACGAAGACCGGGGGCCCACACCCTGTCCACGAGGGTGGGGGGCGCCCCCCCCCCCCCAGGGCGCGCCTCCCTACCTCGTGGGCCCCCTGGTGGCTCTCCAATGACCATCTTCTGCTATATGAAGTCTTTCATCGAGAAAAAACCAGAAGCAACCTTTCGTGAGAAACTCCGCCGCCACGAGGCGGAACCTTGGCGGAACCAATCTAGGGCTCCGGCAGAGCTGTTCTGCCGGGGAAACTTCCCTCCCGGAGGGGGAGATCATCGCCATTGTCATCACCAATGCTCCTCTCATCAGGAGAGGGCAATCTCCATCAACATCTTCATCGGCACCATCTCATCTCAAAACCCTAGTTCATCTCTTGTATCCAATTCTTATCTCCAAGTTCGGGATTGGTGCTAGTAGGTTGCTAGTAGTGTTAATTACTCCTTGTAGTAGATGCTAGTTGGTTTAATTGGTGGAAGATCATATGTTCAGATCCTTTATGCATATTGTTACCCCTATGATTATGAACATGAATATGCTTTATGAGTAGTTACGTTTGTTCCTGAGGACAAGGGAGAAGTCTTGCTATTAGTAGTCATGTGAATTTGGTATTCATTCGATATTTTGATAAGATGTATGTTGTCTAGCCTCTAGTGGTGTTATGTGAACGTCGACTACATAACACTTCACCATTATTTGGGCCTAGAGGAAGGCATTGGGAAGTAATAAGTAGATGATGGGTTGCTAGAGTGATAGAAGCTTAAACCCTAGTTTATGTGTTGCTTCGTAAGGGGCTGATTTGGATCCATATGTTTCATGCTATGGTTAGGTTTACCTTAATACTTTTGTTGTAGTTGCGGATGCTTGCAATAGAGGTTAATCATAAGTGGGATGCTTGTTCAAGTAAGAACAGCACCCAAGCACCGGTCCACCCACATGTCAAATTATCAAAGTACCGAACGCGAATCATATGAACATGATGAAAACTAGCTTGGCGATATTCCCATGTGTCCTTGGGAGCGCTTTTCCTTATATAAGAGTTTGTCCAGGCTTGTCCTTTGCTACAAAAAGGATTGGGCCACCTTGCTGCACTTTATTTACTTTTGTTACTTGTTGCTTGTTACAAATTATCTTATCACAAAACTATCAGTTACCACTTATTTCAGTACTTGCAGGGAATACCTTGCTCAAAACCGCCTATCATTTCCTTCTGCTCCTTGTTGGGTTCGACACTCTTACTTATCAAAAGGACTACGATAGATCCCCTATACTTGTGGGTCATCAAGACTCTTTTCTGGCGCCATTGCCGGGGAGTGAAGCGCCTTTGGTAGGTGGAATTTGGTAAGGAAAAATTTATATAGTGTGCTGAAATATACTGTCACTTGTTACTATGGAAAGTAATCCTCTGAGGGGCTTGTTCGGGGTATCTTCACCCCGACCAGTAGAGCAAAGAGTTGCTCCTCAACCTACTGAACCTATTGAAAATGAAATTCCTTATGAGTATCCTTCGGGTATGATAGAAAAACTGCTAGCTAATCCTTTTACAGGAGATGGAACAAAGCATCCTGATGAACACCTAATATATGTGGATGAAGTTTGCCGATTATTTCAGCTTGCAGGTATAACCGATGATGTTGCTAAGAAGAAGGTCTTCCCTTTATCTTTGAAGGGAGACGCATTGACATGGTATAGGCTATGTGATGATACGAGATCATGGAACTATAGAAGATTGAAATTGGAATTTCATCAAAAGTATTACCCTATGAATCTCGTTCATCGGGACCGCAATTATATATATAATTTTTGGCCTCGCGAAGGAGAAACCATCGCTCAAGCTTGGGGGAGGCTTAAATTAATGTTATATTCATGCCCCAATCATGAGCTCCCAAGAGAAACAATTCTTCAAAAAAAAAATATGCTCGGCTTTCTGAAAATAATCGCACCATGCTCGATACTTCTTGTGTTGGCTCTTTTATGATGAAGACTATTGGATTTAGATGGGATTTATTGGATAGAATTAAGCGCAACTCTAAATATTGGGTTCTCGACAAAGGTAAGGAGTCAGGTACGACAGCTAAGTTTGATTGTGTTAAATCTTTTATGGATACCGATATTTTCCGTAAGTTTAACATTAAATATGGACTTGATTCTGAGATAGTAGCTTCTTTCTGTGAATCTTTTGCTACTTATGTTGATCTCCCTAGGGAGAAGTGGTTTAAATATCATCCTCCCATAGAAGTAAAAGTAGCTGCACCTATTAAAGTTGAAGAAAAGACTGTCACTTATAATGATCCTATTGTTCCTACTTGTTATGTTGAGAAACCACCTTTCCCTGTTAGGATAAAGGATCATGCTAAAGCTTCAACTGTGGTTCGTAAAAGCAATATTAAAACATATACACCTCCTGAGCAAGTTAAAGTAGAACCTAATATTTCTATTGTTAAAGATCTCTTGTCTGATAATATTGATGGGCATGTTATTCAGTTCTGCGGTGAAACTGCTGGAATTGCTAAACCTTGTGCTAAAGATAAAAATAGACATGTGGTAGGCATGCCTGTTATTTCTGTTAAAATAGGAGAACATTGTTATCATGGCTTATGTGATATGGGTGCTAGTGCTAGTGCAATACCTATTGACTTATACAAACAAATTATGCATGGCATTGCACCTGTTGAGTTAGAAGAAATTGATGTCACTATTAAACTTGCTAATAGAGATACTATTTCACCAATGGGAATTGTTATTGATGTTGAAGTCTTGTGTGGGAAAACTAAATATCCTGCTGATTTTCTTGTTCTTGGTTCCCCACAAGATAGCTTTTGTCCCATTATATTTGGTAGACCCTTCTTGAATACTGTTAATGCTACCATAGATTGCACAAGGGATGTTGTTACTATCGGCTTAGATGATATGACTCA
The DNA here is from genome assembly GCA_034509565.1 of Triticum monococcum. Lineage (NCBI taxonomy): Eukaryota > Viridiplantae > Streptophyta > Magnoliopsida > Poales > Poaceae > Triticum > Triticum monococcum. The sequence goes on along the minus strand of CM067845.1, from coordinate 358,063,943 downwards.
TGAATTTAATTTCTCTAAATTTAGTAAACAACACCGTGAAGAACAATTGCCTAGTAAGGATGAAATTATTGGTCTTGCTTCTATTGCCGTACCTCCTAGTGATCCTTTAGAACAATATTTGCTAGACCATGAGAATGATATGTTTATGAATGAAAGAAGGGAAATAGATGAAGTATTCTTTAAACAGGAACCTATTCTGAAACACAATTTCCCTGTCAAAATCCTAGGGGATCCCCCTCCACCTAAGGGTGATCCCGTGTTTGAGCTTAAACCATTGCCTGATAATCTTAAATATGCTTATCTTGATGAAAAGAAGATATATCATGTTATTATTAGTGCTAACCTTTCAGAGCATAAAGAAGAAAGATTATTGAAAACTCTGAAGAAGCACCGTGCTGCTATTGGATATACTCTTGATGATATTAAGGGCATTAGTCCCTCTCTATGTCAACATAAAATAAATTTGGAAGCAGATGCCAAACCAGTTTGTGATCCTCAACGACGTGTGAATCCTAAAATGAAAGAACAAAATACTAAAGCTTCTGGAGGCAGGTATAATTTATCCAGTTGCTGATAGTCAGTGGGTAAGTCATGTTCATTGTGTCCCTAAGAAGGGAGGTATTACTGTTGTTCCTAATGATAAAGATGAATTGATTCCACAAAGAATTATTACATGTTATAGGATGGTAATTGATTTCCGCAAATTAAATAAGGCTACTAAGAAAGATTATTACCCCTTACCTTTTATCGATCAAATGCTAGAAAGATTATGCAATCATACACATTACTGCTTTCTAGATGGTTATTCTGGTTTCTCTCAAATACATGTGTCGACTAAAGATCAATCAAAGACTACTTTTACATGCCCTTATGGTACATTTGCTTATAGACGTATGCCTTTTGGTTTATGTAATGCACCTGCTACCTTTCAAAGATGCATGATGGCTATATTCTCTGACTTTTGTGAAAAGATTTGTGAGGTTTTCATGGATGACTTTTCCGTCTATGGATCTTCTTTTGATGATTGCTTGAGCAATCTTGATCGAGTTTTGCAGAGATGTGAAGAAACTAATCTTGTCTTGAATTGGGAAAAGTGCCACTTTATGGTTAATTAAGGTATAGTCTTGGGGCATAAAGTTTCTGGAAGAGGTATTGAAGTTGATAAAGCCAAGGTTGATGCTATTGAAAAGATGCCATGTCCCAAGGACATCAAAGGTATATTAAGTTTCCTTGGTCACGCCGGATTTTATAGGAGGTTCATTAAGGACTTCTCAAAAATTTCTCGGCCTTTGACTAATTTATTACAAAAAGATATACCATTTGTCTTTGATGAGGATTGTGTATAAGCATTTTAAATACTTAAGAAAGCATTAGTCTCTGCACCTATTGTTCAGCCACCTGATTGGAATTTACCCTTTGAAATTATGTGTGATGCTAGCGATTATGTTGTAGGTTCTGTTTTAGGGAAAATAGTTGATAAGAAAATTAATGTTATCCATTATGCTAATAAGACTCTAGACAATGCTCAAAGAAATTATGCTACTACTGAAAAAGAACTTTTAGCAATTGTATTTGCTTGTGATAAGTTCAGACCTATATTGTTGATTCTAAAGTAACTATCCACACTGATCATGCTGCTATTAAATATCTTATGGAGAAGAAAGATGCTAAACCTAGACTTATTAGATGGGTTATCTTGCTACAAGAATTTAATTTACATATTGTTGATAGAAGAGGAGCTGAGAACCCCGTTGCAGACAACTTATCTAGGTTAGAGAATGTTCTTGATGACCCACTACCTATTGATGTTAGCTTTCCTGTTGAACAATTAAATGTCATAAGTACCTCTCGTCGTACCCCTTGGTATGCTGATTATGCTAATTACATAGTTGCTAAATTTATACCACCTAGCTTCACATACCAACAAAAGACAAAAGTTCTTCTATGATTTGAGACATTACTTTTGGGATGACCCACATCTTTATAAAGAAGGAGTAGATGGTGTTATTTGACGTTGTGTACCTGAGCATGAACAGGAACAGATCCTACGCAAGTGCCACTCCGAAACTTATGGAGGACACCACGCGGGAGATAGAGCACATAAGGTATTGCAATCCGATTTTTATTGGCCTACTCTCTTCAAGGATGCCCGTAAGTTTGTCCTATCTTGTGGTGAATGTCAAAGAATTGGTAATATTAGTAGACGTCAAGAGATGCCTATGAATTATTCACTTGTTATTGAACCGTTTGATGTTTGGGCTTTGATTATATGGGACCTTTTCCTACCTCTAATGGATATACACATATTTTAGTTGATGTTGATTACGTTACTAAGTGGGTAGAAGCTATTCCAACTAGTAGTGCTGATCATAACACTTCTATTAAAATGCTTAAAGAAGTTATTTTTCTGAGGTTTGGAATCCATAGATATTTAATGACTCGTGGTGGTTCACATTTTATTCATGGTGCTTTCCGTAAAATGCGTGCTAAATATGATGTCAATCATAGAATTGCATCTCCGTATCACCCACAGTCTAGTGGTCAAGTAGAATTGTTATTTACATTGCAAGGGGCACTCCAACCTTGGAGTAATTTGTGTAGGCATTTATTTCGGCCGGTTTAGATTATATTTTCGTAGCATTCGGCCCACAACTACTCGAAACACCGTTGCAACCCCCGCAACTCCCCTAGTTGATTTCCCTCTGGCTCGGTCATCGCTCTCTCACATGTCCTTTCTCGCCTTCAACATCGCACCATGGTATTATTGCAAAAAACTCTAGTGTTCTCTTTAATTATTATAAATAAGCTACAAAACTACACACCGATAGTCCACTTGGAATGGAACAAATTTGGACCCACAAATTAAAGTGCTAGAAACTACACACCGAGGGGCCCACATGTCATGAAACAAATTTGGACCCATATACAAATTAAAAAGTAAAGGACGAGGATTGAACATGTGACCAGGGCCTTCAAGCCGCACGTCAATAGGTAACATACGTAGAACATCAATGTTTGTTGTACCTCCCTTTGTTCACATAATGTTTTTATATTACCACAGCCTATTTAATTGATAACATATAATATTATTTTTAGTACTATTCGCGTTCACTTAGTGGTGGGTTCTATGTGTGCTCTCTCTCTCTCTCTCCTCCCCTTCTGCATTTAGACGCACGGACAAACACGAAGAACTCGCAGGCGATGTTGTCGTTGACCATATCTGGACGCATTCATAAGTTACGGCACCAGTTTCACGTGCTAGCAGCACTAGTCAGTGTGTACGTGCGATGCACGTTAATTTGGAAGTATATTAAGTGCATGCGAATATTAAGTTGGATATTATTTGTGTGTTATTATGTGATTAGCACTATTTTGGCATGAAATTAACTGCACGCTAAACGTGTTGAGCGCTCGACATTGAAGCAGTCTAGGTCATTGGATGACAAGGAATACATGTGGCTTGATGACGTTTTATATTTAATTTGATACGGCTCTAGCAGAACATTCAATCGATCAAACCATATATTTCGTTCAGTCTAACTCCAACTTTAAATTATACACGATCGATCTAAAATAAACGAAAATGATAAACGTTCGGATTTTAAGCATGGCAATCCGAACGTTTTTCATGGCAAATTTAGATTACGCGGCGGCGGCGGGTTCATCTTGCGGTGGGAAGCGGCTCCTTTGCCGTGCTCTCTGTGTCGTCAGGCCACTGACCGACGACGACAGCGGCGTCTTGCGCCGTTGTTGGCGTACTCCTGGACGTTGGCCCTAGCTTCAAGGAAGGCCACAATGTTCTGGACTTCGGTCTCAAGGAGTGAGTCAACTGGTGGGAGGAGGCAACTGGCGTTGGTGCAAGGAAGCGGTCGACGGCGGCCATCCATGCCGCTGAAGGGGGGCACTGGCACCCGCGCAGGGACAGGCGCTGTCAACGGTGCGGCGGAGACATTCGTGTGCACGGGCACCAGCATGGGCACGCACGTTAGTGCACGCGCAGGCGCATGCGCTGGCACGGGCGTGCACATTAGTGCACGCGCCGGCGCATGCGCTGGCAGGTGCACAGGCGCGTGAAAGTTGGCGGGGACCTCGTGGAACCCCGTGGCATCAAGTTCGGCGACAATGTGCGGCTCCCAGCCCATCAATGCCACGGGGATGGGCGCTGGTGAAGTCGGGGCGACTGGAGCCGGAACGGGAGTGGGGATAGGCACGGCGTCTTCCCGCAAGGCCAGTTCAAGCTCGTCCCAAAGCGCCTTATGTTCTTGAGACTCTGGCTGGGTGTCTTCCTCAGGAAACTTGAAGACTAAGGGCAGACCATTGTGATGCGGCATGGCGTACGTTTAGGTCAGGCTGGTTGGAGGTAGATGACAGGAGAATCGGAGAGGAAGAGAGAAGATTGTAGCGATACCGAGTAGTGCGGGGTTGACTTTAAACTGCAGCACCGGTGACATTAAAAGTGGGAGCAGTTGGGACGAAGGTGGGTGGCGGAGCCTGGTTAAAGGGCTCGCCTCCCGGTGAGCCTGCACAGCGGTCTGGTCACATGCCCTCCTGTCAGCCGGCGCAGCGGTCTGCTCGCACGCCTCTCGTCGACTCACACGCTTGCTCGGACGGCACCTACCAATGAGAAGCGGGACTCGTGGCAGCATGTAAACGCCCACGGTTTCAATAGTGAAAGTGTTCGCCTTAACGTGACAGGTCTTTGTTCCAAAATACCTTGGCTCTTCATTTGTGCAACTTGTCATAAGCAGCTTGTCTCAAATTGAAGAAAAAAATTACGAACTAATATTTGTGCCATATCACGTGACCATGCTCAGTTTCAAGAATTTATGGTCACTTTTGGATTTTCTGAAATTAAAGATCCAGGATTCGAAACAATATCATAACCTGCTTCATGCAATAAATTTTCAAGCCATACATCTGTCCTGTTGTATTTCTTAAGAAAGGATTTTGTCAAACATTTTGCTTAGTTAGACTTCAGACAAGTTATATATGCAGAGCAAAAGGATAATCCTCCATACCAGTGCATTGCCTGATATATTAACTCAAGTACTAGGCACAAACAAATGGGGAAAAACGGGCTCAATTATGTGCTCATCCTGGTGTAGTAGTAGTAGTACTAGGGAATGCAGTTGACGGGTGACCTTGGCGAGCGGCGACTGAGGGAATTGAACCGTGCTCGGCATGGTAGGTAACGTTGTCTAGTTACTTTTTTTGAACACAATGTTGTCTAGTTACTAAAGCATCCCTCTATTGTTCATCGGTAGTCATTATGGACCAGGGACATGAGGGGAATTTCCTAGGGATGGAATTCTGGCCGCCAGATATTTCGACTCAAAACGCGGAGTCTCGACTGGTTGAGGTTGTGTAATGTGCGTACCACACATGCCACCAGAAGGACACGAGCCCGGTTTTTTTATTTTTAATTTTTTTAGGATCAACACGAGCCATGGTCTGGCTGGTACGCCGTTGGGTCCTACCATTCGAGAATAGAAAGGAACCTTTTAAGTTGCCGAACGAATCTATGTGTATTACAATGCCCGTATTTTCCTTGCAAATACTAATCTCAACGTGGTAATTGATTTATGACGAGTTTTTGAATTAGAGTGAGTTTGTGATATAGTGATCTCAACGTGGATTTCACATTTCATGGTATCCTTGCTAAGTTTTTAATGCAAATTCAAATTTAAAAGATGAACAATATGGAGGTGAGAAAATTTTGTATGTATCAAGCATATGACCACACACACACACACACAGAGACACCCACACACGAACACAACAACAATCCAATAAGTATAGTTCATCTATTTTTCCAAACCATGCATGTATGACACGAGTTCAAAAATACTCCTTCTATTCCTAAATATTAGTCTTTTAGAGATTTCAACAAGTGACTACATATGGAGCAAAATGAGTGAATCTACACTCTAAAGTATGTCTATATACATCTGTATGTACTAGTCCACTTGAAATCTCTAAAAAGACTAATATTTAGGAACGAAGGGAGTAAAATGTAAGACATGCATGGTCCTCAATTCAATATTTAAAATGAACATGAAACTGAAACATGAATATTAAGTCTAGTACTACAGTACATGCAAATGTTGTGTTTAATTAGGCGGAGCTATGATTGTCGCGAGTCACCCCCTCGACCTTAGATAAAATTGTGAAGCTCTGTTTAGGGTTTTTTAGATTATATTTGTCCCCACCCTCCCAACCACCGATTGGTTGTGCACCCCCAACCCCTCCTCCCCGGGAGAATATCATGTGCCCCATACCTTCTATGCTATATGCCGATACGAGTTGCTTGGAGCTTGTAGATCTGAGATATAGCAGCTCACATGATGTCTTAATATTTTTACAGGAACCTTGATGAGTTTGAGAATTGCACACAATTTGTACAAAAACTACTCAAATGCTCTTGGATCCCATATCCAACGACCTCGAAGCTCGTATCACCATAGCATCTAAGATGAAGGAGGACATCATATTCTCCTGTATGTAAGAATATCATGTGCTACCACACCTTAGATGCTTTGGTGATTCAAGCTCTTCGGAGCCATTGGATTTGTGACCCAACGCCTCCTCGGTGGTTCGAATGGTTTTTTGTAGAAAAGCCCCTAAAGAGTTCAGCCACTGGTTACAAGCACAAAGACTGCTCAGATGCCATTGGATCTCAGATCAAACGTCCTCGAAGCTCGTACCAGTATTGCATCCAAGCTGTGAGAGCACCTTATGTTTTCTCGCATGGGAGAATATGAGGTGCTCCTGCACCATAGATTCTATGGTGATACGAGTTCACGGAGATCTAACGGCCCACGGTAGGAGGTTTGAATGTTTTTGCAATATACGGTTGAGAGAGTTTGGGAATTGCGCAGAAAGTACAAGTACTACGCATGTGCCATCTGATCACTGATCATACGACCTAGATGCTCATATCACCGTAGCGGGTAATTAAGCTACGGGGAGCACCTAATATGAGCAACGAGGAGCCATTGGATCCAAGATGCGGCGGCACACACGAGGCCTGAATGTTTTATTTGCAAAAAACCTTTGGAGAGTTTGGAAATTGCGCATAATTACAAAGACTACTCCCAAGCCATTGGATCTCACTTCCAATGGTGTAAAAACTCATATCACCATAGCATTTAAGCTGCGGGGTGGATGTGATATTCTATGCCGCTATCATTTTTGTTTGTAAACTTGCAAAATACGTGTAACTTGTGCCGTTACTTGTCTAACCGCGCAAAGTGTTTGTTCAAAAAAACCATCCTACACTGAAATATCGGAACAACCCACGGGGGTCCCACTTGTCATTAATCAAATTTGGACCTAAAACTAACAAATCTGAAAGACGAGATTCGAACTGGCAACCTGGACTACAAAGCGTAAGTCGATAGCCTGAAACAACAACAATTGTTGGCTTTGTCCCATAACTTGATTTTATACAGTATTACGTTGAGTAGAGTAGAGGGAGTGCCTCGTCTACACGTGCATGATCGTTGACTCACTTACTGGTGGGTCCCTGGTCTGCGATCTATCTCTTCTCTCCATTGTCTAACCTTTGCATGGGCACACACGAAGAGCGGCGCTAGCTTGCCGTGGTGTTATTACAACTAAAAAAAGCTTGGAAAATAGAAGAATCGCCTAGAACAAGAGATGTTGTGGCTGGTCGAGACGGAGCTAACCACACCTATCGTTCGTGCCATGTTAGCATGATGAAGCTGTGTGGCTAGTGGGGTGTTTACGACCGACTGGCTGGGTGCCGAGGTCGAACCATAGATACTACATCTGATACAGTAAATTTTTACACGCACATTTTTCCTCCGTGCCGAGACATGGCACACCCTACCGCGCGGTTTCGGGGTCCTCCCGGGTGGTGCACTGTAGCGACCAGACCTCAAACAGTCTGATCTCTATGCTTTGGTGTCATCCCTGGATCAGTAATGTTGACACCACACAGTACTCGGAGGATTTATAGCAGAGTAGCAATCACACACTTATTACATCGAGTGTCTCAAAAGAGAACTTATTACAATAAATATGTCTTAAGGCCATCTAATAACGATAACAGCGAAAGGCTTGGAAGATAAGTGAGTCCATCAACTCCAACGGCATCACTGAGTATAGAACCACGACCTAAAAACTCCTTAATCGTCGTCTGAAAAGTCTGCAACATTAATGTTGCAGCCCGAAAACGGGTCAGCACATAGAATATGCTGGCAAAGTAACACATAGAGAATAATGGAATGAAACAGCTATACTATATGCATATTTGACTAGTGCAAAGGCTCTATGGTTACTGTTTTGCGTAAAGCCAATTTTTCCCTACTTCAAAGGAACAAATTTAATTACTATCATGGTGGTTGTTAAACATTGAGAATGGTTGACAGCATTCTCAATCCCAATTAAGCATCATCATTAAGCATGACCCAACAAAATTAATTTAGAGTAACATGTTGAGATTCACATGAAAATCCAGGTACTAGATACTCAAGATGTCCATAACCGGGGACAAGGCTAACCATGATTAGTTTGTTACACTCTGCAGAGGTTTGCGCACTTTTCCCCACAAGACTCGATCGCCTCCGTTTGGTTTCTCGCACTACATGGTGTTTGAGAAAATGGATGACCGAGACATAGTCTTTCAGAAGCGCTAGCACCTTACGATCAGGTAGACCGTACCACCTACATCCCCTACATCTACTAGTCTACCACTGTAAGAGTTCGCACAACTTAGTCAACTATGCTAGAGCCCATAATAGCTTGTGGCTGCACACGGAAGTTTCTAGTATGAATAGTCTCATGATCCCTTTGAGCCTGGGTGGCGGTCCAAAAGAAAACAGGCAAGTCCTGGAATACCCAGGTGCCTCAATCCACCCAGATGTGTGTTTAAGTTGCCACCTTAGATAAACCATTAATTAACAATCTCACATCTGTCATGGATATCACTCACCCAATCCACGTCTACTAGCATAGCATGGCATAATAAGCAAACGTAGAAGTAACTCCCAAAGGTTTGATAATAAACAGGTAATAGGTACTACCTCATCTACTTCCCATCCCACAATTTAATTAGATGCTAATCATGCAATGTGTGAGGATTGATCTAATGCAATAAAACTGGGTAGTAGAAAAGTATGATCAAAGTGTTACTTGCCTTGCTGATGATCTGCGAAACCTAACGATTCGAAGTAATAGGCGGTGCACTCCGGGTACTCCATCACAAACAAATAAGCATACAATAAGTACTCATCTACTGCACAGGTAAAACTCAAATAAGAGATCTAACTAGAAGGTTCAACTTAAGAACTTCGGTTGGCAAAAAGAATCAAATCGAACGAAGCAACGAAAGTCAAACGGCGAAAGAAAACAACTTCGTTCTAGTAATCTGGATCTAGGGCAAATTTTACAGTAACAAAAACTTGTTTAAGTTGGTTAAACGGATAGAGGGTTTCGAGACGAAACTCTAGTCGCTTGAATCGCCTGATTCTGATAAACGAGCAAAAAGTTATACTAAAACGAAAATCGGATCAAGAATCGCGATCAGAAAAATCGCGGATTTAATTCGAGAAAAAGAAAAACGACGAACGCCGAATTTTTTTTCTCTTTTTTCGGCACGGAAATCGAGGCGCGACGAACCTCGGGCGGCGGGATCGTCGGCGGCGGCTCTGGCGGCACGCGCGGATCGAGGCGGGGCTGATCGGCTGGGGCGGCTCGGGGTGGCGCTATTTAAAGGCTGCCCCGGGTGGTGTCCCGCTCGGGTACGGCCCGAAGTCGGTTCGTTTTTTTTTAATTATTCCGCTCGGAAGAAAAATAAAAAGAAATACTAAACGGACTCCAAAAATTCCGAAATAAATTTTCACGGGCTTCTAAAATCAAGCCGCACAAGGTGAACATTTATTTGGGCCCTAAATGCGATTTTGAAAAACGCACATTTTTTCCTAAATTCAAATAAAACACCAAAAAACTCCGAAATAAAATCTTATTTGATTTTATTATTAAATCCTCAATATTTCTTTATTTTGGGAAAGTCATTTTATTCCCTCTCTCATATTTTTGTAATAGAAATAATTGATGATAAAATAAATAAAATCAAATGATCCTATTCTCAAAATTTGAGAAAACTCAAATATGAAAATAACGAAATCCCCAACTCTCTCCGTGGGTCATTGAGTTGCGTAGAATTTCTAGGATCAACCAAAATGCAAAATAAAATAAGATATGCATGATGATCTAATGTATAACAATCCAAATTGAAAATTTGGGATGTTACAAACCTACCCCCCTTAAGATGAATCTCGCCCTCGAGATTCGGGTTGGCTAGAAAATAGGTGAGGGTGGTATTTGAGCAAATCTTCCTCTCGTTCCCAGGTGGCTTCATCCTCCGTGTGGTGGCTCCACTGAACTTTGCAAAACTTGATAACCTTGCTGCGAGTAACTCGGTTGGCAAACTCGAGAATCTTGACTGGTTTCTCCTCGTAGGTCAAATCGTTATCCAACTGAATAGTTTCCAAAGGCACTGTATCTCTCAACGGTATGTCAGCCATCTCCGTGTGACATTTCTTCAACTGAGAAACGTGGAACACATCATGTACTCCTGACAATCCTTCGGGCAATTCCAACTTGTAGGCCACTTCTCCCATACGCTCCAAAACTCGATATGGTCCTACAAATCGTGGCGCTAACTTTCCTTTAACTCCAAAACGCTTTGTTCCCCGAAGTGGAGATACTCGAAGATAAGCTCTGTTTCCGACTTCGTAAACTGTCTCCTTGTGTTTAGAATCCGCATAACTCTTCTGTCTGGACTGGGCTACCTTGGGCCTATCGTGAATCAACTTCACCTTTTGTTCAGACTCTTTAATCAAGTCAGGTCCAAATAACTGGCGGTCTCCAACTTCGTCCCATGACAACGGTGTCCTGCACCTCCTTCCGTACAAAGCTTCGAAAGGGGCCTTCTTTAAACTGGTTTCATAACTGTTGTTGTAAGAGAACTCTACATATGGCAAATTATCGTCCCAACTAGATCCATAATCTAGCGCACAAGCTCTCAGCATATCCTCCAAAATCTGATTGACTCTCTCGGTCTGTCCATCTGTCTATGGATGAAAAGCTGTACTGAATTCTAGCCTGGTACCCAAAGTTTCGTGCAACTGCTTCCAGAACTTTGAGGTAAACTGGGTTCCTCTATCTGATACGATACTCCTTGGAACTCCATGCAAACATACGATCCTGGTCATGTATATCTTTGCCAACTTAGCACTGGTATAAGTGGTCTTTACTAGGATGAAATGAGCTACTTTCGTCAATCGATCAACTACAACCCAAATCGAGTCATAGCCGGAACGAGTCCTGGGCAATCCCGTGATAAAATCCATGCCTAGCTTATCCCACTTCCATTCGGGTATCGGCACTGGTTGTAACAATCCTGCTGGCTTCTGATGCTCTGCCTTTACTCTCTGACATACATCACAAACTGCTACATACTCCGCTATATCCTTCTTCATTCCGGTCCACCAGAAAATATCCTTCAAATCCAGATACATCTTGGTATTTCCTGGGTGAATCGAATATGGCGAGTCGTGTGCCTCTTGCAAAATCAACTTCCTGATCTTCGGGTCATTGGGCACGTAAACGCGGTCTTCAAACCATAGGGTGTCGTGCTCATCCTCACGAAATCCTTTAGCTTTTTCTTTGCTCAGTTTCTCCTTTATAGCGGCAATCTCTTTGTTAGCTTTCTAAGCTTCTCTGATTCTATCCATCAAAGTTGACTGAATCTCCAATGCTGCTACATAGCCTCTCGGAACTATTTCCAAACATAGTTCACGAAGATTTTCGGCTAACTCCCTTGGTATTTCTCCCGTCATTAACGTATTGACATGGCTCTTGTGTCTTAATGTGTCTGCTACTCCATTAGCCTTTCCGGGGTGATAATGCAATCTCATATCATAATCCTTGATAAGCTCCAACCATCTCCTTTGTCTGAGATTCAACTCCTTCTGGGTGAAAATGTACTTCAAACTCTTATGATCCGTGTACACCTCACAATGATTTCCAATGAGGAAATGTCTCCATGTTTTCAAAGCATGCACTACAGCTGCTAATTCCAAATCATGCGTAGCATAATTCAACTCATGAGGCTTCAGTTGTCTTGAGGCATATGAAACAACTCTCCCTTCCTGCATAAGCACTGCTCCAAGTCCTCGACGTGAAGCGTCGCAATACACCTCATAATCTTTGGTCTGGTCTGGCAAAATCAACACTGGTGAGGTAACCAAACGTTTCTTCAACTCCTGGAAACTAGCCTCACACTCCTCTATCCATATGAACTTGGTATCCTTCTTCAACAACTCAGTCATAGGCTTCGCAATCTTTGAGAAATTCTCAATAAATCTCCGGTAGTATCCTGCGAGTCCAAGAAAACTCCCGATCTCTCCAACTATTGTTGGGGCTTCCCACTTGGTCACGGTATCAACTTTAGTGGGATCAACTGCTATACCTTCTCCAGATATAACGTGTCTGAGGAATCCTACTTCAACCAAAACTCACATTTGCTGAACTTGGCATATAATTGATGTTCTCTGAGCTTTACAAGTACCAAACGCAAATGCTCCTTGTGTTCCTCTTCATTCTTCGAATAAACTAGGATATCATCAATGAACACTACGACGAACTTATCCAAGAACTCCATAAACACTTTGTTCATCATGTTCATAAAATAGGCAGGTGCGTTAGTCAGACCAAATGACATAACGGTATACTCATACAGCCCATACCTGGTGGTAAAAGCTGTCTTCGGAATATCCTGTTCTCGGATCTTCAACTGGTGGTATCCTGATCGCAGATCGATCTTGGAAAATACCTTAGCTCCTTGCAATCGATCAAACAGATCATTGATCATCGGTAGTGGGTACTTGTTCTTGATTGTTACTTCATTCAATCCTCAATAATCTACAACCATCCTTAACGATCCATCCTTCTTCTCCACTAGAAGTACTGGCGATCCCCAACGTGAAGAACTTGGGCGAATATATCCCTTATCCAGTAACTCCTTAATCTACTTCTTAATTTCCACCAAATCCTTTGCTGGCATCCTATATGGTCTCTTTGATATTGGACCTGTGCCTGGCAATAGCTCAATTAAAAACTCAATATCTCTATCCGGTGGTATGCCTGGCAACTCCTCTGGAAATACATCAGGGAAATCCCTTACCATTGGTACTTCCTCTGCACAACTCCCGTTAGGCAATTTACTTGAGTCCTCTTTGGCACATGCCGGGATACATACTTGATCCTTCTCCCTTCTGGGGTGGTAAGCAAAATTTACTTACTAGCACATTCAATATTCCCTTCATACTTTGATAACCAATCCATGCCTAATATCACATCCAATCCTTGAGATTCCAGTACTATTAGGTCTGAGGGAAAAACATAGTTACCAATCCTTAATGGTAACCGATCACACCATAGACTAGCCACATACTCTGCTCTGGGCGAGGTTACTAACATGGGTGACCTAAGGGCTTGGGTTGGTAGGTTATACTTATCCACAAATCCCCTTGAGATGTATGAATGCGATGCACCAGTATCAAAAAGAACGAGTGTAGTAAATGACTTAACCAAAAACTTACCTATTACTGCATCGGGCTGAGCTTCAACCTCCTCCATGCTAACGTGGTTCACCTATCCCCTGTTGAAAGGGTTCGGCTTCTTCCTAGAACTTCCATTGCTATTTCCATTTTGTAATTCAGGACATTCATTGGCATAATGTCCGGTCTTCGAACACTTAAAGCAAGTGACTTGGCTTAGGTCCTTCTTGGTTGGGGTTGATGAGTTGGTGCGGTTCTGGCCGTTGCTTCCTCAATTGCCATTACCATTCTTGGTGCCATTGTGATTATGTGAGCTACCTACTCCATGAGTATGCTGAAAATGTCCTCTCGGTCTAGGGGTAAAACGTGGCTTCTGCTGCTAGATCAACTGGGTGAGCTCCGGTGGAAAGGTAAATTCGGGGTCACGTCTCGGAGGCATCTGAGGGTTTAGAAAAGATGAGATATAAGAATAGAGGGGGTCTAAAGAGAAAACACTACCCATATGCACATGAGGCAAAACAAACAATTCACTCCAATCAATCAAACAAGGGCATACAATCGATCTATCGCAAAAGTGCTCGGACTACTATATTTACATGGTGGACTACTACTACTGATGAGGTGGTCTACTAGAAATATTCTACGGTCGTTGACTCCATGATATCTGCTCCTGCTTCATCAACATAGTCATCATCGCTACTATCTGCTTCCGAGTCGGTGCCGTCGATGATGATGTAGTCTTCCAGGCTAATTTCCTGGGGTTCTTCGTCTTCATCTAGTGGCGTAGGGCCTCCCATAAATATTCCAATCTTCTTGATCAGATCGTCATCCTTGTCCACCAATACTTCAATTTCCTCTTCATAATCTTCACGTGTAGCCTTGAGTTCTTCCTCCAGTTCCTTGATTCTAGTCTTTGCCTTCTTCAGGTCTATCATGTCGGTGCACATCTGGTTCTCCTGTCGTCGAATGTGCTGGTTTAGCTCCTGGATAAAAGTTGCGATTGATCTATCCTTCCTGGTGCTGATCATCTCCCAGTGTTCATCTCGGCGCCCACAAATCTGGTAGATAGTATCCTTGAGATCCTTGCGGTAGACTTCTCCAATGCGTCCCATGGCGATGTGAGCTACCGTGCTCTTTCCTAGATTCCAAGTTGGTGCATCAAAAGAAAATTCTATGGGCTCAGTGACTGGCATGAACGTCCTTCCTGGTACTTGAACTTGAATCATCCAGCGCTCTTCTTCAGGTAAAGTGGCGTTGTAGGTTCCCGTGAAGCTTGGTACTCCTATATTCAGGTATCTAGTGACTTCCTTCAAGTGGCGTCCAAAGGGTGTATCTTCATCCGGTTGTGTGAACTTGTTCCTTGCATCCGCCATCCTAAAGAGTAGAAAAGATGAGAGGTCAAAAGAGAAGAGAGTGAAAAGTGATCTAGGTCTTTAACTTAGTGGTCGTGTCCTACAGTCAGCGTGTGCTCTGATACCATATCTATAGCGACCAGACCTCAAACAGTCTGATCTCTGTGCTCCGGTGTCATCCCTGGATCAGTAATGCTGACACCACACAGTACTCGGAGGATTTATAGCAGAGTAGCAATCACACACTTATTACATCGAGTGTCTCAAAAGAGAACTTATTACAATAAATATGGCTTAAGGCCATCTAATAACGATAACAGCAGAAGGCTTGGAAGATAAGTGAGTCCATCAACTCCAACGGCATCACTGAGTATAGAACCACGACCTAAAAACTCCTTAATCGTCGTCTGAAAAGTCTGCAACATTAACGTTGCAGCCCGAAAACGGGTCAGCACATGGAATATGCTGGCAAAGTAACACATAGAGAATAATTGAATGAAACAGCTATACTATATGCATATTTGACTGGTGGAAAGGCTCTATGGTTACTGTTTTGCGTAAAGCCAATTTTTCCCTACTTCAAAGGAATAAATTTAATTACTATCATGGTGGTTGTTAAACATTGAGAATGGTTGACAGCATTCTCAATCCCAATTAAGCATCATCATTAAGCATGACCCAACAAAATTAATTTAGAGTAACATGTTGAGATTCACATGAAAATCCAGGTACTAGATACTCAAGATGTCCATAACCGGGGACACGGCTAACCATGATTAGTTTGTTACACTCTGCAGAGGTTTGCGCACTTTTCCCCACAAGACTCGATCGCCTCCGTTTGGTTTCTCGCACTACATGGTGTTTGAGAAAACGGATGACCGAGACATAGTCTTTTAGAAGCGCTAGCACCTTACGATCGGGTAGACCGTACCACCTACATCCCCTACATCTCCTAGTCTACCACTATAAGAGTTCGCACAACTTAGTCAACTATGCTAGAGCCCATAATAGCTTGTGGCTGCACACGGAAGTTTCTAGTATGAATAGTCTCATGATCCCTTTGAGCCTGGGTGGCGGTCCAAAAGAAAACAAGCAAGTCCTGGAATACCCACGTGCCTCAATCCACCCAGATGTGTGTTTAAGTTGCCACCTTAGATAAACCATTAATTAATAATCTCACATCTCTCATGGATATCACTCACCCAATCCACGTCTACTAGCATAGCATGGCATAATAAGCAAATGTAGAAATAACTTCCAAAGGTTTGATAATAAACAGGTAATAGGTACTACCTCATCTACTTCCCATCCCACAATTTAATTAGGTCCTAATCATGCAATATGTGAGGATTGATCTAATGCAATAAAACTGGGTAGTAGAAAAGTATGATCAAAGTGTTACTTGCCTTGCTGATGATCCGCGAAACCTACCGATTCGAAGTAACAGGCGGCGCACTCTGGGTACTCTATCGCAAACAAACAAGCATACAATAAGTACTCATCTAATGCACAGGTAAAACTCAAATAAGAGATCGAACTAGGAGGTTCAACTTAAGAACTCCGGTTGTCAAAAAGAATCAAATCGAACGAAGCAACAAAAGTCAAATGGCGAAAGAAAACAACTTCGTTCTAGTAATCTGGATCTAGGGCAAATTTTATAGTAAAAAAACTTATTTAAGTTGGCTAAACGGATAGAGGGTTTCGAGACGAAACTCTAGGTGCTTGAATCGCCTGATTCCGATAAACGAGCGAAAAGTTATACTAAAACGAAAATCGGATCAGGAATCGCGATCAGAAAAATCGCGGATTTAATCCGAGAAAAAGAAAAACGACGAATGCCGAATATTTTTTTCTCTTTTTTTCGGCACGGAAATCGAGGCGCAACGAACCTCGGGCGGCGGGATCGTCGGCGGCGGCTCCGGCGGTGCGCGCGGATCGAGGCGGGGCTAATGGGCTGGGGCGGCTCGGGGCAGCGCTATTTAAAGGCTGCCCCCGGGCGGTGTCCCGCTCGGGTACGGCCGGAAGTCGGTTCGTTTTTTTTAATTATTCCGCTCGGAAGAAAAATAAAAAGAAATACTAAACGGACTCCAAAAATTCCGAAATAAATTTTCACGGGCTTCTAAAATCAAGCCGCACAAGGTGAACATTATTTGGGCCCTAAATGCAATTTTGAAAAACGCACATTTTTTCCTAAATTCAAATAAGACACCGAAAACTCCGAAATAAAATCTTATTTGATTTTATTATTAAATCCTCAATATTTCTTTATTTTGGGAAAGTCATTTTATTCCCTCTCTCATATTTTTGTAATAGAAATAATTGATGATAAAATAAATAAAATCAAATGATCCTATTCTCAAAATTTGAGAAAACTCAAATATGAAAATAACGAAATCCCCAACTCTCTCCGTGGGTTATTGAGTTGCGTAGAATTTCTAGGATCAACCAAAATGCAAAATAAAATATGATATGCATGATGATCTAATGTATAACATTCCAAATTGAAAATTTGGGATGTTACATGCACGCATATATTCTTCTTGATGTGGGACGCCCTACCGCGCGTTTTCGTCCAAGCAAGTAAATAAATGAGTCGTCAAATCACGAAAGACCACTTTTCCTGCCGAGTACATCAGTGAAGCACGGTGGCGAGCTAGTTGGGCTAGTTCGGCCGATTAGCTAGGCCGCCGCCACATTTGTTTTTTCACCCCTTTTTTATCTACTTGCCGGCAGGTAAATTTAAACATCCACCGCGGCGTTGCTCTAGTGTTTGAGTGCGGCAGGATTTTTATTTTTTTGATTGACGGGAGTAGGCGCGGCAAGATTTTTAATTTTTTGATTAACGGGAGTAGCCGCGGCAGCAATTAGTCATGATGACTCCGCCTGTAAAACCCACTGCTCCCTGATGTGAGAAGTCGTCGACTGGTGTTTTACCATGGTAAAAACCAAAAGATTCCCCGCTCCTCGGCTGGCTCCCTCCGCCTTCCCATAGATTGCATTGCCTTTCAGCCGTTTCACCCCTTGCATCACCAACTTCGTGCACCTCGAGAAGCAGAGGGACTTTGGTGGTGTTTAGGTGCCCTCTGCATGGGCAAGTCCATGTGTCGGCGCAACATGACCGTTGGATCAAACTCAGACAGTGCAAATCACTCATTGCAGCACAAAGTGTGTGGGTGTGTTTGGTTGCATTCTCATCTCAATATAGTGTGTAGGTCACCTTACGAAAACCAAATAATCCCAAAACACTTACGCACGGCACATTAACTCCCTCCCTGTTTCTTGTTTTGTGACATATCAACCAATAAGAGACGTGGGCCGTGCATGCTTTCAATGACTTGAGACTAATAAACATGACCTGCAGTGGTTAGTTCATTGCATGCAATGCTATTAATTAGCAAAAAGACATTAAGTTTTCTCGTTTTCCTCTCTGCCTTGGTCACAGTGCACAACGTAAGATGACTTACACACCTAGATAGAGTAGGTGTTTCCTCTTCGCGTATTTGTGTTAACCTACTAGTGTGGACTCATGCACCCTTCATGCACTCTGCCAAACACCCAAAACTGTGTCGAGAAGGGAACTTTTGCTCCCATCCCGTGCACCCTTCATACACCCTACCTAACACTATTCGTGCTTCATATGGTTCATGTTTCGTGGAGTACTGTAGCACCGTACTCTCCGTGCGCTGTAGACCTAGTTCTGTTAACATTGATCTCACCGTTCATTCTCGGACGGACAGTCGAGAAAGCGGTACTATGTTACTACATTACTGTTCATATAGTTGACATGCGCACAACATCATTTGTTGTCATCATATCTTACTACACTAGCAACAAGATTATGTAGTACTGACGTATGAACCACTGCACATGCCTAGTAGTAGGAGCACTGTGTATGTTCAAGTGGCTGCCATGTTTCGCACTCCTTCGTCGTAAGAGTGGAAAAGCTTGTTGTAATCATTTTTTGCTTCAGAAAAACAGTGGACATGCTCTACCGTGCGGATCCTCCTCCAGCCATGCACTAAATTACTCACTTTCACCGACGTGTGGGACAGCCAGCATCGGGGTCCACCAGCCATGCACTAAATTACTCCGTAGTAGAGTGACGGTAGACTACCCCGATCAAAGCGCCGCAGTAATGCCCAATGAGCCATCAAATCACAAAACCCCCTCCTTTCCAGCAGTAAGTTGGACGGACGAAGCAACCATCATTTCACTCTTCTCTCTCATCTTCCTCTCTACCCAACCCCCGCTTCTCCCTCATCTTGTTCCTCATTTCTTCAAGAAAACCCCGACCTGCTTCTGCCATTGTTCTTCTCTCCCAAAGAAGGAAAGGTGAGCGCATCAATGGTGTTGATTCTGGCCAAGGCCCGGTCTTGCAACCCCGAGACTGATCCTATAACTCCCTCTCTTTTCTTCTTTTGGGTTTGTGATTATGGTTTATTTTCTTTTATTTCTATTTGACAGTTTCTTGATGGACGCTGGAGCACCGGCCGAAGTGATGTCTATGGCTCTGGCCAAAACCATTGAGGCTCATGGTACGAAGAAGCACAAGCACCCCGTCGAGACTACCGCAGACAAGCTCAAAGCCATCGCCCTGTCCAAGCACCCCTCTCCGGGATCCCACATTAAGCAAGTCCAGGTAATATCTCTTCTTGATGATCTTTTTCTCGATCTTGATTGTATTTTTTTCATGTAACACGTAGTACTAGTACTAGTAGTACAACTTTCTGGGTGATCTTGCATATGATTTTTGTGTGCCAAATGACGGTTCTAAATTCCTCTTTTGACCAAAACATGCGAGAGGTTGACACTAATTTCTTATAGATTACTTTCAACTACTCCCTTTGTCCCAAATTTCTTGTCTTAGATTTGTCTAGATACGGATGTATCTAATACTAAAATGTGACTTGATACATCTATATCTAGACAAATCTAAGACAAGAATTTTGGGATGGAGGGAGTACTTTATGAACATCAATGCTACCTTTGAAGAGGGTATATTTTCCTCGGTAACTTGTGTTATGGATATTGCAAGTAATCCCTCTACTCTCATGCCTTTGAAGACATGTTCTAGTGTCTTTGTTCACTCATTTTTGTGTGTATATGTAGTCATATATGGAGTATAATATCGAAAATCATCTTATATTTCTGAACGGAGGTAGTAATAAAATATGGTTTCTGTTTGAATTAGAACCAGGTCCGTGGTGGAGATGAAGTTCTCAAAGCCATGTCATGTGAACTGGAAGACCTGAGGATGAGTTCTACTGGTAAACTATCCAGTTGTTGTGTCCTTGTCGCCACGTGTCCTGAACTAGTGTTTCCCTGTAGCATTGTTGTCACGTGTGTTCTCGAGGTTGTACTTGACCACAACAATTTCCTGGTTGTGCCTTCGATTACGAAGGGTGTGGTTCTTGTAAAGCTTCCCAACAAATCTGATGCAGCATGTCTTCATGATCATGTTTATGAGTGGAAAGACCACTCTGTTAGGTTCTCCAAGGTTGACAAGATGGTGATGGTGCATGTAGACATCTCTCACGAAATCCATGGCCTAGTCAGTTATGCGGGGTTCATCCTGTAGGTCGGTGGCAAGAAATAGTCTATAGAGTTTAATTAGTGCAACTTTGCTTGTCTGTAGTAAGTACTATTGTCCAGTACTTGATTTGTGTTTGTGAACCCTGTATTGTTTATTAGTACTCTCGCTTTTGGTGTGTGGTCAGTCCTGAGAACGGTCTATGTTAATGTCTGTCCACTCAATTCAGTCTGTATATTTTGAAGTATGCAGATCATCTTTTTGTGAGGACGGTTTATCAATTATGGTCACACTCCAATATCTGTATGCATTGCAGGGTTTATCGCACCCACCAGGATTTCCAGTCCCATGGATGTTCGGTCCATACGATTTGTCACGACCTTTGGACTGTCCTACTTGTGGGAGTAGGCAGGGGCCCTGCATGCCACCCGTAGTTGGACGATCAATCTTCTATTTATTACTTCAACATAGTGATTTCCTGGTAAGGATTCACTCATGTCACATCAAGTAAATCTTATTGATTTACTGTCTAAATCTTATTGATTTAATGTCATGTTTTCTTTCTTTTCCTGCAATTTTACGATGCAGGTTTGCCATGTGACATTCATCACAGAATAAACCATTTGGTTTGCTCTACGATGGCTATTTTTGCAAGTTTCACTTCTTATGTCGTTTCAGTAACGAAGGCACTGTCCATCACTTATATTACTGGAAAAAATTGGATCAGTCTGTTGTCTGAGTACAAGCTGAATCCCTATGATGAACTGCAGTTTGGTTTAACAAAAACGCCACAATTAGTCCTTCTCGCGTTTAAAAGAAATGAAGAAAAAAACTGGATCATGGTCACGAAGCCTAGTCAAGTTAGAAAGCTAATCATAGCAGACCAGACACGATCGCCGCTGTCTCGCACATCGGTACCACCTTCAGCAACAGATCGAGCACCGGCAGTTGCTCTAGCACTGACAGTGGCAACAGCTCAGTCTGATCCAGCTTAGGATTGGGCACCGACCGCGTCAGCGGATCATGCTGATCTACCGGAGGATCAAGCATCGACACCGGCACCAGCTCTACAAGGAGCACCATCTCCGGCAGCAGCAGCGGCTTCGGCACCTGCACCAACACTTGCACTTGCATCTGCTCCGGCCCATGCAGCGGCAACCAAACGAGCAGTTGCACCAGCAACGGACTGGGTTGCAGTTCGCACTTCATATACCAAAGTCCTTACAAAAACTGACATGTCCACCTTCTTGGTAAGCATTGGCCGCCCAAGTGTTTCGTTCTTTTTTATTTCCATGTTGTTTCGCATGATTCACTATGTTGATCTAACTATTTGAGTATGTCTTCTTGTTTGCAAACAGAGAATTTCTAGAGCAACGAGGGAGTCGTTCAACAATCCGGGCGACAACGGCCAAGTTTCTCTTACCATGCGTAGCCTTGGTGTGAATGAACCTGCTCAATATACCATAAGTACAAAGGATGGTCACATGATGATTGATGCTAAAGGATGGTCAAGTTTCAAATCTAAATCATATCTTGCGGTAGGGGATGATGTCAAAATCGAACTTTCTCGGCAAGGAGAGCTGGTCCAAATAAACTTTGAAATTCTTCAGTACTGCCGAACTGATCTATCCACCGAGAGATTTTGATGTAATACTCTGGCATGGTGAAACAAGTGTCCTGTGTGTATAAGTAGTACGACAGTATCATTGATAGAATTGCAACTCTGATTGCTAGTTAGGAACTGTCGTTTGATTTCATTCCAACAGTTGTTGTGCTTTATTCAATTTTGTGTATTCACCTTGCGATAGCATCTAAAACCAGCGCGGTACCGACCGCTTGCAATATGAAAAGCGCTGAGGTAGAACACATGGGGCCAGAAACATGCAGGCCCACCGGCCTGTGGCCCAAAGTCCAGAACCATGAGCCTGTCTGAGTATTTCTCAGCTGAACCCCCATAATGCCTGTGCGTTGCACGTAACATCAAGATGCATTTGTATGAATATTTTATCTTGTGAGATAAAAGGATGAACGAGGGAAGGCCTTATTTGCAAATGCGGAGAGGTGTGTGGGGTACCTTTTTGCAAAATTGCCATAGTTTCCTTCATATCCGTCAGATATAAATCGGGCGGCCTATATTGCAGGATGACAGGCACACCATCATCACCAACTCGTCTATACCGTGTTAAAAAAACTCTATTTTTTATAATTATATATGTTATATATATTCCCCTTGATTTTTCTTATGTATAAAGTTGTGATATAAAAGATCTTTATATTTCTTTACAGAGGGAATATCTCTTTGTCAAAAATATATTTATGTGTAATAACTAGTTACTCATGTCTTTCTACTTCCTTGCGCTGATATGTGGGGCATCCGGCAACGAGGTCCACATGCCATATGCACCAAATTAGAGTGCACAACTACATGGTAGACACACCCCGGTCGTAGCACCGCATTAATGCCCAATGAGCCGTCAAATCACAAAAAACCCCACCTTTCCAGCTTTAGCAGTAAACTGGACGGACGAAGCGGCAATATTTCACTCGGCCTGAATCCCTGCTCCCTTGTCTGCTTCTTCAGAGAAAACCCCCGCTCGGCAATTGCATAGGGTTTTCTCATGGAGAACCTAGTATGAATTCTTCATCCATCCCCAATAAATCCAAGTCCCTTGGTCGCGGGTACTCCTAGGATGGCAGCCGCCGTCGTTGATGCATTTTTCTTCCTACTGAATCTAGTGTGTTTCATTTGAAGTGCCCAAAGTGTGAGGACCCTACAGGTTTATGCGCCCTCGGCGAGACACCACACTTGTTCCTTCTCATCCTAACACGGGATTTTAAAATGCGCACAGTATGTTCCTAGAATCCTCTTTTCTATCCAGGAGGGTGGGGTTTTTTGAACATGATGTCGACTAATTTGGAAATTTGGATTGCTATATTTGGATAAAAGGTACTAGTACCATGGTCAACACTGACGTGAAGGAGGAAAGTATTTCTAGATTCGGATATAGGGAATACATTGTGTTATCATATTATTTTTCCTGCAGTGCATTCCTTGCTCTGCCAGAACACATGTACTCAAGATGCTCGGCCTTGCCATAACTGAATATACCAGTTTAATCATAACAGTGAAGACAAGCCAAGGATATAAGTTTCGAGTTGGGTTCATGAACCAAGAAGATCGCTGCTTTTTTATGGCCGAACTTGGATAAACTTTCTCAAGTGTTACGGACTGAAAATTGGCGCACGAATGTTGATGGAAATAGCAGAACCTGGTATCATCTTCACTGCGATCTTCCACCCCAACATCGTTCCAATTGTTCATCCATGTTAGTTTTGTATCTGGTTCTTGCTTGTTGCCTCGATTACTTCTTAATCCACCTATTCTGTCTAATTGATCACAATTTAACTTTAGAAGTAGCAACGAATCCCTCATGAAGATGCTACTTCTAACTAATATTTTCTTATAATTGGTGGCACGTGTAGGTTTTTTCAGAGTTAAGCAGGCTGCTCATTTGTTATTCTATAACAACTCGGCTGTTACTGATGGCACTGAAGTTTACTGGGACGGCATCCACAAGTTCCTACACTTTATTGATTGTCTTGACGTCCTTGTGGGGCGTTTCAATGATGGAAGGCCACATGGGATATGTGTGCCACTGGTGCACTCGTTGAACAGGTCCAACTGTGTCGAGAAACTTATGGTATGAGCTATTTTCTGTTATATATGTTGTTCATAAACTATTGCTTATACACAGTTTTACAGTTGTGATCTTCTTGAAATAGAAACTGCCCGATTCTATTATTCCTATACAGATGCCTGACCATGGTCGGGTCAGACTTGCGCTTGGTCACAACATGATGTTTATGTTGACCTACTCCATTCCCCTTGGAGGTGAAAAGATACTTATTCATGGGTGGTCTCAAATAATGAAGGCCCGTCCATCTTGGAGAATAGGATAGAAGATTATGTTCCTCCTTTTCCATGGATCTAAAGCGAATATCATGTTTATTGACCACATTGCGAGATGAAGCCACTTTCCGAAGGTTGTGGATGCACGGGGTGGCGCCTGGGCCTTGTCCTGGGGTTTGGCAGCCTCACCCTTGGTTAACTGTAGGCAAAGTAGCACTGTTCGAGGCATGCTCTGTACGGTTGAACCTATATAAGTACTCATACTGCTTTCAGCTATGGTTGTTAAGTGCCCCTGCTGGTTTCAGTTAAGGTTGCTAAGTACTCCTGCTGCTTTCACAGTCTATCGTGTTTCTTCAGTCCTGTCTTCCTCCAGCCGCCAAAACCAAACCAGCATCGGTGGGGCCGCCTGCTTCCGCCTCCCATGGTTGACTGTGCCTCAACGCACGCATCACCGCCCCACCGTCTCCTAAATCATTAATGCCGACGTCCGACGCCTCGCCGTCGTCCTCCGCGCGCTTTGGTGCGCTCGCCGCGGCGCCGCCGCGTTGTCAACATGGTCAACAAACAACAGGAATCAACAGAAGTACGTGGAGAGGATGACATTAGGGCCCACCATGTCAGCATATGGAAAAATAAAATGCTTCCTCCTAGTGTTTTCCTGACATCTGGGACCCACGACATTGTGAGCGTATATAGTCAATAGACAAGAGAATAGCACAAGATCAGCTGACACCTGGGACGCAGCATCCCGAGCAGTATTTTTTTATTGTTGAGACGGAGTAGGATTTGAACTGGGATGTGGCCCGTCTAGCCCAGGTTTATATTTTATGTTCACCATGTGACCAGCCCAGCTATTTTTTCTTTGTAAAAATGAGCCCAGTTTATTTTTTCTGAAGAATACCCAATCCAGGCCTACTTATTTTTCTACACCCTGATGGGCTGCAAATCTTTCAAGACGCCTGCAAATCTTGAAAGTAATATGAAATGGGTTGTAAATATAAAAACAGATGACAAATTGGCAATTACTTTATAATTTCTGAATTAATTCGCATTTTTAGATTCCTATTTCACTCGGCATTAACCTAATTTAAATATATCTTCCAAGTACTTTAAATTTGGCTCGACATTTCGGTATTAAAAATAGTTTGGAACCACAGAAATATGCAAAATTGGCCCTGGCCAACCAAAAACACGGACTGCAATAAATTGCATAAGAAGTCGCAATGAGCTATATATAAATTACTAAAAAAGGGAATGGTCTGACTTATGGGCCTATTAAGTTGACGTGTATGCAAGATTTTTTAGTTATTATATACGTCAACAAACGATTCTAGCAGACGTAACCGTTGGATGTCAATCCAACGGTCGTTGTGTTTCTTCAATCTGTGATCTTCTTGCTCCAGCCGCCAAATCCAGCGCCGGCGGGACCGCCTGCTCCCGCCTCCCGTGCAGGCCTCACCGCCCCCTACTACTCCCACCGCTGGCCAGGGCATCCCTCTACTCACCCACACCCCCTGTTATTCTGCGGCGACGGCAGCCCCACACCGCAGCCGAACCAGTAAACCCTCGTACTCCTCTCTGCGTGGGCATCCACTACCGCGCCTTCCCCGGCTCCGCGTCATCCCCTTCCTAGGCCTCGCCGTCGTCCACCGCCCTGCTGCTCTCGGCACGGCGTGGTCAACATGATCAAGGAACGACTTCCATCGGAAGAGTACTGTCGTGGAGAGGCTGACATCTGGGTCTATGGCAGCCGCAAGGAAGTGCCTCCTTATTACGCGGAAAATAATTATTCCTCCACCTGAAAGCAGGGACCCGCCAGATGGGCCACCGTATTTGGCGAAAAAAGTTTCCCTTTGACTGCTAGGACCCACCGGACGGGCCACCGTGTTTCACGAAAAAATGTTCCCCCCGCTGTCAGCTCGGACCCACCGGAAGTGCCTCCTTATTACGCACAAAAAAATGAATACTCCCCCTACTAGTTGGGACCCACCTTGGTGGGAGGCTAACTTGTGGGCCTACTAAGTTGACGGGGACGGAGTGCTTTGTCAACTTAGTCAATATGAATGACTCTAGCTCCAGTGACTGTACAATGTCAATCCAACGGCCGTAGTACTTCTTCAACCTCTGGTATCCTTGCTCCAACCGCCCAAACCAGCGTCGGTCGTGCCTCGTGCTAATGCCTCCCGTGGCCGGCTGCGATGCGGCGGAGGCCTCACCGCCCCCTACTACTCCCACCATTGGCCAGGCCATTCCTCTACTCACCCACACCCCCTGTTATTCTACGCCAACGACAATCTCACACCGTAGTGAACCAGTGAACCCTCGTACTCCTCTACGCGTGGGCATCCAATGTCACGTCTTCCCAGGCTCCGCGTCATCCCCTTCCTAGGCCTCGCCGTCGTCCACCGCCCTGGTGCTCTCGGCGCGGCGTGGTTGAAAGTGCAACTATTCCTAGGTGGTTTTGGTAATTCCTAACAACATATAGCTCATTGAGCTAATGTTATTTCAAGATTAATATCTTAGGAAAGCTCAATCATTGGCATGGCATGGATGAGAAAAGTGGACCCCTCAAAATGCTAAGGACAAAGGATTGGCTCAAGCTCAAAGCTCAAGACTCTACATTTTCCATTTTAGTGATCCAAGATCACATTGAGTCTATAGGAAAAGCCAATACTATCAAGGAGGGATGAGGTGTTGCTTAATGAGGTTCTTGCTCAAAATGCTTAGTGGTATGCACCAAAACCCTCAACTACTTTCTCACATGCATATATGACCTAAACCAAAAGTCAAACTCGGCCCCACCGATTCTTCCTATCCGGCGCCACCGAGTTTCAAATGTCATAGCCACTGCCACAAACCCTAGGCAAATCGGTCTCACCGATAGGGATCTCGGTCTCACTGAGATGGGGTTGTAATCTCTCTGTTTCCCTTTGTAACATTTTGGTCTCACCAAGATGAGCGATCGGTCCCACCGAGATTGCAATGTAAACTCTCTGTTTTCCCATCGTAACGTTTCGGTCTCACCGAAATGAGCAATCGGTCCCACCGAGTTTACTTGACCAACTCTCTGGTTAGCTTATTACCAAATTCGATCTCACCAAGTTTGTGCAATCGGTCTCACCGAGATTACGTTATGCCCTGACCCTAATCATATCGGTCCTACCGAGTTGCATGTCGGTCCCACCGAAAACCCTAACGGTCACTAGCTTTGCTGAATCGGTCCGACCGAGTTTAACCATTCAGTCCCACCGAGTTTGGGAAGTTATGTGTAACGGTTAGATTTTGTGTGGAGGCTATATATACCCCTCCAGCACCTCTTCATTCATGGAGAGAGCCATCAGAACAAACCTACACTTCCAACCTACATTTTCTGAGAGAGAACCACCTACACTTGTGTTGAGACCAAGATATTCCATTCCTACCATATGAATCTTGATCTCTAGCCTTCCCCAACTTGCTTTCCACTCAAATATTCTTTCCACCAAATTCAAATCCTGTGAGACAGAGTTGAGTGTTGGGGAGACTATCATTTGAAGCACAAGAGCAAGGAGTTCATCATCAACACACCATTTGTTACTTCTTGGAGAGTGGTGTCTCCTAGATTGGCTAGGTGTCACTAGGGAGCCTCCGAAAAGATTGTGAGGCAAGGAGATCGCCTACTTCATGAAGATCTACCCTAGTGAGGCAAG
The DNA here is from genome assembly GCA_034509565.1 of Triticum monococcum. Lineage (NCBI taxonomy): Eukaryota > Viridiplantae > Streptophyta > Magnoliopsida > Poales > Poaceae > Triticum > Triticum monococcum. The sequence goes on along the minus strand of CM067845.1, from coordinate 358,035,873 downwards.
TCATTCGTGGGCGACGTCCATGGTGGGATAGGCAAGGTTGCTTCTTCATGGACCCTTCGTGGGTGGAGCCCTCCGTGGACTCGCGCAACCATTACCCTTTGTGGGTTGAAGTCTCCATCAACGTGGATGTATGACAGCACCACCTATCGGAACCATGACAAAAACATATGTGTCTCCAATTGCGTTTGAATCCTCCAAACCCTTCCCTTTACATTCTTGCAAGTTGCATGCTTTACTTTCCGCTGCTCATATACTCTTTGCATGCTTGCTTGAATTATGTTAAGATTGCTTGACTTGTCCAAAGTTGCTAAAATCTGCCGAGAACTAAAATTGGGAAAAGGCTAGATTTTTATTTGGTCAAGTCGTCTAATCACCCCCCTCTAGACATACTTTCGATCCTACAAGTGGTATTAGAGCTTTGGTCTCCATTTGCCTTGATTTTCATAGCTTTTGGAAGTCATAGCCTTGGTTTCACAACCTAGGAGAGTATGGCGTCTAGTGAGGGAAATTACCACCGTAGAGGTCCTTACTTTGATGGTACTAATTTTGCTAGTTGGAAGTATAAGATGAAGATGCATATTCTTGGACATAACCCCGCCGTTTGGGCTATTGTGTGTATTGGCTTCCAAGATGAATTCCTTGATGGGAGAGAACCAAATCGTGAAGCTACCGTGGAAGATTGAAGATGCTGCAATACAATGCGCAAGCTTGTGATATCCTCTTCAACGGATTGTGCCCCAAAGAATTCAACAAAATCAGTCGTCTTGAGAATGCAAAGGAAATTTTGGATACTTTGATTGATATGCATGAAGGTACTGACTCCGTAAAGGAATCCAAGTTGGATGTGCTTCAAAGTCAGCTTGACAAGTTCAAAATGAAGGATGGTGAAGGTGTCGCTGAAATGTACTCTAGGCTTGCTCTTATCACAAATGAGATCGCCGGCTTAGGAAGTGAAGAGATGACCGACAAATTCATCATCAAGAAGATCCTAAGAGCCTTGGACGGAAAATATGATACCATATGTAAATCGATTCAAATGATGCCAAATTACAAAGATCTCAAGCCAACGGAAATCATTGGAAGAATTGTTGCTCATGAGATGTCACTCAAGGATAAGGAGGAGCTCCATAACAAGTCAAGTGGTGCTTACAAAGCCTCATGTGAAGTTCCCACATCATCAAGTGAGAAACAAACCTTCAATGAAGAATTGAGCCTAATGGTGAAGAACTTCAACAAGTCCTATAAGAGTAGAAGCAAAGAGAGAAGTTCCAAGTCAAGGTCCTACAATGACAAAATATCTTCTAGTCGAGAGCGAAACTGCTACAATTGTGGAAGACCCGACACTACTCCAATGAGTGTACGGCCCCCTACAAGAGAAGAGAAGATTCTCCCAAAAGAATAAGTAAAAGAGAAGAATCACCATCGAGGGAGAGAAGGAGTAGGGATGATCGTTATGAACGAAGACCCTCTCGGATAAGCAAGGATTCGGAAAGGAAGGACAAGTCATCAAGGAGCTACACAAAACGAAGACATAAAGCTCATGTTGGTTAATGGGTATCCGGCTCCGACTCCGACAATCACTCCGAGAGAAGCTATCACTCCGACTTCGAATATACTCGAGATGAAGGTGTTGCCAGTCTAGCACTTGTGTCAACCAACTCCTACAACATATTTGATTCACCAAATGAAGGAATTGGAAGATGCTTCATGGCCAAAGGTCCAAATCTTATTGAAGGGAATCATAGAGAAAGGTATTTATAAGAGCCTTGCCGGGAATAAGCAATTCGAGGAAATTGTACGCAAGCAAGGAAGGCATCGGAAGAACCAAGGTATCGGTTTTGAACGAAAGTTCAATGCCAATGGAGTTGAGTGGGAAGAAGATCAATACCCCAAGACGAAGTTTGTTCCTCAACAAGAGAAGTATGATCCTACTTCTTTTAAAGGGACACAAGCTCAAGATGATCTTCCACCACAAGACCACAAGGAAAAAGGCAAGGACAACTGTAACGCCCCATATGTAACTTTCCCAATTTGTACTCCAACTCTTGCCGTTCCGGCATTAAGTTATATTTATTCCTCGGGTTTGGGTCTTTGTCTCCGTGTGTTGTTTTCGTTTTTCGTGCATCTCATATCATGTCATCACGTGCATTGCATTTGCATACATGTTCGTCTCATGCATTCGAGCATTTTCCCCGTTGTCCGTTTTGCATTCCGGCGCTTCGTTCTCCTCCGGTGGTCATTTCTAGCTTTCTTTCGTGTGTGGGGATTAAACATTTCCGTATTGGACCGAGACTTGCCATGTGGCCTTCGTTTACTACCGGTAAACCGCCTGTCAAGTTTCGGGTCATTTGGACTTCGTTTGATACTCCAACGGTTAAGCGAGGGACCGAAAACGCCTCGTGTCTGTTGCAGCCCAACACCCCTCCAATTTGGCCCAAAACCCACCAAACTCTGCTCCATCGTCTCGGTCATTCGATCACGATCGTGTGGGCGAAAACCGCACCTCATTTGGACTCTCCTAGCTCCACTTATGCCTATAAATAGGTCCCCCGAATTTCGGATCTCTCCCTCTCCCCGAAACCCTAAAAACTACCCCCGCCGCCGCCGGACATGTCCAGCACCGGCCGGACACATCACCGCCGCCAATCCTGAGGCGCCACGTGGCCCGCGCCTCCTCCCACCGCCGCCGGCCCGGGCAGCCCGCAACCGGCCCTCCCGGCCCGTTCCTCCGCCGCCGAGGCGACCTCGCCTCCCGAGCCATCTTCCCCGACGCCAGCCGCCTCTCCGCCACCTCGCCTCGTCACCATCGCCGCCGGCCACCGCCTCCTCTTCCCGGCGCACCCCGACGCCGGCCGACGCCAGCCGCCACCGCCCGGCGCCGGCGAGCACGCCGGCGACCGCGCCCCAGCGCACCCCCGCCTCGCCGGCCCCGGACCGGGCCCTCTCCGACCCCCGCCTCGCCGGCCGGTGTGCCCTCGCGCCAAGTCCGGCGACCCTCCGGTCGTCCTCAGTTCACGTGCCGCTACAGTGACCCGCGCCCGAACCCTAGATCTGGATCCACCCGGTTGACTTTTTCTCCTAACTCCCAGAATTTTTATGCAATCTTTGACCGCTCATAACTTTGCACCCGTGGCTCCGTTTTGGACATATGATATATCAAAATCTTTGTCTCGATGAGTACATCATTTCATTACATTGCATCATTTGCATTTGAGGTCATCTTGGTGCCCAAAATGCTGTTAGAAGGAGGCATCATGAGTTAAATTGCAGATCCGTTAGCTCAACATTGACTTTTCTCATTTTTTGCCATGATTATTGTGTGCATGATATGCCTGTGCCCCTTTGGGATGAATTGTTAAGCATGTTGTCTTCTTTCCAGAGGTGCCACCCATACATTTTTAGGATGTGTGTGTTGTCTTGTGCAAGCTTGCAAAGAGGGGTACCTGAGATTGCTGATTTCAGGGACTTAGTGAAAATCACTAAGTCTGGGATGTTTTAGTTCATGATGCTATATGTCCAGCTTGTTTCCTAGTGATCCGTGCCTCTTTTGAGGATGATCAATAAGAGTGGTTTGTTATGCTTGTTGTGCTTAATCCATCCATGTCTTTACTTGTTATGTTGGAGCACCCTAGGTTGAGTCAATCGAGCTCAACTTTTGCATCATTGTTAATTTGGGCAGATCGTGAACTCTTTTGCGATTTTGCTGGAGTTATTGCTAGTGATCCGTGCATGCTATGCCATTGTTCTTGCCATGTCTAGTTAGAATTTTGTGCCTTCTTTATGGATATATGCTTGCCTTGCCATGACTTGCACCGTAGTGACAGCATCGAGCTCGTTTACATGCCTCCGTGAGTTATAATTTCAGCATGTCCCAGTTTTCACTAAGTCTGAAAACTGATTGTGTTTCATCGATGTTCGTGTGCTCGTTAGAGTATTTTGTGAACCCTTTTGGCCCCAGGTCATTTCGGGTGTTTTGTTAAGCTTGTTGAGTAGCTCCATGCCATGCTCTTACTTGCCATGTTCAGGTTATGTTTCATGTTGTTTTGCTGCTCCGAAGAGAGCATCGTGGTCTGAAATTTCAGACTAGCGTTAATTTCGCTAAGTCTGAAATCTGTTTTGCTTATTCAGTTTTGCCATGCTTGTTTGAACCCCTTAATGGATGAATTTGCCTATGGCTCAGTCCTGGTGATTTGTTAAGCATCTTGTGTACATGCCTTCCATGTATTTTTTTTCATGTTTGGTGGCTGTAGCATGTTCATTTCGTTGCATTTAGGAGCCTACTTGCTGTAAATCGCAGATCGGTTCGTTTAGTAAAACGCTTGCCATTTCCAAACCGTAGCTCCGATTTCCATGATCTTTATATCGTTTTCAGGGGATTTCTTCCCCTCTATCTAGTGGCACACTTGGTTTTCCAAGTTGAAGCCAGGTTCGTGCATTTCCTATCACGTCTTGCATTTTGCATCCCGCATAGCATACCATATTTGCATGTTATTGGTTGCCCTTGCACGTGGTTGATTGTATCCTTGTTGCTTGTTTGTGTTGTTGGGTAGAGCCGGGAGACGAGTTCGCTAACGAGGAGCCCGTTGAGTTTGCTTTTGAGGATCCAGTCAACTCTGACAACTGTGCAGGCAAGATGATCGTACCCTCGAAATCACTACTATCTTTGCTTGCTAGTTTGCTCGCTCTTTTGCTTTGCCAATGCTACGATGCCTACCACTTGCTTGTCAGCCTCCCAATTGCCATGATTGAGCCTCTAACCCACCTTTTTCCTAGCAAACCGTTGATTGGCTATGTTACCGCTTTGCTCAGCCTCTTCTTATAGCGTTGCTAGTTGCAGGTGAAGATTGGAGTCGTTCCTTGTTGGATCATTTATTTACTTGTTGGGATATCATTATATTGCTATGTTATCTTTATTCATCTATATACTTGGTAAAGGGTGGAAGGCTCGGCCTCTCGCCTAGTGTTTTGTTCCACTCTTGCCGCCCTAGTTTCCGTCATATCGCTGTTATGTTCCCGGATTGTTGCGTCCCTTACGCGGTTGGGCTATAATGGGAACCCCTTGATAGTTCGCCTTGATTAAAGCTTTTCCAGCAATGCCCAACATTGGTTTTACCATTTGCCACCTACCCCTTTTTCCCTTGGGTTTCCGGAGCCCGAGGGTCATCTTTATTTTAGCCCCCCATGGGCCAGTGCTCCTCTGTGTGTTGGTCCGGAACGTCAGCCGCCGGTGGCCACCAAGGGCAACTCTGGGCTGGCCTACCGGAAGTTTGGACAATCTGAGTGTGCCCTGAGAAAGAGATATGTGCAGCTCCTATCGGGATTTGTCGGCACATTCGGGCGGTGTTGCTGGACTTGTTTTGACCTGTCGAATCATCTTGTTGTACCGAGATACCGAGTCTGATCGGTGTGCCTTGGGTGAAGGTCTATTCCTTCGTTGACCGTGAGAGCTTGTTATGGGCTAAGTTGGGACCCCCCTGCAGGGATTGATCTTTCGAAAGCTGTGCCCGCGGTTATGGGCAGATGGGAATTTGTTAATGTCCGGTTGTAGACAACTTGAACCTTAATTATTTAAAATGAATCAACTGAGTGTGTTGCTGTGATGGCCTCTTCTCAGCGGAGTCCGGGAAGTGGACACGGCGTTGGAGTTATGTTTGCGCAGGTTGCTCTCTAGTTTCCCGCTCATGCTTTGCCCCCTCTTCTCGCTCTCTTTTGCGAACAAGTTAGCCACCATATATGCTAGTCGCTTGCTGCAGCTCCACTTATACATTCCCCTTTCCTACCTATTAAGCTTAAATAGTCTTGATCGCGAGGGTGCGAGATTGTTGAGTCCATGTGGCTCACAGATTACTATTACACCAGATGCAGGGACAGATGATACCGCTCCAGATGGCGCGCTCGAGCTGAAGTGGGAGTACGACGAGGACTCTCAGCGTTACTATGTGTCTTTTCCTGATGATCAGTAGTGGTGCCTATTCGGGGTTAGATTCAGGGCCTTGTCGCATGTTGGGGGTCTTTTTCTATTTTGGCGCCGTAGTCGGGCCATGAGTGATTGTATGATGGATGTTATTTATGTACTTTGATTTGACGTGGCGAGTGTAAGCCAACTATGTTATTCCCCTTTATATTATTTATGTACATGGGATGTGTGATGATTTCCCGACTTGCAACATTGCTATCAATGCGGCTATGCCTCTAAGTCGTGCCTCGACACGTGGGAGATATAGCCGCATCGAGGGCGTTACAAGTTGGTAATCAGAGCCTTCCCCGACCTTAGGAGCCCCCATTGCTCGATCGTTTTTAGCAGCCGAGTTGTGTCTAGAAAAATGTTTTGAGTCCTTTAGGAATTATATATCGGAGAGCTTAGGAATTCTTTTTACTTCCCAGTCTCCTCATCGCTCTGGTAAGGCATCCTGACGTAGAGTTTTGACTCTTCTCTTCTCAAATTTCACTAAAAAAAATTTAGGATCATGCGAGTATCTTGGTTTTGTTCCGATGGCTTATGATGAGAATACTGTCTTGGTGCCTCCTGTCAGGGGTTTAGTGGAAGTGTCCCGGGGAGTTGAGCTCTGAGGTGTTGTCATCATAATTCTATTGTTGCAATTCTGGCATACTTGAGATATGTGCGCGACATCGAAAATCTCCTTTATGCAGTTCGTTGGTGAGATAACCTCGACGCCACCCAGTACTGGGGCGGGAGTTCGGGAGTATCGCCATAACTTGTATAACGGATGCTTTTCGAAGGTTGAGATAGATGGTTTCCGAAGGTTTCTTGGTTATGTGTTGAAGGATGGATGCAGCTGGATGTAGGATTTGCTAGCTTGGGTGAGATATTATGCTTCCCCTGTATCCCCAACACCTGATTGCATAACCGGAAAGTTTCAGGAGTTTCATAGGTGGGAATTCTAGTAGCTCTTAGGTAATCCTTCCAACAGATGTATGATATGAAATTGGGGTTCGACGTCTAGTGGTTCGCCTATTCACGGTCGATTTTACAGTGGTCTCATTGTGTCTTAAAGAGTCCTTGGCTATGCTGACTCGGGGACGCTTCGTATGTCATGTGCACTGCCTTGTACATGATGGTGCTGTACGATCGAGCCCGTGTAGGTCCTACCACGAAAACTTCGGATGAAATTTCTATCATACGTTTGTTCCGGCTTATTCTACAAGCCAACCCTTGGTTTTTATTTTCACTTGTGGCATTCGAGTTGCTTCGACGTCATATGTTGATTCCATCCCTCGTTGATGTACCTCTTCTACCTGATTCTTCGTGGCTTCGCAATTTAGGAATATGTGACCACTTCAAGAGAAGTGCATTCGTTCATTGTGTTCGGATGTGAAGACTTTATGTTGCAATTTTCATTCCGTTGGATTCAGCTTCAATATTTGTCTATTTGTGTGCTAATGGTGGTCAACCTCTTCAGGATGGCTCCTCCAACGCGCACGACTCCGAACACAGATCCGCCGCCACCTCCGCCTCCTCCGGAAGCATGGCAAGCTGTGATGGCCGCTACTAATGCAAATACACAGCTGATCATGCAAATCATCCAAGAGCGGAATCAAAGCAATCAAGGGAATCAAGGCAACAACCAGAACCATTTTGCAACTCTGAACCAGTTCCTCGCAAATGGTCCAAAGACGTTCAACAACTGCGTTGAGGCTACCGATGCTGATGATTGGTTAGTCGATCTGGGCAAGCATTTTGAATGCAGCAACATCAGACCTGAAGATTTCTTCAAGTTCGCTTCTTTCCAGCTCAAAGATCAGGCCGCAGAGTGGTTCCAGCAGTACCAGGATTCCAGAGGTGGACGTTTGATCACTTGGGATGATTTCCGTCGGGATTTCCGAGCTCGTCACATTCCTCAAAGTGTGACTGAAAGCAAACGTGAAGAATTCCGCAATCTAAAGCAAGGCTCTTTGTCTGTCTATGACTACAACAAGTTGTTCCAGAAGCTCGCCCATTTTGGCAAGCAGGATGTTCCTGATGAGAAGAGCATGATCTATCAGTTCAGGGGTGGTCTCCGTGAAGAAATTCAGCTCTCTCTTGTCCTCTTCGAGCCGCTGAGATACGATGAGTTCTACAACATGGCACTGAAGCAAGAGGCTGCTCAGTTAAGGTGTGATGCTTCCAGGAAGCGAGTCAGAGACACTACGCCTTCTTCCTCTACTCAAGTGGCCAAGCAGCAGAAGTATTGGCTTCCTCCTCCTCCGTTCCGTCAGCCGTATCAGCAGAAGAGCAAAGGTGGCAGTGGTTCATCCCACCCACCCAACCCAGGCTTTCAGAACAAGACTTCGTCTCAAGCTCCAAGATCGAGTGCTCCGTACCACCGTCCGCTCTCAGAGGTCACGTGCAACAAGTGCCAACAGAAGGGTCACTATGCCAACAAGTGTTTCAACCAGAGGCGTCTTCCTCCTCCTCCTCCTCCTATCAGATCGGCAAGTATAGCTGTGGTCAAGCATAATCCAAAGCACGCCAAGGTCAACTTGCTGAATGCAGCTCAGGCAGAGGATTCTTTAGATGTCATCATGGGTAACCTTCTTGTTAATGATATTCTTGCAAAAGTTCTTTCTGATACAGGTGCATCGCATTGTTTCATCTCGAAGCCTTTTGCATCTAAGCATGAGTTGATTTCCCAAGCGATGCATAGTCCGTTAGCAGTGGTCTCTCCTGGTAAATGTTTGCTCGCCAACCAGGAGATTCCGGATATTTCCATCATGTTGGGTGATTTCAAGTTCCTCGCTTCTCCAATGGTTCTTGGTAATTCTAATATCGATCTTATTCTTGGGATGGACTGGCTCTCTAAACATAAAGCTCAGCATGATTGTGCAGCCAGGCAGATTCAACTGACTCATTCGTCTGAGGATGTCATTGTCTTTGCTGCTCGGGATAATACCATCCGGTTGTTTTCTCTCAATGAGAAGGGTGAATTGGATGCTATTTCGCAGATTCTGGTTGTTTGTGAGTATCAAGACGTCTTCCCAGAAGAACTCCCAGGCATGCCTCCAAACCGGCCGGTTGAATTTGTTATTGAACTTGAGCCCGGCACGGAACCTGTGTGCAAATGTCCCTACAAGCTCGGCCCCGAAGAGTTGAAGGAGTTGAAGAAACAACTCGATGTTCAAGAAAGAATGGGTCTCATTCGGCCTAGTACTCCTCCGTGGGGTTGTGGTGTTCTTTTTGTGAAGAAGAAGGATGGAACGGACCGACTTTGTGTTGATTATCGTCCATTGAACAAGAAGACCATCAAGAACAAGTATCCACTTCCCAACATCAATGAGCTGTTCGAACAACTCAAGGGTGCCCAAGTATTCTCCAAGCTTGACCTCCGTATGGGTTATCATCAAATTTGCATTCGTGAGCAAGATATTCCCAAGACGGCGTTCAGGACAAGCTATGGGTCATATGAATACACTATCATGTCTTTTGGCCTCGCCAACGCTCCTCCGACGTTCTCTCGCATGATGAACTTCATCTTCAACCCCTACACCAACGACTTCGTTTTGGTCTATCTCGACGACATTCTGGTTTTCTTGAAGAACAAGGAAGATCATGCCAAACACTTGCGTTTGGTTCTTGACAAGCTCAGGGAACATCAGTTCTACGCCAAGTTCTCCAAGTGTGAATTTTGGCTCGATGAGGTTCTTTATCTTGGTCATATCATCTCTGCCAAGGGAATTTCCGTGGATCCTGAGAAGGTGTCTGCAATTGTTAATTGGGAACCTCCTCAGAATGTGAAGCAACTCCGTAGCTTCCTCGGTCTCGCAAGCTACTGCCGAAGATTCGTTGAAACCTTTTCCAAGATCGCGAAGCCTCTCTCAAATCTTCTTCAGAAGCACGTCAAGTACGTTTGGTCTCCGGAGTGTGATATTGCTTTCAACGCTTTGAAAGAGAAATTGATCACTGCTCCAGTTCTAACTCCGCCTAATGAAACCAAGCCGTACGAGGTCTTTTGTGATGCCTCTCTCCAAGGTCTAGGTGCTGTACTGATGGAAGAGAAGAAAGTTGTTGCTTATACCTCTCGCCAGTTGAAGCCTAATGAGAAGAACTACCCCACTCATGATCTCGAGTTGGCGGCAGTTGTGCACACGTTGTTGACTTGGAGACATCTTCTCTTGGGAAGAAAAGTGGACATTTTCACTGATCACAAGAGTCTCAAGTACATCTTCACTCAGCCCAATCTCAACCTCAGGTAGACTCGATGGGTCAAAATGATTCAAGAGTACAATCTGAGTATCGAGTATACTCCAGGCAAGGCTAATGTGATTGCTGACGCTTTGAGCAGAAAAGCATATTGCAACAGTCTGATTCTGAAGCCTTATCAACCCGAGCTTTGTGAAGCTTTCCGCAAACTTAATCTGCAAGTTGTTCCTCAAGGTTTCCTCGCCAACCTTCAAGTCTCTTCTACCTTGGAAGACCAGATTCGCCAAGCCCAGCTTCTTGATGCTATGGTGAAAAAGGTGAAGATTGGTATTGCAAAGAGTCAGTCCAAGTACAAGTGCTACCGACTTGATGACAAGGACACTCTCTTCTTCGAGGATCGAATTGTTGTGCCCAAAGGCGAACTTCGTAAAGTGATCATGAACGAGGCTCACAACTCTCTCCTCTCCATCCACCCTGGTAGCACGAAGATGTATCAAGATCTGAAGCAAACTTATTGGTGGACTCGAATGAAGCGCGAGATCGCTCAATTCGTGAATGAATGTGATGTCTGCAGAAGAGTCAAGGCAGAACACCAAAGGCCAGCAGGTCTCCTCCAACCTCTTGCCATTCCAGAATGGAAGTTTGACCACATTGAAATGGACTTCGTGACTGGGTTTCCTAAGTCCAAGCGTGGCAATGATGCTATATTTGTTGTCATCGACAAGCTCACCAAAGTGGCTCATTTCCTGCCTATCAAAGAGTCAATCACTGCAGCTCAATTGGCGGAACTCTACACCTCTCGAATTGTCTCTCTGCACGGTATTCCTCAAGTGATATCTTCAGACCGTGGCAGCATCTTTACCTCCAAGTTTTGGGATTCTTTTCAGAAGGCCATGGGCACCAACATTTGCTTCAGCACTGCTTTCCATCCTCAAACAAGCGGTCAAGTCGAGCGTGTCAACCAGATTCTTGAAGATATGCTCAGGGCTTGTGTTATATCCTTCGGCATGAAGTGGGAGGATTGTCTTCCTTATGCTGAATTCTCATACAACAACAATTTTCAAGCAAGTTTGGGCAAGGCCCCTTTTGAAATTCTGTATGGTAGGAAGTGCCGTACACCTCTCAACTGGTCTGAAACCGGTGAACGTCAGCTGCTGGGTAATGACCTAATCACAGAGGCAGAGGAAATGTGCAAGGTCATTCGTGATAACCTCAAAGCAGCCCAATCCCGCCAGAAGAGCTACTATGATAGTAAGCACCGTGATTTGGCTTTCGAGATCGGAGATCATGTTTACCTCCGCGTCTCTCCTATGAAAGGGACTCGTCGCTTCGGTATCAAAGGGAAGCTTGCCCCTAGATACGTCGGGCCTTTCAAGATTGTCAGCAAGAGAGGTGACCTCGCCTATCAACTCGAGCTTCCTGCAAACTTTGCTAATGTTCATGATGTGTTCCATGTCTCCCAGCTCCGAAAGTGCTTCAAGACGCCTGAGCGCACCGTCAACTTCGAGGACATTGAGCTCCAAGAAGATCTCTCCTACCGTGAGCACCCAGTTGCAATCCTTGAAGAGACTGAACGCAGAACTCGCAACAAGTCAATCAAATTTCTCAAAATCAAGTGGTCACACTATTCCGACCGTGAAGCTACCTGGGAACGCGAGGATCACCTCCATTCTGAGTACCCGGAGTTCTTTCAGTCCTAGATCTCGGGACGAGATCTTTTCGTAGTGGTGGAGTGTTGTAACGCCCCATATGTAACTTTCCCAATTTGTACTCCAACTCTTGCCGTTCCGGCATTAAGTTATATTTATTCCTCGGGTTCGGGTCTTTGTCTCTGTGTGTTGGTTTTGTTTTTCGTGCATCTCATATCATGTCATCACGTGCATTGCATTTGCATACATGTTCGTCTCATGCATTCGAGCATTTTCCCCGTTGTCCATTTTGCATTCCGGCGCTTCGTTCTCCTCCGGTGGTCATTTCTAGCTTTCTTTCGTGTGTGGGGATTAAACATTTCCGGATTGGACCGAGACTTGCCATGTGGCCTTGGTTTACTACCGGTAGACCGCCTGTCAAGTTTCAGGTCATTTGGACTTCGTTTGATACTCCAACGGTTAACCGAGGGACCGAAAAGGCCTCGTGTGTGTTTCAGCCCAACACCCCTCCAATTTGCCCAAAACCCACCAAACTCTACTCCATCGTCTCGGTCGTTCGATCATGATCGTGTGGGCGAAAACCGCACCTCATTTGGACTCTCCTAGCTCCACTTATGCCTATAAATAGGTCCCCCGAATTTCGGATCTCTCCCTCTCCCCGAAACCCTAAAAACTACCCCCGCTGCCGCCGGACATGTCCAGCACCGGCCGGACACATCGCCGCTGCCAATCCTGAGGCACCACGTGGCCCGCGCCTCCTCCCACCGCCGCCGGCCCGGGCAGCCCGCAACCGGCCCTCCCGGCCCGTTCCTCCGCCGCCGAGGCGACCTCGCCTCCCGAGCCATCTTCCCCGACGCCAGCTGCCTCTCCGCTGCCTCGCCTCGTCACCATCGCCGCCGGCCACCGCCTCCTCTTCCCGGCGCGCCCCGACGCCGGCCGACGCCAGCCGCCACCGCCCGGTGCCGGCGAGCACGCCGGCGACCGCGCCCCAGCGCACCCCCGCCTCGCCGGCCCCGGACCGGGCCCTCTCCGACCCCCGCCTCGTCGGCGGCGTGCCCTCGCGCCAAGTCCGGCGACCCTCCGGTCGTCCTCGGTTTGCGTGCCTCTACAGTGACCCGCACCCGAACCCTAGATCTGGATCCACCCGGTTGACTTTTTCTCCTAACTCCCAGAATTTTTATGCAATCTTTGACCGCTCATAACTTTGCACCCGTGGCTCCGTTTTGGACATATGATATATCAAAATCTTCGCCTCGACGAGTACATCATTTCATTACATTGCATCATTTGCATTTGAGGTCATCTTGGTGCCAAAAATGCTGTTAGAAGTAGGCATCGTGAGTTAAATTGCAGATCCGTTAGCTCAACATTGACTTTTGTCATTTTTTGCCATGATTATTGTGTGCATGATATGCCTGTGCCCCTTTGGGATGAATTGTTAAGCATGTTGTCTTCTTTCCAGAGGTGCCACCCATACATTTTTAGGATGTGTGTGTTGTCTTGTGCAAGCTTGCAAAGAGGGGTACCTGAGAATGCTGATTTCAGGGACTTACTGAAAATCACTAAGTCTGGGATGTTTTAGTTCATGATGCTATATGTCCAGCTTGTTTCCTAGTGATCTGTGCCTCTTTTGAGCATGATCAGTAAGAGTGGTTTGTTATGCTTTTTGTGCTTAATCCATCCATGTCTTTACTTGTTATGTTGGAGCACCCTAGGTTGAGTTAATCGAGCTCAACTTTTGCATCGTTGTTAATTTTGGAAGATCGTGAACTCTTTTGCAATTTTGCCGGAGTTATTGCTAGTGATCCGTGCATGCTATGCCATTGTTCTTGCCATGTCTAGCTAGAATTTTGTGCCTTCTTTATGGATATATGCTTGCCTTGCCATGACTTGCACCGTAGTGAGAGCATCGAGCTCGTTTACATGCCTCCGTGAGTTATAATTTCAGCATGTCCCAGTTTTCACTAAGTCTGAAAACTGATTGTGTTTCATCGATGTTCGTGTGCTCGTTAGAGTATTTTGTGAACCCTTTTGGCCCCAGGTCATTTTGGGTGATTTGTTAATCTTGTTGAGTAGCTCCATGACATGCTCTTATTTGCCATGTTAATGTTATGTTTCATGTTGTTTTGATGCTCCGAAGAGAGCATCGTGGTCTGAAATTTTAGACTAGCGTTAATTTCGCTAAGTCTGAAATCTGTTTTGCTTATTCAGTTTTGCCATGCTTGTTTGAACCCCTTAATGGATGAATTTGCCTATGGCTCAGTCCTGGTGATTTGTTAAGCATCTTGTGTACATCCCTGCCATGTATTTTGTTTTCATGTTTGGTGGCTGTAGCATGTTCATTTCGTTGCATTTAGGGGCCTACTTGCTGTAAATCGCAGATCGGTTCGTTTAGTAAAACGCTTGCCATTTCCAAACCGTAGCTCCGATTTCCGTGGTCTTTATATCGTTTTCAGGGGATTTCTTCCCCTCTATCCAGTGGCACACTTGATTTTCCAAGTTGAAGCCAGGTTCGTGCATTTCCTGTCACGTCTTGCATTTTGCATCCCGCATAGCATACCATATTTGCATGTCATTGGTTGCCCTTGCATGTGGTTGATTGTATCCTTGTTGCTTGTTTGTGTTGTTGGGTAGAGCCGGGAGACGAGTTCGCTAACGAGGAGCCCGTTGAGTTTGCTTTTGAGGATCCAGTCAACTCTGACAACTGTGCAGGCAAGATGATCATACCCTCGAAATCACTACTATCTTTGCTTGCTAGTTTGCTCGCTCTTTTGCTTTGCCAATGCTACGATGCCTAACACTTGCTTGTCAGCCTCCCAATTGCCATGATTGAGCCTCTAACCCACCTTTGTCCTAGCAAACTGTTGATTGGCTATGTTACCGCTTTGCTCAGCCTCTTCTTATAGCGTTGCTAGTTGCAGGTGAAGATTGGAGCCGTTCCTTGTTGGATCATTTATTTACTTGTTGGGATATCATTATATTGCTATGTTATCTTTATTCATCTATATACTTGGTAAAGGGTGGAAGGCTCGACCTCTCGCCTAGCGTTTTGTTCCACTCTTGCCGCCCTAGTTTCCGTCATATCGGTGTTATGTTCCCAGATTGTTGCGTCCCTTACGCGGTTGGGCTATAATGGGAACCCCTTGATAGTTCGCCTTGATTAAAGCTTTTCCAGCAATGCCCAACATTGGTTTTACCATTTGCCACCTACCCCTTTTTCCCTTGGGTTTCCGGAGCCCGAGGGTCATCTTTATTTTAGCCCCCCACGGGCCAGTGCTCCTCTGAGTGTTGGTCCGGAACGTCAGCCGCCGGTGGCCACCAGGGGCAACTCTGGGCTGGCCTACCGGAAGTTTGGACAATCTGAGTGTGCCCTGAGAAAGAGATATGTGCAGCTCCTATCGGGATTTGTCGGCACATTCGGGCGGTGTTGCTGGACTTGTTTTGACCTGTCGAATCATCTTGTTGTACCGGGATACCGAGTCTGATCGGTGTGCCTTGGGTGAAGGTTTATTCCTTCGTTGACCGTGAGAGCTTGTTATGGGCTAAGTTGGGACCCCCCTGCAGGGATTGATCTTTCGAAAGCCGTGCCCGCAGTTATGGGCAGATGGGAATTTGTTAATGTCCGGTTGTAGACAACTTGAACCTTAATTATTTAAAATGAATCAACTGAGTGTGTTGCCGTGATGGCCTCTTCTCGGCGGAGTCCGGGAAGTGGACACGGCGTTGGAGTTATGTTTGTGCAGGTTGCTCTCTAGTTTCCCGCTCATGCTTTGCCCCCTCTTCTCGCTCTCTTTTGCGAACAAGTTAGCCACCATATATGCTAGTCGCTTGCTGCAGCTCCACTTATACATTCCCCTTTCCTACCTATTAAGCTTAAATAGTCTTGATCGCAAGGGTACGAGATTGCCGAGTCCCCGTGGCTCACAGATTACTATTACACCAGATGCAGGGACAGATGATACCGCTCCAGATGGCGCGCTCGAGCTGAAGTGGGAGTACGACGAGGACTCTCAGCGTTACTATGTGTCTTTTCCTGATGATCAGTAGTGGTGCCTATTCGGGGTTAGATTCAGGGCCTTGTCGCATGTTGGGGGTCTTTTTCTATTTTGGCGCCGTAGTCGGGCCATGAGTGATTGTATGATGGATGTTATTTATGTACTTTGATTTGACGTGGCGAGTGTAAGCCAACTATGTTATTCCCCTTTATATTATTTATGTACATGGGATGTGTGATGATTTCCCGACTTGCGACATTGCTATCAATGCGGCTATGCCTCTAAGTCGTGCCTCGACACGTGGGAGATATAGCCGCATCGAGGGCGTTACAACTACCTTCAAGAGGAAATTGATGCATTTGAAGAAGCTCCTAAGGCCTTGGTCAAGTGGGTTCCCAAGACTACATCAAGTTACACTTCATCAAGTACAACTACAACTCCGAGGATTCCCATCAAGATGGTGTGGATCCTGAATAAGAAGAACTAGAGAGTTCTTGAGGGTGACTCCGTCAACATACTTCACTCCTATCATTTTGGCAAGAACAAGTGCAATCAACTTCCACATCGTGCACTAGTTCAAGGAGTCACAAACCCTCTTGTTGGTAAGACAAGGGACAAGGTAAACTAATGCTTTCATGGACATCATCTTGTGGGTGCATCACTCTATGTCTATGGATATCCTTGTTTGTTCCTTGTGGGACTAACCCGTGTAGGTATTGAAAGTGCAACTCACTCCAAAGGATAGCTCCGAATGATCTACATCAACTTAGAGCATCCACATCTTCAACACCTACATGAAGTCATCGTCGACAAAACCCAAGGTTAGTTCATCCCTCTTAGGGGGGATCTCACATCTAGGGGGAGCTTTACTCTAAGAATTGAGTTAAAGCAACTCTAATGGTGTGAACACAACAACGCTTTATGTAAAAGTGGTAACCCCACTTGTGCTTAAACGATGAGTATGACCTATGATCAAATGTTCTCATTTGACTCCTAAGTCAATATACTCATATATAGATGACCTAGTCGTCGCCAATTGCTTGATACATGCTAGAATTGTTTGTGCATGCTTTGCCACATATTTCATTTGTCATTTTATTGTGTGAGCATGTTGGTAGCATAATTTACTCATTCGAGGACATCCACTTGTTGTTTTGATTGGTTGGTTTCTTTTTCTCTTGCCAAGTGGATGGACAAGAATGCCTAAGAACCTTCTCTAGCTATCTATGCTCTTCTCGTCTCAGACTCTATTCATGATGCATCACAAAATTTGATCAAGTCAGATCTGAACCACTTTGTGTGAGGAACACTCGGAGTCCCCGATTCGTCATAGACTTAAACTTCCAAAACTTCTTTGTGCGTTTTGGTCTGACCGATTCATCCATTTCGGTCATACCGAGATCACAAAGTCGATCTAGGTTTTTAATCTCGGTGCAACTGATTTGAACTTTTCGGTCACACCAAGTTCTAGTAACTGCTTGCAGTTATGCATCTCGGTGCCACCGAGTTGTTCCACTCGGTCACACCAACAGGGTCAGGCTATGTACCCACGGGCCAAAATTTGGAAAACTTTCTGAACCTCTTCGCCCGCGCTCAGCCTGCTCTGCCTCCCTGGGTCTCCGGATCATCCTCTTCGTCGCCAGCCGCCTCCAGTCGCTGGTCTCCGCCGCCATCAACGGGATCGTCTCCGCCGTTGCCGATCTAGCAAGTCCATCGCCGAACTAGGGTATGGACTTGATCTTTGTGTTGTTCCCACTCTGATTCCCCAGCACATTGTTTTGCCATGTATCTTGCCACGATTGAGACTATTCTATCCATCGAAAACACTCTGTAGTTTAGTTGTGGATTGAAAATTTAGGGTTAGGTTTCCGCCAAAACCATCTCGGACCGACCGAGTTGTTGAAATCGGTTCCACCGATTTGGCTCAGGCCATTGCACATGTGATTCTCGGTCTGACCGAGAATTGCAACTCGGTGTGACCGAGTTCGAGTCTTTGTGAAACCCTAGCAGTTTCGGTGCCACCAAACTGTGACTCGGTCTGACCGAGTTCACTAGTTTAGGTTCCAACAGCTGCTTCGGTATCACCGAGATTTCAAATCAGTAGATCCGAAATGCTCTCTGTGGAAAACTAAAACTAAGTTTTTGATTCATTCTTTTCAAAAACCTCTGCACTTTGTGATGCTCATCCACTCTACCTCGTCTATAATCTATTCACAAGGTCTGCTGTCAGTGTTTGCATCATGTCAAATCAGAGTGACAGTCAGAACAAATCTGAGGAGCAAGTGAACTTGAGTGAGGGCACTAGTCCCTCTAGCAGCTTTGATGAAGGAAGCAGAAGTACCCCCAGCAACTTGCCTAAGGCAGCCACCAGGACCAGAAGGAAGAAAACCTCAGATTCTGAGGATGAGGACTATGTGGCTGCTGAGGAAGAGGCCACCTCAAAGAGGAAAGTCCTGAAAAAGGAATATGGCATAGCTGCTGCCACTAAGCCAGGGATGAAGCAAAAGGTTCCTGCCAAGAGAGCTCCCATGTCAAAAGCCAGAACATCCACTCAAGAGACTTTGGGATCTGCACCCAAAGAGCAGGTTGTGGCAGAAAAGAAAAGAAAGGAAAGGGTCAAGAAGACCACTGATAACCCACAAGTATAGGGGATCGCAATAGTTTTCGAGGGTAGAGTATTCAACCCAAATTTATTGATTCGACACAATGGGACCCAAAGAATATTCTCAAGTATTGGCAGCTGAGTTGTCAATTCAACCACACCTGGAAACTTAATATCTGCAGCAAAGTGTTTAGTAGCAAAGTAATATGATAGTAGTGGTAACGGTAACAAAAGGTAACAGTAGTAAAAGTAATGTTTTTGGTATTTTGTAATGATGATAGCAATAGCAACGGAAAAGTAAATAAGCGGAGAACAATATATGGAAAGCTCGTAGGCAATGGATCGGTGATGGAGAATTACGCCGGATGCGGTTCATCATGTAACAGTCATAACCTAGGGTGACACAGAACTAGCTCCAGCTCATTGATATAATGTAGGCATGTATTCCGAATATAGTCATACGTGCTTATGGAAAAGAACTTGCATGACATCTTTTTTCCTACCCTCCCGTGGCAGCGGGGTCCTTACGGAAACTAAGGGATATTAAGGAATCCTTTTAATAGAGAACCGGAACAAAGCATTAACACATAGTGAATACATGAACTCCTCAAACTACGGTCATCACCGGTAAGTATCCCGATTATTGTCACTTCGGGGTTAACGGATCATAACACATAATAGGTGACTATAGACTTGCAAGATAGGATCAAGAACACTCATATATTGATGAAAACATAATAGGTTCAGATCTGAAATCATGGCACTCGGGCCCTAGTGACAAGCATTAAGCATAGCAAAGTCGTAGCAACATCAATGTCAGAACATAGTGGATACTAGGGATCAAACCCTAACAAAACTAACTCGATTGCATGATAGATCCCATCCAACCCATCATCGTCCAGCAAGCCTACGATGGAATTACTCACGCACGGCGATGAGCATCATGAAATTGGTGATGGAGGATGATTGATGATGACGATGGCGACGGATTCCCCTCTCCGGAGCCCCGAACAGACTCTAGATCATCCCTCCCAAGAGGTTTTAGGGCTTGGCGGTGGCTCCATATCGTAAAACACGATAATTTCTTCTCTCTGATTTTTTTCTCCCCGAAACTCAATATATGGAGGTGGAGTTAGAGTCAGAGAGGCAACAGGGGGCCCACGAGGTAGGGGGCGCCCCCCACCCTCGTGGCAAGGTGGTGGGCCCCCTGGCCTTCATCTTTTCCAGGTATTTTTCTTATTTTCTGAAAAGTGGCTCCATGAAGTTTCAGGTCATTTCGAGAACGTTTGCTCCTGCACATAAATAACACCATGGTGATTCTGCTGAAAACAGCGTTAGTCCGGGTTAGTTCCATTCAAATCATGCAAGTTAGAGTCCAAAACAAGGGCAAAAGTGTTTGGAAAAGTAGATACGTTGCAGACGTATCAACTCCCCCAAGCTTAAACCTTTGCTTGTCCTCAAGCAATTCAGTTGACAAACTGAAAGTGATAAAGAAAAACTTTTACAAACTCTGTTTGCTCTTGTTGTTATAAATATGTAAAGCCAGCATTCAAGTTTTCAGCAAAGATTATAACTAACCACATTCACAATAACGCATAGGTCTCAAGTTTACTCATATCAATGGCATAATCAACTAGAGAGGCATAATAATAAATCTCGGATGACAACACTTTCTCAAAACAATCATAATTTGATATAACAAGATGGTATCTCGCTAGCTCTTTCTGAGACCGCAAAACATAAATGCAGAGCACCTTTAAAGACCAAGGACTGACTAGACATTGTAATTCATGGTAAAAGAGATCCAGTCAAGTCATACTCAATGTAAACTAACAGTAATGAATGCAAATGACAGCGGTGCTCTCCAACTGGTGCTTTTTAATAAGAGGATGATGACTCAGCATAAAAGTAAATAGATAGGCCCTTCGCAGAGGGAAGCGGGGATTTGTAGAGGTGCTAGATCTCGGTTTTGAAACAGAGGTGAATAATATTTTGAGCGGTATACTTTCGTTGTCAACATAACAACCAAGAGATGGCGATATCTTCCATGCTACACACATTATAGGCGGTTCCCAAACAGAATGGTAAAGTTTATACTCCCCCTTCCACCAACAAACATCAATCCATGGCTTGCTCGAAACAACGAGTGCCTCCAACTAACAAGAGTCCCAGGGGGAGTTTTGTTTGCAATTATTTTGATTTAGTTTGCATAAAGCAAGGGACTGGGCATCCCGGTGACCAGCCATTTATCTCGTGAGTGAGGAGCGCAGTCCACTCCTCTTGAGAATAACCCGCCTAACATGGAAGATACAGACAGCCCTAGTTGATACATGAGCTATTCGAGTATACAAAACAGGATATTTATTTGAAGGTTTAGAGTATGGCACATACAAATTTACTTGGAACAACAGGTAGATACCATATATAGGTAGGTATAGTGGACTCATGTGGAATAACTTTGGGGTTTAAGGAGTTTGGATGCACAAGCAGTACCGCTTAGTACAGGTGAAGGCTAGAAAAAGACTGGGACGCAACCAGCTAGAGAGCGACAACAGTCATGAACATGCATTAAAATTAATCAACACCGAATGCAAGCATGAGTAGGATATAATCCACCATGAACATAAATATCGTGAAGGCTATGTTGATTTTGTTTCAACTACATGCGTGAACATGTGCCAAGTCAAGTCACTTAAATCATTCAAAGGAGGATACCACCCTATCATACCACATCATAACCATTTTAATAGCATGTTGGCACGCAAGGTAAACCATTATAACTCATAGCTAATCAAGCATGGCACAAGAAACTATGATCTCTAGTTGTCATTGCAAACATGTTTATTCATAATAGGCTAAATCAGGAACGATGAACTAATCATATTTACAAAAAGAAAAGAGGTCGAGTTCATACCAGCTTTTCTCATCTCAGCCAGTCCATCATATAACGTCATAATTGCCTTTCACTTGCATGACCGAACGATGTGAATAACAATAATATTGCACGTGCATTGGACTAAGCTGGAATCTGCATGCATTCAATAAATAGGAGAAGACAATGCAATATGGGCTCTTTTGTCAGATCAACAATAATGCATATAAGAGCCACTTCAACAATTTAATTATGGTCTTCTCCTATCGACCCCCAAAGAAAAGAAAAGAAATAAAACTATTTACACGGGAAAGCTCCCAACAAGCAAAAGAACATGAAATATTTTTCGGTTTTCTTTTTAATTACTAATACAAGCATGGAAATTAAAACTAGCTAGAAGCTACAACTATTTTTTTGTTTTTCTTAAGGTTTATTAAACACACAAGAAGAAAGCATAAAAAGGAAAATAAACTAGCATGGATGATACAATGAAAAAGTATGGGCGCCGACATCTAGCAATGAGTGTGTTAACATAAATGTAATGTTGGTGGGAAATACGTACTCCCCCAAGCTTAGGCTTTTGGCCTAAGTTGGTCTATGGCCACGGCTGGCCTGGCGGATATCCATAATAGTAGTTGGGGTCGTACTGCAATGCAGCAGCTATCACCTGCTGAGCTGTAGCGTGGCGACGAGCGGCCTCCTCTCTCCTCTCGTACTCATCTGCCTCCTCTCTGGTAATAGTATATCCTCCTCTTGCCTGATAATCAAAGAAGGCAGGAGCAGGGAGAGTAATACGGACAGCACGGTGTCTGTCAAAGATTAGTCGATACTGGAGAGGTGATTTGTTCCTCTCGACAAACTGGTCGTGAACCATAGCATTAAAATCTAGATAAGCAGGAGGTAATTCAATATCATCTTCGCGTATGGCTATACCAAGAAAATTAGCTATGCGGGTTGCATAAATTCCACCAAAGAAATCTCCATTAAGTCTATTAAGATGCAACCTACGTGCAACAATGGCTCCCAAATTATATGATTTGTCTCCTAACACAGCACTCCTAAGAATACTAAGATTAGGGAAACACATGTGACATGCCTCATCTTTACCATTAATGCATCTACCTATGAAGAGAGCAAAATAATGTATAGCAGGAAAGTGAATGCTCCCTATTGTAGCTTGTGTTATATCTCTAGATTCCCCCACAGTTATACTAGCAAGAAAATCTCTAAATTCAGATTTGCGAGGATCCCTGATACTACCCCATTGTGGAAGTTTGCAAGCAGTGGTAAAATCCTCTGAGTCCATAGTGTAAGAATTTTCATAAAGATCAAACAGGACAGTTGGAGAATTACGTGGAGATGAAAATTCAAACCTCCTCACAAAGGAATTAGTGAGCTGGTGATACTAGCTGCACTTCTCTTCCTCGAAGCTCACAAGATCAGCGTTACGCAAATATGCATTAAATTCTTCCTTAATTCTCGCTCGATCCATAAAGTTCTCAGAAGGCCATTCACAAGGACGCATTGGAGCGTCTCTTGGTGGCTCTTCATCAGCATCACACATTGCAAGCCTGGGTCCTAGCTTCCTTGAAGAACCACCTTGGAACATTTTCCTAAGCATATTTCTTCCTCTGAAAAATTCTGAAAATTTTTAGTAACTTCAAAATAAAAGTAAACCAAACTCAACAATATTGATAGCAACTACTCCTACAAGTGCATAGGGCCTATATCATGCATCAAAACTACTTTTGACCATATAAATTTGACATGCAAGCTCAAGAACAGGGCCACCTAAGTAGCAAAAATTTGCAATGAATAAAGCACTAGAACAAAAACTAATTGGACCAATGGAGGAGTCACATACCAAGGAACAATCTCCCCAAGCAGTTTTGTGAGAGGTGCTTTGAGCAAGGAGATCAAAAATGGCAGCAAAGTGAGCTAGAACTCGTGCTTGAGCTGGATATTCGCGTTTGTGGGAGGAAGATGAAGTGTGTGGGTGCAGAAATAAGTGGAGGAGGGCCACCATGGGCCCACGAGGCAGGGGGCACCCTAGAGGGGTGGGCGCGCCCTCCACCCTCGTGGGCAGGTGGTTGACCCCCCTGGTGTGTTCTTAGTTCCATAAATCCTCAAATATTCTAGAAAAAATCATATTTAAATTTCAGGGCATTGGAGAACTTTTATTTTCGAGGTATTTTTATATTGCACAGATAATCAGATAGCAGACAGAAAAATATTTATTTTTATTTTATTTAATATAAATAACATAAAGTAAAAGTGGGGTACAGAAGGTTGTGCCTTCTAGTTTCATCCATCTCATGATCATCGAAAGGAATCCACTAACAAGGTTGATCAAGTTTTGTTAACGAACTCATTTCGAATAACATGGAACCAGAGAAATTTCGAATAACACTATGTTACCTCAACGGGGATATGCACATCCCCAATAATAAGAATATCATATTTATTCTTGACAGTAGGAAGAGGAAATTCAAAACCTCCAAATATAATTGATGGAATTTTTCCAATAGAGTTGATACTATGAACTTGAAGTTGTTTCCTCGGAAAGTGTACTGTATGCTCATTGCCATTAACATGAAAAGTGACATTGCCTTTAGTGCAATCAATAAAAGCCCCTGCATTATTCAAAAAGGGTCTTCCAAGAATAATAGACATACTATCATCCTCGGGAATATCAAGAATAACAAAGTCCGTTAAAATAGTAACATTTGCAACTACAACAGGCACATCCTCACAAATACCGACAGGTATAGCAGTTGCTTTATCAGCCATTTGCAAAGATATTTCAGTCGGTGTCAACTTATTCAAATCAAGTCTATGATATAAAGAGAGAGGCATAACACTAACACCGTCTCCAAGATCACATAAAGCAGTTTTAACATAGTTTCTTTTAATGGAGCATGGTATAGTTGGTACTCCTGGATCTCTAAGTTTCTTTGGTATTCCACCCTTAAAAGTATAATTAGCAAGCATGGTGGAAATTTCAGCTTTCGGTATCTTTCTTTTATTTGTAATAATATCTTTTGTGTACTTAGCATAAGGATTGGTTTTAAGCATATCAGTTAATCGCATACGCAAAAATATAGGTCTAATCATTTCAGCAAAGCGCTCAAAATCCTCATCATCCTTTTTCTTGGATGGTTGGGGAGGAAAAGGCATGGGTTTCTGAACCCATGGTTCTCTTTCTTTGCCATGTTTTCTAGCAACAAAGTCTTTTTTATCATAACGTTGATTCTTTGATTGTGGGTTATCAAGATCAACAGCAGGTTCAATTTCTATATCATTGTCATTACTAGGTTGGGCATCATCATGAACATTATTACTAGTTTCAGGTTCATTACCAGATTGAGTTTCAGCATCAGAAATAGAAATATCATTTGGATTCTCAAGTGTTTCAACAATAGGATCACTAGAAGCATGCAAAGTCCTATCATTTTTCTTTTTCTTCTTTTTAGAAGAACTAGGTACATCTATATTATTTCTCTGAGAATCTTGCTCAATTCTCTTAGGGTGGCCTTCAGGATACAAAGGTTCCTGAGTCATTTTACCACCTCTAGTCATAACTCTAATAGCATTATAATTATCTTTACTATTCAATTCATTGAGCAAATCATTTTGAGCTTTAAGTACTTGTTCTACTTGAGTGGTAACCATAGAAGAATTTTACTAATAAGTTTAAGTTCACCTTTAACATTAGCCATATAATCACCCAAGTGTTCAAGCATATTTGAATTGTTTTTCAATTGTCTACCAAAATAAGCATTAAAATCTTCTTGCTTAGCCATAAATTTATCAAACTCATCTAAGCATGGGCTAGCAAACTTAGTAAATGGGATTACAGCTTTATCATATCTATAGAGAGAATTTACCTTTACTACCTGTGTCGGGTTATCAAGACCATGAGTTTCTTCAATAGGTAAAGGATTAACATTATATGTTTCTTTAACACGTGGTAAATTAAGACCATGTATTTCTTCAATAGGAGGTAAATTATTAACATCTTCAGCTTTAATACCTTTTTCTTTCATAGATTTCTTTGCCTCTTGCATATCTTCGGGACTGAGAAATAGAATACCCCTCTTCTTCGGAGTTGGTTTAGGAATAGGCTCAGGAATTGGCTCCGGAGGTGTCCAATTATTTTCATTTGTCAACATATTATTCAATAGAATTTCAGCTTCATCTGGTGTTCTTTCCCTGAAAACAGAACCAGCACAACTATCCAGGTAATTTATGGAGGCATCGGTTAGTCCATTATAAAAGATATCAAGTATTTAATTTTTCTTAAGAGGATGATCAGGCAAAGCATTAAGTAATTGGAGGAGCCTCCCCAAACTTGTGGGAGACTCTCTTCTTCAATTTGCACAAAATTATATATATCCCCTAAAGCAGCTTGTTTCTTATGAGCAGGGAAATATTTAGTAGAGAAGTAATAAATCATATCCTGGGGACTACGCACACAACTAGGATCAAGATAATTAAACCATATCTTAGCATCACCCTTTAATGAGAACAGAAATATTTTAAGGATATAAAAGTAATGAGTTCTCTCATCGTTAGTAAACAGGGTAGCTATATCATTTAATTTAGTAAGATCTGCCACAACAGTTTCAGATTCATAACCATGAAAAGGATCAGATTCAACCAAAGTAATTATATCAGGATCAACAAAGAATTCATAATCCTTATCAGTAACAAAGATAGGTGAAGTAGAAAAAGCAGGGTCAGGTTTCATTCTAGCAATTGAAGATTGCTTACTCCATTTAGCTAATAATCTTTTGAGTTCAGTTCTATTTTGGCACGCTAAAATAGCTAAAGAAGCTTCTTGATCAAAGACCCAACCCTTAGGAATAACAAGTGATTCTTCATCATCACTTTCATCAGTATCATCAGATTCAATATTTTCAATCTCTCTAGCCCTAGCAAGTTGTTCATCAAGAAAATCACTAAGTGGCACAATAGTATCAGGCATAGAGGTAGTTTCATCATAAGTATCATGCATAGCAGAAGTGGCATCATCAATAATATGCGACATATCAGAACGAATAGCAGAAGCAGGTGTAGGTGTCGCAGACTTACTCATAACAGAAGGTGAATCAAGTGCAGAGCTAGATGACAGTTCCTTACCTCCCCTCGTAGTTGAGGGATAGATCTTGGTTTTTGGATCTCTCAAGTTCTTCATAATGATAAGCAGATATATATCCCAAGTGACTCAAAGAACAGAGCTATGCTCCCCGGCAACGGCGCTAGAAAATAGTATTGATAACCCACAAGTATAGGGGATCGCAGCAGTTTTCGAGGGTAGAGTATTCAACCCAAATTTATTGATTCGACACAAGGGGAGCCAAAGAATATTCTCAAGTATTAGCAGCTGAGTTGTCAATTCAACCACACCTGGAAACTTAATATCTACAGCAAAGTGTTTAGTAGCAAAGTAATATGATAGTAGTGGTAACGGTAACAAAAGGTAATAGTAGTAAAAGTAATGTTTTTGGTATTTTGTAGTAATGATAGCAATAGCAACGGAAAAGTAAATAAGTGGAGAACAATATATGGAAAGCTCGTAGGTAATGGATCGGTGATGGAGAATTATGCTGGATGCGGTTCATCATGTAACAGTCATAACCTAGGGTGACATAGAACTAGCTCCAGTTCATTGATATAATGTAGGCATGTATTCCGAATATAGTCATACGTGCTTATGGAAAAGAACTTGCATGACATCTTTTGTCCTACCCTCCCGTGGCAGTGGGGTCCTTACGGAAACTAAGGGGTATTAAGGCCTCCTTTTAATAGAGAATCGGAACAAAGCATTAACACATAGTGAATACATGAACTCCTCAAACTACGGTCATCACCGGTAAGTATCCCGATTATTGTCACTTCGGGGTTAACTGATCATAACACATAATAGGTGACTATAGACTTGCAAGATAGGATCAAGAACACTCATATATTGATGAAAACATAATAGGTTGAGATCTGAAATCATGGCACTCGGGCCCTAGTGACAAGCATTAAGCATAGCAAAGTCATAGCAACATCAATCTCAGAACATAGTGGATACTAGGGATCAAACCCTAACAAAATTAACTCGATTACATGATAGATCCCATCCAACCCATCACCGTCCAGCAAGCCTACGATGGAATTACTCACGCACGGCGGTGAGCATCATGAAATTGGTGATGGAGGATGGTTGATGATGACGATGGTGACGGATTCCCCTCTCCGGAGCCCCGAACGGACTCCAGATCAGCCCTCCCGGGAGGTTTTAGGGCTTGGCGGCGGCTCCATATCGTAAAACGCGATGATTTCTTCTCTCCGATTTTTTTCTCCCTGAAACTCAATATATGGAGGTGGAGTTAGAGTCAAAGATGCAACAGGGGGCCCACAAGGTAGGGGGCGCGCCCCCCACCCTCGTGGCAAGGTGGTGGGCCCCCTGGCCTTCATCTTTTGCAGGTATTTTTCTTGTTTTCTGAAAAGTGGCTCCGTGAAGTTTCAAGTCATTCCG
Source organism: Triticum monococcum (assembly GCA_034509565.1). NCBI lineage: Eukaryota > Viridiplantae > Streptophyta > Magnoliopsida > Poales > Poaceae > Triticum > Triticum monococcum. Next base: position 358,008,088 of record CM067845.1, on the reverse strand, counting down.
AGAACGTTTGCTCATGCACATAAATAACACCATGGTGATTCTGCTGAAAACAGCGTCAGTCCGGGTTAGTTCCATTCAAATCATGCAAGTTAGAGTACAAAACAAGGGCAAAAGTGTTTGGAAAAGTAGATACATTGGAGACGTATCAACCACTGCCAGAGTGCTTGGGAGATCTTCAATAATGAAAGACTCTGAAGAAGAGGAAGAGAAAGAGCTTGCAGCACCAGCACCCAAAGCTCAAAAGCTTATGGGAGATGCTATAAGGGCAGGGGATGTTCCATCTAAGCCTAAGACTGCTCCTAAGACTGGTACTCCAGCTCCAAAGCCAAAACCAAAGAGGAGCACCAGGAACATCCCTGCTGAGGAGAAGAACAAGGCCCCAGTGCCTCAAGCTGCTGAAGAAGAAGATGATTTTGTCGTGTTAAGGAAGTTGAAGCCCAAAATTCCAGACCACAATGATGCTCATCCAGTTGCAGAGAACATGAAAATCAGGAAGGATTTTGGTCTAAGGCTATGGAGAGAGTCTGATCCATATGCCACCAGGAGAAGGACTACTATGGACTACAGGTTCCATACAAAGGAACAGCAGGACTTCTATGAGACTATCTTACTTGACAAGAAGCCCATGGTGTGTGACATGCGATGGGTCGATTGGACATTCATTGAGGAAAACGAGGATCACTTCCCTGGTGTATATGACAGCTTCAAGGCATGTGGAGTCGATGAGTTTGTGGCTCAGAAGCTCACAAAGTGGAATGATGAGCTTATCATGTAGTTCTACTCCATAGCTCACTTCTATCCAGATGGAAGGATTGTCTGGATGTCTGAATGCACTAGGTACCAGTCAACTGTTGCAGAATGGGCTCAGTTGATCAATGCCCCAGAAGAACAAGAAGATGACTTGGATGTCTATGCCAAGAAGAAGAAGAAGGATCACAACACCATGGCACACATGTACAAAGAGATCCCAGATGCTGCTCTTGAGACACACAAGTTTGGATCAGTACATTACCTTCTGTCAGGCTTACCAACAATCAACTGGATCCTCAGGCACACACTCTTGCCAAAGTCAGGTGATCACAAGATGATCAGAGGCCATGCAATTAACTTGCTTCACATATTTGATGTGCCTCAAAAGTTCAAAGTCATGAGCCTAATTGTGGAAACCATTAAGAGAACAGTTGTAGATCAGAAGAGGAGTTGTGGGTATGCCCCACAGATCCAGGAGCTAATCAACTCCAAGATGGGCACTGGCACATATCTCCTAGACAAGGAACACATGCCCATCTACCCAGACTTTGAGGACAACACTGTGGTGATGGATGAGAATGAACCATCTTCTGTGCACGCACAAGCCAAGAAGGAGAAGGCAAGGGCTGAAAAGGCTGCAAAGATGCCAACCACTGAAGAGGCATCTCAGTATCTTCTGAAGAGCACGCATGAACAGCTTGGCTACTTGATTGCCTCCACTCTGAGGATTGAGAAGGGATTGGCTACCCTGACTCAAAACCAGGAGAGCTTGGAGAGGATCGTGGAGCAGAAGTTCTATGACTTAGATGTGAAGATCACTGAGATCCAGTCAGTCGTTGAGCAACTTCAGGATGAAGTGCAGGAGAAGAAGGGCAAGTCTACCACTGATGCTTTTGCTAGAGTGCCCAGAGGACAAAGATCTACTACAGTGCCTGTTCCAGACACCAAAGCAACTTCATCTACACCAGCTACAGCTTCAGTGCCACCAGCTCCAGCACCTACTCCACCAGCTCCATCTACATCAACTGATGCCTTCGTCCTTGGCGTGTTATCTACACCACCACCTGAAGACCAAGCCTGAGAGTCGATCTAGCACTATGCATTTTTTATGAACTGAGGGAGTCCGGGATTAGGGGTCTCCGGACAGCTGGACTATATCCTTTGGCCGGACTGTTGGACTATGAAGATACAAGATTGAAGACTTCGTCTCGTGTCCGGATGGGACTCTACTTGGCATGGAAGGCAAGCTAGGCAATACGGATATGTATATCTCCTCCTTTGTAACCGACCTTGTGTAACCCTAGCCCCCTCCAGTGTCTATATAAACCGGAGGGTTTTAGTCCATAGGACAACATACAATCATACCATAGGCTAGCTTCTAGGGTTTAGCCTCTCTGATCTCGTGGTAGATCTACTCTTGTACTACCCATATCATCAATATTAATCAAGCAGGACGTAGGGTTTTACCTCCATCAAGAGGGCCTGAACCTGGGTAAAACATCGTGTCCCCTGCCTCCTGTTATCATCCGCCTAGACGCACAGTTCGGGACCCCCTACCCGAGATCCGCCGGTATTGACACCGACATTGGTGCTTTCATTGAGAGTTCCACTGTGCCGTCGCCAGAAGGAAGGATGTCTCGTCTCGTCTTTAAAGATGGTACTACTGTTGGAGGAGCTTTGGCTCTCGGCCAAACTCTCCGGCTATGTGGTTTCGTCATGACTGCCTGTTCGGCCGCTGTGCCGACGATGACTTCTCGGGTCATCAAAAACAACCTCCACGTCAAATCGGCACTCGCCGAACAGATGGATCCAATGGAGCTCGCTTCCTTAAACGAGCTCTTGGATCGCATCGCCGCCTTGGGAGTCGCTATGGACTATGATCGGATTGGGCTTAAACCCGATCAAAGGGAGATTGACTCTCCACGGGTCACCCATCATGTTGCGGTTGTGGAGGAACAATGCGGCAATTCTTCCTCTATCTTGAGGACCAACTATGTCTGAATACCTGAGCTCTCTGAGCCGGATACCCGTTCACGGGAGGACATCACCCAAACCCTGAACCTAGAGTCAGGAAGCACGCCAGACCCATCGGGCAACATACCGGAATCCGAACTTCCAAGATCGGAAACCCCTCGGCCCCTGGGTCCTAGTCGGGAAGCATGCTATGCTGGGAAAATCACACTAGATGTGGTATTCGGCACGCTGGATAATTACAGGTTCGAAGAAATTACATTCTGAGTGGCCCTGTTCAGCAGTGGTTATCACGCGCTTTTAGGACGGGAGGCGTTCACAATCTTCCAAGCCGTACCCCATTACGAGTACATGAAGCTCAAAATGCCCGGGCCCAATGGAATCATCACTCTCGCCAGTGATCCGGACACAGCACTCCGCACCGAAAACAAAACAGCCGCACTGGCCCTCGAGGCATTATCTGAAGCCCTCTCGGCTGAAGAATTAACCATGCTACGCTCCACAGTGGACAGGGACGACGTGATACTCGACAAGAGATCCAAGTCCACCTCTTTTAAACCAGCGGGTGAAATAGTCAAATTCCAAGTCCACCCAACGGACCCTACAAAAATAGCCTCCATCGGGGCACAGTTAAACCCCACTGTGGACGCCGCACTATAAGAGTTCCTGCGCGAGAATTGGGACATATTCGCCTGGCATCCCTCAGACATGCCAGGAATCCCTCGCAGGCTGGCCGAGCATAGCCTCAATATCCTAAAGGGATTCAAGCCGGTCAAGCAAGCTCTTCAGCGTTTCTCCGAACCTAAGAGACAGGCCATGGGAGAGGAACTATCCAAGTTATTGGAGGCCGAATTCATTAGAGAAATAAAACACCTGGACTGGCTAGCAAACCTGGTGATGGTACCAAAGAAGGATAAATCCTGGTGCCTTTGTGTCGATTTCAAGGACCTCAATAAAGCTTGTCCAGAGGATCCCTTCCCCCTCCTCCGCATCGATCAAATCATTGATGCTACCGCAGGACATGAGTCATTGTGTTTCCTCGACGCATACTCTAGTTACCACCAAATCAAGATGGCGGAGTCCGACCAATCCGCAACGGCATTCATCACACCATACGGTCCCTTCTGTTTCAACACAATGCGTTTTGGGCTCAAAAACGCTGGCGCAACATATCAGCGCATGATTCAGACATGTCAGGAGAAACAAATCGGCAAAACAGTAGAGGCATACGTAGACGATGTGGTCGTCAAAACCAAACACGTCGACTCTTTGATAGACGACTTGAGGCTCACATTCGACAACCTCCGAACATACGACATCAAGCTCAATCCGGAAAAATGCGTTTTCGGCGTACCAGCCGGAAAGCTCCTGGGTTTCATTGTCTCCAGTAGAGGTATTGAAGCTAATCCGTCCAAAATCCGAGCTTTGTCATAGTTGGCTACCCCAACAGACCTCAAACAAATCCAGAAGTTAACTGGATGTGTGGCGGCTCTAAGCCGCTTTATCTCCCGCTTAGGAGAAAAGGCTTTACCCCTTTATTGCCTCCTTCAGCGCACCGAACACTTCAAGTGGACGGACGCGGCCACAGCCGGATTGGAAGAAATAAAGGCCATCTTGGCAACCAACCCAATCCTGGCCGCGCCAAACATCAGCGAACCAATGCTGTTGTATATTGCGGCAACTCATCAAGTTGTAAGCGCGGTGCTCGTCATCGAACGGGAAACGGAAGGACATAAATTCCCTCTTCAAAAGCCGGTATACTATGTATCCACTATCCTCACTCCATGCAAATCACGACACCCACATTATCAAAAGATAGCATATGCGGTATTCATGGCATCGCGGAAGCTGTGACACTACTTTCAAGACTGTTCCATTACAGTAGCCTCGGAAGTACCACTTAATGATATTATAAACAACCGTAACGCTACGGGCCGGATTGCCAAATGGGCCATTGAGCTCCTCCCGTTCGACATAACATACAAACCTCGATGAGCCATTAAGTCGCAAGTATTGGCCGACTTCATCGCCGAATGGACAGAGGCCGAACTCCCTAAAGAGTATGAGGCATACTCCAATTGGATCATGCACTTCGACGGTTCTAAAATGCTGGCTGGTCTAGGGGCTGGCGTCGTCCTGACGTCCCCAACCGGAGATACCATTCAACACGTACTACAAATATTGTATATAGACTCCAACAATGCAGCCAAATACGAAGCTCTGTTGCATGGTCTTTGGATGGCAGTCTCCATGGGCATTCAACGCCTGGAGGTGCGTGGGGATTCAAACCTTGCAATATCCCAAATAAATGGAGACTTTGACGCCAAGGATCCGAAAATGGCGGCCTATCGAAACACCGTCCTAAAAATGTCAGCTCGGTTCGAGGGGCTCGAATTTCACCATGTGGCTTGGGAAAACAATCAACAGGTGGATATCCTCGCCCGCATCAGCGCAAAACGCGATGCGGTCCCCCCCCCCCCAACATATTTTTGGAGAGGCTGTTCAAGCCATCCGTATTATGGGAAGGGGACACCAGTAACAACAGTCCGGATCCGGCCAAAATACCCGATACCGAACTCTCTGACACAATCGGAGGCTCCGCCACCGAAATAACACCTTCAGCCCACAAAATAATGGCCATTATTGCCCCGTGGACAGAACCATTGCTGGCCTACCTAACTAGACAGGAACTTCTTGAGGACCAAAATGAGGCACGCTGCATAGTGCGGCGATCCAAGGCCTGCAGGGTCCATGAGGGAGAATTGTACAAAAAAGCACTACCGGAGTCCTTCAAAGGTGCATCTCCGAAGAGGAAGGGCGGATTCTTTTGGCTGAAACACACGCCGGACTCGGCGGTCATCGCGCTGCAGCCCGGGCCCTTGTAAGCAAGGCCTTCCGTACAGGATTCTATTGGCCAATGGCCAGCTTTTTGCAAATCAAAGCCACATGCCACCCACCGCCCTCCAAACAATCCCCATTACATGGCCCTTTGTGGTCTGGGGGCTTGACATGGTTGGACCCCTTAAAGGGGGAACCCACAAGAAAAAATACTTACTGGTCATGGTGGATAAATTCACCAAATGGATAGAGGCCAAACCTGTTAAAACTGCCGAATCCGGACCGGTGATAGACTTCATATCCGGGGTCGTACACCGTTATGGCGTCCCCCACAGCATCATCACTAACAACGGCATGAACTTCATGGCCGATGAGGTAAAACTCTGGTGCAGCAAAATGGGCATCAAGCTCGATTATGCTTCAGTCTATCACCCACAAACCAACGGTCAAGTCGAGCGAGCAAACGGTCTTATAATGAGTGGCATTAAGCCCAGATTAGTGCGTTCCTTAACGGAGTCTAACAGCACTGGGTAGAGGAGCTCGACTCCGTACTCTAGGGGCTACGGACCACGCCGAATCATAGTACCGAATATACACCCTTCTTTATGGTGTACGGTGCAGAGGCAGTCTTGCCCTGTGACATAATTCATGACTCACCTCGAGTGCGCATGTACGAAGAAAGAGAAGACGAGCTCGATCGGCAGGACATTCTGGACACCCTGGCGGAGGAGCGCGACGTAGCCAAAGCCCGTTCCGCATTTTATTAGCAACAGGCTCGCAGATACCAGAGCAGAAAAGTACGGGCCAAAACTTATAACGTCGGCGAACTAGTTCTACGCCTGCCGGATAAGAAAAAGAACAAGCTCGAGCCCAAATGGGAAGGTCCCTTCATTATTGACAAAGTTCTGAGCGATGGAGCATACCGACTGCGGGGCGCATCGACTAGTCGACTCGAGCCGAACCCATGGAACGCGGCCAGGCTCCGAAGATTCTACGCCTAGCACCGGACTCTATGTTCGTCCCTTCCCTTTGTCCATTTTTTGCATATACATTATCTGTCTTGTTTTTCTTTCTTCCTTTCTTTTATTATTTCTCTAAGCCTTCAAGGGCCAACTTGTGCCTCGCTTGCACATTATAGATGCACTATCCGCGCTCATCATACCTGGGGGCTTCTTTCACAGAAGCTTAATTATTTATCTGGGCCTCAGGCCCCGCACATGTGTCATGCTTCCGCATGTACCTTTTTTCGCCATTATATGCATCGATATGACTTAAGTTTTGGCCAAGCTGGGTTGCCTGTCTCTTGTATTTATGCCCTACGTTCTCGTTAATTTGGCTAGGGCATACGGGGAGCACCTCTGCGATTGTTACTGCCGGGTCTGCCGGATGTGTACCTCAGACTGGGTGAAGCCGAAAGCTACCGTTCTTAAGGGAATATTCAGTCGGTGAACAAAAGATGATTTTTATTTATTGCCCATATCTGCCCACAGATGTTTTTCCTGCATTTCCTATCTCAGTCCGGACATGCACTTTAGGGCATGCTTATCTAGGGAAAGGAACCCTTAACGGAACTATTCTCCCTGGAAGATGTTTCTTACTACTCATGTAATATAACATAACTAGTTGGGCACTTGTCTGTTCAAGCACTAATGACCCCTACACCTGGTCTCCACGCATACCCCGGTTCTTATATAACTGAGCGGGTATTCGGATACACTCCGGACTATCGGGTCCTGAGGTTGAAGCGAAAAGGTCCGCCAAGACAAATGATCTACAATCCGGCTAGAAGGCATTATACATGTCACTTTAATTACATAGTCATGCAGACTAACTAAATTCCTCTTCTATACCATCCAACAGGTGGTCTAGCTTACAATCATATTGGGAATACTTTGCGGCTAATTCTACTTGCCCATAAACTAAGCTAACGGCGTCGGGCCCCACAGGTCCGACCTCGGCCATGTGATTTGGGTCTGCCTTGGTATACCGTGTCTTCACCATGGCCCAGGCTTCTCTGGCACCCTGTCGGCAGGCCGATATCTTCCATAATCGGAAGCGCCGCCGTGCTCCCTTGAGCTTCTTCGTAAGCTCTACAACGCCCTCTGGCAGGGAGACGGATGGCCACAAGGCCTGGGCAACACCTTGCATCACCTGCCGAACTTGTTTGTGCAGATGTGAGAGCTCGGATAGAAGATCACCCGCAGACCCGGGCATTTCCTCTGCGGGACGACCCGTCAGCATACCTACAGACATAACGTTGTTAGTCGGCTTCTTCACTGAAATCCTTTAAAAGGATTCGTTCAAGCACTTACTAAAAATGCCGCGCTGAAGCCACTTATTCTCCTTCTCGGAGTCTGCAAGCTGGGATCGAACGTCTTTTAGTTCCATGCTCAGCTTGATATTGGCGTCTTGGAGATTGTTTTTCTCCCGCCTAACCTCAGTTAGCACGCGTTTTCCAGCCTCTAGCTGTCGCATAACATGCTGGTCCTCCGGATTTTCTCTGGATTCATCTGCAACATCTATTGTTAGATCTGCAGCCACGCCGCACACTATATGGTAACCATAATTCTTTAAACAAAAATGTTACCAGCAGGTGACTGTTTCGGTTCCTGCAATGCGGCAACAGCGGCCTGTAGTTGGGTCTTGCATTCCTCTAGCTCCTCTGACAGCCTAGTATTCTTCTCTGTGAGAACCTGCACAATAAAGATGATCCTTAAATCAGTTCTGCTAGCTGTTTCAAGTCTCACGGGCTACTGATACATATAAATCGTCAGATTTACTCACCCGTACATCCTTTACATACTGACCCGTGGCTCTGGCTAGACCACCTTGAGCATCACGGAGGTACGCCTTTCCAGAATTGAAGGCGTCAAACGCCTCTGCTGAGAAACAGGCGTCACGGAGTACGGCCCGGCGGCGCCTATGATTCATGGCGCTTTCCACTTCTGAGTTTGTAGCGGATAATCTATCTGCATCCTTTGTAGGGGGATTATCCGGCGCCTGCCCCATATCGGCTTCTGCCTCCATGTCCGGTCCTGGCGCCCGACTGGTGGAAGCGTGATTGGCAACATCGCCGGACATATTCCGGCGAGCATTTTTTCTGTTAAAGAAATGCGGGCGTCATTACATTTTGAGAAAGACGACAACCACGGAGCGGGGTTCTTGTTATACCTTTGCGTCGGCATCTCCGTCCTGACCGCCTTCCTTTTTGGCCTACCCGGCCTCGGTGCCTCTTGTTGACGAGTTGCTGCAGGTTCGGCAGGGCGTCCCGAATGTCTTCCCTATAAAAAAATGCCATGTGTATGTGGTGGGTGAAGTGTTTTAAAGGGGATCCTAGTTTTGGAGTTGGGATTTTTGTTTTTTCTTACGTGCGATGCAGGGAGCAGTCCGGGATAGTCGGCCGTAATGGCCACCATGGCATCCTTGCAGCTTAACTGATAGAACTGCCAGTCTATCAGCTCCACGAATATAACCAGATCTTCTTCAAGTCCGGAGTCCAGGGCCCGGTCAGGGTCCTCTAGTTGTGGAGAAGGGCTGCTGACCTCCTTTATGGCTTTTCGCACTTCTTGCCGTAGAGTGGCAAGGTGAATATTTACGACAAAGAATGCGGGTAAAATGGGAATGAAGAGATATAACTTACCCAGCTTGGGGGATTGTACATGGAGAATCCATCCCGTGGCTTGATGCGGATGAACTCCTCTTCCTCTCCCTTGAACAGTTCGGACAGAATTTTTGCTAAAGCGGCAGCATTGTCCGGACCCCTACGCCCGTAGCGGGTGGCATCATCCGCCCCGTTAAAACACCACAAGGGGTGCCCACGATATTGAAGTGGCTGCACTCCCCGCATTATGCAAATCGACATAACTTCGATTACTGTCAATCCTGATTGGGCCAGTGCTTTGATCCGGTTCATCAGATAGAGGACTTCTCCGTTGTCTTCCGCCTGGGGGCTCCGTGGGCGCCAACTTTGGCGTTTCTTCAGAGGAGCATTGTTAAACTCAGGAAGACCCCGCCGAATAGGGTCCGGAAGGGGAACGTCCTCCATATAAAACCATTCTGAAGGCCAGTCTTCAGACGACTTCTTCGGGGTACCGGACAGGTATTCGGTATCGGCGATGTGCCATATTTCGGCTCCGCCCACTTGATAAAGTGACCCCCTCTGTGTGCGAGGGACGAGGCAAAATAGCCTTTTCCACAGCTCGAAGTGAGCCTCGCAGCCCATGAACAAGTCATAGAGACCAACATAATCGACGATGTGTAGAAGGGAGGCAGGGTGAAATTGTGTAATTGGAGGCCGTAGAACTCCAGGAGCCCGCGGAGGAACGGATGAATTGGAAATCCGAGTCCCCTTAGTAAATAAGGAACAAGGCAGACCCGTTCCCCCATAGAGGGGCAGGGAAAGCTCTCCGCTTGCTCCCCGCCATTGTAGGTGGCAAGCCCGGCTCGGACGGGCACCATATACGCCGGAGGGAGAAATCCCTTGGTCTGCAGTTCGACCAATCGACTGTGTGGAACGAAACACCTCTCCCAATCACCGGGCTTAGGGCTACGGGGGCGGGAGGAGGAGCTGCGGAGGTCGGCCATGCTGGAATGGATCTTTCCGAAACGCACTCTGATGGATTCTCGCTGGGAGAAGGATGGTATGAATCGGATCTAAGAATCCCCATCCCTTTAATAGACAATTTATTTATCTAGCTAGGGGGCGAATGTAAAAATTCCCTGGCGCCTCATATTCATTCGACGCGTGGGAGGTAGCCCTTATTGGGCACAAAAGCCAAGAGGTTCAACATTTATGGAGCCGGACACTCCTCACGAACACTTGAAAATTGGAGAAGAACCCGCCTTGCAATGCCGAAGACAATACTGCGCGCCGGACTTATCGTCATTGAAGCCTGGTTCAGGGGCTACTGAGGGAGTCCGGGATTAGGGGTCGCCGACAGCCGGACTATATCCTTTGGTCGGACTGTTGGACTATGAAGATACAAGATTGAAGACTTCGTCTCGTGTCCGGATGGGACTCTACTTGGCGTGGAAGGCAAGCTAGGCAATACGGATATGTATATCTCCTCCTTTGTAACCGACCTTGTGTAACTCTAGCCCCCTCCGGTGTCTATATAAACCGGAGGGTTTTAGTCCGTAGGACAACATACAATCATACCATAGGCTAGCTTCTAGGGTTTAGCCTCTCTGATCTCGTGGTAGATCTACTCTTGTACTACCCATATCATCAATATTAATCAAGCAGGACGTAGGGTTTTACCTCCATCAAGAGGGCCCGAACCTGGGTAAAACATTGTGTCCCCTGCCTCCTGTTACCATCCGCCTAGACGCACAGTTCAGGACCCCCTACCCGAGATCCGCCGGTTTTGACACCGACATGAACTTTTTGGTAACATGTTGCCAAAGGGGGAGAAAATTTATAGATCATATGCTTCGAGAGAGAGCGTTGCTTTCTATTCTCTTTTTTGTTTGGTGGTTAAACTTCATTTATTTGCTTGGTTGAGATACTTTATACTTTGTGCTTGCTTAGATGATCATGTGTTCGATCATATGCTACATTAATGCTTGTTGGATGACATTATCCTTTTATATGATCATTCACTTTGCTTGGTGATGAGTGCATGTATTTCATTATTATCATTATTATCATTTTGAGCGCTCCACCAAGATGTATGTGACATGGAAGAGTAACCCATGATTTAGGGGGAGCATTTGCAGTCCAAAGCAAATATTAAACTATGCACAAATTTAGGGGGAGCTCTTGCTTTTCACATACTTCTCAAAGCGACAATGTTTTCACTCTTATTATCATTTGTCGAAGCTTTGATCTATATGTTGTCATCAATTACCAAAAAGGGGAGATTGAAAGTGCAACTATCCCTAGGTGGATTTGGTAATTCCTAACAATATATAGCTCATTGAGCTAATGCTATTCCAAGATTAATATTTCAGGAAAAACTCAATGAATGGCATGGCATGGATGAGGAAAGTGGACCCCTCAAAATACTAAGGACAAAAATATTGGCTCAAGCTCAAAGCTCAAGACTCTACATTTTATATTTTAATGATCCAAGATCATATTGAGTCTATAGGAAAAGCCAATACTATCAAGGAGGGATGAGGTGTTGCTTAATGAGGTTCTTGCTCAAAATGCTTAGTGATATGCTCCAAAATCCTCAACTACTTTCTCACATCCACATATGACCTAAACCAAAATTCAAACTCGGCCCCACCGATTCTTCCTATCCGGCGCCACCGAGTTTCAAATGCCATAGCCACTGCCACAAACCCTAGGCAAATCGGTCTCTCCGAGATGGGGTTGTAATCTCTCTGTTTCCCTTTGTAACATTTCGGTCTCACCGAGATGAGCGATCGGTCCCACTGAGATTGCAATGTAAACTCTTTGTTTTCCCTTCGTAACGTTTCGGTCTCACCGAAATGAGCGATCGGTCCAACCGAGTTTACGTGACCAACTCTCTGGTTAGCTTATTACCAAAATCGGTCTCACCGAGTTTGTGTAATCGGTCTCACCGAGATTACGTTATGCCCTAACCCTAATCATATCGGTCCTACCAAGTTGCATGTAGGTCCCACCGAAAACCCTAATGGTCACTAGCTTTGCTGAATCGTCCGACCGAGTTTAACCATTCGGTCCCACCAAGTTTGGGAAGTTATGTGTAACGGTTAGATTTGTGTGGAGGCTATATATACCCCTCCACCACCTCTTCATTCGTGGAGAGAGTGAAAGTGCAAATATCCCTAGGTGGTTTTGGTAATTCCTAACAGCATATAGCTCATTGAGCTGATGCTATTCCAAGATTAATATTTCAGGAAAAGCTCAATGAATGGCATGGCATGGATGAGGAAAGTGGACCCCTCAAAATACTAAGGACAAAAAGATTGGCTCAAGCTCAAAGCTCAAGACTCTACATTTTATATTTTAGTGATCCAAGATCACATTGAGTCTATAGGAAAAGCCAATACTATCAAGGAGGGATGAGGTGTTGCTTAATGGCTTTCTTGCTTCATAGTGCTTAGTGATATGCTCCAAAACCCTCAAGTACCTTCCCACATCCACATATGATCTAAACCCAAAGTCAAACTCGGCCCCACCGATTCTTTCTATCCGGCGCCACCGAGTTCAGATGTCATGGCCACTGCCACAAACCCTAGGCAAATTGGTCTCACCGATAGGGATCTCGGTCACACCGAGACGGGGTTGTAATCTCTCTGTTTCCCTTTGTAACGTTTCGGTCCTACCGAGATGAGCGATCGGTCCCACCGAGATTGCAATGTAAACTCTCTGTTTCCCTTTTGTAACATTTCGGTCCCACCGAAATGAGCGATCGGTCCCACCGAGTTTACCTGACCAACTCTCTGGTTAGCTTATTACCAAAATCGGTCCCACTGAGTTTGTGTAATCGGTTACACCGAGATTACGTTATGCCCTAACCCTAACCATATCGGTCCTACCGAGTTGCATCTCAGTCCCACCGAAAACCCTAACGGTCACTAGGTTTGCTAAATCGGTCCAACCGAGTTTCTCACTTCGGTCTCACCGAGATTGGTAAATTGAGCGTAATGGTTAGTTTTCATGTGGAGGCTATATATACCCCTCCACCCACTCTTCATTCATGGAGAGAGCCATCAGAACATACCTACACTTCCAATACACATTTTCTGAGAGAGAACCACATATTCATGTGTTGAGGCCAAGATATTCCATTCCTATCATATGAATCTTGATCTCTAGCCTTCCCCAAGTTGCTTTCCACCAAATTCATATCCTGTGAGAGAGAGTTGAGTGTTGGGGAGACTATTATTTGAAGCACAAGAGCAAGGAGTTCATCATCAACACACCATTTGTTACTTCTTGGAGAGTAGTGTCTCCTAGATTGGCTAGGTGTCACTTGGGAGCCTCCGACAAAGATTGTGGAGTTGAACCAAAGAGTTTGTAAGGGCAAGGAGATCGTCTACTTCGTGAAGATCTACCGCTAGTGAGGCAAGTCCTTCGTGGGCGATGGTCATGATGGGATAGACAAGGTTGCTTCTTCGTGGACCCTTCGTGGGTGGAGCCCTTCGTGGACTCGCGCAACCATTACCCTCCGTGGGTTCAAGTCTCCATCAACGTGGATGTACGATAGCACCACCTATTGGAACCACGACAAAAACATTCGTGTCTCCAATTGCATTTGAATTCTCCAAACCCTTCCCTTTACATTCTTGCAAGTTGCATGCTTTACTTTCCGCTGCTCATAGACTCTTGCATGCTTTCTTGAATTGTGTTCAGATTGCTTGACTTGTGCTAAGATAGCTAAAATCTACCAAAGACTAAAATTAGGAAAAGGATAGATTTTTAATTGGTCAAGTAGTCTAATCACCCCCCCCCTCTAGACATACTCTCGATCCTATAAGTGGTATCAGAGCTTTGGTCTCCATTTTCTTTGATTTCCATAGCTTTTGGTGGTCATAGCCTTGGTTTCACAACCTAGGAGAGTATGGCATCTAGCGAGGGAAATTATCACCGTAGAGGTCCTTACTTTGATGGTACTAATTTTGCTAGTTGGAAGCATAAGATGAAAATGCATATTCTTGGACATAACCCCACCATTTGGGCTATTGTGTGTGTTGGCTTGCAAGGTGATTTCTTTGATGGGATAGAACCGAATCGTGAAGCCACCGCGGAAGAGTTGAAAATGCTGCAATACAACGCTCAAGCTTGTGATATCATCTTCAACGAATTGTGCCCTGAAGAATTCAACAAAATCAGTCGTCTTGAGAATGCAAAGCAAATTTGGGATACTTTGATTGACATGCATGAAGGTACCGACTCCGGCAAGGAATCCAAGTTGGATGTGCTTCAAAGTCAACTTGACAAGTTCAAAATGAAGGATGGTGACAATGTCGCTGAAATGTACTCTAGGCTTGCTCTTATCACAAATGAGATTGCCGGCTTAGGAAGTGAAGAGATGATCGACAGATTCATCATCAAGAAGATCCTAAGAGCCTTGGATGGAAAATATGATACCATGTGCACATTGATCCAAATGATGCCCAATTACAAAGATCTCAAGCCAACGGAAGTCATTGGAAGAATTGTTGCTCATGAGATGTCACTCAAGGATAAGGAGGAACTTCACAACAAATCAAGTGGTGCTTACAAAGCCTCGTGTGAAGCCCCCACATCAAGTGAGAAACAAACCTTCAACGAAGAATTGAGCTTAATGGTGAAGAACTTCAACAAATTCTACAAGAGTAGAAGCAAAGAGAGAAGCTCTAAGTCAAGGTCCTACAATGACAAAAGATCTTATAGTCGAGAGAGAAACTGCTACAATTGTGGAAGACCCGGACACTACTCCAATGAGTGTACGGCTCCCCACAAGAGAAGAGAAGATTCTCCCAAAAGAAGAAGTAGAAGAGAAGAATCACCATCGAGGGAGAGAAGGAGTAGGGATGATCGTTATGAACGAAGACCCTCCCGGAGAAGCAGGGATTCGTAAAGGAAGGACAAGTCATCAAGGAGCTACACAAAACGAAGACATCAAGCTCATGTTGGTGAGTGGGTATCCGGCTCCGACTCCGACAATGACTCCGAGGGAAGCTATCACTCCGACTCCGAATATACTCAAGATGAAGGTGTTGCGGGTCTAGCACTTGTATCAACCAACTCCTACGACATATTTGATTCACCAAATGAAAGAATTGGAAGATGCTTCATGGCCAAAGGTCCAAAGGTATCACACCCCGAGTATGTTGATTTCAATAGTGATGAAGATGACTTGTTGGGTGATGATTTACTTGTTGACAACTATAGTGATGAATACCATGATGAAACGGATGACAATGATAAGGAGAAGATTGAGTCTCTAACTAAAGAACTAAACACTCTTAAGTTAGCTCATGAAACTATCTTAGGATATCATCGAGAACTTTTAAGGACTCATGAGAAATTACGTTTTGAAAAGCTCAACCTTGAGCAAGAGCATGAGTTCTTAAAGGCAATCAATAATGATCTTCGCAAGAAAAGTTCTTCTTACATTGGCAAGCGTTTACTCTTATCCACCTACATGCCTCAAGTCAAGTCTAGTAACAAGAACAAGAAAGATTCTTCTTCTAGTAGTAACAATAATCATGCTAAATCCAATATTGTTGCTTCTAGTAGTTCTCTTGATTCCATTAATGATTCTGTTAGCCAAGTTACACTTGAGCAAGAAAATAGCGTATTGAAGGGAATTATAGAGAAATGTGTTTACAAGAGCCTTGCCGGGAGTAAGCAATTCGAGGAAATTGTACGCAAGCAAGGAAGGCACCGGAAGAATCAAGGTATTGGTTTTGAACGAAAGTTCAATGCCAATGGAGTTGAGTGGGAAGAAGATAAATAACCAAATACAAAGTTTGTTCCTCAACAAGAGAAGTATGATCCTACTTCTTTCAAAGGGACACAAGCTCAAGATGATCTTCCACCACAAGACCACAAGCAAACAGGCAAGGACAAGCTTCAAGAGGAAATTGATGCATTTGAAGAAGCTCCTAAGGCCTTGGTCAAGTGGGTTCCCAAGACTACATCAAGTTCCACTTCATCAAGTACAACTACAACTCCGAGGATTCCCATCAAGATGGTGTGGATCCCGAAGAAGAAGAACTAGAGAGTTCTTGAGGGTGACTCCGCCAACATACTTCACCCTTATCATTTTGGCAAGAACAAGTGTAATAAACTTCCACATCTTGCACTAGTTCAAGGAGTCACAAACCCTCTTGTTGGTAAGACAAGGGACAAGGTAACCTAAAGCTTTCATAGACATCATCTTGTGTGTGCATCACTCTATGTCTATGGATATCCTTGTTTGTTCCTTGTGGGACTAACCCGTGTAGGTATTGAAAGTGCAACTCACTCCAAAGGATAGCTGCAAATGACCTACATCAACATTGAGCATCCACATCTTCAACATCTACATGAAGTCATCATCGACAAAACCCAAGGTTAGTTCACCCCTCTTAAGGGGGATCTCACATCTAGGGGGGGCTTTACTCTAACAATTGAGTTAAAGCAACTCTAATGGTGTGAACACAACAACGCTTTATGTAAAAGTGGTAACCCCACTTGTGCTTAAACGATGAGTATGACCTATGATCAAATGTTCTCATTTGACTCCTAAGTCAATATACTCATATATAGATGACCTAGCCATCGCCAATTGCTTGATAGATGCTAGAATTGTTTGTGCATGCTTTGCCACATATTTCAACTGCCATTTTATTGTGTGAGCATGTTGGTTGCATAATTTTCTCATTCGAGGACATCCACTTGTTGTTTTAATTGATTGTTTTCCTTTTCTTTTGGCCGAGTGGATGGACAAGAATGCCTAAGAACCTTCTCTAGCTATCTATGTTTTTCTCGTCTCAAACTCTATTCATGCTGCATCACAAAATTTGATCAAGTCAGATTCGAACCACTCTGTGTGAGGAGCACTCGGAGTCCCCGATTCGTCATAGACTTAAACTTCCAAAACTTCTTTGTGTGTTCCGGTCTGACCAATTCACCCATTTTGGTCATACCAAGATCACTAAGTCGGTCTAGGTTTTCAATCTCGGTGCAACCGATTTGAACTTTTCGGTCACACCGAGTTTTAGTAACTGCTTGCAGTTATGAATCTCGGTGCCACCGAGTTGTTCCACGCGGTCACACCGACAAGGTCGATCTATATATATCCACGGGTCAAATTTTGGAAAACTTTCTAAACCTCCTCGACCCGCGCTTAGCCTGCTCTGCCTCCAGGGTCTCCGGACCGTCCTCCTCGTCGCCAGCCGCCTCCTGCCGCTGGTCTCCGCCGACGACAATGGGATCATCTCTGTCGTTGCCACCGTAGCAAGTTCATCGCCGAACTAGGGTATGGACTTGAACTTTGTGTTGTTCTATCTCCGATTCCCCAGCACATTGCTTTGCCATGTATCTTGCCACGATTGAGATCATTCTATCAAGTCAAAACACTCCGTAGTTTAGTCGTGAATTAAGAATTTAGGGTTAGGTTTCCGCCGAAACCATCTCGGACCCACCGGGTTGTAGAACTCGGTTCCACCGATTCGGCTCAGGCCATTGCACATGTGATTCTCGTTCTGACCGAGAATTGCAAATCGGTGTGACCGAGTTCAGGACTTTGTGAAACCCTAGCAGTCTCGGTGCCACCGAACTGTGACTCGGTCTAACCGAGTTCACTAGTTTAGGTTCCAAAAGCTGCTTCGGTATCACCTAGTTTACAAATCGGTTGATCCGAAATGCTTTCTGTGGAAAACTAAAACTAAGTTTTTGATTCATTCTTTTGCAAAAACCTCTGCATTTTGTGATGCTCATCCACTCTACCTCATCTATAATCTATTCACAGGGTCTGATGTCAGTGTTTGCATTATGTCTGATCAGAGTGACAGCCAGAACAAGTCAGAGGAGCAGGTTCACATGAGTGAGGGCACTAGTCCCTCTAGCAGCTCTAGTGAGGGTAGCAGGAGTACCCCAAGCAACTTACCCAAAGCTGCGACCAGGGCCAGCAAGAAAAGAACCTCAGAGTCAAAGGATGAGGACTATGTGGCTGAGGAAGAAGAAACTACCTCAAAGAGGAAAGTCCTGAAGAAGGAATATGGCACAGCTGTTGCCACTAAGACAAGCATGACGCAAAAGGTTCCTGCCATGAGAGCTCCAATGTCTAAGGCGAGAGCATCTACTCAAGAGACTTTGGGATCTGCACCCAAAGAGCAGGTTGTGGCAGAGAAGAAGAGGAAAGAGAGGGTCAAAAGACCACTGCTAGAGTGCTTGGGAGATGCTCAATCATGAGAGATTCTGAAGAGGAAGAGGAAGAAGATGCTGCACCAGCACCCAAAGCTCAGAAGCTTATGGGTGATGCCATCAGGGCAGGGGCTGTTCCATCTAAGCCTAAGACTGTTGCATCAGCTCCATCTACATCGACTGAAGCCTTCGTTCTTGGAGTTCTCTGGACACCACCACCTGAAGACCAAGCCTGAGAGACGATTTAGTACTATGCATTTTCTAGGAACTTTTTGGTAACTTGTTGCCAAAGGGGGAGAAAAATGTATAGATCATAGGCTTCGAGAGAGAGCGTTGCTTTTTATTCTCTCTTGCTTTGGTGGTTGAACTTTATTTTCTTGTTTGCGATACTTTTTTGTCTGCGTGATACTTGAATGATCATGTGTTTGATCATATGCTACATTAATGCTTGTTGGATGACATTATCATTTTATCCCTATATGATCATTCACTTTGCTTGGTGATGAGTGCATGTATTTAATTATTATCATTTTGAGCGCTCCACCAAGATGTATGTGACATGGAAGAGTAACCCATGAGCCTAACTCTCTGTGCATTTGCAGTCCAAAGCAAATCATAAACTATGCACAAATTTAGGGGGAGCTCTTGCTTTTCACATACTTCTCAAAGCGACAATGTTTTTCACTCTTATTATCATTTGTCGAAGCTTTGATCTATATGTTGTCATCAATTACCAAAAAGGGGAGATTGAAAGTGCAACTATCCCTAGGTGGATTTGGTAATTCCTAACAATATATAGCTCATTGAGCTAATGCTATTCCAAGATTAATATTTCAGGAAAAACTCAATGAATGGCATGGCATGGATGAGGAAAGTGGACCCCTCAAAATACTAAGGACAAAAATATTGGCTCAAGCTCAAAGCTCAAGACTCTACATTTTATATTTTAGTGATCCAAGATCACATTGAGTCTATAAGAAAAGCCAATAATATCAAGGAGGGATGAGGTGTTGCTTAATGGCTTTCTTGCTTCATAGTGCTTAATGATATGCTCCAAAACCCTCAACTACATTCCCACATCCACATATGACCTAAACCCAAAGTAAAACTCGGCCCCACCGATTCTTTCTATCCGGCGCCACCGAGTTCAGATGTCATATCCACTGCCACAAACCCTAGGCAAATCGGTCTCACCGATAGGGATCTCGGTCACACCGAGATGGGGTTGTAATCTCTTTGTTTCCCTTCGTAACGTTTTGGTCCAAATGAGATGAGTGATCGGTCCCACCGAGATTGCAATGTAAACTCTCTGTTTCCTTTGTGTAACATTTTGGTCCCACCGAAATGAGCGATCGGTCCCACCGAGTTTACCTGACCAACTCTCTGGTTAGCTTATTGCCAAAATCGGTCCCACCGAGTTTGTGTAATCGGTCACACCGAGATTACGTTATGCCCTAACCCTAACCATATCAGTCCTACCGAGTTGCATCTCAGTACCACCGAAAACCCTAACGGTCACTAGGTTTGCTAAATCGATCCGACCGAGTTTCTCACTTCGGTCTCACCGAGATTGGTAAATTGAGTGTAATGGTTAGTTCTTGTGTGGAGGCTATATATACCCCTCCACCCACTCTTCGTTCGTGGAGAGAGCCATCAAAACATACCTACACTTCCAATACACATTTTCTGAGAGAGAACCACCTACTCATGTGTTGAGGCCAAGATATTCCATTCCTACCATATGAATCTTAATCTCTAGCTTTCCCCAAGTTGCTTTCCACTCAAATCTTCTTTCCACCAAATTCATATCCTGTGAGAGAGAGTTGAGTGTTGGGGAGACTATCATTTGAAGCACAAGAGCAAGGAGTTCATCATCAACACACCATTTGTTACTTCTTGGAGAGTGGTGTCTCCTAGATTGGCTAGGTGTCACTTGGGAGCCTCCGACAAAGATTGTGGAGTTGAACCAAGGAGTTTGTAAGGGCAAGGAGATCGCCTACTTCGTGAAGATCTACCGCTAGTGAGGCAAGTCCTTCATGGGCGATGGCCATGATGGGATAGACAAGGTTGCTTCTTCATGGACCCTTCGTGGGTGGAGACCTCCGTGGACTCGCGCAACCGTTACCCTTCGTGGGTTGAAGTCTCCATCAACGTGGATGTACGATAGCACCACCTATCGGAACCACGACAAAAACATCTGTGTTTCCAATTGCATTTGAATTCTCCAAACCCTTCCCTTTACATTCTTGCAAGTTGCATGCTTTACTTTCCGCTGCTCATAGACTCTTTGCATGCTTGCTTGAATTGTGTTAAGATTGCTTGACTTGTGCTAAGATAGCTAAAATCTGCCAAAGACTAAAATTGGGAAAAGGATAGTTTTTTATTTGGTCAAGTAGTCTAATCACCCCCCCCCTCTAGACATACTTTCGATCCTACAAAGAGCCATCAGAACAAACCTACACTTACAACCTACATTTTCTGAGAGAGAACCACCTACACTTGTGATGAGACCAAGATATTCCATTCCTACCATATGAATCTTGATATCTAGCCTTCCCCGAGTTGCTTTCCACTCAAATCTTCTTTCCACAAAATTCAAATCCTGTGAGAGAGAGTTGAGTGTTGGGGACACTATCATTTGAAGCACAAGAGCAAGGAGTTCATCATCAACACACCATTTGTTACTTCTTGGAGAGTGGTGTCTCCTAGATTTTCTAGGTGTCACTTGGGAGCCTCCGACAAGATTGTGGAGTTGAACCAAGGAGTTTGTAAGGGCAAGGAGATTGCCTACTTTGTGAAGATCTACCGCTAGTGAGCCAAGTCCTTCGTGGGCGACGACCATGGTGGGATAGACAAGGTTGCTTCTTCATGGATCCTTCGTGGGTGGAGCCCTTCGTGGACTCGCGCAACCGTTACCCTTCGTGGGTTGAAGTCTCCATCAA
The DNA here is from genome assembly GCA_034509565.1 of Triticum monococcum. Taxonomy (NCBI): domain Eukaryota; kingdom Viridiplantae; phylum Streptophyta; class Magnoliopsida; order Poales; family Poaceae; genus Triticum; species Triticum monococcum. The sequence continues at coordinate 357,986,812 of CM067845.1, read as the reverse complement.
CGTGGATGTACGATAGCACCACCTATCGGAACCACGACAAAAACATCCGTGTCTCCAATTGCGTTTGAATCCTCCAAACCCTTCCCTTTACATTCTTGCAAGTTGCATGCTTTACTTTCCGCTGCTCATATACTCTTTGCATGCTTGCTTGAATTGTGTTAAGATTGCTTGACTTGTCCAAAGTTGCTAAAATCTGCCAAGAACAAAAATGGGGAAAAGGCTAGAGTTTTATTTGGTCAAGTAGTCTAATCACCCCCTCCCCCCCCCCCCCTCTAGACATACTTTCGATCCTACAGTGGTCAACATGGTCAAGGAACAGCTTCCATCAGACGTGGATTGTACGTGGAGAGGCTGACAGCTGGATCCACGGCCGCAGCAAGGAAGTGCCTCCTTATTACACGCAAAATAATTATTCCTCCACCTGACAACGGGGACCCACCGGACGGGCCACCGTATTTCGCGAAAAAAACGTTCCCCCTGACTGCTGGGACCCACCAGCTACATCTTCGCACGCAAGGAAGTGCGTCCGAGCAAAAAAATGATTCGCCCCCCTGACAGCTGGGACCCACCAGCTACATCTTCGCACGCAAGGAAGTGCCTGACAGTCGGGACCCACCTGGTCAAAGCGTATGTAGCATTGTCATTCTGGTCGTGAACATGTATGTACATACTGGTCGATGTAGAGGCGTGCACGTGTTGTAGTAGAGGCGCGCACGTAGCAAGTACACGTATGTATAGCGGCCAGTGTGCAAGAAAGAAAATACGGCCACATACGTACATACGGGCAGGGTCTCGAACGCCTACTCGCGCATACGTACGGCCAGGGCTCGTGTACATGGCTGGGTCGGAACGGAGAAACAGCGTCGTCGTCGTGTTCATGGGGAGCCAACCGGCTGGGTCGGAACGGAATGCGTTGTCATGTTCATCGGGAGGGCTTGGACGGAACAGCCAATGGAAATGAGGCTTGGCGTACCGCAGAACGGAGCAAACGGCCTTGTGTTCGACCGGCCACGTTCGAAACGGGATCCTGTTCATCGGGAAGGGTGTGATGTACCGCAAAACGGAGGAAACGGACCTCCTATGGTCGAAATGGGGGTCCTGTTAATCAGAAGGCGTGTGGCGTACCGCAAAACGGAGGAAACGGACTTGTGTTGGAGCGCTATGGTCGAAACGGGGGTCCTGTTCATCTCCACCGTCGACCCCCTCCAGCCTCCACAGGCTACTGTTCATCCACTGTCGACCTCCTCCAGCCTCTACCTGTGACTGTTCATCAACGGGCTCATGTTAATCCAGCCTCCACCGCGCGCTACTCCACTGGCTACTGTTCAACCAACCCTCTCCACGGGCTCCTATTCAACCACCCCTCCACGGGCTACTGTTCATCCTGCCCTCATCCTCTACTGTTCATCCTGCCCTCCACGGGGTGGTCCTGTTCATCCTGCCCTCCACGGGGTCATGTTCATCCAGCCCCAACCGACTCGATCGATCGGGGCACTGTTCATCCAAAGGCAACACCGCGGGGTCCTGTTCATCCACCCCACTGGGAACTATTCATCCAACCCCCCCCCCCCCTAGCAACGCTCACTGTTCATCAAGAGGCAGCATCGATCGGCTTCAGTTAGCAGCAGTAGCGAAGGAATCGCTCGATCGGGTTCTGTAGGATCGAAAGTATGTCTAGAGGGGGGTGATTAGACTACTTGACCAATTAAAAATCTATCCTTTTCCCAATTTTAGTCTTTGGCAGATTTTAGCTATCTTAGCACAAGTCAAGCAATCTTAACACAATTCAAGCAAGCATGCAAGAGTCTATGAGCAGCGGAAAGTAAAGCATGCAACTTGCAAGAATGTAAATGGAAGGGTTTGGAGAATTCAAATGCAATTGGAGACACGGATGTTTTTGTCGTGGTTCCGATAGGGGGTGCTATCGTACATCCACGTTGATGGAGACTTCAACCCACGAAGGGTAACGGTTGCGCGAGTCCATGGAGGGCTCCACCCATGAAGGGTCCACGAAGAAGCAACCTTGTCTATCCCATAATGGCCACCGCCCACGAAGGACTTGCCTCACTAGCGGTAGATCTTCACGAAGTAGGCGATCTCCTTGCCCTTACAAACTCATTGGTTCAACTTCACAATCTTGTCGGAGGCTCCCAAGTGACACCTAGCCAATCTAGGAGACACCACTCTCCAAGAAGTAACAAATGGTGTGTTGATGATGAACTCCTTGCTCTTGTGCTTCAAATGATAGTCTCCCCAACACTCAACTCTCTCTCTCTCTCATAGGATATGGATTTGGTGGAAAGAAGATTTGAGTGGAAAGCAACTTGGGGAAGGCTAGAGATCAAGATTCATATGGTGGGAATGGAATATCTTGGCCTCAACACATGAATAGGTGGTTCTCTCTCAGAAAATGTGTATTGGAAGTGTAGGTCTGTTCTGATGGCTCTCTCCACGAATGAAGAGTGGGTAGAGGGGTATATATAGCCTCCACACAAAAACTAACCGTTACACACAATTTACCAATCTCGGTGAGACCGAATGGTTAAACTCGGTCGGACCAATTTAGCAAACCTAGTGACCGTTAGGATTTTCGGTGGGACTGAGATGCAACTCGGTAGGACCGATATGGTTAGGGTTAGGGCATAACGTAATCTCGGTGTGACCGATTACACAAACTCGGTGGGACCGATTTTGGTAATAAGCTAACCAGAGAGTTGGTCAGGTAAACTCGGTGGGACCAATTTGCTCATTTCGGTGGGAACGTAATGTTACACAAAGGAAACAGAGAGTTTACATTGCAATCTCGATGGGACCGATCGCTCATCTCGGTAGGACCGAAACGTTACGAATGGAAACAGAGATATTACAACCCCATCTCGGTGGGACCGAGATCCCTATCGGTGAGACCGATTTGCCTAGGGTTTGTGGTAATGGCTATGACATTTGAGCTCGGTGGTGCCGGATAGAAAGAATCGGTGGGGCCGAGTTTGACTTTTGGTTTAGGTCATATGTGGATGTGGGAAGGTAGTTGAGGGTTTTGGAGCACATCACTAAGCAGTATGAAGCAAGAACCTCATCAAGCAACACCTCGTCCCTCCTTGATAGTATTGGCTTTTCCTATAGACTCAATGTGATCTTGGATCACTAAAATATAAAATGTAGAGTCCTGAGCTTTGAGCTTGAGCCAATCTTTTTGTCCTTAGTATTTTGAGGGGTCCACTTTCCTCATCCATGCCAAGCCATTCCTTGAGCTTTTCCTGAAATATTAATCTTGGAATAATGTTAGCTCAATGAGCTATATGTTGTTAGGAATTACCAAAACCACCCAGGGATAGTTGCACTTTCAATCTCCCCCTTTTTGGTAATTGATGCCAACATATAGATCAAAGCTTGGACGAATGATAATAAGAGTGAAAAACATTGTCGCTTTGAGAAGTATGTGAAAAGCAAGAGCTCCCCCTAAATTTGTGCATAGTTTATGATTTTCTTTGTACTGCAAATGCACAGAGAGTTAGGCTCATGGGTTACTCTTGCATGTCACATACATCTTGGTGGAGCGCTCAAAATGATAATAATTAAATACATGCACTCATCACCAAGCAAAGTGAATGATCATATAGGGATAAAATGATAATGTCATCCAACAAGCATTGATGTAGCATATGATCAAACACACATGATCATCCAAGTATCACACAGACAGAAAGTATCTCAATCAAGCAAATAAAGTTCAACCACCAAAGCAAGAGAGAATAAAAAGCAACGCTCTCGCTCGAAGCCTATGATCTATACATTTTTCTCCCCCTTTGGCAACAAGTTACCAAAAAGTTCATAGAAAATGCATAGCACTAAATCGTCTCTCAGGCTTGGTCTTTAGGTGGTGGTGTCCAGAGAACTCCAAGAACGAAGGCTTCAGTCGATGTAGATGGAGCTGTTGGAGTAGGTGCTAGAGCTGGTGGCACTGAAGTTGTAGCTGGTGCAGATGAAGTGGCTCTGGTGTTTGTTACTGGCACTGCAGCTGACCTCTGAGCTCTAGGCACTCTGGCAAATGCCTCAGTGGTTGTCTTGCCCTTCCTCTCCTGCATATCATCCTGAAGTTGCTCCACAACAGACTGGATCTCAATTACCTTCACGTCCATGTCATAGAACTTCTGCTCCACGATCCATTCCGAGCTCTCCTGATTTTCAGTCTGGGTGGCCAGCCCTTTCTCAATTCTTAGAGTGGATGCAATCAAGTAGCCAAGCTGATCTTGCTTGCTCTTCAGAAGATACTGAGATGCCTCTTCCATGGTTGGCATCTTTGCAGCTTTCTCAGCCTTTGCCTTCTCCCTCTTTGCTTGAGCTTGCATAGAAGATGGTTCATTCTCATTCATAACCACTTGGTTGTCCTCAAAATCTGGATAGATAAGCATGTGCTCCTTGTCCAATAAGTATGTGCTGGTGCCCATCTTGGAGTTAATCAACTCCTAGATCTGTGGGGCATACCCACAGCTTCTCTTCTGGTCAGCAGCTGTCCTCTTGATAGTTTCAACTATAAGACTCATGACCTTGAAATTTTGTGGCACATCAAATATATGTAGAAGATTGATGGAGTGGCCTCTGATCATTCTGTGATCACCAGACTTGGGCAAAAGAGTGTGCCTGAGGATCTAATTGATAGTAGGCAGTCCTGACAGCAGGTGTTTCACTGATCCAAATTGGTGAGTCTCAAGATCTGCATCAGGAATCTCCTTGTACATGCTAGCCATGGAGTTGTGATCCTTCTTCTTCTTGGCATAGACATCCAAGTCATCTTCATTCTCCTCAGGAGCATTGATCAATTGAGCCCATTCTGCTACTGTTGACTGGTATCTAGTGCCTTCAGACATCCAGACTATCTTGCCATCTGGGTAGAAGTGAGCTGTGGAATAGAATTGCATGATAAGCTCGTCATTCCACTTCGTGAGCTTCTGAGCCACAAACTCATCAACTCCACAAGCCTTGAAACTGTCATATACTCCTGGATAGTGTTCGTCATTCTCCTTGACGTACTCCCAGTTGACCCATCTCATGTCACATACTATTGGTTTCTTGTCAAGCAACACTGTCTCATAGAAATCCTGCTGTTCTTTGGTATGGAACCTGTAGTCCACAGCAGTTCTCCTCCTGGTGGCATATGGATCTGACTCTCTCCATAGCCTCAATCCTGAGTCCTTCCTGATCTTTATGTTTTCTGCTACGGGATGAGCATCATTATGATCTGAAATTTTTGGCTTTAACTTCCTCAAAACATGTGTCTCGTCATCTTCTTCTTCAGCAATAGTTTCAGGCACTAGGGCCTTGTTTTTCTCAGCAGCTGGAATGTTCCTGGTACTCCTCTTTGGTGCAGTTTTGGGTTTTGGAGCAGCTGGCTTGGGAGCTTCTTTGGGCTTAGATGAAGCAGCCCCTGATCTTATGGCATCTCCCATAAGTTTCGGTGCCTTAGGTGCTGGTGCAGCATCTTCTTCCTCTTCCTCTTCAGAGTCTCTCATCATAGATGGCTTTCCAATTACTCTGGCCATGGTCTTCTTGACCCTCTCCTTCCTCTTCTTGCCATCTCCAGCTACCTTGGGTTCAAGAGCGAGCTCCATTTTCTCACCTGTGGCAACTTTCCTAGGTTTAGACATTGGCTGTCTTCCTACTGGCCTCTTGGTCTTCTGACCTGGCTTAGTTGCAGCAGAAGTGCTATATTCCTTTTTAATCACTTTCTTCTTGGAAGTGGCCTCATCCTCCACTGCCACATAGTCTTCATCCTCGGATTTAGAAGTTCTCTTCTTTCTGGTCCTGGTGGCAGCTTTTGGCAAGTTGCTGGGTGTGCTCCTGCTTCCATCATCTGAGCTGCTAGAGGGACTAGTGCCCTCACTCATGTGAACCTGCTCCTCTTCCCTGTTCTGGCTGTCACTTTGATCAGACATATTGCAATCTCTGACAACTGACCCTGTGAGTAGATATAGATGAGATAGAGTGGATGAGCATCAAAAAATACAGAGGTTTTTGCAAAAGAATGAATCAAAAACTTAGTTTTAGTTTTCCTCAAAAAGCATTTCGTATGAACCGATTTGTAAACTGGGTGATACTGAAGCAGTTGTTGGAACCTAAACTAGTGAACTCGGTCAGGCCGAGTCACAGTTCGGTGGCACCGAGACTGCTAGGGTTTCACATAGTCCTGAACTCGGTCACACCGATTTTGCAATTCTCGGTCAGACCGAGAATCACATGTGCAATGGCCTGAGCCGAATCGGTGGTACCGAGTTCCACAACTCGGTTGGTCCGAGATGGTTTCGGCGGAAACCTAACCCTAAATTTTCAAATCATCTCTAATCTACGGAGTGTTTTTTACTGGATAAGATAGTTTCAATCATGGCAAGATTCATGGCGAACACAATGTGCAAGAAATCAGATAAGGATAGCACAGTGATCAAGTTCATACCCTAGTTCGGCGATGAACTCGCTACGGCGGCAACGGCGGGGATGATTCCCATTGACGGCGGCGGAGACCAGCGGCAGGAGGCAATTGGCAACGAGAAGGACGATCCGGAGACCCTGGAGGCAGAGCGGGCTAAGCGCGGGCGAAAGAGTTCGGAGAAAATTTCCAAATTTTTGCCCATGGGTATATAAAGCCCGACCCTGTCGGTGTGACCGAGTGGAACAACTCGGTGGCACCAAGATGCATAACTGCAAGCAGTTACTGCAACTCGGTGTGACCGAAAAGTTCAAATCGGTTGCACCGAGATTGAAAACCTAGATCGACTTAGTGATCTCGGTATGACCGAAATAGGTGAATCGGTCAGACCGAAATGCACAAAGAAGTTTTGGAAGTTTAAATCTATGACGAATCAGGGACTCCGAGTGCTCCTCACATAGAGTGGTTCGAATCTGACTTGATCAAATTTTGTGATGTGGCATGAATAGAATTTGAGATGAGAAAAGCATAGATAGCTAGAGAAGGTTCTTAGGCATTCTTGTCCATCCACTTGGCAAGAGAAAAAGAAACCAATCAGTCAAAACAACAAGTGGATGTCCTTGAATGAGTAAATTATGCAACCAACATGCTCACATAATAAAATGGCAATTGAAATATGTGGCAAAGCATGCACAACCAATTCTAGCATCTATCAAGCAATTGGCGATGACTAGGACATCTATATATGAGTATATTGACTTAGGAGTCAAATGAGAACATTTGATCATAGGTCATACTCATCGTTTAAGCACAAGTGGGGTTACCACTTTTACATAAAGCGTTGTTGTTTTCACACCATTAGAGTTGCTTTAGCTCAATTCTTAGAGTAAAGCTCCCCCTAGATGTGAGATCCCCCCTAAGAGGGATGAACTAACCTTGGGTTTTGTCGATGATGACTTCATGTAGATGTTGAAGATGTGGATGCTCAATGTTGATGTAGATCATTTGGAGCTATCCTTTGGAGTGAGTTGCACTTTCAATACCTACATGGGTTAGTCCCACAAGGAACAAACAAGGATATCCATAGACATAGAGTGTTGCACACACAAGTTGATGTCTATGAAAGCTTTAGGTTACCTTGTCCCTTGTCTTACCAACAAGAGGGTTTGTGACTCCTTGAACTAGTGCAACATGTGGAAGTTGATTGCACTTGTTCTTGCCAAAATGATAAGAGTGAAGTATGTTGGCGGAGTCACCCTCAAGAACTCTCTAGTTCTTCTTCTTTGGGATCCACACCATCTTGATGGGAATCCTCGGAGGTGTAGTTGTACTTGATGAAGTGGAACTTGATGTAGTCTTGGGAACCCATTTGACCAAGGCCTTAGGAGCTTCTTCAAATGCATTAATTTCCTCTTGAAGCTTGTCCTTGCCTTTTTGCTTGTGGTCTTGTGGTGGAAGATCATCTTGAGCTTGTGTCCCTTTGAAAGAAGTAGGATCATACTTCTCTTGTTAAGGAACAAACTTTGCCTTGGGGTATTGATCTTCTTCCCACTCAACTCCATTGGCATTGAACTTTCGTTCAAAATCAACACCTTGGTTCTTCCGATGCCTTCCTTGCTTGCGTACAATTTCCTCAAATTGCTTACTCCCGGTAAGGCTCTTGTAAACACATTTCTCTATAATTCCCTTCAATAAGCTATTTTCTTCCTCAAGTGTAACTTGGCTAAGAGAATCATTAGTGGAATCAAGAGAACTACTAGAAGCAACAACATTGGATTTAACATGATTATTGTTACTACTAGAGGAAGAATCTTTCTTGTTCTTGTTACTAGACTGGACTTGTGGCATGTAAGTGGATAAGAGTAAACGCTTGGCAATGTAAGAAGAACTTTTCTTGCGAAGATCATCATTGATTGCCTTTAAGAACTCATGCTCTTGCTCAAGGTTGAGCTTTTCAAAACGTAATTTCTCATGAGTCCTTAAAAGTTCTCGATGGTCTCCTAAGATAGTTTCATGAGCTAACTTAAGAGCGTTTAGTTCTTTAGTTAGAGACTCAATCTTCTCCTTATCATTTTCAGTCGTTTCATCTTGATTAGCATGATTAATTGACGTTTCACCATAGTATTCATCACTAGAGTTGTCAACAAGTAAATCATCATCACCTAACAAGTCATCTTCATCACTATTGAAATCAATATACTCGGGGTGTGATACCTTTGGACCTTTGTCCATGAAGCATCTTCCAATTCCTTCGTTTGGTGAATCAAATATGTCGTAGGAGTTGGTTGACACAAGTGCTAGACCGGCAACACCTTCATCTTGAGTATATTCGGATTCGCAGTGATAGCTTCTCTCGGAGTCATTGTCGGAGTCGGAGCCGGATACCCATTCACCAACATGAGCTTGACATCTTTGTTTTGTGTAGCTCCTTGATGACTTGTCCTTCCTTTCCGAATCCTTGCTTCTCCGGGAGGGTCTTCGTTCATAACGATCATCCCTACCCCTTCTCTCCCTCGATGGTGATTCTTCTCTGCTACTTCTTCTTTTGGGAGAATCTTCTCTTCTCTTGTGGGGAGCCGTACACTCATTGGAGTAGTGTCCGGGTCTTCCACAATTGTAGCAGTTTCTCTCTCGACTAGAAGATCTTTTGTCATTGTAGGACCTTGACTTAGAGCTTCTCTCTTTGCTTCTACTCTTGTAGAATTTGTTGAAGTTCTTCACCATTAAGCTCAATTCTTCATTGAAGGTTTGTTTCTCACTTGATGTGGGGGCTTCACAGGAGGCTTTGTAAGCACCACTTGATTTGTTGTGAAGTTCCTCCTTATCCTTGAGTGACATCTCATGAGCAACAATTCTTCCAATGACTTCCGTTGGCTTGAGATCTTTGTAATTGGGCATCATTTGAATCAATGTGCACACGGTATCATATTTTCCATCCAACGCTCTTACGATCTTCTTGATGATGAATCTATCGGTCATCTCTTCACTTCCTAAGCCGGCAATCTCATTTGTGATAAGAGCAAGCCTAGAGTACATTTCAGCGACACCTTCACCATCCTTCATTTTGAACTTGTCAAGTTGACTTTGAAGCACATCCAACTTGCATTCCTTGACGGAGTCGGTACCTTCATGCATGTCAATCAAAGTATCCCAAATTTCCTTTGCATTCTCAAGATGGCTGATTTTGTTGAATTCTTCGGGGCACAATCCGTTGAAGAGGATATCACAAGCTTGAGCGTTGTATTGCATCATTTTCAACTCTTCCGTGGTGGCTTCACGATTCAGTTCTCTCCCATCAAAGAATTCACCTTGCAAGACAATACACACAATAGCCCAAACGATGGGGTTATGTCCAAGAATATGCATTTTCATCTTATGCTTCCAACTAGCAAAATTAGTACCATCAAAGTAAGGACCTCTATGGTGATAATTTCCCTCGCTAGACGCCATACTCTCCTAGGTTGTGAAACCAAGGCTATGACCACCAAAAGCTATGGAAATCAAAGCAAATGGAGACCAAGTATGTCTAGAGGGGGGGTGATTAGACTACTTGACCAATTAAAAATCTATCATTTTCCTAATTTTAGTCTTTGGCAGATTTTAGCTATCTTAGCACAAGTCAAGCAATCTTAACACAATTCAAGCAAGCATGCAAGAGTCTATGAGCAGCGGAAAGTAAAGCATGCAACTTGCAAGAATGTAAAGGGAAGGCTTTGGAGAATTCAAATGCAATTGGAGACACGGATGTTTTTGTCGTGGTTCCGATAGGTGGTTCTATCGTACATCCATGTTGATGGAGACTTCAACCCACGAAGGGTAATGGTTGTGCGAGTCCACGGAGGGCTCCACCCACGAAGGGTCCACGAAGAAGCAACCTTGTCTATCCCATAATGGCCATCGCCCACGAAGGACTTGCCTCACTAGCGGTAGATCTTCACGAAGTAGGCGATCTCCTTGCCCTTACAAACTCATTGGTTCAACTTCACAATCTTGTCGGAGGCTCCCAAGTGACACCTAGCCAATCTAGGAGACACCACTCTCCAAGAAGTAACAAATGGTGTGTTGATGATGAATCCCTTGCTCTTGTGCTTCAAATGATAGTCTCCCCAACACTCAACTCTCTCTCACACAGGATATGGATTTGGTGGAAAGAAGATATGAGTGGAAAGCAACTTCGGGAAGGCTAGAGATCAAGATTCATATGGTGGGAATGGAATATCTTGGCCTCAACACATGAATAGGTGGTTCTCTCTCAGAAAATGTGTATTGGAAGTGTAGGTATGTTCTGATGGCTCTCTCCACGAATGAAGAGTGGGTGGAGGGGTATATATAGCCTCCACACAAAAACTAACCGTTACACACAATTTACCAATCTCGGTGAGACCGAATGGTTAAACTCGGTCGGACCGATTTAGCAAACCTAGTGACTGTTAGGATTTTCGGTGGGACTGAGATGCAACTCGGTAGGACCGATATGGTTAGAGTTAGGGCATAACGTAATCTCGGTGTGACCGATTACACAAACTCGGTGGGACCGATTTTGGTAATAAGCTAACCAGAGAGTTGGTCAGGTAAACTCGGTGGGACCAATTTGCTCATTTCGGTGGGACCGAAATGTTACACAAAGGAAACAGAGAGTTTACATTGCAATCTCGGTGGGACCGATCGCTTATCTCGGTAGGACCGAAACGTACGAATGGAAACAGAGATATTACAACCCCATCTCGGTGGGACCGAGATCCCTATCGGTGAGACCGATTTGCCTAGGGTTTGTGGCAATGGCTATGACATCTGAACTCGGTGGCGCCGGATAGAAAGAATCGGTGGGGCCGAGTTTGACTTTTGGTTTAGGTCATATGTGGATGTGGGAAGGTAGTTGAGGGTTTTGGAGCATATCACTAAGCACTATGAAGCAAGAACCTCATCAAGCAACACCTCATCCCTCCTTGATAGTATTGGCTTTTCCTATAGACTCAATGTGATCTTGGATCACTAAAACATAAAATGTAGAGTCTTGAGCTTTGAGGTTGACCCAATCTTTTTGTCCTTAGTATTTTGAGGGGTCCACTTTCCTCATCCATGCCATGCCATTCCTTGAGCTTTTCCTGGAATATTAATCTTGGAATAATGTTAGCTCAATGAGCTATATGTTGTTAGGAATTACCAAAACCACCCAGGGATAGTTGCATTTTCAGGTTCAGTTAACAGCCATCGATCGATCGCTCGGGTTCAGTAACGCGTAGCCTGCAGTGCAATCGCTCGGATTCAGTGAGAGCCCAACGCCTCGCTCGGGTTCAGTTAGAGCCCAACGCCTCGCACACACGCGTGTACGTACGAGAGAAACACGCATCGCTCGGCCCCGACCACCCACCGTAACCGGGGACTCCCTGATATTTTCCGCGCCCTGGCTTCTACCACGGTTTTTTCCGTCATGGACGGCCCAAAGAATGTCATGCAGCTGCGTCTCCGGCCCGCCCAGGATGAAAAGCCCATTTTCTATCATGATTTTTTGTCATAGAAGTAGGACCCCACCACATCTATGATGATACCGGGTTTTGTCACAATTATCGTCATAGAAGTGTCATAGGTATGACAGGAAAAAATTTGTTCAGCCCAAAATGTCATGGATATGTCTTTTTTGTAGTGAGGTGAGGAGGGAAAACATTGCTTACCGCCATTGCCGTAGTGTTGCCATGGATGCCGGTGAAGGTGGCCGGAGGTCGTCTTGCTGTTCTCCGATCTGCTGCACGTCGCCGCCGTCGGTGAGAGTGGGGAGAGGGGAGAGAGAACGGTGAGGGAAGGTGAGGGTAATAACTGACGACGCTTTGGGAAGCAACGCGGCTTCTCGAGGGTGGCTTCTCGCGTGCAGGCCCCGCCACCCATGTGCCTCGCGCGGGCCTGGCTCGCGGGAAACTGTCGATTCAAGCATGCCTCACGAGACAAGCCTTAGGCCTAGAGGTTCTTTAAAGTTTGTGCCATGCAGGCCTAATAGTGTATGCTGGCAACCAATCAGCCCGTTTTCTTACCGTGCGGGCCTGGTTGGACCTTATGCGGGCGACCAAACGCGCCCTGATTGCTCCTCCACACACAACACCAATTTTTTTTCTGGCACACAAGGAAGAGCATGTGCTTGCAAATTAATTAAGGTACTGCTATTACTTGTACATATATACATGATTAATTTTTTCTATCTATTTGTAACATGTTATTCCCCACTAGCGGATTATGCCTTTTTTAACATCTAGCTTAGATAACTAATTCCTGCTCTCTTCCTACTTGACAAACAATACAGACACTTGCAAATTTGAACGTGGCTCCCTCATCCTCTCGACCAACTAAACAAACAATAAACGACACAAACGACAATGGTTGGTGATACATCAACAGTGAAAACCCCAAAATCCCCTCATCAAAACCCTTTCTCATGCGCCCTAAATCCCAAAATCACACATCAGAGAGAGGAGCAGCAGATTTGCATCACGTACCGGGATCCATGGTTTCAATCTGATTACAATTTCATTGTCTGGATCATGGGCTACGACGGCTGCAACAACTTCAACCTCTACAGCAACGGAAGAGGAGGAATAGGAGGCAGAGGAGGCAGCATCAAAGGAAGCAGAGTAGGCGAACTGACCAGAGAGACACATAGGGTTTTGGGTTCGTTTGCCTGGTCCAACCCAACCGAGCCATGTCACAAGACATAAATCTCTCTATACTGACCACAATACCACGCCACGTCATGCAGTGTTGACCCAAAACCAGGTAAAATCCATGTTAAACCGCTTAAGGGAAAATTTACCCAGTTTTAAGGATTTTAGGGTGTAAAATATACCAAATTCAAGTCTGAGGTTATTCATCCATCAAGCCACACTTGAGGGTGAAATATGAACTTCGTTCATTCGAAAACGTGGTCGGGGTTTAAGGCCTCGTTCGGCATGCAGGTTTATAAAATGAAGAAATATAAAACTGCATAGGAATAATGTTAGTTGTACAGTTCAATCCCGCAGTTCCCCACAACAGAGGAATAAGAACAGAATCTCGATGTTTGAATGTAGGAAAATTAGCAGGAGAAATCTACAACATGTCGGCCCCATCTAACGGTTTTATGTGAAAGAAGTATAGCCCGGTGCTTGCAACTTGCACAAATCACCTATTCTGACCATGATGTGGGTCCCATGTAGAGGTTAAAGCAGCCTCTTCCGTCCTAGTGCCTCGGCCCTGTCCAAAAATAAGAGCTCCAGGCAGATGTTATTTTTCCTTTAAAAATTGCGGGTGGAGGACACTTTCGAGAGGATGGGCTGGCAGCGATTCCTTTGTTCCAAACAATGTGAAGTAAATTTTTACCTAATAATAAAGCAAATAGATATTTTTGATCCATCGTGACATATTTGCTGGTGCGTGGGCTGCACTTTGTTTCTAATTTTTTTGAATATCTCTTGCATGGGCCACTGGGCCTGCTATGCTCTACAATTTGTGCTCTTGACTGCACATGTCAACAAAAAGATAAAGACCCGATAATTAAGGACATGAGCGCCCCAATAAAAGAAGGTTGGCTCTAATAAAAAAATGGATTTCAATTGCCGGAAATAAAGGAGCCTCCTGTCGGATTTTGGGTTCCGGCAGACCCTTGAGGTTCGAACACTGGGGTGCCCGCGGAGATTTCGCCTCCTACCTACCTGCATCCCTCTGCCTCGCTAAGATCTAGGCTATGGAAAGAACAACACAAGAGACACAGGGTTTATACTGGTTCGGGCCACCGTTGTGGTGTAATACCCTACTCCAGTGTGTGGTGTGGTGGATTGCCTCTTGGGCCGATGATGATGAGCAATACAAGGAAGAACAGCCTCGCGAGGGTCTGTTCTTGACTGGGGGGGATGAACTGCTAGGAGGAGTTCAGTCACCCTTCTCTCTCTCTCTCTTCTCGATTCTCTCTCTGATTTTGATCTCCAACCGATCGATCTCGAACCCCCCGGTCTCTCACCCCCTACCCTGGGGGTGGCTAGTCCTATTTATAGGCAAAGGCCCTGGGCCTCTTCCCAAATATTGAGCAGGAAGGACGCCAACAATTGGCCATTTTAAAGGGCAACATCTGATACACTTATCCTGACTAAAGTTGGTCCTCGCCTGCCAAAGACTCTGGTGGTGACGCTGGCTTGGGCTCCATAATGACTTCCTCCCTGCCGTTGGACTGGTCTTGGTCTCATTGCACCGAAACGGGTGCCCTTGCTTGATGCTCTCGCCTGCGCTTGCTCCCTTTGCACCAAAGAGGAAAGGAGGACACTGCGCGGCTGGCACCCGCCTGGCACCTTTGGTCGTCATGGCTTGCGTCACGGGCACCTCGTGAGGTACCCCGCCTTGATCTCTCCGCCTCCTCGCGAGCCAGCCTGATGAGGCTGTGCCTGAGGAAGCTCCGTGTCGTCCGCCCCGGGAGGCTTGGCCCCTCGCGAGGGTCTTGGGTCTGTGTTGATGAAGATGGGCCGTGCTGGGCCCCCCTTCGAGCCACGCCGCAGGCCGCATGCAGGCAAGTCTGGGGACCCCCGTTCCCAGAACGCCGCAGTAGCCCCCGGGCCCAAGGCATGCCCGGACTTGACTGTGCAGGGAGGCGGAAGGGCAAGAGCGAAGCACCGTGGTCCCTAACAGCCTGTGGCCTTGGGCGCCGCGTGGCGGTTGATTGGACGTGAGCGCCTTAGCAACCGCGCGAGTTGATAAAGGTGCGGCATCTGCCTAGGCTTTGCTTTTTGCTTTCTCCGGTTGCTGCTCAGATCCCCTTTCTTGCGCCTCTCCTTCCTTCCTCCAAAATTTCCAGATCTACTCCGACCGCGTGACCTAGGAAGCCATGGCGCCTCGTCAGTCCCCGGCCGTAGCTTGGTACTCGTCTGCCCTGGACTCTCCGAACGTGTCGGAGGCGAGCCTCGCCCGGTTGCGCCGGATGGCGGCGGCGCGGGGCATCGACGGGGCGAAGGTGTTCAAGGCCGGCTCCGCCACCCCTGAGGGTCAAGGGAGCACCTTCTATCCGTTCTTCGTAAGCGCCATTGTTGTTGGCCTGGTGCCTCCCTTCTCCGAGTTCTTCTTCTCTGTCCTTCGCCATTATAAGCTACAGGCTCTGCATCTCCACCCCAACTCCGTCCTTCTCCTGGCAATCTTCGCCTATTACTGCGAGGCTCACGTAGGGGTGCAGCCCTCAGTGGCCTTGCTGCGCCACTACTTCTACCTCCGGACCTCTCGCGGTCCTGCTTCCGCGTGCGCGAGCTTCATCGCGTACGGTGGTGCCATTGCCATTTCAAACCCCATGAAAAGGATTGAGGGCTTCAGGAGCAAGTGGGTCTTGGCGGATGCTGGGCGCATCCACCCTCAGCTGATCTTGCCCACGGAGCAACCCACAAGCTCCAGTGATTGGGGTCGAGCGGAGCTCGCGGACCCCCGCGCGAAGCTGGTGTTGGAGAAGATGGACGCGGATCTGAGGCCGGCCAACATGGCGGCGGTGAAGCTGACCGGCGCGTCGCTGCTGAGGGAATTCCTGGAGCACCAGCTGGCTCCGCTTCGGCAGTACTCACTTCCGATGTGGAGGCCCTATCCGAGCCCCGCGGCCTTGGCCGACGGAGATCTGGCTGCGGTCCTCCAATCCCTAGTTGGGGGCGATGTGGCGAGGTTGGAGGGCGCTCCTACGCCCTTGTTCCTCCGCAACGACTGGGAGCAGGTAGTGGAGTCCATGCTTGTCTTCAAAGGGGACGGGCCCGTGCCCATGGAAACTCCCGAGGAACCGGTGGACGTGCCCTCCGATGACTCCAGCGAAGAGGAGGAAGGAGGGGAGCGGGAAAAAGGGCCAGACTCTGAGGCGACTGATGGAGAGTCGAGGGCTCCCCTCCCCCGGCGCAGGTCCCGCGTTCTCCGCCTTTCTCCGAGCGATGACGACGAGGATGATGACGAGCAGGACGGCGGGATCTTGCCTCCGATCCTGAAGAAGGACAGGACTGGGCTGATCTCCCGCGGGTCTGCCCCGGCCCCGAGGCGGGCCGCAAACGCATCTTCCGCTTCCAAGCTTCCTGAGGTTGACCCTTCCAGCCGGCTTTCGGGCTTCAAATTTGGCCGGAGGCCGCTTGAGCTCACTGGCGATGACCCGTAAGCGCTTGATTCTTGTCTTTATTTCTTGTTCTGCTTCTGAGGCTTGACGTCCGCATCTCTTGGATAGGCTGGCGCCCGCAGCAAAGAAGCCGAAGGGAACTCCTGAGGTTCCATCCGTGGTAGCGCCTCTACCCACGAAGGAAGGTGACCACGACGCACGGGCTTCTCCTGCCTGGTCATCCTCGCGAGGCCTGGCTGAGCCGGCTGGGGCGAGCTCAGCCCCCATGGCCCAAGTGACTCCCGAGGTGCCTTTGCCTGCTGCCGCCACTACAGCTGTTGGGGCGCAGCAGGCTCCGCCTCAGGATGTTGTGGCCGCGCTGCCGCCTTCTCCTTCTACTCCACCGACTGCTATCTCTCTGACTCCTCCTACCGTTCTGGATCGTGCTGCTGCTGAGCTGGACCGGCTGCGGCAGGATCTTCTTGGCACCGACCCTCGCTTGGTGGTTGGGCGCTTGGAGCTGGCTTCGGGATGGATTCGCTCCGACGCTTTGATTCGGGCGGCGCTGGTCCAGGCCTCGACGGCTTGCGATGAGGAGAAGCAGGCCGTCCTTGAGGCGAAGGCTGCTCGTGACGCAGCCCTGGGGGAGGTGGTCGATGTCCGTGGTCGCTGCAAGGCGCTGGAGGACGAGCTGCAAGGCCTGCGGGACCAGCTCGCGAAAGAGGTCCGCCTTCGCCAAGAGCAGGAAGGAGGCGTGAAGGCTCGCGAGGCGGCCGTCAAGGAGAGGGATGTCAAGCTCAAGAAGCGCCATGACCACCTAGGCGCACTGGAGCAGGAGTTGGGGCGAGGAAGGTCGAGCTGGACGACAAGGCTCAGGTTCTTGCCGAGGACCGTGTGGCCTTCACGGAGATGGAGGCGAAGGCTCGCTCCTCGCTGAGGACGCTTTACGACAGCGGCCTGGAGAGCCCGCTGGTTGGCGCCGAGGACGACCCCGCCAAGCTGCTTCCCTTCCTGGTTCGCGCTCTTGAAGATGTCGCCCTCGGCCTTGGCCCCACATCCGAGGCCGAGGCGCGTGTCCTGTCTTCTGCAGCGCTGACGCGGGTCCTCACCTGCATCTACCTTCGCGATCCCAGCGTTGACCTCGACAGCCTGCTGGAGCCAGTAAGCGGCGAGCGTGCCGCTGCCGCCGCCGAGGCCGTGAAGGGTCGCGCGGAGGCTCTGCTGGGGAAGTTCTGGGCCTTCAGCACCAAGCCGAAGCAAGGCGCTGCCGACCCCACTACTCCATGAGGCGAACCACTCGGCGCTGCTCCACCGCTGACAAGTGACTCCGTTGCGGTGCGGCTCCTGTCCTGCCTTTAATTCCTGCATATGTATCATGCCTCGGGGAGGCATTTAAACTTGCGTTTAGCATTGAGATAACAGTGTGGACTATAATATTTGCTTTTGAATTCCTTGAAATTTGCGCTTTTCCTTCCTACTTGCTTATGTTCTACGCCGGCAGAGCCCGGCCCCGCGCATACCTCAGCCACCGTTAGCCCCGACCGGAAACCAGGACAGGACCAAGGAGTGAGGGGCTACGTGACAAGTTAGGCTCCTGAGTCGTGATGCTCAGGAGTCCCCCTTGGCGCACGAATAGCAAGTAGGGAGGTGTGATGTGGGTGGATCTACCGTTCTACGTCTGCAGAGCCCGGCCGCGCGCATACCTCAACCGCCGTTAGCCTTTCAGAACTAAGGAGTGAGGGGCTACGTGACCAGTTAGGCTCCTGAGTCGCGATGCTCAAGAGTCCCCCTTGACGCTCAAACGGCCTTCGTACCTTGGCTCCGCTCGGGGAGAGACGCACGGTGAACCAGGCCCGGGGGGCCTGGCTAGGCGGCGTGCGTCTGGGCGTGACCCAGGCGCAGCCCCCGTGCCCAACCCCCTCGCGCGGCACTCCCGAGGGGAGGCGTTACAATGAGGCTAGACACTGAGCTCTGGGCTCCCTGAGGTTGATGTGGCCCGGGGGCCACCCTCAGTTATTTATCACCAGCACGGAGCATAGTGCTTCCGTATGTGTACGGGCATAGCCGCTCCTCGGCAGTGTCATCAGCCAGCGCGGAGCTGGTGCTTCCACTGGTACGTGGGAGGGGGCTCCCCTCCGGGAGGAGCCCCCGGGGCGTGTACAGCCCCGCCCTGACACTTGGTTGGCACGGTAAGTCCTGGCGAGGTGTATCTAGGCACCCGTGAGCTAGCGCGGGACTCACGGGGCCCTACCTCTAGGCGGGTTGCGCCTGGCACTGGGCCTTATCTTGTGATGTGTCCCTGCAAATTTGGTTAGATGCCGGCACTCTACGTCCTCAGGTCCCGTCCCTCGAGCTGGTCTTAGCCGTCGCTGGTATGCCAGGTCGTGATGCCGTGGACAAAGCCAGAGGGTGAGGGTTGGAGAGCCAGTAAGAGCCCTGAGTCGCAATGCTCAGGTACCCCCCCCCCTTTAACGTGCAAGTGGTCGGCATGGAGAAGAAGAGGTGCCGTGGACAGGCATAAAATAATCAAGCATGGTGGGTCGAACGCATAGCCGGAAATAAATGCAAAAGGGATACATGTCGCTGGGTCTGGCTCGAGCGACTTGGGGGATGATGCAGCCCGAGGGGCGCCCCCAACAAGGTAAGCTAACAACATGAAATAAAAGGGATACATGCTGCAGGGATGGACCCATGCGGCCTGGGAATAATGCAGCCCTGGGGGCGCTCCCAGCTGGAAATGAAACTTGAAAGATGTCACCTGATGATGTTGAGGACGAAGGGGTGTTGGTGTAGCAGACTCGGTGGGCTGCGGAAGCCGATCCTCACGAGCCCCCAGGCCAAGGGGCCTCGGGAGGCCCTGGAGGCGCTGGTGGCTCCTCGCAGACCATCTCCATATCCGCCAGGGCTGCAGAACGCCTGGCCTCTTGAGCCTCCACAATGTCCCTCATGAGGCGCTGGTACATGGCAGCCGCATTCAGCAAGCCGTAAGGCATGCGAACGTAGTTGTGGGGTGGACCTTCGCAGCGCCCCACTCGTGAGGGCTAGAGGCGCCCCAGAGAGGCGACTCGATTGAGCCCTAGTATGTCGATGCAGACGCGTAGCCCACCATCCTCGCCTGGATGGGGAGCCACTGCTGGTAGGCGGTGACCGCCTTTCATGACTCTTGACTCCTGTAGCTCCTGAATGGCCTTGCTAACGAACTCCTGAGGGTCTAGCTCTCCTTGCCTTACTCCTTCTTGAGGGAAACGTGCTTCGAAACAAGCCTCCATGTGGTGCCCAAGCGCCTCCCTCATGACCCTAGCCAGGTCGGTGGCCCTCCAGGGGAGAGCCCCCGAGCCCTACCTGAGGAGGGCGCCGGGCGCGCTTTCCTATGCGATGGAAGGAGGTTCCCCCTGGGCAGGCGCGGGCCCAGAGGGGCCTGCCTCCTGAGGGGCCGGGCCGGATGATGTCTTCTTCTTCTTGGGGCGGTCTCGGGAAGCCTCCTGCTTCCGTGATCCGGGTCTTCCAGTGATGCGGCCTGAAAGGCTCGTTCCAGGGAACACACCGCGTCCTTCTCTTCACAGGGCACCGTGATGACTCCGCCACTTCCTGGCATCTTGAGGACGTTGTAGCCGTGGTGAGTTACGGCCATGAACTTGGCCAGCGCTGGGTACCCAAGGATGGCGTTGTACGGCAGGCGAATGTGAGCGACGTCGAAGTCGATGAGCTCGATGCAGTAGTTGTCGCGTGCCCCGAAGGTGACAGGGAGGTGGACCTGCCCAATCGGGACCGTGGAGCCGTCGGTGACTCCGGAGAAAGGCTTGGTTGGCTGAAGCTGGCTGTAGGGCACTTGGAGATTGTTGAATGTTTCCACGGATAGGACGTTGAGCCTGCCCCGCCATCGATGAGGGTCCTGGTGACCACCACATTGCTGATGATTGGGGAACAAAGCATCGGGAGGACTCCGGCTGTAGCCACACACTTGAGCTGATCTGCTGAGCTGAACGTGATGGCGCACGCCGACCACCTGAGAGGGCGCGTGGCTTTGAGCTTGGGGAGGACTGCATTCACTTCGCGGGCGAACTGCTTGAAGATGTGTTGAGAGGCTGGGGCTTGAGCCCCGCCCAGGATGCAGGCGATCACGCGCGGCTCCTGGAAGCCCCCAGCCCCCTCGTCCTGATGGCGATCCTCATTTCTCCTTGGCTGCGACGGCAGCGGAGGGAGGCCTGCGTTGCCTTGCGGGCGATCCTCGCGAGGCTTATCCTTCCAGTCTCCCTCGCGAGGTGGGTCTTGCCAGCGATCCTCGCAAGGTTGATCGCGCCACCCTTGGCATGGGCCGCGGTCTTCCCAGCGTCCTGCATTCCTTCCTCCTCCTTGACCGTAGCCCCGGTCACCACGGTCGGGGCGACGGCCGATCCT
This sequence comes from Triticum monococcum, assembly GCA_034509565.1. Classification (NCBI taxonomy): domain Eukaryota; kingdom Viridiplantae; phylum Streptophyta; class Magnoliopsida; order Poales; family Poaceae; genus Triticum; species Triticum monococcum. The sequence goes on along the minus strand of CM067845.1, from coordinate 357,965,933 downwards.
TCCTTCTCGCACGGCTCGGAGCTCTTGACATTCGTTGGTGTTGTGGGTGTGGGGGTCGTGGTACACACAGTATCGACTGCCCTTGGAAGGTTCGGGCTGATCTCTGCCCCGCTTGGTGTCTGGTTCTGCCGCGAGCACGGCAGCCCCCTTGCGCTTCACATCCTTGGCCTTGGGCTTCTTCTCTTCTGGGTCTGCGGCAAGCAGCTCGAGGAGGGAGAGACGCCCTTCCTCAGCCCTGGCGCACTTGGTTGCCAAGTTGAACAACTCCAAGGAAGTGCACAGGTCTTCATGCATCGCCAGCTCCTCCTTCATCTTGACATCACGCACGCCATCGGAGAAGGCTGAGATGATGGCCTCCCCAGTCACCTTGGGAATCTTGAGGCGTGCGTTGTTGAAGCATTGGATGTATTTCTGCAGGGTCTCTCTGGGTTGTTGCTTGATGCGGCGCATGTCGCTCACGGCGGGTGGCCGGTCGCGAGTACCTTGGAAGTTGGCGATGAAGCGGGTGCGCATCTCGTCCCAGGAGGAGATCGTGCCTGGAGCCAGGTTCAAGAGCCAGGTGCGGGCCCCGTCCTTGAGCGCCATGGGAAACCAGTTCGCCATGACCTTCTCGTCTCCGTTGGCAGCTTCGATGCCCAGCTCATAGAGCTGGAGGAACTCCGCAGGGTCGGTCGTGCCATCGTAATGAGGAGGCAGGTCTGGCTTGAACTTGCCAGGCCACGCGACGCTGTGTAGCTCGATGGTGAAGGCGCGGCGGCCTGCTGTGGCCACGGGAGGCCTTGGATGATGGAGAGCTTGGTCTTGCATGTCCCCACTGTTGGGGAACGCAGTAATTTCAAAAAATTTCCTACGCACACGCAAGATCATGGTGATGCACAGCAACGAGAGGGGAGAGTGTTGTCTACGTACCAACGCAGACCGACTGCGGAAGCGATCACACAACATAGAGGAAGTAGTCGTACGTCTTCTTCCCGATCGGACCGATCCAAGCACTGTTACTCCGGCACCTCCGAGTTCTTAGCACACGTTCAGCTCGATGACATTCCTCGGGCTCCGATCCAGCAAGGCGTCGAGGAAGAGTTCCGTCAGCACGACGGCGTGATGACGATCTTGATGTACTACCGACGCAGGGCTTCGCCTAAGCACTACAACGGTACGATCGAGGTGGAATTTGGTGGCAGGGGGCACCGCACACGGCTAAGGAACGATCTCAAGTATCAAGTTGTGTGTCTATGGGGTGCCCCCTGCCCCCGTATATAAAGGCCAGGGGCAAGGGGGTCGGCCGGCTAGGAGGGAGGCGCAGGGAGGAGTCCCACTCCTACCGGGAGTAGGACTCCTTCCCCCAAATCCTATTCCTAGTAGGACTCTTCGGGAGAAAGAGAAGAGAGGGGGGCCGGCCCCTTCTCCTAGTCCTAATAGGACTAGGGAAGGGGGGTTCGGCTGGCTAGCATGTGGGCTGCCCCTTCTATCTTTTCCACTAAGGCCCAATAGGCCCATTTGCCTCCCGGGGGGTTCCGGTAACCCTCCCGGTAATCCGGTAAAATCCCGATTTCACCCGGAACACTTCCGGTGCCCAAACATAGGCTTCCAATATATCAATCTTTACGTCTCGACCATTTCGAGACTCCTCGTCATGTCCGTGATCTCATCCGGGACTCCGAACAACCTTCGGTACATCAAAATGCATAAACTCATAATAATTATCATCGTAACGTTAAGCGTGCGGACCCTACGGTTCGAGAACAATGTAGACATGACCGAGACACGTCTCCGGTCAATAACCAATAGCGGGACCTGGATGCCCATATTGGCTCCTACATATTCTACGAAGATCTTTATCGGTCAGACCGCATAACAACATACGTTGTTCCCTTTGTCATCGGTACGTTACTTGCCCGAGATTCGATCGTCGGTATCCAATACCTAGTTCAATCTCGTTACCGGCAAGTCTCTTTACTCGTTCCGTAATACATCATCTCACAACTAACTTATTAGTTGCAGTGCTTGCAAGGCTTATGTGATGTGCATTACCGAGAGGGCCCAGAGATACCTCTCCGACAATCGGAGTGACAAACCCTAATCTCGAAATACGCCAACCCAACATCTACCATTGGAGACACCTGTAGTACTCCTTTATAATCACCCAGTTACGTTGTGACGTTTGGTAGTACCCAAAGTGTTCCTCCGGTAAACGGGAGTTGCATAATCTCATAGTTATAGGAACATGTATAAGTCAAAGCAATAGCAACATACTAAACGATCGGGTGCTAAGCTAATGGAATGGGTCATGTCAATCAGATCATTCTACTAATGATGTGACCTCATTAATCAAATAACAACTCCTTGTTCATGGTTAGGAAACATAACCATCTTTGATTAACGAGCTAGTCAAGTAGAGGCATACTAGTGACACTCTGTTGGTCTATGTATTCACACATGTATTATGTTTCCGGTTAATACAATTCTAGCATGAATAATAAACATTTATCATGATGTAAGGAAATAAATAATAACTTTATTATTGCCTCTAGGGCATATTTCCTTCAGTCTCCCACTTGCACTAGAGTCAATAATCTAGATTACACTGTAATGATTCTAACACCCATGGAGCCTTGGTGCTGATCATGTTTTGCTCGTGGAAGAGGCTTAGTCAACGGGTCTGCAACATTCAGATCCGTATGTATCTTGCAAATCTCTATGTCTCCCACCTGGACTAGATCCCGGATGGAGTTGAAGCGTCTCTTGATGTGTTTGGTTCTTTTGTGAAATCTGGATTCCTTTGCCAAGGCAATTGCACCAGTATTGTCACAGAAGATTTTCATTGGACCCGATGCACTAGGTATGACACCTAGATCGGATATGAACTCCTTCATCCAGACTCCTTCGTTCGCTGCTTCCGAAGCAGCTATGTACTCCGCTTCACATGTAGATCCCGCTATGACGCTTTGTTTAGAACTGCACCAACTGACAGCTCCACCGTTTAAAGTAAACACGTATCCGGTTTGCGATTTAGAATCGTCCGGATCAGTGTCAAAGCTTGCATCAACGTAACCTCTTACGGTGAGCTCTTTGTCACCTCCATATACGAGAAACATATCCTTAGTCCTTTTCAGGTATTTCAGGATGTTCTTGACCGCTGTCCAGTGATCCATTCCAGGATTACTTTGGTACCTCCCTGCTAAACTTATAGCAAGGCACACATCAGGTCTGGTACACAGCATTGCATACATGATAGAGCCTATGGCTGAAGCATAGGGAACATCTTTCATTTTCTCTCTATCTTCTGCAGTGGTCGGGCATTGAGTCTTACTCAATTTCATACTTTGTAACACAGGCAAGAACCCTTTCTTTGCTTGATCCATTTTGAACTTCTTCAAAATCTTGTCAAGGTATGTGCTCTGTGAAAGTCCAATTAAGCGTTTTGATCTATCTCTATAGATCTTTATGCCTAATATGTAAGCAGCTTCCCCGAGGTCTTTCATCGAAAAACTTTTATTCAAGTATCCCTTTATGCTATCCAGAAATTCTATATCATTTCCAATCAGCAATATGTCATCCACATATAATATCAGAAATGCTACAGAGCTCCCACTCACTTTCTTGTAAATACAGGCTTCTCCAAAAGTCTGTATAAAGCCAAATGCTTTGATCACACTATCAAAGCGTTTATTACAACTCCGAGATGCTTGCACCAGTCCATAAATGGATCGCTGGAGTTTGCATACTTTGTTAGCTCCTTTTGGATCGACAAAACCTTCTGGTTGTACCATATACAACTCTTCTTCCAGAAATCCATTCAGGAATGCAGTTTTGACATCCATCTGCCATATTTCATAATCATAAAATGCGGCAATTGCTAACATAATTCTGACGGACTTAAACATCGCTACGGGTGAGAAAGTCTCATCATAGTCAACCCCTTGAACTTGTCGAAAACCTTTTGCGACAAGTCGAGCTTTATAGACAGTAACATTACCGTCAGCGTCAGTCTTTTTCTTGAAGATCCATTTATTCTCAATTGCTTGCCGATCATCGGGCAAGTCAACCAAAGTCCATACTTTGTTCTCATACATGGATCCCATCTCAGATTTCATGGCCTCAAGCCACTTTGCGGAATCTGGGCTCACCATCGCTTCTTCATAGTTCGTAGGTTCATCATGATCTAGCATCATGACTTCCAGAACTGGATTACCGTACCACTCTGGTGCGGATCTCACTCTGGTTGATCTACGTGGTTCAGTAGTATCTTGTTCTGAAGCTTCATGATCATCATCATTAGCTTCCTCACTGATTAGCATAGGTGTCGCAGAAACAGTTTTATGTGATGTACTATTTTCCAATAAGGGAGCAGGTACAGTTACCTCGTCAAGTTCTACTTTCCTCCCACTCACTTCTTTCGAGAGAAACTCCTTCTCTAGAAATGATCCATTCTTAGCAACGAATGTCTTGCCTTCGGATCTGTGATAGAAGGTATACCCAACAGTTTCCTTTGGGTATCCTATGAAGACACATTTCTCCGCTTTGGGTTCGAGCTTATCAGGTTGAAGCTTTTTCACATAAGCATCGCAGCCCCAAACTTTAAGAAACGACAACTTTGGTTTCTTGCCAAACCATAGTTCATAAGGCGTCGTCTCAACGGATTTTGATGGTGCCCTATTTAACGTGAATGCGGCCGTCTCTAAAGCATAACCCCAAAACGATAGCGGTAAATCAGTAAGAGACATCATAGATCGCACCATATCTAGTAAAGTACGATTACGACGTTCGGACACACCATTACGCTGTGGTGTTCCGGGTGGCGTGAGTTGCGAAACTATTCCACAATTTTTCAAATGTATACCAAACTCGTAACTCAAATATTCTCCTCCACGATCAGATCGTAGAAATTTTATTTTCTTGTTACGATGATTTTCAACTTCACTCTGAAATTCCTTGAACTTTTCAAATGTTTCAGACTTATGTTTCATTAAGTAGATATACCCATATCTGCTTAAATCATCTGTGAAGGTGAGAAAATAATGATATCCGCCGCGAGCCTCAATATTCATCGGACCACATACATCGGTATGTATGATTTCCAACAAATCTGTTGCTCTCTCCATAGTACCGGAGAACGGTGTTTTAGTCATCTTGCCTATGAGGCACGGTTCGCAAGTACCAAGTGATTCATAATCAAGTGATTCCAAAAGCCCATCAGTATGGAGTTTCTTCATGCGCTTTACACCGATATGACCTAAACGGCAGTGCCACAAATAAGTTGCACTATCATTATTAACTTTGCATCTTTTGGCTTCTACATTATGAATATGTGTATCACTATCTTCGAGATTCAACAAGAATAGACCACTCTTTAAAGGTGCATGACCATAAAAGATATTATTCATATAAATAGAACAACCATTATTCTCTGATTTAAATGAATAACCGTCTCGCATTAAACAAGATCCAGATATAATGTTCATGCTCAACGCTGGCACCAAATAACAATTATTTAGGTCTAATATTAATCCCGAAGGTAGATGTAGAGGTAGCGTGCCGACCGCGATCACATCGACTTTGGAACCGTTTCCCACGCGCATCGTCACCTCGTCCTTTGCTAGTGTCCGCTTATTCCGTAGTCCCTGTTTCGAGTTGCAAATATTAGCAACAGAACCAGTATCAAATACCCAGGTGCTACTGCGAGCTCTAGTAAGGTACACATCAATAACATGTATATCACATATACCTTTGCTCACTTTGCCATCCTTCTTATCCGCCAAATACTTGGGGCAGTTCCGCTTCCAGTGTCCAGTCTGCTTGCAGTAGAAGCACTCAGTTTCAGGCTTAGGTCCAGACTTGGGTTTCTTCTCTTGAGCAGCAACTTGCTTGCTGTTCTTCTTGAAGTTTCCCTTCTTCTTCCCTTTACCCTTTTTCTTGAAACTAGTGGTCTTGCTAACCATCAACACTTGATGCTCCTTCTTGATTTCTACCTCCGCAGCTTTCAGCATTGCGAAGAGCTCGGGAATAGTCTTGTTCATCCCTTGCATATTATAGTTCATCACGAAGCTCTTGTAGCTTGGTGGTAGTGATTGGAGAATTCGGTCAATGACGCAATCATCTGGAAGATTAACTCCCATCTGAATCAAGTGATTATTATACCCAGACATTTTGAGTATATGCTCACTGACAAAACTGTTCTCCTCCATCTTATAGCTATAGAACTTATTGGAGACTTCATATCTCTCAATTCGGGTATTTGCTTGAAATATTAACTTCAACTCCTGGAACATCTCATATGCTCCATGACGTTCAAAACGTCGTTGAAGTCCCGATTCTAAGCCGTAAAGCATGGCGCACTGAACTATCGAGTAGTCATCAGCTTTGCTCTGCCAGACGTTCATAACATCTGGCGTTGCTCCAGCAGCAGGCCTGTCACCCAGCGGTGCTTCCAGGACGTAATTCTTCTGTGCAGCAATGAGGATAATCCTCAGGTTACGGACCCAGTCCGTGTAATTGCTACCATCATCTTTCAACTTTGCTTTCTCAAGGAACGCATTAAAATTCAACGGAACAATAGCACGAGCCATCTATCTACAAGCAACATAAACAAGCAAGATACTATCAGGTACTAAGTTCATGATAAGTTTAAGTTCAGTTAATCAAATTACTTAGGAACTCCCACTTAGATAGACATCCCTCTAATCCTCTAAGTGATCACGTGATCCAAATCAACTAAACCATAACCGATCATCACGTGAGATGGAGTAGTTTACAATGGTGAACATCGTCATGTTGATCATATCTACTATATGATTCACGCTCGACCTTTCGGTCTCTGTGTTCCGAGGCCATATCTGCATATGCTAGGCTCGTCAAGTTTAACCTGAGTATTCTGCGTGTGCAAAACTGGCTTGCACCCGTTGTAGATGGACGTAGAGCTTATCACACCCGATCATCACGTGGTGTCTGGGCACGACGAACTTTGGCAACGGTGCATACTCAGGGAGAACACTTCTTGATAATTTAGTGAGAGATCATCTTATAATGCTACCGTCAATCAAAGCAAGATAAGATGCATAAAAGGATAAACATCACATGCAATCAATATAAGTGATATGATATGGCCATCATCATCTTGTGCTTGTGATCTCCATCTCCGAAGCACCGTCATGATCACCATCGTCACCGGCGCGACACCTTGATCTCCATCGTAGCATCGTTGTCGTCTCGCCAATCTTATGCTTCCATGACTATTACTACCGTTTAGTAATCTAGTAAAGCATTACATCGCGATTGCATTGCATACAATAAAGCGACAACCATATGGCTCCTGCCAGTTGCCGATAACTTAGTTACAAAACATGATCATCTCATACAATAAAATCAGCATCATGCCTTGACCATATCACATCACAACATACCCTGCAAAAACAAGTTAGACGCCCTCTACTTTGTTGTTGCAAGTTTTACGTGGCTGCTACGGGCTTAAGTAAGAACTCATCTCACCTACGCATCAAAACCACAACGATAGTTCGTCAAATAGACTCCGTTTTAACCTTCTCAAGGACCGGGCGTAGTCACACTTGGTTCAACTAAAGTTGGAGAGACAGTCTTCCGCAAGCCATCTATGTGCAAAGCACGTCGAGGGAACCGGTCTCGCGTAAGAGTACGCGTAAGGTTGGTCCGGATCGTCTCAACCAACAATACCGCCGAACCAAAGTATGACATGCTGGTAGGCAGTATGACTTGTATCGCCCACAACTCACTTGTGTTCTACTCGTGCATATAACATCAAACCATAAAACCTAGGCTCGGATGCCACTGTTGGGGAACGCAGTAATTTCAAAAAAATTCCTACGCACACGCAAGATCATGATGATGCACAGCAACGAGAGGGGAGAGTGTTGTCTACGTACCAACGCAGACCGACTGCGGAAGCGATCACACAACGTAGAGGAAGTAGTCGTACGTCTTCTTCCCGATCGGACCGATCCAAGCACCGTTACTCCGGCACCTCCGAGTTCTTAGCACACGTTCAGCTCGGTGACGTTCCTCGGGCTCCGATCCAGCAAGGCGTCGAGGAAGAGTTCCGTCAGCACGACGGCGTGATGACGATCTTGATGTACTACCGACGCAGGGCTTCGCCTAAGCACTACAACGGTACGATCGAGGTGGAATTTGGTGGCAGGGGGCACCGCACACGGCTAAGGAACGATCTCAAGTATCAAGTTGTGTGTCTATGGGGTGCCCCCTGCCCCCGTATATAAAGGCCAGGGGCAAGGGGGTCGGCCGGCTAGGAGGGAGGCGCAGGGAGGAGTCCCACTCCTACCGGGAGTAGGACTCCTTCCCCCAAATCCTATTCCTAGTAGGACTCTTCGGGAGAAAGAGAAGAGAGGGGGGCCGGCCCCTTCTCCTAGTCCTAATAGGACTAGGGAAGGGGGGTTCGGCTGGCTAGCATGTGGGCTGCCCCTTCTCTCTTTTCCACTAAGGCCCAATAGGCCCATTTGCCTCCCGGGGGGTTCCGGTAACCCTCCCGGTAATCCGGTAAAATCCCGATTTCACCCGGAACACTTCCGGTGCCCAAACATAGGCTTCCAATATATCAATCTTTATGTCTCGACCATTTCGAGACTCCTCGTCATGTCCGTGATCTCATCCGGGACTCCGAACAACCTTCGGTACATCAAAATGCATAAACTCATAATAACTGTCATCGTAACGTTAAGCGTGCGGACCCTACGGTTCGAGAACAATGTAGACATGACCGAGACACGTGTCCGGTCAATAACCAATAGCGGGACCTGGATGCCCATATTGGCTCCTACATATTCTACGAAGATCTTTATCGGTCAGACCGCATAACAACATACGTTGTTCCCTTTGTCATCGGTACGTTACTTGCCCGAGATTCGATCATCGGTATCCAATACCTAGTTCAATCTCGTTACTGGCAAGTCTCTTTACTTGTTCCGTAATACATCATCTCACAACTAACTTATTAGTTGCAGTGCTTGCAAGGCTTATGTGATGTGCATTACCGAGAGGGCCCAGAGATACCTCTCCGACAATCGGAGTGACAAACCCTAATCTCGAAATACGCCAACCCAACATCTACCATTGGAGACACCTGTAGTACTCCTTTATAATCACCCAGTTACGTTGTGACGTTTGGTAGTACCCAAAGTGTTCCTCCGGTAAATGGGAGTTGCATAATCTCATAGTTATAGGAACATGTATAAGTCAAAGCAATAGCAACATACTAAACGATCGGGTGCTAAGCTAATGGAATGGGTCATGTCAATCAGATCATTCTACTAATGATGTGACCTCGTTAATCAAATAACAACTCCTTGTTCATGGTTAGGAAACATAACCATCTTTGATTAACGAGCTAGTCAAGTAGAGGCATACTAGTGACACTCTGTTGGTCTATGTATTCACACATGTATTATGTTTCCGGTTAATACAATTCTAGCATGAATAATAAACATTTATCATGATGTAAGGAAATAAATAATAACTTTATTATTGCCTCTAGGGCATATTTCCTTCACCCACGCGCTGTAGCTGGGAGCGGTGCGGGGTCTTGACGTGCGGGAGCAGGAGCATGGTCGCGACGTGCTGGAGCAGGGAGCGCCCAGGCAGCTTCTTGTGGGCGAGGGACTTCTTGGCAGCTCTGCTCTTGCCGCGCTGGCACCCGACGGAGCGGGTTCCGCCCAGGGGCCATGCGCCTTGGAGCCATGGCGCCTTCTTGAGGAGGAGGCAGCCGGGGCGCCACCGGAGCTTCGTCGCCCGCGCGGGGCGGGGTGTGGTGCAGCGGAACGGACGGGGCAGGAGAACCCCCTGCGGCGTGGACGAGCTCGGTGACGCGGTCGAGCCATTCTTCGTAGACGTCGTCGATGGGACGGTAGCGCAGGAGCTCGTTTGCCGCGATGAGCGCAGCTCGAGCCTCCATGGGTGCGCGGAGCGCGGGGGACGAAGAACCGGCTGGGGTGAGCGAGGGAGTAGCGGCGCAGCCGTCTTGCCGCACGGACGGATGCTGAGATGACGCCTGCTGCTCGTCCCCTGCCGAGCCGGTGGTGGCATTGCCGGCAGGTGACGGGGAACGGCGAGGACGCCCACCGACAGGAGCCATCTGGGTGATGCGGGAAGCGAGAGCGGCCCGGCGCTCGGCGCGGGCCCGATGAGCGTTAGACATGGACGGGACGGTCGGAGGAGAACGGGGTGGTGGAAGACGAATTCCGGCGCACCCCTACCTGGCGCGCCAAATGTCGGATTTCGGGTTCTGGCAGACCCTTGAGGTTCGGATACTGTGGTGGGCGTGGAGATTTCGCCTCCTACCTACCTGCACTCCTCCGCCTCGCTAAGATCTAGGCTATTTAAAGAACAACACAAGAGACACGGGGTTTATACTGGTTCGGGCCACCGTTGTGGTGCAATACCCTACTCCAGTGTGTGGTGTGGTGGATTGCCTCTTGGGCTAATGATGATGAGCAATACAAGGAAGAACAGCCTCGCGAGGGTCTGTTCTTGACTAGGGGGGATGAACTGCTAGGAGGAGTTCAGTCACCCTTCTCTCTCTCTCTCTCTCTCTCTCTCTCTCTCTTCGATTCTCTCTCTGATTTGGATCTCCAACCGATCGATCTCGAACCCCCCGGTCTCTCACCCCCTACCCTGGGGGTGGCTAGTCCTATTTATAGGCAAAGGCCCTGGGCCTCTTCCCAAATATTAAGCGGGAAGGGCGCCAACAATTGGCCATTTTGAAGGGGAACATCTGGTACACTTATCCTGACTAAAGTTGGTCCTCGCCTGCCAAAGACTCTGGTGGTGACGCTGGCTTGGGCTCCACAATGACTTCCTCCCTGCCGTTGGACTGGTCTTGGTCTTGTTGCACTGAAACGGGTGCCTTTGCTTGATGCTCTCGCCTACGCTTGCTCCCTTTGCACCAAAGAGGAAAGGAGGACACTGCGCGGCTGGAGCCCGCCTGGCGCCTTTGGTCGTCATGGCTTGCGTCATGGGCACCTCGTGAGGTACCTCGCCTTGATCTCTCCGCCTCCTCGTGTGCCAGCCTAATGAGGCCGTGCCTGAGGAAGCTCCGTGTCGCCCGCCCCGCAAGGCTTGGCCCCTCACGAGGGTCTTGGGTCTGTGTTGATGAAGATGGGCCGTGCTGGGCCCCCCTTCGAGCCACGCCGCAGACCGCAGGCAGGCAAGTCTGGGGGACCCCCGTTCCCAGAATGTCGACACCTCCATTCAATGGAATTGTGGGTTGTCATGGCGCTAATTGATTCCCTAATAATTATCATGAGCTTTGATTAACTGGGATTCTGGGAAACAAAAATTCAAATGGCGAAAATAAAGAAGGAACACGCATGCCTCCATTAAATGGAATTCCGGGCTGTCATGCCCGCTAATCAACTCCTAATTAAAATGGGATTAATAAAGGGGAAGATGTTACACACTATATACATATTAGTAGAACGCCCGTGTGTTGCTACGGACTACAATGCATATATATGAATTAAGGAAGTCGATAACTGCCACACATGTGGCGTGGAGGGCAACCCACCCGCATGCATCGTGTGGCATGGACGGGAACCGCCCCGCACGACCCCGTCCGCGCGCACAAAAGCGCGCCCGCACGTCCGGTGCGTGAAAACCCCGCCCGCACTGCCTCGTCCGGGCCAAACGAGCCGCTGCCCGCACGACCCAGCCGTTCCCGGCCTCCGATCCATCCCCTCTCTCGTCTTCCGCCCTTGCCCCCCGCCTGTCGAAGCCCGACCTCCGTCGCCGGCCATCTCTGGTTGCCATGGCAACCAGGGAGGATCTGTAGGGCGCTCCCACCACAAACCACACCCCTTATCTCCCCCCACCCCATCCCACCCCCCCCCAACCCCCACTCCAACAACGCCCTCTAGAGACGACCAGCTAAAAGCAGGTGAATCTCCTGATCTCCCTACTGTTTCTCATCCTCCTTCTGGGCAGAAAATTGCAAAATTACCGACGAAGTTGGCAACTAGATCCATCCTACAGGGTTAAAACACTACATACATTGTGTGACTTCACAGTTGCCAAGCAGAATACACTAGATCTGCCATGTAGTACGCTAGAGATAACCATGAGTTCTCAGTAGGTTGATGCTCCTAGTTGGTGAATGAATGGATGTGCAGGAATCCATAAAAAGGGAGAGAGAATTGATAAATTTGGAATAATGGGGGGTGTGAAAATTAATTGCCATTGGTGTATAACGTCAGTTGCCACCTGTCATTGTCATCAACTGCCACCATGTCAACTTATTGCTTGCCATCCTATTGTAGAGCCTGATGCCGTCGAATCAAACGGATAGCTAGCACCCAGATTTTAGAAAAGGATAGTGGATGTGCATGTCCTACTAGCCATGATATGTTGGTTGCCAACGCATGAAAATGTGATAGCACAGACGTGTTAACTTCTACATGCAAGCAGCACAATGATAAAAAAAATTGGATTGTTGATGCCTTCTTGTTCATCCAGTGATTGAGAGCACATCAGAACAGAAGCGAGACACGGAAAAGAATGAATCACGAAGATGGTGCAGATGATTGGGGTTCTCAAAGGCCAGAAACGCCGCCACCTTTCGGTGCATCAGAGTACAGTCAGCTCATCTCTGCAGGGCCGTTGCTGCCGCTGCTAGAACAGTATGCAGGCGTAGGTACGATGCATGCTAAAAAATGAAGAGAAACATTTGCCATCTTCGCGACGATGGACATGACATTCTACTTATGTCGTGCACTGTCATTTGTCTTGCAGGTTCTTATGACCAGAACACTCTTAGGGGGGCCCCCGTGGCAAGTGCAGTCATAAGGCGCTAACGCTGACAAATGTACGGGCAGCCAACTCCAACTAGCTAGTATGGCTAATCAAGGTAATGCAAAAACGAAAAAAGAGCACATAATGCTGTGGACATGAAAAATGAACATGAAAAAAAGATGGCAAAAGGACTCACGAGTTATCACGGGTGTAAAATGCAGAGCCTTCGTGCAGCACGTGGAATCGGGCAGCACCCATGTACCTGCCATCGACGTCATACACAGGTGAGTCCATAAACATAGTGAAGATGCGGATGCTCAGTCAGCACAAGGAGCATAGTTGACAACTACAAAAATTGCCATGACTGGTCATCTACGGTTGCCATGTATTAAAAACAACATTTGCCATCTCTGCACACCTGCAGTTGCCATGTCATGACAACTGCAATCGCCATCTAATAACAAACTGCGATTGCCATACCGATGCAACTTCAGTTGCCATGCAAGCAAAAATGCATTTGCCACATAAGGGCAACTGCAGTTGCCGTGCTAGCACGAAATGCGTTTGCCGCGATTTGACCAACCACTACTATGATTGCAAGTTATTACGCTGGCGGTGACCCGGCAAACGTCTCCTGGCAAGCTTCGCAAATACCTGGTGGATCACGTCATTATGGTGTCACAGACCACACAAGATGGTCAAATACAGCACAACAAGGTAGAGGGAAAATATCTGAACCACAAAAAACAGCGCTACATTTGTTATTTGTAGTTATTTGTAGGCAAAACAATGGTTGCCATGTTTGTTGAACAGTAGGTGCCATGTCTGCACACCTACAGCTGCCATAAAAATGACCACCCACAGACTGACGGCTTGCTGTCTGTAAAAGATGTCATGGAAAATCACTCGAAGATGGTGTGATCCGTTGCGATCCACATGTTATCCAACACAAGAATCTTAATCTCGTACCTGTTTTTCCCTGTTACAGAACCTACAACTACAATGCACAGCGGCGCCGGCACATCTACTGCGGGGAGCTCTGAGCGCACGGAAGACGCGTTCCACCAGACAGCAGACAAACATGCCGCAAACAATTTCGAGTCAGAGTCGGGAATGGCAATCATTCTAGCAATGCCGGCAAGCACCCCTTTGAACACAAGCACTGGCAACTCTCAGGTAGATGGGACTGCCGCCCATACTGAAGTGAATGATGAAACTGACGACGACGCGCAAGGGGATGAAGATGGTGGGCAATCAGAGATCGTGGTGCCTCAGCCACCGTATATTGGGCAGAGATTTGAGTCATTCGAAGCAGCAAAGGAATACTACCACACATATGCAAAGTTCCATGGGTTTGCAGTCAACACCGAGTACCATAGGAAAATTAAGAAAACTAACGAGTACAACAGAGGTGAGATGAGGTGCCACAAGGCACGCAGGAACAAGAAGGGGAAAGGTGATGCGCCTGTCGTTTCGGAACGAAAGAGAGGTATCATTCAGAAGACTGAGTGCCCTGTCCGGTGTAAGCTAAACGTAGATGGAGCATAGTGGGTGGTCAATGAGTATTTTGACGAGCACAACCACCAACTGATAAAGAAGTTCGACCTGGTGAAATTTCTGACCGCCCACAGAGGGTTCACCCCCGTCGAAAGGCAATTCATAAAGCTGCTACATGATTGTAACGTCGGTCCATCGAGAATGGTGCAGATACTATCTCTCATCCACAGCAAAAAGGGGACTCTGGGTAGCATGCCATACATACCAGCTGACGTCACAAACCTACGGGCAAGGTACCGTAGAGAGAGCAAGTTGGCAGACATAGAGGCCACAATTGCCTACTTCGATGAGAAAGCCAAAGAAGATGCAGATTTCTTCTACAGGATAAGGTTGGACGATGAGGACCGTGTCAGGAACATGTATTGGGTGGATGGTGCTGCAAGGAGAGCCTACAAACATTTCCGAGATTGCATTTCATTCGACGCGACGTACCTCACCAACATGTACAAGATGCCGTGCGCTCCGTTCATAGGGATAAATAACCACGATCAGTCGTTGCAGTTCGGCTGCGGGCTCGTCCGGAACGAAGACACGGATGGGTACGTTTGGCTGTTCAAGACTTTCTTGGAGTGCATGGATGGACTTGCTCCGATGAACATAATAACGGACCAGGATTTCAGCATGTCTGCAGGCATAGAGGAGGTCTTTCCGTTGGCAGTGCACAGGCACTGCAGGTGGCACATTATAAAGAAGGCTGAGGAGACGCTAGGACCGTTCTTTGCTGACCGTCCAGAGCTGCACGAGGCATTCGAGCTGTGCATGGACCACAGCTTGACGGTGGAGGAGTTTGAAAGAAGCTGGATGGCCATGACTGAAACACATCAAGTCCAAGACAACGAGACTCTTGTAAGCCTGTGGGAGAAGCGAATGTACTGGGTGCCGGCCTACTTCATGAAGTGCTTCTTCTCCTTTCTGCAGACTACGCAGCGCAGCGAGGGATTCAATGCTGTTTTGAAGCGGTACGTCAGTCCTGGCAACTCATTGCTACAGTTTGCCAAGCAGTACACAGCTTTGCAACAAAAAATTCTGGGATCTGAGCTGCAGCAAGAAGCGAACACCACGCTAAAGCAGCCAAAATTGCTAACGTACTTAGCGATGGAGAGGCAAATGAGCAAGATATACACCAACAAGATCTTTAACAAGTAAGTCAGTTGCGTTACAGTCTTATTTGCAGAAAAAGCACCAAGTCAGAATGTGCCTTATAGAGTGCGATGCAGTTGCCATGATTTTGCGGTTGCCATGTTTAATAAAGTACTGTTTGCCATGCTTACTCAGATGCAGTTGTTATATTCAATAGAAATTCTGTTTGTCATGCTTACCCAGATGCAGTTTCAATGTTCAATGAAATGCAGTTGCCATGTTTAAATGCAATGTACTTCCACTGGGCATGTTGGTGTGCAAATGCTAGTGTCAAATGGAAAATGTTATGTTGTTGCCATGTCTATTGAAATGCAATTGCCATGTTTACTAAAATGCAACTGCCATGTTTGCTGAAATGCAATTGCCATGTTTAATAAACTCTAGTTGCCATGTTTAATAAAATGCAGTTGCCATGTTTAAATAAGATGCATCTGCCATGTTTGTTGAAAATGCAGTTGCCCATGTTTACTCAGCTGTAGATTCCATGCTTAAATAAAAGGGCAGTTACCATGTTTTATTTAATGTGATTCAATTGGGGAATGCTGCTGTGGAAAAATGACGATGTCACGTCGAAAATGTACTACAGTTGCCATGTCTAGTGTACTGCATTTGCCATGTCTAGTGTACTGCATTTGCCATGTCTAGTGTACTGCATTTGCCATGTATAGCGTACTGCATTTGCCATGTTCAGCGTACTATATTTGCCATGTTCAATGAATTATGTTTGCCATGTTCAAACAAAATGTATATCTATTTTCCATGACAACATAAGGTGGTACAAGAAAAAAACGCACAATAGTTTAACAGAAAACACACACAAAATGCAGATTCCAGGAAGAAATAAAGCGTGCCAGCATGTTCACGGCTTTCTAGGTGGACGAACGTACGTTCAAGGTGTGTTCTATTTTGGGCATGTCAGATTCAGAACCTGAAGACCCGGACAAAGGAAGGAACTACTTCGTCACAGCCTCGATAGGCGAAGGCGAGTTCTACTACCAATGCTGCAAGTTCGAACGGGACGGCATTGTGTGCTGTCACATACTAAAAGTAATGGACGTGAACGCTGTGACACGGATGCCCCGACATTTCATAAGGCGGCGATGGACTTGGGACGCTGACGATGCGTTGGCGCCGCAAACAACACACGCAGTTCTGGCTGTGCATGACGAGAGACCAGAGTCAACCGTGGAAGCTGTGAGGCACGTTGTGCTGACAAAGAACTATGCTGAGCTAATTGATGAAGCGTGCAAGAGTGATGACACAGCGAGAGTCGCAGAAAAACACAGGAAAGCACTAAAAAGAGAGCTTGACGAGATCAAGAAGAGGAAAGCCGAGGAAGCCTTACACCGGTTCCCCCGCACATCAAGCGTGCCTTCATCCACGGGGCCGTCGTCTGAAAACTCGGAGATAGGATCTAGAACAGCAAGCACATAGACCCAGGTCAGGAACCCACCCCGTTCCATCACAAAGGGTCGTCCAAGAGAGATAAGGTACAAGTCGGGATTGGAGAGCCAAGCAAAACACAAGAAAACGAAGAAAGGGGCGGCCAATCCATGAGCAAAAATTGTGGCGTTGTGGACATTTTGTTTTGTACCCTAGATGTTGAGAATTCTTTTTTTAAAACAATTGGGGGAATAACACTTCAGGGCATCAGAAGTGCAAGGGAAAATTCATTGAATGGTTAAATGCAGTTGCCATGTTATGGGTACTTAATCTGCCATGATGTATGCATTTAATTTGCCATGTTATGTGTAGTTAGTCTGCCATGATTTTTGATACTAAACATGCCATGCTAATTTATGCTAAATATGCCATGCTGTTTTGTACTGAATATGCCATGCTAGTTGTAGTGGATCTGCCATGTTAATTGTACTGGATCTGCCATCTTAGTTGTGCTGTAGTTGCCATGTTAATTATGCTGGAGCTGCCATGTTGTTTGTACTGTATCTGCCATGTTAGATGTACTGGACATATGCCATGGTATTCCTGATGACTCTGCATGGCATGTATTCACATGACAAAAACGACGCGGTTTACGGGCACGTAGTGTGTTGTGTGCAAGTGTATGGGAAACAAGTTGGAAAACAGCGTAACGTGCATAAACCCCAGCAAAACGTTATGGCTGCATGATCAACCTACCCCGTGCAGTTAGCGATGAAAATGAAGAAGAAAAACAGCCAAAAATATAAAACGACAATGACTTCCACTACCCATGTCTGATGGACTACATTTGCCATCATTTTTAAAACATCGTAGACGCGTTCAAAGCATCAAACTGGTGCTAGAAACGACGAAACCATTGTAATAATTATGCCTAAAAGTAGGTTCATGTCCACACATATATTACACGAAACTATTCAAATGTCACTCGCACACCACCACTACATAGTAGCCTACGCGGGGTTGTAGCCACAACATAGCACACAAACATAGTTTTCAACGATAAACAACGAGATAATACCTTACATTCCTCGGCAACAGAATGTAAGGTGTGTGTCCGGTCTGTAACGCCACGTGATCACTTGTACTTCTTGGTGACTTTCTTGACAGCTTCCTGCACAAACTCGCGTGCTCCCGACCGCTTGTTGAAATCTTCATTCGTCAACCAGTTCCATGTGTGGATTTTCTGGAGCTCAACGACCGTTGCAGCTGTGATAGCCGAGACAATTCTGCCTTCCCACTTCGCAAGGTACTCCAGCGCGTGAAAGCCACAGTCCGTCCTGCACGAGGAAAAGAGTAACGTGACCACGCAAAGAGCTCAGACGTAACAAAAGACAGACTTCAATTTCAGATCTGACAAACAAAACAGGGATTGGATTGATGTAAAATGACAGACGAAAAGGGAGGAAGGAATTACGTGTTCCCTTGCTTTGTAGTCGCCACATACTCAGTCGGGAAATGACTGATCTGGACCTTTGAGTGTTCATAGTGACGGTGCCATGTCTCTTTGAGGTTCTTAATGAAGAATTCAGCATGCGTGGTGAGGTCTGCATCATCTTCCGAACGGATTGAATCAAGCACCTCAACACGTTGGTTCTTCAGGTCAAGACAGATCACGTAGTGGTGACCACACTTGTCGTGTGGGTCATGTGGTGAAAGCTCCTGGAACATGGGGAACACGACCTGCATTTAAAAAATTGAGGAAAATGAGAATCGGCGTTCGCGTAAAGAGCAGCAGAGGGACAAAGGAATTAGAATCACGTAGAAAAACTCTAGTTATGGGTGTGGGTAGTTGAAATAAAGTTGTCGTCCATATGTGAACAAAAGTATGCCATGTATTTTACTATCAAGTTGCCACATAGTTTGCGCGGCATGCAAAAATCAATAAGTCAGTGTGCACGGCAGCTGTTGCCACATGAAAACAGCTGCCATGTAAAACACAACTGCAGATGATGGCAACAAAAAGCACACCTTGTGAAAAAATGTACAGACATTGAAGGAGTACTCACATATTTCTTCATTGTGAGCTTGAAATCACCGTGTTGGGCAAAGTTCTTCCTCAGGATTTTGTGGTGGAAGTCACCGTCCCATATTTTGCAGGTCACACTATAATGCATGATTGTCTTGTCGGCGCACACATCGGTGTGGTTGTTGATGTAGTCAATCCCGCATGCAACTACGTTCGTCGACATTTTGCCGTTTGGCCTCACGGACTCAGCAAGATCACCAAGGTCGATGTACGTCGCTCCGCATTGAATGACTTTGGTTCTGTCCAAACATGAGCTGTATGAAAACAATATAACATGGAAGGATCATGCCTACTAAGTAAAAAAAATATGAAAGAACTAAAACAATATAACATAGAAAGTACGAAGGATGTGAATGGTAAAAAAGGAGCAAAGCAAAATGAGATGTTATGGGGTGTGGTCGTTTACGCTTTCAGCTCCTTCATGTGCTTGCCGCTGGACCTCGCATTTCCAAACCGCTTGACGATATCGTGCAGCTGGGTCTGTTCTTTAGTGGCCCTGAATTCGGGCTCGTAGTCTTCCGCGGGAGGTGGGTGCACTACCCTCTGCTGCCTCACAGAACCAGGAGTGGCACTCCTAATGGTATCCTCAGATACCGTGTCTGCAGGCACATTGGAACTTGATTGCCCTTGCCCTCGTGAGGACTTCCTCTGCAATGCTGCCTCCTCAAGCATGCGGTAAGTTTCTTCAAGAGACGGTGAAATCTCCTCGGGTGTGGCTGCAGTGATAAAAAAAAGTGGGTTAGGATACCTAGGAAATCAAAAGCAGATGGATTGTGAGAAAAGATGGGGTGCATGATGTGAGTTGTAGGTAGGAAAAAGTGGGGCAGTTGCCATGTGTGGTCCAGCTGTAGTGACCATGTCATAGCAACTACAGTTGCCATGTAGTTGGAATGTAGTTGCCATCTAGTTGGAATGTAGTTGCCATGTCACAGCAACTACAGTTGCCATGTTGTGTCAACTGCACTTGCCATGTGATTGCTTTATGAAAAAATGCAGCATGGAAACAAAAAAAATGCAGGTGACATGGTGTTGAATCAATTCCAGTTGCCATGTGTGATGCACTGTGTTTGCCATGTTACAGAGACTACGGTTGCCATGTTGAATCAACTTCAGTTGCCACATGGTTGCCCAAATGTAAAATGCAGCATGGCAGAAAAAAAAGTAGGTGACACGGTGCATCAAATCCAGTTGCCATGTCATCGCATGTCAGTTGCCATCACAAGTGAGAACCCCCCAAAACAAAAAATATGATTGGGACAATAGTGAAACTACACAGACGTGTGCAAGGAAAATCATATGGACATGGCAAGTGTACCTGCCACAATCAGCTCTGCGAACTTGACAGCCTTCCTGCCCTCGACCATTGGTTGCGCCATCATTGCAGGCATGCCTCCTGGGAATGCAAAGGCAACTGGCATAGGATCTTGCACAACCGGTTGATCTTGACTGATGCCAAGGTTGAAACTCGGTGGGGTAAAGGCCATTGGGTGCCTCTCATTCCTGCTGGCCGGACCACGAACGACTTGCGGGGCAGAATCCAAGGGTGAAAGATCAACAAACATATCTGAATCGGCCGCTGCAGAATGATCGTCCTTATTTGCAGGGCAGGGCATGTTGTCAGCGATATCAACCGTAGCTTTCATGACAATCTTCTTGTTTGGGCTGTAGGGGACACCGACGTTGACTGGGAGCCTGGAAGTGCGCAGATTTATGCTGGGGATTTCCACTGCAGGAAAAGGCGCAGTCTACTCCGGGTGTTCACCTGCGTCGCTCGTGCCCGGCTTGACACCTGCATTAGTTGTGCTCCGGTCTTCAGGTTTCTCCATCACATTGCTTTTGGCAGGTGGCGGGAATAGTGTGGACGCAGGAAAAAAACCAGACTCATCTCTCCTGCTCCTGGCTACTGCCGGTGGCGGGAACAGTGTGGACGCAGGAACAAAACCAGACTCGTCTCTCCTGCTCCTGGCTACTGCCGGTGCGTTCGGTATGTCTGTTGGTTGCTTGCGGGGGCTACGACGCCTAGATGGTAGACCAACACGCGAAACAGTCGCCTTAGCAGTATCTACACCGCCAGGAGCTGGAGCTGTTGTGCCAGGACTCTCACCTGTAGATGGCATGTCCTTGTGAACTGCCGCCTCGACCGCTTCTGTCGTGGACACATGAGTGCCACTGCGCACGCGCTTGGAATCAGTGTCAAATGAGCGGGAATCTTCCTTGCCTAGGTTCGTCTCGGGAGCATCCACTTCAACGCTTGCTGATGGGGTGGCATGACTCACAGCAGCATCCTTCATTGCCAGAAGGGTTGGCAGTATTTCAGCTGTCCTGGCAGATACCGACTCGTCACTCCCCGATGTACGGATGCCTGTTGTTGTAGGCTGCACATCTGCAGCCGGCGGAGATGGTCTGCCACTTGCATCAGAGTTGGTGGGAGCGGTCAACGGTGCAGCAGCAGTATTGTCGACTGGTGCCTCCTGTACATCTGAGTTGCCCCCTGTTGACAACTTTGAATGCATGCGTTCGAGCGGGTCCTTACTGATATGCTTGGACCCACGCGTAGTAGTCTTCTTCACCCTGCAAAAAAAATGAAGCGCATGAAAAAGGTATTTAAAAATGAAACAAAATTATGTTTGCCTTGGTAGAAATCTTAAGAAAATGGAAAAACGGGTGGAAAAGCTGGCAGTTGCCATGTAAGGGGAACGTCAGTTGCCATGTGTCATAACTAGCAGTTGCCATCCAGCAGCAGTTGCCATGTTAGCAACCTTGAAAGAATGATAAAAATGTCTGATCTGCCATGAATGCAATTTCAAACCTAGGTTTGGGGTGAGCTCACAAGCCAACGGTAAAAAGATGGCAGTTGCCATAAGGTACATTAAAGTTACCATTTGGCCTACATTCCACTTGCCATGTGAAAAACAAAAATAGAAGTTGCCACACGTTTAGAAAGTAAATAAAATACCATTTGGTAAAACAGCGGTTGCCACGTGGGGGGGCGATGACAGAAGACAATGTGACAAGCTAAACGAATGCATTGGAAAATCAAAAAATATAGCGCTATGTCAATGAAAGCGGATGAAGAAACCTACTTCCTGACTGCCTTCCTCAGGTCTGGCAACACGACAGGATCCCCGGTGTTGGTTGTCGTCGTGCGAGGAGATGTCCTGGTGGAAGTGGTATCACCGGCAATGGGGGCACCTTTGTTCAACCGAGCAGAAACACGGGTTTGCGTTGGCGCCTGTTTCTTCGTAATTGCTCGTCCACCAGCTGTCGGCTCGCTGCACGTATGAGATGGAGGTAAAAAAAAGAGGTGGCAATTGTTAGTCAGCAATCTCGTTGCCGCGTTTGACAGAACACAAGTGCAAAAAAGAGGATGAGTCTGTTCGAAGAAAATAGACAAAGCAAAAAGCTAAGATGAAAGTCGAACCTCTTCCTGGCAGCTACAGGGTCGGTCCTAGACCTCTTGCCAGCAGAAACTTGCCCAGCACCCTCTGGAGCCATCCCCCTCTTTGATGGCAAAACCCCTTCGCCTCTCACAGCCGTGTGTTGTTTGACTTTATCCGGTTGGGGGACATCTGTTGCATCCTTGCCCTTGTTACCACCTGCGCGAACTTTAGCGTGTTCATCATCATCGGTGTCCTCTTGCACATTATCCATGACATCATCGTCATCCTTGCTGAGACCAGCGTCTCCACCTAGTTCATCTTGTGTGTCAGCGGGCTCCTGGGAACTGTTGTAGTCATACCGGCCACGGCAACCGGTTGGTCGGTGTGTACGTTCTGGGACGAATGAAGTGAATTGCCTCGCAACCGCGTCGCCATTAGAGCCACTGAGGGACGTCCACCCCTCAACCAACTTCCCGAGCAAGACGGTCATTCCAGATGCAAACTGCCCTATTAGCTGCTCAACAGGTGCCCTCGCCTGTACATGAAACAAAGAGGCATCAATGACAACCCCGTATTGCAATCACTTGCACGACATCGAAAAATACCCCACGGCAAACCATATATGTAGATCTTTTGATTACCTCTGCAGGACAAGACGGAGCTGAGCGCACGTCCATCCACTTTTCAAAGTTTTGAGGCCCCCCAAACACGCTGTAGTCTATAGAATGCTTGGCCATCAGCTGGGGAGAAAGAAAAAAAGTAGCAACGATATAAGACAGAGAATGATGAACACTCACTAGCAGTTCATGTGTTGCAAAAAAAAGCAGAACTAACCTGTAGTTTACCATATTTGCTATCAGTTACTGAAGGAAATATGCCCTAGAGGCAATAATAAAGTTATTATTTATTTCCTTATATCATGATAAATGTTTATTATTCATGCTAGAATTGTATTAACCGGAAACACAATACATGTGTGAATACATAGACAAACAGAGTGTCACTAGTATGCCTCTACTTGACTAGCTCGTTAATCAAAGATGGTTATGTTTCCTAACCATAGACAAAGAGTTGTTATTTGATTAACGAGGTCACATCATTAGTTGAATGACCTGATTGACATGACCCATTAGCTTAGCACCCGATCGTTTAGTATGTTGCTATTGCTTTCTTCATGACTTATACATGTTCCTATGACTATGAGATTATGCAACTCCCGTTTGCCGGAGGAACACTTTGGGTGCTACCAAACGTCACAACATAACTGGGTGATTATAAAGGAGCACTACAGGTGTCTCCAAAGATACATGTTGGGTTGGCGTATTTCGAGATTAGGATTTGTCACTCCGATTGTTGGAGATGTATCTCTGGGCCCTCTCGGTAATGCACATCACATAAGCCTTGCAAGCATTACAACTAATGTGTTAGTTGTGAGATGATGTATTACAGAACGAGTAAAGAGACTTGCCGGTAACGAGATTGAACTAGGTATTGGATACCGACGATCGAATCTCAGGCAAGTAACATATCGATGACAAAGGGAACAACGTATGTTGTTATGCGGTCTGACCGATAAAGATCTTCGTAGAATATGTAGGAGACAATATGGGCATCCAGGTCCTGCTATTGGTTATTGACCGGAGACGTGTCTCGGTCATGTCTACATTGTTCTCGAACCGTAGGGTCCGCACGCTTAAGGTTTCGATGACAGTTATATTATGAGTTTATGAGTTTTGATGTACTGAAGGAGTTCGGAGTCCCGGATGAGATCGGGGACATGACGAGGAGTCTCGAAATGGTCGATACGTAAAGATCGATATATTGGACGACTATATTCGGACTTCGGAAAGGTTCCGAGTGATTCGGGTATTTTTCGGAGTACCGGAGAGTTACGGGAATTCGCCGGGGAGTATATGGGCCTTATTGGGCCATACGGGAATAGAGGAGAGAGGCCAAAAGGAAGGAGGCCTGCGCCCCCCCTCTGGTCCGAATTGGACAAGGGGTGCAGCCCCCTTTTCCTTATTCCTCTCCCCCTCTTTCCCCTTCTCCTACTCCAACAAGGAAGGAGGGAGTCCTACTCCCGGTGGGAGTAGGACTCCCCTTGGCGCGCCTCCTCCTAGGCCGGCCGCCCCCTCCCCCTTGCTCCTTTATATACGGAGGCAGGGGGCACCCCATGACACACAAGTTGATCATTGAGATCGTTCCTTAGCCGTGTGCGGTGCCCCCTGCCACCATATTCCACCTCGATCATATCATTGTAGTGCTTAGGCGAAGCCCTGCGTCGGTAGAACATCAAGATCGTCACCACGCCGTCGTGCTGACGGAACTCCTCCCCGAAGCTTTGCTGGATCGGAGCCCGGGGATCGTCATCGAGCTGTACGTGTGCTAAGAACTCGGAGGTGCCGGAGTAACGGTGCTTGGATCGGTCGGATCGAGAAGAAGATGTACGACTACTTCCTCTATGTTGTGTCAACGCTTCCGTTGCGATCTACAAGGGTACGTAGATCAGACTCTCCCCCTCGTTGCTATGCATCACCATGATCTTGCGTGTGCGTAGGGAAATTTTTTGAAATTACTACGTTCCCCAACAGTGGCATCCGAGCCTAGGTTTTATGGTTTGATGTTATGTGCACGAGTAGAACACAAGTGAGTTGTGGACGATATAAGTCATACTGCCTACCAGCATGTCATACTTTGGTTTGGCGGTATTGTTGGACGAGACGACCCGGACCAACCTTACGCGTACGCTTACGCGAGACCGGTTCCCTCGACGTGCTTTGCACATAGATGGCTTGCGGGCGACTGTCTCTCCAACTTTAGTTGAACCGAGTGTGGCTACGCCCGGTCCTTGAGAAGGTTAAAACGGAGTCTATTTGACAAACTATCGTTGTGGTTTTAATGCGTAGGTGAGATTGGTTCTTACTTAAAGCCCGTAGCAGCCACGTAAAACTTGCAACAACAAAGTAGAGGACGTCTAACTTGTTTTTGCAGGGCATGTTGTGATGTGATATGGTCAAGGCATGATGCTAAATTTTATTGTATGAGATGATCATGTTTTGTAACCAAGTTATCGGCAACTGGCAGGAGCCATATGGTTGTCGCTTTATTGTATGCAATGCAATCGTGATGTAATACTTTACTTTATTACTAAGCGGTAGTGATAGTCGTGGAAGCATAAGATTGGCGAGACGACAACGATGCTACGATGGAGATCAAGGTGTCGTGCTGGTGACGATGGTGATCATGATAGTGCTTCGGAGATGGAGATCACAAGCACAAGATGATGATGGCCATATCATATCACTTATTTTGATTGCATATGATGTTTATCTTTTATGCATCTTATCTTGCTTTGATTGACGGTAGCATTATAAGATGATCTCTCACTAAATTATCAAGAAGTGTTCTCCCTGAGTATGCACCGTTGCGAAAGTTCTTCGTGCTGAGACACCACGTGATGATCGGGTGTGATAGGCTCTACGTTCAAATACAACGGGTGCAAAACAGTTGCACACGCGGAATACTCAGGTTATACTTGACGAGCCAAGCATATACAGATATGGCCTCGGAACACGGAGACCGAAAGGTCGAGCGTGAATCATATAGTAGATATGATCAACATAGTGATGTTCACCAATGAAACTACTCCATCTCACGTGATGATCGGACATGGTTTAGTTGATTTGGATCACGTGATCACTTAGAGGATTAGAGGGATGTCTATCTAAGTGGGAGTTCTTAAGTAATATGATTAATTGAACTTAAATTTATCATGAACTTAGTCCTGGTAGTATGTTCCAAATTATGTTGTAGATCAATAGCTCGCATTGTTGCTTTCATATGTTTATTTTGATATGTTCCTAGAGAAAATTGTGTTGAAAGATGTTAGTAGCAATGATGCGGATTGGATCCATGATCTGAGGTTTATCCTCATTGCTGCACAGAAGAATTATGTCCTTGATGCACCGCTAGGTGACAGACCTATTGCAGGAGCAGATGCAGACGTTATGAACGTTCGGCTAGCTCAATATGATGACTACTTGATAGTTTAAGTGCACCATGCTCAACGGTTTAGAATCGGGACTTCAAAGACGTTTTGAACGTCATGGACCATATGAGATGTTCCAGGAGTTGAAGTTAATATTCCAAGCAAATACCCGAGTTGAGAGATATGAAGTCTCCAACAAGTTCTATAGCTAAAAGATGGAGGAGAATCGCTCAACTAGTGAGCATGTGCTCAGATTGTCTGGGTACTACAATCGCTTGAATCAAGTGGGAGTTAATCTTCTAGATAAGATAGTGATTGACAGAATTCTCTAGTCACCATCACCAGGTTAGTAGAACTTCGTGATGAGCTATAATATGCAAGGGATAGCAGAAACAACTCCCAAGCTCTTCGTGATGCTGAAATCAACGAAGGTAGAAATCAAGAAAAACATCAAGTGTTGATGGTTGACAAGATCACTAGTTTCAAGAAAAGGGCAAAGGGAAGAAGGGGAACTTCAAAAGATCGGCAAGCAAGTTGCTACTCATGTGAAGAAGCCCAAGTCTGGTCCTAAGCCTGAGACAAAGTGCTTCTACTGCAAAGGGACTGGTCACTGGAAGTGGAACTACCCCAAGTGATTGGCGGATAAGAAGGATGGAAAGTGAACATAAGTATATTTGATATACATGTTATTGTTGTGTACTTTACTAGTGTTTATAGCAACCCCTTAGTATTTGATGCTAGTTCAGTTGCTAAGATTAGTAACTCGAAACGGGAGTTGCAGAATAAACAGAGACTAGTTAAGGGTGAAGTGACGATGTGTGTTGGAAGTGGTTCCAAGATTGATATGATCATCATCGCACACTCCCTATAATTTCGGGATTAGTGTTGAACCTAAATAAGTGTTATTTGGTGTTTGCGTTGAGCATGAATATGATTTGATCATGTTTATTGTAATACGGTTATTCATTTAAGTAAGAGAATAAATTGTTGTTCTGTTTACATGAATAAAACCTTATATGGTTACACACCCAATGAAAATAGTTCATTGTATCTCGATCGTAGTGATACACATAATCATAATATTGAAACCAAAAGATGCAAAGTTAATAATGATAGTGCAACTTATTTGTGGCACTGCTGTTTAGGTCATATTGGTGTAAAGCGCATGAAGAAACTCCATGCTGATGGGCTTTTGGAATCACTTGATTATGAATCAGTTGATGCTTGTGAACCATGCCTTATGGGCAAGATGACTAAAACGCCATTCTCCGGAACAATGAAGCAAGCAACAGATTTGTTGGAAATCATACATACTGATGTATGTGGTCCGATGAATATTAAGGCTTGCAGCAAGTATCATTATTTTCTGACCTTCACAGATGATTTGAGCAGATATGGGGATATCTACTTGATGAAACATAAGTCTAAAACATTTGAACAGTTCAAAGAATTTCAGAGTGAAGAAGAAAATCATCGTGACAAGAAAATAAAAGTTTCTACGATATGATCGCAGAGGTAAAATATTTGAGTTACGAGTTTGGTCTTCAGTTAAAAACAATGTGAAATAGTTTCACTACTCACGCCGCCTGGAACACCACAAGATAATGGTGTGTCCGAATGTCATAACTGTACTTTATTGGATATAGTACAATCTATGATGTTTCCTACCGATTTACCAATATCATTTTGGGATTATGCATTAAAGACAGCTGCATTCACGTTAAAAAGGGCACCATCTAAGTCCGTTGAGATGACATAATCTGAACTGTGGTTTGGCAAGAAACCAAAGTTGTCCTTTCTTAAAGTTTGGGTTGCAATGCTTATATGAAAAGGTTTCAACTTGATAAGCTCAAACCCAAATCGGAGAAGTGCGTCTTCATAGGATACCCAGAAAGAAAAATGTTGGGTACACCTTCTATCACAGATCCGAAGGCAAGCTATTCGTTGCTGGGAATGGATCCTTTCTAGAGAAGGAGTTTCTCTCGAAAGAAGTGAGTGGGAGGAAAGTAGAACTTGATGAGGTAACTGTACCTCCTCCCTTATTGGAAAGTAGTACATCACAGAAACCGGTTTCTGTGACACCTACACCAATTAGTGAGGAAGCTAATGATGATGATCATGAAACTTCAGATCAAGTTACTACCGAATCTCGTAGGTAAACCAGAGTGAGATCCGCACCAGAGTGGTACGGTAATCCCTGTTCTGGAAGTCATGTTACTAGACCATGATGAACTTGCGAACTATGAGGAAGCGATAATGAGCCCAGATTCCGCAAAATGGTTTGAGGCCATGAAATCTGAGATATGATCCATGTATGAGAACAAAGTATGGACTTTGATGGATTTGCCCGATGATCGCCAAGCCATAGAAAATAATGGATCTTCAAGAGGAAGACGGACACCGATAGTAGTGTTACTATCTACAAAGCTAGAATTGTCGCAAAAGGTTTTCGACAAGTTCAAGGTGTTGACTACGGTGAGAGTTTCTCACTCGTATCTATGCTTAAGTCTGTTCGAATCATGTTAGCAATTGCCACATTTTATGAAATCTGGCAAATGGATAAACAAAACTGCATTCCTTAATGGATTTCTTAAAGAAGAGTTGTATATGATGCAACCAGTAGGTTTTGTCAATCCTAAAGGTGCTAACAAAATATGCAAGCTCCAGCGATTCATCTATGGACTGGTGCAAGCATCTCGGAGTTGGAATACACGCTTTGATAAGTTGATCAAAGCATATAGTTTTATACAGACTTGCGGTGAAGCCTGTATTTACAAGAAAGTGAGTGGGAGCACTACAACATTTCTGATAAGTATATGTGAATGACATATTGTTGATCGGAAATAATGTAGAACTATTCTGTAAAGCATAAAGGAGTATTTTTTCCAAAGAAAGACTTCGGTGAAGCTGATTACATATTGAGCTTCAAGATCTATAGAGATAGATCAAGACGCTTGATAAGTTTTTTCAATGAGTACATACCTTAACAATACTTTGAAGTAGTTCAAAATGGAGCAGTCAAAGAAAGAGTTCTTGCCTGTATTACAAGGTGTGAAGTTGAGTAAGACTCAAAGCCCGACCACGGCAGAAGATAGAAAGAGAATGAAAGTCATTCCCTATGCCTAGGCCATAGGTTCTATAAAGTATGTCATGCTGTGTACCAGATCGATTGTATACCTTGCACTGATTTGGCAAGGGAGTACAATAGTGATCTAGGAGTAGATCACTGGACAGCGGTCAGAATTATCCTTAGTGAAATAAGGATATGTTTCTCGATTATGGACATGACAAAAGGGTTCGTCGTAAAGGGTTACGCCGATGCAAGTTTTGACACTAATCTAGATGACTCTAAGTCTCGGTCTAGATACATATTGAAAGTGGGAGCAATTAGCTAGAGTAGCTCCATGCAGAGCATTGTTGACATAGAAATTTGCAAAATACATGTGGATCTGAATGTGGCAGACCCGTTGACTAAAATTCTCTCACAAGCAAAACATGATCACACCTTAGTACTCTTTGGGTGTTAATCACATAACGATGTGAACTAGATTACCGAATCTAGTAAACCTTTTGGGTGTTGGTCACATGGCGATGTGAACTATGGGTGTTAATCACATGATGATGTGAACTATCGATGTTAATCACATGGAGATGTGATCTAGATTATTAACTCTAGTGCAAGTGGGAGACTGAAGGAAATATGCCCTAGAGGCAATAATAAAGTTATTATTTATTTCCTTATATCATGATAAATGTTTATTATTCATGCTAGAATTGTATTAACCGGAAACATAATACATGTGTGAATACATAGACAAACAGAGTGTCACTAGTATGCCTCTACTTGACTAGCTCGTTAATCAAAGATGGTTATGTTTCCTAACCATAGACAAAGAGTTGTTATTTGATTAACGAGGTCACATCATTAGTTGAATGATCTGATTGACATGACCCATTAGCTTAGCACCCGATCATTTAGTATGTTGCTATTGCTTTCTTCATGACTTATACATGTTCCTATGACTATGAGATTATGCAACTCCCGTTTGCCGGAGGAACACTTTGGGTGCTACCAAACGTCACAACGTAACTGGGTGATTATAAAGGAGCACTACAGGTGTCTCCAAAGGTACATGTTGGGTTGGCGTATTTTGAGATTAGGATTTGTCACTCCGATTGTCGAAGATGTATCTCTGGGCCCTCTCGGTAATGCACATCACATAAGCCTTGCAAGCATTACAACTAATGTGTTAGTTGTGAGATGATGTATTACGGAACGAGTAAAGAGACTTGCCGGTAACGAGATTGAACTAGGTATTGGATACCGACGATCGAATCTCGGGGAAGTAACATACCGATGACAAAGGGAACAACGTATGTTGTTATGCGGTCTGACCGATAAAGATCTTCATAGAATATGTAGGAGCCAATATGGGCATCCAGGTCCCGCTATTGGTTATTGACCGGAGACGTGTCTCGGTCATGTCTACATTGTTCTCGAACCGTAGGGTCCGCACGCTTAAGGTTTCGATGACAGTTATATTATGAGTTTTGATGTACCGAAGGAGTTCGGAGTCCCGGATGAGATCGGGGACATGACGAGGAGTCTCGAAATGGTCGAGACGTAAAGATCGATATATTGGACGACTATATTCGGACTTCGGAAAGGTTCCGAGTGATTCGGGTATTTTTCGGAGTACCGGAGAGTTACGGGAATTCGTCGGGGAGTATATGGGCCTTATTGGGCCATATGGGAATAGAGGAGAGAGGCCAAAAGGAAGGAGGCCTGCGCCCCCCCCCCCTCTAGTCCGAATTAGACAAGGGGCGCAGCCCCCTTTTCCTTATTCCTCTCCCCCTCTTTCCCCTTCTCCTACTCCAACAAGGAAGGAGGGAGTCCTACTCCCGGTGGGAGTAGGACTCCCCTTGGCGCGCCTCCTCCTAGGCCGGCCGCCCCCTCCCCCTTGCTCCTTTATATATGGAGGCAGGAGGCACCCCATGACACACAAGTTGATCATTGAGATCGTTCCTTAGCCGTGTGCGGTGCC
This sequence comes from Triticum monococcum, assembly GCA_034509565.1. NCBI lineage: Eukaryota > Viridiplantae > Streptophyta > Magnoliopsida > Poales > Poaceae > Triticum > Triticum monococcum. The sequence goes on along the minus strand of CM067845.1, from coordinate 357,934,589 downwards.
CCCTGCCACCATATTCCACCTCGATCATATCGTTGTAGTGCTTAGGCGAAGCCCTGCCTCGATAGAACATCAAGATCGTCACCACGCCGTCGTGCTGATGGAACTCCTCCCCGAAGCTTTGCTGGATCGGAGCCCGGGGATCGTCATCGAGCTGTACGTGTGCTAAGAACTCGGAGGTGCCGGAGTAACGGTGCTTGGATCGGTCGGATCGGGAAGAAGACGTACGACTACTTCCTCTACGTTGTGTCAACGCTTCCATTGCGATCTACAAGGGTACGTAGATCAGACTCTCCCCCTCGTTGCTATGCATCACCATGATCTTGCGTGTGCGTAGGGAAATTTTTTGAAATTACTATGTTCCCCAACAGTTACCCTGTCTGCAGCAAGCACAGCCTTGACAGCATCGATAGTCCACGCAGAAACAGCAAACTTGTGCGCAGGCGGCGGGCCTCCTATCCCAGTGAAATCCACGGTGGACAGATCAAGGCAGTCGACGTACATAAGCTGATGTACAACAATTTTAAAAAGAAAGAAAAATCAGTTGCGGTCATGGTATTTTGCAACAAATAACAGGATAAAATATATGGTATTTTACGAAGAATATGCCATCTGCATGTGCTAGTTGCCATCATAGAGTGATGGCAGTTGCCATCATAGTATGAAGGCAGTTGCCATGTTGTCATGATGGCAGTTGCCATCACAGTATGATGACAGTTGACATATAGTCATGATGGCAGTTGCTGAAGGAAATATGCCCTAGAGGCAATAATAAAGTTATTATTTATTTCCTTATATCATGATAAATGTTTGTTATTCATGCTAGAATTGTATTAACCGGAAACATAATACATGTGTGAATACATAGACCAACAGAGTGTCACTAGTATGCCTCTACTTGACTAGCTCGTTAATCAAAGATGGTTATGTTTCCTAACCATGAACAAGGAGTTGTTATTTGATTAACGAGGTCACATCATTAGTAGAATGATCTGATTGACATGACCCATTCCATTAGCTTAGCACCCGATCGTTTAGTATGTTGCTATTGCTTTCTTCATGACTTATACATGTTCCTATAACTATGAGATTATGCAACTCCCGTTTACCGGAGGAACACTTTGGGTACTACCAAACGTCACAACGTAACTGGGTGATTATAAAGGAGTACTACAGGTGTCTCCAATGGTAGATGTTGGGTTGGCGTATTTCGAGATTAGGGTTTGTCACTCCGATTGTCGGAGAGGTATCTCTGGGCCCTCTCGGTAATGCACATCACATAAGCCTTGCAAGCACTGCAACTAATAAGTTAGTTGTGAGATGATGTATTACGGAACGAGTAAAGAGACTTGCCGGTAACGAGATTGAACTAGGTATTGGATACCGACGATCGAATCTCGGGCAAGTAACGTACCGATGACAAAGGGAACAACGTATGTTGTTATGCGGTCTGACCGATAAAGATCTTCGTAGAATATGTAGGAGCCAATATGGGCATCCAGGTCCCGCTATTGGTTATTGACCGAAGACGTGTCTCGGTCATGTCTACATTGTTCTCGAACCGTAGGGTCCGCACGCTTAACGTTACGATGACAGTTATTATGAGTTTATGCATTTTGATGTACCGAAGGTTGTTCGGAGTCCCGGATGAGATCACGGACATGACGAGGAGTCTCGAAATGGTCGAGACGTAAAGATTGATATATTGGAAGCCTATGTTTGGGCACCGGAAGTGTTCCGGGTGAAATCGGGATTTTACCGGATTACCGGGAGGGTTACCGGAACCCCCCGGGAGGCAAATGGGCCTATTGGGCCTTAGTGGAAAAGAGAGAAGGGGCAGCCCACATGCTAGCCGGCCGAACCCCCCTTCCCTAGTCCTATTAGGACTAGGAGAAGGGGCCGGCCCCCTTCTCTTCTCTTTCTCCCGAAGAGTCCTACTAGGAATAGGATTTGGGGGAAGGAGTCCTACTCCCGGTAGGAGTGGGACTCCTCCCTGCGCCTCCCTCCTAGCCGGCCGACCCCCTTGCCCCTGGCCTTTATATACGGGGGCAGGGGGCACCCCATAGACACACAACTTGATCCTTGAGATCGTTCCTTAGCCGTGTGCGGTGCCCCCTGCCATCAAATTCCACCTCGATCGTACCGTTGTAGTGCTTAGGCGAAGCCCTGCGTCGGTAGTACATCAAGATCGTCATCACGCCGTCGTGCTGACGGAACTCTTCCTCGACGCTTTGCTGGATCGGAGCCCGAGGAACGTCATCGAGCTGAACGTGTGCTAAGAACTCGGAGGTGCCGGAGTAACGGTGCTTGGATCGGTCGGATCGGGAAGAAGACGTACGACTACTTCCTCTACGTTGTGTGATCGCTTCCGCAGTCGGTCTGCGTTGGTACGTAGACAACACTCTCCCCTCTCGTTGCTGTGCATCACCATGATCTTGCGTGTGCGTAGGAAAATTTTGAAATTACTGCGTTCCCCAACAGTTGCCACATAATCAACATGGCAGTTGCCATCTTGTTATGATCATGTTGACATGCATGAATAGAGATGTGTTAAAAAATAGTGTTCACATAAAGGACCGGTAAAAAAACCATTAAATGCAGTTGACAACCCTTCTGGTACATCTTGCTTGCAAATGCATCATGCAGAAAGTCGGCAATGAACTTACACCAGTTCATGTTCTTCACATCTTTCAGTTTCTCCTGCACCGCATAAAATTCAGGACAAGGAGTTGCCGCGTCAGATTTCCAATGAAAAAAACAACAAAAAAACTGTCAGTGACTAGCTTGCACATGACATCGGAGCAAAAAAAATTGAAGGAAAAATAATGTAGTAAAGGTAGATCATTCACCAGGATGGGGAAGCATTTGTTGCTTGGGCGAAGAGAAGTGGTCGGCGCGAAAACGGCTGAGATGAGGTACATGAGTAGCTTCATCTTGAAAACATTTTCGTGCGTCGTCATGGCCTCCAACGAATCTGCCACTGCAGTCGTGTTCGGCATTGATTCCAACCCAGAAAACAAACGGGGGAACAGCGCTTCCTCGATCTCGTTGTTGACCTCGTACGGGACTTTGATATGTCCACGGGGCACACCCAACGCGCAGAACACGGATTCCTCATTCAGCGGTAGTCTCCCGCGTCCCGGAATCACGAATTCTCTGGAGGCGGGGTCGTAGATCTCACCAAGCCAATCGCATACAGGGTTGACAAGGTTCGTGCACCGGACAGCCATCATAGACTGCATACCCATCTCAGCAGCAACCCCCTTCTAATCGTCGCTGAATTTGTCAGTCAACGCAGTCAGTCGTTCTTGGGAGGCTCTGTTGCGAATACGTTTCTTCTTCTGCAAAAAATAGACACAAAGTGATCAGTTGTTGCCATGTTTTTACAAACAAAAATAGGATATCAGTTGTTGCCGCATTTTGCAATGTAATGAAATTTTAGTTCGTGCCAGACGACTGCGGGCACGGGGGAGGTGGGACGAAATAAAACCAGACGAAAAAAACCGGAGTACCAGGCTATCAACTGTTCCATTAGGAGTAGAGATTAAAGTTAAAGTAAAAAAATCAATAAATAAGGCATACAAACATCTCCACACCCGGTTTTTCTAAGCAAACACGTTGAAAAATTTATTTATAGGTGGATATAAATAGATAGGGCTAATTTGGATGCTTAGATGCTATATATGTACGGGTTACTTTCGACAATAAATAAATTAGTGTTAGGATAGACCAGCAGAAAAATTGTGGATGTCAAATTATGTGAAAAAAAACAATTTTTGTTCTTAGTAACCATATGGATAATTAGAATTTTGTTGTGCTAAATTTTAACATCTCTGTGTTTGGTGGAGTACATGGTTTTCTTAGTTATTGTATCGACTTCTCATGGAATGATGTGAAGTCTTGTAGATGTTTACAATGTGGGCAAAAAAAAGGATAAAAACATCAAAGCTTGTGTATTTCTTTGAAACTTCGGGATATTGTTTTCCTTAATTCATTAGATACGCTCAGAACAAAAATATCACAAATGAAATTTTTTGTAATAATTTCTTTAGGTTCTGAATTTGCAAATTTCTCTAACTTTGATAATGACCTATGCAAACTTTTTTTCTAGATTATTTTAAAATAGCACAAAGTAATATCAATGAGCTATTTCTCGATAATTTAGTAATTGTTATTTCTAAGTCAATGAACAACATGAAAAATAATTCTATAAAAAATGCGTTATTTTTCGAATATAACAACCTTGGTCCTGTGAACATTCATGCCCGAGAATTTTGTAAATTTTAAATTCATCTCAATTTTACAATGTTAATTAATAAACTTGAAGTGAAAAGAAATGCGCCATTTTATTGAATGGTAATGAACTTTGTATCATTTCATTTTTCAACCAATTCTATGTGTCTTCAATGATTATTCAAATTTGGACAAACCGGTCAACGTTGGTGCTCAAGAATTCTGGAAAGTTCTATTATGTCCCCATTCTTTCGATTGGCGCGTTGTGTTTTTTAGTAGGACAACACAAAGCTATTTTTCTCCCGTTGCAACGAACGGGCATATTTGCTAGTGTTTACTATAGAAACAGTGTTCCTGTGGAATTTCTTATTTCTGCTCATTTCCTATGAACTGAACTGGGCCTAAATGCGAAGAGCGGTCTGGCACGTTATACAAGCCCAAATAGAATTCGGCCTAACTCCACGTCGGCCCATCCGCATATGACGCCTATAGATCTGTCCAGAGAGTAGTACACGAGTCGGCCACTCCTCTTTGACCTCCACCCGATTCTCGTCGATCGAAAGACATCCCCGATTCCCCACCCACCCACCGAGCCCTAACCCTAACCCCGGCGACCGAAGATGCCGGCGACGGCGGGGCGCGTTCGCATGCCGGCGAACAACCGCGTGCACAGCAGCGCGGCGCTGCAGACGCACGGCATCTGGCAGAGCGCCATCGGCTACGACCCCTACGCCCCCGAGAACAATAAGCAGCAGGCCCCCTCCTCCTCCGTCTCCGCCAACGCCGCAGCCGCGGCAGCCAACGCCGCCGCCGAAGCCGCCGCGCCTCCCTCCTCGGACCCCGGGGCCTCGTCGGAGAACGCCTACACCAGCTTCCAGGGCCTCCTCGCGCTCGCCCGCGTCACCGGATCCAACTCCGACGAGACCCGGGGCGCCTGCAAGAAGTGCGGCCGTGTTGGCCATCTCACTTTCCAGTGCCGCAACTTCCTTTCTGTCAAGGAGCTTGCCATGGACGACGACATCCAAGCTGGCATGCTGTCCGCCGCGCAGGCCAAGGCCAAGTTCGAGGAGATCACGAAGAAAGCCTCTGGTGCCAGAGACGCTGACGAGGAGGGTTCTGACGAGGAAGATGAGGATGAGATTGACAGCGATTCCTCTGATTCTGATATTGATCCCGAGCTGGAGAAGATAATTGCTGAACGGGAGCGTGCCAAGAGCCGTGGAGGGAAGCGGTCAGGGGAGGAGGACAAGAAGACAAGCCGCCATAAGAGCAAGAGCAGGGGAAGATCGAAGCACAGGAGGAGCAGGAAGAGTGACAGTGAGGACGATTCGGAGGAGGAAAGAACCAAGGACAAGAAGAAGAATAGGCGGAAGAAGCACAGATCCTCAGATGAGGATAGCGAGAGTGACTCTGACAGGAAGAGGCACATGAAGAGTAGGAAAGATAGGAAGAGGCGGAGGACGCACCGCCGGAAGGATGACTCATCAGAGGATGATGAATCTGGAGGGGAAGAGAGGAGGCATCACCGCCACCATAAGAGGCGTCATCACCGGAGGGATGCATCTGGTAGTGACAGTGATGGGAGCGAATCCCCACATGAAAGGAAGCGATCCAGTAAACAGAAGAGCCACAAGAGGTCAGAAAGCCATGGATTGGGTGAGGATGAGCGACATTGTCCGCAGGGGGCAAGTCGCTCTGGAGAGAAGAGCAGGGAGCATAAGAGGGGCTAAAGAGGAGCGCTGAAGCGGTAAATTGTACTCATCGGTGTTTGCAACAGTGCTTGTCCTTTGTTATTTGTCTTGTCAAATGGTTGTTGCATTTTAAGCATGATTCTTAATATGTGTAACATATTTGCGTATTACTGTTTGTCAGTGGCTGAACTATCCATATATGCATAAATGGTGTTGCCTTGAAATCAGTAATTTGTGCATATTTAATAAGAATCTTTCAAGTAGTATTACTCAGGCTTTTGTCATTTCTATGTAGTATTGCAAGGTAGCTTTAGCATATCATAACTATAATATTGCAGTCATGGAGCCTGTAAAGCAGGAAGTTATATCAAGATTGGCCTTGTATAAAGCTCTTCAGTAATCAGGTGGTAAAAGGCTATTGGGTGGGATAACTTATGCAGGTTTATGCAGAACTCAGATATTTCAGTTTTCCTGCAAATTCATGTGCCATAGACACGTAGTAAAATCGGTACTGACACATATATTTGGTCAACATCTCTAAAAGTCTGATTTGATGTCAGCTGATTTATTGTTGCAGACATGGTAGCTCTCTATATAATTGGTTTTGAGTTGAAGATGATGATCTATACTACTCCCTTTGTTTCTAAATATAAGTCTTTTTAGAGATTCCAACATGGACTACATACGGAGCAAAATGAGTGAATCTACACTCTAAAATACTCCCTCCGTTCCAAAATAGATGACCCAACTTTGTACTAAACTTAATACGAAGTTGAGTCAACTATTTTGGAACGGAGGGAGTATGTCTATAGACATCCATATGTAGTCCATATTGAAATCTCTAGAAAGACTTATATTTAGAAACGGAGGGAGTATGATTTTGATTTAGCCGATTTGTACCAATTTCTTTGATGTCTAGTTCTGAATCAATGTAGCATTGGGTGATGAATACATCTCTTACATGCCTTTTTGCATAACTAGGGTGAGTTGGAGAACATGTTACAACACACTTGCATGACAAAAATTTGATCTTTTGTAGGATTTTTGGTATATGTTACGGTTACCAACATCAAACTGTGAATTCTCTTTTGCTATTTAATGCGTTAGTTTAAAGTATATTGAGCTGTTTTTCCTTGGTAGTGACTTTAGTCCGCAGTTTAACTTCCATGGGAAGTTACTCCATCAATGTCATGGTGGGGAGTGAACTCTTTCCTGCAGTTTAAGCGTTTGAAGTACGGACTTGGGAGATCCATTCTAGTCAGCAAAGCCTTCTTTTGCACCTCTTAAGGTTCCACTAGTCTAAGAAAGCACAATTTCTCTAGTACTGTATGTTCTAATATAAGTGAGTTTCAAAATAAAAGAATAGCAAGATGTGACGAGCTGAGAACTCTTGAATACAGATCTGTTATCTTTGTTCTGTTGATTGCTGTTAAATAATTCCAAAATATTACTCTGTATATAATGGTACATAGATTCCCAATTATTTCTAATCGTGTACTCTCTCCGTCCTGAATTACTTGTTGCAGAAATGGATAGAAATGGATGTATCTAGAACTAAAGCGAAAAGTAATTCCGGATGGAGGAAGTAGTGGTTGTTTTCTTCTCTGGGAGAATGATGGCAGATGGCAGAGCTGTAGTTACAGAAATGTTGAAAATACACCTGCACCCGTTATGTGAAGTACTGCTGTACTGTTTGATGAACAAAAGATATATTTCAAAGAGAAGTGCGCCTGCGCAGCTGCTTCAGTTGTTAAGATATAATCTCTTCGGCGTACATCCTTTTAGAGCATCTTCACCTGTTGGCCCCCCGGGGGCGTGTAAAATCGCTGCTTGGGGGCGAGCCGGCGCTAAACTCAGCGTGGGGGTTTTCGGGTTCCCAGCCGTCGGCCTTAGGGTCGCCCCCAGAAGGCGGTTTAGAAAAAAAGAAATTTGGCTAAAATTTGGTAAACTGGACAAATATTCAGCTAAAGTTCGACGATTACATAATAAAGTGGACAAACATGGCATTACATAACAAAGTTAAAAAAAACGGCCGCAACTACTATCACGGGTCGAAGAACGCCGTGGGCGCGAAGAAGTCGCCATCGTCCTCATCGGCCTTTTCCTCCTTGACGCGGTCGCCCCTTCCTGGCATCGCCTTGGTGGACCGGTGGCGGCGGCACATCATCGTCGCTGTCGTCGAGGACGACGACGTCTCCCTCATCGCGGCCATGACGCTGAGCGGCGAACTGCTCGTAGGCGCGGCGCTGGCTCTCCAGCTCCGTCCGCGTCCAGTCTTCACGCGCTCACTTCAGAGCCGCCGCGTTGGCGAGCTCCTCCTTGACGCCGCCGGCGAGCCCTGGCTCCGTCTTCACGACGGCGAGCCCCGACTCCGTCTTCGATTTGACATAGCGGGGAGGAACCGAGGAGGAGCCGCGCCCGCCACCCTTGTTGATGATGATGCCAGCGCTGCGGGTGCGCCGCCCGAGCGGCGTCTCTGCTGCGGGCTCAGCCTTGACGCCGAACACCGCCGGCGAGCCGGGGGAGTGAGAAGAGGAGCGGGAGGAGGAGTGGGAGGACGAGGACGAGGAGGAGCCGAACCTCCTGGGCATCCATTGCCCGGCTCTTCGGCGGGGGACTGGGGCGGCGGCCGCGGCAGGGTAGGTCAGCGGCGGGTGGTTGCCGCCCTCGAGGTGCTGGAGAACCTCGTGCAGCGTGCGGCCGGGGGCGCCCCACCACAGGCGGCGCCCCTCGTTCTTAACGCCCCCACCACTGGCGCCCCGTTGGTGGAGGCTAGCCGCCGCTCCTGCCGATGGTGGAAGTACGCCGCCCACGCCGCGTGGTTGTCGGCGGCGTATTGCGGGAGGGCGCGCTACTCCTCCGTCAGCGACGCCCGCACGCGGTCGACCTCATCGGCGAAGTAGTCCGCGCGCGCGTTGACGTTTGGCATCGGGGGAATGGGGACGCCACCGGCGCTGAGCCTCCACCCGCTCGGCCCTGCACGCATATCGGGCGACGCCGGGATGATCGCCTCGAAGAGGAGGTACGCCTCCCACGCGTTCAGCGAGCGGCGGCCGAAGCCGTTGGCCGCCGCCGTGTCGCCGGGGAAACGCTCGCCCATCGTCCATGCTTGGCTTGGGAAGAGAGGGGAGGATCGTCGGCGGCAGGTGCGCACGGGGAGAGGGAGGCAGAGCACGGCGGGGTGTGGCCAGAGGCGAGAGCTAGGCGTCGTTTTTATAATCGAGCACCGTGTGTACGCGTGGCGGGAGGAGGGCATCGCCGCGCCACCCGTGAGGAAGCGCCGTCCGTGAGGAATCAATGGAAGGCTGACCGGCGGCAGCCTTGGCATTGATTCCCCCGTAGGAAACGGAGGCGGTTTGAGGACGACAAGGCAACTGTCGCTGACGCAGCGGGCCCGCGGTTAGTTCATGCCAAAAACGCTCGCGCCGGCATCCCCCAGCGCGTTGGGTTCGACCTGGGTCCGTCGGTCCTAATTTCGGCCCAACCCGACGAAAAAGGGCTCTAGGGACGTGACTGAGCCAAATTTCGTCTGCCAACGCTAAAAAATCGTCTGGGGGACGTGTTTGGGATGCGGCTGGAGATGCTCTTAGGTTATTTTTTCTAATGGCTTTGAGACTGGATAAGGGCGTGGGCTAGTCCTGGCCATCTCAGGCCCAGCCCTGTCGGCCCACCCAGGCCCGGCCCTAAAATCCAGGGCCTAGGCCCGATGGGCTTGTCCGTGGGCCGGGCTTGGGCCTAAGTTTTGAGCCCATCAGCAGGGCCTGGACGGGCTTGGGCTTGCCATATTGGCATTTTAAGGAAGAGGCCCGGCCCACGGCCCTAAGCCCTAAGGGCTTTTCAGGGCTTTTTACGAGATGGGCCAGGCTTGGGCTTGAAAAGTAGGCCCGCTGGTAGGGCCTGGGAGGGCCTGGGCCTCAGTTTTTTGCCATGGGCTTTTTTAGGCCCGGCCCAAGCCCGGCCCGGCCCATGGCCAGATATAGTGTGGGCATATACGCATATTAAGTCAAGCGAGCTAATAACACATCAAAATTTCAGTTAGTCGAGTTCTCATATATTGTCCTTTGGTTGGTAAATTTTATGTGTACTCCAAATGACTTAACTAATGTTTCAATTTAATGAAGTGTTACCAGTTGCGCTTCCTCCTTCCCAAAATACAAGGAACATAGATGTTCTCTAAGTTAATTTTTTCAAAGTTTTATCGAGTAAAGGGTCCGTTTGGATCAAAGTTGCCCTGCCAACAATGGGCTAGCCAATAATTTGGGGAGGAGCTGCCAAAAGTTGCCCTCGCAACGATAGGCTAGCCAGTAATTTGGGGAGGAGCTGTGGCGCCGAGGGCGAGCCAAATAATCAGACGCTATCCAAACAGACGCCCATGCTGCGGTCAATGCCAAATATTTGGCCAAGCGAATCGGGGTTGCAATCCAAACAACCTCTAAACATTTGTGATGCCAAATAATGATGAATATACTTGTGTATGTTTTTTTTGACAATATGAATAATACTGATGTAGGTCTGATATTGTCCAGAAAATGATTCCCAGGCCCCGACAGACCCAACAAAGTTTCGGATTCCTAGTCCACAGACAGTGGCGTTGCTGAGTTTTCCCTTGAGAGCATAATAGTAAACCCATGTTGAATACCTTGATACATCTCCAATGTATCTATAATTTTTGATTGTTTCATGCTATTATATTATCAACCTTGTATGTTTTATATGCATTTAAATGCTATTTTATATGATTTTTGGGACTAATCTATTAACCCAGAGCCCAGTGTCAGTTTCTGTTTTTTCCTTGTTTTAGAGTATCGTAGAAAAGGAAGATCAAACGGAGTCCAATTGACCTGAAACTTCACTGAACTTATTTTTAAAAAGAAAGCAATACAGGAGACTTGGAGTGCACGTCGGGGGATCAACGAGGAAGCCACGAGGCAGGGGGGCGCGCCCACCCCCCTTGGCGCGCCCTCCACCCTCGTGGGCCCCTCGTGGCTCCCCTGACGTACTTCTTCCTCCTATATATACCCATATACCCTAAAACGATCGGGGAGCACAATAGATCGGGAGTTCCGCCGCCAGAAGCCTCCGAGCCACCGAAAGTAAGCTAGACCCATTCCGGCACCCTGCCGGAGGGGGAAATCCTTCTCCGGTGACCATCTTCATCGTCCCAGTGCTCTCCATGACGAGGAGGGAGTAGTTCTCCCTCGGGGCTGAGGGTATGTACCAGTAGCTATGTGTTTGATCTTTGTCTCTCGTGTTCTTGATTTGGCACGATCTTGATGTATCGCGAGCTTTGCTACTATAGTTGGATCTTATGATGTTTCTCCCCCTCTACTCTCTTGTAATGGATTGAGTTTCCCCTTTGAAGTTATCTTATCGGATTGAGTCTTTAAAGATTTGAGAACACTTGATGTATGTCTTGCCGTGCGTATCTGTGGTGACAATGGGTTATCACGTGATTCACTTGATGTATGTTTTGGTGATCAACTTGCGGGTTCCGCCCATGAACCTATTGTTGGGGAACGTAGTAATTTCAAAAAATTTCCTACGCACACGCAATATCATGGTGATGCATAGCAACGAGGGGAGAGCATGATCTACATACCCTTGTAGATCGCAACGGAAGCGTTGACACAACGTAGAGGAAGTAGTCGTACGTCTTCTTCCCGATCCGACCGATCCAAGCACCGTTACCGGCACCTCCGAGTTCTTAGCACACGTACAGCTCGATGACGATCCCCGGGCTCCGATCCAGCAAAGCTTCGGGGAGGAGTTCCGTCAGCACGACGGCGTGGTGACGATCTTGATGTACTACCGACGCAGGGCTTCGCCTAAGCACTACAACGATATGGTCGAGGTGGAATATGATGGCGGGGGCACCGCACACGGCTAAGGAACGATCTCAATGATCAACTTGTGTGTCTAGAGGTGCCCCCTGCCCTTGTATATAAAGGAGCCAAGGGGGAGGGGTGCGCCGGCCAGGGAGAGGGCGCAGGAGGAGTCCTACTCCCACCGGGAGTAGGACTCCCCCCCAATCCTAGTTGGACTAGGTTTCCCAAAGGGGGAAAGAGAGAGAGGGGGGGGGCCGGCCCCTTCTCCTAGTCCTAATAGGACTAAGGGAAGGGGGGCGCGCGGCCACCTATGGGCTGCCCCTTTTCTCTTTTCCACTAAGGCCCATGAAGGCTCATATGGCTCCCGGGGGGTTCCGGTAACCTCCCGGTAATCCGGTAAAATCCCGATTTCACCCGGAACACTTCCGATATCCAAATATAGGCTTCCAATATATCAATCTTTATGTCTCGACCATTTCGAGACTCCTCGTCATGTCCGTGATCACATCCGGGACTCCGAACAACCTTCGGTACATCAAAATGCATAAACTCATAATAACTGTCATCGTAACGTTAAGCGTGCGGACCCTATGGTTCGAGAACAATGTAGACATGACCGAGACACTTCTCCGGTCAATAACCAATAGCGGGACCTGGATGCCCATATTGGCTCCTACATATTCTATGAAGATCTTTATCGGTCAGACCGCATAACCAATAGCAAGAACGAGTAAAGAGACTTGCCGGTAACGAGATTGAACTAGGTATTGGATACCGACGATCGAATCTCGGGCAAGTAACATACCGATGACAAAGGGAACAACGTATGTTGTTATGCGGTCTGACCGATAAAGATCTTCGTAGAATATGTAGGAGCCAATATGGGCATCCAGGTCCCGCTATTGGTTATTGACCGGAGACGTGTCTCGGTCATGTCTACATTGTTCTCGAACCGTAGGGTCCGCACGCTTAAGGTTTCGATGACAGTTATATTATGAGTTTATGAGTTTTGATGTACCGAAGGAGTTCAGAGTCCCGGATGAGATCGGGAACATGACGAGGAGTCTCGAAATGGTCGAGACGTAAAGATCGATATATTGGACGACTATATTCGGACTTCGGAAAGGTTCCGAGTGATTCGGGTATTTTTCGGAGTACCGGAGAGTTACGGGAATTCGCCGGGGAGTATATGGGTCTTATTGGGCCATACGGGAATAGAGGAAAGAGTCCAAAAGGAAGGAGGCCTGCGCCCCACCTCTGGTCCGAATTGGACAAGGGGCGCAGCCCCCTTTTCCTTATTCCTCTCCCCCTCTTTCCCCTTCTCCTACTCCAACAAGGAAGGAGGGAGTCCTACTCCCGGTGGGAGTAGGACTCCCCTTGGCGCGCCAACTCCTAGGCCGGCCGCTCCTCCTCCCTGGCAACCTTTATATACGGGGGCAGGGGGCACCTCTAGACACACAAGTTGATCATTGAGATCGTTCCTTAGCCGTGTGCGGTGCCCCCTGCCACCAAATTCCACCTCGATCATATCGTTGTAGTGCTTAGGCGAAGCCCTACGTCGGTAGAACATCAAGATCGTCACCACGCCGTCGTGCTGACGGAACTCCTCCCCGAAGCTTTGCTGGATCGGAGCCCGGGGATCGTCATCGAGCTGAACGTGTGCTAAGAACTCGGAGGTGCCGGAGTAACGGTGCTTGGATCGGTCGGATCGGGAAGAAGACGTACGACTACTTCCTCTACGTTGTGTCAACGCTTCCGTTGCGATCTACAAGGGTACGTAGATCAGACTCTCCCCCTCATTGCTATGCATCACCATGATCTTGCGTGTGCGTAGGAATTTTTTTGAAATTACTACGTTCCCCAACAGTGGCATCCGAGCCTAGGTTTTTATGGTTTGATGTTATTTGCACGAGTAGAACACAAGTGAGTTGTGGGCGATACAAGTCATACTGCCTACCAGCATGTCATACTTTGGTTCAGCGGTATTGTTGGACGAGACGACCCGGACCAACCTTACGCGTACGCTTACGCGAGACCGGTTCCCTCGACGTGCTTCGCACATAGATGGCTTGCGGGCGACTGTCTCTCCAACTTTAGTTGAACCGAGTGTGGCTACGCCCGGTCCTTGAGAAGGTTAAAACGGAGTCTATTTGACAAACTATCGTTGTGGTTTTGATGCGTAGGTGAGATGAGTTCTTGCTTAAGCCCGTAGCAGCCACATAAAACTTGCAACAACAAAGTAGAGGACGTCTAACTTATTTTTGCAGGGCATGTTGTGATGTGATATGGTCAAGGCATGATGCTAAATTTTATTGTATGAGATGATCATGTTTTGTAACCAAGTTATCGGCAACTGGCAGGAGCCATATGGTTGTCGCTTTATTGTATGCAATGCAATCGCGATGTAATGCTTTACTTTATTACTAAGCGGTAGTGATAGTCGTGGAAGCATAAGATTGGCGAGACGACAACGATGCTACGATGGAGATCAAGGTGTCGCGCCGGTGACGATGGTGATCATGACGGTGCTTCGGAGATGGAGATCACAAGCACAAGATGATGATGGCCATATCATATCACTTATATTGATTGCATGTGATGTTTATCTTTTATGCATCTTATCTTGCTTTGATTGACGGTAGCATTATAAGATGATCTCTCACTAAATTATCAAGAAGTGTTCTCCCTAAGTATGCACCGTTGCCAAAGTTCGTCGTGCCCAGACACCACGTGATGATCGGGTGTGATAAGCTCTACGTCCATCTACAACGGGTGCAAGCCAGTTTTGCACACGCAGAATACTCAGGTTAAACTTGACGAGCCTAGCGTATGCAGATATGGCCTCGGAACACGGAGACCGAAAGGTCGAGCGTGAATCATATAGTAGATATGATCAACATAACGATGTTCACCATTGAAAACTACTCCATCTCACGTGATGATCGGTTATGGTTTAGTTGATTTGGATCACGTGATTACTTAGAGGATTAGAGGAGTGTCTATCTAAGTGGGAGTTCTTAAGTAATATGATTAATTGAACTTTAAATTTATCATGAACTTAGTCCTGGTAGTATTTTGCAAATTATGTTGTAGATCAATAGCTCGCGTTGTTGCTTCCCTGTGTTTATTTTTGATATGTTCCTAGAGAAAATTGTGTTGAAAGATGTTAGTAGCAATGATGCGGATTGGATCCGTAATCTGAGGTTTATCCTCATTTGTAACGCCCTCGATGCGGCTATGTCTCCCACGTGTCGAGGCACGACTTAGAGACATAGGCGCATGGAAAGCAATGTCGCAAGTCGGGAATCAATACACAACCCATGTACATATATAATATAAAGGGGAAATAATAGCATAGTTGGCTTACACTCGCCACGTCACATCAAAGTACATAAATAACATCCATCATACAATCACTCATGGCCCGACTATGGCGCCAAAATAGAAAAGACCCCCAACAAGCGACTAGGCCCTGAATCTAACCCCGAATAGGCATCCCTACTGATCATCCGGAAAAGAAACATAGTATCGCTGAGAGTCCTCGTCGTACTCCCACTTCAGCTCGAGCGCGCCATCCGGAGAAGTATCATCGGTCCCTGCATCTGGTGTAATAGTAATCTGTGAGCCACAAAGGACTCAGCAATCTCGCACCCTCGCGATCAAGACTATTTAAGCTTAATAGGTAGGAAAGGGGTAATGTAAGTGGAGCTGCAGCAAGCGACTAGCATATATGGTGGCTAACTTATTCGTAAAGTAGAGTGAGAAGAGGAGGCAAAGCACGAGCGGAAAACTATATAGAGCAACCTACGCAAACATAACTCCAACGCCGTGTCCACTTCCCGGACTCCGCCGAGAAGAGGCCATCACGGCAACACACGCAGTTGATTCCTTTTAATTATTTAAGGTTCAAGTTATCTACAACCGGACATTAACAAATTCCCATCTGCCCATAACCGCGGGCACGGCTTTCGAAAGATCAATCCCTGCAGGGGGGTCCCAACTTAGCCCATAACAAGCTCTCACGGTCAACGAAGGAATAGACCTCCACCCAGGACCCACCGATCAGACTCGGTATCCCGGTACAACAAGATGATTCGACAGGTTAAAACAAGACCAGCAACACCGCCCGAATGTGCCGACAAATCCCGATAGGAGCTGCACATATCTCTTTCTCAGGGCACACTCAGATGAGCGCTCCATACAACTAAAACCAAACCTCGGGTTTCCCCAAGGGGGCGCTGCAGAGGACTCTAGTTCGGACCAACACTCAAAGGAGCACTGGCCCGTGGGGGGCTAAAATAAAGATGACCCTCGGGCTCCGGAAACCCAAGGGAAAAAGGGGGTAGGTGGCAAATGGTAAAACCAATGTTGGGCATTGCTGGAAAAGCTTTAATCAAGGCGAACTATCAAGGGGTTCCCATTATAGCCCAACCGCGTAAGGGACGCAACAATCCGGGAACATAACACCGATATGACGGAAACTAGGGCGGCAAGAGTGGAACAAAACACTAGGCGAGAGGCCGAGCCTTCCACCCTTTACCAAGTATATAGATGAGTAAACATAACATAGCAATATAATGATATCCCAATAAGTAAAATAAATGTTCCAACGAGGAACGGCTCCCATCTTCACCTGCAACTAACAACGCTATAAGAAGGGCTGAGCAAAGCGGTAACATAGCCAATCAACGGTTTGCTAGGACAAAGGTGAGTTAGAGGCTCAATCATGGCAATTGGGAGGCTGACAAGCAAGTGGTAGGCATCGTAGCATTGGCAAAGCAAAAGAGCGAGCAAACTAGCATAGCAAAGATAGTAGTGATTTCAAGGGTGTGATCATCTTGCCTGCACAGTTGTCAGAATTGACTGGATCCTCAAAAGCAAACTCAACGGGCTCCTCGTTAGCGAACTCGTCTCCCGGCTCTACCCAACAACACAAACAAGCAACAAGGATACAATCAACCACGTGCAAAGGCAACCAATAAGATGCAAAGATGATATGCTATGCGGGATGCGATGCGGATGCAAAATGCAAGATGTAACAGGAAATGCATGAACCTGGCCTCAGCTTGGAAAACCAAGTGTGCCACTGGATAGAGGGGAAGAAATCCCCTGAAAACGATATAAAGATCATGGCAATCGGAGCTACGGTTTGGAAATGGCAAGCGTTTTACTAAACGAACCGATCTGCGATTTACAGCAAGTAGGCTCCTAAATGCAACAAAATGAACATGCTACAGCCACCAAACATGAAAAAAAATTGCATGGCAGTGATGTACTCAAGAAGCTTAACAAATCACCAGGACTGAGGCATAGGCAAATTCATCCATTAAGGGCTTCAAACAAGCATGGCAAAACTGAATAAGCAAAACAGATTTCAGACTTAGCGAAATTAACGCTAGTCTGAAATTTCAGACCACGATGCTCTCTTCGGAGCAGCAAAGAAACATGATGCAAAACCTGAACATGGCAAGTAAGAGCATGGCATGGAGATACTCAACAAGCTTAACAAAACACCCAAAATGACCTGGGGCCAAAAGGGTTCACAAAATACTCTACCGAGCACACGAACATCGATGAAACACAATCAGTTTTCAGACTTAGTGAAAACTGGGACATGCTGAAATATAACTCACGGAGGCATGTAAACGAGCTCGATGCACTCACTACGGTGCAAGTCATGGCAAGGCAAGCATATATCCATTAAGAAGGCACAAAATTCTAGTTAGACATGGCAAGAACAATGGCATAGCATGCATGGATCACTAGCAATCACCCTGGCAAAATCGCAAAAGAGTTCACGATCTGCCCAAAACAGCAACTATGCAAAAGTTGAGCTCGATTGAGTCAACCTAGGGTGCTCCAACATAACAAGTAAAGACATGGATGGATTAAGCACAACAAGCATAACAAATCACTCTTACTGATCATCCTCAAAAGAGGCACGGATCACTAGGAAACAAGCTGGACATATAGCATCGTGAACTAAAACATCCCAGACTTGGTGATTTTCACTAAGTCCCTGAAATCAGTAAACTCAGGTACCCTACTTCGCAAGCTTGCACAAGACAACACACACATCCTAAAAATGCATGGGAGGCACCTCTGGAAAGAAGACAACATGCTTAACAATTCATCCCAAAGGGGCACAGGCATATCATGCACGGATTAAACATGGCAAAAATGACAAAAGTGCATGTTGAACTAACGGATCTGCAATTTAACTCGTGATGCCTCCTTCCAACAGCATTTTGTGCACCAAGATGACCTCAAATGCAAATGATGCAATGGAATGAAATGATGTACTCGTCGAGACGAAGATTTTGATATATCATATGCCCAAATCGGAGCTACGGATGCAAAGATATGGCAGGTCAAAGTAGGCATAAAAAATCTGGAAAACGGGGAGGGAAAGTCAACCGATCCAAAATATCTCAGATCTGCACGGGAATCGAGGCACGGCTGGATCCGAGCTCGCCGGAGCTATAGAAGGCCGGAGACGGTGGAGATAGTCGGATCTGGGGCGGGGGCGGCCGGATCCGGCACCGGTCGCCGGAGAGGAGCGGCGTGGAGGCGGCGGGGCGGCGCCGGCCCGCGGTGGCGGCGGCAGCGGCGGCCCGCGGTGGCGGCTGCGGCGGTCCGGCGAGGCAGCGGCGGCAGCCGGGCGAGGAGGCGGCGGAGGAGGACGGCGGGAGGCGGCGGAGGACGGCGGCGTGGGGCGCGGCCCGCGGTGGCGGCGGCGGGGGCCGGCCTTGGGCCTTCGGGCCCGGCGGCGGCGGTAGGTGGCGGCGCCACGTGGCGGCACGCAATTCGCGGGGAGGCGGGGGGGACACATCCGGCGCCGGGCGAACGCGTCCGGCGGCGGATCTGGAATTTTTTTTAGGGTTTCGAGGTAGGGGACGATCCAAAACGAGGGGGGGGGGTTAAATAGGCATAGAGGGAGCTAGGAGAGTCCAAATGAGGTGCGGTTTTCGTCCACACGATCGTGATCGAACGACCGAGACGATGGAGCTGAGTTTGGTGGGTTTTGGGCCAAAATGGAGGGGTGTTGGGCTGCACACACACGAGGCCTTTTCGATCCCTCGGTTAACCGTAGGAGTATCAAACGAAGTCCAAATGACCCGAAACTTGACAGGCGGTCTACCAGTAGTAAACCAAGGCCGCATGGCAAGTCTCGGTCCAATCCGTAAATGTTTAATCCCCACACACGAAAGAAAGATAGAAATGGCCACCGGAGGAGAACGAAGCACCGGAATGCAAAACGGACAACGGGGAAAATGCTCGAATGCATGAGATGAACATGTATGCAAATGCAATGCACGCGACGACATGATATGAGATGCACGAAAACAAAAACAACATACGGAGACAAAGACCCGAACCCGAGAATTAAATATAACTTAATGCCGGAAACGGCATGAGTTGGAGTACAATTCGGGAAGGTTACATATGGGGCGTTACATCATTGCTGCATAGAAAAATTGTGTCCTTGATGCACCGCTAGGTGAAAGACCTATTGCAGGAGCAGATGCAGACGATATGAACGTTTAGCTAGCTCAATATGATGACTACTTGATAGTTTAGTGCACCATGCTTAACGGCTTAGAATCGGGACTTCAAAGACGTTTTGAACGTCATGGACCATATGAGATGTTCCAGGAGTTGAAGTTAATATTTCAAGCAAATACCCGAGTTGAGAGATATGAAGTCTCCAACAAGTTCTATAGCTAAAAGATGGAGGAGAATCGCTCAACTAGTGAGCATGTGCTCAGATTGTCTGGGTATTACAATCGCTTGAATCAAGTGGGAGTTAATCTTCCAGATAAGATAGTGATTGACAGAATTCTCTAGTCACCATGACCAAGTTAGTAGAACTTCGTGATGAACTATAGTATGCAAGGGATGACGAAAACGACTCCCAAGCTCTTCGTGATGCTGAAATCAACGAAGGTAGAAATCAAGAAAAACATCAAGTGTTGATGGTTGACAAGATCACTAGTTTCAAGAAAAGGGCAAAGGGAAGAAGGGGAACTTCAAGAAGAACGGCAAGCAAGTTGCTACTCAAGTGAAGAAGCCCAAGTCTAGTCCTAAGGCTGAGACTAAGTGCTTCTACTGCAAAGGGACTGGTCACTGAAAGCGGAACTACCCCAAGTGATTGGCGGATAAGAAGGATGGCAAAGTGAACATAAGTATATTTGATATACATGTTATTGATGTGTACCTTACTAGTGTTTATAGCAACTCCTCAGTATTTGATACTGGTTCAGTTACTAAGAGTAGTAACTCGAAACGGGAGTTGCAGAATAAACAAAAACTAGTAAAAGTCGAGGTGACGATGTGTGTTGGAAGTAGTTCCAAGATTGATATGATCATCATCGCACTCTCCCTATACTTTCGGGGTTAGTGTTGAAACTAAATAAGTGTTATTTGGTGTTTGCGTTGAGCATGAATATGATTTGATCATGTTTATAGCAATACGGTTATTCATTTAAGTTAGAGAACAATTGTTGTTCTGTTTACATGAATAAAACCTTATATGGTTACACACCCAATGAGAATGCTTCATTGGATCTCGATCGTAGTGATACACATATTCATAATATTGAAACCAAAAGATGCAAAGTTAATAATGATAGTGCAACTTATTTGTGGCACTGCAGTTTAAGTCATATTGGTGTAAAGCGCATGAAGAAACTCCATGCTGATGGGCTTTTGGAATCACTTGATTATGAATCACTTGATACTTGCGAACCATGCCTTATGGGCAAGATGACTAAAACGCCGTTCTTCGGAACAATGGAGCGAGCAACAGATTTGTTGGAAATCATACATACTGATGTATGTGGTCCGATGAATATTGAGGCTCGCGATAGGTATCATTATTTTCTGATCTTCACAGATGATTTGAGCAGATATGAGTATATCTACTTGATGAAACATAAGTCTGAAACATTTGAAAAGTTCAAAGAATTTCAGAGTGAAGTGGAAAATCATCGTAACAAGAAAATAAAGTTTCTACGATCTGATCGTGGAAAAGAGTATTTGAGTTACGAGTTTGGTCTTCAGTTAAAACAATGTGAAATAGTTTCACTACTCACGCCACCTGGAACACCACAGCATAATGGTGTGTCCGAACGTCATAACCGTACTTTATTGGATATAGTGCAATCTATGATGTTTCTTACCGATTTACCACTATCGTTTTTGGGGTCATGCATTAGAGACAGCTGCATTCACGTTAAAAAGGGGCACCATCTATATCCGTCGAGACGACGCCTTATGAACTATGGTTTGGCAAGAAACCAAAGTTGTCGTTTTTTGAAGTTTGGGGTTGCGATGCTTATGAGGAAAAGTTTCATCCTGATAAGCTCAAACCCAAATCGGATAAATATGTCTTCATAGGATACCCAAAGGAGACTGTTGGGTACACCTTCTATCACAGATCCTAAGGCAAGACATTCATTGCTTATAATGGATTCTTTCTAGAGAAGGAGTTTCTCTCGAAAGAAGTGAGTGGGAGGAAAGTAGAACTTGATAAGGTAATTGTACCTTCTCCCTTATTGGAAATTAGTTCATCACAGAAATCTGTTCCTGTGACTACTACACCAATTAGTGAGGAAGCTAATGATGATGATCATAAAACTTCAGATCAAGTTACTACCGAATCTCATCGGTAAACCAGAGTGAGATCTGCACCAGAGTCGTACAGTAATCCTGTTCTGAAAGTCATGTTACTAGACCATGACGAACTTGCGAACTATGAGGAAGCGATGATGAGCCCAGATCCCGCAAAATGGCTTGAGGCCATGAAATCTGAGATGAGATTCATGTATGAAAACAAAGTATGGACTTTGGTTGACTTGCCCGATGATCGGGAAGCAATTGAGAATAAATGGATCTTCAAGAGGAAGACGGACGCTGATAGTAGTGTTACTATCTACAAAGCTAGAATTGTCGCAAAAGGTTTTCGACAAGTTCAAGGTGTTGACTACGATGAGAGCTTCTCACTCGTATCTATGCTTGAGTCTGTCCGAATCATGTTAGTAATTGCCGCATTTTATGAAATCTGGAAAATGGATAAACAAAACTGCATTCCTTAATGGATTTATTAAAGAAGAGTTGTATATGATGCAACAGAAGGTTTTGTCAATCCGAAAGGTGCTAACAAAATGTGCAAGCTCCAGCGATCCATCTGTGGACTGGTGCAAGCATCTTGGAGTTGGAATATACGCTTTGATAAGTTGATCAAAGCATATAGTTTTATACAGACTTGCGGTGAAGCCTGTATTTACAAGAAAGTGAGTGGGAGCACTACAACATTTCTGATAAGTATATGTGAATGACATATTGTTGATCGGAAATAATGTAGAATTATTCTGTAAAGCATAAAGGGGTGTTTGAAAGGAGTTTTTCAAAGAAAGACTTCGGTGAAGCTGCTTACATATTGAGCTTCAAGATCTATAGAGATAGATCAAGACGCTTGATAAGTTTTTTCAATGTGTACATACCTTGACAAGATTTTGAAGTAGTTCAAAATGGAGCAGTCAAAGAAAGAGTTCTTGCCTGTATTATAAGGTGTGAAGTTGAGTAAGACTCAAAGCCCGACCACAGCAGAAGATAGAAAGAGAATGAAAGTCATTCCCTATGCCTTGGCCATAGGTTCTATCAAGTATGTCATGCTGTATACCAGATCTATTGTATACCCTGCACTGATTTGGTAAGGGGGTACAATAGTGATCTAGGAGTAGATCACTGGACAGCGGTCAGAATTATCCTTAGTGAAATAAGGATATGTTTCTCGATTATGGACATGACAAAAGGGTTCGTCGTAAAGGGTTACGCCGATGCAAGTTTTGACACTAATCTAGATGACTCTAAGTCTCGGTCTAGATACATATTGAAAGTGGGAGCAATTAGCTAGAGTAGCTCCATGCAGAGCATTGTTGACATAGAAATTTGCAAAATACATGTGGATCTGAATGTGGCAGACCCGTTGACTAAAATTCTCTCACAAGCAAAACATGATCACACCTTAGTACTCTTTGGGTGTTAATCACATAACGATGTGAACTAGATTACTGAATCTAGTAAACCCTTTGGGTGTTGGTCACATGGCGATGTGAACTATGGGTGTTAATCACATGATGATGTGAACTATCGATGTTAATCACATGGAGATGTGATCTAGATTATTGACTCTAGTGCAAGTGGGAGACTGAAGGAAATATGCCCTAGAGGCAATAATAAAGTTATTATTTATTTCCTTATATCATGATAAATGTTTATTATTCATGCTAGAATTGCATTAACCAGAAACATAATACATGTGTGAATACATAGACAAACGGAGTGTCACTAGTATGCCTCTACTTGACTAGCTCGTTAATCAAAGATGGTTATGTTTCCTAACCATGAACAAAAGAGTTGTTATTTGATTAACGAGATCACATCATTAGTTGAATGATCTGATTGACATGACCCATTCCATTAGCTTAGCACCCGATCGTTTAGTATGTTGCTATTGCTTTCTTCATGACTTATACATGTTCCCATGACTATGAGATTATGCAACTCCCGTTTACCGGAGGAACACTTTGGGTGCTACCAAACGTCACAACGTAACTGGGTGATTATAAAGGAGTACTACAGGTGTTTCCAATGGTAGATGTTGGGTTGGCGTATTTCGAGAATAGGATTTGTCACTCCGATTGTCGGAGAGGTACCTCTGGGCCCTCTCGGTAATGCACATCACTTAAGCCTTGCAAGCATTGCAACTAATGAGTTAGTTGCGGGATGATGTATTACGGAACGAGTAAAGAGACTTGCCGGTAACGAGGTTGAACTAGGTATTGGATACCGACGATCGAATCTCGGGCAAGTAACATACCGATGACAAAGGGAACAACGTATGTTGTTATGCGGTCTGACCGATAAAGATCTTCGTAGAATATGTAGGAGCCAATATGGGCATCCAGGTCCCGCTATTGGTTATTGACCGAAGACGTGTCTCGGTCATGTCTACATTGTTCTCGAACCGTAGGGTCCGCACGCTTAAGGTTTCGATGACAGTTATATTATGAGTTTATGAGTTTTGATGTACCGAAGGAGTTCGGAGTCCCGGATGAGATCGGGAACATGACGAGGAGTCTCGAAATGGTCGAGACGTAAAGATCGATATATTGGACGACTATATTCGGACTTCGGAAAGGTTTCGAGTGATTCGGGTATTTTTCGGAGTACCGAAGAGTTATGGGAATTCGCCGGGGAGTATATGGGCCTTATTGAGCCATACGGGAATAGAGGAAAGAGTCCAAAAGGAAGGAGGCCTGCGCCCCACCTCTGGTCCAAATTGGACAAGGGGCGCAGCCCCCTTTTCCTTATTCCTCTCCCCCTCTTTCCCCTTCTCCTACTCCAACAAGGAAGGAGGGAGTCCTACTCCCGGTGGGAGTAGGACTCCCCTTGGCGCGCCAATTCCTAGGCCGGCCGCTCCTCCTCCCTGGCAACCTTTATATACGGGGGCAGGGGGCACCTCTAGACACACAAGTTGATCATTGAGATCGTTCCTTAGCCGTGTGCAGTGCCCCCTGCCACCAAATTCCACCTCGATCATATCGTTGTAGTGCTTAGGCGAAGCCCTACGTCGGTAGAACATCAAGATCGTCACCACGCCGTCGTGCTGACGGAACTCCTCCCCGAAGCTTTGCTGGATCGGAGCCCGGGGATCGTCATCGAGCTGAACGTGTGCTAAGAACTCGGAGGTGCCGGAGTAACGGTGCTTGGATCGGTCGGATCGGGAAGAAGACGTACGACTACTTCCTCTACGTTGTGTCAACGCTTCCGTTGCGATCTACAAGGGTACGTAGATCAGACTCTCCCCCTCGTTGCTATGCATCACCATAATCTTGCGTGTGCGTAGGAATTTTTTTGAAATTACTACGTTCCCCAACACATACTCAGGGAGAACACTTCTTGATAATTTAGTGAGAGATCAACTTATAATGCTACCGTCAATCAAAGCAAGATAAGATGCATAAAAGGATAAACATCACATGCAATCAATATAAGTGATATGATATGGCCATCATCATCTTGTGCTTGTGATCTCCATCTCCGAAGCACCGTCATGATCACCATCGTCACCGGCGCGACACCTTGATCTCCATCGTAGCATCGTTGTCGTCTCGCTAATCTTATGTTTCCCCGACTATCACTATCGCTTAGTAATAAAGTAAAGCATTACATCGCGATTGCATTGCATACAATAAAGCGACAACCATATGGCTCCTGCCAGTTGCCGATAACTCGGTTACAAAACATGACCATCTCATACAATAAAATTTAGCATCATGCCTTGACCATATCACATCACAACATGCCCTGCAAAAACAAGTTAGACGTCCTCTACTTTGTTGTTGCAAGTTTTACGTGGCTGCTACGGGCTTAAGCAAGAACCAATCTCACCTACGCATCAAAACCACAATGATAGTTTGTCAAATAGACTCCGTTTTAACCTTCTCAAGGACCGGGCATATCCACACTCGGTTCAACTAAAGTTGGAGAGACAGTCGCCCGCAAGCCATCTATGTGCAAAGCACGTCGAGGGAACCGGTCTTGCGTAAGCGTACGCGTAATGTTGGTCCGGGTCGTCTCGTCCAACAATACCGCTAAACCAAAGTATGACATGCTGGTAGGCAGTATGACTTGTATCGCCCACAACTCACTTGTGTTCTACTCGTGCAAATAACATCAAACCATAAAACCTAGGCTCTAATACCACTGTTGGGGAACGTAGTAATTTCAAAAAAATTCCTACGCACACGCAAGATCATGGTGATGCATAGCAACGAGAGGAGAGCATGATCTACGTACCCTTGTAGATCACAACGGAAGCGTTGACACAACGTAGAGGAAGTAGTCGTACGTCTTCTTCCCGATCCGACCGATCCAAGCACCGTTACTCCGGCACCTCCGAGTTCTTAGCACACGTACAACTCGATGACGATCCCCGGGCTCCGATCCAGCAAAGCTTCGGGGAGGAGTTCCGTCAGCACGACGGCGTGGTGACGATCTTGATGTACTACCGACGCAGGGCTTCGCCTAAGCACTACAACGATATGATCGAGGTGGAATATGGTGGCAGGGGGCACCGCACACGGCTAAGGAACGATCTCAATGATCAACTTGTGTGTCTAGAGGTGCCCCCTGCCCCTGTATATAAAGGAGCCAAGGGGGAGGGGTGCGCCGGCCAGGGAGAGGGCGCAGGAGGAGTCCTACTCCCACCGGGAGTAGGACTCCCCCCCAATCCTAGTTGGACTAGGTTTCCCAAAGGGGGAAAGAGAGAGAGGGGGGGGGGGGGCGGCCCCTTCTCCTAGTACTAATAGGACTAAGGGAAGGGGGGCGCGCGCCCACCTATGGGCTGCCCCTTTTCTCTTTTCCATTAAGGCCCATGAAGGCCCATATGGCTCCCGGGGGGTTCCGGTAACCTCCCGGTAATCCGGTAAAATCCTGATTTCACCCGGAACACTTCCGATATCCAAATATAGGCTTCCAATATATCAATCTTTATGTCTCGACCATTTCGAGACTCCTCGTCATGTCCGTGATCACATCCGGGACTCCGAACAACCTTCGGTACATCAAAATGCATAAACTCATAATAACTGTCATCGTAACGTTAAGCGTGCGGACCCTACGGTTCGAGAACAATGTAGACATGACCGAGACACTTCTCTGGTCAATAACCAATAGCGGGACCTGGATGCCCATATTGGCTCCTACATATTCTACGAAGATCTTTATCGGTCAGACCGCATAACAACATACGTTGTTCCCTTTGTCATCGGTATGTTACTTGCCCGAGATTCGATCGTCGGTATCCAATACCTAGTTCAATATCGTTACCGGCAAGTCTCTTTACTCGTTCCGTAATACATCATCCCGCAACTAACTTATTAGTTGCAATGCTTGCAAGGCTTAAGTGATGTGCATTACCGAGAGGGCCCAGAGATACCTCTCCGACAATCGGAGTGACAAATCCTATTCTCGAAATACGCCAACCCAACATCTACCATTGGAGACACCTGTAGAGCTCCTTTATAATCACCCATTTACGTTGTTACGTTTGGTAGCACACAAAGTGTTCCTCCGGCAAACGGGAGTTGCATAATCTCATAGTCATAGGAACATGTATAAGTCATGAAGAAAGCAATAGCAACATACTAAACGATCGGGTGCTAAGCTAATGGAATGGGTCATGTCAATCAGATCATTCAACTAATGATGTGACCTCGTTAATCAAATAACAACTCTTTGTTCATGGTTAGGAAACTTAACCATCTTTGATTAACGAGCTAGTCTAGTAGAGGCATACTAGTGACACTCTGTTTGTCTATGTATTCACACATGTATTATTTTTCCGGTTAATACAATTCTAGCATGAATAATAAACATTTATCATGATATAAGGAAATAAATAATAACTTTATTATTGCCTCTAGGGCATATTTCCTTCACCTATGCATAGGGGTTGGCGCACGTTTTCGTCGTGATTCTTCGGTAGGAACTTTGGGGCACTCTTTGAGGTTCTATGTGTTGGTTGTATAGATGAATCTGAGATTGTGTGATGCATATCGTATAATCATACCCACGGATACTTGAGGTGACATTTAAGTATCTAGGTGACATTAGAGTTTTGGTTGATTTGTGTCTTAAGGTGTTATTCTAGTACGAACTCTAGGGTTGTTTGTGACACCTATAGGAATAGCACAACGGATTGATTGGAAAGAATAACTTTGAGGTGGTTTCGTACCCTATCATAATCTCTTCGTTTGCTCTCCGCTATTAGTGACTTTGGAGTGACTCTTTGTTGCATGTTGAGGGATAGTTATATGATCCAATTATGTTATTATTGTTGAGGGAACTTGCACTAGTGAAAGTATGAACCCTAGGCCTTGTTTCCTAGCATTGCAATACCGTTTGTGCTCACTTTTATCATTAGTTACCTTAGTGTTTTTATATTTTCAAATTACAAAAACCTTTATCTACCATCCATATACTACTTGTATCACCATCTCTTCGCCGAACTAGTGCACCTATACAATTTACCATTGTATTGGGTGTGTTGGGGACACAAGAGACTCTTTGTTATTTGGTTGCAAGGTTGCTTGAGAGAGACCATCTTCATCCTACGCCTCCTACGGATTGATAAACCTTAGGTCATCCACTTGAGGGAAATTTGCTACTGTCCTACAAACCTCTGCACTTGGAGGCCCAACAACGTCTACAAGAAGAAGGTTGTGTAGTAGACATCAGGCTCTTTTCTGGCGCCGTTGCCGGGGAGGTGAGTGCTTGAAGGTATATCTTTAGATCTTGCAATCGAATCTTTTTGTTTCTTGTTTTATCACTAGTTTAATCTATGAAAGAAAACTACAAAAATGGAATTGAGTTTGTCTCATACGCTTCATCTTTTTAATATCTTTCGTGAGTATGATGGAAAGGAAAATTGTGCCAAAGTGTTAGAAGAAGAATGCATTAAAATGTTTGGCACTAAATCTTTGAATGATGAGCATGATTGCAATGTTGTTAGTATGAACTCCTTGAATATCCATGGTACTAATGATGATTGCACTAGTTATGATGAAAATGTCTCCTATAAACATGTCAATTTTTGGGGAGTGTATTGGGTTTGCAAGTACACACCAAATAGGGAAGATAGATATTGCAAGAGGCATAAGCACTTAGAAACTAAATTGTTGCAAGAAAGGCTAGATGTTTGTGCTGAAGATTTAAATTTTCTTGGCCGTATTTGTGGACTTTGCAATGAACAGGGTCATTTAGCTATCCGATGCAAATTGTTTCATGATCTAATCGTGTCCAAAAATTGTGATGAGTTGATTTCCCTTGCACATTATAATGAACTTAGCTTGCTTATGGGTTGCGAAGAAATGAAACATATAACTGGGCATCTTCCAGAATTTGCCCGTTATAAACTTCTTGGTTTTGATCTAGAGGAAATTTATATATATTGTGCGGTAAATTGTATTGAAAATCCTTATATTGCCAACTACATAAAGAAAAGAAAACAAATAGAAATTGAAGAGAATACTAATGAAAGGGAAGAGACTTCCCAATACCCTCCTATTATTTCTTGTGATGAATCAGGAAACGAAGAAAGAGCCTCCTATTCAACCAATCTCATTAATAAGGAGCTCCAAAAAGAGGATTGAACCCACACATGATGTGGTGAAGAAGAAGTAAAGAAAAAGGAAGAGTGATAAAAATATATTTCCCCCAAATAATGTTGCTCCTATTATTATTATGCCTCATGAAAATGTAATTGTGGAAGATAATGATACTTCTTGTGATCTTGAAAAAAAAATTGGCACTTGCTTGGAAGAATATGATAATTGCTATACTATTGGTGCTATCCATACTATTAATGATGAGAGTGATTATGCTTATGATATGAAAAGGCCCAAGCTTGGGGATGCTATGTTTGATGAAGATGATGTTTTTGAGAATATATTTGCTGCAATTAATGTTTGTCCCAAGCTTGGGGATGCTATGTTTGATGAAGATGATATTTTTAGTCTCCCAAGTTTTGATATGCAAATTTATAATGACGATAGCATGCCTCCTACTTATGATGATTATTGTGATGATACTTATGCTATAAAAAGTAGTGATTATATTTATAAAACTTGTCATGATTATGGTTACCCCTTTTCTGAACATTACTCTTTTAATGTGGAAACAATTTATAGTATTCGAGTCTCTTATGATACTCCCACTATTCCGAATGAGAAGAAATTTGCTTATGTGGAGAGTAGTAAATTTTCTATGCTTATAGATCATGAAAAGAATGATCTAGGTGTAGGTTATATTGTTGAATTCATTCATGATGATACTGAAAATTATTATGAGGGAGGAATATATGCTTGTAGGAATTGCAATAATATCAAGTTTTCTCTCTATGTGCTTAAAGTTTTGAAGTTATGCTTGTTTTGCCTTCCTATGCTAGTTGATTATTGTTCCCATGAATTGTTTGCTCACAAAATCCCTATGCATAGGAAGTGGGTTAGACTTAAATATGCTAGTCATATTCTTCATGATGCTCTCTTTATGTTTCAATTCTTATCTTTTATGTGAGCATCATTGAAATCATCATGCCTAGCTAGGGGCGTCAAACGATAGCGCTTGTTGGGAGGCAACCCAACTTTATTTTTGTTCTTTACTTTTTGCTCCTGTTTAGTAATAAATAATTATCTAACCTCTGTTATGATTGAGTTTTTATGTTTTAATTAGTGTTTGTGCCAAGTAGAACCTTTGGGAGGACTTGGGGAAGTCTTGTTGATCTTGCTGTAAAAAATAGAAACTTTAGCGCTCACGAGAATTGCTGCCATTTTTTGTTGGAGAGTGATATTTAGTTATTTTTTTGCAGATGATTAATAGACAAATTACTCAGGTCCACCAATTTATTTGAGAATTTTATGAGTTCCAGAAGTATATGTTTGGTCCAGATTACTACAGACTGTTCTGTTTTTGACAGATTCTGTTTTCTATGTATTGTTTCCTTATTTTGATGAATCTATGAGTAGTATCAGAGGGTACGAACCATAAATAAGTTGAAATACAGTAGATATTACACCAATATGAATTAAGAATGAGTTCCTTACAGTACCTTGAAGTGGTGTTTTGTTTTCTTTCGCTAACGGAGCTCACGAGTTTTCTACTTTAAGTTTTGTGTTGTGAAGTTTTCAAGTTTTGGGTAAAGATTCGATGGACTATGGAATAAGAAGTGGCAAGAGCCTAAGCTTGGGGATGCCCAAGGCACCCCAAGGTAATATTCAAGGACAACCAAGAGCCTACGCTTGGGGATGCCCCGGAAGGCATCCCCTCTTTCGTCTTCATTCATCGGTAACTTTACTTGGAGCTATATTTTTATTCATCATATGATATGTGTTTTGTTTGGAGCGTCATTTTATTTTCTTTTGTTTTGCTTGCTGTTTGAATAAAATACCAAGATCTGAAATTATTAAATGTTAGAGAGTCTTCACATAGTTGCATAATTATTCGACTACTCATTGATTTTCACTTATATCTTTCAGAGTAGTTTGTCATTTGCTCTAGTGCTTCACTTATATCTTTTTAGAGCACGGTGGTGGTTTTATTTTGAAGAAATAATTGATCTCTCATGCTTCACTTATATTATTTTGAGAGTCTTTAGAACAGCATGGTAGTTTCCTTTGGTTATGAAACTAGTCTTAATATGATGGGCATCCAAGAGGGATATAATAAAAACTTTCATATGAAGTGCATTGAATACTAAGAGAAGTTTGATACTTGATAATTGTTTTGATATATGGAGATGGTGATATTAGAGTCATGCTAGTTGAGTAGTTGTGAATTTGAGAAATACTTGTGTTAAAGGTTGTGATTCCCGTAGCATGCACGTATGGTGAACCGTTATATGACGAAGTCGGAGCATGATTTATTTATTGATTGTCTTCCTTATGAGTGGCGGTCGGGGATGAGCGATGGTCTTTTCCTACCAATATATCCCCCTAGGAGCATGCGCGTAGTACTTTGTTTCGATAACTAATAGATTTTTACAATAAGTATGTGAGTTCTATATGACTAATGTTGAGTCCATGGATTATACGCACTCTCACCCTTCGACCATTGCTAGCCTCTCTAGTACCGCGCAACTTTCGCCGGTACCATAAACCCACCATCTACCTTCCTCAAAATAGGCACCATACCTACCTATTATGGCATTTCCATAGCCATTCCAAGATATATCACCATGCAACTTTCCACCGTCCCGTTTATTATGACACGCTCCATCATTGTCATATTGCTTTGCATGATCATGTAGTTGACATCGTATTTGTGGCAAAGCCACCGTTCATTATTCTTTCATACATGTCACTCATGAGTCATTGCACATCCCAGTACACCGCCGGAGGCATTCATATAGGGTCATATTTTGTTCTAAGAATCAAGTTGTAATTCATGAGTTGTAAAGTAAATAAAAGTGTGATGATCATCATTATTAGAGCATTGTCCCAGTGAGGAAAGGATGATGGAGACTATGATTCCCCCCACAAGTCGGGATGAGACTCCGGACGAAAAATACATAAATAAAAGAGGCCAAAGAAGCCCAAATAAAAAAAGAGAAAAAAGAGGCCTAAAAAAATAAAGGCCCAAATAAAAAATTTGAGAGAAAAATAGAGAAGGGGCAATGCTACTATCCTTTTACCACACTTGTGCTTCAAAGTAGAACCATGATCTTCATGATAGAGAGTCTCCTATGTTGCCACTTTCATATACTAGTGAGAATCTTTCATTATAGAACTTGGCTTGTATATTCCAATGATGGGCTTCCTCAAAATGCTCTAGGTCTTCGTGAGCAAGCGAGTTGGATGCACACCCACTAGTTTTTTTTGTTGAGCTTTCATACATTTATAGCTCTAGTGCATCCGTTGCATGGCAATGGCTACTCACTCACATTGATATCTATTGATGGGCATCTCCATAGCCCGTTGATACGCCTAGTTGATGTGAGACTATCTTCTCCTTTTTGTCTTCTCCACGACCACCATTCTATTCCACCTATAGTGCTACGTCCATGGCTCACGCTCATGTATTGCGTGAAGATTGAAAAAGTTTGAGAACATCGAAAGTATGAAACAATTGCTTGGCTTGTCATCGGGGTTGTGCATGATTTAAATATTTTGTATGGTGAAGATGGAGCATAGCCAGACTATATGATTTTGTAGGGATAGCTTTCTTTGGCCATGTTATTTTGAGGAGACATGATTGCTTTGTTAGTATGCTTGAAGTATTATTATTTTTATATCAATATTAAACTTTTGTCTTGAATCTTATGGATCTGAATATTCTTGCCACACTAAAGAGAACTACATGGATAAATATGTTAGGTAGCATTCCACATCAAAAATTCTGTTTTTATCATTTACCTACTCGAGGACGAGCAGGAATTAAGCTTGGGGATGCTAATACATCTCCAACGTATCTATAATTTTTTATTGTTCCATGCTATTATATTATCAACCTTGGATGTTTTATATGCATTTATGTGCTATTTTATATGATTTTTGGGACTAACCTATTAACGCAGAGCCCAGTGCCAGTTTCTGTATTTCCTTGTTTTAGAATATTGCAGAAAAGGAAAATCAAACGGAGTCCAATTGACCTGAAAATTCACGGAACTTATTTTTAGAAAGAAAGCAATACAGGAGACTTGGAGTGCATGTCGGGGGATCAACAAGGAAGCCACGAGGCAGGGGGGCGCGCCCACCCCCCTGGGCGGGCCCTCCACCCTCGTGGCTCCCCTGACGTACTTCTTCCTCTTATATATACCCATATACCCTAAAATGATCGGGGAGCACAATAGATCGGGAGTTCCGCCACCAGAAGCCTCCGTAGCCATCGAAAGCTAATCTAGACCCATTCCGGCACCCTGCCGGAGGGGGCAATCCTTCTCCGGTGGCCATCTTCATCATTCCGGTGCTCTCCATGACGAGGAGAGAGTAGTTCTCCCTCGGGGCTGAGGGTATGTACCAGTAGCTATGTGTATGATCTCTATCTCTCGTGTTCTTGATTTGGCACGATCTTGATTTATCGCGAGCTTTGCTACTATAGTTGGATCTTACGATGTTTCTCCCCTTCTACTCTCTTGTAATGGATTGAGTTTCCCCTTTGAAGTTATCTTATCGGATTGAGTCTTAAAAGATTTAAGAACACTTGATGTATGTCTTGTCGTGCGTATCTGTGGTGACAATGGGATATCACGTGATTCACTTGATGTATGTTTTGGTGATCAACTTGCGGGTTCCGCCCATGAACCTATGCATAGGGGTTGGCGCACGTTTTCGTCGTGATTCTCCAGTAGGAACTTTGGGGCACTCTTTGAGGTTCTATGTGTTGGTTGAATAGATGAATCTGAGATTGTGTGATGCATATCGTATAATTATACCCATGGATACTTGAGGTGACATTGAAGTATCTAGGTGACATTAGGATTTTGGTTGATTTGTGTCTTAAGGTGTTATTCTAGTACGAACTCTAGGATTGTTTGTGACACCTATAGGAATAGCCCAACGGATTGATTGAAAAGAATAACTTTGAGGTGGTTTCGTACCCTACCATAATCTCTTCGTTTGCTCTCCGCTATTAGTGACTTTGGAGTGACTCTTTGTTGCATGTTGAGGGATAGTTATATGATCCAATTATGTTATTATTGTTGAGAGAACTTGCACTAGTGAAAGTATGAACCCTAGGCCTTGTTTCCTAGGATTGCAATACCGTTTGTGCTCACTTTTATCATTAGTTACCTTACTATTTTTATATTTTCAGATTACAAAAACCTTTATCTACCATCCATATACTACTTGTATCACCATCTCTTCACCGAACTAGTGCACCTATACAATTTACCATTGTATTGGGTGTGTTGGATACACAAGAGACTCTTTGTTATTTGGTTGCAGGGTTGCTTGAGAGAGACCATCTTCATCCTACGCCTCCTATGGATTGATAAACCTTAGGTCATCCATTTGAGGGAAATTTGCTACTGTCCTACAAACCTCTGCACTTGGAGGCCCAATAACGTCTACAAGAAGAAGGTTGTGTAGTAGACATCATACCTAAAAGCAGTTTTAGATGTGAGGAAAGAAGGTTTTAGGTAGCAAAATGGTTATGTTTTCCCTTGAGAACATTGGATGCTTGTAATTTGCTCTTTTTCTTCTCTACTCCACAATTGTATACACAACTATGCCTTTTTCTTCTCTACTTCACAATTGTATACATATTCAAACAACTATGACATGTAATAATTAAGAGCGTGTTTGGTTCTCCGCATGGATTTCGACACCTTTTACACGAAAATGGGCCAGTGGAGCCTGGTTAGGGGTGATACAACCTCTGGGTCATGTTCCGCACGTTGTTTGGTCCCATAAAGCCCCAAGATGTAGGAGAGCAGAAACACAAGCACAATGTTGGTTGCATGTATGTGCTCCGTAGATGCAACATGCCGCTGTTTAGTTACGTGTTGACGTAGGTGTGGTAACCCCTTCTTCGAGTGGTGAGGTTAATAACACACAATCATATTGGCACAAAAGCAAAAATACAAAAAAAGATTAAACCACGTTGCTAAAGAAAGCATATGCATTACTGAAGTTGAAGTAGCACATAAACATTATTGTAGAAACATCAACATTAAAACCACAAGGCTAACGGACCAAGATTATAAAGTCTTCACTCAGCAACCATGGAAAAGGTTGGCTTGTGCTCACCACACTTGATGACTACCTCTACATAAGAACGTTCAAAGACGGTGACTCTGAAAGCACCCTGACTCAGGACCTTGAAAGTCAAGAAGTAAACGATCTGCAGCTGGTGAGCAATGGCAAAGCCTGGCCACCCTTCATCCATGGTAACCCTGCAGTTGACATCTCGAAGCCTGAACTGCTAGTTGCAGCCATTGTTCATGTCCAAAACGCTATATTGTAGGATGGTGCCCAGGTGCTAACAAAAAGGCATTGATGATGAGAAGTAAATCCAACACAGGTGCTAAGAGCACTGTGCAGAAGTGGGTTCGAGATACTTTCCTCATGGAAGTGACCAACCTTCGTTAGCCTCCACCTCTGCCTCTTGGAGTCGTTGCCTTCTTCTGCATCCTTCGAGCAGCTAGCATCACTAGCTTTGCCAAGGACCAACTTACCGGCACAACACTGCAATGAAGAACATAGGCACAACACAATACCACATGTGAATGCATGTGACGTGCATTGAGTTGTGTAGGATCATAGCAGTGTGCATGTGAATGGTGATGTGTAGGATCCTAACAATGAGCATGTCAATGGTGATGTGCACTGAGTTGTATAGGATCATAGCAATATGCATATCAATGGTGACGATCTTGTCGAAGGGGAGAGCTGGTACAAGGATTGGAACTATAATGTGTAGAACCAACCCTCCTACCAACAATCACCCTAATACATGGGCCGCGCAACAATGAAGATCATTGCCCAACCCAATACCGCAAAATGAACCCCCCCCCCCCCCAAATCTGACCCCAACCCCTAAACTGACACCCAAATCGAGCCCTATAGAATCCTAAATTGAACCAAATAGGGCAGGGAAGGACTTACTCCCAATGGGCCTTAGATCCACACCACTTAACATCTTTCTCCCCCACCATGACATTGTCGAAGTTCATCGTCCCTGAGGTCTAAGTGCTTTAACATCTTCAGATTGTCATCCTCCCAAGATCCGGCCGTCACCGATGAACTACTGGTTTCAGCCATGACTAGGGTTCCGCCTCGACGCTTACGAGACCACACTGCCCGGACCACCGCCTAGAGGCA
The DNA here is from genome assembly GCA_034509565.1 of Triticum monococcum. NCBI lineage: Eukaryota > Viridiplantae > Streptophyta > Magnoliopsida > Poales > Poaceae > Triticum > Triticum monococcum. Next base: position 357,898,454 of record CM067845.1, on the reverse strand, counting down.
GCATGGGCGAGAAGATGGTAGATATAACGTTGAACTCTCATCGGGGATCAAGATCGCCGCCGTAGTACTAAAACCCTAACGTAGAGGGTAAAACAATTGGAAAAAATAAATTCAAATTACTACTTTGAAATAAAATCACGACACTTGTCTTGGATCGGAGTATTTCTGAATCGTAAATTTTTTAGGCAAATTTCTGAATCATCATTCTTTTTAGGGCTTTCCGAATCATCATTTGTGCACGTGAAGTAGGCCGGCCCACAGGAGCTGAAAAGGCCCCGAACTACAGCCCGTAATTGCTGGAGCGCCGGGCGGTAACCCAAAGCGAGTCCCTCCTCCCCTTTTTAAGCCCCCAGAGAAGGAGGCACCGCCGCCGCTCGCCACCATCCCCGACCAAGCCCCGTCCCTGCGCCGCTCCGCAGACGGCGGCCGTGCTATCCATCGTCGTGTTGCCGGGCCGCCTCCCTCCTGATTCTATCAATCCCTCCCCATGGCGTTCTGGGGTAAGCCACGCCTCTCCCTTCCCCATACCAATACCTTTTCTGGGGCCGTTTGCGTATTGTTCTTGGTAATAATCACGAAACATCTGCTATGATATGATTTGTGCAGGCGTGGAGGTGAAGCCCGGGAAGCCGTACACCCACAGCTACAACCCTTCCCATGGCCGTCTCCGCATTTGCCAGGTTGCCCGCACTCCTCTTTTTTTTTAAAAAAAACTTAAGGTCATGTTTTGTTCGACAGTATCAGGTTCATGTTTTGTTTGACAGTATCAAGATCACAGGGTTATTAAAATAGGGTTGTGGTTCGAATTCGATTAGTACCTCACAATTCTTTTTCATTCTAATCTAATTATGGATGCATGACGTTCCTTTCTGAAATATGAAAATGCTGGTTCCTAAAGCTATCTTCGCATATGATCTGATACTCCATTAGATTGCATCTGTGCAAGTTTGGAAATTTGTTTGCATACCACTATGGTACGCTGCCATGCCATGAGTGTATCCTGTCTTAGTGGGTGAAGAAGGGGGGAGCATAAAGTCGTTTGAGCCTATCTTAATTTGAGCATTGCTTAGACCTACTGGATTGTTTGCTCCGCTGTCCTTCCAACAGGTATTTGCGGGCATGATATTAATTTTTATGATGGTTTTCAGGCCACATTGGGCAGCTGCGATGCTGCTACAAGGACAGTGGTGCAATGCATTGTGGGCAACAAGAAACCCATCATACTTTGTAGTTTGAATCCTAAATTGGCTGAGATGTGCCATCTCGAGATTGAGTTGGAGGAGGTCGATGAGGTTCTGTTTTCAGTACTTGGCCAGAGTTCTGTGCATCTCTCAGGATATTACCTCCGGCCAGGCAGTAGGGGCAATGCAGGGGATGAAGACTCGTATCCTTTTTGAAAGTTTCATCATGCCACTTGTTTCACTTTTCTGTGGTGTTTCAGACTTGAGTTTACTCCTGACCTTGTAACTAGAGAATCTTATGGAGAGGATGTTGGAGAGTCTGATACAGACCAAGACTATGAAGGGAGTGAGGACAGTTATGAATCTGACTTCATTGATGATGGTGACAATGAAGTACCCGAGGACAGTGATGTTTCTGATTCTATGGATGATGGTGATGTATGCTCAACCCCCGATCACCGCAAGCAAGGTAAAATTGAATTATCGGGCAATGAATTACCTGGCATTTCTTTTATACACATATGCTTGTTTTCCATATTCTTCTAGGATAGTAGGATACCCTTTAAATGATACGTAATGATGTTTCTGAAGTCTGGACTTTGATCATAGCACATTTGTTGTTCATGACTAAGAACTAGAACGAATGGGACTTGTGAGTAATTTGTTTTCTACTTTTGATTTGGTTCCCAATTATTTATTTGTTTTGCACGACACATTGCCACCATTACACTATAGTGGAGATGACATAAGGTCCGCATGATTGTTCGATCCCTTCTCTCTTTCTTTTGCAGAATTAGTAATTTTGCACGTGCATTGCACGTTAACATTAGGAAGTATATTAATTGTGTTGTATATTAATATTAGTCAAGATATAAATTGCATGTTAATATTAGGTATGATATGATTACTTGGTTAATGTTAACGTTGATATTAGGCATGCCATTAATTAGTGGAGGGTGCTAAATGTGTTTAACGCTAAATTGAACCAGTGAGATTTGTTGGATACACTCAACTCGCTCTTCTTATAGAGGTATAGATTCAATTAGCATGTCTATTTAACTATTTTGTAACAAGTCTCCCTACAGCTAGATTATTGCTATTTTTTATTCTGTACGCATCGCCTGTATTTATGTTCACACATTGCCATTGGATGCTGCTACTGCTGTCTAATTCGTATCTCCTTAAATTTCGATCGCAGTGATTGCTAACACATTCTAATATTTGTTACATAGATTCTGAAAAGCATGCTCGTAAGGTTAAAAGACAGCGGCGCTTAAAGAAGAAGCAACAAGTTGACAGCTCCGCTGACAAGATTGCTGATTCTCCATCAAAGCCTGCTGCCAGGCGCAAACGTGGCTCAATATTTGATAGTGCCAGTGAAGATGAGGACTTTTTGGCCCAGAGTGAAGAAAACTTGCCTACGCCTGTTTCCTTGGCTAAGAAAACTAATGGTAAAGTTTCAGAGGAAATCAAACCTGGAAATGTTACGTCGAATGATGAAGCCAAAAAACGGAGTAAAAGTGATAAGAAAAGAAAAAGTGATGCCATCAATGAGGATCCTGCATCTCCAATGTATATCTCTGCTTCCTGTTTAGTTGCATATATGTTTCGATTGTGTTTGGTGAACACTAATCCGTACCTTGTTGTGTGACCTGAGCAGGGATGTAACAGAGATCAATGGATCATCGGTTCCAAAACAGGAAGCTGAAATAAAAAAGAAATCCAAGAAAAAGAAGAAAACTCTAGAGGCAGAAGATGGAAAGCATTCGAACAACATAAGAACATTGGAAGATGGGCTGGTCATAGAAGATCTGTCAGCAGGAAACCAAGATGCCAAAGTGGCTTCAGAGGGCAACAAGGTATCCGCAAGCTTTGTTTTCTGAGCTCTCCATATAGTATGCTTGTAGTTCATGAAAGGAATCGCACATTTCATATCGGTGTGCTTGGCTAGGGCTCTGGCCATGATTAGAGATAAGAACTGAAAAGAAGAAACAACGATGAATGCTGACTTAGTATGCATTCAGTACTTGAAAATTTACATGCCTGAAACACACTGGCCCGAAAGAAGAAATGTAAACACGTCCACTTTACTTGTGCAGGTTTATATCAATTATGTTGGCAAGCTGCAGGATGGAAAAACTGTTCATTCTAATGGCGAGGAAAAGCCCTACAAGTTTAAGCTTGGTAAATTTTGACAAACGCCTTCGGCTTATCTTACCATACCATGCTTGGGTTTGTCATTCAGAATGCATGTTGTGCTTACTGCAGGTTCTGAGAAAGTGATGCGTGGATGGAACCTTGGTATTACTGGTAAAACTACCTTGGAGCTCGCTGTTTTGTATATGCTTTGAGTCATTTCTTCGACCATGGTTTACAGTTTATGCTATTCACCGCAGGTATGTGCGTTGGAGAGAAGAGGAGGCTAACCATCCCCCCATCCCTGTGGTAAGGCATTGTGCATTTGTTTACACTTTCCATCTTCCTATTATATGTATATATACTCTATAAATGACACCTTTGCTCTGCTTTTGGACCACATTTATTCTTCAGCGACAATGGTGGTAAATCGGTCGTAGAATTGCCCAAAGATTCCACAATCATCTATGAAGTGGAGTTGGTGAAAGTCCGGTGAAACGCGCAAGCTTCTCGTTCCTGTTTTACGCCGAAGGCCGGAGCATGGATTTTTGTCGAGCTACAGATGGAGATTGTGTGGTTTGTTCCGCATAGGCTATGTGTTTTGTTCCGCAGAACTGTTGTGTGGGCGAAGAGTATTAAGAATTTGATGAGCATTCGAGTTAGCAAAAAGAGATGCTTTATATATCCTGTGTACTGAACTGGACGAGACGGTGGTCAGTGAGTTTAAGGTCTGTGGTGGAGACTAGCACCCTGGTCAGTTTGTGGGATGTTTCCGTGCAATTCTGTCGAATGTGAGAATTCCATCTGGTTCCTGTCAATGCAACATTCCTGTCAATTCTGTCATCAGTATGGAAGTTCTAGTTAACAAACGGTGCAGACGTGCATTGGTACCTGTATGTCAGTGGGTGGAAACCGATTGTTTGCTCCGGCCAGCTATGTGCCCTGGACTTTTACCAGTTCTCCGGCACGGTGCGTTCCTTCTCCCAGGGAGCCTGAGCAGTGCTGTCGGTGGCTCTCGTTTCATTCCCTCGCTCGAGAGGTCTTCCTGTAAACCTAGCCGCCGCCACCTCCACCATAGATCGGTTCCCCCCTCCTCCGGCCGGCCTCGTCGGCGTCGGGAGGGGTGGGGAACCCGATCTACGAGTGGAGTTCTCGATAATAGTCGTGTTTTTACTAGATAGGTTTAGGGTTTTGGTAGCTGTATTCTTCTTCATTGGAGATGGAGATGGCATCGTCTACAATAAGTAATCTTCGGCCCTTTCGTTCAATGACGAGATCTCCTTCCTGGTGTCAATGGTGGTGTTGGAAGATTAATTTTATCTATTAAGGTATGGACCTTCATATCTTGCTTCGCCAGATCAATTTTGGATTTCTTTTTTCTCTTGGTCACTGCGAGGAGGATTGTCTACGCAATATTTGTCACGGCTGCTACATTCTCGATAACGATGATTCATACTCTTGGCTCCCGGTGACTCGACCTGGCTGTTTGGTTTTTTGTTCCTGGAATACAGATGTTGGTACTTGGTACTTTTGCTGATGTTGGTTGATTTCTTAAATGGCTGCGTGTGTGCATCATAACCTTGGTATTGCGGCTCAAACTAAAACTGTGGAAGAACCCTCGTTGGTACTTACATGTCTATGGTTTGATACCTTTATTATTTTTCTACGTTGTCTTCAGAGAAATATAAGATTATGTCATGAAAGAAGAAAGAGTCTGAAGATCTCGAAGATATGCTTGGTTCGTTTAGACTTTATTTTGTAATCGCTGTAGTCAGCTCATGTATCTACCATGTACAATTCGCTACTATAAATATACCATGGTATCGATTGTCAAAAAAACATCAATGATGTCGGTGCCGGGCACAAAAATGGAACGCTATCCTAAATTCCTAACAGTTCAAGGGAGGAAAACCAAATGATTGAGAAGAAATGAGGGAAAAGGAAAGGAGACAAGGTGTCAAAACACAGGAATACATAGAGAATGTAGGAACAACGACATAGGTGTTAGTCCCATCCGATGATTTAATGTTAGCATCAGAGCTGCCAAATCCGTTGATAAGAAAGGTAATATAAGTACACCCTTAAAGAAGGAATATGCACAACATAAGGTGGGTGCCAAAAAATAAGCACCGAAAAATGGTTGATAGACTTATCGAGGAAATTGGACCAAAACTTAAACAACGTCTAACTAGAATAGACCTAAAACACTACAAATTCTCTTGTACTTGGGACGATGATCCCCCTAGTTGGCTATACTCAAAACTTGTGGGCGTATAATGTTGCTTAACAATCGATAAAGCTAGCCACAAAGGTCTTCTCTAAAAAAAGACTAGACCTAAAGCACCACAAAACATACAACATGCCAAAAGGCCAACACGCACAACACACCTGGTCAGGCACTCGAGTGTCTTCGCCACCACCAGAGTGCACACTAAAAACCGTTGTATCAATCTAGGTTGGCACAAGCATATTCACAAAGCTCGACGACAATGAAGAAGAAAGCTATTTCCCATAGAGCAAACATATGATGCGTCAATGCCGCGAGGTTGGCGAATATAACTCGCCTGACGCAGCTTGCATATGGAGGGTGCTTCTGCTGCTCCCATGGAGATGCCATGCAAGCCACCACCGACCACCTCCACGAGCACCGAGTACTTCTGACCGAGTCCAACCCCAAATGATGCTCCCAGAGAAAAATGATGCCAAGCAAAGCTAGAAGCATCTTCATCGTCTGATCCAAGAGCCCGGCTCAAGGGTTTTCCCCGTAGTATGTGGCAATGCAGCAAACACCTCCATGCACCGTCGACGTGCTATATGCTCCCCCGTCCATGCCCTCTGCCGCGGCCAACTGGTGATGCTTTTGCAACATGCGTAGTGTTGCATAGACAACGATGGTGTTTCTGCCACACAGATGCGGTTATAGAAACTTATGGTAGAAAAACGCAACAAGACCTTTGTTGCAAAAGTTTTCTACAATAAGACCTTTGTAGCAAAAGTTTTCTACAACAAGACCCGTGTTGCAAAGATTTCTGCAACACCAGTTCTGTTGCAATGGTGGAGGATGTCGTTATACTGCACGATGGCTCGCATGTAGCACACCCCCTTTTAGCACAAATTAAGGGCATTTGGTGCACAGGGATCCCACAGAAATTCTATGGGCCCAACTTTGACACGAATATTTTTCTATAAGCTCATTCGCTCCGCAGGAATCAACTCTGTCCATTGCACAGGAAAACGCCCTCGACTTATACTTTTCATGGAAAAAATAAGGGCATGCTATGCGTCCGCCGACGGATCTTTTTAGAACATCCGCCGCCTTGACAGCCGTTAGATCTGGTGTCATCTAGCGGCCCTGCCCCGTCCTCACATTGCAACAGAGGACATGTTGCACAACCCTTTTGCAACATAGGTGTTGTTGCAGATTTATTTTGTCTTCACTTTTGTGCAACATGGGTGTTGTTGTGGAATGAACTTTTGCAACATAGATGATGTTGCGGAAAAAAAGTCTTCAATTTCGTGCAACATGGGCGTTGTGGTGGAATGAACTTTTGCAACTTGCAACATAAATGATGTCGCAGAAAAATACCTTATTCATGTTTCTATAACAAGGGTGTTTCTGTGGAAGAAATGCAACCCAAACGATGTTGCAGAAATTTTTTGCAATGAAAATTATGATACATAAACGTTGTTGTCGTTGCTGACAACACCGTCGTCACTCGCCGTCGCCGCCGCCAACCATAAGGCTATCCACCTCTGAGCTTCCATCCCGAGCGTCACCAATCCCTGTTGCTTCCAGCCTTCCATGTTACCTCCATGGGTGCCCATGACCAGGTTGGGGAAGGACATGGCCGGGTTGAGGTGTCCACTGTTGGAAATATGAGCAATTTACCGAATGATTTTATTAACAAAAATACTAGATAAAGCATGACTAATATAGTAGACATAAAACAAGTCATGCGTTCGGACAGAGAGAAGGTAAAGAGCATCTGCATATATGAACTTGAACTAAACACATCTAGAACAGACACTAGATGAAGTTGCATATATGAAGTAGAACCTAACACATGTAGGACGGAAAGTAGAGCAAAGAACTGAGTCATGACATCTAACAGAAAGAGCAAGAACACATACGGGACATCAGCAGTGGAAGTGCTGGACTTGGGGTCGGTGTCCTCGCCTGCCATGTCGTCGAGGAGATCATGGACGTCGGGGAAGAAGTCGTCGTCGGGGAAGTAGTCGTCGGCGACCGGATCGTCCGTGATGAAGCAGCCAGTAGTCGCGCTGAGCGCTCCCCAAAAACCTTATCACCCTTCTCCCGTATAGGACTTAAAAGGTGCGGTTTCGGAGGCCTACTGCCCCGACCTGCGGTGCACGCCGCAAGCCGGGATGGGGAAGGTCGTAGCAGTAGCGCAGTGCTCAGGAACTTGTGGCGAGAGGAGGAAGAGGTTCTGGTGCGTCTCTCTTAGAGGAGCGACCTCCCTTTTATAGGCGCAAGAGAAAGAGGCGAGAGGCTGCGCCGGGAGCTGAAGGGAACACGGGATATGAAACGAACAGATAGCAGCCGAAGGGTGCAGCGTTCGTATTCAATATCCACTACACCAAAAACTTTCCAGCTCCCGAGTGACATTTCGTATACCCGTAGTGCGTGGCAAAAATTTAGACATCGGCTCGGCTCATTCCCGCAACCCGCGGCGCGTCGTGACGAGGCATGGCGTGGCGAGGCGGGCGGAGGAGGAGCGCGCATGGATGTCCCTCTTGTTCTCATGCTCATACAAGTGGGGAAAGAACCTCCCTTATAAGGAGGTCCAACTCCCACTGAACTAGCAATGTGGGACTAAACTTTAGTAGTATCCCTTGCCTTGCACAAATGGGCTAAGTGGGCCTCTAGGATTTATTAGGAATTTCTGAAATAGTTATTGGGCTGCCCAAAATAGACTAAATTCCAGCAATCCCCCACCAGATCCCAGAGGCACACAGAAATTTTCCTTTGGTTCCAAAACACTGGTTTATATACCGGTACTGCAGTAGAGACTGTTAAGTTGAAATTCCACCTAGAACTCTATGCTACACTAGTAAGCAACTTGAACAGTGGACTGGGCCTTGAACTGCAAGTTTTCTGCGAATCTAGCTTCACATAAAGCCTTGACCGATACGTGGCTACCGTGGGTCTTCCCCGCGGGTGGAGCTTATGCGTCATATGTTGGAAATATGCCCTAGAGACAATAATAAAATAGTTATTATTATATGTCCTTGTTCATGATAATTGTCTATTGTTCATGCTATAATTGTGTTATCCGGAAATCGTAATACATGTGTGAATACATAGACCACAACACGTCCCTAGTGAGCCTCTAGTTGACTAGCTCGTTGATCAAAAGATAGTCATGGTTTCCTGACTATGGACATTGGATGTCATTGATAACGGGATCACATCATTAGGAGAATGATGTGATGGACAAGACCCAATCCTAAGCATAGCTCAAAAGATCGTGTAGTTCGTTTGCTATAACTTTTTCGAATGTCAAGTATCATTTCCTTAGACCATGAGATTGTGCAACTCCCGGATACCGTAGGAGTGCTTTGGGTGTGCCAAACGTCACAACGTAACTGGGTGACTATAAAGGTACACTACGGGTATCTCCGAAAGTGTCTGTTGGGTTGGCACGAATCGAGATTGGGATTTGTCACTCCGTATGACGGAGAGGTATCTCTGGGCCCACTCGGTAATGCATCATCATAATGAGCTCAATGTGACCAAGTGGTTGATCACGGGATCATGCATTACGGTACGAGTAAAGTGACTTGCCGGCAACGAGATTGAACGAGGTATTGGGATACCGACGATCGAGTCTCGGGCAAGTAACGTACCGATTGACCAAGGGAATTGTATACGGGATTGATTGAATCCTCGACATCGTGGTTCATCCGATGAGATCATCGAGGAGCATGTGGGAGCCAACATGGGTATCCAGATCCCGCTGTTGGTTATTGACCGGAGAGTCGTCTCGGTCATGTTTGCGTGTCTCCCGAACCCGCAGGGTCTACACACTTAAGGTTCGGTGACGCTAGGGTTGTTGAGATATTAGTATACGGTAACCCAAAAGTTGTTCGGAGTCCCGGATGAGATCCCGGACGTCACGAGGAGTTCCGAAATGGTCCGGAGGTGAAGATTTATATATAGGAAGTCAAGTTTCGGCCATCGGGAAAGTTTCGGGGGTAATCAGTATTGTACCGGGACCACCGGAAGGGTCCCGGGGGTCCACCGGGTGGGGCCACCTATCCCTGAGGGCCCCATGGGCTAAAGTGGGAGGGGAACCAGCCCCTAGTGGGCTGGTGCACCCCCCATGGGCCTCCCCCTGCGCCTAGGGTTGGAAACCCTAGGGGTGGGAGGCGCCCCACTTGGCTTGGGGGGCACTCCACCCCCCTTGGGCGCCGCTCCCCTTGGAGATTGCATTTCCTAGTGCCGGCGCCCCCTAGGGGTCCTATATATAGTGGGGGGGAGGGAGGGCAGCCGCACCCTAGCCCCTGGCGCCTCCCTCTCCCTCCCGTGACACTTCTCCCTCTCCCTGAGCTTGGCGAAGCCCTGCCGAGATCACCGTTGCTTCCACCACCACGTCGTCGTGCTGCTGGATCTCCATCAACCTCTCCTTCCCCCCTTGCTGGATCAAGTTGGAGGAGACGTCTTCCCAACCGTACGTGTGTTGAACGCGGAGGTGCCGTCCGTTCGGCGCTAGGTCATCGGTGATTTGGATCACGACGAGTACGACTCCATCAACCCCGTTCTCTTGAACGCTTCCGCTCGCGATCTACAAGGGTATGTAGATGCACTCCCCTCTCCCTCGTTGCTAGATGACTCCATAGATTGATCTTGGTGATGCGTAGAAAATTTTAAAATTCTGCTACGTTCCCCAACAGTGGCATCATGAGATAGGTCTATGCGTAGTTGATGTGCACGAGTAGAACACAAAGCAGTTGTGGGCGTCGATATTGTCAATTTACTTGCCGTTACTAGTCTTATCTTGATTCGGCGGCATCGTGGGATGAAGCGGCCCGGACCGACCTTGCACGTACGCTTACGTGAGACTGGTTCCACCGAATGACATGCACTAGTTGCATAAGGTGGCTAGCGGGTGTCTGTCTCTCCCACTTTACTCGGATCGGATTCGATGAAAAGGGTCCTTATGAAGGGTAAATAGAAATTGGCATATCACGTTGTGGTTTTGGCGTAGGTAAGAAACGTTCTTGCTAGAAACCTATAGTAGCCACGTAAAAACTTGCAACAACAATTAGAGGACGTCTAACTTGTTTTTGCAGCATGTGTCGTGTGATGTGATATGGCCAAAAGGATGTGATGAATGATATATATGTGATGTATGAGATTGATCATGTTCTTGTAATAGGAATCACGACTTGCATGTCGATGAGTATGACAACCGGCAGGAGCCATAGGAGTTGTCTTAATTTATTTATGACCTGCGTGTCAACATAAACGTCATGTAATTACTTTACTTTATTGCTAAAGCATTAGCCATAGTAGTAGAAGTAATAGATGACGAGACAACTTCAAGAAGACACGATGATGGAGATCATGGTGTCATGCTGGTGACAACGATGATCATGGAGCCCCGAAGATGGAGATCAAAAGGAGCAAATGATATTGGCCATATCATGTCACTATTTGATTGCATGTGATGTTTATCATGTTTTACGTCTTATTTGCTTAGAACGACGGTAGCTTAAATAAGATGATCCCTCGTAATAATTTCAAGAAAGTGTTCCCCCTAACTGTGCACCGTTGCGAAGGTTCGTTGTTTCGAAGCACCACGTGATGATCGGGTGTGATAGATTCCAACGTTCGAATACAATGGGTGTAAGCCAGATTTACACACACAATACACTTAGGTTGACTTGACGAGCCTAGCATGTACAGACATGGCCTCGGAACACGGAAGACCGAAAGGTCGAGCATGAGTCGTATAGAAGATACGATCAACATGAAGATGTTCACCAATGTTGACTAGTCCGTCTCACATGATGATCGGACACGGCCTAGTTGACTCGGATTATGTTTCACTTAGATGACTAGAGGGATGTCTATCTGAGTGGGAGTTCTTTGAATAATTTGATTAGATGAACTTAATTATCATGAACTTAGTCTAAAATCTTTACATTATGTCTTGTAGATCAAATGGCCCACGCTAATGTTGCCCTCAACTTCAATGCGTTCCTAGAGAAAACCAAGCTGAAAGATGATGGCAACAACTATACGGACTGGGTCCGGAACCTGAGGATCATCCTCATAGCTGCCAAGAAAGATTATGTCCTAGAAGCACCGCTAGGTGACGCACCCATCCTAGAGAACCAAGACGTTATGAACGCTTGGTAGTCATGTGATGATGATTACTCCCTCATTCGGTGCGGCATGCTTTACAGCTTAGAACCGGGGCTCCAAAAGCGTTTTGAGCGACACGGAGCATATGAGATGTTCGAAGAGCTGAAAATGGTTTTCCAAGCTCATGCCCGGGTCGAGAGATATGAAGTCTCCGACAAGTTCTTTAGTTGTAAGATGGAGGAAAATAGTTCTGTCAGTGAGCACATACTCAAAATGTCTGGGTTGCATAACCGCTTGACTCAGCTGGGAGTTAATCTCCCGGATGAAGCGGTCATTGACAAAATCCTTCAGTCGCTTCCACCGAGCTACAAGAGCTTTGTGATGAACTTCAATATGCAGGGGATGGAAAAGACCATTCCTGAGGTATATTCAATGCTGAAATCAGCGGAGGTGGAGATCAAAAAGGAACATCAAGTGTTGATGGTTAATAAAACCACTAAGTTTAAGAAAGGCAAGGGTAAGAAGAACTTCAAGAAGGACGACAAGGGGGTTGCCGCGCCCGGTAAGCAAGCTGCCGGGAAGAAGTCAAAGAATGGACCCAAGCCTGAGACTGAGTGTTTTTATTGCAAGGGAAGTGGTCACTGGAAGCGAAACTGCCCCAAATACTTAGCGGACAAGAAGGCCGGCAAAACTAAAGGTATATGTGATTGATGTGTACCTTACCAGTACTCGTAGTAGCTCCTGGGTATTTGATACCGGTGCATTTTCTCACATTTGTAACTCAAAGCAGGAGCTGCGGAATAAGTGGAGACTGGCGAAGGACGAGGTGACGATGCGCGTCGGGAATGGTTCCAAGGTCGATGTGATCGCCGTTGGCACGCTGCCTCTACATTTACCTACGGGATTAGTTTTGAACCTCAATAATTGTTATTTAGTGCCAGCTTTGAGCATGAACATTGTATCAGGATCTCGTTTAATTCGAGATGGCTACTCATTTAAATCCGAGAATAATGGTTGTTCTATTTATATGAGAGATATGTTTTATGGTCATGCTCCGCTGGTGAATGGTTTATTCTTAATGAATCTCGAGCGTAATGTTACACATATTCATAGTGTGAATACCAAAAGATGTAAGGTTGATAATGATAGTCCCACATACTTGTGGCACTGCCGCCTTGGTCACATAGGTGTCAAACGCATGAAGAAGCTCCATGCAGATGGACTTTTGGAGTCTCTTGATTACGAATCATTTGACACGTGTGAACCATGCCTCATGGGTAAAATGACCAAGACTCCGTTCTCAGGAACAATGGAGCAAGCAACCAACTTATTGGAAATCATACATACTGATGTGTGCGGTCCAATGAGCGTTGAGGCTCGCGGTGGCTATCGTTATGTTCTCACCCTCACTAAAGACTTGAGTAGATATGGGTATGTCTACTTAATGAAACACAAGTCTGAGACCTTTGAAAAGTTCAAGGAATTTCAGAGTGAGGTTGAGAATCAACGTCACATAAAAATCAAATTCTTGCGATCAGATCGTGGGGGAGAATACTTGAGTCACGAATTTGGCACGCACTTAAGGAAATGTGGAATAGTTTCACAACTCACGCCGCCTGGAACACCTCAGCGTAATGGTGTGTCCGAATGTCGTAATCACACTCTATTGGATATGGTGTGATCTATGATGTCTCTTACCGATCTACCGCTGTCATTTTGGGGCTATGCTTTAGAGACTGCCGCATTCACTTTAAATAGGGCTCCGTCGAAATCCGTTGAGACGACACCGTATGAATTATGGTTTGGGAAGAAACCTAAGCTATCGTTTCTAAAATTTTGGGGATGCGATGCTTATGTCAAGAAACTTCAACCTAAAAAGCTCGAACCCAAATCGGAAAAATGCATCTTCATAGGATACCCTAAAGAAACTATTGGATATACCTTCTACCTCAGATCCGAAGGCAAGATCTTTGTTGCCAAGAATGTATCCTTTCTAGAGAAAGAGTTTCTCTCAAAGAAGTAAGTGGGAGGAAAGTAGAACTTGATGAAGTATTGCCTCTTGAACCGGTAAGTGGCGCAGCTCAAGAAATTGTTCCTGAGGTGCCTGCACCGACTAGAGAGGAAGTTAATGATGATGATCATGAAACTTCAGATCAAGTTTCTACTGAACTTCGTAGGTCCACAAGGACACGTTCCGCACCAGAGTGGTACGGCAACCCTGTCCTGGAAATCATGTTGTTAGACAACGGTGAACCTTCGAACTATGAGGAAGCGATGGCGGGCCCAGATTTCGACAAATGGTTGGAAGCCATGAAATCCGAGATAGGATCCATGTATGAAAACAAAGTATGGACTTTGACTGACTTGCCCGATGATCGGCGAGCCATAGAAAATAAATGGATCTTTAAGAAGAAGACAGACACGGATGGTAATATAACCATCTATAAAGCTCGTCTTGTCGCTAAGGGTTATCGACAAGTTCAAGGGGTTGACTACGATGAGACTTTCTCACCCGTAGCGAAGCTGAAGTCCGTCTGAATAATGTTAGCAATTGCCGCATCCTATGATTGTGAGATATGGCAAATGGATGTCAAAACGGCATTCCTTAATGGTTTCCTTAAGGAAGAATTGTATATGATGTAGCCGGAAGGTTTTGTCGATCCTAAGAATGCTGACAAGGTGTGCAAGCTCCAACGCTCGATCTATGGGCTGGTGCAAGCATCTCGGAGTTGGAACATTCGTTTTGATGAGATGATCAAAGCGTTTGGGTTTACGTAGACTTATGGAGAAGCCTGCATTTACAAGAAAGTGAGTGGGAGCTCTGTAGCATTTCTCATATTGTATGTGGATGACATACTATTGATGGGAAATGATATAGAATTCTTGGAAAGCATAAAGGCCTACTTGAACAAGTGTTTTCCAATGAAGGATCTTGGAGAAGCTGCTTACATATTAGGCATCGAGATCTATAGAGATAGATCGAGATGCCTCATTGGTCTTTCACAAAGTATGTACCTTGACAAGATATTGAAGAAGTTTAATATGGATCAGTCAAAGAAGGAGTTCTTGCCTGTATTGCAAGGTACGAGATTGAGCACGGCTCAATGCCCGACCACGGCAGAAGATAGAGAAAAGATGAGTGTCGTCCCTTATGCCTCGGCCATAGGGTCTATCATGTATGCTATGCTGTGTACCAGACCTGATGTAAACCTTGCCGTAAGTTTGGTAGGAAGGTACCAAAGTAATCCCGGCATGGAACGCTGGACAGCGGTCAAGAATATCCTGAAGTACCTGAAGAGGACTAAGAATATGTTTCTCGTTTATGCAGGTGACGAAGAGCTCATCGTAAAGGGTTACGTCGATGCTAGCTTCGACACAGATCTGGATGACTCTAAGTCACAAACCGGATACGTGTATATTTTGAATGGTGGGGCAGTAAGCTGGTGCAGTTGCAAGCAAAGCGTTGTGGCGGGATCTACATGTGAAGCGGAGTACATGGCAGCCTCGGAGGCAGCACAAGAAGCAATCTGGGTGAAGGAGTTCATTACCGACCTAGGAGTCATTCCCAATGCGTCGGGCCCGATGACTCTCTTCTGTGACAACACTGGAGCTATTGCCCTTGCCAAGGAGCCCAGGTTTCACAGGAAGACCAGACAATATCAAGCGTCGCTTCAACTCCATTCATGAAAGTGTTCAAAATGGAGACATAGATATTTGTAAAGTACATATGGACCTGAATGTGGCAGATTCGTTGACTAAAACTCTCCCTAGAGTAAAACATGATCAACACCAGAACTGTATGGGTGTTCGATTCATCATAATGTAACTAGATTATTGACTCTAGTGCAAGTGGGAGACTGTTGGAAATATGCCCTAGAGGCAATAATAAAATAGTTATTATTATATTTCCTTGTTCATGATAATTGTCTATTGTTCATGCTATAATTGTGTTATCCGGAAATCGTAATACATGTGTGAATACATAGACCACAACACGTCCCTAGTGAGCCTCTAGTTGACTAGCTCGTTGATCAAAAGATAGTCATGGTTTCCTGACTATGGACATTGGATGTCATTGATAACGGGATCACATCATTAGGAGAATGATGTGATGGACAAGACCCAATCCTAAGCATAGCTCAAAAGATCGTGTAGTTCGTTTGCTATAGCTTTTCCTAATGTCAAGTATCATTTCCTTAGACCATGAGATTGTGCAACTCCCGGATACCGTAGGAGTGCTTTGGGTGTGCCAAATGTCACAACGTAACTGGGTGACTATAAAGGTACACTACAGGTATCTCTGAAAGTGTCTGTTGGGTTGGCACGAATCGAGACTGGGATTTGTCACTCCGTATGATGGAGAGGTATCTCTGGGCCCACTCGGTAATGCATCATCATAATGAGCTCAATGTGACCAAGTGGTTGATCATGGGATCATGCATTACGGTATGAGTAAAGTGACTTGCCGGCAACGAGATTGAACGAGGTATTGGGATACCGACGATCGAGTCTCGGGCAAGTAACGTACCGATTGACAAAGGGAATTGTACACGGGATTGATTCAATCCTCAACATCGTGGTTCATCCAATGAGATCATCGAGGAGCATGTGGGAGCCAACATGGGTATCCAGATCCCGCTGTTGGTTATTGACTGGAGAGTCGTCTCGGTCATGTCTGCGTGTCTCCCGAACCCGTAGGGTCTACACACTTAAGGTTCGGTGACGCTAGGGTTGTTGAGATATTAGTATACGGTAACCCGAAAGTTGTTCGGAGTCCCGGATGAGATCCCGTACGTCATGAGGAGTTACAGAATGGTCCGGAGGTGAAGATTTATATATAGGAAGTCAAGTTTCGGCCATCGGGAAAGTTTCAGGGGTAATCGGTATTGTACTGGGACCACCGGAAGGGTCCCGGGGGTCCACCGGGTGGGGCCACCTATCCCGAAGGGCCCCATGGGCTGAAGTGGGAGGGGAACCAGCCCCTAGTGGGCTGGTGCGCCCCCCATGGGCCTCCCCCTGCGCCTAGGGTTGGAAACCCTAGGGGTGGGGGGCGCCCCACTTGGCTTGGGGGGCACTCCACCCCCCTTGGCCGCCGCCCCCTTGGAGATTGCATATCCTAGGGCCGGCGCCCCCCTAGGGGTCCTATATATAGTGGGGGGGAGGGAGGGCAGCCGCACTCTAGCCCCTGGCGCCTCCCTCTCCCTCCCGTGACACTTCTCCCTCTCCCTGAGCTTGGCGAAGCCCTGCCGAGATCACCGTTGCTTCCACCACCACGCCGTCGTGTTGCTAGATCTCCATCAACCTCTCCTTACCCCTTGCTGGATCAAGTTGGAGAAGACGTCTTCCCAACCGTACGTGTGTTGAGCGTGGAGGTGTCGTCCGTTCGGCGCTAGGTCATCGGTGATTTGGATCACGACGAGTATGACTCCATCAACCCCGTTCTCTTGAACGCTTCCGCTCGCGATCTACAAGGGTATGTAGATGCACTCCCCTCTCCCTCGTTGCTAGATGACATCATAGATTGATCTTGGTGATGCATAGAAAATTTTAAAATTCTGCTACGTTCTCCAACTTCATACTCCGAGACCTTTCATGAGTTTACTAGAGAGAACCCTACTCTCATAGATTGCGACGTTTAACAATCAGACTCATATAGGTGCGTTTTTCAAAAGATGTTCTGCAGGACAACATCTCTGCTTCAAAGAGCCACTTAGAACACATTAAGATATACATCAACCTGCCATGCAGATTAGGAGAGTATTGCATCTTTATGGAGTGGTATTTTAACAGTAAGGGTACTCTCCCCCCAGTTGACCAACAGCTTGTCTTCCACATCTAATTCACGGGATCTCCGATCACAAAGAATAGGTTACCACTGTGAACAACTCATATTGTGGGTCTCATACCCATCTCCATCGATGCATTATCTATCACATTACGTGATAGACCCTTAGTAAAAGGATCTGCCAGATTTTTAGACGTTTGGATATAATACAATGCAACAACTCCAGAGTTTCTCATTTTTCTAACAGACTTTAACCTTCTCTGAACGTGTCTTGATGACTTCATGTTATCCTTTGAGCTGCTCACTTTCGTGATCACAGTTTGATTGTCGCAGTTCATAAGAATACCTGGTATAGGTTTCTCAACAACCGGCAAGTCATTCAAGAGCCGGCGAAGCCAATCTGCTTCGACCGTAGCTGTATCTATTGCTGTGAGTTCTGCTTCCATTGTTGACCTCGTTAAGATGGTCTGCTTGCAAGACTTCCAAGAAACAGCGCCACCTCCATGAGTGAATACATAACCGCTCGTGGCCTTTATCTCATCAGCATCTGAGATTCAGTTTGAGTCACTATACCCTTCAAGCACCTTTGGGTGCCCGGTGTAGTGAATTCCATAATTAGCAGTGTCTTTCAAATAACGCAAAACTCTTTCTAGAGCTTTCCAATGCACATCTCCTGGTTTTGAGACAAACCGACTCAGTTTGCTAACAGCAAAAGGGATGTCAGGTCTTGTAGCACTGGCTAAGTACATAAGCGAGCCAATAATCTGAGAATATTGCAATTGATCTCTAGCAATTCTTCGATTCTTTCGAAGTAACACACTCGCATCAAATGGTGTTGGAGAGGGCTTGCAGTCACTATAGCCAAAGCGACTCAAGATCTTTTCCACATAGTGAGATTGAAGCAATGTTATCCCACCATCATCGTCTCTCAACAACTTGATGTTCAGAGACATCAGCCACTCCTAAATCCTTCATCTCAAAACAGCGAGATAGGAAATCCTTGACCTCCTTAATAACATTCAGATTTGTTCTGAAAATCAGAATGTCATCAACATACAAGCAAAGGATAACTCCCTCGCCCCCACCATGGTGATAGTACACATTTGTCAGCTTCGTTTACAACAAAGCCCGCAGTTGTTAAAGTTCTTTCAAACTTCTCATGCCACTGTTTGGGTGCTTGCTTGAGTCCATACAAAGACTTCAGCAACTTGCACACTTTTCCTTCCTGACCATCTAGTACAAACCCATCTGGTTGTTCCATATAAATTTCCTCGTCCAACTCTCCATTTAGGAAAGCAGTCTTAACATCCATTTGATGAACGAGAAGACCATGTGAGGCAGCTAGTGAAAGTAGAACTCGAATAGTGGTCAGTCGAGCCACAGGTGAGTAAGTGTCAAAGAAGTCTTCACCTTCCTTTTGGGTATAACCCTTAGCCACGAGCCGAGCCTTGTACTTTTCAATAGTACCATCAGGCCTAAGCTTCTTCTTGAATACCCATTTGCATCCTATAGGTTTGCACCCATAAGGATGATCAGTTATCTCCCAGGTTTCATTCACCAAGATGGAATCCATCTCGCTACGAACCTCTTCCTTCCAGTAGTCAGCATCTTCAGATGCATAGGCCTCTGAAATAGAACTGGGAGTGTCATCTATGAGATACACAAGAAAATCATCACCAAAAGACTTTGCAGTCCTCTGTCTCTTGCTCCTAATAGGAACTTCATTGTTCTCCTCCACATGACTTTCAAAGTGTTCCATCGAAATTGTAGGTTCGGGTAATTGTAACTGGTTCCTGATTCGATGAACTAGGCATCTCCTGATTAGATGAGGTAGCCATATCCTTTATGGGAAAGATATCTTCAAAGAAAGTCACATCATTCGACTCCATGATCGTACCGACATGCATGTCAGGTACCTCATATTTTACAACCAAGAATCTATAGCCAATGCTATGAAAAGCATATCCCAGAAAAACACAATCCACAGTCTTTGGTCCAAGCTTCCGCTTCTTTGGAATTGGAACATTGACTCTCGCCAAACAACCCCATGTTCGCAGATAAGAGAGTTTTAACCTTTTCTTCTCCCATTCCTCGAATGGAGTTATCTCTTTGTTCTTTGTGGGGACTCAGTTCAGGACATGACATGCTGTCAATATCGCCTCCCCCCACCATGCTTTGGAGAGACCCGATGTGTCTAACATGGCGTTAACCAAATCAGTTATAGTACGATTCTTTCTTTCGGCCACCCCATTTGACTGAGGTGAGTAGGGAGGCGTCCTCTCATGGATTATACCATGTTCCGCACAAAAAGCATCAAATTCATTGGAAAAATACTCTCCACCATGGTCGGACCTAAGCCTCTTGATTTTTCGATCAAGTTGGTTTTCCACTTCAACTTTATTGATCTTGAAAAAGTTCAAAGCCTCATCCTTAGATTTCAGAAGATACACACGGCAGTATCTAGTGGAGTCGTCAATTAACGTCATGAAATATTTCTTCCCACCTTTTGTCAAAACACCATTCATTTCACATAGATCTGAATGTATGAGCTCTAGTGGTGCAAGATTTCTTATTTCCGCAGTCGTGTGAGACTTACGAGGTTGCTTAGCTTGCACACAAACTTGACACTTAGATCCCTTGACAGTGGTGAAACTAGGGATTAAGTTCAACTTCGCTAGTCGCGACATGCAACCAAAATTAACATGACAGAGACGTGAATGCCACACATTGGATTCACTATTGTTGCAAATATGATTAACAACTTTATTGCAAACGTCTGATAAGGATAAACGAAACAGACCTCCTGACTCATAGCCTTTACCGACAAAGGTTCCATAATGAACGTTCTTCAGCTGCACGATCTTCCCCGAAGTAAACTTCAGATCGACCGTGCCAACACCACGAACAGAAGCACTTGAACCGTTGTCGGTCAGCACGGTTGAAGTCCCTGCGGTCTGATAAGACGAAAACATGGAAATATCACTGCATACATGCACATTAGCACCCGTGTCAATCAACCAATCAGGAGAATGACATACTGAAAGAATAGTGGGAAATATACCATACCCAGCATCCTTCATGTCAGTGTCTCCAATGACAACATTAGCGGTCTTGCCGCCTTTCCCAGGATGACGCTTGTCATAGCGATTAGGGCAACTAGGAGCCCAATGATCAGGATCCCCACACACATGACAAGCACCTTTCTTCTTGCCATTCTTCTTCTTGAAGTTCGTGTGTTGCACAGCCTTGTTCTTCCCATCAAACTTTGCTTTTCCATCAAACTTGCCCTTGTTCTTGAACTTGTGGGGCTGGAAGTTTTGCTTCTGTACCACATTGGCACTAGATCCCCCCTTAATACCTCGAGCACGTGTGTCCTTTGCTCTCGCCTTTTTTTTCAACATCAAGAGTGCCAATAAGATCCGGGACGGAAAACTCCTGCCTCTTATGCTTCAGCAAGGTAGCAAAGTTCCTCCATGAAGGAGGAAGCTTAGTGATGATACCTCCGGCAACAAACTTGTCCGGTAGCATACAACTGAAGTGCTCAAGTTCTCGCAAATGACTGTATCTCATAAACTGAAGTGCACGCTGCAAGCCGGGATAGGGAAGATCGTAGCAGTAGCGCAGTGCTCAGGAACTTGTGGCGAGAGGAGGAAGAGGTTCTGGTGCGTCTCTCTGAGAGGAGCGACCTCCCTTTTATAGGCGCAAGAGAAGGAGGCGAGAGGCTGCGCCGGGAGCTGAAGGGAACGCGGGAGATGAAACGAACAGACAGCAGCCGAAGGGTGCAGCGTCGGTATTCAATATCCACTATAGCAAAAACTTTCCAGCTCCCGAGTGACCTTTCGTATACTCGTAGTGCGTGACAAAAATTTAGACATCGGCTCATTCCCGCAACCCGCGGCCCGGCCCGGCGCGGCGCGGCGCGGCGGGCGGAGGAGGAGCGTGCGTGAATATCCCTCTTGTTCTCATGCTCATACAAATGGGGAAAGAACCTCCCTTATAAGGAGGTCCAACTCTCACTAAACTAGCAATGTGGGACTAAATTTTAGTAGTATCCTTTGCCTTACACAAATGGGCTAAGTGGGCCTCTAGAATTTATTAGGAATTTCTGAAATAGTTATTGGGCTGCTCAAAATAGACTAAATTCCAGCATCCACCAGAGGTTTGCGTAGCCACGGCTGCTTGCATGCTACGTCATTGGCCATGGCTGGTGGGCACATGCTGGGGTTGTTTGTAGGTGTCTCCATTGGAGCTAGCATCCCGGTGCTACCCGGGCTGCTTGCGTACGTGATGGAGCTATGGAGGAGGTTGGATAGTTAAGGAAGGAAGGAAGAAAGGCACGAGAAAAAAAGGTGTGGATGGAAGTAGTCGAACCAAAAGATAAGGCAGCACGTGGAAGCGGTGCACAGTGATGATGTCTTGACGCAGAGGGTATGGTTGCGCAGTGGAGGTTGTCGGTTTTCTAACCCAGCAGATGTAGCTGTTAGGATCGTGGAAAAGTGATGACGACAACACATGCTTGACTTCGATGGTGGTGCTTTTTGAGTACCCCGGTCTCGAGCTCCGGGGTGAAAACCTAGGTCAGAACCATGTCGGTTATACCTGGCAATGATGATATTTCGCCGTCGTTATCTTGTTGAAGGCATTGCTCGGAGATGTTCGGACAGTTTCTTCAAGGTGAAAACCTAGAATTTGCCCTTTGGTGGTTGGTTCCGGTGACGGCGGTGCTCGAGCGTCGCTCATTTCCTGTAGGCGTTGCTATCGAAGAATGTCGATGTCCTTGTGGTGTCATGAGATGATTGGTGCGGACATGGTCATTGTTGTAGGTTGTCGATCGTGATTTAGAACGCTTCGGGACGTGTTCTCTCTCTCTCACTTAGGCATAGTTTTGGTCTTATATGACTTTGCTATTTGCCGGCGGTTTTTTGTGTGTGTGCGTTAGTGTTGACTGTGTGCATCCTAGCTATGTAAAGGCTGGGTATGTCCTTACTATGTTTGTATCATCTTAATACTTCATTTTGAGTAATAAAATCCATCCTTCGTCAGAAAAAAAACATGGAAGCGGTGCACGGGTCCATTAGGGCATACATCGTTCATAAGAGACGGCGGAACACTAGAAAAATCAGCCGTTTGGAAGAAATCATTTCTCGAAAAAAATAACATCTACTCAGACCAAGGAGACGCCCTTCTTGTATTTTTGTTTTTCATTCCTCTGTTTCGTTCTCCTCCGGGCCAAACGCAGCCAAAAAAAAGAGCTAAAATAGATGCTTGGTTTTCTTCAAAGGTACTCCCTTTATTTCTAAATATAAGTCCTTATTAAAATCTTTAAAAAGTCTTTTCCACTCTCAACTACGTACTTCTTCCGTTCCTAAATATAAGTCTTTTTATAGGGTAGATTTACTCATTTTATTTTATATATAGTCGCATTAGAATCTCTAAAAAGATTTATATTTAGATTATAAAAAAACTCATATTTAGGAACGGAGGAAGTACGCAGCTGGGAGTGGAAACTTTCCATTGGATTGGAAAAGCAGCGATTTCCGTGTCCCGAACAAAGCTACAGTGGGAAAAGCATGCAGGAAACGATTGACGAGGTAATATCACCGGGAGTCATAGAACTTGCGCTGCATGTTCAGTTTGATGTTAAAACTTATAAAATACGGATTTATGATCATCTAATTTGTTGTGTGGTGCAAATACGGTGTGTTCTACCACATCCGGACATACATGTTGCATGTGTGGCATTGACTTGGAATAAATGTTCCTAGATAACTCCCTGAATTTTTTAATTGCGCAAAAAAGTCCAGGTGAGGCCCACCTGTCATTGAATAATGTAAGAGAGAAAAATGATAAGTCATCAATATAGAGGGGCTGGGATTCAAACTCGCGACCTTCAGAAGGTACGCACATGTGGTCAACCAGCGCAGCCAATGACAAATGATGCATTATAAGGATAACTACGTTTTACATCCTCATCTTAAAATACGTGGGCCTGTTAGCTCAAATGGCCTATGGTCTGTGTACTCCATTTTGCATCTTTGATTTTGTTAGAAATTTGTAGATAGTATGTAAATTATGATTTCGGTCAGAAAAATAATGTTTAAATATTTGTGTTATAAATACTGTTAATACAAACGAAATAACTTACTCTCAAACTGTTCATGTATTATTTTACAAATATCATATATTAAAAAATATTTATGAATAACGAAAATGTGTGTACAATTTCAAATAATACAAATGTTTGTAAAATTAAAATTCCAAATTATTATTTTAGTTTTACAAACATTTCAATAATTATATTCACATTTGTATAGTTCAATTTCCATGTAATCACATATCCATAATTTAAATTTTAAATTTTTGATATGAGTATTTAGTCATGCCTAATATAATGCATAGGTTTATATTTAAATATTTATTTAATAATCATTGTTTGTATGTATAATATTTTTAACACACAGATATTGGAAAGTAATTTTATTACTTATGTTTTACTAAATATATTTTTTTATATAATACTCACGCTTATATGAAACTTTTTTATTTACAAATCTTCTTCTGTATGTATAGATAGTAGAGTGTTTTTGGTCGTGGCCTCGTGGGTTCCATGCCTAGCGGCTCCCTTATTTTTATGTTAAAAATCCAGTCATCTATGAGCATTAAAGTTTTGAATAATATTTTTGAATTGTAATTTTACAAATATTTGGATCACTTTAAATTATATAAACAATTTTGTAGTCCATCAATATACTATCATTACTGAGATCATAATTTACATACAATTTTTTTAAAATATCAAAGGTGGAAAATGGGCTCTACTGATCATAGCCCATTTGAGCTGGCAGGCCTAGGTGTTTTGGGAGTAGGTAATAGAAATTAGTTATTCCTTCAGACAACAAACTGTGCTAGGCCTGTTGATTTACCTTGTGTGCTCGCCTTCTGAAGATGAAGATCTGTAGTTCGAATCTTGCTGCTCAAAACGATATTTATTGCTTTTCTCTTATAACACTGTTCAGTAAGTTAAGACTTTTTTTGCGTGACTAAAAAAAAATATAGGGAGTTATCTGGAAAAATTTACTCCTACACACTAACATGTGGGCAGCTGGCATGCCATGTAGGCAGGATGTATGCTGGATACAGTAGAATGCACCGTATTTGCACCGATCAACAAGTTAGATGACCACAAATTTGTATTTTACAAGTTTTAGCACCTAACTGAATATCTAGCGCAAGTTGTATGACTACCAGTAATATTACCTCAGACGAATCCTTTGAAGTTTCCTTGGCTTTCCCCGTGAAGCGAAAGGGCCCTAAACGCCGGGGGGGCCAAAACATCTGGCCACCGCGAAATCGCCAAATCCCAGCCATCCGTCGCTTCCGTGGCCGCCCCGCAAAGCCAACTGTATTAATGGACCACCCACATCCATCTGCTTCCTTCGCCTCGCCTCACCTCTCCTCATCTCCAGCTCCAACCTTTGTTGTCCATAACTAAAAGGAAGATACATCTCCCGTCTGGCAGCCTGCTTGCTTCCCCGAGTTCTTATTCTGCTTTGAATTCGTGATTTTACTTTATTTGCTGGTCGAGTTCTGGTTCCGTCTTCCAGCTCTGCGGTGCGTCAGTTTCGGCTGCTGTGTTCGCTCTTGATTTGCCGGTGAGATCTCCGATTCGAGGCTTGCTCCTTTTCTTTCTGGCCCAGTTCATGTGTTGGTTTGGTTTCGGCGTGCCGATGATGATGCAAAAGCATCGGTGAATTCTGGATGAATGCGCTTGCGCACCACCATTGCGCACAGCTCTCGTGATATCCACTGCGTAATACTCTGAGGCACACATCCTTTGAATTCGTGATTTCATTTTATTTGGCTGGTTGAGTTCCGGTTTCGTCTTTCAGTTTCGCGCTGCGTGAGTTTCGGCTGCTGTGTTCGTTGATTATGCCGGTGAGATCTCCGATTCGAGGCACGCTCCTTTTCTTTTTGGTTCAGTTCATGTGTTCTTTTTTCGTGGTTTTGGTGTCTGCGTGCCGATGATGATGCAAAAGCTTCGGTGAATTCTGGATGAATGCGCTTGCGCACCACCAGTGTGCGCGGCTCTGGTGATATCCACTGCGTAATACTCTGAGGCACGCATCCATCCATCTTGGTTTCTTTTCCGGCCTCGTTTTCAAGGCCGATTCGAGACGCTAGATTAGCTTCTTTGGACCTCAATTGGTCTCCGACAGACTTGCAAAATGCCGGCCTTTTTTCTGATCTTTTTTGCTTTGCATAACTACTGAATTCTTGCACATGGATATCAGCGACTGAGATTTTTCACAGCACAGGGGAAAATGATACCGAGCTGGCTACGGCCGTAAATATCCTCAGAAGGCATTCGGGGGCTAGAAGAACCTTCAAAGTTTTCCTCCTTCAGAACTGATGAAAGATCTTGTTCTTGATAGGTTCGTCTTGGTTGGGGCTGATTCTAAATATATTTTTACTTATGGCACATCTAGATGTGCTTTAGCAAAACTGATTTTTTAAGATTAAGTAAGATCTTTAAGATATCTTAGTACTTGATTCATATCAGAAATTGTCAAGTGGCATTTTAAGGGACTACAGTTTCATTCTCCAGTTTTGTAGTGTGATACAATTATATAAGTTATACTCCCTCCGTAAAGTAATATAATAGTATTTAGATCACTATTTTAATTATCTAAATGTTCTTATATTAATTTACGGAGGGAGTATTTGCATAGTCTATTGCATTGTTATATTTTCACATTGTCCGTTCACAGGTTTGTACTTTGTTTCTTGTCTAACAGCAGGTGATCAAGTTTGCTCTGTTTTGAGGGCCTATTCGGTTTGGAGGATTTTCATAGGAAACACATAGGAACAAGGATCCGGGAGGCAAATTTCCTATAGATGCGTTCGGTTTGTAGGAAATGTGTACATGAATTTCGTAGGAATACTATTTATTTCGTGTGTTTTCGAAGAAAATTACACATCCATTTAAAGCTCATTTTGCGCATAGGAACGAGGCGAGTCAATTCCTTAAGATGACAAGTGTCATCCTATAAAATTCCTATATTATGAAATCCTCTAAACCGAATGAGCCATGAGGTGGGTTATGGTGAAGGGGTCATGGAGTACTCACTGCCAGACTCATTAGTGTCCAACATTTGAACCTTTAGATTAATGAGTAAGGTAAGAGGACAGAGTTGAACCTTTGGTGTCGGGATTACGATTGATGTGTCGAGCAGAAACCGGGATACAAAAGTCATGCAGTGATGACGTGTTTTAGAACAGCTGTCCTTTGCCCTCTGGTGAAAATTTGGTGGCAGCCGTTGATTGGTGAAAATAAAGTGGATGGTGATGTTGCACCGGCAGTCAAGCCCACATTCTGGTAGTGTCATGTGTCCGTACTGATCTGATAGCATGTGTGGGCTGGCCAAGTTGTCTCTACTGCCTATTTCCTCTGGTATTAGCATGTTTTCAGTTCTGGTAAAACTGTTGTTGGATCTCTCAAACAGAGCCTAGGAAGCTATAGATTTAGAAAGGAATTTTGATGCTTCCTTCAGGTGCAAAACGCTCCATGGATTTGAGAGTAAGGATCGGTCAATGAACCAGATTATGCTGCTGATCAATGCCGGCAAATTGACAGCTTGCGTACAGTTCAAATTCTTTTTTAAAGCATGAGAATCATAATTTTGTGTTTTTCATTCGGCAGCAGTATTCTCCAAAAATGAACCTTGTATGCGCAAAACATAGAATACTAGAGAGAGGATAATAGAACATACAACATCAGACTCCGTGGCCCAATGGATAAGGCGCTGGTCTACGAAACCAGAGATTCTGGGTTCGATCCCCAGCGGAGTCGACTTATCTTGTTTTTTCTTTTTTTCAGTCCATTCCTTTTTTCAACACGGTCCATTCCCTGAAAAATAACTTTTGCACTAGTTAGTTTCAGTTTTTTTCCACCGAAACAACTAACGTTATTTTTCTGTCTATTTTTTTGCACCATTTGTCTTAGATTTTTTTCCTCGATAAAACCCTAACATTTACTTTATGTTAATTTTTTCAAGTCAATTCCCTTAAAAATCAAAATAAAGTCTATTTCTTTGAAAATACAAATGTATTCTCTTTCTCTCTGTTAACAGCTAATGTTATTTTTTCCCTCCATTCCTTTTTTCAACACGGTCCATTCCCTGAAAAATAACTTTTGCACTAGTTAGTTTCAGTTTTTTTCCACTGAAACAACTAACGTTATTTTTCTGTCTATTTTTTTGCACCATTTGTCTTAGATTTTTTTCCTCGATAAAACCCTAACATTTCCTTTCTCTGTCTAATTTTTGCACCAGTTAGTTTCAGTATTTTTCGTAAAACAACTAACATTTTCTTTCTCTGTCTAATTTTTGGATCCGTTTGTTTCTGATTTTTCTTTACTGGAAATGGCTAACAATTTCTTTCTCTCTCTAATTTTTGCACCAGTTAGTTAAAATATAAATCATGAAACAGCTACATTTTCTTTTCCATTTTTTTACTTTATGTTAATTTTTTCAAGTCAATTCCCTTAAAAATCAAAATAAAGTCTATTTCTTTGAAAATACAAATGTATTCTCTTTCTCTCTGTTAACAGCTAATGTTATTTTTTCCCTCCAAAAGCCGCTAACATTTTCCCTCTCTGTTAACATTTTTCCTTTAAAACTGATGAATGTTACTTTTGCACCTGTTAACAGCTAATGTTATTTCCCCCCTCCAAAAACCGCTAACATTTTCTTTCTCTATCTAATTTTTGCACTAGCTAGTTTCAGTATTTTTCTTAAAAGAACTAACATTTTCTTTCTCTTTCTAATTTTTGCATCCGTTTGTTTCTGATATTTATTTATTGGAAATGGCTAATTTTTCTTTCTGATTTTTGCATCCCCAGCTGAGTCGACTTGTCTCGTTTCTTTTTCTTTCAGTACATTCCTTTTTTTAACAAGGTCCATTCCCTAAAAATAAATTTTGCACCAGTTAGTTTCAGTTTTTTTCCACTGAAACAGCTAACGTTATTTTTATGTCTAATTTTTTGCATCGTTTGTCTTAGTTTTTTTTCCTCCAAAAGCTAACATTTTTCTTTATCTGTCTAATTTTGGCACTAGTTAGTTTCAGTATTTTTCCTAAAATAACTAACATTTTCTTTCGCTGTCTAAATTTTGCATCTGTTTGTTTCTGATTTTTCTTTACTGGAAATGGCTAAAATTTTCTTTCTCTCTCTAATTTTTGCACCAGTTAGTTAAAAAATAAATCATGAAACGGCTAACATTTTCTTTTCCATTTTTTACTGTATGTTAATTTTTTCAAGTCAATTCCCTTAAAAATCAAAATAAAGTCTATTTCTTTAAAAATACAAATATATTTCTTTCTCTCTCTAGTTTTTGCACCAGTTAGTTAAAAAAATCATGAAATGGCTAACATTTCTTTTCACTTTTTACTTTATGATATTTTTTCAAGTCAATTCCCTTAAAAATCAAAACAAAGTCTATTCCTTTAAAAATACAAATAAATATGCATGACTTACGTGGAAAAAGTTTGTCATTTTCTTCTTCTTTTAAAAGAGAGTATTATCATTTGCCACCCCCTCCCCTCTATGTGTAATGGTTCTTGGATATTGCATTTGCAGCGGAGTCGACTAAGTTGTAGAAGTTTAGTTCTACCCGTGAAGTGAGAGTGAGTGGGTTATATTCCCTTGGGGAGCTTTATATAGTCGGGGTTCTTGCAAATGACCAAGGCTGCCCTAAAAGTAAGAAGTTGGGGGGTAGAACTAGGTAATTCCCGTCCTGTTAACCCATGTGTTCTTTATTGGACTACGATGTGGGTTGTAGCCCATTAGGGGAAAATCCCTACACTACGAGGAGGCTTCCTTGTTTGAGCTTGAGCCTCTTTGTTATCGTGTCTTCTCCTTTGACTTGTTATTTTGTGTGGTCCTTCTCCTTTGACTGGTTGACCATGAAGTCTTGCTTGGACTTTCGTTGACCGAAGTAGTCTACTTGGACCCACGGGGTGACTTGGATAATTGTTGACTGTCTTGACTTGTGATGACTGCCTGGGTGGCACTCCATGTAGGATAGAGGGTGGGACGTTGAGTAGGATTAAAATCCACTGCTACAATAATAAGTATTGTTAAATGACATTTATTAGTACATGTTCTTCTTAAAAAATGCTAAAACTACAATTTACTGAAAACTGCAAAATTATTTCATTATTCTCTTGGAGTTTTTCAAATAGAAATTAAAGTCCTATGATGCTATCTATACATGTTTCATTGTCCGCTTGGTTTAACTCATGATGTAGACCGTAGACTTAGCCATACTAATTGCATTGTAAATAAATCAAGTGCACACATACACTCAAGATGCGTCTCAATCATGGAAATGATTATATTTTAGAAATAAAGAATGCCCAAATAGAATGTATATATCCTAAAAAAGAATGTATGTGATGACAGAATAACAACCCTAGTGGTGCAATGTACTTGAGTCTCACAATCATTAATTCCATGTTATTATGCTTCGCCGTGATAGAATTAGCAGGATTGATATGTCATTAAACATTAGAGTAAACACATAATTTGAATAAACTGGGAGTCAATAAGTAACATATATCAACCATCCAACAATTACCATTGATTCATCCAATAATCTATTAGATTCCCCTATAAATTGAAAATAAAATTGTGTTGCCATTGATCAATCATCGATCATTGTGAGCCGTGAAAAAGAAAATGTCTCCTGCGCCTCACATAAGAAATCTTTCAGAAACAACCACACACAAGTTCTCTTCCACATAACTTCACAAAAAGCCGATGCCCCAACCTCTAGTGATGTTTAGGCATCTAGGTTGGGTGTCTAGGCCCACGACGCCCCCTTGGGTGCCTCCCTGATGCCCCTGGCTTATAAATGTTCTAAAACTCCCCCTCATGTTTATCTCGTATTTTTTCTCAAGGCAGTGATGGCTCAGATTGTTGATCTTACTCCAAAGGGTTGTTGGAGGCGGGACCCTACCTCCAGGGAAGGGAAAACTTCACCATCAACTCAATTAACCCCTTGTCCAGCATCGCCGTCATGCTCTCACCAACCATGTCTAATAATATGCATGCATACATGCCACCTCAACATGCAAACATGCATGGGAAAGGCCCATCTCAACATGCAAATATGCATGGGAAAAATGAAGGAAATATGCCCTAGAGGCAATAATGAAGTTGTTATTTATATTTCCTTATTTCATGATAAACGTTTATTATTCATGCTAGAATTGTATTAACCGGAAACTTAGTACATGTATGAATACATAGACAAACAGAGTGTCCCTAGTATGCCTCTACTTGACTAGCTCGTTAATCAAAGATGGTTGAGTTTCCTAACCATAGACATGTGTTGTCATTTGATGAACGGCATCACATCATTAGAGAATGATGTGATGGACAAGACCCATCCGTTAGCTTAGCATAATGATCGTTTAGTTTTATTGCTATTGCTTTCTTCATGACTTATACATATACCTCTGACTATGAGATTATGCAACTCCCGAATACCGGAGGAACACCTTTATATGCTATCAAACGTCACAACGTAACTGGGTGATTATAAAGATGCTCTACAGGTGTCTCCGAAGGTGTTTGTTGAGTTGGCATATGTTGATATTAGTATTTATCACTCCGAGTATCGGAGAGGTATCTCTGGGCCCTCTCGGTAATGCACATCACATAAGCCTTGCAAGCATTGCAACTAATGGGTTGGTTGCGAGATGATGTATTACGAAACGAGTAAAGAGACTTGCTGGTAATGAGATTGAACTAGGTATGAGAATACCGATGATCGAATCTCAGGCAAGTAACATACCGATGACAAAGGGAATGACGTATGTTGTTATGCGGTTTGACCAATAAAGATCTTCGTAGAATATGTAGGAACCAATATGAGCATCCAGGTTCCGCTATTGGTTATTGACTAGAGATGTGTCTCGGTCAGGTCTACATAGTTCTCGAACCCGTAGGGTCCGCACGCTTAACGTTCGATGATGATTTGTATTATGAGTTATGTGTTTTGGTGACCGAAGTTTGTTCGGAGTCCTGGATGAGATCACGGACATGACGAGGAGTCTCGAAATGGTCAAGAGGTAAAGAT
The DNA here is from genome assembly GCA_034509565.1 of Triticum monococcum. Lineage (NCBI taxonomy): Eukaryota > Viridiplantae > Streptophyta > Magnoliopsida > Poales > Poaceae > Triticum > Triticum monococcum. The sequence continues at coordinate 357,866,879 of CM067845.1, read as the reverse complement.
TCATATATTGGAAGGTTATATCGGACATTGGAATGGTTTCGAGTGATTCGGGTATTTTTTTCGGAGTACCAAGGGATTACCGGACCCCCCCGGGGAAGTGTTGGGCCAACATGGGCCTAAAGGAGAGAGAGGAAAGCCCGCAGGGGGTGGCCGCGCACCCCCCTCCTAGGGAGTCCGAATAGGACAAGGAGGAGGGGGCGGCGCCCCCTTCCCCTTCCCTTTCCCTTTCCCTTTCCCTTTCCCTCTCCCTCTCCTTCCTATTCCCTCCGGTGGATAAAGGAAAAGGGGGGAATCCTACTTGGACTAGGAGACACGTAGGACTCCCCCCATGGCGCGTCCCTCCTGGCCACCGACCTCCTCCTCCCCCCTTTATATACCGGGGTGGGGGCACCCCAAAGGCACACCAAGAAATCTCTTAGCCATGTGCGGTGCCCCCTCTATAGTTTACTCCTCTGGTCATAGCGTCATAGTGCTTAGGCGAAGTCCTGCGCGGATCACATCACCATCACTGTCACCGCACCGTCGTGCTGTCGGAACTCTCCCTCGACTGTCTACTAGATCAAGAGCTCGAGGGACGTCATCGAGCTGAACGTGTGCTTAACATGGAGGTGACACACGTTCTGTACTTGGATCGGTTGAATCGTGAAGACGTTCGATTACATCAACTGTGTTAACATAACGCTTCCGCTTTCGGTTTACGAGGGTATGTGGACACACTCTCCCCTCTCGTTGCTATGTATATCCTAGATAGATCTTGCGTGATCGTAGGAAACTTCTTGAAATTGCATACTACGTTCCCCAACAGTGGCATCCGAGCCAGGTTTATGCGTAGATGATATGCACGAGTAGAACACAAAGAGTTGTGGGCGATAATAGTCATACTGCTTACCACCAACGTCTTACTTTGATTTGGTGGTATTGTTGGATGAAGCGGCCCGGACCGACATTACATGATCGCGTTCATGACACTGGTTCTACAGACGTGCTATGCACACAGGTGGCTGGCGGGTGTCTGTTTCTCCAACTTTGTTTGAATCGAGTTTGACTACGGCCGGTCCTTGTTGAAGGTTAAAACAACACACTTGATGAAAAATCGTTGTGTTTTTAACGCGTAGGTAAGAACGGTTCTTGCTAGAAGCCCGTAGCAGCCACATAAAACATGCAACAACAAAGTAGAGGACGTCTAACTTGTTTTTGCAGGGCATGTTGTGATGTGATATGGTCAAGATGTGATGAGATATAAATTGTTGTATGAGATGATCATGTTTTGTAACAGTTTTCGGCAACTGGCAAGAGCCATATGGTTGTCGCTTTATTGTATGAAATGCAATCACCATGTAATTATTTTACTTTATCACTAAGCGGTAGCGATAGTCGTAGAAGCAATAGTAGGCGAGACGACAATGATGCTATGATGGAGATCAAGGTGTCAAGCCGGTGATGATGGAGATCATGACGGTGCTTCGGAGATGGAGATCAAAGGCACAAGATGATGATGGCCATATCATGTCACATATTTTGATTGCATGTGATGTTTATCTTTTATGCATCTTATTTTGCTTAGTACGACGGTAGCATTATAAGATGACCCCTCACTAAATTTAAAGGTACAAGTGTTCTCCCTGAGTATGCACCGTTGCTACAGTTCGTCGTGCCGAGACACCACGTGATGATCGGGTGTGATAAGCTCTACGTTCACATACAACAGGTGCAAGCCAGTTTTGCACGTGCAGAATACTCGGGTTAAACTTGACGAGCCTAGCATATGCAAATATGGCCTCGGAACACTGAGACCGAAAGGTCGAACGTGAATCATATAGCAGATATGATCAACATAGAGATGTTCACCATTGAAAACTACTCCATCTCACGTGATGATCAGACATGGTTTAGTTGATATGGATCACGTGATCATTTAGATGACTAGAGGGATGTCTGTCTAAGTGGGAGTTCTTAAGTAATATGATTAAATTTAACTTTAATTTATCATGAACTTAGTACCTGATAGTTTTTGCATATCTATGTTGTTGTAGATCAATGGATCGTGCTACCATTCCCTTGAATTTTAATGTGTTCCTAGAGAAAGCTAAGTTGAAATATGATGGTAGCAATTACACGGACTGGGTCCGTAACTTGAGGATTATCCTCATTGCTGCATAGAAGAATTACATACTGGAAGCACCGCTAGGTGCAAGACCCACTGCAGGAGCAACTCGGGATGTTATGAACGTCTGGCAGAGCAAAGCTGATGACTACTCGATAGTTCAGTGTGCCATGCTTTACATCTTAGAATTAGGACTTCAAAGGCGTTTTGAACATCATGGAGCATATGAGATGTTCCAGGAGTTGTGTTGGGGAACGTAGCATGCAATTTCAAAAAATTCCTATGATCACGCAAGATCTATCTAGGAGATGCATATCAATGAGAGGGGGGGAGTATGTCCACGTACCCTCGTAGACCGAAAGCGGAAGCGTTAGGTTAACACGGTTGATGTAGTCGAATGTCTTCACGATCTAACCGATCTAGTACCAAACGTACGACACCTCCGAGTTCAGCACACGTTCAGCTCGATGACGTCCCTCGAGCTCTTGATCCTGTCGAGGGTCAAGGGAGAGTTCCGTCAGCATGACGGTGTGGCGACGGTGTTGGTGATGTGATCCGCGCAGGGCTTCGCCTAAGTACTACGACATTATGATCGGAGGAGTAAACTGTGGAGGGGGCACCGCACATGGCTAAGAAATAACTGTTGTGTCTTTGGGGTGCCCCCTGCCCACGTATGTAAAGGAGGGGGAGGAGAAGGCCGGCTCAAGGGGGGCGTGCCAAGAGGGGGAGTCCTACTAGGACTCTGTTCCTAGTAGGATTCGGCCCCCCTCCTTCCTTCCAACGGAGAGGGGAAAGGGGAAAGGGGGCCGCGCCCCCCACCCCTTGTCCAATTTGGATTGGGCTTGGGGAGGGGGGCGCTACCTCCTGTGGCAGCGTCCCTCTCTCCTCTATGGCCCAATAGGCCCATTAACTTTCCCGGGGGGTTCCGATAACCTCCCGGTACTCCGAAAAATCCTCGATCTTCTTCGGAACCATTCCGGTGTCCGTATATAACCTTCCAATATATGAATCTTTACCTCTCGACCATTTCAAGACTCCTCGTCATGTCCGTGATCTCATCCGGGACTCTGAACAAACTTCGGTCACCAAAACACATAACTCATAATACAAATCGTCATCGAACATTACGTGTGTAGACTGTCGGCGTCCTGGGAACAGGGGTCCCCAGCCTTGCCTACCCGCGGCCCATGGCGTGGCTCCACCAGCGGCCCTGTATGGCCCATCTTCACCGGCAAACACTCAAGACCCTTGCGAGGGGCCAGGCCTCACGAGGCGGGCGACGCAAGATATCCTCGGGGGCGGCCTCACCAGACTGGCTCGCGAGGGGCGGAGAGATCAAGGCAAGGGGCACCTCGTGAGGTTCCTGTAACGCAAGCCATAACGACCAAGGCCAGGCGGGCGCCAGTGCGCACACTATCCTTGTTTCCTCTTTGGTGCTAAAGAGGCAAGCGCAGGCGCGGAGTGCCGAGGCATCAAGCAAAGGTTTCCATGTCGGTGCAATGAGACCAAGACCAGCAGGACGGCAGGGTGGAGGTCACCGTGGAGCCCAGGATGGCGTCATCACTAGAGCCTTTGGCACGCAAAGACCACTTTTGTTAGGATAACTTGTACTAGCTGCCCCCCTTCAAAATGTCCATTGTGGGATCCCTTCCCGCCTAATATTTGGGAAGAGGACCCTGGCCACTATAAATAGGACTAGCCACCACCTTAGAAGGAAGAGGCTCATCGGGGACGAGAGGGACGATACTCTACCGCATAAACTCACCAATCACAAGAGCACCTGTCCTCAGGAGGCTGTTCTTCCCTTGTAACTATTCATCCTCAGCCCAAGAGGCAATCCACCACACCACACTGGAGTAGGGTATTACACCACAATGGTGGCCCAAACCAGTATAAATCTTGTGTCCCTTTGTTCTTCGAGTTTGACGCGCTAAGCTTAGAGATTGCAGTGAGGGCATGGGCTAGAGGGAGGAGAGATCTTCATGTGCACCCAAGTGTTCGAACCTCAAGGGTTTTGCCGGAACCCGAAATCCGACATTTGGCGCGCCAGGTAGGGGTGCGCCGAAGCCTCTCTTCCATCGGCAGCCCTGCCAGCACTCTGCAGCGCTGATGTCCGGCGACCCGAGGGCTGACGCCGATCGCTGGGCAGCCTGGCCAGCCCGGGCGGCGCCGTCCGCCCAAGAAGACCTCAACTCCATGCTCCAGGTGGCACGCGCACCGCCAATCGGCGAGGGGCGCGGGTGGCGTGGTCCGACGCCTTCCACCCTTACACCGCGGCCCGCGTGGGCCGCTGCAAGGGCCTCAAGCTATGTCGTGGCAACGGCGCCGCACTTCCGACGGGAACAAGTGAACATGAGGGTCGCGCTCACAGTGGCGCGAGAGCTGCTGCGATGCCAACTAATGGAGAGCGGTCGGGATGCATCGCTGGAGTGTGTTGCCGAGCTGTTGGATGCCGCAGCCAGGGGGCACCGCCTTTTTGCTCCTTGCTTACGCCTCAGGTTGCGGCCGGATCGCACGGTCGGCCTCGTCCCACCCGCGCACCCCCAGGCGCACTCGGAGGTTTCATCGGCACCGGCGCAACCAGCGGCACTGGACACCCGACCACACTTGTGCCTCCCCCAATGGGCGCAGGCGTAAGCATCGCCACCCATGGGCCCGGCAGGCTGCCGCCCTACTATCCTGGCGCCCCGAGTCAGGCGGCGTGGAGTGTGGGGCACCTCAGCGAGGTTTTCGGGGCGACGGCTCCGGAGGACTATGTGCCCCACATGATGGACCAAAAGTACACACCAGAAGACGACCCCGGTTCGTTCCTCGAGCCAGGTTGGGAAGAGGAGATGCTGGGAGCTAAGGCCTTCCAGGAGCCGCCCAGGAGCCTCGCCGACCACGCCGGCGACATCAGCTACAGGGTACCACTAATCTCTCAAGAGTAGGCTTACGCTAACCATGGGTCGCAGGTGAATCAGGTCATAGTGGTGGACGACGGCCCCAGCACGGCAGCCCCCATCTTGCCAGGGGAAGCGCATTGGGGGCTGCGGGGGAGGAGCCGGGAGCAAGGCCCCTCCCCGCATCATCTGGAGCAAGGCATCACCCAGAGGTAGGTCCTCTACCGGGGAGGCACTGGCGAGCCTTCCCCCCGGTAGAGGGCCTGTGGTCGCCGAGGGTGCCGCTAGCATCCCCTTTACCCCTTGCTATCGTCCTGGTTTCCGGACGCCCCAATGGTGGTCGAGGGCGGCGCAAGGCGGGGCCCTCTCCTGGCGATATGAAGCAAGGCTCACGCCTATGAAGGTCTCCGCTCATGACACTCTCATGCAATAATGAGTGGGGTTGTACATGCCCCGGAGTTTCCGGAGTGCCGCCCTCGGGCCTCGGGGGCTCCAGCCCATGTCCTAGTGGATGCACCATGCTCCGCGCTGGTCGTCGACACTGTCCTCGAATGACTATGCTCACGGTCTGTGAAAGCACTTAGCTCCGCGCTGGTGAGAAGATTCAAAGACAAGATGACTAGCTAGGTGCCGGACGCGGCCATTGCTTTTGACCTCTTTTCTGTAGCTCAGACTCGTAGCTTTTGATCTTGAATTTGAAGTTGCATTTCCATTGGCAATTGCGGGGGGGGGGGGGGGGGGTCCTTTCTTGTTCGCGTTGATTTCGTGAGTTTCTGGATTCGTGTTTTGTTTGAGATTTACATTCGCTATATCCCCCCTTTTGAAAACCTCGCGAGCGGGGGCTGGCAGCGGCGCATGCGCACTACGCGCGCATCTCGCCATTTCTAGCGCTCGCTTCTCATGAGGCCTCCTCGGGTAGATCGGCGGACCCCTCAAGAAACCAAAACCTCGCAAGCTCGTGAGGGGCTCCTCTTGAAAGGAATGTACGTCCACAACAGCCAAACCAGTTTGAAGCTCGGCTAAACCAAAGTAAGTTACGACATCAAGTCTGCAAGGGGAGTTGCGAGCACCAACAAGCACGCTTTAAGCTTAGCCTAAGGAATGAAGTAGTAGTCTATTTACATGAGGGGCTTCCCCTCTCCAAAATGCTCTTACATCGTGAGGGGTCATACCCAAGCTTTCGCGTGCAGGTTCAAAATAAAGGAGTGAGGGCTCAGCCGGACATATCGCTCGCCTCGCCCCCGAATCACTTCCGGACAGGCTGCTGGCGCCGTCACTATCGCTGTCTACATCGCCATCAGCCGCATCACCATCGTCCGCTTTGCCATCAGCCACACGGCCATCGGTCGTGCCGCCATCGACTACGTCGCCCTCATCCGCAGCGACCACCACCGCATCATCATCGGAAGCAAATGCCCTAACCAGAGCGTCCATGTTGTCGTCCACCGCGCGAGGTTGCCCCGGATGACCGCGGGCACTGGGGCAATGGCGGCGGCAAAATCAAAGTCAGGATAGGTGTTCAGGAGATGGTTGAAGATGCGGGAGAATGCGCGCCCGAGGAGGCCTCAGCTCCTTTCATCCACAAGCTCGCGAGCCCTCTCAGCACGGCTCTCCACGCGCGTCACAACATCAGTGAAGAAGCGAAGATGGCGGGCATAATCCACGGTGTGGGGATGAGGGGCATGCTCATCGCAGATGGTACCAAGCGCCTGGTTGGCCTTCGTCCTGAGGTCCCGAAGCATGGGCGCGTGCTCACGCAGCAGCGTCTGCCTGCGAAGTGCCTCCTCCCTACTTTGCTGCACGAAGGACTCGGCGTTGTCGACTCACTGTTGAAGAGAGAGCAGCTCGGCACGGGCGGAAGCCAGCTCGGCTTGCACCGAGATCAGGGCAGCTGCGGCGGCTTTCTCGCGCTGTTCCGCCTCAGCCAGCCCTGACATAAGGGCAGTGGTCCTGCCCACACCTTCGGCTTCCACGAGCTTTAGCTTCAGGTCGTACCGGTCGGAAAGATCCGCGCGAGCATTGGCCACCTTGCGGTCGACCTCCTCTTGGGCCCTGGCCTCGCGCGCGCCGAAAGCATCCTCTGCTTGGGCGACTTGGCACTCCCTCGTCTCCAACCACTTGAGCTCAAGGCTGCGCTCCATGGCCTCCAGCAACAGTGCTTCCTCACGCCTCAAGATCTCCTCCTTGTCGGATGGGGAGCCCTTCATCGACACCAGGGCAGCTCTGCGTGCCTCCACCTGCTGCTCCAGGAAGGTGTTCAAGGCCTGGAGCTCCCGCCTGCGCTCCTCGGTGGCTGCGCGGCGATTGTCCGCCTCCCTGGCCTCCTCCAAGGCCCAGGCGCTGGCCTATCACGAGGTTGCCAGGGATGCCTCGGCCTCCGCATCGGCATGCTCGCGCTAGAGGCGCCCGAGGTTGATAGCCACCTTCAGGCGATGCCACTCCTCCACCAGCCGGAGGCCTTCGGCTTCAAGGCGAGCATCGACATCCGTGAGTTCTCCGCCGAGTCGACTCATCGCGCCCATTGCCTCCTGAAAGATCTCATGGCGGACGACACTCTGCCCATGCGCAAGCTTAAGCGTGCAACCAGGTCCGTCCCCCACAACAGGGGAGTTGATACGTCTCCGTCGTATCTACTTTTCCAAACACTTTTGCCCTTGTTTTGGACTCTAACTTGCATGATTTGAATGGAACTAACCCGGACTGACACTGTTTTCAGCAGAATTACCATGGTGTTATTTATGTGCAGAAACAAACGTTCTCGAAATGACCTGAAACTTCACGGAGCAACTTTTTGGAAAATATAAAAAATACCTGCAAAAGATGAAGGCCAGGGGGCCCACGACCTCTCCACGAGGGTGGGGGGCGCGCCCCCTACCTCGTGGGCCCCCTGGTGCCTCTCCGACTCCAACTCCAACTCTATATATTGTGTTTCGGGGAGAAAAAAAATCTAAGAGAAGAATTCATCGCGTTTTACGATACGGAGCCGCCGCCAAGCCCTAAAACCTCTCGGGAGGGCTGATCTGGAGTCCGTTCGGGGCTCCGGAGAGGGGAATACGTCGCCATCATCATCATCAACCATCCTCCATCACCAATTTCATGATGCTCACCGCCTTGCGTGAGTAATTCCATCGTAGGCTTGCTGGACGGTGATGGGTTGGATGGGATCTATCATGTAATCGAGTTAGTTTTGTTAGGGTTTGATCCCTAGTATCCACTATGTTCTGAGATTGATGTTGCTATGAATTTGCTATGCTTAATGCTTGTCACTAGGGCCTGAGTGCCATGATTTCAGATCTGAACCTATTATGTTTTTATCAGCATATGAGTGTTCTTGATCCTATGTTGCAAGTCTATAGTCACCTATTATGTGTTATGATCCATTAACCCTGAAGTGACAATAATCGGGATACTTACCGGTAATGTCCATAGTTTGAGGAGTTCATGTATTCACTATGTGTTAATGCTTTGTTCCGGTACTCTATTAAAAGGAGGCCTTAATATCCCTTAGTTTCCGTAAGGACCCCGCTGCCACGGGAGGGTAGGGCAAAAGAGTCATGCAAGTTCTTTTCCATAAGCATGTATGTCTATATTCGGAATACATGCCTACATTACATTGATGAACTGGAGCTAGTTCTGTGTACCCTAGGTTATGACTGTTACATGATGAACCGCATCCGACATAATTCTCCATCACCGATCCATTGCCTACGAGCTTTCCATACATTGTTCTTCGCTTATTTTCTTTTCCGTTGCTATTGCTATCATCACTACAAAACACCAAAAACATTACTTTTACTACTGTTACCTTTTGCTACCGTTACCACTACTATCATATTACTTTGCTACTAAACACTTTGCTGCAGATATTAAGTTTCTAGGTGTGGTTGAAATGACAACTCAGCTGCTAATACTTGAGAGTGTTCTTTGGCTCCGCTTGTGTCGAATCAATAAATTTGGGTTGAATACATTACCCTCAAAAACTGTTGCGATCCCCTATACTTGTGGGTTATCAAGACTATTTTCTGGCGCCATTGCCGGGGAGCATAGCTCTATTCTTTGAGTCACTTGGGATTTATATCTGCTTATCATTATGAAGAACTTGAAAGATCCAAGAACCAAGATTTATCCCTCAACTACGAGGGGAGGTAAGGAACTGCCATCTAGCTCTGCACTTGATTCACCTTCTGTTTTGAGTAAGCTTGCGACACCTGAACCTGCTTCTGCTATTCGTTCTGATATGTTGCATGTTATTGATGATGCTACTTCTACTATACATGATACTTATGATGAAACTACTTCTATGCTTGATACTACCGTGCCACTTGGTGAATTTCTTGATGAACAACTTGCTAGGGCTAGAGAGATTGAAAATATTGAATATGATAATACTGATGAAAATGATGATGAAGAGTCACTTGTTATTCCCGAGGGTTATGTTTTTGATCAAGAAGCCTATTTAGCTATTTTAGCTTGCAAAGATAGATACAAACTTAAGAGGTTATTAGCTAAATGGAATAAGCAATCTCTAAATGCTAGGATGAAGCCTCATCATGCTTTTGCTACTTCACCTATCCGTGTTACTGATAAGGATTATGAATTCTCTGTTGATCCTGATATAATTACTTTGATTGAATCTGATCCTTTTCATGGCTATGAATCTGAAACTGTTGTGGCACATCTTACTAAATTAAATGATATAGCTACCCTGTTCACTAAAGATGAGAGAACTCACTACTTTTATATCCTTAAAATATTTCCGTTCTCATTAAAGGGTGGTGCTAAGATATGGTTTAATTCTCTTGATCCTGGTTGTGTGCGTAGTCCCCAGGATATGATTTATTACTTCTCTGCTAAATATTTCCCTGCTCATAAGAAACAAGCTGCTTTAAGGGATATATATAATTTTGTGCAAATTAAAGAAGAGAGTCTCCCACAAGCTTGGGGGAGGCTTCTCCAATTACTTAATGCTTTGCCTGATCTTCCTCTTAAGAAAAATGAAATACTTGATATCTTTTATAATGGACTAACTGATGCCTCCAGAGATTACCTGGATAGTTGTGATGGTTCTGTTTTCAGGGACAGAACACCGGATGAAGCTGAAATTCTATTGAATAATATGTTGACAAATGAAAATAATTGGACACCTCCTGAGCCAGTTCCTAAGCCTATTCCTAAACCAACTCCGAAGAAGAGGGGTATTCTATTTCTCAGTCCTGAAGATATGCAAGAGGCAAAGAAATCTATGAAAAAAAAGGTATTAAAGCTGAAGATGTTAAGAATTTACCTCCTATTGAAGAAATACACGGTCTTAATTTACTGCCTATTGAAGAAACATATGATCTTGATCCATCACCTATTGAAGAAACTCATGGTCTTGATAACCCGACACAGGTAGTAAAGGTAAATTCTCTCTATAGATATGATAAAGCTGAAATCCCATTTACTAAGTTTGCTAGCCCATGCTTAGATGAGTTTGATAAATTTATGGCTAAGCAAGAAGATTTTAATGCTTATTTTGGTAGACAATTGAAATACAATTCAAATATGCTTGAACACTTGGGTGATTATATGGCTAATGTCAAAGGTGAACTTAAACTTATTAGTAAACATGCTTCTATGGTTACCACTCAAGTAGAACAAGTACATAAAGCTCAAAATGATTTGCTCAATGAATTGAATAGTAAGAATAATGATAATGCCGTTAGAGTGGCTACTAGAACTAGTAGAATGACTCAGGAACCTTTGTATCCTGAAGGCCATCCTAAGAGAATTGAGCAAGATTCTCAGAAAAATAATATAGACGCACCTAGTCCTTCTAAAAGGAAGAAAAAGAAAAATGATAGGACTTTGCATGCTTCTAGTGAACCTATTACTGAAACACCTGAGAATCCAAATGATATTTCTATTTCTGATGCTGAAACACAATCTGGTAATGAACCTGAAACTAGTAATAATGCTAATGATAATGCTCATGATGATGCTCAACCTAGTAATGATAATGATATAGAAATTGAACCTGCTGCTGATCTTGATAACCCACGGTCAAAGAATCAACGTTATGATAAGAAAGACTTTGTTGCTAGGAAACATGGTAAAGAAAGAGAACCATGGGTTCAGAACCCCATGCCTTTTCCTCCCAAACCATCCAAGAAAAAGGATGATGAGCATTTTGAGCGCTTTGCTGAAATGATCAGACCTATCTTTTTGCATATGCGATTAACTGATATGCTCAAAATGAATCCTTATGCTAAGTATATGAAAGAAATTGTTACAAATAAAAGAAAGATACCGGAAGCTGAAATTTCCACCATGCTTGCTAATTATACTTTTAAGGGTGGAATACCAAAGAAACTTGGAGATCCCAGTGTACCCACTATACCATGCTCCATTAAAAGAAACTATGTTAAAACTGCTTTATGTGATCTTGGAGCCGGTGTTAGTGTTATGCCTCTCTCTTTATATCGTAGACTTGATTTGAATAAGTTGACACCTACTGAAATATCTTTGCAAATGGCTGATAAATCAATTGCTATACTTGTCGGTATTTGTGAGGATGTGCCTGTTGTAATTGCAAATGTTACTATCTTAACGGGCTTTGTTATTCTTGATATCCCCGAGGACGATAGTATGTCTATTATTCTTGGAAGACCCCTTTTGAATACTGCAAGGGCTATTATTGATTGCACTAAAGGCAATATCACTTTTCATGTTAATGGTAATGAGCATACGATACACTTTCCGAGGAAACAACCTCAAGTTCACAGTATCAATTCTATTGGAAAAACTCCATCGATTATATTTGGAGGTTTTGAATTTCCTCTTCCTACTGTCAAGAAGAAATATGATATTCTTATTATTGGGGACGTGCATATCCCCGTTGAGGTAACATAGTGTTATTCAAAATTTCTCCTGTTCCATGTTATTCAGAATGAGTTCGTTAACAAGACTTGATCAACCTTGTTAGTGGATTCCTTTTGATGATCATGAGATGGATGGAACTAGAAGGCACAACTCTCTGTACCCTCCTTTTACTTTCTGTTATTTATATTAAATAAAATAAAAATAAATATTTTTCTGTCTGTTATCTGATTATCCATGCAATATAAAAATACCCCGAAAATAAAAGTTCTCCAAATGCCCTGAAATTTAAATATGATTTTTTCTAGAATATTTGAGAATATTTGGCACTGAGAACACAGCACAGGGGTCAACCACCTACCCACAAGGGTGGAGGGTGCGCCCCCTGCCTCGTGGGCCCACGGTGGCCCTCCTCCACTTATTCCTGCACCCACACACTTCTTCTTCCTCCCACAAACATGAATATCCAGCTCAAGCACGAGTTCTAGCTCATCTTGTTGCCATTCTCGATCTCCTTGCTCAAAGCACCTCTCACAAAACTGCTTGGGGAGATTGTTCCTTGGTATGTGACTCCTCCATTGGTCCAATTATTTCTTGTTCTAGTGCTTTATTCATTGCAAAATTTTGCTGCTTAGGTGACCCTGTTCTTGAGCTTGCATGTCAAATTTATATGGTCAAAAGTAGTTTTGATGCATGATATAGGCCCTAGGCACTTGTAGGAGTAGTTGCTATCAATATTATTGAGTTTGGTTTACTTTTATTTTGAAGTTACTAAAAATTTCAGAATTTTTCAGAAAATGATGAAGAGACTTTTGAGGGGCTCATCGAGCCAAAGCTCGAAGGAAAAGGCACCAAAGCCTAAGTATAATCTACCTCGCACCGCAGAGGTTCGGGCGTGTGAATGGCCTTCCGATGATTTCTTGAGAGAATCTGGGATTTATGAAGATTTTCATGAATTGGCTAAGAATGCAGGCCTCACCGCTTTCCTCCATGACCAATGCGATCAGTATCTCTTACCCACAAATTCCTTTGTGCAAAACTTTCATTTCCATTCTAGGAGCTCACCACCTACGGTGGAGTTTCATTTATATGATGAGCATAAGGAGATGTCACTTTATGATTTTTGTCGGGTTTGTTTAGTCCCTTTTGAGGGAAAGACAGAGGAACTACATCGAGATGATGTGGACGGGTTTATTGATACTATCACTGTAGGGGAAACAAGGAAGGTTTCCGATGAACGAATCCCTAGCATACATTTTCCTGTTTTACGCTATTTTGCATTATTTGCTAGTCGTTGTTTAATTGGTCGCGGAAACTGTGGAAACCTTAGTATCCCTGATATTATTATTTTGCTCCACGGTTTATACAGTGATAACTCTATTAGTATGGGCGGCATTATTGCTAAACGGTTAAGTCTGAACCGTACCAAGGGCCCCATCTTTGGAGGCATCTATGCTTCACGCCTAGCTGCACATTTTAACATACCTATTAGGAATTATGAGAAGGAAGAAAAAGTGTTGCCTCGTGTTTATCTAGATTATAAAAGTATGGTGGCACATGATTTTATTGTTAAGAATAGGGAAGGAGAGCTTAAATATAAATTGTTCTTTGATAAACATCATCCTGAGACTATTACGCTACCTGCTCCTTCTTTGTTTGATTTATCTACAGGGCGGTACCGTGTTCCGTTGAAGGCTATTCATGCCTACCGGAACCCTGCACCAGCTATGGAGCCAGAGCCGGAACCACAAGTTGATCCTTCACGACAGTCTAATTACCAGTGGGATCCAGAGATGATTGTCAGCCAGTGGCAATCGGAGTCTTCTTCTTCTTCGCAGTACGACCCCAGCTACTATTATGGATACCCGCCAGCCCAGCCGTGGCCATAGACCAACTTAGGCCAAAAGCCTAAGCTTGGGGGAGCACGTATTTCCCACTGAAAGGATCGAGAAGAGGTGTCTAGAGGGGGGGGGGGGTGATTAGACACTAAGTGCCAAAAGTTGCAGTTTTTAATATTCTTAAGTTTAAGTGGAGTTTAAGCACAAGTTTAACAAACACAATACATATCAAGCAAGCATGCAATGAGTATATGAGCAGCGGAAAGTAAAGCATGCAACTTGCAAGAATGTAAAGGGAAGGGTTTGGAGTATTCAAACGCAATTTGAGACACGAATGTTTTTGTCGTGGTTCCGATAGGTGGTGCTATCGTACATCCACGTTGATGGAGACTTCAACCCACGGAGGGTAATGGTTGTGCGAGTCCACGGAGGGCTCCACCCATGAAGGTTCCACGAAGAAGCAACCTTGTCCATTCCATCACGGCCGTCGCCCACGAAGGACTTGCCTCACTAGCGGTAGATCTTCACGAAGTAGGCGATCTCCTTGCCCTTACAAACTCCTTGGTTCAACTCCACAATCTTGTTGGAGGCTCCCAAGTGACACCTAGCCAATCTAGGAGACACCACTCTCCAAGAAGTAACAAATGGTGTGTTGATGATGAACTCCTTGCTCTTGTGCTTCAAATGATAGTCTCCCGAACACTCAACTCTCTCTCACAGGATTTGGATTTGGTAGAAAGAAGATTTGAATGGAAAGCAACTTGGGGAAGGCTAGAGATCAAGATTCATATGGTTGGAATGGAATATCTTGACATCAACACAAGTGTAGGTGGTTCTCTCTCAGAAAATGAGTATTGGAAGTGTAGGTATGTTCTGATGGCTCTCTCCATGAATGAAGAGTGGGTGGAGGGGTATATATAGCCTCCACACAAAATCTAACTGTTACTCACAGTTTGCCAAACTCGGTGGGACCGAATGGTTAAACTCGGTCGGACCGATTCAGCAAACCTAGTGACCGTTAGGATTTTCGGTGGGACTGAGATGCAACTCGGTAGGACCGACATGGTTAGGGTTAGGGCATAACGTAATCTCGGTGGGACCGATTACACAAACTCGGTGGGACCGATTTTGGTTATAAGCTAACCAGAGAGTTGGTCAGGCAAACTCGGTGAGACCGATTACACAAACTCGGTGGGATCGATTTTGGTAATAAGCTAACCAGAGGGTTTGCATTGTAATCTCGGTAGTACCGATTGATCAAACTTGGTGAGACCGATTTTGGTAATGGACATACACAGAGAGATTACAATCCCATCTTGGTGAGACCGAGATCCCTATCGGTGAAACCGATTTGCTAGGGTTTGTGGCAGTGGCTATGACATCTGAAACTCGGTGGCGCCGGATAGATAGAATTAGTGGGGCCGATTTTGACTTTTGGTTTAGGTCATATGTGGATGTGGGAAGGTAGTTGAGGGTTTTGGAGCATATCACTAAGCACTTTGAGCAAGCAAGCCATTAAGCAACAACTCATCCCCTCTTGATAGTATTGGCTTTTCCTATAGACTCAATGTGATCTTGGATCACTAAAATAGAAAATGTAGAGTCTTGATCTTGAAGCTTGAGCCAATCCTTTGTCCTTAGCATCTTGAAGGGGTTCCACATCCTCTAGTCCATGCCACTCCATTGTTGAACTTATCAGAAACATACTAGGTAAAAGTGTTAGTCCAACAAGAGATATGTTGACATTAATTACCAAAACCACCCAGGGAGCACTTGTGCTTTCAATCTCTAGATGAAGTTTGGATGCAGAATATGCAAAACAAAAAGGAAAGAAAAGAAACTAAAAGTTCTAGATGAAGTTTGAAAGGGGAAACAAATATGCAAATGCAAAAGCATGGAGAAACACTAGAGAACTACATCTAGAAATGGTCGGTGACAGAGTCACCTATGTTAGAGTATGTTGACTTAGGAGTCAAGTGAGAGCACTTGATCATAGGTCATACTCATCGTTTAAGCTCAAAATGGGGTTAACATTTTTCGTTTAAGCATCTTGATGTATTCACATCTTGTCAAGTTGCTTTGGCTCATGACTTGGAGTAAAGCTTCTCTAAGATGGAATAACATACCTTGGGTGGTGGTCTTGATCTTGCACATGTAGTTGAACTTGTGTGGGTTGCTCAAGATTGATGTAGTTCATCAAGAGTTGGGAGCACCACTTGGAGTTTGAGTTCATCTACCTACATGGGTTAGTTTTGCAAGGAAGAGCACTTGTGTATCCAAAATGACAATCATGAGACTCAACATAGAATTTGCCAAAGGATATGTTTGAATGGTTTCATGCTTCCTTGTCTTCAACCACCATTGTGTAGAGACTTGGTGATGTAGAGATTGCTCAAGATGTGAGTGAGTTGCAATCTCATAGATTTAGATTCAACCAAGTACCTACACGGGTTAGATAACATGCAAGGTACAAATATATCCAAGATATATGAATAGCATTATAAGAGAAATATCGAGGATTAGTCAAAGGCTCATGCCCCGCATGTATCAAATGGAGTTCCTACTCCAAGTTTGAAGCATCAATGATGTTCAATTCACCTCTCAACCTGCAAAACACTTTCTCATCAAGTGGTTTAGTGAATATATCCGCCAATTGCTTATCGGTGCGAACATGCTTAAGGTTAATGTCCCCTTTTGCAACATGATCTCGAATGAAATGATGACGAACTTCAATATGCTTGGTTCGAGAATGTTGCACGGGATTGTGAGCAATCTTAATAGCACTTTCATTGTCACATAGAAATGGAACATGTTTCACATATATGAAGAAAATATGCCCTAGAGGCAATAATAAAGTTATTATTTATTTCCTTATATCATGATAAATGTTTATTATTCATGCTAGAATTGTATTAACGGGAAACATAATACATGTGTGAATACATAGACAAACAGAGTGTCACTAGTATGCCTCTACTTGACTAGCTCGTTAATCAAAGATGGTTATGTTTCCTAACCATAGACAAAGAGTTGTTATTTGATTAACGAGGTCACATCATTAGTTGAATGATCTGATTGACATGACCCATTCCATTAGCTTACCACCCGATCGTTTAGTATGTTGCTATTGCTTTCTTCATGACTTATACATGTTCCTATAACTATGAGATTATGCAACTCCCGTTTGCCGGAGGAACACTTTGTGTGCTACCAAACGTCACAACGTAACTGGGTGATTATAAAGGAGCTCTACAGGTGTCTCCAAAGGTAGATGTTGGGTTGGCGTATTTCGAGATTAGGATTTGTCACTCCGATTGTCGGAGAGGTATCTCTGGGCCCTCTCGGTAATGCACATCACATAAGCCTTGCAAGCATTGCAACTAATAAGTTAGTTGCGGGATGATGTATTACGGAACGAGTAAAGAGACTTGCCGGTAACGAGATTGAACTAGGTATTTGATACCGATGATCGAATCTCGGGCAAGTAACATACCGATGACAAAGGGAACAACGTATGTTGTTATGCGGTCTGACCGATAAAGATCTTCGTAGAATATGTAGGAGCCAATATGGGCATCCAGGTCCCGCTATTGGTTATTGACCGAAGACGTGTCTCGGTCATGTCTACATTGTTCTCGAACCGTAGGGTCCGCACGCTTAACGTTACAATGACAGTTATTATGAGTTTATGCATTTTGATGTACCGAAGTTAGTTCGGAGTCCCGGATGTGATCACGGACATGACGAGGAGTCTCGAAATGGTCGAGACATAAAGATTGATATATTGGATGACTATATCCGGACACCGGAAGTGTTCCGGATGATTTCGGAGAAAACCGGAGAGCCGGAGGGGTTACCGGAACCCCCCGGGGAAGTAATGGGCCTTATTGGGCCTGAGGGGAGAGAGAGGGCAGCAGCCCAAGAGGTGGCGCCCCCCCCCCTCAAGGGAGTCCGAATTGGACTAGGAGGGGAGGGCGCGGCCCCCCCTTTCCCTCTCCCTCTCCCTCTCTTTCCGTCCCCCAAGTCTCCTAGTTGGACTAGGAAAGGGGAGTCCTACTCCCACTAGGAGGAGGACTCCCCCTCCCTTGGCACGCCCCATAGGCCGGTCGGCCTCCCCCTTGCTCCTTTATATACGGGGGTAGGGGGCACCTCTAGACACACAAGTTGATCGTTCCTTAGCCGTGTGCGGTGCCCCCTGCCACCATATTCCACCTCGATCATATCGTTGTAGTGCTTAGGCGAAGCCCTACGTCGGTAGATCATCAAGATCATCATCACGCCGTCGTGCTGACGGAACTCCTCCCTGAAGCTTTGCTGGATCGGAGCCCGGGGATCGTCATCGAGCTGTACGTGTGCTAAGAACTCAGAGGTGCCGGAGTAACGGTGCTTGGATCGGTCGGATCGGAAAGAAGACGTACGACTACTTCCTCTATGTTGTGTCAACGCTTCCGCAGTCGGTCTGCGTGGGTATGTAGACAACACTCTCCCCTCTCGTTGCTGTGCATCACCATGATCTTGCGTGTGCGTAGGAAAATTTTGAAATTACTACGTTCCCCAACAGTGGTATCAGAGCCTAGGTTTTATGGTTTGATGTTATTTGCCCGAGTAGAACACAAGTGAGTTGTGGACGATATAAGTCATACTACCTACCAGCATGTCATACTTTGGTTCGGCGGTATTGTTGGACGAGACGACCCGGACCAACCTTACACGTACGCTGACGCGAGACCGGTTCCCCCGACGTGCTTTGCACACAGGTGGCTTGCGGGCGACTGTCTCTCCAACTTTAGTTGAACCGAGTGTGGCTACGCCCGGTCCTTGCGAAGGTTAAAACGGAGTCTATTTGACAAACTATCATTGTGGTTTTGATGCGTAGGTGAGATTGGTTCTTACTTAAGCCCGTAGCAGCCACATAAAACTTGCAACAACAAAGTAGAGGACGTCTAACTTGTTTTTGCAGGGCATGTTGTGATGTGATATGGCCAAGACATGATGCTAATTTTTTATTGTATGAGATGATCATGTTTTGTAACCGAGTTATCGGCAACTGGCAGGAGCCATATGGTTGTCACTTTATTGTATGCAATGCAATCGCGATGTAATGCTTTACTTTATCACTAAGCGGTAGCGATAGTTGTGGAAGCATAAGATTGGCGAGACGACAACAATTCTACGATGGAGATCAAGGTGTCGCGCCGGTGACGATGGTGATCATGACAGTGCTTCGGAGATGGAGATCACAGGCACAAGATGATGATGGCCATATCATATCACTTATATTGATTGCATGTGATGTTTATCTTTTATGCATCTTATCTTGCTTTGATTGACGGTAGCATTATAAGATGATCTCTCACTAATTATCAAGAAGTGTTCTCCCTGAGTATGCACCGTTGCGAAAGTTCTTCGTGCTGAGATACCACGTGATGATCGGGTGTGGTAGGCTCTACGTTCAAATACAACGGGTGCAAAACAGTTGCACACGCGGAATACTCAGGTTATACTTGATGAGCCAAGCATATACAGATATGGCCTCGGAACACGGAGACCGAAAGGTCGAACGTGAATCATATAGTAGATATGATCAACATAGTGATGTTCACCAATGAAACTACTCCATCTCACGTGATGATCGGACATGGTTTAGTTGATTTGGATCACGTGATCACTTAGAGGATTAGAGGGATGTCTATCTAAGTGGGAGTTCTTAAGTAATATGATTAAATTGAACTTAAATTTATCATGAACTTAGTCCTGGTAGTATTTTGCAAATTATGTTGTAGATCAATAGCTCGCGTTGTTGCTTCCCTGTGTTTATTTTGATATGTTCCTAGAGAAAATTGTGTTGAAAGATATTAGTAGCAATGATGCGGATTGGATCCATGATCTGAGGTTTATCCTCATTGCTGCACAAAAGAATTATGTCCTTGATGCACCGCTAGATGACAGACCTATTGCAGGAGCAGATGCAGACGTTATGAACGTTTGGCTAGCTCAATATGATGACTACTTGATAGTTTAAGTGCACCATGCTTAACGGCTTAGAATCGGGACTTCAAAGACGTTTTGAACATCATGGACCATATGAGATGTTCCAGGAGTTGAAGTTAATATTTCAAGCAAATACCCGAGTTGAGAGATATGAAGTCTCTAACAAGTTCTGTAGCTAAAAGATGGAGGAGAATCGCTCAACTAGTGAGCATGTGCTCAGATTGTCTGGGTACTACAATCGCTTGAATCAAGTGGGAGTTAATCTTCCAGATAAGATAGTGATTGACAGAATTCTCTAGTCACCACCACCAAGTTAGTAGAACTTTGTGATGAACTATAATATGCAAGGGATAACGGAAACAACTCCCAAGCTCTTCGTGATGCTGAAATCAACGAAGGTAGAAATCAAGAAAAACATCAAGTGTTGATGGTTGACAAGACCACTAGTTTCAAGAAAAGGGCAGAGGGAAGAAGGGGAACTTCAAGAAGAATAGCAAGCAAGTTGCTGCTCAAGTGAAGAAGCCCAAGTCTGGTCCTAAGCCTGAGACTAAGTGCTTCTACTGCAAAGGGACTGGTCACTGGAAGCGGAACTACCCCAAGTGATTGGCAGATAAGAAGGATGGCAAGGTGAACATAAGTATATTTGATATACATGTTATTAATGTGTACTTTACTAGTGTTTATAGCAACCCCTCAGTATTTGATACTAGTTCAGTTGCTAAGAGTAGTAACTCGAAATGGGAGTTGCAGAATAAACAGAAACTAGTAAAAGTCGAGGTGACGATGTGTGTTGGAAGTAGTTCCAAGATTGATATGATCATCATCGCACTCTCCCTATACTTTCGGGATTAGTGTTGAAACTAAATAAGTGTTATTTGGTGTTTGCGTTGAGCATGAATATGATTTGATCATGTTTATTGCAATACGGTTATTCATTTAAGTTAGAGAACAATTGTTGTTCTGTTTACATGAATAAAACCATATATGGTTACACACCCAATGAAAATGGTTCATTGGATCTCGATCGTAGTGATACACATATTCATAATATTGAAACCAAAAGATGCAAAGTTAATAATGATAAGTGCAACTTATTTGTGGCACTGCCGTTTAGGTCATATTGGTGTAAAGCGCATGAAGAAACTCCATGCTGATGGGCTTTTGGAATCACTTGATTATGAATCAGTTGATGCTTGCGAACCATGCCTCATGGGCAAGATGACTAAGACTCTGTTCTTCGGAACAATGGAGCGAGCAACAGATTTGTTGGAAATCATACATACTGATGTATGTGGTCTGATGAATATTGAGGTTCGCGATAGGTATCATTATTTTCTGATCTTCACAGATGATTTGAGTAGATATGAGTATATCTACTTGATGAAACATAAGTCTGAAACATTTGAAAAGTTCAAAGAATTTCAGAGTGAAGTGGAGAATCATCGTAACAAGAAAATAAGGCTTCTACGATCTGATCGCGGAGACAAATATTTGAGTTACGAGTTTGGTCTTCAATTAAAACAATGTGGAATAGCTTCACAAATTCGTGCCACCCGGAACACCACAACATAATGGTGTGTCTGAACGTCATAGCCGTACTTTATTAGATATAGTGCAAATCTATGATGTTTCTTACCGATTTACCACTATCGTTTTTGAGGTTATGCATTAAAGACAGCTGCATTCACGTTAAAAAGGGGCACCATCTAAGTCCGTTGAGACGACACAATCTGAACTGTGGTTTAGCAAGAAACCAAAGTTGTCGTTTCTTAAAGTTTGGGGTTGTGATGCTTATGTGAAAAAGTTTCATCCTGATAAGCTCAAACTCAAATCGGAGAAATATGTCTTCATAGGATACCCAAAGGAGACTGTTGGGTACACCTTCTATCACAGATCCGAAGGCAAGACATACGTTGCTAAGAATGGATCCTTTCTAGAGAAGGAGTTTCTCTCGAAAGAAGTGAGTGGGAGGAACGTAGAAAACTTGATAAGGTAATTGTACCTTCTCCCTTATTGGAAAGTAGTTCATCACAGAAATCTGTTCTTGTGACTACTACACCAATTAGTGAGGAAGCTAATGATGATGATCATGTAACTTCAGATCAAGTTACTACCGAATCTCGTAGGTAAACCAGAGTGAGATCCGCACCAGAGTGGTATGGTAATCCTGTTCTGGAAGTCATGTTACTAGACCATGACGAACTTGCGAACTATGAGGAAGCGATGATGAGCCCAGATTCCGCAAAATGGTTTGAGGCCATGAAATCTGAGATATGATCCATGTATGAGAACAAAGTATGGACTTTGATGGATTTGCCCGATGATCAGCAAGTCATAGAAAATGAATGGATCTTCAAGAGGAAGACGGACGCTGATAGTAGTGTTACTATCTACCAAGCTAGAATTGTCGCAAAAAGTTTTCGACAAGTTCAAAGTGTTGACTACGATGAGAGTTTCTCACTCGTATCTATGCTTAAGTCTGTTCGAATCATGTTAGCAATTGCCACATTTTATGAAATCTGGCAACTGGATAAACAAAACTGCATTCCTTAATGGATTTATTAAAGAAGAGTTGTATACGATGCAACTAGAAGGTTTTGTCAATCCTAAAGGTGTTAACAAAATATGCAAGCTCCAGCAATCCATCTATGGACTGGTACAAGCATCTCGGAGTTGGAATATACGCTTTGATGAGTTGATCAAAGCATATAGTTTTATACAGACTTACGGTGAAACCTGTATTTACAAGAAAGTGAGTGGGAGCACTACAACATTTCTGATAAGTATATGTGAATATCATATTGTTGATCGGAAATAATGTAGAATTATTCTGTAAAGCATAAAGGAGTGTTTTAAAGGAGTTTTTCAAAGAAAGACTTCGGTGAAGCTGCTTACATATTGAGCTTCAAGATCTATAGAGATAGATCAAGACGCTTGATAAGTTTTTCAATGAGTACATACCTTAACAAGATTTTGAAGTAGTTCAAAATGGAGCAGTCAAAGAAAGAGTTCTTGCCTGTATTACAAGGTGTGAAGTTGAGTAAGACTCAAAGCCCGACCACGACAGAAGATAGAAAGAGAATGAAAGTCATTCCCTATGCCTCGGCCATAGGTTCTATAAAGTATGTCATGCTGTGTACCAGATCTATTGTATACCCTGCACTGATTTGGTAAGGGAGTACAATAGTGATCTAGGAGTAGATCACTGGACAACGGTCAGAATTATCCTTAGTGAAATAAGGATATGTTTCTCGATTATGGACATGACAAAAGGGTTCGTCGTAAAGGGTTACGCCGATGCAAGTTTTGACACTAATCTAGATGACTCTAAGTCCCGGTCTAGATACATATTGAAAGTGGGAGCAATTAGCTAGAGTAGCTCCATGCAGAGCATTGTTGACATAGAAATTTGCAAAATACATGTGGATCTGAATGTGGCAGACCCGTTGACTAAAATTCTCTCACAAGCAAAACATGATCACACCTTAGTACTCTTTGGGTGTTAATCACATAACGATGTGAACTAGATTACCGAATCTAGTAAACCTTTTGGGTGTTGGTCACATGGCGATGTGAACTATGGGTGTTAATCACATGATGATGTGAACTATCGATGTTAATCACATGGAGATGTGATCTAGATTATTGACTCTAGTGCAAGTGGGAGACTGAAGGAAATATGCCCTAGAGGCAATAATAAAGTTATTATTTATTTCCTTATATCATGATAAATGTTTATTATACATGCTAGAATTGTATTAACCAGAAACATAATACATGTGTGAATACATAGACAAACAGAGTGTCACTAGTATGCCTCTACTTGACTAGCTCGTTAATCAAAGATGGTTATGTTTCCTAACCATAGACAAAGAGTTGTTATTTGATTAACGAGGTCACATCATTAGTTGAATGATCTGATTGACATGACCCATTCCATTAGCTTAGCACCCGATTGTTTAGTATGTTGCTATTGCTTTCTTCATGACTTATACATGTTCCTATGACTATGAGATTATGCAACTCCCGTTTGCTGGAGGAACACTTTGTGTGCTACCAAACGTCACAACGTAACTGGGTGATTATAAAGGAGCTCTACAGGTGTCTCAAAGGTAGATGTTGGGTTGGCGTATTTCGAGATTAGGATTTGTCACTCCGATTGTCGGAGAGGTATCTCTGGGCCCTCTCGGTAATGCACATCACATAAGCCTTGCAAGCATTGCAACTAATAAGTTAGTTGCGGGATGATGTATTACGGAACGAGTAAAGAGACTTGCCGGTAACGAGATTGAACTAGGTATTTGATACCGATGATCGAATCTCGGGCAAGTAACATACTGATGACAAAGGGAACAACGTATGTTGTTATGCGGTCTGACCGATAAAGATCTTCATAGAATATGTAGGAGCCAATATGGGCATCCAGGTCCCGCTATTGGTTATTGACCGGAGACGTGTCTCGGTCATGTCTACATTGTTCTCGAACCGTAGGGTCCGCACGCTTAACGTTACGATGACAGTTATTATGAGTTTATGCATTTTGATGTACCGAAGTTAGTTCGGAGTCCCGGATGTGATCACGGACATGATGAGGAGTCTCGAAATGGTCGAGACATAAAGATTGATATATTGGATGACTATATTCGGACACCGGAAGTGTTCCGGATGATTTCGGAGAAAACCGGAGAGCCGGAGGGGTTACCGGAACCCCCGGGGGAAGTAATGGGCCTTATTGGGCCTGAGGGGAGAGAGAGGGCAGCAGCCCAAGAGGTGGCGCGCCCCCCCTCAAGGGAGTCCGAATTGGACTAGGAGGGGAGGGCGCGGCCCCCCCTTTCCCTCTCCCTCTCCCTCTCTTTCCTTCCCCCAAGTCTCCTAGTTGGACTAGGAAAGGGGAGTCCTACTCCCACTAGGAGGAGGAATCCCCCTCCGTTGGCGCGCCCCATAGGCCAGCCGGCCTCCCCCTTGCTCCTTTATATACGGGGGCAGGGGGGCACCTCTAGACACACAAGTTGATCGTTCCTTAGCCGCGTGCGGTGGCCCCTGCCACCATATTCCACCTCGATCATATCGTTGTAGTGCTTAGGCGAAGCCCTACGTCGGTAGAACATCAAGATCGTCATCACGCCGTCGTGCTGACAGAACTCCTCCCCGAAGCTTTGCTGGATCGGAGCCCGGGGATCGTCATCGAGCTGTACGTGTGCTAAGAACTCGGAGGTGCCGGAGTAACGGTGCTTGGATCGCTCGGATCGGAAAGAAGACGTACGACTACTTCCTCTATGTTGTGTTAATGCTTCCGCAGTCGGTCTGCGTGGGTACGTAGACAACACTCTCCCCTCTCGTTGCTGTGCATCACCATGATCTTGCGTGTGCGTAGGAAAATTTTGAAATTACTACGTTCCCCAACAATATATCCCATAATCTTTAAGAGTTTGGGTCATCCAAAGTAATTGAGCGCAACATGAACCAGCGGCAATGTATTCCGCTTCGCTGGTGGATAAGGATACCGAGTTTTGTTTCTTGGAAGACCAAGACACAAGAGATCTACCAAGGAATTTACAAGTACCCAAAGTAGATTTTCTATCAACCTTGTCTCCGGCATAGTCCGAATCGGAGTAGCCAACAAGATCAAAAGAGGACCTCTTAGGATACCAAATGCCAAAATTTGGTGTATGGATTAGGTATCTCACTATCCTTTTCACAGCCTTAAGATGACATTCTTTAGGAGCAGCTTGATATCGTGCACACATGCACACACTTAGCATAATATCGGGACGAGAGGCACATAGATATAACAATGAACCAATCATAGAGCGATAAACCTTTTGATCAACCGGTTCACCATCTTTGGTCAAATCAAGATGTCCACTAGTAGGCATGGGTGTAGTCATACCTTTGCATTCTTGCATATTGAAATTCTTGAATAAGTCCTTGGTGTACTTCGTTTGAGAGACAAAGGTACCTTCCTTAGTTTGCTTGATTTGCAAACCGAGAAAGAATTTGAGTTCACTCATCATAGACATCTCAAACTTCCCCGACATTAGCTTTCCAAACTTCTCACTAAAATGAGGGTTAGTTGAACCAAATATGATATCATCAACATAAATTTGGCACACAAATAGTTCTCCATTAACCCTTTTAGTAAAAAGAGTAGAATCAATTTTACCAATTTCAAAGCCTTTTTCAATAAGGAACTTGGTCAAGCATTTATACCATGCTCTAGGAGCTTGTTAAAGACCATAAAGGGCTTTGTGAAGTTTGTAAACATGATTAGGTTTCTTAGTATTGACGAAGCCGGGAGGTTGCTTAACATAAACTTCTTCCTCAATTTTTCCATTTAGAAAAGCACTTTTAATGTCCATTTGGTACAAGGTGATATCATGGTAATTAGCATAAGCAAGTAAGATGCGAATGGACTCAAGTCTAGCAACGGGAGCATATGTCTCTGAAGGAAATATGCCCTAGAGGCAATAATAAAGTTATTATTTATTTCCTTACATCATGATAAATGTTTATTATTCATGCTAGAATTGTATTAACCGGAAACATAATACATGTGTGAATACATAGACCAACAGAGTGTCACTAGTATGCCTCTACTTGACTAGCTCGTTAATCAAAGATGGTTATGTTTCCTAACCATGAACAAGGAGTTGTTATTTGATTAACGAGGTCACATCATTAGTAGAATGATCTGATTGACATGACCCATTCCATTAGCTTAGCACCCGATCGTTTAGTATGTTGCTATTGCTTTCTTCATGACTTATACATGTTCCTATAACTATGAGATTATGCAACTCCCGTTTACCGGAGGAACACTTTGGGTACTACCAAACGTCACAACGTAACTGGGTGATTATAAAGGAGTACTACAGGTGTCTCCAATGGTAGATGTTGGGTTGGCGTATTTCGAGATTAGGGTTTGTCACTCCGATTGTCGGAGAGGTATCTCTGGGCCCTCTCGGTAATGCACATCACATAAGCCTTGCAAGCACTGCAACTAATAAGTTAGTTGTGAGATGATGTATTACGGAACGAGTAAAGAGACTTGCCGGTAATGAGATTGAACTAGGTATTGGATACCGACGATCGAATCTCGGGCAAGTAACGTACCGATGACAAAGGGAACAACGTATGTTGTTATGCGGTCTGACCGATAAAGATCTTCGTAGAATATGTAGGAGCCAATATGGGCATCCAGGTCCCGCTATTGGTTATTGACCGGAGACGTGTCTCGGTCATGTCTACATTGTTCTCGAACCGTAGGGTCCGCACGCTTAACGTTACGATGACAGTTATTATGAGTTTATGCATTTTGATGTACCGAAGGTTGTTCGGAGTCCCGGATGAGATCACGGACATGACGAGGAGTCTCAAAATGGTCGAGACGTAAAGATTGATATATTGGAAGCCTATGTTTGGGCACCGGAAGTGTTCCGGGTGAAATCGGGATTTTACCGGATTACCGGGAGGGTTACCGGAACCCCCCGGGAGGCAAATGGGCCTATTGGGCCTTAGTGGAAAAGAGAGAAGGGGCAGCCCACATGCTAGCCGGCCGAACCCCCCTTCCCTAGTCCTATTAGGACTAGGAGAAGGGGCCGGCCCCCCTCTCTTCTCTTTCTCCCGAAGAGTCCTACTAGGAATATGATTTGGGGGAAGGAGTCCTACTCCCGGTAGGAGTGGGACTCCTCCCTGCGCCTCCCTCCTAGCCAGCCGACCCCCTTGCCCCTGGCCTTTATATACGGGGGCAGGGGGCACCCCATAGACACACAACTTGATCCTTGAGATCGTTCCTTAGCCGTGTGCGGTGCCCCCTGCCACCAAATTCCACCTCGATCGTACCGTTGTAGTGCTTAGGCGAAGCCCTGCGTCGGTAGTACATCAAGATCGTCATCACGCCGTCGTGCTGACGGAACTCTTCCTCGACGCCTTGCTAGATCGGAGCCCGAGGAACGTCATCGAGCTGAACGTGTGCTAAGAACTCGGAGGTGCCGGAGTAACGGTGCTTGGATCGGTCCGATCGGGAAGAAGACGTACGACTACTTCCTCTACGTTGTGTGATCGCTTCCGCAGTCGGTCTGCGTTGGTACGTAGACAACACTCTCCCCTCTCGTTGCTGTGCATCACCATGATCTTGCGTGTGCGTAGGAATTTTTTTGAAATTACTGCGTTCCCCAACAGTGGCATCCGAGCCTAGGTTTTATGGTTTGATGTTATATGCACGAGTAGAACACAAGTGAGTTGTGGGCGATACAAGTCATACTGCCTACCAGCATGTCATACTTTGGTTCGGCGGTATTGTTGGTTGAGACGATCCGGACCAACCTTACGCGTACTCTTACGCGAGACCGGTTCCCTCGACGTGCTTTGCACATAGATGGCTTGCGGAAGACTGTCTCTCCAACTTTAGTTGAACCAAGTGTGACTACGCCCGGTCCTTGAGAAGGTTAAAACGGAGTCTATTTGACAAACTATCGTTGTGGTTTTGATGCGTAGGTGAGATGAGTTCTTACTTAAGCCCGTAGCAGCCACGTAAAACTTGCAACAACAAAGTAGAGGACGTCTAACTTGTTTTTGCAGGGTATGTTGTGATGTGATATGGTCAAGGCATGATGCTGATTTTATTGTATGAGATGATCATGTTTTGTAACTAAGTTATCGGCAACTGGCAGGAGCCATATGGTTGTCGCTTTATTGTATGCAATGCAATCGCGATGTAATGCTTTACTAGATTACTAAACGGTAGTAATAGTCGTGGAAGCATAAGATTGGCGAGACGACAATGATGCTACGATGGAGATCAAGGTGTCGCGCCGGTGATGATGGTGACCATGACGGTGCTTCGGAGATGGAGATCACAAGCACAAGATGATGATGGCCATATCATATCACTTATATTGATTGCATGTGATGTTTATCCTTTTATGCATCTTATCTTGCTTTGATTGACGGTAGCATTATAAGATGATCTCTCACTAAATTATCAAGAAGTGTTCTCCCTGAGTATGCACCGTTGCCAAAGTTCGTCGTGCCCAGACACCACGTGATGATCGGGTGTGATAAGCTCTACGTCCATCTACAACGGGTGCAAGCCAGTTTTGCACACGCAGAATACTCAGGTTATACTTGACGAGCCTAGCATATGCAGATATGGCCTCGGAACATAGAGACCGAAAGGTCGAGCGTGAATCATATAGTAGATATGATCAACATGACGATGTTCACCATTGAAAACTACTCCATCTCACGTGATGATCGGTTATGGTTTAGTTGATTTGGATCACGTGATCACTTAGAGGATTAGAGGGATGTCTATCTAAGTGGGAGTTCCTAAGTAATTTGATTAACTGAACTTAAACTTATCATGAACTTAGTACCTGATAGTATCTTGCTTGTTTATGTTGCTTGTAGATAGATGGCTCGTGCTATTGTTCCGTTGAATTTTAATGCGTTCCTTGAGAAAGCAAAGTTGAAAGATGATGGTAGCAATTACACGGACTGGGTCCGTAACCTGAGGATTATCCTCATTGCTGCACAGAAGAATTACGTCCTGGAAGCACCGCTGGGTGACAGGCCTGCTGCTGGAGCAACGCCAGATGTTATGAACGTCTGGCAGAGCAAAGCTGATGACTACTCGATAGTTCAGTGCGCCATGCTTTACGGCTTAGAATCGGGACTTCAACGACGTTTTGAACGTCATGGAGCATATGAGATGTTCCAGGAGTTGAAGTTAATATTTCAAGCAAATGCCCGAATTGAGAGATATGAAGTCTCCAATAAGTTCTATAGCTGTAAGATGGAGGAGAACAGTTCTGTCAGTGAGCATATACTCAAAATGTCTGGGTATAATAATCACTTGATTCAGATGGGAGTTAATCTTCCAGATGATTGCGTCATTGACAGAATTCTCCAATCACTACCACCAAGCTACAAGAGCTTCGTGATGAACTATAATATGCAAGGGATGAACAAGACTATTCCCGAGCTCTTCGCAATGCTGAAAGCTGCGGAGGTAGAAATCAAGAAGGAGCATCAAGTGTTGATGGTTAACAAAACCACTAGTTTCAAGAAAAAGGGCAAAGGGAAGAAGAAGGGAAACTTCAAGAAGAACAGCAAGCAAGTTGCTGCTCAGGAGAAGAAACCCAAGTCTGGACCTAAGCCTGAAACTGAGTGCTTCTACTGCAAGCAGACTGGACACTGGAAGCGGAACTGCCCCAAGTATTTGGCGGATAAGAAGGATGGCAAAGTGAGCAAAGGTATATGTGATATACATGTTATTGATGTGTACCTTACTAGAGCTCGCAGTAGCACCTGGGTATTTGATACTGGTTCTGTTGCTAATACTTGCAACTCGAAACAGGGACTACGGAATAAGCGGACACTAGCAAAGGACGAGGTGACGATGCGCGTGGGAAACGGTTCCAAAGTCGATGTGATCGCGGTCGGCACGCTACCTCTACATCTACCTTCGGGATTAATATTAGACCTAAATAATTGTTATTTGGTGCCAGCGTTGAGCATGAACATTATATCTGGATCTTGTTTAATGCGAGACAGTTATTCATTTAAATCAGAGAATAATGGTTGTTCTATTTATATGAATAATATCTTTTATGGTCATGCACCTTTGAAGAGTGGTCTATTCTTGTTGAATCTCGAAGATAGTGATACACATATTCATAATGTAGAAGCCAAAAGATGCAAAGTTAATAATGATAGTGCAACTTATTTGTGGCACTGCCGTTTAGGTCATATCGGTGTAAAGCGCATGAAGAAACTCCATACTGATGGGCTTTTGGAATCACTTGATTATGAATCACTTGGTACTTGCGAACCGTGCCTCATAGGCAAGATGACTAAAACTCCGTTCTCCGGTACTATGGAGAGAGCAACAGATTTGTTGGAAATCATACATACCGATGTATGTGGTCCGATGAATATTGAGGCTCGTGGCGGATATCGTTATTTTCTCACCTTCACAGATGATTTAAGCAGATATGGGTATATCTACTTAATGAAACATAAATCTGAAACATTTGAAAGGTTCAAAGAATTTCAGAGTGAAGTTGAAAATCATCGTAACAAGAAAATAAAATTTCTACGATCTGATCGTGGAGGAGAATATTTGAGTTACGAGTTTGGTGTACATTTGAAAAATTGTGGAATAGTTTCGCTACTCACGCCACCCGGAACACCACAGCGTAATGGTGTGTCCGAATGTCGTAATCGTACTTTACTAGATATGGTGCGATCTATGATGTCTCTTACTGATTTACCGCTATCGTTTTGGGGTTATGCTTTAGAGACGGCCGCATTCACGTTAAATAGGGCACCATCAAAAACCGTTGAGACGACGCCTTATGAACTATGGTTTGGCAAGAAACCAAAGTTGTCGTTTCTTAAAGTTTGGGGCTGCGATGCTTATGTGAAAAAGCTTCAACCTGATAAGCTCGAACCCAAAGCGGAGAAATGTGTCTTCATAGGATACCCAAAGGAAACTGTTGGGTATACCTTCTATCACAGATCCGAAGGCAAGACATTCGTTGCTAAGAATGGATCATTTCTAGAGAAGGAGTTTCTCTCGAAAGAAGTGAGTGGGAGGAAAGTACAACTTGACGAGGTAACTGTACCTGCTCCCTTATTGGAAAATAGTACATCACAGAAAACTGTTTCTGCGACACCTATGCCAATCGGTGAGGAAGCTAATGATGATGATCATGAAGCTTCAGAACAAGATACTACTGAACCACGTAGATCAACCAGAGTGAGATCCGCACCAGAGTGGTACGGTAATCCAGTTCTGGAAGTCATGATGCTAGATCATGATGAACCTACGAACTATGAAGAAGCGATGGTGAGCCCAGATTCCGCAAAGTGGCTTGAGGCCATGAAATCTGAGATGGGATCCATGTATGAGAACAAAGTATGGACTTTGGTTGACTTGCCCGATGATCGGCAAGCAATTGAGAATAAATGGATCTTCAAGAAAAAGACTGACGCTGACGGTAATGTTACTGTCTATAAAGCTCGACTTGTCGCAAAAGGTTTTCGACAAGTTCAAGGGGTTGACTACGATGAGACTTTCTCACCCGTAGCGATGCTTAAGTCCGTCAGAATTATGTTAGCAATTGCCGCATTTTATGATTATGAAATATGGCAGATGGATGTCAAAACTGCATTCCTGAATGGATTTCTGGAAGAAGAGTTGTATATGGTACAACCAGAAGGTTTTGTCGATCCAAAAGGAGCTAACAAAGTATGCAAACTCCAGCGATCCATTTATGGACTGGTGCAAGCATCTCGGAGTTGGAATAAACGCTTTGATAGTGTGATCAAAGCATTTGGCTTTATACAGACTTTTGGAGAAGCCTGTATTTACAAGAAAGTGAGTGGGAGCTCTGTAGCATTTCTGATATTATATGTGGATGACATATTGCTGATTGGAAATGATATAGAATTTCTGGATAGCATAAAGGGATACTTGAATAAAAGTTTTTCGATGAAAGACCTCGGGGAAGCTGCTTACATATTAGGCATAAAGATCTATAGAGATAGATCAAAACGCTTAATTGGACTTTCACAGAGCACATACCTTGACAAGATTTTGAAGAAGTTCAAAATGGATCAAGCAAAGAAAGGGTTCTTGCCTGTGTTACAAGGTATGAAATTGAGTAAGACTCAATGCCCGACCACTGCAGAAGATAGAGAGAAAATGAAAGATGTTCCCTATGCTTCAGCCATAGGCTCTATCATGTATGCAATGCTGTGTACCAGACCTGATGTGTGCCTTGCTATAAGTTTAGCAGGGAGGTACCAAAGTAATCCTGGAATGGATCACTGGACAGCGGTCAAGAACATCCTGAAATACCTGAAAAGGACTAAGGATATGTTTCTCGTATATGGAGGTGACAAAGAGCTCACCGTAAGAGGTTACGTTGATGCAAGCTTTGACACTGATCCGGACGATTCTAAATCGCAAACCGGATACGTGTTTACTTTAAACGGTGGAGCTGTCAGTTGGTGCAGTTCTAAACAAAGCGTCGTAGCGGGATCTACATGTGAAGCGGAGTACATAGCTGCTTCGGAAGCAGCGAACGAAGGAGTCTGGATGAAGGAGTTCATATCCAATCTAGGTGTCATACCTAGTGCATCGGGTCCAATGAAAATCTTCTGTGACAATACTGGTGCAATTGCCTTGGCAAATTAATCCAGATTTCACAAAAGAACCAAACACATCAAGAGACGCTTCAACTCCATCCGGGATCTAGTCCAGGTGGGAGACATAGAGATTTGCAAGATACATACGGATATGAATGTTGCAGACCCTTTGACTAAGCCTCTTCCACGAGCAAAACATGATCAGCACCAAGGCTCCATGGGTGTTAGAATCATTACTGTGTAATCTAGATTATTGACTCTAGTGCAAGTGGGAGACTGAAGGAAATATGCCCTAGAGGCAATAATAAAGTTATTATTTTTTTCCTTACATCATGATAAATGTTTATTATTCATGCTAGAATTGTATTAACCGGAAACATAATACATGTGTGAATACATAGACCAACAGAGTGTCACTAGTATGCCTCTACTTGACTAGCTCGTTAATCAAAGATGGTTATGTTTCCTAACCATGAACAAGGAGTTGTTACTTGATTAACGAGGTCACATCATTAGTAGAATGATCTAATTGACATGACCCATTCCATTAGCTTAGCACCCGATCGTTTAGTATGTTGCTATTGCTTTCTTCATGACTTATACATGTTCCTATAACTATGAGATTATGCAACTCCCGTTTACCGGAGGAACACTTTGGGTACTACCAAACGTCACAACATAACTGGGTGATTATAAAGGAGTACTATAGGTGTCTCCAATGGTAGATGTTGGGTTGGCGTATTTCGAGATTAGGGTTTGTCACTCCGATTGTCGGAGAGGTATCTCTGGGCCCTCTCGGTAATGCACATCACATAAGCCTTGCAAGCACTGCAACTAATAAGTTAGTTGTGAGATGATGTATTACGGAACGAGTAAAGAGACTTGCCGGTAACGAGATTGAACTAGGTATTGGATACCGACGATCGAATCTCGGGCAAGTAACGTACCGATGACAAAGGGAACAACGTATGTTGTTATGCGGTCTGACCGATAAAGATCTTCGTAGAATATGTAGGAGCCAATATGGGCATCCAGGTCCCGCTATTGGTTATTGACCGGAGACGTGTCTCGGTCATGTCTACATTGTTCTCGAACCGTAGGGTCCGCACGCTTAACGTTACGATGACCGTTATTATGAGTTTATGCATTTTGATGTACCGAAGGTTGTTCGGAGTCCCGGATGAGATCACGGACATGACGAGGAGTCTCGAAATGGTCGAGACGTAAAGATTGATATATTGGAAGCCTATGTTTGGGCACCGGAAGTGTTCCGGGTGAAATCAGGATTTTACCGGATTACCGGGAGGGTTACCGGAACCCCCCGGGAGGCAAATGGGCCTATTGGGCCTTAGTGGAAAAGAGAGAAGGGGCAGCCCACATGATAGCCGGCCGAACCCCCCTTCCCTAGTCCTATTAGGACTAGGAGAAGGGGCCGGCCCCCCTCTCTTCTCTTTCTCCCGAAGAGTCCTACTAGGAATAGGATTTGGGGGAAGGAGTCCTACTCCCGGTAGGAGTGGGACTCCTCCCTGCGCCTCCCTCCTAGCCGGCCGACCCCCTTGCCCCTGGCCTTTATATACGGGGGCAGGGGGCACCCCATAGACACACAACTTGATCCTTGAGATCGTTCCTTAGCCGTGTGCGGTGCCCCCTGCCACCAAATTCCACCTCGATCGTACCGTTGTAGTGCTTAGGCGAAGCCCTGCGTCGGTAGTACATCAAGATCGTCATCACGCCGTCGTGCTGACGGAACTCTTCCTCGACGCCTTGCTGGATTGGAGCCCGAGGAACGTCATCGAGCTGAACGTGTGCTAAGAACTCGGAGGTGCCGGAGTAACGGTGCTTGGATCGGTCCGATCGGGAAGAAGACGTACGACTACTTCCTCTACGTTGTGTGATCGCTTCCGCAGTCGGTCTGCGTTGGTACGTAGACAACACTCTCCCCTCTCGTTGCTGTGCATCACCATGATCTTGCGTGTGCGTAGGAAATTTTTTGAAATTACTGCGTTCCCCAACAGTCTCACCATAGTCCATACCTTCAACTTGTGTGTAGCCTTGGGAGACGAGACGTGCTTTGTTGCGAACCACTTGTCCATCTTCATCTTGCTTGTTGCGAAACACCCATTTGGTACCAATGATGTTGTGGTTGTTGTCGGGCTTCTCGACCAATGTCCACACTTGATTTCTCTCAAAGTTGTGTAGCTCTTCATGCATAGCGTTTATCCAGTCCAGATCCTCCAATGCTTCTTCAACCTTCATAGGTTCAATGCTAGAGATGAATGAGTAATGTTCACAAAAGTTAGCTAAACAAGTTTTAGAGCGAGTGATTCTCCCGGTTTGGATATCATTATAGATTTACTCGACGGGATGATCCTTAGCCATTCTTGCTCGAACTCGTGAAAGCTTTTGCTTGGGTCAGGGTGGAACATCCTCTTCATCTTGTGCTTCTTCTTGGCCTTCTTCATTGTTGACGTAGTCGTTCTCTTGTTGTGGTGGAGAAGGAGGTTGTTGATGTTCATCTTGGTGCACTTCCTCATTTTCTTCATCTTGGCGTGTCCCACTTGTGGATGCTTCCGTATCAACTCTTGGTTCACCTTGTCGTGAGGTAGGAGCTTCCACTTGGACGGACGAGGTACTCTCCTTCACTTCCATTGGACAAATCTTGCCAATGGACAAGTCTTGAATTGCTTCCGAAGGGTCTTTGTCTCCTACATCAATTGGCAATTGCTCTACTTGCGAGCCGTTAGATTCATCAAACTTCACATCTACCGTCTCTTCAACCTTTCGGGTGAAATTGTTGTAGACACGGTAAATGTGAGAGTTTGAGCCATAACCAAGTAGGAAACCTTCATGAGATTTAGGAGCAAATTTAGAATGACGATGCTTGTCAAGAATGTAGCACTTTGAGCCGAATACTTGAAAGTATCCAACTTGGGGTTTGTTACCAGTGAGGAGCTCGTATGCCATCTTGCCGAGTAGCTTGTGAAGATACAGGCGATTTATTGCATGACAAGCTGTCTCAACCGCTTCCGCCCAAAAGTGCTTTGGCGTTTTGTACTCATCAAGCATCGTTCTTGCCATCTCGATAAGAGTCCGGTTCTTCCTTTCAACAACTCCATTTTGTTGAGGTGTGTACGTAGCCGAGAACTCGTGTGAAATCCCTTCTTCGTCAAGAAAGGTGTCCACATTTTCGTTCTTGAACTCCGTTCCGTTGTCGCTCCGAACCTTCTTGATCGTCACGTCAAACTGATTTTGGGCCTTCCTAGCAAAGTTTTTGAAGATCTTTTGGACCTGCGATTTGTCATCAAGAAAGAACACCCACGTAAATCTTGAAAAATCATCAACTATGACTAGACCAAATGAGTTACCACCGAGACTCTTGTAGGCATTTGGACCAAAGAGATCCATGTGAAGTAGCTCGAGTGGTCTTCTTGTGGTCATGATGTTCTTCGCGCGGTGACTTCCTCCAACTTGTTTCCCTACTTGACAAGCACTACAAAGTCTATCCTTGTCAAATATGACATCTTTTATTCCGAGGATATGATCACCTTTAATAAGCTTATCAAGATTTCACATACCAATATGACCTAGTCTTCTATGCCACAACCAGCCTTTAGAAGATTTCGTAATTAAGCAAGTTCTAGGTTGAGCCTTCTTAGTGAAATCAACAATGTAAAGATCTCCTCTACGTATACCGGTAAAGACCATTTTATGATTGTCTCTACAAAACACTTGGCAATCTACTTTAGTGAATAAGACATTGAAACCGAAATCCGCAAGTCTAGAAACTGAAAGTAAATTGTATCCAAGGGATTCAATGAGCATGACATTTTGTATGGAGCTATCATGTGAGATGGCCACCTTACCAAGGCCAACCACCTTACCCTTTGAATTATCACCAAAAGTGACATATTTTCGAGGGCTGTTGTTTTCAGCAAGCTCACGGAACATATCTTTATCTCCGATCATATGATCAGTACATCCACTATCAAGGGCCCATTCCTTTCCTCCCGCCATGTAGCCGCGAAGATTTTCCATAAGACCAAAGTGTCTCATCACATCATCGAGATCATAGTCACTATCATCCTCATCCTCATCCGAGTATTCATGTTCAACATCATGTTGTGATTGATCAATTCGTAGAGAGGGTAATTCATTAGATAAATGATCATTTCTATAGTTATCTTTATGAATTCTAATAGCTCTGGAAATGATATTGCTAATGATTCCAACATCTCCTTTGGCACTCGTAAGATTAGTAAGCTCAAATAAGCAGTCACCAAATTTGGGATCATTGGAACTCATCTTAATCAAAGCAATAGACTTATGGAGGATTTCATCTAGATCTTTCAAGGATTAATTAGGAAAGAGTTCCTCAAGAAATTTCCATATGGTGTAGGCACACTTAAGAGTCGGCAAACATCCAATCAAGTTTCTAGGCAAGCCTCTAGTGATAAGATTCACAGTTCTAAGATTGCGAATCATGTTAATTGATTCATCAAGGGTAGGATGCACGGGACCAACATGAGGTGCACAAGGGC
This sequence comes from Triticum monococcum, assembly GCA_034509565.1. Classification (NCBI taxonomy): domain Eukaryota; kingdom Viridiplantae; phylum Streptophyta; class Magnoliopsida; order Poales; family Poaceae; genus Triticum; species Triticum monococcum. The sequence goes on along the minus strand of CM067845.1, from coordinate 357,829,510 downwards.
TAGCAATATACTTGTTCAAGTGATATTCATTGAAAATCTCAAGCATTTCATTTTTCCACTCATGAAAATACTCTCCATCAAGAATAGGCACTCTATGTCTAAGAATCCCCAAAGTAGACACATCCATCTTCCTCCAATGGTGTTTAAACCAAGGCAATGGAGACCAAAGCTCTGATACCAATTGAAAGGATCGAGAAGACGTGTCTAGAGGGGGGGGGGGGTGATTAGACACTAAGTGCCAAAAGTTGCAGTTTTTAATATTCTTAAGTTTAAGTGGAGTTTAAGCACAAGTTTAACAAACACAATACATATCAAGCAAGCATGCAATGAGTATATGAGCAGCGGAAAGTAAAGCATGCAACTTGCAAGAATGTAAAGGGAAGGGTTTGGAGTATTCAAACGCAATTTGAGACACGGATGTTTTTGTCATGGTTCCGATAGGTGGTGCTATCGTACATCCACGTTGATGGAGACTTCAACCCACGGAGGGTAATGGTTGCGCGAGTCCACGGAGGGCTCCACCCACGAAGGGTCCACGAAGAAGCAACCTTGTCTATTCCATCACGGCCGTCGCCCACGAAGGACTTGCCTCACTAGCGGTAGATCTTCATGAAGTAGGCGATCTCCTTGCCCTTACAAACTCATTGGTTCAACTCCGCAATCTTGTTAGAGGCTCCCAAGTGACACCTAGCCAATCTAGGAGACACCACTCTCCAAGAAGTAACAAATGGTGTGTTGATGATGAACTCCTTGCTCTTGTGCTTCAAATGATAGTCTACCCAACACTCAACTCTCTCTCACAGGATTTGGATTTGGTGGAAAGAAGATTTGAGATGAAAGCAACTTGGAGAAGGCTAGAGATCAAGATTCATATGGTTGGAATGGAATATCTTGACATCAACACAAGTGTAGGTGGTTCTCTCTCAAAAAATGTGTATTGGAAGTGTAGGTATGTTCTGATGGATCTCTCCACGAATGAAGAGTGGGTGGAGGGGTATATATAGCCTCCACACAAAATCTAACTGTTACTCACAGTTTGCCAAACTCGGTGGGACCGAATGGTAAAACTCGGTCGGACCGATTCAGCAAACCTAGTGACCGTTAGGATTTTCGGTGGGACTGAGATGCAACTCGGTAGGACCGATATGGTTAGGGTTAGGGCATAACGTAATCTTGGTGTGACCGATTACACAAACTCGGTGGGACCGATTTTGGTAATAATTTAACCAGAGAGTTGGTCAGGCAAACTCGATGAGACCGATTACACAAACTCGGTGGGACCGATTTTGGTAATAAGCTAACCAGAGGGTTTGCATTGTAATCTCGGTAGTACCGATTGATCGAACTCGGTGAGACCGATTTTGGTAATGGACATACACAGAGAGATTACAATCCCATCTCGGTGAGACCGAGATCCCTATCGGTGAAACCGATTTGCTAGGGTTTGTGGCAGTGGCTATGACATCTGAAACTCGGTGGCGCCGGATAGATAGAATCAATGGGGCCGAGTTTGACTTTTGGTTTAGGTCATATGTGGATGTGGGAAGGTAGTTGAGGGTTTTGGAGCATATCACTAAGCACTTTGAGCAAGCAAGCCATTAAGCAACACCTCATCCCCTCTTGATAGTATTGGCTTTTCCTATAGACTCAATGTGATCTTGGATCACTAAAATAGAAAATGTAGAGTCTTGACCTTGAAGCTTGAGCCAATCCTTTGTCCTTAGCATCTTGAAGGGGTTCCACATCCTCTAGTCCATGCCACTCCATTGTTGAACTTATCTGAAACATACTAGGTAAAAGTGTTAGTCCAACAAGAGATATGTTGATATTAATTACCAAAACCACCCAGGGAGCACTTGTGCTTTCACCCACCGACATTACATTTATGTTCACACACTCATTGCTAGATGTCGGTGCTCATACTTTTTATTATATCATCCATGCTAGTTTATTTTCCTTTTTATGCTTTCTTCTTGTGTGTTTGATAAACCTTAAGAAAAACCAAAAAATATTAGTTGTAGCTTTTAATTAGTTTACTTTCCATGCTTGTAGTAGTAATTAAAAAGAAAACCCAAAAATATTTCCTGTTCTTCTTTTGCTTGTTGGGAGCTCTCGCGTGTAAATAGTTTTATTTCTTTTCTTTTCCTTGGGGGTCGATAGGAGAAGACCTTAATTAAATTGTTGAAGTGGCTCTTGTATGCATAAATGTTGATCTAGCAAAAGAGCCCATATTGCCTTGTCTTCTCCTGTTTATTGAATGCTTGCAGATTCCAGCTTAGTCCAATGCACGCGCACTATTATTATTATTCACATTGTTCGGTCGTGCAAGTGAAAGGCAATTATGATGATATATGATGGACTGACTGAAATGAGAAAAGCTGGTATGAACTCGGCCTCTTTTGTTTTTGTAAATATGATTAGTTCATCGTTCCTGATTCAGCCGATTATGAATAAACATGTTTGTAATGACCACTAGAGATCATAGTTTCTTGTGCCATGCTTGATTAGCTATGAGTTATAATGGTTTACCTTGCATGCTAACATGCTATTAAAATGGTTGTGATGTGGTATGATAGGGTGGTATCCTCCTCTGAATGATTTAAGTGACTTGACTTGCACATGTTCATGCATGTAGTTGAAACAAAATCAACATAGCCTTCACGATATTTATGTTCATGGTGGATTATACCCTACTCATGCTTGCATTCGGTGTTGATTAATTTTAATGCATGTTCATGACTTTTGTCGCTCTCTAGTTGGTCGCTTCCCAGTCTTTTGCTAGCCTTCACCTGTACTAAGCGGGAATACTGCTTGTGCATCCAATCCCTTAAACCCCAAAGTTATTCCACATGAGTCCACTATACCTACCTATATACGGTATCTACCTGCCGTTCCAAGTAAATTTGTATGTGCCAAACTCTAAACCTTCAAACAAATATCCTATTTTGTATGCTTGAATAGCTCATGTATCAACTAGGGTTGTCTGTATCTTCCATGTTAGGCGGGTTATTCTCAAGAGGAGTGGACTCCGCTCCTCACTCACGAGATAAATGGCTGGTCACCGGGATGCCCAGTCCCATGCTTTATGCGAACTAAATCAAAATAATTGCAAACAAAACTCCCCCTGGGACTCTTGTTAGTTGGAGGCACTCGTTGTTTCGAGAAAGCCATGGATTGATGCTTGTTGGTGGAAGGGGGAGTATAAACTTTACCATTCTGTTTGGGAACCGCCTATAATGTGTGTAGCATGGAAGATATTGCCATCTCTTGGTTGTTATGTTGACAATGAAAGTATACCGCTCAAAATATTATTCACCTCTGTTTCAAAACCGAGCTCTGGCACCTCTACAAATACCTGCTTCCCTCTGCAAAGGGCCTATCTATTTAGTTTTATGCTGAGTCATCATCCTCTTATTAAAAAGCACCAGTTGGAGAGCACTGCTATCATTTGCATTCATTATTGTTAGTTTACATTGAGTATGACTTGACTAGATCTCTTTTACCATGAATTACAATGTCTAGTCAGTCCTTGGTCTTTAAAGGTGCTCTGCATTTATGTTTTGCGGTCTCAGAAAGGGCTAGCGAGATACCATCTTGTTATATCACATTATAATTGTTTTGAGAAAGTGTTGTCATTCGAGATTTATTATTATTGCTCGCTAGTTGATTATGCCATTGATATGAGTAAACTTGAGACCTAAGCGTTATTGCAAATATGGTTAGTTATAATCTTTGCTGAAAACTTGAATGCCGGCTTTACATATTTACAACAACAAGAGCAAATAGAGTTTGTAAAAGTTTTTCTTTATCACTTTCAGTTGTCAACTGAATTTCTTGAGGACAAGCAAAGGTTTAAGCTTGGGGAGTTGATACGTCTCCGTCGTATGTACTTTTCCAAACACTTTTGCCCTTGTTTTGGACTCTAACTTGCATGATTTTAATGGAACTAACCTGGACTGATGCTGTTTTTAGCAGAATTACCATGGTGTTATTTATGTGCAGAAACAAACGTTCTCGGAATGACCTGAAACTTCATGGAGCAACTTTTTGGAAAATATAAAAAATACTTGCAAAAGATGAAGGCCAAGGGGGCCACAACCTCTCCACGAGGGTGGGGGGCGCGCCCCCTACCTCGTGGGCCCCCCTGGTGCCTCTCCGACTCCAACTCCAACTCTATATATTGTGTTTCGGGGAGAAAAAGCAGAGAGAAGAATTCATCGCATTTTACGATACGAAGCCGCCACCAAGCCCTAAAACCTCTCGGGAGGGCTGATCTGGAGTCCGTTCGGGGCTCCGGAGAGGGGAATCTGTCGCCATCGTCGCCATCATCATCATCAACCATCCTCCATCACCAATTTCATGATGCTCATGACCGCGCATGAGTAATTCCATCATAGGCTTGCTGGACGGTGATGGGTTGGATGGGATCTATCATGTAATCGAGTTAGTTTTGTTAGGGTTTGATCCCTAGTATCCACTATGTTCTGAGATTGATGTTGCTATGACTTTGCTATGCTTAATGCTTGTCACTAGGGCCCGAGTGCCATGATTTCAGATCTGAACCTATTATGTTTTTATCAATATATGAGTGTTCTTGATCCTATCTTGCAAGTCTATAGTCACCTATTATGTGTTATGATCCGTTAACCCCGAAGTGAGAATAATCGGGATACTTACCGGTGATGACCATAGTTTGAGGAGTTCATGTATTCACTATGTGTTAATGCTTTGTTCCGGTACTCTATTAAAAGGAGGCCTTAATATCCCTTAGTTTCCGTAAGGACCCCACTGCCACGGGAGGGTAGGACAAAAGATGTCATGCAAGTTCTTTTCCATAAGCATGTTTTAAAGGAGTTTTTCAAAGAAAGACTTCGGTGAAGCTGCTTACATATTGAGCTTCAAGATCTATAGAGATAGATCAAGACGCTTGATAAGTTTTTTCAATGAGTACATACCTTAACAAGAATTTGAAGTAGTTCAAAATGGAGCAGTCAAAGAAAGAGTTCTTGCCTGTATTACAAGGTGTGAAGTTGAGTAAGACTCAAAGCCCGACCACGGCAGAAGATAGAAAGAGAATGAAAGTCATTCCCTATGCCTCGGCCATAGGTTCTATAAAGTATGTCATGCTGTGTACCAGATCTATTGTATACCCTGCACTGATTTGGTAAGGGAGTACAATAGTGATCTAGGAGTAGATCACTGGACAGCGGTCAGAATTATCCTTAGTGAAATAAGGATATGTTTCTCGATTATGGACATGACAAAAGGGTTCGTCGTAAAGGGTTACGCCGATGCAAGTTTTGACACTAATCTAGATGACTCTAAGTCTCGGTCTAGATACATATTGAAAGTGGGAGCAATTAGCTAGAGTAGCTCCATGCAGAGCATTGTTGACATAGAAATTTGCAAAATACATGTGGATCTGAATGTGGCAGACCCGTTGACTAAAATTCTCTCACAAGAAAAACATGATCACACCTTAGTACTCTTTGGGTGTTAATCACATAACGATGTGAACTAGATTACCGAATCTAGTAAACCTTTTGGGTGTTGGTCACATGGCGATGTGAACTATGGGTGTTAATCACATGATGATGTGAACTATCGATGTTAATCACATGGAGATGTGATCTAGATTATTGACTCTAGTGCAAGTGGGAGACTGAAGGAAATATGCCCTAGAGGCAATAATAAAGTTATTATTTATTTCCTTATATCATGATAAATGTTTATTATACATGCTAGAATTGTATTAACCAGAAACATAATACATGTGTGAATACATAGACAAACAGAGTGTCACTAGTATGCCTCTACTTGACTAGCTCGTTAATCAAAGATGGTTATGTTTCCTAACCATAGACAAAGAGTTGTTATTTGATTAACGAGGTCACATCATTAGTTGAATGATCTGATTGACATGACCCATTCCATTAGCTTACCACCCGATCGTTTAGTATGTTGCTATTGCTTTCTTCATGACTTATACATGTTCCTATGACTATGAGATTATGCAACTCCCGTTTGCTGGAGGAACACTTTGGGTGCTACCAAACGTCACAACGTAACTGGGTGATTATAAAGGAGCATTACAGGTGTCTCCAAAGGTAGATGTTGGGTTGGCGTATTTCGAGATTAGGATTTGTCACTCCGATTGTCGGAGAGGTATCTCTGGGCCCTCTCGGTAATACACATCACCTAAGCCTTGCAAGCATTATAACTAAGATGTTAGTTGTGAGATGATGTATTACGGAACGAGTAAAGAGACTTGCCAGTAACAAGATTGAACTAGGTATTGGATACCGACGATCGAATCTCGGGCAAGTAACATACCGATGACAAAGGGAACAACGTATGTTGTTATGCGGTCTGACCAATAAAGATCTTCGTAGAATATGTAGGAGCCAATATGGGAATCCAGGTCCCGCTATTGGTTATTGACCGGAGACGTGTCTCGGTCATGTCTACATCGTTCTCGAACCGTAGGGTCCGCACGCTTAACGTTACGATGACAGTTATTATGAGTTTATGCATTTTGATGTACCGAAGGTTGTTCGGAGTCCCGGATGTGATCACGGACATGACGAGGAGTCTCTAAATGGTCGAGACGTAAAGGTTGATATATTGGAAGCCTATGTTTGGACATCGGAAGTGTTCTGGGTGAAATCGGGATTTTACCGGATTACCGGGAGGGTTACCGGAACCCCCCGGGAGCCAAATGGGCCAACATGGGCCTTAGTGGAAAGGTGAGAGGGCAGCCCACATAGGGCTGCGCCTCCCCCCTCTCCCTAGTCCTATTAGGACTAGGAGAGGGGCCGGCCACCCTCTCTCTCTCTCTCCCCCCCTTTGGGGAATCCTATTAGGAATAGGATTGGGGGGAGGAGTCCTACTCCCGGTAGGAGTAGGACTCCTCCTGCGCCTCCTAGCTTGGCCGGCCAGCCCTCCCCCTCTCATCCTTTATATACGGGGGCAGGGACACCCCATGACACACAAGTTGATCCTTGAGATTGTTCCTTAGCCGTGTGCGGTGCCCCCTGCCACCAAATTCCACCTCGATCATACCGTTGTAGTGCTTAGGCGAAGCCCTGCGTCGGTAGTACATCAAGATTGTCACCACGCCGTCGTGCTGACGGAACTCTTCCTCGACGCTTTGCTGGATCGGAGCCCGAGGATCGTCATCGAGCTGAACGTGTGCTAAGAACTCGGAGCTGCCGGAGTAACGGTGCTTGGATCGGTCGGATCGGGAAGACGTACGACTACTTCCTCTATGTTGTGTGATCGCTTCCGCAGTCGGTCTGCGTTGGTACGTAGACAACACTCTCCCCTCTCGTTGCTATGCATCACCATGATCTTGCGTGTGCGTAGGATTTTTTTTGAAATTACTACGTTCCCCAACAGTGGTATCAGAGCCTAGGTTTTATGGTTTGATGTTATTTGCACGAGTAGAACACAAGTGAGTTGTGGGTGATACAAGTCATACTGCCTACCAGCATGTCATACTTTGGTTCGGCGGTATTGTTGGACGAGACAATCCGGACCAACCTTACGCGTACTCTTACGCGAGACCGGTTCCCTCGATGTGCTTTGCACATAGATGGCTTGCAGAAGACTGTCTCTCCAACTTTAGTTGAACCAAGTGTGGCTACGCCCGGTCCTTGAGAAGGTTAAAACGGAGTCTATTTGACGAACTATCATTGTGGTTTTGATGCGTAGGTGAGATGAGTTCTTACTTAAGCCCGTAGCAGCCACGTAAAACTTGCAACAACAAAGTAGAGGACGTCTAACTTGTTTTTGCAGGGCATGTTGTGATGTGATATGGTCAAGGCATGATGCTGATTTTATTGTATGAGATGATCATGTTTTGTAACCAAGTTATCGGCAACTGGCAGAAGCCATATGGTTGTCGCTTTATTGTATGCAATGCAATCGCGATGTAATGCTTAACTTTATTACTAAGCGGTAGTGATAGTCGTGGAAGCATAAGATTGGCGAGACGACAACGATGCTACGATGGAGATCAAGGTGTCGTGCCGGTGACGATGGTGATCATGACGGTGCTTCGGAGATGGAGATCACAAGCACAAGATGATGATGGCCATATCATATCACTTATATTGATTGCATGTGATGTTTATCTTTTATGCATCTTATCTTGCTTTGATTGACGGTAGCATTATAAGATGATCTCTCACTAAATTATCAAGAAGTGTTCTCCCTGAGTATGCACCGTTGCCAAAGTTCGTCGTGCCCAGACACCACGTGATGATCGGGTGTGATAAGCTCTACGTCCAAATACAACGGGTGCAAAACAGTTGCACACGCAGAATACTCCGGTTAAACTTGACGAGCCTAGCATATGCAGATATGGCCTCGGAACACGGAGACCGAAAGGTCGAGCGTGAATCATATAGTAGATATGATCAACATAACGATGTTCACCATTGAAAACTACTCCATCTCACGTGATGATCGGTTATGGTTTAGTTGATTTGGATCACGTGATCACTTAGAGGATTAGAGCGATGTCTATCTAAGTGGGAGTTCTTAAGTAATATGATTAAATTGAACTTAAATTTATCATGAACTTAGTCCTGGTAGTATTTTGCAAATTATGTTGTAGATCAATAGCTCGCGTTGTTGCTTCCCTGTGTTTATTTTTGATATGTTCCTAGAGAAAATTGTGTTGAAAGATGTTAGTAGCAATGATGCGGATTGGATCCGTGATCTGAGGTTTATCCTCATTGCTGCACAGAAGAATTATGTCCTTGATGCACCGCTAGGTGACAGACCTATTGCAGGAGCAGATGCAGACGTTATGAACGTTTGGCTAGCTCAATATGATGACTACTTGATAGTTTAGTGCACCATACTTAATGGCTTAGAATCGGGACTTCAAAGACGTTTTTGAACGTCATGTACCATATGAGATGTTCCAGGAGTTGAAGTTAATATTTCAAGCAAATACCCGAGTTGAGAGATATGAAGTCTCCAACAAGTTCTATAGCTAAAAGATGGAGGAGAATCGCTCAACTAGTGAGCATGTGCTCAGATTGTCTGGGTACTACAATCGCTTGAATCAAGTGGGAGTTAATCTTCCAGATAAGATAGTGATTGACAAAATTCTCTAGTCACCATCACCAAGTTAGTAGAACTTTGTGATGAACTATAATATGCAAGGGATAACGGAAACAACTCCCAAGCTCTTCGTGATGCTGAAATCAACGAAGGTAGAAATCAAGTAAAACATCAAGTGTTGATGGTTGACAAGACCACTAGTTTCAAGAAAAGGGCAAAGAGAAGCAGGGGAACTTCAAGAAGAACGGCAAGCAAGTTGCTGCTCAAGTGAAGAAGCCCAAGTCTGATCCTAAGCCTGAGACTAAGTGCTTCTACTGCAAAGGGACTGATCACTGGAAGCGGAACTACCCCAAATGATTGGCGAATAAGAAGGATGGCAAAGTAAACATAAGTATATTTGATATACATGTTATTGATGTGTACTTTACTAGTGTTTATAGCAACCCCTTAGTATTTGATGCTAGTTCAGTTGCTAAGAGTAGTAACTCGAAACGGGAGTTGCAGAATAAACAGAGACTAGTTAAGGGTGAAGTGACGATGTGTGTTGGAAGTAGTTCCAAGATTGATATGATCATCATCGCACACTCCCCTATACTTTTGGGATTAGTGTTGAACCTAAATAAGTGTTATTTGGTGTTTGTGTTGAGCATGAATATGATTTGATCATGTTTATTGCAATACGGTTATTCATTTAAGTAAAAGAATAAATTGTTGTTCTGTTTACATGAATAAAACCTTATATGGTTACACACCCAATGAAAATAGTTCATTGGATCTCGATCTTAATAATACACATATTCATAATATTGAAACCAAAAGATGCAAAGTTAATAATGATAGTGCAACTTATTTGTGGCACTGCTGTTTAGGTCATATTGGTATAAAGCGCATGAAGAAACTCCATGCTGATGGGCTTTCGGAATCACTTGATTATGAATCACTTGATGCTTGCGAACCATGCCTTTTGGGCAAGATGACTAAAACGCCGTTCTCCAGAACAATGGAGCGAGAAAAGATTTGTTGGAAATCATACATACTGATGTATGTGGTCCAATGAATATTGAGGCTCGCGACAGGTATCATTATTTTCTGATCTTCACAAATGATTTGAGCAGATATGAGTATATCTACTTGATGAAACATAAGTCTGAAACATTTGAAAAGTTCAAAGAATTTCAGAGTGAAGTGAAAAACGTCGTGACAAGAAAATAAAGTTTCTACGATCTGATCATGGAGACAAATATTTGAGTTACGAGTTTGGTCTTCAATTAAAACAATGTGGAATAGTTCCACAAACTCATGCCACATGGAACACCACAGCATAATGGTGTGTCCGAACGTCATAACTGTACTTTATTGGATATAGTGCAATCTATGATGTATCTTACCGATCTACCACTATCGTTTTGGGGTTATGCATTAGAGACAGCTGCATTCATGTTAAATAGGGCACCATCTAAATCCGTTGAGACGACACCGTGTGAACTATGGTTTGGCAAGAAACCAAAGTTGTCGTTTCTTAAAGTTTGGGGTTGCGATGCTTATATGAAAAAGTTTCATCCTGATAAGCTCAAAACTCAAATCGGAGAAGTGCATCTTCATAAGATATCCAAAGGAAACTATTGGATACACCTTCTATCACAGATCCGAAGGCAAGACTTTTGTTGCTAAATTCGGAAACTTTCTGGAGAAGGAGTTTCTCTCGAAAGAAGTGAGTGGGAGGAAAGTAGAACTTGACGAGGTAACTGTACCTGCTCCCTTATTGGAAAGTAATACATCACAGAAAAATGTTTCTGTGACACCTACACCAGTTAGTGAGGAAGCTAATGATGATGATCATGAAACTTCAGAACAAGACACTACTGAACCTCGTAGATCAACCAGAGCAAGATCCGCGCCAGAGTGGTACGGTAATCCAGTTCTGGAAATCATGCTACTAGATCATGATGAACCTACGAACTATGAAGAAGCGATGGTGAGCCCAGATTCCGCAAAGTGGCTTGAAGCCATGAAATCTGAGATATGATCCATGTATGAAAACAAAGTATGGACTTTGATTGACTTGCCCGATGATCGGCAAGCCATAGAAAATAAATGGATCTTCAAGAGGAAGACGGACGCTGATAGTAGTGTTACTATCTACAAAGCTAGAATTGTCGCAAAAAGGTTTTCGACAAGTTCAAAGTGTTGACTACGATGAGAGTTTCTCACTCGTATCTATGCTTAAGTCTGTCCGAATCATGTTAGCAATTGCCGCATTTTATGAAATCTGGCAAATGGATAAACAAAACTGCATTCCTTATTGGATTTGCTAAAGAAGAGTTGTATACGATGCAACTAGAAGGTTTTGTCGATCCTAAAGGTGTTAACTAAATATGCAAGCTCCAGCGATCTATCTGTGGACTGGTGCAAACATCTCGGAGTTGGAATATACGCTTTGATGAGTTGATCAAAGCATATAGTTTTATACAGACTTGCGGTGAAGCCTATATTTACGAGAAAGTGAGTGGGAGCACTACAGCATTTCTGATAAGTATATGTGAATGACATATTGTTGATCGGAAATAATGTAGAATTATTCTGTAAAGCATAAAAGGAGTGTTTGAAAGGAGTTTTTCAAAGAAAGACTTCGGTAAAGCTGCTTACATATTGAGCTTCAAGATCTATAGAGATAGATCAAGACGCTTGATAAGTTTTTCAATAAGTACATACCTTGACAAGATTTTGAAGTAGTTCAAAATGGAACAGTCAAAGAAAAAGTTTCTTGCCTGTGTTACAACGTGTGAAGTTGAGTAAAGACTCAAAGCCCGACCACGGCAGAAGATAGAAAGAGAATGAAAGTCATTCCCTATGCCTCATTCATAGGTTCTATAAAGTATGCCATGCTGTGTACCAGATCTATTATATACCCTACACTGATTTGGCAAGGGAGTACAATAGTGATCTAGGAGTAGATCACTGGACAACGGTCAGAATTATCCTTAGTGAAATAAGGATATGTTTCTCGATTATGGACGTGACAAAAAGGTTCATCGTAAAGGGTTACATCGATGCAAGTTTTTGACACTGATCCAGATGAATCTAAAGTCTCAATCTGGATACATATTGAAAGTGGGAGCAATTAGCTAGAGTAGCTCCGTGTAGAGCATTGTAGACATAGAACTTGCAAAATACTTACGGATCTGAATGTGACAGACCCGTTGACTAAAATTATCTCACAAGCAAAACATGATCACACCTTGGTACTCTTTGGGTGTTAATCACATAGAGATGTGAACTAGATTACTGACTCTAGTAAACCCTTTGAGTGTTGGTCACATGACGATGTGAACTATGGGTGTTAATCACATGGTGATGTGAACTATTGCTGTTAAATCACATGGCGATGTGAACTAGATTATTGACTCTAGTGCAAGTGGGAGACTGAAGGAAATATGCCCTAGAGGCAATAATAAAGTTATTATTTATTTCCTTATATCATGATAAATGTTTATTATTCATGCTAGAATTGTATTAACCGGAAACATAATACATGTGTGAATACATAGACAAACAGAGTGTCACTAGTATGCCTCTACTTGACTAGCTCGTTAATCAAAGATGGTTATGTTTCCTAACCATGAACAAAGAGTTGTTATTTGATTAACGAGGTCACATCATTAGTTGAATGATCTGATTGACATGACCCATTCCATTAGCTTAGCACCCGATCGTTTAGTATGTTGCTATTGCTTTCTTCATGACTTATACATGTTCCTATGACTATGAGATTATGCAACTCCCGTTTGCCGGAGGAACACTTTGGGTGCTACCAAACGTCACAACGTAACTGGGTGATTATAAAGGAGCATTACAGGTGTCTCCAAAGGTAGATGTTGGGTTGGCGTATTTCGAGATTAGGATTTGTCACTCCGATTGTCGGAGAGGTATCTCTGGGCCCTCTCGGTAATACACATCACCTAAGCCTTGCAAGCATTATAACTAAGATGTTAGTTGTGAGATGATGTATTACGGAACGAGTAAAGAGACTTGCCAGTAACGAGATTGAACTAGGTATTGGATACCGACGATCGAATCTCGGGCAAGTAACATACCGATGACAAAGGGAACAACGTATGTTGTTATGCGGTCTGACCGATAAAGATCTTCGTAGAATATGTAGGAGCCAATATGGGAATCCAGGTCCCGCTATTGGTTATTGACCGGAGACGTGTCTCGGTCATGTCTACATTGTTCTCGAACCGTAGGGTCCGCTCGCTTAACGTTACGATGACAGTTATTATGAGTTTATGCATTTTGATGTACCGAAGGTTGTTCGGAGTCCCGGATGTGATCACGGACATGACGAGGAGTCTCGAAATGGTCGAGACGTAAAGATTGATATATTGGAAGCCTATGTTTGGACATCGGAAGTGTTCCGGGTGAAATCGGGATTTTACCGGATTACCGGGAGGGTTACCGGAACCCCCCGGGAGCCAAATGGGCCAACATGGGCCTTAGTGGAAAGGTGAGAGGGCAGCCCACATAGGGCTGCGCCTCCCCCCTCTCCCTAGTCCTATTAGGACTAGGAGAGGGTCCGGCCACCCTCTCTCTCACTCTCCCCCCCTTTGGGGAATCCTATTAGGAATAGGATTGGGGGGAGGAGTCCTACTCCCGGTAGGAGTAGGACTCCTCCTGCGCCTCCTAGCTTGGCCGGCCAGCCCTCCCCCTCTCATCCTTTATATACAGGGGCAGGGGACACCCCATGACACACAAGTTGATCCTTGAGATCGTTCCTTAGCCGTGTGCGGTGCCCCCTGCCACCAAATTCCACCTCGATCATACCGTTGTAGTGCTTAGGCGAAGCCCTGCGTCGGTAGTACATCAAGATTGTCACCACGCCGTCGTGCTGACGGAACTCTTCCTCGACACTTTGCTGGATCGGAGCCCGAGGATCGTCATCGAGCTGAACGTGTGCTAAGAACTCGGAGGTGCCGGAGTAACGGTGCTTGGATCGGTCGGATCGGGAAGACGTACGACTACTTCCTCTACGTTGTGTGATCGCTTCCGCAGTCGGTCTGCGTTGGTATGTAGACAACACTCTCCCCTCTCGTTGCTATGCATCACCATGATCTTGCGTGTGCGTAGGATTTTTTTTTTGAAATTACTACGTTCCCCAACATACTTTACCCTCGAAAATTGTTGCGATCCCCTATACTTGCAGGTTATCAGGTGGCCGACGGGATCCGAAGCGGCTCGCCCCCTCCAGCAGGGGGCTGGGAGCTGGCGCCTCCCGAGTCACCGTGCGGGCTTCAGCAGGGGCCCGGATGGCTTGAGGCCCGCTGCTCAAAGAACAAGCCAGGATCAAAGTCATCCAGCCACCGTCCATAACCAGAGGAGGAGCCCTTGGCACACTTGTCGCGCTCCATGCGAGGCCACGAAGGAGAGACGGCGAAGGCGCGGGCTCAAGGCGGCAAGCTAACTTGTTTGCCTCTCTGGTCAACCTCGCAACGGGTGCGGCATGCTGGCTTGGGGCGCTCAAGGCCAGCAGGGAATTCAAGGCAGGAGAAGGTTGCTTCCCTGGAGACTTTGCCGCCTTAGCAGAAGGGACCCTGAGGAGACACAATCAGGAGGAGAAGCAGCACTCAAGAAATTACAAAGATAAGGTACTCAGTCGTCTATGGCGATATACTTCCTCTGCTTCAACGGCCGAAAGGCATCACTGCTGCAGCTTCGGGACCCTCTCCTCTTGCGGAGCGCATCGAAGTCCAGACGGAGCCGGCCGAAGCGTTGGACGTGGCAACCAGCGGGGGACACGGTTGGTGAGGCTCTCAAGGAGACGGACTTGGATGTGCTGGGCTGAGGAGAGCCCTCGGGAACCGCCTCATGATGGCCCGCCAAGACCTCGGAAGCTTCAACCTCAGGAGCAGCGGATTGCGTCGCCCCCTCAGCTGTCACCCCCAGGCAAGAGTCACGGGCTCCCGAGGGTGGCACCTCGAGAGCCTCGAGCGACATCGACACCTCAGCACCCGCGCCTCCGGCCTCCAGCGATGCTAGTCCCCCTGCGTCCACTCCTGGGGCAAGTTCGACGCTGGCGGTAGGGAGGGGGACCACGGAGACAGGGTTCTCGTGGGGCCCTTCAAGGCCAACTGGTCGCAGCCCCCATTCGTCGAAGGGGGGCATTTGCCCTGCAAACTCCATCCTGTTTGAGCAGCAGTAAAAGAGACAGCCCTCCCGTGACATGTCAGCTGGCAAGGGGTCGCCCGTCAAGACCTCGAGCACTGTTCTTCGTGCCTCGAGCAAAAGCCCCGACTCCTGAAGCCTCATGCGATCCTGGCCGCCGGACAGGGCCCACAACGGCCAGGAATGGCGCTGGAGTGGGGCGACGCGGCATCGGAGGAACTCCTTCATCACCATGGGTGCGGTCACGCCAAGATTTTTCAGCTTCTTCAACCAGAGCCAGACGAAGGCAAGGCGGAGGTCAGCGAGCTTCTTGTGGCCCCAGCCGGATCTGGGAACGGCGGGCGCCGAAAGGGGCGAGAGCAAGGGGCTGAGCACACCGACGTCCACATACACCCACCGTTCCTGAAACTCGCTTGAGGATGATGGAAGCTCAAAATCGATCCCCGAGACAGCCGTCGCAGCCCCGGCCTGGAAACTCAAGCATCCCGGGCACCGCCGAGGGCTAGTCAGGTGCAACGAGAAGAAATGGCGCAGTAGGGCCATGGAAGGGGGAATGCCCACCATGGCCTCACAGACGAAAGCGAAGACGGCAAGAAGGGAGACTGATGCGAAGCATTCCAAGGTCCTCCCCATGGACCTACCATCGTCTCACCAAGTGCCTAGCGGACCCCTGCACCCGAGCCAAACGAGCGGATGACCGGTGTCAACGGACGTCCGGTGACCGGACGACCGGACACCTCCGGAAATCCGCTACACCAGCATCCGAGCCAGAACGAGCGGACGACCGGCAGCCACCGGACGTCCGGCCGCCCTTGAGACACTGGACGACCGGTCCCCAGCGAACATCCGGTACGTGGTTGTGTCTAGTTGCGGGCTGAGGCCCATGTACCCCTTCACTTTGCCCCCATTTGCACTAAGACTATAAATAGACCTCTCCCTCCACCTAGCTAGGTCAGCATTGGTTTAGCTCATTTGAGAGATAGAGCATTGCTCATCCACATAGGATCTACTCCACGAGAGAGATGCGGCCTCTTCGGAGAAGATCCCTTTGGATTCAAGATCTCCTCGTGGAGAAGAACATCAAGACCTCCTCATGGAGAAGACCGGCTACCCTTTTATCGTCCCTAGTTGATCGTGTACCATGTGAACTTGTAAGTGCATCTAGTGCCCCTTAGTGATTTTGGTGTATTGAAGACTTATAGGTTAAGGGACTAATGCGTGTGTGAGTGTACACAGGTCTATAAGTCTATGAGGAGTTTGATATTTACAGGAAAAGTCGACCCCTAAAAATGAATATCTTCGACTGAAGATTTTGGTATTTCTGAAGACTTTCATGAAGACTTTGAAAGTGAAGAAATTGGTGTGTCCGTGAAGACTTGATATTCATGCGAGAAATATGAAGCTTGAAGACTTTCGTGTTCATAGTTTTGTTTTTCTCTTTCTTGAGTCATAGGAAACACCGTACTGTTAAAGGGGGTCGAGGAAATACTAAGGAAAAATTTCCATGTGATGCTCAACTCAAAATCCTACACCTACCAATTCCTTCGAGTGAAGCCATTGGAAATCTCATACAGTTCAGTCAATTTCTTTAGTGACAGAGACGAAGTTCTTCTGGTCTCTGAGGAATTTGTCCTAACTGAGGAGTTAGGAATTCGCCAGTGTGGATTTCCTACACAGTGAGGAAGATCATAGCCCTGAGGATTTTACTACTCAGAATTCCGACCGTTGCTGTGCTATGCGCCAGCTGTCCCAAAATATCTATCGACCTAACGGTCATATCATTGAAGGGCATTTATGTCTTATCATGTCGGGCTGCTCCCTAGGCTATAAATAGCCACCCCCTACAAACAATAGCTGGTTGGCTGCTCCGAGAGAAACTGACACTTGTCATTTGAGAGCAACCCATCCTCCGAGGACTTTGAGCGAAAATCATCAAGTGAGGAAAAACCAAAAACCCAAAACCCAAACACCTACAAACCCCAAGTGATTGAGCATCACTGAAGAGATTGATCTTGAGTGGATCCAACGCTTATTACCTTCAAAGACTATGCTTCTTCCAGATGGTTAGGCATCATGGTCTAGAGCATCCAATAGGAATTGTGGATTGCCGAGTGACCAAGTTTGTGAAGGTTTGGAAGTCGCCTTAAGACTTACCACGAGTGATTGGACGAGGTATGTGTGACCTTAGTTCAAGGAGAATACGGTGAGGACTGGGTGTCTTGGACTAAGTGTCCTTGACTGGGTGTCCGGGACTGTGTGTCCTCGAGTTTAAATACTCATCCGCTCCAACCAGACGTACAACTGAGACAACAGTTGGAACTGGTCTACCAAATCATTGTCTTCACCGAGCTTACTGGTTCTATTTCCTCAACTCTTTCATTTCCTCATAACTGTGTTGTATGTTTGTTCATATCTATGTTTGAAGACTTTGACTGAAGACTTTCTCAATTTCCTCAGTTCAATTTCTTCAGTCTGTTTGTCTTCATCCTGAGTTATCCTGTGATTACGCTTCCTATACTCTGTGGCTGTCTTCATTTCATCATGATGACTATGCTTGTATTCTGTTGTGTTTACTTTTGAGTACTTATTCTGCTGGTAGTAGTTCTTCGCTAAGGAATTTCCTCACCGGCAAATTCCTCAGTGAAGAATTTCATAAAAATCGCATATTCACCCCCCTCTAGTCGATATAACGCACTTTCGATTTTGGTTTAACCGCCTGGAGTTTTAGTTATGTCGACCGCATGTATGATCAAGGTCTTTGCTGGGTGTCCTACCTTCGATGGGACGGACTATCCCTACTGGAAGAATAAGATGCGAATGCATCTTGAAGCAATTGATAACGATCTCTGGTATGTTGTGGAAAATGGTGTTCCCTCAGTCACACCTTCTCTGAATGCTGCCGATGTGAAGAGATTCAAGCAACTCGACTCTCAAGCGAAGAATATCATATGTGGCCATCTGAGCAAAGGACAGTATGGCAGAGTGAGTGCTTTGGAAACAACGAAGCTTATCTGGGATAGGTTGTCCAAAGTGAATGAAGGAGTCTTAACTCAGTGTGACTCTCGAGTTGATGTTCTTCACAATCTTTTCAACCGCTTCAAAAGACTCAACAATGAAAATGTTCAACAAACCTTCGATCGCCTCACTGACATCTCAAATGAGCTTCAAGCACTTGGTGCCACTGACATCACTGACCATGAGGTGGTGAAGAAACTACTGAGATCGCTTGATTCCTCATTTGACACTCTGGCATTGATGATACAAGAACGTGTTGATTACAAGTCACTTGATCCCACTGATATTCTCGAGAGAATAAATACTCATGAGTTCCAACTTGCTGAAAAGAGAGATCTCTATGGTTCAAGCTATGGCAGAACACGTGCACTGAAGGCCAAGGCAGTATCTGAGTCCGAAGATGAAGACTCTAGTAGCAGCCTTGGTGATCCTAAAGAACTGAGCCATGATCTGGCTCTGCTCGTGAAGAAGTTCCAAAAGTTCTCAAGACGTGGTCGCCTTGGAAGATCCTCAAGGAGCAATGATTCCTCATCCAGTGACTACAAGAAGAGGCTCTGTCACAAGTGCAAGAAACCTGGACATTTCATTCAAGATTGTCCTCAGTGGGAAAAGGAATTAAAGAAGAAGAAATACAAGGATTACAGTTCTTATGATGCAAAGAAAAAGAAGAAATCCACAAAATCCTCAAAGCCTTCATATCACAAGAAGAGCAGATCCAAGAAGGCCAGGGCATTCATTGGCAAGGAAATGGACTCTGAGGCTGAATCTGAAGAAAATGAGGAAGAGGAGTCATCTGAGGAGTCTGAATCCGGAGTGGCGAGCCTAGCTCTCGCTACTGCATTCGCCAGCAAGTCTATCTTCAACACTGGAGAAAATGACCTCACCAACAAGGCTAATGAAGGCGATGATGACTACGCTCCCACCTATTGCTTCATGGCAAAGGGTGCCAAGGTACTCAAATATACCTCCTCTGAATCAAGTGAGAATGAATCTGATGAAAACCTTAAGCCCAGCTATTCTAAACTTGCTAAGATTGCTATAAAACAACAAAGGGCTTTAGAAAAGGTTCAAAACATGCTAAATAAAAGTGATGATATGTTGGGTGAAGAAATGGATCACACTGAAACTTTTACTAAAAATCTTCAAAGACTTCAGCCCAAGCTTGACAAACTTCAAAGTCATCATAACACTCTCTTATCGGATCATGAGAAGCTTTCTTATGAATTTCTTCAAAGAAAGCAAGACCTTGAGAAGCTAAGAGTGAGTTATGAAGATCTTCAGAAGGAGTGCGATTCATTACTTGCTCAACAAATCAGCGCATCTCAGGAAGAATTTGTTCCTCCATACTTGAAGTGCATTGAATGTGAATCTGCTAATTCTTCACCTGAATGTTCAAATGCTGCTAATGTTTCAAATTCTTCACATGCCTCTGCCATCACTAATTCCTCATCTGAGGACATTGCTAGTATCACTGACGATGCAGGGCTGAAGGAATTTTACACGACAAGCATGTACAGAAGCCTCAAAGGGCATCAGGCTCTTTGTGATGTGCTTAAAAAGCAGATCCTCAACAGGAACCCTAGGAAAGAGGGTATCGCCTTTGAGAGGAAACTCAATGCTGATGGTACATATTGGAAGCCTGAGCAGTACCCCAAAACTACATGGGTTGCTGCAAAGGGACCTCCAGTTGATCCATCTAACTTATCTGGATGTGCATGTGAATCTCCTCATTCTGATGATGAGTCAACTGACTCCAACTATAAGCTATTCAAAAATCAGAATGGTGAAGTATTTGCTAGATAGATTGGCACTAACTGCAGGAACGGCTCCCCTATGAAGAAAATCTGGGTTCCTAAAAGATGCCTTGAAAATCTTCAGGTGAATGTCATCATGACGCCACCTGTGAAGAATAGGAACCCCAGATCAAATTCCTCATACGGACCAAATTCCTCATATGGATCAAAGTCCTCATATGAACGTCATCATGCTAACCCGTCTGTTTCGCAGGGAAGATCTAAGGATTATGGATATGTGCATTATTCCTCAAATCATTATGTCCATAAGTCCTCGAAGAATTTCTCTGCTTACTCATATGCTTACTCTAACCCATCTTATGTGAAACGAAATGGATTGGCTTCTATGCCATCCTTCTCGTATGGAGCTCGCAGAATGATGAACTCTTTGCCACCCCTTCAGATGTGGGTGGTGAAGAAAAAGAACTAATCTCTTCTGCAGGGTCAGGTCTCCAGACGCACGTAATCGTCTGAAGAATTTGCTGGAGACCTGAGCATGCCTGATAGGACGCAGGCTAATCATGAAGAAATGAACTTTCATTTCTCACTTCCTCATATTGCTTTATCAGTTCTTTTACTTGATGAAATTGATCTGATGAATTGATGTCATATTCTTCACTGATGAAGTATATGAGTTTGTAAGCTGCACTAATTCATCTGCAGGATGATCAACCCAAAGCCACTGAGTGGGTCCTTGATAGTGGATGTACAAACCACATGACTGGTTACAAGAATCTATTGATGGATGCTCCATTATCTCCGTCGCATCTGAAGCATATCATCTTTGCTGACAAAGGCAAAAGTCAGGTATTGGGTCTAGGTAAGGTTGCGATTACAAAGGATCGAAACATGGACAAAGTCATGCTTGTTGAGTCCTTATGATACAACCTTATGTCTGTCTCAATGCTTTGTGATCTTGATATGGTTGTTGTCTTTGGCAAATACCATTGTGTTGTGGTTATGGAAGCTGACAATTCCAAAGTCTTCGAAGGCTTTAGGAGAGGAGACCTGTATATTGTTGATTTCTCTACAGGACCACAACCAGCCGTGTGCTTACTTGCAAAAGCTTCAGAAGGCTGGCTCTGGCATCGACGACTTGGTCATGCAGGCATGAGGAATTTGCACACGCTTGTGAAGAAGAAGCATGTCATTGGCATCGAGAATGTCAAATTCCTCAAGGATCACCTATGCGGAGCCTGTGAAGCTGGGAAGATGACCAAGGCCAAGCATCTAGCGAAGACTATCATGACCACCACTCGCCCATTTGAATTGCTTCACATGGATCTCTTTGGTCCTAATCATTATTCTGCTATCTCAAATGAAGCATCTCAATATGGCTTCGTTATTGTTGATGATTATTCTCGTTACAGATGGGTACACCTTGTTACTTACAAACATGAAGTGCAGGAAGTCTTCAAACGATTTTCCTCGAGGGCTTCAACCAACTTTGGAGTGAAGATCAAGCACATCAGAAGTGACAATGGCACTGAGTTCAAGAATTCTGGTCTCGATGACTATCTTGATGAACTTGGTATCACTCATGAGTTATCTGCTCCTTACACTCCTTAGCAGAACGGCGTCGTGGAGCGCAAGAACAGGACTCTTGCTGAGATGGCTTGCACTATGCTTGATGAATACAAAACGCCTCGTCGTTTCTGGACTGAGGCAATTGATACTGCGTGCCACATCATCAACAGAGTATATCTTCACAAATTCTTCAAAAAGACTGCCTATGAACTCCTCACTGATAAGAAACCCACTGTAAGTTATTTCAAAGTCTTCGGTGCTAAATGTTGGATTAGATATCCTCATCACAACTCAAAATTTGCACCGAAGGCACATGAAGGTTTTATGCTTTGTTACGGAAAGGACTCGCACACCTACAGAGTCTTCAACAACGTTCTTCACAAAGTTGTTGAAACTGTAGATGTGCGGTTCGATGAAACTAATGGCTCGCAAAGAGAGCACCTACCTACTGTGATAGATGAACCAGCACCTGAGGAAATTCGGCATGCAAGATTGCAAAGGCATCAAAATTCCTATGCCCACAAATGGCCATCTGTGCACTGATGAAAATGGTATTGACTTCGATCATAAGGTATACCGCTCCATGATAGGTTCCTTATTATACTTATGTGCATCTAGGCCAGATATAATGCTTAGTGTTTGCATGTGCGCCCGATTTCAAGCTGCACCGAAGGAATCACACCATAAGGCTGTGAAGCATATTCTTTGATATCTAGCTCACACACCAACACTTGCATTATGGTACCCCAAGGGCTCGGCTTTTGATCTTGTTGGATATTCTGACTCTGACTATGCTGGTGATCGTGTGGATCGCAAGTCAACATCTGGTACATGTCATTTCCTCAGACGATCTTTGGTCTGTTGGTCCTCGAAGAAACAGAACCGTGTATCACTATCTACTGCTGAAGCTGAGTACATTGCCGCTGGTTCTTGCTGTGCCCAATTGCTATGGATGAAGCAAACTCTCAAGGACTACGACGTCAACATGAAGAATGTACCTCTCTTCTTTGACAATGAGAGTGACATCAAAATTGCTCACAACCCAATTCAGCACTCGAAGACAAAGCACATTCAGATTCGTCATCATTTTCTTCGTGATCATGTGTTGAAGGGCGACATTTCTATTGAGCATGTGAAGACTGAAGAACAGCTAGCCGATATCTTCACAAAGCCCTTGGATGAGAAGAGATTTAGCAAGTTGTGGTGTGAGCTAAATATCTTAGAGTCTTCGAATGTTCTTTGAAAAGGACACTCATCCTAACACTTATGCAAAATTGATGACTTAGATGTGCAACACATGAAGAAACGTTTTTCTTCAATCAATGAAGAATAACACTCTTAGTGTGAAGAAATTAAAGAAGAATTTGATTCTAAGAACCCTACGATAATTGTATGCGGTGTCTGAAATCATCATTCTTATACGGTGGGTCACGCCACCACCAAAAGTTGATATTCCTGGAATTATTCATATTCTTCCACTTTGCATAGTCTTCACTGGTTCCAACGTTTTTTCGCTATATATATATATATGAGTTTATGTCCTCTACAGCATTCACTTATTGCTATTTCATCAAGTTGGTTTTCTGCTAAGTGAATGTGATCGGAACCTTCCCCTCTATGCTATACTCAACCCAATCTGTTCACAAATTCTTCATGTGCGTTCTATTTGAAACTCATTCAAAATCTTCACTTTGTCCTTGTCAGCTGAAGAAATTGTGAACGGAACTTTAAAACCTATCTTATCGAAATTTTCGGTTTTGCCGCTCAAACCATTCCGCATCCCTCGATACACTTATCCACTCACCCATGATCTAACACGATCTCCACCTCTCACTACGTGGGTGACACATGTCATGCGAATGAGAAGGGTCAGGGGCACGTTCGTCCAATTTCTTCGGGCGAGCAATTTTTCACCGTGGCTATAAATACCCCTCCTTCCCTTCCTCACTTCTTTAACTCTGCTCGACCTCTCTCTCCAGCTCGAGCTTCTCAAACCCTAGCACCGCCGCTACTTCATCGCCGCCGGTGAGGAAGAGCTTCACTGTCTCGACCTCGTCGCCGACGTACTCGCGCCGACCGCGGACGTCTTCACTCAGCCGCCGCCGTAGCCGTCTTCCTCCGCCAAGTTAGGGCATGGAAGATCTGCACAGACGAACTTCACATCTCCTCACTCTAGTTCGTCGTGTTCTTCGTCCAGGGTAAATAAAATTACTTTTACTACCCTCGTTGATTCGAATGATTATCTACAAAATCTTCAAAAGTGTTTTTCTTCATATCTTCACACACTGAACACCTCACAAGTCATCTATTCTTGATTCGTTTCTCTAAGCATCATTTTTCTTCAAGATTCCTCAATTGTGTGGATCTTCGATCTATACAACTCTGTAACCTAAGACAAAGAATGCTTATTGAAAATCTTCAAGACTCATTTGGTCAAATTCCTCAAACCTGTTCATTTTGAAAAGCCTTCTGAGAACGCATATGACCTCTCCAAATTCCTCGCAACTATACTCTGTTCACAGGTACACATGTCAGCTGCTAAATCACTAGGTTCTCATCAACTTAACTCATTTGCAGCGTTCCTCGAAGAAAAGTTGCATACTTCTTCAGA
The DNA here is from genome assembly GCA_034509565.1 of Triticum monococcum. Classification (NCBI taxonomy): domain Eukaryota; kingdom Viridiplantae; phylum Streptophyta; class Magnoliopsida; order Poales; family Poaceae; genus Triticum; species Triticum monococcum. Next base: position 357,805,327 of record CM067845.1, on the reverse strand, counting down.
GAATTCGATTGTTCAAATTCCTCAACTGAAGAAAATGGCTGATGGTAAAAGGCCACATAAGGGAGGAAAGAGGCCTGAGGTAAATACAGCGTTTGAGATCCCTGATGACATATATGCTGGGTACTGCAAACCTACTGAGGAAACCAATTATGAGTGCAAAGTGCGTATTCAGAAGATAGAGAGGAGATGGGCAAGAGAATGGAGGGAGTACAGATATGTCACTCCTAAGTACATGAAGAAATTCGCACTCAATCCTCCATGCCCAAGAGCTCCATTGGCACCTGGCCAAATAGCAGATCCCACCAGCCTCAAGCGCGGTGAGGACTATCCTGATGAATGGGCCAAGCGCTAAGCCAAGCTGGCTAAGCAAGCCAGAGAAGCAGTGAGGAAATTTAATGAAGACTCTGCTGCTGCTGCCTCTGCTGAGGCCTTTGCTGTCAAGCCAAAGAAGTCTGTGTGCAAGCCAAGTGCTTCACCAACAATGCCCTCAAGGCCAAGTTCCTCAGCAATGCCCTCACGGCCAGAATCATCAAAGCCCTCACGGCCAATTCCTCATGCTACTCCTATTCCTCCAAAGTCCTCAGCTCCTCCGCCAAAGCCTTCAGCTGTTCAGACCAAATCCTCAGCACCTGTGCATCTCGCTTCGTGCCAAAGGACTATCGGCATCTCCATTGCCTCAGGTGTCTCAGCTAGTTCCTCAGCTGCACCAAGTTCCTCAGCTGGCCCCTCACTGCTGAAGACAAAGGCCACTGCTGGACGAGGTCCATGCCCAAGTCCTCAAAAGAAGCAAGTCGCTTTCCAAGTGCTATCTAATGAAGACGAAGCTGATGATGATGAACTTGCAGAAATCATCAGAGACAAGCAAGTCAGGGCCGCTAGAGCCAAAGGATCAGAGGTGCCACTGCTTTTGGATCCCAAGCTGATCCTCGACTACATTGATGATTGGCACAAGGACCCCAACACCCCCTTGCCTGACTTCAAGCTGACTCCTGGCCAAAGTCACATGCTGACCCACTTCATTCAAGAAGAAAAGTGGAAATTTGAGAAGGCCAGGCAGATCAAGAAAGTGCAGTACAAGAAAGAGCGCTATCTAAAGAAAAACGTTGTATCTATGACAACTGGAGAACTTGTCACTACTCAGACTGAGATTAAGAAACTCAGTGATGACTTTGAAGCATATCGCGCTGATTGGCTTGGAGCCAAGGTTCGTTTTGTGAAACTTGCGGATAACTTCACTTCCAATGTTGCAGCCCCAATGCAACAGGAAATTCCTCAGGCTGAAGCATCTGCTCAGCCTACTGAAGAAAATGCCAGCACCGCTGATGACAATCAGGCTGCTGAAGATAGTGTGATTTGCAGGGCTGATGACTGCATTCCAGCCGCTGAAGAAATTGCTAGGGCACCCACTAGTGGTGTGCCTGAAGAAACTAAAGAACTCAGGGCAACTGCATCAGTTGTGCCTAAAGAAAATCAACCAGATTCCTCAGCTGCTCCTGCACCAACTTCAACTCCAATCCTTCCATCTGCATCGGATGTGAAGAAGACCAAGGCCGCAGAGCATGCTGCAGTGAAGAAAAGGAAAGCATCAACTGCTCCAGATTCTTCAGCTCCGAAGAAAATGAAGCCTATGACAAGTTCATTTGCTAATCCGATTGATGCTGTTCCCATCTCAACCAGGCTATCAAAGGACCTTATTCCTTTTGATGAAGAATATGTGATCCCCAGCGGATCTAATGAAGAAACTCATTCTGCTGCATCGTCTGAACGTTTGGATGAAGACAGTGAAGTGGATGCGATCCCTTCAACACCTATCATCTCCTCGCCTATGCCTCAGTTCATAGCTGAAGAGGCTGGCGTTGAAGAAATGGAAGATGAAGATGTGGACATTGGCTGCTCCACACCCGTAATCAGTGATGAATTCTGGGAAAGTTAGCATCCAAACTCTCCATTGTTCACTCCTCTACAGAAAATTCCTCAGTCCCCCACACAAACTATTCACATGGGCTCTGAAGAAACTCATCCCACTGCATCTGTCCATGAGGAAATTCCAGCCACTAGCGCTAAAGAAACTGCTGCTGCTGAACAACCAACGACACAGACTGCCACTAAGGAGGAACGAGAAATTCCTCAGCCTAAAGAACCTGCGATTGAGAGTCCCGAGGTCGTGATGCAACTCACAGACACTCCTCTGCCGAAGCCAAAGGATCCATTCTCACGCAAGCAAAAGTTCAAGGCTGATGATTTCTTTGGCGAGCACATATTCTTCGAAGATTACAACCCATATGACTCTACTCGCATTAGGAAGAGGCGTTTCTGGACTGCCAGTCAAGCAAATTTCTATTCCTCGATGCTGTTCAACAAGGAGAAGATTTTCTACCATGAGCATATTCCTCACGTGGATATGGAATCTCTGCCGTGCTTCGCACCAGTCCTCAGTGTTCTTCACGACGTTGGGCTGCTCAACTTTTGCTCTGACATCTGCGATTGGAATGAAGAACTGATTCTTCAATTCTATGCAATGCTGCACATCATCGGAGATGCTGAAGATGTGAATTCATGGGTGCTGGACTGGATGTCTGAAAACACTCACTACACTGCACCAGTCTCTGAATTGCTTCGTGCTCTACCACTCAGTCCTCCCCTTGAAGAAGCTCGCTGCATCTACAGTGAACCTGAGCTCACACATCATTACATGCAGGTGCTGATGAAACCTTTGACGCCAGGTCAAGCACCAAGAACCAAATTCCCCGTGAAGGAATTGCTGTACGTGCCCAGAACTGTCTATCGTATTCTTACGAGGACAATCACTCCTATCAAAGGCCATGACTCATCTGATGAGGAAATTGTTGGCATCATGAAGAATCTGGTATTCAACATCTTTCATGGCATTCCTGTCAATTATCACGATTTCTTCATGAGGACTATGGCCAATGTTGCACTGTCTCCGTTTGAGCTGAAGCCTTATGCACCTTGGATCATGAGATTCCTCAGGACAAGGTCTTCACTCAACTACAAAGCTGATTTCTAGAATCATCTCAGCTACTTGCCCCCAATTGAAGTCCTCAAGCAGACATATTCCTCAGTTGATGGAAAGGGCAAGGCACCAGCTGTAATTGATGAAGGCATTCGTCCATTGGATGGTCAGTTTCGCAAAGCTGCATCTTATTCCACCAATGATGACTCTGCCACACATGACTCTGCCAATGCACCTAAGTCCACTCCTCAAGCCACTGCTCCGTGCGTGATGACTGACCGTGAACTTCTGTTTAGTCTTCACCAGAAGGTGGATCAAAATCACAAATGGGTTAAGTGTCAGTTTGGTTCACTTCTTCACAACATGACTGCCACACACAATGTAGTGAAGAAAAACCACTACTACCTCCATCAAGTCTTGGGTCGCACCTGGGCAATCCTGTCACATCTGTATGGTGAAGAAGATCTGAAGAACATGGGTCTTAATGAAGATTTTGACTGGTCTGCACCTCCACCGAAGAAATTCAAGAAGGTCAAGGTTCCTTCTCTGGTGGCCAGCTCATATTCTTCATCGCGCGACACTGATGAACATGAAGATTTGGACGACACTGCGGCAGGCCCTACATCAACAAACGACCCCAACAACGCTGGCGCTCCTTCATCAACATGATTATCTTCAGGGGCGTTTGTCCTCATTTTCGATCCTATTGGTCATTCGATGACAAAGGGGGAGAAATATGAGTTAGTCTTCAAGCGGGTCTACTATATGGAAGTTTTTTTGCTAAGTTACAACTCTCGTTCTTCTGAAACTTTATTGGATCGAGTTGTAACCTTAAACCCGATGGTGCTCTGATACTTTTGATGCATTGTGCTCTGATACTCTTGATACACTATTCTGCATGCTTATTCCTCATTAATATTATTGCACGCATGCTGAATTTCATCAGGCACCATATTTCATCATGCATTTCAAATTCTTCATATTATATGTTAAATGCGTGTATGAATTACAAGATATAGGGGGAGATCTCCATGATTCAACTCTTCAAGTGTGCATTGCTTCAAAAGCAAATTCCTCACTATGCACATCTTCAGGGGGAGTTCTTCTATATCTTGCAATCAAATTCCTCAATATCAGTATTTACACTTCATATGTTCATCCCCGTTGAAAACTTAACCTATATTGTCATCAATCACCAAAAAGGGGGAGATTGTAAGTGCATCTAGTGCCCCTTAGTGATTTTGGTGTATTGAAGACTTATAGGTTAAGGTACTAATGCGTGTGTGAGTGTACACAGGTCTATAAGTCTATGAGGAGTTTGATATTTACAGGAAAAGTCAACCCCTAAAAATTAATATCTTTGACTGAAGATTTTGGTATTTCTGAAGACTTTCATGAAGACTTTGAAAGTGACGAAATTGGTGTGTCCGTGAAGACTTGATATTCATGCGAGAAATATGAAGCTTGAAGACTTTCGTGTTCATAGTTTTGTTTTTCTCTTTCTTGAGTCATAGGAAACACCGTACTGTTAAAGGGGGTCGAGGAAATACTAAGGAAAAATTTCCATGTGATGCTCAATTCAAAATCCTACACCTACCAATCCCTTTGAGTGAAGCCATCGGAAATCTCATACAGTTCAGTCAATTTCTTCAGTGACAGAGACGAAGTTCTTCTGGTCTCTGAGGAATTTGTCCTGACTGAGGAGTTAGGAATTCGCCAGTGCGGATTGCCTACACAGTGAGGAAAAACCAGAAACCCAAAACCCAAACACCTACAAACCCCAAGTGATTGAGCATCATTGAAGAGATTGATCTTGAGTGGATCCAATGCTTATTACCTTCAAAGACTGTGCTTCTTCCAGATGGTTAGGCGTCATGGTCTAGAGCATCCAATAGGAATTGTGGATTGCCGAGTGACCAAGTTTGTGAAGGTTTGGAAGTCGCCTTAAGACTTACCACGAGTGATTGGACGAGGTATGTGTGACCTTAGTTCAAGGAGAATATGGTGAGGACTGGGTGTCTTGGACTAAGTGTCCTTGACTGGGTGTCCGGGACTGTGTGTCCTCGAGTTTAAATACTCATCCGCTCCAACCAGACGTACAACTGAGACAACAGTTGGAACTGGTCTACCAAATCATTGTCTTCACCGAGCTTACTGGTTCTATTTCCTCAACTCTTTCATTTCCTCATAACTGTGTTGTATGTTTGTTCATATCTATGTTTGAAGACTTTGACTGAAGACTTTCTCAATTTCCTCAGTTCAATTTCTTCAGTCTGTTTGTCTTCATCCTGAGTTATCCCGTGATTACGCTTCCTATACTCTGTGGCTGTCTTCATTTCATCATGATGACTATGCTTGTATTCTGTTGTGTTTACTTTTGAGTACTTATTCCGCTGGTAGTAGTTCTTCGCTAAGGAATTTCCTCACCGGCAAATTCCTCAGTGAAGAATTTCATAAAAATCGCATATTCACCCCCCCTCTAGTCGATATAACGCACTTTCACCACCACTCGCCCATTTGAATTGCTTCACATGGATCTCTTTGGTCCTAATCATTATTCTGCTATCTCAAATGAAGCATCTCAATATGGGTTCGTTATTGTTGATGATTATTCTCGTTACACATGGGTACACCTTGTTACTTACAAACGTGAAGTGCAGGAAGTCTTTAAACGATTTTCCTCGAGGGCTTCAACCAACTTTGGAGTGAAGATCAAGCACATCAGAAGTGACAATGGCACTGAGTTCAAGAATTCTGGTCTCGATGACTATCTTGATGAACTTGGTATCACTCATGAGTTATCTGCTCCTTACACTCCTCAGCAGAACGGCGTCGTGGAGCGCAAGAACAGGACTCTTGCTGATATGGCTCACACTATGCTTGATGAATACAAAACGCCTCATCGTTTCTGGACTGAGGCAATTGATACTGCGTGCCACATCATCAACAGAGTATATCTTCACAAATTGTTCAAAAAGAGTACCTATGAACTCCTCACTGATAAGAAATCCAATGTAAGTTATTTCAAAGTCTTCAGTGCTAAATGTTGGATTAGAGATCCTCATCACAACTCAAAATTTGCACTAAAAGCACATGAAGGTTTTATGCTTGGTTACGGAAAGGACGAGCACACCTACAGAGTCTTCAACAACGTTCTTCACAAAGTTGTTGAAACTGTAGATGTGCGGTTCGATGAAACTAATGGCTCGCAAAGAGAGCACCTACCTACTGTGATAGATGAACCAGCACCTGAGGAAACTATCAAGTTCAAGGCTACTGAGGATGTCATTCCTACTGAAGAATCTGCTTAAGAATTCATTCCAGAACATGAAGAACGTCGAGCTAATGCACCTGAAGAAAATGGTGCTAAAGAAAACGCTGATCAAACTCTTCAACGACAACCAGCTCATCCTCGCATTGCAAAAGAAGTGCAAGTTGAAAAGATCATCAATGACATCAAAGCGCCAGGTCCCCTCACACGCTCAAAAGCTTCACATTTTTCTAACTTTTGTCGGCAGTATGCTTTTGTCTCTATTACAGAGCCCACTAAGGTAGATGAAGCATTTCTGGAGCCTGAGTGGATTCAGGCCATGCAAGAAGAATTACATTAGTTCGAGCTCAACAATGTCTGGGAACTGGTCAAACGTCCAGATCCTCGCAAGCACAATATCATCGGCACAAAGTGGATCTACCGCAACAAGCAAGATGAAAATGGCCTTGTGGTGAGGAATAAGACACGGCTTGTAGCTCAAGGCTACACACAGGTTAAAGGAATTGATTTCGATGAAACTTTTGCACCTGTTGCTAGACTTGAGGCTATTCGCATATTACTTGCTTATGCTAACCATCATGATATCACTCTATATCAAATGGATGTGAAAAGTGCATTCCTCAATGGTAAGCTTGAGGAAGAAGTATATGTTGCTCAACCCCCAGGTTTTGAAGATCCAAAGAATCCTGACAAAGTCTTCAGACTCAACAAGGCCCTCTATGGCCTCAAGCAATCCCCATGGGCTTGGTATGATACTTTGAAGGAACTCTTCATGAAGAAAGGCTTCAAACCCGGTTCACTCGACCCTACTCTTTTCACTAAATCTTATGATGGTGAATTGTTTGTGTGCCAAGTATATGTTGATGATATTATCTTTGGTTGTACTGACCAACGTTATAGTGATGAATTTGCCTATATGATGAGTGAAGAATATCAAATGTCTAGGACAGGAGAGTTGAAATTCTTCTTAGGTCTTCAAATTCGTCAACAACACAATGGCATATTCATGTCTCAGGAGAAATACCTCAAGGATGTACTGAGGAAATTCGGCATGCAAGATTGCAAAGGCGTCAAAATTCCTATGCCCATAAATGGCCATCTGTGCACTGATGAAAATGGTATTGACTTCGATCATAAGGTATACCGCTCCATGATAGGTTCCTTAGGCCAGATATAATGATTAGTGTTTGCATGTGTGCCTGATTTCAAGCTGCACCGAAGGAATCACACCATAAGGCTGTGAAGCATATTCTTCGATATCTAGCTCACACACCAACACTTGGATTATGGTACCCCAAGGGCTCGGCTTTTGATCTCGTTGGATATTCTGACTCTGACTATGCTGGTGTGTGGATCGCAAGTCAACGTCTGGTACATGTCATTTCCTCGGACGATCCTTGGTCTGTTGGTCCTCGAAGAAACAGAACTGCGTATCACTATCTACTACTGAAGTTGGGTACATTGCCGCTGGTTCTTGCTGTGCCCAATTACTATGGATGAAGCAAACTCTCAAGGACTACGGCATCAACATGAAGAATGTGCCTCTCTTCTGTGACAATAAGAGTGCCATCAAGATTGCTCACAACCCAGTTCAACACTCAAAGACAAAGCACATTCAGATTCATCATCATTTTCTTCGTGATCATGTGTCGAAGGGCGACATTTCTATTGAGCATGTGAAGATTGAAGAACAGCTAGCCGATATCTTCACAAAGCCCTTGGATGAGAAGAAATTTAGCAAGTTGCGGTGTGAGCTAAATATCTTAGAGTCTTCGAATGTTCTTTGAAAAGGACACTCATCCTAACACTTATGCAAAATTGATGACTTAGATGTGTCGGCGTTCTGGGAATGGGGGTCCCCAGACTTGCTTGCCTGTGGCCTGCAGCGTGGCTCAAAGGGGGGCCCAGCACGGCCCATCTTCATCAGCACAGACCCAAGACCCTCGCGAGGGGCCAAGCCTCGCGGGGCGGACGACACGGAGCTTCCTCAGGCACGGCCTCATCAGGCTGGCTCACGAGGAGGCGGAGAGACCAAGGCGGGGTACCTCACGAGGTGCCCGTGACGCAAGGCATGACGACCAAGGGCGCCAGGCGGGTGCCAGCCCGCGCACTGTCCTCCTTTCCTCTTTGGTGCAAAGGGGGCAAGCGCAGCCGCGGAGTACCGAGGCATAAGGCAAAGGTTGCCATTTTGGTGCAACAAGACCAAGACCAGAAGGACTGCAAGATGGAGGTCATCGTGGAGCCCAAGACGGCATCACCACCAGAGCTTTGCGCAGGCGAAGACTACGTTTGTCAGGGTAGCAAGTACTAGCTGCCCCCCTTCAAATTAGCCCACCATTGTTGGCTCCCTTCCTGCTCGATATTCGGGAAGAGGACCAGGGCCTCTATAAATAGGACTAGCCACCCATAGAGCAAAGGGGGGTTTTTTCCTGGAGAGGGGGTTTTTTCTGGAGAGGGGGTTCTGGACATGAGGTTCTTTAGAGAGGGGTTCGATCAGAGAGAGAGAGAGAGAGAAAGGTGGCTGAACTCCTCCCAGCAGTTCATCGCCCCAGCCAAGAACAGACCCTCCCGAGGCTGTTCTTCCTTGTATTGTTCATCATCATCAGCCCAAGAGGCAATCCACCACACCACACACTGGAGTAGGGTATTACACCACAACGGTGGCCCGAACCAGTACAAACCTCGTGTCTCTTGTGTTGTTCTTTCCATAGTTTAGATCTTAACGAGGCGGAGGGGTGTAGGTAGGTAGGAAGCGAGATTTCCGCGTGCACCCTAGTGTTCGAACCTCAAGGGTCTGCCGGAACCCAAAATCTGACATTTGGCGCGCCAGGTAGGGGTGCGTCGGAATTCGTCTTCCACCACCCCGTTCTCCTCCGACCATCACGCCCATGTCTGACGCTCGTCGGGCCCGCGCCGAGCGCCGGGCCGCTCTCGCTTCCCGCGTCGCCCAGACGGCCCTTGTCGGCGGGCGTCCATGCCGTTCCCCGTCACCTGCCATCAAGGCCGCCACCGGCCCGGCGGGGGACAAGCAGCAAGCATCGTCTCAGCATCCGTCCGTGCAGCAAGACGGCCGCACCGCAACTCCCTCGCTCACCCCAGCTGGTTCTTTGTCCCGTGCGCTCCGCGCGCCCATGGAGGCTTGGGCTGCACTCATCGCGGCAAACGAGCTCCTGTGCTACCGTCCCGTCGATGACGTCTATGAAGAATGGCTCGACCGCATCGCCGAGCTCGTCCGCGCCGCAGGGGGCTCTCCTGCGCCGTCCATTCCGCTGCACCGCACCCCGCCCCGCGCGGGCGATGAAGCTCCGGCGGCGCCCCGGCCGCCTCCTCCTCAGGAAGGCGCCATGGCTCCAAGGCGCGTGGCCCCTGGGTGGAACCCGCTTCGTCAGGTGCCAGCGCGGCAAGAGCAGAGCTGTCAAGAAGTCCCTCGCCCGCAAGAAGCTGCCCGGGCGCTCCCTGCTCCAGCACGTCGCGACCATGCTCCTGCTCCCGCGCGTCAAGACCCCGCGCTGCTACGAGCTGCAGTGTGTTGGGGACATGCAAGACCAAGCTCCTCGTCACCCAAGGCCTCCCGTGTCCACAGCAGGCTGCCGCGCCTTCACCGCCGAGCTACGCAGCGTCGCGTGGCCCGGCAAGTTCAAGCCAGACCTGCCTCCTTGCTACGACGACACGGCTGACCCTGCGAAGTTCCTCCAGCTACGAGCTGGGCATCGAAGCTGCCAACGGAGACGAGAAGGTCATGGCGAACTGGTTCCCCATGGCGCTCAAGGACGGGGCCCGCACCTGGCTCCTGAACCTGGCTCTAGGCACAATCTCCTCCTGGGACGAGATGCGCACCCGCTTCATCGCCAACATCCAAGGCACTCGCGACCAGCCACCCGCCGTGAGTGACATGCGCCGCATCAAGCAACAGCCCGGGGAGACCCTGCAGAAGTACATCCAGCGCTTCAACAACACACGCCTCAAGATTCCCAAGGTGACTGAGGAGGCCATCATCTCAGCCTTCTCCGACGGCGTGCGCGACATCAAGATGAAGGAGGGGCTGGCGATGCACGAAGACCTGTGCACTTCCTTGGAGCTGTTCAACCTGGCAACCAAGTGTGCCAGGGCCAAGGAAGGGCGTCTCTCCCTCCTTGAGCTGCCTGCCGCAGACCCAGAAGAGAAGAAGCCCAAGGCCAAGGATGTGAAGCGCAAGGGGGCTGCCGTGCTCGCGGCAGAACCATACACCAAGCGGGGCAGAGATCAGCCCGAACCTATCACCTTCGGGGCACGCGACCAAGCCTTTCTCCGGTATCACCGACGGCTCCACGGTCCCAATTGGGCAGGTCCGCCTCCCTGTCACCTTCGGGGCACGCAACAACTACCACACCGAGCTCATCGACTTCGACGTCACTCACATTCGCCTGCCGTACAACGCCATCCTTGGGTACCCAGCGCTGGCCAAGTTCATGGCCGTAACTCACCACGGCTACAACGTCCTCAAGATGCCAGGAAGCGGCAGAGTCATCACGGTGCCCTGTGAAGAGAAGGACGCGGTGTGTTCCCTGGAACGAGCCTTTCAGGCCGCGTCACTGGAAGACCCGGATCGCGGAAGCAGGAGGCCTCCCGAGACCCCCCTAAGAAGAAGAAGACATCGTCCGGCCCGGCTCCTCAGGAGGCAGGCCCCTCTGGGCCCGTGCCTGCCCAGGGGGAACCTCCTTCCATCGCATAGGAAAGCGCGCCCGGTGCCCTCCTCAGGCAGGGCTCGGGGGCTCTCCCCTGGAGGGCCACCGACCTGGCTAGGGTCATGAGGGAGGCGCTTGGGCACCACATGGAGGCGTGTTTCGAAGCACATTTCCCTCAAGAAGGAGCAAGGCAAGGAGATCCAGACCCTCAGGAGTTCGTCAGCAAGGCCATTCAGGAGCTACAGGAGTCAATGGTCATGAAAGGCGGCCGCCGCCTACCAGTAGTGGCTCCCCATCCAGGCGAGGATGGTGGGCTGCGTGTCTGCATCGACATACCAGGGCTCAACCGAGTCGCCTCTCTGGAGCGCCTCTGGCCCTCGCGAGTGGGGCGCTGCGGAGGCCCACCCCACAGCTATGTTCGCATGCCTTACGGCTTGCCGAACGCGGCTGCCACATACCAGCGCCTCACGAGGGGCATCATAGAGGCACGAGAGGCCAGGCGTTCCGCAGCCCTGTCGGGGATGGAGATGGTCCGCGAGGAGCCGCCAGCGCCTCCAGAGCTTCCCGAGGCCCCTGGTCCTGGGGGCTCGTGAGGATCGGCTCCCGCAGCCCACCGAGTCTGCTACACCAACGCTCCTTCATCCTCAACGTCATCAGGTGACATCTTTCGAGTTTCATTTCCAGCTGGGAGCGCCCCCCAGGGCTGCATTATTCCCAGGCCGCGCGGGTCTGTCCCTGCGGCGTATATCCCTTTTTATTTCATATTGTTATCTTACCTTGTTGGGGGCACCCCTCGGGCTGCATGATCCCCAAGCCGCTCGGGCCAGGCCCAGCGGCATGTATCCCATTTGCGTTTATTTCCGGTTATGCGTTAGACCCACCATGCTTGATTATTTGATGCCGGTCCATGGCACCTCTTCTTCTCCATGCCGACCACTTGCATGTTAAAGGGGGGGGGGGTACCTGAGCATCGCGACTCAGGGCTCTTACTGGCTCTCCAGCCCTCACCCTCTGGCCTTGTTCATGGCATCGCGACCTGGCATACCAGCGACGGCTGAGACCAGCTCGAGGGCCGGGACCCGAGGACGTAGAGTGCCGACATCTAACCAAATTTGCAGGGACACATCACAAGATAAGGCCCAGTGCCAGGCGCAACCCGCCTAGAGGTAGGGTCCCGTGAGTCCCGCGCTGGCTCATGGGTGCCCAGATACACCTCGCCAGGCCCTACCGTGCCAGCCACGTGTCAGGGCGGGGCTGTACACGCCCCGGGGGCTCCTCCCGGAGGGGGCCCCCCTCCCATGTACCAGTGGAAGCACCATGCTCCGCGCTGGCTGACGACACTGTCGAGGAGCGGCTATGCCCGTACACATACGGAAGCGCTATGCTCCGCGCTGGTGATAAACAACTGAGGGTGGCCCCCGGGCCGCATCAACTTCAGGGAGCCTAGAGCTCAGTGTCTAGCCTCATCATAATGCCTCCCCTCGGGAGTGCCGCACGAGGGGGCTGGGCACGGGGGCTGCGCCTGGGTCACACCCAGACGCACGCCGCCCAGCCAGGTCCCCCCGGGCCTGGTTTGTCACGCGTCTCTCCCCGAGCGGAGCCAAGGTACGAAGGCCGTTTGAGCATCAAGGGGGACTCCTGAGCATCGCGACTCAGGAGCCTAACTGGTCACGTAGCCCCTCACTCCATGGCCCCATCCTGGTTTCCGGTCGGGACCAACACTGGGTGAGGCATGCGCGCGGCCGGGCTCTGCAGACGTAGAACGGTAGATCCACCCGCATCACATCTCCCTACTTGCTGTTCATGCACCAAGGGGGACTCCTGAGCATCGCGACTCAGGAGCCTAACTTGTCACGTGGCCCCTCACTCCTTGGCCCCGTCCTGGTTTCCGATCGGGACCAACGCTGGGTGAGGCATGCGCGGGGCCGGGCTCTGCCGGCGTAGAACATAAGCAAGTAGGAAGGAAAAGCACCAATTTCAAGGAATTCAAACGCAAATATTACAGTCCACACTGATATCTCAATGCCAAACGCAAGTTTAAACGCCTCCCCAAGGCATGATACATGTGCAGGAATTAAAGGCAGGACAGGAGCCACGACGGAGTCACTTGTCGGCGGTGGAGCAGCGCGGAGTGGGTTCGCCTCATGGAGCAGTGGGGTCGGCAGCACCTTGCTTCGGCTTGGTGCTGAAGGCCCGAAACTTCCCCAGCAGAGCCTGCGCGCGACCCTTCACGGCCTCGGCAGCAGCAGCGGCATGCTCGCCGCTTGCTGGCTCTAGCAGGCTGTCGAGGTCGACGCCGGGATCGCGAAGGTAGATGTGGGTGAGGACCCGCGTCAGTGCTGCAGAAGACAGGACATGCGCCTCGGCCTCGGCCGTGGGGCCAAGGCCAAGGGCGACATCTTCAGGAGCGCGAACCAAAAAGGGGAGCAAAGGCGAGAGGGGAGGGACACGCGAGACCTCGCCAATCAACCTCATGCCTGCCGATGCACGGACCCGGCGACACACCAGAAAGCGGCCCCTGATTCTCGAGATAAGTCACCGCCCGGAAGCGCCAGCTACCGTGGAATCATCCCCACACCTAATGCAATCCCATGTTAGCGACGCCGCTCTCCTTTCTCACCGAACGACGGCTGCTTGAGCGCCAAAGGGGACCTCCTGAGCATCGCGACTCAGGGGTCTTACCGGACTCTGGGTCGCTCACCTTCTGGCCTTGACCACGACATCGCGACCTGGCATACCAGCGACGGCTGAAGCCGCCTTGGGACTGGGACCTGTCGGCGCAGAGCACCAAGCCCTCGTGAGGTTCGAAGGGGAGGACCGAGCTAAAATGGAATGAGCAACTCACACAATTCTACGACAAGGGTTATATTAACAAAACAGGATCACGGACACCTTACAAACCCCCACGGGACGCGTCTTTGATTCCTCGCAGGTAACAGATCCTAAAGGGACACAAACTACGCGCGTCCCTGCAAAAGACGCCATCATCAACAGTGGGCCGTCAAGCACCGACGCCAACCCCATCCAGATCAGAGTCGGTGGCGGCCTGACGAGCCCGCCCTGCTCCAGGAGCGGCGCCGGCTCGGGGGCTCGTAGCTGCCGTCGCTCGTCTCCGGAGTCGCGAAGAGCTCGCCGGAGTCGCTGGAACCTCCGACGCCTCCACCGCCTGAGGAGCCGCCAAGGGAGCGGTTGGCAGGCCCAGTCCTTGTCGCAGCAGGGTCCTGGCCACCTCCCCCGGGGCAGCACTCCAGCCGGCGCCCGCTCACATCAAAGACCTTGAAGAACATCGCCTAAGCACCGTCGTACTCCAAGTGGATCGCGAAGACTCCCCTTGTCCTGCAAACCCGGGCGACCTCTCTCCAGCCCCGAGTCATGGAGACCTCGCCCGGGGCAACGACCGCGACCTCTGCCTCGGTCGTGAGGGTGCTGCAGCCGACGTGCTGCAGCTAGAGCTCCAGGGGCTCCCCCTACGGGATGATGGAGGCGAAGAAGGGAGGAAGGCGAATCCAAGACTGAAGAGGAATGGCGATGTGGAGCACGAACTATCGGGAGGAGCCCTCGGCGTGGACCCCAGGGGGGACGACCCACACCTTCGTCACTCATCGGCACCGACGGCGGCGCCGCCCGTGGCGATCAACATCAGCTCCTTCAGGGCCCTCTATGTGGGCGTACAAGGGAAGCGGGAACCCCGGCGGCGCCCGCTCGCACCAAGGCCTCGACACCACCTGATGGGTCCCCTCGTCCAGGCCACGGAAGATGAGCCGTTTCTTCGGCGGGAGCAGGTCTGGTTCCTCTCAGGGATCCTTTCCCTTCTCTGCCGTCGAGAACCGGTGGATCGAAGCCATCGCAGCAAGACGGAGCAAGGACCGGGAAGAAGGAGAAGCAAGGAGGGATGGACTGGAAGGGCGCGCGCTGTTCCGTACTTATGGACGGCGAAGGCCAACCGCCGACCTCCATGATCGCAGGTAATCATGACCCACTTTGCATGCAGGGACTTGTCCAGTCCGTGCAGTTGCCGAGGCACCATGGGGAAGTGGAGGCGCCCACGTCCAATCAACCGCCACGCGGCGCCCAAGGCCGTAGGCTGTTAGGGCCCGCGGCGCTTCGCTCTTGCCCTTCCGCCTCCCTGCACGGCCAAGTCCGGGCGCGCCTTGGGCCTGGGGCTACTGTCGGTGTTCTGGGAACGGGGGTCCCCAGACTTGCCTGCCTGCGGCCTGCGGCATGGCTCAAAGGGGTCCCCAGCACGGCCCATCTTCATCAGCACAGACCCAAGACCCTCGCGAGGGGCCAAGCCTCGCGGGGCGGACGACACAGAGCTTCCTCAGGAACGGCCTCATCAGGCTGGCTCACGAGGAGGCGGACAGACCAAGGCGGGGTACCTCACGAGGTGCCCGTGACGCAAGGCATGACGACCAAGGGCACCAGGCGGGTGCCAGCCTGCGCAGTGTCCTCCTTTCCTCTTTGGTGCAAAGGGGGCAAGCGTAGCCGCGGAGTACCGAGGCATCAGGCAAAGGTTGCCATTTCGGTGCAACAATACCAAGACCAGAAGGACTGCAAGACGGAGGTCATCGTGGAGCCCAAGACGGCGTCACCACCAGAGCTTTGCGCAGGCGAAGACTACTTTTGTCAGGGTAGCTAGTACTAGCTGCCCCCCTTCAAATTAGCCCGCCATTGTTGGCTCCCTTCCCACTCAATATTTGGGAAGAGGACCAGGGCCTCTATAAATAGGACCAACCACCCACAGAGCAAAGGGGGGTTTTTTCTGGAGAGGGGGTTCTGGACAGGAGGTTCTTTAGAGAGGGGTTCGATCAGAGAGAGAGAGAGAGAGAGAGAGAGAGAAAGGTGGCTGAACTCCTCCCAGCACTTCATTGCCCCAGCCAAGACCAGACCCTCGTGAGGCTGTTCTTCCTTGTATTGTTCATCATCATCAGCCCAAGAGGCAATCCACCACACCACACACTGGAGTAGGGTATTACACCACAACGGTGGCCCGAACCAGTATAAACCTCGTGTCTCTTGTGTTGATCTTTCCATAGTTTAGATCTTAGCGAGGCGGAGGGGTGCAGGTAGGTAGGAAGCGAGAACTCCGCGCGCACCCCAGTGTTTGAACCTCAAGGGTCTGCCGGTACCCGAAATCCGACAAGATGTGCAACACGTGAAGAAACGTTTTTCTTCAATCAATGAAGAATAACACTCTTAGTGTGAAGAAATTAACGAAGAATTTGATTCTCAGAACCCTATGATAATTGTACGCGGTGTCTGAAATCATCATTCTTATACGGTGGGTCACGCCACCACCAAAAGTTGAAATTCCTCAAATTATTCATATTCTTCAACTTTGCATAGTCTTCACTAGTTCCGTCATTTTTTTCATTGGCTAATATATGAGTTTATGTCCTCTACAGAATTCACTTATTGCTATTTCTTCAAGTTGGTTTTCTGCTAAGTGAATGCGATCGGACCCTTCCCCTCTATGCTATACTCAACCCAACCTGTTCACAAATTCTTCATGTGCGTTCTATTTGAAACTCGTTCAAAATCTTCACTGTGTCCTTGTCAGCTGAAGAAATTGCAAACGGAACTTTAAAACCTATCTTATCGAAATTTTCGGTTTTGCCGCTCAAACCGTTCTGCATCCCTCGATACACTTATCCACTCACCCACGATCTAACATGATATCCACCTCTCACTACGTGGGTGACACATGTCATGCGAATGAGAAGGGTCAGGGGCACATTCGTCCAATTTCTTTGGGCGAGCAGTTTTTCACCGTGGCTATAAATACCCCTCCTTCCCTTCCTCACTTCTTTTACTCCGCTCGACCTCTCTCTAGCTCGAGCTTCTCAAACCCTAGCGCCGCCGCTACTTCATCGCCGCCGGTGAGGAAGAGCTTCACTGTCTTGACCTCGTCGCCGACGTACTCGCGCCGACCGCGGACATCTTCACTCCGCCGCTGCCATAGCCGTCTTCCTCCACCAAGTTAGGGCATGGAAGATCTGCACAGGCGAACTTCACATCTCCTCACTCCAGTTCGTCGTGTTCTTCATCCTGGGTAAATAAAAGTTACTTTTACTGCCCTCGTTGATTCGAATGATTATCTACAAAATCTTCAAAAGTGTTTTTCTTCATATCTTCACACACTGAACACCTCACAAGTCATCTGTTCTTGATTCGTTTCTCTAAGCATCATTTTTCTTCAAGATTCCTCAATTGTGTGGATCATTGATCTATAGAACTCTGGAACCTAAGACAAAGAACGCTTAGTGAAAATCTTCAAGACTCATCCGGTCAAATTCCTCAAACCTGTTCATTTTGAAAAACCTTCTGAGAACGCATATGACCTCTCCAAATTCCTCGCAACTATACTCTGTTCACAGGTACCCATTTCAGCTGCTGAATCACTAGGTTCTCATCAACTTAACTCATTTGCAGCGTTCCTCGAAGAAAAGTTGCATACTTCTTCAGAGAATTCGATTGTTCAAATTCCTCAACTGAAGAAAATGGCTGATATTAAAGGGCCACAGAAGGGAGGAAAGAGGCCTGAGGTAAATACAACATTTGAGATCCCTGATGACATATGTGGAGGGTACTGCACACCTACTGAGGAAACCAAGAATGAGCGCAAAGTGCGCATTCAGAAGATAGAGAGGAGATGGGCAAGAGAATGGAGGGAGTACAGATATGTCACTCCTAAGTATATGAAGAAATTCGTACTCAATCCTCCATGCCCAAGAGCACCACTGGCACCTGGCCAAATAGCAGATCGCACCAGCCTCAAGCGCGGTGAGGACTATCCTGATGAATGGGCCAAGCGCCAAGCCAAGCTGGCTAAGCAAGCCAGAGAAGCAGTGAGAAAATTTAATGAAGACTCTGTTGTTGCTGCTGCCTCTGCTGAGGTCCTTGCTGTCAAGCCAAAGAAGGCTATGTCAAAGAAGCCTGCGCGCAAGCTAAGTGCTTCTTCAGCAATGCCCTCACGGCCAGAATCATCAAAGCCCTCACGACCAATTCCTCATGCTGCTCCTATTCCTCCAAAGTCCTCAGCTCCTCCGCTGAAGCCTTCAGCTGTTCCGACCAAATCCTCAGCACCTGTGCATCTCGCTTCATGCCAAAGGACTGCCGGCATCTCCATGGCCTCAGGTGTCTCAGCTAGTTCCTCAGTTGCGCCAAGTTCCTCAGCTGGCCCCTCACTACTGAAGACAAAGGCCATTGCTGGACGAGGTCCATGCCCAAGTCCTCAAAAGAAGCAAGTCGCTTTCCAAGTGCCGTCTGATGAAGACGAAGCTGATGATGATGAACTTGTAGAAATCATCAGAGACAGGCAAGTCAGGGCCGCTAGAGCCAAAGGATCAGAGGTGCCACTACTTTTGGATCCCAAGCTGATCCTCGACTACATTGATGATTGGCACAAGGACCCCAACACTCCCTTGCCTGACTTCAAGCTGACTCCTGGCCAAAGTCATATGCTGACCCACTTCATTCAAGAAGAAAAGTGGAAATTTGAGAAGGCCAGGCAGATCAAGAAAGTGCAGTACAAGAAAGAGCGCCATCTGAAGAAAAACGTTGTCTCTATGACAACTGAAGAACTTGTCACTACTCAGACCGAGATTAAGAAACTCAGTGATGACTTTGAAGCATATCACGCTGATTGGCTTGGAGCGAAGGTTCGTCTTGCGAAACTTGCGGATAACTTCACTTCCAATGTTGCAGCCCCAACACAACAGGAAATTCCTCAGGCTGAAGCATCTGCTCAGCCTATTGAAGAAAATGCCAGCACCGCTGATGACAATCAGGCTGCTGAAGATAATGTGAGTTCCAGGGCTTATGACTGCATTCCAGCCGCTGAAGAAATTGCCAGGGCACCCACTAGTGGTGTGCCTGAAGAAACTAAAGAACTCAGGGCAACTGCATCAGTTGTACCTGAAGAAAATCAACCAGATTCCTCAGCTGCTCCTGCACCAACTTCAACTTCAATCCTTCCATCTGCATCCGATGTGAAGAAGACCAAGGCTGCATAGCGTGCTGCAGTGAAGAAAAGGAAATCATCAACTACTTCAGATTCTTCAGCTCCGAAGAAAATGAAGCCTATGATAAGTTCATTTGCACATCTGATTGATGCTGTTCCCATCTCAACCAGGCCATCAAAGGACCTTGTTCCTTTCGATGAAGAATATGTGATCCCCAGCGGATCTGATGAAGAAACTCCTTATGCTACTTCGTCTGAACCAATCGATGAAGAAATTGAAGTGGATGATATCCCTTCAACACCTATCATCTCCTCGTCTATGCCTCAGTTCACAGCTGAAGAGGCTGGCGTTGAAGAAATGGAAGATGAAGATGTGGACATTGGCTGCTCCACACCCGTAATCAGTGATGAATTCTAGGAAAGTCAGTATCCAAACTCTCCAATGTTCACTCCTCTACAGCAAATTCCTCAGTCCCCCACACAAACTGTTCACATGGGCTCTAAAGAAACTCATCCCACTGCATCTGTCCATGAGGAAATTTCAGCCATTAGCGTTGAACAAACTGCTGCTGCTGAATAACCAACGGCGCAGACTGCCACTGAGGAGGAACCAGAAATTCCTCAGCCTGAAGAACCTGCGATTGAGATTCCTAAGGTCGTGATGCAACTCACTGACACTCCTCTGCCGAAGCTAAAGGATCCATTCTCACGCAAGCAAAAGTGCAAGGCTGATGATTTCTTCGGCAAACACGTATTCTTCGAAGATTACAACCCATATGACTCTGCTCGCATTAGGAAGAGGCGTTTCTGGACTGCCAGTCAAGCAAATTTCTATTCCTCGATGTTGTTCAACAAGGAGAAAATTTTCTACCATGAGCATATTCCTCACGTGGATATGGACTCTCTGCCATGCTTCACACCAGTCCTCAGTGTTCTTCATGACGCTGGGCTGCTCAACTTTTGCTCTGACATCTGCGATTGGAATGAGGAACGGATTCTTCAATTCTATGCAACGCTGCACATCACCGGAGATGCTGAAGATGTGAATTCATGGGTGCTGGACTGGATATGTGAAAACACTCACTACACTACACTAGCCTCTGAATTGCTTCGTGCTCTACCACTCAGTCCTCCCCTTGAAGAAGCTCGCTGCATCTACAGTGAACCTGAGCTCACACATCATTACATGCAGGTGCTGATGAAACCTTTGAAGCTAGGTCAAGCACCAAGAACCAAATTCCTCGTGAAGGAATTGCCGTACGTGCCCAGAACTGTCTATCGTATTCTTACGAGGACAATCAGTCCTATCAAAGGCCACGACTCATCTGATGAGGAAATTGTTGGCATCATGAAGAATCTGGTATTCAACATCATTCATGGCATTCCTATCAATTATCACGATTTCTTCATGAGGACTATGGCCAATGTTGCACTGTCTCCGTTTGAGCAGAAGCCTTATGCACCTTGGATCATGAGATTCCTCAGGACAAGGTCTTCATGCAACTACAAAGCTGATTTCCAGAATCATCTCAGCTACTTGCCCCCAATTGAAGTCCTCAAGCAGACATATTCCTCAGTTGATGGAAAGGGCAAGGCACCAGCTGTAATTGATGAAGGCATTCGTCCATTGGATGGTCATTTTCACAAAGCTGCATCTTATTCCACCAATGATGACTCTGCCAATGCACCTAAGTCCACTCCTCAAGCCACTGCTCCGCGTGTGATGACTGACCGTGAACTTCTGCTTAGTCTTCACCAGATGGTGGATCAAAATCACAAATGGGTTAAGCGTCAGTTTGGTTCACTTCTTCACAACATGACTGCCACACACAATGTAGTGAAGAAAAACCACTACTACCTCCATCAAGTCTTGGGTCGCACCTGGGCAATCCTGTCACATCTGTATGGTGAAGAAGATCTGAAGAACATGGGTCTTAATGAAGATTTTAACTGGTCTGCACCTCCACCAAAGAAATTCAAGAAGGTCAAGGTTCCTTCTCTGGTGGCCAACTCATATTCTTCATCGCGCGACACTGATGAACATGAAGATTTGGACGACACTGCGGCATGCCCTACATCAACAAACGACCCCAACAACGCTGGCGCTCCTTCATCAACATGATTATCTTCAGGGGCGTTAGTCCTCATTTTCGATCCTTTTGGTCATTCGATGACAAAGGGGAAGAAATATGAGTTAGTCTTCAAGCGGGTCTACTATATGGGTGTAGTTTTGCTAAGTTACGACTCTCGTTCTTCTGAAACTTTATTGGATCGAGTTGTAATCTTAAACCCGATGGTGCTCTGATATTTTTGATGCACTGTGCTCTGATACTCTTGATGCACTATTCTGCATGCTTATTCCTCGTTAATATTATTGCACGCATGCTGAATTTCATCAGGCACCATATTTCATCATGCATTTCAAATTCTTCATATTATATGTTAAATGCATGTATGAATTACAAGATATAGGGGGAGATCTCCATGATTCAACTCTTCAAGTGTGCATTGCTTCAAAACCAAATTCCTCACTATGCACATCTTCAGGGGGAGTTCTTCTATATCTTGCAATCAAATTCCTCAATATCAGTATTTACACTTCATATGTTCATCCCCGTTGAAAACTTAACCTATATTGTCATCAATCACCAAAAAAGGGGGAGACTGTAAGTGCATCTAGTGCCCCTTAGTGATTTTGGTGTATTGAAGACTTATAGGTTAAGGGACTAATGCGTGTGTGAGTGTACACAGGTCTATAAGTCTATGAGGAGTTTGATATTTACAGGAAAAGTCGACCCCTAAAAATGAATATCTTCGACTGAAGATTTTGGTATTTCTGAAGACTTTCATGAAGACTTTGAAAGTGAAGAAATTGGTGTGTCCGTGAAGACTTGATATTCACGCGAGAAATATGAAGCTTGAAGACTTTCGTGTTCATAGTTTTGTTTTTCTCTTTCTTGAGTCATAGGAAACACCGTACTGTTAAAGGGGGTCAAGGAAATACTAAGGAAAAATTTCCATGTGATGCTCAACTCAAAATCCTACACCTACCAATCCCTTTGAGTGAAGCCATTGGAAATCTCATACAGTTCAGTTAATTTCTTCAGTGACAGAGACGAAGTTCTTCTGGTCTCTGAGGAATTTGTCCTGACTGAGGAGTTAGGAATTCGCCAGTGCGGATTGCCTACACAGTGAGGAACATGATAGCCCTGATGATTTTACTACTCAAAATTCTGACCGTTGCTGTGCTATGCGCCAGCTGTCCCAAAATATCTATCCACCTAACATTCATATCATTGAAGGGCATTTTTGTCTTATCATGTCGGGCTGCTCCCTAGGCTACAAATAGCCGCCCCCTACAACCACTAGCTGGTTGGCTACTCCGAGAGAAACTGACACTTGTCATTTGAGAGCAACCCATCCTCCGAGGACTTTGAGCGAAAATCATAAAGTGAGGAAAAACCAAAAACCCAAAACCCAAACACCTACAAACCCCAAGTGATTGAGCATCACTAAAGAGATTGATCCTGAGTGGATCCGACCCTTGTTACCTTTGAAGACTGTGCTTCTTCCAGATGGTTAGGCGTCATGGTCTAGAGCATCCAAGAGAAATTGTGGATTCCCGAGTGACCAAGTTTGTGAAGGTTTGGAAGTCGCTTGAAGACTTACCACGAGTGATTGGACGAGGTCTATGTGACCTTAGTTCAAGGAGAATACGGTGAGGACTGGGTGTCTTGGACTAAGTGTCCTTGACTGCATGTCCGGGACTGTGTGTCCTCGAGTTTAAATACTCAGCCGCTCCAACCAGACGTACAACGGAGACAACAGTTGTCGGCGTTCTGGGAACGGGGGTCCCCAAACTTGCCTGCCTGCGGCCTGCGGAGTGGCTCAAAGGGGGGGCCCAGCACGGCCCATCTCCATCAACACAAGACTCAAGACCCTCCCGAGGGCCAAGCCTCGCCGGGCGGACGACGTGGAGCTTCCTCAGGCACAGCCTCGTCAGGCTGGCTCACGAGTAGGCGGAGAAATCAAGGCGGGGTACCTCACGAGGTGGCCGTGCCGCAAGCCATGACGACTCAGGGCGCGAGGCGGGTGCCAGCCCGCGCAGCGTCCTCCTTTCCTCTTTGGTGCAAAGGGAGCAAGCGCAGCCGCGGAGTACCGAGGGATCAGGCAAAGGTTGCCATTTCGGTGCAACGAGACCAAGACCAGGAGGACTACGAGGCGGAGGTCACCGTGGAGCCCAAGATGGCGTCATCACCAGAGCTTTGCGCAGGCGAAGACTACTTTTGTCAGGATAGCTGATACTTGTTGTCCCCCTTCAAATTAGCCCGCCATTGTTGGCTCCCTTCCCGCTTGATATTTGGGAAGAGGACCAGGGCCTCTATAAATAGGACCAGCCGCCCACAGAGCAAGGGGGTGGAAAAAGGGGGCAGTAAGGAGGCAGTAGGCAGTGAGTGAGTGAGAGAGAGAAAGAGAAAGGTGGCTGAACTCCTCCCAGCAGTTCATCGCCCCAGCCAAGAACAGACCCTCGCGAGGCTATTCTTCCTTGTACTGTTCATCATCATCAGCCCAAGAGGCAATCCTCACACCACACACTGTAGTAGGGTATTACACCACAACGGTGGCCCGAACCAGTATAAACCTTGTGTCTCTTGTGCAGTTCTTTCAGCAGTCTAGATCTTTGCGAGACGGAGCGGTAGAAGACGTAATCTCCACGCGCACCCCAGTGTTCGAACCTCAAGGGTCTGCCGGAACCCGAAATCTGACATTTGGCGCACTAGGTAGGGGTGCGCCGGAATTCGTCTTCCACCGCTCCGTTCTCCTCCGACCATCACGCTCATGTCTGACGCTCGTCGAGCCCGCGCGGAGCGCCGGGCCGCCCTCGCCTCCCGCGTCACCCGGACAGCCCTTGTCGGCGGGCGTCCTCGCCGTTCCCTGTCACCTGCCGTCAACGCCGCCACCGGCCCGACGGGGGACGAGCAGCAAGCGTCGTCTCAGCATCCATCCGTGCGGCAAGACGGCCGTACCGCTACTCCATCGCTCACACCAGCTGGTTCTTCATCCCGCGCCCTCCGCGCACCCTTGGAGGCTCGAGCTGCGCTCATCGCGGCAAACGAGCTCCTGCGCTACCGTCCCGTCGACGACGTCTATGAAGAGTGGGTCGACTGCGTCGCCGAGCTTGTCCGCGCCGCAGGGGGCTCTCCCGTGCCATCCGTTCCGCTGCGCCACACCCCACCCCACGCGGGCAACGAAGCTCCAGGGGCGTACCAGCCGCCTCCTCTCCAAGAAGACGCCATGGCTCCAAGGCGCGTGGCCCCTGGGCGGAACCCGCAACGTCAGGTGCCAGCGCAGCAAGAACGGAGCTGCCAAGAAGTCCCTCGCCCGCAAGGAGCTGCCCCGGCGCTCCCTGCTCCGGCACGCCGCGACCCTGTCCCAGCTCCGGCACGCCAAGACCCCGTGCTGCTCCTAGCTGCAGCGCGTGGGGACCCTCAAGACCGAGCTCTCCACCAGCTGAAGCCTTCCGTGGCCACCGCAGGCTGCCGTGCCTACACCACCGAGCTGCGTAGCATCGCGTGGCCCGGCAAGTTCAAGCCAGACCTGCCTCCTCGTTACGACGGCACGACTGACCCTGCAGAGTTCCTCCAGCTCTATGAGTTGGGCATCGAAGCTGCCAGCGGGGACGAGAAGGTCATGGCGAACTGGTTCCCCATGGCGCTCAAGGAAGGAGCTCGCACCTGGCTCCTGAATCTGGCTCCAGGCAAGATCTCTTCCTGGGACTAGATGCGCACCCGCTTCATCGCCAACTTCCAAGGTACTCGCGACCGGCCACCCGCCGTGAGTGACATGCGCCGCATCAAGCAACAACCTGGAGAGACCCTGCAAAAGTACATCCAGTGCTTCAACAGCGCGCCTCAAGATCCCCAAGGTGTTCGAGGAGGCCATCATCTCGGCCTTCTCCGATGGTGTGCGTGATGTCAAGATGAAGGAGGAGCTGGCGATGCATGAAGACCTGTGCACCTCCCTGTTGCTGTTCAACTTGGCGACCAAGTGCACTAGGGATGAGGAGGGACGCCTCTCCCTCCTCGAGCTGCCTGCCGCAGACCCAGAGCAGAAGAAGCCCAAGGCCAAGGACGTGAAGCGCAAGGGGGCTGCCGTGCTCGCGGCAGAACTAGACACCAAGCGGGGCAAAGATCTGCCTGAGTCCCCCAGGGGCAGCCGGTACTGTGTGTACCATGACCTCCACACCCACAACACCAACGAATGCCAAGAACCCCGCGCCGCGCGAGAAGGAAGGATCGGCCGTCGTCCCGACTGCGCCGATCGAGGCTACAGCCGTGGAGGAGGAAGAAACGCAGGACGCTGGGAAGACCGCAGCCCGCGCCAAGGGTGGCACGATCAACCTCGCGAGGATCGCTGGCGAGACCTGCCTCGCGAGGGGGACTGGAGGGATCAGCCTCGTGAGGATCGCCCACAGGGCAACGCAGGCCTCCCTCCACTACCGCCTCAGCTGAGGAGGAACGAGGACCGCCATCAAGATGAATGGGTTGGGGGCTTCCAGGAGCCACGCGCAATCGCCTGCATCCTGGGCGGAGCTCAAGCCCCAGCCTCCCAACGCACCTTCAAGCAGTTTGCCCGCGAAGTGAATGCAGTCCTCCCCAGGCTTGAAGCAACGCGCCCTCTCATGTGGTTGGCATGCGCCATCACATTCAGCTCAGCGGATCAACTCAAGTGTGCGACCACAGCCGGAGTCCTCCCGATGCTTTGCTCCCCAGTCATCAGCAATGTACTGGTCACCAGGACCCTCATCGATGGTGGGGCAGGGCTCAACATCCTGTCCGTGGAAACGTTCAACAATCTCCAAGTGCCCTATGACCAACTTCAGCCAACCAAGCCCTTCTCCGGAGTCACCAACGGCTCCACGGTCCCGATTGGGCAGGCCCGCCTCCCTGTCACCTTCGGGGCATGCAACAACTACCGCACTGAGCTCATCGACTTCGATGTCGCCCACATCCGCCTGCCGTACAACACCATCCTCGGGTACCCAGCGCTGGCCAAGTTCATGGCCGTGACTCACCATGGCTACAACGTCCTCAAGATGCCAGGAAGTGGCGGAGTCATCACGGTGCCCTGTGAAGAAAAGGATGCAGTGTGTTCCCTGGAGCGAGCCTTTCAGGCCGCGTCACTGGAAGACCCGGATCGCGGAAGTAGGAGGCTTCCCGAGACCACCCCCAAGAAGAAGAAGACTCCGTCCGGACCGGCCCCTCGGGAGGCGGGCCCCTCAGGGCCTGCATCTGCCCAGGGGGAACCTCCTTCTATCGCATAGGAAAGTGCGCCCGACGCCCTCCTCAGGCAGGGCTCGGGGGCTCTCCCCTGGAGGGCCACCGACCTGGCCAGGGTCACGAGGGAGGCGCTTGGGCACCACATGGAGGCGTGTTTCGAAGCACGTTTCCCTCAAGAAGGAGCAAGGCAAGGAAGGTCAGACCCGCAGGTGTTCGTTTACAAGGCCATTCAAGAACTACAGGAATCAAGAATCATGAGAGGTTGCCGCCGTCTACCGACTGTGGCTCCCCATCTAGGTGAGGATGGTGGGCTGCGCATCTGCATCGACGTACCAGGGCTCAACCAAGTCACTACGATGGAGCGCCTCTGGCCCTCGCGAGTGGGGCGCTGCGGGGGTCCGCCCCACAGTTACGTTCGCATGCCTTACGGCTTGCCGAGCGGGGTTGCTACGTGCCAGCGCCTCATGAGGGGCATCATGGAGGCTCAAGAAGACAGGCGTTCCGCAGCCTTGGCGGAGATGGATATTATTCGCGAAGAGCTACCAGTGCCTCCGGAGCCTCCCAAGGCCCCTAGGCCTGGGGCTCGTGAGGATCGGCTTCCGCAGCCCACCGAGTCTGCGGCACCAACACCCCTTCACCCTCGACACCCTCAGGTGACATCTTACAAGTTTCATTTCTAGCTGGGAGCGCCCTCCCAGGGCTGCATCGTTCCCAGGCCACATGGGTCCGTCCCTGCGGTATGTATCCCTTTTATTTCATGTCGTTAGCTTGCTTTGATGGGGGCGCCCCTCGGGCTGCATCATCCCCAAGTCGCTCGGGCCCGACCCAACGATGTCTACCTTCCCAGCATCTGTTTGAATGAATCTCCTCCTTCGCGGCTAACGTGTTTGATCTAGTTGCCTGCTCAACTGACGCCAACTGACGGAATTGCTCCCATAACGGCACGACGCTTGCGCATGGGTCCGTCCCTGCAACGCTGACAAACCTGAATGGCTGAGCTTTGGCCACGGCAGCCCCGCATGGCGCCACCTCGTCAAGCCTCCAGTGCCTCACCTCCCCTCAGAAGCAACTAATGGCAGACTGATAATTGTCATGGCAACCTCTTCTTCCTTCTATGATGAGTTTACAGGATCCCCTAAGGGAGTTGCGCCAGGCAAGGCCCTCGCGGCGTTCCTTTCACTCTCGTCCGCGTGAGCCGCTTGCACGTTAAAGGGGGGGTGCCTGAGCATCGCGACTCAGGGCTCCTACTGGCTCTCCAGCCCTCACCCTCTGGCCTTGACCACGGCATCGTGACCTGGCATACCAGCGACGGCTGAGACTAGCTCGAGGGCCGGGACCCGAGGACGTAGAGCAGAAAGGGGAGCAAAGGCGGGGGATAAGGGGCACGCGAGGACCTCGCCGAGCGATTCCGCTCCTGCCGACGAGCGGACCCGACGACACACCAGGAATGATCCCCGACTCTCAAGATAAGTCACCGCCCGAAAGCACCGACTATCATAGCACTACCCCCGCACCTAATGCAATTCCGTGTCAGCGATGCCGCTCTCCTTCTCGCCGAGCGACGGCTGCTTGGGTGCCAAAGGGGACCTCCTGAGCATCGCGACTCACGGGCTCTTACTGGACCTCGGGTCGCTCACCTCCTGGCCTTGACCACGGCATCGCGACCTGGCATACCAGCGACGGTTGACGCCACCTTGGGACTGGGACCTGTCGAGGCAGAGCACCAAGCCCTCGCGAGGTTCGAAAGGGAGAACTGAGCTAAGACGGAATCAGCAACTCACACAGCTCTACATCAAGGGTTATGTATTAACAAACAGGATTACAGGCACCTTACAAGCCCCCATGGGGCGCATCTTGATTCCTCGCAGGGAACGGATCCTAAGGGATGCTAACTACACGCGCTCCTGCAAAAGATGCCATCATCAATAGTGGGCCGTCAAGCGCCGGCGCCAACCCCATCCAGATCAGAGGCGGCGACGACCAGACGAGCCCGCCCTGCTCCAGGAGCGGCGCCGGCTTGTGGGCTCGTAGCTGTCGTCACTCGTCTCCGGAGTCGCGAAGATCTCGCTGGAGTCGCTGGATCCTTCGGCGCCTCCGTCGCCTGCAGAGCCGCCAAGGGAGCGGTCGACGGGCCTAGCCCTCACCATGGCGAGGTCCTGGCCACCTCTCCCGGGGCAACACTCCAGCCGGCGCCCGTTCGTGTCGAAGACCTTGAAGAACATCACCGAAGCGCCATCATACTCCAAGTGGACCGCGAAGACGCCCCTTACCCTGCAAACCCGTGCGATCTCTCTCCAGCCACAAGTCATGTAGACCTTGCCCGGGGCAACGAACGCGACCTCTGCCTCGGTCGCGAGGGTGCTGCAGCCGGCGTGCTGCAGCCAGAGCTCCAGGGGCTCCCCCGGCGGGATGATGGAGGCGAAGAAGGGAGGCAGGCGGATCCAAGACTGGAGAGGAATGGCGACGTGGAGCATGAACTCTTAGGAGGAGCCCTCGGCGTGGACCCCAGGAGGAACAACCCACACCATCGTGACCTGTCGGCGCCGACGACGGCGCTGACCGCGGGGATCGCCATCGACCCCTTCGAGGCCCTCGACATGGGCATAGAAGGGAAGCGGGAACCCCGGCGGAGGCCGCTCGCACCGAGGCCTCAACACCACCTGACGGTCCTCCTCATCCCGGCCGCGAGGGGCGAGCCATTTCTTCGACGGGAGCGGGTCTGGTCCCTCTCGAGGGGCCTTTCCCTTCTCCGCTGCAGAGAACCGGCGAATCGGAGCCATCGCGGCAAGACGGAGCAAGGATCGAGAAGAAGGAGAAGCAATGAGGGATGGACTGGAAGGGCACGCGCAGTTCCGTACTTATAGCCGGCGGAGGCCAACCGCCGGCCTCCGTGATCACAGGTAATCATGACACGATTTGCATGCAGGGACATGTCCAACTCGCGCGATCACCAAGGCGTCGTGGGGAAGTGGAGATGCCCACGTCCAATCAACCGCCACGCGGCGCCCAAGGCCGCAGGCTGTTAGGGCCCATGGCGCTTTGCCCTTGCCCTTTCGCCTCTCGGCACGGCCAAGTCCGGGCGCACCTTGGGCCCGGGGGCTACTGTCGGCGTTCTGGGAACGGGGGTCCCAAGACT
The DNA here is from genome assembly GCA_034509565.1 of Triticum monococcum. Lineage (NCBI taxonomy): Eukaryota > Viridiplantae > Streptophyta > Magnoliopsida > Poales > Poaceae > Triticum > Triticum monococcum. Next base: position 357,776,039 of record CM067845.1, on the reverse strand, counting down.
TGCCTGCCTGCGGCCTACGGCGTGGCTCAAAGGGGGCCCAGCACGGCCCATCTCCATCAACACAAGACTCAAGACCCTCGCGAGGGGCCAAACCTCGCGGGGCGGACGACGTGGAGGCTTGGTCCCTCGCGAAGGTCTTGAGTCTTGTGCTGACGAAGATGGGCCATGTTGGGCCCCCATTTGAGCCACGCCGCAGGCCGCAAGCAGGCAAGTCTGGGGACCCCCGTTCCCAGAACGTCGATAGTAGCCCCTGGGCCTGAGGCGCGCATGGACCTGGCCGTGCGGAGAGGCGAAAGGGCAAGGGCGAAGCGCCGTGGGCCCTAACAGCCTGCGGCCTTGGGCGCCGCGTGGCGGTTGATTGGACGTGGGCGACTCCACTTCCCCACGACGCCTCGGTGATCGCGTGAGCTGGACAAGTTCCTGCATGCAAATCGTGTCATGATTACCTGTGATCGTGGAGGCCGGCGGTTGGCCTTCGCCGGCTATAAGTACGGTATGGCGCGTGCCCTTCTAGTCCATCTCTCTTTGCTTTCTCCTCTGCCCCCAGTTCTTGCTTCGTCTTGGTGTGATGGCTCCATCGAGGAGGTACTCGACTGCGGAGAAGGGGAAGGCCCTTCAGGGCGGTCCTACCTCTCCCCCGCCCAAGCGCGATCGTGGGCGCCCTCGGAAGCACCCGGTGCCCGCCCCGGTAGCGTTTGGCGGTCATGGGGACGGCTAACAGCGCGGCGGCGGGCGTGCCGCCGTGGCTGAAGGACGTGCCTGGGTTGCGCGCTCCCCCAGGCCGCGCTTTCGCGCTGTGCAGGCGCTGCCGGAGTTCGTCGTCTGGTCGGCGGAGCCGACCAGCGCCCGGCTCCCACTCCCTCGCTTCCTCCTCGGTGAACTCCCGGCCGACGCTCCTGGTGGCCTCTGGCTCCAGGCGGAGGGCTGCTGCAGCAGGTCCTCATGGGTCGCGCTGGAGGTCTCCGCCAGCGGGGGCTTGGCCTTAACTCGTGGCTGGCAGGCGTTCGCTCGTGCTCGCGGCCTGGAGCGCCGGTGTACTCTGCACTTCAGGTTCGATGGCGACGCCACCCTCTATGTGAGGGTGTTTGGGGAAGATGGTCGCCGCGCGGGGTGTTGCCCTGAGGACAACGACCGCGTCCGGGGGCCCTGCTCTGATGGCGATGGAGGAGACAGCACCCGTGTGGATGGCGGCGTCCGCGACTCCCCAAGCTTCGTCAACTCTTCCTCAAGTGACTCCTCCAGTGGTGGCAGCAGCCCACCCCCGCGCCGTCGAGCTTGCTTGGGGGGTGGTGGTTCGTCCGCCCGCCGCCGTGCCCTGGTGAAGCGCGAGAGGGAGTCCGCCTAAGGCCCGGAGGCAGCCCGTGTCGCCTCCGCGGGCCGGTGTAAGGAGGGCCGCGCCGGGCTCGTCCTTTCCTTTTCCTTTTGTTTCCTGTGTAAGACAAAACAGCTGCATGGAGCCCCGCTGGGGCGTGTTAGGAATTATCGCCGTTTTACCCATTACCTTGATCTTGTTTTTGCGCCTCTTAACCACACGCCTGTGCGTAGATAGTTTTTTGGCCCCTGCTGGGGGGGGGGCGACCGACCCAGGCCCAGTGTGTGCGTCGCGGTGCCCGAGGGGCACGGACTAGAGGGGTGCTTCTGTAACGTGCCCGGGTCATGAAACCTTCCAGCGGCTAGAGCAGAAACCCTCGCGAGGGCGTTTGAGTACCACCCCTCGCGAGGTCGTTTGCGAGAGAAACCAAAGCAAGGAGCAAAAATCGACGAACCACAAATCAGCAACAGTGATAACTTCAATAAGACTTCAAATGCAAGTAAACACGTCAACTGCGGAAAGCAAATGAAAAAGCCGCGTCCGGCACCTAATCTAGTCTTCGACGTCTTCTCACCAGCGCGGAGCTAAGTGCTGCCACTGGGCATGGGAGGGAGCCCCAGGGCCTAAGGCCGGCGCTCCTGAGACTCTGGGGCGTGTACAGCCCCACTCATTATTACGTGAGAGTGTCACGAGGCGGCGAGCTTCACAGGCATTGGCCTTGCTTCCCAGGCTCCGGGCCTTTCCAAAACGCAATAGCTTCACAGGCACTCGCCTTGCTTCACAGGCTCTGGGCCTTTCCAAAACGCGATAGCTTCACAGGCACTCGCCTTGCTTCACAGGCTCTGGGCCTTTCCAAAACGCGATAGCTTCACAGGCACTCGCCTTGCTTCATAGGCTCTGGGCCTTTTCAGGGGTAGAACCTCCGAAGGTGCTGGATGTTCCATGCATTCTGGACCGGCACTCCCTCCTGAGTCTCCAAGCGCGCGGAGCCGGGCCTGAAAACATGAACAACCTTGAACGGGCCCTCCCACATGGGAGAGAGCTTGTGCAACCCTTCCCTGGAGAGAACCCGCCTGAGCACGAGGTCTCCTACCTCGAGAGTCCTGGGGCGGATGTTGCGGCAGTGATATCACTGCAGCACCTGCTGATACCTCGCCGCTTGCAGCGCGGCCTCCCAGCGACGTTCCTCCCCCAGCACGAGGTCCATCCCCCGCATGGCATCCTGCTGCGCCTCGTCGAACGCCAGGACCCGCGCGGAGCGACGTCTGACCTCGTGAGGGAGGACTGCTTCCGCTCCGTAAACCAGGAAGAATGGGGTCTCCCCAGTTGGTTTAGTCGCGGTGGTGCGGATGGACCACATCACGGACTGCAGCTCGTCTTACCATCCTCTGCCACAGGCCTCCAGCTTCTTCTTGAACGTCCTGGTCTTGAGGCCCCTCAGGACCTCCGCGTTGGCTCGCTCGGCCTGGCCGTTGCTTCAGGGGTGCGCCACTGAGGTGTAGCATACCTACGTTCCAAGGTTAGCACAATATGTTTTGAAGAGATTACTGGTGAACTGCGAACCGTTGTCCGTGATGATGCGATTCGGCACCCCGAACCGGCTCACGATGCCCTTGATGAACTTGACCGCAGAGCCCGCAGGGATGGCGCGGACAACCTCCATTTCAGCCCACTTGGTGAATTTGTCCACAGCAACGTAGAGGTAGCGATAGCCCCCTGGCGCCCGAGGAAACGGGCCCAAAATGTCCAGCCCCCAGACCGCGAATGGCCACGAAAGGGGGATAGTCTGCAAGCCTCCTGCTGGCTGATGGATCTGCTTGGCGTGGAACTGGCAGGCTTCGCAAGCCTTTACCAATTCGATTGTGTCGTTGAGCGCGGTGGGCCAATAGAAACCGCTACGGAATGCCTTGCCGACGAGGGTCCGTGATGATGAGTGGTGCCCGCAGTCTCCGCCATGTATGTCCTCCAGTAGTTCCTTTCCTTGTTCCCTGGAGATGCAACGCAGAAGTACATTGTTTGGTCGCTTTCGGTAGAGTTCTCCATCTCTGATGCAGTATGCCGTGGCCTGTCGCGCCACTCGCTCTGCTTCCTCCTCCCTCTCCGGCAAGGTCCCTTGCGTCAGGTAGCTCCGGAGCTCTGTGATCCAACAACCCTCCTGAGGTTCCATCGCCAGGAGCAGGCGCGCTCCTGAGGCCGGGCCACAGGTCGGAGCTCCCGAGGCAGGTGGCTGGGGGAGCTCCTCCAAGGGCTGAGCCGTGTTTGACAGTGACGGCAGAGCTGAGGGCTTGAAGAGCCACTCCTCGAAAATGCCAGGCTCCTGGGGTAACTGCCTGAACGCACGCTTGGCGATATCGTCGGCCTCCTGATTGGTGCCACGAGGCACATGCTGCAGTTCCAGCCCCCAGAACTTCTTTTCCATCCTGCGGACCTCCAGTAGGTAGGCCTCCATATGCTCGTCCTTCGGCTCGTACACCTTGTTGGATAAGTTGACTAGGAGCTGCGAGTCGCCCTTGACGGTGAGGCGTTTCACTCCCAGGGCTACTGCGGCCTTCAACCCGGCTATCAGTCCCCCATACTCTGCAATGTTGTTGGATACCTTTTCACCTTGCTGCAAACAGAGCTGCACGACATAGTAGAGCTTATCCTGAGTGGGTGATATCAGCACCGCACCAGCCCCCGCGCCGTCTCTGGAGAACGCCCCATCGAAGTACATGACCCAGCCTTCCGGCGCCTCACTCCCCGGAGAGAGGGACCGATCCTCGTTGTCCCTGAGGCCTTGTGCTTCCGCCCATTCCACTATGAAATCCGCCAACGCTGCCCCTTTGATGACCCTGGTTGTGCTAAACTCAAGCTGAAACGCCTGCAGCTCCATGTTCCACTTGGTGACCCTTCCTTCTGAGTTAGGGCTCCTGAGCACTCTCTCCAGGGGGTACGATGAGACGACCTTGATGGGATGAGCCTGGAAGTAGTGACGCAGCTTAAGTGAGGCTACCAGGAGCGCGAGGAGGAGCATTTGAGGCATTGGGTACCGTGCCCTCACATCCCGTAACACCGTGCTAACAAAGTAGACGGGATGCTCTACAAGGCTGAGAGTATCTGGGGTCGCGGAGCCCTCGGGAGGTGAGGGCGCCTCCCGAGACGACGTGGCCTCGGGAGGTGGACCACCCGGGCGTGCGGCCTCGCCCGCCTCCGGTGTATTCTTCGGCAGCTGACCCTTCTCAACTGCGGTCGCGGCTTCTGCAGGCTTTCCTTGTTCCCGCTTTGTCTTGCCTCGGGCTGCTGCTGCGGTCTGGACTTGGCGTTCCTCCCTAACCGCCACCAGAGCTGCGCTGGTGGAGTAAGGAGTGGCAGCGAGGTAAAGCAGCAGGGGCTCCTGAGGGCGCGGAGCCACCATGACCGGGGGACTGGTCAGGTACCTCTTGAGATCTTGAAACGCCTTATCCGCCTCTTCAGTCCACTCAAAGGGCCCCTTTTTCTTCATCAGCTGGAAGAAAGGCAGCGCTCGCTCCCCTAATTTGGAGATGAAGCGCCCTAGCGTGGTCACGCGCCCAGTGAGCTTCTGCATCTCTCTGAGGGTCTTCGGCGGGCTCATGTCGTCGACCGCCTTGACCTTCTCGGGGTTGGCCTCAATGCCACGATGGGACACGAGGAATCCCAAAAGCTTGCCCGAGGGGACGCCGAACACACATTTCTCCGGGTTGAGCCGCAGGTTTACTGCATCGAGGCTCGCGAAGGTCTCCTCTAGGTCCTGTATCAGGGTCTTGGCCTCCCGAGACTTTACTACAATGTCATCTACGTAGGCCTCGGCATTCTTTCCGAGTTGCGGGCCCAAGGCGATGTGCATCAGCCGCTGAAAGGTTGCTCCTGCGTTGCGCAGCCCGAACGGCATGCATGTATAGCAGTATACCCCGCACGGGGTCAAGAAGGCGGTCTTCTCGACGTCTTCTACCACCATCTTGATCTGGGGATACCCGGAGAAGGCGTCCAGGAAGCATAGCAGGTCGCACTCTGCAGTGGAATTGACGATCTGGTCGATGCGGGGGGAGCGGAAACGGATCTCGCGGGCATGCCTTGTTAAGGCTGGTGAAGTCGACACACATGTGTTCCTTCCCCCCTTTCTTGGGCACAATGATAGGGTTGGCCAACCAATCCGGGTATCGGACCTCGCGGATGACCCCAGCGGCTTCTAGCTTGCGGGTCTCTTGGACAATGAAGGCCTGCTTCTCCACGGACTGCCGCCTGGCCTTCTGCTTCACCGGGCGCACATTTGGGCACACGTTGAGGTGATGCTCGATGACACTCCTGGGGATCCCCGCCAGCTGATCGGGCTCCCAAGAAAATACCTTCTTATTCGCGCGCAAGAACTTGACCAAGGCCTCCTCCTGCTCAGGCTCAAGGCTGGCGCCTATGGTGAAAGTGGCACTGAAGGACCCGTCCTCGTCGACGGGTATCTGCTTGGTTTCTGCCTTGTCCTGGGTGAACAACTGCTTCTTATTGGCGGGCGCAGCCCCCTTGGGCTCAGGTGTCTCTGCACTGACAGGCCGTGCCGATGCCGCCGTCTTGAAGGTGAGCTTGAGTACTCACAGGGCATCCCCGGTGTCCCCGTGCACGGTGAGGGTGCCGCCGCTCCCGGGCATCTTCATGAGGTTATACGCCGGGTGCGTGGCGACCATGAACTAAGCCAGCGCCGGGTAGCCGAGGATGGCGTTGTAAGGGAGGCCGATGGGGGCGATGTCGAAGTCGACCATCTCCGTGCGGAAGTTGTCATAGGTGCCGAAGGTCACCGGGAGCCGGATCTGTCCCAGGGAGTCGGATGACCCGCCCCCGACGCCCGAGAAGGATCGGCTGGGTCGCAACCGCTCCCGGGGTATGCAGAGGAGGTTGAAAGTCTCGACCGAAAGCACGCTGAGGCCCGCGCCGCCGTCAACGAGAGTCCTGGTGACGGCCACCTGGCAGATGGTGGGGGTGCACAGCAGGGGGAGTGCGCCCGAGCCGACCAGGTTGGTGGGGTGGTCCTCCGAGCTGAAGGTCATATCGACCTCGCGCGCCGCTCGGTCCGGGGGAGCCCCCTGCCATGCGGAAGCGGTGCTAACCCGGCGGGCAAAAGGCTTGACGTGGCAACTTGTGGGCGGCGCCTGCGAGCCGCCCAGGAGGGCCGCAACGACCGGGGGTGTCGGTGTTGCGGTGCAGTTACTCTATCGCGTAGGCGGATGCTGGGGTGGTGCTTGCAGCTCGTTTCCCGCCAAGCCGGTGGCGGTGTTGACGGTGGGCGACGGGGAACTACGAGGACCCCCACCGACGGGGGCCGTCTGGGCGACGCGAGAAGCGATGGCGGCCCGACGCTCGGCGCGGGCCCGACGAGCGTCGGACATGGATGCGACGGTCGGAGGAGAACGGAGTGGCAGAGGATAGATTCCGGCGCACCCCTACCTGGCACGCCAAATGTCAGATTTCGGGTTCCAACAGACCCTTAAGGTTTGAACACTGGGGTGTGCGCGGAAATCACGTCCTCTACCTCCCCATCTCACAAAGATCTAAACTACTAAAAGAATCGCACAAGAGACACAAGGTTTATACTGGTTCGGGCCACCATTGTGGTGTAATACCCTACTCCAGTGTGTGGTGGATGGATTGCCTCCTGGGGCTCGTGATGATGAACAGTACAAGGAAGAACTGCCTCGCGAGGGTCTGTTCTTGGCTGGGGTGATGAACTGCTGGGAGGAGTTCAGTCACCTTCTCTCTCTCTCTCTCTCTCTCTCTCTTACTCTCTCTGCTTACTAGTCGGATCCTCACGCCGAACCGAACCGAACCCCTTGCTATGTGGGTGGCCGGTCCTATTTATAGGGGCCCTGGTCCTCTTCCCAAATATCAAGCGGGAAGGGAGCCAACAATGGCGGGCTAATTTGAAGGGGGACAACAAGTACTCTTATCCTGACTAAAGTTGGTCTTCGCCTGCGAAAGACTCTGCGGTGATGTCGTGCTGGGCTCCATGGTGACCTCCGTCTCATAGTCCGCTTGGTCCTGGTCCCGTTGCACCAAAATGGCAACCTTTGCCTGATGCCTCGGTACTCCGCGGCTGCGCTTGCCCCCTTTGCACCAAAGAGGAAAGAAGGACGCTGCGCGCGCTGGCGCCCGCCTGGCACCCTCGATCGTCATGGCTTGCGTCACGGGCACCTCGTGAGGTACCCCGCCTTGATATCTTCGTCTCCTCGTGAGCCCGCCTGAGGAGGCTGCGCCTGAGGATGCGCCGTGTCGTCCGCCTCGCGAGGCTTGGTCCCTCGCAAAGGTCTTGAGTCTTGTGCTGACGAAGATGGGCCATGTTGGGCCCCCATTTGAGCCACGCCGCAGGCAGACAAGTCTGGGGACCCCCATTCCCAGAACGCCGACATGGTTCGACATCAACATCACCGCCGCTCATCTTCGCTACGGATGCGTCATCAACAACGACAACCTCGACTACACCCTGGTATTCGTGCCACCATTTTGAAACCATACCGTACGCAAGAAACGGTAACCTCGTCTTGGTTTTGGACATATCATTCTTGCCATTACATTGATATCCAGCATAGCCTTACTCCTTTGTGTTGCTTACCCATCGAGACTAGCCTTTGACTATTGCCGACAACGAGACTTGTGCACATTAGTGATCATACTTCCCATAACATACATACATCATTGGTGCATATATTGGTATCATCTCTTGTGTCACAAAGTTGTCATCGCAGACACAATTGCTATCTTGGTTCGTGAAGCATTGCATGAGAAAAGAGCTCAAACAATAAAGAGACAAACAAGCTTTTAAGCAAAAAGGAAAGATAATAAAAGAGCTTTTAAACAAGAACCATAGCATCATACAACATTAAGATTGTCATACTAGATCATCTTGGATCATATCATAGGAACACCTTGCATAGAATATACTTGGGATAGAAGTCGTTGCATTTTTGCTAAGTAGGTTGTGCACAAGTTCTTTGTATCCGCCTATTTTGCAATCGTGCTAGCGTCTCTCTAGTGTTGTGCAACAAGAGCACTTTTGTGGATCCCACATTTTGGCTCATCCTTGGTTGCACGACCCCACTTATCTTTTTGCGTGTGTGTTTCCATGTACCGTATATGCTTGGTCTACTTGTTACATTGAAATCTTGTGAATCTTTTCCAACATTATTGAAGCTCACTTACAATTGCATCAAATTTTGTGCCACCATCCTAACCAAGCTCCACCATAAGCTTTTACTTGTGTAGGTATGAGAGACCGACAAGAGCTAGTACCAATTGTGCTATTTCCTTGTGCTACATTGGAGTGATCATTGATCCACTTTCAACTTCGGTCAAGGTACATTTGGTATTCGTTCTTCTCTTCCTACCACTCACATTTTTCTTGGAATGATGGATAGGCCAAGTACTTCTACAAACCCACTCTTCATTGAGCATGACGACGACATGAACTCCTACATCACCAAGGGTCACCTCTTTGGTGCACAACGTGCTTTGCATCAAGAGCAACAAGCCATGAGTGAACGCATCGACAACCTCGCCACGGACTTGCGATTCTCCGAGAAACTTACAAGGGACTACTTCGACCACAAGGTCGATGATCACAAGCAAGAGAATGACGCAAGGATGGACGAGATTTGTGCTTTGTTGCTCAACTACTCTTCTTCCACTTCATCCTCGACAAGAAGGATCCGTTCAAGTCGCCACTCCGACTTCACCCTATCCGGCTCAAGTACACCGACATCGAACACTCTTCGCCGTGCCACATGCAATGATCGTCAAGCAAGCCTCAATCCTCTATGCGACACCATCTCTCAAGAGAACCGACAATGTCAAACCCAAGAGGCTTTTGCACTAGCATGAGAATGGCAACGACAACGCCAACATGAAGAGCAAGAGCGAGCGCGTCTACACCAAGTTGCACAAGATGCCGAGGCACAACGTCATGAACAACAACTCCATGAAGCTCAAGAACTTGAGGCGCAACAAGCCCTCCAAGATTCAAGTCGAGCTGTAGCCAACCGAGGCCGACAAGCTCGTGAACAAGAGGAAGCACTTCACGAAGAAATTCATGAACGACGACATCAAGCTCGCGTGCAACGTCAAGCTTGACAAGCTCCTCCACAAGCTCGCCAAGAACATCAAGTTCATCAAGAGCATGAAGACAATGGAAATCCTCCACGACAAGTCCAACATGAGGTCGACAACCCTCCGCGCCAAGAGCAACACGAGTTGGACAATTATCAACAACATGGGCATCATCATCCCCGACCCCAACACAATGAAGAGCAACACTACGGCAAGCTCAAGTTCACCATACCCAAGTTCAACGGAAGCAATGATCCCGAAGAGTACCTATCATGGGCATTGAAAGTTGACAAGATCTTCCGTTTGCACAACTACAACGAAGAGAAGAAGATCGCGATGGCATCCCTTGAGTTCCAAGACTATGTCTTCATTTGGTGGGAACAAGTCATCGAGCATCATGAGGCAAGAGGTGACCCACCCATCACTACTTGGGCACAAATGAAGGATGTCATGAGAGCACGCTTCGTGCCTACCTACTACAACCGCGGCCTCTTCAAGAAACTCCAACTACTCAAGCAAGGAACCAAGAGCGTTGAAGAGTACTACAAGGAGATGGAGATTGCCATGATACGAGCCAATGTCACGGAAGATGATGAAAACAATGGCACGTTTCTTGAATGGACTCAACCATCCTATCAAGAAGATCGCCAACTTCCAACCATACGGGAACCTCATCGAGCTAGTGCATCAAGCTACCAAAGTGGAACGCCAAGTGCAAGATGATTTCAAGTATGCCAAGTTCTCATCCAAGTCATGCGGCTTCTCCAACACCCAAGCTTCAACGACTCCAACACCATGTACCAAGCCTTCTACTAGCAACATCGACAAGTCAAGTTCCAAGAAAGCTTCGTCTACTCCAAGTCATCCTCCTACTACAAGCAACTTCAAGCCGAGAGCTTCATCATCATCAACCCCCACCGATGAGACCGTCAAGACGAGTTCCTTCAAATGCTTCACATGCGGAGGCCGAGGCCACAAGTCCTACAAGTGCACCAACAAGTGGACCATGATCCTCAATGATGACGGCACTTATGACTCAATGAGTGAAGGAGAAATGGACGCTCTTGAGCAAGTCGCGATGCACCGGCAAGTGAACGATGTAGAAGAACAAGTCTTTTGCGATGAAGATTCAAATCCCGCCCTTGTTGTCTCCAAGGTCTTGACTCTCCAACATCACCAAGAAGAAGACCAACGATGCCACATCTTTCATACCAAGGCCGTCATCAATGGACGATCCGTCAAGGTCATCATCAATGGAGGGAGTTGTCATAATCTAGCAAGTGAAGAACTTTGCTCCAAGCTCCAATTGCACAAGACCAAGCATCCGCATCCATACAAAGTGCAACGGCTTAGCGACTCCGGCACTCTCCAAGTGAAGCATCGAGTACGAGTCTCCTTCAAAATTGGTGCCTATGAAGACACTTTGGAGTGTGATGTCGTCCCCATGACCGTTTGCCACCTTCTTCTTGGACGCCCATGGCTATTTGATAGAGGTGTGATCCACAACGGCCGAACGAACCACTACATCTTCAAGATGAAAGGAAAGGAGTATGTACTTCGCCCCATGTCTCCAAGCCAAGTGATCGCCGACAAGCAAGCCACCCATCATGGAGAGAATAGTGAGAGAGCAACCCACCAAAAAGAGAATGAGCGCCACAAGCCCAAATCAAGTGCCTCCACGAAAAGCGACAAGAAGAACTTAGTCCTATTTGCCACCAAAAGTGAGATAAGAGGAGTGTGTGAGAACCCATCTAGTGTCATGCACTATGTCCTTGTGTGCAAGGACAATACAACACAAGGTAACACCTCTCATGCTCTACCTTTAGTGTTATCTTCTCTTTTGCGGGAATTTCAAGATGTTTTCCCCGATGAGCTACCTCCGGGTCTACCTCCTCTACGAGGCATTGAGCACCGAATCGACCTCATCCCCGGAGCACCTCTTCCGAACAAAGCTCCATACCGTCTCAACCCCGAAGAAACCAAAGAAATACAAAGGCAAGTAAAACATCTCATAGACCATGGACATGTGCGTGAAAGTGTGAGTCCTTGTGCCGTTCCGGTCATTCTTGTGCCAAAACGAGATGGCAGTTTTCGCGTGTGCTTCGATTGTAGACCTATCAATGCTATCACCGTTCGCTATAGGTATCCCATTCCATGCCTTGATGATATGCTTGATGAACTTAGTGGTGCCACTATCTTTTCAAAGATTGACCTTAAAAGTGGTTACTGTCAAATCCGCATACACGAGGGTGATGAATGGAAAACAACTTTCAAAACCAAGTTTGGATTGTATGAGTGGTTAGTCATGCGTATGGGTCTATCGGAGGCACCGGGTACTTTTATGCGCCTTATGAATCATGTCTTTAGCCCTTACATCGGTGTGTTTGTTGTGGTCTACTTCGTTGATATCCTTGTTTATCGCAAATCTCTTAGAGATCATGTCACCCATGTTCGAACCGTTCTACAAACTCTTCGAAAAGAGCATCTCTATGCTAATATGGAGAAATGCCTTTTTGGCGTTGACAAGCTCGTTTTCTTGGGTTTTGTTGTTTCCTCTAAGGGTGTTCATGCTGATGAGTCCAAGATCAATGCTATCAAGACTTGGCCACAACCAACCAACTTGCATCAAGTGTGTAGTTTTCTTGGGCTTGCGGGTTTCTATTGTCGCTTTGTGAAGGATTTTAGCACCATTACTTTGCCTTTGCATGCTTTGAGCAAGAAGAATGCGCCTTTTGTTTGGGGGCCATCCCAAGATACCACTTTCAATGAGTTTAAGAATTTGCTTACTCATGATCCCCTGCTTGCATTGCCCAACTTTGACAAACACTTTGAGATTCATTGTGATGCTAGTGGTAATGGCATAGGAGGTGTGTTAACGCAAGAGAAGCTCCCCATAGCTTACTTTAGTGAGAAACTTTCTGGAGCGCAACTCAATTATCCCATCTATGACAAAGAGCTATATGCTTTAGTCCGAGTCTTGCATGAATGGGAACACTATCTTCGTCCCCATGAATTCATCATTCATACCGATCATGAAACGCTCAAGTATCTTAAGGGCCAAACCAAGTTGAACAAGCGTCATGCTAAATGGAGTGAATTTATTGAGTCTTTTCCCTATGTGATCAAGTACATCAAAGGTAAGGGAAATATTGTGGCGGATGCTCTTTCCCGCATATGCATGCTTGTCACTCAACTTGAATTGGATGTCATTGGCTTTGAGCATATCAAAGACTTGCATGAGCACAATCCTACTTTTGCTACTCCTTATGCCAAGTGTTTGACGCACACATCTTGGGAACGCTATTACATCAAAGATGGATATCTTATGAGAGATAACAAACTTTGCATCCCCGAGTCTTCTCTTCGTTTGTTGCTTTTGCGGGAATCTCATGGAGGAGGCTTAATGGGACATTTTGGATGCAACAAGACTTTCGCCATGCTCTCCAAGAACTACTATTGTCCCAAGATGTTTCGCGACGTCAACCGCTTCACCAACCGATGCTCTACATGTCGCAAAGCTAAGTCAAAAGCTCAATCCCATGGCCTTTACATGTGTCTACCAATTCCATATCAACCATGGGAAGATATTAGCATGGATTTTGTACTTGGCTTGCCTAGGACTAGAAATGGAAAGGATTCGGTATTTGTCATTGTGGACCGTTTCTCCAAGATGGCACATTTCATTCCTTGCAATAAGATACACGATGCTTCACATGTTGCCAATCTCTTCTGTAGGGAAATATTGCGTCTACATGGAGTGCCAAAAACGATCGTCTCGGACCATGACATCAAGTTCCTTAGCTACTTTTGGAAGACCCTATGCGCCAAGCTCGGAATCAAGCTACTCTTCTCCACAACATATCATCCACAAACAGACGACCAAACGAAAGTTACCAACCGCACACTCTCCGCTCTACTTCGAGTAATCATCAAGAAGAACATCAAAGAGTGGGAGGAGTGCCTACCTGTCACCGAGTTCGCCTACAACCAAGCAAAACACTCCACAACCAGCAAGTCCCCCTTCGAGGTCATCTACGGATTCAACCCATTGTCACCATTGGACATTCTTCCTCTACCACTCCAAGAGCGCATCAATTTGGACGCAAGTGCATGAGTGACACATCTCAAGAAGGTGCATGAAGATACAAGAAACACCATCGAGCGCCAAGTTCAATGCCTTGCGACCAAGCTCGACTTCAACAAGCAACCTATGGTATTCAACACCGGAGATCTCGTGTGGATACACCTTCGCAAGGACCACTTTCCCCAAGAATGCAAGTCCAAACTTTGACCACGAGCGGATGGACCCTTCAAGGTGCTCGCACGCTACAACGACAACGCTTACAAGATCGACCACCCGCAAGACAAGCACAACATGAGCGATATCTTCAATGTCAAGGACCTCTCGCCCTTCCATGGTGATGAAGAATTTTATCCGAGGACGGATCTTCCCCAAGGGAGGGGAGATGATGCGGAGCATCCCAAGGTCGTCCCCATGGACCTACCATTGTCTCACCAAGTGCCTAGCGGACCCATGACTCGAGCACGTGCAAGAGCTCTTGAAACCAAGGTGACATCTCTCCTCTCACATTTCCACTTTGATGCACATGAGACATGGATACTACCTCATACGGACACATTGTGGATACTCAGGTATCATGGAGAAGGTAAGGAGCAAGGAGAAGAAGAATAGGAAGATGGACGAGAAGATGGAGAAGAAGGAGGGTTGCAGGAAAAGTCCCAGCCACCGGACTGTGACGCCCCCGATTTGACCGTACACTAATCATGCACGCAAATGTGTACGATCAAGATCAAGGACTCACGGGTAGATATCACAACAGAACTCTACAAATAAAATAAGTCATACAAGCATCATATTACAAGCCAGGGGCCTCGAGGGCTCGAATACAAGAGCTCGATCATAGACGAGTCAGCGGAAACAACAATATCTGAGTACAGACATAAGTTAAACAAGTTTGCCTTAAGAAGGCTAGCACAACTGGGATACAGATCGAAAGAGGCGCATGCCTCCTGCCTGGGATCCTCCTAAACTACTCCTGGTCGTCGTCAGCGGGCAGCACATAGTAGTAGGCACCTCCGGTGTAGTAGGAGTCGTCGTTGACGGTGGCGTCTGGCTCCTGGGCTCCAACATCTGGTTGCGACAACCAGGTAGAAGGGATAGAGGGAAAAGAGGGAGAAAGCAACCGTGAGTACTCATCCAAAGTACTCGCAAGCAAGGAACTACACTACATATGCATGAATATATGTGTAAAGGCCATATCAGTGGACTGAACTGCAGAAAGCTAGAATAAGAGGGGGATAGCTAATCCTGTCGAAGACTACGCTTCTGGCAGCCTCCGTCTTGCAGCATGTAGAAGAGAGTAGACTGAAGTCCTCCAAGTAGCATCGTATAGCATAATCCTAACCGATGATCCTCCCCTCGTCTCCCTGTGAGAGAGCGATCACCGGTTGTATCTGGCACTTGGAAGGGTGTGTTTTATTAAGTATCCGGTTCTAGTTGTCATAAGGTCAAAGTACAACTCCGGGTCATCCTTTTACCGAGGGACACGACTATTCGAATAGATAAACTTCCCTGCAGGGGTGCACCACATACCCCAACACGCTCGATCCCATTTGGCCGGACACACTTTCCTGGGTCATGCCCGGCCTCGGAAGATCAACACGTCGCAGCCCTACCTAGGCACAACAGAGAGGTCAGCACGCCGGTCTAAACCCTATGGCACAGGGGTCTGGGCCCATCGCCCTTAGCACACCTGCATGTTGCGAACGCGGCCGAAAGCAGACCTAGCCTAGTGGCCTTCCAGTCCAATCCGGCGCGCGCCACTCAGTCGCTGACGTCACGAAGGCTTCGGCTGATACCACGACGCCAGGATACCCATAACTACTCCCGCGTAGATGGTTAGTGCGTATAGACCAAATGGCCAGACTCAGATCAAATACCCAGATCTCGTTAAGCGTGTTAAGTATCCGCGAACGCCGACCAGGGCCAGGCCCACCTCTCTCGTAGGTGGTCGGAACCTGCCCTGTCGCTCCGCCTCAAAGATCCACTCGCGGGTGCTCCTACGAGCCGTCCCGTCTTTAGTCACCACATGTATCATGTATAAGGTATATAGTATATACCCGTGATCACCTCCCGAGTGATCACGGCCCGATAGTATAGCATGGCAGACGGACAAGAATGTAGGGCCACTGATGATAAACTAGCATCCTATACTAAGCATTAGGTTTGCAGGTAAAGGTAACAACAGTAGTAGCAAGGACAGGCTATGCATCAGTATAGGATTAACGGGAAGCAGTAACATGCTACACTACTCTAATGCAAGCAGTATAGAGAAGAGTAGGCGATATCTGGTGATCAAGGGGGGGCGCTTGCCTGGTTGCTCTGGCAAGAGAGAGGGGTCGTCAACTCCATAGTCGTACTGGGTAGCAGCGGCGTCGGTCTTGGTGTCTATCGAGAGAAGAGGGGGGAGAAACAATAAATATTTAAACAAGCATATGCATAGTGATGCATGACATGACAAGTAACGGCGTTAGAGGTGCCCTAACGCGGTAGTAGGTGATACCGATGAAGGGGGATGACATCCGGGAAAGTATCCCTAGTGTTTTGCGTTTTCGGGCAGAGGACCGGAGGGGGAAAGTTGCGAGTTTGCTATGTTAGGGATGCGTGACGGACGAACGGGCTGCGTATCTGGGTTCGTCCCGTCGTTTTGAGCAACTTTCCTGGACGAAGTTTTTTCATCCGAGCTACGGTTTATTTTATATTAATTTTAAAAGATTTAAATCATTTTCAGGATTTATTTAATTATTTTAATACAACATTATCCAAAACAGTGCTTGCTGACGTCATCATGACGTCAGCATGACATCAGCAATTGACCAGGTCAACCTGACATGTGGGTCCCGCTCGTCATTGTCTGAGATTAATTAGAACAGATTAATTAGTTTAATTAGTAATTAGGTTAATCTAATCAGGATTAGTTAGGTCAATTAATTAATTAATTAATTAACATTTTTATTTACTTATTACTAATTTATTTATTTTTAATTAATTATATATATTTTTATAAATCGTTTTCGTTCTAGGTCTAGGCCCACCTGTCATTGGCACATGGGGGGTGGGGCCTAGCTGTCATAGGCCCAGCGGCCTTAACGGGCACTGGGTAGACGGGCTTCGGGCGCTGGGGCTGACGCCCATCCCGTTTGGGCACGGTTGGGGAGCAGCGGCCACGATGGGGCGGACGGGGCTCCGGCGAGCCACCGAAGAGGCGGCGACTGGCGCTGGGGTGAAGGGCAACGGCCCTGTGGGCACCGACGGTCGCGACCGCAGCCGGAGCAGGGCGGCGCGGGTAGCGGAGAGGGCCGTCGCGGCAGATGGCACACGGCAGCGGAGCAGCAGTAGCTGCATGCAGTGGTGGCGAGGTGAGTTGCAGGGCGAGGGCGAGGCGGACAAGGCGCAGGAGGGGGAGAGACGACAACGCGTCGCACGGGGAAGGAGAAGCAGGGGCGGGGAGCGCCGTGGGACGACACGCAGCGGGCGCCGGTCAGGGACGCGGAGCGCGGCGGCTGTGCGGTGGCGCGGGCGGAGTACGGCAACATCGGCGCAGCGGGCGGGGCGCGAGGCGCGGCCCCGAGCGGCGTGCACGGCGATGCAGTGCGGGGTGGGGCATAGGAGAAGGAGGGAGGGCCTCACGTCGTGTGTAGGGTCTAGGCAGCGGGGCTCATGGGGGAGGACGGGGACGTCGTCGGCGTCGAGGAGGCAGGCCCGTTGGGGGGGGAAGCGCCGGCGAGGTCTAGGCGGGGAGGGGGCGACGGCGTTCGGCGGCGACAACGGGCGTCGAGGGCGCGGTCACCCCGATCCCGATCTAGATCAGGGGAGCGAGGGGGCAGAGAGAGTGGGGGCGAGTGGGGGAGTGGGGCGTCGTGCGCTAGGGTTTGGCCAGGGGAGGCCATATACGGGACGGGGTGGGCCGGCCTAGATGGTGGCCTCGTGGGCCAAGGCCGTTTGGCCAAGTTGGGCCACGGCCAAGTGGGGGGGGGGGTCCTTTCCCCTTTTTTTTGTTAGTTTTGGGTTTCTGTTTTTTTATATATATTTTGCTTTCTTTTAGTTTCCTTTTTACTTTAGTTTTAGTAATTTACCAAAGTGGCACCTAAATAGGATTTTACAAATTATGCCACTGCCACAATAGTTTAATACTTATAACAATTTAGTTTTGAAAATGTTTATTATTGTTAAAGTATTAAAATAATTGTTTCTGCTACTCTTTTATTCATTTAAGAGTATTTAAACATTTTATAAAAGTGTGGTTTCTCCACCGTAATTACCTATGCATTATTTGGCTCACTCCGAACATTTTAGTTTTAATATTTGAAAACTTTTATCGTTTGCTTGATTTTGAATTTGAATTCGAACTGGTTTCGACCTAACGCAAGATTAGCAACAGCAAATCGGGGTGACGTGGCATCATTAGCAGAGGTTTACTGTAGCTTGATTATGCGGGCGTCACAATTCTCCTCCACTACAAGAAATCTCGTCCCGAGATTTAAGAGGGGAGTAAGGGGAAGTTCTGGTTACGAAATTCTAACGGGTCTTCTCGGTGTTGGTTGCTCTTCTCGAAGAGGTTCATTCCTGTGCTTCAGTCATCACGATGAAGTCGGTGTCCTTTCTACAGGACTCCGTCGTACTTACTAAAGAATAAAGGGTGGACATTCTGGGAGAACTGACCTCTACCAGGTAGACTATCTGGTCGATAACATCGAGGAAGGTGGCGAAAGTAACTCTCGAATTGAAACTTACAAAAATATCGAGAGCAAAGTAAGAAGGTATCATGAGAAGTTTTGAGCGGGTAGGCAATCGTTCAGTGCCTGAAACAAAGTGTGGAAGGGATTCAGAGCAATGGGAATAAGTATTGCATCTGATACCAGAATAGATCACTAGGCAGGTGGCCCGTGAACTACATACGAAGTCAAGCTCTAGGAATAACTTTGGCAACAGGGTGTATAGGAGAGTCAGGTTTTGATCCTATGGAACTGTGGGTTATGGGCCCACCATGTGGGTAAAGTAGGGGGGCACTGACATCTTGCACAGTCATGATAGCAAGGCATCATGATAGCCAGGCATGTCAGAGAAGAGACTGTCGGTTATGTTGGCAACAACGTTGGTACCAAGGGCGAGGGACGAAGAGAACCATTTTCCTGCTCGTTGAACGAGGCGAGCCATTAGGCAAAGTTCTCGTCCATCGGTGGCTACCGGAATGTCATCAACAATAGTAACAGGGTCTTACTGACAGAGTTGTACGCTGAGGTGCTTATAAAAGCAGTGACGTATTACTGCTTAGATCATATAAACCTCAAGAAGGTTAAACAGAACAATGGAAAGGAAAATGTGATTCTTAGATTAAACAGAAGAATGGAAAGGAAAATGTGATTAAACACATATTTCATGGGTATATCCTTCCCAAGAACAAGCAGAGTATGATATCCAAGACCGGATAGAAGGTAGAAAACTCTTTTAGGTAGGAGAGACAAATTTCATGACATTACCCATACAACGGTGTTTGGGTAATTTCAACAAGAAACATTTAGCATGGTGCTTCAAATGTTCTTATTGAAAATCGAAGTACCATAGACATGCTTCGAGATAGCGCTGACATGGTCAACAGGTGAAAATCAGACTTTGGAAACAAAAAGGATCCATTAGGAATAACTTATAGAATAAGTCTTACAGTTTCCTCATGGAAGAATGGATAGCATTGCTAAAAGGGAAATATAACAATAGGGCCTCCGGCCAGGTGGGCTAGGTATGATACCACCTTACCGGGTCATCTAAAGACCAACGTTATAACTCTTGGAAATATGTTCCAACCATCATATCTGACTGAGATTCAGATTTGATGGGTGTCAGGATACCTCAGACTCGGGATGCCTGAGAAGAAAAGGTGCAACACAATTTGACGAGATGACATTGTGAGTTTCTCAGAAGTGATCTATGTAAGTGAGCTCTAAAACAAGAGGTCATCAGTATACCAAGGAGAGGATGAGGAGGTGGCTGATAGGCTCAGCAACAAATCATCGAGATTTCCAAAGGATTGATTTCCACAATTATGTGAACAAGGAAATATCATTTGTCGAATCAAATGTCATAATGAAGTATGCTCGAGGGAAACATACACAACTGAACAATGATAGAAGGGTGCACCCAGGAATCTGGACTAGGTAGCACGATCAATGTTTGAATGATGATTCAATAATCAATAGACTTAGGATGAAACTGTAGACCAATAACTTCAAGCAATCGGGTTGCTAGAAGTTTAGAATTTACACATCACAGACCATTTATCGGTATTCCGATTAGAAACAACACGGAGACCAAGAAATGAACGCAAAAGGCGAGAGATATTACTATATCAAGAATTCTCAAGAGGTGGTAAAATTACCACGACATTCTTGACATAAAAGGTGGTAACATTCCAAGGTAAAGAAGAACAAATGCTGTATAGCAAGGATCTCAAGGTATAACTCAAAACACGAATAAGTTTGTGTTGGAGGGAAGGCAATAAAGTGGCCGATGATAATACAATTCATCGGGGGCAAGGATGGTATTTCTCATCATGAATTCAATTGATATCCAGGAAGACCTCATAAGGTTGATGATCTTCACGGCACATTGGTCGAGAGATTTCAAGATGTAATCAATCAGTGACAACATCAAATCAAAGGAACGATGAAGCGGAAGGTTATTGGAACCATGGGTAGGGCACAAACTTGAAATCAAGCTTGTTGTTCAAGGTGAATTGATATGACGAGGAAGATCGACGTAAGCTTAGCTCATCATCGAAAGTTGTGCTCCGGGATTAAGGACCAGGTAGCACAGTTAAAATTTAGCACGATAATGATATAGCCGATCAGGCTAGGAATGACATGATCGAGTACAAACTCGGACTTAAAGAAGATTATCAAGAGTTGCTGAATCGTAGGGCAGACTCGGTTCAGTTATCGGTGTCTTTGAGTGTTTAATAACTCAGAGCCCATGAAAACTGTAATCAGTGAGAATGTAGTACTTGATGAAGAACTCATAAGAAGTTATGCAGTTTCAAGATAATCTCGAGATACCAAGGGGGTAATACTCGAAGACGGATCAAAGTAGAGGTTGGACCGAGGTATTGATCCACATGAGACAAGTGCTTACACTTGCATCGAAAATGGTATTTAAAAGAGAACATGGTCGGAACCACGATTGTAAAAGGCCGGATCCCAGATATAAGATGAACTCATACCAAGGGAACTAATATCATTTACAAGAAGCTTCGATGATAAGTTTCACATCGGGTCCATGGGCATGAACGCAAAGGCTCAAGGTCGACTCCCAATTCTTCAATGCATAACCTTTCATTTTACTTCTCGCTTTTGAAGAAGCTGTAGTATAGAAATTTTATCTAGCAAAATACCAGAAGAGTATGACTCGTGAAAACTTTCGAGTTCACACAGTTTAGAGAAGGCATATGTTCAACCCATCAGGGCATCTTAGGAGTATATACCACAAATTTCAAGAATAAATAACACCAGCTCGATAGTAGAGCATGTTTGAGAAAGCAAAGGATACAACTTACCAAAGGTATTATGTATCCGAGGAAAGGCTCACAGACTTATTGAATATGAAGGGCGCTGTCGGATAAAATCCAGCAATGATCTGGTGGTCCTCAAGGGATCTGGTGCGAGCATCGGTACTCAACCAGGGGGAGAAACAATGCAAGGAGATCATACTTTAGAAACAACTGACTAATTCAAGGCTCAAATGCAAAGGAATTATCAATTCCAAGACAAGGGATCAGAAGCAATGCTCTGATCAGGGATGGATAAGTTGAATAGCCTTAAGGGTACAATCGACAGCAATTTGATTGGTCGAGATCCAGCTCATGTTTTAAAATAACGTCTGAGCCGGAAAGATAATTTAAAAGGATCAATTGATGATTGCGTGCATTCGCACTCAAGTTGAATCAATAGGATCAAAAGACGATGCCTAAGGATACTAACGAATATCGCCAGACATATGGAAAGCATCCATAATGCAAGCAGGCAAGTATTGCAGAGCAATAAGCTACTAAGGATTTTTGGAGGATCGAATAGTATTTCGAAGACCATTGTGAAACACATGAACAACTGGGGATGAGTGGATACTCGACAAGTGCGAGGATTTAATTGAAGGGGTATTCATGTGGCAAGGAACTCCTAGGCAGTAGGCACAAAGTATTCTCGGAACAATCGAGAAGACTCCGGGGTATCTTGTAATAACAAGATCAATGGGGGATGATCATATGAATGGCAAGTGTAATTAGTTATCCATAAGGATTTATCGGTGGTAGGAATCACAATGGCGAAGGGCACAAGGGTCTCGGGAAAGCATCAGAGAGTGTCTTCAGAATATTCTGGTGCAGCAGGCGATCATCTTTAATGAAGGGCTCTCCGGGAGAAAGTGATAACGAGATCCTAATGTTAGATTTAGCAAAATTCATTTAACCTGAATAGGGGAGAGATTAGAGTCCCAGAGTAAGGATCGAGGAGTAAAAGATCCTAATATCACCCGATGGTGACGTGGGCCCGTAAGGCACACAGCCATGTTAGTAAAAAGTTTCGTAATGTCTAGACTCGACTTCGGCCAAGGAGTGTGGAGGGGGGATTCCTACAGGCAGTCGGCTCTGATACCAACTTGTGACGCCCCCGATTTGACCATACACTAATCATGCACGCAAATGTGTACGATCAAGATCAAGGACTCACGGGTAGATATCACAACACAACTCTACAAATAAAATAAGTCATACAAGCATCATATTACAAGCCAGGGGCCTCGAGGGCTCGAATACAAGAGCTCGATCATAGACGAGTCAGCGGAAACAACAATATCTGAGTATAGACATAAGTTAAACAAGTTTGCCTTAAGAAGGCTAGCACAACTGGGATACAGATCAAAAGAGGCGCAGGCCTCCTGCCTGGGATCCTCCTAAACTACCCCTGGTCGTCGTCAGCGGGCAACACATAGTAGTAGGCACCTCCGGTGTAGTAGGAGTCGTCGTCGACAGTGGCGTCTGGCTCCTGGGCTCCAACATCTGGTTGCGACAACCAGGTAGAAGGGATAGAGGGAAAAGAGGGAGAAAGCAACCGTGAGTACTCATCCAAAGTACTCGCAAGCAAGGAACTACACTACATATGCATGAATATATGTGTAAAGGCCATATCAATGGACGGAACTGCAGAAAGCTAGAATAAGAGGGGGATAGCTAATCCTGTCGAAGACTATGCTTCTGGCAGCCTCCGTCTTGCAGCATGTAGAAGAGAGTAGACTGAAGTCCTCCAAGTAGCATCGTATAGCATAATCCTAACCGATGATCCTCCCCTCGTCGCCCTGTGAGAGAGCGATCACCGGTTGTATCTGGCACTTGGAAGGGTGTGTTTTATTAAGTATCCGGTTCTAGTTGTCATAAGGTCAAAGTACAACTCCGGGTCGTCCTTTTACCGAGGGACACGGCTATTCGAATAGATAAACTTCCCTGCAGGGGTGCACCACATACCCCAACACGCTCGATCCCATTTGGCCGGACACACTTTCCTGGGTCATGCCCGGCCTCGGAAGATCAACACGTCGCAGCCCTACCTAGGCACAACAGAGAGGTCAGCACGCCGGTCTAAACCCTATGGCGCAGGGGTCTGGGCCCAGCGCCCTTAGCACACCTGCACGTTGCGAACGCGGCCGAAAGCAGACCTAGCCTAGTGGCCTTCCAGTCCAATCCGGCGCGCGCCACTCAGTCGCTGACGTCACGAAGGCTTCGGCTGATACCACGACGCCGGGATACCCATAACTACTCCCGCGTAGATGGTTAGTGCGTATAGACCAAATGGCCAGACTCAGATCAAATACCCAGATCTCGTTAAGCGTGTTAAGTATCCGCGAACGCCGACTAGGGCCAGGCCCACCTCTCTCGTAGGTGGTCGGAACCTGCCCTGTCGCTCCGCCTCAAAGATCCACTCGCGGGTGCTCCTACGAGCCGTCCCGTCTTTAGTCACCACATGTATCATGTATAAGGTATATAGTATATACCCGTGATCACCTCCCGAGTGATCACGGCCCGATAGTATAGCATGGCAGACGGACAAGAATGTAGGGCCACTGATGATAAACTAGCATCCTATACTAAGCATTAGGTTTGCAGGTAAAGGTAACAACAGTAGTAGCAAGGACAGGCTATGCATCAGTATAGGATTAACGGGAAGCAGTAACATGCTACACTACTCTAATGCAAGCAGTATAGAGAAGAGTAGGCGATATCTGGTGATCAAGGGGGGGGGGGCTTGCCTGGTTGCTCTGGCAAGAGAGAGGGGTCGTCAACTCCGTAGTCGTACTGGGTAGCAGCGGCGTCGGTCTTGGTGTCTATCGAGAGAAGAGGGGGGAGAAACAATAAATATTTAAACAAGCATATGCATAGTGATGCATGACATGACAAGTAACGGCGTTAGAGGTGCCCTAACGCGGTAGTAGGTGATACCGGGGAAGGGGGATGACATCCGGGAAAGTATCCCCAGTGTTTTGCGTTTTCGGGTAGAGGACCGGAGGGGGAAAGTTGCGAGTTTGCTATGTTAGGGATGCGTGACGGACGAACGGGCTGCGTATCCGGGTTTGTCCCGTCGTTCTGAGCAACTTTCATGTACGAAGTTTTTTCATCCGAGCTACGGTTTATTTTATATTAATTTTAAAAGATTTAAATCATTTTTAGGATTTATTTAATTATTTTAATACAACATTATCCAAAACAGTGCTTGCTGACGTCATCATGACGTCAGCATGACATCAGCAATTGACCAGGTCAACCTGACATGTGGGTCCCGCTCGTCATTGTCTGAGATTAACTAAAACAGATTAATTAGTTTAATTAGTAATTAGGTTAATATAATCTGGATTAGTTAGGTTAATTAATTAATTAACTTTTTATTTACTTATTACAAATTTATTTATTTTTAATTAATTATATATATTTTTATAAATCGTTTTCGTTCTGGGTCTAGGCCCACCTGTCATTGGCACATGGGGGGTGGGGCCTAGCTGTCATAGGCCCAGCGGCCTTAACGGGCGCTGGGTAGACGGGCTTCGGGCGCTGGGGCTGACGCCCATCCCGTTTGGGCATGGTTGGGGAGCAGTGGCCACGATGGGGCGGACGGGGCTCCGGCGAGCCACCGAAGAGGCGGCGACTGGCGCTGGGGTGAAGGGCAACGACCCTGTGGGCACCGACGGTCGCGACCGCAGCCGGAGCAGGGCGGCGCGGGTAGCGGAGAGGGCCGTCGCGGCAGATGGCACACGGCAGCGGAGCAGCAGTAGCTGCATGCAGTGGTGGCGAGGTGAGTTGCAGGGCGAGGGCGAGGCGGACAAGGCACAGGAGGGGGAGAGACGACAGCGCGTCGCACGGGGAAGGAGAAGCAGGGGCGGGGAGCGCCGTGGGACGACACGCAGCGGGCGCCGGTCAGGGACGCGGAGCGCGGCGGCTGTGCGGTGGCGCGGGCGGAGTACGGCAACATCGGCGCAGCGGGCGGGGCGCGAGGCGCGGCCCCGAGCGGCGTGCATGGCGATGTAGTGCGGGGTGGGGCATAGGAGAAGGAGGGAGGGCCTCACGTCGTGTGTAGGGTCTAGGCAGCGGGGCTCATGGGGGAGGACGGGGACGTCGTCGACGTCGAGGAGGCAGGCCGGTTGGGGGGGGGGGGGGGGAAGCGCCGGCGAGGTCTAGGCGGGGAGGGGGCGACGGCGTTCGGCGGCGACAATGGGCGTCGAGGGCGCGGTCACCCCGTTCCCGATCTGGATCGGGGGAGCGAGGGGGCAGAGAGAGTGGGGGCGAGTGGGGGAGTGGGGCGTCGTGCGCTAGGGTTTGGCCAGGGGAGGCCATATACGGGACGGGGTGGGCCGGCCTAGATGGTGGCCTCGTGGGCCAAGGCCGTTTGGCCAAGTTGGGCCACGGCCAAGTGGGGGGGGGTCCTTTTCCCCTTTTTTTGTTAGTTTTGGGTTTCTGTTTTTTTATATAGTTTGCTTTCTTTTAGTTTCCTTTTACTTTAGTTTTAGTAATTTACCAAAGTGGCACCTAAATAGGATTTTACAAATTATGCCACTGCCACAATAGTTTAATACTTATAACAATTTAGTTTTGAAAATGTTTATTATTGTTAAAGTATTAAATAATTGTTTCTGCTACTCTTTTATTCATTTAAGAGTATTTAAACATTTTATAAAAGTGTGGTTTCTCCACCGTAATTACCTATGCATTATTTGGCTCACTCCGAACATTTTAGTTTTAATATTTGAAAACTTTTATCGTTTTCTTGATTTTGAATTTGAATTCGAACTAGTTTCGACCTAACGCGAGATTAGCAACAGCAAATCGGGGTGACGTGGCATCATTAGCAGAGGTTTACTGTAGCTTGATTATGCGGGCGTCACACGGACGACCGGTCGGGACCAGACGTCCGGCGCCTGATGCTGCGGGGGAGGAGCCAGGAGCAAGGCCCCTCCCCGCATCATCTGGAGCAAGGCATCACTCGGATGTAGGTCCTCTACCGGGGAGGCACTAGCGAGCCTTCCCCCCGGTAGAGGGCCCGTGGTCACCGAGGGCGCCGCTAGCATCCCCTTTGCCCCTTGGTATCGTCCTGGTTTCCGGACGCCCCAATGGTGGTCGAGGGCGGCGCAAGGCGGGGCCCTCACCTGGCGATATGAAGCAAGGCTCACGCCTGTGAAGGTCTCCACTCGTGACACTCTCACGCAATAATGAGTGGGGTTGTACACGCCCCGGAGTCTCTGGAGTGCCGCCCTCGGGCCTCGGGGGCTCCCGCCCACGTCCTAGTGGAAGCACCATGCTTCGCGCTGGCCGTCGACACTGTCCCCAAATGACTATGGTCATGGCCTGTGAAAGCACTTAGCTCCGCGCTGGTGAGAAGACTCGAAGACAAGAAGACTAGCTAGGTGCCAGACGTGACCATTTGCTTTTGACCTCTTTTCTATTGCTCAGGCTCGCAGCTTTTGATCTTGAATTTGAAGTTGCATTTCCATTGGCAATTGCGGGGGGGGGGGGGGTCCTTTCTTGTCCGCGTTGATTTCGTGAGTTTCTGCGTGTTTTGTTTGAGATTTACACCCGCTATCTTCCCCCCTTTTCGAAAACCTCGCGAGCGGGGGCTGGCAGCGGTGCACACGCACTACGAGCGCATCTCGTCATTACTAGCGCTCGCTTCTCGTGAGGCCTCCTCGGGTGGATCGGCGGACCCCTCAAGAAACAAAAACATCGCAAGCTCGTGAGGGGCTCCTCTCGGAAGGAATGTATGTCCACAACAGCCAAACCAGTTTGAAGCTCGACTAAACCAAAGTAAGTTACGGCATCAAGTCCGCAAGGGGAGTTGCGAGCACCCAAAAGCATGCTTTAAGCTTAGCCTAAGGAATGAAGTAGTAGTCTATTTACATGAGGGGCTTCCCCTCTCCAAAATGCTCTTACATCATGAGGGGTCGTACCCAAGCTTTCGCGTGCAGGTTCAAAATAAAGGAGTGAGGGCTCAGCCGGACATATCGCTCGCCTCGCCCCCCGAATCACTTTCGGACAGGCTGCTGGCGCCGTCACTGTCGCTGTCTACATCGCCATCATCCACGTCACCATCAGCCGCTCCGCCATCAGCCACACGGCCATCGGCCGTGCCGCCATCAACTACGTCGCCCTCATCTGCCGCGACCACCACCGCATCGTCATCGGAAGCAAAGGCCCTAACCAGAGCGTCCACGTTGTCGTCCACCCAGTGCGCGAGGTTGCCCCGGATGACCTTGGGCACTGGGCAATGGCGGCGGCAAAATCAAAGTCAGGATAGGTGTTCAGGAGATGGCTGAAGACGTGGGAGAATGCGCGCCCGAGGAGGCCTCGGCTCCTTTCACCCACAAGCTCGCGAGCCCTCTCAGCACGGCTCTCGAGGCGCATCACAACATCAGTGAAGAAGCGAAGATGTCTGGCATAATCCCCAGCATGGGGATGAGGGGCATGCTCATCGCAGATGGTACCAAGCGCCTGGTTGGCCTTCGTCCTGAGGTCCCGAAGCATGGGCGCGTGCTCATGCAGCAGCGTCTGCCGGCGAAGTGCCTCCTCCCTGCTTTGCCGCGTGAAGGACTCGGCGTTGTTAACTCGCTGTTGAAGAGAGAGCAGCTCGGCACGGGCGGAAGCCAGCTCGTCTTGCATCGAGATCAGGGCAGCCGCGGCGGCTTTCTCGCGTTGTTCCGCCTCAGCTAGCCCTGACCTTTGGGCAGCGGTCCTGCCCACACCTTCGGCTTCCACGAGCTTCAGCTTCAGGTCGTACTGGCAGGAAAGATCCGCGCGAGCATCGGCCACCCTGCGGTCGACCTCCTCTTGGGCCCTGGCCTCGCGCGCGCCGAAAGCATCCTCTGCTTGGGCGACTTGGTGCTCCCTCATCTCCAACCGCTTGAGCCCAAGGTGAGCTCCATGGCCTCCAGCAACAGTGCTTCCTCGCGCCTCAAGATCTCCTCCTCGTCGGACGGGGCGCCCTTCATCGACACAAGGGCAGCTCTGCGCGCCTCCACCTACTGCTCCAGGGAGGCGTTCAAGGCCTGGAGCTCCCGCCTGCGCTCCTCGATGGCCGCGGCGCGATTGTTCGCCTCCCTGGCCTCCTCCAAGGCCTGGGCGCTGGCCTCTCGCGAAGTTGCCAGGGATGCCTCAGCCTCCGGATCGGCATGCTCGCGCTAGAGGCGCCCGAGGTTGATAGCCACCTTCAGGCGATGCCACTCCTCCACCAGCCGGAGGCCTTCGGCTTCAAGGCGAGCATCGACATCCATGAGTTCTCCGCCGAGTCGGCTCATCGCGCCCATTGCCTCCTGAAAGATCTCGTGGGATACGACACTCTGCCCATGCGCAAGCTTAAGTGCGCAACCAGGTCCTTCCCCCGCAGCAGGGGTGCCGA
This sequence comes from Triticum monococcum, assembly GCA_034509565.1. NCBI lineage: Eukaryota > Viridiplantae > Streptophyta > Magnoliopsida > Poales > Poaceae > Triticum > Triticum monococcum. The sequence continues at coordinate 357,747,649 of CM067845.1, read as the reverse complement.
CGGGGTCCGAAGTGGCTCGCCACCCTCCAGCAGGGGGCTGGGGGCTGGCGCCTCCCGAGTCGTCGTACGGGCTTCAGCAGGGGCCCGGATGGCTTGAGGCCCGCTGCTCGAAGAAGAAGCCAGGGTCGAAGTCATCCAGCCATCGTCCATAACCAGAGGAGGAGCCCTTGGCACACTTGTCGCGCTCCAGGCGAGGCCACAAAGAAGAGACGGCGAAGGCGCGGGCTCAAGGTGCCAAGCTAACTTGTTTGCCTCTCCGGTCAACCTCGCGCCGGGTGTGGCATGCTGGCTTGGGGTGCACAAGGCCAGCAGGCAATTCGAGGCAGGAGAAGGTTGCTTCCCTGGAGACTTCACCGCCTTAGTAGAAGGGACCCTGAGGAGACACAATCAGGAGGAGAAGCAGCACTCAAGAAATTACAAAGATAAGGTACTCACTCGTCTATGGCGATATACTTCCTCTGCTTCAACGGCCGGAAGGCATCATTGCTATAGCTTCAGGACTCTCTCCTTTTGCGGAGCGCATCGAAGTCCAGACGGAGCCAGGTGAAGCATTGGACGTGGCAACCAGCGCGGGGCACGGTTGGTGAGGCTCTCGAGGAGACGGCCTCGGGAGTGTTGGGTTGAGGAGAGCCCTCGGGAACCGCCTCATGATGGCCCGCTAAGACCTCAGAAGCTTCAACCTCAGGAGCAGCGGATTGCGTCGCCCCCTCGGCTATCACCCCCAGGCAAGAGTCACGGGCTCCCGGGGGTGGCACCTCGAGAGCCTCGAGTGGCGTCGACGCCTCAGCACCCGCGCCTCCGGCCTCCAGCGGTGCTCGCCCCCCTGCGTCCATTCTTGGGGCAAGTTCGACGCTGGAGGCAGGGAGGGGGACCACGGAGACAGGGTTCTCGTGGGGCCCTTCAAGGCGAACTAGACGCAGCCCCCATTCGTCGAAGGGGGGCATTTACCCTGCAAACTCCATCCTGTTTGAGCAGTAGTAAAAGAGACAGCCCTCCCACGACATGTCAGCTGGCGAGGGGTCGCCCGTCAAGACCTCGAGCATTGTTCTTCACGCCTCGAGCAGAATCCCCGACTCCTCAAGCCTCATGCGATCCTGGCCGCCGGAGAGGGCCCACATCGGCCAGGAATGGCGCTGGAGTGGGGCGACGCGGCGTCGGAGGAACTCCTTCATCATCGTGGGCGCGGTCACGCCAAGATCTTTCAGCCTCTTCAACCGGAGCCAGATGAAGGCAAGGCGGGGGTCAGCGAGCTTCTTGTGGCCCCAGTTGAAGCTGCGAACGGCGGGCGCCGAAGCGGGCGAGAGCAAGGGGCTGAGCACACCGACGTCCACATACACCCACCGTTCCTGAAACTCGCTCGAGGATGATGGAAGCTCAAAATCGATCCCCAAGCCAGCCGTCGCAACCACGGCCTGGAAACTCAAGCATCCCGAGCACTGCCGAGGGCTAGTCAGGTGCAGCGAGAAGAAATGGCGCAGTAGGGCCACGGAAGGGGGAATGCCCACCATGGCCTCACAGACGAAAGCGAAGGCGGCAAGAAGGGAGACTGATGCGGAGCATCCCAAGGACATCCCCATGGACCTACCATCGTCTCACCAAGTGCCTAGCAGACTCATCACTCGAGCACGTGCAAGAGCTCTTGAAACCGAGGTGACATCTCTCCTCTCACATTTCCACTTTGATGCACATGATACATGGCTACTACCTCATATGGACACATTGTGCATACTCAGGTATCATTGAGAAGCTAAGGAGCAAGGAGAAGAAGAAGAGGAAGACGGATGAGAAGACGGAGAAGAAGGAGGGCTATAGGAAAAGTCCCAGCCACTGGACGACCGGTCGGGACCAGACGTCTGTCGCCTGATGCTCCAGCCGAACCCCAGCGAGCGGACGTCTGGCCCAGACCGGACGACCGGTGCCCCTGCACCCGAGCCAAATGAGCGGACGACCGGTGTCAATGGACATCCGGCGACCGGACGACCGGCCACCTCCGGAAATCCACTACACCAGCATCCGAGCCAGAACGAGCGGACGACCGGCAGGCACTAGATGTCCGGCGCCCCTGAGACACCGGACGACCGGTCCCCAGCGAATGCCCGGTACCTGGCTGTGTCCAGTTGCGGGCTGAGGCCCATGTACCCCTTCACTTTGCCCCCCATTTGCATTAAGACTATAAATAGACCTCTCCCTCCACCTAGCTAGGTCAGCATTGGTTTAGCTCATTTGTGATATAGAGCATTGCTCATCCACATCGGATCTACTCCACGAGAGAGAACGCGGCCTCTTCGGAGAAGATCCCTTTGGATTCAAGACCTCCTTGCAGAGAAGAACATCAAGACCTCCTCACGAAGAAGATCGGCTACCCTTGTATCGTCCCTAGTTGATCGTGTACCGTGTGAACTCTTGTGTATCCGAGGATCTAGCACATGTGTGACTATCTTGTGTTGGTTTAGTGACTCTCCCGTGTTTTCCCTTGCATTTCCCCTTGTTTTCCCCTTGTGTTCTTCATGTTCATCGCGGGATCCGCTCCTTTCGTGAAAGATCAGCCCCTACGGTTCCTACCCTACACCAGAGACTGACTGGAGATCCAGGTGCAACATATGGATCTGATAGTGGGAGAGCGCGGCATTGAAGAAGGCAGAGAAAGGAGGAACCAGGCCAGCCCATAGGGCGTCGATGAGGAATGGAACCTCGGTGCTGTCCTGTCGACGGAGGTGCGTGATGTGGGCCAGGCCGCCGTCCTCCCCCATTCGTTGAAGTCAGCAGCGAGCGCAGGACGGACCTTGTCCATGGCTTCCTGGTTGAGCACTAGTGACCGTCCAACGGCGGGTTCAACGGCCTGGGGTGGCATAGCTGAAGACTGAGGCTTCTTCTTTTCCTTCTCCATTCGCCAGGGTGCCATGGTAGCGAGGAGGGCCGAGCTTGGGACAGATTGGAAGAGGAGGTTATTGTTTCGGAAAGGCATGAGAGTTGGAGGGGCGTGTCACCAGCAATGGGGGGATAACTGTGTAAGTCCCGGTGGCCGCCTAGCCAGGCGGATATCAAGGCTGCGTGGGGAAGCGGAGACGCCCACGTCCAATCAACCGCCATGCGTCAAACGAGGCCGTGGGCTGTTGGGGCCCGCGGCGCTCCGCACTTGCCCCTTGGCTTCGCCTCGAAGCCAAGTCCGAGCGCGCCTTGGGCCCGGGGGCTACTGTCGGCGTCCAGGGAACATGGGTCCCCAGTCTTGCCTGCCCGCAGCCCACGGCGTGGCTCCACTAGTGGCCCTGCACCGGCCCATCTTCACCAGCAAACACTCAAGGCCCTTGCGAGGGGCCAAGCCTCACAAGGTGGGCGACGCAAGACCTCCTCAGGGGCGGCCTCACCAGGCTGGCTCACGAGGGGCAGAGAGATCAAGGCAAGGGGCACCGCATGAGGTTCCTGTGATGCAAGCCATGATGACCAAGGCCAGATGAGCGCCCCCGCGCACAGTGTTCTCATTTCCTCTTTGGTGCTAAAGAGGCAAGCGTAGGCGCGGAGTACCGAGGCATCAATCAAAGGTTTCCATATCGGTACAACGAGACCAAGACCAGTAGGACGGCAGGGCGGGGGTCACCGTGGAGCCTAGGACGGCGTCGTCACCAGAGCCTTTGGCAGGCGAAGACCATCTTTTGTTAGGATAACTTGTACTAGCTACCCCCCTTCAAACTGGCCATTGTGGGATCCCTTCCCGCCTAATATTTGGGAAGAGGACCCTAGCCACTATAAATAGGACTAGCCACCACCTTAGAAGGAAGAGGCTCATCGGGGACGAGAGGGGCGATCCTCTACCGCATCAACTCACCAAGCACAAGAGCACCTCTCCTCGGGAGGCTGTTCTTCCCTTGTAACTGTTCATGCTCAGCCCAAGAGGCAATCCACACCACACTGGAGTAGGGTATTACACCACATTGGTGTCCCGAACCAGTATAAATCTTGTGTCCCTTTGTTCTTCGAGTTCGACGCGCTAAGCCTAGAGATTGAGGTGAGGGCGTGGGCTAGAGGGAGGAGAGATCTTCATGCGCACCCTAGTGTTCGAACCTCAAGGGTTTTGCCGGAACCCGAAATCCGACACAGACCCTACGGGTTCGAGAACTATGTAGACATGAATGATACATGTCTCCGATCAATAACCAATAGCGGAACCTAGATGCTCATATTGTCTCCTACAAATTGTATGAAGATCTTTATCGGTCAAACCGCATAACTACATACGTTATTCCCTTTGTCATCAGTATGTTACTTGCCCGAGATTCGATCCTCGATATCCTTATACATAGTTCAATCTCGTTACCGGCAAGTCTCTTTACTCGTTCTGTAATGCATCATCCCGCAACTAACTCATTAGTCACATTGCTTGTAAGGCTTAGAGTGATGTGCATTACCGAGAGGGCCTAGAGATACCTCTCCGATACACGGAGTGACAAATCCTAATCTTTATCTATGTCAACTCAACAAACAACTTCAGAGATACCTATAGAGTATCTTTATAATCACCCAGTTACGTTGTGACGTTTGATAGCACACAAGGTGTTCCTCTGTCAGGAGTTGCATAATCTCATAGTCAGAGGAATATGTATAAGTCATGAAGAAAGCAATAGCAATAAAACTAAATGATCATTATGCTAAGCTAATGGATGGGTCTTGTCCATCACATCATTCTCTAATGATGTGATGACGTTCATCAAATGACAACACATGTCTATGATCAGGAAACTTAACCATCTTTGATTAACGAGCTAGTCAAGTAGAGGCATACTAGGGACACTCTGTTTTGTCTATGTATTCACACATGTACTAAGTTTCTGGTTAATACAATTCTAACATGAATAATAAACATTTATCATGATATAAGGAAATATAAATAGCAACTTTATTATTGCCTCTAGGGCATATTTCCTTCAGTCTCCCACTTTCACTAGATTCAATAATCTAGTTCACATCGCCATGTGATTTAATACCAATAGTTCACATCACCATGTGATTAACACCCATAGTTCACATCACCATGTGACCAACACCCAAAGGGTTTACTAGAGTCAATAATCTAGTTCACATTGCCATCTGATTAACACCCAAAGAGTACTATGGTGTGATCATGTTTTGCTTGTGAGAGAAGTTTAGTCAATGGGTCTGCCAAATTCAGTGCCGCATGTATTTTGCAAATCTTCTATGTCTACAATGCTTTGTATGGAGCTACTCTAGCTAATTGCTCCCACTTTCAATATTTTTCCAGATTGAGACTCATAGTCAGCTGGATCAGTGTCAAAGCTTGCATCGATGTAACCCTTTACGATGAACTCTTTCTTACCTCCATAACTGAGAAATATTTCCTTAGTCCTCTTAGGTAACTAAGGATAACTTTGACCGTTGTCTAGTGATCTACTCCTAGATCACTATTTTACTCCCTTGCCAAAATCATGCTAAGGTATACAATAGGTCTGGTACACAGCATAACATACTTTATAGAACCTATGGCTGAGGCATAGGGAATGACTTTCATTCTCTTGCTATTTTCTGCCGTGGTCGGGTTTTGAGTCTGACTCAACTTCACACCTTACAACTCAGGCAAGAACTCCTTCTTTGACTGATCCATATTGAACTCCTTCAAAATCATATCAATGTATGTACTCATCGAAAGTCTTATCAAGAGTCTTGATCTATCTTTATAGATCTTGATGCCCAATATGTAAGTACTTCACCGAGGTCTTTCATTGAAAAATTCTTATTCAAGTATCCTTTTATGCTATCTAGAAATATTGTATTATTTCCAATCAACAATATGTCATCCACATATAATATTAGAAATGCTACAGAGATCCCACTCACTTTCTTGTAAATACAGTCTTCTCCAAAAGTCTGTATAAAACCATATGCTTTGATCACACTATCAAAGCGTATATTCCAACTCCAAGAGGCTTGCACCAGTCCATAAATGGATCGCTGGAGCTTGCACACTTTGTTAGCACCTTTAGGATCGACAAAACCTTCTGGTTGCATCATATAAAACTCTTCTTTAAGATATCCATTAAGGAATGCAGTTTTGACATCCATTTGCCAAATTTCATAATCATAAAATGCGGCAATTGCTAACATGATTCAGTCAGACTTAAGCATCACTACGGGTGAGAAGGTATCATCGTAGTCAACTCCTTGAACTTGTCAAAAACCTTACACAACAAGTCGAGCTTTGTAGACAATAACATTACCGTCAGCGTCAGTCTTCTTGAAGATCCATTTATTCTCTATGGCTTGCCGATCATTGGGCAAATCAACCAAAGTCCACACTTTGTTCTCATACATGGATCCCATCTCAGATTTCATGGCCTCAAGCCATTTCACGGAACTGGGCTCATCATCGCTTCCTCATAGTTCATAGGTTCATCATGGTCAAGTAACATGACCTCCAGAACAGGATTACCGTACCACTCTAGTGCGGATCATACTCTAGTTGACCTACGAGGTTTCGTAGTAACTTGATCTGAAGTTTCATAATCATCATCATTAGCTTCCTCACTAATTGGTGTAGGAATCACTGGAACTGATTTCTGTGATGAACTACTTTCCAATTCGGGAAAAGGTACAATTACTTCGTCAAGTTCTACTTTCCCCCCATTCACTTCTTTCGAGAGAAACTCCTTCTCTAGAAAGGATCCATTCTTAGCAACGAATATCTTGCCTTCGGATCTGCGATAGAAGATGTGCCCAACAGTATCCTTTGGGTATCCTATGAAGACACATTTCTCCGATTTGGGTTTGAGCTTATCAGGTTGAAGCTTTTTCACATAAGCATCGCAGCCCCAAACTTTAAAAAATGACAGCTTACGTTTCTTGCCAAACCACAATTCATATGGTGTCGTCTCAACGGATTTAGATGGTGCCCTATTTAACGTGAATGCAGCCTTCTCTAAAGCATAACCCCAAAACAATAGCGGTAAATCGGTAAGAGACATCATAGACCGCACCATATCTAATAAAGTACGGTTACGATGTTCAGACACACCATTACGCAGTGGTGTTCCGGGTGGCGTGAGTTGCAAAATTATTCCACATTGTTTCAAATGAAGACCAAACTCATAACTCAAATATTCACCTCCACGATCAGATCATAGAAACTTTATTTTCTTGTTATGATGATTTTCCACTTCACTCTGTAATTCTTTGAACTTTTCAAATTTTCCAGACTTATGTTTCATTAAGTAGATATACCCATATCTGCTCAAATAATCCGTGAAGGTCAGAAAATAACGATACCCGCCGCGAGCCTCAACACTCATTGGAACGCATACATCAGTATGTATTATTTCCAATAAGTCATTTGCTCGCTCCATTGTTCCGGAGAACGGAGTCTTAGTCATCTTGCCCATGAGGCATGGTTCACAAGCATCAAGTGGTTCCAAAAGCCCATCAGCATGGAGTTTCTTCATGCGCTTTACACCAATATGACCTAAACGGCAGTGCCACAAATAAGTTGCACTATCATTATTAACTTTGCATCTTTTGGCCTATGAATATGTGTATTAATACAATCGAGATTCAACAATAATAGACCACTCATGAAGGGTGCATGACCATAAAAGATATTACTCATATAAATAGAACAACCATTATTCTCTGATTTAAATGAATAACTGTCTCGCATCAAACAAGATCCAAATATAATGTTCATGCTCAACACTGGCACCAAATAACAATTATTTAGGTCTAAAACTAATCCCGGTGGTAGATGTAGAGGTAGCGTGCCGACGGCGATCACATCGACTTTGGAACCATTTCCCATGCGCATCATCAACTCATCCTTAGCCAATCTTCGTTTAATCCATAGCCCCTGTTTCGAGTTGCAAATATGAGCAACAGAACCAATATCAAATACTCTGGCGCTAGTAGGAGCATTAGTAAGGTACACATCAATAACATGTATATCAAATATACCTTTCACTTTGCCATCCTTCTTACACTACAAAAAAAAGACACATCCATTACATTTTGGGCCTAACGAATTTTTTTCTGTCATACATATGACATTTCTATGACGATAATTGTGACAAAATCCGGTATCATCATAGATGTGGTGGGCTCCTACTTCTATGACAAAAAATCATGACAGAGGGCTTTTCGTCCTGGGCGGGCCGAAGACGCGGCTGCATGACATTCTTTGGGCCGTCCATGACGGAAAAAACTGTGGTAGAAGCGAGGGGGAGGAAAATTTCGGGGAGTTCCCGGTTACGGTGGGAGGTCGGGGGCCGAGCGATGCGCATTTCTCTCGTACACGTACGCGCGTGTGTGCGAGGCGTTGGCTCTAACTGAACCCGAGCGAGGCGTTGGGCTCTAACTGAACCCGAGCGATTACACTCCAGGCTACGCATTACTGAACCCGAGCGATCGATCGATGGCTGTTAACTGAACCCGATCGAGCGATTCCTTGGCTACTGTTGCTAACTGAAGCCGATCGATGGGATGAACTGTGAGCTTTGCAGGGGGGTGGATGAACAGTGAGCGGTGGCGTTGCCTCTGGATGAACAGGACCCCGTGGTGTGGTGGAGGGCTGGATGAACAGTAGACAGTGGAGGGGTGCCCGTGGAGGGGTGGATGAACAGGCCCCCGTGGTGTGGAGGGCAGGATGAATAGTAGACGGTGGAGGGGTGCCCGTGGAGGGGTGGTTGAACAGGACCCCGTGGTGTGGAGGGCTGGATGAACAGTAGACGGTGGAGGGGTGGTTGAACAGTAGCCGTTGGAGTAGCGCACGGTGGAGGCTGGATGAATAGGAGCCCGTGGAGGCTGGAGGAGGTCGACGGTGGATGAACAGTGGCTCATGGAGGCTGGAGGGGGTCGATGGTGGAGATGAACAGTATCCCATGGAGTCCCGTTTTGCGGTACGCCACACCCCTCTCGATGAACAGGACCCCCGTTTCGACCGTAGCGCTCCAACACAACTCCGTTTCCTCCGTTTTGCGGTACGCCACACCCCTCCCGATCAACAGGACCGCCGTTTCGACCGTAGGAGGTCCGTTTCCTCCGTTTTGCGGTACGCCACACCCCTCCTGATCAACAGGACCCCTGTTTCGACCGTAGGAGGTCTGTTTCCTCCGTTTTGCGGTACACCACACCCCTCCCAATCAATAGGACCCCCGTTTCGACCGTAGGAGGTCCGTTTCCTCCGTTGTGCGGTACGCCGGGCCTCGTTTCCATCGCCTCTTCCATCCAAGCCCTCCCGATGAACACGACCACGCATTCCGTTCCGACCCATGAACATGACGATGACGCTATTTCTTCGTTCCGACCCAACCATGTACATGAGCCCTCGCCATACATATGCACGAGTAGGCATTCGAGACCCCACCCTTATTTACACATACGTGGCCGTATTTTCTTTCTTGCACCCTGACCGTTGTACGTACGTGTACATGCTACGTGCGCGCCTCTACTACGACATGTGCGCGCCTCTACTACAACACATGCGCGCCTCTACATCGACCAGTATGTATGTACACGTTCGCAACCAGAATGTCAACGCTACGTACACTTCGAACAAGTGGGTCCCGACTGTCAGGCACTTCCTTGCATGCGAAGATGTAGCTGGTGGGTCCCAGCAGTCAGGGGGCGAATCATTCTTTTTTTGCTCGGACGCACCTCCTTGCGTGCGAAGATGTAGCTGGTGGGTCCCAGCAGTCGGGGGGCTGATGGGTCCCAGCAGTCAGGGGGCGAATTGTTTTGGTTTTTTTGCCGGGGCGCACTTCCTTGCGTGCGAAGATGTAGCTGGTGGGTCCCAGCAATCAGGGGGGCGAATCGTTTTTTTTGCCCGGGCGCACTTCCTTGCGTGCGAAGGTGTAGCTGGTGGGTCCCAGCAGTCAGGGGGGAAACGTTTTCTTCACGAAATACATGGCCTGTCCGGTGGGTCCTTGCTATCAGGTGGAGGAATCATTATTTTCCGCGTAATAAGGAGGCACTTCCTTGCTGCCGCCATGGACCCAGCTGTCAGCCTCTCCACGTACAATCCACGTCCGATGGAAGTCGTTCCTTGACCACGTTGACCATGCCGCGCCAAGAGCACCAGGGCAGTGGATGACGACGAGGCCTAGGATGGGGACGACGGGGAGCCGGGGAAGACGCGGCAGTGGAAGCCCCCGCGCGCGCGGAGAGGAGTACGAGGGTTCACTGGTTCGGCTGCGGTGTGAGGCTACCGTCGCCGTAGGGCCTGGCCAGCGGTGGGAATAGTAGGTGGTGGTGAGGCCTCCGCGGCAGCATAGCCGGCCATGGGAGGCAGGAGCATGCGGCACGACCGGCGCTGCTTTGGGCGGCTGGAGCAAGAAGACCAGAGGTTGAAAAAGCACTATGGCCGTTGGATGGACATCGTACGGTCAATGGAGCTAGAATCGTTCATATTGACTAAGTTGACAAAGCCCTTCGTCCCCATCAACTTAGTAGGCCCACAAGTCAGCCTCCCACCAAGGTGGGTCCTAGCTAGCCGAGGGAATATTCATTTTTTTGTGCGTAATAAGGAGGCACTTCCGGTGGGTCCGAGCTGACAGCGGGGGGAACGTTTTTTTCGCGAAATACGGTGGCCCATCCGGTGGGTCCCAGTAGTCAGGGGGAAATGATTTTTTTTGCAAAATACTAGTGGCTCATCCGGTGGGTCCCTGCTGTCAGGTGGAGGAATAATTATTTTGCACATAATAAGGAGGCACTTTCGTGCTGCGGCTGTGGACCCAGCTGTCAGCCTCTCCATGTACAGTCCACGTCCGATGGAAGCCGTTCCTTGACCACGTTGACCACGCCGCGCCGAGCGCACCAGGGCTATATATATAATAATTTATATATAGCTCATGGAAACTTCTTATGCAATTTATTGTAGTCGTTTTTCTGGTTTGCCAGGGCCAATTTCGCATATTTCTGTGGGTTACAAACTATTTTTAATACCGAAATGTCCAGCCATATTTAAAGTAGTTTGAAGATATATTTAAGTTAGGTTAATGCCCAGTGAAATAGGAATATGAAAATGTGATAAAATTTAGAAATTATAAAGTAATTGCCAATTTGTCATTTGTTTTTATATTTACAACCCATTTCATATTACTTTCAAGATTTGCAGGTGTCTTGAAAGAGTTGCAGCCCATCAGGGCATAGAAAAATAAGTAGGCCTGGATTGGTATTCTTCAAAAAAAAATAAACTGGGCTCATTTTCACAAAGAAAAAATAGCTGGGCTGGTCACATGGTGAACATAAAATATAAGCCTGGGCTAGACGGGCCACAGCCCAATTCAAACCCTGCTCCGTCTCAACAATACCAAACAAAAAAATACTGCTCGAGTAGCTACGTCCCAGGTGTCAGCCGATCTTGTGCTGTTCTCTTGTCTATTGACTATATACGCTCACAATGTCGTGGGTCCCAGATGTCAGGAAAACACTAGGAGGAAGCATTTTATTTTTCCATACGCTGACGTGGTGGGCCCCTACTGTCATCCTCTCCACGTACTTCTGTCGATTCCTGTTGTTTGTTGACCATGTTGACAATGCGAGAGGGCGGGGCCGTGGCGAGCGCACCAAAGCGCGCAGAGGACGTCGGCGTTAACGATTTAGGAGACGGTGGGGCGGCGATGCGTGCACTGAGGCGCAGCCAACCGTGGGAGGCGGAAGCAGGCGGCCCCGCCGGCGCTGGTTTGGTTTTGGCGGCTGGATGAAGACAGGACTGAAGAAACACGACAGACTGTAAAAGCAGCAGGAGTACTTAACAACCTTAACTGAAACCAGCAGGGGCACTTAACAACCAAAGCTGAAAGCAGTATGAGTACTTATATAGGTTCAACCGTACAAAGCACGCCTCGAACAGTGCTACTTTGCCTACAATTAACCAAGGGTGAGGCCGCCAAGCCCCAGGACAAGGCCCATGCGCCACCCTGCGCATCCACAACCTTCTGAAAGCGGCTTCATCTCGCAACGTGGTCAATAAATAGGATATTCGCTTTAGAGCCATGGAAAAGCATGAACATAATCGTCTGTCCTATTCTCCAAGATGGACGGGCCTTCATTATTTGAGACCACCCATGAATAAGTATCTTTTCACCTCCAAGGGGAATTGAGTAGGTCGACATATACATCATGTTGTGACCAAGCGCAAGTCTGACCCGACCATGGTCAGGCATCTGTATAGGAACAATAGAACTCCGCAGTTCCTGTTTCAAGAAGATCACAGCTGTAAAACTGTGTATAAGCAATAGTTTATGAACAACATATATAACAGAAAACAGCTCATACCATAAGTTTCTTGACACAGTTGGACCTGTTCAACGAGTGCAGCAGTGGCACACATATCCCACGTGGCCTTCCACCATTGAAACGCCCCACAAGGACCTCAAGACGATCAATAAAGTGTTGGAACTTGTGGATGTCGATCCAGTCAACTTCAGTGCCATTATTAATAGCCGAGTTATTACAGAGTAACAAACGAGCAAACTGCTTAACTCTGAAAATACCTACACGTGCCACCAATTATAAGAAAATATTAGTTAGAGTAGCATCTTCGTGAGAGATTCATTGCTACTTCTAAAGTTAAATTGTGATTAGTTAGACAGAATAGGTGGATTAAGAAGTAATCGAGGCAACAAGCAAGAACCAGATACAAAACTAACATGTATGAACAATTGGAACGACGTCGGGGTGGAAGATCATAGTGAAGATGAGACCAGGTTCTGCTATTTCCATCAACATTCGCGCGCCAACTTTCAGTCCATAACACTTGAGAAAGTTTATCCAAGTTCGGCCATAAAAAAAGCAGCGATCTTCTTGGTTCATGAACCCAACTCAGAACTTATATCCATGGCTTGTCTTCACTGTGACCATTAAACTAGTGTATTCAGTTATGGCAAGGCCGAGCATCTTGAGTACATGTGTTCTAGCAGAGCAAATAATACATTGCAGGAAAAAAATATGAGAACACAGCATGTTCAAAAAAACCCCACCCTCCCGGATAGAAAAGAGGATTCTAGGAACATACTGTGTGCATTTCAAAATGTTGTGTTAGGATGAGAAGGAACAAGTGTGGCGTCTCGCCGAGGGCGCAGAAACCTGTAGGATACTCACACTTTGGGCACTGCAAATGAAACACACAAGATTCAGTAGGAAGAAAAATGCATCAACGGCGGCGGCTGCCATCCTAGGATTACCTACAAAAATCACCGGGAGTTGGGTTTATCGGGGATGGATGAAGAATTCATACCTGGTTCTCCATGAGAAAACCCTATGCAATCGCCAGGAGGGGTTTTTCTCTGAACAAGCAGATGAGGGAGAAGGGGATTCAGGCCCAGTGAAATATTGCCGCTTCGTACGTCCAGCTTACTGCTAAAGCTGAAAAGGGGGGGTTGTGATTTGACGGCTCATTGGGCATTACTGCGGCGCTATGACCGGGGTGTGTCTACTGTGAAGTTGTGCACTCTAATTTGTGTATATGGCACATGGACCCCGTTGCCGGTTGCCCCACATATCAGCGAAAGGAAGTAGAAAGACAGGAGTAACTAGTTACACATAAATATATTTTTTGACAGAGAGATACTCCCTCTGTAAAGAAATATACAAATCTTTTATATCACAGGCTCACCTTGCCGAGAAATATACTCCCTCTGCAATGCACGGGCATTATGGGGGTTCAGCTGAGAATTAATACTCAGATAGGCTCACGGTTCTGGACTTTGGGCCGCAGGCCGACCCTGCATGTTTGGGGGCCCATGTGTTCTACCTCAGCGATTTTCATATTGCAAGCGATCGGTACGACGCTGGTTTTAGATGCTTTCGCAAGGCGAATACACAAAATTAAATAAAGCACGGTAGCTGTTGGAATGAAATCAAATGACAGTTCCTAACCAGCAATTAGAGTTGCAATTCTATCAACGATATACCATGTGATAAATAATACTGTCGTACTACTTATACACACAGGACACTTGTTTCACCATGCCAGATTATTACATCAAAATCTCTCGGAGGATAGATCAGTTCGGCAGTTGCGTGCTGCTAATTTCAAAGTTGATTTGGACCAGCTCTCCTTGCCGAGAAAGTTCGATTTTGACATCATCCCCTACCACAAGATATGATTTAGATTTGAACCTTAACCATCCTTTAGCATCAATCATCATGTGACCATCCTTTGTACTTACGGTATATTGAGCAGGTTCATTCACACCAAGGCTGCGCATGGTAAGAGAAACTTGACCGTGGTCACCCGGATTGTTGAAAGACTCCCTTGTTGCTCTAGGAATTCTCTGTTTGCAAATAAGAAGACATACCCAAACAGTTAGATCAACACAGTGAATCATGTGAAACAACATGGAAAGAAAAAAGAACGAAGCACTTGGGCGGCCAATGCTTACCAAGAAGGTGGACATGTCGGTTTTTGTAAGGACTTTGGTATATGAAGTGGGAACTGTAGCCCAGTCCGTTGCCGGTGCAACTGCACGGGCTAGAGCAGATGCGAGTGCAAGTGTTGGTGTAGGTGCCGAAGCCGCTGCTGCTGCCGGAGATGGTGCTCCTTGTAGAGCTGGTGCCGGTGTCGGAGCAGGTGCCGGTGTCGATGCCCGATCCTCCGGTAGATCAGACTGATCGGCTGATGCGGTCGGTGCCCAATCCTCAGCTGGATCAGGCTGAGCTCCTGCCGCTGTCAGTGCTAGAGCAACTGCCGGTGCTCGATCTGTGTGAGACAGCGGCGATCGTGTCTGGTCTGCTATGATCAGCTTTCTAACTTGACTAGGATCCGTGACCGTGATCTAGTTTTTTTCTTCATTTCTTTTAAATGCGAGAAGGACTAATTGTCGCGTTTTTGTTAAACCAAACTGCAGTTCATCATAGGGATTCAGCTTGTACTCAGACAACAGACTGATCCAATTTTTTCCGGTAATATAAGTGATGGCCAGTGCCTTCGTTACTGACACGACATAAGAAGTGAAACCTGCAAAAATATCCATCGTAGAGCAGACCAAACGGTTTATTCTGTGATGAATGTCACATGGCAAAACCTACATCGTAAAATTGCAGGAAAAGAAAGAAAACGTGACATTAAATCAATAAGATTTAGACAGTAAATCAATAAGATTTACTTGATGTGACATGAGTGAATCCTTACCAGGAAATCACTATGTTGAAGTACTAAACAGAAGATTGATCGTCCAACTACGTGTGGCATGTAGGGGCCCTGCCTACTCCCACAAGCAGGACAGTCCAAAGGTCGTGGCAAATCGTATGGACCGAACATCCATGGGACTGGAAATCCTGGTGGGTGCGATAAAACCTGCAATGCATACAGATATTGGAGTGTAACCATAATTGATAAACCGTCCTCACAAAAAAACATGATCTGGATACTTCAAAATATACAGACTTAATTGAGTGGACAGACAATAACATAGACCGTTCTCAGGACTGACCACGCACCAAAAGCGGCAGTACTAATAAACAATACAGGGTTCACAAACACAAATCAAGTACTAAACAATAGTACTTACTACAGACAAGCAAAGTTGCACTAACTAAACTCTGCAGACTATTTCTTGCCACCGACCTACGGGATGAACCCCGCATAACTGACTAGGCCATGGACTTCGTGTGAGATGTCTACACGCACAGTCACCATCTTGTCAACCCTGGAGAACCTAAAAAAGTGGTCTTTCCACTCATAAACATGATGATGAAGACAGGTCGCATCAGATTTGTTGGGAAGCTTTACAAGAACCACACCCTTCATAATCGAAGGCACAGCCAGGAAATTGCTGTGGTCAAGTACAGCCTCGAGAACACGCCTGACAACAATGCTATAGGAAAACACTAGTTCAGGACACGTGGCGACAAGGACACAGCAGCTGGATAGTTCAACAGTAGAACTCATCATCAGGTCTTCCAGTTCACACGGCATGACTTTGAGAACTTCATCTCCACCGCGGACCTGGTTCTAATTCAAACAGAAACCATATTTTATTACTACCTCCGTCCAGAAATATAAGATGATTTTCGATATTATACTCCACATATGACTACATATACGCACAGAAATGAGTGAACAAAGACACTAGAACATGTCTTCAAAGGCATGAGAGCAGAGGGATTACATGCAAAATCCATAACACAAGTTACTGAGGCAAATATACCCTCTTAAAAGGTAGCATTGATGTTCATAAAGTACTAGTTGAAAGTAATCTATAAGAAATCAGTGTCAACCTTTCACATGTTTTGGTCAAAAGAGGAATTTAGAACCGTCATTTGGCACACAAAAATCACATGCAAGATCACCCAGAAAGTTGTACTACTAGTACTAGTACTGCATGTTAGATGAAAAAACACGATCAAGATCGAGAAAAAGATCATCAAGAAGAGATATTACCTGGACTTGCTTAATGAGGGATCCCGGAGAGGGGGGCTTGGACAGGGCGATGGCTTTGAGCTTGTCTGCGGTAGTCTCGGCGGGGTGCTTGCGCTTCTTCGTACCATGAGCCTCGACGGTTTTGGCCGGAGCCATAGACATCACTTCGGCCGGTGCTCCAGCGTCCATCAAGAAACTGTTAAATAGAAATAAAAGAAAAGAAACCATAATCACAAACCCAAAAGAAGAAAAGAGAGGGAGTTATAGGATCAGTCTCGGGGTTGCAAGACCGGGCCTTGGCCAGAATCAACACCATTGATGTGCTCACCTTTCCTTCTTTGGGAGAGAAGAACAATGGCAGAAGCAGGTCAGGGTTTTCTTGAAGAAATGAGGAACAAGATGAGGCAGAAGCGAGGGTTGGGTAGAGAGGAAGCTGAGAGAGAAGAGTGAAATGATGGTTGCTTCGTCCGTCCAACTTACTGCTGGAAAGGAGGGGGTTTTGTGATTTGACGGCTCATTGGGCATTACTGCGGTGCTTTGATCGGGGTAGTCTACCCTCACTCTACTACGAAGTAATTTAGTGCATGGCTGGTGTACCCTGATGCTGGCTGTCCCACACGTCGGCGAAAGTGCGTAATTTAGTGCATGGATGGAGGAGGATCCGCATGGTAGAGCATGTCCACTGTTTTTCAAAAGAAAAAATGATTACAGCAAGCGTTTCCACTCTTACGACGGAGGAGTGCGAAACACGGCAGCCACTTGAACATACATAGTGCTCCTACCACTAGGCATGTGCAGTGGTTCATACGTCAGTACTACACAATCTTGTTGCTAGTGTAGTAAGATATGACGATAACAAATGATGTTGTGCGCATGTCAAATACTCCTATATGTAACAAATACACGAAGAGGAAACAACTATATTGAGATGAGAATGCAACCAAACACACCCACACGCTTTGTGCTACAGTGACTGATCTGCACTGTCTGAGTTTGATCCAACGGTCATGTTGCGCTGAGACATGGACATGCCCATCCAGAGGGCGCCTAAACACCGCCGAAGTCCTTCTGCTTCTCGAGGCGCACGACGTTGCTGATGGAGGGTGCAACCGCCCGCAGAGCCCGCTCCTGGTCGACGGGAGCCAGCTCATCAAAGACGGCGTCCAATGGCACGAATGGATTCCGGTGACGGAGCTCTGAAAGGATTCGCCCGACAATGGCGACGGCAGCCCGCAATCCCTCCTTGTCCAGCTCAGCCCCCACCATCGCGCGGAGACGACTCAGCTCCTCGGAGATATAGGTGAAGAAGGAGACCAGGTCAGGAAGCCGCAGCTCGTTGAAGTCGACCGGGTGGTCGAACGGGTTTAGCCCGACGGCCGGCATCGTCGCGCTGGCACGACAGTAGGCATCGCGCAGCCGGAACACGTGCGTGGCAACTTGGTTCACCAAGTGGCTGAGGCGATCCTGGACCTCGTCACGATCGGCCCGCTCGCACTCCAGCCGGCTCCCCTGACGGCCTATCGTATCTCCCGCTTTCTGCAGCAACGCCGCCGACGCCTCGAGCATCCTTGTGGTGGACGCCTGCCGCTTTTGAAGCTCCATGAACTCCCGCACATAACGGAGGAGCATGGCACTCCTCTCTTCCTTGAGCTTACAGAGCTCCACGTCCTTGGCCCTGAGCTCCGCATCCTTGGCATGGAGCTCCTATGTTAGGAGCCTCACCTCGGACTCCATGATCTTCCGCGCCGCCATGGTACCAAGTAGAAGCAATGGGGAGAGGAAGAAAAGGGGGCGAAATGGCTGAAAGGCAATGCAATCTACGGGAAGGCGGAGGGAGCGGGGAATCTTTTGGTTTTCACCACGGTAAAACACCAGTCGACGACTTCTCACATCAGGGAGCAGTGGGTTTGTACAGGCGGAGTCATCGTGACTAATTGCTGCCGCGCCTGCTCCCATCAATCAAAAAACTAAAAATTCTGCCGCACCTGCTCCCATCAATCAAAAAAATAAAAATCCTGCCACACCCAAACACCAGAGCAACGCCGCGGTGGATATTTATATTTACCTGCCGGCAAGTAGATAAAAAAAGGGGTGAAAAAACAAATGTGGCGGCGGCCAAGCTAATCGGTCGAACTAGCCCAACTAGCTAGCCACCGTGCTTCACTGACGTACTCAGCGGGAAAGGTGGTCTTTCGTGATTTGACGACTCATTTACTTGCTTCGGCGCTACGACCGAGGAGGACCTAGAAAACGCACGGTAGGGCGTCCCACGTCAGGAAGAATATATGCGTGCTCCACCCGGGAGGACCCCGAAACCGCGCGATAGGGTGTGCCACGTCTTGGCACGAAGGAAAAATGTGCGTGTAAAAATATACTCTATCAGACGTAGTACCTATGGTTCGACCTCGGGACCCAGCCAGTCGGTCGAAAACACCCCACTAGCCATGCAGCTTCATCATGCAAATGTGGCACGGAGGATAGATGTGGTTAGCTCCGTCTCGACCAGCCACAACGTTTCTTGTTCTAGGCGATTCTTCTATTTTCCAATTTTTTTTAGTTGTAATAACACCACGGCAAGCTAGCCCGCTCTTCGTGTGTGCCCGTGCAAAGGTTAGACGATGGAGAGAAGAGAGATTGAGATAGCAGACCTGGGACCCACCAGTAAGTGAGACAACGGTCATGCACGTGTTGACGAGGCACTCCCTCTACTCTACTCAACGAAAGTACTGTATAAATAAAATCAAGTTATGGGACAAAGCCAACAACTGTTCGTTTTTTCAGGCTATCGACTTACGCTTTGTAGTCCAGGTTGCCAGTTCGAATCTCGTCTTTCAGATTTGTTAGTTTTAGGTCCAAATTTGATTAATGACAAGTGGGACCCCCGTGTGTTGTTCCGATATTTCAGTGTAGGATGGTTTTTTTGAACAAACACTTTGCGCGGTTAGACAAGTAACGACACGAGTTACACGTATTTTGCAAGTTTACAAACAAAAATGACAGCGGCATAGAATATCACATCCACCCCGCAGCTTAGATACTATGGTGATACGAGTTTTTACACCGTTGGAAGTGAGATCCAATGGCTTGGGAGTAGTCTTTGTAATTATGCTCAATTTCCAAACTCTCCAAAGGTTTTTTTGCAAATAAAACATTCAGGCCTCGTGTGTGCCGCTCCATCTTCGATCCAACGGCCCCCGGTGCTCATATCAGGTGCTCCCCGTAGCTTAATTACCCGCTACGGTGATATGAGCATCTAGGTCATATGATCAGTGATCAGATGGCACATGCATAGTACTTTTACTTTCTGCGCATTTCCCAAACTCTATCAGCCGTATATTGCAAAAACATTCAAACCTCCTATTGTGGGCCGTTAGATCTCAGTGAACTCGTATCACCATAGAATCTACGGTGCGGGAGCACCTCATACTCTCCCGTGCGAGAAAACATAAGGTGCTATCGCAGCTTGGATGCTACGGTGATACGAGCTTGGAGGTCGTTTGATCTAAGATCCAATGGCATCTGAGTAGTCTTTGTGCTTGTAAGCAGTGGCCGAACTCTTTTGGGGCTTTTCTGCAAAAAACCATTCGACCCACCGAGGAGGTGTTGGGTCACAAATCCAATGCCTCCGAAGAGCTTGTATCACCAAAGCATCTAAGGTGTGGTAGCACATGATATTCTTACATACAGGAGAATATGATGTCCTCCTTCATCTTAGATGCTACGGTGATATGAGCTTCGAGGTCGTTGGATATGGGATCAAAGGGCATCTAAGTAGTTTTTGTACAAATTGTGTGCAATTCTCAAACTCATCAAGGTTTCCTGCAGAAATATTAAGACACATCATGTGAGCTGCTATATCTCAGATCTACAAGCTCCAAGCAACTCGTATCGGCATATAGCATCTAAGGTATGGGGGCACATGATATTCTCCCGGGGAGGAGGGGTGGGGGTGCACAACCAATCGGTGGCTGGGAGGGTGGGGACAAATATAATCTAAACAACCCCAAATAGAGCTCCACAATTTTATCTAAGGTCGAGGGGTTGACCCCCGACAATCATAGCTCCGCCTAAACAGAACATTTGCATGTACTGTAGTAATAGACTTAATATTCATGTTTCAGTTTCATGTTCATTTTAAATATTGAACTGAGGACCGTGGATGTCTTACATTTTACTCCCTTCGTTCCCAAATATTAGTCTTTTTAGAGGCTTCAAATGGACTGGCACATACGGATGTATATAGACATATTTTAGAGTCTAGATTCACTCATTTTGCTCCGTATGTAGTCACTTGTTGAACTCTCTAAAGGACTAATATTTAGGAATAGAAGGAGTATTTTAGAATTTGTGTCATACATGCATGGTTTGGGAAAATAGATGCACTATACTTATTGGATTGTTGTTGTGTTCGTGCGTGTCTCTCTCTCTCTCTCTCTCTCTCTCTCTCTCTGTGTGTGTGTGGTCATATGCTTGATACATACAAAGTTTTCTCACCTCCATGTTGTTCATCTTTTAAATTTGAATTTGCATTGGAAAACTTACAAGGGATACCATGAAATGTGAAATCCACGTTGAGATCACTATATCACAAACTCACTCTAATTCAACAACTCGTCATAAATCAATTACCACGCTGAGATTAGTATTTGCAAGGAAAATACGGGTATTGTAATACACATAGATTCGTTCGGCAATTTAAAAGGTTCCTTTCGTATTCTCGAATGGTAGGACCCAATGGTGTACCAGCCAGACCTTGGCTCGTGTTGATCCTAAAAAAAGCGGGCTCGTGTCCTTCGGTGGCGTGCGTGGTACGCACATTAGGCAACCCCATTACCCCAACCAATCGAGCCTCAGCGTTTCAAGTCGAAATATCTGGCGGCCAGAATTCCAGCCCTAGGAAATTCCCCTCATGTCCCCGGTCCATAATGACTACCGATGAACAACGGAGGGATGCTTTAGTAAGTCGACAACGTTACCTACCGTGTCGAGCACGGTTCAATTTCCTCGGTCGCCGCTCGTCAAGGTCACCCTTCAACTGCATTGCCTAGTACTACTACTACTACTACTACTACTACTACTACTACTACTACTACTACTACTACTACTACTACTACTACTACTACTACTACTACTACTACTACTACTACTACACCAGGATGAGCACAGAATTGAGCCCGTTTGTTCGTGCCTAGTACTTGAGTTAATATATCAGGCAATGCACTGGTACGGAGGGATTATCCTTTTACTCTGCATATATAACTTGTCTGAAGTCTAACTAAGCAAAATGTTTGACCAAATCCTTTCTTAAGAAATACAACAGGACAGATGTACGGCTTGAAAATTTATTGCATGATGCAGGTTATGATATTGTTTCGAATCCTGGATCTTAAATTTCTGAAAATCCAAAAGTGAGCATAAATTCTTGAAACTAAGCATGGTCACGTGATATGGCACAAATATTACTTCGTAAGTTTTTTCTTCAATTTGAGACAAGCTGCTTATGACAAGTTGCACAAATGAAGAGCCAAGGTATTTTGGAAGAAAGACCTGTCACGTTTCACTATTGAAACCGTGGGCGTTTACGTGCTGCCACGAGTCCCCGCTTCTCATCGGCAATCGGCAGGTGCCGTCCGAGCAAGCGTGTGAGTCGACGGGAGGCGTGCGAGCAGACCGCTGCACCGGCTGTCAGGGAGGCGTGCGAGCAGACCGCTGTGCAGGCTCACCGGGAGGCGAGCCCTTTGACCAGGCTCCGCCGCCCACAGTCATCCCAACTGCTCCCACTTTTAATGTCACCGGTGCCGCAGTTTAAAATCAACCCCGCACTACCTAGTACTCCCTCCTTTCTGGTTTATAGGGCTTATCTCAAAATATTAGTTTTTCCATTTTATAAGGCTCAATTTTGTTGTTTCCCATCACATGTTCAGATTCCAAGGTAAATTAAATCATTGCATGCAAGTATTAAGAGAAAATTGACCAATGCATGTAATTTATGCATGCATGCATTGCAATTAATGCATTGGTAAACATATTTTTTTGAGAAAAACAAGAGCATTAATTGGGTGCTTTTGCAAACTACAAAATGTATTCCACCACTCACCATCTACCTTGGTTGGTGAGATTTTTGAATTGAGCCTTATAAACCGGAAAGGAGGGAGTATCGCTACAATCCTCTCTCTTCCTCTCCGATTCTCCTGTCGTCTACCTCCAACTAGCCTGACCTAAACATACGCCATGCCGCATCACGATGGTCTGCCCTTAGTGTTCCAGTTTCCTGAGGAAGACACCTAGACGGAGTCTCAAGAACATAAGGCGCTTTGGGACGAGCTTGAACTGGCCTGGCGGGAAGACGCCGCGCCTGTCCCCGCTACCGTTCCGGCTCCCGTCGCCCCGACTGCGCTATCGCCCATCCCCGTGGCATTGATGGGCTGGGAGCTGCACATTGTTGCCGAGCTTGATCCCACGGGGTTCCATGAGGTGCCCGCCGACTTTTTACGCGCCCGTGCACCTGCCAGCGCATGCGCCTGTGTGTGCACTGACGCGCATGCCCGTGCCGGTGCCCGTGCACCTGCTAGCGCCTGCGCCTGCGCGTGCACTGACGGGCGCGCCAGTGCCGGTGCCCATGCACACGAATGTCTCCGCCGCACCGTGGACAGCGCCTGTCCCCGCGCGGGTGCCAGTGCCCCCCTCAGCGGCATGGATGGCCGCCGTCGACCGCTTTCTTGCACCAACGCCAGTCGCCTCCTCCCGCCAGTCGACTCGCTCCAAAGTCCAGAACATTTTGGCCTTCCTTGAAGCTAGGCCAACGTCCAGGAGTACGCCAACAACGGCACAAGACGCCGCTGTCGCCGTCGGTCTATGGCTCGACGACACACAGAGCATGGTAGAGGAGCCACTTCCCACCGCGAGACGCCCCCGCCGCGGCGGCATAATCTAAATTTGCCATGAAAAACGTTCGGATTGCCATGCTTAAAATCCGAACGTTTATAATTTCCGTTTATTTTATATCGATCGTCGTATAATTTAAAGTCGGAGTCAGACTAAACGAAATGTATGGTTTGATCGATTGAATGTTCTGCTAGAGCCGTACCAAATTAAATATAAAACGTCATCAAGCCACATGTATTCCTTGTCATCCAACGACCTAGACTGCTTCAATGTCGAGTGCTCAACACGTTTAGCGTGCAGTTAATTTCATGCCAAAAATAGTGCTAATCACATGACAACACGCAAATAATATCCTAGTAGTTAATATCCGCATGCACTTAATATACATCCAAATTAACGTGCATTGCACATACACACTGACTAGTGCTGCTAGTACATGAAACTGGTGCCGTGACTTGTGAACGTGTCCAGATATGGTCAACGGCAACATCGCCCGCGAGTTCTTCCTGTTTGCCCGTGCGTCTAAACGCAGAAGGGGAGGAGAGAGAGAGAGCACACATGGAACTCACCAGTAAGTGAAGACGTGTAGATATATTTTGTGCGTGGGAGGAAGCAAGGTCAACCGATCACATAGGGTTGCCGTGCGATCGAAAGAGTGAGGCGGGTTGGAGAGAGTGACCTAGATAGACGATGTGCGTGAGAGAGTATACAATGTGAATAGGTCGAATTGGGCTCAAACATGGTGATATATCGTTTTTGTCCGAGAAAGAGCGAGGTCAATCGAGACATACGGAGAGAGAGAGATTGAGATTGAGTGAGCGTGGCCCACCAGGAGGTCGAAAGAGTGGTGGCGGCTTGGATGGACTGACCTATATAGACAATCTGCGTGAGAGAGTATAGAGTGTGTCGATCGAGGCCCGAACAGGGAGATATATCATTTGTGTGTGAAAGAAAACGAGGTTAAACGAGACTCGGATAAAGAGAGCGAGATTGAGTGAGTGTGGCCCGTCGTGCGGAAGAAAGAGTGAGACAGTCTCGAGGGAGTGACCTAGATATACAACATGCGTGCATGCGCATGCACGAGAGGTTGGGGGGCTAGATAGGCAATGCATGTATTTAGCGCGAGAGGGTGAGAGGTAGAGGGGGGAAAGAGAGCTCGGCATCGGGTGCAATGGCGGGTGTGTGAGGTAAATACATTTGGTAGCAGAGTGGAAAAAGGGGTTGTGTAGTTGAGAGACTTAGAGATCGAAACATGGAGAGAAAGAATGAACATGTGTTGGAAACCGATAGCTTCCTAAGGTGGTTAGGAGAGGAAGATTGACCGATACAGGAAGTATGTAGCGTTTGTGCGGGGGGGGGGGGGCTAAAAACAACATTTGAATGTACATAGTACGAGACTTAATATCGATGTTTCAATTCGGTGTACATTGTAAGATTTGAACCGAGGAGCAGGCATACGGGTAATTATTTCGAATTCGTGCCATACTAAGTTTCGAAAAGTTGACATTGACTCAGTTTGTTGTGCTATTTTGTAGGTCATATGTTTGAATCCATCCAAAAGTTTTCTCACTACCATGGTGTTCATCATATACATATGCATTTGTATTAAAAAAGTAGCATGGATACAGTGAAATGCGAAATCCACGTTAGAATTGGAGATCGCTACGTGACACACACTCTAATTCAAATAACTAACTACGTGACACACACTCTAATTCAAATAACTAATTATGTGAGACACACTCTAATCCACGTTAGCGTGGGTACCGTTTTGATTTTTTTTCAAATAACTCCTCATTAATTAATTTATAGTACTCCCTCTGTTCACTTCTATAAGACCTTGAAGACATTTCAGACAATGTGCAAAACAGTTTATTTTAAGTTGTTTGAAATGACTTACAAAAGTGAACGGATGGAGTATCTCGTTTCGAATGACTAATTATTGCAAGGAAAACACGGGCATGGTAATACATACAGATTTGTTTGCAAATGAAAGAAGATTCGTTTGCATTCTCAAATGTAGGCGCACCAGGCAAACCAGGGTCGTGTCGTTGTGGACGCTGCTTCGGTGCCTTAAAGGCAACTGCCTTTGTGTCACTGACATGTGGGCCAGCCACCTGGTTGGCCCATATGTCATGGACACAAAGGCAGGTGCCTTAAGGCACCGAAGCATAGTCCTGTCGGGGTGGTCGCGTGTGTCGGACGGACGCATAGCACCCAGCCACTCACCCCTCCCCCCCCAAAAAGGACGACGACAATATAAGTTCACGCTTCCACGTTTCGGATTGAAATATCTGGCGGCCCCAATTCCAGCCCTGCAAAATCTCTCTTTTCCACCGTCCCCTTCCGCACCCAGATTGCTCAAATCCCTAATTCGCCGCCAACCCTTGAATCGCCCCTCGTCTCGTCTCTTTCCCCACCGTTCCCCACCTCTGTGCCGGACGACGACGATGAAGACGACGGTCGCGCTTCACTACCGCACCGGAGGTACCTCATCTACGCCCTCGTCCACTGCACCGGTTGGTCCACCGACAACGTCGGCCGCCGCAACCGACGTGCCTCACAGACACCGAGTTCCACTGCATCAGGTGCGCTTCACCGACGTCGTCTCCCAGCTCACCGGGGCTACTTCACCGAGCACATTGTCGCACCTCCGCCCCCCGAGGCCGTTGGGGCTTCACCAACGGTCTCGTCCACCGCACCATAGTGCTCTGCTGCCACTCAAGATTTGCATCCGTGTGCGGCCAGCCAACGCCAGCGCATCACCCTCAACGGCTCTGAAGTGACCCGCACTCTAGCTAGGCGAGCATGCCCAAACGTCGGCCCGAACTAGGTATCCCCACATCACTCCCTTGTGCACTGTTCCGACGATGTTTGGATATCCTTTCACTGCTCTCTTAGCATACACGCCTATGCAACTCTGACCTTAACTCTTATTTCTTTTGGAGATATCATCTGGAACAAGCAAATCCATATTTTAGCGAAGCATGACAGTGCTACGGGATCTAGTACACATCTTGCACACCCGTATAACCTTGTAAGTATCTGTCCTCCGGTACAACATCAAGGTTGATTCCTCGTCTCAAGGGGGATGCAAGGAGCATAAGGCCTGCACATCCAAGCAAGTGGTAACATGGACTTGTACATGGAGCATCCCAAGCGCAAGCAGAGCTGCAGTGAGCCTGTACAACGAGCTAGCGTAAGTCCCTGCATTTCATTTAATTCGTACTGGCATTCATGTATGATTTGTGTGCAGTGGCTGATCCACGAATTCAAGTTACCAGGGGCGAACATTTAACTTAAAAAATACGAAGGCACTTGCACTTCTGAAATCAACATAACTTGAGAAATGTGAAGCTACATGCACTTTGAAAACTAGCTAATGATCCAAAGTAGTTCAGATTATAAACACTAAATGATGCAAGCACCAGAAAACACAAAATGCAACATGGTGTACAAGGACTACAAACATGGTCTGTACCTGCTTGAATTATTCGTTCTCTGGCTGAAAATATCAAAGTGTAATTGCACGTATAACCAGTGCGCAAACTGCATATCAATATATCTATCCTGCACAAGTATGCCAATAGTTTCAAACAACATATTAGAAAAGTATTTATGCTATGTTGTCATGATACGGGGACTTTCTGGTAGATGGCCTCGACGTTTCCTCAAGCTATGAAAATGCACTATAATTTGCTTGTCATCAATGCCTACAAATCTCTGTCTCTCTCAATATAGTAGATCATCATTAGACACTGAATCCTTCAATGAGCTTACAAAATGCTTGCATTAGATCCCTCATTAGACACTATATGTTCATCACTAGGAGCATGTAAAATGTTTGCATCAAATCCTTCATTAGCAGTCTGTTCATTAGACACTTCAGGCTCAAGAACAACATGAGCTTGTATGTTTGCATCGGAAACTTGATTAGATACATCAAATTCAGTCAGTTCAGTATTGATTGGGGGAGTTATAAAATAAGTAGAAATTGGTTTCATTTTCTCATAGATTCCCTACATACAAGCAGTTTTACAACACCGTCAGGTTTAACTATTGGCCAGAAATTGAAGAGTTGAATTAGATATAATCAGGGATGTGATGTACCTGCTCGTTGCGCATGCTACTCTTGCAATTAGCGACTGTCCGTTTGCGCAAGCTCGATGCCATGCCTGTGCTGCCGCCGCTGCCTCCCACGCAGGCTACACCCAGGGTTGGATCTTCATCTTCTTGTCCTTCCGTTCGCTTGCAGCCCGGCGACCGCCCTCCAACGAGGGCGCGAGGAAGTGCTGTGTCGGTCTGTCCAGCGGCGGCTAGGTTAGGAGCGAACCAGACTGGAGGCTGGAGCGAATGAATTGGGATTTTTCCAGCTGTCGATCAATATGGGAGGCGCTCGTTTGGGCCGCGAGCCTGCTATAGGGCCTGCCTTGCACTTATGTTATTGGCCCATCCAAATTGAAACATTTTTCTTCATTTTTTACATTGCCTGCTCGTGCGTTGGGACGAACAAAACTAGCGTGGGCCAACCTAGACGACTCAAATTACGTGCACACTTTCCAGCCACCTGAGGCGGTTGCCCATACCAGCCCCTATGGTGGCGTTGCCCCTTTTTGCGTGTATGATTGGATAGTGAAAAATATTCCAGTGGCGCTTTTGATTTACCCACAGAATGGTTGAATTGCTTGTTTCTATGGACTGAGTTCGCCAATAATGTGAAGGATGTCAGTCTTTTCATCCTATTGTAGATTGTTTAGATCTCGATATGCCAAAAGTAATTGCATGAAATATATAGTAAAAGCCAGTGTGATGTGTTTGGCTACAACTAGTCTGACTACACGTCCTCATATAACATATCAAAGACGCACCATCTTACCAGATTAACCATTCGACTTACCCATGCTGTGTGGGAAGAAAGAAGTATTGGGACTGTGTATCCAAGCAATTGATGCCATGGACTCCTTCGTACAACCATGTAAGTGAAAAAGAAGTTGCAGTGTGCCTGTACAAAGAACTAGCGTAAGTTCAGTTACCTGCTTCTCGGAATTTTAGTTAGCCACTTATTGCAAAATTGTTCAATTACGTTGCTTGGCTTAATTTAGTTTGCTACTGATTACATAATGGCACAACATGTTAATCATATTGTAGACTGCGCCTATCTATGTGTTTGATACTTACTGTTAAGAATTACCTGTTTGCCTTAACTTAAATATCTACTTGTTTGTTTCACTGCTTTGCTGCTGCAACAATGGGTTACAATGATGTTAATAACTACTTTTCAGCATCCAATTGAAACTCTTTAATTCCTTGTTTGTTTAACTGGTTTGCTGTTATAACTCCCAGTTGAGATGTTTTGCTAACTTCAACTTTTCTGAATCCAATCGGAACTTTAATGGCAAAACAGGTTAGCCCAAGATCAAAGAGCGAGGTCCCCATGGACATTGCATCATCCCACAGCAGTGGCACCGGCCCAATCGTGCAATATGAATTGCCAACTGCTGATGCTCTAGAGGCTAAACTAGTGGTAGAAAGAGATTCTGCTTCTGCACTTAGAGATGAAGTTGACATGTTGAGGAAGCAAACAACACAATCACAAGCAGTACTCAAGACAACCATTAAATATTTGGTGGATTTCAAAACCAAGCAAGCTGAGACTGACCAGATTGTTAAGGTCCTAAAGGAAAAAAGGAAATTAAATTCCTACTTGGTAAATCATAGGTGAAATGTTCTTTCCATAGTTGAATAATCTTTGTGTTGTCTGTTCATGTAATCAATCAAACCATTTGTTTTAGAGATCATGTAATAATTGTTTTTTTGTTTGTAATTTTATTTGAGCACAAGTCTGTATTAATTAATAAGACTCGGAGACATTTCATTTGGATTGTTGTGCCACACCTACAAATATGCCAATCGAGCTGAATGTGCATTCAGCAATACTAGTATAGATGGACCATAAGTGGCACACATCGGAAAGGGCCAAGATGCTGGCTAAAAAAAGGATGCTGTTGTAGCCAAAAAAAAGTACAGCGGCCTGGCTTATGTATGTTAGTTGATATTATTGATCCATATACTCTATAAGCGTTTATATGTCTGTTAGTTCTGTACATTCTTGGTTGATTGACTCGGTATTTGAATCTTGAGACATCGCTTGTGTACATATCTAAATGGGAGTACACATTATGCTGCGTGCGACATTTGAGTTGGACATGAAGTGTTCCAAATATTCGAATTCACCTTAAACTGGATTCTAGTTTTTGAATTTGAGTATCGACATTTGTAAACCATATTCATATATGACAGTGGAATACATCTTTGTCGTCCTTTTGAAGATATATAAAAACACATAGAATGATTTATAAAGATTCATATAGGAATACAAAATGGATTCGAATTTAGTTGCTAGGGTAAACGTGGATGCTTATTGTCCCAAAATTCGAAAGAAACAACAAAATGTCCACTCCCACATCGGCTGCCCGAAGCCAAGTGTTTGGGAGATGGAAATTACTGTCTACCCATTACACGGACAATCCATCGGCCCGATTTCCACTGCTCTAAATAGGGGTAGGTTAGTAACTTCAATCAGATGTGACACGACCGCCTCTGAGCCCAGTCCGACACGGTGGTCGTCAAACATGGGCGGCAAAACTCATTTGATTCAAGCTCGTCCGAAAGACCTCTGTTTCTCCCTCCATTCCCCATTCATGCACGGTAGGCGACAAAACAAACTCTCCTCGTCCAAAATAGATGTAGGGTAATATTTTAAATAGGGGCAGATGTGTAACTTCCATCAGACGTGACACAACCACCCTACCTGTCAGCCCCGTTCATACACCGTGGGCGCCAACCGTGGGCGGCAAAACACCCTCTCCTCGCCCGAAATAGTTACCGGCAAATATTTGGGAGATGCGAGATTACCGTCCTATCCCCAACCGACAAGACGTCCAAATTCTAAACGGGGGATAAGTTCATAACTTTCCCATATTTCAGACAGGCGTGTCCCAAAAACATGGTTCCCCGTACCTCTCCCTCCATTTTCCCATTCATACACCATCCGCGCTAGAACACCCCGTTCCCACACCAGCCTCCGCCCGCCACCCCATCCATCACCGCCGTCCTCCACCACATCCATCACCACCGTCCTCCACCATGCCGGAGCGCCTACCAAGACCGCGTCGTCCACTGCGAGAGATGGACGTTTCTCATCCACGACGACGGACCAATAGCCTTGCATCACGTCCTCTCGCTTCATCGGCGTCGTCGTCCTCTTTGCCGGGGCCGCTCACACGACCTTCTCTTCCACCGCAACGGGACTTATCCCCTGATGCACCCGTCTACCGTCGTAGATTTGCTTCAACGCCACCGACAGCCATCGCACCCCCGATGCCTACACAGCGCCGCAAGAGAGGTGGTACTTCATATCTCCTCAACTTTTTGATCTCAACCAGAAAATAGATCTTAACTTGGTTACTCTACTTTCTTTTCAGCTCTTAGAATTTAGTTCTTAGTTCAAAGCAAACAATGGCTGCTAAATATAATTTCTCCGGTTTCCCCCTTTTATGATCACTATACGATCAGAATACGTGCTTCGTGTCATAATAGCACTGCTCGACCCATCAAGCTAAACAAGCTTAGTTGTTCAAATACGAATCTGATATTATTAAAACAGATTCGTTTAATTGGTCAGCTAAATGTTCCTAAATTAGTTTCAAAAATGCATGTTCGCCGCTCGGGTGTGTATCTCTACAGGGTGCCCACGGTGGGCCGGCTCACCCTGGGATTTTGGGTCGTCCCAGGCCCCGATTCCCCTCTGTTCTGCTGCACGCTTTCGATCTCTACTCGCCCCCAGCCGCCTGCCTCGCCGGCGACTTGCCGTCCCCGGACGGCATGACTCTAGGAGGAGACGCTGGACTAACAGGAGGTTAGGAGCCGCTCGCCCAATAGCGTTACCGCTGCCCGGGCGCGCCGCCGTGCCTACCTTCCCAGTCCGTTCAGGGCTCAGGCATGCAGGACCCACTAAGCCAACCCGATTTATCCTGAGATAAGTCCTCAACACTCAGCAGCCACTCCTCATCACCCATTTTCTAATTGATTCATTACTCATTACACAGGACTGTCATTAGGGTTTGTTGTGTGCTCAATGCTACCTACACTTAATGGTTCAGATGTATTTCGGTAATCTTTAGTACCTGTAAAGTTCACAGGGTTTTCAAAATTCCGGCCCAACATACACTAGTCATTCTGGATTGTTGGTCGTGGTGACATTGACCCAGATTACTACTGCAAGCCAGGTTTGTTGAAAATTTTACTTGTCTTTCTTACTCATTCGATATAATATCCAATTATTCACGTCGATTAGTTGCAAACAATAAGTGCTAGACAAACTTCTTGATTCAAATTTTGGATTGTCTCTTACTGCAGTTACAATTCTGGATACTTGTCCTAGTGAGCTCACAAGTAAATGATTGATTCACTACATCTATGCTTGCCTTGTCATATTTGTTGTCAATATTCTTTTAGGGTGGACCACCCTGTTTCTAAATACTGCAACCGTAGACATGAGTGAATAGTATTTCTCTATGTGATCTCTTCCATCATGTGTGGGCAACGAACACTGCATTGTATAGAAAGAAAGTGTCATTTCCAGCTTTTACATAGGCTTCGATCTTTTACATGGAATACAATCTGCCTACTTGCTTTGTGTCGCACAACCAACGCTCCACCCTTGAAGGTAAACATTATGCCACTCATAATTCCTTAGTTTATTTGTTCAAATATGAATTTCATATGATTCTAATGTTCCTACTTCAGTTTTGAATGTGTGTCTGCCTGTTATAGAGACATAAGGGGTTTGTATTTCTATGTGTGGTCTGGTCAGCATGGTTGGGGGTGAACTTTGCATATGCAGGGGTTTATAGGGAGACACTCTTCGAGTTGAATCCGCAATGCATTCCATAGATAATCTGACTACTTTTTATGTTTTCATGAATCTCAGATTCTGAACAGCATCATAATGATTATGAGCTTGCGCGCATGAAAAGAATAAAGCAGAACAATGCCATGGCCGTCAAACTTGGCATTAAGGGACTCAAATCAAGTCTGGATGCAATGCAATGCAAACACTCTCCACCTACAGATTCATGCTCAGAATATGATCCTAATAGTGATTCTGAGCTAGAGGGAGACCTAAGTCAATGTAGCTCCCTAGTGGAGGAGTCAGAGGAAGATGCCCTATCTTATTCACCCATCAAGGTGCTTGCTCTAACTTTCCAAGGTTATATTTGTCGTGCATATCTTGCAAATGATGCTTTGCATTGCTTCTACTTTGTTGAACTGCCATTATCTTAGTTTACACATCGTGTATGTGAGTACGGCCTGCCTATCCATTTTCAGTACATATTCCATCTGTCATCATACCATATTTATCCATTCAAATGTTGTTCTTGTGTATCAGATGTTCAAAAGGAACAGAGCGATTACTGATCGTGGAGGAGCACAAGCAAAGTATTTGGAAAAGGTAGTGGCACCTGATAAATCAAATAGCCCATTAGGTGTAGTTGCAATATCACCTGACCCACAAAACACCCCAACTCTAGCAGACTCTAGCCCTACTACACTGGTCATTTCTGATGCCCCAACTCAGCAGACCCCAACTGTAGCAAACATTATGATTATGCTATTTGACATAACACCAGCTCTACGACGCAAAACCCCCATTCCAGCAAAGAGTACACCAAATCCAGTTGCCAAATCCCTTTTCGAACCAGAGAGAGCCCCAATTGCAGCAAATAGGACCCTTGTTCCATTTCTTCCCAGTTTAGAAGACAAAGCTTATATTGTTGTCAGGAACTTTGTGCACATCTTTCCTTCGTTGCAAGATTATACCACAGACACAGAACGATTTCCAGTCTTCCTTCGCAACTTACGCGTAAGTAATGTACTTGTTATTCATGGTCATTACTGCATATGTTTCTACTGACAGAAGACACACGATTTCATTCTTTTAAATAGGCGAGGACCAAACTAGATTGTGAAGACGAGCAAGGGTTGGTTGCACTTTTCAAGCACTCGTTGATGAAGTATCGTTCCCACCTGAGGCAAGCGCACTTCGATGGTAAGCCTCTAAATGAAATTTCTGTGAAGTCTCCGGTGCTACATTTATCCGACGGTGACTGGAATAATCTTGTTACACATTGGTCTCGGCTGCAGCATAAGGTACTATCTACGATATCACATCACAATTTGAACTACATTTATGCATTTGCCTTAACATCTCATTTGTATGAAAACTGTTAGCAGAAGAACATTCATTCTCAAGGGACCACAGAATCTTGCAACTATACTGCACACTGCATTGCTCTTGTGAGTACCTCTTGCCCTGTATGACCATACTTACTTTCATAGTTGTTTGATTATGTAGCATCACTGCACATGTTAGCCTCGTTATCGTCCATTTGGTGGACATTATAAGATCTGTATGGACTCTTACATAAATTAAGAATCAACCCAATGCTTTTGAAGAGGTTTAGCTCTGCAGTCCTCTTGTAAGGACTGAACGTCGTCTATCACTATACTTACATTAACAGCTACTCCCTCCGTCCCATAATATAAGAACGTTTTGTACAGTACACCAGTGTTCAAAACACTCTTGTATTATGGGAAGAGGGATTGGTTCATTTTGTAGCATTCTGCATCTTATCTCCCTCGCCCACCATTTACTAAAAAAGATAAGATCTATATTTAATCTTACCAACAAGTAGAATACACAGACAATGCCAGTGCAGAAGTGTAGCCCATTGTTCTTGTCAGTACATTTTGTCCAGTAACGCTTGTACTTCCAGGGATTGGTAGTTGATTATGTAGCATCAATCTGCATCTTATCTTCATTATCCTCTACCCCTTCTAGTATTATCATATCTATAATTAATCTCTACAAAATGTAGAGTACAGGCAATGCTTATGAAGAAGATTCTGTGCTGAAATTCTTGAGTTATCGTTCCCTTGACATGGAGAAGGACATTATAAAGCCGGGTTTAACTGTTAATGTAAGTCAGTCCTTCTAAAGCCTTTATCCTCAACTGTTGTTTAATTTTCTCATACTCCCCATCATTTACTGCTGTTTAGTTTGATGTTTCTACCAAAATGCATGTTCGTAAGAACCGTAAGTTCTAAGTTTTACTTGTAAAACCAAACTCCTTATTCAAACCATGCACATTACTTAATACTCCCTATATGTATGCTTGTTTTTGTGGATCTATAATCTAGTGTGTGGTGAAGCAGCCCACGTTTGCACCTTGTCATCTCCTGTTTTATCTTACTGATGTGGCTGATGATATGAACAACATGCCATGCACATTATCCAAAATAGATACAATGATTTTGTTTGCCCTTCATCTATGCTTGTTATGTTGACATGGTAATCCAGTAGTGTGGTGAAGCTCCCCGCATTATGAACAATGCCAAATTATGCTATTGATATTTTGAACATACACTTTATTTTCTAATTTGAAATTGGATAGAATTGACAGAACAGTTATCATCTTTGTTTATACATGTGGAAAACCTGTCATCTCACTGCTTTGTTTTAGGGTGATATGCCTGATGGCATGCACAAGTCTGCTGAAGGCTGTGAGACAAACCCAAAATATATTGCAGCAAAGAAGGCAAAACATCTTGAAGATAGCGAGACAACCCCAAAGTCTTGTCTTGATGCAGTGTTCAAGTTACTTGACACTAACAGTCAGACAAGCTCACAGAATTCGTTGTCTGAATCAGTTCGACTTCTTCAGCCCCAAGTTCTAGCAGAAAGGAATTTTGCAACTCAACTTCGACTTGAAGTCCTATCTCTAAGAAAGATTGCGGAGAACACCAATGAGAACCTCATCGCTAAACATCTACACCTGGAAGCTATGACCGACATGCTAGGACGGTCTCACAGCCTTGCTCGGTAGCTTGCACAGCAGTTCCCCCGCAAGGCTAACCTTTCTTGAACTGTCTTGGAAGTGGTCTCGGTTCAGTATTATTTTGTTATGCTGCAATGGTGCCTAGTTTTTGTAATCTGCTTCTACGTTGCACTTTATGATCACTGGATGTACCCTTCTATCCAAATCCAATTTGCATCGATAAAATAAATCCAAATTCCAGGTGAACTTCGATGCCCAGTGGATGTAATATACCTTAAACCCTTTATTGTATAGTGCAGGTTTATTCTAAGTTACTATGCCATAATTTCTTTATTGTATAGAGTAGCTTTGTTCTTAATTCATACTAGTTACGCAGCAGCATGAAATGAACCCCGGCCCATGATTGTGCGAATCAAATCACGGGCTTTTAACATGCCAAAATTGTCTCGGTCCTTGTTTGGCCCAATCAGATATCGGCTGCGAGCAGGCCGGATGCAAACAGGGCCGTAGTTAGGCCCAACTATATGACTGGCTTTTAACAGGCCGAAATTAATATAGGGCCGAAATGTTAAACGGGCCCTTAACAGGCCAAAACTAATATCAGGCCAAATTACTAAGTGGGCCTTTAGCAAGTGGGCCCAAAAGCATAGTGTCCAGTTGACGGGCCAAATCTGATATGGGCCATAATTGAGCCCAAAGCCTCTTTAAGGGCCAGACCTAATCTGGGCCGTAATTTGGCCCAGAACGTGGTAGGCTTTTAACGAGCCGGATCTCATATGGGCCACTATTAGGCCCGGAGCATGGCAGGCCATTAATGGACCGGATCAAATATGGGCCGGCATTTGGCCCAAAACATGGCAGCCAGTTAATGGTCCGGCCTACTAGGGTCCTCAAAATCTTGTGGGCCTACAGCTGGGCCGGCCCATTAATGTCGGCGAAATCTCGTGGGCCTTTAGCTGGGCCAGCCCATTATGACCCACAAGAATCTTGTGGGCTTTTCCTAGGCCGGCCCATTATGGCACACAAAAATCTTGTGGGCCTTTACCTGGGCCGGCCCATTATGGCCCGCAAAATCTTGTGGGCCTTTAGCTGGGCCAGCCCATTACGGTCCACAAAATCTCGTCGGTCTTTAGCTGGGCCGGCCCATTATGGTCCGTAAAATCTTGTGGGCCTTCAGTTGGGCCGGCCCATTTAAACTTGTTGGGCCATGCCACGTGTCGACATATCATAGGCGCCTATCTGACCCACTAACGAGCTGACACGTGTTTCGTCCGGCCAATAAGAATTTTACACATGGAAATTCCCCATTGGTCGGGTTTGTTAACGGGTTATCGGATCCAAAACCCGACCCGATAGCTTAACGGTGTTCCGTTACGGTGGATGCCACGTGTCGGTCACCCTTGATGAAATCACTTCTGTGACGCGCGATTTATCGTCATGGAAGTGGACACTTCCGTGATGATAATTTTGGTAATGTCATGGAACACTTCTACGACAGCACAGGTATGACTATCTTGATTCTGTCATAAATTTGTCATGGATGTACATGCATGACAAAAAAAGCGACCTACTGTGACAAACACGTTTCATCACGGAAGTGTATTTTTTTGTAGTGTTATCCGCCAAATACTTGGGGCAGTTCCGCTTCCAGTGACCAGCCCCTTTGCAGTAGAAGCACTCAGTTTCAGGCTTAGGTCCAGACTTGGCCTTCTTCCCTTGAGAAGCCACTCGCTTGCTATTCTTCTTGACATTCCCCTTCTTCCCTTTGCCCTTTTTCTTGAAACTAGTGGTCTTGTTGACCATCAATACTTGATGCTCCTTCTTGATTTCTACCTCCGCAGCCTTTAGCATCGCGAAGAGCTTGGGAATTGTCTTTTCCATCCCTTGCATATTATAGTTCATCATGGAGCCTTTATAGCTTGGTGGCAGTGATTGAAGAACTCTGTCAATGACACTATCATCAGGAACATTATCTCCCAACTGAATCAAGTGGTTATGGTACCCAGACATTCGGAGTATGTGTTCACTGACAAAACTATTCTCCTCCATTTTGCAGCTGTAGAACTTGTTGGAGACTTCATATCTCTCAACTCGGGCATTTGCTTGAAATGTTAACTTCAACTCCTGGAACATCTCATATGCTCCATGACGTTAAAAACATCTTTGAAGTCCCGATTCTAAGCTATAAAGCATGGCAGACTGAACTATCGAGTAGTCATCATCTTTGCTCTGCCAAACATTCATAACATCTGGAGTTGCTCCTGTAGCGGGTCTTGCACCTAGCGGTGCTTCCAGGACGTAATTCTTCTGTGCAACAATGAGGATAATCCTCAAGTTATGGACCCGATCCGTGTAGTTGCTACCATCATCTTTTAACTTAGCTTTCTCTAGGAACGCATTAAAATTCAAGGGAATGGTAGCACGGGCCATTGATCTACAACAACATAGATATGGAAAAACTATCAGGTACTAAGTTCATGATAAATTAAAGTTCAATTAATCATATTACTAAAGAACTCCCACTTAGATAGACATCCCTCTAGTCATCTAAATGATCACGTGATCCATATCAACTATACCATGTCTGATCATCACGTGAGATGGAGTAGTTTTCAATGGTGAACATCTCTATGTTGATCATATCTAATATATGATTCATGTTCGACCTTTCGATCTCAGTGTTTCGAGGCCATATCTGCATATGCTAGGCTCGTCAAGTTTAACCCGAGTATTCTGCACGTGCAAAACTGGCTTGCACCCGTTGTATGTGAACGTAGAGCTTGTCACACCCGATCATCACCTGGTGTCTCGGCACAATGAACTGTAGCAACGGTGCATACTCAGGGAGAACACGTGTACCTTTAAATTTAGTGAGGGATCATCTTATAATGCTACCGCTATACTAAGCAAAATAAGATGCATAAAAGATAAACATCACATGCAATCAAAATATGTGACATGATATGGCCATCATCATCTTGTGCCTTTGATCTCCATCTCCGAAGCACCGTCATGATCTCCATCATCACCGGCTTGACACCTTGATCTCCATTGTAGCGTCGTTGTCGTCTCGCCGACTATTGCCTCTACAACTATCGCTACCGCTTAGTGATAAAGTAAAGCAATTACATGGCGATTGTATTTCATACAATAAAGTGACAACCATAAGGCTCATGCCAGTTGCCGATAACTTTTACAAAACATGATCATATGATACAACAATTTATATCTCATCACGTCTTGACCATATCACATCACAACATGCCCTGCAAAAACAAGTTAGACGTCCTCTACTTTGTTGTTGCAAGTTTTACGTGGCTGCTACGGGCTTCTAGCAAGAACCGTTCTTACCTACGCATCAAAAACACAATGATTTTTCGTCAAGTGTGTTGTTTTAACCTTCAACAAGGACCGGTCGTAGTCAACTCGATTCAACTAAAGTTGGAGAAACAGACACCCGTCAGCCACCTGTGTGCAAAGCACGTCGGTAGAACCAATCTCATCAAAGCCGTCATGTAATGTCGGTACGGGCCACTTCATCCAACAATACTGCCGAATCAAAGTAAGATGTTGGTGGTAAAAAGTATGAATATTATCGCCCACAATTCTTTATGTTCTACTCGCGCATTCATCTACGCATAAACATGGCTCGGATGCCACTGTTGGGGAACATAGCATGCAATTTCAAAAAAATTCCTATGATCACGCAAGATCTATCTAGGAGATGCATAGCAACGAGAGGGGCGGGGGAGTGTGTCCACGTACCCTCGTAGACCAAAAGCAGAAGCGTTTGGTTAATGCGGTTGATGTAGTCGAATGTCTTCATGATCCAACCGATCTAGTACCGAATGTATGTCACCTCCGAGTTCAGCACACGTTCAGCTCGATGATGTCCCTCGAGCTCTTGATCCAGTCGAGGGAGATTCCCGTCAGCACGACAGCGTGGCAATGGTGTTGGTGATGTGATCCAAGCAGGGCTTCGCCTAAGCACTACGATGTTATGATCTGAGGAGAAAACTGTGGAGGGGGCACCGCACACGGCTAACTGACAACTGTTGTGTATTTGGGGTGCCCCCTGCCCACGTATCTAAAGGAGGGGGAGGAGGAGGCCGGCCCAAGGGGGGGGTCCTACTAGGACTCCGTTCCTAGTAGGGTTCCCCCCTCCTTTCTTCCAACGGAGAGGAGAAAGGGGAAAGGGGAAGAGAGAGAAGGAAAGGGGGTGAGGGAGTCCTGGATTAGGGGGTCTCCAGACTGCTGGACTATATCCTTTGGCCGGACTGTTGGACTATGAAGATACAAGATTGAAGACTTCATCTCGTGTCCAGATGGGACTTTACTTGGCGTAGAAGGCAAGCTAGGCAATACGGATATGTATATCTCCTCCTTTGTAACCAACCTTGTGTAACCCTAGCCCCCTCCGGTGTCTATATAAACCGGAGGGTTTTAGTCCGTAGGACAACAACAATCATACCATAGGCTAGCTTCTAGGGTTTAGCCTCTCTGATCTCGTGGTAGATCAACTCTTGTACTAATCATATCATGAAGAACAATCAAGCAGGACGTAGGGTTTTACCTCCATCAAGAGGGCCCGGACCTGGGTAAACATCGTGTCCCCTACCTCCTGTTACCATCCGCCTTAGACGCACAGTTCGGGACCCCCTACCCGAGATCCACCGGTTTTGACACCAACATTGGTGCTTTCATTGAGAGTTCCACTATGTCGTCACCATAAGGAAGGATGCCTCATCTCATTGTTAAAAAAACATTACCGCCGAGGGAGCCCTGGCTATCGGCCAAACTCTTCGGCTAGGCAGTTTTATCATGACCGCACGTTTGGCTTCTGCACCGACGATGACTTCTCGGGTCATCGAAAATAGCCTCCACGTCGGCTCGGAATTTGGTGAGCAGATGGATCCAATAAAGCTATCATCCCTAAACGAACTCTTGGATCACATCGCCACCTTAGGAGTCACTACGGACTATGATCGGATTGGCCTTAAACCCGATCAAAGGGAGATTAACTCTCCACCGGTCACCCATCATATTGCGGTGGTGGAGGAACAATGCGGCCATTCTTCCTCTATCTTGATGACTAACTATGTCCGGATCCCCGAGCTCTCCAAGCCGGATACCCGTTTACGGGAGGACATCACCGAAGCCCTGAACCTAGAGTCAGGCGACGGGCCAGACTTATCGGGCAACATCCCGAAACCTGAACTTCCAAGATTGGAAACTCCTCAGCCCCTGGGTCTTAGATCGGGTAAGGGTTCGGACTCAAAGCTACCCACCCACCCAAGCATAAACGATCTTTCCCACATTAGGCAAGCGCCCCAGGAAACAGTACATCATTATTGGGCTAGATTCCTCCTTGTGATGAACAAGGTTAAGGACTGTCACGAGGAAGACGCATTCTCATTTTTCTGCAATAATTGCATGGACAAGGGAATCCTTAACGGAGTTGGGGTGGAGATGCAGAGCCTGCAAGTTGTAATGGTGGAGGACAGAGAAGAAGAACTCGGTCCCTTCTCCGAGTTCTTCTTCTCTGTCCTCCGCCATTACAACTTGCAGGCTCTGCATCTCCACCCCAACTCCGTTCTTCTTCTGGCGATCTTCGCTTACTACTGCGAGGCCCACGTAGCGGTGCAGCCTTCAGTGGCCTTGCTGCGCCACTACTTCTTCCTCCGGGTCACTCGCGGTTCTCCTTCCGCGTGCGCGGGCTTTGTCACGTACGGCGGCACCATTGCCATCTCGAATCCCGGGAAGAGGATTGAGGGCTTCCGGAGCAAGTGGGTCTTGGTAGATGCCGGGCACGTCCATCCTAGGCTGATCTTGCCCACGGAGCCGCCCGCGAGCTCCGGCGACTGGGGCCAAGCGGAGCTCACGGACCCCCGCACAAAACTGGTGTTGGAGAAGATGGACGCGGACTTGAGGCCGGCCAGCATGGCGGTGGCGAAGTTGACCGGTGCGTCGCTGCTGAAGGAGTTCCTGGAGCACCAGCTGGCTCCACTCCAGCGGTACTCACCTCCAATGTGGAGGCCTCATCCGAGCCCCGCGGCCTTGAGCGGTGAAGATTTGTCCGCGGTCCTCCAATCTCTGGTCGGGGACGAGGTGGCAAAGTTGGAGGGTGCTCCCGAGCCCTTGTTCCTTTGCGACAACCGGGAGCAGGTGGTGAAGTCCATGCCCATTTTTAACAGGGACGGGCTCATGCCCGTGGCTGCTTCCGAGGGACCGGTGGACGTGCCCTCCGGCGACTCTAGCAAGGAGGAGGACGAAGAGGAGCGGGGAAAGGGGCCCGACTCTGAGGCGGCCGATGGAGAGTCGAGGGCTCCCCTCTCCCGGCACAGGCCCCGCAGTCTCCGCCTTTCTTCGAGCGATGATGACGAGGATGAGGACGAGCAATCGGCGGGAGCTTGCCCTTGATCCCAAAGAAGGACAGGACCGGGCTGATCTCCCGCGGGTCTGCCCCCGCCCCGAGGCAGTCTGCAGACGCGCCTTCTGCTTCTGAGGTTGACCCTTCCAGCCGGCTGTCAGGCTTCAAGTTTGGCCGGAGGCTGCCCGAGCTCACCGGCGATGACCCGTAAGTGCTTGACCCTTGTCTTTATTTCCTGTTCCGCTGCCGGGGCTTGACGTTCGCATCTCTTGAATAGGCTTGCGCCCGTGGCGAAGAAGCCAAAGGGGGCTCCTGAGGCTCCATCCGTGGCAGCGCCTCCGCCTGCGGAGGAGGGTGATCATGGCGCGCGGGCTTCTCCCGCCCAGTCGTCTTCGCGAGGCCAGGCCGAGCTGGCTGGGGCGAGCTCAGCCCCCGTGGTCCAAGTGACTCCTGTGGTGCCTTTGCCCACTGCCGCCACTACAGCCGCTGGGGTGCAGCAGGCTCTACCCCAGGACGCAGTGGTCTTGCCGTTGCCGCCTTCTTCCTCTGTTCCGACGACTGTTGTTTCTCCAACTCCTCCTGCCGTCCTGGAGCATGCTGTTGCTGGACTGGACCGGCTGCAGCAGGATCTTCTTGGCGCCGACCCTCGCCTGGTGGCCGGGCGCTTGGAGCTGGCTTCAGGATGGATTCACTCCGACGCCTCGATCCGGGCGGTGCTGGTTCAAGCCTCGACGGCCTGTGACGAGGATAGGCAGGCCATCCTAGAGACGAAGGCTGCTCGGGACGCAGCCCTGGGGGAGGTGGTTGCAGTCCGCAACCATTGCAAGGCACTAGAGGACGAGCTGCAAGGCTTGCGGGACCAGCTCGCGAAGGAGGTTCGTCTTCTCTAGGAACAAGAGGAAGGCATGAAGGCTCGCGAGGTGGCCATCGAGGACCGAGAGGCCAAGCTCAAGAAGCGCCGCGACCGCCTAG
Source organism: Triticum monococcum (assembly GCA_034509565.1). Taxonomy (NCBI): domain Eukaryota; kingdom Viridiplantae; phylum Streptophyta; class Magnoliopsida; order Poales; family Poaceae; genus Triticum; species Triticum monococcum. Next base: position 357,705,165 of record CM067845.1, on the reverse strand, counting down.
GTGCGCTGGAGAAGGAGCTGGAGGCGACGAAGGTCGAGATGGGCCGCAAGGCCAAGGTTCTTGCCGAGGATCGCGTGGCCTTCACGAACATGGAGAAGAAAGCTCACGCTTTGCTGAAGATGCTCTACGCCAGTGGCCTGGAGAGCCCACTGGCCGGTGCTGAGGACGGCCCCGCCAAGCTGCTTCCCTTCCTGGTTCATGCCCTTGAGGATGTCACCCTTGGTCTTGGCCCCACGGCCGAGGCCGAGGCGCGTGTCTTGTCTTGTGCTGCGCTGACGCGGGTCTTCACCCACATCTACCTTCGCGACCCCAGCGCCAACCTGAACTGCCTATTGGAGCCAGTAAGCGGCGAGGGTGCTGCTGCCGCTGCCGAGGCCGTGAAGGGTCGCGCGGAAGCTCTGCTGGGGAAGTTCCGGGCCTTCAGTACCAAGCCAAAGCAGGATGCTTCCGGTTCTGCTGCTCCATGAGGCGGGGCCACCCGTGCTACTCCACCGCTGCCAAGTCACCCCGCTACTGCTCGTGCCCTGCTTTTAATTCCTGCATCATGCATCATGCCTCGGGGAGGCGTTTAAACTTGCGTTTGGTATTGAGACGATAGTATGGACTGTAATATTTGTTTTTAAGTTCTTTGAATTTTATGCTTTCCCTCCCTACTTGCTTGTGTTCTACGCCGGCAGAGCCCGGCCCCGCGCGTACCTCACCCAGCATTAGCCCCGACCAGAAACCAGGACGGGACCAAAGGAGTGAGGGTCTACGGAGCCAGTTAGGCTCCTGAGTCGCGATGCTCAGGAGTCCCCCTTAGCGCATGAACAACAAGTAGGGAGGTGTGATGTAGGTGGATCTTCCATTTTACGTCTGCTGAGCCCGGCCCCGCGCGTACCTCACCCAGTATTAGCCCCGACCGGAAATTAGGACGGGACCAAAGGAGTGAGGGGCTACAGAGCCAGTTAGGCTCCTGAGTCGCGGTGCTCAGGAGTCCCCCTTGACGCGCAAACAACATGTGATTAGGTGAGGTGCGAGTGGGACCACCGTTCTACATCTGCAGAGCCCGGCCCCGCGCGTGCCTCACCCAGCATAGCCTTTCGGAACTAAGGAGTGAGGGGCTACGGGACCAGTTAGGCCCCTAAGTCGTGATGCTCAGGGGTCCCCCTTGACACTCAAACGGCCTTCATACCTTGGCTCCGCTTGGGGAGAGGTGCGCGACGAACCAGGCCCGAGAGGCCTGGCTGGGTGGCATACGTCCGGGCGTGACCCAGGCGCAGCCCCCGTGCCCAGCCCCCTCGCGCGGCGCTCCCGAGGGGAGGCGTTGCGATGAGGCTTAGACACTGAGCTCTGGGCTCCCTGAGGTTGATGCGGCCCGGGGGCCACCCTAATTGTTTATCACCAACGCGGAGCATAGCGCTTCCGCATGTGTACGGGCATAGCCGCTCCTCGGCAGTGTCGTCAGCCAGCGCAGAGCATGGTGCTTCCACTGGTACGTTGGAGGGGCCCCCCTCCGGGAGGAGCCCCCGGGGCGTGTACAGCCCCACCCTGACACGTGGCCGGCACGGTAGGGCTAGGTGAGGTGTATCTGGGCACCCGTGAGCCAGCGCGGGACTCACGGGGCCCTACCTCTAGGCGGGTTGCGCCTGGCACTGGGCCTTATCTTGGGCTACGTTCCTGCAAACTTGGTTAGATGCCGGCACTCTACGTCCTCGGGTCCCGGCCCTCGAGCTTGTCTTAGCCGTCGCTGGTACGCCAGGTCGCGATGCCGTGGACATAGTCAGAGGGTGAGGGCTGGAGAGCCAGTAAGAGCCCTGAGTCGCGATGCTCAGGTACCCCCCCCCTTTAACGTGCAAGTGGTCGACATGGAGAAGAAGAGGTGCCGTGGGCAGGCATCAAGTAATCAAGCATGATGGGTGAATGCATAGCTGGAAATAACGCAAGGGAGATACATGCCGCTGGGCCTGGCCCGACCGACTTGGGGATCATGCAGCCCAAGGGGCGCCCCCAACAAAGCAAGCTAACGACATGAAAGTAAAGGGGATACATACCGCAGGGATGGACCCACGCGGTCTGGGAACGATGCAGCCCTGGGAGGGCGCTCCCAGCTGAAAATGAAACTTGTAAGATGTCACCTGAGGGTGTCGAGGGTGAAGGGGTGTAGGTGCAGCAGACTCGGTAGGCTGCGGAAGCCGATCCTCACAAGCCCCCAGGCCCAGGGGCCTCGGGAGGCTCCAGAGGCACTGGTAGCTCTTCGCGAATCGCCTCCATCTCCGCCAGGGCTGCGGAACGCCTCTCTTCTTGAGCCTCCATGATGCCCCTCATGAGGCGCTGGCGCATAGCAACCACGCTGGGCAGGCCGTAAGGCATGCGAACGTAGCTATGGGGCGGACCCCGGCAGCGCCCCACTCGCGAGGGCCAGAGGCGCTCCATCGTAGCGGCTTGGTTGAGCCCTGGTATATCGACGCAGACGCGCAGCCCACCATCCTCGCCTGGATGGGGAGCCACAACCGGCAGACGGTGGCAACCTCTCATGATCCTTGATTCCTGTAGTTCTTGAATGGCTTTGTCGACGAACTCCTGCAGGTCTGACCTTCCTTGCCTTGCTCCTTCTTGAGGGAAACGTGCTCCGAAGCACACCTCCACGTGGTGCCCAAGCGCCTCCCTCGTGACCCTGGCCAGGTCGGTGGCCCTCCAGGGGAGAGCCCCTGAGCCCTGCCTGAGGAGGGTGCCTGGCGCGCTTTTGTCGGATTTCGGGTTCCGGCAGACCCTTAAGGTTCGAACACTGGGGTGCGTGCGGAAATCTCACCTTCAGCCTCTCCGTCTCAATGGGATCTAAACTACTGAAAGAGTTGCATGAAAGACACGAGATTTATACTGGTTCGGGCCACCGATGTGGTGTAATACCCTACTCCAGTGTGTGGTGGACGGATTGCCTCCTGAGGCTGGTGAGGACGAACAATACAAGGAAGAACAGCCTCGCGAGGGTCTGTTCTTGGCTGTGGTGATGAACCGCTGCGAAGAGTTCAGTCACCCTCTCTCTCTCTCTCTCTGCTTTCTCTCTCACTCGTCCTTGTCCAGGACCGAACGACCAGGAATCGAACCCCTTGCTATGTGGGTGGCTGGTCCTATTTATAGAGGCCCTGGTCCTCTCCCCAAATAGTGAGCGGGAAGGGATCCAACAATGGCGGGCTAATTTGAAGGGGGGCAACGAGTACATCTATCCTGACAAAAGCAGTCTTCGCCTGCCAAAGGCTCTGGAGATGACGCCGCGCTGGGCTCCATGGTGACCTCCGTCTCGTAGTCCTCCTGGTCCTGGTCTTGTTGCACCGAAGTGGCAACCTTTTGCCTGATGCCTCGGTACTCCGCTGATACGCTTGCCCCCTTGCACCAAAGAGGAAAGAGGGACGCTGCGCGCACTGGCACCCGCCTGGTGCCCCGTGTCGTCATGGCTTGCGTCATAGGTACCTCGCGAGGTACCCTGCCTTGAACTATCCGCCTCCTCGCGAGCCAGCCTGACGAGGCCGTGCCCGAGGATGCGCCGTGTCGTCCGCCTTGCGAGGCTTGGCCCCTCGCGAGGGTCTTGAGCCTCGTGTTGATGAAGATGGGCCGCGCCGGGCCCCCACTTGAGCCACGCCGCAGGCCGCAGGCAGGCAAGTCTGGGGACCCCCGTTCCCAGAACGCCGACAGTAGCCCCCGGGCCCAAGGCGCGCATGGGCTTGGCCGTGCCAAGAGGCGAAAGGGCAAGGGCGAAGCGCCGTGGGCCCTAACAGCCTACGGCCTTGGACGCCGCGTGGCGGTTGATTGGACGTGGCGCCTCCGCTTCCCCATGATGCCTTGGTGATCATGCGAGTTGGACAAGTCCCTGCATGCAGAACGTGTTATGATTACCTGTGATCATGGAGACCGGCGGTTGGCCTTCGCCGGCTATAAGTACGGCACCGCTCGTGCCCGTCAAGTCCATCTTCTCTTGCTCTCTCCTGCGCCTCAGTTCTTGCTCCGTCTTGGTGTGATGGCTCCATCGAGGAGGTACTCGGCCGCAGAGAAGGGGAAGGCCCTCCAGGTCGGTCCTGCCTCTCCCCCATCCAAGCGTGGTCGCGGGCGCCCCCGGAAGCACCCGGCGGCCGCCCCGGCAGTTCCCAGCGGCCGTGGAGGGGTCTCCCTGCGCGGCGGCGGGCAAGCCGCCGCAGGCGGAGGGTGCGCCTGGGTTGCGCGCTCCCCCGGGCCGTGCTTTCGCGCCGGGCAGGCACCGCCGGAATTCGTCGTTTGGCCAGCGGAGCCAGCTCGCGCCCGGCTCCCGCTCCCTCGCTTCCTCCTTGGTGAACTCCTGGCCAGCGCTCCTGGCGGCCTCTGGCTCCAGGCGGAGGGCTGCTGCAGCAGGTCCTCGTGGGTCGTTCTAGAGGTCTCCGCCAGCGGGGGCTTGGTCTTCACCCGCGGCTGGCAGGCGTTTGCGCGTGCTCGCGGCCTGGAGCGTCGGTGCACTCTGCACTTCAGGTTCGATGGCGACGCCACCCTCTATGTGAGGGTGTTTGGGGAAGATGGTCGCCACGCGGGGTGCTGCCCGGAGGACGGTGACCGCGTCCACAGGCCCCGCTCCGATGGTGATGGGGGAGATAGCGCCCGAGCGGGCGGCGGCGTCAGCGACTCCCCCAGCCTTGTCAGCTCTTCCTCAAGCGACTCCTCCAGTGGTGGCAGCAGTCCTCCCCCGCGCCGTCGGATCTGCCTAGGAGGTGGTGGTTCGTCCGCCCGCCGTCGTGCCCCGGCGCAGCGCGAGAGGGGGTCCGCCTGAGGCCCCGGGGCAGCCTATGTCGCCGCCGTGAGTCGATGCGGGTGGGGCGGCACCAGGCTCGTCTTTTTCCTTTCTCTTTTGTTCCCTGTGTAAGACAGAACAGATGCATGGAGCCCCCTGGGGGCGTGTTGGGAAATGTTGCTGCTTCAGATATTACCTTGATCTCATTTTGTACTTCCTGATTTCTCGCCTGTGCGTAGATAGCTTTCGTCCCCGGCTGGGGGGTGGGACGACCGACCCAGGCCCTGTGCGCGCGTCGCGGTACCCGAGGGGCACGGACTAGGAGGGGTGCTCCGGTAATGCGCCAGGGCCGTGAAACCCTCCTGTGGCCAGGGCAGAAACCCTCGCGAGGGCGCCTGAGCACCATCCCTCACGAGGTTGTTCACGAGAGAAACCAAAGCGAGGGGCAAAAATCGACAAACCGTAAATCAGCAACAGCGATAACTCCAATAAGACTCCAAATGCAAACGAACACGTCAACTGCGGAAAGCAAATGGGAAAGCCGCGTCCGGCACCTAATCTAGTCTTCGACGTCTTCTCACCAGCGCGGAGCTAAGTGCTGCCACTGGGCGTGGGAGGGAGCCCCAGGGCCTAAGGCCAGCGCTCCTGAGACTCCGGGGCATGTACAGCCCCACTCATTATTACGTGAGAGTGTCACGGGGCGGCGAGCTTCACAGGCATTGGCCTTGCTTCACAGGCTCTGGGCCTTTTCCTCGAGCGCGAGGGCTTCACGGGCACTCGCCTTGCTTCACAGGCTCTGGGCCTTTGCAAAAGAGATGATCTTCACAGGCACTCGCCTTGCTTCACAGGCTCTGGGCCTTTGCAAAAGAGATGATCTTCACAGGCACTCGCCTTGCTTCACAGGCTCCGGGCCTTTGCAAAAGAGATGATCTTCACAGGCACTCGCCTTGCTTCACAAGCTCCGGGCCTTTTTCCAAAGCGATGATCTTCACAGGCACTCGCCTTGCTTCACAGGCTCTGGGCCTTTGCAAAAGAGATGATCTTCACAGGCACTCGCCTTGCTTCACAGGCTCCGGGCCTTTTTCCAAAGCGATGATCTTCACAGGCACTCGCCTTGCTTCACAGGCTCTGGGCCTTTGCAAAAGAGATGATCTTCATAGGCACTCGCCTTGCTTCACAGGCTCCGGGCCTTTTTCCAAAGCGATGATCTTCACAGGCACTCGCCTTGCTTCACAGGCTCCGGGCCTTTTCAGGGGTAGAACCTCCGGAGGTGCTGGATGTTCCATGCATTCTGGACTGGCACTCCCTCCCGAGTCTCCAAGCGTGCGGAGCCGGGCCTGGAAACATGAACAACCTTGAACGGGCCCTCCCACATGGGAGAGAGCTTGTGCAACCCCTCCCTGGAGAGAACCCGCCTGAGCACGAGGTCTCCAACCTCGAGAGTCCTGGGGCGGATGTTGCGGCAGTGATATCGCCACAGCGCCTGTTGATACCTCGCCGCTCGCAGCGCGGCTTCCTGCCATCGCTCCTCCCCCAGCACGAGGTCCGTCCCCCGCATGGCGTCCGGCTGCGCCTCGTCGAACGCCAGGACCCACGCGAAGCGACGTCTGACCTCGTGAGGGAGGACTGCCTCCGCTCCATAGACCAGGAAGAATGGGGTCTCTCCAGTCGGCTTGGTCGCGGTGGTGCGGATGGACCACAACACGGATTGAAGCTCGTCATACCAACCTCGGCCGCAGGCCTCCAGCTTCTTCTTGAACGTCCTGGTCTTGAGGCCTCTCAGGACCTCTGCGTTGGCTTGTTCGGCTTGGCCGTTGCTTCGAGGGTGCGCCATGGAAGCGTAGCATATCTACGTTCCAAGGTTAGCACAGTATGTTTTGAAGAGGTTACTGGTGAACTGCGAACCGTTGTCTGTGATGATGCGGTTCGGCACCCCGAACCGGCTCACGATGCCCCTGATGAACTTGACAAACGGAGCCCGCGGGGATGGTGCGGACGGCCTCCACTTCAGCCCACTTGGTGAACTTGTCCACGGCGACGTAGAGGTAGCGGTAGCCCCCTGGCGCCCGAGGAAACGGGCCCAGGATGTCCAGCCCCCAGACTATGAATGTCCATGAAAGGGGTATAGTCTGCAGGCCTCCGGCCGGCTGATGGATTTGCTTGGCGTGGAACTGGCAGGCCTCACAAGCTCTCACCAGCTCTACGGCGTCATTGAGTGTGGTAGGCCAATAAAACCCACTGCGGAACGCCTTGCCGACAAGGGTCCGCGATGATGAGTGGTGCCCGCAGTCTCCGCCGTGTATGTCCTCTAGTAGTTCCTTTCCTTGCTCCCTGGAAACGCAACGCAGGAGTACATCGTTTGGCCGCTTCCGGTAGATTTCTCCGTCTCTGATGCAGTACGCAGTGGCCTGCCGCGCCACTCGCTCCGCTTCTTCCTCCTTCTCCGGCATGGTCCCTTGCGTCAAGTAACTCCAGAGCTCAGTGATCTAGCACTCCTCCTGAGGTTCCACCATCAGGAGCAGGCATGCTCCCGAGGCCGGGCCACAGACTGGGGCTCCTGAGGCAGGTGGTTGGGGGAGCTCCTCCCGAGGTTGAGCCGTGTTCGACAATGACGGCAAGGCTGAGGGCTTGAAGAGCCTTTCCTCGAAGACGCCAGGCTCCTGAGGTAGCCGCCTAGATGTCCGCTTGGCGATGTTGTCGGCCTCCTGATTGGTGCCACGGGGAACATGCTACAACTCCAACCCCCAGAACTGCTTCTCCATCCTGCGGACCTCCGCAAGGTAAGCTTCCATGTGCTCGTCTTTCGGCCCATACACCTTGTTGGAGATGTTCACGAGGAGCTGTGAATCGCCCTTAATGGTAAGGCGCTTCACCCCCAGGGCTGCCGCGGCCTTCAGGCCTGCTATTAGACCCTCGTATTCCGCTATGTTGTTGGAGACCTTTTCACCTTGTTGGAAGCAGAGCTGTACGGCATAGTAGAGCTTGTCCTGAGTGGGCGATACAAGCACCGCTCCAGCCCCAGCACCATGTCTGGAGAACGCCCCGTCAAAGTGCATGACCCAGCCTTCTGGCGCCTCGCTCCCCGGGAAGAGGGACCGATCCTCGTCGGCCTTGAGGCCTGGTGCCTCTGTCCATTCTGCCACAAAATCCCCCAATGCTGCTCCTTTGATGACCCTGGTTGTGCTGAACTCGAGCTGAAACGCCTGCAACTCTATGTTCCATTCAGCGACCCTTCCGGCTGAGTTAGGGCTCCTGAGCACTCTCTCCAGGGGGTATGACGAGACGACTTTGATGGGGTGAGCCTGGAAGTAGTGACGCAGCTTGCGCGAGGCTACTAGTAGCGCGAGGAGGAGCTTCTGAGGCATTGGGTATCGGGCCCTCGCGTCCCGTAGCACCGTGCTAACAAAGTAAACTGGGTGCTCGACAAGGCTGGGAGCATCTGTGGTTGCTGCGCCCTCGGGAGGTAAGGGCGCCTCACGGGGCGTCGTGGCCTCGGGAGGTGGACCATCTGGTCGGGTGGCCTCTCGTGCCCCCGTTGCATTCCTCGGCACCTGACCCTCCTCAGCCGCGGTTGCGGCTTCTGCAGTCTTCCCTTGTTCCCGTTTTGTCCTGCCTCGGGCTGCCGCTGCGGCCTTGACTTGGCGCTCCTCCCTAACCGCCACCAGGGCTGCGCTGGCGGAGTAGGGTGTGGCGGCGAGGTACAGCAGCAGTGGCTCCTGAGGGCGCGGAGCCACCATGACTGGGGGACTGATCACGTATCTCTTGAGATCTTGAAACGCCTTATCCGCTTCTTCAGTCCACTCAAAGGCCCCTTTCTTCTTCATCAGCTGGAAGAAAGGCAGCGCTCGCTCCCCTGGTTTGGAGATGAAGCGCCCTAGCGCGGTCACGCGCCTGGTGAGCTTCTGCATTTCTCTGAGGCTCTTTGGCGGGCTCATGTCCTCGACCGCTTTGACCTTCTCAGGGTTGGCCTCGATGCCACGATGGGACACGAGGAATCCCAAGAGCTTACCCGAGGGGACACCAAACACACATTTCTCCGGGTTGAGCCGCAGGTTTACTGCGTCGAGGCTCGCGAAGGTCTCCTCCATGTCTTGTATCAGGGTCTTGGCCTCCCGAGATTTTACTACAATGTCATCAACATAGGCTTCAACATTCTTTCCGAGCTGCTGGCCTAAGGTGATGTGCATCAGTCGCTGAAAGGTTGCCCCTGCGTTACGCAGCCCGAACAGCATGCATGTATAGCAGTATACCCCACATGGGGTCAAGAAGGCGGTCTTCTCAACTTCTTCCACTGCCATCTTGATCTGGTGATACCCGGAGAAGGCGTCCAGGAAGCATAGGAGGCCACACTCCGCAGTGGAATCGACAATCTGGTCGATGCGGGGGAGCGGGAACGGATATTGTGGGCATGCCTTGTTGAGGTTGGTGAAGTTGACACACATGCGTTCTTTCCCCCCCTTCTTGGGCACAACGACAGGGTTGGCCAACCAATCCGGGTATCGGACCTCGCGAATGACCCCGGCGGCCTCTAGCTTGCGAGTCTCTTGGGCGATGAAAGCCTGCTTCTCCGTGGACTGCCGCCTGGCCTTGTACTTCATGGGGCGCACATTTGGGCACACGTTGAGGTGATGCTCGATGACGCTCTTGGGGATCCCCGCCAGCTGATCGGGCTCCCAAGCAAATACCTTCTTATTCGCGCGCAAGAACTTGACCAAGGCCTCCTCCTGCTCAGGCTCAAGATTGGCGCCTATGGTGAAAGTGGCACTCATTGACCCTCCCTCGTCGACGGGTATCTGCTTGGTCTTTGGCTTGTCCTGGGTGAACAACTGCTTATTCTTGGCGGGCGCAGCCCCCTTGGGCTCAGGGGCCTCCGCGTTGGCGGGCCGTGCCGACGCCGCTGTCTTGAAGGCGAGCTCGAGTACTCGCAGGGCGTCCCCGGTGTCCCCGCGCACCGTGAGGGTACCATTGCTCCCGGGCATCTTCATGAGGTTGTACGCTGGATGCGTGGCGGCCATGAACTGGGCCAGTGCCGGGTAGACGAGGATGGCGTTGTAAGGAAGACCGATGGGGGCGATGTCGAAGTCGACCATCTCCGTGCGGAAGTTGTCGTAGGTGCCGAAGGTCACTGGGAGCCGTATCTGCCCCAGGGAGCCGGATGATCCGCCCTCGACGCCCGAGAAGGACCGGCTGGGTCGCAGCCGCTCCCGGGGTATGCGGAAGAGGTCGAAAGTCTAGACCGACAGCAAGCTGAGGCCCATGCCGCCGTTGACGAGGGTCCGGGTGACGGCCACCTGACAGATGGTGGGGGTGCACAACAAGGGGAGCGCGCCTGAGCTGACCGGGTTGGTGGGGTGGTCTTCCGAGCTGAAGGACAGATCAACCTCGCTCGCCGCCCGGTCCGGGGGAGCCCCCTGCCATGCGGCAGTGGTGCTAACCCGGCGGGCAAAAGGCTTGACGTGGCGACTTGCGGGCGGCGCCGGCGGGCCGCCCAGGAGGGCCGCAACGACCGGAGGCATCAGTGCCGCGGTGCAGTTGCTCTGTCGCGTAGGCGGACGCTGGGGTGGTGCTTGTAGCTCGCTTCCCGCCGAGAAGGTGGCGGTGTCGACGGCGGGTGGCGGGGGACGACGAGAGCGCCCGCCGGCGAGGGCCACCGGGGCGGCGCGAGCCCGGCTGGCGCTGCGCATGGTTGCGGCGACCGAAGGAGGGCGGAGCGGTGGAAGACGAATTCCGGCGCACCCCTACCTGGCGCGCCAAATGTCGAATTTCGGGTTCCGGCAGACCCTTAAGGTTCGAACACTGGGGTGCGCGCGGAAATCTCACCTTCAACCTCTCCATATCAATGGGATCTAAACTACTGAAAGAGCTGCACGAAAGACACGAGATTTATACTGGTTCGGGCCACCGATGTGGTGTAATACCCTACTCCAGTGTGTGGTGGATGGATTGCCTCCTGGGGCTGGTGAGGACGAACAATACAAGGAGGAACAGCCTCGTGAGGGTCTGTTCTTGGCTGTGGTGATGAACCGCTGCGAAGAGTTCAGTCACCCTCTGTCTCCCTCTCTCTGCTTTCTCTCTCACTCGTCCTTGTCCAGGACCGAACAACCAGGAATCGAACCCCTTGCTATGTGGGTGGCTGGTCCTATTTATAGAGGCCCTGGTCCTCTCCCCAAATATTGAGCGGGAAGGGATCCAACAATGGCGGGCTAATTTGAAGGGGGACAACGAGTACATCTATCCTGACAAAAGCAGTCTTCGCCTGCCAAAGGCTCTGGAGATGACGCCGTGCTGGGCTCCATGGTGACCTCCGTCTCGTAGTCCTCCTGGTCCTGGTCTCATTGCACCGAAGTGGCAACCTTTTGCCTGATGCCTCGGTACTCCACTGATACGCTTGCCCCCCTTGCACCAAAGAGGAAAGAGGGACGCTGCGCGCGCTGGCACCCGCCTGGTGCCCCGTGTCATCATGGCTTGCGTCATAGGTACCTCGCGAGGTACCCCGCCTTGAACTCTCCGCCTCCTCACGAGCCAGCCTGACGAGGCCGTGCCCGAGGATGCACCGTGTCGTCCGCCTCGCGAGGCTTGGCCCCTCGCGAGGGTCTTGAGCCTCGTGTTGATGAAGATGGGCCGCGCTGGGCCCCCACTTGAGCCACGCCGCAGGCCGCAGGCAGGCAAGTCTGGGGACCCCCGTTCCCAGAACGCCGACAGCTTTCCTATGCGATGGCAGGAGGTTCCCCCTGGGCAGGCGCGGGCCCTGAGGGGCCTGCCTCCCGAGGGGCCGGTCAGAATGATGTCTTCTTCTTCTTGGGGGTGGTCTCGAGAAGCCTCCTGCTTCCGCGATCCGGGTCTTCCAGTGACGCGGCCTGAAAGGCCCGCTCCAGGGGACACACTGCATCCCTCTCTTCACAGGGCACCGTGATGACTCCACCACTCCCTGGCATCTTGAGGACGTTGTAGCCATGGTGAGTCACGACCATGAACTTGGCCGGCGCTAGGTACCCGAGGATGGCGTTGTACGGCAGGTGGATGTGGGCGACGTCGAAGTCGATGAGCTTGGTGCGGTAGTTGTCGCGTGCCCCGAAGGTGACAGGGAGGCGGACCTGCCCAATCGGGACCGTGGAGCCGTCGGTAATTCCGGAGAAGGGCTTGGTCGGCTGAAGCTGGTCGTAGGGCACTTGGAGATTGTTGAACGTTTCCACGGACAGGACGTTGAGCCCTGCCCCACCATCGATGAGGGTCTTGGTGACCAGTACATTGCTGATGACTAGGGAGCAGAGCATCGGGAGGACGCCAGCTGTGGCTGCACACTTGAGTTGATCCACTGATCTGAAAGTGATGGCGCACGCCGACCACCTGAGAGGGCGCGTTGCCTCGAGCCTGGGGAGGGTTGCGTTCACCTCGCGGGCAAACTGCTTGAAGATGCGTTGGGAGGCTGGGGCTTGAGCTCCGCCCAGGATGCAGGCGATTGCGTGTGGCTCCTGGAAGCCCCCCAGCCCCCTCGTCTTGATGGCGGTCCTTGTTCCTCCTTGGCTGAGGCGGCAGTGGAAGGAGACCTGCGTTGCCTTGTGGGCGATCCTCACGAGGCTGAACCCTCCAGTCCCCCTCGCGAGGCAGGTCTCGCTAGCGGTCCTCGCGAGGCTGATCGGACCACCCTTGGCGCGGGCCACGGTCTTCCCAGCGTCCTATGTTTCTTCTTCCTCCTCGGCCGTAGCCCCGATCGGCGCGATCGGGATGATGGCCGATCCTTCCTTCTCGCATGGTGCAGAGTTCTTGGCATTCATTGGTGTTGTGGGTGTGGAGGTCATGGTACACACAGTATCGGCTGCCCTTGGTGGACTCAGGCAGATCTTTGCCCCGCTTGGTGTCTGGTTCTGCTGCGAGCACGGCAGCCCCCTTGCGCTTCACGTCCTTGGCCTTGGGCTTTTTCTCCTCTGGTTCTATGGCATGCAGCTCGAGGAGGGAGAGGCGTCCCTCCTCAGCCCTGGCGCACTTCGTCGCCAAGTTGAACAGCTCCAGGGAGGTGCACAGGTCTTCATGCATCACCAGCTCCTCCTTCATCTTGACGTTGCGCACGCCATCGGAGAAGGCCGAGATGATGGCCTCCTCGGACACCTTGGGGATCTTGAGGCGTGCACTGTTGAAGCGCTGGATGTACTTCTGCAGGGTCTCTCCGGGTTGTTGCTTGATGCGGCGCATGTCGCTCACGGAGGGTGGCCGGTCGCGAGTACCTTGGAAATTGGCGATGAAGCGGGTGCGCTTCTGGTCCCAGGAAGAGATCGTGCCCGGAGCCAGATTCAGGAGCCAGGTGTGAGCTCCTTCCTTGAGCGCCATGGGGAACCAGTTCGCCATGACCTTTTCGTCCCCGCTGGCAGCTTCGATGCCCAGCTCATAGAGCTGGAGGAACTCCGCAGGGTCAGTCATGCCATCATAACGTGGAGGCAGGTCTGGCTTGAACTTGCCGGGCCACGCGATGCTACGTAGCTCGGTGGTGTAGGCACGGCAGCCTGCGGTGGCCACGAAAGGCCTCGACTGGTGGAGAGCTTTGTCTTGAGGGTCCCCACGCGCTGCAGCTAGGGGCAGCGCGGGGTCTTGGCGTGCCAGAACTGGAGCAGGGTCGCGGCGTGCCGGAGCAGGGAGCGCCCGGGCAGCCCCTTGCAGGCGTGGGATCTCTTGGCAGCTCTGTTCTTGCTGCGCTGGCACCTGACGGAGCAGGTTCCGCCCAGGGGCCATGCGCCTTGGAGCCATGGTGTCTTCTTGGAGAGGAGGCGGCTGGTACGCCTCCGAGGCTTCGTTGCCCGCGCGGGGCGGGGTGCGCCGCAGCGGAACGGACGACGCGGGAGAGCCCCCTGCGGCACAGACAAGCTCGGCGACGCAGTCGAGCCACTCCTCGTAGACGTCGTCAACGGGATGGTAGCGCAAAAGTTCGTTTGCCGCGAGGAGCGCAGCTCGAGCCTCCAAGGGTGCCCGGAGCGGGCGGGACGAAGAACCAGCTAGTGCGAGCGATGGAGTAGCGGTGTGGCCGTCTTGCCGCACGGATGGATGCTGGGACGACGCTTGCTGCTCGCCCCCCGCCGGGCCGGTGGCGGCGTTGATGGCGGGCGACGGGGAACGTCCGCCAACGGGCGCCGTCTGGGCGACATGAGAAGCGATGGCGGCCCGGCGCTCGGCGCGGTCCCGACGAGCGTCGGACATGGATGCGACAGTCGGAGGAGAACGGAGCGGTGGACGACGAATTCCGGCACTCCTACCTGGCGCGCCAAATGTCGGATTTCGGGTTCCGGCAGACCCTTAAGGTTCGAACACTGGGGTGCGCGTGGAGATTACGCCTTCTACCTCCCTGCCTTGCAAAGATCTAAACTACTGAAAGAACTGCACAAGGGACACAAGATTTATACTGGTTTGGGCCACCGATGTGGTGTAACACCCTACTCCAGTGTGTGGTTGGTGGATTGCCTCCTGGGGCTGATGATGATGAATAATACAAGGAAGAACACACTCGCGAGGGTCCATTCTTGGCTGGGGCGATGAACTGCTAGGAGGAGTTCAGTCACCCTTTTCTCTCTCTCACTCACTCTCTCTGCCTTGCTCTCACTTGTCGATCGTCCTCGAACCCCTTTTGCTATGTGGGCGGCTGGTCCTATTTATAGAGGCCCTGGTCCTCTTCCCAAATATTGAGCGGGAAGGGAGCCAACAATGGCGGGCTAATTTGAAGGGGGACACCAAGCATCAACTATCCTGACAAAAGTAGTCTTTGCCTGCGCAAAGCTCTGGCGATGACGCCGTCTTGGGCTCCACGGTGACCTCCGTCTCGTAGTCCTCCTGGTCTTAGTCTCGTTGCACCAAAATGGCAACCTTTGCCTGATGCCTCGGTACTCCGCGGCTGCGCTTGCCCCCTTTGCACCAAAGAGGAAAGAAGGACGCTGCAAGCGCTAGCACCCGCCTGGCGCCCTGAGTCGTCACGGCTTGCGTCACGTGCACCTCGCGAGGTACCCCGCCTTGATCTCTCCGCCACCTCACGAGCCAGCCTGACGAGGCCGTGCCTGAGGAAGCTCCGTGTCGTCCTACTCGCGAGGCTTGGCCCCTCGCGAGGGTCTTGAGTCTTGTGTTGGTGAAGATGGGCCGTGCTGGGCCTCCTTTGAGCCACGCCGCAGGCTGCGGGCAGGCAAGTCTGGGGACCCCCGTTCCCAGAACGCCAACACTTTTAAGGGTTCGTTCAAGCACTTACTGAAAATGCCGTGCTGAAGTCGCTTATTCTCCTTCTCGGAGTCCGCAAGCTAGGCTCCAACATCTTTCAGTTCCATGCTGAGCTTGGTATTGGCGTCTTGGAGATTGTTTTTCTCCCGCCTGACCTTAGTCAGCACGCGTTTGCCTGCCTTTAGCTGTCGTATGACATGCTGGTCCTTCGGATTGTCTCCGGAGTCATCTGAAATATCTACTATTAGATCTGCAGCCATGCCGCACACTATATGGTACCTATCATTCTTTGAAACAAATGTTACCAGCTGGGGACTTTTCAGGTTCCTTCAATGTGACAATGGCGGCCTGAAGTCGGGTCTTGCATTCCTCCAGCTCCTGTGACAGTTGAGTATTCTTCTCTATAAGAACCTGCACAATAAATGATCCTTAAATCAGTTGTGCCAACTATTTCAAGTCTTAGAGGCTACTGATACATATAATCGTCAAATTTGCTTACCCGTACATCCCTTACATACTGGTCCGTGGCTCTGGCTAGACCATTTTGAGCAGCACAGAGGTACGCGTCTCTAGAATTGAAGGCATGAAATGCCTCTGGTGAGAAGCAAGCGTCACGGAGTACGGCCCGACGACGCCTATGATTCATGGCGCTCTCCACTTCTGAATTTGTAGCGGACAATCTATCTACATCCTCTGTAGGAGGAGTATCTGGCGTCCGCCCTATGTCGGCTTCCGCCTCTATGTCCGGCCCTGGAGCCCTACTGGTGGAAGCATGATCGGCAGCCTCTCCGGACATATTCCGGTGAGCGTTTTTTCTATTAAAGAAACATGGACGTCATTACATTTTGAGAAAGACGACAACCACGGAGCGTGATTTTTGTCATACCTCTGCGCCAGCATCTTCGTCCTGACCGCCTTCCTTTTTGGCCTACCCAGCCTCGGTGCCTCTTGTTGGCGAGTTGTTGCGGGTTTGGCACGGTGTCCCGAATGCCTTCCCTGTAAAACACCATATGTATATGGTAGGTGAAGTGTCTAAAAGGGGCTCCTAGTTTTTGTAGTTGGGATTTTGGTTTTTCTCACGTGCGATGCAGGGAGCAGTCCGGGATAGTCGGTCGTAATGGCCACCATGGTGTCATCACAGCTCAATTGATAGAACTGCCTATCTATCAGCTCCACGAATATGTCCAGATCTTCTTCGAGTCCGGGCCCGAGGGCCCGGCCAGGGTCCTTTGGTTGTGGAGATGGGCTGTTGACCTCCCTTACGGCTTTGCGCAGTTCCTGCCATAAAATGGCAAGGTGAGTACCTACGACAAAGAATGCAGGAAGAATGGGAGTAAGGAGATATAACTCACCCAACTTGGAGGGTTGTACATGGAGAATCCATCCCGTGGCTTGATGCGGATGAATTCCTCTTCCTCTCCCTTGAACAACTCGGACAGAATTTTTGCTAAAGCAGCAGCGGTGTCCGGTCCCTTACACCCGCAACGGGTGGCATCATCTTCCCCGTTAAAACACCACAGGGGATGCCCTCGATATTGAAGTGGCTGCACTCCCCGCATTATGCATATTGACATAACCTCGATTACTATCAATCCTGATTGAGCCAGCGCTTTAATCCGGTTCATCAGGTAAAGGACTTCTCCGTTGTCTTCCTCCTGGGGGCTCCGTGGGCGACAGCTTCGGCGTTTCTTCAGAGGAGCATTGTTGAACTCAGGAAGACCCCACCGAACAGGGTCCGGAAGGGGGACGTCCTCCATATAAAACCATTCCAAAGGCCAGTCCTCGGATGTCTTCTCCGA
Organism: Triticum monococcum; assembly: GCA_034509565.1. NCBI lineage: Eukaryota > Viridiplantae > Streptophyta > Magnoliopsida > Poales > Poaceae > Triticum > Triticum monococcum. The sequence continues at coordinate 357,688,446 of CM067845.1, read as the reverse complement.
AGTACCAGATAGGTATCCGGTTTCGGCGATGCGCCATATTTCGGCTCCGCCTACTTGATAAAGTGACCCCTTCTGTGTGCGGGGGACGAGGCAAAATAACCTTTTCCACAGCTTGAAATGAGCCTCGCAGCCCAGGAATAACTCGCAGAGGGCAACGTAGCCGGTGATGTGTAATATGGAAGCAGGGGTGAAATTATGCAGTTGGAGGCCGTAAAACTCCAGGAGCCCGCGGAGGAACGGATGAACTGGAAATCCGAGTCCCCTTAATAAGTAAGGAACAAGGCATACCCGCTCCCCCGTAGAGGGGCTGGGGAAGCTCTCCGCTTGCTCCCCGCCATTGTAGGTGGCGAGCCCGGCTCGGACGGGAACCATATACGCGGGAGGGAGAAATCCGTGTGTCTGCAGTTCGACTAATCGACTGTGTGAGACAGAACACCTCTCCCAATCATCGAGCTTAGGGCTACGGGGCGAGAGGAGGAGCTGCGGTGGTCGGCCATGTTGGAGTGGATTTTTCCAAGGCACACTCCGATGGATTCTCGCTGTGGGAGGATGGTATGGATTGGATCTAAGAATCCCCATCCCTTTAATAGACAATTTATTTATCTAGCTAGGGGGGTGAATGTAAAAATGCCATGGCTCCTCGTATTCATTCGACGCGTGGAAGATAGCCCTTATTAGGCGCGGAAGCCAAGAGGTCCAGCATTTATGGGGCTGGACACTACTTAACAAACATTCAAAATTTGGAGAAGAACCCGCCTTGCAATGCAGAAGACAATACTGCGTGTCGGACTTGACGTCATTGAAGCCTGGTTCGGGGGCTACTGAGGGAGTCCTGGATTAGGGGGTCTCTGGACCGCCGGAGTATATCCTTTGGCCGGACTGTTGTACTATAAAGATACAAGATTGAAGACTTCGTCTCGTGTCCGGATGGGACTTTACTTGGTGTAGAAGGCAAGCTAGGCAATATGGATATGTATATCTCCTCCTTTGTAACCGACCTTGTGTAACCCTACCCCCTTTGGTGTCTATATAAACCGGAGGGTTTTACTCCATAGGACAACAACAATCATACCATAGGCTAGCTTCTATGGTTTAGCCTCTCTGATCTCATGGTAGATCAACTCTTGTACTACTCATATCATCAAGAACAATCAAGCAGGACGTACGGTTTTACCTCCATCAAGAGGGCCCGAACCTGGGTCAACATCGTGTCCCCTGCTTCCTGTTACCATCCGCCTTAGACACACAGTTCGGGGCCCCCTACCCGAGATCCACCGGTTTTGACACCGACAAGGGGGCCGCGACCCCACCCCTTGTCCAATTCAGATTGGGCTTGGGGACGCCACTTCCGGTAGTAGCCTCCCTCTCTCCTTTAGGGCCCAATAGGCCCATTAACTTTCTCGGGGGGTTTCGGTAACCTCCCGGTACTCCGAAAAATCCCCGATCTCCTTCGCAACCATTCCGGTGTCCGTATATAACCTTCCAATATATGAATCATTACCTCCCGACCATTTCGAGACTCCTCGTCATGTCCGTGATCTCATCCGGGACTCCAAACAAACTTCGATCACCAAAACACATAACTCATAATACAAATCGTCATAGAACGTTAAGCGTGCGGACCCTACGGGTTCGAGAAGTATGTAGACATTGTTGGGGAACGCAGTATTTCAAAAAAAATCCTACGATCACGCAAGATCTATCTAGGAGATGCATAGAAATGAGAGGGGAGAGTGTGTCTACGTACCCTCGTAGACCGAAAGCGGAAGCGTTTAGTAATGCGGTTGATGTAGTCGAACGTCTTCGCGATCCAACCGATCAAGTACCGAATGCACGGAACCTCTGCGATCTGCAAACGTTCAGCTCGGTGACGTCCCTCGTACTCTTGATCCAGCTGAGGCTGAGGGTGAGTTTCGTCAGCACGAAGGCGTGTTGACGGTGATGATGAAGTTACCGACGCAGGGCTTCGTCTAAGCACTACGACAATATGACCGACGTGTGAAACTGTGGAGGGGGCACCGCACATGGCTAAAGATCAACTTGTGTGTCTATGGGGTGCCCCCTTCCCCCGTATATAAAGGAGGGGAGGAGGAGGAGAGCCGGCCTCAAGGGGTGCGCCCAAAGGGGGGATTCCTACTCCTAGTGGGAGTAGGTTTCCCCCTTTCCTAGTCCAAGTAGGAGAAGAAGGAAGGAGAAGGAAAGAGGGGGGCGCCGCCCCCTCCTAGTCCAATTTGGACCAGCCCATGGGGGCGCGCTGCCTACCCTTGTTGCCCTTCTCTCCTTTCGACTAAAGCCCAATAAGGCCCAATACTTCCCCCGGTGAATTCCCCTAACTCCCCGGCTCTCCGAAAAATATCTGAATCACTCGGAACCTTTCCGATGTCCGAATATAGCTTTCCAATATATGAATCTTTACATCTCTACCATTTGGAGACTCCTCGTCATGTCCATGATCTCATCCGGGACTTCGAAGAAACTTCGGTCATCAAATCACATAACTCATAATACAAATCGTCATTGAATGTTAAGCATGCGGACCCTATGGGTTCGAGAACTATGTAGACATGACCGAGACACATGTCCGGCCAATAACCAATAGAGGAACCTGGATGCTCATGTTGGCTCCTACATATTCTACAAAGATCTTTATCAGTCAAAACGCATAACAACATACGTTGTTCCCTTTGTCATCGTTATGTTACTTGCTCGAGATTCGATCATCGGTATCATCATACCTAGTTCAATCTCGTCACCGGCAAGCCTCTTTACTCGCTCTGTAATGCATCATCCCGTGACTAACTCATTAGTTACATTGCTTGCAAGGCTCATAGTGATGTACATTACTGAGAGGGCCCAGAGATACCTCTCTGATAAACGGAGTGACAAATCCTAATCTTGATCTATGCCAACTCAACAAACACCATCGGAGACACTTGTAGAGAATCTTTATAATCACCCAGTTATGTTGTGACGTTTGATAGCACACAAGGTGTTCCTCCTATATTCGGGAGTTCCATAATCTCATAGTCATAGGAACATGTATAAGTCATGAAGAAAGCAATAGCAATAAACTAAGTGATCATAGTGCTAAGCTAATGGATGGGTCTTGTCCATCACATCATTCTCTACTGATGTGATCCCGTTCATCAAATGACAACACCTGTCTATGGCTAGGAAACTTAACCATCTTTGATTAACGAGCTAGTCAAGTAGAGGCATACTAGTGACACTCTGATTGTCTATGTATTCACACATGTACTAAGTTTCCGGTTAATACAATTCTAGCACGAATAATAAACATTTATCATGATATAAGGAAATATAAATAACAACTTTATTATTACCTCTAGGGCATATTTCCTTCAGTCTCCCACGTGCACTAGAGTTAATAATCTAGTTCACATCGCCATGTGATTTAACACCAATTGTTCACATATTTATGTGATTAGTTCACATCTTCATGTGACTAATACCCAAAGGGTTTACTAGAGTCAATAATCTAGTTCACTTCGCTATGTGATTAACACCCAAAGAGTGATCATGTTTTGCTTGTGAGAGAAGTTTAGTCTACGGGTCTGCAACATTCAGATTCGTATGTATTTTGCAAATTTCTATGTCTACAATACTCTGCACGGAGCTAGTCTAGCTAATTGCTCACACTTTCAATATGTATCTAGATTGAGACTTAGAGTCATTTAGATCGGTGTCAAAAGCTTGCATCAACGTAACTCTTTATGAAGAACTCTTTTATCACCTCCATAACCGAGAAATATTTCCTTAGTCCTCTAAGGATAACTTTGACCCTTGTCTAGTGATATACTCCTAGATCACTATTGTACTCCCTTGCCAAAATAATGCTAAGGTATACAATAGGTCTGGTACACAACATAGCATACTTTATAGAACCTATGACTGAGGCATAGGGAATGACTTTTTGTTCTCTTTCTATTTTCTACCATGGTCGGGTTTTGAGTCTTTACTCAATTTCACACCTCGCAACACAGGCAAGAACTCCTTCTTTGACTGGTCCATTTTGAACTCCTTCAAAATCTTGTCAAGGTATGTACTCATTGAAAAAAAACTTATCAAGCGTCTTGATCTATATCTATAGATCTTGATGCTCAATAAGTAAGCAGCTTTACCGAGGTCTTTCTTTGAAAAAACTCCTTTCAAACACTCCTTTATGCTTTCCAGAAAATTCTACATCATTTCTGAGCAGCAATATGTCATTCACATATACTTATCAAAAAGGTTGTAGTGCTCCCACTCACTTTCTTGTAAATACAGGCTTCACCGCAAGTCTATATAAAACTATATGCTTTGATGAACTCATCAAAGCATATATTCCAACTCCGAGATGCTTGCACCAGTCCATAGATGGATCGCTGGAGCTTGCTTACTTTGTTAGCATCTTTAGGATTGACAAAACCTTCTAGTTGCATCATATACAACTCTTCTTTTATAAATCCATTAAGGAATGTAGTTTTGATATCCATTTGCCAGATTTCATAAAATGCGACAACTGCTAACATGATTCGGACAAACTTTTAAGCATCGATATGAGTGAGAAAATCTCATCGTAGTCAACACCTTGAACTTGTCGAAAATCTATTATGACAATTCAAGCTTTGTAGATAGTAACACTACTATTAGCGTCTATCTTCCTCTTGAAGATCCATTTATTTTGAATGTCTCACCGATCAGCGGGCAAGTCAATAAAAGTCCATACTTTGTTCTCATACATGGATCACATCTCAGATTTCATGGCCTTAAGCCATTTCGCGGAATCTGGGCTCATCATCGCTTCCTCATAGTTCGTAGGTTCGTCATGGTCTAGTAACATGACTTGCAGAACAGGATTACCGTACCAATCTAGTGCGGAACGTACTCTAGTTGACCTACGAGGTTCGGTAGTAACTTGATCTGAAGTTTTATGATCATTATCATTAACTTCCTCACTAATTGGTGTAGGCATCACTTGAACTGATTTCTGTGATGAACTACTTTCCAATTCGGGAGAGGGTACAATTACCTCGTCAAGTTCTACTTTCCTCCCACTCACTTCTTTCGAGAGAAACTCCTTCTCTAGAGAGGATCCACTCATAGGAACAAAGATCTTGCCTTCAGATCTCTGATAGAAGGTGTACCCAACAGTTTCTTTTGGGTATCCTATGAAGACGCACTTCTCCGATTTGGGTTTGAGCTTATCAGGCTGAAACTTTTTCACATAAGCATCGCAACCCCAAACTTTAAGAAATGACAGCTTAGGTGTCTTGTTAAACCACAGTTCATACGGTGTCATCTCAACGGATTTTTAGACGGTGCCCTTTTTAACGTGAATGCAGCTGTCTCTAATGCATAACTCCAAAATGATAGTGGTAAATTGGTAAGAGACATCATGAATCGCACCATATCCAATATAGTACAGTTACGATGTTCGGACACACCATTATGCTGTGGTGTTCCAGGTGGCGTTAGTTGTTAAACTATTCCACATTGTTTTAATTGAAGGCCAAACTCATAACTCAAATATTTCGTCTTCACAATCAGATCGCGGAAACTTTATTTTATTGTTACGACGAGTCTCCACTTCACTCTGAAATTCTTTGAACTTTTCAAATGTTTCAGACTTGTGTTTCATTAAGTAGATATACTCATATATGCTCAAATCATCTGTGAAGGTCAGAAAATAATGATACCCGCCGCGAGCCTCAACACTCATTGGATCGCATACATTAGTATGTATTATTTCTAATAAGTTTGCTGCTCGCTCCATTGTTCCAGAGAACGGAGTCTTAGTCATCTTGCCCATGAGGCATGGTTCGCGAGAATCAAGTGATTCATAATCAAGTGATTCCAAAAGCCCATCAGCATGGAGTTTCTCCATGCGCTTTACACCAATATGACCTAAACGGCAGTGCCACAAATAATTTTCACTATCATTATTAACTTTGCATATTTTGGCTTCAATACTATGAATATGTGTATCACTACGATCGAGATTCAACAAACCATTCACATTGGGAGTATGACCATTGAAAGTTTTATTCATGTAAACAGAACAACAATTATTTTGTGACTTGAATGAATAACCGTATTGCAATAAACATGATCCAATCATATTCATGCTCAACGCAAACACCAAATAACATTTATTTAGGCTCAACACTAATCCCTAAAGTAGAGGGAGTGTCCGATGGTGATCTTATCAACCTTGGAATCACTTCCAACACACATCGTCACCTCGCCCTCAACTAGTCTCTATTCATTTTGTAACTCTTGTTTCAAGTTACTAATCATAGCAACTGAACCAGTATCAAATACCCAGAGGCTACTATGAACACCAGTAAAGTACACATCAATAACATGTATATCATATATACTTTTGTTCACTTTGCCATCCTTCTTATCTGCCAAGTATTTGCGGCAGTTCCGCTTCCAGTGACCATTTCCTTTGTAGTAGAAGCACTTAGTTTCAGGCTTGGGTCTAGTTTTGGTCTTCTTCATGGGAGTGGCAACTTGCTTGCCATTCTTCTTGAAGTTCCCTTTCTTTCCCTTGCCCTTTTACTTGAAACTAGTGGTCTTGTCAACCATCAACACTTGATGTTTTTCTTGATTTGTACCTTCACCGATTTCAGCATCATGAAGAGCTCAGGGAATCGTTTTCGTCATCCCTTGCATATTATAGTTCATCATGAAGTTCCAGTAACTTGGCGATAGTGACTAGAGAACTCTGTTGATCACTATCTTATCTGGGAGATTAACTCCCACTTGATTCAAGCGATTGTAGTACTCAGACATTCTCAGCACATACTCACTGGTTGAGCTATTCTCCTCCATCTTGTAGGCAAAGTACTTGTCAGAGGTCTCATACCTCTCGACTCGGGCATGAGTCTGAAACACCAATTCAGCTCTTGGAGCCTCTTATATGCTCCATGGCGTTCAAAATGTTTTTGAAGTCCCAGTTCTAAGTCGTAAAGCATGGTGCACTAAACTATCAAGTAGACATCCCTCTACTCATCTAAATGATCATGTGATCCATATCAACTAAACCATGTCCGATCATCACGTGAGATGGAGTAGCTTTCAATGGTGAACATCACTATGTTGATCATATCTACTATATGATTCACGTTTGACCTTTCGGTCTGAGTGTTCCGAGGCCATATCTGCATATGCTAGGCTCGTCAAGTTTAACCCGAGTATTCTGCATGTGCAAAACTGGCTTGCACCCGTTGTATGTGAACGTAGAGCTTATCACACCCGATCATCACATGGTGTCTCAGCACGAAGAACTGTCGCAACGGTGCATACTCAGGGAGAACACTTATACCTTGAAATTTTAGTAAGGGGTCATCTCATAATGCTACCGTCATACTAAGAAAAATAAAATGCATAAAAGATAAACATCACATGCAATCAAAATATGTGACATGATATGGCCATCATCATCTTGTGCCTTTGATCTCTATCTCCAAAGTACCGTCATGATCTCCAGCGTCACCGACATGACACCATGATCTCCATCATCTTGATCTTTATCAATGATACGTCTCCAACGTATCTATAATTTTTGATTGGTCCATGCTATGTTATCTACTGTTTTGGGCAATATTGGGCTTTATTATCCACTTTTATATTATTTTTGGGACTAACCTATTAACCGCAGGCCCAACCCAGAATTGCTGTTTTTTTTGCCTATTTCAGTGCTTCGAAGAAAAGGAATATCAAACAGAGTTGAAACGGAATGAAATCAACTAGAGAAGTTATTTTTGCAAGGAAAGCTATCGAAAAAGCTTGGAGTGCATGTCAGGAAAGAAGGAAGGTGCCCACGAGGGTGGGGGCGCGCCCACCTCCCTAGGGCGCACCCCCTGCCTCGTGGCCCCCCCTTCGGTCCACCGATGTGCTTCTTTCACCCATATATACCTACGTATCCTAAAACTTCCAGAACACACAATAGATCGGGAGTTCCGCCGCCAGAAGCCTCCGTAGCCACCGAAAGCCAATCTAGACCAGTTCCGGCACCCTGCCGGAGGGGGCAATCCTTCTCCGGTGGCCATCTTCCTCATCCCGGTGCTCTCCATGATGAGGAGGGAGTAGTTCTCCCTCGGGGCTGAGGGTATGAGGAGGGAGTAGTTCTCCCGTGGGTTTGATCTCTCTCTCTCTCTCTCTCTCGTGTTCTTGAGGTGATACGATCTTGATGTATCGCGAGCTTTGCTATTATATTTGGACCCTATGATGTTTTCTCCCCCCTCTACTCTCTTGTAATGAATTGAGTTTTCCCTTTGAAGTTATCTTATCAGATTGAGTCTTTAAAGATTTGAGAACACTTGATGTATGTCTTGCCGTGTGTATCTGTGGTGACAATGGGATACCACGTGATTCACTTGATGTATGTTTTGGTGATCAACTTACGGGTTCCGCCCATGAACCTATGCATAGGGGTTGGCACACGTTTTCGTCGTGATTCTCCGGTAGAAACTTTGGGGCACTCTTTGAGGTCCTTTGTGTTGGTTGAATAGATGAATCTAAGATTATGTGATGCATTTCGTATAATCATACCCACGGATACTTGAGGTGACATTGGAGTATCTAGGTGACATTACGGTTTTGGTTGATTTGTGTCTTAAGGTGTTATTCTAGTATGAACTCTAGGGCTATTTGTGACACCTATAGGAATAGCCCAAAGGACTGATTGGAAAGAATAACTTTGAGGTGGTTTCGTACCCTACCATAATCTCTTCGTTTGTTCTCCGCTATTAGTGACTTTGGAGTGACTCTTTGTTGCATGTTGAGGGATAGTTATGTGATCCAATTATGTTACCATTGTTGAGGGAACTTACACTAGTGAAATTTTGAACCCTAGGCCTTATTTCCACGCATTTCAATACCGTTTACGCTCACTTTTATCATTAGTTACCTTGCTGTTTTTATAATTTCAGATTACAAATACCTTTATCTACTATCCATATACCACTTGTATCACCATCTCTTCGCCGAACTAGTGCACCTATACAATTTACCATTGTATTGGGTGTGTTGGGGACACAACAAACTCTTTGTTATTTGGTTGCAGGGTTGCTTGAGAGAGACCATCTTCATCCTATGCCTCCTACGGATTGATAAACCTTAGGTCATCCACTTGAGGGAAATTTGCTACTGTCCTACAAACCTCTGCACTTGGAGGCCTAACAACGTCTACAAGCAGAAGGTTGTGTAGTAGACATCAAGCTCTTTTCTGGCGCCGTTGCCGGGGAGGTGAGTGCTTGAAGGTATATCTTTAGATCTTGCAATCAAGTCTTTTAGTTTCTTGTTTTATCACTAGTTTAGTTTAGAAAAGAAAACTATAAAAAAATGGAATTAAGTTTGTCTCATACGCTTCACCTTTTTAATATCTTTCGTGAGTATGATGGAAAGGATAATTGTGCTCAAGTGCTAGAAGAAGAAATCTATAAAATGTTTGGCACTAAATATTTGAATGATGAGCATAATTGTAATGTTGTTAGTATGAATTCCTTGAATATCCATGATGCTAATGATATGCAAAGCCAGAAGCTTGGGGAAGCTATGTTTGATGAAGGTGATATTTTTTGTCCCCCAAGTTTTGATGAGCAAATTTATTATGATGAAAGCATGCCTACTATCTATGATGATTATTGTGATGACACATATTCTTTAAAGAATAATAATAAAAATGAACCTTGTCATCTTGATCTTAATTTTCAATCACATGATAGTTATTTTGTTGAGTTTTCTCCCACTATTATTCATGAGAAGAATTTTGCTTATGTGGAGAGTAGTAAATTTTCTATGCTTGTAGATCATGAAAAGAATGCTTTAAGTGCTGGTTATATTGTTGAATTCATTCATGATGATACTTAAAATTATTATGAGGGAGGAATATATGCTTGTAGGAATTGCAATAATATCAAGTTTCCTCTCTATGTGCTTAAAGTTTTGAAGTTATGCTTGTTTTGCCCTCCTATGCTAGTTGATTATTGTTCCCATATGTTGTTTGCTCAGAAAATCCCTATGCATAGTAAGTATGTTAGACTTAAATGTGCTAGTAATATTCTTCACGATGCTCTCTTTATGTTTCAATTCTTATCTTTTATGTGAGCATCGTCGAAATCATCATGCCTAGCTAGGGGCGTTAAACGATAGCGCTTGTTGGGAGCCAACCCAATTTGATTTTAGTTCCTTGCTTTTTGTTCCTGTTTAGTAATAAATAATTCATCTAGCCTCTGTTTATATGTGGTTTTATGATTTTAATTAGTGTTTGTGCCAAGTAGAACCTTTGGGAAGACTTGTGGAAAGTCTTGTTGATCATGCTGTAAAAAACAGAAACTTTAGCGCTAACGAGAATTGCTGCCATTTTTATTTGGAGAATGATATTTAGTTAATTATTTTTTAGATGATTAATAGATAAATTCCTAAGGTCCAGAAATTTATTTGAGAATTTTATGAGTTCCATAAGTATACGTTTGATCCAGATTACTACAGACTGTTCTGTTTTTGACAGATTCTGTTTTTCATGTGTTGTTTACTTATTTTGATGAATCTATGGCTAGTAAAAGAGTTTAAACCATAGAGAAGTTGGAATACAATAGGTTTAACACCAATATAAATAAAGAATGAGTTCATTACATTACCTTGAAGTTGTGATTTATTTTCTTATACTAACGGAGCTTACGAGTTTTCTGTTATGTTTTGTGTTGTGAAGTTTTCAAGTTTTGGGTAAGGATTCGATGGACTATGGAATAAGGAGTGGAAAGAGCCTAATCTTGGGGATTCCCAAGGCACCCCAAGGTAATATTCAAGGATATCCAAGAGCCTAAGCTTGGGGATGCCCCGGAAGGCATCCCCTCTTTCGTCTTTGTTCAACTGTAACTTTACTTGGAGCTATATTTTTATTCACCACATGATATGTGTCTTGCTTGGAGCGTCAATTTATTTTGTTTTGCTTGCTGTTTGAAGAAAGTATCAAGATCTGAAATCCTTAAATGTTAGAGATTCTTCACATAGCTGCATAATTATTCGACTACTCATTGATCTTCACTTATATCTTTCGGAGTAGTTTGTCATTTGCTCTAGTGTTTCACTTATATCTTTTAGAGCATGGTGGTAGTTTTATTTTGAAGAAATAGATGAACTCTCATGCTTCACTTAGATTATTTTGAGAGTCTTAAATAGCATGGTAATTTACTTAAATAATCCTAATATGCTAGGTATTCAAGAATAATAAAATTCTCTTATGAGTGTGTTGAATACTATGAGAAGTTTGATACTTGATAATTGTTTTGAGATTTGGAGATGGTAATATTAGAGTCATGCTAGTGAGTGGTTGTGAATTTGATAAATACTTGTGTCGAAGTTTGTGATTCCCATAGCATGCATGTATGGTGAACCGTTATGTGATGAAGTCGGGGCATGATTTATTCATTGATTGTCTTCCTTATGAGTGGCGGTCGGGGACGAGCGGTGGTCTTTTCCTACCAATCTATCCCCCTAGGAGCATGCGCGTAGTACTTTGTTTCGATAACTAATAGATTTTTGCAATAAGTATGTGAGTTCTTTATGACTAATGTTGAGTCCATGGATTATACGCACTCTCACTCTTCCACCATTGCTAGCCTCTCTAGTACCGCGCAACTTTCGCCAGTACCATAAACCCACCATTTACCTTCCTCAAAACAGCCACCTTACCTACCTATTATGGCATTTCCATAGCCATTCCAAGATATATTGCCATGCAACTTTCCACCGTTCTATTTATGACACACTCCATCATTGTCATATTGCTTAGCATGATCATGTAGCTGACATCGTATTTGTGGCAAAGCCACCATTCATAATTCTTTCATACATGTCACTCATGCATCATTGCATATCCCGGTACACCACCGGAGGCATTCATATAGAGTCATATTTTGTTCTAAGTATCGAGTTGTAATTGTTGAGTTGTAAGAAAAATAAAAGTGTGATGATCATCATTATTAGAGCATTGTCCCAGTGAGGAAAGGATGATGGAGACTATGATTCCCCCACAAGTTGGGATCATACTCCGGACAAAAAATAAATAAAAGAGGCCAAAGAAGCCCAAATAAAAAAAGAACGAAAGAAAAGAGGCCATAAAAAAGAGAAAAGGCCCAAATAAAAAATGAGAGAAAAAGAGAGAAGGGACAATGTTAATATCCTTTTACCACACTCGTGCTTCAAAGTAGCACCATGATCTTCATAGTAGAGAGTCTCTCATGTTATAACTTTCATATACTAGTGGGAATCTTTCATTATAGAACTTGGCTTGTATATTCCAATGATGGGCTTCCTCAAAATGCCCTAGGTCTTCGTGAGCAAGCAAGTTGGATGCACACCCACTTAGTTTCCTTTTGAGCTTTCGTACACTTATAGCTCTAGTGCATCCATTGCATGGCAATCCCTACTCACTCACATTGATATCTATTGATGGGCATCTCCATAGCCCGTTGATACGCCTAGTTGATGTGAGACTATCTTCTCCTTTTTGTCTTCTCCACAACCACCATTCTATTCCACCTATAGTGCTACGTCCATGGCTCACACTCATGTATTGCGTGAAGATTGAAAAGGTTTGAGAACATCAAAAGTATGAAACAATTGCTTGGCTTGTCATCGGGGTTGTGCATGATTTAAATATTTTGTGTGGTGAAGATGGAGCATAGCGAGACTATATGATTTTGTAGGGATAGCTTTCTTTGGCCATGTTATTTTTAGAAGACATAATTGCTTAGTTAGTATGCTTGAAGTATTATTATTTTTATGTCAATATGAACTTTTGTCTTGAATCTTTCGGATCTGAATATTCATGCCACAATTAAGAAGAATTATATTGAAATTATGCCAAGTAGCACTCCACATCAAAAATTCTGTTTTTATCATTTACCTACTCGAGGACGAGCAGGAATTAAGCTTGGGGATGCTTGATATGTCTCCAACGTATCTATAATTTTTGATTGCTCCATGCTATGTTATCTTCTTTTTTGGGCAATATTGGGCTTTATTATCCACCTTTATATTATTTTTGGGACTAACCTATTAACCGGAGGCCCAGCCCCGAATTGCTGTTTTTTTGCCTATTTCAGTGTTTCGAAGAAAAGGAATATCAAACGGAGTCAAAACGGAACGAAATCAACTAGAGAAGTTATTTTGGAAGGAAAGCTACCGGAAAAGCTTGGAGTGCATGTCAAGACAGAAGGGACGTCCCCACGAGGGTGGGGGCGCGCCCCCTGCCTCGTGGCCCCCCCTTCGGTCCACCGACGTGCTTCTTTCACCCATATATACCTACGTATCATAAAACTTCTAGAACACACAATAGATCGGGAGTTCCGCCGCCAGAAGCCTCCGTAGCCACTGAAAGCCAATCTAGACCCGTTCCGGCACCCTGCCGGAGGGGGCAATCCTTCTCCGATGGCCATCTTCCTCATCTCGGTGCTCTCCATGACGAGGAGGGAGTAGTTCTCCCTCGGGGCTGAGGGTATGTACCAGTAGCTATGTGTTTGATCTCTCTCTCTCTCATGTTCTTGAGGTGATACGATCTTGATGTATCGCGAGCTTTGCTATTATATTTGGATCCTATGATGTTTTCTCCCCCCTCTACTCTCTTGTAATGAATTGAGTTTTCCCTTTGAAGTTATCTTATCGGATTGAGCCTTTAAAGATTTGAGAACACTTGATGTATGTCTTGCCTTGCGTATCTGTGGTGACAATGGGATACCATGTGATTCACTTGATGTATGTTTTGGTGATCAACTTGCGGGTTCCACCCATGAACCTATGCATAGGGGTTGGCACACGTTTTCGTCGTGATTCTCCGCTAGATACGTTGGGGCACTCTTTGAGGTCCTTTGTGTTGGTTGAATAGATGAATCTGAGATTGTGTGATGCATATCGTATAATCATACCCATGGATACTTGAGGTGACATTGGAGTATCTAGGTGACATTAGGGTTTTGGTTGATTTGTGTCTTAAGGTGTTATTCTAGTACGAACTCTAGCGCTGTTTGTGACACCTATAGAAATAGCCCAAAGGATTGATTGGAAAGAATAACTATGAGGTGGTTTCATACCCTACCATAATCTCTTCGTTTGTTCTCCGCTATTAGTGACTTTGGAGTGACTCTTTGTTGCATGTTGAGGGATAGTTATGTGATCCAATTATGTTATCATTGTTGAGGGAACTTACACTAGTGAAATTATGAACCCTAGGCCTTATTTCCACGCATTTCAATACCGTTTACGCTCACTTTTATCATTAGTTACCTTGCTGTTTTTATAATTTCAGATTGCAAATACCTTTATATACTATCCATATACCGCTTGTATCACCATCTCTTCGCCGAACTAGTGCACCTATACAATTTACCATTATTTTGGGTGTGTTGGGGACACAACAGACTCTTTGTTATTTGGTTGCAGGGTTGCTTGAGGGAGACCATCTTCATCCTATGCCTCCTACGGATTGATAAACCTTAGGTCATCCACTTGAGGGAAATTTGCTACTGTCCTTTGAACCTCTGCACTTGGAGTCCTAACAACGTCTACAAGAAGAAGGTTGTGTAGTAGACATCAATCAACGTGTCGTCACATGGTCGTCTCGTCAACTATTGCTTTTGCAATTATTGCTATCGCATAGCGATAATGTAAAGCAATTATATGGTGCTTGCATGTTATGTAATAAAGAGACAACCATATGGCTCCCGCCAGTTGCCGATAACTTTAACAAAACATGATCATCTCATACAACAATTGATATCTCATCATGTCTTGACCATATCACATCACAACATGCCCTGCAAAAACAAGTTATATGTCATCTACTTTGTTGTTGCAAGTTTTACGTGGCTTCTTCGGGCTTAGCAAGAACCGTTCTTACCTACGCATCAAAAACCACAACGATTTTTCTTCAAGTGTGTTGTTTTAACCCTCAACAAGGACCGGGCGTAGTCACACTCGATTCAACTAAAGTTGGAGAAACAGACACCCACTAGCCACCTGTGTGCGAAGCACATCGGTAGAACCAGCCTCATGAACGCGGTCATGTAATGTCGGTCTAGGCTGCTTCATCCAACAATACCGCCGAATCAAAGTATGACATGCTGGTAAGCAGTATGACTATTATCACACACAACTCTTTCTGTTCTACTCGTGCATATAACATCTATGTATAGACCTGGCTCTGATACCACTGTTGGGGAACGCAGTATTTCAAAAAAATTCCTACGATCATGCAAGATCTATCTAGGAGATGCATAGCAACTAGAAGGGAGAGTGTGTCTACGTACCCTCGTAGACCGAAAGCGGAAGCATTTAGTAACGCAGTTGATGTAGTCGAACGTCTTCGCGATCCCACCGATCAAGTAGCGAATGCACGACACCTCCGCAATCTGCACACGTTCAGCTCAGTGACATCCCTCGTACTCTTGATCCAGCTGAGGCCGAGGATGAGTTCCTTCAGCACGACGGCGTGTTGATGGTGATGATGAAGCTACCGACGTAGGGCTTCGCCTAAGCACTACGACAATATGACCGAGGTGTGAAACTGTGGAGGAGGGCACTGCACATGGCTAAAGATCAACTTGTGTGTCTATGGAGTGCCCCCTTCCCCCGTATATAATGGAGGGGAGGAGGAGGAGGGCCGGCCTCAAGGGGCGCGCCCAAAGGTAGGATTCCTACTCCTAGTAGGAGTAGGTTTCCCCCTTTCCTAGTCCAAGTAGGAGAAGAAGGAGAAGGAGAGGGAGAGGGAGAAGGAAAGAGGGGGGCGCCGCCCCCTCCTAGTCCAATTCGGACCAGCCCATGGGGGACGCGTTGCCTCCCCTTGTGGCCCTTTTCTCCTTTCCACTAAAGCCCAATAAGGCCCAATACTTCCCCCAGTGAATTCCAGTAACTCCCCGGTTCTTCGAAAAATACCTGAATCACTTGGAACCTTTCTGATGTCCGAATATAGCCTTCCGATATATGAATCTTTACCTCTCGACCATTTTGAGACTCCCGTCATGTCCGTGATCTCATCCGGGACTCCGAACAAACTTCGGTCATTAAATCACATAACTCATAATACAAATCGTCATCGAACGTTAAGCATGCGGACCCTACGGGTTCGAGAACTATGTAGACAAGACTGAGCCACATCTCCGGTCAATAACCAATAGCGGAACCTAGATGCCCATATTGGCTCCTACATATTCCACGAAGATATTTATCGGTCAAACTACATAACAACATACGTTGTTCCCTTTGTCATCGGTATGTTACTTGTCCGAGATTCGATCGTAGGTATCCTTATACCTAGTTCAATCTCATTACTGGCAAGTCTCTTTACTCGTTCCGTAATGCATCATCCTGCAACTAACTCATTAGTCACATTTCTTGCAAGGCTTATAGTGATGTGCATTACCGAGAGGGCTCAGAGATACCTCTCCGATACATGGAGTGACAAATCCTAATCTTGATCTATGCCAACTCAACAAACACCATTGGAGACACCTGTAGAACATATTTATAATCACCCAGTCATGTTGTGATGTTTGATAGCACACAAGGTATTCCTCTGGTATTCGGGAGTTGCATAATCTCATAGTCATGGGAATATGTATAAGTCGTGAAGAAAGCAATAGCAATAAACTAAATGATCATAGTGCTAAGCTAACGGATAGGTCTTGACCCCGTTCATCAAATGACAACACATGTCTATGGCTAGGAAACTTAACCATCTTTGATTAACGAGCTAGTCAAGTAGAGGCATACTAGGGACATTCTGTTTGTCTATGTATTCACATATGTTGGGGATATAACTATTGGGTTAACCCGCCCAGGAGGGGCCGAGTTAAGCCATGGAGGTCTATCAAGACAAAGCCCATAAAGATGTTGAAGATGGCGGTTCACTATGAAGACTCGTTAAAAGACCCAGAGCCCAGAGGCGGCTTAAAGCCCGTAAGTGTAAACCGCCATATATGTATGACTTGTATTATAAGGCATGTGTACTTTAGTCATCGAGCCGTACAGGTTGTTATGGACCGGCCAGGACTCTGTAAGCTGCTGGGCATTAACCTGTGTATATAAAGGGACGACCCAGCAGCGGTTTAAGGCAAGAAACAACAAACCGAAAGCTAGGTCAAGCGTGTTCGCTCCCTCATAATCGAGACATAAGCAATACCACCTCAAACTGGATTAGGCCTTTACCTTCACCGCAAGGGGCCGAACCAGTATAAACTCCTTGTGTCCTTTGTCCCGTTTAACCCCTTTAATCTAACCCTATCGCGATGGCTCCATGACTAAGTCCTTTCGCTAGGACATATGCCGTGGCAACTCCACGACAGTTAGTGCCCACCGTGGGGCCAGCGCACGGTGGTTTTGTGTTCTTAAAGGGCAACTTCGAAGGGATCAAGGGATACGTTGTGGGCTGGATGACCAAGAGTCGCCACGGAAAGCTCTACATCAACGATGCAGGCTGGGGCCCCGAGGCTGGCTCAATTAAGTACGGGTACCGGGTCCCCTTCGGCGGAATTCATGTTTTCATCAGGAAGATCGGCGAACCGGCCCTAAGCCGGACATCTGCACCGACGTCATCGAGACGGCTCAACGTGCACGACCCGCCCGGGTTCAACCCGCCATGAAGCACGCCTTTGTTGGATTCATCCACGGGGCGGAATTTGAGGAAGGATCCATGTGTGGCGGTGATACGGCCATCTATTCTGATGGTGAGTCATCCACAGGTGAGACTACTTCACTATATCAACTGCAAGACGGCAGGCTTGGGGGCTGTTCCGATGGCGATAGTATTCCGGACCCCTATGAGCCGCCAAACCGGGTTGCGATTTTCATGGCTGGTACACAGCCAGGGCAGAATTCTTCGACTGCAGCGGCAATGGTTTCCGGGTCAGCGGCCAGGGTAGGAGGCCCTGTGCACCCGCCGGCTCAGGTCCTATCCAACTTATTGGACAACTTGACAGCATTGTTAACGGTAGAGGCTAACCCGACAGATCCAGTTTTGCATAACGCGGAAGTCCCAAAACTGAGAGATGAGATAGCTCAAGCCAAGGAAGATCTGGCAGTCGAGAATGCGAGGATGATTGCGGAGCGAGCCGCTCTGGATGCTCAGGCACAACAGATCCAGGTTGATTCCTTCCGGCTCTCGTTGGATCAAAATGCTTCAAACAAAGTCATGAGGAGAAGGCACTTTAGTCATTTGCCCCTAGTTTACGAGGCGAGGAACCTCTTCAATACACCTGGTGCAGGGACCAGTGGCCCGCCGGAGGTAAACCGGGTGGTGGCCATACCTAGGATCGGAGCGTCCGCTCAGCCACACACAACAGATCTGCCTCATCTGAATAATACCCCGCCACAGTATGTACCGATGCCACCAGGTCATTACTCTAACCCGTTGGATAATATGATCGCTGCGGCGACACGACTGGCGGCTCTCCTAGTTGAAGGCGAGTCTCCAGCTGCGGTTGAAACAAGGAGGGCTAGAGAGCTTCTTCAGACGGCATTGGTGCAGCATGGGGCTTATTCTTACAGTCGTGAAAGGATTCACTCAACCCCTCGCCCAAGCCGGAGTTACAGTAGACACATGGATTCCCCGACCATTTCAAGCAGTGATAGGCACCGTAACTAGCCTCGTGGGCATGACCCGACGCATGACGGTGCTCAGAATTTGGTGGGCCGGGACGGAGCACGTCGTGAGGCTGAACGGGCGGTTCAACAGGCGGTTCAGCAAGCGGCTCATCCGCCTCCCCCGGTTTATACGACAACTTCGGTGGAGGCCGACGTAACCTCCAGAGCCACTAGCATACCATGTTTAGTACCAGCTCTGCGGAATGAGCGTTTGCCCAAGGGTTTCAACGTACCTCGTAAGGTACCTAACTATATAGCCGACTTACCCCCTAAGGCATGGATTGAGAGTTACGAGATGGCCATGGAGCTGTTGGAGGTCAGCGATGCTGCATGTGCCAAGTACTTCACCATGGTGCTAGATGGGACGGCCCGTAATTGGCTAAAGGGATTGCCTGCTAATTCCATTGGGTCGTGGGCCAAGTTAAAGTCCCGGTTCATCCAAAATTTTAAAGATACGTGCAAGCAGCCCATGTCGATTGTGGATTTGGATGCATGTGCCCAAGAAGAGGGCGATTCAATGACCCATTGGGTGCGCCAGGTCAAAGCCATCCTGCACTCATTGGATAACATTAACGCCGGCTCAGCGGTCCTAATGTTGGAGAAAAATTGTTGTTTTTTTGCCTCTTAAGCAGAAGCTAGGGCGACTCAAGCGCCATTGCAATGACATGGGGGAGCTGATGGCAGCTCTGATTAAATATGCCGACTCTGGCAGTACCAAGGCCCCCGAGTCTGATGATGAAAAGACGGGAAAGGGAAAGACGAGTGGCAATACCAAGGGCCAGCATCATAACCCGGCGAATCAGGGGGGCAATGGTAAAGCGCAAGGCCGATGGCAATTCAGATTTTGTGGCGAACACCAACATGCATAATAATGATCAGCATCGTAAGGGAAAGCCACCTCCTCGGACACGAGGGGCAGCTATCAACCTTGAGAAGATGATGAATGAGCCTTGCCCAAATCATGGTACACGGGAAAGACCGTCCAGTCACCTTTGGAAAGACTGCCAAATTATGAAGGAGTTCAAAAATTCAAATTTGTTTCAGAACAATCATGGGTCGGCCGGCGACTAAGGTTCCGGTTTTCATTGTCCGGGTTATAGTAGTGGTGGTTCTAATTCCGTCTTCCAGGGTCACCCAAGCAATCAAGGCAATCAAGGTGGTTATCATCAACAGTCCGGTCAGGGGAATCAACAGTAGCAATCTGCTTATCAGAGTAACCCGAAGCAGTTGAATAGTGAAAAATACCACATCTTCACCACATGTTTATGTAAGAGGGAACAAAAGCTTCATAAAAGGGCATTAAACACCATTGAGCCGGTGGTTCCCCGTTATTTATGATGGTCTGGGCAGCCCATTATTTGGAGCCGTGAGGATCACCCACCCCGGGTTGATAATCCGGGTCATTTGGCGCTGGTGGTGGCGCCTCAGGTTGGAGGATACAAGTTCACTAAGGTACTCATGGATGGAGGCAGCAGTATTAATATCCTCTACTATGATACTTTCCGTCGTATGGGGGTTGACCGATAAAAACCTTAAGCTGTCAAACACTGTTTTTCACGGTGTGGTACCTGGTAAGTCGGCATATCCGGTTGGTAAGATATCTTTGGAAGTTGCTTTTGGAGAAGAGTATGATTCCAGATCTGAGACGTTGACCTTTGAAGTGGTTAAAATCAAAAGCCCTTATCATGCTCTGTTCGGACAGTCGGCTTATGACAAATTCATGGCACGGCCTTGTTATGTATATCTACAGCTCAAAATGTCGGGTCACAAGGGCACTATAATAGTACATGGGAGTCGCAAGATAGCCTTGGAGTGTGAGGAAGGCGATGCTGCTTATGCTGAGTTTGTTTGTGAGACCGAAGAGTTGAAGTTATACAAGGAGAATGTTGACCCGACAGACATGACGTCTTTGAAAAAGCCAACTACGGAGCATGATCCAGTCTTGAAGTTTAAGTCGGCTGATGACACTAAACTAGTTGATTTCATTCCTGGCAATTCATCCAAGCAGTTCAGCATCAGTGCCAATCTGGATCCGAAATAGGAAAGCGCGCTCATCGGGTTCATCTGTGAGAACCGGGACATCTTTGCATGGAAACCTTCTGACATGCCAGGTGTACAGAGGGAACTCGTTGAGCACACTCTTAATATTGATCCAAAGTTTAAACTTGTCAAGCAATTTCTTCGTCGTTTCGATGAAGAAAGGCGTAAGGCTATTGGTGAGGAAGTGGCCCGGCTCTTGGCAGCTGGGTTTATTGTTGAAGTTTTTCATCCTGAGTGGTTGGCTAACTCAGGTGTTGGTGCTTAAGAAGAACGGCACTCGGCGTATGTGTGTGGACTACACGGACTTAAACAAAGCTTGTCCGGCTGATCCCTTTGCTCTCCCACGTATTTGATCAAATTATTGATGCTATGACGGGTTGTGAGCGTTTGAGCTTTTTGGATGCTTATTCCGGTTATCATCAGTTCAAGATGGCAGTTAAGGACCAGAAGAAGACATCTTTCAACACTCCGTTTGGAGCCTTCTACTATGTGTGTATGCCTTTTGGGCTCAAGAGCGCCCAGGCGACTTACCAGCGATGTGTGCAGAATTATCTTCATAATCAGATTGGGCGCAATGTTCATGCCTATTTGGATGATATTGTGGTGAAGTCTAGGAAGAAGGAGACCCTGATTGATGATTTCAAGGAAACCTTTGACAACCTCTGGATTTATAAGATGATGCTTAACCCGACCAAGTGTGTTTTTGGAGTGCCAGCTGGTAAGCTTTTGGGTTTTCTAGTTTCAAAATGGGGTACTGAGGCTAACCCAGAGAAGATAAAAGGTATCACCTCTCTAGCTAAGCCGGCGTGTATCAATGATGTTCAGCGTTTGGCGGGTCGTATTGCGGCCTTGAGCCGGTTTGTAAGCCGGTTGGGTGAGAAGGCTATCCCTCTATACCAGATGATGAAGAAGACAGATCACTTTGTTTGGAGTGATGCTGCTAATCAGGCATTTGAGTCCTTGAAGATACAATTGGTCGAGCCGCCGGTTCTTGTTGCTCCCGTTGACAAGGAGCCTTTGCTGTTATATGTGGCTGCCAATAGCCGAGCTATTAGTGTAGCCATTGTGGTGGAAAGGAAGGAAGCAGGCAAAGAATATCCGGTTCAACGACCGGTTTATTACATCATTGAGGCCCTTATTGAATCCAAACAAAGGTATCCACATTGGTAGAAGCTTGTACACGGGGTTTTTATGGCTAGCCGGAAGCTGAAACAGTATTTTCGGGGTCATCCTATCACCGTGGTTAGTTCTCCCCCTTTAGGGGATATCATTCAAAACAGAGAAGCCACAGGTCGGACAGCCAAGTGGGCCATTGAGTTTGGACCTCATGGGTTAAAGTATGTGCCTCGTACATCCATCAAGTCTCAAGCACTTGTGGATTTTATCAATGATTGGTCAGAGTTGTAGATGCCTGAGGAGAAGCCAAATAGCACATATTGGACTATCCAGTTTGATGGGTCCAGGCAATTGGAGGGCTTGGGGCTGGAGTCGTCTTGACTTCCCCATGAGGTGATTAATTTTTCTTATGCTCTCCATCTGATGTTCCCTTGTACTAACAATGCAGCTGAGTATGAGGCTGTCGGATTTTGGGTTCCGGCAAAACCCTCAAGGTTCGAACACTGGGGTGCGCGCGAAGATCTCCCCCTACCGATCCACGACCTAACCTCGCTACGATCTTAGAGTCTAGCTCGACGAACTCGCAACACAAGGGACGCAAGATTTATACTGGTTCGGGCCACCATTGTGGTGTAATACCCTAATCCAGTGTGGTGGTGGTGGATTGCTTCTTGGGCTGAGGATGAGCAGTACGAGGGGAAGAACAGCCTCCTAAGGCGAGGTGTTCTTGTGCTTGGCTAACTTGTGTGGTTGTCTTGGTGGAATGGATCCGGTCCAAGATGAGGTCTCCCCGCCTACGATGGTGGCTAGTCCTATATATAGAGGCCCTGGTGCTTTCCCCAAATATTGAGCGGGAAGGGAGCCAACAATGGCCAATTTGAAAGGGGACAGGTAGTACAAGCTATCATGACAAAAGCAGTCTTCACCTGCCAAAGGCTCTGGTGGCGACGCCGTCTTGGGATCCACGCTGACCTCCGTCTTGCCATCCTGCTGGTCTTGGTCTCGTTGCACCGATATGGAGACCTTTGCTTGACGCCTCGGTACTCCTCGCCTGCGCTTGCCTCTTTAGCACCAAAGAGGAAACAAGGACACTATGCATGCTGGTGCCCGCCTGGTCTCGATCGTCATGTCTCACGTCATGGGAACCTCGCGCGGTTTCCCTTGCCTTGATCTCTCCGCCCCTCGCGAGTCAGCCTGATGAGGCCGCTCCCGAGGAGGTCTTGCGTCGTCCGCCTCACGAGGCTTGGCCCCTCGCGAGGGTCTTGAATGCTTGTTGGTGAAGATGAGCCGTATGGGCCCGCTCGTAGGGCCACGCCGTGGGCCGCAGGCAGGCAAGTCTGGGGACCCCCATTCCCAGAACGCCGATAGTAGCCCCGGGGCCCAAGGCACGCTCGGGCTTGGCTTCGAGACGAAGCCAAAGGTCAAGTGTGGAGCTCTGCGGGGCCCCACAGCCTGCGGCCTTGGTCGACGCGTGGTGGTTGATTGGACGTGGGCATCTCCGCTACCCCATGCTGCCTCGGCAACTGCCCGACTTGACGAGTCACTTCTGCATGCATGGGAAAACCATCATTACTTCTAATCATGGGGGGCACTAGTTGGCCTTCTCCTGCTATAAATGGGGAGGGGGGCAAAGCCCCTGTCGCCCATCTCTTCCATTCCGCTCGCTTCTCCCCCCTTCCCCCCTTGCTCCATCATCGGTAGCGATACCAATGGCGCCCGTCCGAAGGTTTTCCACTGCTAGGAAGGGGAAGACTCCCCACGATGAGCCTGGGCCGCTCCCGCCGAAGAAGAGGCCGGTCCACCGCTGTGATGCGGCAGCGATGCAGGTGGTGACGAGGCCTTGGTGCGAGTGGCCCCCTCCTGGGTACCCGTTACCCTTGTACGCCCAAGCTGTAGGCTCGGGAGGAAGAGGTGGCGAGCGGCGGCGCCTGCGCCGCAGCCATGGTCGTCGCACCATGGTGGCGGGCGTCGTCGCCCCTGAAGTCCACGCTGCAGACTCCTCGCGCGAACTCGTGCTGTGGGCGGCGATGCCTCCGAGCACTTGGATCTGCTTCCCCTCTTTCTTCTCTGCCAAGATGCCGCCGAGGGGACCCCTCGAGCTTTGGCTGTAGCACGTCAACTGCGACACGCCGGCGACCGGAGTGGAGGTTGAGGCCGTCTCCTCAGGGAAGATCTTCATGACTTGAGGCTGGGCGAGGTCACTCAGGTGTGTCGTGTGGAAGGCGCCCTCGCTGTCCACTTCGAGTACGACGGCGCCTCCACGTTGTTCGTCAAGGTCTTCGATGAGGAAGGCCACCGCTTGAGTGCTGCCCTGAAGGTGGTCGCCAGGATGACGCAGCGATGGGCGCCGGGCCTGCCGTCGGCCTCACCAGCAGCCCCTCCAGCGATAGCGGCGACTCCTGGTGGTCCAGCGATTCTCCCGAGCCCGTTGAGACTCCGGAGACAAGTGACGATAGCTACATGCCCCCGAGCTCTTGCCGCGCTCGAAGCAGGGCCGCGGCGTCTAGCCGCCGCCGTCGCTGATCTGGAAGGGGTTGGCGCAGGCCTCACATGGCCCACTGTTGATAATGGCGTCGGTGACATCCGGCACGTGTATGTAGAACCCTTAGGAATTCCTTTCCTTTTGTTCCCCGCAAGGAATCGAAACGAACCCCCTGGGGGCATATAAAGTGTATGTAATGCCTTTTGTCGATATTATCTTCATTATGACATTGCGTGGGAGAATATCCTGCTGAGGCTCGGTGAGGGAGTCCGGGATTAGGGGGTCTCCGGACAGCCGGACTCTATCCTTTGGCCGGACTGTTGGACTATGTAGATACAAGATTGAAGACTTCGTCTCATGTCCGGATGGGACTCTACTTGGCGTGGAAGGCAAGCTAGGCAGTACGAATATGGATATCTCCTCATTTGTAACCGACCTTGTGTAACCCTAGCCCCCTCCGGTGTCTATATAAACCGGAGGGTTTTAGTCCGTAGGACAACATACAATCATACCATAGGCTAGATTTTAGGGTTTAGCCTCTCCGATCTCATGGTAGATCAACTCTTGTAATACCCATATCATCAAGAATAAATCAAGCAGGGTGTAGGGTTTTACCTCCATCAAGAGGGCCCGAACCTGGGTAAAACATCATGTTCCCTGCCTCCTGTTACCATCCACCTTAGACGCACAGTTCTGGACCCCCTACCCGAGATCCGCCGGTTTTGACACCGACATTGGTGCTTTCATTGAGAGTTCCTCTGTGTCGTTGTCGTTAGGCTTGATGGCCCCTACGATCATCGATAGCGATACAGTCCAGGGTGAGACTTTTCTCCCCTGATAGATCTTTGTGTTCGGCGGCTTCACATTGCGGGCCAACTCGCTTGGCCATCTGGAGCAGATCGAAAGTTACGTCCCTGGCCACTAGGTCAGGTTTGGAAGCTTAAACTACACGGCCGATATCCGCAGAGACTTGATCTTCGACGGATTCGAGCCTCTGCCTTGTGCGTCACACGGTCACGATGAGTACGATTTAGCTCTACCATTGGACAGTGTTCAGGAGATCGCACCAGCAGCTGCTCCGACCCTCAATTCGGAGCCAGTTGTGCCGTCCATGGACGGGTGGATGGACCCCGCCATGGAGGCTTTATCCTCAGCGGCGATCGAGCCGAACATCGACCTTACCCTACACGAGAGCCGTGTTGTCAAACTGCCGGATCCTTCTCCGGCCACGGACTCCGAACCGCCTGCGCCCGTTCCTAGCGTATCCGATTGGGCGCCGATCATGGAGTTTACCTCCGCGGATATTTTTTAGCACTCGCCCTTTGGCGACATACTGAACTCATTAAGGTCTCTCTCCTTGTCAGAAGGATCCTAGCCGAACTATGTCCAACAGGATTGGGATGTGGATGACGAAGAAAGTCGCTGCCCACCCACCACCCACTTAGTAGCCACTGTCGACGACTTAACCGACATGCTCGACTTCGACTCCGAAGGCATCGACGGTATGGACGAGGATGCGGGAGACGAAGAGGAACCACTGCCCATAGGGCACTGGACAACCACCTCATCATATGATATATACATGGTGGACACACCCAAAGAAGGCAATGGCGACGAGACAGCGGAGGATGACCCATCCAAGAAGCAACCCAAGCACCGACGTCAGCGACGCCGCTCTAAGTCCCGCCAAAGCAAAAGTGGTGATACCGGCACAGGAGATAATAGCACTCCGGATAGTGCCAAAGATGGCAACAATCCCCCCAGCACGATTTAGGGCAGGAGGAGGGAGAAGCCAGCCCTCCTGAGAGAGCGGCAGATGAAGAGGAGGAGGATGATAATTACATGCCTCCTCCGAAGACGAGGCAAGCCTCGACAATGATGAATTCGTCGCGCCAGCGGATCCCGTCGAACAAGAGCGCTTCAAACGCCGGCTCGTAGCCACGACAAATAGCCTTAAGAAAAAGCAGCAGCAGCTTCAAGCTGATCAAGATCTGCTAGCTGACAGATGGACTGAAGCCCTTGCGGCCGAGGAATATAAACTCAAACGCCCCTCCAAGAGTTACCCAAAATGCAGGTTGCTACCCCGACTAGAGTAAGAAGCATATGACGCGGCTGATCAGCCACCTCGTGGCCATGACAGAGAGGCCTTCCATCCAAAAGCTCAGCCTGAACCCCAACGCCATTCAAATCAAAAGGCATGGGGAAATACGCCAGACCTACGAGACGTATTGGAGGACAAAGCAAAACATGCAAGATCGATCTACGGATCACGAGGGCATGCCACTATGCGAGACGATAATCATCACGTCGGATACAGTAAAAGTAAATCCGGTCGGGCCGAGCATAGCGAGCAAGACTCATTGGAGCTGCGTCGCGATATAGCCCAGTACAGAGGCGCCGCACACCCCCTATACTTCACAGACGAAGTAATGGATCATCAAATCCCATAGGGTTTTAAACCCGTAAATATAGAATCATACGACGGCACAACAGATCATGCGGTATGGATCGAGGATTTCCTCCTGCATATCCACATGGCACGCGGTGACGATCTACATGCCATTAAATACCTCCCACTCAAACTCAAAGGACCAGCTCGGCATTGGCTCAATAGCTTGCTAGCAGAGTCCATTGGCTGTTGAGAAGATCTGGAAGCCACATTCCTCGACAACTTTCAGGGCACTTATGTGCGACCACCATATGCCGATCGCTGGAGCCACATAGTCCAGCAGCCAGAGGAATCGGCCAGGCAATTCTGGACACGGTTCCTAACAAAGAAAATCAAATCGTCGACTGTCCGGATGCAGAGGCCCTAGCAGCTTTCAAGCACAACATCCGCGACGAGTGGCTAGCCCGGCACCTTGGTCAGGAAAAGCCGAAATCTATGGCAGCCCTCACGACACTCATGACCCGCTTTTGTGCGGGAGAAGACAGCTGGCTGGCTTGCAGTAATAACATATCAAAGAGCCATGGTACTTCAGATACCAAGGACGGTAATAGCAGGTCACATCGCAACAAACATAAGCGCCGCATTAACAGCGACAATACCGAGGATATGGCAGTCAATGCCGGATTCAAAGGCTCTAAACCCGGTCAGTGGAAAAAGCCATTCAAAAGAAGCACTCTGGGCCCATCCAGTTTGGACCGTATACTCGATCGCTCGTGTCAAATACACGGTACCCCCGACAAGCCAGCCAACCACACCAACAGGGATTGTCGGGTGTTCAAGCAGGCCGGCAAGTTAAATGCCGAAAACAAAGAGAAGGGGCCACATAGCGATGACGAGCAAGAGCCCCGGCAGCCGAACACCGGAGGACAGAAGAGGTTCCCCCCACAAGTGCGGACAGTGAACATGATATATGCAACCCACATCCCCAAGAGGGAGCGGAAGCGTGCGCTCAGGGACGTATATGCGTTGGAGCCAGTCGCCCCAAAGTTCAACCCATGGTCCTCCTGTCCGATCACCTTCGATCGCAGGGACCACCCTACTAGTATTCATCATGGCGGATTTGCCGCACTGGTCCTAGACCCAATCATTGACGGATTTCACCTCACTCGAGTCCTTATGGATGGCGGCAGCAGCCTGAACCTGCTTTACCAGGACACAGTGCGCAAAATGGGTATAGACCCCTCAAGGATCAAATCCACAAAAACGACCATTAAAGGCATCATACCAGGTGTAGAGGCCCATTGCACAGGCTCAGTCACACTGGAAGTGGTCTTCGGATCCCTAGATAACTTCCGAAGCAAAGAGTTAATCTTTGATATAGTCTCATTCCGCAGTGGTTATCATGCACTGCTCGGGAGAACCGCAGTTGCAAGATTCAAAGCGGTACCACATTATGCATACCTCAAACTCAAGATGACAGGACCTCGAGGGGTCACTACAGTTAATGGAAACACAAAGCACTCTCTCTGAACGGAGGAGCACACCGCGGCCCTCGCAGCGGAAGCGCAAAGCAGCCTCTTAAGGCAATCCACTAGTTCGGTGTTTAAGGACCCGAACACCTTCAAGTGCGCCCGGAGTAATCGGCAACAGGACTGCCTGGCACATTCTGAGCTCGCATAGCAATGCGGCCCCCACCCCGGCCCAAGCCAAACGGTGAAACTCATGCCACGCGTACATAATTACGCATTAAAAATACCATGGGCACAGGTAGGGAGGGGCACGATTACGGCACGCTCCAAGACGCGGCTTAAACCGCACTAGGGGCCTCCTGCTTTGTTATTTTTCTCTTTCAGGACTTTAATATCTGGAAACCCTGTCCGGCAGCATGATTGCCGAACATATGATGCAGCAACCAAGAAGGCAGAAAGCTACGTCACACCATGGAACTCCCAGGTGGATTATGATAACGAGTGAAATACTTGCTTTAATACTATTCTTCAGCTTGCCCTTGGAGGGGACATAGTCCTACTTTTTTCTTATCACACTACATGTATCATTCTGCTTTAACGCACCTTTTGAATAAACAATGCATAGCATCAAGACTATTATTGCATTCTTATATATATATATATATATATATATATATATATATATATATATGTGTGTGTGTGTGTGTGTGTGTGTGTGTGTGTGTGTGTGTGTTCATTCATGACATCCAGCACCCGTACACTCTGGTATGGCCAATACGCTAGGGGCTTAAGCATTCCCCATAATACGGCGTGAGAAGTCCAACCACTTTCAACAGTGGGGCACCCCGAACTTATAGCATTATATGCATCAGCTCCGAATCATGTCTTGGGTCAATAGTTGGGTTTGCCCGGCTCCCATGTTTTCGTACCTTACATTCCACTATATCGGCTAAGGTAGCACTGGGAGAACTAATGCGATTGTGCCCCGGTTCTGCTGGGCTAAGCACCTCAATAGAGAAAGCTAAAACTGACTGTCATGATAAGGCAAGAGACTGGTCGCTGTTCGAGAGGTTTTCGAGTCCTTAAAGACTTATACCTCTTAGAGCGAGGAGTCGGCCCTGTCCGGCTTAAGGCGTGTATCGCACCCCGAATTCGGCCTTCCGAACACTAGGGGCTTCGCCGAAATTTAAAATTATAGAATTCTATGGCTAAGTGAGAGTGATAACGCATTATAGTCTGATTGCCTTGTTCGTTGTGCTGAGCACCTCCCTCGAAGGACCCAAAAATGGGAACAAGAGTGCTCAGGTTTATCCCGAACACCCTATCACTCGTGGCATGGGGGCAGAAGCCGACGACTAGCCATCTCTCAGATTTGATAAACAGCCGAACAGAAGGTAATATTTTAAATTCAAACAAGCATTGCATAGCGCATATGAACAAGTTTTCATGAATACAGGATTACACGAGCGAGTTCACTCAAATATTATATCTTTCATACACTCGTCCGCTATGAGACGAGAACCCTTCAGGACACCCTCATAGTACATCTCGGGATGGCGATGCTCCTTGCCCTCTGGCGGCCCTTCCTTGATCAGCTTCACAGCGTCCAGCTTGGCCCATTGCACCTTCACACGGGCGAAAGCCCGGCGTGCACCTTCGATGCAGACGGACCGCTTAATGACTTCCAGCCGTGGGCAGGCATCCACAAGCTGCCTCACCAGGCCGAAGTAGCTGTTGGGAAAGGCGTCGCCAGGCCACATCCGGACTATAAAGCCCTTCATGGCCTGTTCGGCCGCCTTGTGTAGCTCGACCAGCTGCTTCAGCTGGTCGCTCATGGGCACCGGATGTTCGGTCCCAGTATACTGAGACCGGAACAACTTCTCAGTGGAACTTCCCTCCTCGGCCCAGTAAAATTTGGCGGCATCCGACACGCTGCGGGGAAAATCTGCGAATGCTCCTGGAGAGCTCCGGATTTGGGTAAGTAACAAGTAATTTACTTTTACATGCTTGCTTTGCATATAGAATGCCTTACCCGCCGCTATCTTCTTCATTGCATCAATCTCCTGGAGGGCCTTTTGGGCTTCAGCCTTGGCATTCTTTGCGCTCTCAAGGGCCGCGGCAAGCTCGGACTCTCGCATCTTCAAGTCAGGCTCCAACGCCTCGTGCTTCGTCACGAGAGCATGGAGCTCTTGCTGCACCTCGCCCACCCGAGCCTCCTGCCTTTCCCGCTCGGTGCGCTCCTTGGCCGCTTTGTTTTCGGCCTCGGATAGCGCTTGCTTCAGGGTCGCCACCTCGGTCGTGGCCCCTAGCAAATTTACGATGATCCTGTTATTTTGCAATCGCATTATTTTTATATATACCCATAGACTAGGTACTGCTTACCTTTGTTCTCCTCGAGCTGCCTCTTGGCAAGGCCGAGCTCTTCCTTGGACCCTTGGAGGTCCTGCTTCAGTGCGGCGACCTCCGCAGCCAGTGCGGCAGAGGCTAGCAGCGAAGCCTGCATACGCATATAGACATACTTATATTAGACTCCTGCGATATTGTTTGATCCTCTGTTCGGTTTTTCTTTGTGAACACCGAACAGAGCATCAGGGGCTACTGTCTATGCGGTAACATTTTTCCTGTATTCCAAAAACTTACCTCAAAGCCTGTTAGAAGGCTGGCACATGCTTCAGTCAGTCCGCTCTTGGCGGACTAAACCTTCTGGACCACCGCACTCATAATAGTGCGGTGCTCTTCGTTGATGGAAGCACTGTGAAGCGCTCCCAGTAGATTGTCTGGTGCCTCTAGATGGACAGAGGTCACCGGCACAGGCGTCTTGCCCCTCTTGGAAGGAGGCCGCCTGCCCGAGTCCGGAACCACTGGTGAAAGTGCGTTATATCGACTAGAGGGGGGTGAATAGGCGATTTTTATGAATTCTTCACTGAGGAATTTGACGGTGAGGAAATTCCTTAGTGAAGAACTACTAGCAGCAGAATAAGTAATCAGAAGTAAATATAACTGAAGACAAGCATGGTCATCATGATGAAATGAAGACAAGCACAGAGTACTGAAAGCGTAATCACAGGATAACACAGGATGAAGACAAATAGACTGAAGAAATTGAACTGAGGAAATTGAGAAAGTCTTCAGTCAAAGTCTTCAAGCACAGATATGAACAAGCACACAACACAGTTATGAGGAAATGAAAGAGTTGAGGAAATAGAACCAGTAAGCTTGGTGAAGACAATGATTTGTTAGACCAGTTCCAGCTGATGTCTCAGTTGTACGTCTGGTTGGAGCGGCTGAGTATTTAAACTCGAGGACACACAGTCCCGGACACCCAATCCTGAACACGCAGCTCAGGACACCAAGTCCTCACCGTATTCTCCTTGAACTAAGGTCACACAGACCTCGTCCAATCACTCGTGGTAAGTCTTCAGGTGACTTCCGAACCTTCACAAACTTGGTCACTTGGCGATCCACAATTCCTCTTGGATGCTCTAGACCATGACGCCTAACCGTGTGGAAGAAGCACAGTCTTCAAAGGTAACAAGCGTCGGGTCCACACAGGATCAATCTCTTAAGTGATGCTCAATCAGTTGGGGTTTGTAGGTGTTTTGGTTTGGGTTTTTCCTCACTTGATGATTTTCGCTCAAAGTCCTCGGAGGATGGGTTGCTCTCAAATGACAAGTGTTAGTTTCTCTCGGAGCAGCCAACCAGCAAGTGGTTGTAGGGGGCGGCTATTTATAGCCTAGGGAGCAGCCCGACATGATAAGACATAAATGCCCTTCAATGATATGACCCTTAGGTGGATAGATATTTTGGGACAGCTCGCGCATAGCACAGCAACGGCCGGAATTTTGAGTAGCAAAATCCTCAGGGCTATCATGTTCCTCACTGTGTAGACAATCCGCACTGGCGAATTTCTAACTCCTTAGTCAGAACAAATTCCTCAGAGACCAGAAGAACTTCATCTCTGTCACTGAAGAATATGACTGGACTGTATGAGATTTCCAATGGCTTCACTCGAAGGGATTGGTAGGTATAGGATTTTGAGTTGAGCATCACATGGAAATTTTTCCTTAGTATTTCCTCGACCCCCTTTAATAGTACGGTGTTTCCTATGACTCAAGAAAGAGAAAAAGAAACTACAAAAACAAAAGTCTTCACGCTTCATATTCCTCACATGAATACCAAGTCTTCAAGGTCACACAAATTTCTTCACTTTCAAAGTCTTCAGAAAGTCTTCAGAAATCCAAAGTCTTCAGTCGAAGAACTTCATTTTTAGGGGTCGACTTTCTCTGTAAATATCAAACTCCTCATAGACTTATAGACATGTGTACACTCACAAACGCATTAGTCCCTTAACCTATAAGTCTTCAATACATCAAAATCACTAAGGGGCACTAGATGCACTTACAATCTCCCCCTTTTTGATGACTGATGACAATATAGGTTAAGTTTTCAACGGAGATAAACAAATGAAGTGTAAATACTGATATTGAGGAATTTGATTGCAAGATATAGAAGAACTCCCCCTGAAGATGTGCATAGTGAGGAATTTGATTTTGAAGCAATGCACACTTGAAGAGTTGAATCATGGAGATCTCCCCCTATATCTTATAATTCATACATGCATTTGACATATAAAAGTGAAGAATTTGAAATGCATGATGAAATATGGTGACTGATGTAATTCAGCATGCGTGCATTATCATATATGAGGAATAAGCATGCAGAAAAGCATATCAAAAGTATCAGAGCACCATCGGGTTTAAGTTTACAACTCGATCCAATAAAGTCCCAGAAGAACGAGAGTTGTAACTTAACAAAAAAACGCCCATATAGAATGATCCGCTTGAAGACTAACTCAAAATTCTCCCCCTTTGTCATCAAATGACCAAAAAGATCGAATATGAGGACTAACGCCCCTGAAGAATATCAAGTTGATAAAGGAGCGCCAGTGTTGTTGGGGTCGTTTGTTGTAGTAGGGCCTGCCACAGTGTCGTCCAAGTCTTCATTCTCATCAGTGTCACGCGATGAAGAAAATGAGCTGGCCACCAAAGAAGGAACCTTGACCTTCTTGAATTTCTTCGGTGGAGGTGCAGACCAGTCAAAATATTCCTTAAGATCCATTTTCTTCAGATCATCTTCACGATACAGATGTGATAGCATTGCCCAGGTGCGACCAAAAACTTCATGGAGGTAGTAATGGTTTTTCTTCACTGCATTGTGTGTAGTAGTCATGTTGTGAAGAAATGAACCAAATTGACGCTTAACCCATTTATGATTTCGATCCACCTTCTGGTGAAGACTAAACAGAAGCTCACGATCAGTCATCACACGAGGAGCAGTGGCTTGAGGTGTAGACTTGGGTGCATTGGCAGAGTCATGTGTGGCAGAGTCATCATTGGTGGAATAAGAGGCAGCTTTGCGAAACTGACCATCCAATGGACGAATGCCTTCATTTATAACAACTGGTGCCTTAGCCTTTTCATCAATTGACGAATAGGTCTGCTTGAGGACTTCAATCGGGGGCAAGTAGCTAAGATGATTCTGAAAATCAGCTTTGTAGTTGAGTGAAGACCTTGTCCTGAGTAATCTCATAATCCAAGGTGCATAAGGCTTCAGCTCAAACGGATACGGTGCAACATTTGCCAGAGTCCTCATGAAGAAATCGTGATAATTGACAGGAATGCCATGAATGATGTTGAATACCAGATTCTTCATGATGCCAACAATTTCCTCATCAGATGAGTCATGGCCTTTGATAGGACTCATTGTCCTCATAAGAATACGATAGACAGTTCTGGGCACATAAAGCAATTCCTTCACGAGGAATTTGGTTCGTGGGGCCTGACCTGGCTTCAAAGGTTTCATCAGAACCTGCATTTGGTGATTTGTAAGCTCAGGTTCACTGTAGATGCAACGAGCTTCTTCAAGGGGAGGACTGAGTGGCAAGGCACGAAGCAATTCAGAAGCTGGTGTTGTGTAGTGAGTGTTTTCAGACATCCAGTCCAGCACCCATGAATTCACATCTTTAGAATCTCATGTGATGTGCAGCGTCGCATAAAATTGAAGAATCAGTTCTTCATTCCAATCATAGATGTCAGAGCAAAAATTTAACAGTCCAGCGTCGTGAAGAACACTGAGGACTGGCGCGAAGCACGGCAAAGATTCCATATCCACATGAGGAATGTGCTCATGGTAGAAGATTTTCTCTTTGTTGAACAACACTGAGGAATACAAATTGGCTTGACTAGCAGTCTAGAAACGCCTCTTCCTAATGCGAGTAGAGTTATAAGGGTTGTAGTCTTCGAAGAATACATGCTCGCCGAAGAAATCATCAGCCTTGAACTTTTGCTTGCGTGAGAATGGATCCTTTGGCTTGGGTAGAGGAGTGTCAGTGAGTTGCATCACGACCTCAGGAATCGTAATCTCGGGATCTTCAGGCTGAGGAATTTATGGTTCCTCTTCAGTGGCAGTCTGCGTCTTCACATGTTCAGCAGCAGCAGTTTCTTCAGCACTAGTGGCTGGAATTTCCTCATGTATAGATGAAGTGGGGTGAGTTTCTTTAGAGCCCATTTGAACAGTTTGTGCGGGGGACTGAGGTATTTGCTGCAACGGTGTGAACATTGGAGAGTTTGGATGTTGACTTTCCCAGAAATCATCACTCATCACTGGTGTGGAGCAGCCAACGTCCACATCTTCATCTTCCATTTCTTCAATGCCGGCCTCTTCAGCTATGAACTGAGGCATAGGCGAGGAGATAACAGGTGTTGAAGGGATCGTATCCACTTCAATTTCTTCATCAATCTGCTCTGACGAAGCAGTAGAATGATTTTCTTCATCAGATCCGCTAGGGATCTCATATTCTTCACCAAAAGGAACAAGGTCCTTTGATGGCATGGTTGAGATCGGAACAACATCAATGGGATTAGCAAATGAACTGGTAAAAGGCTTCATCTTCTTTGGAGCTGAAGAATCTGAAGTAGCTGATGCTTTCCTTTTCTTCACTGCTGCACGCTCTGCAGCCTTGGTTTTCTTCACATCTGATGCAGATGGAAGGATCGGAGTTGGTGTTGGCGCAGGAGGAGCAGAGGAATCTGGTTGATTTTCTGCAGGCACAACTGATGCAGTTGCCTTGATTTCTTCAGTTTCTTCAGGCGCACCACTAGTGGATGCCCTGGCAATTTCTTCAGCGACTGGAATGCAGTCATCAGCCCTGGAACTCACATTTTCTTCAGCAGCCTGATTTTCATCAGCGGTGCTGGCATGTTCTTCAGTTGGCTGAGCAGATGCTTCAGCCTGAGGAACTTCCTGTTGTGTTGGGGCTGCAACATTTTAGGTGAAGTTATCAGCAAGTCTCACAAAACGAACATTGGCTCCAGGCCAATCAGCATGGTATGCGTCAAATTCATCACTGAGTTTCTTGATCTCAGTTTGAACAGCGACAAGTTCTTCAGTTGTCATAGAGACAACGTTTTTCTTCAGATAGCGCTCCTTCTTGTACTGCGCTTTCTTGATCTGCCTAGCCTTCTCAAATTTCCATTTTCTTCTTGTATGAAGTGAGTCAGCATGTGACTTTGGCCAGGAGTCAGCTTGAAGTCAGGCATGGGAGTGTTGGGGTCCTTGTTCCAAACGTCAATGTATTCGAGGATCAACTTGGGATCCAAAAGAAGTGGCACATTTGTTCCCTTGGCTCTAGCGTCCCTGACTTGCCTATTTCTGATGATTTCAGCAAGTTCATCATCATCAGCTTCGTCTTCTTCAGACGGCACTTGGAAGGCGACCTGCTTCTTCTGAGGACTTGGGCGAGGACCTCGTCCAGCAGTGGCCTTTGTCTTCAGTAGAGAGGGTCCCGTTGAGGAATTTGGTGTAGCTGAGGAACTAGCTGAAGCTCCTGAGGCAATTGAGATGCCAGTAGTCCTTTGGCACGTGGCGAGATGCACAGGTGCAGAGGACTTTGCCAGAGCGGCCGAAGACTTTGGCGGAGGAGCTGAGGACTTTTGAGGAGTAGGAGCTGTATGAGGAATTTGCCGTGAGGGCATTGAGGATTCTGGCCGTGAGGGCATTGCTGAGGAACTTGGCCTTGAGGGCACTGTTGGTGAAGCACTTGGCTTGCGCGCAGGCTTCTTTGACATAGCCTTCTTCGGCTTGACAGTAGAGGCCTCAGCAGAGGCAGCAGCAGCAGAGTCTTCATTGAATTTCCTCACTGCTTCTCTGGCTTGCTTAGCCAACTTGGCTTGGTGCTTGGCCCATTCATCACGATAGTCCTCACTGCGCTTGAGGCTGGTGAGATCTGCTATTTGGCCAGGTGCCAATGGAGGTCTTGGGCATGGAAAATTGAGTGTGAATTTCTTCATGTATTTGGGAGTGACATATCTGTACTCCCTTCACTCTCTAGCCCATCTCATTTCTATCTTCTGAATGCGCACCTTGCGCTGATTTTTGTCTTCCTCAGGAGGTGTGCAGTACCCAGCATATATATCATCAGGGATCTCAAACGCTGTGTTGACCTCAACCCTCTTTCCTCCTTTTTGTGGCTTCTTACCGTCAGCCATTTTCTTCGGTTGAGGAATTTGAAAAATTGAATTCTCTAAAGAAGTATGCAACTTTTCTTCGAGGAACGCTGCAAATGAGTTAAGTTGATGAGAACCTAGTGATTCAGCAGCTGACATGAGTACCTATGAACAGAGTATAGTTGCGAGGAATTTGGAGAGGTCATATGCGTTCTCAGAAGGTTTTGTAAAAAGAACAAGTTTGAGGAATTTTACCAGATGAGTCTTGAAGAATTTCACTAAGCGTTCTTTGTCTTAGGTTCCAGAGATGTGTTGATCAAAAATCCACACATTTGAGGAATCTTGAAGAAAAACATAGCTTAGAGAAACGAATCAAAAACAGATGATATGAGAAGTGTTTTAGTGTGTGAAGATATGAAGAAAAACACCTTTGAAGATTTTGTAGATAATCATTCGAATCAACGAGGGAAGTAAAAGTAACTTTTAATTACCCTGGATGAAGAACACGACGAACAGTGAAGTGGAGAGGTGAAGTTCGTCTATGTAGATCTTCCACGCCCTAACTCGGCGGAGGAAGACGGCTACGGCGGCGGCGGAGTGAAGATTTCCGTGGCCGGCGCAAGTACGGCGGCGACGAGGTCGAGGGAGTGAAGCTCTTCCTCACCGGCAACGATGAAGTAGCGGCGGCGCTAGGGTTTGAGAAGCTCGAGCTGGAGAGAGGTTGAGCGGAGTAAAAGAAGTGAGGAAGGGGAAGAGGGGTATTTATAGCCACGGTGAAAAATTGTTCGCCCGAAGAAATTGGACGAACGTGCCCCTGACCCTTCTCATTCGCTTGACATGTGTCACCCATGTACTGAGAGGTGGAGATCATGTGTGATCATGGGTGAATGGATAAGTGTATTGTGGGATGCGAAACGGTTTGAGCGGCAAAGCCGAAAATTTAGATAAGATAGGTTTTAAAGTTCCGTTCGCAATTTCTTTAGCTGACTAGGACACAGTGAAGATTTTGAACGAGTTTCAAATAGAACGCACATGAAGAATTTGTTAACAGATTGGGTTGAGTATAGCATAGAGGAGGAAAGGGTCCGATAACATTCACTTAGCAGAAAAACCAACTTGAAGAATTAGCAATAAGTGAATGTTGTAGAGGACATAAACTCATATATATATATATATATATATATATATATATATATATATAGCCAATGAAGAAAAACGATGGAAACAGTGAAGACAATGCAAAGTTGAAGAATATGAACAATTGCGGAATTTCAACTTTTGGTGGTGGCGTGACCCACCGTATAAGAATGATGATATCAGACACCGCGTATAATTATCGTAGGGCTCTGAGAATCAAATTCTTCGTTAATTTCTTCACACAAAGAGTGTTATTCTTCATTGATTGAAGAAAAACGTTTCTTCATGTGTTGCACATCTAAGTCATCAATTTTGCATAAGTGTTAGGATGAGTGTCCTTTTCAAAGAACATTCGAAGATTCTAGGATATTTAGCTCACACCGCAACTTGCAAAATCTCTTCTCATCCAAGGGCTTTGTGAGGATATCGGCTAGTTGTTCTTCAGTCTTCACATTCTCAATAGAAATGTCGCCCTTCAACACATGATCATGAAGAAAATGATGACAAATCTGAATGTGCTTTGTCTTCGAGTGTTGAACTGGGTTGTGAGCAATCTTGATGGCACTCTCATTGTCACAGAAGAGAGGCACATTCTTCATGTTGACTCTGTAGTCCTTGAGAGTTTGCTTCATCCATAGCAATTGAGCACAGCAAGAACCAGCGGCAATATGCTCAGCTTCAGCAATAGATAGTGATACACAATTCTGTTTCTTCGAGGACCAACAAACCAAAGATCGTCCGAGGAAATGACATGTACCAGATGTTGACTTGCGGTCCACACGATCACCAGCATAGTCAAAGTCAGAATATCCAATGAGATCAAAAGCCGAGCCCTTGGGGTACCATAATCCAAGTGTTGGTGTGTGAGCTAGATATCGAAGAACATGCTTCACAGCCTTATGGTGTGATTCCTATGGTGTAGCTTGAAATCGGGCACACATGCAAACACTAAGCATTATGTCTGGCCTAGATGCACATAAGTACAATAAAGAGCCAATCATGGAGAGGTATACCTTATGATCGAAGTCGATACCATTTTCATCAGTGCATAGATGGCCATTTGTGGGCATAGGAATTTTGACACCTTTGCAATCTTGCATGCCGAATTTCCTCAGTACATCCTTGAGGTATTTCTCCTGAGATATGAATATGCCATTGCGTTGTTGACGAATTGGAAGACCTAAGAAGAATTTCAACTCTCCCATCATAGACACTGGATATTCTTCACTCATCATATAGGCAAATTCATCACTATAACGTTGGTCAGTACAGCCAAAGATAATATCATCAACATATATTTGGCACACAAACAATTCACCATCATAAGATTTAGTGAAAAGATGAAAGTGCAACTATCCCTATGTGGTTTTGGTAATTCATAACAACATATAGCTCATTGAGCTAATGCTATTCCAAGATGATTATTTCAAGAAAGCTCAATGATTGGCATGGCATGGATGGTGAAAGTGGAACCCTCAAAATGCTAAGGACAAAGGATTGGCTCAAGCTCAAAAGCTCAAGACTCTTCATTTTATATTTTAGTGATCCAAGATCACATTGAGTCTTTAGGAAAAGCCAATACTATCAAGGAGGGATGAGGTGTTGCTTAATGAGCCTCTTGCTTCATGTGCTTAGTGATATGCTCCAAAACCCTCAACTACATTCCATATCCACATTTGACCTAAACCCTAAGCCAAACTCGGCCCTACCGATTCTTTCAACCCGGCGTCACCGAGTTTCACTTGTCATAGCCATTGCCAAACCCTAGCAAATCGGTTCTACCGATAGGGATCTCAGGCTCACTGAGATGGGATTGCAAACTCTCTGTTTCCCTGTCGTAACTTTTCGGTCTCACCGAAAGAGTGGACCAGTCCCACCGAGATTGCAATGTGAATTCAGTGTTTCCTTTTTGTAACTTTTCGGTCTCACCGAAAGAGCAAATCGGTCCCACCGAGTTTACCTGACCAACTCTCTGGTTAGATTATTACCAAAATCGGTCTCACCGAGTTTGTGTAATTGGTCTCACCGAGATTACGTTATGCCCTAACCCTAACAAAATCGGTCCTACCGAGTTGCATGTCAGTCCCACCAAAAATCTCTAACGGTCACTAGGTTTACTATTTCGGTCTGACCGAGTTTGTTGATTCGGTCCCACCGAGATTGGTAAATTGTGTGTAACGGTTGGATTTTGTGTGGAGGCTATATATACCCCTCCACCTCCTCTTCACTCGTGGAAAGAGCCATCAGAACACATCTACACTTCCAACTCATCTGTTCTGAGAGAGAACCACCTACTCATGTGTTGAGACCAAGATATTCCATTCCTACCATATGAATCTTGATCTCTAGCCTTCCCCAAGTTGCTTTCCACTCAAATCTTCTTTCCACCAGATCCAAATCCTATGAGAGAGAGAGAGTTGAGTGTTGGGGAGACTATCATTTGAAGCACAAGAGCAAGGAGTTCATCATCAACACACCATTTGTTACTTCTTGGAGAGTGGTGTCTCCTAGATTGGCTAGGTGTCACTTGGGAGCCTCCGACAAGATTGTGGAGTTGAACCAAGGAGTTTGTAAGGGCAAGGAGATCGCCTACTTCGTGAAGATCTACCGCTAGTGAGGCAAGTCCTTCATGGGCGATGGCCATGGTGGGATAGACAAGGTTGCTTCTTCGTGGACCCTTCGTGGGTGGAGCCCTCCGTGGACTCACGCAACCGTTACCCTTCGTGGGTTGAAGTCTCCATCAACATGGATGTAGGATAGCACCACCTATCCGAACCACGGGAAAAACATCCGTGTCTCCAATTGCGTTTGAATTCTCCAAACCCTTCCCTTTACATTCTTGCAAGTTGCATGCTTTACTTTCCGCTGCCAATATACTCTTTGCATGCTTGCTTGAATTGTGTGATGATTGCTTGCCTTGTCCTAAAATAGCTAAAATCTGCCAAGAACTAAAATTGGGAAAAGGTTAAGTTTTTATTTAGTCAAGTAGTCTAATCACCCCCCCTCTAGACATACTTTCGATCCTACAAGTGGTATCAGAGCCTTGGTCTCAATTTGCTTTGATTTCCATAGCTTTTGGTGGTCATAGCCTTGGTTTCACAACCTAGGAGAGTATGGCGTCTAGTGAGGGAAATTATCACCGTAGAGGTCCTTACTTTGATGGTACTAATTTTGCTAGTTGGAAGCATAAAATGAAAATGCATATTCTTGGACATAACCCCGCCGTTTGGGCTATTGTGTGTGTTGGTTTGCAAGGTGACTTCTTTGATGGGAGAGAACCAAACCGTGAAGCTACCGCGGATGAGTTGAAGATGTTGCAATACAATGCTCAAGCTTGTGATATTCTCTTCAACGGATTGTGCCCCGAAGAATTCAACAAAATCAGTCGTCTTGAGAATGCAAAGGAAATTTGGGACACTTTGATTGATATGCATGAAGGTACCAACTCCGTCAAGGAATCCAAATTGGATGTGCTTCAAAGACAACTTGACAAGTTCAAAATGAAGGATGGTGAAGGTGTCGCTGAAATGTACTCTAGGCTTGCTCTCATCACAAATGAGATTGCCGGCTTAGGAAGTGAAGAGATGACCGATAGATTCATCATCAAGAAGATTCTAAGAGCC
This sequence comes from Triticum monococcum, assembly GCA_034509565.1. Lineage (NCBI taxonomy): Eukaryota > Viridiplantae > Streptophyta > Magnoliopsida > Poales > Poaceae > Triticum > Triticum monococcum. Next base: position 357,647,035 of record CM067845.1, on the reverse strand, counting down.
TTGGATGGAAAATATGATACCGTGTGGACATTGATCCAAATGATGCCCAATTACAAAGATCTCAAGCCAACGGAGGTAATTGGAAGAATTGTTGCTCATGAGATGTCACTTAAGGATAAAGAGGAACTTCACAACAAATCAAGTGGTGCCTACAAAGTCTCATGTGAAGCCCCTACATCATCAAGTGAGAAACAAAACTTCAATGAAGAATTGAGCTAAAAGGTGAAGAACTTCAACAAATTCTACAAGAGTAGAAGCAAAGATAGAAGCTCCAAGTCAAGGTCCTACAATGACAAAAGATCTTCTAGTCGAGAGCGAAACTGCTACAATTGTGGAAGACCCGGACACTATTCCAATGAGTGTACGGCTCCCTACAAGAGAAGAGAAGACTCTCCAAAAAGAAGAAGCAAAAGAGAAGAATCACCACCAAGAGAGAGAAGGAGTAGAGATGATCGTTATGAACGAAGATACTCACGGAGAAGCAAGGATTCGGAAAGGAAGGAAAAATCGTCAAGGAGTTACACAAAACGAAGACATCAAGCTCATGTTGGTGAATGGGTATCCGGCTCCGACTCCGACAACCACTCCGAGAGAAGTTATCACTCCGATTCCGAATATACTCAAGATGAAGGTGTTGCCGGTCTAGCACTTGTGTCAACCAACTCCTACGACATATTTGACTCACCAAATGAGGGAATTGGAAGTTGCTTCATGGCCAAAGGTCCTAAGGTAACACACCCCGAGTATGTTGATTTTAATAGTGATGAAGATGACTTGTTAGGTGATGATGATTTACTTGTTGACAACTCTAGTGATGAATACTATGATGAAACATCAATTAATCATGCTAATCAAGATAAAACGAATGACAATGATAAGGAGAAGATTGAGGCTCTAACTAAAGAACTAAACACTCTTAAGTTAGCTCATGAAACTATCTTCGAAGATCATCGAGAACTTTTAAGAGCTCATGAGAAGTTACGCTTTGAAAAGCTCAATCTTGAGCAAGAGCATGAGTTTTTAAAGGCAATCAATGATGATCTCCACAAGAAAAGTTCTTCTTACATTGCCAATCGTTTACTCTTATCCACTTACATGCCTCAAGTCAAGTCTAGTAACAAGAACAAGAAAGATTCTTCCTCTAGTAGTAACAATGATCATGCTAAATCCAATATTGTTGCTTCTAGTAGTTCTCTTGATTCCACTAATGATTCTCTTAGCCAAGTTACACTTGAGCAAGAAAATAGCTTATTAAAGGGAATTATAGAGAAAGGAGTGTACAAAAGCCTTGCCGGGAGTAAGCAATTCGAGGAAATTGTGCGCAAGCAAGGAAGGCACCGGAAGAATCAAGGTGTTGGTTTTGAACGAAAGTTCAATGCCAATGGAGTTGAGTGGGAAGAAGATCAATACCCCAAGACAAAGTTTGTTCCTCAACAAGAGAAGTATGATACTTCCTTCAAGGGGACACAAGCTCAAGATGATCTTCCACCACAAGACTACAAGCAAAAAGGCAAGGACAAGCTTCAAGAGGAAATTGATGCATTTGAAGAACCTCCTAAGACCTTAGTCAAGTGGATTCCCAAGACCACTTCAAGTTCCACTTCATCAAGTACGACTACAACTCCAAGGATTCCCATCAAGATGGTGTGGATCCAAAAGAAGAAGAACTAGAGAGTTCTTGAGGGTGACTCCGCCAACATACTTCACTCTTATTATTTTGGCAAGAACAAGTGCAATCAACTTCCACATCTTGCACTAGTTCAAGGAGTCACAAACCCTCTTATTGGTAAGACAAGGGACAAGGTAACCTAAAAGTTTTCATGGACATCATCTTGTGTGTGCATCACTCTATGTCTATGGATATCCTTGTTTGTTCCTTGTGGGACTAACCCATGTAGGTATTGAAAGTGCAATTCACTCAAATGGATAGCTCCAAGTGATCTACATCAACATTGAGCATCCACATCTTCAACATCTACATGAAGTCATCATCGACAAAACCCAAGGTTAGTTCATCCCTCTTAGGGGGGATATCACATCTAGGGGGAGCTTTACTCTAAGACTTGAACTAAAGCAACTCTAATGATCTGAACACAACAATGCTTTATGTAAAAGTGGTAACCCCACTTGAGCTTAAACGAGGAGTATGACCTATGATCAAGTGTTCTCACTTGACTCCTAAGTCAATATACTCATATATAGATGACCTAGTCATCGCCAATTGCTTGATAGATGCTAGAATTGGTTGTGCATGCTTTGTCACATATTTCAATTGCCATTTTATTGTGTGAGCATGTTGGTTGCATATTTTACTCATTCGAGGACATCCACTTGTTGTTTTGATAGTTTGGTTTTATTTCCTTTTGCCAAGTGGATGGACAAGAATGCCTAAGAACCTCCTCTAGCTATCTATGCTTTTCTCGTCTCAAACTCTATTCATGCTACATCACAAAATTTGATCAAGTCAGATTTGAACCACTCTGTGTGAGGAGCACTCCGAGTCCCCGATTCATCATAGACTTAAACTTCCAAAACCTATTTGTGATTCTCGGTCTGACCGATATCCTACTTTCAGTCCTACCGAGATCATTAAGTTGATCTGAATTTTCGATCTCGGTGCAACCAATTTGAACCATTTGGTCACACCGAGTTGCAATAACTGTATACAGTTTTGCATCTCGGTGCCACTGAGTTGTTCCACTCGGTCACACCGACAGGGTCGGGCTATATATAGTCACGGGCAAAAATTTGGAAATTTCTCCGAACCCCTTCGCCCGCGCGATAGCTCGCTCTGCCAACCTGGTCTCCGGATCGTCTCCTCGCCGCCAGCCACCTCCAGTCGCTGGTCTCCATCGCCGTCAACAGAATTCAACCCCGCCGTTGCCGCCGTAGCGAGTCTCCGCCGAACTAGGGTATGGACTCGATCTTTATGCTATTCCCAATCTGATTCTTAACACATTGTGATCATATTGATTCTAGCCACGTTTGAAACACTCCTATCCAGTCAATGCGTTCGTAGAATAGGATTGATTCGAAAATTTTAGGGTTAGGTTTCCGCCGAAACCATCTCGGACCCACCGAGTTGAAAAACTCGGTCCCACCAATTTGACTCATGCCATTGCACAAGTGAGACTCGGTCTGACCGAGAATTACTTATCGGTGTGACCGATTTTGGAACTTTGTGAAACCCTAGCAGTCTCAGTGCCACCGAACTGTGACTCGGTCTGATCGAGTTCACTAGTTTAGGTTCCAAAACTGCTTCGGTATCACCGAGTTTAAAAATCGGTTGATCCGAGATGACTTCAGTGGGAAACTAAAACTAAGATTTTGAATCATTCTTTTGCAAAAATCTCTGCATTCTGTGATGCTCATCCACTCTACCTCATCTATAAACTATTCACAAGGTCAGCAGTCAGCTTGTTCATCATGTCAGATCAGACTGACAGCTAGAATGTGTCAGAACAGCAAGTGCACATGAGTGAGGGCACTAGTCCCTCCAGTTCTTCAGATGAAGGCAGTAGGAGCACCCCAAGCAATCTGCCAAAAGCTGCCACCAGACAAAGGAACAAGAGAACCTCAGACTCAGAGGATGAGGACTATGTGGCAGAAGAGGAAGCAACTTCCAAGAGAGTTGTGCTTAAGAAGGAATATGGCCCAACACAGAGCATAAAGCCAAGGATGAAAATCAAAAGGTCAGCAGGTAGACAGCCTATGCCAAAGGCCAGAGCCTCAACTCAGATTCCTGAAAAGCCTGAACCCAAAGAGGCTGCTGCAGAAGGGAAGAAGAGGAAGGAGAGGGTCAAAAAGACCACTGCTAGAGTGCTTGGGAGATCCTCAATCATGAGAGATTTTGAAGAGGAAGAGGAAGAAGAGGTTGCTGCACCAGCACCTAAGGCACGTAAGCTTATGGGTGATGCTATCAGGACAGGGACTGCTGCATCAAAGCCGAAAGAAGCACCCAAAGCTGCCTCCAAGCCCAACTCAGCTCCAAAGAGGAATACAAGGAGCATACCAGCTGCTGAGAAGAAGAAGTCCCCAGTGCCTGAAGCTGCTGAAGATGATGATGAAGGACAAGTTCTGAGAAAGATTAAGCCCAAGATTCCAGACCACAATGATGCTCATCCTGTGCCTGAGGACATGAAAATCAGAAGAGATTCAGGGCTCAGGAAGTGGAGAGAAGCAGATCCGTATGCTTCAAGGAGAAGAACTGCTGTTGACTACAGGTTCCACACAAAGGAACAGCAGGACTTCTATGAGACAGTTTTGCTTGATAAGAAGCCCATTGTTTGTGACATGAGATGGGTTGATTGGGAGTACATCAAGGACAATGAAGAGCACTATCCTGGAGTGCAAGACAGCTTCAAAGCTTGTGGAGTAGCAGACTTTGTTGGGCGGAAGCTCACAAAGTGGAATGAAGAGCTGATCATGCAGTTCTACTCCACAGCACACTTCTATCCAGATGGTAGGATAACATGGATGTCTGAAGGTACAAGGTACCAATCAACTGTTGAGGAATGGGAAAAGTTGATCAATGCCCCAGAGGACAATGAAGATGACTTGGATGTATATGCCAACAAGAAGATGGACCACAACTCTATGTCTAACATGTACAAGGAGATCCCAAATGAAGCTCTTGAAACTTTCAAGTTTGGCTCAGTGCATTATCTTCTGTCAGGGCTGCCAACTATCAACTGGATCCCAAGGCACACTCTGTTGCCCAAGTCAGGTGATCACAAGATGATCAGAGGTCATGCCATTAACTTGCTACATATATTTGATGTGCCTCAGAAATTCAAGGTCATGAGCCTCATGGTAGAGACCATTAAGAGGACAGCAGCTGATCAGAAGAGGAGCTGTGGATATGCCCCACAAATTCAGGAGTTAATCAACTCAAAGATGGGCACATGCACATACTTGTTGGACAAGGAACATTTGCCTATCCATCCAGATTTTGAAGATAATGAAGTTGTCATGAATGAGAATGAACCATCATCAGTTCAAGCACAAGCAAAGAAGGACAAGGCAAGGATGGAGAAAGCTGCCAAGATGCCAACTCAAGAGGAGGCATCTGAGTACTTCTTGAAGACCAGATAAGAGCAGCTTGGTTACTTGATTGCATCCACACTGAGGATTGAGAAAGGACTGGCCACCCTCACTCAGAATCAGCAGAGCTTAGAGAGGGTCATGGAACAAAAGTTCTTTGACATGGATGTCAAAGTAACAGAGATTCAGTCTACAGTGGAGCAACTTCAAGATGACATGCAGGAGAGGAGAGGGAAGACTACAACTGATGCATTTGCCAGAGTGCCACGAGCTCAGAGGTCGATTGCAGTGCCAGTTCATGACACCAGAGCCACCACCTCAGCTCCAGCTACAGCACCAGGCCAACCAGCTCCAGCATCTACTTCAGCTTCAACTCCAACCACGTCTACAGAAGGCTTCGTCCTTGGAGTGATCCAGACTCCGCCACCACCAGAAGATCAAGCCTGAGAGTCGATCTAGCACTATGCATTTTCTAGGAACTTTTTGGTAACTTGTTGCCAAAGGGGGAGAAAAATGTATAGATCATAGGCTTCGAGAGAGAGAGAGTGTTGCTTTTATTCTCTCTTGCTTTATTTGGTGTTTTTTCAACTTTGTTTGCTTTTGGTTGAGGTACTTTGATATGCTTGTGAGACATTGATGATCATGTGTTTGATCATAAGCTACACTTATGCATGCTTGATATATCCTATCTATCTTATGTGATCATTTACTTTGCTTGGTGATGAGTGCATTTAATTCTTATCATTTTGAGCGCTCCACCAAGATGTATGTGACATGGAAGAGTAACCCATGACTCTAACTCTTTGTGCATTTGCAGTCCAAAGCAAATTTTAAAATATGCACAAATTTAGGGGGAGCTCTTACTTATCACATACTTCTCAAAGCAATGATATATTTCATTCTTATTATTATTTGTCGAAGCTTTGATCTATATGTTGTCATCAATTACCAAAAAGGGGGAGATTGAAAGTGCAACTATCTCTAGGTGGTTTTGGTAATTCTTAACAACATATAGCTCATTGAGCTAATGCTATTCCAAGATGATCATTTCAGGAAAGCTCAATGATTGGCATGGCATGGATGGTGAAAGTGGAACCCTCAAAATGCTAAGGACAAAGGAATGGCTCTAGCTCATATGCTCAAGACTCTTCATTTTACATTTTAGTGATCCAAGAACACATTGAGTCTTTAGGAAAAGCCAATACTATCAAGGAGGGATGAGGTGTTGCTTAATGACCCTCTTGCTTCAAGTGCTTAATGATATGCTCCAAAATTCTCAGCTACTTTCCCATATCCACATTTGACCTAAACCCAAAGCCAAACTCGGCCCTACCGATTCTTTCAACCTGGCGCCACCAAGTTTCACTTGTCATAGCCATTGCCAAACCCTAGCAAATCGGTTCTACCGATAGGGATCTCGGTCTCACCGAGATGGGATTGCAATCTCTCTGTTTCCTTTTCGTAACTTTTCGGTCTCACCAAAAGAGCGGATCGGTCCCACCGAGATTGCAATGCAAACTCTCTGTTTCCTTTTTGTAACTTTTCGGTCTCAACGAGAAGAGCGAATCGGTCCCACCGAGTTCACCTGACCAACTCTCTGGTTAGCTTATTACCAAAATTGGTCTCACCGAGTTTGTGTAATCGGTCTCACCGAGATTACATTATGCCCTAACCCTAACCATATCAGTCCTACCGAGTTGCATGTCAGTCCCACCGAAAATCTCTAACGGTCACTAGGTTTACTATTTCGGTCCGACCGAGTTTGTTGATTCGGTCCCACCGAGATTGGTAGATTGTGTGTAACGGTTGGATTTTGTGTGGAGGCTATATATACCCCTCTACCTCCTCTTCACTCGTGGAGAGAGCCATCAGAACACATCTACACTTCCAACTCATATGTTCTGAGTGAGAACCACCTACTTATGTGTTGAGGTCATGATATTCCATTCCTACATATGAATCTTGATCTCTAGCCTTCCCCAAGTTGCTTTCCACTCAAATCTTCTTTCCACCAAATCCAAATCCTGTGAGAGAGAGTTGAGTGCTGGGGAGACTATCATTTGAAGCACAAGAGCAAGGAGTTTATCATCAACACACCATTTGTTACCTCTTGGAGAGTGGTGTCTCCTAGATTGGCTAGGTGTCACTTGGGAGCCTCCGACAAGATTGTGGAGTTGAACCAATGAGTTTGTAAGGGCAAGGAGATCGCCTACTTCGTGAAGATCTATCGCTAGTGAGGCAAGTCCTTCGTGGACGATGGCCATGGTGGGATAGACAAGGTTGCTTCTTCGTGGACCCTTCGTGGGTGTAGCCCTCTGTGGACTCGCGCAACCGTTACCCTTCGTGGGTTGAAGTCTCCATCAACGTGGACGTAGGATAGCACCACCTATCCGAACCACGGGAAAACATCCGTGTCTCCAATTGCGTTTGAATTCTCCAAACCCTTCCCTTTACATTCTTGCAAGTTGCATGCTTTACTTTCCGCTGCCAATATACTCTTTGCATGCTTGCTTGAATTGTGTGATGATTGCTTGACTTGTCCTAAAATAGCTAAAATCTGCCAAGAACTAAAATTGGGAAAAGGTTAAGTTTTTATTTGGTCAAGTAGTCTAATCACCCCCCCCCTCTAGAAATACTTTCGATCTTACAAACCATCATCCACAACTTCATTGACGAGTGGTTTGATACGCCAAACATCAGCTTTGATGATCTGCAGCTACCCATTGGCCTCGGTGTTGCCTTCCAAGGCGCCATTGCTTCGGAGCTAGCCATCACCCAGCGCGTTGTTGAACTGAAGCAGAAAATTGACTATGAAAAGGCTCAGTTCAAGAAGCATATGGCCAAGCTCAGTGTGCAAGAAGTGAAGAACTTCAAGATCATGATGCACGAGCTCAAGGAAGCCTTTCTGAAGAAACGTACAGAAGCTCAGGGTTCGCGTGAGCGCATGAAGGTTCTGGCTGACAGATGTGTGCAAGCCTACAATGAAGCTAAGAAGCGCAAGGCCCTTGGCGTCCTGGCATTGACCCCAGGATGGCCGCAAAGAAGAAGAAGAAGCCCACTATGGCTGAACCCGAAGCACCAAGGCAGGAAGCAGATCCCATTGTCTTCCCAACTAGCATGACTGGCCCGAAGCCAAAGGCCAGGTCAACCGCTTCAGAACTGAAGAAGACCAGGACTGCTGAGGCTGAAGCAAGGAAGAGAAAACATCCTGACGCCTCTGCTACTGCCCCTGCCAAGAAGAAAAGAAAAACCAAGAAGGAATGGGCTGCTCCCACAGAGCCCTTGATCGTTGAACCCATTTCCATGGTTCACCCCGACGCCGATCCACAAGAATGTCAACTGACTGTCCATGAGCCGGCTTTCACAGAGGCTCATGAAGCTGAAGACATTGGTCACCATGACCATGTTGAAGATGATGCAGTCCTTCCTCAGCTAGAGCACCAACAGGTATCATCGCCTGTGCTAACACACAGCGAACGCATAAGCATTGGTCGTCCACTAACGCCAATTTCACAGGATGCTTCATGGGTTGATCGCCCACAAGAGGAAGAAGACTCTGAGGCCCAGCCAACACCAACTCCACGGGCGTCGCCCGTGTTGTGCAGGCTTCACAAAGGTCCAAGGCCTCAAGTCTCTGCGTCTGAAGCTAAAACTGCTGAAGACATTCCGGCTGCATCAGCCGACGAAGAAGAAGTACCACAAGCTGCTACTCCCTTGTCCCACCAAGAAGTGGTTCTCGAGGAGAACGTGATTGTGCCCGACCCTCCAGCTCGTCAAGTGGAGGTTGAAAATCTAAAGGCTGCCACCACCAACACCACTGAAGCCACTAACGCCGTCATGGCTGAAGCTAATGTGGAGCCCTCACCCCCAACAGCACCAGAAGTCAACAAAGCCACTGATCCCGCCACTTCTATTCCTGAGTCTGCTGCCGGTCCCCAATTCGACTATCATGTTGAGCACAGGCCTCAAGTCCAGAAGCCAATCCCAAGATTGCCCAGGTTCCTAGGTCCTGCATCAGCACCTGTCTCCTTCAACATCAATGGCTTTAGAGCAGACAACACATTCTTCAATAGCTCCAGGAACCCCTACTCTAGGGAAAGAATATCATCTGATCGGTTCTGGAGCTATCAGCAGGGAAGCTATTACTCATGCATTCTTTACAACCAAGGTCGCATCTTCCCACACAAGCGCCTTGACATTGAAGCTATAGCTGGTCTGCCCTGTCTGGAAGAAGCTTTGGATTGCTTCAAGGAAGTTGGACTGCTGCCATTCATCACTGACCAAGTGCACTGGAATGAAGAGCTGCTGCTCCAGTTCTATGCCACACTTCACATCCGCGGGTATAACAGAGATCCGAAGACTTGGGTTCTGGAGTGGATGACTGGAAACGTTCATCATGAAGCCAAAGCCTTTGACATCATTGAGCTCACTGGCTTGCCCACTCCTGGCGATCTCTATGAGCATGGCTGTCAGCTTCACAGTGAAGTTGTTGAGAGCATCTTTCAAAAGACTGAACCCAATATGAGTCAGATGCTCAGTATGATGAAGCCATTGCCCCAAGATGTTGCTTATCCCACGGCGTTCTTTGTTGAAGACCTTGAGTATCTGCCAAGGACCATTTATCATATCATAAGGCGAACTCTCTGGCCAATCAAAGGACATTCTCCCCATGCCAAGCTGGAAGGTGCAATGAAGACTTTGATCTTCTATATTCTTCATGGCAAATGCTTCAATACACAGGATTTCTTCATTCGCCAACTTGCTGCATCTGGCTCTGATCTGTTTGGTTTGAAGTTCTACGCCCCTTGGGTGATGCGGCTGATCAAACTCCACTCTGCTATCTCATATCAGCCATCTGCCGGCAATCATCGGATCTTTTTGCCTGATGTGGATATGTCTATTGAAGCCATATATCCTGAGCCTGCAAAGGAACCTCTAAGTCTTCAGAATGCAGTGCATCAAAGTTTCTCTCAGAACGTTGAAGGCGTTGAAGCAGTAACTCGTGTGTATCCTTTGGCTGGCACTACACGTGCGCCGCATCCTGCTCTTACTGAAGCCACTGATAGCACCATTGCTCAACGACCCAAGAAGCACACTCGTGTCCTCAATGACCGAGAGCTTCTGGTGGCCCTTCATCAAAAACAGGATAGGCATCATGACTGGCTAAAGCGTCAAATGCAAAGCCTCTTGGTGGATGTTAATCGCATTCGCAATCTTGCTACCAAGAACGCCTTTGTTGCTCATGAAACATCTCGCCGCACATGGAAAGGGCTGACACTGCTGTGTTCTGAAGATGATCTGCAAGAGGATGGCTTCACTGAGCGCTTCAAGTTTGACTCCACACCTCCTCGCAGGGCTGTGCTGCGACGAACCCCATCACTTGAAGACTCTGAGTTCTCTTCCTCTACTGCAACCGTGAATGCCAGAGTGATCGAGGATGAAGACGATGCTACTTCTTCGCCACCTCCTTCAGCACACGTCGACACTGCTCCAAGCTCGTCTGCACCGCCAAACACCATCAACGACCCTGCTGCTTCACCTATTCTTCATGGGAACGAGTAGATGCTCTATGTCTTTGAACCTTTTTGGTCCTTGCTGACAAAAGGGGGAGAAGCATATGAGTTTGATAGTCTTCAAGTGGGTCCATATGGGCGGGAACTTTATATTTTGCTTCGTGCTTACAACTCTCGTTTTGCTACATTTGGTTCTTTGAGTTGTAAAACTTAAACTCGATGGTCGTCTGCTACTTATTTGCCACCTTGTGTTGCGATGATAAATTCCGCATGTGCGACGATAAATTCCGCACTTAGATCATGTTGCAGACGTCCATTTTCCATTATGCATGTCATTATCTTCACATACCTTCACATGCATAGTGGATTGTCATCATAAGTTGAAGTGGATATCCACAAGCACAACCTGCCATGTGCATTTGCATTCCAAAAGCAAATTACTTATATGCACATCTTCAGGGGGAGCCCTAGCAACTTATGAAGACAATTCCGTATCCTTTACAATTTCATATATTGTATTCCCCGTTGAAAACTTCAACTAGTTTGTCATCAATCACCAAAAAGGGGGAGATTGTAAGTGCATCTAGTGCCACCCCTAGTTGGTTTTGCAGTATTGACGACAAACCTAGTTGAGGGACTAATGTGTTTGTGAGAATTGCAGGATAACACAGGTAGAAGTCCCTCATTGATTCGGTTTTCCTACCAGAGATGACCCCTAAAAATGTATGAAGACATTGATGTCAAAGGTGGTATATGAAGATATTCACATTGAAGACTATGACAAGAGAAGACACCGCATGAAGCCTATGGAGCTCGAAGACTTAGATCTTTCGTAGTTCTTTTTCTTCTGTGTTGAGTCATAGGAACCACCGTACTGTTAAGTGGGGTCCAGGAGAACCAGTCAGAATGACTGAAGTGATGCTTAAACAAAAACCTATGTCTTCGAGTGAAGACTATGAGAGCAAATCTTGTCTAGAGTCGGACAAGTCAGCTTTGCATGTAGCCCAAGTAAAGTTGTCGTGTGAGTTTGAAATCTGACCGTTGGAACATGTGTCAGTTCCTTAGTGACCCAGGGTCATTTCGGACAAATCAGGTCGGGTTGCCTAGTGGCTATAAATAGCCCACCCCCTACAACCATAAACGGTTGGCTGCTCAGATTCAGAATACGGCTTTTGTCGTTTGAGAGCAACCCACCTCGAAGCCTTTGAGAGATAATTCCTTGCGAGGATAAAGCCCTAACCACCCAGAGCCAAAGAGAATTAGGCATCACTTAAGTCTTCTTGTCTGAGTGATCTGAAGACTTATTACACTTGAGGACTGTGCATCCTCCAGCCGGTTAGGCGTCGCGTTCTGAGCATCCAAGAGACATTGTGGATTGTCGGTGAATGAAGTCTGTGAAGGTTTGGGAGTCTACCTTGAACACTTACCAGAGTGATTGGGCGAGGTCTGTGTGACCTTAGCTCAAGGGGAATACGGTGAGGACTGGGTGTCCTGAGCTGCGTGTTCAGGACTGGGTGTCTAGGACTGTGTGTCCTTTGGTTTAAATGCCTAGCCGCCCTAACCAGACGTACAGTTGTCACAGCAACTGGAACTAGTCCAACAAATCTTTGTCTTCAACGAGTCACTGGTTTCATCCTTCCCTTTCTTACTTATTGTTACTCTGTGTGAAGTCATTGTATGTTTGCTCTATCTTTTGTCTTCACTGAGTGACTGTGTGATCCGTTTGGCTTCTTAATATCTTCCTGCCTGATCCTTACTACCTAGCTACTATTAGTCATTGTCCTTTCACTTCATTGAATACATGACTATGGTTTATCTAGTGTAGTCTAACTTCCGCTGCATGGTAATAGGTTTATTCCTATCGTTTGTCTTCGAAACCTCCATGTTTTGAAGACTTTCATAAAAATCGCCTATTCACCCCCCCCCCTTTAGTCGATATAATGCACTTTCACCATGTACTCCACTCCTGGTGAGCTTACTAACATAGGTGTTCTAAAAACTTTGGTGGGTAGGTTATACTTATCCACAAATCCCCTTGATATGTATGAATGTGATGCACCAATATCAAAAGAATGAGTGCAATAAATGACTTAACCAAAAACTTAATGATTACTGCATCTGGCTGCTCTTCAACCTCCTCCATGTTAATGTAGTTCACTTGTCCCCTGTTGAAAGGGTTCGGCTTCTTCCCAGAGCTTCCATTGCCATTTCCATTCTGGGATTCAGGACATTCATTGGCATAATGTCCGGTCTTCTGGCACTTAAAACAAGTGACTTCGCTCAGGTCTCTCTTGGCTGGGGTCGATGGGTTGGTGCTGTTCTGGCCGTTGCTTCCTCCATTCCCATTACCATTTTCGGTGCCATTGTGATTGTGCGAGCTACCGCCTCCATGGGTATGCTAAAAATGTCCTCCCGGTCTAGGGGTAAAACGTGGCTTCTGCTGAGCTCCTGAATTGTACTTCCCTTGTCCATAATTCCTCTTGCGATTCTCAATCTACTGCTGCTTCCCTTCAATCATGAGAGCACGATCTACCAACTCCTGGTAATTGTTGAAGGTTGCTACCATCAACTGCATGCTCAACTCATCATTCAGTCCTTCCAGAAATTTCTCCTACTTAGCTGCATCCGTAGCAACGTCATCTGGGGCATAACGTGCTAATTTACTAAAGTCCTCCACATACTGGCCAATTGTCCTTCCTCTTTGGCGCAAGTTGCGAAACTCTCGCTTCTTCATGGCCATAGCTCCTGCTGAAACATGGGCAGTACGGAAAGCCTGCTGAAACTGGTCCCATGTGACAGTGTCGACAGGGAAAGTGGCTGTGAAATTCTCCCACCATGATGCTGTGGGTCCTTCAAGCTGATGTGCGAAAAACTTCACCTTTTCCACATCCGTGCATCCCACCGTGGTCAACTCCCTTGTTGTCTTGCGGAGCCAATCATCTGCTACTATCGGCTCGGTGCTACTGGAAAACACCGACGGATTCAGCCTAAGAAAACGGGCTAAGTGATCAACAGGTGGTGGTGGTGGTGGTGGTGGGTTATTGTTGTTGTTCCCCTGATTCTGGTTCTGGACTAGCAACTGCATCAATGTGTTCTACTGCTGGATCAACTGGGTGAGCTCCGGTGGGAAGGTAAATCCGGGGTCATGTCTCGGAGGCATTTGAGGGTTTAGAAAAGATGAGAGTTAAGAATAGAGAGGGGTCTAAGGAGAAAACACTACCCATATGCACATGAGGCAAAAGCAAACAATTCACTTCATTCAATCAATCAAACAAGGGCATACAATCGATCTAACTGTCGCAAAAGTGCTCGGACTACTATATTTACATGGTGGACTACTACTATTGGGGTGGTCTACTAGAAATACTCTTCGGTTGCAGACTCCATTATATCTGCTCCAGCTTCATCAACATAGTCATCATCGCTATCGTCTGGATCCGAGTCGGTGTCATCGATGATGATGTAGTCTTCCGGGCGAATCTATTCGTCTTCTTCTACTGGTGTAGGGCCTCCCATAAATATTCCGATCTTCTTGATCAGATCATCATTCTTCTCCACTAATACTTTGATTTCCTCTTCATAATCTTCACGTGTAGCCTTGAGTTCCTCCTCCAGTTCCTTGATTCTTGTCTTTGCCTTCTTCAGATCTATCATGTCGGCGCACATCTGGTTCTCCTGAAGTCAAATGTGTTGGTTTAACTCCTGGATAAAAGCTACAACTGATCTATCCTTCCTAGTGCTGATCATCTCCAGGTGCTCATCTCGGCGCCCACAAATCTGGTAGATAGTATCCTTGAGATCATTGCAGTAAACTTCTCTAATGCGTCCCATGGCGATGTGAGCTGCCATGCTCTTTCCTAGTCTCCAGGTTGGTGCATCAAAGGAAAACTCTATGGGCTCAGTGACTGTCATGAACGTCCTTCCTGGAACTTGAACTTGAATCATCCAGCGCTCTTCTTCAGGTAAAGTGGTGTTGTAGGTTCCGGTGAAGTCACTATACTCCTGTGTTCAGGTATCTAGTGACTTCCTTCAAGTGGCGTCCAAAGGGTGTATCTTCATCCGGTTGCGTGAACTTGTTCCTTGCATCCACCATCCTAAAAGAGTAGAAAAGATGAGAAGTCAGAAAGAGAAGAGAGTGAGTAGTGATCTAGGTCTTTAGCTTAGTGGTCGTGTCCTACAGTCAGCGTGTGCTCTGATACCATCTTGTAGCGACCAGATGTCAGGACCCCGATTCTAAGCCACATCGATCTAGCCGGTAACACCTCAAATCACTTTGCGGCCTCACGCACGGTATCCCACGGGTGTCGCCTTACCATGGCCCGGGACCGTTTGCGCCTTTTGGCTCGCGTATATGACAATGTCGCTAGCATCCATATGACCGAGAACCCAGGCCGACATGGCTAGTCGTGTACCCAAAGCGGCACAGACCTATGGAGACAGGCATACATGATTCACAACGAACATGTCGGTCATCAACGAGTGATTCCGGGCTGTAGCACTGGGCTAACAGGACTCCGGGGATCCCGGGCTGTAGCAGGCTAGACAGGACTCTGGAGATCACAGCGTGACATTTCCTCGAAGGGACAGACATAGGGACGAAGTGAAACACATGCCGGCCAGTCAAGTGTCCTAAACAGTAGTGCTGGGCTAGCAGGACTCCGGTGAACCGGGCTGTAGCGGACTACTATGGCTCGAGGAGCACTAGACTACATTTCCCCATAAGAAAGGCTGCGAAGGACAAACAACTAGATTGTCGGATCCCACTCATACCAAGCATTTCAATCATACATACAATATGCTCGATATGAGTACATACAACATGGCATCACAACAAAACTCTACAACTCAAGTACTTATTTAAAGGCTCCAGGGAGCCATACATAACATATCCATACAGGTAGGGGTCACATGACCCGACACTCAAGTCATACAGTCATACAAGCACATGCGGAAGCAACTAGTCTGAGTACAGACTCTAGAAAGAAAGAAGGCTTCTCGAAGCCTGTCTATCTACATAGGGCCCTCCATGGCCTGGATCACCACCTGGGTGGCTAGTCACTCGTCGACGTCAAGGTCTACGTAAAACCCATCGGAGGGGGCAGTGTTGTCGTCTGAAAACAATAAATAAGCAAACATGAGTACAAAGGTACTCAGCAAGTCTTACATCAGAACCTACTATACATGCTCATTCTCAAGAAGGTGGTGGGGTTTATGCAGCAAGCCAGCTTTGACTCTTGGCTAAGCTATCCTATGGAATCTTTTAGCAAAATAGTTTTCGCACACGAGTCCACTACTCACCATCACAATACTCCACCGTGGATCCTCCCTCGTAACCTGCGAGGGGGCCATCCTCGGTACTCACACTTATCTTGAGTCTTTTAGTAGTATCCATTAACTTGTCTATGAACTGTATATGCAATCAAGTAGTCCTTTACCGTGGACGCGGCTATTCAAATAGTTTTATACCCTGCAGGGGTGTACTTCGTCACACATGTTTCCACCACTTAGCGTCTGCACACGAAATGTGCTCGGCAGACTTCAAGCGAAAACCGACGTGGGTGTAGACCACGACCTGACTAACCTCACAAGTCTCTAGTCCAGGGTCATCGCCTATTCAGGTTCCATCCGCAAGGAAATCCGGCCAGGGTGTCCTCAACGGCCCCGAACGATGTGAACAGGGTTCCCGAGACACCAAATGGGTGACTCGGTACACCGTGCCACGGTGTATCTACCGCAACATAGCCCACCCCTAGGGTCAGCACTACGCACGGCCGCCAACACATATCCTACAAACACCAGAAACTAGTTGCAACTCCTGGACTGAGGCAAGAGGGGTCAGTAAGTCGAGCGAGGTCATATTTCAGGGCCCAATGTGTGGTAGTAGCTGAATCTTAATTCACGCATACAGAACTCAGTTCTTAGGGACGGCTTCAATGAAACAACCCACCATGTACTCCTACATGGCCTCTCATCGATACCTTTACCAAAACATGTTCAACACATCCCACATATTACTGGCACAAGCATTTCACTCTAGCCCATCACACAGATGAACCAGACCTGACACAACTCTAAGCATAGCAGGCATAGCAAGGTAGGAATCACAAAACATGGCTCAATCAACTCCTACACATGCTAGTGGGTTTCATCTAGTTACTGTGGCAATGACAGGTCATGCAGAGGATAAGGGTTCAACTACCATAGCACACAGCAGTTTGAATCGTGTTGCCTTAATGCAGTAAACAAGAGCAGGAGCGAGAACATGGGTTGTATCGGAATGATCAATGGTTGCTTGCCTGATGGAGTGGTAACGGGATAATGCCCTTCAGTTGGATACTCGTGAATATCCTCGGAGGCAGAACCTACCACGAAGAACACAACCGAGCACAATCAACACATGACGATATGCAACAATATGATGCATGCTATGACATGGCAATATGGATGTGTCTTGAGCTAATGCAACTAGCTATGATTTAAATGAAGTTGGTTTGAGTACAAGATTCAAATTCCAACCCCATATATGATTATTTAAATGCCCTTTATTTGTTTTGTCCAAAACAGAGGACAAACATTGTTCAAACATGCATGAAAATGGTACAGATGGATTCCTTGAATTTTTCTGATAATTTTACATATATAATTTATCTCATTTGGAGTTATGGTTGAATTTCTATGATTTTTCAAAGTTTTGGGTATTTTCTGGAATTTCCTGAATTATTTTTAAACTAGAAAATGGTTTACTGCGTCAGCCTTGCGTCAGCATGACATCAGCAAGTCAAAGGCGCCAGCCAGGTCAAACCTGACTGGTGGGGCCCCCTGGTCAGTGTCTCTGTGCACTAACCGCGCTTAGTTAGCCTAATTAACAGGCGGGGCCCACTAGTCAGTGACTATACTAATTAACTAATCTATTTAGTTAGCACTAACAGGGTAATTAGCCGGGCGGGGCCCGCATGTTAGTGAGAGAGGGGGGGAGTCAACCCACGTCAGCAGGTCAAACCTCCCCGGTCAGTGGGTCAAAGCCTGCCGGCGTTTAGCCGCCGGCGAGGCCAGACGCGGTGGCGCGCTGCGGAAATCGCCCACGGGGCACCATTTGGGGCGTGGAGAGCATCTACGAGCTCCTGGGAACGAGCCGCAGCTCTTGGTGGTGGTGGTGGAGCTCGGGGTGGCCGGAGACGTCGCCGGCGACGACTTTGGCGGTCGCCGGAGTCGGGCGAAAGTGAACCCGTGGCTATGAGGCACGGCGAGGTGCGTGGAGTAGTGCGTTGAGTTCCTGGTGATGCGGTGAAGTGTTTGAACAGGGTGGCGTGGCCAAAATTTGGCCGGAGCCACGTCGGCGACGAGCTCCGCGGCGGTGTGTGCGGGTGAGCTTCGTGCAGTTGCTACGGTGCACGAGGAAGCAAACGGAGAGGATGGAGAGGTAGCTGAGCTCACGGCGGTCTCGTAGAGCTAGACGGCGCGGTCGGGGACGAGCTGGTGCGGCGGCGACGGCGAAGGGGATCTCCGGCAGTGCTCGGTGAAGACGAGGTCGAAGAGGACGATGCAGAGCGTGTGAGCGCTCGGGGCTCGGGCTGTTCGACGAAGTCGACGACGGCGGAGTTGTTGGACACGGTGGCTCGGTACAGGGGCGATGGTGGGCGCGGTTTCACGGTGGCGCGAGCACGGCAGCGTCGGCCATGGTGGAGGGAGAGCGAAGGAGAGGAGCCAGAGGGGCGTGCGGGTGTCTGCGAGGTCGGGGAGAGAGTGGGGGGTTCGTCCCGCGTCGACAGCGCGACGAGGGGAGCGGCGAGGCGGCGGCAGCTGCGTGGCATGCATGCGGGTGCTCGGTTTCTGACCAGTTAAGAGGCGTTCGACATTTTCGTCCATAGAGAACTTCGAAGGGAGCCTTGCCCAAACTAGCTTGATAGCTATTGTTATAGGCAAACTCCGCGAATGGAAGGCATTTCTCCCAACTCATTCCGAACGAGATAACAGAAGCTCGGAGCATATCTTCCAGAATTTGATTTACTCGCTCTACTTGACCACTTGATTGAGGATGGAAGGCGGTGCTAAAGGAGAGATGAGTTCCCATAGCATTTTGGAAACTTTCCCAAAATCGAGTGGTGAAGAGACTTCCACGGTCTGAGTTAATTTCCAACGGGACACCATGAAGAGACACTATTCGGGAGATGTATAGGTCAGCTAGCTGGCTAGCGGTGATACTCTCACGAACAGGTAGAAAATGGGCTACTTTGGAAAGACGGTCGATCACGACGAAGATGGCATTATTCCCCCTCTTGGTCCTGGGAAACCCAGTGATGAAATCCATACTGATTTTGTCCCATTTCCATTCAGGAATAGCCAAAGGCTGAAGGGTGCCAGCAGGCCGTTGATGCTCTGCTTTAACACGACGACAAACGTCGCAATTAGCAATGTATTGAGCAATTTCTCTCTTCATCCTAGTCCACCAAAACCTCTGGCGTAGGTCTTGATACATTTTGGTACTACCGGGATGAATGGTGAGAGGGGATTCATGAGCTTCCTTAAGGATCATCTGGCATAGGTGTTGGTTCTTGGGAACCACCAGGCGGTTCTCAAAGAAGACAGCACCTTGCTTATCCATGGAAAAACATTTAGCTACTCCGCTAGCAATGTTTTCCTTAATCCGGGATATGCCCTTATCGCGCTTTTGGGCAGCTATGATTTGATCCATAAGGGTAGGTTTCGCCACCAGGGTAGATAGGAATCCACGAGGAACAATGTGAAGATTAAGCTTGCGAGATTCCTCATGGAGAAGTGGTTGACTTTGTTGTAACATCAGGTTGTTACAGTAGGACTTACGACTTAGTGCATCGGCCATGACATTGGCCTTGCCAGGGGTGTAAGTTATTCCTAAGTCGTAATCCGAGATCAACTCAACCCAACGTCTTTGCCTGAGATTCAAATCTGCTTGGGTGAAGATATATTTCAAACTTTGGTGATCGGTGAAGATCTCGCAATGATTACCGAGGAGGTAATGTCGCCAGGTTTTGAGTGCATGGACTACAGCTGCAAGCTCTAGATCATGTGTGGGATAATTTTCCTCATGTGGGTGTAATTGCCGTGAAGCATAGGCAATTACCTGACGATCCTGCATGAGTATGGAACCTAGTCCTTGTCGCGAGGCGTCGCAATAGATAATAAAGTCCTTGGAGAAATCTGGTGGTACCAGTACGGGAGCAGATGTCAGGCGTCTTTTCAGTTCCTGAAAACTGAACTCGCACTGTGGAGTCCACTCGAACTTTTTATCTTTCTTGAGGAGTTCAGTCAGAGGTTTAGCAACCTTGGAGAAATTCTCGACGAAGCGGCGGCAATAGCTCGCTAGGCCAAGGAAACTCCGAACTTGCTTGACCGAAAC
Source organism: Triticum monococcum (assembly GCA_034509565.1). Lineage (NCBI taxonomy): Eukaryota > Viridiplantae > Streptophyta > Magnoliopsida > Poales > Poaceae > Triticum > Triticum monococcum. The sequence goes on along the minus strand of CM067845.1, from coordinate 357,627,103 downwards.
AGGTGGAGTCCAATCAAGGACGGCTTGAACTCGCTCGGGATTGACAGCAATACCCTTACCAGAGATTACATGGCCTAGATAGGTCACTTCTGACAACCAAAATTCACACATGGAGAATTTGGCATAAAGGCGATGCTCTCGAAGTTTCATCAATACCAGCCTTAGATGTTCGGCATGTTCCTCTTCATTCTTGGAGTAGATGAGTATGTCATCGAGGTATACTACGACGAATTTGTCCAAGTACTCCATGAAAACCGAGTTCATTAACCGGGAGAAAGTGGGCGGGGCATTGGTTAAACCGAAGGACATGACGGTGTACTCGTATTGGCCATAACGAGTAACAAAAGCCGTTTTGGGAATGTCCCCGTTTCTGATTTTGATTTGATGGTAGCCCAACCTCAAATCCATCTTGGAGAAGACTGAGGATCCAGCGAGCTGATCATACAGGTCGTTGATCCTGGGAAGCGGGTATTTGTTCTTGATGGTGACCAAATTGACAGGTCGGTAATCCACAACCATTCGATCCGTTCCATCCTTCTTCTTGATGAAGAGGACGGGGCAAGCCCAAGGAGAGGAGCTAGGACGGATGAACCCTTTGTTCAAGGACTCATCGAGTTGGTTCTTAAGCTCGGCTAGTTCTAAGGGTGCCATCTTGTAGGGTCTTCTAGCAATTGGAACGGTTCCTGGAACAAGGTCTATCACAAACTCGACATCCCGGTCAGGTGGAACACCTGGCAGTTCTTCCGGAAACACATCCGGGAAGTCTCGGACTACTGGAACGTCCTCAAGGTCTGGAAGAGGGTTGGCATTGAGAGAGTAAAGTTGGCGCTTGGCCACTCGAGTTAAGACATTAACTGTCTTGCCCGAGGGATGAGTAAGTTGAACGGTTCTGGTGGCACAATCGATCTTGGCATAATGAGCCGACATCCAGTCCATACCCAAGATGATGTTTATGTCGGAGGACTTGAGAGCTATTAACGATGCAAGGAAAACAAGCCTATCGACAAGAATTTCGTTCCCATGGCTTACCCTAGAAGTTTGCCATTTGGAACCCGGAGTTTGAATTACCATGGAAGTGGGCATGTCACAGAATGTCGTGTTATGCAACCGAGCATAATTCTCGGATATGAATGAATGAGATGCTCCAGTATCGAAAAGAACAGATGCCGGATGGCAGTTAACAAGGAGCGTACCAAGGACGACGTTGGGATCCTCATGAGCCTCTTCGGCTGAGACGTAGTTGACATGGCCACGTGCAGTAGTGGCCGGCTTGGCGTAGAAAGTCTTTCCCGCGGGCTTACCACGGCCAACGGACTTTCTAGCTTGATTGGGGTTGTTCTGGGGACACTCTCGACTATAGTGACCCGGTTCTCCACACTTGAAGCATGTTACCACAGTGGGGCGTGGAGCAACATTAGCAGCGGGGCCACCATAGGGCTTGGGCGGTGCAAATTGCTGGTTGGGACGAGGCGCCTCAAAAGATGGCCTCGGGGTGAATCTGGGTGGCAGTGCGGTGCTTGCAATCCACACCCGGCGCTTCTGAGCTCCAGAGCCGGATGAAGACCCGAAATCACGAGAGTGCTTGCGTGAAGTGTCATAATCAGTCTGGCCTGTCTCAGCACTGATAGCTTTATTGACCAGCTTCTGGAAGGATGTGCACTCGTGCAGACGGAGATCGCGGCGAAGCTCAGGGCTAAGTCCCTTGCGGAACCTTGCCTGCTTCTTGGCGTCAGTAGAAACCTCTTCAGGAGCATAGCGTGCCAGGTTCCCAAATTCTCGGCTATATGCATCCACAGTCAGCCTTCCTTGGGTGAAGTTGCAGAACTCCTCCCTCTTGCGATCCATGAGACCTTCCGGAATGTGATGCTCACGGAAAGCCTCGCTGAACTCAGCCCAGGTAGTGATTTGGCCGACCGGGCGCATAGCTTCGTAGTTTTCCCACCAATGGCTAGCGGGGCCCTCAAGATGATAAGCAGCATAGGTAACCTTGTCGGCTTCAGCTACGTTGGCAGAACGTAGCTTGTGGGTGATGCTGCGAAGCCAATCATCCGCGTCGAGGGGCTCGACGGAATGGTTAAACTTTGGTGGGTACAGCTTGATAAAGTCGTTGATTGACACCAAGTCATTTCGTGGGTGGCGTGCAGTGTTCTGCTCAATCCGCTCCAGCAGGCGGTTGGTCTCACGCTTGTTCCTTTCCGCCTCCAGCATCACTTCGGCCAGGGAAGGCGGGTGAGGCAAATTTTCACCTCTAGCTGCATTGGCTTCCCCCTGCTCCGGGGCAGCAGGGTTTCCGCGGGTGTTGACCATCCTAGAAGGAAACAAGACAACGGTTTAGACAAGGATGGCTCAAACTTAACAGGGAAGTGCAGAATGTAAAGGATAATGCGGAATGCAGAGATGCTCATTCGTATGCCATGGTAATATAAAACTGCCATATATACACCAACGGTCATACTCGTCATACATAGTTTAGTACAAGCCCATGCTACAGTACAACTATGAAGGTAGACGTTACATCTCATCGGAGGCATTCCGAGTCCCTATACATTATTTGTCTACACCTCCGGAATCGATTACACACCAAGTCGTATTCCACAAGTCACACAGGACAGTGGAGATACAACTACTACAATACTAGTGGTACTACTACTAACTCAGATAGCTCCGTAGTAGTCCTCATAGAAGTCACCTCCATAGCCTGGAAGTTCAACGTGATCATCCGGAAACAGACGGTCCTGAGAAGCCTGTGGACCATAGGGGCTAGGATAAGGTCTTGGACCAACAAACAGTGGCCTGCGGGGACCAAGGGGTGGGGTGATGCCTCCCACATCACGCCAATCCACCATGTCTGGCAGAGCTGCTCTCACAGGATACAGATCCCTGGTATCCATACATCCAGCTTGCACCGCGGGTGCAAACCGAGTCAATGTGGCCCAATGATCAGCACGGGTATTGAAGAGCTCCAGCCTCAAGGCCCGATTCTCTCGGTCCTTATCTTCGAGCATCTCAGCGGTGGTACGAGTTAATGAGTCCTCCTGAGTGGAGTCAGCATAGATAGCCTGAAGATACCCCTGCGCTCCCGGAAGTGAAGCTGGCATGTAACGGAAGTCAGTGTTCCGAAGCAGGCCAGTCCGGACTCGCAAGATGGTCATCATGGAATAGGCAGCATCCTGCACAGCCATCTCAATGGTAACTCCGAGTCCATAGGAACAGTGAAGGGGCTCGGTAGATCCAGGATAGGAAGGAAATATCCTGACGGTGCATAAATACTGGCTTTGGTTAAAGTCGCGGAACTGCTCTTCAACAGTGTATTCGGGATACCAACGGTATCCGGTCTCGATCATGACCCAGACCAACATAGCAGTATGACCGGGCACGTCGAGGCACCTGGTCAGGCGAACCACTTGATTTTGAGACTGATTGGCCATCTGAAAGCACAACCACAAGACAAAGACATCAGAATTCCTAGGGAAAATTGGGCAGCATAACGGCTGTAAATGCTCAGAAAAAGATTTGAGACATCCACAACAGTTCACAATACCGCTCAACAGCATCATATCAAGGTTCTGATTCAAATAGCAACGTACTAAAATAGTAGAAACTGGACTGGAACCCGTAACAATAATCCTATGAGCTACTACGGATTAGTAACACGTGAACCTGATAGAAGAAGAGAGCCTAGTCCTTAACCCACGTTGAATGAGAAGAGAATGACTCAGATCAGAAGCATAGGGTAAAGGAGTAAAAGAACCTTACGTTCCCTCCCACAATCAATTCCCTTACATATAACTAAAGCATTTCTAGACTCGACATCGACCAGTTTGGCTGAACGAACCTACAGGCAGTCCGGCTCTGATACCAACGCTGTCAGGACCCCGATTCTAAGCCACATCGATCTAGCTGGTAACACCTCATATCACTTTGCGGCCTCACGCACGGTATCCCACGGGTGTCGCCTTACCATGGCCCGGGACCGTTTGCGCCTTTTGGCTCGCGTATATGACAATGTCGCTAGCATCCATATGACCGAGAACCCGGGCCGACATGGCTAGTCGTGAACCAAAGCGGCACAGACCTATGGAGACAGGCATACATGATTCACAACGAACATGTCGGTCATCAACGAGTGATTCCGGGCTGTAGCACTGGGCTAACAGGACTCCGGGGATCCCGGGCTGTAGCAGGCTAGACAGGACTCCGGAGATCACCGCGTGACATTTCCCCGAAGGGACAGACATAGGGACGAAGTGAAACACATGCCGGCCAGTCAAGTGTCCTGAACAGTAGTGCTGGGCTAGCAGGACTCCGGTGAACCGGGCTGTAGCGGACTACTATGGCTCGAGGAGCACTAGACTACATTTCCCCATAAGAAAGGCTGCGAAGGACAAACAACTAGATTGTCGGATCCCACTCATACCAAGCATTTCAATCATACATACAATATGCTCGATATGAGTACATACAACATGGCATCACAACAAAACTCTACAACTCAAGTACTTATTTAAAGGCTCCAGGGAGCCATACATAACATATCCATACAGGTAGGGGTCACATGACCCGACACTCAAGTCATACAGTCATACAAGCACATGCGGAAGCAACTAGTCTGAGTACAGACTCTAGAAAGAAAGAAGGCTTCTCGAAGCCTGTCTATCTACATAGGGCCCTCCATGGCCTGGATCACCACCTGGGTGGCTAGTCACTCGTCGACGTCAAGGTCTACGTAAAACCCATCGGAGGGGGCAGTGTTGTCGTCTGAAAACAATAAATAAGCAAACATGAGTACAAAGGTACTCAGCAAGTCTTACATCAGAACCTACTATACATGCTCATTCTCAAGAAGGTGGTGGGGTTTATGCAGCAAGCCAGCTTTGACTCTTGGCTAAGCTATCCTACGGAATCTTTTAGCAAAATAGTTTTCGCACACGAGTCCACTACTCACCATCACAATACTCCACCGTGGATCCTCCCTCGTAACCTGTGAGGGGGCCATCCTCGGTACTCACACTTATCTTGAGTCTTTTAGTAGTATCCATTAACTTGTCTATGAACTGTATATGCAATCAAGTAGTCCTTTACCGCGGACGCGGCTATTCGAATAGTTTTATACCCTGCAGGGGTGTACTTCGTCACACATGTTTCCACCACTTAGCGTCTGCACACGAAATGTGCTCGGCAGACTTCAAGCGAAAACCGACGTGGGTGTAGACCACGACCTGACTAACCTCACAAGTCTCTAGTCCAGGGTCATCGCCTATTCAGGTTCCATCCGCAAGGAAATCCGGCCGGGGTGTCCTCAACGGCCCCGAACGATGTGAACAGGGTTCCCGAGACACCAAACGGGTGACTCGGTACACCGTGCCACGGTGTATCTACCGCAACATAGCCCACCCCTAGGGTCAGCGCTACGCACGGCCGCCAACACATATCCTACAAACACCAGAAACTAGTTGCAACTCCTGGACTGAGGCGAGAGGGGTCAGTAAGTCGAGCGGGGTCATATTTCAGGGCCCAATGTGTGGTAGTAGCTGAATCTTAATTCACGCATACAGAACTCAGTTCTTAGGGACGGCTTCAATGAAACAACCCACCATGTACTCCTACATGGCCTCTCATCGATACCTTTACCAAAACATGTTCAACACATCCCACATATTACTGGCACAAGCATTTCACTCTAGCCCATCACCCAGATGAACCAGACCTGACACAACTCTAAGCATAGCAGGCATAGCAAGGTAGGAATCACAAAACATGGCTCAATCAACTCCTACACATGCTAGTGGGTTTCATCTAGTTACTGTGGCAATGACAGATCATGCAGAGGATAAGGGTTCAACTACCGTAGCACACAGCAGTTTGAATCGTGTTGCCTTAATGCAGTAAACAAAAGCAGGAGCGAGAACATGGGTTGTATCGGAATGATCAATGGTTGCTTGCCTGATGGAGTGGTAACGGGATACTGCCCTTCAGTTGGATACTCGTGAATATCCTCGGAGGCAGAACCTACCACGAAGAACACAACCGAGCACAATCAACACATGACGATACGCAACAATATGATGCATGCTATGACATGGCAATATGGATGTGTCTTGAGCTAATGCAACTACCTATGATTTAAATGAAGTTGGTTTGAGTACAAGATTCAAATTCCAACCCCATATATGATTATTTAAATGCCCTTTATTTGTTTTGTCCAAAACAGAGGACAAACATTGTTCAAACATGCATGAAAATGGTACAGATGGATTCCTTGAATTTTTCTGATAATTTTACATATATAATTTATCTCATTTGGAGTTATGGTTGAATTTCTATGATTTTTCAAAGTTTTGGGTATTTTCTGGAATTTCCTAAATTATTTTTAAACTAGAAAATGGTTTACTGCGTCAGCCTTGCGTCAGCATGACATCAGCAAGTCAAAGGCGCCAGCCAGGTCAAACCTGACTGGTGGGGCCCCCTGGTCAGTGTCTCTGTGCACTAACCGCGCTTAGTTAGCCTAATTAACAGGCGGGGCCCACTAGTCAGTGACTATACTAATTAACTAATCTATTTAGTTAGCACTAACAGGGTAATTAGCCGGGCGAGGCCCGCATGTTAGTGAGAGAGGGGGGGAGTCAACCCACGTCAGCAGGTCAAACCTCCCCGGTCAGTGGGTCAAAGCCTGCCGGCGTTTAGCCGCCGGCGAGGCCAGACGCGGTGGCGCGCTGCGGAAATCGCCCACGGGGCACCATTTGGGGCGTGGAGAGCATCTACGAGCTCCTGGGAACGAGCCGCAGCTCTTGGTGGTGGTGGTGGAGCTCGAGGTGGCCGGAGACGTCGTCGGCGACGACTTTGGCGGTCGCCGGAGTCGGGCGAAAGTGAACCCGTGGCTGTGAGGCACGGCGAGGTGCGTGGAGTAGTGCGTTGAGTTCCTGGTGATGCGGTGAAGTGTTTGAACAGGGTGGCGTGGCCAAAATTTGGCCGGAGCCACGTCGGCGACGAGCTCCGCGGCGGTGTGTGCGGGTGAGCTTCGTGCAGTTGCTACGGTGCACGAGGAAGCAAACGGAGAGGATGGAGAGGTAGCTGAGCTCACGGCGGTCTCGTAGAGCTAGACGGCGCGGTCGGGGACGAGCTGGTGCGGCGGCGACGGCGAAGGGGATCTACGGCAGTGCTCGGTGAAGACGAGGTCGAAGAGGACGATGCAGAGCGTGTGAGCGCTCGGGGCTCGGGCTGTTCGACGAAGTCGACGACGGCGGAGTTGTTGGACACGGTGGCTCGGTACAGGGGCGATGGTGGGCGCGGTTTCACGGTGGTGCGAGCACGGCAGCGTCGGCCATGGTGGAGGGAGAGCGAAGGAGAGGAGCCAGAGGGACGTGCGGGTGTCTGCGAGGTCGGGGAGAGAGCGGGGGGTTCGTCCCGCGTTGACAGCGCGACGAGGGGAGCGGCGAGGCGGCGGCAGCTGCGTGGCGTGCATGCGGGTGCTCGGCGTCGAGCACCTGGCTGCCTGCCTGGCGAGGACGAAGCAGCTGGCTAGCATGGGCCAGCACAGTGCTGGGCCGCCAGGTGGGCCGGCTACTGGGCTGCGGCCAGGTTAGTCCAGGTGAGCCTCTGTTCTTTCTCTCTAATTTATTCTGTTTTCTATTTTTGCTATTCTGTTTTGATTTAGTTTAAATACTAAATCATTTTGTAAAATCCTGAAAATATTTATGGACACTTTCTGAAATATTTCAGTGGCCCAAAAATAATTCCAACATTATTTGAGCATTTGAATTATTTAATAGTATTTAAATGCCCAAATTCAAATATTTATGAATTAAGTCAATGCCCCTTTTGTTGACCTAAAATTATATGCACCATTTTTCCCAAGGGTTCTAACCCAAGGCAAAGAGGGTGAACATATTTGAAGGGCATTTCAGGTTCATTGAATTTATTTTTAGTAAACCCTAGTTGATTTCAGGGGGGGTGCTGGGGGTTCTGCTTTCCCCATTTCAATTTCTGATGAATGTAAACATGATGCACACTCTAATGCATAACCTAGCTAGGGTGTGACACCAGACCTCAAACGGTCCAATCTCTATGCTCAGGTGTCATCCCTAGATCAGTAATGCTGACACCACACATTATTTGAAGGATTTATAATAGAGTAGCAATCACACACTTATTACATCGAGTGTCTCAAAAGAGAACTTATTACAATAAATATGGCTTAAGGCCATCTAATAACTATAACATCCGAAGGCTTGGAAGATAAGTGAGTCCATCAACTCCAACGGCATCACTGAGTATAGAACCACGGCCTAAAAGCACCTTAATCATCGTCTGAAAAGTCTGCAACATTAACGTTGCATCCCGAAACGGGTCAGCACATGGAATATGCTGGCAAAGTAACACATAGAGAGTAATGGAATGAAATAGTCTATACTATATGCATGTATGGCTGGTGGAAAGTTCTATCGTTACAGTTTTGCGTAAAGCCAATTTTTCCCTACTGCAAAGGAATAGATTTTATTTAACAATCATGGTAGTTGCTAAACATTGAGAATGGTTGATAGCATTCTCAATCCCAATTAAGCATCATCATTAAACAAAACCCAACAAAATTAATTAGAGTAACATGATGAGATTCACATGATAATCCAGGTACTAGATACTCAAGATGTCCATAACCAGGGACACGGCTAACCATGATTAGTTTATACACTCTGCAGAGGTTTGCGCACTTTTCCCCACAAGACTTGATCGCCTCCGTTTGGTTTCTCGCACCACATGGTGTTTGAGAAACGGATGACCGAGACATAGTCTTTCAGAAGCGCTAGCACCTTATGATCGGGTAGACCGTTACACCTACTTTCCCCTAAATCTGCTAGTCTACCACTGTAAGAGTTCGCACAACTTAATCAACTACGCTAGAGCCCATAGTAGCTTGTGGCTGCACACGGAAGTTTCTAGCATGAATAATCTCATGATCCCTTTGGGCCTGGGTGGCGGTCCAAAAGAAAACAGGCAATCGCTGGAATACCCAGGTGCCTCAATCCACCCAGATGTGTGTTTAGGTTGCCACCTTAGATAAACCATTAATTAACAATATCACATCTGTCATGGATACACTCACCCAATCCACATCTACTAGCATAGCATGGCATAATAAGCAAACGTAGAAGTAACTCCCAAAGGTTTGAAAATAAACAGGTAATAGGTACTACCTCAACTACTTCCCACCCACAATTTAATTAGATCCTAAACAATGCAATGTGTGAGGATTGATCTAATGCAATAAAACTAGGTAGTAGGAGATATGATCAAAGTGTTACTTGCCTTGCAGATGATCCGCAAAACCTAGCGATTCGAAGTAGCAAGCGGCGCACTCCGGGTACTCTATCGCAAACAAACAAGCATACAATAAGTACTCAAGTAATGCACAGGTAAAACTCAAATAAGAGATCTAACCATAAAGTTCAACTTAAGAACTCCGGTTGGCAAAAGAAATCAAATCGAACGAAACAACGAAAGACAAACGGCAAAAGAAACAGGCTTCGATTACTATTCTGGATCTAGGGCAATTTTTACAGTGGAAAAAACATGTTTGAGTTGGTTAAATGGAAAGAGGGTTTCGAGACGAACCTCCAGGCGCTCGAATCGCCTGATTCCGATAAACGAGCGGAAAGTTAGACTAAAATGAAAATCGGATCAGGAATCGCGATCACAAAAATCACGGATTTAATCCGAGAAAAAGAAAAACGACAAACATATTAACGAACAAACGTTCGTTATCTGGATCTAAACGATGAACGCGTTCGTTAAAACGAACGAACGAGCGAACGCTCTGTCGGTGTACAAAAAGAGGGGTACACTTTTTGTACCCCTATAACTGTGCACGGGCACTCTGAGCCACGGGCACCACCACACCAAGCAAGGCAAGGGAGGTGAGCCAGGGTAAGACCAAAGCTCAAGAGAACTAGAACGACGCCAAGGCCAAGACCATGAAGAGCAAAGGGGACGAAGCGGACTCCCCCGGCAAGATCCTTGCCGAGAGACAGTTCTAGCAGCCCCGGCAAGACCCTTGTCGCGGTGACTCGTCCCGCGCCTACGGAGCAAATCACCCTTGAGTCCACTGCCCCCAAAGGGCAAGGATTCGGGAGACATCCCCGTGGCGGCATGCAGATCTTTGTGAAGACATTCAAGATCAGATACGCACTAAGGAGACGACAACCCTTGGCGGGATCCCAGCCGAGGAAGACCACAAGGCCCCCGGCAAGCCACTACACCATAGCACTGCATTCCCAACAGCCAAATTGGTCGGGAATACTAGTTCCGCTGACAAACAGTCGGTCAGGAAAAACTATTGCCGATCGACCCTGTCTGTTGGGTAATGTCCAGACGGGAAAGCACTTTCCCGACCGACATACCTTTCCCGACCGACCGTATGTCGTCTATGGTGCATCTTTCCCGACCAACATTCTGTTGGGCCAGCCATGGGCCTTTCCCGACCGATAGTCCCTTGGGGTTGCTACCGGCCTTTATCGACCGACTATCAGACATGGTAAACTTTCCCGACCAACAATCTATTAGGGCTGACATGGGCTTCCCCGACCAACTATCTGACAGGGTACTCTTTCCCAACAAACATTCTGTTATCCCTCCAATATCCAGATTTGACAGGGCATTATCCTTTCCCAACTGACTGCCTGACAGGATTTCTTTTACGGACCAACATCTGTTAACCCTCAATCAGGTTTCATAATCCATAACTGTAACATGCATGTTGTCCAACAATATTAAACTAGAACCAAACAATAACACACATTCATTAATTTTCACATATAAATAGTTCATCTGTTATGAACAAATGACCACTCAAGTTTCCTATAAGCTAATGTAACTAATTAAATAGAGGAAACATTATGGTTCACTTCTGGAGCAAAAATTTCTTGCTCTGTTTTCTGGAATTTATCTCAGAGGCACATCATCTGCCTTGGCTACTTGTAGTGGGCAACTACATATCTATCCTGGTATCCATCCTCATAGCCTTCCACCAAGAAGCTTGTTTCATTCTCGTACAGTACATCAAATCCTTCAATCTTCATCTCATTGGATAACATCCTCCAGCTTGAACATCTGCAAGTCAAAATAACCAGTTAATATTACGGACTAGAACTAGAGAAGATGGTATTTTCTCTAAGCTGCCTTCAATATCATTTTATACCAAAGCAACTGACGAGTTGCAAGGATGCAGCGTCTAGGTGGCTCCCTTTTTTGTTTTTCTAAAAAACTTTTTCTGCTGCATATATCCTGAGAGACAATGTATCCTGGTCTCTGTTCCCATGAGGGATAACTCTCTTAGGCCTTTCCTACATAAATGAAAGGAGTAAGAAAGCAGGTGATTAACAACACGTTGCAGTGAAAGAATTTGCTAAGCATCTGCAACATGATAAAGGATACTTCAATTAGCATCATGAAGCTTGCAGAGTACAGAAACCAAATACCATTGCAAACATCAGCACACAACATAAAAAAACATTACAAACATCAGTACACCAGTATACTCCTAGAACAGAGCTCACTGCAATATAAGCAAAACCAAGTTGGCGTACGCAAAAAATATCTAAAGAGGGGAGAGAAATCATGCAGGAATAAGTGACTGTTCAAGACACCCTAGAAAAATAGATAACAGAGAGAATTCACCTTTTTCTTCTTCACAAATACACAACGCTTACTTTTTTCTATATCACTTGCTCTATGAACTAATTCATCTAAAATTTGTCCTAGGAACTAAAGATATCATTTGTATTGTGGTTTGCTACTACATATTGTGTTGCTAATATTATAATAATAATAATAATAATAATAATAATAATAATAATAATAATAATGAAGGTCATTTGTATTTGGCATTTTACTTACATGAACATGTTCAGTGGCTCGAACTTTTAGTAAAAAATGTGAAAAATAGTTCTTAAGTTGTTTCCATGTTCAATTGCATCGATGTACACCCAGAATTTAGCAGACAACAGCATAGCAAGCTTGACAAGCAGCACACCAGCAAGCTCTAACACAGTTTCACATCATTTCGTTATTTGAGGTAGATGATCCACAGTACAAAGCCAGAACCTAAAAGCTGGACATGGATTACAAAGTGGTTTTGTAATCCATAAAGTCAGCATTCAGCATGGACAGCACCCACTAGCAACTAATTGCTAATTTGGAATGTGAACATCGGTAAAACCATGATAACACAACAGACCACAAGCAACTAAGTAAACTAGTCATCAAACCGTGCGCCTGCACGGGCTAGGAACTACTCTGTTTTAGATTTTTTTTAACTTAAAACATTAGGTATTTGTGCTTTCAGTTTGTAATGAAATTGATTATTAGAAGGAGGGAAATAGCTGCCTATTCCTGTAACTGGATTAAAAGCATACTTTCAAGAGATTCAGAAATATTTGCGATATTCCTGTAACCGCACCTGCATCCTAAATAGGATGTTGGAAGATTAAATAATTTTTTAATATATATTTAGTTTTGAAATAATATATGCCATTCTTGGTGAAATTCTAATATTGAATAGATTTGTGCAGCACAAAATTTTGCATCCTATCATAGGAACTTAAAAAACAACTTCCACAACACTTAAATTTCATTATGGGAAGACACTCAGTCGGACCCCCCTTTTATGGTATGTGTACTTCATGATCGCATAATGTCACCATCAGTCACCATAATTGTTGTATAAAACAATTATTTTGAAATGCCCAGGAAAGTTATAGTTTTTGACAGAAACATATTCAAATCTGTATCGGCCAACACTATTCAAAAATCCCAATAAGCAGTAGATGCCTTACTATAAGAAAGCATGTCACAATGAAAATGCCTCTGGTATGTTTCTTGGTTTTCTGAAAAATATAAGTAATGCATGCAACCACTTGATAATTAATACTTCTGTCATTTCGTATAAGAAAACAATTCACATGTCTATCACCAGTTATTTCTCATAACATATTTAGCCATCCAGATTGGCAGATGCACAAGACTAATCGGAGCATACAGACAGACATGCATGTAGTGGTCTGCAAAATCAATCATTAGATGGTCAACCACTTACCAGATGCAATTAAATGTCCGAGCTTAACATGCGTACAATAGTGGAGGCAGGTCATCTAATTAGAGATCTGACTATGCATACAGTGGCACATAGTTTGGCCCCTGCTGCATAGGGAGGCAGTTCCTAGATCTGATTAGAGAGCCACACATGGAGGCACATGAGCACGGGCGCACGCCTAAAAATCCCAGCAGGTAAAAGAATCAGCAGATATGATCTAAACAAAGAAAATCAAATATAGCAACCTCCACGATGTAAACTAACCTCCAACAGTTCAAGTGACAGCAGCCTTGCCTTGGTAGCAATCTCGTCATTTTCTTTTGTCATGCTCATCTAGGACTACGAGGATGAGAGAAAAAAAAGGTGAAAGATGCACAGGTGATACTCTACTGAAGTATGTCTTTTAGCAGGGAGGAACAAGAACCTGGGCACTCTGAGGTTAGTGCCGGAGCTGACGACGCCGCTCGCCGGGAACCCGACCCTGAAAGCTTCCACGGGAGATAAGCACCAGTGCCTCCGGGGAGTGCTTGGTCATGGCGCCCGCCCTGTCTCCTCCTTCTGCAGCAGATTAAGACCCGTCACCCCAAGATCTGCAGCAGATTAAGCCCCAGATCTGCTCGGTGCTCGCCGCGACGACGATGAAGTGAGGAAAGAGCACTTGGGAGGAGATGAGGGTTCGAGCATGCGAAGCGGCGGGCCAACAGGGTCGTGCGGGAGGCAGTATGGCGCGGCGGGCAGGGAGGATGCCGCTGGCGGGTGCCCATGGCGGCGCGCGTGGGGAATGAGAAAGGGACTAGGGTTTTTCCCTCTCCGTGCGTGGTGAGTTATATGTGTTGGGGGGAAATGTTTCGCGGGCTTGGGCCGAATGGTGGCGCTAAAATTTTATGTACGCGCGCTGGCCCATTCGCCACGAACTGTTGGTCGGGATTATTTCCCGACCGATGTATGGATGGGCATTAGAGCTTTCCCGACCCATCATTTGACAATAAATGTGTTAGCATTCCCGACCGATCGTTTGTTACTATACACATGTTTTCCTGACCGACAGTCTGTTACAAATTTTTCCAACCAACAGTCGGTCGGCGAAAGTGACTTTTCTCAACACAAGTCTGTAGGGAATGCAGTGTCGTGGTGTAGTGAGCGCCTTGCCGGGGATGACAGCAGGCGCCTCGGCAAGACCCTTGCCAGGGCCCCGGCAAGGCCCTTACCGAGGACACCCGCAGGGCCACCATCAGGCCTACGCCGACTAAACCTCCACCACCATTCGCATGCAGCTACCGACCCAACCAGCTGGGTAGGCACCTGCGTGGCGGCATGCAGATCTTCATGAAGACCCACCATTGCGCCACCTCAGCTGCCTGCCTACCTACATGGCATCTCAGGCATCGCTGGCCAGGGTGCGTGTCGACACAAGAAGGAGCGGCGACGGACGAGACAAATCTCTCCCCCGTCCCCGATAAGGCAAGGACACCTAAGCAAGACGCATTAAATGCCCATTGTCATGTAATGCAAGGGATAACCTCACATCACTATACCCTTTCCACCTCCTGTGCGCCACTGTGGCAACCCCTTTTTCTATAAAAGGAGGCCCGAGGCGACCAGAGGAAGGATTCGGCTTTTTGGAGCTCCCCATGCCCCATAGCTAGCTCAAGAACACAGATATACAATCCACCAAAGCAGGAGTAGGGTTTTATGCATCCTCGCGGCCCGAACCTGGATAAACGAACTGTGTGCTATCTGTTTGATCCGCTCTTCTCACGACCCCGCGCCCCGCTAACCACAGTAGGGATTCTTGTGATCCCATAGGTGTCGTTCCCACTGACATCTTTGGCGCGCCAGGTAGGGGAAGCAGTTGTGAGAATCGGCTTTAGCAGTTAGCCCGGCACTCCTTCATCTTCGTGACCCTTGGAAAGGAAAGGAGGCCAGAAGATTGGCACTCGAGCGATTGCAAACAGAAGCTAAGTTGCACTGAACCCTTATTTGTTCTATCCTTCTTATATGAGGTTATCCCCCCCCCCCCCAGAGATGTCACGCCTTTGTATGAGAAACCTACACGCCAGGGGGCTCTCCCACGATCGGCAACGCCCTTGCCCTGTTTCCAGTCCGCTCAACAGCTCAAGTGGCTGCGTCGAGAATGGCAGAGTAGCCTTCTGCGATCAACAACGCTCTCGATTCTGACTCGAGTCAAGCTCGACAGTTCGAGCGGCCGTGTTCAGAACGGAAAGGTGGCTCGTCCGGCAGCACGCATACCCAGCAGGCCCATGGGGATCCGTACCCAAAATGCCGCTAGGGTCTTCCGCGCCGGCAAGCCTACCCAATCAACATAGGGCGCGCATACAAAGAGGAATTGAATGGGGAAATAACGTGCATGAAATTAAGAGTTGTCGGATTTCGGGTTCCGGCAGACCCTTGAGGTTCGAACACTGGGGTGCGCGCGGGGATTTCGCCTCCTACCTGCCTGCACCCCTCCGCCACGCTAGGATCTAAAACTACGAAAAGAACAGCACAAGAGACACGGGGTTTATACTGGTTCGGGCCATCGTTGTGGTGTAATACCCTACTCTAGTGTGTGGTGGGGTGGATTGCCTCTTGGGCTTATGATGATGAACAATACAAGGAAGAACAGCCTCGTGAGGGTCTGTTCTTGACTAGGGCGATGAACTGCTGGGAGGAGTTCGGCCACCTTTCTCTCTCTCTCTCTCTCTCTCTCTCTCTCTCTGCTTACAACCTCTCTACTTACCGAGCCCTCGGAAGAGATCGAACCGAACCCCCTGCTACGTGGGTGGCCGGTCCTATTTATAGTGGCCCTGCTCCTCTCCCCAAATATTGAGCGAGAAGGGAGCCAACAATGGCGGGCTAATTTGAAGGGGGATAGCAAGTATCAACTATCCTAACAAAAGCAGTCTCCGCCTACGCAAAGCTCTAGTGATGACACCGTCTTGGGCTCCACGGTGACCTCCGTCTCGTAGTCCTCCTGGTCTTGGTCTCGTTGCACCGAAATGGCAACCTTTGCCTGATGCCTCGGTACTCCGCGGCTGCGCTTGCCCCCTTTGCACCAAAGAGGAAAGGAGGACGCTGCGCGGGCTGGCGCCCGCCTGGCGCCCTGAGTCGTCATGGCTTGCGTCACGGGCACCTCGCGAGGTACCCCGCCTTGATCTCTCCGCCTCCTCGCGAGCCAGCTTGATGATGCCATGCTTGAGGAAGCTCCGTGTCGTCTGCCCCGCGAGGCTTGGCCCCTCACGAGGGTCTTGAGTTTGTGTTGGAGAAGATGGGTCATGCCGGGCCCCCCTTTGAGCCACGCCGCAGGCCGCAGATAGGCAAGTCTGGGGACCCCCGTTCCCAGAACGCCGACAGTAGCCCCCGGGCCCAAGGCACGCCCGGACTTGGCCGTGCAGGGAGGCGGAAGGGCAAGAGCGAAGCGCCGCGGGCCCTAACAGCCTACGGCCTTAGGCGCCGCGCGGCAGTTGATTGGACGTGAGCGGCACTGTTCCCCCACGCCCTCCTTATTTTGCGCCTTGCTAGGCGAACCCGTAGTCGTACACAGTTGTTCCCCTTTTATCGCTCGAGCACCCCCTGTCCTTCCTCTGCTCGAACCCTGCTTTCTGTTTTCAATTCAATCTCGAATCCTCCCCCCCCCCTTCCTATCGCCATGGCCTCGACGAAGAAGGGAAGAGGGAAGAAACCCGTGTCTCCGCCTTGCCCGCCGCCGTTGGCGGCCCCCGCCGAGGGCCTGGGCAAGGTCAGCTTGGCTCAAGCCACCATCTTCAATGAATGCGGGAGGACGACGGCCTGGCCCGTGCCCCACTTCTCCATCGACAGGATAGCTACCGAGGTCCCATATTTTGCTGACGACCTGTGGGCGGGTCTGGTTCCCCCCTTTTTTGATTTCTTCAATGTCGTGCTCTCCCACTATCAGATCCACATGCTGCATCTGAGTCCTGAATCCATCACCCTCCTTTCGGTCTTCGCCTTCATCTGCGAAGCCATGGTGGGCATCCCTCCATCGGTTGCCTTGCTGCGCCACTTCTTCTCGCTGCATCTTTTCGACCCTACCCAATGTTGGGCGTGCGTAAGCTTCGTTGCTGCGCCAAAGACTGCCGCCTCTGGGATTGACTTCAAGCTCCCCCTGCCCGCGGTTGGGTTCCGCAAGAGGTGGCTGTATGTGGACGCAGGGGTGCCCAGCCCCCTGCTAACGGAGCCGACCTCGCCTGCTGTCCCCAATTCGGGCTGGGGCCAGGTGGCAGTTGAGAGCCCCCGACTCGTCTTCGTCTGGCACCGCTTCGCGCTCTTGAGGTCGCTTGGCGTGACAGCGCCCAAGGTGGTGAAGGAGTTCCTGCTATGCCGTGTTGCTCCTCTTCAACGCCACTCTCGCCGGATGTGGGCCTTTCGTGGGCGCGAGGATAGTATGAGGCTCGAGGAAGAGGACCTGGCTCCTGAGGTGCTGAAGACGGCGCTCTTGACCCTGGCTGGGGACCCCAACCCCGGCAGCGTCCGGCAGGGAGGGGCCTTGCTGTACCTCTGCCAGAGCAGGGTCGACTTTGTGAAGCAGATGCCTGCCTTTGATGAGTGGGGGCTGCGCCATGCCAGCCTCCAGGTGAAGGAAATATGCCCTAGAGGCAATAATAAAGTTATTATTTATTTCCTTATATCATGATAAATGTTTATTATTCATGCTAGAATTGTATTAACCGGAAACATAATACATGTGTGAATACATAGACCAACAGAGTGTCACTAGTATGCCTCTACTTTGACTAGCTCGTTAATCAAAGATGGTTATGTTTCCTAACCATGAACAAAGAGTTGTTATTTGATTAACGAGGTCACATCATTAGTTGAATGATCTGATTGACATGACCCATTCCATTAGCTTAGCACCCGATCGTTTAGTATGTTGCTATTGCTTTTCTTCATGACTTATACATGTTCCTATGACTATGAGATTATGCAACTCCCATTTGCCGGAGGAACACTTTGGGTACTACCAAACATCACAACGTAACTGGGTGATTATAAAGGAGTACTACAGGTGGCTCCAAAGGTAGATGTTGAGTTGGCGTATTTCGAGATTAGGATTTGTCACTCCGATTGTCGGAGAGGTATCTCTGGGCCCTCTCGGTAATACACATCACTTAAGCCTTGCAAGCAGTGCAACTAATGAGTTAGTTGCGGGATGATGTATTACGGAACGAGTAAAGAGACTTGCCGGTAACGAGATTGAACTAGGTATCGGATACCGACGATCGAATCTCGGGCAAGTAACATACCGATGACAAAGGGAACAACCTATGTTGTTATGCGGTCTGACCGATAAAGATCTTCGTAGAATATGTAGGAGCCAATATGGGCATCCAGGTCCCGCTATTGGTTATTGACCGGAGATGTGTCTCGGTCATGTCTACAATGTTCTCGAACCGTAGGGTCCGCACGCTTAACGTTACGATGACAGTTATTATGAGTTTATGCATTTTGATGTACTGAAGGTTGTTCGGAGTCCTGGATGAGATCACGGACATGACGAGGAGTCTCGAAATGGTCGAGATGTAAAGATTGATATATTGGAAGCCTATGTTTGGACATCGGAAGTGTTCCGGGTGAAATCGGGATTTTACCGGATTACCGGGAGGGTTACCGGAACCCCCCGGGAGCCAAATGGGCCTACATGGGCCATTGTGGAAAGGTGAAAGGGGCTGCCAAGGAGGGCTGCGCGCCTCCCCCCCTCCCCTAGTCCTATTAGGACTAGGAGAGGTGGCCGGCCACCTCTCTCTCTTTCCCTCTCCCTTTTTTCCAAGGAGTCCTAGTTGGAATAGGATTGGGGGGGGGGGGGAGTCCTACTCCCGGTAGGAGTAGGACTCCTCCTGCGCCTCCCTCCTTTGGCCGGCCAGCCTCCCCCCTTTCATCCTTTATATACGGGGGCAGGGGACACCCCAAGACACACAAGTTGATCCTTGAGATCGTTCCTTAGCCGTGTGCGGTGCCCCCTGCACCAAATTCCACCTCGATCATACCGTTGCAGTGCTTAGGCGAAGCCCTGCATCGGTAGTACATCAAGATAGTCACCACGCCGTCGTGCTGACGGAACTCTTCCTCGACGCTTTGCTGGATCGGAGCCCGAGGAACGTCATCGAGCTGAACGTGTGCTAAGAACTCGGAGGTGCCGGAGTAACGGTGCTAGGATCGGTCGGATCGGGAAGATGACGTACGACTACTTCCTCTACGTTGTGTCAATGCTTCCGTTGCGATCTACAAGGGTACGTAGATCAGACTCTCCCCCTCGTTGCTATGCATCACCATGATCTTGCGTGTGCGTAGGAAAAATTTTGAAATTACTTTGTTCCCCAAGAGTGGCATCCGAGCCTAGGTTTTTATGGTTTGATGTTATATGCACGAGTAGAACACAAGTGAGTTGTGGGCGATACAAGTCATACTGCCTACCAGCATGTCATACTTTGGTTCGGCGGTATTGTTGGACGAGACGATCCGGACCAACCTTACGCGTACTCTTACGCGAGACCGGTTCCCTCGACGTGCTTTGCACATAGATGGCTTGCGGAAGACTGTCTCTCCAACTTTAGTTGAACCAAGTGTGGCTACGCCCGGTCCTTGAGAAGGTTAAAACGGAGTCTATTTGACGAACTATCGTTGTGGTTTTGATGCGTAGGTGAGATGAGTTCTTACTTAAGCCCGTAGCAGCCACGTAAAACTTGCAACAACAAAGTAGAGGACGTCTAACTTGTTTTTGCAGGGCATGTTGTGATGTGATATGGTCAAGGCATGATGCTGATTTTATTGTATGTGATGATCATGTTTTGTAACCTAGTTATCGGCAACTGGCAGGAGCCATATGGTTGTCGCTTTATTGTATGCAATGCAATCGGGATGTAATGCTTTACTTTATTACTAAGCGGTAGTGATAGTCGTGGAAGCATAAGATTGGCGAGACGACAACGATGCTACGATGGAGATCAAGGTGTCGCGCCGGTGACGATGGTGATCATGACGGTGCTTCAGAGATGGAGATCACAAAGCACAAGATGATGATGGCCATATCATATCACTTATATTGATTGCATGTGATGTTTATCTTTTTATGCATCTTATCTTGCTTTGATTGACGGTAGCATTATAAGATGATCTCTCACTAAATTATCAAGAAGTGTTCTCCCTGAGTATGCACCGTTGCAAAAGTTCTTCGTGCTGAGACACCACGTGATGATCGGGTGTGATAGGCTCTACGTTCAAATACAACGGGTGCAAAACAGTTGCACACGCGGAATACTCAGGTTATACTTGACGAGCCAAGCATATACAGATATGGCCTCGGAACACGGAGACCGAAAGGTCGAGCGTGAATCATATAGTAGATATGATCAACATATTGATGTTCACCATTGAAAACTACTCCATCTCACGTGATGATCGGTTATGGTTTAGTTGATTTGGATCACGTGATCACTTAGAGGATTAGAGGGATGTCTATCTAAGTGGGAGTTCTTAAGTAAATTTGATTAACTGAACTTAAAATTATCATGAACTTAGTACCTGATAGTATCTTGCTTGTTTATGTCGATTGTAGATAGATGGCTCGTGCTGTTGTTCCGTTGAATTTTAATGCGGTCCTTGAGAAAGCAAAGTTGAAAGATGATGGTAGCAATTACATGGACTGGGTCCGTAACTTGAGGATTATCCTCATTGCTGCACAGAAGAATTACGTCCTGGAAGCACCGCTGAGTGCCAGGCCTGCTGCAAGAGCAACACCAGAAGTTATGAACGTCTGGTAGAGCAAAGCTGATGACTACTCAATAGTTCAGTGTGCCATGCTTTACGGCTTAGAACCGGGACTTCAACGACGTTTTGAACGTCATGGAGCATATGAGATGTTCCAGGAGTTGAAGTTAATATTTCAAGCAAATGCCCGGATTGAGAGATATGAAGTCTCCAATAAGTTATATAGCTGCAAGATGGAGGAGAACAGTTCTGTCAGTGAGCATATACTCAAAATGTCTGGGTATAATAATCACTTGATTCAATTGGGAGTTACACTTCCGGATGATTGCGTCATTGACAGAATTCTCCAATCACTGCCACCAAGCTACAAGAGCTTTGTGATGAACTATAATATGCAAGGGATGAACAAGACTATTCCCGAGCTCTTCGCAATGCTGAAAGCTGCGGAGGTAGAAATCAAGAAGGAGCATCAAGTGTTGATGGTTAACAAAACCACTGGTTTCAAGAAAAAGGGCAAAGGGAAGAAGAAGGGCAACTTCAAGAAGAACGGCAAGCAAGTTGCTGCTCAAGAGAAGAAACCCAAGTCTGGACCTAAGCCTGAAACTGAGTGCTTCTACTGCAAGCAGACTGGTCACTGGAAGCGGAACTGCCCCAAGTATTTGGCGGATAAGAAGGATGGCAAGGTGAACAAAGGTATATGTGATATACATGTTATTGATGTGTACCTTACTAATGCTCGCAGTAGCACCTGGGTATTTGATACTGGTTCTGTTGCTAATATTTGCAACTCGAAACAGGGACTACAGAATAAGCGGACACTAGCAAAGGACGAGGTGATGATGCGCGTGGGAAACGGTTCCAAAGTCGATGTGATCGCGGTCGGCACGCTACCTCTACATCTACCTTCGGGATTAATATTAGACCTAAATAATTGTTATTTGGTGCCAGCGTTGAGCATGAACATTATATCTGGATCTTGTTTAATGCGAGACGGTTATTCATTTAAATCAGAGAATAATGGTTGTTCTATTTATATGAGTAATATCTTTTATGGTCATGCACCTTTGAAAAGTGGTCTATTTTTGATGAATCTCGATAGTAGTGATACACATATTCATAATGTTGAAACCAAAAGATGCAGAGTTGATAATGATAGTGCAACTTATTTGAGGCACTGCCGTTTAGGTCATATCAGTGTAAAGCGCATGAAGAAACTCCATACTGATGGGCTTTTGGAACCACTTGATTATGAATCACTTGGTACTTGCGAACCATGCCTCATGGGCAAGATGACTAAAACACCGTTCTCCGGTACTATGGAGAGAGCAACAGATTTGTTGGAAATCATACATACCGATGTATGTGGTCCGATGAATATTGAGGCTCGTGGCGGATATCGTTATTTTCTCACTTTCACAGATGATTTAAGCAGATATGGGTATATCTACTTAATGAAACACAAATCTGAAACGTTTGAAAAGTTCAAAGAATTTCAGAGTGAAGTTGAAAATCATCGTAACAAGAAAATAAGGTTTCTACGATCTGATCGTGGAGGAGAATATTTGAGTTACGAGTTTGGTGTACATTTGAAAAATTGTGGAATAGTTTCGAAACTCACGCCACCCGGAACACCACAACATAATGGTGTGTCCGAACGTCGTAATCGTACTTTACTAGATATGGTGCGATCTATGATGTCTCTTACTGATTTACCACTATCGTTTTGGGGTTATGCTTTAGAGACGGCCGCATTCACGTTAAATAGGGCACCATCAAAATCCGTTGAGACGACGCCTTATGAACTGTGGTTTGGCAAGAAACCAAAGTTGTCGTTTCTTAAAGTTTGGGGCTGCGATGCTTATGTGAAAAAGCTTCAACCTGATAAGCTCGAACCCAAATCGGAGAAATGTGTCTTCATAGGATATCCAAAGGAAACTATTGGATACACCTTCTATCACAGATCCGAAGGCAAGACTTTTGTTGCTAAATTCGGAAACTTTCTTGAGATGGAGTTTCTCTCGAAAGAAGTGAGTGGGAGGAAAGTAGAACTTGACGAGTTAACTGTACCTACTCCGTTATTGGGAAATAGTACTTCACAGAAAACTGTTTCTGTGAGACCTACACCAATAAGAGAGGAAGTTAATGATGATGATCATGAAACTTTAGATCAAGATACTACTGGACCTCGTAGATCAACCAGAGTAAGATCCGCACCAGAGTGGTACAGTAATCCTGTTCTGGAAGTCATGCTACTAGATCATGATGAACCTACGAACTATGAAGAAGCGATGGTGAGCCCAGATTCCGCAAAGTGGCTTGAAGCCATTAAATCTGAGATGGGATCCATGTATGAGAACAAAGTATGGACTTTGGTTGACTTGCCTGATGATCGGCAAGCAATTGAGAATAAATGGATCTTTAAGAAAAAGACTGACGCTGATGGTAATGTTACTGTCTACAAAGCTCGACTTGTCGCAAAAGGTTTTCGACAAGTTCAAGGAGTTGACTACGATGAGACTTTCTCACCCGTAGCGATGCTTAAGTCTGTCAGAATCATGTTAGCAATTGCCGCATTTTATGATTATGAAATTTGGCAAATGGATGTAAAAACTGCATTCCTGAATGGATTTCTGGAAGAAGAGTTGTATATGATGCAACCGGAAGGTTTTGTCGATCCAAAGGGAGCTAACAAAGTGTGCAAACTCCAGCGATCCATTTATGGACTGGTGCAAGCATCCCGGAGTTGGAATAAGCGCTTTGACAGTGTGATCAAAGCATTTGGTTTTATACAGACTTTTGGAGAAGCCTGTATTTACAAGAAAGTGAGTGGGAGCTCTGTAGCATTTCTGATATTATATGTGGATGACATATTACTGATTGGAAATGATATAGAATTTCTGGATAGCATAAAGGGATACTTGAATAAAAGTTTTTCAATGAAAGACCTCGGTGTAGCTGCTTACATATTAGGCATAAAGATCTATAGAGATAGATCAAGACGCTTAATTGGACTTTCACAAAGCACATACCTTGACAAGATTTTGAAGAAGTTCAAAATGGATCAAGCAAAGAAAGGGTTCTTGCCTGTGTTACAAGGTGTGAAGTTGAGTCAGACTCAATGCCCGACCACTGCAGAAGATAGAGAGAAAATGAAAGATGTTCCCTATGCTTCAGCCATAGGCTCTATCATGTATGCAATGCTATGTACCAGACCTGATGTGTGCCTTGCTATAAGTATAGCAGGGAGGTACCAAAGTAATCCAGGAGTGGATCACTGGACAGCGGTCAAGAACATCCTGAAATACCTGAAAAGGACTAAGGATATGTTTCTCGTATATGGAGGTGACAAAGAGCTCACCGTAAGAGGTTACGTTGATGCAAGCTTTGACACTGATCCGGACGATTCTAAATCGCAAACCGGATACATGTTTACTTTAAACGGTGGAGCTGTCAGTTGGTGCAGTTCTAAACAAAGCGTCGTAGCGGGATCTACATGTGAAGCGGAATACATAGCTGCTTCGGAAGCAGCGAACGAAGGAGTCTGGATGAAGGAGTTCATATCCGATCTAGGTGTCATACCTAGTGCATCGGGTCCAATGAAAATCTGTTGTGACAATACTGGTGCAATTGCTTTGGCAAAGGAATCCAGATTTCACAAAAGGACCAAACACATCAAGAGACGCTTCAATTCCATCCGGGATCTAGTCCAGGTGGGAGACATAGAGATTTGCAAGATACATACGGATCTGAATGTTGCAGACCCGTTGACTAAGCCCCTTCCACGAGCAAAACATGATCAGCACCAAGGCTCCATGGGTGTTAGAATCATTACTGTGTAATCTAGATTATTGACTCTAGTGCAAGTGGGAGACTGAAGGAAATATGCCCTAGAGGCAATAATAAAGTTATTATTTATTTCCTTATATCATGATAAATGTTTATTATTCATGCTAGAATTGTATTAACCGGAAACATAATACATGTGTGAATACATAGACCAACAGAGTGTCACTAGTATGCCTCTACTTTGACTAGCTCGTTAATCAAAGATGGTTATGTTTCCTAACCATGAACAAAGAGTTGTTATTTGATTAATGAGGTCACATCATTAGTTGAATGATCTGATTGACATGACCCATTCCATTAGCTTAGCACCCGATCGTTTAGTATGTTGCTATTGCTTTTCTTCATGACTTATACATGTTCCTATGACTATGAGATTATGCAACTCCCGTTTGCCGGAGGAACACTTTGGGTACTACCAAACGTCACAACGTAACTGGGTGATTATAAAGGAGTGCTGCAGGTGGCTCCAAAGGTAGATCTTGAGTTGGCGTATTTCGAGATTAGGATTTGTCACTCCGATTGTCGGAGAGGTATCTCTGGGCCCTCTCGGTAATACACATCACTTAAGCCTTGCAAGCAGTGCAACTAATGAGTTAGTTGCGGGATGATGTATTACGGAACGAGTAAAGAGACTTGCCGGTAACGAGATTGAACTAGGTATCGGATACCGACGATCGAATCTCGGGCAAGTAACATACCGATGACAAAGGGAACAACGTATGTTGTTATGCGGTCTGACCAATAAAGATCTTTGTAGAATATGTAGGAGCCAATATGGGCATCCAGGTCCCGCTATTGGTTATTGACCGGAGATGTGTCTCGGTCATGTCTACAATGTTCTCGAACCGTAGGGTCCGCACGCTTAACGTTACGATGACAGTTATTATGAGTTTATGCATTTTGATGTACCGAAGGTTGTTCGGAGTCCCGGATGAGATCACGGACATGACGAGGAGTCTTGAAATGGTCGAGACGTAAAGATTGATATATTGGAAGCCTATGTTTGGACATCGGAAGTGTTCCGGGTGAAATCGGGATTTTACCGGATTACCGGGAGGGTTACCGGAACCCCCCGGGAGCCAAATGGGCCTACATGGGCCATTGTGGATAGGTGAAAGGGGCTGCCAAGGAGGGCTGCGTGCCTCCCCCCTCCCCTAGTCCTATTAGGACTAGGAGAGGTGGCCGGCCACCTCTCTCTCTTTCCCTCTCCCTTTTTTCCAAGGAGTCCTAGTTGGAATAGGATTGGGGGGGGGGGAGTCCTACTCCCGCTAGGAGTAGGACTCCTCTTGCGCCTCCCTCCTTTGGCCGGCCAGCCTCCCCCCTTTCATCCTTTATATACGGGGGTAGGGGACACCCCAAGACACACAAGTTGATCCTTGAGATCGTTCCTTAGCCGTGTGCGGTGCCCCCTGCCACCAAATTCCACCTCGATCATACCGTTGCAGTGCTTAGGCGAAGCCCTGCGTCGGTAGTACATCAAGATAGTCACCACGCCGTCGTGCTGACGGAACTCTTCCTCGACGCTTTGCTGGATCGGAGCCCGAGGAACGTCATCGAGCTGAACGTGTGCTAAGAACTCGGAGGTGCCGGAGTAACGGTGCTAGGATCGGTCGGATAGGGAAGATGACGTACGACTACTTCCTCTACGTTGTGTCAACGCTTCCGTTGCGATCTACAAGGGTACGTAGATCAGACTCTCCCCCTCGTTGCTATGCATCACCATGATCTTGCGTGTGCGTAGGAAAATTTTTGAAATTACTGCGTTCCCCAACACCAGGGACCTTGCAAGAATCCAGTGGTGGTGATTGCCCTTCTAGTCGGCCAAGGCGACTCGTCCTCGAGTGGCAGAGTAGGGAGGTATGAGGCGCCAGAGGCCGAGGGGGCTCCCGGCGGGGTGACAGCGCCGGGTGAGGCTCATGAGGAAGTAGTTATCGAGGCCCGTGCCGCTGAGGCTGAGGGTGAAAAATAGTTGCCCTCTGCGCCTGCGACTGGGGCCCCTAAGGCTCCAGCTGCTTCTCTTGGGGGGCGATTGGCAGCGCACATTGGGCAGGCGCCCCTGCCGCAGATCACCTTGACGCTCCGTCTTCGTCGAAGGTCGATCCATGCGCCCAACTCTTGGGACGGTTCCGCGTGGACTTTGGGGCTCTCCGGAAGAAAAGGGAGGCCCTGGGCGACGACCACCCTTGTCACTTGTTGAAGCATAGGAAGTACTTCGCTACTGATGAGTAAGCCTTCTCCTTTCCCTGCTCCTGATCCTTCTGTTGCTCTTACTGACCCTTGCTCCGCAGGCCCCTTCCAGCCGAGCTTGCTAAGATGGCTGAGGAGCCGTCCCCTTTGGCTTCGCCCCCTCCACCGTCCTCGAGCGCTCCGAGCAGCGGAGCCCTTGTGGTGAGGGCGATCGAAGAGGCGAACCATGCTAAGGCGTATTGTGGCCCCGCGCACCTCGCGATCCTCCTTCGCGAGCCTTCTCGTGGCATAGCCAACCTGCCATGGGCTTCTCGCCTGGTCGTGGACCGCGATCGGCTGAGGTGCCTCCTGCGCTCTTCTCCTGAGGTCAGGCTGGCCCCAGGCCGGGCTTCTGACGCGGCGTTCCCGGCCGTCGTGAGGGTGCCAGCCCCCATCCCGGAGGGGGAGCGCTGACTTGCAGCCCCCGGCGCTTGCTTGGGGCAGATGATGGTGTGGAAGACGTGCTTGAGCGCGCTCGGGAGCGTCGCACTCTCCGCCAAGGATTCCTTCGAAGGGCGACTGATGCAGTGAGCCTGCTTGGTGAGGAGCTTGCTGATGAAGACACGCGCCTTGAGGCCGAGGGCCTGCGCCTGGCTGCAGAGAGGCACGAGCTGGAGGGCGCCATCGCCCTTGTGTGCCGTTAGCGCGACCTTAATGAAGCAGAGGCCAAGGCGTCGTTGGTGGCCTCTCGGGAGGCCCGGTCTCGGGCTGCCGAGGAAGCTCGGGAGGCAGACCGGAGGTGAACGGCTGCGGAGGAGCGGGCTCGGGAGCTCCTGGCCTGGTGCCACTCGCTGGAGGAGCAGGTGGAGATGCGTGAGGCAGCCCTCGCGTCGATGAAGGTGGCCTCTGGCGACTCAGCAGAGCTCCTGAAGTGTGAGGAGGCGCTGACGTTGGAAGCCGCCGAACGTACCCACGAGTACGAGCGTCTGGAGATGAGGGAGCGCTTGGTGACGCAGGCGGAGGACAATGTCGCTGCACAGGAAGCCCGTGTCCTGGAGGAGGTCGGACGTCGGGTGGCGATGGCGCATTTAAACCTCAAGCACGAGTTCGAGGAGAAGCTGGGGTTGATCCGGGCCGAAGCCGAAGGCAGGACTGCCGCCTTGAGGGCCAAGCTGGAGGAGGTGACGCGGCGGGCCGATGCTTCCCGGGCCGCCCTTGAGGTGGCACAAGGTGAGCTAACCACCTCCCAAGCTGAGGTGCTCCTTCTTCGCTAGCGGGTGAAGGAGGCTGAGGCCGTCGCGCGCTAGAATGCGGACAAGATACGTCAGCGGCGGCTCCTGGAACATGAGCACGGCCCCATGCTCACCACGCTCCGGGAGAGGGCCAACGCGGCCTTGGGAAACATCTGCGAGGAGACCGTCGACGAGCCGCATGCGGTCAACTACGCGGGCAATCTTCAATTCTTCACTGACGTGGTGACGCAGCTGGAGGCGCGGTCGATCAGGGCTGACAGGTTGGTGGAGGAGAGGAGCCGCGCCTTGCTCAGGCACGCCTTTTCTCGCGTCTTCAGCCATCTTCGGAGCATGGATCCCCACTTCGATTTTGACGCCGCCATCGCCCCAGTCCCTCAGGCTGTCCGAGGCGAGCTGGCGCACTGGGTGGAAGACATTGTGGAGGCTCTTATCAGGGCCTTCGCCTCGGACAATGATGACGCAATCGTGGCGGCCGACGAGGGCGGCGTGATGGGCGGCCCTGACGCCGCTGGTGGCAACGCGGACAGCGATGGCGAGTTCAGCGATGCCAGCAATGGCCCCGGTGGTGCTCTTGAGGATGCATTGGGAGATTCATCCGACTGATTGTGTATCATTCTTGCTTACCCTGCATGAATAGAACTCAGGTTTTGGCCTGATAGCTATGAGAGCATTTTGGAGGGGGAGCCCCTCATGTAAAACTTGTGTTTATCGTATCAGTAGGAGCTACATTGCCCATGCGCCTGCGCCAAGTGGTCGGCTTAAGCGATGCTCTGGCCGGCTAGTTTACCTTTGTCCCATGCTGGCCCTGGGGCAGCCCGCAGGAGGCTGTGGTGACTTGAGTGTTTCCTGATTGAATCTGTTGGCCCTGCAGTAAGATGCCCTCCTGAGAGGACGCGACGGTGGCAGTCTGGGCTGCGCGCAAGTAGGCCTAACCCGGCTCGCGAGGGGCTCACGAGGGGAGGCAGCTGAGGCGAAGCGGTAACCGAAACGTGAGAAATTGCTCGAACGAGACTAAGCACCCCTTCCCCGAACACACGCAAATCTCAAATTCGAATCCAACTTGAATCCAGCGGGGGAAAGCGACAACCAAAGGGAAGAGCAACGAAAGCAAACAAAAGGCCGCGTCCGACACCTGGTCTAGTCTTGGACATCTTCTCACCAGCACGGAGCTAAGTGCTTCCACTGGGCGTGGGAGGGAGCCCCAGGGCCTGAGGCCGGCACCCCTGAGACTCCGGGGTGTGTACAGCCCCACTCATTATTACGTGAGAGTGTCACGGGGCCAGCACTGGGCCTTCTTCACAGGTACTGGCCTTGCTTCATATCGCCAGATGGGGGCCCCGCCTTGCACCACACTCTAGTGCCATCAGCAACGACCGGAAACCAGGACGCCGCCCGATGGGGTAGAGCGGTTGCCAGCGGTTCCCCCGACGACCACGGGTCCTCCGTCGGGGGCAGGCCCTGGGGCACCTCCCCAGCGGAGGGCCTACCTCCTGAGACCGCCTTGCTCCGAATGCCGCGGTGGTGATGTCGGATCCCTGCCCCTCTCCTGCAGCCCCCTGCGCCTTCTCCCGAGGGGTAGGAGACTGTAGGAGCGGGGCAGCTGCTCACTGCGGCAACCTGCACCTCCTGTGTTCCATGGTTAGCGTATACCTGCCCCTGAAGAATTAGCGGTACCCGATACTCGTTGCCTTCAGTGTGGCTAGTGGGACCGTCCCGGGGCTCCTGGAAAGGCTCAGCTTCTAGTGCCTCGTCCCCCCAGCTTGGGCTGAGGAGCGAGCCTTGTCCGTTCTCATGAGGGTGTCCTTGGTCCATCATGAGGGGCACGTATTCCTCCGGCGCCGTCATTCCGAATGCCATGCCGTAATGCCCCGCGTGCCACGCGGTCCTGCCTAACGCGCCTACCGTGGGGTGACAGCGCGGCCACCCACTGGGGCCGCGGGTCACGTTGAGTCCTTCTTCTTCGCGGACCGGGGGCGGGGGCAGCGCCGCTGCCGGTCCGGCGCTGACAGCTTTGCTGGCATCGGGGTAGCCTCAGAGCCCGCGAGCGCGCGTGGAGCCCCGCGCGGGTCGCCCTGGGCTTGAGATGGGAGCTGGGTGGAGAAGGGGTGAGCCCCCGAGGCGGCGAAGCCCAGGAGCTCTGTCACTCGTTCCAGCAGCACGTCGTGGCCACCCTCCAGCAGTCTGCACTGCAGCAGCTCTCGGGCCACTGTGAGCGCGGCCCTCGAGTTCGCCTGCTCCCGGCGGGTGTACGGTGTCGTGGTCGCGGCGTGATTGGAGGCCCTTGCTGCCGACCGCGCCTGCCGCGGTGTGAGAGCTGTCGAAGCCTGTCCGCGTCGCCCGCGGCCCGCAGCGCCCTGCGGACCGCGAGCTGCCTGGGGCAGGGGGTCACCCGAGGCGAGCGGCTCTACGCGGGCGGGCCGCGCCGCCCATGGGTCTGAGTTGCCCTCCTGGTCGCCGGGCATGGTGATGACGACGCGACGGGGCACGGAGCGGTGGAAGACGAATTCCGGCGCACCCCTACCTGGCGCGCCAAATGTCGGATTTTGGGTTCTGGCAGACCCTTGAGGTTCGAACACTGGGGTGCGCGCGGGGATTTCACCTCCTACCTGCCTGCACCCCTCCGCCACGCTAGGATCTAAAACTACGAAAAGAACAGCACAAGAGACACGGGGTTTATACTGGTTCGGGCCACCGTTGTGCTGTAATACCCTACTCCAGTGTGTGGTGGGGTGGATTGCCTCTTGGGCTGATGATGATGAACAATACAAGGAAGAACAGCCTCGCGAGGGTCTGTTCTTGACTGGGGCGATGAATTGCTGGGAGGAGTTCGGCCACCTTTCTCTATCTCTCTCTCTCTGCTTACAACCTCTCTACTTGCCGAGCCCTCGGAAGAGATCGAACCGAACCCCCTGCTACGTGGGTGGCCGGTCCTATTTATAGTGGCCCTGGTCCTCTCCCCAAATATTGAGCAGGAAGGGAGCCAACAATGGCGGGCTAATTTGAAGGGGGACAACAAGTATCAACTATCCTGACAAAAGCAGTCTCCGCCTGCGCAAAGCTCTGGTGATGACGCCGTCTTGGGCTCCACGGTGACCTCCGTCTCATAGTCCTCCTGGTCTTGGTCTCGTTGCACCGAAATGGCAACCTTTGCATGATGCCTCAGTACTCCACGGCTGCGCTTGCCCCCTTTGCACCAAAGAGGAAAGGAGGACGTTGCGCGGGCTGGCGCCCGCCTGGCGCCCTGAGTCGTCATGGCTTGCGTCACGGGCACCTCGCGAGGTACCCCGCCTTGATCTCTCCGCCTCCTCGCGAGCCAGCCTGACGAGGCCGTGCCTGAGGAAGCTCCGTGTCGTCCGCCCCGCGAGGCTTGGCCGTGCTGGGCCCCCCTTTGAGCCACGCCGCAGGCAGGCAAGTCTAGGGACCCCCGTTCCCAGAACGCCGACAAGAGTACTGCAAAGTTATATTACATCACATCATTGCTGCGGTTCTAACTAAAGATGAAATTTGTCTTGGTCGTGAACCTGCAGCGGCGGTGAAGAACGGGATGCCTAATTCCGGCGTTGGCCTTCCACCCTCTTGATTTCGTCGATGCTGTTGATGACGGGCTTGATGCGCTCCTTGAGCACCGTGAGGTCAGTACCATTCGGCAAGCTATCCATCGCGGCATCAAAGTCGAGGTTGGGATTCTAGTACGCCATCTTGGTGAGGACCTTGGTCATGACCCCCCGGCAAAGTCGCCAGGCTTCCCCGGCCAACGTGGCCGCTCTGCTGGAGTGAAGATAAGCCAAGGCTCCAAGGACGCCCTCGAAGAACTGGGTCAGCTTGGCGTTGATGGTCCCGCTGCACTCAGGGGCATACCTCACGTTTGGCATCCCCATGGTGGCCAACTGCAAGGTGACCCTGCCGGCGATGTCCTCCAGATGGCTGATCCATCTGTTCTCGCCCGCCACATATTCCTGGTGGGAGGCGGCCTCGTTTGCCCGCAGCTGCTTCTCCTCCTCCAGGCTCCTGGTCAAGGTCTCCTCTCGAGCCGTGCTCTCCGACAATATCTTCTAAAGATTCTCCAGCTTCAGCTTGAGATCTCTGATGGAGTTTTGCGCTTCGGAGAGCTCCCCAGCCCTGCTGATGACCGCTCCTTGCGCCTCTACCAAGGCGTTGTTGAGCATGCTCTTGTCGTTGGACAGCTTGAGGGCCTGCTCCTTCAGCCCGTCCAGCTCCACCTCCAACTCCCTTACTTTGCCGGCATGGGCCAGAGCCTGGGCATCGAGTGCCTCCTTGTGCCTCTGCTCCAGCTCGCGAGTCCGCCGCGCGACAAGGGCCTCGAGCTCCTCATCCTTGCCATGGAGTGTTGCGGCAAGCTTCGCCTCACACACGGTGAGGTCCTCTTCCTGGGAATCCAATGCGGCTTGATGCTGGTTCCGGACGGCTTCGACGCGGCAGCCATGTTCGCCGCCCTTTCCTGGGCCTTCTCGATG
Source organism: Triticum monococcum (assembly GCA_034509565.1). Lineage (NCBI taxonomy): Eukaryota > Viridiplantae > Streptophyta > Magnoliopsida > Poales > Poaceae > Triticum > Triticum monococcum. The sequence goes on along the minus strand of CM067845.1, from coordinate 357,594,551 downwards.
TCAGCCATCTTCATGGTGAGCTCGACATTGCGCTTGGCCAATTCCTCCTGAAAGGCCCTCTGCTCCTCATGAGTCTGGTGGAACCAGGTCTGTGTCTCAGCAACGCGCGCCTTGAAATCGACCTCCGCCTGGTCCATCGTTGCCGTCCTGGACTTAACCTTGTCCAGACGGACACGGTAGAGCGCCTGGAGTTTTCGGAAGTTGGCCCCCATAGCGCGGAAAAGCTGCTCTTCTGGAGAACCATCACCGCCAATGCCTGGCTCATCGACAACCTCGAGCCTGGTGGCGGCAAGCACCTCGCCGTCAAAGACTTCCCCTTTGGCGGGTGCTTGGGAACTTGACGCCCCTAGGAGATGGACGAAAAGATCGTCGCCCACCTTCAGATATCTGCCAGGGCCCGAGGTTGAGGAGGAGGGAGGCTGATCATCAACCACCTCTTCCTCGGCAGTGGCCTTGCCGGCTTCCCCGGCAGGCCCACCGTTGGCGCCCTCGGCAGAAGCCTCGTCGGTCGCCTTGGCGGCCCCCGCAGTAGTGTCCTCGGTAGCATCCTTGGCGGCCTCATCAGCGGTGACCTCATCAGCATCCCTGGCGGCCTCCTCGGCGGCAATCCTATCGGCCTCCACTGCGGCCTCCTCAGCAATATTCCCAACAACAGTATCCACGTCCTCCATACCTATTGAAGGAGGGCCTGGGTAGTAATGGGAGCATTGAAGCCAAGAAAAAGAATAAGGGGAAAACAGAGACAGAGGACAGGCGACTCACCAGTGCCAGGCTATGAAGCAGAAGTCCCCTCCCCACCAGCATTCGGCACCGTGGCAGAGTCACCAGCGCCCAAGTTCCCCTCTTCCTCCATGGGTGTGGGCCCCGTGCTTGATGCCCTTGCCGGGGACGCCCCTCGCGGCGGCGTAGTCGATGGGGGTAGTGTGTTGGGGGTAGCCCTCTGCGGCTCCTCCTGCTGCCGCTCCCCTCCTGCAAACCCGACAAGGTCAACACCATAGCATTGAACGCCTACCACGTGTCAATAGGAGGAGGGTGACGAACTTACGCTGGGGGCTGTGCTGGGGGCTGCTGTCCGAGCTGCTCAGCACCACCAGTGGCGACTTTAAAGCACTGGCCGGGAACTGGCCGCCTGCCAAGGCCTTGGCTCTCTTCACCCTCTGGGCCAATGTCTCTTCATCCCTGCAAAAGCAAAAATGGATCAAGATAAGTGGCTTAATTCAGGGGAATGGAAATGGCAGTAAGGGATGGAGTACTTACTCGTCACCCATCTCCTCTTCCTCCACCACTTTCATTTTCCTCTTCGGGCTGAGAGGCCCAAGATCAAAAGCAACCTCCGCGTCAACATCCGAGTCGACATCTGCCAGAGGAGGCGAAGACAGAGGGGTTTGTGCGCGCCAAGATGAGGAAGGGGCTGTTGTCTTCTTCTTCTCAGCGGCCTTCATCAGCCTCTTGGCTGCCGTGGCCCTCGTGTGACGCCCAGACCCCTCCAGGGTCAATTGAGGCCGCGTAGCCCTGCCGGGCCGGACCGGCTCACCGGAGCCAGCCCGCCGCAGGACTCGCTCTCTTCCCCTGGTTGGCGTCGAGCCCGCCGCCACGTCCTCCTCCGACGATGACTCGTGGGCCGCATCTTCGATAAGCGGAGCTCCAGTGTCGGTGCTGCTGACCTCCTCGGTGGCCGCCGCCCACCGGGTGAGCTGCTCTTCCTCCGCAGCCGTTGCGGCCTTGTCCTCCACGCCCCCGGCACTGCCGGCCTCCATGGCGACCTGCGCCTCCCTCGCCCTAGTGGCGATGTAGTCCAGCTCTGCCTGGGTGGTGTCCATGACAAGCCACTGCTCGGCGTTAGCATTGACATGTACCTCAATCATGGTGTTAAAGAAGTGCTGCACATCCGTGTCCTTCGGCTCCTTCCAGCTCGGGACAGGGCCGTGTGCATTACAGTCCGGCATCATGGCAATGATCTCAGACCGACATGAATTGTTGCACAACGGGACCACCCCCGCTGGCAGCTTGAAAAACGGCCCCTTGAGGGCCTTGACAACCTTTGCGGCAGCCCTCGTGGCCTTGCCGGTCCGTTCGACCGCGCCATCATGACCCACATCAAGCTGGAAAAGCCGCTGGTAGAAGTGGGCATGCGCCATCACTGTGAAGTTGTGATCGAGGCCGGGGCAGAGTTGCATAATGTCAGCCGGATTCGTAAAGAGCCAAGCTGGCCTCCCCTTGTTGTGCAACGGGGCGATCCGGCAGCGAATGAAGTCCGCCCCGATCATCTCAAGGGTGAGTCCGGCTCGGGTGAGCCGGAGAATCCTAGTAGTGGCAACAGTGAGCCTCCCGTCGGCGGCGTCGACATCGCTCCAATCGCTGCCACGGACCGGCGGGACTCGGTGGACCTTGCAGAATACCGGCGGGTCTTCATCCTCAATCCAGCACCACCGGCCACGCCATTCCTCCCACCTCTCCTTCACGGCACCATCCGGGTACGCCCCCTTGGATCTTGGGATCCAGGTGGCGCAACCAGAGATGGCACCTCCCGGCTGGATCCGAGGGAAGAAATAATGGCGGAAGAGCGTCGTGTTGGGCTACACCCCGGCAAAGCCTTCGCAAAGATGCGCGAAGAAAGCCATGCACGCCACCGCATTCGGAGTAAAATCCAAGAGGCGAAAGCCGAAGGTGTGCATAATGTCACAGAAGAAATCGGAGAAAGGGGGCATAACCCGCAAGAAAGATAATCGACAAAAAAGGGATACCGATTTGGAGCAGGATCGGCGCAAGCGGCAGGAATGACGCGCGTCGCCGGGTGTCCCGAATTCTCTCCCCCCGTCTTTGCTCCCCATAGGGGCCTGAAGGAGGCCCGAAGCTCATGAACATCAACCGTCGAGGGGAAGAAAAAGGCGGACTTCGTCCGGTCCCCCGACAGCGCGCTCTCCGACGGCTCCATAGTCCCAGCGCCCTTAGCCACCCCCTTTCCCTTGACGGATTTGGGCGCCTTGGCGGCCAAGAAGTTTAGAGGGCTGAGGAAGGGGGATAGCGAAGCAACAACGGCGGGCGGCGGCGAAAGCTTAGGAAGGAAGGAAGAGAGGAAACGGCGGCTCTGAGATTGGAAAAGGCACGAGGAAAGAGGAGAAAGTGAGCAGCACGCTCGCAGTTATTCCTTTTTATGGGGGGAAACACGGGCCGCCTCCTTTCACATTAACTGTGGTGTGACCCATGCCCGTGGGAACCAACCCCACGCATGCTGCCCACGTCACACGCACCTCCCCACACGCCGCGCCATGTGCGGGAGTCGTGGGAAGCGTAGCGTGCGAAGAATCTTACCGCGGTAAAAACCGCCCCGCCTGCCCGTGCACCATTTTTGGGCCTAGCCCAACAACGCGTTGCGCTTATGTGTGGCCTAGGCCCGGGGGCTCCTGTCGGTCTACAAAAAGAGGGGTACACTTTTTGTACCCCTATAACTGTGCACGGGCAGTCTGAGCCACGGGCACCACCACACCAAGCAAGGCAAGGGAGGTGAGCCAGGGTAAGACCGAAGCTCGAGAGAACTAGAACGATGCCAAGGCCAAGACCACGAAGAGCAAAGGGGACGAAGCGGACTCCCCCGGCAAGATCCTTGCCGGGAGACAGTTCTAGCAGCCCCGGCGAGACCCTTGCCGCGGCGACTCGTCCCGCGCCTACGGAGCAAATCACCCTCGAGTCCACTGCCCCCAAAGGGCAAGGATTCGGGAGACATCCCCGTGGCGGCATGCAGATCTTTGTGAAGACATTCAAGATCAGATACGCACTAAGGAGACGACAACCCTTAGCAGGATCCCAGCCGAGGAAGACCACAAGGCCCTCGGCAAGCGCCTTGCCGGGGATGACAGCAGGAGCCTCGGCAAGACCCTTGTCGGGGCCCCGGCAAGGCCCTTACCGAGGACACCCGCAGGGCCACCATCAGGCCCACGCCGACTAAACCTCCACCACCATTCGCATGCAGCTGCCAAACCAACCAGCTGGGCAGGCACCTGCGTGGCGGCATGCAGATCTTCATGAAGACCCACCATTGCGCCACCTCAGCTGCCTGCCTACCTACATGGCATCTCAGGCATCGCTGGCCAGGGCGCGTGTCGACACAAGAAGGAGCGGCGACGGACGAGACAAATCTCTCCCCTGTCCCCGATAAAGCAAGGACACCTAAGCAAGACGCATTAAATGCGCCTTGTCATGTAATGCGAGGGATAACCTCACATCACTATACCCTTTCCACCTCCTGTGTGCCACTGTGGCAACCCTTTTTCTATAAAAGGAGGCCCGAGGCGACCAGAGGAAGGATTCGGTTTTTTGGAGCTCCTCGCGCCCATAGCTAGCTCAAGAACACAGATATACAATCCACCAAAGCAGGAGTAGGGTTTTACGCATCCTCGCGGCCCGAACCTGGATAAACGAACCGTGTGCTATCTGTTTGATCCGCTCTTCTCATGACCCCGCGCCCCGCTAACCACAGTAGGGATTCTTGTGATCCCATAGGTATCGTTCCCACCGACACGCTCGCTAAATAACTAAACCGAAAAAACCGAATTTAATAAAAAACCGAAACTAAAAAACCGACAGAAAAACCGAAGGGTTTTCCAAAAAAATGGCGGCGGGGCGGCTGCTACCTCCGGCGAAGTCAGCGGGGTCGGCGGCGGGGTCGGAGGCGGCGTCCGGCGGGCGGGGCGGCGCGGCGGCGAGGCGAGGGGTGGCGGCGGCGGTGGACTCGCGCGGCATCGGCGGCTAGGGTTTCGGGGGCTGGGGCGGCTGGCTGCGGCTCGGGCCCTCGCGGCTTTAAAGGCCGACCGGGCCAAGTGTCCTAGTCGGGCACGGCCCGGTTAGGTCGGTTCTTTTTTTTTATAATTATGCTTAGAAAAAAAGGAATACTAAACGGACTCCAAAAATCCCGAAATAAATTTTCCCCGGCTTCTAAAATCAAGCCGCACGGGATGAACATTTATTTGGGGCCTAAATGCAATTTTGAAAAACGCGCATTTTCCCTAATACACATAAAATAGCAAATAAAACCAAAATAAAATCTTATTTGATTTTTTATTAAATCCTCAATATTTCTTTATTTTGGGAAAGTCATTTTATTCCCTCTCTTATATTTTTGTAATAGAAATAATTGAATATAAAATAAATAAAATCAAATGATCCTATTTTCAAAATTTGAGAAAACTCAAATATGAAAATAACGAAATCCCCAACTCTCTCCAAGGGTCCTTGAGTTGCGTAGAATTTCTAGGATCAACCAGAATGCAATAAAATATGTTATGCAATGACGATCTAGTGTATAACATTCCAAATTGAAAATTTGGGATGTTACAACTGGTTCTCGCGTATTTACTTTCCCGCTGCTACTGTTACAATCACTACAAAATACCAAAGACATTACTTTTGTTGTCTTTACTTTTGTTGCCGTTACCACTACTATCATATTACTTTGCTACTAAACACTTTGCTGCAGACACTAAGTTTCCAGGTGTGGTTGAATTGACAACTCAGCTACTAATACTTGAGAATATTCTTTGGCCCCCCTTGTGTCAAATCAATAAATTTGGGTTGAATACTCTACCCTCGAAAGCTGTTGCGATCCCCTATACTTGTGGGTTATCAAGACTAATTTCTGGCGCCGTTGCCGGGGAGCATAGCTCTATTCTTTGAGTCACTTGGGATTTATATCTGCTTATCATTATGGTGAACTTGAGAGATCCAAAAATCAAGATCTATCCTTCAACTACGAGGGGAGGTAAGGAACTGTCATCTAGCTCTGCACTTGATTCACCTTCTGTTATGAGTAAGTTGGTGACACCTACACCTGCTTCTGCTATTCGTTCTGATATGTCGCATGTTATTGATGATGCCACTTCTGCTATGCATGATACTTATGATGAAACTGCTTCTATGTCTGATACTACTGTGCCCCTTGGTGAATTTCTTGATGAACAAATTGCTAGGGCTAGAGAAAAAGAAATTACTGAATCTGAATACGATGATGATAGTGATGATGAAAATATACCTGTTATTCCTGAGGCCTATTTTTGATACGGAATCTTCTGCTGCTATTTTTGCTTGCAAAGATAGATATGAGCTTAAGAGGTTATTAATTAAATGGAACAAAGAATCACTTAGAGATAAAATGAGACCCGACCCTGCTTTTGCTAATTCACCTATATGTGTTCCTGATAAGGACTATGAATTCTCTATTGATCCTGATATAATTACTTTTGTTGAATCTGATCCGTTTTATGGTTATGAATCTGAAACTGTTGTGGCACATCTCACTAAGTTAAATGATATAGCTGCCCTGTTCACTAATGATGAGAGATCACGTTACCTCTGTTTACTCAAAATATTTTCATTCTCATTAAAGGGTGATGCTAAGATATGGTTTAATTCCCTTGATCCTGGTTGTGTGTGTAGTCCCCAGGATATGATTTATTACTTCTTTGCTAAATATTTCCCTGCTCATAAGAAACAAGCTGCTTTGAGGGAAATATACAACTTTGTGCAAACTAAAGAAGAGAGTCTCCCACAAGCTTGGGGGAGGCTTCTCAAGTTACTTAATGCTTTGCTTGATCATCCTCTTAAGAAACCTGAAATACTTGATATCTTTTATAATGGACTAACCGATGCTTCCAGAGATTACCTGGATAGTTGTGCTGGTTCTCTTTTCAGGGAAAGAACACCGGATGAAGCTGAAATTCTATTGAATAATATGTTGACAAATGAAAATAATTGGCCACCTCCTGAGCCACCTCTTGCTCCAATTACTGAACCTATTCCTAAACCAACTCCGAAGAAGAGAGGTGTTCTATTTCTCAGTCCCGAAGATATGCAAGGGGCAAAGAAATCTATGAAAGAAAAAGGTATTAAAGCTGAAGACGTTAAGAATTTACCCCCTATTGAAGAAATACATGGTCTTAATATACCACCTGTTGAAGAAACATATGATCTCAATTCTTTATTTGTTGAAGAACCTCCTGACCCCGATATCCCGACACAGGTATTAAAGGTAAATTCTCTCTATAGATATGATAAAGCCAAAGTTCCTCCTACTAAAATTGCTAGTCAGTGCTTGGATGAGTTTGATAACTTTATGTATAAGCAAGACAACTTCAATGCTTATTTTGGTAGACAATTAAAAGAAAATGCTCATATGATTAGATGCTTGGGTGATTACATGGCTGATATTAAAGGTGAACTTAAACTTGTTAGCAAATATGCTTCTATGGTTACCACTCAAGTAGAACAAGTACTTAATGCTCAAAAAGAAGTGCTTGAAGAAATTAATAGTAAGAAAAATGATTATGCTATTAGTGTTGGGGAACGTAGCAGAAATTCAAAATTTTCTACGCATCACCAAGATCAATCTATGGAGTAATCTAGCAATGAGGGAAGGAGAGTGCATCTACATACCCTTGTAGATCGCTAAGCGGAAGCGTTCAAGTGAACGGGGTTGATGGAGTCGTACTCGTCGTGATCCAAATCACCGATGATCCTAGTGCCGAACGGACGGCACCTCCGCGTTCAACACACGTACAGCCCGGTGACGTCTCATATGCCTTGATCCAGCAAGAGGAGAAGGAGAGGTTGGGGAAGATTCCATCCAGCAGCAGCATGATGGCATGGTGGTGATGGAGGAGCGCGGGACTCCAGCAGGGCTTCGCCAAGCACTACGAGAGACGAGGAGGGAGAGAGGTAGGGCTGCGCCAACAGGGAGATTGAATCGCGTGTTGGGCTGACCCTTTGCCTCCACTATATATAGGGGGAGAGGGAGGGCTGCGCCCCCACCTAGGGTTCCCACCCCAAGGAGTGCGGCAGCCCTAGATCCCATCTAGGGTGGCGGCCACAAGGGGGAGAGGGGGAGGCGCACCTAGGGTGGGCCTTAGGGCCCATCTGCCCTAGGGTTTGCCCCCTTCCCCTCTTGGAGGCACCTTGGGCCTTGGTGGGAGGCGCCCCAGCCCACCTAGGGGCTGGTCCCTTCCCACCATTGGCCCATGTAGGCCTCTGGGGCTGGTGGCCCCACCTGGTGGACCCCCGGACCCCTCCGGTTGTCCCGGTACACTACCGGTGATGCCCAGAACAATTCCGGTGGCCAAAACCATACTTCCTATATATCAATCTTTACCTCCGGACCATTCCGGAACTCCTCGTGACGTCTGGGATCTCATCCGGGACTCCGAACAACATTTGGTAACCGCATACATACTTTTCCTATAACCCTAGCGTCATTGGACCTTAAGTGTGTAGACCCTACGGGTTCGGGAGTCATGCAGACATGGCCGAGATAACTCTCCGGTCAATAACCAACAGCGTGATCTGGATACCCATGTTGGCTCCCACATGCTCCACGATAATCTCATCGGATGAACCACGATGTCAAGGACTTAATCAATCCCGTATACAATTCCCTTTGTCCAGCGGTACTGTACTTGCCCGAGATTCGATCGTCGGTATCCGATACCTTGTTCAATCTCGTTACCGGCAAGTCTCTTTACTCGTTCCGTAACACATCATCCCGTGATCAATTCCTTGGTCACATTGTGCACATTATGATGATGTCCTACGGAGTGGGCCCAGAGATACCTCTCCGTTTATACGGAGTGACAAATCCGAGTCTCGATTCGTGCCAACCCAACAGACACTTTCGGAGATACCTGTAGTGTACCTTCATAGCCACCCAGTTACGTTGTGACATTTGGCACACCCAAAGCACTCCTACGGTATCCGGGAGTTGCACAATCTCATGGTCTAAGGAAATGATACTTGACATTAGAAAAGCTTTAGCATACGAACTACACGATCTTTGTGCTAGGCTTAGGATTGGGTCTTGTCCATCACATCATTCTCCTAATGATGTGATCCCTTTATCAACGACATCCAATGTCCATGGTCAGGAAACCGTAACCATGTATTGATCAACGAGCTAGTCAACTAGAGGCTTACTAGGGACATGGTCTTGTCTATGTATCCACACATGTATCTGAGTTTCCTATCAATACAATTCTAGCATGGATAATAAACGATTATCATGAACAATGAAATATAATAAGAACAACTAATTTATTATTGCCTCTAGGGCATATTTCCAACAGTCTCCCACTTGCACTAGAGTCAATAATCTAGTTCACATCGCCATGTGATTAACACTCACAGGTCACATCGCCGTGTGACCAACATCCAAGAGTCTACTAGACTCAATGATCTAGTTCACATCACTATGTGATAAACACTCAAAGAGTTCTGGGTTTGATCATGTTATGCTTGTGAGAGAGGTTGTAGTCAACGGGTCTTGCCATATTCAGATCCCTATGTATTTCGCAAAACTTTATATCGTAGATGCTGCTACCACGTTCCACTTGGAGCTATTCCAAATTGTTGCTCCATTATACGTATCCGGTATCTCTACTCAGAGCTATCCGGATAGGTGTTAAGCTTGCATCGACGTAACTCTTTACGTCGAACTCTTTATCACCTCCATAAGCGAGAAACATTTCCTTATTCCTCTAAGGATAATTTTGACCGCTATCTGGTGATCTACTCCTATATCATCTTTGTACCCTCTTGCCAGACATGTGGCAAGGCACACATCAGGTGCGGTACTTCAGCATGGCATACCGTATAGAGCATATGACAAAAGCATAGGGGACGACCTTCGTCCTTCCTCTTTCTTCTGCCGTGGTCAAGCTTTGAGTCTTACTCAACTTCACACCTTACAACTCAGGTAAGAACCCCTTCTTTGACTAATCTATTTTGAACTCCTTCAAAAACATGTCAAGGTGTGCGTTCTTTGAAAGTACCATGAGGCGTCTTGATCTATCTCTATAGATCTTGATGCCCAATATGTAAGCAGCTTTATCCAGGTCTTCCTTTGAAAAACACTCTTCAAACAACCGTTTATGCTTTCCAGAAATTCTACATTATTTCGGATCAACAATATGTCATCCACATATACTTATCAGAAATGTTGTAGTGCTCCCACTCACTTTCTTGTAAATACAAGTTTCTAGCAAACATTGTATAAACCTAAAAGCTTTGATCACTCCATCAAAACATATATTCTGATTCCGAGATGCTTGCTCTAGTCCATAGAAGGATTGCTCGAGCCAGCATACCTTTTAGCATCCTTAGGATCGACAAAACCTTTTATTGTATCACATACAACTTTTCTTACGGAAACTTGGTAAGAAAACTTGTTTCGAAATCCATCTGTAAGATTTCATAATCGAAAAATATAGCTAATGCTAACATGATTCCAACGGACTTAAGCATCGCTACGGGTGAGAAATTCTCATCGTAGTCAACTCCTTGAACTTGTGAAAAGACTCTTTCCCACAAGTCGAGCTTCATAGACGGTAACATTACCGCCCACGTCCGTCTTCTTCTTAAAGATCCATTTATCTCAATGGCTTGCCGATCATCGGGCAAGTCCACCAAAGTCCATACTTTGTTCTGATATATGGATCCTATTTCGGATTTCATGGCTTTTAACCATTTGTCGGAATACGGGCCCACCATCGCTTCTCCATAGCTCGTAGGTTCATTGTTGTCTAACAACATGATATCTAAGACAGGATTACCATACCACTTAGGAGTAGTACATATCCTTGTCGACCTACGGGGTTCGATAGCAACTTGATCTGAAGCTTCATGATCACTATCATTAACTTCCTATTCAACAGATGTAGGCTCCACAGAAAACATCTTTCTGTGTTGCATCACGCTCTGGTTGAAATAAAGGTTCGACAACCTCATCAAGTTCTATCTTCCTCCCACTCAATTCTTTCGAGAGAAACTCTTTCTCGAGAAAGGAACCGTTCTTAGCGACAAACAATTTGCCCTCGGATCTGAGATAGAAGGTATACCCAACTGTCACCTTTGGGTATCCTATGAAGATGTGCTTGTCCGCTTTGGGTTCGAGCTTCTCCGGCTGAAGCCTTAAGCATCGCAGCCCCAAACATTAAGAAACGACAACTTTGGTTTCTTGCCAAACCAATGTTCATACGACATCGTCTCAACGGACTTATATGGTGTCCTATCTAAAGTGAATGCAGCTGTCTCTAATGCATAACCTCAAAATAATAGCGGTAGATCGGTAAGAGACATCATAGATCGCACCATATCTCATAAGGTTTGATTACGACGTCCGTACACACCATTACCTTGTGGTGTTCCGGGTGGCTTCAACTTCAAAACAATTCCACAATGTCTTAAGTGATTGCCAAACTCATAACTCGGAAAATCCCCTTTTTGATCAGATCGTAGGAACATGATCTTCTTTGTTATGATGATTCTTAACTTCGCTCTGAAATCGCTTGAACTTTTCAAATGTTTCAGACTTGTGCTTCATTAGGTAGATATACCTATATCTACCCAAATCGTCAGTGAAGATGAGAAAATAGCGATATCCACCGCACGCTTCAATTCTCATTGGATCACACGCATCAGCATGCATGATTTCCAACAAGTCACTTGCCCATTTCATTGTACCTGAAAACGGGGTCTTAGTCATCCTGCCCATGAGGCATGGCTCGCATGTGTCAAACAATTCAAAATCAAGTGACTCCAAACATCCATCGACATGGAGTTTCTTCATGCATCTTACGCCAATATGACCTAAGTGGCAGTGCCACAAGAAAGTGGTACTATCATTATTAACTCTACATCTTTTGGCGTGAACATGTGTATCACCACGACCGAGATTCAATGAACCATTCACATAGGGTGCATGACCATGAAAGGTATCACTCATGTAAACAGAATAACCATTATTCTCTAACTTAAATGAATGACCGTATTGCAATGAACATGATCTAATCATATTCATGCTCAACGTAGACACCTGATAACATTTATCTAGGTTCAATATTAATCCCGAAGGCAGATGGAGCGTGCGATGGTGATCTCATCAACTTTGGAAACACTTCCAACACACATCGTCACCTCGCCCTTAGCTAGTCTCTGTTTAGTCCGTAGCTTTAGCTTCAAGTCACCAATAATAGTAACTGAACCGGTATCTAATACCCAGGTGCTACCAGGAGTACTAGTGAGGTACACATTAATAACACGTATAAATTTTTTTGAAGTTGCCAGCCTTCTTATCTACCATGCATTTGGGGTAATTCCGCTACCAGTGACCGTTCCCTTTACAATAGAAGCACTTAGTCTCGGGTTTGGGTTCAACCTTGGGTTACTTCACTGGAGCGGCAACTGGTTTTATATCCATGAAGTTTCCCTTCTAGCCCTTGCCCTTCTTGAAACCAGTGGTCTTGTTAAAGCATCAACATTTGATGCTCCTTCTTTGATTTCTACCTTTTGCGATCTTAAGCACCGCGAACAGCTCCGGGATCAACTCCATCCCTTGCATGTCATAGTTCATCACGAAGATCTAGTAGCTTAGTGATAGTGGCTAGAGAACTCTATCAATCACTATCTTATCTGGAAGTTTAACTCCCACTTGATTTAAGTGATTGTAGCACCCAGACATTCTGAGCACATGCTCATTAGCTGAGCTATTCTCCACCATCTTGTTGGCAAAAGAACTTGTCAGAGGTCTCACACCTCTCAATACGGGCATGAGCCTGAAATCCCAATTTCAGCTCTTGGAACATCTCATATGTTCTATGGCATTCAGAACGTCATTGGAATCCCGATTCTAAGCCGTAAAGTATGGTGCACTAAACTATCAAGTAGTCATCAGAATGTGTCTGTCAGGTGTTCACAACATCCATAGACGATGTTGTAGGGGTTTGCACATCGAGCGGTACATCAAAGACGTAAGCCTTCTGTGTAGTAGTGAGGACACTCCTCGGACTACGGACCTAGTCCGCATCATTTCTTACAATATCTTTCAACTTAATCTTTCTCTAGGAACGTATTGAAACAAGGAGCTACAACGTGAGCTATTTATCTACAACATATTTGCAAAGACAATTTAGACTATGTTCATGATAATTGAGTTCATCTAATCAAATTATTTAATGAACTCCCACTCAGATAGACATCCCTCTAGTCATCTAAGTGAAACATGATCCGATTCAACTAGGCCGTGTCCGATCATCACGTGAGACGGATTAGTCAACATCGGTGAACATCTTCATGTTGATCGTATCTTCTATACGACTCATGCTCGACCTTTCGGTCTTTTGTATTCCGAGGCCATGTCTGTACATGCTAGGCTCGTCAAGTCAACCTAAGTGTATTGCGTGCGTAAATCTGGCTTACACCCGTCGTATTCGAACGTTAGAATCTATCACACCTGATCATCACGTGGTGCTTCGAAACAACGAACCTTCGCAACGGTGCACAGTTAGGGGGAACACTTTCTTGAAATTATTATGAGGGATCATCTTATTTAAGCTACCGTTGTTCTAAGCAAATAAGATGTAAAACATGATAAACATCACATGCAATCAAATAGTGACATGATATGGCCAATATCATTTTGCTCCTTTTTGATCTCCATCTTCGGGGCTCCATGATCATCGTTGTCACCAGCATGACACCATGATCTCCATCATCATGATCTCCATCATCGTGTCTTCTTGAAGTTGTCTCGTCATCTATTACTTCTACTACTATGGCTAACGCTTTAACAATAAAGTAAAGTAATTACATGACGTTTAAGTTGACACGCAGGTCATAAATAAATTAAGACAACTCCTATGGCTCTTGCCGGTTGTCATACTCATTGACATGCAAGTCGTGATTCCTATTACAAGAACATGATCAATCTCATACATCACATATATCATTCATCACATCCTTTTGGCCATATCACATCACACGGCACATGCTGCAAAAACAAGTTAGCCATCCTCTAATTGTTGTTGCAAGTTTTTACGTGGCTGCTATAGGTTTCTTGCAAGAACGTTTCTTACCTACGCGAAAACCACAACGTGATATGCCAATTTCTATTTACCCTTCATAAGGACCCTTTTCATCGAATCCGATCCAACTAAAGTGCGAGAGACAGACACCCGCTAGCCACCTTATCCAACTAGTGCATGTTAGTCGGTGGAACCAGTCTCACGTAAGAGTACGTGTAAGGTCGGTCCGGGCCGCTTCATCCCATGATGACGCCGAATCAAGATAAGACAAGTAACGGCAAGTAAATTGACAAAATCAACGCCCACAACTGCTTTGTGTTCTACTCGTGCATAGAAACTACGCATAGACCTAGCTCATGATGCCACTGTTGGGGAACGTAGCAGAAATTCAAGATTTTCTACGCATCACCAAGATCAATCTATGGAGTAATCTAGCAACGAGGGAAGGAGAGTGCATCTACATACCCTTGTAGATCGCTAAGCGGAAACATTCAAGTGAACGGGGTTGATGGAGTCATACTCGTCGTGATCCAAATCACCGATGATCCTAGTGCCGAACGGACGGCACCTCCACGTTCAACACACATACAGCCCGGTGACGTCTCCTACGCCTTGATCCAGCAAGGGGAGAAGGAGAGGTTGGGGAAGACTCCATCCAGCAGCAGCATGACGGCGTGGTGGTGATGGATGTCGGCGTTCTGGGAATGGGGGTCCCCAGACTTGCCTGCCTGCGGCCTGCAGCGTGGCTCAAAGGAGGCCCAGCATGGCCCATCTTCATCAACACAAGACTCAAGACCCTCACGAGGGGCCAAGCCTCGTGGGGCGGACGACACAGCGCATCCTCAAGCGCAGCCTCCTCAGGCTGGCTCGCGAGGAGGCGGAGAGATCAAGGCAGGGTACCTCGCGAGGTGCCCATGACGCAAGCCATGACGATCGAGGGTGCCAGGCGGGCGCCAGCGCGCAGCGTCCTTCTTTCCTCTTTGGTGCAAAGGGGGCAAGCGCAGCCGCGGAGTACCGAGGCATCAGGCAAAGGTTTCCATTTCGGTGCAACGAGACCAAGACCAGGAGGACTACGAGACGGAGGTCACCATGGAGCCCAGCATGGCGTCACCGCAGAGCCTTTGGCAGGCGAAGACCAACTTTAGTCAGGATAAGTGTACTAGATGTTCCCCTTCGAATTGGACAATTGTTGGCGCCCTTCCCGCTCAATATTTGGGAAGAGGCCCAGGGCCTTTGCCTATAAATAGGACCAGCCACCCGCATAGCAAGGGGGGGGGGGTTGGTTCGTTCGGTTTGCAAGCAGAGAGAGTGAGTGAGAGAGAGAGAGAAGGGTGACTGAACTCCTCCTAGCAGTTCATCCCCCCAGCCAAGAAGGGACCCTCGCGAGGCGGTTCTTCCTTGTATTGTTCATCATCACCAGCCCCAGGAGGCAATCCACCAACCACACACTGGAGTAGGGTATTACACCACAACGGTGGCCCGAACCAGTATAAATCTTGAGTCTCTTGTGCAGTTCTTTTAGTAGTTTAGATCTTTGCGGGACGGGGAGGTAGAAGGCGTAATCTCCGCGCGCACCCCAGTGTTCGAACCTTAAGGGTCTGCCGGAACCCGTGATCCGACATTTGGCGCACCAGGTAGGGGTGCGCCGGAATCCGTCTTCCACCGCTCCGCCCTCCTCCGGCCGCCGCATCCATGTACGGCGCCAGTCGAGCTCGCGTCGCCCCGGCGGCCCTCGCCGGTGGGCGTTCTTGTTGTCCCCCGTCGCCCGCCGTCAACACCGCCACCGGCCTGGCGGGGAACGAGCGGCAAGCACCCCCCCCCCCCCAGCATCTGCCTACGCGGCAGAGTAGCTGCACCACAACATCGACGCCTCCGGTCGTTGCGGCCCTCCTGGGTGGCTCGCAGGCGCCGCCCACGAGTCGCCACGTCAAGCCTTTTGCCCGCCGGGTTAGCGCCGTTTCCGCACGGCAGGGGGCTCCCCCGGACCGGGCGGCGCGCGAGGTCGGTCTGACCTTTAGCTCGGAGGACCACCCCACCAACCTGGTCGGCTCGGGCGCGCTCCCCCTGTTGTGCACCCCCACCATCTGCCAGGTGGCCATCACCAGAACCCTCGTTGACGGTGGCGCGGGCCTCAGCGTGCTTTCGGTCGAGACTTTCAACCTCCTCTGCATACACCGGGAGAGGCTGCGACCCAGCCGATCTTTCTCGGGCGTCGGGGGCGGATCATCCAACTCCCTGGGACAGATCTGGCTCTCGGTAACCTTCGGCACCTACGACAACTTCCGCACGGAGATGGTCGACTTCGACATCGCCCCCATCGGCCTCCCTTACAACGCCATCCTCGGCTACCCGGCACTGGCTCAGTTCATGGCCGCCACGCACCCGGCGTACAACCTCATGAAGATGTCCGGGAGCAGCGGTACCCTCGCTGTGCACAGGGACACCGGGGACGCCCTGCGAGTACTCAAGCTCGCCTTCTAGACGGCGGCATCGGCATGGCCCGTCAATGCGGAGACCCCTGAGCCCAAGGGGGCTGCGCCTGCCAAGAAGAAGCAGTTGTTCACCCAGGACAAGGCAGAAACCAAGCAGATACCCGTCGACGAGGACGGGTCCTCCAGTGACACTTTCACCATAGGCGCCAACCTCGAGCCTGAGCAGGAGGAGGCCTTGGTCTAGTTCCTGCGCGCGAATAAGAAGGTATTTGCTTGGGAGCCCGATCAGCTGGCGGGGATCCCCAGGAGTGTCATCGAGCATCACCTCAACGTGTGCCCAAATGTGCGCCCCGTGAAGCAGAAGGCCAGGCAGCAGCCCATGGAGAAGCAGGCCTTCATTGTCCAAGAGACCCGCAAGCTAGAAGCCGCTGGGGTCATTCGCGAGGTCCGATACCTGGACTGGTTGGCCAACCCTGTCCTTGTGCCCAAGAAAGGGGGGAAGGAACGCATGTGTCTCGACTTCACCAACCTCAACAAGGCATGCCCGCAAGATCCGTTTCCGCTCCCCCGCATCGACCAGATTGTCGATTCCACCGCGGAGTGCGACCTGCTATGCTTCCTGGACGCCTTCTCCGGGTATCACCAGATCAAGATGGCGGTAGAAGACGTTGAGAAGACCGCCTTCTTAACCCCGTGCGGGGTATACTGCTATACATGCATGCCGTTCGGACTGCGGAACGCAGGGGCAACCTTTCAGCGGCTGATGCACATCACCTTGGGCCCGCAACTCGGAAAGAATGTCGAAGCCTGCGTTGATGACATTGTAGTAAAATCTCGGGAGGCCAAGACCCTGATACAAGAACTGGAGGAGACCTTCGTGAGCCTTGACGCAGTAAACCTGCGGCTCAACCCAGAGAAATGTGTGTTTGGCGTCCCCTCGGGCAAGCTTTTGGGATTCCTCGTGTCCCATCGTGGCATCGAGGCCAACCCCGAGAAGGTCAAGGCGGTCGAGGACATGAGTCCTCCAAAGACCCTCAGAGAAATGCAGAAGCTCACTGGGCGCGTGACCGCGCTAGGGTGCTTCATCTCCAAATTAGGGGAGCGAGCGCTGCCTTTCTTTCAGCTGATGAAGAAAAAGGGGCCCTTTGAATGGACTGAGGAGGCAGATAAGGCGTTTCAAGATCTCAAGAGGTACCTGACCAGTCCCCCAGTCATGGTGGCTCCGCGCCCTCAAGAGCCCCTGCTGCTTTACCTCGCCGCCACTCCCTACTCCGCCAGCGCAGCCCCGGTGGCGGTTAGGGAGGAGCGCCAAGTCAAGACCGCAGCGGCAGCCCGAGGCAAGACAAAACGGGAACAAGGAAAGCCTGCAGAAGCCACAACCGCAGTTGAGGAGGGTCAGCTGCCGAAGAATGCACCGGAGGCAGGAGAGGGCGCACGCCTGGATGGTCCACCTCCCGAGGCCACGTCATCTCATGAGGCGTCCTTACCTCCTGAGGGCGCCGCGGCCCCAGATGCTTTCAGCCTTGTTAAGCATCCCGTCTACTTTGTTAGCATGGTGTTACGGGACGCGAGGGCACAGTACCCAATGCCTCAGAAGCTCCTCCTCGCGCTGCTGGTAGCCTCGCGCAAGCTGCGTCACTACTTCCAAGCTCATCCCATCAAAGTTGTCTCATCGTACCCCCTGGAGAGAGTGCTCAGGAGCCCTAACTCAGCCGAAAGGGTCGCCGAGTGGAACATGGAGCTGCAGGCGTTTCAGCTCGAGTTCAGCACAACCAGGGTCATCAAAGGAGCAGCGTTGGCGGATTTCATAGCGGAATGGGCGGAGGCACCAGGCCTCAGGGACAACGAGGATTGGTCCCTCTCTCCGGGGAGTGAGGCGCCGGAAGGCTGGGTCATGTACTTCGATGGGGCATTCTCCAGACACGGCGCGGGGGCTGGTGCGGTGCTGATATCACCCACTCAGGATAAGCTCTACTATGCTGTACAGCTCTATTTCCAGCAAGGTGAAAAGGTCTCCAACAACATAGCAGAATATGAGGGACTGATAGCCGGGTTGAAGGCCGCAGTAGCCCTGGGAGTGAAATGCCTCACCGTCAAGGGCGACTCGCAGCTCCTAGTCAACTTCTCCAACAAGGTGTACGAGCCGAAGGACGAGCATATGGAGGCCTACCTAGCGGAGGTCCGTAGGATGGAAAAGCAGTTCTGGGGGCTGGAGCTGAAGCACGTGCCCCGTGGCACCAATCAAGAAGCTGACGACATAGCCGGGCGGGCATCCAGGCGGTTGCCGCAGGAACCCGGCGTCTTCGAAGAGCGGCTCTTCAAACCTTCAGCACAGCCGACGTTATCAAACACCGCTCAGTCTCAAGAGGAGCTCCCCCAGCCGCCAGCCTCGGGAGCCCCGCCTGCGGACCGACCTCAGGAGCACGCCTGCTCCTGACGATGGAACCTCAGGAGGAGTGCTGGATCGTAGAACTCTGGAGTTATTTAACGCAAGGGGCCCTACCAGAAAAGGAAGAGGAAGCGGAGCGTGTGGCGCGGCAGGCCACGGCATACTGCATCAGAGATGGAGAACTTTACCGGAAGTGACCAAACGATGTATCTCTGCGCTGCATCTCCAGGGAGCAAGGAAAGGAACTACGGAAGGACATACACGGCGGAGACTGCGGACACCACTCATCATCACGGACCCTCGTCGGCAAGGCATTTCGTAGTGGGTTCTATTGGCCCACTACGCTCAACGACGCAATCGAATTAGTAAAGGCTTGTGAGGCCTGCCAGTTTCATTCCAAGCAGATCCATCAACCGGCGGGGGGCCTGCAGACTATACCCATCTCGTGGCCCTTCGCGGTTTGGGGGTTGGATATTCTGGGCCCGTTCCCTCGGGCGCCAGGGGGCTACCGTTACCTCTACGTCGCCATTGACAAGTTCACCAAGTGGGCAGAAGTGGAGGTTGTCCGTACCATCCCCGCTGGCTCCGCGGTCAAGTTCATTAGGGGTATCGTGAGCCAGTTCGGGGTACCGAATCGCATCATCATGGACAACAGTTCGCAGTTCACCAGTAATCTCTTCAAAACATACTGTGCTAACCTTGGGACGCAGATATGCTACGCTTCGGTGGCACACCCGCGAAGCAATGGGCAGGCCGAATGAGCCAACGCGGAGGTCCTGAGAGGCCTCAAGACCAGGACATTCAAGAAGAAGCTGGAGGCCTGCGGCAGAGGTTGGTACGACGAGCTTCAGTCCGTGTTGTGGTCCATCCGCACAACCGCGACCAAACCGACTGGGGAGACCCGTTCTTCCTGGTTTATGGAGCCGAGGCAGTCCTTCCTCACGAGGTCAGGCGTCGCTCCGCATGGGTCCTGGCGTTCGACGAGGCGTAGCAGGACGCCATGCGGGGGATGGACCTCGTGCTGGGGGAGGAACGCCGCCGGGAAGCCGCGCTGCGAGCGGCAAGGTACCAACAGGCACTACGACGATATCACTGCCGCAACATCCGCCCCAGGACCCTCGAGGTAGGAGACCTCGTACTCAGGCGGGTTCTCTCCAGGGAGGGGCTGCACAAGCTCTCTCCCATGTGGGAGGGACCGTTCAAGGTTGTTCATGTTTCCAGGCCAGGCTCCGTGCGCTTGGAGACTCAAGAGGGGGAGCCGGTCCAGAACGCGTGGAACATCCGGCACCTCCGGAGGTTCTACCCCTAAAAGGCCCAGAGCCTGTGAAGAAGGCGAACGCCTGTGAAGACCTTCCTTTTTGGAAAAGGCCCAGAGCCTGTGAAGAAGGCGAACGCCTGTGAAGACCTTCCCTTTTTGGAAAAGGCCCAGAGCCTGTGAAGAAGGCGAACGCCTATGAAGACCTTCCCTTTTTGGAAAAGGCCCGGAGCCTGTGAAGCAAGGCGAGTGCCTGTGAAGCTATCGCGTTTTGGGAAAGGCCGAGAGCCTGTGAAGCAAGGCGAGTGCCTGTGAAGCTATCGCGTTTTGGGAAAGGCCCGGAGCTTGTGAAGCAAGGCGAGTGCCTGTGAAACTATCGCGTTTTGGAAAAGGCCCGGAGCCTGTGAAGCAAGGCCAATGCCTGTGAAGCTCGCCGCCCTGTGACACTCTCACGTAATAATGAGTGGGGCTGTACACGCCCCGGAGTCTCAGGAGCGCTGGCCTCAGGCCCTGGGGCTCCCTCCCACGCCCAGTGGCAGCACTTAGCTCCGCGCTGGTGAGAAGACGTCGAAGACTAGATTAGGTGCCGGACGCGGCTTTTTCATTTGCTTTCCGCAGTTGACGTGTTTACTTGCATTTGAAGTCTTATTGAAGTTATCGCTGTTCTGATTTGTGGTTCGTCGATTTTCGCTCCTCGCTTTGGTTTCTCTCATAAACGACCTCGCGAGGGATGGTACTCAAACGTCCTCGCGAGCGTTTCTGCTCTAGCCGCTGGAAGGTTTCATGGCCCGGGCACATTACAGGAGCACCCCTCTAGTCCGTGCCCCTCGGGCACCGCGATGCGCACACAGGGCCTGGGTCGGTCCCCCCCCCCCTCGGCAGGGGTCAAAAACTATCTACGCACAGGCGTATAGTTAAGAGGCGCAAAAATAAGATCAAGGTAATGGCTAAAACGGCAATAATTCCCAACACGCCCCAGCGGGGCTCCATGTAGTTGTTTTGTCTTACACAGGAAACAAAAGGAAAAGGAAAGGACGAGCCCGGCGCAGCCCTCCTCACATCAGCCCGCGGAGGCGACCCGGGCTGCCTCCGGGCCTCAGGAAGACTCCCTCTCGCGCTTCACCGGGGCATGACGGCGGGCGGACGAGCCACCACCTCCCAAGCAAGCTCGACGGCACGGGGGTTGACTGTGGCCACCACTGGAGGAGTAGCTTGAGGAAGCGTTGACAAAGCTTGGGGAGTCTCGGGCGCCGCCATCCGCGCGGGCGCTATCTCCCCCATCACCGTCAGAGCGGGGGCCCCGGCCGCGGTCGTCGTCCTCAGGGCAACACCCCGCGCGGCGACCATCTTCCCCAAACACCCTCACATAGAGGGTGGCGTCGCCGTCAAACCTTAAGTGCAGGGTGCATCGGCGCCCCAGGCCGCGAGCGCGGACGAACGCCTGCCAACCACGAGTTAAGGCCAAGCCCCCGTTGGCGAAGACCTCCAGCGCGGCCCATGAGGACCTGCTGCAGCAGCCCTCCGCCTGGAGCCAGAGGCCAACAGGAGCACCGGCCGGGAGTTCACCAAGGAGGAAGCGGGGGAGTTGGAGCCGGGCGCTAGTCGGCTCCGCCGACCAGACGACGAACTCCGGCAGCACCTGCGCAGCGTGAAAGCACGGCCTGGGGGAGCGCGCAACCCAGGCGCGTCCCTCGGCCACAGCGGCTCGCCCGCCGCCGCGCTGGGAGCCGCCCCCATGACCACCAAATGCTACCGGGGCGGCCACCGGATGCTTCCGAGGGCGACCGCGCTTGGGCGAGGGAGAGGCAGGATCGACCTGGAGGGCCTTCCCCTTCTCCGCAGCCGAGTACCTCCTCGATGGAGCCATCACACCAAGGCGGAGCAAGAATTGAGGCAAAGGAGAAAACAAGAAGAGATGGACTGGAAGGGCACGCACCGTGCCGTACTTATAGCCGGCGAAGGCCAACCGCCGGCCTCCACGATCACAGGTAATCATGACACGATCTGCATGCAGGGACTTGTCCAACTCACGCGATCACCGAGGCGTCGTGGGGAAGTGGATACGCCCACGTCCAATCAACCACCACGCGGCGCCCATGGCCGCGGGCTGTTAGGGCCCGTGGCGGTTCGCCCTTGCCCTTTCGCCTCTCGGCACGGACAAGTCCATGCGCGCCTTGGGCCTGAGGGCTACTGTCGGCGTTCTGGGAACGGGGGTCCCCAAACTTGCCTGCCTGCGGCCTGCAGCGTGGCTCAAGAGAGGCCCAGCATGGCCCATCTTCATCAACACAAGACTCAAGACCCTCGCGAGGGGCCAAGCCTCGCGGGGCGGACGACACGGCGCATCCTCAGGCGCAGCCTCCTCAGGCTGGCTCGCGAGGAGGCGGAGAGATCAAGGCAGGGTACCTTGCGAGGTGCCCATGACACAAGCCATGACGATCGAGGGTGCCAGGCGGGTGCCAGCGCGCGCAGCGTCCTTCTTTCCTCTTTGGTGCAAAGGGGGCAAGCGCAGCCGCGGAGTACCGAGGCATCAGGCAAAGGTTGCCATTTCGGTGCAACGAGACCAAGACCAGGAGGACTACGAGATGGAGGTCACCATGGAGCCCGGCACGGCGTCACCGCAGAGCCTTTGGCAGGCGAAGACCAACTTTAGTCAGGATAAGTGTACTAGATGTTCCCCTTTGAATTGGCCAATTGTTGGCGCCCTTCCCGCTCAATATTTGGGAAGAGGCCCAGGGCCTTTGCCTATAAATAGGACCAGCCACCTGCATAGCAAGGGAGGGGGGGGTTGGTTCGTTCGGTTTGCAAGCAGAGAGAGTGAGTGAGTGAGAGAGAGAAGGGTGACTGAACTCCTCCTAGCAGTTCATCCCCCCAGCCAAGAACGAACCCTCGCGAGGCGGTTCTTCCTTGTATTGTTCATCATCACCAGCCCCAGGAGGCAATCCACCAACCACACACTGGAGTAGGGTATTACACCACAATGGTGGCCCGAACCAGTATAAATCTTGAGTCTCTTGTGCAGTTCTTTTAGTAGTTTAGATCTTTGCGGGATGGGGAGGTAGAACGCGTGATCTCCGTGCGCACCCTAGTGTTCGAACCTTAAGGGTCGGCCGGAACCCGTGATCCAACAATGGAGGAGCGCGGGACTCCAGCAGGGCTTCGCCAAGCACTACAAGAGACGAGGAGGGAGAGGGGTAGGGCTGCGCCAATAGGGAGATTGAATCGCGTGTTGGGCTACCCCTTTGCCTCCACTATATATAGGGGGAGAGGGAGGGCTGTGCCCCCACCTAGGGTTCCCACCCCAAGGGGTGCGGCAGCCCCAGATCCCATCTAGGGTGGTGGCCACAAGGGGGAGAGGGGGAGGTGCACCTAGGTTGGGCCTTAGGGCCCATCTGCCCTAGGGTTTGCCCCCTTCCCCTCTTGGAGGCGCCTTGGGCCTTAGTGGGAGGCGCCCCAGCCCACCTAGGGGCTGGTTCCTTCCCACTATTGGCCCATGTAGGCCTCCGGGGCTGGTGGCCCCACCTGGTGGACCCCCAGACCCCTCCGGTGGTCCCAGTACACTACCGGTGATGCCCGGAACAATTTCGGTGGCCAAAACCACACTTCCTATATATCAATCTTTACCTCCGGACCATTCCGGAACTCCTCGTGATGTCCGGTATCTCATCCGGGACTCCGAACAACATTCGGTAACCGCATACATACTTTCCCTATAACCCTAGCGTCATCAAACCTTAAGTGTGTAGACCCTACGGGTTCGGGAGTCATGCAGACATGGCCGAGATAACTCTCCGGTCAATAACCAATAGCGGGATCCGGATACCCATGTTGGCTCCCACATGCTCCATGATAATCTCATCGGATGAACCACGATGTCAAGGACTTAATCAATCCCGTATACAATTCCCTTTGTCCAGCGGTATTGTACTTGCCCGAGATTCGATCGTCGGTATCCGATACCTTGTTCAATCTCGTTACCGGCAAGTCTCTTTACTCGTTCCGTAACACATCATCCCGTGATCAACTCCTTGGTCACATTGTGCACATTATGATGATGTCCTACCGAGTGGGCCCAGAGATACCTCTCCGTTTATACGGAGTGACAAATCCGAGTCTCGATTCGTGCCAACCCAACAGACACTTTCGGAGATACCTGTAGTGTACCTTCATAGCCACCCAGTTACGTTGTGACGTTTGGCACACCCAAAGCACTCCTACGGTATCCGGGAGTTGCACAATCTCATGGTCTAAGGAAATGATACTTGACATTAGAAAAGCTTTAGCATACGAACTACACGATCTTTGTGCTAGGCTTAGGATTGGGTCTTGTCCATCACATCATTCTCCTAATGATGTGATCCATTTATCAACGACATCCAATGTCCATGGTCAGGAAACCGTAACCATCTATTGATCAACGAGCTAGTCAACTAGAGGCTTACTAGGGACATGGTCTTGTCTATGTATCCACACATGTATCTGAGTTTCCTATCAATACAATTCTAGCATGGATAATAAACGATTATCATGAACAATGAAATATAATAATAATAACTAATTTATTATTGCCTCTAGGGCATATTTCCAACAGTTAGAGTGGCTCTAGAATTTGTAGAATGACTCAGGAACCTTTGTATCCTGAGGGCCACCCTAAGGGAATCGAGCAAGATTCTCAGAGAAATAATATTGATGTTCCTAATTCTTCTAAAAAGAAGAAAAAGAAAAATGATAGAACTGTGCAAACTTCTAGTGAACCTATTGCTGAACCACCTGATAATCCAAATGATATATCTATGTCTGATGCTGAAACACAATCTGGTAATGAGCATGAACCTAATAAAAATATTAATGCTGAGGTTCATGATGATGCTCAACCTAGTAATGATAATGATGTAGAAACTGAACCTGTTGTTGATCTTGATAACCCACAATCAAAGAATCAACATTATGATAAAAGAGACTTTGTTGCTAGGAAACATGGTAAAGAAAGAGAGCCTTGGGTTCAGAAACCCATGCCTTCTCCTCCAAAACCATCCAAGAAAAAGGATGATGAGGATTTTGAGCGCTTTGCTGAAATGATTAGGCCTATCTTTTTGCGTATGTGATTAACTGATGTGCTCAAAACAAATCCTTATGCTAAATATATGAAGGATATCATTACTAATAAAAGAAAGATACCGGAAGCTGAGATTTCCACCATGCTTGCTAATTATACTTTTAAGGGTCGAATACCAAAGAAACTTGGAGATCCCGGAGTACCTACTATACCTTGCTCCATTAAAAGAAATTATATTAAAACTGTTTTATGTGATCTTGGAGCCGGTGTGAGTGTTATGCCTCTCTCTTTATATCGTAGACTTGACTTGAATAAGCTGACACCTACCAAAATATCTTTGCAAATGGCTAGTAAATCAACTACTATACCTGTCGGTATTTGTGAGGATGTGCCTGTTGTGGTTGCAAACGTTACTATTTTAACGGACTTTGTTATTCTTCATATTCCCGAGGATGATAGTATGTCTATTATTCTTGGAAGACCTTTTCTTAATACTGCAGGGGCTGTTATTGATTGCAACAAAGGCAATGTCACTTTTCATGTTAATGGTAATGAGCATACGGTACACTTTCCGAGGAAACAACCTCAAGTTCATAGTATCAACTCCATTGAAAAAATTCCATCGATTATAATTGGAGATTTTGAATTTCCTCTTCCTACTGTCAAAAAGAAATATGATATACTTATTATAGGGGATGTGCATATCCCCGTTGAGGTAACTTAGTGTTATTCGAAATTTCTCCGGTTTCATGATTATCGGAATGAGTTTGTTAACAAGACTTGATCAACCTTGTTAGTGGATTCTTTTTTATGACCATGAGATGGATGAAACTAGAAACACAAACTTCTGTACCCACTCTATATTTTCTGTTATTCATATTAAATAAAGTAAAATTAGTATTTTTTCTGTCTGTTATCTGATTATCTGTGCAATATAGAAATAACCCGGAAATAAAAGTCCTCAGAATGACATGCCAATTTAATATGATTTTTTCGGGAATATTTGAGGATTTACTATGCAAAAATTACCGCGGGAGGAGCTCCCACCTGGCCACGAGGGTGGTGAGCGCGCCCCCCCTATAGGGCGCACCCCCTGCCTCGTGGGCCCATGGTGGCCCTCCTCCACTTATCCCAGCACCCATCTTCTTCCTCTATCTCACACAAACCTGAAAAACCAACTCAAGCACGAGTTCCAGCCACTTTTGGTGTGATTTTCGATCTCCTTGCTCAAAGCACCTCTTGCGAAGCTGCTTGGGGAGATTGTTCCTTGGTATGTGACTCCTCCATTGGTCCAATTAGTTTTTGTTCTAGTGCTTTATTCATTGCAAATTTGTGCTGCATAGGTGACCATGTTCTTGAGCTTGCATGTCAAATTTATATGGTTCCAAGTAGTTCTAATGCTTGATATAGGCTCTAGGCACTTGTAGGAGTAGTTGCTATTAGTTTTATTGAGTTTGGTTACTTTCATTTTGAAGTTACTAAAAATTTCAGAATTTTTCAGAGATAAACAATATGCTTAGGAAGATGTTCCAAGGTGGTTCCTCTAAGAAGCAAGGACCCAGGATTGCTATGCGCGATGCTGACGAGGATCCACCAAGAGACGCTCCAGTACGGCCTTGCGAATGGCCGTCAGAAAATTTTATGGACCGTGCGGGAATTAAAGAAGAATTCAAAGCATATTTGCGCAATGCCGGTCTTGAGGATTTTGAGGCTAACAAATGCCCCCAGTATCATGATCTCACAAGTTCATTTGTGAGAAGGTTTGAGTATTCATCTTCGCATAATTCTCCTTCAGTCATGTTTGATCTCTATGACAAATCTTATACCATGGACTTAGAGGATTTCACTTCTGCTTGCAAACTTCCATCATGGGGTAGTGTTAGGGATCCCCCTAAATCTGAATTTAGAAACTTTCTTGCTAGTATAACTGTGGGGGAATCTAGAGATATAACGCAGGCTACCATAGGGAGCATTCACTTTCCTGCTATACATTATTTTGCTCTCTTCATCGGTAGATGCATAAATGCTAAGGATGAAGCATGTCACATGTGTGTCCCTGATCTTAGCATTCTTAGGAGTGATGTGTTAGGAGACCAATCTTATCATATGGGAGCCATTGTAGCTCGTAGGTTGCATCATAATAGACATAATGGAGATTTCTTTGGAGGAATTTATGCAACCCGCTTAGCTCATTTTCTTGAAATAGACATTCGTGAGGGTGGTACGGAGTTGCCTCCTGCATATCTAGATTATAACTCTGTGGCTTCGCACCAGTTTGTCGAGAGGCCTGAATCACCTCTATTATACCGTTTAATTTTTTGATAAACGACGTGTTTTCCGTATTACTCTCCCTACTCCTGCCTTCTTTGATTCACAGGCAAAAGGAAGATATGTTATTACCAGAGAGGAGGCAGAAGAGTATGAGAGGAGAGCGGAGGCAGCTCGACTCCATGCTGCAGCTCAGCAGGCGATAACCACTGCACATCAGTATGATCCCAACTATCCTTCTTCATCACAGTACGACCCCAACAACTATTATTATGGATATCCGCCAGGCCAGCCGTGGCCATAGACCAACTTAGGCCAAAAGCCTAAGCTTGGGGGAGTATGTATTTCTCACCAACATTACATTTATGTTCTCATACACTCATTGCTAGATGTCGGTGCTCATACTTTTTCATTGTATTATCCATGCTAGTTTATTTTCTTTTTCCTGCTTTCTTCTTGTGTGCTTGTTAAACCTTAAGAAAAACCACAAAAAGATTAGTAGTAGTTTATTTTTCTGCTGTAGTAGTAATAATTAAAAAGATAACCCAAAAATATTTCCCGTTCTCCTTTTGCTTGTTGGGAGATTTCCCGTGTAAATAGTTTTTATTTCTTTTCTTTTCTTTGGGGGTCAGTAGGAGAAGACCATAATTAAATTGTTGAAGTGGCTCCTATATGCATCATTGTTGAATTAACCAAAGAGCCCATATTGCCTTGTCTTCTCCTATTTACTGAATGCTCGTAGATTCCAGCTTAGTCCAATGCATGTGCACTCTTATTATTATTCACACCGTTCGGTCGTGCAAGTGAAAGGCAATTATGATGATATATGATGGACTGACTGAGATGAGAAAAGCTGGTATGAACTCGACCTCTTTTGTTTTTGTAAATATGATGAGTCCTGCGTTCTTGATTCAACTTATTATGAATAAACATGTTTGCAATGACAATTAGAGATCGTAGTTGCTTGTGCCATGATTGATTAGCTATGAGTTATAATGATTTACCTTGTGTGCCAACATGATATTAAGATGGTTATGATGTGGTATGATGGGGTGGTATCCTCCTTTGAATGATTTCAGTGACTTGACTTGGCAGATGTTCACGCATGTAGTTGAAACAAATCAACATAGCCTTCACGATATTTATGTTCATGGTGGATTATATCCTATTCATGCTTGCATCCAATGTTTATTAATTTTAATGCATGTACATGGCTATTGTCGCTCTCTAGTTGGTCGCTTCCTAGTCTTTTGCTAGCCTTCACCTGTACTAAGCGGGAATACTGCTTGTGCATCCAATCCTTTTAACCCCAAAGTTATTCCAGATGAGTCCACTATACCTTCCTATATGCGGTATCTACCTGCCGTTCCAAGTAAATTTGTATGTGCCAAACTCTAAACCTTCAAATAAACATTCTGTTTTGTATGCTCGATTAGCTCATGTATCAACAAAGGTTGTCCTTATCTTCCGTGCTAGGCGGGTTATTCTCAAGAGGAGTGGACTCCGCTCCTCACTCACGAGAAAATGGCTGGTCATCGGGATGCCGAGTCCCATGCTTTATGCAAACTAAATCAAAATTAATTGCAAACAAAACTCCCCCTAGGACCTGATGTATGTTGGAGGCACTCGTTGTTTCGAGCAAGCCATGGATTGATGTTTGTTGGTGGAGGGGGAGTACAAACTTTACCATTCTGTTTGGGAACCTCCTATAATGTGTTTAGCATGGAAGATATCGCCATCTCTTAGTTGTTACGTTGACAATGAAAGTATACCGCTCAAAATACAATTTATCTCTATTTCAAAACCGAGCTCTGGCACCTCAACAAATCCCTGCTTCCCTCTACGAAGGGCCTATCCATTTACTTTTATGTTGAGTCATCACCCTCTTATTAAAAAGCCCTAGCTAGAGAGCACAGCTATCATTTGCATTCGTTATTATTAACTTATGTTGGGTATGACTATGATTGGATCTCTTTTACCATGAATTACAATGTCTAGTCAGTCCTTGATCTTTAAAGGTGCTCTACATTTATGTTTTGCGGTCTCAGAAAGGGCTAGCGAGATACCATTTTGTTATATCATATTATGATTGTTTTGAGAAAGTGTTGTCATCCGAGATTTATTAGTATGACTTGCTAGTTGATTATGCTATTGATATGAGTAAATATGAGACCTGAGAATTATTGCAAATGTGGTTAGTTATGATCTATGCTGAAAACTTGAATGCTGGCTTGACATAGTTACAACAACAAGAGCAAACAGAGTTTGTAAAAGTTTTTCTTTCTTTCAGTTTATCAATTGAATTGCTTGAGGACAAGCAAGGGTTTAAGCTTGGGGGAGTTGATACGTCTCCATCGTATCTACTTTTCCAAACACTTTTGCCCTTGTTTTGGACTCTAACTTGTATGATTTGAATGGAACTAACCCGGACTGACGCTGTTTTCAACAGAATTACCAAGATGTTGTTTTATGTGCAGAAAACAAATATTCTCGGAAAGACCTGAAACTCCACAGGAGGTCTTAGAAAAAATAATAAAAAATCCTCGCCAAATATGAAGACCAGGGGGCCCACACCCTTTCCACGAGGGTGGGCGCCCCCCCCCTAGGGCGCGCCCCCTACCTCGTGGGCCCCCTGTTGCGTCTCCGACTCCAACTCCACCTCCATATATTGAGTTTCGATGAGAGAAAAATCAAAGAGAAGAAATCATCACGTTTTACGATACAGAGCCACCGCCAAGCCATAAAACCTCTCGGGAGGGCTGATCTGGAGTTCATTCGGGACTCCGGAGAGGGGGATTCATCGCCGTCGTCATCATCAACCATCCTCCATCACCAATTTCATGATGCTCACCGCCGTGCGTGAGTAATTCCATCGTAGGCTTGCTGGACGGTGATGGGTTGGATGAGATTTATCATGTAATCGAGTTAGTTTTGTTAGGGTTTGATCCCTAGTATCCATTATGTTCTGAGATTGATGTTGCTATGACTTTGCTATGCTTAATGCTTGTCACTAGGGCCCGAGTGCCATGATTTCAGATCTGAACCTATTATGTTTTCATCAATATATGTGAGTTCTTGATCCTATCTTGCAAGTCTATAGTCACCTACTATGTGTTATGATCCGGCAACCCCAAAGTGACAATAATCGGGACCACTCCCGGTGATGACCATGGTTTGAGGAGTTCATGTATTCACTATGTGCTAATGCTTTGTTCTGGTTCTCTATTAAAAGGAGGCCTTAATATCCCTAAGTTTCCAATAGGACCCTGCTGCCACAGGAGGGTAGGACAAAAGATGTCATGCAAGTTCTTTTCCATAAGCACGTATGACTATATACGGAATACATGCCTACATTACATTGATGAATTGGAGCTAGTTCTGTGTCACCCTATGTTATGACTGTTACATGATGAACCGCATCCGGCATAATTATCCATCACTGATCTGGTGCCTACGAGTTTTCCATATACTGGTTCTCGCTTATTTACTTTCCCGCTGCTACTGTTACAATCACTACAAAATACCAAAAACATTACTTTTGATGTCTTTACTTTTGTTGTCGTTACCACTACTATCATATTACTTTGCTACTAAACACTTTGCTGCAGATACTAAGTTTCCAGGTGTGGTTGAATTGACAACTCAGCTGCTAATACTTGAGAATATTCTTTGGCTCCCCTTGTGTCGAATCAATAAATTTGGGTTGAATACTCTACCCTCGAAAGCTGTTGCGATCCCCTATACTTGTGGGTTATCAATGAGCTACACCGTCCATGGCTGGCGGAGGGCGAGGCAGCAAGAGGGACGACGCAGGGGAGCCCCCTGCGGCGCTGACAAGCTCGGCGATGCGTTCGAGCCAGTCCTTGTAGAGGTCGTTGACGGGGCGGTAGTGTAGGAGCCCGTGTGCCATGCATAGCGCGGCATGCGCGTCCATGGGAGCGCGACGAGCGTGAGATGACGAACCAGCCGGGGTCAGCGATGGAGTGGCGGTGTGGTCGTCCCGCCGCACCGAGGGGTGCAGCGAGGACGCTTGCTGCCCATTCCCCGCCGGGCCGGTGGCGGTGTTGGCGGCAGGCGACGGAGAACGATGGGGTGGCCCGTCTACGGGAGCCGTCTGGGTGATGCGGGCGGCAAGGGAAGCCCGGCGCTCAGCGCGAGCTCGACGAGCGTCCTCCATGGAGATGAGGAAGCGACGGGACACGGATCGGCGGAAGGAAAGCTTCAGCGCACCCCTACCTGGCACGCCAAATGTCGGATTTTGGGTTCCGTCAAAACCCTCAAGGTTCGAACACTGGGGTGCACGCGAAGATCTCCCCCTACTGATCCACGCCCTAACCTCGCTACGATCTCAGAGGCTAGATGGACGAACTCGCAACACAAGGGACACAAGATTTATACTGCTTTGGGCCACCGTTGTGGTGTAAATACCCTACTCCAGTGTGGTGGTGGTGGATTGCCTCTTGGGCTGAGGATGAGCAGTACAAGGGGAAGAACAGCCTCCTAAGGCGAGGTGTTCTTGTGCTGGGCTAACTTGTGTGGTGGTCTTGGTGGAATGGATCCGGTCCAAGATGAGGTCTCCCCGCCTACGGTGGTGGCTAGTCCTATATATAGAGGCCCTAGTCCTCTCCCCAAATATTGAGCGGGAAGGGAGCCAACAACGGCCAATTTGAAAGGGGGCAGCTAGTACAAGCTATCCTAACAAAAGCAGTCTTCGCCTGCCAAAGGCTCTGGTGCGACGCCGTCTTGGGCTCCATGGTGACCTCCGTCTTGCCGTCCTGCTGGTCTTGGTCTCGTTGCACCGATATGGAAACCTTTGCTTGACGCCTCGGTACTCATCGCCTGCGCTTGCCTCTTTAGTACCAAAGAGGAAACAAGGACACTGTGCGCGTTGGCGCCCGCCTGACCTCAGTCGTCATGGCTCACGTCATGGGAACCTCGCGAGGTTTGCCTTGCCTTGATCTCTCCGCCCCTCGCGAGCTAGCCTGATGAGGCCGCTCCCGAGGAGGTCTTGCGTCGTCCGCCTCGTGAGGCTTGGCCCCTCATGAGGGTCTTGAATGCTTGTTGGTGAAGATGGGTCGTACGGGCCCGCTCGTAGGGCCACGCTATGGGCCACAGGCAGGCAAGTCTGGGGACCCCTGTTCCCAGAACGCCAACAGAGGCCTTGCTCCATGGTATTCGGATGGCTAAGGAAATGAACTTAAGCCGGGTGAGATGCTTCGGTGATTCAGATCTGGTAGCTTAGCAAGTGTCTAGCACTTGGGATTCTAAAGATCCACTCATGGCGGTTTATCGTTGAGAGGTCGATGCAATCGCAAGTCACTTCAAGGGTTATCAAGTTGAACATGTTGATCACAGGAAAAATGAGGTGGTTGATGCTTTAAGCCGGTTAGGGTCTCAGCGTAAGCCGGTGCCACCTAACACTTTCCTGGATATTCTGCATAACCCTTCTGTCAAATTGCCTACAGAGGAGGATCTTGCTATTCCTGACCCGGAGGCACAACTGGTGGCGGCTCTTCATGCTATTCCTGATTGGACAGTTCCCTATTTGGCTTATATGACCCGGGGCGAGTTACCTGAGGATGAAACTTTGGCGAGACAAATAACCTGACGGTCTAAGTCAATGACTATTGTCAATGGGGAATTACATCATCGTAGTGTCACAGGGGCATTTCAACGTTGTGTTTCTCCTGAAGAAGGCTGTGAGATTCTATAATAGATTCATGAAGGGGATTGTGGTCGTCATGCCGGGTCTAAATCTCTCGTAGCCAAGGCTTTTCGTCATGGATTCTATTGGCTGACGGCGCATGCTGATGTGGAGGATCTAGTCAGTAGATGTGATGGTTGTCAGAAGTTCGCATGGTGCGCTCATGTTCCGGCTCAGGAGTTGAGGATGATTCCAATTACTTGGTCATTTGGGGGCTTGATATGGTTGGGCCTTTCCAAAGGTCCAAAGACAAAAAGACGCAGCTCCTGGTGGCGGTTGATAAGTTTACGAAGTGGGTTGAAGCAAAGTCGGTCAGTAAATGTGACGTGGCGACATCGGTTTAATTCATGAAAAGGTGATTTTCCATTTTGGTTTTCCCCATGGTATTATAACTGATAATGGCACTAATCTATCCAAGGGTGCCATGGAGGAATTTTGTCAACGTGAGCATATCCGGCTTGATGTATCATCAGTGGCCCACCCTTAGTCTAATGGTCAAGCGGAGAGAGCTAATCAAGAGATCCTAAAAGGTATCAAGCCCCGGCTTATGGTTCCTTTGCAGAGGACGCCGGGTTGTTGGGTGGAGGAGTTACCTTCAGTGTTAGGGAGTATCAATACTACCCCCAATAGATCTACGGGTTACACGCCTTTCTTCATGGTTTAAGGAGTAGAGGCGGTTCTCCCTAGTGACATCCGTCATGACTCACCCTGTGTGGCGTCTTATGTTGAAACTGATAATGAAAAAGCACGTCAAGATGCACTTGACCTATTAGATGAGGAGCGTGACCTCGCGGCGGCTCGATCAACGATTTATCAGCACGATCTGCATCATTATCACAGCCGCCGGGTTAAGACCAAAACCTTTCAAGAAGGTGACTTAGTGCTCCGGCTTATTCAGGATCAAACTGATATGCATAAACTATCCCCACCTTGGGAATGGCCTTTTGTGATCAGCAAGAATCTGAACAATGGATCATACTACCTTGTCGATGTTCGAGACCACAAGGACTCACGCACGTCGCAGGAGGAGACCCGTCGGCCGTGGAATATTGCTCATCTTCGGCCTTACTACACTTGAGTCACTGGCTCTTACAATGTACATATCTTGACAATGTCTATATTATGATGCTTATAATAAAGATGGCGCCCCTGCTAATACAGGGCCTCTGTTTATTTCATCTCGAAGAATAATGAGTCTTGTTCACTACAAGTGTTCACTTGGGGGCTTCCTGCTCATATTTGAAGCATAGTTGTGAATATCCCTCTTGATCCGGTGCGACGCCACATCTTCATATGGTCACCTTGGGGGCTTCCTGCTCATATTTGAAGCATAGCTATGAATATCCCTCTTGATCGGCGCAATTCCACCCTTATGGTCACTTGGGGGCTTCCTGCTCATATTTGAAGCATAGTTGTGAATATCCCTGTTGGTCCGGCTTATACGCCTCATTTTCTCGATTTTGATTCATTATCCTTTTCTGAGTATTTTTTAGAATCATGTATTTACGCTATATTAACATATGGCTTGAGATAATTCAGGTCCTCAAGTCTTCATCCTTATGGATCATGCTTAAACATATATTGGAGTTTGATAAGCGGGACTGGTTCCGGACTATAAGTCGCCAGTATATGATAATAGCCTATGTGCTTGGCGTTCTGGTTTTGAACTTTGGGATATTACCCCTTGCTTTATAAGGCGTTGCAAATCAACAATATATGACAATTAAACAAGACATTATGTGTCCAATCTTCTGGGTTGACACCCTTACTGCATTGGTATGGTAAGCCGGCAGTTTTTAATCACATATCACAGGTATGATATTTTTTATATAATCATGATTATACCGGACCTGGTTATGAATTGTCTTAGTCACCAGTGTTTTTATATGGGGTGTTATGGCCCGCCTGCGGTAAACCGCCAGGGCAATTGTGATTTATTTGTGTGCAAGGTAATGATAAATCTCATCTGCATAAATCGACGTTATCATAAGCATAAAATGGTAGCTTTTCAAATGGCAGGTCAAACAGTGTTGCACAAAGCAAAAACATGCACGATGGCACAACAGATCAAAGTTTCACTAGCCTATTACATGACTCAGTGAGCCAAAAATATCAAGTGTTTTCAGAAGTTCAAATATTTGAACCACCCAGCGGATCAATCTTCTTGACCTTGATGACTTGAAGCTTTCGGTTCATCCTTCTCCGGTTCTTCGTCCTCCGTCGTCTGGAAGTTGGGTGATGACCAGTCAATGCCACGCAAGGCTTGGAATTCAGCTTCATCATCTATAAGGTCGGACGGATCAACTTCAGGGGCGAAAGTATGCTTACGGATTGGGGGAATCAGATCCATCACTTTATAAGCCGGAGTGGGCATTTTCTGGTTTTCTGCATCATAAGCAGGCTGATATTTTGAGAGATTTGTTTCATCAGCAATCAGAGTTGCCAGAGGACGTATCTCTTTAACACAGGCAGCAAAGTCTTTCTGGTCAAAAGAAGTGCCATCTTCTTTTAAGCTTGGATACCCAGTAGCTACCTCGGCCAGGTCTAGCTCTAGTAACCATGCCTTAGCACGGCTCAAGGCCGTCTCGGCGCCGGCTCTTGCACATCACCGTTTTATCTCTTGAATCCTCGCAAGCAGAATTGACAATTTTTTCTAGACATCGCTCAGCAGATTGGGTCCTTGATTTGTTGGAGAAATCATGGCTAGTGTGCGCTGAGTTCCGGTATATAGCTTCTCAATAAGCATATATACGGCTTTAAGCTTCACCAGCGAATCTTGACTAAGGTTGCTGCTCCTCGGACCTGTGTAACAATCATGGAGTGATCAATGGCAGTTTATGATATAAAAAGAAGAGATTCAATTTTGATGTTGGCGAGGCGGCTCACCAAAGATAGCAGAAACCATCTGGGATACACGGTGTTTTAAACCAGTAAGCTCAGTGGTCACCTTTTGAAGATCAGCTTCCGCTTTTTCGGCCCACTACATTAGAGCAGTTTTCTCCTCAGCCCAGATGGTTCTTTCAGCATCAAACCCGGTCTTCAGCTTTTCTGTCTCCTCCAGACTAAATTTGAACTTTGAGTCGGCCTTCTGGGTCTCAGATTCTTGAACCTCTAGTCGAGTTTTTATATCAGTCAATTCTGATTGAAGTTGAATAGTGGTGTCCTATATAGGCACAGATTTAAAACCATATTCATAAGTCAACTTACATGAATAAAGTCCCAAGCATTTAGCAAGCTTATATGAATAAAGTCCCAAGCATTCTGCAAGCAACAACACTTGGCACTTGGGGGCAAATGCCTACCGAAAAAATCTTCATACAAACAGCTTTTATAAATAAATTCCCAAGCACTTTGCAAGCAAGAGTACTTGACACTTGGGGGCTAATGCACGCTGCATGTCTTGATACTATTTTATGATGACCCGGTTGTGCTGCCAATGACAACAGCCGGCTCATGGGGTCTACACAAGTAAGTTCTGATTTACAAAGAATGATGCACAAGTACCGGTTCATTCATGCTGATTAAACCGGACCTTGGGGGCTACCGATGCAAGGTTAATCATTCAAAATCTGGTTTAACTTTAATGGTGAAAGCTAGCCTTGCAAGGATTCTACCAAAGATGTTTTTTATACTCATGGCTACTCTAAGTCTACAGCATATTCAATTATATCATACGCATTAGACTTGGGGGCTGACAGGATATGCATACTATATTAAGCTGGAATTCATACCTCATACTTCTGGTGCATCTGTTTCACCATGTCAATCTCAAGATCGCGGCTGGTATGGACTTGATTGAGATAGCCAGAGAGTACTTAATTGGCGCTTAGTTGATAGTAATCAGCAATATCAAATCTCACTTTTTGCCTTTCGAGGTACTCCTCCTTGGCAGATTGCTTGGCCAAAACAGTGGGTTGTCCCAGTTCTTTAAAGCCAGTCCCAGTGATCACAACATCATCAGTGGGTGTTCCTAACAGTTTAATGGGGCTTGACGATTCAGTGCCCAAAGGATTGACATTTGTAGGGTCACTGGAAAGGTCAGGAATTTTGGGTGGAACATCATGAACGGGCTCTTGAGGTTGTGGCGTGGAGGTGTCAGAGGCTGGAGTTTGCTATTCCGGTTCATGGGCTTTGGGCTCTTCAGCCAGTTTGGTCACCTTTGCCTTCTTGCTAGGCTTTGCTTGTCCACTGCACGGATTATGAGAGATTAGTACAAGTATAAGAGCATAAGGAGATAGAGAATACAAATTGTTACCCAGGGGAAGTCTTGAAAGCCGGTAGCTGGGTCTGAGATGAGTCGCCGGAGGAAGAGCGAGAAGCCTCCTGATAGTTTGAATCGGAAGGATTAAGTGGCTGGCGAATGAGACCCGCCAGTGGGTAAAAAGATTTTAAATTTGGACAGGCCTCATTTTGACGTTTCCGTGGAGCTAGAGTATTTGGTAAGCCGGACGATAACTCTTCACCTCCGCTGGTCCGAGTTTGTCGCCGGTTCTCGTGCTGCTATTGCTTCAAAAGAAAGTGAGGATCCAAATGAGCTAATGGGTGTGAAAAGCTTACTTTCCAGGTTACCCGTCGAATTTTCTATCTTGGCAAAGGCTCTGAGTCAGATGAAATGATAGTTACCTCTTTTTTGACTGCTTGACTGGTCCCTGTGTCATCCTGATGATAATTAGTGTCAATAAGATGGTTGAAAAAGGAGCCAAGGAAATCAAGGGCTACCTCTAACTCAGAACTGTCCTCTAGACCAAGCATCTCAGAAGCAGTTAATTTCTTCTTATTCCTCTTGGCGGCTTTCTTGACATCTTTTGTTTTGGCCCTGGCTTTCTTAGCAGCTTCATGGTCATACTCCTTGTTCCAAAAATCAGATGTAGCCTGTGAAAATCATCAAGGTCGAGTTAACAAAACATTGGAGTAATAAGGTGAAGTAAGTAGTTTAAAGACTCACATCTGGTGGCGGGTTAAGTTTGCAGAAAGGGTTCAACCCTACTTTGCTGCAGCTCCCCAGGCTCTCATTCAAAAGGCTCTTTGTCATTTCATTGATTGCATCATCAGAGAGGCACACGAAGCTATGGCGCAGTGGATCTTTTGCATCACCCGTGTAAGTACACATTAAACCAGGCCGGCGGCTCAAGGGTATGATTCGCCAAGAAATCCAGCACCGAACCAAGTCAATGTCGGTTAACCCGTTTCCCAGCAGGGCTTTAAACTTTGAAATAGTGGGCGCAAGCTTTGCATGTTCAGCAGTGGTGAGCTTTTCGGGAAGATGATGGTTTGATTCGAGCCGTTGGATGCGATAACCTGGCAGTGGATTTTCATCAGCCGGAGAAGTATCTTTGCAATAGAACCATGTTTGGTTCCAATCTTTGGGATGACTCGACAGACGAGCATACGGGAAGACAACATCTCTTCTTCGTTGATTTGAGACCCCGCCAAGTTCTAAGCTAGGTCCATTAGTAAACTCATTCTGTCGGTTCAGATAAAAATATTCCCTGAAGAGTTCAACACTGGGCTCCTCTTGAAGGTAGACTTCATAGAAGACTTGAAAATTGCAAATTTTTGACACGGAATTGGGTCTGATGTATTGAGGATGGAGTTGAAAGAAGTGCAGAACGTGTCGGATAATTTTTGAGCCGGGCGGTGAGAAGCCCCGATTCATGTGATCAGTAAAAACAATGACCTCACCATCCTTTGGGCGAGGTCTTCATTCTGATTGGGAATGCGCCAATGCAGGATGTCTTTGGTTGGTAAAAGGCCGATTTTGACAAAGTCCTTGAGCATGTTTTCAGTGACAATAGAAGGGACCCAATTGCATGTGGTGACTGTCTTCGGCATTGTGAAGGAGGAAGCCTACAAGAAAGAAAATTTGCCGGTTTAAGTTGTTTTCATTAAGCCAGAAATGAATGTTGCATATATATTCAGGTTAAACGGGGCCTAATACCATATGACTAAATTATAACTGGTGATGTAAGCCGCCATGACAACAATGGTATTCAAGATCTATCAAGACTGAATTCTACTAAGTGTTGAAGTAAGCAAGTTTCACAGATGGATGCTAGGATTTCGGATCCACAATACTTCGGATAATGGAAAATATTTTTGACTTAAATTACAGTGCTCGAACAGTTCATATGTTTAGATTGGTTTTTTACGCGAAGGAGATGGTCTAAAAAACAAAAACAAGTATCACAGGCTACATCGACTGGAGTGTAGAGGAGTGCTAAGTTTGAATCAAAATCGCAGGCTACAACAAAGAACAAGGATGAACTCCTACGAACTTTCAAGAAACCCTAATGCGATCTAAAGAAAAGGGAAGGAGAAGTACTTACTGGATCCACTGAACAATGGAGAGGTGCCGCAGTTGCTCTGGTCTCGTTCAGGTCAATGCAGCGGCCGGAGTCGAGGAAGCAGACGAGTTCGGCGGCGGCGGTGCCCAGGCGTGCAGGTGCGTCGCGAAGGGAGAGGTTGAAGATGAGGAGAAGAAGGGGGAAAGTGGAAAGGCTATCAGTGTTGGAAATATGCTCTAGAGGCAATAATAAATTATTTATTA
This sequence comes from Triticum monococcum, assembly GCA_034509565.1. Classification (NCBI taxonomy): domain Eukaryota; kingdom Viridiplantae; phylum Streptophyta; class Magnoliopsida; order Poales; family Poaceae; genus Triticum; species Triticum monococcum. The sequence goes on along the minus strand of CM067845.1, from coordinate 357,555,065 downwards.
TTATATTATATTTCATTGTTCATGATAATTGTTTATTATCCATGCTAGAATTGTATTGATAGGAAACTCAGATACATGTGTGGATGCATAGACAACACCATGTCCCTAGTAAACCTCTAGTTGACTAGCTCATTGATCAATAGATGGTTACGGTTTCCTGACCATGGACATTGGATGTCGTTGATAACGGGATCACATCATTAGGAGAATGATGTGATGGACAAGACCCAATCCTAAGCCTAGCACAAGATCGTGGAGTTCATATGCTAAAGCTTTTCTAATGTCAAGTATCATTTCCTTAGACCATGAGATTGTGCAACTCCCGGATACCGTAGGAGTGCTTTGGGTGTGCCAAACGTCACAACGTAACTGGGTGGCTATAAAGGTGCACTACGGGTACCTCCGAAAGTGTCTGTTGGGTTGGCACGAATCGAGACTAGGATTTGTCACTCCGTGTAATGGAGAGGTATCTCTAGGCCCACTCGGTAGGACATCACCATAATGTGCACAATGTGACCAAGGAGTTGATCACGGGATGATGTGTTACGGAACGAGTAAAGAGACTTGCCGGTAACGAGATTGAACAAGGTATCGGGATACCGACGATCGAATCTCGGGCAAGTATCGTACCGATAGACAAAGGGAATTGTATACGGGATTGGTTGAATCCTTGACATCGTGGTTCATCCGATGAGATCGTCATGGAGCATGTGGGAGCCAACATGGGTATCCAGATCCCGCTGTTGGTTATTGACCGGAGAGTTGTCTCGGCCATGTCTGCATGACTCCCGAGCCAGTAGGGTCTACACACTTAAGGTTCGATGACGCTAGGGTTATAGGGAATAGATGTACGTGGTTACTGAATGTTGTTCTGAGTCCCGGATGAGATCCCGGACGTCACGAGGAGTTTCAGAATGGTCCATAGGTAAAGATTTATATATGGGGAGTCATCATACGGTCACCGGAATAATTCCGGGGGTTCCCGGTATTGTACCGAGACCACCGAAGGGGTTCCGAGGGTCCACCGAGAGGGTCCACCTGCCCCGGAGGGCCCTATGGGCTGTGTGTGGAGAGGGACCAGCCCCTTAGTGGGCTGGGCACCTCCCCTCATAGGGCCTATGCGCCTAGGGTTTGGGGGAACCCTAAAAGGGGGGCGCCCCCCCCCCCTTGCCTTGGGGGGCAAGGCAACCCCCCTGGCCGCCGCCCCCTCCTCGGATTGGATCTGAGGGGGCCGGCCCCCTTTCCCTTGCCCCTATATATATGTGGGGGGTGGGAGGGCAGCTGCACCCAAGTTCTGGCGCAGCCCTCCCCCTCTCCCAAGTCCTCCTCCTCTCCCGCGGTGCTTGGCGAAGCCCTGCAGGATTGCCACGCTCCTCTTTCACCACCACGCCGTCGTGCTGCTGCTGGATGGAGTCTTCCCAACCTCTCCTTCTCCCCTTGCTGGATCAAGGCGTGGGAGATGTCACCGGGCTGCACGTGTGTTGAACGCGGAGGCGCTGTTGTTCGGCGCTTAGATCGGAATCACCGCGATCTGAATCGCTGCGAGTACGACTCCTTCATCTGCGTTCTTGCAACGCTTCCGCTTAGCGATCTATAAGGGTATGTAGATGCACTCCGCTTCCCCTCGTTGCTAGATTACTCCATAGATTAATCTTGGTGATGCGTAGAAAATTTTAAATTTCTGCTACGATCCCCAACGGTGGCATCAGAGCTAGGTCTATGCGTAGTTTCTATGCACGAGTAGAACACAAGTTGTTGTGGACGTCGATTTTTTCAATTTACTTGTTGTTACTAGTCTTATCTTGATTTGGCAGCATCGTGGGATGAAGCAGCCCGGACCGACCTTACACGTACTCTTACATGAGACAGGTTCCACCGAATGACATGCACTAGTTGCATAAGGTGGCTAGCGGGTGTCTGTCTCTCCCACTTTAGTCGGATCGGATTCGATGAAAAGGATCCTTGTGAAGGGTAAATAGAAATTGGCATATCACGTTGTGGTTTTGGCATAGGTAAGAAACGTTCTTGCTAGAAACCTATAGCAGCCACGTAAAAATTTGCAACAACAATTAGAGGACGTCTAACTTGTTTTTGCAGCATATGCCTTGTGATGTGATACGGCCAAAAGGATGTGATGAATGATATATGTGATGTATGTGATTGATCATGTTCTTGTAATAGGAATCACGACTTGCATGTCAATGAGTATGACAACCGGCAGGAGCCATAGGAGTTGTCTTAATTTATTTATGACCTAACGTCATGTAATTACTTTACTTTATTGCTAAACCGTTAGCCATAGTAGTAGAAGTAATAGTTGACGAGAGGACTTCATGAAGACACGATGATGGAGATCATGGTGTCATGCCGGTGCGATGATGATCATGGCGCCCCGAAGATGGAGATCAAAAGGAGCAAAATGATATTGGCCATATCATGTCACTATCTGATTGCATGTGATGTTTATCATGTTTTACATCTTATTTGCTTAGAACGACGGTAGCTTAAATAAGATGATCCCTCGCAATAATTTCAAGAAAGTGTTCCCCCTAATTGTGCACCATTGCGAAGGTTCGTTGTTTCGAAGCACCACGTGATGATCGGGTGTGATAGATTCTAATGTTTGAATACAACGGGTGTAAGCCAGATTTACACACGCAATACACTTAGGTTGACTTGACGAGCCTAGCATGTACAAAAATGGCCTCGGAACACGGAAGACCGAAAGGTCGAACATGAGTCGTATAGAAGATACAATCAACATGAAGATGTTCACCGATGATGACTAGTCCGTCTCACGTGATGATCGGACACGGCCTAGTTGACTCGGATCATGTATCACTTAGATGACTAGAGGGATGTCTATCTGAGTGGGAGTTCATTAAATAATTTGATTAGATGAACTTAATTATCATGAACATAGTCTAAATTGTCTTTGCAAATATGATGTAGATAAATAGCTCACGTTGTAGCTCCCTGTTTCAATACGTTCCTAGAGACTAAGTTGAAAGATATTGTAAGCAATGATGCGGACTGGGTCCGTAGTCCGTGGAGTGTCCTCACTGCTACACAGAAGGATTACATCTTTGATGCACCGCTCGATGTGCAAACCCCTACAACGTCGTCTGTGGATGTTGTGAACACCTCACAGACACATCCTGATGACTACTTGATAGTTTAGTGCACCATACTTTACGGCTTAGAATCGGGATTCCAATGACGTTTTGAACGCCATAAGACATATGAGATGTTCCAAGAGCTGAAATTGGGATTTCAGGCTCATGCCCGTGTTGAGAGGTATGAGACCTCTGACAAGTTCTTTTGCCAACGAGATGGAGGAGAATAGCTCAGCTAGTGAGCATGTGCTCAGAATGTCTGGGTGCTACAATCACTTAAATCTAGTGCGAGTTAAACTTCCAGATAAGATAGTGATTGATAGAGTTCTCTAGCCACTATCACTAAGCTACTAGATCTTCGTGATGAACTATGGCATGCAAGGGATGGAGTTCATCCCGAAGCTGTTCGCGGTGCTTAAGACCGCAAAAGGTAGAAATCAAGAAGGAGCATCAAGTGTTGATGGTTTAACAAGACCACTGGTTTCAAGAAGGGCAAGGGCTAGAAGGGAAACTTCATGGATGGCAAACCAGTTGCCGCTCCAGTGAAGGAACCCAAGGTTGAACCCAAACCCGAGACTAAGTGCTTCTATTGTAAGGGGAACGGTCACTGGTAGCGGAATTACCCCAAATGCATGGTAGATAAGAAGGCTGGCAACTTCAACAAAGTATATACATGTTATTAATGTGTACCTCACTAGTACTCCTGGTAGCACCTGGGTATTGGATACCTGTTCAGTTGCTATTATTGGTGACTTGAAGCAAAAGCTACGGACTAAACATAGACTAGCTAAGGGCGAGGTGACGATGTGTGTTGGAAGTGTTTCCAAAGTTGATGAGATCACCATCACACGCTCCATCTGCCTTCGGGATTAGTATTGAACCTAGATAAATGTTATCAGGTGTCTACGTTGAGCATGAATATGATTAGATCATGTTCATTGCAATACGGTTATTCATTTAAGTTAGAGAATAATGGTTATTCTGTTTATACGAATAATACCTTTCATGGTCATGCACCCTATGTGAATGGTTCATTGAATCTCGGTCGTGGTAATACGCATGTCCACGCCAAAAGATGTAGAGTTAATAATGATAGTACCACTTTCTTGTGGCACTGCCGCTTAGGTCATACTGGCGTAAGATGCATGAAGAAACTCCGTGTCGATGGATGTTTGGAGTCACTTGATTTTGAATCGCTTGACACATGCGAGCCATGCCTCATGGGCAGGATGACTAAGACCCCATTTTCAGGTACAATGAAACGCACAAGTGACTTGTTGGAAATCATACATGTTGATGCATGTGATCCAATGAGAATTGAAGCATGCGGTGGATATCGCTATTTTCTCATCTTCACTGACGATTTGAGTAGATATAGGTATATTTACTTAATGAAGCACAAGTCTGAAACATTTGAAAAGTTCAAGCGATTTCTGAGTGAAGTTAAGAACCATCATAACAAGAAGATCAAATTCCTACGATCTGATCGATGAGAATTTCCGAGTTATGAGTTTGGCAATCACTTAAGACATTGTGGAATTGTTTCACAGTTGAAGCCACCTGGAACACCACAGGGTAATGGTGTGTCCGGACGTCGTAATCGAACCTTATGAGATATGGTGCGATCTATGATGTCTCTTACCGATCTACCGTTTTCATTTTGAGGATATGCATTAGAGACAGCTGCATTCACTTTAGATAGGACACCATATAAGTCCGTTGAGACGACATCGTATGAACATTGGTTTGGCAAGAAACCAAAGTTGTCGTTTATTAATGTTTGGGGCTGCGATACTTAAGGCTTCAGTCGGAAAGGCTCGAACCCAAAAACGGACAAATACATCTTCATAGGATACCCAAAGGTAACAGTTGGGTATACCTTCTACCTCAGATCCGAGGGCAAATTTTTTGTCGCTAAGAAAGGGTCCTTTCTCGAGAAGGAGTTTCTCTCGAAAGAATTGAGTGGGAGGAAGATAGAACTTGATGAGGTTGTCTAACCTTTACTTCAACCAGAGAATGATGCAACACAGAAAGATGTTTTCTGTGGCGCCTACGTCTATTGAAGAGGAAGTCAATGATAGTGATCATGAAGCTTCGGATCAAGTTGCTATCGAACCTCATAGGTCGACAAGGATATGTACTACTCCTGAGTGGTACGGTAATCCTGTCTTGGATATCATGTTGTTGGACAACAATGAACCTACGAACTATGGAGAAGCAATGGTGGGCCCGTATTCCGACAAATGGTTAGAAGCCATGAAATCCGAGATAGGATCCATGTATCAGAACAAAGCATGGACTTTGGTGGACTTGCCCAATGATCGGCAAGTCATTGAGATAAATGGATCTTTAAGAAGAAGACGGACGCGGACGGTAATGTTACCGTCTATGAAGCTCGACTTGTGGCAAAGAGTCTTTTCACAAGTTCAAGGAGTTGACTACGATGAGATTTTCTCACCCGTAGCGATGTTTAAGTCCGTCGGAATCATGTTAGCATTAGCCATATTTTTCAATTATGAAATCTGACAAATGGATATCAAAACAAGTTTTCTTACCAATTTTCATAAGAAAAAGTTGTATGTGATACAATAAAAGGTTTTGTCGATCCTAAGGATGCTAAAAGGTATGCTGGCTCCAGCAATCCTTCTATGGACTAGAGCAAGCATCTCGGAGTCGGAATATATGCTTTGAGGAGTGATCAAAGCTTTTAGGTTTATACAATGTTTGCTAGAAACTTGTATTTACAAGAAAGTGAGTGGGAGCACTACAACATTTCTGATAAGTATATGTGGATGACATATTGTTGATTCAAAATAATGTAGAATTTCTGGAAAGCATAAACGGTTGTTTGAAAAGTGATTTTCAAAGGAAGACCTAGATAAAGCTTCTTACATATTGGGCATCAAGATCTATAGAGATAGATCAAGATGCTTGATGATACTTTCAAAGAACGCACACGTTGACATGTTTTTGAAGGAGTTCAAAATAGATCAGTCAAAGAAGGGATTCTTACCTGAGTTGTAAGGTGTGAAGTTGAGTAAGACTCAAAGATTGACCACGGCAGAAGAAAGAGGAAGGATGAAGGTCGTCCCCTATGCTTTTGTCATAGGCTCTATACAGTATGCCATGCTGAGTACAGCACCAGATGTGTGCCTTGCCACATGTCTGGCAAGAGGGTACAAATGTGATCTAGGAGTGGATCACCAGATAGCGGTCAAAATTATCCTTAGAGGAATAAGGAAATGTTTCTCGGTTATGGAGGTGATAAAGAGTTCGACGTAAAGAGTTACGTGGATGCAAGCTTAACACCTATCCAGATAGCTCTGAGTAGAGATACCGGATACGTGTAATGGAGCAACAATTTGGAATAGCTCCAAGTGGGACGTGGTAGCAGCATCTATGATATGACATAAAGTTTTGCAAAATACATAGGGATTTGAATATTACAGACCCGTTGACTACAACCTCTCTCACAAGCATAACATGATCAAACCCAGAACTCTATGAGTGTTAATCACATGGCGATGTGAACTAGATTATTGACTCTAGTGCAGGTGGGAGACTATTGGAAATATGCTCTAGAGGCAATAATAAATTAGTTATTATTATATTATATTTCATTGTTCATGATAATCGTTTATTATCCATGCTAGAATTGTATTGATAGGAAACTCAGATACATGTGTGGATGCATAGACAACACCATGTCCCTAGTAAGCCTCTAGTTGACTAGCTCGTTGATCAATAGATGGTTACGGTTTCCTGACCATGGACATTGGATGTCGTTGATAACGGGATCACATCATTAGGAGAGTGATGTGATGGACAAGACCCAACCCTAAGCCTAGCACAAGATCGTGTAGTTCATATGCTAAAGCTTTTCTAATGTCAAGTATCATTTCCTTAGACCATGAGATTGTGCAACTCCCGGATACCGTAGGAGTGCTTTGGGTGTGCCAAACGTCACAATGTAACTGGGTGGCTATAAAGGTGCACTACGGATATCTCCGAAAGTGTCTGTTGGGTTGGCACGAATCGAGACTGGGATTTGTCACTCCGTGTAACAGAGAGGTATCTCTAGGCCCACTCGGTAGGACATCATCATAAGGTGCACAATGTGACCAAGGAGTTGATCACGGGATGATGTGTTATAGAACGAGTAAAGAGACTTGCCGGTAACGAGATTGAACAAGGTATCGGGACACCGACGATCGAATCTCGGGCAAGTATCGTACCGATAGACAAAGGGAATTGTATACGGGATTGATTGAATCCTTGACATCGTGGTTCATCCGACGAGATCATCATGGAGCATGTGGGAGCCAACATGGGTATCCAGATCCCGCTGTTGGTTATTGACTGGAGAGTTGTCTCGGCCATGTCTGCATGACTCCCGAGCCCGTAGGGTCTACACACTTAAGGTTTGATGACGCTAGGGTTATAGGGAATAGATGTGCATGGTTACCGAATGTTGTTCGGAGTCCCGGATGAGATCCCGGACGTCACGAGGAGTTCCGGAATGGTCCGGAGGTAAAGATTTATATATGGGAAGTCATCATACGGTCACCGGAATAATTCCGGGGGTTACCAGTATTGTACCGGGACCACCGAAGGGGTTCCAGGGGTCCACCGAGAGGGTCCACCTGCCCCGGAGGGCCCTATGGGCTGTGTGTGGAGAGGGACCAGCCCCTTAGTGGGCTGGGCGCCTCCCCCCTTAGGGCCCATGCGCCTAGGGTTTGGGGGAACCCTAAAAGGGGGCGCCCCCTTGCCTTGGGGGGCAAGGCAACCACCCTGGCCGCCGCCCCCTCCTTAGATTGGATCTGAGGGGGCCGGCCCCCCTCTCCCTTTCCCCTATATATATGTGGGGGTGGGAGGGCAGCCACACCCAAGTACTAGCGCAGCCCTCCCCCTCTCCCAAGTCCTCCTCCTCTCCCGCAGTGCTTGGCGAAGCCCTGCAGGATTGCCACGCTCCTCCTTCACCACCACGCCGTCGTGCTACTACTGGATGGAGTCTTCCCATACTCTCCTTCTCCCCTTGCTGGATCAAGGCATGGGAGATGTCACCGGGCTGCATGTGTGTTGAACGCGGAGGTGCCGTTGTTCGGCGCTTAGATCGGAATCAACCGCGATCTGAATCGATGCGAGTACGACTCCTTCATCCGCGTTCTTGCAACGCTTCCGCTTAGCGATCTACAAGGGTTTGTAGATGCACTCCCCTTCCCCTCGTTGCTAGATTACTCCATAGATTGATCTTGGTGATGCGTAGAAAATTTTAAATTTCTGCTACGATCCCCAACAATCAGACCCTATTTATAAGGAAAGGGTCAATATGCGGGCGCGAGAAACGAGAAGGCCAAAGAATGATTATCTAGCTGTTTGGATGCCTCGATTTTAGGGATGGTTAATTAAAGATAAGGATCCATCAAGATATGCAGGGTATTATGCAAAGCTAATGATAGATGACGTCATGGCGGGTTTCCGTAATTCCAGGAAATGACGTCATGGCGGGTTATGCTATCTTGCAGAGAACAAGCGAAGAAGGTTTTTTCTAAGTGTTGAAGATTGACATGAACAAGTTCAAATCAACCCGGGGCCTAATGTTGGGGATATAACTATTGGGTTAACCCGCCCAGGAGGGGCAGGGTTAAGCCATGGCGGTCTATCAAGACAAAACCCATAAAGATGTTGAAGATGGCGGTTCACTATGAAGACTCGTTAAAAGGCCCAGAGCCCAGAGGCGGCTTAAAGCCCGTAAGTGTAAACCGCCATATATGTATGACTTGTATTGTAAGGCATGTGTACTTTAGTCACCGAGCCGGACACGTTGTTATGAACCGGCCGGGACTCTGTTAGCTGTTGGGCATTAACCTGTGTATATAAAGGGACGACCCGGCGGCGGTTTAGGGAAAGAAACAACAAACCGAAAGCTAGGTCAAGCGTATTCGCGCCCTTGTAATCGAGACATAAGCAATACCACCTCAAACTGGATTAGGCCTTTACCTTCACCGCAAGGGGCCGAACCAGTATAAACTCCCTGTGTCCTTTGTCCCGTTTAACCCCTTTAAGCCAACCCTGTCACGATGGCTCCACGACTAAGTCCTTTCGCTAGGACATCTACCATGACAATTCCACGACAACACATGTACTAAGTTTCCGGTTAATACAATTCTAGCATGAATAATAAACATTTATCATGATGTAAGGAAATATAAATAACAACTTTATTATTGCCTCTAGGGCATATTTCTTTCAGACATGACCGAGACATATCTCCGGTCAATAACCAATAGCGGAACCTGGATTCTCATATTGGCTCCTACATATTCTACGAAGATCTTTATCAGTCAAACCTCATAACAACATACATTATTCCCTTTTTCATCGGTATGTTACTTGCCCAAGATTCGATCATCGGTATCCTTATACCTAGTTCAATCTCGTTACCAACAAGTCTCTTTACTCGTTCTGTAATGCATCATCCCGCAACTAACTCATTAATCACATTGCTTGCAAGGCTTATAGTGATGTGCATTACCGAGAGGGCCCAGAGATACCTCTTCAATACACGGAGTGACAAATCCTAATCTTGATCTATGCCAACTCAACAAACACCTTTGGAGACACTTGTAGAGCATCTGTATAATCACCCAGTTACATTGTGACGTTTGATAGCACACAATTTGTTCCTCCGGTATTCGGGAGTTGCATAATCTCATAGTCAGAGGAATATGTATAAGTCATGAAGAAAACAATAGCAATAAAACTAAATGATCATTATGCTAAGCTTATGGATGAGTCTTGTGAAGGAAATATGCCCTAGAGGCAATAATAAAGTTATTATTTATTTCCTTATATCATGATAAATGTTTATTATTCATGCTAGAATTGTATTAACCGGGAACATAATACATGTGTGAATACATAGACAAATAGAGTGTCACTAGTATGCCTCTACTTGACTAGCTCGTTGATCAAAGATGGTTAAGTTTCCTAAGCATAGACATGGGTTGTCATTTGATTAACGGGATCACATCATTAGGAGAATGATGTGATTGACTTGACCTATTCCGTTAGCTTAGCACTTGATCGTTTAGTATGTTGCTATTGCTTTCTTCATGACTTATACATGTTCCTATGACTATGAGATTATGCAACTCTCGTTTGTCGGAGGAACACTTTGTGTGCTACCAAACGTCACAACGTAACTGGGTGATTATAAAGGAGCTCTACAGGTGTCTCCAAACGTACTTGTTGGGTTGGCGTATTTCAAGATTAGGATTTGTCACTCCGATTGTCGGAGAGGTATCTCTGGGCCCTCTCGGTAATGCACATCACTTAGGCCTTGCAAGCATTGAAACTAATGAGTTAGTTGCGAGATGATGTATTACATAACGAGTAAAGAGACTTGCCGGTAACGAGATTGAACTAGGTATTGAGATACCGACGATTGAATCTCGGGCAAGTAACATACCGATGACAAAGGGAACAACGTATGTTGTTATGCGGTCTGACCGATAAAGATCTTCGTAGAATATGTGGGAGCCAATATGAGCATCCAGGTTCCGCTATTGGTTATTGACCGGAGACGTGTCTTGGTCATGTCTACATTGTTCTCGAACCCGTAGGGTCCGCACGCTTAAGGTTTCAATGATAGTTATATTATGAGTTTATGAGTTTTGATGTACCGAAGGAGTTCGGAGTCCCGGATGAGACCGGGGACATGACAAGGAGTCTCGAAATGGTCGAGACGTAAAGATCGATATATTAGACGACTATATTCGGACATCGGAAAGGTTCCGAGTGGTTCGGGTATTTTTCGGAGTACCGGGGAGTTACGGGAATACGGGAGAAGAAGTATATGGGCCTTATTGGGCTTTAGGGGAGAGGGAGAGGCAGGCCGCCCCCCCCCCCCCATTGACTAGTCCGAATTGGACTAGGGGGAGGGGCGGCGCCCCCTCCTTCCTTCTCTTCCCTCTTCCCCTTCCCTGTCTCCTACTCCTACTACTTGGAAAGACTCCTAGTTGGACTAGGAAAAGGGGAATCCTACTCCCGGTGGGAGTAGGACTCCCCTAGGGCGCGCCATAGAGAGGGCCGGCCCTCCCCTCCTCCACTCCTTTATATACGGGGGCAGGGGGCACCCCATAGACACACAAGTTGATCCTCTTCAACATTTTCTTAGCCGTGTGCGGTGCCCCCTTCCACCATAGTCCTCGATAATATTGTAGTGGTGCTTTGGTGATGCTCTACGATAGTAGTACATCAAGATCATCACCACGCCATTGTGCTGACGAAACTCTTCCCCAACACTTTGCTAGATCGGAGTCCGGGGATCGTCATCGAGTTGAATGTGTGCTAGAACTCGGAGGTGCCGTAGTTTCGGTGCTTGATCGGTCGGGCCGTGAAGACGTACGACTACATCAACCGCGTTGTCATAACGCTTCCGCTTCCAGTCTACGAGGGTACATAGACAACACTCTCCCCTCTCGTTGCTATGCATCACCATGATCTTGCGTGTGCGTAGGAAAATTTTAAAATTACTACGTTACCCAACATTGGTATCAGAGCCTAGGTTTTATGTGTTGATGTTGTATGCACGAGTAGAACACAAGTGAGTTGTGGGCGATATAAGTAATACTGCTTACCAGCATGTCATACTTTGGTTCGGCGGTATTGTTGGATGAAGCGGCCCGGACCGACATTACGTGTACGCTTACACGAGACTGGTTCTACCGATGTGCTTTGCACATCGGTGGCTGGCGGGTGTCAGTTTCTCCAACTTTAGTTGAACCAAGTGTGGCTACGCCCGGTCCTTGTGAAGGTTAAAACAGCACCAACTTGACAAACTATCGTTGTGGTTTTGATGCGTAGGTAAGATTGGTTCTTGCTTAAGCCCGTAGCAGCCACATAAAACTTGCAACAACAAAGTAGAGGACGTCTAACTTGTTTTTGCAGGGCATGTTGTGATGTGATATGGTCAAGACGTGATGAGATATAAGTTGTTGTATGAGATGATAATGTTTTGTTGAAGTTATCGGCAACTGGCAAAATCCTTATGGTTGTCTCTCTATTGCATAAGATGCAAGCGCCCAATAATTGCTTTACATTATCACTATGCAATAGCAATAGTTGCAAGAGCAATTGTTGGCGAGACGACCACGTGACGACACATTGATATAGATCAAGATGATGGAGATCATGGTGTCATGCCGGTGATGATAGAGATCATGACAGTACTTTGGAGATGGAGATCAAAGGCGCAAGATGATGATGGCCATATCATGTCACATATTTTGATTGCATATGATGTTTATCTTTTATAAATCTTATTTTGCTTAGTTTGATGGTAGCATTTTAAGATGATCTCTCACTAATTATCAAGAAGTGTTCTCCCTGAGTATGCACCGTTGCGAAAGTTCTTCGTGCTGAGACACCACGTGATGATCGGGTGTGATAGGCTCTACATTCAAATACAACGGGTGCAAAACAGTTGCACACGCGGAATAGTCAGATTAAACTTGACGAGCCTAGCATATACAGATATGACCTCGGAACACGAAGACCGAAAGGTCGAACGTGAATCATATAGTAGATATGATCAACATAGTGATGTTCACCATTGAAAACTACTCCATCTCACGTGATGATTGGACATGGTTTAGTTGATTTGGATCATGTGATCACTTAGATGACTAGAGAGATGTCTGTCTAAGTGGGATTTCTTAAGTAATATGATTAATTGAACTTAAATTTATCATGAACTTAGTCCTGGTAGTATTTTGCAAATTATGTTGTAGATCAATAGCTCGCAATGTTGCTCCTAGTTTAATTTTGATATGTTCCTAGAGAAAACTAAATTGAAAAATGTTAGTAGCAATGATGCTGATTGGATCCGTGATCTGAGGTTTATCCTCATTGCTGCACAGAAGAATTATGTCCTTGATGCACCGCCAGGTAACAGACCTATTGCAGGAGCAGATGTAGACGTTATGAACGTTTGGCTAGCTCAATATGATGACTACTTGATAGTTTTGTGCACCATGCTTAACGGCTTAGAATCGGGACTTCAAAGACGTTTTGAACGTCATGGACCATATGAGATGTTCCAGGAGTTGAAGTTAATATTTCAAGCAAATACCCGAGTTGAGAGATATGAAGTCTCCAACAAGTTCTATAGCTAAAAGATGGAGGAGAATCGCTCAAACAGTGAGCATGTACTCAGATTATCTGGGTACTACAATCGCTTGAATCAAGTGGGAGTTAATCTTCCAGATAAGATAGTGATTGACAGAATTCTCTATCATGATAAATGTTTATTATTCATGCTAGAATTGTATTAACCGGAAACATAATACATGTGTGAATACATAGACAAACAGAGTGTCACTAGTATGCCTCTACTTGACTAGCTCGTTGATCAAAGATGGTTAGGTTTCCTAACCATAGACATGAGTTGTCATTTGATTAACGGGATCACATCATTAGGAGAATGATATGATTGACTCAACCCATTCCGTTAGCTTAGCACTTGATCGTTTAGTATGTTGTTATTGCTTTCTTCATGACTTATACATGTTCCTATGACTATGAGATTATGCAACTCCCGTTTGCCGGAGGAACACTTCGTGTGCTACCAAACGTCACAACGTAACTGGGTGAATATAAAGGAGCTCTATAGGTGTCTCCAAAGGTACTTGTTGGGTGGGCGTATTTCAAGATTAGGATTTGTCACTCCGATTGTCGGAGAGGTATCTCTGGGCCCTCTCGGTAATGCACATCACTTAAGGCTTGCAAGCATTGCAACTAATGAGTTAGTTGCGAGATGATGTATTATAGAACGAGTAAAGAGACTTGCCGGTAACGAGATTGAACTAGGTATTGAGATACCAACGATCGAATCTCGGGCAAGTAACATACCGATGACAAAGGGAACAACGTATGTTGTTATGCGGTCTGACTGATAAAGATCTTTGTCGGTGTCAAAACCGGTGGATCTCGGGTAGGGGGTCCCGAACTGTGCGTCTAGGCCGGATGGTAACAGGAGGCAAGGGACACGAAGTTTTACCCAGGTTCGGGCCCTCTTGATGGAGGTAAAACCCTATGTCCTGCTTGATTAATATTGATGATATGGGTAGTACAAGAGTAGATCTACCACGAGATCGGAGAGGCTAAACCCTAGAAGCTAGCCTATGGTATGATTGTTGTTCTGTATGTTGTCCTACGGACTAAAACCCTCCGGTTTATATAGACACCGGATAGGGTTAGGGTTACACAAAGTCGGTTACAATGGTAGGAGATCTACATATCTGTATCGCCAAGCTTGCCTTCCACGCCAAGGAAACTCCCTTCCGGACACGGGACGAAGTCTTCAATCTTGTATCTTCATAGTCCAGGAGTCCGGATGAAGGTATAGTCCGGCCATCCGGACACCCCCTAATCCAGGACTCCCTCAGTAGCCCCTAAACCAGGCTTCAATGACGATGAGTCCGGCGCGCAGATTGTCTTCGGCATTGCAAGGAGGGTTCCTCCTCCAAGTACTTCATAGAAGATTTGGAACACAAAGATAGTGTCCGGCTCTGCAAAATAAATTTTCACATATTGCCATAGAGAGAATAATATTTACACAAATCTAATCTGCTGACGTATTCTGTAGTGTGACATCACACCACGACCAAGCCTTTATTCGAATCATTTTATTATCCCGCCTTAGCGTGTTATGCGAGGTGGTTTCCTTGGCACGTCTTGTTAAAGCAGAGATCGTGTCCCCTTATCCCGGGATTCTCATCAATACGGGCGTGGGTAACCCAATCGTGCCATTGATTACGGCGCTTGGGAGATAAGCGAGTTTTACCAGGCTGGTGGGGACGCATAGTCGCGTCCACCCATATAAGGGGATAAGGATCCACCTTTTCACCTACGCCTTCTTCCTCCTTTGCCTATCCATTTTCGCGCACTCAAGCTCCAACGCCCAAGTCCGCACTCCCCACCTCAACCTTCTCCAGTCATGTCCGGAGCGGGAGGCAAGTGGATGGTCTCCTCCGTTACGGAGGGACATATCAAGAGACTAAGGAAGGCCGGATACTTGTCTAACGACATTGCGCACCGGCTTCCCGAAGAGGGGTAGCTCATCCCCACCCCTAGGCCCCATGAGAGGGTGGTGTTCCTCCCCCATTTCCTCCGCGGACTGGGCTTCCCTCTCCACCCATTTGTCCGGGGGCTCATGTTCTACTATGGCCTGGATTTCCACGATCTGGCCCCGAACTTTGTCCTCAACATCTCGGCGTTTATCGTCGTGTGCGAGGCTTTCCTCCGCATCCGCCCCCATTTCGGCCTATGGCTCAAGACTTTCAACATCAAGCCGAAGGTGGTGCGCGGCAACCAGGCGGAGTGCGGAGGCGCCATGGTGGGCAAGATGCCCAATGTCTTACGGCTCGAGGGCTCCTTTGTGGAGACCCTAAAGGGGTGGCAATTAGGGTGGTTTTACATTACCGAGCCGCGCGACCCTAAGTGGGTCACAGCCCCCGAGTTCCGATCTGGACCCCCTACGCGGCTCACCTCATGGAAAGAGACGGGCCTGTCGTGGGGTAAAAAAGGAGAGCTGACCGGACTCCAAACATGCGTCCAAACCCTGGTGGACAAGCAGCTCAAGCTTGTCAACATAGTCCAGGTTATGCTCATCCGTCGGATCCCCCTGTGTCAACAACGGGCTTTCAACATGTGGGAGTTCGACCCGGCGCGGCACCGAACTCTGAGCAGGCTCTTCGACACGACGTACGAAGATGCCTGGAATGTACTTTTCAAAGGCGTCGAGGCCCCCGCATCCGCTACCGAGGATCGCGGATTCAGCATGCAGCGTCACGCTCATGTGGTAAGCTATTTTTACCTTCTACAGGGTATCAGTTTTTCATAGTTTGACTCCATGCGGGATCTAAGCTCCCTTACCTTTGACAGGATTGGCAGGAGACATCCGGACAGATCAACTGTCCGGCTCCTTTGCCCGAAGGCCCAGTGGACGCTCGTTTGGCGAAGCTGCTGGTTCCGGCACCCTATGTGGCGCCGGAGAAGAAGGCCAAGAATAAGGCCACGGGGACTCGAAAGAGTGCCCGGCGCCAGGAGGTGTCGGATCCATCATCCGACGACTCCAAGACGCACTCCTCCCACGAAGACGAGGAGGAGGAAGAAGAGACCTCTCCCCCTCCAGCGGGGGGAAGGGAAGAAAAGGAAGGGCGCTCCAACTGGGGAGGCAAAAGGGTCCAAGAAGGGGAAAACCCTTCCTCCGGACTACTCCACCAACGCCGACGAGGACTAAGAGGAGTGGCCGCACAGGGCCAAGCCCCTGGCGAAATCATAAGTATCGGGATACCAGAGTAATTCATAGTATTCCTTTATTGCACAGCTTTCCCTTATGTCGAATATGATTATGCAGCCCACCCAAAGACCGGCTCGACGCGTCGTCGAGCGGTTCACTGGACTCGTCGGATGTGGATTCGCTTCCGACGGCTTCCTCCCCCCGCCCTACGGACAACGCCGAAGTGTTGTCCCAACAGGTTCCAAGCCAGGAGGAGGTGGTCCTGGAGGCGCCGCAAGGCGACCTCTCGGACTCCAGGGGTAAAGGGGATAGAACCCCCTAGGGCTCCAAGTCCGGCTCTAGGCCGGAATCCGCTCCGGAACCTTCAAAGGTTCCAGAGTCTGGCGGGCGACCTCCTTCCAAGAGGAGCAGGCCCTCCGTGCCGGTGGCCCCCGTCCAACCGAAGGCGCCGGACAATCTGTTGGAGGCGCTCAAAGGCACCTCCATCGACGAGGAGCACCGCACCATTATGAGTGCGGTGGTCCAGAAGGTTCAGTCCGCCAAGAGCGGACTGACTGAAGCTTGTACTAGCCTTTTAAAAGGCTTTGAGGTAAGTAAAGAATGTGTAAATAATATTACCGCATAGACAGTAGCCCCTGATGCTCTGTTTGGCGTTCGGGAACAAAAGCCGATGTCACAGCCCTAGAATTTGATTGCAATTAGTTTCATAAGCATCCTGCATCATGTCTAAATTTCTGAAACTTGAATTGAGGAAAGTGGAAGCCTCAAAAAATTAAATAAAAAAGGGGCAAGAACCCTTAAACTTGCATTCAGTGAAACCAAAATGGCCGTCATTAATGTTTGATAATTTTGGAGAGGGTTTGTATCCAAACCAAAAATATTGAACATTTTTAAGGAATTATTTTGGCACTGAATTTAAATCATTATTATATTTGAACTTGCAATTATATTCATAATATATGGGATATATTTTCAATTAACTTTGAAATGTTTTATGTGCTGTTGGAAAAGTCCATCTAGCAACATAAAATTATTCAAAGGGTTTTGTCACTGTTTTGAAATTCTTTTGAATTTGAATCAGTGGCAAAATGATTAAATAAAAAGAAAACAAAACAGAATTATAAAACAGAGTAGAAACTCACCTGACTTACCTGCAGCCCACCTAGCCGGCCGTTACTGTGCAGCCCAGCAGCCCACCTCCCCTGCCAGTTGTCTTCCTCCTCTCGCCAGAAGGCAGAGGGGAAGCAACACACGGCGCGAGCGCGCCACGCCGACAGCAGCTTGCCTGCCTGCCCCTCCCCGACGCGTCTGGACGAGCGCCGCGCGACCCTCACCGGCTCTCTCTCACTCTCTCTCGTCCCCATCCCTTCCCCTGGATTTCCCTCTCTCTCACGCCCGAGCGCGTCCATCATCGCCGCACGCCATAGCCACGGCCACCAGCCACCCCATGCCTCGCCAACGCGCTAGGAAGCTCCGCTACTTCGTCCTCGTCCCTCCTTGCTGAGCCACGCGACGAGGAGAGCCCCGAAGCGACACCGCAACATCATCTCCAACCACGGCCGGCCGAGATCGCCGCCGCCGTCTCATCGCCCCTAGGCCTTCCCCGAGCACGCTGACCTTCCCTATGTCTCCGCTGTGAGCTCATGTACCGAACCCCCCCTCTCCCCTTGCTCGATTGCGCCGCGTAGTCGTCGTCCCCATCGAGCCCGAGAGCCCCCCGCCTCCGGCCATGGCGCCGCCGTGGTCTGAGCCACCGTAGCCCACATCCGCGTGTGTCACCATGCTCATCAGCTCCGCAGGAAGCCAAAGCCACCGCCAGTTCCTTTCCTAGTGCACCGCAGCCGCGTCCCCGCACCCGGCCGAACTCCGGCCGCCGCTCCGCCCGTCGCCGCCGCCGCTACCCTGCACCCCGGCAACTCCCGCTGCCTCCTTTAGATGCGCGTGTGCGCTAGCAACCCATAGCCGCAAACCGCGCTCGAAACCGTCGACCGTAGCTCAAACCCGACGCCCTCCGCCGCGCGAAATGGTCGCCACCGGCCAAACTCCGGTGAGCCGATGTGGCACTATCATTAGTGCTAATCCCTGCCAGCTAGACGCCCCACAGCCACTGACAGCAGGCCCCGCGGCAAGTCAAACCCCAGTCAACGCGGGATTAGACCCGGTTAACCCCTGTGTTAGTGACATGTGGACCCCACACGCCAGGTTTGACCCCGGTCAGCTCTGTTGACCTGCTGACGTCGGCATGATGTCATGCTGGCGCAGTATTGATTTTCTGGTTTTAAAATAATCCAGGAAATTTCAAAAAATAGCCAAAACTTCTAAAATTCATAGTAATTCAACCATAACTCCAAATTAAACAAATTATATATGAAAAATTATCAAAAAAATCCAATCTATCCATTTATGCTAGTTTCATGCATGTTAGAACACTTTAACCTTGCTGTTTAGGTGAAACAAGTTAATGCACTTATATGACTTCATAAAATTGGTTTGCATTTGAATCCTTGGTTCAAATGGACTCATTTCAATATGCTTGTCACATCCCTAGTTCTGGTATGACCTAGGATAGCCTTCATGTTGCATCATGTTTAAATTTCATTTAAATTTGAAATGAGGATTTGTGAAACCCTCAGAATCATTTCTGGAAATGACCCAGATAAAATTTGCTCCAAAAAGGTCCAAGAAAATGTTCATGTTGCTCTCTGAAAATATTGGACAGAGATAAAAATCAAACCAATATTATTAGGAGCTCATAGATATTTATTTTGGGCATTTGGATTTAATGAATAATTATTTGCTTTGGATATATATTTGTTATATATATAATATATGTCCAAAAATTATGTTAGTTGTTGAGGAGCTCTGGAATAATACCACTAGCTCCTGCAAAAATTGGCATAAGTAAATAAAATGATTTAGTATTTTATTAAATCAAAACAAATGCCAGAAAAATAGAAAACAGAAACAAAAATAGAAAAAAAGCTTACCTGGCGCTTACCTGCAGCCCCTGTGCAGCCTGACCTGGCCCAGCGGCCCAGCAGGCCGGCCCAGCCCAACTGCCACGAGCTTCTTCAAGCTCTTGCCAGTAGGAGCAGTTGCGTGGCCGCACCACAGCCAGCCGCGGCCATGTCTTCTGCCACCTCCTGCTTCTCCCTCTCGTCGCCTGGATCGCCCGCTCGTCACCATGCACCCCCCCCCCCAGCCTCTCTCGCTCTCTCCCGTGACATTCTCTCCTCCCCCTCGCTCCCTCTCTCGCGGCCGAAATCACCATTGTCGCCGTCCACAGCCACCGTGGCCTCGGCCACTGCCGCACCTCCCCGACACGCTTCCCAACTCCACCGCGACCCCCTCTCCCTCCTCACCGAGCAAAGCAACCCGGGCGAGCTCCGCTTCATCCTCGGCGCCGTCGTCTTCATCTCCGGCCGCCGGAGATCGTCCTCACCGCCCCGCCGACTCCAGCCTTCCCCGAGCTCCCCGACGACGCCCGCCGGTCCCCTGTGAGCCTCGTCGTCGTTCCCCCTACTCCCCTGCCCTTCTGCACCCTCTAGCCCCTCTGTCGCACGCACCGAACTCCGGCAAGCTCCGCCGCCCCCGCAACCTCCCGTCGCCTCCGCCGGATGCGCATGAGCGCCAGGAACCCACAGAGCCCCTCCGCGCGGCGTTTGGTCGCCGGAGGGCGAAACCCGAGCCGTTCTGCCATCGTTGACCTCGCCGGCGGCTGAACTCCGGCCGTATCGACGTGGCAGCGTCATTAGCGGCTAATGGCGCCGCTAATTAACCCCTTTCAGTGACACCGACAGCTGGGCCCCGCACCTAATTAACTTCGGTTTATTTTTTGTTTAAATTAGCTTATAATCCAGCGGGACCCACGCGTCAAGGTTGACTTGCTGATGTGTCCGTTGACCTGACCCCACCTGTCGGTGACCCAGATAGCACCGTGTGACTGACCAGTGGACCCCACTGGTCAGGTTTGACCTGGTCAGCCACAGTTGACTTGCTGACGCAAGCATGACGTAGTGCTGACGCAATTATTTATTTTCTGGATTTAAAATAAATTAGGATATTCCAGAAAATGATATAAACTTCAAAAATTCATATAAATTCAACCATAGCTCAGATTGAAATAATTTATATATGAAAAATTATCAGAAAAATTCAATCTATCCATCTGTACCATTTTCATGCATGACAAACCAACCTATACATGTTGTATATATGAAAACACATGAATGGCATTTATAAGAGCTTATTTTGGAGTTGCATTTGAATCTTTAGCTCAAATGGACTTTAACCAAATGAATGCTAGTTGCATTAGCTCAAACAACATCACATCTTCATGCCATGTTCATGCATCATATTGTTGCATATGCTTGTGTATTGATTGTCGACACCATTCCTTCTCGATAGGTACTGCTCCGGAGACCGATCCAGAGTACCTGTCAGAGGAGCAGTGCCCCCTCCGTTGATCTACCAGGCAAGCAAACCCCCTTGTTCATTCCGATACAATCCTACTCTCTCGCTCCTGCTCTCTTTTATTGCATTAGGACAACAACGATTCAACTGCTACTTTATGCTGCGGTAGTTGAACCCATTCCTCTGCATGACCTGTCATTGTCACAGTAAATAGTTGAAACCCACTAGCATGTGTAGGAGTTGATCGAGCCATGTTGTGTTCTTGCCATGCCATGCCTGCTATTGCTTCGAGTTGTGTCAGGTCTGATTCATTGGGAATGAATTGGAGTGGTACGATATGTTCTGGTGTTGAGAGTTAAGCGTGTGAACATGATTTGGTAAAGGTAGCGGTGAGAGGCCATGTAGGAGTACATGGTGGGTTGTCTCACTGGAACCGTCCTTAAGCACTGAGTTCTGTGTATGTTGTCCAATGACTAGTTACTACCACACATTGGTTTCCGGTAACTCGACCCCTCTTGACTTATTAACCGACTTGGTCTCTGTCCAGGAGTTGCAAATAGTTTCTGGTGTTTGTAGGTAGTGTTAGTAGTCTACCAAGTGGCACCCGGCCAGGTGGGCTTGGGACAGACTAGGCACAAGTGGCACGGTGTACCAAGCGTAGATCCATCCGGCGAGGTGGGCTTGGGAACCCTGCACATATCGTTTGGGGCCGTGAGCGACACCCCGGCCGGATCTCCTTGCGGATGGAACCTGAATAGGCGATAAACCTGGACTAGAGTCTTGTGTGGTTAGTCAGGTCATGGCCGACACCCTCGCCAGGCTTCCACTTGAAGGTTGCCGAGGTACATGACGTGTACCTGGTGATAAGTGGTGAGAGCGTGTGTGAAGAAGTACACCCCTGCAGGGTTATCATGATCTATTCGAATAGCCGTGTCCTCGGTTATGGACTTCTTGGATGCTTACATGGTACATAGACAACTTGAAGTGGATACTCTAAAATGCTCAAGACAGGTGTGAGTGCTATGGATGGCCTTCTCGTAGGGGGACGGGGATGAATCCATAGTAGTGTATTGTGTGGTAACCGGTGGACTCGTGTGCGCCATATCACCTCAAAGAAGTTCTTGTAGTCATAGAACAGGATAGCCACTAGGTCAAAGCTAGCTTGCTGCAACCAAACCCCACATTACCTTCTTGATACAAATACATGTATAATAGGATCTAATGTAAGTCTTGCTGAGTACCTTTGTACTCACGTTGCTTTATTTATGTTTTTGCAGCGGAGACTTGGGTCTTACTAGTGGTTCCGCTTGGACTTCGACTAGTAGCTTGTTACCTCAGCTACGATCTCGTACCCTTGGGAGGGTCTTGTAGATAGTCAGGCTTCTCAGCCTTTTTCTTTTGTAGTTGTCTGTACTCAGACATGTAATGCTTCCGTTGCTTGTATGCTCTGAATGATGGGTCATGCGACCCCTGTTTGTATTAATGCTATGTGGCTCTTCTGGGCCTTTATCTATATGAGTTTGCGTTATGTTGTGATGCCATGTTGTACAGCACATACTTGCATGTTATGCGTACGTGTAACGTGTATTGCTATGTGTGGGATCCGACAACCTAGTTGTCTATCCTTGGTAGCCTCTCTTATGGGGAAATGTAGTCTAGCGCTTCCACCGAGCCATGATAGTCCGCTACAACCTAGTTTACCGGAGTCCTGCTAGCCCAGCACTACTGCTCCGGAACACTCAGACTGGCCGGCATGTGATTCACTTCGTTCCTGTGTCTGTCCCTTTGGGGAAATGTCACGCGGTGACATCCGGAGTCCTGCCTAGCCTGCTACAGCCCGGGTTCCCGGAGTCCTGTTAGCCCAGTTGCTACAGCCCGGATTCACAGACTGCTGACCGACATGCTCGATGTTGTTTCATGTATGCCTGTCCCCGTAAGTTAGTGCCACTTTGGGTTCACGACTAGTCATGTCGGCCCGGTTCTCTGTCATATGGATGCTAGCGACACTATCATATACGTGAGCCAAAAGGCGCAAACGGTCCCGGGCCATGGTAAGGCGACACCTGTGGGAATACCGTGCGTGAGGCCGCAAAGTGATATGACGTGTTACATGCTAGATCGGTGTGATTTAGAATCGGGGTCCCGACAATGTTCTAGCTTGCATTAGCCCAAAACACATTCATATTGCCATGTCATAGCATGCATCATATTGTTGCATATCGTCATGTGTTGATTGAGTTCTTTCTCAGTTGCCGGTGTTTGTCCCCCCCCCTTAGTAGACGTTGATCCAGCGATGAATTCGTTGACACTGATGAAGACTCAATGTTATCTTCAGAAGTGCCAGGCAAGCAAAACCCCCTGGTTCATTCCGATACAACCCCACTCTCTTGCTCCAGCTCTCTTTTACTGCATTAGGACAACACCGTTTTAACTATTACATGCTGTGGTAGCTGAACCCCTTTCCTCTGCATGACCTGTCATTGCCACAGTAAATAGATGAAACCCACTAGCATGAGTAGGAATTGTTTGAGCCCTGATGTGCCTACTCATTCATGCTTGTTGTCATGCCTGCTACTGCTTAGAGTTGAGTCCGGTCTGATTCATCAGGAATGAATTGGAACGTGGTGAACATGTCCTACCGTTGAGAGCTAAGTGTGTGAACACGATTTGGTAAAGGTAGCGGTGAGAGGCCATGTAGGAGTACATGGTGGGTTGTCTCATTGCAGCCGTCCTCAGAAACTGAGTCCTGTGTTTGTGATCCATGAACAGTTACTACCACACACTGGGTTCCGGTAACTCGGCCCCTCTCAGCTTATTAATCAACTCGATCTCTGTCCAGGAGTTGCAACCAGTTTCTGGTATATGTAGGTAGTGTTAGTAGTCTACCAAGTGGCACCCGGTACAGGAGGGCTTGGGACAGACTAGGCACAGTGGCACGGTGTACCAAGTGGCACCCGGATGGTGGGCTTGGGAACCCTGCACACATTGTTTCGGACCGTGAGCGACACCCCGGCCGGATCTCCTTGCGGATGGAACCCGAATAGGCGATAAACCTGGACTAGAGACTTGTTGGATAGTCAGGTCGTGGCCGACTCCCTTGCCCGGCTTCCGCTTGAAGGTTGCCGAGGTACATGACGTGTACAGGGTGATAAGTGGCGAGAGCGTGTGTGAAGAAGTACACCCCTGCAGGGTTATCATTATCTATTCGAATAGCCGGATTCCTCGGATATGGAAACTTGGACCCCTTGCATAGTTCATAGACAAGCGAAAGTGGATACTCTAAAATGCGCAAGATAAGTGTGAGTGCTATGGATGGCGTTCTCGCAGGGAGACGGGAGCGGATCCATAGTGGTGTATTGGTATGGTGAATTTGTTGACTCGTGTGCGCCACCTCAAAGAGTTACTTGCAGTCGTAGTTCAGGATAGCCACCGAGTCAAAGCTGGCCTGCTGCAGCTAAACTCCACCACCCCCTTTGTTGATACCGATGCATATGTAGTTAGTTCTGATGTAAGTCTTACTGGGTACATTTGTACTCACGTTTGCTTATTTTATGTTTTGCAGAGAGACTTCAGTCCCGCTAGTAGTTCCGCTTGGACTTCGACATTTAGCTCGTTACCTCAACTACGATCTTGTACCTTGGGAGGGTCTTGTAGATAGTCAGGCTTCTCAGCCTTTTTCATTTGTAGATGTCTGTACTCAGACATGTTAAGCTTCCGCATGTGCTTTGACTTGTATGCTCGGAATGTTGGGTCATGAGACCCATGTTTGTAATATCTCGCTCTTCGGAGCCTAATGAATAAATACTTAAGTCGTAGAGTTATGTTGTGATGCCATGTTGTATTTACACATATCGAGCATATTGTGTGTATGATTGAAATGCTTGGTATGTATGGGATCCGACAACCTAGTTGTTTATCCTTGGTAGCCTCTCTTATGGGGAAATGTAGTCTTGTGCTTCCATGAGGCATAGTAGTCCGCTACAGCCCAGTTCATCGGAGTCCTGCTAGCCCAGCACTATTGCTCAGGACACTTGACTGGCCGGCATGTGTTTCACTTCGTTCCTGTGTCTGTCCCTTCGGGAAAATGTCACGCGGTGACATCCGGAGTCCTGCCTAGCCTGCTAGAGCCCGCGTTCCTGGAGTCCTGTTAGCCCAGTGCTACAGCCCGGATTCACACGCTGCTGACCGACATGCTCGATGTGATACATGTATGCCTGTCCCCGTAGGTTGGTGCCGCTTTGGGTTCACGACTAGCCATGTCGGCCCGGGTTCTCTGTCATATGGATGCTAGCGACACTATCATATACGTGAGCCAAAAGACACAAACGGTCCCGGGCCGTAGTATGGCGACACCCGTGGGAATACCGTGCATGAGGCCGCAAAGCGATATGAGGTGTTACATGCTAGATCGATGAGACTTAGAATCAGGGTCCTGACAGCTTTGGTATCAAAGCCTAACTGCCTGTAGGATTACCAAGCCAAACTAGTCGAAGTCGTGTCTAGAAATGCTTTAGTTATATAAGGGAATTGATTGTGGATGGGAATGTAAGGCTCTTTTTACTCCTTATCCTCATGACCTTCTGATTTGAGTCATCTTATCTTTTCTACGGGGTTAAGAACTAGGCTTCTCTTCTATCTCTCAGGATGACGTGTTACGAAACCATAGTTGCCTAGGATTGTTGAGTTCAAGCCTCTGCTCGGTTCCTACTACCTCCATATGTTCATAGCCGGCCTCAGAACCTTGATATTGTGATATTGAGTGGTTATGCCACCATTTTTGCAGGATGTCTCAAATCATTTTGAGCATTTACAGCCGTTATGCTGTCCGAGTCATTCCAGGTTTCTAAATAATCTGATGCATTTGCCAATCCTTCCTTCGTTCCCGATGTACTTTTGGTCAAAATAAGCACACTAGCCAGAGAGTTGAGGTACTCTGCTGCCTCGACATATATGTTGGAGCTATTATTATGACCCTAGGTGTCTTAGAGAGTCACCTAGTAATCTAGCCATGTTTGGTGTTCCCAGTGTGATGATTCTGGCCACCATTCTCGAAAGCATCTTGTGATGTTATTTAGTTAGTAGGTATTCTACTCCTGGGTTTTGAACCCGAGATTCACCCTACTTCATGTTGTTAGTATTTGCTAGTTCCCTTAAGATATTAGTAACCTTGCGATAGTCCTCGAGGTCCGTGGTATTTCCTTCTTCCAAATACCATGAACCATTAAGGCAGAAGTTCTTTGAACCAAAAGATAACCATTAGAGTACTCCTGAGGAGTTCTCCATTCATAATTGTGATTCTACCAGTTCTACCTTTCTGCATGGGTTATCCGGAAGAAATATGTTGAACTCGTTCGACATACTAATCTATGCATCCACAACTCAGAAAGTTATATGTTCCTTTGATTTGTCCCCCTTCAGTTATATTTCAACCTTCATCTATCAATTGATAGTCAAGAGTATGTGAGCATTCGTTCATCGGTGCCTATTATTCTTGTGGTCCGTCAAGCCATTCTAGTTCAGAATGACTAGGAGAAACAAACTCCAGAACCGCATCCATATCTAGGATTGGGTCAAAGCAATTGTATTTCGTAGATCAAAATGCCAATCCAGCTTTTGCTCTGTTCTACCTTGAAGTGTTACCATCTTCATGTCAAGAATATCATAGGAATTGCACCACCTCTTATGAATTGTTGATGCAGTAATACTTCTTGCCATCATTGTTCATTCCTCGGTTCCGTGTTATTGTAACCGGAGTGCCGACAAGTGTACTGTGATGTGCGAAATCAATACTCCTAGCAACTCCGTTGCTTGGTAGTTAATGGACAATACTCTCATTCTTAGCGTGTTGATTATTGAATCATCATCCTAAGATTGATCGTGCTACCTAGTCCTTATTTCCGGTGCACTCTTCGTTCTTTGTGTTAGGATTGAATCCCTTGCTCTTATGATCATGTCATCTTGCCTTGAGAAGCAGGATTGTTCCTAAGCTTAATAACATATCGGTGGTTCGTGATTTTCCGAATGTCTTCTCAGAAGTGTTACCAGGTTGTCACCTGACCGCTATGTTGAGTTCGTGATCAAGTTGGTTTTCTTATAAACCACCCTTCTCCAAGAACCTGTGTAGGATATCGCTGAGCTAGTTGGTTGAGCTAGAGAACAACTTGGAGAGTTGGAAGATGAAAGCTTGTCCCGCTTAGTTCATCTCCAAAGGGATATCCTTGTGTGTTGTGTGTGTGTGTTGAAGAAAGATGATATCTTCATCGATTGGTCCTCATGATCAATTGTTGGATCTATCTATCTTGTCAAAACTTTGACTTGAGTATGGGCTATCCTCAAGTCAAATCAGAACCAACGATGTTCGTAATGTTGTCCTACTCGTGGTTCATCCCTCGAGCATACACTACTACATCTTTTGGTCTGACCAATGCTATCACCGTGTTCACATGATGGTGGAAGTCCAGTGATATGGGAATTCCGATGAGTTGCTATTGGGCCCATCAGCAGCATCTTGTCTCCCCCATGATTCGTGTTAAACAGTAAGCTAGTGTTGGAAACTTTGTAAACAATGCCTTCATGTTCCGTTCATGAAGCATATGTTTGGATGAAAGAAGTGACTTCCTCTCATTCATGTGCATTCGATGCAAGTTGCCGCCGTGAATTTGAGAGAGTTAGTTTTGCTTCCTTTGGAATCATCCCAAGTCAGTCATGCATGTGCAAAGTATACTATGGTTTGGTAGATTAATTACCTCCACTCCATATGAATTCCGTAGCCCACCAAGCCACTGATTGACTTGTTCTAGGTAAAGAAGTCTAATTTAAGTGCACAGGACTTCGATATCCTTGATGATGGTTCCCAACCAGGACTCTTTAGTGTTTCATTGTAAGACCACCATGTGGTCATGCTTGTCTGGGACAGTGTGTTCACGTGTGTTTAGCAAAACCAGCTCATGTTTTGGAGCTTACTACCATAGTCCATTTCCTGAGAATCTCGCAATGTCATCTCGTCGATTTGTGTTGCAAATTTCATTGTCTTTCTAGACTTGATGAGTCTGGGATATCGTGTTACCAACCAGATCTGAATCTCGGGCAGATATGATGGTTGGAATTTTTCCAAGATCTATGATGTAGTCCCCGACAAGGCTGATGTTTTGGCCGACACACCTAGCCGGAAGGTCTATCATTGTAGTAACTTGATTGAGTTTTTGACCATCTTCTCCATGAGGATTTAGTGCAACTTATTCTAGGAGTTGTTCCTTGGGGGTTCTTGTGCTCTTAGTTTCTTCAGTTATTCTATAACTACTCAAAAGTGGAATCACTTTGAGTTTTTCTCCAGTTACTAGAATCATTCCCAGCATTTGCATTTTGTTCCCAGCTTGCACCCGCCTTTGTGCCATTTCACTATGGTCTGCCTTCTCAGTAATTTTTAATTTAGGATCATCCTCAAAAGTGGGCTTACCCTAGACCCTATCCTTTTTCGATGATAAGAAGAAATCATCCATTGTGTTGTCTTCAACAAGGTAGTCCACATCATCCATTCTAGTATGAGTATGCCATTTCTTCAAGCTCCTTCACGCGATCATTTGTGATTGCCTCAGGCTGGTAAGAAGGGTTTCAATGATCTCCGAATCAAAAGTAATTCTTTTTGCCACTTAAGGGAATATTTCTGCGAGTCACCTTCTTTAAGATGGCCCGTTATGGTATCATGGCAATTATCTCCTTGCTACTTTGAAACCATGCACCATCATCTTAAGCGTGGAATTGTTGCCTACCAAATTTGAACCTTTATCATCCGCTTCTTTCCATCACCCCTGATGTGTGTTTCGTGTCTCCGCTCAAGAGATGTTTTATATCTCACTCCATGAGTTGATCTTGAGTGCTCGATCCTTGAGGAGATCGATTCCTGTAGAATTTCTTTCTGCCGTCATCATGCTGGATGAAGATCCCGAAAACAAAGACGTTAAGATCAAGATGATGCAATGAATCAACATCCTCGAGAAGGGCAGTTGGATCGAGAAGACTGTGATAGTTTTGTGACCCCCCCCCCTTCCTTCTTACCTCATGTCTCGAATCTCGGGCCGAGATTCTTGTTTAGTGGGGGTGAGTTGTCACAGCCCTAGAATTTGATTGCAATTAGTTTCATAAGCATCCTGCATCATGTCTAAATTTCTGAAACTTGAATTGAGGAAAGTGGAAGCCTCAAAAACTTAAATAAAAAAAGGGGCAAGAACCCTTAAGCTTGCATTCAGTGAAACCAAAATGGCCTTCATTAATGTTTGATAATTTTGGCAAGGGTTTGTATCCAAACCAAAAATATTGAACATTTTTTAGGAATTATTTTGGCACTGAATTTAAATCATTATTATATTTGAACTTGGAATTATATTCATAATATATGGGATATATTTTCAATTAACTTTGAAATGTTTTATGTGTTGTTGGAAAAGTCCATCTAGCAACATAAAATTATTCAAAGGGTTTTGTCATTGTTTTGAAATTCTTTTGAATTTGAATCAGTGGTAAAATGATTAAATAAAAAGAAAACAAAACAGAATTATAAAACAGAGTAGAAACTCACCTGACTTACCTGCAGCCCACCTAGCCAGCCGTTACTGTGTAGCCCAGCAGCCCACCTCCCTTGCCAGTTGTCTTCCTCCTCTCGCCAGAAGGCAGAGGGGAAGCAACGCACGGCGCGAGCGCGCCACGCCGACAGCAGCTTGCCTGCCTGCCCCTCCCTGATGCGTCTGTACGAGCGCCACGCGACCCTCCCCGGCTCTCTCTCACTCTCTCTCGTCCCCATCCCTTCCCCTGGATTTCCCTCTCTCTCACGCCCGAGCGCGTCCATCGTCGTCGCACGCCATAGCCACGGCCACTAGCCACCCCACGCCTCGCCAATGCGCTAGGAAGCTCCGCTACTTCGTCCTCGTCCCTCCTTGCTGAGCCACGCGACGAGGAGAGCCCCGAACCGACGCCGCAACATCATCTCCAACCACGGCCGGCCGAGATCGCCGTTGCCGTCTCGTCGCCCCTAGGCCTTCCCCGAGCACGCTGACCTTCCCTACGTCTCCGCTATGAGCTCATGTACCGAACCCCCCTCTCCCCTTGCTTGATTGCGCTGTGTAGTCGTCGTCCCCATCGAGCCCGAGAGCCCTCCACCTCCGGCCATGGCGCCGCCATGGTCTGAGCCACCATAGCCCGCATCCGCGCGCGTCACCATGCTCATCAGCTCCGCAGGAAGCCAAAGCCACCGCCAGTTCCTTTCCCAGTGCACCGCAGCCGCGTCCCCGCACCCGGCCGAACTCCGGCCGCCGCTCTGCCCGTTGCCGCCGCCGCTACCCTGCACCCCGGCAACTCCCGCTGCCTCCTTTAGATGCACGCGTGCGCCAGCAACCCATAGCCGCAAACCGCGCTCAAAACCGTCGACCGTAGCTCAAACCCGACGCCCTCTGCCGCGCGAAATGGTCACCGCCGGCCAAACTCCGGTGAGCCGATGTGGCACTATCATTAGTGCTAATCCCTGCCAGCTAGACGCCCCACAGCCACTGACAGCAGGCCGCGCGGCGAGTCAAACCCCAGTCAACGCGGGATTAGACCCAGTTAACCCCTGTGTTAGTGACATGTGGACCCCACACGCCAGGTTTGACCCCGGTCAGCTCTATTGACCTGCTGATGTCGGCATGATGTCATGCTGGCGCAGTATAGATTTTCTGGTTTTAAAATAATCCAGGAAATTTTAGAAAATAGCCAAACCTTCTAAAATTCATAGTAATTCAATCGTAACTCCAAATTAAACAAATTATATATGAAAAATTATCAGAAAAATCCAATCTATCCATTTATCCTAGTTTCATGCATGTTAGAACACTTTAACCTTGCTGTTTAGGTGAAACAAGTTAATGCACTTATATGACTTCATAAAATGGGTTTGCATTTGAATCCTTGGTTCAAATGGACTCATTTCAATATGTTCTAGCTTGCATTAGCCCAAAACACATTCATATTGCCATGTCATAGCATGCATCATATTGTTGCATATCGTCATGTGTTGATTGAGTTCTTTCTCAGTTGCCGGTGTTTGTCCCCCCCCCCCCCTCAGTAGACGTTGATCCAGCGATGAATTCGTTGACACTGATGAAGACTCAATGTTATCTTCAGAAGTGCCAGGCAAGCAAAACCCCTTGTTCATTCTGATACAATCCCACTCTCTCGCTCCTGCTCTCTTTTACTGCATTAGGACAACACCGTTTCAACTGTTACATGCTGCGGTAGCTGAACCCCTTTCCTCTGCATGACCTGTCATTGCCACAGTAAATAGATGAAACCCACTAGCATGAGTAGGAATTGTTTGAGCCCTGATGTGCCTACTCATTCATGCTTGTTGTCATGCCTGCTATTGCTTAGAGTTGAGTCCGGTCTGATTCATCGGGAATGAATTGGAACGTGGTGAACATGTCCTACCGTTGAGAGCTAAGTGTGTGAACACGATTTGGTAAAGGTAGCGGTGAGAGGCCATGTAGGAGTACATGGTGGGTTGTCTCATTGCAGCCGTCCTCAGAAACTGAGTCCTGTGTTTGTGATCCATGAACAGTTACTACCACACATTGGGTTTCGGTAACTCGGACCCTCTCAGCTTATTAATCAACTCGATCTCTGTCCAGGAGTTGCAACCAGTTTCTGGTGTTTGTAGGTAGTGTTAGTAGTCTACCAAGTGGCACCCGGTACATGTGGGCTTGGGACAGACTAGGCACAGTGGCACGGTGTACCAAGTGGCACCCGGATGGTGGGCTTGGGAACCCTGCACACATCGTTTGGGGCCGTGAGCGACACCCCAGACGGATCTCCTTCGGATGGAACCCGAATAGGCGATAAACCTAGACTAGAGACTTGTTGGTTAGTCAGGTCATGGCCGACTCCCTCGCCCGGCTTCCGCTTGAAGGTTGCCGAGGTACATGACGTGTACAAGGCGATAAGTGGCGAGAGCATGTGTGAAGAAGTACACACCTGCAGGGTTATCATTATCTATTCGAAT
The DNA here is from genome assembly GCA_034509565.1 of Triticum monococcum. Taxonomy (NCBI): domain Eukaryota; kingdom Viridiplantae; phylum Streptophyta; class Magnoliopsida; order Poales; family Poaceae; genus Triticum; species Triticum monococcum. Next base: position 357,523,204 of record CM067845.1, on the reverse strand, counting down.
AGCCGGATTCCTCGGATATGGAAACTTGGACCCCTTGCATAGTTCATAGACAAGAGAAAGTGGATACTCTAAAATGCGCAAGATAAGTGTGAGTGCTATGGATGGCGTTCTCGCAGGGAGACGGGAGCGAATCCATAGTGGTGTATTGGTATGGTGAATTTGTGGACTCGTGTGCGCCACCTCAAAGAGTTACTTGCAGTCATAGTTCAGGATAGCCACCGAGTCAAAGCTGGCCTGCTGCAGTTAAACTCCACCACCCCCTTTGTTGATACCGATGCATATGTAGTTAGTTCTGATGTAAGTCTTGCTGGGTACATTTGTACTCATGTTTGCTTATTTTATGTTTTGCAGAGAGACTTCAGTCCCGCTAGTAGTTCCGCTTGGACTTCGATGTTTAGCTCGTTACCTCAGCTACGATCTTGTACCTTGGGAGGGTCTTGTAGATAGTCAGGCTTCTCAGCCTTTTTCATTTGTAGATGTCTGTACTCAGACATGTTAAGCTTCCACATGTGCTTTGACTTGTATGCTCTGAATGTTGGGTCATGAGACCCATGTTTGTAATATCTCGCTCTTCGGAGCCTAATGAATAAATACTTGAGTCGTAGAGTTATGTTGTGATGCCATGTTGTATTTACACATATCGAGCATATTGTGTGTATGATTGAAATTCTTGGTATGTATGGGATCCGACAACCTAGTTGTTTATCCTTGGTAGCCTCTCTTATGGGGAAATGTAGTCTTGTGCTTCCATGAGCCATAGTAGTCCGCTACAGCCCGGTTCACCGGAGTCCTGCTAGCCCAGCACTACTGCTCAGGACACTTGACTGGCCGGCATGTGTTTCACTTCGTTCCTGTGTCTGTCCCTTCGGGAAAATGTCACGCGGTGACATCCGGAGTCCTGCCTAGCCTGCTAGAGCCCGGGTTCCCGGAGTCCTGTTAGCCCAGTGCTACAGCCCGGATTCACACGCTACTGACCGACATGCTCGATGTGATACATGTATGCCTGTCCCCATAGGTTGGTGCCGCTTTGGGTTCACAACTAGCCATGTCGGCCCGGGTTCTCTGTCATATGGATGCTAGCGACACTATCATATACGTGAGCCAAAAGACGTAAACGGTCCCGGGCCATAGTAAGGCGACACCCATGGGAATACCGTGCGTGAGGCCGCAAAGCGATATGAGGTGTTACATGCTAGATCGATGTGACTTGGAATCAGGGTCCTGACAACCGAATAGATGATCAAATTAAATTCGCAGGAGTCAATATGCGTATGCAGGCTTCCCTGCTGGCGTCCGTCGCACTGACTGTGGAAGTGGACATGCTAAAGCAGAACCTCGAGTAGTCCGAGCAAGAGCTCGGGCGTGCCAAGAAGCAGCTCGAGGACAAGGAAGGTAAGAAATACCTTGTTTAAATATATATTAAAAAAAGGTGCAATTGCAAAAAAATAACAGGATTATCATGGTTATTGTAGGGGCCATGTCTGAGGTGGCGACCCTTAAGCAAGCGCTGCTCGAGGCCGAGAAGAGGGCGGCCACGGAGCGCACCGAGCGGGAGAAGTATGAGGCCCAGGTTGGCGAGGTGTGGCAAGAGCTCCAGGCTCTCATGGAAAAACATGAGAGTTTGGAGCTTGACTCAAAGACGCGAGCGTCCGAGCTTGTGGTGGCTATTGAAAATGCCAAGTCTGCCAAGGCCGAATCCCAGAGGACCCTCCAGGAGTTGGATGCGGTGAAAACGATAGCGGCGGGTAAGGCATTCGTTATGCAAAGCAAACACATAAACGTAAGTTACTTGTTACTTACCTGAGTCCGGAGCTCTCCAGGAGCATTCGCAGATCTTCCCCATAGCGTGTCCGATGCCGCCGCATTCTATCGAGCCGAGGAGGGTAGCTCAACAGAGAAGGTGTTCTGATCTCAGTATGCTGAGGCCGGACACCCTGTGCCCCTGAGCGACCAGCTGAAGCAACTGGTTGAGCTCCACAAGGCGACCGAAAAGGCCATGAAGTGCCTCATAGTTTGGCTGTGGCCTGGAGAGGCTCTGCCTGGGAGCTATTTTGGGCTGGTGCCGTGGCTGGTGGAGGCCTGTCCAAGGCTCGAAGTCATCAAGCGCTCCGTCTGCGTTGAAGGTGCCCGTAGGGCCCTTGCCCGTGCTAAGGTGCACTAGGGCAAGCTAGATGCTGAGAAGCTTGTGAAGGACGGGCCACCGCCGGGGAAAGAGCATCGCAAGCCCGAGAATTATTATAAGGATGTTCTGAAGGGTGCGCCTTATGGCGGATGAATGGTCCAAGGATGTAATTTTTGAGTAAAACTCGCTCGTTTTGTCCTGTGCGCTGAAAACTTGTTCATATGCGCTTAAGCAATGCTGTTGGAATTTAAAATATTACCTTCTATGCGGCTGTTTATCAATTCTGAGAGATGGCGAGTCGTCGGCTTCTGCTCCCGTGCCGCTAGTGCTGGGGTGTTCGGGGATAAACCTGAGCGCTCTTTTTCCCATGTTTGGGTCCTTCGAGGGAGGCGCTCAGCACAACGAACAAGGCAATCGGACTATAATGCTTGAACAATCTCACTTAGCCATAGAATTCCATAATTTAAATTTCGGCGAAGCCCCTAGTATTCGGAAGACCGAGTTCGGGGCGCTATCCACGCCTTGGCCAGACAGAGCCGGCTCCTCGCTCTAAGCGGCATAAGTCTTTAGGGACTCGAAAAACCTCTCGAACAGCGACCAGCTCTCGCTTCATCATGACAGTCAGTTTTAGCTTTCTCTACTGAGGTGCTCGACCCAGCTCAACTGGGGCACAATCACAGTAGTTCTCCTAGTGCTACCTTAGCCGATATAGCGGAACGTAAGGCACCAAAACATAGGAGCCGGGTAAACCCAATTATTGACCCAAGACATGATTCGGAGCCGATGCATATAATGCTATAAGTTCGGGGTGCCGCACTTGTTAAAGTGTTCGGACTTCTCACACCATATTGAGGGGTACTAAAGCCCCTGGCGTATTTTGGCCGTACCAAAGTGTACGGGTGCAACATGTCATTAAGGAACATATATTTGTAAAAAAAGGGGGTAATGCAAAAATAGACAAAAGCTATGCATTGTTTATTAAAAAGGGTTGCGATCAAAGCAGAACGATACAAATAATGCGATAAGCAAAAGGTTGGACTATTTAACATGTCCGTTCCAGGGGCAGGCTGTGGAATGGTATGCGAAACAGGTATACTGCTCGTGATAGAGACCACCTGGGAGTTCCGTAATGCGGCATGGCTTGTCTGCTTCCCTGGTTCTTGCATCGTTTGTGCGGCAATTGAACTGACGAACAGGCCTTCCAAAGAATGGAGTCCTGAAAGTAAGAGAAAATTAAAAAATCGGCAGCCCCTGGTGCGGTTTAAGCCGTGTTTCGGGTGTGCCGTGATGGTGCCCCTCCCCCTATACCCATGGTATTTCTAGAGTGTAGTTATGTACGCGAAGCACTGGAGTCGCATTTTGCGAGGGCTAGGGTTGGGGCCGCATTGCTACGCCTGCTCGGAACGTGCCAGGTGGTCTTGTTGTAGGTTACTCCGGGCGCGCTTGATGGTGTCCGCACGTTTAATGACCGGACTGCAGAATTGCCTGGAGAGGCTGCTTTGTGCTTCCGTTGCAAGGGTCGCCGTGTGCTCCTCCGTTCGGAGGGAGCGTTCGGTGTTTCCAATGACCGTAATTACTCCTCGAGGGTCTGGCATCTTGAGCTTAAGGTATGCATGGTGCGGTACCGCATTGAACTTGGCGAATGTGGTTCGCCCGAGCAGTGCGTGATAGCCACTGCGGAATGGGACTATGTCGAAGATTAACTCCTCGCTTCGGAAATTATCCGAAGATCCGAAGACCACTTCAAGTGTGACTGAGCCTGTACAATTGGCCTCTACACCTGGTATTACGCCTCTAAAGGTCGTTTTGGTGGGCTTAATCCTCGAGGGATCTATGCCTATTTTCTGCACTGTATCCTGGTAAAGCATGTTGAGGCTGCTGCCGCCGTCCATGAGGACTCTAGTGAGATGAAATCCGTCAATAATTGGGTCTAAAACCAATGCGGCAAATCTGCCATGATGGGTGCTAGTGGGATGCTCCCTTTGATCAAAGGTGATCGGGCAGGAGGACCATGGGTTGAACTTTGGGGCGACTGGCTCTACCGCGTATACGTCCCTTAACGCGCGCTTCCACTCCCTCTTGGGGATGTGGGTTGTGTATATCATGTTCACCGTCCGCACTTGTGGGGGAAAACCCTTCTGTCCACTGTTGTTCGGCGGCCGGGGCTCTTCGTCGTCATCGCTATGCAGCCCCTTGTCTTTATTTTCGGCATTTAACTTGCCTGCCTGCTTGAACACCCAACAATCCCTGTTGGTGTGATTGGCCGGCTTTTCGGGGGTTCCATGTATCTGGCACAAGCGGTCGAGTATTCGGTCCAAACTAGACGGGCCCTTAGGATTTCTTTTGAATGGATTTTTCCGCTGACCGGATTTATAGCCTCTGAATCCGGCATTAACTATCGTATCCTTAGCATTGTCGCCGTTAATGCAGCGCTTCTGCTTGTTGCGACGCGACCTGCCACTACTGTCCCTGGTATCCGAATTGCCAGGGTTCTTGGTCATATTGTTGCTACGAGCAAGCCAGCTGTCTTCTCCCGCACAAAAGCGGGTCATGAGTGTCGTGAGTGCTGCCATAGATTTCGGCTTTTCCTGTCCAAGGTGCCGGGCAAGCCACTCGTCACGGATATTGTGCTTGAAGGCTGCTAGGGCCTCTACATCCGGATAGTCCACTATTTGATTTTTCTTTGTTAGGAACCGTGTCCAGAATTGCCTGGCCGATTCCTCTGGCTGCTGAATTACGTGGCTTAGGTCATCGGCATCTGGTGGTCGCACATAAGTGCCCTGGAAATTGTCGAGGAATGCGGCTTCCAGGTCCTCCCAACAACTGATTGATCCTGTTGGCAAGCTGTTAAGCCAATGCCGAGCTGGTCCTTTAAGCTTGAGTGGGAGGTATTTGCTGGCGTGGAGATCATCGCTGCGGGCCATGTGGATATGAAGGAGATAATCCTCGATCCATACCGCAGGGTCTGTTGTGCCATCATATGATTTGATGTTTATGGGTTTGAAACCCTTGGGGATTTGATGATCCATTACTTCGTCTGTGAAGCATAGTGGGTGTGCGGTGCCTCTGTACTGGGCTATATCACGACGTAGCTCCAATGAGCTTTGTCTACTGTGTTCGGCCCTACCGGATTTGTGTCCGGCGTGACGGTTATCATCTCGAGTCATGGGGCGCCCACGCAATCCGTAGATCGATCTTGTGTGCCTTGCCTTGTCCTCCAACATATCTCGCAGGTCTGGCGCATTTTCCCGTCCCTTGGTACAGGGTGCGGCTTGAGTGGAGGGCCGAGAGGCCTCTCTGTCGCGGCCACGAGGTGGCCGGTCGGCCGTATCTGGTGATGTAGGTTTAAGTGCTTCCTCCTCTAATTGGGGTAGCAACCTACGCTTTGGGTAGCTCTTGGAGGGGCGTTCGAGTTTATGCTCTTCGGCCGCAAGGACTTTAGTCCATCTATCGACTAGCAAATCTTGATCAGCTCTAAGCTGCTGCTGTTTTTTCTTGAGGCTTCTTGCCGTGGCCATAAGCCTGTGTTGAAAACGCTCTTGCTCGATGGGATCCTCTGGCACGACGAATTCATCGTCGTCGAGGCTTGCCTCGTCTTCAGAGGGAGGCGTATAGTTATCATCCTCGACCTCTCTGTCTGCCGCTCTCTCATGAGGGCTGGCTTCTCCATCCTCCTGTGCTGAATCTTGTTGGAGGGGTTTTTCTCCGGCACTATCCGGAGTATTATTATCTCCCGTGCTAGAATCACCGTATTTGCTTTGGCGGGATTTTGAGCGGCGCCGCTGACACCGGTGCTTAGGCTGCTTCTTGGAGGGGTCATCCTCGCTGTTCCATTGCCATCTCCTTCTTTTGGGGTGTCCACCATGTATATGTCATATGACGAGGTGGCTTTCCAGGGCCCAATAGGCGCTAGTTCTTCATCGTCTCCTGCATCGGCGTCCATACCGTCGATGTCTTCGAAGTCGAGCATATCGGTTAAATCGTCGACAGTGGCTACAAAGTGGGTGGTGGGTGGGCTTTGAATTTCTTCATCGTCTGTATCCCAACCTTGCTGACCGTAGTCCGGCCAGGGCTCTCCTGATAAAGAGAGAGACTTTAGTGTCTTCAGAATATCACCAAAAGGCGAGTGCTAAAAGATGTCCGCGGCAGTAAACTCCATGACCGGTGCCCAACCGGATTCGATCGGCAGGGGCGCGGAGGGCTCGGAGTCCGGAGAGGAGTCCGGCTCCTTGGAGTCACGAGTCTCGCGGAGTGCGGGGCTGGTGTTCGGCTCGATCGCCGTTGGGATCGCAGCCCCCGAGGTGGCGTCCAACCACCCATCCTCGATCGGCGCAGTTGGCTTTGAATTAAGGGTCGAAGCCGATGCGGGTGCGGCCTCCAGGGCACTGTTCGGCGGCAGAGCTAGATCATGCTCGTCGTGCCAGTGCGGCGCGCTCGGTAGTGGCTCGAATCCGTCGAGGATCAAGTCCCTGCGGATGTCAGCCGTGTAGTTTAAACTTCCAAATTTGACCTGACAGCCAAGGGCGTAGCTTTCGATCTGCTCCAGATGACCAAGTGAATTGGCCCGCAGTGCGAAGCCGCCGAAGACGAAGATCTGTCCGGGGAGGAAGGTCTCACCGACTGCATCGCTATTGATGATCGTGGGAGCCATCAAGCCTGACGGTGATGACACAGAGGAACTCTCAATGAAAGCACCAACGTCGGTGTCAAAACCGGCTGATCTCGGGTAGGGGGTCCCGAACTATGCATCTAGGCCGGATGGTAACAGGAGGCAAGGGACACGAAGTTTTACCCAGGTTCGGGCCCTCTTGATGGAGGTAAAACCCTATGTCCTGCTTGATTAATATTGATGATATGGGTAGTACAAGAGTAGATCTACCACGAGATCGGAGAGTCTAAACCCTAGAAGCTAGCCTATGGTATGATTGTTGTTCTGTATGTTGTCCTACGGACTAAAACCCTCTGGTTTATATAGACACCGGATAGGGTTAGGGTTACACAAAGTCGGTTCCAATGGTAGGAGATCTACAAATCCGTATCGCCAAGATTGCCTTCCACGCCAAGGAAAGTCCCTTCTGGGCACGTGGCGAAGTCTTCAATCTTATATCTTCATAGTCTAGGAGTCCGGCTGAAGGTATAGTCCGGCCATCCGGACACCCCGTAATCCAGGACTCCCTCAATCTTCATAGAATATGTGGGAGCCAATATGAGCATCCAGGTTCCGCTATTGGTTATTGACCGGAGACGTGTCTCAGTCATGTCTACATTGTTCTCGAACCCGTAGGGTCCGCACGCTTAAGGTTTCGATGACAGTTCTATTATGAGTTTATGAGTTTTGATGTACCGAAGGAGTTTGGAGTCCCGGATGAGATCGGGGACATGACGAGGAGTCTCGAAATGGTCGAGACGTAAAGATCGATATATTGGACGACTATATTCGGACATCGGAAAGGTTCCGAGTGGTTCGGGTATTTTTTGGAGTACCGGGGAGTTACGGGAATACGGGAGAAGAAGTATATGGGCCTTATTGGGCTTTAGGGGAGAGGGAGCGCCCCCCCCCCCCCATTGACTAGTCCGAATTGGACTAGGGGGAGGGGCGGCGCCCCCTCCTTCCTTCTCTTCCCTCTTCCCCTTCCTTGTCTCCTACTCCTACTACTTGGAAAGACTCCTAGTTGGACTAGGAAAAGGGGAATCCTACTCCCGGTGTGTTGGGGATATTACTACTGGGCATAAACCGGCCTATCTGGGCCGGGTTAACTTCATCAGTAGTTAATCATCTTAAAGCCCAAGAAGGCAGATGAGAGCTCAAGGCCCATAGTCGGTTCAAGGCCTGTAGTCGTAAACCGGCGTTCGTATTTAACTTGTATTATAAGTTAGGAATAAGTAGAGACCAAACCGTACACATCTATGAGCCGGTATTGGGACTCTGTGAACCGACGGGCGTCACCCGTGTATATAAGGGGACGACCCGGCGGCGGTTCAAGGACAACAGACAACAACTCGAGACTTAGGCGAAGCTTGTTTGCTCCCTAGTCATCGAAACCCCATCAATTCCATCACAACTAGACGTAGGCTTTTACCTTCCTTGAAGGGGCCGAACTAGTATAAACTCTCTTGCGTCCCTGTGTCCGCTTTAACCCCTTCAAGCTAACCCGTTGCGATGGCTCCACGACTAAGTCCTTTCTCTAGGACATCTGCCATGACAAAACCACGACAGTTGGCGCCCACCGTGGGGCTATCGCACGATGGTTTCAAGTTCTTGCAGGGCCACTTTGAAGGACTCAAGGGCTATGCTGTGGGCTGGATGACTAAGAGTCGTCGCGGCAAGCTCTACATCGATGATGCAGGCTGGGGCTCCGAGGCCGGCTCAGTTGAGTATGGGTACCGGGTCCCCTTTGGTGGCATACACGTTTTCATCGGCAAGATCGGTGAACCGGGCCCTGAGCCAGACATCTACACCGACCTCGTTGAAACGGCTTAGCGTGCGCGATCCGCCTGGGTTAAACCGGCCGTGAGGCGTGCCTTCGTGGGAGTCATCCACGGAGGAAGTTATAAGGATGGATCGGAATCCCGCGGCGAGACCGTCGTTTGTTCCGACGACGAGTCATCAACCGGAGAAACTGAATCTCTATATCAGCTACAAGACGGCCGGATTGGGGGTTGTTCCGATGGCGACAGTATTCCGGACCCCTCTGATCTACCCAACCGAGTTGGAATATTCATGGCTGGCACACAAGAAGCACTCCATTCTTCGACCGCTGCGCCAATGACCTCCGGTTCAGTAGCAGCGACGGCTGCCGGGGCAGGAGGCTCTGTACGCCCGCCGGCCCAAGTTCTATCAGATCTATTTGATGCATTGGCCGTGCTCATGGCAGAAGCTAACTCGGCGGATCAGGACGCCCACAACGCGGAGATAGCAAAAGTGAAGGAACAGATCACCCAGGCCAAGGCGGACCTGGCAGCTGAGGATTCCAGGATGACCATAGAGCGGGCCGCTTTAGACGCACAAGCCTACAGGCTCATGTTGGACCAGAACGTGTCGCACGAAGTCATGAAGAGGAAGTACCGATCCCGTTTGCCTTCGGTTTTCGAGGCCAGAGACCTTTTCAACACCCCAGGAGCAGGAACCAGTAATCCGCTGGAGGTAAACCAGGCGGAAGCTCCTGCGACCGGCGCGCTGGTTCAGCCCCGTCAGATGGATCTGCCTTGTCAAAACACTGTTATACCTCAGGCTATTTCGACACCTCCGGGCCACTACTCCAACCCGATGGACAATCTCGTTGCCGCTGCTGCACGGCTGGAGGCCATTCCAATTGAAGGTGACTCGCCGCAGGCAGTAGAGACGCGACGGGTCAAGGAGCTTCTGAGGACAGCTTTGGTCCAACAGGAAGCATACTTGTACAGCCGCGACCGGATCCACTCGACCCCCCGTCCAAGCCGGAGCTATAGCAGGCATATGGATGAACCGGCAGTGTCGGGTAATGAACGACGTGGAGCACCCCGTGGCAACAACCCGGCGGGTGGTGCTGATAACACTCCGGAAGTGGTGGACCGGGCCCGAGCGTGCAGGGAGGCCGAGTTAGCCGCACAGTATCAGGCTCGGCAGCTTACGCCGGTTCGTCCAACTATCTCGATCGAACCTGGTGTTACTTCTAGTTCTTTGGGGTGCCTTGCCTTGTCCCCGCTTTACGCAATGTGTGCCTGCCCAAGGATTTCAAAGGCCCGCGCAAGGTACCAAATTACACGGCGGATCAACCTCCAGAGACATGGGTGGAGAGCTATGAGATGGCCATGGAGATGCTTGATGTGGATGACGCGGCGTGTGCGAAATACTTTACCATGATGCTTGAAGGAACGGCCCGTACTTGGTTAAAAAGCTTGCCGGCTAATTCTATTAGTTCATGGGCCCAATTACGAGCCCAGTTTATCAGCAATTTCAAGGATACATGTAAACAGCCTATGTCGATAGTGGACTTAGCTGCCTGCATCCAGGAGGAAGGAGAATCGACGACTCATTGGGTGCGCCGGGTCTCACAAGTGTTACATTCATCAGACCGCATTAACGCTGACACCGCAGTCTTAACCCTAGAAGGCAACTACCGGTTTGGGCCCCTAAAGCTGAAGTTGGGACAGATGAAGCGCCATTGCACTAACATGGGGACCCTCATGGCTGCTTTGGTAAAGTATGCTGATTCTGATAATACCAAGGATCCCGAATCTGATGATGACAAGGCAGGGAAGGGAAAGAGGAACAGCAACTCCAAAGGTTAGCAGCATCACTTGGCAGGCAATAGTGGCGGAGGAAAGCGTAAAGCGGATGGTAACATGGACTTTGTGGCTAATACCAACGCGCGGGACAAGGGCCAACGACGCAAGGGTAAACCGCCAAATCGCAGTGGGGCGCCCAACCCTAACCTGGACCGCCTAAATTATCTGCTGACCCAGCCCTGTCCAAGACATGGGACGAAGGAGGTGCCAGCAAACCACCTTTGGAAGGATTGTTTCATTATGCAGGAGTTCAAGAATTCTAATGCTTTCCGGTATGATCACGGCTCCGGCGGTGGCTCAGGATCCGGGCCGGGTTACGGTGGAGGAAATTCCGGTTCAGGATTTAATGACAATCTGGGCGGACATAACAATCAAAATAATCAGAACAACCAGGGTGGTTACAACTAGCAGCAGCAACAGTCAGGTTACCAGAGCAACCCAAAGCAGTTGAGTAGTGAGCAGTACCATGTCTTCACCACTAGCTTGGACAAGCGAGACCGGAAGGTTCAGAGGCGGGCAGTCAACTCTGTTGAACCGGCCGTGCCCCGTTATCTATGCTGGTCTGAACAGCCAATCACATGGAGCAGAGAGGATCGCCCTCCCCAGGTTGATAATCCGGGTCAGTTGGCTCTGGTGGTGGCGCCTCAGGTGGGAGGTTACAAGTTCACCAAAGTGCTCATGGATGGAGGGAGCAGCATTAATATCTTGTACTATGAGACCTTCCGTCATATGGGACTAACAGATAAAAATCTAAACCGTCTAATATGGTGTTCCACGGTGTGGTACCTGGCAATTCAGCATATCCTGTTGGTAAGATAGCTCTGGAAGTGGCCTTTGGAGATGATCATGATTCTAGGTCGGAAACATTGACGTTTGAAGTGCTGAAAATCCAAAGCCCATATCACGCCCTGTTTGGGCGACCGGCCTACGCCAAGTTTATGGCACGCCCCTGTTATGTGTATTTGCAGCTCGAGATGCCGGGTCACAAGGGGACAATAACGGTTCACGGAAGCCGTAAAATCGCTTTGGAGTGCGAGGAAGGAGATGTGGCCTACGCAGAGTCGGTTTGTGCCACCGAGGAGCTGAAGTATTATAAGAACAATGTTGATCTGGCGGACATGACTCCATTAAAGAAGCCAACTACGGAGAATGATCCGGCCCTGAAGTTCAAATCGATAGCAGAAACTAAGCTTGTTGACTTCGTACCTGGCGATTCGTCCAAGCAGTTCAGCATCAGTGCCAACTTGGATCCGAAATAGGAAAGCGCGCTCATTGAGTTCATCCGTGAGAATCGGGACATTTTTGCATGGAAGCCCTCTAACATGCCAGGTGTACCAAGGCAACTCGCAGAGCACACCCTTAATGTGGATCCTAAATACAAACCAGTGAAACGGTTCCTCCACCGGTTTAACGAAGAAAGACGCAAGGCGATTGGAGAAGAGGTAGCCAGGCTCTTAGCAGCTGGTTTTATTGTTGAAGTTTTTCACCCTGAGTGGCTTGCCAATCCGGTGCTAGTCCTTAAGAAAAACGGCACCTGGCGCATGTGTGTGGATTACACAGATCTTAATAAGGCTTGTCCAGCAGATCCTTTTGCCCTCCCCCGTATTGATCAAATCATTGATGCTACGGCGAGTTGTGAGCGTTTAAGTTTTTTGGATGCATATTCTGGCTATCATCAGATCAAAATGGCAATTAAGGACCAGGAGAAGACGGCATTCATAACTCCCTTTGGAGCCTTCTGCTATGTGTCTATGCCCTTTGGGCTCAAGAGTGCCCAGGCAACTTATCAACGGTGTGTACAAAATTGTCTTCACAAGCAGATTGGCCGTAATGTACATGCTTACGTGGATGATATCGTGGTTAAGTCCAGGGAGAAGGAGACTCTGGTTGACGATTTGAAGGAAACCTTAGATAACCTGAGGACGTACAAGATGATGCTTAATCCGGACAAGTGTGTCTTTGGTGTACCGGCGGGCAAGTTATTGGGTTTTCTAGTGTCCAACAGGGGAATTGAGGCTAATCCGGAGAAGATCACAGCCATCACCTCCCTGGCTAAACTGAAGTGTATCAATGATGTTCAACGCCTGGCAGGCCAGATTGCCGCGTTAAGCCGGTTTATCAGCCGCCTTGGTGAGAAGGCAATCCCTTTGTATCAGATGTTGAAGAAGACGGATCAGTTCGTCTAGAGTTCCGCTGCTGATGAAGCATTTGAGGACTTAAAGCGGCAATTGGCCAATCCGCCTGTGCTTGCCGCTCCCATTGACAAGGAGCCGTTACTGCTATATGTTGCTGCTAATGCTCGTGCGGTCAGCGTGGCTATTGTGGTGGAGCGAAAGGAGGCAGGTAAGGAGCATCCGGTTCAACGTCCGGTCTATTATATCAGTGAGGTACTCATTGAGTCCAAGCAAAGGTATCTGCATTGGCAGAAGCTGGTGTATGGAGTTTTTATGGCAAGTCGGAAGCTTAAGCAATACTTCCAAGGGCACCCAATTACGGTGGTCAGTTCTGCTCCTTTGGGGGATATCATCCAGAACCGGGAAGCGACTGGCCGGATTGCCAAGTGGGCTATAGAGCTTGGGCCGCACGGATTGAAGTATGTGCCTCGGACGGCGGTTAATTCTCAAGCACTTGTTGATTTCATCAATGATTGGACGGAAATGCAAGCACCTGAAGAAAAGCCGGATCACACATATTGGACCATCCATTTTGACGGATCCAGGCAATTGAAAGGCTCGGGGGCTGGAGTCGTATTAACTTCCCCACGACGTGATAAGTTTTGTTACGTTCTCCGCTTAATGTTCCCTTGTACTAACAATGCAGCTGAGTATGAAGCCTTGCTCCATGGTCTCCGGATGGCTAAGGAGATGAATCTAAGTCGAGTTAAGTGCTTCGATGACTCGGACCTCGTGGCTCAGCAAGTATCTGGCACTTGGGACTCCAAGGACCCACTCATGGCAGCATATCGTCGTGAGGTGGATATTGTTGCAGGTCACTTTAAAGGCTATCAGGTGGACCACGTGGACCGGCGGAAGAATGAAGCGGCGGACGCTTTAAGCCGGCTGGGCTCTCAGCGCAAACCGGTCCCACCCAATGTTTTTCTGGATGTGCTGCACAACCCGTCGGTCAAGATCCCTGGTGAAGTGGACTTGGCTATTCCTGATCCGGAGGCTCAATTGGTGGCAGCTCTTCATGTTATTCCGGATTGGACGCTTCCTTACCTGGCGTACAAGAACCGGGGCGAGTTACCAGAGGATGAGACTCTGGCCCGACAGATAATCCGGCGATCCAAGTCCATGAATATTATCAACGACGAGTTGCATCATTGCAGTGTGTCAGGGGCGTTTCAATGTTGTGTGTCTCCAGAAGAAGGCCGTGAAATTTTGCGTGAGATCCACGAAGGAGATTGTGGTCACCACGCCGGTTCAAAATCTCTGGTGGCTAAAGTGTTTCGACATGGCTTCTATTGGTTAACTGCTCATGTTGATGCGGAGGATCTGGTCATACGATGTGATGGTTGCCAAAAGTTTTCAAGACGTGCTCATGTGCCGGCTCAAGAATTGAGAATGATTCCAATTACTTTGCCGTTTGCGACTTGGGGGCTGGATATGGTTGGGCCTTTCAAAAGGTCCAAAGATAAGAAGACCCACCTCCTAGTGGCGGTTGACAAGTTTACAAAGTGGGTGGAGGCAGAACCTGTTAGCAAGTGTGATGCGGCCACGACGGTTCAGTTCATCAAAAAAGTGATTTTCCGGTTTGGCTTTCCACACAGTATCATCACAGATAATGGTACCAATTTGTCCAAAGGTGCCATGAAGGAGTTCTGTGAACGGGAGCACATCCGGCTCGACGTTTCATCGGTGGCACACCCACAGTCCAATGGTCAAGCAGAAAGGGCTAATCAAGAGATCTTGAGAGGCATGAAGCCCCGACTTATGGTTCCTTTGCAGAGAACACCGGGTTGTTGGGTAGAAGAGTTACCATCTGTGTTTGAAGGGAATATGCCCTAGAGGCAATAATAAAGTTATTATTTATTTCCTTATATCATGATAAATGTTTATTATTCATGCTAGAATTGTATTAACCGGAAACATAATACATGTGTGAATACATAGACAAACAGAGTGTCACTAGTATGCCTCTACTTGACTAGCTCGTTAATCAAAGATGGTTATGTTTCCTGACCATGAACAAAGAGTTGTTATTTGATTGACGAGGTCACATCATTAGTTGAATGATCTGATTGACATGACCCATTCCATTAGCTTAGCACCCGATCGTTTAGTATGTTGCTATTGCTTTCTTCATGACTTATACATGTTCCTATAACTATGAGATTATGCAACTCCCGTTTACCGGAGGAACACTTTGGGTACTACCAAACGTCACAACGTAACTGGGTGATTATAAAGGAGTACTACAGGTGTCTCCAATGGTAGATGTTGGGTTGGCGTATTTCGAGATTAGGGTTTGTCACTCCGATTGTCGGAGAGGTATCTCTGGGCCCTCTCGGTAATACACATCACATAAGCCTTGCAAGCATAATAACTAAGATGTTAGTTATGAGATGATGTATTACGGAACGAGTAAAGAGACTTGCCAGTAACGAGATTGAACTAGGTATTGGATACCGACGATCGAATCTCAGGCAAGTAACATACCGATGACAAAGGGAACAACGTATGTTGTTATGCGGTCTGACCGATAAAGATCTTAGTAGAATATGTAGGAGCCAATATGGGCATCCAGGTCCCGCTATTGGTTATTGACCGGAGACGTGTCTCGGTCATGTCTACATTGTTCTCGAACCGTAGGGTCCGCACGCTTAAGGTTTCGATGACAGTTATATTATGAGTTTATGCATTTTGATGTACCGAAGGTTGTTCGGAGTCCCGGATGAGATCACGGACATGACGAGGAGTCTCGAAATGGTCGAGACGTAAAGATTGATATATTGGAAGCCTATGTTTGGACATCGGAAGTGTTCCGGGTGAAATCGGGATTTTACCGGATTACCGGGAGGGTTACCGGAACCCCCCGGGAGCCAAATGGGCCTACATGGGCCATTGTGGAAAGGTGAAAGGGGCTGCCAAGGAGGGCTGCGCACCTCCCCCCTCCCCTAGTCCTATTAGGACTAGGAGAGGTGGCCGGCCACCTCTCTCTCTTTCCCTCTCCCTTTTTCCCAAGGAGTCCTAGTTGGAATAGGATTGGAGGGGGGAGTCCTACTCCCGGTGGGAGTAGGACTCCTCCTGCGCCTACACCTCTTTGGCCGGCCAGCCCCCCTCCCTCCAACCTTTATATACGGAGGCAGGGGGCACCCCAAGACACACAAGTTGATCCTTGAGATCGTTCCTTAGCCGTGTGCGGTGCCCCCTGCCACCAAATTCCACCTCGATCATACCGTTACAGTGCTTAGGCGAAGCCCTGCGTCGGTAGTACATCAAGATCGTCACCACGCCGTCGTGCTGACGGAACTCTTCCTCGACGCTTTGCTGGATCGGAGCCCGAGGAACGTCATCGAGCTGAACGTGTGCTAAGAACTCGGAGGTGCCGGAGTAACGGTGCTTGGATCGGTCGGATCGGGAAGAAGACGTACGACTACTTCCTCTACGTTGTGTGATCGCTTCCGCAGTCGGTCTGCGTTGGTACGTAGACAACACTCTCCCCTCTCGTTGCTGTGCATCACCATGATCTTGCGTGTGCGTAGGAAAATTTTCGAAATTACTGCGTTCCCCAACAGTGGTATCAGAGCCTAGGTTTTTATGGTTTGATGTTATATGCACGAGTAGAACACAAGTGAGTTGTGGGCGATACAAGTCATACTGCCTACCAGCATGTCATACTTTGGTTCGGCGGTATTGTTGGACGAGACGATCCGGACCAACCTTACGCGTACTCTTACGCGAGACCGGTTCCCTCGACGTGCTTTGCACATAGATGGCTTGCGGAAGACTGTCTCTCCAACTTTAGTTGAACCAAGTGTGACTACGCCCGGTCCTTGAGAAGGTTAAAACGGAGTCTATTTGACGAACTATCGTTGTGGTTTTGATGCGTAGGTGAGATGAGTTCTTACTTAAGCCCGTAGCAGCCACGTAAAACTTGCAACAACAAAGTAGAGGACGTCTAACTTGTTTTTGCAGGGCATGTTGTGATGTGATATGGTCAAGGCATGATGCTGATTTTATTGTATGAGATGATCATGTTTTGTAACCGAGTTATCGGCAACTGGCAGGAGCCATATGGTTGTCGCTTTATTGTATGCAATGCAATCGCGATGTAATGCTTTACTTTATTACTAAGCGGTAGTGATAGTCGTAGAAGCATAAGATTGGCGAGGCGACAACGATGCTACGATGGAGATCAAGGTGTCGCGCCGGTGACGATGGTGATCATGACGGTGCTTCGGAGATGGAGATCACAAAGCACAAGATGATGATGGCCATATCATATCACTTATAATGATTGCATGTGATGTTTATCCTTTTATGCATCTTATCTTGCTTTGATTGACGGTAGCATTATAAGATGATCTCTCACTAAATTATCAAGAAGTGTTCTCCCTGAGTATGCACCGTTGCAAAAGTTCTTCGTGCTGAGACACCACGTGATGATCGGGTGTGATAGGCTCTACGTTCAAATACAACGGGTGCAAAACAGTTGCACACGCGGAATACTCAGGTTATACTTGACGAGCCAAGCATATACAGATATGGCCTCGGAACACGGAGACCGAAAGTTCGAGCGTGAATCATATAGTAGATATGATCAACATATTGATGTTCACCATTGAAAACTACTCCATCTCATGTGATGATCGGTTATGGTTTAGTTGATTTGGATCACGTGATCACTTAGAGGATTAGAGGGATGTCTATCTAAGTGGGAGTTCTTAAGTAATATGATTAATTGAACTTAAAATTATCATGAACTTAGTCCTGGTAGTATTTTGCAAATTATGTTGTAGATCAATAGCTCGCGTTGTTGCTTCCCTGTGTTTATTTTGATATGTTCCTAGAGAAAATTGTGTTGAAAGATGTAAGTAGCAATGATGCGGATTGGATCCGTGATCTGAGGTTTATCCTCATTGCTGCACAGAAGAAATATGTCCTTGATGCACCGCTAGGTGACAGACCTATTGCAGGAGCAGATGCAGACGTTATGAACGTTTGGCTAGCTCAATATGATGACTACTTGATAGTTTAGTGCACCATGCTTGATAGCTTAGAATCGGGACTTCAAAGACGTTTTGGACGTCATGGACCATATGAGATGTTCCAGGAGTTGAAGTTAATATTTCAAGCAAATACCCGAGTTGAGAGACATGAAGTCTCCAGCAAGTTCTATAGCTAAAAGATGGAGGAGAATCGCTCAACTAGTGAGCATGTGCTCAGATTGTCTGGGTACTACAATCGCTTGAATCAAGTGGGAGTTAATCTTCCAGATAAGATAGTGATTGACAGAATTCTCTAGCCACCATCACCAAGTTAGTAGAACTTCGTGATGAACTATAATATGCAAGGGATAATAGAAACAACTCCCAAGCTCTTCGTGATGCTAAAATCAACGAAGGTAGAAATCAAGAAAAACATCAAGTGTTGATGGTTGACAAGACCACTAGTTTCAAGAAAAGGGGCAAAGGAAAGAAGGGGAACTTCAAGAAGAACGGCAAGCAAGTTGCTGCTCAAGTGAAGAAGCCCAAGTCTGATCCTAAGCCTGAGACTAAGTGCTTCTACTGCAAAGGGACTGGTCACTGGAAGCGGAACTACCCCAAGTGATTGGCGGATAAGAAGGATGGCAAAGTGAACATAAGTATATTTGATATACATGTTATTGATGTGTACTTTACTAGTGTTTATAGCAAAACCCTCAGTATTTGATACTAGTTCAGTTGCTAAGATTAGTAACTCGAAACGGGAGTTGCAGAATAAACAGAGACTAGTTAAGGGTGAAGTGACGATGTGTGTTGGAAGTGGTTCCAAGATTGATATGATCATCATCGCATACTCCCCTATACTTTCGGGATTAGTGTTGAACTTAAATAAGTGTTATTTGGTTTTTGCGTTAAGCATGAATATGATTTGATCATGTTTATTGCAAAACGGTTATTCATTAAAGTAAGAGAATAAATTGTTGTTCTGTTTACATGAATAAAACCTTATATGGTTACACACCCAATGAAAATAGTTCGTTGGATCTCGATCTTAATAATACACATATTCATAATATTGAAACCAAAAGATGCAAAGTTAATAATGATAGTGCAACTTATTTGTGGCACTGCTGTTTAGGTCATATTGGTATAAAGCGCATGAAGAAACTCCATGCTGATCGGCTTTCGGAATCACTTGATTATGAATCACTTGATGCTTGCGAACCATGCCTTTTGGGCAAGATGACTAAAACGCCGTTCTCCGGAACAATGGAGCGAGAAAAGATTTATTGGAAATCATACATACTGATGTATGTGGTCCGATAAATATTGCTCGCGACAGGTATCATTATTTTCTGATCTTCACAGATGATTTGAGCAGATATGAGTATATCTACTTGATGAAACATAAGTCTGAAACATTTGAAAAGTTCAAAGAATTTCAGAGTGAAGTGAAAAATCATCGTAACAAGAAAATAAAGTTTCTATGATCTGATCATAGAGAAGAGTATTTGAGTTACGAGTTTGGTCTTCAGTTAAAAACAATGTGAAATAGTTTCACTACTCACGCCACCTGGAACACCACAGCATAATGGTGTGTCCGAACGTCATAACCGTACTTTATTGGATATAGTGCAATCTATGATGTTTCTTACCGATTTACCACTATCGTTTTTGGGGTTATGCATTAGAGACAGCTGCATTCACGTTAAATAGGGCACCATCTAAATCCGTTGAGACGACACTATATGAACTATGGTTTAGCAAGAAACCAAAGTTGTCGTTTCTTAAAAGTTTGGGGTTGTGATGCTTATGTGAAAAAGTTTCATCCTGATAAGCTCAAAACTCAAATCGGAGAAGTGCATCTTCATAGGATATCCAAAGGAAACTATTGGATACACCTTCTATCACAGATCCGAAGGCAAGACTTTTGTTGCTAAAATTCGGAAACTTTCTGGAGAAGGAGTTTCTCTCGAAAGAAGTGAGTGGGAGGAAAGTAGAAAACTTGATAAGGTAATTGTACCTTCTCCCTTATTGGAAAGTAGTACATCACAGAAAACTGTTTCTGTGACACCTATACCAATTAGTGAGGAAGCTAATGATGATGATCATGTGACTTCAGATCAAGTTACTACCGAATCTCGTAGGTAAACCAGAATGAGATCCGCACCAGAGTGGTACAGTAATCCTGTTCTGGAAGTCATGTTACTAGACCATGATAAACTTGCGAACTATGAGGAAGCGATGATGAGCCCAGATTCCGCAAAATGGCTTGAGGCCATGAAATCTGAGATGGGATTCATGTATGAAAACAAAGTTTGGACTTTGGTTGACTTGCCCGATGATCGGCAAGCCATAGAAAATAAATGGATCTTCAAGAGGAAGACGGACGCTGATAGTAGTGTTACTATCTACAAAGCTAGAATTGTCGCAAAAGGTTTTCGACAAGATCAAGGTGTTGACTACGATGAGATTTTCTCACCCGTATCTATGCTTAAGTCTATCCGAATCATGTTAGTAATTGCCGCATTTTATGAAATCTGGCAAACGGATAAACAAAACTACATTCCTTAATGGATTTATTAAAGAAGAGTTGTATATGATGCAACTAGAAGGTTTTGTCAATCCAAAAGGTGCTAACAAAATGTGCAAGCACCAGCGATCCATCTGTGGACTGGTGCAAGCATCTCGGAGTTGGAATATACGCTTTGATGAGTTGATCAAAGTATATAGTTTTATACAGACTTGCGGTGAAGCCTGTATTTACGAGAAAGTGAGTGGGAGCACTACAGCATTTCTGATAAGTATATGTGAATGACATATTGTTGATCGAAAATAATGTAGAATTATTCTGTAAAGCATAAAAGGAGTGTTTGAAAGGAGTTTTTCAAAGAAAGACTTTGGTAAAGCTGCTTACATATTGAGCTTCAAGATCTATAGAGATAGATCAAGACGCTTGATAAGTTTTCAATAAGTACATACCTTGACAAGATTTTGAAGTAGTTCAAAATGGAACAGTCAAAGAAAAAGTTTCTTGCCTATGTTACAAGGTGTGAAGTTGAGTAAAGACTCAAAGCCCGACCACGGCAGAAGATAGAAAGAGAATGAAAGTCATTCCCTATGCCTCATTCATAGGTTCTATAAAGTATGCCATACTGTGTACCGGATCTATTGTATACCCTGCACTGATTTGGCAAGGGAGTACAATAGTGATCTAGGAGTAGATCACTGGACAGCGGTCAGAATTATCCTTAGTGAAATAAGGAAATGTTTCTCGATTATGGACGTGACAAAAAGGTTCGTCGTAAAAGGTTACGTCGATGCAAGTTTTTGACACTGATCCAGATGAATCTAAAGTCACAATCTGGATACATATTGAAAGTGGGAGCAATTAGCTAGAGTAGCTCCGTGCAGAGCATTATAGACAAAGAATTTTGCAAAATACTTACGGATCTGAATGTGACAGACCCGTTGACCAAAATTATCTCACAAGCAAAACATGATCACACCTTAATCACATAGCGATGTGAACTAGATTACTGAATCTAGTAAACCCTTTGGGCGTTGGTCACATGGCGATGTGAACTATGGGTGTTAATCACATGGTGATGTGAACTATTGCTGTTAAATCACATGGCGATGTGAACTAGATTATTGACTCTAGTGCAAGTGGGAGACTGAAGGGAATATGCCCTAGAGGCAATAATAAAGTTATTATTTATTTCCTTATATCATGATAAATGTTTATTATTCATGCTAGAATTGTATTAACCGGAAACATAATACATGTGTGAATACATAGACAAACAGAGTGTCACTAGTATGCCTCTACTTGACTAGCTCGTTAATCAAAGATGGTTATGTTTCCTGACCATGAACAAAGAGTTGTTATTTGATTAACGAGGTCACATCATTAGTTGAATGATCTGATTGACATGACCCATTCCATTAGCTTAGCACCCGATCGTTTAGTATGTTGCTATTGCTTTCTTCATGACTTATACATGTTCCTATAACTATGAGATTATGCAAATCCCGTTTACCGGAGGAACACTTTGGGTACTACCAAACGTCACAACGTAACTGGGTGATTATAAAGGAGTACTACAGGTGTCTCCAATGGTAGATGTTGGGTTGGCGTATTTCGAGATTAGGGTTTGTCACTCCGATTGTCGGAGAGGTATCTCTGGGCCCTCTCGGTAATACACATCACATAAGCCTTGCAAGCATAATAACTAAGATGTTAGTTATGAGATGATGTATTACGGAACGAGTAAAGAGACTTGCCAGTAACGAGATTGAACTAAGTATTGGATACCGACGATCGAATCTCAGGCAAGTAACATACCGATGACAAAGGGAACAACGTATGTTGTTATGCGGTCTGACCGATAAAGATCTTCGTAGAATATGTAGGAGCCAATATGGGCATCCAGGTCCCGCTATTGGTTATTGACCGGAGACGTGTCTCGGTCATGTCTACATTGTTCTCGAACCGTAGGGTCCGCACGCTTAAGGTTTCGATGACAGTTATATTATGAGTTTATGCATTTTGATGTACCGAAGGTTGTTCGGAGTCCCGGATGAGATCACGGACATGACGAGGAGTCTCGAAATGGTCGAGACGTAAAGATTGATATATTGGAAGCCTATGTTTGGACATCGGAAGTGTTCCGGGTGAAATCGGGATTTTACCGGATTACCGGGAGGGTTACCGGAACCCCCCGGGAGCCAAATGGGCCTACATGGGCCATTGTGGAAAGGTGAAAGGGGCTGCCAAGGAGGGCTGCGCACCTCCCCCCCTCCCCTAGTCCTATTAGGACTAGGAGAGGTGGCCGGCCACCTCTCTCTCTTTCCCTCTCCCTTTTTCCCAAGGAGTCCTAGTTGGAATAGGATTGGAGGGGGGAGTCCTACTCCCGGTGGGAGTAGGACTCCTCCTGCGCCTACACCTCTTTGGCCGGCCAGCCCCCCTCCCTCCAACCTTTATATACGGAGGCAGGGGGCACCCCAAGACACACAAGTTGATCCTTGAGATCGTTCCTTAGCCGTGTGCGGTGCCCCCTGCCACCAAATTCCACCTCGATCATACCGTTACAGTGCTTAGGCGAAGCCCTGCGTCGGTAGTACATCAAGATCGTCACCACGCCGTCGTGCTGACGGAACTCTTCCTCGACGCTTTGCTGGATCGGAGCCCGAGGAACGTCATCGAGCTGAACGTGTGCTAAGAACTCGGAGGTGCCGGAGTAACGGTGCTTGGATCGGTCGGATCGGGAAGAAGACGTACGACTACTTCCTCTACGTTGTGTGATCGCTTCCGCAGTCGGTCTGCGTTGGTACGTAGACAACACTCTCCCCTCTCGTTGCTGTGCATCACCATGATCTTGCGTGTGCGTAGGAAAATTTTCAAAATTACTGCGTTCCCCAACAGTGTTATGGAGCATCAATACTACACCCAACAGATCAACAGGCTACACACCGTTCTTCATGGTCTACGAAGCGGAGGCGGTTCTCCCTAGTGATATCCGTCATGACTCACCTCGTGTGGCGGCTTATGTTGAAGCGGACAACGAGACAGCATGGCAAGACGCTTTGGACCTGTTGGATGAAGAACGTGACATAGTAGCTGCCTGTTCGGCGATTTACCAACAGGATCTTCGTCGTTATCACAGTCGCCGAGTCAGAACCAGAACCTTTCAGGAAGGAGATTTGGTGCTTCGGCTCATCCAAGATCAGACTAATATGCATAAGCTATCCCCACCTTGGGAGGGACCTTTCCTGGTCAGCAAGAATCTGCACAACGGGTCATACTATCTGATCAATATTCGAGAGCATAAAGACTCACGTACATCAGAGGAAGAGACCAACAGGCCGTGGAACATAGCTCATCTTCGGCCTTACTATACCTGATCCATTGGCTCTACTTATGTACATATTACGATGATGTATATATTATGATTAAATATAATAAACCGGAACCTCAGCTAAAGCGGGGTATCTGTCCTTTTACATCATGTGTGGTTACACGGAGTTGTTCTAAAGCGGCCTCCGGTTTACCCCTTGAGTTAGCCTTTCAAAAGCATCATGTTATATCACTTGGGGGCTTGGTCGTGTCCGAACCAATGCAACACCTCTTGATAGGCGAGAGCCACCAGATCACTTGGGGACTTGGTCACGTCTGAACCAGTCACGCCTCTTGGTCGGCCTAAGGCCACAGAATCACTTGGGGGCTTGGTTGAACCCGAACCATTGCCACGCCTCTTGATCGGCATAAATGCCACGGTTTCATTTGGGGACCTGTCTGACTTGAACCATAGCTACACCTATCGGGAGCTTGGTCATGTCCGACCATGGTAACGCCATCTGATCGCCTCAAATAAGCCTCTTTTTTGCAAACGGTTTTTATCATTGCCTTTGCTTCACAACCTTCTTTGATAGATATTTCTTTCTTTTTGTTGCATTTTTCAAACCGACAAAGTTTTAAACCGGTTCAAACTGTCAATTGACGGAACACGGTCCATTTTTGATCCGGAGACTATTTGCCCGGTTTGATTTTTTGTTAACATCCTATTATGGAGTAACACGGGGTTTTATTATAACCTGGCATGGTTTACATGGTAAACTGGCATTATATACATACAGGAGCTGATATCTCCTCCAACAGTGTGGGTTTATAAAACCTCCGCTTCAAGATTGGCTAAGCCAACTTCATGCACAACAATGGCAGGTATTATGTATCTCAAAGATTTGATCATATGCTTAAATTTCAGATATTTTGATTTTATATATGTAGACATCATACTCCGCCTGACGGTACAACCGCGGTGGCACTTTAAGATTTTTATATTGCAGAAAATACTTTGGAAAGTTCGTCACCCAAAGGAATAACAAGTTGCATTAATTATGCATGAAGGCATATCAAAATCAAGAGTATCGGCTAGCCTATTACAAGGCAACACGTTACCCAAAACAAGATCATTGTTTTTTCAAAGGAGAAGCAGTTTAAACCGGCTTCCGGTTCAAGCTTGGTCACCAGCCTGGCCTGATGGTTGTGGGTCATCCCGCGCCGCTTCAACTTCAGTTTCTCTACCCAACGGCTGGAAATCAACAGTTGTCCAGTCGATTCCCATTAATGCTGGAAAAACAGCTTCATCATGGATCAGCAACGACGGTTCAATATCGGGAGCGTAAGTATGCTTACGGATTGGAGGGATAAGATTTTCCACTTCATGAATTGGTGCATCTATTCGCTTGTTTTGATTGTCATATTGGGCTTGATAATGAGACAAGTCTGCTTCTTCAGCCAATTGACAAGCTAGCGGACGCACCTCCCGGTTTATTGCTCGCAGATCTGCTTCGCTAAACTCTGACCCATCTTCCTTCAAGCTGTGATAGCCCTGAGCCGCTTCAATACGATCAAAATCCGGCACCCAAGCTTTTGCCCGGATTAAGGCATTGATCGCACCGGTTCGAGCAGCAGATTTCTTCAGCTCTTCAACCTGGGCAGGAAGCACCGACAGTTTCTGCAAAGTGTCCCGAATCAAAGTGGGCGCCGGCTTGTTGTGGGATGCAGTACAGATGATCCGCTGTGCACCAGTGTATAGTTGTTCGATCAACGTATAGGCGGCTTTCAATTTCTTCCGCACATCTGACCCCAAATGACCAATGTGTGTCCCTGAAATATCACAAAGGGTTAACAAACCGGCAGCTCTGTAAGACGGCAGAATCAATTCAAAAATCAAACCGGCTTACCAAAGATAGCAGCGGTCATGGCATGCACGTGCCACTTTATGCTGGTCAGTTCATCCACCACCGGTTTTAGGGCAGCCTCGACGTCTTCTGCTCGTTTGGTTAAAGCGGATTTTTCAGTAGCCCAATCCGCCCGCTCCTTCTTGAAATCCTTCTTAAGTTGTTCCATGACGCTTAAGGCGCTGGTCAACTCCTCTTTTTCTTTTGAGGTTTCAGTCTGTTGGGACTTCAGATTTTCTTGGAGATCGGCGATTTGGGTCTCTTTTGTCTTCAGCTCAGCCTGCATACAGACAGTTATATGATTCAGCAAGCAGTGCAAGAATTGAAGCACCAACCACATAACAAGTTATGCACTTGGCGCTTGGGGGCTAATGCCTATTTGATCTTCATATGTCACTTGATTATAAAGTCCCAAGCTCAATACAAGTATTCAACTTGACACTTGGGGGCTAATGGCTATTTGTTCAAATAGGTTCTGATGTGGCGATATTAATTACTTAAGTCCCAGTTTAACTACACTAAGTTGAACCGGCCCTTGGGGGCTACAACTGCGAATTTCGAGGCTTTAAGATTTATATTAGTAAGTCCCGGTTTGAAAGAAGATTACAAACCGGTCCTTAGGGGCTAGGCGAGTCAGCAAGAATTGAAGCATACAAGCAGGAAAGAACATATGGAAGTTACCTCATATTTATCTTTCATCATGTTAACCAGACCGGCTTCATAGTCACGACTGGTATACAGCCGGTTCAGATAGCCGGAATGGATGTCTTGGGCATTCATAGCAGCGTAAATCGCCAGATCAACATTCCACTTGCCCTTGCCAAAGGCAGCAAATTCTTCCTTGGCAGTATGTTTAGACAAAGCGACAGGATTGCTTGGCTCTGTATGGCCAATGCCAGTAATAAAAACTTCATCATCCTTGGCGTCGCCGGTTTGCATTGGGGCCGTTAGTTTATCAGTAGACTTGGATGGACTGGTGGATTTCTCAATCCGGATGGGGCTTCTGGGTTGGTCAACAGGACCGGAGGTATCAACATGTCTCTCTTCAGTAATAAAATCATCATCTTGTGGTGGTGGGTTGTTTGGCACATCCTCACGGATGGCCGCTTCAGGGTTGAGTACTCTGTCCGGTTCAGGAATAGCATCTTCTTCAGCCGCTTTATCTAGGCGAGCCTTCTTGCTTGGCTTAGGCTTGGCCCTGAAAGGAGTAACAAAGGTCAGTACAGTATATGCTACAAAGTAATACACCAGAAGCATTATGATAAGTATGGCTTACCCAAGCACCGTTTTGAGCGGCGGCAGCTGGGTAGCTGATGACTCGCCAGATGATGAATGGGAAGTGACCTGATAATCGGAGTCAGACGGATTAAGAGGTTGACGAAAACAGCCCATTGTAGGACAAGTACTGATAGGCAAATTAGAAACCTCTGAATGGCGTTTCCGAACCGGGCTATTCGGTAAACCGGCGGAGGTAACTACCTGGCCACTATGCCGGGTCGTGTGGCGAGCTTCGTGCTGTTGGGTCTTCATAAGAAATTTGGGATCCAAGTAAGCAAGAGGATGAGAAAATTTAACCTTCCAGTTTGCCTGACGGATTTTTAGTGAAGGCAAAGGATCTGAATTGGAGGAAAGAATAATTACCTCTGCAACATCAGCATGACTGGCTTCGGCATCATCCTGACAAATATCATCATCAATAAGGTGCATGAAAAATAAGCCAAGTGAATCAAGTTCTACCTCAAGGTCCGGGTTACCCACATCGTCATCAGCGGCCGGATCAGAGGATGCAGTGGTTCTTTTCCTGTGGGTAGTCTTCTTCACAGCTTTAGTCTTTTGCCGGATTGATCTTTCCGGTTTTTCTGGTTTCTCCTTCGGCAGTTTCTTGCTCCAAAACGGATCATTGCCCTGTTTAAAAAGGCATTGATATTAAACAATGACCAGATATATCAATAACAGGTTCAGAAAAACAGAACAATCAAACTCTTACAGCTGGCGGTTTGTTGATGGCACAGAAGGGAAGCAGGCCGGTTCGAGCGCAGACGTGTTCCGGTTCATTCAGCATTTTATTCACAGCCTCTGTGATTTCTTCATCGGTAAGCTGGATGTTAGCATGACGCAGTGGGTCATCAACACTGCCAGTATACTTGCACATCAAACCGGAGCGCTGACTAAGGGGTAGTATGCTCCACGATATCCAACAGCGAGCGAGATCAAGTCCTGTTAAACCATTGGCCATGAAGGCTCTGAGCTTGGACAGTTGAGGAGCATATTTGCTTCTCTCCTTGGCAGTCAACCTTTGCGTAAAGGGGTGTGTATTGCTAAGCCGCTCCGGACGAAAACCAGGCAAAGGATTTTCACCAGCAGGGGAGGTGTCTTTGCAATAGAACCATGTTTGATTCCACTCTTTGGGGTGGCTGTGCAGCTTGGCGTGAGGGTATGTGACCTCTTTCCTTTTCTGAATCGCCACACCGCCCAATTCCGTATTGGAACCGTCAGAAAACTCAGTACGGCGGTTTAGATGGAAACAGTCTCTGAACAACTCTACTGTGGGCTCCTCTTGAAAGAACACCTCACAGAGCACTTGGAAGTGACACATGTTTGTAACAGAGTTGGGACCAGTATCTTGTGGGTGGAGTTGAAAATCGGCTAAAATGTCCCGGTAAAATTTAGAACCGGGCGGCTTAAAGCCCCGGGCTAAGTGATCTACGAAAACGACGACCTCTCCTTCTTGAGGTGTGGGAGGGCATTCTTTGCCAGGAGCTCTCCAATGAATAGTGTTTTTGCTGTCTAAAGCGCCGATCAGGACTAAATTATTCAGTTGAGTCTCTGTGACGCGAGAAGAAACCCAGTTACACTCATATACTTGCTTGGCCATGATGAAATCTACAAGATAGGTAATTCCGGTTCAAAGAATGCATTTATTCAAGTGCACCGGTATGAACAATGTTAAACCAGAGACAGCTCTATCAAAACCGGAGTTTTATGAAGCAATAGCATCAGGCGGTTCAACAAGGGGACTAATGGTATATACCGGTTTGGCAATTTTTCTACAAAGTTAAACCGCCGGATCTAAGCATTGAAACAGTTGAGATTGCGGATAGATAAGTGTACAGAAACAGATTTCACAAGATTTCTCTACAGCGATGGATCTGAAGCAAGTTCAGAAAAGAAGAAAAATATTCAAGGTTCAAAAAAGAACAGTACCGAATCAATGGGCAGAGATACAGGTAGATCTATGGTCTTGAGGCATATAAGTAAAGGCGGATGCTAAGAACTACCGCTACACAGAGCAAAGGTTCACAGGTTCATCCAGGATCTATCATATGAGTATGAAGCAGACGATGAACACTGAAGAACTTGGAAACCCTAGAACGGATCTACGGAGGAAAAGGTGAAGAACTCACCAGAGCCGAGGAAGAAATAGAAGGTCACCGCGATGCTCTGGTACAGTCAGGGTGATGCAGCGGCCAAGGTTGGAGCAGAGGTCGTCGACGGCAGCAGAGCTCTGAAGCGGGACGATGCGAGGAAGACGAAGCAGAAGGGCACGAAGGGGAAAAAGAAATGACCCTTCGGTCCTATTTATAAGGCAAAAGACAGGAGTCAGGCACGAAAATCAAGGGACCGTGGGTTTGGAAACGAAGTTGTCGCCTTAATTGTCGCAAACCTATTAAAAAGGGGGAATCATGGATAAGGTTCTTTATAACAGGTGACATCATGCCGGTTTACAATGACCAGAGAAGATGACATCACGGCGGTTCAACAAACTACAAGAAGATGTTGAAGATGAAGATTTTTGCTAAGGATTGACATGAACCTGTTCAAATCAATCTGGGGCCTAATGTTGGGGATATTACTACTGGGCGTAAACCGGCCTATCTGGGCCGGGTTAACTTCATCAGTAGTTAATCATGTTAAAGCCCAAGAAGGCAGATGAGAGCTCAAGGCCCATAGTCGGTTCAAGGCCTGTAGCCGTAAACCGGCGTTCGTATTTAACTTGTATTATAAATTAGGAATAAGTAGAGACCAAACCGGACACATCTATGAGGCGGTATTGGGACTCTGTGAACCGACGGGCGTCACCCGTGTATATAAGGGGACGACCCGGCGGCGGTTCAAGGACAACAGACAACAACTCGAGACTTAGGCGAAGCTTGTTTGCTCCCTAGTCATCGAAACCCCATCAATTCCATCACAACTAGATGTAGGCTTTTACCTTCATTGAAGGGGCCGAACTAGTATAAACTCTCTTGCGTCCCTATGTCCGCTTTAACCCCTTCAAGCTAACCTGTTGCGATGGCTCCACGACTAAGTCCTTTCTCTAGGACATCTGCCGTGACAAAACCATGACACGGTGGGAGTAGGACTCCCCTAGGGTGCGCCATAGAGAGGGCCGGCCCTCCCCTCCTCCACTCCTTTATATACGGGGGCAGGGGGCACCCCATAGACACACAAGTTGATCCTCATGATCGTTTTCTTAGCCGTGTGCGGTGCCCCCTTCCACCATAGTCCTTGATAATATTGTAGTGGTGCTTAGGCGAAGCTCTGCGACAGTAGAACATCAAGATCGTCACCACGCCGTCGTGCTGACGGAACTCTTCCCCGACACTTTGCTGGATCGGAGTCCGGGGATCGTCATCGAGCTGAACGTGTGCTAGAACTCGGAGGTGTCGTAGTTTCGGTGCTTGATCGGTCGGGCCGTGAAGACGTACGACTACATCAACCGCGTTGTCATAACGCTTCCACTTCCGATCTACGAGGGTACGTAGACAACACTCTCCCCTCTCGTTGCTATGCATCACCATGATCTTGCGTGTGCGTAGGAAAATTTTGAAATTTCTACGTTACCCAACATCTTGTCCATCACATCATTCTCTAATGATGTGATCACATTCATCAAATAACAACACATGTCTATGGTCAGGAAACTTAACCATCTTTGATTAACGAGCTAGTCAAGTAGAGGCATACTAGGGACAATTGTTTTGTCTATGTCTTCACACATGTACCAAGTTTAAGGTTAATACAATTCTAGCATGAATAATAAACATTTATCATGATACAAGGAAATATAAATAACAACTTTATTATTGCCTCTAGGGCATATTTCCTTCAAGTTGAAGTTAATATTTCAAGCAAACACCTGAGTTGAGAGATATGAAGTCTCCAACAAGTTCTATAGCTGGAAGATGGAGGAGAAAAATTCTGTCAGTGAACACATACTCAGAATGTCTGCGTACCATAACCACTTGACTCAGTTGGGAGTTAATCTTCCTGATGATAGTGTCATTGAGAGAGTTCTTCACTCACTACCACCAAGCTATAAAGGCTTCGTGATGAACTATAATATGCAAGGGATGGAAAAGACAATTCCTGAGCTCTTCGTGATGCTAAAGGCTGCAGAGGTAGAAATCAAGAAGGAGCATCAAGTGTTGATGGTTAACAAGACCACTAGTTTCAAGAAAAAAGGCAAAGGGAAGAAGGGGAACTTCAAGAAGAATAGCAAGCGAGTTGCTGCTCAAGGGAAGAAGCCCAAGTCGGGACCTAAGCCTGAAACTGAGTGCTTCTACTACAAAGGGACTAGTCACTGGAAGCGGAACTACCCCAAGTATTTGGCGGATAAGAAGGATGGCAAAGTGAAAAGTATATTTGATATACATGTTATTGATGTGTACCTTACTAATGCTCGTAGTAGCGCCTGGGTATTTGATACTGGTTCCGTTGCTCATATTTGCAACTCGAAACAGGGGCTACAGATTAAACGATTAAACGAAAATTGGCTAAGGACGAGGTGATGATGCGTGTGGGAAATGGTTCCAAAGTCGATGTGATCGCCGTCGGCACGCTACATCTACATCTACCGTCGAGATTAGTATTAGACCTAAATAATTGTTATTTGGTGCCATCGTTGAGCATGAACATTATATCTAGATCTTGTTTGATGCGAGATGGTTATTCATTTAAATCAGAGAATAATGGTTGTTCTATTTATATGAGTAATATCTTTTATGGTCATGCACCCTTGTTGAGTGGTATATTTTTGTTGAATCTCGATTGTAGTGATACACATATTCATAATATTGAAGCCAAAAGATGCAAAGTTAATAATGATAGTGCAACTTATTTGTGGCACTACCCTTTAGGTCATATTGGTGTAAATCACATGAAGAAAATCCATGTTAATGGGCTTTTGGAATCACTTGATGCTTGCGAACCATGCCTCATGGGCAAGATGACTAAGAGTCCGTTCTCCGGAACAATGGAGCGAGCAACTGACTTATTGGAAATAATACATACCAATGTATGATGTATGATGAGTGTAGAGGCTCGCGGCGGGTATCATTATTTTCTAACCTTCACACATTATTTGAGCAGATATGGGTATATCTACTTAATGAAACATAAGTCTGAAACATTTGAAAAGTTCAAAGAATTTCAAAGTGAAGTGGAAAATCATCATAACAAGAAAATAAAGTTTCTACTATCTGATCATGGAGGAGAATATTTGAGTTATGAGTTTGGTCTTCATTTGAAACAATGCGGAATAGTTTTGCAACTCACGCCAGCTGGAACACCACAACATAATGGTGTGTCCGAACGTCGTAACCATACTTTATTAGATATGGTGCGATCTATGATGTCTCTTACTAATTTACCGCTATCGTTTTGGGGTTATGCTTTAGAGACGGCTGCATTCATGTTAAATAGGGCACCATCTAAATCCGTTGAGACGACACCATATGAACTGTGGTTTGGCAAGAAACCTAAGCTGTAATTTCTTAAAGTTTGGGGCTGCGATGCTTATGTGAAAAAGCTTCAACCTGATAAGCTCGACCCCAAATCGGAGAAATGTGTCTTCATAGGATACCCAAAGGAGATTGTTGGGTACACCTTCTATCATAGATCTGAAGGCAAGATATTCGTTGCTAAGAATTGATCCTTTCTAGAGAAGGAGTTTCTCTCGAAAGAAGTGAGTGGGAGGAAAGTAGAACTTGATGAGGTAATTGTACCTTCTCCCTTATTGGAAAGTAGATCATCACAGAAATCAGTTTCAGTGATTCCTACACCAATTAGTGAGGAAGCTAATGATGATGATCATGAAACTTTAGATCAAGTTACTACCGAACCCCGTAGGTCAATCTGAGTACGATCCGCACCAGAGTGGTACGGTAATCCTGTTCTGGAGGTCATGTTAGTTGACCATGACGAACCTACGAACTATGAGGAAGCGATGATGAGCCCAGATTCCGCAAAATGGCTTGAGGCCATGAAATCTAAGATGGGATCCATGTATGAGAACAAAGTGTGGACTTTGGGCGACTTGCCCGATGATCGGAAAGCCATAGAGAATAAATGGATCTTCAAGAAGAAGACTGAAACTGATGGTAATGTTCTTTTTTTGACCTTCATTGACGGTAATGTTACTATCTACAAAGCTCGACTTGTTGCGAAAGGTTTTCGACAAGTTCAAGGAGTTGACTACGATGAGACCCACTCGCTCGTAGCGATGCCTAAGTCTGTTCGAATCATGTTAGCAATTGCCGCATTTTATGATTATGAAATTTGGCAAATGGATGTCAAAACTGCATTCCTTAATGGATATCTTAAAGAAGAGTTGTATATGATGCAACCAGAAGGTTTTGTCGATCCTAACGGTGCTAACAAAGTGTGCAAGCTCCAGCGATCGATTTATGGACTGGTGCAAGCCTCTCAGAGTTGGAATATACGCTTTGATAGTGTGATCAAAGCATATGGTTTTATACAGACTTTTGGAGAAGCCTGTATTTACAAGAAAGTTAGTGGGAGCTCTGTAGCATTTCTAATATTATATGTAGATGACATATTGTTGATTGGAAATAATACATAATTTCTGGATAGCATAAAAGGATACCTGAATAATAATTTTTCAATGGAAGACCTCGGAGAAGCTGCTTATATATTGGGCATCAAGATCTATAGAGATAGATCAAGACACTTAATTGGACTTTCGCAAAGCACATACCTTGATAAAGTTTTGAAGAAGTTCAAAATGGATCTGTCAAAGAAAGGGTTTTGGCCTGTGTTACAAGGTGTGAAGTTGAGTCAGACTCAATGCCCGACCACTGGAGAATATAGAGAGAAAATGTAAGTCATTCCCTATGCCTCAGCCATAGGTTCTATCATATATGCAATGCTATGTACCAGACCTGATGTGTGCCTTGCTATAAGTTTAGCAGGGAGGTACCAAAGTAATCCAGGAGTGGATCACTGGACAACGGTCAAGAACATCCTGAAATACCTAAAAAGGACTAAGGATACGTTTCTCGTTTATGGAGGTGACAAAGAGCTTATCGTAAATGGTTACGTCAATGCAAGCTTTAACACTGATCCGGATGACTCTATGTCACAAACTGGATATGTATTTATATTGAATGGTGGAGCTGTCAGTTGGTGCAGTTCCAAGCAGAGCGTCGTGGCGGGATCTACGTGTGAAGCGGAGTACATAGCTGCTTCGGAAGCAACAAATGAAGGAGTCTGGATGAAGGAGTTCATATCCGATCTAGGTGTAATACCATCCATATATGTTTTGGTGACCGAATATTGTTCGTAGTCCCGGACGAGATCACGGACATGACGAGGAGTGTCGAAATAGCCGAGAGGTAAAGATTGATATATAGGATGATAATATTTGGACACCGGAAGTGTTTTGGGATGTATCGAGAAGGAATCGGGTCACCGAAAGGGGTTTCGGACACCCCCGACAAGTTATGGGCCTTATGGGCCAAAGGAGGGGACAAACCAACCCACAAGGGGGCTGGTCCGCCGCCTCCCTTGTTTGGCCAGCCCTAGGGAAGGAAAGGGGGAGGGCTAGACCCTCCTGCCTTTCCCTCTCATGGGAGAAAGGAAAAGGGGGGGACGCCACGCTCCCATGCCTTTCCCCGCACTCCAAATAAGGAAAGGGGGTGCGGTTTGGGAGGGACCCCAAGTAGGATTCCTCCTACTTTCCCGCCTCCTTTGGTGGCTCCTCCCTCCCTCCCACCTATATATATGTGGGAGGAGGGTGCCTAGTAGAGAACAGACAATTGCCTAGCCGTGTGCGGCGCCCCCTCCACCGTTGACACCCCCAGTCATATTTTCGTAGTGCTTAGGCGAAGCCCTGTGGAGATCACTTCACCATCACTGTCACCACGCCGTCGTGCTACCAGAACTCATCTACTACCTCACCATCTTGCTGGATCAAGAAGGCGGAGGACGTCACCGAGCTGAACGTGTGCAGAACGCGGAGGTGTCGTACGTTCGGTACTTGATCGGTTGGACCGCGAAGAAGTTCGACTACATCAATTGCGTTGTTAAACGCTTCCGCTTACGGGCTATGAGGGTACGTAGACACACTCTCCCCCTCTCGTTGCTATGCATCTCCTTGATAGATCTTGCGTGTGCTTAGATTTTTTTTGTTTTCCATGCAACGTTTCCCAATATATCATTCATGCAACATCCCAATATCCATACCCATGCCTACTTTTTCTGCTAATTCTTGCTCTCCTCAATTCATGTGATGCTTAGAAATTGCTAGGTATTTCCCCACTACATGTTACTCTGTTGCTATCATGTCATTACTACATTCAGTACATTGCTATTCCTACTAACAATTTCTTTGAGCAAGTACTTGTTTCACGTGTGGTTGAATTGATGACTCAACTTCTAAAGCTTATAAGATTCATTTGCTCACATCGTGTCGAATATAAATTAAGGCTCTAATACTACCCAACAAAGAATGGTTCGATCCCCTGCACTTGTGGGGTATCGAGACTATTTATGGGTGTCGTTGCCGTAGAGCATGCTCTATTTATAAGCCTGCTTGATAGTTAATTGCTTTCTAAAATTTATTATCCACCACAGGAAAAGCTCAAGACCGAATGACAACATTTTTTTATTCCACTAGAAGAATAGATAATGTTTTAATCGCATATAGTACTCTTGATTCACCTACTATTTTGAATCAACTCATGACACCATCACCACCATCATGTATGCAAGAATCATCCCTCTAGTGTGTTACTTATTACCGAAGATGTTACTGCTATTTCTGTTGCAACTCCTCCATTGGGAGAATTACGTGATAGACATCTTGCCATGGAAAAAATGAAAAATAAACAATTGGTAATACTCCTCCTACACCATTGGCATACCACCTACTCCTACTACACCTATTTGTGTATGACGAGAATTTTGCCAAAGCTTTCATGGCATGCGACACCGATGAAGTTGTTGATGAGATATTATAGGAGGCATGCTTTGTCCTGAAGATGATCTTTGTGCTTCTCCTATTTTATGTCGACGATGATGTTTATGATCTTCCCGTGGAACCTGAAGTTATTAAAATATTTGAATCAATTGGGTTCCAATGTAGAGAGGAAGAAAATACTTTTGATCATGTCCATAAACTTGAAGATATCGGTACTCTTTGTCATGGTGATGTCACGACAGATGCCATGGGATGGCTAAAGGTAGGGAAGACACAAGGGCACCGGTGGGTTCCAGAGGCGAGGCTGGCACGCGCAAGTGTGTGACATGAGACGTACCCAGGTTTGGGGCCCTCCGTGGGAGGTAACACTCCTAGTCCTGCCGAATGGATCATATGAGATGGGTTACAGAGTTGCTCCTGGGGCTGTTTGGAGGAGGAAGGGGGAACTGGTCCTTTGCCTGCCTCGTATGTCTGTGTGGGTGTGAGTGTTCTAAGGATCGACCCTTTGCATGGAGGGGCACCGGGGGTCTTATAGGCCGCCCCCGGGGTTACAATGGTCATATTACATGGGTGTGGGGCCATGGTGTCATCCTTCGGGAGCCGGCAGTGGGGGCCGCCGGGCCTGCCGGGTTCGCCGAATGCGGGTCTCGCCGGGTCTGCCGGGTGCGGGTACGGACGACTGCTTGGTACTGTGGCATGCCTCGTCAGGCGTTAGGGGGTGGTTAGCGCCGCCTAGCTACAGGCTCGCGCCGCGGGGACACCGCCCGCCCTGGGCGAGGGCGTGGGACGCGTTGTTGCCACGCCCACCGGGGCCGGCGTAAAGGGAGACGTACTGTAGCCACACCCTCTTGTCGTTCAGGAGTTGACTTCTTGTGGCCAGCCGGCATGCGCCAGTCGGATGGGTCGGGTCGTGGCACCAGGCCGGCTCGCGATGGGGAGCCGGTGGGTTGACGAGCCGGATTGAGGGGCCTGGCCTGTCCCGATGTTTCACAGAGGGATCCGGGTTCCGTTGCCTGTCCAGGGGCTATCTGTCAGTGTTTTGGGAACGGGGCTCTCCAGACTTGCCTGCCTGCGGCCCGCGGCGTGGCTGAGCCTGCATGCCGTACGTCCCATCTTCACCAGCAAAGCATCCAAGACCCTCGCGAGGGTCCAAGCCTCGCGAGGCGGACGACACAAGGCCTCCTCGGGAGTGGCCTAGCCAGGCAGGCTCACGACGAGCGGAGATATCAAGGCAGGGCAAACCTCACGAGACCCTCATGACGTGAGCCATGACGCACTGCACCAGGCGGGCGCCAGGTAGGCGCCAGCGCGTGCAGCGTCCTCGTTTCCTCTTTGGTGCTAAGGAGGCCAGCACAGGTGAGGAGTGCCGAGGCATAAGGCAAAGGTTGCTATATTGGTGCAACGAGACCAAGACCAGGAGGACGACAAGATGGAGGTCATCGTGGAGCCCAAGACGGCGTCACCACCAAAGCCTTTGGCAGGCGAAGACCACTTTTGTCAGGATAGCTTGTACTAGTTGTCCCCCTTAAAATTAGCCTGCCATTATTGGCTCCCTTCCCGCTCGATATTTTGGAAGAGGACCAGGGCCTATATAAGTAGACCTAGCCACCATAGTAGAGGCATCGGATCCTGGCTTGATCCAACCCGATCGAGAGCCTACTCACAAGAACACCTCAACCTCAGGAGGCCGTTCTTCCCTTATACTGTTCATCACCAGCCCTAGAGGCAATCCACCACCACCACGCTAGAGTAGGGTATTACACCACAACGGTGGCCCGAACCAGTATAAATCTTGTGTCTTTCTGTGTTGCGAGTTGGTCGAGTTCGTCTGCGAGATCTTAGTGAGCTAGGGCGTAGATTGGTGGGAAGGAAAGACTTCGTGCGCACCCCAGTGTTCGAACCTTAAGGGTTTGTCGGAACCCCACACCCGACACTTGGCGCGCCGGGTAGGGATGCACCATAGCCTCCCTTCCATCAGTTCGTCGTTCCTTCGCTCCGTCATCTTCATGGCGGACGCACGCCGTGCTCGAGCTGAGCGTCAGGCTGCCCTCACCGCCCGCGTCGCTTAGACGGCTCCCGTCAGCGGGCCACATCACCGTTCTCCGTCCCCCGCCGCCAACGCTGCCACCGGCCCGGTGGGGAACGAGCAGCGGGCGTCCTCGCTGCATCCTTCGGTGCGGCAGGACGGCCGCACCGCCACTCCATCGCTGACCCCTGCCGGTTCTTCGTCTCACGCGCACCGCGCTCCTCGCAGCGAACGAGCTCCTGCGCTACCGCCCCATCGACGACCTCTATGAGGAGTGGCTCGAACACGTTGCCGAGCTCGTCCGCGCCGCAGGGGGCTCTCCGGCGCCGTCCCACTCTCTGCCTCCCCCTCAACCAGCCATAGGCGACGGGGCTCATGGCGCGCCTCCACCACCTCAGCCCCAAGACATCGCCTTAGCACCAAGGCGCGCAGTTCCGCGACATGATCCGCCACGCCCGGCGCCCACGCGCGAAGAGACAAGCTGCCAAGAAATTCCGCGGTCGCGAGAAGCTGCACCCGCGCTCCCCGCGCCACCTCGTCAAGACCGCGCACCGCCCACAGCGGTGCAGCGCGCACCTCATCAAGACCAAGCTCCACCTCCGAGGCGGGCCACGGCAACCACGGCTGGCTGCCGTGCCTTCACTCCCGAGCTGCGTAGCTGTAACACCCCGGATATAACTTTTCCAATATGTAATCCAACTCTTGCCGTTTCCGGCTTTAAGTTAATTTATTTACTCGGGTTCGGGTTTTTGTCTCCGTGTGTTGTTATCGTTGTCATGCATC
This sequence comes from Triticum monococcum, assembly GCA_034509565.1. Classification (NCBI taxonomy): domain Eukaryota; kingdom Viridiplantae; phylum Streptophyta; class Magnoliopsida; order Poales; family Poaceae; genus Triticum; species Triticum monococcum. Next base: position 357,484,890 of record CM067845.1, on the reverse strand, counting down.
TCATATCATGTCATCATGTGCATTGCATTTGCACACGTGTTCATCTCATGCATTCGAGCATTTTCCCCGTTGTCTGTTTTGCATTCCGGCGCTTCGTTCTCCTTCGATGGTCATTTCTACCTTTCTTTCCTGTGTGGGGATTAAACATTTCCGAATTGGACCGAGACTTGTCATGCGGCCTTGGTTTACTACCGGTAGACCGCCTGTCAAGTTTCGTACCATTTGGACTTCGTTTGATGCTCCAACGGTTAACCGAGGGTCCGAAAAGGCCTCGTGTGTGTTGCAACCCAACACCCCTCCAATTTGGCCCAAAACCCACCAAACTCTGCTCCATCATCTAGAGCGTTCGATCACGATCGCGTGGCCGAAAACCACACCTCATTTGGACTCTCCTAGCTCCACTTATGCCTATATATACACACCCCTCCAAAAATTCGCGGTTCCCCTCCTCTAACCCTAAAGAAAAATAGATCTTCGCCGCCGCCGGACGTGTCCGACCCCCGCCGGACAACGTCCGGATCCGCCGCCGCCAACCACCGGGCGCCACGTGGCGCGGGCGAACCACATCACCGCCGCCACTCCCGCCGGCCCGCCAGGCCTGGAGCGGGCCCGCCTCTCCGCCGCTCGGGCCAGAGCACCGCGCCTCCTCCCCGCCTCGTCTTCCCCAGCCCCGGGTGCCCGAGCCCCGTCGCCGTCGAAGCCCGCCGCCGCCGCACCATTTCCGGCCGGGGCAAGCTCCGCCCCGGGCCGCCTCGTCGCCGGCCGCCGCCCCTCGCCGCCTCCTCCGCCACTCCGGCCTCTCCTCCGGCCTCCCTCGCAGCCCCACGAGCTCTGGCCGCCACGAAACTCCAGCGTGAACAGTAACGGCGGCCATCCTCGGAATCCATGCCGATCCAGATCTGGATCTAAAACTCCTCGGTTGACTTTTTCCCCTCCGAACCCTAATTTTCCTGGCTCTACTTTTGCTTCGTTGTGAATCTGGGCAGATCGTCAACTTGTTTGCGATTTTGCCGATGTTATTGTAGTTGATCCATGCATGCTATGCCATTGTTCTTGCCATGTCTAGCTAGCATTTTGTGCCTTCTTAATGGATGTATGATTGCCTTGCCATGACTTGCTCCGTAGTGAGTGCATCGAGCTCGTTAACATGCCTTCGTGAGTTATGTTTCAGCATGTCCCAGTTTTCAGTAAGTCTAAAAACTGATTATGTTTTAGCTATGTTCGTGTGCTTGTTAGTATATTTTGTGATCCCTTTTGGCTCAAGGTCACTAAGGGACTTTCGTTAAGCTTGTTGAGTAGCTCCATGCCATGTCTTTCTTTGTCATGTTCAGGTCCTGTAGCATGTTGTTTTGTTGCTCCGAAGAGGGCTTCATGATATGAAATTCCAGACAAGTGTTAATTCCACTAAGTCTGAGATCTGTTTTACCATTTGCGTTTTTGCCATGCTTGTTTGAACCTCTTAATGGATGAATTGGCCGTAGCTCAGTGCTAGTCTTTTGTTAAGCATCTTGAATGCTTCCCTGCCAGGTATTTTGATGCCATGTTTGAGTGCTGTAGCATGTTCATCTCATTGCATTTAGATGCCTACTTGTTGTAAATCGCAGACCGGTGTCATATTTGAATCGCTTGCCATTTCCAAACCGTAACTCCGATTCCGGTGTTCTTTATATCGTTTTCAAGCGATTTCATCCCATCTTTCCAGTGGCACACTTGGTTTTCCTAGTTGAGGCCAGGTTCATGCATTTCCTGTCATATCTTGCATATGCATCCCGCATAGCATATCATCTTTGCATCGTGTTGTTTGAGTTTGCACGTGGTTGATTGTATCCTTGTTGCTTGTTTGTCTTGTTTGGGTAGAGCCGGTAGACGAGTTCGCTAACGAGGAGCCCGTTGAGTTTGCTTTCGAGGATCCAGTCAACTCTGACAACTTTGCAGGCAAGATGATCATACCCTCGAAATCACTACTATCTTTGCTATGCTAGTTTGCTCGCTCTTTTGCTATGCCAATGCTACGATGCCTACCATTTGCTTGTCAGCCTCCCAAATTGCCATGTTCAGCCTCTAACCACCATTGTCCTAGCAAACCGTTGATTGGCTATGTTACCGCTTTGCTCAGCCCCCCTCTTATAGCGTTGCTAGTTGCAGGTGAAGATTGGAGTCGTTCCTTGTTGGAACATTTACTTACTTGTTGGGATATCATTATATTGCCATGTTATCTTAATGCATCTATATACTTGGTAAAGGGTGGAAGGCTCGGCCTCTCGCCTAGTGTTTTGTTCCACTCTTGCCGCCCTAGTTTCCGTCATATCGGTGTTATGTTCCCGGATTGTGCGTTCCTTACGCGGTTGGGTTATAATGGGAACCCCTTGATAGTTCGCCTTGATTAAAGCTTTTCCAGCAATGCCCAACATTGGTTTTACCATTTGCCGCCTAGCCTCTTTTTCCCTTGGTTTTCCGCAGCCCGAGGGTCATCTTATTTTAACCCCCCCCCCCCCCCCCCGGGGCCAGTGCTCCTCTGAGTGTTGGTCCGAACTAGAGTCCTGTGCAGCGCCCCCTTGGGGAAACTCGAGGTTTGGTTTTAGTTGTATGGAGAGCTCATCTGAGTGTGCCCTGAGAACGAGATATGTGCAGCTCCTATCGGGATTTGTCGGCACATTCAGGCGGTGTTGCTGGTCTTGTTTTAACCTGTCGAAATGTCTTGTTGTACCAAGATACCGAGTCTAATCGGAATGTCTCGGGTGGAGGTTTATTCCTTCGTTGACCGTGAGAGCTTGTCATGGGCTAAGTTGGGACTCTCCTGCAAGGATTGAACTTTCGAAAGCCGTGCCCAGTGTTATGGGCAGATGGGAATTTGTTAATATCCGGTTGTAGATAACTTGAACCTTAATTTAATTAAAATGAATCAACCGTGGGTGTTACCGTGATGGCCTCTTCTCGGTGGAATCCGGGAAGTGGACACAGTGTTGGAGTTATGTTTGCGCAGGTTGCTCTCTAGTTTCTCGCTCGCGCTTTGCCTCCTCTTCTCGCTCTTTTTTGCGAATAAGTTAGCCACCATATATGCTAGTCGCTTGCTGCAGCTCCACATATATTTTACCTTACCCTTCCTATAAGCTTAAATAGTCTTGATCGCGAGGGTGCGAGATTGCTGAGTCCCTATGGCTCACAGATTACTATTACACCAGATGCAGGACCCGATGATACAGCTCCAGATGGCGTGCTTGAGCTCAAGTGGGAGTACGACGAGGATTCTCAGCGTTACTATGTTTCTTTTCCTGATGATCAGTAGTGGTGCCCAGTTGGGGTGATCGGGACCATGTCGCTTGTTGGGTTGTCTTTTATTTTGGCGCCGTAGTCGGGCCATGAGTGTTTGGATGATGTGTGTTATTTATGTACTTGATTGACGTGGCGAGTGTAAGCCAACTATGTTGTCCTTTTTTTATCTATATTACATGGGATGTTTGTGAAGATTACCCAACTTGCGACATATGCCTTCAATGCGATTATGCCTCTAAGTCGTGCCTCGACACGTGGGAGATATAGTCGCATCGAGGGTGTTACAAGTTGGTAATCAGAGCCTTCCCCGACCTTAGGAGCCCCCACTGATTGATCGTTTTTAGCGACCGAGTTGTGTCTAGAAAAATGTTTTGAGTCATTTAGGAATTATATATCGGAGAGTTTAGGAATTCTTTTTACTTCCGAGTCTCCTCATCGCTCTGGTAAGGCATCCTGACGTAGAGTTTTGAATCGTCTCTTGTCTTCTCAAATTTCACTAAAAAAAAATTTAGGATCACGCGGGTATTTTGGAATCGTTCCGATGGTTTTATGATGAGAACATTGTCTTGGTGCCTCCTGTCAGGGGTTTAGTGGAAGTGTCCCGGGGAGTTGAGCTCTGAGGTGTTGTCATCATAATTTTATCGTTGCAATTCTGGAATACTTGAGATATTTTCGCCGACATCGAAAATCTCTGTTATGCAGTTCGTTGGTGAGATAACCTCGACGCCACCCGGTACTGGGGCGGGAGTTCGGGAGTTTCGCCATAACTTGTATAACGGATGCTTTTCGAAGGTTGAGGTAGATGGTTTCCGAAGGTTTCTTGGTTATGTGTTGAAGGATGGATACAGCTGGATGTAGGATTTGCTAGTTTGGGTGAGATATTATGCTTCCCCTGTATCCCCAACACCTGATTGCATAACCGGAAAGGTTCGGGAGTTTCATAGGTGGGAATTCTTGTAGCTCTAGCTCTTCTTCCACGGATATTGGTTTGAGATTGGGGTTTCTTACCGATTATTCGTTCTTGATCTGTACCTTGTTGTTTAACTTCTTCTACTTAATTCTGCGTGGCTTCGTAATTTATGGATATGTGACCATTTCAAGAGGAATGCATTCGTTTGTTTTGTTCGGATGTGAAGACTTTATGTTGCAATTTTCATTCCGTTGGATTCAGCTTCATTTGTCTATCTATGTGCTAACGGTGGTCAACCTCTTCAGGATGGCTCCCGCTAAGAGCACCAGTCAGAACCAAAATCAAGATCCGCCACCACCTCCACCTCCTCCGGAGGCTTGGCAAGCTGTGATGGCCGCAACCAATGCAAACACACAGTTGATCATGCAAATCCTCCAAGAGCGCAATCAAGGCAGTCAAGGGAATCAAGGCAGCAATCAGAATCATTTTGCTACACTGAACCAGTTCCTTGCTAATGGGCCGAAGACGTTCAGCAATTGTGTTGAGGCAACCGATGCTGATGATTGGCTGGTGGATCTGTGTAAGCATTTTGAATGCAGCAACGTCAGGCCTGAAGATTTCGTCAAGTTCGCTTCCTTCCAACTCAAAGATCAAGCTGCAGAATGGTTCCAGCAGTACAAGGATTCCAGAGGTGGACGTCTGATCACTTGGGATGATTTTCGTTGAGATTTCCGAGCTCACCACATCCCTCAGAGTGTGACTAAAAGCAAACGTGAGGAATTCCGCAACCTGAAGCAAGGCTCTTTGTCTGTCTATGACTACAACAAGTTGTTCCAGAAGCTCGCCCGCTTTGCCAAGCAGGACGTACCTGATGAGAAGAGCATGATATACCAGTTCAGGGGTGGTCTCAGAGAAGAAATTCAGCTCGCTCTTGTCCTCTTTGAGCCGTTGAGGTACGATGAGTTCTACAACATGGCACTGAAGCAAGAGGTTGCTCAGTTGAGGTGTGATGCTTCCAAGAAGCGAGTCAGAGATGCTACTCCTTCTTCCTCTACTCAAGTGGCCAAGCAGCAAAAGTTTTGGCTTCCTCCTCCTCCGTTCCGTCAGCCGTATCGGCAGAAGAGCAAAGGTGGCAGTGGTTCTTCCCACCCACCCAACCCTGGCTTTCAGAACAAGACTTCGTCTCAAGCTCCAAGATCGAGTGCTCCGTACCACCGTCCGCTTTCAGAGGTCACGTGCAACAAGTGCCAACAGAAGGGTCACTATGCCAACAAGTGTTTCAACCAGAGGCGTCTTCCTTCTCCTCCTCCTGTCAGATCGGCAAGTACAGCTGTGGTCAAGCATAACCCCAAGTCTGCCAAGGTCAATTTGATGAACGCAGCTCAGGTAGAGGATTCGTCAGATGTGATCATGGGTAACCTTCCTGTTAATGATATTCCTGCAAAAGTTCTTTTTGACACTGGTGCATCACATTGCTTCATTTCCAAACCTTTTGCATCTAAGTATGAGTGCGATTATCAGCATCTGCAAAATTCTTTGCAAATTGTGTCACCGGGCAAGCAAATGACAGCTAATTTCTGCGTCCCGGATATTACTATCACCTTGGGCGACTACAAGTTCCTTTCTTCCCCAATTGTTCTTGGCGATTCGGACATTGATCTTATTCTCGGGATGGATTGGCTCTCTAAGCACAAGGCGCATCTCGATTGTGCAGCCAGGCAGATTCAATTGACTCATTCGTCTGAGGATGTAATTGTCTTTGCCGCCCGGGATAACACTATCCAGTTGTTTTCTCTCAATGAGAAGGGTGAACTCGATGGTATCTCGCAGATTCCAGTCGTTTGCGAATATCAAGACGTATTTCCAGAAGAGCTCCCAGGAATGCCTCCGCACCGGCCAGTTGAATTCGTTATTGATCTTGAGCCCAGTACGGAAACTGTGTGCAAGCGTCCTTACAAGCTCGGACATGAAGAGTTGAAGGAGCTGAAGAAACAACTCGATATTCAAGAAAGAATGGGTCTCATCCGGCCTAGTTCTTCTCCGTGGGGTTGTGGTGTTCTTTTTGTGAAGAAGAAGGATGGAACGGACCGACTTTGTGTTGATTATCGTCCATTGAACAAGAAGACCATCAAGAACAAATACGCACTTCCCAACATCAATGAGCTCTTCGAACAACTCAAGGGTGCCCAAGTATTCTCCAAGCTTGATCTCCGTATGGGTTATCATCAGATTCGTATCCGTGAGCAAGATATTCCCAAGACGGCTTTCAGGACAAGCTATGGGTCATATGAATACACTGTCATGTCTTTTGGCCTCGTCAATGCTCCTCCGACGTTCTCTTGCATGATGAACTTCATCTTCAACGCCTACACCAATGACTTCGTTTTGGTCTATCTCGATGACATTCTGGTTTTCTCGAAGAACAAGGAAGATCATGCCAAGCACTTGCGTTTGGTTCTTGATAAGCTCAGGGAACATCAGTTCTACGCCAAGTTCTCCAAGTGTGAATTTTGGCTCGATGAGGTTCTTTATCTTGGTCATATCATCTCTGCCAAGGGCATTGCCGTGAATCCTGAGAAGGTGTCTGCAATTGTTAATTGGGAACCTCCTCAGAACGTGAAGCAACTCCGTAGTTTCCTCGGTCTCGCAAGCTATTGCCGAAGATTCGTTGAAAACTTTTCTAAGATCGCGAAGCCTCTCTCAAATCTTCTCCAGAAGCACGTCAAGTACGTTTGGTCTCCGGAGTGTGATATTGCTTTCAACACTTTGAAAGAGAAATTGATCACTGCTCCAGTTCTGACTCCGCCTGATGAGTCCAAGCCGTACGAGGTATTTTGTGATGCCTCTCTCCAAGGTCTTGGCGCTGTATTGATGCAATAGAAGAAAGTTGTTGCTTATACCTCTAGCCAGTTGAAGCCTAATGAGAAGAACTACCCCACTCATGATCTCGAGTTGGCGGCAGTTGTGCATGCTCTGTTGACTTGGAGACATCTTCTATTGGGAAGAAAAGTGGACATTTTCACTGATCACAAGAGTCTCAAGTACATCTTCACTCAGCCTAATCTCAACCTCAGGCAAACTCGATGGGTCGAGATGATTCAAGAGTATAATCCGAGTATCGAGTATACTCCAGGCAAGGCCAATGTGATTGCTGACGCTTTGAGCAGAAAAGCGTATTGCAACAGTCTGATTCTCAAGCCTTATCAGCCCGAGCTTTGTGAAGCTTTCCGCAAACTTAATCTGCAAATTGTTCCTCAAGGTTTCCTCGCCAACCTTCAGGTCTCTCCTACCTTGGAAGACCAGATTCGCCAAGCCCAGCTTCTTGATGCTATGGTGAAAAAGGTGAAGATTGGGATTGCCAAGAGTCAGTACAAGTGCTACCGCCTCGATGACAAGGACACTCTCTTCTTCGAGGATCGAATTGTTGTACCCAAAGCTGAACTTCGCAAAGTGATCATGAACGAGGCTCACAACTCCCTCCTCTCCATCCACCCTGGGAGCACGAAGATGTATCAGGACCTTAAGCAAGCTTATTGGTGGACTCGAATGAAGCGCGAGATCGCTCAATTCGTGAATGAGTGTGATGTCTGCAGAAGAGTGAAGGCAGAACACCAAAGGCCAGCTGGTCTCCTCCAACCTCTTGCCATTCCAGAATGGAAGTTTGACCACATTGGAATGGACTTCACGACTGGGTTTCCAAATTCCAAGCGTGGCAATGATGCTATATTCGTTGTCATTGACAAACTCACCAAAGTGGCTCATTTTCTGTCTATCAAAGAGTCGATCACTGCAGCTCAATTGGCGGAACTCTATACCTCTCGAATTGTCTCTCTGCACGGTATTCCTCAAGTTATCTCTTCAGACCGTGGCAGCATCTTTACCTCCAAGTTTTGGGATTCTTTTCAGAAGGCCATGGGCACCAACATCCGCTTCAGCACAGCTTTCCATCCTCAAACAAGTGGTCAAGTCGAGCGTGTCAACCAGATTCTTGAAGATATGCTCAGGGCTTGTGTGATCTCCTTCGGCATGAAGTGGGAGGATTGTCTTCCTTATGCTGAATTCTCATACAACAACAGTTTTCAAGCAAGTTCGGGCAATGCCCCATTTGAAATTTTGTACGGTAGGAAGTGCCGTACCCCTCTCAACCGGTCTGAAACCGGTGAACGTCAGCTGCTAGGTAATGACTTAATCACAGAGGCAGAAGAAATGTGCAAAGTCATTCGTGATAACCTCAAAGTAGCCCAATCCCGCCAGAAGAGCTACTATGATAGTAAGCACCATGATTTGGCTTTCGAGATCGGAGATCATGTTTACCTCCGCGTCTCTCCTATGAAAGGGACTCATCGCTTCGGTATCAAAGGGAGGCTTGCCCCTAGATACGTGGGACCTTTCAAGATTGTCAGCAAGAGAGGCGACCTCGCCTATCAACTCGAGCTTCCGTCAAATTTTGCAAATGTTCATGATGTGTTCCACGTCTCTCAGCTCCGAAAGTGCTTCAAGACGCCTGACCGCACCGTCAACTTCGAGGACATTGAGATCCAAGAAGATCTCTCCTATCGTGAGCACCCAGTTGCAATCCTTGAAGAGACTGAACGTAGGACTCGCAACAAGTCAATCAAATTTCTCAAAGTCAAGTGGTCACACCATTCCGACCATGAAGCTACCTGGGAACGCGAGGATCACCTCCGTTCTGAGTACCCGGAGTTCTTTCAGTCCTAGATCTCGGGACGAGATCTTTTCGTAGTGGTGGAGTGTTGTAACACCCCGGATATAACTTTTCCAATATGTAATCCAACTCTTGCCGTTTCCGGCTTTAAGTTAATTTATTTTCTTGGGTTCGGGTTTTTGTCTCCGTGTGTTGTTATCGTTGTCATGCATCTCATATCATGTCATCATGTGCATTGCATTTGCATACGTGTTCATCTCATGCATTCGAGCATTTTCCCCGTTGTCCGTTTTGCATTCCGGCGCTTCGTTCTCCTTCGGTGGTCATTTCTACCTTTCTTTCGTGTGTGGGGATTAAACATTTCCGGATTGGACCGAGCCTTGTCATGCGGCCTTGGTTTACTACCGGTAGACCGCCTGTCAAGTTTCGTACCATTTGGACTTCGTTTGATGCTCAGACGGTTAACCGAGGGACCGAAAAGGCCTTGTGTGTGTTGCAACCCAACACCCCTCCAATTTGGCCCAAAACCCACCAAACTCTGCTCCATCATCTAGAGCGTTCGATCACGATCGCGTGGCCGAAAACCGCACCTCATTTGGACTCTCCTAGCTCCACTTATGCCTATATATACACCCCCCCTCCAAAAATTCGCGGTTCCCCTCCTCTAACCCTAAAGAAAAATAGATCTCCGCCGCCGCCGGACATGTCCGACCCACGCCGGACAACGTCCGGATCCGCCGTCGCCAACCACCGGGCGCCACGTGGCGCGGGCGGACCACATCACCGCCTCCACTCCCGCCGGCCCGCCAAGCCCGGAGCAAGCCCGCCTCTCCGCCGCTCGGGCCAGAGCACCGCGCCTCCTCCCCGCCTCGTCTTCCCCAGCCCCGGGTGCCCGAGCCCCGCCGCCGTCGAAGCCCGCCGCCGCCGCACCATTTCCGTCCGGGGCAAGCTCCGCCCCGGGCCGCCTCGTCGCCGGCCGCCGCCCCTCGCCGCCTCCGGCCGCCACCTCGTCACCGGCACCGCCTCCTCCGCCACTCCGGCCTCTCCTCCGGCCTCCCTCGCAGCCCACGAGCTCCGGCCGCCATGAAACTCCGGTGTGAACAGTAACGGCGGCCATCCTTGGAATCCGTGTCGATCCAGATCTGGATCTGAAACTCCTCGGTTGACTTTTTCCCCTCCGAACCCTAATTTTTGTGCATACTTTGACCTGCCATATCTCCGCATCCATAGCTTCGATTTCGACATATAGCATATCAAAATGTCCGTCTCGATGAGTACATCATTTCATTCCATTGCATCATTTTCATTTGAGTTCATCTTGATGCCCGAAATGCTGTTAGAAGAGGGCTTCGTGAGTTAATTGTCAGATCTGCTAGTTCATCTTAGACTTTTGTCATTTTTGCCATGATTGTTGTGTGCATGCCATGCCCATGAGCCCTTCATATATTTTGTTAAGGGTTTTGTCATCTTTCCAGAGGTGCGACCCATGTATTTTTGTGATGTGTGTGGTGCTTAGTGCAAGCTTGCAAAGTGAGGCACCCGGTAAATCTGTTTTCAGGGACTTAGCGATTTCACTACGTCCTGGGATTGTTTAGTTCATGATGCCATATGTTCATGCTGTTTCCTAGTGATCCGTGCCTCTTTTGAGGATGATCAGTAAAGGAGTTTTGTTAATCTTGTAGTGCTCTATTCATCCATTTCTTTGTTTGCATATATGAAGTACCCTAGCTTGAGTCAATCGAGCTCTACTTTTGCTTCATTGTGAATCTGGGCAGATCGTCAACTTGTTTGCGATTTTGCCGATGTTATTGTAGTTGATCCATGCATGCTATGCCATTGTTCTTGCCATGTCTAGCTAGCATTTTGTGCCTTCTTAATGGATGTATGATTGCCTTGCCATGACTTGCTCCGTGGTGAGTGCATCGAGCTCGTTAACATGCCTTCGTGAGTTATGTTTCAGCATGTCCCAGTTTTCACTAAGTCTGAAAACTGATTATGTTTTAGCTATGTTCATGTGCTTGTTAGTATATTTTGTGATCCCTTTTGGCTCAAGGTCACTAAGGGACTTTTGTTAAGATTGTTGAGTAGCTCCATGCCATGTCTTTCTTTGTCATCTTCAGGTCCTGTAGCATGTTGTTTTGTTGCTCCGAAGAGGGCTTCATGATATGAAATTCCAGACAAGTGTTAATTCCAAGTCTGAGATCTGTTTTACCATTTGCGTTTTTGCCATGCTTGTTTGAACCTCTTAATGGATGAATTGGCCGTAGCTCAGTGCTAGTCTTTTGTTAAGCATCTTGAATGCTTTCCTGCCATGTATTTTGATGCCATGTTTGAGTGCTGTAGCATGTTCATCTCATTGCATTTAGATGCCTACTTGTTGTAAATCGCAGACCGGTGTCATATTTGAATCGCTTGCCATTTCCAAACCGTAACTCCGATTCCGGCGTTCTTTATATCGTTTTCAAGCGATTTCATCCCATCTTTCCAGTGGCACACTTGGTTTTCCTAGTTGAGGCCAGGTTCATGCATTTCCTGTCATATCTTGCATATGCATCCCGCATAGCATATCATCTTTGCATCGTGTTGTTTGAGTTTGCACGTGGTTGATTGTATCCTTGTTGCTTGTTTGTCTTGTTTGGGTAGAGCCGGTAGACGAGTTCACTAACGAGGAGCCCGTTGAGTTTGCTTTCGAGGATCCAGTCAACTCTGACAACTTTGCAGGCAAGATGATCATACCCTCGAAATCACTACTATCTTTGCTATGCTAGTTTGCTCGCTCTTTTGCTATGCCAATGCTACGATGCCTACCATTTGCTTGTCAGCCTCCCAAATTGCCATGTTCAGCCTCTAACCACCATTGTCCTAGCAAACCGTTGATTGGCTATGTTACCGCTTTGCTCAGCCCCCCTCTTATAGCGTTGCTAGTTGCAGGTGAAGATTGGAGTCGTTCCTTGTTGGAACATTTACTTACTTGTTGGGATATCATTATATTGCCATGTTATCTTAATGCATCTATATACTTGGTAAAGGGTGGAAGGCTCAGCCTCTCGCCTAGTGTTTTGTTCCACTCTTGCCGCCCTAGTTTCCGTCATATCGGTGTTATGTTCCCGGATTGTGCGTTCCTTACGCGGTTGGGTTATAATGGGAACCCCTTGATAGTTCGCCTTGATTAAAGCTTTTCCAGCAATGCCCAACATTGGTTTTACCATTTGCCGCCTAGCCTCTTTTTCCCTTGGTTTTCCGGAGCCCGAGGGTCATCTTATTTTAACCCCCCCCCGGGGCCAGTGCTCCTCTGAGTGTTGGTCCGAACTAGAGTCCTGTGCAGCGCCCCCTTAGGGAAACTCGAGGTTTGGTTTTAGTTGTATGGAGAGCTCATCTGAGTGTGCCCTGAGAACGAGATATGTGCAGCTCCTATCGGGATTTGTCGGCACATTCGGGCGGTGTTGCTGGTCTTGTTTTAACCTGTCGAAATGTCTTGTTGTACCAAGATACCGAGTCTAATCGGAATGTCTCGGGTGGAGGTTTATTCCTTCGTTGACCGTGAGAGCTTGTCATGGGCTAAGTTGGGACTCTCTTGCAGGGATTGAACTTTCGAAAGCCGTGCCCGGTGTTATGGGCAGATGGGAATTTGTTAATATCCGGTTGTAGATAACTTGAACCTTAATTTAATTAAAATGAATCAACCGTGGGTGTTACCGTGATGGCCTCTTCTCGGTGGAATCCGGGAAGTGGACACAGTGTTGGAGTTATGTTTGCGCAGGTTGCTCTCTAGTTTCTCGCTTGCGCTTTGCCTCCTCTTCTCGCTCTTTTTTGCAAATAAGTTAGCCACCATATATGCTAGTCGCTTGCTGCAGCTCCACATATATTTTACCTTACCCTTCCTATAAGCTTAAATAGTCTTGCTCGCGAGGGTGCGAGATTGCTGAGTCCTTGTGGCTCACAGATTACTATTACACCAGATGCAGGACCCGATGATACAGCTCCAGATGGCGCGCTTGAGCTCAAGTGGGAGTACGATGAGGATTCTCAGTGTTACTATGTTTCTTTTCCTGATGATCAGTAGTGGTGCCCAGTTGGGGTGATCGGGACCATGTCGCTTGTTGGGTTGTCTTTTATTTTGGCGCCATAGTTGGGCCATGAGTGTTTGGATGATGTATGTTATTTATGTACTTGATTGAGGTGGCGAGTGTAAGCCAACTATGTTGTCCTTTTTCTTTATCTATATTACATGGGATGTTTGTGAAGATTACCCGACTTGCGACATATGCCTTCAATGCGATTATGCCTCTAAATCGTGCCTCGACACGTGGGAGATATAGTCGCATCGAGGGTGTTACAGTAGCGCCGCCTGGCCGGGCAAGTTCAAGCCAGATCTGTCTCCTCGCTATGACGGTACCGTCGACCCCGCGGAGTTCCTGCAGCTCTATGAGCTAAGCATCAAAGTGGCCAACAGTGACGAAAAGGTCATGGCGAACTGGCTTCACATGGCTCTCAAGGATGGAGCTCGCTCCTGGCTCCTGAACCTGCAGCACGGCTCGATCTCCTCTTGGGATGAGATGCGTGACCGCTTCATCGCCAACTTCCAGGGCACTCGCGACCGTCCACCGGCCGCAGGTGACCTACGCCGCATCAGGCAGCAGCCAGTAGAGACCCTCCAGAAGTACATCCAGCGCTTCAACAACACCCGCCTCAAGATCCCCAAGGTCACAGATGAGGCCATCATCTCCGCGTTCTCCGACGGTGTCCGTGACGTCAAGATGAAGGAAAAGCTCACCATCCACGAGGAGCTCTGCACATCTCAGGAGTTGTTCAACCTGGCGAACAGGCGCGCAAGAGCTGAGGAGGGGCGCCTCTCTCTCCTTGAGCCGCCAGCTGTGGGCACGGAGGAGAAGAAGGCCAAGGCCAAGGACGTAAAGCGCAAGGAGGTAGCTGTGCTCGCAGCGGAGCCCGACATCAAGCGAGGCAGAGATCAACCCGAGTCATCGAAGTGCGGCCGCCCATTATGCGCCTTCCACAACCTGAACACCCACAACACCAGCGACTGTCAAGAGCTCAGAGCCATACGCAAGGGACGCTACGGTCGACGCCCCGAGCGCAATGACCGGGGCTACGACCGCGGAGGAGGACGTGGAGGTGGACGTTGGGACGACCGTGGCCCGTGCCAGGAGTGGCGCGACCAGCCTCGTGAGGACCGCTGGCAGGACCAACCTCGCAAGGGCGCCTGGAGGGACCCGCCTCGTGAGGATCGCCCCCAGGGCAATGCCAGTCTTCCCCCGCTGCCACCACCAAGAAGGAACGACCACCACCACTAGGACGAGGGGCCAGGGGCTTTCAGGAGCCGCGTGCGATCGCCTGCATCTTGGGCGGCGCCTAGGCCCCAGCCTCTCAGCGCACCTTCAAGCAGTTTGCTCGCGAGGTGAATGCGATGCTCCCCAAGCTCGAGGCTACGCGCCCGCTCAGGTGGTCCCAATGCGCCATCACTTTCAACTCGGCGGATCAGCTCAAGTGCACGGCCATCGCTAGCACCCTCCCTATGCTGTGTTCCCCAGTCATCAACAATGTGCAGGTCACCAAGATTCTCATCGACGGCGGCGCAGGGCTCAACGTCTTGTCCATCGACACCTTCGACAACCTCCAAGTGCCATATGAGCAGCTCCAGCCCACCAAGCCTTTCTCAGGAGTGACCGACGGCTCTACCATGCCGATAGGGCAGGTCCGCCTGCCTGTCACCTTCGGGGAGCGCAAGAACTACCACACCGAGCTCATCGACTTTGATGTCGCGCACATCCGCCTGCCGTACAATGCCATCCTCGGGTATCCAGGCCTGGCCAAGTTCATGGCAGTCACTCATCACGGCTACAACGTTCTCAAGATGCCAGGAAGCGGAGGAATCATCACGGTCCTGTATGAAGAGAGAGATGCGGTGTGCTCCCTTGAGCGCGCCTTTCAAGCCGCTGCAATCGATGACCCCAACAACAGAAATGAAGGCCCTCTGGAGACCATCCCCAAGAAGAAGCATCTGCGCCGCGTAGGACCTCAGGAAGACGGCGTCGCGGCAGAAGCCACGTCAGGACCAGCGCCCGCTCCAGGGGCGCCTCCCTCCGTCGCATAGGGAGGCGCGCCCGGCGCCCTCCTTAGGCAGGGCTCGGGGGCTCTCTTCTGGAGGGCCTCAGACCTTGCCAACCTCACAAGGGAGGCGCTTGGGCACCACTTGAAAGCGTGCTTCACGACACGTGACCCTCAGGAGAGCACAAGGCAAGGAGTGCCCACCACTCAGGAGTTCATCACCAAGACCATCCAGGAACTGCAAGAAGCAAGAGCCATGCATAGTGACGACCGCCCACAAGGCGCAGCTCCGCATCCTGGCGAGGATGCTGGGCTACGTGTCTGCATCGACGTCCCAGGGCTCAACAGGGCCGCATCTCAGGAGCGTTTCTGGCCTTCGCGTGTGGGCCGTTGCGAGGGCCCGCCGCACAGCTACGTTCGTATGCCCTTTGGCTTGCCGAGCATGGCGTCGGCCTAACAGTGCAACATGCGACGTGTCCTGACGGCTCAGGAAGCCAGGTACCACGCCGTTCTGGAGGAGATGGAGACGGCCTTCAGGGAACCTCCCGAGCCCCCAGAGCCTCCTAAGGCTCAGGGACCTGGCAACGCATGAGGAGTCATTTCTTCAACGCACGCCTTCAGCTGCACCAACTCTACTCCGTCTACAGAACAAGGTGACATCTTCCAAGCTCGTTTAGCTGGGAGCGCCCCTCGGGCTACATTATTCCCAGGCCGTGTGGGTCCGTCCCTGCGACATGTATCCCTTTTGCTTATATCTTCAGCTTACCTTGTTGGGGGCGCCCCTCGGGCTGCATCATCCCCAAGATGCTCGGGCCGGACCCGGTGGCATGTACCTTCCTGCATTTGTCCAAGTTGATCTGCTCTCCATGCTTAACCTGCCAACTGCTATCACCTGCTCGATCATCGCCTCCCCCGGGGTCTCCACACAGGCACAGTGCTGGTGCATGGGTTCGTCCCTGCCACGCTGACAAATCTGAGTGGTCGAGCTCTGGCTCGCGGCACGCCCCGCGCATGTCACCTCACCAGGCCCTCAATGCCTTCTCCTCATCCAGAGCAACCAGAGGCAGGCTGACAGCTGTAACTGCAAACATTGTTTCTTCTTGTGCCTGTTCATAGGGACCCCGTGGGAAGGATAGAAGGCGGCACCGCGAGTCTCCTTTCCTCTCGTGCAATTCGCTTGCGCATTAAAAGGGGGGCTCCTGAGCATCGCGACTCAGGAGCTCTTACTGGCTCTCCAGCCCTCACCCCTGGCCTTGACCACGGCATCACGACCTGGCATACCAGCGGCGGCTGAGCTCGCTCGAGGGCCGGGACCTGAGGACGTAGAGCACTAAGGAGAGCATGAGGGGAAGGAAACTCGTATGGGCCAGCCTAGCTATGCCGCACGAGTAGGCGCGCAGCCCTAGCGCAACGTCAGGAGTCGCCATGAGATCAACAAGATAAGTCCCGCACTCGGATCGGCTACATGCTTGGGCCTAATGGTCGCTCACACCTTGCCGCAGCCCCGTTGCGGCCACGTCAACTCCCTTTCTTGCCTTACCATGGCTGCTTGAGCGCTAAGGGGGACCTCCTGAGCATCGCGCCTCAGGGGCTCTTACTGGACCTCGGGCCGCACACCTCCTGGCCTTGACCACGGTACGCGACCTGGCATACCAGCGACGGCTGTAGCCTGCCTGGGGACCGGGACCTGTCCGCTTAGAGCAACAAGCTATCGCGAGGAAAGAAAGGGGGGATCGAGCCTTAATGAGACATGCGTTCACCAAATTTTCATAACAGGGAAGATAAGCACAAAGGACATTACGGACCCTTACATGCCCCCACGGGGTAATTCATGATTCATTGCAGGAAACGAAAGCCGATGCTAGGAGAAATCCTATCTACATCCTTCCATGGTGGACGCCATCATCAACAGTGGGCCACAAGAGGCCGGCGCCAACCCCATCCAGATCAGCTACGGCAACGCCCGGACGCCGCAACTCTGCTCCGAGGGCGGAGAGAGCTCGGGGGCATGTAGCTGTCGTCGCTCGTCTCCGGAGTCTCGTAGAGCTCAGGAGAGCTGCTGGACTCCCAAGGGCTGCTGCTGCTGGAGTGGTCATGAGCGGGGCGCACATCAGCCTTGCGCTCCTCTCCGGAGCAGCACTCCAGGCGGCGGCCCTCGGCATCGAAGACCTTGGAGAAGAGCGTGGAGGCGCCGTTGAACTCGAAGTGGATCGTGAGGGCGCCCCTCGCACGGCAGACCCGCGCGATCTCGCCCCAGCCGCGCATCATGAAGATCTTGTCGGTGGGGACCGCTTCGATCTCCGCTCCGGTCGCCGGGAGGCTGCAGTCGGCGTGCTGCAGCCAGAGCTCGAGAGGCCCCCTCGGCGGCATCACATCGGAGAAGAACCGAGGGAAGCGGATCCAGGAGCTCGGAGGCATCGGCGCCCACAGCACCAACTCGCGTGAAGGAGTCAGCGGCGTGAACCCCAGGGGCGACGACCCGCGTCACCGTGGCGCGGCGACCCTGAATGCGGCGTGGGCGGCGCTGCTCGTCACCCCATCCTCCCGAGCCTTCGGCTTGGGCGTACAAGGGCAGCGGGTGCCCCGGAGGAGGCCGCTCGCACCAAGGCCTCAACACCACCTGCATCGCCGCCTCATCACGGCAATGGATCAACCTCTTCTTCGGCGGAAGAGGCCCCAGATCAATGCGGGGAGCCTTTCCTTTCTCTTCAGTAGAAAACTTTCTGATAGGCGCCATTGTTGTTGGCAGTGGAACAAGGAGGAAGAAGCAAGCAAGTGAGGAAGAGATGGGCAACGGGGGCTCCACCCCCTCCCCATTTATAGCAAGAGAAGGCCAACCGGCGTCTCCCACGATTGCAGGTAATGATGGTTTTCCTTTGCATGTCGCAGGGCTTGCCAAGTCGTGCAGTTGCCAAGGCAGCGTGGGGAAGCGGAGATGCCCACGTCCAATCAATCGCCACATGTCAATCGAGACCGCAGGCTTTTGGGGGCCCGCGGTGCTCCGAACTTGGCCCTTGGCTTCGCCGCGAAGCCAAGCCCGAGCGCACCTTGGGCCCCGGGGCTACCGTCGGTGTTCTGGGAACGGGGGTCCCCAGACTTGCCTGCCTGCGGCCCGCGGCGTGGCTGAGCCTGCAGGCCGTACGACCCATCTTCACCAGCAAAGCATCCAAGACCTTGCGAGGCGGACGACGCAAGGCCTCCTCGGGAGTGTCCTAGCCAGGCAGGCTCACGAGGAGCGGAGATATCAAGGCGGGGCAAACCTCACGAGACCCTTGTGACGTGAGCCATGATGCACGGCACCAGGCACGCGCCAGGCGGGCGCCAGCGCGCGCAGCGTTCTCGTTTCCTCTTTGATGCTAAGGAGGCCAGTGCAGGCGAGGAGTACCGAGGCATCAGACAAAGGTTGCTATATTGGTGCAACGAGACCAAGACCAGGAGGACGGCAAGACGGAGGCCATCGTGGAGCCCAAGACGGCGTCACCACCAGAGCCTTTGGCAGACGAAGACCACTTTTGTCAGGATAGCTTGTACTAGCTGTCCCCCTTAGAATTAGCCCGCCATTGTTGGCTCCCTTCTCGCTCGATATTTTGGAAGAGGACCAGGGACTATATAAGTAGAGCTAGCCACCATAGTAGAGGCATCGGATCCTGGCTTGATCCAACCCGATCGAGAGCCTACTCACAAGAACACCTCAACCTCAAGAGGCCGTTCTTCCCTTGTACTGTTCATCACCAGCCCTAGAGGCAATCCACCACCACCACACTGGAGTAGGGTATTACACCACAACGGTGGCCCGAACCAGTATAAACTTGTGACTTTCTGTGTTGCGAGTTGGTCGAGTTCGTCCGCGAGATCTTACTGAGTTAGGGCGTAGATTGGTGGGAAGGAAAGACTTCGCGCGCACCCCAGTGTTCGAACCTTAAGGGTTTGCCGGAACCCCACATCCGACACCATCCACTCGACACTCTTTTCTAAGAAGTATACAAACATCGAATACTTCATGCTTAAGCTATTTCCTTTTCACTACTGTTTGTTTGCAGGTGATGCTAAAACTTGGTTCAATAAATTACCACCTAGAAGTATAACTAACCATAAAGATTGTCTCTTTGCTTTTATGGATAAATGTACTGCCTTTACACAAGTACTCTCTCCGTCTCAAAAATCTTGTATTAGATTTGTCTAAATACGGATATATCTAATACTAAAATGTGACTTGATACATCCGTATTTAGATAAATTTAAGACAAAAATTTTGGAACGGAGGGAGTATCATGTTGTAGTTAGATATATTCATATTTTGTTTTCAAACCCACCACAACATGGACGTTCATGGAGAAATATATGACTGGGGTATATGATTGCCACGCCTAATGTCGACCTATTCTTGCGAAATAATGGGCCTGAAAAGATAATTAGGCAACAAGGACTCCGTGGCCCAATGGATAAGGCGCTGGTCTACGAAACCAGAGATTCTGGGTTCGATCCCCAGCGGAGTCGATTTTTTATTTCTTGCGCGCCATTCCGTTTGCCGCGCGCACAGCC
This sequence comes from Triticum monococcum, assembly GCA_034509565.1. NCBI lineage: Eukaryota > Viridiplantae > Streptophyta > Magnoliopsida > Poales > Poaceae > Triticum > Triticum monococcum. The sequence goes on along the minus strand of CM067845.1, from coordinate 357,465,433 downwards.
AAAAGGCCTTGCCGCCATTTCGCAAAATTCCCCACCAAAACTGACCACATCGCCCGCGCTCTCTCCCTCTGCCATTTTTTGCGGCCTGAAGCGAAGAAGACGAGAGGAGATGGCGGCGAAGGAGGCTGACGGGGACCGCTTCATCGAGATGGTGTCGGCGGGGGCGCTTTACCGCGGCGGCGAATGGGAGCGCAAGTACTGGAGCTGCTCAAGGGTTTGCTCTCCGTCCCTCTTCCTCCCTCCCCTAGGGTTCGCGTCCTATTCCCAATCGAGGCATCGTCTTCCCCTTTCCTCTCTTAGGTCTCGTCAGTTGAATTTACATGTGGAATCCATGGTCGGTGTACTCCCTAACACTTCACCTCTCCTTGTTTGCTCACCCAAGGGCAAAGATCGGTACCCGTACCCAGTGGGCTATCACGCCGTCCGCCATTTCTCCGGGCTATCGTACGCCATGGAGATCCAGCAAGGACCCAGAGGGCCTGTATTCCAGGTTCACACAAACAAACACAATCTTCTGTACTACTCCTACCACTGATTACCACCTTCTGCTGCCTGGATGGTGACCCACTGCAAACGAAATCAACAGTGATGGGCTCAATCTGCAGGTCACATCCACCGAGGGAGATTGCGCGACAGGGCAGACACCGGATATAGCTTGGAAGAACTTCCACAAGAAGACAGGGGCCAAAGTCAGGGACTGGCAGAGGGTGGGGAGCTTCCCTCAGAAGATTGACGGTGTCGAGGCATGCTCTTCATATCCATTTATTTAGTTACATGAACCTGTGCATTGCAATGAAAATGTTCCTTCCTAGTTCGCTTTTCCCAGGAAGCTCATGGCCGAGGGCATTGCCCATCCCCCTGTACACTTTCTGTAAAACCATATATGGACGTTTAACAAGTTATAGATGGTTTGCCATCACTCACATCAGAATCTACTGGTATGACTACAAGCATAACTTTTTTTGATGTATGACAAGAAAGGAACTATGTAGACAGATAAACAAGTAACAACCACTTTGGTGCAACCAATTGAGTACTACAGCTCCAGGGCCCTGTCACGTTCACAGAGTTATATCATTTGAATCCAGATAGTTGTTCCAACATGAGTCAGCAACCTACACTGAATCAATATAAAAGCAGACCATGACCATTGCTATTCTTGATTCTTGTTAAACTTTTCAATAGACCATAACTGAGTGCCTTCAACACTGTTTACCAAAGCCAGATTATAAATGTTTAGCTTTGCTGTTGTCTTGTGCAGCTTTTTGGGTTCAAAAATGCATCTGTTCAGAGACTGCTTCGTCAGCTTCTAGTAGATTCGACTGGATTTGGAATAGACATGCCTTCTCCAAAAATTTATGGTGCTGCTTCACCGTCAACTGATACGGTTGCAGCTGATGTTTCTGATGATCACGAAGAGCAGCATGTTTGTTTGGACAAGACAGTTGTAACTGCTAGAAGAAGTATGAACCCGATCCAGGAGGAAGGTACTGCTAAGAGAGCCCACAACCAGGATATGTTGACTTCAGTTGATAACAGCACAGTAGAGTTGGATAAATCTGCTTGTCAAAGTTTCAACAAGGTATGTTGATTTTTTTAGGATTTTCCCCTTGCAGTATACTTAATGTTTGACTACTTTTGACATTATATTTGTTGGTTCAACTGCAAAATAAACTACATCACAGCTTACCGTGGATGAAACTATCGTTCGTTGCATAGGATGTGGTCCACCATCAGATATGGTGCTTGCTTTTAACTTTTTTATCTATACTCCACCTAGATCATATACTTAATCTCTTCTACATCAACAAAGTAAATGTCGTACATTATCCACTGAAATGGATGGTTGGAGCTCTCCTATTCATCCCATAGAGTTCGAATGTTAGAGGAACTGACCGAGAAAGAAAAATAGACCACTAGTGTCACATAGTTTGTTTGAATTTTCTGTTGTTTCAGAAAACTTTATTTCATGAGTATGACGTTGAATGGTTAGCATTAGCTGACTTTGAGGTAATTCTTTCTAGCTTCAGGAATTAGAATTGCGCTCTAGAAAGCCATATATTTTTTAATTTGATCTTAAGGAGTTACAGAGCTTTGCGCACTGAATACCATCTGGCAATATCCCTTTTATGAAAATAATTCTTTCTAGCTTCAGGAATTAGAATTGTGCTCTAGAAAGCCATATATTTTTTAATTTGATCTTAAGGAGTTACAGAGCTTTGCACACTGAATAGCCATCTGGCAATAACCCTTTTATGAAAATAATGAAGGGCAAATTTTTGGATCATAGCTGTTATACTTATAGTCTGGATGGGAATATGTCTTGGTTTTACAATGAAGAAATTATTCTGTACCCTAGCCAGGATATTAAGGACTTAAATGTTGATTATCACGTTCTTAAACTCTGTCATGTTTTAGCTGCTGGTTAGATGTCTACCTGCGTATTCTTTTAGCAGCTCTGAATTTTGACTCTAGTTTATAGTTGAAAGGCCAGTATTTGATAACGACATTTACTTTTCAATGTTCAAGGGAGATCCTGTAAGCAACTCACAGTTGTCTGTTGTTTCTACTCCAATATGCATGCCTCCATTGCTGGAGGAAATACCCTGTGATTCAAAATGCACTCTGGTTAATGATAATTTGGGAGATTATGTTCCAAATTCATCTCAGGAAGATGGTTTATCTTCCAGTTCTTATTTAGGCTCTGAAAAGTCTGACTTGGAAGCAGCAGAGAAGGAAGTAGCTAGGTCTATGATGACATTTTTGCTTCCCCAAGCTATCCCCCTTCTGGAGAAAACTTACAGAAGAAGGAAGGTTAAGCAAAAAAAGAAAGAAGATGCAGTTTTAGCGAGAAGTGTTGCAGCTCAAAATCCCTCTGCTGATGGTTGCAAAGGTAATTATTGTTCATTCTATAGGAAATATATGTTCCATTGACCCATTTTACAAAAAGATAAGTATATCTTCTGTAGAAATTTGATTTATCATAATCAAGAAATATCCCTTTTTTGGAAAAGCGAAACTTTCTTTGGCAAAGCAGCTTACAGAAATAAAACCCTACGAGTTTCACAACATTTGACCGATAATTTTTCCCAGTGTGCAAGAAATATATGGTTCTTCTGAACAGTTTCTTGCCTTCAGCAGGTGCCACTTCGCCTACAAGTGTTGGTGAAGGGAATATGAATGGCTCTCAAACACATGTACACAAGGAACCTCTGTGTGAGGCGGTTAAAGACATCGGTCCTAATGATGATTGCATGAAAGAACAGATCTCTAAATCAGACGACATGAAAGCCGTTGTCGCAGATAGTTTTGAGGATGATGGACAGATTGGGGGTGACAGCAGATCCAAACCTACGGGTGCTCACCATGAGTTTGATGATGCATGCTCTAAGGAACCTAACGAGAACTTAAAGTTGTTAAAGAGCACAAGGGAAAATCATGCTCAATTTTCTGAGAGTCAGGTTGAGGTACACAATAGAAAGGATATTCCTGATGTGGTATATGATCATGAGAAAGGTCAGTATGTTTTGTCTGATTCGCTCCTTGCTTGTCTAGAGGAAGAGTTTGGCATGGATGATAGTTCCCACCCCGCGCACTACGATCATGGTAACAGCAATGTTGAACCAGTGCAACGCCAACAGCAGTTGAAGGACCCAAAAGAAGGCAACAATGGCTCTTCAATATCCACAGACAGGGCAGGTGACAAGAACATGGGCAATGGGCACGATGTTTCTCATGCACTTTCAAACATTAATCATGTGAATGGTCTACTATCCAAACACCCAGGAACATCAGCAAGAGGATCAGATCATCATCTAGAACTTATGGGCTGCTACCTGCACCCGATGCCCGTCTTGTCTATCATGCTGAACACCAAAGACAGTAGCAGCTTACATATTTATGTACTTTGTGGATCTTCAGAGAGCTGTAAGAGATTTCTCTACGTATATGACATCACTCTTAATGATCACCATGAGAAACCACCTAATTTTGTCGGTTACACTACCCTTCTACTACCCTCATTGGAGCAGGCTTCTACCGGGAATGTAAGAGCTTTCTATGTATAGAACTTTTTGTCAGTTAAGAAATAATATTCATTTGTATGATACTTTTTCTTTTGCTTCAGTCTACACTTGGAAGATCCGGGATGCAGTTTACACCTGATGGGCAGTTTCTTGTCCTCCTTAGCAGTATACGGATACCATGTTGCAGGTTGTAATCTTATCCTTTTGTGCCATGCAGGAAATGTTTGACACGCCCTTATATTGATGCTAATCACATAACTTATTGACAGGATGCAAAGCATTGATTGTTCATGCTCCTTGTGTAAAGTGGATCAGTGCGGTGACAATTCTCTGAAAATTGTATCTGTTAACTTGGGCTACATCTCGCTGTTGACCAAATTGATGCCTTCTGGGACAGTGTCTTGCTTTTTGATATCTGAGCCAAATTATGTTGTAGCAGCGGAAGACAGCAGAAACTTGCATGTATGGATTATGGTCACTGGATGGAGGTACAATTGCTTATAAGCATTAAAATGTTTCCTTTCTCCCAAATTTTACGGCCTGCATGGTGTGACACATTTCCAGTGTTATTTGTGTTGTTAAATGTTCAAATGACTGCCACATTATTCTTTATTATACAAAGGTTTGCCTTGTTATATTGTTGTAAGCTTAGTTATCTGGTTAATGCGTATCAACCCATTTTTGTTATATGAAAGTTGGAGGCATCATGTCCATTCTGAGATGAATTTCTTATATTCATCATAAAACAAAGAAAACTACTCAACTTATTTGGTTGCAAATTAGTCATGTATAAGAAAAACATTGGCATTCATTAACAACTACAATTCTGTTTTCAGTTATAGGGCTCCTAATATATGTATATAATATCTCACCATACTATTAGAGTTGTGGCTACTTCATTGTCATATAAGCGGCTATGTAATTATCTATTTGTACTCTACCAAAGTACTAAGAGAGTGAACGTTCTGAAATGATAAGGAACTTGCGCTAGATCTTTCTAGACATAAACACACCAAATTCCTATGAACTTGTTAAAACTTTTAAAACGTTTATAAAAAACCAATGTATGCTGAAATATTTTATTGAGTTCTGTATAACATCAAGAAAGAAGTTGCCTAAAGATCTGACTGGCTCTTTTTATGTTCTACTACTCTTCCTTCACTGAAAGACAATTCATTCTATTTGATGATAAATTGAAGTTGTTCTGTTGCATATTTCCTTTTGAAAGTGTTTGTGCTCCGAAGTTGTGAAATACAACTCTAATGTTCCAATAAGCACTCTAATATTATCTCAAATTTCGACTTAAAGAGAAAAACCATCTATGCGGAGGTTTTGTATAAGCGTACTTTGTGACAATTATATGTACCACGTCAGGGTCTGTTACCAGAAGAATAACAGAACGACGAACACAACCCCGAGTACATAGGTTCAATGCACAAATCAATCAGATAGTTTATTTTTTGCTGCCTGATGGCTAACGAGACCTATGTAGTTCTGAACGCACAACAAAGACATTGCTGTTTTTGTTTCTGCCTTGTAGATGCCCAAGTAAATGAATACATGTTTTGTCAGCTGCACTTTTTTCATACTTGCAAAGTATTTTTATACTTACGATACTTTCAGTATATTTGCAATGCATTAGTTGTTACTAAGTTCATGTTGATGTTGCCTTTTGCTAGACATTCCTATTAGAGATGCATTGTATTCACAGGATGTCTCTTTCTGACTTAAGATATACACTTGAAGATTGCTGTACTAACTCTGGATGGACGTCAACTAATCACAATATTGTGTCTGTTTTACAGTGTGATCTCTGAGGAGTATGTCATTTCTAGTTCCGGTAATGTGGGTCCCTCAATACTGGAGCTTAGAAAAATGCCAAAAAGCAGCTCTCTCATTATTGGCCATGATGGCGCAGGTGGCTTTTGTTTGTGGTAAGTTACGATCCTTCCCTCTTGACTGTTGGACATGTGTCGAATATATGCGTACGAGTTAGGCTATAGTTGGACTTGTAATTAGCGGAGGGTTATGTGCTTGAGTCGAACCGTGTAACCCTGGCCTATTATATAAAGCTACCGCAGGGTAGCCAAAATAGACCAGACAAAAGCTGGTAGGCTAGACAGAGATCACGAAAGGGGCGGTCTGGTCGGACATGGCGGGTGGTCGGAGACGCTGTTGGATGACCTTGGTGGGCTTACTGTCGTTGTACTATATGATTTAGTACATGGGGAGGAGTGACCATAGTCATGCCCGGGGACGTAGCCGATGTTCGGTGAACCTCGTTAACAAATCTAGATGTCGTTACTCGTGCTTGTGTTTGTCCTTGTATAATCGACCGCACCTTGGATTTTCTAACATAGACATCATTATCTTAATTTTGTCACTATGGGGTTGGATGATGTGCCATGCAACTATTCTTGCATGAACTTTCATCAGTATCTTCTATGTGAGACACTAAAGAACCAGTTGCCAAGTGAGGGCCAAATTCAAGGTTCAACGAGTCTAAATACAATATTACGCCCTACTTTTACAAGCAAAACAACAGGTACTACTATATTAGAAAACTTATGTGAACGTCTCATTAGAAAGCCTCCCATGTTCAAGAGCCAGTGCTCTTTGAGTGGTCAAAATCCAAAAGACAAATTGGATATTGGAGAATTCAGCAACTGTAGGAACTAGCAACGAGCTATAGAAGTAGATTAGAAGGAGACGGCTAGGATTATCATAGGCTTTTCCCTGATAGGCGAATCAGCACTAGTGTGTGCTCTGAAGTGAAAGATAATATTTTTGGTAGAGTCGAGAAACTGGGAAAACGACGGTCGAAGAAACGAAAACGCTCTCGCCCGAGCCGCTTGACCGCTCCTCTTCCTCACCTCTCCTCATCGCCGCCGGGCGAAGCTCGGTTGGTGTCGGCGGCGGTGGGATCCTCTGACCTCCCTCCCCTGTTGCTCGCGGCGCGGGCACGGCGGCTTGGCAAGGACGCGTCGCTCGCGCGGGGCGGGGCGGCTTGCCGGTAGAGCGGCGGTGACTGCGCGGTTGTTGGGCGGCCAGCGAGGTGGAGTTGGCGGGGACGGCTTTGCTGCGGGTGGTGTCGTCGCCGGCCCAGATCCCCTTGTCGGCCGGCTCGGGCTGCGGCAGCTTGGGCCGGAGGGCACACTGCCTTGGCTGGCTGGTGCTCTGGCGAGGATGAGGGGCCTCCTGTTGTTGGCTGGCGGCGGGAGCAGCTTGGGGGGTGGAGTGTGGCGGCACGGGGGCGGGCTGCGGCCTCGGTGGTGCGCCTCTGCTGCTGCAGGGCAGTTCGGGGCTCCCCTTGGGGTCCCGACGTGGATTTGGGCTGCCATGGCGTGGTGGTGGCTCATAGCGGTGGTTTGGGGTGGCTCATAGTGGCGGTTGGACGTCTCTGGCGTTGGGCCGTCGGTGAACGGCCTGTTTCGGTTCCGACCCCTCTCCTCGTCGTCCGGGCACTACCCTCGTTGAAGGGCTGGCCTTCTCCCAGCCGCAGTCCAGTGCTCGTCTCGCGCCCGGCTGCAGAATCGAGCTCGTCTCGCGCCCGGTGCAGCAGGACGGGTCGCCGGAGGCCAATTTTGGCCGGCCTATCGGGTCTGGGCGCTGGGGGCTGCCCAGGGGTGTGAAAGGCGAGGCCTTTCCATTCGCCTCTTTGGTTGGGGTAGCGACGGGTCTTGGGTGAGATGGTGTCAAGGTCTTGGATGCCGGGGGCGGCGGCCCTGGTGGTGGTAGCGCGATGCTTATGGGCAGAGCCCGTGGCTTTGTGCTGTCCGGTGACCATGGCCGTGTGGGCGGCATGGTGGCTGGGGTGTGGCGTTCGGTGGCGGTGAGTGTTGGCCAGGGTGAAAACCTGTTCTATCTTCGGACGGACCGGCGGCGGCGTAGCGCGTTCCCTTCTTGAAGGCGTCGTTGTGGCTCTCATCGATCATCGTGTTGCTCCAGGGGAAACTCTGATCCTTGGGTCGGGCAGTGGCGGTGCGTTAGCGTCGTAACCTTCTTGAAGGCACCGCCTTGGAGCACACGGTTCGTCATATGCGGCTTCTGTGCGAACTAGCGGAACGTCTTGCCTTCTCAGGCCGACGACTTCATGTTATATAGATGGGGCGCACCTCCCATAACAACGCATACATTCGGTTGAGATTACATACTTGGAGATCAAGAAAGGAGATAGAGATAAGAAGTTACATGAGATAAACATTATACTCAACAACCTAACCATCTCCTAAGATGCGCCTGTCATGTATGTTTAACACCCTCCCTTAATCACAACTCCATTAAGTTGAGATTATACTTGAAGTTTTCAAAGCTCTTGACAGGCAATGCCTTTGTGAATCCATCTGCAATTTGATCACTGGAATGCACAAAACGAATGTCAAGTTGTTTGTGAGCCACCCTTTCTCTGACAAAATGAAAATCTATCTCAATGTGTTTGGTCCTCGCATGAAACACTGGGTTAGCTGAAAGATAGGTGGCACCAAGGTTATCACACCACAAACATGGGGCTTGTTTACTCTTTATACCAAGTTCCTTGAGCATGGATTGAACCCATATGATTTCAGCTGTGGCATTTGCCAAAGCCTTATATTCTGCCTCTGTACTAGATCTGGAGACTGTAGCTTGCTTGCGAGCACACCATGAAATTAAGTTGGGTCCAAAGAAAACAGCAAAACCACTAGTAGAGCGTCTATCATCAAGACAGCCTGCCTAATCAGAATCAGAGAATGCATTGACAAGTGTAGAGGATGACTTGCTGAAATTAAGACCCATGCTTAATGTGTTTTTGACATATCTAACTATCTGTTTGGCAGCAGTGAGATGAACAGTTGTAGGTGCATGAAGGAACTGACATACTTTGTTGACAGCAAAAGAAATATCAGGCCTAGTAAGAGTAAGGTATTGAAGAGCTCCTACCAAGCTTCTGTATTTTGTGCTGTCCTCTTAAGTCAAGAGAGTTCCTTGTGTGAGAGATAATTTTTCTGAGCTGGATAGTGGACTAGGTGTAGGTTTACAACCTTGTAGACCAGCTTTTCTTACCAAGTCAACTACATACTTTTCTTGGGAGAGATGAAGTCCATCCTTGTGCCTCTTTACTTCAATCCCAAGAAAATAATGCAAGTCTCCAAGATCCTTCAAGGCAAAATCGCACTCAAATCTTTTAACAGTCCTGTGATAGCTTCATCAGATGAGCTTGTTACAATAATATCATCAACATATATTAGGACAAATATGCATGTATTGGACTTGCTGTAGATGAACAGAGAGGTGTCAGACTTTGAAGGAATAAAACCAAGTGTTTGCATTTTGTGACAGAGACGGGAGTACCATGCTCTTGGTGCCTGTTTCAAACCATAAAGTGCTTTGTCCAACTTGCAGATATGAGAGGGTGCACTTTTACTTATAAACCCAGGAGGTTGTTTCATATATACCTCCTCTTCCAGAACACCATGAAGAAACGCGTTCTGAACATCAAGTTGCCTGAGACTCCATCCCTTGAAAACAATGATAGACAAAACAAGATGGATAGTGGCAGCTTTAACAACTGGACGAAATGTGTCCTTGTAATCTATGCCATATCGTTGTTTAAAACCCTTTGCAATGAGCCTAGCTTTGTAGCGATCAATAGTTCCATCAGATTTCCTTTTGATTCTGAATACCCACTTGTAATCAATTAAATTTTTACCTTGCTGTGGGGGAACTAAATGCCAAGTTTTATTTTTCTTGAGTGCCATGTATTCTTCGTTCATAGCATTTTTCCACCTTTCATCACCGAGTGCTTCCTCAAGCGTCTGTGGTTCACCTGTAGAACAAACTATACCATATTTGGTTATGTGTTTATAATTAACGGGATGTATTACCCCATGCTGTAGTCGTGTACGTTGTGACGGTGCAACAGCGGGATCCCCAGCCACAGAGAATCCCGGAGCAGAAGCTCCTGTAGCAGAATCTGCTCCCGTCGGATCTTCTGTGGCAGTTTGATCAGGTGCAGCATCTTCAGTTGGCGTAGAAGATCCTGGGGCCTCATCATTGGTGGATGATGGCGTATCCGCCTCGGGTTGGGCGCCAGTCAGGTGCGTGGACGCGTGTGTAGTCCGTGCCAGATCCCGTAGCAGGCCCGGGCCCCGTGTCAGACCGGCGAGTCGGGTCGCGCCGCTTGTACGTGACCGGCTGGTCACGGAATCGCGCGCCGTCCTGACGAGCCGCGGGCTGCCGCGTGCCGGACGAGGGTTGGCACGGAGAGAAGCTCGGGCCGCCACCAGTTGAGGCGTGACGCGTGGCGCGCGCTGGGCTGGGGACAGCAGCGCTGTCGCTGGCGTGTCTACCGGCGCGGATCTCGAGGGGGATCGACTGAACTGCGGCTGTGGAGCCGATCCCGAGGAGGATTTGCCTCTTGGATGCGGACACATGTGATATTGAGCTGCCGGCGCGTTTTTTTCACTGATTTCTCCATTGTTTTCACTGTTATCTCTTGTAACATCATCAGAAAACTCATGCACACCATTAGTAGCAGGATTAGTCAACAGTTGATCATCATAATTCGGACCCCCTTGATCAAAGGTGGTGAGATGAGTGGGCAGGAGGAGAATTTCTTCTCGGAGGCGAGCACCGGCGTTTGGATGTAGGGTGGTGAATGGAAATTTTGTTTCGTCAAAAACGACGTCACGAGATATGTAGACACGGCCAGTGGATATATCTAAACACTTGACACCTTTGTGGTGAGGGTTATACCCTAGAAAAGCACATTGCTTTGAGCTAAGCATGAGTTTTCTTTTATTGTATGGGTGAAGATTGGGCCAACAAGCACACCCAAACACGCGAAGAGATTTATAGTCTGGTTTTGTGTGAAGAAGTCTTTCTACCGGAGTTTCATTGTTGATGACTCGACTAGGGAGCATATTAATGATGTGAACAACGGTAAGAAAAGCCTCATCCCAAAACTTGAGGGGCATGGAGGCCCCTGCCAGGAGAGCTAGCCCGACCTCAACTATGCGTCCATGCTTTCGTTCAGCAGAGCCATTCTGTTGATGGGCATGAGGGCATGATACATGGTGTGATATGCCAAGTGTTTGGAAGGAGTTTAGTTTGAAAGACACCGGATCTCTTTTTGAGGAGGTAAATCCATACAAACTTGCTATAGTCATCTATGAAGCTCACATAATACTCATGTCTACCAACAGAAGTGGGAGCAGGACCCCACACATCAGAGAAGATTAATTGAAGTGGTTTGGTAGAAACACTAGTAGATATTGGATAAGGTAATTGATGACTTTTAGCACATTGACAGGAATCACAAATAGTTTCGACATTTCGCTCACCAACAAATGGGAGTTTATTTTTCCTAAGCAATCTTTCAACTAAAGAAAAAGCAGCATGCCCTAATCGATTGTGCCACCGTGTTGACGAGACTTTGACAACACCATTGGCTTGTTTATTGAGTCTCCTAAGCTCCGGAATCAACGGGTAAAGCCCTCGAACACATCTACCTCGATAGAGAACCTTCTTCGTGGCCTGGTCCTTGATCAAAAAGAAATATGGATGAAATTCGAGGAAAATATGATTATCAAGGGCAATTCTATGAACGGGGAGGAGACTTTTAGCAGCACTAGGGACATGCAAAATTTTCTTGAGATGAATTGAACGGTGAGGGGTACGAAAAATAGAATGACCAATGTGACAAATCTGCATACCTTCTCTATTTGCCGTGTGGATGTGATCTTTGCCACGGCACTTTTCTTTCATGGTGACCTTCTCAAGCTCATTGGTGATGTGATTGGTGGCGCCGCTATCAACGTACCAATTTGTGTCGATGTCGTAGGATCCATCAGCCGCAACAGCCACTTTTTCTTCATCTTGGGAGTCATCGTCATCTTCATCATAACGGTACCAGCAATCCTTCGCGGTGTGCCCTGGCTTACCACAAATTTGGCAGCGAGGCATCTCTGGTCGGGCCCGAGTTGGACCGCTGCCATGACGACCGCGGGATGCACCAGAGCGGCCGTTGCCGCCGCCGCTGTTGCCGCCACCACCGTATCCTCCAGATCGCCCCTTGGCGCGAGAAGAGCCACCACCATGGCCACGCATCGCGGCGTTGGCAGAGGAGCGGAAGCCGCCGCTGCTCGAGTGATTGAACTGGGCCATGCGCTGGTCGAAGTTGCTGAGCATGGCGTAGAGCTCGTCGAGGGAAACCGGCGTGACGCGTGCGTCGAGGGCGGAGACGAGGGGCTGGTAGTCGACGTCGAGGCCGTGGATGATGTAGGAGATGAGCTCGTCGTCTTGGATGGCCTTCCCCGCAGCGGCAAGCTCGTCGGCAAGGCCATGGAGAGAGGCGAAGTAGGCGGCAACCGTCTGGTTGCCCTTTTGCGCGTTGATGAGCGCCGTCCTAATGTTCACACGGCTCATGGACTGCGAGGAAAACATACCTGCCAACGCTGTCCAGAGCGCGTGCGCCGTGGTGACCGTGGTCACCGCGATGAGTACCTCCTTGGAGAGGGTGCTGAGCAAGTAGCCCAACACGTGCTGGTCCTCCCGGACCCAGATTGGGTGGAGAGGGTTGGGCTCAGCGCTTTCTTTGCCATCCTTGTCCTTGGTGACGTGAAGCCTGGCTGGCTCTGGTGTGGTGCCGTCGACGTAGCCGAAGACGCCGGCGCCGCGCAGGTGAGGAGTGACCTGCGTGCGCCAGAGCACGTAGTTCGTGCATGTTAGCTTCTCGGTGACCTGCCCATTGAGGGTAGTCTGGGAAGCGCCGGAGGAGGAGAAGACATGGCTAGGCTCGTGTAGATGGGATCTCAGTAGATGGGAAGAGACGGGGCTCTGATTACCATGTGCGAACTAGCGGAACGTCTTGCCTTCTCAGGCCGACGGCTTCATGTTATATAGATGGGGCGCACCTCCCATAACAGCGCATACATTCGGTTGAGATTACATACTTGGAGATCAAGAAAGGAGATAGAGATAAGAAGTTACATGAGATAAACATTATACTCTAACAACCTAACCATCTCCTAAGATGCGCCTGTCATGTAGATATACGCCTGTCATGTATGTTTAACAGCTTCATCTCTTCGCGGTGGTGTGTTCACGGTGGAGGACCCCGATTGCTCTTGTAGTGTTAGGGGTGTTGTTGCGCTCAGCGCCTATGTATCCCGCCTTGGGTGTGTGCGTGTGTTGTCGTGGGATGCGTTTGTACTTGGGCTGTGGTTGATCATTGCTTTATATATAAAGCGGGGCGAAAGCCTTTTTCGGTAAAATGATATTTTGAAAATTAACATTTTAGAAATACTTCCATAAAACCTATGTGTTAAAGTTAATGAAAAATCCATATCTACTGCATAAGCATAACACTTTTTTTGCCAGCTCATACTTTCTGTGCATAAAAAGCTACTGGCGAACAGATGCTCGTTATCAACGTTTGTTTGTGATGTCAGCCAGTGCATCTTCCTATCTGAATTTTGATTTACTTTAAGTATGGTGGTTAGCTGGTCTACTACTTTTATGTATTCTCTTAGTAAACATCTGATTTGAGGGAGTCAACAATTTTCTTAGGGACATCTCCAAGCGAACACTTTTGTCAACTTTTGCAGCTCCAGGGAACATCGTCTTCCAGATTCTTCCTCTAGGCCTCTGTAGTTTACAGGAGGATGTCGTTCATTCTTCAGTTGATGACATAGAGAGAAGGTTACAAGAGATCACAGTGAGTGAGATGTCAGAAAAAGATGATGGTGAGTCCAGTCTGATGTTATCAGGAAAAGATATAGCGGTTTGGATTATGGTATCTTCTGCTTCAGTAGCTGAGTACCAACATGACCTTCGAGCAAAAGAACACAATGCTCGATGGAGGCTAGCTCTGCTGGCAAACAATAAAGTTTTAATGGGAAATATTTTTGATCCAAGGTATGCTCACTTCTCCATGTATAGTATAGAACGTTATGTTTTGATTACTGCATCTTGTCTACGGGTTTGAGTAGGTACCATCTTACGTCTGAAGGCTCCCTAGGGTATCCAATCATGGATATATATATATATATATATATATATATATGATATATATGTATCCGGGGTTGCTCATGTGCTCCCTTGGTGAAAATCACATAAAAATGCATTAGATGACATTACAGAAATACTGGCAAAGTTCATAGATGTAATCTGGTGCTACGCTCAAGTGGACACGATAGTCATACCTATTTCAGCGTCATCGCGCATTGTGACCTTAATACCATGAGGAAACTAATTCATGGAGTTATTGACTAGTTCCTCAAAAAGATAGGGTTAAACCACAAAGAAGAGTATATCTTGATGAATCATTAATCTTTGATCTCATGTTCAATGGCATACAATGTATTACTTGTACTCAGCCCGCAAAGAGTTCCCGCCTAGATTTTGTACAGGCCAAGGCAGGCCAACTGGAGTACTGTTTCCTAGGTGCATGCATACCCTGAATTATCCTCAGTGTCTTATGATACACATTTTGCTTGTCAGGGCTACTTCTGTAGATGCCTGTGGTAATCATGGATTTGCTGGAACACATGAAGGTTTCTTCTATATGTGGGAATTATCTTCTGGGAGAAAGCTTACCAGCACACAGTGCTTCAATTGTAAGTGACGTGAGACTATATCTTCTTAAAAATGTGCTGCTATTAGTTTTTTGAAGGAAAAATGTCGTGAAGCCCTGATGACATAAATTGGAACCCAAATTCATGCGATTTGAACCCAGGTAGTGGGATTATACATCCACAATCTGTGCTAATAGTTAACTAGCTGGACTTGTCTAAAAGGTCTTTTACTAGTTGGAATGCAAAATATATGTTAATCTGTTTATAGACGAGTGAGACAATGAGCGTTTGCTGCACTATCTTGAGTGAACAACAGGGTGTCTTTACATACCACGTAAGATATATTTCAGTGCCATTCTCTTTTGGTTCCACATGAATAACTAAGCTTCTAATAGTGTTGTAAAATATAGTTCAATGTGCAAGGTCAGTAGCTAAAATGTACTTATGCTTGTTCTCAACCTTTTCTGTTGATTAAATGGTTTATATCTGTTCAATGCTACAAGGTTGCCTGTTCATTAAATAACATGCTCATCTTTCCAACTTGTACAATCAGGTGCTCGAGTTTCCTGTGTTGCTGTTGATGCCAAATCAAGCGTAGTGGCAGTAGCTGACGATGGCTGCCAGCTATTACTTTACGCTCAAAAGAGGGTGTAATGTAGCTGTGGCCAATCTGTTGAACGTTTGTAACTGTACAGCGCTTACAACTTACAGTTGTCCTCTGCACTTCAGCTAACAGTTATTTATTGTACATAGCTCATCAAATCTCAAGTTGCGTAGACTTTTTTTGTCTGTTTAACCATCTCCCAGATCTACCATGATTTTAACGATGAGTTTGTGAAGTTTCTCCCCTTAAACTTTGCATCTTCCTAAGTCTTATCATACCGGTTTCACACACACATCTCTTGAAGGATGATGCCGATAATGATCGAGTGAACAAATTAGCATTATTGTTACAAGACTTAGTATGCAAAATTCTTACCTCGTTCACCTTTTGCAGCTCATGTGCATAAAAGAACTTAAGATTAATATGCCTGTAAGGTTATTCTTCACATAACAACACAAGCAACATTATCTTCATAGATAATTGTAGGGGTTTGTATGGTGTTCAACCCACATGTTTATGTGGCCGATCATCCGTCAAATCCTTACACACTCTCATAATGCTTTGTATAGTGCTATGATTTTCGAGTGATTGGTGGAAGTCGATACAAGATTTTGCTTGGCTGATTTTCAGAAAATGCAGTTCCACCATAAAGGAAAACATATACACTATGTGACTTAAAAGTATGCGAGTCCGATAGGTATCCAACATTGGCATAGCCTATAAGTGATATGTCTTGAATCCTTCTATAAAATAGACCAAGATCGTCCCTTCCAGGTAACGGAAGATGTCTTTGACGCCTTTTCAATGTCTCTTGGTAGGCTCAGAATTGTACTTAGCAAGCAAATTGATGGTGAATGCGACGTCCGTTCATGTATAATTTGCGAGGTACATGAGTGTTCCAACTGCACTTAGGTAGGACCGTAGGAAAATTCAGGTCACAGAATTTGCTCCCCTCTTTCTTAGGCCTGAATGGGTCCTTGTTTTGCTATAAAGATCTCCCGATCTTTGGGGTCTCAGAAGGATATGCCTTCTCAAATCCAAATCTTTCCAACACCTTCTAGGTGTAGGTCGATTGGTGCACTAGAATTCTGTCAGGGGAATGGTTAAGTTGCAAACCTAGACATAACTTGGTTTTAACCAAATCCTTCATCTTGAATTTCGAAGAAACTCCCTTCCTCAATATCCTCAAGTGTACCGATTATGTTTAAATTATCCACGTACACGGAGACTATACAGAATCCATCGGATCGCCGTATAAAAACACATGGACAATCTTCATTGCTCATGTAGCCCTTCTGATGAAGGAAATCGCTCAGACGATTATACCACATCCCATTTTAGGAGCAAGATCCTTTAGTTTTTTGAGACAGATGTGTGCGCACA
Source organism: Triticum monococcum (assembly GCA_034509565.1). Lineage (NCBI taxonomy): Eukaryota > Viridiplantae > Streptophyta > Magnoliopsida > Poales > Poaceae > Triticum > Triticum monococcum. Next base: position 357,448,868 of record CM067845.1, on the reverse strand, counting down.
CATCTCCGCTGGGTGTTTTCTCTATGGAAAAGTTTAAGTCCAGAATTTTGTGCACTGATTTTTTCATACTTGTGCTAGGTCCCAATTGGCTCTCCATTTCACTTTGGGGTACTTTAATGACAGGCTGTGATAAATCTCTCTTGTCCTTTTTCAAAGGGCTTCCTCGAGTACTTAGGATATGAGAAACCTGATTTACACCGTAGCGTTTTAGTTCCGTGCGCGGCAACCATGAATTTTACTTGTTCCCGTTTCTCGACGTGACGACAAACACATCTTACCAGTCTCTGTATGGAGGCGACCTGCGATTGGCGTGGTTGCGTGTGCATCGGTAATATTTATCTCAACGGCGCAGCCCCAGGCTGCTAATCGTCTCTATGGGGTGCAATGTTGGTGGGTTTTAGCCTTCATATTGGAGGTTCATGGTAGCACAGTTCGGTGATTGGATGTCTTGCTCGAGTGCAGAGGTTTGGAGTGCTCGGCATGTTGGGAAACGTAGTAATTTTAAAAAAAATTCTACGCACACGCAAGATCATGGTGATGCATAGCAATGAATGAGAAGAGTATGATCTACGTACCCTTGTAGACCGACAGCGGAAGCGTTAGCACAACGCGGTTGATGTAGTCGTACGTCTTCACGGCCCGACCGATCAAGCACCGAAACTACGGCACCTTTGAGTTTTAGCACACGTTCAGCTCGATGACAATCCCCGGACTCCGATCCAGCAAAGTGTCGGGGAAGAGTTCCGTCAGCACGACGGCGTGATGACGATCTTAATGTACTACCGTCGCAGGGCTTCGCCTAAGCACCGCTACAATATTATCGAGGATTATGGTGGAAGGGGGCACCGCACACGGCTAAGAATATGATCACGTGGATCAACTTGTGTGTCTATGGGGTGCCTCCTGCCCCCGTATATAAAGGAGTGGAGGCGGGGAGGGCCGGCCCTCTCTATGGCGCGCCCTAGGGGAATCCTACTCCCACCCCCTTTTCCTAGTCCAACTAGGAGTCCTTCCATATAGTAGGAGTAGGAGTCAAGGCAAGGGAAAAGAGAAGAGAAGGAAGGAGGGGGTGCAGCCCTTCCCCCTAGTCCAATTCGGACTAGGCCTTGGGGGGGGCGCCCAACCTCTCCTATCTCTTTTCCCTAAAACCCAATAAGGCCCATATACTCCCCGGCGAATTCCCGTAACTCTCCGGTACTCCGAAAAATACTCGAATCACTCGGAACCTTTCCGATGTCCGAATATAGTCGTCCAATATATCGATCTTTACGTCTCGACCATTTTGAGACTCCTCGTCATGTCCCCGATCTCATCTGGGACTCCGAACTCCTTTGGTACATCAAAACTCATAAACTCATAATATAACTGTCATCGAAACCTTAAGCGTGCGGACCCTACGGGTTCGAGAACAATGTAGACATGACCGAGACACGTCTCTGGTCAATAACCAATAGCGGAACTTGGATGCTCATATTGGCTTTCACATATTCTACGAAGATCTTTATCGGTCAGACCGCATAACAACATACGTTGTTCCTTTTGTCATCGGTATGTTACTTGCCCGAGATTCGATCGTCGGTATCTCAATACCTAGTTCAATCTCGTTACCAGCAAGTCTCTTTACTCGTTTCGTAATACATCATCTCGCAACCAACCCATTAGTTGCAATGCTTATGTGATGTGCATCACCGAGAGGGCCCAGAGATACCTCTCCGACAATCGGAGTGACAAATCCTAATCTCGAAATACGCCAACCCAACATGTACCTTTGGAGACACCTGTAGAGCTCCTTTATAATCACCCAGTTACGTTGTGACGTTTGGTAGCACACAAAGTGTTCCTCCGGCAAATGGGAGTTGCATAATCTCATAGTCATAGGAACATGTATAAGTCATGAAGAAAGCAATAGCAACATACTAAACGATCGGGTGCTAAGCTATTGGAACGGGTCATGTCAATCATATCATTCTCCTAATGATGTGATCCCGTTAATCAAATAACAACACATGTCTATGGTTAGGAAACATAACCATCTTTGATTAACGAGCTAGTCAAGTAGAGGCATACTAGTGTCTTTTAGTTTGTCTATGTATTCACACAAGTATTATGTTTTCGGATAATACAATTCTAGCATGAATAATAAACATTTATCATGAAATAAGGAAATAAATAATAACTTTATTATTGCCTCTATGGCATATTTTCTTCAGTCTCCCACTTGCACTAGAGTCAATAATCTAGTTCACATCGCCATGTGATTTAACATCAATAGTTCACATCTTTATGTGGTTAACATCCATAGTTCACATCGACATGTGACCAACACCCAAAGGGTTTACTAGAGTCAGTAATCTAGTTCACATCGCTATGTGATTAACACCCAAAGAGTACTAAGATGTGATCATGTTTTGCTTGTGAGATAATTTTAGTCAACGGGTCTATCATATTCAGATCCGTAAGTATTTTGCAAATTTCTATGTCTACATTGCTCTGCACGGAGCTACTTTAGCTAATTGCTCCCACTTTCAATATGTATCCAGATGAAGACTTAGAGTCATCCGGATCAGTGCGAAAACTTGTATCAACGTAACCCTTTTACACCTCCATAATCGAGAAACATATCCTTATTCCACTAAGGATAATTTTGACCGCTGTCCAGTGATCTACTCCTAGATCACTATTGTACTCCCTTGCTAAAACAGTGTAGGGTATACAATAGGTCTGGTACACAGCATGGCATACTTTATAGAACCTATGGTTGAGGCATAGGGAATGACTTTCATTCTCATTCTATCTTCTGCCGTGGTCGGGCTTTGAGTCTTACTCAATTTCACACCTTGTAACACATGCAAGAACTCTTTCTTTGACTGTTCCATTTTGAACTTACTTCAAAATCTTGTCAAGGTATGTACTCATTGAAAAAACTTATCAAGCGTCTTGATGTATTTCTATAGATCTTGATGCTCAATATGTAAGCAGCTTCACCGAGGTCTTTTTTTGAAAAAAAACTCCTTTCAAACACCCCTTTATGCTTTGCAGAATAATTCTACATTATTTCCGATCAACAATATGTCATTCACATATACTTATCAGAAATATTGTAGTGCTCCCACTCACTTTCTTGTAAATACAGGCTTCACCGCAAATCTGTATAAAACTATATGCTTTGATCAACTTATCAAAGCGTATATTCCAACTCCGAGATGCTTGCACCAGTCCATAGATGGATCGCTGGAGCTTGCATATTTTGTTAGCACCTTTAGGATTGACAAAACCTTCTGGTTGTATCATATACAACTCTTCTTTAAATCCATTAAGGAATGTAGTTTTGTTTATCCATTTGCCAGATTTCATAAAAATGCGGCAATTGCTAACATGATTTGGACAGACTTAAGCATCGCTACGAGTGAGAAAATTTCATCGTAGTCAACACCTTGAACTTTTGTCAAAAACCTTTTTTGACAAGTCTAGCTTTGTAGATAGTAATACTACTATCAGCGTCTGTCTTCCTTTTGAAAATCCATTTAATCTCAATGGCTCGCCGATCATTGGGCAAGTCAATCAAAGTCCATACTTTGTTCTCATACATGGATCTCATCTCAGATTTCATGGCCTCAAGCCATTTCGCGGAATCTGGGCTCATCATCGCTTCCTCATAGTTCGTAGGCTCGTCATGACCTCCAAAACTGGATTACCGTACCACTCTGGTGCGGATCTCACTCTGGTTTTACCTACGAGGTTCGGTAGTAACTTGATCTGAAGTTACATGATCATCATCATTAACTTCCTCACTAATCGGTCTAGTAGTCACAGGAACAGATTTCTATGATGAACTACTTTCCAATAAGGGAGCAGGTACAGTTACCTCATCAAGTTCTACTTTCCTCCCACTCACTTCTTTCGAGAGAAATTCCTTCTCTAGAAAGGATCCATTCAAAGCAATGAATATCTTGCCTTCGGATCTGTGATAGAAGGTGTAACCAACATTTTCTTTTGGGTATCCTATGAATACGCACTTCTCCGATTTGGGTTTGAGCTTATCAGGTTGAAACTTTTTCACATAAGCATTGCAACCTCAAACTTTAAGAAACGACAGCTTATGTTTCTTGCCAAACCATAGTTCATACGGTGTCGTTTCAACGGATTTAGATGGTGCCCTATTTAACGTGAATGCAGTTGTCTCTAATGCATAACCCCGAAACGATAGTTGTAGATTGGTAAGAGACATCATAGTTCGCACCATATCTAATAAAGTACGGTTATGACGTTCGGACACACCATTATGCTGTGGTGTTCCAGGTGGCGTGAGTAGTGAAACTATTTCACATTGTTTTTAACTGAAGGTCAAACTCGTAACTCAAATATTTTACTTCTACGATCATATCGTAGAAACTTTTTATTTTTGTTACGATAATTCTCCACTTCACTCTGAAATTCTTTGAACTTTTCAAATGTTTCAGACTTGTGTTTCATCAAGTAGATATACCCATATCTGCTCAAATCATCTGTGAAGGTCAGAAAATAACGATACCCGCCGCGAGCCTCAACACTCATCGGATCACATACATCAGTATGTATTATTTCCAATAAGTCAGTTGCTCGCTCCATTATTCCGGAGAATGGAGTCTTAGTCATCTTGCCCATAAGGCATGGTTCGCAAGCATCAAGTGATTCATAATCAAGTGATTCCAAAATCCCATCAGCATGGAGTTTCTTCATGCACTTTACACCAATATGACCTAAACGGTAGTGCCACAAATAAGTTGCACTATCATTATTAACTTTGCATCTTTTGTCTTCAATATTACGAATATGTGTATCACTACGATCGAGATCCAATGAACCATTTTCATTGGGTGTGTAACCATATAAGGTTTTATTCATGTAAACAGAACAACAATTATTCTCTAACTTAAATGAATAACAGTATTGCAATAAACATGATCAAATCATATTCATGCTCAACGCAAATACCAAATAACACTTATTTAGGTTCAACACTAATCCCGTATAGGGAGTGTGCGATGATGATCATATCAATCTTGAAACTACTTCCAACACACATCGTCACTTCACCCTTAACTAGTTTCTGTTTATTCTGCAACTCCCGTTTCGAGTTACTACTCTTAGCAACTGAACCAATATCAAATACCGAGGGGTTGCTACGAACACTAGTAAAATACACATTAATAATCTGTATATCAAATATACCTTTGTTCACTTTGTCATCCTTCTTATCCGCCAAATACTTGGGGCAGTTCCGCTTCCAGTGACCAGTCCCTTTGCAGTAGAAGCACTTAGTCTCAGGCTTAGGATCAGACTTGGGCTTCTTCACTTGAGCAGCAACTTGCTTGCCGTTCTTCTTAAAGTTTCCCTTCTTCCCTTTGCCCTTTTATTGAAACTAGTGGTCTTGTCTACCATCAACACTTGATGCTCTTTCTTGATTTCTACCTTCATCGATTTCATCATCATGAAAAGCTCGGGAGTCGTTTTCGTCATCCCTTGCATACTATAGTTCATCACGAAGTTCTACTAACTTGGTGATGGTGACTAGAGAATTCTGTCAATCACTATCTTATCTGGAAGATTAACTCCCACTTGATTCAAGCGATTGTAGTACCCAGACAATCTGAACACATGCTCACTAGTTGAGCGATTCTCCTCCATCTTTTGGCTATAGAACTTGTTGGAGACTTCATATCTCTCAACTCGGGTATTTGCTTGAAATATTAACTTCAACTCCTGGAACATCTCATATGGTCCATGACGTTCAAAACGTTTTTGAAGTCCCGATTCTAAGCCGTTAAGCATGGTGCACTAAACTATCAAGTAGTCATCATATTGAGCTAGCCAAACGTTCATAACGTCTGTATCTGCTCCTGCAATAGGTCTGTCACCTAGCGGTGCATCAAGGACATAATTCTTCTGTGCAGCAATGAGGATAAACCTCAGATCACGGATCCAATCCGCATCATTGCTACTAACATCTTTCAACACAATTTTCTCTAGGAACATATCAAAATAAACACAGGGAAGCAACAACGCGAGCTATTGATCTACAATATAATTTGCAAAATACTACTAGGACTAAGTTCATGATAAATTTAAGTTCAATTAATCATATTACTTAAGAACTCCCACTTAGATAGACATCCCTCTAATCCTCTAAGTGATCACATGATCCAAATCAACTAAACCATGTCCGATCATCACGTGAGATGGAGCAGTTTCATTGGTGAACATCACTATGTTGATCATATCTACTATATGATTCACGCTCGACCTTTCGGTCTTCGTGTTCCGAGGCCATATCTGTATATGCTTGGCTCGTCAAGTATAACCTGAGTATTCCGCGTGTGCAACTGTTTTGCACCCGTTGTATTTGAACGTAGAGCCTATCACACCCGATCATCACGTGGTGTCTCAGCACGAAGAACTTTTGCAATGGTGCATACTCAGGGAGAACACTTCTTGATAATTAGTGAGAGATCATCTTAAAATGCTACCGTCAATCAAAGCAAGATAAGATGCATAAAAGATAAACATCACATGCAATTAATATAAGTGATATGATATGGTCATCATCATCTTGTGCCTGTGATCTCGATCTTCGAAGCACCGTCGTGATCACCATCGTCACCGGCGCGACACCTTGATCACCATCGTAGCATCGTTGTCGTCTCGCCAATCTTATGCTTCCACGACTATCGCTACCGCTTAGTGATAAAGTAAAGCATTACAGCGCAATTGCATTACATACAATAAAGCGACAACCATATGGCTCCTGCCAGTTGCCGATAACTTGGTTACAAAAACATGATCATCTCATACAATAAAATTTAGCATCATGTCTTGACCATATCACATCACAACATGCCCTGCAAAAACAAGTTAGACGTCCTCTACTTTGTTGTTGCAAGTTTTACATGGCTGCTACGGGCTTAAGTAAGAACCAATCTTACCTACGCATCAAAACCACAATGATAGTTTGTCAAGTTGTTGCTGTTTTAACCTTCGCAAGGACCGGGCGTAGCCACACTCGGTTCAACTAAAGTTGGAGAAACTGTCACCCGCTAGCCACCTTTGTGCAAAGCACGTCAGGAGAACCGGTCTCGCGTAAGCGTATGCGTAATGTCGGTCCGGGCCGCTTCGTCTAACAATACCGCCGAACCAAAGTATGACATGCTGATAAGCAGTATGACTTATATCGCCCACAACTCACTTGTGTTCTACTCGTGCATATAACATTAACACATAAAACCTGGCTCTGATACCACTGTTGGGGAACGTAGTAATTTCAAAAAATTTCCTACGCACACGCAAGATCATGGTGATGCATAGCAATGAGTGGGGAGAGTATGATCTACGTACCCTTGTAGACCGACAGCGGAAGCGTTAGCACAACGCGGTTGATGTAGTCGTACGTCTTCACGGCCCGACCGATCAAGCACCGAAACTATGGCACCTCCGAGTTTTAGCACACGTTCAGCTCGATGACGATCCCCGGACTCCGATCCAGCAAAGTGTCGGGGAAGAGTTCCGTCAGCACGAGGCGTGATGACGATCTTAATGTACTACCGTCGCAGGGCTTCGCCTAAGCACCGCTACAATATTATCGAGGATTATGGTGGAAGGGGCCACCGCACACGGCTAAGAATATGATCACGTGGATCAACTTGTGTGTCTATGGGGTGCCCCCTGCCCCCGTATATAAAGGAGTGGAGGCGGGGAGGGCCGGCCCTCTCTATGGCGTGCCTTAGGGGAGTCCTACTCCCACCGGGAGTAGGATTTCCCTTTTCCTAGTCCAACTAGGAGTCCTTCCATGTAGTAGGGGTAAGAGTCAAGGCAAGGGAAAAGAGAAGAGAAGGAAGGAGGGGGCGCAGCCCTTCCCCCTAGTCCAATTCGAACTAGGCCTTGGGGGGGCGCCCAACCTCTCCTATCTCTTTTCCCTAAAGCCCAATAAGGCCCATATACTCCCCGGCGAATTCCCGTAACTCTCCGGTACTCCGAAAAATACTCGAATCACTCGGAACCTTTCCGATGTCCGAATATAGTCGTCCAATATATCGATCTTTACGTCTCGACCATTTCGAGACTCCTCGTCATGTCCCCGATCTCATATGGGACTTCGAACTCCTTCGGTACATCAAAACTCATAAACTCATAATATAACTGTCATCGAAACCTTAAGCGTGCGGACCCTATGGGTTCGAGAACAATGTAGACATGACCGAGACACGTCTCCGGTCAATAACCAATAGCAGAACCTGGATGCTCATATTGGCTCCCACATATTCTACGAAGATCTTTATCGGTCAGACCGCATAACAACATACGTTGTTCCCTTTGTCATCGGTATGTTACTTGCCCGAGATTCGATCGTCGGTATCTCAATACCTAGTTCAATCTCGTTACCAGCAAGTCTCTTTACTCGTTTCGTAATACATCATCTCGCAACCAACCCATTAGTTGCAATGCTTGCAAGGCTTATGTGATGTGCATTACCGAGAGGGCCTAGAGATACCTCTCCGACAATCGGAGTGACAAATCCTAATCTCGAAATACGCCAACCCAACATGTACCTTTGGAGACACCTGTAGAGCTCCTTTATAATCACCCAGTTACGTTGTGACGTTTGGTAGCACACAAAGTGTTCCTCCGGCAAACGGGAGTTGCATAATCTCATAGTCATAGGAACATGTATAAGTCATGAAGAAAGCAATAGCAACATACTAAACGATCGGGTGCTAAGCTAATGGAACGGGTCATGTCAACCATATCATTCTCCTAATGATGTGATCCCGTTAATCAAATAACAACACATGTCTATGGTTAGGAAACATAACCATCTTTGATTAACGAGCTAGTCAAGTAGAGGCATACTAGTGACTTTTAGTTTGTCTATGTATTCACACAAGTATTATGTTTCCGGATAATACAATTCTAGCATGAATAATAAACATTTATCATGAAATAAGGAAATAAATAATAACTTTATTATTGCCTCTAGGGCATATTTCCTTCACGACATGGCCCAAGATGGCATATGGCGACACATCTTTGAGTGTAGGGCGAGTTTCAGGGATGAAAACTCTAGGTCTGACCTTCATTAATTCAGCCTGGTGATGCCGTCATTGACATGGCATTCCATCGTTGAAGGACCTGCATGGAGTTTACTTAGACTTCTCTCCGGGGTGAAAACCCATGATCTGACTTGAGTGGTTGGGTCCAGCAATGCGGTGCTTATGAGTCGTTACCATTCTAGATGCGTCATTGTTGGAGGACCTATCTTGTTGCCTGGGTTGCCATAATTGATGGTTATTGCTCTTGTTTGCTGCAGTGGTTTCGTTGGTCATTTTTTTGTATATTAATTTGGTTGTGGGCATCCTTGATGTCTTGAATAATTCTTGAGATTGTGTTGGTGTAGGTGCAACTAACATCTTGTTGATATAAATATATTCGCTTTGTCCAGAAAAATGATAACTTTAGAAACAATAATCTCATAGACAAACAAAATTGGGTGCAAATCATGTAGGGGCTTATTTGCTGCCCAATAAGAACCAAAAGAAAAATACATTAGTGGCGAACATGTAGCATACATGCATTTTATGAAGGTGTAGTATAGTACACATAAAACATATAGTGTGCCGCTGCTAAGTGTTAACGTAATGGTATGACATGCCCATAATAAGCAGATTACATCTTGTATGGTCCTATATAACTTTGGCATGGCGTCGCGTGTACATACATCAGTAGAGGTGGGGCATGTGTGTGTATAACTTTTTATAAGGATACTGTGTAGAGAATGGCATTTCGGCACATGGGAGCGCGCACTCCTGGTTTTTAAAATGTGTTTTAAACATATTTTAAAATATCAAAAAATTTCGGACAAAAACTTGACACGTACATCTCGATATTATACATACTCACAAAGTCATTTCGTAGAAAACCGACAACTTATGTGTTACGTGTGAAAAAGATAAAATCCGGTGTTAAAAAATGCTTTTCACAAATCATTTTTTTGTCTTTTTTGCACAAGGCACACAAAATGTCGGTATTCTCCGAACCTTTACATATATACATATAATGTCGAGATGTATGCGCCAAATTTTTGTTTGAAATTTTCTCACACTTTGAAAATATTTTTGTTTGGAGCACCAACAGATTTCCGTACAAAATATGATTACATTACTACTTAGTTACAAATTAATCTCCCGCCAGAAAGCAGTTACAAACTGTGTTAAAAAAAGGTTACGAAATAATCAGTGCTTACATTTATACACATGTTTTGCAGAGGTTTGATGCGTGGACCATATTGGTTCCGCAGAGAAGCAGCTATAATAGCAAAAGGAAAAGAAGAAAAAAGGTCAACAACTTGTGCAGTAACAGATACACACATACATGTACGTACGCAAATAATAAGAAATCAATCAGTATAAGTTATGCGCCCATCATTTCGTGATCCCTGAGCGTATTGTGGATAGGAGTAGCATCGCCGGTAGAGTCGGCGGGGGCTTCCGCGCCAGCTGCTGCTTCTCCCTCCTCCAGGAGGTACCGCCGGCCTGAGCCGTACCTGCATGCATGCGCCCGACCGATCCGTCCATTAAAATGGAACCTAGCTGCCATATACCCACGTGTCTTGTCTAACTAAACGCACGCCACGCGGGTACGTACCTGGAACTGAAGAGGTTCTGGTGGTAGCGATGAGCGGCGCTGATGATGTCATGGAGGGGGCCGCCTCGCCGGAACCGGGCCTCCTGCGAGCGCTTCATATAGTACTCCCCCAACTCACCCGTCTCCACATTCGCCGTCGCCACCGTGGCGGCCACGAGCACCGTCGCCACCACCAGCCATGTCCTCGTCGTCCCCGGCATCGCCCCCCCTTGATTCTTTCGCTCCTCCTCCCCTCCCTGCCAAGTGCTAAGCAGGCCGACTCCCCTAGATCCCTCCACATATATATACGCGCGCGCCTCCTGAACCCGTTCCCATCTATGGCTGGCCATTCCGTGCCTATGTTTGCATATACCTGTGTTTAGACGTGCAACTGACAATTCATTCACGTGTGGATTTCTTGCATGTTCCATAGCCATAGGAAGTATGTTTTTTGTGACCCAGAAATAGTAGACTACTGTAATTTTTTTGCGACGGACAAATAGCAGACTATTTATTGCATAGAGGTCTAAACGACATCAAGCCTCCGCCCCTGTCATAGACAATTCCATGCAACTACTGTTCATGAAAGTTATCTGTCGGATGTTGAAGCACCTGCTCGTGCACCATCTTCCCCTGCTGCAAATGCAAACGAACGAGGCAAATCAGTTCCCACGGAAGCTGGTCCAAGCACCTCTGCTCCTCCACGAAGTGCCCATGCTCCTAAAGCATATCATACGCCACTTGTTGGTCAGTTCAGAGATCCTCTGGGTAGCGCCCGTTCTGACTAGTACTACATTAAAACAATCGAGAATGCCTCTATCAGACCTAATGCTGAGGCCCCACAACCCAAACTATGAGGAAGATACTGGTTGAAATGAAGCAGCAACATGCCAGGTTCTTTGCTTGGTCCAAGAAGTAATCGGGTCATTTCTTGATTGAGTTCAACTTGATCCGCTGCTATATGCAAGGTTGGACAGATTCTACACCGACGAGTGCTTCAACCGTCCGTGGGAAGTTCTATTGCAACATGAGACTGAAGATCAACTGAAAGCCAAAGGCTTCACTGAGAGCTACCAGTGTCATCTACAGAGATACTAAGCTCCCTCGAATTGAAGCGTTGTGGTGCTTCGAGGGTTGTGGAGGTCACTAGGGCCCCACACACGTAAGTGTTGTTTAGTTTGATTTCTTCCTCACTTTTTTTTTACTTTTTCATGTTTTAATTCATTAGCACTTATTAAAATTTGTGCACTTTAAAAAATATAAACATATTTCAAAATTCTTCAAATTCGTTAATTTAATCAAATATTGATTAAATTTGTGGATATTTTTAAGTTCACGGTCCTTTAAAGTTTGTGAATATTTTTTAATTTTAATTTTTTTATTTTGCAAATATTTGTCAAACCATGATTATATTCTAAATTCATGAATGCCACTAAAATTCATGGTTTTAAAAAGTCATAATATTTTTAAAGTTCTTAAACATCATTTAATTTAACTAACCTTTTCAAATAAAAAATAGGCGATTTTTTTTCCGAGCTAGCAGTAAGGTGAGCGAGAAAACTAAACGAGCGAGAGGAGCAAGAAGCCATGCTGAGAGAGCAAGAGCTTCGTGTGCTGACCCATGTGAGCGCCACAATAGCAATTCCATGGGTTTAGCATGAAATAAAAACTCCCAAGATGCTCAAACAATCACCACCGGGTTGACACCGAGGCTAAAATGTGCAAAGACTTCACAACCACATATCAAATAACTCCTCTCTTTTCTTAAAAAAATACCCCAACATCAACCCAACACGATATACGAACAAAAAAAACACCATCATTAAAAAATTAAAACACAAAGCCGACACAGTTAAAATCAAAGCAAAACAAATGATCACAATAATCTATAGATAAAAAAAAATTCACGAGTGAAGAATGACGCGGCGAAGCGCGCGTTAGCCTCATGATGTATACTCACGCAATGCAGGATATTTGGGGAGCTCCTCACACTTTACTGCCATGTGCACCGTGCATTCAAACACAATCTATTCATAGTGCACATTCTCAGGGGAGCTATACCTTCTATATCATGAAACCAAAATCCTCGCTACTATTAGTATTATTCAATCTTAGTGCATCTCCAACGCTGATCCGTAAATTTGCTCCCACATCCATCCGCGGATAGGGGAAACCAATCCGTGGACATGGATGCGGGAACTGACCATCCAAAGCTATCCACATATGCCCGGTTACATTTCAAATAAAATTCAACGAAAATGAAAAAAAAATGATTCAAACTCAGACAAGCTGGACATTTTCTACATAAAACTTGATGCTTTTCATCTAAACCACATCAAATTCTTTACATTTAGACATTTTTCTACTAGAATGGACTCTAAACCTAGACTAACATGACCGCCGGCGCCCATTCCCCATCCTCGGCCGACCATGAGCCCGGAAAAATGAAGCCCTGCCCCCTTTGCAGTCCTCCATAGACATGTCTTCCCCATGTCCGGCAACCCGCTCGTCGGACTGCTGAATGCCTTGGAGGGATATGCTTCAACTAGAGGTGAAGAATAGCCTCCGCTTCCCTCGTACCTTCCCTATGTCCGACATCGCTACTCATCGTAGTGGACTCTGCTTACGTGAAGCACAGATCAAGATTGGCTTTTGGGGCGGGTGATGACGGTGGCCTGCAAACAGGGCAAGACACCGGTTGTGCATGCCGGCAATGCGTCGGCGGGGGCCTTTGTGGGACCCAAGCGGCGACAGCCTTCGAAGATATACTTTTCCTCGCTATCGGCGGCGGCCGCGGATGTTCTGACCGCCTCGTTGATCTCCACAACACCGACTTCTTTCTCCATCGGTAGGGCGCGACAGCGGATGGTGCGTGTAACGCCCCGGACACACCCGCCGGTGGTCATTACTCCTGGCGGGATCTAGACTGGTCCCACAGATCAATACTAGTCTTTCTGCACACTTTGTCCTCACTCGTGTGCACCCGGGAGCAACTTCCCGGTCAGTCACCCATCCTGAAACTACTCCAAGCTGAGCACGCTTAACTTTGGAGTTCTGTCCGAATGAGCTCCCAGAAAAAAAGGAATTCCTTATTGATATGAGTAGTCTATCATCCCCAATAAGCCAGGCTGTCACATAAACCCCCACTCAGAGGAACCGACGTCCTCGTCGGGCCACAGGAACGTTCCCTCTTGGCACATACCTCTGTGCATCCAGTCCGGCACATGTGCCATGCCGTGTGCCACGACGGGTCACAAACGTCATGCACAACATGTGTTGGGGAACGCAGTAATTTCAAAAATTTTCCTACGCACACGCAAGATCATGGTGATGCACAGCAACGAGAAGGGAGAGTGTTGTCTACGTACCAACGCAGACCGACTGCGGAAGCGATCTCACAACGTAGAGGAAGTAGTCGTACGTCTTCTTCCCGATCCGACCGATCTAAGCACCGTTACTCCGGCACCTCCGAGTTCTTAGCACACGTTCAGGTCGATGACGTTCCTCGGGCTCCGATCCAGCAAAGCGTCGAGGAAGAGTTCCGTCAGCACGACGGCGTGATGACGATCTTGATGTACTACCGACGCAGGGCTTCGCCTAAGCACTACAACGGTACGATCGAGGTGGAATTTGGTGGCAGGGGGCACCTCACACGGCTAAGGAACGATCTCAAGGATCAAGTTGTGTGTCTTGGGGTGCCCCCTGCCTCCGTATATAAAGGTTGGAGGGAGGGGGGCTGGCCGGCCAAAGAGGTGTAGGCGCAGGAGGAGTCCTACTCCTACCGGGAGTAGGACTCCCCCCTCCAATCCTAGTCCAACTAGGAATCCTTTAAAGGAGAGAGAGAGAGAGGTGGCCGACCCCTCTCCTAGTCCTAATAGGACTAGGGAGAGGGGGGGAGGCGCAGCCCTATGTGGGCTGCCCTCTCACCTTTCCACTAAGGCCCATGTTGGCCCATTTGGCTCCCGGGGGGTTCCGGTAACCCTCCCGGTAATCCGGTAAAATCCCGATTTCACCCGGAACACTTCCGATGTCCAAACATAGGCTTCCCATATATCAATCTTTACGTCTCGACCATTTCGAGACTCCTCGTCATGTCCGTGATCTCATCCGGGACTCCGAACAACCTTCGGTACATCAAAATGCATAAACTCATAATAACTGTCATCGTAACGTTAAGCGTGCGGACCCTACGGTTCGAGAACAATGTAGACATGACCGAGACACGTCTCCGGTCAATAACCAATAGCGGGACCTGGATGCCCATATTGGCTCCTACATATTCTACGAAGATCTTTATCGGTCAGACCGCATAACAACATACGTTGTTCCCTTTGTCATCGGTATGTTACTTGCCCGAGATTCGATCGTCGGTATCCAATACCTAGTTCAATCTCGTTACCGGCAAGTCTCTTTACTCGTTCTGTAATACATCATCCCACAACTAACTCATTAGTTGCAATGCTTGCAACGCTTAAGTGATGTGCATTACCGAGAGGGCCCAGAGATACCTCTCCGACAATCGGAGTGACAAATCCTAATCTCGAAATACGCCAACCCAACATCTACCTTTGGAGACACCTGTAGTACTCCTTTATAATCACCCAGTTACGTTGTGACGTTTGGTAGTACCCAAAGTGTTCCTCCGGTAAACGGGAGTTGCATAATCTCATAGTCATAGGAACATGTATAAGTCATGAAGAATAGCAACAGCAACATACTAAACGATCGGGTGCTAAGCTAATGAAATGGGTCATGTCAATCAGATCATTCAACTAATGATGTGACCTCGTTAATCAAATAACAACTATTTGTTCATGGTTAGGAAACATAACCATCTTTGATTAACGAGCTAGTCAAGTAGAGGCATACTAGTGACACTCTGTTTGTCTATGTATTCACACATGTATTATGTTTCCGGTTAATACAATTCTAGCATGAATAATAAACATTTATCATGATATAAGGAAATAAATAATAACTTTATTATTGCCTCTAGGGCATATTTCCTTCAGTCTCCCACTTGCACTAGAGTCAATAATCTAGTTCACATCGCCATGTGATTTAGCAGCAATAGTTCACATCACCATGTGATTAACACCCATAGTTCACATTGTCATGTGACCGACACTCAAAGGGTTTACTAGAGTCAGTAATCTAGTTCACATCTCTATGTGATTAACACCCAAAGAGTACTAAGGTGTGATCATGTTTTGCTTGTGAGATAATTTTAGTCAACGGGTCTGTCACATTCAGATCCGTAAGTATTTTGCAAAATTCTTTGTCTATAATGCTCTGCAAGGAGCTACTCTAGCTAATTGCTCCCACTTTCAATATGTATCCAGATTGAGACTTTTAGATTCATCTAGATCAGTGTCAAAAACTTGCATCGATGTAACCCTTTACGACGAACCTTTTTGTCACATCCATAATCGAGAAACATATCCTTATTTCACTAAGGATAATTCTGACCGCTGTCCAGTGATCTACTCCTAGATCACTATTGTACTCCCTTGCCAAATCAGTGCAGGGTATACAATAGATCTGGTACATAGCATGGCATACTTTATAGAACCTATGAATGAGGCATAGGGAATGACTTTCATTCTCTTTCTATCTTCTGCCGTGGTCGGGCTTTGAGTCTTTACTCAACTTCACACCTTGTAATACAGGCAAGAAACTTTTTCTTTGACTGTTCCATTTTGAACTACTTCAAAATCTTGTCAAGGTATGTACTTATTGAAAAATTTATCAAGCGTCTTGATCTATCTCTATAGATCTTGAAGCTCAATATGTAAGCAGCTTTACCGAAGTCTTTCTTTGAAAAACTCCTTTCAAACACTCCTTTTATGCTTTACAGAATAATTCTACATTATTTCCGATCAACAATATGTCATTCACATATACTTATCAGAAATGCTGTAGTGCTCCCACTCACTTTCTCGTAAATACAGGCTTCACCGCAAGTCTGTATAAATCTATATGCTTTGATCAACTTATCAAAGTGTATATTCCAACTCCGAGATGCTTGCACCAGTCCACAGATGGATCGCTGGTGCTTGCACATTTTGTTAGCACCTTTTGGATTGACAAAACCTTCTAGTTGCATCACATACAACTCTTCTTTAATAAATCCATTAAGGAATGCAGTTTTGTTTATCCATTTGCCAGATTTCATAAAATGCGGCAATTGCTAACATGATTCGGATAGACTTTAAGCATAGATACGAGTGAGAAAATCTCATCGTAGTCAACACCTTAAACTTGTCGAAAACCTTTTGCGACAATTCTAGCTTTGTAGATAGTAACACTACTATCAGCGTCCGTCTTCCTCTTGAAGATCCATTTATTTTCTATGGCTTGCCGATCATCGGGCAAGTCAACTAAAGTCCATACTTTGTTCTCATACATGGATCATATCTCAGATTTCATGGCTTCAAGCCACTTTGCGGAATCTGGGCTCACCATCGCTTCTTCATAGCTCGTAGGATCATCATGATCTAGTAGCATGACTTCCAGAACAGGATTACCGTACCACTCTGGCGCGGATCTTACTCTGGTTGATCTACGAGGTTCAGTAGTGTCTTGTTCTGAAGTTTCATGATCATCATCATTAGCTTCCTCACTAACTGGTGTAGGTGTCACAGAAACATTTTTCTGTGATGTACTACTTTCCAATAAGGGAGCAGGTACAATTACCTCGTCAAGTTCTACTTTCCTCCCACTCACTTCTTTCGAGAGAAACTCCTTCTCCAGAACGTTTCCGAATTTAGCAATAAAAGTCTTGCCTTCGGATCTGTGATAGAAGGTGTATCCAATAGTTTCCTTTGGATATCCTATGAAGATGCACTTCTCCGATTTGAGTTTTTAGCTTATCAGGATGAAACTTTTTCATATAAGCATCGCAACCCCAAACTTTAAGAAACGACAACTTTGGTTTCTTGCCAAACCATAGTTCATAAGGCGTCGTCTCGACGGATATATATGGTGCCCCTTTTTAATGTGAATGCAGCTGTCTCTAATGCATGACCCCAAAAACAATAGTGGTAAATCGGTAAGAGACATCATAGATTGCACTATATCCAATAAAGTACGGTTATGATGTTCGGACACACCATTATGATGTGGTGTTCCAGGTGGCGTGAGTAGTGAAACTATTTCACATTGTTTTAACTGAAGACCAAACTTGTAACTCAAATATTTGTCTCTGCGATCAGATCATAGAAACTTTATTTTCTTGTCACGATGTTTTTTACTTCACTCTGAAATTCTTTGAACTTTTCAAATGTTTCAGACTTATGTTTCATCAAGTAGATATACTCATATCTGCTCAAATCATTTGTGAAGATCAGAAAATAATGATACCTGTCGTGAGCCTCAATATTCATCGGACCACATACATCAGTATGTATGATTTCCAACAAATCTTTTCTCGCTCCATTGTTCCGGAGAACGGCGTTTTAGTCATCTTGCCCAAAAGGCATGGTTTGCAAGCATCAAGTGATTCATAATCAAGTGATTCCGAAAGCCCATCAGCATGGAGTTTCTTCATGCGCTTTATACCAATATGACCTAAACAACAGTGCCACAAATAAGTTGCACTATCATTATTAACTTTGCATCTTTTGGTTTCAATATTATGAATATGTGTATTATTAAGATCGAGATCTAATGAACTATTTTCATTGGGTGTGTAACCATATTAGGTTTTATTCATGTAAACAGAACAACAATTTATTCTCTTACTTAAATGAATAACCGTATTACAATAAACATGATCAAATCATATTCATGTTCAACGCAAACACCAAATAACACTTATTTAGGTTCAACACTAATCCCGAATTTATAGGGAGTGTGCGATGATGATCATATCAATCTTGGAACCACTTCCAACACACATCGTCACTTCACCCTTAACTAGTCTCTGTTTATTCTGCAACTCCCGTTTCGAGTTACTACTCTTAGCAACTGAACTAGCATCAAATACTAAGGGGTTGCTATAAACACTAGTAAAGTATACATCAATAACATGTATATCAAATATACTTATGTTCACTTTGCCATCCTTCTTATCCGCCAATCACTTGGGGTAGTTCTGCTTCCAGTGACCAGTCCCTTTGCAGTAGAAGCACTTAGTCTCAGGCTTAGGATCAGACTTGGGCTTCTTCACTTGAGCAGCAACTTGCTTGCCGTTCTTCTTGAAGTTCCCCTTCTTCCCTCTGCCCTTTTCTTGAAACTAGTGGTCTTGTCAACCATCAACACTTGATGTTTTTCTTGATTTCTACCTTCGTTGATTTTAGCATCACGAAGAGCTTGGGAGTTGTTTCCGTTATCCCTTGCATAATATAGTTCATCACGAAGTTCTGCTAACTTGGTGATGGTGACTAGAGAATTCTGTCAATCACTATCTTATCTGGAAGATTAACTCCCACTTGATTCAAGCGATTGTAGTACCCAGACAATCTGAGCACATGCTCACTAGTCGAGCGATTCTCCTCCATCTTTTGGCTATAGAACTTGTTGGAGACTTCATATCTCTCAACTCGGGTATTTGCTTGAAATATTAACTTCAACTCCTGGAACATCTCATATGGTCCATGACGTTCAAAACGTCTTTGAAGTCCCAATTCTAAGCCATTAAGCATGGTGCACTAAACTATCAAGTAGTCATCATATTGAGCCAGCCAAACGTTCATAACGTCTGCATCTGCTCCTGCAATAGGTCTGTCACCTAGCGGTGCATCAAGGACATAATACTTCTGTGCAGCAATGAGGATAAACCTCAGATCACGGATCCAATCCGCATCATTGCTACTAACATCTTTCAACATAATTTTCTCTAGGAACATATCAAAATAAACACAGGGAAGCAACAACGCGAGCTATTGATCTATAACATAATTTGCAAAATACTACCAGGACTAAGTTCATGATAAATTTAAGTTCAATTAATCATATTACTTAAGAACTCCCACTTAGATAGATATCCCTCTAATCCTCTAAGTGATCACGTGATCCAAATCAACTAAACCATAACCGATCATCACGTGAGATGGAGTAGTTTTCAATGGTGAACATCGTTATGTTGATCATATCTACTATATGATTCACGCTCGACCTTTCGGTCTCCGTGTTCCGAGGCCATATCTGTATATGCTTGGCTCGTCAAGTATAACCTGAGTATTCCGCGTGTGCAACTGTTTTGCACCCGTTGTATTTGAACGTAGAGCCTATCACACCCGATCATCACGTGGTGTCTCAGCACGAAGAACTTTCGCAACGGTGCATACTCAGGGAGAACACTTCTTGATAATTTAGTGAGAGATCATCTTATAATGCTACCGTCAATCAAAGCAAGATAAGATGCATAAAAGGATAAACATCACATGCAATCAATATAAGTGATATGATATGGCCATCATCATCTTGTGCTTGTGATCTCCATCTCCGAAGCACCGTCATGATCACCATCGTCACCGGCGCGCCACCTTGATCTCCATCGTAGCAACGTTGTCGTCTCGCCAATCTTATGCTTCCACGACTATCACTACCGCTTAGTAATAAAGTAAAGCATTACATCGCGATTGCATTGCATACAATAAAGCGACAACCATATGGCTCCTGCCAGTTGCCGATAACTCGGTTACAAAACATGATCATCTCATACAATAAAATCAGCATCATGTCTTGACCATATCACATCACAACATACCCTGCAAAAACAAGTTAGACGTCCTCTACTTTGTTGTTGCAAGTTTTACGTGGCTGCTACGGGCTTAAGTAAGAACTCATCTCACCTACGCATCAAAACCACAACGATAGTTCGTCAAATAGACTCCGTTTTAACCTTCTCAAGGACCGGGCGTAGTCACACTTGGTTCAACTAAAGTTGGAGAGACAGTCTTCCGCAAGCCATCTATGTGCAAAGCACGTCGAGGGAACCGGTCTCGCGTAAGAGTACGCGTAAGGTTGGTCCGGATCGTCTCGTCCAACAATACCGCCGAACCAAAGTATGACATGCTGGTAGGCAGTATGACTTGTATCGCCCACAACTCACTTGTGTTCTACTCGTGCATATAACATCAAACCATAAAAACCTAGGCTCTGATACCACTGTTGGGGAACGCAGTAATTTCAAAAATTTTCCTACGCACACGCAAGATCATGGTGATGCACAGCAACGAGAGGGGAGAGTGTTGTCTACGTACCAACGCAGACCGACTGCGGAAGCGATCTCACAATGTAGAGGAAGTAGTCGTACGTCTTCTTCCCGATCCGACCGATCTAAGCACCGTTACTCCGGCACCTCCGAGTTCTTAGCACACGTTCAGCTCGATGACGTTCCTCGGGATCCGATCTAGCAAAGCGTCGAGGAAGAGTTCCGTCAGCACGACGGCGTGATGACGATCTTGATGTACTACCGACGCAGGGCTTCGCCTAAGCACTACAACGGTACGATCGAGGTGGAATTTGGTGGCAGGGGGCACCGCACACGGCTAAGGAACGATCTCAAGGATCAAGTTGTGTGTCTTGGGGTGCCCCCTGCCTCCGTATATAAAGGTTGGAGGGAGGGGGGCTGGCCGGCCAAAGAGGTGTAGGCGCAGGAGGAGTCCTACTCCTACCGGGAGTAGGACTCCCCCCTCCAATCCTAGTCCAACTAGGAATCCTTTAAAGGAGAGAGAGAGAGAGAGGTGGCCGGCCCCTCTCCTAGTCCTAATAGGACTAGGGAGAGGGGGGGAGGCGCAGCCCTATGTGGGCTGCCCTCTCACCTTTCCACTAAGGCCCATGTTGGCCCATTTGGCTCCCGGGGGGTTCCGGTAACCCTCCCGGTAATCCGGTAAAATCCCGATTTCACCCGGAACACTTCCGATGTCCAAACATAGGCTTCCAATATATCAATCTTTACGTCTCGACCATTTCGAGACTCCTCGTCATGTCCGTGATCTCATCCGGGACTCCGAACAACCTTCGGTACATCAAAATGCATAAACTCATAATAACTGTCATCATAACGTTAAGCGTGCGGACCCTACGGTTCGAGAACAATGTAGACATGACCGAGACACGTCTCCGGTCAATAACCAATAGCGGGACCTGGATGCCCATATTGGCTCCTACATATTCTACGAAGATCTTTATCGGTCAGACCGCATAACAACATACGTTGTTCCCTTTGTCATCGGTATGTTACTTGCCCGAGATTCGATCGTCGGTATCCAATACCTAGTTCAATCTCGTTACCGGCAAGTCTCTTTACTCGTTCTGTAATACATCATCCCACAACTAACTCATTAGTTGCAATGCTTGCAAGGCTTAAGTGATGTGCATTACCGAGAGGGCCCAGAGATACCTCTCCGACAATCGGAGTGACAAATCCTAATCTCGAAATACGCCAACCCAACATCTACCTTTGGAGACACCTGTAGTACTCCTTTATAATCACCCAGTTACGTTGTGACGTTTGGTAGTACCCAAAGTGTTCCTCCGGTAAACGGGAGTTGCATAATCTCATAGTCATAGGAACATGTATAAGTCATGAAGAATAGCAACAGCAACATACTAAACGATCGGGTGCTAAGCTAATGAAATGGGTCATGTCAATCAGATCATTCAACTAATGACGTGACCTCGTTAATCAAATAACAACTATTTGTTCATGGTTAGGAAACATAACCATCTTTGATTAACGAGCTAGTCAAGTAGAGGCATACTAGTGACACTCTGTTTGTCTATGTATTCACACATGTATTATGTTTCCGGTTAATACAATTCTAGCATGAATAATAAACATTTATCATGATATAAGGAAATAAATAATAACTTTATTATTGCCTCTAGGGCATATTTCCTTCAACATGACCACGCACCTGTCCGCAAACATCTGTGTAACCTCAAGGGTCAGCTCTGATACCAACTTGTAACGCCTAGGACACACCCGCCGGTGGTCGTTACTCCTGGCGGGATCTAGACTGGCCTCACAAATCAATACTAGTCTTTTCTGCGCACTTTGTCCTCACTCGTGTGCACTCGGGAGCAACTTCCCGGTCGGTCACCCATCCTGAAACTACTCCAAGCTGAGCACGCTTAACTTTGAAATTCTGTTCGAATGGGTTCCCGAAAAAGAAGGAATTCCTTATTGATATGAGTAGTCTATCTGTTGGGGAACGTAGCATGTAACTTCAAAATTTTCCTATGATCACGCAAGATCTATCTAGGAGATGCAAAGCAACGAGACAGGGAGAGTGTGTCCACGTACCCTCGTAGACCAAAAGCGGGAGCGTTAGGTTAATGTGGTTGATGTAGTCGAACGTCTTCATGATCCAACCGATCCAAGTACCGAACGTACGCCACCTCCGTGTTCAGCACACGTTCAGCTCGATGACGTCCCTCGAGCTCTTGATCCAGTAGAGGGTCGAGGGAGAATTTCGACAGCATGACGGCGTGGTGACAGTGATGGTAATGTGATCCGCACAGGGCTTCGCCTAAGCACTATGACGCTATGACCGGAGGAGTAAACTGTGGAGGGGGGCACCGCTCACGGCTAAGAAACAACGGTTGTGTCTTTGGGGTGCCCCCTACCCATGTATATAAAGGAGGGGGAGGAGGAGGCCGGCCCAAGGGGGGGACCAAGAGGGGGGAGTCCTAGTAGGACTCCGTTCCTAGTAGGATTCGCCCCCCCTTTCCTTCCAATGGAGAGGGGGAAAGGGGAAAGGAGGGAGAAGGAGAAGGAAAGACGGGGGGGGGGGGGGGGGGGGGGTCGCGCCCCTCCCCTTGTCCAATACAGATTGGGCAGGGGGGCACCTCTTCCCGTGGCTTGACTCCTCTCCTCCACTATGGCCCATTAGGCCCATTAACTTTCCCGGGGGGTTCCGGTAGCCTCCCGGTACTTTGAAAAATCCCCGAACCTTATCGGAACCATTCCGGTGTCCGTATATAACCTTACAATATATCAATCTTTACCTCTCGACCATTTCGAGACTCCTCATCATGTCCGTGATCTCATCCAAGACTCCTAACAAACTTCGGTCACCAAAACACATAACTCATAATACAAATCGTCATCGAATGTTAAGCGTGCGGACCCTACGGGTTCGAGAACTATGTATACATGGCCGAGACATATATCCGGTCAATAACCAATAGCGGAACCTGGATGCTCATATTGGCTCCTACATATTCTACGAAGATCTTTATTGGTCAAACCGCATAACAACATACGTTATTCCCTTTGTCATCGGTATGTTACTTGCCCGAGATTCGATCGTCGGTATCCTTATACCTAGTTCAATCTCATTACTGGCAAGTCTCTTTACTCGTTCCGTAATGCATCATCCTGCAACTAACTCATTAGTCACATTTCTTGCAAGGCTTATAGTGATGTGCATTACCGAGAGGGCTCAGAGATACCTCTCCGATACACGGAGTGACAAATCCTAATCTTGATCTATGCCAACTCAACAAACACCTTCGGAGACACATGTAGAACATCTTTATAATCACCCAGTTACGTTGTGATGTTTGATAGCACACAAGGTGTTCCTCTGGTATTCGGGAGTTGCATAATCTGATAGTCATAGGAATATGTACAAGTCATGAAGAAAGCAATAGCAATAAAACTAAAACGATCATTATGCTAAGCTAGCGGATGGGTCTTGTACATCACATCATTCTCTAATGATGTGATCCCGTTCATCAAATGACAACACATGTCTATGGTCAGGAAACTTAAGCATCTTTGATTAACGAGCTAGTCAAGTAGAGGCATACTAGGGACACTCTGTTTGTCTATGTATTCACACATGTACTAAGTTTCCAGTTAATACAATTCTAGCATGAATAATAAACATTTATCATGATATAATAAAATATAAATAACAACTTTATTATTGCTTCTAGGGCATATTTCCTCTAGTCTCCCACTTGCACTAGAGTCAATAATCTAGATTACATAGTAACGATTCTAACACCCATGGAGTCTTGGTACTGATCATGTTTTGCTCATGAGAGAGGCTTATTCGATGGGTCTGCAACATTCAGATCCGTACGTATCATGCAAATCTCTATGTCTCCCTTCCTTGACTTAATCATGGATGGAATTGAAGCATCTCTTGATGTGTTTGGTTCTCTTGGGAAATCTGGATTCCTTCGCCAAGGCAATTGC
This sequence comes from Triticum monococcum, assembly GCA_034509565.1. NCBI lineage: Eukaryota > Viridiplantae > Streptophyta > Magnoliopsida > Poales > Poaceae > Triticum > Triticum monococcum. Next base: position 357,424,054 of record CM067845.1, on the reverse strand, counting down.
TCCAGTATTGTCACAAAAGATTTTCATCAGACCCGATGCACTAGGTATTACACCTAGATCAGATATGAACTCCTTCATTTGCTGCTTCCGAAGTAGCTATGTACTCCGCTTCACACGTAGATCCTGCCATGACGCTCTGCTTGGAACTGCACCAACTGATAGCTCCACCATTCAATATAAATACGTTTCCGGTTTGTGACTTAGAGTCATCCAGATCAGTGTCAAAGCTTGCATCGACGTAACCATTTACGAAAAGCTCTTTGTCACCTCCATAAACGAGAAACATATCCTTAGTCCTTTTCAGGTATTTCAGGATGTTCTTGACCGTTGTCCAGTGATCCACTCCCGGATTACTTTGGTACCTCCCTGGTAAACTTATAACAAGGCACACATCAGGTCTGGTACACAACATTGCATATATGTTAGAACCTATGGCTGAGGCATAGGGAATGACTTTCATTTTCTCTCTATCTTCTGCAGTGGTCAGGCATTGAGTCTGACTCAACTTCACACCTTGTAACACAGGCAAGAACCCTTTCTTTGACTGATCCATTTCGAACTTCTTCAAAACTTTATCAAGGTATGTGCTTTGTGAAAGTCTAATTAAGCGTCTTGATCTATCTCTATAGATCTTGATGCCCAATATATAAGCAGCTTCACCGAGGTCTTTCATTGAAAAATTCTTATTCAAGTATCCTTTTATGCCATTCAGAAATTCAGTATCATTTTCGATCAACAATATGTTGTCCACATATAATATCAGAAATGCTACAGAGCTCCCACTCACTTTCTTGTAAATACAGGCTTCTCCAAAAGTCTGTATAAAACCATATGCTTTGATCACACTATCAAAGCGTATATTCCAACTCCGAGAGGCTTGCACCAGTCCATAAATGGATCGGTGGAGCTTGCACACTTTGTTAGCACCTTTTGGATCGACAAAACCTTCTGGTTGCATCATATACAACTCTTCTTTAAGATATCTATTAAGGAATGCAGTTTTGACATCCATTTGCCAAATTTCATAATCATAAAATGCGGCAATTGCTAACATGATTTGGACAGACTTAAGCATCGCTAACGGGTGAGAAGGTCTCATCATAGTCAACTCCTTGAAATTGTCGAAAACCTTTCACAACAAGTCGAGCTTTGTAGATAGTAACATTACCGTCAGCGTCAGTCTTCTTCTTGAAGATCCATTTATTCTCTATTGCTTGCCGATCATCGGGCAAGTCAACCAAAGTCCATACTTTCTTCTCATACATGGATCCCATCTCAGATTTCATGGCCTCAAGCAATTTCACGGAATCTGGGCTCATCATCGCTTCCTCATAGTTCGTAGGTTCATCATGGTCAAGTAACATGACCTCCAAAACAGGATTACCGTACCACTCTGGTGCAGATCTTACTCTGGTTGACCTACGAGGTTTGGTAGTAACTTGATCAGAAGTTTTATGATCATCATCATTAGCTGTGACGCCCGGATAATTAGACTACAGTAGTTCCTGACTAATGATGCCACGTCACCTCTGTCGCCGTAGTTAATCTCGGGTAGTTCAAACCGATTCAAATTCAAAATTGAATTAAAGGCAAACATCAAAGATTTTCAAAGATACGAAACAAAATGTTCGGGTTGTGCCAGTTAATGCATAGATGATTATGATGAAGAATCCACATTTTTATATAATGTATAAATGCACTGAAATGATTTAAATGGTAGCAAAAACATTATTTAAATGCCTTTGGTATTTTATAAAACACTAAACTATTTTATTTTGGGTTAAAACCTTTTGTGGATGAGGGTTGTTTTGAAACGTTAATTTAGGAGCTATTGTCATATTTTACTAAGTAAAAATAAACTGGAACTAAAATCCAAACAGAATAAAAGAAAATAAAAAAAACAAACAAACAAGAAAATTAAAAGGAGAAGGAACCCCCCCCTTGCCGGGCCACGGCCCAGTTGGCCTAGCGACCAGGCCAGCCCATCCCGCGCCCCAGCCTACTTACCACCCCGGTCCACCCGACCGAAACCCTAACCGCCCCACTCTCCTCCCGATCCCCCACTCTCCCCTCGCACTCCTCTCTCTCCCTCCCCTGCCCGATCTGGATCGGGGACCCATCGGCCCAACGCCGCCGCCGATTCCCGCGGCCACTACGCCGAGTCCCCCCCTCGCTGGGACGCCCTCCCGCCTCTGCGCGAATGCCCCCGACGCCGCGAAGCTTCGTCACCAACCCGCCGGAAGCCGCGACCTCGACCCGATGCTGCCTCGTCGTCGATCTGACGCCGCCGTCCGTCGTCACCGCCACCTCGTCGCCGCCCCGTCATCATCTCCTCCCCGCGTAGCTTCACCGAGCCTCGCCGCCCCGTACCCCTGCAACGTCGGTGAGGCCCCAGGCCTCCGCCTCGCCTCTTACTCTCCCTATACAGAACGACACCGCGCCGTCCTCGCCCTCCCTGTGTTGCCGCATCGCACGCGTGACGCGCCCACGCCCCCTTTCGGTTCTGGCCGCACCCGCGCTTGTCTAGAGCTCCTTCTCGCCCGCGTGTCGTGCCACTGCCCTGCTCTGCACGCTGCCCGCTCCGCCCACTCCCCGCTGCGGCCTCGCCCGCCTGCTGCCACTGGCCGCTTCTGCTTTGCTGCGTCCACGCGACCGCGTTGCTTGCCCGCATAGCCGTCGCCCTCCCGTTCGTCGCTCCGGTCGGCTAGCTGTGCACCGTGGCTGCCCGCCCGCCCGCGCGTGCTCGGGTCCTGGCGACCCGGTGCCCGCTCCGAGAACCGCTGACCAGCGCCCGCTAGGGCCCTTGGCCACAGACACATGGGCCCGCTCCTGTGTTAAAAAAAAGAGACAACGAAAAGAATTAAAAACAAAATAAGTAAGTAAAACAAAATAATTAATTAACTTGATTAAATTAAACTAATTAAACCTATATAGTCTAATAACCTAATTAGTACAACTAATCTATTAGGTTATAAAAACAGTGAATGACAAGGGGGCCCCACCCCTGTTGACCAGTCCAACTTTGACTGGTCAACTGTGTCCCCTTGGCCCACATGTCAGCCCCTGGGTACATTTTTGTGTACACAGGGCTGGGCACCCCTAGCAATTTGATAATTATTTTCGAATTAAAATAGTTTCAGTAAATGTTTAAAACTTTAAAAATTAATATAAATTAATCCATAACTCGGATGAAAATACTTTGTACATGAAAGTTGCTCAGAACGATGAGACGAACCCTGATACGCAGCCCGTTCGTCCGCTACGCATCCCTAACCTATCGAACTCGCAACTTTCCCCCTCCGGCTCCTTTGCCCGAAAACGTGAAACACCGGGGATACTTTCCCGGATGTTTCCCCCCTTCACCGGTATCACCTCATACCGCGTTAAGGCACCCTTAGCATCGATACTTGTCATATCATGCATCGCTATGCATCTGTTGGCTTAAATATTTATTGTTTCTTCCCCCTCTTCTCTCGCTAGACACCGAGACCGACGCCGCTGCTACCCAGTACGACTACGGAGTTGACGACCCCTCTCTCTTGCCAGAACAACCAGGCAAGCCCCCCCCCTTGATCACCAGATATCGCCTACTCTTCTCTATACTTCTTGCATTAGAGTAGTGTAGCATGTTACTGCTTTCCGTTAATCCTATACTGCTGCATAGCCTGTCCTTGCTACTACTGTTGTTACCTTTACCTGCTATCCTACTGCTTAGTATAGGATGCTAGTGTTCCATCAGTGGCCCTACACTCTTGTCCGTCTGCCATGCTATACTACTGGGCCGTGATCACTTCGGGAGGTGATCACGGGCATATGCTATATACTTTACACAGTTACCTTTCTTATGATACTATTCGGAGATGGGGGCTGAAGGGGCAGGTGGTTCCACCCAGGTAGTGGTGGGCCTGGGTTCCCGACGGCCCCCGACTGTTACTTTGTGGCGGAGCGACAGGGCAGGTTCAGACCACCTAGGAGAGAGGTGGGCCTGGCCCTGATCGGCGTTCGTAGATACTTAACACGTTTAACAAGATCTTGGTATTTGATCTGAGTCTGGCTACTGGCCTATACGCACTAACCATCTACGCGGGAGTAGTTATGGGTATCCCGACGTCGTGGTATCAGCCGAAGCCTTTGTGACGTCAGCGACTGAGTGGCGCGCGCTGGGTTGGACCGCGTAACGCAACTTCCTTTGTAATGGAGGTTGCTAGGTCTGCTCTCCGGTCGCGTACGCAACGTGCAGGTGTGCAATGGGCGATGGGCCCAGACCCCTGCGCCATAGGATTTAGACCGGCGTGCTGACCTCTCTGTTGTGCCTAGGTAGGGCTGCGACGTGTTGATCTTCCGAGGCCGGGCATGACCCAGAAAAGTGTGTCCGGCCAAATGGGATCGAGCGTGTTGGGGTATGTGGTGCACCCCTGTAGGGAAGTTAATCTATTCGAATAGCCGTGTCCCTCGGTAAAAGGACGACCCGGAGTTGTACCTTGACCTTATGACAACTAGAACCGGATACTTAATAAAACACACCCTTCCAAGTGCCAGATACAACCGGTGATCACTCTCTCACAGGGCGACGAGGGGAGGATCATCGGTTAGGATTATGCTATGCGATGCTCCTTGGAGGACTTCAGTCTATTCTCTTCTACATGCTGCAAGACGGGGGCTGCCAGAAGCGTAGTCTTCGACAGGACTAGCTATCCCCCTCTTATTCCGGCATTCTGCAGTTCAGTCCACATATGATAGCCTTATTCCAGTTGATACCAATGCATACATATGTAGTATAGCTCCTTGCTTGCGAGTACTTTGGATGAGTACTCACGGTTGCTTTCTCCTTCTTTTCCCTCTATCCCTTCTACCTGGTTGTCACAACCAGATGTTGGAGCCCAGGAGCCAGACGCCACCGTCGATGACGACTCCTACTACACCGGAGGTGTCTACTACTACGTGTTGCCCGCTGACGGCGACCAGGAGTAGTTTACGAGAATCATGGAGAACTTTGTATTGAGATCCATAGAGAGAGAAGAAGCCATCTAGCTAATAACTATGGACCCGAAGGTCTAAGGTAAACTACTCACACATCATCGGAGAGGCTATGGTGTTGATGTAGAAGCCCTCCGTGATCGATGCCCCCTCCGTCGGAGCTCCGGAAAAGGCCCCAAGATGGGATCTCACGAGTACAGAAGGTTGCGGCGGTGGAATTAGGTTTTTGGCTCTGTATCTGGTAGTTTGGGGGTACGTAGGTATATATAGGAGGAATAAGGAGGTCGGTGGAGCAACATGGGCCCCACGAGGGTGGAGGGCGCGCCTGGGGGGGGGGGTAGGTGCGCCCCTACCTCGTGCCTTCCTAGTAGCGTTCTTGATGTAGGGTCCAAGTCCTCTGGATCACGTTCATTCCAAAAATCATGTTCCCGAAGGTTTCATTCCGTTTGGACTCCGTTTGATATTCATTTCCTGCGAAACTCTGAAATAGGCAAAAAAACAACAATTCAAGGCTGGGCCTCCGGTTAATAGGTTAGTCCCAAAAATAATATATAAGTGTATAATAAAGCCCAATAATGTCCAAAATAGAATATAATATAGCATGGAACAATAAAAAATTATAGATACATTGGTGACGTATCAAGCATCCCCAAGCTTAATTCATGCTCGTCCTCGAGTAGGAAATGATAAAAACAGAATTTTTGATGTGGAATGCTACTTGGCATAATTTCAATGTTATTCTCTTAATTGTGTATGAATATTCAGATCCGAAAGATTCAAGACAAAAGTTTAATATTGACATAAAAATAATAATACTTCAAGCATACTAACTAAGCAATTATGTCTTCTCAAAATAACATGGCCAAAGAAAGTTATCCCTACAAAATCATATAGTCTGGCTATGCTCTATCTTCACCACACAAAGTATTTAAATCATGCACAACCCCGATGACAAGCCAAACAATTGTTTCATACTTTTGGTGTTCTCAAACTTTTTCAATCTTCACGCAATACATGAGCATGAGTGATACGTCTCTGTCGTATCTACTTTTCCAAACACTTTTGTGCTTGTTTTGGACTCTAACTTGTATGATTTGAATGGAACTAACCCAGACTGACGCTGTTTTCAGCAGAATTACCATGATGTTGTTTTATGTGCAGAAAGCAAAAGTTTTCGGAATGACCTGAAACTCCACGGAATATCTTACAATAAATAATAAAATATCCTCGCCAAAGATGAAGACCAGGGGGCCCACACCCTTGCCACGAGGGTGGGGGGCGCGCCCCCTACCTCGTGGGCCCCCTGGAGACCTCCCGACTCTGACTCCAACTCTATATAAATGCTTTTGGGGAGAAAAAAATAGAGGAGAATAAATCATCGTGTTTTACGATACGGAGCCGCCGCCAAGCCCTAAAACCTCTCGGGAGGGCTGATCTGGAGTCCGTTCGGGGCTCCGAAGAGGGGGATTTGTCGCCGTCGTCATCATCAACCATCCTCCATCACCAATTTCATGATGCTCACCGCCGTGCATGAGTAATTCCATCGTAGGCTTGCTGGACAGTGATGGGTTGGATGAGATTTATCATGTAATCGAGTTAGTTTTGTTAGGGTTTGATCCCTAGTATCCACTATGTTGTGAGATTGATGTTGCTATGACTTTGCTATGCTTAATGCTTGTCACTAAGGCCCGAGTGCCATGATTTCAGATCTGAACCTATTATGTTTTCATCAATATATGAGAGTTCTAGATACAATCTTGCAAGTCTATAGTCACCTATTATGTGTTATGATCCGTTAACCCCGAAGTGACAATAATCGGGATACTTACCGGTGATGATCGTAGTTTGAGGAGTTCATGTATTCACTATGTGCTAATGCTTTGTTCCGATTCTCTATTAAAAGGAGGCCTTAATATCCCTTAGTTTCCACTAGGACCCCGCTGCCACGGGAGGGTAGGACAAAAGATGTCATGCAAGTTCTTTTTCATAAGCACGTATGACTATATTCGGAATACATGCCTACATTACATTGACGAACTGGAGCTAGTTCTGTGTCACCCTATGTTATGATTGTTACATGATGAACCGCATCCGGCATAATTATCCATCATTGATTCGATGCCTACGAGCTTTCCATATACTGGTTTACGCTTATTTATTTTCCCGCTGCTATTGTTACAATCACTACAAAATACCAAAAACATTACTTTGCTTTCATTACTCTTTTGTTACCGTTACCATCACTATCATATTACTTTGCTACTAAACACTCTGCTGCAGATACTAAGTTTCCAGGTGTGGTTGAATTGACAACTCAGCTGCTAATGCTTGAGAATATTCTTTGGCTCCACTTGTGTCGAATCAATAAATTTGGGTTGAATACTCTACCCTCGAAAGCTGTTGCGATCCCCTATACTTGTGGGTTATCAATGAGCCATGGACATAGCACTATATGTGGAATAGAATGGTGGTTGTGGAGAAGACAAAAAAGGAGAAGATAGTCTCACATCAACTAGGTATATCAACGGGCGATGGAGATGCCCATTAATAGATATCAATGTGAGTGAGTAGAGATTGCCATGCAACGGATGCACTAGAGGTATAAGTATATGAAAGCTCAACAAAAGAAACTAAGTGGGTGTGCATCCAACTTGCTTGCTCACGAAGACTTAGGGCATTTTGAGGAAGCCCAACATTGGAATATACAAGCCAAGTTCCATAATGGAAAATTCCCACTAGTATATGAAAGTGATATCATAGGAGACTCTCTATCATGAAGATCATGGTGCTACTTTGAAGCACAAGTGTGGAAAAAGGATAGTAACATTGTCCCTTCTCTATTTTTCTCTCATTTTTTTATTTGGGCCTTCTTTTTCTTTTTTTCTTTTTTTGGCCTCTTTTTTTCGTCCGGATTCTCATCCCGACTTGTGGGGGAATCATAGTCTCGATCATCCTTTCCTCACTGGGTCAATGCTCTAATAATGATGATCATCACACTTTATTTACTTACAACTCAAGAATTACAACTCAATACTTAGAACAAAATATGACTCTATGTGAATGCCTCCGGCGGTGTACCGGGATGTGCAACGATACATGAGTGACATGTATGAAAGAATTATGAATGGTGGCTTTGCCACAAATACAATGTCAACTACATGATCATGCAAGCAATATGACAATGATGAAGCGTGTCATAATAACGGAACAGTGGAAAGTTGCATGGCAATATATCTCGGAATGGCTATGGAAATGCCATGATAGGTAGGTATGGTGGCTGTTTTGAGGAAGGTATTTGGTGGGTTTATGGTACCGGTGAAAGTTGCGCGATACTAGAGAGGCTAGCAATGGTGGAAGGGTGAGAGTGCGTATAATCCATGGACTCAACATTAGTCATAAAGAACTCACAAACTTATTGCAAAAATCTATTAGTTATCGAAACAAAGTATTACGCGCATGCTCCTAGGGGTATAGATTGGTAGGAAAAGACCATCGCTCGTCCCCGACCGCCACTCATAAGGAAGACAATCAATAAATAAATCATGCTCCGACTTCATCACATAATGGTTCACCATACGTGCATGCTACGGGAATCACAAACTTCAACACAAGTATTTCTCAAATTCACAACTACTCAACTAGCATGACTCTCATATCACCATCTCCATATCTCAAAACAATTATCAAGTATCAAACTTCTCATAGTATTCAACACACTCATAATTTTTTTTACTAATCTTGAATGCCTATCATAATTAAAGCAAATAACCACGCTGTTTTGTAGGACTCTCAAAATAATCTAAGTGAAGCATGAGAGAACAATTGTTTCTATAAAACAAATCCACCACCGCGCTCTAAAAGATATAAGTGAAGCACTAGAGCAAAAACTATGTAGCTCAAAAGATATAAGTGAAGCACATAGAGTATTCTAACAATTTTAAATCATGTGAGTCTCTCTAAAAAGGTGTGTATAGCAAGGATGATTGTGGTAAACTAAAAAGCAAAGACTCAAATCATACAAGACGCTCCAAGCAAAACACATATCATGTGGTGAATAAAAATATAGCTCCAAGTAAAGTTACCGATAGACGAAGACGGAAGAGGGGATGCCTTCCGGGGCATCCCCAAGCTTAGGATTTTGGGTGTCCTTGAATTTTACCTTGGGGTTACATGGGCATCCCCAAGATTAGGCTCTTGCCACTCCTTGTTCCATAATCCATCAAAACTTAACCCAAAATTTGAAAACTTCACAACACAAAACTCAAAATAGAAAATCTCGTGAGCTCCGTTAGCGAAAGAAAACAAAACACCAGTTCAAGGTACTGTAATGAACTCATTCTTTATTTATATTGGTGTTAAACCTACTGTATTCCAACTTCTCTATGGTTTATAAACTATTTTACTAACCATAGATTCATCAAAATAAGCAAACAACACACGAAAAACAGAATCTGTCAAAAACAGAACAGTCTGTAGTAATCTATAGCTAACGCAAACTTCTGGAACCCCCAAAATTCTAAAATAAATTTCTGTACGTGAGGAATTTATCTATCGATCATCTGGAAAAAGAGTTAACTAAATAGCACTTTCCAAATAAAAATGGCAGCAATTCTCGTGAGCGCTAAAGTTTCTGTTTTTACAGCAAGATCAAAAAGACTTTCCCCAAGTCTTCCCAATGGTTCTACTTGGAACAAACACTAATTAAACACAAAAAATACAACCAAAACAGATGCTAGATAAATTATTTATTAAATAACAACAAGTAAAAATATTGGGTTGTCTCCCAACAAGCGCTTTTCTTTAGAGCCTTATAGCTAGGCATAAGATTTCAACGATGCTCACATGAAAGACAAGAATTGAAGCACAAAGAGAGCATCATAAAACACGCGACAAACACATCTAAGTCTAACATACTTACTATGCATAGGCATCTTATAGGCAAACAAATTATCAAGGCAAGCAAAAACTAGCATATGCAAGAAAGCGGAAAGAAACAGTAGCAATCTCAACATAATGAGAGGTAATTTAGTAACATGAAAATTTCTACCACCATATTTTACTCTCTCATAATAATTACATATAGCATCATAAGCAAATTCAACAAAATAGCTATCACATAAAATATTTTCAACACGATCCACATGCATGCAAAGTTGACACTCTTCCAAAATAGTGGGATTAACATTAACTAAAGTCATGACTTCTCCAAACCCACTTTTATCAAAATTTTCATAAGATTGAACATTCTCCAAATATGTGGGATATAAAGTTGACACTCTTCCAAACCCACTTTCAATAACATTGCAAACACTATTATCAATCTCATATTCATCATGGGGCTTAAACAAATTTTCAAGATCAAAAGAAAAATCACCCCAATCATGATCATTGCAACAAGTAGTAGACATAGCAAAACTAGCATCCCCAAGCTTAGGGTTTTGCATATTATAAGCACAATTGACATTAATAGAATTTATACTATCATCATCGCAATCATGCTTTTTATTCAAATATTGATCATGAATCACTCCATAAAGTACTTTATCACAATTTTCAGATTCATGAATTTCAAGCAAAACTTCATAAAGATAATCTAGTGCACAAAACTCACTAGCAATTGGTTCATCATAATTTGATCTCTTAAAAAGATTATCAAGCGGATGAGGATCCATATATGTTTAGGTTCTCTGTTTAGTAATAAATAAACAACTATTCCAACCAAACGAGCAAATGAGCCAAGTAGGACATCAAAGCAAATGGAAAGACGAGCAGAAGAAGAGCAAATAAAACGGCAAGGGTGAAGTGGGGGAGAGGAAAATGAGAGGCAAATGGAAAATAATGTAATGCGGGAGATAAGGGTTTGTGATGGGTACTTAGTATGTTGACTTTTGCGTAGACTCCCCGGCAACGGTGCCAGAAATCCTTCTTGCTACCTCTTGAGCACTGCGTTGGTTTTCCCTTGAAGAGGAAAGGGTGATGCAGGAAAGTAGCGTAAGTATTTCCCTCAGTTTTTGAGAACCAAGGTATCAATCCAGTAGGAGGCCACGCACGAGTCCCTCGCACCTACACAAACAAATAAAATCCTCGCAACCAACTCAATAAAGGGGTTGTCAATCCCTTCACGGTCACTTATGAAAGTGAGATCTGATAGTTATGATAAGATAATATTTTTGGTATTTTTATGATAAAGATTCAAAATAAATAAAGCGAAATAAAAATGGAACTAGAAATAGCTTGTTAACGGGAGATGAATATGATGGAAAATAGACCCGGGGGCCATATGTTTCACTAGTGGCTTCTCTCAAGAGCATAAGTATTACGGTGAGTAAACAAATTACTATTGAGCAATTGACAGAATTGAGCATAGTTATGAGAATATCTAGGTATGACCATGTATATAGGCATCACGTCCGAGACAAGTAGACTGACTCCTGCCTGCATCTACTACTATTACTCCACACATCGACCGCTATCCAGCATGCATCTAGAGTATTAAGTTCAAAGGAGCAGAGTAACGCTTTAGTAAGATGACATGATATAGAGGTATAAACTCATGCAATATGATATAAACCCCATCTTGTTATCCTCGATGGCAGCAATACAATACGTGCCTTGTTGCCCCTACTGTCACTGGGAAAGGACACCGCAAGATTGAACCCAAAGCTAAGCACTTCTCCCATTGCAAGAAAGATCAATCTAGTAGGCCAAACCAAACTGATAATTCGAAGAGACTTGCAAAGATAACCAATCATACATAAAAGAATTCAGAGAAGATTCAAATATTATTCATAGATAAACTTGATCATAAACCCACAATTCATCGGTCTCAACAAACACACCACAAAAGAATATTACATCGAATAGATCTCCATGAGAATCGTGGAGAACTTTGTATTGAGATCCAAAGAGAGAGAAGAACCCATCTAGCTAATAACTATGGACCTGAAGGTCTGAGGTAAACTACTCACACATCATCGGAGAGGTGATACGTCTCCATCGTATCTATAATTTTTGATTGTTCCATGCCAATATTCTACAACTTTCATATACTTTTGGCAACTTTTTATACTATTTTTGGGACTAACATATTGATCCAGTGCCCAGTGCGAGTTCCTGTTTGTTGCATGTTTTTTGTTTCGTAGAATATCCATATCAAACGGAGTCCAAATGGGATAAAAACTGACGGATTTTTTTTGGAATATAAATGATTTTTGGGAAGAAAAATCCACGCGAGACGGTGCCCGAGGGAGGCACGAGGCAGGGGGGACGCCCTTGACCCTCGTGGCCACCCCGTAAGGCGGTTGGTGCCCTTCTTTCGCCGCAAGAAAGCTAATATCCGGATAGAGATCGTGTGAAAATTTCAACCCTTCTCCCATCTAGGGAGGTGGTCAAGGAAGAAGAAGACGGAGGGGGGCTCTCTCCCCCTCGCTTCCGGTGGCGCCGGAGCGCGACCGGGGGCCATCATCATCACTGCAATCTTCACCAACAACTTCACCGCCATCATCACCAACTCCCCCCCTCTATACAGCAGTGTAACCCCTCTTTTACCCGCTGTAATCTCTACTTAAACATGGTGCTCAACGCTATATATTATTTCCCAATGATGTATGGCTATCCTATGATGTTTGAGTAGATCCGTTTTGTCCTATGGGTTAATTGATGATTGTGATTGGTTTGAGTTGCATGTCTTATTATTGGTGCTGTCCTATGGTGCTCTCCGTGTCACACAAGTGTGATGGATCCCCGCTGTAGGGTTTGCAATATGTTCATGATTTGCTTATGGTGGGTGGCGTGAGTGACAGAAGCACATACCCGAGTAAGTAGGTTGTTTGCGTATGGGATAAAGAGGACTTGGTACTTTAATGCTATGGTTGGGTTTTACCTTAATGATCTTTAGTAGTTGCGGATGCTTGCTAGAGTTCCAATCATAAGTGCATATGATCCAAGTAGAGAAAGTATGTTAGCTTATGCCTCTCCCTCAAATAAAATTGCAATAAGGATTACCGGTCTAGTTATCGATTGCCTAGGGACAAATAACTTTCTCGTAACGAAAAGCTCTTTACTAAAACTAACTTAGTTGTGTCTTTATCTAAACAGTCGCTACTTTTTATTTACATGCTCTTTATTATCTTGCAAACCTATCCAAAAACACCTACAAAGTACTTCTAGTTTCATACTTGTTCTAGGTAAAGCGAACGTCAAGCGTGCGTAGAGTTGTATCGGTGGTCGATAGAACTTGAGGGAATATTTGTTCTACCTTTAGCTCCCCGTTGGGTTCGACACTCTTACTTATCGAAAACTGTTGCGATCCCCTATACTTGTGGGTTATCAAGACCCTTTTCTGGCGCCGTTGCCAGGGAGAAATAGCGTGGGGTGAATATTCTCGTGTGTGCTTGTTTGCTTTATCACTAAGTAATTTTTATTTGCTGTTCTAAGTTGTTTTCTATCTTTAGTTATGGAAATGGAACACGAAATACCAAAAAAATTAGGTTTACTCGCTACTCATTGAGATGGGGAACCTCCTAAAACCCTCGATGCTCATTATGTGAAAGATATTATGTACTACTTTGATAATCCTGAGAAAACCCCATTCAATTATGTTATGGGAGACACGTTGGATCAACATCAATACTTTAGGGATTATCGCTTGACTCAGAAAGGTAAACTATTATGGGATCAAATTCATATGTTGCATTGGTATGCTCAGCAACTTTGCTTGAGATATGATTATACTTGTTTCTCTAGGATGAAGGCTCCACACCTTCCCTTTTCATGCAAATTTAATGATGATAAGACCTTGGCTTCTTATGCTAATGGTATATATGATTACTATGATGTGGAACAAATAGAAGAATTCTGCTTTTATGGGTGCTTATGAAATTGAATCTATGTTCAAAGAGTTTAAAAATCTTTATGATGCTGTTTATAGACCTGAAGATTTAGCTATCCTTAGATATTGCTATGCCAATTATGAATTCAATTCTGATATTTATGCATTTATTGGGAAAGTCTCCGCTATCCAAGAAGAGACTAATATTTTGCAGGAGTCTATGGAAGAAGAAATTGATGAAACTGTGAGCTCATTGGATGAAAAAGATGATGAGAAGAGCGAAGAACAAAAGGAGGAAGAGCGGATTAGCTACCCGTGTCCACCTTCTAATGAGAGTAACTCTTCAACTCGTACATTGCTTAATTTCCCTTCATGCTTACCGAAGGATGATTGCTATGATGATTGTTATGATCCCATTGATTCTCTTGAAATATCCCTTTTTGATGATGCTTGCTATGCTTATGGCCAAGATGCCAATATGAATTACGCTTATGGAGATGAACTTGCTATAGTTCCTTATGTTAAACATGAAATCGTTGCTATTGCACCCACGCATGAGAGTCCTATTATCTTTTTGAATTCTCCCGACTACACTATATCGGAGAAGTTTGCACTTATTAAGGATTATATTGATGGGTTGTGTTTTACTATTACACATGATGATTTTGATGAATATAATATGCATGTGCTTTCTGTTCCTACTTGCAATTATTATGAGAGAGGAACTACATCTCCGCCTCTCCATGTTTCCAATATGATAAAATTGCAAGAAACTGTTTATACTATGCATTGGCCTTTACTATGTGTGCATGAATTGTTCTTTTATGACATGCTGATGCATAGGAAGAGAATTAGACTTCGTTGTTGCATGATATATGTTACTTTGTGCTCACTACTAAATTACAAATCATTGTTAATTAAAATTGGCTTTGATATACCTTGGGATCCGGGTGGATCCATTACTTGAGCACTATATGCCTAGCTTAATGGCTTTAAAGAAAGCGCTGCCAGGGAGACAACCCAGAAGTTTTAGAGAGTCATTTATTTCCGTTGTGTGATTTTTTAAAGTTTTAAAATAAAAATAATGTGCCAATATTTGCCTTTAGGATGTTTACTTTGCTTGTTGGTTTGTACGGTGCAGGACAGAAACTTTGGCTGTAGTGCGCGATTTTACATTTTTTACTAGAATGTCAAATGGTCCTGATTCTTTTTGAACTGTCTTTATATACAAAATTTTTATTTTTCCTAATTTTGGTAGAATATTTCAAGTATCATAAGTATGGTGAATGTTCAGATTATTACAGACTGTTCTGTTTTAGACAGATTCTGTTTTTGATGCATAGTTTGCTTGTTTTGATGAAACTATCGATTTATATCAGTGGATTAAGCCATGGAAAAGTTATATTACAGTAGCTACAATGCAAAAACAAAATATGAATTGGTTTGCAACAGTACTTAGAGTAGTGATTTGCTTTATTATACTAACAGATCTTACCGAGTTTTCTGTTGAAGTTTTGTGTGGATGAAGTGTTCGATGATCGAGAAGGTCTCGATGTGAGAAGAAGGAAGAGAGGCAAGGGCTCAAGATTGGGGATGCCCGAGGCACCCCAAGTAAATATTCAAGGATACTCAAGCGTCTAAGCTTGGGGATGCCCCAAAAGGCATCCCCTCTTTCTTCAACAAGTATCAGTGTGTTTTCGGATTCGTTTCATTCATGTGATATGTGCAATCTTGGAGCGTCTTTTGCACGTAGTTTTCATTTTTATTTTATGCACCATGCTGGTATGAGATAGTCCTTGGTTGATTTATATAATGCTCTATGCACTTCACTTATATCTTTTGAGTATGGCTTTATAGAATGCTTCATGTGCTTCACTTATATCATTTGAAGTTTGGATTGCCTGTTTCTCTTTACATAGAAAACCGCCATTTGTAGAATGCTCTTTTGCTTCACTTATATTTGTTAGAGCGTGGGCATATCTTTTGTAGAAAGATTTAAACTCTCTTGCTTCACTTATATCTATTTAGAGAGATGACAGGAACTGGTCATTCACATGGTTAGTCATAAAATCCTACATAAAACTTGTAGATCACTGAATATGATATGTTTGATTCCTTGCAATAGTTTTGCGATATAAAGATGGTGATATTAGAGTCATGCTAGTGGGTAGTTGTGGATTGTATAAATACTTGTGTTGAAGTTTGTGATTCCCGTAGCATGCACGTATGGTGAACCGTTATGTGATGAAGTCGGAGCATGATTTATTTATTGATTGTCTTCCTTATGAGTAGCGGTCAGGGACGAGCGATGGTCTTTTCCTACCAATCTGTCCCCTTAGGAGCATGCGCATAGTACTTTGTTTCGAAAGCTAATAGACTTTTGCAATAAGTATGTGAGTTCTTTATGAATAATGTTGAGTCCATGGATTATACGCACTCTCACCCTTCCATCATTGCTAGCCTCTCTAGTATCGTGCAACTTTCGCCGGTACCTTAAACCCACCATATACCTTCCTCAAAACAGCCACCATACCTACCTATTATGGCATTTCCATAGCCATTTCGAGATATATTGCCATGCAACTTCCATCATCATCATCATATACATGACTTGATCATTCACTGTCATATTGCTTTGCATGATCGTAAGATAGCTAGCATGATGTTTTCATGGCTTGTCCATTTTTTGATATCATTGCTACGCTAGATCATTTCACATCCTGGTACATCGCCGGAGGCATTCATATAGAGTCATATCTTTGTTCTAGTATCGAGTTGTAATATTGAGTTGTAAGTGAATAAAAGTGTGATGATCATCATTATTAGAGCATTGCCCCAGTGAGGAAAGGATGATGGAGACTATGATTCCCCCACAAGTCGGGATGAGACTCCGGACTTTAACAATAAATAAAAGAGGCCAAAGAAGCCCACCAAAAAAATAAAAAATAAAAAAAATAAAAAAATGAGAGAAAAAGAGAGAAGGGGCAATGTTACTATCCTTTTACCACACTTTTACTTCAGAATAGCACCATGTTCTTCATATAGAGAGTCTCTTGAGTTATCACTTTCATATACTAGTGGGAATTTTCATTATAGAACTTGGCTTGTATATTCCGATGATGGGCTTCCTCAAACGCCCGAGGTCTTCATGAGCAAGCAAGTTGGATGCACACCCACTTAGTTTTCAGTCTGAGCTTTCATACACTTATAGCTCTTAGTGCATCCGTTGCATGGCAATCCCTACTCACTCACAATTATATCTATTGATGGGCATCTCCATAGCCCGTTGATACGCCTAGTTGATGTGAGACTATCTTCTCCTTTTTGTCTTCTCCACAACCACCATTCTATTCCACCTATAGTGCTATGTCCATGGCTCACGCTCATGTATTGCGTGAAAGTTGAAAAGGTTTGAGAACGTCAAAAGTATGAAACAATTGCTTGGCTTGTCATCGGGGTTGTTGATGACCCATAAGTATAGGGGATCTATCGTAGTCCTTTTGATAAGTAAGAGTGTCGAACGCAACGAGGAGCAGAAGGAAATGATAAGCGGTTTTCAGTAAGGTATTCTCTACAAGCACTGAAATTATAGGTAACAGATAGTTTTGTGATAAGATAATTTGTAATGAGCAACAACTAACAAAAGTAAATAAAGTGCAGCAAGGTGGCCCAATCCTTTTTGTAGCAAAGGACAAGCCTGGACAAACTCTTATATAGAGAAAAGCGCTCCCGAGGACACATGGGAATATCGTCAAGCTAGGTTTCATCACGATCATATGATTCGCGTTCGGTACTTTGATAATTTGGTATGTGGGTGGACCGGTGCTTGGGTGCTGTCCTTACTTGGACAAGCATCCCACTTATGATTAACCTCTATTGCAAGCATCCGCAACTACAACAAAAGTATTAAGGTAGACCTAACCATAGCATGAAACATGTGGATCCAAATCAGCCCCTTACGAAGCAACGCATAAACTAGGGTTTAAGCTTCTGTCACTCTAGCAACCCATCAACTACTTATTACTTCCCAATGCCTTCCTCTAGGCCCAAATAGTGGTGAAGTGTCATGTAGTCGACGTTCACATAACACCACTAGAGGAGAGACAACATACATCTCATCAAAATATCGAATGAATACCAAATTCACATGACTACTAATAGCAAGACTTCTCCCATGTCCTCAGGAACAAACGTAACTACTCAGAAAAGCATATTCATGTTCATAATCAGAGGGGTATTAATATGCATATAGGATCTGAACATATGTTCTTCCACCAAGTAAACCAACTAGTATCAACTACAAGGAGTAATCAACACTACTAGTAACCCACCGGTACCAATCCCAGACTTGGAGACAAGAATTGGATACAAGAGATGAACTAGGGTTTGAGAGGAGATGGTGCTGGTGAAGATGTTGATGGAGATAGACCCCCCCCCGATGAGAGGATCGTTGGTGATGACGATGGCAATGATTTCCCCCTCCCGGAGGGAAGTTTCCCTGGCAAAACAGCTCCGTTGGAGCCCTAGATTGGTTCTGCCTCGTGGCGGCGGAGTCTCATCCCGAAAACTTGCTTATGATTTTTTTCTCGTCGAAAGACTCCATATAGCAGAAGATGGGCATCAGAGGGCCACCAGGGGGCTCACGAGGTAGGGGCGCGCCCAGGGGGGTAGGGCGCGCCCCACCCTCATGGCCAGGGTGTGGCCCCCCCTCTGGAACTTCTTGCGCGTAGTATTTTTTATATATTCTGAAAATTACTTCTGTGAAGTTTCAGGACTTTTGGAGCTGTGCGGAATAGGTTTATAATATTTGCTCCTTTTCTAGCCCAGATTCCCAGCTGCCAGCATTCTCCCTCTTTATGTAAACCTTGTAAATAAGAGAGAATAGGCATAAGTATTGTGACATAATGTGTAATAACAACCCATAATGCAATAAATATCAATATAAAAGCATGATGCAAAATGGACGTATCAACTCCCCCATGCTTAGACCTCGCTTGTCCTCAAGTGAAAGCCGTAATCGAAAAATATGTCCACATGTTTAGATATAGAGGTGTCGATAAAAATAAAATACGGACATGAGGGCATCATGATCATTCTTAGAACAACAACTTATATAATTCCTGTCATATGATCTCTTATGCTAGAGTAACAATTCAATCACAATTTCAAGTATGAATCATAAACTTCATTGAAAACTAACAAACTATAATCTCAGTCACTGAAGCAATTGCGATTTATCATAACATAGGAAAGAGTCAATATAAGAGCTTTTCAGCAAGTCCACATACTCAACTATCATATAGTCTTTGACAACTACTAACACTCACGCAATACTTATGGGTATGGATTTTTAATCGGACACAGAGAAAGATAGGGGCTTATAGTTTTGCCTCCCAACGTTTTACCTCAAGGGTAATGTCAACAATAATAGTTCATGAAAACTCACATCCAATTAGCCATATATACCAGGATCTTTCCAACATGTTGTGCTTGCCGAAATATAAAATGTAAAAAGGAAGTGTGAAGATCACCATGACTCTTATGTAAGGTAGGAGATAAAAGTAAAAGATAGGCCCTTCGCAGAGGGAAGCAGAGGTTGTCATGCGCTTTTATGGTTGGATGCACAAAATCTTAATGCGAAAGAACGTCACTTTATATTGCCACTTGTGATATGGACCTTTATTATGCAGTCCGTCACTTTTATTTCTTCCGTGTCACACGATCGTATAAAGCTTATTTTGTCCCACACTAATAAGTCATACATATTTAGAGGGCAATTTTTATTGCTTGCACCGATGACAACTTACTTGAGGGATCTTACTCAATCCATAGGTAGGTATGGTGGACTCTCATGGCAAAACTGGTTTAAGGGTGTTTGGAAGCACAAGTAGTATCTCTACTTGGTACAAAGAATTTGGCAAGAATGAGGGGGAAAGGCAAGCTCAATCATGTTGGATGATCCATGACAATATAATTTATCTCAGATGTAAGAAAACATAACCCATTACGTTGTCTTCCTTGTCCAACGTCAACTCTTTAGCATGTCATATTTTAATGAGTGCTCACAATCATAAAAGATGTCCAAGATAGTGTATTTATATGTGAAGACCTCTCTTTCTTTATTACTTCCTATTAATTACAACGATGACCAAAACTATGTTTGTCAACTCTCAACAACTTTTATTCGGCATACTCTTTCTATGTGAGCTCATTACTCTCCATAAGATCCATATGATCTCTTTGTTTCTTTTTATTTGTTTCTCTTTTCTTTTATTCACTCAAGATTATGGCAAAATAATCAAGCCCTTGACTCAACACTAATCTTTATTATAAATAGCTCACGGACTCAATTACATAGAAGGATCATAAAGCAAAACTCACACTAGATCATACTAAAAACTTTTATTCTACTAGATCAAAATATTATCAAAAGGATCAAACCAAGAAAAACGGTAAAGATAGAAGTGATGGTGATACGATACCGAGGCACCTCCCCCAAGCTTGGTAGTTGCCAAGGAGAGTGCCCATACCAGATACTCAATTCTTCTTTGTTGGTGGAGAGGGTGGAGTTGTTGATGATGTGGGCTTGTTGTCCCTCTTCCAAGGCATAGGCTCGCCATCATAGAAGGATGACCGAATCTTCTGAATCCTCAAATCTGCAGCCAAACTCATCCTCTTGAATCTAAACTCATACTCACAATTTTGATTTTGCAGGTCATAAATCTAGGCTTGGAGGTGCTCGATTTTCTTGTGAAGCTTGAAGATGGCCTCCCCAATGTCCTTGGCATCCAGCTTGTGGTTGTTGGTTAACTCCGTGATCATAATGTGATTGGAGTCAAGTCCACGCTCCACCATCTCCTGGCACCTGAAAATTTGTTGCTCCATTGCCTCGAGCCTTGTCTCCATGCTTCTGGTCCTCCTTGGTCCCTCAACATCACGGATGTGCAACACCCCCTCATGCATCTCAATAGTTTGAGGGTGTTGCAGCACTTCCGCGAGATAGGGGTTGATGAACTTATCGAAGAACTTGTCCTTGGGGGCACTTGGAGACGTCATGATGATACTGTCAGAAAAACAACTCGAAACAAGAACATAGGATGTTTGCGTGATACAGTGGTCAAAACCTTTGGGAGGTTATATAATGAATTTTTACCGACCAAAATATGTGACGTGCAAGAAAACGGAGTCCGGAGAGCCCACGAGGTGCCCACGAGGTAGGGGGGCGCGCACCCCACCCTCGTGGAGCCGTCGTGTCCTTCCCGGACTGCTTCTTATTTTTCTATTTTTCTAAATATTCCAAAACGGAGAAAAATTGCCATTAGAACTGTTTTGGAGTCAGTTTACTTACCATACCAGATATCTATTCCTTTTCGCAGTATGAAACGTTCCAAGAAGTGTTCCTTATGTATTCCTCCGGGGTTACGATTTCAATAACATTGGTTTCAACGTTTATAGGATTACCTGAGATATAATGTTTGATTCTTTGACCGTTCACCACCTTCGGGTTTGTGCCTTCGAAGTTGTTGATTTTTATGGCACCAGAACGATAGACCTCCTCGATAACGGAAGGACCTTCCCATTTAGAGAGAAGCTTTCCTACAAAAAATCTTAAACGAGAGTTGTATAGCAATACATAATCACCTACATTAAACTCACACTTTTGTATCCTTTTGTCATGCCATCTTTTAACTTTTTCTTTAAACAATTTGGCATTTTCATAGGCTTGGGTTCTCCATTCATCGAGTGAGCTAATGTCAAATAATCTTTTCTCACCGGCAAGTTTGAAATCATAATTGAGCTCTTTAATAGCCCAATAAGCCTTATGTTCTAGTTCGAGAGGTAAGTGACATGCTTTTCGATAAACCATTTTATACGGAGACATACCCATAGGATTTTTATATGTAGTTCTATAGGCCCATAATGCATCATCAAGTTTCTTGGACCAATTCTTTCTAGATCTATTGACAGTCTTTTGCAAAATTAATTTGAGTTCTCTATTACTCAATTCTACTTGACCACTAGACTATGGGTGATAAGGAGATGCAATTCTATGATTAACATCATACTTAGCAAGCATTTTACTAAAAGCACCATGAATAAAATGTGAACCACCATCAATCATTAAATATGTAGGGACTCCAAACCTCGGAAAAACAACTTGTTTAAGCATCTTAATAGAGGTGTTATGATCAGCACTACTAGTTGGAATAGCTTCTAGCCACTTAGTAACGTAATCAACAGCAACTAAAATATGTGTATATCCATTAGAGGAAGGAAACAGCCCCATATAATCAAAGCCCCAAACATCAAATGGTTCAATAACAAGTGAATAATTCATAGGCATTTCTTGACGTCTACTAATATTAGCAATTATTTGACATTCATCACAAGATAAGACAAACTTACGTGCATCCTTGAAGAGAGTAGGCCAATAAAAACCGGATTGCAATACCTTGTGTACAGTTCTATCTCCAGCATGGTGTCCTCCATAAGCCTCGGAGTGACACTTGCGTAGGATCTGTTCCTGTTCATGCTCAGGTACAGAACGCCTAATAACACCATCTACTCCTTCTTTATAAAGATGTGGATCATTCCAGAAGTAATGTCTTAAATCATAGAAAAACTTTTTCTTTTGCTGGTATGTGAAACAAGGTGGTATAAATTTAGCAACAATGTAATTAGCATAATCAGCATACCATGGAGCAGTATGAGAAGCATTTATGACATTTAATTGTTCATCAGGAAAGCTATCATCAATGGGTAGTGGGTCATCAAGAACATTTTCTAACCTAGACAAGTTGTCTGCAACGGGGTTCTCAGCTCCCTTTCTATCAATAATATGCAAATCAAATTCTTGTAGCAAGAGAACCCATCTAATAAGTCTAGGTTTAGCATCTTTCTTTTCCATAAGATATTTAATAGCAGCATGATCGGTGTGAATAGTTACTTTAGAATCGACAATATATGGTCTGAACTTATCACAAGCAAATACAACTGCTAAGAATTCTTTTTTAGAAGTATCATAATTTCTCTAGGCGTTGTCTACAGTTTTACTAGCATATTGAATAACATTTAATTTCTTATCAACTCTTTGCCCTAGAACAGCGCCTACATCATAATCACTAGCATCACACATAATTTCAAAAGGTAAATTCCAATCAGGTGGTTGGACAATGGGTGCATAGATTAATGCTTTCTTAAGTATTTCAAAGGCTTCTACACAATCATCATCAAAGACGAATGGTATATCTTTTTGTAATAAATTAGTCAGAGGCCGAGAAATTTTTGAGAATTCCTTAATGAACCTCCTATAAAAGCCGGCATGACCAAGGAAACTTCTTATACCTTTGATGTCCTTGGGACACGACATCTTTTCAATAGCATCAACTTTAGCTTTATCAACTTCAATGACTCTTTCAAAAATTTTGTGCCCCAAGACAATACCTTCATTAACCATAAAGTGGCATTTCTCCCAATTCAAGACAAGGTTAGTTTCTTCACATCTCTGCAAAACTCGATCAAGGTTGCTTAAGAAATCATCAAAAGAGGATCCATAAACGGAGAAATCATCCATGAATACCTCACATATCTTTTCACAAAAATCAGAAAATATAGCCATCATGCATCTTTGAAAGGTAGCAGGTGCATTACATAAACCAAAAGGCATACGTCTATAAGCTAAAGTACCGAAAGGGCAAGTAAAAGTGGTCTTAGATTGATCATCAGCTGACACAGGTATTTGAGAGAAACCAGAATAACCATTTAGAAAGCAAAAATGTGTATGTTTGGATAATCTTTCTAGCATTTGATCAATAAAAGGTAAGGGGTAATGATCTTTTTTAGTAGCCTTATTTAATTTGCGGAAATCAATTACCATCCTATAACCTATAATAATTCTTTGTGGAATCAATTCATCTTTATCATTAGGAACGACAGTAATACCTCCCTTCTTAGGAACACAATGGACATGACTTACCCACTGACTATCAGCAATGGGATAAATTATACCTGCCTCAAGGAGCTTTGGTATTTCTTTTCTTATCACTTCCTTCATCTTAGGATTCAGCCGTCATTGGTGATCAATAACTGGTTTGGCATCTTTGTTCAAATTTATTTTGTGTTGACATAGAGTGGGACTAATGCCCTTAAGATCATTAAGAGTATATCCAATAGCAGCACGGTGCTTCTTCAGAGTTTTCAATAATCTTTCTTCCTCCTTCTCTGAAAGGTTAGCACTAATAATAACAGGATATATCTTCTTTTCATCAAGATAAGCATATTTAAGAGTATCAAACAATGGTTTAAACTCAAACACGGGATCACCCTTGGGTGGAGGAGGATCCCCTAAGATTTCAACATGCAAGTTGTGTTTCAGAATAGGTCCCTCTTTAAAGAACACTTCATCTATTTCCCGTCTTTCATTCATATACATATCATTTTCATGGTCTAGCAAATATTGTTCTAAAGGATCACTAGGAGGTACGGCAATAGAAGCAAGACCAATAATTTCATCTTTACTAGGCAATTCTTCTTCACGCTGTTGTCTACGAAATTTAGAAAAGTTGAACTCATGAGACATATCACCTAAACCAATAGTAATAACATCCTTTTTGCAGTATATCCTATCATTAACAGTGTTTAAGAAGGGCCTACCAAATATAATGGGACAAAAGCTATCTTGTGGGGAACCAAGAACAAGAAAATCAGCAGGATATTTAGTTTTCCCACACAAGACTTCAACATCTCTAACAATCCCCATTGGTGAAATAGTATCTCTATTGGCAAGTTTAATGGTGACATCAATTTCTTCTAACTCAGCAGGTGCACTATCATGCATAATTTTTCTTTGTATATGTTAATAGGTATTGCACTAGCACTAGCACCCATATCACACAAGCCATGATAACAATGATCTCCTATTTTAACAGAAATAACAGGCATGCCTACCACAGGTCTATGTTTATCTTTAGCACAAGGTTTAGCAATTCTAGCAGTTTCATCATAGAAATAAATAACATGCCCATCAATATTATCAGCCAAGAGATCCTTAACAGTAGCAATATTAGGTTAAACTTTAACTTGCTCAGGAGGTGTATAGGTTCTAATATTGCTTTTATGAACCACAGTTGAAGCTTTAGCATGATCTTTTATCCTAACAGGGAAAGGTGGTTTCTCAACATAAGTAGTAGGAATAATAGGATCATTATAAGTGACAGTCTTTTCTTCAACTTTAATAGGTATAGCTACTTTTACTTCAATGGGGGGATGATATTAAAACCACTTCTGCTTAGGGAGATCAACATGAGTAGCAAAAGATTCACAAAAAGAAGCTACTATCTTAGAGTCAAGTCCATATTTAGTGCTAAATTTACGGAAAACATCGGTATCCATAAAAGATTTAACACAATCAAACTTAGGTGTCATACCTGACTCCTTACCTTCGTCGAGATCCCAATCTTCAGAGTTGTGTTTAAATCTTTCCAATAAATCCCATTTGAAATTCAGTAGTCTTCATCATAAAAGAGCCAGCACAAGAAGTATCGAGCATGGTGCGGTTGTTATCAGAAAGCCGAGCATAAAATTTTTGAATAATCATTTCCGTTGAGAGCTCATGATTGGGGCATGAATATAACATTGACTTAAGCCTCCCCCAAGCTTGAGCGATGCTTTCTCCTTCGCGAGGCCAAAAATTATATATATAATTACGATCACGATGAACAAGATGCATAGGATAAAACTTCTGATGAAATTCCAATTTCAATCGTTTGTAGTTCCATGATCCCATATCATCACATAGCCTATACCATGTCAATGCGTCTCCCTCCAAAGATAAAGGGAAGACCTTCTTCTTGATAACATCATCGGGCATACCTACAAGCTTAAATAATCCACAAACTTCATCCACATATATTAGGTGCTCATTAGGATGTAATGTTCCATCTCCTGCAAAAGGATTAGCTAGCAGTTTTTATAACATACCCGAAGGAATTTCAAATCAGACATTTTCATTTTTAGTAGGTTCAGTAGGTTGAGGAGAAACTCTTTGCTCTACTGGTCGGGGTGAAGATACCCCGAACAAGCCCCTCAGAGGATTACTTTTCGTAGTAACAAGTGACAGTAAATTTCAGCACACTATACAATTTTTTCCTTACCAAATTCCACCTACCAAAGGCGCTTCACTCCCCAGCAACGGCGCCAGAAAATAGTCTTGATGACCCACAAGTATAGGGGATCTATCGTAGTCCTTTCGATAAGTAAGAGTGTCGAACCCAACAAGGAGCAGAAGAAAATGATAAGCGGTTTTCAATAAGGTATTCTCTGCAAGCACTGAAATTATAGGTAACAGATAGTTTTGTAATAAGATAATTTGTAACGAGCAACAAGTAACAAAAGCAAATAAAGTGCAGCAAGGTGGCCCAATCCTTTTTGTAGCAAAGGACAAGCCTGGACAAATTCTTATATAGAGAAAAGCGCTCCCGAGGACACATCAGAATTATCGTCAAGATAGGTTTCATCACGATCATATGATTCGCGTTCGGTACTTTGATAATTTGGTATGTGGGTGGACCGGTGCTTGGGTGTTGTCCTTACTTGGACAAGCATCCCACTTATGATTAACCTCTATTGCAAGCATCCTCAACTACAACAAAAGTATTAAGGTAAACCTAACCATAGCATGAAACACGTGGATCCAAATCAGCCCCTTACGAAGCAACACATAAACTAGGGTTTAAGCTTCTGTCACTCTAGCAACCCATCATCTACTTATTACTTCCCAATGCCTTCCTCTAGGCCGAAATAATGGTGAAGTGTCATGTAGTCGACGTTCACATAACACCACTAGAGGAGAGACAACATACATCTCATCAAAATATCGAACGAATACCAAATTCACATGACTACTAATAGCAAGACTTCTCCCATGTCCTCAGGAACAAACGTAACTACTCACAAAGCATATTCATGTTCATAATCAGAGGGGTATTAATATGCATATAGGATCTGAACATATGATCTTCCACCAAATAAACCAACTAGCATCAACTACAAGGAGTAATCAACACTACTAGTAACCCACCAGTACCAACCCCAGACTTGGAGACAAGAATTGGATACAAGAGATGAACTAGGGTTTGAGAGAAGATGGTGCTGGTGAAGATGTTGATGGAGATTGACCCCCTCCCGATGAGAGGATCGTTGGTGATGACGATGGCGATGATTTCCCCCTCCTGGAGGGAAGTTTCCCCGGCAAAACAGCTCCGTTGGAGCCCTAGATTGGTTCCGCCAAGGTTCCGCCTCGTGGCGGCGGAGTCTCGTCCCGAGAACTTGCTTATGATTTTTTTCTCGTCGAAAGACTCCATATAGCAGAAGATGGGCATCGGAGGGCCACCAGGGGGCCCACGAGGCAGGGGGCGCGCCCAGGGGGGTAGTGCGCCCCCACCCTCGTGGCCAGGGTGTGGCCCCCCTCTGGAACTTCTTGCGCTCAGTATTTTTTATATATTCTGAAAATGACTTCCGTGAAGTTTCAGGACTTTTGGAGCTGTGCAGAATAGGTCTCTAATATTTTCTCCTTTTCCAGCCCAGAATCCCAGCTGCCGGCATTCTCCCTCTTTATGTAAACCTTGTAAATAAGAGAGAATAGGCATAAGTATTGTGACATAATGTGTAATAGCAGCCCATAATGCAATAAATATCGATATAAAAGCATGATGCAAAATGGACGTATCAGTTGTGCATGATGTGAATATTTTGTGTGGTGAAGATGGAGCATAGCCAGACTATATGATTTTGTAGGGATAACTTTCTTTGGCCATGTTATTTCGAAAAGACATGATTGCTTTATTAGTAGGCTTGAAGTATTGTTGTTTTTATGTCAAATGATAGACTATTGCTTTGAATCACTCGTATCTTAATATTCATGCCATGATTAGATATGTGATCAAGATTATGCTAGGTAGCATTCACATCAAAAATTATCTTTTTTATCATTTACCTACTCGAGGACGAGCAGGAATTAAGCTTGGGGATGCTGATACGTCTCCGTCGTATCTATAATTTTTGATTGTTCCATGCCAATATTCTACAACTTTCATATACTTTTGGTAACTTTTTATACTATTTTTGGGACTAACACATTGATCCAGTTCCCAGTGCCAGTTCCTGTTTGTTGCATGTTTTTTGTTTTGCAGAATATCCATATCAAACGGAGTCCAAACGGGATAAAAACTAACGGAGATTTTTTTTGGAATATATATGATTTTTGGGTAGAAAAATCCACGCGAGGCGGTGCCCGAGGGAGGCACGAGGCAGGGGGGCGCCCCTGACCCTTGTGGCCACCCCATAAGGTGGTTGGTGCCCTTCTTTCGCCGCAAGAAAGCTAATATCTGGATAGAGATCGTGTTAAAATTTCAGCCCAATCGGAGTTACGGATCACCAGGAATATAAGAAACGGTGAAAGGGTAGAATCTGAGAACGCAGAAACAGAGAGAGATAGAGAGACAGATCCAATCTCGGAGGGGCTCTCGCCCCTCCCAGACCATGGAGACCAAGGACCAGAGGGTAAACCCTTCTCCCATCTAGGGAGGAGGTCAAGGAAGAAGAAGAAGGAGGGGGGCTCTCTCCCCCTCGCTTCCGGTGGCGCCGGAGCGCCACCAGAGGCCATCATCACCGTCTTGTCCAATGGGTTAATTGATGATCGTGATTGGTTTGATTTGCATGTTTTATTATTGGTGTTGTCCTATGGTGCTCTCTGTGTCGGGCAAGCGTGAGGGGTCCCCGCTGTAGGGTTTGCAATATGTTCATGATTTGTTTATGGTGGGTGGCGTGAGTGACAGAAGCACAGACCCGAGTAAGTAGGTTGTTTGCATACGGGATAAAGAGGACTTGATACTTTAATGCTATGGTTGGGTTTTACCTTAATGATCTTTAGTAGTTGCGGATGCTTGCTAGAGTTCCAATCATAAGTGCATATGATCCAAGTAGAGAAAGTATGTTAGCTTATGCCTCTCCCTCAAATAAAATTGCAATAAGGATTACCAGTCTAGTTATCAATTGCCTAGGGACAAATAACTTTCTCATAACAAAAAGCTCTTTACTAAAACTAACTTAGTTGTGTCTTTATCTAAACAACCCCTACTTTTTATTTACGTGCTCTTTATTATCTTGCAAAACTATCCAAAAACACCTACAAAGTACTTCTAGTTTCATACGTGTTCTAGGTAAAGCGAACGTCAAGCGTGCGTAGAGTTGTATCGGTGGTCGATAGAACTTGAGGGAATATTTGTTCTACCTTTAGCTCCTCGTTGGGTTCAACACTCTTGCTTATCGAAAACTGTTCTGATCCCCTATACTTGTGGGTTATCAAGAGGCTATGGTGTTGATGTAGAAGCCCTCTGTGATCGATGCCCCCTCCCGCAGAGCTCCGGAAAAGGCCCCAAGATGGGATCTCACGGGTACAGAAGGTTGCGAAGGTGGAATTAGGTTTTTGGCTCCGTATCTGGTAGTTTGGGGGTACGTAGGTATATATAGGAGGAAGAAGTACGTCGGTGGAGCAACGTGGGCCCCACGATGGTGGAGGGCCCGCCTAGGGGGGTAGGCACGCCCCCTACCTCGTGCCTTCCTGGTAGCTTTCTTGATGTAGGGTCCAAGTCCTCTGGATCACGTTCGTTCGAAAAATCACGTTCCCGAAGGTTTCATTCCGTTTGGACTCCGTTTGATATTTCTTTTTCTGTGAAACTCTGAAATAGGCAAAACAATAGCAATTCTGGGCTGGGCCTCCCGTTAATAGGTTAGTCCCAAAAATAATATAAAAGTGTATAATAAAGCCCAATAATGTCCAAAACGGAATATAATATAGCATGGAACAATCAAAAATTATAGATACGTTGGAGACGTATCACACCCCCCTTGTAGATGGGATCTAGGGGGGCGGCCCCCTCTCCCCTTCCCCTATAAATAGTGGGGGTGGGAGGGCGCCACACCCTTCCCCTGGCGCATCCCTCCCCCTCTCCAACACCTCCTCCTCCTCCGTCACGCTTGGCGAAGCTCTGCCGGAGAACCACGAGCTCCATCACCACCACGCCGTCGTGTTGTCGGAGTTCTCCCTCAACTTCTCCTCTCCCCTTGGTGGATTAAGAAGGAGGAGACATCCCCGGGATGTACGTGTGTTGAACGCGGAGGCACCGTTGTTCGGCGCTTAGATCGGAATCGACCGCGATCTGAATCGTTGCGTGTACGACTCCACCAACCGCGTTCTTGAATCCTTCCGCTTAGCGATCTTCAAGGGTATGAAGATGCACTCCCTTTCTCTCGTTGCTAGCATCTCCTAGATTGATCTTGGTGACATGTAGGATTTTTTTTAATTATTGCTACGTTCCCCAACAGTGGCATCATGAGCTAGGTCTATGCGTTGATTCTATGCACGAGTAGAGCACAAAGCAGTTGTGGGCGATGATTTGTTCAATTTGCTTACTGTTACTAGTATTATCTTGATCTGGCGGCATTGTGGGATGAAGCGGCCCGGACCGACCTTACACGTACGCTTACGTGAGACTGGTTCCACCGACTGACATGCACTTGATGCATAAGGTGGCTAGCGGGTGTCTGTCTCTCCCACTTTAGTCGGATCAGATTCGATGAAAAGGGTCCTTATGAAGGGTAAATAGCAATTGGCATATCACAGTTGTGGTTTTGCGTAGGTAAGAAACATTCTTGCTAGAAACCCATAGCAGCCACGTAAAACATGCAACAATAATTAGAGGACGTCTAACTTGTCTTTGCAGGGTATGCTATGTGATGTGATATGGCCAAAAGGATGTGATGAATGATATATGTGATGTATGAGATTGATCATGTTCTTGTAATAGGAATCACGACTTGCATGTCGATGAGTATGACAACCGGCAGGAGCCATAGGAGTTGTCTTAATTTATTGTATGACCTGCGTGTCAATGAAAACGCCATGTAATTACTTTACTTTATTGCTAACCGTTAGCCATAGTAGTAGAAGAAATAGTTAGCAAGACAATTTCATGAAGACACGATGATGGAGATCATGATGTCATGCCGGTGACGATGGTGTTTCATGCCGTGCCTCGAAGATGGAGATCAAAGGCGCAAGATGATATTGGCCATATCATGTCAGTTTGTGATTTGCATGTGATGTTTGTCATGTTTACATCTTATTTGCTTAGAACAACGATATCATAAATAAGATGATCCATCACTAAAATTTCAAGAAAAGTGTTCCCCCTAACTGTGCACCGTTGCGAAGGTCCGTTGTTTCGAAGCACCACGTGATGATCGGGTGTGATAGATTCTAACGTTCGCATACAACGGGTGTAAGAAAGATTTACACATGCAAAACACTTAGGTTGACTTTACGAGCCTATCATGTACAGACATGGCCTCGGAACACGAGAGACCGAAAGGTCGAACATGATTTGTATAGTAGATACGATCAACATGAAGATGTTCACGTTGATGACTAGTCTGTCTCACGTGATGATCGGACATGGCCTAGTCGATTCGGATCATGTATCACTTAGAAGACTAGAGGGATGTTTGTCTGAGTGGGAGTTCATTAAATAATTTGATTAGATGAACTTAATTATCATGAACTTAGTCTAAAATGTCTTTACAAAATGTCTTGTAGATCAGATGGCCCATGCTAATGTTGCCCTCAACTTCAACGCATTCCTAGAGAAAACCAAGCTGAAAGACGATGGTGCAACTATACGGATTGGGTCCGTAACTTGAGGATCATCCTCATAGCTGCCAAGAAAGCATATGTCCTTGAAGCACCACTAGGTGACGTACCCATTTTCCTAGCAACTTAAGACGTTATGAACGCACGTTATGAACGCCTGGCAGTCGCGTAGTGATGATTACTCCCTGGTTCAGTGCGGCATGCTTTACAGCTTACAAAACCGGTGCTCCAAAAGCGTTTTGAGCAGCACGAAGCATATGAGATGTTCCAAGAGCTGAAAATGGTTTTCCAAGCTTATGCCCGGGTCGAGAGATATGAAGTCTCCGACAAGTCCTACAGTTGTAAGATGGAGGAAAACAGTTCTGTCAGCGAGCATATACTCAAAATGTCTGGGTTGCACAACCGCTTGTCTCCACTGGGAGTTAATCTTCCAGATGACTCGGTCATTAACAGGATCCTCCAGTCACTTCCACCTAGCTACAAGAGCTTTGTGATGAACTACAATACGAAAGGGATGGAGAAGTCCATTCCTGAGTTATATTCAATGCTGAAATCAGCGGAGGTGGAAATCAAAAAGGAACATCAAGTGTTGATGGTGAATAAAACTACTAGTTTCAAGAAAGGCAAGGGTAAGAAGAACTTCAAGAAGGACGGCAAGGGAGTTGCCGCGCCCGGTAAATCAGTTGCCGGGAAGAAGCCAAAGAATGGACCCAAGCCCGAGACTCAGTGCTTTTATTGTAAGGGAAATGGTCACTGGAAGCGGAACTGCCCCAAGTACTTAGCGGATAAGAAGGCCGGCAACGCCAAAGGTATATGTGATATACATGTTATTGATGTGCACCTTACCAATGCTCGTAGTAGCTCCTGGGTATTTGATACCGGTGCGGTTGCTCATAATTGTAACTCAAAACAGGAGCTGTGGAATAAGCGGAGACTGGCGAAGGACGAGGTGACGATGCGCGTCAGGAATGGTTCCAAGGTCGATGTGATCGCCGTCGGCACGCTCCCTCTACATCTACCTACGAGATTAGTTTTAAACCTCAATAATTGTTATTTAGTACCAGCTTTGAGCATGAACATTTTATCTGGATATTGTTTAATGCGAGATGGCTACTCATTTAAATCTGGGAATAATGGTTGTTCTATTTATATGAGAGATATGTTTTATGGTCATGCCCCGCTGGTCAATGGTTTATTTTTCTTTAATCTCGAACGTGATGTTACACATATTCATAGTGTGAATGCCAAAAGATGTAAGGTTGATAATGATAGTCCCACATACTTGTGGCACTGCCGCCTTGGTCACATTGGTGTCAAACGCATGAAGAAACTCCATGCAGATGGACTTTTGGAGTCTCTTGATTATGAATCATTTGACACGTGTGAACCATGCCTCATGGGCAAAATGACCAAGACTTTGTTCTCCAGAACAATGGAGCGAGCAACCAACTTATTGGAAATCATACATACTGATGTGTGCGGTCCAATGAGCGTTGAGGCTCGCGGTGGCTATCGTTATGTTCTCACCCTCACTGATGACTTAAGTAGAAATGGGTATGTCTACTTAATGAAACACAAGTCTGAGACCTTTGAAAAGTTCAAGGAATTTTAGAGTGAGGTAGAGAATCAACGTGACAGGAAAATAAAGTTCTTACGATCAGATCGTGGAGGAGAATACTTGAGCGAGTTTGGCAAACACACTTAAGGAAATGTGGAATTGTTTCACAACTCGCGCCGCCTGGAACACCTCAGCGAAATGGTGTGTCCGAATGTAGTAATCGCACTCTATTGGATACGGTGCGATCTATGATGTCTCTTACCGATCTACCGCTATCATTTTGGGGTTATGCTTTAGAGACTGTCGCATTCACTTTAAATAGGGCTTCGTCGAAATCCGTTGAGGTGACACCATATGAATTATGGTTTGGAAAGAAACTTAAGCTGTCGTTTCTGAAAGTTTGGGGATGCGATGCTTATGTCAAGAAACTTCAAACTGAAAAGCTCGAATCCAAGTCAGAAAAATTTGTCTTCATAGGATACCCTAAGGAAACTATTGGGTATGCCTTCTACCTCAAATCCGAAGGCAAGATCTTTGTTGCCAAGAATGGATCCTTTCTGGAGAAAGAGTTTCTCTCGAAAGAAGTAAGTGGTAGGAAAGTAGAACTTGATGAGGTACTGCCTCTTGAATCGGAGAGTGGCGCAACTCAGGAAGATGTTTCTGTGGTGCCTGCTCCGACTAGAGAGGGAGTTAATGATGATGATCATGAAACTTCGGATCAAGTTGCTACTGAACTTCATAGGTCCACAAGGACACGTTTCGCACCAGAGTGGTACGGCAACCCTGTGCTGGAAATCATGTTGTTAGACAACGGTGAAGCTTCGAACTATGAAGAAGCAATGGCAGGCCCGGATTCCAACAAATGGCTTGAAGCCATGAAATCCGGGATAGGATCCATGTATGAAAATGAAGTATGGACTTTGACAAACTTGCTCGATGATCGTCAAGCCATAGAAAATAAATGGATCTTAAAGAAGAAGACTGGCGCGGATGGTAATGTGACCATCTATAAGGCTCGACTTGTTGCTAAGGGTTATCGACAAGTTCAAGGGGTTGACTACGGTGAGACCTTCTCACCCGTAGCGAAGCTGAAGTTTGTCCGAATCATGTTAGCAATTGCCGCATTCTATGATTATGAGATATGGCAAATGGACGTCAAAACAACATTCCTTAATGGTTTCCTTAAGGAAGAATTGTATATGATGCAACCGGAAGGTTTTTTCGATCCTAAGAATGCTGACAAGGTATGCAAGCTCCAGCGCTCAATCTACGGGCTGGTGCAAGCATCTCGGAGTTGGAACATTCGCTTTGATGAGATGATCAAAGCGTTTGGGTTTATGCAGACTTATGGAGAAGCATGTGTTTACAAGAAAGTGAGTGGGAGCTCTGTCGCATTTCTCATATTATATGTGGATGATATACTACTGATGGGAAATGATATAGAATTTTTGGAAAGCATAAAGTCCTACTTGAATAAGTGTTTTTCAATGAAGGACCTTGGAGAAGCTGCTTACATATTAGGCATCAAGATCTATAGAGATAGATCGAGACACCTCATTGGTCTTTCACAAAGCACATACCTTGACAAGATATTGAAAAAGTTCAATATGGATCAGTCCAAGAAGGGGTTCTTGCCTGTATTGCAAGGTGTGAAATTGAGCACGACTCAATGTCCGACCTCGGCAGAAGATAGAGAAAAGATGAGTTTCATCCCCTATGCCTCAGCCATAGGGTCTATTATGTATGCCATGCTGTGTACCAGACCTGTTGTGAACCTTGTCGTAAGTTTGGTAGGGAGGTACCAAAGTAATCCCAGCATGGAACAGTGGACATCGGTCAAGAATATCCTAAAGTACCTGAAAAGGACTAAGGATATGTTTCTCATATATGGAGGTGACGAAGAGCTCGTCGTAAAGGGTTACGTCGATGCTAGCTTCAACACAGATCTGGATGACTCCAAGTCACAAACCAGATACGTGTACATTTTGAATGGTGGGGCAGTCAGCTGGTGCAGTTGCAAGCAAAGCGTCGTGGTGGGATCTACATGTCAAGCGAAGTACATAACAGCCTCGGAGGTAGCACAGGAAGCAGTCTGGATGAAGATGTTCATCACCGACCAAGGAGTTATTCCCAATGCGTCGGGCCTGATGACTCTCTTCTGTGAGAAAACTGGAGCTATTGCCCTTGCCAAGGAGCCCAGGTTTCACAAGAAGACCAGGCATATCAAGCGTCGCTTCAACTCCATTCGTGAATATATTCAGGATGGATACATATATATTTGTAAAGTGCATACGGATCTGAATGTCACAGATCCATTGACTAAACCTCTTCCGCGAGCAAAACATGATCAACAGTAGAACTCTATGGGTATTCAATTCATCATAATGTAACTAGATTATTGACTCTAGTGCAAGTGGGAGACTGTTGGAAATATGCCCTAGAGGCAATAATAAAGTGGTTATTATTATATTTCCATGTTCATAATAATTGTCTATTGTTCATGCTATAATTATATTAACTGGAAACCGTAATACATGTGTGAATACATGGATCGTAATATGTCCCTATTAAGCCTCTAGTTGGCTAGCTCGTTGATCAATAGATGGTCATGGTTTCCTGACCATGGACATTGGATGTCATTGATAATGGGATCACATCATTAGGAGAATGATGTGATGGACAAGACCCAATCCTAAGCGTAGCAAAAGATCATGTAGTTCGTTTGCTAAAGCTTTTCTAATGTCAATTATCATTTCCTTATACCATGAGATTGTGCAACTCCCGGATACTGTAGGAATGCTTTGGGTGTACCAAACATCACAACGTAACTAGGTGGATATAAAGGTGCACTACAGGTATCTCCTAAAGTATCTGTTGGGGTTGGCACGAATCGACACTGGGATTTGTCACTCCGTATGACGGAAAGGTATCTCTGGGCCCACTCGGTAATGCATCATCATAAGGAGCTCAAAGTGACTAAGGAGTTAGCCACGGGATCATGCGTTATAGAACGAGTAAAGGGACTTGCCGGTAACAAGATTTAATGAGGTATAGAGATACCGACGATCGAATCTCAGGCAAGTAACATGTCGATAGACAAAGGGAATTGTATACGGATTGATTGAATCCTCGACATCGTGGTTCATCCGATGAGATCATCATGGAACATGTGGGAGCCAACATGGGTATCCAGATCCCACTGTTGGTTATTGGCTGGAGAGATGTCTCGGTCATGTCTGCATGGTTTCCGAACCCGTAAGGTCTACACACTTATGGTTTGGTGACCTTAGAGTTGTTATGGGAAATAGTATGTGGTTAACAAAGGTTGTTCGGAGTCCCGAATGAGATCCCGGACGCCACGAGGAGTTTTGGAATAGTCCGGAGGTGAAGATTTATATATGGGAAGTCCAGTTTCAGTCACCGGAATGGTTTCGGGGGTTATCGGTATTGTACCGGGACCACCGGAAGGTGTCCGGGGGTCCATCGGGTGGGGCCATGATCCGTCCATTTTGCATCATGCTTTTATATCGATATTCATTCCATTATGGGCTGTTATTACACATTATGTCACAATACTTATGCCTATTCTCCCTTATTTTACAAGGTTTACATAAAGAGGGAGAATGCCGGCAGCTGGGATTCTGGGCTGGAAAAAGGAGCAAATATTAGAGACCTATTCTGCACAGCTCCAAAAGTCCTGAAACTTCACGGAAGTCATTTTCAGAATATATAAAAAATAATGAGCATAAGAAGTTCCAGAGGGGGCCACACCCTGCCCACGAGGGTGGGGGGCACGCCCCCTGCCTCATGGGCCCCTTGGTGGCCCTCCGATGCCCATCTTCTACTATATGGAGTCTTTCGATGAGGAAAAAATCATAAGCCATCTTTCCGGACGAGACTCCGCCGCCACGAGGCGGAACCTTGGCGGAACCAATCTAGGGCTCTGGCGGAGCTGTTCTGTCGGGGAAACTTCCCTCCGGGAGGGGGAAATCATCGTCATCCTCATCACCAACGATCCTCTCATCGGGAGGGGGTCAATCTCCATCAACATCTTCACCAGCACCATCTCCTCTCAAACCCTAGTTCATCTCTTGTATCCAATTCTTGTCTCTAAGTCTGGGATTGGTACCTGTGGGTTGCTAGTAGTGTTGATTACTCCTTGTAGATGATGCTAGTTGGTTTATTTGGTGGAAGATCATATGTTCAGATCCTATATGCACATTAATACCCCTCTAATTATGAACATGAGTATGCTTTGTGAGTAGTTATGTTTGTTCCTGAGGACATGGGAGAAGTCTTGCTATTAGTAGTCATGTGAATTTGGTATTCGTTCGATATTTTGATGAGATGTATGTTGTCTCTCCTCTAGTGGTGTTATGTGAACGTCGACTACATGACACTTCACCATTATTTGGGCCTAGAGGAAGGCATTGGGAAGTAATAAGTAGATGATGGGTTGCTATAGTGACAGAAGCTTAAACCCTAGTTTATGCATTGCTTCGTAAGGGGCTGATTTGGATCCATATGTTTCATGCTATGGTTAGGTTTACCTTAATACTTTTGTTGTAGTTGCGGATGCTTGCAATAGAGGTTAATCATAAGTGGGGTGCTTGTCCAAGTAAGGGCAGTACCCAAGCACCGGTCCACCCACATACCAAATTATCAAAGTACCGAATGCGAATCATATGATCGTCATGAATCCTAGCTTGACGATATTCCCATGTGTCCTCGGGAGCACTTTTCTCTATATAAGAATTTGTCCAGGCTTGTCCTTTGCTACAAAAAGGATTGGGCCACCTTGCTGCACTTTATTTACTTTTGTTACTTGTTGCTCATTACAAATTATCTTATCACAAAACTACCTGTTACCTATAATTTCAGTGCTTGCAGAGAATACTTTGCTGAAAACCGCTTATCATTTCCTTCTGCTCCTCGTTGGGTTCGACACTCTTACTTATCGAAAGGACTATGATAGATCCCCTATACTTGTGGGTCATCAAGACTCTTTTCTGGTGCCGTTGCTAGGGAGTGAAGCGCCTTTAGTAGGTTGAATTTGGTAAGGAAAATTTACATAGTGTGCTGAAATTTACTATCACTTGTTACTATGGAAAGTAATCCTCTGGGGGGCTTGTTCGGGGTATCTTCACCTCGACCAGTAGAGCAAAGAGTTGCTCCTCAACCTATTGAACATACTGAAAATGAAAATGTCTACTTTGAGATTCCTTCGGGTATGATAGAAAAACTGCTAGCTAATCCTTTTGCAGGAGACGGAACAATGCATCCTGATGAGCACCTAATATATGTTGATGAAGTTTGTGGATTATTTAAGCTTGCAGGTGTGCCCGATGATGTTATTAAGAAGAAGGTCTTCCCTTTATCTTTGAAGGCAGATGCATTGACATGGTATAGGCTATGTGATGATATGGGATCATGGAACTACAAACGATTGAGATTGGAATTTCATCAGAAGTTTTATCCTATGAATCGTGTTCATCGTGATCGCAATTATATATATAATTTTTGGCCTTGCGAAGGAGAAAGCATCGCTCATGCTTGGGGAGGCTTAAATCAATGTTATATTCATGCCCCAATCATGAGCTTCCAAGAGAAATAATTATTCAAAATTTATATGCTCGGCTTTCTGATAACAATCGGACCATGCTCGATACTTCTTGTGCTGGCTCTTTTATGATGAAGACTATTGAATTCAAATGGGATTTATTGGAAAGAATTAAACGCAACTCTGAAGATTGGGACCTCGACGAAGGTAAGAAGTCAGGTATGACACCTAAGTTTGATTGTGTTAAATCTTTTATGGATACCGATGTTTTCCGTAAAGTTAGCACTAAATATGGACTTGACTCTGAAATAGTAGCTTCTTTCTATGAATCTTTTGCTACTCATGTTGATCTCCCTAGGGAGAAGTGGTTTAAATATCATCCTCCCATAGAAGTAAAAGTAGCTACACCTATTAAAGTTGAAGAAAATGCTGTCACTTATAATGATCCTATTGTTCCTACTGCTTATGTTGAGAAACCACCTTTTCCTGTTAGGATAAAAGATCTTGCTAAAGCTTCAACTGTGGTTCGTAAAAGCAATATTAGAACCTATACACCTCCTGAGCAAATTAAAGTTGAACCTAATATAGCTATTGTTAAAGATCTCTTGTCTGATAATATTGATGGGCATGTTATTCATTTCCGTGATGAAACTGCTAGAATCTCTAAACCTTGTGCTAAAGATAAACATAGACGTGTGGTAGGCATGCCTGTTATTTCTGTTAAAATAGGAGATCATTGTTATCATGGCTTATGTGATATGGGTGCCAGTGCTAGTGCTATACCTCATGACTTATACAAAGAAATTATGCATGATATTGCACCTGCTGAGATAGAAGATATTGATATCACAATTAAACTTGCCAATAGAGATATTATTTCACCAATTGGAATTGTTAGAGATGTTGAAGTCTTGTGTGGGAAAACTAAATATCCTGCTGATTTTCTTGTTCTTGGTTCCCCACAAGATAGCTTTTGTCCCATTATATTTGGTAGACCCTTCTTGAACACAGTTAATGCTAAGATAGACTGCAAAAAGGATGTTGCTACTATTGGTTTAGGTGATATGTCTCATGAATTTAATTTCTCTAAATTTCGTAGACAACATCGTGAAGAGGAATTGCCTAGTAAAGATGAAATTATTGGTCTTGCTTCTATTGTTGTGCCTCCTAGTGATACTTTAGAACAGTATTTGCTAGACCATGAAAATGATATGTTTATGAATGAAAGAAGGGAAATAGATGAAGTATTCTTTAAACAGGAACCCATCCTGAAACACAATTTTCCTGTTGAAATCCCAGGGGATCCTCCTCCACCCAAGGGTGATCCCGTGTTTGAGCTCAAACTGTTACCTGATACTCTTAAATATGCTTATCTTGATGAGAAAAAGATATATCATGTGATTATTAGTGCTAACCTTTCAGAGCATGAAGAAGAGAGATTATTGAAAACTCTGAAGAAGCACCGTGCTGCTATTGGATATACTCTTGATGATCTTAAGGGCATTAGTCCCACACTATGTCAACACAAAATAAATTTGGAGAAAGATGCCAAACCAGTTCGTGATCACCAACGACGGTTGAATCCTAAGATGAAAGAAGTGGTAAGAAAGGAAATACTAAAGCTCCTTGAGGTAGGTATAATTTATCCCGTTGTTGATAGTCAGTGGGTAAGTCATGTCCATTATGTCCCTAAAAAGGGAGGTATTACTGTCGTTCCTAATGATAAAGATGAATTGATTCCGCAAAGAATTATTACAAGTTATAGGATGGTAATTGATTTCCACAATTTAAATAAGGCTACTAAAAAATATCATTACCCCTTACCTTTTATTGATCAAATGCTAGAAAGATTATCCAAACATACACATTTTTGCTTTCTAGATGGTTATTCCGGTTTCTCTCAAATACATGTGTCAGCTGATGATCAATCTAAGACCAGTTTTACTTGCCCGTTCGGTACTTTTGCTTATAGACGTATGCCTTTTGGTTTATGTAATGCACCTGCTACCTTTCAAAGATGCATGATGGCTATATTCTCTGACTTTTTTGAAAAGATTTGTGAGGTTTTCATGGACGATTTTTCCGTCTATGAATCCTCTTTTGATGATTGCTTAAGCAACCTTGATCGAGTTTTGTAGAGATGTGAAGAAACTAACCTTGTCTTGAATTGGGAGAAATGTCACTTTATGGTTAATGAAGGTATTGTCTTGGGGCATAAAGTTTCTGAAACAGGTATTGAAGTTGATAAAGCTATGGTTGATGCTATTGAAAAGATGCCATGTCCCAAGGACATCAAAGGTATAAGAAGTTTCCTTGGTCACGCCGGTTTTTATAGGAGGTTCATTAAGGACTTCTCAAAAATTTCTCGGCCTCTGACTAATTTATTACAAAAAGACATACCATTTGTTTTTATGATGATTGCGTAGAAGCATTTGAAATACTTAAGAAAGCATTGATCTCTGCACCTATTGTTCAGCCACCTGATTGGAATTTACCTTTTGAAATTATGTGTGATGCTAGTGATTATGATGTAGGTGCTGTTCTAGGGCAAAGAGTTGATAAGAAATTAAATATTATTCAATATGCTAGTAAAACTCTAGACAACGCCCAAAGAAATTATGCTACTACTAAAAAAGAATTCTTAGCAGTTGTATTTGCTTGTGATAAGTTCAGACCTTATATTGTTGATTCTAAAGTAACTATTCACATTGTTCATGCTGCTATTAAATATCTCATGGAAAAGAAAGATGCTAAACCTAGACTTGTTAGATGGGTTCTCTTGCTACAAGAATTTGATTTGCATATTATTGATAGAAAGGGAGCTGAGAACCCCATTGCAGACAAGTTGTCTAGGCTAGAGAATGTTCTTGATGACCCACTACCTATTGACGATAGCTTTCCTGATGAACAATTAAATGTCATAAATGCTTCTCATACTACTCCATGGTATGTTGATTATGCTAATTACATTGTTGCTAAATTTATACCACCTAGTTTCACATACCAGCAAAAGAAAAAGTTATTCTATGATTTGAGACATTACTTTTGGGATGACCCACATCTTTATAAAGAAGGAGTAGATGGTGTTATTAGACATTGTGTACCTGAGCATGAACAGGAGCAGATCCTACGCAAGTGTCACTCTGAAGCTTATGGAGGACACCACGCTGGAGATAGAACTGCACATAAGGTATTGCAATCCGGTTTTTATTGGCCTACTCTCTTCAAGGATGCCCATAAGTTTGTTGTATCTTGTGATGGATGTCAAAGAATTGGTAATATTAGTAGACGTCAAGAAATGCCTATGAATTATTCACTAGTTATTGAACCATTTGATGTTTGGGGCTTTGATTATATGGGACCTTTTCCTGCCTCCAATGGATACACACATATTTTAGTTGTTGTTGATTTCGTTACTAAGTGGGTAGAAGCTATTACAACCAGTAGTGTTGATCATAACACCTCTATTAAGATGCTTAAAGAAGTTATTTTTCCAAGGTTTGGAGTCCCTAGATATTTAATGACTAATGGTAGTTTACATTTTATTCATGGTGCTTTCCGTAAAATGCTTGCTAAATATGATGTTAATCATAGAATTGCATCTCCTTATCACCCACAGTATAGTGGTCAAGTAGAATTGAGTAATAGAGAGCTCAAATTAATTTTGCAAAAGACTGTTAATAGATCTAGAAAGAATCGGTCCAAGAAACTTGATGATGCATTATGGGCCTATAGAACTGCATATAAAAATCCTATGGGTATGTCTCCGTATAAAATGGTTTATGGAAAAGCATGTCACTTACCTCTCGAACAAGAACATAAGGCTTATTGGGCTATTAAAAAACTCAATTATGATTTCAAACTTGCCGGTGAGAAGAGGTTATTTGGCATTAGCTCACTCGATGAATGGAGAACCCAAGCCTACGAGAATGCCAAATTATTTAAAGAAAAAGTTAAAAGATGGCATGACAAGAGAATACAAAAGCGTGAGTTTAATGTAGGTGGTTATGTATTGCTATACAACTCTCGTTTAAGATTTTTTGCAGGAAAACTTCTCTCTAAATGGGAAGGTCCTTACGTTATCGAGGAGGTCTATCGTTCCGGCGCCATAAAAATCAACAACTTCAAAGGCACAAATCCGAAGGTGGTGAACGGTCAAAGAATTAAACATTATATCTCAGGTAATCCTATAAATGTTGAAACCAATGTTATTGAAACTGTAGCCCCAGAGGAATACATAAGGGACATTTTCCGGAATGTTTCAGACTCCGAAAAGGAATATGTATGTGGTACGGTAAGTAAACCAATTCCAAAGCAGTTCTAATGGCAATTTTCCTCCGTTTTACAATATTTAGAAAAATAAGTAGTAGTCCGGGAAGGACACGAGGGCTCCACGAGGGTGGAGGGCACGCCCTACCCCCCTGGACGCGCCCCTACCTCGTGGGCACCTCGTGTGCTCTTCGGATTCCATTTTCTTACACGACACGTATTTTGGTCGGTAAAAATTCATTATATAATCTCCCGGAGGTTTTGACTCCCGTATCACGCAAAAATCTCCTGTTCTTGTTTCGAGTTGTTTTCTGTCAGGGTTCTCAAGGCCAGGCATTATGTCGTCTCCCCCCTCCAACAATGGTGATAACGATGCTTGGCTAATGAAGATAGAGCTGAAGAGGGAAGAACCTATGGAGATCAACAAGGATGAAGGGATCAAGAAGACCACGGAGGACCAAGTTCCGACAGCAAAAGACATCCTTCAACTTGATCACAATCTTCTTACCCCAACTGAGATCGAGGCTTTCAAGATGATTGAGTTATCCCGTATACAAAACAAGTATCTCACACGTGAAAATATTTTGTTGAAGGAGCATATCATCGCACTCAAGGGCATTATCCGCAAGTTGGAGGACCTCCTACGCTCGATGTGCGACTACCCATCATCAACAACTCCACCCACTTCACCAACAAAGAAGAACTGAGTATCTGGTATGGGCACTCCCCTTGGCAACTGCCAAGCTTGGGGGAGTGCCCCGGTATCGTATCACCATCACTTTTATCTTTACCGTTTTTCTTAGTTTGATCCTTTTGGTAATATCTTGATCTAGTAGTATAA
Organism: Triticum monococcum; assembly: GCA_034509565.1. Classification (NCBI taxonomy): domain Eukaryota; kingdom Viridiplantae; phylum Streptophyta; class Magnoliopsida; order Poales; family Poaceae; genus Triticum; species Triticum monococcum. Next base: position 357,380,312 of record CM067845.1, on the reverse strand, counting down.
AGTTTTTAGTATGATCTAGTTGTGAGTTTTGCTTTATGATCCTTCTATGTAATCAAGTCCGTGAGATATATATAATAAAGATTAGTGTTGAGTCAAGGGCTTGATTGTGTTGCTATGATCTTGAGGGAATAAAATAAAAGAGAAAGAAAAAAAGAAACAAAGAGATAATATGGATCTTATGGAGAGTAATGAGCTCCCATATAAAAAGTATGATGAATAAAAGTTGTTGAGAGTTGACAAACATAGTTTTGGTCATCGTTGCAATTAATAGTAAGTAATAAAGAAAGAGAGGTCTTCACATATAAATACACTATCTTGGACATCTTTTATGATTGTGAGCACTCATTAAAATATGACATGCTAAAGAGTTGACGTTGGACAAGGAAGACAACGTAATGGGTTATGTTTTCTTACATCTGAGATAAATTATATTGGCATGGATCATCCAACATGACTGAGCTTGCCTTTCCTCCTCATGCTAGCCAAATTCTTTACAGCAAGTAGAGATACTACTTGTGCTTCCAAATATCCCTTAAACCACTTTTGCCATGAGAGTCCACCATACCTACCTATGGATTGAGTAAGATCCTCCAAGTAAGTTGTCATTGGTGCAAGCAATAAAAATTGCTCTCTAAATATGTATGACTTATTAGTGTGGAAGAAAATAAGCTTTATACGATCATGTGATATGGAAGAAATAAAAGCGACGGACTGCATAATAAAGGTCCATATCACAAGTGGCAATATAAAGTGACGTTCTTTCGCATTAAGATTTTGTGCATCCAACCATAAAAGCGCATGACAACCTCTGCTTCCCTCTGCGAAGGGCCTATCTTTTACTTTTATCTCCTACCTTGCATAAGAGTCATGGTGATCTTCACCCTTCCTTTTTAAATTTTGTCTTTTGGCAAGCACAACATGTTGGAAAGATCCTGGTATATATGGCTAATTGGATCTGAGTTTTCATGAACTATTATTGTTGACATTACCCTTGAGGTAAAACGTTGGGAGGCAAAACTATAAGCTCCTATCTTTCTCTGTGTCCGATTAAAACTCCATACCCATAAGTATTGCGTGAGTGTTAGCAATTGTGAAAGACTATATGATAGTTGAGTATGTGGACTTGCTGAAAAGCTCTTATATTGACTCTTCCCTATGTTATGATAAATCGCAATTGCTCCAATGACTGAGATTATAGTTTGTTAGGTTTCAATGAAGTTTATGATTCATACTTGAAATTGTGATTGAATTGTTACTCTAGCATAAGAGATCATATGACAAGAATTATATAAGTTGTTGTTCTAAGAATGATCATGGTGCCCTCATGTCCGTATTTTATTTTTATCGACACCTCTATCTCTAAACATGTGGGCATATTTTTCAATTTCGGCTTTCGCTTGAGGACAAGCGAGGTCTAAGCTTGGGGGAGTTGATACGTCCATTTTGCATCATGCTTTTATATCGGTATTCATTGCATTATGAGCTGTTATTACACATTATGTCACAATACTTATGCCTATTCTCTCTTATTTTACAAGGTTTACATAAAGAGGGAGAATGCCGGCAGCTGGGATTCTAGGCTGGAAAAGGAGCAAATATTAGAGACCTATTCTACACAGCTCGAAAAGTCCTGAAACTTCACGGAAGTCATTTTCAGAAGATGTAAAAAATAATGAGCACAAGAAGTTCCAGAGGGGGCCACACCCTGCCCACGAGGGTGGGGGCGCGCCCTACCCCCTGGGCGTGCCCCCTACCTCGTGGGACCCCTGGTGGCCTTCCGATGCCCATCTTCTGCTATATGGAGTCTTTTGATGAGGAAAAAATCATAAGCCATCTTTTCGGATGAGACTCCGCCGCCACGAGGCGGAACCTTGGCGGAACCAATCTAGGGCTCTGGTGGAGCTGTTCTGCCAGGGAAACTTCCCTCCGGGAGGGGGAAATCATCGCCATCGTCATCACCAATGATCCTCTCATCGGGAGGGGGTCAAACTCCATCAACATCTTCACCAACACCATCTCCTCTCAAACCCTAGTTCATCTCTTGTATCCAATTCTTGTCTCTAAGTCTGGGATTGGTACCCGTGGGTTGCTAGTAGTGTTGATTACTCCTTGTAGTTGATGCTAGTTGGTTTATTTGGTGGAAGATCATATGTTCAGATCCTATATGCACATTAATACCCCTCTGATTATGAACTTGAATATGCTTTTTGAGTAGTTACGTTTGTTCCTCAGGACATGGGAGAAGTCTTGCTATTAGTAGTCATGTGAATTTGGTATTCGTTCGATATTTTCATGAGATGTATGTTGTCTCTCCTCTAGTGGTGTTATGTGAACGTCGACTACATGACACTTCACCATTATTTGGGCCTAGAGGAAGGCATTGGGAAGTAATAAGTAGATGATGGGTTGCTAGAGTGACAGAAGCTTAAACCCTAGTTTATGCATTGCTTCGTAAGGGGCTGATTTGGATCCATATGTTTCATGCTATGGTTAGGTTTACCTTAATACTTTTGTTGTAGTTGCGGATGCTTGCAATAGAGGTTAATCATAAGTGGGATGCTTGTCCAAGTAAGGGCAGTACCCAAGCACCGGTCCACCCACATACCAAATTATCAAAGTATCGAACGCGAATCATATGATCGTGATGAAACCTAGCTTGACGATATTCCCATGTGTCCTCGGGGGTGCTTTTCTCTATATAAGAGTTTGTCCAGGCTTTTCTTTTGCTACAAAAAGGATTGGGCCACCTTGCTGCACTTTATTTACTTTTGTTACTTGTTGCTCGTTACAAATTATCTTATCACAAAACTACCCGTTACCTATAATTTTAGTGCTTGTAGAGAATACCTTGCTGAAAACCGCTTATCATTTCCTTCTGCTCCTCGTTGGGTTCGACACTCTTATCGAAAGGACTACGATAGATCCCCTATACTTGTGGGTCATCAGGCCACCTGCCCCGGTGGGCCTAGTGGGCTGAACAAGGGAGGGAACCAGCCCCTGGTGGGTGGGTGCGCCCCCCAAGGGGCCCAAGGTGCCTAGGGTTGGAAACCCTAGGGGTGGGGGCGCCTCCCACATGCTTGGGGGGCAAGTTACCCCCCTTGGCCGCCGCCCCCTTGTAGATGGGATCTGGGGGGCGGCCCCCTCTCCCCTTCCCCTATAAATAGCGTAGGGTGGGAGGGCTGCCACACCCTTCCCCTGGCGCAGCCCTCCCCCTCTCCAACACCTCGTCCTCCTCCTCCGTCACACTTGGCGAAGCTCTGCCGGAGAACCACGAGCTCCATCACCACCACGCCGTCGTGTTGTCGGAGTTCTCCCTCAACTTCTCCTCTCCCCTTACTGGATCAAGAAGGAGGAGACGTCCCCAGGCTGTACGTGTGTTGAACGCGGAGGTGTCGTTGTTCGGCGCTTAGATCGGAATCGACCGCGATCTGAATCGCTACGTGTACGACTCCACCAACCGCGTTCTTGCAACGCTTCCGCTTAGCGATCTTCAAGGGTATGAAGATGCACTCCTTCTCTCTCGTTGCTAGCATCTCCTAGATTGGTCTTGGTGACACATAGGAATTATTTTGAATTATTTCTACGTTCCCCAACAAGTAACACTACTATCAGTGTCCGTGTTCCTCTTGAAGATCCATTTATTCTGAATGGCTCACTGATCATCCGTCAAGTCAATCAAAGTCCATACTTTGTTCTCATACATGGATCCCAGCTCAGGTTTCATGGCCTTAAGCCATTTCACGGAATCTGGGCTCATCATCGCTTCCTCATAGTTCATAGGTTCGTCATGGTCTAGTAACATGACTTCCAGAACAGGATTACTATACCACTCTGGTGCGGAACGTACTTTGGTTGACCTACGAGGTTTGGTAGTAACTTGATCTGAAGTTTTATGATCATCATCATTAACTTCCTCACTAATTGGTGTAGGCATCACTAGAACTGATTTCTATGATGAACTACTTTCCAATTCGGGAGAAGGTATAATTACCTCATCAAGTTATACTTTCCTCCCACTCACTTCTTTCGAGAGAAACTCCTTCTCTAGAAAGGATCCACTCTTAGTAACAAAGATCTTGCCTTCGGATCTATGATAGAAGGTGTACCCAACAGTTTCTTTTGGGTATCCTATGAAGACACACTTCTCCGATTTGGGTTTGAGCTTATCAGGCTGAAACTTTTTCACATAAGCATCACAACCCCAAACTTTAAGAGAAGATAGCTTAGATGTCTTGCTAAACCACAGTTTCAAATGAAGACCAAACTTGTAACTCACATATTCGCCTCCGCGATCAGATCGTAGAAACTTTATTTTCTTTTACGATGATTTTCCACTTTACTCTGAAATTCTTTGAACTTTTCAAATGTTTCAGAGTTATGTTTCATTAAGTATATATAGCCATATCTTCTCAAATCATCTGTGAAGGTCAGAAAATAATGATACCCGCCGCGAGCCTCAACACTCATCGGACCGCATACATCGGTATGTATTATTTCCAATAAGTCAGTGGCTCACTCCTTTGTTCTGGAGAACGAAGTATTAGTCATCTTGCCCATGAGACATGGTACGCAAGCATCAAGTGATTCATAATCAAGTGATTCCAAAATCCCATCAGCATGGAGTTTCTTCATGCGCTTTACACCGATATGACCTAGGCAGTGCCACAAATAAGTTGCACTATCATTATTAACTTTGCATCTTTTGGCATCAATATTATGTGTATCACTTGGATCAAGATTTAGTAAACCATTTACATTGAATGTAAGACCATAGAAGGTTTTATTCATGTAAACAGAACAACAATTATTCTCTGACTTAAATAAATAACCGTATCACAATAAATATGATCCAATCATATTTATGCTTAACGCAAACACCAAATAACATTTATTTAGTTCCAATACTAATCCCAAAGGTAGAGGGAGTATGCGATGGTGATCTTATGAACCTTGGAATCACTTCCAACACACATCGTCACCTCGTCCTCAACTAGTCTCTGTTCATTTTGTAACTCCTGTTTCAAGTTACTAATCATAGCAACTGAACCAGTATCAAATACCCAGGGGCTACTATGAACACTAGTAAAGTACACATCAATAACATGTATATCATATATACTCAAGGTTTTCAGAATCTCGATTCTATTATACGATTCTACGACTTTACGATCCAAACTAACCCCTATGATTCTATGATTTTAGTTCATAGAATCTACGTTTCTACGATCCTGATAGTGAAGATTCTATGATTTGCGATCTTACCATCGAAGCTCCGATCCAATTCAAAATCGTGATTCTGACAACCTTGTATATACTTTTTGTTCACTTTGTCATCCTTCTTATCCGCCAAGTATTTGGGGCAGTTCCGCTTCGAGTGACGATTTCCTTTGCAGTAGAAGAACTCGGTTTCAGGCTTGGGTCTAGCTTTGGGCTTCTTAATGGGAGTGTCAACTTGCTTGCCATTCTTCTTGAAGTTCCCTTTCTTTCTTTTGCCCTTTTACTTGAAACTAGTGGTCTTGTCAACCATCAACATTTTATGCTTTTCTTGATTTCTACCTTCGTTGATTTCAGCATCACGAAGAGCTCGGGAATCATTTTCATCATCCCTTGCATATTATAGTTCATCGTGAAGTTCCAGTAACTTGGCGATAGTGACTAGAGAACTCTGTCAATCACTATCTTATCTGGAAGAATAATTCCCATTTGATTCAAGCGACTGTAGCACTCAGACATTCTGAGCACATGCTCACTGGTTGAGCTATTCTCCTCCATCTTGTAGGCAAAGTACTTCGTCAGTGGTCTTATACCTCTTGACACGGGCATGAGTCTGAAATACCAATTTCAGCTCTTGGAACATCTCATATGCTCCGTGGCGTTCAAAACGTTTTTGAAATCCCAGTTCTAATCCGTAAAGCTTGGTGCACTAAACTATCAAGTAGTCATCATACTAAGCTTGTCGAACGTTCCTAACGTCTGCATCTGCTCCTGCAATAGGTCAGTCACCTAGCGGTGCATCAAGGACATAATTCTTCTGTGCAGCAATGAGGATAATCCTCATATCATAGAGCTAGTCCGCATCATTGCTACTAACATCTTTCAACATAGTTTTCTCTAGGAACATATCATAAATAAAACGGGGAAGCTATACGCGAGCAATTGATCTATAACATAGATATGCAAATACTATGAGGACTAAGTTCATGATAAATTTAAGTTCGATTAATCATATTACTTAAGAACTCCCACTTAGATAGACATCCCTCTAATCATCTAAGTGATCACGTGATCCATATCAACTAAACCATGTCCGATCATCACGTGAGATGGAGTAGTTTTCAATGGTGAACATCACTATGTTGATCATATCTACTATATGATTCACGCTCGACCTTTTGGTCTCAGTGTTCCGAGGCCATATCTGCATATGCTAGGCTCGTCAAGTTTAACCCGAGTATTCCGCATGTGCAAAAACTGGCTTGCACCTGTTGTATGTGAACATAGAGCTTATCACACCCGATCATCACGTGGTGTCTCGGCACGACGAACTGTCGCAACGGTGCATACTCAGGGAGAATACTTATACCTTGAAATTTAGTGAGGGGTCGCCGTACTAAGCAAAATAAGATGCATAAAATATAAACATCACATGCAATCAATATATGTGACATGATATGTCCATCATTATCTTGTGCCTTTGACCTCCATCTCCAAAGTACCGTCATGATCTCCATCTTCACCGGCATGACACCATGATCTCCATCATCTTGATCTTTATCAACGTGTCATCACATGGTCGTCTCGCCAACTATTGCTTTTGCAACTATTGCTATCGCATAGTGATAAAGTAAAGCAATTATATGGCGCTTGCATCTTATGCAATAAAGAGACAACCATAAGGCTCCTGCCAGTTGCCGATAACTTTAACAGAACATGATCATCTTATACAACAATTTATATCTCATCACGTCTTGACTATATCACATCACAACATGCCGTGCAAAAACAAGTTAGACGTCCTCTACTTTGTTGTTGCAAGTTTTACGTGGCTGCTACGGGCTTAGCAAGAACCATTCTTACCTACGGCATAAAAATCACAACATGGTATTGTGATTGCTTTTTGATCTTCAGAAAGAACCCTGTTCATTGAACCCGATTCAACTAAAGTTGGAGAAACTGACACCCATTAGCCACCTACGTGCGAAGCACGTCGGTAGAACCAGTCTCGCGTAAGCATACGTGTAATGTCGGTCTGAGTCGCTTCATCCAACAATATCGCTGAATCAAGAATCAACTAGTGACGGCAAGCAATATGTATATACCCACGCCCATAACTCATTTGTGTTCTACTCGTGCATATAACATCTACGCATGAACTTGGCTCTGATACAACTGTTGGGGAACGTAGTATTTCAAAATTTTGCCTACGCACAGGCAAGATCCATCTAGGTGATGCATGGCAACGAGAGGGGGAGAGTGTGTCCACGTACCCTCGTCGAACGAAAACGGAAGCGTTTAGTAACACAGTTGATGTAGTCGAACGTCTTCGCGATCCAACCGATCCAAGTACCGAATGCACGGCACCTCCGCGATCTGCACATGTTCAGCTCGGTGATGTCCCTCATACTCTTGATCCAGCTGAGGCCGAGGGAGAGTTTCGTTAGCACGACGGCGTGATGACGGTGATGATGAAATTACCGACGCAGGGCTTCGCCTAAGCACTATAACGATATGACCGAGGTGGAAATCTATGGAGGGGGGCACCGCACACGGCTAAGACAACTGTCAACTTGTGTTTCTATGGGAGCCCCCCTCCCCGTATATAAAGTAGGGGAGGAGGAGGAGGGCCGGCCACAAGGTGCGCGCCCAAAGGGGGGATTCCTACTCCTAGTAGGAGTAGGTTTCCCCGTTTCCTACTCCAGGTAGGAGAAGAAGGAAGGAGAGGAGAGGGAGAAGGAAAGAGGGGGGTGCCGCCCTCTCCCTAGTCCAATTCGGACCAGTCCATGGGGGGGTGCGTGGCCTCCCCTTGTGGCCCTTCTCTCCTTTCCACTAAGGCCCATGAAGGCCCAATACTTACCCCGGTGAATTCCTGTAACTCTCCGGTACTCCGAAAAATACCCGAACCACTCAGAACCTTTTCGATGTCCGAATATAGCCTTCCAATATATTGATCTTTACACCTCGACCATTTCGAGACTCCTCGTCATGTCCGTGATCTCATCCGGGACTCTGAACAACCTTCGGTACATCCAATCACATAACTCATAATACAAATCGTCATCGAACGTTAAGCGTGAGGACCCTACGGGTTCGAGAACTATGTAGACATGACCGAGACACATCTCCGGTCAATAACCAATACTGGAACCTAGATGCTCATATTGGCTCCTACATATTCTACGAAGATCTTTATCGGTCAAACCGCATAACAACATAACGGTGTTCCCTTTGTCATCGGTATGTTACTTGCCCGAGATTCGATTGTCGATATCATTATACCTAGTTCAATCTCGTCACCGGAAAGTCTCTTTACTCGTTCCGTAATGCATCATCCTATGACTAACTCATTAATCACATTGCTTGCAAGGCTCATGGTGATGTGCATTACCGAGAGGGCCCAGAGATACCTCTCCGACAATCAGAGCGACAAATCCTAATCTCGATCTATGCCAACTCAACAAACACCATTGGAGACACCTGTAGAGCATCTTTATAATCACCCAATTATGTTGTGACGTTTGATAGCACACAAGGTGTTCCTCCGCTATTCGGGAGTTGCATAATCTCATAGTCTGAGGAACATGTATAAGTCATGAAGAATGCAATAGCAATAAACTAAACGATCATAGTGCTAAGCTAACGGATGGGTCTTGTCCATCACATCATTCTCTAATGATGTGATCCCGTTCATCAAATGACAACACATGTCTATGGCTAGGAAAATTTAACCATCTTTGATTAACGAGCTAGTCAAGTAGAGGCATACTAGGGACACTTTGTTTGTCTATGTATTCACACATGTACTAAGTTTCTGGTTAATACAATTATAGCATGAATAATAAACATTTATCATGATATAAGGAAATATAGATAACAACTTTATTATTGCCTCTAGGGCATATTTCCTTCACCTGTTATGTTGTGACGTTTGATAGCACACAAGGTGTTCCTCCGGTATTCGGGAGTTGCATAATCTCATAGTCAGAGGAATATGTATAAGTCATGAAGAAAGCAATAGCAATAAAACATAACGATCATTATGCTAAGCTAACGGATGGGTCTTGTCCATCACATTATTCTCTAATGATGTGATCCTATTCATCAAATGACAACACATGTCTATGGTCGGGAAACTTAACCATCTTGGATTAACAAGCTAGTCAAGTAGAGGCATACTAGGGACACTCTGTTTGTCTATGTATTCACACATGTACTAAGTTTCCGGTTAATACAATTCTAGCATGAATAATAAACATTTATCATGATACAAGGAAATATAAATAACAACTTTATTATTGCCTCTAGGGCATATTTCCTTCACTATCATCCCTAATAATCTAGGCTGTCATAGTGCGGGAGGAGCGGTATGCCACTGTCTCGTCCACGGCAGCACCTTTGCCCGTGTTGCATGCTCCTCCGCGAGCTGGCTTGGAGCGGACACTTGCTCCTCTGCGCGTAAGCCTGCAGGCTCTCCCGTGGTACTGATAGCCTCAAGTGGCGAGGGAGGTTGAGCAGCGGGTGGCGCTCTCTCGACCGGCGCGCTGCTTCAATGCCGACGCCAGTGAGAGGTCGCGTCCGCTCTGGGTCGACGTCAATGCAGAGAGCGGCCGCTCCCAGCAGCATGAATGTGGGCAGGTGGCACTGGCCGGGAAAGCGTGCAGGCGAGGCAAGAGGGGGTTTGGGTGGGCCAGGGTAGTCAGAAGCGGACGTGGCAGCAGTCCGAACACCCGCAACCCCCCCCCCCACTTTGTCTTTGGTTTGTGTGAAAAGTGCGTCTGGACCGTCGAGCGAACTGATACATGCACTCATTGGATATCACGACACGTCCGGACCACGTGGTCCAGACGTATGTGGGTGGTTTGAAAGTCTACATTAGATATGCCCTTATGAAGCTTTAACTGTGTTGTCATCCCTGAGGATTTGGTCCGGCAGAGTTATGACCCATTGAAGAATATATGGGATGCCTATTTGAAGCAAATGATGATACTCAAGAAGGGTGAAGCAGAAGTGTAAACTTCCGTTTACTAGTTCCTTTTACTTCTATTTGAGTCAATAGGGAAAACCGTGCTATCAAAGGAGATCGAAGTGAAAGTTAGATTGAAGTCTTCTAGCGTGTGCTTAATCCAAACCTAAAATTGAAGAGTTTGAGAGTGCTACAATGAGTGCATTTGGCTTCAGAGTTCGAGATGTCACTCTCAGGACTCTCTAGTGCACTTGCCTCGTAGTTCAGCTAGTTGTCTTGTACCGCAAGACATGACACATGAGAGAGAGAGAGCTGTTCTGAAATCTCACTGTTAGCCACGTGTCTTGTTGACCATGTGAGTGTGCCTCGAACGATCATATCAGCCCCTGATCTTGCTTCATCGACTATAAATAGCCACCCACTTCAACCGTAGACGGTTAGCTACTCGTGCGAATTAATAGATTTTGTCTGAGCAACCCTTTTTCTTTCCACAGATATGAGAGAATCCTAGTGAGGAAAAACTCAAAGCCTAAAATGCTAAGTGATTGCGAATCACTGAAGAACTTGATCGAAGTTGATTTTAACCTATCACTCTTGTGGACTGTGCATCCACTAGACGGTTAGGTGTCTGTTCTGAGCACCCAAGAGTAGTTGTGGACTACCTGAAGAACGAGTTTGTGAAGGTCTTCAGAGATCTACCTTAAATATCTAAATGTTGTACGGGTGCGGCTCGACATCCGGTGACTAACGGCGCAACCGTGGTCATCCTCCCCCTCCGACGGAGACTAGGGGCGGCAGCATGGCGATGAGCGGCACAACCGTCGTCAACCATCCCCTTAGGTGGAGCCTAGGGGCGGCAACATGGTGGCCACTAACACGACCGCGATCACCCACCACCTCGGGCCTCCCGCGACTCACCAATGACGCCAAGGAGACGCCCTTCCTCAGTTCCTCTCCTCCTTTAACAGGTGCCCCGCGTGGATCCAACACACCGGCAATAGGTAGTCAAGGACGAGCAGCTCGTGCTCCGGCATGCATACAAGCTGCTTGAGGAAATGTCCCAAAGAAAAATTGTCTTCATCGAGAATAGGTTGATGCTGACATGTGGGTCTCACATGTCATAATACCCAACTTATCAGTCAATCTAACAGAGTTTGACTACTATGCCATGTCAGCACTTACATGCTGGCCATCTCTATCATAAAAAGGTTTAAAATTGCCAAATTGGATGTTATCATACTTGATAGTTTTCTTCCCAAAAATTAGAGCAAAACTAGTAGTTTTCTGCAAAAGTTTGGAAAGCGATAGCTTTTCGCCACGGTTGGTAAAATTGTGGTAGTTTTTGGTTAAATACTCCACACCACACTTTCTCTGCCACTGCAACTAAATACAGACTCCTCACACGGCTTGGGCCACAGGCGTCTGTACTCATTGCGTCAGACACTTTTAGAGCATCTATAACCCGACCCCCTATATCCACCCTAAACGTCCGAACAGGTTGTCCGGATGAGAAAATGTCACCCAACCGGGTGCCCCCATTTCGGTCCCAAACGCTCGGATTGACCGGCACTCCCCATATCCAGTCCAAATATGAGGCGGATATGGGGACACCCGGACGTGCTCGCCACGTCGGATCTGGCCTACTCTAACCCACCCAACCCCACATATAATGCACCCTATCCGCACTCCAGCCGAAACCCTACCCGAATTCCACTACACTCCCCTCCCCTCCTACACTACCAAGCTCCTCTCTGGCCAGCTCCAGCATTATCCTCCATGGCGGCGCCTGGATCCGACTCCGACATATCCGTATTTGAGGACTATGAGCTCATCCCTTGCAGCCCTGAGGAGCAGATGTCCATCCGCTCTGCTCTCTGACGCTCCCGAGAGGAGTGCACCCTCCCGCGCTCTTCAGTGAGCCGACGGGAATCCGTTGCCCAACTAGCGGTCGGATCCAGGGTCGGCGGATCTTGCCGCGTGTTGATACGTCTCCAACGTATCTATAATTTTTGATTGCTCCATGCTATTATATTATCTATTTTGGATGTTAATGGGCTTATTTTTACACTTCTATACTATTTTTGGGACTAACCTATTAACCAGAGGCCCAACCCAAATTGTTGTTTTTGCCTATTTTAGAGTTTCGCCGAAAAGGAATATCAAAGGAATCCAAACGGAATGAAACCTTCGGGAGCATTATTTTTGGAACAAACATGATTCAGGAGACTTGGAGTGGACGTCAAGCAATCAACGAGGCGGCCACAAGGTAGGGGGCGCGCCCACCCCCCTGGGCGCGCCCTCCACCCTCGTGGGCCCCTCGTTGCTCCATCGACGTACTTCTTCCTCCTATATGTATATATATCCATATACCCCCCAAACATCCAGGAGCACCAAGAAAACCTAATTCCACCATCGCAACCTTCTGTACCCAAGAGATCCCATCTTGGGGCCTTTTTCGGAGCTCCGTCGGAGGGGGCATTGATCACGGAGGGCCTCTACATCAACTCCATGGCCCCTCCGATGATGTGTGAGTAGTTTACTTCAGACCTTCGGGTCCATAGCTAGTAGCTAGATGGCTTCTTCTCTCTCTTTGGATCTCAATACAAAGTTATCCTTGATTCTCTTGGAGATCTATTCGATATAATCTTCTTTTGCGGTGTGTTTATCGAGATCTGATGAATTATGGGTTTATGATCAAGTTTATCTATGAACAATATTTGAATCTCCTCTGAATTCTTTTATGTATGATTGGTTTATCTTTGCAAGTCTCTTCGAATTATCAGTTTGGTTTGGCCTACTAGATTGATCTTTCTTGCAATGGGAGAAGTGCTTAGCTTTAGGTTCAATCTTGCGGTGCTCGATCCCAGTGACAGAAAGGGAAATGACACATATTGTATTGTTGCCATCGAGGTAATTTTAATCCTAGGCCATTTCCTAATAATTATGGAAATTCCTACAACAATTCTTCTAGAAATTATAATAAGATGCCCTCTGATTTTGAATCTAATATTAAAGAATTTATTAGTTCGCAAAAGAGTTTCAATGCTTTGATTGAAGAAAAATTGCTTAAGATTGATGAGTTGGCTAGGAACGTGGATAGAATTTCTCTTGATGTTGATTCTTTTAAACTTAGATCTATTCCACCTAAGCATGATATCAATGAGTCTCTCAAAGCCATGAGAATTTCCATTGATGAGTGCAAAGAAAGAACCACTAGGATGCGTGCTAAGAAAGATTGCTTTGTAAAAGCGTGTTCTTCTAGTTTTTATGATAATAAGGATGAAGATCTAAAAGTAATTGATGTGTCCCCTGTTAAACCTTTGTTTTGCAATATGAATCTTGATAATGATGGGACTGGAGATGAGTCAACTTTAGTTAGAATGTGTCCCAAAAAATCGGAGTATTTAGATCTTGATGCTAAAATTATTAAAAGTGGGATTGAAGAAGTTAAAACTTTAAATAGCAATGAACCCACTATCTTGGATTTCCAGGAATTTAATTATGATAATAGCGCTTTGATAGATTGTATTTCCTTGTTGCAATCCGTGCTAAATTCTCCTCATGCTTATAGTCAAACTAAAGCTTTTATTAAACATATCATTGATGCTTTGATGCAATCTTATGAAGAAAAACTTGAGTTGGAAGTTTCTATCCCTAGAAAACTTTATGATGAGTGGGAACCTACAAATAAATTAACATTAAAGATCATGAATGCTATGCTTTGTGTGATTTGGGTGCTAGTGTTTCCACGATTCAAAAAACTTTGTGTGATTTGCTAGGTTTCCGTGAATTTGATGATTGTTCTTTAAACTTGCCCCTTGCAGATTCCACTATTAAGAAACCTATGGGAAAGATTAATGATGTTCTTATTGTTGCAAATAGGAATTGTGTGCCCGTGATTTCATTGTTCTTGATATAGATTGCAATCCCTTATGTCCTATTATTCTTGGTAGGCCTTTCCTTAGAACAATTGGTGCAATTATTGATATGAAGGAAGGGAATATTAGATTCCAATTTCCGTTAAGGAAAGACATGGAACACTTCCCTAGAAAGAAAATTAAATTACCATATGAATCTATTATGAGAGCCACTTATGGATTACATACCAAAGATAGCAATACCTAGATCTATCTTCGCTTTTATGCCTAGCTAGGGGCGTTAAACGATAGTGCTTATTGGAAGGCAACCCAATTTTATTTTTATTCCTTGCTTTTTGTTCCTGTTTAGTAATAAATAATTTATCTAGCCTCTTATTTTGTTGTGTTTTTTGTGTTTAATTAGTATCTGTGCCAAGTAGAACCGTTGGGAAGACTTGGGGAAAGTCTTTTTGATCTTGCTGTAAAAAACAGAAACTTTAGCGCTCACGAGAATTGCTGCCATTTTTTATTGAAGAGTTATATTTAGTTAATTATTTTTGCAGATGATTAATAGATAAATTCCTCACGTCCACCAATTTATTTTAGAATTTTGGGGATTCCATAAGTTTGCGTTAGTTACAGATTACTACAGACTATTCTGTTTTTGACAGATTCTGTTTTCCGTGTGTTGTTTGCTTATTTTGATGAATCAATGGCTAGTAAAAGAGTTTATAAACCATAGAGAAGTTGGAATACAGTAGGTTTAACACCAATATAAATAAATAATGAGTTCATTACAGTACCTTGAAGTGGTGTTTTCTTTTCTTTCGCTAACGGAGCTCACGAGATTTTTCTGTTAAGTTTTGTGTTGTGAAGTTTTCAAGTTTTGGGTAAAGATTTGATGGATTATGGAACAAGGAGTGGCAAGAGCCTAAGCTTGGGTATTACCATGGCACCTGAAGGTAAAATACAAGGACACCAAAAAGCCTAAGCTTGGGGATGCCCCGGAAGGCATCCCCTCTTTTGTCTTCATTCATCGGTAACTTTACTTGGAGCTATATTTTTATTCGCCACGTGATATGTGTTTTGCTTGGAGCGTCTTGTATGGTTTGAGTATTTGATTTTTAGTTTATCACAATCATCCTTACTGTACTCACCTTTTGAGAGAGACACGCATGAATTGGAATTTATTAGAATACTATATGTGCTTCACTTATATCTTTTGAGCTATATAGTTTTTGCTCTAGTGCTTCACTTATATCTTTTAGAGCACGGTGGTGGTTTTATTTTATAGAAATAATTGATCTCTCATGCTTCACTTATATTATTTTGAGAGTCCTTTAGAACAACATGGCAATTTGCTTTTAGGCATAATAAAAGGTTTCATATAAGTGCATTGAATACTAAGAGAAGTTCGATACTTGATGATTGTTTTGAGATATGGAGATGGTGATATTAGAGTCATGCTAGTTGAGTAGTTGTGAATTTGAGAAATACTTGTCTTTAAGTTTGTGATTCCCGTAGCATGCACGTATGGTGAACCGTTATGTGATGAAGTCGGAACATGATTTATTTATTGATTGCCTTCCTTATGAGTGGCGGTCGGGACGAGCGATGGTCTTTTCCTACCAATCTATCCCCCTAGAAGCATGCGCGTAGTACTTTGTTTTGATAACTAATAAATTTTTGCAATAAGTATGTGAGTTCTTTATGACTAATTTTGAGTCCATGGATTATACGCACCCTCATCCTTCCACATTTGCTAGCCTCTCTAGTACCACGCAACTTTCGCTGGTACAATAAACCCACCAAATACCTTCCTCAAAACAGCCACCATACCTACCTATTATGTCATTTTCATAGCCATTCCGGGATATATTGCCATGCAACTTTCCACCGTTCCGTTGTTATGACACGCTTCATCATTGTCATAATGCTTTGCATGATCATGTAGTTGACATCGTATTTTTGGCAAAGCCACCATTCATAATTCTTTCATACATGTCACTCTTGATTCATTGCATATACCGGTACACCGCCGGAGGCATTCGCATAGTCATATTTTGTTCTAAGTACTGAGTTGTAATTCTTGAGTTGTAAGTAAAAAGAAGTGTGATGATGATCATTATTAGAGCATTATCCCAGTGAGAAAAGAATGATGGAGACTATGATTCCCCACAAGTCGGCATGAGACTCCGAACGAAAAAAAGAGGCAAAAAAAAAGAAGTCCCAAATAAATAAAATAATAATAATAAAAATGAAATGAGAGAAAAAGAGAGAAGGGACAATGTTACTATCATTTTTCCACACTTGTGCTTCAAAGTAGCACCATGATCTTCATGATAGAGAGTCTCCTATGTTGCCACTTTCATAAACTAGTGGGAATTTTACATTATAGAACTTGGCTTGTGTATTTCAATGATGGGCTTCCTCAAATTGCCCTAGGTCTTCGTGAGCAAGCAAGTTGGATGCACACCACTTAGTTTTTTTTTGTTGAGCTTTCATACACTTATAGCTCTAGTGCATCCGTTGCATGGCAATCCTTACTCACTCACATTGATATCTATTAATGGGCATCTCCATAGCCCGTTGATACGCCTAGTTGATGTGAGACCATCTTCTCCTTTTTTGTCTTCTCCACAACCACCATTCTATTCTACCATAGTGCTATATCCATGGCTCACGCTCATATATTGCGTGAAGATTAAAAAAGTTTGAGAACATCAAAAGTACGAAACAATTGTGTGGCTTGTCATCGGGGTTGTGCATGATTTAATATTTTGTGTGATGAAGATAGAGCATAGCCATACTATATGATTTTATAGGGATAACTTTCTTTAGTCATGTTATTTTGAGAAGACATGATTGCTTAGTTAGTATGCTTGAAGTATTATTATTTATATGTCAATATTAAACTTTTATCTTGAATCTTTCGGATCTGAACATTCATGCCACAATAAAGAAAAAATTACATTGAGAAATATGTTAGGAAGTATTCCACATCAATTTTTTTTATCATTACCTACTCGAGGACGAGCAGGAATTAAGCTTGGGGATGCTTGATACGTCTCCAACGTATCTATAATTTTTTATTGCTCCATGCTATTATATTATCTATTTTGGATGTTAATGGGCTTAGTTTTGCATTTTTATACTATTTTTGGGACTAACCTATTAACCGGGGCCTAGCCCAAATTGTTGTTTTTGCCTATTTTAGAGTTTCCCCGAAAAGGAATATCAAACCGAGTCCAAACGGAATGAAACCTTCGGGGGCGTTATTTTTGGAACAGACATGATCCAGGAGACTTGGAGTGGACGTCAAGCAAGCAACGAGGCGGCCACGAGGCAGGGGACGCGCCCACCCCCCGGGGCGCGCCCTCCACCCTTGTGGGCCCCTCATTGCTCCACCGGCGTACTTCTTCCTCCTATATATATATATATCCATATACCCCCAAACATCCAGGAGCACCACGGAAACCTAATTCCACCGCCGGAACCTTCTGTACCCAAGAGATCCCATCTTGGGGTCTTTTCCGGAGCTCCGCCGGATGGGGCATTGATCACGGAGGGCCTCTACATCAACTCCATGGCCCCTCCGATGATGTGTGAGTAGTTTACTTCAGACCTTTGGGTCCATAGCTAGTAGCTAGACGGCTTCTTCTCTTTCTTTGGATCTCAATACAAAGTTCTTCTTGATTCTCTTGGAGATCTATTCGATGTAATCTTATTTTGCGGTGTGTTTATCGAGATCCGATGAATTGTGGGTTTATGATCAAGTTTATCTATGAATAATATTTGAATCTCCTCTAAATTCTTTTATGTATGATTGGTTTATCTTTGCAAGTCTCTTCGAATTATTAGTTTGGTTTGGCCTACTAGATTGATCTTTCTTGCAATGGGAGAAGTGCTTAGCTTTAGGTTCAATCTTGCGGTGCTCGATCCCAATGACAGAAAGGGAAATGACGCATATTGTATTGTTGCCATCGAGGATAACAAGATGCGGTTTACATCATATTGCATGAGTTTATCCCTCTACATCATGTCATCTTGCTTAAGGCATTACTCTGTTCTTATGAACTTAATACTCTAGATGCATGCTGGATAGCGGGCGATGTGTGGAGTAATAGTAGTAGATGCAGAATCGTTTCGATCTACTTGTCACGGATGTGATGCCTATATACATGATCATGCCTAGATATTCTCATAATTATTCGCTTTTCTATCAATAGCTCGACAGTAATTTGTTCACCCACCGTAATACTTATATTATCTTGAGAGAAGCCACTAGTGAAACATATGTCCCCCGGTCTATTCTCCATCATATAAGTTTCCATCTACTTTATTTTGCAATCTTTACTTCCAATCTATATCATAAAAATACCAAAAATATTTATCTTATTATTATCATCTCTATCAGATCTCACTCTTGCAAGTGGTCGTGAAGAGATTGACAACCCCTTTATCACGTTGGTTGCGAGGTTCTTATTTGTTTGTGTAGGTACGAGGTGACTCACGCGTGGTCTCCTACTGGATTGATACCTTGGTTCTCAAAAACTGAGGAAAATACTTACGCTGCTTTACTGCGTCACCCTTTCCTCTTTAAGGGAAAACCAACGCAGTGCTCAACAGGTAGCATGTGTCGCCGACAGCTGTCACGACGGTCACTTGGCACAACCCTGCCATGCCGCTGGAACCTTTTAGGTGGCACCTAGTGCCTCGACATCTGACGCCAAAACGGAGGCCATTTGCGCCTCCATGACCAACCGTGAATCCGAAAAGGAGGCACGGTGTGCCGGCCACGCAAGGCTTCATGCGCAGCTTCTAGTGGAGGCGGCTACCGCAGCCCTCGTGGCACAGGCAGCCAGCTCGCGATCTGGAGGAGGCTCCGATAGCCCGCGAGGCGGCGTCGGAGGAATCCCTCTGTGCCTGCATAGCCGAGAAGCGGTGGAGGAGGGCGGTCAAGGCGATGGCAAAATACCAAAGCTGGGCGGACCACGCCATGGCCGGATTGCCCCCCATGAAGGAGAAAGATGAGGACGGCGACAGATCGGTTAACTCCGGTTGTGAGTATATCCGCCTTGATCCGTTCTTCATCTTCGACCGCTACTGCAGCAAGGGCGACGGGAAGGATAAAGGCAAAGGCAAGGCCGATCGTGGATGAACTTCTCCTGTCATCGTATCGTTTATAGTTAGTAGAGCATGTCAACGATGACATGTGTTTAGCTACGTACAACGCTGCATGAGCTAATATGGATTTAAGTATTCGGTTTAGATGCATTTGTGTGTTGTTCGGTCACTACCCGCGGACGTCAGTGTTTGGGGACACAAAGTTAATACTTGTGGTTGTGGTTGTAGATGCTCTTGGTCCACCTCATTACTCAGTGCGCTGCAGGTGTGACATCTTCTCTCTCGATGTTTCCCGTCAACAAATTAGCAGCCAAAGTGTTCGTAGCTTCGCCATGGTACCGGATCACACACTTGGCGTGCACCCTCAGTCCCTCCTCAGGGTAGATGGACGCGGCGGCTTCGAGGAGTTGACGTCTTGGCCGGTACGGATGGTTTGTGGCAGGCGGGGGAGAGCTTTCATGACCAGTGGAGGCCTTCAAGTGACACGGTGGTTGTGGGCCTTGCGTGTCAGTTTTGTTGTCAAAACATTCCCAATTTGAGATATGGGTTTCCCTGCAAAAAAATAGACGAGGATCTATGGTTTGTGGACCATGTAAAACCCCTACAGAATACATGTGGTTTTGCTCAGTTAACTCATCTAAAAAACCAGAAGTTGTAGGCTGACTGAATAACCAAAACGGACATAAGAGCATCTCCAGCCGCGTCCAGGAAGGTCTTCCTAAACGATTTTTTTGTGCCGACACCGAAAAACGGCCCAATCACGCTCCCAGGAGCCTGATTTTCGCCGGTCTGGGCCGAAAACAACGCCGGTGGACCCAGGTCGAACCCGGCGCGCTGGGGGGCGCCCGAGGGCGCCGGGGCGAGCTGTTTTGCCGCGAAAAAGCCGCGGGCCAGCCGCGTCAGTGATACGGCGCCTCGTCTTCCCCCAACGGCCTCGGTTCCGCGAGGAATCAATGGCAAGGCTGTCGCTGGTCAGCCTTACCATTGATTCCTCACGGGCGGCGCGTCATGGGACGGCGCGCCGACGCCTCCCCTCCCTCGCACGCGTTCACACGGGCGTGGCGCTGCTATATAGCCAGTGGCCTCATTCGCCTGTGCCCACACCAGCCCCGCCCCTCGCCGCCGCCCAGCCCCTCCCTCTACCTTTCCCGAGCGCCGCCGCCCAGCCCCTCCCTCTCCCTCTCTACCTCTCCCGAGCCCGTCGCCATGGCAGAGTGTTTCCCCGGAGACGAGGCGGCGGCCAACGGCTTCGGCCGTCGTTCGCTGCGCGAACAGGAGTCCTGACTCCTATTACAGGCGAACATCCCGGCGCCGCCGGACATGCGCGCCGGGCCGACGGGGTGGAGACTCAGCGAAGGGGGAGTGCCCGTTCCCCTGTTGCCCGACGCCGTGGCCAAGCCCAAATACTTCACCGAGGAGGTCGTGGTCGTACGCGCCTCCCTCACTGACGCCCAGCTCTCCCTCCCCCAATACGCCACCGACAACCACGCGGCTTGGGCGGCGTACTTCGAGCGCCGCCAGCAGCAACGGTTGGCGTCCACCAACGACGCGCCGGTGGTCGGTGGCCAGAAGAACAGCGAGGGGCGCCACCTGTGGTGGGGCGTCCCCGGCCGCACACTCGAGGGCGTGCTGACATACCTCGAGGGCAGCAACGACCCGCCGTTGGCGTACCCGGCGAGGGTGGCCGCCCCGGCGCACCACCGACGCGTCGGGCCATGGGCGCCAAGGAGGTTCGGGTCCTCCTCCTATTCTTCCTCCTCGCGATCTTCCTCGCACTCCTCCGATACTCCGGCCCTGCTCGGCGTCAAGGCCGAGCCCGCGGTGGAGGCGCCGCTCGGCCGGCGCACTCGCAGCGCCGACATCGTCATCAACGAGGGCGGCTGGCGCGCCTCCTCGTCGGCTCCTCCTCCGCGCTTCGTCAAGCCAAAGACAAAGCCGGGGCTCGCGCCGGTGAAGACGGAGCCGGTGAAGGAGCCGGCCGCGCCGGTGAAGACGGAGCTCGACGACGACGACGCAGCCCTGGAATGGGCGCGTGGGAACTCCATAGCGATGGAGATGGAGCGCCTGAAGAAGGCGAAGGAACGCCAGTGCGCCGTCCTGCGCCGCTTCGCGGAGCGCCGACGCGGTCGCGACGAAGGCGGAGTCGTCGTCATCTGCGACAGCGACGATGACAAAGCGCCGCCGCCACCAGCCCACGTTGGCGACGCCGGTCAGGGGTCCACCAGGGACGGCCGCGTCAAGGAGGAGAAGTCCGACGACGGTGGCGGCGATGGCGGCGACGACGGCGACTACTCAGCGTTCAGCCAGTTTCTTTTTAGATTAGTTATCTATTTTGCTATGTAATGAAAATTCGCGAACATGTCTAATATATGCCCAAGTTTGCCAAAATTTATCGTGTTTAGCTGAACTTCGCCGAAATTTGCTATATAAATTTTATTTTTAAACGCGCCTAGGGCGGTCCTGGGGCCGGCGGCTGGGGACCAACTCACCACAGGCTTAATTTTTACGTCGGCTCACCCTCAGACGATGATTTTAGGTGTCTCTGGGAAGCCAACGGCTGGAGATGCTCTAAAAAGGCATATACTGAACCATATTTATATGTGGAGCAACTCATGCTGATTCTTTGAAATTTTGACTAGTCACCGAGAGCGGCGATACGGGTACAGCCCCGTGTGATATGACCGTATACCTGCGTAGGCAGATTTGGCAGGTTGGTGGGGCCCGCAGGAGCAGGTGTGCAGTTGACGAGATGGACCGCCGGCACAGTACTTGCGTCTTTTTTTTTGGGAAAAGAATTTGTATTACTCAAAAATCAAATTCTTACAATCATCATGAACAATCCTGAGCACTTTCTCCGGGCCCGAACCAACCCAAGTAATAGTTCGGCCCTTAGTTCTAACGAAACTAGCAAGTTTGTCACTAGCTTTATTTTGACTACGAGGTACATAAATAATACAAAATTTTCTAAGACTTAACAGGTGCTTAATCTCACCCACCAAAGGGGCGTAAACTAATCGGTCCGTCTCCTCACATGAAATCATGAACACTGCATTGCTCGAATCCATCTCAACTTCAATTGGTTTGTCCGACCGCTGAATAGCAGAGGATAATCCTTCCATACATATGCATAGCTCAGCTTCCAAAGCATCTCTACACGAAAATAAGGATCTGCATGCTGAGAAAATGATCGCCCCGGCGCTATCCCGCAGGATCATCCCGGCTCCCGCTCCATCTGATTCAGCAAAGGAACCATCAGTGTTTAGTTTCACCCAGCCCTGTTTCGGAGGCTTCCATGCTGTATCCTGTACCACACGCTTCACCTGCTGCACTGCACTACCGTAGATAATGCTTCCTTTTCCTTTTGCTGGATCCCCACAGTCCCCAGCTCGGATCCCAATCAATTCGTCCATGTACCTTTGGAGGAACCGCGCTGACACTGCCATGGGAGGGGCCAGTTTGCCATGTGTTACCTCATTGCGTATGTACCAACATCTTCAAAAAATTAGCAAGATCATGCCTCTTTGAATATCACTCAGTTCAGCAAGCGCATTGAGGAGCCACTCCTTCCCTGAGTTTTGAAAAGATAATAGCTGGGAATCTGCCATATGGTAGACATCTGCTCATATAGGTCCCGACCAAACTGACACCTAATAAAAGGATGGAAATTATCTTCCTTCTCCAGGCCACAAACAGGACATGTACTACTCACCTCCAAACCAATCCTGTGTTTATTCTTTCAAGTGGGCAGTGAATCAATTGACAGTCTCCATGCAAAGTTATGTACTGTAGGTGGAACGTTACACTTCCAGATATACTTCCAGCACAAACGATTACCGTCCGGCGACGAGCTAGACGCCACAGCCGTGGCCCTGTTAGCCTCCTCAAACGCTAGATTATATACCGACTTAACCGTAAACTTGCCCAGTTTCTCGGGACCCCATGCAATAACGTCGTCCCGACGCCTAGGGGATGCTCTAATTTTCAATATCTCCTCCACATCCGCTGGTACAAAGAATCGTTGCAGTACCTCCAGATTCCACGATCCGTTCTCATTTAGTAGTCCGGACACAAACCGAATACAACACCGACCCGGTAGCGATATTGGCTTGTAAGAGAATGGTCTCGGGATCCAGTTGTCTCTCCACATCCTAATATTGCGCCCATTCCCCACTCTCCATATCAAACCTTTCTTCAAAAGATCAAGACCATGAGATATCGCAAGCCATGAGGAAGAAGCATTGCCAGAGAATACAGTGTCCACCAAATTGCCACTGGGGTAATACCTCGCCTTGAGAACTTGCGCGCACAAGCTTTCAGGCTTCGTCAACAATCGCCACGCCTGCCGGGCCAGCAGTGCTTGATTGAACAACCGGAAGTCCCTGAAACCTGCACCCCCTTTGCTCTTTGGCTGTAGAAGATGATCCCAGCCTCTCCAATGTACTTTCCTCTTTCCTTTACTAGAACCCCAATAGAAATTCCTTACCATCCGTGTCAAATCGTCACACACCGAGAAAGGTAGCTTGAACACCCCCATAATATATGTTGGCAATGCTTGGGCTACAGCTTTAATCAAGACCTCTCTTCCTGGTTGCGCCAATAGGCCGTCACCCCATTGGATCAGTCGCTTTGTTAGACTAGTTTGAAGATTCTGAAATTTCCCCTTGGACATACACCCCTCGGGGGTTGGGAGGCCCAAATATTTTTCTTCAAACACCGTTGAAGTAACACCCAGAACGTCTCGCACTTGCACCTGTGTCGCCCCTGGACATGCAGCATCAAAAAATATTGAGCACTTGTTAAAATTCAAACTTTGTCCCGTGGCACTCTCATACATGAGCAACGCTGCCTTCACATTCTCTGCTTGTTCACTAGAAGCCTCAAAAAACAACAAGGTGTCATCCGCAAATAACAAATGTGATATACCCGGAGCTCTTCTGCAAACTCTACGGGTGTTATACTACCAGCCGCAACCTTGCTCTTTAAGATCGTTGATAATCCATCCGCAATAAACAAAAAAAGGAATGGAGATAGAGGGTCGCCTTGCCGAAGCCCACGCGACGGTGCAAATGAATCCAAGACGGTCCCGTTTAATTTAACACGATACCTCACCGATGTGACACAAGTCATAATCCAGTCAATCCATCGCTGAGTGAAACCCCGCTTTTGCATCACCTGCTCCAAGAAGACCCAATCCACTCTGTCATAAGCTTTTGATAAGTCCAGCTTGTATGCACAAAAACTCTTCGTGGGATCCTTCTCCTGTTTTATGTAATGTAAATACTCGAAGGCCACAAGAGCATTATCTGTAATCATCCTGCCTGGCACAAAGGCACTCTGTTCCAGTGAAACCAGAGTGTCTAGGAGTGGCCTAAGTCGATTCACCAAACACTTCGAAATCACTTTATAAATTACATTACAGAGGCTAATGGGCCTATAGTCAGAAATCTTTGCAGGGTTAGAAATTTTAGGAATCAGAACAATGGAAGTCGAGTTTACCCCTTCTGGCATAATTCCAGTGACAAAAAAATCCTTAACCGCTGCAATAACATCATCTCTGACAATGCTCCAGTTCCGCTGAAAAAACCTCGCGGGAAAACCATCTGGCCCGGTGCCTTAAATGAACCAATTTGGAACATTGCGTCCGCTATCTTCTTATCTGAAAAGGCCGCACATAATTTAGCATTATTCTGCTCCGTCACCATTGGCTCCAAGAGATCCAGTACCGGTCCAGCATCAAGAGTTGCATCCGCTGAGAATATCTCATGAAAGTAATTATTTGCAATCTCGCTCATCGCTGCAAATTCTGAGTGCATTACACCAACGCTATCAGTTAACTGTCTGATTTTGTTTTTCCGTACCCTCCACACAGCTTTATTCTGAAAAAACTTAGTATTCCGATCCCCCTCTTTCAACCATGAGATTCTCGATCTTTGCAGGACCAAGGTACAGAATCCTGCTGGGAAGCCAGATCCTCGAGCGCCGGGATGGATTAAGAAGTAATCGCCTGATGATATGTACATAGCAAACTACCAAATGGATCGTAGTGCAGTGATTACCGATACGTAATTTGTGGACGTGCATGCTTTCCTGCTGTTTTCTGAAGCTCATGTATACTCAAATTCTGAGTCGTCTTCGTTCATATATTGAATGAACATTGCTGGGTACATAAG
Organism: Triticum monococcum; assembly: GCA_034509565.1. Taxonomy (NCBI): domain Eukaryota; kingdom Viridiplantae; phylum Streptophyta; class Magnoliopsida; order Poales; family Poaceae; genus Triticum; species Triticum monococcum. Next base: position 357,354,978 of record CM067845.1, on the reverse strand, counting down.
TGAACTAGCTCAATGCTTGCAGAGAGGACCATCTAGCTTGATGATTTGTTCTGACTTTCGGTAGTTCATGAATTCTGAAACAATTCTGAAAAGGAACCTCAAAAAACAAGAATTCTGAAAAAAAAACCAATATTGCAGGAGTAATCAATCAACATTTCTGCTTGCATTTCTATCCTGAGTTCTGGTAGTAGAGTGATTGTGGATTGTTAAGAGTATCTCCAGTTGTTCGGCGCCCCAAGGACTAAAATAGCGTCTCCTGAGGGCTAACCGGCGTTATTTTCACCGTCGAAGTGCTCGGGTTCCCAACCGCCGCCCCAGGTTGGCCCCAGACGCTGTTTTTTCAAATGCAAATTCAGCTAAATTTTAAAGAAAATGACACAAATTTGGACGAAATTCAGGCAATTTTCATTTATATTTATACAAATTTAAAGACGTAATAAAAAAACTAAAAAAAACTACGCTGCCGCCACCGTCGCCCTGAGCCTACTACATGCCGAGGAGCTTGTAGAAGGCGATGTAGTCGCCGCCACCGTCGCTGTCGTCGTCGTCGCCGCCATCGTCCTGCACGCCCCCGTCCTTGCTGCAGCCTTGTCCTGGGTCGCCGCTGCGGACGGAGTTGCTCGGCGCCGGCGCCTCCTCGTCGTTGTCGTCGAGGACGATGATGTCACCCTCGTCGCGGCCACGGCGCCGCATAGCGATCTCCTCCATAGCGCGACGCTGGCGCTCCATCTCCTCCCGCACATAGTCGTCCCCCACCGGTTTCGAGGTCAGCGGCCATCTCGACATGCTCCTGCTTGACGACCACGGGCAGCGTCGCCGGCTCCTTCTTCGGTCTGACTAGGCGAAGATGGCCGCGGGGAGGTGAAGGTTGGCGGTGTCCCTCGTTTATGACAAGGATGCCGCCACAGCCGCGCCGGCGCTCCGGCGTCTCCTAGGACTCGGGCTTGACAATGGCGAGTGGCGTCGTGCCTAAGGAGTGGGAGCCAGAGGAAGAGGAGGACGCCCCTGCCATGCGCCTCGGCAGCCACGAGCTGCCGCTCCGGCGCGAGAACGACGGTGAGTTGCCGCCCTTGATGTGCTCGAGGACAGTGTGGAGCGTGCGCCCGGGGACGCCCCACCACTGATGGCGGCTGTCAGAGTTGTGGGGCCCCCTTGGTGCCAGCACGCCATTGGTGGATGCGAGCTAGTCGGCGTGGCGGCGCTGGAAGTACGACGTCCACGGAGTGTGGTTGTCGGGGCGTACTTCGGCTGCTGTCGCACTTCCTCCGGCAAGGCCGCCCGGATCCGTGCGTTCTCGTTGCGACATTCAGTGTCCGAGGGCGGCGGGGGCATAGGGACGCCTCCGGTGCGGAGCCTCCAAGAGCCTGGCACACCGCACACGCATGTCGGGCGGTGCCGGGCAGTTGACCTCGTAGGGAAGGCGCGCCTCCCACTCGTGCAGATGGTGGCGGCCGAAGCGTTGGCCGTCGCTCCGTCACCGGGGAATCTCACGGCCATCTGTCTGGAGTGAGGAGAGAGGGCGAGAACAAGGGCGGCGAGGGAAAGAAGGTGGTCGATGGCGAGAGAGAGAGGGCTGTGGAGGCGAGTGTGCGGTCAACGGCGACGAGGCGGCTTTTATAGCGGCGAGGGGGCGGCAACAGTGTGGACACGTGGTGGGAAGGGGCGGGACGCGCAGTGGCTCGCCTTTACTGCGTCGCCCTTCATCAATGGAAGGCTAACCGACGGCAGCCTTGGCATTGATTCACGCGGGAGCCGAGGTGATGAGACGAGGACGACGATGCAGTCTCGCAGACTCGGTGGGCCCACGGGGTAGGAGTCCGGCGCGGGAAGTTTTGGTACGTTTTTTCTTCCCTCGGCGCCCCTGGTCGACCCCAGCGCGCTGCGTTCGGTCTGGGTCTGTCGACGCCAATTTTCCCCCTAACCGAAGAAATTTGGGCTTCTAGGACATGATTGGGCCGGGTTTTTTTGAGCCGGCGATAAAAAAGGGACCTGGGGGCTGTTGAGGGGGCGAGTGGAAATGCTCTAAGTTCAACTTGTGCTAGTGTGTGAACCTCGGTGATACGTAATTTTCGATTTTGTTTGTCGCGCATGATCAGAGAACATTTTCCGTTCGGAAATGTGATAGCCTTTTCTTTTCTAAAAAAAGCAGGGTTCTTTTCTTTGCGGGATAAAAAAAAGCAGGGTTCGAGTAGACTCAATCCACTCAAAGGTCGTCATGCGCCATGGGGGCTCTCGGATTAGGAGGTTCGTAGAAAGACATGGTGATGAAGGACCCATCTTTGAAAAAATCTAGTACTGCGTAAAACGTACTTTGTCATTACAACTACGCACCATTTCAAGTCCTTTTATGGTTAATGTGACTGATTAATCTGAAATGACCTGGGTATTTGAGGAAAATAAAAATTGTAGTGAAGACTTGCTCAACATGATGGACGAGGAGGAAAATGAGCAGCCGTTTGCTGACGCCTGAGGTGTTGGTTACGGAGAAGGGGGAAGATGATGATAGGGGATCTGGGTGAGGAGCAGCGCGATTATATAAATTGGGTTGACGCCTCGATCCTGGTCCTGATGATACACATAGTTGGTCCAGGAAATGCTACCACGACCCTAGACCGTAGAGGACTAACATCTGTTATAGCATTAATTGTGCACAGGAGGGAGCCAGTGTTAAACATTGTATTTTATGTATATACACGGTGTATGTATAAACCGTGTATATCACGCCGTATGTGTACGTGCGTGTGTATCAAGTCAGGCTGTTGGGGCGGTAGGATCGATCTCCTCTCCTTGTAGTTATCCTGTAGATAATGAGATCGATCCTAACCTCCTCTAACCTCTTGTGCCTTGTATCTCTTCGGCCTTGAGCCCTATTTAACACGTACGCGTCCTTGCCTAAGCTGGCATATGCTTAACCTAATTTTTCACATGGTATACAGAGCCATCCCTCTTCACCGCATCTAGCCATGTCGAGTTCTTCGTCTTCCGTCGCCATGACTGCACCCTTAATCGCTGCTCTCGGCCACACCATCACCGAGAAGCTCACGCGCGAGAACTTTCTCGTGTGGAGGGCGCAAGTCCTGCCGCACATCAAGGCGGCAGGGATGACCGGCTACATCGACGGCTCCATCAAGGAGACCGCCGCTGAGATCACCACGGAGAAAGAAGTCTCCGGCAAGAAGGTGGTCACCGCCGCAGCCAACCCCGAGCACGCCATATGGGTCACCCAGGACCAGCAGGTTCTCACTTTTTGATCGCATCGCTGTCTCGAGAAGTATTGATGCAGGTCAGCACATGCACTACCGCGGCGACGCTCTGGGTTGCGCTCCTGCAGAGCTTCTCGTCACAATCCAGGGCGCGGCTGATCCAGCTCCGCTCACAGCTCGAGCATACCCGCAAGGGCGACCTTTCGGCGGCGGCCTACTTCACCAAGATGAAAGGCATAGCCGACGAACTTGCAGCCGCCGGCAAGCCGCTTGATGAGGACGATGTGGTCGACCACATCATCCAAGGCCTTCTCCATGAGCCTGACTATAGTGGGTTCGTCTCTGCCATCTCCACGCGCACGGCGACCAAGCAGCCGATCGGCCTCAACGAGCTCTTCTCGCTGCTGCTCTCAGCGGAGGCCCGCATCGCTGCCCAGACCGCCTCCTACTCCGCGAACCTTGCGGCCAGGGGCGGTGGCCGCGGCGGCGGCAACTACAGCCGCTCTGGTGGCGGCAACAGCGGTGGCTCCCACGGCTTCAACAACAACAACGCGGGTGGCCAGCGCTACCCCGACAACTCTGGCAACGGCGCGCCGCGACAAGGTGGCGGTGACCGCGGTGACCGCGAGAAGTGTCAGATCTGCAAGATGGAAGGGCATGGAGCTTGGCGCTGCAGAAAGCGCTATGATCGCAACTACAACAACAACGTCCGCAACCCTGCGGGCGGAGGTGGTGGTGGAGGAAACCGTTCGGCCAATGCTGTTCACTCCTATGGAGTGGACACAAATTGGTACCTCGACACCGGAGCAACCGATCACGTGACAGGAGAGCTCGAAAAGCTTGCTGTTCCGGATCAGTACACTGGCACTGAACAAATCCACACTGCGAGTGGTCAAGGTATGGACATTGCTCACATCAATCACTCGGTTCTCACTACCCCTCATGGCTCTCTCAAACTAAATAACATCATCCATGCACCAGAATCAGATCAAAGTTTACTTTCTGCCTACAAGCTTATTCGTGATAACCATGCCTTCCTTGAAGTTTACCCTGAAATTTTCTTTGTTAAGGATCGAGCCACCTGGAAAACCGTTCTTCAAAGCAAGAGTAAGGGCCGTTTGTTCCCTGTTTCTGGCCGCCATGATGCTCCTTCTTGTCAAGCTCTCAGTGTGATCAAGCCATCCACCTCAAGATGGCACAAGCGCCTAGGGCATCCTGCCTTTCCGGTGGTCCATAAAATTCTTCGAGACTTTAGTCTTCCAGTTTCCAGTAAAAAGGATCATCTCCTTGTGTGTGATTCATGTCAGATGGCCAAGAATCATCAACTCCCTTATTCTCGTTCCACTAGTGAATCTAAGGCTCCTTTAGAGCTAGTTTTTTCAGATGTGTGGGGTCCTGGACCCGTTTCTGTTGGCAAACAAAAGTACTATGTTAGCTTTATTGATGTTTTCAGTAAGTTTAGTTGGATCTATTTGCTTAAAAATAAGTCTGATGTATTTGCCAAGTTTCATCTTTTCCAGCAACATGTTGAACGTCCCTTTGATCGCAAAATTCTTGCCATGCAAACGGACTGGGGTGGTGAATACCAAAAACTCCACTCTTTCTTTGAGCGCATAGGTATCACTCATCATGTTTCCTGTCCACACGCTCACCAACAGAACGGCTCCGCTGAAAGAAAACATAGGCACATAGTGGAGGTGGATCTCTCCCTCCTTGCGCATGCCTACATGCCACTCAAGTTTTGGGACGAAGCGTTCCTCACGGCCGTGTATCTCATCAATCGTGTTCCTAGTCAAGTCATTAATAATCAAACCCCCCTTGAACGTCTTTTTGGCACCAAACAAAACTACACATTTCTTCGCATCTTTGGTTGTGCCGTTTGGCCAAATCTACGTCCTTTTAATAAGCACAGGCTCGAGTTCCGTTCAAAACAGTGTGTATTTCTGGGGTACAGTAGCCTTCATAAGGGCTACGAGTGCTTGGATGTTGCTACTGGACGTGTCTATGTTTCTCGCGATGTGGTTTTTGATGAACAAGTGTTTCCTTTTGCCAAACTCCACCCCAATGCCGGTGCTCAACTTCGCAAAGAGCTTGTTCTTCTACCCGCCCATCTCCTCCCATCGCCAAACTTTCTCCCCGGGGGTGTAGTAGATCCTGTTGACCATGTGTTAATGTCTCATGACTCCATTGATCAAAACTCTGCTGAAAGTGTGCAGGAATATAATGAAGCAACAGGAGAAAACTCGTATGATTTTATGTCAGGATCCGCCGCTACAGCACACGTCGCAGAAGATCCGGACGGCGATCCCGGAGCTGATCTGGGCGGGATCTCCTCGGGATCAGCCTCGTCAGGCGTACTAGGCGGGCCAGGTGCATCGCCTCTGGGATCCGCGCCGGTGTCAGCCAGGCGGGCTGCACCTGCGGCCGGATCTGGTGGGCCAGGCGCACATGGCCCTGGTCGGCCTTTGTCGCATCCGCGGGTCACACCCGTGGCGGGGCCAGGCGGGCCCTCTGCGTGCGGCTCCGGTTGGCTGCCGCCCGACCAGCCGCTGGAGCCCAGTCCAGACGCGCCAAGTGGCCGCTTCGGGGAGGCGGCTCCTTCCTCGTCCGCTGATTCGCTGCTGCCGTCCCAGGAGCCACAACTGGAGTTCCCTTCTGGATCTTCTGTGGACTCCAGATTGGCTGTGTCTTCTTCCTCCAATCGACTCCAGCAACGTGCTTTACAACCTGCTCTGCCACCACCTGCACGCTCCCACACCAGGTCCCAAAGTGGTATTGTTCAGCCTAAAATCTATAAAGATGGTTGTGTTCGTTGGGGTTCTTTTTGTGCCACAGGAGAAACGCAGAGTCTGGGAGAAGCATTAGGTGAACGCCAATGGAAGGAGGCCATGGGTGAGGAATATGATGCTCTTATGAAAAACAAGACGTGGCGTTTGGTTCCACCTGTCAAGGGGAGGAATCTCATCGACTGCGAGTGGGTCTATAAGGTCAAGCGCAAATCTGATGACACTATTGACAGGTACAAGGCACGTTTAGTTGCCAAAGGTTTCAAGCAGAGGTGTGGGCTTGATTATGAGGACACATTTAGTCCTGTAGTAAAAGCAGCTACTATCAGAATAATTCTTTCAGTTGCCGCCTCTGGCAACTGGTGCATTCGACAGCTAGATGTCAAGAACGCGTTCTTGCATGGTGTTCTTGAAGAGGAAGTGTTCACGAAGCAACCTCCTGGGTATGAAAACTCCAGATTTCCACGTCATGTTTGTAAGCTTGAAAAGGCACTGTATGGGTTGAAACAGGCACCTAGAGCTTGGTACTCTCGGTTATCTTCAAAGTTGCAATCTCTGGGGTTCTCTCCATCTAAGGGAGACACCTCGTTGTTCTTTTATCATAGGCATGGGATAACCATTTATATGCTCATTTATGTTGATGATATTGTTGTTACAAGTTCCTCATCTCAAGCAGTTGAAGCTCTCCTCAAGGACTTGAGAAAGGACTTTGCACTAAAGGATCTGGGCAGTCTGCATTTCTTTCTTGGCATTGAGGTAAAACATGTACCAAGTGGAATTGTGTTGTCAGAGGAAAAATATGTACAGGAAATACTTCAGAGGATGGGCATGAAGACATGTAAGCCATCACCTACACCTTTGTCTGTCTCTGAAAAGTTGTCCCTTCATGATGGAGAGGCACTTGGGGCAGAGGATGTCACCAGGTATAGAAGTATTGTAGGAGCATTGCAATACCTGACTTTGACTAGGCCAGATATTTCATACTCAGTAAACAAAGTTTGTCAATTTTCACATGCTCCTACTAGTGTCCATTGGACAGCTGTCAAAAGAATACTTCGATAGCTTCAAGGAACCAAAGGTCATGGTTTAAAATTTGGAAAGTCGGATTCTATGCTAGTCAGTGCCTTTTCAGATGCAGACTGGGCAGGCTGTCCTGATGACAGGAGGTCCACATGAGGCTTTGCAGTATTCCTTGGAGGTAACTTGATATCCTGGTGCGCTCGCAAGCAACCTATTGTTTCTCGGTCCAGTACAGAAGTTGAGTACAAGGCATTAGCCAATGCTACTGCTGAAATTATTTGGGTCCAAAATTTGTTGATAGAACTGGGTGTTCATCATCCAAAAGCTGCATCACTTTGGTGTGATAATCTTGGTGCCACATATCTATCTGCTAATCCTATATTTCATGCCAGGACAAAACATATTGAAATCGACTATCATTTTGTTCGTGAATGGGTGGCTGAAAAGTTGTTGAATATAAGGTTTATACCCACTGGTGATCAAGTTGCAGACGGATTCACTAAGCCACTTACTTTTCACCAGCTGAAGGCATTCAGACGCAATCTCAACTTGGATAGTTGTGATTGAGGGGGAGTGTTAAACATTGTACATTGCGTATATACATGGTGTATATATAAACCGTGTATATCACGCCGTATGTGTGCGTGCGTGTGTATCAAGTAAGGCTGTTGGGGCGGTAGGATCGATCTCCTCTCCTTGTAGTTATTCTGTAGATAATGAGATCGATCCTAACCTCCTCTAACCTCCTGCGCGTTGTATCTCTTCGGCCTTGAGCCCTATTTAACACATATGCGTCCCTGCCTAAACTGGCATACGCTTAACCTAATTCTTCACAGCCAGAACAACTGAGCATACATTCCAACCAAAAGCAATACGTCTAGTTATACAGCCGCAGGCCCAGATCCCTATGCAAACCACAGGTCTAGATAATATGAGCATATAATCATACGAGCCATATTGAATTTTCGCTAGTCACTACACATCTTTGATGTGGGTTAGGATCCTCTACAGTACTGTAGGGTGCAGTACAGTCACTGCCATATGGGACCCAGCCCCATATGTGATCTGCACTACAACACGGTACTGCAGAAAATCTCAACCCCTTTGATGCATTGAAGCTCAAACTTTATGGTTGATAATAGGTTCAGTAAAAAACTTTGCAGAGTAACTGATACCAGGTTCAGTAAAAAAACTTTGCAGAGTAGCTGATACCAATTCTATTCTGCTAGTGAAAACTGTCTGGGTTGCACCTTGCGGTTTTTCATCACTGCAAGACTGAAAGCGCCTAAGAGCCTCTGTAATTACGAATTTATTTACAGTAATAACAAACGAGACAGGCTACTGTGAAAGTGCCTAAGAGCCTCTGTCAACGACAATATTCTCAAATACTAGCTACCACTGGAATTCTGTTGCACTATGTGTCACTTGCACAAAAATACATACACTGGCCTTTTCTTGTCGGTAAGCAAACTCAGGCTTTAAATTTTATAGTACGCAGAGATACGTGTGTGTGGGCGCGCGCGCAAGCAATATCTTTTCTATACCGTGCTACTGTTTTACTACTTTGATGAATACATGTGTGTCTATCGCCTTTGGAAATTGAGCTTTGAGATGTTGTAACCAAAGAGAACGGCAAGAAGGATGGGGAATGCCGCCAGAACAACAGCCGCCAGCGGCAGCAGATCACGCCGAAAACCAAAGTAGTCCTTCATGAATGCTGGGACTGATTTGGTTTCTCCAAATACGTCGATCATCCTGTCGTCGTAATCCCCGAACTGCGTGGTGAATAAGACCCTTAGCGCCCACGACATTGGGGAGACGTAGTAGAACCATATCCACCATCTTGGTATTTGCTGCCATATGTTTATGAAGTCTTTTTAAGCACCATATTTTGTATCTCGAATTGTAATGGTATATATAATAGAGTTTAGGTGGGTTCACTTACAGGCGCAGGCACGATGAAGCCGGACATGAGGTTTTGTAGGGTGTAGAACATAGATGCAAATATGGATGCAACTTGGATGCTGGGGGTGAACGACACCACCACCATTCCCATGTAGACGAAGCAGAGCAGTGTGCAAAACATGGTGTACATAAACCAAAAGAACTTCGCTGCTGTCCACACGTACCCTATCATCGGATATGCTATTAACATGAACAGCACCACCTGCATCAGCACATAAGGAATCTCCATGGCAACCTATCTCCACAAAAAAGATAAGTCAACGTCTGCATGTAGTAGTGATATAATCCATCTGAAAAAACTTAATGTGATTAACAGGACCTGCGCAAAAGAGTAGGCCCAAGGAGAGTACATCCCTGCAAACCTCTCCCTGTAAACGACAGAGCGCTCCACGGAGATAAATGGCATCACCGATTGACAGTTGTTGATGCCAGCGAACAGAGTGATTCCATACATGCACCCCAATATGGTGAAGAGACTTTGCTGGTCGTTTCTACCCTCAAACAAAACAAGCAACTTCAGTCATATGCTTCTCCCATATTTACATGAGTTAATTAAGATACATAATCAAGAGATGGTTTACATACATGTGGTTGATGTTGCCTTGCTGCCAGAACAGTGCACCAAAGAAAATGCAGGATAATGTTATGAACACAAATCGCACCAGGTTGTATGAAGGGGTTCTCCAATACGACAAACACTGCTTCCAGAGGCAAGCTTTGAATTGCTCCCGAAACTTCTGTGGAAACCGTGTCGCAAAATGGAGGTCGGTCGTACCTGGAACTGGTACGCTTAACCGCTTTACCACCATGTCCTTGTCCCTTTGATCACCAAATTTACATACTGGTTAATACAAATATTATGTTACACATGGCATGGTTATCCGTGCTTATATTCTGTTCTGATCAAACTTTGAGACCCACATGCGTATTTTTGTTTTTCTCAAGTAGTACTATGGAAGGCTGGAAGCACTACGTTCTGTTTGACATGAAACTTTTCTTTGCATAATCGATCGGGTTAGCACTATTGCTGACTGAGCTGGTTCTTTGAAACTTACTTGCACATTGATGATTCCCTGTACAATTGTGCAAAATCTGCTCCCAGTTGAACTTCCATAGATGTGGAAGTAACTTCTAGCATCCATGTTGATGGGTTGTAGTTGTCCTTGATCCTGGGAACCCCAGGTATTGCCTAGAAGAATAAAGAACAAATATCATCAGTTAGTATATCACAGCAATTGGGGAGAAAATTCAGGTGGTGGACTTGGTGGTGAATTGAGTATAGCCTCCTCTAATCAAAATATAGTAGTGCAACTATGATTAATATTGCTCACCCCTTCAAGTGCTACGTAGAATGCAAATCATGAGGACTAGATAATGGATTCAGAAGTATAAGTAACTTCTTGATTTTTCAGTTAAATAAAGTATATCTCCTTAAAATAAAGAAAAGGATGAAAACAAAATATTGTTAGGTTTGTTTACTGTAAACGACAGGTTTAAACTGACTTATATCATATACAAATGGGTGATGTAAATCATATGCATATTTACTTAGTCTTTTTGTGCAAGGACAAGTTGAAATCACTAATTACCTGGAAATATTGGATGACCTCACATGAATGGTGTCCAACTGGCCCAGCATAGATCAACTCTCCACCCCTTTTCATCAGCATCAACTACATATATATATTACGAGCTAATTAGTAAAATGGCACTCCACTTTATATGAATTATTCTGGTTAAGAAATTTATGATAACAATGTACACAAAATCACAGGAACTAAGGTTTAGGCTTTGGTTGAATTGGTAGAGTTGCTTTTGATACAGAACTTCAATACTTATAAATGAGAACGTATGCAGCTGTTATCATATACATCTACTTAAGTGGTACTGTTAAATCCAACCTAGATAAGTGTTAATAATGCAACCAAATTCCGTGTCAGAAGTCCAGCCAGGAGACATATGTTCTTCTCTTTTCTCCAATTAATCTGGGAATTTCTACCCCATAAATGAACGTGTCAGCTCTTTTGAACAGCATGCTTGTTAATAATACAACAGAGTTCAGTGTGATTATTTTCAAAAGTCAGAAAATTATTGTTAGCTTCTTGAAAACTTAGAAGAACTAGACTTTGTCTTGGGACTTAATTTGGGATCCTTTAAGCAGCCTGTTAGTGCGGCTTGATTTCAGTTCCGGTAGATAAAGTGTCAAGGGTTCTTTCTGAGGCATGCAATTCGTTCCATGTCTGATGGTTGATGTCAGATCTTGGCTTTATAATTTCATTTCAAGCTGAGGTAGCAACACTTGGTAATTCATGTTACTTCTTCAATATAATCAACTTATAGTACTACCTATATATGATAAGTCTATATTAGATACTTTTTACGCCTTGAAAATTATTATTTAATACATTCATGTCTTGGCGCCTAGAAAGAGAATCTTGAACAAGGTCAGAAGTATATATATGAAAAGTAATTACCTCATCAAATGCCTCAAATATATCGATACTTGGTTGGTGAATGGTGCACACGACTGTTCGACCTGTATCTGCAACGTTCTTGACTGCACGCATGACAATAGCAGCTGCCCTTGCATCCAAGCCTGATGTTGGCTCATCCATGAATATGATTGAAGGGTTAGACACAAGCTCGACTGCAATGGTGAGCCGTTTCCGTTGCTCTGTCGATAGTCCATTTACCCCTGGTATTCCAACCAAAGAATCTCTAATTTCATCTAACTCAATTGTTTCAAGAACTTCATTTACAAATTCCTGCAAGGGAAAGGAACACAGGTGAGCTCACAGTTTCATTTCAACTGTTCCTAGCACGCAGGAGGATTGGATACAAGTATGCCACCCTGTACCCTACACTTATAATATAGTTTCATATATGTTTGCGTATTTGTAGCTCTTGTTTCGTTACAGAAACAAATATAGCTCACATTTCTTGCTTTTGAATCAACTTCTGGTGGAAGGCGCAACCAGGCTGAATATGCAACTGATTCACCCACTGTGATTTGTGGGGAATGAACATCAGTCTGTTCACAGTAGCCTGATATCCTAGCAAAAGTTTGCTGGATCTTAGGATAACCTCCTATTCTTATATCCCCTTCAATAACACCACCCGTTTTCCTTCCAGCAAGAACATCAAGGAGTGTTGTTTTTCCCGCTCCAGTAACCCCCATAAGGGCTGAGAGAACCCCTGGCTGAAATGCTCCTGTGATATTGTGCAGTAGTTGTAGTTTTCTTTCCATATAACCATGCTCCCTCATTTCCTGCAACGAGGAAATACTTAGATATTAATTATCAGCCCTCGCTATGGCTTTAAGCTCTCAGGTCATGTGTTCATAGATGTTCAAGCTACATGAGCATTACCGCGGGGGTGTCTACATAGTAGTTGACATCTTGGAATGATATTGTAAGGGGTGTGAAAGGCAATACCATCCTCCCTGCACATTATAAGTTAAATCTTGATTGTATTCCATCGACAGTATTAGTTGTGTTTAGTTGCATCATGTAGAATTCAACTAACCAGTCCTATCAGGTGTCAAAGCGGTTTCTGCTTGTAAATTAGGCATCCCATTTTCCGTATCCTTATCTTGGTTTCTTTCACCAAATGTGGCAAGCTTATTGCGAGAGATAATAGCACGAGAAGATCCTGAAACTGTGAGGTTCAAAGGACATTAGAGCAGATGGCATTTCTAACAAGAGCAAACAGGATGTTTTTTTCTGAATGGAAGTACTTTTTCTCCAGCATATGCTTGATTAAGTTCACAATTCATGTGATACTGTTAGAAAGAAAGTAAAGTGTTTTAAGTTACTTAGCCAATTAGCTTAAATGCAATTTCAGCCATGTCGCACTTACTATTTTTAATGGTCAAGCCGATGGCAAAGCCTATATTGAACAACAAAGTAAACCCAATCAATGCTCCAACTGAGATCCAGTAGAAGTAGCTGGAGAAGTCTAGCGCTTGATCCATTAGTATCCTCTTTCCAAGTGTTGCACCAGATAACGTGATCTATAAACACAGAAATTTCAGTATCCTTTAGGATAACATGCTTTTACAATTAAGTCATACTTCGTATGCCAACGTGTACCTCTAACCATCTTGGTGCCAAAAACTCATTTCCAGTTAAGCCTATCTCACCGTAAGACAATGGAGATAGCCAAAATCCCCATTTTAGCCAATTAGGCAAAAGTGCTGTAGCAATATGACACTGAAAATGTTAGCGGTGCTTTTTAATAGTTGAGCACGACCTACATTTGCAATAAATTATGACTCGTCACTTGTTAGCAACACAAAGTCTATGAAATAAGTGAGTGTCTTACCACGAGGAATTATGAAACCTCCAAATAGAAGCATGACTAGAAATGTCAATGTGCCACAGATTGAAGCAACCACCATCGTTTGACAGTACGAGGCAACACACCGGAACTTTGATAATGTTACTGTGTGGATGAGGAAGAGGATGAGGAGCTGAGAAAAAAACCTAAACACAAGAATAATGCATGTTAACACAAAAGGCTGCATCTGAAAACCTAGGTTTTGCGGAAACAATGAAAGAGAAGTAAATATGGTGTTAGATAAGCGAATTTGATGTTTGACTTCAGTACACCAGATCAGTGCAAAACCAGTATAAACAATGTTTTACTTGTACTCTTCACTTGGGTGATTATACTGATTATACTCAACATCTGAATGACTCAGAATGGGTGAATGGTGATACTGAATTACAGAAAATGTTGATGTAGTTGAATTAGTGCCAGCAGCATTGCGATTTTACCTAGATGCTTCTGGGGTATAGCCAATCAGGTAGTAGGATATTGATGTCCAAGCTACTGACTCAACTAAAGAGACTGGAATCTTTAGGATAAAAGATGGTATTGCATAAGCCCATGCAGGATAGAAGTAGTAGTCTCTCTGTTTGTAGAAGACTGGCAGTCTGTTAATTGCCATGGCCAGCTCAGGGAAACCATTCACCATCAGCAGCAGAAGCGCATAGAAGAGTGAACTCATATAATAGTTGGCATGAATTCTGTCAACACCCATATGGGTGCGCAGAAATACTGTCCCAGTAATAGCAGCAATTAGTCCAAGCTGCAGCGAAAATATGAAACATGTTGAGAAAATATGTTAGTTTGTGGTGGTCATGTTGAGCCAGGTGCAAAATGACATAGCTGTAAATTCCATCCATATTATTTATAACTAAAGCTGGTCCTTGTTCAGCGACTGATCCTTTTTAGTTCTCTTGTGTGACTGTACCTGTACAAACTTTCTACTCCTAATCTATAATGCATCAGCAGAGCTCCTGCCAGTTACCGTAAAAAAAATGAAAGCTGTAAAAGATACTTTAACCAAAAAACACTGCGGCTGTGGTGCTGTAGTTTAGGTAATGATATAAGCACCAAGCAGTTGAAGTCCTCAAATCACACTGAGTAGGAACTGAATGCAGAATAAAATGCTGACATCCTGGGCAAGTTCCTGCTGTAGACTTCTATATGGTCCGAGAGTTCAATGTTCTCAGTGTGTAGTCCATGTAACCCTGTGTTAAGCACATAGTCCCAATTCTACAATATTTCGCAATTGAGTACACCTAGGATTGTGCATTTACAGACTAGAACACATTTTACACTGATAAACACCTTAGCACGTGACATTCGAGATAGCACTGTAAAACTAGGCACAAAATCTCCACGCATCAATCACATTTTTTTTCTTCCGAAAAGAGAGCTTCGACATGCCTACCTGAATGGCTTTTGTTATGTAGATGAAGGCATTCCTTTTCATAAGAAGGAGCTCCCGTGCAAAACATGCCTTGACGAGATCCCACTTGGATAACGAGTAGATACTAAAGGACAGTGCATTCTTATGTCCTTTTGATTCGTCGTACGGCTTTGAAAGCTCCCCAGCAAGATTCTGACCACTCTGAGATGCTTTGAACTTATCACAGAATTGGTCAACTGTAACAAAATTATATCCTTCTTCGGTGCGGCTCCAGTATTGCTGTTGATCTTTTTTTGACAGGACCTATGTATACATACATTGTTAAGACTGGACTACTTTATGATGGTAAGCAAGAGTACAAAAAAGCATGGCAAACTCAGGTTATCGTAATATATGCCCTATTACTTCATATTAGTAATGTTACTTTCATCGAATGCACATCAAAACTATAGGTGTAACTCTTACACTTTGCAGCAATGTTGAAACCTGAAACATGTCTGTACAAGAGAATTGCTATTTGCATTACTCTAGGCACATAAAATGTCCAGTTCCGTTATTATATATTCAACAAATGATACGCATATGGCAAATGAAATTCAACATGCCAGATTTGCATTCTGCCTGACTGCACTGACAGAAAGACCCGACTAGATTACACCAGAACTAGAGAAGCGGAAATGTGAATTTCTGGTGGGGCATATCTTAATTTTATTTAGATAACAGGAGTTCTTATTACCTCAGGCCTCTGCATCATCGATGCATGCAGCCAAACTTATTACAGAGTTAGCATAATTACTCTTTAAACTAATAAGTCTATCACTGGCACGCCACCCAAATCGGGGCATGCCTTAACGTTTAGGTGAAGTCCAGGTTCCATGTGTATTGGATTTGCTTTCCTTAATCTTGCGAAATAAGCACCATGGCTTGTTAGAGAACAGAGAGAACCATGCTTACATGAGCTCAGAGATGCTATTGGTGCTTATTTTGACATATGTAAATTGGTATTTTGCTAAATACCTCTTGAAGGAAGTCAGCATCCCCTTTTCTTCCGGGACACTTAAAGCCACAAGATTCAAAGAAACTCATAATGCAGCTCTTAGGACCATGGTATACGATTTGTCCTTCAGCCATCAAGATAATATCATCAAAAAGTTGGTAAGTCTCTGGTGCTGGTTGAAGGAGTGAGACCAGTATGGTAGACTCTGATATATGAGCTAGCTGTTGGAGACAAGAAACAATTTGGAAGGTGGTAGAACTGTCCAGCCCAGTTGATATTTCATCCATGAAGAGCGCTTTTGATGGTCCTACTATCATCTCTCCTGCTTGTAAGAAATTTTTACAAGTGAAAACAATTTAAGCATCCAGTATCGAATTAATTTATACTCCCTCTGTAAACTAATACTCAGGGAGTATAATACCTTTTAAATCACTTTTACTGATCTAAAAGGTCTTATATTAGTTTACAGAGGGAGTATTATTTATCCTATATAGACCAAAATTGAGGCTGGGATTACATAAACTGAATATAACACATTACTAGCTACATTCTAAAAAGTAGAAAAAATCATGCTAAGTTGATTTGTTCAGGCTCATGTGCTTTCATCAGTGGTCAGTGCGTCAAACGGCACCTGATCCACAGCTAGCTACGTGTGAAACCCAACAGGGAAGTGCCACCGTGGCCATCGACCAGGAGGTTGGAACCGTACGGGGTTCGGAGATGGGCACCCCCGAGGCGACCGTGGCGGCCGAGCCGCCGCTGCCGGAGCCACCGCCCGCGCTGCTGACCATGCCGCCGCTGCCGGAGCCCGCGTCGCGGACAGCGGGATCGCCTCCGCTAATCAAGCCGGCACTTGGGGGTTTGGTTCCGGCGGCATTGCCGTCGTCTCCGGCGCTGCCAAGACCGCCAGGATATGCTGCCTCCGAGTCTGACTCGGATCTGGATCACGATCCGTCCGCAAATCTGTCCGGTGAAGTGCGTTGGAGAATTCGTTTCAAAGATGACCGGAGGATGGAGATCTGGCGGGATGGTTTCGTTTTGACGCATCCGCGCTCAGGTTGGACGACGGTGAGGGATGAAGAGCACGACATTTTGGCCGGGCGGTACCTGAATGCTGGTGAGTTGATTCAAGCAGGTATGCGTTTGCAGATTGATGTCTTCAAAATTCTTGTTCTGGAGAGCTTGCAGGTTTCTTCTAGCAGGGAGGAGCAGATCGAGATTGTCGATCTAACCACTTCAGAACATCAAATCACGGGACCGAATCCAGGGATTGGAGGAAGGTTTTGGGTGCTTGGGGATGACGAAGAAGAGGAGGTCGAGGATTGTCACTCGGTTGTACCAAAAGAAACGCCTCCCAACGTGTCCTGCGAGGAGTCCAGCCCTCGGCACTCGGAAGAGGAGGTGGCCATGTTGTTTGAAGACAATTTGTCGGGCGATGATCCAGCGCGGATTGGGCTGCTTCCCGAGGATAAGGTGGAGGTTATTCGCCGGAATCACCAGAGGATGGCGGCGACTGCGATCCGGCCTTGGAAGGGGCCTCTACCTAAGGTATGCATCCAACCCTTACTTTTGTCAGATTTCTTCCCGCAAGATGCATGGACTCATGTTGTCAGTAAGAAAAAGAAGAGGAAGGGGAAATCAAAGGCAGCTCCGCCGGCGCCGGAGACCAGCACGGCGGCTGGGATCCGGGCGGCTAGGGCTGCGCGTTTGAATGCCATCTTGGGCCGTGTTGGGGCTGTGGATGAGCATGCCAGCGGTGAACCCGTGGGTGGGTATGAGGCCCAACATGGGGGGGCTGAGGAGGGGCTAAGTAGACCGGGTTTCAATGGCTATATGGCCCAGGAAAATTTGGTTGCTACCTCAGGTGGGCCGACGGAGAGTCTTCGCAACGTGGACCTGGCTAATACTGGGCTTGAGGCCCAAGGGGTTGGCCCGGTTCGCATCGCGACGGAGGCGGATGGTGTGCATGACATTGCATCGGCCCGTGCGCCCTTGCATGCACGATCTGGCTCTCCTCCTCTCGTTGGTGCCGCTAGGGTTCGTCGTCGAGGGACAGTGGGTTTTCCTTCGGCTTCTGTGCGCCGCCTCCTCCCTGCTCGCGCCGGCGTTCGACAACTTCCTCCAGCAGAGATGCCGCCTAAGCCTCCGCCGCCACGGACTGCGCCGGGGGTGAGAAACCCGGCCGGGGCCGCGGGGGCCTCCGTTTCTCCGGTTGCGGCTGCGGCTGCGCCGGGTGCCGCTAGGTCGGCGCCTGCTACTCGACCCGGTCCACCGCCGCCCCGGGGCGTGCCTCCACCGCCTCCGGCGAGGGTGGCTGTGCCGTCCAAGACCGCGCCACCTCCACCCCAGCCTAAGGCAGCACCGCCACCGCCACCAAGGACGGAGCACCAACGGCCGTGGCCGAGGCAGATGGCGGGTGGCCGTGGTGGTTATGGCCTTGCCGCGAATGGCCGTGGGGCCGGGGCATCGGCGGGGGATGATCGGAACCCTCCGCATGGGCAGTGGGGCGATGATGGTCATGATGCTTATGGCTCTGGGCTGCACAGGGGATCATCGTCCACCGGTGGTGGACGTGGACATGCATGGGTGGATGACGGCAATGCCAACCAAGGTTTCCAAGGACCGCCCGGCAACTTCGTGGAGGGAGCGGTTGGCCCCAATAACCGTTCTACCCGAGGTCGTTTCCGCGGAGGGCGGGGCGGGAACAGACGTTTCTATCAGCCAAGGTATCCGAAGAGCACGGTTGAGACGGAGTTGGCTGACGGTGGATCGGATCTACCGCAGGTGGCGGTGGAGACGGTTGAGGCTCTCGCCGAAGTTACGTTGCCGGAACCCATGCAGACTGGTGATTCTGCGTCGGAACATGGTACAGACAAATCAGAGGCTGACAAGTTGTCCAAGTGGGCGGCTAAAAAGAAGAAGCTTACGTGTTTTCGTTGTGGTGACACGGGACACTTCATGGCTGAGTGCACTGCGGAGTTATGTGACCTGTGCCGGAGACCTAAGCATTCCGCTGCAGAGTGTCCGCTTATGCTTGGGCCTAAGCCTTCTGTTCAGATTTTCGGGGTCTGCTGCTCGGAGTTGATGTTCTTCGAGTCTCCCAAAGTGGCACCTGTGGCACCAGCGGTAGAGACTTCTTTCCCAGGGGTGGTGAAGGTAGTCCATGGACCGTTGACAGAGGCGCAAATTATTCAGCAACTGCGGGAACTCGCTCCGGGAAATTTTCAGTGGTCGTTGCTCAAGCTAAGTGAGACGTCTTATAAGGTTGAGTTTCCGTCTAAGGAGGATCAGGTGCGAATCCTCAAGTTTGGTATGTGCAGGGTTACAGGCACTAGTTTTGTCCTACAGTTTGATGCTTGGAAGAAGAAGGAGCCGCAGGGCATGCCGTTGAGGCAGATTTGGGTTCGTTTCTCCGGGGCACCATCTGATCCCTTGGATAGCTTCTTGGTAACGTGGAGTTTGGGGTCTTTGATCGGCAAGACTGAACAGGTGGATATGCCATTTACTCGGGCCAACGGAGTAGCGCGTTTACTAGTCAGTGTGGCTAATATCGAGTTCTTGCCGAATGTGGTGCCTTGGACATATGACGGTGTTATGTATCAGCTGGATGTTTCGTACGAGGATCCTAATTTGTTTGATGAGTTTGATGATGATAACCCTATGGATACGACTGAGGGAGGAGGGGCCCCGGGGAACCAGGAAGATTTGGCTAGGGGTGAGGAAGACGGGACCACGGGTACGGTAGGTCCGTCTGCATCTTCTGCTATGGCTCCTGCTACATCTTCCGGGACTGCTCCGACGACTTCTTTGCAGCTTGGGTCCTTGGGATCGTTCTCTGCACCACCTCGGCCACGGGGTGTTTCTTCGGGTCCAATGGATCCCGTGGTTCCCCCAGCGGTCCCTGACTCGGGAGCTGACAGGCAGATGGCCGGTCCCACGACTCCCAACTCGCCATTATCTGCACTGGCTGGTGCCGCGACTGTGGCCATGGTTCCAGGTAATGGGCAGGAGGCCCAGCCCCCGATGAGGCCGACGCTGCCGGCGCTCATGGTGGACGTGGCGCCTTTTCCCTCGTCGCCACGCATGGATGGAGGGGCGGCCGTGCAGGAGGCCGCCGTCTCTCCTAGCCCAGTTGCGGTGGGGGGGTCGGGGGGAGCGCCCGTCCCACCGGCTGCCTCTCCGGAGTACCGCGCGTGCGTCTCCCTAGCCCCCACTGCCGGCGGGTCGCCCGTGCGTATGCTGCGGGAGTCGCCGCCACACGTCTCTCCTGCCCCGGTGGCTACGACCCGGGGCGCCGCTATTGGGGGAGGGGCAGGAGGCCTTTCCCCTAGCAGAGCTTCACGCGAGGAGGTCATCACTTTTGGTGGTATCCCGGATCCTATATCCCAGGGGAGGCGGGTCAGCGGGAGGCTACAGGAGCAGCCGGACGTTGATGACTTGCAGCTGAGGTGTGCTTTGCGGGCTGCCAAGTTGCGCGACGTCGAGACCTCCACTGGTATGTCGGTTAACAAGTAGAATTCCATTTTGCATTTTACTGATGATGAAATCATTCATAACGCAAATCAAATTGGTGTTTCTCTTGGTAAAAATGATTTGGAGGTCTCTAGGTCGGTTAACGACATTCTTGATCTAGAAGCAGATCGTGCGGTAGAGATGATCCGTCACATTGCTGCGGTTAAACCTATGAACGAATCGGAGATAAATGCGCTTGAGGTCAAGGTCCTTGATGGCTTGTGTGCCGATCTGGACCCTGCACTACCCGAGACGGAGGAGGACACCATCCCTGAGGTGTCGCTTCACGTAGATGAGCCCGAGTCGATAGAAGCCGAGAATGACTGTGCCAATATGGCTGATGGTCTCCTTAAGCCTAAGCGGACGTGGAAACGGAAGGTTTACCCCGTCTCGGCAGCACGTAGGAGTGCTAGGATCCGAACTGCCAAAAAATTTCATGATGAACTATGAGAGGCATTTTCTGGAATAGCAGAGGTCTTAGAGACTTGGCTAAAAGAAGGTTTCTAGCAGAGGCTTCTATTGAACACCAGTTAGATTTTATTGCTTTGTCTGAGACTGGAAGAAGCAACTTTACTTCACAATTTCTTTCCAATTTGTCCGGGGGGGTAGACTTTGATTGGCATTGCCTCCCCCCTCGAGGAAGATCCGGTGGGGTTCTACTTGGGGTTAAGTGCGACACATTGGAAGTTCGGAGTGTAGTTTTGGGGGATTTTGCCGTCAAGTTTCGAGTTCGAACTAAGGCGGATGGGTTTGATTGGGCTTTGGTGGCGGTGTATAGAGCTGCGCAACCAGAACTCAAACCTGACTTCTTGGCGGATTTGGTTCGTATTTGTGGTAATGAACAGCTCCCCCTTTTAGTGGGGGGGGGGGGGGGACTTTAACATTATCCGGAGGAAGGAAGAGAAGAATAACAACAATTTTGACGGCCGATGGTCGTTCATGTTCAATACTATTATCGAAAGTTTGGATCTCAGAGAGATAGAGCTTTCGGGTAGGAAATTCACTTGGGCTAATTCGTTACCGGTCCCAACGTTTGAAAAACTTGACCGTGTCCTAGCAAGTGTAGAATGGGAACAGAAGTTTCCTCTGGTAACTGTGCAGGCTTTGACACGAGGTGTCTCTGATCATACACCGTTACTAGTTGATTCGGGAGTTCAAACTTTTGTGGGCAATAAGAACATTTTTTCGTTTGAACTTGCCTGGTTTGAACGAGAAGGGTTCCTCGAGTTGTTAGCCCAGGAGTGGGCTAAAGACTCAGGAGGAAGGACACCTATGGAGCGATGGCAATGTAAGATTCGTCATCTCCGAAGGTTCCTTCGAGGATGGGCTAAACACACGCATGGTATTTATAAGGCGGAGAAGGAGAGACTTCTCTTCCTTATTCAAAACCTTGAAGTTAAAGCTGAAACTTCTATCTTGGATTCCAGTGAGTTGGAAACAAAGATGGAGGCGGAGATGCGACTTAAAGAGCTTCTTCGCGAGGAGGAATTAAAGTGGGCGTTGAGAGCTAAGGTTCGCAAGATAGTACAGGGCGAGGACAATACTCAATTCTTTCATATGATTGCTAATGGGAAGCATCGTAAAAAAAGAATTTTCCAGCTAGAGCAAGACGAAGGGACGATAGTTGGTCAAGACAATCTGAAAGCTTACATTACCAACTATTATAAGCAGTTGTTTGGTCCCCCGGAAGAGAATTTTGTGTCCTTAGATGAGTCGAGGGTTGAGGATGTTCCTCAACTTGAGACTGCCGAGAATGAGCTCCTCACTGCTCCTTTCTCTGAGAAAGAGGTGTTTGAAGCCATTGCACAAATGGAAAATAATAAGGCTCCAGGTCCGGATGGATTTCCGGCGGAGTTCAACAAAAAGTGCTGGCATTTTATTAAGGGTGATTTGATGCCCATGTTCCAGGAGTTCTTTGAGGGTCGGCTTCAGTTGTTTAAGCTAAATTTTGGAACGATAACTCTTCTTCCTAAGAAGACAGATGCGGTCCGCATTGAGCAGTTCAGACCGATATGTCTGCTTAATGTGAGTTTCAAAATTTTCACCAAGGTCGGGACGAATAGACTAACACAGATTGCGCACTCTGTGGTTCATCCCTCCCAGACTGCTTTCATGCCTGATAGAAACATCCTTGAAGGGGTTGTTGTCTTGCATGAAACGCTCCATGAAATTCACTCAAAAAAACTTGATGGCGTAGTTTTCAAAGTGGATTTCGAAAAAGCATATGATAAAGTTAAATGGCCTTTCCTTCAACAAGCGTTGCGTATGAAAGGTTTTGATCCAGCATGGAGAAACCAGATTGATTCCTTTACGCAAAAAGGGAGTGTAGGGATTAAAGTGAATGACGACATAGGTCACTATTTCCAAACACACAAGGGGCTAAGGCAAGGAGATCCGATGTCACCGATCCTGTTTAACATAGTGGCTGATATGCTCACTATCCTAATAGGCAGGGCAAAGGATGCAGGGCAGGTAGGTGGCCTTGTCCCGCATTTAGTTGACGGAGGGATTTCCATTCTTCAGTATGCGGATGATACTATCATCTTCATGGAGCATGACCTGGCGAAAGCAAGAAACATGGAGCTGCTGTTATGCTTATTTGAACAATTGTCTGGCCTCAAAATTAACTTCCACAAGAGCGAATTGTTTTGCTTTGGAAATGCTCAGGATGACCAGGACACGTATAAACAATTGTTCGGATGTGAATTGGGATCTTTACCGTTTACATACTTAGGTATACCCATTCATCATCGTAAGCTGACTAACTTGGAGTGGAAATGCATTGAGGATCGCTTTGAAAAGAAACTGAGCTGCTGGAAAGGGAAGCTCATGTCATACGGAGGACGATTGATTCTGATCAATTCGGTCCTTACTAGTATGCCTATGTTTCTCTTATCCTTTTTCCAGGTTCCGGTGGGAGTCAGGAAAAGGTTAGATTTCTACCGATCTCGATTCTTTTGGCAGAGTTACGAGCTCAAACGAAAATATAGGCTTGCTAAGTGGGATATAATCTGTAGACCGAAGGACCAAGGGGGTCTCGGTATTGAAAATTTGGAAGTCAAAAACATATGTCTTCTTAGCAAGTGGCTATATAAACTATCATCTGAGACGGAAGCTACTTGGGCACAGATTTTGCGTAATAAGTATCTTTACGCTAAAACCTTGGCTCAAGTCAATGTGAGGCCTTCCAACTCACCTTTTTGGAAGGGTTTGATGAGAGTTAAACAAATTTTCTTCAACAAGTCCAAATTTATTGTTGGGAATGGTGCCACTACGAGGTTTTGGGAGGATACGTGGCTTGGGGAGACTCCCCTTGCACTTCAATATCCTTCTCTGTACAACATTGTGCGACATAGAGAAGCCTACATTGCAACTGTTTTACAATCCACTCCTCTCAATATTTCTTTCCGGAGAACGCTAGTTGGAAATCGGTGGGAGGCCTAGCTCCACCTTGTTAGACGGTTAATGCAGGTGCAGCTCACCCAGCAACCAGATCAGCTGTCTTGGAAACTTACTAGGAACGGTGTGTTCTCAGTTAAGTCTATGTATCTGGATGTTATTAACTCTAGCGTTGTCCCATCCTCGATTCACGTTTGGAGAGTTAAGGTTCCCTTACGTATCAAAGTGTTTATGTGGTTCGTGCATAAACAAGTCATTTTGACTAAGGATAACCTGGCAAAACGCAACTGGATCGGCTCATCTAGGTGTAGCTTTTGCGATCATGACGAAAACATCAAACACCTCTTTCTCGATTGTCCGTTGGCTAAGATTCTGTGGCGGTCAATTAATATTGCGTTTAATATCAATCCGCCCACCTCTATCAATATGTTATTTGGAACATGGCTTGATGGGGTTGATTCCGATACTGCAAGACACATTCGTGTTGGAGTTTGTGCTCTACTCTGGGCAGTATGGAATTGCAGAAATGACTTGGCTTTTAACAGATCAACAAATATTCATTTTTTGCAGGTTATCTTCAGGGCCACGGCATTCATCCGTATGTGGTCGCTACTCACTCCGACGGAGGCCAGGGAGCGTTTGGTTACTGCGTCTACCCGATGGGAGATGGTAGCGCGGGTTATTTTCAACCGGTTTGGATGGCGGTCATGTAATAGGATAGGCATATAGTGCTCCTATTGTGTTTGACAGCCGGTTGTGGCTTTGGGTTTGAGCTCTTTCGAGCCATTTGTATTTTTCGTCGCGCCACGTTACTCGATGACTTTGCTACTGGATTTATTTTTTTTATGAGAGCCGTATGCATCTTTCTGATGCAAAGGCTGGGGTAAAACCCCTTTTCGAAAAAAAATGTGCTTTCATCACAACAGAAATTTATGGTTTACCATACCCCTGTTGTTAGCTTTGTTGTGGCGAGAAATTCATATTAGCCCATGGTAATAATAAAGTACAGAAAGCATCGACAAAATCAATTAGCCACCACAAAAGGTGTGTACCTTCCAATATGCAGTTAATGAATTTTAGTCAATGAATTGCACACTTATTAATTTATTTATCTTGAAAAAATATCATTTACAAGATTATAGTTGAGATAATAAACCATCCTGAAAATGCCATATGTGTATTGTAAATTCACCTGTGGTTAGTCTTTTCTTCTCACCGCCTGAAATACCTCTTCTCATGGCATCTCCTACTAATACATCAGCGCATATGTCCAGTCCCATTATCTGTGAGCCAAGAATAGATTATGCACACGAAAAACATTGTGCACTGGAACCAATGAATTCTTCTTTGAACTTTGGTTACCTTCATAATGTAGTCTGTTTGCATGCTTCTTTCTAAACCATCCACAGATATTGCCTATAAAAAAGTGCACAGCAATTGTAAATGTTGCAGCTAAACTGAACTTGTCTGTACAAACATGATACGGTTGCTTTTTTTAAGAATCAATAGGAAAGAATCCCACTGAAAATTTATGATAGCACTTGGCAGAAAGATGTTATTTTCAGGTTTGATTCAATATTATTAGAGAAAGGTGTTCCAATGGGCACACGCAGAAATGCTACAACATTATAGCAAAATAGGGCAGTATTTACCTTCATGTATGTATCTATGTTGGGGTCAGGGATGATCCCAGCCTCCTTCTCCCTTCTAATGACTTCCTTCATGATTTCTATTTTGTACAAGAAATTGAGAGCACTTGGTTTAGTAGATAGAATGGGTAATTAATATTTCCTAAAATCAAGGTATTTATGACTTTGGCACATTTGCTTCGATTAGTTAGTTGCCTGCTGTCCCTAAAAACGTTTAGTTAACCAGGTCCCAGAAAAAAGAACACCTGCTCTGCTGCCAACGCCCTGGAATCTTGCAGAGAAGTCAAGCGTCTCCCTGACAGTCATCTCAGGGACATGAAGATCGTACTGACCAATGTACACTGATGTCTTCTCTGGAACAAAATCTTGCAGCTTGACACCATTGTAGTCAATTTCACCTGTTACCTATGCACCCACACATCCATAGTATGTGAGTTAAAGTACTGAAATGCACGGCATACAGTATTTTCTCTATTTTCTGTGTGCAATTTCAGACCTACATAGAGCTCATAAGTCGAAGCTAAACTGCGGAGTATATGGCCATTCTATAAATTGGAAGGTACATGTGTCGATGGAAAAAAGAGTGGGGATACCTTGAGACTTTTGTTGAGCTTTCCAGCAAGTGCTAGCAAAAGGGTGGTTTTGCCACAGCCTGGGGGTCCAAGGAGAAGGGTCATCCTGCATGTACACACAGATTGGTGTTGCATTTGCATACTGATGATGCGGAAGGAAGGAAAGGGGGAATGTTGATCAGCAAGTAAATGAAAATATAGCAGGAGGAAGCTCACCTGGAAGGTTTGAGGATGCCGGTGACATCTTTGAGGATGTGGATCCTTTCTTGGTTACGGTTGAAGCCGAGCATGGTGGTGAGCAGCTGCAGATGGCAATGGTGGCATTTGAGCGAGCAGGTCGCGAGGCGAGTGGTAGGTTTTCGGTACCGAGCGAGAAATTCAATCCGCGTTTCTCAATAGCGCTGGTATATGGGCCTCTCAAGCAAAAAGTCGAATTTCTTGAATATTTTGTGTTTAAATGCTCAAAGTGTGGCTAAATATTGTACCATCTCAGCATCTCTTGTCCAACGTCATACCTTAGTGCTGTAGTAGTTACAAAACCGCACGTCAAAGGTTCGTTTTCCCAGTACTGCATCTTTTTTACTGTTTTGAGTGAATTCCATTTTTACCCCCTAATTTCACGCGCGTGACAGATATTACCTGATTTAGTGAAAATTTTCAATTTACCCAAATATGTGCCACATTTTAACCCCCCCCCCCCCCCCCAATTTCCCTATTGACTGTGCATGCCACGCGGCGTTTTTTTCCCCTGGTTTTGTGGCTGAATTTCTTTTTACAAAAGCGAACCGAACCGCCGTGGCTAGATCCGGACGAGAACGGGTGATGGAGTGGGAGCTTTGAAGTAGAGCGTGTTGGCAAGCACGACAACCGTGGACAAGTCAATGGAGCCGGGAGGGAGGATGCCGCGGATGGGCTAGTTCGTCGCATCCGCCACGAAGGCGTTCACACGCAGCCGGACATGCCAGCTGAGGGACGGATACTGCTGCCGTTCATGCGCCGAGGGACGGATGCTGTTGGCGTTCATGCGCTGCCATTAGTCACGGATGAGCTGATGAACAGAGGCGGTTGTGCGACTTGCGGATTTCCTGGGTGCAATGATTATGAGAGTCTAATGACTAGCCGTGTAACCAGTCTAGTAGTCTCATTCTGATTGTCAACTAGCTTCTTCGTGCAGAGTAGCTCATTGAGTCGAACGGTGGAGCGACTAGTCATCGACTAGTCCGGACTAGTTTGGGTGTTTGAGTGGATCGACTCAATTTGGAAGGGATAAGTGAGGAGCGCTCAGCCCGCGAAAGGGGAAAATTTGCAACCTAGCTTTCCGGGATCGCTCCACAACGAACTGCCTCACCTGGGACCAGACCGCAGCCATCACCCATTGACCCCCATTGCCGCTGCCACCCACCACCACCGCCAGCGGTTGCCAGGAGCATTACGACGCTCTCCCTCCTTTGGTTCTGCTCCTCCCCTGAATTCATCCCTCTGCTGTTGTGTTCCTCCCCTTGCTGTTCTCTTCTGCTGCTGTGCTCCTCCCCTTGCTGTTATCTTCTGCTGCTGTGCTCCTCCCTTGCTATCCTACTTTGCTAATGTGCTTCTCCCCGGGATCAACTCACTTCTATTGCATATTTGTACTCCCTCTGTAAACTAATATAAAGTGATCTAAACACTCTTATTGTATTAGTTTAAGGAGGGAGTACTTCAGTATATAATACAGTATATACCAACATAGGAGTATTAGGTATTAGTGTTGAGTAATATAAGTTGAGGACCACAGTACCATTAGTGCTGGCCACCTCCTGCTGCTTCATGATGTCGAGCTCGCGGGCTTTGATCCAGAGCAGGCTCTCGCGGACCTTGACGCGGAGCAGCTGCGCTGCTTCAGGATGAGCCTGCGCAGCGTGATGGCAGTGAGGCACTTGGCGACGGTGAGCAGCAGGACGAGCACGAAGGGGCGGGGCTCGTAGGATGAAGGCGGCGAGCGGGTGGGTGAGGCCGCAGAGCACGATGAAAGCCCCGAACTGGAGGCGGCCGGCGCGGGAGACCCGGGCGAAGAGCGCCGCCGCCGACGAGCCCCAGCACCCGCCCCAGCTGGTAGTAGCCTGGTACCTCCCCTGCAGCACGTCTGTCTTCCCCTCCGCCACATCCTCCACTGAGGCACTGACTTCCCCCTCCTCCCTCTAAGACTACTCGGTCGAGCCCAGCGAGAGGCCGTCCGGGGCGGGACCTGCCGCCGCTGACGACGTCGAAGCCTCCATGCTGGCCTCCTGACGCCTGCTCTGGCCGCGGGAGATTAGGCCCGTTGGATGGCAGAGGCGCGCGGCGGCTGGCTCTGGTCCCCTCGCGTTACCCAGGGCTTGGAGCGCGGCGCGCACGACGTCGGGAGGGAGGGGAAGGAGAGGACGGAGGAGACGACCGCAGCGGGGCCCGAGAGGAGCACGAAGGTGCCCTGTTGAGCGCGTCGCGGGCGTGGAGAGGCGGACCGCGCCCGGGGCCCCGCCGGCTGGTGCCTCGCGTCATACGGGATACGGCCTGTGGTGGCCGCCGTGCAAGAACGTAAATTACACACTTCCCTAGACTATGTTACTACTTCCATAATGGGTAGGAACATCTATGTAGTGTCATACAACGATGTATTTATTAGGTTATAGACTCATTGTTTCTTGGAGTATGTGATGTTCCGGTAACTTAGCTAGTTACCACAAACACCTTTCTCTTTATTAAATATGTGCCACATAAGCAAAGTTGTATTGGAGTGTGTGATGTTACTCCTAAGTTCCTCCCATTGTGACCAGTTTTAGGATTTACTAGCACATATGTCCGTGCGTTGCAACGGGAGAGATTTTTTTGCGAGAAGCATCGGGAAAAATAATTGATGTGTCCATCAAAACATTCTCCACAACAGTGGCGCCACAGAGCGGAGAGTTGTGCTGTTCTCGTGGGTCATGTTTGGTCTGTGAGATGTTTATAGTAGTGGGGTTGGTCCGAGTGACGGCCACTACCTAACTCATGCCTTTTTTCCCTTCATATCCACCTCCTTATCGAGGTTGTGGTTACCTCCTGATTTTTCTTAAAACATATCAGCATTTTTTTGGAAAAAGCGTTAATTTATGAAAAAGGCAAAAAAAAAAAACTTGAAATAGGAAGATTTTTTAAAATTCACAAACATTTTTTGAAAACAAGACCATTTTTAAGGCGGAGAAACGGACAATTTTTAAATTTGTGAAGCATTTTTTTAAATGGGAACTTGTTTTGAACTTTCAAAACCATTTTTAAAAATGTGTTTTTATCATGAACATTATTTTGAATTTGTAAACATTTAAAAAAATCGAATTACTATTATTTTTAAAATGAAATTTATTTTGTATGTCTCGAAAAAAATTGGATTTTTTTAAAATGCGAATTTTTTTAATTTCAAGAAAAAAATGAATGAAAATATAAATTTAAAGTTTCAAATAATTTTGAAAAATAGAACAAATTTTGAAATTCTAAGATTTAACGAAAATTATTACAAGAAACGAAATTTGGGAAAATTAAAAAAATACATTTATAAAAAAGGAAAATATATCTTGGAAGGGAAAATTGAAAATAAAAAAACACAGAAAAAACGGAAATAGGCCGGCCCAACATTGGGCGACAGATGAGAAGCTCCAACTATATGTGGCTCTGTGCGACAAATAAGGTTCTCCAGCAGCGTGCGCAAGATATAAATTTGGGGCTTTTCTGGGCCTTAGCACGTGCGGCCCATGTACGAAATTCTAGACAAAACTTTTTTGTTTTATTTTCTAGCAGCTGGACCATAAATTTTTAGTACCACCTCGGATATTAAAAAATATTTTTGGCAATGAACGGATAAAAAATTTGACGAAACGCACCTTACTTTATTAGTAGGTATAGAATTACGAGAAACGTTTCACCGGCTACGCTTTCGGCCGGTCGCACTGTTTGCTGGCTGCTGGCCCACCTTATCCCTTCATGCTGTCTTCCTCCTCAATTCACTGCCTCTTTTTTTGCTTCGTCTCCATTCCGCACTAGCCACAACAGCTCCATGGCTCGTCGTTTTTTGTTGCCTTGCTCGATGCCCAACCTCTTCCTCCATCGTGGGCGGCGAGCACCTCTCCCATCTCCTTCTCCTCAATTCGCATCCCCGCTCGCTTTCCGCGTCCATGGCCATCTGTAATCTTCTTCGATCCCAGCCATAGCCTCCGTCCAACTCCGGCTGCGAGTCCAGCATGCTATGCTACAACCGGTGTCACTGCTGCTAGAGCTCTTTTGAGGCCATCATGGTGATGATCGGCGCCGAAAGCTACAACCACCACTGCACGGAACTGGAACCGTGACACCAAAAGCTGCAACCAGCGCCAGGAAAATTTGCAACCACCAACGATGGAAGCAGATAGCACGAGCCGGCGTCGCGTTTTTGCTACAACCGGTGTCATTTTTTGCTACAACTGGCGCTTGGCGATGCTGGAAGTGGAGTGCGGCCGCGCTGGAACTGACGGTGAAGGTGGAGCTCAACCAGTGATGGGGATTGCTGCGACCGTTGCCGACGAAGCTGGAACCGGCATATTTTTTTGATTCAACCGGTTGAAGTGGTGCTTCAACGACGACGGGTGGAGCCGCGGTGGCTGCAAGCAGAACCTCTAAAAGCTACAACCGGCGAGGTTTTTTGCTGCGGTGGCATCAGTGAAATGGTGACATGGGAGACGACGGCGAGGATTGGCAGACGGCGCATGCATGGACCGAGGGTTGACGGCGAGGGGTGGCACAACGCACCTTGCTGCTGCAACCATGGAGCAGCAAGCTGCAATCGTCTTTCCGGGATGATGCTATGAGCGGCGTTGCCGGAGTCGGTGCGGTGACCTCAAGGTTCGACAGAGGCTAGCAGCGGGCGCTACGACGTCGGTGCTGCGGCCAGCAGCGACGCGAGGGAGAGGAGCTGCTGCCACCCTCGCCGGGAGAGCTCGCACGTGATGGCCAGGGGGAAGCGCGCCTCACACAGCGATTAGTAGGCATGGGGACTTTTTCGTGCACATGTTGACCAACTGGAGGTAGAAGACGATTCAAAGAAGGGTCATCGAACGGTTGAGAGTCTTCAGATCTAACGGTCGCACGTGCGGTTGTTTCGGCAACCATCACGACCCACTCTCACACCCCTATGAACAGACACACCTCTTCGTTCGCGTCTATTCCCTTTATATATATTGTGATCGTCAATGGAATAAGAGACAATTGATTCATTTGCTTTCTCTCAATCTTTCTACTAGACGTGAGAAAGATCTATAACCAAGAGATGATGAAAATGAGATGTTGGAAATGTTTTATAAATGCCATTGGATCCATCAAATACAATTATTGAGACTCAAGAATATCTTTCGATATCTCCAAGGCATCAAACATCTTGTCCTGATTTTTCAGTTTCAGAGAAATCTAAACAGCAATATCATTGGATACATTGATCAGATCCCCATCATGTCAGATCATAGACAAGTTTAGTATTCATACTAGGTATGATAGCCATTCCATGAATATCTTTGTAGCAGACCTTATTGGCTATATCCACCAATTATTATCTCAAAGATAATGTTGTTTCTGTTGCCCGGATATAAACAGGTTACGTAACAAGCAATATCACTACATTGCTCATCTTGGAAGTCAAATCATACAAAAAACTTATACGTTTGTTCTCAAAGTCTCTGCCAACTTCGACATCCAGAAAATGTCCTCGAATTGGTATTCGATGGCTTTGAGATATGCAAGAATCAGAGGGAGTATCTTCCTGAATTACTCATTTCAATGCATCATGTTATACTCTTTTTTTATGAGTTTACTTCACATGTTCTCATCAAGGTTTTTAATGAGGTTTTTTTTAATGAGGGTTTTTGGAGAAGATTATTCCAAGGATGGTCGATCGCAAGCACAAGGAAAGATTAGGGAGAGTGTTAGGATTTAATTAATTTTCTTAATTAAAAGGATAGTCATCCCTATGTAATATCTCGTGCGGTTGTTTCAGCAACCGTCGCGACCCACTCTCATGCCCCTGCGAACAGACACACCTCTTCGTTCGCGTATGTTCCTTTGTATATATATTGTGATCGTCAATGGAATAAGAGACAGTTGATTCATTTGTTCTCTCTCAATCTTTCTACTAGCAACACCTAAAATATGCTGGAGGCCCTCCTTTGGGTCGTTGGGGTTGAGCGGCGGCGCCCTTGCTCTCAGCTGCTGCTCTTCGGCTATGGTCCCATGGCTATAACGAAGGCCTAGAAACTTTGTTCCAACAATGATATAGACGTAGAAAATTTTACATCATCTCTTTCAAATGATGTAGAATACAACACTTGAAGATGCTGGTGATGTAAAAAGGTCAGCCATGCGTGAACGGCCAACCGTCAAATCTGAAAGGTCCATCCGCCCGTCCATCCATCCACTAGTAGAAAACAGGGCTATGGTCCAGGCCGGATTAGCCCATTAGTCCCGGTTCAGTCTAGAACCGGGACTAATGTGAGCATTGATCCCGGTTCGTGCGGCTAAGGCATTAGTCCCGGTTCACTCGGGCCCTTTAGTCCCGGTTTAAGCCACGAACCGGGACTAAAGGGTGCAATGACCTTTAGTCCCGGTTCGTGCCTCAAACCGGGACTAAAGATTAGACCTTTAGTCCCGGTTTGAGGCACGAACCGGAACTAATGGGGTTGAGACCTTTAGTCCCGGTTCGTGCCACGAACCGGTACTAAAGGTCCCATTTTCAAACTCTACCCCCCCCCCGGTGGATCGCCTTTTCAGTTTTAAAAAAATAAAAGAAAATAATGGAAATGTCAAAAAAATAAAAGAAAATAAGTTTCTCATGTCATATGTGGTCTAGTTGTTGGGAAAATTTGCAAATGTGAATTTTGACTTTATTTGCAAAATCTCTCTGAAATTTGTAAAAATGGGCATAACTTTTGCATACTAACTCGGATGAAAAAGTTTTTTATATGAAAAATCATCTACTCGAAAAGGTACATCAAATTTAACGGGGGACATTTTCAAAATCCTCAAAAACCTAATAGAAAAAAAGTTACGGGGCTTTTAAGATTTAGAGTGGAAAAAATTGAAAAATATTCAAACAGTGGGCAAACTATGGTCAAACAATGGTCAAACTAATTATTCTAGAATATTAGTGTTACTAAATAATTATTTTAATTATTTCAATTTTGGTCAAATCTGGTCAAACTGTGGTCAACTGTGGTCAAACTGTGGTCAAACTGTGGTCAAACAATGGTCAAACTAATTATTCAAGAAATATTAGTGTTACTAAATAATTATTGTTTTTTAAAACTATAGTTTCAAACTCAAACAGTGAAATGTGTCACTTCATGCTCAAGCAAAATTCCTAAAGGTTAATAGGATTGACATCTTACTATTGTCAGGAAAACAACAAGTGCAGACTTGGAGAGTGGGAAAATAGAACCCGGAAGTTAAGCGTGCTTGGGCTGGAGTAGTGAGAGGGATGGGTGACCGGTCGGGAAGTTAGATGATTTGGAATGATGAGGGGTGATTAAAGGATAAATTGAGAAGTGATGAGGGGTGGTGATTACAGACTAGAGGTTAAAATAATTCAGAAATTTGAAAATAAAAAAATTTCAAAAAAAAATTTCAAAAAAAAATCATAAAATTTCCTTTAGTCCCGGTTGGTGTTACCAACCGGGACTAAAGGTGGAGCTCCACGTGGCCGCGCCCTTTAGTCCCGGTTCTGGATTGAACCGGGACTAAAGGGGGGAGGTATTAGTACCGACACTTTAGTCCCGGTTCAGGAACCGGGACTAAAGGCCCTTACGAACCGGGACTGTAGGCCCTTTTTCTACCAGTGATCCCCAACCCCGTCGTTCGTCCTCTGCCACCCCACTCTCCTTTTCACCATCGCCGTCGCCAACCAATTCCGGCCAGCTCTGACGCCGCCCTCGCCAGCTCCGACCCCTCCCCTACCTATTCCAGTCCGTCGCCGGCCATCCCCGCCGCCCGAATCCAACCATCCGCCATCTTGAGCCAGGCCAAGTGCTCGGACTCCTCCAACTCCACTATAAGTAGTTGGTCGCTGGTCCGGCGTCGACGACGAATGTAGCTCTCCGCGGTGGTCATGGACCGGTCGACGGCCCAGGCCCACGCGAGCGCGGTCCATGCCGGCGTGACATCCGACTACGTAAACAACACCCGATGTTTGCGCGTTGCGCCTTTTCCGACGCGCCACCTCGGAGGTCGTCATCATTGTGAAGGAGGTACCACTGTCGTCACCGAGGTAGTAGGCGACGCAGATGCGCGTGTTGGCCACTCCGGGAGAGCGCCTCCTCCTTGACGGCGATCGGGTACCACGGGCTCCCGAAGTTACAACGGGGTGGCAACGGTGGTGCCACCTACTTGCCGTGGTAGAGACGACTACGAGGTGGGGGTGAGGGCTCTGCCTTGACGTGCAGCTCCTCCTTGACGTGACGCCCTGATTTAGACGTCGCAACTGGACGGGAGCGAAGGCGTCAGACCACGGTCGAAGCGCGACCACTCGAGCTTCCGCACATACCGCTCGTTCTTCCGCGTGAACTTGGCGAGGAGGGGCGACTACTGCTATTCCTCCTCATCTGAGGAGAGCACCCCAGTCTTGACCATGGGAGTGGTTGACGCCCACAGCCTGAAGATCGGGCAGGGCGCCACGATCTGGAGCTCTCGCACAAATCCGAAGGTGCGTGGCGCGAACCACTTGATGTCGTCGAACTTGCCCATCGCGGCGACCGGTTTGTGGGGGTGTGTGTGGAGGAGAGGAGCAACTGTGGTGTAGGTAGGGCATTGCGTTCACCGGATGGCTTAAATAGTCGAGGCAGACCAACCGATGCCGCTTTAATGCGGCCGCAGCAGCCGGGTTAGGCTCGTCGGTCGCCGTGTCGGTGTGAATGCCATCACAATCAGCTCTCCCGCACGTCCATCTAGCTAGCCGACATCAATGCGGATAGGCAGGGTCATATGATCGGGTCCACTCTGAGTGGCATGAATGAGGGTGACGGGTTTAGAGGGTTCACGAGCGGACGTTCAATGGAGTTTTAGGGTGGGCCAGATGTGCGAAATGCATACGTAGGGGACGTGAACACCCGTAATGTTGGGGAACGCAGTAATTTCGAAAATTTTCCTACGCACACGCAAGATCATGGTGATGCACAGCAACGAGAGGGGAGAGTGTTGTCTATGTACCAACGCAGACCGACTGCGGAAGCGATCACACAACGTAGAGGAAGTAGTCGTACGTCTTCTTCCCGATCCGACCGATCCAAGCACCGTTACTCCGGCACCTCCGAGTTCTTAGCACACGTTCAGCTCGATGACGTTCCTCGGGCTCCGATCCAGCAAAGCGTCGAGGAAGAGTTCCGTCAGCACGACGGCGTGATGACGATCTTGATGTACTACCGACGCAGGGCTTCGCCTAAGCACTGTAACGGTACGATCGAGGTGGAATTTGGTGGCAGGGGGCACCGCACACGGCTAAGGAACGATCTCAAGGATCAACTTGTGTGCCTTGGGGTGCCCCCTGCCCCCGTATATAAAGGTTGGAGGAGGGGGAGCCGGCCGGCCAGGGAGAGGGAGGCGCAGAGGGAGTCCTACTCCCACCGGGAGTAGGACTCCCCCCTCCAATCCTAATCCTATTAGGACTCCCGGGGGGGAAAGGAGAGAGAGGGGGGCCGGCCCCTTCTCCTAGTCCTACTAGGACTTGGGGAAGGGGGGGGCGCGGCTAGGCTGTGGGCTGCCCCTTCTCTCTTTTCCACTAAGGCCCAATAGGCCCATTAGTCTCCCGGGGGGTTCCGGTAACCCTCCCGGTATTCCGGTAAAATCCCGATTTCACCCGGAACACTTCCTATGTCCAAACATAGGCTTCCAATATATCAATCTTTACGTCTCGACCATTTCGAGACTCCTCGTCATGTCCGTGATCTCATCCGGGACTCCGAACAACCTTCGGTACATCAAAATGCATAAACTCATAATAACTGTCATCGTAACGTTAAGCGTGCGGACCCTACGGTTCGAGAACAATGTAGACATGACCGAGACACGTCTCCGGTCAATAACCAATAGCGGGACCTGGATGCCCATATTGGCTCCTACATATTCTACGAAGATCTTTATCGGTCAGACCGCATAACAACATACGTTGTTCCCTTTGTCATCGGTATGTTACTTGCCCGAGATTCGATCGTCGGTATCCAATACCTAGTTCAATCTCGTTACTGGCAAGTCTCTTTACTCGTTCCGTAATACATCATCTCACAACTAACATATTAGTTGCAGTGCTTGCAAGGCTTATGTGATGTGCATTACCGAGAGGGCCCAGAGATACCTCTCCGACAATCGGAGTGACAAACCCTAATCTCGAAATACGCCAACCCAACATATATCATTGGAGACACCTGTAGTACTCCTTTATAATCACCCAGTTACGTTGTGACGTTTGGTAGTACCCAAAGTGTTCCTCCGGTAAACGGGAGTTGCATAATCTCATAGTTATAGGAACATGTATAAGTCATGAAGAAAGCAATAGCAACATACTAAACGATCGGGTGCTAAGCTAATGGAATGGGTCATGTCAATCAGATCATTCAACTAATGATGTGACCTCGTTAATCAAATAACAACTCTTTGTTCATGGTTAGGAAACATAACCATCTTTGATTAACGAGCTAGTCAAGTAGAGGCATACTAGTGACACTCTGTTGGTCTATGTATTCACACATGTATTATGTTTCCGGTTAATACAATTCTAGCATGAATAATAAACATTTATCATGATATAAGGAAATAAATAATAACTTTATTATTGCCTCTAGGGCATATTTCCTTCACGTAAACCTCCTCTATGTTTAGTTCCGGTTTTATGGGATTTTGAATATCCAAACGTGTCCAAACATTGTTGACAACTATCGTTTGGATGATAAAAAGAATATGCGGACAACCTGATCCGAATTTTTAGGAGCGATTTGGTGAGCTGCGTTGAAGTTGCCCCCGATACTTACTGTAACTAGTAGTATGATTTATAATTTGATTTTTTTTGTCCCTTCTTTAAGCTGTCCCTCTGAGGTTTTTTCTTGTAGCTTCGCCACTAGCAGCAAGAGGTTAGCTATCACTGTGCTAATAGGTTAGCTATCACTGCCGGCGGTAGTAGTTTGCATTTAGGCCTATTTTGGTTTGGAGAAAAATCGTAGAAATTTCATATGATAGGATATTTATAGAAAAAAATTCTTAGAGCCATTCGATTTATAGGAATATAATCCTATTCTTATGTAGGAATAAACATTAGCCTAGACTCAATTAAAAAAAATCTATAATGTGAATCAAAGGACATATTTTTTTCTATTCTTATTCTTAAAATTTGAGATACATGTTATCTCATTTCGTATATGTGACTTTCATGTTTCTATGATTTTCCTACCCTGTGAACCAAAGGAGGCCTATAATACCGAAAAAACACATTTGGATCTCGGGTTATATGCACCTAATATTAAAAGAGATATAGTAATTACAACAAAAATGAAAAAAATATTTAAAAAAACAAGCTGCCCTTTTGTTTGTTGTGCTTGTATAAATAGTTTTGCCAAGGAATAGTTTTTATGGTATTTTGAGTGGAAAAAAAGGATCAACACTACAAGTTGCTACTCACACATTTTTATTTCTTCCCTCGTACCAGGTGCGTATACACGGAAGAGCCAAAGAATATTTTTCTTGAAGTACCTATCTATTATATGGACTATGGTACTGCCTCCGTTTTGGGATTTGTAGGCCGGCTAGCAACTCAGTGAGGTCCGGTCCGCATGCAAAAAACTTAATTAAAGAAGTATAGTGCACCTTCTAAACTGTGAGGGAGGGAGAACAACTGCTTGCAAATAAAGTAAACGGAGGAAGTAGGGCACGGAGGCATATTGTATGAATGCAGCGGGTCAGTACCCTGAAAAGGAGGGATGCGGCATGCAGGTTTCTTGCTGCATGCAACTGTATTATTAGCGCTAAACTAGCTCGTCCTCTCGTCTTGGTATTAGAGTTTTGGTCAGCAGGACTTTTAACCCCGACCGAGGTAGTACACAATTTTGAATTTAAAATTCATTTGAAATAGGGAAAAGCTGGTGGTCAACCGACCGATCTTTCTCTAACCTCCGTCGGGTATTCCGTCTGCCACGCGTCTTCATGGGCCCGTGCCACCGCATTTTCATCCATCCTTATCTATACTGAAATACTAGCCACGTATATTCTTACAACTAAGCACTAGTTTCAAAAGGCAGACCGCAACAAACGGTTTGTTGCAGACCCACCAGGAACCGCGTGAGGAAGGGCAACGACGATGACACAACCTCCACCGACGGTGGCCTCCCCGACCATGGCAGGGTGACCAGGGTGGCCAGGCCCGAGCGATCGTCGCCGGAGCCACCCAAGTGCCGACGGGAAGAGCCATGCCGCCTACGCCACTGCGCGATCCCAGCCGGAGGTCCTGTCGCCGATGGCGAAGCGGCTGTAGGACCAACGACACAACATCGTCAGGTCGGCCTCCTGCAGTGGAAGCCGCCCATGCCCGCTAGGCCGCGCGGATGCACGCCGACAAGTTTCTGCAACAACGACGGAGTTGCAAAACACCGACGGCAACGACGATGGTGCACTGCATCATCCTTTCATTGCAAAAAATTCCGCAACATTATCCATGTTGCAAAAGTTCTTTCTGCAATATCATCTCTGTTGCGAAAAGATGAAGCTGAAAAAAACATATATTTATAAATGTTTCTGCAACATGAGCTCTGTTGCAAAAGTTTTCTGAAACATAACTCCTGGTATGAACTTTTTCACAAAGTGATCTCTGTCACAAAAGTTTCTGCAACCTAAACTTTGTTGGAAAGGTGAAGAGCGCCACTCGATACTTGATGATGTAAATTGCAGACGCGTAGCACTATCTAAAAAAATCTGCATTGAATCCAGCGGTTCGCGAGGCGGCGAATCTTTTTAAAAGATCCGCCGCCCGACGCGTAGCGCTGTCCTTTGAAATATCGTATTTCGAGCGGTACTTGGATGGTATTTGGCAGCATCCACGGTAAGCACGAATTGGTAAAAAAAAATCTTACTATATTCGATAGCCAGTAGAGAAGTGAAG
This sequence comes from Triticum monococcum, assembly GCA_034509565.1. Classification (NCBI taxonomy): domain Eukaryota; kingdom Viridiplantae; phylum Streptophyta; class Magnoliopsida; order Poales; family Poaceae; genus Triticum; species Triticum monococcum. Next base: position 357,316,018 of record CM067845.1, on the reverse strand, counting down.
AGAAGAGCAGCAAGTTTAACGAATGGATTACCGAGAATATGGAGGTGGCGGAGTTGAGGAGCGTGGGGAGCGGCTTGCCATCGACGACCTGGCACTCGGCGTCGACGTGCAGGTTCCGCCATCGGACCTCCACTGTGGGCTGCCGCACGCCGACCCTGTCCATCCTGCGGCGCTGGTGCCGGAGCAGGCGGAGGTTGTCCTCGTGGATGTCGGTGATGAGGGTGTGCACCAGCTCCCGCCGGTCCGCCGCCCCCAGCCGGCGCACGTCCACCGGCTCCAACGGATGAGTGGCGTTGGCATGGAGAGGGAGCGAGGTGTGGAGCCTGTCCCAGGTGGGCAGCCGCTCGATGGCCGCCCATTTCAGCTCGGCCTCTTCATCGTGATGTTGCTCTCTCAGGGACGACGAGGAGGTGGAGGAGAGCGCCTTCCTCAACGACGACGACGGCGGGACAGTGTTCGCAGATGACGCCTTGGTTATCTTCTTCTCTGGGTCATCTACTGCTCTACCGTCTTGTTCCTCCTCGCCCATCTCCACCTTGCTCATCGCCTCCTCCTATCTGCTTCAGCGTCCTCGCCACCTCGCTCGTTAATTTGTAGTGTTAATAGTTGATGAATCAATGGGACTATTATATTCTTTCTTTTATTTAATCAACAACCGGCGTTGATTGTTATTATGACGCCGTTGACTCTACCGTACTCCAAATATCTCCTTTTTCTAGTTAAATACACTATAATTACATGATACGAATCTCTGCTTGGTGGCCATAGCTAGCACATGAGACATGAGTGGCAATAAAAATGTCGATCTAGTGCAAGCCAAGCTTCCGTCAACTAGTTAACTCAATGATGACAGAGAATCTGTACACACTTCTTCATGTCTGCTCCTGTACTGATTTCCTTGTCTTCTTCTTTTGAGTGGCATCCAACTCGCACCGCTTTCACACCCTACCGCATCCTAGGATACCTGCTCTATACTATACCATTCGAGAGTATAGTACTGAAAGGAAATCGGGAGTACAAATTCCTAGCCGAGTGTCGTTGTTTAGTTCTCCACAAACGTTATTGGATTTCAGCTAACACACCCATTTAACGTCTGATTAACACACCGACGGGCACACGCGGCCGTACTCGACTCCTGCTGCTCCGGCGTGCGCTTCATGTCATACCCGATCGGTGAGATATCGACCTTAAATCAAGAGTATCAACCTATACTATATGTAGTGTGCCTCACGTTATACTCGATCGGTGAGATCTCGGGTTTAAATCAAGAGTATCAACCTATTATATATGTACAATTATGAGAGACACATGCGGAAATCCGTTCGTGCTCTCGGGAGCGGGAGCGCGCTTCTGCACACGGATTTTTTTTCTGAAAGAATGAAAAAATTCCAAACAAAAATTTGGCGCATACATCTCGACATTATATGTGTGTACGTCAAGTTTCGGAGAAAACCGATATTTTTTGTAGCTTGTGTAAAAAAGACAAAATTGTGTCTTGTGAAAAGCATTTTTTAACACCGTATTTTGTTTTTCACACGTGACACATAAGTTGTCGGTTTTTCGAGAAACAACTTTGTGAGCATGTACAATATTAAGATGTACATGCCAAGTTTTTCTTTAAAATTTTTTGACATTTTAAAATATGTTTAAAATGCATTTTGAAAACCAAGAACGCGCGCTCCCATGTGCCAAAATGCCACACTCGAGACATATGCGACTATCAAGCTAGATGCATCCATTGCTTGCATGCCTTCGACTAACAAGGAGAGGAAAAAACCGAAGAGATGAGACGGTCATACGGTTTTCAGAAAAGACCAGCAAAAAAACTTATGATGGAACGAAGAGGAAAGGGAAAATGTAGGTTGAATGAAAGACCAATTGTTGATAAAATCTTGCGTTTTTTAAGTAGGAGAGATCACCGAAAAAAGCTTTTGTCCCGCTTTATATATAAAGCAAACCATCCGAGCCATAACATCCACATAAAGGTTCACGCCACATGCATGACAAATGTCAGGACACATACAAGCAAGGTAATAGGGTTAACGCTGAGGGCACAACTCAACAAGCCCTGAAAACAGAAACACAAGGCACAACAAGCAAGAGCCCAAGGGGCAGTCCAAGGGTCCCGCGCCGAGAGGAGGCCGCAGGCCTAGTCTGGCTCTGAGGGGTGGGGGTGGAAGAGGAGGCGCCACTCGAAAGGCCATCGCGCGAAGGTCGGCGAGGAGGGTGTCGATGGCGTCCCGATCCTGGAGGCGGCTAAGCGGCCGCCAAAGCTGCAAGTAACACATAATTTGAAGGTCGCGTCAGTCGCACGTCAAAGAGGAGCCTGTTGAATGACAAGCTTATTGCGGATGGTCCAAAGCGTCTAGGCAAGCATCCCAATGCACAACCACCTAATGTGGCGGTGGCGGGGGGCAGAGGCCTGGATTTCCACCAATAAGTCCGGGAAGTTGGTGTTACACCAACGACCACTGATTGTATCGCGGAAGCAAGACCACAGGAACTAAGCCGTAATGCAGAAGAAGAATATGTGGTTAGCGTCCTCCACCATGGCACAGAGGGGACACATCCCATCTCCAGGACCGTTGCATTTCAAAACCTCAACCCCGGAGGGGAGACGACCACGAATCCACTACCACATGAAGATCCGGATCTTCAACGGCAAGCGAATGTCCCATATAAGGCTAAACGACTCAGGGGCATAGGAAGGTGCAATGGCTGGACATAGGGACTTGGTCGAGAATTGACCAGAGGACTCCAAGCGCCAAGACACAGAGTCGAGCATGTTGTCCATGTCCAAAGGCTGAAGAGCAATGCATTGGAGGAGGGAATTGTTGGGGAACATAGCATGCAATTTCAAAAAAAAATCCTACGATCACGCAAGATCTATCTAGGAAATACATAGCAATGAGAGGGGGAGAGTGTGTCCACGCACCCTCGTAGACCGAAAGCGGAAGCATTAGCTTAACGCGGTCGATGTAGTCGAATGTCTTTGCGATCCAACTAATCAAGCACCGAACATACGGCACCTCCGAGTTCTGCACACTTTTAGCTCGATGACGTCCCTCAAACTCTTGATTCAGCAAAGTGTCGAGGGAGAGTTTCGTCAGCACGACGGTGTGGTGACGGTGATGGTGATGTGATCCGCGCAGGGCTTCGCCTAACCACTACGACAATATGGCCAGAGGCGTAAACTATGGGGGGGGGGGGGGGCGCCGCACACGGCTAACAATGTTTGTTGTGTGTTCTAGGCGCCCCCTCCCCACATATATATAGGTGGGAGGGGGAGGGGGACAACCATGGGGCGCCCCAAGTAGGAGGAATCCTACTTGGGGGCCTCCTCCAATTCGGCCTCCCCCTTTCCTTATCTTCGGAGGGGGGAAGGAAAGAGGGGAGAGGGGAAAGGAAGGAGGAATCATATTCCCTCTATTTCCTTTCCTCCTCTCCTTTTCCTTTCTCCACTTAGGACAGCCCATATGGGGGCGCACCAGCCCCTTAGGGGCTGGTGTTGGAAATATGCCCTAGAGGCAATAATAAATTGGTTATTATTATATTTCCTTGTTCATGATAATCATTTATTATCCATGCGAGAATTGTATTGATAGGAAACTCAGATACATGTGTGGATACATAGACAACACCATGTCCCTAGTAAGCCTCTAGTTGACTAGCTCGTTGATCAATAGATGGTTACGATTTCCTGACCATGGACATTGGATGTCGTTGATAACGGGATCACATCATTAGGAGAATGATGTGATGGACAAGACCCAATCCTAAGCCTAGCACAAAGATCGTGTAGTTCGTATGCTAAAGCTTTTCTAATGTCAAGTATCATTTCCTTAGACCATGAGATTGTGCAACTCCCAGATACCGTAGGAATGCTTTGGGTGTACCAAATGTCACAACGTAACTGGGTGACTATAAAGGTGCACTACAGGTATCTCCGAAAGTGTCTGTTGGGTTGGCACGAATCGAGACTGGGATTTGTCACTCCGTGTAAGCGGAGAGGTATCTCTGGGCCCACTCGGTAGGACATCATCATAATGTGCACAATGTGATCAAGGAGTTGATCACGGGATGATGTGTTACAGAACGAGTAAAGAGACTTGCCGGTAACGAGATTGAACAAGGTATCGGGATACCGACGATCGAATCTCGGGCAAGTATCGTACCGATAGACAAAGGGAATTGCATACAGGATTGATTAAGTCCTTGACATCGTGGTTCATCCGATGAGATCATCATGGAACATGTGGTAGACAACATGGGTATCCAGATCCCGCTGTTGGTTATTGACCGGAGAAAGTCTCGGTCATGTTTGCATGTCTCCCGAACCCGTAGGGTCTACACACTTAAGGTTCGATGACACTAGGGTTATAAAGGAAGCTTGTATGTGGTTACCAAATGTTGTTAGGAGTCCCGGATGAGATCCCGGACGTCACGAGGAGTTTCGGAATGGTCCGGAGGTAAAGATTTATATATGGGAAGTCCTGTTTTGGTCACCGGAAAAGTTTCGGGTTTTATCGGTAACGTACCGGGACCACCGAGAGGGTCCCGGGGGTCCACCAAGTGGGGCCACCAGCCCCGAAGGGCCACATGGGCTGTGGGGAGTGCTCCTTGGCCTACATGGGCCAAGGGCACCAGCCCCAAGAGGCCCATGCGCCTAGGGAAACCCTAAAGGAAGAGTCCTACTAGTGGAAGGCACCCCTAGGTGCCTTGGGGGGGGGGGGGAGGGAAACCTCCCTTGGCCGCCGCCCCTAGGAGATTGGATCTCCTAGGCCGGCGCCCCCCCCTCCCTTGGCCCTCCTATATATAGTGGGGGAAGGAGGGCTCTTGGGACATGCCTTTGGTTGCCTCCTTCTCCCTCTCCAACATCTCCTCCTCTCCCATGGTGCTTGGCGAAGCCCTGCAGGATTGCCACGCTCCTCCACCATCACCACGCCGTTGTGCTGCTGCTGGATGGAGTCTTCCTCAACCTCTCCTTCTCCCCTTGCTGGATGAAGGCGTAGGAGACGTCACCGGGCTGTACGTGTGTTGAACACGGAGGTGCCGTCCGTTCGGCACTAGGATCTTCGGTGATTTGGATCACGACGAGTACGACTCCATCAACCCCGTTCACTTGAACGCTTCCGCTTAGCGATCTACAAGGGTATGTAGATGCACTCTCCTTCCCCTCATTGCTGGTCTCTCCATAGATAGATCTTGGTGACACGTAGAAAATTTTGAATTTCTGCTACGTTCCCCAACAGTGGCATCATGAGCTAGGTCTATTGCGTAGATTCTATGCACGAGTAGAACACAAAGTAGTTGTGGGCGTTGATTTTGTTCAATATGCTTACCGTTAGTAGTCCAATCTTGTTTCGACGGTATTGTGGGATGAAGCGGCCCGGACCAACCTTACACGTACTCTTACGTGAGACCGGTTCCACCGACTGACATGCACTAGTTGCATAAGGTGGCTGGCGGGTGTCTGTCTCTTCCACTTTAGCCGGAACGGATTCGATGAAAAGGGTCCTTATGAAGGGTAAATAGCAATTGGCATATCACGTTGTGGTTTTTACGTAGGTAAGAAACGTTCTTGCTAGAAACCCATAGCAGCCACGTAAAACATGCAAACAACAATTAGAGGACGTCTAACTTGTTTTTGCAGGGTATGCTATGTGATGTGATATGGCCAAAAGGATGTGATGTATGAGATTGATCATGTTCTTGTAATAGGAATCACGACTTGCATGTCGATCAGTATGACAACCGGCAGGAGCCATAGGAGTTGTCTTAATTTATTTATGACATGCGTGTCAACATAAACGTCATGTAATTACTTTACTTTATTGCTAACCGTTAGCTGTAGTAGTAGAAGTAATAGATGACATGACAACTTCAAGAAGACACGATGATGGAGATCATGATGATGGAGATCACGGTGTCATGCCGGTGACGATGATGATCATGGAGCCCCGAAGATGGAGATCAAAAGGAGCAAAGTGATGATGGCCATATCATGTCACCTTTTGATTGCATGTGATGTTTATCATGTTTTTGCATCTTGTTTACTTAGAATGACGGTAGTAAATAAGATGATCCCTCATAAACAATTTCAAGAATGTGTTCTCCCCTAACTATGCACCGTTGCTAAAGTTCGTCGTTTCGAAGCACCACGTGATGATCGGGTGTGATAGATCCTTACGTTCACATATAACGGGTGTAAGACAGTTTTACACATGCAAAACACTTAGGGTTAACTTGACGAGCCTAGCATGTACAGACATGGCCTCGGAACACAAGAGACCGAAAGGTCGAGCATGAGTCGTATGGTAGATACGATCAACATGAAGATGTTCACCGACGATGACTAGTCCGTCTCACGTGATGATTGGACACGGCCTAGTTGACTCGGATCATGTAATCACTTAGATGACTAGAGGGATGTCTATCTGAGTGGGAGTTCATAAGATGAACTTAATTATCCTGAACATAGTCAAAAAGGGCTTCGCAAATTATATCTCGCACTTCAGTTCTACTGTTTAGATACGTTCCTAGAGAAAATTTAGTTGAAAGTTGATAGTAGCAATTATGCGGACTAGGTCCGTAAACCGAGGATTGTCCTCGTTGCTTCGTAGAAGGCTTATGTCCTTAATGCACCGCTCAGTGTGCTGAACCTCGAACGTCGTCTGTGGGTGTTGCGAACATCTAACATACACGTTTTGATGACTACGTGATAGTTCAGTTAAACGGTTTAGAGTTGAGGCACCATAGACGGTTTCGAAACGTCGCGGAACATATGAGATGTTTCGAGGGCTGAAATTGGGATTTCAGGATCGTGCCCACGTCAAGAGGTATAAGACCTCCGATGAGTTTCTTAGCCTACAAACTAAGGGAGAAAAGCTCAATCGTTGAGCTTGTGCACAGATTGTCTGAGTACAACAATCGCTTGAATCGAGTGGGAGTTAATCTTCCAGATGAGATAGTGATGTTTTTCCAAAGTCATTGCCACCAAGCAGCTAGAGCTTCGTGATGAACTATAACATATCAAGGATAGATATGATGATCCTTGAAATATTCGCGATGTTTGACACCGCGAAAGTAGAAATCAAGAAGGAGCATCAATTGTTGATGGTTAGTGAAACCACTAGTTTCAAGAAGGGCAAGGGCAAGAAGGGATACTTCATGAAACGGCAAATCAGCTGCTGCTCTAGTGGAGAAACCCAAGGTTGAACCCAAAACCGAGACTGACTGCTTCTGTAATAAGGGGAACAGCCACTGGAGCAGAATTACCCTAGATACTTGGTAGATGAGAAGGCTGTCGATAGAAGTATATTGGATATACATTATGCTAATGTGTACTTTGCTAGTACTCCTAGTAGAACCAGGGTATTAGATACCGGTTCGGTTGCTAAGTGTTAGTAACTCGAAATAAAAACTACGGAATAAACGGAGACTAGCTAAAGGTGAGCTGACGATATGTGTTGGAAGTGTTTCCAATGTTGATATGATCAAATATCGTACGCTCCCACTACCATCGAGATTGGTGTTTGCGTTGAGCATAGACATGATTGGATTATGTCTATCGCAATACGGTTATTCATTTAAGGAGAATAATGGTTACTCTGTTTATTTGAAAAATACCTTCAATGGTCTCACGCCTAAAATGAATGGTTTATTGAATCTCGATCGTAGTGATACACATGTTCATGCCAAAAGATAGTAATGATAGTACCACATACTTGTGGCACTGCAATTTGAGTCATATCGGTATAAAACGCATGAAGAAGCTCCATGTTGATGGATCTTTGGGCTCACTCGTTTTTGAAAAGTTTGAGACATGCGAACCATGTCTATTGGTGTTTATGCATGAAGAAACTCCATGCAAATGGACCGTTTGGACTCACTTGATTTTGAATCACTTGAGACATGCAAATCATACCACATGTGCAAGATGACTGAAAGCCTCGGTTTCAGTAAAATGGAACTAGAAAGCAATTTGTTGGAAGTAATACATTTTGATGTGTGCAGTCCAATGAGTGCTGAGGCATGTAGTGGATATCGTTATGTTCTTACTTCACAGATGATTTAAGTAGATGTTGAGTATATTTACTTGATGAATCACAAGTCTGAATTATTGAAAGGTTCAAGTAATTTCAGGGTGAAGTTGAAAGATCGTCGTGACAAGAGGATAAAATATCTATGATATGATCATAGAGATGAATATCTGAATTACGAGTTTGGCACAGAATTAAGACATTGTGGAAATTGTTTCACAACTAATACAGCCTGGAACACCATAGTGTGATGGTGTGTCCGAACATCATAACTGCACCCTATTGGATATGATGCATACCATGATGTCTCTTATCGAATTACCACGATAGTTTATGGGTTAGGCATTAGAGACAACCACATTCACTTTAAATAGGGCACCACGTGATTCCGATGAGATGACACCGTATGAACTATGGTTTAGAGAAACCTGAGCTGTCATTTCTTAAAAGTTTGAGGCTGCGACGCTTATGTGAAAAAGTTTCAGGCTGATAAGCTCGAACCCAAAGCGGATAAATGCATCTTCATAGGACATCCAAAACAGTTGGGTATACCTCCTGTCTTAGATCCGAAAGCAATAAGGAATTGTTTCTAGAATCGGGTCCTTTCTCGAGGAAAAGTTTCTCTCGAAAGAATTGAGTGGGAGGATGGTGGAGACTTGATGAGGTTATTGAACCGTCTCTTCAACTAGTGTGTGGCAGGGCACAGGGAGTTGTTCCTGTGGCACGTACACCAATTGAAGTGGAAGCTTATGATAGTGATCATGAAACTTCAGATCAAGTCACTACCAAACCTCGTGGGATGACAAGGATGCATACTACTTCAGAGTGGTACATAATCCTGTCTTGGAAGTCATGTTGCTAGACAACAATGAACCTACGAGCTATGGAGAAGCGATGGTGGGCCTGGATTCCGATAAATGGCTCAAGGCCATAAAATCCGAGAGAGGATCCATGTATGAAGACAAAGTGTAGACTTTGGCGGAATGGCTCGATGGTCATAAGGCTGTTGAGTACAGATGGATTTTAAAAGGAAGACGGACAATGATGGTAAATATCAACATTAAGAAAGCTCGACTTGTCGTTAAGATGTTTTCTGACAAGTTCAAGGAGTTGACTACGATGAGACTTTCTCACTCGTAGCGATGCTAAGAGTCTGTTGGAATTATATTAGCAGTCACTGCATTATTTATGAAATCTTGCAGATAGGATGTCAAAACATTGTTTCCTCGACGATATTCTTGAGGAAAGGTTGTATATGATACAATCGGAAGTTTTTGTCAATCCTAAAAGATGCTAATAAGTGTGTAAAGCTCCAGCTATCCTTCTAAGGATTGGAGTAAGCATCTCGGAGTTGGAATGTATGCTTTGATGAGATGATCAAAGATTTTGGTGTATACAAAGTTTATGAGAAACTTGTATTTCCAAAGAAGTGAGTGGGAGCACTATAGAATTTCTGATAAGTATATGTTGTTGACATATTGTTGATCAGAAGTGACGTAGAATTTCTGGAAAGCATATAGGGTTATTTGGAAAGTGTTTTTCAATGGAAAGCCTGGATTAAGCTACTTGAACATTGAGTATCAAGATCTATAAGGATAGATCAAAACGCTTAATGGTACTTTCAAATGAGCACATACCTTGACATGATCTTGAAGGTGTTCAAGATGGATCAGTCAAAGAAGGAGTTCTTGCCTGAGTTGTAAGGTATGAAGTTAAGACTTAAAGCTCGACCACGGCAGAACAGAGAGAAAGGACGAAGGTCGTCCCCTATGCTTAGACATAGGCTCCATAGTATGCTATGCTGTGTGCCGCACCTGATGTGTGCCTTGCCACATGTCTGGCTAGAGGGTACAAAGGTGATCTAGGAGTAGATCACCAGGTAGCGGTCAAAATTATCCTTAGAGGAATAAGGATATGTTTCTCGGTTATGGAGGTGATAAAGAGTTCGACGTAAAGAGTTACGTCGATGCAAGCTTAACACCTATACGGATAGCTCTGAGTAGAGATACCGGATACGTATAATGGAGCAACAATTTGGAATAGCTCCAAGTAGAACAGGTATTTGAAATGGCTCCAAATGTAGCGTAGTAGTTGCATCTACAAGATGACATAGAAAATTGCGAAGTACATACGGATCTGAATGTTGCAGACCCGTTGACTAAAACCTCTCTCACAAGCAACATGATCAAACCTAGAACTCATTGAGTGTTAATCACATAGTGATGTGAACTAGACTACTGACTCTAGTAAACTCTTGGGTGTTAGTCACATGGCGATGTGACCTGTGAGTGTTAATCACATGGAGATGTGAACTAGATTATTGACTCTAGTGCAAGTGGGAGACTGTTGGAAATATGCCCTAGAGGCAATAATAAATTGGTTATTATTATATTTCCTTGTTCATGATAATCGTTTATTATCCATGCTAGAATTGTATTGATAGGAAACTCAGATACATGTGTGGATACATAGACAACACCATGTCCCTAGTAAGCCTCTAGTTGACTAGCTCGTTGATCAATAGATGGTTACGGTTTCCTGACCATGGACATTGGATGTCGTTGATAACGGGATCACATCATTAGGAGAATGATGTGATGGACAAGACCCAATCCTAAGCCTAGCACAAAGATCGCGTAGTTCGTATGCTAAAGCTTTTCTAATGTCAAGTATCATTTCCTTAGACCATGAAAGTGTGCAACTCCCGGATACCGTAGGAATGCTTTGGGTGTACCAAACATCACAACGTAACTGGGTGACTATAAAGGTGCACTACAGGTATCTCCGAAAGTGTCTATTGGGTTGGCACGAATCGAGACTAGGATTTGTCACTCCGTGTAAGCGGAGAGGTATCTCTGGGCCCCCTCGGTAGGACATCATCATAATGTGCACAATGTGATCAAGGAGTTGATCACGGGATGATGTGTTACAAAATGAGTAAAGAGACTTGCCGGTAACGAGATTGAACAAGGTATCGGGATACCGACGATCGAATCTCGGGCAAGTATCGTACCGATAGACAAAGGGAATTGCATACAGGATTGATTAAGTCCTTGACATCGTGGTTCATCCGATGAGATCATCGTGGAACATGTGGGAGCCAACATGGGTATCCAGATCCCGCTGTTGGTTATTGACCGGAGAACGTCTCGGTCATGTCTGCATGTGTCCCGAACCCGTAGGGTCTACACACTTAAGGTTCGATGACGCTAGGGTTATAAAGGAAGCTTGTATGTGGTTACCGAATGTTGTTCGGAGTCCCGGATGAGATCCCGGACGTCACGAGGAGTTTCGGAATGGTCCGGAGGTAAAGATTTATATATGGGAAGTCCTGTTTTGGTCACCGGAAAAGTTTCGGGTTTTATCGGTAACGTACCGGGACCACCGGGAGGGTCCCGGGGTCCACCAAGTGGGGCCACCAGCCCCGAAGGGCCACATGGGCTGTGGGGAGTGCTCCTTGGCCTACATGGGCCAAGGGCACCAGCCCCAAGAGGCCCATGCGCCTAGGGAAACCCTAAAGGAAGAGTCCTACTAGTGGAAGGCACCCCTAGGTGCCTTGGGGGGGGGGGGGGGGGAAGGAAACCTCCCTTGGCCGCCGCCCCTAGGAGATTGGATCTCCTAGGCCGCCCCCCCTCCCTTGGCCCTCCTATATATAGTGGGGGAAGGAGGGCTCTTGGGACATGCCTTTGGTTGCCTCCTTCTCCCTCTCCAACATCTCCTCCTCTCCCATGGTGCTTGGCGAAGCCCTGCAGGATTGCCACGCTCCTCCATCATCACCACGCCGTTGTGCTGCTGCTGGATGGAGTCTTCCTCAACCTCTCCTTCTCCCCTTGATGGATCAAGGCGTAGGAGACGTCACCGGGCTGTACGTGTGTTGAACACGGAGGTGCCGTCCGTTCGGCACTAGGATCTTCGGTGATTTGGATCACGACGAGTACGACTCCATCAACCCCGTTCACTTGAACGCTTCCGCTTAGCGATCTACAAGGGTATGTAGATGCACTCTCCTTCCCCTCGTTGCTGGTCTCTCCATAGATAGATCTTGGTGACACGTAGAAAATTTTGAATTTCTGCTACGTTCCCCAACAGCTGGTCTATCCCGCCCTTGGCCCAATAAGGCCCATATCTTTGCCGGGGGGGGGGGGGTGCCCGGAACCCCTTTGGTGACCCGATACGTACCCGATACTCCAGAACACTTCCGGTGTCTGAATACTATCATCCTATATATGAATCTTTACCTCTTGACCATTTCGAGACTCCTCGTCATTTCTGTGATCTCATCCGGGACTCCGAACAACATTCAGTCACCAAATCACATAACTCATATAATACAAAATCGTCATCGAAATGTTAAGCGTGCGGACCCTACAGGTTCGAGAACTATGTAGACATGATCGAGACACATCTTTGATCAATAACCAACAGCGGAACCTGGATGCTCATATTGGTTCCTACATATTCTACGAAGATATTTATCGGTCAAACCGCAATGACAACATATGTCATTCCCTTTGTCATCGGTATGTTACTTGCCCGAGATTCGATCGTCGGTATCTTCATACCTAGTTCAATCTCGTTACCGGAAAGTCCCTTTACTCATTCTGTAATGCATCATCCCGCAACTAACTCATTAGTCACATTGCTTGCAAGGCTTATCATGATGTGCATTACCAAGAAGGGCCCAGAGATACCTCTCCGATACTCAGAGTGACAAATCATAATCTCGATCTATGCCAACTCAACAAACACCATCAGAGACGCCTATAGAGCATCTTTATAATCACCCAGTTATGTTGTGATGCTTGATAGCACACAAAGTGTTCCTCCAGTATTCGGGAGTTGCATAATATCACAGTCAGAGGAATATGTATAAGTCATGAAGAAAGCAATAGAAATAAAATTAAACGATCATAATGCTAAGCTAACGGATGGGTCTTGTCCATCACATCATTCTCCTAATGATGTGATCCCGTTCATAAAATGACAACACATGTCTATGGTTAGGAAACTTAACCATCTTTGATTAACGAGCTAGTCAAGTAGAGGCATACTAGGGACACTTTGTTTTGTCTATGTATTCACACATGTATCAAGTTTTCGGTTAATACAATTCTAGCATGAATAATAAACATTTATCATGATATAAGGAAATATAAATAACAACTTTATTATTGCCTCTAGGGCATATTTCCTTCAGTCTCCCACCTGCACTAGAGTCAATAATCTAGTTCACATCATCATGTGATTTAACACCAGTAGTTCACATCGCCATGTGACCAACACCCAAAGGGTTTACTAGAGTCAATAATCTAGTTCACATCTCCATGTGATTAGCACTCAAAGAGTACTAAGGTGTGATCATGTTTTGCTTGTGAGAGAAGCTTAGTCAACGGGTCAGCCACATTCAGATCCGTATGCATTTCGCAAATTTTTATGTCTACAATGCTCTGCATTGAGCTACTCTAGCTAATTGCTCCCACTTTCAATATGTATCCAGATTGAGATTCTGAGTCATCTGGATTAGTGTTAAAGCTTGCATCGACGTAACTCTTTTACGAAAAACTCTTTATCAACTCCATAACTGAGAAACATTTCCTTAGTCCTCTTAGGTAACTAAGGATAATTTTGACCGTTGTCCAGTGATCCACTCCTGGATCACTATTGTACCCTCTTACCAAACTCATGGTGAGGCACACAATAGGTCTGGTACACAGCATAATATACTTTATAGAACCTATAACTGGGGCATAGGGAATGACTTTCATTCTCTTTTTATTTTCTGCCGTGGTCGGGTTTTGAGTCTTACTCAACTTCACACTTTGCAACACAGGCAAGAACTCCTTCTTTGACTATTCCATTTTGAACTACTTCAAAATCTTGTCAAGGTATGTTCTCATTGAAAAATCTTATCAAGCGTCTTGATCTATCTCTATAAATCTTTATGCTCAATATATAAGCAGCTTCACCGAGGTCTTTCTTTGAGAAACTCCTTTCAAACACTCCTTTATGCTTTCCAGAAAATTCTACATCATTTCCGATCAACAATTTGTCATTCACCTATACTTATCAGAAAGTCTGTAGTGCACCCACTCACTTTCTTGTAAATACAGGCTTCTCTAAAAGTCTGTATAAAACCATATGCTTTGATCACACTATCAAAGCGTATATTCCAACTCCAAGAGGCTTGCACCAGTTCATAAATGGATTGCTGGAGCTTGCACACTTTGTTAGCACCTTTAGGATCGACAAAACCTCCTGGTTGCATCATATACAACTCTTCTTTCAGAAATCCATTAAGGAATGCAGTTTTGACATCCATTTGCCAAAATTCATAATCATAAAATGCGGCAGTTGCTAACATGATTCGGACAGACTTAAGCATCACTACGAGTGAGAAAATCTCATCGTAGTCAACACCTTGAACTTGTCGAAAACCTTTTGTGACAAGTCGATCTTTGTAGATAGTAACACTACCATCAGCGCCTGTCTTCCTCTTTGAGATCCATTTATTCTCTATGGCTCGCAGATCATCGGGCAAGTCAACCAAAGTCCACACTTTGTTCTCATACATGGATCCCATCTCAGATTTCATGGCCTCAAGCCATTTCGCGGAATCTGGGCTTATCATCGCTTCCTCATAGTTTGTAGGTTCGTCATGGTCTAGTAACATGACTTCTAGAACAGGATTACTATACCACTCTGGTGTGGAACATACTCTGGTTGACCTACGAGGTTCGGTAGTAACTTGATCTGAAGTTTCATGATCATCATCATTAACTTCCTCACTAGTTGATGTAGGCATCACAGGAACAGTTTTCTGTGAGCTACTTTCCAATTCGAGAGAAGGTACAATTACCTCATCAGGTTCTACTTTCCTCCCACTCACTTATTTTGAGAGAAACTCCTTCTCTAGAAAGGATCTATTCTTAGCAACAAAGATCTTGCCTTCGGATCTGTGATAGAAGGTGTACCCAACAGTTTCTTTTGGGTATCCTATGAAGACGCACTTCTCCGATTTGGGTTCGAGCTTATCAGGCTGAAACTTTTTCACATAAGCATCGCAACTCCAAACTTTAAGAAACAACACCTTAGGTTTCTTGCTAAACCACAATTCATACTATGACATCTCAACGGATTTAGATGGTGCCCTATTTAACGTGAATGCAGCTGTCTCTAATGCATAACCCCCAAACGATAGTGGTAAGTCGGTAAGAGACATCATAGATCGCACCATATCTAATAAAGTACGGTTACGATGTTCAAACACACCATCACGCTGTGGCGTTCCAGGTGACGTGAGTTGTGAAACTATTCCACATTGTTTTAAATGAAGGCCAAACTCGTAACTCAAATAATCGCCTTCGTGACCAGATCATAGAAACTTTATTTTCTTGTTATGATGATTCTCAACTTCACTCTGAAATTCTTTGAACTTTTCAAATGTTTCAGACTTGTGTTTCATTAAGTAGATATACCCATATCTTCTCAAATCATCTATGAAGGTCAGAACATAACGATGCTCGCCGCGAGCCTCAACACTCATCGAACCACATTCATCGGTATGTATTACTTCAAATAAGTCAGTGGCTCACTCCATTGTTCCGGAGAACGGAGTCTTAGTCATCTTGCCCATGAGGCATGGTTTGCAAGCATCAAATGATTCATATCAAGTAATTCCAAAAGTCCATCCGCATGGAGTTTCTTCATGCATTTTACACTAATATGACCTAAACGGCAATGCCGCTAGTACGTTGCACTATCATTATCAACTTTGCATATTTTGGCATCAATATTATGAATATGTGTATCACTATGATCAAGATTCAATAAACCATTCACCTTGGGTGTATGACCACAGAAGGTTTTATTCATGTAAACAGAATAACAATTATCATTTGACTTAAATGAATAACTGTATTGCAATAAACATGATCCAATCATATTCATGCTCAACGCAAACACCAAATAGCATTTATTTTAGGTTCAACACTAATCCCGAAGGTAAAGGGAGTGTGCGATGGTGATCTTATCAACCTTGGAATCACTTCCAACACACATCGTCACCTTGCCCTCAACTAGTATCTGTTCATTTTGCAACTCCTCTTTCGAGTTACAAATATTTGCAATTGAACCGGTATCAAATACTGAGGGGCTATTATGAACACTAGTAAAGTACACATCAATAACATGTATATCAAATATACCTTTGTTCACTCTGCCATCCTTCATATCTGCCAAGTATTTGGGACAGTTCCGCTTCCAGTGACTATTTCCTTTGTAGTAGAAGCACTCAGTTTCATGCTTGGGTCTATCTTTGGGCTTCTTCACGGGAGTGACAACTTGCTTGTCATTCTTGAAGTTCCCTTTCTTTCCCTTGCCCTTTTTCTTGAAACTAGTGGTCTTGTTAACCATCAACACTTGATGCTATTTCTTGATTTCTACCTTCGCTGATTTCAGCATCGCGAAGAGCTTGAGAATCATTTTCATCATCCCTTGCATATTATAGTTCATCACAAAGTTCTAGTAACTTGGTGATAGTGACTAGAGAACTCTGTCAATCACTATCTAATTTGGAAGATTAACTCCCACTTGATTCAAGCGATTGTAGTACCCAGACATTCTGAGCACATGCTCACTAGCTGAGCTATTCTCGTCCATCTTGTAGGCAAAGTACTTGTCAGAGGTCTCATACTGTGACGCACCGAGACCGATGTGCCAGGTGTCTTCCAGCTATTCGCTGTCATTGCCATGTCATTTTCTTGTGTGTTGCATTTCATCATGTCATCATGTGCATTGCATCATCATGTTTTCAAAACTTGCATCCGTCCGGGTTCTCCCCGTTCCCTCCGTTGTCCGTTCTGAGTCCAGACACACTCGCACGCGCCCGCGGCATGTCCGTAATAGTATTTTATAAGTGACCGAAAAATGTTCTCGGAATGGGATGAAAGTTGGCGTGTGGTCTTGTTATAGTGTAGGTAGATCGCCTGCCAAGTTTCATCGCATTCGGAGTTCGTTTGATGCCCCAACGGATAACTATAGCGACATTATAGTCGGTCAAAACGTCGGACGTTTTCGGTCTCAGGAAACAGTTGCCGGGCTCCACTCCTCTCCTCTCATCTCAGCCCAACCTCTTTTCACAACCCACATGCAGCCCACCTAACCCCCCCTCCGTTTCGGACCGTCAGATCACGATCGGTGGCTCCGAAACGCTCCTAAAACCCCCCTAAACCCAAACCCTACCCATCCCTGCCTATATATGGACAACCCCCTTCCAAATTTGGCAGCCTAGCCCTTCCCCTACCTCCCTGCCGCCTCCCTCCTTAAATTCTGTGCCACCAGCCGCCTTCCCCCTCCAAATCCGGCGCCAGCCACCTCACCAGCGCCACTTGGCAGCGTCCCAGTGGCTGCGCCGCCACCCGGCCGCCGGATCGGCCTACCGCAGGCCGTCACCTGGCTCCCCGTCGCCCTACTTTGCTGCGGCCCTGCAGGCCCCCATCTGGCCCGCCGCTGCCGATCTGAGCCCGAGTCCACCCGCGCGCATACGAGCTCCCCACTGCCTCGCTCATCTGGATCGGGAGGAGCCCGGATCCCGACCTCCTCCTCACTCCGGCAACAGGTGCAGCCGCCGCCGCCGGCCGGTCGCCGGTGTTGGAAATATGCCCTAGAGGCAATAATAAATAAGTTATTATTATATTTCCTTGTTCATGATAATCATTTATTATCCATGCTATAATTGTATTGATAGGAAACTCAGATACATGTGTGGATACATAGACAACACCATGTCCCTAGTAAGCCTCTAGTTGACTAGCTCGTTGATCAATAGATGGTTACGGTTTCCTGACCATGGACATTGGATGTCGTTGATAACGAGATCACATCATTAGGAGAATGATGTGATGGACAAGACCCAATCCTAAGCATAGCACTAGATCGTGTAGTTCGTATGCTAAAGCTTTTTAATGTCAAGTATCATTTCCTTAGACCATGAGATTGTGCAACTCCCGGATACCGTAGGAATGCTTTGGGTGTATGAAACGTCACAACGTAACTGGGTGACTATAAAGGTGCACTACAGGTATCTCCGAAAGTGTCTGTTGGGTTGGCACGAATCGAGACTGGGATTTGTCACTCCGTGTAAACGGAAAGGTATCTCTGGGCCCACTCGGTAGGACATCATCATAATGTGCACAATGTGATCAAGGAGTTGATCACGGGATGATGTGTAACGGAACGAGTAAAGAGACTTGCCGGTAACGAGATTGAACAAGGTATCGGGATACCGACGATCGAATCTTGGGCAAGTATCGTACCGATAGACAAAGGGAATTGTATACGGGATTGATTAAGTCCTTGACATCGTGGTTCATCCGATGAGATCATCGTGGAACATGTGGGAGCCAACATGGGTATCCAGATCCCGCTGTTGGTTATTGACCGGAGAATGTCTCGGTCATGTCTGCATGTCTCCCGAACCCGTAGGGTCTACACACTTAAGGTTCGATGACGCTAGGGTTATAAAGGAAGTTTGTATGTGGTTACCGAATGTTGTTCGGAGTCCCGGATGAGATCCCGGACGTCACGAGGAGTTCCGGAATGGTCCGGAGGTAAAGATTTATATATGGGAAGTCCTGTTTTGGTCATCGAAAAAGTTTCGGGGTTTATCGGTAACGTACCGGGACCACCGGGAGGGTCCCGGGGGTCCACCAAGTGGGGCCACCTGCCCCGGGGGGGGGGGGCACATGGGCTGTGGGGAGTGCTCCTTGGCCTACATGGGCCAAGGGCACCAGCCCCACTAAGGCCCATGCGTCTAGAAGGGGAGAGGGGGCAAACCCTAAGGGCATATGGGCCCTAAGGCCCATACACCCTGCGCCTCCCTCTCCTCCCCCCTTGGCCGCCACCCCTTGGCCATCTAGGGCTGCCGCCCCCCCTAGGGGTGGGAACCCTAGAGGGGGGCGCAGCCCCTCCCCTTCCCCTATATATATGAGGCCTAAGGGGCTGCCCACAACACACGTGATTCAATCTCTCTTGGTGCAGCCCTGCGTCTCTTCTTCCTCCTCTTCTGTGGTGCTTGGCGAAGCCCTGCAGGATAGCCATGCTCCTCCACCACGACCACGCCGTTGTGCTGCTGTTGGATGAAGTCTTCCTCAACCTCTCCCTCTCTCCTTGCTGGATCAAGGCATGGGAGACGTCACCGGGCTGTACGTGTGTTGAACGCGGAGGTGCCGTCCGTTCGGCACTTGGTCATCGGTGAGTTGGATCACGACGAGTACGACTCCATCAACCCCGTTCACTTGAACGCTTCCGCTTAGCGATCTACAAGGGTATGTAGATGCAACTCTCCTTCCCCTCGTTGCTGGTCTCTCCATAGATAGATCTTGGTGACACGTAGGAAAATTTTGAATTTCTGCTACGTTCCCCAACAGTGGCATCATGAGCTAGGTCTATTGCGTAGATTCTATGCACGAGTAGAACACAAAGTAGTTGTGGGCATTGATTTTGTTCAATATGCTTGCCGTTACTAGTCTTATCTTGATTCGGCGGCATTGTGGGATGAAGCGGCCCGGACCAACCTTACACGTACTCTTACGTGAGACCGGTTCCACCGACAAACATGCACTAGTTGCATAAGGTGGCTGGCGGGTGTCTGTCTCTCCCACTTTAGTCGGATCGGATTCGATGAAAAGGGTCCTTATGAAGGGTAAATAGCAATTGGCATATCACGTTGTGGTCTTTGCGTAGGTAAGAAACGTTCTTGCTAGAAACCCATAGCAGCCACGTAAAACATGCAAACAACAATTAGAGGACGTCTAACTTGTTTTTGCAGGGTATGCTATGTGATGTGATATGGCCAAAGGATGTGATGAATGATATATGTGATGTATGAGATTGATCATGTTCTTGTAATAGGAATCACGACTTGCATGTCGATGAGTATGACAACCGGCAGGAGCCATAGGAGTTGTCTTTATTTATTTATGACCTGCGTGTCAACTTAAACGTCATGTAATTACTTTACTTAATTGCTAACCGTTAGCTATAGTAGTAGAAGTAATAGATGACGTGACAACTTCAAGAAGACACGATGATGGAGATCATGGTGTCATGCCGGTGACAAGATGATCATGGAGCCCCAAGATGGAGATCAAAGGAGCTATATGATATTGGCCATATCATGTCACTATTATTTGATTGCATGTGATGTTTATCATGTTTATACATCTTGTTTACTTAGAACGGCGGTAGTAAATAAGATGATCCCTTACAAAAATTTCAAGAAGTGTTCTCCCCTAACTGTGCACCGTTGCTACAGTTCGTCGTTTCGAAGCACCACGTGATGATCGGGTGTGATAGATCCTTACGTTCACATACAATGGGTGTAAGACAGTTTACACATGCAAAACACTTAGGGTTAACTTGACGAGCCTAGCATGTACAGACATGGCCTCGGAACACAGAAGATCGAAAGGTCGAGCATGAGTCGTATAGAAGATACGATCAACATGAAGATGTTCACCGACGTTGACTAGTCCGTCTCACGTGATGATCGGACACGGCCTAGTTGACTCGGATCATGTAATCACTTAGATGACTAGAGGGATGTCTATCTAAGTGGGAGTTCATAAGATGAACTTAATTATCCTGAACATAGTCAAAAGGATTTTGCAAATTATGTCGTAGCTCACGCTATAGTTCTACTATTTAGATATGTTCCTAGAGAAAAATTAGTTGAAAGTTGATAGTAGCAATTATGCGGACTAGGTCCGTAAACTGAGGATTGTCCTCATTGCTTCTTAGAAGGCTTATGTCCTTAATGCACCGCTCAGTGTGCTGAACCTCGAACGTCGTCTGTAGATGTTGCGAACATCTAACATACACGTTTTGATAACTACATGATAGTTCAGTTAAACGGTTTAGAGTTGAGGCACCAAAGACGTTTGGAAACGTCGTGAAACATATGAGATGTTTTGAGGGCTGAAATTGGGATTTCAGGCTCGTGCCCACGTCAAGAGGTATAAGACCTCCGACGATTTTCTTAGCCTACATACTAAGGGAGAAAAGCTCAATTGTTGAGCTTGTGCTCAGATTGTCTGAGTACAACGATCATTTGAATCGAGTGGGAGTTGATCTTCCAGATGAGATAGTGATGTTTCTCCGAAGTCATTACCACCAAGCTGCTAGAGCTTCATGATGAACTATGATATATCAGGGACATATATGATGATCCTTGAGATATTCGCGATGTTTGACACCGCAAAAGTAGAGATCAAGAAGGAGCATCAATTGTTGATGGTTAGTGAAACCACTAGTTTCAAGAAGGGCAAGGGAAAGAAGGGATACTTCATGAAACGGCAATTCAGCTGCTGCTCTGGTGAAGAAACCCAAGGTTGAACCCAAACCCGAGACTAAGTGCTTCTGTAATAAGGGGAACAACCAGTGGAGCAGAATTACCCTAGATAGTTGGTAGATTAGAAGGCTGGCAAGGTCGATAGAAGTATATTGGATATACATTTTGTTGATGTGTACTTTAATAGTACTCCTAGTATCACCAGGGTATTAGATACCGGTTCGGTTGCTAAGTGTTAGTAACTCGAAATAAAAGCTACGGAATAAACGGAGACTAGCTAAAGGTGAGCTGACGGTATGTGTTGGAAATGTTTCCAATGTGGATATGATCAAATATCGTACGCTCCCTCTACCATTGAGGTTGGTGTTTGCGTTGAGCATAGACATGTTTGGATTATGTCTATCGCAATACGGTTATTCATTTAAGGAGAATAATGGTTACTCTGTTTATTTGAATAATACCTTCAATGGTCTTACACCTAAAATGAATTGTTTGTTGAAACTCGATCGTAGTGATACACATGTTCATGCCAAAAGATAGCAATGATAATACCACCTACTAGTGGCACTGCCATGTAAGTCATATCGGTATAAAACGCATGAAGAAGCTCCATGTTGATGGATCTTTGGGCTCACTCATTTTTTGAAAAGTTTGAGACATGCGAACCATGTCTATTGGCATATATGCATGAAGAAACTCCATGCTAATGGACCGTTTTGTACTCAATAGGTTTTGAATCACTTGAGACATGCAAATCATACCACATGGGCAAGATGACCGAAAGCCTCGGTTTCAGTAAATGGAACCAGAAAGCAACTTGTTGGAAGTAATACATTTTGATGTGTGCAGTCCAATGAGTGCTGAGGCATGTAGTGGATATCGTTATGTTCTTACTTCACAGCTGATTTGAGTAGATGTTGAGTTTATTTACTTGATGAATCATGAGTCTGAATTATTGAAAGGTTCAAGTAATTTCAGGGTGAAGTTGAAAGATCGTCGTGGCAAGAGGATAAAAGATCTATGATATGATCATAGAGATGAATATCTGAGTTACAAGTTTGGCACAGAATTAAGACATTGTGGAAATTGTTTCACAACTAATACAGCCTGGAACACCATAGTGTGATGGTGTGTCCGAACATCATAACTGCACCCTATTGGATATGATGCATACCATGATGTCTCTTATCGAATTACCACAATAGTTTATGGGTTATGCATTAAAGACAACCACATTCACTTTAAATAGGGCACCACGTAATTCCGATGAGATGACACCGTATGAACTATGGTTTAGAGAAACCTAAGCTGTCATTTCTTAAAAGTTTGGGGCTGCGACGCTTATGTGAAAAAGGTTTCAGGCTAATAAGCTCGAACCCAAAGCGGATAAATGCATCTTCATAGGACACCCAAAACAATTGGGTATACCTCCTGTCTCAGATTCGAAAGCAATAAGGGATTGTTTCTAGAATCGGGTCCTTTCTCGAGGAAAGGTTTCTCTCGAAAGAATTGAGTGGGAGGATGGTGGAGACTTGATGAGGTTATTGAACCGTCTCTTCAACTAGTGTGTGGCAGGGCACAGGAAGTTATTCCTGTGGCACCTACACCAATTGAAGTGGAAGCTTATGATAGTGATCATGAAACTTCAGATCAAGTCACTGCCAAACCTCGTAGGATGACAAGGATGCGTACTACTTCTGAGTGGGACGTAATCCTGTCTTGGAAGTCATGTTGCGAGACATCAATGAACCTACGAGCTATGGAGAAGCAATGGTGGGCCTGGATTCCGATAGATGGCTCGAGGCCATACAATCCGAGAGAGGATCCATGTATGAAAACAAAGTGTAGACTTTGGCAGAATGGCTCGATGGTCGTAAGGCTATTGAGTACAGATGGATTTTAAAAGGAAGACAGACAATGATGGTAAGTGTCACCATTAAGAAAGCTCGACTTGTCGTTAAGATGTTTTTCGACAAGTTCAAGGAGTTGACTACGATGAGACTTTCTCACTCGTAGCGATGCTAAGAGTCTGTTGGAATTATATTAGCGATTACTGCATTATTTATGAAATCCTGCAGATAGGATGTCAAAAACCATTGTTTCCTCATGATTTTCTTGAGGAAAGGTTGTATGTGATACAACCGGAAGGTTTTGTCAATCCTGAAATATGCTAATAAGTATGCAAAGCTCCAGAAATCCTTCTAAGGACTGGAGTAAGCATCTCGGAGTTGGAATGTATGCTTTGATGAGATGATCAAAGATTTTGGTTTATACAAAGTTTATGAGAAACTTGTATTTCCAAAGAAGTGAGTGGGAGCACTATATAATTTCTGATGAGTATATGTTGTTGACATATTGTTGATCAGAAATGATGTAGAATTTCTAAGAAATCATATAGGGTTATTTGAAAAGTGTTTTTCAATTGAAAGCCTGGATTAAGCTACTTGAACATTGAGCATCAAGATCTATAAGGATAGATCAAAAACGCTTAATGGTACTTTCAAATGAGCACATACCTTAATATGATCTTGAAGGTGTTCAAGATGGATCAGTCAAAAAGGAGTTCTTGCCTGAGTTGTAAGGTATGAAGTTAAGACTTAAAGCTCGACCATGGCAGAATAGAGAGAAAGGACGAAGGTCGTCCGCTATGCTTAAGACATAGGCTCTACAGTATGCTATGCTCTGTACCGCACCTAAAGTGTGCCTTGCGATGAGTCAGTCAAGGGGTACAAGAGTGATCCAAGAATGGATCACAGGACAGCGGTCAAAGTTATCCTTAGTAACTAGTGGACTAAGGAATTTTTCTCGATTATGGAGGTGGTAAAAGAGTTCGTCGTAAAGGGTTACGTCGATGCAAGCTTAACACCAATCCAGATTATTCTGAGTAGTAAACTGGATTCGTATAGTAGAACAGTTATTTGGAATAGCTCCAAATAGAGCGTGGTAGCTACATCTAGGAGATGACATAGAGATTTGTAAAGCACACACGGATCTGAAAGGTTCAGACCCGTTGACTATAACCTCTCTCACAAGCATAACATGATCAAACCCAGAACTCATCGAGTGTTGATCACATGGTAAATGTGAACTAGATTATTGACTCTAGTAGAACTCTTTGGGTGTTAGTCACATGGGGATGTGACCTTGAGTGTTAATCACATAGCGATGTGAACTGGATTATTGACTCTAGTGCAAGTGGGAGACTGTTGGAAATATGCCCTAGAGGCAATAATAAATAAGTTATTATTATATTTCCTTGTTCATGATAATCGTTTATTATCCATGCTATAATTGTATTGATAGGAAACTCAGATACATGTGTGGATACATAGACAACACCATGTCCCTAGTAAGCCTCTAGTTGACTAGCTTGTTGATCAATAGATGGTTACGGTTTCCTGACCATGGACATTGGATGTCGTTGATAACGGGATCACATCATTAGGAGAATGATCTGATGGACAAGACCCAATCCTAAGCATAGCACTAGATCGTGTAGTTCGTATGCTAAAGCTTTTTAATGTCAAGTATCATTTCCTTAGACCATGAGATTGTGCAACTCCCGGATACCGTAGGAATGCTTTGGGTGTACGAAACGTCACAATGTAACTGGGTGACTATAAAGGTGCACTACAGGTATCTCCGAAAGTGTCTGTTGGGTTGGCACGAATCGAGACTGGGATTTGTCACTCCGTGTAAACGGAAAGGTATCTCTGGGCCCACTCGGTAGGACATCATCATAATGTGCACAATGTGATCAAGGAGTTGATCACGGGATGATGTGTTACGGAACGAGTAAAGAGACTTGCCGGTAACGAGATTGAACAAGGTATCGGGATACCGACGATCGAATCTCGGGCAAGTATCGTACCGATAGACAAAGGGAATTGTATACGGGATTGATTAAGTCCTTGACATCGTGGTTCATCCGATGAGATCATCGTGGAACATGTGGGAGCCAACATGGGTATCCAGATCCCGCTGTTGGTTATTGACCGGAGAACGTCTCGGTCATGTCTGCATGTCTCCCGAACCCGTAGGGTCTACACACTTAAGGTTCGATGACGCTAGGGTTATAAAGGAAGTTTGTATGTGGTTACCGAATGTTGTTCGGAGTCCCGGATGAGATCCCGGACGTCATGAGGAGTTCCGGAATGGTCCGGAGGTAAAGATTTATATATGGGAAGTCCTGTTTTGGTCACCAGAAAAGTTTCGGGGTTTATCGGTAACGTACCGGGACCACCGGGAGGGTCCCGGGGGTCCACCAAGTGGGGCCACCAGCCCCGGGGGGGCCACATGGGCTGTGGGGAGTGCTCCTTGGCCTACATGGGCCAAGGGCACCAGCCCCACTAAGGCCCATGCGTCTAGAAGGGGAGAGGGGGCAAACCCTAAGGGCATATGGGCCCTAAGGCCCATACACCCTGCGCCTCCCTCTCCTCCCCCCTTGGCCGCCACCCCTTGGCCATCTAGGGCTGTCGCCCCCCTAGCGGTGGGAACCCTAGAGGGGGGCGCAACCCCTCCCCTTCCCCTATATATATGAGGCCTAAGGGGCTGCCCACAACACACGTGATTCAATCTCTCTTGGTGCAGCCCTGCGTCTCTTCTTCCTCCTCTTCTGTGGTGCTTGGCAAAGCCCTGCAGGATAGCCACGCTCCTCCACCACCACCACGCCGTTGTGCTTCTGTTGGATGAAGTCTTCCTCAACCTCTCCCTCTCTCCTTGCTGGATCAAGGCATGGGAGACGTCACCGGGCTGTACGTGTGTTGAACGCGGAGGTGCCGTCCGTTCGGCACTTGGTCATCGGTGATTTGGATCACGACGAGTACGACTCCATCAACCCCGTTCACTTGAACGCTTACGCTTAGCGATCTACAAGGGTATGCAGATGCAACTCTCCTTCCCCTCGTTGCTGGTCTCTCCATAGATAGATCTTGGTGACACGTAGGAAAATTTTGAATTTCTGCTACGTTCCCCAACAGCCGGACCTCCTCCAGGCTAGTGCATCTCCGCCTGCTCTCCCTTCTCGTTGCTTCGACCTCATCCCTCTCCCTCACCTTGCACTCTCTCTCCTGCCCTGCAGGGAACCACCACCGTCTCATACAACTTCCACAGCCGTCGTCAACCACCCATGGATGCGCCGACCCCGGATCCGACCACTCCGGCTTCCTTCGCACCGGATCCGAGGGATCCCGTCCGTCGTATGCTGCCGCGCCCCTCGCTTCGATGGAGCTTGAAGACCATGCCGCCCCTGCTTTCCCTCGATCCCCTCTGGACCGAGGAGGAGGATGACGACAGGAATCGTCGATGCGTGGGCTACGGCCTGGCCAACCGGCCCAGCCTCTCCAAGGCCCAAGGCCCAGCGCGTCCCTCCTGGCACCTCTCCACAGTTCTGGGCAAGGCCCATGGTGAGAGAAGATCCGGCCCGACATGCCTTTTTTTTGATAGAACGTTTTTCCTTTTTTTCCAGAGACTACAGTTTTGCAGGAAAACCCTCCATGTACATGCATTTAATAACTCATCATCCGTGCACCGGTTTAAAATGAATTATATATGAAAGTTTCTTAGAATTTTGTCTAGTTTAATAATATGCAAATTTCACCTATGTTTAAAATGTTTAAAATGATGTTTGCATAAATTTTGCCCCTATGCCATGTTAAAATGCTTTAATTCATAACTAAATAACCGTAGCTCCAAATTTAATAAACTTTATATGCAAATGGGGTAGAATTTTGCCTAGTTTAACATGGTGGCATCATCTTGCATGTTTAATAACTATAAAATATGGTTTAGGGCAGAACAGTACCAAACCGTAAAATATGCACATGAGGTTTTTCCGGAATTGTTGTTTGTTATTTCCAGCCTCATTTAACCTTGCCTAGATAGATAGTTTGTTTATTGCTTCATCTCTTGCCATGCTAACAACATTTAATCTTGTTGGGTACATAAACGAGAGAGAACTAAATAAGTCATGTGGTGTTTTCTTCAATATGCGACTCCGTTGCATAATGAGCTCCACTTAATTTGTAGGATTGTTTGTGCACTTTGCCATGCCGTGCTTCTTTAAACCGGAAATGCATCATACTTGTTGTGCAGCATGCCATGTTGTTGTAGTGGTTGTTTACTATGTTGTTTGCTTTCTTTCCGGTGTACTTCTTCTCGGTAATCCGGTAACGTCGTGATTGTGAGGACCCGTTCGACTATGTCCATTTGTCTTCTTCATGGACTCGTTCTTCTTCCTTGCGGGATTTCAGGCAAGATGACCATACCCTCGAAATCACTTCTATCTTTGCTTGCTAGTTGCTCGCTCTTTTGCTATGCCTATGCTGCGATACCTACCACTTGCTTATCATGCCTCCCATATTGTTGAACCAAGCCTCTAACCCACCTTGTCCTAGCAAACCGTTGTTTGGCTATGTTACTGCTTTGCTCAGCCCCTCTTATAGCATTGTTAGTTGCAGGTGAAGATTGAAGTTTGTTCCTTGTTGGAACATGAAGATGTTGTTCCTTGTTCGAACATGTTTACTTGTGGGATATCACAATATCTCTTATTTAATTAATCCATCTATATACTTGGTAAAGGGTGGAAGGCTCGACCTTATGCCTGGTGTTTTGTCCCACTCTTGCCGCCCTAGTTTCCATCATAGCGGTGTTATGTTCCCGGATTTTGCATTCCTTACGTGGTTGGGTTATAATGGGAACCCCTTGACAGTTCGCTTTGAATAAATCTCCTCCAGCAAGGCCCAACCTTGGTTTTACCATTCGCCACCTAGCCTCTTTTTCCCTTGGGTTAGGCCAGCCCAAGGGTCATCTTTATTTTAACCCCCCCGGGCCAGTGCTTGTCTAAGTGTTGGTCCGAAATGGGCAGCCTGCGGGGCCACCTCGGGGAAACTTGAGGGCTGGTTTTACTCGTAGCTTGACCTATCCGGTGTTGCCCTGAGAACGATATATGTGCAGCTCCCATCAGGATGTCGGCGCATCGGGCGGCTTTGCTGGACTTGTTTTACCATTGTCAAGGATGTCTTGTAACCGGGATTCCGAGTCTGATCGGGTCTTCCCGCTAGAAGGAATATCCTTCGTTAACCGTGAGAGCTTGTGATGGGCTAAGTTGGGACACCCCTGCAGGGATTTGAACTTTCGAAAGCCGTGCACGCGGTTATGGGCAGATGGGAATTTGTTAACGTCCGGTTGTAGAAAACCTGAAGTTGACCTTAATTAAAATACATCAACCGCGTGTGCAACCGTGATGGTCTCTTTCCGGCGGAGTCCGGGAAGTGAACATGGTGTTGGAGTTATGCTTAACATAGGTTGTTCTAGGATCACTTCTTGATCATAGTTGCTCGACCGTGCTTTTGCCTTCTCTTCTCGCTCTCATTTGCGTATGTTAGCCACCATATATGCTAGTCGCTTGCTACAGCTCCACCTCATACCTTTACCTTACCCATAAGCTTAAATAGTCTTTATCGCGAGGGTGTAAGATTGCTGAGTCCCCGTGACTCACAGATACTTCCAGAACCAGCTTGCAGGTGCCGTTGAACTGTGCAGATGACGCAACCAAGCTCAAGGAGGAGCTCGATGAAGACCTTGTCCTTTGTGTTGTTTCGTTCTAGTTGATCAGTAGTGGAGCCCAGTTGGGGTCGATCGGGGATCTGTGTAGCATTTGGGGTAGTCTTCTTTTATTTTGGCTCCGTAGTCGGGCCTTGATTGTAACTGGTTGATGTAATGCTTTATTCATGTAATTGTGTGAAGTGGCGATTGTAAGCCAACTATGTATCTCTTTCCCTTATGTATTGCATGGGTTGTGTGAAGATTACCTCACTTGCGACATTGCTTTCAATGCGGTTATGCCTCTAAGTCGTGCTTCGACACGTGGGAGATATAGCCGCATCGAGGGCGTTACAAGTTGGTAATCAGAGCCTTCCCCGACCTTAGGAGCCCCCTGCTTGATCGAATCGCTGGCGTTATTGAGTCTAGGAATGTTTTGAGTCATTTAGGAATTATATATATCGGAGAGTTAGGAATTCTTTTTACTCCTCAGTCCCTGCGTCGCTCTGGTGAGGCATTCTGACATAGAGTTTTGACTCTTCTCTTCTCAAATTTCGCTAATTTTTTTAGGATCACGCGGGTATCTTGGAATCGTTCCGATGGTTTTGTGACGAGAACATTGTTCTTGGTGCCTCCTGTCATTTAGGGGTTGTGGCAGTGTCCCGGGGAGTTGAGCTCCGAGGTGTTGTCGTCACAATTTTATCGTTGCAGTTCTGGAATACCTGAGTTTAGTTTCGCCGACATCGAAAATCTCTTTTATGCAGTTGTTGGTGAGATAACCTCGACGCCACCCAGTATTGGGGCGGGAGTTCGGGAGTATTGCCATAACTCGTATAACATATGCTTTTCGAAGGTTGAGGTAGATGATTTCCGAAGGTTTCTTGGTTATGTGTTGAAGGATGGATACAGCTGGATGTAGGATTTGTTAGTTTGGGTGAGATATTATGCTTCCCCTATATCCCCAACACCCGATTGCATAACCGGAAAGTTTCGGGAGTTTATTAGTGGGAATTCAAGTAGCTGATAGGATATCTTTCCGACAGATGTATGATATGAAATTGGGGTTCGACGTCTAGTGGTCTGCCTATTCATGGTTGGTTTTATAGTGGTCTCGTTGCGTCTTAAAGAGTCCTTGGCTATGCCGACTCAGGGACGCTTCATATGCCATGTGCACTACCTTGTACATGATGGTGCTGTACGATCGAGCCCGTGTAGGCCCCACCATGAAAACTTCGATTGAAATCTCTATCATATGTTTGTTCCGGCTTATCTCGCAAGCCAATCCTTTGTTTTGTTTTGAGTTGTGGTATTCGAGTTGCTTCAATATCAAGTGTTGATTCCATACCTTCCCTAAGCGGTCTCCTCATATTCCTATGTGAATACTAATCCTTCTTGATCATCGAGATTGTCTTGCCAATCCTTTTTTTCAACCGGTGTGTCTCTCTTCTAGTGGATCCGATCTTTTCAACATCCGCAAGATTCAATCTCAGTTCTTCTCAATGGTGTTTGTTTCATCCGTCCCCAAGTTGCCTTTGTTTTCCCGCCCACCCACCTTTTTTTTCTTCAAGGAATCCGATGTCTTAATCAAGTATCCTTTTATTCTTGTGAAGTCTCTCCATTCTTTTCCTTCATGTTCTTACCCGGTGATTTTCATGAAGATTTTAACGGAGCTTCAAGTTCGTCACTCTTCACTCGTTTTCTTGTCCGGTGGACCCTATTCAAGCTTTACCGATCATATCCTTTTCCTCGTTTCTAATGCTTTCTCATGCCGGTGCAATTCTTAATCATTCAGCTCTCACTGTTCAATTGTTCCGGAGTGCTCAAGATATCTCGAAGATTCGTGTTTCCACTCTGTAGTCGTTCAAGCTCTTTCGAGGATGTTCCCTCATTCAAGTCATTTAATTCAACCGGTGCTTTCTCTCTTTTGAATCGTTCTACGATGTTTCTTTTGAGTGGGCCCTATCCCACATGTCTTTTCCCAGGATCTTACCTAACTCTTCCAATTTTTATCGGAGCTATTCTCAAATCTCTTAAAGTTTGACGTAAGAATGAATTATCATCAGTCAAATGTCTTCTCCAAGATCTGTCAAAACCTTTTCATCGTTGGTTCAACCTTTCTATTTATCATTTCGGAGCATCTCAACAATTCACGGTGGTGCTTCTCGTCGCTATTCTCGGATTTTGAAGACCGAAGAAGAGTTTTTTTCCTCCATATCTTATCTGTTCTCTCAAAGATTCGTCATTCTAGCTTGTTGCCATCCTCTCAGAGTTGTTTTTGGATTGTGAGAATTCTTTTCACCCATCCGGAGCTATTCAAGAGTCTTCTCAGTTTGTTTTTTCCGGAGTACATCATTTCAGGTTTATTCATTCTCAGAATTCAGTTATCATTCTCCAATATTAATGGTGCATCGTTCAAGTGATCTCTAATCAGTCATGATCCCTTCGTTCTCATGTATCTAGATTGTCTCAAGCATCTTCGTTCTTTTTATAATTCTTCCCGGTGTTTCTTTATCTTTACTTCGTTCATATCCAATTCTTACGGTGGTTCGTTCAAGATTCACTTCCATGGTTATCATATTAATTCGTTCGTTGTTTCAATTCATACCGGTGGTTTGTTGAAGACCTTCTCAAGTTTGATTTATATCTCTTTTAATCCTTTCGATGAGGATAAGTGGTATGCCAAATCCGCTGCTTGTCATAAATTTAAATTGGTGAAGGATAAGCATAATATAATTCTTATTCTTGTTTCATCGAGTAAATTCAATTCCTTGTTCCGGAGGCTCATCAAGCTCTCGGTTTTCAATTGTTTCATCTTCTCTGTTTCCCGGAGTTCCAACCTTTTTCAATTATTTCACCACGGAGATTCATTTAAATCAGTACAAGGATTCACCTTGTGTTTTCAACTACCCTTTCTTTCCGTTTGATCATTCTTTTATTTAATGGAGTTCTTCATTAGGGTTCTACATGATGGTTCTTCAAGGATTTATTTCCTTCTCAAAGTTTTTATCGAGATTCTTTTAAGGAGCTCAAGCATTCTTCTTGTAATCCGGAGTGCAATTCTTTCTTCCGTACCATTGGAGGTGGTATTATGTCATTCTTGATAATTTTCCTTCGTGCTTCATGTTTCTCAAGCTATCAAGAATGAGGTATTTTAAATTCATCAACCTCTTCGTTGGAATTATCTTGGGTTATGTTTCACCTAAAGCCTTCCCTAAGGATTGTTGCTATTTATGGTGCTTATAAATGACCCAAGTTCTTCATTTATCCTCCCAGTGAAATAAGTTTCTCGTCTTCTTGCTCATATCAATCCAATCTTGTTTCGTTAGTGGCAGTATTTCACCTCAAGAAGTTGAGATGTCCTCCATCAGGCCACGACAAGTTTATTCTTTTCGTTGTTGGTTTTCCCAACAACTCCATTCGACCCCCCTCCTAAGGATGCCTTTTCAAGCTCAATTGTTGTGGTAGAAGTGGCATTTTCTTCTCAATTCTTTTATTCCAGTGATCTATCTTCTATTATTTTCTTCCAGAGGCATTGTGATGTTGCTGTCTTCGTCCCATCAACTCATTTTGCCAAGTTCATATTCTTTTCCTTGCTTATCCCATCTAACCGGAGTGTCGTTCCCTCTTTTCAGTTCTATCATCTTATCAAGTTTTACCTCCCTTCTCAACCGGAGTGCTGTCCGAGACCTTTCTTACCCCTTGCCCCATTCTTTTAATAGTTTTGGAGGCAGTGTGTTGTGATTTCATCAAGTATCTTCTCATCTTATCAAGTTCTTATTCAATCCTCCTTTTTTTCATTCGGAGTGATGCCCGAATTTGTTCTTCCTTGTTACTCTTCCCTACCGGAGTGTTTTCAACTTTGTTCTGCTTCATTGTATTCTTTCTTTAAATTTGTTCAACTTTTCAAGGTTCATTGGTTTCACTAGTTTTTCAAAGAATCAACTTAGTTTTACCTCTTCTCTTTCTCTTCCGTTTTCCCTCCGGTGCCATTCTAGATCTCGGGACGAGATCCTCTCGTAGTGGTGGAGTGTTGCGACGCCTCGAGACCGATGTGCCAGGTGTCTTCCAGCTATTTGCTGTCATTTCCATGTCATTTGCTTGCGTGTTGCATTTCATCATGTCATCATGTGCATTGCATCATCATGTTTTCAAAACTTGCATCCGTTGTCCGTTCTGAGTCCAGACACACTCGCACGCGCCCGCGGCATGTCTGTAATATAATTTTATAAGTGGCCGAAAAATGTTCTCGGAATGGGATGAAAGTTGGCATGTGGTCTTGTTATAGTGTAGGTAGATCGCCTGCCAAGTTTCATCGCATTCGGAGTTCGTTTGATGCCCCAACGGATAACTATAGCGACATTATAGTCGGTCAAAACGTCGGACGTTTTCGGTCTTCGGAAACAGTTGCCGGGCTGCACTCCTCTCCTCTCATCTCAGCCCAACCTCTTTTCACAACCCACATGCAGCCCACCTAAACCCCCCTTCGTTCCGGACCGTCAGATCGCGATCGGAGGCTCTGAAACGCTCCTCAAACCCCCTAAACCCAAACCCTAGCCATCCCTGCCTATATATGGACAACCCCCTTCCAAATTTGGCAGCCTAGCCCTTCCCCTACCTCCCTGCCGCCTCCCTCCTCAAATTCCATGCCACCAGCCGCCTTCCCCCTCCAAATTCGGTGCCAACCACCTCACCAGCGCCACTTGGCAGCGTCCCAGTGGCTGCGTTGCCACCCAGCCGCCGGATCGGCCTACCACAGGCCGCCACCTGGCTCCCCATCGCCCTACTTCGCCGCGGCCCTGCAGGCCCGCGTCTGGCTCGCCGCTGCCGATCTGAGCCCGAGTCCACCCGCACGCACCCGAGCTCCCCATTGCCTCGCTCATCTGGATCGGGAGGAGCCCGGATCCCGACCTCCTCCTCACTCCGGCAACAAGTGCATCCGCTGCCGCCGGCCGATCGCCGGACCTCCTCCAGGCTAGTGCATCTCCGCCTGCTCTCCCTTCTCGTTGCTTCGACCTCATCCCTCTCCCTCACCTTGCACTCTCTCTCCTGCCCCGTAGGGAACCACCGCCGTCTCATACAACTTCCGCAGCCGTCGTCAACCACCCATGGATGCGCCGACCCCGGATCCGGCCACTCCAGCTTCCTTCGCACCGGATCCGAGGGATCCCGTCCGTCGTATGCCGCCGCGCCCCTCACTTCGATGGAGCTTGAAGACCATGCCGCCCCTGCTTTCCCTCGATCCCCTCTGGATCGAGGAGGAGGACAACGACAAGAACCGTTGATGCATGGGCTACGGCCTGGCCAGCCGACCCAGCCTCTCCAAGGCCCAAGGCCCAGCTCGTCCCTCCTGGCACCTCTCCACAGTTCTGGGCAAGGCCCATGGTGAGAGCAGATCCGGCCCGACATGCCTTTTTTTTCATAGAACGTTTTTCCTTTTTTTCCAGAGACTGCAGTTTTGCAGGAAAACCCTCCATGTACATGCATTTAATAACTCATCATCCATGCACCGGTTTAAAATGAATTATATATGAAAGTTGCTTAGAATTTTGTCTAGTTTAATAATATGCAACTTTAATCTATATTTAAAATGATTAAAATGATGTTTTCATAAATTTTGCCCCGATGCCATGTTAAAATGCTTTAATTCATAACTAAATAACCATAGCTCCAAATTTAATAAACTTTATATGCAAATGGGGTAGAATTTTGCCTAGTTTAACATGGTGGCATCATCTTGCATGTTTAATAAATATAAAATATGGTTTAGGGCAGAACAGTACCAAACCGTAAAATATGCACATGAGTTTTTTCCGGAATTGTTGTTTGTTATTTCCGGCCTCATTTGAACTTGCCTAGATAGATAGTTTCTTTATTGCTTCATCTCTTGCCATGCTAACAACATTTAATCTTGTTGGGTACATAAACGAGCGAGAACTAAATAAGTCATGTGGTCTTTTCTTCAATATGCGACTCCGTTGCATAATGAGCTCCACTTAATTTGTAGGATTGTTTGTGCACTTTGCCATGCCGTGCTTCTTTAAACCGGAAATGCATCATACTTGCTGTGCAGCATGCCATGTTGTTGTAGTGGTTGTTTACTATGTTGTTTGCTTTCTTTCCGGTGTACTTCTTCTCGGTAATCCGGTAATGTCGTGATTGTGAGGACCCGTTCGACTACGTCCGTTTGTCTTCTTCATGGACTCGTTCTTCTTCCTTGCGGGATTTCAGGCAAGATGACCATACCCTCGAAATCACTTCTATCTTTGCTTGCTAGTTGCTCGCTCTTTTGCTATGCCTATGCTGCGATACCTACCACTTGCTTATCATGCCTCCCATATTGTTGAACCAAGCCTCTAACCCACCTTGTCCTAGCAAACCGTTGTTTGGCTATGTTACCGCTTTGCTCAGCCCCTCTTATAGCGTTGTTAGTTGCAGGTGAAGATTGAAGTTTGTTCCTTGTTGGAACATGGAGATGTTGTTCCTTGTTGGAACATGTTTACTTGTTGGGATATCACAATATCTCTTATTTAATTAATCCATCTATATACTTGGTAAAGGGTGGAAGGCTCGGCCTTATGCCTGGTGTTTTGTTCCACTCTTGCCGCCCTTGTTTCTGTCATATCGGTGTTATGTTCCCGGATTTTGCATTCCTTACGCGGTTGGGTTATAATGGGAACCCCTTGACAGTTCGCTTTGAATAAAACTCCTCCAGCAAGGCCTAACCTTGGTTTTACCATTCGCCACCTAGCCTCTTCTCCCTTGGGTTAGGCCAGCCCAAGGGTCATCTTTATTTTAACCCCCCCGGGCCAGTGCTTGTCTAAGTGTTGGTCTGAAATGGGTAGCCTGCGGGGCCACCTCGGGGAAACTTGAGGGCTGGTTTTACTCTTAGCTTGACCTATCCGGTGTTTCCCTGAGAACGAGATATGTGTAGCTCCCATCAGGATTTCGACGCATCGGGCGGCTTTGCTTGACTTGTTTTACCATTGTCGAGGATGTCTTGTAACCGGGATTCCGAGTCTGATCGGGTCTTCCCGCTAGAAGGAATATCCTTCATTGACCGTGAGAGCTTGTGATGGGCTAAGTTGGGACACCCCTGCAGGTATTTGAACTTTCGAAAGCCATGCCCGCGGTTATGGGAAGATGGGAATTTGTTAACGTCCGGTTGTAGAAAACCTGAAGTTGACCTTAATTAAAATACATCAACCGCATGTGTAACCGTGATGGTCTCTTTCCGGCGGAGTCCGGGAAGTGAACAAGGTGTTGGAGTTAGGCTTGACGTAGGTTGTTCTAGGATCACTTCTTGATCATAGTTGCTTGACCGTGCTTTTGCATTCTCTTCTCGCTCTCATTTGCGTATGTTAGCCACCATATATGCTAGTCGCTTGCTGCAGCTCCACCTCATACCTTTACCTTACCCATAAGCTTAAATAGTCTTGACCGCGAGGGTGTAAGATTGCTGAGTCCCCGTGACTCATAGATACTTCCAAAACCAGCTTGCAGGTGCCGTTGAACCGTGCAGATGACGCAACCAAGCTCAAGGAGGAGCTCGATGAAGATCTTGTCCTTTGTGTTGTTTTGTTCTAGTTGATCAGTAGTGGAGCGCAATTGGGGTCGATCGGGGATCTGTGTAGCATTTGGGGTAGTCTTCTTTTATTTTGGCTCCGTAGTCGGGCCTTGATTATAATTGGTTGATGTAATTCTTTATTCATGTAATTGTGTGAAGTGGCGATTGTAAGCCAACTATGTATCTCTTTCCCTTATGTATTACATGGGTTGTGTGAATATTACCTCACTTGCGACATTGCTTTCAATGCGGTTATGCCTCTAAGTCGTGCTTCGACACGTGGGAGATATAGCCGCATCGAGGGCGTTACAAGTTGGTAATCAGAGCCTTCCCCGACCTTAGGAGCCCCCTGCTTGATCGAATTGCTGGCGTTATAGAGTCTAGAAATGTTTTGAGTCATTTAGGAATTATATATATCGGAGAGTTAGGAATTCTTTTTACTCCTCAGTCCCTTCGTCACTCTGGTGAGGCATCCTGACGTAGAGTTTTGACTCTTCTCTTCTCAAATTTCACTAATTTTTTAGGATCACGCGGGTATCTTGGAATCGTTCCGATGGTTTTGTGACGAGAACATTGTTCTTGGTGCCTCCTGTCATTTAGGGGTTGTGGCAGTGTCCCGGGGAGTTGAGCTCCGAGGTGTTGTCGTCACAATTTTATCGTTGCAGTTCTGGAATACCTGAGTTTAGTTTCGCCGACATCGAAAATCTCTTTTATGCAGTTGTTGGTGAGATAACCTCGACGCCACCCAGTACTGGGGCGGGAGTTCAGGAGTATTGCCATAACTTGTATAATGGATGCTTTTCGAAGGTTGAGGTAGATGATTTCCGAAGGTTTCTTGGTTATGTGTTGAAGGATGGATACAGCTGGGTGTAGGATTTGTTAGTTTGGGTGAGATATTATGCTTCCCCTGTATCCCCAACACCCGATTGCATAACCGGAAAGTTTCGGGAGTTTATTAGTGGGAATTCAAGTAGCTGATAGGATATCTTTCCGACAGATGTATGATATGAAATTGGGGTTCGACGTCTAGTGGTCTGCCTATTCACGGTTGGTTTTACAATGGTCTCGTTGTGTCTTAAAGAGTCCTTGGCTATGCCGACTCAGGGACGCTTCATATGTCATGTGCACTACCTTGTACATGATGGTGCTGTACGATCGAGCCCGTGTAGGCCCCACCATGAAAACTTCGAACGAAATCTCTATCATATGTTTGTTCCGGCTTATCTCGCAAGCCAATCCTTTGTTTTGTTTTGAGTTGTGGTATTCGAGTTGCTTCAATGTCAAGTGTTGATTCCATACCTTCCCTAAGCGGTCTCCTCATATTCCTATGTGAATACTAATCCTTCTTGATCATCGAGATTGTCTTGCCAATCCTTTTTTTCAACCGGTGTGTCTCTCTCCAAGTGGATCCGATCTTTTGAACATCCGCAAGATTCAATCTCAGTTCTTCTCAATGGTGTTTGTTTCATCCGTCCCCAAGTTGCCTTTGTTTTCCCGCCCACCCACCCTTTTTTTTCTTCAAGGAATCTGATGTCTTAATCAAGTATCCTTTTATTCTTGTGAAGTCTCTCCATTCTTTTCCTTCATGTTCTTACCCGGTGATTCTCATGAAGATTTTAATGGAGCTTCAAGTTCGTCACTCTTCACTCGTTTTCTTGTCCGGTGGACCCTATTCAAGCTTTATCGATCATATCCTTTTCCTCGTTTCTAATGCTTTCTCATGCCAGTGCAATTCTTAATCATTCAGCTCTCACTGTTCAATTGTTCCGGAGTGCTCAAGATATCTCGAAGATTCGTGTTTCCACTCTGCAGTCGTTCAAGCTCTTTCAAGGATGTTCCCTCATTCAAGTCATTTAATTCAACCGGTGCTTTCTCTCTTTTGAATCGTTCTATGATGTTTCTTTTGAGTGGGCCCTAACCCACATGTCTTTTCCCAGGATCTTACCTAAATCTTCCAATTTTTACCGGAGCTATTCTCAAATCTCTTAAAGTTTGACGTAAGAATGAATTATCATCAGTCAAATGTCTTCTCCAAGATCTGTCAAAACCTTTTCATCGTTGGTTCAACCTTTCTATTTATCATTTCGGAGTATCTCAACAATTCACAGTGGTGCTTCTCGTCGCCATTCTCAGATTTTGAAGACCGAAGAAGAGTTTTTTTCCTCCATATCTTATCCGTTCTCTCAAAGATTCGTCATTCTAGCTTGTTGCCATCCTCTCATAGTTGTTTTTGGATTGTGAGAATTCTTTTCACCCATCCGGAGCTATTCAAGAGTCTTCTCAGTTTGTTTTTTCCGGAGTACATCATTTCAGGTTTATTCATTCTCAGAATTCAGTTATCATTCTCCAATCTTAATGGTGCATCGTTCAAGTGATCTCTAATCAGTCATGATCCCTTCGTTCTCATGTATCTAGATTGTCTCAAGCATCTTCGTTCTTTTTATAATTCTTCCCGGTGTTTCTTTATCTTTACTTCGTTCATTTCCAATTCTTACAGTGGTTCGTTCAAGATTCACTTACATGGTTATCATATTAATTCGTTCGTTGTTTCAATTCATACCGGTGGTTCGTTGAAGACCTTCTCAAGTTTGATTTATATCTCTTTTAATCCTTTCAACGAGGATAAGTGGTATGCCAAATCCGCTGCTTGTCATCAATTTAAATTGGTGAAGGATAAGCATAATATAATTCTTATTCTTGTTTCATCGAGTAAATTCAATTCCTTGTTCCGGAGGCTCATCAAGCTCTCGGTTTTCAATTGTTTCATCTTCTCTGTTTCCCGGAGTTCCAACCTTTTTCAATTATTTCACCACGGAGATTCATTTAAATTGGTACAAGGATTCACCTTGTGTTTTCAACTACCCTTTCATTCCGTTTGATCATTCTTTTATTTAACGGAGTTCTTCATTGGGGTTCTACATGATGGTTCATCAAGGAATTATTTCCTTCTCGAAGTTTTCATCGAGATTCTTTTAAGGAGCTCAAGCATTCTTCTTGTAATCCAGAGTGCAATTCTTTCTTCCGTACCATTGGAGGTGGTATTATGTCATTCTTGATAATTTTCCTTCGTGCTTCATGTTTCTCAAGCTATCAAGAATGAGGTATTTTAAATTCATCAACCTCTTCGTTGGAATTATCTTGGGTTATGTTTCACCTAAAGCCTTCCCTAAGGATTGTTGCTATTTATGGTGCTTATAAATGACCCAAGTTCTTCATTTATCCTCCCAGTGAAATAAGTTTCTCGTCTTCTTGTTCATATCAATCCAATCTTGTTTCGTTAGTGGCAGTATTTCACCTCAAGAAGTTGAGATGTTCTCCATAAGGCCACGACAAGTATATTCTTTTCGTTGTTGGTTTTCCCAACAACTCTATTCGTGTAACATCCCAAATTTTCAATTTGGAATGTTATACAGTAGATCATCATGCATAGCATATTTTCTTGCATTTTGGTCGATCCTAGAAATTTCACGCAACTCAAGGACCCTCGGAGAGAGTTGGGGATTTCGTCATTTTCATATTTGAGTTTTCTCAAATTTTGAAAAGAGGATCATTTGATTTATTTATTTCATCTTCAATTATTTTCCAACATCAAAATATGAGAGAGGGAAATAATATGACTTTTCCCAAATTTAGGAAAAAAGAAGATTTAATAAATAAATCAAAATTTGGATTTTTCCGGATTTTAGTTGCATTTTATTTGGATTAGGGAAAAATGCGTTTTTAAAATTTGCATCTAGGCCCCGAGAAAAGTTCATTTTGTTCGACTCATTTTTAGGAGTCGGGGAAAATTTACTTTGGGATTTTTGGAGTTCGTTTAGATTTTCTTTTCTTTGTTTTTTCGGCGCGCATTTCTATTTTTTTTTAAAAAATCGCAGCGCCCCGCCTGGGCCAAGGCCCAGCCGGCCAGGCCGGCCCATCCGCCCCCTCGCGCGCAGCCGCCGCCGCCTCCGAGTCTGGCTCGGACTCCGCTGCCGCCGCCCCTTGCCTTACCCCCTCCCCCAAGCCACCCTTCCCCCCCTTTATATACCGCCCCTCCCCCCTCTCCTCCCCACACCGCCGCCCGCAGCCCCGCAGCAGCAGCAGCAGCAGCCGCCGCCGCCGCCTGCCACTGCCACCGCCGCCGCCGCCTGCCAGCGCCGCCCGCCGCCCCGCACCTCGCCTCGCCTCGCCTGCCCCGCTGCCGGAGCCCCTCATCGAGGTAGCCGCCGCGCCGCGCCACCCCTCCCCTCGTTCGGTTTTTTTTCTAAAAAAACCATTCCGGTTTCTTTTCGTTTCGTTGTTTCGGTTTTTTTCGAAACCCTAGATCGGTTTTTCATTTTTTTCGGTTTAGTTGTTTAGCGACCGTTCGTCTTAACGAACGTGATCACCGGTTATTCTCAGTTAACGAACGTCCGTTCATTTATCCGTTCGTCGTTTTCTTTTTCGTCGGATTTATTCCGTGATTTTCTGATCGCAATTTCAGATCCGAACTTCGTTCTAGTTTATCTTCCCGCTCGTTTATCAGAATCAGGTGATTCAAGCGCCTGGAGTTTCGTTTCGAAACTGCCGTTCCAACTAATCAACTTAAATAAGTTTTTGCTACTGTAAAATTTGACCTAGTTTCAACTTGCTAGAACCGAGTTGTTTTCTTCCGCCGTTTGTTTTCCGTTGCTTTGTTCGGTTCGTTCTTTCTTTGCAACCGGAGTTCTTAAGATGAACTTTCTGGTTCGATCTCTTGTTCGAGTTTTACCTGTGCATTAGATGAGTACTTATTGTATGCTTGTTGTTTGTCTACGATAGATTACCCAGAGTGCGCCGCCTGTTACTTCGAATCTCTAGGTCTCGCGGATCATCAGCAAGGCAAGTAACACTTTGATCATACCTTTTCTACAACCCAGTTTTATTGCATTAGATCAATCCTCACACATTGCATGATTAGGATCTAATTAAATTGTGGGATGGGAAGTAGATGAGGTAGTACCTATTACCTGTATTATTATGAAACCTTTGGGAGTTACTTCTACGTTTGCTTATTATGCCATGCTATGCTAGTAGACGTGGATTGGGTGAGTGATATCCATGACAGATGTGAGTATTGTTAATTAATGGTTTATCTAAGGTGGCTACTTAAACACATATCTGGGTGGATTGAGGCACCTGGTTTCTATCAGGACTTGCCTGTTTTACTTTTGGACCGCCACCCAGGCTCAAAGGGATCATAAGATCTTTCATGCTAGAAACTTCCGTGTGCAGCAACAAGCCATTATGGGCTCTGGCATAGTTGATTGAGTCGTGCAAACTCTTACAGGGTAGACTAGCAGATGTAGGGGAAAGTAGGTGTACCGGTCTATCCATCGTAAGGTGCTAGCGCTTCTGAAAGACTGTGTCTCGGTCATCCGTTTCTCAAACACCATGTAGGGTGAGAAATCCAATGGAGGCGGTCGAGTCTTGTGGGGAAAAGTGCGCAAACCTCTGCAGAGTGTAATAAACTAATCATGATTAGCCGTGTCCCCGGTTATGGACATCTTGAGTATCTAGTACTTGAATATCATGTGAATCTCATCATGTTACTTCTAATTAATATTGTTGGGTTTTAATTATTCACCTAATTGGGATCGGAATGCTGTCAACCATTCTTGATGTTCAACTACCATGATAGTTAAATAAATTTATTCCTTTGCAGTAGGGAAAAACTGGCTTTACGCAAAACTGTAACCATAGAGCTTTCCACCAGCCAAACATGCATATAGCATAGTTCATTTCTGTACATTACTCTCTATGTGTTACATTGCCAGCATATTCCATGTGCTGACCCGTTTTCGGGCTGCAACTTTCATGTTGCAGACTTTTCAGACGACGAGTAAGGTGCTTTTAGGTCGTGGTTCTATACTCAGTGATGCCATTGGAGTTGATGGACCCATTTATCTTCCAAGTCTTCCGCTGTTATCGATATTAGATGGCCTTAAGCCATATTTATTGTAATAAGTTCTCTTTGAAACATCAATGTAATGAGTGTGTGATTGCTACTCTGCTATAAATCCTTCGAAGTACTGTGTGGTGTCAGCATTACTGATCCAGGGATGACACCGGAGCACAGAGGCTTGATCCATTCGGGTCGGGTCGCCACAGAGATGGTATCAGAGCACACGCTGACTGTAGGACACGACCACTAAGTTAAAGCCATAGATCACTATTCTCTTCTAATTTTCTAACTCCTCATCTTTTCTACTCTTTTAGGATGATGGATGCGAAGATTAAGTACACTCAACCAGATGAAAGCACACCTTTTGGATTTCACTTGAAGGAAGTCACCAAGTACCTGAACATTGGACTACCAAGCTTCACCGGGACCTTCAATGCCACTCTGCCTGAAGAGGAGCGTTGGAAGATTCAAGCTCAAGTTCCAGGAAGGACATTCGCGCCA
The DNA here is from genome assembly GCA_034509565.1 of Triticum monococcum. NCBI lineage: Eukaryota > Viridiplantae > Streptophyta > Magnoliopsida > Poales > Poaceae > Triticum > Triticum monococcum. Next base: position 357,273,119 of record CM067845.1, on the reverse strand, counting down.
ATCACGAAGCCCATAGATAGTGTTTTCAATGCACCAACCTGGAGTCTAGGAAAGAGCATGGCAGCTCATATCACCATAGGACGCATTGGAGAAGTTTACCAAGAAGACCTCAAGGACACTATCTACCAGATTTGCGGACGCCGAGATGAACAATGGGAGTTAGTCAACACCAAGAAGGATAGATCCATTGCAGCATTCATCCAGGAGTTAAACCAGCACATTCGACGCCACGAGAACCAGATGTGCAATGATATGATAGAGTTGAAGAATGCGAAGGCAAGAATCATCGAGCTAGAAGGAGAACTGAAGGCTACACGCAAGGACTACATGGACGAAATCGTAGCTCTAGCAAGGCACAATGGCGATCTTAAGCAAGAGATTGAAGAACTCAAGGGGAAGTTAGCATCCAAGAAGGGATACATGTACGTCGCATGTCCGGACAACTACATCATCCTCGACGACACCGATTCGGATCCAAGTGAACCCGACTTTGAAGACGAAGCTGGAGCAGACATCATGGAGTCTTCCACCGATTCAAATTTCTAGATGACCACCAAACATTAGTAGTATTTCCCCCATGTATACATTATAGTTCGAGCACTTTTGCGATAGTTCTAGACCGCTTGTATGCCCTTGTTTGATTGAATGAAGTGATTTTGTGTGCATTTTGCTCATGTGCATTGGGGTAGTGTTTACTCTTTAGACCTCACTCTATTCTTAATTCTCGTCTTTTCTAAAAATCTTAGATGCCTCCGAGACGTGACAAAGGATTTCCACCGGAGCTCACTCAGTTGATCTAGCAGCAGAATCAATTGATGCAATTGTTAGTCCAGAACCAGCAAAACAACAACAACAACAACCCACCTCCACCACCGCCACCTGTTGACCACTTAGCCCGTTTCCTTAGGATAAATCCGCCGGTGTTTTCCAGTAGCACTGAGCCAATAGTAGCAGACGATTGGCTCCGCAAGATAGGAAGGGAGTTGACCACTGCAGAATGCACAGATGGTGAGAAAGTGAAGTTTGCCGCACACCAGCTTGACGGACCCGCGGAAGCATGGTGGGAGAATTTCACAGCCACTTACCCAGTTGACACTGTCACATGGGATCAGTTTCAGCAAGCTTTCTGCACTGCCCATGTTTCAGCAGGAGCTATGGCCATAAAGAAGCGTGATTTTCGCAACTTACGCCAAGGAGGAAGGACAGTTGGCCAGTACGTTGACGACTTCAGCAAGTTAGCACGTTATGCCCCAGATGATGTTGCTACAGATGCAGCTAAGCAGGAGAAGTTTCTGGAAGGATTGAATGATGAGCTAAGCATGCAGTTGATGGTAGCAAGTTTCAACAACTACCAGGAGTTGGTAGATCGTGCCATCATGATTGAAGGGAAGCAACATCAGATTGAGAACCGCAAGAGGAAGTATGGACAGGGGAAGTATAACTCTGGAGCCCAGCAGAAGCCCCGTTTTACCCCTAAACCGAGAATTCAGTTTCAGCATACCCATGGAGGAGGTAGTTCGCACAACCATAATGGCCACAAGAATGGTAATGGGAATGGAGGAAGCAACGGCCAAAATCGGACCATCCCATCAACCCCAGCCAAGAGAGATCTGAGTCAAGTCACCTGTTTCAAGTGTTCCAAGACTGGACATTATGCAAATGAATGTCCTGAAGGCCAGAATGGAAATGGCAATGGAAGCTCAGGGAAGAAGCCGAACCCTTTCAATAGGGGACAGGTGAACCACGTTAACGTGGAGGAGGTTGCAGATCAGCCTGATGCAGTAATCGGTAAGTTTTTGGTTAAGTCATTTACCGCACTCGTTCTTTTCGATACTGGTGCATCGCATTCATATATATCAAGGGGATTTGTGGAAAAGTATAGCCTGCCCACTAGGATTCTTAAAACACCTATGCTAGTAAGCTCGCCAGGAGCAGAGTACATGACCAGACAAGGATGTTTTCAAGTGCCATTAAGCATAGGAAGGCATGTTTTCCCAACTTAATCATTCTGGAATCCCAAGGTCTGGATGTAATTCTCGGTATGGATTGGCTGTCGATGTATGGAGGAAACATCGATTGCGCTAGTAAGACAATTTTGCTCACAACGCCAGAAGGAAGAAGGATCAAGTATGTATCCCGACATGTGCCAAATAGGACACAAGTAAATTCTTTATCAGGAGTTGTGCAAGAAGAAGTACCAGTGGTGAAGGATTACCCTGATGTATTTCCTGAGGAATTGCCAGGAATGCCACCAGATAGAGATATTGAATTTTTGATTGAGCTTTTGCCAGGCACTGGGCCAATATCAAAGAGACTGTACAGGATGCCAGCAAAAGATTTGGTGGAAATTAAGAATCAGATTAAGGAGTTACTGGAGAAAGGTTACATACGCCCAAGTTCTTCGCCTTGGGGATCACCCGTACTTCTAGTGGAGAAGAAGGATGGATCATTACGGATGGTTGTTGATTACCGTGGATTAAATGAAGTAACCATCAAGAACAAGTACACACTGCCAATGATTAATGATCTGTTTGACCGTTTGCAAGGAGCTAAAGTGTTCTCCAAGATCGATTTGCGATCGGGATACCATCAGTTGAAGATTCGAGAACAGGATATTCTGAAGACAGCTTTTAACACGAGATACGGATTGTACGAGTATACCGTTACGTCATTTGGACTAACTAACGCGCCTGCCTATTTTATGAACCTGATGAACAAGGTATTTATGGAGTTTTTGGATAAGTTCGTCGTAGTGTTCATTGATGACATTCTGAGTTTCTCAAAGAATGAAGATGAGCATAAGGAACATTTGCGTTTGGTTTTGGAGAAACTAAGGGAACATCAGTTATATGCCAAATTTAGCAAATGTGAGTTTTGGTTGAAGGAAGTAGGATTCCTCGGACACGTTATATCCAGAGAAGGGATAGCAGTTGACCCCACAAAGGTTGAGACCGTAACCGAATGGGAAGCACCAACGATAGTTGGAGAGATCCGGAGTTTTCTTGGACTCGCAGGATACTACCGGAGATTCATTGAGAACTTTTCAAAGATTGCAAAGCCTATGACGGAGTTGTTGAAGAAGGATACTAAGTTCAAATGGACTGAGGAGTGTGAGGCTAGTTTCCAGGAGTTGAAGAAACGTTTGGTTACCTCACCAGTGTTGATTTTGCCAGATCAGACCAAGGATTATGAGGTGTATTGTGACGCTTCACGTCGAGGACTTGGAGCAGTGCTTATGCAGGAAGGTAGAGTTGTTTCATATGCTTCACGATAACTGAAGCCTCATAAGTTGAATTATGCCACACATGATTTGGAGTTAGCAGCCGTAGTGCATGCATTGAAGACATGGAGACATTTCCTCATTGGAAATCATTGTGAGGTGTACACGGATCACAAGAGTTTGAAGTACATTTTCACGCAAAAGGAGTTGAACCTCAGACAAAGGAGATGGTTGGAGCTCATCAAGGATTATGATATGAGATTGCATTACCATCCCGGAAAAGCTAATGTAGTAGCTGACGCATTGAGCCGTAAGAGCCATGTCAATACGTTAATAACGGAAGAAATACCCAAGGAGTTATCAGAAAACCTTCGTGAACTAAGTTTAGAGATAGTTCCGAGAGGCTATGTAGCAGCATTGGAGATTCAGTCAACATTGATGGATAAAATTAGAGATGCTCAGAAATCTGACAAGGAAATTGCTTCTATAAAGGAGAAACTAAGCAAAGGAAAAGCAAAGGGATTTCGTGAGGATGAGCACGATACCCTATGGTTTGAGGACCGTGTTTATGTGCCAAATGACCCGGAGATCAGGAAGTTGATTCTGCAAGAGGCACATGATTCACCCTATTCGATTCACCCAGGAAATACCAAGATGTATTTGGATTTAAAGGAAACATTCTGGTGGACTGGAATGAAGAAGGATATTGCAGCATATGTAGCAGTTTGTGATGTGTGTCATAGAGTGAAGGCAGAACATCAGAAGCCAGTCGGATTGTTACAACCATTGCCGATACCCGAATGGAAGTGGGATAAGATAGGCATGGATTTTATCACAGGACTACCCAGGACGAAGGCAGGCTATGACTCGATATGGGTAGTAGTTGATCATTTGACGAAGGTAGCACATTTCATTCCAGTTAAGACCACTTACACCAGTGCTAAGTTGGCAAAGATATACATGACTAGGATCATTTGTTTGCATGGAGTTCCGAGGAGTATTGTATCAGACAGAGGAACCCAATTTACCTCAAAGTTTTGGAATCAGATGCATGAAACTTTGGGAACCAGGCTAGAGTTCAGCACCGCTTTTCATCCGTAGACGGATGGACAGACCGAGAGAGTCAATCAGATTTTGGAAGATATGCTGAGAGCTTGTGCACTATATTATGGATCTAGTTGGGACGATAACTTGCCGTATGCGGAATTTTCCTATAACAATAGTTACCAAACCAGTTTGAAAATGGCACCTTTCGAAGCTTTATACAGAAGGAGGTGCAGGACACCGTTGTCATGGGACGAAGTTGGAGACCGTCAGTTGTTTGGACCCGATTTGATTAAAGAGTCTGAATAGAAGGTGAAGTTGATTCGCGATAGGCTCAAGGTAGCCCAGTCCAGGCAGAAGAGCTACGCAGATTCTAAACGCAAGGAGACAGTTTACGAAACCGGAGACAGAGTTTATCTTCGAGTATCCCCACTTCGAGGAGTTAAGCGCTTTGGAGTTAAGGGAAAATTAGCACCACGTTTCGTTGGACCATATAAGATCTTGCAACGTATGGGAGAAGTCGCTTATACGTTGGAATTACCAGAGGGACTGTCAGGAGTTCATGATGTATTCCATGTTTCTCAGCTGAAGAAATTTCACGCCGAGATGGCGGAGGTACCGCTAAGAGATACAGTGCCGCTTGAAGCGATTCAGTTGAAGGACGACTTAACGTATGAGGAGAAACCAGTCAAGATTCTCGATTTTGCCAGCAGAGTTACCCGCAGCAAGGTTATCAAGTTTTGTAAAGTTCAGTGGAACCACCACTCGGAGGATGAAGCCACCTGGGAGAGAGAAGAAGATTTGCTCAAGGACCACCCTCGCCTATTTTCTAGCCAACCCGAATCTCGAGGGCGAGATTCATCTTAAGGGGGGTAGGTTTGTAACATCCCAAATTTTCAATTTGGAATCTTATACAGTAGATCATCATGCATAGCATATTTTCTTGCATTTTGGTCGATCCTAGAAATTTCACGCAACTCAAGGACCCTCGGAGAGAGTTAGAGATTTCGTCATTTTCATATTTGAGTTTTCTCAAATTTTGAAAAGAGGATCATTTGATTTATTTATTTCATCTTCAATTATTTTCCAACATCAAAATATGAGAGAGGGAAATAATATGACTTTTCCCAAATTTAGGAAAAAAGAAGATTTAATAAATAAATCAAATTTTGGATTTTTCCGGATTTTAGTTGCATTTTATTTGGATTAGGGAAAAATGTGTTTTCAAAATTTGCATCTAGGCCCCGAGAAAAGTTCATTTTGTTCGACTCATTTTTAGGAGTCGGGGAAAATTTACTTTGGGATTTTTGGAGTTCGTTTAGATTTTCTTTTCTTTGTTTTTTCGGCGCGCGTATCTATTTTAAAAAAAATCGCAGCGCCCCGCCTGGGCGAAGGCCCAGCCGGCCAGGCCGGCCCAGCCGCCCCCTTGCGCGCAGCGCGCAGCCGCCGCCGCCTCCGAGTCCGGCTCGGACTCCGCCGCCGCCGCCCCTTGCCTTGCCCCCTTCCCCAAGCCACCCTTCCCCCCCTTTATATACCGCCCTCCCCCCTCTCCTCCCCACACCGCCGCCCGCCGCCCCGCAGCAGCAGCAGCAGCGGCCGCCGCCGCCGTCGCCTGCCAGTGCCGCCCCGCACCTCGCCTCGCCTCGCCTCGCCTGCCCCGCCACCGGAGCCCCTCGTCGAGGTAGCCGCCGCGCCGCGCCACCCCTCCCCTCGTTCGGTTTTTTTCTAAAAAAAACTGTTCCGGTTACTTTTCGTTTCATTGTTTCGGTTTTTTTGGAAACCCTAGATCGGTTTTTCATTTTTTTTGGTTTAGTTGTTTAGCGACCGTTCGCCGGACCGTTCGTCTTAATGAACGTGATCACCGGTTATTCTCAGTTAACGAACGTCCGTTCATTTATCCGTTCGTCGTTTTCTTTTTCGTCGGATTTATTCCGCGATTTTTTGATCGCGATTTCAGATCCGAACTTCGTTCTAGTTTATCTTCCCGCTCGTTTATCGGAATCAGGTGATTCAAGCACGTGGAGTTTCGTTTCGAAACCACCGTTCCAACTAATCAAATTAAATAAGTTTTTGCTACTGTAAAATTTGACCTAGTTTCAACTTGCTAGAACCGAGTTGTTTTCTTCCGCCGTTTGTTTTCCGTTGCTTTGTTCGGTTCGTTCTTTCTTTGCAACCGGAGTTCTTAAGATGAACTTTCTGGTTCGATCTCTTGTTCGAGTTTTACCTGTGCATTAGATGAGTACTTATTGTATGCTTGTTGTTTGTCTGCGATAGATTACCCGAAGTGCGCCGCCTGTTACTTCGAATCTCTAGGTCTCGCGGATCATCAGCAAGGCAAGTAACACTTTGATCATACCTTTTCTACAACCCAGTTTTATTGCATTAGATCAATCCTCACACATTGCATGATTAGGATCTAATTAAATTGTGGGATGGGAAGTAGATGAGGTAGTACCTATTACCTGTATTATTATGAAACCTTTGGGAGTTACTTCTACGTTTGCTTATTATGCCATGCTATGCTAGTAGACGTGGATAGGGTGAGTGATATCCATGACAGATGTGAGTATTGTTAATTAATGGTTTATCTAAGGTGGCTACTTAAACACATATCTGGGTGGATTGAGGCACCTGGTTTCTATCAGGACTTGCCTGTTTTACTTTTGGACCGCCACCCAGGCTCAAAGGGATCATAAGATCTTTCATGCTAGAAACTTCCGTGTGCAGCCACAAGCCATTATGGGCTCTGGCATAGTTGATTGAGTCGTGCAAACTCTTACAGGGTAGACTAGCAGATGTAGGGGAAAGTAGGTGTACCGGTCTATCCATCGTAAGGTGCTAGCGCTTCTAAAAGACTGTGTCTCGGTCATCCGTTTCTCAAACACCATGTAGGGCGAGAAATCCAACGGAGGCGATCGAGTCTTGTGGGGAAAAGTGCGCAAACCTCTGCAGAGTGTAATAAACTAATCATGATTAGCCGTGTCCCCGGTTATGGACATCTTGAGTATCTAGTACTTGAATATCATGTGAATCTCATCATGTTACTTCTAATTAATATTGTTGGGTTTTAATTGTTCACCTAATTGGGATCGGAATGCTGTCAACCATTCTCGATGTTCAACTACCATGATAGTTAAATAAATTTATTCCTTTGCAGTAGGGAAAAACTGGCTTTATGCAAAACTGTAACCATAGAGCTTTCCACCAGCCAAACATGCATATAGCATAGTTCATTTCTGTACATTACTCTCTATGTGTTACATTGTCAGCATATTCCATGTGCTGACCCGTTTTCGGGCTGCAACTTTCATGTTGCAGACTTTTCAGACGACGAGTAAGGTGCTTTTAGGTCGTGGTTCTATACTCAGTGATGCCATTGGAGTTGATGGACCCATTTATCTTCCAAGTCTTCCGCTGTTATCGATATTAGATGGCCTTAAGCCATATTTATTGTAATAAGTTCTCTTTGAAACATCAATGTAATGAGTGTGTGATTGCTACTCTGCTATAAATCCTTCGAAGTACTATGTGGTGTCAGCATTACTGATCCAGGGATGACACCGGAGCATAGAGGCTTGATCCATTCGGGTCGGGTCGCCACAATTCGACCCCTCTCCTAAGGATGCCTTTTCAAGCTCAATTGTTGTGGTAGAAGTGGCATTTTCTTCTCAATTCTTTTATTCCAATGATCTATCTTCTGTTATTTTCTTCAAGAGGCATTGTGATGTTGTTGTCTTCGTCCCATCAACTCATTTTGCCAAGTTCATATTCTTTTCCTTGCTTATCCCATCTAACCGGAGTGTCGTGCCCTCTTTTCAATTCTATCATCTTATCAAGTTTTACCACCCTTCTCAACCGGAGTGCTGTCCGAGACCTTTCTTACCCCTTGCCCCATTCTTTTCATAGTTTTGGAGGCAGTGTGTTGTGATATCATCAAGTATCTTCTCATCTTATCAAGTTCTTATTCAATCCTCCTTCTTTTCATTCGGAGTGATGCCCGAATTTGTTCTTCCTTGTTACTCTTCCCTACCGAAGTGTTTTCAACTTTGTTCTTCTTCGTTGTATTCTTTCTTTAAATTTGTTCAACTTTTCAAGGTTCATTGGTTTCACTAGTTTGTCAAAGAAGCAACTTAGTTTTACCTCTTCTCTTTCTCTTTCGTTTTCCCTCCGGTGCCATTCAAGATCTCGGGACGAGATCCTCTCGTAGTGGTGGAGTGTTGCGACGCCCCGAGACCGATGTGCCAGGTGTCTTCCAGCTATTCGCTGTCATTTCCATGTCATTTTCTTGCGTGTTGCATTAAATCATGTCATCATGTGCATTGCATCATCATGTTTTCAAAACTTGCATCCGTTGTCCGTTGTGAGTCCAGACACACTCGCACGTGCCCGCGGCATGTCCGTAATATAATTTTATAAGTGGCCGAAATTTTTTTTCGGAATGGGATGAAAGTTGGCATGTGGTCTTGTTATAGTGTAGGTAGATCGCCTGCCAAGTTTCATCGCATTCGGAGTTCGTTGATGCCCCAACGGATAACTATAGCGACATTATAGTCGGTCAAAACGTCGGACGTTTTCGGTCTCCGGAAACAGTTGCCGGGCTGCACTCCTCTCCTCTCATCTCAGCCTAACCTCTTTTCACAACCCACATGCAGCCCACCTAAACCCCCCTCCGTTCCGGACCGTCAGATCGCGATCGGAGGCTCCGAAACGCTCCTAAAACCCCCTAAACCCAAACCCTAGCCATCCCTGCCTATATATGGACAACCCCCTTCCAAATTTGGTAGCCTAGCCCTTCCCCTACCTCCCTGCCGCCTCCCTCCTCAAATTCCGTGCCACCAGCCGCCTTCCCCCTCCAAATTCGGCGCCAACCACCTCACCAGCGCCACTTGGCAACGTCCCAGTGGCTGCGCTGCCACCCAGCCGCCGGATCGGCCTACCGCAGGCCGCCACCTGGCTCCCGATCGCCCTACTTCGCCGTGGCCCTGCAAGCCCGCATCTGGCCGGCCGCTGCCGATCTGAGCCTGAGTCCACCCACGCGCACCCGAGCTCCCCACTGCCTCGCTCATCTGGATCGGGAGGAGCCCGGATCCTGACCTCCTCCTCACTCCGGCAACAAGTGCATCCACCGCAGCCGGCCGGTCGCCGGACCTCCTCCAGGCTAGTGCATCTCCGCCTGCTCTCCCTTCTCGTTGCTTTGACCTCATCCCTCTCCCTCACCTTGCACACTCTCTCCTGCCCTGCAGGGAACCACCGCCATCTCATACAACTTCCGCAGCCGTCGTCAACCACCCATGGATGCGCCGACCCCGGATCCGGCCACTCCAGCTTCCTTCGCACCGGATCCGAGGGATCCCGTCCGTCGTATGCCGCCGCGCCCCTCGCTTCGATGGAGCTTGAAGACCATGCCGCCCCTGCTTTCCCTCGATCCCCTCTGGATCGAGGAGGAGGAGGACGACGACAAGAACCGTCGATGCGTGGGCTACGGCCTGGCCAGCCGACCCAGCCTCTCCAAGGCCCAGCTCGTCCCTCCTGGAACCTCTCCACAGTTCTGGGCGAGGCCCATGGTGAGAGCAGATCCGACCCGACATGCCTTTTTTTCATAGAACGTTTTTCCTTTTTTTCCAGAGACTACAGTTTTGCAGGAAAACCCTCCATGTACATGCATTTAATAACTCATCATCCGTGCACCGGTTTAAAATGAATTATATATGCAAGTTGCTTAGAATTTTGTCTAGTTTAATAATATGCAACTTTCATCTATGATTAAAATGATGTTTTCATAAATTTTGCCCCTATGCCATGTTAAAATGCTTTAATTCAGAACTAAATAACCGTAGCTCCAAATTTAATAAACTTTATATGCAAATGGGGTAGAATTTCATCTTGCATGTATAACAACTATAAAATATGGTTTAGGGCAAAACAGTACCAAACCGTAAAATATGCACATGAGTTTTTTTCCGGAATTGTTGTTTGTTATTTCCGGCCTCATTTAAACTTGCCTAGATAGATAGTTTCTTTATTGCTTCATCTCTTGCCATGCTAACAACATTTAATCTTGTTGGGTACATAAACGAGCGAGAACTAAATAAGTCATGTGGTGTTTTCTTCAATATGCGACTCCGTTGCATAATGAGCTCCACTTAATTTGTAGGATTGTTTGTGCACTTTGCCATGCCATGCTTCTTTAAACCGAAAATGCATCATACTTGTTGTGCATCATGCCATGTTGTTGTAGTGGTTGTTTACTATGTTGTTTGCTTTCTTTCCGGTGTACTTCTTCTCGGTAATCCGGTAACGTCGTGATTGTGAGGACTCGTTCGACTACGTCGGTTTGTCTTCTTCATGGACTCGTTCTTCTTCCTTGCGGGATTTCAAGCAAGATGACCATACCCTCGAAATCTCTTCTATCTTTGCTTGCTAGTTGCTCGCTCTTTTGCTATGCCTATGCTGCGATACCTACCACTTGCTTATCATGCCTCCCATATTGTTGAACCAAGCCTCTAACCCACCTTGTCCTAGCAAACCGTTGTTTGGCTATGTTACCGCTTTGCTCAGCCCCTCTTATAGCGTTGTTAGTTGCAAGTGAAGATTGAAGTTTGTTCCTTGTTGGAACATGGAGATGTTGTTCCTTGTTGGAACATGTTTACTTGTTGGGATATCAGAATATCTGTTATTTAATTAATGCATCTATATACTTGGTAAAGGGTGGAAGGCTCGGCCTTATGCCTGGTGTTTTGTTCCACTCTTGCCGTCCTAGTTTCCGTCATATCGGTGTTATGTTCCCGGATTTTGCGTTCCTTATGCGGTTGGGTTATAATGGGAACCCCTTGATAGTTCACTTTGAATAAAACTCCTCCAGCAAGGCCCAACCTTGGTTTTACCATTCGCCACCTAGCCTCTTTTCCCTTGGGTTAGGCCAGCCCAAGGGTCATCTTTATTTTAACCCCCCGGGCCAGTGCTTGTCTAAGTGTTGGTTTGAAATGGGCAGCCTGCGGGGCCACCTCGGGGAAACTTGAGGACTGGTTTTACTCGTAGCTTGACCTATCCGGTGTTGCCCTGAGAACGAGATATGTGTAGCTCCCATCAGGATATCGACGCATCGGGCGGCTCTGCTGGACTTGTTTTACCATTGTCGAGGATGTCTTGTAACCGGGATTCTGAGTCTGATCGGGTCTTCCCGCTAGAAGGAATATCCTTCATTGACCGTGAGAGCTTGTGATGGGCTAAGTTGGGACACCCCTGCAGGTATTTGAACTTTCGAAAGCCATGCCCGCGGTTATGGGAAGATGGGAATTTGTTAACATCCGGTTGTAGAAAACCTGAAGTTGACCTTAATTAAAATACATCAACCGCATGTGTAACCGTGATGGTCTCTTTCCGGCGGAGTCCGCGAAGTGAACACGGTGTTGGAGTTATGCTTGACGTAGGTTGTTCTAGGATCACTTCTTGATCATAGTTGCTCGACCGTGCTTTTGCCTTCTCTTCTCGCTCTCGTTTGCGTATGTTAGCCACCATATATGCTAGTCGCTTGCTGCAGCTCCACCTCATACCTTTACCTTACCCATAAGCTTAAATAGTCTTGATCGCGAGGGTGTAAGATTGCTGAGTCCCCGTGACTCATAGATACTTCCAAAACCAGCTTGCAGGTGCCGTTGAACCATGCAGACGATGCAACCAAGCTCAAGGAGGAGCTCGATGAAGATCTTGTCCTTTGTGTTGTTTCGTTCTAGTTGATCAGTAGTGGAGCCCAGTTGGGGTCGATCGGGGATCTGTGTAGCATTTGGGGTAGTCTTCTTTTATTTTGGCTCCGTAGTTGGGCCTTGATTATAACTGGTTGATGTAATGCTTTATTCATGTAATTGTGTGAAGTGGCGATTGTAAGCCAACTATGTATCTCTTTCCCTTATGTATTACATGGGTTGTGTGAAGATTACCTCACTTGCGACATTGCTTTCAATGCGGTTATGCCTCTAAGTCGTGCTTTGACACGTGGGAGATATAGCCGCATCGAGGGTGTTACAAGTTGGTAATCAGAGCCTTCCCCGACCTCAGGAGCCCCTTGCTTGATCGAATCGTTGGTGTTATTGAGTCTAGAAATGTTTTGAGTCATTTAGGAATTATATATATCGGAGAGTTAGGAATTCTTTTTACTCCTCAGTCCCTTCGTCGCTCTGGTGAGGCATCCTGACGTAGAGTTTTGACTCTTCTCTTCTCAAATTTCACTAATTTTTTTAGGATCACGCGGGTATCTTGGAATCTGAAAGTGCGTTATATCGACTAGAGGGGGGGTGAATAGGCGATTTTTATGAAAGTCTTCAAAACGTGAAGGTTATGAAGACAAACAGTACAGATATGCCTATCACTTAAGCAGCAGAAGTTAGATTACACTAGGCAAGCCATGGTCAAGTATTCAATAGAGTGAAAGCACAAGACAAGTAGCTGCAGTGTAATAAGGATCAGCTAGGAAGAAGTTATGAAGCCAAACAAATCATACAGTTATGTTCTGAAGACAGAAGATAAAGCAAGCATGCAATGGCTTCACAATGTGTAACAGTAAGTAAAAGGAAGTGAAGATGAAACCAGTGACACGCTGAAGACAATGATTTGTTGGACCAGTTCCAGTTGCTGTGACAACTGTACGTCTGGTTGGAGCGGCTAGGTATTTAAACCAAAGGACACACAGTCCCGGACACCCATTCCTGAACACGCAGCTCAGGACACCCAGTCCTCACCGTTTTCTCCTTGAGCTAAGGTCACACAGACCTCGCCCAATCACTTTGGTAAGTCTTCAAGGTAGACTCCCAAACCTTCACAGACTTCGTTCACCGGCAATCCACAATTTCTCTTGGATGCTCAGAACGCGACGCCTAACCGGCTGGAGGATGCACAGTCCTCAAGTCTAACAAGTATTCAGATCACTCAGACAAGAAGACTTAAGTGATGCCCAATTTACTCTGGCTCTGGGTGGTTAGGGCTTTTCTCCTCGCTAGGAATTTTCTCTCAAAGGCTTCGAGGTGAGTTGCTCTCAAACGACAAAAGCCGTGCACTGAAATCTGAGCAGCCAACCGTTTATGGTTGTAGGGGGTGGACTATTTATAGCCACTGGGCAACCCGACTTGATTTGTCCGAAATGACCCTGGGTCACTAAGGAACTGACACGTGTATACCAACGGTCAGATTTCAAACTCACACGGCAACTTTACTTGGGCTACAAGTAAAGTTGACTTGTCCGACTCTGGACAAGATTTTCTCTCATAATCTTCGCTCGAAGATATAGGTTTTGAATTAGGCATCACTTCAGTCATTCTGTCTGGTTCTCTTGGACCCCACTTAACAGTACGGTGGTTTCTATGACTCAACACAAATGAAATAAAACTACGAAGAATCTAAGTCTTCGAGTTCCATAGGCTTCACGTGGTGTCTTCTCTTGTCATAGTCTTTAATGTGAATATCTTCGTATACCACCATTGTCTTCAATGTCTTCGTACATTTTTAGGGGTCATCTCTGGTAGTAAAACCGAATCAATGAGGGACTTCTACCTGTGTTATCCTGCAATTCTCACAAACACATTAGTCCCTCAACTAGGTTTGTCGTCAATACTCCAAAACCAACTAGGGGTGGCACTAGATGCACTTACAATCTCCCCCTTTTTGGTGATTGATGAAAAACTAGTTGAAGTTTTCAACGGGGAATATAATTTGTGAAATTGTAAAGGAATTGTCTTCATAAGCTGCAAGGGCTCCCCCTGAAGATGTGCATATAAGTGATTTGCTTCTGGAACGCAAATGCACGTGGCAGGTTGTACTTGTGGAAATCCACTTCAACTTATGATGACAATCCACTATGCATGTAAAAGTATATGAAGAGAATGACATGCATAATGAAAAATGGACGTCTGCGGAATGATCTAAGTGCGAAATTAATCGTCGTACATGCGGAATTTATCTTCGCAAAACATAGTGGCAAACAAGTAGCAGACGACCATCGAGTTGAAGTGTTACAACCCAAAGAACCAAATGTAGCAAAACGAGAGTTGTAAACACGAAGCAAAATGTAGCAAAATATAAAGGCACCCGCCCATAGTGACCTGCTTAAAGACTATAAACATCATATGCTTCTCCCCCTTTTGTCAGTGATGACCAAAAAGGTTTGAAGACATAGAGTTTTCTACGCGTTCCCAGGCGCAGCAGGGTCGGTGGAGGTGTTTGGCGGTGCAGACGAGCTTGGTGCAGATTCAACGCGCGCTGAAGGAGGTGGAGGTGATGTAGCGTCGTCTTCTTCGTCGATAATCCGTGCAGTCACCGTGGCAGCAGAGGAAGAGAACTCCGAATCTTCAAGTGATGGAGTTCTGCGTAGCATTGCCCTTCAAGGAGGCGTGGAGTCAAATTTGAAGCGCTCTGTGAAGCCATCCTCTTGAAGTTCAGCTTCAGGACACATCATCGTGATTCCTTTCCAAGTGCGGCGACAGGTTTCGTGTGCAACAAATGCATTCTTGGTTGCAAGATTTCTGATTCGATTGACGTCCTCCATGATGCTTTTCATCTGCCTCTTGAGCCAGTCGTGATGCCTGTCCTGCTTTTGGTGAAGAGCCACAAGAAGCTCTCGGTCATTGAGGGCACGAGCGCGCTTCTTGGGTCACTGAGCAGCTGGACTGTCAGTGGCTTCAATAGATGCAGGGACACGTGTGATGCCAGCCAACGGATACACTCCGGAGATGGCTGCAACACCTTCATCATTCTGAGTGAAGCTTTGGTGTTCTGCATTCTGAAGACTTAATGGTTGCTTGGCAGGCTCAGGATATATAGCTTCAGCAGAGGTGTCCACATCTGGCACAAAGATCCGATGGTTGCGGGCTGAGGGCTGATATGAAATCGCAGAATGAAGCTTGATCAGCCTCATAACCCAAGGAGCATAAAACTTCAAGCCAAATAAATCTGAGCCGGATGCCGCAAGCTGGCGTATGAAGAAGTCCTGCGCATTGAAGCATTTGCCATGAAGGATGTAGAATATGAGAGTCTTCATTGCACCTTCAACCTTGGCATGTGGAGAGTGTCCCTTGATGGGCCAGAGAGTTCGCCTGATGATGTGATTTATGGTTCTGGGCAGGTACTCTAGGTCTTCAACGAAGAACTCAGTTGGATAGGGTGCATCATGGGGCAATGGCTTCATCATTGAAAGCATCTGACTCATATTTGGTTTAGGCCTCTGGAATATGCTCTCAATTGCTTCAGCATGTAGTTGGGAGCCTTCCTCGAAGAATTTTCCAGGAGTGGGCAGGCCGGTAAGCTCAATGATATTGAATGCATTGGCTTCATGATGGACATTGCCGGTCATCCACTCCAGGACCCAAGTCTTCGGATCTCTGTTGTAGCCTTTGATATGAAGGGTGGCATAGAATTGAAGCAGAATCTCTTCATTCCAGTGCTCTTCGTCTGTGATAAATGGCAGCAAACCCACTTGCTTGAAGCAATCCAGTGCTTCTTCCAGGCCGGGCAGACCAGCAACAGCTTCAACCTCAAGGCACTTGTGCGGGAAGATGCGGCCTTGGTTGTATAGGATGCATGAGTAATAGCTGCGTTGTGGATAGCTCCAGAACCTATCTGATACAATCCGTTCCCTTGAATAAGGGTTCTTGGAGCTGTTGAAGAACGTATTATCTGCCCTGAAGCTATTGACGTTAAAGGAGCCAGGAGCTGATGCAGGACCTGGGAACCTTGGCAGTTGTGGGATCGGCTTCTGAACCTGAGGCCTGTGTGCAACATGATAGTTGAATTGTGGACCGGTAGCAGACTCAGGCACAGAAGTGTCAGGAGCAGTAGCTTCAGTGTCTTCTGAAGCTGTTGTTGGGGAGGGCTCCACATTGGCTTCAATGTTGGTGGTGGCAGCATCCATATTTTCCGCCTCCACTTGACTAGCTGGAGGGTCAGACTCAGGCACGTTCTCCTGGAGAACGGTTTCTTGGTGGAGCGGGGGAGTGGGTTCTGGTGGTACTTCTTCATTGTCTTCGGCTGATGCAGCCGGAATGTCTTCAGCCAAATCTTGAGGCCACGGTCCCTTGCGAAGCCTGCGGAATGCAGACGACGCCTTTGGAGTTGGAGTGGGCTGGACTTCAGATTCTTCTTCTTGTGGGCGATCCGCCTATGATGCAGCTTGTGCGATTGGCGTCACAGGACGACCAATGCTGATCAGTTCGCTTGTCTCAAGCTGAGGAAGGGCTGCATCATCTTGTACATTGTCTTGGTGACCAATGTCTTCAGCAGCGTTGGGCTCGGCTGCTGGAATGTCTTTAGCTTCAGGAGCCTCTGTGGGAGCAGGCTCATGAACTGTCAGCTGACGATCTGCGTCAGGATAGATGACAAAGAGAGGTTCAACTATCAAGGGCTCCATGGGAGCAGCCCGAGCTTTCTTGATCTTGCGCTTCTTCTTGGTGGGGTCAGAAGGAGAGGCTTCAGAGTGTTTCATCTTCCTTGCTTCAGCCTCGGCTGTTCGTGTCTTCTTGAGCTCTGAAGCGGTTGACCGGCTCTTTGGCTTCGAGCCAGTCATAGCAGTGGGGAAGACAATCGGAGCAGCCTCTTGTCTTGGTGCCTCTGGTTCAGGCACAGCAGGCTTCTTCTTCTTCTTCGCGGCCATCCTGGGGTCGATGCCTGGACGCCCAAGTGCCTTGCGTTTTTCGGCCTCATTGTAGGCCTGCACACATCGATCAGCCAGAGTCTTCATTCGCTCCCGCGAACCCTGAGCTTCTGCACGCTTCTTCAGAAAGTTTTCCTTTAACTCGTGCAACATGATCTTGAAGTCCTTGACTTCTTGCACGCTTAGCCTGGCCATATGCTGCTTGAACTGAGCCTTTTCAAAATCAATTTTCTGCTTCAGTTCAACAATGCTCTGGGCAATTGCAAGTTCTGAAGCAATAGCGCCTTGGAAAGCGACGCTGAGGCCAATGGGCAGCTGCAGATCATCGAAGCTGATATTTGGTGTAGCAAACCACTCATCGATGAAGTTGTGGATGATGGCGACATCAAACAGAGGCAGATTGTTGAAGATTTCAGCCTCCTCCTTGCTCTTGATGAGCTGCTCAAGAGCGTCATCTCCAAGATCTTCATCACTTGACAGATCAATGGTTTCGCTGCGCAGAATGGCAGCAGCTGTGAGCTCTTTGCCTGTGTGTGGCTGAGGCTTCTTGGCTTCCTGGGGCTTGGAGACTCTTGATAAGTCTTCAGACTGCACACTGGCTTCAGGAGGTGCAGTTGCCAATGGCTTCGCCCTTGAGATTTTGGGTGAAGGGGTCTGCTTTGAAGCTTTTGGCTTCTTCATCTGCTTTGGCTTCGGAGCAGCAGGCGCTTCATCAGATTCAGAGTCAGCAGGAGGGTCATTGACTGCAGTCCCTTGGACTAAGATGCGGGTGATGAGGCCCTCAAGATTTGCATACGGACCGATGATATTGGGGTCTGCCTCGCGTGTGCCATCTGCCCTTGGTGCGGAGGGACCAGGGTTGAAGTCTAAGCCCAATTTCTTTTTGTTTTGCTTCGCTGACCTCTGGGAAAACTGGAAGTTGCGCTTGAACAGATTGTCGTCACGACACCAGAGTAGTGACAACGGATGAGCATCAGCAGGCTGCGGTCCTCTGACCATGCATGGATAGAAGCCTTGAGCAATGGCTTCATCTCTGGACCTGGCCACGAGATTTTTGTATAGTACATCTCCCCATGGTCTCTTGATGGCGCTTTTCTCAGAGTATTCCTTGGTGACGAAGCGGTATTGGAACCATTACTCCGCCCAATAGCGTCGAATCCATTGGATTCGTGTCTTGCGCTGATTGTAATCCTCTTCAGGATCTGTATTGTACAGCTCTGAGAGGTCATCTGGCAGATCTCTTGATGTTTCCCCTCGACGCTTTCTGCCACCCTTCCTTGCTGGTTTTTCTGCAGCCATAAACCTTAACTTGGAAGGCTTCACGATGTTCAAAGGCTTCAAAGGCTTTCTTTTGCTGGACCAACAGGAACTGGCTTCAGGAGAATTGATGTGACGCTGTAAGAACTCTACAAATGAATGCAGACTATGAGAACCAAAAGATTCTCCCACGGACATGTACCTGTGATAGCATTAAGGTGCGAGGGAAGGGGAAGAGGTCAGATGCATTCTCAGAAGATTTTGAAGATAAATCAGTTTAGAAGACATTGACCTCATCGTGCGAAGACATTCACTTATAGAAAAAGAAGTTGGTTCCAGATTTGTACAAACCCATAGATCAGTACAAGTGAGGAATCTAACTACTTCATGAAGCACAAGTGAATATACTAGGCAAGTTATGAGATGCAGACTGAGAGAGATCTAACTTGTGTGAATAGAAACTTCTTATGGAAGAAAGTGACCGAACTATAGGATCAAAAGAGGCTAGACGGAGTGGGAGATGAGGCCGAGCAGTTCGATCCTCCGTGCCCTAACTTGGCGACGGAAGACACCTACGGCGACGGCGGAAAGAGTGATGTCCGCGGTCGGCGTGAAAACGGCATCGGAGAGGTTGCGGCAGTGAAGCGCTTCGTCGCCGGCGTCGTCGAGAGCTAGCGGTGGCGCTAGGGTTCATGCGAGGGAGGAAGAAGGAGATAATGACCGCAGTGAGGGTGTATTTATAGTCACAGTGGCGGCACTGCGCTATTACACAGGTGCCCCTAGCGATTCACATCTGAACAGCACGTGGCCATCATGCGGAGTCTCGGGGGCAGTTCCACATCCCACGCACGCCTGGATTGTCGGGTGGTCGTTCCTACTTCTTTGGATTTCTTGTGGATGAATGAGCATTGAAAACAGTTTTAAAGTTTGTCTCTGTGTCTTCTGCTGACAAGGACGCAGAGAAGACATTCGACAGTTTCAATAGGATGCATATGACTTGGAGAGATAGAATTTGAGATAGAAAGCATAGAGAGATTAGGGTCCGATCACATTCACTTAGTTCAAAAGATTCAAAACAAGAATACATAGCTGTAAGTGAATGTTGTAGAGGACAGAACACTAGTATATATATATATATATATATATATATATATATATATCTATATAATCCACGTAGTGAAGATAATCATGAAGACATGTTGGGAATGAAACCAAACCAAATGTGAAGACATTGCAAGGTAACGCCGTGAGTGAAACACTTCAAAATAGAACGTTTGGTGGTGGCGTTACCCACTGTATAGGAAGTATTAGACCCAGACACGGCGCACAATTATTGTGGCGCTCCGAAGTCAATTTCCACATTAATGTATTCACACTTAGCATGTATGTCTTCATTGATTGAAGATATACGTTACTTCGTGTGTTGCACATCTAAGTCATCAATATGCATAAGTGTTAGGATGTGTGCCTGATCACAGGACATTTGAGGTTTCCAAGATAGTTAGCTCACACCATAACTTGCAAAATCTCTTCTCATCCAAGGGCTTGGTGAAGATATCTGCCAATTGCTCTTCAGTGTTGACGTGTATGATATCAATATCTTCCTTTGCAACATGATCTCTGAGAAAGTGATGACGAATTTCAATGTGCTTTGTCTTCGAGTGCTGAACTGGATTGTTGGCGATCTTGATGGCGCTTTCGTTGTCGCAATAAAGAGGCACTTGCTTCAGATGAATGCCATAGTCCTTGAGAGTTTGCTTCATCCACAGAAGCTGAGCGCAGCAAGATCCAGGAGTAATGTATTCAGATTCAGCAGTGGAGAGGGATACACAGTTCTTCTTCTTTGAAGACCAACATACAAGTGATCGTCCCAGAAAGTGACATGTGCCTGATGTAGACTTCCGATCAACCTTATCACCGGCATAATCAACATCCGAGAGTCCAACCAGATCAAACTCTGAGCCCTTTGGATACCATAACCCTAGAGTTGGGGTGTGAGCCAAATATCGAAGAATTCGCTTCACTGCTAAGTGATGCGACTCCTTTGGTGCCGCTTGGAATCGAGCACACATGCAAACACTAAGCATAATATCCGGCCTAGATGCACATAAATAAAGCAAAGAACCAATCATGGAGTGGTATACCTTTTGATCGAACTCTTTACCATTGTCGTCAGGACCCAGATGATGTTTGGCGGGCATTGGTGTTGTGAAGCCTTTGCAGTCTTGCATACCGAACTTCTTCAGGCACTCTTTGAGATACTTCTCTTGAGATATGAAGATGCCATTGCGTTGTTGCCGTATCTGAAGACCGAGGAAGAACTTCAGCTCCCCCATCATAGACATCTAATATTGCTCTTGCATCATGTATCCAAACTCCTCACTGTACTTCTGATTGGTGCAGCCGAAGATAATGTCATCCACATATATTTGGCACACAAACAGTTCACCATCATATGTCTTCGTGAAGAGAGTGGGATCTAGGGAGCCAGGTATGAAGCCTTATTGAGCTTATAAACCATGTCAGGATGTTTTGGATCTTCAAACCCAGGTGGTTGTGCAACATACACTTCTTCTTCAATCTTGTCATTGAGAAAGGCACTCTTCACATCCATTTGATATAAAAGTATGTTATGATGATTTGCATAGGCCAGCAGTATACGGATGGCTTCAAGTCTGGCCACAGGAGCAAATGTTTCATCGAAGTCAATGCCTTCCACTTGAGTATATCCTTGAGCAACGAGACGAGCTTTGTTTCTGACAACTTGACCAAGCTCATCTTGCTTGTTGCGGTATATCCATTTGGTGCCTATTATGTTATGCTTCCGTGGATCAGGACGCTTAACCAGTTCCCATACATTGTTCAGCTCAAACTATTGAAGCTCTTCTTGCATAGCTTGAATCCATTCAGGTTCCATGAAAGCTTCTTCAACTTTCTTGGGTTCTATGATTGACATGAATGCGAAGTGTCCGCAGAAATTTGCCAGTTGAGTTGCCCTTGAACGAGTCAGAGGACCAGGTGCATTGATGCTATCAATTATTCTGTCAATCTGCACTTCATTGGCAACACGAGGATGTACAGGGCGAAGACTTTGCTCTTGCTGATCTGTGTTGTCGTTGGGAGGAATGTCTTCAGGCTGAGCATTGTCTTCATGTGGATCAGGTGCTGAGATGATAGTTCTTCTTCAGGATGAGCTTCAGAAGGTATAATCTCTCCAGTTCCCATAAGCTTGATTGATTCACTAGCTGGAACTTCATCTAGCAGATTTGGCAGTTGCTCTCTTTGTGAACCATTGGTTTCATCGAACCGCACATCCACTGTTTCAACCACTTTGTAGTGAAAGAGATTGAAGACTCTGTAGGAGTGCGAATCCTTTCCATATCCAAGCATGAAGCCCTCATGTGCTTTTGGTGCAAATTTTGAGGTGTGGTGTGGGTCCTTGATCCAACATCTTGCGCCAAATACTCTGAAGTAACTGACATTTGGCTTCTTGCTAGTTAGGAGTTCATAAGATGTCTTGTTCAGAAGCTTGTGAAGATAAACACAGTTGATTGTATGGCATGCAGTGTCAATGGCTTCAGGCCAGAATTTTCTTGGAGTCTTGTATTCATCTAGCATTGTTCTGGCCATCTCAATGAGTGTTTTGTTCTTGCATTCGACGACGCCATTCTGCTGTGGCATGTACGGAGCTGAGAATTCATGTGTGATGCCCAATGTGTCTAGATATGTATCAAGGCCAGTGTTCTTGAATTCAGTGCAATTGTCACTTCTGATGTGCTTTATCTTGGCGCCATAATTGTTCATAGCTCGATTTGTGAAGCGTCTGAAGACATCCTGCACTTCAGTCTTGTAAAGGATTATGTGCACCCAAGTATATCTAGAGTAATCATCAACAATGACAAAGCCATAGAGGCAAGCAGTAGTGGAAAAAGTTGAGTAGTGAGTGGGACCAAAAAGATCCATGTGAAGCAGTTCGAAGGGTCGAGTAGTGGTCATGATTGTCTTCAAGGGATGTTTTGCCCTTGTCATCTTCCCTGCTTCACAGGCACCGCATAAGTGATCTTTCTTGAACTTGACGCCCTCGATGCCTATGACATGCTTCTTTTTCGCAAGGGTGTGGAGGTTCCTCATGCCAGCATGCCCAAGCCTCCGATGCCAAAGCCAGCATTCTGAAGCCTTTGCCAGAAGACACACTGCAAGCTGTGGCCCTGCTGAGATATCTACCACATACAGATCATCTTTCCGATACCCTTCAAACACTAGAGACTTGTCAGATTCCATTAGTACTAGGCAACGATATTTTTCAAAAATTACAATCATGTTCAAATCGCAAAGCATTGAGACAGACATTAAGTTGAAGCCAAGGGATTCAACAAGCATGACTTTATCCATGTGTTGATCCTTTGAGATTGCAACTCTTCCTAGACCCAATACCTTACTTTTACCAATGTCAGCAAATGTGATGTGGCTCTTGTCGGATGGACGTAAGGTTGAGTCCATAAAAAGACTTCTTTTGCCAGTCATGTGATTTGTACACCCACTGTCAATAATCCATTCTGAAGACTCTGAAGACGCTGGTGTCGTACCCTACAGTGCAGTTAGGGGGATAGGCTTCACGAAGAGAATTGTGAAGGAAAAACATTTGGCGAACCAGTGGGTTATGAAAACTTAGATCCAGGTTAGGACTAATAGGGAGAGTAGCATGCGATTCAGGTACGAAATACATAGTGATGCCATTCGGGCATTTGATCTTGCGCCCCACAAGATTTTTAAGGTCCCCAGCAATAGCGTCAGAAGATTTTGGTTTTCTGCTGGAGACCTTTCCCTGCAAAAGAGAGTTAAGCTTTCTTAACCACCCACATCTTCAAGGGTGGCTTAGAAGCAATAAGTCTAAGTGCAGCATCTGAGAATTTTGGCTTTGGAGCCCTAGCAAACAGTCTAGCAGGCGGGCAATAGTACTCATAAGAATAGGCAGAATAGTTCTTGGTCATATGAACATGACGGTTTGAAGAACCGCTCTCATATTCATACGCTTGAGTATGGTTTCCCTACAAAACATTTGCGTTAGTGTGACTCAGGTGAGTCCTCTGTCTGTATGAAGCCTTTGGACCATATGCAGCCTTTGGTCTGGGGTTTGTCTTCTTCATGTGAGGTGTCATCAGGACATTCACAGGAAGATTCTCCAAACACCTTTTTGGAACCCAGATCTTCTTCATAGGTGGTCCATTCCTGCAGTTAGTACCAATGTACCTGACAAATACTTCACCATTCTGATTTTTGAACAGCTTATAGTTTGCATCAAAGGATTCATCAATGATAATGGGGTTAGCACAAGTGAAGCCAGATAGATTGGATGGATCTGCTAAGGATTCCTTTGCAGCAATCCATGTGGTTTTGGGGTACTGCTCAGGTTTCCAGTAAGAGCCATCTGCATTAATTTTCCTCACAAACCCAACACCCTCTTTCCTAGGGTTTCGGTTCAGAATCTGCTTCTTGAGGACATCACATAATGTCTGATGTCCTTTGAGACTTTTGTACATCCCTGTTTCAAGCAATGTCTTCAACCTAGCATTCTCATCAGCAATAGCAGTGGTATCCTCAGCAGAGGGGCTAGTTACCACTTCAACAGTTGAAGATATTGCAACAGAAGTAGCAGTGGAACATTCAGCAGCAGAAGTAGCATTATCACGCTCAATGCATTTAAGGCATGGTGGTTCAAATCCTTCCTGAACGGAACTGATCTGTTCGGCGCGAAGTGACTCGTTTTCCTTTTGAAGATCTTCATGAGCCGCTCTCAATTTCTCAAGATCTAGCTTCCTTTGAAGATAATCATAGGAGAGCTTTTCATGAGTTGTTGAGAGAGTATCATGACGATCTTCAAGTTCCTGATACTTAACGTGAAGATTTTTTATGTCTTCAATTAAGGATTCAGATCGAGTCATTTCAGCACCCAACAGATCATCGCTTCTGTCTAACAGTTTTTGAATATGTTCCATGGCTTTCTGTTGTTCAATGGCAATTTTAGCAAGTGTTTTGTAGCTGGGTTTTGAATCACAATCAGAGTCATCGTCACTGGATGTTTGATAGTGAGTAGTGAGTGTGTTTACCTTGGCACCGCGTGCCATGAAGCAGTAGGTAGGAGTAGAGTCGTCCTTGTCATTTGCATCGGTGTTGGTGATGAAGTCATTGTCTTCAGTGTTGAAGATGGACTTGGCGACGTATGCTGTAGCCAGACTCGCAATGCCAGAATCAGACTCCTCCTCAGACTCCACCTCTGCCTCCTCAGAAGCGGACTCCTCCTCTGAATCCATTTCCTTGCCAACAAACGCACGAGCCTTGCCAGTTGAGCTCTTCTTGTGTGATGAAGACTTTGAGGAAGACTTGGAAGAAGACTTTGAGTATTTCTTCTTCTTCTTGTCGTCAGAGTCATATTCCTTGCTCTTCTTCTTCTTCTTTCTGCTCTCATTGTCCCACTTTGGACACTCAGAGATGAAGTGTCCAGTTTTCTTGCACTTGTGACATGTTTTCTTCTTGTAGTCATGAGCAGAAGCTTCATCATTCCTTGAGCTTGATCGTGAAGACTTTCTGAAGCCTTTCTTCTAGGTGAATTTCTGGAACTTCTTCACAAGCATTGCAAGTTCCCTTCCAATGTCTTCAGGATCATCAGAACTGCTGTCAGATTCTTCTTTAGATGAGGACACAACTTTTGCCTTCAAGGCACGAGTTCGCCCATAGTTTGGACCGTAGATATCTCTTTTCTCAAAAAGCTGAAACTCATGTGTGTTGAGCCTCTCAAGTATGTCAGACGGATCGAGTGACTTGAAGTCCGGACGTTCTTGAATCATCAGGGCTAGGATGTCAAACGAACTGTCAAGTGATCTCAGCAGCGTCTTGACGATTTCATGTTTGGTGATCTCAGTGGCGCCGAGGGCTTGAAGCTCATTTGTGATGTCAGTGAGCTGGTCAAATGTGTGCTGGACATTCTCATTGTCATTTTGCTTGAAGCGGTTGCAAAGAACACTGATTCTCTGATCTCTCTGGGTTGAGATGCCTTCATTGACTTTGGAGAGCCAGTCCCAGACCAGCTTGGATGTCTTCAAGGCACTCATACGGCCGTACTGTTCCTTGGTCAGATGACCACATATAATATTCTTGGCAGTAGAGTCTAGTTGAGTGAACTTCTTGACATCAGCAGCAGTGACACCTTCTCCAGCCTTGGGAACGCCATTTTCGACGACATACCATAGGTCGATGTCAATGGCTTCAAGATGCATGCGCATCTTATTCTTCCAGTAGGGATATTCAGTTCCATCAAAGACGGGGCACGCAACGGAGACTTTAATTATCCCTGCAATCGACTTAGCTAAAACTCCAGGTGGTTAAACCGAATCACACAGAACAAGGGAGCACCTTGCTCTGATACCAATTGAAAGTGCGTTATATCGACTAGAGGGGGGGTGAATAGGCGATTTTTATGGAAGTCTTCAAAACGTGAAGGTTATGAAGACAAACAGTACAGATATGCCTATCACTTAAGCAGCGGAAGTTAGATTACACTAGGCAAGCCATGGTCAAGTATTCAATAGAGTGAAGCACAAGACAAGTAGCTGCAGTGTAATAAGGATCAGGTAGGAAGAAGTTATGAAGCCAAACAAATCATACAGTTATGTTGTGAAGACAGAAGATAAAGCAAGCATGCAATGGCTTCACAATGTGTAACAGTAAGTAAAAGGAAGTGAAGATGAAACCAGTGACACGCTGAAGACAATGATTTGTTGGACCAGTTCCAGTTGCTGTGACAACTGTACGTCTGGTTGGAGCGGCTAGGTATTTAAACCAAAGGACACACAGTCCCGGACACCCAGTCCTGAACACGCAGCTCAGGACTACCAGTCCTCACCGTTTTCTCCTTGAGCTAAGGTCACACAGACCTCGCCCAATCACTCTGGTAAGTCTTCAAGGTAGACTCCCAAACCTTCACAGACTTCGTTCACCGGCAATCCACAATTTCTCTTGGATGCTCAGAACGCGACGCCTAACCGGCCGGAGGATGCACAGTCCTCAAGTGTAATAAGTCTTCAGATCACTCAAACAAGAAGACTTAAGTGATGCCCAATTTACTCTGGCTCTGGGTGGTTAGGGCTTTTCTCCTCGCTAGGAATTTTCTCTCAAAGGCTTCGAGGTGGGTTGCTCTCAAACGACAAAAGCCGTGCACTGAAATCTGAGCAGCCAACCGTTTATGGTTGTAGGGGGTGGACTATTTATAGCCACTGGGCAACCCGACCTGATTTGTCCAAAATGACCCTGGGTCACTAAGGAACTAAAACGTGTATACCAACGGTCAGATTTCAAACTCACATGGCAACTTTACTTGGGCTACAAGTAAAGCTGACTTGTCCGACTCTGGACAAGATTTGCTCTCATAGTCTTCGCTCGAAGATATAGGTTTTGAATTAGGCATCACTTCAGTCATTCTGACTGGTTCTGTTGGACCCCACTTAACAGTATGGTGGTTCCTATGACTCAACACAAATGAAATAAAACTACGAAGAATCTAAGTCTTCGAGTTCCATAGGCTTCACGTGGTGTCTTCTCTTGTCATAGTCTTCAATGTGAATATCTTCATATACCACCATTGTCTTCAATGTCTTCGTACATTTTTAGGGGTCATCTCTGGTAGTAAAACCGAATCAATGAGGGACTTCTACCTGTGTTATCCTGCAATTCTCACAAACACATTAGTCACTCAACTAGGTTTGTCGTCAATACTCCAAAACCAACTAGGGGTGGCACTAGATGCACTTACAGAATCGTTCCGATGGTTTTGTGACGAGAACATTGTTCTTGGTGCCTCCTATCATTTAGGGGTTGTGGCAGTGTCCCGGGGAGTTGAGCTCCGAGGTGTTGTCGTCACAATTTTATCGTTGCAGTTCTGGAATACCTGAGTTTAGTTTCGCCGACATCGAAAATCTCTTTTATGCAGTTGTTGGTGAGATAACCTCGACGCCACCCAGTACTGGGGCGGGAGTTCGGGAGTATTGCCATAACTCATATAACGGATGCTTTTCGAAGGTTGAGGTAGATGATTTCCGAAGGTTTCTTGGTTATGTGTTGAAGGATGGATACAGCTGGATGTAGGATTTGTTAGTTTGGGTGAGATATTATGCTTCCCCTGTATCCCCAACACCCGATTGCATAACCGGAAAATTTCGGGAGTTTATTAGTGGGAATTCAAGTAGCTGATAGGATATCTTTCCGACAGATGTATGATATGAAATTGGGGTTCGACGTCTAGTGGTCTGCCTATTCACGGTTGGTTTTACAGTGGTCTCGTTGTGTCTTAAAGAGTCCTTGGCTATGCCGACTCAGGGACGCTTCATATGTCATGTGCACTACCTTGTACATGATGGTGCTGTACGATCGAGCCCGTGTAGGCCCCACCATGAAAACTTTGAACGAAATCTCTATCATATGTTTGTTCCGGCTTATCTCGCAAGCCAATCCTTTGTTTTGTTTTGAGTTGTGGTATTCGAGTTGCTTCAATGTCAAGTGTTGATTCCATACCTTCCCTAAGCGGTCTCCTCATATTCCTATGTGAATACTAATCCTTCTTGATCATCGAGATTGTCTTGCCAATCCTTGTTTTCAACCGGTGTGTCTCTCTTCAAGTGGATCCGATCTTTTCAACATCCGCAAGATTCAATCTCAGTTCTTCTCAATGGTGTTTGTTTCATCCGTCCCCAAGTTGCCTTTGTTTTCCCGCCCACCCACCCTTTTTTTTCTTCAAGGAATCCGATGTCTTAATCAAGTATCCTTTTATTCTTGTGAAGTCTCTCCATTCTTTTCCTTCATGTTCTTACCCGGTGATTCTCATGAAGATTTTAATGGAGCTTCAAGTTCGTCACTCTTCATTCATTTTCTTGTCCGGTGGACCCTATTCAAGCTTTATTGATCATATCCTTTTCCTCATTTCTAATGCTTTCTCATGCCGGTGCAATTCTTAATCATTCAGCTCTCACTGTTCAATTGTTCCGGAGTGCTCAAGATATCTCGAAGATTCGTGTTTCCACTTTGCAGTCGTTCAAGCTCTTTCGAGGATGTTCCCTCATTCAAGTCATTTAATTCAACCGGTGCTTTCTCTCTTTTGAATCGTTCTATGATGTTTCTTTTGAGTGGGCCCTAACCCACATGTCTTTTCCTAGGATCTTACCTAACTCTTCCAATTTTTACCGGAGCTATTCTCAAATCTCTTAAAGTTTGACGTAAGAATGAATTATCATCAGTCAAATGTCTTCTCCAAGATCTGTCAAAACCTTTTCATCGTTGGTTCAACCTTTCTATTTATCATTTCGGAGTATCTCAACAATTCACGGTGGTGCTTCTCATCACCATTCTCGGATTTTGAAGACCGAAGAAGAGTTTTTTTCCACCATATCTTATCCGTTCTCTCAAAGATTCGTCATTCTAGCTTGTTGCCATCCTCTCATAGTTGTTTTTGGATTGTGAGAATTCTTTTCACCCATCCGGAGCTATTCAAGAGTCTTCTCAGTTTGTTTTTTCCGGAGTACATCATTTCAGGTTTATTCATTCTCAGAATTCAGTTATCATTCTCCAATCTTAATGGTGCATCGTTCAAGTGATCTCTAATCAGTCATGATCCATTCGTTCTCATGTATCTAGATTGTCTCAAGCATCTTCGTTCTTTTTATAATTCTTCCCGGTGTTTCTTTATCTTTACTTCGTTCATTTCCAATTCTTACGATGGTTCGTTCAAGATTCACTTCCATGGTTATCATATTAATTCGTTCGTTGTTTCAATTCATACCGGTGGTTCGTTGAAGACCTTCTCAACTTTGATTTATATCTCTTTTAATCCTTTCAACGAGGATAAGTGGTATGCCAAATCCGCTGCTTGTCATCAATTTAAATTGGTGAAGGATAAGCATAATATAATTCTTATTCTTGTTTCATCGATTAAATTCAATTCCTTGTTCTGGAGGCTCATCAAGCTCTCAGTTTTCAATTGTTTCATCTTCTCTGTTTCCCGGAGTTCCAACCTTTTTCAGTTATTTCACCACGGAGATTCATTTAAATCGGTACAAGGATTCACCTTGTGTTTTCAACTACCCTTTCTTTCCGTTTGATCATTCTTTTATTTAACGGAGTTCTTCATTGGGGTTCTACATGATAGTTCATCAAGGATTTATTTCCTTCTCGAAGTTTTCATCGAGATTCTTTTAAGGAGCTCAAGCATTCTTCTTCTTGTAATCCGGAGTGCAATTCTTTCTTCCGTACCATTGGAGGTGGTATTATGTCATTCTTGATAATTTTCCTTCGTGCTTCATGTTTCTCAAGCTATCAAGAATGAGGTATTTTAAATTCATCAACCTCTTCGTTGGAATTATCTTGGGTTATGTTTCACCTAAAGCCTTCCCTAAGGATTGTTGCTATTTATGGTGCTTATAAATGACCCAAGTTCTTCATTTATCCTCCCAGTGAAATAAGTTTCTCGTCTTCTTGTTCATATCAATCCAATCTTGTTTTGTTAGTGGCGGTATTTCACCTCAAGAAGTTGAGATGTTCTCCATAAGGCCACGACAAGTTTATTCTTTTCGTTATTGGTTTTCCCAACAACTCCATTCGACCCCTCTTCTAAGGATGCCTTTTCAAGCTCAATTGTTGTGGTAGAAGTGGCATTTTCTTCTCAATTCTTTTATTCCAATGATCTATCTTCTATTATTTTCTTCCAGAGGCATTGTGATGTTGCTGTCTTCGTCCCATCAACTCATTTTGCCAAGTTCATATTCTTTTCCTTGCTTATCCCATCTAACCGGAGTGTCGTGCCCTCTTTTCAGTTCTATCATCTCATCAAGTTTTACCTCCCTTCTCAACCGGAGTGCTGTCCAAGACCTTTCTTACCCCTTGCCCCATTCTTTTAATAGTTTTGGAGGCAGTGTGTTGTGATTTCATCAAGTATCTTCTCATCTTATCAAGTTCTTATTCAACCCTCCTTCTTTTCATTCGGAGTGATGCCCGAATTTGTTCTTCCTTGTTACTCTTCCCTACTGGAGTGTTTTCAACTTTGTTCTTCTTTGTTGTATTCTTTCTTTAAATTTGTTCAACTTTTCAAGGTTCATTGGTTTCACTAGTTTGTCAAAGAAGCAACTTAGTTTTACCTCTTCTCTTTCTCTTCCATTTTCCCTCCGGTGCCATTCTAGATCTCGGGACGAGATCCTCTCGTAGTGGTGGAGTGTTGCGACGCCCCGAGACCGATGTGCCAGGTGTCTTCCAGCTATTTGCTGTCATTTCCATGTCATTTGCTTGCGTGTTGCATTAAATCATGTCATCATGTGCATTGCATCATCATGTTTTCAAAACTTGCATCCGTTGTCCGTTGTGAGTCCAGACACACTCGCACGCGCCCGCGGCATGTCCGTAATATAATTTTATAAGTGGCCGAAAAATGTTCTCGGAATGGGATGAAAGTTGGCATGTGGTCTTGTTATAGTGTAGGTAGATCGCCTGCCAAGTTTCATCGCATTCGGAGTTCGTTTGATGCCCCAACGGATAACTATAGCGACATTATAGTCGGTCAAAACGTCGGACGTTTCGGTCTCCGGAAACAGTTGCCGGGCTGCACTCCTCTCATCTCATCTCAGCCCAACCTCTTTTCACAACCCACATGCAGCCCACCTAAACCCCCCCTCTGTTCCGGACCGTCAGATCACGATCGGAGGCTCCGAAACGCTCCTAAAACCCCCTAAACCCAAACCCTAGCCATCCCTGCCTATATATGGACAACCCCCTTCCAAATTTGGCAGCCTAGCCCTTCCCCTACCTCCCTGCCGCCTCCCTCCTCAAATTCCGTGCCACCAGCCGCCTTCCCCCTCCAAATTCGGCGCCAACCACGTCACCAGCGCCACTTGGCAGCGTCCCAGTGGCTGCGCTGCCACCCAGCCGCTGGATCGGCCTACCGCAGGCCACCACCTGGCTCCCCATTGCCCTACTTCGCCGCGGCCCTGCAGGCCCGCATCTGGCCTGCCGCTGCTGATCTGAACCCAAGTCCACCCGCGCGCACCCGAGCTCCCCATTGCCTCGCTCATCTGGATCGGGAGGAGCCCGGATCCCGACCTCCTCCTCACTCAGGCAACAAGTGCATCCGCCGCCGCCGGCCGGTCGCCGGACCTCCTCCAGGCTAGTGCATCTCCGCCTACTCTCCCTTCTCGTTGCTTCGACCTCATCCCTCTCCCTCACCTTGCACTCTCTCTCCAGCCCCGCAGGGAACCACTGCCGTCTCATACAACTTCCGCAGCCGTCGTCAACCACCCATGGATGCGCCGACCCCGGATCCGGCCACTCCAGCTTCCTTCACACCGGATCCGAGGGATCCCGTCCATCGTATGCCGCCGCGCCCCTCGCTTCGATGGAGCTTGAAGACCATGCCGCCCCTGCTTTCCCTCGATCCCCTCTGGATCGAGGAGGAGGAGGACGACGACAAGGACCGTCGATGCGTGGGCTACGGCCTGGCCAGCCGACCCAGCCTCTCCAAGGCCCAAGGCCCAGCTTGTCCCTCCTAGCACCTCTCCACAGTTCTGGGCAAGGCCCATGGTGAGAGCAGATCCGGCCTGACATGCTTTTTTTTCATAGAACGCTTTTCCTTTTTTTCCAGAGACTGCAGTTTTGCAGGAAAACCCTCCATGTACATGCATTTAATAACTCATCATCCGTGCACCGATTTAAAATGAATTATATATGAAAGTTGCTTAGAATTTTTTTCTAGTTTAATAATATGCAACTTTCATCTATGTTTAAAATGATTAAAATGATGTTTTCATAAATTTTGCCCCTATGCCATGTTAAAATGCTTTAATTCATAACTAAATAACCGTAGCTCCAAATTTAATAAACTTTATATGCAAATGGGGTAGAATTTTGCCTAGTTTAACATGGTGGCATCATCTTGCATGTTTAATAACTATAAAATATGGTTTAGGGTAGAACAGTACCAAACCGTAAAATAGGCACATGAGGTTTTTCCGGAATTGTTGTTTGTTATTTCTGGCCTCATTTAAACTTGCCTAGATAGATAGTTTCTTTATTGCTTCATCTCTTGCCATGCTAACAACATTTAATCTTGTTGGGTACATAAACGAGCGAGAACTAAATAAGTCATGTGGTGTTTTCTTAAATATGCGACTCCGTTGCATAATGAGCTCCACTTAATTTGTAGGATTGTTTGTGCACTTTGCCATGCCATGCTTCTTTAAACCGGAAATGCATCATACTTGTTGTGCATCATGCCATGTTGTTGTAGTGGTTGTTTACTATGTTGTTTGCTTTCTTTCCGGTGTACTTCTTCTCGGTAATCCGGTAACGTCGTGATTGTGAGGACCCGTTCGACTACGTCCGTTTGTCTTCTTCATGGACTCGTTCTTCTTCCTTGCGGGATTTCAGGCAAGATGACCATACCCTCGAAATCACTTCTATCTTTGCTTGCTAGTTGCTCGCTCTTTTGCTATGCCTATGCTGTGATACCTACCACTTGCTTATCCTGCCTCCCATATTGTTGAACCAAGCCTCTAACCCACCTTGTCCTAGCAAACCGTTGTTTGGCTATGTTACCGCTTTGCTCAGCCCCTCTTATAGCGTTGTTAGTTGCAGGTGAAGATTGAAGTTTGTTCCTTGTTGGAACATGGAGATGTTGTTCCTTGTTGGAACATGTTTACTTGTTGGGATATCACAATATCTCTTATTTAATTAATGCATCTATATACTTGGTAAAGGGTGGAAGGCTCGGCCTTATGCCTGGTGTTTTGTTCCACTCTTGCCGCCCTACTTTCCGTCATATCGGTGTTATGTTCCCGGATTTTGTGTTCCTTACGTGGTTGGGTTATAATGGGAACCCCTTGACAGTTTGCTTTGAATAAAACTCCTCCAGCAAGGCCCAACCTTGGTTTTACCATTCGCCACCTAGCCTCTTTTTCCCTTGGGTTAGGCCAGCCCAAGGGTCATCTTTATTCTAACCCCCCCGGGCCAGTGCTTGTCTAAGTGTTGGTCTGAAATGGGCAGCCTGCGGGGCCACCTCGGGGAAACTTGAGGGCTGGTTTTACTCGTAGCTTGACCTATCCGGTGTTGCCCTGAGAACGAGATATGTGTAGCTCCCATCAAGATGTCGGCGCATCGGGCGGCTCTGGTGGACTTGTTTTACCATTGTCGAGGATGTCTTGTAACCGGGATTCCGAGTCTGATCGGGTCTTCCCGCTAGAGGGAATATCCTTCATTGACCGTGAGAGCTTGTGATGGGCTAAGTTGGGACACCCCTGCAGGTATTTGAACTTTCGAAAGCCGTGCCCGCGGTTATGGGAAGATGGGAATTTGTTAACGTCCGGTTGTAGAAAACCTGAAGTTGACCTTAATTAAAATACATCAACCGCATGTGTAACCGTGATGGTCTCTTTCCGGCGGAGTTCGGGAAGTGAACACGGTGTTGGAGTTATGCTTGACGTAGGTTGTTCTAGGATCACTTCTTGATCATAGTTGCTCGACTGTGCTTTTGCCTTCTCTTCTCGCTCTCGTTTGCGTATGTTAGCCACCATATATGCTAGTCGCTTGCTGCAGCTCCACCTCATACCTTTACCTTACCCATAAGCTTAAATAGTCTTGATCGCGAGGGTGTAAGATTGCTGAGTCCCCGTGACTCATAGATACTTCCAAAACCAGCTTGCAGGTGCCATTGAACCGTGCAGATGACGCAACCAAGCTCAAGGAGGAGCTCGATGAAGATCTTGTCCTTTGTGTTGTTTCGTTCTAGTTGATCAGTAGTAGAGCCCAGTTGGGGTCGATCGGGGATCTGTGTAGTATTTGGGGTAGTCTTCTTTTATTTTGGCTCCGTAGTCGGGCCTTGATTATAACTGGTTGATGTAATGCTTTATTCATGTAATTGTGTCAAGTGGCGATTGTAAGCCAACTATGTATCTCTTTCCCTTATGTATTACATGGGTTGTGTGAAGATTACCTCACTTGCGACATTGCTTTCAATGCGGTTATGCCTCTAAGTCGTGCTTCGACACGTGGGAGATATAGCCGCATCGAGGGTGTTACACATACCTCTTAACACGGGCATGATTCTGGAATATCATTTTCATCTCTTGGAACATCTCATATGCTCCATGGCGTCACCACAAAAAAAAGACACATCCGTGACATTTTGGGCCGAACGAATTTTTTTCCTGTCATACTTATGACACTTCTATGACGATAATTGTGACAGAACCCGGTATCATCATAGATGTGATGGGGTCCTACTTCTATGACAAAAGACCATGACAGAAAATGGGTTTT
Organism: Triticum monococcum; assembly: GCA_034509565.1. Classification (NCBI taxonomy): domain Eukaryota; kingdom Viridiplantae; phylum Streptophyta; class Magnoliopsida; order Poales; family Poaceae; genus Triticum; species Triticum monococcum. The sequence continues at coordinate 357,238,623 of CM067845.1, read as the reverse complement.
TCATCCTGGGCGGGCCAGAGACGCAATTGCATGACATTCCTTGGGCCATCCATGACGGAAAAAATGGTGGTAGAAGCAAGGGCGAGGAAAATATCGGGGAGTTCCCAGTTACGGTGGGTGGTCGGGGGCCAAGCGATGCACGTTTCTCTCATACGTACGTGCGCGTGTGTGCTACCTCTTGAGCATGCGTTGGTTTTCCCTTGAAAAGGAAAGGATGATGCAGCAAAGTAGTGTAAGAATTTCCCTTAGTTTTTGAGAACCAAGGTATAAATACAGTAGGAGACGACACGCAAATCCCTCGTACCTACACAAAGAATTAAGAACCTTGCAACCAACGCGATAAAGGGGTTGTCAGTGCCTTCACGGCCACTTGCAAAAGTGAGATCTTATAAAGATAATAAGATAAATATTTTTGGTATTTTTGTTGTATAGATTGAAAAGTAAAGATTGCAAAATAAACGGCGACATAAATAGCTAATTGACGGTAAATTAATACGATGGAGAACAGACCCGAGGGCCATAGGTTTCACTAGTGGCTTCTCTCAAGATAGCATATTCTACAGTGGGTGAACAAATTACTGTCGAGCAATTGATAGAAAAGCGCATAGTTATGAGAATATTTAGGCATGATCATGTATATAGGCATCACGTCCGTGACAAGTAGACCGAAACGATTCTGCATCTACTACTATTACTCCACACATCGACCGCTATCCAGCATGCATCTAGAGTATTAAGTTCATAAGAACAGAGTAACACATTAGGCAAGATGACATGATGTAGAGGGATAAACTCAAGCAATATGATATAAACCCCATCATTTTATCCTCGATGGCAACAATACAACACGTGCCTTGCTGCCCCTGCTATCACTGGGAAAGGACACCGCAAGATTGAACCTGAAGCTAGGCACTTCTCCCATTGCAAGAAATATCAATCTAATAGGCCAAACCAATCTGATAATTCGAAGAGACTTGCAAAGATATTTAAATCATGCATATAAGAATTCACAGAAGAATCAAATATTGTTCATAGATAATCTTGATCATAAACCCACAATTCATCGGATCTCGACAAACACACTTATTGCGTTTGTTCCAAAAATGATCTCGCTGCTTCCTTGATGTCCACTCCAAGTCTCCTGGATTGCGTTTGTTCCAAAAATGATCCTCGCGAAGGTTTCATTCCGTTTGATATTCCTTTATGCGAAACACTGAAATAGGAAAAAATAGCAATTTGCACTAGGCCTTCGGTTAATAGGTTAGTCCCAAAAATAATATAAAAGTACATAATAAAGGCCATTAAACATCCAAAACAGATGATATAATAGCATGGAACAATCAAAAATTATAGATACATTGGAGACGTATCAAGCATCCCCAAGCTTAATTCCTGCTCATCCTCGAGTAGGTAAATGATAAAAACAGATTTTTTGATGTGGAATGCTACTTGGCATAATTTCAATGTAATTCTCTTAATTGTGGTATGAATATCCAGATCCGAAAGATTCAAGACAAAAGTTTAATATTAACATAGAAATAATAATACTTCAAGCATACTAACTAAGCAATTATGTCTTCTCAAAATAACATGGCCAAAGAAAGTTATCCCTACAAAATCATATAGTCTGGCTATGCTCTATCTTCACCACACAAAGTATTTAAATCATGCACAACCCCGATGACAAGCCAAGCAATTGTTTCATACTTTTGGTGTTCTCAAACTTTTTCAATCTTCACGCAATACATGAGCGTGAGCCATGGACATAGCACTATGGGTGGAATAGAATATAATGATGGGAGTTGTGTGGAGAAGACAAAAAAGGAGAAAGTCTCACATTGATGCAGCTAATCAACGGGCTAGGGAGATGCCCATCAATTGATGTCAATGCGAGGAGTAGGGATTGCCGTGCAACGGATGCACTAGAGCTATAAATGTATGAAAGCTCAACAAAAGAAACTAAGTGTGTGTGCATCCAACTTGCTTGCTCACGAAGACCTAGGGCATTTGAGGATGCCCATTGTTGGAATATACAAGCCAAGTTCTATAATGAAAAATTCCCACTAGTATATGGAAGTGACAAAATAAGAGACTCTCTATCATAAAGATCATGGTGCTACTTTGAAGCACAAGAGTGGAAAAAAGGATAGTAGCATTGTCCCTTTTTTTGGCCTTCCTTTTTTTTCATTTGGCCTTTCTCTTTTTTTGGGACAATGCTCTATTAATGATGATCATCACACTTCTATTTATTTACAATTCAAAGATTACAACTCGATACTAGAACAGAGTATGTCTATAAGAGTGCCTCCGGCGGTGTACCGGGATGGGCAATGAATCAAGAGTGATATGTATGATAAATTATGCATGGTGGCTTTTCCACAAATACGATGTCAACTACATGATCCTGCAAGGCAATATGACAATGATGAAGCGTGTCATAATAAATGAAACAGTGGAAAGTTGCAAGGCAATATATCTCGGAATGGCTATGGAAATGCCATAATAGGTAGGTATGGTGGCTGTTTTGAGGAAGATATAAGGAGGTTTATGTGTGATAGAGCATATCATATCACGGGGGTTGGATGCACCGGCGAAGTTTGCACTAACTCTCAAGGTGAGAAAGGGTAATGCACGGTACCGAAGAGGCTAGCAATGATGGAAATGTGAGAGTGCGTATAATCCATGGACTCAACGTTAGTCATAAAGAACTCACATACTTATTGCAAAAATCTACAAGTCATCAAAAACCATGTATTACACACATCCTCCTAGGGGGATAGATTGGTAGGATAAGACCATTGCTCGTCGCCGACCGCCACCCATAAGGATGACAATCAAAGAAAACCTCATGTTTCAAATTTGTCACACAACGGTCACCATACGTGCATGCTACGGTGAAATTGCAACTATCCCTGGATGGTTTTGGTAATTCCTAGCAACATATAGCTCATTGAGCTAATGCTACTTCAAGATAAATATTTCAGGAAAAACTCAATGATTGGCATGGCATGGATTAGAAAGTGGACCCCTCAAAATGCTAAGGACAAAAGGATTAGCTCAAGCTCAAAGCACAAGACTATACATTACATTTTTAGTGATCCAAGGTCACATTGAGTCCATAGGAAAAGCCAATACTATTAAGAGGGGGTGAGGTGTTTCTTAATGAGGTTCTTGCTCAAAATGCTTAGTGATATGCTCCAGAACCCTCAACCACTTTCTCATATCCAAATATATCCCAAACCAAAAATCAAACTCGGCCCCACCGATTTGATCTATCTGGCGCCACCGAGTTCACTTGACATAGCCACTGCCACAAACCCTAGTCTTTTCGGTCCTATCATAGGGATCTCGGTCTCACCGAGATGGGATTGTAATCTCTCTGTTTCCCTTCATAACGTTTTGGTCCAACCGAGATGAGCGATCGGTCCCACCGAGATTGCAATGCAAACTCTGTGTTTCCCTTTCGTAACATTTCGGTCCTACCGAGAGAGCGAATCGGTCCCACCGAGATTGCGTGACCAACTCTCTGGTTAGTCTATTACCAAAATTGGTCTCACCGAGTTTGTGTAATCGGTCTCACCGAGATTACGTTATGCCATAACCCTAACGATATCGGTCCCACTGAGTTGACATATCGGTCCCACCGAAAACCCTAACGGTCACATTATGAACTAAATCGGTCTGACCGAGTTGTATGATTCGATCCCACCGAGTTTGGTGATTTGTGTGTAACAGTTAGATTTGTGTGGAGGCTATATATACCCCTCCACCCACTCTTCATTCGTGGAGAGAGCCATCAGAACATGCCTACACTTCCAACATACATTTTCTGAGAGAGAACCACCTACACTTGTGTTGAGGTCAAGATACTTCATTCCAACCACATAAATCTTGATCTCTAGCCTTCCCCAAGTTGCTTTACACTCAAATCATCTTTCCACAAAATCCTATCCTATGAGAGAGAGTTGAGTGTTGGGGAGACTATCATTTGAAGCTCAAGATCAAGAAGTTCATCATCAACACACCATTTGTTACCTCATGGAGAGTGGTGTCTCCTAGATTGGTTAGGTGTCACTTGGGAGCCTCTGTCAAGATTGTGGAGTTGAACCAAGGAGTTTGTACGGGCAAGGAGATCGCCTACTTCGTGAAGATCTACCCTAGTGAGGCAAGTCCTTCGTAGGCGATGGCCATGGTGGGATAAACAAGGCTGCTTCTTCGTGGACCCTTTGTGGGTGGAGCCCTCCGTGGACTCACGCAACCGTTACCCTTCATGGGTTGAAGTCTCCATCAACATGGATGTACGATAGCACCACCTATCGGAACCACGCCAAAAATCTCCGCATCTACATTGCGTTTGCTCCCTCGAAACTCCTCCCTTTACCTTCATATGCAATTGTTTTACATTCCGCTGCTATACTCTTAGAATTGCATGTGTAGGTCGTTTGCTTGACTTGTGCTAAGTTGCTAAAATCTGCCAAGAATTAAAATTGGGAAAAGGCTAGATTTTTATTCGATCAAGTAGTCTAATCACCCCCCTCTAGACATACGTTCGATCCTACAAGTGGTATCAGAGCTTTGGTCTCCATTTGCCTTGATTTCCATAGGTTTGGTGATCATAGCCTTGGTTTCACAACCTAGGAGAGTATGGCATCTAGTGAGGGAAATTACCACCGTAGAGGTCCTTACTTTGATGGTACTAATTTTGCTAGTTGGAAGCATAAGAGGAAAATGCATATTCTTGGACATAACCCCACCGTTTGGGCTATTGTGTTTGTTGGCTTGCAAGGTGAATTCTTTGATGGGAGAGAACCAAATCGTGAGGCTAGCGTGGAAGAGTTGAAGATGCTGTAATACAATGCTCAAGCTTGTGATATTCTCTTCAATGGATTCTGCCCCGAAGAATTCAACAAAATCAGACGTCTTGAGAATGCAAAGGAAATTTGGGATACTTTGATTGATATGCACGAAGGTACCGACTCCGTCAAGGAATCCAAATTGGATGTGCTTCAAAGTCAACTTGACAAGTTCAAAATGAAGGATGGTGAAGGTGTCACTGAAATGTACTCTAGGCTTGCTCTCATCACAAAGAGATAGCCAGCTTAGGAAGTGAAGAGACGACCGATAGATTTATCATCAATAAGATCCTAAGAGCCTTGGATGGAAAATATGATACCGTGTGCACATTGATCCAAATGATGCCCAATTACAAAGATCTCAAGCCAACGGAAGTCACTGGAAGGATTGTTGCTCATGAGATGTCACTCAAGGATAAGGAAGAGCTTCACAACAAGTCAAGTGGTGCTTACAAAGCCTCATGTGATGCTCCCACATCATCAAGTGAGAAACGAAACTTCAATGAAGAATTGAGATAATGGTGAAGAACTTCAACAAGTTCTACAAGAGTAGAAGTAAGGAAAGAAGTTCCAAGTCAAGGTCCTACAATGACAAAAGATCTTCAAGTCGTGACGTAATTGCTACAATTGTGGAAGACCCAGACACTACTCAAATGAGTGTACGACTCCCTACAAAAGAAGACAAGATTCCCCTAAAAGAAGAAGTGGGAGAGAAGAATCACCACCAAGAGATAGAAGGAGTAGAGATGACCATTATGAACGAAGAACATCACAGAGAAGCTAGGATTTGGGAAGGAAGGATAAGTCATCAAAGAGTTACACAAAACTAAGACATCAAGCTCACGTTGGTGAATGGGTATCCGGCTCTGACTCCGACGATCACTCCGAGAGAAGTTATCACTCCGACTCTGAATATAATCAAGATGAAGGTGTTGCCGGTCTAGCACTTGTGTCAACCAACTCCTACGACATATTTGACTCACCAAATGAAGGAATTGGAAGATGCTTCATGGCTAAAGGCCCAAAGGTATCACACCCCGAGTATGTTGATTTCAATAGTGATGAAGATGACTTGCTAGGTGATGATGATTTACTTGTTGATAATTCTAGTGATGAAAACTATGATGAACTTGCTATTAATCATGCTAATCAAGAAAAAACGAATGACGATGATAAGAAGGAGATTGAGCGTCTAACTAAAGAGCTAAACACTCTTAAGTTAGCTCATGAAACTACCTTGGAAAATCATCGAGAGATTTTAAAGACTCATGAGAAGCTACGCTTTGAAAAGATCAACCTTGAGCAAGAGCATGAGTTCTTAAAGGCAATCAATGATGATCTTCGCAAGAAAAGTTTCTCTTACATTGCCAAGCGTTTATTCTTGTCTACTTACATGCCACAAGTTAAATCTAGCAACAAGAACAAGAAAGATTCTTCTTCTAGTAGTAACAATAATCATGCTAAACCCAATGATGTTGCTTCTAGTAGTTCTCTTGATTCCACTAATGATTCTCTTAGCCAAGTTACACTTTAGCAAGAAAATAGCTTATTGGAGGAAATTATAGAGAAAGGTGTTTACAAGAGCCTTGCCGGAAGTAAGCAATTTGAGGAAATTGTACGCAAGCAAGGAAGACACAGGAAGAATCAAGGTGTTGGTTTTGAACAGAAGTTCAATGCGAATGGAGTTGAGTGGGAAGAAGATCAATACCCCAAGACGAAATTTTTTCCTCAACAAGATAAGTATGATCCTACTTATTTCTAAGGAACACGAGCTGAAGATGATCTTCCACCACAAGGCCACAAGCAAAAAGGCAAGGACAAGCTTCAAGAGGAGATTGATGCATTTGAAGAAGCTCCCAAAGCCTTGGTTAAGTGGGTTACCAAGACTACATCAAGTTCTACTTCATCAAGTACAACTACAACTCCAAGGATTCCCATCAAGATGGTGTGGATCCCAAAGAAGAAGAACTAGAGAGTTCTTGAGGGTGACTCCGCCAACATACTTCACTCATATTATTTTGGCGAGGACAAGTGCAAACAACTTCCACATCTTGCACTAGTTCAAGGAGTCACAAACCCTCTTGTTGGTAAGACAAGGTACAAGGTAACCTAATGCATTCATGGACATCATCTCATGTGAATATCACTCTATGTCTATGGATATCCTTGTTTGCTCCTTGTGGGACTAACCCGTGTAGGTATTGAAAGTGCAACTCACTCCAATGGATTGCTCCGAATGATCTACGTCAACATTGAGCATCCATATCTTCAACACCTACATGAAGTCATCATCGACAAAACCCAAGGTTAGTTCATCCCTCTTAGGGGGGATATCACATCTAGGGGGAGGTTTACTCTAATCAATTGAGCTAAAGTAACTCTAATGGTGTGAACACAACAATGCTTTATGTAAAAGTGGCAACCCCACTTGTGCTTAAACGATGAGTATGACGTATGATCAAATGTTCTCATTTGACTCCTAAGTCAATATACTCATATATAGATGACCTAGTCATCGCCAAATTGCTTGATAGATGCTAGAGTGTTTGTGCATGCTTTGTCACATATTTCATTTGTCATCTTATTGTGTGAGCATGTTGCTTGCATATTTTACTCATTCAAGGACATCCATTTGTTGCTTTGATTGTTTGGCTCTTTCTCTTTTGCGAAATGGATGGACAAGAATGCCTAAGAACTCCCTCTAGATATATATGCTTTTCTCGTCTCAAACTCTATTCATGCTACATCACAAAGTTTGATCAAGTCAGATTCGAACCACTCTGTGTGAGGAGCACTCGAAGTCCCCAATTCGTCATAGACTTAAACTTCCAAAACCTCTTTGTGCATTTCGGTATGACCGAGTCATCCATTTCGGTCACACCGAGATCACTAAGTTGATCTAGGTTTTCAATCTCGGTGCAACCGATTAGAACTTTTCGGTCACACCGAGTTGCAGTAACCGCTTGCAGTTCTGCATCTCGGTGCCACCGAGTTGTTCCACTCGGTCACACTGACAGGATCAGGTTATATATACTGACGAGTCAAATTTTGGAATTTTTTCCAAAACCTTTCACCCGCGCGTGACCTGCTCTGCCTCCTCAAGTCTCTGGATTGTCCTCTGACCACCAGCGACCTCCCGCCGCGGGTCTCCATCGCCGTCAATGGCAATCTGCCCCGCTGTTGCTGCCGTAGCAAGTTCACCGCCGAAGTAGGGTATGAACTTGATCTTTGTGCTATTCCTTAACTCTGATTCGTAGCACATTGCCTTGCCATGATTCTTGCCACGTATGAAATTATCCTGTCCAGCGAAAACATCCTGTAGATTAGATTTGATTTGAAAATTTAGGGTTAGGTCTCCGCTGAACTCATCTCGGACCGACCGAGTTGTAGAAATCAATCTCACCAATTTGTCTTAAGCCATTGCACATGCTTTTTCGGTCTGACCGAAAATTGCAAATCGGTGTGACCGAGTTCGATTTTCTGTGAAACCCTAGCAGTCTCGGTGCCACCAAACTATGACTCGGTCTGACCGAGTTCACTAGTTTAGGTTCCAAAAGCTGCTTCAGTATCACTTAGTTTACAAATCGGTAGATCCGAAATGCTTTCTGTGAAGAACTAAAACTAAGTTTTTTAGTCATCTGTTTTGCAAAATTCTGCACTTTGTGATGCTCATCTACTCTACCTCATCTACAACCTATTCACAGGGTCCGCTGACAGTTTGCCTGCAAGATGTCTGATCAAAGTGACAGCCAGAACAAGTCTGATGAGCAGGTTCATTTGAGTGAGGGCACTAGTCCCTCTAGCACTTCTGATGAGGGCAGCAGGAGCACACCAAGCAACTTGCCCAAGGCAGCCACCAGAGCAAGGAAGAAGAAGACCTCAGATTCTATGGATGAGGATTATGTGGCTGTTGAGGAAGAAGTCAGCTCCAAGAAAAAGGTGTTGAAGAAAGAGTATGGCTCAGCTTCTACAACAAAGCCAGGGATGCACAAGAAGGCTCCAGCAAAGAGGATTCCCATGTCAAAGGACAGAGCCTCAACTTCTGAAACCTCCAAGCCAACTGAAGAGGCAGTTGGAGAAGGAAAGAAAAGGAAGGAAAGGGTCAAGAAGACCACTGCCAGAGTACTTGGTAGATCCTCCATTATGAGAGATTCAGAAGAAGAGGAGGAGGAAGAGGATGCTGCACCAAATTCTAAGGCTCAGAAGCTTATGGGAGATGCAATCAAGTCAGGGGCTGATCCATCTAAGCCCAAGTCTGCTCCCAAGGCTGGTGCTCAAAAAACCCCGAAGCCTAAGAGGAACACCAAGAGTATACCTGCTGAGGATAAGAACAAGGCCCCAGTGCTTGAAGCTGAAGAAGAAGATGATTCTCATGTTTTGAGGAAGTTGAAGCCCAAAATTCCTGACCACAATGATGCTCACCTAGTCGCTGAGGACATGCACATCAGGAAAGATGCAGGACTGAGGTTGTGGAGACAGTCTGATCCCTATGATGTTAGGAGGAGGACTGCCGTTGACTACAGGTTCCATACAAAGGAACAACAAGATTTCTATGAGACTATTCTACTTGACAAGAAGCCCATAGTGTCTGACATGAAATGGGTGGACTGGGAGTTCATCCGGGACAATGAAGATCACTTCCCTGGAGTGTATGACAACTTCAAGGCATGTGGAGTTGATGAATTCGTTGGACAAAAGCTCACCAAGTGGAATGATGAGTTGATCATGCAGTTCTACTCCACTGCCCACTTATATCCAGATGGGAGGATAGTTTGGATGTCTGAGGGTACCAGGTACCAGTCCACAGTTGATGAATGGGCCAAGCTAATCAATGCCCTAGAGGAACATGAAGATGACTTGGATGTGTATGTCGAGAAAAGGAAAGACCACAACTCAATGGCAAACATGTACAAAGAGATCCCTGATAAGGCTTTGGAAACTCGCAAGCTTGGATATGTGTACTTCTTGTTGTCTGGTATGCCTACCATTAACTGGATCTTAAGGCACACAATGCTACCCAAGTCAGGAGATCACAAGATGATCAGAGGACACTCCATCAACATGCTGCAAATTGTTGATGTTCCCCAGAAGTTCAAAGTTATAAGTTTGATTGTAGAAACGATCAAAAGGACTGTTGCTGATCAAAAGAGGAGTTGTGGGTATGCTCCACATATTCAGGAGCTCATCAACTCTAAGATGGGCACATGGACTTACTTGCTGGACAAGGAGCATCTACCTATATATCCTGAGTTCGAAGACAACACTGTTGTGATGAATGAGGAAGAACCATCATCAGCTCAAGTCCAGGAGAAGAGAGTCAAGGAAAAGGCTAAGAAAGCTGCCCAGATGCCAAGTGTTCAAGAGGCATATTGAGTCTTCCTAAAGAGCAAGCAAGATCATTTAGGCTATCTGATTCAAGCTACACTGAGGATTGAGAAGGGCTTGGCCACCCTGACTCAGAATCAGGAGAGCCTGGAGAGGATTGTGGAAACAAAATTCTATGATCTTGATCTGAAGGTGACTGAGATTCAGACTACAGTTGAGCAGCTTCAGGAGGAAGCAAAGGAGAGGAGAGGAAAAGCAACCACTGATGCTTTTAAGCGTCTGCCACGAGGTCCAAGGTCTGCTGCAGTGCTAGTCTCAGATGCCAGAGCTTCAGTGTCAGCACCAGCAGCTACAGCTCTAGTGCCACCTCCAGCACCCACTCCATTAGCTCCAACTACTTCATCAGAAGCCTTCGTCCTTGGAGTTCTATCTACACCACCTCCCGAAGACCAAGCCCGAGAGACGTATAGCACTATGCATTTTCAAACTTTTTGGTAACTTGTTGCCAAAGGGGGAGAAATATGTATAGATCATAGGCTCCGAGAGAGTGTGTCTTGCTTTTTATCTCTCTTGCTATTTTGGTTGAACTACTTTATTGTGTGCTTGTGTGAGATACTTTATGTCCTTGTGAGATACTTATATGATCATGTGGTTGATCATATGCCACCTTAATGTTTGGTTGAATGATGCTATCCTTTATATTCGATATATGATCATTCACTTGCTTGGTGATGAGTGCATGCTTTTATTGTTTTTATCATTTTGAGCGCTCCACCAAGAAGTATGTGACATGGAAGAGTAACCCATGATCCTAATCGATTGTGCATTTGCATTCAAAAGCATATTTTAAATAATGCACAAATTTAGGGGGAGCTCTTGCTTATCACATACTTCTCAAAGCGACGATGTTTTTCAATCTTATAATCATTTGTCGAAGCTTTGATCTATATGTTGTCATCAATTACCAAAAAAGGGGAGATTGAAAGCGCAACTATCCCTGGGTGGTTTCGGTAATTCCTAAATACATATAGCTCATTGAGCTAATGCTATGTAACACCTCGAGACCGATGTGCCAGGTGTCCATCAGTTATTCGCTGTTGTTGCGTTGTCATTTGCTTGCGTGTCATGCTTTGCATATCATGTCATCATGTGCATTTCATTTGCATACGTGTTCGTCTCATGCATCCGAGCATTTTTCCCGTTGTCCGTTTTGCATTCCGGCGTTCCGTTCTCCTCCGGTGGTCATTTCTACCTTTCTTTCGTGTGTGGGTATTAAACATTTCCGGATTGGACCGAGACATGTCATGCGGCCTTGGTTTACTACCGGTAGACCGCCTGTCAAGTTTTGTACCATTTGGACTTCGTTTGATGCTCCAACGGTTAACCGAGGGACCGAAAAGGCCGCGTGTGTGTTGCAGCCCAACACCCCTCCAATTTGGCCCAAAACCCACCTAAACCCTCTCCATTCTCTCGGTCGTTCGATCACGATCGCATGGCCAAAAACCGCACCTCATTTGGATTCTCCTAGCTTCCTCTACCTATAAATATGTGCTCCCCTCCCGAAATTCGCGGATGAACCCTAAAAACTCCTCCCCTCGCGCCGCCGGACGCGTCCTCACCGCGCCCGGACATGTCCGCTCGGTCGCCACCTCACTCCGACCAATCCCGTCGCGCCACGTCACCCAACCGCCGCCGCCAGCCTATCCCGAGCCGCCACCTCACCTCCCCTGCGCCCACTTCGCCGCCATCCTCCCGGGGCCCAGATCCGGCCCGCCCCGGGGTCGAACCGGGCCACACCGGGCTCTCTCTTCGCCGTCGTTTGCCTCAGGCCGACCGGAGCCGCGCCGCCGCGCCAGATGCTCCCGCCGGCCACCCGAACCTCGCCGGAGGCCGCAACTTCGCCGCCTCGTCGCCGGTCTTCAACACCCCACCGCCTGCGAGCCCGTGCCCCCCGCGCACGCTCCCCTTCAACACCGCGCCGTTCGGCCGCTCGCCGGACTTCTCCTCGCCTCGCCGGAGTGCCCCTCCTCCACCCCGCTGCACCGGTGCCACCCCGTGGTCGCCCGGCCCCGGATCTGGCCGGAATGGGTCCGGAGCGACCGGATCCGGCCGTCCCCATGTCTCCCGGCGCCGTCCCCTCGCCGGCCCGCCGCCCAGCCTCGCCGGTGACGCGCCGGAGCCGCTGCCTGCCTGCCTGCCTCTCCGATCCAGGCGGGATCGGGAGGAGAGCGACGAGCGCCCGTGTGGGCCTCCTCCCCGCCTTGGCCTCCCAGGCCCAGCTCCAGCCGGCCCACCGGCCTGCCCTCTCTCCTCGCCCGGCATGCCGGCCTCTCCGCTAACGGGCCAAAGCCCAGGGTGAGCTGCCCCCAGCGCCTGCCCTATTCGTCCCCTGTTCCAGATTCGGCCCGCTTGTGTTTTTTTTCAGATCTGCGATTTTCGTATTTATCCAGAGTTTGCCTGTTTTACAGAAAAGTCCCCCTAGTTCATGCATTTAATAACTCACTAACCGTGCATCGGATTAAAACAATTTATATATGAAACTTGCTCAGAATTTCGTCTAGTTTAATAATTTGCCGCTTTCATCCATGTTTGAAATATTTAAACTGATGTTTGTTTAACTTTGTCCCTATGCCATGTTAAAATGATTTAATTCATAACTAATTAACCATAGCTCCAAATTTAATAAACTTTATATGTAAATGGGTTGAATTTTGCCTACTTTAACATGGTGGCATCACTTTGAATGTTTAACAACTCTAAAATTATGTTTAGGGCAGAACAGTACCAAATCTATAATATGCTCATGAGGAGTTTTCGGAATTGTTGTTCGTTGCTTCCGGCCTCATTTAACCTTGACTAGATAGGTAGTTTTCATTTGTTTCACCTTCTTGCCATGCTAACAACATTTAATATTGTTGAGTACATAACCGTGAGAGAACTAAATAATTGATGTGGCGTTTCGTCGATATGCAACGGAGTTGCATATTGATCTCCACTTAATTTGTAGTATTGTTTGTGCACTTTGCCATGCCATGCTTCATTAAAACCGGACATGCATCATACTTGATTGTGCATCATGCCATGATTATGTGTTGGTTGTTTACTATGTTGTGTGCTTCTTTTCCGGTGTTTGCTTCATCGGGTTGGTTCCGATAACGTCGCGTTTGTGAGGACCCGTTCGTCTATGTCCGTTTATCTTCTTCATGGACTCGTTCTTCTTCCTTGCGGGATTTCAGGCAAGATGATCATACCCTCGAAATCACTTCTATCTTTGCTTGCTTAGTTGCTCGCTCTTTTGCTATGCCTATGCTGTGATACCTACCACTTGCTTATCATGCCTCCCATATTGTTGAACCAAGCCTCTAACCCACCTTGTCCTAGCAAATGTTGATTGGCTATGTTACCGCTTTGCTCAGCCCCTCTTATAGCGTTGTTAGTTGCAGGTGAAGATTGAAGTTTGTTCCTTGTTGGAACATGGAGATGTTGTTCCTTGTTGGAACATGTTTACTTGTTGGGATATCACATTATATCTTATTTAATTAATGCATCTATATACTTGGTAAAGGGTGGAAGGCTCGGCCTTATGCCTGGTGTTTTGTTCCACTCTTGCCGCCCTAGTTTCCGTCATATCGGTGTTATGTTCCCGGATTTTGCGTTCCTTACGCGGTTGGGCTATAATGGGAACCCCTTGACAGTTCGCCTTAAGTAAAGCTCTTCCAGCAATGCCCAACATTGGTTTTACCATTCGCCACCTAGCCTTTTCTTTCCCTTGGGTCGGCCAGCCCAAGGGTCATCATTATTTTACCCCCCGGGCCAGTGCTCCTCCGAGTGTTGGTCCGAACTAGAGTCCTGTGCAGCGCCCCCTCGAGGAAACTCGAGGTTTGGTTTTAGTTGTATGGAGAGCTCATCTGAGTGTGCCCTGAGAAAGAGACATGTGCAGCTCCTATCGGGATTTGTCAGCACATTCGGGCGGTGTTGCTGGTTTAGTTTTACCCTGTCGAAATGTCTTATTGTACCGGGATACCGAGTCTAATCGGAATGTCTTGGGTGGAGGTCTATTCCTTCGTTGACCGTGAGAGCTTGTGATGGGCTAAGTTGGGACACCCCTGCAGGGATTTGAACTTTCGAAAGCCGTGCCCGTGGTTATGGGCAGATGGGAATTTGTTAACGTCGGGTTGTAGAAAACCTGAACTTGATCTTAATTAAAATGAATCAACCGCGTGTGTAACCGTGATGGTCTCTTTCCGGCGGAGTCCGGGAAGTGAACACGGTTGTTGGAGTTATGCTTGCCGTAGGTAGTCCAGGATCACTTCTTGATCATACTTTTATCGACCGTGCTTTGCCTTCTCTTCTCGCTCTCATTTGCGTATGTTAGCCACTATATATGCTAGTCGCTTGCTGCAGCTCCACCTCATACCTTTACCTTACCCATAAGCTTAAATAGTCTTGATCGCGAGGGTGCGAGATTGCTGAGTCCCTGTGGCTCACAGATACTTCCAAAACCAGCTTGCAGGTGCCGAGGAGTCCGTGCAGATGACGCAACCAGGCTCAGGAGGAGCTCAATGTAGATCTTGTCCTTTATGTTGTTTTGTTCTAGTTGATTAGTAGTGGAGCCCAGTTGGGGTCGATCGGGGACCTTTGTCGCATTTGGGGTTCTTCTTTTATTTTGGTTCCGTAGTCGGACCTTGATTGTAACTGTTTGATGTAATGCTTTATTCATGTAATTGTGTGAAGTGGCGATTGTAAGCCAACTATGTACCTCTTTCCCTTATGTATTACATGGGTTGTGTGAACATTACCTCACTTGCGACATTGCTTTCAATGCGGTTATGCCTCTAAGTCGTGCTTCGACACGTGGGAGATATAGCCGCATCGAGGGCGTTACATGCTACTTGAAGATAAATATTTCAGGAAAAGCTCAATGATTGGCATGGCAGGGATTACAAAGTGGACTCCTCAAAATGTTAAGGACAAAAGGATTGGCTCAAGCTCAAAGCACAAGACACTACATTTCATTTTTAGTGATCCAAGATCACAATGAGTCCATAGGAAAAGCCAATACTATTAAGAGGGGGTGAGGTGTTGCTTAATGAGGTTCTTGATCAAAATGCTTAGTGATATGCTCCACAACCCTCAACCAAAAGTCAAACTCGGCCCCACCAATTTGATCTATCCGGCGCCACTGAGTTCACTTGACATAACCACTGCCACAAACCCTAGTCTTTTCGGTCCTACCGATAGGGATCTCGGTCTCACCGAGATGGGATTGTGATCTCTCTGTTTCCCTTCGTAACGTTTTGGTCCAACCGAGTTGAGCGATCGGTCCCATTGAGATTGCAATGCAAACTCTTTGTTTCCCTTTCGTAATGTTTCGGCCCTACCGAGAGAGCGAATCGGTCCCACCGAGATTGCCTGACCAACTCTTTGGTTAGTTTATTACCAAAATCGGTCTCACCGACTTTGTGTAATCGGTCTCACCGAGATTACGTTATGCCCTAACCCTAATGATATCGGTCCCACCGAGTTGACATGTCGGTCCCACCGAAAACCCTAATGGTCACATTATGAACCAAATCGGTCTGACCGAGTTGTATGATTCGGTCCCACCAAGTTTAGTGATTTGTGTGTAATGGTTAGATTTTGTGTGGAGGCTATATATACCCCTCCACCCACTCTTCATTCATGGAGAGAGCCAGCAGAACATGCCTACACTTCCAACATACATTTTTTGAGAGAGAACCACCTACACTTGTGCTGAGGTCAAGATACTTCATTCCAACCACATAAATCTAGATCTCTAGCCTTCCCCAAGTTGCTTTCCACTCAAATCATCTTTCCACCAAAT
This sequence comes from Triticum monococcum, assembly GCA_034509565.1. Classification (NCBI taxonomy): domain Eukaryota; kingdom Viridiplantae; phylum Streptophyta; class Magnoliopsida; order Poales; family Poaceae; genus Triticum; species Triticum monococcum. Next base: position 357,222,600 of record CM067845.1, on the reverse strand, counting down.
CCTATCCTATGAGAGAGAGTTGAGTGTTGGGGAGACTATCATTTGAAGCACAAGAGCAAGGAGTTCATCATCAACACACCATTTGTTATCTCTTGGAGAGTGGTGTCTCCTAGATTGGTTAGGTGTCACTTGGGAGCCCCCGTCAAGATTGTGGAGTTGAACCAAGGAGTTTGTACGGGAAAGGAGATCGCCTACTTCGTGAAGATCTACCCTAGTGAGGCAAGTCCTTCGTGGGCGATGGCCATGGTGGGATAGACAAGGTTGCTTCTTCGTGGACCCTTTGTGGGTGGAGCCCTATGTGGACTCGCGCAACCTTTACCATTCGTGGGTTGAAGTCTCCATCAACGTGGCTGTACGATAGCACCACCTATCAGAACCACGCCAAAAATCTCTATGTCTACATTGCGTTTGCTCTCTCCAAAGTCCTCCCTTTACCTTCATATCCAATTGTTTTACATTCCGCTGCTATACTCTTAGAATTGCATGTGTAGGCTGTTTGCTTGACTTGTGCTAAGTTGCTAAAATCTGCCAAGAATACAAATTGGGAAAAGGCTAGATTTTTATTCAGTCAAGTAGTCTAATCACCCCCCTCTAGACATACTTTTGATCCTACATATGGGACTTGTAAACTTCAACACAAGTATTTCTCAAATTCACAACTACTCAACTAGCACGACTCTAATATTACCATCTTGATATCTCAAAACAATCATCAAGTATCAAGCTTCTCGTAGTATTCGGTGCACTTTTTATGAAAGTTTTTATTATACCCATCTCAGATGCCTATCATATTAAGACTAATTTTATAGCCAAAGAAAATTACCATGTTGTTCTAAAAGTCTCTCAAAATTATATAAGTGAATCATGAGAGATCAATAATTTCTATAAAATGAAACCACCACCGTGCTCTAAAAAGATATAAGTGAAGCACTAGAGCAAAATTATCTATCTCAAAAGATATAACTGAAGCACATAGAGTATTCTAATAAATTCCGATTCATGTGTGTGTCTCCAAAAGGTGTGTACAGCAAGGATGATTGTGGTAAACTAAAAATCAAAGACTCAAATCATACAAGACGCTCCAAGCAAAACACATATCATGTGGTGAATAAAAATATAGCCTCAAGTAAAGTTACCGATGGACGAAGACGAAAGAGGGGATGCATTCCGAGGCATCCCCAAGCTTAGGCTTTTGGTTGTCTTTGAATTTTACCTTGTGCTGCCATGGGCATCCAAAATCCATCAAATCTTTACCCAAAACCTGAAAACTTCACAACAGAAAACTCAACAGAAAATCTCATGAGCTCCGTTAGTATAAGAAAACAAATCACCACTTCAAGGTACTGTAATGAACTCATTATTTATTTATATTGGTGTTAAACCTATTGTATTCCAACTTATCTATGGTTCATACCCCCCGATACTAGCCATAGATTCATCAAAATAAGCAAACAACACACGAAAAACAGAATCTGTCAAAAACAGAACAGTCTGTAGCAATCTGTATCAAAAGTATACTTATGTAACCCAAAAAATTCTTAAATAAATTAGTGTACGTGAGGAATTTGTCTATTAATCATCATAAAAAAGAATCAACCTAATATCACTCTCCAGTAAAAACCGGCAGCTAATCTCGTGAGCGCTAAAGTTTCTATTTTTTACAGCAAGATCACAAAGACTTCACCCACGTCTTCCCAGAGGTTCTACTTGTCACACACACTAATTAGAAACATAAAACCACATCTAAAAAGAAGCTAGATGAATTATTTATTACTAAACATAAACAAAAAATCAAGAAACAAAAATAAAATTGGGTTGCCTCCCAACAAGCGCTATCGTTTAACGCCCCTAGCTAGGCATGAAAGGAAGAATAGATCTAGGTATTGTCATCTTTGGTATGCAATCCATAAGTGGCTCTCATAATAAATTAATAAGATAATTTAATTTTCTTTCTAGTAAAGTTTCCATGCCTTTCCTTAATGGAAATTGGAATCTAATATTTCCTTCTTTCATATCAATAATTGCACCAATCGTTCTAAGGAAAGGTCTACCAAGAATAATAGGACATGTAGGATTGCAATCTATATCAAGAACAATGAAATTTACGGGCACATAATTCATCTTTGCAACAATAAGAACATCATTAATCCTTTCCATAGGTTTCTTAATGGTGGAATCCGCAAGATGCAAATTTAAAGAACAATCATCAAATTCACGGAAACCTAACACATCACACAAAGTTTTTGGAATGGTGGAAACACTAGCACCCAAATCACTTAAAGCATAACACTCATGATCTTTAATCTTAATTTTAATAGTAGGTTCCCACTCATCATAAACTTTTCTAGGGATAGATACTTCTAATTCAAGTTTCTCTTCATAAGATTACATTAATGCATCAACGATATGTTTGGTAAAAGCTTTATTTTGACTATAAGCATGAGGAGAATTTAACACGGATTGCAACAAGGAAATACAATCTATCAAGGAGCAATTATCATAATTAAATTCCTTGAAATCCCAAATAGTGGGTTCATTTCTATGTATTGTTTTGCCCTCTTCAATCCCACTTTTACCAATTTTTGCATCAAGATCTAAAAACTCTGAATCATTGGGATGCCTTTTAACTAAAGTTGACTCATCTCCAGTCCCATATTTATCAATATTCATTTTGGAAAACAAAGATGTAATATGAGACACATCAATCACTTTTAGATCTTCATCATTATTATCATGAAAACTAGAAGAACACACTTTTTATCAATACTACTTTTAGGCAAAGAGGAGAACCAAGTTTTAGCACGATCTCTAAGCGAAAACGGAAAGAACTTCAATTTAACAATATCATTATCCACATCTTCCTTCTTTTGCATATCACATAGATCAACAAAGTGGTTTAGATGAGTAGAGGCATCTTCACTAGTAAGGCTAGCCAATTGACCTTTCATGACAAGATTCAGCAAAGCAGTATTAATTTCACAAGATTTAGCATCGGTAAGAGGAGCAATCGGAGTGCTAATAAAATCACTATTGTTGGTATTGGAAAAGTCACACAATTTTGTATTATCTTGAGCCATCATGACAAACAATCAATCCAACACACAATCACACAAGAGGCAAGTGAAAGAAGGCGAACGGAAAAAGGGCGAACGGAAAAGAGGCGAATAAAACGGCAAGGGTGAAGTGGGGCAGAGGAAAACGAGAGGCGAATGGCAAATAATGTAATGCGAGGGATAAGAGTTTGTGATGGGTACTTGGTATGTCTTGACTTCTACGTAGATCTCCCCGGCAATGGTGCTAGAAATGGCTTGTTGACGAGAGATCAAATCTTGACTTGACTTGGTGCAAAATAAACAGCGACAGAAATAGCTAGTTGACGGTAAATTAATATGATGGAGAATAGACCCGGGGGCCTTAGGTTTCACTAGTGGTTTCTCTCAAGATAGCATATTCTACGGTGGGTGAACAAATTACTGTCGAGCAATTGATAGAAAAGCGCATAGTTATGAGAATATCTAGGCATGATCATGTATATAGGCATCACGTCCGTGACAAGTAGACCGAAATGATTATGCATCTACTACTATTACTCCACACATCGACCGCTATCCAACATGCATCTAGAGTATTAAGTTCATAAGAACAGAGTAACGCATTAGGCAAGATGACATGATGTAGAGGGATAAACTCAAGCAATATGATACAAACCCCATCTTTTTATCCCCGATGGCAACAATACAATACGTGCCTTGCTGCCCCTACTGTCACTGGGAAAGGACACCGCAAGATTGAACCCAAAGCTAAGCACTTCTCCCATTGCAAGAAAGATCAATCTAGTAGGCCAAACCAAACCGATAATTCAAAGAGACTTGCAAAGATATTTAAATCATGCATATAAGAATTCAGAGAAGAATCAAATATTGTTCATAAATAATCTTGATCACAAACCCACAATTCATTGGATGTCGACAAACACACCACAAAAAGAATTACATCAAATAGATCTCCAAGAGAATCGAGGAGAACTTTGTATTGAGATCCAAAGAGAGAGAAGAAGCCATCTAGCTAATAACTATGGACCCGAAGGTCTGTGGTAAACTACTCACACATCATCGGAGAGGCTATGGTGTTGATGTAGAAGCCCTCCGTGATCGATTCCCCCTCCGAAGGAGCGCCGGAAAAGGGCCCAAGATGGGATCTCATGGGTACAGAAGGTTGCGGCGGTGGAAATTGGGTTTCGTGGTGCTCCTGGGTGTTTTCAAGGTATATGAGTATATATAGGCAAAAGAAGTAGGTCGGTGGAGCCACGAGGGGCCCATAAGGGTGGGGGCGCGCCCTCCTGCATCGTGGCTTCCTCGCTGCTTCCTTGACGTCCACTCCAAGTCTCCTGGATTGCGTTCGTTCCAAAAATGATCCTCGCGAAGGTTTCATTTCGTTTGGATTCCGTTTGATATTCCTTTTCTGCGAAACATTGAAATAGGCAAAAAACAACATTTTGCACTGGGCCTTCGGTTAATAGGTTACTCCCAAAAATAATATAAAAGTGCATAATAAAGCCCATTAAACATACAAAACACATAATATATTAGCATGGAACAATCAAAAATTATAGATACATTGGAGACGTATCAGTCTGCGAGGCGTTGGGCTCTAACTGAACTCGAGCGAGGTGTTGGGCTCAAACTAAACCTAAGTGATTGCACTGCAGGCTACGCGTTACTAGACCTAAGCGATCAATCGATCCCTTGCTGTTAACTGAACCCGAGTAATTCCTTCGCTACTGCTGCTAACTGAAACCGATCGAACACTGCTGCCTCCTTTCCTTGATGAACAGTGAGAGTTTTTGAGGGGGTTTGGATGAACAGTTCCCGGTGGGGGGTTGGATGAATAGGACCCTGTGGTAGTAGAGGTCGTTGCCGCTGGATGAACAATACCCCGATCGATCGAGCCGGTGGATGAACAGGACCCCGTGGAGCGCTGGATGAACAGGACCCCGTGGAGGGCTGGATGAACAGTAGCTAGTGGAGGGCTAGTTGAACAGTAGCCGGTGGAGGGATGGATGAACAGTAGCAGGTGGAGGGATGGATGAAAAGTAGCCCGTGGAGGGGTGGTTGAACAGGACCTCGTGCAGAGGGCTGGTTGAACAGCAGCTGGTGGAGGAGCGCGCGGTGGAGGCTGGATGAACAGGAGGTCGTGGATGAACAGTCGCATGTGGAGGCTGGAGGAGGTCGATGGTGGATGAACAGGAGCCCATGGAGGTTGGAGGAGGTCGACGGTGGAGATGAACAGTATCCCGTGGAGTTCTGTTTTGCAGTACGCCACACCCCTCCCGATGAACAGGACCCCCGTTTCGACCATAGCGCTCCAACACAAGTCAGTTTCCTCCGTTTTGCGGTATGCCACACCCCTCCCGATCAACAGGACCCCATTTCGACTGTAGGAGGTCAGTTTCCTCCGTTTTGCGGTATGCCAGACCCCTCCCGATTAATAGATCCCGTTTCGATCGTGGCCGGTCGAACACAAGGCAGTTTCCTCCGTTCTGCGGTACGCCAGGCCTCGTTTCCATCGGCTGTTCCGTCCAAGGCGGTTGGCTCCCGATGAACACGACGACGCATTCCGTTTCAACCCAGCCTGTTGCCTCCCCATGTTCACGACGACGGCGCAGCTTCTGCGTTCCGACCTAGCCATGTACACGAGCGCTGGCCGTATGTATGCGTGAGTAGGTGTTCAAGACCCGGCTCATATGTACGTATGTGTCCGTATTTTCTTTCTTGCACCCTGGCCGCTGTATGTACGTGTACATGCTACGTGCGCGCCTCTACTACGACACGTGCGCGCCTCTACTATGACATGTGCGAGCCTCTACATCGACCAGTATGTATGTACATGTTCGCGACCAGAATGACAATGCTACATACGCTTCGACCAGGTGGGCCCCGACTGTCAGGCACTTCCTTTTGTGCGAAGATGTAGTTGGTGGGTCCCAACAGTCAGGGGGAAACATTTTTTGCAAAATATGATGGCCTGATACATCTCCATCGTATCTACTTTTCCAAACACTTTTGCCCTTGTTTTGGACCCTAACTTGCATGATTTGAATGGAACTAACCCGGACTAACGCTGTTTTCAGCAGAATTACCATGGTGTTATTTATGTGCAGAAAAAAATGTTCTCGAAATGACCTGAAACTTCACGGAGCCATTTTTGGAAAATATAAGAAATACCTGCCAAAGATGAAGGCCAGGGGGCCCACCACCTGTCCACGAGGGTGGGGGCGCGCCCCTACCTCATGGGCCCCCTGGTGCCTCTCCGACTCCAACTCCAACTCTATATATTGTGTTTCGGGGAGAAAAAAATCAGAGAGAAGAAATCATCACGTTTTATGATACGGAGCCGCCGCCAAGCCCTAAAACCTCTCGGGAGGGCTGATCTGGAGTCCGTTCGGGGCTCCGGAGAGGGGAATCCGTCGCCATCGTCATCATCAACCATCCTCCATCACCAATTTCATGATGCAAAACGCCGTGTGTGAGTAATTCCATCGTAGGCTTGCTGGATGGTGATGGGTTGGATGAGATTTATGATTCGGTTCCACCAAGTTTGGTGATTTGTGTGTAATGGTTAGATTTTGTGTGGAGGCTATATATACCCCTCCACCCACTCTTCATTCATGGAGAGAGCCAGCAGAACATGCCTACACTTCCAACATACATTTTCTGAGAGAGAACCACCTACACTTGTGTTGAGGTCAAGATACTTCATTCCAACCACATAAATCTTGATCTCTAGCCTTCCCCAAGTTGCTTTCCACTCAAATCATCTTTCCACCAAATCCTATCCTATGATAGAGAGTTGAGTGTTGGGGAGACTATCATTTGAACCACAAGAGCAAGGAGTTCATCATCAACACACCATTTGTTATCTCTTGGAGAGTGGTGTCTCCTAGATTGGTTAGGTGTCACTTGGGAGCCTCCCTCAAGATTGTGGAGTTGAACCAAGGAGTTTGTACGGGAAAGGAGATCGCCTACTTCGTGAAGATCTACCCTAGTGAGGCAAGTCCTTCGTGGGCGATGGCCATGGTGGGATAGACAAGGTTGCTTCTTCGTGGACCCTTTGTGTGTGGAGCCCTCTGTGGACTCGCGCAACCTTTACCATTCGTTGGTTGAAGTCTCCATCAACGTGGATGTACGATAGCACCACCTATCGGAACCACGCCAAAAATCTCTGTGTCTACATTGCGTTTGCTCCCTCCAAACTCCTCCCTTTACCTTCATATGCAATTGTTTTACATTCCGCTGCTATACTCTTAGAATTGCATGTGTAGGTTGTTTGCTTGACTTGTGCTAAGTTGCTAAAATCTTCCAAGAATTAAAATTGGGAAAAGGCTAGATTTTTATTCAGTCAAGTAGTCTAATCACCCCCCTCTAGACATACTTTTGATCCTACATACGGGACTTGTAAACTTCAACACAAGTATTTCTCAAATTCACAACTACTCAACTAGCACGACTCTAATATTACCATCTTCATATGTCAAAACAATCATAAAGTATCAAACTTCTCGTAGTATTCAATGTACTTTTTATGGAAGTTTTTATTATACCCATCTCAGATGCCTATCATATTAAGACTAATTTTATAGCCAAAGCAAATTACCATGCGGTTCTAAAATACTCTCAAAATTATATAAGTGAATCATGAGAGATCAATAATTTCTATAAAATGAAACCACCACCGTGCTCTAAAAAGATATAAGTGAAGCACGAGAGCAAAATTATCTATCTCAAAAGATATAACTGAAGCACATAGAGTATTCTAATAAATTCCGATTCATGTGTGTCTCTCCAAAAGGTGTGTACAACAAGGATGATTGTGGTAAACTAAAAATCAAAGACTCAAATCATACAAGACGCTCCAAGCAAAACACATATCATGTGGTGAATAAAAATATAGCCTCAAGTAAAGTTACCGATGGACGAAGACGAAAGAGGGGATGCATTCCGGGGCATCCCCAAGCTTAGGCTTTTGGTTGTCTTTGAATTTTACCTTGGGCTGCCATGGGCATCCAAAAGCTTAGGCTCTTGCCACTCCTTATTCCAAAATCCATCAAATCTTTACCCAAAACCTGAAAACTTCACAACAGAAAACTCAACAGAAAATCTCATGAGCTCCGTTAGTATAAGAAAACAAACCACCACTTCAAGGTACTGTAATGAACTCATTATTTATTTATATTGGTGTTAAACCTATTGTATTCCAACTTATCTATGGTTCATAGCCCCCGATACTAGCCATAGACTCATCAAAATAAGCAAACAACACACAAAAAATAGAATCGGTCAAAAAACAGAACAGTCTGTAGCAATCTGTATCAAAAGTATACTTATGTAACCCAAAAATTCTTAAGTAAATTGGTGGACGTGAGGAATTTGTCTATTAATCATCATAAAAAAGAATCAACCTGTAAGTGCATCTAGTGCCACCCCTAGTTGGTTTTGGAGTATTGACGACAAACCTAGTTGAGGGACTAATGTGTTTGTGAGAATTGCAGGATAACACAGGTAGAAGTCCCTCATTGATTCGGTTTTACTACCAGAGATGACCCCTAAAAATGTACGAAGACATTGAAGACAATGGTGGTATACGAAGATATTCACATTAAAGACTATGACAAGAGAAGACACCACGTGAAGCCTATGGAACTCGAAGACTTAGATTCTTCGTAGTTTTATTTCATTTGTGTTGAGTCATAGAAACCACCGTACTGTTAAGTGGGGTCCAAGAGAACCAGACAGAATGACTGAAGTGATGCCTAATTCAAAACCTATATCTTCGAGCGAAGATTATGAGAGAAAATCTTGTCCAGAGTCGGACAAGTCAACTTTACTTGTAGCCCAAGTAAAGTTGCCGTGTGAGTTTGAAATCTGACCGTTGGTATACACGTGTCAGTTCCTTAGTGACCCAGGGTCATTTCGGACAAATCAAGTCGGGTTGCCCAGTGGCTATAAATAGTCCACCCCCTACAACCATAAACGGTTGGCTGCTCAGATTTCAGTGCACGGCTTTTGTCATTTGAGAGCAACTCACCTCGAAGCCTTTGAGAGAAAATTCCTAGCGAGGAGAAAAGCCCTAACCACCCAGAGCCAGAGTAAATTGGGCATCACTTAAGTCTTCTTGTCTGAGTGATCTGAATACTTGTTAGACTTGAGGACTGTGCATCCTCCAGCCGGTTAGGCGTCGCGTTCTGAGCATCCAAGAGAAATTGTGGATTGCCGGTGAACGAAGTCTGTGAAGGTTTGGGAGTCTACCTTGAAGACTTACCAAAGTGATTGGGCGAGGTCTGTGTGACCTTAGCTCAAGGAGAAAACGGTGAGGACTGGGTGTCCTGAGCTGCGTGTTCAGGAATGGGTGTCCGGGACTGTGTGTCCTTTGGTTTAAATACCTAGCCGCTCCGACCAGACGTACAGTTGTCACAGCAACTGGAACTGGTCCAACAAATCATTGTCTTCAGCGTGTCACTGGTTTCATCTTCACTTCCTTTTACTTACTGTTACACATTGTGAAGCCATTGCATGCTTGCTTTATCTTCTGTCTTCACAACATAACTGTATGATTTGTTTGGCTTCATAACTTCTTCCTACCTGATCCTTATTACACTGCAGCTACTTGTCTTGTGCTTCACTCTATTGAATACTTGACCATGGCTTGCCTAGTGTAATCTAACTTCCGCTGCTTAAGTGATAGGCATATCTGTACTGTTTGTCTTCATAACCTTCACGTTTTGAAGACTTCCATAAAAATCGCCTATTCACCCCCCCTCTAGTCGATATAACGCACTTTCAATTGGTATCAGAGCAAGGTGCTCCCTTGTTCTGTGTGATTCGGTTTAACCACCTGGAGTTTTAGCTAAGTCGACTGCAGGGATAATTAAAGTCTCCGTTGCGTGCCCCGTCTTTGATGGAACTGAATATCCCTACTGGAAGAATAAGATGCGCATGCATCTTGAAGCCATTGACGTCGACCTATGATATGTCGTCGAAAATGGCGTTCCCAAGGCTGGAGAAGGTGTCACTGCTGCTGATGTCAAGAAGTTCACTCAACTAGACTCTACTGCCAAGAATATTATATGTGGTCATCTGACCAAGGAACAGTACGGCCGTGTGAGTGCCTTGAAGACATCCAAGCTGGTCTGGGACTGGCTCTCCAAAGTCAATGAAGGCATCTCAACCCAGAGAGATCAGAGAATCAGTGTTCTTTGCAACCGCTTCAAGCAAAATGACAATGAGAATGTCCAGCACACATTTGACCAGCTCACTGACATCACAAATGAGCTTCAAGCCCTCGGCGCCACTGAGATCACCAAACATGAAATCGTCAAGACGCTGCTGAGATCACTTGACAGTTCGTTTGACATCCTAGCCCTGATGATTCAAGAACGTCCGGACTTCAAGTCACTCGATCCGTCTGACATACTTGAGAGGCTCAACACACATGAGTTTCAGCTTTTTGAGAAAAGAGATATCTACCTGATCCTTATTACACTGCAGCTACTTGTCTTGTGCTTTCACTCTATTGAATACTTGACCATGGCGTGCCCAGTGTAATCTAACTTCCGCTGCTTAAGTGATTGGCATATCTGTACTGTTTGTCTTCATAACCTTCACGTTTTGAAGACTTTCATAAAAATCGCCTATTCACCCCCCCTCTAGTCGATATAACGCACTTTCAATTGGTATCAGAGCAAGGTGCTCCCTTGTTCTGTGTGATTCGGTTTAACCACCTGGAGTTTTAGCTATGTCGACTACAGGGATAATTAAAGTCTCCGCTGCGTGCCCCATCTTCGATGGAACTGAATATCCCTACTGGAAGAATAAGATGCGCATGCATCTTGAAGCCATTGACGTCGACCTATGGTATGTCGTCGAAAACGGCGTTCCCAAGGCTGGAGAAGGTGTCACTCCTGCTGATGTTAAGAAGTTCACTCAACTGGACTCTATTGCAAAGAATATCATCTGTGGTCATCTGACCAAGGGACAGTACAGCCGTGTGAGTGCCTTGAAGACATCCAAGCTGGTCTGGGACTGGCTCTCCAAAGTCAGTGAAGGCATCTCAACCCAGAGAGATCAGAGAATCAGTGTTCTTCGCAATCTCTTCAACCGCTTCAAGCGAAATGACAATGAGAATGTCCAGCACACATTTGACCGGCTCACTCACATCACAAATGAGCTTCAAGCCCTCGGCGCCACTGAGATCACCAAACATGAAATCGTCAAGACGCTGTTGAGATCACTTGACAGTTCGTTTGACATCCTAGCCCTGATGATTCAAGAACGTCCAGACTTCAAGACACTCGATCCGTCTGACATACTTGAGAGGCTCAACACACATGATTTTTAGCTTTCTGAGAAAAGAGATATATACGGTCCAAACTATGGGCGAACTCGTGCCTTGAAGGCAAAAGCTGTGTCCTCATCTGAAGAAGAATATGACAGCAGTTCTGATGATCCTGAAGACATTGGACGGGAACTTGCAATGCTAGTGAAGAAGTTCTAGAAATTCACCAAGAAGAAAGGCTTTAGAAAGTCTTCACGATCAAGCTCAAGGAATGATGAAGCTTTTGCTCATGACTACAAGAAGAAAACATGTCAGAAGTGCAAGAAAACTGGACACTTCATCTCTGAGTGTCCACAGTGGGACAATGAGAGCAGAAAGAAGAAGAAGAGCAAGGAATATGACTCTGACGACAAGAAGAAGAAGAAATACTCAAAGTCTTCTTCCAAGTCTTCCTCAAAGTCTTCATCACACAAGAAGAGCTCAACTGGCAAGGCTCGTGCGTTTGTTGGCAAGGAAATGGATTCAGAGGAGGAGTCCGCTTCTGAGGAGGCAGAGGTGGAGTCTGAGGAGGAGTCTGATTCTGGCATTGCGAGTCTGGCTATAGCATACGTCGCCAAGTCCATCTTCAACACAGAAGACAATGACTTCATCACCAACACCGATGCAAATGACAAGGACGACTCTACTCCTACCTACTGCTTCATGGCACGCAGTGCCAAGGTAAACACACGCACTACTCACTATCAAACATCCAGTGACGATGACTCTGATTGTGATTCAAAACCCAGCTAAAAACACTTGCTAAAATTGCCACTGAACAACAGAAAGCCATGGAACATATTCAAAAACTGTTAGACAGAAGCGATGATCTGTTGGGTGCTGAAATGACTCGATCTGAATCCTTAATTGAAGACATAAAAAATCTTCATGTTAAGTATCAGGAACTTGAAGATCGTCATGATACTCTCTCAACAACTCATGAAAAGCTTTCCTACGATTATCTTCAAAGGAAGCAAGATCTTGAGAAATTGAGAGCGGCTCATGAAGATCTTCAAAAGGAAAACGAGTCACTTCATGCCGAACAGATCAGTTCCGCTTAGGAAGGATTTGAACCAACATGCCTTAAATGCATTGAGCGTGATAATGCTACTTCTGTTGCTGAATGTTCCACTGCTACTGCTGTTGCAATATCTTCAACTATTGAAGTGGTAACTAACCCCTCTGCTGAGGATACCACTGCTATTGCTGATGAGAATGCTAGGTTGAAGACATTGCTTGAAACAGGGATGTACAAAAGTCTCAAAGGGCATCAGACATTATGTGATGTCCTCAAGAAGCAGATTCTGAACTGAAACCCTAGGAAAGAGGGTGTTGGGTTCGTGAGGAAAATTAATGCAGATGGCTCTTACTGGAAACCTGAGCAGTACCCCAAAACCACATGGGTTGCTGCAAAGGAATCCTCAGCAGATCCATCCAATCTATCTGGCTTCACTTGTGCTAATCCTATTATCATTGATGAATCCTTTGATGCAAACTATAAACTGTTTAAGAATCAGAATGGTGAAGTATTTGCCAGGTACATTGGTACTAACTGCAGGAATGGACCACCTATGAAGAAGATCTGGGTTCCAAAAACGTGTCTGCAGAATCTTCCTGTGAATGTCCTCATGACACCTCACATGAAGCAGACAAACCTCAGACCAAAGGCTTCTTATGGTCCAAAGGCTTCATACAGGCAGAGGACTCACCTGAGTCGCACTAACGCAAATGTTTTGCAGGGAAACCATGCTCAGACATATGAGAGCGGTTCTTCAAACCATCATGTTCATATGACCAAGAACTATTCTGCCTATTCTTATGAGTACTATTGCCTGCCTGCTAGACTGTTTGCTAGGGCTCCAAAGCCAAAATTCTCAGATGCTGCACTTAGACTTATTGCTACTAAGCCACCCTTGAAGATGTGGGTTGTTAAGAAAGCTTAACTCTCTTTTGTAGGGAAAGGTCTCCAGCAGAAGACCAAAATCTTCTGACGCTATTGCTGGGGACCTTAAAAATCTTGTGGGGCGCAAGATCAAATGCCCGAATGGCATCACTATGTATTTCGTACCTGAAACGCATGCTACTCTTCCTATTAGTCCTAACCAGGATCTAATTTTTCATAACCCACTGGTTCGTCAAATGTTTTTGCTTCACAATTCTCTTCGTGAAGCCTATCCCCCTAACTGCATTGTAGGGTACGACACAAGCGCCTTCAGAGTCTTCAGAATGGATTATTGACAGTGGGTGTACAAATCACATGACTGGCAAAAGAAGTCTTTTTATGGACTCAACCTTACGTCCATCCGACAAGAGCCACATCACATTTGCTGACACTGGTAAAAGTAAGGTATTGGGTTTAGGTAGAGTTGCAATCTCAAAGGATCAACACATGGATAAAGTCATGTTTGTTGAATCCCTTGGCTTCAACTTAATGTCTGTCTCAATGCTTTGCGATTTGAACATGATTGTAATTTTTGGAAAATATCGTTGCCTAGTACTAATGGAATCTAACAAGTCTCTAGTGTTTGAAGGGTATCGGAAAGATGATCTGTATGTGTAAGATTTCTCAGCAGGGCCACAGCTTGCAGTATGTCTTCTGGCAAAGGCTTCAGAATGCTGGCTTTGGCATCGGAGGCTTGGGCATGCTGGCATGAGGAACCTCCACACCCTTGCGAAGAAGAAGCATGTCATAGGCATCGAGGGCGTCAAGTTCAAGAAAGATCACTTATGCGGTGCCTGTGAAGCAGGGAAGATGACAAGGGCAAAACATCCTTCGAAGACAATCATGACCACTACTCGACCCTTCGAACTGCTTCACATGGATCTCTTTGGTCCCACTCACTACTCAACTTTTTCCACTACTGCTTGCCTCTATGGCTTTGTCATTGTTGATGATTACTCTAGATATACTTGGGTGCACATAATCCTTTACAAGACTGAAGTGCAGGATGTCTTCAGACGCTTCGCAAATCGGGATATGAACAATTATGGCGCCAAGATAAAGCACATCAGAAGTGACAATGGCACTGAATTCAAGAACACTGGCCTTGATACATATCTGGATACCTTGGGCATCACACATGAATTCTCAGCTCCGTACACGCCACAGCAGAATGGCGTCGTCGAACGCAAGAACAGAACACTCATTGAGATGGCCAGAACAATGCTAGATGAGTACAAGACTCCAAGAAAATTCTGGCCTGAAGCCATTGACACTGCATGCCATACAATCAACCGTGTTTATCTTCACAAGCTTCTTAACAAGACATCTAATGAACTTCTAACTGGCAAGAAGCCAAATGTCAGTTACTTCAGAGTATTTGGCTCAAGATGCTGGATCAAGGACCCACACCACACCTCAAAATTTGCACCAAAAGCACATGAGGGCTTTATGCTTGGATATGGAAAGGATTCGCACTCCTACAGAGTCTTCAATCTCTTTCACTACAAAGTGGTCGAAACAGTGGTTGTGCGGTTCGATGAGACCAATGGTTCACAAAGAGAGCAACTGCCAGATGTGCTAGATGAAGTTCCAGCCAGTGAATCAATCAAGCTAATGGGAACTGGAGAAATTATACCTTCTGAAGCTCATCCTGAAGAAGAACTTATCATCTCAGCACCTGATCCACATGAAGACAATGCTCAGCCTGAAGACATTCCTCCCCACGACAACATAGATCAGCAAGAGCAAAGTCTTCGACCCATACATCCTCGTGTTGCCAACGAAGTGCAGATTGACAGAATAATTGACAGCATCAATGCACCTGGTCCACTGACTCGTTCAAGGGCAACTCAACTGGCAAATTTTTGCGGACACTTCGCTTTCGTTTCAATCACAGAACCCAAGAAAGTTGAAGAAGCTTTTATGGAACCTGAGTGGATTCAAGCAATGAAAGAAGAGCTTCATCAGTTTGAGCTGAACAATGTATGGGAATTGGTTAAGCGTCCTAATCCACGGAAGCATAACATAATAGGCACCAAATGGATATACCGCAACAAGCAAGATGAGCATGGTCAAGTTATCAGAAACAAAGCTCGTCTCGTTGCTCAAGGATATACTCAAGTGGAAGGCATTGACTTCGATGAAACATTTGCTCATGTGGCCAGACTTGAAGCCATCCGTATACTGCTGGCATATGCAAATCATCATAACATACTTTTATATCAAATGGATGTGAAGAGTGCCTTTCTCAATGGCAAGATTGAAGAAGAAGTGTATGTTGCACAACCACCTGGGTTTGAAGATCCGAAACATCCTGACATGGTTTGCAAGCTCAATAAGACACTATATGGCCTCAAACAAGCCCCTCGGGCCTGGTATGACACACTCAAATACTTCCTGAAGAGCAAAGGCTTCATACCTGGCTCCCTAGATCCCACTCTCTTCACGAAGACATATGATGGTGAACTGTTTGTGTGCCAAATATATGTGGATGACATTATCTTCGGCTGCACCAATCAGAAGTACAGTGAGGAGTTCGGATATATGATGCAAGAGCAATATCAGATGTCTATGATGGGGGAGCTGAAATTCTTCCTCGGTCTTCAGATACGGCAACAACGCAATGGCATCTTCATATCTCAAGAGAAGTATCTCAAAGATTGCCTGAAGAAGTTTGGTATACAAGACTGCAAAGGCTTCACAACACCAATGCCAGCCAAACATCATCTGGGTCCGGACGACAATGGTAAAGAGTTCGATCAAAAGGTATACCGCTCCATGATTGGTTCGTTGCTTTATTTATGTGCATCTAGGCCAGATATTATGCTTAGTGTTTGCAGGTGTGCTCGATTTCAAGCGGCACCAAAGGAGTCGCATCACTTAGCAGTGAAGCGAATTCTTAGATATTTGGCACACACCCCAAGTCTAGGATTGTGGTATCCAAAGGGCTCAGAGTTTGATCTGGTTGGATTCTCGGATGCTGATTATGCTGGTGACAAGGTTGATCGGAAGTCTACATCAGGCACATGTCACTTTCTGGGACGATCACTTGTATGTTGGTCTTCAAAGAAGCAGAACTGTGTATCCCTCTCCACTGCTGAATCTGAATACATTGCTGCTGGATCTTGCTGTGCTCAGCTTCTGTGGATGAAGCAAACCCTCAAGGACTATGGCATTCAACTGAAGCAAGTGCCTCTTTACTGCGACAACGAAAGCGCCATCAAGATCGCCAACAACCCAGTTTAGCACTCGAAGACAAAGCACATTGAAATTCGTCATCACTTTCTCAGAGATCATGTTGCAAAGGAAGATATTGACATCATACACGTCAACACTGAAGAGCAATTGGCAGATATCTTCACCAAGCCCTTGGATGAGAAGAGATTTTGCAAGTTACGGTGTGAGCTAAATATCTTGGAATCCTCAAATGTCCTGTGATCAGGCATACATCCTAACACTTATGCATATTGATGACTTAGATGTGCAACACACAAAGTAACGTATATCTTCAATCAATGAAGACATATATTCTAAGTGTGAATACATTAATGTGGAAATTGACTTCGGAGCGCCACGATAATTGTGCGCCGTGTCTGAGTCTAATACTTCCTATAAGGTGGGTAACGCCACCACCAAATGTTCTATTTTTGAAGTGCTTCACGCATGGCGTTACCTAGCAATGTCTTCACATTTGGTTTGGCTTCAATCTCTACATGTCTTCATGATTATCTTCATTACATGGATTATATAGATATATATATACTAGTGTTCTGTCCTCTACAGCATTCACTTATAGCTATGTCTTCTTGTTTTGAATCTTTTGAACTAAGTGAATGTGATCGGACCCTCATCTCTCCATGCTCTCTATCTCAAATTCTATCTCTCCTAGTCATATTCATCCTATTGAAACTGTCGAATGTCTTCTCTGCGTCCTTGTCGGCAGAAGACACAGAGACAAACTTTAAAACCGTTTTCAATGCTCATTCATCCACAAGAAATCAGGAGAAGTAGGAACGACCACCCAACAATCCAGGCGTGCGTGGGTTGTGGAACAGCCCCCGAGACTCCGCATGATGGCCACGTGCTGTTCAGATGCGAATCGCCAGGGGCACCCGTGTAATAGCGCAGTGCAGCCCCTGTGACTATAAATACACACTCACCGCGGTCATTATCTCCTTCTCCTTCTTCCTCCCTCGAACGAACCCTAGCGCCACCGCTAGCTCTCGACGACGCCGGCGATGAAGCGCTTCACTGCCGCAACCTCTCCGGCGCCGTTTTCACGTCGACCACGGACATCACTCTCTCCGCCGTCGCCGTAGGTGTCTTCCGTCGCCAAGTTAGGGCACGGAGGATAGAACTGCTCGGCCTCATCTCCCACTCCGTCTAGCAGTTCCAAGTGTGGTAAATAAAACCTCTTTTTACAGCCTCTTTTGATCCTATAGTTCGGTCACTTTCTGCCATAAGAAGTTTCTATTCACACAAGTTAGATCTGTCTCAGTCTGCATCTCATAACTTGCCTAGTATATTCACTTGTGCTTCATGAAGTAGTTAGATTCCTCACTTGTACTGATCTATGGGTTCGTACAAATCTGGAACCAACTTCTTTTCTATAAGTGAATGTCTTCGCACGATGAGGTCAATATCTTCTAAACTGATTTATCTTCAAAATCTTCTGAGAATGCATATGACCTCTTCCCCTTCCCTCGCACCTTAATGCTGTCACAGGTACATGTCCGTGGAAGAATCTTTTGGTTCTCATAGTCTGCATTCATTTGTAGAGTTCTTACAGCGTCACATCAATTCTCCTGAAGCCAGTTCCTGTTGGTCCATCAAAAGAAAGCCTTTGAACGTCTTGAAGCCTTCCAAGTTAAGTTTCATGGCTGCAGAAAAACCAGCAAGGAAGGGTGGCAGAAAGCGTCGAGGGGAAACATCAAGAGATCTGCCTGATGACCTCTTAGAGCTGTACAATACAGATCCCGAAGAGGATTACAATCAGCGCAAGACATGAATCCAATGGATTCGATGCTATTGGGCAGAGCAATGGTTCCAATACCGCTTCGTCACCAAGGAGTACGCTGAGAAAAGCGCCATCAAGAGACCATGGGGAGACGTACTATACAAAAATCTTGTGCCCAGGTCTAGAGATGAAGCCATTGCTCAAGGCTTCTATCCATGCATGGTCAGAGGACCGCAGCCTGCTGATGCTCATCCGTCGTCACTACTCTGGTGTGATGACAACAATCAGTTCAAGCGCAACTTCTAGTTTGCCCAGAGGTCAGCGAAGCACAACAAGAAGAAATTGGGTTTAGACTTCAACCCTGGTCCCTCCGCACCAAGGGCAGATGGCACACGTGAGGCCGACCCCAATATCATCGGCCCGTATGCAAATCTTGAGGGCCTCATCACCCGCATCTTAGTCCAAGGGACTGCCGTCAATGACCCTCCTGCTGACTCTGAATCTGATGAAGCGCCTGCTGCACCGAAGCCAAAGCAGGCAAAGAAGCCAAAAGCTTCAAAGCAGACCCCTTCACCCAAAATCTCAAGGGCAAAGCAATTGGCAACTGCACCTCCTGAAGCCAGTGCGCAGTCTGAAGACTTATCTTGGGTCTCCAAGCCCCAGGTAGCAAAGAAGCCTCAGCCACACACAGGCAAAGAGCTCACAGCTGCTGCCATTCTGCACAGCAAAACCATTGATCTGTCCAGTGACGAAGATCTTAGAGATGACGCTCTTGAGCAGCTCATCAAGAGCAAGGAGGAGGCTGAAATCTTCAACAATCTGCCTCTGTTTGATGTAGCAATGATCCACAACTTCATCGATGAGTGGTTTGCTACACCAAATATCAGCTTCGATGATCTGCAGCTGCCCATTGGCCTCAGCGTCGCCTTCCAAGGCGCTATTGCTTCAGAACTTGCAATTGCCCAGCGCATTGTTGAACTGAAGCAGAAAATTGATTTTGAAAAGGCTCAGTTCAAGCAGAATATGGCCAGGCTCAGCGTCCAAGAAGTCAAGGACTTCAAGATCATGTTGCACGAGTTAAAGGAAAACTTTTTGAAGAAACGTGCAGAAGCTCAGGGTTCGCGGGAGCGAATGAAGATTCTGGCTGATCGCTGTGTGCAGGCCTATAATGAGGCCGAGAAGCGCAAGGCACTTGGGCGTCCCTGCATCGACCCCAGGATGGCCGCGAAGAAGAAGAAGAAGCCTATTGTGCCTGAACCAGAGGCACCAAGACAAGAAGCTGCTCCGACTGTCTTCCCCACTGCTACGACTGGCTCGAAGCCAAAGAGCCGGTCAACCGCTTCCGAGCTCAAGAAGACACGGACAGCCGAAGCTGAAGCAAGGAAGAGGAAACACTCTGAAGCCTCTCCTTCTGACCCCACCAAGAAGAAGCGCAACATCAAGAAAACTCGGGCTGCTCCCACAGAGCCCTTGATAGTTGAACCCCTATCTGTCATCTACCCTGACGCAGATCGTCAGCTGACAGTTCATGAGCCTGCTCCCACAGAGGCTCCTGAAGCTGAAGATATTCCAGCAGCCGACCCCATCGCTGCTGAAGACATTGGTCATCAGGACCATGTACAAGATGATGCAGCCCTTCCTCAGCTTGAGACAAGCGAACTCATCAGCATTGGTCGTCCTTTGACGCCAATTGCACAAGATGCATCATCGGCGGATCGCCCACAAGTGGAAGAAGAATCTGAGGTCCAGCCCACTCCAACTCCACAGGCGTCGTCTGCATTTCGCAGGCTTCGCAAAGGTCCAAGGCCTCAGGACTCTGCTGACGACATTCCGGCTGCATCAGCTGAAGAGCATGAAGAAGTACCACAAGCTCAAACTCCCCCGCTCCAACAAGAAACCGTTCTCCAGGAGAACGTGCCGGAGTCTGTCCCTCCAACTACACAAGTGGAGGCTGAAAATGTTGGGGCTGCCACAACCAACACCGAAGCCAATGTGGCGCCCTCCCCACCCAAAGCTTCTAAAGACAGTGAAGCTACTGATCCAGATACGTCTGTTCCTGAGTCTGCTGCAGGTCCTCAATTTGATTACCATGTTGAGCACATGCCTCAGGTCCAGACGCCAATCCCTCGACTGCCAAGGTTCCCAGGTCCTGCATCAGCTCCTGGCTCCTTCAACATCACTAGCTTCAAGGCCGACAACACATTCTTCAACAGCTCCAAGAACCCCTATTCAAGGGAAAGGATTGTATCTGATAGATTCTGGAGCTATCCTCAGCGCAGCTACTACTCCTGCATCCTCTACAACCAAGGTCGCATCTTCCCGCACAAGCGCCTTGATGTTGACGCCATTGCTGGACTGCCCTGTTTGGAGGAAGCTTTGGATTGCTTTAAGCAAGTGGGTCTGCTGCAGTTCGTAACTGATGAAGAGCACTGGAATGAAGAGCTTCTGCTTCAATTCTATGCCACCCTCCACATTAAAGGATACAACAGAGATCCGAAGACTTGGATCCTGGAGTGGATGACCGGCAATGTCCATCACGAAGACAATGCATTTGATATCATTGAGCTTACCGGCCTACCCACTCCTGGTGAATTCTTCGAAGAAGGCTGCCAATCACATGCTGAAGCAATTGAAAGCATATTTCAGAGGCCTGAACCAAATATGAGTCAGATGCTTTCAATGATGAAGCCATTTCCCCATGATGCACCCTATCCAACTGAGTTCTTCGTTGAAGACTTAGAGTACCTGCCCAGAACCATTTATCACATCATCTGGCGGACTCTCTAGCCCCTCAAGGGACACTCTCCACATGCCAAGGTTGAGGGTGCAATGAAGACTCTCATATTCTACATCCTTCATGGCAAATGCTTCAATGCACAGGACTTCTTCATACGCCAGCTTGCGGCATCCGGCTCAGATTTATTTGGCTTGAAGTTTTATGCTCCTTGGGTTATGCGGCTGATCAAGCTTCATTCTGCGATTTCATATCAGCCCTCAGCCCGCAACCATCAGATCTTCTTGCCAGATGTGGACACCTCTGCTGAAGTTGTATATCCTGAGCCTGCCAAGCAACCCTTAAGTCTTCAGAATGCAGAACACCAGAGCTACACGCAGAACGTTGAAGGTGTTGAAGCCATCTCCAGGGTGTACCCGTTGGCTGGCACTACACGTGCACCTGCATCCACCGAAGCCACTGACAGCACAACTGCTCAGCGACCCAAGAAGCGCGCTCGTGCCCTCAATGACCGAGAGCTTCTTATGGCCCTTCACCAAAAGCAAGATAGGCATCACGACTGGTTGAAGAGACAGATGAAAAGCCTCTTGGTGGATGTCAATCGCATCAGAAATCTTGCCACCAAGAATGCATTCGTTGCTCATGAAACTTGTCGACGCACCTGGAAAGGCCTCACAATGCTGTGCCCTGAAGCTGGTCTTCATGAGGATGGCTTCAGAGAGAGATTCAAGTTTGACTCCACACCCCCCAGAAGAGATGTGCTGCGCGGAACTCCATCACTTGAAGATTCCGAGTTCTCTTCCTCTACTGCCATGGTGACTGCAAGAATCATCGAGGAAGAAGACGACGCTACATCACCACCACCTCCTTCAGCGCGCGTCGACCCTGCACCAAGCTCTTCAGCACCACCAAATGCCTCCACCGACCCTGCTGCGCCTGGGAACGCGTAGAAAACTCTATGTCTTCGAACCTTTTTGGTCATCACTGACAAAAGGGGGAGAAGCATATGATGTTTATAGTCTTGAAGAAGGTCACTATGGGCGGGTGCCTTTATATTTTGCTACATTTTGCTTCATGCTTACAACTCTCGTTTTGCTACACTTGGTTCTTTGAGTTGTAACACTTAAACTCGATGGTCGTCTGCTACTTGTTTGCCACTATGATTTTGCGAAGATAAATTCCGCATGTACGTCGATAATTTCCGCACTTATATCATTCCGCAGACGTCCATTTTTCATTGTGCATGTCATTCTCTTCATATACTTTTACATGCATGGTGGATTGTCATCATAAGTTGAAGTGGATTTCCACAAGTACAACCTACCATGTGCATTTGCGTTCCAGAAGCAAATTACTTATATGCACATCTTCAGGGGGAGCCCTTGCAACTTATGAAGACAATTCCTTTACAATTTCACAAATTATATTCCCCGTTGAAAACTTCAACTAGTTTGTCATCAATCACCAAAAAGGGGGAGATTGTAAGTGCATCTAGTGCCACCCCTAGTTGGTTTTGGAGTATTGACGACAAACCTAGTTGAGTGACTAATGTGTTTGTGAGAATTGCAGGATAACACAGGTAGAAGTCCCTCATTGATTCGGTTTTACTACCAGAGATGACCCCTAAAAATGTACGAAGACATTGAAGACAATGGTGGTATATGAAGATATTCACATTGAAGACTATGACAAGAGAAGACACCACGTGAAGCCTATGGAACTCGAAGACTTAGATTCTTCGTAGTTTTATTTCATTTGTGTTGAGTCATAGGAACCACCATACTGTTAAGTGGGGTCCAAGAGAACCAGTCAGAATGACTGAAGTGATGCCTAATTCAAAACCTATATCTTCGAGCGAAGACTATGAGAGCAAATCTTGTCCAGAGTCGGACAAGTCAGCTTTACTTGTAGCCCAAGTAAAGTTGCCGTGTGAGTTTGAAATCTGACCGTTGGTATACACGTTTCAGTTCCTTAGTGACCCAGGGTCATTTTGGACAAATCAGGTCGGGTTGCCCAGTGGCTATAAATAGTCCACCCCCTACAACCATAAACGGTTGGCTGCTCAGATTTCAGTGCACGGCTTTTGTCGTTTGAGAGCAACCCACCTCGAAGCCTTTGAGAGAAAATTCCTAGCGAGGAGAAAAGCCCTAACCACCCAGAGCCATAGTAAAATGGGCATCACTTAAGTCTTCTTGTTTGAGTGATCTGAAGACTTATTACACTTGAGGACTGTGCATCCTCCAGCCGGTTAGGCGTTGCGTTCTGAGCATCCAAGAGAAATTGTGGATTGCCGGTGAACGAAGTCTGTGAAGGTTTGGGAGTCTACCTTGAAGACTTACCAGAGTGATTGGGCGAGGTCTGTGTGACCTTAGCTCAAGGAGAAAACGGTGAGGACTGGGTGTCCTGAGCTGCGTGTTCAGGACTGGGTGTCCGGGACTGTGTGTCCTTTGGTTTAAATACCTAGCCGCTCCAACCAGACGTACAGTTGTCACAGCAACTGGAACTGGTCCAACAAATCATTGTCTTCAGCGTGTCACTGGTTTCATCTTCACTTCCTTTTACTTTCTGTTACACACTGTGAAGCCATTGCATGCTTGCTTTATCTTCTGTCTTCACAACATAACTGTATGATTTGTTTGGCTTCATAACTTCTTCCTACCTGATCCTTATTACACTGCAGCTACTTGTCTTGTGCTTTCACTCTATTGAATACTTGACCATGGCGTGCCTAGTGTAATCTAACTTCCGCTGCTTAAGTGATTGGCATATCTGTATTGTTTGTCTTCATAACCTTCACGTTTTGAAGACTTTCATAAAAATCGCCTATTCACCCCCCCTCTAGTCGATATAACGCACTTTCACAACCCAATATCACTATCCAGTAAAAAACGGCAGCTAATCTCATGAGCGCTAAAGTTTTTGTTTTTTACAGCAAGATCACAAAGACTTCACCCACGTCTTCCCAAAGGTTCTACTTGGCACACACACTAATTAGAAACATAAAACCACATCTAAAAAGAAGCTAGATGAATTATTTATTACTAAACATAAACAAAAAAATCAAGAAATGAAAATAAAATTGGGTTGCCTCCCAACAAGCGCTATCGTTTAACGCCCCTAGCTAGGCATGAAAGCAAGAATAGATCTAGGTATTGTCATCTTTGGTATGCAATCCATAAGTGGCTCTCATAATAGATTAATAAGGTAATTTAATTTTCTTTCTAGTAAAGTTTCCATGCCTTTCCTTAATGGAAATTGGAATCTAATATTTCCTTCTTTCATATCAATAATTGCACCAATCGTTCTAAGGAAAGGTCTACCAAGAATAATAGGACATGTCGGATTGCAACCTATATCAAGAACAATGAAATTTACGGGCACATAATTCATCTTTCCAACAATAAGAACATCATTAATCCTTTCCATAGGTTTCTTAATGGTGGAATCCGCAAGATGCAAATTTAAAGAACAATCATCAAATTCACGGAAACCTAACACATCACACAAAGTTTTTGGAATGGTGGAAACACTAGCACCCAAATCACATAAAGCATAACACTCATGATCTTTAATCTTAATTTTAATAGTAGGTTCCCACTCATCATAAAGTTTTCTAGGGATAGAGACTTCTAATTCAAATTTCTCTTCATAAGATTGCATTAAAGCATCCGGGAGAATGAAGATCATTTCCCTGGAGTGTATGACAACTTTAAGGCATGTGGAGTTGATGAATTCGTTGGACAAAAGCTCACCAAGTGGAATGATGAGTTGATCATGCAGTTCTACTCCACTGCCCACTTCTATCTAGATGGGAGGATAGTTCGGATGTCTGAGGGTACCAGGTAGCAGTCCACAATTGATGAATGGGCCAAGCTAATCAATGCCCTAGAGGAACATGAAGATGACTTGGATGTGTATGTCGAGGAAAAGAAAGACCACAACTCAATGGCAAACATGCACAAAGAGATCCTTGATAAGGTTTGGAAACTCACAAGCTTGGATCTGTGCACTTCTTGTTGTTTGGTATGCCTACCATTAACTGGATCTTAAGGCACACAATGCTACCCAAGTCAGGAGTTCACAAGATGATCAGAGTACACTCCATCAACATGCTGCAAATTGTTGATGTTCCCCAGAAGTTCAAAGTTATGAGTTTGATTGTAGAAATGATCAAAAGGACTGCTGCTGATCAAAAGAGGAGTTGTGGGTATGCTCCACATATTCAGGAGCTCATCAACTCTAAGATGGGCACATGGACTTACTTGCTGGGCAAGGAGCATCTACCTATATATCCTGAGTTCGAAGACAACACTGTTGTGATGAATGAGGAAGAACCATCATCAGCTCAAGTCCAGGAGAAGAGAGCCAAGGAAAAGGCTAAGAAAGCTGCCCAGATGCCAAGTGTTGAAGAGGCATATTGAGTCTTCCTGAAGAGCAAGCAAGATCATTTAGGCTATCTGATTCAAGCTAGACTGAGGATTGAGAAGGGATTGGCCACCCTGACTCAGAATCAGGAGAGCCTGGAGAGGATTGTGGAAACAAAATTCTATGATCTTGATCTGAAGGTGACTGAGATTCAGACTACAGTTGAGCAGCTTCAGGAGGAAGCAGAGGAGAGGAGAGGAAAAGCAACCACTGATGCTTTTAAGCGTGTGCCACGAGGTCCAAGGTCTGCTGCAGTGCCAGTTTCAGACACCAGAGCTTCAGTGTCAGCACCAGCAGCTACAGCTCCAGTGCCACCTCCAGCACCCACTCCATCAGCTCCAACTACTTCATCGGAAGCCTTCGTCCTTGGAGTTCTATCTACACCACCTCCCGAAGACCAATCCCGAGAGACGTATAGCACTATGCATTTTCAAACTTTTTGGTAACTTGTTGCCAAAGGGGGAGAAATATGTATAGATCATAGGCTTCGAGAGAGAGTGTCTTGCTTTTTATCTCTCTTGCTATTTTGGTTGAACTACTTTATTGTGTGCTTGTGTGAGATACTTTATGTCCTTGTGAGATACTTATATGATCATGTGGTTGATCATATGCTACCGTAATGTTTGGTTGAATGATGCTATCCTTTATATTCGATATATGATCATTCACTTGCTTGGTGATGAGTGCATGATTTTAATTTTTATCATTTTGAGTGCTCCACCAAGAAGTATGTGACATGGAAGAGTAACCCATGATCCTAATCGATTGTGCATTTGCATTCAAAAGCAAATTTTAAATAATGCACAAATTTAGGGGGAGCTCTTGCTTATCACATACTTCTCCAAGCGACGATGTTTTTCAATCTTATAATCATTTGTCGAAGCTTTGATCTATATGTTGTCATCAATTACCAAAAAAGGGGAGATTGAAAGTGCAACTATCCCTGGGTGGTTTTGGTAATTCCTAAATACATATAGCTCATTGAGCTAATGCTACTAGAAGATAAATATTTCAGGAAAAGCTCAATGATTGGCATGGCAGGGATTACAAAGTGGACCCCTCAAAATGTTAAGGACAAAAGGATTGGCTCAAGCTCAAAGCACAAGACACTACATTTCATTTTTAGTGATCCAAGATCACAATGAGTCCATAGGAATAGCCAATACTATTAAGAGGGGGTGAGGTGTTGCTTAATGAGGTTCTTGATCAAAATGCTTAGTGATATGCTCCACAACCCTCAACCAAAAGTCAAAACAAAAGTCAAACTCGGCCCCGCCGATTTGATCTATCCGGCGCCACCGAGTTCACTTGACATAACCACTGCCACAAACCCTAGTCTTTTCGGTCCTACCGATAGGGATCTCGGTCTCACCGAGATGGGATTGTAATCTCTCTGTTTCCCTTCGTAACATTTTGGTCCAACCGAGTTGAGCGATCGGTCCCACCGAGATTGCAATGCAAACTCTCTGTTTCCCTTTCGTAATGTTTCGGTCCTACCGAGAGAGCGAATCGGTCCCACCGAGATTGCCTGACCAACTCTCTGGTTAGTCTATTACCAAAATCGGTCTCACCGAGATTACGTTATGCCCTAACCCTAATGATATCGGTCCCACCGAGTTGACATGTCGGTCCCACCGAAAACCCTAATGGTCACATTATGAACCAAATCGGTCTGACCGAGTTGTATGATTCGGTCCCACCAAGTTTGGTGATTTGTGTGTAATGGTTAGATTTTGTGTGGAGGCTATATATACCCCTCCACCCACTCTTCATTCATGGAGAGAGCCAGCAGAACATGCCTACACTTCCAACATACATTTTTTGAGAGAGAACCACCTACACTTGTGTTGAGGTCAAGATACTTCATTCCAACCACATAAACCTAGATCTCTAGCCTTCCCCAAGTTGCTTTCCACTCAAATCATCTTTCCACCAAATCCTATCCTATGAGAGAGAGTTGAGTCTTGGGGAGACTATCATTTGAAGCACAAGAGCAAGGAGTTCATCATCAACACACCATTTGTTATCTCTTGGAGAGTGGTGTCTCCTAGATTGGTTAGGTGTCACTTGGGAGCCCCCGTCAAGATTGTGGAGTTGAACCAAGGAGTTTGTATGGGAAAGGAGATCGCCTACTTCATGAAGATCTACCCTAGTGAGGCAAGTCCTTCGTGGGCGATGGCCATGGTGGGATAGACAAGGTTGCTTCTTCGTGGACCCTTTGTGGGTGGAGCCCTATGTGGACTCGCGCAACCTTTACCATTCGTGGGTTGAAGTCTCCATCAACGTGGCTGTACGATAGCACCACCTATCAGAACCACGCCAAAAATCTCTATGTCTACATTGCGTTTGCTCTCTCCAAAGTCCTCCCTTTACCTTCATATGCAATTGTTTTACATTCCGCTGCTATACTCTTAGAATTGCATGTGTAGGCTGTTTGCTTGACTTGTGCTAAGTTGCTAAAATCTGCCAAGAATACAAATTGGGAAAAGGCTAGATTTTTATTCAGTCAAGTAGTCTAATCACCCCCCTCTAGACATACTTTTGATCCTACATACGGGACTTGTAAACTTCAACACAAGTATTTCTCAAATTCACAACTACTCAACTAGCACGACTCTAATATTACCATCTTGATATCTCAAAACAATCATCAAGTATCAAGCTTCTCGTAGTATTCGGTGCACTTTTTATGAAAGTTTTTATTATACCCATCTCAGATGCCTATCATATTAAGACTAATTTTATAGCCAAAGAAAATTACCATGCTGTTCTAAAAGTCTCTCAAAATTATATAAGTGAATCATGAGAGATCAATAATTTCTATAAAATGAAACCACCACCGTGCTCTAAAAAGATATAAGTGAAGCACTAGAGCAAAATTATCTATCTCAAAAGATATAACTGAAGCACATAGAGTATTCTAATAAATTCCGATTCATGTGTGTCTCTCCAAAAGGTGTGTACAGCAAGGATGATTGTGGTAAACTAAAAATCAAAGACTCAAATCATACAAGACGCTCCAAACAAAACACATATCATGTGGTGAATAAAAATATAGCCTCAAGTAAAGTTACCGATGGACGAAGACGAAAGAGGGGATGCATTCCGAGGCATCCCCAAGCTTAGGCTTTTGGTTGTCTTTGAATTTTACCTTGGGCTGCCATGGGCATCCAAAATCTTAGGCTCTTGCCACTCCTTATTCCAAAATCCATCAAATCTTTACCCAAAACCTGAAAACTTCACAACAGAAAACTCAACAGAAAATCTCATGAGCTCCGTTAGTATAAGAAAACAAACCACCACTTCAAGGTACTGTAATGAACTCATTATTTATTTATATTGGTGTTAAACCTATTGTATTCCAACTTATCTATGGTTCATACCCCCCGATACTAGCCATAGATTCATCAAAATAAGCAAACAACACACGAAAAACAGAATCTGTCAAAAACAGAACAGTCTGTAGCAATCTGTATCAAAAGTATACTTATGTAACCCAAAAAATTCTTAAATAAATTAGTGGACGTGAGGAATTTGTCTATTAATCATCATAAAAAAGAATCAACCTAATATCACTCTCCAGTAAAAAACGGCATCTAATCTCGTGAGCGCTAAAGTTTCTATTTTTTACAGCAAGATCACAAAGACTTCACCCACGTCTTCCCAGAGGTTCTACTTGGCACACACACTAATTAGAAACATAAAACCACATCTAAAAAGAATCTAGATGAATTATTTATTACTAAACATAAACAAAAAATCAAGAAACAAAAATAAAATTGGGTTGCCTCCCAACAAGCGCTATCGTTTAACGCCCCTAGCTAGGCATGAAAGGAAGAATAGATCTAGGTATTGTCATCTTTGGTATGCAATCCATAAGTGGCTCTCATAATAGATTAATAAGATAATTTAATTTTCTTTCTAGTAAAGTTTCCATGCCTTTCCTTAATGGAAATTGGAATCTAATATTTCCTTCTTTCATATCAATAATTGCACCAATCATTCTAAGGAAAGGTCTACCAAGAATAATAGGACATGTAGGATTGCAATCTATATCAAGAACAATGAAATTTATGGGCACATAATTCATCTTTGCAACAATAAGAACATCATTAATCCTTTCCATAGGTTTCTTAATGGTGGAATCCGCAAGATGCAAATTTAAAGAACAATCATCAAATTCACGGAAACCTAACACATCACACAAAGTTTTTGGAATGGTGGAAACACTAGCACCCAAATCACTTAAAGCATAACACTCATCATCTTTAATCTTAATTTTAATAGTAGGTTCCCACTCATCATAAACTTTTCTAGGGATAGAGACTTCTAATTCAAGTTTCTCTTCATAAGATTGCATTAATGCATCAACGATATGTTTGGTAAAAGCTTTATTTTGACTATAAGCATGAGGAGAATTTAACACGGATTGCAACAAGGAAATACAATCTATCAAGGAGCAATTATCATAATTAAATTCCTTGAAATCCCAAATAGTGGGTTCATTGCTATGTATTGTTTTGCCCTCTTCAATCCCACTTTTACCAATTTTTGCATCAAGATCTAAAAACTCTGAATCATTGGGATGCCTTTTAACTAAAGTTTACTCATCTCCAGTCCCATATTTATCAATATTCATTTTGGAAAACAAAGATGTAATATGAGACACATCAATCACTTTTAGATCTTCATCATTATTATCATGAAAACTAGAAGAACACACTTTTACAAAGCAATCCTTTTTAGCACGCATCCTAGCGGTTCTTTCTTTGCACTCATCAAAGGAAATTATCATGGCTTTGAGAGACTCATTGATATCATGCTTAGGTGGAATAGATCTAATTTTCAAAGAATCAACATCAAGAGAAATTCTATCCACGTTCCTAGCCAACTCATCAATCTTAGGCAATTTTTCTTCAAGCAAAGCATTGCAATTCTTTTGAGAAATCATAAATTCTGTAACACTAGTATAAAAATCATAGGGCATCTTATTAAAATTTCCATAAGAGTTGCTGTAGGAATTACCATAATTATTAGAGGAATTACTAGGGAACAGCCTAGAATTAAAGTTTCCTCTATACGCGTTGTTACCAAAAAATTTCCTACCAACAAAATTCACGTCCATGGATTCATTATTATTTTCAATCAAAGTAGACAAGGGCATATCATTAGAATTAGAAGAAGCACTCTTACTACCAAACAACTTCATAAGTTCATCCATCTTTCCACTCAAAACATTAATCTCTTCTATCGCATGAACCTTTTTACTAGTAGATCTATCGATGTGCCATTGAGAATAATTAACCATAATATTATCTAGGAGTTTAGTAGCTTCTCCTAAAGTGATTTCCATAAAAGTGCCTCCTGCGGTCGAATCTAAAAGATTTCTAGAAGCAAAATTCAATCCAGCATAAATTTTTTGTATAATCATCCATAAATTCATGTGTAGGGCAATTATGTATCATTAATTTCATCCTCTCCCAAGCTTGTGCGACATGCACATGATCAAGTTGCTTAAAATTCATAATATTGTTTCTAAGAGAGATGATCTTAGCGGGAGGAAAATACTTAGAGATAAAAGCATCTTTGCACTTACTCCATGAATCAATACTACTTTTAGGCAAAGAGGAGAACCAAGTTTTAGCACGATCTCTAAGCGAAAACGGAAAGAACTTCAATTTAACAATATCATTATCCACATCTTCCTTCTTTTGCATATCACATAGATCAACAAAGTGGTTTAGATGAGTAGAGGCATCTTCACTAGTAAGGCTAGCCAATTGACCTTTCATGACAAGATTCAGCAAAGCAGTATTAATTTCACAAGATTTAGCATCGGTAAGAGGAGCAATCGGAGTGCTAATAAAATCACTATTGTTGGTATTGGAAAAGTCACACAATTTTGTATTATCTTGAGCCATCATGACAAACAATCAATCCAACACACAATCACACAAGAGGCAAGTGAAAGAAGGCGAACGGAAAAAGGGCGAACGGAAAAGAGGCGAATAAAACGGCAAGGGTGAAGTGGGGCAGAGGAAAACGAGAGGCGAATGGCAAATAATGTAATGCGAGGGATAAGAGTTTGTGATGGGTACTTGGTATGTCTTGACTTCTACGTAGATCTCCCCGGCAATGGTGCTAGAAATGGCTTGTTGACGAGAGATCAAATCTTGACTTGACTTGGTGCAAAATAAACAGCGACAGAAATAGCTAGTTGACGGTAAATTAATATGATGGAGAATAGACCCGGGGGCCTTAGGTTTCACTAGTGGTTTCTCTCAAGATAGCATATTCTACGGTGGGTGAACAAATTACTGTCGAGCAATTGATAGAAAAGCGCATAGTTATGAGAATATCTAGGCATGATCATGTATATAGGCATCACGTCCGTGACAAGTAGACCGAAATGATTATGCATCTACTACTATTACTCCACACATCGACCGCTATCCAACATGCATCTAGAGTATTAAGTTCATAAGAACAGAGTAACGCATTAGGCAAGATGACATGATGTAGAGGGATAAACTCAAGCAATATGATACAAACCCCATCTTTTTATCCCCGATGGCAACAATACAATACGTGCCTTGCTGCCCCTACTGTCACTGGGAAAGGACACCGCAAGATTGAACCCAAAGCTAAGCACTTCTCCCATTGCAAGAAAGATCAATCTAGTAGGCCAAACCAAACCGATAATTCAAAGAGACTTGCAAAGATATTTAAATCATGCATATAAGAATTCAGAGAAGAATCAAATATTGTTCATAAATAATCTTGATCACAAACCCACAATTCATTGGATGTCGACAAACACACCACAAAAAGAATTACATCAAATAGATCTCCAAGAGAATCGAGGAGAACTTTGTATTGAGATCCAAAGAGAGAGAAGAAGCCATCTAGCTAATAACTATGGACCCGAAGGTCTGTGGTAAACTACTCACACATCATCGGAGAGGCTATGGTGTTGATGTAGAAGCCCTCCGTGATCGATTCCCCCTCCGAAGGAGCGCCGGAAAAGGGCCCAAGATGGGATCTCATGGGTACAGAAGGTTGCGGCGGTGGAAATTGGGTTTCGTGGTGCTCCTGGGTGTTTTCAGGGTATATGAGTATATATAGGCGAAAGAAGTAGGTCGGTGGAGCCACGAGGGGCCCATAAGGGTGGGGGCGCGCCCTCCTGCATCGTGGCTTCCTCGCTGCTTCCTTGACGTCCACTCCAAGTCTCCTGGATTGCGTTTGTTCCAAAAATGATCCTCGCGAAGGTTTCATTTCGTTTGGATTCCGTTTGATATTCCTTTTCTGCGAAACATTGAAATAGGCAAAAAACAACATTTTGCACTGGGCCTTCGGTTAATAGGTTACTCCCAAAAATAATATAAAAGTGCATAATAAAGCCCATTAAACATACAAAACACATAATATAATAGCATGGAACAATCAAAAATTATAGATACATTGGAGACGTATCAGTCTGCGAGGCGTTGGGCTCTAACTGAACTCGAGCAAGGTGCTGGGCTCAAACTAAACCTGAGTGATTGCACTGCAGGCTACGCGTTACTAAACCTGAGCGATCAATCGATCCCTTGCTGTTAACTGAACCCGAGTAATTCCTTCGCTACTGCTGCTAACTGAAGCCGATCGAACACTGCTGCCTCCTTTCCTTGATGAACAGTGAGAGTTTTTGAGGGGGTTTGGATGAACAGTTCCTAGTGGGGGGTTGGATGAATAGGACCCTGTGGTAGTAGAGGTCGTTGCCGCTGGATGAACAATACCCCGATCGATCGAGCCGGTGGATGAACAGGACCCCGTGGAGCGCTGGATGAACAGGACCCCGTGGAGGGCTGGATGAACAGTAGCTAGTGGAGGGCTAGTTGAACAGTAGCCGGTGGAGGGATGGATGAACAGTAGCAGGTGGAGGGATGGATGAAAAGTAGCCCGTGGAGGGGTGGTTGAACAGGACCTCGTGCAGAGGGCTGGTTGAACAGTAGCTGGTGGAGGAGCGCGCGGTGGAGGCTGGATGAACAGGAGGTCGTGGATGAACAGTCGCATGTGGAGGCTGGAGGAGGTCGATGGTGGATGAACAGGAGCCCATGGAGGTTGGAGGAGGTCGACGGTGGAGATGAACAGTATCCCGTGGAGTTCCGTTTTGCGGTACGCCACACCCCTCCCGATGAACAGGACCCCCGTTTCGACCATAGTGCTCCAACACAAGTCCGTTTCCTCCGTTTTGCGGTATGCCACACCCCTCCCGATCAACAGGACCCCATTTCGACTGTAGGAGGTCAGTTTCCTCCATTTTGTGGTATGCCAGACCCCTCCCGATTAACAGATCCCGTTTCGACCGTGGTCGGTCGAACACAAGGCAGTTTCCTCCGTTCTGCGGTACGCCAGGCCTCGTTTCCATCGGCTGTTCTGTCCAAGGCGGTTGGCTCCCGATGAACACGACGACGCATTCCGTTTCAACCCAGCCTGTTGCCTCCCCATGTTCACGACGACGGCGCAGCTTCTGCGTTCCGACCCAGCCATGTACACGAGCGCTGGCCGTATGTATGCGTGAGTAGGCGTTCAAGACCCGGCTCATATGTACGTATGTGTCCGTATTTTCTTTCTTGCACCCTGGCCACTGTACGTACGTGTACATGCTACGTGCGCGCCTCTACTACGACACGTGCGCGCCTCTACTATGACATGTGCGGGCCTCTACATCGACCATTATGTATGTACACGTTCGCGACCAGAATGACAATGCTACATACGCTTCGACCAGGTGGGCCCCGACTGTCAGGCACTTCCTTTTGTGCGAAGATGTAGTTGGTGGGTCCCAACAGTCAGGGGGAAACATTTTTTGCGAAATATGATGGCCTGATACATCTCCATCGTATCTACTTTTCCAAACACTTTTGCCCTTGTTTTGGACCCTAACTTGCATGATTTGAATGGAACTAACCCGGACTAACGCTGTTTTCAGCAGAATTACCATGGTGTTATTTATGTGCAGAAACAAATGTTCTCGAAATGACATGAAACTTCACGGAGCCATTTTTGGAAAATATAAAAAATACCTGCCAAAGATGAAGGCCAGGGGGGCCACCACCTGTCCACGAGGGTGGGGGCGCGCCCCTACCTCATGGGCCCCCTGGTGCCTCTCCGACTCCAACTCCTACTCTATATATTGTGTTTCGGGGAGAAAAAAATCAGAGAGAAGAAATCATCACGTTTTATGATACGGAGCCGCCGCCAAGCCCTAAAACCTCTCGGGAGGGCTGATATGGAGTCCGTTCGGGGCTCCGGAGAGGGGAATCCGTCGCCATCGTCATCATCAACCATCCTCCATCACCAATTTCATGATGCTCACCGCCGTGTGTGAGTAATTCCATCGTAGGCTTGCTGGATGGTGATGGGTTGGATGAGATTTATCATGTAATCGAGTTAGTTTTGTTAGGGTTTGATCCCTAGTATCCACTATGTTCTGAGATTGATGTTGCTATGCCTTTGCTATGCTTAATGCTTGTCACTAGGGTTTGATCCCTAGTATCCACTATGTTCTGAGATTGATGTTGCTATGCCTTTGCTATGCTTAATGCTTGTCACTAGGGCCCGAGTGCCATGATTTCAGATCTGAACCTATTATGTTTTCATCAATATATGAGAGTTCTTGATCCTATCTTGCAAGTCTATAGTCACCTATTATGTGTTATGATCCATTAACCCCGAAGTGACAATAATCGGGATACTTACCGGTGATGACCGTAGTTTGAGGAGTTGATGTATTCAGTATGTGTTAATGCTTTGTTCCGGTACTCTATTAAAAGGAGGCCTTAATATCCCTTAGTTTCCGTAAGGACCCCGCTGCCACGGGAGGGTAGGACAAAAGATGTCATGCAAGTTATTTTCCATAAGCACGTATGACTATATGTGGAATACATGCCTACATTACATTGATGAACTGGAGCTATTTCTGTGTCACCCTAGGTTATGACTGTTACATGATGAACCGCATCCGGCATAATTCTCCATCACGGATCCGTTGCCTACGAGCTTTCCATATATTGTTCTTCGCTTATTTACTTTTCTGTTGCTATTGTTATAATCCCTACAAAATACCAAAAACATTACTTTTACTACTGTTACCTTTTGCTACCGTTACCACTACTATCATATTACCTTGCTACTAAACACTTTGCTGCAGATATTAAGTTTCCAGGTGTGGTTGAATTGACAACTCAGTTGCTAATACTTGAGAGTATTCTTTGGCTCCCCTTGTGTCGAATCAATAAATTTGGGTTGAATACTTTACCCTCGAAAACTATTGCGACCCCCTATACTTGTGGGTTATCAAGACTATTTTTTGCCGCCGTTGCCGGGGAGCATAGCTCTATTCTTTGAGTCACTTGGGATATATGTCTGCTTATCATTATGAAGAACTTGAGAGATCCAAAAACCATGACCTATCCCTCAACTACGAGGGGAGGTAAGGAACTGCCATCTAGCTCTGCACTTGATTCACCTTCTGTTTTGAGTAAGCTTACGACACCTACACCTGCTTCTGCTATTCGTTCTGATATGTCGCATGTTATTGATGATGCCACTTATGCTATGCATGATACTTATGATGAAACTACTTCTATGCCTGATACTACTGTGCCACTTAGTGATTTTCTTGATGAACAAATTGCTAGGGCTAGAGAGATTGAAAATATTGAATCTGATAATACTGATGAAAGTGATGATGAAGAATCACTTGTTATTCCTAAGGGTTATGTTTTCGATCAAGAAGCTTCTTTAGCTATTTTAGCTTGCAAAGATAGAGATGAACTCAAAAGGTTATTAGCTAAATGGAATAAGCAATCTCTAAATGCTAGAATGAAACCTGACCCAGCCTTTTCTACTTCACCTATCGGTGTTACTGATAAGGATTATGAATTATCTGTTGATGCTGATATAATTACTTTGGTTGAATCTGATCCTTTTCATGGTCATGAATCTGAAACTGTTGTGGCACATCTTACTAAACTGAATGATATAGCCACCCTGTTCACTAAAGATGAGTGAACTCGTTACTTTTACATCCTTAAAAATATTTACATTCTCATTAAAGGGTGATGCTAAGATATGGTTCAATTCTCTTGATCCTGGTTGTGTGCGTAGTCCCCAGGATATGATTTATTACTTCTCTGCTAAATATTTCCCTGCTCATAAGAAACAAGCTGCTTTAAGGGATATATATAATTTTGTGCAAATTGAAGAAGAGAGTCTCCCACAAGCTTGGGGGAGGCTTCTCCAATTACTTAATGCTTTGCCTGATCATCCTCTTAAGAAAAATGAAATACTTGATATCTTTTATAATGGACTAACTGATGCCTCCAGAGATTACCTGGATAGTTGTGCTGGTTCTGTTTTCAGGGAAAGAACACCGGATGAAGCTGAAATTCTATTGAATAATATATTGGCAAATGAAAATAATTGGACACCTCCAGAGCCAGTTCCTAAGCCTATTCCTAAACCAACTCCGAAGAAGAGGGGTATTCTCTTTCTCAGTCCCGAAGATATGCAAGAGGCAAAGAAATGTATGAAAGAAAAAGATATTAAAGCTGAAGATGTTAAGAATTTACCTCCTATTGAAGAAATACATGGTCTTAATTTACCGCCTGTTAAGAAACATATGATCTTAATCCTTTACCTGTTGAAGAAACTCATGGTCTTGATAACCGGACACAGGTAGTAAAGGTAAATTCTCTCTATATATATGATAAAGCTGAAATCCCATTTACTAAGTTTGCTAGTCCATGCTTAGATGAGTTTGATAAATTTATGGCTAAGCAAGAAGATTTTAATGCTTATTTTGGTAGACAATTGAAATACAATTCAAATATGCTTGAACACTTGGGTCATTATATGGCTAATGTCAAAGGTGAACTTAAACTTATTAGTAAACATGCTTCTATGGTTACCACTCAAGTAGAACAAGTACTTAAGGCTCAAAATGATTTGCTCAATGAATTGAATAGTAAGAATAATGATAATTTTGTTAGAGTTATGACTAGAGGTGGTAGAATGACTCAGGAACCTTTGTATCCTGAAGGCCATCCTAAAAGAATTGAGCAAGATTCTCAGAGAACTAATATAGATGCACCTAGTTCTTCTAAAAAGAAGAAAAAAGAAAAATGATAGGACTTTGCATGCTTCTAGTAAACCTATTACTGAAACACCTGAGAATCCAAATGATATTTCTATTTCTGATGCCGAAACACAATCTGGTAATGAACCTGAAACTAGTGATAATGTTATTGATGATGCTCAACCTAGTAATTATAATGATATAGAAATTGAACCTGCTATTGATCTTGATAACCCACAATCAAAGAATCAATGTTATGATAAAAATACTTTGTTGCTAGGAAACATGGTAAAGAAAGAGAGCCTTGGGTTCAGAAACCCATGCCTTTTCCTCCCAAACCATCCAAGAAAAAGGATGATGAGGATTTCGAGCGCTTTGCTGAAATGATTAGACCTATCTTTTTGCGTATGCGATTAACTGCTATGCTCAAAACAAATCCTTATGCTAAGTACATGAAAGATATTATTACAAATATAAGAAAGATACCGGAAGCTGAAATTTCCACCATGCTTGCTAATTATACTTTTAAAGGTGGAATACCAAACAAACTTGGAGATCCAGGAGTACCCACTATACCATGCTCCATTAAAAGAAACTATGTTAAAAATGCTTTATGTGATCTTGGAGCAGGTGTTAGTGTTATGCCTCTCTCTTTATATCGTAGGCTTGATTTGAATAAGTTGACACCTACTAAAATATCTTTGCAAATGGCTGATAAATCAACTGCTATACCTGTCGGTATTTGTGAGGATGTGCCTGTTGTAGTTGCAAACGTTACTATTTTAACAGACTTTGTTATTCTTGATATTCCCGAGGACGATAGTATATCTATTATTCTTGGAAGACCCTTTTTGAATACTGCAGGGGCTGTTATTGATTGCACTAAAGGCAATGTCACTTTCCATGTTAATGGTAATGAGCATACAGTACACTTCCCGAGGAAACAACCTCAAGTTCATAGTATCAACTCTATTGGAAAAATTCCGTCGATTATATTTGGAGGTTTTGAATTTCCTCTTCCTACTGTCAAGAAGAAATATGATATTCTTATTATTGGGGATGTGCATTTCCCCATTGAGGTAACGTACTGTTATTCAAAATTTCTCCGGTTCCATGTTATTCGAAATGAGTTCGTTAACAAGACTTGATCAACCTTGTTAGTGGATTCCTTTTGATGATCATGAGATGGATGAAACTAGAAGCCACAACCTTCTGTACCCCACTTTTACTTTCTGTTAATTATATTAAATAAAATAAAAATAATATTTTTCCGTTTGTTATCTGATTATCCGTGCAATATAAAAATACCTCGAAAATAAAGGTTCTCCAAATGCCTTGAAATTTGAATATGATTTTTTCTACAATATTTGAGAATATTTGGCATTGAGAACACAACAGGGGGGTCAACCACCTGCCCACGAGGGTGGAGGGCGCGCCCTACCTCCCTGGGCGCACCCCCTGCCTCGTGGGCCCATGGTGGCCCTCCTCCACTTATCCTTTCACCCATACACTTCTTCTTCCTACCCCAAACACGAATAACCAGCTCAAACCCGAGTCCAAGCTCATTTTGCTGCCATTTTCGATCTCCTTGCTCAAAGCACCTCTCACAAAACTGCTTGGGGAGATTGTTCCTTGGTATGTGACTCCTCCATTGGTCCAATTAGTTTTTGTTCTAGTGCTTTATTCATTGCAATTTTTTGCTGCTTAGGTGACCCTGTTCTTGAGCTTGCATGTCAAATTTATATGGTCAAAAGTAGTTCTTGATGCATGATATAGGCTCTAGGCACTTGTATGAGTAGTTGCTATCAATATTATTGAGTTTGGTTTACTTTTAATCTGAAGTTACTAAAAATTTTCAAAAAAATTTAGAGGAATAAATATGCTTAGGAAAATGTTCCAAGGTGGTTCTTCAAGGAAGCAAGGACCCAGGCTTGCAATGCGTGATGCTGATGAAGAGCCACCAAGGGATGCTCCAGTGCGTCCTTGTGAATGGCCTTCGGAAAATTTTATGGATCGAGTGGGAATTAAAGAAGAATTTAATGCATATTTGCGTAACGCCGATCTTGTGAGCTTCGAGGAAGAGAAGTGCAGTCAGTATCACTATCTCACTAGTTCCTTTGTGAGAAGGTTTGAATTTTCAACCTCATGTAATTCTCCAACTGTCCTGTTTGATCTTTATGATAATTCTTACACTATGGACTTAGAGGATTTTACCACTTCTTGCAAACTTCCACAATGGGGTAGTATCAGGGATCCTCGCAAATCTGAATTTAGGGATTTTCTTGCTAGTATAACTGTGGGGGAATCTAGAGATATAACACAAGCTACCATAGGGAACATTCATTTTCCTGCCATACATTATTTTGCTCTCTTCATAGGTAGATGCATTAATGGTAAGGATGAGGCATGTCACAAGTGTGCCCCTGACCTCAGTATTCTTAGGAGTGCTGTGTTAGGAGACAAATCTTATAATTTGGGAGCTATTGTTGCCCGTAGGTTGCATCTTAATAGATTTAATGGAGATTTCTTTGGTGGAATTTATGCAACCCGCATAGCTAATTTTCCGGGTGTAGCCATATGCGAAGATGATATTGAATTACCTCCTGCTTATCTGGATTTTAATGCTATGGTTCACCACCAGTTTGTCGAGAGGAATGAATCACCTCTCCAGTATCGCTTAATCTTTGACAGACGTCGTGCTGTCCATATTACTCTCCCTGCTCCTGCCCTCTTTGATCATCAGGCAAAAGGAAGATATGTTATTTCCAGAGAGGAGGCATATGAGTACGAGAGGAGGGCGGAGGCCGCTCGTCGCCACGCTGCAGCTCAGGAGGCGATAGCCGCTGCATCTCAGTACGACCCCAACTTCTACTACGGATATCAGCCAGGCCAACCGTATTTCCCACCGACATTACATTTATGTTCACACACTCATTGCTAGATGTCGGTGCTCATACTTTTTCATTGTATCATCCATGCTAGATTATTTTCCTTTTTATGCTTTCTTCTTGTCTGTTTGATAAACCTTAAGAAAAACTAAAAAAAATTAGTTGTAGCTTTTAATTAATTCACTTTCCATGCTTGTAGTAGTAATTAAAAAGAAAACCCAAAAATATTTCCTGTTCTTCTTTTGCTTGTTGGGAGCTTTCCCGTGTAAATAGTTTTATTTCTTTTTCCTTTCTTTGGGGGTCGATAGGAGAAGACCATAATTAAATTGTTGAAGTGGCTCTTATATTCATTATTGTTGATCTGACAAAAGAGCCCATATTACCTTGTCTTCTCCTGTTTATTGAATGCTTGCAGATTCCAGCTTAGTCCAATGCACGTGCACTATTATTATTATTCACATCATTCGGTCGTGCAAGTGAAAGGCAATTATGACGATATATGATGGACTGGCTGAGACGAGAAAAGCTGGTATGAACTCGACCTCTTTTGTTTTTGTAAATATGATTAGTTCATCGTTCCTGATTCAGCCTATTATGAATAAACATGTTTGCAATGACAACTAGAGATCATAGTTTCTCGTGCCATGCTTGATTAGCTATGAGTTACAATGGTTTACCTTGCGTGCCAAATGCTATTGAAATGGTTGTGATGTGGTATGATAGGGTGGTATCTGTCGGCATTATAGGAACGGGGGTCCCCAGACTTGCCTGCCTGCGGCCTACGGCATGGCTCAAGTGGGGGCCCAGCGCCGCCCATCTTCATCAGCTCAAGCTCAAGACCCTCGCGAGGGGCCAAGCCTCGCGGGGTGGACGACAGAAAGCTTCCTCCAAGGCAGCCTCATCAGGCAGGCTCGCGAGGAGGCGGAGAGATCAAGGCAGGGGTACCTCGCAAGGAGCCCGTGACGCAAGCCATGACGATCGAGACCAGGCGGGCGCCGGCCTGCGCGGTGTCCTTGTTTCCCCTTTGGTGCAAAGGGGGCAAGCACATGCCAAGGCATCGGGCAAAGGTTACCATTCCGGTGCAACGAGACCAAGACCAGCATAGCGATAGGACGGAGGTCACCGTGGAGCCCAAGACGGCATCATCATGAGTGCTTTTGGCAGTCGAATACCACATTTGGTCAGGATAACTTGTACCATATGTTCCCCTTCAAAATGGCCAATTGTTGGTGCCCTTCCCGCTCATTATTCGGGGAGAGGCCCAGGGCCTCTATAAATAGAACTAGCCACACAGAGTAGGGGGGACACCCCGGAGGGACATCTAGAAATCTGGTAGAACCCTAGTAGAGAGAGAGAGAGGCGACTGAACTCACCCTAGCAGTTCATCGCACCAGCTCAAGAACACCTCTCGCGAGGCTGTTCTTCCCTTGTACTGTTCATCATCAGCCCCTGAGGCAATCCACCACACCACACACTGGAGTAGGGTATTGCACCACAACGGTGGCTCGAACCAGTATAAACCTAGTGTCCCTTGTGTTGTTTGTTTTTCCAGCTTAGATCAGGCGAGGAGATTGGACATAGATCGTTAGGGGAGAGATCTCCGCGTGCACCCCAGTGTGTGAACCTCAAGGGTCTACCGGAACCCAAAATCCGACATTTGGCGCGCCAGGTAGGCGGTGCGCTGGAGTCCTCCCTCCTGACGACCCACTCTCCTCCGACATTACATCCCGCCCTCATGGCGGGCAACGCGCCGCCTGCTCCAGCAACGGATGCCGACACTGGGGCCAGGGGGCTCCGGGCCTTGGCCCCCGCCTTGCGACAGGTGCAGTGGCCCCGCAAGTTCAAGCCCGAGACGCCGCCGCGCTACAATGGCGCGACAGACCCGATGATTTTCTTGCTGGCGTACAAGGAGGCCGTCCTCAGAGCCGGGAGCGACGACCGGGTAATGGCCAACTGGTTACCCATGGCCCTCACCGGCGTCCCGCGCTCGTGGCTCCTCCACCTGCCGATGGCCTCTGTCACCTCCTGGGAGGAGCTGCGCGACCTCTTCCTTGCCCGTTTCGCCGCACCAGTGCCGCCCGTCGTCGCAGCTCTCCTGGGTGGCTCCCAGGCACCACCCTCGAGCCATCACGTCAGGCTGTTCACCCGCCGGATCAGCACCGCCTCCAAGCACCGAGAAGCCCCACCGGGCTGGGTGGCGCCCGAGGCCGATCTGACCTTCGACTCGGAGGACCACCCCTTCAATCCCATTGGTTCGGGCGTGCTCCCGATGCTGTGCACCCCCACCATCTGCCAAGTGGCCCTCACTAGGACCCTCATCGACGGTGGTGCCGGCCTTAACATGCTCTCGGTGGAGGCCTTCAGCCTCCTCCACGTGCCGCTGGAGCGGCTCCAACCCAGCAGGCCTTTCTCGAGCGTCGGAGCCGGTTCCACCGCCTCCCTGGGACAGATCCGCCTCCCAGTGACCTTCAGCACCTGCGACAACTTCCGCACGGAGCTGGTCGACTTCGACATCGCCCCCATTGGCCTCCCCTACAACGCCATCCTTGGCTATCCGGCCTTGGCTCGGTTCATGGCAGCAACTCACTCGGCGTACAACCTCATGAAGATGCCTGGGAGCGGCGGCGTCCTCACCATGCCAGGAGACACAAGGGATGCGCTGCAGGTGCTCCGGCTTGTTTTCAGGGCGGCCGTGGTGGTGCAGCCCACTAGCACCGACGCCCTTGAGCCCAAGGGGGCTGCGCCGGCTAAAAAGAAGCAGTTGTTCACCCAAGACAAGGCGGAAACCAAGCAGGTACCAGTCGACGAGGATAGGCCCGCTAGCGCCACCTTCACCATAGGGGCCAACCTCGAGCCCGAGCAGGAGAAGGCCCTGATCAGGTTCCTGCGTGTGAACAAGAAGGTGTTCGCGTGGGAACCTGATTAGTTGGCAGGGGTCCCAAGGGAAGTGATTCAGCATCACCTCAACGTGTGCCCCAATGTGCGCCCCGTGAAGCAGAAGGCAAGGCGGCAGTCTACTGAGAAACAGGCTTTCATCGTTCAAGAGATCCGGAAGCTAGAGGTGGCAGGAGTTATCCGCGAGGTCCGCTACCCTGATTGGCTGGCTAATCCGGTCGTTGTGCCAAAAAAGGGAGGAAAGGAGCGCATGTGCGTCGACTTGACCAACCTCAACAAGGCCTGCCCACAGGATCCATTTCCGCTCCCCCGCATTGACCAGATAGTCAACTCCACCAAAGAGTGTGACCTATTGTGCTTATTAGATGCCTTCTCGGGCTATCACCAGATCAAGATGGTGGTAGAAGACGTGGAGAAGACAACTTTCCTGACCCCGTGTGGAGTGTACTGCTATACGTGCATGCCATTTGGGTTGCGCAACGCAGGTGCGACCTTTCAATGGCTGATGCACATCGCCTTAGGCCGGCAGCTAGGGAGGAACGCTGAAGCTTACGTCGATGACATTTTGGTGAAGTCTCGTGAGGCAAGAACCCTGATACAGGACCTGGAAGAAACCTTTGCAAGCCTCAACGAAGTGGACCTATGGCTCAACCCGGAGAAGTGCGTGTTTGGAGTCCCCTCGGGCAAGCTCTTGGGTTTCCTCGTATCCCACAGGGGCATCGAGGCCAACCCGAAGAAGGTCAAGGCAGTTGAAGACATGAGCCCGCCGAGGACCCTCAGAGAAATGCAGAAACTCACCGGGCGTGTGACTGCGCTGGGGTGCTTCATCTCCAAGCCAGGGGAACGAGCGCTGCCCTTCTTCAAGCTGATGAAGAAAAAGGGCCCCTTTGAATGGACTGAAGGGGCCGACAAGGCGTTCCAAGACCTCAAGAGGTACCTTACCAGTCCACCAGTGATGGTAGCTCCGCGTCCTCGGGATCCCCTGGTGCTCTACCTTGCGGTCACCCCTACTCCGCTAGCGCAGCCTTGGTGGCGGTCAGGGAGGAATGTTGTGCCAAGGCCGCATCAACCGTTCGAACTAAAGCAAAGAAGAGCTAGGAGGGCCTCGCGAAGGCCACAACCGCAGCCGGAAAGGAACAGCCGCAGCAGGAGAACGCACCCAGAGCAGGAGAGGCCTCTTCAGGCGACCAAGCACTAGGAGCTCCGTCGTCTCAAGAGACGTCTCGACCTCTGGAGGACTCAAGCTGCGCCAG
This sequence comes from Triticum monococcum, assembly GCA_034509565.1. NCBI lineage: Eukaryota > Viridiplantae > Streptophyta > Magnoliopsida > Poales > Poaceae > Triticum > Triticum monococcum. The sequence continues at coordinate 357,178,012 of CM067845.1, read as the reverse complement.
CACCCTCAACCTCGTCGAGCATCCCGTGTACTTCGTCAGCACGGTGCTACGGGACGCAAGGGCAGAGTATCCCATGCCTCAAATACTCCTCCTCGCTCTACTAGTGGCCTCACGCAAGCTGCGCCACTACTTCCAAGGACATCCCATCAAAGTCGTCTCAGCATACCCCTTAGAAAGAGTGCTCAGGAGCCCCAACTCAGCTGGAAGGGTTGCTGAATGGAACATTGAGCTACAGGCATTTCAGCTGGAATTCAGTATGACCATAGTCATCAAGGGAGCCGCACTTGCGGATTTCATGGCAGAATGGGCAGAAGCGCCGAATCTCGAGGCAGGCGAAGACCGATCACTTTCCCCAGGAAGTGAAGCACCGGATGGCTGGGTCATGTACTTTGATGGGGCGTTCTCCCGACACGGTGCGGGAGCTGGCGCAGTGCTCGTATCCCCTACCCAGGACAAACTCTACTACGCCGTACAACTTTGCTTCCAGCACAGAGAAAAGGTCTCCAATAACATAGTAGAGTACAAAGGCCTAATAGCAGGCTTGAAGGCTGCAATTGCCTTAGGGGTGAAGCGCCTCATCATCAAAGGCGATTCGCAGCTCTTTGTCAACTTCTCCAACAAGATATACAAGTCAAAGGACGAGCACATGGAAGCCTACCTCGCTGAGGTTCGCAAGATGGAGAAACAGTTCTGGGGGCTGGAGTTACAGCATGTGCCTCGCGGCACCAATCAGGAGGCTGATGACATTGCCAAGAGGGCATCTAGGCAGCTGCCTTAGGAGCCTGGCGTCTTCGAGGAGCGGCTCTTCAAACCCTCGGCGGTGCCGTCACTGTCGAGCACGACGCAACCAAGGGAGGAGCTCCCTCAGCCGCCTGCCTCAGGAGCCCCAGTCTGCGGCCCAGCCTCAGGGCATGCCTGCTCCTAGCGTTAGAGCCTTAGGAAGGGTGCTGGATCCCAGAGCTCAAGAACTACCTAATGCAAGGGACTCTGCTGGAGAATGAGGAGGAAGCGGAGCGTGTGGCGCGGCAGGCCATAGCTTATTGCATTAGGGATGGAGAGCTCTACAGGAAGCGACCAAATGACGTGTCCCTACGTTGCATCTCCCGAGAGCAAGGGAAGGAGCTACTGGTGGACATACACGGCGGAGACTGCGGGCACCACTCATCGTCATGGACCCTCGTCAGCAAGGCGTTCCGTAGTGGATTCTATTGGCCCACATCGCTCAACGACGTCGTTGAGCTTGTGAAGGCTTGCGAGGCCTGCTAGTTTCATGCTAAGCAGATCCATCAGCCTGCAGGGGGTCTACAGACTATACCCCTCTCATGGCCGTTCGCAGTTTGGGGGCTGGACATTCTGGGCCCGTTTCCTCGGGCACCAGGGGGCTATCGCTACCTCTATGTTGCCGTGGAAAAATTCACCAAGTGGGCTGAGGTGGAGGCCGTCCGCACAATCCCGGCAGGCTCAACGGTCAAATTTATCAAGGGCCTCGTGAGCCGATTTGGGGTGCCCAATCGCATCATCACCGACAATGGTTCGCAATTCACCAGTAATCTCTTCAAAACGTACCGTGCTAACCTTGAAATGCAGATATGCTACGCTTCGGTAGCACACCCCCGGAGCAACGGCCAGGCCGAGCGGGCCAACACCGAGGTCGTGAGGGGTCTCAAAGCCAAGACCTTTAAGAAGAAGCTGGAAGCCTACGACAGGGGCTGGTACGACGAGCTCCAGTCCGTGCTGTTGTCAATCCGCACAACTGCGACCAAGCCGACTGGCGAGACCCCGTTCTTCCTCGTATATGGAGCAGAAGCTGTTCTCCCTCAGGAGGTCAGGCGTCGCTCCGCGCGGGTCCTGGCGTTCGATGAGATGCAGCAGGACGCCATGCAGGGGACAGATCTCGTGCTGGGGGAGGAACGCCGTCGAGAAGCCGCGCTGCCAGCGGCAAGATAACAACAAGCGCTGCGACGATACCACTGCCGCAACATCCGCCCCGGAACTCTTGAGGTAGGGGATCTCATGCTCAGACGGGTTCTCTCCAGGGAGGGGCTGCACAAGCTCTCTCCCATGTGGGAGGGCCCATTCAAGGTTGTTCATGTTTCCAGGCCTGGCTCCATGCACTTGGAGACCCCGGAGGGGGTACCCGTCCAGAACACGTGGAACATTCAACATCTCCGGAGGTTCTATCCCTGAGCGAGGCCTAGCGCCTAAGAAAGGCCCGGTGCCTGTGAAGAAGGCGAATGCCTGTGAAGCTGCTGCGTTTTGAGAAAGGCCCGGTGCCTGTGAAGAAGGCGAATGCCTGTGAAGCTGCTGCGTTTTGAGAAAGGCCCAGAGCCTGTGAAGAAGGCGAAAGCCTGTGAAGAAGGCAAATGCCTGTGAAGCTGCTGCGTTTTGTGAAAGGCCCGGTGCCTGTGAAGAAGACGAATGCCTGTGAAGCTGCTGCGATTTGGGAAAGGCCCGGTGCCTGTGAAGAAGGCGAATGCTTGTGAAGCTGCTGCATTTTGGGAAAGGCCCGATGCCTGTGAAGAAGGCAAATGCCTATGAAGCTCGTCGCCCATGACACTCTCACGTAATAATGAGTGGGGCTATACACGCCCTAGAGTCTCCGGAGTGCCGCCCTCGGGCCTCGGGGGCTCCCGCCCACGCCCAGTGGCAGCACTTAGCTCCGCGCTGGTGAGAAGATGTCGAAGACTAGAATAGGTGCCGGACGCGGCTTTCCCATTTGCTTTCTGCAGTTGGCTTGTTTATTCCCGTTTGAAGCTTTATTGGAGTTGCTGACGTTCCTGGCTTGTGACTCTTTGTCTTTCTCGCTCGCTTGCTGTAACATCCCAAAATTCTAAATTTTGGAATGTTATAAACAAATAGATAGATTTGATTGATTGTTTGATTGATTGTCTGAAAGTGAGTGAATTCGAAACTTTTTGAAAGTGAAATGAGAGGGAATAAAAGGACTTTCCCAAACTTTCATATTTGCTTTCTGATCTCCGTAAATTCAAATTCTTTTCACCACGAAACCCTGGAGAGAAGATGACATGACTTCTTCCATTTATTTAAATGACAAGGGGTGCTGAAAACATTTGAATTTCATTTGGAAAAATATTTCCAATTCCGCAACTCTATGCAACTCAATGATTTTCACGAGAGAAGATAAAATGACTTCTTCAAATTATATGAAATATGAGTTGGGAGTTTTCTCAAATTTTGAGAAGAGGATCTTTTGATTTATTTATTTCATCTTCAATAATTTTTCCGATATAAAAAAATAAGAGAGAGGGAAATAATATGACTTTTCCCAATTTAGGAAAAATGAAGATTTAATAAATAGATCAAATTTTGTTTTCCGGTGTTTCTTGCGCGTGTTTATCTGGATAGGGAAAAATGTGTGTTTTCAAAAATTGTTTTTAGGCCCGAAGAAAAGTTCATTTTGTTCGGCTCATTTTTAGGAGTCGAGAAAAATTTATTTTTAAAATTTTGGAGTCTATTTAGTTAGTTTTCTTTTAGTTTTTCCACGCGCGAAATCTGTTAAAAAAATCAGATCCAGCGACTTGGGCCTAAGGCCCAAGCCACCGAATCAAGCCAGCAGCCGGCCGGGCCAAGGCCATCGCTAGCGCCGCCTAGTGCCCAGGCGCCAGGCGCAGCGCCAGGGAGCCGCCGCCGTTTCCTTTTAGTTTCCTAGTAGGATTCATCTACGTTCGTTTTTTTTTCTAGATCTCTTTCCTCTTTTTCTATTCCTAATCCTAGTCTATTTCCTTGATCCCTACCCCAAGTTTTCTCTCCCCTCCCCAATATAAATACTCCCACACCCCCCCCCCCTCTAAACACATCAAATCCAAAGCCCCAAGCATACCGCGCCGCGCCCTGCGTCACGCACCGCGCCCTAGTGCCCCGCCACCGCCGCGCCACCCCACCACACCCGCGGCGCCGCACCACCGCGCCCTACACCACGCCGCGCCCAACGCCGCCACCCCGCACCCTAGTGCCGCCGCTGCCGCCCTGCGTCACCGCCGCCGCAGCCGGAGCCCCCGTTCGCCGGAGACCTCGCCGGAGGTACCGCGCCGCGTCTCTTCTTTTCCCTCGGATCGGTTTTCTTCTAGATCGTTCCGTTTCTTCCGATTCGTTTTCTTTCCGGTTCTTCGCTAAACCGTTCTGGTTTTCTAGATCGGTTTTTCGTTCCGATTTCTTTTCCGAAAACCCTAGATCGGTTTTCATTCTTCTTTCAGACCGTTCGTCTCAACGAACGTGATCACCGGATTCTTCTAGGTTAACAAACGTCCGTTCGTTTAACCGTTCTTCGTTTTCTTTCTCGTCGGATTTATTCCGCGTTCTCTCCGATCGCGATCTTAGATCCGATCTTCTTTCTAGTCTTTCTTTTCGCTCGTTTATCGGAATCAGGTGATTCAAGCGCCTGGAGTTTCGTCTCGAAGCCGCCGTTCCGTCTAATCAACTTGAACAAGCTTTTGCTACAGTAAAATTTGACCTAGTTTCAACCTTCTAGAACCGAGTTGTTTTCTTTCGTTGTTTGTTTTCCGTCGTTTGTCGGTTCTTTCTTTCTTTGCAACCGGAGTTCTTAAGTTCAACTTTCTGGTTCGTTCTCTTGTTCGAGTTTTACCCGTGCCTTAGATGAGTACTTATTGTGTGGTTACAATTGCTTGATTACGATAGATTGACCGGAGTGTGACGAGTAGATCTACCAAGAGTTTTGAGTGCGCATCATCTTCATCAACATTGCAGGCAATTTCACACTTTGATCATACCTTTTCTACAACCCAGTTTTATTGCATTAGATCAATCCTCACACATTGCATGTTTAGGATCTAAATAAATTGTGGGATGGGAAGTAGATGAGGTAGTACCTATTACCTGTATTATTATGAAACCTTTGGGAGTTACTTCTACGTTTGCTTAATATGCCATGCTATGCTAGTAGACGTGGATTGGGTGAGTGATATCCATGACAGATGTGAGTTGATAATTTTAATGGTTTATCTAAGGTGGCAACTTAAACACACATCTGGGTGGATTGAGGCACCTGATGTCTATCAGGACTTGCCTGTTTTTTTTGGACCGCCACCCAGGCTCAAAGGGATCATAAGACTATTCATACTAGAAACTTCCATGTGCAGCCACAAGCCATTATGGGCTCTGGCATTGTCGAGTAAGTTGCGTAAGCTCTTGAAGAGGTGGACTAGCAGATGTAGGGGATTGTAGGTGTACCGGTCCGCCCGGAGTAGAGAGCAAATGCTTCTGAAAGACTGTGTCTCGGTCATCCATTTCTCAAACACCCTGTAGTGCGAGAAAACCAACGGAGGAGATCGAGTCTTGTGGGGAAAAGTGCGCAAACCTCTGCAGAGTATAACAAACTAATCATGATTAGCCGTGTCCACGGTTATGGACAATTTGAGTATCTATTTCTTGGATTATCCTGTTGATCTCACCATGTTACTTTAATTAAATTATTGGGTTTTAATGATTACTTTTAATTGGGAATGAGAATGCTGTCAACCATTCTCAATGTTCAACAACCACCATGATAGTTAAATAAATTTATTCCTTTGCAGTAGGGAAAAATTGGCTTTTCGCAAAAACCTTATAACCATAGAGCTTTTCCACCAGCCAAATATGCATGTAGTGATAGCCTTTATTCATCATTCTCTATGGTGTGAATTTGCCAGTACATTCAATGTACTGACCCGTTTTCGGGCTGCAACGTCTCATGTTGCAGGTTTCTTACGACGAGTAAGTGATACGTTAGGGTTATGATTTCTACACTCAACTTTGCCGTTGGTGTTGATGGGAATCCACAACCTTGTTGCTTCCGCTATATGGATTGAGGTAATAGTATTTACGTTACTTTATACATGTGATTTGCCTCTGTTATAAATCCTTCGAGTACTGTGTGTGTCAGCATACTGATCCAGGGATGACACATAAGCACAGAGACTTGATCCATTCGGGTCGGGTCGCTACACTTGCCTCGTTTTCTCTCGCACAAGTCTCGCGAGGGAGGTTCGCGGGTGCCCTCGCGATTGTTTTCTGCCCCGATTGTTTGGAACTTTCCTATCAGAGTCCTCTGCGGGAGCACCCCTCCCAGTCCGTGCCCCATGGGCATCGCAACACGAGCGCAGGACCTGGGCCGATCGCCCCCACGACCAAGACCGTAAGCTACCCCTCCTACTAATCCTTGCAGGGCACAAAGCGCACGACGAGGCCACGGCCTCGGGAGGCGAGTACCTCGCCAAGCCCCACCAAGCTAAAATAGTTCCCACACATGGGGCTGTAGGACCTTGAAGTAGATGTGTCTAAAGGGGGGGGGTGACTAGACACTTAATGCTAAAGTTGCAGTTTTTAAGCTTTTTCGGTTTAAGTGGAGTTTCAGCACAATTTCAACATTCACAATACATATCAAGCAAGCATGCAAAGAGTATATAGGCAGCGGAAAGTAAAGCATGCAACTTGCAAGAATGTAAAGGGAAGGGTTTGGAGAATTCAAACGCAATTGGAGACACGGATGTTTTTCCTGTGGTTCGGATAGGTGGTGCAATCCTACATCCACATTGATGGAGACTTCAACCCACGAAGGGTAACGGTTGCGCGAGTCCACGGAGGGCTCCACCCACGAAGGGTCCACGAAGAAGCAACCTTGTCTATCCCACCATGGCCATCGCCCACGAAGGACTTGCCTCACTAGCGGTAGATCTTCACGAAGTAGGCGATTTCCTTACCCTTACAAACTCCTTGGTTCAACTCCACAATCTTGTCGGAGGCTCCCAAGTGACACCTAGCCAATCTAGGAGACACCACTCTCCAAGAAGTAACAAATGGTGTGTTGATGATGAACTCCCTGCTCTTGTGCTTCGAATGATAGCCTCCCCAACACTCAACTCTCTCTCATAGGATTTGGATTTGGTGGAAGAAGATTTGAGTGGAAAGCAACTTGGGGAAGGCTAGAGATCAAGATTCATGTGGTAGGAATGGAATATCTTGGCCTCAACACATGAGTAGGTGGTTCTCTCTCAGAACATATGAGTTGGAAGTGTAGATGTGTTCTGATGGCTCTCTCCACGAGTGAAGAGGAGGTGGAGGGGTATATATAGCCTCCACACAAAATCCAACCGTTACACACAATTTACCAATCTCGGTGGGACCGAATCAACAAACTCGGTCGGACCGAAATAGTAAACCTAGTGACCATTAGAGATTTTCGGTGGGACTGACATGCAACTCGGTAGGACCGATATGGTTAGGGTTAGGGCATAACGTAATCTCGGTGAGACTGATTACACAAACTCGGTGAGACCGATTTGGTAATAAGCTAACCAGAGGGTTGGTCAGGCAAACTCGGTGGGACCGATTTGCCCTTCTCGGTGAGACCGAAATGTTACGAAAAGGAAATAGTGAGTTTACATTGCAATCTCGGTGGGACCGATCCGCTCTTTCGGTGAGACCGAAAAGTTACGAAAAGGAAAGAGAGAAATTGCAATCCCATCTCGGTGAGACCGAGATCCCTATCGGTAGAACCGATTTGCTAGGGTTTGGCAATGGCTATGACAAGTGAAACTCGATGGCGCCGGATAGAAATAATCGGTAGGTCCGAGTTTGGCTTAGGTTTAGGTCATATGTGGAAGTGGGAAAGTAGCTGAGGATTTTGGAGCATATCATTAAGCACTTGAAGCAAGAGGCTCATTAAGCAACACCTCATCCCTCCTTGATAGTATTGGCTTTTCCTATGGACTCAATGTGATCTTGGATCACTAAAATGTAAAATGAAGAGTCTTGAGCTTTAAGCTTTAGCCAATCCTTTGTCCTTAGCATCTTGGAGAATTTCCCACAACCTTTAGTCCATGCCACTCCATTGTTGAACTTATCTGAAACATACTAGATAGAAACGTTAGTCCAACAAGAGATATGTTGTCATTAATTACCAAAACCACCTAGGGAGCACTTGTGCTTTCAATCTCCCCCTTTTTGGTAATTGATGGCAACATACATCAAAGCTTTAGATAAAGATATAAAGAACAGCAAGTAAAGCTTTGGAAGGACATGTAACAAGCATAGGCTCCCCTACATGTATGCACTCATGTAAATGTGAAATATAGAGGCATGTGAGAGCATAACCATGACAGAGTAGGCAATGTGTTACATGTATCTTGGCCATATGCATCAGAGCAAAAGATTATCAAGGAAAATACCTTCATGCTCATGAGTCCTTCTTGCAAATAGTATGTACATAAGCAAGAATTCCTCATACTCATGATTTTGATGCATACACTTACCTTGTAGTCTTTAGCTGGCTTAGGATGGAATGAACCTGCACAAACAAGGTTAGATAACACAGGTACCTCCACTAGCCAGAGCAAACCAAAGAAGCCACAAGAGTACCAAGACTGGGATGACATGTAGAGAGTGAGTACAAGGTACCACAGTGGATTCAACATGTCCCCAAGAGTAAAGATATGAAATGAATTTGACTGATTTCTTTCCCTTAGGTGTCTTGCTCCCCCTGAATCTTACATGGGATATTGGGAGAAGATAGGGAACAGAAAATCAGAGCTGAAAGATACAAATGGATAGAACTTAATGCAAATAAGCACATATGAACATGTCTTTCCCCCAAAAAGACATGTGACATCTCTCCTCTTGAACATCAAGCATCTGGGATCCTTGAGTATTCTCTCCCCCTGGAAATCTCTTTCTCCCCCTTAATACTTTCTCCCTTGTAGATGATCAGCTTTGATGTGATCTCTCTCCCCCCCTTTGACATCAATTTCCAAGAAGGGCTTTCTGGAATCCGTCGTATAGGTTTGGTCCTTGAGACTCAGCACAAAGCAATGGATAAAACTGTGATGCTTGTAGAGGACAAGATTCATTGAGTAGAGCTCGATCAGAAGAAATATAGAACAAGTGGCAAACTGTTTTTCCTGTTTTGAAGTCGGTGGCACCAAGTGGCATGTTTCGGTGGGGCCGAAAAGATTCGGTTGGACCGAAAACTACAAGTCGGTGAAACCGAGTTCAACACAGAGAAAAAACACTTGTCACCTCAGCTCACTAAACATGTAGGATCTCACAAAGATTTGCAATGAATTATCTGAAGGATTTGCAAGGAATTGAATGCAGAAAATGCAGAATAAAAACAAAAAGAAAAGATAAGAAACTGAAAGATCTAGATGAAGTTTTTTTTGAAAAAGAAAAAGAAAATAAATATGCATGAGGCAAATGCAATAACACAGAAAAGAACACAAGAGAACTTCATCTAGAGTTGGGCGGTGACATAGTCACCTATGTTAGAGTATATTGACTTAGGAGTCAAGTGAGAACACTTTATCATAGGTCATACTCATCGTTTAAGCTCAAAATGGGGTTACCATTTTTCGTTTAAGCATCTTGATGTATTCACATCTTGTTGAGTTGCTTTGACTCATGTCTTGGAGTAAAGCTTCTCTAAGATGGAATAACATACCTTGGGTGGTGGTGTGGTTCTTGCTCATGTAGTTGAACTTGTGTGGGTGCTCAAGGTTGATGTAGCTCATCAAGAGTTGGGAGCACCACTTGAAGTTTGAGTTCATCTACCTACATGGGTTAGTTCTTGCCAGGAAGAGCACTTGTGTATCCAAAAATGACAATCATGGAGCTCAACATAGAATTTGTCAAAGGATATGTTTGAATGGTTTTGTGCTTCCTTGTCTTCAACCACCATTTTGTAGAGACTTGGTGATGTAGAGATTGCTCAAGATGTGAGTGAGTCGCAATCTCATGGAGTTAGATTCAACCAAGCACCTACATGGGTTAGACAACATGCAAGGTACAAATATATCCAAGACATAAGATAATCATCATAAGAGATATATCATGGATTAGTCATAAGCTCATGTCTTGCATGTATCCAATGGAGTTCCTACTCCAAGTTCGAAGCATCAATAATGTTCAGTTCACCTCTCAACCTGCAAAATACTTTCTCGTCAAGAGGTTTAGTAAATATATCCGCTAATTGCTTATCGGTGCGAACATGCTTAAGATCAATGTCACCCTTAGCAACATGGTCTCGAATGAAATGATGACGAACTTCAATATGCTTAGTTCGAGAATGTTGTACAGGATTATGACCAATTTTGATAGAACTTTCATTGTCACAAAGTAGTGGAACATGTTTCACATAGATCCCATAATCTTTAAGAGTTTGGGACATCCAAAGTAATTGAGCACAACATGAACCAGCGGCAATGTATTCCACTTCGGCGGTGGATAAGGATACCGAGTTTTGTTTCTTGGAAGACCAAGACACAAGAGATCTACCAAGAAATTGACAAGTACCCGAAGTGGACTTTCTATCAACCTTGTCTCCGGCATAATCCGAGTCGGAATAGCCAACAAGATCAAAAGAAGACCTCTTAGGATACCAAATGCCAAAGTTTGGTGTATGAATTAAGTATCTCACTATCCTTTTCACGGCCTTAAGATGACATTCTTTAGGAGCAGCTTGATAACGTGCACACATGCACACACTTAGCATAATGTCGGGACGTGAAGCACATAGGTATAACACAGAACCAATCATAGAGCGATAAACCTTTTGATCAACCGGTTCACCATCTTTGGTCAAATCAAGATGTCCACTAGTAGGCATGGGTGTAGGCATACCTTTGCATTCTTGCATATTGAACTTCTTGAATAAGTCCTTGGTGTACTTCGTTTGAGAGACAAATATACCTTCCTTAGTTTGCTTGATTTGCAAACCGAGAAAGAATTTGAGTTCACTCATCATAGACATCTCAAACTTCTCTGACATTAGCTTTCCAAACTTTTCACTAAAGAGAGGGTTAGTTGAACCAAATATGATATCATCAACATAAATTTGGCATACAAATAGTTCTCCATTAACCCTTTTAGTAAAAAGAGTAGAATCAATTTTACCAATTTCAAAACCACTTGCAATAAGGAACTTGGTCAAGCATTTATACCATGCTCTAGGAGCTTGTTTAAGACCATAAAGAGCTTTGTGAAGTTTGTAAACATGATTTGGTTTCTTAGGATTGATAAAGCCGGGAGGTTGTTTGACATAAACTTCCTCCTCTATTTCACCATTTAGAAAAGCACTTTTAATGTCCATTTGGTACAAGGTGATATTATGGTGATTATCATAGGCAAGTAAGATGCAAATGGACTCAAGTCTAGCAACGGGAGCATATGTCTCACCATAGTCCATACCTTCAACTTGTCTGTACCCTTGGGCGACGAGACGTGCTTTGTTGCAAACCACTTGTCCATCTTCATCTTGCTTGTTGCGAAACACCCATTTGGTACCAATGATGTTGTGGTTGTTGTTGGGCTTCTCAACCAATGTCCAAACTTGGTTTCTCTCATAGTTGTGTAGCTCTTCATGCATCCAATGCTTCTTAAACCTTTATAGGTTCAATGCTAGAGATGAATGAATAGTTTTCACAAAAGTTAGCTAAACGAGTTTTTGAGCGAGTGATTCTCCCGGTTTGAATATCATTGTAGATTTGCTCGACGGGATGATCTTTGGCAATTCTTGCTCGAACTCGTGAGAGCTTTTGCTTGGGTCTTCGTTGAACATCTTCTTCATCTTGTTCTTCTTCTTGGCCTTCTTCATTGTTGACGTTGTCGTTCTCTTGTCGTGGTGGAGAAGGAGGTTGTTGATGTTCGTCTTGATGCATTTCCTCGTATTCTTCATCTTGGTGTGTCCCACTTGTGGATGCTTACGTATCAATTCTTGGTTCACCTTGTCGTGAAGTAGAAGCTTCCACTTGGACAGACGAGGTACTCTCCTTCACCTCCATTGGACGAATTTTCCCAATAGACAAGTCTTGGATTGCTTCTGAAGGGTCTTTGTATCCGGTGAGGAGCTCGTATGCCGTCTTGCCGAGTAGCTTGTGAAGATACAAGCGATTTGTTGCATGGCAAGCTGTCTCAACCGCTTCTGCCCAAAAGTGCTTTGGCGTCTTGTACTCATCAAGCATCGTTGTCGCCATTTCGATGAGCGTCCGGTTCTTCCTCTCAACAACTCCATTTTGTTTAGGTGTGTACGTAGCCGAGAACTCGTGTGAAATCCCTTCTTCGTCAAGAAAGGTGTCCACATTTGCGTTCTTGAACTCCGTTCCGTTGTCACTCCAAATCTTCTTGATCTTCACGTCAAACTGGTTTTGGGCCTTCCTAGCGAAGTTTTTGAAGATCTTCTGGACCTGCGACTTGTCATCAAGAAAGAACACCCACGTAAATCTTGAAAAATCATCAACTATAACTAGACCAAAAGAATTTCCACCGAGACTCTTGTAGGCGTTGGGACCAAAAAGATCCATATGAAGTAGCTCGAGTGGCCTCCTTGTGGTCATGATGTTCTTCACGGGATGCCTTCCTCCAACCTGTTTACCTGCTTGACAAGCACTGCAGAGTCTATCCTTATCAAATATGACATCGTTAACTCCAAGGATATGACTTCCTTTAATAAGCTTGTCAAGGTTTCTCATGCCAACGTGACCTAGTCGTCTATGCCACAACCAACCTTTTGAGGATTTAGCAATAAAGCAAGTTTTAGGTTGTGCCTTTTTAGAGAAATCGACAATGTGAAGATCACCTCTACGTATACCGGTAAAGACCATTTTATGATTGTCTCGACGAAACACTTGGCAATCTACCTCAATAAATAGGACATTATCACCGAAATCAGCAAGTCTAGATACTGAAAGTAAGTTGTAGCCGAGAGATTCAACGAGCATGACATTTTGAATGGAACTATCATGTGACATGGCCACCTTACCAAGGCCAACCACTTTACCCTTTGAATTATCACCAAAGGTGACATATTTTCGAGGGCCGTCATTTTCAGCAAGCTCACGGAACATCTCTTCATCTCTGGTCATATGATCAATACATCCACTATCAAGAACCCATTCCTTTCCTCCTGACACATATCCCCGAAGATTTGCCATAAGACCAAAATGTCTCATTGCATCATCAAGATCGACGTCACTATCATCATCATCATCATCATCATCATCATAGTATCCATGTTCACCATGATCTTGTGACTCATCATTTCCTAGAGAGGGTAATTCATTAGATAAATGATCATCAAAGTGGTCACCTTTATGAATTCTTATAGCTTCGGATATAATGATTCCAACATCTCCTTTAGCACGCTTGAGATTGGTAAGCTCAAATAGACAATCACCAAAACTAGGATCACTAGAGTTCATCTTACTCAAGGCAATAGATTTATGGAGAATTTCATCCAAATTTTTCAAGGAATAATCGGGAAATCGTTCCTCAAGAAATTTCCATATAGTATAGGCACAATTAAGAGTAGGCAAACTAGCAATCAAATTTTTGGGCAATCCTCTAATGATGAGCTCAATAGTTCTAAGATTGCGAATTATGTCGATATCTTCATCTAGGGTAGGATGCAAAGGATCAATATGAGGTACACAAGGGCTAGCAATATACTTGTTCAAATGATATTGATTGAAAATTACAAGCATCTCATTTTTCCACTCATGAAAATACTCTCCATCAAGAATAGGCACCCTATGTCTAAGACTCCCTAAAGTAGACACATCCATCTTCCACCAATGGTGATTAAACCAAGGCAATGGAAACCAAAGCTCTGATACCACTTGTAGGACCTTGAAGTAGATGCGTCTAAAGGGGGGGTGATTAGACACTTAATGCTAAAGTTGCAGTTTTTAAGCTTTTTCAGTTTAAGTGGAGTTTAGGCACAATTTCAACATTCACAATACATATCAAGCAAGCATGCAAAGAGTATATAGGCAGCGGAAAGTAAAGCATGCAACTTGCAAGAATGTAAAGGGAAGGGTTTGGAGAATTCAAACGCAATTGGAGACACGGATGTTTTTCCTGTGGTTCGTATAGGTGGTGCTATCCTACATCCACGTTGATGGAGACTTCAACCCACGAAGGGTAACGGTTGCGCGAGTCCACGGAGGGGTCCACCCACGAAGGGTCCACGAAGAAGCAACCTTGTCTATCCCACCATGGCCATCGCCCATGAAGGACTTGCCTCACTAGCGGTAGATCTTCACGAAGTAGGCGATCTCCTTGCCCTTACAAACTCCTTGGTTCAACTCCACAATCTTGTCGGAGGCTCCCAAGTGACACCTAGCCAATCTAGGAGACACCACTCTCCAAGAAGTAACAAATGGTGTGTTGATGATGAACTCCTTGCTCTAGTGCTTCAAATGATAGTCTCCCCAACACTCAACTCTCTCTCACAGGATTTGGATTTGGTGGAAAGAAGATTTGAGTGGAAAGCAACTTGGGGAAGGCTAGAGATCAAGATTCATGTGGTAGGAATGGAATATCTTGGCCTCAACACATGAGTAGGTGGTTCTCTCTCAGAACATATGAGTTGGAAGTGTAGATGTGTTCTGATGGCTCTCTCCACGAGTGAAGAGGAGGTGGAGGGGTATATATAGCCTCCACACAAAATCCAACCGTTACACACAATTTACCAATCTCGGTGGGACCGAATCAACAAACTCGGTCGGACCGAAATAGTAAACCTAGTGACCGTTAGAGATTTTCGGTGGGACTCACATGCAACTCGGTAGGACCGATATGGTTAGGGTTAGGGCATAACGTAATCTCGGTGAGACTGATTACACAAACTCGGTGAGACCGATTTGGTAATAAGCTAACCAGAGGGTTGGTCAGGCAAACTCGGTGGGACCGATTCGCTCTTCTCGGTGAGATCGAAATGTTACGAAAAGGAAATAGTGAGTTTACATTGCAATATCGGTGGGACCGATCCGCTCTTTCGGTGAGACCGAAAAGTTACGAAAAGGAAACAGAGAAATTGCAATCCCATCTCGGTGAGACCGAGATCCCTATCGGTAGAACCGATTTGCTAGGGTTTGGCAATGGCTATGACAAGTGAAACTCAGTGGCGCCGGATAGAAATAATCGGTAGGTCCGAGTTTGGCTTAGGTTTAGGTCATATGTGGAAGTGGGAAAGTAGCTGAGGATTTTGGAGCATATCATTAAGCACTTGAATCAAGAGGATCATTAAGCAACACCTCATCCCTCCTTGATAGTATTGGCTTTTCCTATGGACTCAATGTGATCTTGGATCTGTAAGTGCATCTAGTGCCACCCCTAGTTAGTTTTGGAGTATTGACGACAAACCTAGTTGAGGGACTAATGTGTTTGTGAGAATTGCAGGATAACACAGGTAGAAGTCCCTCATTGATTCGGTTTAGCTACCAGAGATGACCCCTAAAAATGTACGAAGACATTGAAGACAATGGTGGTTTATGAAGATATTCATGTTGAAGACAATGACATGTGAAGACTCCCTATGAAGCTTATGGAACTCGAAGACTTAGATCCTTCGTAGTTTTACTTCATTCATGTTGTGTCATAGGAACCACCGTACTGTTAAGTGGGGTCCAAGAGAACCAGTCCGGATGACTGAAGTGATGCCTAATTCAACTCCTATGTCTTCGAGTGAAGAAAATGAGAGAAAATCGTGTCCAGAGTCAGACAAGTCAGCTTTACTTGTAGCCCAAGTAAAGTTGCCGTGTGAGTTCGAAATTCGACCGTTGGTACACGTGTCAGTTCCTTAGTGACCCAGGGTCATTTCGGACAAATCAGGTCGGGTTGCCAAGTGGCTATAAATAGTCCACCCCTACAACCATAAACGGTTGGCTGCTCAGATTTCAGTGCACAGCTTTTGTCGTTTGAGAGCAACCCACCTCGAAGCCTTTGAGAGAAAATCCCTAGCGAGGAGAAAAGCCCTAACCACCCAGAGCCAGAGTAATTGGGCATCACTTAAGTCTTCTTGTCTGAGTGATCTAAAGACTTATTACACTTGAGGACTGTGCATCCTCCAGCCGGTTAGGCGTCGCGTTCTGAGCATCCAAGAGTAATTGTGGATTGCCGGTGAACAAAGTCTGTGAAGGTTTGGGAGTCTACCTTGAAGACTTACCAGAGTGATTGGGCGAGGTCTGTGTGACCTTAGCCCAAGGAGAAAACGGTGAGGACTGGGTGTCCTGAGCTGCGTGTTCAGGACTGGGTGTCCGGGACTGTGTGTCCTTTGGTTTAAATACCTAGCCGCTCCAACCAGACGTACAGTTGTCACAGCAACTAGAACTGGTCCAACAAATCATTGTCTTCAGCGTGTCACTGGTTTCATCTTCACCTCCCTTTACTTACCATTACACATTGTGAAGTCATTGCATGCTTGCTTTATCTTCCGGCTTCACAACTTGACTGTATGATTTGTTTGGCTTCATAACTTCTTCCTACCTGATCCTTATTACACTGAAGTTGTTTGTCACTTTGCTTTCACTATATTGTTTACTTGACCACGGCTTGCCTTGTGTAATCTAACTTCCGCTGCATAGTGATAGGCTTGTCCATTCTGTTTGTCTTCATAACTTCCACATTTTGAAGACATTCATAAAAATCGCCTATTCACCCCCCTCTAGTCGATATAACGCACTTTTAATTGGTATCAGAGCAAGGTGCTCCCTTGTTCTGTGTGATTCGGTTTAACCACCTGGAGTTTTAGCTATGTCGACTGTAGGGATAATTAAAGTCTTTGCTGCGTGCCCCGTCTTTGATGGAACTGAATATCCCTACTGGAAGAATAAGATGCGCATGCATCTTGAAGCCATTTACGTCGACCTATGGTATGTCGTCAAAAACGGCGTCCCCAAGGCTGGAGAAGGTGTCACCGCTGCTGATGTCAAGAAGTTCACTCAACTGGACTCTACTGCCAAGAATATCATCTGTGGTCATCTGACCAAGGGACAGTATGGCCGTGTGAGTGCCTTGAAGACATCCAAGCTGGTCTGGGACTGGCTCTCCAAAGTCAATGAAGGCATCTCAACCCAGAGAGATCAGAGAATCAGTGTTCTTCGCAATCTCTTCAACCGCTTCAAGCGAAATGACAATGAGAATGTCCAGCACACATCTGGCCGGCTCACTGACATCACAAATGAGCTTCAAGCCCTCGGCGCCACTGAGATCACCAAACATGAAATCGTCAAGACGCTGCTGAGATCACTTGACAGTTCGTTTGACATCCTAGCCCTGATGATTCAAGGACATCCAGATTTCAAGACACTCGATCCGTCTGACATACTTGAGAGGCTCAACACACATGAGTTTCAGCTTTCCGAGAAAAGAGATATCTACGGTCCAAACTATGGGCGAACTCGTGCCTTGAAGGCAAAAGCGGTGTCCTCATCTGAAGATGAATCTGACAGCTGTTCTGATGATCCTGAAGACATTGGACGGGAACTTGCAATGCTAGTGAACAAGTTCCAGAAATTCACCAAGAAGAAAGGCTTCAGAAAGTCTTCACGATCAAACTCAAGGAATGATGAAGCATCTGCTCATGACTACAAGAAGAAAACATGTCACAAGTGCAAGAAAACTGGACACTTCATCTCTGAGTGTCCACAGTGGGACAATGAGAGCAGAAAGAAGAAGAAGAGCAAGGAATATGACTCCGACGTCAAGAAGAAGAAATACTCAAAGTCTTCTTCCAAGTCTTCCTCAAAGTCTTCATCACACAAGAAGAGCTCAACTGGCAAGGCTCGTGCGTTTGTTGGCAAGGAAATGGATTCAGAGGAGGAGTCCGCTTCTGAGGAGGCAGAGGTGGAGTCTGAGGACGAGTCTGATTCTGGCATTGCGAGTCTGGCTACAGCCTACGTCGCCAAGTCCATCTTCAACACTGAAGACAATGACTTCATCACCAACACCGATGCAAATGACAAGGACGACTCTACTCCTACCTACTGCTTCATGGCACGCGGTGCCAAGGTAAACACATGCACTACTCACTATCAAACATCCAGTGACGATGACTCTGATTGTGATTCAAAACCCAGCTACAAAACACTTGCTAAAATTGCAACTGAACAACAAAAGGCCATGGAACATATTCAAAAACTGTTAGACAGAAGCGATGATCTGTTGGGTGCTGAAATGACTCGTTCTGAATCCTTAATTAAAGACATAAAAAATCTTCATGTTAAGTATCAGGAACTCGAAGATCGTCTTGAGACTCTCTCAACTACTCATGAAAAGCTTTCCTATGATTATCTTCAAAAGAAGCAAGATCTTGAGAAGTTGAGAGCGGATCATGAAGATCTTCAAAAGGAAAACGAGTCACTTCGAGCCGAACAGATCAATTCTGCTCAGGAAGGATTTGAACCACCAAGCCTTAAATGCATTGAGCGTGATAATGCTACTTCTGTTGCTGAATGTTCCACTGCTACTGCTGTTGCAATATCTTCAACTTTTGAAGTGGTAACTAACCCCTCTGCTGAGGATACCACTGCTATTGCTGATGAGAATGCTAGGTTGAAGACATTGCTTGAAACAGGGATGTACAAAAGTCTCAAAGGACATCAGACATTATGTGATGTCCTCAAGAAGCAGATTCTGAACCGAAACCCTAGGAAAGAGGGTGTTGGGTTCGTGAGGAAAATTAATGCAGATGGATCTTACTGGAAACCTGAGTAGTACCCCAAAACCACATGGGTTGCTGCAAAGGAATCCTCAGCAGATCCATCCAATCTATCTGGCTTCACTTGTGCTGATCCTGTTACCATTGATGAATCCTTTGATGCAAACTATAAACTGTTTAAAAATCAAAATGGTGAAGTATTTGCCAGGTACATTGGTACTAACTGCAGGAATGGACCGCCTATGAAGAAGATCTGGGTTCCAAAAACGTGTCTGGAGAATCTTCCTGTGAATGTCCTCATGACACCTCACATGAAGAAGACAAACCTCAGACCAAAGGCTTCATATGGTCCAAAGGCTTCATACAGGCAGAGGACTCACCTGAGTCGCACTAACGCAAATGTTTTGCAGGGAAACCATGCTCAGGCATATGAGAGCGGTTCTTCAAACCGTCATGCTCATATGACCAAGAACTATTCTGCCTATTCTTATGAGTACTATTGCCCGCCTGCTAGACTGTTTGCCAGGGCTCCTAAGCCAAAATTCTCAGATGCTGCACTTAGACTTATTGCTTCTAAGCCACCCTTGAAGATGTGGGTGGTTAAGAAAGCTTAACTCTCTTTTGCAGGGAAAGGTCTCCAGCAGAAAACCAAAATCTTCTGACGCTATTGCTGGGGACCTTAAAAATCTTGTGGGGCGCAAGATCAAATGCCCGAATGGCATCACTATGTATTTCGTACCTGAACCGCATGCTACTCTCCCTACTAGTCCTAACTTGGATCTAAGTTTTCATAACCCACTGGTTCGTCAAATGTTTTTGCTTCACAATACTCTTCGTGAAGCCTATCCCCCTAACTGCATTGTAGGGTACGACACCAGCAACTTCAGAGTCTTCAGAATGGATTATTGACAGTGGGTGTACAAATCACATGACTGGCAAAAGAAGTCTCTTTATGGACTCAATCTTACGTCCATCTGACAAGAGCCACATCACATTTGCTGACACTGGTAAAAGTAAGGTATTGGGTCTAGGTAGAGTTGCAATCTCAAAGGATCAACACATGGATAAAGTCATGTTTGTTGAATCCCTTGGCTTCAACTTAATGGCTGTCTCAATTCGTCATCATTTTCTCAGAGATCATGTTGCAAAGGAAGATATTGATATCATACACGTCAACACTGAAGAGCAATTGGCTGATATCTTCACCAAGCCCTTGGATGAGAAGAGATTTTGCAAGTTAGGGTGTGAGCTAAATATCTTGGAATCCTTAAATGTCCTGTGATCAGGCACACATCCTAACACTTATGTATGTTGATGACTTAGATGTGCAACACACGAAGTAACGTATATCTTCAATCAATGAAGACGTACATTCTAAGTGTGAATACATTAACATGGAATTTGACTTCGGAGCGCCACGATAATTGTGCGCCGTATCTGGGTCTAATACTTCCTATACGGTGGGTAACACCACCACCAAATTTTCTGCTTGAAGTGTTTCACTCATGGCGTTACATTTGCTATGTCTTCACGGTTTGGCTTCAATCTCAACATGTCTTCATGATTATCTTCACTATGTTGATTATATATATATATGTACTGGTGTTCTGTCCTCTACAGGATTCACTTATAGCTATGTCTTCTTGTTTGAATCTTTTGAACTAAGTGAATGTGATCGGACCCTAACCTCTCCATGCTTCCTACCTCAAACTCTATCTCTCCAAGTCGTATGCATTCTATTGAAACTGTCGAATGTCTTCACTGCATCCTTGTCAGCTGAAGACACAGAGACAAACTTTAAAACCATATTCATTTTTTTTAGAAATCCGGAGAAGTAGGAACGACACCCGACAATACCGCATGATGGCCACGTGCTGATCAGATGCGAATCGCCAGGGGCACCTGAGTAATAGCGCAGTGCCGCCTCTATCCCTATAAATACACGATTCACTGCGGTCATTATCTCTTCTTCCACCTTCGCACCAACCCTAGCGCCACCGCTAGCTCTCGACGATGCCGGCGACGAAGCGCTTCACCGCCGCAACCTCTCCGACGCCGTTTTCACGCCGACAGTGGACCTCGCTCTCTCCGCCGTCGCCGTAGGTGTCTTCCGTCGCCAAGTTAGGGCACGGAGGATCGAACTGCTCGGCCTCAACTCCCACTTCGTCTAGCAGTTCCAAGTGGGGTAAATAAAACCTCTTTTTACAGCCTCTTTTGATCCTATAGTTCGGTCATTTTCTACCATAAGAAGTTTCTATTCACACAAGTTACATCTCTCTCAATCTGTATCTCATAACCTGCCTAGTATATTCACTTGTGCTTCATGAAGTAGTTAGATTCCTCACTTGTACTGATCTATGGATTCGTACAAATCTGGAACCAACTTCTTTTCTATAAAGTGAATGTCTTCGCATGATGAGGTCAATATCTTCTAAACTGATTTATCTTCAAAATCTTCTGAGAATGCATATGACCTCTTCCCCTTCCCTCGCACCTTAATGCTGTCACGGGTACATGTCCGTGGGAGAATCTTTTGGTTCTCATAGTCAGCATTCATTTGCAGAGTTCTTTCAGCGTCACATCAATTCTCGTGAAGCTAGTTCTTGTTGGTCAAGCAAAAGGAAGCCTTTGAAGCCTTTGAACGCTTTGAAGCCTTCCAAGTTAAGCTTCATGGCAGCAGAAAAACCTGCAAGGAAGGGAGGTAGACAGAGACGTGGTGAAACGTCTAAAGATCTGCCTGATGACTTGGCAGAAATGTACAAAACTGATCCTGAAGAGAGCTATGGTCAGCGCAAGACACGAATCCAATAGATTCGAAGATATTGGGCAGAGCAGTGGTTCCAATACTGCTTCGTCACTAAGGAATATGCAGAAAAGTGCGCCATCAAGAGACCGTGGGGAGACGTATTGTACAAAAATCTCGTACCCCGGTCCAGAGACGAAGCCATTGCTCAAGGCTTCTTTCCATGCATTGTCAGAGGACCACAGCCAGCTGAAGCACATCCGTCATCACTTCTCTGGTGTCGCGATGACACTCTGTTCAAGCGCAACTTCCAATTTGCTCAGAACTCTGCGAAGCAAAACAAGAAGGAGTTGGGGTTGGACTTCAATCCTGGTCCCTCTAAACCAAGGGCGGATGGCACACGCGATGCCAATCCCAATATCATAGGGCCGTATGCCAATCTCGAAGGCCTCATCACTCGCATTCTAGTCCAAGGGACTGCCGTGAACGACCCTCCAACAGACACTGAGTCTGATGACACTTCTGCTGCACCGAAGCCGGAGCAGACGAAGAAGCCAAAAGCTTCAAAGCCAGCCGCTTCTCCCAAAATCTCCAGAGCGAAGCCATTGGCAACTGCACCTCCTGAAGCCAGTGTGCAGTCTGAAGACTTATCACGAGTCTCCAAGCCCCAAGAAACCAAGAAGCCTCAGCCACACATAGGCAAAGAGCTCACAGCTGCTGCCATTCTGCGCAGCGAGACCACTGATCTGTCCAGTGACGAAGATCTTGGCGATGACGCTCTTGAGCAGCTCATCAAGAGCAAGGAGGAGGCTGAAATCTTCAACAATCTGCCTCTGTTTGATGCAGCAATCCTCCACAACTTCATCGATGAGTGGTTTGATACACCCAATATCAGCTTCGATGATCTGCAGCTGCCCATTGGCCTCAGCGTCGCCTTCCAAGGCGCTATTGCTTCAAAACTTGCAATTGCCCAGCGCATTGTTGAACTGAAGCAGAAGATTGATTTTGAAAAGGCTCAGTTCAAGCAGAATATGGCCAAGCTCAGCGTCCAAGAAGTCAAGGACTTCAAGATCATGTTGCACGAGTTGAAGGAAAACTTTCTGAAGAAACGTGCAGAAGCTCAGGGTTCGCGGGAGCGAATGAAGACTTTGGCTGATCGCTGTGTGCAGGCGTACAATGAGTCCGAGAAGCGGAAGGCACTTGGGCGTCCCGGCATCGACCCCAGGATGGCCACGAAGAAAAAGAAGAAGCCCGCTGTGGCTGAACAAGAGGCACCAAGGCAAGAAGCTGTTCCGATTGTCTTCCCCATTGCTAAGACTGGCTCGAAGCCAAAGCACCGGTCAACCGCTTCAGAGCTCAAGAAGACACGGACAGCCGAAGCTGAAGCAAGGAAGAGGAAACACCCTGAAGCCTCTCCTTCTGACCCCACCATCAAGAAGTGCAAGACCAAGAAATCTCGGGCTGCTCCCATAGAGCCCTTGATAGTCGAACCCCTCTCTGTCCGCTATCCTGACGAAGATCGTCAGTTGACTGTGCATGAGCCTGCTTTCACAGAGGCTCCGCACGCTGAAGACATTCTAGCAGCCGACCCCAACGCTGCTGAAGACATTGGTCTCCAAGACAATGTGCAAGATGATGCAGCCCTTCCTCAGCTTGAAACAAGCGAAATGATCAGCATTGGTCGTCCACTGACACCAATCACACAAGATGCATCGTGGACAGATCGCCCACAGGAGGAAGATAATGAGCCCCAGCCCACTACAACTCCACCGGCGTCGCCTACATTCCGTAGGCTTCGCAAAGGGCCAAGGGCTCAGGCTGCTGACGACATTCCGGCTGCATCAGCCGAAGAGCATGAAGAAGAACCTCCAGCTCCATCTCCCTCGAACCAACAAGAAGTTCTCAAGGAGAACGTACCTGAATCCGTCCCTCTCACTACACGTGTTGAGGCTGAAAACATTGAGGCTGCCACACCCAACACTGAAGCAATTGTGGAGCCCGACCAACCAACAGCTTCAAGAGACACTGAAGCTACTGCATCTGAACCTTCTGTGCCTGAGTCTGCTGCCGGTCCACAATTCAACTATCATGTTGCGCACAGGCCCCAGGTCTAGAAGCCGATCCCACGACTGCCAAGGTTCCCAGGTCCTGCATCAGCTCCTGGCTCCTTCAACATCAACAGCTTCAGGGCAGATAACACATTCTTCAACAGCTCCAAGAACCCTTATTCAAGGGAACGGATTGTATCAGATAGGTTCTGGAGCTACCCACAACGCAGCTACTATTCATGCATCCTATACAACCAAGGCCGCATCTTTCCTCATCAGCGCCTTGAGGTTGAAGCTATTGCTGGTCTGCCTGGTCTGGAAGAAGCACTGGATTGCTTCAAGCAAGTGGGTCTGCTGCCGTTTATCACCAATGAAGAGCACTGGAATGAAGAGCTTCTGCTCCGGTTCTATGCCACACTGCATATCAAAGGCTACAACAGAGATCCAAAGACTTGGGTCCTGGAGTGGATGACCGGCAATGTCCATCATGAAGCCAATGCATTCGATATCATTGAGCTTACCGGCCTACCCACTCCTGGCGAACTCTTCGAAGAAGGCTGCCAACTCCATGCTGAAGCAATTGAGAGCATATTCCAGCGACCTGAGCCAAATATGAGTAAGATACTCTCAATGATGAAGTCATTGCCTCTTGATGCACCTTATCCAACTGAGTTCTTCGTTGAAGACTTAGAGTACCTACCCAGAACTATATATCACATCGTCAGGCGGACTCTATGGCCCATTAAGGGGCACTCTCCATATGCCAAGGTTGAAGGTGCCATGAAGACTCTCATCTTCTGTATCCTGCATGGCAAATGCTTCAACGCACAGGATCTCTTTATACGCCAACTTGCATCGTCTGGCTCAGATCTCTTTGGTTTGAAGATTTATGCTCCATGGGTTATGAGGCTAATCAAGCTCCACTCTGCTATCTCCTATCAGCCCTCTGCCCGCAACCATAGAATCTTCTTACCTGATGTGGACACCTCTGCTGAAGCAATATATCCTGAGCCTGCCAAGCAACCATTAAGTCTTCAGAATGCAGAACACCGGAGCTTCACTCAGAATGATGAAGGTGTTGAAGCCATCTCAAGAGTGTATCCAATGGCTGGCACCATAGGTGCCCCTGCATCAACTGAAGCCACTGACAGCACAGTTGCACAGAGACCCAAGAAACATGCTCGTTCACTCAATGACCGAGAACTTCTTGTGGCTCTTCACCAAAAGCAAGATAGGCATCACGACTGGCTCAAAAGGCAGATGAGAAGTATCATGCAAGACGTCAATCGCATCAGAAATCTGGCCACCAAGAATGCATTCGTCGCACATGAAACCTGTCGCCGCACTTGGAAAGGCCTCACCATGATGTGCACTGAAGCTGAACTTCAAGCGGATGGCTTCAGCGAGAGATTCAAGTTTGACTCCACACCCCCCAGAAGAGCTGTGCTGCGCGGAACTCTGTCCCTTGAAGATTCAGAGTTCTCTTCCTCTGCTGCCACCGTGGCTGGAAGAATTATTGAGGAAGAAGACGACGCTACATCACCACCACCTTCTTCAGCGCGCGTCGACCCTGCACCAAGCTCTTCAGCACCACCAAACGCCTCCACCGACCCTGCTGCGCCTGGGAACGCATAGAAAACTCTATGTCTTCAAACCTTTTTGGTCATCACTGACAAAAGGGGGAGAAAGCATATGATGTTTATAGTCTTCAAGCGGGTCAATAATATGGGCGGGTGCTTTATATTTTGCTACATTTTTCTTCGTGCTTACAACTCTCGTTTTGCTACATTTGGTTCTTTGAGTTGTAACACTTAAACTTGATGGTCGTCTGCTACTTGTTTGCCACTATGTTTTTGCGAAGATAAATTCTGCATGTACGACGATAATTTCCGCACTTACATCATTTCGCAGACGTCCATTTTTCATTATGCATGTCATTCTCTTCATACACCTTTACATGCATGGTGAATTGTCATCATAAGTTGAAGTGGATTCCCACAAGTACAACCTGCCATGTGCATTTGCGTTCCAGAAGCAAATTACTTATATGCACATCTTGAGGGGGAGCCCTTGCAGCTTATGAAGACAATTCCTTTACAATTTCACAAATTATATTCCCCGTTGAAAACTTCAACTAGTTTGTCATCAATCACCAAAAAGGGGGAGATTGTAAGTGCATCTAGTGCCACCCCTAGTTGGTTTTGGAGTATTGACGACAAACCTAGTTGAGGGACTAATGTGTTTGTGAGAATTGCAGGATAACACAGGTAGAAGTCCCTCATTGATTCGGTTTAGCTACCAGAGATGACCCCTAAAAATGTACGAAGACATTGAAGACAATG
This sequence comes from Triticum monococcum, assembly GCA_034509565.1. NCBI lineage: Eukaryota > Viridiplantae > Streptophyta > Magnoliopsida > Poales > Poaceae > Triticum > Triticum monococcum. The sequence goes on along the minus strand of CM067845.1, from coordinate 357,152,434 downwards.
GTGGTTTATGAAGATATTCATGTTGAAGACAATGACATGTGAAGACTCCCTATGAAGCTTATGGAACTCGAAGACTTAGATCCTTCGTAGTTTTACTTCATTCATGTTGTGTCATAGGAACCACCGTACTGTTAAGTGGGGTCCAACAGAACCAGTCCGGATGACTGAAGTGATGCCTAATTCAAATCCTATGTCTTCGAGTGAAGACAATGAGAGAAAATCTTGTCCAGAGTCAGACAAGTCAGCTTTACTTGTAGCCCAAGTAAAGTTGCCGTGTGAGTTCGAAATTCGACCGTTGATACACGTGTCAGTTCCTTAGTGACCCAGGGTCATTTTGGACAAATCAGGTCGGGTTGCCAAGTGGCTATAAATAGTCCACCCCTACAACCATAAACGGTTGGCTGCTCAGATTTTAGTGCACGGCTTTTGTCGTTTGAGAGCAACCCACCTCGAAGCCTTTGAGAGAAAATCCCTAGCGAGGAGAAAAGCCCTAACCACCCAGAGCCAGAGTAATTGGGCATCACTTAAGTCTTCTTGTCTGAGTGATCTGAAGACTTATTACACTTGAGGACTGTGCATCCTCCAGCCGGTTAGGCGTCGCGTTCTGAGCATCCAAGAGTAATTGTGGATTGCCGGTGAACGAAGTCTGTGAAGGTTTGGGAGTCTACCTTGAAGACTTACCAGAGTGATTGGGCGAGGTCTGTGTGACCTTAGCTCAAGGAGAAAACGGTGAGGACTGGGTGTCCTGAGCTGCGTGTTCAGGACTGGGTGTCCGGGACTGTGTGTCCTTTGGTTTAAATACCTAGCCGCTCCAACCAGACGTACAGTTGTCACAACAACTGGAACTGGTCCAACAAATCATTGTCTTCAGCGTGTCACTGGTTTCATCTTCACCTCCCTTTACTTACCATTACACATTGTGAAGTCATTGCATGCTTTCTTTATCTTCTATCTTCACAACTTGACTGTATGATTTGTTTGGCTTCATAACTTCTTCCTACCTGATCCTTATTACACTGAAGCTATTTGTCACTGTGCTTTTACTATATTGTTTACTTGACCACGGCTTGCCTTGTGTAATCTAACTTCCGCTGCATAGTGATAGGCTTGTCCATTCTGTTTGTCTTCATAACTTCCATGTTTTGAAGACTTTCATAAAAATCGCCTATTCACCCCCCCTCTAGTCGATATAACGCACTTTCAGGATCACTAAAATGTAAAATGAAGAGTCTTGAGCTTTAAGCTTTAGCCAATCCTTTGTCCTTAGCATCTTGTCGAATTTCCCACAACCTTTAGTCCATGCCACTCCATTGTTGAACTTATCTAAAACATACTAGATAGAAACGTTAGTCCAACAAGAGATATGTTGTCATTAATTACCAAAACCACCTAGGGAGCACTTGTGCTTTCAGGTGTGTGGTGCAGAAACACAGCGCATGAATAGCGGAAACAACGCGATGGTTAAATAGTAGCAGTTCTAACACGCCCCCGCGGGGCCCTATATTACTTTCTATTTTCTGCGCAGGATAAGAAAGAAAACAAAACGGGCGCGATTCGTCCTGCGCCAACCCACAGTGAAGGCTCGAGCTGCTCCTGGGGCTCAGGCGGATCCCTCCTCTCGCTTAACCGGGGCGCGACGGCGGGCTGACCCGCTACCTTCACCCAGGCGGGCGCGACGGCGCGGGGGCTGGCCGCGGCCACCGCTGGAGGAGCTACTACCTGAGAGGGGGTCGCCGAAGCTCAGTGAACCCCGAGCACCGCCGCCTGTATGCCAGTCGCCATCTTCACCCTGGTGAGTGCTGGGGCTGGGCCGCGGTCATCGTCTTCAGGGCAGCACCCGGCACGGCGACCATCTTCCCCGAACACCCTCGTGTAGAGGGTGGCGTCACCATCAAACTTGAAGTACAGGGTGCACCACCGGCCCAGGCCGCACGCGCGGGCAAACGTTTGCCAGCCGCATGTCAGGGCCCCATTCCCAGAAACAGAGACCTCTAGTGAAGCCCAGGAGGCCCTGCTGCAGCAGTCGTCTGCCTGGAGCCAGAAGCCGCATCGAGCGCTGGCCGGCAGTTCATCTACGAAGAAACGGGGGAGCTGGAGCCGGGTGCTGGATGGGTCCACCGGCCACACGACGAATTCCGGCAGCACCTCCGCAGAGCGAAAGCGTGGCCTAGGGGGGCGCACACCCACGGCGTGCCCCCCGTCGGCAATCGGGCGCTCACCACCGTGCAGGGAACCACCTCCATGGCCGCGGGAGGCCACCACGGGGACCATGGTATACTTGCGAGGGCAGCCTCAGCCACGCTTGGTCGGGGGGGAGTCAGGCCCTACCTGGGGGCCTTTCCTTTCTCCGCGGCCGAGAATCTGTTTGGGGCCATGGGGACGGCGAGTAGCCAAGAAGAAGAAAAGGAGCAGCAAGAAGGGACGGCCTGAAAGGGCTCACGCAGCCCCATACTTATAGCCGAAGGAGACCAACCGCCGAGCACCACGATCGCAGGTAATCATGATCGGTTTCTCTGCATCCAGGGACTTGTCAAGTCGTGCGGTCACCGAGGCATCATGGGGAAGCGCATACACCCACGTCCAATCAATCGCCACGCGGCGTCCAAGGCCGCAGGCTGTTGGGGCCCGCGGCGCTTCGTGCTTGCCCCTTCGCTTTCCTGCTAGGCCAAGCCTGGGCGCGCCTTGGGCCCGGGGGCTACTGTCGGTGTTCTGGGAACGGGGGTCCCCAGACTTGCCTGCCTGCGGCCTGCGGCGTGGCTCAAGTGGGGGCCCAGCGCGGCCCATCTTCATCAGCTCAAGCTCAAGACCCTCGTGAGGGGCCAAGCCTCGCGGGGCGGATGACAGAAAGCTTCCTCCAAGGCAGCCTCATCAGGCAAGCTCGTGAGGAGGCGGAGAGATCAAGGCAGGGGTACCTCGCGAGGAGCCCGTGACGCAAGCCATGACGATCGAGACCAGGCGGGCGCCGGCCTGCACAATGTCCTTGTTTCCCTTTGGTGCAAAGGGGGCAAGCACAGGCCAAGGCATCAGGCAAAGGTTACCATTCCGGTGCAGCGAGACCAAGACCAGCAGAGCGGCAGGACGGAGGTCACCGTGGAGCCCAAGACGGCGTCATCACCAGTGCTTTTGGTAGTCGAAGACCACCTTTGGTCAGGATAACTTGTACCATATGTTCCCCTTCAAAATGGCCAATTGTTGGCGCCCTTCCCGCTCATTATTTGGGGAGAGGCCCAGGGCCTCTATAAATAGAACTAGCCACACAGAGTAGGGGGGACACCCCGAAGGGAAATCTAGAAATCTTGTAGAACCCTAGCAGAGAGAGAGAGAGAGAGAGGCGACTGAACTCACCCTAGCAGTTCATCGCACCACCTCAAGAACACCTCTCGTGAGGCTGTTCTTCCCTTGTACTGTTCATCATCAGCCCCTGAGGCAATCCACCACACCACACACTGGAGTAGGGTATTACACCACAACGGTGGCCCGAACCAGTATAAACCTCGTGTCCCTTGTGTTGTTCTTTTTTACAGCTTAGATCACGCGAGGAGATTGGACGTAGGTCGGTAGGGGAGAGATCTCCGTGCGGACCCCAGTGTTCGAACCTCAAGGGTCTGCCGGAACCCGAAATCTGACAGTATCCTCCTCTGAATGATTTAAGTGACTTGACTTGGCACATGTTCACGCATGTAGTTGAAACAAAATCAACATAGCCTTCACGATATATATGTTCATGGTGGATTATATCCTACTCATGCTTGCATTCAGTGTTGATTAATTTTAATGCATGTTCAAGACTGTTGTGGCTCTCTAGCTGGTCGCTTCCCAGTCTTTTGCTAGCCTTCACCTGTACTAAGTGGGAATACTGCTTATGCATCCAATTCCTTAAACCCCAAAGTTATTCCACATGAGTCCACTATACCTTCCTATATACGGTATCTACCTGCCGTTCCATGTAAATTTGTATGTGCCAAACTCTAAACCTTCAAATAAATATCCTGTTTTGTATGCTCGAATAGCTCATGTACCAACTAGGGCTGTCCGTATCTTCCATCTTAGGCGGGTTATTCTCAAGAGGAGTGGACTCCGCTCCTCACTCACGAGATAAATGGCTGGTCACCGGGATGCCCAGTCGCATGCTTTATGCAAACTAAATCAAAATAATTACAAACAGAACCCCCTGGGACTGTTGTTAGTTGGAGGCACTCGTTGTTTCGAGCAAGCCATGGATTGATGCTTGTTGGTGGAGGGGGGTATAAACTTTACCATTCTGTTTGGGAACCGCCTATAATGTGCGTAGCATGGAAGATATCACCATCTCTTGGTTGTTATGTTGACAATGAGAGTATACCGCTCAAAATATTATTCACCTCTGTTTCAAACCGAGCTCTGGCACATCTACAAATCCCTGCTTCCCTCTGCGAAGGGCCTATCTATTTACTTTCATGTTGAGTCATCACCCTCTTATTAAAAAGCACCAGTTGGAGAGCACCGCTGTCATTTGCATTCATTATTGTTAGTTTACATTGAGTATGACTTGACTGGATCTCTTTTACCATGAACTACAATGTCTAGTCAGTCCTTGGTCTTTAAAGGTGCTCTGCATTTATGTTTTGCGGTCTCAGAAAGGGCTAGCAAGATACCATCTTGTTATATCATATTATGATTGTTTTGAGAAAGTGTTGTCATCCGAGATTTATTATTATGGCTCGTCAATTGATTATGCCATTGATATGAGTAAACTTGAGACCTATGTGTTATTGTGAATGTGGTTAGTTATAATCTTTGCTGAAAACTTGAATGCTGTCATTACATATTTAAAACAACAAGAGCAAACAGAGTTTCTAAAAGTTGTTCTTTATCTCTTTCAGTTTATCAACTGAATTGCTTGAGGACAAGCAAGGGTTTAAGCTTGGGGGAGTTGATACGTCTCCATCGTATCTACTTTTCCAAACACTTTTGCCCTTGTTTTGGACTCTAACTTGCATGATTTGAATGGAACTAATCAGACTGGCGCTGTTTTCAGCAGAATTACCATGGTGTTATTTATGTGCAGAAACAAACGTTCTCGGAATGACCTGGAACTTCACGGAGCCATTTTTTGGAAAATATAAAAAATACCTGCCAAAGATGAAGGCCAGGGGGCCGACCACCTATCCACGAGGGTGGGGGGCATGCCTGCCCTCCTAGGGCGCGCCCCCTACCTCGTGGGCCCCCTGGTGCCTCTCCGACTCCAACTCTATATATTGTGTTTCGGGGAGAAAAAAATTGGAGAGAAGAAATTATTGCGTTTTACGATACGAAGCCGCCGCCAAGCCCTAAAACCTCTCGGGAGGGCTGATCTGGAGTCCGTTCGAGGCTCCAGAGAGGGGAATCCGTCGCCATCGTCATCATCAACCATCCTCCATCACCAATTTCATGATGCTCACCGCCGTGTGTGAGTAATTCCATCGTAGGCTTGCTGGACGGTGATGGGTTAGATGAGATTTATCATGTAATCGAGTTAGTTTTGTTAGGGTTTGATCCCTAGTATCCACTATGTTCTGAGATTGATGTTGCTATGACTTTGCTATGCTTAATGCTTGTCACTAGGGCCCGAGTGCCATGATTTCAGTTCTGAACCTATTATGTTTTCATCAATATATGAGAGTTCTTGATCCTATGTTGCAAGTCTATAGTCACCTATTATGTGTTATGATCCGTTAACCCTGAAGTGACAATAATCGGGATACTTACCGGTGATGACTGTAGTTTGAGGAGTTCATGTATTCACTATGTGTTAATGCTTTGTTCCGGTACTCTATTAAAAGGAGGCCTTAATATCCCTTAGTTTCTGTAAGGACCCCACTGCCACGGGAGGGTAGGACAAAAGATGTCATGCAAGTTCTTTTCCATAAGCATGTATGACTATATTCGGAATACATGCCTACATTACATTGATGAACTGGAGCTAGTTCTATGTCACCCTAGGTTATGACTGTTACATGATGAACCGCATCCGGCATAATTCTCCATCACTGATCCGTTGCCTATGAGCTTTCCACATATTGTTCTTCGCTTATTTACTTTTCTGTTGCTATTGTTATCATCCCTACAAAATACCAAAAACATTACTTTTACTACTGTTACCTTTTGCTACCGTTACCACTACTATCATATTACCTTGCTACTCACTACAAGAAATATGTCAACTTGTGACCACCACTATTGGTCACTGAATGGTCACAAATTTCCATTTGTGACCTTTTTGTGACCAAAAACATAAGGTCAAAAGCTGGCCGCCATAAACTGACTATAGCGACCTTTCTTCTGGAATGGTCAAAGACGTTGATGACCAAAATACGTCTACTATGGCGTTTTGGTCACTAGCAACCTCCCCAGGCCACATAGGCATCCAGCGTGGCAATCTGACATGGCACAAGATTCAGCCCGGTCCAATTCGATTTTCTACATGGGCCTAGCCCAACAATTCGGCCTATTTGTGTTTTTTTCTCATATTAATTTTGGCTAGGTAGATGGGCCAAGCCCAACAATTAAGCCTTCTCATTTTTGGGCCGTGGCCTTTTCCGCTAGAAAGTTTTAGTTTTTTTGTAATATAAAAAGGTCCACTAGTCAAATGGGTCCCAGATGTCAGGTTCAGGTACGTGGGTCCCAGCTAGCAAGTTCATATTCTTCATATTTCAATTTAACAGTAAATAAATAACCAGTATTTAAATTGGCACAAACAAAACACACACATAATACTCCAAATATTATCAACCAGATTCAGTACAGAGCTCCTATTGTACAAATAACATATACTTTACAATCTCTACACATAATAAGCTCTAACATATACAAGCTCTACAAGCTCTACACGTGATACATTTACAAGCTCTATACATATACAAGCTCTACAAGCTCTACAAGCTGCCCTGGTGTTAACCCTGTAGCTCTACAAGTGTCTTCAATCTTCTTCAACATGGAGCTCCTTCGGTAGCGAGCACAAACTGGGCACCTGCATCATCACAGGAAGGCAATTTTAGATCATAAAAACAAATGTTCCAAGCACAGTTTAGAGAAAAGAACCAAGTAAATTTGCCCTCAATCATACAAACAAAGTTTAGAGAAAACCAAACATGAACAAGCACTTATTATGCAGTTTTTAAAGTTTTTAATACATTTATTTTCTATTAGAAAAACTGAATATGCTACTTCCTGATTCATGGCTGCATAGTCCAGCTAGCTACACTAGTTTGCTCTCATGCAAAAATTAGAAAGAAAAAAAGAACAACAAATGAATCAACACTGATTTCTCTAACACATACAGTAACTTGCTGATATAACTTGTATAACTTGTATATTTGTCGACGGAAAACGGGATGAAAATCATGTTTCAGTCTAGATCAATCTATCATGAGAAAACATGTATAACTCCCACTAGAATTTTTTAATGCAGTTGCAAATTATCCTGAAAACTTGTGCACTTAATGATGGTCTACTGTGTTGCTGTGATGTGATGTGTAGTATGTAGCGCTGACCTGCAACCTATATCGAGCTAGAAGAAATCAGGGTAGAAATAAAAAAGAAACGTCAGATGAATAAACACACACAGGCACACACATGTACGTATACTGAGTTTTGATCAGCTGTCCAAAATTCAGTAAGTAAAATAGAGTAGTCTTATCTTATGTAAACAGAGTCTCAATCAGGTGCAGCATACAAATGTACATAAACACATGGACGTCGGTCATGTAGTATTTGCTTCCGCATGTGCTTGTATGCTTGTATGACTTGAGTGTCGGGTCATGTGACCCCTACCTGTATGAACATGTTATGTATGGCTCTCTGGAGCCTTTAAATAAAGTACTTGAGTTGTAGAGTTTTGTTGTGATGCCATGTTGTATTTGCACATATTGTGTGTATGATTGAAATGCTTGGTATGTGTGGGATCCGACAATCTAGTTGTTTATCCTTGGCAGCCTCTCTTATGGGGAAATGTAGTCTAGTGCTCCTTGAGCCATAGTAGTCCACTACAGCCCGGTTCACTGGAGTCCTGCTTGCCCAACACTACTGCTCATGACACTTGACTGGCCGGCATGTGTTTCACTTCGTTCCTATGTCTGTCCCTTCGGGGAAATGTCACGCGGTGACTTCCGGAGTCCTGCCTAGCCTGCTACAGCCCGGGTTCCCCGAAGTCCTGTTAGCCCAGTGCTACAGCCCGGATTCACACGCTGATGACCGACATGCTCGTTGTGATTCATGTATGCCTGTCTCCATAGGTCTGTGCCGCTTTGGGTTCACGACTAGCCATGTCGGCCCGGGTTCTCTGTCATACGGATGCTAGCGACAGTATCATATACGTGAGCCAAAAGGCGCAAACGGTCCCGAGCCATGGTAAGGCGACACCCGTGGGGATACCGTGCGTGAGGCCGCAATGTGATATGAGGTGTTACCGGCTAGATCGATGTGACTTGGAATCGGGGTCCTAACAGTGTTGGTATCAGAGCCGGACTACCTGTAGGTTCGTTGAGCCAAACTGGTCGATGTTGAGTCTAGAAATGCTTTAGTTATATGTAGGGGAATTGATTGTGGGAGGGAATGTAAGGCTCTTTTACTCCTTTACCTTATGCCCTCTGATCTGAGTCATTCTCTTCTCATTCAACGTGGGTTAAGGACTAGGCTCTCTTCTTCTATCAGGTTCACGTGTTACTAATCCATAGTAGCTTATAGGATTGTTGTTACCAGCCACAGTACAGTTTCTACTACTTTTAGTATGTTGCCAGTTGAATCAAAACCTTGATATGATGTTGTTGAGTGGTATTGCAAAATGTTGTGGATGTCTCAAATCTTTTTCTGAGCATTTACAGCTGTTATGCTATCCGATTTCCCCTAGAAAATTCTAATGCCTTTGCATTATTCTGTGCTTTCAGATGGCCACCCCGTTCACAGAACCAAGTGGTTCGTCTGACCCGGTGCCTTGATGTGCCCGGCCACACGGCCATGTTGGTTCGAGTGATGGTCGAGTCAGGCTATCGGTGGTATCCGGAATATACCGTGGAGGAGCAGTTCAGAGACTTCAACCAGAGCCAGTACCTCTGTACCGTTAGGATATATCCCTCTTATCCTGGAGCCACTGAGCCCCTTCACTGTCCTATGGACTTGGGGTCACTATTGAGATGTTGGTGCAGGATGCAGCTTATTCAATGATGACTATCATTCGAGCCAGGACTGCCTTGCTACAGAACACCGACTTTCGTTACATGCCCGCCTCACTTCATGGAGCACAGGGGTACTGTCAGGCCTTGTACTATGACTCTACACATGAGGAGTCACTACTCCGCACCACTGCCAAGATGCTCGAGGATAAGGACCGCGAAAATCGGGCCTTGCGTATGGAGCTTTTCCACACTCGTGCTGATCATTGGGCCACTTTGACTCGGTTTGCACCTGCGGTGCAGGCAGGATACATGGACATGAGGGACATGTACCCTGTACGGTCTGGATTGCCAGATTGTATGGAGCGGCACGATGTAGGAGGCATCACCCCTCCTCGTGGTCCCCTTCTGCCACCACCTGTGGGACCGAGGCCACATTCGAGTCCCTATGGTCCGCGAGCTCCGCAGGACCGTCTGTTCCCAGATGATCATGTTCCACTTCCAGGCTTTGGTGGCGACTTCTATGAGGATTACTACGGAGCCGTCTGAGCTAGTAGTATTATCACTAGTACTGTAATAGTTGTATTCTCCACAGTCCTGCGTGACCGTGGGATACGACTTGGTGTGTATCACGCTCCGGAGGTGTAGAAAAATAATGTATAGGAGCTTGGAATGCCTCCGATGAGATGTAATGTCTTTCACCGTAGTTGTACTCTAGCATGGGCTTGTACTAAACTATGTACGGTGTGTATGACCAATGGTATATATATATGGTAGTTTCTATATTGCCATGTCATGCACTGAACATCTTAGCATTCCATGTTATCCATTACATTTTGTACTTCCTTGCTAAGTTTGTGCCATCCTTATCTAAACCGTTGTCTTGTTTTCTCCTAGGATGCTCAACACCCATGCAACCCTGCTGCCCCGGAGCAGGGGGAAGCCAGTGCAGCTAGGGGTGAAAATCTGCCTCACCCGCCTTCTCTGGCCGAAGTTATGCTGGAGGCGGAAAGAAACAAGCGTGAGACTAACCGCTTGCTGGAGCGAATTGAGCAGAACACTACACGCCATCAGCAAAACGACTTGGTGTTAATCAATGACTTCATCAATTTGTACCCACCAAAGTTTAATCATTCCTTCAAGCCCCTCGACGCGGATGACTGGCCCCGCAGCATCACACACAAGTTACGTTCTGCCAACGTAGCCGAAGCTGATAAGGTTACCTATGCTGCCTATCACCTCGAAGGCCCTGCTAGCCTTTGGTGGAAAACTTTGAGGCTATGCGCCCGGTCGGCCAAATCACTACTTGGGCTGAATTCAGTGAGGCTTTCCGTGAGCATCACATCCCGGAAGGTCTCATAGATCGCAAGAGGGAAGAGTTCTACAATTTCACCCAAGGAAGACTGACTGTGGATGCATATAGTCGTGAATTTGGGAATCTGGCACGATATGCTCCTGAAGAGGTATCCACCGATGCTAAGAAGCAGGCAAGGTTCCGCAAGGGACGTAGCCCTGAGCTTCGCCGCGATCTTCGACTGCACGAGTGCACCTCCTTTCAGAAGTTGGTCAATAAAGCCAACAGTGTTGAGACAGGCCAGTCTGACTATGACGCTTCACGCAAGCACTCTCGTGATTTTGGCTCTTCATCCGGCTCTGGATCTCAGAAGCGCTAGGTGTGGATTCCAAGCACGGCACTGCCACCCAGGTTCATTCCGAGGCCATCCTTTGAGGCGCCTCGCCCCAACCAGCAGTTTGCTCCGTCCAAGCCCTATGGTGGCCCCGCTGCTAATGCTGCTCCACGCCCAATGTTGTGACATGTTTCAAGTGCGGAGAGCCGGGTCACTACAGTCGAGAGTGTCCCCCGAACAACAACCCCAATCAGTCTGGAAAGTCCGTTGGTCGTGGTAAGCCAGCGGGAAAGACATTCTACGCCAAGCCGGTCACCACTGCACGTGGCCATGTCAACTATGTCTCAGCTGAGGAGGCTCATGAGGATCCTAATGTCGTCCTTGGTACTCTCCTTGTTAATTGCCATCCGGCATCTATTCTTTTCGATACTGGAGCATCTCATTCATTCATATCTGAGAGCTATGCTCGATTGCATAACACGACATTCTGTGACATGCCCACTTCCATGGTAATTCAAACTCCGGGTTCCAAATGGCAAACTTCTAGAGTAAGCCATGGGAATGAAATTCTTGTCGATAGACTTGTCTTCCTTGCATCTTTAATAGCTCTCAAGTCCTAAGACATAAACATCATCTTGGGTATGGGCTGGATGTCAGCTCATTATGCTAAGATTGATTGTGCCACTAGAACCGTTCAACTTACTCACCCATCGGGCAAGACAGTCAATGTCTTAACTCGAGTGGCCAAGTGCCAGCTTTACTCCCTAAATGCCAACCCCCTTCCAGACCTTGAAGATATTCCGGTAGTCCGAGACTTTCCGGATGTCTTCCCAGAAGAACTGCCAGGTGTTCCACCGACAGGGATGTCGAGTTTGTGATAGACCTTGTTCCAGGAACCGTTCCAATTTCTATAAGACCCTATAAGATGGCACCCTTAGAACTAGCCGAGCTTAAGAACCAACTCAATGAGTCCTTGAAAAAGGGTTTCATCCGTCCTAGTTCCTCTCCTTGGGCTTGCCTCGTCCTCTTTGTCAAGAAGAAGGATGGAACGGATCGGATGGTTGTAGATTACCGACCTATCAACTTGGTCACTATAAAGAACAAGTATCCGCTTCCCAGGATCAACGATCTGTATGATCAGCTCACTAGATCCTTAGTCTTTTCCAAGATGGATTTGAGGTTAGGCTACCATCAAATCAAAATCAAAACGGGGACATTCCCAAAACAGCCTTTGTTACTCGCTATGGCCAATACGAGTACACCGTCATGTCCTTCGGTTTAACCAATGCCCCATCCACTTTCTCTCGGTTAATGAACTCAGTCTTCATGGAGTATTTGGATAAATTCGTCGTGGTATACCTCGATGATATACTCATCTACTCCAAGAATGAAGAGGACCATGCCGAACATCTAAGGCTGGTATTGACGAAACTTCAAGAGCATCGCCTTTATGCCAAATTCTCCAAGTGTGAATTTTGGTTGCCAGAAGTGACCTATCTAGGCCATGTAATCTCCGGTAAGGGTATTGCTATCAATCCCGAGCGAGTTCAAGCCGTCCTTGATTGGACTCCACCTGAGACGGTCAAGCAAGTTCGGAGCTTCCTTGGCTTAGCGAGCTATTGCCGCCGCTTCGTCGAGAATTTCTCCAAGGTTGCTAAACCTCTAACTGAACTCCTCAAGAAAGATAAAAAGTTTGAGTGGACCCCACAGTGCGAGTTTAGCTTTGAGGAACTGAAAAGACGCCTCACATCTGCTCCCGTACTGGTACCACCAGATTTCTCCAAGGACTTTATTATCTATTGCAACGCCTCACGGACAGGACTGGATTGCATACTCATGCAAGATCGTCAGGTAATTGCCTATGCTTCACGGCAATTACACCCCCATGAGGAAAACTATCCCACACATGATCTAGAGCTTGCAGCTATAGTCCATGCACTCAAAACTTGGCAACATTACCTTCTCGGTAATCATTGCGAGATCTTCACCGATCACCAAAGTTTGAAATATATCTTCACCCAACCAGATTTGAATCTCGAGCAACGATGTTGGGTCGAGTTGATCTCGGATTACGACTTAGGAATAACTTACACCCCGGGCAAAGCCAATGTCATGGCTGATGCGCTAAGTCGTAAATCTTATTGTAACAACCTGATGTTACAACAAAGTCAACCACTTCTCCACGAGGAATTTCGTAAGCTTAATCTTCACATTGTTCCTCGGGGATTCCTATCCACCCTGGTGGCGAAACCTACCCTTACGGATCAGATCATCAAGGCATAGAAGGTAGATCCGAGAATCTCCCGTATTAAGAGAAACATTAAGAAAGGAGTCGCGAATTGTTTCTCCGTTGATGATCAAGGTGTCGTATACTTTGGAAACCGCTTAGTGGTTCCCAAGGCACGAAACCTGAGGCGGCTGATCCTTAAGGAAGCTCATGAATCCCCTCTCACCATTCATCCCGGTAGTACTAAAATGTATCAAGACCTACGCCGGAGGTTTTGGTGGACTAGGATGAAGAGAGAAATTGCTTAATACATTGCTAGTTGCGACATCTGTCGTCATGTTAAACGAGAGCACCAACGGCCTGCTGGCACCCTTCAACCTTTGGCTATTCCTGAGTGGAAATGGGATAAAATCAGTATGGATTTCATTACTGGGTTTCCCAGGACCAAGATAGGGAATAATGCTATCTTCGTCGTGATCGACCATCTTTCCAAAGTAGCCCATTTCCTACCTGTTCGTGAGAGTATCACCGCTAGCCAGCTAGCTGACCTATACATCTCCCGAATAGTGTCTCTTCATGGTGTCCCATTGGAAATTAACTCAGACCGTGGTAGTCTCTTCACCTCTTGATTTTGGGAAAGTTTCCAAAATGCTATGGGAACTCGTCTCTCTTTTAGCACCGCCTTCCACCCTCAATCAAGTGGTCAAGTAGAGCGAGTCAATCAAATTCTGGAAGATATGCTCCGAGCTTCTATCATCTCATTCGGAATGGGTTGGGAGAAATGCCTCCCGTTCGTGGAGTTTGCTTATAACAATAGTTATCAAGCTAGCTTGGGCAAAGCTCCTTTCGAAGTTCTCTATGGACGAAAATGTCGAACGCCTCTTAACTGGTCAGAAACCGAGGAAAGACAACTCTTTGGCCCGGATATGATTCAGGAAGCAGAAGAGCAGGTTCGCGTTATTCATGAGAAATTGAAAACAGCCCAATCTCGTCAAAAGAGCCAATATGATCGTAAATATAAGCTCATGACTTATGAAGTCGGCGAGAAGGCTTACCTTCGGGTTATTCCGTTAAAGGGAACCCATCGTTTCGGTATCAAAGGCAAATTGGCTCCTCGTTACATTAGACCCTTTCGCATTCTTGCCAAACAAGGAGAAGTTGCCTACCAATTGGAACTACCTCCGCATCTTTCTAGAGTTCACGATGTCTTCCACGTTTCTCAACTCAGGCGTTGCTTCGCGGATCCTATCCGTGGAGTGGACCACGAAACGCTTGATCTACAAGATAACCTCTCATATCAGGAATATCCCGTTCGTATCCTTGATCAAGCCGAGCGTACCACTCGATGCCATAACATCAAGTTTCTCAAGGTTCAATGGTCACACCATTCCGAGAAAGGAGCCACTTGGGAACGGGACGATTGTCTTCGACTTGAGTACCCCTCCTTCTTCCCGACGAGTCTTGAATCTCGGGACGCGGTTCTTTTGAGTGGGGGTGAGTTGTCACATCCCTGCTTTTAGTCATGCATTAGGATTGGATGAACTTGTGAATCATGTTTAAATTTATTTTAAACTTGAAATGGGGGCTAATCAACCCGAACACCCCCCTGAAAATGCTAATTTCCAACAATTGGAATTTCAATGAACCCAAAATGCCCTTCATATAAGCCCACCATTTTTGGTTCTGGTTTAAACCTCTGCCAAAAATGGTCTTGCAAATTATGGAGCCATTCCGGATTTTTGAACAAGCCATAAGTATTTGAATTTGGGCATTTTAAATACTATAAATATTTTAAAGTGCTCAAATACTCTTGGAAGTATTTTTAGGCAGTTGAGAATATTTTCAAATGTGCCTCTACATATTTCCAGGATTTTTAGAAATGGAATGGTATTTTAATCATTTCAATAAACAGAGCAGAGCAAATAAAAAGAGAAAACAAAAGGAACAGAGGACTTACCTGGAAGCCCCCACCTAGCAGGCCCACCTACTGGCCCAGCCCACCTCCTGTGCCAGCGAGCTGCTTGCACTCGCCAGCACAGGCAAGCAGCTGCTCGACGGTGAGCACAGCATGCGTGCCATGCAGCTGCCCGCCGCCTCGCCGCTCCCCTCATCGAGTTGTCGCCCTGGGACGCACCCCACCTCTCTCCCGAGCTCCCAGACACACTCGCTCTCCTCCCCTAACCCTCTCTCTCGCCCTCCCCGACGACGCCCGAGCCATCACCGTCGCTGCCGCTCGTCATAGCCGCGCCCAATGCTGTCCCCGAGCCACGCCACCGTGTCTAGCAGCATCGCCGTCGTCGACTACGTCGACTAGCCAAGTCGCACGATGCCGGAGCCCCTGCAACATCGCCGTCGCCGTCGTCTTCAACCTCGGGCCGCCCGAGATCGCCGTCGCCATTCCGACCGCACTGAGCCCTCCCCGAGCTCGCTAACCCTCTCTGCGGCTACCCAGTGAGCTGTTGCTCCTCCCCCTTCTCTCTGTTTCATCGCTAGATCTCTGTAGCCGCCGCGCCTCTTTCGTCCGAACGCACCACCGCCTGAGCTCGTCGCGGATGTAGCTCCGGCCGCTTAGCGGTCCCGTTGGCATGTCCAGCGTGCTCACCACATCGCGTAGATGTTGTAGGTGCTAGCGCCATGCCGCCTAGGCCACTTCAGCCACGCGCACGAGCTGACCCGAGCATCGGCCTCCGCCAAGCTACGGTTGGATGCGGGCGAGCACTAGCTGCCCGTAGCTGCTCTCCGCGCAGCAAATGGTGCCCTGTGGGCAAATCCCGTAGCACGCCGCCGCGTCTGGCCTCGCCGACGGCTAAACACCGGCAGGCGCTGACCGCTGACCGGCGAGGTTTGACCCCGCCGAGTCAGGTTGACTTCCCCCTCTCTCTCATTGACATGCGGGCCCCGCCCGATTAATTACTCTGTTAGTGCTAATTAACTAGGTTAGTTTAACTATTATAGTCACTGACTAGTGGGCCCTGCCTAGTTAATTAGACTAACTAAACATAGTTAGTGCACAGAGTCACTGAC
Source organism: Triticum monococcum (assembly GCA_034509565.1). Lineage (NCBI taxonomy): Eukaryota > Viridiplantae > Streptophyta > Magnoliopsida > Poales > Poaceae > Triticum > Triticum monococcum. The sequence goes on along the minus strand of CM067845.1, from coordinate 357,136,427 downwards.
CAGTGGGCCCCACTGGTCAGGTTTGACTGGCCCCTGGCGCCTTTGACTCACTGACGTCACAGTGACGCAGTGCTGATGCAATTATTTAATTTCTGGATTTATTTTCATATAGGAAATTCCAAAAAATAGCCTAAACTTCTAAAAATCATAGAAAATCAACCATAGCTCCATATCAAACAAATTATATATGAAAAATGATCAGAAAAATTCAATCTATCCATATGTAATGGTTTCATGCATGACAAAACACTTTAACCTTGTTGTTTAGGTGAAACAAGCTAATACACTTATTATGCATAAGAGCTTAAGCTTTCATTTGAATCTTTGATTCAAATGGACCCATTTCAACTTGTTTCACATTGCATTAGGCAGGACACATCATTTTGCCATGTCATAGCATGCATCATATTGTTGCATATTGCCATGTATTGTTTATACTCTGTGGTGTCTTTCGTGGTAGGTTCTGCCTCCGAGGATATCTTCGAGTATCCAACTGAAGGGCAGTACCCTACTACCACTCCATCAGGCAAGCAGCCCCATTGATCATATCGATACAATCCCATGTTCTCGCCTCTGCTCTCATTTACCGCATTAAGACAACAACGTTTCAAACTGATGTGTGCTGCGGTAGTTGAACCCTTATCCTCTCCATGACCTGTCATTGCCACAGTAACTAGATGAAACCCACTAGCATGTGGAGTTGATTGAGCCATGTATGTGTTTCCTACCTTGCTATGTCTGCTATGCTTAGAGTTGTGTCAGGTCTCGTTCATCTGGGTGATGGGCTAGAGTGAAATGATTATGTCGGTAATGTGAGGAATGTGTTGAACATGATTTGGTAAAGGTATCGATGAGAGGCCATGTAGGAGTACATGGTGGGTTGTTTCATTGAGGCCGTCCCTAAGAACTGAGATCTGTATGTGTGATTTAAGAATCAGCTACTACCATACATTGGGCCCGAAACCAATGGACCCTCTCGGCTTCTTAATCACCCTAGTACTCTGTCCAAGAGTTGCAAATAGTTTCTGGTGTTTGTAGGTTATGTGTCGGCGGCCGTGCGTAGCGCTGACCCTTGGGGTGGGCTATGATGCGGTAGATACACCATGGCACGGTGTACCGAGTCACCCGTTTGGTGTCTCGGGAACCCTGTTCACATCGTTCGGGGCCGTATGTGGAAACCTCGGCCGGACTCCCTGCGGATGGAACCTGGATAGGCGATAGACCTGGACTAGAGACTTGAGTGTTTAGGTAGGCCGTGGCCGACACCCTCGTTGGGCTTCCGCTTGAAGGTTTCCGAGTACATGTCGTGTAAACGACGGTAAGTGGTGAGAGCGTGTATGAAGAAGTACACCCCTGCAGGGTTAACATCATCTATTCGAATAGTCGCGTCCATGGTAAAGGACTACTTGGTTGCCTATACAATTCATAGACAAGTTAATGGATACTACTAAAAGACTCAAGATAAGTGTGAGTACCGAGGATGGCCCTCTCGTAGGATGACGAGGGAGGATCCCCGGTGGAGTATTGTGTTGGTCACTCGTGTGCGAAAACTATTTTACTAGTGGTGTCTCGTTGGATAGCTTAGCCAAGAGTCAAAGCTGGCTTGCTGCAATAACTCCACCACCTTCTTGAGAATGAGCATGTATAGTAGGTTCTGTTGTAAGACTTGCTGAGTACCTTTGTACTCATGTTTGCTTTAATTACTGTTTTCAGACGACAACACCGCCCCCTCCGATGGGTTTTATGTAGACCTCGACGTCGATGAGTGACTTGCCACCTAGGTGGTGATCCTGGCCATGGAGGGCCCTATGTAGATAGACAGGCTTCGAGAAGCCTTCTTTCTTTCTAGTGTCTATACTCTGACTATTTGCTTCCGCATGTGCTTGTATGCTTGTATGACTTGAGTGTCGGGTCATGTGACCCCTACCTGTATGAACATGTTATGTATGGCTCTCTGGAGCCTTTAAATAAAGTACTTGAGTTGTAGAGTTTTGTTGTGATGCCATGTTGTATTTGCACATAGTGTGTGTATGATTGAAATGCTTGGTATGTGTGGGATCCGACAATCTAGTTGTTTATCCTTGGCAGCCTCTCTTATGGGGAAATGTAGTCTAGTGCTCCTTGAGCCATAGTAGTCTGATACAGCCTGGTTCACCGGAGTCCTGCTAGCCCAGCACTACTGCTCAGGACACTTGACTGGCCGGCATGTGTTTCACTTCGTTCCTATGTCTGTCCCTTCAGGGAAATGTCACACGGTGACTTCCGGAGTCCTGCCTAGCCTACTACAGCCCGGGTTCCCCAGAGTCCTGTTAGCCCAGTGCTATAGCCCGGATTCACACATTGATGACCGACATGCTCGATGTGATTCATGTATGCCTGTCTCCATAGGTCTGTGCCGCTTTGGGTTCACGACTAGCCATGTCAGCCCGGGTTCTCTATCATATGGATGCTAGCGACACTATCATATACGTGAGCCAAAAGGCGCAAACGGTCTCGGGCCATAGTAAGGCGACACCCGTGGGGATACCGTGCGTGAGGCCGCAATGTGATATGAGGTGTTACCGGCTAGATCGATGTGACTTGGAATCGGGGTCCTCACACCGCCCTGGTGCTCTCGGTGCGGCCTGGTCAACGTGGTCAACGACCGACATGCATCTGAAGTGGATTGTACATGGAGAGGCCAACAGTTGGGTCCACGGCCGCACGCAAGGAAATGCCTCCTTATTACGCGCAAAATAATGATTCCTCCACCTGACATTAGGGACCCACCGAAAGGGCCTCTGTATTTTGCGAAAAAACGTTACCGCCGCTGACAGCTCGGGTCCACCAGCTATATCTTCGCACGCAAGGAAGTGCCTCCTTATTACGCACAAAAAAATGAATACTCCCCTTGTTAGCTGGGACCCGGTATAGTGGCAGGCTGACTTGTGGGCCTACTAGGTTGATGGGGACGGAGGGCTTTGTCAACTTAATCAATATGTGCGATTCTAGCTCCAGTGACCGTACGATGTCCATCCAACGGTCGTAGTGCTTCTTCAACCTCTGGTCTTCTTGCTCCAGCCGCCCAAACCAGCGCCGGTCGTGCCTCGTGCTCCTGCCACTCGTGGTCGTCTGCGATGCGGCGGAGGTCTCACCGCCCCCTACTACTCCCACCGCTGGCCAGGCCATCCCTCTACTCACCCACACCCCCTGTTATTCTGCGGCGACGGCAGTCTCACACTGCAGTGAACCAGTGAACCCTTGTACTCTACTCCTCTACGCGTGGGCATCCACTGTCGCGTCTTCCCCAGCTTCGCGTCGTCCCCTTCCTAGGCCTCGCCGTCGTCCACCGCCCTGGTGCTCTCGGCGCGGTGTGGTCAACATGGTCAAGGAACGGCTTCCATCGGACATGGACTGTACGTGGAGAGGCTGACAGCTGGGTCCACGGCTGCAGCAAGGAAGTGCGTCCTTATTACGTGCAAAATAATTATTTCTCCACCTGACAGCATGGACCCACCGGACAGGCCACCGTATTTCGCGAAAAAACATTTCCCCCTGACTACTGGGACCCACCATCTACATCTTCGCACGCAAGGAAGTGCCTGACAGTCGGGACCCACCTGGTCGAAGCATACATAGCGTTGTCATTCTGGTCGTGAACGTGTACGTACATATATACTGGTGGATGTAGAGGCGTGCACGTGTTGTAGTAGAGGCGCGCACGTAGCATGTACACATACATACAGCGGCCAGGGTGCAAGAAAGAAAATACGGCCACGTATGTGTACATACGGGCGAGGTCTCAAACGCCTACTCGCGCATACGTACGGCCAGGGCTCGTGTACATGGCTGGGTCGGAACGGAGAAACAGCATCGTCGTCGTGTTCATGGGGAGGCAACGGAATGCGTCGTGTTCATGGGGAGGCAACGGAATGCTTCGTGTTCATGGGGAGGCAACGGAATGCGTCGTGTTCATTGGGAGGCAACAGAATGCGTGGGAGCCAACCGGCTGGGTCAGAACGGAATGCGTGGTCGTGTTCATCGGGAGGGCTTGGACGGAACAGGCGATGGAAAAGAGGCCTGGCATACCGCACAACGGAGGAAACAGACCTCCTACATTCGGAACGGGGTCCTGTTGATCGGGAGGGGTCTGGCGTATCGCAAAACGGAGGAAACGGACCTCCTATGGTCGAAATGGGGGTCCTGTTGATCGGGAGGGGTGTGGCGTACTGCAAAACGGACGAAACAGACCTCCTATGGTCGAAACGGGGGTCCTGTTGATCGGGAGGGGTGTGGTGTACCGCAAAACGGACGAAACGGACTTGTGCTGGAGCGCTACGGTCGAAACGGAGGTCCTGTTCATTGGGAGGGGTGTGGCGTACCACAAAACGAGACTCCACGAGATACTGTTCGTCTCCACCGTCGACCTCCTCCAGCCTCCACGGGCTACCGTCGACCTCCTCCAGCCTCCAGGGGCTCCTGTTCATCCAACCTCCACCGCGCGCTACTCCACCGGCTACTATTCAACCACCCCTCCACGGGCACCCCTCCACCGTCTACTGTTCATCCAGCCCTCCACACCATGGGATCCTCTTCAACCACCCCTCCACGGGCACCCCTCCACCATCTACTGTTCATCCAGCCCTCCACCACACCACGGGGTCATGTTCATCCTGAGGCAACGCCACCGCTCATGTTCATCCAACCCCCCCCCCTGCAAGGCTCACTGTTCATCCAATCGATCGGCTTCAGTTAGCAGCAGTAGCGAAGGAATCGCTCGATCGGGTTCAGTTAACAGCCATCGATCGATCGCTCGGGTTCAGTAATGCGTAACCTGCAGTGCAATCGCTCGGGTTCAGTTAGAGACAACGCCTCGCACACACGCGTGTACATGTACGAGAGAAACGCGCATCGCTCAGCCCCCGACCTCACACCGTAACCGGGAACTCCCCGAAATTTTCCTCCCCCTCGCTTCTACCATAGTTTTTTCCGTCATGGACGGCCCCAAGAATGTCATGCAGCTGCGTCTCCGGCCCACCTAGGACGAAAAGCCCATTTTATGTCATGATTTTTTGTCATAGAAGTAGGAGCCCACCACATCTATGATGATACTGGGTTTTGTCACAATTATCATCATAGAAGTGTCATATGTATGACAGAAGAAAAATTTGTTCGGCCCAAAATGTCACGGATATGTCTTTTTTTGTAGTGAAGATCGACGTAAGCTTAGCTCATCGTCGGAAGTTTCTCCAGGCATAAGGATCAGGTAGCACAGTTAAAAAGTTGACAAGATAAAAATATAGCCGATCAGGCTAGGAATGATGTGATGGGGCATAAAGCTTCCCAATATCAAGTACTAGGTGCAATGCCAGAAGGTAAATCAAAGTAGAGGTTGGACGGGGGAAATGAGCTATAGAGGATAAGTAATTTAACTTACCCAGTAAATGGGATCAAGGAGGAAATATGGTCGGGACCATAACTGCAAGGGATCCAATTTACGATACCGGAAGAATTATTCGAATGATTAAATAACCTTGCAAGAAGCTTTCATGATAAGTTCCACACCGTGTCCGTGGGCATGAACACAAAGGTTCAGGGTCGACTCCCACTTCTACAATGCATAACCTTTCATTTTATTTCTCGCTCTTGATGAAGCTGTAGTATTGAAATTTTATCTGATGAAAAGCTAGTAGAGTATAACCCGCATAACTTCCGAGTTCACACAGATTAGGGAAGGCATAGGTTCAACCCATCGGGGCATCTTAGGAACCTATATCATAAATTCCAAGAATAAATAACACAAGCTCGGTAGTAGAGCATGCTTGAGAAAGCGAAGGATACAATTTACCAAAAGCATTGTGTATCTGAGGAAAGGCTCACAAGCTTATTGAATATGAAGGACGTTGTCGGATAAAATCCGAAAAAGGGGTCTGGTGGTTCACAAGGGATCTGATGTGAGCATCAATATTGAACCAGAGGAAGAAAGAATGCAAGGAGATCAGATTATAGAAACAACTGACTAACTCAAAGCTCAATTGCAAGAGGGATTATGAATTCCAAGACAAGGGATCAAAAGCAATGCTCTGATTAGGGATGGATAGGTAGAATAGCCTTAGGGGTACAATCGATGGCGATTTGATTGATCGAGATTCGACACATGTTAAAAATAACGTCTGAGCCGAAAGGATGAATTCTAGGATCTGATTGAGGATTGTGAGCATTCGCAACATATTGTATCAACGGACTCAAAATGATAATGACAAAGGCTGACAATAAGATTACTAGACTTATGGTATTAACCATAATGCAAGCAAGCAAGAAATTCAAGAACAATAGGTTGTTGAGGATCTTCACAAGAACGAATGGTATTACGAAGACTTTTGTGAAGTACATGAATCAACTGAGGATGAGCAGATACTCGATAGGTGCACCAAGTTATCCTTAGGGGTATTCAGATGACAAGGAACTGCAAGGCAGTAAGCTCAAAGGATTCTCGGAAAAAGGAGAGCAGTTCAGGGCATCTTGTAATAACAATATTAATGGGTTAGAATGTAAGATTGGCAAGTGTGTGTAGTTATCCATAAGAATATTTCGGTGGTAGGGAATTGCAAAGGCAACAGGCACAAAGTCTCAAGAGAATATCGTAGAGTATCTTCGAAATCTTCTGATGCAGCAGGCGATCATTTGAAATAAGGGGCTCTCCAGGTAGATGTGATCACGAGATCCTAATGTTCGAGTTACTAAAACCATTTAACCAGAATAGAAGACAGATCAAAGTCCCAGAGTATAGACGAGGAATAAAAGATCCTAATACCACTCAATTGGCGACGTGGGCTCGTAAGACACACAGCCAAGTTAGTAAATCGGTTTTCGGTTTCTAGACTCAACTTCGGCCAAGGAGTTGGAAAGGGGGTTCCTACAGACAGTCGGCTCTGATACTAACTTGTGATGCCCTCGATTCAATCATACACTAATCATACACGCAAATGTGTACGATCAAGATCAAGGACTCACGGGAAGATATCACAACACACCTCTAGACACAATTTAAAATAATACAAGCTTTATATTACAAGCCAGGGGCCTCGGGGGCACGAATACATAAGCTTGAATACACAAGAGTCAGCGGAAGCAACAATATCTGAGTACAGACATAAGTTAAACAAGTTTGCCTTAAGAAGGCTAGCACAAAAGCAACATCGACTAAAAGGCAAGGCCTCCTGCCTGGGAGCCTCCTAACTACTCCGAGTCGTCAGCGACCATCACGTAGTAGTAGGCACCCTCGAGGTAGTAGTAGTAGTCATCAGTGGCGTTGTCTAGCTCCTGGGGTCCATCATCTGGTCACAACAATCGTATATGGGGGGGAAGAGGTAGCAAAGCAACCGTGAGTACTCATCCAAAATACTCACAAGACTTACATCAGATCTAAACTAAGTATGCATCTGTATCAAAGGAAATGGGTTGTATCTGTGGACTAAACTGCAGAATGCCAAAAGATCAGGGGAAAGCCTAGTCCTATCAAAGACTAGCATCTTCAGCAGCTTCAAACATCTTGCAGCATATAGAAGAGTATAGATCAACATAATGTAAAGTAGTAGTAGTAGTAGTAGTAGTAGTAGTGTTATCAACCTCAGCCAGAGGTCCTTTCTCGACTCCCTGCGAGAAAGCAATCCCAGAGCCATACTATCCATTACTCATCTCCATTACTCATCATAATCCATATATCATAACCATTTCTCATCTCAAGTAATCAATTCTAGTTGTATCGATCGGGATACAACTCCAAGTGTCTGTTACCGTAAGATAGGCTATCGATAGATGTTTTCTTCCCTGCAGGGGTGCACCAACTTACCCACCACGCTCGATTAACTCCGGCCGGACACACTTTCCTGGGTCATGCCCGGCCTCGGCCAAACAATACGCCGCAACCCGACCTAGGCTTAATAGAGAGGTCAACACGCCGTACTAAACCTATGCCCTCAGGGGTCATGGGCCATCTCCCCGGGGACTCCTGCACGTTGTGTACGCGGCTGGTGAGCAGACCTAGCAACCCCCTTCAAAAAAGCAGGTGCTTACCAGTCCAACCCGGCATGCGCCGCTCAGTCGCTGACGTCTATTAAGCTTCGGCTGATGAATACGACGCAGAACGCCCATACTATGCCCACGTGATGGTTAGTGCTATCAGGCCAGAGACCCCTCGGATCAAATATCCAAACCATAGTGGATTAGGAGCACGCGGTAACGAGCAGAGACTCACGATCGATGTGACCCCGTCGCCCCTTCTCGAGTACTTGTGGCAAGGGCTAAGAATGCCTGGAAACGCCTCGTAAGTATCTCGCAGGCACCTTCCAGGTCACCCCGACTCCACATCACTCGCTATTAAGCTCGCGCGGGTAGCCCTCAGGGCCGACCCGTCTTTAGTAACATGGTTTAGTGTAAAGTCATAGTAACAATAGTAACTGTGTGTCTAACACCAAAGGGGAAACCCGAGGAATCACCCCCGGTGAATTCCACTCCATGTTATCATCAAGGTGAACGTAAGAGGATCCACCCTCGAGGTTCACAATTGAGGGGTTGCACGACAGAGCCGTATCAGAAGTGGTTAAGAAGGAAATCACCCTCGATGACCACGACCGGATAGCTACACTACAAAGATCTCATCAGGAGTGACATATGAGGTTCCACCCTCGGCACTCGATGGTAACTCTGCAAAGTCGAGCAACAAAAGGGGAAAGTGATGTGCGGTGTTGGGGCCTGGACGTCGATCACGTTGATCGAGTCATTGAACATAAAGCGGGGCAACTGGGACAAGGTGGGGGTCACTGATGGATCTCTAACCAACCTATACTAAGCAGTTTAGGATAAGCAGGTAAGGTATGAAAGCAGGTAACAAAAACAGGCTATGCATCAGAGTAGGATCATACATAAAGCAGTAGCAGTCCTAATGCAAGCATGAGAGGGAAAGAAATGGGCGATATCGGAATGCTCAAGGGGGGTTTGCTTGCCTGGTTGCTCAGACAAGAAGAAGAGGTCGTCGTCGACGTAGTTGATCATAGGGGCATCAACAGCGATCTCGGGGTCTACCGGAGAGAAGAGGGGGAAGAAACAATAAATACATAGTAAGAAAGAGCATAACAGGACAACAGGCAGAGCTAGACGTGTTCTAACGCGGTGCTACATGATACCGGCTAAGGGGGAGAACATCTAGGGATGTTTCCCTGAAGTTAGGCATTTTCGGACAAACGAAACAGAGGAGGAAGGTTGCATGTTTACTATGCTAGAGGCATGTGACGAACGAATAGGCTGTGTAATCGGATTCGTCTTGTCGTTCTGAGCAACTTTCATGTATAAAACTTTTTCATCCAAGTTACGGATTATTTTATATTAATTTCCAAAGTTTTAATTGATTTACTATTAATATTAATATTTAAGTTAATTCGAAAAAGAAGTATTATTACAGCAGCATGATGTCAACATGACATCAGCAGTCAACATAGTTGACAAGGGTCAACCCTGACGTGTGGGGCCGTTCAGTCATTATCTGTTTGAACTAACTATAGGTTTAATTAACTAACTAGGTAATTAGGTTAATTAAGCAGGTTAATTAGATTAAGTTAATTAACTAATTCGCTAATTAATTAATTAATATTTGCTTTAATTACTTTTTTTAACAGGGGGCCGGGCCCAGCGTTCAGTGGCCCATTGGGGCCAACCGGACGACGGGCGAAACGGGTGGGCGTAGCCCGCCCGAGCGTGGGACGAGGCCACCGGGCGCGGCACGGCTCGGCCAGAACGGCGCCAAACGCGGGGCGAGGTCGCCGGCGACGGCGGAGCCGCCAAACGGGGCGGGTGGGGGGAAGCGGCCGCGGTCACGCGGCTGCGGCCAAGGGCAGGGGCAGAGGAAGGCGGCGAGCGGCACGAGGGCCGGCGGGAGTAAGCGGACGCGACGGCGGGGCGTCGGACCCGGACACGGCCAGCCGGGGTAGGAGGGCGGGAACGCGACCTCCGGCGCGAACGCGCGCACACGGCGTCGCCGGACGAGGCAGGGCCTGGGGAGGGGACAGGGTCGCGGTGGCTGCGGCGTGAGGAGCTGGCGAGGCCTGGGCGAAAGCAGGCGCGGGCGTGAGTGGACGTGCGAGCAGCGATGGTGAGGGCCGCACTGAGCGGGGCAGAGAGGAGAGGGGGCCGCTCACATCGTTGGAGAGCGGAGGATGGCGAGGCCGACGAGAGGAGCTGGCGATGATGAGGCAGTCCAGCGGTGAGGCGGCGTCGGGGCGCCGGCATCGGCGGGCGTCGGGGCGTCGGCGTCGGGTGGCGGCGACGTCGGAGTTGCTTCCCCCTCGATCCAGGCTGAATCGAGCAGAGGAGGGTCAGGGAGATGGGGTCAGCGAGGAGGGGTTCAGGAGGGATGGCGGTCCTCGAGCGCGGGGGCGCCGGGAGGAGGAGATCGAATAGGGGGCGCCCCTCCTCTATGCATCTGTGTGTGTGTGTGTGTGTGTGTGTGTGTGTGTGTGTGTGAGGGTGTGTGTCGTGGGTGACGGCACGGGGAGGGAACGAGGGAGAGTGAGGGGTAGTGGTTAGGGTTTCTGTCGGGTGGGTGCAGCGGCCTTAGTAGGCCAGAGAGATGGTTGGCCGGTTGGGCCGGGGTGGGCCGTGCCCGGCTGCCAGCTGGACCGAGAGGCCCGGGGGAGGGGGGTCTGTCTTTCTCCTTGTTTTTCTTTTATTGAAAAACAGAGATAGAAAATGACTATTTAGGGTAACCAAAAGAGCTGAGAAAATGTGGGACTTAGCCTATTAAATAGTTTGCATCTTTAGGCGGTGCTACAAAAAGGTTTCGAGGCCAAAGGAATCCATTTGCATTTTTCACAAATAAAATAGCACTTTAAAAATGCTGAAATTGCATTGTAATAATTTCTATAGTCCATCTTAGCTCTTAGGTGATGTAGTTTTCCTTAACAATTAAATGTTATGGAATTTTGGCCAAACGATGAACTATTTTGCAGCAACTTCGGTGCAACTCCATATCTCACTTGCAAATTGAAATCTATTACAAAGTGGAATTTCAAATGATATTTGAATCAGGGGTGATTAAGCACTCTGTTTAGCAAAATGAACAGCTTTAATCACAGAGGGTTACTGTAGCATGACACTCGGGGTGTTACACCGATGCCGCCAAGCTCTTGGATACGCTTCCCGCGGTTCTTCTCCGACGTGATGCCGCCGAGGGGGCCTCTCGAGCTCTGGTTGCAGCACGCCGACTGCGGCGCTCCTGCAACTAGAGCGGAGATCAAAGCGGTCCCCTCCGGCAAGATCTTCATGACCCGCGGCTAGGGCGAGATCACACGGGTCAGCCGCGCGAGGGGCGCCCTCGCGATCCATCTTGAGTACGATGGCGTCTCCATGCTCTTCTTCAAGGTCTTCGACGCCAAGGGACACCGCCTGGAGTGCTGCTCCGGAGAGGAGCACGAGGCTAATGCGCGCTCCACTCGCGACCACTCCAGCAGCAGCAGCCCTTGGGAGTCCAACAGCTCTCCTGAACTCTATGAGACTCCGGAGACGAGCGACGACAGCTACGTGCCCCCGAGCTCTCGCCGCACTCAGAGCAGTGCTGCCGCGTCCGGCCACCGCCGCTGATCTGCATGGGGTTGGCACCGGCCTCCCGTGGCCCACTGTTGATGATGGTGTCTGCCACGGGGGGTGTAAATAGGATCCTCCTCAATTTTAGCTTTTGTTCCCTGCGAAGAATCATGAAGCGTCCCGTGGGGGGCATGCAAGGGTCTGTAATGTCTTTTGTGCTTTTCTTCCCTGTTATGAAGATTTGATGAACGCGCGTCCCGTTAAGGCTCGGTCCCCCCTTTCTTTCCTCGCGATAGCTTGTTGCTCTACACCGACAAGTCCCGGTCCCCAGGCAGGCTACAACCGTCGCTGGTATGCCAAGTCGCGTGCCGTGGTCAAGGCCAGGAGGTGTGCGGCCCGAGGTACAGTAAGAGCCCCTGAGGCGCGATGCTCAGGAGGTCCCCCTTACCTCTCAAGCGGCCATGGTTAGGGAAGAAAGGGATTTGACGTGGCCGCAACAGGATTGCGGCAAGGCGTGAGTGTCCATGAGGCACATACATTTAGTCGAGCCAAGGGCGAGACTTATCTTGCGAACTTCATGACGATTACTGACGTTGCGATGGGGCTGCGCGCCAACTTGTGCGACATAGCTAGGCTGGCCCATACAAGTTTCCCTCCTCCCGTGCTCTCCTTGGTGCTCTGCGTCCTCAGGTCCCGGCCCTCGAGCGAGCTCAGCCGCCGCTGGTATGCCAGGTCGCGATGCCGTGGTCAAGGCTAGGGGGTGAGGGCTGGAGAGCCAGTAAGAGCTCCTGAGTCGCGATGCTCAGGAGCCCCCCTTTTAACGTGCAAGAGAATTGCACGAGAGAAAAGGATACTCGCGGTGCCGCCTGCTATCCTTCCCGCGGGGTCCCTGTGAACAGGCACAAGAACAGGGTTTGCCGTTACAGCCGTCATTCTACCGCTGGTTGGTCCAGATGAAATGAAGGCACTGAGGGCCTGGTGAGGTGACGTGCGCGGGGCGTGCCGCCAGCCAGAGCTCGACCGCTCAGGTTTGTCGATGTGGCAGGGACGGACCCATGCACCAGCGTCGTGCCTGTGAGGAGGCCCCGTGGGAGGCGATGATCGGGCAGATGATGACCGTAGGCAGGTTAAGCAGTGAAGGCAAATCGGCTTGGGTAAATGCAGGAAGATACATGCCACTGGGTCCGGCCCGAGCGGCTCGAGGATGATGCAGCCCGAGGAGCGCCCCCAGCAAGGTAAGCTAAAGACATAAGCAAATGGGATACATGCCGTAGGGACGGACCCACACGGCCTAGGAGTGATGCAGCCCAAGGGGCGCTCCCAGCTTAACAAGCTTGGAAGATGTCACCTGGTTCTGTAGAAGAAGCAGAGTTGGTGCAGTTGAAGGCGTGCGTCGAAGAAACGACTCCTCATGAGCCACCGGAGCCCTGAGCCTCGGGAGGCTCTCGGGGCTCAAGAGGCTCCCTAAAGACCGTCTCCATTCCCTCCAGGATGAGACGGTACCTAGCCTCTTGAGCCGCCAGGTCACGCCGCATGGCGCGCTGATAGGCCGACGCCACGCTCGGCAAGCCGGGGAGCATGCGAACGTAGCTGTGTGGCGGGCCTCCGCAACGGCCCACACGTGAAGACCAGATGCGCTCCTGAGACGTGGCCCTGTTGAGCCCTGGAATGTCGATGCAGACATGCAGCTCGGCACCCTCGCCTGGGTGGTGAGCCGCGCCCCATGAGCGGCTATCGCCGTGCATGGCTCTTTCGTCTTGCAGTTCCTGTGTGGTCTTGGCGATGAACTCCTGAGTGGTGGGCACCCCTTGCCCGATGTTCTCCTGAGGAAAACATGCCACATAGCATGCCTCCAAGTGGTGCCCAAGAGCCTCCCTCGTGAGGTGGGCAAGGTCTGAGGCCCTCCAGAAGAGAGCCCCCGAGCCCTGCTCGAGGAGGGCGTCGGGCGCGCCTTCCTATGTGATGGAGGGAGGCGCCCCTGGGATGGACGCTGATCTTGACGAGGCTCCTGCCGCGACGCCACCCTCCTGAGGTCCTGCGTGGCGCGGCTTCTTCTTCTTGGGGATGGCCTCTGGAGGACCCTCACTTCTGCTGTCGGGGTCGTCGATTGCTGCAGCTTGGAAGGCGCACTCGAGGGAACACACCGCATCCCTCTCTTCACACGGGACCGTGATGACCCCACCACTTCTAGGCATCCTGAGGACGTTGTAGCCGTGGTGGATGACCTCCATGAACCTCGCTAGGGCCGGATACCCAAGGATGGCATTGACGGCAGGCGGATGTGCGCCACATCGAAGTCGATGAGCTCAGTGCGGTAGTTGTCGCGTGTGCCGAAGGTGACAGGCAGGCGGACCTGCCCTATCGGTGTGGTGGAGCCGTCGGTCACTCCTGAGAAAGGTTTGGTTGGATGGAGCTGCTCATATGGCACTTGGAGGTTGTCGAAAGTGTCAATAGACAGGACGTTGAGTCCTGCACCACCGTCGATGAGAGTCTTGGTAACCTGCACATTGCTGATGACTGGGGAACACAACATCGGGAGGACACCGGTGGTGGCCGCACACTTGAGCTGATCTGCCGAGCCGAAAGTGATGGCGCACTGGGACCACTTGAGCGGGCACGCGGCTTCAAGCTTGGGGAGCATCGCGTTCACCTCGCGAGCGAATCGTTTGAAGATGCGCTGAGAGGCGGTGGCCTGGGCGCCGCCCAAGATGCAGGCAATTGCACGCGGCTCCTGGAAGCCCCCAGCCCAATCGTCCTGATGATGGTCGTCGTTCCTTCTTGGTGGTAGCAGTGGAGGAAAACTGGTGTTTCCCTGGGGGCGATCCTCACGAGGCCTATCGTGCCATTCCTGGCGCGGGCCGCGGTCGTCCCAGCGTCCGCCTCCTCATCCTCCTCCACGGTCTAGCCCCGGTCGCCGCGCTCGGGGCGTCGACCGTAGCGTCCCTCGCGTAGGGCTCGGAGCTCTTGGCAGTCGCTGGTGTTGTGGGTGTTCAGGTTGTGGAAGGCATAGAACGGTCGGCTGTTCTTGGATGACTCGGGCTGATCTCTACCCCATTTGGTGTCGGGCTCCGTAGCTAGCACTACCGCTTCCTTGTGCTTCACGTCCTTGGCCTTGGCTTTCTTCTCCTCTATGCCTGCGGCTGGCAGCTCAAGGAGGGAAAGGCGCCCCTCCTCAGATCTTGTACACTTGGTTGCCAGGTTGAACAGCTCCTGAGACATGCAGAGCTCCTCATGGATGGCGAGCTCTTCCTCTATCTTGACATCACGGACGTCATCGGAAAACGCGGAGATGATGGCCTCATCCGTGACCTTGGGGATCTTGAGGCGGGTGTTGTTGAAGCGCTGGATGTACTTCTGGAGGGTCTCCCCTGGTTGTTGCTTGATGCGGCGTAGATCGGTCACGGCCGGCGAGCAGTCGCGAGTGCCCTGGAAGTTGGCGACGAAGCGGTCGCGCATCTCATCCCAGGAGGAGATCAAGCTGTGCTGCAAGTTCAAGAGCCAGGTGCGGGCCCCATCCTTGAGAGCCATGGGAAACCAGTTCGCCATGACTTTCTCGTCGCCGTTGGCTGCTTCGATGCTCAGCTCGTAGAGCTGCAGGAACTCTACGGGGTCGGCGGTGCCGTCATAGCAAGGAGGCAGATCCAGCTTGAACTTGCCTGGCCAGGTGACGCTGCGGAGCTAGGGGATGAAGGCGCGGCAGCCGGCCATGGTTACTGGGGCCCGCCTTGGAGGTGGAGCTTGGTCTTGTCGAGGTCTGCGCGGCGCCGCCGCAAGCGGTGCACGGTCTTGACGAGGCGGCGCAGGAAGTGCGGGTGCAGCTTCTCACGGCCGTGGAATTTCTTGGCAGCTTCTCTCTTCGTGTGCGGGCACCGGTCGTGGCGGATCGCATCGCGGGGCCGCACGCCTTGGTGCCAAGGCGACATCTTTGGCCTGGGGTGGTGGAGGCGCGCCTCGGGCCTCGTCGTCCGTGCCTGGCTGAGGGTGAGGCCGAGAGAGGGACGGCGCCAGGGAGCCCCCTGCGGCGCGGACGAGCTCGGCGACGTGGTCGAGCCACTCGTCGTAGAGGTCATCGACTGGGCGGTAGCGTAGGAGCTCATTTGCGGCGAGGAGTGCAGCCCGTGCCTCCATGGGAGCGCGGTGTGCGTGAGACAAAGAACCGGCTGGGGCCAGCGATGGAGTGGTGGTGCAGCCGTCCAGCCGCACCGAAGGATGCAACAAAGATGCTTGCTGCTCGTTCCCCACCAGGCCGGTGGCAGCGTTGGCGGCGGGGGACGGAGAACGACGTGGTGGCCCGCCGATTGGAGCTGTCTGAGCAATGCGGGCGGTGAGAGCAGCCTGACGCTCAGCTCGAGCACGGCGAGCATCCGCCATGGAGACGATGGAGCGACGGAGCGACGAACTGGCGGAAGGAAAGCTACGGCGCACCCCTACCTGGCGCGCCAAATGTCGGATGTGGGGTTCCAGCAAACCCTTAAGGTTCGAACACTGGGGTGCGCGCGAAGTCTTTTCCTCCCACCGATCTACGCCCTAGCTCGCTAAGATCTCGCGGACGAACTCGACGAACTCGCAACACAGAAAGACACATGATTTATACTGGTTTGGGCCACCGTTGTGGTGTAACACCCTACTCCAGTGTGGTGGTGGATCACCTCTTGGGCTGATGATCAACAATACAAGGGGAAGAACAGCCTCCTGAGGTTGACGTGTTCTTGTGCGTGGCTCACTTGTGTGGGTGAGAGAGTGATCTAAGATGCCGTCTCCTCGGCCCCCTTTTCTATGGTGGTGGCTAGCCCTACTTATAGAGGCCCTGGTCCTCTTCCCAAATATTGAGCGGGAAGGGAGCCAACAACGGCGGGCTAATTTGAAGGGGGGCAGCTAGTACAAGCTATCCTGACAAAAGGTGGTCTGCGCCTGCGAAAGGCTCTGGTGGTGACGCTGTCTTGGAATCCACGATGACCTCCGTCTTTCCGTCCTTCTGGTATTGGTCTTGTTGCACCAAAATGGCAACCTTTGCCTGATGCCTCGGTACTCCTCGCCTGCGCTAGTTTCCTTAGCACCAAAGAGGAAACAAGGACGATGCACGTGCTGGCGCCCGCCTGGTGTCGATCGTCATGGCTCACGTCACGAGAGCCTTGTGAGGTTCACCTCGCCTTGATATCTCCGCTCCTCGTGAGCCTGCCTGACTAGGCCACTCGAGAGGAGGTCTCGTGTCCTCCTCCTCGCGAGGCTTGGCCCCTTGCGAGGGTCTTGGATGCCTTGTTGATGAAGATGGGTCGTACGGCCTGCTGGCTCAGCCACATAGCAGGCCGCATGCAGGCAAGTCTAGGGACCCCCATTCCCAGGACGCCGACAGCGCTCATCGAGATCATCCGTGAGAACCGGGACATCTTTGCATGGAAGCCTTCAGATATGCCAGGTGTACCGAGGGAACTCGCTGAGCACACTCTCAATATTGATCCAAAGTTTAAACCGGTCAAGCAATTCCTTCATTGCTTTAATGAGGAGAGATGTAAGGCCATTGGTGAAGAAGTGGCCCGGCTCTTGGCAGTTGGGTTCATTGTTGAAGTTTTTCATCTTGAATGGTTGGCTAACCCAGTGTTGGTACTTAAGAAAAATGGTGCTTGGTGCATGTGTGTGGATTACACAGACCTTAATAAGGCATGTCCGGCTCATCCTTTCGCTCTCCCTCGTATTGATCAGATTATTGATGCTACGGCGGGTTGTGAGCGTTTGAGTTTTTTGGATGCTTATTCTGGGTATCATCAAATCAAGATGGCAATTAAGG
Source organism: Triticum monococcum (assembly GCA_034509565.1). Classification (NCBI taxonomy): domain Eukaryota; kingdom Viridiplantae; phylum Streptophyta; class Magnoliopsida; order Poales; family Poaceae; genus Triticum; species Triticum monococcum. The sequence continues at coordinate 357,119,086 of CM067845.1, read as the reverse complement.
ACCAGGAGAAGACAACCTTCATCACTCCTTTTGGAGCCTTATGCTATGTGTCTATGCCCTTTAGGCTCAAGAAGTGCCCAGGCGACTTACCAGCGGTGTGTTCAAAATTGCCTTCATGGTCAGATTGGACGCAATGTTCATGCTTATGTGGATGATATTATTGTGAAATCCGGAAGAAAGGAAACCTTGATGGATGATTTCAAAGAGACCTTTGACAATCTCCGGATCTAGAAGATGATGCTTAACCCAGCCAAGTGTGTTTTTGGTGTGCCAGCAGGCAAGCTCTTGGGTTTTTTGGTTTCTGAATGAGGCATTGAAGCTAACCCAGAGAATCAAGGCTATTACTTCTTTGGCTAAACCAGCGTGCATTAATGATGTTCAGCATTTGGTGGGTCGTATTGCAGCCTTAAGCCGGTTCATAAGCCGGTTGGGAAAAAAGCTATCCCTTTGTGCTAGATGATGAAGAAAACATATCACTTTGTTTGGTGTGATGTTGCTGATTAGGTGTTTGAAGTTCTGAAGAAATAGTTAGCTGAGCCGCCGATCCTTACCGCTCCTATTGATAAGGAGCCCTTGTTGTTATATTGGCTGCCAATAGCCAAGCCGTCAGTGTGGCGATTGTGGTGGAACAAAAGGAAGCAGGCAAGGAACATCTGGTTCAGCGGTCGGTTTACTATATCAGTGAGGTGTTCATTGAATCCAAGCAAAGGTATCCGCATTGGCAGAAGCTGGTATATGGGGTATTCATGGCTAGTCGAAAGCTCAAGCAACATTTCCTTGGTCATCCCATCACTATGGTTAGTTATGCTCCCTTAGGGGATATCATTTAAAATAGAGAGGCCACAGGTCGGGTAGCCAAGTGGGCCATTGAGCTTGGACCCCATGGTTTGAAATATACGCCTCGCATAGCCATAAAATAAAAAGCACTTGTGGATTTCATCAATGATTGGATAGAGCTGCAGATGCCTGAGGAGAAGCGGGATAGCATGTATTGGACTATTCACTTTGATGGATCTAGGCAGTTGGAAAGGCTCGGGGGCTGGAGTTATTTTGACTTCCCCACGAGGTGATAAATTTTGTTATGTCTTAAGGTTGATGTTCCCTTGTACTAACAATGCTGATGAGTATGAAACCTTGCTCCATGGTCTTCGGATGGCTAAGGAGATGAATCTAAGCCAGGTGAGGTGCTTTGGTGACTCAGGTTTGGTGGCTCAGCAAGTCTCAGGCACTTGGGATTCTAAAGACCCACTCATGGCGGCTTACCACCGAGAGGTTGATGCTATTGCTGGTCATTTCAAAGGCTATCAAGTGGAACATGTTGATCGCAGGAAAAATGAGGCGGTTGATGCTTTGAGCCGGCTAGGGTCCCAGCGTAAGCCGGTGCCACCTAATGTTTTCCTTGATATTTTGCATAACCCTTCAGTCAAACTACCTACAGAGGAGGATCTTGCTATTCCTGACCCGGAGGCGCAATTGGTGGCGGCTCTTCATGTTATTCCTGATTGGACAGTTCCATATTTGGCTTATATGACCCAGGGCGCGTTACCTGAAGATGAAACTTTGGTCAAGAAGATAACCCGGCGGTCTAAGTCAATGACTATTGTCAATGAAGAGCTGCATCGCTGCAGTGTTACAGGGGTGTTTCAACGTTGTGTTTCTCCTGAGCAAGGCTGTGATATTCTATGAGAGATTCATGAAGGGGATTGTGGACATCATGCCGGCTCTAAGTCCCTCGTAGCCAAGGCTTTCCGTCATGGGTTTTATTGGCGGACGGCTCATGATGATGAAGAGGATTTGGTTAGCAAATGTGATGGTTGTCAGAAATTTTCATGACGGGCTCATGTGTCGGCTCAAGAATTGAGGATAATTCCAATTACTTGGTCGTTTGCAGTCTGGGGGCTAGATATGGTTGTACCTTTCAAAAGGTCCAAAGACAAAAAGACTCACCTTTTGGTGGCGGTTGACAAATTCACAAAGTGGGTTGAGTTAGAGCCGGTCAGTACGTGTGATGCAGCAACAGCAGTTCAGTTCATCAAAAAGGTGATTTTCCGATTTGGCTTGCCTCACAACATTATAACTAATAATGGCACTAATCTGTCCAAGGGCGCTATGAAAGAATTTTGTCAACGAGAGCACATTCATCTTGATGTATCATCACTGGCTCACCCCCAATCCAATGGCCAAGCTAAAAGAGCTAATCAAGAAATTTTGAGAGGCATCAAGCCCCGGCTTATGGTTCCTTTGCAGAGGACGCCGGGTAGTTGGGTGGAGGAATTACCCTCAGTGTTATGGAGTATCAATACTACCCGCAACAGATCTACAGCTTACACGCCTTTATTTCTGGTTTACGGAGCAAAGGTGGTTCTCCCTAGTAACATTCGTCATGATTCGCCCCGTGTAGCACCTTATGTTGAAGCTGATAATGAAAAAGCACGTCAGGATGCTCTTGACCTGTTGGATGAGGAGCGCGACCGTGCAGCGGCTCGTTCGGTGATTTACCAGCAAGATTTGTGTTGTTATCATAGCTGTCGGGTTAAAACCAGGACCTTTCAAGGAGGAGATTTGGTGCTCTGGCTCATCCAGGATCAAACTGACATGCACAAGCTATCCCCACCTTGGTAAGGGCCCTTTGTGGTCAGCAAAAATGTGAACAACGGGTCATACTACCTTATCAATGTTCGAGACCACAAGGACTCACGCACGTCGGAGGAGACCCACCGGCCGTGGAATATTGCTCATCTTCGGCCTTATTACACCTAAGCCACCGGCTCTTGTGATGTACATACTTTATCCATGTATATATTATGATGAATATAATAAAGTCGGAATCCCTGATAATTCAGGGCCTATGTCATTTCATTTCTAAGAATATGAGTCTTTATTCTCCCTTCATACAATCACTTGGGGGCTTCCTGCTTATTGAGCATAGCTATGACTACCCTCTTGATCCGGCTTGTACGCCAAGATTACAAAATACTTGGGGGCTTCCTGCTCATTGATCATAGCTATGACTACCCTATAATCCGGCTTATACATCTGGAATGAAATATTACTTGAGGGCTCTTATTAATGAACAAGAGCTATATTTTCCCTTGTAATAGGCTTGGACGCCAGGTGTATTCACCAAAAATCCAGGTTATCTTGCCTTTGTTTGCCTGCCACTCCGACCAAGTAATCCTGGAATGACTCACCGTACTCTTCACAATCAATCTTATAAAGACCCTGAATATGTCAAGGTTAAAACGGCGATTGGTCATGTGAGGTCCGGCTTACGGGTTTGAATTAAGGTTTAACTCATTGCTTGTGCGGCCCTTGAATAGCACTTGACATTGAGGCTTGGTAGCCTATGAATGCCTTGTTTTTCTGATTTATATTTGCTTTAAATATTTTTTGAGATTCATCTTTTGTTGCCATATTGATATATGGTTGAAAAAACTGATTAGGGCCATGTTGCCTTAATGGTTCATATATGAATCTATCCGACATTTTGTTAACCTAGCCTGGCTTTGGACTTGAAGTCGCTAGTGTATGATGATTATGTGCTTGGAGTACTAGCTCTAAGCTTTGGGATGTTACCCCTTGCTGCATATGGCGTTGAAACTCGGCGGTATGAATAAATTGAACAGGGCGTTGTGCTCTTAATCTTTGGGTTGTTACCCTTACTGCATGACGCATGATAAGCCGGCAATATGAACAAATGTCACAGGTATGAGGTTTGTTTTATTGTGATTATATGAGGTTTTGATAAGCCGGCCCTGGTTATGGACTATTTAGTCACCAGTGATCTTTCTATGGGGCATTATGACCCGCTCTGGGGTAAAATGCTAGGGCACCTGTACTTTTTTTTGATAGAAAGACTATATGGGAACCCCCTACAGTAAGGGTGCCTGTACTTTGTTTGTGTGCAGGAAAACATGCTAAGTATGATCTGCATAATTGATGGTATTATGAGCATAAGTGGCGGATCTTCAAATAATGGATCGACAGTGTTATGCAACTAAAACATGCACGATGGCACGGCAGATCATTGTTTTAACTAGCCTATTACAAGGCACCTGACGGCCCAAAAGGATAAGTGTATTTGAGAGATAGCATCCAAATGCTATGACTGGTAAACCGGATCATGAATTCAGACTTCTAGTCTTGACGGGTTGAAGCCTCCGGATCATCCTGCGCTTCTTCTTCTTCATCTCCTTGATTATACATTGGCATGAAGTCAGGCGTAGCCCAGTTGATACCAGTCAAAGCTCTAAACACATCCTCATCATCGATAAGATTTGATGGATCAATGTCAGGAGCGAAGGTGTGTTTACGAGTCGATGGGATGAGATCCACCTCTTGATGAACCAACGCCTTCACCTTCTTGTTATCAGCATCATAAGCCACCTGGTATTGGGAGAGATTTGTTTCTTCGGTCGTCTTGCTTGCTAACGGACGCATTTCCCTTGCTATTTGTGCAAAATCATCAGCGCTGAAGGGAGACCCGTCTTCTTTCACACTGGGGCAACCATTGGCTAAATCTTCTGGATTAAGATCTGCTTGCCATGCCTTTGCCCGGCTTAAGGCAGTCATGGCGCCGGCTCTGGCGGCTGCTCGCTTTAAACCTTCAATCCTTTGGGGCAGCACAGATAGCCTCTCCAGTGTTTCCTTGATGAGGGTGGGCGGAGGCTTCTTATGAATAGCAGCAGAGATTGTCCATTGAGCACCAGTGTATAGTTGTTCTACCAGAGTATAGACGGCCTTAAGATTGATGCGCATGTCTGAACCCAACTTGGAGCTTCGGGAGCCTACATCAGTAAAGTTATTGAAAGTGCTAGTTGTTGACTAGAGGGGGGTGAATAGGCAATTTTTATGAAAGTCTTCAAAACACGGGGGCTTTGAAGACTAACAGAAGAAATGAACCTATTGATATGCAGCGGAACATAGACTACACTAAACAAGCCATAGTCATGTAAGCAATGAAGTGAAAGCATAAAGACAATTAGCAGCTAGGTAGTATGGATCAGGATGGAAGATAGTGTGAAGCCAACCAACAACAGTCTTCACACAGTGAAGTCAATCAGATCATGCAAGAAGGCAATGACTTCATGAAGACAAACTGTAAGTAAAGAGAGGTATGATATAGAACCAGCTGCTTGGAGAGGACAAGGATTTGTTGGACCAGTTCCAGTTGCTGTGACAACTATACGTCTGGTTAGGGAGGCTGAGATTTAACTCAGAAGACCGCGTCTTCACCTTATTCCCCTTGAGCTAAGGACACTTAGTCCTCGCCCAATCAATCTGGTAAGTCTTCAAGGTAGACTTCCAAACCTTCACAGACTTCGTTCACCGGCAATCCATAATGACTCTTGGATGCTCAAAACGCAACGCCTAACTGGCTGGAGGATTCACAGTCCTCAAGTGTAACAAGTCTTGAAATCACACAGACAGAAAGACTTCAGTGATGCCTAACACTCTTTGGCTCTGGGCTTTTTGGGCTTTGTCCTCGCAAGGACCTCTCTCTCAAATGCTTTAGAGGTGGGTTGCTCTCAAACGACAAAAGCCGTGTACTAACTCTGAGCAGCCACCAATTTATGGTGTAGGGGGTGGGCTATTTATAGCCAGGAGGCAACCCGGCCTGATTTGTCCGAAATGACCCTGGGTCACTAATGAACTGACACGTGTCCAACGGTCAGATTTCAAACACACGCGGCAGCTTGACTTGGGCTACAAGTAAAGCTGACCCATCCAACTCTGCATAAGATTTGCTCTCATTGTCTTTGTTCGAAGACATAGGATTTAGTTGAGCATCACATCAGTCACTCTGACTTTGTTCACTTGGACCCCACTTAATAGTACGGTGGTTCCTATGACTCAACAAAGAAGAAAAGGAAACTACGAAACAACTATGTCTTTACACTCCATAGTCTACATACGATGTCTTCTCATGTCATAGTCTTCAATGTGAATCTCTTCACAGACCACCATTGTCTTCAATGTCTTCACACATTTTTAGGGGTCATCTCTGGTAGGTAAACCGAATCAATATGGGACTACTACCTGTGTTATCCTGCAATTCTCACAAACACATTAGTCCCTCAACCAAGTTTGTCATCAATACTCCAAAACCAACTAGGGGTGGCACTAGATGCACTTACAGTCTCCCCCTTTTTGGTGATTGATGACAAACTGGTTGAAGTTTTCAAGGGGGATAAAAGTATGTGAAAGTTGAGAATTACGACATTGTCTTCATAAGTAGCAAAAGGCTCCCCCTGAAGATGTGCATATAAGTAGTTTGCTTTTGAATGCAAATGCACATGGCAGGTTTTACTTTGTGGAGATCATCTTCAACTTAAGAAGACAATTCATCATGCATATAAAGATATAACGAAGATAATGACATGCATAATGAAAAATGGACGTCTACGGAATGACTTCATGCGGAATTTATCATCGCATCACAGAGTAGCAGAAAAAGTAGCAGACGACCATCAAGTTTAAGTGTTACAACCCAAAGAACCAAATGTATCAAAAGACAAGAGTTGTAAACACTTGGCAAAAATAGTGCAACCACCCATAAGGACCCGCTTGAAGACTATCAACCCATATGCTTCTCTCGCTTTTGTCAGTAATGACCAAAAAGGTTTGAAGACATAGAGTATCTACTCGTCCCCATTAGGAGTAGATGAAGGTGCAGGGTCGGCGCTGGAGTTCGGTGGGGCAAAAGGGCCTAGTGCAGTGTCTAGATGCAGTGCATCCATGGTTGGTGAAGTGGTGTCGTCTTCTTCATCGATGACTCTCGCAACAACAGTTGCAGCCGAAGATAAGTACTCAAAATCTTCTAATGATGGAGTGTGGCGCCAGCTTGCATTGCGTGGAGGTCTGGAATCAAATTTGAAGCCCTCGGTGAAGCCATCTTCGTGAAGATCTTCTTCTGGGCATAATAGTGTGAGACTCTTCCAAGATCGCCGATGAGCTTCATGGGCTACAAATGAGTTCTTGGTGGCCAAGTTATGAATGTGATTGACATCCACCAAGATACTCTGCATCTGACACTTGAGCCAGTCATGATGCTTATCCTGCTTCTGATGTAAGGCCACAAGAAGCTCTCGGTCATTGAGTACACGAGAACGCTTCCGAGGCCTTTGAGCAATTGTACTATCGGTGGCTTCGGTGTTTGCATGATGAGGCACATGCATATTGCCAGCCAGAGGATAGGACCGAGTTGTAGAATTTGGAACAGGAATACCCTCCATTGGTTGCGAGAAGTTTTGGTGATCAACATTATGAAGATATAGTGGCTCCTTGGCAGGCTCGGGGTAGATGGCTTCAACGGACAGATCAACCTCAGGCACGAAGACAAGATGGTTGCGCGCTGAGGGCTGATTGTCAATAGAAGAGTGGAGTTTGATCAGGCGCATCACCCATGGAGCATAGAACTTCAGGCCAAATAGATCAATCCCAGATGCATCAAGTTGTCTGATGAACAAGTCCTGGGTGTTGAATCTGATGCCATTGATGATATAGAATACCAAAGTCTTCATGGCTCCTTCAAGTTTTGCTTCAGAAGTATATCCCTTGATTGGCCATAGAGTACGCCTCAGAATATGATAAACTGTGCGGGGAAAGTACTCGAGGTCTTTGATGAAGAACTCTTTGGGGTATGCAGCATCTTTGGACAGGGGCTTGATCATGCTGAGCATCTCGCTCATATTGGGTTCAGGCCTCTCAAAAATGATCTGCAGTTCATTCCTGTAAAGCTGACAATCGGGTTCATACAGCTCACCTAGAGTGGGCAGGGAAGTAAGCTCGATGATGTCTTGAGCTTTGGCTTCATGGTGTACATCTCCTGACATCCACTCAAGGACCCATGTCTTCGGATCCCTGTTGTAGCCACGAATGTGAAGAGTGGCATAGAACTGCAGCAGAAGCTCTTCATTCCGGTGCTCCTTATCAATAACGAATTGGATAAGACCAACCTCCCTAAAGCAATCAAGAGCTTCTTCGAGACAGGGCAGCCCAGCAATAGCTTCACAATCAAGACGCATTATAGGAAAGATTCTCTCTTGATTGTATAGGATGCAGGAGTAGTAGTTGCGATGCTGATAGCTCCAGAATCCATCGGAAGAGATCTTTGGCTTCGAGTAAGGATTCTTGGCATTGTCGAGGAAAGTATTGTGTGCCCTAAAGCTGTTCACATTGAACGATCCTGGGGATGTGGCAGCACCTGGAAGCCTTGGCAGCCTGGGCTTTGGCTTCTGAACCTGAGGCATCTGCTCAACATGGTAGTCGTACTGTGGTACGGGAGCAGTTGGAGGAACCAAAACGGGCCATCTCACTGTGACAAGCTGGCCGCGATCATAGGCCTTTTCAATGGTGTGAGGCCTTGGAGGTGCAACAATGGCTTCAGCATTCATAGTGGCTTCAGGTTGTTCTTGAGCTTCAGGCACCACATTAGCTTCAGGCTCCACATTGTCTTCGGCCATGACAATGTCATTGGCGTCAGTAGCATTGTTTGTGGCAGCCTCAGTGTTTTCAACCTTCGTTTCTTCAATGGCAGGAGCGTCGGGCACAGTCACATTCTCCTCGAGAATGACTTGATCAGTAGCAGGGGTGTGGCAACGCGTTCTTCTTCTCTTTCTCCTTGATTTTCATCGGCTGATGCAGCCAGAATGTCTTCAGTAGCTTTGGCTTCAGACTCAAAGACATTCACAGTAGGGGTGGCTTCGGGAAACACATGGCATGCTACTGAGCTTCGTTGCACTTCCCCTTCTGGAATGCTCGACATGGTGACCTGCGGCCTAGGGCCTTTGTGAAGCCTGCGAAAAGCGAGCAACGCCTGTGGTGATGGAGTGGTCTGCACCATGTAGTTGTCGTCGTCAAGCACCGGAGTGGTGACTTGAGGTGGTGGAGTTCTGGGTGTCTCATCATGAATGGGGTGTCTTGTTGAGGGCGATCGGCCCATGAATCATCCTGAGCAATTGGCGTCAAGGGACGACCAATGCTGATGAGTTCGCTGTTCGTAAGAACGGGCGATGATACCAATTGGTGCTCGAGTTGAGGCAGGACTTCATCATCTTCAACATTGTCTTCACGACCAATGTCTTCAGCTGTGATGGGTCAACAGCTAGAACTTCTTCATCTTCAGGAGCCTCTGTGAAAGCAGGCTCGTGGATCACAAGGCGACGTTCTGGGTTGGTGGAGGCTGGACGGGCAACAGAAATGGGCTCAACGACAAGGGGCTCAGAGGCTGCATCACGCTCTTTCTTGGAAGACTTTGTCTTCAATTTCTTCTTTGATGGTGCATTATCGGAAGCATTCTTATGCTTGTGTTTCTTGGCTTCGGCTTCAGCTGCCCTTGTCTTCTTTAGTTCTGAAGCTGCTGAGGGAACCTTGGGCTTCGAGCCTATCATGCATGCGAGGTGCTTCCTACCATTGGTGCTTCAGCTTGGGCCACAGCAGACTTCTTTTGCTTGGCAGCCATCTTAGGGTGGATGCTAGGACGCCCAAGAGCCTTGCGCTTCTCAGCCTCATTGTGTGCTTGAACACATTCTGCGCAAAGTACTTCATGCACTCTCTTGAACCTTTAGCTTCTTCACGCTTCTTGTGAAACTGTTCCTTGAGCTCATGCAACATCTTCTTGAAGATCTGAAAATCTGCCACTCTGAGCTTGGCCATGTTCTTCTTGAAGTGAGCCTTCTCATAGTTAATTTTGTTCTTGAGCTCAACAATCTTCTGAGCCAAGGCCAACTCATTAGCAATGGCTCCATGGAAGGTGACGCTGATGTCCACTGGCAGTTGAAGATCATCAATGTTCATGCTCTGCTCATCAAACCACTCATCGATGAAGTTGTTCAGAATATCCACATCAAAGAGGGGCAGATCGTTGAAGATCTCCGCCTCTTGCTTGCTCTTGATCAGTAGCTCAAGGGCATCATCACCAAGATCTTCATCGTTGGACAGATCAATGGTGTCATCCTCATTGCGTAGAACGGCGGCAGGAGTTAGTTCATGCCTAGAAATCTTCGTGGGCTTCTTGTTTTTCTTTGTCTTCTCGGTCTTCTTGGAGACACGAGACAAATCTTCAGATTGCACACTGGGTTCAGGAGGTGCAGTGGCCAATGGATTCACACGTGAAGCTTTTGGTGAGGCAGAGGGCTTTGAAGCCTTTGAGTTCTTAGGCTTCGGCTTCGGTGGTGCTGGCGCATCTTCAGAGTCTGTGTCATCAGCAGACTGCTCCACTGTAACCATCTGTACAGCTATATGAGAGAGAAGGCCATCGAAGTTGTAGAAGGGGCCGATGACATTTGGATTGGCATCGCGTGTGCCATCAGCCCTTGGAGCAGATGGGCCAGGGTTGAAGTTGACGCCAAACTCCTTGTTTTTGATAGCGAACTCCTTATCAAATTGATAGTTGCATTTGAAAAGATTGTCTTTGCGACACCATATCATTGATGATGGGTCGGCATTCTCTGGCTTCGATCCTTGGACCATGCATGGGTAGAAGCCTTGAGCAATGGCTTCAGACTTGGACTTGGGCTGCAGATTTCTATATAGAATATCTCCCCATGGGCGCTTGATAGCGTTCTTTTCAGCATATTCAGCAGTCACAAATCTGTATTTGAACCATTCTTCTGCCCAATATCTTCGAATCCATTGGATTCGGGTCTTGCATTGGCCATATCTTTCCTCAGGATTTGTCTTGTACATTTCAAAAAGATCAGGAGGTAAATCCTTACCTGTATCCCCACGGCGTTGCCTATCGCCCTTTCTAGCTGATTTCTCTATTTCCATTATATTCAGATTGAATAGCTTCAAGACAGTAAATAGCTTCCTTTTGCTAGTCAGACATGAACTGGCTTCAGGTGAGTGAATATGACGCTGTAAGAACTCTGCAAATGAATGCAGACTATGAGAACCAAGGGATTCTCCCACGGACATGTACCTGTGACAGCATTAGAGGTGCGAGGGAAGGGGAAGAGGTCATATGTATTCTTAGAAGATTTTGAAGATAAATCGGTTTGAAGACATTGACCTCATAGTGTGAAGACATTCACTTATTTGATGAGAGTTGGTTCCAAATTTGTACGAATCCATGAATAAGTACAAGTGGGGAATCTAACTAGTTGTGAAGCATAAGTGAATATACTTGGTATGATATGAGATGCAGATGAAGACGGATCTAGATTTGAAAGTGAAGAAACCACTTTTGATTGAAGTGGATGGATTTGACGGATCAAAAAAGGCAGTAAAAAGTAAGTTTTAATTACCGCTGACGAACTTCTAGACGAGGTGGATAGAGAGGCCGAGAAGTTCAATCTTCTATGCCCTAACTTGGCGGCGGAAGACACGTACGGCGGCGGCGGAGAGGACGAGGTCCGCGACCGACATGAGGACGGCGTCAAAGAAGTCACGGCAGCTAAGCGCTTCGTCTCCGGCGTCGACACGAGCTAGCGGAGGCGCTAGGGTTTGTGCGAGGTGGCGAGGTGGAAGAAGAGATAATGACCGTGGTGAGTGTGTATATATAAGGAAGGGGGTAGCATAGCGTAATTATGCAGGTGCCCCTGGCGGTTCGCATCTGAAGAACACGTGGCATGCATGCAACATATTGGAAGTTGTTCCATGTCCCCACGCACGCCTGGATTGTCGGGTGGTCGTTCCAGCTTCTCCGGTATTCAGGCAATAAGGATATGGCATTATAAATAGATTTAAATTTTTTTCTCTTTGTCTTCTGCTGACAAGGATTCAGAGAAGACAATCGACAGGTTTCAATAGAATGCATATGATACAGATAGATAGAGTTTGAGGTAGAAGCACAGAAGGGGTTAGGGTCCGATCACATTCACTTAGATCAAGAAAAATTCAAATATGAAGACATAGCTATAAGTGAATGTTATAGAGGACTGAACACGAATATATACATATCAACATAAGACCAACTCAACATTGTGAAGATAAACATGAAGCCAAATCAATGTTGAGACAAATCAAATGCGAAGACTATGCAATTATGACGCCAATTGAAACACATCAAACAAGAATTTGGTGGTGGCGTTACCCACCGTATAGGAAGTATTAAACCCAGATACGGCGCCCAATTATCATGGCGCTCCGAAGTTAAACTCTGCATTAATGTATTCACACTTAGAATGTATGTCTTCATTGATCGAAGATATACGTTACTTCGTGTGTTGCACATCTAAGTCATCAACATGCATAAGCGTTAGGATGTGTGTCCAATTACAGGACATTCGAGGATTCTAAGATATTTAGCTCACACCGCAACTTGCAAAACCTTTTCTCATCCAAGGGCTTTGTGAAGATATCTGCCAATTGCTCTTCAGTGTTGACGTGAATGATATCAATATCTTCCTTCATGACATGATCTCTGAGAAAGTGATGACGGATCTGAATGTGCTTTGTCTTCGAGTGTTGGACTGGGTTGTTGGCAATCTTGATGGCGCTTTCATTGTTGCAGTAAAGTGGCACTTGCTTCAGGTGGATGCCATAGTCCTTGAGGATTTGCTTCATCCATAGAAGCTGAGCGTGGCAAGATCTAGCAGCAATGTATTCAAATTCAGTAGTGGAGAGAGATACACAGTTCTGCTTCTTCGAAGACCAACAGACAAGAGATCATCCAAGAAAGTGACATGTGCCTGATGTGGACTTGCGATCGACCTTGTCACCAGCATATTCAGCATCTAAGAATCCAACTAGATCAAACTCTGAGCCCTTTGGATACCATAATCCTAGTGTTGGGGTGTAAGCCAAATATCAAAGAATTCGCTTCACTGCTAAGTGGTGCGATTCCTTTGGGGTCACTTGGAATCGGGCACACATGCAAACGCTAAGCATTATATTTGGCCTAGATGCACATAAATAGAGTAAAGAACCAATCATGGAGTGGTACACCTTTTGATCAAACTCTTTACCATTGTCGTCGGGACCCAATTGACCTTTGGTTCGCATTGGCGTCGTGTACCCTTTGCAGTCTTGCATTCCAAACTTCTTCAGGAAATCTTTGAGGTATTTCTCTTGAGATATGAAAATTTCATTGCTCTGTTGACGAATTTGAAGATCGAGGAAGAATTTCAGCTCACCCATCATGGACATCTGATATTGCTCTTGCATCTTGTGCCAAACTCATCACTGTTTCTCTTGTCAGTGCAGCCGAAGATAATGTCATCCACATAGATCTGGCATACAAACAATTCACCATTGTATGTCTTCGTGAAGAGAGTGGGGTCCAAGGAACCAGGTTTGAAGCATTTGCTCTTTAGGAAGTCTTTAAGTGTGTCATACCATCCACGAGGGGCTTGTTTGAGGCCATACAATGCCTTGTTTAGCTTGTATACCATGTCAAGATATTTTGGGTCTTCAAAGCCAGGTGGTTGTGCAACATACACTTCTTCTTCAATCTTGCCATTGAGAAAAGCACTCTTCACATCCATTTGGTACAGGAGGATGTTGTGATGGTTGGCATAGGCTAGCAGTATGCGAATGGCTTCAAGCCTAGCCACCGGAGCAAATGTTCCATTGAATTCAATCCCTTCAACTTGAGTGTATCCTTGAGCAACGAGACGAGCCTTTCTTCTAACAACTTGACCATGCTCATCTTGTTTGTTGCGATAGATCCATTTGGTGCCTATCATATTGTGCTTGCGAGGATCAGGATGCTTAACCAATTCCCACACGTTGTTCAGCTCAAACTGTTGAAGCTCTTCTTGCATAGCTTGAATCCATTCAGGTTCCATGAAGGCTTCATCAACTTTCTTGGGTTCAGATATAGAGACAAATGCAAAGTGCCCACAGAAATTTGCTAGCTGTGTTGCTCTTGAACTAGTGAGTGGACTAGGTGCATTGATGCTATCAATTATCTTCTCGATCTGTACTTCATTTGCAACACGAGGATGAACTGGACGAAGATTTTTCCCTTGCCGATCATTTTCTTCATCTTCAGCATTGGCTTTAGGCTGAGCAGTGTCTTCAGGTTGATTAGGTGCAGAAATGATGATTTCTTCTTCAGCCTATGCCTCTGAAGATATGATTTCTCCAGTACCCATAAGCTTGATTGATTCACTAGGTGAGACTTCATCTAGCACATTTGGCAGGTGCTCTCTTTGCGAGCCGTTAGTCTCATCGAACCGCACATCCACAGTTTCAACCAATTTATAGTGAAATAGGTTGAAGACTCTGTAGGAGTGTGAATCCTTTCGTAGCCAAGCATAAAACCTTCATGTGCTTTCGGTGCAAATTTGAAGTGTGATGTGGATCCTTGATCCAGCACCTAGCACCAAATACTCTGAAGTAACTGACATTTGGCTTCTTACCAGTTAGGAGCTCATAGGATGTCTTCTTTAGAAGCTTGCGAAGATAAACACGGTTGATGACGTGGCATGCAGTATCAATGGCTTCAGGCCAGAATTTCCTTGGAGTCTTGTACTCATCAAGCATCGTCTGAGCCATCTCAATGAGGGTTCTGTTCTTGCACTCCATGATGCCATTCTACTGAGGTGTGTATGGAGCAGAGAACTCATGAGTGATGCCCAATGTGTCAAGATAAGTGTCGAGGCCGTTGTTCTTGAACTCTGTGCCATTGTCACTTCTGATGTGCTTGATCTTGATGCCATAGTTCGTCATAGCACGATTGGCGAATCGTCTGAAGACATCCTGCGCTTCATTCTTGTAGAGGATTATATGCACCCATGTATATCTTGAGTAATCATCAACAATGACGAAGCCATAGAGGCAAGCAGTGGTAGTAAGAGTAGAGTAGTGAGTAGGGCCAAATAAGTCCATGTGAAGCAGCTCGAAGGGACGAGATGTCATCATGATTGTCTTCGAGGGATGCTTGACCCTTGTCATCTTTCTAGCTTCGCAGGCACCACACAGATGATCCTTCTTGAACTTGATGCCCTCGATGCCTACGACATGTTTCTTCTTCGTGAGTGTGTACAAGTTCCTCATGCCAGCATGCCCTAGCCTTCGATGCCAGAGCCAGCACTCTGAAGCTTTTGATAGAAGACATACGGCCAACTGCGGTCCTGCTGAGAAATCTACCATGTACAGATCATCTTTTCGGTACCCTTCAAAGACTAGAGATTTTTCAGATTCCATAAGAACAAGGCAATGATATTTTCCAAATATCACAATCATGTTCAAGTCACAAAGCATTGAGACAGACATTAAGTTGAAACTAAGGGATTCAACAAGCATCACTTTATCCATGTGTTGATCCTTTGAGATTGCAACTCTACCTAGACCCAATACCTTGCTTTTACCAGTGTTAGCAAATGTGATGTGACTTTTGTCAGATGGACGTAAGGTTGAGTCCATGAGAAGACTTCGATCACCAGTCATGTGGTTAGTGCATCCACTGTCCATAATCCATTTAGAAGCCTTTGGTATCATACCCTATAGTGCAGTTAGGGGATAGGCTTCACCAAGGGAAATGTGAAGCATAAACATTTGATGAACAAGCAGATTATCAAAGCTCAGATCCTGGTTGGGGCAGATAGGATGATTGTCAAGGAATACAGGAACAAAATACATAGTAAGACCATTTGGGCATTTTATCTTGCGCCCCACGAGATGTTTTAGGTCCCTAGCATAAGCATCAGACTCCTGTGATTGCGGCTAGAGACCTTTCCCTGCAAAAGAGAGTTAATTTTTCTTAACCACCCACATCTTCAGGGGTGGCTTAGAAGCAATGAGTCTAAGTGCAGCGTCTGAGAACTTTGGCTTTGGAGCCCTAGCAAATAGCCTTGCAGGAGGTGAATAATACTCATAAGAATAAGCAGAAAAGTTCTTGGTCTTATGAACATAGCGGTTTGATGAAACACGCTCATATTCATAAGTTTGAGTATGGTTTCCCTGCAAAACATTGGCGTTAGGGTGACTCTGGTGAGTCCTCTATTTGTATGAAGCCTTTGGACCATATTAAGCCTTTGGTCTGGGGTTTGTCTTCTTCCCAGGTGGTGTCATGATGACATTCACTTGAAGATTCTCAAGACAACTCTTGGGCAGCCAGATCTTCTTCAGAGGGGGTCCATTCCTACAGTTAGTACCAATATACCTGGCAAACACTTCACCATTATGATTTTTAAATAGTTTATACTTTGCATCAAAGGATCCATCAATGGTAATCGGGTTAGCACAAGTAAAGCCAGATAGGGTAGATGGATCCACTGGAGGTCCCTTTGCAGCAACCCTTTTGGGGTACTTCTCAGGTTTCTAGTAAGAGCCATCAACGTTCATTTTCCTCTCGAACCCAACACCCTCTTCTCTAGGGTTTCGGTTCAGAATCTGCTTTTTAAGGACATCACATAGTGTCTGGTGCCCTTTGAGACTTTTGTACATTCCTGTCTCAAGCAATGTCTTCAACCTGTCATTCTCATCAGCAATAGTAGTGGTATCCTCGGTAGAGGGGTTAGTTACCATATCAGCAGTTGAAGATATTGCAACAGTAGCAGCAGTAGAACATTCAGCAATAGAGACAGTGTTATCATGCTCAAGACATTTTAGACATGGTGGTTCAAATCCTTCCTGAGCGGAACTGATTTGTTGAGCGCGGAGTGACTCATTATCTTTTTGAAGATCTTCATGAGCCGCTCTCAAGTTCTCAAGTTCTTGATTCCTTTGAAGATAATCGTAGGAAAGCTTTTCATGAGTTGTTGAGAACATTTCATGACAACTTTCAAGTTCCTCGTACTTAACATGAAGATTTTTTATTTCTTCAATTAAGGACTGAGATCGGGTCATTTCCGCATCCAACGGGTCATCGCTTTTTTCTACCAATTTTTGAATATGTTCCATAGCATTATGTTGTTCAGTTGCAATTTTAGCAAGTGTTTTGTATCTAGGTTTAGATTTGCATTCAGAGTCATCTTCACTTGATGTTTGAAAGTAAGCATCATGTAAGTTTACCTTGGCACCGCGTGCCATTAAGCAGTAGGTGGGAGCAGAGTCATCCTCATCATTAGCATCAGTTTTGGTGGCGGGGTCATTGTCTTCGGTGTTGAAGATGGACTTGGCAACATAAGCAGTAGCTAGAGCCAGGCTTGCCATGCCTGAATCGGACTCCTCCTCAGACTCGACCTCTGCCTCCTTAGAAGCAGACTCCTCCTCTGAATCCATCTCCTTGCCAACAAACGCACGAGCCTTGCCAGATGAGCTCTTCTTGTGTGATGAAGACTTTGATGAAGACTTCGAGGATTTCTTCTTCTTCTTGTCATCAGAATCATATTCCTTGCTCTTCTTCTTCTTCTTCTTCTTCTTCTTGGTCTCATTGTCCCTCTGTGGACACTCAGAGATATAGTGACCAGGTTTCTTGCACTTGTGGCATGTTCTCTTCTTGTGTTCACGAGAGGAAGCTTCATCATTTCTTGAGCTGGATCTTGAAGACTTTCTGAAGCCTTTCTTCTTGGTGAACCTCTGAAACTTCTTCACAAGCATAGCAAGCTCCTTTCCAATGTCTTCGGGATCCTTGGAATAGCAATCAGATTCTTCTTCAGATGAGGAAACAACCTTTGCCTTCAAAGCGCGAGTTTGGCCATAATTGGGACCATAGATATCTCTTTTCTCAGATAACTGGAACTCATGTGTGTTAAGCCTCTAAAGTATGTCATACGGATCAAGAGTCTTGAAGTCAGGGCGTTCTTGAATCATCAGGGGCAGGGTGTCGAATGAGCTATCAAGCGATCTCAAGAGTGTCTTGACGATTTCATGCTTGGTGATCTTAGTGGCGCCGAGTGCGTGAAGCTCATTTGTGATATCAGTGAGGCGATCAAATGTAAGTTGAACATTCTCATTGTAATTTCTCTTGAAGCGGTTGAAGAGGTTGCGAAGAATACTAATCCTTGAGTCTCTCTGGGTTGATACGCCTTCGTTGACCTTGGAGAGCCAGTCCCAGACTAGCTTTGTAGTTTCCAGAGCACTCACACGACCATACTGTCCTTTGGTCAGATGACCATAGATGATGTTCTTGGTAGTCGAATCCAGTTGAATAAACCTCTTGACATCAGCAGCAGTGACACCTTCACCGACCTTGGGAACGTCGTTCTTGACGACATACCAAAGGTCGACATCAATGGCTTCAAGATGCATACGCATCTTATTCTTCTAGTAGGGGTAATCAGTGCCATCGAAGACAGGGCACGCAATGGAGACTTTGATTATCCCTGCAGTCGACATAGCTAAAACTCCAGGTGGTTAAAATTAATCACACAGAACAAGGGAGCACCTTGCTCGGATACCAATTGAAAGTGCTACTTGTCGACTAGAGGGGGGTGAATAGGCGATTTTTGTGAAAGTCTTCAAAACACGGGGATTTGAAGACTAATAGAATAAATGAACCTATTGATATGCAGCGGAAGGTCGACAACACTAGACAAGCCATAGTCAAGTAAGCAATGAAGTGAAAGCACGAAGACTATTAGCAGCTAGGTAGTACGGATCAGGATGGAAGATAGTATGAAGCCAACCAACAACAGTCTTCACATAGTGAAGTCAATCAGATCATGCAAGAAGGCAATGACTTCATGAAGACAAACTGTAAGTAAATAGAGGTATGAGATAGAACCAGCTGCTTGGAGAGGACAAGGATTTGTTGGACCAGTTCCATTTGTTGTGACAACTGTACGTCCGGTTAGGGAGGCTGAGACTTAACTCAGAAGATCGCGTCTTCACCTTATTCCCCTTGAGCTAAGGACACTTAGTCCTCGCCCAATCACTCTGGAAAGTCTTCAAGGTAGACTGCCAAACCTTCATAGACTTCGTTCACCGGCAATCCACAATGACTCTTGGATGCTCAGAACGCGACGCCTAACCGGCTGGAGGATTCATAGTCCTCAAGTGTAACAAGTCTTCAAATCACGCAGACAGAAAGACTTTAGTGATGCCTAACACTCTTTGGCTCTGGGCTTTTTGGGCTTTGTCCTCGCAAGGACCTCTCTCTCAAATGCTTCGGAGGTGGGTTGCTCTCAAACAACAAAAATTGTGTACTAACTCTGAGCAGCCACCAATTTATGATGTAGGGGGTGGGCTATTTATAGTCAGGAGGCAACCCGACTTGATTTGTCCGAAATGACCCTGGGTCACTAAGGAACTGACATGTGTCCAATGGCCAGATTTCAAACACACGTGGCAACTTGACTTGGGCTACATGTAAAGCTGACTCATCTAGCTCTGCATAAGATTTGCTCTCATTGTCTTCATTCGAAGACATAGGATTTAGTTGAGCATCACATCGGTCACTCTGATTTTGTTCACTTGGACCCCACTTAACAGTACGGTGGTTCCTATGACTCAACAAAGAAGAAAAGGAAACTACAAAACAGCTATGTCTTCGCACTCCATAGTCTTCATACGATGTCTTCTCATGTCATAGTCTTTAATGTGAATCTCTTCACAAACCACCATTGTCTTCAATGTCTTCACACATTTTTAGGGGTCATCTCTGGTAGGTAAAATGAATCAATATGGGACTACTACTTGTGTTATCCTGCAATTCTCACAAACACATTAGTCCCTCAACCAAGTCTGTTGTCAATACTCCAAAACCAACTGGGGGTGGCACTAGATGCACTTACAGTTATTGGTAAACCGACAAATGATTATGATATACTATTGGTGAAAAGGAAGGTGCTTATCAAAGATGGCCGATGTCATGCTATTAATTTGATGCTTTAAGCCGGACAACTTGTCAGTTACCGGTTTAAGGGGTGCTTCGGCATCCTCCGCTCTTTTTAGTAAAGCTGCCTTCTCAATCTCCGAGCCGGTTCTATCAGTGTTGAAGCTCTGTTTTAACTATTCAATGTTCTCTAATGCAGTCCTCAGCTCTTATTTGGCTTTTGAGGTCTCAGATTGTTGAGTTTGAATATTGTCCCTTAGGTCATTGACTTGGTTCTCCTTTTCATTTAGTTCAGCCTGCGACATGAACAACATGGAAGGTATTATGATCACCAGTGCAACGATGACCACTGCTAATTTGAAGTCCCGGCTTAACCTGATAGTTTAAGCCGGCCCTTGGGGGCTACTAGTGCAAAGTTGATCACTGCTAATTTGAAATCCCGGCTTAACTTGATAGTTTAAACCGGCCCTTGGGGGCTACTAGTTTTGATTATCATATATTTATGACTATCTAAAAGTCTACAGTATATTCACTGCTATCACACATATATATATATATATATACACACACATAAACACAATTCTGATCACGGGATCAGAATAATATTCTGATCACAACCTGAACTGCCTGAGTAACGCGGCTGAACTTCCCTCTGTACG
This sequence comes from Triticum monococcum, assembly GCA_034509565.1. Taxonomy (NCBI): domain Eukaryota; kingdom Viridiplantae; phylum Streptophyta; class Magnoliopsida; order Poales; family Poaceae; genus Triticum; species Triticum monococcum. Next base: position 357,098,818 of record CM067845.1, on the reverse strand, counting down.
AACCCGACCTTCGGGCTATCTTTGCAACGGTGGCTTCCCCCGCGATTTATTCTGGTTAGTCGTGTTCTATATGATGTTAGTGTAACCTACAAACAATTTTTAGCAACTAAATACCGGTTTTAAATAGGAATCTCGCTCGTTGGCGGATTTTGCACTCGGGTCGTGATCAAATTGCGTTTTTTGCAATTTTACTGCCTGAGTTGTTCGACCCGAACTTCCCCATGTGTTAGGTTGAACTTCCGCCTACATTGTCCAAATGGGGCTTGCGATATACCGCTAGAAAGTTATGGACATCAGTATCACGACCCAAGTTGAATTTTTGGCAAAATGTAAGCGATTTAAGAGCAGTTTTGAAAACCGTTTTTTCTTCATACAAAAAACGTGAATCGTATTTTTGATCGCATTTCTAAACCGTTCATCGGAATGCGGCAAATAATATGGCGTTGGAAAGCTGCTTCAAAAACGCTCCTTCCACATATAGAAAGTTTTCTCTAATTCCCTATGGCTAAAGCGTAATTTGGAATATCGTAAAATTTCGCAAACCGAACAGCCGAGTTGGTATTTTTGATGTCATTTCTAAACGGCTAATCCAATTGAGGCAAATGATATGGCGTTGGAAAGCTCACGAAAATGCGCTACTTTTTCATGTTTAATGTTTTTTTCTAATTTTGAACGATTTAAAAGTAATTTAGAAAATGGGCCAAGTTCCACCAAGTTTGTATTTTCAATCTAATTTTGTAACCGTAAGTCTGAATGCAGCAAATGATACGGCGTTGGAAATCTTGAGGAAATGCAAAACTTTTTTGTATGTATTGTTTCTCCTAATTCCTAATGGTTTTAATTCAATTTTGAAAATGGCTGAAAACATATATTTGCCGTAATTTCTACAAAATTTATCGGAATCCGGCAAATAATATACCGCTGAAAAGCTACGGAAAATGCGAAACTTTTTCATGTTGATGGTTTTCTCTGATTCTTAGCCGTTTTCAAATAATTTTGAAAATGGCGAGATCATTCGTTCTGCCTTTATCGTGAAACAGATTCTTCGAGAATGCACCGCGTGAAGAACCTGAACTTCTCGGCATGTCTACTTGAACTTCACTCTGTTTTTTCATGTGCTTTTTTTTGCTCATAGCTCTCCATCCACTCCCCAGAATTCAGTGAGTGATATACCAATGGAAAGCTGCTGTAAACACGCAACTTTCCCGTGTTGATCATTTTTTCATACTCGCAACGATTTTAAAAGTTTTTCATCTAAAATTCATTCACAGTAGTAGTTGAACTTCCTGCTGTTTTCACGTTGAGCTTCTGTGACGTATTTTCATTTGTAATTTTCTCATCCATTTCTTAGTGTTACACAAATGATATTCCTTTTGTGCAAACCTCTCTCACAATAATTTTTTTAACTTTCTTCGCCCGAGGACTTGCACTTATAACAACAAAACTTTTAGTCTTTGCTCTTTTATTCCTTTTTAATACAAAATGCACACCGTGTAGCACGTGAACTTCTGGCAGTTATCAATCTGAACTTCTCTCGGTTGCGTGAAAATATCTGAGTTTTTTATGAATATTAATCTGAATTTTTAATCTTTTTATGAATTCTGAAGCGCTCTATTTTTAAAAGTTGAACTTCTTGTTATTTTATTTTTGAACTTCTTGTTTCCAGTCTTTAATAACGAGGGAAATCTGAGTTTTCTATAATCGTCGAACTTCTCCATCTTTTTAATATGGACTTCCTGGTTTTTTATTAATCTTTTTTATGAAATTTTGAAGCGCTCTATTTTTAAAAGTTGAACTTCTTGTTATTTAATTTTTGAACTTTTTGTTTCCATTCTTTAATAATGAGGAAAATATGAGCTTTCTATAATCATCGAACTTCTCCATCTTTTTAATATGGACTTCCTAGTTTTTTATTAATCTTTTTTAAGAAATTTTGAAGCGCTCTATTTTTAAAAGTTGAACTTCTTGTTATTTAATTTTTGAACTTCTTGTTTCCATTCTGTAATAACGAGAAAAATCTGAGTTTTCTATAATCATCGAACTTCTCCATCTTTTTAATATGGACTTCCTACTTTAATTTTTTAGCAACGGAAAAAATCCTACATTTTGATAGACATCAAGCCGCCCCGTTTTTAAATTTGAACTTCTAGGTTTATTTTAAGAGAGAAAATGTTTTTATAAAATTGTTTGAGATGCCTTTTTTAATGACCTTCTCTGGGTTTGTAACAAGCATTAAACATGTTGCGCCGCAAACATAATTTTTTTTAAATTGAACTTCATAGTTTTATTTTTCTTACAATGGTAATAATTTGAGTTTCCCGTATACATCAAACTACTCCTCTTTTTTAATTTTAATTCATCATTTTTATTCCTTAGTAACAAGGAAAATATGAGTTTCTTTATAAATATCGAACTTCTCTATTTTGTAATTTGGACTTCTTGGTTTATTTTCTTTCAGTGACGGCAAAATCCAAGTTTTGTAATAAATATTGAACATGTCTATTTTTTAAATTTGAACTTCTAGTGTTTTTCTAGAAATGGTGATAATCCCGTTTTTACGATTTTTTGAACTGCTCTATGTTTAAAATCCAAACTTCTTAATTTTTTATTAGAAACGATGAAATATCTGTTTCAAAGTGCTCTCTTTTTTTGTACTATTGTGTTATTTTTTTTGTGTGAACTTCTTATGTCCTTCCAATCAACAGATTCAGATTTTCCATTTTTTATACATCAAACTTTTGCATTACTTTATTTTGAACTTCTTGTTTGCATTCTTAAATAATGAGAAAAATCGTAGTTTCTATAATCATCGAACTTCTCCATCTTTTTAATTTGGACTTCCTGGTTTATTTCTTAGTAGCAGAAAAAAAATCTAGTCATGTAATAAACATCGAACCACTTTTTGGAAAATAGTATGCTTTGTTGGCAATATCAATGAACATGTATAGAGCAAAGAAGCACAATTGATTTAACGAAACATTTCTGAGGATTTTGTAAAGAGTAAAATACATTCCCTTTTTTATTAATTTTTGTTTCTGTTCGAGAACAAAGAGAACATTCTTTTTCCTGTTAATGATTTGAAGTGAATTTTTATAGACTTAAATTTTGTTTATGCTCTTTTTAAATTTGTTTGTCACTTCAAGTTCTAAAAAATCGCAAATCTCCCATGTTTTTCTTTTGCATGTATAAATTATTTGAACTTGCTGAGATACACATAACACACTTGACCTTGTCAAACACAACATTTTGACCTTCACAAATAAAAATTTAGGCATACAAGACAAACAGTGCATTCTCTGCATCCATTGTTTGGGATGGCAACATGGGTGCAGGGCCTCGTCGATGCGTTGTACATTTTTGCAGATGGCAACAAGAATGAAATCAGTTTAACAAAACCAAAGAAGCTGATTGTAGAACATGTGTAAACGAACCGAGGGGTACATTTCTTTTTTCAACGAACAAAACAAGTGATACATGTAGCCAGACCCACACAAATTTTATTAGCAATAATTGTTGGCGATCGTAGCAGAAATTCAAAATTTTCTACGCATCACCAAGATCAATCTATGGAGTAATCTAGCAACGAGGGGAAGGAGAGTGCATCTACATACCCTTGTAGATCGCTAAGCGGAAGCGTTCAAGTGAACGGGGTTGATGGAGTCGTACTCGTCGTGATCCAAATCGCCGATGATCCTAGCGCCGAACAGACGGCACCTCCGCGTTCAACACAAGTACGGAGCGGAGACGTCTCCCACGCCTTGATCCAACAAGGAGGAGGGAGAGGTTGAGGAAGAGAGTCCAACAGCAGCACGACGGCGTGGTGATGATGGAGCTCGTGGTTCTCCAGCAGAGCTTCGCCAAGCACTATGGAGGAGGAGGAGGTGTTGGAGGAGGAAGAGGACTGCGCCAGGGGAAGGGTGCGGCTGCCCTCTCTCTCCCTCACTATATATAGGGGGAAGGGAGGAGGGGGAGGCGCCCTAGGGATCCCTAGGGAGGGGCAGCGGCCACAGGGGAAACCCTAGATGGGTTTGGGCGCCCCCACCCCCTAGGAAACTTGCCCCCCAAGCCGGGAGGGGCGGCTGCCCTAGGGGTGGCGCCCCCACCTCTCCTAGTTACGTGAGATGGGGTGGGAGGGGCGCTCAGCCCCTTAGTGGGCTGATGTGCCCTCTCCCCTTGGCTCATAAGGCCCCCCAACGCTTGTCGGGGCCTCCGAAACCCCTTTCGAACACGCTGGTCATCACCTAGTACCCCCGGAACAATTCCGGACTCCAATACCCTTCGTCCAATATACCGATCTTCACCTCCGAACCATTCCGGAGCTCCTCGTCATGTCCGGGATCTCATCCAAGACTCTGAACAACCTTCGGTAACCACATACTATTTCCCATAACAACTCTAGCGTCACCGAACCTTAAGTGTGTAGACCCTACGGGTTCGGGAACCATGCAGACATGACCGAGACAACTCTCCAGCCAATAACCAACAGCGGGATCTGGATACCCATGTTGGCTCACACATGTCCCATGATGATCTCATCGGATGAACCACGATGTCGAGGATTCAATCAATCCCGTATACAATTCCCTTTGTCCAGCGGTATTGTACTTGCCCGAGATTCGATCATCGGTATCCGATACCTTGTTCAATCTCGTTACCGGCAAGTCTCTTTACTCGTTCCGTAACACATCATCCTGTGATCAACTCCTTGGTCACATTGTGCACATCATGATGATGTCCTACCGAGTGGGCCCAGAGATACCTCTCCGTTTACATGGAGTGACAAATCCCAGTCTTGATTCGTGCCAACCCAACAGACACTTTCGGAGATACCTGTAGTGTACCTTTATAGCCACCCAGTTATGTTGTGATGTTTGGCACACCCAAAGCACTCCTACGGTATCCGGGAGTTGCACAATCTCATGGTCTAAGGAAATGATACTTGACATTAGAAAAGCTTTAGCAAACGAACTGCCGATCTTTGTGCTAGGCTTAGGATTGGGTCTTGTCCATCACATCATTCTCCTAATGATGTGATCCCGTTATCAATGACATCCAATGTCCATGGTTAGGAAACCGTAACCATCTATTGATCAACGAGCTAGTCAACTAGAGGCTTACTAGGGACATGGTGTTGTCTATTTATCCACACATGTATCTGAGTTTCCTATCAATACAATTCTAGCATGGATAATAAACGATTATCATGAACAATGAAATATGATATAATAATAACTAATTTATTATTTCCTCTAGGGCATATTTCCAACAGTCTCCCACTTGCACTAGAGTCAATAATCTAGTTCACATCGCCATTTGATTAACACTCACAGGTCACATCGCCATATGACCAACATCCAAAGAGTTTACTAGACTCAATAATCTAGTTCCCATCACTATGTGATTAACACTCAATGAGTTCTGGGTTTGATCATGTTATGCTTGTGAGAGAGGTTGTAGTCAACGGGTCTTGCCATATTCCGATCCCTATGTATTTCGCAAAACTTTATGTCATATCGTAGATGCTGCTACCACATTCCACTTGGAGCTATTCCAAATTGTTGCTCCATTATACGTATCCGGTATCTCTACCAAGAGCTATCTGGATAGGTGTTAAGCTTGCATCAACGTAACTCTTTACGTCGAACTCTTTATCACCTCCATAACCGAGAAATATTTCCTTATTCCTCTAAGGACAATTTTGACCGCTATCTGGTGATCCAGTCCTAGATCACCTTTGTACCCTCTTGCCAGACATGTGGCAAGGCACACATCAGGTGTGGTACTTAGCATTGCATACCGTATAGAGCCTATGACAAGAGTATAGGGGACGACCTTCGTCCTTCCTCTTTCTTCTACCGTGGTCAAGCTTTGAGTCTTACTCAACTTCACACCTTACAACTCAGGTAAGAACCCCTTCTTTGACTGATCTATTTTGAACTCCTTCAAAAACATGTCAAGGTGTGCGTTCTTTGAAAGTATCATCAGGCGTTTTGATCTATCTCTATAGATCTTGATGCCCAATATGTAAGCAGCTTTATCCATGTCTTCCTTTGGAAATCACTCTTCAAACAACCGTTTATGCTTTTCAGAAATTCTACATTATTTCAAATCAGCAATATGTCATCCACATATACTTATCAAAAATGTTGTAGTGCTCCCACTCACTTTCTTGTAAATACAAGTTTCTAGCAAACATTGTATAAACCTAAAAGCTTTGATCACTCCATCAAAACATATATTCCGATTCCGAGATGCTTGCTCTAGTCCATAGAAGGATTGCTGGAGCCAGCATACCTTTTAGCATCCTTAGGATCGTCAAAAACTTTTATTGTATCACATACAACTTTTCTTATGAAAACTGGTAAGAAAACTTGTTTTTACATCCATCTGTAAGATTTCATAATCGAAAAATACAGCTAATGCTATCATGATTCCGACGGACTTAAGCATTGCTACGGGTGAGAAATTCTCATCGTAGTCAACTCCTTGAACTTGTGAAAAGATTCTTTCCCACAAGTCGAGCTTCATAGACGGTAACATTACCGCCCACGTCCGTCTTCTTCTTAAAGATCCATTTATCTCTATGGCTTGCCGATCATCGGGCAAGTCCACCAAAGTCCATACTTTGTTCTGATATATGGATCCTATCTCGGATTTCATGGCTTCTAACCATTTGTCGGAATACGGGCCCACCATCGCTTCTCCATAGATCGTAGGTTCATTGTTGTCTAACAACATGATATCTAAGACAGGATTATCATACCACTTAGGAGTAGCACATATCCTTGTCGACCTACGAGGTTCGATAGCAACTTGATCCGAAGCTTCATGATCACTATCATTTACTTCCTCTTCAACAGACATAGGCGCCACAGAAAACATCTTTCTGTGTTGCATCACTCTCTGGTTGAAGTAAAGGTTCGACAACCAAATCAAGTTCTATCTTCCTCCCACTCAATTCTTTCGAGAGAACTCCTTCTCGAGAAAGGACCCATTCTTAGCGACAAACAATTTGCCCTCGGATCTGAGATAGAAGGTATACCCAACTATCACCCTTGGGTATCCTATGAAGATGTGTTTGTCCGCTTTGGGTTCGAGCTTCTCCGGCTGAAGCCTTAAGCATCGCAACCCCAAACATTAAGAAACAACAACTTTGGTTTCTTGCAAAACCATATTCTTACGATGTCGTCTCAACGGACTTAGATGGTGTCCTATCTAAAGTGAATGCAGCTGTCTCTAACGCATAACCTCAAAATAAAAATGGTAGATCGGTAAGAGACATCATAGATCGCACCATATCTCATAAGGTTCGTTTATGACGTCCGGACACACCATTACCCTGTGGTGTTCCAGGTGGCTTCAACTGTGAAACAATTCCACAATGTCTTAAGTGTTTGCCAAACTCATAACTCAGAAATTCTCATTGATCAGATTGTAGGAATTTGATCTTCTTGTTATGATGATTCTTAACTTCACTCTGAAATCGCTTGAACTTTTCAAACGTTTCAGACTTGTGCTTCATTAAGTAAATATACCTATACCTACTCAAATCGTCAGTGAAGATGAGAAAATAGCGATATCCACCGCATGCTTCAATTCTCATTGGATCACACACATCTGCATGTATGATTTCCAACAAGTCACTTGCCCGTTTCATTGTACCTGAAAACGAGGTCTTAGTCATCCTGCCCATGAGGCATGGCTCGCATGTGTCAAGTGACTCAAAACCAAGTGACTCCAAACATCCATCGACATGGAGTTTCTTCATGCATCTTACACCAATATGACCTAAGCGGCAGTGCCACAAGAAAGTGGTACTATCATTATTAACTCTACATCTTTTGGCGTGAACATGTGTATTACTACGACCGAGATTCACTGAACCATTCACATAGGGTGCATGACCATGGAAGGTATTATTCATGTAAACAGAATAACCATTATTCTCTAACTTAAATGAATAACCGTATTGCAATGAACATGATCTAATCATATTCATGCTCAACGTAGACACCTGATAACATTTATCTAGGTTCAATACTAATCCCGAAGGCAGATGGAGCGTGCGATGGTGATCTCATCAACTTTGGAAACACTTCCAACACACATCGTCACCTCGCCCTTAGCCAGTCTCCGTTTAGTCCGTAGCTTTTGCTTCAAGTCACCAATAATAGCAACTGAACCGGTATCCAATACCCCGGTGCTACCAGGAGTACTAGTGAGGTACACATTAATAACACGTATATACTTTGTTGAAGTTGCCAGCCTTCTTATCTACCATGTATTTGGGGTAGTTCCGCTACCAGTGACTGTTCCCCTTACAATAGAAGCACTTAGTCTCGGGTTTGGGTTCAACCTTGGGTTCTTTCACTGGAGCGGCAACTGGTTTGCCATCCATGAAGTTTCCCTTCTAGCCCTTGCCCTTCTTGAAACCAGTGGTCTTGTTAAACCATCAACACTTGATGCTCCTTCTTGATTTCTACCTTTTGCGGTCTTAAGCACCGCGAACAGCTCTGGGATCAACTCCATCCCTTGCATATCATAGTTCATCACGAAGATCTAGTAGCTTAGTGATAGTGGCTAGAGAACTCTATCAATCACTATCTTATCTGGAAGTTTAACTCCCACTTGATTTAAGTGATTGTAGCACCCAAACATTCTGAGCACATGCTCACTAGCTGAGCTATTCTCCTCCATCTTGTTGGCAAAAGAACTTGTCAGAGGTCTCATACCTCTTAACACGGGCATGAGCCTGAAATCCCAATTTCAGCTCTTGGAACATCTCATATGTCTTATGGCGTTCAAAACGTCATTGGAATCCCGATTCTAAGCCATAAAGTATGGTGCACTAAACTATCAAGTAGTCATTAGGATGTGTCTGTCAGGTGTTCACAACATCCACAAACGATGTTGTAGGGGTTTGCACATCGAGCGGTGCATCAAAGACATAAGCCTTCTATGTAGCAGTGAGGACACTCCTCGGACTACGGACCCAGTCCGCATCATTGCTTACAATATCTTTCAACTTAATATTTCTCTAGGAACGTATTGAAACAGGGAGCTACAACGTGAGCTATTTATCTACAACATATTTGCAAAGACAATTTAGACTATGTTCATGATAATTGAGTTCATCTAATCAAATTATTTAATGAACTCCCACTCAAATAGACATCCCTCTAGTCATCTAAGTGAAACATGATCCGAATCGACTAGGCTGTGTCCGATCATCATGTGAGACGGACTAGTCATCAATGGTGAACATCTCATGTTGATCGTATCTTCTATACGACTCATGTTCGACCTTTCGATCTTCCGTGTTCCGAGGCCATGTCTGTACATGCTAGGCTCGTCAAGTCAACCTAAGTGTTTCGCATGTGTCCCGAGGCCATGTCTGTACATGCTAGGCTCGTCAACACCCGTTGTATTCGAATGTTAAAATCTATCACACCCGATCATCACGTGGCGCTTCGAAACAACGAACCTTCGCAACGGTGCACAGTTAGGGGGAACACTTTTCTTGAAATTTTGGAGAGGGATCATCTTATTTAAGCTACTGTCGTTCTAAGCAAATAAGATGTGAAACATGATAAAGATCACATGCAATCAAATAGTGACATGATATGGCCAATATCATTTTGCTCCTTTTGATCTCCATCTTCGGGGCTCCATGATCATCGTTGTCACCGACATGACACCATGATCTCCATCATCGTGTCTTCTTGAACTTGTCTCGTCATCTATTACTTCTACTACTATGGCTAATGCTTTAGCAATAAAGTAAAGTAATTACATGACGTTTATGTTGACACACAGGTCATAAATAAATTAAGACAACTCCTATGGCTCCTGCCGGTTGTCATACTCATCGACATGCAAGTCGTGATTCCGATTACAAGAACATGATCAATCTCATACATCACATATATCATTCATCACATCCTTTGGCCATATCACATCACAAGGCATATGCTGCAAAAACAAGTTAGACGTCCTCTAATTCTTGTTGCGAGTTTTTACGTGGCTGCTATAGGTTTCTAGCAAGAACATTTCTTACCTACGCCAAAACCACAACGTGAATTGCCAATTTCTATTTACCCTTCATAAGGACCCTGTTCATCGAATCCGATCCGACCAAAGTGGGAGAGACAGACACCCGCTAGCACTACAGGAATCAACTACTTTGCCGTCAGCCACAGCGGACGGCAAAGGCATGAACGGCGGACGGCAAAGGCCTTTGCCGTCAGCCACGGACGGCAAAAGGCTCCGACAAAGTAGGCTACGGTAAACAGCTACTTTGTCGTCTGCCTCCTGGTGGCTGACAGCAAAGGCCCTTTGCCGTCTGCGGTGGACGGCAAAGAGAGCGGACGGCAATAATTGCGATGTCAGTCCGTTAAGTGGCTAACGGCAGGCCTTTGCCGCCCGCCGCTGACGGCAAAATTTCTAGTGTCTTTGTCGTCCGCCGTATGATGTCATCTACACGTCACTACATGGCAGGTCCTTTGCCGTTTGCCACTGTAGGCAAACTGATCAAATGGGTCAGCTCCCAAGAAGCACAGCTGGATGCCACGTGTCTTCTTTGCCGTCCGCGGTAGACGGCAAAGAGCCCGTTGCCGTCGGTGGCAGACGGCAAAGAGCCTGCATATTGGCTCTTTTATCTGTTTTTTATTAAATCCAACAATTTTCATCACAAATATATATGACATATAAAGATATATTTCAAAAGGCCATTACAGAGCAAACATATAAGATATCCAACACATAACTTCATCATCCAACCATATATATTACATGCATAGTTCCATCATACATAACAAGTTCAACATAGAGGCATCCAACCATATATATTACAATAGTTTCATCCAACGATACATGCATAGTTCAACGATACAAAAGAAACAGAGAAAGGGATAAGGAGCACTCCATCTATGCAAGCTTTCGTCAAGTGAATGAAATCTGCAAAATGAAAAATAAGAAAGTTAGAACAAGAAGAGTAGAACAAGAAGAAGAGTAGAACAAGAAGAAGACTAGAACAAGAAGAGTAGAACAAGAAGAAGACTAGAACAAGAAGAGTATGTCATTTATGAGCTAACTTACATGAAATGGATCATATATGAGCTAACTAAGTTGAAATGGGTCGTTTATGAGCTAGCTAAGGTGAAATGGATCATTTATGAGCTAACTTAGTTGAAATGGGTCGTTTATGAGCTAACTAAGGTCAAATGGATCGTTTTTGAGGTAACTAAGGTGAAATGGATCGTTTTTTAGCTAACTTAGGTGAAATGGATCATTTATGAGCTAACTTAGTTGAAATGGATCGTTTTTTGACCTAACTTAGGTGAAATGGATCATTTATGAGCTAATTTAGTTGAAATGGATCTTTTTGAGCTAACTTAGGTGAAATGGATCATTTAAGAGCTAATTTAGGTGAAATGGATCGTTTTTAGCTAACTTGGTGAAATGGATCGTTTATGAGCTAAATTAGTTGAAATGGATCGTTTATGAGATAACCTAGGTAAGATGGGTCATTTTGGAGTTAACCTAGGTGAAATGGGTCATTTTAAAGCTAACGTAGGTAAAATGGATCATTTAGGAGCTAATCTAGGTAAAATGGGTCATTTTTGAGCTAACTTGGATGAACTGGATCATTTATAAGCTAACCTAGGTAAAATGGGTCATTTTAGAGCTAACTTAGGTAAAATGGATCGTCTACGAGCTAACTAAGCTAATTATGTAATTTTTGACATAAGTAAGCTAAGTACAGATCGTTTTAGAGCTAACTTAGGTAAAATGGATGGTTTTGGAGGTCAGTAAGCTTATTAAGTCATTTTGGAGGAGAAGAAGCTAAGTCTAGGTCATTATGGTAAGCATTGGAGGAAATAAAGCTAAGTCTAGGTCTTTATGCATGTGTTAAGCAAAACACTAGATAAACTTACCAAGATTCAGGAGGTGTAGGAGCGGGGTGGCTCGTGTCGGTAGCTGGAGAAGGATCGTGTGATGCTTGTCTGGAGTTACGCTGCACCAAAGATCATTTCCAATGTCTTGTTAGCATGATGACACTCAAATGTTAAGACTAGAAAGTAATGTCCATTCAAATAAAACTCACCATGGTCCCAGGAGCAATCACTGGCATCGGCGGAGCGGTCTGACCTGTCTTCTCGCACATAGACTGCACATTTGGTTTTGATGACTCAGTCATACTAGTTAGTAATGAGACAAACACAACATGAATGTTTTGGCTAATCTGCAGAAGAAACTTACCACAAGGAGCTCGTACATGGCCCTTGCCTGCATGTCATTCCGTGCCCTCTCCTCCTCCATCATCTTTGTCGTCCTCTCCTCCAACTCCCGCTGCCTCTCCGCCGCCTCCACCAGAAGTTTCTCCGTTCTATCTCTCTCACTCTGTATAGCAGCCTACAACACCACTCACATGACCATTTGTAATCATTGATGGAAGCGCACACAATGTAATGGAGAAAGATAACTGAGTACGTATCACTAACCTTGATGGCGAGTTGCACTAGCCGTTCACGAGGCCTTATCTCAGGAGCGGAGCTCGACTGGCGCGCCTTGATCTCCGGGAGAGTGCTAGGACAATGGATAAGTCCATCTCCAATGGCTATGGAGCCATGGGACCTCCCGCCACCAGATATCATCAGCAGCTCTGGATCAATGGGACCCTGGCTCAGGTTAAAGTCCTCCCCTTTCCTCGCCTTCCCCTCATCTCTATATCTCACGAGCATGTTGTGGGAGGAGATGTTGGTGAAGTTGTTTGCATCATCGAGGTCAGACTAAGAGAAAGCCTTGACTTTCTTGAAAGAGGCAGTGTGGGCCATGGCATACAGGTCGTACACCTCTGGCACCTTATCCGCCTTATTGTAGCGTGCCTGAAAGAGAGAAACAATGAAAATTAGTAATTAAAGGGCTCAACCCATCCATGCTGATGCCGACTCGAGGATGCCTCGGATCTGCCGCTTTGTCAGCATGTAATTCATCAAACTTTTTCCACGCAACACCATCCGATGTGTGTACCATCATCAGATTCCCATCTGCATCTAGTTCGGTTCTTTTGCCTGTTTTGTGCCATGTCATCTGTCTGGCCGTCTCTTCGACCATGAAAAGACATTGAAGTCTTGGTACGATTGGCATATACCGAAGAACACTAACGGGGATTTTGGTCTGTGTCTTCTCACCCATACCGTTGTCTACCACAATATACCTGGAAGACTTGCAAATGGGACAATAGTTCAAGTCCGCATAGTCAAGCCTAAATAAGGCACATCCTTTCTCACAGGCATGTATCTTCTCATAGGGCATCTTCAGTGCACGGAGGATTTTGTCCGACTGGTACAGGTTTGCAGGCATTACATGGCCTTTGGGTAGAAAGCGTCCAAATACTATCATAATTGCATCATAGCATTCTCTGCCCAAGTTGAACTGAGCCTTCAGAGCCATTACTTGTGAGATGGCATCCAACTGACAAAGCTCAGTGTGCTCGTGGAGCGGACGTTTCGAAGACTCCAACATTTCATTGAAGGCCTTTGCAGATTCCTCCATCTCCTCATCCGAATCCCGAGCATCATCATAGCCTTGCACCATGTTTTCCATCCCGGTACCATGCTCGTCGGTGCGACGACGATCCACCTCAGCTCGGTCACGTTGGGCAGACTCACCATGAAATGTCCACACCGTATAATCGGGCGTAAAACCACTCTTCTGTAGGTGTTTGCCCATTTCAGCCTCTGTCTTCTTTTCCCAATTGCCGCACCGGAAACAGGGGCACCAGGTTTTCTTTTGGCCATTTGCAAATGCGGCTTGCACAAACCCCTTAGTTTTTGTGAACCATTCAGCGCTCCATTTGTTCTGACCAGTGTGATCGGTATACATCCAAGCATGGTCACTCATCTTGACTTTCAGAGCTACTGGACACACAACAATTATATATGTAATTCACCATGTATATATTCATCAGTTGATCTACTTTGTCAATTTTATTACGTCCATGCAACCTACACTCTAATAGGTAATGATAGGTCCTAATCCCACCTGTGTATGTGTAGATTGGGTTCATTTTCCCATGCTATGCTCCGGATCCGACGCAAAATTTCGGCAGCACCTCCCCGCTGTTCTCCTGATACACGTCTCTGCAATAAACAGAGAGGATGTGTACCCGGAGAACAACAGGGGAGACGCTGACGAAATATATGCGTCGGATCCGGAGCAAAGCATATGGGAAAATGAACCCAATCTACACATACTCGGGCTGTCCATGGATAGCGTTGGACAATTCGAAAGAATCAAGGTTATAAATATGCAAATGCATGCATATTTATAACTATGACGCTTTCGAACGGGAGACACATATTGGTTACGCATACTGATGATTCAAGACACATATATAGCTAGCTATCAAGTTTCATCGGAATAGATCAAATAATTAATGGGGGAGGAGGACTTGTCATTTGTGCTCACCCACGAACGAAGGGGCAGAGCTCGTCAAACGCACGGCGAGGTCGTCGAACACCAAACCTCGCAGCAATGAAACAACTGCACATTTAAAACTACACGATCAACACAATTATATATGATGTTTTTCATAACAAAATCTAAAGTTATATGACCTAACTAATAATTCACAAATATATGACCCCATCGGCCTCTAGAAGGCCAAGGAACACCTTTTCGGGAGGTGTCGATGGTCGGGGTGTCCTGTCGGTGTCGGGGTGCTGTTTTGGGGTCGGGGGGTCGGGGGGTCGGGGTAGTGCCGTGTCGGTGTCGGGGTGTTGTTTCGGGGTCGGGGTGTGGTGTCGGGGTCAGGGTGTCGCGTCAGGCTCGGGGTCGGGGTGTCGGGTCAGGCTCGGGGGGTCGGGGTCTCGGGGTCGGGGTCGGGGTGTCGGGGTTGGGGCGTCGGGGTCAGGGTCGGGGTGTCGGGGTCGGGGTCTCGGGGTCGGGGTGTCGTGTCGGGGTGCCGGGTCGGGGTCTTTTTTCCTTTTCTTCTTCTTCCTCTTCTTCCTTTTCTTCCTTTTCTTCCTTTTTTTCCTTCTTCTTCTTCTTCTTCTTCTTCTTCTTCTTCTTCTTCTTCCTCCTCCTTTCCTTTTTCCTCTTCTTCTTCTCCTCCTCTCCTGTTTTTTTCTTCTTCTTCTTCTTCCTCTTGTTCTTTTTTCTTCTCCTCCTCCTCTTCTTCTTCTTCCTTTCCTTTTTCCGCTTCTTCTTCTCCTCCTCTCCTGTTTTTTCTTCTTCTTCTTCCTCTTCTTTTTTCTTCTCCTCCTCCTCTTCTTCTTCTTCCTTTCCTTTTTCCTCTTCTTCTTCTCCTCCTCTCCTGTTTTTTTTCTTCTTCTTCTTTTTCTTTCCTAAAACTGAACTAAACCTAAAACTAAACCTAAATCTAATCTAAACATAAACCTAGAACTAAAAAACAGAAGAAAAACAAGGAAAAAACTAAATCTAAACCTAAAACTAAACTAAAACTAAACCTAAACCTAAAACTAAAACTAAATCTAAACTAAACATAAACCTAAAACTAAAAAAACAGAAAAAAAAGGAGAGGTAGAGCTCACCTGGGCCGGTGGAGGAGGGGGGCGGGGCGGCCTGGGGCAGCGGCGCCGGTCCCAGGGCGGTGGGGCGCGGGGGCGGCGGGGCGCGGCGGGGGCGACGGGGCGGGCGGCCGATGGAGCGACGGCGCCCGGGCGGTGGGGCGCGGGGGGGCCGGGTCACCGGGGGGCCTGGGCTCGGTGGCGCCGAGACGGGGCGGGGGGCCGGGGCGACGGGGCGGGGGGCTGTGGGGCGGCGGGGCGGTGGTGCGACCGGGTGGCGGCGAGTGGTGGGGGGGCGGCGGCGCGCGTGTGTGGGTGGGAAAGAGAGAGAGGGGGGGTGTCGGGCGCGCCGGCCGTTAGATACGGCCAGCTACTTTGCCGTCCGCCACCTTTGCCGTCCGCTAAAGTGCGCTTTGCCGACCGCTAGCGGACGGCAAAGAGGGGGGCCGTTAAGTATTTTTTTAACCAGCTCCTCAGTGGGGCCCCCTCCCTCTTTGCCGTCTGCTAGCGGACGACAAAGATTCTTTGCCGTCAGCTAGCAGACGGCAAAGAACAGGCTGATGGCAAAGGCTTTCTTTGCCATCAGCCTGTTCTTTGTCGTCTGCTTTCAGGTAGCTGATGGCAAAGAGCTTCTTTGTTGTCCGCTAGCTGACGGCAAAGAGCTGGCAGATGGCAAAGTAGCTGATTCCAGTAGTGTAGCCACCTTATGCAACTAGTGCATGTCAGTCGGTGGAACCGGTCTCACGTAAGTGTACGTGTAAGGTTGGTCCGGGCCGCTTCATCCCACAATGCTGCTGAATCAAGATAAGACTAGTGACGGCAAGATAATTGACAATATCGATGCCCACAACTACTTTGTGTTCTACTCGTGCATAGAAACTATGCATAGACCTAGCTCATGATGCCACTGTTGGGGATCGTAGCAGAAATTCAAAATTTTCTACGCATCACCAAGATCTATCTATGGAGTAATCTAGCAACAAGGGGAAGGAGAGTGCATCTACATACCCTTGTAGATCGCTAAGCAGAAGTGTTCAAGTGAACGGGGTTGATGGAGTCGTACTCGTCGTGATCCAAATCACCGATGATCCTAGCGCCGAACGGACGGCACCTCCGCGTTCAACACACGTACGGAACAGAGACGTATCCCACGCCTTGATCCAGCAAGGAGGAGGGAGAGGTTGAGGAAGAGAGTCCAACAGCAGCACGATGGCGTGGTGATGATGGAGCTCGTGGTTCTCCAGCAGGGCTTCGCCAAGCACTATGGAGGGGGAGGAGGTGTTGGAGGAGGAAGAGGGCTGCGCCAGGGGAAGGGTGCAGCTGCCCTCTCTCTCCCTCACTATATATAGGGGGAAGGGAGGAGTGGGAGGCGCCCTAGGGATCCCTAGGGGAGGGGCAGCGGCCACAGGGGAAACCCTAGATGGGTTTGGGCGCCCCCACCCCCTAGGAAACTTGCCCCCCAAGTCGGGAGGGGCGGCTGCCCTAGGGGTGGCGCCCCCACCTCTCCTGGTTACATGAGATGGGGTGGGAGGGGCGCTCAGCCCCTTAGTGGGCTGATGTGCCCTCTCCCCTTGGCCCATAAGGCCCCCCAACACTTGTCGGGGCCTCCGAAACCCCTTTCGGACACGCTGGTCATCACCTGGTACCCCCGGAACAATTCCGGACTCCAATACCCTTCGTCCAATATACCGATCTTCACCTCCGGACCATTCCGGAGCTCCGCGTCATGTCCGGGACCTCATCCGAGGCTCCGAACAACCTTCGGTAACCACATAGTATTTCCCATAACAACTCTAGCATCACCGAACCTTAAGTGTGTAGACCCTACGGGTTCGGGAACCATGCAGACATGACCGAGACAACTCTCCGGCCAATAACCAACAACGGGATCTGGATACCCATGTTGGCTCCCACATGTCCCACAATGATCTCATCGGATGAACCACGATGTCGAGGATTCAATCAATCCCGTATACAATTCCCTTTGTCCAGCGGTATTGTACTTGCCCGAGATTCGATCGTCGGTATCCGATACCTTGTTCAATCTCGTTACCGGCAAGTCTCTTTACTCGTTCCGTAACACATCATCCCGTGATCAACTCCTTGGTCACATTGTGCACATCATGATGATGTCCTACCGAGTGGGCCCAGAGATACCTCTCCATTTACACGGAGTGACAAATCCCAGTCTCGATTCGTGCCAACCCAACAGACACTTTCGGAGATACCTGTAGTGTACCTTTATAGCCACCCAGTTATGTTGTGACGTTTGGCACACCCAAAGCACTCCTACGGTATCCGAGAGTTTGTAAGTGCATCTAGTGCCACCCCTAGTTGGTTTTGGAGTATTGACGACAAACCTAGTTGAGGGACTAATGTGTTTGTGAGAATTGCAAGATAACACAGGTAGAAGTCCCTCATTGATTCGGTTTTACTACCAGAGATGACCCCTAAAAATGTACGAAGACATTGAAGACAATGGTGGTATATGAAGATATTCACATTGAAGACTATGACAAGAGAAGACACTATGTGAAGCCTATGGAACTCGAAGACTTAGATCCTTCGTAGTTCTATTTCATTTGTGTTGAGTCATAGGAACCACCGTACTGTTAAGTGGGGTCCAAGAGAACCAGTCAGAATGACTGAAGTGATGCCTAATTCAAAACCTATATCTTCGAGCGAAGACTATGAGAACAAATCTTGTCCAGAGTCGGACAAGTCAGCTTTACTTGTAGCCCAAGTAAAGTTGTCGTGTGAGTTTGAAATCTGACCGTTGGTACACATGTCAGTTCCTTAGTGACCCAGGGTCATTCCGGACAAATCAGGTCGGGTTGCCCCGTGGCTATAAATAGTCCACCCCCCTACAACCATAAACAGTTGGCTGCTCAGATTTCAGTGCACGGCTTTTGTCGTTTGAGAGCAACCCACCTCGAAGCCTTTGAGAGAAAATTCCTAGCGAGGAGAAAAGCTCTAACCACCCAGAGCCAGAGTAAATTGGGCATCACTTAAGTCTTCTTGTCTGAGTGATCTGAAGACTTATTACACTTGAGGACTGTGCATCCTCCAGCCGATTAGGCGTCGCGTTCTGAGCATCCAAGAGAAATTGTGGATTGCCAGTGAACGAAGTCTGTGAAGGTTTGGGAGTCTACCTTGAAGACTTACCAGAGTGATTGGGCGAGGTCTGTGTGACCTTAGCTCAAGGAGAAAACGGTGAGGACTGGGTGTCCTGAGCTGCGTGTTCAGGACTGGGTGTCCGGGACTGTGTGTCCTTTGGTTTAAATACCTAGCCGCTCCAACCAGACGTACAGTTGTCACAGCAACTGGAACTGGTCCAACAAATCATTGTCTTCAGCGTGTCACTGGTTTCATCTTCACTTCCTTTTACTTACTGCTACACATTGTGAAGCCACTGCATGCTTGCTGTATCTTCGGTTTCCACATCATAACTGTATGATTTGTTTGGCTTCGTAACTTCTTTCTACCTGATCCTTATTACACTGCAGCTACTTGTCTTGTGCTTTCACTCTATTGAATACTTGACCATGGCTTGCCTAGTGTAATCTAACTTCCGCTGCTTAAGTGATAGGCATATCTGTACTGTTTGTCTTCATAACATTCACGTTTCGAAGACTTTCATAAAAATCGTCTATTCACCCCCCTCTAGTCGATATAACGCACTTTCAATTGGTATCAGAGCAAGGTGCTCCCTTGTTCTATGTGATTCGGTTTAACCACCTGGAGTTTTAGCTATGTTGACTGCAGGGATAATTAAAGTCTCCGCTGCGTGCCCCGTCTTCGATGGAACTGAATATCCCTACTGGAAGAATAAGATGCACATGCATCTTGAAGCCATTGACGTCGACCTATGGTATGTCGTCGAAAACGGCGTTCCCAAGGCTGGAGAAGGTGTCACTGCTGCTGATGTCAAGAAGTTCACTCAACTGGACTCTACTGCCAAGAATATCATCTGTGGTCATCTGACCAAGGGACAGTACGGCCGTGTGAGTGCCTTGAAGACATCCAAGCTAGTCTGGGACTGGCTCTCCAAAGTCAATGAAGGCATCTCAACCCAGAGAGATCAGAGAATCAGTGTTCTTCGCAATCTCTTCAACCGCTTCAAGCGAAATGACAATGAGAATGTCCAGCACACATTTGACCGGCTCACTGACATCACAAATGAGCTTCAAGCCCTCGGCGCCACTGAGATCACCAAACATGAAATCGTCAAGACGCTGTTGAGATCACTTGACAGTTCGTTTGACATCCTAGCCCTGATGATTCAAGAACGTCCAGACTTCAAGACACTCAATCTGTCTGACATACTTGAGAGGCTCAACACACATGAGTTTCAGCTTTCTGAGAAAAGAGATATCTACGGTCCAAACTATGGGCGAACTCGTGCCTTGAAGGCAAAAGCTGCATCCTCATCTGAAGGAGAATCTGACAGCAGTTCTGATGATCCTGAAGACATTGGAAGGGAACTTGCAATGCTTGTGAAGAAGTTCCAGAAATTCACCAAGAAGAAAGGCTTCAGAAAGTCTTCACGATCAAGCTCAAGGAATGATGAAGCTTCTGCTCATGACTACAAGAAGAAAACATGTCACAAGTGCAAGAAAACTGGACACTTCATCTCTGAGTGTCCACAATGGGACAATGAGAGCAGAAAGAAGAAGAAGAGCAAGGAATATGACTCTGACGACAAGAAGAAGAAGAAATACTCAAAATCTTCTTCCAAGTCTTCCTCAAAGTCTTCATCACACAAGAAGAGCTCAACTGGCAAGGCTCGTGCGTTTGTTGGCAAGGAAATGGATTCAGAGCAGGAATCCGCTTCTGAGGAGGCAGAGGTGGAGTCTGAGGAGGAATCTGATTCTGGCATTGCGAGTCTGGCTACAGCTTATGTCGCCAAGTCCATCTTCAACACAGAAGACAATGACTTCATCACCAACACCGTTGCAAATGACAAGGACGACTCCACTCCTACCTACTGCTTCATGGCACGCGGTGCCAAGGTAAACACGCGCACTACTCACTATCAAACATCCAGTGATGATGATTCTGATTGTGATTCAAAACCCAGCTACAAAACACTTGCTAAAATTGCAACTGAACAACAGAAAGCCATGGAACATATTCAAAAACTGTTAGACAGAAGCGATGATCTGTTGGTGCTGAAATGACTCGGTCTGAATCCTTAATTGAAGACATAAAAAATCTTCACGTTAAGTATCAGGAACTTGAAGATCGTCATGATACTCTCTCAACAACTCATGAAAAGCTCTCCTATGATTATCTTCAAAGGAAGCAAGATCTTGAGAAATTGAGAGCGGCTCATGAAGATCTTCAAAAGGAAAACCATGCCTTAAATTGAGAGCCGAATAGATCAGTTCCGCTCAGGAAGGATTTGAACCACCATGCCTTAAATGCATTGAGCGTGATAATGCTACTTCTGTTGCTGAATGTTCCACTGCTACTGCTATTGCAATATCTTCGACTGTTGAAGTGGTAACTAACCCCTCTGCTGAGGATACCACTGCTATTGCTGATGAGAATGCTAGGTTGAAGACATTGCTTGAAACAGGGATGTACAAAAGTCTCAAAGGACATCAGACATTATGTGATGTCCTCAAGAAGCAGATTCTGAACCGAAACCCTAGGAAAGAGGGTGTTGGGTTCGTGAGGAAAATTAATGCAGATGGCTCTTACTGGAAACCTGAGCAGTACCCCAAAACCACATGCGTTGCTGCAAAGGAATCCTCAGCAGATCCATCCAATCTATTTGGCTTCACTTGTGCTAATCCCATTATCATTGATGAATCCTTTGATGCAAACTATAAATTGTTTAAGAATCATAATGGTGAAGTATTTGCCAGGTACATTGGTACTAACTGCAGGAATGGACCGCCTATGAAGAAGATCTGGGTTCCAAAAATGTGTCTGAAGAATCTTCCTGTGAATGTCCTCATGACACCTCACATGAAGAAGACAAACCTCAGACCAAAGGCTTCATATG
Organism: Triticum monococcum; assembly: GCA_034509565.1. Classification (NCBI taxonomy): domain Eukaryota; kingdom Viridiplantae; phylum Streptophyta; class Magnoliopsida; order Poales; family Poaceae; genus Triticum; species Triticum monococcum. Next base: position 357,077,272 of record CM067845.1, on the reverse strand, counting down.
GTCCAAAGGCTTCATACAGACAGTGCCGCGGTGGAGCGTGTCACGCGGCGCGGCGACTGTCGACTCGCCTGCCGCCTTGCCACGTCCCCGACCTTGCGAAGACGCCTTCTTGGTGGAGATGGAGGCTCTGCTTGCGGCGAGCTGTCTGAGGATGAGGATGAAGAGGAGTTGATCTCCAACGAGCCGCTCGTATCCTCGGCGGGCTCGCTCGGCTCAGCGTCACGCCCGGCAAGATCTTTCTTGCCGGCAAGCTCCTCTTGCCGGGCAAGCTCTTTCTTGCCGGCAAGCACCTCTCGCTCGGCACGGTTTGCCGCCTCTGCTGCCTCTGCCTCCTCCAAGGTGAATCCAAACTCGCCCGCAGCTGCGGCTGCCGCCGCCTCTTCCAGCCTAGTGGCGATGTGCTTCAACTCCGCATCAGTGGTGTCGCGAGTGAGGCCATTCTTCTCGTCGGGGCGGATCGGCACTTCTACCAAGTTGTCGAAGAATTCCCACACGACCTCGTCTGCAGGCTCTTACCAAGTTGGCACAAGTCCATGCGAGTCGCACAGCGGCATCATTGCCCGGATGCGGCTGTTGCGGAAGCTGGTGTCGCTCTACCGCGCCCGGCAAGCCAAGCTGGAATCCCGCGAGGCGCTTGTCGCGAAGGCGGGAGTCGACATCGAGAAGCGCGCGGAGGAGCTCCGGGGTCACAACCAGGAAGCTCTCCGGTCCTTGGCAGTGGAGCGGGAGCAGCTTGCCGAGGAGCAGAGGGCCTTTCTCCTCGAGAAGGCTGAAGTCTAAGAGCAACAAAGGCTTGCCGCTGAGAAGCTGTCTGTGCAAGAGGGCGAGCTGGTGCAGCGGAAAGTCGATCTTGACAGTCACGAGGAGGAGCTTGCCGCGCGCGAGCGAACATTTGGCGGAGCCCTCAAACAAGCAGAAGACGCTGCCGCAGCTGCCGAGGCCACCAAGAAGGAGCTGGAGACGAAGGTGGCGTAGCTGGAGGCCGATCTCAAGGCGAGCGGTGACGAGCTTGCCGCGCTCAAGCTTGAGCGGGAGAAGGACGCCCACAGCCATTCAGAGCTGCAGGCCCGTCTCGCCGAGAAGGGCAAGGAGCTTGACGCCGCCAAGGACTCCACTGTAGATCTTGAGTTGAAGCTGATCGCTTTGACCAAGATGCTGGATGGCGCCAAGGAGCAGGAGACATCCCTGAAGGAGGAAGTCAAGGCCGGCAAGGCGCTGCTGGCAAGTGCCGCTGCCGCCCAGAGCACTTTCCGGGAGAATGTGGAGCACTGGAGGGAGGGTCTCATGGATGTTGCCGCAGACATCGACAGGGAGCTGGCGCAGCTGGGGATGGAGGATCTCGAGTATCCCTCCGACGAGAACCTCCAACCCAGCGCCAAGCTCACCTCGTTCTTCAAAGGCGTGGCGACGGCCCTCCGGCGACTCCGGGAGAGGATCCCAAAGCAGCTGGCCGACGAGTCGCGCAAGATCTGCGCGGGAGCCCTTCAGAAGGTGCTGATGAAGGTGGCATTCCGCAACCCGGGCCTCAACCTCACCAACGTCCTCAGGTCCTTGCCGCCGGATGCTGATCTGGAGGCGCTCAAGACCCTTGTCGCACCCATTGTGGACAAGGTGAGTGGAATCAAGAGGGTCAAGGGCGATCGCGTAGACTAGGCCGCCCATTTTCTTCTCTTCTTGTCGCTGCTAGTCATGTTATGCAAACAGTCTGTTAGAGCCGCGACAAGCTATCTTGTAATATAACTTTATCCTGAGCAATGATTGCAATGTTATTTCCTTTACTTGATTCCTTCCTTTGTATGTTTTTGCCCTACGCTTTTAGGGAACTTGCCGGCGCAGGCACCTTGGCCGCGAGCACTGAGTGCGGGACGTCAGCAGCCTGCTGGCGGTGCCGCTGCCGACAAGAAACCTTGTCGCAACTAGTCGCAGCTCACTTAAGTTGTTGAGCGGACTCAAAACAAAATAAGGGCGCAACTAGCTACGAGTTGGTTCCTCCGCGCATAGGTTTTCCATACAAAGCACGGTCGTTCAAGGAAGATAACTTAAAAATTAAAAAATCTAATTGCTCAAACTTTGGCAACTTATCTTTTCTGTCGTTTGCTTCCCGGCAAGGCAAACTTTCTTGAATGACGCCTGGTCCATACCATTATCTTCTCCCTCCCCCCCCCCCCCCCGACAAACTTGTGGGCGAGGGAACCTTCCTTTCCTTGAGAAAAAAGAAAGAGGAGAAAATAAAGATATGGAGCCTTATGGCTCGTTGTTGCTTACCGGGGATAGGTGCTGCACAAAGTGTCAGATAACACATGCAAGTAATAAAAAGCATGAAATTGACAAGGTGTGCGGAGCACATGATCTTTATGCACGGGGTCTGCACCCGGCTTTGTACAAAGAATTACATGCAACAGCGGCAAGACTTGTACAAAAGGTGGTTGCCGGAACGGGTTCCGGCAACCGCGCCCTACGGGTAAAACTTACGAAGATGCTCAATATTCCAGGAGTTGCTCACTGGTATGCCATCTTCGGTCTCAAGGCGGACAGCGCCAGGCCTAGTGACTCGTTTCACTCGGTAAGGGCCTTCCCACTTCGGCGTCAACTTGTTGGAATTCTTGGCGGACTGAACGCGCCGAAGAACAAGGTCGCCTTCCTCGAGACTTCTGGCATTAACTTTGCGGCTATGGTAGCGGCGCAAAGCTTGCTGGTAGCGAGCAGCTCGCACAGCAGCCTGAAGACGGTCTTCCTCAAGGAGCAGCGCGTCATCTTGCCGCAGCTGCTCTTGCTCAAGCTCATCATAAGCGAGCACTCGAGGCGACCCATATACGAGTTCCGTGGGGAGAACTGCCTCTGCTCCATAGACTAGAGCGAAAGGTGTCTGGCCAGTGGCTCGATTTGGCGTCGTCCTAATCGACCAAAGAACCACCGGCAGCTCCTCGATCCAGTTCCTTCCGCACTTGTGCAGCCTGTCGAAAGTTCTGGTCTTGAGCCCGCGCAACACTTCAGCATTTGCCCTCTCCGCTTGACCGTTGCTTCTCGGGTGAGCAACAGAAGCGAAGCAGACCTTGGCGCCAAGATCTTGGACATACTGCATGAAGGTGCGGCTCGTAAATTGCGTACCGTTGTCGGTGATTATCCTGTTAGGGATCCCAAAGCGGCAAACAATCGACCTGAAGAACTTGACTGCTGACTGTGCTGTCACCTTCCTCACTGGTTCCACTTCCGGCCACTTTGTGAACTTGTCGATTGCAACGTACAAGTACTCAAAGCCCCCGACTGCTCGGGGAAAGGGGCCGAGGATGTCGAGCCCCCAGACCGAAAATGGCCAGGATAAAGGGATCGTCTGGAGAGCTTGAGCTGGCTAGTGTATCTGCTTGGAATGGAACTGGCACGCTTCACACTTGGTTACTTGTGCAGTTGCATCCTGGAGGGCTGTCGGCCAAAAGAAACCTTGCCGGAATGCTTTGCCGACAAGTGCTCTTGCGCCAATGTGGTGACCACATATGCCTCCATGTATCTCTGCCAACAGCTTTTGTCCATCTTCCCGGTGAATACACATCAATTTCACACCGTTGAGTCTTCTTCTGTATAGTGTGCTGTCGACAAACTGGTACATACTTGACTGCCGGGCTACTCTTTCCGCTTCTTCTTGCTCTTGGGGAAGTTCTCTTGTCTGAAGGAAACAGACAATCTGTTGTGCCCATGCTGGAGCTTGCGGCTCGACAACAAGGACTAAAGGCATATCTGCTGCTGCGGGAACATCCGCTTCTACGGCGAGAACCTGCGGCTCGGCCGGAGCTTGATGTTCCCCGGCAAGCTTGCCGGAGCAAAACTTGTCGGGAGCGTCTGCTTCGACGGAACAAACCCTAGGGCTTGCCGGAGCAGACTGCTCCTCAGCACTCTTGGTGTTGATTTTGGGGACCTTCTTGGCGGCGGCTTCGGGAAGCTCTGCCCGAAAATAGTCGCCAGAAATCAACTTCCTCTTCTTGCTCTGTCCAGTTGACGGCGTTACGGACGGTTGAGTTAGCTTGAGCACAAAAATCCCTGGTTCCACAGGTAACTTAAGTGCGGCGCACTTTGACAGGCCATCGGCAATGTCATTCTGAGCTCCTGGGACATGCTCCATTTGTAGGCCGTCAAAGTGCTCTTCTAGCTTTCTCACTTCGTCAATGTAGGCTTCCATCAACGGACTCTGATAACTTTTGTTCACTTGGCGGACGACAAGTTGTGAGTCACCCCTGACAATGAGCTTCTTGATCCCAAGGTCTGCCGCGATCCTAAGACCGGCAAGCAAGCCATACTCTGCAGTATTGTTTGTCGCTTGCTCCTTGGGAAAGTGCATCTGGACTACGTACTTGAGGTGCTCTCCGGTGGGTGCGACAAGCAGCACACCAGCGCCGGCGCCTTGCAGCGAGAAGGCACCATCAAAGTACATAAGCCACTCTTTGCTTGCTTCCTTGACGGGGATGCTTGTCTCTGGAATTTCTTCATCTGGTGTTGGCGTCCACTCTGCTATGAATTCTGCCAATGCTCTGCTTTGGATAGTTGAAGTACTCTCAAACTTGAGGCCAAAGCTTGACAGTTCCAGTGCCCACTCAACAATCCTGCCTGTCGCTTCTGGATTCTGCAGTATCCTTTTCAGCAGAAAGCGAGTGACAACTGTTATCTCATGTGCTTGGAAGTAATGGAGCAGCTTTCTCGAGGCCATGAGAAGGCCGAAAAGCAATTTCTGCACACCAGAGTACCTTGACCTAGCCCCCTGCAGAAGGGAACTGACAAAGTAAACTGGGCGCTGCACCATTCTTTTCTGTATCTCCTCGCGCACCTGCGCAAATCCATCCTTGTTGGGACCAGAGCTTGTCGGGGAAGCCCCCTGCTTGTCGCTGGATGCGCTTGTCACGGTTGCTGGCTCATCATCTGCCTCCCTCTCTGCCACTAACGCAGCACTAACCACTTGATTGGTTGTCGCTATATATAGCAGCAACTTCTCTTGTGGCTTAGGTGCGACAAGTGTTGGAGTGGGGGACAGGTATCTCTTCAAGTCCTGCAGTGCAGCCTCCACTTCCGGAGTCCATTTCATTGGACCTGCCTTTTTCAAAATTTTGAAAAACGGCAGGGCACGCTCAGCAGACCGAGAGATAAACCTGTTGAGAGAAGCCACGCAACCGGCAAGTTTTCGTACATCCTTGACGCGCTTTGGTGCTTCAATCTGCTCAATGGCCTTGATCTTGTCGGGATTGGCTTCAATTCCCCGCTGGGACACAAAGAACCCGAGAAGCTTGCCAGAGGGGACTCCAAACACACACTTCTCGGGGTTGAGCTTGAGGTTGATCTTGCGCAGATTTGCAAAGGTCTCGTCTAAATCTTGAATCAGAGTTGCCCTGTCCTTGCTCTTGACCACTATGTCATCCATGTAGGCTTCCACATTTCTGTGTATTTGCGGCTCAAGAGCGACATGGACTACTCTTGCAAATGTTGAACCAGCATTCTTTAAACCGAAAGGCATCCGTATGAAACAGTATGTGCCACATGGAGTAATGAATGCGGTTTTCTCCTCATCTTCTTCTGCCATGAAGATTTGATGGTATCCTGAGTATGCATCAAGAAATGAAAGCAAATCACATCCAGCCGTGGAGTCAACAATCTGGTCAATGCGCGGCAAGGGAAATGGGTCTTTGGGACAAGCTTTATTAACATCAGTAAAGTCAATACAAAGCCTCCATTTCCCGTTTGCCTTGCACACGACTACAGGATTGGCCAACCACGTAGGATGGAGCACTCCTCTGACAAGGCCTGCTGCTTCCAATTTCTTGATCTCTTCTGCTATGAATTCTTGGCGCTCCACTGCTTGCTTCCGGACCTTCTGCTTGACGGGCCGCGCATGAGGACAAACGGCAAGATGGTGCTCAATTACTTTCCTGGGAACACCGGGGATGTCAGACGGTTGCCATGCAAACACGTCGACGTTCGCCCGCAGGAAAGCAATGAGCGCGCTTTCCTATTTAGGGTCCAGAGTGGCACTGATGGTGAAGGTACCACCAGTGCCGCTCTCCTTGGCGGACACTTTCTTGGTCTCTGGCGGAGCTGCCATTGCCTTCTTACACTTACCGGTGGAGCTCGATGGTGCGTCCTTGACGGTAGCGCAGCACTCCGAAGAGGTGCGCTTGCCGGAGTGGGCATCAGAACTCTTGCCGGACTTGGTCTTCTTCTTCCCCCCGGGAGCTTCAGCGGCAAGTGACTTGCGATCTGTTGCGGCTGCCGCTTCCCGGTAGATCTTGTCGGCGCAGATAAGAGCATCCTTCTTGTCGCCAGGGACAGAGATGACGCTTATCGGGCCTGGCATCTTGAGCATGTTATATGCGTAATGAGAGGCTGCCATGAACTTGGCGAGTGCTGGACGGCCGAGTATCCCATTGTAAGGCAATGGAAAATCGGCAACGTCAAAAGTGACCCTCTCAGTCCTGAAGTTCATCTCGCTGCCAAATGTTACCGGCAACGTGACCTTCCCTTTTGGCTTGCTCCTTTCCGGGTTGATTCCTTGGAATGTGCCGGTCTCTTCGAGCTCGCTGTCAGGGATCTGGAGTTTCTGGAGTACAGCGGAGGAGATCAGGTTCAAGCCGGCCCCGCCGTCAACTAGCATCTTAGTGACTTTGAGGTTGCGGATAGTTGGTGAAACCAACAACGGCAAGCACCCGACCGCAGTTGTGCGATCAGGGTGATCCTCAATATCAAAGATGATAGGCGTGCTGGACCATTTCAGAAGCTTGCGCGACTCGACAGGTGGTCCCGCCGCATTGACTTCCCGCATCCACTGCTTGAGTTGGCGGTGAGAAGTATGCAGAGAAGCACCGCCGTTAACGCATAAGACCTCTGTGGCTTTCTGGAACTCCTGCTCACTGGTATCGACATCATCCATGTCTTCGTCGTCGTCGTCATCTTCATCCTTATCGCGGCCGCGGGGAGGTCTGTCTCCTTGCCGCTGCTTGGCCTTGCCGCGGCGTCCTCCCCGGCCAGCGCGCTTCTTGCCGGATTCTCCAGCGCCTCCTTGGGCCCTCTCCTTGTCGCGCCGCTCGTACTCAGCTTTTTGTTGCTGGACAAGCTGCTCGACTTTCTTGCAACTCTGGAGGTCATGGCCCTTGGTGCGATGGATCTTGCAGTACTGCTTGTCGGTGCCGTCCTGCTTGTCGGCGACCGCCACAGCCTGGCAGTTGGTGCATGCGGCAATCTCCTTGCCGGAGCTACCAACTTTGGCTTTCTTGGCGCCACCGTCATTGCCGGACTGCTCAACGACTAGCACTTCTTTGCCTTTCTTCTTCTTGTTATTGCGCCGCCGGTTTTTCTTTGCCGGGGCAGCATCCTTGCTGTCAGATCCTCCTGCTCCGCTATTTTCTCCGGGGAGTTTCCTCCCTTCCTTAGCACGTGCACACTTGTCGGCCAGGGCATACAGCTCACTGACGTCTCTGATCCTGCACATCGCCATCTCCTCCCGCATCCTGCGGTTACGCACGTTCTGATGGAACACGCTGATGACCGCGGCAGGGTGGATATCTGGGATGTTGCGCTGTACACGGCTGAATCTCTGAATGTACTTGCGCAGGGGCTCTCCTTCCTTCTGGGCGAGCAGGTGAAGGTCACTCTCTTGGCCATGAGGTTTGTGGCCGCCTATAAAGGCGCCGACAAACTGATGGCATAGGTCTGCCCAAGAGGATATGGAGTTGTCCGGCAAGTGCATGAGCCAGGACCTGACGTCGGGCTTGAGCACCAGCGGGAAGTAGTTGGCAAGGACCTTGTCATCTCACCCCCCGGCAGCTTGCACCGCGATGGTGTAGATGCTGAGGAACTCCGACGGATGCGACTTGCCGTCGTACTTCTCTGGTACGTCTGGCTTGAAATTCTTCTGGCTGGGCCACTGGACTTGCCGCAGCTCACGGGTAAATGCAGGGCAACCTACCGCGTATGGCAAGTCGCCTGGTTCCCCTGGCACATGCATGTCGACAGAGGGCCCAGCGCGCTGGTCTGATTGACGCTGCGCTTCTCTTCGGCGCTCGATGCGAGAAAGAGCGTCTTCTTGCTGTCGTTTGTGAAGAACTTGGCGCTGATCGCGACAAGCTCGTGGATCTGATGACGCGGTGGAGTCGCTGTCGAGGTGGATCCGGCGAGTCGGCGATCTTGGCCTTCGGGGCGGAGAGTGCACAGTGGTTGCACCCCCACCGGTCTTGTCGCCACCGGCTCGTGCCTGGCTGACTTGCCGCAGCTGCGATGTACTCAGTTGCCGTGGAACGTCGCTGTTGGCAAAGCCGATGAGACTCTGAATGGTGGCCCTCCAGTCGTCGATCTTGTCTGCCGCTGGAGGGTAGTCTAGGAGCAGTTGAGCTAGCGCCAAAGCTTCTGCTGAAGTGGCGGGCGGCGGCGGCGAATGGTGCGAGGAGCGGGATATGCTCGGACTTCTAACCATGTTAGAAGGAGCAGTGTCTCGTCCAGGCGACCGTGCCCCGCTCACGCCAGCATGTTGGCGTGCATGCTGGTCTTGAGCACTCCGAGATCCACCAGCTCGATCTTGGTCCAGCAAACGTATGGTACTATGAGTACCATGACGCTGCTGGTCCCGCGCCTCCTGGGATGGGCGCGGTGCATGTACGGACGCCGAGGTCTTGGAGTGCGCCCGGTCGTTGTGGGAGCCGACTGCGCCGCTGATGGGCTGCGCAGCCTTGTCCTTGGACCTGGCAGCACCGTGAGCTCCCTCGTCGACGCCCATTCTTCCGCCGGCGTATACCCCACCAGCCGTTCGCTCCGGCGATGGTGGGTTCGGCGCGGACGGAGCAGCCGCCTCCGAAGCCTTCTTCTTTGGCGGCATGTCGATGAAGAGGATGGAGATTTGGCTCGTGCGAACGCCGGATCAGGTTCACACAACCTAGACGCACCCCTACCTGGCGCGCCAAAGATGTCAGGGGTGCTAATCCCACGGACACCTATGGGGACCGGCGGACCGAGCCCCTTTTGGTTCGGCAGGGGGCGGAGAGAGCACGAAGAGCAGATCGAGGCGAAGCGCACGAGCACGCGATCAGTTTACCCAGGTTCGGGCCGCACGGGTGCGTAAAACCCTACTCCTGCTTTGTGGTTTGTATTGATTTCTTGCTCAGGAGCGTTGTGTGCTACAGTACACTCTAGCAGCTAACGAGACCGAGCGTGAGAATGATCCTCCTCCCCCTACGTTGCGCATGGGCCTCCTTTTATATGCTCAAGGGGTCACCGACAGGTGGCAACGTAGATGAGGGTAAAAATGGAAAAGGCGTGGCAGTTGGCACCGCCGCCTACTACAGTGTATCATACCTAACCCTGACGGCAGGGGACAAGGGCATTAAATGCATGTCTACGTCACCTAGACAGTGCAGAAAGGGACCGCCAGGGACGCCATTGCTTGCCACGATGGCAATCTTGTCAGCGCCGCTTGCCACCGTGTACCTCTGGCTGCACAGCTTCCCGCCACGTACGCCTGGAAGGGTCCCAGAGCGACACGTTGGTGGATGTGCTGGAGCGCAGGTACAGAGTGGAAGCTGGCCGCGGCAAGCGCCTTGCCGCGGTTGTTGTCTTGTCGCGTCCGGGAGCTTATCGCTCACTGGGCCTTGCCGGGATGCGTGGTGCATTGCGGCAAGTTCCTTGAGATGCATTGGTTGGCCTTCCCGGCAAGCTCCTCTTGCCGGGGCCTTGTCCTTCCCGGCAAGCTCCTCTTGCCAGGGTCTTGTCTTCTTGGCTTGGATACTTTGTTCTTGGATGGCTCCAAAGGAACCATGGAGGACCTTGGCGGTCACCCGGCAAGCCTTGCCGCGGGACGCTACGACTGCCCGTGCACAAGTTCGGGATACTAGGGTACCCCTACTCTAGTACACCGACAGACAGAGGACTCACCTGAGTCGCACTAACGCAAATGTTTTGCTGGGAAACCATGCTTAGGCATATGAGAGCGGTTCTTCAAACCGTCATGTTCATATGACCAAGAACTATTCTGCCTATTCTTTTGAGTACTATTGCCCGCCTGCTAGACTATTTGCTAGGGCTCCAAAGCCAAAATTCTCAGATGCTGCACTTGGACATATTGCTTCTAAGCCACCCTTGAAGATGTGGGTGGTTAAGAAAGCTTAACTCTATTTTGCAGGGAAAGGTCTCCAGCAGAAAACCAAAATCTTCTGACGCTATTGCTGGGGACCTTAAAAATCTTGTGGGGCGCAAGATCAAATGCCCGAATGGCATCACTATGTATTTCGTACCTGAATCGCATGCTACTCTTCCTATTAGTCCTAACCTGGATCTAAGTTTTCATAACCCACTGGTTCGTCAAATGTTTTTGCTTCACAATTCTCTTCGTGAAGCCTATCCCCCTAACTGCACTGTAGGGTACGACACAAGCGCCTTCAGAGTCTTCAGAATGGATTATTGACAGTGGGTGTACAAATCACATGACTGGCAAAAGAAGTCTTTTTATGGACTCAACCTTACGTCCATCCAACAAGAGCCACATCACATTTGCTGACACTGGTAAAAGTAAGGTATTGGGTCTAGGTAGAGTTGCAATCTCAAAGGATCAACACATGGATAAAGTCATGTTTGTTGAATCCCTTGGCTTCAACTTAATGTCTGTCTCAATGCTTTGCGATTTGAACATGATTGTAATTTTTGGAAAATATCATTGCCTAGTACTAATGGAATCTGACAAGTCTCTAGTGTTTGAAGGGTATCGGAAAGAAGATCTGTATGTGGTAGATTTCTCAGCAGGGCCACAGCTTGCAGTATGTCTTCTGGCAAAGGCTTCAGAATGCTGGCTTTGGCATCGGAGACTAGGGCATGCTGGCATGAGGAACCTCCACACCCTTGCGAAGAAGAAGCATGTCATAGGCATCGAGGGCGTCAAGTTCAAGAAAGATCACTTATGCGGTGCCTGTGAAGCAGGGAAGATGACAAGGGCAAAACATCCTTCAAAGACAATCATGACCACTACTCGACCCTTCGAACTGCTTCACATGGATCTCTTTGGTACCACTCACTACTCAACTTTTTCCACTACTGCTTGCCTCTATGGCTTTGTCATTGTTGATGATTACTCTAGATATACTTGGGTGCACATAATCCTTTACAAGACTGAAGTGCAGGATGTCTTCAGACGCTTCGCAAATCGGGCTATGAACAATTATGGCACCAAGATAAAGCACACCAGAAGTGACAATGGCACTGAATTCAAGAACACTGGCCTTGATACATATCTGGATACCTTGGGCATATCACATGAATTCTCAGCTCCGTACACGCCACAGCAGAATGGCGTCGTCGAACGCAAGAACAGAACACTCATTGACATGGCTAGAACAATGCTAGATGAGTACAAGACTCCAAGAAAATTCTGGCCTGAAGCCATTGACACTGCATGCCATACAATCAACCGTGTTTATCTTCACAAGCTTCTGAACAAGACATCTTATGAACTTCTAACTGGCAAGAAGCCAAATGTCAGTTACTTCAGAGTATTTGGCTCAAGATGCTGGATCAAGGACCCACACCACACCTCAAAATTTGCACCAAAAGCACATGAGGGCTTTATGCTTGGATATGGAAAGGATTCGCACTCCTACAGAGTCTTCAATCTCTTTCACTACAAAGTGGTTGAAACAGTGGATGTGCGGTTCGATGAGACCAATGGTTCACAAAGAGAGCAACTGCCAGATGTGCTAGATGAAGTTCCAGCCAGTGAATCAATCAAGCTAATGGGAACTGGAGAAATTATACCTTCTAAAGCTCATCCTAAAGAAGAACTTATCATCTCAGCACCTGATCCACATGAAGACAATGCTCAGCCTGAAGACATTCCTCCCCACGACAACATAGATCAGCAAGAGCAAAGTCTTCGACCCATACATCCTCGTGTTGCCAATGAAGTGCAGATTGACAGAATAATTGACAGCATCAATGCACCTGGTCCACTGACTCGTTCAAGGGCAACTCAACTGGCAAATTTCTGCGGACACTTCGCATTCGTTTCAATCACAGAACCCAAGAAAGTTGAAGAAGCTTTTATGGAACCTGAGTGGATTCAAGCAATGCAAGAAGAGCTTCATCAGTTTGAGCTGAACAATGTATGGGAATTGGTTAAGCGTCCTGATCCACGGAAGCATAACATAATAGGCACCAAATGGATATACCGCAACAAGCAAGATGAGCATGGTCAAGTTGTCAGAAACAAAGCTCGTCTCGTTGCTCAAGGATATACTCAAGTGGAAGGCATTGACTTCGATGAAACATTTGCTCCTGTGGCCAGACTTGAAGCCATCCGTATACTGCTGGCCTATGCAAATCATCATAACATACTTTTATATCAAATGGATGTGAAGAGTGCCTTTCTCAATGGCAAGATTGAAGAAGAAGTGTATGTTGCACAACCACCTGGGTTTGAAGATCCAAAACATCCTGACATGGTTTACAAGCTCAATAAGGCACTATATGACCTCAAACAAGCCCCTCGGTCCTGGTATGACACACTCAAATACTTCCTGAAGAGCAAAGGCTTCATACCTGGCTCCCTAGATCCCACTCTCTTCACGAAGACATATGATGGTGAACTGTTTGTGTGCCAAATATATGTGGATGACATTATCTTCGGCTGCACCAATCAGAAGTACAGTGAGGAGTTCGGATATATGATGCAACAGCAATATCAGATGTCTATGATGGGGGAGCTGAAATTCTTCCTCGGTCTTCAGATACGGAAACAACGCAATGGCATCTTCATATCTCAAGAGAAGTATCTCAAAGATTGCCTGAAGAAGTTCGGTATGCAAGACTGCAAAGGCTTCACAACACCAATGCCAGCCAAACATCATCTGGGTCCTGACGACAATGGTAAAGAGTTTGATCAAAAGGTATACCGCTCCATGATTGGTTCTTTGCTTTATTTATGTGCATCTAGGCCAGATATTATGCTTAGTGTTTGCATGTGTGCTCGATTTCAAGCAGCACCAAAGGAGTCGCATCACTTAGCAGTGAAGCGAATTCTTTGATATTTGGCTCACACCCCAACTCTAGGATTGTGGTATCCAAAGGGCTCAGAGTTTGATCTGGTTGGATTCTCGGATGCTGATTATGCTGGTGACACGGTTGATCGGAAGTCTACATCAGGCACATGTCACTTTCTGGGACGATCACTTGTGTGTTGGTCTTCAAAGAAGCAGAACTGTGTATCCCTCTCCACTGCTGAATTTGAATACATTGCTGCTGGATCTTGCTGCGCTCAGCTTCTGTGGATGAAGCAAACCCTCAAGGACTATGGCATTCAACTGAAGCAAGTGCCTCTTTACTGCGACAACGAAAGCGCCATCAAGATCGCCAACAACCCAGTTCAGCACTCGAAGACAAAGCACATTGAAATTCGTCATCACTTTCTCAGAGATCATGTTGCAAAGGAAGATATTGAGATCATACACGTCAACACTGAAGAGCAATTGGCAGATATCTTCACCAAGACCTTGGATGATAAGAGATTTTGCAAGTTACGGTGTGAGCTAAATATCTTGGAATCCTCAAATGTCCTGTGATCAGGCACACATTCTAACACTTATGCATATTGATGACTTAGATGTGCAACACACAAAGTAACGTATATCTTCAATCAATGAAGACATATATTCTAAGTGTGAATACATTAATGTGGAAATTGACTTCGGAGCGCCACGATAATTGTGCGCCGTGTCTGAGTCTAATACTTCCTATACGGTGGGTAACGCCACCACCAAATGTTCTATTTTTGAAGTGCTTCACTCATGGCATTACCTAGCAATGTCTTCACATTTGGTTTGGCTTCAATCTCTACATGTCTTCATGATTATCTTCACTACGTGGATTATATATATATATATATATATATATATATATATATATATATACTAGTGTTCTGTCCTCTACAGCATTCACTTATAGCTATGTCTTCTTGTTTTGAATCTTTTGAACTAAGTGAATGTGATCAGACCCTAATCTCTCCATGCTTTCTATCTCAAATTCTATCTCTTCAAGTCATATGCATCCTATTGAAACTGTCGAATGTCTTCTCTGCGTCCTTGTCAGCAGAAGACACAGAGACAAACTTTAAAACCATTTTCAATGCTCATTCATCCACAAGAAATCCGGAGAAGTAGGAACGACCACCCGACAATCCAGGCGTGCGTGGGATGTGGAACTGCCCCCGAGACTCCGCATGATGGCCATGTGCTGTTCAGATGCGAATCGCCAGGGGCACCTGTGTAATAGCGCAGTGCAGCCCCTGTGACTATAAATACACACTCACCGCGGTCATTATCTCCTTCTCCTTCTTCCTCCCTCGCACGAACCCTAGCGCCACCGCTAGCTCTCGACAACGCCGGCGACGAAGCGCTTCACTGCCGCAACCTCTCCGACGCCATTTTCACGCCGACCGCGGACATCACTCTCTCCGCCGTCGCCGTAGGTGTCTTCCGTCGCCAAGTTAGGGCACGGAGGATCGAACTGCTCGGCCTCATCTCCAACTCCGTCTAGCAGTTCCAAGTGTGGTAAATAAAACCTCTTTTTACAGCCTCTTTTGATCCTATAGTTCGGTCACTTTCTGCCATAAGAAGTTTCTATTCACACAAGTTAGATCTGTCTCAGTCTGCATCTGATAACTTGCCTAGTATATTCACTTGTGCTTCATGAAGTAGTTAGATTCCTCACTTGTACTGATCTATGGGTTCGTACAAATCTGGAACCAACTTCTTTTCTATAAGTGAATGTCTTCGCACGATGAGGTCAATATCTTCTAAACTGATTTATCTTCAAAATCTTCTGAGAATGCATATGACCTCTTCCCCTTCCCTCGCACCTTAATGCTGTCACAGGTACATGTCCGTGGGAGAATCTTTTGGTTCTCATAGTCTGCATTCATTTGCAGAGTTCTTACAGTGTCACATCAATTCTCCTGAAGCCAGTTCCTGTTGGTCTAGCAAAAGAAAGCCTTTGAAGCCTTTGAACATCTTGAAGCCTTCCAAGTTAAGCTTCATGGTTGCAGAAAAACCAGCAAGGAAGGGTGGCAGAAAGCGTCGAGGGGAAACATCAAGAGATCTTCCCGATGACCTCTTAGAGCTGTACAATACAGATCCTGAAGAGGATTACAATCAGCGCAAGACACGAATCCAATGGATTCAACGCTATTGGGCGGAGCAATGGTTCCAATACCACTTCGTCACCAAGGAGTACGCTGAGAAACGCGCCATCAAGAGACCATGGGGAGACGTACTATACAAAAATCTCGTGCCCAGGTCTAGAGACGAAGCCATTGCTCAAGGCTTCTATCCATGCATGGTCAGAGGACCGCAGCCTGCTGATGCTCATCCGTCATCACTACTCTGGTGTCGTGACGACAATCTGTTCAAGCGCAACTTCCAGTTTACCCAGAGGTCAGCGAAGCACAACAAGAAGAAATTGGGTTTAGACTTCAACCCTGCTCCCTCCGCACCAAGGGCAGATGGCACACGTGAGGCCGACCCCAATATCATCGGTCCATATGCAAGTCTTGAGGGCCTCATCACCCGCATCTTAGTCTAAGGGACTACCGTCAATGACCCTCTTGCTGACTCTGAATCTGATGAAGCGCCTGCTGCACCGAAGCCAAAGCAGGCAAAGAAGCCAAAAGCTTCAAAGCAGACCCCTTCACCCAAAATCTCAAGGGCGAAGCCATTGGCAACTGCACCTCTTGAAGCCAGTGCGTAGTCTGAAGACTTATCTCGAGTCTCCAAGCCCCAGGAAGCAAAGAATCCTCAGCCAAACACAGGCAAAGAGCTCACAGCTACTGCCATTCTGCGCAGCGAAACTATTGATCTGTCCAGTGACGAAGATCTTGGAGATGACGCTCTTGATCAGCTCATCAAGAGCAAGGAGGAGGCTGAAATCTTCAACAATCTGCCTCTGTTTGATGTAGCAATCATCCACAACTTCATCGATGAGTGGTTTGCTACACCAAATATCGGCTTCGATGATCTGCAACTATCCATTGGCCTCAGTGTCGCCTTCCAAGGCGCTATTGCTTCAGAACTTGCAATTGCCCAGCGCATTGTTGAACTGAAGCAGAAAATTGATTTTGAAAAGGCTCAGTTCAAGCAGAGTATGGGCAGGCTCAGCATCCAAGAAGTCAAGGACTTCAAGATCATGTTGCACGAGTTAAAGGAAAACTTTCTGAAGAAGCATGCAGAAGCTCAGGGTTCGCGGGAGCGAATGAAGACTCTGGCTGATTGCTGTGTGCAGGCCTACAATGAGGCCGAGAAGCGCAAGGCACTTGGGCGTCCTGGCATCGACCCCGGGATAGCCGCGAAGAAGAAGAAGAAGCCTGCTGTGCCTGAACCAGAGGCACCAAGACAAGAAGCTGCTCCGACTGTCTTCCCCACTGCTATGACTGGCTCGAAGCTAAAGAGCCGATCAACCGCTTCAAAGGTCAAGAAGACACGGACAGCCGAAGCTGAAGCAAGGAAGAGGAAACACTCTGAAGCCTCTCCTTCTGACCCCACCAAGAAGAAGCGCAAGATCAAGAAAGCTCGGGCTGCTCCCACAGAGCCCTTGATAGTTGAACCCCTATCTGTCATCTACCCTGACGCAGATCGTCAGCTGACAGTTCATGAGCCTGCTCCCATAGAGGCTCCTGAAGCTGAAGATATTCCAGCAGCCGACCCCATCGCCGCTGAAGACATTGGTCATCAGGACAATGTACAAGATGATGCAGCCCTTCCTCATCTTGAGACAAGCGAACTGATCAGCATTGGTCGTCCTGTGACGCCAATCGCACAAGCTGCATCATGGGCGGATCGCCCACAAGAAGAAGAATCTGAGGCCCAGCCCACTCCAACTCCAAAGGCGTCGTCTGCATTCCGCAGGCTTCGCAAAGGACCACGGCCTCAAGATTCGGCTGAAGACATTCCGGCTGCATCAGCCGAAGATACTGAAGAAGCACCACCAGAACCCACTTCCCCGCTCCACCAAGAACCAGTTCTCCAGGAGAACGTGCCTACGTCTGCCCCTCCAGCTAGTCAAGTGGAGGCGGAAAATATGGAGGCTGCCACCACCAACCTTGAAGCCAATGTGGAGCCCTCCCCAACAACAGCTTCCGAAGACACTGAAGCTACTGCTCCTGACACTTCTGCGCCTGAGTCTGCGGCCGGTCCACAATTCAACTATCATGTTGCGCACAGGCCTCAGGTTCAGAAGCCGATCCCACGACTGCCAAGGTTCCCAGGTCCTGCATCAGCTCCTGGCTCCTTTAATGTCAATAGCTTCAGGGCAGACAACACGTTTTTCAACAGCTCCAAGAACCCTTACTCAAGGGAACGGATTGTATCAGATAGGTTCTGGAGCTATCCACAACGCAGCTATTACTCATGCATCCTATACAACCAAGGCCGCATCTTCCCGCACAAGCGCCTTGAGGTTGAAGCTGTTGCTGTTCTGCCTGGCCTGGAAGAAGCACTGGATTGCTTCAAGCAAGTGGGTTTGCTGTCGTTCATCAGAGATGAAGAGCACTGGAATGAAGAGCTTCTGCTTCAATTCTATGCCACTCTTCATATCAAAGGCTACAACAGAGATCCGAAGACTTGGGTCCTGGAGTGGATGACCGGAAATGTCCATCATGAAGCCAATGCATTCAATATCATTGAGCTTACCGGCCTGCCCACTCCTGGCGAATTCTTCGAAGAAGGCTGCCAATTACATGCTGAAGCAATTGAAAGCATATTCCAGAGGCCTGAACCAAATATGAGTCAGATGCTTTCAATGATGAAGCCATTGCCCCATGATGCACCCTATCCAACTGAGTTCTTCGTTGAAGACTTAGAGTACCTGCCCAGAACCATATATCACATCATCAGGCGGACTCTCTGGCCCCTCAAGGGACACTCTCCACATGCCAAGGTTGAGGGTGCAATGAAGACTCTCATATTCTACATCCTTCATGGCAAATGCTTCAATGCGCAGGACTTCTTCATACGCCAGCTTGCGGCATCCGGCTCAGATTTATTTGGCTTGAAGTTTTATGCTCCTTGGGTTATGCGGCTGATCAAGCTTCATTCTGCGATTTCATATCAGCCCTCAGCCCGCAACCATCGGATCTTCTTGCCAGATGTGGACACCTCTGCTGAAGCTATATATCTTGAGCCTGCCAAGCAACCATTAAGTCTTCAGAATGCAGAACACCAAAGCTTCACTCAGAATGATGACGGTGTTGCAGCCATCTCTAGAGTGTATCCGTTGGCTGGCACCACAAGTGCACCTGCATCTACTGAAGCCACTGACAGCCCAACTGATCAGCGACCCAAGAAGCGCGCTCGTGCCCTTAATGACCGAGAGCTTCTTGTGGCTCTTCACCAAAAGCAGGACAGGCATCACGACTGGCTCAAGAGGCAGATGAAAAGCATCATGGAGGACGTCAATCGTATCAGGAATCTTGCAACCAAGAATGCATTTGTTGCACACGAAACCTGTCACCGCACTTGGAAAGGACTCACGATGATGTGTCCTGAAGCTGAACTTCAAGAGGATGGCTTCACAGAGCGCTTCAAATTCCTCCTCGAAGGGCAATGCTTCGCAGAACTCCATCACTTGAAGATTCGGAGTTCTCTTCCTCTGCTGCCACCGTAACTGCCAGGATTATCGAAGAAGAAGACGACGCTACATCACCTCCACCTCCTTCAGCGCGCGTCGAATCTGCACCAAGCTTGTCTGCACCGCCAAACGCCTCCACCGACCCTGCTGCGCCTGGGAACGCGTAGAAAACTCTATGTCTTCAAACCTTTTTGGTCATCACTGACAAAAGGGGGAGAAGCATATGGTGTTTATAGTCTTCAAGCGGGTCACTATGGGCGGGTGCCTTTATATTTTGCTAAATTTTGCTTTGTGCTTACAACTCTCGTTTTGCTACACTTGGTTCTTTGAGTTGTGACACTTAAACTCGATGGTCGTCTGCTACTTGTTTGCCACTATGTTTTTGCGAAGATAAATTCCGCATGTACGACGATAATTTCCGCACTTATATCATTCCACAGACGTCCATTTTTCATTATGCATGTCATTCTCTTCATATACTTTTACATGCATGGTGGGTTGTCATCATAAGTTGAAGTGGATTTCCACAAGTACAACCTGCCATGTGCATTTGCGTTCCAGAAGCAAATTACTTATATGCACATCTTCAGGGGGAGCCCTTGCAGCTTATGAAGACAATTCCTTTACAATTTCACAAATTATATTCCCCGTTGAAAACTTCAACTAGTTTGTCATCAATCACCAAAAAGGGGGAGATTGTAAGTGCATCTAGTGCCACCCCTAGTTGGTTTTGGAGTATTGACGACAAACCTAGTTGAGGGACTAATGTGTTTGTGAGAATTGCAAGATAACACAGGTAGAAGTCCCTCATTGATTCGGTTTTACTACCAGAGATGACCCCTAAAAATGTACGAAGACATTGAAGACAATGGTGGTATATGAAGATATTCACATTGAAGACTATGACAAGAGAAGACACTATGTGAAGCCTATGGAACTCAAAGACTTAGATCCTTCATAGTTCTATTTCATTTGTGTTGAGTCATAGGAACCACCGTACTATTAAGTGGGGTCCAAGAGAACCAGTCAGAATGACTAAAGTGATGCCTAATTCAAAACCTATATCTTCGAGCGAAGACTATGAGAACAAATCTTGTCCAGAGTCGGACAAGTCAGCTTTACTTGTAGCCCAAGTAAAGTTGCCGTGTGAGTTTGAAATCTGACCGTTGGTACACGTGTCAGTTCCTTAGTGACCCAGGGTCATGTCAGAAAAATCAGGTCGGGTTGCCCCATGGCTATAAATAGTCCACCCCCCTACAACCATAAACTGTTGGCTGCTCAGATTTCAGTGCACGGCTTTTGTCGTTTGAGAGCAACCCACCTCGAAACCTTTGAGAGAAAATTCCTAGCAAGGAGAAAATCCCTAACCACCCAGAGCCAGGGTAAATTGGGCATCACTTAAGTCTTCTTGTTTGAGTGATCTGAAGACTTATTACACTTGAGGACTGTGCATCCTCCAGCCGATTAGGCGTCGCGTTCTGACCATCCAAGAGAAATTGTGGATTGCCAGTGAACGAAGTCTGTGAAGGTTTGGGAGTCTACCTTGAAGACTTACCAGAGTGATTGGGCGAGGTCTGTGTGACCTTAGCTCAAGGAGAAAACGGTGAGGACTGGGTGTCCTGAGCTGCGTGTTCAGGACTGGGTGTCCGGGACTGTGTGTCCTTTGGTTTAAATGCCTAGCCGCTCCAACCAGACGTACAGTTGTCACAGCAACTGGAACTGGTCCAACAAATCATTGTATTCAGCGTGTCACTGGTTTCATCTTCACTTCCTTTTACTTACTGCTACACATTGTGAAGCCATTGCATGCTTGCTGTATCTTCTGTTTCCACATCATAACTGTATGATTTGTTTGGCTTCATAACTTCTTCCTACCTGATCCTTATTACACTGCGGCTACTTGTCTTGTGCTTTCACTCTATTGAATACTTGACCATGGCTTGCCTAGTGTAATCTAACTTCTGCTGCTTAAGTGATAGGCATATCTGTACTGTTTGTCTTCATAACTTTCACGTTTTGAAGACTTTCATAAAAATCGTCTATTCACCCTCCCTCTAGTCGATATAACACACTTTCAGAGTTGCACAATCTCATGGTCTAAGGAAATGATACTTGACATTAGAAAAGCTTTAGCAAACGAACTACACGATCTTTGTGCTAGGCTTAGGATTGGGTCTTGTCCATCACATCATTCTCCTAATGATGTGATCCTGTTATCAACGACATCCAATGTCCATGGTTAGGAAACCGTAACCATCTATTGATCAATGAGCTAGTCAACTAGAGGCTTACTAGGGACATGGTGTTGTCTATTTATCCACACATGTATCTGAGTTTCCTATCAATACAATTCTAGCATGGATAATAAACGATTATCATGAACAATGAAATACGATATAATAATAACTAATTTATTATTGCCTCTAGGGCATATTTCCAACAATAATAACATCTGAAAGGTATTTGCTGAAGATGATCATTGCATCGTGTTGCTGCAACTTCTCTAAGCAGAGTCTCCATGTGCTCATGTGAGTGTATAGGGGAAGTTGGACTGCACGCATGCACTTTTTTGTAGACAACAGCCGCTGCAGTCAAATAACAGGATGTTGGTGTGATCCAGGCGCTGCGGTGACGAACATCCTGGGGCCGCGTAGTTGAATGGCCCAAGTTGATGGAGTTGAACAGCGTTTGTGCTGCCGCGGCCATTGGAAGGAGACTCCGTGGTGGCAGGGGAGCCTCGCCGGGGACCGGGAGTAATTGCACAGTCCCGTCCGAGCTTTGTCGTTGGCATCAGCTGGGAGGTCGAGGAGCGGCATGGATCCGCTAGGGAAGCAATGCATCTGGCGATGGGTAGGATCCAGGGGGAGCTCCCTGGAGGTAGAGAAGGAGAAGGGGAAGGCAGAAGAAGGCAGGGAGGAGGAGGAGCGCACCTTGCCGGGGACCAAGACGGGAGCAGAAGCTGGGTCGCGTGGCCGACCATGACAATGTTATTGGGGCAGAGCCAAGAGAAGGAACGAGAGAAAGGGGCGTGGACCGGAGTTGGGCGGCGCGCTAGGGGAGGCGGCGGCGGCATCCGATGGTTGGGGTCCTCGGCGGCGGGATCCAGTGGTTAGGCACGAGCTCGCGGCGGCGGTTGAGGGTGGAAGGAGGCCACCACCGCGGTGGAAGAAGTGGAGGAGGGCCAGCGACGACACGGCGGCAGGGGTGCGGGAGGGCTCGTGGCGTGGGAGGCTCCTCGGAGGGCGCGCGCGGCGCGGAGTTCCGACGGGATCTGAGGGCGGCGGCGAGATGAGGGGCTCGGGGAGGAGAGGCTGCGGGTGGATTGGGAAAGCGAGTCAGGGCAGGGGAGGTGGGTTTTTTTCTTATCGGAGGTTGGTTAAGATTTCCAAATTCGAGAAAACCTGATCGGCGCCTATATAGGGCGGACCGTGATCCGAATAACTATTCTGATCCTGGGATCAGAATAGTGCCACTCTATATATAGAATCTCTTGCTGGGCTTGGTTATACAGCGCCGGGTAACCCTACTGCCTTATCCAAGCACAGTGCCACTCTATATATATGAGAAGATGATAATGTTTACCTCAAAATGCTCCTTTATCAAGTTGACTAGGCCGGCTTCAAAATCACGGCTGGTATAAAGGTGGTTTAAGTAACCAGAGTGAATCTCTTGGGCGCTGAACTGGGCATAGCTTTCCAAGTCTACCTTCCACTTGCCTTTATCAGCAGCAAAAATTCTTCCTTGGCGCTGTGCTTGGATAAGGCAGTAGGGTTACCCGGCGCTGTATAACCAAGCCCGGTAATGATGACATCGTCAGCTTTTTCTTCAGTGGGCTTGATGGGACTGGCTAGCATAGTGATGACCGGCTCAATGTCTACATGATCTATGGTGACGTCGTGCTCTTCTGGCGGTGGGTCATCAATGGTAGCTTCAGCGGTTTGACGAGAGGCCTCTGGCAATTGTTTTTTCAGCTCAGAAGGGTCGGAGTCTTCAGCCAGCTTGCTCAGTTTCACCTTCTTGCTGGGCTTGGCCACGCCACTGGAAATAATAAATACAAAGATGTTAGCATATCAATCAGGCATGAAGTTTCAAATGATTAAATATTTCTTACCGAGGAGCAACTTTGAAGGCTAGAATCTGAGTTCCAATTGACTCGCCAGATGAGGAGTGAGATGTTCCCTGATAGTTTGAATCAGACGGGTTAAGAGGTTGTCGAAAAAGACCCGCCTTGGGATAAGCTAAGTCGGGAATTTTTGAAACCTCCGGTCGATGTTTGCGAGGCACTAGTGTGTTGGGTAAGCCGGAGGAAAGAATTTCGCTGCCGCTGTTCCGGGTTGTGCGGCGAGCTTCATGTTGCTGCTTCTTCAAAATAAAGTTGGGATCCAAGTAAGCTAAAGGGTGAGAAAACCTTACTTTCCGGCTTGCTTGTCGAGTTTTCTATGTTGGCATAGGTTCTGAGCCGGAGGAAAGAGTAATTACCTCTTCATCATCTGCACGGCTGGCCTCCGCATCATCCTGATAATGGTCATTGTCAATAAGATGTACAAAGAATGAGCCAAGGGAGTCAAGTTCTACCTCCGACTCATCATCATCCTCATCATCATTATTATCCAGGTTGAATAAGTCGGCGGGATTGGTCTTTTTCTTAGCAGGCTTCTTGATAGCTTTGCTCTTTGTCCGAGTTTTCCTAGTCGGCTTATTCTGCAGCTTCTTAGTCGAAAAAGGTGAATCGGCCTGCAAAACGTTAAATGGGTATGAAAAAGCAACAGGAGTGAAGGTATAATTCAATGGTGAAATTGGTCAATAACTTATAGCTCGCGGTTTGTTAAGAACGTAGAAAGGATTCAGGCTGACTTTATTGCAGTCTTCCAAGCTCTCATTTAACAGAGATTTGGTCATATTATTGATGTCTTCATCAGTCAATTCAATCTGACAGTGGCGTTGAGGATCTGATAACTTGCCAGTATATTCATGCATTAAGCTAGGACGGCGGCTTAGAGGCAAGACTCTCCAGGCGACCCAGCAACGAATCAGATCAATTCCAGACAAGCCGTTGACCATCAAGGCCCCGATCTTTGAAAAAACTGGCATATACTTCTTTCGCTCTGCTGTACTGATGAGATTTGGAAGAGGATGCCTGTTGCTAAGTCAGCTGGCGTGATAATCCGACAGAGGATTTTCCCCTTCCGGAGAAGTATCTTTGGAATAAAACCAGGTTTGGTTCTAGTCTTTGGGATGGCTGGGCAAGGTGGCGGCCGGGAAAGTGGCTTATTTCTGTCGCTGTATGGAAATGCTACCTAGCTCTAGGCTGGACCCATCTATGGATTCGTTCTGTCGGTTTAAATAATAAAACTCCCTGAATAGTTCTACGGTGGGCATTTTGTTGCTTAGACAGTGGCTTTAGTCTTACTATTGTATGAATTTGTAAGGTCTTGTGAGAATAATTAATAAAGTGGCCGTATGCATCGCCCAGATGCAGAGGCCGGGGGTCATCCTCCTTTTCTAAAAAAAGTTCTATGGTGGGCTCCTGTTGAAGGTACACCTCGCATAATACTTGGAAGTTGCGGATGTTTGAAATAGAGTTTGGGCAGATATCTTGTGGACAGAGCTTGAAGAAATGCAACACACCACGGAAGAATTTTGAGCCGGAAGGGCTGAAGCCCCGAAGCATATGATCAATGAAGACAACTACTTCACCATCCTTGGGCCCATGACGAGTTTCAGTGCCTGGGACCCTCTAATGGATGACATCCTTTTTGGCCAGGATGCCTGTGTGAACATATTCGTTCAAGTCTTGCTCGGTGACCCGGGAAACGACCCAGTTGCAGGCAGTGACAGTTTTGCCCATTTGGAGATTGAAAGCCTAAAAGAAAGAAACATTACCGTTTCAAGACTACACTGTTAGACCGGACCATGGATTCAAAGGTAAGATGCTATAAATGGCGGACAGGTTAAGCCAGAAAATGAACATTGAAGTACGTGGATATTCATATTGGCAGCTTAAAAGGGGACTAATGATACCTACCGGATTAAGGTTTCTACTGATAAGCCGGACAGAGTTTAAAAGTCAAGTGCATTGTGCAGAACCAAATTATGAGGATGAATAAGCAAGCATGGTTAAACCGGAGAGTATTGCTGGGTTATGCAGGCTGTGAAGCATATGATGGCAGTTTAAACAGGGCCTAATGTTATATGGTGGATAATGGTTTACGGTATAAGCCGCCATGGCGGTTATGGTACTTCAAATCTATTAGTGAAATTTTTGCTAAGTGATGGACAAACAGATTTGACAGTCTGGAGCTGTGATTTTGGATCTACAGCAGTTCAGAAAAGATAGTAAATTCTAAACCTAAGGTGGCGGCAGTAGAAAAGTTTGTGTGCTCCGATGGGATTTTCTATGGAGAGGAAGTATTCTGATGTTAAAAATGAATGCTAAACTGCTACCGCATAAGTTTCATATCATGTTCAGATCAAAGGCTACTCGAACTAAAGGAGAAGAGAAGAACGATGAAGAACACTGATGAACAAGGCTAACCCTAATGCAGATCTGAGGTTGAAGGAGATGAACACTTACGGTTGTAGATAGACTGTGGTGGAGTGCCGACATTCTGTGGACCCGTCAGGTTGATGCAGCAGCCTGAGTTGGTGCAGCGGACGGAGGACGGCGGCGGTGGAGCTCGAGGCTGCAGAGGAGTCGCGAGAGGAAGGCAAAGACGAGGAGGCAAGGGGGGAAATTAAAAGGACCCTCCTCCCTATTTATAAGGGGATGGATACAGGGCATGCATGGGAATCAAGGAGGCCGAAATCATCATGTGTCTATATGGACACCTTGATTTTCGGATGATCATTAAGATAAGGATCAGTTAAAGATGTTCTAGGCCTCGTGCGACGTTAATGTGAAATGACGTCATGGCAGGTTAAGGAAATTCTATGAACTGATGTCACGGCGGGTTACAACAAATTTGTTAAAAGGACGATGCAAGATGTGACAAGTTAGGTATTGAAGATTGATGTGAACAAGTTCAGATCAACCTAGGTAATGTTGGGGATATAACTACTGGGTATGAACCGCGCAGGAGGGGTCGGGTCATACCACTGGCGACTTATCAATGAAGATGGCGGGTCATAGCAAGCCCATTAACGGCCCAAGACCTAGAGGTGACTTGAGGCCCAAGAGGATGAACTACCACGTGTATGACTTGTATTGTAAGGCAAGCTTAGTTAGTCACCGAGATGGACACGTTGTGTATGAGCCGACCGGACTCTATAAGCCGCCGAGCATCAACCTCTGTATATAAAGGGGTGACCCAGCGGCGGGTTGATTCAAGGAACAAACAATCGAGAGCTAGGTCAAGCGTATTCGCTCCCTGGTAATCGAAACCCTAGCAATACAACACAAAGCAGGAGTAGGCTTTTACCTCGTTGAGAGGGGCCGAACCTGGATAAACTCTCTGTGTCCTTTGTCCCATTTAACCCCTTCAAGCTAACCTAGTTGCGATGGCTCCACGACTAAGTCTTTGCGCTAGGACATCTGCCGTGTCAAGTCCACGACAGGGAGGGCAGTCTCCATCAACATCTTTAACAACACCATCTTCTCTCAAACCCTAGTTCATCTCTTGTGTTCAATCTTTGTACCGGAACCTTAGATTGGTGCTTGTGGGTGACTAGTAGTGTTGATTACATCTTGTAGTTCATTACTATATGGTTTATTTGGTGGAAGATTATATGTTCAGATCCATTATGCTATTTAATGCCCCTCTGATCTTGAGCATGATTATTATTTGTGAGTAGTTACTTTTGTTCTTGAGGTCATGGGAGAAATCTTGTTGCAAGTGATGTCTACTACACAACCTTCTTCTTGTAGACGTTGTTGGGCCTCCAAGTGCAGAGGTTTGTAGGACAGTAGCAAATTTCCCTCAAGTGGATGACCTAAGGTTTATCAATCCGTAGGAGGCGTAGGATGAAGATGGTCTCTCTCAAGCAACCCTGCAACCAAATAACAAAGAGTCTCTTGTGTCCCCAACACACCCAATACAATGGTAAATTGTATAGGTGCACTAGTTCAGCGAAGAGATGGTGATACAAGTGTATATGGATGGTAGATAAAGATTTTTGTAATCTGAAAATATAAAAACAGCAAGGTAACTGATGATAAAAGTGAGCGTAAATGGTATTGCAATGTGTTGAAACAAGGCCTAGGGTTCATACTTTCACTAGTGCAAGTCCTCTCATCAATAATAACATAATTGGATCACATAACTATCCCTCAACATGCAACAAAGAGTCACTCCAAAGTCACTAATAGCGGAGAACGAACGAAGAGATTATGGTAGGGTACGAAACCACATCAAAGTTATTCTTTCCAATCAATTCGTTGGGCTATTCCTATAAGTGTCACAAACAGCCCTAGAGTTCGTACTAGAATAACACCTTAAGACACAAATCAATCAAAACCCTAATGTCACCTAGATACTCCAATGTCACCTCAAGTATCCGTGGGTATGATTATACGATATGCATCACACAATCTCAGATTCATCTATTTAACCAACACAAAGGACCTCAAAGAGTGCCCCAAAGTTCTACCAAATAATCACGATGAAAACGTGTGCCAACCCCTATGCATAGGTTCATGGGCGGAACCCACAAGTTGATCACCAAAACATACATCAAGTGAATCACGTGGCATCCCATTGTCACCACAGATACGCACGACAAGACATACATCAAGTGTTCTCAAATCTTTAAAGACTCAATCCGATAAGATTACTTCAAAGGGGAAACATAATTCATTACAGGAGAGTAGAGAGGGGAGAAAACATCATAGGATCCAACTATAATAGCAAAGCTCGCGATACATCAAGATCGTATCACCTCAAGAACGCGCGTGAGAGAGAGAGATCAAACACATAGCTACTGGTACATACCCTCAGCCCCGAGGGAGAACTACTCCCTCCTCGTCATGGAGAGCACCGGGATGATGAAGATGGCCACCGGAGAAGGATTGCCCCCTCCGGCAGGGTGCCGAAACGGGCCTAGATTGGTTTTCGGTGGCTATGGAGGCTTTTGGCGGCGGAAATCCCGATCTATCGTCTGTTCTGGAAGTTTTAGGATATATAGGTATATATGGGTGAAAGAAGCACGTCGGTGGACTGAAAGGGGGGCCATGAGGCAGGGGGCGCGCCCTAGGGGGTGGGAGCGCCCCCACCCTCATGGGCACCTCCCTTCTTTCCTGACGTGCAGTCCAAGCTTTTCCGGTAGCTTTCCTTCCAAAAATAACTTCTCTAGTTGATTTCGTTCCGTTTCGACTCCATTTGATATTCCTTTTCTTTGAAACACTGAAATAGTCAAAAAACAACAATTCTGGGCTGGGCCTCTGGTTAGTAGGTTAGTCCCAAAAATAATATAAAAGTGGATAATAAAGCCCAATATTGCCCAAAACAGTAGATAACATAGCATGGAGCAATCAAAAATTATAGATGCGTTGGAGACGTATCAGCAAGTAATCATGTGAATTTGATATGTGTTTGATATTTTGATGGTATGTATGTTGTGATTCCTTAGTGGTGTCATGTGAACGTCGACTACATGACACTTCACCATATGTGGGCCTAAGGGAATGCATTGTGGAGTAGTTATTAGATGATGGGTTGCGAAGTAAAGAAGCTTAAACCCTAGTTTATGCACTATTCCATAAGGGACTGATTTGGATCCAAAACTTTAATGCCATGGTTAGATTTTATCTTAATACTTTTCTCGTAGTTGCAGATGCTGCGAGGGGGTTAATCATAAGTAGGAGGCTTTTTCAAGTAAGAACAACACCTAAGCACCGGTCCACCCACATATCAAATTATCAAAGTAGCGAACATGAATCAAACCAACATGATGAAAGTGACTAGATGAAATTCCCGTGTACCCACAAGAACGCTTTGCTTACCATAAGAGACCATTTTTACCTGTCCTTTGCCTCAAAAGGATTGGGCTACATTGCTGCACTTTTGTTACCGTTACCATTACTTGCTCGTTACAAATTATCTTGCTATCAAACTACTCGTTACTTATAATTTCAATGCTTGCAGAGAATACCTTGCTGAAAACTACTTGTCATTTCCTTCTGCTCCTCGTTGGGTTCGACACTCTTACTTATCGAAAGGAATATGATTGATCCCCTATACTTGTGGGTCATCAAGGCTCTTTTCTAGCACCGTTTCCGGGGAGTGAAGCGCTCTTGGTAAGTGGAAATCGGTAAGGAAAAATTATTACTACGTGCTGAAATTTATTGTTACTTCTTACTATGGAAAACAATCCTTTGAGGGGTTTGTTCGGGATATCTTCACCTCAACCGGAGCCACAATTAGTTACCCCTCAACCTACTACACTTACTGAAAATATTGGTTTTGTAATTCCTTCGGGTATGATAGAACAACTGCTCTCTAATCCTTATGCAGGAGATGGAACGGAACATCCTGATATGCACTTGATATATGTGGATGAAATTTGTTGATTATTTAAGCTTGCATGTTTACCCGGAGATGAATTTAAGAAGAAGGTTTTCCCTTTAGCTTTGAAGGGAAAATCATTGGCATGGTATAGGCTATGCGATGATATTGGATCTTGGAATTGGAATCGATTGAAATTTTAATTTCACCAAAAAAATTATCCTATGCATCTAGTCCATCGTGATCGGAATAATATATATAATTTTTGGCCTCGTGAAGGAGATAGTATCGCTCTAGCTTGGGGGAGGCTTAAGTCAATGTTATATTCATTCCCCAATCATGAGCTCTCAAGAGAAATTATCATTCAGAATTTTTATGCTCGGCTTTCTCGTGATGATCAATCCATGCTTGATACTTCTCATACTGGTTCCTTTATGAAGAAGACTACTGAATTCAGGTGGGATCTTTTGGAAAGAATTAAATGCAATTCTGAAGAATAGGAACTCGGCGAAGGTAAAGATTCAGGTATTAAGCTTAAGTATGATTGTGTTAAATCTTGTATGAATACAGATGCTTTTCAAAAGTTTAGCACTAAATATGGACTTGACTCTGAGAAAGTAGGCTCCTTTTGTGAATCATTTGCTACTCATGTTGATCTCCCTAAGGAGAAGTGGTTTAAATATCACCCACCTATTAAAGAAGAAACTAAGGAACCGATAATAGCTAATGATGAAACTATTATCTATAATGTCGATCTAGTTGTTCCTACTAATTATATTGAAAACCCACCTTTCCCTGTTAAGATAAAGGAACATTCTAAGGAATCAACCATGGTCGATAAAAGAAATATTAGAGCACCTAAACCTGCTGAACAAATCAAAGTAGAACCTAGTGTTGCTATGGTTAAAGATCTCCTATTTGAAAATTTAGATGGGCATGTTATTTACTTCTGTGATGAAGCTGCTAGAATTACTAAACCCGATGAAAAAGATAAACATAGACCTGTGGTTGGCATGCTTGTTGTCTCAGTTAAAATAGGAGATCATTGTTATCATGGTTTGTGACATAGGTGCTAGCGTGAGTGCTATTCCTTTTACTTTATATCAAGAAATTATGAATGACATAGCACCCGTTGAAATAGAAGACATAGATGTTACTATTAAGCTTGCTAATAGGGACACCATCACACCACTTGGGACTGTAAGAGATGTTGAAGTCTTGTGTGGGAAAATAAAATACCCTACTGATTTTCTAGTTCTTAGTTCCCCACAAGATGACCTTTGTCCCATCATCTTTGGTAGACCTTTCTTGAACACAGTTAATGCTAAAATAGATTGTGAGAAACAAACTATCAATGTTAGTTTTGGTGATGAGTCTTATGAGTTTAATTTTTCCAAGTTTAGTAGAAAGCATCATAAGAAAGAATTGCCTAGTAAGAATGAAATAATTGGTCTTGCTTCTATTGTCGTGCCTCCTACTGATCCACTAGAACAATATTTTCTAAACCATGAGAATGATATGCATATGCATGAAAGAAATGAAATAGATAAAATTTTCTTTGAACAATGACCTTTGCTTAAACATAATTTTCCTGTTGAAACTCTATGAGGTCCTCCTCCACCTAAAGGTGATCCTATGTTCGAATTAAAACAATTGCCAGACACTTTGAAATATGCTTTATCTTGATGAGAAAAAGATATACCCCGTTATTATTAGTGCTAACTGTTGGGGAACGTAGTAATTTCAAAAAAATTCCTACGCACACGCAAGATCATGGTGATGCATAGCAACGAGAGGGGAGAGTGTTGTCTACGTACCCTCGTAGACCAAAGCGGAAGCGTTGACGCAACATAGAGGAAGTAGTCGTACGTCTTCCCGATCCGACCAATCCAAGCACCGTTACTCCGGCACCTCCGAGTTCTTGGCACACGTTCAGCTCGATGACGCTCCCTAGGCTCCGATCCAGCAAAGCTTCAAGGAGGAGTTCCGTCAGCACGACGGCGTGGTGACAATCTTGATGTTCAACTGTCGCAGGGCTTCGCCTAAGCACCGCTACAATATGACTGAGGTGTAATATCATGGAGGGGGGCACCGCACACGGCTAAGGAACGATCACGAAGATCAACTTGTGTGTCTATGGGGTGCCCCCTGCCCCCGTATATAAAGGAGTGGAGGAGGGGAGGGCCGGCCCTCTCTATGGCGCGCCCTAGGGGAGTCCTACTCCCACCGGGAGTAGGATTCCCCCTTTCCTAGTCCAACTAGGAGTCCTTCCATGTATTAGGAGTAGGAGACAAGGAAGGGGAAGGGAGAAGGGAAGGAAGGAGGGGGCGCAGCCCCTCCCCCTAGTCCAATTCGGACTAGGCCTTGGGGGGCGTGCGGCCTGCCCTTGGTAGCCCCTCTCTCTTTCCTGTATGGCCCAATAAGGCCCAATACTTCTCCCGGTGAATTCCCGTAACTCTCCGGTACTCCGAAAAATACCCGAATCACTCGGAACCTTTCCGAAGTCCGAATATAGTCGTCCAATATATCAATCTTTACGTCTCGACCATTTCGAGACTCCTCGTCATGTCCCCGATCTCATCCGGGACTCTGAACTCCTTCGGTACATCAAAACTCATAAACTCATAATATAACTATCATCGAAACCTTAAGCGTGCGGACCCTACGGTTTGAGAACAATGTAGACATGACGGAGAAACGTCTCCGGTCAGTAACCAATAGCGGGACCTGGATGCCCATATTGGCTCCTACATATTCTACGAAGATCTTTATCGGTCAGACCGCATAACAACATACGTTGTTCCCTTTGTCATCGGTATGTTACTTGCCCGAGATTCGATTGTCGGTATCCAATACCTAGTTCAATCTCGTCACCGGCAAGTCTCTTTACTTGTTCCGTAATACATCATCCCACAACTAACTCATTAGTTGCAATGCTTGCAAGGCTTAAGTGATGTGCATTACCGAGAGGGCCCAGAGATACCTCTCCGACATTTGGAGTGACAAATCCTAATCTCGAAATACGCCAACCCAACAAGTACCTTTGGAGACACCTGTAGAGCACCTTTATAATCACCCAGTTACGTTGTGACATTTGGTAGCACACAAAGTGTTCCTCCGGTAAACGGGAGTTGCACAATCTCATAGTCATAGGAACATGTATAAGTCATGAAGAAAGCAATAGCAACATACTAAACGATCGGGTGCTAAGCTAATGGAATGGGTCATGTCAATCAGATCATTCAACTAATGATGTGATCCCGTTAATCAAATAACAACTCTTTGTCCATGGTTAGGAAACATAACCATCTTTGATTAACGAGCTAGTCAAGTAGAGGCATACTAGTGACACTCTGTTTGTCTATGTATTCACACATGTATTATGTTTCCGGTTAATACAATTCTAGCATGAATAATAAACATTTATCATGATATAAGGAAATAAATAATAACTTTATTATTGCCTCTAGGGCATATTTCCTTCAGTCTCCCACTTGCACTAGAGTCAATAATCTAGATCACATCGCCATGTGATTTAACATCAATAGTTCACATCTTTATGTGATTGGTTCACATCTCCATGTGACTAACACCCAAAGGGTTTACTAGATTCAATAATCTCGTTCACATCGCTATGTGATTAAGACCCAAAAAGTGATCATGTTTTGCTTGTGAGAGAACTTTAGGGTGTGTTTGGTAGCATGTATGGACCTAGCCTAGCTGGTCTCCTCTAATACATGCTGAGTGTAGACATGCTGAGTCCATGCATTTGCTGTTGTTTGGCAGCGGTGTATGCACTGAGACATGCTGAGCTAAGACTTTGTTTGGCAGCCTGCATGTGTTTAGACATGCTGAACAATTTTGAATTCCGAATAATTTTTTTAAATGGTGAACAAAATTTAAACAAATTTTGAACATTTTTTGACAATTTAAACAAATTTTGAAATTCTGATTTTTTTAAAATTTAAACATATTTTCAACATTAAAAAATGAAATTCTGAACATTTTTTGAAAATTTAAACATATTTTGAAATTGTAATTTTTTTGAAATTTTGAACTTTTTTTGAAAATTTAAACAAAATTTGATATTCTAAATATTTTTGATAATTTAAATATTTTTTGAAAATTTAAATATATTTTGATATTATTAATAGTTTTTGAAATTTTAAATATTTTTTGAAAATTAAAACAAAATTTGAAATTCCTAACTTTTTTTGAAAATTTAAACATATTTTGAAATTCTGAACATTTTTTGAAATTTTGCATTAGACGAAGGTCGGGGCGAGCATGGTTGCCTCCATGCACCCTGTCTGGGGTGCATGAGATGGGCATAGCTCATGCACTCTACCAAACAGCGAAAAGTGGGTCGAATAGGGAACTTTCAGGCTCATGCATCCTCCGTGCAGGCTACCAAACACACCCTTAGTCAACGGGTCTGCCACATTCAGATCCGCATGTATTTTGCAAATTTCTATGTCAACAATGCTCTGCATGGAGCTACTCTAGCTAATTGCTCCCACTTTCAATATGTATCCAGATTGAGACTTAGAGTCATCTGGATCAGTGTCAAAACTTGCATCGACGTAACCCTTTACGACGAACCTTTTGTCACCTCCGTAATCGAGAAACATATCCTTATTCCAGTAAGGATAATTTTGACCGCTGTCCATTGATCTACTCCTAGATCACTATTGTACTCCCTTGCTAAAACAGTGTAGGGTATACAATAGGTCTGGTACACAGCATGGCATACTTTATAGAACCTATGGTTGAGGCATAGGGAATGACTTTCATTCTCATTCTATCTTCTGCCGTGGTCGGGCTTTGAGTCTTACTCAATTTCACACCTTGTAACACAGGCAAGAACTCTTTCTTTGACTGTTCCATTTTGAACTTACTTCAAAATCTTGTCAAGGTATGTACTCATTGAAAAAACTTATCAAGCGTCTTGATGTATTTCTATAGATCTTGATGCTCAATATGTAAGCAGCTTCACCGAGGTCTTTCTTTGAAAAAAAACTCCTTTCAAACACCCCTTTATGCTTTGCAGAATAATTCTACATTATTTCCGATCAACAATATGTCATTCACATATACTTATCAAAAATGTTGTAGTGCTCCCACTCACTTTCTTGTAAATACAGGCTTCACCGCAAGTCTATATAAAACTATATGCTTTGATCAACTTATCAAAGCGTATATTCCAACTCCGAGATGCTTGCACCAGTCCATAAATGGATCGCTGGAGCTTGCATATTTTGTTAGCACCTTTAGGATTGACAAAACCATTTTGTTGCATCACATATAACTCTTCTTTAATAAATCCATTAAGGAATGCAGTTTTGTTTATCCATTTGCCAGATTTCGTAAAATGCGGCAATTGCTAACATGATTCGGATAGACTTAAGCATAGATACGAGTGAGAAACTCTCATCGTAGTCAACACCTTGAACTTGTCGAAAACCTTTTGCGACAATTCTAGCTTTGTAGATAGTAACACTACTATCCGTGTCCGTCTTCCTCTTGAAGATCCATTTATTATCAATGGCTTGCCAATCCTCGGGCAAGTCCACCAAAGTCCACACTTTGTTCTCATACATGGATCCTATCTCAGATTTCATGGCCTCGAGCCATTTATCGGAATCTGGGCTCATCATCGCTTCCTCATAGTTCGTAGGTTCGTCATGGTCAAGTAACATGACCTCCAGAATAGGATTACCGTACCACTCTGGTGCGGATCTCACTCTGGTTTACCTACGAGATTCGGTAGTAACTTGATCTGAAGTTACATGATCATCATCATTAGCTTCCTCACTAATTGGTCTAGTACTCACAGGAACAGATTTCTGTGATGAACTATTTTCCAATAAAGGAGAAGGTACAATTACCTTATCAAGTTTTCTACTTTCCTCCCACTCACTTCTTTCGAGAGAAACTCCTTCTCTAGAAAGGATCCATTCTTAGCAACGAATGTCTTGCCTTCGGATCTGTGATAGAAGGTGTACCCAACTGTCTCCTTTGGATATCCTATGAAGACATATTTCACCAATTTGAGTTTGAGCTTATCGAGATGAAACTTTTTCACATAAGCATCGCAACTCCAAACTTTAAGAAACGACAGCTTAGGTTTCTTGCCAAACCATAGTTCACACGGTGTCGTCTCAACGGATTTAGATGGTGCCCTATTTAACGTGAATGCAACTGTCTCTAATGCATAACCCCAAAACGATAGTGGTAGATCGGTAAGAGACATCATAGATCGCACTATATCTAATAAAGTACGGTTATGATGTTCGGACACACCATTACACTATGGTGTTCCAGGTGGCGTGAGTAGTGAAACTATTTCACATTGTTTTAGTTGAAGGCCAAACTCGTAACTCAAATATTATACCTCTACGATCATATCGTAGAAACTTTTATTTTCTTGTCACGATGATTTTCCACTTCACTCTGAAATTCTTTGAACTGTTCAAATGTTTTAGACTTATGTTTCATCAAGTAGATATCCCCACATCTGCTCAAATCATTTGTGAAGGTCAGAAAATAATGATACCTGCTGCAAGCCTTAATATTCATCGGACCACATACATCAGTATGTATGATTTCCAACAAATCTGTTGCTTGCTTCATTGTTCCGAAGAATGGTGTTTTAGTCATCTTGCCCATAAGGCATGGTTCGCAAGCATCAAGTGATTCCAAAAGCCCATCAGCATGTAGTTTCTTTATGCGCTTTACACCAATATGACTTAAACGGCAGTGCCACAAATAAGTTGCACTATCATTATTAACTTTGCATCTTTTGGTTTCAATATTATGAATATGTGTATCACTACGATCGAGATCCAACGAACTTGTTTCATTGGGTGTATGACCATCGAAGGTTTTATTCATGTAAACAGAACAACAATTATTCTCTGACTTTAATGAATAACCGTATTGCAATAAACATGATCAAATTATATTCATGCTCAACGCAATAACCAAATAACACTTATTTAGGTTCAACACTATTCCCGAAAGTATAGGGGAGTGTGCGATGATGATCATATCAATCTTGGAACTACTTCCAACACACATCGTCACTTCACCCTTAACTAGTCTCTATTTATTCTGCAACTCCTGTTTCGAGTTACTACTCTTAGCAACTGATCTAGTATCAAATACTAAGGGGCTGCTATAAACACTAGTAAAGTACACATCAATAACATGCATATCAAATATACTTTTGTTCACTTTGCCATCCTTCTTATCCGCCAAATACTTGGGGCAGTTCTGCTTCCAGTGACCAGTCCCTTTGCAGTAGAAGCACTTAGTCTCAGGCTTAGGACTAGACTTGGGCTTCTTCACTTGAGCAGCAACTTGCTTACTATTCTTCTTGAAGTTCCCCTTCTTCCCTTTGCCCTTTTCTTGAAACTAGTGGTCTTGTTAACCATCAACACTTGATGTTTTTCTTGATTTCTACCTTCGTCGATTTCAGCATCAAGATTTCTACCTTGCATATTATAGTTCATCACGAAGTTCTACTAACTTGGTGATGGTGACTAGAGAATTCTGTCAATCACTATTTTATCTGGAAGATTAACTCCCACTTGATTCAAGTGATTGTAGTACCCAGACAATCTGAGCACATGCTCACTGCTTGAGCTATTCTCCTCCATCTTTTAGCTATAGAACTTGTTGGAGACTTCATATTTCTCAACTCGGGTATTTGCTTGAAATATTAACTTCAACTCCTGGAACATCTCATATGGTCCATGACGTTCAAAACGTCTTTGAAGTCCCGATTCTAAGCCATTAAGCATGGTGCACTAAACTATCAAGTAGTCATCATATTGAGCTAGCCAAACGTTCATAACGTCTGCATCTGCTCCTGTAATAGGTGTGTCACCTAGTGGTGCATCAAGGACATAATTCTTCTGTGCAGCAATGAGGATAAACCTCATATCACGGATCCAATCCGCATCATTGCTACTAACATCTTTCAACACAATTTTTCTCTAGGAACATATCAAAATAAACATATGAAAGCAACAACGCGAGCTATTGATCTACAACATAGATATGCTAATACTACCAGGACTAAGTTCATGATAAATTAAAGTTCAGTTAATCATATTACTTAAGAACTCCAACTTAGATAGACATCCCTCTAATCCTCTAAGTGATCACGTGATCCAAATCAACTAAACCATAACCGATCATCACGTGAAATGGAGTAGCTTTCAATGGTGAACATCACTATGTTGATCATATGTACTATATGATTCACGCTCGACCTTTCGGTCTCAGTGTTCCAAGGCCATATCTGCATATGCTAGGCTCGTCAAGTTTAACCTGGGTATTCTGCGTGTGCAAAACTGGCTTGCGCCCGTTGTAGATGGACGTAGAGCTTATCACACCCGATCATCACGTGGTGTCTGGGCACGACGAACTTTGGCAACGGTGCATACTTAGGGAGAACACTTTTATCTTGAAATTTAGTGAGGAATCATCTTATAATGCTACTGTCAATCAAAGCAAGATAAGATGCATAAAAGATAAACATCACATGCAATCAAAATATGTGACATGGTATGGCCATCATCATCTTGTGCCTTTGATCTCCATCTCCAAAGCATCGTCATGATTTCCATCGTCACCGGCATGACACCATGATCTCCATCATATTGATCTATATCAATATGTCGTCACATGGTCGTCTCGCCAACTATTGCTCTTGCAACTATTGCTATCGCATAGCGATAAAGTAAAGCAATTATTTGGCGCTTGCATATTATGCAATAAAGAGACAACCATAAGGCTTTTGCCAGTTGCCGATAACTTCAACAAAACATGATCATCTCATACAACAACTTATATCTCATCACGTTTTGACCATATCACATCACAACATGCCCTGCAAAAACAAGTTAGACGTCCTCTACTTTGCTGTTGCAAGTTTTACGTGGCTGCTACGGGCTTAAGCAAGAACCAATCTTACCTACGCATCAAAACAACAACGATAGTTTGTCAAGTTGGTGCTGTTTTAACCTTCGCAAGGACCGGGCGTAGCCACACTCGGTTCAACTAAAGTTGGAGAAACTGACACCCGCCAGCCACCTGTGTGCAAAGCACGGCGGTAGAACCAGTCTTGCGTAAGCGTACGCGTAATGTCGGTCCGGGCCGCTTCATTCAACAATACCGCCGAACCAAAGTATGACATGCTGGTAAGCAGTATGACTTATATCACCCACAACTCACTTGTGTTCTACTCGTGCATATAACATCAAACCATAAAACCTAGGCTCGGATGCCACTGTTGGGGAACGTAGTAATTTCAAAAAAATTCCTACGCACACGCAAGATCATGGTGATGCATAGCAACGAGAGGGGAGAGTGTTGTCTATGTACCGTCATAGACTGAAGCGGAAGCGTTGACGCAACATAGAGGAAGTAGTCGTACGTCTTCCCGATCCGACCGATCCAAGCACCGTTACTCCGGCACCTCCGAGTTCTTGGCACACGTTCAGCTCGATGACGCTCCCCGGGCTCCGATCCAGCAAAGCTTCAGGGAGGAGTTCCGTCAGCACGACGGCGTGGTGACGATCTTGATGTTCAACTGTCGCAGGGCTTCGCCTAAGCACCGCTACAATATGACCGAGGTGTAATATCGTGGAGGGGGCACCGCACACGGCTAAGGAACGATCACGAAGATCAACTTGCGTGTCTATGGGTGCCCCCTGCCCCCGTATATAAAGGAGTGGAGGAGGGGAGGGTCGGCCCTCTCTATGGCGCGCCCTAGGGGAGTCCTACTCCCACCGGGAGTAGGATTCCCCCTTTCCTAGTCCAACTAGGAGTCCTTCCATGTATTAGGAGTAGGAGACAAGGAAGGGGAAGGGAGAAGGGAAGGAAGGAGGGGGCACAGCCCCTCCCCCTAGTCCAATTCGGACTAGGCCTTGGGGGGCGCACGGCCTGCCCTAGGTAGCCCCTCTCTCTTTCCCGTATGGCCCAATAAGGCCCAATACTTCTCCCGGCGAATTCCCGTAACTCTCCGGTACTCCGAAAAATACCCGAATCACTCGGAACCTTTCCGAAGTCCGGATATAGTCGTCCAATATATCAATCTTTACGTCTCGACCATTTCGAGACTCCTCGTCATGTCCCCGATCTCATCCGGGACTCCGAACTCCTTCGGTACATCAAAACTCATAAACTCATAATATAACTGTCATCGAAACCTTAAGTGTGTGGACCCTACGGTTCGAGAACAATGTAGACATGACGGAGAAACGTCTCCGGTCAATAACCAATAGCGGGACCTGGATGCCCATATTGGCTCCTACATATTCTACGAAGATCTTTATCGGTCAGACTGCATAACAACATACGTTGTTCCCTTTGTCATCGGTATGTTACTTGCCCGAGATTCGATCGTCGGTATCCAATACCTAGTTCAATCTCGTCACCGGCAAGTCTCTTTACTTGTTCCATAATACATCATCCCACAACTAACTCATTAGTTGCAATGCTTGCAAGGCTTAAGTGATGTGCATTACCGAGAGGGCCCAGAGATACCTCTCCGACATTTGGAGTGACAAATCCTAATCTCGAAATACGCCAACCCAACAAGTACCTTTGGAGACACCTATAGAGCACCTTTATAATCACCCAGTTACGTTGTGATGTTTGGTAGCACACAAAGTGTTCCTCCGGTAAACGGGAGTTGCATAATCTCATAGTCATAGGAACATGTATAAGTCATGAAGAAAGCAATAGCAACATACTAAACGATCGGGTGCTAAGCTAATGGAATGGGTCATGTCAATCATATCATTCAACTAATGATGTGATCCCGTTAATCAAATAACAACTCTTTGTCCATGGTTAGGAAACATAACCATCTTTGATTAACGAGCTAGTCAAGTAGAGGCATACTAGTGACACTCTGTTTGTCTATGTATTCACACATGTATTATGTTTCCGGTTAATACAATTCTAGCATGAATAATAAACATTTATCATGATATAAGGAAATAAATAATAACTTTATTATTGCCTCTAGGGCATATTTCCTTCACTAACCTTTCAGAACATGAAGAAGAAAGATTAGTGAAGGTTCTGAAGAAGCACCGAGCTGCTATTGGATATACTTTTGATGATTTAAAGGACATTAGTTCCACTCTCTGTCAGCACAAAATTAGTATGGAACCTGATGCTAAACCCGTTGTTGATCACCAACGATGTTTGAATCCTAAAATGAAAGAAGTGGTAAGAACTGAAATATTGAAGCTTCTAGAAGCACGTATAATCTATCATATAGCTGATAGTAGATGGTAAGTCATGTTCATTGTGTTCCTAAGAAAGGAGGTATTAATGTTGTTCCTAATGATAAGAATGACTTATTCCACAAATAATTGTCACTAGTTATAGAATTGTAATTGATTTTAGAAAATTAAATAAAGCAACTAGAAAAGATCATTGCCCTTTACCTTTTATTGATCAAATGCTAGAAAGATTTTCCAACAACACACACTTTTGTTTTCTTGATGGATATTCTGGTTTTTCTCAAATACCTATTTCACAACCAGATCAAGAGAAAATCACCTTCACTTGTCCATTCGGAACTTATGCTTATAGACGTATGCCTTTTGGTTTATGTAATGCACCTGCTACCTTCCAAAGATGTATGACTGCTATATTCTCTGACTTTTATGAAAAGATTGTTGAGGTTTTCATGGATGATTTTTTGTTTATGAAGCTTCTTTAGATGATTGCTTAAGCAACCTTGATCGAGTTTTGTAGAGA
Organism: Triticum monococcum; assembly: GCA_034509565.1. Lineage (NCBI taxonomy): Eukaryota > Viridiplantae > Streptophyta > Magnoliopsida > Poales > Poaceae > Triticum > Triticum monococcum. Next base: position 357,036,425 of record CM067845.1, on the reverse strand, counting down.
TGCGAGCAAACTAATCTTGTCTTGAATTGGGAGAAGTGCCACTTTATGGTTAATGAAGGTATTGTTTTGGGGCATAAAATTTCTGAACGAGGTATTGAGTTGGATAAAGCTAAAATTGATGCAGTTGAGAAAATGCCATGTCCTAAAGATATCAAAGGTATTCGTAGTTTATTCGACCATGCTAGTTTCTATAGGAGATTTATTAAAGACTTCTCTAAAATTTCTAGGCCTCTTACAAATCTTTTACAAAAGGATGCTCCATTTGTTTTTGATGATGATTGTGTAAAAGCCTTTGAAACACTTAAGAAAGCTTAATATTTGCACCTATTATTCAACCACCTGATTGGAACTTGCCTTTTGAAATTATGTGTTATGCTAGTGATTATGTTGTTGGTGCTATTCAAGGACAAAGAGTTGATAACAAATTAAATGTTATTCATTATGCTAGTAAAACTCTAGACAGTGCCCAACATAATTATGCTATTATTGAAAAATAATTCTTAGTAGTTGTGTTTGCTTGTGATAAATTCAGGTCTTACATTGTTGATTCCAAAGTGATTGTTCACACCGATCATGCTGCTATTAAATATCTTATGGAAAAGAAAGATGCTAAACCTAGACTCATTAGGTGGGTTCTTTTGCTACATGAATTTGACTTACATATCACTGATAGAAAAGGAGCTGAGAACCCCATGGCCGATAACTTGTCTAGGTTAGAAAATATTCTTGATGACCCACAACCAATTAATGATAGTTTTCCTAATGAGAAATTAACTGCAATAAATGTTTCTCATAACACTCCTTGGTATGCTAACTATGCTAATTATATTGCTGCTAAATACATACCACCTAGCTTCACATACCAATAAAAGAAAAAAAATCTTCTATGATTTAAGACATTACTTTTGGGATGCCCACATCTTTATAAAGAAGGAGTAGATGGTATTATTAGATGTTGTGTACCTGATCATGAACAGGGACAAATCCTATGAAATTGTCACTCTGAAGCTTATGGAGGGCATCATGCGGGAGATATAACTGCTCACGAGGTATTGCAATCTGGTTTTTATTGGCCTACTCTCTTCAAGGATGCCCGTAAGTTTGTTTTATCTTGTGATGAATGTCAGAGAATTGGAAATATTGGTAAGCGTCAAGAAATGCCTATGAATTATTCACTTGCTGTTGAACCATTTGATGTTTGGGGATTTGATTACATGGGACTTTTTCCATCCTCTAATGGGTATACACATATTTTGGTTGCTGCTGATTATGTTACTAACTGGGTAGAAGCTATTCCAACTAGTAGTGTTGATCACAACACCTCTATTAAAATGCTTAAGGAAGTTATTTTCCCAAGGTTTGGAGTCGCTAGATATTTAATGACTGATGGTGGTTCACACTTCTATTCATAGTGCTTTCGATAAAATGATTGCTAACTATATGATGTTAACCAAAGAATAGCATCACCTTATCATCCTCAGTCTAGTGGTCAGGTTGAACTTAGCCATAGAGAAATGAAATTAATTCTACAAAAAACTGTCAATAGGTCCCAAAAAAATTGGTCTAAGAAACTAGATGGTACACTTTGGGCTTGTAGAACAACATATAAAAATTCTATGGGTATGTCTCCTTACAAAATGGTTTATGGAAAAGCTTGTCATTTGCCTGTTTAGTTAGAACATAAAGCATATTGGGCAATTAAAGAACTCATCTATGATTTCAAACTTGCCGATGAAAAGAGGTTATTTGATATTAGCTCACTAGATGAATCGAGAACCCAAGCTTATGAAAATGCCAAGTTATTTAAAGAAAATGTTAAAACATGGCATGATAAAAGAATCCAAAAGCGTGAGTTCAAGGCTGGAGAATATGGTCCTTTGTACAACTCTCGTTTTAGATTCTTTGCAGGAAAACTCCTCTCCAAACGGGAAGGGCCCTATGTTATCGAAGAAGTTTATCGATCCGGAGAAATAAAAATAAATAAAGTCGAAGGTACTAACCCGAAGGTTGTCGATGGGCAAAGAATAAAACATTATATCTCAGGTAAGCCCATTAATGTTGAAAGAAATAGTATCCAAACTATGACACCAGAAGAACACATAAAAGAAACCTTTGGAACACTCCAGAATCGTGAAAAAATAGGAGGTACATGATATGGTAAGTAAACGGACTCCGAGAAATTCGCAAAAAAATTCTATCAGTTTTGGAATATATTAAAAATTAGGAAAATAAGAAACAACCAGGAAGGCACCCCTAGTGGGCACAAGACACCAGGGCGCGCCTGGCTTGTCAGGGGCTCCCAAGTGGGTTGTGTTGTGACCGTAGCAGAAATTTAAAATTTTCTACGCATCACCAAGATCAATCTATGGAGTAATCTAGCAATGAGGGGAAGGAGAGTGCATCTAAATACCCTTGTAGATCGCTAAGTGGAAGCGTTGCAAGAACGCAGATGAAGGAGTCGTACTCGTAGCGATTCAGATCGCGGTTGATTCCAATCTAAGCGCCGAACAACGGTGCCTCCGTGTTCAACACACGTGCAGCCCGGTGACGTCTCCTACACCTTGATCTAGCAAGGGGAGAAGGAGAGGTTGGGGAAGACTCCATCCAGCAGCAGCACGACGGCGTGGTGGTGGTGGAGGAGCGCGGGACTCCAGCAGGGCTTCGCCAAGCACTACGAGAGACGAGGAGGGAGAGGGGTAGGGCTGCGCCAACAGGGGAAGAACTTCGTGTGTTGGGCTGCCCCTTTGCCTCCACTATATATAGGGGGAGAGGGAGGGTTGCGCCCCCACCTAGGGTTTCCACCCTAGGGGTGGCGGCAGCCTCAATACCCATCTGGGGTGGCGGCCAAGTGGGAGGGAGAGGAAGGCGCACCAGGCATGGGCCTTAGGGCCCATCTGCCCATAGGGTTTGCCCCCTCTTCTCTCTAGGCGCATGGGCCTTGGTGGGGAGGCGCCCCAGCCCACCTAGGGGCTGGTCCCTTCTCACACTTGGCCCATGTATGCCTCTGGGGCCCGTGGCCCCACCCGATGGACCCCCGGACCCCTCCGGTGGTCCCGATACACTACCGGTGATGCCCGGAACACTTCCTATATATCAATCTTTACCTCCGGACCATTTCGGAACTCCTCGTGACGTTCGGGAGCTCATCCGGGACTCCGAACAACATTCGGTAACTGCGTACATACTTTCCCTATAACCCTAGTGTCATCGAACCTTAAGTGTGTAGACCCTACGGGTTCGGGAGTCATGCAGACATGGCCGAGACAACTCTCCGGTCAATAACCAACAACGGGATCTGGATACCCATGTTGGCTCCCACATGCTCCACGATGATCTCATTGGATGAACCACGATGTCAAGGATTCAATCAATCCCGTATACAATTCCCTTTGTCTATCGGTACAATACTTGCCCGAGATTCGATCATCGGTATCCCCATACCCTGTTCAATCTCGTTACCGGCAAGTCTCTTTACTTGTTCCGTAACACATCATCCCGTGATCAACTCCTTGGTCACATTGTGCACATTATGATGATGTCCTGCCGAGTGGGCCCAGAGATACCTCTCCGTTAGACGGAGTGACAAATCCCAGTCTCGATTCGTGCCAACCCAACAAACACTTTCGGAGATACCCGTAGTGTACCTTTATAGCCACCCAGTTACGTTGTGACGTTTGGCACACCCAAAGCACTCCTACGGTATCCGGGAGTTGCACAATCTCATGGTCTAAGGAAATGATACTTGACATTATAAAAGCTTCAGCAAACGAACTACACGATCTTGTGCTAGGCTTAGGATTGGGTCTTGTCCATCACATCATTCTCCTAATGATGTGATCCCGTTATCAACTACATCCAATGTCCATGGTCAGGAAACCATAACCATCTATTGATCAACGAGCTAGTCAACTAGAGGCTTACTAGGGACATGGTGTTGTCTATGTATCCACACATGTATCTGAGTTTCCTATCAATACAATTCTAGCATGGATAATAAACTATTATCATGAACAAGGAAATATAATAATAACCAATTTATTATTACCTCTAGGGAATATTTCCAACAGTCTCCCACTTGCACTAGAGTCAATAATCTAGTTCACATCGCCATGTGATTAACACTCACAGGTCACATCACCATGTGACCAACATCCAAGAGTCTACTAGACTCAATGATCTAGTTCACATCACTATGTGATTAACACTCAAAGAGTTCTGGGTTTGATCATGTTATGCTTGTGAGAGAGGTTGTAGTCAACGGGTCTTGCCATTTTTAGATCCCTATGTATTTCGCAAAACTTTATGTCATATCATAGATGTTGCTACCATGTTCCACTTGGAGCTATTCCAAATTGTTGCTCCATTATACGTATCCGGTATCTCTACTCAGAGCCATCCGGATAGGTGTTAAGCTTGCATCGACGTAACTCTTTACGTCGAACTCTTTATCACCTCCATATCCGAGAAACATTTCCTTATTCCTCTAAGGGTAATTTTGACCGCTATCTGGTGATCTACTCCTAGATCACCTTTGTACCCTCTTGCCAGACATGTGGCAAGGCACACATCTGGTGCGGTACTCAGCATGGCATACCGTATAGAGCCTATGACAAAAGCATAGGGGATGACCTTCGTCCTTCCTTTTTCTTCTGCCGTGGTCAATCTTTGAGTCTTACTCAACTTCACACCTTACAACTCATGTAAGAACCCCTTCTTTGACTGATCTATTTTGAACTCCTTCAAAAACATGTCAAGGTGCGCGTTCTTTGAAAGTATCATCAGGCGTCTTGATCTATCTCTATAGATCTTGATGCCCAATATGTAAGCAGCGTTATCCAGGTCTTCCTTTGAAAATCACTCTTCAAACAACCATTTATGCTTTCCAGAAATTCTACATTATTTCAGATCAACTATATGTCATCCACATATACTTATCAGAAATGTTGTAGTGCTCCCACTCACTTCCTTGTAAATACAGTTTCTAGCAAACATTGTATAAACCTAAAAGCTTTGATCACTCCATCAAAGCATATATATATTCCGCCTCTGAGATGCATGATCTAGTCCATAGAAGGATCCCTGGAGCTAGCATACCTTTTAGCATCCTTAGGATCGACAAAACTTTGATTGTATCGCATACAACTCTTTCTTACGAAAACTGGTAAGAAAACTTGTTTTGACATCCATCTGTCAGATTTCATAATCAAAAAATACAGCTAATGCTAACATGATTCCGACAGACTTAAGCATCGCTACGGGTGAGAAATTCTCATCGTAGTCAACTCCTTGAACTTGTGATAAGACTCTTTCCCACAAGTCGAGCTTCATAGACGGTAACGTTACCGCCCACGTCCGTCTTCTTCTTAAAGATCCATTTATCTCAATGGCTCGCCGCTCATCGGGCAAGTCCACCAAAGTCCATACTTTGTTCTGATACATGGATCCTATCTCGGATTTCATGGCTTCTAACCATTTGTCAGAATACGGCCCCACCATCGCTTCTCCATAGCTCGTAGGTTCATTGTTGTCTAACAACATGATATCTAAGACAGGATTACCGTACCACTCAGGAGTAGTACATATCCTTGTCGACCTATGAGGTTCGATAGCAACTTGATCCGAAGCTTCATGATCACTATCATTAACTTCCTATTCAACAGATGTAGGCGCCACAGAAAATATCCTTCTATGTTGCATCACTCTCTGGTTGAAGTAAAGGTTCGTCAACCTCATCAAGTTCTATCTTCCTCCCACTAAATTCTTTCAAGAGAAATTCCTTCTCGAGAAAGGACCCGTTCTTAGCGACAAACAATTTGCCCTCGGATCTGAGATAGAAGGTATACCCAACTGTCACCTTTGGGTATCCTATGAAGATGTGTTTGTCCGCTTTTGGGTTCGAGCTTATCCGGCTGAATCCTTAAGCATCGCAGCCCCAAACATTAAGAAATGACAACTTTGGTTTCTTGCCAAAGCAATGTTCACACGATGTCGTCTCAGCGGACTTAGATGGTGTCCTATCTAAAGTGAATGCAGCTGTCTCTAACGCATAACCTCAAAATGAAAATGGTAGATCGGCAAGAGACATCATAGATCGCACCATATCTCATAAGGTTCGATTACGACGTCCGGACACACCATTACGCTCTGGTGTTCCAAGTGGCTTCAACTGTGAAACAATTCCACAATGTCTTAAGTGATTGCCAAACTCATAACTCAGAAATTCTCATCGATCAGATCGTAGGAATTTGATCTTCTTGTTATGATGGTTCTTAACTTCACTCTGAAATCGCTTGAACTTTTCAAACGTTTCAAACTTGTGCTTCATTAAGTAAATATACCTATATCTACTCAAATCGTCAGTGAAGATGAGAAAATAGCGATATCCACCGCACGCTTCAATTCTCATTGGATCACACGCATCAGCATGTATGATTTCCAACAAGTCACTTGCCCATTTTATTTTACCTGAAAACAGGGTCTTAGTCATCCTGCCCATGAGACATGGCTCGCATGTGTCAAGCGATTCAAAATCAAGTGACTCCAAACATCCATCGACATGGAGTTTCTTCATGCATCTTACGCCAATATGACCTAAGCGGCAGTGCCACAAGAAAGTGGTACTATCATTATTAACTCTACATCTTTTGGTGTGAACATGTGTATTACTACGACCGAGATTCAATGAACCATTCCATAGGGTGTGTGACCATGAAAGGCATTATTCATGTAAACAGAATAACCATTATTCTCTAACTTAAATGAATAACCGTATTGCAATGAACATGATCTAATCATATTCATGCTCAACGTAGACACCTGATAACATTTATCTAGGTTCAATACTAATCCCGAAGGCAGATGGAGCGTGCGATGGTGATCTCATCAACTTTGGAAACACTTCCAACACACATCGTTACCTCGCCCTTAGCCAGTCTCCGTTCAGTCCGTAGCTTTTGCTTCAAGTCAACAATAATAGTAACTGAACCGGTATCCAATACCCAGGTGCTACCAGGAGTACTAGTGAGGTACACATTAATAACACATATATACTTTGTTGAAGTTGCCAGCCTTCTTATCTACCATGTATTTGGGGTAGTTCCGCTACTAGTGACTGTTCCCCTTACAATAGAAGCACTTAGTCTCGGGTTTGGGTTCAACCTTGGGTTCTTTCACTGGAGCGGCAACTGGTTTGCCATCCATGAAGTTTCCCTTCTAGCCCTTGCCCTTCTTGAAACCAGTGGTCTTGTTAAACCATCAACACTTGATGCTCCTTCTTGATTTCTACCTTTTGCGGTCTTAAGCACCACGAACAGCTCCGGGATCAACTCCATCCCTTGCATGTCATAGTTCATCACGAAGATCTAGTAGCTTAGTGATAGTGGCTAGAGAACTCTATCAATCACTATCTTATCTGGAAGTTTAACTCCCACTTGATTTAAGTGATTGTAGCACCCAGACATTCTGAGCACATGCTCACTAGCTGAGCTATTCTCCTCCATCTTGTTGGCAAAAGAACTTGTCAGAGGTCTCATACCTCTCAACACGGGCATGAGCCTGAAATCCCAATTTCAGCTCTTGGAACATCTCATATGTCTTATGGCGTTCAAAATGTCATTGGAATCCCGATTCTAAGCCATAAAGTATGGTGCACTAAACTATCAAGTAGTCATTAGGATGTGTCTGTCAGGTGTTCACAACATCCACAGACGACGTTGTAGGGGTTTGCACATCGAGCGGTGCATCAAAGACATAAGCCTTCTGTGTAGCAGTGAGGACACTCCTCGGACTATGGACCCAGTCCGCATCATTGCTTACAATATCTTTCAACTTAGTCTTTCTCTAGGAATGTATTGAAACAGGGAGCTACAACGTGATCTATTTATCTACAACATATTTGCAAAGACAATTTAGACTATGTTCATGATAATTAAGTTCATCTAATCAAATTATTTAATGAACTCCCACTCAGATAGACATCCCTCTAGTCATCTAAGTGAAACATGATCCGAGTCAACTAGGTCGTGTCCGATCATCACATGAGACGGACTAGTCAACATCGGTGAACATCTTCATGTTGATCGTATCTTCTATACGACTCATGCTCGACCTTTCAGTCTTCCGTGTCCCGAGGCCATGTCTGTACATGCTAGGCTCGTCAAGTCAACCTAAGTGTTTCGCATGTGTTCTGAGGCCATGTCTGTACATGCTAGGCTCGTCAACACCCGTTGTATTCGAACATTAGAATCTATCACACCCGATCATCACGTGGTGCTTCGAAACAACGAACCTTCGCAACGGTGCACAGTTAGGGGGAACACTTTTCTTGAAATTATTACGAGGGATCATCTTATTTAAGCTACCGTCATTCTAAGCAAATAAGATGTAAAACATGATAAACATCACATGCAATCAAATAGTGACATGATATGGCCAATATCATTTTGCTCCTTTTGATCTCCATCTTCGGGGCTCCATGATCATCGTTGTCACCGGCATGACACCATGATCTCCATCATCGTGTCTTCTTGAAGTTGTCTCGTCATCTATTACTTCTACTACTATGGCTAACTCTTTAGCAATAAAGTAAAGTAATTACATGACGTTTATGTTGACACGCAGGTCATAAATAAATTAAGACAACTCCTATGGCTCCTGCCGGTTGTCATACTCATCGACATGCAAGTCGTGATTCCTATTACAAGAACACGATCAATCTCATACATCACATATATCATTCATCACATCCTTTTGGCCATATCACATCACACGGCACATGCTGCAAAAACAAGTTAGACGTCCTCTAATTGTTGTTGCAAGTTTTTACGTGGCTGCTATAGGTTTCTAGCAAGAACGTTTCTTACCTACGCCAAAACCACAACGTGATATGCCAATTTCTATTTACCCTTCATAAGTATCCTTTTCATCGAATCCGATCCGACTAAAGTGGGAGAGACAGACACCCGCTAGCCACCTTATGCAACTAGTGATGTCAGTCGGTGGAACCAGTCTCACGTAAGCGTACGTGTAAGGTCGGTCCGGGCCGCTTCATCCCACGATGCCGCCGAATCAAGATAAGACTAGTAATGTCAAGTAAATTGACAAAATCAACGCCCACAACAACTTGTGTTCTACTCGTGCATAGAAACTACGCATAGACCTAGCTCATGATGCCACTGTTGTGACCGTAGCAGAAATTTAAAATTTTCTACGCATCACCAAGATCAATCTATGGAGTAATCTAGCAACGAAGGGAAGGAGAGTGCATCTACATAACCTTGTAGATCGCTAAGCGGAAGCGTTGCAAGAACGCGGATGAAGGAGTCATACTCGTAGCCATTCAGATCGCGGTTGATTCCGATCTAAGCACCGAACAACGGCGCCTCCGCGTTCAACACACGTGCAGCCCGGTGACGTCTCCTACGCCTTGATCCAGCCAGGGGAGAAGGAGAGGTTGGGGAAGACTCCATCCAGCAGCAGCACGACGGCGTGGTGGTGGTGGAGGAGCGCGGGACTCCAGCAGGGCTTCGCCAAGCACTACGAGAGACGAGGAGGGAGAGGGGTAGGGCTGCGCCAACAGGGGAAGGACTTCGTGTGTTGGGTTGCCCCTTTGCCTCCACTATATATAGGGGGAGAGGGAGGGCTGCGCCCCCACCTAGGGTTTCCACCCTAGGGGTGGTGGCAACCCCAATCCCCATCTGGGGTGGCGGCCAAGTGGGGGGAGAGGGAGGCGCACCAGGCATGGGCCTTAGAGCCCATCTGCCCTTAGGGTTTGCCCCCTCTTCTCTCTAGGCGCATGGGCCTTGGTGGGGAGGCGCCCCAGCCCACCTAGGGGCTGGTCCCTTCTCACACTTGGCCCATGTATGCCTCCGGGGCCCGTGGCCCCTCCCGGTGGTCCCGGTACACTACCGGTGATGCCCGGAACACTTCCTATATATCAATCTTTACCTCCGGACCATTCCGGAACTCCTCGTGACGTCCGGGGTCTCATCCGGGACTCCGAACAACATTCGGTAACTGCGTACATACTTTCCCTATAACCCTAGCGTCATCGAACCTTAAGTGTGTAGACCCTACGGGTTCGGGAGTCATGCAGACATGGCCGAGACAACTCTCCGGTCAATAACCAACAGCGGGATCTGGATACCCATGTTGGCTCCCACATGATCCACGATGATCTCATCGGATGAACCATGATGTCAAGGATTCAATTAATCCCGTATACAATTCCCTTTGTCTATCGGTACGATACTTGCCCGAGATTCGATCGTCGGTATCCCCATACCTTGTTCAATCTCGTTACCGGCAAGTCTCTTTACTCGTTCCGTAACACATCATCCCGTGATCAACTCCTTGGTCACATTGTGCACATTATGATGATGTCCTACCGAGTGGGCCCAGAGATACCTCTCCGTTACACGGAGTGACAAATCCCAGTCTCGATTCGTGCCAACCCAACAGACACTTTCGGAGATACCCGTAGTGTACCTTTATAGCCACCCAGTTACGTTGTGACGTTTGGCTCACCCAAAGAACTCCTACGGTATCCGGGAGTTGCACAATCTCATGGTCTAAGGAAATGATACTTGACATTAGAAAAGCTTCAGCAAACGAACTACACGATCTTGTGCTAGGCTTAGGATTGGGTCTTGTCCATCACATCATTCTCCTAATGATGTGATCCCGTTATCAACGACATCCAATGTCCATGATCAGGAAACCGTAACCATCTATTGATCAATGAGCTAGTCAACTAGAGGCTTACTAGGGACATGGTGTTGTCTATGTATCCACACATGTATCTGAGTTTCCTATCAATACAATTCTAGCATGGATAATAAACGATTATCATGAACAAGGAAATATAATAATAACCAATTTATTATTGCCTCTAGGGCATATTTCCAACAGGTTGTGCCCACCTCGGGTATTTTTCGGACTCCGCTTTTCTTCCTTTTGCTTGTTTCCCAAGATAAAAAATCTTTATATACACCTCGAACCTATTGACCATCGTATCGCGGAGAAATATTTTGTTTTCTTTCCTTGCTGTTTTTGGTCAAATCTTTTAAGCCAGACAGCATGTCTTCTCCCTCCTCCAACAATGTAGAAGGGGATGCTTAGCTGATGAAGATCGAGTTGAAGAGAGAAGAAACCAAAGAAGCCTTCGGAGGGGACAAGAGCAAGGAAACTATTGGAGATCAAACGCCGGTGGTCGAGCAAGCCTTGCCTGCTGAGGAGGCAGAAGAAGATATCCTTAAACCTTACTATGATAATCTTACTCCTACTAAGATTGAATCTTTTCAGATCATCGAAACGGTTCGCGTGCAAAATAAATATCTTACTCGTGAAAATATTCTATTACAAGAGCACATCACCTTGCTCCGGAGCGTCATCTATAGATTGGAGTATCTTTTGAGCCAGAAGGATAAGATTGCTACCACTTCATCACCACCACCACCTTCTTCACCACCAAAGGAAAACTGAGTATCGGGTATGGGCACTCCCCCTGGCTTGTGCCAAGCTTAGAGGAGGTGCCCTGGTATAGTATCACCTCCATTATCTTTTGCCTTTACTTATCTTAGTTTGAACCATAGTTATCTTTTTCTATACATGAATAAAAGTTTAGATCGATCCTTTCTTTTTGAGTGTTTACTTAGTGATCCATCCTTGTAATCATGTGCGAGATATATAATAAAGTTTAGTTTGAAGTTTTGTTCTCTTTACTTTCATGTTCAACAAAAAGAAAGGAAATAAATGAAAAAAGACCATGTGCTAATCTTATGGTAAGTAGTGACATCACATAAGGAAAAGTATAAGTGGAAAATTTTATTGGAGATTTACAAACATAGCATTGGTCAATGATGCAACTCATGAAATAATTAATAAGGGAAGAGAAGATTCACATGCAAATACACCATCCTAGACATCTTTTGTGATTGTGAGCTCCCATCAAAATATTATATGCCAAAATTGTTGACATTGGACAAGGAAGACAACGTAATGATTTCTGTTTGTTCATATTCACATAGAAGTTATATTGTCATAGATCCTTCAACATGTGGTGCTTGCCCCCATCTTTGCTAGCCAAAAATTCCGCAATAAGTAGAGATACTACTTGTGCATCCAAAAACTCTTAAACCCAAATCTTGTTTTGAGAGTCCACCATACCTACCTATGGATTGAGTAAGATCCTTCAAGTAAGTTTCCATCGGTGCAATAAGGCAATAAAACTTGTTTCTAAAAGTGTTGGACCATTTGCTGAAATAGAAAATTGAGCCTTGTACGAACTTGTGATGGCAAAGAATAAAAGCGACAAACTGCATAATAAAGGTTGCTATCATAAGCAGCAATATAACTGAAGGAAATATGCCCTAGAGGCAATAATAAAGTTATTATTTATTTCCTTATATCATGATAAATGTTTATTATTCATGCTAGAATTGTATTAACCGGAAACATGATACATGTGTGAATACATAGACAAATATAGTGTCACTAGTATGCCTCTACTTGACTAGCTCGTTGATCAAATATGGTTATGTTTCCTACCCATAGACATGAGTTGTCCTTTTATTAACGGGATCACATCATTAGGAGAATGATGTGATTGACTTGACCCATTCCGTTAGCTTAGCATTTGATCGTTTAGTATGTTGCTATTGCTTTCTTCATGACTTATACATGTTCCTATGACTATGAGATTATGCAACTCCCGTTTACTGGAGGAACACTTTGTGTGCTACCAAACGTCACAATGTAACTAGGTGATTATAAAGGTGCTCTACAGGTGTCTCCAAAGGTACTTGTTGGGTTGGCGTATTTCGAGATTAGGAGTTGTCACTCCGATTGTCGGAGAGGTATCTCTGGGCCCACTCGGTAATGCACATCACTATAAGACTTGCAAGCATTGTAACTAATGAGTTAGTTGCAGCATGATGTATTACAGAACGAGTAAAGAGACTTGCCGATAACAAGATTAAACTAGGTATTAAGATACCGACGATCAAATCTCGGGCAAGTAACATACCAATGACAAAGGGAACAACGTATGTTGTTATGCGGTTTGACCGATAAAGATCTTCGTAGAATATGTAGGAGCCAATATGGGCATCTAGGTTCCACTATTGGTTATTGACCAGAGAAGTGTCTCGGTCATGTCTACATAGTTCTTGAACCCGTAGGCTCCGCACGCTTAACGTTCGTTGACGATATAGTATTTATGAGTTATGTATGTTGCTGACCGAATGTTGTTCGGAGTCCCGGATAAGATCACGGATATGACGAGGAGCTTCAGAATGGTCTGGAGGTAAAGATTCATTGTGACGCCCCCGATTTAATCATACACTAATCATACACGCAAACGTGTACGATCAAGATCAGGGACTCACGGGAAGATATCACAACACAACTCTACAAATAAAATAAGTCATACAAGCCAGGGGCCTCGAAGGCTCGAATACAAGAGCTCGATCATAGACGAGTCAGCGGAAGCAACAATATCTGAGTACAGACATAAGTTAAACAAGTTTGCCTTAAGAAGGCTAGCACAAACTGGGATACAGATCAAAAGAGGCGCAGGCCTCCTGCCCGGGATCCTCCTAAACTACTCCTGGTCGTTGTCAGCGGGCAGCACGTAGTAGTAGGCACCTCCGGTGTAGTAGGAGTCGTCGTCGACGGTGGCGTCTGGCTCCTGGGCTCCAACATCTGGTTGCGACAACCAGGTAGAAGGGATAGAGGGAAAAGAAGGAGAAAGCAACCGTGAGTACTCATCCAAAGTACTCGCAAGCAAGGAGCTACACTACATATGTATGCATTGGTATCAACTGGGATAAGGCTATTATAAGTGGACTGAACTGCAGAAAGCCGGAATAAGAGGGGGATAGCTAGTCCTTTCGAAGACTACGCTTCTGGCAGCCTCCGTCTTGCAGCATGTAGAAGAGAGTAGACTGAAGTCCTCCAAGTAGCATCGCATAGCATAATCCTAACCGATGATCCTCCCCTCGTCGCCCTGAGAGAGAGCGATCACCGATTGTATCTGGCACTTGGAAGGGTGTGTTTTATTAAGTATCCGATTCTAGTTGTCATAAGGTCAAGGTACAACTCCGGGTCGTCCTTTTACCGAGGGACACGGCTATTCGAATAGATAAACTTCCCTGCAGGGGTGCACCACATACCCCAACACGCTCGATCCCATTTGGCCGGACACACTTTTCTGGGTCATGCCCGGCCTCGGAAGATCAACACGTCGCAGCCCTACCTAGGCACAACAGAGAGGTCAGCACGCCGGTCTAAATCCTATGGCGCAGGGGTCTGGTCCCATCGCCCTTTGCACACCTGCACGTTGCGTACGCGGCCGGAAGCAGACCTAGCCTAGTGGCTTTCCAGTCCAATCCGGCGCGCGCCACTCAGTCGCTGACGTCACGAAGGCTTCGGCTGATACCACGACGCCGGGATACCCATAACTGCTCCCACGTAGATGGTTAGTGCGTATAGACCAAATGGCCAGACTCAGATCAAATACCCAGATCTCGTTAATCGTGTTAAGTATCCGCGAACACCGACCAGGGCCAGGCCCACCTCTCTCCTAGGTGGTCGGAACCTGCCCTGTCGCTCCGCCTCAAAGATCCACTCGCGGGTGCTCCTACGAGCCTACCCGTCTTTAGTCACCACATGTATCATGTATAAAGTATATAGTATATACCCGTGATCACCTCCCGAAGTGATCACGGCCCAGTAGTATAGCATGGCAGACGGACAAGAATGTAAGGCCACTGATGACAAGCTAGCATCCTATACTAAGCATTAGGTTTGCAGGTAAAGGTAACAACAGTAGTAGCAAGGACAGGCTATGCATCAGTATAGGATTAACGGGAAGCAGTAACATGCTACACTACTCTAATGCAAGCAGTATAGAGAAGAGTAGGCGATATCTGGTGATCAAAGGGGGGGCTTGCCTGGTGGTTCAGACAAGAAGGAGGGGTCGTCGGTGACGTAGTCGACCACAGGGGCATCAGCATCGTCATGGGGTCTACCGAAGAGAAGAGGGGGGGGAAGAAACAGTAAATACATAGCAAGCAAGTGCATAACAAGACAACAGGCAGAGCTAGACGTGTTCTAACGCGGTATGAGGTCATACCGGTGAAGGGGTGAACATCCGGGAAAGTATTCCCGGTGTTTCGCTTTTTCGGACAGATGAACCGGAGGGGGAAAGTTGCGTGTTCGGTATGTTAGGGATGCGTGGCGGACGAACGGGCTGCGTATCCGGGTTCGTCTCGTCGTTCTGAGCAACTTTCATGTTGAAAATATTTTAATCCGAGTTACGGATTAAAAGATATGATTTTCTAAAGATTTTAATAATTTCTGGAATTTAATTAATTATTTAAATCTAACATTATCCAAAACAGTGTTTGCTGATGTCATCATGACGTCAGCATGATGTCAGCAGTCAACAGGGGCGTTGACTGGTCAAACTGACGTGTGGGTCCAGCGGGGCCCACCTGTCATACCCTGTTAGGCTAATCAGGTTTTAGCTAAACTAATCACAGTTTAATTAGACTAATTAGTTAAATTGATTAATCTAATTATGATTAATTAACTTAATTAATTCCTTAATTAATTAATTATTTTTATTATTATTAATTTTAATTCCTTTTTTTTATTATTTATTTATTTATTTTTAACGTTCTGGGGCTGGGGCCCCGTTTGGCAGTGGCCCAGAGGGGCTTGCGGGCGAATGGGCGCGCGGGGCGCCCGTTAGCGGGCAGAGCCCACTAAGCCGGCGCAGCAGGGCGATGGTGGCCACGGCGCCGGCCAGGGGAGGCGCCGGTCGCCGTTGATGGATAGGGGAGAGGGAGGAGCAGGGCGGCGCGCGCGCGTGCACGCGGTGGCCAGGGGCGACAAGCGGCGGCGCTTCGGGTGGAGGACGCGGGCCTCCGAGCGGCGCCGCGGTGCAGTGGCCGCGTGCGCTGGGCCGGCGGTGGGCTCGCGCTGGCCGGCAAGCAGGGGCCGCGGGCGTGGTCGACGAGGACGGCCGGAGCGGGGAGGGCTGCAGGATCAGGGGGGCTGCGGCCGCGGGTGCGCGGGGAGGCGCGGGCGTACGCGGTGATAGGCGCGATGGGGAGTCGGTGACCGCGGCGAGGAGAAAGGGAGAGGAGGGAGGCGCTCACAAGGGGGGGTAGGGCACGCGGCAATGGGGGCGAGGGGGCAGTCGGGGACGAGCGGGCGACGGGGAGCAGGCTGGCGGGGTAGGAGCTCCGGGCGGCGGCGTCGTTCCACGGCGAGGAGGACGGGGCGGAGATGAGGGGGACGGGAGCGACGGCGGGGGGGGCTCCGGGCGGCGAGCACGACGCAGACGAGGTGGCGCGGGTCCCGGGCGGCGTCCTGGACGGTGAGCGCCGGCGACGGGGTTGGGGCGCCGTGCGGGACGAGGGGAGTGAGGGGCGGCGCCGGCGTCGGGCCCGATCCCGATTGGATCGGGGGGAGAGGGAGTGGGGGCGCGAGTTGGGGGGGGGGGATGGGGATCGGGTCGGTTAGGGTTGGGGGGGATGGATAAGGGGAGGGGGAGGGGCCGGTTGGGCCTGCGCCCGAATGGGCCGGCCAACTAGGCCAGTAGGCCGTGGGGGGGGGTTCCCTCTTCTTCTTCCTTTTTTTTGTCTTCTGTTTTTTTTTCTTTTCTTTATTTGTTTTCTTTTCTGTTTTCATTTAAGGTTTCTATTATTTTAGCTTTATAAAATACCAAGTTAGCACCTAAATTAGTATTACTAAATAGGCATCTGCCATAATTATTTTGGCACACTACTAATTTAGTTATATTATTATAACTTTATGAAAGACATTAAATTAATTGCTTCCCTAAGCTTTGGTTATTTTAGTGAATTAAACCATTATAAGAAATGTTGGTTCCTCCACCATTATCACTCATGAATTATGTGTCATATCCAGAACATTTTAGTTTTGATATTGGAAAACTTTTATCGTTTGACCTGATCATTGATTTGAATTTGTTTCGGTTTCGAATCAACGCGAGTTTATCAACAGTAACCGAGGTGACGTGGCATGATTAGCGTGGGATTACTGTAGCATGATTATCCGGGCGTCACAATTCTCCTCCACTACAAGAAATCTCGTCCCGAGATTTAGGAGCGGGAGTAAGGGGGTGGGGGATCTGGTTACATAATTCTAACGATTTTTCTTGGTCATAGTTGCTCTTCTCGAAGAGGTCGTTCCATTACATTGATGTCTTCATTTCTCTGCTTCAGGTCATCATGATGAAGTTGTCATCCTTTCTTCGGGAACTCCATCGTACTTACGAATAGGTAAGGGGCAGCTTTACAACAATTGAATGTTATAAGGGAAACTCATTTAGGGGGTATCCCAAGAATGATCATAAGAGTATCTCTCGAGTTGAACAATTAAAACACATCGAGAGCAAAGTAAGAAGGTACCATAAGAAGTTTGAAACGGATAGACAATCTTCGTTGCGTGAAACAAGGCAACGGTATAGGTATTGTGTTTAATACCAGAATCGATGATTTCTCGGAAGGTGGCTCGTGAATCACAAACGAGGCCAAGTGCGAGGAATTAAATTTGGAAACCGGGGGTGTATAGGAGAGTCAGGTTTCGATCCTGTGGAACTGTGGGTTATGGGCCCACCATGTGGTTAAAAGTAGGTAAAGCGTTGATGTCTTGCTCGGTCGTGATAGCAAGACATGTCAGAGGGTAGCCTATCATTTATGTTGGCAACAATGTCGGTACCAAGGGCGAGGGACGAAGAGAACCATTTTCCTGCTCGTTGAAACGAGGGGGACCAATAGGCAAAGTTCTCGTTCATCGGTGGTTACCGGAATGTCAACAACAATAGTAACAGGGTCTTACTGACAGAGTTGTACGCCGAGGTGCTTATAAAAGCAGTGACGTATTACTGCTTAGATCATATAAACCCCAAGAGGGTTAAACAGAACAATGGAAAGGAAATTATGATTATCAGATTTAACAGAAGAATGGAAAGGAAAATGTGTTTAAACACATATTTCAGGGGTATATCCTTCCCAAGGACAAACAGAGCATGATATCCGTGGCAGGATATCATGTAGAAAACCCTTTAAGTAAGGGGAGAGAAATTTCATGACAGTACCCATACAACGGTGTTTGGATAATGGTTAAAGAAAACTTAGCATTGCGCTTTCAATGCTCTTATTGAAAATCGGAGTACCACAAACATGCTTCAAGAAGCATTGACATGGTATTCAAGCAAAGGTCAGATTTTGGAAACACAAAGGATCCATCAGGAATAGCTTGTGAAATAAGTCTTACAATTTCCTCATGGAAGAATGGCTAAACTTGCTAAAAAGGATACTACAACAATAGGTCCTCCGGCCAGGTGTGCTAGGCCTGACATATCCTTACCGGGTCATATATAAAGACCAACATTATAACTCTTGGAAATAAGTTCCAACCCTCATATCTGACCGAGATTCAGATCTGATTGGTGTCACGATACCTCAGACTTAGGATGCCTGAGAAGAAAAGGTGCGGCACAATTTGACGAGATGACATTGTAAGATTCTCGGGAAATGAACTATGGAAGCGAGTTCCGAAACAAGAGTTCATCAGTAAACCAAGGAGAGGATGAGGAGGTGGCTGATAGGCTCAGCAACAAATCATCGCGATTTCCAAAGGATTGATTTCCACAATTATGTGAACAAGGAAATATCATTTGTCGGATCAAATGTCATAATGATGTATGCTCGAGGGAAACATACACAACTGAACAATGATAGAAGGGTGCAACCAGGAATCTGGACTAGGTAGCACGATCAATGTTTGAATGATGATTCAATAATCAATAGACTTAGAATGAAACTGTAGACCAATAACTTCAAGCAATAGGGGTGCTAGAAGTTTAGAATTTGCACAACACAGACCATTAGTCGGTATTCCGGTTAGAAACAATACGGAGACCAAGAGATGAACGCAAAAGGCGAGAGATATTACTATATCAAGAATTCTCAAGAGGTGGTAAAATTTACCACGACATTCTTGACATAAATGGTAGTAACATTCCAAGGTAAAGAAGAACAAATGCTGTATAGCAAGGATCTCAAGGTATAACTCAAAACACGAATAAGTTTGTGTTGGAGGGAAGGCAATAAAGTGGCCGATGATAATACAATTCATCGGGGGCAAGGATGGTATTTCTCATCATGAATTCAATTGATATCCAGGAAGACCTCATAAGGTTGATGATCTTCACGGCACATTGGTCGAGAGATTTCAAGATGTAATCAATCAGTGACAACATCAAATCAAAGGAATGATGAAGCAGAAGGTTATTGGAACCATGGGTAGGGCACAAACTTGAAATCAAGCTTGTTGTTCAAGGTGAATTGATATGCCGAGGAAGATCGACGTAAGCTTAGCTCATCATCGAAAGTTGTGCTCCGGGATTAAGGACCAGGTAGCACAGTTAAAATTTAGCATGATAATGATATAGCCGATCAGGCTAGGAATGGCATGATCGAGTACAAACTCGGACTTAAAGAAGATTATCAAGAGTTGCTGAACCGTAGGGCAGACTCGGTTCAGTTATCGGTGTCTTTGAGTGTTTAATAACTCGGAGCCCATGAAAACTGTAATCAGTGAGAATGTAGTACTTGATGAAGAACTCATAAGAAGTTATGCAGTTTCAAGATAATCTCGAGATACCAGGGGGGTAATACTCGAAGACGGATCAAAGTAGAGGTTGGACCGAGGTATTGATCCACATGAGACAAGTGCTTACACTTGCATCGAAAATGGTATTTAAAAGAGAACATGGTCGGAACCCCGATTGCAAAAGGTCAGATCCCAGATATAAGATGAACTTATACCAAAGGAATAATTTAATTTAAGAGAGGCTTTAACGATAAGATCTACATCGTGTCCATGGGCATGAACACAAGTTCAAGGTCGACTCCCAATTCTTCCATGCATAACCTTTCATTTTACTTCTCGCTTTTGATGAAGCTGTAGTATAGAAATTTTATCTAGCAAAATACCAGAAGAGTATGACTCGTGAAAACTTTCGAGTTCACATAGTTTAGAGAAGGCATATGTTCAACCCATCAGGGCATCTTAGGAGTATATACCACAAATTTCAAGAATAAATAACACCAGCTCGATAGTAGAGCATGTTTGAGAAAGCAGAGGATACAACTTACCAAAGGTATTATGTATCCGAGGAAAGGCTCACAGACTTATTGAATATGAAGGACGTTGTCGGATAAAATCCCGCAAATGATCTGGTGGTTCTCAAGGAATCTGGTGCGAGCATCGGTACTCAACCAGAGGGAGAAACAATGCAAGGAGATCAGACTTTAGAAACAACTGACTAATTCAAGGCTCAAATGCAAAGGAATTATCAATTCCAAGACAAGGGATCAGAAGCAATGCTCTGATCAGGGATGGATAAGTTGAATAGCCTTAAGGGTACAATCGACAACAATTTGATTGGTCGAGATCCAGCTCATGTTTTAAAATAACGTCTAAGCCGGAAAGATAATTTAAAAGGATCAACTGATGATTGCGTGCATTAGCACTCATGTTGAATCAATAGGATCAAAAAGACGATGCCTAAGGATACTAACGAATATTGCCAGACATATGGAAAGCATCCATAATGCAAGCAGGCAGGTATTGCAGAGCAATAAGCTACTAAGGATTCTTGAAAGATCGAATAGTATTTCGAAGACCATTGTGAAACACATGAACAACTGGGGATGAGTGGATACTCGACAAGTGCGAGGATTTAATTGAAGGGGTATTCATGTGGCAAGGAACTGCTAGGCAGTAGGCACAAAGTATCCTCGGAACAATAGAGAAGACTTCGGGGTATCTTGTAATAACAAGATCAATGGGGGATGGTCGTATGAATGGCAAGTGTAAGTAGTTATCCATAAGGATTTATCGGTGGTCGGGAATAGCAAAAGTGGTGGACACAAAGTCTCGAGAGGAATAGCAAAGAGTATCTTCGGAATCTTCTGGTGAAGCAGGCCATCATCTGGAATGAAGGGGCTCTCCGGGAGAAAGTATTTACGAGATCCTAGAGTCAAAGTTAGTAAATTCATTTTAACCCGAATAGAAGAGAGATCAGAGCCCCAGAGTAATGATCGAGGAGTAAAAGATCCTAATACCACCCAAATGGCGACGTGGGCCCATGGGCCACACAGCCATGTTAGTAAAACAGTTTTCATCGACTAGACTCCACTTCGGCCAAGGAGTTTGGAAAGGGAATTCCTACAGGCAGTCGGCTCTGATACCAACTTGTGACGCCCCCGATTTAATCGTACACTAATCATACACGCAAACGTGTACGATCAAGATCAGGGACTCACGGGAAGATATCACAACACAACTATACAAATAAAATAAGTCATACAAGCATCATATTACAAGCCAGGGGCCTCGAAGGCTCGAATACAAGAGCTCGATCATAGACGAGTCAGCGGAAGCAACAATATCTGAGTACAGACATAAGTTAAACAAGTTTGCCTTAAGAAGGCTAGCACAAACTGGGATACAGATCGAAAGAGGCGCAGGCCTCCTGCCCGGGATCCTCCTAAACTACTCCTGGTCGTCGTCAGCGGGCAGCACGTAGTAGTAGGCACCTCCGGTGTAGTAGGAGTCGTCGTCGACGGTGGCGTCTGGCTCCTGGGCTCCAACATCTGGTTGCGACAACCAGGTAGAAGGGATAGAGGGAAAAGAAGGAGAAAGCAACCGTGAGTACTCATCCAAAGTACTCGCAAGCAAGGAGCTACACTACATATGTATGCATTGGTATCAACTGGGATAAGGCTATTATAAGTGGACTGAACTGCAGAAAGCCGGAATAAGAGGGGGATAGCTAGTCCTTTCGAAGACTACGCTTCTGGCAGCCTCCGTCTTGCAGCATGTAGAAGAGAGTAGACTGAAGTCCTCCAAGTAGCATCGCATAGCATAATCCTAACCGATGATCCTCCCCTCGTCACCCTGAGAGAGAGCGATCACCGATTGTATCTGGCAGGAAGGGTGTGTTTTATTAAGTATCCGATTCTAGTTGTCATAAGGTCAAGGTACAACTCCGGGTCATCCTTTTACCGAGGGACACGACTATTCGAATAGATAAACTTCCCTGCAGGGGTGCACCACATACCCCAACACGCTCGATCCCATTTGGCCGGACACACTTTTCTGGGTCATGCCCGGCCTCGGAAGATCAACACGTCGCAGCCCTACCTAGGCACAACAGAGAGGTCAGCACGCCGGTCTAAATCCTATGGCGCAGGGGTCTGGTCCCATCGCCCTTTGCACACCTGCACGTTGCGTACGCGGCCGGAAGCAGACCTAGCCTAGTGGCTTTCCAGTCCAATCCGGCGCGCGCCACTCAGTCGCTGACGTCACGAAGGCTTCGGCTGATACCACGACGCCGGGATACCCATAACTGCTCCCACGTAGATGGTTAGTGCGTATAGACCAAATGGCCAGACTCAGATCAAATACCCAGATCTCGTTAATCGTGTTAAGTATCCGCGAACACCGACCAGGGCCAGGCCCACCTCTCTCCTAGGTGGTCGGAACCTGCCCTGTCGCTCCGCCTCAAAGATCCACTCGCGGGTGCTCCTACGAGCCTACCCGTCTTTAGTCACCACATGTATCATGTATAAAGTATATAGTATATACCCGTGATCACCTCCCGAAGTGATCACGGCCCAGTAGTATAGCATGGCAGACGGATAAGAATGTAAGGCCACTGATGACAAGCTAGCATCCTATACTAAGCATTAGGTTTGCAGGTAAAGGTAACAACAGTAGTAGCAAGGACAGGCTATGCATCAGTATAGGATTAACGGGAAGCAGTAACATGCTACACTACTCTAATGCAAGCAGTATAGAGAAGAGTAGGCGATATCTGGTGATCAAAGGGGGGGCTTGCCTGGTGGTTCAGACAAGAAGGAGGGGTCGTCGGTGACGTAGTCGACCACAGGGGCATCAGCATCGTCATGGGGTCTACCGAAGAGAAGAGGGGGGGAAGAAACAGTAAATACATAGCAAGCAAGTGCATAACAAGACAACAGGCAGAGCTAGACGTGTTCTAACGCGGTATGAGGTCATACCGGTGAAGGGGTGAACATCCGGGAAAGTATTCCCGGTGTTTCGCTTTTTCGGACAGATGAACCGGAGGGGGAAAGTTGCGTGTTCGGTATGTTAGGGATGCGTGGCGGACGAACGGGCTGCGTATCCGGGTTCGTCTCGTCGTTCTGAGCAACTTTCATGTTGAAAATATTTTAATCCGAGTTACGGATTAAAAGATATGATTTTCTAAAGATTTTAATAATTTCTGGAATTTAATTAATTATTTAAATCTAACATTATCCAAAACAGTGTTTGCTGATGTCATCATGACGTCAGCATGATGTCAGCAGTCAACAGGGGCGTTGACTGGTCAAACTGACGTGTGGGTCCAGCGGGGCCCACCTGTCATACCCTGTTAGGCTAATCAGGTTTTAGCTAAACTAATCACAGTTTAATTAGACTAATTAGTTAAATTGATTAATCTAATTATGATTAATTAACTTAATTAATTCCTTAATTAATTAATTATTTTTATTATTATTAATTTTAATTCCTTTTTTTTATTATTTATTTATTTATTTTTAACGTTCTGGGGCTGGGGCCCCGTTTGGCAGTGGCCCAGAGGGGCTTGCGGGCGAATGGGCGCGCGGGGCGCCCGTTAGCGGGCAGAGCCCACTAAGCCGGCGCAGCAGGGCGATGGTGGCCACGGCGCCGGCCAGGGGAGGCGCCGGTCGCCGTTGATGGATAGGGGAGAGGGAGGAGCAGGGCGGCGCGCGCGCGTGCACGCGGTGGCCAGGGGCGACAAGCGGCGGCGCTTCGGGTGGAGGACGCGGGCCTCCGAGCGGCGCCGCGGTGCAGTGGCCGCGTGCGCTGGGCCGGCGGTGGGCTCGCGCTGGCCGGCAAGCAGGGGCCGCGGGCGTGGTCGACGAGGACGGCCGGAGCGGGGAGGGCTGCAAGATCAGGGGGGCTGCGGCCGCGGGTGCGCGGGGAGGCGCGGGCGTACGCGGTGATAGGCGCGACGGGGAGTCGATGACCGCGGCGAGGAGAAAGGGAGAGGAGGGAGGCGCTCACAAGGGGGGGTAGGGCACGCGGCAATGGGGGCGAGGGGGCAGTCGGGGACGAGCGGGCGACGGGGAGCAGGCCGGCGGGGTAGGAGCTCCAGGCGGCGGCGTCGTTCCACGGCGAGGAGGACGGGGCGGAGATGAGGGGGACGGGAGCGACGGCGGGGGGGGGACTCCGGGCGGCGAGCACGACGCAGACGAGGTGGCGCGGGTCCCGGGCGGCGTCCTGGACGGTGAGCGCCGGCGACGGGGTTGGGGCGCCGTGCGGGACGAGGGGAGTGAGGGGCGGCGCCGGCGTCGGGCCCGATCCCGATTGGATCGGGGGGAGAGGGAGTGGGGGCGCGAGTTGGGGGTGGGGAAATGGGGATCGGGTCGGTTAGGGTTGGGGGGGGATGGATAAGGGGAGGGGGAGGGGCCGGTTGGGCCTGCGCCCGAATGGGCCGGCCAACTAGGCCAGTAGGCCGTGGGGGGGGGGGGGGTTCCCTCTTCTTCTTCCTTTTTTTTGTCTTCTGTTTTTTTTTTCTTTTCTTTATTTGTTTTCTTTTCTGTTTTCATTTAAGGTTTCTATTATTTTAGCTTTATAAAATACCAAGTTAGCACCTAAATTAGTATTACTAAATAGGCATCTGCCATAATTATTTTGGCACACTACTAATTTAGTTATATTATTATAACTTTATGAAAGACATTAAATTAATTGCTTTTCCCTAAGCTTTGGTTATTTTAGTGAATTAAACCATTATAAGAAATGTTGGTTCCTCCACCATTATCACTCATGAATTATGTGTCATATCCAGAACATTTTAGTTTTGATATTGGAAAACTTTTATCGTTTGACCTGATCATTGATTTGAATTTGTTTCGGTTTCGAATCAACGCGAGTTTATCAACAGTAACCGAGGTGACGTGGCATGATTAGCGTGGGATTACTGTAGCATGATTATCCGGGCGTCACATTCATATATTGGATGATATGGTTAGGTCAAGGGGTCAGGCCCATGGGGCTATAAGTCAGTGCAAAAGGAGTTTTGCGGAGGCCAGGGGGGCAAACGCCGGAGACCCTGGCGTCTGGCCCTGGGCCAGACACCGAGACCCATGGCGTCTGGGCCAGATGCCAAGGATTGTGGCGTTTGGTCCTGGAGTCCGAGTGGGACTCTTGCCTTTCGGGCAAAACCGACATTGAGGAGGCTTTTGCTCCAAGTTTCGACCCTAGGGCTCAAGATATAAATAGAGGGGTAGGGCTAGCACCCAAGACACGTCAAGAAACACCAAGCCGTGTGTTGGCTACCCCGTCCTCTCTAGTTTATCCTTCATCATAGTTTTCATAGTGCTTAGGCGAAGCCCTGTGGAGATTGTTCTTCACCAACACCATCACCACGCCGTCGTGCTGCCGGAACTCATCTACTACTTCGCCCCTCTTGCTGGATCGAGAAGGCGAGGACGTCATCAAGATGAACGTGTGCTGAACATGGAGGTGCCATACATTCGGTACTTGATCGGGACGGATCGTGAAGGTGTACGACTACATCAACCGCGTTGATAAACGTTTCCGCTTATGGTCTACGAGGGTACGTAGACAACACTCTCCCCTCTCGTTGCTATGCATCACCATGATCCTGCGTGTGCGTAGGAATTTTTTGAAATTACCATGTTCCCCAACAGTGGTATCAGAGCCTAGTTTATGCGTAGATGTTATATGCACGAGTAGAACACAAGTGAGTTGTGGGCGATACAAGTCATACTGCTTACCAGCATGTCATACTTTGGTTCGGCGGTATAGTTGGATGAAGTGGCTCGGACCGACATTACGCGTATGCTTACGCGAGACTGGTTCTACCGACGTGCTTTGCACATAGGTGGCTGTCGGGTGTTAGTTTCTCCAACTTTAGTTGAACCGAGTGTGGCTACGCCCGGTCCTTGAGAAGGTTAAAATAGCACTAACTTGACGAAGTATCGTTGTGGTTTTGATGTGTAGGGTAAGAACGGTTCTTGCTCAGCCCGTAGCAGCCACGTAAAACTTGCAACAACAAAGTAGATGACGTCTAACTTGTTTTTGCAGGGCAGGTTGTGATGTGATATGGTCAAGACATGATGCTATATTTTATTGTATGAGATGATCATGTTTTGTAACCGAGTTATCGGCAACTGACAGGAGCCATATGGTTGTCGCTTTATTGTATGCAATGCAATCGCCATGTAATGCTTTACTTTATCACTAAGTGGTAGCAATAGTCATAGAAGCATAAGTTGGCGAGACGAAAACGATGCTATGATGGGGATCAAGGTGTCGCGCCGGTGACGATGGTGATCATGACGGTGCTTCGGAGATGGAGATCACAAGCACAAGATGATGATGGCCATATCATATCACTTATATTGATTGCATGTGATGTTTATCTTTTATGCATCTTATCTTGCTTTGTTTAACGGTAGCATTATAAGATGATCTCTCACTAAATTTCAAGATAAAAGTGTTCTCCCTGAGTATGCACCATTGCGAAAGTTCTTCGTGCTGAGACACCACGTGATGATCGGGTGTGGTAGGCTCTACGTTCAAATAGAACGGGTGCAAAATAGTTGCACACGCAGAATACTCAGGTTAAACTTGATGAGCCTAGCATATGCAAATATGGCCTCGGAACACTGAGACTGGAAGGTCGAGCGTGAATCATATAGTAGATATGATCAACATAGTGATGTTCACCATTGAAAACTACTCCATCTCACGTGAT
This sequence comes from Triticum monococcum, assembly GCA_034509565.1. Classification (NCBI taxonomy): domain Eukaryota; kingdom Viridiplantae; phylum Streptophyta; class Magnoliopsida; order Poales; family Poaceae; genus Triticum; species Triticum monococcum. The sequence continues at coordinate 357,009,547 of CM067845.1, read as the reverse complement.
GATCGGACATGGTTTAGTTGATATGGATCACGTGATCACTTAGATGATTAGAGGGGTGTCTATCTAAGTGGGAGTTCTTAAGTAATATGATTAATTGAACTTTAATTTATCATGAACTTAGTCCTGGTAGTATTAGCATATCAATGTTGTAGATCAATAGCTCGCGTTTAGCTCCTCTGTTTTATTTTTGATATGTTCCTAGAGAAAAACTAAGTTGAAAGATGTTAGTAGCAATGCTATGGATTAGATTCGTGATCTGAGGATTATCCTCACTACTGCATAGGAGAATTATGTCCTTGATGCACCACTAGGTGACAGACCTATTGCAGGAGTAGATACAGACGTTATGAACGTTGGCTAGCTCAATATGATGACTACTTGATAGTTTAGTGCACCATGCTTAACAGCTTAGAATCGGGACTTCAAAGACGTTTTGAACGTCATGGATCATATGAGATGTTCCAGGAGTTGAAGTTAATATTTCAAGCAAATATCCGAGTTGAGAGATATGAAGTCTCCAACAAGTTCTATAGCTAAAAGATGGAGGAGAATAGCTCAAGCAGTGAGCATGTGCTCAGATTGTCTGGGTACTACAATCGTTTGAATCAAGTGGGAGTTAATCTTCCAGATAAAATAGTGATTGACAGAATTCTCTAGTCACCATCACCAAGTTAGTAGAACTTCGTGATGAACTATACTATGCAAGGGATGACGAAAATGATTCCCGAGCTTTTCATGATGATGAAATCGATGAAGGTAGAAATCAAGAAAGAGCATCAAGTGTTGATGATTAACAAGACCACTAGTTTCAAGAAAAGGGCAAAGGGAAAGAAAGGGAACTTCAAGAAGAATGGCAAGCAAGTTGCTGCTCAAGTGAAGAAGCCCAAGTCTAGACCTAAGCATGAGACTAAGTGCTTCTACTGCAAAGGGACTGGTCGCTGGAAGCGGAACTGCCCCAAGTATTTGGCGGATAAGAAGGATGGCAAAGTGAACAAATGCTATATTTGATATACATGTTATTGATGTGTACTTTACTAGTGTTTATAGCAATCCCTCGGTATTGATACTGGTTCAGTTGCTAAGAGTAGTAACTCGAAACGGGAGTTGCGGAATGAACAGAGACTAGTTAAGGGTGAAGTGACGATGTGTGTTGGAAGTGGTTCCAAGATTGATATGATCATCATCGCACACTCCCTATACTTTCGGGATTAGTGTTAAACCTAAATAAATGTTATTTGGTGTTTGCGTTGAGCATGAATATGATTTGATCATGTTTATTGCACTACGGTTATTCATTTAAGTTAGAGAATAATTGTTGTTCTGTTTACATGAATAAAACCTTCTATGGTCATACACCCAATGAAAATGGTTCGTTGGATCTCGATCATAGTGATACACATATTCATAATATTGAAGCCAAAAGATGCAAAGTTAATAATGATAGTGCAACTTATCTGTGGCACTGCCGTTTAGGTCATATTGGTGTAAAGCGCATGAAGAAACTCCATGTTGATGGGCTTTTGGAATCACTTGATTATGAATCATTTAGATGCTTGTGAACCATGCCTCATGGGCAAAATGACTAAGACTCCGTTCTCCGGAACAATGGAGCGAGCCACTGACTTATTGGAAATAATACATACCGATGTATGCGGTCCAATGAGTGTTGAGACTCACGGCGGGAATCATTGTTTTCTGACCTTCACAGATGATTTGAGCAGATATATGTATATCTACTTGATGAAACATAAGTCTGAAACATTTGAAAAGTTCATATGATTTCGGAGTGAAGTGGAAAATCATCGTAACAAGAAAATAAAGTTTCTACGATCTGATCGTGGAGGAGAATATTTGAGTTACGAGTTTGGTCTTCATCTGAAACAATGTGAAACAGTTTCGCAACTCACGCAACCTGGAACACCACAGCGTAATGGTGTGTCCAAACATCATAACCGTACTTTATTTGATATAGTGCAATCTATGATGTCTCTTACCGATTTACCACTATCGTTTTGGGGTTGTGCATTAGAGACAGCTGCATTCACATTAAAAAGGGCACCATCTAAATCCGTTGAGACGACACCGTATGAACTATGGTTTAGCAAGAAACCTAAGCTGTCGTTTCTTAAAGTTTGGGTTGCGATGCTTATGTGAAAAAGTTTCATGTTGATAAGCTCAAACCCAAGTCGGAGAAGTGTGTCTTCATAGGATACCCAAAAGTAACTGTTGGGTACACCTTCTATCACAGATCCGAAGACAAGATATTTGTTGCTGAGAATGGATCCTTTCTAGAGAAGGAGTTTCTCTTGAAAGAAGTGAGTGGGAGGAAAGTAGAACTTGATGAGGTAACTGTACCTGCTCCCTTATTGGAAAGTAGTTCATCACAGAAATCTGTTTCGGTCACTCCTACACCAATTAGTGAGGAAGCTAATGATGATGATCATGTAACTTCAGATCAAGTTACTACCGACCCTCGTAGGTCAACCAGAGTGAGATCCGCACCAGAGTGGTATGGTAATCCTGTTTTGGAGGTCATGTTAATTGACCATGACGAACCTACGAACTATGAGGAAGCGACAATGAGCCCAGATTCCGCGAAATGGCTTGAGACCATGAAATCTGAGATGGGATCCATGTATGAGAACAAAGTATGGACTTTGATTGACTTGCCCGATGATCGGTGAGTCATTAAGAATAAATGGATCTTCAAGAGGAAGACATACGCTGATAGTAGTGTTACTATCTACAAAGCTCGAATTGTCGAAAAAATGTTTTCGACAAGTTCAAGGTGTTGACCACGATGAGAATTTCTCACTCGTATCGATGCTTAAAAGTCTGTCCGAATCATGTTAGCAATTGTCGTATTTTATGAAATCTGGCAAATGGATATCAAAACTACATTCCTTAATGGATTTATTAAAGAAGAGTTGTATATGATGCAACCAGAAGGTTTTGTCAATCCTAAAGATGCTAACAAAGTGAGCAAGTTCCAGCGATCCATCTATGGACTGGTGCAAGCATCTCAGAGTTGGAATGTATACTTTGATGAGTTAATCAAAGCATATAATTTTATACAGACTTGTGGTGAAGCCTGTATTTAGAAGAAAGTGAGTGGGAGCACTACATCATTTCTGATAAATATATGTGAATGACATATTGTTGATCGGAAATAATGTAGAATTTTCTGGAAAGCATAAAGGAGTATTTGAAAGGAGTTTTTTCAATAAAGACCTCGGTGAAGCTACTTACATATTGAGCATCAAGATCTATAGAGATAGATAAAGATGCTTGATAAGTTTTTTCAATGAGTACATACCTTGACAAGATTTTGAAGTAGTTCAAATTGGAACAGTCAAAGAAAGAGTTCTTACATGTGTTACAAGGTGTGAAATTGAGTAAGACTCAAAGCCCGACCACCGTAGAAGATAGAAAGAGAATGGAAGTCATTCCCTATGCCTCAGCCATAGTTTCTATAAAGTATGCCATATTGTGTACCAGATATATTGTATACCCTACACTGAGTTTAGCAAGGGAGTACAATACGGATCTAGGAGTAGATCACTGTACAGCGGTCAAAATTATCCTTGGTGGAATAAGGATATGTTTCTCGATTATGGAGGTGACAAAAGGTTCGTCCTAAAAGGTTATGTCGATGCAAATTTTGACACTGATCCAGATGACTCTAAAGTCTTAATCTGGATACATTTTGAAAGTGGGAGCAATTAGCTAGAGTAGCTCCGTGCAGAGCATTGTTTACATAGAAATTTGCAAAATACATACGGATCGGAATGTGGCAGACCCATAGACTAAACTTCTCTCACAAGCAAAAATATGATCACACCTTAGTACTCTTTGGGTGTTAATCACATAGCGATATGAACTAGATTATTGACTGAGAACAAAGTTTGTTGGTTTCCAATAGAGTTTATGCTTTATACCAAGTGAGACATTAGGAGTAGAGATGATGTAATTAACTATGTTGGCTTCTAGATTGGACCCTAACTTATTTGATACTAAAGGCTTTGTTGTTGTAAATATATTAGGCATCAACTAATATTCAAGTACAATTTATACATATGTGAATCTACAAATATGTTAACGCTGATATTCAACTACAATCTATACATATGTGAATCTAGTACTGATATTCAACTAAAATTTATACACAATACTTACCTGTACACTGTTGGAGTGTGAGGTGGAAGAGGGAGCGGTAGTGGCCTCGGAGGTGGAGGAGTCGGCTCACGGTGGCGGTGTGATGGCCCCGTTGCTGGCAGAGGAAGCCATGGCTACTAGGGGGCACGATGGAGGAGGGCGCGGCGACGAGGGCGGACGCAACAGCGAGAGGGTCGTGCCGGAGGAGGGCCCCGACGATGAGGGCAAACACAATGGAGGAGGGAACAGCAACGAGGGCAATCGCGACGACGAGAGGGACGCGACGGAGGAGGTGGGCGCGATGACGAGGGCAGCCACCACAACGAGGGGTGTTGGGGATATTACTACTGGGCGTAAACCGGCCTATCTGGGCCGGGTTAACTTCATCAGTAGTTAAGTATGTTAAAGCCCATGAAGGTAGATGAGGGCTTAAAGCCCATGATCGGTTTAAGGCATGTAGCCATAAACCGGCGTCGGCATGTAAACTTGTATTGTAAGTTAGGAATAAGTAGAGACCAAACCGAACACGTATATGAGCCAGTGTTGGGACTCTGTAAACCGACGGGCGTCACCCATGTATATAAGGGGACGACCCGGCGGCGGTTCAAGGACAACAGACAACAACTCGAGACTTAGGCAAAGCTTGTTTGCTCCCTAGTCATCGAAACCCCATCAATTCCATCACAACTAGACGTAGGCTTTTACCTTCATCAAAGGGGCCGAACTAGTATAAACTCTCTTGCGTCCCTGTGTTCGCTTTAACCCCTTCAAGCTAACCCGTTGCGATGGCTCCACGACTAAGTCCTTTCACGAGGACATCTGCCGTGACAAAACCACGACAGTTGGCGCCCATCGTGGGGCTATCGCACGATGGTTTCAGGTTCTTGGAGGGCCGCTTTGAAGGACTCGAGGGCTACGCTGTGGGCCGAATGACTAAGAGTCGTCGCGGCAAGCTCTACATCGATGATGCAGGCTGGGGACCCGAGGCCGGCTCAGTTGAGTACGGGTACCGGGTCCCCTTTGGTGGCATACACGTCTTCATCGGCAAGATCAGTGAACCGGGCCCTGAGCCGGACATCTGCACCGACCTCGTCGAAACGGCTCAGCGTGCGCGGTCCGCCCGGGTTAAACCGGCCGTGAAGCGTGCCTTCGTGGGAGTCATCCATGGAGGAAGTTACGAGGATGGATCGGAATCTCACGGCAAGACCGTCGTTTATTCCGGCGACGAGTCATCAACCGGAGAAACCGAATCTCTATATCAGCTACAAGATGGCCGGATCGGGGGCTGTTCCGATGGCGACAGTATTCCGGACCCCTCTGATCTACCCAACCGAGTTGGAATATTCATGGCCGGCACACAAGTAGCGCTTCATTCTTCGACCGCTGCGCCAATAACCTCCGGTTCAGTAGCGGCGACGGCTGCCGGGGCAGGAAGCTCTGTATGCCCGCCGGCTCAAGTCCTATCAGATCTATTTGATGCATTGGCTGTGCTTATGGCAGAAGCTAACCCGGCGGATCAGGACGTCCACAACGCGGAGATCGCAAAGGTGAAGGAACAGATCACCCAGACCAAGGCGGACCTGGCAGCTGAGAATGCCAGGATGACCGTAGAGCGGGCCGCTTTAGAAGCACAAGCCTACAGGCTCATGTTGGACCAGAACGCGTCGCACGAAGTCATGAAGAGGAAGTACCGATCCCGTTTGCCTTTGGTTTTCGAGGCCAGAGACCTTTTCAACACCCCAGGAGCAGGAACCAGTAATCCGCTAGAGGTAAACCGGGCAGAAGCTCCTGGGACCGGCGCGCCGGTTCAGCCCCGTCTGATGAATCCGCCTCGTCAAAACACTGTTATACCTCAGGCTATTTCAACACATCCGGGTCATTACTCCAACCCGATGGACAACCTTGTTGCCGCTGCTGCACAGCTGGAGGCCATTCCAATTGAAGGTGACTCGCCGCAGGCGGTAGAGACGCGACGGGTCAAGGAGCTTCTTAGGACAGCTTTGGTCCAACAGGAAGCATACTCGTACAGCCGCGACCGGATCCACTCGACCCCTCGTCCAAGCCGGAGCTATAGCAGGCATATGGATGAACCGGCAGTGTCAAGTAATGAACGACGTGGAGCACCCCGCGGCAACAACCCGGCGGGTGGTGCTGATAACGCTCAGGAAGTGGTGGACCGGGCCCGAGCGCGTAGGGAGGCCGAGTTAGCCGCACAGTATCAGGCTCGGCAGCTTACGCCGGTTCGTCCAACTATCCCGGTTGAACCTGGTGTTACTTCTAGTTCTTTGGGGGTGCCTTGCCTTGTCCCTGCTTTACGCAATGTGCGCCTGCCCAAGGATTTCAAAGGCCCGCGCAAGGTACCAAATTACACGGCGGATCAACCCCCAGAGACATGGGTGGAGAGCTATGAGATGGCCATGGAGATGCTCGATGTGGATGATGCGGCATGTGCGAAATACTTCACCATAATGCTTGAAGGAACGGCCCGTACTTGGTTAAAAAGCTTACCAGCCAATTCTATCAGTTCATGGGCCCAATTACGAGCCCAGTTTATCAGTAATTTCAAGGATACATGTAAGCAGCCTATGTCGATAGTGGACTTAGCCGCCTGCATCCAGGAGGAAGGAGAATCAACGACTCATTCGGTGCGCCGGGTCTCACAAGTGTTGCATTCATCAGACCGCATCAACGCTGACACTGCAGTCATAACCCTAGAAGGCAACTGCCGATTTGGGCCCCTAAAGCTGAAGTTGGGACGGATGAAGCACCATTGCACTGACATGGGGACCCTCATGGCTGCCTTGGTAAAGTATGCTAATTCTGATAGTACCAAGGATCCTGAGTCTGATGATGACAAGACAGGGAAGGGAAAGAAGAACAGCAACTCCAAAGGTCAGCAGCACCACTCGGCAGGTAATGGTAGCGGAGGCAAGCGTAAAGCGGATGGCAACATGGACTTCGTGGCTAATACCAACGCGCAGGACAAGGGTCAGTGACGCAAGGGTAAACCGCCGAATCGCGGTGGAGCGCCTAACCCTAACCCGGACCACTTAAATTATCTATTGAACCAGCCCTGTCCAAAGCATGGGACGAAGGAGGTGCCAGCAAACCACCTTTGGAAGGATTGCTTCATTATGCAGGAGTTCAAGAATTCTAATGCTTTCCGGTATGATCACGACTCCGGTGATGGCTCAGGATCCGGGCCGGGTTACGGTGGAGAAAATTCCGGTTCAGGATTTAATGGTAATCCGGGTGGACATAACAATCAAAATAATCAGAACAACCAGGGTGGGTACAACCAGCAGCAGCAACAGTCGGGTTACCAGAGCAACCCGAAGCAGTTGAATAGTGGGCAGTACCATGTCTTCACCACTAGCTTGGACAAGTGAGACCGGAAGGTTCACAGGCGGGCAGTCAACTCTGTTGAACCGGCCGTGCCCCGTTATCTACGCTGGTTTGAACATCCAATCATATGGAGCAGAGAGGATCACCCTCCCCAGGTTGATAATCCGGGTCAGTTGGCTCTGGTGGTGGCGCCTCGGGTGGGAGGTTACAAGTTCACCAAGGTTCTCATGGATGGAGGGAGCGGCATTAATATCTTGTATTATGAGACCTTCCGTCGTATGGGACTAACAGATAAAAATCTCAAACCATCCAATACGGTGTTCCATGGTGTGGTACCTGGCAAGTCAGCATATCCTGTTGGTAAGATAGCTCTGGAAGTGGCCTTCGGAGATGATTATGATTCAAGGTCGGAAACATTGACGTTTGAAGTGGTGAAAATCCAAAGTCCATATCACGCCCTGTTTGGGCGACCGGCCTACGCCAAGTTTATGGCACGACCCTGTTATGTGTATTTGCAGCTCAAGATGCCGGGTCACAAGGGGACAATAACGGTTCACGGAAGCCGTAAAATCACTTTGGAGTGCGAGGAAGGCGATGCGGCCTATGCAAAGTCGGTTTGTGCCACCGAGGAGCTAAAGTATTATAAGGACAATGTTGATCCGGCGGACATGACTCCGTTAAAGAAGCCAACTACGGAGCATGATCCGGCCCTGAAGTTCAAATCGGCAGCTGAGACTAAGCTTGTTGACTTCGTGCCTGGCGATTCGTCCAAGCAGTTCAGCACCAGTGCCAACTTGGATCCGAAATAGGAAAGCACGTTCATCGAGTTCATCCATGAGAATCGGGACATTTTTGCATGGAAGCCCTCTGACATGCCAGGTGTACCGAGGCAACTCGCTGAGCACACCCTTAATGTGGATCCTAAATACAAACGGGTGAAACAGTTCCTCCGCCAGTTTAACGAAGAAAGACGCAAGGCGATTGGAGAAGAGGTAGCTAGGCTCTTAGCAGCTGGCTTTATTATTGAAGTTTTCCACCCTGAGTGGCTTGCCAATCTGGTGCTGGTCCTTAATAAAAACGGCACCTGGCACATGTGTGTGGATTACACAGATCTTAATAAGGCTTGTCCAGCAGATCCTTTTAGCCTCCCCCGTATTGATCAAATTATTGATGCTACAACGGGGTGTGAGCGTTTGAGTTTTTTGGATGCATATTCTGGCTATCATCAGATCAAAATGGCAGTTAAGGACCAGGAAAAGACGACATTCGTAACTCCCTTTGGAGCCTTCTGCTATGTGTCTATGCCCTTTGGGCTCAAGGGTGCCCAGGCAACTTATCAACGGTGTGTACAAAATTGTCTTCACAAGCAGATTGGTCGTAATGTACATGTTTACGTGGATGATATCGTGGTTAAGTCAAGGGAGAAGGAGACTCTGGTTGACGACTTGAAGGAAACCTTTGATAACCTGAGGACGTACAAGATGATGCTTAATCCGGCCAAGTGCATCTTTGGTGTATCGGCAGGCAAGTTATTGGGTTTTCTGGTGTCCAACAGGGGAATCGAGGCTAATCCGGAGAAGATCACAGCCATCACCTCCCTGGCTAAACTGAAGTGTATCAATGATGTTCAACACCTGGCAGGCCGGATTACCGCGTTAAGCCGGTTTATCAGCCGCCTTGGTGAGAAGGCAATCCCTTTGTATCAGATGTTGAAGAAGACGGATCAATTCGTCTGGAGTTCTGCTGCTGATAAAGCATTTGAGGACTTAAAGCGGCAATTGTCCAATCCGCTTGTGCTCGCCGCTCCCATTGACAAGGAGTCGTTGCTGCTATATGTTGCTGCTAATGCTCGTGCGGTCAGTGTGGCTATTGTGGTGGAGCGAAAAGAGGCAGGTAAGGAGCATCCGGTTCAACATCCGGTATATTATCTCAGCGAGGTACTCATTGAGTCCAAGCAAAGGTATCCGCATTGGCAGAAGCTGGTATACGGGGTTTTTATGGCAAGCCGGAAGCTTAAGCAATACTTCCAAGGCAGGGCTGGTCCTGGAGTTTCGGAGGCCCCGGGGCGAACTCAAATAAATCGGCCCAGTGGCGAAATACGAGGGAAAAAATGATTCCATACATTGATGGGAGCAACTAGTTAACGAACGCTCCTTCGGGAGCCTCACAACGATCAACGTCACTTGGTCTGAATCATATATCATATTCCCTCCATTTCATAATGTAGTGTGTCCATGCATTTTAAGATTTTACTTTGACCATAAATTTAACCAACATGGACGACTCCGGCGGGAGCGTGACAAATACCTTTGAATTTGTATTCGATTTTTTTTTCAAATGTATAATTTTTCAGTAAAATGATTTATGTATTATTGGTTTATTTATGGTCGAAGTTGAATCTCAAAAAACATGAACACACTACATTATGGAATGGAGGGAATAGAAGTTACTGAGCATAAACAAAAAGAGCTGACGAAAAAAAGAAAAAAGAGATGACATGCGAACGAACCTCCAAGCCTTCAGTAATCATGAGAAACAGAGTCACTCGCCATGTGCGTGTGTGCCTTCAGGTTCAGGCCTCTTGGCTGTCGGGCTTCTGCCTTCTGTACGAGATGGGCCTCACTTTTTTTATTTGCACCAATTTATCAGGGCCCATATCTATATATACACTGCAGGTTGCAGCACTAGGTCGGGGCCCCTAGTTGGGTTGGGCCCCGGGCCGTCGCCCCTGCTGCCCTGGCCCAGGGCCGGCCCTATTCCAAGGGCACCCCATTACAGTGGTCAGTTCTGCTCCCTTGGGGGATATCATCCAGAACCGGGAAGCGACTGGCCAGATTGCCAAGTGGGCTATAGAGCTTGGGTCACACGGGTTGAAGTATGTGCCTCGGACGGCGGTTAAGTCTCAAGCACTTGTTGATTTCATCAATGATTGGACGGAACTGCAAGCACCGGAAGAAAAGCCGGATCACACATATTGGACCATCCATTTTGACGGATCCAGGCAATTGGAAGGCTCAGGGGCTGGAGTCGTATTAACTTCCCCACGAGGTGATAAGTTTTGTTACGTTCTCCGCTTAATGTTCCCTTGTACTAACAATGCAGCTGAGTATGAAGCCTTGCTCCATGGTCTCCGGATGGCTAAGGAGATGAATCTAAGTCGAGTTAAGTGCTTCGGTGACTCGGACCTCGTGGCTCAACAAGTATCTGGCACTTGGGATTCCAAGGACCCACTCATGGCAGCATATCATCGTGAGGTGGATATTGTTGTAGGTCACTTTAAAGGCTATCAGGTGGACCACGTGGATCGACGGAAGAATGAAGCGGCGGACGCTTTAAGCCGGCTGGGCTCTCAGCGCAAACTGGTCCCGCCCAATGTTTTTCTGGATGTGCTGCACAACCCATCGGTCAAGCTCCCTGGTGAAGCGGATTTGGCTATTCCTGATCCGGAGGCTCAATTGGTGGCAGCTCTTCATGTCATTCCGGATTGGACGCTTCCTTACCTGGCGTACATGAACCGGGGCGAATTACCAGCGGATGAGACTCTGGCCCAACAAATAATCCAGCGGTCCAAGTCCATGACTATTGTCAATGGCGAGTTGCATCATTGCAGTGTATCAGGGGCGTTTCAACGTTGTGTGTCTCCTGAAGAAGGCTGTGAAATTTTGCGTGAGATCCACGAAGGAGATTGTGGTCACCACGCCGGTTCAAAATCTTTGGTGGCTAAAGCGTTTCGCCATGGCTTCTATTGGTTAACTGCTCATGCTGATGCAGAGAATCTGGTCAGACGATGTGACGGTTGCCAAAAGTTTTCAAGATGTGCTCATGTGCCGGCTCAAGAATTGAGAATGATTCCAATTACTTGGCCGTTTGTGACTTGGGGGCTGGATATGGTTGGGCCTTTCAAAAGGTCCAAAGATAAGAAGACCCACCTCCTGGTGGCGGTTGACAAGTTTACAAAGTGGGTGGAGGCAGAACCTGTTAGCAAGTGTGATGCGGCCACGGCGGTTCAGTTCATCAAAAAAGTGATTTTCCGGTTTGGCTTTCCACATAGTATCATCACAGATAATGGTACCAATTTATCCAAGGGTGCCATGAAGGAGTTCTGCGAACGGGAGCACATCCGGCTTGACGTTTCATCAGTGGCACACCCACAGTCCAATGGTCAAGCAGAAAGGGCTAATCAAGAGATCTTGAGAGGCATCAAGCCCCGGCTTATGGTTCCTTTGTAGAGAACATCGGGTTGTTGGGTAGAAGAGTTACCATCTGTGTTATGGAGCATCAATACTACACCCAACAGATCAACAGGATACACATCGTTCTTCATGGTCTACGGAGCGGAGGCGGTTCTCCCCAGTGATATCCGTCATGACTCACCTCGTGTGGCGGCTTATGTTGAAGCGGAAAACGAGACAGCACGGCAAGACGCTTTGGACCTGTTGGATGAAGAACGTGACATAGCAGCCGCCCGCTCGGCGATTTACCAACAAGATCTTCGTCGTTATCACAGTCACCGAGTCAGAACCAGAACCTTTCAGGAAGGAGATTTGGTGCTTCGGCTCATCCAAGATCAGACTGATATGCATAAGCTATCCCCACCTTGGGAGGGACCTTTCGTGGTCAGCAAGAATCTGCACAACGGGTCATACTATCTGATCGATATTCGAGAGCATAAAGACTCACGTACATCAGAGGAGGAGACCAACAGGCCATGGAACATAACTCATCTTCGGCCTTACTATACCTGAGCCATTGGCTCTACTTATGTACATATTATGACGATGTATATATTATGATTAAATATAATAAACCGGAACCTCAGCTAAAGCAGGGTATCTGTTCTTTTACATCATGTGTGGTTACACGGAGTTGTTCTAAAGCGGCCTCCGGTTTACCCCTTGAGTTAGCTTTTCAAAGCATCATGTTATATCACTTGGGGGCTTGGTCGTGTCCGAACCAATGCAACACCTCTTGATAGGCGAGAGCCACCAGATCACTTGGGGACTTGGTCACGTCTGAACCAGTCACGCCTCTTGATCGGCCCAAGGCCACAGAATCACTTGGGGGCTTGGTCGAACCCGAACCATTGCCATGCCTCTTGATCGGCATAAATGCCACGGTTTCATTTGGGGACCTGGCTGACTTGAACCACAGCTACACCTATCGGGAGCTTGGTCGTGTCCGACCATGGTAACGCCATCTGATCGGCTCAAATAAAGCCTCTTTTTGCAAATGGTTTTATCATTGCCTTTGCTTCACATTTTTCTTTGATAAATATTTCTTTCTTTTTGTTGCGTTTTTTAAACCAACAAAGTTTTAAGCCGGTTCAAACTGTCAATTGACGGAACACGGTCCATTTTTAATCCGAAGACTATTTGCTCGGTTTGATTTTTTTTCTTATCATCCTATTACAGAGTAACACGGTGTTTTATTATAACCCGGCATGGTTTACATGGTAAACCAGCATTATATATATACAGGAGCTGCTATCTCCTCCAATAGTGTTGGTTTATAAACCTCCGCTTCAAGATTGGCCAAGCCAACTTCATGCCCAACGATGGCAGAAAATACTTTGGAAAGTTCATCACCCAAAGGAAGAACAAGTTACAGTAATTATGCATGAAGGCATATCAAAATCAAGAGTATCGGCTAGCCTATTACAAGGCAACACGGTGCCCAAAATAAGATCATTGTTTTTTCGCAAAGGAGAAGCAGTTTAAACCGGCTTCCGGTTCAAGCTTGGTCACCAGCCTGGCCTGATGGTTGTGGGTCATCCCGCGCCGCTTCAACTTCAGCTTCTCTACCCAGCGGCTGGAAATCAACAGTTGTCCAGTCGATTCCCATTAATGCTTGAAAGGCAGCTTCATCATGGATCAGCAACGACGGTTCAATATCGGGAGCGTAAGTATGCTTACGGATTGGAGGGATAAGATTTTTCGCTTCAGGAATGGGTGCAACTACTCGCTTGTTTTGGTTGTCATATTGGGATTGATAATGAGACAAGTCTGCTTCTTCAACCAATTGACAAGCTAGCGGACGCACCTCCTGGTTCATTGCTCACAGATCCGCTTCACTAAACTCTGACCATCTTCCTTCAAGCTAGGATAGCCCTGAGCCGCTTCAACAGGATCAAAATCCGGCACCCAAGCTTTTGCCCGGATTAAGGCATTGATCGCACCGGTTCGAGCAGCAGATTTCTTCAGCTCTTCAACCCGGGCAGGAAGCATCGACAGTCTCTTCAGAGTGTCCTGAATCAAAGTGGGCACCGAATTGTTGTGGGATGCAGTAGAGATGATCCGTTGTGCACCAGTGTACAGTTGTTCGATCAATGTGTAGGCGGCTTTCAATTTCTTCCGCACATCTGACCCCAAGTGACCAATGCGTGTTCCTGAAATATTACAAAGGGTTAACAAACCGGCAGCTCTATAAGACGGCCGAATCAATCCAGAAATCAAACCAGCTTACCAAAGATAGCAGCGGTCATGGCGTGCACATGCCGCTTTATGCTAGTCAGTTCATCCACCACCGGTTTCAGTGCAACCTCGACATCTTTTGCTCGTTTGGTTAAAGCGGATTTTTCAGTGGCCCAATCCGCCCGCTCCTTCTTGAAATCCTTCTTAAGTTGTTCCATGACGCTTAAGGTGCTGGTCAACTCCTCTTTTGCTTTTGAGGTTTCAGTCTGTTGGGACTTCAGATTTTCTTGGAGATCGGCGACTTGTTTTCCTTTTGTCTTCAGCTCAGCCTGCATACAGACAGTTATATGATTCAGCAAGCAGTACAAGAATTGAAGCACCAACCACATAACAAGTTATGCACATGGCGCTTGGGGGCTAATGCCTATTTGATCTTCATATTTCACTTGATTATAAAGTCCCAAGATCAATATAAGTATTCAACTTGGCACTTGGGGGCTAATGGCTATTTGCTCGAATAAATTCTGATGCTGCGATCTCAATTACTTAAAGTCCCGGTTTAACTACACTAAGTTGAACCGACCCTTGGGGGCTACATCAGTGAATTCCGAAGCATTGGGATTTATATCAGCAACTCCCGGTTTGGATGAAGATTCTAAACCGGCCCTTGGGGGCTAGGAGAGTTAACAAGATTGAAATGTCCAAGCAAGAAAAAGTACATGAAAGTTACCTCAAATTTCTCTTTCATCATATTCACCAGACCAGCTTCATAATCATGGCTGGTATACAGCCGGTTCAGGTAGCCAGAATGAAGATCTTGGGCATTCAGAGCATCATAGGTCGCTAAGTTAACATTCCACTTGCCTTTGTCCATGGCAGCACATTCTTCTTTGGCGGTATGCTTGGATAAAACAACAGGATTGCCGGGCTCTGTACGGCCAATGCCAGTAATTACAACTTCATCATCCTTAGCATCACCGGTTTGCACTGGCGCAGTCGGTTTGTCAGCAAGCTGGGATGGACTGGTGGATCTTCCAAACCGGATGGGGCTTGTGGGCTGGTTGACAGGACTTGAGGTGTCAATAGGCCTTTCTTCAGCAATAAAATCGTCATCTTGCTGTGGTGGATCATTGGGTATATCTTCAGGAATAGCCGCTTCAAGATATGGTGTTTTACCCGGTTCAGGGACGGCGTCCTCCTCGGCCGCTTTATCCAGGCGAGCCTTCTTGCTCGGCCTAGGCTTGGCCCTGAAAGGAATAACAAAGTCAAATACAGCATATGTTCCAAGGTGATGTACCAGAAATATTATGATAAGTATAGCTTACCCAAGCACCGTTTTGAGCGGTGGCAGCTGAGTAGCCAATGACTCGCCAGAGGATGAGTGGGAAGTAACCTGATAATCGGAGTCAGATGGATTAAGAGGTTGACGAAAATAACCCGCTTTAGGAAAAGCACTGACAAGCAAATTAGAGACCTCTGAACGGCGTTTCTGAACCGGACTGTTCGGTAAACCGGCGGAGGTAACTACCTGGCCGCTGTGCCGGGTTGCGCGGCGAGCTTCGTGCTGTTGGGTCTTCATAAGAAATTTGGGATCCAAGTAAGCAAGAGGATGAGAAAATTTAACCTTCCGGTTTGCCTGATGGATTTTTAGTGAAGGCAAAGGGTTTGAATCGGAAGAGAGAGTAATTACCTCTGCAGCATCAGCATGGCTAGCTTCGGCATCATCTTGACAAATATCATCATCAATAAGGCGTATGAAAAATAAGCCAAGTGAGTCAAGCTCTACCTCAAGGTCCGGATTACCCACATCATCATCAGGGGCCGGATCAGAAGATGCAGTGGTTTTCTTCTTATGAGCAGGCCGTTTCACGACTTTATTCTTTGGCCGGGTTGGTCTTTCCGGTTTGTCTGTTTTTTCTGGCTTCTCCTGCGGAAGCTTCTTGCTCCAAAACAGATCATTGCCCTGTTTAAACAGACATTGATATCAAATAATGACCAGATATATCAATAACAGGTTCAGTAAAAAGAAAAATCAAACTCTTACAGCTGGCGGTCTGTTGGTGGCACAGAAGGGAAGCAGGCCGGTTCGAGCACAGATGTGTTCTGGTTCATTCAGCATTTTATTCACAGCCTTTGTGATTTCTTCGTCGGTGAGCTGGATGTTAGCATGTCGCAGTGGGTCATCAACACTGCCAGTATACTCGCACATCAAACCGGAGCGCTGACTAAGGGGTAGTATGCTCCACGATATCCAACAGCGAGCAAGATCAACCCCTGTTAAACCGTTGGCCATGAAGGCTCTGAGCTTGGACAATTGAGGAGCGTATTTGCTTCTCTCCTTGGCAGTCAACCTTTGCGGAAAAGGGTGTGTATTGCTAAGCCGCTCCGGACGAAAGCCAGGCAAAGGATTTTCACCAGCAGGGGAGGTGTCTTTGCAATAGAACTATGTTTGATTCCACTCTTTGGGGTGGCTGTGCAGTTTGGCGTGAGGGTATGTGACCTCTTTCCTTTTTTGAATCGCCACACCACCCAATTCCGTATTGGAACCGTCAGTAAACTCAGTACGGCAATTTAGATGGAAGCAGTCTCTGAACAACTCAACCGTGGGCTCCTCTTGAAAGAACACCTCACAAAGCACTTGGAAGTGACACATGTTTGTAACAGAGTTGGGGCCAGTGTCTTGTGGGCGGAGTTGAAAATTGGCTAAAACGTCCCGGTAAAATTTAGAACCGGGCGGCTTAAAGCCCCGGGCTAAGTGATCTACGAAAACGACGACCTCTCCTTCTTGAGGTGTGGGAGGGCATTCTTTGCCAGGAACCCTCCAATGGATGGTGTTTTTGCTGCCTAAAGCGCCGATCAGGACTAAATTGTTCAGTTGAGTCTCTGTGACGCGAGAAGGAACCCAGTTGCACTCATATACTTACTTGGCCATGATGAAATCTACAAGATAGGTGATTCCGATTCAAGAATGCATTGATTAAAGTACACTGGTATGTACAATGTTAAACCGGAGACAGCTCTATCTAAACCGGAGTTTTATGAAGCAACAGCATCTGGCGGTTCAATAAGGGGACTAATGGTATATACCGGTTTGGCAATTTTTCTACAAAGTTAAACCGCCTGGTCTAAACATTGAAACAGTCGAGATTGCAGATGAGTAAGTATGCAAAAACAGGTTTCACAAGATTATACTACAGCATTGGATCTGGAACATGTTCATAAAAGAGATAAAAAATCAAGGCCCAAAAGGAGCAGTGCCGAATCAATGAGCCATCGCTACGGATAAGATCTATGGTCTTAATATGCGAAAGTGAAAACAGAGGGTAAAAACTACTGCTACACAAAAGCAAAGATTCACAGACTCGCCTAAAGATCTAGCATATGAACAAGGAGCAGGCGATGAACACTAGAGAGCATGGAAACCCTAGAACAGATCTATAATGAAAAAGATAGAAGACTTATCAGAGCTGAGGAAGACGCGGAAGGTCGCCGCGGTGCTCTGGTACGCTCAGGGTGATGCAGCGGCCAAGGTTGGTGCAGTAGTTGACGGCGGCGGCGGAGCTCCGAAGCTAGGCGATGCGAGGAAGACGAAGCAGAAGGGCACGAAGGGGAAAAAAGAAATGACCCTTTGGTCCTATTTATAAAGAAAGGGACATGTGTCAGGCGCGAGAATCAAGGGGCCGCGGATTTGGAAACGGAGCTGTCGCCTCAATTGTCGCAGATCTATTAAACAAGAAGGTATCATGGATAGTTTCTTTATGACAGATGACGTCACTCCGGTTTACAGCAATCAGAGAAGATGACATCACAGCAGTTCACCAAACTACAAGAAGATGTTGAAGATAAAGTTTTTGCTAAAGGATTGACATGAACCTGTTCAAATCAATCTGGGCCTAATGTTGGGAATATTACTACTGGGCGTAAACCGGCCTATCTGGGCCGGGTTAACTTCATCAGTAGTTAAGTATGTTAAAGCCCATGAAGGTAGATGAGGGCTTAAAGCCCATGATCGGTTTAAGGCCTGTAGCCATAAACCGGCGTCGGTATGTAAACTTGTATTGTAAGTTAGGAATAAGTAGAGACCAAACCGAACACGTATATGAGCCGGTGTTGGGACTCTGTAAACCGACGAGCGTCACCCATGTATATAAGGGGACGACCCGGCGGCGGTTCAAGGACAACAGACAACAACTCGAGACTTAGGCGAAGCTTGTTTGCTCCCTAGTCATCGAAACCCCATCAATTCCATCACAACTAGACGTAGGTTTTTACCTTCATCGAAGGGGCCGAACTAGTATAAACTCTCTTGCGTCCCTGTGTCCGCTTTAACCCCTTCAAGCTAACCCGTTGTGATGGCTCCACGACTAAGTCCTTTCACGAGGACATCTGCCGTGACAAAACCACGACAAGGGGGGCGCGACAACGAGGGTGCCGTGACGAAGGAGCCGGGCGCGACGACGAGGGCAGCCGCGATGATGAGGGGGCCGCAGCGGTAAGGGTGTCGTCGCGGAGGAGGTGGGCGCGGCGACGAGGGGCCACGACGAAGGAGGGCTTGGCGACGTGGGTGCAGGAGAACGACCGCGGCGACGAGTGTGGCGCCATGGTGGAGGAGAGGCACGGCAGCGGCGAGGCACGAGGTTGGCGGGCACAGCGGAGAATCGAGATTTGAAACTGCCAGAGAGAGAGAGAGAGAGAGAGAGAGAGAGAGGGAGGGGTGATTTCGGGGGGAAAGTGAAACTAATTTCCATGACGAGTTTTGCTGTGGCGGGCACGCTTCAGTAACCGCCACATCTGTGTTTTGTCAAAAATGGGTATCGATTACTGCCAACTAGTGGTGTTTGACAGGAGCTGTCGGCCACTGCTATTACACGTACATGTGACAAACAAAGAAACATACGAAAGATATTACGTGTGCCGAGCAGCGCGCCCATCACTGGTGTTGAACTAGTTGTGGCAGGGAAAACTTATTACCCGCCAGTGCAAACATTCCAATAGATGTCACGCCCCTCGCCAGCCACTCGTTGGGGTTCATTTATAAGTCCTTTTCCAGTAACGGGCGCACCGCGAGTTCAACTACCTGGATGAGGAAACTGGAACCTAGGAACTTTGGCAATGTGTGCGACCATTTCAGTTTGAATTCGAGAGCAAAGGTACTGTACAGATGAGTGTTGCATGAACGATTCCAGCACAATATCAAGATGGGTTCAAAGGATTAACTCTCCGCTCCGGGACAGGTCCATGGTGGGTTCGATCATCGTGGATATCAAGATGGCGTCTTGTGCCTTGTCTTCGGTCTCTTTTATGCATGTTCGTCGGCATTGTAATATTTTAGCTTATGTTTTAGCTAAGTCTAGTTTAAACTCTGTGAGTCCTTGTGTTTTTCTTTCTGCTCCAGATTGCATCCAGGAGACTCTATGTAATCTGTTTGCTTGATTAATAAAGGCCGACGTTCTCTTAAAAAAAACGATTCCAGCACGATGCAATATCTAGCGGACTCCCTCGACTTGGCCTGATACATGGAAGGCCAAACGCAACTGTCGGCAAACATCGTGCAAACTATGTCGTCTGCATAGCATCGCTCATTCTCATTCGAGAGTGCACCATTTGGAACGCCCCCAACGGTCGGGTCGGACCAAGTTGTTGTGTGCGACCAAGTTTTGAATTAAGATTCGAGCCGGAGTCGCACGCTCCGCACGACCTCGACGTGCCCCCGTCCCACTTTTCCGTTTTGTTTTTCGTGTTGTATAACGGCTCCCTCCCTCCCCACCTCCACTTCACTACGCTTTGTATAAGCCACGCCGGCCGGTCGATTCAAACCAATTCAAACCCGACATAGCACCAAACCCTCCTCCCCCATCCCCTCCGCCTCTCCGTTTCCTCTCCGCCCGCCGCTCACCGGCGCCGCCCGAGATCCGTCTCCGAGCTCCCCTCCCTTGTCGAGGTACGACCGATCTGCTGGGCTCTGCTCCGATCCAGTCCGTTCCATTTCAACTCCTCTCTCGTCGCCTCTGTTTCCCTGTTCTGATTCCAAAATCCCCCGCTGCAGCTGCCGGCCGGCGATGGAGACCAGCACCCCTCGCAGGGCACCAGCAGCAGACGCTGCTGCGGCGTCCTCCTACGTCTCCATGTCCCCTTCCCCCTCCCACACCCCGCGCTCCTCCACCAAGGCCAAACGAACGCTCAACAACGGCGCAGCCATCGTCGCCTCCTCCCCTTCCCCTTCCCCTTCCCTTGCCAAGGGGGGCGGCGGCGGCGGCGGAGTTAACATCCAGGTCCTCCTCAGATGCAGGTATATATACTACGCGAGCGTCTCCGTCTGACCAAAACCCTTGTAGTATCCTATGCTCTTATTGCTCGTTGTTCATTACATGGTGATCTACCGAATTTGCAAGTCAGTTCAGATATTAATTTATAAATGGTGGGTTTCCTCTGTGAACGGCCGTCTGTATGAAGCACCAGTGTTTGTTCTTTATTGCCCAAGTGACAACAGCAGCTTAATGACACATATGTGAATTGGTGGATACATCTGGCGTGCTGTTTTTATATTTGATAAAACTAGAAACTAGAGTACCAATTTCTGTTTGTCGCGAAGATTGTCTGCTCTATAGTTACTGTATATTTGCATAGCCTGGTTGCCACCGTCCTTGCTTTGTTCAAGTAATTAGGATCACGAACAATGTGTACTGTCCCAGTGGGCTGTAAACTTATGGTTTGGGTATTTATTGCCGATGTAGGCCTTTAAGCAAGGAGGAGCTGAGCATAAATACTCCTGTGGTCATCACTTGCAACGAGCAGAGGCGAGAGGTTTCCGCTGCCCAGAACATTGCAAACAAACAGATTGATCGAACATTTGTATTTGACAAGGTTAACAAATTCTCCATTTAAACTGTTTCAACCTCACTTACTTCAAGTTGTATGGCATTCGTCTAATTACTCCATTACATATGAATGTAGGTGTTCGGACCAAAGTCTAAACAGCAGGATGTGTTCGACCATGCCGTTGTTCCACTTGTAGGTGAAGTTCTGGATGGTTACAACTGCACTATATTTGCTTATGGGCAGACTGGAACTGGAAAAACATACACAATGGAAGGAGGAGGGGGCAAAACACAGGTAATTCATAGTTCACAATTTACCGATGTTGTTGATGCACTGTGTTTCCATATCAGTTATAACTGCTGCTGTGTTTGTGTAGGATGGCGAGCTTCCATCTGATGCTGGTGTTATTCCAAGGGCTGTCAAGAGAATATTTGATATTCTCGAGGAACAGAGTGCAGAATACAGCATGAAGGTCTCATTTCTTGAATTGTATAACGAGGAACTCACTGATCTTTTAGCTCCAGAGGAGTCTAAATTCTCAGATGACAAATCAAAGAAGCCCATGGCACTCATGGAAGATGGGAAGGGAGGAGTTTTTGTTAGGGGACTGGAGGAAGAGGTAGTTTCTTCAGCCAGTGAGATATATAAGATACTTGAGAGAGGTTCTGGCAAAAGGAAAACCGCTGAAACTTTCCTCAACAAGCAAAGTAGTCGGTCACACTCTATTTTCTCAATCACCATCCATATCAAGGAATGCACACCAGAGGGTGAAGAAATGATCAAGTGTGGAAAGCTTAACCTTGTTGATCTTGCTGGTTCAGAGAACATATCCCGGTCAGGTGCTAGAGATGTGAGTTCCGCCTTGGGCCATTTCACTTTTGTTTCCCTACTATGATCAGGCTGTGCGATGTACTTACACTGTTGTCATCTATTACAGGGCCGAGCCAGAGAAGCAGGAGAGATCAACAAAAGTTTGCTTACCCTTGGGCGTGTTATTAATACTCTCGTGGAGCACTCTGGTCACATACCATACAGGTAAACACAAGCTTTTATGGGGCTTCCTTATGAAAATCTGCTCAATCATGGCACACCAATAAAATGCTGATCACCTGACATCTCTGTTTTGTCACGCAGAGATAGCAAGTTGACGAGATTGTTAAGAGATTCCTTGGGTGGAAAGACAAAGACTTGCATCATCGCAACCATTGCGCCTTCGGTGCATTGCCTTGATGAGACATTAAGCACACTAGACTATGCGCACCGTGCCAAAAATATCAAGAACAAACCAGAGGTTGGGCTCTTGTATCTGTTAAACTAATTCTGAATGACAAAGTCATCTTTCCTCTTGGATAGTTGAAATTAATTATGTGCACATGATTTTCCAGGTTAATCAGAAGATGATGAAATCTGCACTCATCAAAGATTTATATTTCGAAATGGACCGCCTCAAGCAAGGTATGTTTTTCCCTAGAAGTGTGCCTGAATATATGGCATTATCAACTTCATGAAAACACGAGGCAACCATCTCTTCTTTAAACCATATGCTGATCATAAGCTTGTTTTCTGAAACATAATTATAATTATGCCGAGTGTAATGTTTCATAATTATGAGGGGTTACTTGCATGTTTTCTCATATTTTTGACATCTAGCCAAGTGCTTTCATACCATGTGTTTGCCACCACACACCTAAACATCTTTAAGGAGATAACATTCAACAAGTTAAATTATCATTAAAATCCATGTTGCGGAACTATTTTTTTCTGAGGTTCCAATTCCAGTCCCTTGATCACCACACAAATCATAAAAACACATATGTAAATTCTAGGCCCAGTGAGGAGATTTTGATTGATTTTGGATCTGTCTTGGAAATAAATTATTTTTTCTGCAAACATTTTCTTCACCTTGAACATAGGCCATTTTGAGCCATATACTTTAAGTCGCTATAGTTATTCAGCTTGTTTATCTATGGCAGAACTGTATGCTGCTAGGGAAAAGAATGGTATTTATATTCCAGGGGAACAATACCTAGCCGATGAAGCTGAAAAGAAGGTACTATACTCATCGTGCTATTTATACATGTACACTAGGCTGTAAATATTCTGCTTGAGTATGATGGATAAACATTCCAGGCTATGTCAGAGAAGCTAGACCGTTTAGAGCTTTGTTTGGAGTCAAAAGACAAGGTATACCTTTATTCTTGGTGGTGAGGTGGATTTGCAATTCTTACTGATTTGAAAACTAAAATTATGATTTATAATTGTACAGCAATTAGATGAGCTCCAAGGACTGTACGATTCTCAGAAAGTGTTAAGTGCAGACTTAAGCGATAAGCTTCAGACATTGCAGGTACAGATGTTTTCTTGTCATATGCCTATGGAATGTCTGAATGATCATTCTTGTATTTACATAATTTTTCATTCATTTCCAGAAAAGGATGCAGGAAACTGAGTGCGCCCTAGCAGTCCTTGAAGATAAGTATATGCAGGCAAACAATACAGTAAAAGAGAAGGAGTATCTGATAGAAAATCTTCTTAAAACAGGTTAGAGAAAAAACCCACTTCTAAGTTTCTGTTAGTGTTTATCAAGCATGGTAGACGAGGTATCTTGTAATATGTTAAGAATTAATCCATAGTATTATCATATACAAGACACTGATTCTTTTTTACCTTACTATCTGATTTGTCGGTTTGCATGTATGCCTATACTATACATACAAAGCTCATCACTGAGCTGGGCACACACTGCATCTCCTTATACTACACTGCCCGTGTTCACTTCATTTCACTAGTTCATTACATTGTCTTCATGGAGGAAGTTCATTACATACGCAAAGGACAACACTGTAAACTGGGAACAAACTGCAGCCGTTTACACGTTACTGTCCATGTACTGTTCATTATGTGGGCTCCTTTATTTCACTAGCCCGTTATTTTGCTTCAAGATATTTGCATTGGTGGCAAGGTGTTTTGCTTACCCATCTGTGTTTTCTGTTTTAAAAATCTTTTTAGAAAAAGTTCTTGTTGATGAAGCTCACACGCTTCGAACTGAGCTGGAGAATACAACAGACGATCTATCTGGGCTATTTTCAAAATTAGGTTCATCTCCTTTCCTCCCTCTCCCCGCATTCTCCCCCTTTTTACTTTAAATATCATTTTTTTCAAACAGAAAAATCAAGAGGAATATTTTCACTTCAAATTTCATGATATACATCCATGTTATGATTTTCAGAAAGGAAGGGCAAGATTGAAGATGCAAACAAAAATATAGTTGGACACTTCCATTCTCAGCTCACTCAAGAGATGAATATCTTGCATAGAAACATCTCAACTTCGGTCTCTCAACAGGAGAGCCAACTGAAAGTACTTGAAGAGGAGATGCAATCTTTTATCACCTCAAAGGGCAAGGTATGCTAGCACAAAGACATGTCTCTACAAGTGTATTATCTATAAGCTTAACCATTGCAAACTTCCATAGGTTGCTGGAGGACTTCAAAATCAAGTAAGAGAAATGAAAGAGAGCTTCAGTTCAAGGATTGCAGAATTGCATGGCTTTGCTAATGAGCTCAACCTCAAATCCCAATTAAGCTCTGAGAAGCTTAATGCCCAAGTTAGCGCACACACATCTGATCTGAAGGATGTAAGTACACTTCATTAGCATATTTGTTTTCTGTGATTTGTTGAATACCTTGCTCTAGTTTTACTGTGATGGTTTGTTGGTAAACTTAGTCTTATTTGGTTCCTGCAGTGTTTGAAGGGCCTCTTAGCTGATGCTGACCAATTACTCATTGGGCTACAAAATGGGCTCTCTCAGCAAGAAGAGAGCTTAACTACATTAGTTGAGCAGCAACATGAGGTTTACCACGATGCTAATTATTAATTTCTCTCCAAATGTTCACTTGTGATTACAATTGTTTTAAGAAATTCTATCACACTCAAACAGGGACTCACTAGAAATGTGGAGAGAACAAAGTCTATCTCAGCAACTACAATGAATTTCTTTAGAACAATAGATGCTCATGCATTGGAACTCAAAAGGATATTAGAGGAATCGCAGGCATCACATCAAAAGCAACTTCTCCAACTCCAAACGAAGTTTGAGGTAATCGTTTGTTGTAGAATATGTAAATTCTGCACTAAGGATTTCTTTGAAAGTTTATTAGGCATAGTTCAACATCTGCTGACATGAAAAATATGGTTTTAGGTCTGTGCCGCTGATGAAGAGAAGTATCTGATGGAGAAGGTATCAGGGTTGTTAGCAGAATCAAATGCTAGAAAGAAAAATATGGTATGCGCATTCTACTTTGTTAGTACTAGCATACTTTCGTTCCATCAGTTGATATTCAGATCGCGCCACACAATGTAGAGGCTACAGTTGTGGACCTTGTGCTCGCACACGCCAGTGCACACATTATTACTTGTGACCCTCAGGTTGAAAACTTGTTGATGTGTGTTATATGTGGTCACTTCACCAGGTTCGAGATGACATAAGCAGCCTTGCTAAGACGGCTTCTGAGCGATCCAACAGTTTGCAAACTGAAACCACCAAGTTTCATGATTTCACATCTTCTATGAGTGAGCAATGGGAAGCTTACGTGGAGACAACCAAAGAGGCATTTCACAGAAACATATCCTCTGTTGAACAGAAGAAATGTTGCTTGGTGGAGAATCTCCAGCAGTGGTAAGTTTCTGACAGTGCCTACTAGATCTTGAATTTCTCTAACACAAGAAGTAACAGATATTCCCCATTCTCCAGCAAAACAAGGACACAGTTGTGCTCAGAACAATGGAGCAATGCGCAAAATTCAGTATTGGCTCTTGGAAGAAGCAATGCAGAAACAATAGGTTCAGTCATCAGGTAATTACAATTCACACTGATTAGTTTGAAGATGAGAAAACTTGATTTATGCTAAATATGTCTCTTTGAATGAAGCGATGGAAATGATGCAAACAGCCAACTTCACATGCGATTTTCATCCGCTGTCAGCACTGCTCTTGAAGATAATGATGTTTCAAGCGAAGCTCTTGTTTGCTCTATTGACGGTACTATATATCTCACCCTAAAGTTGCTCCCTTTTCAGACTGAACATTTGCATTTACATTCTCTACAAACTGTATCTTGCCAGATTCACTAAGATTGGACCGTGGGATCTGCGAGACCGTGAGACCTATCATCGCCGCATCACAGACGCAGCTTGGTGACCTTCAAAGGAGCCACCATGAGAAGACGCTGGGGATATCAGGGAATGCCAACAGATCACTGGGGGATGAGTACAAGGTGGGCATATATATCAGTCTGGGCGCCAGTTTGTTTATCAATTGGGTAGGAACTGACTTTCTAGTGTTTCTCAACGCAGGTGGATGAACCAACTTGTTCAACACCAACAAGGCGCCAGATTAACATCCCCAGCAGCCAATCGATCGAGGGCTTGGTAACTCCACTGGAAGACCTCGTCAAGTCATTCAGGGACACTAGAACTCCGTCAAAACTCGTGACTGGAAACGCGAAGCGCTTAGATTTGGCAACTGAGATGGAGAGAGTTCCTCTCACTACAATTAACTAGACACAAGGCACGAACTTTTTTACATGTTCTGAGATGTCGGGGGCTGATTTTGTAGTTCGAAGATCAACCTTGGAGGCTGTATGGCCTGAGCTAGTTGATCTCTGTCGTAGAAGACAACAACAAATGTAATATTATTATGCAACTGCTGTAGCACTTCTATCCTGGCATTGCGAAGTTGGGTAATTTCTTGTGGCAGCTGCAAAAAGGGTGTGTTTGGTAGCATATATGGACCTAGCCTAGCTGTTCTCCTCTAATACATGTTGAGTCCATGCATTTGCTGTTGTTTGGCAGCGGTGTATGCACTGAGACATGCTGAGCTGAGACTTTGTTTGGCAGCCTGCATGTGTTTAGACATGCTGAACAATTTTGAATTCCGAATAATTTTTTTTAAATGGTGAACAAAATTTAAACAAATTTTGAACATTTTTTGACAATTTAAACAAATTTTGAAATTCTGATTTTTTTAAATTTAAACATATTTTGAACATTAAAAATGAAATTCTGAACATTTTTTGAAAATTTAAACATATTTTGAAATTGTAAATTTTTTTGAAATTTTGAACTTTTTTGAAAATTTAAACAAAATTTGATATTCTAAATATTTTTGATAATTTAAATATTTTTGAAAATTTAAATATATTTTGATATTATTAATAGTTTTTGAAATTTTAAATATTTTTTGAAAATTAAAACAAAATTTGAAATTCCTAACTTTTTTGAAAATTTAAACATATTTTGAAATTCTGAACATTTTTTGAAATTTTGCATTAGACGAAGGTCGGGGCGAGCATTGCTGCCTCCATGCACCCTGTCTGGGGTGCATGAGATGGGCATAGCTGAGGGCCTTTTTTTGCATCAGATGAGCATAGCCCAAGTGAGCTCATGCACTCTATCAAACAGCGAAAAGTGGGTCGAATAGGGAACTTTCAGGCTCATGCATCCTCCGTGCAGACTACCAAACACACCCAAAAGAACGCGAGCTCTTGTGGCAGATCACGGTGAATAATTTTTTCTCCCAAACAAGCTTAACCAAGAAGCGGTCTTCCAAAAAACAATGGTCATCAACTGAAAGCTTGCCATGTGTGGCTAGGGGCTCCCCATGATCCCCTATTATACCTGTAAACCTCGAGACAATCTAATAAAGTGTGGTTTACTGCTAGAAAAAATCAACTGAAAGCTTTTGGATTTGCTAGTTTTCATCTAGATGAAAATTATCTACATCTCATAAATTGGCCACCACACGATCTAGCTGCTTTAAAATACATGCAAATCTGTCTGATCCCACATCGTCTTTTTTTCTTTTTCTGTCAGATCTATGCAAAAGTCCATTGTGAATATAAAGCATCTCAAAACATAGTAAAAAGAGAGGTGCTATACGCACGATAAATTTGCACGATAGGTAGACGATGATGGAATCCGGCCGGATATGCATATGACTGAGAACAGCAGTAGCCACTGGATTTGCTTGTCGTGCACAGGTCGGGCACAAGTATCGTGCGTGAAGCTGTTCCGTAGTAAAAAGAGAGGTGCTATACACACGATAAATTTGCACGATAGGTAAACAATGATGGAATCCGGCCGGACATGCATATGACTGAGAACAACAGTAGCCACTGGATTTGCTTGTCGTGCACAGGTCGGGCACAAGTATCATGCATGAAGTTGTTTCGTAGTAAAAAGAGAGGTGCTATACACATGATAAATTTGCACGATAGGTAGACGGCGATGGAATCCGGACAGACATGCATATGACTGAGAACAACAGTAGCCATTGGATTTGCTTGTCGTGCACAAGTCGGGCACAAGTATCGTGCGTGAAGCTGTTTCGTAGTAAAAAGAGAGGTACTGTACACACGATAAATTTGCACGATAGGTAGATGACGATGGAATCCGGCCGAACATGCATATGACTGAGAACAGCAGTAGCCATTGGATTTGCTTGTCGTGCACAGGTCGGGCACAAGTATCGTGCGTGAAGTTGTTTCGTAGTAAAAAGAGAGGCGCTATACACACGAAAAATTTGCATGATAGGTAGACGACGATGGAATCCGGCCGAAGAGTCAATACTGCCGCCAAAACGAGTCGTCGACACGCCGCTGTCGTTGCTCCCTTACTGAAGCTAGCATGACCTTTGCATAGATCTGAAACACCTGACACCAAATCTCGCCACATGATGAGAATCTCAAACCTTACTGTCCCAAGAAGATAACAAGAAACTATGCCGGAGCTCCGTTGACTACGTCCAAATGAACGAACTTGAGGTAGATCCAAGCCCGAAAAACACACATGAAGAAAAAGCACCACCATCGATCTGCGCGCTCTATTTTAACCACCACATCCAGTGCGAATACTATATTTCGCTTATCGTGTGTATAGCATCCGTCTCGCCCGTAGCGCCCTGCAATGATGATGCGTATGAGTTGGCCTACTATATGTGCGTTCATTCGATTTAGGTCTGATTGTTACTGCGTTCCCACCCCCCCCCCCCCCCCCCCCCCCCTCTTTCTAATTTCTTTTCTGTTGCTTTTTCCTTTGGTTTTTTGTTTCTTCTTAGGTTTTCATTGCTTTTTCTTTGTTATACTCCGATTTTCTTTGTTTTCTCACCCTTTTTGTTTTCCTCCTTTCTTCGTTTTCTATTTTTTTATTTCTATACTTCCTCCGTTTCCTCACTCTCCTTTTTGTTTTTTTCTTGGTTTTTATGGGTATTTTTTCAGCACATGTCTACCTTTTCTCAGTCAAAGTGTACATTTTTAGTGAGGACATTAAACATTTTTGTGATCTACGTTCGACTTTTTCAAATACATGACACATATTTTTTAAATACATGTTTAAACACTTTCTGAATACACAATAACATTTTCCAAATTATGCGTTGGTACATTTTTAATGGTAATAAACAAAATTTAAACTACACAAACATATTTTTACATTGCATAACTTTTTTATAATGTGACAAACATTTTTTCAAATGCGAGAATATTTCTTTTAAATTCCATTTATATTTTTTAAATGGAAACAAACAATTTTTTGAACTACTTGATTTTTTTACATCGTGTTAAAATGACAATAAATATTTTTAACTACTCGAACATTCTTTTAATCGTATAACATTTTTTAAATGTCACAATTTTTTTAATAAAAATGCAAAATATTTCTTCAAAATGGCATGTACATTTTTTGGATGGCAATAAACATTTTTTAACCTACACAGGCAAATTTTAACATTTGTATAAACATTTTCCAACTGTCATGAATAATTTTTTGAAACATGAGAATATTTCTTTAAAATGGGACATCAAAATTTTAATGGTAAGAAACATTTTTATATCACATAAACATTATTTTTATATTATATAATTCGTTTTACAAAATTCACATACATCTTTTGAAACGTGGGAACATTTTTGCATTGTGAAGAGCAGTTTTTGAAAATCTATCAACATTTTTAAAATTGTGTTAACGAATTTTTTATACGATGGTAATGTTTTGTAATTGCAGGATTTAAAAAAGTGTAAATATATATTTTCTTAATTGATTTAATTAACATATAAATAAAAAGTTAAAACCGGATTTGGTGTGATGTAATCTTGATGTCACCATCATGTCAGCGTTGCCAAACCAGGTCCCTACTAGGCCGGCCCATCAGTGGCTCTTGAAGGCAGCCGAGCGTGTGAGGCTGCCTTCTGCCTCGCTATAAGCAAGGCATAGCCGGGAGGTATTTCCTAAACGGCGCCTGTAGCGCCTGTTTCTTCCTTATTTACAATACAGCGCACACCCTCTCGTTAATTTAGGCCGGCCCACTTTTACTGAGACATGGACTCGAACCTGCGCCCCGCGAATTCACATGTCGACTCGATAGTCACTGCGCCACATAGCTCCATGTGATTATTTTCATGTTTTGAACTCTTTTCTTTCATACTCTTTTTTTTTCTATTTTTCTCTGTCCCTTTCTCTTTCTTTTTTCAGATTCATGAACTTTTTCTTCAAATAGATACATATTTTTTACAAAATCCATGAAATTTTTGCAAAAAAAAGATTTCAAAATTTTTGTACTTTTTCAAAATCGACCAACTTATTCCAGAATTCGTGAACTTTTTTCAAAGTCAATGAACTTATTCCAGAATTCGTGAACCTTTTTCAAAGTCGATAAACTTTTTTAAAATTCATGAATTTTTTCCAAAGTTTAATGAACTTTGTTCAAAATCGGTGAACTTTTTAAAAAAATCCACAAGCATTTTTGTTTTGAATTTATTTTCAAAACGATGATTTTTTTTCCAATTTGATGAACTTATTTCAAATTCAGTGAACTTCTTTCAAAATCAATGAACTTTTTTCCGAAATCGATGAATTTTTTTCCAAAATCGGTGAACTTTTTTTCAAATTCGATGAACTATTTCCAAAGTCAGGGAACATTTTTTAAAACTGATGAACTGCTTTAGAATTTGTGAACTTGTTTATAATTTGATGAACTTTTTTCGAAATTGATGAACTTTTCTTCAATTTAATGAACTTTTTTTAAAAATGTGAACTCTTTTTTAGATTCACGAATATTTTCAAATTCATGAACTGTTTCTAATGCACAATTTTTTTCCAAATTCCTGACTTATTTTTATTCACGACTTTTTTCAAATTCATGAACTGGTTTCAATGTTTGAAAAGTCAACGGTGCATTGGCACGTTTTTTTAGCAACCACCGACCGAGGGCGCTCGAGCGAGTTGCGTGTACAGCGATAGATCGAGCGGTCGCTGGTTCTTGGTGGGCCGGCCCAATACACCAGCCACGTGAGCGCCGGCTGGCCAACTGGCGCTTAACGCGCCCTTTAGGAGCTCCCCACATCCAGCCCCGCATTGATGTGCCCCATTCTTCGGGTTGAACACATGTTTTTTTCCGTGTCTGTTGCATGGGTTGTTTTTGTTTTTTAAGCATCAGTACAGACACAAGCGCTCATATACACGCGCATACACTCACTTCTATGAACGCACATACGTACACCCTACCCTTATGAGCACCTCCGAGAGACTGAGCCGGCATATCATCTTGAGATTTACGAAGTCACCGTAGGCGCCTCGTCGTCGACGGGAACGTCTCCTCACACTAAAAGCGCATCGCCGGAAATCCTGAAAGAAATCCAGGAATAATGCGAGCACCAGGATTTGAATTCTAGTGGATTGGGGATACCACTGTCCACCTAACCAACTCAATCACAGGTTGATTCGCTGGGTTGTTTTTGTTATAAGCATCTGTTTCACCCCGTGGGCTGCGTTTTTTTCAAGTATATGTTGTCGTTGTATAATTGGAAGAGTCCATATTTTTTCGTTTTATTCTTCACCATTATGTAAACGACCTTGCTGTTATTTGAGGAATAAAGTTATTATGCTAAAATAATAATCCTATTTGGTACTTAACACGCGGGCCCATCGAAGCATTTTGCATTCCTGGTTTGGGTTGGCGTTGGGAAGCTTCTGGGCTTCTGTTCCATTTTTCCTCTTTTCTTTTTTATTTGGCTTTGTCGATTTATTCACTCGCTTTTATTTATTTTCCTTTTTATTTTTTATTTCCCCCCTTTTTATTTCCCCCTTTCTATTTCTCATGAAAGTTTTATTCAAATCATTTTTTTCAAATGCACGAACCTTTTTCAAATCAGCAAAGATTCTTTCAAATTTACAAACTTTTTTAAAATTCGTGAACATCTTTTCAAATTCTTGAACTTATTCAAATTTGTGAAGTTTATCAAATTCATGAACTTTTTCAAATCTGTAAAATTGTTTAAAATACCCGAACTTTTTTCAAAGTGCGTAGTTTTTTAAAATTCGTGAATTTTTTCTTCATATTCTTAACCCTTTCATGAATATTTTTTTCAAATCTGACATATACGATCAATTGTAAATCCGTTTTTCAAATTCATGATTTTTCTCAAAATTGCAAAGTTGTTATTAATTCATGATTTTTTAATTCTTAAGTGCACAAATTAGTGTTAAACTATATAGAAAACCTATGGCCATGTTAGTATAGTAGGAAATAGCAAATAAAAAACCACCGAACCTCGTGAGCGAGAGAGTAGGCGCGAGAGAAAGAGGTGACACTATTGGGTCGCGACCCACAAAGAAATCTAGCGAGCACCAGTAACACCTTTGGGTGCTGCCGAATAGGAGGTCTCATCTTTTTCCTCTTATCACCCCCCCATTCGACGCTCTATCTTCTCAGTCCTATTCTTGTTTTTCCTCCAGCCTTTTGGCACATGATTTATCTGAGTCAATTTCATGCCCACCTTAACATGGAAGTTGCCTGACCCCGACCCATTTGCATGTCCACCCTCGTTATGCAACCTGCCCTCCGGCACCTACAACTTGTTGCATGTCCACCCTCGACACATGACTTGTCCCTACCAAACCCAGTTGCTTGTCCATCGTTTGACATGTGATTCATGCTTGTCCATCGTTTGACATGTGATTCGTTCGACCCAATGGCATGTCCATCTTTTGACACGTAACTTGTTCGAACTAGTTGCATGTTCATCCTTGAAATGCAAGCGTGAAAGTGCAACTATCCCTGGATGGTTTTGGTAATTCCTAACAACATATAGCCCATTGAGCTAATACTATTTCAAGATAAATATTTCAAGAAAGCTCAATGTTTGGCATGGCATGGATTAGAAAGTGGACCCCTCAAAATACTAAGAACACATGTTGGCTCAAGCTCAAGACTCTACATTTTACTTTTAGTGATCCAAGATCACATTGAGTCCATAGGAAAAGTCAATACTATTAAAAGGGGACGAGGTGTTGCTTAATGAGTTACTTGCTCAAAATGCTTAGTGATATGCTCCAAAACCCTCAACTACTTTCTCATATTCACATATGTCCCAAACCAAAAGTCAAACTCGGCCCACCGAAATTTCCTACCCGGCGCCACCGAGTTCACTTGACATAGCCACTGCCACAAACCCTAGTCATTTCGGTCTCACCAATAGGGATCTCGGTCTCACCGAGATGGGATTGCAACCTCTCTGTTTCCCCTCGTAACGTTTTGGTCCAACCGAGATGAGCGATCGGTCTCACCGAGATTGCAATGCAAACTCTCTGTTTTCCCTTCGTAACGTTTCGGTCTAACCGAGATGAGCGAATCGGTCCCACCGAGTTTGCCTGACCAACTCTCCGTTCGCCTATTACCAAAATCGGTCCCACCGAGTTTGTGTAATTGGTCTCACCGAGATTACGTTATGTCCTAACCTTAATGGAATCGGTCACACCGAGTTGACATGTCGGTCCCACCCAAAATCCTAACGTTCACTTTTTGAACTAAATCGGTCTGACCGAGTTTCATGATTCGGTCCCACCAAATTCGGTGATTTGTGTGTAACGGTTAGATTTTGTGTGGAGGCTATATATACCCCTCCACCCATTCTTCATTCATGGAGAGAGCCATCCGAACATGCCTACACTTCCAACATATATTTTCTGAGAGAGAACCACCTACACTTGTGTTGAGGTCAAGATATTCCATTCCAACCACATAAATCTTGATCTCTAGCCTTCCCCAAGTTGCTTTCCACTCAAACCCTCTTTTCACCAAATCCAATCCTATGCGAGAGAGCTGAGTGTTGGGCAGACTATCATTTGAAGTACAAGAGCAAGGAGTTCATCATCAACACACCATCTATTACCTTTTGGAGAGTGGTGTCTCCTAGATTGGTTAGGTGTCACTTGGGAGCCTCCGTCAAGATTGTGGAGTTGAACCAAGGAGTTTGTACGGGTAAGGAGATCGCCTACTTCGTGAAGATCTACCCTAGTGAAGCAAGTCCTTCGTGGGCGATGACCATGGTGGGATAGACAAGGTTGCTTCTTCGTGGACCCTTCGTGGGTGGAGCCCTCCGTGGACTCGGGCAACCGTTACCCTTCGTGGGTTGAAGTCTCCATCAACGTGGATGTACGATAGCACCACCTATCGGAACCACGCCAAGAATCTCCGTGCCTACATTGCGTTTGCTCCCTCAAACTCCTCCCTTTACCTTCATATGCAATTGTTTTACATTTCGCTGATATACTTTTAGAATTGCTTGTGTAGGTTAATTACCTGACTTGTGCTAAGTTGTTAAAATCTGCCAAGACTTAAAATTGGGAAAATGCTAGATTTTTATTTGGTCAAGTAGTCTAATCACCCCCCTCTAGACATACTTTCGATCCTACAAGTGGTATCAGAGCTTTGGTCTCCATTTGCTTTGATTTCCATAGCTTTTGGTGATCATAGCCTTGGTTTCACAACCTAGGAGAGTATGGCGTCTAGCAAGGGAAATTACCACCGTAGAGGTCCTTTCTTTGATGGTACTAATTTTTCTAGTTGGAAGCATAAGATAAAAATGCATATTCTTGGACATAACCCCGCTGTTTGGGCTATTGTATGTATTGGCTTGCAAGGTGAATTCTTTGATGGGAGAGAACCAAACCATGAAGCTACCGCGGAAGAGTTGAAGATGATGCAATACAATGTTCAAGATTGTGATATTCTCTTCAACAGATTGTGCCCCAAAGAATTCAACAAAATCAGCCGTCTTGAGAATGCAAAGGATATTTGGGATACTTTGATTGGTATGCACGAAGGTACCGACTCCGCAAGGAATCCAAATTGGATGTGCTTCAAAGTCAACTTGACAAGTTCAAAATGAAGGATGGTGAAGGTGTCGCTGAAATATACTCTAGGTTTGCTCTCATCACAAATGAGATTGCTGGCTTAGGAAGTGAAGAGATGACCGATAGATTCATCATCAAGAAGATCCTAAGAGCCTTGGATGGAAAATATGATACCATGTGCACATTGATCCAAATGATGCCCAATTACAAAGATCTCAAGCCAACGGAAGTCATTGGAAGAATTGTTGCTCATGAGATGTCACTTAAGGATAAGGAAGAGCTCCACAACAAGTCAAGTGGTGCTTACAAAGCCTCATATGATGCCCCCACATCATCAAGTGAGAAACAAAACTTCAATGAAGAATTGAGCCTAATGGTGAAGAACTTCAACAAGTTCTACAAGAGTAGAAGCAAGGAAAGAAGTTCCAAGTCAAGGTCATACAATGACAAAAGATCTTCAAGTCGTGAACATAATTGCTACAATTGTGGAAGACCTGGACACTACTCCAATGAGTGTACGGCTCCCTACAAAAGAAGAGAAGATTCTCCCAAAAGAAGAAGTAGAAGAGAAGAATCACCATCTAGAGAGAGAAGGAGTAGAGATGATCGTTATGAGCGAAGACCCTCTCGGAGAAGCAAGGATTCGGAAAGGAAGGACAAGTCATCAAAGAGCTACACAAAACGAAGACATCAAGCTCATGTTGGTGAATGGCTATCCGGCTCCGACTCCGAGAATCACTCCGAAAGAAGTTACCACTCCGACTTCGAATACACTTAAGATGAAGGTGTTGCCGGTCTAGCACTTGTGTCAACCGACTCCTACGATATATTTGACTCACCAAATGAAGGAATTGGAAGATGCTTCATGGCTAAAGGCCCAAAGGTATCACACCCCGAGTATGTTGATTTCAATAGTGACGAAGATGATTTGCTAGGTGATGATGATTTACTTGTTGACAACTCTAGTTATGAAAACTATGATGAACTTGCTATTAATCATGCTAATCAAGATAAAATGAATGAAAATGATAAGAAGGAGATTGAGCGTCTAACTAAAGAACTAAACACTCTTAAGTTAGCTCATGAAACTACCTTGGAAGATCATCGAGAACTTTTAAAGAATCATGAGAAGCTATGCTTTGAAAAGCTCAACCTTGAGCAAGAGCATGAGTTCTTAAAGGCAATCAATGATGATCTTCGCAAGAAAAGTTCTTCTTACTTGCCAAGCGTTTACTCTTGTCTACTTACATGCCACAAGTTAAATCTAGCAACAAGAACAAGAAAGATTCTTCTTCTAGTAGTAACAATAATCATGCTAAAAACAATGTTGTTGCTTCTAGTAGTTCTCTTGATTCCACTAATGATTCTCTTAGCCAAGTTACACTTGAGCAAGAAAATAGCTTATTGAAGGGAATTATAGAGAAAGGTGTTTACAAGAGTCCTGCCAGAAGTAAGCAATTTGAGGAAATTGTACGCAAGCAAGGAAGACACCGGAAGAATCAAGGTGTTGGTTTTGAACGAAAGTTCAATACCAATGGAGTTGAGTGGGAAGAAGATCAATACCCCAAGACGAAGTTTGTTCCCCAACAAGAGAAGTATGATCCTACTTCTTTCTAGGGAACACAAGCTCAAGATGATCTTCCACCACAAGACCACAAGCTAAAGGGCAAGGACAAGCTTCAAGAGGAGATTGATGCATTTGAAGAAGCCCCTAAGGCATTGGTCAAGTGGGTTCCCAAGACTACATCAAGTTCTACTTCATCAAGTACAACTACAACTCCAAGGATTCCCATCAAGTGAAGGAAATATGCCCTAGAGGCAATAATAAAGTTATTATTTTTTTCCTTATATCATGATAAATGTTTATTATTCATGCTAGAATTGTATTAACCAGAAACATAATACATGTGTGAATACATAGACAAACAGAGTGTCACTAGTATGCCTCTACTTGACTAGCTCGTTAATCGAAGATGGTTATGTTTCCTAACCATGGACAAAGAGTTGTTATTTGATTAACGGGATCACATCATTAGATGAATGATCTGATTGACATGACCCATTCCATTAGCTTAGCACCCGATCGTTTAGTATGTTGCTATTGCTTTCTTCATGACTTATACATGTTCCTATGACTATGAGATTATGTAACTCCCGTGTGCCGGAGGAACACTTTGTGTGCTACCAAACGTCACAACGTAACTGGGTGATTATAAAGGTACTCTACAGGTGTCTCCAAAGGTACATGTTAGGTTGACGTATTTCGAGATTAGGATTTGTCACTCCGATTGTCGGAGAGGTATTTCTGGGCCCTCTAGGTAATGCACATCACTTAAGCCTTGCAAGCAATGCAACTAATGAGTTAGTTGCGAGATGATGTATTACAGAACGAATAAAGAGACTTGCCGGTAACGAGATTGAACTAGGTATTGGATACCGACGATCGAATCTCGGGCAAGTAACATACCGATGACAAAGGGAACAACGTATGTTGTTATGCGGTCTGACCGATAAAAGATCTTCGTAGAATATGTAGGAGCCAATATGGGCATCCAGGTCCCGCTATTGGTTATTGACCGGAGACGTGTCTCGGTCATGTCTACATCGTTCTCGAACCGTAGGGTCCGCATGCTTAACGTTACGATGACAGTTATTATGAGTTTATGCATTTTGATGTACCGAAGTTAGTTCGGAGTCCCGGATGTGATCACGGACATGACGAGGAGTCTCGGAATGGTCGAGACATAAATATTGATATATTGGACGGCTATATTCGGACACCGGAAGTGTTCCGGGTGATTTCGGAGAAAACCGGAGTACCGGAACCCTCCGGGGAAGTAATGGGCCTTATTGGGCCTTAGGGGAGAGAGAGGGCTGCGGCCTAGGAGGTGGCGCCCCCCCCCACATGGGGAGTCCGAATTGGACTAGGGAGGGGGCGCGGCCCCTCTTTCCCTCTCCCTCTCCCCCTCTTTCTTTCCCCCTTAGGGTTTCCTAATTGGATTAGGAAAGGGGAGTCCTACTCCCACTAGGAGGAGGACTCCCCCTCCCCTTGGCGCGCCCCATAGGGCCGGCCGGCCTCCCCCTTGCTCCTTTATATACAGGGGCAGGGGGGCACCCTAGGACACACAAGTTGATCTTTGAGATCGTTCGTTAGCCGTGTGCGGTGCCCCCTGCCATCATATTCCACCTCGATCATATCGTTGTAGTGCTTAGGCGAAGCCTTGCGTCGGTAGAACATCAAGATCGTCACCACGCCGTCGTGCTGACGGAACTCCTCCCCGAAGCTTTGCTGGATCAGAGCCCGGGGATCGCCATCGAGCTGTACGTGTGCTAAGAACTCGGAGGTGCCGGAGTAACGGTGCTTGGATCGGTCGGATCGGGAAGAAGACGTACGACTACTTCCTCTACGTTGTGTCAACGCTTCCATTGCGATCTACAAGGGTACATAGATCATGCTCTCCCCCTCGTTTCTATGCATCACCATGATCTTGCGTGTGCGTAGGAAAATTTTGAAATTACTACGTTCCCCAACAGTGGTATCAGAGCCTAGGTTTTATGGTTTGATGTTATTTGCACGAGTAGAACACAAGTGAGTTGTGGACGATATAAGTCATACTGCCTACCAGCATGTCATACTTTGGTTCGGCGGTATTGTTGGATGAAGCGGCCCGGACCGACATTACGCGTACGCTTACGTGAGACTGGTTCTACCGCCGTGCTTTGCACACAGGTGGCTGGCGGGTGTCGGTTTCTCCAACTTTAGTTGAACCGAGTGTGGCTACGCCCGGTCCTTGCGAAGGTTAAAACGGAGTCTATTTGACGAACTATCATTGTGGTTTTGATGCGTAGGTGAGATTGGTTCTTACTTAAGCCTGTAGCAGCCACGTAAAACTTGCAACAACAAAGTAGAGGACGTCTAACTTGTTTTTGCAGGGCAAGTTGTGATGTGATATGGCCAAGACATGATGCTAAATTTTATTGTATGAGATGATCATGTTTTGTAACCGAGTTATCGGCAACTGGCAGGAGCCATATGGTTGTCGCTTTATTGTATGCAATGCAATCGCGATGCAATGCTTTACTTTATCACTAAGCGGTAGCGATAGTCGTGGAAGCATAAGATTGGCAAGACGACAACGATGCTATGATGGAGATCAAGGTGTCGCGCCGGTGACGATGGTGATCATGACGGTGCTTCGGAGATGGAGAACACAAGCACAAGATGATGATGGCCATATCATATCACTTATATTGATTGCATGTGATGTTTATCTTTTTATGCATCTTATCTTGCTTTGATTGACGATAGCATTATAAGATGATCTCTCACTAAATTATCAAGAAGTGTTCTCCCTGAGTATGCACCATTGCCAAAGTTCGTCATGCCCAGACACCACGTGATGATTGGGTGTGATAAGCTCTACGTCCATCTACAACGGGTGCAAGCCAGTTTTTGCACACGCAGAATACTCAGGTTAAACTTGACGAGCCTAGCATATGCAGATATGGCCTCAGAACACGGAGACCGAAAGGTCGAGCATGAATCATATAGTAGATATGATCAACATAGCGATGTTCACCATTGAAAACTACTCCATCTCACGTGATGATCGGTTATGGTTTAGTTGATTTGGATCATGTGATCACTTAGAAGATTAGAGGGATGTCTACCTAAGTGGGAGTTCTTAAGTAATATGATTAATTGAACTTGAATTTATCATGAACTTAGTCCTGGTAGTATTTTGCAAATCATGTTGTAGATCAAATAGCTCGCATTGTTGCTTCCCTGTGTTTATTTTGATATGTTCCTAGAGAAAATTGTATTGAAAGATGTTAGTAGCAATGATGCGGATTGGATCCGTGATCTGAGGTTTATCCTCATTGCTGCACAGAAGAATTATGTCCTTGATGCACCGCTAGGTGACAGACCTATTGCAGGAGCAGATGCAGACGTTATGAACGTTTGGCTAGCTCAATATGATGACTACTTGATAGTTTAGTGCACCATGCTTAATGGCTTAGAATCGGGACTTCAAAGACGTTTTAAACGTCATGGACCATATGAGATGTTCCAGGAGTTAAAGATAATATTTCAAGCAAATACCCGAGTCGAGAGATATGAAGTCTCCAACAAGTTCTATAGCTAAAAGATGGAGGAGAATCGCTCAACAAGTGAGCATGTGCTCAGATTGTCTGGGTACTACAATCGCTTGAATCAAGTGGGAGTTAATCTTCCAGATAAGATAGTGATTGACAGAATTCTCTAGTCACCATCACCAAGTTAGTAAAACTTCGTGATGAACTATAATATGCAAGGGATAACGGAAACAAACCCTAAGCTTTTCATGATGATGAAATCGATGAAGGTAGAAATCAAGAAAAACATCAAGTGTTGATGGTTGACAAGACCACTAGTTTCAAGAAAAGGGCAGAGGGAAGAAGGGGAACTTCAAAAAGAATAGCAAGCAAGTTGCTGCTCAAGTGAAGAAGCCTAAGTCTGGACCTAAGCCTGAGACTGAGTGCTTCTACTGCAAAGGGACTGGTCACTGGAAGCGGAACTACCCCAAGTGATTGGCAGATAAGAAGGATGGCAAAGTGAACATAAGTATATTTGATATACATGTTATTGATGTGTACTTTACTAGTATTTATAGCAACCCCTCAGTATTTGATACTAGTTCAGTTGCTAAGATTAGTAACTCGAAACGGGAGTTGCAGAATAAACAAAGACTAGTTAAGGGTGAAGTGACAATGTGTGTTGGAAGTGGTTCCAAGATTGATATGATCATCATCGCACACTCCCTATAAATTCGGGATTAGTGTTGAACCTAAATAAGTGTTATTTGGTGTTTACGTTGAGCATGAATATGATTTGATCATGTTTATTGTAATACGGTTATTCATTTAAGTAAGAGAATAAATTGTTGTTCTGTTTACATGAATAAAACCTTATATGGTTACACACCCAATGAAAATAGTTCGTTGGATCTCGATCATAGTGATACACATAATCATAATATTGAAATCAAAAGATGCAAAGTTAATAATGATAGTGCAACTTATTAGTAGCATTGCCGTTTAAGTCATATTGGTGTAAAGCACATGAAGAAACTCCATGCTGATGGGCTTTTGGAATCACTTGATTATGAATCAGTTGATGCTTGCGAACCATGCCTCATGGGCAAGATGACTAAGACTCTGTTCTTCGGAACAATGGAGCAAGCAACAGATTTGTTGGAAATCATACATACTGATGTATGTGGTCCGATGAATATTGAGGCTCACGATAGGTATCATTATTTTCTGATCTTCACAAATGATTTGAGCAGATATGAGTATATCTACTTGATGAAACATAAGTCTGAAACATTTGAAAAGTTCAAAGAATTTTAGAGTGAAGTGGAGAATCATCGTAACAAGAAAATAAGGCTTCTACGATCTGATCGCGGAGACAAATATTTGAGTTACGAGTTTGGTCTTCAATTAAAACAATGTGGAATAGTTTCACAAATTTGTGCCACCTGGAACACCACAGCATAATGGTGTGTCCGAACGTCATAACCGTACTTTATTGGATATAGTACAATCTATGATGTTTCTTGCCGATTTACCACTATAGTTTTTGGGGTTATGCATTAGAGACAGCTGCATTCACGTTAAATAGGGCACCATCTAAATCCGTTGAGACGACACCGTGTGAACTATGGTTTGGCAAGAAACCTAAGCTGTCGTTTCTTAAAGTTTGGAGTTGCGATGCTTAGGTGAAAAAGTTTCATCTCGATAAGCTCAAACTCAAATCAGAGAAATATGTCTTCATAGGATACCCAAAAGGAGACTATTGGGTACACCTTCTATCATAGATCCTAAGGCAAGACATTCGTTGCTTATAATGGATCCTTTCTAGAGAAGGAGTTTCTCTCGAAAGAAGTGAGTGGGAGGAAAGTAGAAAACTTGATAAGGTAATTGTACCTTCTCCCTTATTGGAAAGTAGTTCATCACAAAAATCTGTTCTTGTGACTACTACACCAATTAGTGAGGAAGCTAATGATGATGATCATGTAACTTCAGATCAAGTTACTACCAAATCTCGTAGGTAAACCAGAGTGAGATCCACACCAGAGTGGTACGATAATCCTGTTCTGGAGGTCATGTTACTTGACGAACCTACGAACTATGAGGAAGCGATGATGGGCCCAGATTCCGCGAAATGGTTTGAAGCCATAAAATCTGAGATATGATCCATGTATGAGAACAAAGTTTGGACTTTGGTTGACTTGCCCGATGATTGGCAAGCAATTGAGAATAAATGGATCTTCAAGAGGAAGACGGACGCTGATAGTAGTGTTACTATCTACAAAGCTAGAATTGTCGCAAAAAGTTTTCGACAAGTTCAAGGTGTTGACTACGATGAGAGCTTCTCACTCGTATCTATGCTTGAGTCTGTCCGAATCATGTTAGTAATTGCCGCATTTTATGAAATCTGGCAAATGGATAAACAAAACTGCATTCCTTAATGGATTTATTAAAGAAGAGTTGTATATGATGCAACCAGAAGGTTTTGTCAATCCGGAAGATGCTAACAAAATATGCAAGCTCCAGCGATCCATCTGTGAACTGGTGCAAGCATCCCGGAGTTGGAATATACGCTTTGATGAGTTGATCAAAGCATATAGTTTTATACAGACTTGCGGTGAAGCCTGTATTTACAAGAAAGTGAGTGGGAGCACTACAGCATTTCTGATAAAGTATATGTGAATGACATATTGTTGATCGGAAATAATGTAGAATTATTCTGTAAAGCATAAAAGAGTGTTTGAAAGGAGTTTTTCAAAGAAAGACTTCGGTGAAGCTGCTTACATATTGAGCATCAAGATCTATAGAGATAGATCAAGATGCTTGATAAGTTTTTTCAACAAATACATACCTTGACAAGATTTTGAAGTAGTTCAAAATGGAGTAGTCAAAGAAAGAGTTCTTGCCTGTATTACAAGGTGTGAAGTTGAGTAAGACTCAAATCCCAACCACGGCAGAAGATAGAAAGAGAATGAAAGTCATTCCCTATGCCTTGGCCATAGGTTCTATAAAGTATGTCATGCTGTATACCAGATCTATTGTATACCCTGCACTGATTTGGCAAGGGAGTACAATAGTGATCTAGGAGTAGATCACTGGACAGCGGTCAGAATTATCCTTAGTGAAATAAGGATATGTTTCTCGATTATGGACGTGACAAAAGGTTCGTCGTAAAGGGTTACGCCGATGCAAGTTTTGACACTAATCTAGATGACTCTAAGTCTCGATCTAGATACATATTGAAAGTGGGAGCAATTAGCTAGAGTAGCTCCATGCAGAGCATTGTTGATATAGATATTTGCAAAATACTTATGGATCTGAATATGACATACCCGTTGACTAAAATTATCTCACAAACAAAACATGATCACACATTAGTACTCTTTGGGTGTTAATCACATAGAGATGTGAACTAGATTACTGACTCTAGTAAACCTTTTGAGTGTTGGTCACATGATGATGTGAACTATGGGTGTTAATCACATGATTATGTGAACTATTGCTGTTACATCACATGGCGATGTGAACTAGATTATTGACTATAGTAAAAGTGGGAGACTGAAGGAAATATGCCCTAGAGGCAATAATAAAGTTATTATTTATTTCCTTATATCATGATAAATGTTTATTATTCATGCTAGAATTGTATTAACCGGAAACATAATACATGTGTGAATACATAGACAAACAGAGTGTCACTAGTATCCTCTACTTGACTAGCTCGTTAATCAAAGATGGTTATGTTTCCTAACCATGGACAAAGAGTTGTTGTTTGATTAACAGGATCACATCATTAGATGAATGATCTGATTGACATGACCCATTCCATTAGCTTAGCACCCGATCGTTTAGTATGTTGCTATTGCTTTCTTCATGACTTATACATGTTGCTATGACTATGAGATTATGTAACTCCGGTGTGCCAGAGGAACACTTTGTGTGCTACCAAACGTCACAACGTAACTGGGTGATTATAAAGGTACTCTACAGGTGTCTCCAAAGGTACATGTTGGGTTGACGTATTTCGAGATTAGGATTTGTCACTCCGATTGTCAGAGAGGTATCTTTGGGCCCTCTCGGTAATGCACATCACTTAAGCCTTGCAAGCAATGCAACTAATGAGTTAGTTGTGAGATGATGTATTACAGAACGAGTAAAGAGACTTGCCGGTAACGAGATTGAACTAGGTATTGGATACCGACGATCGAATCTCGGGCAAGTAACATACCGATGACAAAGGGAACAACGTATGTTGTTATGCGGTCTGACCGATAAAAGATCTTCGTAGAATATGTAGGAGCCAATATGGGCATCCAGGTCCCGCTATTGGTTATTGACCGGAGACGTGTCTCGGTCATGTCTACATTGTTCTCGAACCGTAGGGTCCGCATGCTTAACGTTACGATGACAGTTATTATGAGTTTATGCATTTTGATGTACCAAAGTTAGTTCGGAGTCCCGGATGTGATCACGGACATGACGAGGAGTCTCGGAATGGTCGAGACATAAAGATTGATATATTGGACGGCTATATTCGGACACCGGAAGTGTTCCGGGTGATTTCGGAGAAAACCGGAGTACCGGAAGGGTTACCGGAACCCTCCGGGGAAGTAATGGGCCTTATTGGGCCTTAGGGGAGAGAGAGGGCTGCGGCCTAGGAGGTGGCGCCCCCCCTCCCCACATGGGGAGTCCGAATTGGACTAGGGAGGGGGGCGCGTCCCCTCTTTCCCTCTCCCTCTCCCCCTCTTTCCTTCCCCCTTAGGGTTTCCTAATTGGATTAGGAAAGGGGAGTCCTACTCCCACTAGGAGGAGGACTCCCCCTCCCATTGGCGCGCCCCATAGGGCCGGCCGGCCTCCCCCTTGCTCCTTTATATACGGGGGCAGGGGGCACCCTAGGACACACAAGTTGATCTTTGAGATCGTTCCTTAGCCGTGTGCGGTGCCCCCTGCCACCATATTCCACCTCGATCATATCGTTGTAGTGCTTAG
This sequence comes from Triticum monococcum, assembly GCA_034509565.1. Taxonomy (NCBI): domain Eukaryota; kingdom Viridiplantae; phylum Streptophyta; class Magnoliopsida; order Poales; family Poaceae; genus Triticum; species Triticum monococcum. The sequence goes on along the minus strand of CM067845.1, from coordinate 356,964,567 downwards.
GCGAAGCCCTGCGTCGGTAGAACATCAAGATCGTCACCACGCCGTCGTGCTGACGGAACTCCTCCCTGAAGCTTTGCTGGATCGGAGCCCGGGGATCGTCATCGAGCTGTACGTGTGCTAAGAACTCGGAGGTGCCGGAGTAATGGTGCTTGGATCGGTCGGATCGGGAAGAAGACGTATGACTACTTCCTCTATGTTGTGTCAACGCTTCCGTTGTGATCTACAAGGGTACGTAGATCATGCTCTCCCCCTCATTGCTATGCATCACCATGATCTTGCGTGTGCGTAGGAAAATTTTGAAATTACTACGTTCCCCAACATCAAGATGGCGTGGATCCCGAAGAAGAAGAACTAGAGAGTTCTTGAGGGTGACTCCACCAACATACTTCACTCATATCATTTTGGCAAGGAAAAGTGCAAACAACTTCCATATCTTGCACTAGTTCAAGGAGTCACAAACCCTCTTGTTGGTAAGACAAGGGACAAGGTAACCTAATGCATTCATGGACACCATCTCATGTGAATATCACTCTATGTCTATGGATATCCTTATTTGTTCCTTGTGGGACTAACCCGTGTAGGTATTGAAAGTGCAACTCATTCCAAAGGATTGCTCTGAATGATCTACATCAACTTTGAGCACCTACATCTTCAACAACTACATGAAGTCATTATCGACAAAACCCAAGGTTAGTTCATCCCTCCTAGGGGGGATATCACATCTAGGGGGAGCTTTACTCTAATCAATTGAGCTAAAGCAACTCTAACGATGTGAACACAACAATGCATTATGTAAAAGTGGTAACCCCACTTGTGCTTAAACGATGAGTATGACCTACGATCAAATGGTCTCATTTGACTCCTCAGTCAATATACTCATATATAAATGACCTAGTCATCGCCAAATTGCTTGATAGATACTAGAGTGATTGTGCATGCTTTGCCACATATTTCATTTGCCATCTTATTGTGTGAGCATGTTGGTTGCATATTTTACTCATTCGAGGACATCCATTTGTTGCCTTGATTGTTTGGCTTTTTCTCTTTTGCAAAATGGATGGACAAGAATGCCTAAGGACTTCCTCTAGCTATCTATGCTTTTCTCGTCTCAAACTCTATTCATGCTACATCACAAAGTTTGATCAAGTCAGATTCGAACCACTCTGTGTGAGGAGCACTCAAAGTCCCCGATTCATCATAGACTTAAACTTCCAAAACCTCTTTGTGCATTTCGGTATGACCGAGTCATCCATTTCGGTCACACCGAGATCACTAAGTTGATCTAGGTTTTCAATCTCAGTGCAAACGATTTGAACTTTTCGGTCACACCGAGTTGTAGTAACCGCTTGCGATTCTGTATCTCGGTGCCACCGAGTTGTTCCACTTGGTCACACCGACAGGGTTGGGATATATATACCCACGGGTGAAATTTTGGAAATTTCTTCAAATTCCTCAACCCGCACGTGTGTCCTTCTCTGCCTCCTCGGGTCTCTGGATCATCTTCTCGCCGCCAGCGACCTCCCTGCCGCTGGATTCCATCGCTGTCAAAGGAAATCTGCTCCCCCGTTGTCGCCGTAGCAAACTCCCGCTGAACTAGGGTATGGGTTCGACCCTTGTGCTATTCTTTTACCTCTGATTCATAGCACATTGTTTTACCATGATCCTTACCATGTATGCAAACACTCTATCCACTAAAAACATCCTTTAGGTTAGATTTGATTTGAAAATTTAGGGTTAGGTCTCCGCCAAACTCATCTCGGACCGACCGAGTTGTAGAAATCGGTCTCACCGATTTGTCTTAGGCCATAGCACTTGCAATTTTCAGTCTGACCGAAAACTGCAAATCGATGTGACCGAGTTTGATTCTCTGTGAAACCCTAGCAGTCTCGGTGCCACCGAAGTGTGACTCGGTCTGACCGAGTTCACTAGTTTAGGTTCCAAAAGCTGCTTCGGTATCACCGAGTTTACAAATCGGTAGCTCCGAAATGCTTTATGTGGAGAACTAAAACTAAGTTTTTAAGTCATCTGTTTTGCAAAAACTCTGCACTTTGTGATGCTCATCCACTCTATCTCATCTACATCTATTCACAGGGTCTGCTGTCAGTGGGTTTGTAGAGATGTCTAATCAGAGTGACAGTCAGAACAAGTCTGAGGAGCATGTGTATCTGAGTGAGGGTTCAAATCCCTCGAGCACTTCTGATGATGGCAGCAGGAGCACTCCCAGCAACTTGCCAAAGGCAGCCACCAGATCTAGGAAGAAGAGAACCTCAAAATCTGAGGATGAGGATTATGTTGCCACTGAGGAGGAAGTAAGCTCCAAGAAGAAGGTGCTGAAAAAGGCGTATGGCACAGCTACTACAGTTAAGCCAGGAATGAATAAGAAGGCTCCGGCAAAGAGAATTCCTATGTCTAAGGCCAGAGCCTCTACTCAAGAGACAATGGAGTTCACTTTTGAACCCAAAGAAGGTGGAGAAGGCAAGAAAAGGAAGGAGAGGGTCAAGAAGACCACTGCCAGAGTCATTGGCAAGCCCTCCATGATGAGAGACCCCTTTGAAGAAGAGGAAGAGGAAGAGGATGCTGCACCAGCACCCAAAGCTTAGAAGCTTATGGGAGATTCTGTAAAGTCAGGGGCTTCTCCATCAAAGCCCATGACAGCTCCCAAAGCTCCAGCTCAGAAGCCCAGTAAGCCCAAGAGGAACACCAGAAGTATACCTGCTGAAGAAAAGAAGAAGGCCCCAGTGCCTCAGTCTGAAGAAGATGATGAGTCTCTTATTTTGAGAAAATTGAAGCCCAATGTCAGGACCCCGATTCCAAGTCACATTGATCTAGCCGGTAACACCTCATATCACCTTGCAGCCTCACGCACGGTATTCCCACGGGTGTCGCCTTACCAAGGCCCGGGACCGTTTGCGCCTTTTGGCTCACGTATATGATAGTGTCACTAGCATCCATATGACAGGGAACCCGGGCCGACATGGCTAGTCGTGAACCCAAGGCGGCACTAACCCATGGGAACAGGCATACATGAATCAACTTCGAGCATGTCGGTCAGCAGCGTGTGAATCCGGGCTGTAGCACCGGGCTAACAGGACTCCGGGAACCCGGGCTATAGCAGGCTAGGCAGGACTCCGGATGTCACCGCGTGACATTTCCCCGAAGGGACAGACACAGGAACAAACTGAAACACATGCCGGCCAGTCAAGTGTCCTGAGCAGTAGTGCTGGGCTAGCAGGACTCCGGTGAACCGGGCTGTAGCGGACTACTATGGCTCATGGAAGCACTAGACTACATTTCCCCATAAGAGAGGCTGCCAAGGATAAACAACTAGATTGTCGGATCCCACACATACCAAGCATTTCAATCATACACACAATATGCCCGATATGTGTAAATACAACATGGCATCACAACATAACTCTACAACTCAAGTATTTATTCATTAGGCTCCGAGGAGCGAGATATTACAAACATGGGTCTCATGACCCAACATTCAGAGCATACAAATCAAGCACACGCGGAAGCTTAGCATGTCTGAGTACAGACATCTACAAATGAAAAAGGCTGAGAAGCCTGACTATCTACCAGATCCTGCCGAGGACACAAGATCGTAGCTGAGGTATCAAGCTAAACGTCGAAGTCCACACAGAACTACTAGCGAGACTGAAGTCTCTCTGCAAAACATAAATTAAGCAAACGTGAGTACAAAGGTACTCAACAAGACTTACATCAGAACTAGCTACATATGCATCGGTATCAACAAAAAGGGGGGGGGGCGGTGGAGTTTAACTGCAGCAAGCCAGCTTTGACTCGGTGGCTATCTGAACTACGACTGCAAGCAACTCTTTTGAGGTGGCGCACACGAGTCCACATATTCACCATTCAATACACCACTATGGATCCGCTCTCGTCTCCCTACGAGAAGGCCATCCATAGCACTCACACTTATCTTGCGAGTTTTAGAGTATCCACTTTCACTTGTCTATGAACTATGCAAGGGGTCCAAGTTTCCATATCCGAGGAATCCGGCTATTCGAATAGATAATGATAACCCTGCAGGGGTGTACTTCTTCACACACGCTCCCACCACTTACCACCATATACACGTCATGTATCTCGGCAACCTTCAAGCGGAAGCCTGGCGAGGGTGTCGGACACGGCCTACCTAAACACTTAAGTCTCTAGTCCAGGTTTATCGCCTATCCAGGTTCCATCCGCAGGGAGTCCGGCCGAGGTTTCCACATACGACCCCGAACGATGTGAACAGGGTTCCCGAGACACCAAACGGGCGCCCGGTACACCGTGCCATGGTGTATCTACCGCAACATAGCCCACCCCTAGGGTCAGCGCTACGCACGGCCGCCAACACATAACCTACAAACACCAGAAACTAGTTGCAACTCCTGGACAGAGTACTAGGGTGATTAAGAAGCCGAGAGGGTCAATTAAGGATCCCAATGAGTGGTAGTAGCTGTTCATGGATCACAGACACAGAACTCAGTTCTGAGGATGGCTGCAATGAGACAACCCACCATGTACTCCTACATGGCCTCTCACCGCTACCTTTACCAAAACGTGTTCACACACTTAGCTCACACACAGTAGGACATGTTCATCACTATTCCAATTCACCCCCGATGAATCAGACCTGACTCAATTCTAAGCAGTAGCAGGCATGACAAACAAGCATGAATGAGTAGGCACATCAGGGCTCAAACAACTCCTACTCATGCTAGTGGGTTTCATCTATTTACTGTGGCAATGACAGGTCATGCAGAGGATAAGGGGTTCAACTACCGCAACAAGTAACAGATGAATTGTTGTTGTCCTAATGCAGTAAAAGAAAGCAGGAGCGAGAGAGTGGGCTTGTATTGGAATGAACAAGGGGGTTATGCTTGCCTGGCACTTCTGAACATAGTATAGTTCTTCATCGGTGTCATCGAACTCGTCGTCGGAACCACGTCTATCGAGAGGGGACAAATACCGGCAAACAAGGAGGAACACAATCAATGCAATGCAACAATTATGATGCATGATAATGTCATGGCAATATGTTGTTGATTGAGCTAATGCAACTAGCAACACAATTAAATGAAGTTGGTTAGTTCAAATTCAAACTCCACATGTGGTTATTTAAGTACCATTCATTTGATTTGTCCTAAACAGTGGCCTTAAGTTGTTCTAACATGCATGAAAATTGTACAGATGGATTCCTTGAATTTTTCTGATAATTTTTCATATATAATTTGTTTTATTTGGAGCTACGGTTGGATTTCTATGAATTTTAGAAGTTTGCAACATTTTCTGGAATTTCCTGTATAAAAATAATTCCAGTAAATAATTATTGTGTCAGCATGACGTCGGGGTGACGTCACCAGGTCAAAGGCGCGGTCCAGGTCAACTCTAACAGTGGGTCCCGCATGTCAGGGTCATTAGTTTAACTAATTTAAGTTAATTCTAATCCTGGTTCATTAGTGGCCTGGGGCCCACACATTAGTGACCCAGGGGGTCAACTGGGCCCACCCAGTCAACGGTCAGCGGGGTCAAACCCGCCGGACTTGGTCCACGGCTCGTCGCCGGCGACGACAGAGACGACGGAGCGGCTCGGAAATGCTCTATAGGGCTCCGTTTTGAGCGTGGTTTGTTGCTACGGCTTGCTGGCGCTCTCGCGCATCTAGTGGTGGCAGCAGCAGCTAGGATGGCCGGAGTTGATGGCGGCGAGCACTTCCGCGGGGGCCAGAGTTCGGGCACCTGCGGTTTTGGCGTTGTGGTGCACGGGAGGAAGAGCTGCGGGTTGCTACGGAGTCCTGCGGACTCGCTAAGCACGGTGGTGCGCTCGGTGGCGGCTATAGGTGATGGTGTCCACAACGGCGACATGGCTGGGCGGCGGTGAGCTCTCTGGTCCGGCGGAAACAATGGCTAGGGCGATCAAATGACATGGGAGGAAGAGGGGAACGGGGCAGCGGCTCACCGCGAGTCCAACGAGCGCGAGGGCGAGGCCGGGGACGCTCAGTGGGCGGCGAATCGAGCAACTGCGGCCGTCGGTGCAGAGGACGAAGATGGCGTCGAGGACGGCGTTGCAGGGCTCCCGGCAGGGCGTGGCTCGGTGGGGAGGGCGAGGAAGACGGCGCGGAGCTCGTGGGCACAACAGAGGGGCGAGGGGGTAGCTGTGGTCATGGTAGTTCTCGTCAGCGGCGGCGGGTGTGTTCGGTGGTGCCACATGGAGAGCAGAGGAGGGGAAGGGGTCCAGGGGAGAGAGAGGAGAGGTACAGCGCGGTGCTGGGCATCGCCTGGTGCATCGAGGAGGAGCCAGGCAGGCTGGGAGGGAGGAGGTGGAGGCCTCGGGCGCGCTGGCGTCGACACGCCTGTGCCTACTGGCAGAGGTGGAAGAAGACCAAGGCGCCCCTGGTGGGCTGGCCGATTCTGCTGGGCCACCAGGTAAGTGGGCCTCAGGTAAGCGCCAGGTTAGTCCTTCTCTCTCTCTTTTCTTATTTCTGTTTTGTATTTTTTTTGTAATTGTGTTTGGATTTATTAAAAATGCCAGAGCATTTCCAAAAATCAGGCAACTGACTATGGCCACTATTTGGAATATTTCCAACAGTAAACATTTCAGTTTGTGATTATTTGGGCATTTAAAATATTTTATAGGATTTAAATGCTCAAATGCAAATACTGTATGATTTAATTCAGTGACCCCCAATTAACCTAGAAAAATGTGCAATATTTTTGGCAGAGGTTCAAGACCAATCCAAAGATGATGAACATTTTAGAGGGGCATTTTGGGTTCAGTGAAATGATTTTTATTTGGACCCTAATTGAGTTTCATTTGCTGCTAGGGTTTATCAGCCCCCATTTCAAAATTAAAAGAAATTGAAATTGATGCATGATGCAATGCCACTAATTACAAGAAGATTTCTAGGGCTGTGACACCCAAGATTCCAGACCATAATGATGCTCATCCAGTCGCTGAGAACATGCACATCAGGAAAGATTCAGGACTGAGATTGTGGAGAAAGTCTGATCCTTATGCTATGAGGAGGAGGACTGCAGTTGACTACATGTTTCATACAAAGGAACAAAAAGACTTTTATGAAACTATTTTGCTTGATAAGAAGCCCATTGTCTGTGAGATGAGATGGGTCGATTGGGAATACATCCAGGAAATGAAGATCACTTTCCAGGAGTTTATGACAGCTTCAAAGCATGTGGAGTAGATGAGTTTGTTGGACACAAGCTCACAAAATGGAATGATGAGCTGATCATGCAGTTTTACTCCACTACTCACTTTTACCCAGATGGGAAGATCATATGGATGTCAAAAGGTACTAGGTACCAATCCACTGTTGAAGAATGGGCAAAATTAATAAATGCCCCAGAAGAACATGAAGATGGTTTGGATGTGTATGCCAAGAAGAAGAAGGACCACAATGCTATGGCTAACATGTACAAGGAGATCCCAGATAAAGCTTTGGAGACTCACAAGTTTGGATCTGTACATTTCTTGTTGTTTGGTCTGCCTACTATCAACTGGATCCTAAAGCACACTCTGCTACCCAAGTCAAGAGATCACAAGATGATCAGAGGCACTTTGTCAACCTGCTATAGCTTTTTGATGTCCCTCAGAAGTTCAAGGTCATGAGTCTGATTGTAGAGACAATCAAAAGGACTGCTGCTGACCAAAAGAGAAGCTGTGGGTATGCTCCACACATTCAGGAGCTCATCAACTCCAAGATCGGCACATGAACATATCTGTTGGATAAGGAGCATCTACCCATGTATCCTGATTTTGAAGATAATACTGTTGTGATGAATGAGGAGGAACCATCATCAGTTCAAGCACAGGAGAAGTTAGCCAAAGCAAAGGCAGAGAAAGCTGCCAAGATGCCAAGTGTTGAAGAGGCATCTCAAGTTTTCCTGAAGAGCAAGCAAGATCAACTTGCATATCTGATTCAGTCTACACTGAGGATTGAGAAGGGCTTGGCCACCCTGACTCAAAACCAGGAGAGCTTGGAGAGGATCATAGAGACCAAATTTTATGATCTTGATCTGAAGGTAACTGAGATTCAAACAGAAGTTGAGCAGCTTCAGGAGGAAGCAGAAGAGAAGAGAGGCAAGGCAACCACATATGCATTTCAGCGAGTACCAAGGAGTCAGAGGTCTGCTGCCGTGCCAGTGACAGATTCTAGAGCTACAGCACCAGCACCAGCAGCTATAGCTCCAATGCCACCTCCAGAAGCCACTTCACCAGCTCCAACTACATCAACAGATGCCTTCGTCCTTGGAGTTCTCTCTACACCACCTCCCGAAGACCAAGCGCGAGAGATGCATAGCACTATGCATATTTGAACTTTTTGGTAACTTGTTGACAAAGGGGGGGAAATATGTATAGATCATAGGCTTCGAGAGAGTGTTTTGCGTCTTTGCCTTTGGTTGAACTTTTTATTGTGTGATATACTTTATGTCCTTGTGTGAGATACTTGTGTGATCATGTGATTTATCATTTGCTACCTTAATGCTCGTTTAGATGATACTATCTTTTATATCCATATATGGTCATTCACTTTCTTGGTGATGAGTGCATGCTTTTAATTTCTATCATTTGAGCGCTCCACCAAGATGTATGTGACATGGAAGAGTAACCCATGATCCTAATCGATTGTGCATTTGCATTCAAAAGCAAATTTTAAATAATGCACAAATTTAGGGGGAACTCTTGCTTATCACATACTTCCCAAAGCGGCGATGTTTTTCAATCTTATTATCATCTGTTGAAGTTTTGATCTATATGTTGTCATCAATTATCAAAAAGGGGGAGATTAAAAGTGCAACTATCCCCGGGTAGTTTTGGTAATTCCTAACAACATATAGGCCATTGAGCTAATGCTATTTCAAGATAAATATTTCAAGAAAGCTCAATGTTTGGCATGGCATGGATCAGAAAGTGGACCCCTCAAAATACTAAGAACACATGTTGGCTCAAGCTCAAGACTCTACATTTTACTTTTAGTGATCCAAAATCACATTGAGTCCATAGGAAAAGCCAATACTATTAGAAGGGGATGAGGTGTTGCTTAATGAGTTACTTGCTCAAAATGCTTAGTGATATGCTCCAAAACCCTCAACTACTTTCTCATATCCACATATGTCCCAAACGAAAAGTCAAACTCGGCCCCACCGAAATTTCCTACCCGGCGCTACCGAGTTCACTTGACATAGCCACTGCCACAAACCCTAGTCATTTCGGTCTCACCGAGATGGGATTGCAACCTCTCTGTTTCCCCTCGTAACGTTTCGGTCCAACTGAGATGAGCGATCGATCTCACCGAGATTGCAATGCAAACTCTCTGTTTTCCCTTCGTAACGTTTCGGTCTAACCAAGATGAGCGAATCGGTCCCACCGAGTTTGCCTGACCAACTCTCCGTTTGCCTGTTACCAAAATCAGTCCCACCGAGTTTGTGTAATCGGTCTCACCGAGATTACGTTATGCCCTAACCTTAATGGAATCAGTCCCACCGAGTTGACATGTCGGTCTCACCGAAAATCCTAACGTTCACATTTTGAACTAAATCGGTCTGACCGAGTTTCATGATTCGGTCCCACCGAGTTCGGTGATTTGTATGTAACGGTTAGATTTTGTGTGGAGACTATATATACCCCTCCACCCACTCTTCATTCATGGAGAGAGCCATCAAAACATGCCTACACTTCCAACATTTATATTTTAAGAGAGAACCACCTACACTTGTGTTGAGGTCAAGATATTCCATTCCAACCACGTAAATCTTGATCTCTAGCCTTCCCCAAGTTGCTTTCCACTCAAACCCTCTTCCCACCAAATCTAATCCTATGAGAGAGAGCTGAGTATTGGGGAGACTATCATTTGAAGCACAAGAGCAAGGAGTTCATCATCAACACACCATCTATTATCTTTTGGAGAGTGGTGTCTCCTAGATTGGTTAGGTGTCACTTGGGAGCCTCCGTCAAGATTGTGGAGTTGAACCAAGGAGTTTGTACATGCAAGGAGATCGCCTACTTCGTGAAGATCTACCCTAGTGAGGCAAGTCCTTCGTGGGCGATGGCCATGGTGGGATAGACAATGTTGCTTCTTCGTGGACCCTTCGTGGGTGGAGCCCTCCGTGGACTCGCGCAACCGTTACCCTTCGTGGGTTGAAGTCTCCATCAACATGGATGTACGATAGCACCACTTATCGGAACCACGCCAAAAATTCCCGTGTCTACATTGCGTTTGCTCCCTCAAACTCCTCCCTTTACCTTCATATGCAATTATTTTACATTCTGCTGCTATACTCTTAGAATTGCATGTGTAGGTTAATTACTTGACTTGTGCTAAGTTGTTAAAATCTGCTAAGACTTAAAATTGGGAAAAAGCTAGATTTTTATTTGGTCAAGTAGTCAAATCACCCCCCTCTAGACATACTTTCGATCCTACAAAGCGTTGTAACCCGACCACACTTGCATGGCCGTCAACATGACTGCAAGTGGGGTGTTAGGAGGGTTCTTGGCCAGTTGCATGTCCATCACTAGGCATACAACTGCAACAGTTGTAACTCGACTAGAACTACATGGCGACAAGGCGACAGCAACTGGGGCGAGAAGGGGTTGTCGGCCAGATCCTCACTTTTTTAAATAAAATGTTCATGATTCTTTTTAGTTTTCATTTGTTTTAATAGGATGATTTTTTTCTTAAAATTATGGGGAAGAGGTAAACCCATGATTTTTTTCCAAATCCGTGAACGTCTTTCAAATTTGCAAATACTTTTCAAATTTGTGATCATTTATGAATTCACAAGTGTTTTTGAATTTGTGAAAAAAATCACATGCACAAACATATTTTGAAATTTGTGAACATTTTTTAAATCTATGAACAATTTTTTAATTCACCAAAAAATTAAAATTAACAGAAAGCTCGGAAGAACTAGGGGGCTGTGTGTGCGCTATTTTATCTGCCATATGTGTAAACATACAGCCAGTCCACTATCGCGATAAATACTGTTTGAATGCAAGTTGAACATATCTAGAAAAATTGATAAACATTGTTTGAAATGATGTTGAATTTTTTTAAATGCATGATGAATATTTTTAAAATTAGCAGTAAACTTTTAAATTTGCAAACGTTTAGTTCCTCAAACATTTTTTAAGTCTCATGAATATTTTATAAATTCATGTACATTTTGAAAATTTATAAATAACTTTCAATTCTTGAATATCTTCTAGTCGTACACACACCACACGCAGAGGGTGTTTCTTACCAGTAGCTAAAAAAGATCGAAGTACAACTAAAAAAAAGAACGTGCAGAATGGGGCATATCCTAAACGTCGCTTAAGGCGCTCGTTATAGGCGAAATAACCAACCGGCGCTGACCCTACCTCTTCCATGGGCTGGTCTATGTACATCTTTTTCTCCTTTGTATAATTTTTTCACAAAATCCGGCCCATGTACGTCTGTTCCTCCTTTCTGTATTTTTTTTAAATCTGCTAGGGAACGTACAAACGGTGGTACCAACAGGACACCTCATGTGTTGTGACTTTCAAAGGCAATGGTTTTCCTGTTTTTATTTTTTAGTTTTTTTGACTGATTTTCTTCTGGTCTTTTTTTTGCTTTCTCTTTATTTTTCACTTTATTTTCTTTTCAAATTATTGAAGTTTTCTAAAATTCATGAACTTTTTTAAAACTGTGAACTTATCTTCAAACTTGTGAACATTTTTTCAAAACAAATGAACTTACCTTCAAATCCATGAAATTTTTAAAATTAGATGAACTTATTCCAAAATTTTGAACTATTTTTAATTGATGACCTTATTTTTGAAACTTGATGAACTTTTCTCAAAGCCAATGAACTTCTTTGAAAATCGGTGAACTTTTTTTCAATATTTTGTGAACTTTTCGTTAATATCAATTAATGTTTTTCAAAATTGAATGAACTTTTTTCAAATTGCTGAACTTTTTTTCAAAATTTGATGAACTTTTTTAAATTGATGCACCTTTTCAAAATTATGATTTTTTTTCCAGAAATCTATGAACCTTTTCGATTTCCAGTTATGCTAGTGTCCTATAACATGTTCAACCAACAATTCATTTCATCAATCTTTTTTCCATTTTCTTTTTATGTATTTGTGAAGAAAACACAATCAAACTATTCACAAATGATCCAAGTATAATATATGCTTTCAAAATATACATGAAGCAATCAATTTAAAAAATGGAAGGGATTGATCGACCTGAACAATTCAATGTAATTGGAACGACGAGCAAAAAAAAAGAGTTGTAACACGTGCAACCTAGTGGGCTTTCCTAATTCAGCCGCCTTAGGCGCGCAATGGGTGCCGGATGCACGAATCGGTCCTAAAGGCGCCGATTAGGAGCACATGTGGAATGCTACTAGTCTAGTATTCTAGTGATAGTGACTAATGAGCTAGCCCATCACGTGAGCAGCGCATCAAAGAACATGAGCGAGCGCTGGCCCAATTGGTATAAGGACATGACTGCAAAGAAACACACATCAACATTACACAAATGAACAGATGACAAGGCTGCTGGGAGGGAAAAAAGGACCCACAAGGGATGATATCATCTTCGATATGCACATCTAGACGGACACCCCTATGTCTCGTTTATAACGAGATGTAGGGAACCCTCGCATCAAGGAAGGAGCCAGATGAGCCGGGCCAGCTCGTGGGAGGCCACAACCTCTTTTTTTTTCTGTTTTTGTTTTCACGTTTTTTCTTCTGTTTTTGCTTTCTTTTTTTACTTCCAAATATTCTTAATAAATATATACAAAAAGCACAATACATAAAAACATTTGAAAAAAATGATAAATATGCATTTAAAAATGTTTAATGTGTATAGATAAAATGTTTCTCATGTATACAAAAAGTATAAAAAAATACAATGTGCAATAAAACAAATTGATCATGTATTTTAAAATTTTTAATCAAGCATTTGCAAGAAAATGTTAAACAATTATTCCAAAAATGTTAATCAAACATTTGAAGAATGTTAAATGTGTATAGGAAAAATGTTGAGCATGCATTCAAAAAATATTAATCTTGCATTTGAAAAATTGTTAATCGAGCATTCAGAAAATGTTAATTATGTACAGAGAAATTATCGACCTTGTATTAAAAAATGTTAATCTTGTATCTGAAGAATGGCAACCAACATTTGAAAATGCTAAAATATGTATAAAAAATTATTGACAATGTATTAAAAAATGTGCATAGAAAAAATGTTGAACGTGTATTTAATAAATGTTAAACCTATAGTTAGAAAATTTTAAACATGTATTAAAAAAATGTTCTTGACGCATATGAAAAATATAGAATGAAAAGAAACAAGAGAAATCGCAAAACCAATGAAAACAAAAAAACCTGAAGAAACAAGTGCAAAGGAATGAAAAACAATGAATATCAATAAAGAAACAAAGAAAAACAATAGAAAACCATTGAAAACCAAGAAAGAAACAAACAAACCAAAAAAAGGAAAGTGGGGAAGAAAAGGAAATCCAAAGAAAACAACGAATAAACAAAGAGTAATCAAAGAAAAATAAAAGAAAAATAAAAAACAAAGTATAATGACGAAACAAAGAAACCAAAAGAAAACCAGACAAGAAAGAAGAAAACCAATCAAAAAAACGAAAAAGCCGAACGAACAGACTGATGACCGACCGAACGACTAACATGATATTGGGCCTGCCCACACGCGTGTGTACTGCGGAAAGGTTCAGGTGAGACAGATGCTAGGCTCGCTATGAGCGAGACATAGCATCCGCGCATCTAGACACTTCCTAATGTTTTCCTGTCCTGCATCAGCCTCAACTAGCTAGTCCGGTTGAGATCTTCATGGTCATCTGGGTCCTCCAAGTCAGCCCACATTTGACACCTGGCGCACATCACACACCAGCTAGGAGGATAGTACCGAGAGCTCCTATTTGGTGACATGTGTGGTGGAAACTAAGGAAACACATAAGGGGATTTGTGAGTTCGTTCGTAGTTGGGCTGGCCCAACTTCGGCTCACTCGTGTTTCTTTCACCTACGTTTCCCCGCAGTTCTTGTCCTTTATGAACGTTTCTTCCCCACCGCTTTCTTTCTTTCACTTGTTTGCCTCTTTCTTTACTGCTTTCCTGAGCTAGAATGTTCGTGAATTTGGAAATTGTTCTGGATTTAAAAAGAAGTTTGTGTATTTGAAAAATATTTAGGAATTCAAAAAAGATTACAAATTTGAGAAATTTTTGCAAATTCAAAAAATGTCCGTGGTTCCAAAAAGTACTTCATAAATTAACAAATGTCAACAAACTGAAAAATATTCATGATATGCAATTTTTTCATGCATTTAAAACAATTCTATGAATTCAAAAATGTTCAACAATTTCATTTTTTTGCATATCAACAATTTATCATGAACTCGATAAATGTTTATGGGTTCAATAGTTGCCGGTGAGCCCAAAAGATGCTCTTGAATTCAAAAAAGTTCATGAATTCAATTTTTCTTGAAAGTTCGAAAGATGTTCATGAATTAAAAAATTGTCCGCGAATATAAGAATTGTTCACGAACTCAAAAAAGTATTTACATACTGAAAAATGATCATGAATTCAAAAAATGTTCGTGAATTAACAATATCCCATGATATGAAAAATATATTTAAAGATTCATGATTTTTTTTAGAAATTTCCTAATACTTGCTATTTCAAATTTTCTTTTGCCAATTCAAAAAATGATAGTGGATCAATTTTTTCTGGAGTTCTAAAAGTTAGCCATGATTTAAAATTTTCTTCGCAAATAAAAAAAATGTTTGCAAATTCTGAAAATCTTCACAATTTTTTCCCACTATTTTGAAAAATGTTTGCTATACTTCGCGTGTACTAAGTGGGAATTTTTGCTTGTACATCCAAATTCTGAAAGTTATGCCATAAACAATCCACGGTATCTTCCTACATATGGCATCTCTTGTGCCATTTCAAGTAATTTACATGTGCCATCTCTAAACTTTCAAATAAACTTCTGTTTTGTGTGCCCGTACAACTCATGGTGTGGTGAAGGTGATCCAATATCTTTCATGCTAAATGTGTTTTACTGACGACGAGAGTTTATTTGACTTGTCATCATGAGGGAGGTTGGTAAAAGGGATGCTCCTACTGGGGAACGTAGTAATTCAAAAAATTTCCTACGATCACGTAAGATCTATCTAGGAGAAGCATAGCAACGAGATGGGAAAGTGTGTCCATGTGCCCTCATAGACCGAAAGCGAAAGCGTTTAGTAACGCAGTTGATGTAGTCGAACGTCTTCACGATCCAACTGATCCAAGTACAGAACGTACGGCACCTCCGTGTTCAGCACACGTTCATCACGATGACGTCCCTCGAGCTCTTGATCCAGTAGAGGGACGAGGGAGAGTTCTGTCAGCACAACGGCGTGGCGGCGGTGATGATGAAGTTACCAGCGTAGGGCTTCACCTAAGCACTACGACGATATGACCGAGATGTTAAACTGTGGAGGGGGGCACCGCACACGGTTAAGAGATTGTCTGTTGTGCTTTGGGGTGCCCTCTGCCCACGTATATAAAGGAGAGGGGAGGAGGAGGCCGGCCAAGGGGAGGCACTGAAGGAAATATGCCCTAGAGGCAATAATAAAGTTGTTATTTATATTTCCTTATATCATGATAAATGTTTATTATTCATGCTAGAATTGTATTAACCGAAAACTTAGTACATGTGTGAATACATAGACAAACAGAGTGTCACTAGTTTGCCTCTACTTGACTAGCTCGTTGAATCAATGATGGTTATGTTTCCTAACCATAGACATGAGTTGTCATTTGATTAACGGGATCACATCATTAGAGAATGATGTGATTGACTTGACCCATCCGTTAGCTTAGCACGATGATCATTTAGTTTGTTGCTATTGCTTTCTCCATAACTTATACATGTTCCTATGACTATGAGATCATGCAACTCCCGAATACCGGAGGAACACTTTGTGTGCAACCAAACGTTACAACGTAACTGGGTGATTATAAAGGTGCTCTACAGTTGTCTCTGATGGTGTTTGTTGAGTTGGCATAGATCGAGACTAGGATTTGTCACTCCGATTGTCGGAGAGGTATCTCTGGGCCCTCTCGGTAATGCACATCAATATAAGCCTGGCAAGCAATGTGACTAATGAGTTAGTTACGTGATGATGCATTACGGAATGAGTAAAGAGACTTGCCGGTAACGAGATTGAACTAGGTATTGAGATAACGACGATCAAATCTCGGGCAAGTAACATACCGATGACAAAGGGAACAACATATATCGTTATGCGGTTTGACCAATAAAGATCTTCGTAGAATATGTGGGAGCCAGTATGAACATCCAGGTTCAGCTATTGGTTATTGACCAGAGACATGTCTCGGTCATGTCTACATAGTTCTCGAATCCGTAGGGTCCCCACGCTTAACATTCGGTGACGATCGGTATTATGAGTGTATGTGTTTTGATGAACCGAAGGTTGTTCAGAGTCCCGAATGTGATCACGGGCATGACGAGGAGTCTCGAAATGGTCGAGACATAAAGATTGATATATTGGATTACTATGTTTGGACATCGGAATGGTTCCGAGTGAGTTCGGACATTAACCGGAGTACCGGGGGGGGGGGGGGGGGGTTATCGGAACCCCCCAGGGAGTATATGGGCCCTAATGGGCTTTAGGGGAGAGAGGGAGGGGCTTCCTAGGGCAGGCCGCGCGCCCCCCAAGGCCTAGTCTGAATTGGACTAGGGGGGAGGGGCGGCGCCCCCTCCTTCCTTCTCTTCTCTCTTCCCTTTCCTACTCTCCTACTCCTACTACATGGAAAGGGGGGAATCCTACTCCCGGTGGGAGTAGGACTCCCTAGGGCGCGCCATAGTAGAGGGCCGACCCTCCCCCTCCTCCACTCCTTTATATACGGGGAGGGGGGCACCCCATAGACACACAAGTTGATCATTGATCCCTTAGCCTTGTGCGGTGCCCCCCTCCACCATAATCCACCTCGGTCATATCATTGTAGTGCTTAGGCGAAGCCCTGCGACGGTAGCAGCATCATCACCGTCATCACGCCGTCGTGCTGACAAAGCTCTCCCTTGACACTCAGCTGGATCAAGAGTTCGTGGGACGTCACCGAGCCGAACGTGTGCAGATCACGGAGGTGCCGTACTTTCAGTACTAGGATCAGTCGACCGTGAAGACGTACGACTACATTAACCGCGTTGTCATAAAGCTTCCACTTATGGTCTATGAGGGTACGTGGACAACACTCTGCCCTCTCGTTGCTATGCATCACCATGATCTTGCGTGTGCGTAGGAAACTTTTTGAAATTACTGCATTCCCCAACAGTGGCATCCGAGCCAGGTTAATGCGTAGATGTTATATGCACAAATAGAACACAAAGGAGTTGTGGGCGTGGGTATATACATGTTGCTTGCCGTCACTAGTTGATTCTTGATTCGGTGGTATTGTTGGGTGGAGCGGCCTAGACCGACATTACGCATACGCTTATGCGAGACTGGTTCTACCGACGTGCTTCGCACACAAGTGGCAGGTGGGTGTCAGTTTCTCCAACTTTAGTTGAATTGGATTCAATGAACATGGTTCTTTCTAAAGATCAAAAATCAATCACTATATCGCGTTGTGGTTTTTGATGCGTAGGTAAGAACGGTTCTTGCTCAGCCCGTAGCAGCCACGTAAAACTTGCAACAACAAAGTAGAGGATGTCTAACTTGTTTTTGCAGGGCATGTTGTGATGTGATATGGTCAAGACATGATGCTAAATTTTATTGTATGAGATGATCATGTTTTGTAACACAGTTATCGGCAACTGGCAGGAGCCATATGGTTGTCGCTTTATTGTATGAAATGCAATCGCTATGTAATTGCTTTACTTTATCACTAAGCGGTAGCGATAGTCGTAGAAGCAATAGTTGGCGAGATGACAACGATGCTTCAATGGAGATCAAGGTGTCAAGCCGGTGACAATGGTGATCATGACGGTTCTTTGGAGATGGAGGTCAAAGGCACAAGATGATGATGGCCATATCATATCACTTATATTGATTGCATGTGATGTTTATCCTTTATGCATCTTATTTTGCTTAGTTTGATGGTAGCATTATAAGATGATATCTCACTAAATTTCAAGGTATAAGTGTTCTCCCTGAGTATGCACTGTTACTATAGTTCATCGTGCCGAGACACCACGTGATGATCGGGCGTGATAAGCTCTACGTTCACATACAACGGGTGCAAGCCAGTTTTGCACATGCAGAATACTCGGGTTAAACTTGATGAGCCTAGCATATGCAGATATGGCCTCGGAACACTGAGACCGAAAGGTCGAGCGTGAATCATATAGTAGATATGATCAACATAGTGATGTTCACCATTGAAAACTACTCCATCTCACATGATGATCGGACATGGTTTAGTTGATATGGATCACGTGATCACTTAGATGATTAGAGAGATGTCTATCTAAGTGGGAGTTCTTAAGTAATTTGATTAATTGAACTTTAATTTATCATGAACTTAGTACCTGATAGTATTTTGCATGTCTATGTTGTTGTAGCTAGATGGTCCGTGCTGTTGTTCCGTTGAGTTTTAATGCATTCCTAGAGAAACCTAAGTTGAAAGATGATGGTAGCAACTACAAAGACTGGGTCCGTAACTTGAGTATTATCCTCATTGCCGCACAGAAGAATTACATCCTGGAAGCACCGCTAAGTGACAAACCCGCTGCAGGAGCAACGCCAGATGTTGTGAACACCTGGCAGAGCAAAGCTGATGACTACTCGATAGTTCAGTGTGCCATGCTTTACGGCTTAGAACCGGGACTTCAACGACGTTTTGAACGTCATGGAGCATATGAGATGTTCCAGGAGTTGAAGTTAATATTTCAAGCAAATGCCCGAATTGAGAGATATGAAGTCTCCAATACTACAGCTGCAAGATGGAGGAGAATAGTTCTGTCAGTGAACATGTACTCAGAATGTCTGGGTACCACAACCACTTGACTCAACTGGAAGTTAATCTTCCTGATGATAGTGTCATTGACAGAGTTCTTCAATCACTGCCACCAAGCTACAAGAGCTTCGTGATGAACTTAATATGCAAGGGATGGATAAGACAATTCCTGAGCTACCAAACATCACAACGTAACTGGGTGATTATAAATGTGCTCCACATGTGTCTCCGATGGTGTTTATTGAGTTGGCATAGATCGAGATTAGGATTTGTCACTCGATTGTCGGAGAGGTATCTCTGGGCCCTCTCGGTAATGCACATCAATATAAGCCTTGCAAGCAATGTGACTAATGAGTTAGTTACGGGATGATGCATTGCGGTACGAGTAAAGAGACTTGCTGGTAACGAGATTGAACTAGGTATTGAGATACCGACAATCGAATCTCGGGCAAGTAACATATTGATGACAAAGGGAACAACGTATATCGTTATGCGGTTTGACCGATAAAGATCTTCGTAGAATATGTGGGAGCCAATATGAACATCCAGGTTCCGCTAATGTCCAAAATAGTAGATAATATAGCATGGAGCAATCAAAAATTATAGATACGTTGGAGACGTATCAAGCATCCCCAAGCTTAATTCCTGCTCGTCCTTGAGTAGGTAAATGATAAAAATAGAATTTTTGATGCGGAGTGCTACTTGGCATAATTTTAATGTAATTCTTCTTAATTGTGGTATGAATATTTAGATCCAAAAGATTCAAGACAAAAGTTCATATTGACATAGAAATAATAATACTTCAAGCATACTAACAAAGCAATTATGTCTTCTCAAAATAACATGGCCAAAGAAAGTTCATCCCTACAAAATCATATAGTTTAGTCATGATCCATTTTCGTCACACAAGAATGCTCTCATCATGCATAGCCCCGATGACAAGCCAAGCAATTGTTTCATACTTTAGTAATCTCAAACCTATAAACTTTCACGCAATATATGAGCGCGAGCCATGGACATAGCACTATGGGTGGAATAGAATATAATGAGGGGGGTTATGTGGAGAAGACAAAAAAGGAGGAACTCTGTTTCGCGAAAGCAACCACAAGAAATATTGCACTCTCAAAAACAACATAAAGAAAGGAACAATGTCCATTCTCCAAGAACAATGTCGGAACAGAGATTCTCTCCCCCTCCCCTCCCCCTCGGTTGAAGCGGCGAGACCGCCATTAAAGCCAACTCCACCTCCCACCCACCCCCGCATCTCACCGAGTCCTCCCCGCCCCAAATCCCTATCTGAGTATCCACATGGCTGGAGCGTGTCGACGCGGCATTCGGGTTCGCCGGCTTGTGCCGGCGGCGCGGATAGCAGAGCCACGGGCACTTCCACCCCCCGCGGTGGCTCAGCTGCCCGAGATCGACCCGAACTCGCCGGAGGCCCGCCGCAAGATGCATCGGGTGGTGCGGGAGCGCTTCCCCAACTGCGAAGAGTGGGGGGAGATCTACATGCACATCCTCCACCATGCGAACTTCGTCGAGCGCACACGCTTCATCGGCGACGACGGCTGCGAGGAGGTGGAACTACTGTTTTGGGCAATCCAGGAGGCGGAGTCGCCGGATCCGCTGCAGGCTGCCCGCTGGGAGAACTTCAGGACGGCGAATCCTTCGAGGCTCAACATCAGGCCACCATCGTGGGAGGGAATCGCCAACATCCCGCCAGAGTTCATCCCGCCGGGGACAGTCTGGCCCCCACGCCGCCAGTAGATCGGCTGCCTCGACTGGTTCAGACGCAGTGACGACCCATCGATCCCCCGCCTTGGCCTGGTGAGTTAGGTTTGCACCTTCATGCTAATTCGACTATTAAGGCTCGTTTGAGGGATTTTTGTTTGCGCCATCGTGGGATTCAGGCTTGTCATGATCAGATTTCTCAAACGCATCTTCAGGATTTTGGGTTAGATTCGAGGGTTCTCCCTCCTGTTGGTAATAATAGTAAGGATTCCTTTGCTGCTTCTACAGCTAGTGAGACCTCGTCGGAGTTGGTCTCCAGCGAGGGGCTTGGCCTTAGTTTAAAAGCTACCCGAAAAGTTGGGGAGGAGCCGCTCTGTCGTGCCCCTTCTCTGAATCCAAGTGTCAATGGCCCCACACTCAATTTACGTGTTGTGGGCGAGAAAGCGGGAAGGGTGAGGGGAATACGTAAAACTGATTCCCTAGATAATGTGGAGGAGCACTTTGGCCAGCTCTGGCTCATTCCCTCCCCCCCTCGCCGCCGCCACCCTAGAAACCCTACCATGCAACCACAAGTTCCACCAAAAACCGGATTCCTTTGCTGGATCCAGAGAGATTTGGTTGAGAAAAACTCCTCCTCGGCTGCGGATTGTTTCCCTGTGTCCTGTCGACCATTTGATCCACCTCCAAAACAAATCAAAGTGGTTCATGAAGGGATTGGCCCTGGTTCAATCTCTTTTGCAGAAGCTGTCAAGCGAGGGGTGAAGATGGCCGAACGCCGTGCAGGAGGGAGCGGCAATCTTGCTGCTGGTCAGTCGAAAGGAGTGGGGCAGAAACCCACTTCTTTTGCTGGGCGGAAAACAACTGTCCCTGTCGCAAAGGAATCTTTCCCTGCCCCAAACCTACCAGATCTACAACATCCACTGCTGGTTCCGCTCAGGTACAATCATCCCAGTCCATCAAGGTCGAAGTGGAACAAGTCCTTGATCCTAGGTATAAGGACATGATTTGTTTTAATTATGGTGGACCTGGGCATTATGTGGGGAACTGTGTGAAGCCAAAAGCCTGCTTTATTTGTCAACAGAATCACAATGTGAATAATTGTGCCGCGTGGTCTAAGATTCAACCTACTGCTGCCTTTTTTGGTAGTGGAGCTCAAGGTCTTGGTTTCTACCATGTAGATGTTCCTATCGCAAATGAGTCAAAGTGGCTAAACTTCCAGAATTGTGCGGTGGTTAACATTCTGAAAGGAGAAGTGGACTGTGCTAAGCTGATGGAACTGTTATCTGCTACTTTTTGCAAAACTAAGCACTGGCCTTGGCAAATCAGAGGGCTCTCCAGTAAGACATTTTTAGTTAGATTTCCCCCTTGGAAGAAAGTGGAGGACCTCATCGAATTACCTGGGTTCTCCCTACCGCAAGATGTGAATGTGACACTGACTGAATGGAAAGGGGGGTGTGAGCCTTTTGGAGAGTTGATTGAAGCATGGGTGCTGATTGATGGGATTCCTCCCAAGTGGTGTACCTGGAAGGTGTTTGCCCAAATTGCTTCACTGTTTGGAGTGCTTACAGATGTGGACTGGAATGGTATGTTTAGAACTTTCTTTGAGAATGTCAGAATCAAAATAGCCTGCAGAGACCCAACCAAGATTCCTTTTGAGAGATTGATTGAGATGAAGAAAAAGCTGTTTCTACTTGGTTTTACTGTGGAAGGTTTTGAGCAAGCGGGAGGTGTTGACTCTGTCATTGACTTGGATGAGGATGATAATGAGGAGGATGAGGGTGCTGAGGAAGAACAGACTGAAAAAGAGAATGGAGCTCAAGAGGAGCATGCTTCTGAAGGATCGGGTGAAGATGATCAGGCAATTGATGAACTAGACAAAGCTAATTTACAACTAAACAGGTAACTTCAAACAAGTCTGGTAGTCAAAAGGGGGTGGTTACACCTATGGAATATGGAAATGATATTGATCAAGAGGAGTTCATCATGAAGTGTGCTTTGGCTGCTGTTGATTCTGAGGATTCATCATTTGCTGGGCACACTGGCTTTGCTGGTAACCTCAAAGAACAAAACCACATTTCTGATGGGAAGGAAAAGAAAGAGGAAAAAAATGAGGATTCCAGAAACTCCACTTGGGGGAAATGCTGCTTACATGACCCCTGAAAAGAAAACTGGTAGTATGGAATACTATGAGGATCTGTTAAGATCGGTTGATGTTTCTGACTCTGAAAATGAGGATTCAAAGGAAGAAGAGTTGGGGGTTCTCCCTCTTGAGGCTGTCCAAATCTTACAAAGTGAGTCTTGGAAGAGATCACTGATGAAATCGCTTAACCAAACCCAAAATGATGAGAATATCCATGAGAAGAAGCCCAAGTGGGGTCCTGTGCTAGCTAAAAGGCCTAATACTAGAGGGCATGGCAATGTGAACATTATGGAGAAAGCGGCTGCATATAAAAGGAAGCACAACTTGGAGATTCCACAAACATTCAAAGGTAAATCCTTTTCTACTATGGATAAATCTGTTCTTGCTAATCAAATGAGTCAAATGAATTTGATAATTGGGGGGGGGGGGATGATAATCAAAAGTCTTTTGCCATTGATGATATGATTGCTATGGAGAAAGAGAGGTGTTTGGTTTTTTCCAATAATAATCCTGAAATTGTACTTCCTGATAATATTGATTTTGACTATAATGATCTAGCTAGTACACCTAAGGATGTCCCTCCCTTGGAGCCAGTTGGCACTTCTGATGCTACTAGGGGGACACCTGCTGTGCTAACTAAAGCTAGGCCTTGTGGCTTATCCCACCCTTTCAAAATTAATTAGTATGATAGGTCTCATTTGGAACATTAGAGGGCTAGGACAACATGGGAAGATGAGATCTTCCAAGAGGGTATCGCGCTTCTCCGTATTCACCACAATATCGTCTACGTAGACGTGGGCATTTCTGCCGAGTTGCTTGAGGAGGCACTTCTGTATGTAACGTTGAAAAGTGGCACCGGCATTTCTCAAGCCGAATGTCATAGTCAGGTAGCACCGTAGCAGAAGGATCCGAATGGTGTGATGAAGGCAGTCTTTAGGCGGTGTGCCAGGTTCAACTTGATCTAGTGGTAGCCTGAATAATCATCCAAAAAACTCAATAGCTCGCATCTAGCTATGGAGTCTATCACTTGGTCAATCCACGGTAGAGCAAATGGATGTTTGGGGCAGGCTTTGTTGAGGCTAGTGTAATCAATGCACATGTGCCACTTGTTGTTCTTTTTCAGTACAAGGACTGGGTTGGCAAGCCACTTTGGAAAAAACACTTCCATGATGAAGCCGGCTACTAGAAGCCGGGCTATCTCTTCACGATCAATTCTTATCTTCTCCTCTGATAGTCGGCGAAGGAGTTGTTTAATCGGCTTGGCATCTGATCTGACCTGTAGCTTGTGCTCGGCAAAATCCGTTGAAACACCCGGCATGTCCTTGGGAGACCATGCGAAGATGTCTTGATTCTCATGGAGGAAATCGACAAGCTCGCTTTCCTATTTTCTGTCAAGATTGGCCCCTATGACAGCGTGCTTTTCGGGGTGCTCTGGGTCCAAGGGAATCTTCATTGTCTCTTTGGCCAGCTGGAAGGAGCCCTGGGTCTGACTCTTTGAGCTCTAGTGACATGTCCGGCTGCTTGCTGGCCATGGCCACCACCCGGTCTAGGAGCTTCTTGTCAGCAGCAATCACAAGGGACTCGGCCAGTCGGCTGCTAGTTGCAGCACAATCGGCCAACTTCTCATAATCTCCAGATATCATAATAATGCTGTGACGCCCCCAATTTAATCATACACTAATCATACATGCAAACGTGTACGATCAAGATCAGGGACTCACGGGAAGATATCACAACACAACTCTACAAATAAAATAAGTCATACAAGCATCATATTACAAGCCAGGGGCCTCGAAGGCTCGAATACAAGAGCTCGATCATAGACGAGTCAGCGGAAGCAACAATATCTGAGTATAGACATAAGTTAAACAAGTCTGCCTTAAGAAGGCTAGCACAAACTGGGATACAGATCGAAAGAGGCGCAGGCCTCCTGCCTGGGATCCTCCTAACTACTCCTGGTCGTCGTCAGCGGGCAGCACGTAGGAGTAGGCACCTCCGGTGTAGTAGGAGTCGTCGTCGACGGTGGCGTCTGGCTCCTGGGCTCCAACATCTGGTTGCGACAACCAGGTAGAAGGGATAGAGGGGAAAGAGGGAGAAAGCAACCGTGAGTACTCATCCAAAGTACTCGCAAGCAAGGAGCTACACTACATATGTATGCATTGGTATCAACTGGGATAAGGCTATTATAAGTGGACTGAACTGCAGAAAGCCGGAATAAGAGGGGGATAGCTAGTCCTTTCGAAGACTACGCTTCTGGCAGCCTCCGTCTTGCAGCATGTAGAAGAGAGTAGACTGAAGTCCTCCAAGTAGCATCGCATAGCATAACCCTAACCGATGATCCTCCCCTCGTCGCCCTGTGAGAGAGCGATCACCGGTTGTATCTGGCACTTGGAAGGGTGTGTTTTATTAAGTATCCGGTTCTAGTTGTCATAAGGTCAAGATACAACTCCGGGTCGTCCTTTTATCGAGGGACACGGCTATTCGAATAGATAAACTTCCCTGCAGGGGTGCACCACATACCCCAACACGCTCGATCCCATTTGGCCGGACACACTTTCCTGGGTCATGACCGGCCTCGGAAGATCAACACGTCGCAGCCCTACCTAGGCACAACAGAGAGGTCAGCACGCCGGTCTAAATCCTATGGCGCAGGGGTCTGGGCCCATCGCCCTTTGCACACCTGCACGTTGCGTACGCGGCCGGAAGCAGACCTAGCCTAGTGGCTTTCCAGTCCAATCCGGCGCGCGCCACTCAGTCGCTGACGTCACGAAGGCTTCGGCTGATACCACGACGCCGGGATACCCATAACTGCTCCCACGTAGATGGTTAGTGCGTATAGACCAAATGGCCAGACTCAGATCAAATACCCAGATCTCGTTAAGCGTGTTAAGTATCCGCGAACACCGACCAGGGCCAGGCCCACCTCTCTCCTAGGTGGTCGGAACCTGCCCTGTCGCTCCGCCTCAAAGATCCACTCGCGGGTGCTCCTACAAGCCTACCCGTCTTTTGTCACCACATGTATCATGTATAAAGTATATAGTATATACCCGTGATCACCTCCCGAGTGATCACGGCCCGATAGTACAGCATGGCAGACGGACAAGAATGTAGGGCCACTGATGATAAACTAGCATCCTATACTAAGCATTAGGTTTGCGGTAAAGGTAACAACAGTAGTAGCAAGGACAGGCTATGCATCAGTATAGGATTAACGGGAAGCAGTAACAGGCTACGCTACTCTAATGCAAGCAGTATAGAGAAGAGTAGGCGATATCTGGTGATCAAAGGGGGGGCTTGCCTGGTTGCTCTGGCAAGAGAGAGGGGTCGTCAACACCGTAGTCGATCACAGGGGTACCGGCAGCGGTCTCGGGGTCTACCGGAAAAAGTAACGGAGGGGGAACATAATAAATAACAGAGCAATCAAAGCAACACAAAGCATAACATGGTGATACGCCGTGCTAGGGGTGACCTAACGCAGTAGGAGGTGATACCGGCGAAGGGGGGAAACATCCGGGAAAGTATTCCCGGTGTTTCACGTTTTCGGGTAGATGAACTGGAGGGGGAAAGTTGCGTGTTCGGTATGCTAGGGATGCGTGGCGGACGAACGGGTTGCGTATCCGGATTCGTCGCGTCGTTCTGAGCAACTTTCATGTTGAAAATATTTTAATCCGAGTTACGGATTAAAAGATATGATTTTCTAAAGATTTTATTAATTTCTGGAATTTAATTTATTATTTAAACTAATTCGAAAATAAATTAATGACATCAGCATGATGTCATGCTGATGTCAGCAGTCAACAGAGTTGACTGGGTCAAACTGACATGTGGGTCCAGTGGGACCCACCTATCATACACTACTTTAGTTAATTAACAATTAATTAGGTTAATTAGTGATTAGGTTAATCTAATTATAATTAATTAATTTAATTAATTCCTTAATTAATTAATTAATTAATTATTATTGTTTATTTAATTATTTTAATTATTATTTTTATTTATTTATTTATTTATTTTTATTATTATTTTTTTTAACGTTCTGTGGGGTGGGCCCCCATGTCATTGGCCCTAGGGGCCAAACGGGCGCGCGGGTAACGGGAAACGGGCACGGGCGTGGGCACCCGTCGAGGCTTACCCGAGTGCGGCGGACGGAGCCCAGGGGCGCCGAACCCGGGCGCCGACTGAACGGGGCTGCAGTTCGCGGCGGCGGCGAGCGCAGGGGACGGCGGCGCGCGAGCGCGTGGGGCCGGTGGCCAGGGGCGGGGCACGTCTGGGGCGCACAGGGCGCGGTTAGGCGTGGCGCAGGCGCGCGCGGAGGTGCGGTGCAGTGGCCGTGAGGCGCGGGAGTTGCGCGAGCAACGCGCAGCCGCGGGGTGGAGGCCGTGGCTTCAGGGCGGCAGCAGGCGGGGCGGCGTCGTGGTCTAGGCGCAGCGGCGCACGCGCGAGCGTGTGGGTAGGGGCGGCGTGCGGTGAGGCACGGCAGGCACGGCCAAGGTGCACGCGAGAGAGGGGGGGCGACGGGGATTTGGCGGGCGAGCGCGCGCGAGGGCACCGGGAGGAAGAGGAGGACCGGGGGTCCTCACCAGCGTTGGTGAGCAGGGGGGGCGGCGAGGCTCGGTGGAGCCTTTGGGGAGGAGGACGAGGAGGACGAAGCGACGGACGGTGGCGGGATCCGGCGAGGAGGAGGCTGTGGCACGGGCGCGCGGGAGGGGTCGTCGCCGGCGGGCGGCTTCAGGCGATGGCGGAGCGGTCCGGCGAGTCGAGGAGGCCCCCGAGCTGCAGCGGACGGGCGAGGTCGACGGCGGCCATGGCGATGTGCGGCGGTGGAGTCGGGGCGGATCCCCTCGATCCAGATCGAGAGGAGGCAGAGGGAGTCCGGCAGGGAAGGCGGCGAGGTGGAGGGGGCGTCAGGGAGGAGGCCCGGCGAGGAGCGTCGGGGCACGGGGGCGTGGTCGCCCCGATCCCCACCTGGATCGGGGGAATGGGGGGGGGGACGAGAGCGAGTGGTGCGGGGGGAGTGGGGCGATGGGGTGGTTAGGGTTTGGGTCATGGGGGGATAAGGCAGTGGGGGTGGGCAGGCCGGTTGGCCCTGGCTGGCCGGTCGAGCGGCCTGGAGGCCAGCTGGGCCTCGGCCCAGCAGGGAGGGGTTCTCTCCTTTTCCTTTTTCTTTTTTGTTGTTGTTTTGTTTTCTGTTTATTAGTTTTCTATTTTATTTTCTATATATTTTTGTTTTATAAAATATACAAGTAGTACCTAAATTAGAGTTACAAAATACCCCAATGCCACAAAAAAAGTGTGGTGACAAAATAAAATAGTTTAGTAATTTATTAATTAAAAAGGGCATTTTTAATTAATTGTTTTTGCTACTGTTTATTTATTTTAGAGTATTTAAACATTTTATAAAGGTGTGGTTTCTCCACCATAATTACCTATGCATTATTTGACACAACCCGAACATTTTAGTTTTGACGTTTGAATTTTTTTTCTAGTTTGACTTTATCTAAAATTTGAATTTGAACGAGTTTTGAATCATCGTGAGATTTTCAACAGTAATCGTGGTGACGTGGCAACACTAGCAGGGGTTTACTGTAGCTTGATTATCCGGGCGTCACAATTCTCCTCCACTACAAGAAATCTCGCCCCGAGATTTAAGAGGGGAGTAAGGGGGAAGTTCTGGTTACGATATGCTAATGGATCTTCTCGAAGAAGTTAATTCCCTTCGTTGATGTCTTCAGTTCTTTATTCCAATGCATCATGATGAAGTTGTCGTCCTTTCTTCGAGGAACTCCATCGTACTTACGAATAGGTAAGGGGCAGCTTTACAACAATTGAATGTTATAAGGGAAATTCATTTAGGGGGTATCCCACGAATGATCATAAGAGTATCTCTCGAGTTGAACAATTAAAACACATCGAGAGCAAAGTAAGAAGGTACCATAAGAAGTTTGAAACGGATAGACAATCTTCGTTGCCTGAAACAAGGCAACGGTATAGGTATTGTGTTTAATACCAGAATCGATGATTTCTCGGAAGGTGGCTCGTGAATCACAAACGAGCCCAAGTGCGAGGAATTAAATTTGGAAACCGGGGGTGTATAGGAGGGTCAGGTTTCGATCCTGTGTAACTGTGGGTTAGGGGCCCACCAGGTGGTTAAAAGTAGGTAAGGCGTTGATATCTTGCTCGGTCGTGATAGCAAGACATGTCAGAGGGTAGCCTATCATTTATGTTGGCAACAATGTCGGTACCAAGGGCGAGGGACGAAGAGAACCATTTTCCTGCTCGTTGAAACGAGGCAGACCAATAGGCAAAGTTCTCGTTCATCGGTGGTTACCGGAATGTCAACAACAATAGTAACAGGGTCTTACTGACAGAGTTGTACGCCGAGGTGCTTATAAAAGCAGTGACGTATTACTGCTTAGATCATATAAACCTCAAGAAGGTTAAACAGAACAATGGAAAGGAAAATATGATCATCAGATTTAACAGAAGAATGGAAAGGAAAATGTGTTTAAACACATATTTCAGGGGTATATCCTTCCCAAGGACAAACAGAGCATGATATCCGTGGCAGGATATCATGTAGAAAACCCTTTAAGTAAGGGGAGAGAAATTTCATGACAGTACCCATACAACGGTGTTGGGATAATGGTTAAAGAAAACTTAGCATTGCGCTTTCAATGCTCTTATTGAAAATCGGAGTACCACAAACATGCTTCAAGAAGCATTGACATGGTATTCAAGCAAAGGTCAGATTTTGGAAACACAAAGGATCCATCAGGAATAGCTTGTGAAATATGTCTTACAATTTCCTCATGGAAGAATGGCTAAACTTGCTAAAAAGGATACTACAACAATAGGTCCTCCGGCCAGGTGGGCTAGGTATGATACCACCTTACCGGGTCATCTAAAGACCAACGTTATAACTCTTGGAAATATGTTCCAACCATCATATCTGACTGAGATTCAGATTGGATGGGTGTCAGGATACCTCAGACTCGGGATGCCTGAGAAGAAAAGGTGCAACACAATTTGACGAGATGACATTGTGAGTTTCTCAGAAGTGATCTATGTAAGTGAGCTCTAAAACAAGAGGTCATCAGTATACCAAGGAGAGGATGAGGAGGTGGCTGATAGGCTCAGCAACAAATCATCGAGATTTCCAAAGGATTGATTTCCACAATTATGTGAACAAGGAAATATCATTTGTCGAATCAAATGTCATAATGAAGTATGCTCGAGGGAAACATACACAACTGAACAATGATAGAAGGGTGCACCCAGGAATCTGGACTAGGTAGCACGATCAATGTTTGAATGATGATTCAATAATCAATATACTTAGAATGAAACGGTAGACCAATAACTTCAAGCAATAGGGTTGCTAGAAGTTTAGAATTTGCACAACACAGACCATTAGTCGGTATTCCGGTTAGAAACAATACGGAGACCAAGAGATGAACGCAAAAGGCGAGAGATATTACTATATCAAGAATCCTCAAGAGGTTACCACGACATTCTTGACATAAAAGGTGGTAACATTCCAAGGTAAAGAAGAACAAATGTTGTATAGCAAGGATCTCAAGGTATAACTCAAAACACGAATAAGTTTGTGTTGGAGGGAAGGCAATAAAGTGGCCGATGATAATACAATTCATCGGGGGCAAGGATGGTATTTCTCATCATGAATTCAATTGATATCCAGGAAGACCTCATAAGGTTGATGATCTTCACGGCACATTGGTCGAGAGATTTCAAGATGTAATCAATCAGTGACAACATCAAATCAAAGGAATGATGAAGCGGAAGGTTATTGGAACCATGGGTAGGGCACAAACTTGAAATCAAGCTTGTTGTTCAAGGTGAATTGATATGACAAGGAAGATCGACGTAAGCTTAGCTCATCATCGAAGGTTGTGCTCCGGGATTAAGGACCAGGTAGCACAGTTAAAATTTAGCACGATAATGATATAGCCGATCAGGCTAGGAATGACATGATCGAGTACAAACTCGGACTTAAAGAAGATTATCAAGAGTTGCTGAACCGTAGGGCAGACTCGGTTCAGTTATCGGTGTCTTTGAGTGTTTAATAACTCAGAGCCCATGAAAACTGTAATCAGTGAGAATGTAGTACTTGATGAAGAACTCATAAGAAGTTATGCAGTTTCAAGATAATCTCGAGATACCAGGGGGTAATACTCGAAGACGGATCAAAGTAGAGGTTGGACCGAGGTATTGATCCACATGAGACAAGTACTTACACTTGCATCGAAAATGGTATTTAAAAGAGAACATGGTCGGAACCACGATTGTAAAAGGCCGGTTCCCAGATATAAGATGAACTTATACCAAGGGAACTAATATCATTTACAAGAAGCTTCGATGATAAGTTTCACATCGGGTCCATGGGCATGAACGCAAAGGCTCAAGGTCGACTCCCAATTCTTCCATGCATAACCTTTCATTTTACTTCTCGCTTTTGATGAAGCTGCAGTATAGAAATTTTATCTAGAAAAATACCAGAAGAGTATGACTCGTGAAAACTTTCGAGTTCACACAGTTTAGAGAAGGCATATGTTCAACCCATCAGGGCATCTTAGGAGTATATACCACAAGTTTCAAGAATAAATAACACCAGCTCGATAGTAGAGCATGTTTGAGAAAGCAGAGGATACAATTTACCAAAGGTATTATGTATCCGAGGAAAGGCTCACAGACTTATTGAATATGAAGGACGTTGTCGGATAAAATCCCGCAAATGATCTGGTGGTTCTCAAGGAATCTGGTGCGAGCATCGGTACTCAACCAGAGGGAGAAACAATGCAAGGAGATCAGACTTTAGAAACAACTGACTAATTCAAGGCTCAAATGCAAAGGAATTATCAATTCCAAGACAAGGGATCAGAAGCAATGCTCTGATCAGGGATGGATAAGTTGAATAGCCTTAAGGGTACAATCGACAACAATTTGATTGGTCGAGATCCAGCTCATGTTTTAAAATAACGTCTAAGCCGGAAAGATAATTTAAAAGGATCAACTGATGATTGCGTGCATTCGCACTCATGTTGAATCAATAGGATCAAAAAGACGATGCCTAAGGATACTAACGAATATTGCCAGACATATGGAAAGCATCCATAATGCAAGCAGGCAAGTATTGCAGAGCAATAAGCTACTAAGGATTTTTGGAGGATCGAATAGTATTTCGAAGACCACTGTGAAACACATGAACAACTGGGGATGAGTGGATACTCGACAAGTGCGAGGATTTAATTGAAGGGGTATTCATGTGGCAAGGAACTGCTAGGCAGTAGGCACAAAGTATCCTCGGAACAATAGAGAAGACTTCGGGGTATCTTGTAATAACAAGATCAATGGGGGATGATTGTATGAACGGCAAGTGTAAGTAGTTATCCATAAGGATTTATCGGTGGTCGGGAATAGCAAAAGTGATGGGCACAAAGTCTCGAGAGGAACAGCAAAGAGTATCTTCGGAATCTTCCGGTGAAGCAGGCCATCATCTGGAATGAAGGGGCTCTCCGGGAGAAAGTTTTTACGAGATCCTAGAGTCAGAGTTAGTAAATTCATTTTAACCCAAATAGAAGAGAGATCAGAGTCCCAGAGTAAGGATCGAGGAGTAAAAGATCCTAGTATCACCCAAATGGCGACGTGGGCCCATGGGCCACACAGCCATGTTAGTAAAACAGTTTTCATCGACTAGACTCAACTTCGGCCAAGGAGTTTGGAAAGGGGATTCCTACAGGTAGTTGGCTCTGATACCAACTTGTGACGCCCCCGATTTAATCGTACACTAATCATACACGCAAACGTGTACGATCAAGATCAGGGACTCACGGGAAGATATCACAACACAACTCTACAAATAAAATAAGTCATACAAGCATCATATTACAAGCCAGGGGCCTCGAAGGCTCGAATACAAGAGCTCGATCATAGACGAGTCAGCGGAAGCAACAATATCTGAGTACAGACATAAGTTAAACAAGTCTGCCTTAAGAAGGCTAGCACAAACTGGGATACAGATCGAAAGAGGCGCAGGCCTCCTGCCTGGGATCCTCCTAACTACTCCTGGTCGTCGTCAGCGGGCAGCACGTAGGAGTAGGCACCTCCGGTGTAGTAGGAGTCGTCGTCGACGGTGGCGTCTGGCTCCTGGGCTCCAACATCTGGTTGCAACAACCAGGTAGAAGGGATAGAGGGGAAAGAGGGAGAAAGCAACCGTGAGTACTCATCCAAAGTACTCGCAAGCAAGGAGCTACACTACATATGTATGCATTGGTATCAACTGGGATAAGGCTATTATAAGTGGACTGAACTGCAGAAAGCCGGAATAAGAGGGGGATAGCTAGTCCTTTCGAAGACTACGCTTCTGGCAGCCTCCGTCTTGCAGCATGTAGAAGAGAGTAGACTGAAGTCCTCCAAGTAGCATCGCATAGCATAACCCTAACCGATGATCCTCCCCTCGTCGCCCTGTGAGAGAGCGATCACCGGTTGTATCTGGCACTTGGAAGGGTGTGTTTTATTAAGTATCCGGTTCTAGTTGTCATAAGGTCAAGATACAACTCCGGGTCGTCCTTTTACCGAGGGACACGGCTATTCGAATAGATAAACTTCCCTGCAGGGGTGCACCACATACCCCAACACGCTCGATCCCATTTGGCTGGACACACTTTCCTGGGTCATGACCGGCCTCGGAAGATCAACACGTCGCAGCCCTACCTAGGCACAACAGAGAGGTCAGCACGCCGGTCTAAATCCTATGGCGCAGGGGTCTGGGCCCATCGCCCTTTGCACACCTGCACGTTGCGTACGCGGCCGGAAGCAGACCTAGCCTAGTGGCTTTCCAGTCCAATCCGGCGCGCGCCACTCAGTCGCTGACGTCACGAAGGCTTCGGCTAATACCACGACGCCGGGATACCCATAACTGCTCCCACGTAGATGGTTAGTGCGTATAGACCAAATGGCCAGACTGAGATCAAATACCCAGATCTCGTTAAGCATGTTAAGTATCCGCGAACACCGACCAGGGCCAGGCCCACCTCTCTCCTAGGTGGTCGGAACCTGCCCTGTCGCTCCGCCTCAAAGATCCACTCGCGGGTGCTCCTACGAGCCTACCCGTCTTTAGTCACCACATGTATCATGTATAAAGTATATAGTATATACCCGTGATCACCTCCCGAGTGATCACGGCCCGATAGTACAGCATGGCAGACGGACAAGAATGTAGGGCCACTGATGATAAACTAGCATCCTATACTAAGCATTAGGTTTGCGGTAAAGGTAACAACAGTAGTAGCAAGGACAGGCTATGCATCAATATAGGATTAACGGGAAGCAGTAACAGGCTACGCTACTCTAATGCAAGCAGTATAGAGAAGAGTAGGCGATATCTGGTGATCAAAGGGGGGGCTTGCCTGGTTGCTCTGGCAAGAGAGAGGGGTCGTCAACACCATAGTCGATCACAGGGGTACCGGCAGCGGTCTCGGGGTCTACCGGAAAAAGTAACGGAGGGGGAACATAATAAATAACAGAGAAATCAAAGCAACACAAAGCATAACATGGTGATACGCTGTGCTAGGGGTGACCTAACGCAGTAGGAGGTGATACCGGCGAAGGGGGGAAACATCCGGGAAAGTATTCCCGGAGTTTCGCGTTTTCGGGTAGATGAACTGGAGGGGGAAAGTTGTGTGTTCGGTATGCTAGGGATGCGTGGCGGACGAACGGGTTTCGTATCCGGATTCGTCGCGTCGTTCTGAGCAACTTTCATGTTGAAAATATTTTAATCCGAGTTACGGATTAAGAGATATGATTTTCTAAAGATTTTATTAATTTCTGGAATTTAATTTATTATTTAAACTAATTCGAAAATAAATTAATGACATCAGTATGATGTCATGCTGATGTCAGCAGTCAACAGAGTTGACTGGGTCAAACTAACATGTGGGTCCAGTGGGACCCACGTGTCATACACTACTTTAGTTAATTAACAATTAATTAGGTTAATTAGTGATTAGGTTAATCTAATTATAATTAATTAATTTAATTAATTCCTTAATTAATTAATTAATTATTATTGTTTATTTAATTATTTTAATTATTATTTATTTATTTATTTATTATTATTATTATTATTTTTAACGTTCTGTGGGATGGGCCCCCATGTCATTGGCCCTAGGGGCCAAACGGGCGCGCGGGTAACGGGAAACGGGCACGGGCGTGGGCACCCGTCGAGGCTGACCCGGGTGCGGTGGACAGAGCCCAGGGGTGCCGAACCCGGGCGCCGACTGAACGGGGCTGTAGTTCGCGGCGGCGGCGAGCGCAGGGGACGGCGGCGCGCGAGCGCGTGGGGCCGGTGGCCAGGGGCGGGGCACGTCTAGGGCGCACGGGGCGCGGTTAGGCGTGGCGCAGGCGCGCGCGGAGGTGCGGTGCAGTGGCCGTGAGGCGCGGGAGTTGCGCGAGCAACGCACAGCCGCGGGGTGGAGGCCGTGGCTTCAGGGCGGCAGCAGGCGGGGCGGCGTCGTGGTCTAGGCGCAGCGGCGCACGCGCGTGCATGTGGGTAGGGGCGGCGTGCGGTGAGGCACGGCAGGCACGGCCAAGGTGCACGCGAGATAGGGGGGGCGACGGGGATTTGGCGGGCGAGCTCGCGCGAGGGCACCGGGAGGAAGAGGAGGACCGGGGGTCGTCACCAGCGTTGGTGAGCAGGGGGGGCGGCGAGGCTCGGTGGAGCCTTTGGGGAGGAGGACGAGGAGGACGAAGCGACGGACGGTGGCGGGATCCGGCGAGGAGGAGGCTGTGGCACGGGCGCGCGGGAGGGGTCGTCGCCGGCGGGCGGCTTCAGGCGATGGCGGAGCGGTCCGGCGAGTCGAGGAGGCCCCCGAGCTGCAGCGGACGGGCGAGGTCGACGGCGGCCATGGCGATGTGCGGCGATGGAGTCGGGGCGGATCCCCTCGATCCAGATCAAGAGGAGGCAGAGGGAGTCCGGCAGGGAAGGCGGCGAGGTGGAGGGGGCGTCAGGGAGGAGGCCGGCGAGGAGCGTCGGGGCACGGGGGCGTGGTCGCCCCGATCCCTACCTGGATCGGGGGAATGGGGGGGGGGGACGAGAGCGAGTGGTGCGGGGGGAGTGGGGCGATGGGGTGGTTAGGGTTTGGGTCATGGGGGGATAAGGCAGTGGGGGTGGGCGGGCCGGTTGGCCCTGGCTGGCCGGTCGAGCGGCCTGGAGGCCAGCTGGGCCTCGGCCCAGCAGGGAGGGGTTCTCTCCTTTTCCTTTTTCTTTTTTGTTGTTGTTTTGTTTTCTGTTTATTAGTTTTCTATTTTATTTTCTATATATTTTTGTTTTATAAAATATACAAGTAGTACCTAAATTAGAGTTACAAAATACCCCAATGCCACAAAAACAAAGTGTGGTGACAAAATAAAATAGTTTAGTAATTTATTAATTAAAAAGGGCATTTTTAATTAATTGTTTTTGCTACTGTTTATTTATTTTAGAGTATTTAAACATTTTATAAAGGTGTGGTTTCTCCACCATAATTACCTATGCATTATTTGACACAACCCGAACATTTTAGTTTTGACGTTTGAATTTTTTTTCTAGTTTGACTTTATCTAAAATTTGAATTTGAACGAGTTTTGAATCATCGTGAGATTTTCAACAGTAATCGTGGTGACGTGGCAACACTAGCAGGGGTTTACTGTAGCTTGATTATCCGGGCGTCACAAATGCCCTTGGTACCCGGCATCTTCATCTTTAGGTAAGCATAGTGTGGCACCGCCATGAACTTGGCTAGAGCCGGCCGGCCTAGAAGTACATCATAAGGGCTCTCGAGATCCACCACCTCAAACCAAATCTCCTCACGGCGGAATTGATCTTTGTCTTCGAAGATGACATCTGTCTTGATCTTGCCGATTGGTGAGCAGGACAGGCCAGGCACAATACCATGGAAAACAGTCTGACTGGGCTGGAGTTGCCTCTTTTTGATGCATATTTTTTCCATGGTATCGCAGTATAGGATGTTGATGCTGCTGCCGCCATCTATTAGAATTCGAGAGAAGCGAGAAGCTCATCTCTCCGTTGCAAGGGTGGCATCCAGCACAAGAGCATAGGAACCCGGAGAGGGCATCACCTCCGGGTGGTCAGCATGGCTCTAGCTGATGGGCTTCTCGGACCAATGCATGAATTTTAGAGCACTTGAAGCAACAGCGTTCACCTCTCGGTGTTGCTGACGCCGACTGCGCTGATCATCAGCCACACTGGGGAAGACGACATAGGCCCCGTGTTCTTCGGGGTAATCATCTTGAACGGCGCCGACTGCTGGTCGGGCCACCGGCTGCTGGGGAGGAGGCGGCGGCGGGCCAGCAGGCGGAGGGGGCAGCAGTCCTTCGCCCTTGGAGATTCGGGTGAGCCAGTGGCACTTCCGAGTGATGTGATTGGACGGCTTCACACCGTTGTGGAACTTGCAGGGAGCATCAAGGGTCTGCTCGTAGGAGAAGACGGGTAGCCAAGCAGGCTTGCCGCCCATCTGGCGCTAATTTTGGGGCCGGGTTGTCCTTCAGGCTGCCGGTCTTCGACTGTCGCTACCTGCCGGCTAGTGGAAGCCGGCTGCGGGGCATTGCACTTGTTGTCGTTCGGCTGCTGCCACCGAATGTTGTCGGTAGCTGGCGTCCTAGGAGCCGGAGGGAGCAGTGAGGGAGTCCTGGATTAGGGGGTGTTCGGATGGCCGGACTATACCTTCGGCCGGACTCCTGGACTACGAAGATACAAGATTGAAGACTTCGTCCCATGTCCGGAAGGGACTTTCCTTGGCGTGGAAGGCAAGCTTGGCGATACGGATATGTAGATCTCCTACCATTATAACCGACTCTGTGTAACCCTATCCCTCTCTGGTGTCTATATAAACCGGAGAGTTTTAGTCCGTAGGACGAACAACAATCATACCATAGGCTAGCTTCTAGGGTTTAGCCTCTTTGATCTCGTGGTAGATCTACTCTTGTACTACCCATATCATCAATATTAATCAAGCAGGACGTAGGGTTTTACCTCCATCAAGAGGGCCCGAACCTGGGTAAAACATCGTGTCCCTTGCCTCCTGTTACCATCCGACCTAGACGGACAGTTCGGGACCCCCTACCCGAGATCCGCCGATTTTGACACCGACATTGGTGCTTTCATTGAGAGTTCCTCTGTGTTGTCGCTTTTAGGCCCGATGGCTTCTCCGATCATCAACAGCGATGCGATCCAGGGTGAGACTTTTCTCCCCGGACAGATCTTCGTATTCGGCGGCTTTGCACTGCGGGCCAATTCGCTTGGTCATCTGGAGCAGATCGAAAGCTACGCCCCTAGCCATCAGGTCAGATTTGGAAGTTTGAACTACACGACCGACATCCGTGGAGACTTGATCTTCGACGGATTCGAGCCACAGCCGAGCGCGCCGCACTGTCACGATGGGCATGATTTAGCTCTGCTGCCGAACAGTGCCCTGGAGGCCGCACCTGTGTCCGCTCCGACCCCTAGCTCGGAGCCAATCACACCAACCGAGGATGGGTGGTTAGACACCGCCTCGGGGGCTGCAATTTCTACGGCGATTGAGCCGAACACCAGCCCTGTTCTCTGCGAAGCCCGTGACTCCAAGGAGCCGGACTCCTCTCCAGACTCCGAGCCCTCTGCGCCCCGACCGATCGAACCCGATTGGGCGCCGATCATGGAGTTCATCACCGCGGACATCTTTCAGCACTCACCCTTCGGCGATATTCTGAATTCACTAAAGTCTCTCTCTTTGTCAAGAGAGCCCTGGCCGGACTATAGTTGGCAAGGTTGGTATGCGGATGATGAAGAAATTCAAAACCCACCCACCACCCACTTCGTAGCCACTGTCGATGATTTAATCGACATGCTCGACTTCGACTCCGAAGACATCGACGGTATGGACGCCGATGCAGGAGACGATCAAGATCCAGTGCCTATAGGGCAT
Source organism: Triticum monococcum (assembly GCA_034509565.1). Classification (NCBI taxonomy): domain Eukaryota; kingdom Viridiplantae; phylum Streptophyta; class Magnoliopsida; order Poales; family Poaceae; genus Triticum; species Triticum monococcum. The sequence continues at coordinate 356,925,724 of CM067845.1, read as the reverse complement.
TGGAAAGCCACCTCGTCGTATGATATATACATGGTGGACACCCCAAAAGAAGGCAATGGCGATGGAACAGCGGAGGATGACCCCTCCAAGAAGCAGCCTAAGCGCCGGCGTCAGCGGCGCCGCTCTAAATCCCGCCAAAACAAAAATGGTGATTCCGGCACGGGAGATAATAACACCCCGGACAGTGCCGAAGACAACCACCCCCAGCAAGATTCAGCAAAGGAGGATAGAGAAGCCAGCCCTCATGAGAGAGCGGCAGACAGAGAGGTTGAGGACGATAATTATATGCCTCCCTCTGAAGACGAGGCAAGCCTCGACGACGATGAATTTGTCGTGCCGGAGGATCCCGTCGAACAAGAGTATTTCAAATGCAGGCTTATGGCCACGGCGAACAGCCTCAAGAAAAAACAGCAACAACTTAGAGCTGATCAGGATTTGCTAGCCGACAGATGGACTGAAGTCCTTGCGGCCGAAGAGTATGAAATCAAACGCCCCTCCAAGAGCTACCCAAAGTGCAGGTTGCTACCCCAATTAGAGGAGGAAGCACTTAAACCTACATCACCAGCGCATGATTCGGCCGACCGGCCACCCCATGGCTGCGACAGAGAGGCCTCTCGGCCCTCCACTCAAGTCGCACCCCGGCGCCGCTCAAAAACTACCAAGGCATGGGAAAATGTGCCAGACCTGCGAGACATATTGGAGGACAAGGCAAGGCAAACAAGATCGATCTACGGATCACGTGGGCGCCCCACGACATGAGACGGTACTCGTCACGCCGGATATAGTAAATCTGGCCGGGCCGAACACAGTAAACAAAGCTCGTTTGAGCTGCGCCGTGATATAGCCCAGTATAGAGGCGCCGCACACCCACTATGCTTCACAGATGAAGTAATGGATCATCAAATCCCCGAGGGTTTCAAACCCGTGAACATCGAATCATATGATGGCACAACAGATCCTGCGGTATGGATCGAGGACTATCTCCTTCATATCCACATGGCCCGCGGTGATGACTTACACGCCATCAAATACCTCCCACTCAAGCTTAAAGGACCAGCTCGGCATTGGCTTCACAGCTTGCCAGCAGAATCAATTGGTTGTTGGGAGGACCTGGAAGCCACATTCCTCGACAATTTCCAGGGCACTTATGTGCGACCACCAGACGCCGATGACCTAAGCCACATAATTCAGCAGCCAGAGGAATCGGCTAGACAATTCTGGACACGGTTCCTAACCAAGAAAAATCAAATTTTCGACTGTCCGGACACAGAGGCCTTAGCAGCCTTCAAGCATAACATCCGTGACGAGTGGCTTGTACGACACCTAGGACAGGAAAAGACGAAATCTATGGCAGCCCTCACGACACTTATGACTCGCTTTTGCGCGGGAGAAGACAGCTGGCTAGCTCGCAGCAATAACATGACCAAGAACCCTGGTAATTCGGATACCAAGGACAGCAATGGCAGGTCACGTCGCAACAAGCAAAAGTGCCGCATTAACAGCGACAATGCTGAGGATACGGCAGTTAATGCCAGATTTAGAGGCTTTAAACCCGGTCTGCAGAAAAAGCCATTCAAAAGAAATACTCTGGGCCCGTCCAGTTTGGACCGAATACTCGACCGCTCATGCCAGATACATGGCACCCACGAAAAACCAGCCAATCACACCAACAGGGATTGTTGGGTGTTCAAGCAGGCAGGCAAGTTAAATGCCGAAAGCAGAGACAAGGGGCTGCATAGCGATGACGAGGAGGAGCCCCGGCCGCTGAACAACAGTGGACAGAAATGTTTTCCCCCACAAGTGCGGACGGTGAACATGATATACGCAACCCACGTCCCCAAGAGGGAACGAAAGCGTGTGCTAAGGGACGTATACGCGATGGAGCCAGTCGCCCCAAAGTTCAACCCATGGTCTTCCTGCCCGATCACTTTTGATCGAAGGGACCACCCCACTAGCATCCGTCATGGCGGATTCGCCGCATTGGTTCTAGACCCAATTATTGACGGATTTCACCTCACTAGAGTCCTTATGGACGGTGGCAGCAGCCTGAACCTTCTTTATCAAGATACAATGTAGAAAATGGGCATTGATCCCTCGAGGATTAAACCCACCAGAACGACCTTTAAAGGCGTCATACCAGGTGTAGAAGCCAACTGTACAGGCTCAGTTACACTTGAAGTGGTCTTCGGATCTCCGGATAAATTCCGAAGCGAGGAGTTAATCTTCGACATAGTCCCGTTCCGCAGTAGCTATCACGTACTGCTCAGGCGAACCGCATTTGCCAAGTTCAATGCGGTGCCGCACTATGCATATCTCAAGCTCAAGATGCCAGGCCCTCGAGGCGTCATCACGGTCAATGGAAACACCGAATGCTCTCTCTGAACGGAGGAGCATACGGCGGCTATCACATCGGAAGTACAAAGCAGCCTCTCAAGGCAATTCTCTAGTCCGGCCATTAAACGTCCGGACACCGTCAAGCACGCCCGGAGTGACCTACACCAAGACAGCCCGGCACGTTCAGAGCAAGCGTAGCAATGCGGCCCCAACCCCAGCCCTCGCGAACTTGCGAAACCAGTGCTGTGCATACATAACTACGCTCTGGAAATACCATGGGCACAGAGGGAGGGGCACCATCACGGCACGCCCGAAACGCGGCTTAAACCGCACTAGGGGCTGCCGATTTCTTTATTTTCTCTTATTTTCAGGACTCCATTCTTCAGAAGGCTTGTCCGGCAGTACAATTGCCGCACAAACGATACAACCAGGGAAGCAGAAAGCTACATCGCACTACGGAACTCTAAGGTGGTCTCTATAACGAGCAGTATACCTGTTTCGCATAACATTCTGCAGCTCGCCCCTGGAAAGGACATATTCGATAGTCCCATCTTTTGCTTATCGCACTATTTGTATCGTTCTGCTTTAATCGCAGCTTTTTTAAAATAAACAATGCATAGCTTCTGTCTATTATTGCATTACCTTTTTTATGAATATATGTTCATTAATGACATGTTGCACCCGTACACTTTGGTACGGCCAATACGCTAGGGGCTTAAGTACCCCACAACATGGTGTGAGAAGTCCGAACACTTTCACAAGTGCGGCACCCCAAAATTATAGCATTATATGCATCGGCTCCGAATCATGTCTTGGGTCAATAGTTGGGTTTGCCCGGCTCCTATGTTTTGGTACCTTACGTTCCGTCATATCGGCTAAGGTAGCACTAGGAGAACTACTGCGATTGTGCCCCAGTTGAGCTGGGCTAAGCACCTCAGTAGAGAAAGCTAAAACTGACCGTCATGATGAGGCGAGAGCTGGTCGCTGTTCGAGAGGTTTTCGAGTCCCTAAAGACTTATGCCGCTTAGAGCGAGGAGTCGGCTTTGTCCGGCCTAGGCGTGGATAGCGCCCCGAACTCGGTCTTCCGAACACTAGGGGCTTCGCCAAAATTTAAAATTATAGAATTCTATGGCTAAGTGAGAGTGTTCAAGCATTATTGTCCGATTGCCTTGTTCGTTGTGTTGAGCGCCTCCCTCGAAGGACCCAAGAATGGGAAAAAGAGCGCTCATGTTTATCCCGAACACCCCAGCACTCGTGGCATGGGGGCAGAAGCCGACGACTCGCCATCTCTCAAATTTGATAAACGGCCGCACAGAAGGTAATATTTTAAATTCAAAAGCGTTGCTTAGCACATATGAACAAGTTTTCAGTGTATAGGATCACAAATGCGAGTTTACTCAAAAATTACATCTTTGGAGCATTCATCCGCTACAAGGTGGGCACCCTTCAGGATGCCCTCATAATACGCTTTCGGGACACGATGCTCCTTGCCCGGCGGCGGCCCGTCCTTCACCAGCTTCTCCGCATCCATCTTGCCCCAATGCACTTTAGCACGGGCAAGCGCCCTACGGGCACCTTCGATGCAGACGGAGCGCTTGATTACTTCAAGCCGTGGACAGACATCCACCAGCCGCCTCACCAGCCCGAAGTAGCTCCCAGGTAGAGCCTCTCCAGGCCACAACCGAACTATGAGGCCCTTTACGACCTATTCGGCAACCTTGTGAAGCTCGACCATCTGCTTCAGCTGGTCGCTCAAAGGGACCAGGTGTCCGGCCTCAGCATACTGAGACCAGAACACCTTCTCCGTCGAGCTCCCCTCCTCGGCTCTATAGTAGGCGACGGCATCAGACGCACTGCGGGGCAAATCTGTGAATGCTCCTGGAGAGCTCCGGACTCGGGTAAGTAACAAATAATTCACTTTCACCTGCTTGCTTTGCATAATGAATGTCTTACCCGCCGCTATCTTCTTCATCGCATCAATTTCTTTGAGGGCTTTCTGGGCTTCGGCCTTGGCAGACTTCGCGCTTTTGAGGGCTGCCGCAAGCTCGGATGCTTGCGTCTTTGAGTCAAGCTCCAAACTCTTGTGTTTTTTCACGAGAGCCTGGAGCTCTTTCTGCACCTCCTCCACCCGCGCCTCCTGCTTCTCTCTCCCCGTGCACTCCGCGGCCGCCCTGTTTTTGGCCTCGGACAGCGCTTGCTTAAGGGTTGCCACCTCGGCCATGGCCCCTATAATAGCACGTTGATCCTGTCATTTTTTGTAACCACATTTTCTCTATATAATTGTGCAAGGTATTACTTACCTTCCTTCTCCTCGAGTTGCCTCTTGGCATAGCCGAGCTCGTTCTCGGACCGCGTGAGGTTCTGCTTCAGTGTATCCACCTCCGCAGTCAGTGCGGCGGAGGCCAGGAGCGAAGCCTGCATACGCATATTGACTTGATTATGTTAGACTCCTGCGATTGTTAGATCCTCTATTCGGCTTTTCTTTCCGAACGCCGAACAGAGCATTAGGGGCTACTGTCTATGCGGTAATATTTTTACATATTCTTTACCTACCTCAAAGCCTGTTAGAAGGCTGGCACAGGCTTCAGTCAGTCCGCTCTTGGCGGACTGAACCTTCTGGATCACCGCACTCATAATAGTGCGGTGCTCCTCGTCGACGGAGGCGTCGTTAAGCGTCTCCAGCAAATTGTCCGGTGCCTCTGGTTGGACGGAGGTCACCGGTTCGGTAGGCTCGCACCTCTTGGAAGGAGGCCGCCTACTGGAGTCCGGAACCATTGAAGGTTCCGGCGCGGTGTCCGGCTCAAGGCCGGACTCGGAGCCCTTGGGGGTTTTATCCCTTCGCGCCTGGAGTCCGGGAGGTCGCCTTGCGGCGCCTCCAGGACCACCTCCTCCTAGTTTGGAACCTGTTGGGACAGCACCTCGGCGTCGTCCGTAGGGTGGGGGGAGGTAGCCGTCGGAAGCGAATTTACATCTGACGAATCCAGGGAACCGCTCGACGACACGTCGAGCCGGTCTCTGGGTGGACTGCATAAATATGTTCGACATAAGGGAAAGTTGTGCAATGGAAGAATACTATGAATCACTCTGGTATCCGGACACTTACGATCTTGCCAGGGGCTTGGCCCTGTGCAGCAACTCCTCTTCGCCGTCGTCGGCGTTGGTGGAGCCTCTGTTGGAAAAGGCAGTGCCTAGGAGGCGCTTAGGCACGCCTAGGCGCTAGGCAATGGCCAGACGCCTTGCCTAGGGCATAAGCAGAAGTCTAGGTAGAGCAAGTAAAAATTGTCTACCCAACCGAGAAATCATGCCATATTGCATTGATATGCCAAAAGGGCCATATTCCAATCGTAGTAGCTGCTCGTTAACATACTTATATGCCCTAAATTAATAAAATAAACATATAATAACCACATATACACCATAATAGGAAAAAATTATATAACCGCCTAGGCTGCGCCTAGGGCGCTTAAGCACCGCGTAGGCACTAGGCGAAGGCTAACCGCCTCGCTTACGCCTACCGCTTTTTCCAACCTTGGGTGGAGCCGTCCGGAGGAAGGGTTTTCCCCTTCTTGGACCCTTCGGCCTCCCTAGTTGGGGCGGCCTTCCTTTTTCTTCTCTTCCCCCGCTGGAGGGGGAGAGGTCTCTTCTTCCTCCTCCTCGTCTTCACGGGAGGAGTGCGTCTTGGAGTCATCGGATGACGAATCCGACACCCCCAGGCGCCGGGCACTCTTCTGAGTCCCTGTGGCCTTCTTCTTGGCCTTCTTCTCCGGCACCACATAGGGTGCCGGAACCAGCAGCTTCGCCAAGCGAGCGCCCGCTGGGCCTTTGGGCAAAGGAGCCGGACAGTTGATCTGTCCGGACGTCTCCTGCCAATCCTGTCAAAGGTAAGGGAGCTTAAGATCCCGCATGGAGTCAAACTATGAAAAACTAATACCCTGTAAAAGGTGAAACAGCTTACCGCACGAGCGTGACGCTGCATGCTGAATCCACGATCCTCGGTAGCGGATGCGGGGGCCTCGGCGCCCTTGAAAAGCACCTTCCAGGCATCTTCGTACGTCGTGTCGAAGAGCCTGCTCAGAGTTTGGTGCCACGCTGGGTCGAACTCCCACAGGTTGAAAGCCCGTTGTTGACATGGGAGGATCTGACGGATGAGCATAACCTGGACTACGTTGACAAGTTTGAGATTCCTGTCCACCGGGGTTTGGACGCATGTTTGAAGTCCGGTCAGCTCTCCTTTTTACCCCATGACAGGCCCATCTCTTTCCAGGAGGCGAGCCGCGTAGGGGGTCCGGATCCGAACTTGGGGGCTGTGACCCATTCAGGGTCACGCGGCTCGGTGATGTAAAACCACCCCGACTGCCACCCCTTTAGGGACTCCACGAAGGAGCCCTCGAACCATAGGACGTTGGGCATCTTGCCCACCATGGCGCCTCTGCACTCTGCTTGGGTGCCGCGCACCACCTTCGGCTTGACATTGAAAGTCTTGAGCCATAGGCCAAAATGGGGGCGGATGCAGAAGAAAGCCTCGCACACGACGATAAATACCAAGATGTTGAGGACAAAATTCGGGGCCAGATCATGGAAATCCAGGCCATAGTAGAACATGAGCCCCCGGACAAATGGGTGGAGAGGGAAGCCCAGTCCACGGAGGAAATGGGGGAGGAACACCACCCTCTCATGGGGCCTAGGGGTAGGGATGAGCTGCCCCTCTTCGGGAAGCCAGTGCGCAATGTCGTTAGACAAGTATCCGGCCTTCCTCAGTCTTTTGATGTGTCCCTCCGTGATGGAGGAGACCATCCACTTGCCTCCCGCTCTGTACATGGCTGGAGAAGGTTGAGGTGGGGTGTGCGGACTTGGGCGCTGGAGCTCGAGTGCGCGGAAATGGATAGGCAAAGGAGGAAGAAGGCGTGGATGAAAAGGTGGATCCTTATCCCCTTATATGGGCAGCCGCGACTATGCGCCCCCACCAGCATGGTAAAACTCGCTTATCTCCCAAGCGCCGCAATCAATGGCGCGGTTGGGTTACCCACACCCGTATTGATGAGAATCCCGAAATAAGGGGACACAATCTCTGCTTTAACAAGACATGCCAAGGAAACCGCCTCGCTAAACGCGCTGTGGTGGGACAGTAAAACGATTCGAATAAAGACTTGGCCGTGGTGTGATGTCACGCTACGGGATACATTAGCAGATTAGATTTGTGTAAATATTACTCTCTCTATGGCAATATGTGGAAACTTATTTTGCAGAGCCGGACACTACCTTTGTGTTCAAAATCTTCTATGAAGTACTTGGAGGAGGAACCCGCCTTGCAATGCCGAAGACAATCTGCGCGCCGGACTCGTCGTCATTGAAGCCTGGTTCAGGGGCTACTGAGGGAGTCCTGGATTAGGGGGTGTCCGGATGGCCGGACTATACCTTCGGCCGGACTCCTGGACTATGAAGATACAAGATTGAAGACTTCGTCCCGTGTCCGGAAGGGACTTTCCTTGGCGTGGAAGGCAAGCTTGGCGATACGGATATGTAGATCTCCTACCATTGTAACCGACTCTGTCTAACCCTAGCCCTCTCCGATGTCTATATAAACCGGAGAGTTTTAGTCCGTAGGACGAACAACAATCATACCATAGGCTAGCTTCTAGGGTTTAGCCTCTTTGATCTCGTGGTAGATCTACTCTTGTACTACCCATATCATCAATATTAATCAAGCAGGACGTAGGGTTTTACCTCCATCAAGAGGGCCCGAACCTGGGTAAAACATCGTGTCCCCTGCCTCCTGTTACCATACGACCTAGATGCACAGTTCAGGACCCCGTACCCGAGATCCACCGGTTTTGACACCGACAAGCAGCTTTCCAGAAGTGTCCACTCAGAGCTCTGACTTCATGGAGGATTCGGCAGTGGCGTACTTGTCTGCTACGATCGGCAGCTCGTCGAGCATGGCGGGCTTGTCACAGAGGAGTTGGTGCTTGAGCAAGGTGCCCTCTCGGCACCCGGCGGTGAAGTACTCGATGACTTGTACCTCGTGCACCCCTTCACAGGAGTTGCGTAGTACAACCCATCGCGCCAGGTAGTCGCGAGTGGACTCATCCGGGCCTTGAACGCACGGGCTTGGGTGACCGTTTGTAGGTGCTGGTAAGGTTGTGGATGAACACTTCGGTGAAGTCCACCCAGCTGTTGACATTGTAGGGCTTGAGGCTGTTCAGCCATGTCCGGGCCGTGCCCTGGAGCATGAGCGGAACGTACTTCATGGCAACGTGCTTGTTGCCGTTTGCTATGCTGATTGCTGCGGAGTATTCAACCAGCCAATCCTCCAGCTTCACGGAGCCATTGTACTTGGGCATGTCTCTTGGGAGCGAGAACCCTTTGGGGAAGGGCTCGTCGCGAATGCGTGGGCCGAAACAAGGCCGGCCCACCGCGTCTTCTTCTTCTAGCGCTAGGGATTGCTCTAGGCGGTTGATCCGGTGGCGGGCGCCATTCTCTCCGACTCCTTCTCGGCGGCCTAGCCGGTCGCCGAGTGCCCGGTGGTCAATAGGCGGCGGGGAAGCGCGCCTATCTCTTTGAGGAGGTGGAGGAGGCGGACAGTCGTCCCGTTGTTCCACAGCTCGAGGGCGGCCATCTTGGTCGCGTTCGATGGTGATGCGCGTCCGGCTGCGACTGGCAGCCGGCTCCTTGTCTTGTCTATCACGGACACCACCTGTCTGCGTCCGGGAGGTCGCGCCATGCTCTTGGTGAAGGGGAGGGTTCTGAACCCGTTGGCCGGGCTCTTCTGCATGGCAGCCGGCTTCTTGCTGCACGGCAGCTGCGTCGATAAGCTGCTGAACGCGCTACGTCATGTAGCCACGCTCATCGCCCTCCAGGTGGTCCAGCTCATCTGTTGCCGCCTGGGCAGCATGTATGTTCTCCATGGGCATGGCGTAGACATGTCGATCTACTCCAAACATGCTGGCGACGGCACTGCCTCGCTATCGGACCGTGCCCGCGCGGCTGGGCCCATCAGCAGTTGGCGTGCCGCCAACAGTGTGGTCGATCTCGCGTTGGAAGGCCTCGGAGAGGCGTCTGATGGTAGCCGACCTCTTGGCATTCACAACGAGCGAGACGAGGTAGGCCTCCAGCGTCTCGACATCAGCCTCCTTTGCAATGGGTCCTGGTCGGCTCCTCCGGAGGCTCCATCGTGGCTGATGACACGCACCTCCATGATGGTGCTGCCGCTGCTCTCTGCACGAGGGAGCGGGTCGTCGATGACTACCACGTTGGCGGGTGAAAGTGCAACTATCCCTAGGTGGTTTTGGTAATTCATAACAACATATAGCTCATTGAGCTAATGCTATTTCAAGATGATTATTTCAGGAAAGCTCAATGATTGGCATGGCATGGATGTGAAAGTGGAACCCTCAAAATGCTAAGGAAAAAGAATTGGCTCAAGCTCAAAAGTTCAAGACTCTTCATTTTATATTTTAGTGATCCAAGATCACATTGAGTCTTTAGGAAAAGCCAATACTATCAAGGAGGGATGAGGTGTTGCTTAATGAGCCTCTTGCTTTATGTGCTTAATGATATGCTCCAAAATCCTCAGCTACTTTCCCATATCCACAAATGACCTAAACCCTAAGCCAAACTCGGTCATACCGATCCTTTCATTCCGGCGCCACCGAGTTTCACTTGTCATTTGCCACTGCCAAACCCTAGCAATTCGGTCCCACCGATAAGGATCTCGGTCTCACCGAGATGGGCTTGCAAACTCTCTGTTTCCCTTTCGTAACTTTTCGGTCTCACCGAAAGAGCGAATCGGTCCCATCGAGAATGCAAGGTAAACTCTATGTTTCCTTCTTGTAACTTTTCGGTCTCACCGAAAGAGCGAGTTGGCCCCACCGAGTTTGCCTGACCAACTCTCTGGTTAGCTTATTGCCAAACTCGGTCTCACCGAGTTTGTGCAATCGGCCTCACTAAGATTACGTTATGCCCAAACCCTAACCGAATCGGTCCTACCGAGTTGCATGTCAGTCCCACCGAAATTCCTAACGGTCACTAGGTTTGCTATTTTGGTCCGACCGAGTTTTCTGATTCGGTCCCACCGAGATTGGTAAATTGTGTGTAATGGTTGGATTTTGTGTGGAGGCTATAAATACCCCTCCACCTCCTCTTCACTCGTGGAGAGAGCCATCAGAACACATACACCATTCCAACTCATATGTTCTGAGAGAGAACCACCTACTCATGTGTTGAGACCAAGATATTCCACTCAAACCATATGAATCTTGATCTCTAGCCTTCCCCAAGTTGCTTTCCACTCAAATCTTCTTTCCACCAGATCCAAATCCCATGAGAGAGAGTTGAGTGTTGGGGAGACTATCATTTGAAGCCAAGAGCAAGGAGTTCATCATCAACACACCATTTGTTACTTCTTGGAGAGTGGTGTCTCCTAGATTGGCTAAGTGTCACTTGGGAGCCTCCAACAAGATTGTGGAGTTGAACCAAGGAGTTTGTAAGGGCAAGGAGATCGCCTACTTCGTGAAGATCTACCGCTAGTGAGGCAAGTCCTTCGTGGGCGATGGCCATGGTGGGATAGACAAGGTTGCTTCTTCGTGGACCCTTCGTGGGTGGAGCCCTCCGTGGACTCGCGCAACCGTTACCCTTCGTGGGTTGAAGTCTCCATCAACGTGGATGTAGGATAGCACCACCTATCCGAACCACGGGAAAAACATCCGTGTCTCCAATAGCGTTTGAATTCTCCAAACCCTTCCCTTTATATTCTTGCAAGTTGCATGCTTTACTTTCCGCTGCCAATATACTCTTTGCATGCTTGCTTGAATTGTGTAATGATTGCTTGACTTGTCCTAAGATAGCTAAAAACTGCCAAGAACTAAAATTGGGAAAAGGTTAAGTTTTTATTTGGTCAAGTAGTCTAATCACCCCCCCTCTAGACATACTTTCGATCCTACAAGTGGTATCAGAGCTTTGGTCTCCATTTGCCTTGATCTCCATAGCTTTTGGTGGTCATAGCCTTGGTTTCACAACCTAGGAGAGTATGGCGTCTAGTGAGGGAAATTATCACCGTAGAGGTCCGTACTTTGATGGTACTAATTTTGCTAGTTGGAAGCATAAAATGAAAATGCATATTCTTGGACATAACCCCGCCGTATGGGCTATTGTTTGTGTTGGCTTGCAAGGTGAGTTCTTCGATGGGAGGGAACCAAACCGTGAAGCTACCGCGGATGAGTTGAAGATGTTGCAATACAATGCTCAAGCTTGTGATATTCTCTTCAATGGATTGTGCCCCGAAGAATTCAACAAAATCAGCCGCCTTGAGAATGCAAAGGAAATTTGGGACACTTTGATTGATATGCACGAAGGTACCGACTCCGTCAAGGAATCCAAGTTGGATGTGCTCCAAAGTCAACTTGACAAGTTCAAGATGAAGGATGGTGAAGGTGTCGCCGAAATGTACTCTAGGCTTGCTCTCATCACAAATGAGATTGCCGGCTTAGGAAGTGAAGAGATGACTGATAGATTCATCATCAAGAAGATCCTAAGAGCCTTGGATGGGAAATATGATACCGTGTGCACATTGATTCAAATGATGCCCAATTACAAAGATCTCAAGCCAACGGAAGTGATTGGAAGGATTGTTGCTCATGAGATGTCACTCAAGGATAAAGAGGAACTTCACAACAAATCAAGTGGTGCCTACAAAGCCTCATGTGAAGTCCCCACATCATCAAGTGAGAAACAAACCTTCAATGAAGAATTGAGCTTAATGGTGAAGAACTTCAACAAGTTCTACAAGAGTAGAAGCAAAGAAAGAAGCTTCAAGTCAAGGTCATACAATGACAAAAGATCTTCTAGTCGAGAGCGAAACTGCTATAATTGTGGAAGACCCGGACACTATTCCAATGAGTGTACGGCTCCCTACAAGAGAAGAGAAGATTCTCCAAAAAGAAGAAGCAAAGAATCACCACCAAGAGAGAGAAGGAGTAGAGATGATCGTTATGAACGGAGATACTCACGGAGAAGCAAGGATTCGGAAAGGAAGGAAAAATCATCAAGGAGCTATACAAAACGAAGACATCAAGCTCATGTTGGTGAATGGGTATCCGGCTCCGACTCCGACAGCCACTCCGAGAGAAGTTATCACTCCGACTCCGAAGATACTCAAGATGAAGGTGTTGCCGGTCTAGCACTTGTGTCAACCAACTCCTACGACATATTTGACTCACCAAATGAAGGAATTGGAAGATGCTTCATGGCCAAAGGTCCTAAGGTAACACATCCCGAGTACGTTGATTTTAATAGTGATGAAGATGACTTGTTAGGTGATGATGACTTGCTCGTTGACAACTCTAGTGATGAGTACTTTGATGAAACATCAATTAATCATGCTAAAACGAATGACAATCATAAGGAGAAGATTGAGGCTCTAACTAAAGAACTAAACACTCTTAAGTTAGCTCATGAAACTATCTTCGAAGATCATCGAGAACTTTTAAGAGCTCATGAGAAATTACGCTTTGAAAAGCTCAATCTTGAGCAAGAGCATGAGTTCTTAAAAGCAATCAATGATGATCTCCGCAAGAAAAGTTCTTTTTACATTGCCAAGCGTTTACTATTATCCACTTACATGCCTCAAGTCAAGTCTAGTAACAAGAACAAGAAAGATTCTTCCTCTAGTAGTAACAATGATCATGCTAAATCCAATATTGTTTCTTCTAGTAGTTCTCTTGATTCCACTAATGATTCTCTTAGCCAAGTTACACTTGAGGAAGAAAATAGCTTATTGAAGGGAATCATAGAGAAAGGACTGTACAAGAGCCTTGCCGGGAGTAAGCAATTCGAGGAAATTGTGCGCAAGCAAGGAATGCACTGGAAGAATCAAGGTATTGGTTTTGAATGAAAGTTCAATGCCAATGGAGTTGAATGGGAAGAAGATCAATACCCCAAGACAAAGTTTGTTCCTCAACAAGAGAAGTATGATACTTCTTTCAAGGGGACACAAGCTCAAGATGATCTTCCACCACAAGACTACAAGCAAAAAGGCAAGGACAAGCTTCAAGAGGAGATTGATGCATTTGAAGAAGCTCCTAAGACCTTAGTCAAGTGGATTCCCAAGACCACGTCAATTTCCACTTCATCAAGTACGACTACAACTCCAAGGATTCCCATCAAGATGGTGTGGATCCAAAAGAAAAAGAACTAGAGAGTTCCTGAGGGTGACTCCGCCAACATATTTCACTCTCATCATTTTGGCAAGAACAAGTGCAATCAACTTCCACATCATGCACTAGTTCAAGGAGTCACAAACCCTCTTGTTGGTAAGACAAGGGACAAGGTAACCTAAAGTTTTCATGGACATCATCTTGTGTATGCATCACTCTATGTCTATGGATATCCTTGTTTGTTCCTTGTGGGACTAACCCATGTAGGTATTGAAAGTGCAATTCACTCAAATGGATAGCTCCAAGTGATCTACATCAACATTGAGCATCCACATCTTCAGCATCTACATGAAGTCATCATCGACAAAACCCAAGGTTAGTTCATCCCTCTTAGGGGGGATATCACATCTAGGGGGAGCTTTACTCTAAGACTTGAGCTAAAGCAACTCTAAAGATGTGAATACAACAATGCTTTATGTAAAGGTGGTAACCCCACTTGAGCTTAAACGATGAGTATGACCTACGATCAAGTGTTCTCACTTGACTCCTAAGTCAATATACTCATATATAGATGACCTAGTCATCGCAAATTGCTTGATAGATGCTAGAATTGTTTGTGCATGCTTTGCCACATATTTCATTTGCCATCTTATTGTGTGAGCATGTTGGTTGCATATTTTACTCATTCGAGGACATCCACTTGTTGTTTTGATTGTTTGGCTTTATCTTCTCTTGCCAAGTGGATGGACAAGAATGCCTAAGAACCTCCTCTAGCTATCTATGCTTTTCTCGTCTCAAACTCTATTCATGCTGCATCACAAAACTTGATCAAGTCAGATTCGAACCACTCTGTGTGAGGAGCGCTTGGAGTCCCCGATTCGTCATAGACTTAAACTTCCAAAACCTCTTTGTGATTCTCGGTCTGACCGATACCACATTTTCGGTCCTACCGAGATCATTAAGTTGATCCAGGTTTTCGATCTCAGTGCAACCGATTTGAACCACTCGGTCACACCGAGTTGCAGTAACTGTATACAGTTTTGCATCTCGGTGCCACCGAGTTGTTCCACTCAGTCACACCGACAGGGTCAGGCTATATATAGTGACGGGCAGAATTTTGGTAATTTCTCCGAAACCTCTTCGCCCGCGCATAGCTCGCTCTGCCTCCTGGGTCTCCGGATCGTCCTCCTCGCTGGTCTCCGTCGCCGTCAACGGGATTTCTGCCCCGCCGTTGCCGCTGTAGCGAGTCTCCGCCGAACTAGGGGTCAGCAGTCAGTTTGCATCATGTCAGACCAGAGTGACAGCCAGAACTTGTCAGATCAACAAGTGCAGTTGAGTGAGGGCACTAGCCCCTCAAGTTCCTCAGATGATGGCAGTAGGAGCACACCCAGCAACCTACCTAAGGCTGCCACTAGACAAAGGAAGAAGAGAACTTCTGATTCTAAAGATGAGGACTATGTGGCAGAGGAAGAGGCCACATCAAAGAGAGTTGATCCAGCTTAAGGCACAAAGCCATGCCTGAAAATCAAAAGGCTAGCAGGCAGGCAGCCCATGTCAAAGGCTAGAGCTTCAACTGTGAAGCCTGCTCCCGTTGAGCCCGTTGCTGCTGAGGGCAAGAAGAGGAAAGAACGAGTGAAGAAGACTGTGGCCAGAGTGCTTGGGAAGGCCTCCATCATGGTAGATGAGGAGGAGGAAGAAGAAGAGGTTGCTGCACCAGCACCCAAGGCTCCCAAGCTAATGGGAGATGCCATAAAGTCAGGGGGAGCTGCTTCCAAGGCCAAGTCAGCTCCAAAGCCAAAGCCGAAGAGAAACACCAGAAGCATCCCAGCCACTGAGAAGAACAAGGCCCCAGTGCCTGAACTTGCAGAGGAAGAAGAAGAAGAACATGTCCTTTTGAAGCTCAAGCCCAAGATCCCAGACCACAACGATGCTCATCCTGTGGCTGAGGATATGAAGCTCAGGAGAGATTCAGGGCTGAGGAAGTGGAGAGAAGCAGATCTGTATGCTTTTAGGAGAAGAACTGCAGTGGAGTACAGGTTTCATACCAAGGAGCAGCAGGATTTCTGTGAGACTGTTTTGCTTGACAAGAAGCCAATTGTGTGTGACATGAGATGGGTCGACTGGACCTACATGAAGGAGAATGAGGAACACTACCCTGGAGTATATGACAGTTTTAGTGCGTGTGGAGTGGCAGACTTTGTTGGGCAGAAGCTCACAAAGTGGAACGAGGAGCTAATTATGCAATTCTACTCCACAACACACTTTTATCCGGATGGTAGGATCACTTGGATGTCAGAGGGTACAAGGTACCAATCCACTGTTGAGGAATGGGTGAAGTTGATCAATGCCCCAGAGGAGCAGGATGATGACTTGGACATTTATGCCAAGAAGAAGATGGACCACAACTCTATGTCCAACATG
This sequence comes from Triticum monococcum, assembly GCA_034509565.1. Classification (NCBI taxonomy): domain Eukaryota; kingdom Viridiplantae; phylum Streptophyta; class Magnoliopsida; order Poales; family Poaceae; genus Triticum; species Triticum monococcum. Next base: position 356,909,819 of record CM067845.1, on the reverse strand, counting down.
TACAAGGAGATTCCGAATGAAGCACTTGACACGTTCAAGTTTGGCTCAGTGCACTATCTTCTGTCAGGATTGCCTACGATCAACTGGATCCTTAGGCACACTCTTCTTCCCAAGTCTGGAGATCACAAGATGATCAGAGGTCACGCGATCAATTTGCTCCATGTCTTTGAAGTGCCTCAAAAATTCAAAGTCACGAGTCTCATAGTGGAAACAATCAAGAGGACAGCGACAGACCAGAAGAGGAGCTGTGGATATGCCCCACAGATTCAGGAGCTCATCAACTCCAAGATGGGCACGGGCATATACCTCTTGGATAAGGAACACCTGCCCATCCGTCCAGACTTCGAGGATAACCAACTGGTCATGACTGAGAATGAGCCATCATCTGTCCATGCACAAGCTCAGAAGGAGAAGGCGAAGAAGGAGAAAGCTGCCAGGATGCCTACTCAAGCAGAGGCATCTGATTACTTCCTGAAAACCAAACAAGAGCAGCTTGGTTACCTGATTGCGTCCACCCTGCGGATTGAGCAAGGACTTGCCACCCTGACTCAGAACCAGGCAAGCCTAGAGAGGATCATGGAACAAAGGTTCTCTGACTTGGACATCAAGGTGACAGAGATACAGACTGCCGTGGAGCAGCTCCAGGAGGACATGAATGAGAGGAGAGGCAGGACCACGACTGATGCTTTTGCCAGGGTGCCACGAGGTCCGAGGTCATCTGCACTGCCAGTTGCTGACACCAGAGCTACAACGTCTGCGCAAGCCATAGTCTCAGTTCCACCAGCTCCAGCATCCACTTCAGCCTCAACTCCGACCACGTCTACCAAAGGCTTCGTCCTTGGAGTGCTCCGGACTCCACCACCACCTGAAGATCAAGCCTGAGCGTCAACTTAGCACTATGCATTTTCTAGGAACTTTTTGGTAACTTGTTGCCAAAGGGGGAGAAAATGTATAGATCATAGGCTTCGAGAGAGAGTGTTGCTTTTATTCTCTCTTGTTTTATTTGGTGGTTTTTCGAACTTTGTTTGCTTGTGTGTGAGATACTACGTCCTTATGTTTGTGAGACATCGATGATCATGTGGTTGATCATAAGCTACACTTAATGTTTGCTTAATGCTTGCTTAAATATTATCATTCTATCTATCATTTGTGATCATTCACTATTCTTGGTGATGAGTGCATGTATTTCAATCTTATCATTTTTTGAGCGCTCCACCAAGATGTATGTGACATGGAAGAGTAACCCATGACTCTAACTCCTTGTGCATTTGCAGTCCAAAGCAAATTTTAAATATGCACAAATTTAGGGGGAGCTCTTATTTGTCACATACTTCTCAAAGCGACGATATATTTCATGCTTATTATCATTTGTCGAAGCTTTGATCTATATGTTGTCATCAATTACCAAAAAGGGGGAGATTGAAAGTGCAACTATCCCTAGGTGGTTTTGGTAATTCATAACAACATATAGCTCATTGAGCTAATGCTATTTCAAGATGATTATTTCAGGAAAGCTCAATGATTGGCATGGCATGGATGTGAAAGTGGAACCCTCAAAATGCTAAGGACAAAGAATTGGCTCAAGCTCAAAAGTTCAAGACTCTTCATTTTATATTTTAGTGATCCAAGATCACATTGAGTCTTTAGGAAAAGCCAATACTATCAAGGAGGGATGAGGTGTTGCTTAATGAGCCTCTTGCTCTATGCGCTTAATGATATGCTCCAAAATCCTCAGCTACTTTCCCATATCCACAAATGACTTAAACCCTAAGCCAAACTCGGTCATACCGATCCTTTCATTCCGGCGCCACCGAGTTTCACTTGTCATTTGCCACTTCCAAACCCTAGCAATTCGGTCCTACCGATAAGGATCTCGGTCTCACCGAAATGGGCTTGCAAACTCTCTGTTTCCCTTTCGTAACTTTTCGGTCTCACCGAAAGAGCGAATCGGTCCCACCGAGAATGCAAGGTAAACTCTATGTTTCCTTCTTGTAATTTTTCGGTCTCACCGAAAGAGCGAGTCGGCCCCACCGAGTTTGCCTGACCAACTCTCTGGTTAGCTTATTGCCAAACTCGGTCTCACCGAGTTTGTGCAATCGGTCTCACCGAGATTACGTTATGCCCAAACCCTAACCAAATCGGTCCTACCGAGTTGCATGTCAGTCCCACCGAAATTCCTAACGGTCACTAGGTTTGCTATTTCGGTCCGACCGACTTTTCTGATTCGGTCCCACCGAGATTGGTAAATTGTGTGTAACGGTTGGATTTTGTGTGGAGGCTATAAATACCCCTCCACCTCCTCTTCACTCGTGGAGAGAGCCATCAGAACACATACACCATTCCAACTCATATGTTCTGAGAGAGAACCACCTACTCATGTGTTGAGACCAAGATATTCCACTCAAACCATATGAATCTTGATCTCTAGCCTTCCCCAAGTTGCTTTCCACTCAAATCTTCTTTCCACCAGATCCAAATCCCATGAGAGAGAGTTGAGTGTTGGGGAGACTATCATTTGAAGCACAAGAGCAAGGAGTTCATCATCAACACACCATTTGTTACTTCTTGGAGAGTGGTGTCTCCTAGATTTGCTAAGTGTCACTTGGGAGCTTCCGACAAGATTGTGGAGTTGAACCAAGGAGTTTGTAAGGGCAAGGAGATCGCCTACTTCGTGAAGATCTACCGCTAGTGAGGCAAGTCCTTCGCGGGCGATGGCCATGGTGGGATAGACAAGGTTGCTTCTTCGTGGACCCTTCGTGGGTGGAGCCCTCCGTGGACTCGCGCAACCGTTACCCTTCATGGGTTGAAGTCTCCATCAACGTGGATGTAGGATAGCACCACCTATCCGAACCACAGGAAAAACATCCGTGTCTCCAATAGCGTTTGAATTCTCCAAACCCTTCCCTTTATATTCTTGCAAGTTGCATGCTTTACTTTCCGCTGCCAATATACTCTTTGCATGCTTGCTTGAATTGTGTAATGATTGCTTGACTTGTCCTAAGATAGCTAAAAACTGCCAAGAACTAAAATTGGGAAAAGGTTAAGTTTTTATTTGGTCAAGTAGTCTAATCACCCCCCTCTAGACATACTTTCGATCCTACAGCGAGGAAGGAGTCAAAGGAAGCCATGTCAGTGTCGACAAGCATCGGGTCGGTGGAGCCAACCGACTCTACGACAGTGGCGGGCTCATTGGTGATGTGGAGCTTGCCAAGGAGGTCGATGAAGCAGTTCTCGGAGCTGGCTGCTCCCATGTCGGGCGCGGGCTCATTGGAGAGGTGGATCTCGCAACCTAAATCGGCGAGGCTGGCCGCTGTGCAAGTGACTTCTGCGCCATGCAGAGCGTCGGCACAAATGCCATCAGGCGTGCCAGGCGGGCTGCGCTCGCTAGGGAGGAACAAGTGTAAGTGCATCTAGTGCCACCCCTAGTTGGTTTTGGAGTATTGACGACAAACCTAGTTGAGGGACTAATGTGTTTGTGAGAATTGCAGGATAACACAGGTAGAAGTCCCTCATTGATTCGGTTTTACTACCAGAGATGACCCCTAAAAATGTACAAAGACATTGAAGTCAATGGTGGTATATGAAGATATTCACATTGAAGACTATGACAAGAAAAGACACCACGTGAAGCCTATGGAACTCGAAGACTTAGATCTTTAGTAGTTCTCTTTCATTTGTGTTGAGTCATAGGAACCACCGTACTGTTAAGTGGGGTCCAAGAGAACCAGTCAGAACGACTGAAGTGATGCCTAATTCAAAACCTATATCTTTGAGTGAAGACTATGAGAGCAAATCTTGTCCAGAGTCGGACAAGTCAGCTTTGCTTGTAGCCCAAGTAAAGTTGCCGTGTGAGTTTGAAATCTGACCGTTGGTACACGTGTCAGTTCCTTAGTGACCCAGGGTCATTTCGGACAAATCAGGTCAGGTTGCCCAGTGGCTATAAATAGTCCACCCCCTACAACCATAAACGGTTGGCTGCTCAGATTTCAGTGCACGGCTTTTGTCGTTTGAGAGCAACCCACCTCGAAGCCTTTGAGAGAAAATTCCTAGCGAGGAGAAAAGCCCTAACCACCCAAAGCCAGAGAGAATTGGGCATCACTTAAGTCTTCTTGTCTGAGTGATCTGAAGACTTATTACACTTGAGGACTGTGCATCCTCCAGCCGGTTAGGCGTCGCGTTCTGAGCATCCAAGAGTCATTGTGGATTGCCGGTGAATGAAGTCTGTGAAGGTTTGGGAGTCTACCTTGAAGACTTACCAGAGTGATTGGGCGAGGTCTGTGTGACCTTAGCTCAAGGAGAATATGGTGAGGACTGGGTGTCCTGAGCTGCGGTTTAGGACTGGGTGTCCGGGACTGTGTGTCCTAAGGTTTAAATACCTAGCCGCTCCAACCAGACGTACAGTTGTCACAACAACTGGAACTGGTCCAACAAATCATTGTCTTCAACGAGTCACTGGTTTCACCTTCACTTCCTTTTACTTACTGTTACTCATTGTGAAGCCATTGCTTGCTTGCTCTATCTTTTGTCTTCACAACATAACTGTATGATTTGTTTGGCTTCATAACTTCTTCCTACCTGATCCTTATTACATTGTAGCTACTTGTCATTGTGCTTTCACTCTATTGAATACTTGACCATGGCTTGCCTAGTGTAATCTAACTTCCGCTGCTTAGTGATCGGCATATCTCTACTGTTTGTCTTCACAACTTTCACGTTTTGAAGACTTTCATAAAAATCTCCTATTCACCCCCCTCTAGTCGATATAACGCACTTTCAATTGGTATCAGAGCAAGGTGCTCCCTTGTTCTGTGTGATTCGGTTTAACCACCTGGAGTTTTAGCTATGTCGACTGCAGGGATAATCAAAGTCTCCGCTGCGTGCTCCGTCTTCGATGGAACTGAATATCCCTACTGGAAGAATAAGATGCGCATGCATCTTGAAGCCATTGACATCGACCTATGGTATGTCGTCGAGAATGGCGTTCCCAAGGCTAGAGAAGGTGTCACTGCTGCTGATGTCAAGAAGTTCACTCAACTGGACTCTACTGCCAAGAATATCATCTGTGGTCATCTGACCAAAGGACAGTATGGCCGTGTGAGTGCTTTGAAGACATCCAAGCTGGTCTGGGACTGGCTTTCCAAGGTCAATGAAGGCATCTCAACCCAGAGAGATCAGAGAATCAGTGTTCTTCGCAACCTCTTCAACCACTTCAAGCGAAATGACAATGAGAATGTCCAGCACACATTTGACCAGCTCACTGACATCACAAATGAGCTTCAAGCCCTCGGCGCCACTGAGATCACCAAACATGAAATCGTCAAGACGCTGCTGAGATCACTTGATAGTTCGTTTGACATCCTAGCCCTGATGATTCAAGAACGTCCTGATTTCAAGACACTCGATCCGTCTGACATACTTGAGAGGCTCAACACACATGAGTTTCAGCTTTCTGAGAAAAGAGATATCTATGGTCCAAACTATGGGCGAACTCGTGCCTTGAAGGCAAAAGCTATTTCCTCATCTGAAGAAGAATCTGACAGCAGTTCTAATGATCCTGAAGACATTGGAAGGGAACTTGCAATGCTTGTGAAGAAGTTCCAAAGATTCACCAAGAAGAAAGGCTTCAGAAAGTCTTCATGATCAAGCTCAAGGAATGATGAAGCTTCTGCTCATGACTATAAGAAGAAAACATGCCACAAGTGCAAGAAAACTGGACACTTCATCTGTGAGTGTCCACAGTGGGACAATGAGAACAGAAAGAAGAAGAAGAGCAAGGAATATGACTCTGAGGACAAGAAGAAGAAGAAATACTCAAAGTCTTCTTCCAAGTCTTCCTCAAAGTCTTCATCACACAAGAAGAGCTCATCTGGCAAGGCACGTGCGTTTGTTGGCAAGGAAATGGATTCAGAGGAGGAGTCCGCCTCTGAGGAGGCAGAGGTGGAGTCTGAGGAGGAGTCTGATTCTGGCATTGCAAGTCTGGCTACAGCATACGTTGCCAAGTCCATCTTCAACACTGAAGACAATGACTCCATCACCGACACCGATGCAAATGACAAGGACTGCTCCGATCCTACCTACTGCTTCATGGCATGCGGTGCCAAGGTAAACACACGCACTACTCACTATCAAACATCTAGTGATGATGACTCTGATTGTGATTCAAAACCCAGCTACAAAACACTTGCTAAAATTGCAACTGAACAACAGAAAGCCATGGAACACATTCAAAAACTGTTAGACAGAAGCGATGATCTATTGGGTGCTGAAATGACTCGATCTGAATCCTTAATTGAAGACATAAAAAATCTTCACGTTAAGTATCAGGAACTTGAAGATCGTCATGATACTCTCTCAACAACTCATGAAAAGCTTTCCTATGATTATCTTCAAAGGAAGCAAGATCTTGAGAAATTGAGAGCGGCTCATGAAGATCTTCAAAAGGAAAATGAGTCACTTCGCGCCGAACAGATCAGTTCCGCTCAGGAAGGATTTGAACCACCATGTCTTAAATGCATTGAGCGTGATAACGCTGCTTCTGTTGCTGAATGTTCTACTACTACTGCTGTTGCAATATCTTCAACTATTGATGTGGTAACTAACCCCTCTACTGAGGATACCACTGCTATTGCTGATGAGAATGCTAGGTTGAAGACATTGCTTGAAACATGGATGTACAAAAGTCTTAAAGGGCATCAGACATTATGTGATGTCCTCAAGAAGCAGATTCTGAACCGAAACCCTAGGAAAGAGGGTGTTGGGTTCGTAAGGAAAATAAATGTAGATGGCTCTTACTGGAAACCTGAGGAGTACCCCAAAACCACATGGGTTGCTGCAAAGGAATCTTCAGCAGATCCATCCAATCTATCTGGCTTCACTTGTGCTACCCCATTATCATTGATGAATCCTTTGATGCAAACTATAAACTGTTTAAAAAATAGAATGGTGAAGTGTTTGCCAGGTATATTGGTACTAACTGCAGGAATGGACCGCCTATGAAGAAGATCAGGGTTCCAAAAACGTGTCTGGAGAATCTTCCTGTGAATGTCTTCATGACACCTCACATGAAGAAGACAAATCTCAGACCAAAGGCTTCATACGGTCCAAAGGCTTCATACAGACAGAGGACTCACCTGAGTCACACTAACGCAAATGCTTTGCAGGGAAACCGTACTCAGGCATATGAATATGTGAGCGGTTCATCAAACCGCCATGTTCATGTGACCAAGAACTATTCTGCCTATTCTTATGAGTACTATTGTCCTCCTGCTAGACTCTCTGCTAGGGCTCCAAAGCCAAAATTCTCAGATGCTGCACTTAGACTTATTGCTTCTAAGCCACCCTTGAAGATGTGGGTGGTTAAGAAAGCTTAACTCTCTTTTGCAGGGAAAGGTCTCCAGCAGAAAACCAAAATCTTCTGACGCTATTGCTGGGGACCTTAAAAATCTTGCAGGGCGCAAGATCAAATGCCCAAATGGCATCACTATGTACTTCGTTCCTGAATCGCATGCTACTCTCCCTATTAGTCCTAATCTGGATCTAAGTTTTCATAACCCACTGGTTCGTCAAATGTTTTTGCTTCACAATTCTCTTCATGAAGCCTATCCCCCTAACTGCACTGTAGGGTACGACACCAGCGTCTTCAGAATGGATTATTGACAGTGGGTGTACAAATCACATGACTGGCAAAAGAAGCCTTCTTATGGACTCAACCTTACATCCATCCGACAAGAGCCACATCACATTTGCTGACACTGGTAAAAGTAAGGTATTGGGTCTAGGTAGAGTTGCAATCTCAAAGGATCAACACATGGATAAAGTCATGCTTGTTGAATCCCTTGGCTTCAACTTAATGTCTGTCTCAATGCTTTGCGATTTGAACATGGTCGTAATATTTGGAAAATATCGTTGCCTGATACTAATGGAATCTGACAAGTCTCTAGTGTTTGAAGGGTATAGGAAAGATGATTTGTATGTGGTAGATTTCTCAGCAGGGCCACAACTTGCAGTGTGCCTTCTGGCAAAGGCTTTAGAATGCTGGCTTTGGCATCGAAGGCTTGGACATGCTGGCATGAGGAACCTCCACACCCTTGCAAAGAAGAAGCATGTCATAGGCATCGAGGGCGTCAAGTTCAAGAAAGATCACTTATGCGGTGCCTGTGAAGCAGGGAAGATGACGAGGTCAAAACATCCCTCGAAGACAATCATGACCACTACTCGACCCTTCGAACTGCTTCACATGGATCTTTTTGGTCCCACTCACTACTCAACCTTTTCCACTACTGCTTGCCTCTATGGCTCTGTCATTGTTGATGATTACTCTAGATATACTTGGGTGCACATAATCCTTTACAAGACTGAAGTGCAGGACGTCTTCAGACGCTTCGCCAATCGAGCTATGAACAATTATGGCGCCAAGATAAAGCACATCAGAAGTGACAATGGCACTAAATTCAAGAACACTGGCCTTGATACATATCTTGACACTTTGGGCATCACACATGAATTCTCAGCTCCGTACACGCCACAGCAGAATGGCGTCGTCGAACGCAAGAATAGAACACTCATTGAGATGGCCAGAACGATGCTAGATGAATACAAGACTCCAAGAAAATTCTGGCCTGAAGCCATTGACACTGCATGCCATACAATCAACCGCGTTTATCTTCACAAGCTTCTGAACAAGACATCTTATGAACTCCTAACTGGCAAGAAGCCAAATGTCAGTTACTTCAGAGTATTTGGCGCAAGATGCTGGATCAAGGACCCACACCACACCTCAAAGTTTGCACCAAAAGCACATGAAGGTTTTATGCTTGGATATGGAAAGGATTCGCACTCCTACAGAGTCTTCAATCTCTTTCACTACAAAGTGGTTGAAACAGTGGATGTGCGGTTCAATGAGACCAATGGTTCACAAAGAGAGCAACTACCAAATGGGCTAGATGAAGTTCCAGCTAGTGAATCAATCAAGCTTATGGGAACTGGTGAAATTATACCTTCTGAAGCTCATCCTGAAGAAGAACTTATCATCTCAACACTTGATCCACATGAAGACAATGCTCAGCCTGAAGACATTCCTCCCAACGACAACACAGATCAGCAAGAGCAAAGGCTTCGACCTATACATCCTCGTGTTGCCAATGAAGTGCAGATTGACAGAATAATTGACAGCATCAATGCACCTGGTCCACTTACTCGTTCAAGGGAAACTCAACTGGCAAATTTCTATGGGCACTTCGCATTCGTCTCAATTTCAGAACCCAAGAAAGTTGAAGAAGCCTTTATGGAACCTGAATGGATTCAAGCAATGCAAGAAGAGCTTCAACAGTTTGAGCTGAACAATGTATGGGAACTGGTTAAGCGTCCTGATTCACAGAAGCATAACATAATAGGCACCAAATGGATATACCGCAACAAGCAAGATGAGCATGGTCAAATCGTCAGAAACAAAGCTCGCCTGGTTGCTCAAGGATATACTCAAGTGGAAGGCATTGATTTTGATGAAACATTTGCTCCTGTGGCCAAACTTGAAGCCATACGTATACTGCTGGCCTATGCAAATCATCATAACATACTTTTATATCAAATGGATGTGAAGAGTGCCTTTCTCAATGGCAAGATTGAAGAAGAAGTGTATGTTGCACAACCACCTGGGTTTGAAGATCCAAAACATCCTGACATGGTTTACAAGCTCAATAAGGCACTGTATGGCCTCAAACAAGCCCCTCGGGCCTGGTATGACACACTCAAATACTTCCTGAAGAGCAAAGGCTTCATACCTGGTTCCCTCGATCCCACTCTCTTCACGAAGACATATGATGGTGAACTATTTATGTGCCAAATATATGTGGATGACATTACCTTCGGCTGCACCAATAAGAAGTACAGTGAAGAGTTTGGATATATGATGCAAGAGCAATATCAGATGTCTATGATGGGGGAGCTAAAATTCTTCCTCGGTCTTCAGATATGGCAACAACGCAATGGCATCTTCATATCTCAAGAGAAGTATCTCAAAGATTGCCTGAAGAAGTTCGGTATGCAAGACTGCAAAGGCTTCACAACACCAATGCCAGCCAAACATCATCTGGGTCCTGACGACAATGGTAAAGAGTTCGATCAAAAGGTATACCGCTCCATGATTGGTTATTTTCTTTATTTATGTGCATCTAGGCCAGATATTATGCTTAGTGTTTGCATGTGTGCTTGATTTCAAGCGGCACCAAAGGAGTCGCATCACTTAGCTGTGAAGCGAATTCTTCGATATTTGGCTCACACCCCAACTCTAGGGTTATGGTATCCAAAGGGCTCAGAGTTTGATCTGGTTGGATTCTCAAATGCTGATTATGCTGGTGACAAGGTTGATCGGAAGTCTACATCAGGCACATGTCACTTTCTGGGACGATCACTTGTATGTTGGTCTTCAAAGAAGCAGAACTGTGTATCCCTCTCCACTGCTAAATCTGAATACATTGCTGCTGGATCTTGCTGCGCTCAGCTTCTGTGGATGAAGCAAACTCTCAAGGACTATGGCATTCATCTGAAGCAAGTGCCACTCTACTGCAACAACGAAAGCGCCATCAAGATTGCCAACAACCCAGTTCAGCACTCGAAGACAAAGCACATTGAAATTCGTCATCACTTTCTCAGAGATCATGTTGTGAAGGAAGATATTGATATCATACACGTCAACACTGAAGAGCAATTAGCAGATATCTTCACCAAGCCCTTGGATGAGAAGAGATTTTGCAAGTTACGGTGTGAGCTAAATATCTTGGAATCCTCAAATGTCCTGTGATCAGGCACACATCCTAACACTTATGCATATTGATGACTTAGATGTGCAACACACGAAGTAACGTATATCTTCAATAAATGAAGACATACATTCTAAGTGTGAATACATTAATGTGGAAATTGACTTCAGAGCGCCACGATAATTGTGCGCCGTGTCTGGGTCTAATACTTCCTATACGGTGGGTAACGCCACCACCAAACATTCTATTTTAAAGTGCTTCACTCATGGCGTTACCTTGAAATGTCTTCACATTTGCTTTAGCTTCAATCTCAACATGTCTTCATGATTATCTTCACTACGTGGATTATATATATATATATATATATATATATATATATATATATATATATACTAGTGTTCTGTCCTCTACAGCATTCACTTATAGCTATGTCTTCTTGTTTTGAATCTTTTGAACTAAGTGAATGTGATCGGACCCTAATCTCTCTATGCTTTCTATCTCAAATTCTATCTCTCCAAGTCATATGCATTCTACTGAAACTGTCGAATGTCTTCTCTGCGTCCTTGTCAGCAGAAGACATAGAGACAACCTTTAAAACCGTTTCAATGCTCATTCATCCACAAGAAATCCGGAGAAGTAGGAACGACCACCCGACAATCCAGGTGTGCGTGGGTTGTGGAACTGCCCCCCGAGATTCCGCATGATGGCCACGTGTTGTTCAGATGCGAATCGCCAGGGGCACTTGTGTAATAGCGCAGTGCCGCCCCTGTACCTATAAATACACACTCACCGCGGTCATTATCTCCTTCTTCCTCCCTCGCATGAACCCTAGCGCCACCGCTAGCTCTCGACGACGCCGGCGATGAAGCACTTCACTGCCGCAGCCTCTTCGACGCCGTCTTCATGCCGATCGCGGACATCGTCCTCTCCGCCGTCGCCGTAGGTGTCTTCCGTCGCCAAGCTAGGGCATGGAAGATTGAACTGCTCGGCCTCATCTCCCACTCCGTCTAGCAGTTCCAAGTGTGGTAAATAAAACTTCTTTTTACAGCCCCTCTTGATCCTATGGTTCTGTCACTTTCTACCATAAGAAGTTTCTATTCACACAAGTTAGATCTCCCTCAATCTGCATCTCATAACATGCCTAGTATATTCACTTGTGCTTCATGAAGTAGTTAGATTCCTCACTTGTACTGATCTTTGGGTTCGTACAAATCTGGAACCAACTTCTTATCTATGAGTGAATGTCTTCGCACGATGAGGTCAATGCCTTCTAAACTGATTAATCTTCAAAATCTTCTGAGAATGCATATGACCTCTTCCCCTTCCCTCGCACCTTAATGCTGTCACAGGTACATGTCCGTGGGAGAATCCTTTGGTTCTCATAGTCTGCATTCATTTGCAGAATTCTTACAGCATCACATAAATTCTCCTGAAGCCAGTTCCTGTTGGTCCAGCAAAAGAAAGCCTTTGAAGCCTTTGAACGTCTTGAAGCCTTCCAAGTTAAGGTTTATGGCTTCAGAAACAGCAGCAAGAAAGGGGGGCAGACAGCGTTGTGGCGGAACATCCAAAGATCTGCCTGATGAACTGGCAGAAATTTATGAAACAAATCCTGAAGAGAATTACAGTCAGCGCAAGACCCGAATCCAATGGATTCGACGCTACTGGGCAGAACAATGGTTCCAATACCGCTTCGTAACCCAAGAGTATGCTGAGAAAAGTGCCATCAAATGACCGTGGGGAGACATCCTATACAAGAATCTTATACCCAGGTCCAGAGATGAAGCCATTGCTCAAGGCTTCTACCCATGCATGGTCCGTGGACCACAGCCTGCTGATGCACATCCGTCGTCACTACTCTCGTGTCGTGACGACAATCCATTCAAGCGCAACTTCCAGTTTGCCTAGAACTCAGCGAAGTAGAACAAGAAGAAGTTTGGGTTAGACTTCAACCCTGGTACCTCCGCACCAAGGGCAGATGGCACACGCGAGGCAGAACCCAATGTCATCGGCCCTTACGCCAATCTTCAAGGCCTCATCACCCGCATCTTGGTTCAAGGGACTGCAGTGAATGAGCCACCAGCTGACTCTGACTCAGAGGAAGCGCCTGCTGTACCGAAGCCAAAGCGGTCGAAGAAGCCAAAAGCTTCAAAGCCGGCCCCTTCACCAAAAATCTCAAGGGCGAAGCCATTGGCAACTGCACCTCCTGAAGTCAGTGTGCAGTCTGAAGACATATCCCGCATCTCCAAGCCCCAGAAGAGCAAGATGCCTCAGCCACACAGCGGCCAAGAGCTCACAGCTGCTGCCATTCTGCGCAACCACGCCATTGATCTGTCAAGCGATGAAGACCTTGCAGATGACGCTCTTGAGCAACTCATCAAGAGCAAAGAAGAAGCAGAGATCTTCAATAATCTGCCTCTCTTTGATGTCGCCATCATACATGACTTCATTGACGAGTGGTTTGACACGCCAAATATCAGCTTTGAAGATCTGCAGCTACCCATTGGCGTCAGTGTTGCCTTCCAAGGAGCCATTGCTTCAGAACTGGCCATCGCCCAGCACGTTGTTGAGCTGAAGTAGAAAATTGACTATGAAAAGGCTCAGTTCAAGAAGCATATGGCTAAGCTCAGCGCGCAAGAAGTGAAGAACTTCAAGATCATGATGCATGAGCTGAAGGAAAACTTCTTGAAGAAATGCGCCGAAGCTCAAGGTTCACGCGAGCGCATGAAGACTCTGGCTGACAGATGTGTGCAAGCCTATAATGAGGCTGAGAAGCGCAAGGCACTTGGGCGTCCTGGCATCGACCCCAGGATGGCCGCGAAGAAGAAAAAGCCAACTACGGCTGAACCCGATGCACCAAGGTAGGAAGCAGCTCCGATAGTCTTCCCAACTGCAACGACTGGCTCGAAGCCAAAGAGCCGGTCAACAGCTTCAGAGCTCAAGAAGACCAGGATTGCTAAGGCTGAAGCAAGGAAAAGGAAATACCCTGAAGCCTCTCCTACTGCCCCCTCCAAGAAGAAGAGGAAGACCAAGAAAGACCGGGCTGCTCCCACAGAGCCCTTGATGGTTGAACCCCTTTCTGTGGTCTATCCTGACGCAGAACGCCAACTCACAGTTCATGAGCCTGCTTCCACAGAGGCTCCTAAAGCTGAAGACATTCCAGCAGCCGACCCCATCGCTGCTGAAGACATTGGTCATGATGACAATGTAGAAAATGATGCAGTCCTTCCTCAGCAAGATCACAGTGAGCTAATCAGCATTGGTCGTCCATTGACGCCAATGGCCCAGGATGCGTCATGGGCGGATCGCCCACAAGTGGAAGAAGAATCTAAGGTCCAGCCCACTCCAACTCCACAGGCGTCGTCTGCATTTCGCAGGCTTCGCAAAGGTCCAAGGCCTCAGGACTCTGCTGACGACATTCCGGCTGCATCAGCCGAAGAAGATGAAGAAGCACCACAAGATCCCACTTCCCCGCTCCACCAAGAAGCAGTTCTCCAGGAGAACGTGCCTGTGCCTGACCCTCCAGCTAGTCAAGTGGAGGCTGAAAGTATTGAGGCTTCCACAACTAACATTGAAGCTAATGTGGAGTCCTCCCCACCAAAAGCATCAGAAGACAGTGAAGCCACTGCCCCTGATACGTATGTTCCTGAGTCTGCTGCTGGTCCCCAATTTGATTACCATGTTGAGCACAGGCCTCAGGTCCAGAAGCCAGTCCCAAGACTGCCAAGGTTCCCAGGTCCTGCATCAGCTCCTGGCTCCTTTAACATCACTAGCTTCAGGGCAGATAATACGTTCTTCAATAGCTCCAAGAACCCCTATTCAAGGGAAAGGATTTCATCAGATAGGTTCTGGAGCTATCCTCAGCGTAGCTACTATTCATGCATCCTGTACAACCAAGGCCGCATCTTCATGCACAAGCGCCTTGATGTTGAAGCTATTTTTGGTCTGCCCTGTCTGGAGGAAGCGTTGGATTGCTTCAAGCAAGTGGGTCTGCTGCAGTTTGTGACCGATGAGGAGCACTGGAATGAAGAGCTTCTGCTACAATTCTATGCCACCCTCCACATCAAAGGATACAATAGAGATCCGAAGACTTGGGTCCTGGAGTGGATGACCGGCAATGTTCATCACGAAGCCAATGCATTTGATATCATTGAGCTCACAGGCCTACCCACTCCTGGCGAACTCTTCGACGAAGGCTGTCAACTACACACTGAAGCTCTTGAGAGCATATTCCAGAGGCCTGAACCGAATATGAGTCAGATGCTCTCCATGATGAAGCCATTGCCCCACGATGCTCCTTATCCTACAGAGTTCTTTGTTGAAGACCTTGAGTACCTGCCCAGAACCATCTATCACATCATAAGGCGGACTCTCTAGCCTATCAAAGGGAACTCTCCACATGCCAAGGTCGAGGGTGCAATGAAGACTCTGATATTTTATATCCTTCATGGCAAATGCTTCAATGCACAGGACTTCTTCATACGCCAACTTGCTGCATCAGGCTCAGATTTGTTTGGCTTGAAGTTCTATGCCCCTTGGGTAATGAGGCTGATCAAACTTCACTCTGCAATCTTGTATCAGCCCTCAGCCCGCAATCATCGGATCTTCTTGCCAGATGTGGATACCTCTGCTGAAGCCATATATCCTGAGCCTGCTAAGCAACCTTTGAGTCTTCAGAATGCAGAACACTAGAGCTTCACTCAAAACGTTGAAGGTGTTGAAGCTATCTCTCGGGTGTATCCGTTGGCTGGCACTACACGTGCACCATGCCCTGCTTCCACTGAAGCCACTGACAGCGCCACTGCTCCAAGACCCAAGAAGCGTGCTCGTGCTCTCAATGACCGAGAGCTTCTTGTGGCCCTTCATCAAAAGTAGGATAGGCATCATGACTGGCTGAAAAGACAGATGAAAAGCCTCTTGGTGGATGTAAATCGCATCCGAAATCTGGCCACCAAGAATGCATTCATTGCACATGAAACCTGTTGCCGCACCTGGAAAGGACTCACCATGATGTGTTCTGAAGCTGATCTTCAAGAGGATGGCTTCAAAGAGCGATTCAAGTTTGACTCCACACCTCCCAGACGGGCTGTGCTGCGAGGCACTCCATCACTTGAAGACTCAGAGTTCTCTTCATCTGCTGCCACAGTGACTGCAAGGATTATCGAGGAAGAAGACGATGCTACATCACCACCACCTCCTTCAGCACGCGTCGACACTGCACCAAGCTCTTCAGCACCGCCAAACACCACCGACGACCCTGCCGCTCATGGGAACGAGTAGAAACTCTATGTCTTCGAACCTTTTTGTTCCTCACTGACAAAAGGGGGAGAAGCATATGAGGTTGATAGTCTTCAAGCGGGTCATTATGGGTGGGTGCTTTATATTTTGCTTCGTGCTTACAACTCTCGTTTTGCTACATTTGGTTCTTTGAGTTGTAACACTTAAACTTGATGGTTGTCTGCTACTTGTTTGCCACCGTGTTTTTGCGAAGATAAATTCCGCATGTGCGACGATAAATCCCGCACTTAGATCATTCTGCAGACGTCCATCTTTCATTATGCATGTCATTATCTTCATATACTTTTACATGCATAGTGGATTGTCATCATAAGTTGAAGTGAATCTCCACAAGTACAACCTGCCATGTGCATTTGCATTCCAAAAGCAAATTACTTATATGCACATCTTCAGGGGGAGCTCTTGCAGCTTATGAAGAAAAATTCCTTCACAATTTCACAAATTATATTCCCCGTTGAAAACATCAACTAGTTTGTCATCAATCACCAAAAGGGGGGAGATTGTAAGTGCATCTAGTGCCACCCCTAGTTGGTTTTGGAGTATTGACGACAAACCTAGTTGAGGGACTAATGTGTTTGTGAGAATTGCAAGATAACACAGGTAGAAGTCCCTCATTGATTCGGTTTTACTACCAGAGATGACCCCTAAAAATGTACGAAGACATTGAAGTCAATGGTGGTATATGAAGATATTCACATTGAAGACTATGACAAGAAAAGACACCACGTGAAGCCTATGGAACTCGAAGACTTAGATCTTTAGTAGTTCTCTTTCATTTGTGTTGAGTCATAGGAACCACCGTACTGTTAAGTGGGGTCCAAGAGAACCAGTCAGAACGACTGAAGTGATGCCTAATTCAAAACCTATATCTTCGAGTGAAGACTATGAGAGCAAATCTTGTCCAGAGTCGGACAAGTCAGCTTTGCTTGTAGCCCAAGTAAAGTTGCCGTGTGAGTTTGAAATCTGACCGTTGGTACACGTGTCAGTTCCTTAGTGACCCAGGGTCATTTCGGACAAATCAGGTCGGGTTGCCCAGTGGCTATAAATAGTCCACCCCCTACAACCATAAATGGTTGGCTACTCAGATTTCAGTGCACGGCTTTTGTCGTTTGAGAGCAACCCACCTCGAAGCCTTTGAGAGAAAATTCCTAGCGAGGAGAAAAGCCCTAACCACCCAGAGCCAGAGAGAATTGGGCATCACTTAAGTCTTCTTGTCTGAGTGATCTGAAGACTTATTACACTTGAGGACTGTGCATCCTCCAGCCGGTTAGGCGTCGCGTTCTGAGCATCCAAGAGTCATTGTGGATTGCCGGTGAACAAAGTCTATGAAGGTTTGGGAGTCTACCTTGAAGACTTACCAGAGTGATTGGGCGAGGTCTGTGTGACCTTAGCTCAAGGAGAATACGGTGAGGACTGGGTGTCCTGAGCTGCGGTTCAGGACTGGGTGTCCGGGACTGTGTGTCCTAAGGTTTAAATACATAGCCGCTCCAACCAGACGTACAGTTGTCACAGCAACTGGAACTGGTCCAACAAATCATTGTCTTCAACGAGTCACTGGTTTCATCTTCACTTCCTTTTACTTACTGTTACTCATTGTGAAGCCATTGCTTGCTTGCTCTATCTTTTGTCTTCACAACGTAACTGTATGATTTGTTTGGCTTCATAACTTCTTCCTACCTAATCCTTATTACACTGTAGCTACTTGTCATTGTGCTTTCACTCTATTGAATACTTGACCATGGCTTGCCTAGTGTAATCTAACTTCCGCTGCTTAGTGATCGGCATATCTCTACTGTTTGTCTTCACAACTTTCACGTTTTGAAGACTTTCATAAAAATCGCCTAGTCACCCCCCCTCTAGTCGATATAACGCACTTTCAACAAGGTTCCCGTCCAGAACAGATCTTCGGACGATGATGCACCAGGCCCCACAGTGGGCGCCAAATGTCGGGGGTGTCGTGCGACATATGCCAAAGGATAGCTTATCATGGTGGGGGATAGTAAGACGTCGCCGGTGCCAAGAAACGGGATGAGGCGTAGGCATGTACGCCGGTGAACTTTACCTAGCTTCGAGGCTCTCCTAGGAGATAAAACTCCTAGTCCTGGTCTGCGGGGTCTCCGCATGATCAGTCAAGCAACAATGGTGGCTACAAGCTTGCTCCTTGAGCTGTTTCTTGAGGGGGGAAGAAGAAGAACAAGGCTAGCCCTAGGTTCCTCTTTCTATGTGTGTGTGTGGTCTAAAGTCTGAACTCTTTGCATGGGTGCCCTGGGGGTTTATATAGGCCTACCCCCAGGGGTACAATGGTAATCTGGCCGGGTGTAGGACCCGGCTGTCAGTGTCTATGGTCGCTGGCTTCTCCGCTGGCCGTTGGAGCCCGTCGCCTGGTGGGTCCCACCGGCTGTCTCGTACTTCGCCGACAAGCCGCGCCGGCCGCTGGTGGGTCCTGCTAGCTGCTTAGTACTGTGGCAATGCCACTGATGATGTGTGCTTTGTTGGGGAAGGTGTGGCTATATTGCCGCCGCCTGGTGGGCGTTTACTGTAGCCACTCCGTGTCTCTTCTGATTAATGGTGCACAAACTTTGAGGGAAGGGGAGGGCCGCTGAGGGAGTCATGGACTAAGGGGTCCTCGGGCGTCCGATCTATTAGCCATGGGCCGGACTGATGGGGTGTGAAGATATGAAGACTGAAGACTCTACCCGTGTCCAGATGGGACTCTCCTTGGCGTGGAAGGCAAGCTTGGCGACCAAATATAAAGATTCCTTTCTCTGTAACCGACCTTATGTAACCCTAGATTCCTCCGGTGTCTATAGAAACCGGAGGGCTAGGTCCATAGACATAGATCCTCATAATCATAGTCAGACAGGCTAGACTTTTAGGGTTTAAACATTACAATCTCGTGGTAGATCAAATCTTTTAATACTCATATTCCTCAAGATCAATCAAGCAGGAAGCAGGGTGTTACCTCCATAGAGAGGGCCCGAACCTGGGTAAACATTGTGTCCCCTGTCTCCTATTACCATCGACCTTAGACGCATAGCTCGGGACCCCCTACCCGAGAACTGCCAGTTTTGACACCGACATTGGTGCTTTCATTGAGAGTTCCGCTGTGATGTCGGAAGATAGGATCGATGCCTCACCTTGTTATCAAGGACAACATCACCTCCGTAGGAACACTGGCCCCAGGCCAAACCCTCCGGCTGGGCGGCTTCATCATGACCGCTCATTCGGCCGTTAAGCCGACAATGACTTCTCGGGTCATCGAAAATCCCCTCCATATTGACTCCTAATACTCCAAGAATATGGATCCGGCGGAGCTGTCGTCTTTAAACAAGCTCCTAGATCTCATCGCCACCCTGGGGGTCGGCACAGACTATGATCAGATTGGGCTTAAACTCGACCAAATAGAAATTAAAACTCCACCGGTCACCCACCAAATAGCGGCAGTAGAGGAGCAAGATGACAACTCTTCCTCTATATTGAGGACGTACTACGTTCGGATCTCTGAGCTTGAAGATTCGGACACCTACTTGAAGAAATACATGCCCTGTCCTCCAAACATAGAATGGGACGACAAGCCCAAAAAATCAGTTGACATCCCGGAGCCCGAACTTCTAAATCTGGAAGTTCTTCAAACTTCGGATCCTAAATTGGGTCAGGGTTCGGATTTCAAACCACCCACCCACCCAGATATAAGCGCTCTCATGGGCATACGACAGCAGTCTCAGGAAACGGTCCACCACTTTTGGGCCAGATTCCTCCTTGTCAAAGATAAGATTGAAGATTGCCGCGATGAAGATGCGATCTCAGCGTTCCACAAAAATTGCATGAATGAAGGAATCCTCAACGCCATCAACCGTCGTCGCATATCACACTTCGCAGACTTGGAAACCATAGTATACAAGTAATGTGCAATGGAAAGCGCCTGAAAAACTCAGGCAGCTTGCCAGGAACCGCCGGTTTCCACCCAACCCCTCGTTCAGGTGAAAAGGACACACCCTCATGGCACGCCCGACCCAATGATAAAGAAATATAAGCCCGTTACAGGACACAGAACCGTTCTGGAGGGATGGCTCGATGGACCATGCAAGTTACACACAGCACCGGATACTATGTCAATCCACAGCCTTAGAGCATGTTGGATACTCCGGCAGGTGGCCAAGAGCGGCGAGGATATCCTCGCCAAAAATAACCCACAGCAATATCCCCCAGAAGATGACGACCTCAGAGTATTGAAGGTCTTCGAGACTTGCTTCAAACAATAAGCGCAAAAGGGCACTCCGCGACCTCGCCGAAGTCTGCCAAATCGCAGCAACAAACCCTTGGAACGACACGGCCATAAATTTCAATGCCGATGACGAATCAAAACTCAAGACAATCTGGGCACCAGCCACCTTGGTCCTCAGACCGACCGTGGATGGCTTTTGGCTCACCAAGGTTCTCATGGACGGCGACAGCGGACTAAACCTCATTTACGAGGATACACTTAGTAAAATGGAAATAGATAGGAGCCGCATCAAGCAAAGTAGCACGATGTTCCATGGAATCATTCCCAGTTAGGAGGCGCGATGCGTGGGAAAAATCACACTGGATGTGGTATTCGGTACACCGGAGAACTATCGGACCAAAGAATTAACCTTCCAAGTGGCCCCTTTCAACAGCGGGTATCACGCCCTATTGGTGCGAGATGCATTTACACACTTCCAGTCTATACCTCACTATGGGTATATGAAGCTCAAGATGCCTGGGCCCAACGGCATAATCACTCTCGCTAGTGATCCGAATATAGCACTCCACGCCGAAATAAAACCGCATCCCTGGCCCTTGATGCATTATCTGAAACCCTCGTGGCCGAAGAATTAACCACATTACGCTCCACGGTGGATAGGGACGATGTTATCCTAGAAAAACGACCCACATCCACCTCCTTCAAACCAGCAGAAGAAATAATCAAATTCCAAGTCCATCCAATGGACCCCAAGAAGACAACATCTATCGGGGCACAACTAGACCCAACGGTCGACACCGTGCTACTAGAGTTTTTGCGTGAGAACTGGGATATATTTTCCTGGAACCCTTCGGATATGCCAGGAATCCCATGCAGGTTGGCCGAACATAGCCTCAATATATTGATGGGATATAAACCGGTCAAGCAAACACTACGTCGCTTTTCCGAACCCAAACGTCAAGCTATGGGGGAGGAGCTAGCCAGGCTAATCAAGGCTGGATTCATTACAGAAATAAAACACCCGGACTGGCTAGCAAACTTGGTGATGGTGCCAAAGAAGGATAAATCCTGGCGCCTGTGCGTCGATTTCGAAGACCTCAATAAGGCCTGCCCTAAGGATCCCTCCCCCCTCCCCCGCATCGACCAGATTATAGATGCCACCACAGGACACAACTCACTGTGCTTCCTCGATGCATATTCCGGATACCATCAAATCAAAATGAAGGAGTTCGATCAAGCCGCAACGGCATTCATTACCCCATATGGGCCATTCTGCTTCAACACCATGCCCTTCGGGCTCAAAAACGCCGGGACCACCTACCAATGCATGATTCAAACATGCCTGGAGAAATAGATCGGCAAGACAGTTGAAGCATATGTGGATGATGTCGTCATTAAAACTAGGCACGTCGATTCACTAATAGACAATTTACGTCTCACATTCGACAACCTTCGTGCATATGACATCAAGCTCAATCCAGAAAAGTGTGTTTTCGGTGTCCCTGCTGGAAAGCTGCTGGGCTTCATCATTTCCAATAGAGGAATTGAAGCAAATCCAGCCAAAATCCGATCTTTGTTAGAATTGGCTACGCCAACGGACCTTAAACAAGTCCAAAAACTCGCAGGATGCGTGGCAGCTCTAAGCCGCTTTATCTCCAGATTGGGAGAAAAGGCATTGCCACTGTATCGCCTCCTCCAGTGCACCGATCACTTCGAGTGTATGGATGCGGCAATAGCCGGATTGGAAGAAATAAAAACCCTCCTTGCGAGCAACGCAATCCTGGCCACGCCGAACATCGACGAACCCATGTTATTATACATATCGGCAACACACCAGGTGGTGAGCACCGTGCTCATCGTGACGGACACAAATTCCCGCTTCAGAAGCCGGTATATTACGTATCCACTATCCTCACACCATGCAAATCCCAGTACCCTCATTATCAAAAGATAGCATACGCAGTCTTCATGGCATCCCGGAAGCTGCAACACTACTTCCAAGAATGTTCTATCACGGTGGCTTACGGAGTACCACTCAACGATATAATTAGCAACCGCGATGCTATGGGCCGGATAGCCAAATGGGCCATTGAGCTCATTCCATTCGACATAACATACAAACCACGTCGATCCATCAAATCCCAAGTATTGGCGGACTTCGTCGCCAAATGTGTGGCACCCCGGCTCAGACCGACTGGTTTACCCTGCATTGCCAGCCTAGAGACCATGTCTTCTGGCAACACACAACATCTTGGTACAGAAAGACAACCTCTTTATTTATGCTAGCGGCTCAGAGTTTATATTACAACAGATGTCGAGGCCGAGCAGCATGCATGGTGTGGCTGGACAATATTTACATTATTTAGTGAACATAAAGGGGCCTCGATCATAACAACTACGCGATAGCGGAACAACGTCGTAGCGGAAACTCCATATCACAGGGACACCGATGTGGACGCGATCTAGACTCGAGCAACACTCCTTTCCAGTGCGACTTTCCTGAAATCTGGCATGACACGCCAGGTCAGTACATTGAATGTACTTGCAAGCTCACAATAGGCATAATCATAATGACAAACAATATCATGATATTTAACCAATTAATAATGCAATAATGTACCAACATGCTGTGCTCATGCTCCTGGGATAAACATCCCTCAGTACCGCCTTACCAATCGTGATCGTTCTCCGATCACCACCAAACCACCATCGTGGTTGAACCAGAGTAACTTGTGATCCTTATGGCGATCACCACCAAAGTAACTCGTGATCCTTACAGCGATCACCACCAAACCGCCATCGTGGTCTTGAACATCTCGATGGCCCTTCAGCCATCATCCTCAGTGCAATGATCATAACTTAGTGTGCATGTTTATTAAACGTTGACTCATTGTGGGTCCTACTACAAGTTGCCCATAACCGTGGACTCGGCTATCGATCGATTATACACTCTGCAGAGGTAGCACATTGTACCCATACCTCGGAACCCATGGCCTCGCACTCCCATTCGGGTGGATCAACGGCATTCCGACGAAACCCTTCTATTGCCATGACACTCTCCCGGCCACTCCGACCCAATCCCCGACGGGCTAGTCCTGGGTGGCCCCGTGTCTACCAAAGACACACCGACCACCGTCGTGGCCAAAACTTCCCTCACGGGGACCGGTACCAAAAATCTCAAACATGGGCACACAAGGTTATGCCTGCTTACCGGGCCAGGGTAAGCACGCCCATAACCTTCCCTAGTTGGAGGCACCGATGAAGGAAATATGCCCTAGAGGCAATAATAAAGTTATTATTTATTTCCTTATATCATGATAAATGTTTATTATTCATGCTAGAATTGTATTTACCGGAAACATAATACATGTGTACATAGACAAACAGAGTGTCACTAGTATGCCTCTACTTGACTAGCTCGTTAATCAAAGATGGTTATGTTTCCTAACCATGAACAAAGAGTTGTTATTTGATTAACGAGGTCACATCATTAGTTGAATGATCTGATTGACATGACCCATTCCATTAGCTTAGCACACGATCGTTTAGTATGTTGCTATTGCTTTCTTCATGACTTATACATGTTCCTATGACTATGAGATTATGCAACTCCCGTTTGCCGGAGGAACACTTTGGGTGCTACCAAACGTCACAACGTAACTGGGTGATTATAAAGGAGCATTACAGGTGTCTCCAAAGGTAGATGTTGGGTTGGCGTATTTCGAGATTAGGATTTGTCACTCCGATTGTCGGAGAGGTATCTCTGGGCCCTCTCGGTAATGCACATCACATAAGCCTTGCAAGCACTGCAACTAATATGTTAGTTGTTAGATGATGTATTACGGAACGAGTAAAGAGACTTGCCAGTAACGAGATTGAACTAGGTATTGGATACCGACGATCGAATCTCGGGCAAGTAACATACCGATGACAAAGGGAACAACGTATGTTGTTATGCGGTCTGACCGATAAAGATCTTCGTAGAATATGTAGGAGCCAATATGGGCATCTAGGTCCCGCTATTGGTTATTGACCGGAGACGTGTCTCGGTCATGTCTACATTGTTCTCGAACCGTAGGGTCCGCACGCTTAACGTTACGATGACAGTTATTATGAGTTTATGAGTTTTGATGTACCGAAGGAGTTCGGAGTCCCGGATGAGATCACGGACATGACGAGGAGTCTCGAAATGGTCGAGACATAAAGATTGATATATTGGAAGCCTATGTTTGGACATCGGAAGTGTTCCGGGTGAAATCGGGATTTTACCGGATTACCGGGAGGGTTACCGGAACCCCCCGGGAGCCAAATGGGCCAGCATGGGCCTTAGTGGAAAGGTGAGAGGGCAGCCCACATAGGGCTGCACCTCCCCCCCTCTCCCTAGTCCTATTAGGACTAGGAGAGGGGCCGGCCACCTCTCTCTTTCACTTCCCACTTGAGGAAACCTAGTTGGACTAGGATTGGAGGGGGGAGTCCTACTCCCGGTAGGAGTAGGACTCCTCCTGCGCCTCCCACCTTGGCCGGCCAGCTCCTCCTCCTCCATCCTTTATATACGGGGGCAGGGGACACCCCAAGACACACAAGTTGATCCTTGAGATCGTTCCTTAGCCATGTGCGGTGCCCCCTGCCACCAAATTCCACCTCGATCATACCGTTACAGTGCTTAGGCGAAGCCCTGCGTCAGTAGTACATCAAGATCGTCACCACGCCGTCGTGCTGACGGAACTCTTCATCGACGCTTTGCTGGATCGGAGCCCGAGGATCGTCATCAAGCTGAACGTGTGCCAAGAACTCGGAGGTGCCGGAGTAACGGTGCTTGGATCGGTCGGATCGGGAAGAAGACGTACGACTACTTCCTCTACGTTGTGTGATCGCTTCCGCAGTCAGTCTGCGTTGGTACGTAGACAACACTCTCCCCCTCGTTGCTATGCATCGCCATGATCTTGCGTGTGCGTAGGAAAATTTTCGAAATTACTACGTTCCCCAACAACCGACCATAGGCATGTCAATCGACCAAATCAAGGCCTTCCCACAAAGGCAAATGTGGTTGCACTGGGAAAATCTCGATTCAGCGGCACCATGACCCAGTCAACGATATATTTATGTTGAGTTATATTCAGGTTCAACTTAAAAGGAGAATGACCGGTGTCATAGCATGCCATGAAATGCAATACTACACATGCATCACATAATACGAAAATGACTGATGTCAACCATATTCACACTAAACACAAGCATCAACAACTTATATTACTTTCCTGGTCTTACTTTAACCATATATTTTGCAGCAAGCAATATTATTTTCTCATGTAAGAAAATAACTCTGATTAATGCCTCACATGCATAGCAAAGTTTCTACTATCATTATCGCAAGCAAATCCTAATTTCTTTACCAATCAAGTTAGGTTCAAACATTCTGTAAATTAGGTAAATTGGCTAAACAAGCACTTAACAAGATATTTTCTAGCAAATTTAACCATTTTTATTTATGTAAGAAAATAACTTTAATCCATTATCCACATGCATAACAAATCATTTTATCATTACCACAATTATATCTTAGCTTCTTTACCAATTAAGCTAGTTTCAAGATTCTGTAAATCAAGCATAATACGAACACACACTTAACAGAATATAAATAACATAATAGTTATTTAAAGGCATGGATTAATGCTACCATTCAAGTAAGAAAATCATCAATATTGAAAATGGCACCATGAAAATGTTGTTGTGGCTTGCCTTAGTGCAGATGAGGTTCACAAGCCTTCTGGTGATCCTCGAGACAAGCCTCACCCTATGAAAATAATTTTAAACACAAGAAGCAAATATCAAGAACTCTTCTGAAAATCACCAGAAATTCTAAACAGCTCAGAAAAATCTCATTTTTGGTGAGCTGTTAGACTTCTTTGCAAAGAACAATATGCAAAAAGAATCAATTCATTTGGACTTATGGTTGAAAAGTTATGGTTGTTTGAAGCTCTCTGGAATTGAATTAAGTTTGAATTTAAATAAACAGACTAGGGGGGTGACGTCGAAGGCGTAAAGCCTCAGGGCACCACCACTCGTACCGCTTCACGCGCGTACAGAGTGGCTGACTATTGGGCCCCGCTAGTCAGGTGAGAAGGAGGGGAAGAAGGAAACAGAGGGAGTCGCAGCTCCGCCGGAGCTCTCGTCGGCGACGAGGACTCCTTGGCCAAAACGAGAGGGAGGGATGGAGAGAGGGGACGGTGGTGCACCTACCCGTACCCGTGGCTAGGGGTGGTCGTCCGGTGTCGGAATCAACCTCGCAATCGGAGGCAGAACGCGATGGTCGCCGGAGATGAAGAAGACGGCAAGCAGAGGAAACTCCAAGGGCTCCAGGTGGACGGGATGGCTTCACCGGAGAGAGGCGGAGGCCCTGGAAGTGTTGCCTTGGCCTGGGATGGGCTGGAGCCACTAGTAGAAAAAGGGTCAAATGTGAAGCACATTAGTGCCGGTTTGAATTTGAGCCGGCACTAATGTGTCCATTAGTGCCAGTTCCAACGGCTAGGCGGGCGGACATCATTAGTACCGGTTTGTGGCGAACCTTTAGCACTGGTTCGTGCCACGAACCGGTACTAAAGTGAGTGGTGGCAGGATGTTGTTAGTCCAGGGCCCCTCCAGCACCTTTAGTACCGGGTCGTATCACAAACCGGTACTAAAGGTCGTCCTACATACACCCTTCGTCCACCCGAGCTCGCTCTATTCTTCCCCTTTCCCCTCTCCTCTCTGTTCTTTCCCTCTTCCTCTCAAGCTCATCACACATTTTGCCCAAAATTTGTCAAGATTTGAAGGCCCCCATCCATTCAAATGATCACAAAGGTTAGCAACTTTGTCCTTTCATCTCTTATTGCTAGATTAGCTCTTGCAATGCTTTATATAGTGATTGATTTGTGAGTTTAGTAATTTGGGAGGAATTATATATATGTGCTAGTATTTGATTTTTATGCAATTTGAGGTCAAAAATAACACTTAGTTTGCATATGTAGGTGTGGTTTACTTAGTGCCTTCTAAATCTCCGTCGTAACCACCGTCGATCACCCGCAACGTCCCGTCACCGGCACCACCTTGTGGTGAGCCTCTTGTTCATGAATGTTTTATATAAAAAATTGATGTTTGTGTGATTTGGATATATAGTTACTCGTATAATTATCTTACCCATATGTTGTTTGTTATACATAGTGCCATGATTTTGATATCCGTCCCCGTCGGCCCTCGTCCGGTTTATGATTTGGATGTGGTATATTCTCTTTTAAAACTATTTGTTGCATTTGTGTTTATGAAAAATTATGCCCATCAAGTTGACATAGATATTTGTATGTAGGAGGTAGTTGAACCGGAAATTACAACCGACCCTATTGTCGAGAGGTTAAATTTAGTTGAAAGAGAAAACGAGGATTTGAAGGAAAAATTGAAAAGAATTGAGGGGGAGAAGATGGAATTGGAGTTGCATGTTGCCGATGTCGTCGATGATCACAAGATTAAGATGGAGAAAATGCGCTTGAAGATTAGAAAGATTAGAAAATATGCCATTCATAGTGAGGCTTGGTATCATTATGTTGTTGGATGAATTGTTACCTTAGTTGCGATCTTGATCGCATTTGTTGTTGCATTTAAATTCTTTAGCTAGAGAGTTATTTGTTTGTTGCATTTAAGTGTTGTATGAACTTTATGTATGAACTTGTATTAATTTGGTCTTTTTCGGTGTTGTGTAATGAAGATGAGCCGACAATGGATGTACGATGACCCATGCTCTCCCGAGTTCATTAATGGCGTGCAAACTTTTCTGCTTGCGGCAGAGGCAAACAAGCGGGCGGATGGTTTTATGCTTTGTCCATGTGTTGGCTGTGAGAATGATCTAAATTACTCTAATTTAAGAACCATTCACGTCCACCTGTTTAAGTCCGGTTTTGTGTCCCACTATAATGTTTGGACCAAGCACGGAGAAAGAGGGGTTATGATGGAAGACAACGAAGAAGAAGAGGATGACGATAGCTATCCTGGCCATGTGTTCCCTGAATATGATGATACAACAATGGGGGAAGAAGCTGAGCCGGCAATGCGGGAAGAAGCTGAAGAAGAGGCATCAGATGAGCTCGTTGATGATCTAGTTCGGGCCATTGCCGATGCAAAGAGAAACTGTGCAAGTGATTTGGAGAAGAAGTTGCAGCGCATGTTAGAGGATCACAAAAAGTTGTTGTACCCGAATTGCGTAGGTGACAAGAAAAAGCTAGGCACCACACCAGAATTGCTGCAATGGAAGGCAGAGAATGGTGTATCTGACAAGGGATTTGGAAAGTTGCTGGTAATGATAAAGAATATGCTTCCAAAGGACAACGAATTGCCCGAGAGTACGTACGAAGCAAAGAAGGCTATCTGCCCTCTAGGGTTAGAGGTGCAGAAGATACATGCATGCCCTAATGATTGCATCCTCTACCGCGGCGAGTACGAGGATTTGAACTCTTGCCGGGTATGCGGTGCATTGCGCTATAAGATCAGCCGCGATGACCCTGGTGATGTCAAGGACGAGTGGCCTAGGAAGAATATTCCTGCCAAGGTGATGTGGTATGCTCCTATAATACCACAGTTGAAATGTTTGTTCCAAAACAAAGAGCATGCCAAGGCGATGTGATGGCATAGAGAAGACCGTAAGAAAGACGGAAAGTTGAGAGTACCCGCTGACAGGTCGCAATGGAGAAAAATCGAGAGAAAGTATGGGAAGGAGTTTGCAGATGACACAAGGAACGTATGGTTTGGTCTAAGCGAAGATGGCATTAATCCTTTTGGGGAGCAGAGCAGCAACCATAGCACCTAGCCTGTGACTCTATGTTTGTATAACCTTCCTCCGTGGTTGTGCATGAAGCGGAAGTTCATTATGATGCCAGTGCTCATCCAAGGCACTAAGCAACCCGGCAACGATATTGATGTGTACCTAAGGCCATTAGTTGAAGAACTCTTATAGCTATGGAATGGAGCAGGTGTATGTACATGGGATGAGCACATGGGGGAAGAATTTGACCTAAAGGTGTTGCTGTTCGTGACCATCAATGATTGGCCTGCTCTCAGTAACCTTTCAGGACAGACAAACAAGGGATACCGTGCATGCACGCACTGTTTGGATGATACCGACAGTATATATTTGGCTAATTGTAAGAAGAATGTGAACCTGGGACATCGTCAATTTCTTCTGAGCAGGCATGCCGTAAGAAAGAAAGGCAAGCATTTCAAAGGTGAAGCGGATCATCGGACGAAGCCTCGCCACCGTACTGGTGCTGATGTACATGATACGGTCAAGGATTTGAAGGTAGTCTTTGGAAAGGGTCCTGGCGGACAACCTGTTCCGAATGACGCTGACGGACGCGCACCCATGTGGAAGAAATCTATATTTTGGGACCTGCCCTATTGGAAAGACCTAGAGGTCCGCTCCGCAATCGACATGATGCATGTGACAAAGAATCTTTGTGTGACCCTTCTTGGCTTCTTGGGCGTGTATGGTAAGACAAAAGATACACCTGAGGCACGGGAGGACTAGCAACGTATGCACGGAAAAGACGGAATACATCAGGGTCATGCCAGCTACGCTCTTACCAAAGAAGAGAAGGAAATCTTTTTTGAATGCCTGCTCAGTATTAAGGTACCGTCTGGCTTCTCGTCGAATATAAAGGGAATAATAAACATGGCAGAGAAAAAGTTCCAGAACCTAAAGTCTCATGACTGCCACGTGATTATGACGCAACTCCTTCTGGTTGCGTTGAGGGGGCTTCTACCGGAAAACGTTTGATTAGCCATTGTGAAGCTATGTGCATTCCTCAATGCAATCTCTCAAAAGGTAATCGATCCAGAAATCATACCAAGGTTAGAGAATGATTTGGTGCAATGTCTTGTAAGTTTCGAGTTGGTGTTCCCACCATCCTTCTTCAACATCATGACGCACGTCCTAGTTCACCTATGCAAAGAGATTAACATTTTGGGTCATGTATTTCTATACAATATGTTCCCCTTTGAGAGGTTCATGGGAGTCTTAAAGAAATATGTTCATAACCGTGCTAGGCCAGAAGGAAGCATCTCCAAGGGCCATGGAAATGAGGAGGTTATTGAGTTTTGTATTGACTTTATTCCCGACCTTAAGCCGATTGGTGTTCCTGAATCGCGGGTTAAGGGCAGACTGGATGGAAAAGGCACGCTAGGAGGGGATCAAATAATATGTATGGACGGACATTCTCTCACTGAAGCACACTACATAGTTCTACAGAATTCCGCCTTGGTGGCTCCGTATATGGACGAACACAAGAATTTTCTACGCTCCAAACACATGGAGCGGTCTGATGACTGGATTACACATGAACAAACCAGGAGTTTCGCCGACTGGTTGCAGGCATGTACCATGCATGACGCCTCTATTGAAGATGACCTGTACTCACTGTCCCAGTTACCATCTTTGAATATAATGACTTTCAAAGGGTACGAGATAAATGGTAATACATTTTACATGATCGCCCAAGATAAGAAGAGCACCAACCAAAACAATGGTGTCCGCTTTGATGCAGCAACCAAGACGGGAAAGGAAACATATTATGGTTATATATAAGACATATGGGAACTTGACTATGGACATGGTTTGAAGGTCCCTTTGTTTCGGTGCAAACGGGTCAATATGACACGAGGCGGGGTAACGGAAGACCCGCAGTGCGGAATGACAACAGTGGATCTCAACAATCTTGCGTATGCAGACGAACCATTCGTCCTAGCCAATGATGTGGCACAAGTTTTCTATGTGAAGGACATGTCTACCAAGCCGAGAAAAAGAAAAAATAAGGAAGCGAATGCATCATACGATGAGCCAAAGCGGCACATAGTTCTTTCTGGGAAGAGAAACATCGTGGGAGTGGATGACAAGACAGACATGTCAGGAGATTATGAAAAGTTTGATGAAATTGCTCCATTCACAGTGAATATTGACCCAAGCATCCCTTTAAATGATGAAGATTTTCCATGGTTACGGCGCAAAGGGACACACGCGAAGATAAAGTTTCACACCCAAAGATCTGGGATGTGATCGGCTTCACTATCATCACTTTCTTATGTGTTTCACACCCAGGAGGGAATCTCTGTAATAGTTAGGGTAGTTATGTGTTTTGGCATTTGAAACGCGAAGAAATTTTATGTGCAAACAAATTCTTTCATGCATTTACTGATTTTTTCAGCTAAATTGAAAAACACTTCAAATGAACTCCGAAAAGGTTGAAAGTTGGCATGGTATCATAATTTCACCCACATAGCATGTGCAA
Source organism: Triticum monococcum (assembly GCA_034509565.1). Taxonomy (NCBI): domain Eukaryota; kingdom Viridiplantae; phylum Streptophyta; class Magnoliopsida; order Poales; family Poaceae; genus Triticum; species Triticum monococcum. The sequence goes on along the minus strand of CM067845.1, from coordinate 356,878,236 downwards.
AAAAGTAGAGAGGGTTACGACAAAAACTGGATGCACTTCATGTACAAAATGGACAATCTCTTTCGAACTATCAGTGTTTCGGACGAAAACTCATCTGTTACAAAGGCATTTCATTTTTTTAATAACCTAAGCACTACCAAATTGAATATAATGATAAAACACACTAATATTAAACATAATAAAAAGAATCACTGAAAAATGTATTTTTAAAGTTAAGTTATTCACAAACTAGTGATTCACACAAATTTCAAATAATTCAAAATTTAAACTATTCAAATTTGAAAACTACCGGCACTAACTGAAAGTTTCTAATTTTTTGTACCTAAAGCAAAAATATTCACAAAGAAACTCTAAATATAGCAAAAAACAACTAAAAATAAATAAAGCAGAAAAGAAAAAAGTAAATGAAAAAAGCCCACCTACTGGGCCACAGCGGCCTGCATATCACTAGAAACCCAAATTCTAATTGGGCCAGGATGCAGGCCCACTAGCCCAATAGGCCCATCAGGGCATAGCAGCAGATGTAGGCCCGGAAGGCCTGCTTAAGAGAGGAGCTCGAGAGAGCTACCGCACTGGGGCTTATAAACCAGTGCGGGCGCCCCTCGGCTAGCGAGGTGGGACTAAACTTGCCGCACCGCACCTGCGCCAGCGCACCACCCGGTACTAAAGGTGTGCTCTTCCCGCCGCTTGGCCTGGCCAAATTTGACCTTTAGTACCGGTTGGTGGCTCCAACCGGTACTAAAGGCTCCTCCTATGTATATAGCACTTACGAAAATTTCGTCAGTTTCCTCCCACTTCTCTTTGCTTCATCACCGCCACCCCGTCCCGTGCCGTCGCCGCCGCCGTCACGCCGTCCCCGTCGACTCCGCGCCGCTCCCGTCCTCGTCATGCCGCCTCCGTCGCGCCATCCGCGTCGCCGGCCCGTCCCCATCCCCGCACCGACCCGCGTCCCCGTCCCCGCACCGGCCCGCGTCGCCGTCGCCGTCGCCGTCATCATCGCCTCGACCTCGCCTGCGCTGTGAGCCTCAGTCCCCCCTCTCCTCCCTCCAATCGAAGCCGCCGCGCGCACCGCCGGCGCCGTCGATCGCCTTGGCTCACCATCGCGGGCATCCCCGTCCCCGCACCGTCGCCTGCACACACAACACACACACACATACATAATTTTTTTCTGTTTTTAGTTCTTCTGTTTTTAGTTTTTAGTTTTTAGTTATTAGTTATTAGTTTTTCTATATTAATGTTATAGAAATGTTAGTTATATATAGAAATGTTAGTTTTTCCTGTATTAATGTTAAAGAAAAAATTTGTTATAGAAATGTTAGTTTTAGACATGGTCAATGTTTTTTTAGTTTATTATATTTTTAGTTATAAAATTTAGAATTTGCATATATGAAATCACAATCCATCATTTAAAAAATGTTACTTTAGTTTTGCGGCATATAGTATTTGTTGTCGATGATGCCCGGCCTGCATCCTCACCGTCGACCCGTTCGCGACGACGTCCTGCTTCAGAGGACCCATGTCCGGGACTGGGCTCCGCCGGGCTGGCACTGTGAGGTGCTACCTTCAGGGGCGCGACGCTTGGTGAGGAACCCGGCCCCGGGTCCCGTCATCGACCCTGATCTCCTTTGGTGGCGTTCGCATGGGCCACTTTCGATGCGAAGGGAGCCGGCCCCGCCGGAGGTGGTATGTCGCCGTGTCAGGGAGGAGGACGAGCACGTCCATCGCTACATGGCTGCTATGGACGTCAGGTTCTCCAATACCTAGCAGGTTCTTTGGGGAGATCACCGAGCTATGATCTAGTGATGGTTCCTTCACTTTGGTTGTCCACCGCCCGCGCCTCAGGAACCGCGAGTGGCCTAGATTACTCTCTAGTATTTGATCTTTATTAGCTAGCTAGCTAGTGACGTATTCGATATATAATATTCGAGATTATATATATTATTCGAGACGATGTATTCGAGATTATATCTATTATTCGAGACAACGTATTCGAGATTATATTCGATGATGCTTATTATGCACTATGATTGATTCAGTTTTTCCTTATTAAATGATTGCATCCATGCATTGTAATTTGAATATATTTCTTTTGGATTAGTTAAATAAAAGCTATGGCGGACAATACCGGCAGAGAGGGAGAAGAGGCCCTGTTCAATATCATATGCAATCCTCGCGGGCCAGATGATGATCAGAGTGAAGAAGATTATGACGGCTCCGAATATCTAAACAACACCGGGGAGGGTGATATGATATTCGATCGCGACGACCGAATTGATGAAGTCATGAACTATGAACATGACGAAGAAAATGTTGATCTTGAAACAACAAAGACCGACGAGGTATATTTATATAAGCAGGCATCTGGTGATCATCACATGTTTTAAATGACTTGAAGATATATTAATGAATCGATCTTTCTTCTTTCAGCTATCTGTACTGAGCAAATCTTCAGGCAGCGGGACAATACGAGGCCCGAACAAAAAGTTGAAGGAGGGCGTAAAGTACAATATCGAGGCCATCAAACCTAATGATGAACCATTAGCGCCTAAGAAGATTGCGGACAAGTTCATTCGTCAGTGCGGAGTTCTTGTGAAGGACCAACTCCCGATCTCCCTTCAAGAATGGAGAGAGCCAGCAAAGCCATGTCCAGATCTTACTTTTGTCAACGACAGACAAAAAGTTCTGCTTTGGGAAACTCTCATGGAACATTTCACGCTACCAGATCATTTCATAGATGCAAATGTGGAGAAAGTCAAGGACACTACTCTTAGGGAGATGGCGGTTGCATTCGACAACCACAAGAAACGTGTATGGGACCAGTACGTGAAGGGAGGAAAGAAGACTCCAGTATTCAAGGGAACACTAGAGAAGCAAAGTGCTCACTGGGACGATTTCGTGAAATTCAAGGAATCGGAATTATCTAAGGAACGGTCGAGAATAAACAAGGCCAATGCTGCAAAAAATGATAAGTTCCATAAGCTGGGGCCAGGTGGCTATGCGGTGGCAATGCCTAAGTGGGATAAGTCTGAGAAAGAGATGGAGGATGCAGGTGTCACTCCAGTTACATTGAGCTGCCCCTAGGTGCAGGACTTGGTTCTATGTGCATGGGGGGGGGGGGGTTGGACCCGAAGACAGGCTTAGTTTTGAAGAAGGCATGTCTGAACGGAGCCGAAGATAAGATACTTGTTGCAATAGAAGAGGCTCGATCGGGGGTGTTCGAGCCCAACAAAGAGAACGACGAGCTTACGCGTGCCCTGGGAAATCCTGAACACCCGGGAAGAACACGAGGCAAGGGCGTTATTCCATGGTATGAGGGGTTTTCAGACTGGAACACCGACTACAGAAAACATGCGAGAAGGAAGATTGCGGAGGAGAAGACGAGGAAGATGGAGGAGGAGCAGAGGAAGCAGGACTATGAATGCCTTCAAGGCCTAGAATCAGTGCACACGGACTTGGCAGTCAAATTCCAGCGGCAGTAGGAGCAGATTGACTCACTTAGCCAGCAAAGGGGGCCTCAGCAGCGGCAGCAGCTAGCAGATGATCCAGCATTGGATAGCACCGTCCCATCCATGCCGAGAAGCAGCGTGGCTTCCGCCCCGGGCGATGCATTGCTGGATAGATACCCCGTGGATCACATCATGGAGAACACTAACTGCGAGCTACACTTCAAAATGAAGAACATATCCATGAAGGTGGCGGACGCCGTTGCTTTTACAAATCCCCCCGAGGCAACCTTCCATTGCAACCCGATTCCAGTGGGCTATGCTCGTGTCTTGGTTGATGAGGTGGTGGACCAATATTCGGGGCTAGAGCTTGACATTCCTAGAGGTGACGAGGAGCACACACTGGGAGAGGCCAAACATCGTATCATCCTATGGAGAAAGGATTGCATCATCTTTCGAAGGCCACCGACACCGCGTCAGCCGACTCCTCGTCAAAGTCCGCCACCGAGTCAGCAGACTCCCGCTCCTCGAAGTCCACCAACGCATCAGGCCACTCCTCCTCCTCCAAGTCCGGCAAAGCGTCAGGCCACTCCTCCTCCAAGTCCGACACAGCGCCAGACCACTCCTCCTCCAAGTCCGACACAGCGCCAGGCCACTCCTCCTCCAAGTCCGGCACAGCTTCAGGCCACTCCTCCTCCTCCAACTCAGCCACGTCAGACGTCTCCGCCGCCTCAGCAATCAAGGAAGAGAGACGCCACAGCTATGGTGCGTAGTGGTACAAGTCGAGGTAGTATGGGAGGTACAGGCGGAGGCAAGCGATTTCAATATGGTCCAAGCCTCACGCCTCTTCCGCAGAGGCCTTACGACAAGTCCGAGGAGGAAAACGCAGCCATAGTGAAGGCCCATGTGGAAGCCCATTTTGCACCGAAACCGCCACCGCCACCAAGGGAGAAAGTGCCTGAGGAAAAGATTGACCACTTCATTCGTATGGCTAGAGCACCAGCTCCCAAGCCTGTTGACACAGACTATGAGCGCCACCTCAGGAAGTTAAATCGAGCACGTCTACAGAATGAGGCGAGCTCGAGCTCGAGCAAATCAGCTGGCAAAAGGAGCGGTAAAACCGTTCCCCAGCTGGGAGAACAGGCAGCGCAATCAACCCCCCCGCTTGTTGTGCAAACAACACATGAGAGTACGCGCGCCCAATATTATTGTGGGAAAACCATTAATGTTCCCGAGCTGGGCGATGTGGTAATAACCGAGGAGCATATTGAGCAGGCTGAAAGGCTCATGATCACTGTTGGACAACTCCTCAATATCGAGCCCATGTCTCCGCTTAGAGAGGAGGAAATAAAACGGAAATATGTCCCGGGCCAACCTTTGGTCGAGCCAGACGAGGTCAAGAAGCTCCCAACGAGAATGTATGAATTGCATCAATGGTACATGAACATTACCAAGATTTCCAATCGAGAGTCCCTCATGGTGAATGTCAAGAAGGATCATTACTTCCATGAGAAAGCTGTGTCCGTTGAGTATTTAGAACTATTTCAGTTATACAATCAAGACGCACTCGACAAATCTATCGTCAGTTGCTATTGTCTGTAAGTGATTTCTTTCTGTAATTTAAGTCTCAAGCTAGCTGTAGTGATCATTTTGATCAATCATTACCTGTAATTATCCTCACTATATTCTTTTCCGTGGTATTATGCAGGATGAAGATGTATGAAATGAAAAAAGGTGCATGCTATGGCATTGGGTTCATTGACCCAAATACCATTAATGAATACACATGGAACTTAGATACATATTATCGAGCAAGTGTAGAGGAAAGCATGCTAGAGTTCTTCAAGCGCCTCAAACACAATGAAGATATACTACTTCCTTACAACTTCCTGTGAGTCACACTGTCTTGTACTACAAATTCTGTTTTTGCTTACTAGCTAGCTACATTTTTTGCTTACATATATATGCCCGCTTAATTAAGACATGCAAACGTGTGTGCATGCAGTTTTCACTGGATCTTGTTAATCATTAAAGTTGATGAAGGAATAGTTGAAGTACTGGACTCACTACTTAAGAAACAAAGTGACTACACCATCGTGAAGGGGAGAGTAAACAGGTAAATTCAATCATTATTAACTATATCTCGACCTATTTAATTAGTTTGTCATTTCCTGATAACAACTATTTAATAACCCCTTTATTCATTTTCTTTGTCAGCGGGCAGGGCTTGGGCAAAGTTCATCAATGTCACTCCAGGCCAATGGAAACAAAACCTGAAATGGTATCGACCCAAGGTAAGTAATTAAGTAGTACTAGCTAGCTAGCTGCCATCTCTTTAATTATCATGCTTGATTAATTATTATCTGATCAAATTCCATTCTCGTAAAGGCCCTGAAGCAGGTGCCGGGGAATGATATGTGTGGATACTACGTTTGCTAGAACATTCGCATGATGGCGTCCGAAAGGAGCAGATCTCAGAGACAGGAATGGGTACATTTGTCAGAACACTATTCACAATTTTTACACCATTATCAATATCTAGTCACACAACTAATACACATGCATATTGATCTCCTTCTTAACAGTTCAGAGAGGTGCGGGACAAGCTCCTACCAACGGAGTGCATACAAGCAATTCAAGAGGAAATAGCGGGATTTTTGCTCGACTAGGTCATAGATACAAACGGAGAATACTATTACCCACTACCGCCCCCATGAACCACTTCCAATTGCCATCGTGCTCCGAAGGCACCAATTAGGCTAATGCCACTGGCTCCAAAGGCACCAATTGGGAGAAATTGTATATAGCTAGCTAATTGTATATATATATACATGTGTGTATGTGTGAATTAATGGTGGTTGTGAGACATTCGATGATACATATATATAGGTGAGCAGAGAGGGGGGTTCGGGCTCCGCCGGTGGACACCTATCCATGGCGCCCGGGAACGAGCGGTGTCAGAGAGAGGGAGAGAAGGCAACGCAGCTCACACGGGAATTGTGGGCGAGCGGGGACGAGCACATGAGCGAGGGGAAGGCGACGAGCACAGTGCGCACCACACTGTTGGGTTGGCCGGACCGCGCACGTGCTTGCTGCCGCGAGCTCCGGCATCAGCGAGCGCCAGGGAGGAGTTAAGGACGTTGAGACGAAGATGGTGGGGAAGTTTGGCGCGCTACGGTAGGCGGGGAAAGCGAGCACACACGAACAGAGCGTTCGGCGGCACTCAGAGCGCATCGACACGCATGCCAACACCCCTGGACGAATGCGGTCACCGCGTGGACTATGACATCAGGCCGAGCTAAGCCTAAACTTCATGTCTGGCGTGTTGTTCGTGGTAGATTGAGAGGTTACCACGCTTTGGTTTGGATCCAGGTGAAGTAGAGAAGTTTTTACATGCCAGGTAAGTTTTCGGTCAGTAACTTTGAGAGGTTACTGATGTCAAATGGCTGGGAGTTGGAGGCTGTGCTTTGGAGGTTAGCCATGAGTTACTAAGGTGAAGATGCACAAGAAAAACCAGGCACAATGGAGTAAGTAAAATAGTAGTTGTTGTAGAAACCACCATTTCTGTCCAGAACAGAAAATATTTTCTGTAGCAAAAATATTCCAAAAAGTGATGAAATATTTTTGCTCAGGAAGGTGCTCTAGGGTTCAAAGAATATTTGTGAATTATCTCAGATTTTTCTGAGCCATAAAAATTAGGGGTGCTTTGGAGCATAGTGATCTAGCTAGGGTTTTTGAGAGAGAAATGAATATTTTTCATTTGAGAAAAATATTCCAAAGATTATTTTGGGGTGGATCAGAAGGGGAATGATGATAAGGGAGGGAAATGAAGCACTTGGGTGAAAGCCAAGGGTACCCAAGTGTTTAAGTCCATATGAAAAGATTCAAAAACTCCAAGTTTCAAATTGAACCCAAAAGAAAATCAAGCAAATGAGAGAGGGCAAAAACCAGGCTATCACAAACCTCCCCCACTTAGAATGAATCTCGTCCTCGAGGTTCGGTTGCTTGGGAAAACCACTCTGGATAATGAGTCCTTTCCCGCCCCAAGTTGATTCTGACTCTGTGTGATGCTCCCACTGAACTTTATAAAATTTTCTTACTTTACTGCGAGTGACCCTTTCCATCTGATCCAAAATTCTAAACGGTCTCTCGTCATAATTTAAATCATTTGCCAACTCTACCTCAGCCATAACGGTCCTTTTCTCAGGCGGGGATATGCATCTTCTCAATTGTGAAACATGAAACACGGTGTGCACATCTGCCAATTCAGCGGGTAGTTCCAATTGATATGCAACAGTACCCACTCGAGACATAACCGGGAATGGACCAATAAATCTGGGTGCCAACTTTCCACGGGTCTGAAATCTCTTGACACCTTTCATAGGAGTGACTCGGAGGTATACGTGCTCTCCTGGTTCAAAACTGACCTACCAGTGCTTTGCATCATAATAACTTTTCTGTCGAGATTTGGCCAATTGCAATCTGTCTCTGATTTCCTTAACTTGTTTCTCAGCTTCCATCATGAGGTCTGTTTCGAAGATACGGCTATCTCCAGTTTGAGACTAATTTAAAGGAGTGCGGCACTTACGGCCATACAGAGCTTCATACAGTGACATCTTTAGACTGGTCTGGAAGCTGTTGTTATAGGAAAACTCCGCATATGGCAAGCAGTCTTGCCATTTAGGTCCTTGAGCTAAAGCACAGGCTCGCAACATATCTTCGAGTATTTAATTTACCCGCTCTATCTGTCCATCGGTCCGAGGATGATAAGCAGTACTATATTTTAGCGCTGTCTCCAAGGCTTGATGGAGACGAGACCAAAAAGCGGAGGTGAGCAGGGAACCTCGGTCGGAAGTGATAGTTTGGGGTACTCCATGCAGACTGACGATTCTGGATACATACAGCTGTGCAAGTTGATCTGCTCGATATCTGGTGCTGATCAGAATGAAGTGAGCAACCTTGGTTAAGGTGTCCACTATTACCCAGATTGCATCATTTCCTCGCTGAGTCTTAGGCAATCCCATAATAAAATCCATACAAACGTCATCCCATTTCCATTGCGAAACCGGCAAAGGTTGGAGGAGTCCGGCTGGCTTCTGATGCTCTGCCTTCACCTTGTTGCATATGTTGCAACATGCCACAAAATAGGCAATATCTTTCTTCATTCCCTCCCACCAGAATATTTGTCTAAGGTCCTCATACATTTTTGTACCTCCCGGGAGAATGGAATATGAGGATTCGTGTGCTTCCAACAGGATTTTCTTCTTTAAGTCCGGCTGATTGGGTACACAAATCCGTCCACGGAATCGGAGGGTACCGAATTTGTCCTTCGAGAAATTTGGGGTCTGCCCTGCCATCGGGCTCTTGGCACGCTTCTGTAGTTTGATGTCAACTGTCTGGGCCTTGCGGATCTCTTCCTCAAGTGTGTGGGTAACTTCCAAAGTATTAGCGAGGCCAGCATCCACTATGACCAGGTTGAGCTGAGTGATCTCCTCTTGGAGTTTGAGAAGGCAAGGATTTCAATATGGCAGTTAAGCTGACAGGCTTTCGACTGAGGGCATCAACAACCACATTGGCCTTACCCGGGTGATAATTTATTCCAAGATCATGATCCTTGACCAACTCTAGCCATCTTCGTTGATGGAGATTTAAATCCGGATGAGTAAATATGTATTTAAGGCTCTTGTGATCGTAAAAATTTGACACCTTTTTCCAATGACGCAGTGTCTCCAAATTTTTAGCGCATGAACCACCATAGCCAATTCCAAATCATGAGTAGGATAATTTCCCTCGTGAGGGTGTAGCTGTCGCGATGCACATGCTACTACCTTGCTGTCTTGCATAAGTACGCAACCAAGGCCTTTCCTGGAGGCGTCACAATACGCATCAAAGCTGCGATAAATGTCTGGGAGAGTCAACACAGGTGCGGTTGTCAGCCGTATCTTTAGCTCATTGAAAATTTCCTCACAGTCCTCCATCCATTCAAACTTCTTATCCCTTTTGAGCAGCTCCGTCATGGGTTTAGCAATCTTGGAAAACCCTTCGATGAAACGACGGCAATATCCAGCTAATCCGATAAAACTCCGGATCTGTGTCACTGTCGTGGGCGGCAGCCAGTCGAGCATATCCTTTACTTTGCTCGGGTCCATGGCTATACCTTCGGCGGATAGTACATGTCCAAGAAACCCAACTTGCTTGAGCCAAAATTCACATTTACTGAATTTGGCGTAAAGCTGATGGTCGCGAAGTTGTTGTAGCACTGCTCGAAGGTGATCCTTGTGCTTGTCTTCACCCTTGGAGTAAATGAGGATGTCATCAATGAAGACTACCATGAATTTGTCGAGGAAATCCATGAATACTTTGTTCATCATATGCATGAAGAAAGCAGGGGCATTGCTGAGACCAAAGAACATCACAGTATATTCATAAAGACCGTATCGAGTAGTGAATGCGGTCTTCGGAATATCTTCCTTTTTAATCTTGAGCTGAAGATATCCGGTCCGTAAATCGATCTTAGAGAATACTTTAGCCCCACTGAGCTGATCAAACAAATCATCAATCCTTGGGAGCAGGTACTTATTTTTGATGGTGACCTCATTCAACTGGCGGTAATCTACGCACATGCGGAGACTGTCATCCTTTTTGTCCACAAAAATAGCGGGTGATCCCCATGGTGAAGAGCTGGGACGAATATATCCTTTCTGGAGCAGTTCATCAAGCTGTTTCTTTAGCTCCACTAATTCTAATGAGGGCATTCGATAATACTTCTTGTATAACGGTGTAGTTCCAGGCACAAGATCTATTGCAAATTCCAGTTCTCGGTCTGGTGGCATGCCTGGCATTTCTTCTAGAAATACATCAGGGTACTCGCTGACCACAGGAATTAGTTCCAACTCAGCCACAGCGGTGAAAACTAATTCTTGCTTGGGTATTTTCTTGCGAGCATAGAATTTGGTAGTCTGCCCATTCAGACTGGTCAAAGTGACTTCTCGTGTTGCGCAGTTTATACAAACTTGATATTGGGTCAACCAATTCATACCCAATATAATATCCAATTTTTCAGACTCAATAAGTATCAGAGAGGTTGGAAAGTAGACTCCGTTGATATTGATTTCCAGATCGCGGCAGACTATGTTGCTCTTGATTAGAGATCCCGGGGTTTGTACCAGCATACTTTTGCCAAAAAGTGTACAAGGAAATTTGTTTTGGGCAGGAAAACTCCGAGAAATAAAAGAATGGGAAGCCCCAGAGTAAAATAAATTACGACAGGTATGTCATTAACAGAAAACATACCAATGACAACTTCGGGGTTCTCTTGTGCTTCATCGGCTGAGATATGATGCACATACCCAGTAATGTTTTGCTGGGTCAGGTATGACTCTATAAAGTTGACTTGTGGCCTGAATGGGGCATTCACCTTGTTGTTCTTGGGGCACTATTCGGCATAATGCCCGTTCTGCCCACAATTGAAGCACGAATTATTGCGCTGACGCTCCTCACGTATTGGGCTGGTCACGACATTCTTGACTTGAGTGGTGGTCTTGTTAACATTCTGTTGCCAATTGGGCTTGTATTCCACCTGAGTCTATTGCCAGGTTCGAGCCTTTTGCACTAGTTAGCCATCCTTCTTTGGCTCAAACTTACGCTTGTTGTCATTGTTGTTGGTAGGCCTATTATCTGATACAAGGTTGTGCTCCCATTCAGCAATGAGAGCCTTGTTCACCAGAGTTTGGAAATCTGGGAAATCAAACATACTGAGAGTACATCGGAGTTGTGGATTTAAGCCTCCAAGAAATATGTCAATCTTCCTTTCCTCGGTGGCCATGTCATAAAGGGAGTAACGGGCCAGATGATTAAATTTTTGCAAATATTCCCCCACAGACTGGTTTCCTTGGACGAGTGCGAGAAATTCACGCTGCTTAACCTTCATAACTCCAGTAGGGATATGATATTTCCGGAACTGATCCTTAAATTTTTCCCAGGTGATTTCTTCATCAGCAGGCCACATGGCCTTTGCATTTTTCCACCATATGGCAGCAGTGCCTTCAAGGTAATGAGTTGCAAATGGAACTTTATCATTTTCTTCAGTATGAGCAATCTCAAGCTTTTTCTCAATGGTACGCAACCAATCGTCTACATCCAATGGGTCAACAATCTGACTGAAACTGGGTGGCTTGGTCCTTTGAAAATCTGACACCTTTGAGTAATGACCGTTCTGATTTCCATTCTGTCCAACCATAGCTTGCACACTTCTTAATATTTCAAGTAGATCATTGTTCCTTCTTTCCTCAAACATACGCAGAATTTGCTCGGTGGAGGGTGGATTTGGCGGTGGAGGCGGTGGTGGAACATACGGCTCGAGAGAATGTCCTGCCTGTCGTGCAGAACGACGAACATGAGTTCCCTCATGGACGTTTCTACTGTTGCCTCCCTGCGTCATCCTATTGTGGATTTTTTCCAAGACAACGCAATCGAGATGAGAAACATCCAAAAATAAATTTGGGGAAAAGCCAGTGACAAATCCCAGAAGAAAACGAAAGAGCGAAGAAAATACGACGAATAAAGTCCCAACATAATTATACATAGACTCATACATGAAAGATAAACAACATGACAGGTTCAACTACTCTCATACATGCAACGAAACATCATGACTCGTACGGCTACATCCGTACATTATCGTGACGATTGCAAATACTCCGAGGTACTACTGCTCTACTGGTGCTGCGGTGTCCTCCCCTGAAGCGGACTCAGATCCTGAACTGACGTGGTTAACGGTAACCTCCGGGTTAAAGGTAACACAACGACGCTGCCTCGAGGGCTCTCCCTCCAGGGCGGGGGCAGGATGAAGCATCGGGGATACAGGAGTAGAGAGAAGTGAAACCCACTCAGCAGGAGTACGGAGAGGGTTCACCGTCAAAGTGCCTGAGCTACTCGGGGGAGTAACCGGTGAAACAGGGGAACTAGAACTGGCTGGAATATAGGGAGTAAATCCCAGAGAAGATGGAGTAGTGGCAGATCTAGTAGTGACCAAAGCAGCGGCTAAAGCAGTACGGGCACAAGTCAGCTCTCGAGCTAGCTCGTGGATCATAAGATAGCTAGCAGTGACATAACGAGCAAGGTGGCTAGCAACGCTATCAGACTCCAGATCAATGATCTGGAAACGGACACTGCCATTATCGTGCAGAGAAGGGTAGTAAAAGAAACCTGGATGGTTTTGCATTCAGATCTTGTTATAGCGAAGCTCAACAAGGACCTCGAATGCAGCAAACCGGACAGCCTGAGAAGCGGTAGAGGCGTGACCGCTCCGAGAGGTATGAGTGTAAGAGCCGGAATCAGAACTAGTGCGCAGAGTAACCACTGTGTGATACTCATACACTGAATCAGCTAGACGCTCACGATACACTGGATCGTCTCCGAGGGGGTATAGCCGATGCCACACGTTGCGAAGAAGGTGCGGTGACGTGTACGGCATCAGCTGCAGCTGGCACGGATACGGCACCGGAGACATCTACACTCACAACCATTAGCAGGTTAGCATAAAAATATAAATCAAGTGCATGCAATGCCACAACCAGCTACAATTGCTACCGACACTCAACTTAAGCTCGTATCTAATGTCCAGTTAACATGTCATAGTCTAGCATGGCCTATAGTTAGCGCGGCTCTAATACCAAGCATTGTGGCACCCCGGCTCAGAGCGACCAGTTTACCCTGCATTGCCAGCCCAGAGACAATGTCTTCTGGCAACACACAACATCTTGGTACAGAAAGACATCCGCTTTATTTATGCTAGCGGCTCAGAGTTTATATTACAACAGATGTCGAGGCCGAGCAGCACGCACGGTGCGGCTGAACAATATGTACATTATTTGGTGAACATAAAGGGGCCTCGATCATACCAATTACGCGGCAGCGGAACAACGTCGTAGTGGAAACTCCATATCACAGGGACACCGATGTGGACACGATCTAGACTCGAGCAGCGCTCCTTTCCAACGCGACTTTCCTGAAATCTGGCATTACACACCAGGTCAGTACATTGAATGTACTTGCAAGCTCACAACAGGCATAATCATAATGACAAACAATATCATGATATTTAACCAATTAATAATGCAATAATGTTCCAACATGCTGTGCTCATGCTCCTGGGATAAACATCCCTCGGTACCGCCTTACCAATCATGATCGTTCTCGGATCACCACCAAACCACCATCGTGGTTTTAACCAGAGTAACTTGTGATCCTTATGGTGATCACCACCAAAGTAACTCGTGATCCTTACGGCGATGACCACCAAAGTAACTCCTGATCCTTACGGCGATCACCACCAAACCACCATCATGGTCTTGAACATCTCGATGGCCTTTCAGCCATCATCTTCAGTGCAATGATCATAACTTAGTGTGCATGTTTATTAAATGTTGACTCATGGTGGGACCTACTATGAGTTGTCCGTAACTGTGGACTCGGCTATCGATAGATTATACACTCTGCAGAGGTAGCACACTGTACCCACACCTCGGAACCCATGGCCTCACACTCCCATTCGGGTGGACCAACGGCATTCCGACGAAACCCTTCCATTGCCATGACACTCTCCCGGCCACTCTGACCCAATCCCCAACGGGCTAGTCCTCGGTGGCCCCGTGTCTACCAAAGACACACCGACCACCGTCGTGGCCAAAACTTCTCTCACGGGGACCGGTACCAAAAATCTCAAACAGGGGCACACAAGGTTATGCCTGCTTACCGGGCCAGGGTAAGCACGCCCATAACCTTCCCTAGTTGGAGGCACCGACAAGAGGCATGTCAATCGACCAAATCAAGGCCTTCCCACAAAGGCAAATGTGGTTGCATTGGGAAAATCTCGATTCAGCGGCACCATGACCTAGTCAATAATATATTTAGGTTGAGTTATATTTAGGTTCAACTTAAAAGGAGAATGACCGGTGTCATAGCATGCCATGAAATGCAATACTACACATGCATCACATAATACGAAAATGACTGATGTCAACCATATTCACACTAAACACAAGCATCAACAACTTATATTACTTTCTTGGTCTTACTTTAACCATATATTTTGCAGCAAGCAATATTATTTTCTCATGTAAGAAAATAACTCTGATTAATGCCTCACATGCATAGCAAAGTTTCTACTATCATCATCGGAAGCAAATCCTAATTTCTTTACCAATCAAGTTAGGTTCAAACATTCTGTAAATTAGGTAAATTAGCTAAACAAGCACTTAACAGGATATTTTCTAGAAAATTTAACCATTTTTATTTATGTGCGAAAATAACTTTAATCCATTATCCACATGCATAACAAATCATTTTATCATTACCACAATTATATCTTAGCTTCTTTACCAACTAAGCTAGTTTCAAGGTTCTATAAATCAAGCACAATACCAACACACACTTAACAGAATATAAATAAGATAATAGTTATTTAAAGGCATGGATTAATCCTATCATTCAAGTAAGAAAATCATAAATATTGAAAATAGCACCATAAAAATGTTGCTGTGGCTTGCATTAGTGCAGATGAGGTTCACAAGCCTTCTGGTGATCCTCGAGACAAGCCTCACCCTCTGAAAATAATTTTAAACACAAGAAGAAAATATCAAGAACTCTTCTGAAAATCACCAGAAATTCTAAACAGCTCAGAAAAATCTCATTTTTGGCGAGCTATTAGATTTCTTTGCAAAGAACAATATGCAAAAAGAATCAATTCAATTGGACTTATGGTTGAAAAGTTATGGCTGTTTGAATCTCTCTGGAATGGAATTAAGTTTCAATTTAAATAAACAGACTAGGGGGGTGACGTCGAAGGCGTAAAGCCTCAGGGCGCCACCACTCGTACTGCTTCACGTGCGTACAGAGTGGCTGACTAGTGGGCCCCACTAGTCAGGTGAGAAGGAGGGGAAGAAGGAAACAGAGGGAGTCGTAGCTCCGCCGGAGCTCTCACCGGCGACGAGGAATCCTTGGCCAAAACGAGAGGGAGGGATGGAGAGAGGGGACGGTGGCATACCTGCCTGTACCCGTAGCGTGGCTAGGGGTGGTCGGACGCTGTCGGAATCAACCTCGCAAGCGGAGGCAGAACACGGTGGTTGTCGGAGATGATGTAGACGGCGAGCAGAGGCAACTCCAGGGGCTCTAGGTGGACGGGATGGCTTCACCGGAGAGAGGCAGAAGCCCTGGAAGTGTTGCCCTGGCTTGGGATGGGCTAGAGCTACCGCGGCGACCAAAGGGGATCACCGGCAAGCTCGAGCTCGAGGACGGAGGCCTGCGGCCTGCTCGGCCGGGCTACGGCTTCCTACTCGCTTGTGGGTTGTGTGGGAGGGGTGGATGGTGCTCGAGGAGGCTGGGAGTGGCTCCATTTATAGGCAAGCGGAGAGGGGGGGTTCGGGATCCGCCGGTGGACACCTGTCCACGGTGCCCGGCGACGAGTGGCATCAGAGAGAGGGAGAGAAGGCGACACAGCTCACGCGGGAGCTGTGGGCGAGCGGGGACGAGCACAAGAGCAAGGGGAAGGCAACGAGCACAGAGCGCACCGCACTGTTGTGTTGGCCGGACCGCACCCGTGCTCGCTGCGGCGAGCTCCGGCGTTGGCGAGCGCCAGGGAGAAGTTCAGGACATTGAGACGAAGATGGTGGCAAAGTTTGGCGCGCTACGGCAGGCGAGGGAAGCGAGCACGCGTGAACAGAGCGTTCGGCGGCACTTAGAGCGCGTCGACACGCATGCCAACACCCCTGGACGAACGCGGTCACCGTGTGGACTATGACATCAGGCCGAGCTAAGACTAAACTTCATGTATGGCATGTTGTTCGTGGTAGATTGAGAGGTTACCATGCTTTGGTTTGGATCCAGGTGCAGTAGAGAAGTTTTTACATGCCAGGTAAGTTTCTGGTCAGTAACTTTGAGAGGTTACTGAGGTAAAATGGCCGGGAGTTGGAGGCTGTGCTTTGGAGGTTAGCCATGAGTTACTAAGGTGAATATGCACAAGAAGAACCAGGCACAATGGAGCAAGTATATGGTGGTTGCTGTTGAAACCACCATTTATGTCCAGAACAGAAAATATTTTCTGTAGCAAAAATATTACAAAAAGTGATGAAATATTTGCTCAGGAAGGTGCTCTAGGGTTCAAAGAATATTTGTGAATTATATCACATTTTTCTGAGCCGTAAAAGTTAGGGTTGCCTTGGAGCATAGTGATCTAGCTAGGGTTTTTGATAGAGAAATGAATATTTTTCATTTAAGAAAAATATTCCAAAGATTATTTTGGGGTGGATTAGAAGGGGAATGATGATAAGGGAGGGAAATGAAGAACTTGGGTGAAAGCCAAGGGTACCCAAGTGTTTAAGTCCATACGAAAAGATTCGAAAACTCCAAGTTTCAAATTGAACCCAAAAGAAAATCAAGCAAATGAGAGAGGGCAAAAACCAGGCTATCACAGAATGGACAGAGGCCGAACTCCCTAAAGAGTACGACACATATTCCAACTGGGTTATGTATTTCGATGGTCCCAAAATGCTGGCAGGACTAGGAGCGGGCATCGTTTTAACGTCCCCCACTGGAGACGTAGTCCAGTAGTGCTCCAAATGTTATACACAGACTCCAATACGCAGTCGAATACGTGGCCATGTTGCATGGTCTCCGGATGGCTGTCTCCATGGGCATACAACGCCTGGAAGTGCGCAGGGACTCAAACCTCGCAATATCTCAAATAAATGGAGATTTTGATGCCAAAGATCTGAAGAAGGCGGCTTATCTCAACGCCGTCCTAAAAATGTCGGCTCGGTTTGAGGGGCTCAAGTTTCATCACGTGGCTCGTGAAAGTAATCAAGCGGCGGACGTCTTTGCTTGCATCGGTGCTAAGCGCGACCTCGTCCCACCTAACATCTTTCTGGAAAGGCTTTTTAAGCCGTCCGTGGTGTGGTGAGGGGAGAGTGGCAACACCAGTCCGGATCTGAACACAACCCCAGATTGCGAACACAAGATATCATCGAGGGCTGAGCCACCGAAATAACACCGTCGGCCCGTCTCATCATGGCAGTCATTGTCCCATGGACCGAACCCTTCTTGGCCTACCTTAATAGGAGAGAACTCATGGAGGATCAGAATGAGGCCCACCGCATTATCCGGCGTTCGAAGGCCTACAAGGTTCATGACGGAGAGCTCTACAAGAAAAGAGCTACCGGAGTCCTTCAAAGATGTATCCCCGAGGAAGAGGGGCGGCAGCTCTTGGTTGAAATTAATGCCGGTCTCAGCGATCACCACGCCGCAGCTCGGGCCCTTGTTAGCAAGGCCTTCCGTATAGGTTTTTACTGGCCGACGGACCAAGCAGATGCACAGGACCTTGTCCAACATTGTGTCGGATGCCAGCTCTTCGCCAACCAAAGCCATATGCCCCCACCGCTCTACAAACAATCCCCATCACTTGGACTTTCGCGGTCTGGGGGCTCGATATGGTCGGACCCCTTAAAGGAGGAAGCCAAAAGAGAAAGTATCTTCTGGTCATGGTGGATAAATTCACTAAGTGGATAGAGGCCAAACCAGTCAAAACGGCCGAGGCGGGGCCAGTGATAGAATTCATATCTGGCGTGGTGCGCCGTTATGGTGTTCCACACAGCAGCATCACCGATAATGGCTCCGATTTCACAGCCGATGAGGTGAAAACTTGGTGTGCTAATCTAGGCTTTAAGCTCGATTATGCCTCTATATATCACCCGCAAACAAACGGTCAAGTCGAATGGGCCATTGGTCTTATTATGAGCGGCATCAAACCCAGACCAGTGCGGTCTCTGAGAGAATTGACAAGCACTGGGTTGAGGAGCTTGGCTCCGTACTCTAGGGGCTGCAGACCACACCCAACCACACTACTGGATAAACACCTTTTTTCATGGTGTACGGCGCGGAGGCTGTGTTGCCCTGCGATATTATTCATGACTTACCTCGAGTGCGCATGTAAGAAGAGAGAGAGAGGCCAAGCTTGGTCGGCAGGACAGCCTAGATGCCCTGGAGGAAGAGTGCGATATTGCAAAAGCCCGTTCCGCATTTTATCAACAACAGGCCCGCAGATATCAAAGCAGAGAAGTACGGGCCAAGACTTATAATGTTGGCGAACTCATTCTACGCTTGCCGGAGAAGAAAAAGGACAAACTCAAGCCCAAGTGGGAAGGCCCCTTCATCATTGACGAAGTTCTCACTGGAGGAGCGTACCGCCTGCATGCTGCATCAGACAATCGCCTAGAGCCGAACCCCTGGAACGCGGCCAGACTCTGAAGATTCTATGCCTAGCGCCAAACTATTTGTTCGTCTCCTTCTCCCTGTTGTTTCTTTTATTTTTTCCTCTCTTTTCATTCTTCCTTTTTTCTAAGCCTTAAAGCTTTCGCATGGCTAAACCGTGCACCTGTGATGTACACATCCTCGACATGTACGTCCATTATACTTGGGGGCTTCCCGGACAGAAGCTTATTCTTATTTTTCGAGCATCAAGCTCATCACATATGCATTTTTCCCATATGTACCTTTTCTTCGCCATTATATGCATCGATATGACTTAAGTTTTGGCCAAGCTGGGTTGCGTGGCTCCTGTGCTTATGCCCTACGTCCCCGTTAGTTCGGCTAGGGCATAAAGGGAGCACCTCTGCGATTGTTACTGTCAGGTCATCCGGATGTGTACCTCAGACTGGGTGAAGCCGAAAGCTAGCATTCTTAAGGGAATATTTGGTCGGTGTATTAGAGATGTTTTTGCATTCACCCCATGGTGAACCCCCAGATGTTACGTATAATGTGATTTTTTTTCAATCACAGTCCGGACATGCATTTTAATGCATGCACACCCAGGGAAAGGAACCCTTAATGGAACTATTCTCTATGGAAGATGTTTCTTACAATCATAATGTAATATAACATAACTAGCCGGATACAACTTGTTTGCTCAAGCAACTATGACCCCTACGCCTAGTTTCCACACATACCGCGGTCTATTTTACGGCTCAGGTATTCGGAAACACTCCGCACCTTCGGGTCCAGAGGTCAAAGCGAAAAGGTCTACCATGACAATCGTTTTACAATTCAGCTAGAGTTACATATGTCAGCGAAAGTACATAGTCACTTGGACTCAAACATTTCCTCCTCTATACCATCCAACAGGCTGTCTAACTTACAATCCTGCTGGGAATACTTGCCGGCTACTTCTACTTGGTCATATACCAAATTAACAAGAACTTCTTTTCCATCTAACCCTAGAGGTCTGACCCGAGCCATATGATTCGGATCAAGCTTGGTATACCGTGTTTTCACCATGGCCCAGGCCTCTCGTGCACCTTCCCGGCAGGCCGATTTCTTCCACAATCTAAAGCGCCGCCGCGCTCCCTTGAATAGTTGTATAAGCTCCTCCATCTTTCCCGGAGGGGAGGCGGGTGGCCATAAGGCCTTGGCAACACTTTCATCGCCCGCCGAGCTTGCTTGTGCACTTGCGACAGCTCTTGTAGCAGATCACTCGAGAACCCGGACATCTCCTCTTCGGGGCGACCGGTCAGCATACCTGCAGACATAACTCTGTCAGTCCCCTCTATCTCCGAATTATTCAAAGGTAAGTTTGACCACATACTGAATATGCCGCCTCGTGGCCTTTTATTCTCCTTTATGGAGTCAGCCAGCTGGGCCCGTACATCTTTCAGTTCCTCGCCCAGTTGGGTATTGGAATCCTGGAGCTTGTTTTTCTCCATCACGACTTTTGTTAGCACACACTCGCCCACGACTAGCAGTTTTTTGGCTTCTCGTTCTCCGCCTTGAGCGTCTTTCAGTTGCTCTTGCAGTTGATCTGTTGTTCCTATTAAGAGGTGAGCAACCATGTTAGCAGTATTGGTATACCATTATGTTTTCTCTATGGAGGGGAACATTACCAGGAGACGCCTTCTTGGATTTCTCCAGTTCGGCATTGGCAGCAGTTGGCTGGGTCCATTACTTTTCTAGTTCGTGAAATAGCGAACTGTTCTTCTCTGTAAGCACCTGGTTATACAATGATCCTTAAATTAGTTGTATCAACTGCTTTAAGTCTCGGGGGCTACTGGTGTATGATTATTAAATCTACACTTACCCGCATATATTTTAGATGCTGGTCCATGGCTCGGGCAAGCCCATCCCGAGTAGCTCGGATGTACGCATCGGCCGAGCTGAAGGCATCAAATGCCTCCTTTGAAAAGCCATGGTCACGGAGAGCGGCCCTCCGACGACGATGATTCATGGCGCTCTCCACTTCAGAGTTCGTGACGGACATATCGTCTGAATCCTCTGTGGAAGGACAATTTGGCGCCCCTCCCGTGTCAGCCCCCGTCCTTAGGGCAGGGTCCGGAACATGATTATTGGAGGCACGTCCGGCCGGATCCCCAGACACAGTCCAGCGGATACCTTTTCTGATAGAATGCGGCGAATGGCATCATGATTTGATGTGGCGATCTGAAGATGTATTCTTGAAAAGAAAACCTTACCTCTTTGACGAGGGTTCTGCCATGTTATCGTTTGCCTTCCTCTTCGAAGATATGCTCGGTGGGGGCACCGTTCTCCTCAGAGACGCTTCTGGTGCACATTGTGGCGTCGAGCGCCTCCCCTTTGGAACACGAAATAGTGTGGTGGGTGAGGCATAGTAATGGAACTCTTTCGAAGAAGGTGTATTTTAAATTACTCACATGCGGAGCAGGGAGGAGACCGGGGTAACCGGCGATGATGGGTACTTCCGTACCATCGTAACTCGTCTGATAGAATACTCCATTCTCGAGCTCCACAAATATGTCCAGATCTTCTTCGAATCTGGGGTCAAGGTCTCGATTGTGACCCTCTGGCTGGGGAGCGGGGCTATGGATCCCCTCGATAGCCTTCCGCCATTCCTGTAGCGAGTGGATAGGTTATTGTCCATCGAAAATAGTTCAGGGAGAGGAGTAAAATGGTGGGATTGGAGCTTACCCAACTAGGAGGATTATACATGGAAAATCCATTGCGACACTGGAGACGAGTGAACTCCTCCTTCTCCCCTTTGTACAGTTCAACCACTATTTTGACCAGAGCGGCGGGGGTTTTTCGGACCCTTCCGACCGCAGTGTGAGGCGTCATCTTCCCCATTATAGTGCCACATGGGAAGCCCTCTGTATTGGAGTGGTTGGACCCCCCGCACTATGGAGATCGCCATTACCTCGACTATTGACAATCCGGACTGGGCGAGCATCTTAACCTTGCTCATCAACATAATGACTTCTGTGCTATCCTCCTCCTCGAGGCTCCGAGGATGCCAACTATGGCGTTTATTCAACGGAGCGCTTGAAAATTCGGGTAGGCCCATTTGGTCTGGGTCAGGAAGAGCGACGCCATCAATGTAGAACCATTCGGAAGGCCACTCTTCGGAAGCCTTCTTTGGCGTGCCGGAAAGGTATTCGGTCTCGGCGATACGCCACACTTCGGCTCCTCCCACTTAGAATACTGACCCTCCTTGATTACGAGGGACGAGGAAGAACAGTTTTCTCCATAAATCAAAATGGGCCTCGCAGCCTAGCAATAGCTCACAGAGAGCAACATAACCCGCGATGTGCAGGATGGAGGCGGGAGTAAAACTGTGCAGTTGGAGGCCATAATACTCCAGAAGTCCTTAGAGGAAGGGATGGATTGGAAATCCGACGACTCTTAGCATGAAGGGAACGAAGCATACTCGTTCCCCCTGGACGGATTGGGTAAGTTCTCCGCCTGAACCCCGCCATTGAAGGACGTCAGCCCTGCTCGTACGGGGACTAGATCCGCGGGAGGAAGAAAGCCCTATTTTTGCAGCTTCGACAGCTGACTGTGAGATATGGAGCATCTCTCCCAATCACCCTTTTCGGAGCCATGGGGACGAGAGGAAGAGCTGGGAGCGTTAGCCATGTCGGGGTGGTTCTGCTTAGCAAGCTCTGAGGATTTTTTTCGCAGGGTGTGGAATGGATCTGAGATCTATTCTCTTTAAATAGGCACTTCTCTTGTATGGTTAGGGTGGTATATGCAAAAATACCCCGACCTCTTCTATTCACTCGACACATGGAAGCTGAAGTCGGGAAGGCGCGAAAGCCGAGGGGCACGCCATTAAATGGAAAGTTGAATACATCGCTTTGAAGTCATCGGGGAGGAACCCGCCTTGCAATGCCGAAGACTATCTGTGCACCGGACACCTTGACATTGAAGTCTGGTTCGGGGGCTATTGAGGGAGTCCTGGACTAAGGGGTCCTCGGGCGTCTGACCTATTAGACATGGGCCGGACTGATCAGCTATGAAGATACGAAGAGCGAAGACTCTACCTGTGTCCGGATGGGACTCTCCTTGGCGTGTAAGGCAAGCTTGGCGACCAAATATAAAGATTCCGTTCTCTGTAACCGACCGTATGTAACCCTAGATCCCTCCGGTGTCTATATAAACCGGAGGGCTAGGTCCATAGACACAGATCCTCATAATCATAGTCAGACAGGCTAGACTTTTAGGGTTTAGCCATTACGATCTCGAGGTAGATCAACTCTTGTAATACTCATATTCATCAAGATCAAGCAAGCAGGAAGTAGGGTGTTACCTCCATAGAGAGGGCCCGAACCTGGGTAAACATTTTGTCCCCTGTCTCCTGTTACCATCGACCTTAGACGCACAGTTCGGAACCCCCTACCCGAGATCCACCGGTTTTGACACCGACAACCGCCTACTGGGAGCTGGCCTCCCCTTATGCCCACTGGTCGGAAGTCGCCGCCTTCTGGATTCTCACGGACAGATAGGTCCCACCGCCTGCGGGCCGTACCGACAGCCCGTAGTGGGATCATGGCCTTCTCTTCCATGAGTGATGTCATGGGTTGCGTGGCAACAGTGCCGCGCCGGACGGGGACATTCTCCCGGTATGCTGCACTGTGGCCACGCTCTGCCCGAGATTAGGGGGTGACAGACAGTACTATAGCCACGCCTGTCTCGTCGCCATAATGTGGTGCAAACTTTGAGGGTGTGAGGGGCCGCCTGCAGGGAGCCGGCCTCTCTGGAGGCCGCCTGCCAAGAGTTGGCGCGTCTCATGGCTTACTTCTGAGGTCCGCCGCCCTTTGGCAGCTGGCCGCCTGGACTAGCCGGCCCTGAGAAGGCGGCTCTACGTCCTTGGGTCTTAAGGGGCGCAGCCGGCCCCGATGTCTTGAATCGCCGAGGGGAGAAGATGAGGCTACACATGGTCATTTACTCCGACACAAACTCAGGGATGCTGTCATTATCTTACCAAGATGACATGAATGTGTCTGTTTAGTGTAAGATCTTGCTGCTGGCCACATGCGACCAAATTCTTCCCCTCTGAATTTTTTGATCAAATTCATCCACATATGGCCGAAGCACTCCCTCTTCTCAAAATGGGGGAAAACATTCTTCATTGCGTTTTCCAGCCCTTTGCATGCATCTATGTGGACTGCCAAAGGTGACACTGGCCCTATGCATCTTTTCAACTGCATCATGAATCCTGTCCATGAGACCTCTGTCTTTGACTGAAAGAAGCCAATAACGATAGGGAACATCCAGTTGTGTCCATCCAAAGCATTGCAAGCTGCCAATTGACCATTCCACTTGCCAGTCAAAAATGATGAGTCTATGCTCAAATATGGATGACACCCTGCCTTGAAGCCATCAATGCAAGGCTTTAAAGCCATAAAAAACTTAGAGAAAAGGACTCTTCCATCCTCTGTTACCTCAGTATCTATCTCCACAACACTGCCAGGTGACCTCTTCTCCACCTCTGCTTTGAAATTATAAAGCATACTAAAAGTATTTGCCCAGTCACCATATAATGGGTTCATTGCCCTTTGTTTTTCCTTCCACACCGTGTTATACTTCACCTTAATGGGGCATTGCTTTTCCATGTCTACTTTAAGTTTCTTTGCAGTAGTGTTTGGTTTCTTGGCTAGAATAGGAGTGATATCTTCTGCAATCCAAAGCTGGGATGTCATGGTTGATACTCTCTGTGAACTTGTAAT
The DNA here is from genome assembly GCA_034509565.1 of Triticum monococcum. Lineage (NCBI taxonomy): Eukaryota > Viridiplantae > Streptophyta > Magnoliopsida > Poales > Poaceae > Triticum > Triticum monococcum. The sequence continues at coordinate 356,853,770 of CM067845.1, read as the reverse complement.
ACAAGTATGTTGGTGAGGGATTTGATTCACCCTAATGGTACTTCCATCAGGTTGGCGGCTAGCAGATATGTACCACTTGCAAGGCTTGACACTTCCATCAAAACCTCTACATCTTGCATAAAACTTCTTTCTATCAGTCCACTTAGTCTTGGCATCAAACTCATGTTTGACTGCATAAGTCTTGAAACACATCCTAAACTCATCCATGTTTGGGAACAACTTCCCCACTGCAATAACAGGGTTTTCCTTGTCATACACATTTACCAACTCATCATCATGTGCATCATATACATCATCTGCACCATCTCCCATCAGCTGTCCATCCACATCTTCAGTTCTATCACTACTAGGGAAAACCTTATACACAACATCTTAGCAGTAGCGCTGGACAAAATAGGGTGCTACTCCTACTTAGTAGTCGCGTTTCTAAATAAACCGCGCTACTGCTACTACTTTAACAGTAGCGCATTCCGCAAAACCGTGCTACTGCTATATTTGTACTAGGCGCAGATGGCTAGCTCTACTTAGCAGTAGCGCATACCACAACTACGGCACGTAGCAGTAGCGCATTTCTCTGAAATGCGCTACTACTTACTTACCTTATCCTGGAGCGGTTCACCCTGCATACTCACTCCCTCTCACTCGCTCTCGCCCGCGCCGAACCCGTATGTCGTCCGCCGCCGCCGCCGCGCTCCTCCTCGCCGAGGTACTCCCTCCTCCTTCCTCCCCCTTCCTCCTCCGGCCGCCCTCCTCCCACCGCCCCTCTCCCTCCTCCTCCGGCCGCCCCCTCCCTCATCCTCCTCCGGCCGCCCCCTCCCCCTCCACCCCAGCCCCCTCCCTCCTCCTCCGGCCGCCCCCTCCCTCATCCTCCTCCGGCTGCCCCCTCCCCCTCCACCCCCGCCCCCTCCCTCCTCCTCCAGCCGCCCCCTCTCCCTCCTCCCCCGCCTGCTCCCTCCTCCGATCCCGCCGGCCTCCTCCCCCTCCTCCTCTCTCCTCCTCCTCCCTTCCCCTCCTCCCCCATCTCTTTTTTTTCCTGTTTTTCACTGTAGTTTTTTACTATTGTATAATGTAGTTTTTTTCCTGTTTCTAGTAAGTGTTTAAAATAATTAGTAAGTAAATTAATAAACTAGTTGAACTAGTTTAGTTTTAGTAAGAACTAGTTGAATTAATAGAACTTAATGTATTTTTAGTAAGAAAATTAATATAACTAGTTGAACTAGTTTATTTTTAGAAAGAACTAGTTTATTTCTATTTATAGTAAGTTTATATTTAGTAAGAATTAGTTGAATTAATAGAACTAGTTGAACATGTCACATTTGTTGTTATTTTTTTAGTTTAAGCAATTATTCCCGGATCGATGTCGTTCGCTAGGGTTTTAGTTTTATTAGTGATGTTATATGTATGATACTATTCGGGGTGTATTAGTGATAACTTATAGGTTTTTTGTTTTTGCAGAAATCAAGGAGCCCCTCCATCATCCCCGCCGTCGTCCCCGTCACCGACCCCCTCTGACCTCGAGGAGAGACCAGCCAAATCTCCATGTCAATATCAGTCCTATAAGATATGATGTAGATAAAAACATGTATATCTTCTGTTGCTCAAATAGGATATGTGGTTGCCCAAGTGGCCGGTCATGTTCATGTTACACCTCCGAGTGGCCTATGTTTTGCCGGAGTGTTGATTAATTTCTGTTTCAGCAAATTTTAGGCGCTCGATATGTCCTGTTTTAGCAAAGGTCATGTCGGAATTTTCCGTGAATTTTGGCATGACTTGTGCTAGAATATGTAGGAAATATCGAGTGGCCTGGATTTTCTAGAAAGATAATTAAACGATATTTCGGGTTGACTTTAAGTCTGTCGAGGCCGAAGAATCCCGACTGTTGTCGTGGGGTGTAATGCACTAAGGGAACAAGAAAAGACTCGACATATCGACAGTCAACCCGTGATGAATAATAATGATCTAATTTAGGTTTTTTGTACATATATTTAATTGTACAAGTTTAATATTTGAATTATGAACATAGGAAATGTCGTACTCGGACAATGAAAGTCTCCCGTGGGAGTGCGACTGGTGCCACGATGACCGGGGTTTCTGCGACATACCTCACCTGGACGAAGGTCGGCGCTTCAGCATTAAGCTCGAGGAGGCCTTCGATTGTGATACGGTAAGCTACGACGCAAAGTGTTCTTTCGTAATTAAGCTCGACTTCTACTACTTCAACGTGTAAATTTTGTCTTTTACAATTCGACTAGCTTATCCATGCCATGCAAGATGCTATGTCTTGGAGAGGATGGGTTTTGAAGATCATGAGAGGAATGAAACAAGGAAAATTAACCTAAGGACCCATCATGGTATGGATTTTGAGGTAAATATATACAATTCTGAGAGCGTATCCCATTTTGGTTGCCCGGGTTGGGAAGCACTTTGCAAGATGTATTATTTTCAAGAGGGTATGTTTGTCACCATGGATCTTGGTGATCCTAACATTGAACAAGACAATTTGTACATTTGGGTCCTTCTTGATACGCTTCCAATTCTACCGCTATGTGAGTTTCTCAAACATAGTTATTAACTGATTTATATCATTCATTTCAAAATAGTTGACAGCTTATTTCCATTGACAGCTTATTTTCATTGTTCAAACAATATGCGGAACATGGTAGACAGAGCCTACTACACCGATGGCTCTGAGTTAACTTATCAGGAGAAAAATCATCTGGTCGCATTTTGTACCGATCTTGAGAATTACAATATCTATAATAAAACTCCTCCACATTATGGTCAATACATGCCACTAGTGCACCTGTTGAACTACCGTAACATCCATGGAGATGCCATGGTAAGATTTTTTACTATTACGACATCTGTGCATCTTTTGCATAAATTCTTTTAAAACTTAACTACATTGCTAACTACGAAGTTATTACTATGTTTTTCAATAGAAAATTCTGGATGATTGTGTGCCTCATCTAATGTATCAGAATGGTCACCTTGATGTTTTGAACATACAACCAGGTCGTCCTACGAACCTCACCTGTCCATACCGGATTTCTAAAACCGGTGGACACATGATAATCAAAGAATGGAAAAATGTATGGATAGTCGTAAGGAGGTTCTTGGAAGCAACATTGTGTGAAAGGCAAGAATTGGAGATAGGATAATCTCCATTCGCCATAATGGAGAGTCAGGGGCTATCTTGTTTTATGCTATTTTACCTAAGAGAATATAGTAGGTCCTAAGAGAATGTAGTAGGTACTATGAGGTACAATGTTTATTATGTGGTACAATGTGTTAGAGTTGATGATGAGGTCCTATGAGAATATAGTAGGTCCTAAGATTATGACTAGTGACCAACTTGCTATGTGATGTCTCATTAATGAAAATGATGATCACAAGGAGGTGTTATGTCACAATGATGTATTATGATGATAAGTTGTTAATCATATTATGATGATGATGATGACGATGATATTTATTATATCATTGGGTGAAAGAACCGTGGATTAGTTTCAACTGGATGTCCATCCACTTGAAACTAGTCCACGGTTCTTTCACCCAGTCATGTAATAACTCATTATGATGTAAAAACAATCTCTAAATTGCCGCTGTATGAAAACTTGTACAAAGGTGTATGAATACAACATGAAATAGAAAAGAAATAAAATACGAAATAATAGTAGTAGCGCGGGCTGGGAGAAGCGCTAATAGTAATTACCAGTAGTGCTCTTTGGGGAAAGCGCTACTACGAAGTCGATATAGAAGTAGTGTGGGTTAACCCACGCTACTGCTAACCTTTAGCTGTAGCGCCGTACCAGTAGCGCTCTTGCACGCGCTACTGATCGGCCCAAAACACGCGCTACTGCTAGGCTTTTCCCTAGTAGTGTATCTCTGTTAGCATCAGTATTAGTAGGCATACTAGATTCACCATCCTTCTCCTCCTTATCTTCATCAGCTACTAGAATGCCAAAAAATTAGCCATCTCAGTGTCATCCATTGGTGCAATGACTAAATCAGTTGGGTTATTTAATTCTACCGTATTCCAATCAACGGAAACAACCCTTCCAACACCATCAGAGCCATCTTCTGCATCACCCCCTCAGGTAATACTATCACTTCACCTGTACATATGGGCATTATCTGCCTCTCTGAAGCCCAATCATCATCTACCATCTGTGAAGCTAACTTCGAGGGCACATATCCAACCTTAGAATCTGATTTCAGATCAATAAGCTCTGCATGAAACATAGTTTGTTTGGTTGTCCAGCCATCTTGTCAATCGATTTCATCAACCATGTCTTCCCCATCCTCAGTTCTCACATACTCTCCTTTCCAATTATCAAACCGTAACAACGCTACCTCTTGCTCTGGACCCCAAAAAATGCTCTCCCCAATTTTATCCACCACATTCTTCACGGCCTTCTCTTCCATGCTCTGAAGTTCTTGTGGATCAATCTCTGCAAAATCAATCTCCCACTTCACAATTGTATCTCTCTCTCTCTCTCGCTCTCTCTCTCTATCTCCCGCATGCTACCATCACCTAGCTCCACCTTAGAAGGAAGGAATTCCAAAGTGAATTCGAATGTCCGAGCAACATCCCCCCTGTTTCGGGGCAGTGTGAGGTGACCTAGCGGAAGCAGACGAGGCACAAATCGCATAGCTTGGAAATGATGCACATTAAGCGATTACCTAGTCAATGTTGTTGTCTCTGGAGGCTCCATCGCGGTCAGTCCCCTCCCACCCACCCAAATCTGGATGAAATAGATCAAAAAACACCAAAAACGGAGGGAAACAGAGGCGATGCAGTGAGATCTAGCTCGACACAGAGGGGAACATGACAGGGTTCCGGATTCACTCCCAAAGCCGCCGCCGTCGCCGAGAACGAAAGCTCCTCCATGCTGCTCTCCACCGAGAACAAAATCTACGGCGCCGGCGCCGGCTCACCGCCGAGAACAAAGAGGAGGGGGTGGGAGGGGTACACGTTTAGACAGGCACAGGAACACGTTTCACCTGACGCACTGCCAAGTGGGGCCTACAACTAGATGCACTGCCAAGTAGGACCCACATGTCTTAAACATAACCTCACTCCCGTTGACGACCAGTTTAATCGCTCGAGTGGGCCTTGGCTATTTGGGCCTTTGAAACATAGTACTACAACCATTTTCGTCAACTACGTCACACTCCTTCCATTGCACCTCAAAGATGTCGCACAGGAGCTATTGACCCGCTTTTAACTGATTGCACAGGATAGCTATACACTAGTTTTTTTAGGGGAACGGCTCTGCACTAGTGCCTATTGTTGGTGTTTACTTGCTCCTTAGCATTCATGGGCCCGGGCCTTTAACCGAGCCTTATGTTGCCGTGGGCCTAACCGGTGGGGCATTCATCCCTCGCAAGTACTCTGAAAAAGGCTTCGCCCCACTTTATAAATAAAGCAAACCACCGAGCACAAAGTCAACAAGGTACCATCCGACCAACACACACACACAACGCCACTGCGGGCAAGGTCCAACACACACGCATAGAAACACTACACAAGGTTCAGCTGTGGGCACAACAAAACAAGCCCAACACATAAATGAGGCACGCACAACACATAAACGACGGTGGCGGTGAGGTAGAGAAGATCTAATCCGGCTCTGGTGGTGGTGGGGGAAGTAGAGGAGCTATCCGGAGAGCCATCGCGCGAAGTTGGGTGATGATGGAGGAGATGACATCTCTCTCCCTGGGGCGGTTAAGCGGCCATCAAAGCTGCAAGTAACCAGACCATTTGAACAAAGCGTCAGTAGCGCGACAAAGAGGGACATGTTGAATCACAAGCTTATTCCTAATAGTCCACAACGTCCTGGCTAGCACACCGATGGTCAATCACCTAATGTGGCAAGCAGGGACGGAGCCAGGATTTAGACATAGGGGGGCCAAAGACAAGTAAAAAATAGACATACCATATGGCAATCCTAAGCCTTAGCCTTGCATCTTCAGTGGTTTACTCATTTGCTTTACTATTACCTAGATCAAGTGTGCTCATTTGTTGGACTAGAATCGATGCTATTTTTTCACTAGCTTTCATTGATTGTGATAGAAACTTACAATCATACAATCAAATTCAAGTTATCAAACCATTTCTGCTGTAGAATGGATAAATTATTATCCTATTCATAGCTATACATGCACAATTTACAATTCATTTAGTCAAGTATCAATGCATAAGGCCTAGTGATGATAAAACAAAATATATATGCAGATAAGCTGATTATATTCCATCTGAACGCGGAAACTTTGTAATATGTCTTCTACAAAAAAATAGCAGTATACAGATCGAGGTTGTACAATATACACCAGTGAAGTAGACTAACCAAACAATATCCTTGCATCATTCCATCGTCGCGGAGTCACGGGGCATAGGCGCGCAACGTCACATCGCCGGCGGCGATCGGTTTTGGTTGCAACCTTTTCGATTCACTTCCACTTTTCTCCTCCACGACCATAGACTTGCAGCTCATCATTGCGTCTGGTCTACCGGCAAGGCGACAACGTGCCCGTGAATCGGCGTCTGCCTATCACGGCATCCCCTTCCCTTCACCCCTTCTCAATGGAGGCCCGATGGAGAGATCCGATTAGTAGTTTCAGTTATGATTACAGAGGCGGTTTGGAAATGAAGAGGTTAGCGTCTAGTGATACGTGAATATGTGCCTAGTATCATCCCTGTAACATAGAGTGATATCTGGGCTGAGCAACCCATTCCATGCTCACTCTGCATTTCGGGCACGCCTTGTAGTGTACGTGCCCCCGATGCTTAACCTATATGTTCTCCCCTCTCAATCAATGCAATGATACGCTGACCGTAGCGTATTAGAGAAAAAAAATGAATATGTGCGTAGTCCAACTCCAAGACGTGGATGCGTGCGGCCGGCAAGCCTGCAACCATGGGCTTTTATTTCCTTTATTACCTCATTTTGTGCGTTTAGCAAAGAGATTGGGCTGTACATGGGCTGAGGAGCTATGCTTCATGTTAATTGCAAAGTTTGAAGAGATAGGAGGGGCGAAGCACCTTACGTACACCTACATAATAAAAAACCTACCAATTAACTGAACACCATCGCGGGACGACATGATCGTTAGGGGGGTCTAGCCCCCCTCGCACCCCTGAATCCGTCCCTGGTGGCGAGACGCGGCTGGTAACGCCTGAAGTTCGGTGAAGAGAGCGGGGAAGTTGTTGTGGTCCCAGCTTCCACCCACTAATTCGTGGAAACATCCATCGTAAGTACTACTACATAAGAGCGGCATTTTCAAGAAAATTGACAGCTAATCGCATTGATCCGATTGGCATTGACATAACCGCCGACTTGCCATTCTTTTGAATTACTAGTTAAATATTTAGATATCCCCAAATGTTCAACTTAAATTATTTTAGAAAGATTGAAAATGCTATTTAGTTGAAAAATCAAATATTTTTACACGGATATATATAGATGTCTTTTACATGTGTGTAAAATTTCATAAAATTAGATGGTGATTTGTACCCTCTCTGCAAAAAAGACAAAATCCTGGCCCAAAAAAATGTTGAAGGAAGGACCATTTGTATAAATGTATTTTTTCTTTTCTGTGTACACCATGTATTTTAATATACTAGCAAATATGCCCGTGCATTGCAACGGAAAAAACAACCCTCACATGCCCTTACCCATTGAGCATGGCTAAAGACCTCACCCTCATGCCCATAATAACATAATAAACATGACTAATACCTCATCCTCAGGTCTACATCCTCCACTTCAATATAACATCAGACATATGTTTCCGCTTGCCGTCTTTGTCGTCCTCATCGCCGATGGTCACAACACCAGTTCTGACTAACCAAGGCTGACCAGGTCCAATAACTGGATTGTTGAGCCACCTTGGTGTCCGATAAAGATCAAGAGCATTAAACAAAGTTTTTTTTATCATCTGCTAATATAATAGGGAAAATCACTACACATAATATATGTCTGTGTCATCACGTTGTCAGGACCCCGATTCTAAGTCACACCGATCTAGCCTGTAACATCTCATATCACTTTGCGCCCTCACGCATGGTATCCCCACGGGTGTCGCCTTACGGGACCGTTTCCGCCTTTTGGCTCACGTATATGATAGTGTCGCTAGCATCCATATGACAGAGAACCCGGGCCGACATGACTAGTCGTGAACTCAAAGTGGCACTAACTTACGGGGATAGGCATACATGAATCAACATAGAGCATGTCGGTCAGCAGCGTGTGAATCCGGGCTGCAACAACTGGGCTAACAGGACTCCGGGAACCCGAGCTGTAGCAGGCTAGCAGGACTCCGGATGTCACCGCGTGACATTTCCCTGAAGGGATAGACACAGGAACGAAGTGAATCACATGCTGGCTAGTCAAAGTGTTCCGGAGCAGTAGTGCTGGGCTAGCAGGACTCCAATGAACCGGGCTGTAGTGGACTACTATGGCTCATGGAAGCACAAGACTACATTTCCCCATAAGAGAGGCTACCAAGGATAAACAACTAGGTAGTCGGATCCCACACATACCAAGCATTTCAATCATACACACAATATGCTCGATATGTGCAAATACAGCATGGCATCACAACAAGACTCTACGACTCAGAGTATTTATTCATTAGGCTCCGAGGAGCCAGGTATTACAAGCATGGGTCTGATGACCCAACATACAGAGCATACAAGCGGAAGCATAGACATGTTTGAGTACAGACAACTATAAATGAAAAAGGCTGGGAAGCCTGACTATCTACAAGACCCTCCCAAGGGTACAAGATCGTAGCTGAGGTAACAAGCTAAACATCGAAGTCCACGTGGAACTACTAGCGAGACAGAAGTCTCTCTACAAAAACATAAATTAAACAAACGTGAGTACAAATGTACCCACCAAGACTTACATCAGAACTAACTACATATGCATCGGTATCAACAAAGGGGGTGGTGGAGTTTAACTGCAGCAACCCAGCTTTGACTAAGTGGCTAACCTGAACTACGACTGCAAGCAACTCTTTTGAGGTGGTGCACACGAGTCCACATATTCACCATATCAATACACCACTATGGATCCGCTCCCGTCTCCCTACGAGAACGCCATCCATAGCACTCACGCTTATCTTGCGCATTTTAGAGTATCCACTTTCACTTGTCTATGAACTATGCAAGGGGTCCAAGTTTCCATATCCGAGGAATCCGGCTATTCGAATAGATAATGATAACCCTGCAGGGGTGTACTTCTTCACACACGCTCTCACCACTTACCACCATGTACACGTCGTGTATCTCGGCAACCTTTAAGCGGAAGCCTGGTGAGGGAGTCGGCCACGACCTAACTAACCACACAAGTCGCTCGTCCAGGTTTATCGCCTATTCGTGTTCCATCCACAAGGAGATCCGGCCAGGGTGTCGCTCATGGCCCCAAACGATGTGTACAGGGTTCCCAAGCCCACCATCCAGGTGCCACTTGGTACACCGGGCCACTATGCCTAGTCTGTCCCAAGCCCACCTGTACTGGGTGCCACTTGGTAGACTACTAACACAGCATACAAACACCAGAAACTAGTTGCAACTACTGGACAGAGATCAGGTTGATTAATAAGTCGAGAGAGCTTGGAGCGCCCGGAGCCCAATGTGTGGTAGTAACTGTTCATGGATCACAAACACAGAACTCAGTTCCTGAGGATGGCTGCAATGAGACAACCCACCATGTACTCCTACATGGCCTCTCACCACTACCTTTACCAAATTGTGTTCACACACTTAGCTCTCAACAGTAGGACATGTTCACCACATTCCAATTCATCCCCGATGAATCGGACCTGACTCAACTCTAAGCAGTAGTAGGCATGACAAACAAGCATGAATGAGTAAGCACATCAGGGCTCAAACAACTCCTACTCATGCTAGTGGGTTTCATCTATTTACTGTGGCAATGATAGGTCATGTAGAGGAAAGGGGTTTAGCTACCGCAACATGTGACAGTTGAATCGTTGTTGTCCTAACGTAATAAAAGAGAGCAGGAGCGAGAGAGTGGGATTGTATAGGAATTAACAAGGGGGTTTTGCTTGCGTGGCACTTCTGAAGATAACATTGGGTCTTCATCAGTGTCAACGATCACAACGTCGGAACAACGTCTACTGAGCGGGAACAACACCAACAAACAGAGAAGAAACACCATCAATGCAATGCACAATATGATCCATGATCATGACATGGCAATATGATGTGATTTGGCCTAATGCAACTAGCAACACAATTAAGTGTAGTTGGTTTGAACCCAAGGTTCAAATCCAAACTCCACATATGGTTATTTTAATGCCATTCATTTGATTTGTCCTAATAGCTATAAGTTGTTCTAACATGCATGAAAATGGTACAGATGGATAGATTGGATTTTTCTGATCATTTTTCATATATAAATTATTTCATTCTGAGCTACGGTTGAATTTCTATGAATTTTAGAAGTTTTAAACATTTTCTGGAATTTTCTGAATTATTTTAAATCCATAAAATGTTTAACTGCATCAGCGTTGAGTCATGCTAGCGTCAGCTGGTCAACAGGACCGTCCAGGTCAAACCTGACAGGTGTGGCCCACCTGTCATTCACTCAGTGCTAACCAGTGTTTAGTTAAATCCTAACTAAAGTAATTAGAAGGGCTGGGGCCCACAGTAAGCGAGTTAGTGGCTTAGCTAAAATTTAATTAGCATCTAAACTAAATTAGCAGGGCCTCGGGCCCACATGTTAATGACCCAGGGGGGTCAAACCCTGGTCAACTCGGTCAAACCTGCCGGCGACTCGACGTCGGCGAGGCCAGATGCGGCGGGGCACCTCGGGTTTCGCCTACAGAGCACGTCTTGCGACACGGTTGGGTTCTACGACAAGCTAGGGCTCATGCGCATCCAGCAGGGGCAGTAAGAGGGTGCGAGGTGGTCTGTAGCGGCGGTAGCGGCAAGTTGGGCGGCGGACGGAGCTCTGGCATCGACGGAATCGACGACACGGCGCGCGGGAGGACCAGCGTTTTGTACCTACGTGATCTACGAGAGCTCACGAACCCAACGGAGGCACGCACGGGACCAAATGGCCACTGGCGGCATGCTTCGGGCATCAATGTAAAATGCGGCTACAATGAGCACTAGGCCACGGGGTTAGGGGAAACGACGACGAAGCTCACAGTGATCACGAAGAGGGGCTCGGCTTGCTCGGGACGGCTTGGTGACGGCGAATCGACATCGGGGGTGACCGACTCCCGAGGTTGAAGACGGTGGCGATGATGACGCTACGGAGCGTCCTGGTTGGCTTGGCTCGGTGGAGATGACGAGGGAGATGACGCGGGGCTCGGGGACACGTCCATGGGGCTAGGTTAGGCCGGTGGCCGTGGTGGCAGCGATCGACGGCGACCGTGGCGTTCGGCTGCGGGAGAGAGAGCAAGACAGAGAAGGGGAGAGGAAGTGTGGGGGATCCATACGGCTCCAAGGGGTCGCGTGGCATCTCCAGAGCATCGAGGGGTAAAGCGGTAAGCAGGAGGTGGCCGGGCGGCGGTGCACACGCGTCGAGCACGCGCCCGTCCTTTTGGCAAGGAGGAAGACGACCGAAGGAGGCCAGTGGCTGGGCCGCCAGGTGGGCTGGCCAGCTGGGCCGCGATAGGTAAGCCAGGTAAGTCCCTCTCTTTTCCTATTTTCTTTTCTTTTCTATTTCTGTAATTTTGTTTCTGATTTAGTAAAAATACTAAATCACTTTACAAGATCCTGAAAACTTTTGTGGCCACTATCTGATTTAAACCAGAGTCCCTCACCAAGTTTCAGAATATTTGGAGCTACCAAATATTTTATAGGGATTTATAGCTCCACTTCAAATACAAGATGATTTAATTCAAAGACCATAAATGCCTTGGAAAAATGTGCATGACCTGTGGTAAAGGTTTTAACCTCTTTCCATAAATAATGAACATTTTTTAAGGGCATTTTGGATTCATTGAAAATATTTTTATTTTGATCCTAGTTGCATTTCATTTGGTGCTAGGGTTTGGACATCCCCATTTCAGGTTTAAGAAAAATTAAACATGATGCAACAACCAAGACTAGACCACAACAAGGCTGAAGCTAGGGCTGTGACAACTCACCCCTACTAAACAAGAATCTCGCTCCGAGATTCAAGACGTGAGGTAAGAAGGCAGGGAGGCACAAAGCAATCACAAACTTCACGATCCAGGTTGCACTTCATAAGAACGTTGATTCGATCACCATCATTGTCTCGATGTCTTGCTCTGAGAACTCCAACCAACATGGCAACGAGAGGAAAGGGGAAACTCTAGAGGGATCGATCTTCTCAAAGATTGGGTAACTCAGGACCAACTTACAGAGTGAGACATAGCAACATCTCTCGAGCTGAGACACGAGGTACACATCCAAAGAGATGGAGTGGAACAGATGATGAATGTTCACTAGGTAGGCAACAATTTCATGCTTAAGAAGGTGGTGAACGGTTGTCAATGTAGCGAGGAGTTGAGTTGCCATGATACCATAATGAGACATCTTAAGGAAGGTGACTCGCAGAAATATCCCTTAAGTGGCAAAAGGAATTACTTTTGATTCATAGATCATTGAGACTCTTTATACCAACCTAAGGCAATCACAACCGATCATTTGAAGGAGTTCAAAAGAATGACATACTCGGACTAGAATGGATGATGTGGACTACCTTGTTGAAGACAACGCAATGGATGATTTTGCTTATCATCGAAAATGGAGGGGACCCATGGTAAGTCCACTTTGGAAGATGATCTTGGACAGAAACTGCTGAGAAGGGCAACCCATGGGGGATTGGCACAATGGCGGTGTAAGCTGGGAACAAAATGCAACTGTTAGGAAAGTTCCAACCATCATATCTACATGAGATTCAGATACGATTGGTGATAGGATACTTCAGACTCAGCATGTCTGAGAAGAAAGTTTGCAACACAACCCGACGAGATGACATTGCGAGATTCTTGCGAGATGGACTACGGTAGTAAGCTCGAAAACATGAGCTGGTTCTGGTACAAACATGTGAACACGCTGTCCAAGACAAGCATGACCACATAGTAGTCTTATAATAAAACACTACCGAAGTTCAGGTAAGGAACCATCACCGAGGATATCAAAGTCCTTGCATAAGTCTGGATTAGCTCTTAAGAAGGTACTTCTTCTCCTAGAACAAATCAATCAGTGGCTTGGTGTGCTAGGAACACATATGGAGTGGAGGCGGCCAACCTATCAAACCATAGAGCACTTCGCACGTGCATGACTAACTTGGGATGATTCCAGAGGAAGCAAAACAATCTTTCTCGTATTCATGGCGGCAACTTGCATGGAATGCGCATGAATTTGAGGAAGTCACTTCTTCCATCCAAGCACAAGCTTCATGAACGGAACGCGAAAGCATTGCTTACAAAGTTTCCAACACTAACTTAGATGTTCAACATGAATCATGGACAAGATGAAAATTATGTTGCCGCTGGGCTCAACAACAACTCATCCAGGTTTCCATATAAGTGGAATTCCACAATTATGTGAACAAGGTGATAGCATTATTCAGACCCAAAAGATATAACGGTGTATGCTCGAGGGATCAATCACGAGTAAGAAAACATTACAATAATCGTTGCTTCTGATTTGATTTGATGATAGCCCATACTCAAATCAAAGTTGAAAAGACAATAGGTCCAACAACTGATCACAGGGACCAATCGATGAAGATATCATCTTTCTTCAACACACGCAAATATATCCCTTGAAATGAATTAAGCTGGCAAGCTTTTATCTTCCAGCTCTCCAAGTTATGGTTTAGCTTAACCAACAAGCTTAGGGGGGTAACCGACACAGATTCTTGGAGAATGGCTGGTTCGCAAGAAACCAACTTGATCATGAACTCCACATAGCGGTCAGGTGACAACCTGGTAATACTTCCAAGAAGATATTCGGAAAATCACGAACCACCGACATGAAACTAAGCTCGAGATCAATCTTGCTTTTCAGGGCAAGACGATATGATCAAAAGAGCAAGGGTTTCGCAAAATCCTAACCCGTTGATCGAAGAGTGCACCAGGAAATAAGTACTAGGTAGCACGATCAACCTTAGGGTGATGATTCAATAATCAGCACACTAAGAATGATATTAATGTCCATTAACTACCAAGCAAAGGGTTGCTAGGAGTATTGATTTCACACATCATGATTCACTTGTCGGTATTCCGGTTGCGACAACATGACACGGAGGAATGAATAATGATGGCGAGAAGTATCACTACGTCAAGAATTCATAAGGGAAGGTGCAATTCTCATGACATTCCTGACATAAAGAGGGCAATACTTCAAGGTAGAACACACCAATAGCTTGATTGCATTTGATCTGCGAAATACAACTGCTTTGACCCAATCCTAGAAATGGATGAGGTACTGGGGTTTGTTTCTCCTAGTCATTCTAAACTAGAATGGCTCGACGGACCACAAGAACGATAAGCACCGATGAACGAATGCTCACACACTCTTGACTATCAATTGATAGATGAAGGTCGGAATATAAATGAAGGGGGACAACTCAAAGGAACATATAACTTTCTGAGTTGTGGATGCATAGATTAGTATGTCGAACGAGTTCAACATATTTCTTCCGGATAACCCATGCAGAAAGGTAGAACTGGCGGAATCACAATTATGAATGGAGAACTCCTCAGGAGTACTCTAATGGTGATCTTTCGGTTGAAAGAACTTCTGCCTTAATGGTTCATGGTATTTGGAAGAAGGAAATACCACAGACCTCAAGGACTATTGCAAGGTTACTAATAACCTAAAGGAATGAGCAAACACTAACGATGGGAAGTGATTAGAGTGATTCTTGGGTTCAAGGACCCAGAAATAGAATACCTACATACGAAATAACATCACGGGATGATTTCGAGAATGATGGCCATAATCATCACACTGGTAATGCCAAACATGGCTAGATTATTAGGTGGTCCTCTAAGACACCTAGGGTCATAATAATAGCTTCAACATATATGTCGAGGCAATGGAGTATCTCAACCCACTGGTTAGTGTGGTTAATCTGGCCCAAAGGAACATCGGAACAGAAAGAAGGGAGTTGCAAATCCATCAGACTATTTAGAAACCTGGGATGACTCGGACAGCATAATGGCTGTAGATGCTCAAAATGATTTGAGACATCCTGCAAAATGGTGGCATAACCACTCAACATCACAATATCAAGGTTCTGAGGCCAGCTATGAACATATGGAAGTTGTAGGAACTGAACTGAGGCTTGAAGTCAACAATCCTAGGCAACTACGGTTTAGTAACACGTCATCCTAAGAGATAGAAGAGAAACCTAGTTCTTAACCCCCGTAGAAAAGAAGAGGTTGACTCAGATCAGAAGGTCATGAGGACAAGGAGTAAAGAGAGCCTTATGTTCCCATCCACAATCAATTCCCTTATATAACTAAAGCATTTCTAGACACGACTTCGACCAGCTTGGCTTGGTAATCCTACAGGCAGTAAGGCTCTGATACCAAAGCTGTCAGGACCCCGATTCTAAGTCACACTGATCTAGCCTGTAACACCTCATATCACTTTGCGGCCTCACGCATGGTATCCCCATGGATGTCGCCTTACCATGGCCCGGGACTGTTTGCGCCTTTTGGCTCATGTATATGATAGTGTTGTTAGCATCCATATGACAGAGAACCCAGGCTGACATGACTAGTCGTGAACCCAAAGTGGCACTAACTTACGGGGACATGCATACATGAATCAACATCAAGCATGTCGGTCAACAGTGTGTGAATCCGGGCTATAGCAACTGGGCTAACAGGACTCCGGGAACCCGGGCTGTAGCAGGCTAGCAGGACTCCGGATGTCACCGCGTGACATTTCCCCAAAGGGACAGACACAGGAACAAAGTGAATCACATGCCGGCCAGTCAAAGTGTTCCGGAGCAGTAGTGCTGGGCTAGCAGGACTCCGGTGAACCAGGCTGTAGCGGACTACTATGGCTCATGGAAGCACAACACTACATTTCCTCATAAGAGAGGCTACCAAGGATAAACAACTAGGATGTCGGATGCCACACATACCAAGCATTTCAATCATACACACAATATGCTCGATGTGTGCAAATACAACATGGCATCACAACAAGACTCTACGACTTAGAGTATTTATTCATTAGGCTCCGAGGACCCAGGTATTACAAGCATGTGTCTGATGACCCAACATACAGAGCATACAAGCAACAAGCGGAAGCATAAACATGTCTGAGTACGGACAACTATAAATGAAAAAGGCTGAGAAGCCTGACTATCTACAAGACCCTCCTAAGGGAACAAGATCGTAGCTGAGGTAACAAGCTAAACGTCGAAGTCCACATGGAACTACTAGCGAGACAGACGTCTCTCTGCAAAAACATAAATTAAACAAACGTGAGTACAAATGTACCCAGCAAGACTTACATCAGAACTAACTACATATGCATCGGTATCAACAAAGGGGGGGGTGGAGTTTAACTGTAGCAACCCAGCTTTGACTCAGTGGCTAACCTGATCTACGACTGCAAGCAACTCTTTTGAGGTGGCGCACACGAGTCCACATATTCACCATATCAATACACCACTATGGATCCGCTCCCGTCTCCCTACGAGAACGCCATCCATAACACTCACGCTTATCTTGCGCATTTTAGAGTATCCACTTTCACTTGTCTATGAACTATGCAAGGGGTCCAAGTTTCCATATCCGAGGAATCTGGCTATTCGAATAGATAATGATAACCCTGCAGGGGTGTACTTCTTCACACACGCTCTCGCCACTTACCACCATGTACATGTCGTGTATCTCGGTAACCTTCAAGCGGAAGCCTGGTGAGGGAGTCGGCCACGACCTGACTAATCACACAAGTCTCTCGTCCAGGTTTATCGCCTATTTGGGTTCCATCCGCAAGGAGATCCGGCCGGGGTGTCGCTCACGGCCCCAAACAATATGTACAGGGTTCCCAAGCCCACCATCCGGGTGCCACTTGGTACACCGAGCCACTGTGCCTAGTCTGTCCCAAGCCCACCTATACCGGGTGCCAGTTGGTAGACTACTAACACAACGTACAAACACCAGAAACTAGTTGCAACTCCTGGACAAAGATCAGGTTGATTAATAAGTCAGAGAGCTTGGAGCGCCCGGAGCCCAATGTGTGGTAGTAACTGTTCACGGATCACAAACACAGAACTCATTTCCTGAGGACGGCTGCAATGAGACAACCCACCATGTACTCCTACATGGCCTCTCACCACTACCTTTACCAAATCGTGATCACACACTTATCTCTCAACAGTAGGACATGTTCACCACATTCCAATTCATCCTCGATGAATCGGACCTGACTCAACTCTAAGCAGTAGCAGGCATGACAAACAAGCATGAATGAGTAGGCACATCAGGGCTCAAACAACTCCTACTCATGCTAGTGGGTTTCATCTATTTACTATGGCAATGACAGGTCATGCAGAGGAAAGGGGTTCAGCTACCGCAACATGTAACAGTTGAATCGTTGTTGTCCTAATGCAATAAAAGAGAGCAGGAGCGAGAGAGTGGGATTGTATAGGAATGAACAAGGGGGTTTTGCTTGCCTGGCACTTCTGAAGATAGCATTGTGTCTTCATCAGTGTCAACGATCACAACGTCGGAACAACATCTACTAAGGGGGAACAACACCGGCAAACAGAGAAGAAACACCATCAATGCAATGCACAATATGATGCATGATCATGACATGGCAATTTGATGTGATTTGGCCTAATGCAACTAGCAACACAATTAAGTGTAGTTGGTTTGAACCCAAGGTTCAAATTCAAACTCCACATATGGTTATTTAAATGCCATTCATTTTATTTGTCCTAAACAGTAGCTATAAGTTGTTCTAACATGCATGAAAATGGTACAGATGGATAGATTGGATTTTTTTGATCATTTTTCATATATAAATTATTTCATTCTGAGCTACGGTTTAATTTCTATGAATTTTTGAAGTTTTAAAAATTTTCTAGAATTTTCTGAATTATTTTAAATCCAGAAAATGTTTAACTGCGTCAGCATTGAGTCATGCTGGCGTCAGCTGGTCAACAGGACCGTCCAGGTAAAACCTGATAGGTGTGGCCCACCTGTCATTTCACTCAGTGCTAACCAGGGTTTAGTTAAATCCTAACTAAAGTAATTAGAAGGGTTGGGGCCCATAGTCAGCGAGTTAGTGGGTTAGCTAAAATTTTATTAGCATCTAAACTAAATTAGCAGGGCCTCGGGCCCACATGTTAATGACCCAGGGGGCTCAAACCCTAGTCAACTCGGTCAAACCTGCCGACGACTCGACGCCGGCAAGGCCAGACGTGGCGGGGCACCTCGGGTTTCGCCTACAGAGCACGGCATGCGACACGGTTGGGTTCTACGGCAATCTTGGGCTCGTGCGCATCCAGCGGTGGCAGTGAGAGGGTGCGAGGTGGTCTGTAGCGGCGGCAGCGGCGAGTTGGGCGGCGGCCGAAGCTCTGGCGTCGACGGAATCGATGACACGGCGCGTGGGAGGACCAGCGTTTTGTACCTACATGATCTACGAGAGCTCATGAACCCAATGGAGGCACGCACAGGACCAAATGGCCACCGGAGCCTCGTCGGCGACGAGCTCGTGCGGTGGCGTGCTTCGAGCATCAATGAAAACTGCGGCTACAGCGAGCGCTAGGCCGCGGGGTTAGGGGGAAACGACGGCGAAGCTCATAGTGATCACGAAGAGGGGCTCGGCTTGCTTGGGGACGGCTTGGTGATGGCGAATCGACGTCGGCAGTGACCGGCTCCCGAGGTTGAAGAGGGTGGCGATGACGATGCTACGGAGCATCCCGGCTGGCTTGGCTCGGTGGAGATGACGAGGGAGACGACGCGGGGCTCGAGCACACGTCCATGGGGCTAGGGAAGGCCGGTGGTCGTGGTGTCAGTGATCGGCGGCGACCGTGACGTTCAGCTGCGGGAGAGAGAGCGAGACAGAGGAGGGGAGAGGAGGTGTTTGGGATCCATACGGCTCCAGGGGGTCGCGTGGCATCTCCAGAGCGTCGAGGGGGAAAGCGGCAAGCAGGAGGTGGCCGGGCGGCGGTGCGCGCGCGTCGGGCACGCGCCCGTCCTTTTGGCAAGGAGGAAGACGATAGGAGGAGGCCAGTGGCTGGGCCGCCAGGTGGACTGGTCAGCTGGGCCGCAATAGGTAAGCCATGTAAGTCCCTCTCTTTTCCTATTTTGTTTTCTTTTCTATTTCTGTAATTTTGTTTCTGATTTAGTAAAAATACTAAATCACTGTATAAGATCCTGAAAACTTTTGTGGCCACTATCTGATTTTGGCCCTCACCAAGTTTCAGAATATTTGGAGCTACCAAATATTTTATAGGGATTTATAGCTCCACTTCAAATACAAGATGATTTAATTCAAAGACCATAAATGCCTTGGAAAAATGTGCATGAACTGTGGTAAAGGTTTTAACCTCTTTCCATAAATAATGAACATTTTTGAAGGGCATTTTGGATTCATTGAAAATATTTTTATTTTGATCCTAGTTGCATTTCATTTGGTGCTAGGGTTTGGACATCCCCATTTCAGGTTTAAGAAAAATTAAACATGATGCAACAACCAAGACTAGACCACAACAAGGCTGAAGCTAGGGCTGTGACACATGTAAGTTGAGTAGTTTGTGCCAGATAGACCATGAAACCTTAGTTGGGCTCCTCAAGTATTTTGACCGGAGTTACTGGGCCGAGTGAGACTGGTCGTACGTGAAGATGCAACAGAGAAAGAGATTCTTTCCACATCCCTAGTTTAATAAATTAAACTAGAACAATGAATCAGGTTGGCATATTTAAAGAACTCACCAAGTTTTATTAATAGGTATAGATTAAAACAATTTTGCTACAGTACCTCCCAGTTTTCAAAAAGAAAAATCTTGTTTTAAAAAAAGGTTTGCCTTTCAAATTTTGTAACATCCCAAATTTTCAATTTGGAATGTTATACATAGGTCATCATATGCATATCATATTTTATTTCCATCTCGTTTGCGATCCTAGAAATCCTAAGCAACTCAAGGACCCACACAGAGAGTTGGGGATTTCAATATTTTCATATTTGATTTTTCTCAAATTTGAAAAGAGGATCACTTTGGATTTAATATTCTTCTCTCCGAAATATTTCCAATATAAAAATACAAAGAGAGGAGATAAAAGGACTTCTCCAAAATAAAAAAATATTGGAGGAAAAATGTTAATATCAAATAAATATCTTATTTGGGATTTTATCGCTATTTATTTGAATTAGAAAAATTATGCATTTTTCAAAATTGCATTTTTAGGCCAGAAAAATGTTCACTTTGTTCTAAATATTTTATTTCGACGATTAAAATTGTTTTTGGCATTTTAAGAATTTTTTTATATTTTTTAGGATTTTTTTCAGCGGAATTGTTAAAAAAACGTTTTGCCAGACTGGGCCAACGGCCCAGCCGAGCGGGCCGAAACCCAGCGCCGCCAACCGCCTCCGTCGTCGTGGTCGGCACGGACTCCGAGGAGTCCGGCGCGCCACCGCCGCCGCCCGACTTCGCCCCCAAGTCGGAGCCCCCCCGAGGCTATTTAAGCCCCCCGCCGCCTCTCACCACCACCACAACCACCGCCGCCCGCCACAGCCGCAAGCAGTAGCAGCCGTCGCCTGCCGCGCTCGCCGCCGCCGCTTGCCGCGTTCGCCGCCGACCGCCGCACCTCCGCCGTCCCTCGCCGCCACCGTGATGCCACGCCCCGCCGCGCCACAGCCTCGCCGAAGCCGCCGCTCGCCGCCATTGACCCGCCTTCGCGATTCGGTAAAGAAAACCGCCGCTGGTTCTATTTTTCAGCTTAGACCTAGTTCGGTTTTTTTTAGTAGAGCGGTTTTTTTGGTTTTTCTCCGGTTTTGTTAGTTAGCGGACGTTCGCCCGAACGTCCCTGTTGGTGAACATGTTAGTTCTTTCATCTCTGCAAACGAACGTTCGTTCATTAGTCTTTTCGTTTTATTTTATTTCCGGCCAGGGACCTATCTGCAAATACTTTTATCGCAGATTAGCCCCTGATCTTCAAACATTCGCAACTTTTCAACCGTTCATCCAAATCCAGTGAAACCAACACCAAAATCTTCGTCTCGAAGCCCTCTTTCCAGTTAATCAACTTGAACATGGTTTTGACAATTTGGAATTTGTTTCAAGGAAATTTGAATTCGAAGTTCTTTCGATCGCAGTTTCAGTTCCATAGCTCTGATTCGATTGATTGTTTTTACAAATCGAAGCTCTTCAGTTGAACTTTCAGTTGGGATCTCTTTTTATTTGAGTTTTACCCTTGCATCTATTCTTGATTGCTTGTGTATGCTATTGTTTGTTTACGATAGAGTTTTCGGAGTGCGAAGCGTGCTACTATGAGTCTCTAGGGTTTGACCATCAGCAAGGCAAAGTAACACTTTGATCATACTTCTTCATTACCCAGCTTTTATGCATTAGTTCCAAATCCTCAAACATTGCATGAGTAGGATCTCTTAACATATGGGTATTGGGAAGTAGATGATGAGGTAGAACCTATTGCCTTTTTTATCAAACCCTGGGAGTTACTTCTACGTTATGCTTATACTGCTATGCTATGCTTGTAGACGTGGATTGGTTGAGTGTATCCATGACAGATGCGAGAGTTGTTAATTAACGGTTAACTTAAGGTGGCTACTTAAATACACATCTGGGTGGATTGGTTGCGAGCACCTGGAGAATCCAGTGTTGTCCTAGGATATCCCAGAGTACCCGTGTCATCATCCTATGGTTCGCTACCCAGGCTCAAAGGGATCATAAGATTATTCATGCTAGAAACATCCATGTCCAGCCGCAAGCCAATATGGGCTCTGGCATAGTTGAGTATGTTGTGTGACCTCTTTCAGTGGTAGGCTAGCAGATGTAGGGGAAAGTAGGTGTAACTGTCTATCCAGAGTAAAGAGTAAATGCTTCTGAAAGACTGTTTCTCAGTCATCCGTTTCTCAAACAACATGTAGTGTGAGAAATCCAACGGAGGAGATCGAGTCTTATGGGGAAAAGTGCGCAAACCTCTGCAGAGTGTACAAACTAATCATGGTTAGCCGTGTCCCCGGTTATGGACATCTTGAGTATCTGGTTCTTGAATTGTCATGTTGATATCATCACTCTAAATTAATTTGTTGGGTTATTAATACTGCTTAATTGGGATTGAGTTGGAGGAACCTTCTCAATGTTTATCAACTACCATGATAGTTAAAAAATATATTCCTTTGTTGTAGGGAAAACTTGTTTTTTTGCAAAAACATATTAACCATAGATCCTCCACCAGCCATATATGCATGTAGTGATAACATTTAACTGTCATTGCTCTACTGTGTTATCTTGCCAGCATATTCCATGTGCTGACCCATTTTTGGGCTCCAACGTATTATGTTGCAGACTATTCAAACAAAGAGTAAGGTGCGCTAGGTCATTGTCGTGCACTCAGCTATGCCGTTGGAGTTGATGGACTCACTTTATCTTCCAAGCCATCCACTGTTATCGTATTTAGATGGCCTTAAGCCATATTATTGTAATAAGTACTCTTTTATGAGTTATTCGATGTAATAAGTGTGTGATTGCGACTCTATTATAAATCGTTTGAGTACTGTGTGTGTCAGCATTACCGATCCATGGATGACACTTATGCACATAGATTTGACCGTTTGAGGTTGGATCGCTACAAGATGGTATCAGAGCACACGCTGATTGTAGGACGCGACCACTAAGATAAGCCATATGTCACTGTCGGTGTCAAAACCGGCGGATCTCGGGTAGGGGGTCCCGAACTGTGTGTCTAACGCGGATGGTAACAGGAGGCAGGGAACACGATGTTTTACCTAGGTTTGGGCCCTCTTGATGGAGGTAAAACCCTACGTCTTGCTTGATTTATTCTTGATGATATGAGTATTACAAGAGTTGATCTACCACGAGATTGGAGAGGCTAAACCCTAGAAGCTAGCCTATGGTATGATTGTATGTTGTCCTACGGACTAAAACCCTCCAGTTTATATAGACACCGGAGGGGGCTAGGGTTACACAAGGTCGGTTACAAAGGAGGAGATATACAAATCCGTATTGCCTAGCTTGCCTTCCACGCCAAGTAGAGTCCTATCCGGACACGAGACGAAGTCTTCAATCTTGTATCTTCATAGTCCAACAGTCCGGCCAAAGGACATAGTCCGGCTGTACAGAGACCCCCTTATCCAGGACTCCCTCAGTAGCCCCTGAACCAGGCTTCAGTGACGATGAGTCCGGCACGCAGTGTTGTCTTCGGCATTGCAAGGTGGGTTCCTCCTCCAAATGCACCACAGAAGATTTTGAATACAAGGATAGTGTTCGACCCTGCAAAATAAGTTCCACATACCACCGTAGAGAGAATAATATTTCCACAAATCTAATCTGCTGACACGTTTTGGCAACTTGACATTATGCCATGGCCCGGTGATTATTCGAACCGTTTCCTTTAACTAGCCCCACACATAATGCGAGGCAGTTTCTTGACACGTCTTGTCAAAGCAGAGATCATGCCCCCCTTATTACGGGATTCTCATCAATACGGGCGTGGCTAACCCAACCACGCCTAGGACTCCTAGATTTAGGCAAGTCCTAAACGGCCATGAGGAGGACGCTTGATATTCACCCTCTTTATAAAGGGTCAAGGCTTTTACTTTTTCCTCCCGTGCTCAATCGAATCCCTCCCCCGCCTCGAGTTCTAACACTCAAAGCCTAGGTTAGGTGCTTCGGATCTTCAATCATGTCCGGATCTAGCCTCCAGGGCCGGTGGGTGCCCTCCTCCGTCACGGAAGAGGATATCAAGAAGTTGAGGGAGGCAAGATACCTGACCGCTGAAGTCTCACATCAGCTGCCCGCCCGAGGGCAGGTCGTCGCTACTCCTAAACCCAATGAAGACGTCGTGTTCATCTCCCACTTCCTCCGAGGACTAGGCCTCACTCTGGATCCCTTTGTTAGGGGCTTGATGTTCTATTACGGGCTTGATTTCCACGATCTATCCCCGGATTCCTTTCTCCACATCTCGGCATTTATTGTCATATGTGAGGCCTTCCTTCGCATTACCCCTCACTTCGGCCTGTGGCTCAAGACCTTTGATGTGAAGCCGAAGACAGTCGAGGGGCAGTATGCAGCGTGCGGGGGTGCATTAATAAGCAAGATTGTTGGAGCTCCATGGCCAAAAGGTTCGTTTCCAGAGGTGTCCGGATTATGGCAATGGGAGTGGTTCTACATCACCGCTCCCAGAAGCGCCAAGTGGGTAGCTTCCCCCACCTTTCGCTCGGGCCCTCCACCACAACTGATGTCATGGATCAAAAAGGGGGCTGAGCTGGGGTCCAGCCAAGGATGTGCCCATACTGCAGAGCCGCATCCGGGATCTCTTCGAGGGAGATTTTAGTTTGGTTATGGTAGTGCAAGTCATGCTGGTCCGTCAAGTCTAGCCTTGCAAACGTCGGCCCCTCCGTTTATGGGAATTCAACCCAGAAGGACCGCGCGCTATTCAGAATTTCCTCGGCCTGACGCATGAAGAGATGTACAAGTCATTTTTCGGACCCCAAATAGAGTGTCCGGACACCTCCGAGGACGTGGGCCTGAGCAGCAACCGCACCGTGGCCCAAGTATGTAATCCTCTAGCCGAACACACTGTCTTTCTTTTATCATGACATCATTCTAAAGGATCGCTCTTTGACTAGGACTGGATAACAAAGGCGAAGATGATCCGGTGTTCGTCTCCCCTTCCCGAAGGCTTGGACAATCCAGTGCTGGAAAAGATGCTCGAGCCAGCACCTTGCCTGGTGCCCTCAAAGGAAGATGAAGGGGGGAATAGAGAGGGCCAAAGCAGGCCCCCACCGCTACCTGTTCTAACCGAGGGAACGAGTGCCTCCATGAGGGAGGATAACCAAGGGAAGGAATCTGACATTCCCTCGCCCCGGGGGAGGAAGAGGACTACCTTTGATGACCCGGAAACCAAGGTTTCCAAACAGGAGAAGAAAACTCCACCAGAGGGTGCTCTTGCCGCACAAAGTCCGTGCGGGGATCAGCCCTCTAACGAGCTGTAAGTAATCAAAAAGTACTTAATAGTGAAGATATTCTACCTTACTTCTGAGGAAGATAACCAAAGCATCTATGTTGCAGTTCGGATCTGAGCCCTTCTCAGCAGAGCTCGTCTTCGGGGGATCTTCTTCCGGAGATGATGGAGAGCGAAACGCCTCCCCTGGACTCCCCGGCTCAAGAAGCAGGCGAACTTGAAGTGTCATCACGGAGAGTTTCTCCGGATCCGGCAAGACCAGAAGGTAACCCCCTGGTCACCCGAAGCCCTCAGTATCCAGCTCTTGAAGAGAGCAACCAAAAGAATCCGGCACCGTCTGGTATGCGGTCGGACGCACTGAGGGATCTGCTAGGGCAAGCCACTATCTCAGTAGAGCACCATACATTGATGGGTACGGTGATTGAAAGGATTTCGTCCGCCTAAAGCGGGTTGCATGAAGCTTTTATGAGTCTACTGATGGGCTTTGAGGTACGTGAAATGATATGCATCCGCACATTTTTAGGTGTGCCCTGTGTAGATAGTAGCCCCTGAGACTCTGGTTGTCGTTGAAAACGACGGCGAATAGAGGATCGTAGTCCCAGGTAATAACCAGACTGCCGTTATGTGAAGGTGTCTGAAGCTCCGGTGGCTAGCCGGACTGATGGGGTTGCCGAACTAAAGCGACAACTGGATGCGGCGGATGCCGACATCGAGCTTGTTAACAAGCGGCTTGACGAGGCCTAGGGTAGGTGATATTTATAGTGGATGTCACATAGTAAGAGCAGCATGATGCCAATATCTTTAATATGCTATGACTGCAGATGGAGCTGCCGCCGTGGAGGCCTGCGGGCGGAGCTTGCCCGAGCCAAGGAGCAAGCAAGAAGTAGTAATGCGGCCGCTTTGAAGGCGACCGAAGAGTTGAAAGCCGAGAAGGCCGCGCATAGCGAGAGCAAAGAGAAAATGGCCAAAATGGCTGTGAAGTTAAAAGACACTGCCAACCGCTGCCAGTTTTTTGAAGAAGAAAGCCGGGCGAAGGCTACGGACCTCAAAAAGGCCACAATTGCCACCAAAGACACCCGCTCTGCAATGAGAGCAAAGAAGGAGGAACTGCGTGAACCCGGGGATATTGTGGCTGGGAAAGCCCTTTATGCTGCGGAGGAAGTTCGGCGATCCGCGGTATGCCCCTCTGGATCGGCTGTGGAGTTCGGCCGACGCATATCTGGACTTAGCGGCGAGCACTGTCGATGCGGCCGAATACTTCCGAGATCAAACAGATCGTGAAGTGGACAAGGTGTTCTGGTCGCAATTCAACGTTCCAGAGCGTCCGCTTCCATTGACTGATCAGCTTGCCGAATGGGCCAGACTCAATAGATTGTCCGGACTCGCCATGAGGTCTGTCGTGGATCATCTGTGGCCAGAAAGGCCGAAGCCGAACAGCTATTTTAGCTTCGTGCAGTAGCTCCTTGGTGCGGTGCCACGCATCAATGCGATGAAGAGGTCGGCGCGCATAGAAGGCTTGCGGATGGCCCTTGCCCGTGTCAAAACATACCGGGAGGAGATGGATGCCACCACTGTCATGGCGTAGGGTTCGGCCATAGGCCGAGTGGCTGTCGAGCACTATTTTGAAGAAGTTCTTGAGGGCGCTCGTATGATAGAGGCCCAGTGCTCGAAGAATGTTATGTTTGAGTGACATGTATTCCCATTGTAACGACAATGTTTTATTGAATTTATCAAGGCTGTATTTATACTTTTGCCTGAAAGTATTGTGATGCCTCCTGTGCGGCCGTTTATGTATACATGTATATAACCTGAAAGATTGCAGTCGTCGGCTTTAGCCCCCACGCATACAATGCGGGGGTGTTCGCAGAAGATGCGTATTCACACTTAATCCAACGTCTTGGTCCTAATAAGGAGGTGATAGCACAACGAACTAGGCAACCGAACTATAATGCTTTAACACTTTCACTTAGCCATAGGAGTTTATATAGCCCCTGGTGGCTCCGCACTCGTTCGGATTCGGGGTGCGTACATGCCTGGCCGAGAAACGGCCCTTCTTTAATGCGGAGGAATCCCGAAGATTCCAATAGGTCATCGAGTGGTTGACCAGTCTCACGCTATATCATGACAGTCATTTTTCAGCTTTCTGTACTGAGGTGCTCGTCCAGATGAACCAGGTCACAATCGCAGTAGTTCTCCTGGTGTCGCCTTAGCCGATAGAGCAGAACGTAAGGCAGCAAAACACAGGAGCTGGGCAAACCCAACATTTGACCAAAGACATGATTCGGAGCTGATGCATATAAGGCTAAACTCGCGACACCGAACACTCCCTAAGGTATTCGGTCTTTATGGTGTAAACCGGGCCTAAACAACGCCCTTTGTAAGAAGCCCCTGGTGTCCAGGTACGTGCATTATTCTGACGTGGCCACAAGCCAAGACGTCAGCATCCTTCTCAATTGTACTGAGAATCCGAGGGATGTGTACCAACAAGAGACAGTAAAAAAGGTTGACGCAGGGTCTTAATCTAAAAAGAATCCTTGGAACGGGTCCCTGCTGCACGTCTGCGCCTGTGTCTCCGTTGTGCCGTATCCTGGACGGGTGTAGCATGATGGTCATCTGTAAAAGAGAGGAACTTAAGTGAAAAGTTGTCGTGCAAAAAGGTAGGTTTAAAGAAACCATGTACAATTCAAGATGAGTAAAAATTGCCACTTGTCTATGCGCGTTGAGCCCCTTGTATTTGTAATAGGGTTGTGGCCATCAAACCTGTATGAATTACGTATAGCTGCACCGGACTCGTCTAACCGTGTCCGTGGTCTTGACGACCTACCGAATGCTTTAGTTGGCGAGGCCATTTTAGTGTGCTGCTGCCAACGCAACCACACTCTCTTCGGCGCGCAGGGATCGCTCAATATTTCCATTTACTGTAATGATGCCACGTGGACCGGGCATCTTAAGCGTGAGGGAAGCATAGTGCGGTATTGCATTAAAGCGAACGAAAGCTTCGCGTCCAAGTAGTGCTTGATAGCCACTTTGGAACGGAGCAATGTGGAAGGTTAAATTTTCGCTATGGAAGTTATCGGGGAAGCCGAATATAACCTCTAGTAGCAGGGAGCCTGTGCAATGAACCCCTGGGCCTGGCGTTACTCCTTTAAAGGAATTATTGCTGTGGCAAATTTTCGTTGGGTCTATCCCCATTTTGCGGACTGTGTCCTGATATATCAGGTTTAGACTACTGCCACAGTCCATCAGGACTCATGTGAAGTGGTATCCGTCAATTATTGGATCTAATACCAAGGCAGCCCATCCTGCACGCCGGATACTTGCCGAGTTATCCTGATGGTCGAAGGTGATCGGTTGAGACATCCAGTGGCAGAACTCCGCGGTGATAGGCCCTTGGGCATATTTATCCGGGAGTGCCGCTTTGTTTCTCCCCTTTATCACGTGTAACATGTTTACGGTTTTGACTTCTGGTGGAAATTTCTTCTGTTCCCCAGTGCTTTGCTGGCGAGGCTCATCCTCGTCTTCGTTTGGTGTATCCTGCCCCTTATGTTCGGCGTTGAGCTTGCCGGACTGCTTGAAGACCCAACATTCTCTGTGGGTATGATTTGCAGGTTTATCGGGGTGGATCTGACATATTTGGTCCAGAATTTTGTTTAGGCTGGATAGTTCATCTCTGGCGCCTTTAGAGGGCGGCTTTTGCTGACATGTCCGAGAGCTTCTGAATCCGGCATTTACCGCCGCGCTCTTCGGGCTATCTTCTTTATTCCGGCGCTTATTCTTGTTGCGTCGTGATTTCCCGTTTCCATCCCTGACTTCGGATGTACTTGGGTCGCTGGTGCTGCATCGGGCTAACCAGCTGTCCTCGCCCGCGCAAAAACGGGTCATGAGGCTTGTTAATGCTGCCATTGTTCTCGGCTTTTCTTGACCAAGGTGTCTGGCAAGCCATTCGTCTTGAACGCTATGCTTGGAGGCTTCTAAGGCTTCGGCGTCCGGACAGTCAACTATTTGGTTCTTTTTAGTGAGGAACCTGTTCCAAAGTTTTCGGGCTAACTCACCGGCTGTTGAGTTATATGACTTAAATCGTCTGCATCCGGTGGTCGGACATATGTCCCTTGGAAATTTCCCCGAAAGGCGTCTTCGAGCTCTTCCCAGCTTCCGATGGAGTTTTCAGTGAGGCTTTTAAGCCAGTGCCGAGCTGGCCCTTTGAGCTTGAGGGGTTAGTACTTGATGGCGTGGAGATCATCTCCTCGAGCCATATGGATATGGAGGATGTAGTCCTCAATCCAGACCCAGGGTCTGTTGTTCCGCCGTATGCCTCTATGTTTACGGGTTTGAATCCCTCTGGAAATTCATGATCCAGCACCTCGTCGGTGAAACATAGAGGGTGTGCGGCACCCTTGTATTTGGGTGTACCGCGGTATTCGGATGTTTGTTGTGTTGCATTGTATGTTGGAGCGCGCCTGCGTGGTCCATAGATGGATCTGGTTGCGCCGTCCTTTTGATGCGAGCCCTTACGCGGATCGCGTACTGTTTTATGTGCGGCATCGATTGCCGCTTTATGTTGGCTATGAGGTCGTCTATCCGACCGGATGGATGCTTTATTTTTTAATTGTGGAGGATCTAAGGCCTCCTCATCAAATGCAGGTAGCAACTTTCGCTTCGGATAGCTCTTGGTGTGGCGATTACTGCCGTATTTCGCTACAGTGTTGAGTACTTCACTCCATTTGATTTTGAGTGTGTCTTGTGCAGCCTTGAGCCTTTGCTTCTGTTTTCTCAGACTCCTCGCCGTGGCAACAAGACTTTGGTGGGCATTATGTTGCTCCTGGCGCCTATCCGGTGTGATGTCGTCCGGACTGTTATCTTCGACGGGGTTGGGTTGTTCGGCTTGATTTTCTGTGTTGCCGTGGTCGGGCAATGGTTTACCCTGCTCTAACGCTGGGTCTATGTGATCGTTATTTCTGCCAAGGCAGGATTTGGAGCGGCGTTTACGCCGCCGCTTTGACTACTACTCGAGGGAACCACCCTTCGTTGCGTCCTTCCATTCCTCGTCGTTATTTTCTTTGGGTGTGTCCACCATGTATACGTCAGGTGATGAAGTGGGCGTCCAGTGCCCTGTGGGCAGTGGTTCCTCTTCGCCTCCCGCATCGTCGTCCATACCGTCGATGTCTTCAGAGTCGAAGTCGAGCATGTCGGTTAAGTCATCGACAGTGGCTACTAAGTGGGTGGTGGGTAGGCGGCGAATTTCTTCGTCATCCGCATCCCCATCCTGCCGGACGTAGTTCGGCCAGGACTCTCCTAACAAGGAGAGAGACCTTAATGAGTTTAGTATGTCGCCAAAGGGCGAGTGCTAAAAAATATCGAGGTAAACTCCATGATAGGCGCCCAATCGGATTCGATGGGCGTAGGCGGTTCGAAGCCCGTGGCCGGAGAAGGATCCGACAGTTTGGCAACGCGGCTCTCGTGAAGGGTAAGGTTGATAATCGGCTTGATCGCCGCTGAGGATACGGCCTCCGTGACGGGGTCTATCCACCCGTCCATGGATGGCGCAGCTGGCTCCGAATTGAGGCTCGGAGCGGCTGCTGGTGCGATCTCCTGAATATGTTCTGATGGTAGAACTAAATCGTACTCATCGTGACCGCATGGCGCACAAGGCAGGGGCTCGAATCCGTCGAAGATGAAGTCTCCACAGATATTGGCCGTGTAATTTAAGCTTCCAAACCTGACCTCGTGGCCAGGGGCGTAACTTTCGATCTGCTCTAGATGGCCAAGCGAGTTGGCCCGCAGTGCGAAGCCGCCGAACACAAAGATCTGTCCGGGGAGAAAAGTCTCACCCTGGACTGCATCATTATCGATGATCGTAGGAGCCATCAAGCCTAATGGCGACGACACAAAGGAACTCTCAATGAAAGCACCAATGTCGGTGTCAAAACCGGCGGATCTTTGGTAGGGGGTCCAGAATTGTGCGTCTAAGGCGGATGGTAACAGGAGGCAGGGAACACGATGTTTTACCCAGGTTCGGGCCCTCTTGATGGAGGTAAAACCCTACGTCCTGCTTGATTTATTCTTTACAATATGAGTATTACAAGAGTTGATCTACCACGAGATCGGAGAGGCTAAACCCTAGAAGCTAGCCTATGGTATGATTGTATGTTGTCCTACGGACTAAAACCCTCCGGTTTATATAGACACCGGAGGGGGCTAGGGTTACACAAGGTCGGTTACAAAGGAGGAGATATACAAATCCGTATAGCCTAGCTTGCCTTCCACGCCAAGTAGAGTCCTATCCGGACACGAGACGAAGTCTTCAATCTTGTATCTTCATAGTCCAACAGTCCGGCCAAAGGATATAGTCCGGCTGTACAGAGACCCCCTTATCCAGGACTCCCTCAGTCACTCTTCTCTACTCATTTCTGACTCCTCTCCATTTTCCACTCTATAGATGGCGGACCCAAGGAACAAGTCAGCACAACCAGATGAAGACACACCTTTTGGACGACACTTGAAGGAAGTCACTAGGTACCTGAACATCGGAATACCAAGCTTCACCGGGACCTACACCGCCACTTTACCAGAAGAGAAGCGTTGGATGATTCGAGTTCATGTTCCAGGAAGGACGTTCACGCCAATAACTGAGCCCATAGAGTTTTCCTTTGATGCACCACCCTCGAGTCTAGGAAAGAGCATGGCAGCCCACATCGCCATGGGACGCTGCTACCTCTTGAGCACTGCGTTGGATTTCCCCGAAGAGGAGAGGATGATGCAGCAAAGTAGCGTAAGTATTTCCCTCAGTTTTTGAGAACCAAGGTATCAATCCAGTAGGAGGCTACGCGCGAGTCACTCATACCTACACAAGAACAATAGCTCAACGCAACCAACGTGCTTAGGGGTTGTCAATCCCTTCATGGTCACTTACGAAAGTGAGATCTGATAGAGATAATAAATAATATTTTTGGTATTTTTGGTATAGAGATGCAAAGTAAAATGTAAAAGGCAAAGTAAAAAAGCAAAGCAATAATAATGTGATGGAGATTGATATGATGGGAAAGAGACCCGGGGGCCATAGGTTTCACTAGTGGCTTCTCTCAAGAGCATAACTATTCTACAGTGGGTGAACAAATTACTGTTGAGCAATTGACAGAATTGAGAATAGTTATGAGAATATCTAGGTATGATCATGTATATAGGCATCACGTCCAAGACAAGTAGACCGACTCCTGCCTGCATCTACTACTATTACTCCACTCGTCGACCGGTATCCAACAAGCATCTAGAGTATTAAGTTAAAAACAGAGTAACGCCTTAAGCAAGATGACATGATGTAGAGGGATAGTTTCATGAAATATGATAAAACCCCATCTTGTTATCCTCGATGGGAACAATACAATATGTGCCTTGATACCCCTTCTGTCACTGGGAAAGGACACCGCAAGATTGAACCCAAAGCTAAGCACTTCTCCCATGGCAAGAACAACCAATCAAGTAGGCCAAACCAAACTGATAATTCGAAGAGACTTGCAAAGATAACCAATCATACATAAAATAATTCAGAGAAGATTCAAATATTATTCATAGATAGACTAGATTATAAACCCACAATTCATCGGTCTCAACAAACACATCGCAAAAAGAAGATTACATCAAATAGATCTCCACGAGAGAGGGGGAGAACATTGTATTGAGATCCAAAAAGAGAGAAGAAGCCATCTAACTACTAACTATGGACCCGTAGGTCTGAAGTAAACTACTCACACTTCATCAGAGAGGCTTGGATGATGATGTAGAAGCCCACCATGATCGATGCCCCCTCCGGCGGAGCTCCGAAACAGGCCCCAAGATGGGATCTCGTGGATACAGAAAGTTGCGGCGGTGGAATTAGGTTTTTGGCTCCGTATCTGATCGTTTGGGGATACGTGGATATATATGGGAGGAAGAAGTACGTCGGTGGAGCTTCGATTGGCCCACGAGGCAGGGGGCGCGTCCTAGGGGGGGCGCGCCCTCCACCCTCATGGCCGCCTCGTGGCTTTCTAGACGGAGGGTCCAAGTCTCGTGGGTCTTATCCGATGAGAAAATCACGTTTCCAAAGATTTCATTCCATTTGGACTCTGTTTGATATTCCTTTTCTTCGAAAGCCTAAAACAGGCAAAAAACAGCAATTCTGGGCTGGGCCTCTGGTTTATAGGTTAGTCCCAAAAATAATATAAAAGTGGATAATAAAGCCCAATAATGTCCAAAACAGTAGATAATATAGCATGGAGCAATCAAAAATTATAGATACGTTGGAGACGTATCAAGCATCCCCAAGCTTAATTCCTGCTCGTCCTCGAGTAGGTAAATGATAAAAACAGAATTTTTGATGCGAAGTGCTACTTGGCATAATTTCAATGTAAATCTTCTTAATTGTGGTATGAATATTCAGATCCAAAAAGATTCAAGACAAAAGTTCATGTTGACATAAGAATAATAATACTTCAAGCATACTAACAAAACAATTATGTCTTCTCAAAATAACATGGCCAAAGAAAGCTATCCCTACAAAATCATATAGTCTGGCTATGCTCTATCTTCACCACACAAAGTATTTAAATCATGCACAACCCCGATGACAAGCCAAGCAATTGTTTCATACTTTTGACATTTTCAAAACTTTTTCGATCTTCACACAATACATGAGCGTGAGCCATGGATATAGCACTATATGTGGAATAGAATGGTGGTTGTGGAGAAGACAAAAAGAGGGGAAGATAGTCTCACATCAACTAGGCATATCAACGAGCTATGGAGATGCCCATCAATAGATATCAATGTGAGTGAGTGGGGATTGCCATGCAACAGATGCACTAGAGCTATAAGTATATGAAAGCTCAACAAAATAAACTAAGTGGGTGTGCATCCAACTCGCTCGCTCACGAAGACCTAGGGCATTTTGAGGAAGCCCATCATTGGAATATACAAGCCAAGTTTTATAATGAAAAATTCCCACTAGTATATGAAAGTGACAGAATGAGAGACTCTGTATCATGAAGATCATGGTGCTACTTTGAAGCACAAGTGTGGTAAAAGGATAGTAACATTGTCCCTTCTCTCTTTTTCTCTTTTTTTGTTTGGGCCTTCTCTTTTTTTATGGCCTCTTTTTTTCGTCCGGAGTCTCATCCCGACTTGTGGGGGAATCATAGTCTCCATCATCCTTTCCTCACTTGGGACAATGCTCTAAAAATGATGATCATCACACTTTTTATTTTTCTTACAACTCAACAATTACAACTCAATACTTAGAACAAAATATGACTCTATATGAATGCCTCCGGCGGTGTACCGGGATATGCAATGAATCAAGAGTGACATGTATGAAAGAATTATGAACGGTGGCTTTGCCACAAATACGATGTCAACTACATGATCATGCTAGCAATATGACAATGATGGAGCGTATCATAATGAACGGAACGGTGGAAATTTGCATGGCAATATATCTCGAAATGGCTATGGAAATGCCATGATAGGTAGGTATGGTGGCTGTTTTGAGGATGATATTTGGTGGGTGTATGATACCGGCGAAAAGTGCGCGGTATTAGAGAGGCTAGCAATGGTGGAAGGAAGGAAAGTGCGTATAATCCATGGACTCAACATTAGTCATAAAGAACTCATATACTTATTGCAAAAATCTAGAAGTTATCAAAGCAAAGTATTACGTGCATGCTCCTAGGGGGATAGATTGGTTGGAAAAGACCATCGCTCGTCCCCGACCGCCACTCATAAGGAAGACAATCAATAAATAAATCATGCTCCGACTTCATCACATAACGGTTCACCATACGTGCATGCTACGGGAATCACAAACTTTAACACAAGCATTTCTGAAATTAACAACTACTCAACTAGCATGACTCTAATATCACCATCCTCATATCTCAAAACAATTATCAAGCATAAATTTTTTTCTTAGTATTCAACGCACTCAAAAGAAAGTTTTACAAATCTTGAATACCAAGCATATTATTATTAAGCAAATTACCATGCTATTAAGACTCTCAAAATAATCTAAGTGAAGCATGAGAGATCAATAGTTACTATAAAACAAATCCACCACCGTGCTCTAAAAGATATAAGTGAAGCGCTAGAGCAAAGCTATAGAACTCAAAACATATAAGTGAAGCACTAGAGTAAAACTATAGAGCTCAAAAGATATAAGTGAAGCACATAGAGTATTCTATCAAATTCAAAATTATGTATGGCTCCCCCAAAAGGTGTGTACAGCAAGGATGACTGTGGTAAACTAACAAGCAAATACTCAAATTATAAAAGACGCTCCAAGCAAAACACATATCATGTGGTGAATAAAAATATAGCTCCAAGTAAAGTTACCGATAGAAGTAGATGAAAGAGGGGATGCCTCCCGGGGCATCCCAAAGCTTTGGCTTTTAGGTGTCCTTAGATTATATTGGGGGTTCCATGGGCATCCCCAAGCTTAGGCTCTTGCCACTCCTTGTTCCATAATCCATCAAATCTTTACCCAAAACTTGAAAACTTCACAACACAAAACTTAAAGTAGAAAACTCGTGAGCTCCGTTAGCGAAAGAAAACAAAAGACCACTTCAAGGTACTGTAATGAAATAATTATTTATTTATATGGGTGTTAAACCTACTTTATTCCAACTTCTCTATGGATTATAAACTATTTTACTAGCCATAGATTCATCAAAATAAGCAAACAACACACGAAAAACAGAATCTTTCAAAAACAGAACAGTCTGTAGTAATCTGTAGCTAGCGCAAGATCTGGAACCCCAAATATTCTTAAATAAATTGCTGGACGTGAGGAATTTATCTATTAATCATCTTCAAAAATGATTAACTAAATATCACTTTCCAAATAAAAATTACAGCAGTTCTCGTGAGCGCTAAAGTTTCTGTTTTTTACAGCAAGTTCAACAAGACTTTCCCCAAGTCTTCCCAACGGTTCTACTTGGCACAAACACTAATTAAAAACAAAAAACACAACCAAAAAAGAGGCTAAATAATTTATTTATTACTAAACAGGAGCAAAAATCAAGGAATAAAATAAAATTGGGTTTCCTCCCAACAAGCGCTATTGTTTAACGCCCCTAGCTAGGCATAACAAGCAAGAATAGATCTGGGTATTGCCATCTTTGGTAGGCAATCCATAAGTGGCTCTCATGATAGATTCATATGGTAATTTTATTTTATTTATAGGGAAGTGTTCCATGCCCTTTTTTAATGGAAATTGAAATCTAATATTCCCTTCCTTCATATCAATAATTGCACCAACCGTTCTAAGGAAAGGTCTACCGAGAATAATAGGGCAAGAAGGATTGCAATCTATATCAAGAACGGTAAAATCTATGGGCACATAATTCCTATTTGCAACAATAAGAACAACATTAATTCTTCCCATAGGTTTCTTAATAGTGGAATCCGCAAGATGCAAGTTTAGAGAGCAATCATCAAAATTACAGAAATCTAGCAAATCACACAAAGATTTGGGAATAGTAGAGACACTAGCACCCAAATCACACAAAGCATAAAACTCATGATCTTTAATTTTAATTTTAATAGTAGGTTCCCACTCATCATAACGTTTTCTAGGGATAGAAACTTCCAATTCAAGTTTTTCTTCATAAGATTGCATCAAGGTATCAATGATATGTTTAGTAAGCGCTTTATTTTGACTATAAGCGTGAGGAGAATTTAGCACGGATTGCAACAAGGAAATACAATCAATCAAAGAGCAATTTTCATAGTTAAATTCCTTGAAATACATAATAGTGGGTTTAGTAACATCTTGGGTTTTAATTTCTTCAATCCCACTTTTATCAAATTTAGCATCAAGATCAAAAGATTCAGAATTCTTAGAACGCCTTCTAGGTAAAGGTGGATCATATTAAGTCCCATCATTATCAAGATTAATATTGCAAAACAAAGATTTAATAGGGGACACATCAATAACTTTTAGATCTTCATCATTATTTTCATAGGAACTAGAAGAACACGCTTTTATAAAGGCATCTTTCTTAGCACGCATCCTAGTGGTTCTTTCTTTGCACTCGTCAATGGAAATTCTCATGGCTTTGAGAGACTCATTGATATCATGCTTAGGTGGAATAGATCTAAGTTTCAAAGACTCAACATCAAGAGGAATTCTATCAACGTTCCTAGCCAAATCATCAACCTTAAGCAATTTTTCTTCAATCATAGCATTAAAATTCTTTTGCGAAGAAATAAATTCTTTAATATTAGATTCAAAATCAGATGGCATCTTATTATAATTTCCATAAGAATTGTTGTAGGAATTACCATAATTATTAGAGGGATTACTAGGACAAGGCCTAGGATTGAAATTTCCTCTATACGCGTTGTTACCAAAATTGTTCCTACCAACAAAATTCACATCCATAGATTCATTATTATTCTCAATCAAAGTAGACAAGGGCACATCATTAGGATCAGAAGAAACACTCTTATTAGCAAATAATTTCATAAGTTCATCCATCTTTCCACTCAAAACATTAATTTCTTCTATCGCATGCACCTTTTTATTAGTAGATCTTTCAGTATGCCATTGAGAATAATTAACCATAATATTATCTAGGAGTTTAGTAGCTTCTCCTAAAGTGATTTCCATAAAGTGCCTCCCGCGGCCGAATCGAAAAGATTTCTAGAAGAAAAATTCAATCCGGCATAAAAAATTTGTATAATCATCCACAAATTTAAACCATGAGTAGGGCAATTACGTATCATTAATTTCATTCTCTCCCAAGCTTGTGCAACATGTTCCTGATCAAGTTGTTTAAAATTCATAATATCGTTTCTAAGAGAGATGATCTTAGCGGGAGGAAAATACTTAGAGATGAAAGCATCTTTGCACTGGTTCCATGAATCAATACTATTTTTAGGCAAAGATGAAAACCAACTTTAGCACGATCTCTAAGCGAAAAAGGAAATAGCTTCAATTTAACAATATCATTATCGACATCTTTCTTCTTTTGCATGTCACACAAATCAACGAAGCTATTAAGATGGGTAGCGGCATCTTCACTAGGAAGGCCGGAGAATGGATCTTTCATGACAAGATTCAACAAAGCAGTATTAATTTCACAAGATTCAGCATCGGTAAGAGGAGCAATCAGAGTGCTAAAGAAATCATTATTGTTGGTATTGGTGAAGTCACACAATTTAGTATTATCTTGAGCCATCGCGACAAGCAAGCAAACTAACACACAAGCAAACAAAAAGGCAAACGGGCAAAAAGAGGCAAATAGAGAAAGAGAGGGAGGATAGAGAGAGAGGATGAATAAAACGGTAAGGATGAATTGGGGGGAGAGGAAAACGAGAGGAAAATGGCAAATAATGTAATGCGGGAGATAGGGATTGTGATGGGTACTTGGTATGTTGACTTTTGCGCAGACTCCCCGGCAACGGCGCCAGAAATTCTTCTTGCTACCTCTTGAGCACTGCGTTGGATTTCCCGAAGAGGAGAGGATGATGCAACAAAGTACCATAAGTATTTCCCTCAGTTTTTGAGAACCAAGGTATCAATCCAGTAGGAGGCTACGCGCGAGTCCCTCGTACCTACACAAAAACAATAGCTCAACGCAACCAACGCGCTTAGGGGTTTTCAATCCCTTCACGGTCACTTACGAAAGTTAGATCTGATAGAGATAATAAATAATATGTTTGGTATTTTTGGTATAGAGATGAAAAGTAAAAAGTAAAAGGTAAAGTAAAAAAGCAAGGCAATGATAAAGTGATGGAGATTGATATGATGAGAAAGAGACCCGGGGGCCATAGGTTTCACTAGTGGCTTCTCTCAAGAGCATAAGTATTCTACGATGGGTGAACAAATTACCGTTGAGCAATTGACATAATTGAGCATAGTTATGAGAATATCTAGGTATGATCATGTATTTAGGCATCACGTCCGAGACAAGTAGACCGACTCCTGCCTGCATCTACTACTATTACTCCACTCGTCGACCGCTATCCAGCATGCATCTAGAGTATTAAGTTAAAAATAGAGTAATGCCTTAAGCAAGATGACATGTGTGACGCCCGGATAATTATGTTACAGTAATCTCATGCTAATGATACCACGCCACCGCGATTACTGTTGTTAATCTTGCGGTGATTCAATCCCATTCGAATTAAAAATTCAAATCTAGTCAAACGGCAAAAGTTTCTAACGTGCAAATAAAAAATGTTCAAAGTGTGGCAAATAATCCATGGATATATTTCATGTTGGAACCAACCTCTTTTGGATTCTCAAAATTCCCCTGGAAACTTTTTAGTGATTCAGGAGCATTTAAATTTGGCCTTTTTAATTTCTAAAAATGGTTAGACATTCCCTTTGGCCTCAAACTTTTTGTGCCTCCTAGAAATAATGTGCTAGATTTTTGTGACAAGTCTCATTCTAACAAGAGTCGTTTAGTTTTTCAATTTACTAGAAAACAATAGCCAAAATTTGAAAATAGAAACCATAAAAGAAAAGGGAAAGAGATTTGCAGAAAAGAAAAGGCCCACTCGCCTATTTCCCTAGGCCTAGCCCAGCTCCACGCACCGGATGAACCCCCCTCTCCTTCCTGTTCATCGGTCTCAAACCGCTACAGGGCGCGTGCTCCCACCGAGCCACCTCCCCGCCGCCTCCCCGGCAAGGGGATAAGGCCACGCTCCACCCCTGCGCCTCGCTCCCCTCATCTCCCCTCCCCACTTGCCTCCTAGCTCCCCCACTCCTTCCCTCTCTTCCTCCCCACAGATCCCCCCTGCCCCAAGCACGTCCATGGCCGCGTCACCGTCGTTCCCATGGCCGGAGCCGTCCCCGACCCGCGAGGTTATGCTCTGCAGCTCCGTCGGCCTCGTCTGCATTGCCTACAACCTTTGGTTCGAGCTGAAGCCCTCCACAACCTCGCCATCTGGTCGTCTTCCCCGCCACGGCCACGACACCATCGTCGTCGATCTCCACCACTGACGCCTCCCGGCGGTTCCAGGCACGTCCACGACCTCCCTCGAAGTGAGCCGCGTCCATCCTCCTTCATTACCCCTTGATTTGTTGTCGTAGCCACCGTCCCCGAGCTCGTCTGCGTACACGTACGCGTACGTGGTGCTGCTGCCCATGGCCATGCCTCCCTGCTGCTGCCGGACGTTCGGGCCACGCCCTGGCCGCGCTTGCTCGCCTCCGGCCTCGCCTAGCTGCGCCTTGGCTATACCCCTTGCGTCTTGCCCGTTCCTGGCCTCGAGGTCGTCTACTGCTGCGCCGCTGTTGGCCCTGTCCGCCGTCGCCGTTCGCGCCCGCTGGCATCGGCTGCGCCTGCCTTCGCCCGGCCGCGTCGACGTCACCCCGCAGCATCCCGCTCTCACCGCCGCCTGGCTGCGCCCGCCTCCGTCGCCTGCTGCTCGCCCGACGCCGCGCCCGGCCCTGCTTGCCATCCCGCGCGCGCCCCTGTGCCTGCTTGTGCTGCTTCTGCTGAAGCTTTTGCCCTGCTGCTGCGCTAACTGCTGCTGCTTACTGTACTACTAGTTAGCTTTTCAATATCTACTTTGA
This sequence comes from Triticum monococcum, assembly GCA_034509565.1. Lineage (NCBI taxonomy): Eukaryota > Viridiplantae > Streptophyta > Magnoliopsida > Poales > Poaceae > Triticum > Triticum monococcum. Next base: position 356,813,056 of record CM067845.1, on the reverse strand, counting down.
CTAACCCCCTAGGCAGCCTCTAATCAGCGGATAAACAACTACTAACAGGCCAAAAAAATATGAGTAGAATGTACACTTGACAAACAACATATTACTCCACTGGACCAAATTCATTTGATGCATGGTTTAAATCCTACAGAAATCAATCTTCTCTTAACCCAAGCATTGTGTGTGCGTGTGTGTGCTCTGTGAGTTTGCGCGCCGTACGTGTGGCCGGTCCTTGTTTAATTATGTTAGGTGTAGCTTAGTATTAGTTTAGTGCTAAGTTAGCCTATTAGCAAATGACATGTGGGTCCCATCTATTTAATTTAGATAAATCCTTTTGGAAATTATTAAAGCAGTGACATGTGGGCCACCAACTCCCATTTAGACCAGTCCTTTTGACTTGGTCAATTCGGATTAAAATAATTATAAAATTTCAAAAATAGAATTAAAACTTTAAAAATTAATATAAAATAAACCGTAACTCAGATGGAAAAACTTTGTACATGAAAGTTGCTCAAAATGACGAGACAAACCCGGATACGCAGCCCGTTCGTCCGCCACGCATCCCTTGCATAGCAAACATGCAACTTTTCCCCTCCGGTTCATTTGTCCGAAAACGCGGAACACCGGGGATACTTTCACGGATGTTTCCCCCCTTCGCCGGTATCACCTCCTACCGCGTTAGGTCACACCCGGCACATCTTATTGCCATGTTATGCTTTGTGGTGCTATGTTTGCTTTATATTTACTGTTTCTTCCCCCTCTTCTCTCCGGTAGACCCCGAGACTGATGCTGCCCTTGTGATCGACTACGTCGACGACGACCCCTCCTTGCCAGAGCAACCAGGCAAGCCCCCCCTTTGATCACCAGATATCGCCTACTCTTCTATATATTGCTTGCATTAGAGTAGTGTAGCATGTTACTGCTTTCCGTTAATCCTATACTGCTGCATAGCCTATCCTTGCTACTACTGTTGTTACCTTTACCTGCTATCCTACTGCTTAGTATAGGATGCTAGTGTTCCATCAGTGGCCCTACACTCTTGTCCGTCAGCCATGCTATACTACTGGGCCGTGATCGCTCGGGGGTGATCACGGGCTTATACTATATACTTTACACTGTTACATTACATGTGATACTGTTCGGAGATGGGGGCTGAAGGGGCAGGTGGTTCCATCCAGGTAGAGGTGGGCCTGGGTTCCCGACGGCCCCCGACTGTTACTTTGTGGCGGAGCGACAGGGCAGGTTCAGACCACCTAGGAGAGAGGTGGGCCTGGCCCTGGTCGGCGTTCGCGGATACTTAACACGCTTAATGAGATCTAGGTATTTGATCTGAGTCTGGCCATTTGGTCTATACGCACTAACCATCTACGCGGGAGTAGTTATGGGTATCCCGGCGTCGTGGTATCAGCCGAAGCCTTCGTGACGTCAGCGACTGAGTGGCGCGCCGGATTGGACTGGAAAGCCACTAGGCTAGGTCTACTTCCGACCGCGTACGCAACATGCAGGTGTGCTAAGGGCGATGGGCCCAGACCCTTGTGCGCTTAGGTTTAGACCGGCGTGCTGACCTCTCCGTTGTGCCTAGGTAGGGCTGCGACGTGTTGATCTTCCGAGGCCGGGCATGACCCAGGAAAGTGTGTCCGGCCAAATGGGATCGAGCGTGTTGGGGAATGTGGTGCACCCCTGCAGGGAAGTTTATCTATTCGAATAGCCGTGTCCCTCGGTAAAAGGACGACCCGGAGTTGTACCTTGACCTTATGACAACTGGAACCGGATACTTAATAAAACACACCCTTCCAAGTGCCAGATATAACCCGGTGATCGCTCTCTAATAGGGCGACGAAGAGAGGATCATCGGGTAGGTTTATGCTATGCGATGCTACTTGGAGGTCTTTAGTCTACTCTTTTCTACATGCTGCAAGATGGAGGTTACCAGAAGCGTAGTCTTCGAAAGGACTAGCTATCCCCCTCTTATTCCAGCTTTCTGCAGTTCAGTCCACCGATATGGCCTTTACACATATACCCATGCATATGTAGTGTAGCTCCTTGCTTGCGAGTACTTTGGATGAGTACTCACGGTTGCTTTCTCCTTCTTTTCCCCCTATCCCTTCTACCTGGTTGTCGCAACCAGATGTTGGAGCCCAGGAGCCAGACGCCACCTTCGACGACGACTCCTACTACACCGGAGGTGCCTACTGCTACGTGCAGCCCGCTGGCTACGACCAGGAGTAGTTTAGGAGGATCCCAGGCAGGAGGCCTGCGCCTCTTTCGATCTGTATCCCAGTTTGTGCTAGCCTTCTTAAGGCAAACTTGTTTAACTTATGTCTGTACTCAGATATTGTTGCTTCCGCTGACTCGTCTTTGATCGAGCTCTTGTATTCGAGCCCTTGAGGCCCCTGGCTTGTAATATGATGCTTGTATGACTTATTTTATTTGTAGAGTTGTGTTGTGATATCTTCCCGTGAGTCCCTGATCTTGATCATACACATTTGCGTGCATGATTAGTGTACGATCGAATCGGGGGCGTCACAAGTTGGTATCAGAGCCGACTGCCTATAGGAATCCCCTTTCCAACTCCTTGGCCGAAGTCGAGTCTAGACATTGAAAACTGTTTTACTAACATGGCTGTGCGGCCCATGGGCCCATGTCGCCATTTGGGTGGTATTAGGATCTTTTACTCCTCGTCTATACTCTAGGATTCTGATCTCTCTTCTATTCGGGTTAAATGATTTTGCTAAAATCTAACTCTAGGTTCTCGCTACCACTTCCTGCCGGAGAACCCTTTCATTACGGATGGTCGACTGCTTCAACAGAATATTCTGACAATACTCTCCGATATTTTCTCGAGACCTTATGCCTATTGCTTTTGCAATTCCCTACCACCGAAAAATCCCTATGGATAAATACTTACACCTATCATTTTTACTTTTATTCCCAGTTGGTCTTGTTATTACAAGATACCCCGAAATACTCGTCATTGTTTCGATAATCCTTTGAGCTTAACACCTTGCTGTTCTTTGTCACCTGAATACCCCTACGGATAATTGTCGCACTTATCGAGTATCCGCTCATCCCCCCAGTTGTTCATGTGTTTCACAATGGTCATCGAGATACTATTCGATCCTCCAAAAATCCTTAGTAGCTTATTGCTCTGCAATACTTGTCTGCTTGCATGATGGATGCTTTCCATATGTCTGGCAATATTCGTTAGTATCCTTAGGCACCATCATTTTGATCCCTTTGATTCAATATGAGTGCAAATGCGCGCAATCATCAGTTGATCCTTTTAATTATGTTCCCGGCTCAGACGTCATTTTAAACATGAGCTGGTTCTTAACCAATCAATGCCTTGATTGGTTGTGCTTCTAAGTCTATTGAACTTATTCATTTTCAATCAGAATGATTGCTTCTGATCCCTTGATTTGGAAATCATAAAATTTCTTTGCATTAAGCTTTGATTAGTTAGTTGTTTCTAGAATCCAATGCCTTTGCATTGTTTCTTCCTCTGTTGAGTACCGATGCTTACAGCAGATCCTTTGAGAACCATCGGATCCTTTGTTAGATTTTACCCGACAACGTCCCTCATATTCAATCACTTTGGAAGTTCTTTCCCTGATACATAATGTCGTTGGTAAATCCTATTATTTGATTTGGCCAACCATGCTCTGCTTTCGAGCTGGTGATATCTACTATTGAAGCTTGTGGTATATATTTCCACGATAACCTGATGGGTTGAACATATGCCTTCTCTAAACCGTGTGAACCCGAAAGTTTTCACGAGTCATACACTCCTGGTATTTTGCCAGATAAAATTTCAACACTACAACTTCCTCGAAAGTGAGAAGTGAATGAAAGGTTATACATTGGAGAAGTGGGAGTCGACCTTGAACTTTATGTTCATTCCCATGGACACGATGTACATCGTCTCATCGAAGCTTCTTTTAAAACTAATTATTCCCTGGATATAAGTTCATCTTATATCTGGGGTCTGCCCTTTTACAATCGTGGTTCCGACCATGTTCTCCTTTAAATACCATTTTGGATGCAAGTGTAAGCACTTGTCTCCTGTGGATCAATACCCCGGTCCAACCTCTACTTTGATCCGTCTTCGAGTATTACCCCCCTGGTATCTCGAGATTATCTTGGAACTGCATAACTTCTTATGAGTTCTTCATCAAGTACTACATTCTCACCGATTACAATTTTTCATGGGCTCTGAGTTATTAAACACTCAAAGACACCGATAACTGAGCCGAGTCCGCACTACGGTTCAACAACTCTTAGTAATCTTCTTTAAGTACGAGTTTGTACCCGATCACGCCATTCCTAGCCTGTTTGGCTATATCATTGTCTTGATGATTTTAACTGTGCTACCTGGTCCTTCTTCTCGGAGCACAATTTTCGATGATGAGCTAAGCTTACGTCGATTTTTCTCGCCATATCATTTCGCCTTGAACAACAAGCTTGATTTTCGAGTCTGTATCTTTCTCGTGGTTCCAATAACCTTTCGCTTCATCATTCCTTTGACCTGATGTCATTGCCATTCAATTACATCTTCATGAAATATCTCGACAATTGTGTCGTGATCATCATCGGCATTATGAGCTCTTCCAGGATATCAACCGGATTCATGAAGAGAAATACCATCCTTGCCCTCGATGAGTTGTGTTATCATCGGCCACTTATTGCCTTCCCTCCAACACAAACTTGTTCGTGCTTTGTGATATACCTTGAGACCCTTGCTATCCAGCAATTGTTCTTCTTTACCTTGGAATATTACCATCTTTTATGTCAAGGATGTCGTGGGAATTTCACCACCTCTTAAGAATTCTTGGTATGGTGATACTTCTCACCATCACCATTCTTTCTTGGGTCCTCGTGTTGATTCCAACCGGGGTACCAACAAGTGAGCAGTGCTGTTTGGATTTTGCCCTTCCAGCAACCCTCTTGCTTTGAAGTTAATGGTCGTCCGTTCATTCTTAGACTATTGATTATTGAATCACCATTCCGACGTTGGTCGTGCAACCCAGCCCATATTCGGATGCACCTTTCAACCAATGTTTAATTGTGTATGTTTTCCTCGAGCATACATCATTATACCATTTGATCTGACAAATGTTATCTCCTTGCTCACATAATTGTGGAGATCCATCTTTGTTAATCTCGATAAATTGCCGTTGATTCCATCAGCCACCCCCTCATCCTCTCCTTGGGTTAATGATGATGAATCCTTTGTATATCCAAGTCTGACCTTTGCTTGAAGACCATGTCAATGCTATCTCGAAGCATGTCTGTGATACTCTGATTTTAAACAAGAACATTTGAAGCCCAATGCTAAATGTTTCTTGCTCAAATTATCCAAACACCGTTGTATGGGTAATGTCATGAAATTTCTCTCCCCTACCTAAGGAGTTTTATACATGATATCCTGTCATGGATATCATGCTCTGCTTGTCCTTGGGAAGGATATACCCCTGAAATATGTGTGTATACACATTTTCCTCCCCATTGTTGTAATTAAACCTGGTAATCACCTTTCCTTTCCATTGATTGGTTTAACCTTTCTTGAGGTCTATATAATCTAAGCAGTATTATTCTCCTGCTTATGTAAACACATCGGTGTACAACTCTGTCAGTAAGACCTTGTTTCTACTGTTGACGACATTTTGGTAGCCATCGATGGACGAGAATCTTGCCTATTGGTCCGCCTCGTTCAACGAGCAGGAAAATGGTTCTCTTCGTCCCTCGCCCTTGGTATCGACGTTGTTGCCGACATAATCGACAGGCTACCCCCTGACATGCCTTGCTTGCATGATCACGCAAGACGTCTCCGCCCTTCCTACTTTAACCCACATGGTGGGCCCATAACCCACAGTTCCACAGGATCGAAACCTGACTCTCCTGTACCCCCCTGCTTCCAAAGTTATTCCTCCCGCGTGGACTCGTATGTAATTCATGAGCCACCTTCCAATGAGATCATCAATTCTGGCATCGGACACAATAGTTGTTCCATTGCTTTGAGACCCTTTCACCTTCTGGCTAGGCATTGAATGATTGCCTGGTTGCTTGAAACTTCTTATTGTACCTTCGAACTTTACTCTCGATGTGTTTTATTTGTTCAACCCGAGAGGTACTCATATGCTCATTCGTGGGTTAATCCCAGATTATTACCCTTATAGCATTCTGTCGTTGCCGATCTGCCCCGTTACCTATTCGTAAGTACGATGAAGATCCCGAAGAAAGGATGCCTACTTCATCATGATGACCTGAAGCAGAGAAATGAAGACATCAACGTAGTGGATCGACCGCTTCAAGAAGAGCAACCAAGATCGAGAAAACTCATTAGAATTTCGTAACCAAATTCCCCTCACTTCCCCTCTTAAATCTCGGGACGAGATTTCTTGTAGTGGAGGAGAATTGTGATGCCCGGATAATTATGTTACAGTAATCTCATGCTAATGATACCACGCCACCGCGATTACTATTGTTAATCTCGCGGTGATTCAATCCCATTCGAATTAAAAATTCAAATCTAGTCAAACGGCAAAAGTTTCTAACGTGCAAATAAAAAATGTTCAAAGTGTGGCAAATAATCCATGGATATTTTTCATGTTGGAACCAACCTCTTTTGGATTCTCAAAATTCCCCTGGAAACTTTTTTAGTGATTCAGGAGCATTTAAATTTGGCCTTTTTAATTTCTAAAAATGGTTAGACATTCCCTTTGGCCTCAAACTTTTTGTGCCTCCTAGAAATAATGTGCTAGATTTTTGTGACAAGTCTCATTCTAACAAGACTCGTTTAATTTTTCAATTTACTAGAAAACAATAGCCAAAATTTGAAAATAGAAACCATAAAAGAAAAGGGAAAGAGATTTGCAGAAAAGAAAAGGCCCACTCCCCTATTTCCCTGGGCCTAGCCCAGCTCCCCGCACCGGATGAACCCCCCTCTCCTTCCTGTTCATCGGTCTCAAACCGCTACAAGGCGCGTGCTCCCATCGAGCCACCTCCCCGCCGCCTCACCGGCGAGGGGATAAGGCTATGCCCCACCCCTGTGCCTCGCTCCCCTCATCTCCCCTCCCCACTTGCCTCCTAGCTCCCCCACTCCTTCCCTCTCTTCCTCCCCACAGATCCCCCCTGCCCCAAGCACGTCCATGGCCGCGTCACCGTCGTTCCCATGGCCGGAGCCGTCCCCGGCCCGCGAGGTTATGCTCTGCAGCTCCGTCGGCCTTGTCTGCATCGCCTACAACCTTTGGTTCGAGCTGAAGCCCTCCACAACCTCGCCATCTGGTCGTCTTCCCCGCCACGGCCACGGCGCCATCGTCGTCGATCTCCACCACCGGCGCTTCCCGGCGGTTCCAGGCACGTCCACGACCTCCCTCGAAGTGAGCCGCATCCATCCTCCTTCATTACCCCCTTGATTTGTTGCCATAGCCACCATCCCCGAGCTTGTCTGCGAACACGTACGCGTACGTGGTGCTGCTGCCCATGGCCATGCCTACCTGCTGCTGCCGGACGTTTGGGCCACGCCCTGGCCGCGCTTGCTCGCCTCCGGCCTCGCCTAGCTGCGCCCTGGCTATACCCCTTGCGTCTTGCCCGTGCCTGGCCTCGAGGTCGTCTACTGCTGCGCCGCTGTTGGCCCTGTCCGCCGTCGCCGTTCGCGCCCGCTGGCATCGGCCGCGCCTGCCTTCGCCCGGCCGCGTCGACGTCACCCCGCAGCATGCCGCTCTCACCGCTGCCTGGCTGTGCCCGCCTCCGTCGCCTGCTGCTCGCCCGACGCCGCGCCCGGCCCTGCTTGCCATCCCGCGCGCGCCCCTGTGCCTGCTCATGCTGCTTCTGCTGAAGCTCTTGCCCTGCTGCTGCGCTAACTGCTGCTACTTACTGTACTACTAGTTAGCTTTTCAATATCTACTTTGACTAATCCCCTAGGCAGCCTCTAATCAGCGGTTAAACAACTACTAATAGGCCAAAAAAAATATGAGTAGAATGTACACTTGACAAACTACATATTACTCCACTGGACCAAATTCATTTGATGCATGGTTTAAATCCTACAAAAATCACAAAATGCTATCTTCTCTTAACCCAAGCATTGTGTGTGCGTGTGTGTGCTCTGTGAGTTTGCGCGCCGTACGTGTGGCCGGCTAGGCTATGCCCAGTAGTGCCCGGTCCTTGTTTAATTATGTTAGGTGTAGCTTAGTATTAGTTTAGTGCTAAGTTAGCCTATTAGCAAATGACATGTGGGTCCCATCTATTTAGTTTAGATAAATCCTTTTGGAAATTATTAAAGCAGTGACATGTGGGCCACCAACACCCATTTAGACCAGTCCTTTTGACTTGGTCAATTCGGATTAAAATAATTATAAAATTTCAAAAATAGAATTAAAACTTTAAAAATTAATATAAAATAAACCGTAACCCAGATGGAAAAACTTTGAATATGAAAGTTGCTCAGAACGACGAGACAAACCCGGATACGCAGCCCGTTCGTCCGCCACACATCCCTTGCATAACAAACATGCAACTTTTCCCCTCCGGTTCATCTGTCCGAAAACGCGAAACACCCGGGATACTTTCCCGGATGTTTCCCCCCTTCGCCGGTATCACCTCCTACCGCGTTAGGTCACACCCGGCACATCTTATTTCCATGTTATGCTTTGTGGTGCTATATTTGCTTTATATTTACTATTTCTTCCCCCTCTTCTCTCCGGTAGACCCCGAGACCGATGCTGCCCTTGTGATCGACTACGTCGACGACGACCCCTCCTTGCCAGAGCAACCAGGCAAGCCCCCCCTTTGATCACCAAATATCGCCTACTCTTCTCTATACTGCTTGCATTAGAGTAGTGTAGCATGTTACTGCTTTCCATTAATCCTATACTGCTGCATAGCCTATCCTTGCTACTACTGTTGTTACCTTTACCTGCTATCCTACTGCTTAGTATAGCATGCTAGTGTTCCATCAGTGGCCCTACACTCTTGTCCGTCAGCCATGCTATACTACTGGGCCGTGATCGCTCGGGGGTGATCACGGGCTTATACTATATACTTTACACTGTTACATTACCTGTGATACTGTTCGGAGATGGGGGCTGAAGGGGCAGGTGGTTCCATCCAGGTAGAGGTGGGCCTGGGTTCTCGACGGCCCCCGGCTGTTACTTTGTGGCGGAGCGACAGGGCAGGTTCAGACCACCTAGGAGAGAGGTGGGCCTGGCCCTGGTCGGCGTTCGCGGATACTTAACACGCTTAACGAGATCTAGGTATTTGATCTGAGTCTGGCCATTTGGTCTATACGCACTAACCATCTACGCGGGAGTAGTTATGGGTATCCCGGCATCATGGTATCAGACAAAGCCTTCGTGACGTCAGCGACTGAGTGGCGCACGCCGGATTGGACTGGAAAGCCACTAGGCTAGGTCTGCTTCCCGCCGCGTATGCAACGTGCAGGTGTGCTAAGGGCGATGGGCCCAAACCCCTGTGCGCTTAGGTTTAGACCGGTGTGCTGACCTCTCCGTTGTGCCTAGGTAGGGCTGCGACGTGTTGATCTTTCGAGGCCGGGCATGACCCAGGAAAGTGTGTCCGGCCAAATGGGATCGAGCGTGTTGGGGAATGTGGTGCACCCCTGCAGGGAAGTTTATCTATTCGAATAGCCATGTCCCTCGGTAAAAGGACGACCCGGAGTTGTACCTTGACCTTATGACAACTGGAACTGGATACTTAATAAAACACACCCTTCCAAGTGCCAGATATAACCCGGTGATCGCTCTCTAGCAGGGCGACAAGGAGAGGATCATCGGGTAGGTTTATGCTATGCGATGCTACTTGGAGGTCTTTAGTCTACTCTTTTCTACATGCTGCAAGATGGAGGTTACCAGAAGCGTAGTCTTCGAAAGGACTAGCTATCCCCCTCTTATTCCAGCTTTCTGCAGTGCAGTCCACCGATATGGCCTTTACACATATACCCATGCATATGTAGTGTAGCTCCTTGCTTGCGAGTACTTTGGATGAGTACTCACGGTTGCTTTCTCCTTCTTTTCCCCCTATCCCTTCTACCTGGTTGTCGCAACCAGATGTTGGAGCCCAGGAGCCAGACGCCACCTTCGACGACGACTCCTACTACACCGGAGGTGCCTACTGCTATGTGCAGCCCGCTGGCGACGACCAGGAGTAGTTTAGGAGGATCCCAGGCAGGAGGCCTGCGCCTCTTTCGATCTGTATCCCAGTTTGTGCTAGCCTTCTTAAGGCAAACTTGTTTAACTTATGTCTGTACTTAGATATTGTTGCTTCCGCTGACTCGTCTTTGATCGAGCTCTTGTATTCGAGCCCTCGAGGCCCCTGGCTTGTAATATGATGCTTGTATGACTTATTTTATTTGTAGAGTTGTGTTGTGATATCTTCCCGTGAGTCCCTGATCTTGATCGTACACATTTGCGTGCATGATTAGTGTAAGATCGAATCGGGGGCGTCACAACATGATATAGAGGGATAGTTTCATGCAATATGATAAAAAAAACCATCTTGTTATCCTCGATGGAAACAATACAATATGTGCCTTGCTGCCCCTTCTATCACTGGGAAAGGACACCGCAAGATTGAACCCAAAGCTAAGCACTTCTCCCATGGCAAGAATAACCAATCTAGTAGGCCAAACCAAACTGATAATTCGAAGAGACTTACAAAGATAACCAATCATACATAAAATAATTCAGAGAAGATTCAAATATTATTCATAGATAGACTGGATTATAAACCCACAATTCATTGGTCTCAACAAACACACCGCAAAAAGAAGATTACATCAAATAGATCTCCATGAGAGAGGGGGAGAACATTGTATTGAGATCCAAAAAGAGAGAAGAAGCCATCTAGCTACTAAGTATGGACTCGTAGGTCTGAAGTAAACTACTCACACTTCATCGGAGAGGCTTGGATGATGATGTAGAAGCACTCCGTGATCGATGCCCCCTCCGGCGGAGCTCCGGAACAGGCCCCAAGATGGGATCTCGTGGATACAGATAGTTGCGGCGGTGGAATTAGGTTTTTGGCTCCGTATCTGATCGTTTGGCGATACGTGGATATATATGGGAGGAAGAAGTACGTCGGTGGAGCTTCGAGGGGCCCACGTCGTGGCTTTCTTGACGGAGGGTCCAACTCTCCTGGGTCTTATCTGATGAGAAAATCACGTTTCCAAAGGTTTCATTCTGTTTGGACTCCATTTGATATTCCTTTTCTTCGAAAGCCTAAAACAGGCAAAAAACAGCAATCCTGGGCTGGGCCTCTGGTTAATAGGTTAGTCCCAAAAATAATATAAAAGTGGATAATAAAGCCCAATAATGTCCAAAACGGTAGATAATATAGCATGGAGCAATCAAAAATTATAGATATGTTGGAGACGTATCAGACGCATCGGCGAAGTCTACAAGTATCTTAAGGACACAATCTACCAGATATGTGGGTGTCAACATGAGTAATGGGAGATGATCAGCACCAGGAGGGACAGATCCATTGCAGACTTCATCGAGGAGTTAAACCAGCACATTCGTCGCTAGGAGAACCAAATGTGCACAAGCATAATAGATTTGAAGAAGGTGATGACAAGGAACGTGGAGCTTGAAGAGGAACTCAAGTGTACACGCGATGGATATGAGGAGGAAATCACAATACTAGTAGAAAAGAATGATGACTTGACGATGAAGCTAGGAGTATTTATGGGAGACCCCGCACTAGGAGGAGATGACGACCATCCCGAGGACTACATCATCATCGACAACACCGACTCCGACCCAGACAGTAGTGATGATGATTACGAAGATGAAGCTGGAGCAGATATCATGGAGTCTTCCACCAATAAAAATTTCTAGATGACCACCATATTATTAGTAGTATTACCCCGTGTATATAGTAGTAGTTCGAGTATTTTGTAACGGTAGCTAGATCGATTGTATGCTCTTGTTTGATTTGAGTGGTGTGATATGAATGTGTTTGTCTCATGTGCATATGGGTAGTGCTTTCTCTTTAGACCTCATTCTATTCTAATCTCTTCCCTCTAAACCCATCAGATGCCTCCGAGACGTGACCCCGGATTTGTCTTCCCACCAGAGCTCACACAGTTGATCCAATAGTAGAATGCCTTGATGCAGCTACTAGTCCAGAACCAAGGCAACAACAACAACAATAACAACAACCCACCGCCACCACCCCCCGTGGACAACTTAGCCCGTTTTCTGAGGTTGAATCTGCCGGTGTTTTCCAGTAGCACCGAGACGATTGTTGCTGATGACTGACTACGTATGATTGGAAGGGAGTTGACCACCACAGGTTGCACAGATGCGGAGAAGGCGCTCGTTGCCGCACACCAATTGGATGGACTCGCAGCCTCATGGTGGGAGAATTACATAGCCACTTTTCCCATAGCTAGTGTCACATGGGATCAGTTTCAGCAAGCATTTCGCACAGCCCATGTCTCAAGTAGAGCTATGAATATGAAGAAGCGTGAGTTCCGCAACTTACGCCAGGGAAACCGTACTGTGGGGCAGTACGTGGATGAGTTTAGCAAGTTAGCCCGCTATGCTCCAGATGATGTGGCCACAGATGCCGCGAAGCAGGAGAAGTTTATGGAAGGGCTGAATGATGAGATGAGTATGCAGTTGATGGTGGCTACCTTCACTAACTATCAGGAATTGGTAGACCGGGCCCTTATGATTGAAAGCAAACAGCAGCAAATAGAGAGTCGCAAATGGAAGTATGGACAACAGAAGTACAATTCTGGAGCTCACCAGAAGCCTCGCTTTACCCCTAACCCCGGAGGTTACACCCATAACCATGGAGGCCATACTCACAATGGAGGAAGTTCGCATAATCATAGTGGCCCAAGGAATGGGAAAGGAAATGGAGGAAGCAGCAGCCAGAACCGTTCCAACCCAGCAACTCCCGCCAAGAAGGATCTAAGTCACATTACTTGTTTCAAGTGTGGGAAGACTGGACACTACGCCACCGAGTGTTCTGAAGCAAAGAATGGAAATGGCAATGGAAGCTCTGGGAAGAAGCCCAACCCTTTCAATAGGGGACAAGTGAACCCGTTAACGTGGAGGAGGTTGAAGAACAGCCAGATGCAGTTATAGGTAAGTTTTTGGTTAAGTCATTTACTGCAATCGTTCTTTTTGATACTGGTGCATCACATTCATACATTTCAAGGGGATTTGTGGATAAGTATAAGTTGCCCACCAAAGTTCTTAAGACACCTATGTTAGTAAGCTCGCTAGGAGCGGAGTATATGGAAAGCCAAGAATGATTTCAGATGCCATTAACCATAGGTAGGCATGTTTTCCCCTCAGACCTAATAATTCTGGAGTCACAAGTATTGGATGTGATACTAGACATGGATTGGCTACTAATGTATGGGGGAAACATCGATTGCGCCAGTAAGTCAATTATGCGCACCACCCCGGAGGGAAAAATGATTAAGTATGTATCCAGGCATGCGCCAAGGAGGACCCAAGTAAATTCCCTCTTAGGAGTTGTTCAGGAGGAAGTGCCTGTAGTGAAGGATTATCCAGATGTATTTCCAGAGGAACTACCAGGCATGCTGCCGGATCGAGACATTGAGTTTTTGATAGAGATATTGCCAGACACCAGACCAATATCAAGGAGACCATACCGGATGCCCACAAATGATCTGTAGGAGATAAAGAAGCAGATTAAGGAGTTATTGGAGAAAGGTTACATTCGACGAAGTTCGTCACCATGGGGAGCCCCAGTGCTCTTAGTTGAGAAGAAGGATGGATCTTTGAGAATGGTTGTTGACTATCGTGCGTTGGATGAAGTGACGATCAAGAACAAGTACCCATTACCGATGATCAATGATTTGTTTGACCAGCTGCAAGGAGCTAAAGTATTCTCCAAGATCGATCTGCGATCAGGATACCACCAGTTGAAGATCCGAGAAAAGGATATACCTAAGACAGCTTTTACCACAAGGTACGAGCTATATGAGTATACAGTTATGTCATTTGGATTGACAAATGCCCCTGTCTATTTCATGAGCATGATGAACAAGGTGTTCATGGAGTTCTTGGATAAGTTTGTTGTGGTGTTCATTGATGATATTTTGGTATACTCGAAGAATGAAGAGGAACACAAGGAGCATATGTGTTTAGTCCTTGAGAAGCTCAGGGAACATCAATTATATGCCAAGTTCAGCAAATGTGAGTTTTGGTTGAAAGAAGTTGGATTTCTTGGACATGTTATATCCGGAGAGGGTATATCAGTAGACCCTACCAAGGTTCAGTCACTCACTGATTGGCTAGCACCCACCTCAGTAGGGGAGATCCATAGTTTTCTTGGACTCGCAGGATACTACCGGAGATTTATTAAGAATTTTTCCAATATTGCGAAACCTATGATGGAGTTGTTGAAGAAGGACACTAAGTTCAAATGGACAGATGAATGTGAGGCAAGTTTTCAGGAGTTGAAGAAACGTTTGGTTACAGCCCCAGTGCTGATTTTATCAGACATACGCAAAGATTTCCAAGTCTATTGCGATGCTTCTTGCTTAGTACTTGGAGGTGTACTTATGCAAGATGGAAGAGTTGTTTCATATGCCTCACGACAACTTCGACCGCATGAACTGAATTATGCCACACATGATTTGGAGTTAGCAGATGTAGTTCATGCACTCAAGACCTGGAGAAATTTTCTTATTGGAAACCGTTGTGATGTGTACATGGATCACAAGAGTTTGAAGTACATTTTCATGCAGAAGGAGCTGAATCTCAGACAAAGGAGATGGCTGGAGCTTATAAAGGATTGTGATATGAAGCTACACTATCATCCAAGCAAGGCCAATGTCGTAGCAGACGCTTTGAGCCAGAAGAGTTATGCCAATACCCTCGTAAGCGGAGGTTTTCTGCAAGAGTTAGTTGACGATCTCAAGGAGCTTCATTTGGAGATAGTTCCACGAGGTTTTGTCGCGGTAATGGAGGTTCAGTCAACACTATTGGGAAATATTCGAGAAGCTCAGAAGGATGATAATGAGATTGCTGAGATAAAGGAGAAGATGAGCGAAGGAAAATCCAAAGGTTTTCGTGAGGATGAGCATGACACTTTATGGTTTGAGGACTGAGTATATGTACCCAATAATGCAGAAATCAGGAAGTTAATACTACAGGAAGCTCATGACTCGCCATACTCGATTCACCCAGGAAACACCAAAATGTATTTGGATTTGAAGGAGCATTTTTGGTGGACTGGTATGAAGAAGGATATTGCCGAGTATGTAGTCGTATGTGATGTATGTCAGAGAGTGAAGGCAGAACATCAGAAGCCAGCAGCATTGCTGCAGCCTATGCCGATACCCGAATGGAAGTGGGACAAGCTTGGCATGGATTTCATCACCGGATTACCCAGGACACGATCGGTATATGATTCTATCTGGGTAGTAGTGGATCATTTGACCAAAGTGGCTCACTTTATCCCAGTAAAAACCACCTATACGAGTGCGAAGTTGGCCAAGATATATATGACCAGGATCCTATGTCTGCATGGAGTTCCGAGGACCATCGTATCGGATAGAGGGACTCGGTTTACTTCAAAGTTTTGGCATCAACTGCACCAGACTTTGGGGACTACGCTAGAGTTTAGTACAGCCTTTCATCCGCAGACAGATGGACAGACCAAGAGAGTCAATCAGATTCTGGAGCACATGTTGAGAGCTTGTGCGCTAGATTACGGATCCAGCTAGGATGATAATTTGCCATACGCAGAATTCTCATACAACAACAGTTATCAAGCTAGTCTGAAGATGGCCCCTTTCGAAGCCTTGTATGGAAGGAGGTGCAGGACACCGTTGATGTGGGATGAAGTTGGAGACCGTCAGTTGTTTGGACCAGATTTGATCAAAGAGTCTGAAGAGAAGGTTAAGTTGATTGGCGATAGACTAAAGGTAACTTAGTCCAGGCAGAAGAGTTATGCCGATTCAAAACGCAAGGAGGTAGTCTATGAAATCGGAGATAGAGCATATCTTCGTGTGTCACCTCTTCGCGGAGTTAAAATTTTTGGAGTTAAGGGAAAGTTAGCCCCGAGATTTGTAGGACCATACCGAGTTTTGGAACGTATGGGAGAAGTGGCCTACAAGTTGGAGTTACCCGAAGGACTGTCAGGAGTTCATGATGTGTTTCACCTTTCCCAGTTGAATAAGTGCCATGCAGAGATGGCCGATATTTGTAACACCCAAAAAATTTAATCATATTTTCACTAAGTAAAATTTGGTCAAACATAAATTTTTTGAGCTATATGACCTCAGTTATTAATTTCAGAGCTTTTCTATTTGTGTTTTACAAAATTTTTCCCTCTATAGAAGATTATTTTTGGGAAATGTTGTGGTCCTTGGTTGTTTTGTAAATCATTTCAACGAAATGTTTTCATAATAAAATTTGCCACAAGTAATTCTTTTAAAAGCATTTTCAATAGTTAAAATGCTTCTGTTGCACTACAAGTATTTTATCCGACAAAAAATATGAGAGGTCAGATCATGCCTATAAATCACATTTGAGCAAAAACCTAATTATATCTTTTGAAAATTTTGAGTGAAACATTCTCTTTTCAATTCTGTACCATTCTTGTGTTATAACTGCAACCCCAATTTTCCTAGATCCATTAATTCTGAAACTTTGCCATCTTGTAGTCCTTCCAACCAAAACCTTAACTCGAGGATATCAGCCCTATGTGCATCTTTTCAGTCCACCAAACATGCTACTGAAGTTTCTGTCCAGAATTGAATTCTGGTAAAACTTGCACTCGCAAGTTTCTCATCTTGCCAATATAACTCCACCACCATATCTATCATCTAAATAGACCCCATCCTGCCAATTTTCAAATACAGCAAAGCTTTCTAGCTGGCCCTAGCATTCTATCAAACACCTTGTGGGCATGACAGAAATGTTGCCACTTTATAACTTACAGCGGACACTTGGTCGTTTGGCCAAACCTGCATGTCCATCACCCCTCTCATACCTCGAAGCACCATACTATTGATTTGTAGCTTGTGTGTGTCCCTGTAGATGCCTCTGGCAATCTGACGAACACCTAACGTGCATGCACTAGGCGCAGCTAGAGCGTGTGTTTTGCACGCGTCGGCACCGAGCTCCTGCCGTGTCTCTGTTGCCTCCACCTCTCATCCTGATCCTCCTTTGGATCAGCCTGGCCACCAGGAACCTCGCCGACACCATCGCTTGGCCCCTAGCGTCGTCCATCACCGTCTACGACGACCAGGACAGCCGCCCGACGAGTCCTCCTTCGCCACGTCTCTGCTCGAGCCCCTCTTGCTTGAATGCAAATGGCTCGAGCTCATCCGCAGCTCACCGACCGCACAAACGACACACCGGCCACGCCACGTCCTCGCCACCGCCCTTGCGTGCCATCAATGGTCGCTGCCGTAGTCAGCTCAGGACGGCACCGCCCAAGGTGCGTGGCACGTCTCCGAGCCAGCCAGCGAGCCCTGTCATCACTTTAGGGAGCCGCCGTCCACACCAACCACGACCACCGCCCCTAACCACCCTCTCTACCTCACTAATGGCAATCGCCGCCGTGGCCATTCTCTGGAAGCCACGGCACCACCTCTCCCCCGCCTGTTCAAGCTCACACCAAGCCCGCTCCTACACTCAACACCACCTCTCCATCCTCTGCAAGCCACCTCGGATAGCCAAATGACCGGACATGGTCATCTTCATCCTCTCCGGCAACTACTGCCGCCACCACTGTTCGAATGGTTCTGATGCCGTCCAGCCCTCCCTCTCCTAAATTTCTTCACCAACAGACTCCTTGAGCACCAACTAATCCATCCCCGTACTCGATTTTGCCCAGGAGCCACCATAGGCAAAATGCCCAATGCGTCCCCGCCGGAGCTCCTCGGGTGAGCTCGCCGCGGGCGAATTCGTCCACCCCACGGACCATGGCAACCACCGGCAGGACCGCCTCGATCCCCCGAGCTCGTGGGTGGCCTCGGTTTCCCGTGTGGTGCCATCGTTTGCCGAAAAACCTCGCTGGAGCTCCGCCTTTGTTCGGCCAGAGAAGGAGGCGCGCGTGTCGACCGATCAAACCTGACCAGTGGGCCAGGATGGCCCACTGTCAATGACCCAGCACCGTGCCAGCTCGTCTTAAGTGGAGACGGGTTGCGTCGAAGTTGCTTTCCCGCGAGGAAAGCATATTCTCGCTAGTACGCCTCCGACGTCGCAGCCCTCCCACGCGGCTGGGCGATTGGGCTTGGCCCAGTAGCGCCAGGCGGCTATACCGCGCCTAGGGTGCATCTCTGCTCGGCTCATCACAGTAATATTTGTTTTCTTTTTCTTTTCCAGCAGATTTCAAATAATTCCACAGCAGCCATTTCACATTCAAATTCGATGTTTCAAATTTCTGCCTACTCCTAAAATCATTATCTATTTATCCAGAGAGGGTGAACATTTTTTCCTAGGCCTTGTTTTTGCTGGATCTACTAAATAGTCCATTTCCTTTAATATTCCAGCTTAGTAGATCCATAGGAAAATCATATAAACTCCAAATGACTTGATTCTTTTTCCGTTATCTCTCAAAATTCATCTAGTTTATTTTAGTTTTTATTTCTCAAATTTCCAAAAAAACTTTTATGTATTGTTTTAGAATTTTGTGGTAATAAAAATACTTTGAAAATAGGAAATGGAGGGGAGATATAATTTTCAAAGTTTTGGAGTGCACCCAATCTTTCCGCATGCTCAAGGCAAGCATCTTGAACACATGATACGGTGAATGCATAGTGTTTGTTTGCATGTAGAATTGAATTATGAATATATTCAACTCATATGAAATTTGCATAGTATTGCTCATACATGCACGATCCCCCTTGATGGTATTTTATCTTCATTTAAGCATCAAGTATAAGTGAGTACGGCTATTTTCATGTGCCATATGTGCCTGTGTTGGTCCAGGCTAATTTGCAGGAAGAATCAGTCACGAGAAAAGTGACTGTGAGACTGAAATCTTGTTGTGACGAGAATGGTCAGTGAGGGTATGTTGAGACATACCAGGTGGTGACCCTGTTGGGTACTGCCAAAGAATTGTATTGTGCTAACCATTGCAGGGAAACTTAAACCTCCTGAGTTGACCGTAGATCGAGTCTTGTTCAGGTAACCCCTATACTTCATTCGTGCTACCATATGTCCCTGCCAAAGGTATGGTATGGTTCAGTAAGTTGATAACCCCTTTCTTTCACACACCGTATAGAGAGGCCATAGGGAATGATACTGTTGACCCCAATAGTCATGTCACTTGGTCCGGGGGCATGAATGGCCGGTCTAGGACCGAAGCTGAATGTTCATGTTGTTGGAGGCCGTTGCGTGAGGACTTCCCACTTAGAGTTTTACTTTATCATTCTTTTGGGTGATCCCTGGCTTGATGGATTAAAACTGGTGTGTGCGGGTCAGGTGTGTTTTCATCCCAAAGACCGTAATCAGAATTAGTCAACATCTCAGGTTGACTAAAGAAATCCTTTACTTGTGGGTAAAGAGTACACCCTCTGTAGAGTTATATCTATTCGAATAGCCATGTCAATGGTTAAGGACTACAGTCTGGGTTGGTCAAGTGTTAGTCTTAGTGTCAGTCTCCGGAGGAAATACTTAAATTGACCATGGTTCGTTCTGCAGGGTAATCATTGTCACTGCTGGTGCCGTTATGAATATTATTGTTGACATGAATATTGTTGTGGACTAACCATTTCCTCTCATGTGCAACTGTGAGTATCTCTTGGGACGGCTAGTCCACCTGAATACTCATGTTATTTTCTTATAAGCCCTTTATGAGGCGTCGCTTCAGACACCCGACTGTGGCGTGTATTTTCAAGACCTCTCGTGGCATCGCTTGAGTTCTCGGGCGGTTCTGTCTCGGCCAATTCTCTTTTAGACACCCGTTTGGCATTTCTCTTGGAATTCTTCGGGCAGTCCAACGCCCGACATTCCGTTTCATTCCTTCGATTTACTAATCACATGATTTATTTTCAGTATGAATATTTGTCATGCCATGCTTTAATACTCAGTCAGCACATGCATGTAATTTAATTCATCATGAGCATATGCATCCGATATATCTTTTGTTCTTGATGTTTGCTAGTACATTCAAACATACTCACTAGCTTGTCCCTGGCTATTGTCTTGGCCAGATCATGACTCAGAGAGGAGCACTACGAAGACACCCCCGCAACCTAGGATCCGGAGATAGAAGCCACGCAAGATAGGAGTTATCCAGGTCAGCTGTTCCCGTGGGAATGGAGTTCCATCAACATTGGAGATCCACAAGTCACTTCCATCATCTGCCATTAGAAATCATTGTTGTACTCAATGGACCTATAAGGTCTTGTACTCAAATCCTTGTAATTGCTTGGAATTCTATATCAAGGAAATGTCCACCAGCATCAGTAATCTTGGGGCTGGTGATGCAACAAGGGTCGTTTACAGGGATTTATGTCCCGGAAATCTGGCCCCTACAACCTTGGTATCAGAGCCAGGCTGACCACTGGCTAATCCTATCTTAGCCTGGTCACTATCCCTAGGTTTCCACACCGCCATATCCTATTCTATCCACAGTCAAGCCCATCCTACTTGATAATCAAAAGTGGCCAGTCGACATCTTTTTCACAGTCGGTGCCCAGCCTATCATCCTAGGCCATAGGCCGTGCACTCGTGGCCGACACTTGAGTTGTCCCATCCACAAGCGTGTGATGGAAGACTCCACAGGCTTATAAAGGAAGCCTTGCCCGAACTCAGCACATCACAACTCTCACTCGCACCGTGATTTCCAAACCACCAAGATGCCTGGTCCCATCGTCCGCCATGCGACAACCGCATCTGAGCTTGGAGATTTCGTAGCGATCCTCGCCAATCTCACTTGCCGTGCTTTTGTCATAGACGAACCCCCAGAATATGTTGTGTACCAGGAACACACAAGTGATGCCATCCATCACTTCTGGGCCACACTGCACATCTATGGGAGGGGCACCACATCAGAGCATCCCTACCGGTTCACCGGGAGGACAACCTCCGACGAGCCCCAAGCAATCCAACATGCAACCCCAGAGGGTATAGTTCATCTCCGGCCGTTGTCGCCAAGGGTTAACACTCGCCCTTTCTTCTACTACCCTAATCATGACGGCTATGGTAGCCTGACCCAGGTCGCCACTGGTGACCATGAGTCGGATCTTGCTCTAGTGCATCTGGTGCACTACCTGAGGGCGCAAGAGGCACTATTCGATCAGGTCACTAATGACCTGATTGCGACCCGCGGGATGCTTGCTCTCCTGACGCGAGTAAGAAGTGAAGCTGCAACCGACACCGACACCCCGATAATACTGCTTGGGAGGCTAGTTGAGCCCCCAAGGTCTGCTCCTGTCATCTACCTCGGCAAATGCCTTCGCCTCCTCAGGGGAACTCCGTCGTCTCTTGGAGACATACTCCAAAGGGATTGTGACCACGAGACCCCATGAGGGGCATCATCGCTATCCCAACACTATAGCTCCCCATCCTACCCCGAACAACTCCAAAACTGAAGCTCACAAAGAGGCCTCGACATCTGCAAGACACGCCCAGCTAGATGTCAATGAGGTGGACTGAGTCCACCAGGAGTATTATCAAATCTTAGTAGTCTTGTTGTCTTGTATTTTCAAGGTAGCAATCGCATGGCGTAGTCATACGTCTCCGTCGTATCTATAATTTTTGATTGTTCCATGCCAATATTATTCAACTTTCATATACTTTTGGCAACTTTTCATACTATTTTTGGGAATAACATATTGATCCAGTGCCCAGTGCCACTTCCTGTTTGTTGCATGTTTTATGTTTCGCAGAAACCCCATATCAAACGGAATCTAAACAGGATAAAAATGGATGGAGAATATTTTTGGAATATTTGGAGAATTCCGGAAGAAAAATCCACGTGAGATGGTGCCCGAGGGAGGCACGAGGCAGGGGGGCGCGCCCCTGACCCTTGTGGGCTCCCCGTACGGCCGTTGATGCCCTTCCTCGGCCGCAAGAAAGCTAATTTTTGGAAGAAAAAAATCACGGCAAAGATTTCAGTCCAATCGGAGTTACAGATCTCCGGATATAAAAGAAACGGAGAAAGGGCAGAACTAGAAAACGCAGAAACAGAGAGAGACAGATCCAATCTCAGAGGGGCTCTCGCCCCTCCCACGCCATGGAGACCAAGGACCAGAGGGGAAACCCTTCTCTCATCTAGGGAGGAGGTCAAGGAAGAAGGAGGGGGGCTCTCTCCCCCTCGCTTCCGGTGGCGCTGGAGTGCCACCGGGGGCCATCATCATCACCGCAATCTTCACCAACAACTTCACCGCCATCATCACCAACTCTTTCTCCCTCTATCCAGCGGTGTAACCCCTCTCTTACCCACTGTAATCTCCACTTAAACATGGTGCTCAACGCTATATATTATTTCCCAATGATGCATGGCTATCCTATGATGTTTGAGTAGATCCGTTTTGTCGTATGGGTTAATTGATGATCAAGATTGGTTTGAGTTGCATGTTTTATTATTGGTGTTGTCCTATGGTGCTCTCCGTGTCGCACAAGCGTGAGGGATGCCCGCTGTAGGGTTTGCAATATGTTCATGATTAGCTTATGGCTGGTGGCGTGAGTGACAGAAGCATATGCCCGAGTAAGAAGGTTGTTTGCGTATGTGATAAAGAGGACTTGATACTTTAATGCTATGGTTGGGTTTTCCCTTAATGATCTTTAGTAGTTGCGGATGCTTGCTATTGTTCCAATCATAAGTGTCGGGGGTGCTGATCCCACGTACACCTATGGGGATCGGCGGACCGAGCCCCTTTTGGTTCGGCAGGGGGCGGAGAATGCGCAAAGAGCAGGTCGAGGCGAACGTACGAACGACGCGATCGGTTTACCCAGGTTCGGGCCGCACGGATGCGTAAAACCCTACTCCTGCTTTGGTTTGTATTGGTGTTCTTGCTCGGGAGCGATGACTGCTACAGTACACTCGGATGGCTAGCAAGACCGAGCGTGAGAATGGTTGTCCCCCCTCACTGTTGCGCATGGGCCTCCTTTTATATGTCAAAGGGGTCACCAACAGGTGGCAACAGAGATGAGGGTAAAAAGTTAAAAGAGGTGGTAGTTGGGCGCCACCGCTTGCTACAGTTGTATCATACCTAACCCTGACGGCAAGGGACAAAGGCATTAAATGCCTGTCTTGTGTCGCCCAGACAGTGCGGAAAGGGACCGTCAGGGATGCCACCATTTGCCACGATGGCTATCTTGTCAGCGCCTGCTTGCCACCGCATGCCCCTGGCTGCACAGCCTCCCGCCACGTACGCTAGGAACGGTCCCAGAGCGACACGTTGGCGGGTGAGCTGGAGGGCGGGCTGTGGAGTAGTAGCTTGCCGCGGCAAGCGCCTTGCCGCGGATGTTGTCTTGTCGCATCCGGGAGCTTGTCGCTCACCGGGTCTTGCCGGGACGCGTGGCGTGCTGCGGCGAGTTCCTCGGGATACCTTGGTTGGTCTTCCCGGCAAGCTCCTCTTGCCGGGGTCTTTGTGCTTCCTCCCGGCAAGCTCCTCTTGCCGGGGTCTTGGATACTTTGAGTGGCCTTCCCGGCAAGCTCCTTCTTGCCGGGGTCTTGCGCCTTGGCTCGGATACTTTGTCCTTGAATGGCTCCAAAGGAACCACGGAGGGTCTTGGCGGTCACCCGGCAAGCCTTGCCGCGGGGCACTGCGACTGCCCGTGCACAAGTTCGGGATACTAAGGTACCCCTACTTTAGTACACCGACAGGAGCCCCCGGGCCTGGGCCATACACGGTGCCGAGCGCTGTTGGGCCAGGCCCAAAACAGTGCACGGGCACGCGCGGCCTGGGTCACCCCGTATCTGATTCCGCATCCACCGCGCCCTCCCCGAGCGGCACGCGTCGAATGCGGCATCGTGGGAGAGATCGTGGGCGGTTTTCGAGGCGTCCACTCCCCACGATCACGGGGTGGGGAGAGGTCGCCTCGGTTCTGCACGCCTGCCACGCGGCTCCCATGCACTTGGGGTCGCGGACGGCGGAGGCGGGAAACTGGGCCGTCACGGGTCGAGGCAGCGGGTCGGCCCCAGCTCCCTGCTCTTCCCGTGTCTTGATTCGCTGAGCGGGGCGGTCGAGCCCCCACCTCGCTCCTTTATAAAGAGCGGGAGGGGAGGACGGAAGCCCGCATTCTTTCATCTTCTCCTTCCTTCAGCTTCTGCTCCCCTTTTTCCCATTCGCCATGGAGAAAGGGAACCCTGATCCCTCATCGGTGGCGCCGAGGGTTGCCGCCAGACAGCGCATCCCTCCCTCTCCCGCACCTGTGGCGGCGGAGCCAGCCGTAAGGGGAAGAGGTAGGGGGCGAGGTCGTGGACGAGGTAGAGGATGAGGTCGAGGCGCTCGGGAAAGAGGTGGACGGGGCGGCGCGCCGGCTTCGCCTCCGCCGGCGGCTCTTCTTCCCGCCGTGGTCCATACTGGGGACGACCCTTGCGAGTTCTTCGCCAGGCTGCGCCGGGCGCCTCGTCGTCGCCTCCGACTCCCAGCTCCGTTTGCGAGCGTGGTGGAGTTGGACCCGCCCGAGACACTGAGATTGCACATGAGGGGCTGTGGGATCAGCGGCACGCGAGTCCGCGTCGAATTCCCAGCCATCGGTGTGATGTATCTTGGTCGAGGGTGGAAGACGTTCGCCCATATCCACAGCTTGACGGCGGGGCTCACCCTCCATTCTAAGTTGATGGAGGGCGATCTCCTCTCCGTCAAGGTCTTCGGGTGCTTCGGCATTCGGGCAAGGTGCTGCGTGGACAGCTCCTCCGACAGCGAAAGCTCCTCCTCGAGCGAGAGTGACGAGGAGGGGAGCGACATCGACGACGAGGGTAGCGGGCGGCAGGATGACGGGTCCGACTAGGTGTCGGGCGCCGCTCCGTGCGGCACCGGCGACCCCATCATCCGTGTCGCCGGCTCCTTGAACTCCCCGGGTCGTCTCCTTGGGCGGCTGGCGTAGGGAGGCTGCGGAAGAGGAAGAGGGCTGGCTGCAAGGACGTCAAGTCGGAGTATGAGGGCATGGTGCCCTCGACAACGTGCTGACATCCTGCCGCCTCGTCTTCGAGCCCTGCTTCCGGCGCCGCCATCACCATCCAGCCTTCGGACGGCCCCCGGGATGTTCTCTTGGTGTCTTCTGGCACCCGTAGCTTGCCTAGGCGCTCCTTTTGCCTTTTCGCCTCCTTGACCTACCTCCTGAAGAGAGGGACAAGAAAGGGATTACGGGCATCTTATCTTTTCAATTTGTAAGCCTTCGGGCCTTAGTTGCATTTAAAACTTGTAATCCTCTCTTTCATGTTTTTCATCCTCTATGGACTGTACCTGTGTGGAATGTTTTTTTAATGAAAAGGGGATGCTTGCCGGGTCATTTTGTCTCGCGGGTAGAACCCACGTCAAGGAGCAAATCCTTGGTATCTTTCAGATAGACACTTCTTCTCCCGGCAACAGGCCCTGCCGTCTTCCCACACCGCTCGACCTTTCTCACGATTTTGACGGAGGCAGGGACGAGGCGGGTGCGGCCCCCCGTTTCATCCCTTTGCTGCCGCGACTACGACCAAACTTGGCCCCAGGAACGAGCCCCAGGGCCTAGAGTTAAGGGAGCATGGTAGTTTTCGGGAAGAAACGAGGTTTTGTATTCCCCAGTCCATAAGAGAATGCATGATGAGGGATGAAAGACTTATCTGAGATTGCAGCCCCCGGCAACTCTGGCTTGCCATGGGTGAATCTTGGTACTTGCAGCCCCCGGCAACACTAGCTTGCCGGGGTCCAGGTGCCGGTACGTCCTTCTTCTCCTCTTTGTCCTCAGGCGGTCCGGCAAGGATATGCGAGCCCTGCGAACCAAGGGAAACGAAAGAAAGGCAAAGGGACGCACACTCGACCTCTAAGTTAGGGGTTAGCCGCTGTTAAGCACTATCAACCCTAACCAAGGACGAGACTCGACCTAGCATGCATGCTATAACTTAGGGCGCCAGCGCTTCATTTACTTGTGCTTAGGGTCTGCACCTGGCTTTGTACAAAGGATTACATGCAGCAGCGGCAAGACTTGTACAAAAGGGTGGTTGCCGGACGGGGTCCGACAACCACGCCTTACGGTAAAACTTACGAAGATGCTCAATATTCCAGGAGTTGCTCACTGGGACGCCATCTTCGGTCTCTAGGCGGACAGCGCCAGGCCTGGTGACTCGTTTCACCCGGTAAGGACCTTCCCACTTCGGCATCAACTTGTTGGAATTCTTGGCGGACTGAACGCGCCGAAGAACAAGGTCGCCTTCCTCGAGACTTCTGGCGTTAACTTTGCGGCTATGATAGCGGCGCAAAGCTTGCTGGTAGCGAGCGGCTCGCACAGCAGCCTGAAGACGATCTTCCTCAAGGAGCAGCGCGTCATCTTGCCGCAGCTGCTCTTGCTCAAGCTCATCATAAGCGAGCACTCGAGGTGACCCGTATATGAGTTCCGTGGGGATAACTGCCTCTGCTCCATAGACTAGAGCAAAGGGTGTCTGGCCAGTGGCTCGATTTGGCGTCGTCCTGATCGACCAAAGAACCACTGGCAGCTCCTCGATCCAGTTGCGCCCGCACTTGTGCAGCCTGTCGAAAGTCCTGGTCTTGAGCCCACGCAGCACTTCAGCATTTGCCCTTTCCGCTTGACCGTTGCTTCTCGGGTGAGCAACAAAAGCGAAACAGACCTTGGCGCCAAGATCTTGGACGTACTGCATGAAGGTGCGGCTCGTAAATTGCGTGCCATTGTCGGTGATTATCCTGTTAGGGATCCCGAAACGGCAAACAATTGACCTGAAGAACTTAACTGTTGACTGTGCTGTCACCTTCCTCACTGGTTCCATTTCCGGCCACTTTGTGAACTTGTCGATTGCAACATACAAGTACTCAAAGCCCCGGACAGCTTGGGGAAGGGGCCGAGGATATCGAGCCCCCAGACCGAAAATATCCAGGATAAAGGGATCGTCTGGAGAGCTTGAGTTGGCTGGTGTATCTGCTTGGAATGGAACTGGCACGCTTCACACTTGGTTACTTGTGCAGTTGCATCCTGGAGGGCTGTCGGCCAGAAGAAACCTTGCCGGGATGCTTTTCCGACAAGGGCTCTTGCGCCAATGTGGTGACCACATATGCCTCCATGTATCTCTGCCAACAGCTTCTGTCCATCTTCCCGGGGAATACACTTCAATTTCACACCGTTGAGTCTTCTTCTGCATAGTGTGTTGTCGACAAACTGGTACATACTAGACTGCCAGGCTACTCTTTCCGCTTCTTCTGGTTCTTCGGGAAGTTCTCCTGTCTGAAGGAAACGGACGATCTGCTGCGCCCATGTTGGAGCCTGTGGCTCGACAACAAGGACTAAAGGGAATTCTGCTGCTGCGGGAACATCTGCTTCCACGGCAAGAGCCTGCGGCTCTGCCGGAGCTTGACGTTCCCCGACAAGCTTGCCGGAGCAAAACTTGTCGGGAGCGCCTGCTTCAACGGGACATACCCTGGGGCTTGCCGGAGCAGACTGCTCCTCAGCATTCTTGGTGTTGATTTTGGGGACTTTCTTGGCGGCGGCTTCGGGAAGCTCTGCCAGAAAGTAGTCACCAGAAACCAACTTCCTCTTCTTGCTCCGTCCATTTGGTGGCGTTACGGACGGCTGAGATAGCTTGAGCAGAAAAGTCCCTGGTTCCACAGGTAATTTAAGTGCAGCGTACTTCGACAGGCCATCGGCAATGTCATTCTAAGCTCTTGGAATGTGCTCCATCTGCAGGCCGTCAAAGTGCTCTTCTAGCTTTCTCACTTCGTCGACGTAAGCTTCCATTAATGGACTCTGATAATTCTTGTTCACTTGGCGGACGACAAGCTGTGAGTCACCCCTGATTATGAGCTTCTTAATCCCAAGTTCTGCTGCGATCCTGAGACCGGCAAGCAAGCCTTCATACTCTGCAGTGTTGTTTGTCGCTTGCTCCTTGGGAAAGTGCATCTGGACTATGTACTTGAGGTGCTCTCCGGTTGGTGCAATAAGAAGCACTCCCGCACCGGCGCCTTGCAGCGAGAAGGCACCGTCAAAGTACATGAGCCACTCCTTGCTTGTTTCCTTGGCGGGGATGCTTGCCTCCGGAATTTCTTCATCTGGGGTTGGGGTCCATTCTGCTATGAACTCTGCCAATGCTCTGCTTTGGATTGTTGAGGTACTCTCAAATTTGAGGCCAAAGCTTGACAGTTCCAGTGCCCACTCGACAATCCTGCCTGTTGCTTCTGGATTTTGCAATATCCTCTTCAGCGGAAAGCGGGTGACAACTGTGATCTCATGTACTTGGAAGTAATGGCGCAGCTTTCTCGAGGCCATGAGAAGGCCGAAAAGCAACTTCTGCACACCAGAGTACCTTGACCTAGCCCCTTGTAAAAGGGAACTGACAAAGTAAACTGGGCGCTTCACCATCTTCTTCTGTATCTCTTCTTGCATCTGCGCAGATCCTTGCTTGTCGGGACCAGAGCTTGTCGGGGAAGCCCCCTACTTGTCGCCGGATGTGCTTGCCGCGGTTGCTGGCTCGTCATCTGCCTCCCTCTCCGCTACTAACGCAGCACTAACCACTTGATTGGTTGCCGCTATGTACATCAGCAACTTCTCTTGTGGCTTAGGCGCGACAAGTGTTGGAGTGGAGGACAGGTATCTCTTTAAGTCCTGCAGCGCAGTCTTCGCTTCCGGAGTCCATTTCATTGGACCTGCCTTTTTCAAAATTTTGAAAAACGGCAGGGCGCGCTCAGCAGACCGAGAGATAAACCTGCTGAGGGCAGCCACGCAACCGGCAAGCTTCCGTACATCCTTGACGCGCTTTGGTGCTTCGATCTGCTCAATGGCCTTGATCTTGTCGGGATTGGCTTCGATTCCCCGCTGAGACACAAAGAACCCGAGAAGCTTGCCGGAAGGGACTCCAAACACGCACTTCTCGGGGTTGAGCCTGAGGTTGATCTTGCACAGATTTGCAAAAGTCTCTTCTAAATCTTGGATCAGAGTTGCCCTGTCCTTGCTTTTGACCACTATATCATCCATGTAAGCTTCTACATTTCGGTGTATCTGTGGCTTCAAAGCGATATGGACTACTCTGGAAAATGTTGAACCAGCATTCTTTAAACCAAAAGGCATCCATACGAAACAGTACGTGCCACATGGAGTAATGAATGCGGTTTTCTCCTCATCCTCTTCTGCCATGAAGATCTGATGGTATCCTGAATATGCGTCAAGAAATGAAAGCATATCACATCCGGCTGTGGAGTCAACAATCTGGTCAATGCGCGGCAAAGGAAATGGATCTTTGGGACAAGCTTTATTAACATCAGTGAAGTCAATACAAAGCCTCTATTTTCCATTTGCCTTGCGCACTACCACAGGATTGGCCAACCACGTGGGATGGAGCACTCCTCTGACAAGGCCTGCTGCTTCCAACTTCTTGATTTCTTCTGCTATGAATTCTTGGCGCTCCACCGCCTGCTTTCTGACCCTCTGCTTGACGGGCCGCGCATGAGGACAAACGGCAAGGTGGTGCTCAATTACTTTCCTGGGAACACCGGGGATGTCAGACGGCTGCCATGCAAACACGTCGACATTCACCCGCAGGAAAGCAACGAGCGCGCTTTCCTATTTAGGGTCAAGCGTGTCACTGATGGTGAAGGTACCATCAGTGCCGTCCTCCTTGGCGTACACCTTCTTGGTATGCGGTGGAGCTGCCATGGCCTTCTTACACTTGCCGGTGGAGCTCGATGGTGCGTCCTCGACGGCAGCGCAGCACTCCGAGGAGGTGCGCTTGCCGGAGTGGGCATCAGAGCTCTTGCCAGACTTGGTCTTCTTCGTCCCCCCGGGAGCTTCAGCGGCAAGTGCCTTGTGATCTGTCGCAGCAGCTGCTTCCCGGTAGATCTTGTCGGCGCAGATAAGGGCGTCCTTCTTGTCGCCAGGGATAGAGATGACGCTTATCGGGTCTGGCATCTTGAGCAAGTTGTAGCATAGTGAGAGGCTGCCATGAACTTGGCCAGTGCTGGACGGCCAAGTATGCCATTGTAGGGCAATGGGAAATAGGCAACGTCAAAGGTGACCCTCTCAGTTCTGAAGTTCATTTCGCTGCCGAACGTTACCGGCAACGTGACCTTCCCCTTTGGCTTGCTCCTTCCCGGGTTAATTCCTTGGAATGTGCCGGTCTCTTTGAGCTCGCTGTCGGGGATCTGGAGTTTCTGGAGTACAGCGGAGGAGATCAGATTTAAGCCGGCCCCGCCATCAACTAACATCTTGGTGACCTTGAGGTTGCGTATGGTTGGTGAAACCAACAGCGGCAAGCACCCGACCGCAGTTGTGCGATCAGGGTGGTCCTCAATGTCAAAGAGGATAGGCGTGTTGGACCATTTCAGAAGTTTGCGCGACTCGACAGGTGGCTCTGCCGCGTTAACTTCCCGCAGCCACTGTTTGAGTTGGCGGTGGGAAGTATGCAGAGAAGCACCGCCGTCAACGCACAAAACTTCCGTGGCTTTCTGGAACTCCTGCTCACTGTTCTCAACATCATCCATGTCTTCGTCGTCGTCTTCGTCTTCGTCCTTGTCGCGGCCGCGGGGAGGTCTGTCTCCTTGCCGCTGCTTGGCCTTGCCGCGGCTTCCTCCCTGGCCAGCGCGCTTCTTGCTGGCTTCTCCACCGCCTCCTTGGGCTCTCTCCTTGTCGCGCCGCTCGTACTCAGCTTTTTGTTGCTGGACAAGCTGCTCGACCCTCTTGTAGTTCTGGAGATCATGGCCTTTGGTGCGGTGAATCTTGCAGTACTGTTTGTCGGAGCCGTCCTGCTTGTCGGCGGCCGCCACAGCTTGGCAGTTGGTGCACGCGGCAACCTCCTTGCCGGAGCTGCCAACTTTGGCTTGCTTGGCGGGGCCGTCATCGCCGGACTGCTCAACGACTAGTACCTCTTTGCCGCTCTTCTTCCTGTTGCGCCTCCGGTTTTTCTTTGCCGGGGCAGCATCTTCACTGTCAGATCCTCCTGCTCCAGTGTCCTCTCCGGGGAGTTTCCTCCCTTCTTCAGCGCGTGCACACTTGTCGGCCAACGCGTAAAGCTCGCTGACGTCCCTGATCCTGCTCATCGCCATCTCCTCCCGCATCCCGCGGTTACGCACGTTCTGATGGAACGCGCTGATAACCGCGGTAGGGTGGATGTCTGGGATGTTGTGCTACACACGGCTGAACCTCTGAATATACTTGCGCAGGGGCTCTCCTTCCTTCTGGGCAAGCAGGTGAAGGTCACTTTCCTGGCCATGTGGCTTGTGGCCGCCTGTAAAGGTGCCGACAAACTAATGGCACAAGTCCGCCCAAGAGGATATGGAGTTGCCCGGCAAGTGCATGAGCCAGGATCTGACTTCGGGCTTGAGCACGAGCGGGAAGTAGTTGGCAAGGACCTTGTCATCTCGCCCCCCGGCAGCTTGCACCGCAATGGTGTAGATGCTGAGGAACTCTGATGGGTGCGACTTGCCGTCGTACTTCTCCGGCACGTCTGGCTTGAAATGCTTCTAGCTGGGCCACTGGACTTGCCGCAGCTCACGGGTAAACGCAGGGCAACCTACCGCATACGGCAAGTCGCCCGGTTCTCCAGGCGCATGCATGTCAACAGAGGGCCCAGCGCGCAGGTCTGATTGACGCCGCGCTTCTCTTCGGTGCTCGATGTGTGTTCGAGTGTCTTCTTGCTGTCTCTCATGAAGGACTCGGCGCTGATCGCGACGAGCCCGCGGATCTGATGACGTGGTGGAGCCGCTGTCGTGGTGGATCCGGCGAGTCGTCGATCTTGGCCTTCGGGGCGGAGAGTGCACAGTGGTTGCACCCTCACCAGTCTTCTCGCCACCGGCTTGCGCCTGGCTGACTTGCCGCAGCAGTGATGCGCTCGGCTGCCGTGGGTTGTCACCGTTAGCGAAGCCGATGAGGCTCTGGATAGTGGCCCTCCAGTCATCGATCTTCTCTGGCGCTGGAGGGTAATCTAGAAGCAGTTGGGCCCGTGCCAATGCTTCTACCGGAGTGGCAGGCGGTGGCGGCGAACGGTGCGAGGAACAGGACATGCTCGGACTTCTAACTATGTTAGAAGGAGCAATATCTTGTTCGGGCGACCGTGCCATGCTCGCGCCAGCATGCTGGCGTGCATGCTGGTCTTGAGCGCTCCAGGATCCGCCATCTTGATCTTGGCCCAGCAGACGTATGGTACCGTGGGTACCATGACGCTACTGGTCCCGCGCCTCCTGAGATGGGCGCGGTGCGTGTACGGACGCCGAGGTCTTGGAGTGCGCCCGGTCGTTGTGGGAGCCGACCGCGCCGCCGATGTGCAGCGCGGTCTTGTCCTTGGACCTGGCAGCACCACGAGCCTCCTCGTCGGCGCCCGCTCTTCCGCCGGTGCCCACTTCGCCAACCGTTCGCTCCGGCGATGGTGGGCTCGGCGCAGACGGAGCAGCTGCCTCCGAAATCTTCTTCTTCGGCGGCATGTTGATGGAGATGATGGAGATCCGGCTCGTGCGAACGCCGGGTCAGATTCACACAGCCTCGACGCACCCCTACCTGGCGCGCCAAAGATGTCGGGGGTGCTGATCCCACGTACACCTATGGGGATCAGCGGACCGAGCCCCTTTTGGTTCGGCAGGGGGCGGAGAATGCGTAAAGAGTAGGTCGAGGCGAACGCACGAACAACGCGATCGGTTTACCCAGGTTCGGGCCGCACGGATGCGTAAAACGCTACTCCTGCTTTGGTTTGTATTGGTGTTCTTGCTCGGGAGCGATGACTGCTATAGTACACTCGGATGGCTAGCGAGACCGAGCGTGAGAATGGTTGTCCCCCCTCACTGTTGCGCATGGGCCTCCTTTTATATGTCAAAGGGGTCACCAACAGGTAGCAACAGAGATGAGGGTAAAAAGGTAAAAGAGGTGGTAGTTGGGCGCCACCGCTTGCTACAGTTGTATCATACCTAACCCTGACGGCAGGGGACAAAGGCATTAAATGCCTGTCTTGTGTCGCCCAGACAGTGCGGAAAGGGACCGTCAGGGACGCCACCGTTTGCCACAATGGCTATCTTGTCAGCGCCTGCTTGCCACCGCATGCCCCTGGCTGCATAGCCTCCCGCCACGTACGCTACGAACGGTCCCAGAGCGACACGTTGGCGGGTGAGCTGGAGCGCGGGCTGCGGAGTAGTAGCTTGCCGCGGCAAGCGCCTTCCCGCGGATGTTGTCTTGTCGCTTCCGGGAGCTTGTCGCTCACCGGGTCTTGCCGGGACGCGTGGCGTGCTGCAGCGAGTTCCTCAGTATACCTTGGTTGGTCTTCCCGGCAAGCTCCTCTTGCCGGGGTCTTGGATACTTTGAGTGGCCTTCCCGGCAAGCTTCTTCTTACCGGGATCTTGCGCCTCGGCTCGGATACTTTGTATTTGAATGGCTCCAAAGGAACCACAGAGGGTCTTGGCGGTCACCCAGCAAGCCTTGCCGCGGGGCGCTGCGACTGCCCGTGCACAAGTTCGGGATACTAAGGTACCCCTACTTTAGTACACCGATAATATATAAGTGCGTATGATCCAAGTAGAGAGAGTATGTTAGCTTATGCCTCTCCCTCAAATAAAATTGCAATAATGATTACCGGTCTAGTTATCGATTGCCTAGGGACAAATAACTTTCTCGTAACAAAAACTCTTTACTAAAACTAATTTAGTTGTGTCTTTACCTAAACAGCCCATACTTTTTATTTACGTAATCTTTATTATCTTGCAAACCTATCCAACAACACCTACAAAGTACTTATAGTTTCATACTTGTTCTGGGTAAAGTGAACATCAAGCGTGCGTAGAGTTGTATCGGTGGTCGATAGAACTTGAGGGAGTATTTGTTCTGCCTTTAGCTCCCCGTTGGGTTCGACGCTCTTACTTATCGAAAACTGTTGTGATCCCCTATACTTGTGGGTTATCAAGAGCTTCTTCCGGCGCCGTTGCCGGGGAGCAATAGCGTGGGGTGAATATTCTCGTGTGTGCTTGTTTGCTTTATCACTAAGTAATTTTTATTTGCTGTTCTTAGTTGTTCTTTATCTTTAGTTATGGATATGGAACACGAAATACCAAAAAATAGGTGTACTTGCTGCTCATGGAGATGAGGAACCTCCTAAAACCCTAGATGCTCGTTATGTGACAGATATTATGGACTACTTTGATAATCCAGAGAAAACACCTTTCAATTTGGAAATGGGAGACACGTTGGATCAATGTGAATACTTTAGGGATTATCGCTTGACTCAAATTTATATGTTGAAGTGGTATGCTAGGCAACTATGCTTGACATATCATTATACTTGTTGCTCTAGGATGAAGTCTCCACACCTTCCCTTTTCATGCAAATTTAATGATAATGACACCTTGGCTTCTTATTCTAGAGGTATATATGACTACTATGATGTGGAACAAATAGAAGAATTTGTTGCTTTTATGGGTGCTTATGAAATTGAATCTATGTTCAAAGAATATGAAAATCTTTATGATGCTGTTTACATACCTGAAAAATTTAGCTATCCTTAAATATTGTTATGAGAATTATGAATACAATTCCGACATTGATGCGTTTATTGAGAAAGTCTCTGCTATCCAAGAAGCGACTAATATTTTGCAGGAGTCTATGGAAGAAGAAATTGATGAAACTATGAGCTCATTGGATCAAAAAGATGATGAGGAGAGCAAAGAACAAAAGGAGGAAGAGCGGATTAGCTACCCGTGCCCACCTTCGAATGAGAGTAACTCTTCAACTCATACATTGTTTAATTTCCCTTAGTGCTTACCGAAGGATGATTGCTATGATGACTATTATGATCCCGTTGATTCTCTTGAAATATACCTTTTTGATGATGCTTGCTATTCTTGTGGCCAAGATGCCAATATGAATTATGCTTATGGAGATGAACTTGCTATAGTTCCTTATGTTAAACATGAAATTGTTGCTATTGCACCCACGCATGATAGTCCTATTATCTTTTTGAATTCTCCCAACTACACTATATCGGAGAAGTTTACCCTTATTAAGGATTATATTGATGGGTTGCCTTATACCATTGCACATGATGATTTTGATGAATATAATATGCATGTGCTTGCTGCTCCTACTTGCAATTAATATGAGAGAGGAACTATATCTCCACCTCTCTATAGTTCCAACACGATAAAATTGCAAGAAACTGTTTATACTATGCATTGGCCTTTACTTTGTGTGCATGGATTGTTCTTTTATGACATGCCGATGCATAGGAAGAGAGTTAGACTTCGTAATTGATTGATATATGTTACTTTTAGATCACTAATAAATCACAAATCATTGTTAATTAAAATTGGCTTTGATATACCTTGGGATCCGGGTGGATTCACTACTTGAGCACTATATGCCTAGCTTAATGGCTTTAAAGAAAGCGCTGCCAGGGAGACAACCCAGAAGTTTTAGAGAGTCATTTATTTCTGTTGAGTGCTTTTATATAGTTTTAAAAAAAGAGGGGAACCCGAAACTTTTCAAAAAGAAAAGCGAAAGTGAGAAAGACAAGCATTGTTGAAGTGGGAGCTAGCCTTGAACTTTGTTCATGCTCACGGAAACTTTGTGAATCTTGATTACAGAAACTTTTCAACAAAAATAATTATCCCCTTGTACAATTCCATTGTATTATAAAAATAATGTGCCAAGGTTTGCCTTTAGGATGTTTACAATGCTTGTTGGTTTGTGCGGTGCAGGACAGAAACTTTGGCTGTAGTACGCGATT
Source organism: Triticum monococcum (assembly GCA_034509565.1). Lineage (NCBI taxonomy): Eukaryota > Viridiplantae > Streptophyta > Magnoliopsida > Poales > Poaceae > Triticum > Triticum monococcum. The sequence continues at coordinate 356,777,254 of CM067845.1, read as the reverse complement.
TTCCATTTTTTTACTAGAACGTCAAATGGTTCTGATTCTTTTTGCACTGTCTTTCTATACAAATTTTTTATTTTTACTAATTTTGGCAAAATTTTCCAAGTAACAGAAGTATGGTGAATGTTCAGATTATTACACACTGTTCTGTTTTAGACAGATTCTGTTTTTGATGCATAGTTTTCTTGTTTTGATGAAACTATCGATTTATATCAGTGGATTAAGCAAAGAAAAAGTTATATTACAGTAGCTGATACGTCTCCAACGTATCTATAATTTTTGCTTGCTCCATGCTATATTATCTACTTTTTCAGACATTATTGGGCTTTATTATCCACTTTTATATTATTTTGGGGACTAGCCTATTAACCGAAGGCCCAGCCCAGAATTGCTATTTTTTTGCCTATTTCAGAGTTCCCCAGAAAAGGAATATCAAATGGAGTCCAAACGGAATGAAACCTTCGGGAACGTGATTTTCGGAACGGACATGATCCAGGAGACTTGGACCCTACATCAAGAAATAAAGGAGGAAGCCACGACGTAGGGGGCGCGCCTACCCCCCCCCCCCCAGGCGCGCCCTCCACCCTTGTGGGCCCCCTGTTGTTCCACCGGCATACTCCTTCCTCCTATATATACCTACGTACCCCCAAACGATCAGATACGGAGCCAAAAACCTAATTCCACCGCCGCAACCTTCTGTATCCACGAGATCCCATCCTGGGGCCTGTTCTGGAGCTCCGCCGGAGGGGGCATCCATCACGGAGGGCTTCTACATCAACACCATAGACTCTCCGATCAAGTGTGAGTAGTTTACCTCAGACCTTCGAGTCCATAGTTATTAGCTAGATGGCTTCTTCTCTCTTTTTGGATCTCAATACAATGTTCTCCCCCTCTCTTGTGGAGATCTATTCGATGCAATCTTCTTTTTGTGGTGTGTTTGTTGAGGCCGATGAATTGTGGGTTTATGATCAAGATTATCTATGAACAATATTTGAATCTTCTCTGAATTCTTTTATGTATGATTGGTTATCTTTGCAAGTCTCTTCGAATTATCTGTTTGGTTTGGCCTACTAGATTGATCTTTCTTGCAATGGGAGAAGTGCTTAGCTTTGGGTTCAATCTTGCGGTGTCCTTTCCCAGTGACAATATGGGCAGCAAGACAAGTATTGTATTGTTGCCATCGAGGATAACAAGATGGGTTTTTTTGTATCATATTGCATGAATTTATCCCTCTACATCATGTCATCTTGCTTAAGGCGTTACTCTGTTTTCATGAACTTAATACTCCAGATGCATGCTGGACAGCGGTCGATGAGTGGAGTAATAGTAGTAGATGCAGGTAGGAGTCGGTCTACTTGTCTCGGACGTGATGCCTATACACATGATCATACCTAGATATTCTCATAACTATGCTCAATTCTGTCAATTGCTCAACAGTAATTCATTCACCCCCCGTAAAATACTTATGCTCATGAGAGAAGCCACTAGTGAAACCTATGGCCCCGTGTCTATCTTCATCATATTAATTTTCCAATACTTAGTTATTTCCTTTTCTTTTTTACTTTGCATCTTTATCACAAAAATACCAAAAATATTATCCTATCATATCTATCAAATCTCACTCTCGTAAGTGACCGTGAAGGGATTGACAACCCCTTATCGTGTTGGTTGCGAGGAGTTATTTGTTTTGTGCAGGTACGAGGAACTCGCGCATAGCCTCCTACTAGATTGATACCTTGGTTCTCAAAAACTGAGGGAAATAGTTATGCTACTTTGCTGCATCATTCTTTCCTCTTCAAGGAAATCCAACGCAGTGCTCAAGTGGTAGCAAGAAGATTTCTGGCGCCGTTGCCGGGGAGGTTTGCGCAAGTCAAGATTTGACTCCCGACAACGTGCCATTTCTAGCACCGTTGCTGGGGGGTCTACGCAAAAGTCAACATACCAAGTACCCATCACAACCCTTATCTCCCGCATTACATTATTTGCCATTTGCCTCTCGTTTTCCTCTCCCCACTTCACCCTTGCCGTTTTATTCGCCCTCTCTCTCTATCCGCCCTCTCTTTCTCTATTTGCCTCTTTTTGCCTTTTGCACTTTCTGTCGTCATGTCTGAAATTGGGGAAATTATTGTTGATATGGACAATAATAATATCATGAAAAATTCTGACGCTCCCGCTGAAGAACCCTCTATCTTACATACAAAAAAATTCCGTATTGGTAGTGGTAATATTATTGGAAAAGGAGTTATCCAAGATTTCTTTACTTGTGCCGGTGCTTTGCCTTCTATGGGTAGTTCTATCCTTCATAGAACTAGCAGTATTGCGGACGCTATTGTCATGCTTGTAATTGAACTTGAAAGACAATTTATGCACATGACCGCTTGCATACAAAGGATTTTCCTAGAATTTTCTAATATTGAGCATTCTTCTGTTAAGCGTGCCGCTACGATCTTTTTGGCTCATGAGTTCAGACTCATAATAAAAGAGGCCAAAGAAATCTTTGCACATTATAGAGTGAACGCTTGCCGTCCTCCCATAGAGGCTATCTTTTTTTATCAAGAGGAAATAATGCGTTTTCAATCCGTAGACTATGTTGCTTTCAATGAAAATCTTAGAAAACGGGTTCCTACCAATGTTTTAGTTGATAGAATTTCTAAACTTAATGATGATTTGGCCATTCGAAATAATGAACTAGGATATTCTCCTGAGTTTAGCCTCACAAGTTCTGTCAAAAGAATACTTATAATGATGAATTGGTTGTGCAATACAAAGGGCCAAAGGAGGAACCTATACCTCCCAAGGTTGATCTTGGGGACTTTTGTCCCATTAAATTTAGACCTTTTGATTACTTTTGCTTGCCTCAAAGAAAACTTGCTGCCGAACGTAGAGAATATGAAAAGAGTTTTAATGATCTATCTTACTATTATGGCAATACCTAGATCTATCCTTGCTTTTTATGCCTAGCTAGGGGCGTTAAACGATAGCGCTTGTTGGGAGGCAACCCAATTTTATTTTTATTCCTTTCTTTTTGCTCCTGTTTAGTAATAAATAATTTACCTATCCTGTGTTTTGGTTGTATTTTTTGTGTTTAATTAGTGTTTGTGCCAAGTAGAACCGTTGGGAAGACTTGGGGAAAGTCTTGTTATCTTGCTGTAAAAAACAGAAACTTTAGCGCTCACGAGAACTGCTGCCATTTTTATTTGGAAAGTGCTATTTAGTTAATTCTTTTTGTAGATGATTAATAGATAAATTCCTCACGTCCAGAAAGTTATTTTAGAATTTGTGGGGTTCCAGATCTTGCGCTAGTTACAGATTACTACAGACTGTTCTGTTTTTGACAGATTCTGTTGTTCGTGTGTTGTTTGCTTATTTTGATGAATCTATGGCTAGTAAAATAGTTTATAAACCATAGATAAGTTGGAATACAGTAGGTTTAAAACCAATATAAATAAATAATGAGTTCATTACAGTACCTTGAAGTGGTCTTTTGTTTTCTTTCGCTAACGGAGCTCACGAGATTTTCTACTTTAAGTTTTGTGTTGTGAAGTTTTCAAGTTTTGGGTAAAGATTTGATGGATTATGGAACAAGGAGTGGAAAGAGCCTAAGCTTGGGGATGCCCATGGCACCCCCAAGATAATCTAAGGACACCTAAAAGCCAAAGCTTGGGGATGCCCCGGAAGGCATCCCCTCTTTCGTCTACTTCCATCGGTAACTTTACTTGGAGCTATATTTTTATTCACCACATGATATGTATTTTGCTTGGAGCGTCTTGTATGATTTGAATCTTTGCTTTTTAGTTTACCGCAATCATCCTTACTGTACACACCTTTTGAGAGAGCCAGACATGATTTGGAATTTGTTAGAATACTCTATGTGCTTCACTTTTATCTTTTGAGTTATATAGTTTTGCTCTAGTACTTCACTTATATCTTTTATAGCATGGTGGTGGATTTGTTTTATAGAAACTATTGATCTCTCATGCTTCACTTAGATTATTTTGAGAGTCTTAAATAGCATGGTAATTTGCTTAAATAATCCTAATATTCTAGGTATTCAAGATTAGTAAAAAAATCTTATGAGTGTTTTGAATACTAAGAGAAGTTTGATGCTTGATGATTGTTTTGAGATATGGAGGTAATAATATCAAAGTCATGCTAGTTGAGTAGTTGTGAATTTGAGAAATGCTTGTGTTGAAGTTTGCATGTCCTGTGGCATGCACATATGGTAAACATTATGTAACAAATTTGAAACATGAGGTGCTCTTTGATTGTCCTCCTTATGAGTGGCGGTCGGGGACGAGCGATGGTCTTTTCCTACCAATCTATCCCCCTATGAGCATGCTGTAAATTTTGGAATGTTATAAACAAATAGATAGATTTGATTGGTTGATTGATTGTCTAAAAGTGAGTGAAATTCGAAACTTTTTGAAAGTTAAATGAGAGGGAATAAAAGGACTTTCCCAAACTTTCACCTTTTTCTTTTGATCCCCAAGAATTTAAATTCTTTTCATCACAAAACCCTGGAGAGAAGATGACATGACTTCTTCCATTTATTTAAATGACATGAGGTGTTGAAAATATTTGAATTTCATTTGGAAAATATTTCCAATTCTGAAACTTTACGCAACTCAATGACCCACAGAGAGAGTTGGGGATTTCGTTATTTTCATATTTGAGTTTTCTCAAATGTTGAGAATAGGATCATTTGATTTTATTTATTTTATCATCAATTATTTTTATTACAAAAATATGAGAGAGGGAATAAAATGACTTTCCCAAAATAAATAAATATTGAGGATTTAATAAAAAATCAAATAAGATTTTTATTTCGGAGTTTTTCGGTGTTTTATTTGAATTTAGGAAAAATGTGCGTTTTTCAAAATTGCATTTAGGGCCCAAGTAAATGTTCATCTTGTGCGGCTTGATTTTAGAAACCCGTGAAAATTTATTTCGGACTTTTTGGAGTCCGTTTAGTATTTCTTTTTATTTTTCTTCCGAGCGGAATAATTTAAAAAAAAACGAACCGACTTCGGGCCATACCTGAGCGGGACACCGCCCGGGGCAGCCTTTAAATAGCGCCGCCCCGAGCCGCCCCAGCCCATCAGCCCCGCCTCGATCCACGCGTGCCGCCGGAGCCGCCGCCGCCGACGATCCCGCCGCCCGAGGTTCATCGCGCCTCGTTTTCCGTGCCGAAAAAAGAGAAAAAAATTCGGCTTTCGTCGTTTTTCTTTTTCTCGGATTAAATCCGCGATTTTTCTGACCGCGATTCCTGATCCGATTTTCGTTTTAGTTTAACTTTTCGCTCGTTTATCGGAATCAGGCGATTCAAGCGCCTAGGGATTCGTCTCGAAACCCTTTATCCGTTTAAGCAACTTAAACAAGATTTTGCTATTGTAAAATTTGCCCTAGATCCAGATTACTAGAACGAAGTTGTTTTCTTTCGCAGTTTGACTTTCGTTGCTTCGTTCGATTTGATTCTTTTTGCCAACCGGAGTTCTTAAGTTGAACCTTCTGGTTAGATCTCTTATTTGAGTTTTACCTGTGCATTAGATGAGTACTTATTGTATGCTTGTTTGTTTTTCTGCGATAGAATACCCGGAGTGCGCCACCTGTTACTTCGAATCGTTAGGTTTCGCGGATCATGAGCAAGGCAGGTTCACACTTTGATCATATCCCCTTCATACCCAGTTTTCATTGCATTAGATCAAACCTCACACATTGCATGATTAGGATCTAATTAAATTGTGGGATTGGGAAGTAGTTGATGAGGTAGGAACCTATTGCCCTATTACTATCAAACCCATGGGAGTTACTTCTACGTGTTGCTTATATTGCTATGCTATGCTCGTAGACGTGGAATCCATGACAGATGTGAGATTGTTATTTAATGGTTCAACTTAAGGTGGCAACTTGAATACACATATGGGTGGATTGCTAGGGGCACCCAGGGGATATAGCAGTGGACTTGCCCGGACACCTGGGGATATACCAGTGTTGTCCTAGGAGATCCTGGGGATATACTATGTGATCATCCTACGGTCCGCCACCCAGGCTCAAAGGGATCATAAGATTATTCATGCTAGAAACTTCTGTGTGCAGCCACAAGCTATTATGGGCTCTAGCATAGTTGACTAAGTCGTGCGAACTCTTACAGTGGTAGACTAGCAGATGTAGGGGATGTAGGTGGTACGGTCTGCCCATCGTAAGGTGCTAGCGCTTCTGAAAGACTATGTCTCGGTCATCCATCTTCTCAAACACCATGTAGTGCGAGAAACCAAACGGAGGCGATCGAGTCTTGTGGGGAAAAGTGCGCAAACCTCTGCAAAGTGTATAAACTAATCATGGTTAACCGTGTCCCCGGTTATGGACATCTTGAGTATCTAGTTCTTGGATTATCCTGTTGATCTCATCATGTTACTTTAAAAGAATATTGTTGGGTTTTAATGATGTTACTTAATTGGGACTGAGAATGCTGTCAACCATTCTCAATGTTTAACAACCACCATGATAGTTAAATAAAGTTTATTCCTTTGAAGTAGGAAAAAATTGGCTTTTCGCAAAAACCTTATAACCATAGAGCTTTTCCACCAGCCAAATATGCATGTAGTGATAGCCATTGTTCATCATTCTCTATGGTGTGAATTTGCCAGTACATTCAATGTACTGACCCTTGTGGCTGCAACGTCTCATGTTGCAGGATTATCTTACGACGAGTAAGTGATACGTTAGGGTTACGATTTCTACACTCAACTTTGCCATTGGTGTTGATGGGAATCCACAACCTTGTTACTTCCGCTATTTTGGATTGAGGTAATAGTATTTAAGTTACTTTACACATGTGATTTACCTCTGTTATAAATCCTCGAGTACTGTGTGTGTCAGCATACCGATCCAGGGATGACACTTAAGCACAGAGACTTGATCCATTCGAGTCGGGTCGCTACACATGCGCGTAGTGATTGGTTTTTGATGACTTGTAGATTTTTGCAATAAGTATGTGAGTTCTTTATGACTAATGTTGAGTCCATGGATTATACGCACTCTCACCCTTCCATCATTAGTAGCCTCTTCGGTACCGTGCATTGCCCTTTCTCACATTGAGAGTTGGTGCAAACTTCGCCGATGCATCCAAACTTCGTGATATGATACGCTCTTTCACACATAAACCTCCTTATATCTTCCTCAAAACAGCCACCATACCTACCTATTATGGCATTTCCATAGCCATTCCGAGATATATTGCCATGCAACTTTCCACCATTCCGTTTATCATGACACATTCATCATTGTCATATTACTTAGCATGATCATGTAGTTTACATAGTATTTGTGGCAAAGCCACCGTTCATAATTCTTTCATACATGTCACTCTTGGTACATTGCATATCCCGGTACACCGCCGGAGGCATTCATATAGAGTCATCTTTTGTTCTAGCATCGAGTTGTTATCCTTGAGTTGTAAATAAATAGAAGTGTGATGATCATCATTTTCTAGAGCATTGTCCCAAGTGAGGAATTAAAAAAAAGGGGAGATAAAGGCCATAAAAAGAGAGAAAAAGAGAGAAGGGACAATGCTACTATCCTTTGCCACACTTGTGCTTCAAAGTAGCACCATAATCTTCATGATATAGAGTCTTCTGTTTTATCACTTTCATATACTAGTGGGAATTTTTCATTATAGAACTTGGCTTGTATATTCCAACGATGGGCCTCCTCAAGTTCCCTAGGTCTTCGTGAGCAAGCAAGTTGGATGCAAACCCACATAGTTTCTTTTGTTGAGCTTTCATACATTTATAGCTCTAGTGCATCCGTTGTATGGCAATCCCTACTCCTTGCATTAACATCAATCGATGGGCATCTCCATAGCCCATTGATTAGCCTCGTTGATTTGAGACTTTCTCCTTTTTTGTCTTCTCCACATAACTCCCATCATCATATTCTATTCCACCAATAGTGCTATGTCCATGGCTCGCGCTCATATATTGCATGAAAGTTTATAGGTTTGAGATTACTAAAGTATGAAACAATTGCTTGGCTTGTAATCGGGGTTGTGCATGATGACAACATTCTTGTGTGATGAAAATGGAGCATGACTAAACTATATGATTTTGTAGGGATGAACTTTCTTTGGCCATGTTATTTTGAGAAGACATAATTGCTTCGTTAGTATGCTTGAAGTATTATTATTTTTATGTTAATATGAACTTTTATCTTGAATCTTTAGGATCTGAATATTCATACCACAATTAAGAAGAATTACATTAAAATTATGCCAAGTAGCACTCCGCATCAAAATTATCTTTTTTATCGTTTACCTACTGGAGGACGAGCAGGGATTAAGCTTGGGGATGCTTGATACGTCTCCAACGTATCTACAATTTTTGATTGCTCCATGCTATATTATCTACTGTTTTGGATATTATTGGGCTTTATTATCCACTTTTATATTATTTTGGGACTAGCCTATTAACCGGAGGCCCAGCCCAGAATTGCTGTTTTTTTCCCTATTTCAGAGTTTCGCAGAAAAGGAATATCAAACGGAGTCCAAACGGAATGAAACCTTTGGGAATGTGATTTTCGTAACGAACATGATCTAGGAGACTTGGACCCTACGTAAAGAAATAAAGGAGGAAGCCACGAGGTAGGGGGCATGCCTACCCCCCTCCCCCAGGCGTGCCCTCCACCCTCGTGGGCCCCCTGTTGCTCCAGCGATGTTCTCCTTCCTCCTATATCTACCTACATACCCCCAAACGATCAGATGCAGAGACAAAAACCTAATTCCACCGCCGCAACCTTCTGTATCCACGAGATCCCATCTTGGGGCCTGTTCCGGAGCTCCGCCGGAGGGGGTATCCATCACGAAGGGCTTCTACAAGAACACCATAGCCTCTCTGATGAAGTGTGAGTAGTTTACCTCAGACCTTCGGGTCCATAGTTATTAGCTAGATGGCTTCTTCTCTCTTTTTGGATCTCAATACAATGTTCCCCCCTCTCTTGTGCAGATCTATTCGATGTAATCTTCTTTTTACGGTGTGTTTGTTGAGACCAATGAATTGTGGGTTTACGATCAAGATTATCTATGAACAATATTTGAATCTTCTCTGAATTCTTTTATGTATGATTGGTTATCTTTGCAAGTCTCTTCGAATTATCAGTTTGGTTTGGCCTACTAGATTGATCTTTCTTGCAATGGGAGAAGTGCTTGGCTTTGGGTTCAATCTTGTAGTGTCCTTTCCCAGTGACAGTAGGGGCAGCAAGGCACGTATTGTATTGATGCCATCGAGGATAACAAGATGGGGTTTTTATCATATTGCATGAATTTATCCCTCTACATCATGTCATCTTGCTTAAGGCGTTACTCTGTTTTCATGAAATTAATACTCTAGATGCATGCTGGATAGTGGTGGATGAGTGGAGTAATAGTAGTAGATGCAGGCAGGAGTCGGTCTACTTGTCTCGGACATGATGCCTATACACATGATCATACCTAGATATTCTCATAACTATGCTCAATTCTGTCAATTGTTCAACAGTAATTTGTTCACCCACCGTAAAATACTTATGCTCTTGAGAGAAGCCACTAGTGAAACCTATGGCCCCCGAGTCTATCTTCATCATATTAATCTTCCAATACTTAGTTATTTCCTTTGCTTTTTTACTTTGCTTTTATTTTACTTTGCATCTTTATCATAAAAATACCAAAAAAATTATCCTATCCATATCTAACAGATCTCACTCTCGTAAGTGACCATGAAGGGATTGACAACCCCTTATCGCGTTGGTTGCGAGGAGTTATTTGTTTTGTGCAGGTACAAGGGACTCGCGCGTAGCCTCCTACTGGATTGATACCTTGGTTCTCAAAAATTGAGGGAAATACTTACGCTACTTTGCTGCATCATCCTTTCCTCTTCAAGGAAATCCACGCAGTGCTCAAGAGGTAGTAGTACCTACAATGCCAAAACAAAATATGAATTGGTTTGCAACAGTACTTAGAGTAGTGATTTGCTTTATTATACTAACGGATCTTACCGAGTTTTCTGTTGAAGTTTTGTGTGGATGAAGTGTTCGATGATCGAGAAGGTATCGATGTGAGAGGAAGGAAGAGAGGCAAGAGCTCAAGCTTGGGGATTCCCGAGGCACCCCAAGTAAATATTCAAGGATACTCAAGCGTCTAAGCTTGGGGATGCCCCGGAAGGCATCCCCTCTTTCTTCAACAAGTATTGGTATGTTTTCGGATTCGTTTCATTCATGTGATATGTGTAGATCTTGGAGCGTCTTTTGCATTTAGTTTTCATTTTTATTTTATGCACCATGCTGGTATGAGATAGTCCTTGCACTACACCACAACACCAATGCAATGGCATATAATCTGCCGGGAGAACGCACTTAACATGGCAGAAAAACTGCCGGGAGAGAGTTTCTCCCGGCAGATAGAACTGCCACGACAACGGCTGCCGGGGATTACTTCTCCCGGCAGATAAACAATCCCCGACAGTTTTTCTGCCCTGACCTTTGTATCTCCCGGCAGACTCTGTGATGGGTTGGCACTACAATTCCTGGCAGTTTTACTGCCTGCACAAACATGTTTACCGGGCAAATAGTATGCCATCATGGTTTTTTCACAAGCAATCTAAATTGTTACGGTAGCATATCCCTTATTTAATATCCAATCAGTTTGTTCAAATAATCATGACATAACACACAAGTTATACATGTGGTTCAATCAAAGTTATGTGTAAGGCCTCATTCAATATCATAAATAGACCAAAATCATATATACATAAGTTTTGAGATAAAGAAAGATCATGACACACAAGCAAAATGAGGATACAGTGCCTTGGGTGCCAAAACAACAACCAAAATGAGCAGAGTAAAACTTTGCAATGTCTCTAGGTTCAACAAACAAGGCATATTACATATATACTATCACTCCACCAACTTGTAGATCTTCCAAACCTCCAGCAACTTCTGTATCTTTGAGAAACCTGTAACAAATTAGAAATGCAAAATGATGTTGTTTCAGATTTCAAATCGACATATGAAATATTTAATATCAATGTATTTATAGGAAAGAATCATGTTTATGGGGATACATATAATGTTCTCTTCATACAATTTCCTAATCAATTGTTCACAGAATACGTATCCACACATTATGCAACAAAAATATGATTCACACAGGGCTGGGTGCACCCATGCAGAGGCCGAAGGCTATATATCTTCCATTTGAAAAATAAAAGGAAGGGCAAGCTAGGTTTCATGAAGAACTAGGAAGACTTGATTACCCAAGAAGCCATTTTCACACATGGGGCTTAAAATTTCATCAAGTTGCAAAGTATGTTTTGACTACTACAAAAATTAACTCTGAAAGGCTATTGTGAAGGGTAAACCACTTGTGGTAGAAGTCCAGGCTACCATATTAAAAGTTTGATCAAAATCTCCTATCAAGATCTCCAAGTTTTCTAGCCAAACTTACATCAACTGAGAACAACAAAAGGGATATTGCTCGAGTGGGCAGAAGTACTGCATGTAAGAGATGAATACTACAATAAAACATCATAAGTTTAGGTGCATGGATATAACAATCCACAAAATTTAGGAACTCACTTCCAAGGAAGATCGTCAAAGAGCATCTAATCATCATCCTTATTCTCATAGGTCAGGACATACTCTTGGTCCCTAAGAGCATCTGTCCTAGAACAATTTGTGAGCCTATCCTTGTTGATGTTTTGCAGGAACATGTTTTGCCTGTAATACCACGATTTTAGTTACGAATCTGCTTCCTAGAAATATACATCAATTTTAGAGGAAAATAGAAAACACCTATAGTTACACAAAGTTCCGTAAGTAATGCTAGGAATATTACTTATACTAGCTAATTTCCTATGTGTTGCCATGAGAAAACATAATTAGACGTAGACACTGATTAAAGTATCACTGTACAACTTGTCGCATGTGCATTACTAATTCTAAAAACATGAAAGTATTGCCTCGACCTCAAGACATGTGAGTACTGATTAGCAAAAGCAATATCAACCTCAACCTTAAGCATGTGGAGTGAATGAACGAAGTGCCAAAGACCTGGAATTGTTCAACAAGATTTTTTTCCTTGAAAAGCCTGCGGAGAAAATTAAAGCATAGGACAAACGCATCAATGCTAAGTTAAACTGGAGAGGCCGGGAGTATGTGCCATGAAAACGCTGCACAATCACCAATTTCCACTTTAATAGTGAAGATGATTAACAAAAAATGTTAACACAAAGCAATGGCATATAAAACAATGATTTAGGAGAGAAAAGAACAAGAAAAAATATGTGGAACTTTCGCAGAAGATGAAAGGCTTCACCCTGACCCAATTTTGTGTATAATCTTGACCATTCATAATCATTAAAAATCCATAGGGAAATGGAAATTTTACATTCTTACATGATTGCTTCGTGTGGTACTATTAGCTTTCCATGCCGATATGAATCTGAAACTAAAAAATGCTGCTTTCTCCAAATGAGAGGTCAAGGTACTCAAATCTGCCAAAAAGATCTCATCATAGTGTATGCAATCCTGTAAAATAATACAATCAGTCTTCTTCATATACAAACTCTAAATAGAGGAGATGCAACCGATTTGTGGAGATGCATGTGGTACTGGATTAGTAGAAACAGTTCATTGAATAGTGAGCAGTGTTGAGGACATACCAAAACATGATGACCCAAAATCCAATTTCCCAATAGGTCAGGATGCATGATAAATTCTAGGAAACAAATCAGGCTGGAAAAGGTTGTCTGGCTCACAAAGGGGATTGTGTGAGAGGGTTAACCTGGAGAGGTGTGGTTCGGTTGGAAAAAATCATCTTGGGGAAAATAAAAGGTGGGACTCAAATTGAGAAAAAACATCGGTGGGAGGGGGAATCATATGAAAGGGTGAAAACCTGGAGAAAGGGTGAAAACCTGGAGGTAACGAACGCCGATAATGGAAAATGCTTTATAGAAGTTTCCCATCAACAGACTAACTGAACACAGGTTACCAAAAGTTGCTTCTTTTCCTCCAATACTGAATGAATGTTGTGAATGTCATATGTGTTCTTTTGCCTTTGTGTTCCTACCATTTAGGAAAGACCAGACCCACTCAAGTAGCAATAGACATCTCTAATTATTTATTTTTCTCTTTTTAAAAGGATGTTACAGTTAATCCTCATGAGTAATTATTTAGCGGTCATTAACTGCCTTGTAGCCATAGTTAAGCCACTGGGATTCAAAAGTAGTCCATGTATTTTTATCTTCTTGAGAGCTTCACTAACCCAAAAATGAATAAGGAAAATCTCATTCATATTTTCACATTTACTGCAGGCTAGATATTAACATATATTTTGCAATGGTAACTTACATCTAGAAACAGCGAAAGAAAGAACAGTGCACATATATAGCTGGAAATTATTAGAAGAAAATGAAAACAACAACACTCACCAGTGATGAAGCAGCTGAACATCTTCTCGATCACTAGGGAAATATTTTCGTATAGCTCGAGTTAAGTCTTGAGTTCGACCTTCCTTAGGTATGGGTTTCCATTCATTCTGACCTTGACATAGCAGCATCCTGCCTCGCTTCTACCTTTGTTCTCAACCTTGGTATTTGTGGCATTGGCAGCTAGTCCGTTCTTCCGGTAGCTCCCAATAGGCGGCCACCAACAACTTGCTCCCTATAGAGTGCATCACAAACACTTGCTAACAGATCAGATCGAACCAAGCATCACCTTTGATGCATTTTTTAAGATAGACAACAGTCTTGTGAACGTTAGTGCAGGCCATGCCACAGTCTACCATACAAGATACACAAGATAATGGGATGATAAATTTGGTCGTATACAGAAATTCCTAATTCCTAAATCAGTAATCCATGAACTTGTAAAAAGATCTCCAAATCTGGCTAGCTTTAAGTGCATTTTGGTTTTTACCTCTGGAACATATTTTGCAGTTTTACAAACAAAACAACCGAAATTTCTGCCTATGATTCAAGCAGGATTAAAACTCATTCCTGCATGATCTTTACTCACTCTTTCCTCCAGCAATGCAAAAACTACAAGCAAGAACGAACAGGTTATGGCGCCCAACAGTTTAAACGTCTTACAACCACATGAACAAAGCAAGTAAATGTCTACAACGGAAAACAACCAATGAGTGAGAAACTACGTCATGTTTTGAGAAGCAGATTACTAAAGAATACAAATAATATTCCAAATAATCTGGCCAGGTTTTCGCCAATCGAAGCTTTTGGTTAGTACACTGCATCTCATGATTAAAACTGCTGGACACTGAATAAAAAGAAAAGTTAGCAAACAAATCTCACCTAACAAATGCTCTAGTTTGGGACAAGGAAGCGGAGGAGGTAGAGCTGCTCGCGGGAGGGGACAGACGCTCTGTTGCTTGGGGCAGAGGACGTAGAGGAGGCGGCCTTGGTCGGTGCTCCGGTGACAATCCCTGCTCGGGGGAGGAAGCTCGGAGAGTATGGTGGTGTTACAGGACAGTGGACGGCGGAGGGCAGTGGTCGGCGGTGGAGTGGTTCGGCGACGGGGCCGGTCGGCGGCAGCTTAGATCCGTGTCAGATGTATGCTTGCCGATGGTGCGATGGGGTGTTGGGGGAGACGGAGGCAGTGGTCGGGGACTCGGGGTGGCTGGGGGTGTAGGTGGGGGTGCGGTGGTTGGTTGCGGTGGCGAGGGCACATGGCGATTGGGGGCGGCGGCGGCGGGGTGGAGGGCAGGTTGAGTTGATTTGGGGGCGATTTGGAGGAGAAGATGAATCGAGACATTCTTTTTTTTAAGGGATGAATCGAGAGATTGGGGCCTCGTACTTGGTTCTGTGCCAACATTTTCACGGCTCGTGGGCTTTCCCGAGCGAGCGTGCGCTTAGGCCCAAAACAATTTCAGTATCGTGCGCCAACGTTGTCCCGGCAGAAAATGGGCCGTGCTCTAGTTGTCCCGGCAGTTTTCTTGCCCTCTCACGTACACATGGTTACCGGCAGTTACCCTTCCCTTGCTGTTCACGTTCTACTGGCAGGTATTCTTCCATTAACTACTTCTACTGGCAGTAACAAGATTCCCGGCAGATCTTTTTCCCCTATTTATGTACTTCTCCCGGCAGTTAATTGCCCCCAATTAAGTGTTGTGGTGTAGTGTTGGTTTATTTATAGAATGCTCTATGCACTTCACTTATATCTTTTGAGTATGGCTTTATAGAATGCTTCATCTGCTTCACTTATATCATTTGAAGTTTGAATTTCCTGTTTCTCTTTACATAGAAAACCGCCATTTGTAGAATGCTCTTTTGCTTCACTTATATTTGTTAGAGCATGGGCATATCTTTTGTAGAAAGAATTAAACTCTCTTGCTTCACTTATATCTATTTAGAGAGATGACACGAACTGGTCATTCACATGGTTAGTCATAAAATCCTACATAAAACTTGTAGATCACTGAATATGATGTGTTTGATTCCTTGCAATAGTTTTGCAATATAAAGATGGTGATTTTAGAGTCATGCTAGTGGGTAGTTCTGGATTAGTAGAAATACTTGTGTTAAGGTTTGTGATTCCCGTAGCATGCACGTATGGTGAACCGTTATGTAACGAAGTCGGAGCATGAGGTATTTATTGATTGTCTTCCTTATGAGTGGCGGTCGGGGACGAGCGATGGTCTTTTCCTACCAATCTATCCCCCTAGGGGCATGCGTAGTAGTACTTTGCTTCGAGGGCTGATAAACTTTTGCAATAAGTATGTGAGTTCTTTATGACTAATGTTGAGTCCAAGGATTATACGTACTCTCACCCTTCCATCATTGCTAGCCTCTTCGGTACCGTGCATTGCCCTTTCTCACCTCGAGAGTTGGTGAAAACTTCGCCGGTGCATCCAAACCCCGTGATATGATACGCTCTGTCACACATAAGCCTCATTATATCTTCCTCAAAACAGCCACCATACCTACCTATTATGGCATTTCCATAGCCATTCTGAGATATATTGCCATGCAACTTCCATCATCATCATATACATGACTTGAGCATTCATTGCCATATTGCTTTGCGTGATCGTAAGATAGCTAGCATGATGTTTTCATGGCTTGTCCGTTTTTTGATGTCATTGCTACGCTAGATCATTGCACATCCCGGTACATCGCCGGAGGCATTCATATAGAGTCATATATTTGTTCTAGTATCGAGTTGTAATATTGAGTTGTAAGTAAATAAAAGTGTGATGATCATCATTATTTGAGAATTGCCCCATCAAAAAAGAGAGGCCAAAGAATCCTAAAAATGGGGGGGGCAAAGAAGCCCGCAAAAAAGGAAAAAAAGAAAAGAAAAAGGGGCAATGTTACTATCCTTTTACCACACTTGTGCTTCAAAGTAGCACCACGTTATTCATATAGAGAGCCTCTTGAGTTATCACTTTCATATACTAGTGGGAATTTTCATTATAGAACTTGGCTTGTATATTTCGAGGATGGGCTTCCTCAAATGCCCGAGGTCTTCATGAGCAGGCAAGTTGGATGCACACCCACTTAGTTTCAGTTTGAGCTTTCATACACTTATAGCTCTAGTGCATCCATTGCATGGCAATCCCTACTCCTCACATTGACATCAATTGATGTGCATCTCCATAGCCCGTTGATTAGCCGCGTCGATGAGAGACTTTCTCCCTTTTTGTCTTCTCCACACAACCTCCACCATCATATTCTATTCCACCTTTAGTGCTATGTCCATGGCTCACGCTCATGTATTGCCTGAGGGTTGAAAAAGCTGAAGCGTGTTAAAAAGTATGAACCAATTGCTCGACTTGTCATCGGGGTTGTGTATGATGTGAATATTTTGTGTGGTGAAGATGGAGCATAGCCAGACTAAATGATTTTGTAAGGATAACTTTCTTTGGCCATGTTATTTTGAAAAGACATGATCGCTTTATTAGTAGGCTTGAAGTATTATTGTTTTTATCAAATGATAGACTATTGCTTTGAATCACTCGTATCTTAATATTCATGCCATGATTAGATACATGATCAATATTATTCTAGGTATCATTCCACATCAAAAATTATCTTTTTTATCATTTACCTACTCAAGGACGAGCAGGAATTAAGCTTGGGGATGCTGATACGTCTCCGTCGTATCTATAATTTTTGATTGTTACATGCCAATATTATTCAACTTTCATATACTTTTGGCAACTTTTTATACTATTTTTGGGAATAACATATTGATCCAGTGCCCAGTGCCAGTTCCTGTCTGTTGCATGTTTTATGTTTCGCAGAAACCCCATATCAAACGGAATCCTAACGGGATAAAAACGGACAGAGAATATTTTTGGAATATTTGGATAATTCTGGAAGAAAAATCCACGCGAGGCGGTGCCCGAGGGAGGCACGAGGCAGGGGGGCACACCCCTGACCCTCGTGGGCTCCCCATACGGCCGTTGATGCCCTTCTTCGGCCGCAAGAAAGCTTATTTTTGGAAAAAAATCACGGCGAAGATTTCAGTCCAATCGGAGTTACGGATCTCCGGATATAAAAGATACGGTGAAAGGGCAGAACCAGAAAACGCAGAAACAGAGAGAGATATATCCAATCTCGGAGGGGATCTCGCCCCTCCCACGCCATGGAGACCAAGGACCAGAGGGGAAACCCTTCTCCCATCTAGGGAGGAGGTCAAGGAAGAAGAAGAAGGAGGGGGGCTCTCTCCCCCTCGCTTCCGGTGGCGCCGGAGTGCCACCGGGGGCCATCATCATCACCGCAATCTTCACCAACAACTTCACCGCCATCATCACCAACTCTTCCCCCCTCTATCTAGTGGTGTAACCCCTCTCTTACCCATTGTAATCTCCACTTAAACATGGTGCTTAACGCTATATATTATTTCCCAATGATGCATGGCTATCCTATGATGTTTGAGTAGATCCGTTTTGTCCTATGGGTTAATTGATGATCAAGATTGGTTTGAGTTGCATGTTTTATTATTGGTGTTGTCCTATGGTGCTCTCCGTGTCGCGCAAGCGTGAGGGATGCCCGCTGTAGGGTTTGCAATATGTTCATGATTAGCTTATGGCCGGTGGCGTGAGTGACAGAAGCATATGCCCGAGTAAGTAGGTTGTTTGCGTATGGGATAAAGAGGACTTGATACTTTAATGCTATGGTTGGGTTTTACCTTAATGATCTTTAGTAGTTGCGGATGCTGGCTAGAGTTCCAATCATAAGTGCATATGATCCAAGTAGAGAAAGTATGTTAGCCTATGCCTCTCCCTCAAATAAAATTGCAATAATGATTACCGATCTAATTATCGATTGCCTAGGGACAAATAACTTTCTCATAACAAACAACTCTTTACTAAAACTAATTTAGTTGTGTCTTTACCTAAACAGCCCCTACTTTTTATTTACGTAATCTTTATTATCTTGCAAACCTATCCAACAACACCTACAAAGTACTTCTAGTTTCATACTTGTTCTGGGTAAAGCGAACATGAAGCGTGCGTAGAGTTGTATCGGTGGTCAATAGAACTTGAGGGAATATTTGTTCTGCCTTTAGCTCCTCGTTGGGTTTGACACTCTTACTTATCGAAAATGGTTGCGATCCCCTATACTTGTGGGTTATCACGTAGTGAGCCTGTAAGTTACCCGTGTGCCATTGTTTTAAATGGTACTATGTGTAATCTAGCATAAAGGGTCGGCGTTTGGTGACAGAGTAAATGCTAGAAGTGACTGCCAACACGCATAGTAATATGTCACACTCCTTTTGAGAAGTGGTGTCCGAGAATTTGACTTGGACAACCCTATATCGGAGCCGATGCACAAGTCGTGCCAGCGCCGCATCATGTTTCCTGACCTAGGCACCTTATAAGGGGGTCGTATCCATACACCGCACCAGCCATGACCACACTTGAACATCGCTCTTCTCCATTCATCCTTCCATGTCTCACCCCGTAGCCTACCTACGAACTCCAGATGGAAGCCCTGGTAGTTTTGTTAAGGTTTTGTGGGATTTTACCTGCAATACCCTTGGTTCCAGCCACCCACCCCAGTACGAGTTGTTCAAAATGAGGATCACTCCTGATTCCTCGAAATACTGGGCAGTTGTGCACATCCCACGAGAGAATTTAAATCAAGGCCCTCCATATGTTGTCTTCGTCAGGAGATCCATGCCAACCTCAAGCATGGCTATTGAGGCTGCTGCTTATGAAGCATTTACCCGTCTTCGGTTCACTGTACACGCTGCCAGTGAAAGGAAATACTTCTATTTCCCGAGCCGCGCAGCTTCTGGAGCAGAAGCCACGTTCCGTTGTGAACGCATAGAGAGGGATCTAGCTCTGGCCAATCTCATTCAATATGTGATGGCCCAGGAGCATCTAACCCAGCAACTAATGGATTACCTCCATTATCTTGTTGTGCTAAATCCACATATTGCCATTGGTGGACAACCATGGCCAACTCCGGAAGGGTGTGTTCTTCGTTTACTTCCTTCACTTCCCCAGGAAGAAGAAGAATGTGCTCCAACACCGGGAACCCTTCCACAAGACCCTTTAGATCTCATCTTCGAACCATAGACGGTCATTATTGCTGTACCTAGCACTAGTTTACGTGATGCAACCATTGTATTGTAATTTAGGGCGTATGTCGTAAGTGCATTGCCATGACTGTATTCTGCATATGATCATTTGTTGTGATTTGCATTCAGTTCTTCTACCCTTAACAAATCTCGAGGACGAGATTTTCATTAATGAGGTTAGAGTTTGTAACACCCCAAAAATTTAATCATATTTTCATTAAGTAAAATTTGGTTAGAAATAATTTTTTGAGCTATATGAGCTCGGTTATTAATTTTAGAGATTTTCTATTTTCTATTTTACAAAATTCTTCCGTTTATAGAATATTATTTTTGTGAAATGTTGTCGTCCTTGGTTGTTTTGTAAATCGTTTCAAGGAAATGTTTTCATAATAAAATTTCCCACAAGTAATTCTTTTAAAAGCATTTTCAATACTTAAAATACTTCTGTTGCACTACAAGCACTAGTAGAAAAAGGGTCATCTATCCCGGTTGGTAAGGGCCTTTTGTCCCGGTTTTTGAACCGGGACTAAAGGGTCGTTACTAATTCCCTAGCCCTTTAGTCCCGGTTCTTACACGAACCGGGACAGATGGGCCTCCACGTGGCCGGTGCGCCGAGCCCAGGCAGGAGGGCCTTTGGTCCCGGTTGGTGGCACCAACCGTGACCAATAGGCATCCACGCGTCAGCATTTTAGGGGCTGGGGTTTTTGTTTATTTTTGAAAGGCGGGGTTGGGGTTTTTGGGGGGTTAATTTAGGTCTTTCATATATTGTGTTAGCTAGCTAATTAACAGAGAGAAGTGTCCTCTCTTATGTCCGTGCTTGGTCGATGCTATATATACGTATAGAGAGGACTATACACGCTAGCTAGTAAGCAAATGAAGGAAACAGAAGATCGCCATGAACATATGCATACAGAGAGAAGTGATATCGACCACCTCTCCTTCTCTGAGAGATTGGTCGAACAACTAGTTCTGTATATCTATATGACACTACCAGCTACATATATACAATAATTATCTCTTGCAATATAATCTCCTAATTATATATGAACACAGGGTCCACATAGTATTCTCCGTCTTCAGCGATCACGTGGTCAAGGAAGAATGCCACCAATTCCTCTTGAATTACTCGCATACAACCTGGTGGTAGGAGTTGATTCCGCATCCGAAAGATCTAATTTGAACAAGGGGGTCAATACATATATATATATATATGAATAAATGAAACTCAACACAAATGATGGTAATAAAATAAAATTGTGAATATTATTGCTTACGCACTTCATATTGTTCGTCAGAGTACCCCCGTTCACAGGTCGTGTGGCGGATGGACTCACAAACGTAGTATCCGCAGAAATCATTCCCTTGTTCCTGCCACAACTACTTTACAAGAAATAGAGGTCAATCAAACTGATAAGCAATGGTATTGATGAAACTAGCGCTTGAATCACTAGGAGATGCGCGGAACATGTTACTATAGTACTTACTTTCGGGTGTCTAAATTGCAGCTTCTTCGGCAGTCCCGGAGCTTTTTTGGTGAATTTTCTCCAAACCCTGCCAGACAAAGAAAATAATTATTTGATATCAGGGAATGAACAAAGTTGCTGATATGGTGGATAATGATCGATTTAACTTACTTCTCGAGCATTTGAGTCATGTCTGCATAGTCCTGGGGATCTTTTCGTCTCGAGTCTAAGACGGTTACTAGCCCCTGCTCAAGCTTAATCTCTAGGAGAATATAGTGGAACCTGTGCACGCATGCATAACTCATCAATTACATTACTATAACCTGGACTAATAAGGTAAACCGAATATGCACAAGACAGTAACACTCACTTGAAGATGTAAGGAAAGAGTATTATATCTTTGTTTTCATTTATTACCAACGATCGTAGCAAGTTGGCCTCGGTATCTTCAGCATGATATTTAACCTCAGATGCATCTATGAGATTTGTGTTAATGAACCCAATATAACCGATTTGTCTTTTCTTCAATTCAGCGATCTTCAATCTGCATAATATAGTGAGGATAATTATAAATACATGCAATGAAAGAGCTGACCTATATAGAGAGACTTAATGACATAAGTAGTACTACTTACAGATAGTAGCAAGTGACCGTTGCTCTATTGAGGGCCTTTTGATTGAAAAACTGGAAGAACTCCTCAAATGGAACATTCAACAGTTCAATTCCAATGAGGTCATGCTCCTCTCTAAGTCTCAGCATCAAAGTATTCCTCCCCCCAGACTCTATGCAGGTTTTCATGTACCAATCATGGAATCTTCGCATCATCATTGTTAGAGATCTTTCATCTTTGACGAGAGGCTTCCCGTACTCGTATTTGTGTTCCTCCACCTCCAAGAAATCATAATGTACATCGTCGGGCAGGTAATCTCCAAGATTGCTATAACCGGGCACCATCCTCGGATCATTAGCGACGATGTCGCTAGACACCTTGAGCAGGGGGCACGATTGGTTCGCTTGTTCGCCGAGCTGGGCAATTTTTTTCCTAGATCGTCGTTCTTTTATCCTTTGATCACTGACAGTACTTCCCGACCGCTCCACTTTGACAAATGTCTTTGCAATAATGCGCTTGCCTTTCGGTAGAGACTTTGGTGGTTTTGTCAGGGCAGCCAGAGTGCGCTTCGCTTTCACCGGATCTACCTTCTCCTCCGGAGGTGGATGTTTCTTTGCTTTCAGCCCTTGAAAGAAGTTCGTCACTTCAGCTCGCGCGATCTTCGCGTTCTCCTATGGGGTCCTCTTGTATGGTAACTTCTCTGGAGTCTTCATAGAAGGACCGAATCTGTATTGCCTCCCGCCTCTGGATGTACTGCTAGACGCCGGCAGAGCAGACGGAGCGGCTGGAGCTATCTTCTTTCCTTGCTTACGAGGCGGAGGAGAAGGACTACGACGCGCCGGAGCAGCCAGAGCAGCAGCGGGTCTCTTCCGCCCTTGCTGACGAGGCGGAGAAGGAGGAGGTTGGCTGCTCGGGCGCGCCGGCGCAGGCGGAGAAGGAGGCGGAGTGCCGCCACATGCCGGAGAAGGAGGCTGAGTACCCTGATCACTCACCGGAGGAGGACGCGGAGTGCCCTTACTCGTCGTTGGAGGAGGAGGAGGAAGCGGAGGCGTCCAGTTCGGAAGGTTGATGAGCTCCTTCCGCCATAGGCATGGAGTCTTCAGAGCAGAACCCAGCCGAGTCTCCCCTTCACCTGTAGGGTGGTCAAGCTGAAGGTCCTAAAATCCCTCCGTTATTTCGTCCACCGTCACCCTAGCATATCCTTCTGGAATCGGACGACAGTGAAAAGTTGCACCGGGTTCAGGAGGTCGAATAGAGCCGACAGCCGCCTTGACTTTGAAGTTCTGCGATTGCGTCATAAGGTGGCAATGCTGAGACTCCGTGATAGCATCCACGGGGTAGCTAGCAGGAGCCGTCAAGACATGCTCCGGCTGAAGCAGTTCGGTAGAATCCACGCTGCTTCTGCGCTGAGATGGCAGGGTAGCTTCGGGGGTAGTTTCGGCAGGTCGCTTGCTGCGAGCTACTTCTCGTTCCTCTAGCGCTTGAACCCTTTCATGCAGCATCTGAATTTGGGCCTGCTCCACTTTTTTCCTCCTCTCCTGGCATTTGTAACCGCCTGCATCCGGAAAACTAGCCTTCCACGGAACGGAGCTTAGCGTGCCTCGTGTCCGTCCAGGGTGCTCAGGATTCCCAAGGGCCATTGTGAGCTCGTCGTTCTCTCTGTATGGAACGAACATCCCTTGCCGCACTGCATCGATATAGTGCTGAAGCCTCTTGAGTGGTATTCTCATCTGCTCGTCCATCCAAACGCACTTCCCTGATACAGGGTCGAAGGTTCCGCCAGCCCTGAAGAACCAAGTCCGGCAACGGTCTGGCTAGTTCATTGTATCTAGTTCAATCCCTTTATCAAGCAGATCATTCTCAGCCTTGGCCCACTTAGGCCAGGCTTTGAGGTAGCCACCTGAACCCGTGCGATGGTGAAGCTTCTTCTTCGCAACATTTTTCTTGTTTGTCGCCGACATCTTCTTACTCTTTTCCGATGTCTTATGGGCCACAAATGCAGGCCAGTGATCTCTGATCTTATCATATTTGCCAATGAATTCTGGCGTCTCTTCTTTGTCGACAAACGTTTTCATCTCATTCGTCTACCTCCTGAATAGGTCTACCATCTTCTTAAGAGCATGAGACTTGATTAATTGCTCTTTAACTGGCTTCTCCGGATCCTCCTCTGGCGGTAGGGTGAAATTTGCCTTCAGCTCAGTCCAAAGATCATCTTCCTGCATATCATTGACATAAGACACCTCAGGGTCTTCGTTCTTAGGCTTATACCATTGGTGGATGCTGATCAGGATCTTGTCCCTAATAAGAACCCGCACTGAGCAACAAATGCTTTCTTTGTCCGGATGGGTTCAATTGGTTGGCCGTCACGCGCGATTGCTGTGATCTCAAACCTTTCATCCGAGCGCAACTTTTTCTTTGGGCCTCGTCTCTTTACCGAAGTTGTGCTCGATCCGGAGGGCTAGAAAAAGAAGAAAGATGAGAGTTAATTGATATGTGTACATACCAAAACAATGAATGCATCAATTAGCTAGTCAGCACAGGCTTAACTAATATATTTACCTGGCCAGACTCTGTTCGGTCACCGGAGCCGTCACCACGGGCTCCTTCTTGCACCAGCATTGGGTCACCGGAGCCATCATAATCATGTCTTTCCTCCTCCATTATTTGATCACCGTAGCCTGCTTCTTCACCCTGTTCTTCCAGACCATCATTGTCATTAAGATACGACAAGACATCACCTCGGGCTAAGATTATGTCCCCCAACACCTCTTCTGCTTCCTCATCTCGTCCGTTCTCCATTGTTTCTGCAAATATTACAACATGGCAATTACTACACAAACATGACAGCGTGTTGATATATTAGTGGCAAACGTAGACCTAGCTTATTCCGGGTTTGGGGTGGCCTCGGCAATGCTTCAAAGGTAGGGGCGCGGCGGGAGGGGGTAGGAGACCGACATCATTTTTTCTAGGGTTTGGGTGTCCTCAAGAGTTTTGGTCGAGCGAGAGGGCTGGGGGGTGCTCCCGTGGTATAAGTTATCACTGTCGAAGTTATCAGGGAGGGGGTTATATCGACAAGGACGACATACATACATGGGAAAATAATGTTATCGGGGAGGGGGTAGGTCGAACCCCCCCCCCTCGTGTTGAAGTTATCGGGACACGGGGTATATCGACAACGACATACCCGATAAAAAATAAGAAGAAAAAAAGAAGAAGAAAAAGAGGAGAAGAAGAAAGGAATAGAGGAGAAGAAGAAGAAGAAGAAGAAATAGAAATAAGAAGAAAGGAATAGAGGAGAAGAAAAGGAAGAAATAGAAATAAGAAGAAAAAAAAGAAGAAAAGAAAGAGGAGAAGAAGAAAGGAATAGAGGAGAAGAAGAAAAAATAGAAATAAGAATATTTCTATTTTTTCTTCTTCTCCTCTATTCCTTTCTTCTTCTCCTCTTCTTTTTCTTCTTTTTTCCTCTCCTTACTTATTTCTCCTCTTCTTCCTCTCCTCTTCTTCTTTCTTCCTCTTATTATTTTCTTCTTTCCTATCCTTCTTTTTCTTCTTCTTCCCTTCCTAGCTAGATATATAAAACTTTTCTAAAAATGTAACTTTTGCATATACTCCCTCCGTTTTTATTTACTCTACATATTAGGTTTGACTGAAGTCAAACTTCATAAAGTTTGACTAAGTTTATAGAAAAAATATAAACATTTACCATAACAAATCTATATGATGAGAAAGTACATTCAATAATGAATCTAATGCTATTAATTTGTTATTGTATATGTTAATATTTTTGTTGATACACTTTGTCAAAGTTCACAAAGCTTGACTTTGACCAAAACTAATACGCGGACTAAATAAAAACGGAGGGAGTATAAAACTTTTCCATGGATCATCATTTCTCATATATATCGAATATATATATCCATAGTCATATATAAAAACTTTCTATGAACAAAAAAACATTTTTGACATATATATTTAGCATATTCTAATATTTCCTAACTCTTTTACATCCAGAAAAATTACATAGATGGAAAAAAACATTAATACACATATGAACAAAAAAATACATATATAAACAAAAACATGCTCTGGACAATTTTTTATTCATTTTGAACATCTACATACACATAGACACATACATACACATATACATTATATATATATATATATGAACAAAAAATTAAACTAATAAAAATGAAAAAAAAACAGAGCCGGGGTGGGGCGGTGGCTCACAGCTGGGGCGGCTAGCGATGACGATGGCGACGGCGGGGGCGGCGAGGGCGCCGGTGCGCGAGGGCGGGACGGGGCAGGGGCTCGGGGCGCCGGGGCGGCGCGCGCGTCAGAGCAGGGGAGCTTGAGGCGGGCCGGCACGTGGGGGCAGGGCGACGACGACGAGGACCGGGCGGCGACCCGTCGGGGCAAGGGCGCGAGGCGACGGCGACGAGGACCGGGCGGCGACCCGTCGGGGCAAGGCGCGGGGCGACGACGACGAGGAGCGGGCGGCGACGGCGAGCACGGGGTAGGGGCTCGGGGCGCCGGGGCGGTGCGCTCGTCAGAGCAGGGGAGCTCGAGGCAGGGCGACGTGTGGGGGCAAGGCAATGGCGACGAGGACCGGGCGGCGACCCGTCGGGGCAAGGGCGCGGGGCGACGGCGACGAGGAGCGGACAGCGACGGCGAGCACGGGCAGCCTGGCGGCGTCGATGAGCTCGGCGTCGTCGGGGGCAAATGGTCGATGAAACTGAAAAATTCCAAAGTCCTGCTTATATACATAGAGTATTGGACCCGGTTCGTGGCACCAACCGGTACCAATGCCCACCTTTAGTCCCGGTTGGTGCCACCAACCGGGACCAAAGGCCTTGCGCTGCCCATGGCCAAAAGTTTAGTCCCACCTCGCTAGTTGAGAGGGGCTCGGAGTGGTTTATAGGCCCCACTGCGGCTGCCCTCTCGAGCTCCTCTCAAATGCAGGCTTACGTGCCTAATCTCACACTATGCTGTCTGTGGGCCTACTAGGCCTTCTGCGGGCCTGAATCCTGGCCCAGGTTGGGTTTGTAGTCGTATTCAGGCCGTGGTGGCCCAATATGTGGCGGTTTTTTTAAAAAAAATTCCAGTTTTTTGTTTTGTTTTTTGCATTATTTATTTTCTTTTGTTTTTTTGCTTTATTTTTTTAATTCTTTTTGCTTTTAGGTCAGAAAAATTATAAACTTTTTGTTAGTGCCATTAGTTTTCAAATTTGAATTCTTTGAAATTTGTTTGAATCACAAGTTTGTGATTAACTTTACTATAAAAATAGTTTTTTCCCATTTTTTGTTTTGTTTTTTGCATTATTTATTTTCTTTTATTTTTGCTTTATTTTTTAATTCTTTCTCCTTTTAGGTCAGAAAAATTATAAAATTTTTGTTAGTGCCATTAGTTTTAGAAAAAATATAAACTTTTTGTTAGTGCCATTAGTTTTCAAATTTGAATTGTTAAAATTTGAACTCTTTGAAATTTGTATGAATCACAAGTTTGTGATTAACTTTACTATAAAAATAGTTTTTTTTCCAGTTTTTTTGTTTTGTTTTTTGCATTATTTATTTTCTTTTGTTTTTTGCTTTATTTTTTTAATTCTTTTTTGCTTTTAGGTCAGCAAAATTGTAAACTTTTTGTTAGAGCCATTAGTTTTAAAATTTGAATTCTTTGAAATTTGTGTGAATCACAAGTTTGTGATTACCTTTACTAAAAAATGAGCATAGATGCGCCTATAGAGAGAATTCAACCTAAATTCGTAATAAGTTTTTATGAATTTTAGAGAAATTCACTATGAATTTAGGTCAAATTCCCTGTATAAGGGCATCTATTTTCACTTTGAGAGGAGCTCAATAAGGCAGAGAGGGACGGGCTTATAAACCGGCGTGAGCGCCCTTCGGTTGGCGAGGTGGGACTAAACTCTGACCGCAACGAGGACCAACCCTTTTGTTACGGTTTGTGGCACAAACCGGGACTAATGGTCATGGGCCATGGGCGAGGCGCATTGGTTCCGGTTCGTGCGTGGAACCGGGACCAAAAGGTCCAGATGAACTGAGACCAATGGCCCACGTGGTTTCCCTCTTGAGTGTTCTTGGTGAGAACATAGTTGACAAGGAGTGAACTGGGATTAATGGTATTACGAGGGCCGAACCATAAGACATTAAAGCATTTCAAATGAACTCTGAAAAAGTTGAAAGTTGGCATGGTATCATAATTTCACCCACATAGCATGTGCATGTACAAAACGGACAATGGTATCATACTCGTTTGTTACAAAGTTGGCATGGTATCATCATAATAGTTGCGGGAGAAAGTCTTCACTTTTTCTTCGCTTGTGTCATTTTCTTATTGCGCCGTAACCATGGATAATCTTCATCGTTTATCAGGATGCTTGGGTCAGCCTTGACTTTGAAGGGAGGAATTTCATGAAACTTTTAATAATCTTCAGACATGTCTGTCTTGCCCTCCACTCCCATGATGTCCCTTTTCCCTGAAAGAACTATGTGGCACTTTGGCTCATCGTATGATGTATTTGCTTCCTTATCTTTTCTTTGTCTCGGTTTGGTAGACATGTCCTTCACATAGATAAACTGTGCCACATCATTGGCTAGGACGAATGGTTCGTTAGTGTACCCAAGATTTTTCAGATCCACTATTGTCATTCCGTACTGTGGGTCTACCTGTACCCCGCCCCCTGACAGATTGACCCATTTGCACTTAAACAAAGGGACCTTAAAATCATGTCCATAGTCAAGTTCCCATATGTCCACTATGTAACCATAATATGTGTCATTTCCCCTCTTGGTTGCTGCATCAAAGCGGACACCGCTGTTTTGGTTGGTGCTCTTTTGATCTTGGGCAATCGTGTAAAATGTATTCCCAGTTATATCGAATCCTTTGTAAGTTAATACAGTCAAAGATGGTCCCCTGGACAACAAGTACAGCTCATCACAAATAGTGTTGTCACCTCTGAGACGTGTTTCCAACCAACTGCTGAAAGTCCTGATGTGTTCACATGTAATCCAGTCGTCACACTGCTGCGGGTGTTTGGAGTGCAGACTGTTCTTGTGTTCATCGACATACGGGGTCACCAAGGTAGAGTTCTGTAGAACTATGTAGTGTGCTTGAGACCAAGAATATCCGTCACTGCATATTATTGAGTCCCCTCCAAGCGTGCCTTTTCCAGTCAGTCTCCCCCTGTACCGCGATTTAGGGAGACCTATCTTCTTAAGGCCAGGAATGAAGTCAACACAAAACCCAATGACATCCTCTGTTTGATGGCCCATGGAGATGCTTCCTTCTGGCCTAGCGTGGTTATGGACATATTTCTTTCGGAGTCCCATGAACCTCTCAAAAGGGAACATATTGTGTAGAAATACGGGCCCCAGAATGACAATCTTGTCGACTAGATGAACTAGGACGTGCATCATGATATTGAAGAAGGATGGTGGGAACACCAGCTCGAAACTAACAAGACATTGCGCCACATCACTCCTTAGCCTTGGTATGATTTCTGGATCGATCACCTTCTGAGAGATTGCATTGAGGAATGCACATAGCTTCACAATGGCTAATCAGACGTTTTCCGGTAGAAGCCCCCTCAATGCAACCGTAAGCAGTTGCGTCATAATCATGTGGCAGTCATGAGACTTTAGGTTCTGGAACTTTTTCTCTAGCATATTTATTATTCCCTTTATATTCGGCGATAAGCCAGTCGGGACCTTCATACTGAGCAGGCATTCAAAAAAGATTTCTTTCTCTTCTTTCGTAAGAGCGTAGCTGGCAGGACCTTCATACTGCTTCGGAGGCATGCCGTCTTTTTCGTGGAAATGTTGCAGGTCCTCCCGTGCCTCAGGTGTATATTTTGTCTTCCCATACACGCCCAAGAAGCCTAGCAGGTTCACGCAAAGGTTCTTCGTCACGTGCATCACATAGATTGAAGTGCGGACCTCTAGGTCTTTCCAGTAGGATAGGTCCCAAAATATAGATTTCTTCTTCCACATGGGTGTGTGTCCCTCAGCGTCATTCGGAACAGCTAGTCCGCCTGGACCCTTTCCAAAGATTACGTGTAAATCATTGACCATAGCAAGTACGTGATCACCGGTACGCATGGCGGGCTTCCTCCGGTGATCTGCCTCGCCTTTGAAATGCTTGCCTTTCTTTCGACATTGATGGTTGGTCGGGAGAAATCGACGATGGCCCAGGTACACATTCTTCCTGCATTTGTTCAGGTATATACTTTCAGTTTCATCTAAACAGTGCGTGCATGCGTGGTATCCCTTGTTTGTCTGTCCTGAAAGGTTACTGAGAGCGGGCCAATCGTTGATGGTTACAAACAGCAACGCGTGCAGGTTAAATTCCTCATGTTTGTGCTCATCCCATGTACGTACACCGTTTTCATTCCATAGCTGTAAAAGTTCTTCAACTAATGGCCTTAGGTACACATCAATGTTGTTGCCGGGTTGCTTAGGGCCTTGGATGAGAACTGGCATCATAATGAACTTCCGCTTCATGTACATCCAAGGAGGAAGGTTATACATACATAGAGTCACGGGCCAGGTGATGTGATTGCTACTCTGCTCCCTGAAAGGATTAATGCCATCCGCGCTTAAACCAAACCATACGTTCCTTGGGTCACTTGCAAACTCATCCCAGTACTTTCTCTTGATTTTTCTCCACTGCGACCCGTCAGCAGGTGCTCTCAACTTCTCGTCTTTCTTACGGTCCTCACTGTGCCATCGCATCAACTTGGCATGCTCTTCGTTTCTGAACAGACGTTTCAACCGTGGTATTATAGGAGCATACCACATCACCTTCGCAGGAACCCTCTTCCTGTGGGGCTCACCGTCAACATCAGCAGGGTCATCTCGTCTGATCTTATACCACAATGCACCGCATACCGGGCATGCGTTCAGATCCTTGTACGCACCGCGGTAGATGATGCAGTCATTAGGGCACACATGTATCTTCTGCACCTCCAATCCTAGAGGGCATACGACCTTCTTTGCTGCGTATGTACTGTCGGGCAACTCTTTATCCTTTGGAAGCTTCTTCTTCAATATTTTCAGTAGCTTCTCAAATCCTTTGTCAGGCACAACATTCTCTGCCTTCCACTGTAGCAATTCCAATATGGTACCGAGCTTTGTGTTGCCATCTTCGCAATTGGGGTACAACCCTTTTTTGTGATCATCTAACATGTGGTCGAACTTCAGCTTCTCCTTTTGACTTTCACATTGCGTCCTTGCATCGACAATGACCCGGCGGAGATCATCATCATCGGGCACATCGTCTAGTTCCTCTTGATCTTCAGTAGCTTCCCCCGTTGCAGCATCATTGGGCACATCATCTGGTTCCTCTTGATCTTCAGCAGCTTTCCCCGTTGCAGCATCACCGTATTCAGGGGGCACATAGTTGTCATCGTCCTCTTCTTCTTTGCCATCTTCCATCATAACCCCTATTTCTCCGTGCCTCGTCCAAACATTATAGTGTGGCATGAAACCCTTGTAAAGAAGGTGGGTGTGAAGGATTTTCCAGTTAGAGTAAGACTTCGTATTCCCACATTTAGGGCATGGACAACACATAAAATCATTCTGCTTGTTTGCCTCAGCCACTTCGAGAAAATCATGCACGCCCTTAATGTACTCGGAGGTGTGTCTGTCACCGTACATCCATTGCCGGTTCATCTGCGTGCATTATATATAATTAAGTGTGTCAAAAACCATTACAGAACATCATGAATAGATAATTAAGTGTCCAAATTAATAGAAGGTCATCATCACATTAAAACCAAAGTACATACATAGTTCTCATATAACAACATATAGCTCTCCAGAGCATCTAATTAATTAAAGCATACATTGAAACTATGTAAAACATTTCAATGCGAAAACAAATGCGATCATAATCGCAACCAAGGTAACAATTGATCCAATAGCATAATGATACCAAGCCTCGGTATGAATGGCATATTTTCTAATCTTTCTAATCTTCAAGCGCATTGCATCCATCTTGATCTTGTGATCATCGACGACATCCGCAACATGCAACTCCAATATCATCTTCTCCTCCTCAATTTTTTTTATTTTTTCCTTCAAGTATTTGTTTTCTTCTTCAACTAAATTTAACCTCTCGACAATAGGGTCGGTTGGAATTTCTGGTTCAACTACCTCCTACATAAATAAAATCTATGTCACGTTGGTCGGCATAATTGTCATAAACAATAAATGAACCAAGTAGTTATAAAAAGATAATATATACCACATCCGAATCATAGACAGGACGAGGGCCGACGGGGGCGGATACCAAAACCATCGCACTATATAATACCAAGCAATAAAATAGTAAGAAAATTAGACAAGTATCTATCTAAAGTAAGAATTCTTTTCTTTCAGAAAGAAGATAAGAACAAGAGGCTCACCATGGTGGTGCCGGCGACGAGATCGGCGCGGGCGATCGACGGTGGTGAAGACGGGAATGGGACGTGCGGGCCGCTAAACCTAGAAAAATCTCGAGGAAAATGGAGCTTTGAGGTCGAGCTTCGAGAGGAGAAAGCTTAACTACTGTGGCTCGGGCATTTCATCGAACACCTCATGTGCATAGGAGGTGAGGTAGAGCACCACAAAGCCCTCCCCTTGCCGGCCAGAGAAAAACAGAGCACTGGAGTGCCCTGCTCGTGGGCGAGGGGTATATATAGGCACCTCATTGGTCCCGGTTCATGGCATGAACCGGGACTAAAGGGCAGCCCATGGTCTCGGTTCAAGCCACCAACCGGGACCAATGGTGGTGGGCCAGGAGCGAGGCTCATTGGTCCCGGTTCGTCCCACCAACCAGGACCAAAGGGGCCAGACGAACCGGGACCAATGCCCCCACGAGGCCCGGTAGGCCCCTGGACTCACGAACCGGGACCAATACCCCCATGGGTCCCAGTTCTGGACTGAACCGGGACTAATGGGCTGACCCGGCCTGAACCAAAGCCCTCTTTTCTACTAGTGAAGTATTTTAAATAATTGTTTCAAAATCCCACAAAAATAATGAGAGGTCAGATGATGCCTATAAATCACTTTTGAGCAAAAACCTAATTATATCTTTTGAAAAATTTGAGTGAAACATCCTCTTTTCAATCCTGTCCCATTCTTGAGTTATAACTGCAACCCCAATTTTCCTAGATCCATTAATTCTGAAAATTTGCCATCTTGTAGTCCTTCCAACCAAAACCTTAACTCCAGGATATCAGCTCTATGTGCATCTTTTAAGTCCACCAAACATGCTACTGAAGTTTTTGTCCAGAACTGAATTCCGGTAAAACTTGCACTAGCAAGTTTCTCATCTTGCCAATATAACTCCACCACCATCTCTATCATCTAAATAGACCCCATCCTGCCAATTTTCAAATACAGAAAAGCTTTCTAGCTGGCCCTAGCATTCTTTCAAACACCTTGTGGGCATGACAGAAATGTTGCCACTTTGTAACTTACATTGGACACTTGGTCGTTTGGCCAAACCAGCATGTCCATCACCCCTCTCATACCTAGAAGCACCATCCTGTTGATTTGTAGCTCGTGTGTGTCCCCGTAGATGCCACTGGAAATATGCGAACACCTAACGTGCATGCACCGGGTGCGGCTAGAGCGTGTGTTTTGCACGTGTCGGCACCGAGCTCCTGTCGTGTCTCTGTTGCCTCCAGCTCTCATCATGATCCTCCTCTGGATCAGCCTGGCCACCAGGAACCTTGCCGACAACCTCGCTTGGCCCCTAGCGCCGTCCATCACTGTCTGCGACAACCAGGACCGCCGCCCGATGAGTCCTTCGCCACGTCTCTGCTCGAGCCCCTCTCACTTGAATGCGAATGGCTCGAGCTCATCCGCAGCTCACCGATTGCACAAACGACACACCGGCCACGCCACGTCCTCGCCACCGCCCTCGCCTGCCATCAATTGTCGCCACCGTAGTCAGCTCGGGACGGCACTACCCAAGGTGCGTGGCACATCTCCGAGCCAGCCAGCGAGTCTTGTCATCACTGCAGGGAGCCGCCGTCCACACCAACCACGGCCACCGCCCCTAACCACCCTCTCTACCTCACTAATGGCAACCACCGCCATGGCCATTCTCTAGAAGCCACGACACCACCTCTCCCCCGCCTATTTAAGCTCACCCCGGGCCCGCTCCTACACTCACCACCACCTCTCCATCCTCTGCAAGCCACCTCGGATAGCCAAATGACCGGAGATGGTCGTCTTCATCCTCTCTGGCAACTACTGCTGCCGCCACTGTTCGGATGGTTCCGACGCTGTCCGGCCCTCCCTCTCCCAAATTTCTTCACCAACAAACTCCTTGAGCACCTCTTAATCCATCCCCGCACTCGATTTTGCCCGGGAGCCACCATAGGCGAAACGCCCAATCCGTCCCCGCCGGAGCTCCTCGGTTGAGCTCACCGCCGGTGAATTCGTCCACCCCACGGACCATGGTGACCACCAGCGGGACCGCCTCGACCTCCTGAGCTCGTGGGTGGCCTTGGTTTCCCGTGTGGTGCCATCTTCGCTGGCAAACCTCGCCAGAGCTCCGCCTCTATTCGGCCAGAGAAGGAGGCATGCGTGTGGGCCGGTCAAACCTGACCAGTGGGCCAGGCGGGCCCACTGTCAGTGACCCAACGTTGTGCCAGCTCGTCTTAAGTGGAGACGGGTTGCGTTGAAGTTGCTTTCCCGTGAGGAAAGCGTATTCTCGCTAGTATGCCTTCAATGTCGTAGCCCTCCCGCGCGGCTGGGCGTTGGACTTGGCCCAGTAGCACCAGGCGGCTATACCGCGCCTAGGGTGCATCTCTGCTCGGCCCATCACAGTAATATTTGTTTTCCTTTTCTTTTCCAACAGATTTCAAATAATTCCACAGCAGCCATTTCACATCCAGATTCGATGATTCAAATTTCTGCCTACTCCTAAAATCATTATCTATTTATCCAGAGAGGGTGAACATTTTTTCCTAGGCCTCATTTTTGCTGGACCTACTAAATAGTCCATTTCCTTTAATATTCCATCTTAGTAGATCCATAGGAAAATCATATAAACTCCAAATGACTTAATTCTTTTTCTGTTATCTCTCAAAATTCATCTAGTTTATTTTAGTTTTTATTTCTCAACTTTCCAAACAACTTTTATGTAATGTTTTGGAATTGTGTGGTAATTAAAATATTTTGAAAATAGGAAATGGAGGGGAGATATAATTTTCAAAGTTTTGGAGTGCACCCAATCTTTCTGCATGCTCAAGGCAAGCATCTTGAACACATGATAGGGTGAATGCATAGTGTTTGTTTGCATGTAGAATTGAATTATGAATATATTCAACTCATATGAAATTTGCATAGTATTGCTCATACATGCACGACCCCCTTGATGGTATTTTATCTTTATTTAAGCATGAAGTATAAGTGAGTATGGCTATTTTCATGTGCCATATGTGCCTGTGTTGGTCCAGGTTAATTTGCAGGAAGAATCGGTCATGAGAAAAGTGACTGTGAGGCTGAAATCTCGTTGTGACGAGAATGATCAGTGAGTGTATGTTGAGACATACCAGGTGGTGACCCTGTTGGGTACTGCCAAGGAATTGTATTGTGCTAACCATTGCAGGGAAACATAAACCTCCTAAGTTGACCGTAGATCGAGTCTTGTTCCGGTAACCCCCATACTTGATTCGTTCTACCACATGTCCCTGCCAAAGGTAGGGTATGGTTCAGTAAGTTGATAACCCCTTTCCTGCACACACACACACCATACAGAGAGGCTATAGGGAATGATACTATTGGCCCCAGTAGTCATGTCACTTGGTCTGGGGGCATGAATGGCCAGTCTGGGACCGAAGCTGAATGTTCATGCTGTTGGAGGCCGTTGCGTGAGGCCTTCCCACTTAGAGTTTTACTTTATCATTGTTTGGGTGATCTCTGGTATGTGCGGGTCAGGTGTGTTTTCATCCCAAAGACCATAATCAGAATTAGTCAGCGTCTGGGGGTTGACTAAAGAAATCCTTTACTTGTGGGTAAAGAGTACACCCTCTGCAGAGTTATATCTATTCAAATAGCCATGTCCATGGTTAAGGACTATAGTCTGGGTTGGTCAAGTGACGGTCTTAGTGTAAGTCTCCGGAGGAAATACTTAAACTGACCATGGTTCGTTCTGCAGGGTAATCATTGTCACTTCTAGTGCCGTTATGAATATTATAGTTGACATGAATATTGTTGTGGACTAACCGTTTCCTCTTATGTGCAACTGTGAGTATCTCTTGGGATGGCTAGTCCACCTGAATACTCATGTTATTTTCTTATAAGCCCTTTATGAGGCGTCTTCAGACACCCGATTGTGGCGTGTATTTTCAAGATCTCTCATGGCGTCGCTTGAGTTCTCGGGCGGTCCTATCTTGCCCGATTCTCTTTTAGACACTCGTTTGGCATTTCTCTTGGAATTCTTCAGGCGGTCCAACGCCCGACGTTCCGTTTCATTCCTTTGATTTACTAATCACATGATTTATTTTCTGTATGAATATTTGCCATGCCATGCTTTAATACCCAGTCAGCACATGCATGTAATTTAATTCATCACGAGCATATGCATCTGGTATATCTTTTGTTCTTGATGTTTGCGAGTACATTCAAACATACTCACTAGCTTGTCTCTGGCTATTGTCTTGGCCAGATCATGATTCAGAGAGGAGCACTAGGAAGACACCCCCGCAACATAGGATTCGGACATAGCAGCCACACGAGATAGGAGTTATCCAGGTCAGCTGTTCCCATGGGAATGGAGTTCCATCAACGTTGGAGATCCACGAGTCGCTTCCATCATCCGCCACTAGAAATCATTGTTGTACTCAATGGACCTATAAGGCCTTGTACTCAAATCCTTGTAATTGCTTGGAATTCTATATCAAGGAAATTTCTACCATCATCAGTAATCCTGGGGCTGGTGATGACACAAGGGTCGTTTACTGGGATTTATGTCCTGGAAATCCGCCCCCTACAACATTCCTCTAAGAGACACAGTACCCCTGGAAGCAATACAGT
Source organism: Triticum monococcum (assembly GCA_034509565.1). Taxonomy (NCBI): domain Eukaryota; kingdom Viridiplantae; phylum Streptophyta; class Magnoliopsida; order Poales; family Poaceae; genus Triticum; species Triticum monococcum. The sequence continues at coordinate 356,740,564 of CM067845.1, read as the reverse complement.
TGGATAGTGATCTGGCCTATGAGGAGAAACCCATCAAGATTCTCGAGTTTGCAAGCCGAGTTACATGCAACAAGGTTATCAAGTTTTGCAAAGTTCAGTGGAGCCACCATACCGAGGATGAAGCCACCCAGGAACGAGAGGAAGATCTATGGAAAGACCACCCACACATATTTTCTAGCCAACCTGATTCTCGAGGGTGAGATTCATCTTAAGGGGGGGTAGGTTTGTAATATCCCAAATTTGCAATTTGGAATGTTATACGTAGGTCATGATATGCATATCATATTTTATTTGCATCTGTTTGCGATCCTAGAAATCCTAAGCAACTCAAGGACCCACAGAGAGAGTTGTGGATTTCACTATTTTGATATTTGAATTTTTCTCAAATTTGAAAAAAGGATCACTTTGGTTTTAATATTCTTCTCTCCGAAATATTCCAATATAAAAATAAAAAGAGAGCAGATAAAAGGACTTCTCCAAAATAAAATAAATATTGGAGGAAAAATGTTAAAATCAAATAAGTATTTTATTTGGGATTTTATCGCTATTTTATTTGAATTAGAAAAATTATGCATTTTTTAAAATTGCATTTTAGGCCAGAAAAATGTTCACTTTGTTATAAATATTTTTTTAGACGGTGAAAATTGTTTTTGGCATTTTTAGAATTTTTTTATATTTATTCAAGATTTTCTTCGGTGGAATTGTTCTTTTTAATGTTCCACCCGACTGGGCCAACGGCCCAACCGAGCGGGCCGAAGCCCAGCGGCGCCAACCGCCTCTGTCACAGTGGTCGGCACGGACTTCGAGGAGTCCGGCGCGCAGCCGTCGCCGCCTGACTTCGCCTCCAAGTCGGAGCCCCCCAAGGTTATTTAAGCCGCCCCCACCGCCTCTCACCACCACCACCACCGCTTGCCGCGTTCGCCGCCGACCGCCGCAGCCTCGCCGGAGCCACCGCTCGCCGCCGTTGACCTACCGCTGCGATTCGGTAAAGAAAACTGTCGCTGGTTCTTTTTTTCGGTTTAGACCTAGTTCAATTTTTAGTAGAGCGGTTTTTTTGTTTTTCTCCGGTTTTGTTAGTTAGCGGACGTTCGCCCGAACGTCCCTGTTCGTGAACATGTTCGTTCTTTCGTCTCTGCTAACGAACGTTCGTTTGTTAGTCTTTTCTTTTTATTTTATTTTCGGCCAGGGACCTATCCACGAATACTTTTATCGCAGATTAGCCCTGATCTTCAAACCTTTGCAACTTTTCAACCGTTGATCCAAATCCAGTGAAACCAACGCCAAAATCTTCGTCTCGAAGCTCTCTTTCAAGTTAATAAACTTGAACATGGTTTTGATAATTTAAAATTTGGTTTCAAGCAGATTTCAATTCAAAGTTCTTTCGATCGTAGTTTCAGTTATGTACCTCCGATTCGATTGGTTCTTTTTATAAATCGAAGCTCTTCAGTTGAACTTTCAGTTGGGATATCTTCTTATTTGAGTTTTACCCTTGCATCTATGCTTGATTGCTTATGTATGCTATTGTTTGTTTACGATAGAGTTTCTGGAATGCGAAGCGTGCTACTACGAGTCTCTAGGGTTTGCAGATCGTCAGCAAGGCAAGTAACACTTTGATCATACTTCTTCATTACCTAGCTTTTATGCATTAGTTTCAAATCCGCAAACATTGCATGAGTAGGATCTCTTAACATGTGGGTATTGGGAAGTAGATGATGAGGTAGAACCTATTGCTTTTTTATCAAACCTTGGGAGTTACTTCTATGTTATGCTCATACTGCTATGCTATGCTCGTAGACGTGGATTGGTTGAGTGTATCCATGAGACCATGACAGATGTGAGAATTTTTAATTAACGGTTAACTTAAGGTGGCTACTTAAATACACATCTGGGTGGATTGGTTGTGAGCACCTGGAGAATCTAGTGTTGTCCTAGGATATCCCGGAGTATCCGTGTGATCATCCTATGGTTCGCCACCCAGGCTCAAAGGGATCATAAGATTATTCATGCTAGAAACTTTCGTGTGCAGCCACAAGCCGATATGGGCTCTGGCATAGTTGAGTATGTTGCGTGACCTCTTTCAGTGGTAGGCTAGCAGATGTAGGGAAAAGTAGGTGTAACTGTCTACCCAGAGTAAAGAGTAAATGCTTCTGAAAGAATGTGTCTCGGTCATCCGTTTCTCAAACACCATATAGTGCGAGAAATTCAACGGAGGAGATCGAGTCTTGTGGGGAAAAGTGCACAAACATCTGCAGAGTGTACAAACTAATCATGGTTAGTCGTATCCCCCGTTATGGACATCTTGAGTATCTGGTTCTTGAATTATCATGTTGATCTCATCACTCTAAATTAATTTGTTGGGTTATTAATACTGCTTAATTGGGATTGAGTTGGAGGAACCTTCTTAATATTTATCAACTACCATGATAGTTAAACAAAATATATTCCTTTGTTGTAGGAAAAAATTAGCTTTTCGCAAAAACATATTAATCATAGAGCCTCCACCAGCCATATATGCATGTAGTGATATCATTTACCTGTTCATTGCTCTATTGTGTTATCTTGCCAGCATATTCCATGTGCTGACCCGTTTTCGGGCTGCAACGTATTATGTCGCAGACTTTTCAGACGAAGAATAAGGTGCGCTAGGTCGTTGTCGTGCACTCAGCTATGCCGTTGGAGTTGATGGACTCACTTTATCTTCAATCCTTCCGCTGTTATCGTATTTAGATGGTCTTAAGACATATTATTGTAATAAGTACTCTTTTATGACTTATTCGATGTAATAAATGTGTGATTGCAACTCTGTTGTAAATCATTCGAGTACTGTGTGTGTCAGCACTATCGATCCAGGGATGACACTTATCCACAGAGATTTGACCGTTTGAGGTCGGATCGCTACAAATTTATAGCTCAAAAATATTTGTTTTTAAAAATGTTTTCAAATTAGAAAAATAATCGTAACAATATCTCCTAGTTTTAAAACTTGTTTGTGTTTTAAAATTACTCAGGTTTCAAAATAACAAAAATTAAATATTGTTTTTTAAAATGTCCGAATTTCATTTTTTATTACCAACTTTGCAAAATTTCCATGTTCTAAAATATATTCACTTAAAAAAACTTTTCCTCTCAGTATCTGGCACGACTGTGAGCTTAATTTTAAATTTTGCGCCGCTAATTAAACACCAAATCTTATTTTGTCTAGTGGCTAGCATTCTAAGCGATCAAGCGTGAGCGGCTGGGTTCAATTCCTAGTGGTGCATAATTTTTTCTTGAATATTTTTTACTGGCGCGGGCTGTTTGTACGCTAATGGGCCGGCCCATTGCTGCTCTGTGCGTCCTTTAATATTATATTGACAGAAACCAATCGGGAGAAGGAGAAAACGCCCGCACGAAGAAACGTTTGGGACGTACGAAAATTTTCTGGGTCCCGCCGTAAACCAAAAAAACTGGAGAAACATTACTCCCTTTAATATTAGGTAAAGATAAAGATAAAGATATAGCTAAAAAATTATAGGCACATACGCTACACGTTTATATATGTATATATGTACACTTTAAGAAATATTTGAAATGTGTAAAATCAAGTTTTCAGCTAAAAAAAATAAAGAGCTGTGTGGAGACGTACGAACGCATTAGCGCTCCTGCACACACTCACTCTCTCTCTCTGTCACTCTCTCTCTCTCAATGCTGCTGCAATAAACTGTTTGTCTCCCTAGCAAGCTAACGTCGCACAACTACAAAGTGAGAATTGACTGAATTTTCTCCACTCCAGGTGCAGAACCCAAGAAAAAACTATTGGTCAGGCAAGCATGCATGCACTATTAATGGGATTTAATGTATTGCAGGCATGGAAAGTCCTAGAGGTCGGTCTAGCCAGAGGATGTACATCATCCATGCAAATGTCCAGTACTCATTAACGAATATTGTGCGATGTATACCCTCATTAACGAGTATGTAATCTGTGTGCCCGGCTGCCCGCTAGAAGAGTTGATGTGTGCTTTCTAGCATAGCTCTACGCCCGTTTGACATTTTATGTTCTATCCGGCCACCCCTCACATGGTTCTTACTTAAAATGTACGGTTATGTAGACCCAATGGTTATGGTTTATTTACTTACAATTATCAAGAAATAACGGATATGATATATTTATTTTGAATGGTCGGATGCGATATATTTAGGCCCTGTTCGGAGAGCCTTCACTTTCGGAGTTGGTAGAGTTACCGTTGAAAACTGTGGAGCAGCTATTTCCTAACTTCACGGCTTCTGAAATTTCGTGAAGCTGGTGGAATTCCGAACAGGCCTTTAGATGTGATTATGTAGATCTAATGTGCATGACTTTTTTTATGTATGGTTATGTCGTCTAACGGTCTGATCTACTCATTAATAGATGGTCCACCAAATCTTTTACAATTCCTATCATACCACTACTTTTTTCTTCTCCCCCCGCAGCTTATACTTCAATTTCTTCGAGCTTTCTCCACCAGCGGTTTATGTAGTGGTCGGCATCTCTCTGTCAACACTGTTGGTTGCTGTATGGTCAAGATTTTCTCATAGTTTTCACACTTACCCGAATCAACAAGTCATTGAACGATTCTTATCTGTGACCTGTAAATAGTTATTTCTCTGAGAAATGATAAATCCGGTGAAGGAAACTAAACATACATAGTAGATACCAGCATTTTAAGCAGGATGGAATGTGCCGAGATGCCTCGTCCGGCGAGTAGTCTCCACGGGCGGGGGCGAAGGAATGACGGAAGGGGGCAATAGGGACTAGTATATGTCAGTAGGAAAAGCAAGGTTACAGGTCCATAAATTGGGGTTTGAATGGAGTAATTAAGAACGAGAAAGAAGGAAGAGAGAGCAAAACGATCGATGGCATCTGCGGGCTGAAGATGTTATTGCTCTAGCAGCTCATGCATGCCTGCACGGCACTGCGCTGCACTGCACTAGCTGCGGCATCCGGCCGGCTTGAATGGTAAGTTGGTCTCGGTATCCACGCTAGCTCTCTCTCCCTCCCTCACGCTAGCTGCTCGTCCATGTAGGTTATTAATGGAAGGGGAGGATATAAGATCGAGGAGAGGTGTGGACGGCTGCAGGGAACCCTACTTAACTCCATCTCCATGCACACTATACGATCAGTGTCTTGTGTGTGACCAGTACTGTACGAGTTTCAAGTCAACTTCGATCGAGGTGTCCCATGCCATGGCTATCACTGACATGCATGCAGGAGTGGCCAACCTTAGTACGTACGTACGTACGTGTGCGTGCAACAAATTAGCCCTAGCTTAGCTTTAGCCATGCCATGTTGTAACTTACTCTAGCTTAGTCTTACCTTAGCTTTATATTGCTAGCTTAGCTTAGCTTTATTTTGCTTAGTTTAGTCTTAGCTTAGCTTTATTTTTCTTAGCTTAGCTTAGCTTATCTTTCTTTTCTATTCGTTCAAACTTTGTATATATGCGCTGAGAGAAGAAATTCTCATAGTTCCGCTTACAAAAACAAATTAGCTGGGGATCACCTTTAATCTCTCTTCTTTTGTTGGAAGTGTTGTGTTTTTATTTAAAAGGTTCTCGACAGGACATCCAAGTTTAGTACATCGCTAATACAAGTGGCACATGAAGCCACAACTTATGCATTACTACAACCTTCCCTAACTAGCTAGAACATGGGAGATTCCATTAGCCGATCGTCGCACCCAGACTGCCCTAAACTCCTCTTTTGTTTGGGGGCAAAACCTTTGACTTCCTCTACCAATGGCGCATACGTTAACATATCTTCGACCCTCGCCATGAGCTGTTCCACCACAATCTTGGAGTAATATTCCAGCACTAGGTTTTGAAGCCTACCGCCGATGCAAGTTGCACCGCACGATGACATGCCAGAAGACTCCTGGGCAAGAACCTTGGAAGCAGGGATTGAAGTATGATCTGCTACTTGTCAAGTATAGAACCAAAAGGAGAAACATTGCTATCGTAGAGCAATGGATCACCTCTGCTCTCTAAACTAGTCCTCTTTGGTTATTATTGTTTCATTATGTTAGAGAAAACTCGCATTGGATAGATTTTAAAGGAAGATATTATTTTACCTTTTACTTTGCACATATTGTCATATATTAATGAAAATTACCATAGAACAATTCTTATACGGTTTCAGGGTCAAAAAAAATGAATGAATGACTCATTGCATTGTTTTCAAGCATATATGTGGTTGGGTCTGAGCTTGTAGCAGCTAGCTGGTACGTAGGAAAAGAACAAAATATAAGAGGAGAAACGGTGCGTGCATGAATGAGTACATGGCGTCTCTCTCATCATGACCTTATGATGCAGCACCCAACCAGCACTCAGTCTAGGCAGAAGGGTCGTGTAATTTTACAGGGACTCCTACATGTCATTCCCCATCAGTCTCTCTCTTCCCCTCTTCCTCTCTCTCTCCCTCTCTCTCTCTCTCTCATTCACTCACTCACACACGCACTCACAATATACACAGTGCTACTAGTACCAGAAGGCAGGCAGACAAACATTTAAAAGCACATCCTAGCTAGCCTCTTCTGTCGATGGTAAAAGTGGAAGAGATTGAAGAGAGAAATTGAAGGGCATGCATTCAAGTTTCCCTTGAATGCCACTAAGGACAACACAGTGTCTGCAGGCAATTACGCATCCTCTCATCTTGTCCCATCGATCTTCTCTTCTTCTTCTTCTTCTTCTTCTTCTTCTTCTTCTATTCCACTGTGATCTCTGGCCAGTCATTTAACGTAGCTATCAATTTCAACGTACAAGCAGAAAAAAAAGGCAGTCTTTCTTCAGGCTGGAATGGAACCTGCGGACCCAATATATATCTGACCTGATCTCATGCATGCGCCAGCTCAAAGAAAAAGAAACATTTGTTTGGGTGTAGTTGGTTAGCTAGAGCTAGCTGTACATGCTTTCAACACACTAATGACTTTTTTTGAGGGACAACACACTAATGACTTTGTGGCAGAGCTAGAAACAGATGGTTTTATGTGGATGTCTAAAGAGATACGACGTAGTCACGTCATCAATATGTAAGAGTTATCCCGTCTAACGTAACCGTCGGAGAGCGAGTGCGATTCTAAGCGTGAAGTCCAATGGAAATATGTCATGCATTCCCATAGCTAGCATCTTTACTCGATCTACTAACCTTCTTTTTACTCAAAATAGACTATCGCCCCGCTTTATAAACAAAGCCAACACGAATGAAAGATACATGGTGTTGAGAAAATCTGGATACAACGGCTTGTTAAAAAACACATATGACATAACAAGCCGAGCATGGTAAAAAACATGAGTGCACTACTAACTAGACGCCTCCACCAAGCCATCGAGCAGAAGCACATGAGAGGCTACACAACCGCCTTGCAACCAAGGCCTCTAGCACTACTGAGGAATCGGATACCTATGGGAGATCACTAGTAGAAAATAGGGCTTTGGTCCAGGCCGGGTCAGTCCAGAACCGGGATCAATGAGGGCATTGGACCCGATTCGTGAGACCAGGGGGCCGGCCGGGCCACGTGGGCCATTGGTTCTGGTTCATCTAGACATTTTGGTCCCGATTGGTGGGACGAACCGGGACCAATGGGCCTCGCTCCTGGCCCACCACCATTGGTCTCGGTTGGTGGCTTGAACCGGGACCAAAGGCTCCCCTTTAGTCCCGGTTCATGCCACCAACCGGGACCAATGAGGTGCCTATATATACCCCCTCGCGTAAGAGCAGAGCACACTGCTTTGTTTTTTTCTGGCCGAGGGGGAGAGGTCTTGGTGGTAGCTCACCTCCTATGCACACAAGGTGTTCGATGGAATGCCCGAGCCACACTACTTAAGCTTTCTCCTCTCCAAGCTCGACCTCCAAGCTCCATTTTCCTCAATATTTGTCTAGGTTTAGCGGTCCGTCACGCCCCGTCCCCGTCTTCACCGCCGTCGATCACCCGCGCCGAGATCATCGCCGGCGCCACCGTGGTGAGCCTCTTGTTCTTATCTTCTTTCTGAAAGGAAAAATATTCTTACTTGTATGTTTACATAGATACTTGTATTATTTTCTTACTTTTATTATTGCATCTTATATAGTGCGATGGTTTTGGTATCCGCCCCCGTCGTCCCTCGTCTTGTCTATGATTCGGATGTGGTATATTTATTATCTTGATAACTATTGGTTCATTTATTGTTTATGAAAATTATGCCGACCAACGTGACATAGATTTTATTTATGTAGGATGTATGTGAATCGGAAATGCCAACCCACCCTATTGTCGAGAGGTTAAATTTAGTTGAAGAAGAAAACAATTTGTTGAAGGAAAAAATAAAAAAATTGAGGAGGAGAAGATGATATTGGAGTTGCATGTTGCGGATGCCGTCGATGATCACAAGATCAAGATCGATGCAATGCGCTTGTAGATTAGAAAGATTAGAAAATATGCCATTCATACCGAGACTTGGCATCATTATGCCGTTGGATCAATTGTTACCTTGGTTGCGATTATGCTCGCATTTGTTTTCGCATTGAAATGTCTTACATAGTTTCAATGTATGGTTTAATTAATTAGATGCTCTGGAGACCTATATGTTGTTAGATGAGAACTATGTATGCACTTTGGTTTTAATGCGATGATGAACTTCTATTAATTTGGACACTTAATTATATATAATGCACGCAGATGAACCGGCAATGGATGTACGGTGACAGACACACCTCCGAGTACATTAAGGGCGCGCATGAGTTTCTCGATGCGGCTGAGGCAAACAAGCAGAATGGTTTTATGTGTTGTCCATGCACTGAATGTGGGAATACGAGGTCTTACTCTAACCGGAAAATTCTTCACTCCCACCTGCTTTACAAGGGTTTCATGCCACACTATAATGTTTGGACGAGGCACGGAGAAATAGGGGTTATGATGGAAGACGGCGAAGAAGAAGAGTATGATGACAACTATGTGCCCCCTGAATACGGTGATGCTGCAACGGGGGGAGCTGGTGAATATGAAGAGGAACCAGACGATGTGCCCAATGATGCTGCAATGGGTGAAGCTGCTGAAGATCAAGAGGAACCAGACGATGTGCCCGATGATGATGATCTCCGCTGGGTCATTGTCGATGCAAGGACGCAATGCGAAAGTCAAAAGGAGAAGCTGAAGTTCGATCGCATGTTAGAGGATCACAAAAAAGGGTTGTACCCCAATTACGAAGATGGCAACATAAAGCTCGGTACCGTACTGGAATTGCTGCAGTGGAAGGCAGAGAATGTTGTGGCTGACAAAGGATTTGAGAAGCTACTGAAAATATTGAAGAAGAAGCTTCCAAAGGATAACGAATTGCCCGACAGTACATACGCAACAAAAAAGGTCATATGCCCTCTAGGATTGGAGGTGGAGAAGATACATGCATGCCCTAATAACTGCACCCTCTACCGCGGTGCATACAAGGATCTGAACGCATGCCCGGTATGCGGTGCATTGCGGTATAAGATCAGACGAGATGACCCTGATGATGTTGACGGCGAGCCCCCCAGGAAGAGGGTTCCTGCGAAGGTGATGTGGTATGCTCCTATAATACCACGGTTGAAACGTCTGTTCAGAAACGAAGAGCATGCCAAGTTGATGCGATGGCACAGTGAGGACCGGAAGAAAGACGGAAGTTGGGAGCACCCGCTGACGGGTCGCAGTGGAGAAAAATTGAGATAAATACTGGGATGAGTTTGCAAAGGACCCAAGCATATATGGTTTGCTTTAAGCAGTATATCGAAGCAGCGCAGCAAGGGACGTTCGTTCCAGACAGAGAGAACGATGAGCTCACAATGGCCCTCGGGAATCCTGAGCACCCTGGACGGACACGAGACACGCCAGGCTCCATTCCGTGGAAGGTTGGGTTTCCGGACGCAGGCGGTTACAAATGCCAGGAGAGGAGGAAAAAAGTGCAGCAGACCCAAATGCAGGCGCTGCAAGCAAGGGTACAAGCGATAGAGGAACAAGAAGCAAATCGCAGCAACCGAACTGCCGAAGCTTCGCCCGAAGCTACCCCGCCATCTCAGTGGAGAAGCAGCGTGGCTTCCACCGAACTGCTTCATCCGGAGCATGTCTTGACAGCTCCTGCCAGCTATCCCTTGGATGCTATCACGGAGTCTCAAAATTGCCACCTTATGACGCAATGGATTAATATGAAGGTCAAGGCGGCTGTTGGCTCTGGTTTTCCTACTAAACCCGGCGCAACTTTTCACTGCCGGCCGATTCCAAAAGGATATGCTAGGGTGATGGTGGATGAAATAACGGAGGGACTTGAGGACCTCCAGCTTGACTACCCTACCGGTGAAGGGGAGACTCGGCTGGGTTCTGCTCTGAAGACTCCATGCCTATGGCGGAAGGAGCTCATCAACCTTCCGAACTGGATGCCTCCGCCTCCTCCTCCTCCTCCGGCGAGTCAGGGCACTCCGCCTCCTCCACCGCCTCCTCCTCCAGCGAGTGACGATCAGGGCACTCGGCCGGCTCCTTCTCCGGCGCGTGGCGGCACTCCGCCTCCTTCTCCACCTGCGCCGGCGCGCCCGAGCAGCCAGCCTCCTCCCTCTCCGCCTCGTTAGCAAGGGTGGAAGAGACCTACCGCCGCTCCGGCTGCTCCGGCGCGTTGTAGTCCTTCTCCTCCGCCTTGTAAGCAAGTAAAGAAGACAACCGCTCCGTCTGCTCTGCCGGCGTCTAGCAGTACAGCCAGAGGCGGGAGGACATACAGATTTGGTCCTTCTCTGAAGACTCTAGAGAAGTTACCATACGAGAGGACCCCGGAGGAGAACGCCGAGATCGCGTGAGAAGAAGTGAGGAACTTCTTTGAAGGGGTGAAAGCAAAGAAACATCCACCTCCGGAGGAGAAGGTAGATCCCGTGAAAGCGAAGCGCACTCTGGCTGCCCTGACAAAACCACCCAAGTCTCTGCCGAAAAGAAACTATGAGCGCATTATTGGAAAGGAATTTGCATAAGCGGAGCGGTCGGGAAGTACTGTCAGTGATCAAAGGCTGAAAGAACGATGAGCTGGGAAACAAATTGCCCAGCTCGGCGAACAAGCGAAGCAATCGTGTCCCCCGCTCAAGGTGCCTAGCGACATCGTCGCTAATGATCTGAGGATGGTGCCCGGTTATAGCAATCTTGGCGATTACCTGCCCGACGATGTACATTATGATTTCATGGAGGTGTAGATACGAAGATACGAGTACGGAAAGCCTCTCGTCAAAGATGAAATATCTCTATCAGCGATGATGCGAAGATTGCATGATTGGTACTTGAAAATCTGCAGAGAGTCTAGGGAGGAGTACTTTGTATGTGAGAGTTAAAAAGGAGCATGACCTCGTTGGAATTGAACTGTTGCCTAGTCGATTTGAGGAGTTCTTTCAGTTTTTCAATCAATTGGCCCTCGATAAAGAAACGGTCACCTGCTACTGTCTGTAAGTAGTACTACTTCTGTTATTAAGTCTCTATATAGCTCAACTCTTTCATTGCATGTATTTATAATTATCCTCACTATATTATGCAGATTGAAGATCGCCGAATTGAAGAAAAGACAAGTCGGTGATATTGGGTTCATTAACACATATCTCATAGATGCAACTGAGGTTAAATTTCATGCCACAGATACCGAGGCCAACTTGCTACGATCGTTGGTAATAAATGAAAACAAAGATATAATACTCTTTCCTTACAACTTCAAGTGAGTGTTACTGTCTTGTGCGTATTCGGTTTCCCTTATATATTAGTCAAGGTTATAGTAATGTAATTGATGAGTTATGCATGCGTGTGCAGTTTCCACTATATTCTCCTAGAGATTAAGCTTGAGCAGGGACTAGTAACCGTCTTAGACTCAAGACGAAAAGATCCCCAGGACTATGCGGACATGACTCAAATGCTCGAGAAGTAAGTTAAATCGATCATTATCCACCATATCAGCAACTTTGTTCATTTCCTGATATATCAAGTAATTGTTTTCTTTGTCTGGCAGGGTTTGGAAAAAATTCACCGAAAAAGCTCCGGGACTCCCGAAGAAGCTGCAATTTAGACACCCGAAAGTAAGTACTATAGTAGCATGTTCCGCGCATCTCCTATTGATTCAAGCGTTAGTTTCATCAATACCATTTAGCATTCTTTCTTATCAGTTTGATTGACCTCTATTTCTTGTAAAGTGGTTGTGGCAGGAACAAGGGAATGATTTCTGTGGAGACTACGTTTGCGAGTCCATCCGCCACACGACCTGTGAGCGGGGCTACTCTGACGAACAATATGAAGTACGTAAATAACAACATTCACAATTTTATTTTATTACCATCATTTGTGTTGAGTTTCATTCATTCATATATATATATATATATATATATATATATTGACCCCCTTCTTCAAATTAGATGTTTCGGAAGCGGGATGAACTCCTAGCACCAGCTCGCATGCGAGCAATTCAAGAGGAATTGGCGGCATTCTTTCTTGACCACGTGATCACTAAAGACGGAGAATACTATGTGGACCATGAGTCCGTATGTTAGGAGATTATATTTGTAAGAGATAATTATTGTATATATGTAGCCTGTAGTGTCGGATAGATATACGAGAACTTGTTGTTCGACCAATCTCTCGGAGAAGGAGAGGTGGTCGATATCACTTCTCTCTGTATGCATATATGTTCATGACGATCTTCTGTTTCCTTCGTTTGCTTACTAGCTAGCTAGCGTGTCTAGTCCTCTCTATACGTATGTATAGTACGTAGCATCGACCAAGCACGGACATAAGAGAGGACACTTCTCTTTATTAATTATAGCTAGCTAACACAATATATGAAACACCTAAATTAACCCCCCAAAACCCCCAATCCCCCCCCCTTTTAAAAAAACAAAAACCCCAGCCACAGAAATGCTGACGCGTGGATGCCTATTGGTCCCGGTTGGTGCCACCACCCGGGACCAAAGGCCCTCCTGCCTGGGCTCCGCGCACAGGCCATGTGGAGGCCCATCTATCCCGGTTCTGGATTGAACCGGGACTAAAGGGACAGGGCATTAGTACCGACCCTTTAGTCCCGGTTAAGGAACCGGGACAAAAGGCCCTTACGAACCGAGACAATAGGCCCTTTTTCTACTAGTGGATTACCAGTGGCAGGCTCACCTTTGCACCCGCCATTGGTAATATTGCCAAATAGCAGTGGCGGGCGCAGAGTCAGGCCCATCACCATCACCATCACTAGTATAGTAACTTCCCACTGGCGTTCTTGACTTTTTGTCGACCACTGCAATTGGCCACTTACGAGTGGCGGGTGCACATATGGGCCCATAAGTGGTATTTGAAGTACCAATGTATCCTAGGTACATTGTCAAGTGGAGTCAGAGCCTAGAGAGGATGTCATACAACTCAGAGCTAAGAGTTTAACGCATCCAGAATACATTCGCGGCTATCATCAACAAGTCATCTTGGCAACCGGGATGCTCCATGTCGACGATACTGAGTCGAACGATAGGGTGAAGCGCTTGAAGGCACATGTTGACATTATTGCCAGACTTGTATGACTCAATCATGCCGCTCACCCCAGTAGAGATGAATTTAACCGGCAAAATAAGTGGCCCTAGATAGCTTTCTACACTAACTCATGTCTAGTTGTGCACTTGTCGTCTATTGTTTTTTACTTGTACAATTGTCATTATTGTTATTTACTTGTTTATTATTAGTTCATTGTCGTTGTTATTTGCAAAAAATGATGGTCTGTATTTAGAAAATCCTAAAAATTTGTAACACTATCGCCATGGTAGCAAAACGTTGTCGTTGCAATAGTTTGACAGTAATGAAGGAAATATGCCCTAGAGGCAATAATAAAGTTGTTATTTATATTTCCTTATATCATGATAAATGTTTATTATTCATGCTAGAATTGTATTAACCGGAAACTTAGTTCATGTGTGAATACATAGACAAACAGAGTTTCACTAGTATGCCTCTACTTGACTAGCTCGATAATCAAAGATGGTTAACTTTCCTAACCATAGACATCAGTTGTCATTTGATGAACGGGATCACATCATTAGAGAATGATGTGATTGACTTGACCCATCCGTTAGCTTAGCACTATGATCGGTTAGTTTATTGCTATTTCTTTCTTCATAACTTATACATGTTCCTATGACTATGAGATTATGCAATTCCCGAATACCGGAGGAACACTTTGTGTGCTACCAAACGTCACAACGTAACTGGGTGATTATAAAGGTGCTCTACAGGTGTTTCCGATGGTGTTTGTTGAGTTGGCATAGATTGAGATTAGGATTTGTCACTCCGATTGTCGGAGAGGTATCTCTGGGCCCTCTCGGTAACGCACATCAATATAAGCCTTGCAAGCAATGTAGCTAATGAGTTAGTTACGGGATGTAGCATTACGGAACGAGTAAAGAGACTTGTCGGTAACGAGACTGAACTAGGTATTGAGATACCGACGATCGAATCTCGGGCAAGTAACATACCGATGACAAAGGGAACAACATATATCGTTGTGCGGTTTGACCGATAAAGATCTTCGTAGAATATATGGGAGCCAATATGAACATCCAGGTTTCTCTATTGGTTATTGACCGGAGACATGTCTCGGTGATGTCTACATAGTTCTCGAACCCGTAGGGTCCGCAAGCTTAACGTTCGGTGACAATCAGTATTATGAGTTTATGTGTTTTGATGAACCGAAGGTTCTACGTAGTCCCGGATGTGATCACGGGCATGACAAGGAGTCTCTAAATGGTCGAGACATAAATATCGATATATTGGATGACTATGTTTGGACATCGGAATGGTTCCGAGTGAGTTCGGACATTAACCGGAGTACCGGGGGGTTACCGGAACCCCCTGGGAGTATATGGGCCCTAATGGGCTTTAGGTAAGAGAGGGAGGGGATGCCTAGGGCAGGCCGCGCCCCCAAGGCCTAGTCAGAACTGGAATAGGGGGGAGGGGCGGTGCCCCCTCCTTCCTTCTCTTCTCTCTTCTCTTTCCTACTCTCCGACTCCTACTACATGGAAAATGGGGAATCCTACTCCCGGTGGGAGTAGGACTCCCCAGGGCGTGCCATAGTAGAGGTCCGGCCCTTCCCCTCCTCCACTCCTTTATATACGGGGAGGGGGGCACCCCATAGACACACAAGTTGATCATTGATCTCTTAGCCGTGTGCGGTGCCCCCCTCCACCATAATCCACTTCGATCATATCGTAGCGGTGCTTAGGCGAAGCCCTGTTCCGGTAGCACCATCATCACTGTCATCACGTCGTCGTGCTGACAAAGCTCTCCCTCGACACTCTGCTGGATCATGAGTTCGTGGGACGTCACCGAGCCGAACGTGTGCAGACTGCGGAGGTGCTGTACTTTCAGTAATAGCATCGGTCGATCGTGAAGACGTATGACTACATCAACCGCGTTGTCATAACGCTTCCGCTTACGGTCTACGAGGGTACGTAGAAAACACTCTTCCCCTCTCGTTGCTATGCATCACCATGATAGATCTTGCGTGTGCGTAGGAAATATTTTGAAATTACTGCATTGCCCAACAACTTGATCACAAGACCCTAATGTTAGATTTAGCAAAATTCATTTAACCCGACTAGAAGAGAGATCAGAGCCCCAGAGTATAGACGAGGAATAAAAGATCTAATACCACCCAATGGCGACGTGGGCCCATGGGCTGCACAGCCAAGTTAGTAAAACTATTTTCATCGACTATACTCAACTTCGGCCAAGGAGTATGGAAGGGGGGATTCCTACAGGCAGTCGGCTCTGATACCAACTTGTGACGCCCTCAATTTGACCGTACACTAATCATACACACAAATGTGTACGATCAAGATCAAGGACTCACGGGAAGATATCACAACAGAACTCTAGACACAAATTAAAATAATACAAGCAGGGGCCTCAAGGGCTCGAATACATAGCTTGAATACACAAAGAGTAAGCGGAAGCAACAATATATGAGTATAGATATAAGATAAACAAGTATGCCTTAAGAAGGCTAGCACAAAAATATCAACGATCAAAAAGTCAAGGCCTCCTGCCTGGGACCTCCTAACTACTCCTCGAAGCCGAACTCCTTGTAGAATCATCCGCGGGATCCTCTGGCTCCTGGACTCCATCATGTGATCGCAATAACCAGGAAAGGGGGGAAAAGAAGTAGCAAAGCAACCGTGAGTACTCATCCAAAGTGCTCGCAAGCAAGGATCTACACTACACATGCATTAGTATCAATGAAATGGGTAGTATCTGTGGACTGAACTGCAGAATGCCAGAATAAGAGGGGGATAGCTAGTCCTATCGAGGACTACGCTTGTGGCAGCCTCCGTCTTGAAGTAGTAGAAGAGAGTAGATGGTAAGTTAACCAAGTATCACCGCATAGCATAATCCTACCCGGCGATCCTCTCCTTGTCGCCCTGCGAGAGAGCGATCGTCGGGGTGTATCTGGCACTTGGAAGGGTGTGTTTTATTAAGTATCTGGTTCTAATTGTCATAAGGTCAAGGTACAACTCCGGGTCATCCTTTTACCGAGGGACACGGCTATTCGAATAGATAAACTTCCCTGCAGGGGTGCACCACATTTCCCAACACGCTCGATCCTCTTTGGCCGGACACACTTTCCTGGGTCATGCCCGGCCTCGGAAGATCAACACATCGCAGCCCCACCTAAGCACAACAGAGAGGTCAGCACGCCGGTCTAAATCCTATGGCGCAAGGGTCTGGGCCCATCGCCCATTGCTCACCTGCACGTTGCGTGGGCGGCCGAAAGCAGACCTAGCCTCCCTAATACAAGAGCAGGTGTTCCAATCCAATCCGGCGCGTGCCGCTCAGTCGCTGACATCAAGAAGGCTTCGGCTGATACCACGACGTCGAGTGCCCATAACTGTTCCCGCGTAGTTAGTTAGTGCGTATAGGCCAGTGTCCAGACTCAGATCAAATACCAAGATCTCATTAAGTGTGTTAATTGCATTAACCGCGGACGCCGACCAGGGCCAGGCCCACCTCTCTCCTAGGTGCTCTCAACCTACCATGTCGCTCCACCACAAAGGTCCACTCAGAGGGCCGTCTGGACAAACGTCCTTTCGGTCCCAATCCATGAATCACTCGCGGGTACTCTACGAGCCAACCCGACTTTAGTCACCACATATATCATGTATTATGTATAATAAGTATATACCCGTGATCACCTTCCGAGTGATCACGGCCCAATAGTATAGCATGACAGATGGACAGGAATGTAGGGCCACTGATGGAATACTAGAATCCTATACTAAGCATTTAGGATTGCAGGTAAGGGTAATAACAGTAGTAGCAAAGAAAGGCTATGCATCAGGATATGATTAACGGAAAGCAGTAACATGGTACACTACTCTAATGCAAGCAGTAGAGAGAATAATAGGCGATATCTGATGATTAGAGGGGCTTGCCTGGTTGCTCTGGCAAGAAGGGTTCGTCGTTGATGTAGTCGATCATAGGGGTGCCGACAGCGGTCTCGGCGTCTACCGGAAAGAAGTAATGGAGGAGAACACAATAAATAACAGAGCAATCAAAACATCACAAAGCATAAAGTGGCAATACGCGGTGCTAGAGGTGACCTAACGCAGGGATAAGTGATGCTAGCGAAGGGGGAAAACATCCGGGAAAGTATTTCCGGTGTTCCGTGTTTTTGGGCAAACGGACCGGAGGTGGAAAGTTGCATGTTCGCTATGCTAGGGACGCGTGGCTGGCAAATAGACTGCTTATTCGGATTTGTCTTGTCGTTCTGAGCAACTTTCATGTACAAAGTATTTTCATCCAAGTTACGAATTATTTTATATTAAATTTTAAAGATATAATTCATTTTTGGAATTAACAGAATTAATTTAATTAGAAAATGTAATTATGACATCAACATGATTTCAGCAGTCAACTAGTCAGTTGACCTAGTTAAACTAACATGTGGGTCCCATTCATCATTATCTTAGACTAACTAAACCTATTAATTAAACTAACTAAGTGATTATGTTAATTAATTTTAATTAGATTAGTTAAGCAGGATTAATTAACTTATTAATTAATTCATTACTAATATATATATATATATTATTTAAAAATCATTCTGGGGTGGGCCCCGGCTGTCATTGGGCCAAGGGCCCTAGCGGGTGCGGGCATCGGGTAATACCCGAAGAGGCGACGGCCGCCAGCGGGCAGTGGGCGCCCGATTGGGCAAACCCATGGCGCGGCCGGGTGGCTCGCCGGAGCGCGGCCATAGGGAGCCGACCGTGAACAACATCGGCGGAGGGTGGTGGGTCGACAAGCGGCGGCGATTCCGGGCAGCGCACGGGGCAATATCAGCGACTGCCCGACAACAGGCGAGGCTAGAGCGAGCAACGCCAGTGGTGTCGAGGTCAGATGCGGGGATGCAGGCTCGCGAGCGGGTGGAATGCGGCGGGCAACAGCAGGGAACACGGGCTGCGGCGGACTGCAGCAGGCGGGCGCGAGAGTGCGGAGTGTGGTGGGGCGAGCGGGCGACGACAGTTGCAGCAGCAGGGGCGGAGCGCGCACGGGCTAGGCGAGCGGATGACGATAGTTGCAGCAGCAGGGGCGGAGTGCGCATGGGCTGGGCGAGCGGGCGAGCCACGAAGGGGTAGTGGGCTCGGTCGGCGGGGCGCGAGGCGGGCTGCTGGAGAATGTGACGCCTGGGTGGGTGCACGAGCACGGGACGACCTGAGCGCGGGGTAGCGGGACGCGGTCATCACCGGCGAGGATGCCTTGAGCGCAGGGTCAAAGAGGGGAGAGAGAGAGGAGGGGGTTTCCTCACCCCATGTTGCAGGGGAACAAGCGGCGAGGCTCGGGTGGCTCCTCGGGGGGGGGGGGGGGGAGGGGACGAGGGTGCGATCCGGCGAGGTGGCTCCGGCGACGGGATCCGGGGCGGCGGCGACGCGGCGGCGGCGTCGAGGCGAGGAGGAGGCCATCCGGGAGGAGATGAGGAGGCGTCTGGCGAGGTGACAGCGGAGACGGCGAACGGTGGCGACGTGGCGATGAGATTAGGCCCCGATTTCCATGATCCGATCTGCATCGGGGGGAGGAAGGTAGCGTAATGGGGAAGTGGGGGGTGCGTGGCTCTAGGGCACGGGGGGTGCGGGGTTAAAGAGACGGGGTTTGCTGGCCTGGTGGACGACTAGGCCGGCCTGTTGGGTCGGTTGGCCCATGGGGGGGGGGTTCTTTTTCCTTTTCTACATTTTTGTATTAATTTTCTTTTCTTTTATTTCTTTTCTATTTTAGCTAATTGTTTGGGCACCAAATGAGTTTTTTAAAATATGAGAGCTGGTCCACAAATCACAGCACAATATATCCTACCACCAAAAACTAGTTTGGGGTAAATATCATTTCATATTTATTTTGTATTAATAAAAAGGTTATTAAATAATGTTTTCAGCCACTCTTTGAGGTTGTTTAAGTCACTTATCAAATTTCAATAATGTTGTTTACAATTTTATCTTAGCCTCTGATTTATCTACTATTTATTGAACATTTTAGTTTTAATATTTGAAAACTTTTATTGTTTGTTTGATTTTGAATTTGAATCGGTTTCGAACTAACACGAGATTAGAAACAATAATCGAGGTGAAGTGGCATCGTTAATGTGGGACTACTGTAGCCTAATTATCCGGGCGTCACAATTCTCCTCCACTACAAGAAATCTCGTCCCGACATTTAAGAGGTAGAGCAAGGGGGGAAGACTAGGTTATGCAATTCTAACGATTCTTCTCGGTCTTGGTTGCTCTCCTCAAAGAGGTCGATCCATAACGCTGATGTCGTCATACTTCAGCTTGAGGTCATCATGATGAAGTCGGCATCCTTTCTTCGGGAACTCCATCATACGTACGAAGGACAAGGGGTAACTTAGGAAGAATGGACCGCTACGATGTTGCTTATCTGGTAGATAACATTAGGGAAGGTGGCGGAAAGTAACTCTCGAATTGAAACTTAAGAAATTAT
Organism: Triticum monococcum; assembly: GCA_034509565.1. NCBI lineage: Eukaryota > Viridiplantae > Streptophyta > Magnoliopsida > Poales > Poaceae > Triticum > Triticum monococcum. The sequence continues at coordinate 356,720,583 of CM067845.1, read as the reverse complement.
CGAGAGCAAAGTAAGAAGGTGCAAAATAGAAGTTTCAAGCGCATAGACAATCGTTCGTTTCCTGATACGAAATGTCACAGGGGTTCAGAGCAATGGGAAAGTATTGCGTCTGGTACCAGAATAGATCACTAGGAAGGTGGCCCATGAATTAGATACGAACCCAAGCGGGTGGAATATCTTTGGAAACCGGGGTGTACAGAAGAATCAAGTTTCGATCCTATGGAACTGTGTGTTACGGGCCCACCATGTGGGTTAAAAGAAGGAGTGGTGACATCTTGCGTGATCATGTAAGAAAGGCTTGTCAGAGGATAGCCTGTCATTTATGTCGGCAACAACATAGGTACCAAGGGTGAGGGATGATGAGAACCATTTTCCTGCTCGTTGAACGAGGTGGGCCAATAGGGAAAGTTCTTGTCCATCAGTGGCGACCGGAATGTCATCAACAATACTAACAGGGTCTTGCTGACAGAATTGTACAACGAGGTGTTTTCAGAAGTAGGAGAATATTACTGCTTAGATCATATAGATAACAAGAAACATTAAACAAAACAATGGAAAGGAAAATGTGTTTATTAGATTAATAGAACAATGGAAAGGAAAATGTGTTTAAACACATATTTCAGCTGTATATCCTTTCCAAGGATAAGCAGAGCATGATATCCATGACAGGATAGAAAGTAGAAAAGCCTTTAGGAAAGGAGAGATAAATTTCATGTCGTTACCCATACGATGGTGTTTGGATAGTTGATAAAGAAAATGTAGCTTTGTGCTTCAAATGTTCTTATTGAAGATCGGAGTACCAGTGACATGCTTCGAGATAGCATTGAGATGGTTTCAAGCAAAGGTCAGACTCTGGATACACGAAGGATTCATCAGGAACAACTTGTAGAATAAGTCTTACAATTTCCTCATGGAAGAATGGATAACCTTGCAGAAAAGGAAACTATAACACTAGGTGCTCCGGCCAGGTATGTAGGCATGACATCACCTTACTCGGTCATGTAAAGGTGTTATAATTCCTGGAAATATGTTCCAACCATCATATCTGACCGAGATTCATATCTGATTGGTGTCAGGATACCTCAGACTCAGGATGCAAGAGAAGAAAAAGTGCAACACAAATTGACGAGATGACATTGTAAGATCCTCGGGAAATGAACTATGTAAGCGAGTTTCGAAAGAAGAGTTCATCATTAAATCAAGGAGAGGGTGAGGAGGTGGCTGATGGACTCAGCACGAATTCATTGAGATTTCCAAAAAGATGGAATTCCACAATTATATAAACAAGGACATAAAATTTGCCAGATCAAATGATATAATGATGTATGCTCGAGGAAAACAAACACAATTAACATTGGTTGAAGGGTGCACCCGAAATATGGGCTTAGGTAGCAGAATCAATGTTAGAATGGTGATTCAATAACCAATGGCCTAAGGATGTAATGTTGACCATCAACTCCAAAGCAATAGGGTTGATAGAAGGACAGAATCCAAACAACACCGTTCACCTGTTGGTATCCCGGTTAGAAACAACACAAGAAGGAATGGTGAGGGTGAGAAGTATCACTATACTAAGAATTCTTAAGAGGTGGAGCAATTCTCACAACATCCTTGACATAAAAGGTGGTAATACTTCAAGGTAGAACATAATACAAGCTCGATAGCAAGTTGCATCCACAACATGAACAAGTTTATGATGAAAGAAAGATAAGGATGTTGTCGATGGTAACTCAAATTACAAAGGGACGAGGATGGCACTTACCATCACGAATTTGGTTGATATCCTGAAAGGAGTCAACATGTTGACGATGATCATGACACATTTGTCGAGAGATTTCATGAAAATGTAATCGATCAGTGATGGCATCAAGTCAAAGGAATGATGAAGCACAAGGTTATTGGAACCACGGGTACGACACAAACTCGGAACCAAGCTTGTTGTTCAAGGAGAAATGATATGACAAGGAAGATCGATGTAAGCTTAGCTCACCGTCGAAAAATTATGCTCCCAGAAGAAGGACCAGGTAGCACAGTTAAAATTTAGCACAAAAATGATATAGCCGATCAGGTTATGAATGACTTGAAGGATTAATAAACTCGTAAGAAATGAAAATTATTTAAGAGTTATTAAATCGGAGTGTAGAGTTGATTCACTTATCGGTGTTCTCGAGTGACTAATAACTCAGAACCCGTGGGAAATCTGAAATCGGTAAGAAGCAATACTAGATGAAGACTCATAAGCAGTTATGTAGTTCAATGATATTCTCGAGATAACAAAGGTGAAACTCGGAGATAGATCGAAATAGAAACTGATCTGTATCATAGACTTGTGATAGCAAATACTTTAATCTTGTCAGAATAGACGAGGCAATGGAATGGTTTCCTTTCAGATATATTGAATAAGGTTATGATGGTCGGAACCATAACTACAAGGGATCCAATTTACGATACCAGAAGAATTATTCAAATGATTAAATATTCTAGCAAGAAGCTTTCATGATAAGTTCCACACCGTGTTCGTGGGCATGAACACAAAGGTTCAGGGTCGACTCCCACTTATGCAATGCATAACCTTTCATTCAATTCTCGTTTTCGAAAAATTTGTAGTGTTGAAATTTTATTTGGCGAAGCAACAAAAGAGTATGACTCGCGAAAACTTTCGGGTTCATATAGTTTGGGGAAGGCATAGGTTCAACCCATCGGGGCATCTTAGGAGCATATACAATAAATTTCAAGAATAAATTACACAAGATCGATAGTAGAGCATGCTTGAGAAAGCAGATAATACAATTTACCAAAGGCATTATGTATCCGAGGAAAGGCTCACAAGCTTATGAATATGAAGGACGTTGTCGGATAAAATCCAACAAAGGGTCTGGTGGTCCACAAGGGATCTGATGTGAGAATCAGTATTCAACCAGAGGAGTAAAGAATGCAAGGAGATCAGATTATAGAAATAACTGGCTAACTCAAAGCTCAATTGCAAAGGAATTATGAATTCCAAGACAAGGATCAGAAGCAATGCTCTAACTAGGGATGGATAAGTTGAGTAGTCTTAGGGATACAATCGATGGCAATTTGATTGGTCGAGATCCAACTCATGTTTAAAATGTCGTCTGAGCTGGGAGGATGAATCAAGGGACTCAAAATGATAATGACAAGGGATACTATGAATATTGCTATCCATATGGAACACAACCATAATGCAAGCAGACAACTATTTGCGGGTAGAACATTACTGAAAGATCAGATAGTATTTTAATGTGTATTGGGAATCATATGAACAACAGGGGAAGAGCGAATACTTAGTAAGTGCGAGGAATTATCCGTATAGGGTATTCATGTGGCAACAACTACAAGGCAGTAACCTCAAAGGATTCTCGGAACAATGGAGAGCAGTTCGGGGCATCTTGTAATAACAAGATCAATGGGATTGAATGTAAGAATGGCAGGTGTATGCAGTTATCAATAAGGATATAACATTGGTAGGGAATTTGCAAAGGCGGTGGGTACAAGTGTCTCGGGAGAACATCGTAGAGTAACCTCGGAATCTTCTGGTGTAGCAGACGATCATCCGTAATAAGGTGATCTCCGGGTGAAAGTGATCATGAGACCCTAATGTTAGATTTAGCAAAATTCAATTAACTCGACTAGGAGAGAGATCAGAGCCCCAGATTATGGACGGGGAATAAAAGATCCTATAACCACCCAATGGCGACGTGGGCCCATGGGCCGCACAGCCAAGTTAGTAAAACAATTTTCATCGACTAGACTCAACTTCGGCCAAGGAGTATGGAAGGGGGATTCCTACAAGTAGTCAGCTCTGATACCAACTTTTGACGCCCTCGATTTGACTATACACTAATCATACACGCAAATGTGTATGATCAAGATCAAGGACTCACGGGAAGATATCACAACACAACTCTAGACACAAATTAAAATAATACAGGCCAGGGGCCTCGAGGGCTCGAATACATAGCCCGAATACACAAGATTCAGCGGAAGCAACAACATCTGAGTATAGATATAAGATAAACAAGTCTGCCTTAAGAAGGCTAGCACAAAAATATCAACGATCGAAAAGGCAAGGACTCCTGTCTGGGACCTCCTAACTACTCCTCGAAGCCGAACTCCATGTAGAATCATCCTCGGGATCCTCTGGCTCCTGGACTCCAGCATATGATCGCAATAACCGGGAAAGGGGGGAAAGAAGTAGCAAAGCAACCGTGAGTACTCATCCAAAGTACTCGCAAGCAAGGATCTACACTACATATGCATTGGTATCAATGAAATGGGTAGTATCTGTGGACTGAACTGCAGAATGCCAGAATAAGAGGGGGATAGCTTGTCCTATCAAGGACTATGCTTCTGGCAGCCTCCGTATTGAAGCAGTAGAAGAGAGTAGATGGTAAGTTAACCAAGTATCACCGCATAGCATTATCCTACCCGGCGATCCTCTCCTTGTCGCCCTGTGAGAGAGCGATCACTGGGGTGTATCTGGCACTTGGAAGGGTATGTTTTATTAAGTATCCGGTTCTAGTTGTCATAAGGTCAAGGGACAACTCCAGGTCGTATTTTTACTGAGGGACATGGCTATTCGAATAGATAAACTTCCCTGCAGGGGTGCACCACATTTCCCACACGCTCGATCCCCTTTGGCCGGACACACTTTCCTGGGTCATGCCCGGCCTCAGAAGATCAACACGTCGCAGCCCCACCTAAGCACAATAGAGAGGTCAGCACGCTGGTCTAAATCCTATGGCGCAGGGGTCTGGGCCCATCGCCCATTGCTCACCTCCACGTTGCGTGGGTGGCCAGAAGCAGACCTATCCTCCCTAATACAAGACACTACAAAAAATACACTTCCGTGATGATACATGTTTGTCACAGTAGATCACGTTTTCTGTCATGCATGTACATCCATGACAAATTTATGACAAAATCAAGATAGTCATACCTGTGTTGTCATAGAAGTGTTCCATGACATTACCAAAATTATCATCACGGAAGTGTCCACTTCCATGACGATATATCGCGCGTCACATACATGCTTTCGTCAAGGGTGACCGACACGTGGCATCCACCGTGACGAAACGCCGTTAAGCTATCTGGTCCGGTTTTGGATCCAATAACCCGTTAACAGCCCTGACTAATGAGGATTTTCCACGTGTAAAATCATCATTGGCTAGAGGAAACACGTGTCGGCTCACCGTTGGGACATATGTCATCCACTCATTGGACCCAAAGTGCCTATGATACGTTGACACGTGGCACGGCCCAACAGAGGCCCATATAGGTTAAAAAGGTCGGCCCAGTCAAAGGCCCATAGTACTTACTCAGGTACTAGTGCGCCCGCCTAATAACGGTCTGCTTAATAAAGGCCCATTTATGGCTCGAAGCCAGATCTGGCCCGTTAATTGTTCATCGAATATTTGGGCCCATTTACGGCCCGAAGCCAGATCTGGCCCATTAATTGTTCGCCGAATATTTGGGCCCAATTACAGCCCAGTGACTTTCGGCCTGTTAGAGGCCCGATGTAGACATGGGCCCACTTCAGCCCGGTGTGACTTTCGGCCAGGGAATGGCCCGTGCTGCCCATGGGCCATATATGGTCCGACAGGACATCGGGCCCACTAACGGCCCATGATAAAGGTGGCAACAGTTAAGCCCAACGTGACTTTGGGCCTGTTAAAGGCCTGTCGCATAATTCGGCCCGTTGATCTCTGTACTAAGCTTTCGTCCTCTTAAAGGCCCATGATATCAGTGGGCCAACTAACGCCCGAGATATGTTTCGGCCTGGTAACTGCCCATGATATAACTGGGCCCAAAAAGGACCGGTCTACATTTCAGTCTGCTGAAGGCCCGTCGACGACTAGTAAAAATTGAGGCCCAATATGCATTTCGGCCTTCTATAGGCCCATGGTTTCATGTGGGCCGTAACAGGCCAGTACAATATTCAGCCTGTTAATGGCCCAACGCTACCTATGCCAAACTAAGCGTTGGGTCCACAAAAGGCCCAACTAAAATATAGGCCGGTGTAAGTTGTGGGCCTCGCGCAAAGTGTGAAGGCCCCAATGATTCGGGCCCATGAAAGATGTAGGCCAGCCCAATTGTGGCCCGCTAAACACCAGGCCCGTTAGAGGCGAATGTTTCGGCCCGGTCGACTACATTTGATTTTTTCAGATAGCGAATGATGGCAGTAACTAGTAGGAATTAAGAACAAACCTAATCAATACAATAAAGAAATTACGGCATAGTAACTAAGAATAAACCTACACTATACAATAAAGGATTTATGGTATATTACATCCACTAGGCATCGAAGTTCGCCACCAGTGATCATAACGCGCAACAAAGAAGCAGATTACAAAAACTAGGCACCATTTTAGCGTAACAAAATAATACTGAACCGAGACCACTTCTAAGATAGTTCAAGGAAGGTTAGCCCTACATGGGAACTGCTGTGCAAGCTGCCGAGCAAGGCTGTGAGACCGGCCTAGCATGTCGGTCATAGCTTCCAGGTGTAGCTGTTTAGCGATGAGGTTCTCATTGGTGTTCTCCGCAATCTTTCTTAGAGATAGGACTTCAAGTCGAAGTTGAGTTGCAGAATGCCTTTCTGCTAGAACTTGGGACTGAAGAATTCGAACTGATTCAGACAACGAATTCTGTGAGCTTGCCTGACTGCTAGTCTCAAGTAACTTGAACACTGCATCAAGACAAGACTTTGGGGTTGTCTCGCTATCTTCAAGATGTTTTGCCTTCTTTGCTGCAATATATGTTGGGTTTGTCTCACAGCCTTCAGCAGACTTGTGCATGCCATAAGGCATATCACCCTAAAACAAAGCAGAGAGATGACAGGTTTTGCACGTGTGTAAACAAAGATGATAACTGTGCTGTCAATTCCATCCAATTTCAAATTAGAAAATAAAGAGTAAGTTCAAAATATCAATAGCATAATTTGGCAGTGTTCATAATGCGGGGAGCTTCACCACACTACTGGATTACCATGTCAACATAACAAGCATAGATGAAGGGCAAATAAAATCATTGTATCTATTTTGGTTAATGTGCATGGCATGTTGTTCATATCATCAGCCACATCAGTAAGATAAAACAGGAGATGACAAGGTGCACGTGGGCTGCTTCACCACACACTGGATTATAGATCCACAAAAACAAGCATACATATAGGGATTATTGCGTAATGTGCATGGTATGAATAAGGAATTTGGTTTTACAAGTAAAACTTAGAACTTATGGTTCTTGTGAACATGCATTTTGGTAGAAACAACAAACTAAATAGCAGTAAATGATAGGGAGTATGAGCAAATTAAACAACGGTTGAGGATAAAGGCTTTAGAAGGACTGACTTACATTAACAGTTAACACCGGCTTTATAATGCCCTTCTCCATGTCAAGGGAAGGATAACTCAAGAATTTTAGCACCGAATCTTCTTCATAAGCATTGCATGTACTCTACATTTTGTAGAGAGTAATTATAGATATGATAATACTGGAAGGGATAGAGGATAATGAAGATAAGATGCAGATTGATGCTACATAATCAACTACTAACTTGGAAGTACAAGCATTACAGGACAAAATGTACTAACAAGAGCAATGGGCTACACTTCTACACTGGCATTGTCTGTGTATTCTACTTTTTGGTAAGATTAAATATAGATCTGATCTTTTTTAGTAAATGGTGGGTGAGGGAGATAATATGCAGAATGTACACAATGAGCCAATCCCTCTTCCCATAATACAAGAGTGTTTTGAACACTGTTGTACTATAAAAAACATTCTTATATTATGAGACGGAGGGAGTAGCTGTTAATGTAAGTACAGTGATAGACGATGTTCAGTCCTTACAAGAGGACTGCAGAGCTAAACCTCTTCAAAAGCATTGGGTTGATTCTAAATTTATGTAAGAGTCCATACGGATCTTATAAAGTCCAGCAAATGGACGATAACGAGGCTAACATGTGCAGTGATGCTACATAATCAAACAGCTATGAAAGTAAGTATGCTCATACAGGGCAAGAGGTACTCACAAGAGCAATGTAGTTTGCAGTATAGTTGCGAGATTCTATGGTCCCTTGAGAATGAATGTTCTTCTGCTAACAGTTTTCATACAAGTGAGACATTAAGGCAAATGTAGAAATGTAGTTAAAACTGTGATGTGATATCATAATAGTACCTTACGCTGCAGCCGAGACCAATGTGTAACAAGATTATTCTAGTCACCGTCGAATAAATGTAGCACCGAAGGCTTTACAGAAATTTCGTTTAGAGGCTTGCCATCGAAGTGCGCTTGCCTGAGGTAGGAACAATACTTCATCAACGAGTGCTTGAAAAGCGCAACCAACCCTTGCTCGTCTTCACAATCCAGTTTGGTCCTCGCTTATTTAAAAGAATGAAATCTTGTGTCTTCTGTTAGCAGAAACATATGCAGCAATGACAATGAATAACATTAGTACATTACTTACACGTAAGTTGCGGAGGAAGACTGGAAATTGTTCTGTGTTTGCAGTATACTCTTTCCATGAAGGAAAGATGCGCACAAAGTTCCTGACAACAATATAAGCTTTGCCTTCTAAATTGGGAAGAAATGGAACAGGGGTCCTATTTGCTGCAATTGGGGCTCTCTCTGGTTCGAAAAGGGATTTGGCAACTAGATTTGGTGTACTCTTTGCTGGAATGGGGTTTTTGCGTCATAGAGCTGGTGCTATGTCAACTGGCATAATCATAATGTTTGCTGCAGTTGGGGTCTGCTGAGTTGGGGCATCCGAAATGACCAGTGTACTAGGGCTAAAGTATCCTAGAGTTGGGGTGTTTTGTGTGTCAGGTGATATTGCAACTACACCTAATGGGCTATTTGATTTATCAGGTGCCACTACCTTTTCCAAATACTTTGCTTGTGCTCCTCCACGATCAGCAACCGCCCTCTTCCTTTTGAACGCCTGATACACAAGAACAACATTTAAATGGATAAATATGGTATGATGACAGATGGAATATGTACTGAAAATGGATAGGAAGGGCGTATTCACATACGCGATGTGTAAACTAAGCTAATGGCAGTTCAACAAAGTAGAAGCAATGCAAAGCATCAGTCGCAAGATATGTGCGACAAATATAACCTTGGAAAATTAGAGCAAGCACCTTGATGGGTGAATAAGATAGGGCATCTTCCTTTGACTCCTCCCCTAGGGAGCTACATTGACTTAGGTCTCCCTCTAGCTCAGAATCACTGTTAGGATCATATTCTGAGCATGAATCTGGTGGAGAGCGTTTGCATTGCATTGCATTGCATCCAGACTTGATTTCAGTCCCTTAATGCCAAGTTTGACAGCCATGGCATTGTTCTGCTTTATTCTTTTCATGTGCACAAGCTCATAATCTTTATGATGCTGTTCAGAACATGGGATTCATGAAACCATAAAAAGTAGTGAGATTATCTATGTATGCATTGCGGATTCAACTCAAAGAGTGTCTCCCTATAAACCCCTGCATATGCAAACTTCACCCCCAACCGTGCTGACCAGATCACACACAGAAATACAAACACCTTATGTCTCTATAACAGGCAGACACACATTTCAAAACTGAAGTAGGAACATTAGAATCATATGAAATTCGTATTTGAACAAATAAACTAAGGAATTATGAGTGGCATAATGTTTAGCTTCAAGGGTGGAGTGTTGGTAGTGCGATACAAAGCAAGTAGGCAGATTGTATTCCATGTAAAAGATCGAAGCCTACGTAAAAGCTGGAAATGACACTTTCTTTCTATACAATGCAGTGTTCGTTGCCCATACATGATGGAAGAGATCACATAGAGAAATACTATTCACTCAAGTCTACGGTTGCAGTATTTATAAACAGGGTGGTCCACCCTAAAAGAATATTGACAACAAAAATGACAAGGCAAACATAGATGTAGTGAATCAATCATTTACTTGTGAGCTTACTCGGACAAGTATGCAGAATTGTAACTGCAGTAAGAGACCGTCCAAAATCTGAATCAAGAAGTTTGTCTAGCACTTATTGTTTGCAACTAATCAACGTGAATAATTCGATATTATATCGAATGAGTAAGAAAGACAAGTAAAATTGTCAACAAACCTGGCTTGCAGTAGTAATCTGGGTCAATGTCACTACAATCAACAATCCAAAATGACTAGTGTCTGTTCCAAGGGCTGGAATTTTGAAACCCCTGTGAACTTTATAGGTACTAAAGATTACCGAAATACATCTGAACCATTAAGTGTAGGTAGCACTGAGCACACAACAAACCCTAATAACAGTCTTGCCTAATCATTAATGAATCAACTAGAAAATGGGTGATGAGGAGTGGCTTCTGAGTGTTGAGGACTTATCTCAGGATAAATCGGGTTGGCTTAGTGGGTGCTGCACGCCTGAGCCCTGGACGGATTGGGAATGTAGGCACGGCGGCGGGCCCGGGCAGCGGTGACGCTGTTGGGTGAGCGGCGCCTGACCTCCTGTTAGTCCGGCGTCTCCTCCTAGAGTCATGCCGCCCGGGGACGGCAAGTCGCCGGCGAGGCAGGTGGCTGGGGGAGAGTAGAGATCGGAAGCGCGCACCAGAACAAAGGGGAATCTGGGCCTAGGACGATCCAAAATCCCAGGGTGGGCCGGCCCACCGTGGGCACCCTGTAGAGATACACACCCGAGCGGCGAACATGCACTTTCGAAACTAATTTAGGAACATTTAGCTGACCAATTAAATGAATCTGTTTTAATAATATCAAATTCATATTTGAACAAAAGCTTGTTTAGCTTGATGGGTCGAGCAGTGCTATTATGACACGAAGCACGTATTCTGATCGTATAGTGATCATAAAAGAGGGAAACTGGAGAAATGATATTTAGCAGCCATTGTTTGCTTCGAACTAAGAACTAAATTCTAAGAGCTGAAAAGAAAGTAGAGTAACCAACTTAAGATCTATTTTCTGGTTGAGATCAAAAAGTTGAGGAAATATGAAGTACCACCTCTCTTGCGGTGCCGTGTTGGCATCGGGGTGCGATGGTTGTCAGTGGCATTGAAGCAAATCTGCGACGGTAGACGGGTACATCGGGGGATAAGTCCCGTTGTGGTGGAAGAGAAGGTCTTGTGAGCGGCCCCGACAAAGAGGACGGCGGCGTCGATGAAGCGAGAGGACGTGATGCAAGGCTCTTGGTCCGTCGCCGTGGATGAGAAACGTCCATCTCTAGCAGTGGACGACGCGGTCTTGGTAGGTGCTCTGGCATGGTGGAGGACAGTGGCGATGGATGTGGTGGAGGACAGCGACGATCGATGGGGTGGCGGACGGAGGCTGGTGTGGGGATGGTGTTCTAGCGCAGACGGTGTATGAATGGGAAAATGGAGGGAGAGGTATGGGAACCATGTTTTTGGGACGCGCCTGTCTGAAATATGGGAAAGTTACGAACTTAGCCCCTGTTTAAAATTTGGACGTCTCGTCGGTTGGGGATACGACGGTAATCTCGCATCTCGCCAATATTTGCCCAGAGCGATTTCGGGCGAGGAGAGGGTGGTTGGACCCCATGGTTGGCTCCCACGGTGTATGAACGGGGCTGACAGATAGGGTGGTTGTGTCACGTCTGAGTGAAGTTACAAACCTACCCCTATTGAAAATACTTGCCTACATCGATTTCGGCCGAGTCGACTTTGTTTTGCCGCCCACCGTGTATGAATGGGGAAATGGAGGGAGAAACAGAGGTCTTTCAGACGATCTTGAATCAAATGTGTTTTGCCGCCCATGTTTGGCGCCCACCGTGTTGGAATGGGCTCAGAGGCGGTCGTGTCACGTCTAATTGAAGTTACTACCCTACCCCTATTTAGAGTAGTGGAAATCGGGCCGATGTATTGTCCGTGTAATGGGTAGACAGCAATTTCCATCTCCCAAACACTTGGCTTCGGGCAGCCGACATGGGAGTGGACATTTTGTTGCTTCTTTCGAATTTTGGGACAATAAGCATCCACGTTTACCCTGGAAACTAAATTCAAATCCATTTTGTATTCCTATACGAATCTTTATAAATCATTCTATGTGTTTTTATATATCTTCAAAAGGACGACAAAGATGTATTCCACTGTCATATATGAATATGGTTTACAAATGCCGATACTCAAATTCAGTAGCTAGAATCTAGTTTAAGGTGAATTTGAATGTTTGGAACACTTCATGTACAACTCAAATGTCACACGCAGCATAATGTGTACTCCCATTTAGATATGTACACAAGCGATGTATCTAGATTCAAATACCGAGTCAATCAACCAAGAATGTACAGAACTAACAGCCATATAAACAATTATAGAGTATATGGATCAATAATATCAACTAACATACATAAGCCAGGCCGCTGTACTTTTCTTTGCTACAACATCATCCTTTTTTAGCCAAGCTACTACATCATCTTGCCCCTTTCCGATGGGTGCCACTTATGGTCAATCTATACTACTATTATTGTTGAATGCACATTCAGCCCGATTGCCATATTTGTAGGTCTGGCACAACAATCAAAATGAAATGTCGCTGAGTCTTATCAATTAATACAGACTTGTGCTCAAATAAAATTACAAACCAAAAAACAAAAAAACAATTATTACATGATCTCTAAAACAAATGGTTTGATTGATAACATGAACAAACAACACAAAGGTTATTCAACGATGGAAAGAACATTTCACCTATGATTTACTAAGTGGGAATTTAATTTCCTTTTTTCCTTTAAGACCTTAACAATGTGGTCAGTCTCAGCTTGCTTTCTTTTGAAATCCACCAAATATTTAATGGTTGTCTTGAGTACTGCTACTTGTGCTGTTTGCTTCCTCAACATGTCAACTTCATATCTAACTGCAGAAGCAGAATCTCTTTCTACCACTTGTTTAGCCTCTAGAGCATTAGCAGTTGGCAATTCATAATGCACATTTGGGCCGATGCCACTGCTGTGGGATCATACAACGTACGTGGGGACCTCGCTCTTTGATCTTGGGCTAACCTGTTTTGCCATTAAAGTTCCGATTGGATTCAGAAAAGTTGAAGTTAGCAAAACATCTCAATTGGGAGTTATAACAGCAAACCAGTTAAACAAACAAGGAATTAAAGCGTTTTAATTCGATGCTGAAAAGTAGTTATTAACATCATTGTAACCCGTTGTTGCAGCAGAAAAGTAGTTAAACAAACAAGTAGCTATTTAAGTTCAGGCAAACAGGTAATTCTTAATAGTAAGTATCAAACACATAGATAGGCGCAGTCTATAATAGGATTAACAGGCTGTGGCATTATGTAATCAGTAGCAAACTAAATTAAGCCAACCAACGTAATTGAACAATTTTGCAATAAGTGGCTAACTAAAATTCCGAGTAGCAGGTAAATGAACTTACGCTAGTTCTTTGTACAGGCACACTACAACTTCTTTTTCGCTTACAAGGTTGTACGGAGGAGTCCATGGCATCAATTGCTTGGATACGCAGTCCCAATACTTCTTTCTTCCCACACTGCATTGGTAAGTCGAATGGTTAATCTGGTAAGATGGGGCGTCCTTCATATGTTATATGAGGACGTGTAGTCAGACTAGTTGTAGCCACACACATCACACTGGCTTTTACTGTATATTTCGTGCGATTACTTTTGGCATATTGAGATCTAAGCAATCTACAATAGGATGAAAAGACTGGCATCTTTCACATTATTGGCGAACTCAGTTCATAGAAACAAGCAATTCAACCATTATGTGGGTAAATCAAAAGCGCCACTGGAATATTTTTTACAACCCCTATCATACACGCAAAAAGGGGCGACGCCACCATAGGGGCTGGTATGGGCGGCCGCCTCTAGTGGCTCAAAAGTGTGCACCTAGTTTGGGTCGTCCAGGTTGGCCCAGGCTAGTTTTGTTCGTCCCAACGCAAGAGCAGGCAATGCAAAAATGAAGAAAAATGTTTCAATTTGGATAGGCCAATAACATAAGTGCAAGGAAGGCCGTATAGCAGGCTCGCGGCCCAAACGAGCGCCTCCCATATCGATCGGCAGCAGGAAAAATTGCAATTCATCCGCTCCAGCCTCTAGTCTGGTTCGCTCCTAACCTAGCCGCCGCTAGACAGACCGACACAGCACTTCCTCGCGCCCTTGTTGGAGGGCGGTCGCTGGGCTTCAAGCGAACGGAAGGCCAAGAAGATGAAGATCCAACCCTGGGTGTAGCCTGTGTGGGAGGCAGCGGCGGCAGCACGGGCATGGCATCGAGCTTACGCAAACGGATAGTCACAGCTTGCAAGAGTAGCATGCGCAACGAGCAGGTACATCACATCCCTGATTATATCTAATTCAACTCTTCAATTTCTGGCCAATAGTTAAACCTAACGGTGTTGTAAAACTGCTTGTATGTAGGGAATCTATGAGAAAATAAAACCAATTTCTACTTATTTTATAACTCCCCCAATCAATATTGAACTGACTGAATCTGATGAATCTAATCAAGTTTCCGGTGCAAACATCCAAGCTCATGTTGTTCTTGAGCCTGAAGTGCCTAATGAACAGACTACTACTGAAGGATTTGATGCAAACGTTTTGCATGCTCTTGGTGATGAACATATAGTGTCTAATGAGGCATCTAATGCAAACATTTTGCAAGCTCCCATTGAAGGATTTAGTGTCTAATGATGATCTGCTATGTTGAGAGAGACATAGAGATTTGCAGGCATTGATGACAAGCAAATTATAGTACATTTTCGTGGCTTGAGGAAACGTCGAGGCCATCTACCAGAAAGTCCCTGTATCATGACAATGTAGCATAAATACTTTTCTAATCTGTTGTTTGAAACTATTGGCATACTTGTGCAGGATAGATATATTGATATGCAGTTTGCACACTGGTTATAGGTGCAATTACACTTCGGTATTTTTAGCCAGAGAACGAATAATTCAAGCAGGTACAGACCATGTATGTAGTCCTTATACACCATGTTGCATTTTGTGTTTTTTGGTGCTTGCATCATTTAGTCTTTATAATCTGAACTACTTTGGGTCATTAGCTGGTTTTCAAAGTGCATGTAGCTTCAGATTTCTCAAGTTATGTTGATTTCCGGAGTGCAACTGCCTTCGTATTTTTTAAGTTAAATGTTCGCCCCTGGTAACTTGAATTCGTGGATCTGCCACTTCACACAAATCATACACAAATGCCAGTACGAATTAAATGAAATGCAGGGACTTACGCGGGCTCGTTGTACAGGCTCACTATAGCTCTACTTGCGCTTGGGATGTTCCATGTACAAGTCCATGTTACCACTTGCTTGGATGTGTAGGCCTTGTGCTCCCTGCACCCCCCTCTGCATTTTTGACATGGCGAATGCCTAATCAAATAAGAGGAATAGACCTTGCTGTTGTACCGAAGGACAAATACTTACAAGGTTATACGGGTGTGCAGGATGTGTACCAGATCCCGTAGCGCCGTCATGCTTCGCTAAAAAATGGATTTTCTTGTTTTCAGATGATATCTCCAGAAGAAATAAGAGTTAAAGTCAGAGTTGGATAGGTGTGTAAGCTAAGAGAGCAGTGAAAGGATATCCAAACATTGTCGGAACAATGCACAAGGGAGTGATGTGTGGATACCTAGTTCGGTCCGGTATTTAGGCATGATCGCCTAGCTAGAGTGCGGGTCACTTCAGAGCCGTTGAGGGTGATGCGCTGGTGTTGGCTGGCCACGCACGGATGCAGATCTTGAGTGATAGCGGAGCGCTATGATGCGGTGGACGAGACCGTTGGTGAAGCCCCAGCGGCCTCGGGGGCCGGAGGCGCGACAATGTGCTTGGTGAAGTAGCCCCTGTGAGCTGGGAGATGACATCGATGAAGCGCACCTGATGCGGTGGAAGTCGGTGTCTGTGAGGCATGTCGGTTGCGGCGGCCGACATTGTCGGTGGACCACCTGGTGCGGTGGACGAGGGCGTAGATGAGGTAGCTCCGATGCGGTGGTGAAGAGCGACTGTCGTCTTTGTCGTCGTCGTCCGGCACAGAGGTGGGGAAAGAGATGAGACGAGGGGTGATTTGAACTTTGCTTGGGTTGGCTGCGAATTAGGGATTTGAGCAATCTGGGCGCGGAAGGGGATGGTGGAGAAGTGAGATTTTGCAGGGCTGGAATTGGGGCCGCCAGATATTTCAATCCGAAACGTGGAAGCATGAACGTATTTTGTCATCGTCCTTTGGGGGGGAGGGGGAGGGACGGAGGGGGCGGGTGCTGGGTGCTAAGCGTCCGTCCGACACACGCGACCACCGCGACACGACCCTGGTCTGCCTGGTGCGCCTACATTTGAGAATGCAAACAAATCTTCTTTCATCGCAAACGAATCTGTATGTATTACCATGCCCGTGTTTTCCTTGCAATAATTAGTCATTCGAAACGAGATACGATAAATTAATTAATGAGGAGTTATTTGAAAAAAAAATCAAAACGGTATCCACGCTAACGTGGATCAGAGTGTGTGTCGCATAATTAGTTATTTGAATTAGAGTGTGTGTCACATAGCGATCTCCAATTCTAACGTGGATTTCACATTTCACTGTATCCATGCTACTTTTTAATACAAATTCATATGTATATGATGAACACCATGGTAGTGAGAAAACTTTTGGATGGATCCAAACATATGACCTACAAAATAGCACAACAAATCGAGTCAATGTCAACTTTTCGAAACCTAGTGTGGTACGAATTCGAAATAATTACCCATATGCATGGTCCTCACTTCTAATCTTACAATGTACACTGAATTGAAACATCAATATTAAGTCTCGTACTATCTACATTCAAATGTTGTTTTTAGCCCCCCCCCCGGCGCACACACCCTACATACTTCCTGTATCGGTCAATCTTCCTCTCCTAACCACCTTAGGAAGCTATCGGTTTCCAACATACATCCATTCTTTCTCTCCATGTTTTGATCTCTAACTCTCTCAACTACACAACTCCCTTTTTCCACTCTGTTATGAAATGTATTGACCTCACACACCCGCCATTGCACCCCATGCCGAGCTCTCTCTCTCACCCTCTCGCGCTAAATACATGCATTGCCTATCTACCCCCCAACCTCTTGTGCGCATGCACGCACGTTGTCTGTCTAGGTCACTTCCTCAAGACCGTCTCACTCTTTCTACCGCACAGCGGGCCACACTCGCTCAATCTCGCTCTCTTTATCTGAGTCTTGTTTAACCTCGTTTTCTTTCACACACAAATGATATATCTCCCTGTTCGGGCCTCGATCGACACACTCTATACTCTCTCACACAGATTGTCTATCTAGGTCAGTCCATCGAAGCCGCCCCCACTCTTTCGACCTCATGGCGGGCCATGCTCGCTCTCTCTCTCTCCCCCCTCTCCCTCTCTTTCTCTCTCCTTGTATGTCTCGATTGACCTCGCTCTTTCTTGGAGAAAAATGATATACCACCATGTTTGAGCCCAATTCGACTTATTCACATTGTATCCTCTCTCACGCACATTGTCTATCTAGGTCACTCTCTCCAACCCGTATCACTCTTTCGATCGCACGACGACCCTATGTGATCGATTGACCTTGCTTCCTCCCACGCACAAAATATATCTACACGTCTGTGACTGGAGCATCTCTCAAGCTCTATCTTACAGCCCTCACCCTTGTCGAAAGCTCAATCAGACAATATCTCTCCATAGCATATATATTTGTTCAATGAATGCCGGACCACACTCACTTTGTCTCTCTATCTATATGTCTCTCGATTGACCTCGCTTTCTCACGCTGTATCTTCCACACATTGAAGCTACCTCTGCATCGCTCGCAAAGCCGGAGCTATTTACATTGCGAGGGGCACTCCAACCTTGGATTAATTTGTGTAGGCATTTATTCCGGTCAGTTTAGATTATATTTTCGTAGCATTCGGCCCACAACTACTCGAAACACCGTTGCAACCCCTGCAACTCCCCTAGTTGATTTCCCTCTGGCTTGGTCATCGCTCTCTTGCATGTCCTTTCTCGCCTTCAACGTTGCACCATGGTATTATTGCAAAAAACTCTGTTGTTCTCTTTAATTATTATAAATAAGCTACAAAACTACACACCGATAGTCCACTTGGAATGGAACAAATTTCGACCCACAAATTAAAGTGCTACAAACTACACACCGAGGGGTCATGAAACAAATTTGGACGCATATACAAATCAAAAAATAAAGGACGAGGATCGAACATGCGACCAAGGCCTTCAAGCCGCATGTCAATAGGCAACATACGCAGAACAACAATGTTTGTTGTACCTCCCTTTGTTCACATAATGTTTTTATATTACCACAGCCTATTTAATTGATAACATGTAATCTTATTTTTAGTACTATTCGCCTTCACTTACTAGTGGGTTCCATGTGTTCTCTCTCTCTCTCTCTCCTCCCCTTCTGTGTTTAGATGCACGGGCAAACACGAAGAACTCACGGGCGTTGTTGCCGTTGACCATATCTGGACGCGTTCACAAGTTACGACACCAGTTTCACGTGCTAGCAGCACTAGTCAGTGTGTACGTGCAATGCACGTTAATTTGGAAGTATATTAAGTGCATACGGATATTAAGTAGGATATTATTTGTGTGTTATTATGTGATTAGCACTATTTTTGGCATGAAATTAACTGCATGCTAAATGTGTTGAGCGCTCGACATTGAAGCAGTCTAGGTCGTTGGATGACAAGGAATACCTGTGGCTTGATGACGTTTTATATTTAATTTGATACGGCTCTAGCAGAACATTCAATCGATCAAACCATAGATTTTGTTCAGTCTGACTCCGACTTTAAGTTATACGACGATCGATCTAACTTAAATAGAAATGATAAACGTTCAGATTTTAAGCATGGCAATACGAATGTTTTTCATGGAAAATTTAGATTACGCGGCGGCGGCGGGGGCGTCTTGCGGTGGGAAGCGGCTCCTCTGCCGTGCTCTGTGTGTCGTCGGGCCACTGACCGACCGTGACGGAGGTGCCTTGTGCTGTTATTGGCGTACTCCTGGACGTTGGCCTAGATTCAAGGAAGGCCAAAATGTTCTAGACTTCGGAGCAAGTCAACTGGCGGGAGGACGCGACTGGCGTTGGTGCAAGGAAGCGGTCGACGGCGGCCATCCATGCCGCTGAGGGGGCACTAGCACCCGCGCGGGGACATGCACTGTCAACGGCACAGCAGAGACATTCGTGTGCATGGGCACCGACACGAGCGCGCACGTCAGTGCACGCGCAGGCGCATGCGCTGGCAGGTGCACGGGCACCGGCACGGGCGTGCACGTTAGTGCACGTGCAGGCGCATGCGCTGGCAGGTGCACGAGCGCGTGAAAGTCGGCAGGGACCTCGTGGAACCCAGTGGCATCAAGCTCGGCGACAATGTGCAGCTCCTAGCCCGTCAATGCCATGGGGATGGGCACTGGCGCAGTCGGGGCGACGGGAGCCGGAATGGAGCGGGGACAGGTGGGGCGTCTTCCCGCAAGGCCAGTTCAAGCTCTTCCCAAAGCGCCTTATGTGCTTGAGACTTTGGCTGGGTGTCTTCCTCAGGAAACTGGAAGACTAAGGGCAGACCATCGTGATGCGGCAGGGCGTACGTTTAGGTCAAGCTGGTTGGAGGTAGGCGACATGAGAATCGGAGAGGAAGAGAGAAGATTGTAGCGATACCGGGTAGTGCGGGGTCGATTTTAAACTACGGCGCCGGCAACATTAAAAGTGGGAGCAGTTGGGACGAAGGTGGGAGGCGGAGCCTGGTCAAAGGGCTCGCCTCCCGGTGAGCCTACTGATACGTCTCCAACGTATCTATAATTTTTTATTGCTCCATGCTATATTATCTACTGTTTTGGACATTATTGGGCTTTATTATCCACTTTTATATTATTTTTGGGACTAACCTATTGACTGGAGGCCCATCCCAGAATTGCTGTTTTTTTGTGCCTATTTTAGGGTTTTGAAGAAAAGGAATATCAAACAGAGTCCAAACGGAATGAAACCTTCGGGAACGTGATTTTTGGAACGAACAAGATCCAGGGGACTTGGACCCTACGTCAAGCAACCAACAGGGAGGCCACGAGGTAGGGGGCGTGCCTACCCCCTCCCCCCCCCAGGCGCGCCCTCCACCCTCGTGGCCCCCCTGTTGCTCCAACGACGTACTTCTTCCTCCTATATATACCTACGTACCCCCAAACAATCAGATACAGAGCCAAGACCCTAATTCCATTGTCGTAACTTTCTGTATCCACGAGATCCCATCTTGGGGCCTGTTCCGAAGCTCCGCCAGAGGGGGCATCGATCACGGAGGGCTTCTACATCAACACCATAGCCCTTCCGATGAAGTGTGAGTAGTTTACCTCAGACCTACGGGTCCATAGTTATTAGCTAGACGACTTCTTCTCTCTTTTTGGATCTCAATACAAAGTTCCCCCCCTCTCTTGTGGAGATCTATTCGATGTAATCTTCTTTTGCGGTGTGTTTGTTGAGACCGATGAATTGTGGGTTTATGATCAAGTTTATCTATGAACAATATTTGAATCTTCTCTGAATTCTTTTATGTATGATTGGTTATCTTTGCAAGTTTCTTCGAATTATCAGTTTGGTTTGGCCTACTAGATTGATCTTTCTTGCAATGGGAGAAGTGCTTAGCTTTCAGTTCAATCTTGCGGTGTCCTTTCCCAGTGACAGTAGGGGCAGCAAGGCACGTATTGTATTGTTGCCATCGATGATAAAAAGATGGGTTTTTTATCATATTGCATGAATATATCCCTCTACATCATGTCATCTTGCTTAAGGCGTTACTCTGTTCTTATGAACTTAATACTCTAGATGCATGCTGGATAGCGGTCGATGTGTGGAGTAATAGTAGTAGATGCAGGCAGGAGTCGGTCTACTTGTCTTGGACGTGATGCCTATATACAAGATCGTACCTAGATATTCTCGTAACTATGCTCAATTCTGTCAATTGCTCAACAGTAATTTGTTCACCCACCGTAAAATACTTATGCTCTTGAGAGAAGCCACTAGTGAAACGTATGGCCCCCGGGTCTATCTTCATCATATTAATCTTCCAACACTTAGTTATTTTCATTGCCTTTTATTTTACTTTGCATCTTTATCATAAAAAAATACCAAAAATATTATCTTATCATATCTATTAGATCTCACTCTCGTAAGTGACCGTGTAGGGATTGACAACCCCTAACCGCGTTGGTTGCGAGGATTTATTTGTTTTGTGCAGGTGCGAGGGACTCGCGTGTAGCCTGCTACTAGATTGATACATTGGTTCTCAAATACTGAGGGTAATACTTACGCTACTTTGCTGCATCACCCTTTCCTCTTCAAGGGAAAACCAACGCAGTGCTCAAGAGGTAGCAAGAAGGATTTATGGCGCCGTTGCCGGGGAGGTCTACGCAAAAGTCAAACATACCAAGTACCCATCACAAACCCTTATCTCCCACATTACATTATTTGTCATTTGCCTCCCGTTTTCCTCTCCCCCACTTCACCCTTGCCGTTTTATTCGCCCTCTCTCTCTATCCTCCCTCTCTTTCTCTATTTGCCTCTTTTTGCCCGTTCCTGGTTTGCTTGTGTGTTGGATTGCTTGCTTGTCACGATGGCTCTTCCCTGATTAGGTGATCTTCACCTTAAAAGGTTACAAGAAATCGAAAGCAACGTTAGAAGTTTTATGGTCTTGCAATTTGAGCATAATAGTTTCTTTAGAAACGAGCTTAAGGAACACAAAAGCTTTATGAGTTATATGAATAAATAGCTCAATGATATGTCTAAAGAATTTGATGGTTTGAGATCCCAAATTTCGTGTCTTGAGAAGTTAATAGCTGAAGTTTCGGATAAGTAGGCTACCTTAGTTAATAAGATGGCCGCTAAGCCGGAAGACCTTGATAATAAAGATGAAGATCTAAAAGTTCTTGATGTTTCCCCTATTAAATCTTTGTTTTGCAATATGAATCTTGATAATGATGGGACTGAATATGATCCACCTTTACCTAGAAGGCATTCCAAAAATTTGGAGTTTTTAGATCTTGATGCTAAATTTGATAAAAGTGGGATTGAAGAGATCAAAACTCTAGATGTTAATGAACCTACTACTTTGGATTTCAAGGAATTTAATTTTGACAATTTCTCTTTGATATATTGTATTTCCTTGTTGCAATCCGTGCTAAATTCTCCTCATGCTTATAGTCAAAATAAAGCTTTTATCAAACATATCGTTGATGCTTTGATGCAATCTTATGAAGAAAAACTTGAGTTGGAAGTTTCTATCCCTAGGAAACTTTATGATGAGTGGGAACCTACTATTAAAATTAAAATTAAAGATCATGAGTGCTATGCTTTGTGTGATTTTGGTGCTAGTGTTTCCATGATTCCAAAGACTTTGTGTGATTTGTTTGGTTTCCGTGATTTTGATGATTGCTCTTTAAACTTGCACCTTGCGGATTCCACTATTAAGAAACCTATTGGAAGAATTAATGATGTTCTTATTGTTGCAAATAGGAATTATGTGCCCATAGATTTTATTGTTCTTGAAATAGATTGCAATCCTTCATGTCCTATTATTCTTAGTAGACCTTTCCTTAGAACGATTGGTGCAATTATTGATATGAAGGAAGGAAATATTAGATTCCAATTTCCGTTAAGGAAAGGCATGGAACACTTTCCTAGAAATAAAATTAAATTACCTTATGAATCTATTATTAGAGCCACTTATGGATTGCCTACCAAAGATGGCAATACCTAGATCTATCTTGCTTTTTATGCCTAGCTAGGGGCGTTAAACGATAGCGCTTGTTGGGAGGCAACCCAATTTTATTTTTATTCCTTGATTTTTTCTCCTGTTTAGTAATAAATAATTTATCTAGCCTCTGTTTTGGTTGTGTTTTTTGTGTTTAATTAGTGTTTGTGCCAAGTAGAACCGTTGGGAAGACTTGGGAAAGTCTTGTTAATCTTGCTGTAAAAAACAGAAACTTTAGCGCTCACAAGAACTGCTGACATTTTTAGTTGGAAAGTGCTATTTAGTTAATTCTTTTTGCAGACGATTAGTAGATAAATTCCTCACGTCCAGAAATTTATTTTAGAAATTTTGGGGTTCCAGATCGTGTGTTAGCTACATATTACTACAGACTGTTCTGTTTTTGACACATTCTGTTTCTCGTATGTTGTTTGCTTATTTTCATGAATCTATGGCTAGTAAAATAGTTTATAAACCATAGAGAAGTTGGAATACGGTAGGTTTAACACCAATATAAATAAATAATGAGTTCATTACAGTACCTTGAAGTGGTCTTTTGTTTTCTTTCGCTAAGGGAGCTCACGAGATTTTCTACTTTAAATTTTGTGTTGTGAAGTTTTCAAGTTTTGGGTAAAGATTTGATGGATTATGGAACAAGGAGTGGCAAGAGCCTAAGCTTGGGGATGCCCATGGCACCCCCAATATAATATAAGGACACCAAAAAGGAAAAGCTTGGGGATGCCCCAGAAGGCATCAACTCTTTCGTCTATTTCCATCGGTAACTTTACTTGGAGCTATATTTTTATTCACCACATGATATGTGTTTTGCTTGGAGAGTCTTGTATGATTTGAGTCTTTGCTTTTTAGTTTACGACAATAATCTTTTCTGTACACACCTTTTGAGAGAGACATACATGATTCGGAAATTATTAGAATCCTCTATGTGCTTCACTTATATCTTTTGAGTTATATAGTTTTGCTCTAGTACTTCACTTATATATCTTTTAGAGCACGGTGGTGGATTTGTTTTATAGAAACTATTGATCTCTCATGCTTCACTTAGATTATTTTGAGAGGCTTAAATAGCATGGTAATTTGCTTAAATAATCCTAATATGCTAGGTATTCAAGATTAGTAAAAAAAATTCTTATGAGTGTTTTGAATACTAAGAGAAGTTTGATGCTTGATGATTGTTTTGAGATATGGACGTAGTGATATTAAAGTTGTGCTAGTTGAGTAGTTGTGAATTAGAGAAATACTTGTGTTGAAGTTTGCATGTCCCGTAGCATGCACGTATGGTAAACGTTATGTAACAAATTTGAAACATGAGGTGTTCTTTGATTGTCTTCCTTATGAGTGGCGGTCGGGGACGAGCGATGGTCTTTTCCTACCAATCTATCCCCCTAGGAGCATGCGCGTAGTGCTTGGTTTTTGATGACTTGTAGATTCTTGCAATAAGTATATGATTTCTTTATGACTAATGTTGAGTCCATGGATTATATGCACTCTCACCTTTCCATCATTGCTAGCCTCTTCGGTACTGTGCATTGCCCTTTCTCACATTGAGAGTTGGTGCAAACTTCGCCGGTGCATCCAAACCCTGTGACATGATACACTCTTTCACAAATAAACCTCCTTATATCTTCCTCAAAATAGCCACCATACCTACCTATTATGGCATTTCCATAGCCATTCTGAGATATATTGCCATGCAACTTTCCACCATCCTGTTTATCATGACACGTTCATCATTGTCATATTGCTTTGCATGATCATGTAGTTGACATCGTGTTTGTGGCAAAGCCACCGTTCATAATTCTTTCATACATGTCACACTTGACTCATTGCATATCCCGGTACACCGTTGGAGGCATTCATATAGAGTCATACCTTGTTCTAGTATCGAGTTGTAATCATTGAGTTGTAAATAAATAGAAGTGTGATGATCATCATTTAATGGAGCATTGTCCCAATAAAAAAAGAGAAAGGGCAAATAAAAGAAGGACCAAAAAAGAGAAATAAAAAGGGACAATGCTACTATCTTTTTTCCACACTTGTGCTTCAAAGTAGCACCATGAACTTCATGATAGAGAGTCTCTTGTCTTGTCACTTTCATATACTAGTGGGAATTTTTCATTATAAAACTTGGCTTGTATATTCCAATAATGGGCCTCCTCAAGTGCCCTAGGTCTTCGTGAGCAACCAAGTTGGATGCACACCCACTAGTTTCTTTTGTTGAGCTTTCATACATTTATAGCTCTAGTGCATCTATTGCATGTCAATCCCTACTCCTTGCATTAACATCAATCGATGAGCATCTCCATAGCTCATTGATTAGCCTCGTTGATGTGAGACTTTCTCCTTTTTGTCTTCTCCACATAACCCCCATCATTATACTCTATTCCACCCATAGTGCTATATCCATGGCTCATGCTCATGTATTGCGTGAAGGTTTATAAAGTTTGAGATTACTAAAGTATGAAAAAATTGCTTGGCTTGTCATCGGGGTTGTGCATGATGAGAGCATTCTTGTGTGACGAGAATGGAGCATGACTAAACTGTATGATTTTGTAGGGATGAACTTTCTTTGGCCATGTTATTTTGAGAAGACATAATTGCTTAGTTAGTATGCTTGAAGTATTATTATTTCTATGTCAATATTAGACTTTTATCTTGAATCTTTCCGATCTGAATATTCATGCCACAATTCAGAAGAATTACATTGAAATTATGCCTAGCAGCATTCCACATCAAAAATTCTGTTTTTATCATTTACCTACTCGAGGACGAGCAGGAATTAAGCTTGGGGATGCTTGATACGTCTCCAACGTATCTATAATTTTTGATTGCTCCATCCTATATTATCTACTGTTTTGGACATTATTGGGCTTTATTATCCGCTTTTATATTATTTTTGGGACTAACCTATTAACTGGAGGCCCAGCCCAGAATTGTTGTTTTTGCCTATTTTAGGGTTTCGAAGAAAGGGAATATGAAACAGAGTCCAAACGGAATGAAACCTTCGGGAACGTGATTTTTGGAACAAACAAGATCCAGGAGACTTGGACCCTACATCAAGCAACCAACAGGGAGGCCACGAGATAGGGGGGCGCGCCTACCCACCCCCCCCCCCCCCCCCAGGCGCGCCCTCCACCCTCGTGGGCCCCCTGTTGCTCCACCAACGTACTTCTTCCTCCTATATATACCTACGTACCCCCAAACGATCAGATACGGAGCTAAAACCCTAATTCCACCACCGTAACTTTTTGTATCCACGAGATCCCATCTTGGGGCCTGTTCTGGAGCTTCGCCGTAGGGGGCATCGATCACGGAGGGCTTCTACATCAACCCATAGCCCTTCCGATGAAGTGTGTGTAGTTTACCTCAGACCTACGGGTCCATAGTTATTAGCTAGATGGCTTCTTCTCTCTTTTTGGATCTCAATACAAAGTTCTCCCCCTCTGTTGTGGAGATCTATTCGATGCAATCTTCTTTTGCGGTGTGTTTGTTGGGACCAATGAATTGTGGGTTTATGGTCAAGTTTATCTATGAACAATATTTGAATCTTCTCTGAATTCTTTTATGTATGATTGGTTATCTTTGCAAGTCTCTTCGAATTATCAGTTTGGTTTGGCCTACTAGATAGATCTTTCTTTTAATGGGAGAAGTGCTTAGCTTTGGGTTCAATCTTGCGGTGTCCTTTCCCAGTGACAGTAGGGGCAGCAAGGCACGTATTGTATTGTTGCCATCGAGGATAACAAGATGGTTTTTTTTATCATATTGCATGAATTTATCCCTTTACATCATGTCATCTTAATTAAGGCGTTACTCTGTTCTTATGAACTTAATACTCTAGATGCATGCTGGATAGCGATCGATGTGTGGAGTAATAGTAGTAGATGCAGGCAGGAGTCGGTCTACTTGTCTCGGACGTGATGCCTATATACATGATCATACCTAGATATTGTCATAACTATACTCAATTCTGTCAATTGCTCAATAGTAATTTGTTCACCCACCGTAAAATACTTATGCTCTTGAGAGAAGCCACTAGTGAAACCTATGGCCCCCGGGTCTATCTTCATCATATTAATCTTCCAACACTTAGTTATTTTCATTGCCTTTTATTTTACTTTGCATCTTTATCATAAAAAATACCAAAAAATTATCTTATCATATCTATCAGATCTCACTCTTGTAAGTGGCCTGTAGGGATTGACAACCCCTTATCGCGTTGGTTGCGAGGATTTATTTGTTTTGTGCAGGTGCGAGGGACTCGCGCATAGCCTCCTACTGGATTGATACCTTGGTTCTCAAAAACTGAGGGAAATACTTACGCTACTTTGCTGCATCACCCTTTCCTCTTCAAGGGAAAACCAACGCAGTGCTCAAGAGGTAGCTCCTGCACAGCGGTCTGCTCGCACGCCTCCATGTCAGCCGGCGCAGCGGTCTGATCGCACGCCTCCCATCCACTCACACGCTTTCTCGGACGGCACCTGCCGATGAGAAGTGGGACTTGTGGCAGCACGTAAATGCCCACGGTTTCAATAGTGAAAGCATTCGCCTTAATGTGACAGGTCTTTGTTCCAAAATACCTTGGCTCTTCATCTGTGCAACTTGTCATAAGCAACTTGTCTCAAATTGAAGAAAAAAATTATGAAGTAATATTTGTGCCATATCACGTGACCATGCTCAGTTTCAAGAATTTATGCTCACTTTTGGATTTTCTGAAATTTAAGATCCAGGATTCGAAACAATATCATAACCAGCATCATGCAATAAATTTTCAAGCCATACATCTGTCCTGTTGTATTTCTTAAGAAAGGATTTGGTCAAACATTTTGCTGAGTTAGAATTCAGACAAGTTATATATGCAAAGCAAAAGGATAATCCCTCCGTACCAGTGCATTGCCTGATATATTGACTCAAGTACTAGGCACGAACAAACGGGCTCAATTCTGTGCTCATCCTGTAGTAGTAGTAGTAGTAGTAGTAGTAGTAGTAGTAGTAGTAGTAGTAGTAGTAGTAGTAGTAGTAGTAGTAGTAGTAGTAGTAGTAGTAGTTGTAGTAGTAGTAGTAGTAGTAGTAGTAGTAGTAGTAGTAGTAGTAGTAGTAGTAGTAGTAGTAGTAGTAGTAGTAGTAGTAGTAGTAGTAGTAGTACTAGGCAATGCAGTTGACCGGTGAACTTGGCGAGAGGCGACCGAGGGAATTGAATCGTGCTCGGCATGGTAGGTAACGTTGTCTAGTTACTAAAGCCTCCCTCCGTTGTTCATCGATAGTCATTATGGACTGGGGACATGAGGAGAATTTCCTAGGGCTGGAATTCTGGCCGCCTGATAGTTCGACTCGAAACGCGGAGGCTCGACTGGTTGGGGCTGCCTAATGTGCGTACCACACACGCCACCAGAAGGACACGAGCCCGGTTTTTTTAGGATCAACACGAGCCAAGGTCTGGCTGGTACGCCGTTGGGTCCTACCGTTCGAGAATACGAAAGGAACCTTTTAAATTGCCGAACGAATCTATGTGTATTACAATGCCCGTATTTTCCTTGCAAATACTAATCTCAACGTGGTAATTGATTTATGACGAGTTGTTGAATTAGAGTGAGTTTGTGATATAGTGATCTCAACGTGGATTTTACATTTCATTGTATCCCTAGTAAGTTTTTCAATGCAAATTCAAATTTAAAAGATGAACAATATGGAGGTGAGAAAACTTTGTATGTATCAAGCATATGACCACACACACACACACATACACACACAGAGACACCCACACACGAACACAACAACAATCCAATAAGTATAGTGCATCTATTTTTTCCAAACCATGCATGTATGACATGAGTTCAAAAATACTCCTTCTATTCCTAAATATTAGTCTTTTAGAGATTTCAACAAGCGACTACATACGGAGCAAAATGACTGAATCTACACTCTAAAATATGTCTATATACATCCGTATGTGCCAGTCCACTTGAAATCTCTAAACATGCTAATATTTAGGAACGAAGGGAGTAAAATGTAAGACATGCATGGTCCTCAATTCAATATTTAAAACGAACATGAAACTGAAACATGAATATTAAGTCTAGTACTACAGTACATGCAAATGTTGTGTTTAATTAGGCAGAGGTATGATTGTCGGGGGTCACCCCCTCAACCTTAGATAAAATTGTGAAGCTCTGTTTAGCGTTGTTTAGATTATATTTGTCCCCACCCTCCCAACCACCGATTGGTTGTGCACCCCCACCCCTCCTTCCCGGGAGAATATCATGTGCCCCCATACCTTACATGCTATATGCCGATACGAGTTGCTTGGAGCTTGTAGATCTGAGATATAGCAGCTCACATGATGTCTTAATATTTTTATAGGAAACCTTGATGAGTTTGAGAATTGCACACAATTTTTACAAAAACTACTCAGATGCCCTTGGATCCCATATCCAACGACCTCGAAGCTCGTATCACCGTAGCATCTAAGATGAAGGAGGACATCATATTCTCCTGTATGTAAGAATAACATGTGCTACCACACCTTAGATACTTTGGTGATACAAGCTCTTCGGAGCCGTTGGATTTGTGACCCAACACCTCCTCGGTGGCTCGAATGTTTTTTTTGCAGAAAAGCCCCCAAAGAGTTCAGCCACTGCTTACAAGCACAAAGACTGCTCAGATGCCATTGGATCTCAGATCAAACGACCTTGAAGCTCGTATCACCGTAGCATCCAAGCTGCGAGAGCACCTTATGTTTTCTCGCACGGGAGAATATGAGGTGCTCCTGCACGGTAGATTCTATGGTGATATGAGTTCACGGAGATCTAACGGCCCACAGTAGGAGGTTTGAATGTTTTTGCAATATACAGCTGAGAGAGTTTGGGAATTGCACAGGAAGTACAAGTACTATGCATGTGCCATCTGATCACTGATCATACGACCTAAATGCTCATATCACCATAGCGGGTAATTAAGCTACGGGGAGCACCTAATATGAGCAACGGGGAGCCGTTGGATCCAAGATGCAGCGGCACACCAGAGGCATGAATGTTTTATTTGCAAAAAAACCTTTGGAGAGTTTGGAAATTGCACATAATTACAAAGACTACTCCCAAGCCATTGGATCTCACTTCCAACGGTGTAAAAACTCATATCACCATAGCATCTAAGCTGCGGGGTGGATGTGATATTCTATGCCGCTATCATTTTTGTTTGTAAACTTGCAAAATATGTGTAACTTGTGCCGTTACTTGTCTAACCGCGCAAAGTGTTTGTTCAAAAAAACCATCCTACACTAAAATATCGGAACAACACACGGGGGTCCCACTTATCATTAATCAAATTTGGACCTAAAACTAACAAATCTGAAAGATGAGATTTCAAGTGGCAACCTGGACTACAAAGCGTAAGTCGATAGCCTAAAACAACAACGGTTGTTGGCTTTGTCCCATAACATGACTTTATACAGTATTACATTGAGTAGAGTAGAGGGAGTGCCTCGTCAACACATGCATGACCATTGACTCACTTACTGGTGGGTCCCAGGTCTGCGATCTCTCTCTTCTCTCCATCGTCTAAGCTTTGCACAGGCACACACGAAGAGCGGCGCTAGCTTGCCGTGGTGTTATTACAACTAAAAAAGCTTGGAAAATAGAAGAATCGCCTAGAACAAGAGACATAGTGGCTGGTCGAGATGGAGCTAACTATAACACCCCAAAAATTTTAACCATGATTTGTTTATTAAAATTTTGCCAAGAAATTAAATTTTCATTTTGCTGGATTTATCTTTTGAATTCAGATCCACTCTTTTCTTTGATATTGTGGAGTTTTCACCCCAAGTGAAAACTTTTTAAAAAATATTGTTGGACTTGTTTACCCTCTCAGGAAAAACATTTCTTTATCAGTGGATTTATTTGCATAATTATTTTCCCTGAGCTTTATTTCTTTAAAAATGATTTTTCATAAGTTTTGGAGCCTCTTTTGCACTACAACCTTTTGATAAAATTAGTTATAAGTTTCACCAAAATTTGGAGATGTCATGGGATGCTCCCACATCACTTTTATGCAGAAATGGCTTTTAGTCATTTGGAAATTTTGAGCTCTACACCAAGTTTTCAAATCTGGTCCAGTTTGTAAAATTGCACTGCAACCTATTTAAATATTTCTTTAAAGCTTCCACCAAAATAAGGGGATGTTAGTAGTAGTGTATAATTCAATTTTATGCAAAAAAACAATTGGTGTTCTTTGAAAAATTTGAGCAAATCATCCTCTTTTGCTCTCTGGTCCAGTTGGGTGTTTTCTACTGCAACCCTATTTTGTTTTGCTCTAGTGCCCATGATCTTTCTCCTGCTTAGAGACCACTCTACCAAACCCTTAAGTTCAGGAGAATGGGACCATTGGAGGATTTTAAGTACATGCAATAATGCCCTTTTCTTTCTGTCCAGATTTGGTTTTCTCAAAAACTTGCACTAACAAGTTTTTGTTTTTGACAAACTAACCTTGCCACCCTCTTTATCATCAAAAGATACTAGGATCTGGAGTTTTTGGCCACCCCAAGTAATGCCTAGATGACCATAGCATTCTGTCAAACACCTTGTGTGCATGGCCAGTTTTGGCTTGGTTTTTAGTTTGCATTGTGGACTTGATCCCCTGACCAAACCACCATGTCCACTAATCTCCTTGCAAACTCTAACCTAGACCTGTTAATCCCCAGCCTCATGCAAGCCCTCTAGCACGCGCTGGCATTATGTCGAGCACCTAGCATGTGTGCTCTGGGCGCGGCCAGAGCGCGCGTTTTGCACGTGCGTGCGCCCGAGTCACCGCGTCTCACTGCCGCCCTCCCCGCGCCCGTGCTGACCCATGGCCACTCACCGCCAACACGCCCGACCCCTCCCTCGCTGCAGTGCTGCCCTGGCCCCCTCCTGACACCCCACAACGCCACCACCGCAAGCCGCCGACGGCCGCCGCAGGCCTCTGCCATGGATGGCGCCGCCCAAGCCACTCCAGCCCGCTAGCTGCCCTCTGGAACAGCACAAGCTTATCCACGAGCTTGTCCGCTAGCGCTCGTCATCGCCATGCACCCCCTAGCTACGGAACGGCAGTTCGCCGCTCCTATCCACTGCCGCCGTCGATCTTATCCCCGGCCGCCGTGGAACCGACCTAGTTGCGCTATAAATAGGGACCCCGAGCTCGTCCAGATCCTCAAGCAGCCTCAAGACATCTCCCTAGCGCTCCCACAGCCAGCAATCGACGGAGGGAGGCTTTCTTCCTCGTCTCCGGCAGGTTCGACCGCCGCCACAATCCGGTAAAATCCAGCCAAGACCGAGGCCCCTAACTCCATCCAGTGCTTCCATCCTCTCCCCCTAGACCTTGTGGAGCCACCCCACCCCTCAAACCCGACCGGGAGCCACCGTAGCTCGAGACCCCAATCCTCCCGAAGCCACCGTCCGCAGCGGAGCTCGCCGCCGGCGACTCCCTTCGTCCCCGCTAGCCTTTCGACCACTGGGAAGACCGCCCTGGACTGGTGGATCCATCCCTACCCTCGAAACCCAGTGGGGATCCACCGTTCATCGACGGCGATCTCCGGAAGCCCGCCTTCGCTCGGACAGAGGAGGAAGAAGGCGCGGGCGACTGGTCAAACCAGACCAGTGGGCCCAAGGGACCCACTATCAGTGACCCATAGACGACCCGCGCCAGTTTAAGTGGAAGCGTGTTCCACAGAATACGTATTCGCTAAGAGGAAAGCGTAAGCTCCCCGAAACATTTTCTTTTTCTGATTTTTATTAAAAAACAGATTTTGACTAAACTTTGACTGGCTATAACTTTTTAAATATAAGTCCAATTGACTTGATTCTTTTTCTGTTGTTTCTCAAAATTTGTCTAGTTTATTTTCATATTTATTTGAGAATTTTCCAACAACTTTATTGTATTGTTTTGAAACTATGTGTTAATTTGAATTTTCTTAAATAGGATGTTTGAAGAAGGAAGCAACTTTCAAAAGTGCACCCCCACTTGCATACTCTTTAAGGCAAGCATTCTGAACCCTGGCATAATATTGTCGTGTGTTGTTTGACACGGTTACAACACCACCTGGTCTCGGAGTTTTCGTTATTTTATGCGATGATATGATCATACTGATAAGTGCATATTGATGATTTCCTGCTGTTGGTATTCGATATGTTTGTGATAGTAGTCATCCTCGTATGCCTTTCATGCCTAACGGAAGGAATCCGGGAAAGCCTCTGTCTTGGGTAGACACGAGCTTGTCCCTAGTTCTTCGTTGAGACAGTTATGTCTAGTAAGGCATGGTGGGGTACGATGAGCGGTGATTCTGTCTGATTGGTATGACATATACTTCTTATGCTTATCATGCAGGTAATGTGTACCCGAATCGACCATAGATCGAGTCTTGTTCCAGTAACCCCCATACTTGTTTCGTACTACCACTTGTCCCTGCCATAGGTAGGGTATGGTTCAGTAAGTTGTCAATCCCTTTCCTAGCGCACACCATACAGAGAGGCCATGGTGGAAGATATCAGCTGGATCCGGTAGGCATGCCACCTGGTCTGGGGGCATGGGTGTTTCCGGTTGGAGCCAAGGGGGTAGCTCCCCTAGTTTGCGCGCGTTATAAATTTTGTGATCCCATGCTACACTACAAGAAAATTGAGATAATGTGACGAAAATCCTCATGACGGTGGTTGACAACGTCATTGAAATATCTAATGTGTGACGTTTTGAAGGTCGTGTCACTTATTACTATAAATCAGAGACGATTATTGTCACTGAATCGCCTGGGCCACTGAGCCACACCTGGTTGACAATTTCTATGACGTGTTGGCAATTTTCATGATGAACCTACTACTGTCATCAATCATTACAAACGTAGCATTTTATTGGTGGTGTTCATGAGCAATGGATATGGTAGCATAGCATCGCAGTTGTTTCATTGTATCAAAAAAGGAAATAATAGTTTGGATGAGTATTGGCTCGGTAGGAAGAGTTTGAACCTGCAGGCTGCAGCACATCGTTCCCTACGGTACATGAGTTCGGAATTTTGGCGATCATTATGATTAGTTGGTATTTTTTTATGCTTGCACGACATACATTTGTATTTAAGTCTTTTTTAGGGAAATTTGTATTTGTGTCTAACCAACATGTAGAGCACAAAATGAATCCAATTTTCCTAATGTTTTGATTAGACTATACAAGTACATGATACGTGCTTTTACTTTTTTTTATCAGATTATACACATACATGATGCGCGCCTTTTTATCAGATTATACACGTACATGGTAGTACTTGTCAAACCCACTTTTTTTCTTTTATAAAAACATGTAGTATTTTTGGCGTAAGTCAAGTCCACTAGTTTAAGGGTGGAATCGATTTGCCCTTCGGCGCGCCGAAAATGAAAATTTTGTAAGTTCCTTACGCGGGGTGGCAATTTTTTTGTGGAGCGAAGCCCATTTAACTACAAACCGGACGACCCTAATCCCCGTTATCCCATCTGCCGCCATCTTCTTCCTTTCTCAATCCAGATCCAATCTTCGCCTCCCCTCCGCCGCTCCTCCCCCGTAACCCCCACGCTCCCACTCCCATCCACCTCCGCCGCCCTAACCATCGACGCAATAACCGCCCCCACCGCCGGCCTCGAGTCCTCGGAGTAAGCCCCTGCAGTGCCCGTGGTGGCAGAGGAGCTGCCGCCATCGCAGGCAGTCGGGCCCGGGAGGTGGAGCCTCTGCACGAGCATTCGATCTGGTGAAGCAACAGGATGACCCGCCTGTAGAACTCTGTGCGCCTTCTCTTCTGGACCCTCTCAGCTCGTCTATGGCGTGATCTCCGCTGGAGCTGCCGCGTTTCCTCCCGGATGCTATGCTCCTGAACGCGGCCAACCCCTCCAGCTCATTGGTGCCTGCGTCGCCACCTTCTTGTCCCTCCTCGGTTGCCCACCGCAGTGGGAGCAGAGGTGCAGCCCGGCCGCGACGGACATCTCCTTCTCGCGCTCCTCGCGCCTCCCGGCGTCTGGTCGTCGTCGTCAACCACCACTGCGAGCAAGCCAACCACCACGGCAACTGGATCTGCCATGAGGAAGACTATCCTCCATGGCCAACCCTCGGCCTGCCTCACCATCAGATCTGCCATCCAGAGGCTCCACACACGAATGGTCGATGGATGCAGGGGTTCACCGGCCACCTAGATGACAACGAGCACCGTGAGGAGATCCGCTTTTCCAGTGAACTTGCTAGTGAAGAACTAATAACTTACTAAGTTAATGAACACTTCAGTCAGTCTGTTTGAATTTTGTGTTATATAGATCAGCACCTTCTGTGATTTGGGGGCACTTTTATGTGCATAGATACTTGGCACTTTGAGAAATATTCCAGCAGCTTTTTTGTGCAGGTGCAACAAGTCAGTTTTAGTATCAACACTTTGAGAAATATAAAATTCTAGTGCAACCTGTATTTGCATTCTGAGTTAGCTGCTTGATTAGATGCATGCATGCATGCTTTAGAAAAATACATATGCACATGTGAAATGGCTGCATTGTTAAGGTCCAGTTCCAAACAAATTTTGGCGGAATTCATTTAGTTAGTGTTGATGCCAAGCTGAAAGATATTTTGGCAATTCATTCAGTTCCATTCTTTGTCATATTTTGCAGCTTCAGGTGCTCAATCATGCCACTAGTTTCGTAGACTGAGATGGAAAGGAGGGCATTTCTTGCGGAAGATGAACACACGACAAGGTGTATGCTAACCTAAGGAATGCACATATCGGAGGTTCTTTAACCATTATAACTCTAGCTCTGGGTTAGTTCTTTAACCATTATAACCAATTCTTGTGTTTATTTAATAATGTACTTCTCTATTTCAAATTCATAAATTGATAAATTGTGAGCTTCTTAGTGATACTCTCGTAACTTGTTGTCTTGTTTGTTTTCATTTAACGAAGATGCAATGTTGTTGTCTTTTGTTAATTTATAGGCACTGGGAGAAGTTAATTGTGAGACTTGAGCACAAGAGAGAGCACTTCAAGAGATAAAGAGGGAGCAACAAAAAGATCTGAATATGTGAAGAAGATTCAGCAAGACAAGAGCGAAGCCCGAAAAAGAAGCCACACGAAATGGATAAACTGATTGGCCTTCTCTTAATGGCTCGAGCAACTTCGTAGTCCCAATCCAAACTTGTGCATGAAGGCCATTGGGGCAACAATTTTGTGGTCTTTAGTTCACTAAATATTAGTACTTTGCAACTTTTTATTGTCGAGCTTGTGTATCTGTGTTATTTCTATTTAGAGGATGATTTGGGTGAGATAATGGAATTTATAATATGATTTGTCTTTTATTTCAATCTATAATGTGACTTGGCTCTAACTTATTTATATAATGGGAATGAATAAGAATTCAATACTTGTTGTGATATGCATTTGGACTATATTTGATTTGATAATTTATTATAATTTAAATTAGAAATAATTTAAATATATCATGATTTGGGATGGCGTGGCATCAAGTCAGTGATGTTGCTCTGTCATTGAATATAGTAGACTAAGGCATATTGTCATCTAACATGTGACATTTATTGCATGTCACCGAAATACCAAAGTCGATGACGTTGTAGAGGACGTCACCGAAGGTCCCATTTTCGGTGACGTTTAGTGCACGCATCGTCACTATGAGTAATCTGTGACGGGGATTCTATGACGATGCTCATGACGCCCATAAAATGTCATGAAGGTGTATTTTGTGACGTTTTTGGCTATTCCATGACATTCTTTGGCTCGTCATAGTAGGCCCGATCTCTTGTTGTGCTAGTCGAGGTTGTAGCCTCCCCACTTAGAGTTTCGCTTAACGGGTGTCAGGGGTGATTTCCAAACATCGGTAAGTTAGGCTGGTGTGTGCGGTCAGGCGTGTTTTCAATTAAAAGACCATAGGCGAAATTAGTCCCAATGGACTAAAGGAATCCGTTGCTCGTGGGTAAAGAGTACACCCTCTGCAGAGATTATATCTATCCAAATAGACGTGTCCATGGTTAGGGACTACAGTTTGGGATGGGTCAAGTGTCGGTCTTAGTGTCGGTCTTGGAAGAAAAGATGGCTAAACCAAAACATGGATCATGACATACTAGTAGAAAAGGGGGGCAACGGTCCAGGCCGGGTCAGCCCATTAGTCCCGATTCAGTCCAGAACCGGGACCAATGGGGGCATTGGACCCAGTTCGTGAGCCCAAGGGGCCGGCCGGGCCATGTGGGCCATTGGTCCCGGTTCATCTGGACCTTTTGGTCCCGGTTGGTGGGACCAATGGGCCTCGCTCCTGGCCCACCCCCATTGGCCCTGTTGGTGGCTTGAACTGGGACCAAAGGCTCCCCTTTAGTCCCGGTTCATGCCACCAACCGGTACCAATGAGGTGCCTATATATACCCCGTCGCGTAAGAGCAGAGCACACTGCTCTGTTTTTTTCTGGCCGAGGGGGAGAGGGCTTGGTGGTGCTCTAGCTCACCTCCTATGCACACAAGGTGTTCAATGGAATGCCCAAGCCACACTACTTAAGCTTTCTCCTGTCCAAGCTCGACCTCCAAGCTCCATTTTCCTCAATATTTGTCTAGGTTTAGCAGTCCGTCACGCCCCGTCCCCGTCTTCACTGCCGTCGATCACCCGCGCCGAGCTCATCGCCGGCACCACCGTGGTGAGCCTATTGTTGTTATCTTCTTTCTAAAAGGAAAAATATTCTTACTTGTATGTTCACATAGATACTTGTATTATTTTCTTACTTTTATTATTTCATCTTATATAGTGCGATGGTTTTGGTATCCGCCCCCGTCGACCCTCGTCCTGTCTATGATTCGAATGTGGTATATATATTATCTTTATAACTATTGGTTCATTTATTGTTTATGAAAATTATGCCGACCAACATGACATAGATTTTATTTATGTAGGATGTATGTGAATCGGAAATTCCAACCGACCCTATTGTCGAGAGGGTAAATTTAGTTGAAGAAGAAAACAATTTGTTGAAGGAAAAAATAAAAAAATTCAGGAAGAGAAGATGATATTGGAGTTGCATGTTGCAGATATCGTCGATGATTACAAGATCAAGATGGATGCAATGCGCTTGAAGATTAGAAAGATTAGAAAATATGACATTCATACCGAGGCTTGGTATCATTATGCCATTGGATCAATTGTTACCTTTGTTGCGATTATGATCGCATTTGTTTTCGCATTGAAATGTTTTACATAGTTTCAATGTATGGTTTAATTGATTAGATGCTCTTGAGAGCTATATGTTGTTAGATGAGAACTATGTATGTACTTTAGTTTTAATGTGATGATGAACTTCTATTAATTTGGACACTTAATTATATATAATGCACGTAGATGAACCGGCAATGGATGTACGGTGACAGACACACCTCCGAGTACATTAAGGGCGTGCATGAGTTTCTCGATGCGGCTGAGGCAAACAAGCAGAATGGTTTTATGTGTTGTCCATGCACTGAATGTGGGAATACGAGGTCTTACTCTAACCAGAAAATCCTTCACTCCCACCTGCTTTACAAGGGTTTCATGCCACACTATAATGTTTGGATGAGGCACGGAGAAATATGGGTTATGATGGAAGACGGCGAAGAAGAAGAGTACGATGACAACTATGTGCCCCCTGAATACGGTGATGCTGCAACAGGGGGAGCTGGTGAAGATCAAGAGGAACCAGACGATGTGCCCAATGATGCTGCAACGGGTGAAGCTCCTGAAGATCAAGAGGAACCAGACGATGTGCCTGATGATGATGATCTCCGCCGGGTCATTGTCGATGCAAGGACGCAATGCGAAAGTAAAAAGGAGAAGCTGAAGTTCGATCGCATGTTAGAGGATCACAAAAAAGGATTGTACCCCAATTGCAAAGATGGCAACACAAAGCTCAGTACCGTACTGGAATTGCTGCAGTGGAAGGCAGAGAATGTTGTGGCTGACAAAGGATTTGAGAAGCTACTCAAAATATTGAAGAAGAAGCTTCCAAACGATAACGAATTGCCCGACTGTACATACGCAGCAAAGAAGGTCGTATGCCCTCTAGGATTGGAGGTGGAGAATAAATATGCATGCCCTAATGACTGCATCCTCTACCACGGTGCATACAAGGATCTGAACGCATGCCCGGTATGTGGTGCATTGCAGTATAAGATCAGACGAGATGACCCTGGTGATGTTGACGGCGAGCCCCCCAGGAAGAGGGTTCCTGCGAAGGTGATGTGGTATGCTCCTATAATACCACGGTTGAAATGTCTGTTCAGAAACGAAGAGCATGCCAAGTTGATGCGATGGCACAGTAAGGACCGGAAGAAAGACGGGAAGTTGAGAGCACCCGCTGATGGGTCGCAGTGGAGAAAAATCGAGAGAAAGTACTGGGATGAGTTTGCAAAGGACCCAAGGAATGTATGGTTTGCTTTAAGCACGGATGGCATTAATCCTTTCGGGGAGCAGAGCAGCAATCACAACACCTGGCCCGTGACTCTATGTATGTATAACCTTCCTCCTTGGATGTGCACGAAGCTGAAGTTCATTATGATGCCAGTTCTGATCCAAGGCCCTAAGCAACCCGGCAACGACATTGATGTGTACCTAAGGCCATTAGTTGAAGAACTTTTACAATTGTGGAATGGAAACGGTGTACGTACGTGGGATGAGCACAGATAGGAGGAATTTAACCTAAAGGCGTTGCTGTTGGTGACCATCAACGATTGGCCCGCTCTCAGTAACTTTTCAGGACAGACAAACAAAGGATACCACGCATTCACGAACTGTTTAGATGACACTAAAAGTATATACCTAGACAAATGCAGGAAGAATGTGTACCTGGGCCATCATCGATTTCTTCCGACCAACCATCAATGTCGAAAGAAAGGCAAGCATTTCAAAGGCGAGGCAGATCACCGAAAGAAGCCCGCCATGCATACTGGTGATCACGTACTTGCTATGGTCAATGATTTACATGTAATCTTTGGAAAGGGTCCCGGCGGACTAGTTGTTCCGAATGACACTGAGGGACACGCACCCATGTGGAAGAAGAAATATATATTTTGGGACCTACCCTACTGGAAAGACCTAGAGGTCCGCTCTTCAATCGACGTGATGCACGTGACGAAGAACCTTTGCGTGAACCTGCTAGGCTTCTTGGGCATGTATGGGAAGACAAAAGATACACCTGAGGCATGAGAGGACCTGCAACGTTTGCACGAAAAAGACGGCATGCCTCCGAAGCAGTATAAAGGTCCTGCCAGCTACGCTCTTACGAAAGAAGAGAAAGAAATCTTTTTTGAATGCCTGCTCAGTATGAAGGTCAAGACTGGCTTCTCGTCGAATATAAAGGGAATAATAAATATGCCAGAGAAAAAGTTTCAGAACCTAAAGTCTCAAGATTGCCACATGATTATGACGCAACTGCTTCCGGTTGCATTGAGGGGGTTTCTACCGGAAAACGTCCGATTAGCCATTGTGAAGCTATGTGCATTCCTCAATGCAATATCTCAGAAGGTGATCGATCCAGAAATCGTACCAAGGCTAAGGAGTGATGTGGCGCAATGTCTTGTCAGTTTCAAGCTGGTGTTCCCACCATCCTTCTTCAATATCATGACGCACGTCCTAGTTCATCTAGTCGACGAGATTGTCATCCTGGGGCCCATATTTCTACACAATATGTTCCCCTTTGAGAGGTTCATGGGAGTCCGAAAGAAATATGTCCGTAACCGCGCTAGGCCAGAAGGAAGCATTTCCATGGGCCATCAAACAGAGGATGTTATCGGGTTTTGTGTTGACTTCATTCTTGGCCTTAAGAAGATAGGTCTTCCTAAATCGCGGTATGAGGGGACACTGATTTGAAAAGGCACTCTTGGAAGTGACTCAATAATATGCAGGGACGGATATTCTTGGTCTCAAGAACACTACACAGTTCTACAGAACTCTACCTTGGTGACCCCGTATGTCGATGAACACAAGAACAGTCTGCGCTCCAAACACCCGGAGCAGTGCGACGACTGGATTACATGTGAACACATCAGGACTTTCAGTAGTTGGTTGGAAACACGTCTCAGAGGTGACAACACTGTTTGTGATGAGCTGTACTTGTTGTCCAGGGGACCATCTTTGACTGTATTGACTTACAAAGGATACGAGAAAATGGGAATATATTTTACACGATCGCCCAAGATCAAAAGAGCACCAACCAAAACAGCGGTGTCCGCTTTGATGTAGCAACCGAGAACGGAAAGGACACATATTATGGTTACATAGTGGACATATGGGAACTTGACTATGGACATGATTTTAAGGTCCCTTTTTAAGTGCAAATGGGTCAATCTGTCAGGTGGCGGGGTACAGGTAGACCCATAGTACGGAATGAGAACAGTGGATCTGAAAAATCTTGGGTACACTGACGAACCGTTCGTCCTAGCCAATGATGTGGCACAGGTTATCTATGTGAAGGACATGTCTACCAAACCGAGAAAAAGAAAAGATAAGGAAGCGAATACGTCCTACGATGAGCCAAAGCGCCACATAGTTCTTTCAGGAAAAAGGGTTTTCCTGGGAGTGGAGGGCAAGACAGACATGTCTGAAGATTATGAAAAGTTTCATGAAATTCCTCCCTTCAATGTCAAGGCTGACCCAAGCATCCTGATAAACGATGAAGATTATCCATGGTTACGGCGCAATAAGCAAATGACACAAGCGAAGAAAAAGTGAAGACTTTCTCCCGCAACTATTATGATGATACCATGCCAACTTTGTAACACACGAGTATGCTACGCCAACTTTTTCAGAGTTCATTTGAAAACTATGAATTTAGGTCAAATTTTCTCTATAGGTGCATCTATGTTCATATTTTTAGTAAAGTTAATCACAAACTTGTGATTCACACAAATTTCAAAGAATTTAAATTTTAACTATTCAAATTTGAAAACTAATGGCACTAACAGAAATTTTATAATTTTTCTAAAACTAATGGCACTAACAGAAAGTTTATAATTTTGCTAACCTAAAAGCAAAAAGAATTAAAAAATAAAGCAAAAAACAAAAGAAAATAAATAATACACAAAAGAAAACAAAAAAAAACTGAAAAAAATAAAAATAGCAACAATAAGTATTTTGTTGTAAGTAGAAACAAAATAAAATAAATAAAGCAACAAAGAAAACGAAAAAAATAAAAAGTGTTTTCAAATTTGAAAACTAATGGCACTAACAGAAAGTTTATAATTTTTTAAAACTAAAAGCAAAAAGAATTAAAAAATAAAGCAAAAAACAAAAGAAAATAAATAATGCAGAAAACAAAACAAAAAAAACTAGAAAAAAATAGGCACTAAAAGCAAAAAAAAACAAAAAATGTGTTTTCAAATTTGAAAACTAATGGCACTAACGGAAAGTTTATAATTTTTGTGACCTAAAACAAAAAAGAAATCACTAAAAAACTATAAGTATTTTGTTCTAAGTAGAAATGAAAAAATAAATAGCAAAAAAGAAAAAACTTCCTATAATATTTGTTATGACTAACTAAAATTACCAAATTGAGTATAATGATAAAATACAGTAATATTAAATAGCAGGAAAAAGAATGACTCAAAAATCAATTTTTATAGTAAAGTTATTCATAAACTAGTGATTCACACAAATTTTTAAAAAAATTCAAATTTAAACTATTCAAATTTTAAAACTAATGGCACTAATAGAAAGTTTATAATTTTTGTGACCTAAAAGAAAAAAATCACTAAAAACTA
Source organism: Triticum monococcum (assembly GCA_034509565.1). Classification (NCBI taxonomy): domain Eukaryota; kingdom Viridiplantae; phylum Streptophyta; class Magnoliopsida; order Poales; family Poaceae; genus Triticum; species Triticum monococcum. The sequence goes on along the minus strand of CM067845.1, from coordinate 356,678,050 downwards.
TAAGTATTTAGTTCTAAGTAAAAATGAAAAAATAAATAGTAAAAAAATGCCACCTACTGGGCCACCACGGGCTGAATACGACTAGAAGCCCATCCATGGGCCAGGATTCAGGCCCGCAGAAGGCCCAGCAGGCCCACAGGCATAGCGGTGTGAGATTACGCCCAAAGGCCTGCAGTTTTGAGGAGTTTGATGGAGAGGGTGGGGCAGCGCTTATAAACAGGTGCGGCCGCTCCTCAGCTAGCGAGGTGGGACTAAACATCCCACCGCACCGCGGCTTTGACAGGCGCAGGCCTTTGGTCCCGGTTGATGGCACCAACCAGGACTAAAGGGGGCATTGGTCACGGTTCGTGGCACAAACCGTGACCAATGCCCCCCTTTAGTCCCGGTTGGTGCCACCAACCGGGACCAAAGGCCACTGCTTCAGGCCACTGCTTCCCACCCTTTGGGCTGCTGAAAAGAGGCCTTTGGTCTCGGTTGGTGGCACCAATCGGGACTAAAGGTGGCATTGGTCACGGTTGGTGCCACCAACCGGGACCAATGCTCTTGGTATATAACCAGGACTTGTGAAAATTTCAGTTTCTCATCGACCATTTGGCCCCGACGACGCCGAGCTCATCGACGTCGCCAGGCTGCCCCGACGCCGTCCGCCACCCTGCAGTCGCCCCCGACCACGCCGTCGCCGTCGCCCGTGCCTCGCCGTCGGCTGTGCCCTCACCCGGCGCTGCTCGCCACCCTGCCCCGACGCGCATCGCGTGCCCCGGCCCGCCCGTCGTCGTCGCCCGGCCCTGCCAGTCGCCGTCGCCCCTGCACTGCCCGTCGCCGTCGCCCCGCCCCGCCCGTCGCCGTTGCCCCCACCCCACCCGTCGCCGTCGCCCCGCCCCGCTCATCGCCGTCGCCCTGCCCCTCCGTTGGTCCGGTCCCCCCTGTTTTTTTCATATATTATATGATTGTGTTTATTATGTATATTGCTTCTTTGTGTATATTATGTATATATGTCAGTATATATATTGTGTATATTGCTTCTTTTCAGATTTTGTTTCATATATATGTTTGTATTTTGTATTTTGCTTTTTTATAAAAATGTATATATGTTTGTATGTTCTCTGTGTATATATGTTCATATATGCAAAAGTTAGATTTAAATATTTAGATAAGGATTATCTATATATGTTCTCTGATTTAGTACATTTTAGGTTAGTTTCATTTCTAGAAATTTTTTATATATATAGGAGAGGAAAAAGGAAAATAAGAACAGGAAAAAGGAGAAGAAGAGGAGAGGAAGAAAAGGAAGATGAGAAGAAGAGGAGAGGAAGAAAAGGAAGAGGAGAAGAAAGGAATAGAGGAGAAGAAGAAAAAATAGAAAATTTTCTATTTTTTCTTCTTCTCCTCTATTCCTTTCTTCTTCTCCTCTTTTTTTCTTTTTTTCTTCGATCTTCTCCTCTATTCCTTTCTTCTTCTCCACTTTTTATTTCTTCTTCGTATTCTTATGTTTTATCGGGTCTATCATCGTCGATATACCCCTCCCGACAACTTCAACACGAGGGGGGGGGGGTCGATATACCCCCTCCCGATAACTTCAACACGAGGGGGTCGATATATATACCACCTCCCGATAACTTCAACACGAGGGGGGGTCGATATACCCTAAATAGCAAGTATCATCGGTGTGAGATACATGTGGCCGTCGGTGTCGGACACTACATCCACGTCCCACAAGTGACGCGGGCGTCAACCCACGTCACTTGTGGGACGTGGATGTAGTGTCCGACACCAACGGCCACATGTATCTCACACCACGTCACTTGTGGGACGTGGATGTAGTGTCCGACACCGACGGCCACATGTATCTCACACCCACGATACTTGCTATTTAGGGTTTCCTCTACCGCTCGACGACCCTCGACGACCCTCGTTCCCGATAAAAAAAGAGGAAGAAGAAGAAAAAAGAAGAGAAGAAAGAATAGAGGAGTTCTTACTCCTCTATTCTTTCTTCTCGTCTTTTTTCTTCTTCCTCTTCTTTTTTTATCCTTGAAGCGTTGTCAAGGCCCCTCAAAACCCTAGAGAAGCAGCGTCGAGGCCACCCCAAACCCTAGAGATGCAGCATCGAGGCCACTAATTAATATTAGTTCTACGTTTGCCACTAATATATCCATCTGTCATGTTTGAATAATAATTGCCATGTTGTAAATATTTGTAGAAACTATGGACACCGCCCGAGACGAAGTACAAGAAGAGTTGTTGGGGGACATAATCGCACGAGGAAGTGATGCCGTCTGCTCATTGTTTCTCAATGACACCGATGGTCTGGAAGCAGCTGGCTATGATTATGATGGCTCCGGTGACCTAATGTCGGTTCAAGAAGGAGACCGTGAGGACGGCTCCAGTGACACAATGCCGGTGCGAGAAGGAGACCGTGATGACGTCTCCGATGACCGAACCAAGTCCGGCCAGGTATATATATTAGTTAAGCTTCAGCTGACTAGCTAATTGATGCATTCATTGTTTTGGTATGTACACATATTAATTAAGTCTTTGTTCTTTTTTCTAGCCCTCCGGATCGAGCACAACTTCGGTAAAGAGACGAGGCCCGACGAAAAAGTTGAGCTCGGATGAAAAGTTTAAGATCATAGCAATCGCACCCGACGGCCAACCGATTGAACCCCTCCGGACAAAGAGCACATTTGTTGCTCAATGCGGGGTTTTGGTTAGGGACAAGATCCCGATCAGCATCCAGCAATGGTAGCCGGCTACAGAAGACCCTACCGCCAGAGGATGATCCGGAGAATCCAGTTAAAGAGCAATTAATCAAGTCTTTTGCTCTTAAGAGGATGGCAGAACTATTCAGGAGGTGGAAGAAAGAGCTGAATAAGTTTGTCGAAAATAAAGAGACACTAGAATTCAAGGGCAGATATGAGAAGATCAGAGATCACTAGCCCGCATTTGTGGCCCACAAGACATCGGAAAAGAGTAAGAAGATGTCGGCGACAAACAAGCAAAATGCTGCAAAGAAGAAGCATCACCATCGCACGGGGTCAGGTGGCTACCTCGCAGCCCGGCCTAAGTGGGCCAAGATTGAGAATGATCTAGTTGATAAATGGATCAAACCAGAGACAATTAACTGGCCAGACCATTGCCAGACTTGGTTCTTCGGGGCTGGCGGAACCTTGGACCCTGTATCAGGGAAGTTCATTTGGACGGACGAGAAAATGGAAATACCAGTCAAGAGGCTTAAGCACTATATCGAAGTAGGTGCAGCAAGGGACGTTCGTTCCAGACAGAGAGAACGGCGAGCTCACAATGACCCTCGGGAATCCTGAGCAGCCTGGACGGACACGAGGCATGCCAGGTTCCATTCCGTGGAAGGCTGGGTTTCCGGACGCAGGCGGTTACAAATGCCACGAGAGGAGGAAGAAAGTGGAGCAGACCCAACTACAGGCACCGCACGCTAGGGTACAAGCGATAGAGGAACGAGAAGCAAATCGCAGCAAATGAACTGCAGAAGCTTCCCCCGAAGCTACCCCGCCATCTCAGCGGAGAAGAAGCGTGGCTTCCACCGAGCTGCTTCAGCCGGAGCATGTCTTGACGGCTCCTGCCAGCTATCCGGTGGATGCTATCACGGACTCTCAAAATTGCCACCTTATGACGCAATGGATTAATATGAAGGTCAAGGCGGCTGTTGGCTCTGTTTTTCCTACTAAACCCGGCACAACTTTTCACTGCCGGCCGATTCCAGAAGGATATGCTAGGGTGATGGTGGATGAAATAACAAAGGGATTTGAGGACCTCCAGCTTGACCACCCTACCGGTGAAGGGGAGACTCGGCTGGGTTCTGCTTTGAAGACTCCATGCCTATGGCGGAAGGAGCTCATCAACGTTCTGAACTGGACGCCTCCGCCTCCTCCTCCTCCTCCGGCGAGTCAGGGCACTCCACCTCCTCCACCGCCTCCTCCTCCGGCAAGTGACGATCAGGGCACTCGGCCGGCTCCTTCTCCGGCGCGTAGCGGCACTCCGCCTCCTTCTCCGCCTGCGTTGGCACGCCCGAGCAGCCAGCCTCCTCCTTCTCCACCTCGTCAGCAAGGGCGGAAGAGACCTGCCGCCGCTCCGGCTGCTCTGGCGCGTCGTAGTCCTTCTCCTCCACCTCCTAAGCAAGTAAAGAAGACAACCGCTCCGCCTGCTCTGCCGGCGTCTAGTAGTACAGCCAGAGGCGGGAGGACATACAGATTCGGTCCTTCTCTGAAGACTCCAGAGAAGTTACCATACGAGAGGACCCCGGAGGAGAACACCGGGATTGTGCGAGAAGAAGTGAGGAACTTCTTTGAAGGGGTGAAAGCCAAGAAACATCCACCTCCGGAGGAGAAGGTAGATCCGGTGAAAGCGAAGCGCACTCTGACTTCCCTGACAAAACCACCAAAGTCTCCGCCGAAAGGAAACTATGAGCGCATTATTGGAAAGGAATTTGCCGAAGCGGAGCGGTCGGGAAGTACTGTTAGTGATCAAAGGCTGGAAGAACGACGAGCTGGGAAACAAATTTCCCAGCTCGGCGAACAAGCGAAGCAATCGCGCCCCCCACTCAAGGTGCCTAGGGACATCGTCGCTAATGATCCAAGGATGGTGCCCGGTTATAGCAATCTTGGAGATTACCTGCCCGACGATGCACATTATGATTTCATGGAGGTGCAGATACAAAGATACGAGTACGGGAAGCCTCTCGTCAAAGATGAAAGATCTGTATCAACGATGATGCGAAGATTGCATGATTGGTACTTGAAAATCTGCAGAGAGTCTGGGGGGAGGAGTACTTTGTATGTGAGAGTTAAAAAGGAGCATGACCTTGTTGGAATTGATCTGTTGCCTGTTCCATTTGCGGAGTTCTTTAAGTTTTTCACTCAATTGGCCCTCGATAAAGCAACGGTCACCTGCTACTGTCTGTAAGTAGTACTACTTTTGTCATTAAGTCTCTCTATATAGCTTAGCTCTTTCATTGCATGTATTTATAATTATCCTCACTATATTATGCAGATTGAAGATCGTCGAATTGAAGAAAAGACAAATCGGTGATATTGGGTTCATTAACACAAATATCATAGATGCAACTCAGGTTAAATTTCATGCCGCAGATACCGAGGCCAACTTGCTATGATGGTTGGTAATAAATGAAAACAAAGATATAATACTCTTTCCTTACAACTTCAAGTGAGTGTTACTGTCTTGTGCATATTCGGTTTCCCTTATATATTAGTCAAGGTTATAGTAATGTAATTGATGAGTTATGCATGCGTGTGCTGTTTCCACTATATTCTCCTAGAGATTAAGCTTGAGCAGGGACTAGTAACTGTCTTAGACTCAAGACGAAAAGATCCCCAGGACTATGCCGACATGACTCAAATGCTCGAGAAGTAAGTTAAATTGATCATTATCCACCATATCAGCAACTTTGTTCATTTCCTGATATATCAAGTAATTGTTTTCTTTGTATGGCAGGGTTTGGAAAAAATTCACCAAAAAAGCTCCGGGACTCCCGAAGAAGCTGCAATTTAGACACCCGAAAGTAAGTACTATAGTAGCATGTTCCGCGCATCTCCTATTGATTCAAGCGCTAGTTTCATCAACACCATTTGGCATTCTTGCTTATCAGTTTGACTGACCTCTATTTCTTGTAAAGTGGTTGTGGCAGGAACAAGGGAATGATTTCTGTGGATACTACGTTTGCGAGTCCATCCGCCACACGACCTGTGAGCGGGGCTACTCTGACGAACAATACGAAGTGCATAAATAACTACATCCATAATTTTATTTTATTACCATCATTTGTGTCGAGTTTCATTCATTCATATATATATGTAGTGACCCCCTTCTTCAAATTAGATGCTTCGGAAGCGGGATGAACTCCTAGCACCAACTCGCATGCGAGCAATTCAAGAGGAATTGGCGGCATTCTTTCTTGACCACGTGATCGCTGAAGACGAAGAATACTATGTGGACCATGAGTCCGTATGTTAGGAGATTATATTTGTAAGAGATAATTATTGTATATATGTAGCCTGTAGTGTCGGATAGATATACGAGAACTTGTTGTTCGACCAATCTCTCGGAGAAGGAGAGGTGGTCGATATCACTTCTCTCTGTATGCATATATGTTCATGATGATCTTCTGTTTCCTTCGTTTGCTTACTAGCTTGCTAGCGTGTCTAGTCCTCTCTATACGTATGTATAGTACGTAGCGTCGACCAAGCACGGACATAAGAGAGGACACTTCTCTCTATTAATTATAGCTAGCTAACACAATATATGAAACACCTAAATTAACCCCTCCCCCCAAAACCCCCAACCCCCCCCTTTCAAAAAAAAACAAAAACCCCAGCCACAGAAATGCTGACGCGTGGATGCCTATTGGTCCTGGTTGGTGCCACCAACCGGGACCAAAGGCCCTCCTGCCTGGGCATCGCGCATAGGCCACGTGGAGGCCCATCTGTCCCGGTTCTGGATTGAACCAGGACTAAAGGGACAGGACATTAGTACCGACCCTTTAGTCCCGGTTCAGGAACCGGGACAAAAGGCCCTTACGAACCGGGACAATAGGCCCTTTTTATACTAGTGTGTGACTCATAATGATTATGATTACTATTATTATGGACTAACCATTTACAATATTTGAATTATTGAGTATCCCTGGGACGGTTCTACCTCCTGGATATTCACTGTGATTATTCTCATATAAGCCCTTTATGTGGTGTCGCGGAGACGCCTGACTGTGGCATGCTTGTCATTCAGATTACTTTATAAGCCCTTTGTGTGGTGTCGCGGAGACGCCCGACTGTGGCATGTTTGTCAGTCAGATTACTTTATAAGCCCTTTATGTGGTGTCACAGAGACGCCCGACTGTGGCATGCTTGTTATTCATTTACTTTATAAAGCCTTTGTGTGGCGTCGCTGAGACGCCCGACTATGGCATGCTTGTTATTTATTTACTCTATAAGCCCTTTATGTGGTGTCGCACAGACGCCCGACTATGGCACATTTGCTACTTATTGCTTTTATAAGCCCTTTACGTGATGTCGCTCAGACGCCCGACTGAGGCATACTTTGTATTATTATCCTTTCGAGGCGTCGCTTCAGACATCTGATCGGTGCATTCTATTTCTACTCCCTTACAGCATATTCATGTTGTAGATGAATAACCTGCTGCATGCATCATGGATGTTTATTTTGTAACGGACGTGTGATTATAGAATATTTCACAGCATGATTATCATTTGTTATATTATACCTGTGTTCATAATGTTTGCGAGTACATTCAAAACTACTCACTGGCTTGTCCCTGGCTATTGTCTTGGCCAGATTTCTTGCGTGGAGAGGAGCGTCGCGATGACAACCCCGGAACCTACGCAATGGTGATAGCAGCCTCGTGAAGATAGGAGTTATCCAGGTCAGCTATTCCTGTGGGAAATGGAGTCCCATAAACGCTGATGATCCGCAAACCGCTTCCGCCGTCAACCACTATAAACCATTTGTTGTACTCATAGGCCAGAATGGTCTTGTACTACATATCTTGTATTTTGCTTGGAGTTTCTGTATCAAGTTGGTGCCTCATCAGCTAACAGTAATCCTGGGGCTGGTGAGCACAAGGGCCATTTTCTGGGAAATTAATATCCTGAAAATCCGGTCCCGACACTAACCACACCTATCCTCCGTGCCATGTTAGCATGATGAAGTTGTGTGGCTAGTGGGGTGTTTTCAACCGACTAGCTAGGTCCCGAGGTCGGACCATAGGTACTATATCTGATACAGTAAATTTTTACACGCACATTTTTCCTCCGTGCCGAGACATGGCACACCCTACCGCGCGGTTTCGGGGTCCTCCCGGGTGGTGCACGCATATATTCTTCCTGGCGTGGGACGCCCTACCGCGCGTTTTCGCCGAAGCAAGTAAATGAGTCGTCAAATCACGAAAGATCACTTTTCCCGCCGAGTACATCAGTGAATCACAGTGGCTAGCTAGTTGGGCTAGGTCGACCGATTAGCTAGGCCGCCGCCACATTTGTTTTTTCACCCCTTTTTTATCTACTTGCCAGCAGGTAAATTTAAATATCCACCGCGACGTTGCTTTGGTGTTTGAGTGCGGCAGGATTTTTAATTTTTTGATTGACAGGAGCAGGCGCGGCAGGATTTTTAATTGTTTGATTGACGGGAGCAGGCGCGGCAACAATTAGGCACGATGACTCCGCCTGTAAAACCCACTACTCCTTGATGTGAGAAGTCGTCGACTGGTGTTTTACCATGGTGAAAACCAAAAGATTCTCCGCTCCTCGGCTGGCTCCCTCCGCCTTCCCGTAGATTGCATTGCCTTTCAGCCATTTCGCCCCCTTCATCACCAACGTCATGTGCCTCCAGAAGCAGAGGGACTTCGGTGGTGTTTAGGCATCCCCTGCATGGGCATGTCCATGTCTCGGCGCAACATGACCGTTGGATCAAACTCAGATAGTGCAGATCAGTCACTGTAGCACAAAGCGTGTGGGTGTCACACCCTGCATTTTGTAACTCTTCATTTGCATTATTAAGGCATGAAAAATTTGGACCAACAAAAACTTTTGCATTATTTGGCTTTTATTTGAGTTGGTTTTCTCTTTGTGCTTTTCAAGTGCTCTTTGAAGTCAACACAACTCCACCTTCTATACTTCATCTCCTTGCCCCAAACTTCTGCCCAATGATCATGCCATGTGTATAGAGCAATATAGTATTTTCTTACAAAAATAATTTGGCCAAATGGTATTTTCAAAAATTAGTTTTCCAAAAACCCCTGAATTTAGGTTTGCACTGCAAGAACCTGATTTGGGGTATGAAAAATATTTCAAAAAGTATATTTGAAACCTATTAGATATAGGACTCCCATGAACCTCAAAAACATAATTTTAAAAGTTATTTTCCTATTTTATTTAAAGGCTTTTTCTTAAGGCCAGAAATGGTCTTTAATAGGTTAAAATTATTTTAATGTTTCAAAAATATTTGAGAAAATTTAGGGAAACTCAGTGGACATATATTTTCCATATATAAGAGTTTCAACACATGGTCATGTTCAAAATAATGGACAAAACCTCCCAAAACCATTTCTGCCCATTTCAAGGATTTCAAATATTTCTACAGGAAATAATTTCATAAAAATCCAAGAAAAATACAGCAAGTCACAAATGCATATTGTGATCACCTTGCAAAGCCTCATGTCAATTAAAGTCATTTTGGTTCACCAAAATGCCCCCAAAACCCTCTCTGACCAGAACCAAATTGGAACAAGTTTGTACTACCAACTTTCTCTCCTTGACTCCATCTTTTGTGAGCATGTGAAAATCCCCAAATGAGGCCACTACACCAAGTGGTGCATCATGGAGAAGTGATTTGCTCTACTAGATCTTCACAAGTCCATTTCTGCTAATTTCTAGGGTTTGCCAAAGTTACATTGGCAACTTTTCCCAAATGAGCTCAAATTTGGTGGCACACCCTATTCCTAAGTGTATTTCCATCCTGTTAAGTATCATGGCAGTTGGAATTCATTTGCTTACCCAAAACTTCATCAAACACCTTCTGACATTTTGCAAAAACTTCTGTTTTGACCCCTTCCACTATTCTTGGAGAGCCCAAAATTTTACCACAACCCCTTCTAGTCCTCTTCTACCTCCACTAACAATGGCAAGCCCACAGCTCACTTATTGGGTGGGTAAAACCCCACTTCCTCTCTCTGGTCAGCCCATTTGCACACTTCTTCCCCCTCTCCCCTCACTCTACAGGCCCTCCAGGGCATCCAATGCCCCCTCCCCTTTCTTTACTCCCCCTAGACCTGCTAGACACCAATGGGCGCGCTCACCTTGCATAAAAATGGCATGCTGACAATATGGGCGCTCTGGAGCGCGCTACAGTGCGCCCCCGCACTGTAGCCGCCCCCAGCCAGGCACATCCGGCCACCTCGGGCCTCCCCAGCGCGCCCGACGAGGTGCCTCGACGTCCGCAGCACGCCACGCCTCTGGCCCCCTCCTCCTTCTCCCTCCTCTCGCCCCAGCTCGCACGCGCGGCGACCGCTCGAGCGCACCAGTGAGCGTGCTCACACGCGCGGTGCCTCTGGCCCCCTACTCCCTCTCTCTCTTCTCTCCCTCGCTCTGGACCAAACGCACGAACACCCCAGACACAACCAATCAGGCCCCCGTGACCCGTGGCGATGGCAACAAGCTAGCCGGCGCACAGGTCCACGGTGGACCACCGTGCGGCTATATAAGCCCGCCCCGGGCTTCTCCAAAGGCATTTGCCTCCTTCTCACACCCCCAGGAGCACGCCCGCACCACCTAATCACCCCCGGAGAGCCTCTGTGCTCGGGATCGACCGGAGCTCCGCCGCCTCGGGTCACCGTCGATCTCAGGGTATGGGCTCCCTCCGCCCCTCATCTCTCCCGATTTGGACCCTCCACTCCTCCCTAATCAATTCCCCTCTGTTTCCCCTCTCTCTTGCAGTCGGAAACGGCCGGAGCCAACAGCGCCCGACGCCTCTCCGCCGCGAACCTCGTCGCCGGCGAACCCCTGCACCCCGGCGACCAACTCCGGCAGCACCAGAACGGCGACACGACGAGGAGCACAGTGGTGCCATCAGCTCACCCTGCCGTGCCCGGATACGTCGCCGGTGAGCTCGCCCCCCCCCCCTCTCTGACCGGGGTTGAAGACGACGGCCGTGGGGCCCATTGGTCAGCCGCACACCCTGACGGGTGGGCCCCACCCGTCAGGTTTAAACACGCACGCGCGCGCACCGGTTCGCTGCCTCGGCTGGAGGCGTATTTCCCAAATACGCCTTCGACGTGGCAGCCTGCGCGGGCTTGATTCCCTCTGGGCCTGCTGCACTGTGGCCTTTCTGGCCCAGTGGCACAGTGCCACTTTTCTTTTTCCTTTTTCTTTCTGTCTTGTAAAAATTCCACGGGATAAAATATTTGTCCAAATGGAATAATTCCAACTCCTAAAATCTTGGAAAAATCCCACCTATTTAATGGTGCCTCTTTCATTCAAATCCAACCAACTTTTATGTACTGTTCAAATTTAAATTCAAATTTGAGGAGTTAAATCTCTGTTTGAAAATCCATATCCCCTCTTGTATAACTCCAAATCCAAAACTAGAAATTTTCCCCTTCTTAGATTTCCACCTAGTATTTTATAAAAATAAGTTGACATTTTTCTGAGCACTTTGATTTTTCTGTTTTATTATTGCCTTATTTTCTCGTTATTATATTGCGACGATAGATTGCGTTACTGACGAAGGAGTTGGACAAGAAGACTTTGAAGACTTAGAAGACCTCGTTGAGCCAGGCAAGCAGCCCTTTGACCATGTCTATGAAGCCCCTTGTTATGCATGTCATATAGCACTTTATTAGTGTTGCTTCGGAAATCATGATGAGAGGGTAACCACTTTGGTGGATTGCCTTCGTTACTTCCTCGTTCATACTTGCAATGAGCATGAACCTACCTTCTTATGAGGGTTGTGCCGGTGGGAGTAGATAGGATGCTATGTAGTTGCTACGCAAAATGGGCGGGAATATGCATGGTGACGAGGCAAAGTGTTTTCAAAGGACTTTTCGAAAACCCCGTCGGGTGCCACTTATGCCCGAGGGAGATAATGAAATGGGTAACCACTTGATGACGAAGTGGTGTACCGAGGCAAGTGTGTGTTGTCTTCGAAAACGGATTGGTTTAAGTTGCGACCGTTATTCCAACCTTACATGCGCAACCACTCTACCCTTATATGGGAAAGGGCATTATTGATTACTTAGGCCGATACTAGCTTGGAGCCCGCATTACTAGTGACGGGGGAGAGTTGGTGCTCTCTCTCGGGACGGGGTCGTGCCAGGTAGGGCGGCCAAGAACATTTTTATGGGGCACCGGACACACTGTTGGTACCCCGTGCCAGTGGTATGTGATGAATATAGGAGCGAGGCTCCACAATTTTAAGTTGTGAAATGTTGGGCACGGGGGTTGCTACCAATCGAGTGGACTCCTTGTTAGTGTCGTCTAGGGAAAGATAGTGACCGGGTGCTTACCCAGGGTACTTGAGGTACCGCGGGTCGTGGATGACACGGAAGTTCCCCGGATCTTGTGGGTAAAGTGTGCAACCTCTGCAGAGTGTAAAACTATTCGAATAGCTGTGTCCACGGTCAAGGACAGTTGGGTAACCGCTCTTGGGCTACGTCCTCTTGTTTTAACCAGTGTGTGTGCGTGGGGAGAACTACTCGGGTCAAGTCAGAGGACTTGACATGATTGAGTTGGGTTGGTGCCCACTCTTTTTATGTTGATACCATTACTTGAGTCAAGTCAGAGGACTTGACATGATTAAGTTGGGTTGGTGCCCACTCTATCTATGTTGATATCTGTAACCTGTTCTTATGGTTACTTGAATTCTCCTGATGCATTCTTACAAGCTGTTGAACATGTCATTGCACTCAAAAACTAGCTTTCCGCAAAAATTTACCTATATCATGCATTGTTGTACCTTGAACCAAAACATGGGTTGCTTGCGAGTACATTCAAAGTACTCATTGGCTTGCCACTGGTTATTTAATTGGCCAGGCATGGAAGAGCAGGAGTTCGAAGAAGAATTCTTTGAAGACGAACATGCGAACTAGGACGTTTCCCAGTCAGAATGCCTGTAGGGTTAAGGCAGATGGCATGGGTTCTACTTATCGACGAAGATTTCCGCTGTTTATGTTTCACTTGATGTTTAGCCCTTAGGGCTTTATCTATGTAAGACTTGACCATAATGGTCGTAATTTGTGTAAGACGATATGTATGGATCTAAGACTCTTGTTATTCAGCTTCTGTGTGTTCAGTGAGCATTGATCTCTGGGATCACTGTACACGTGCATTCGGTGATCACGACTTATGAGTCGGGGTCCCCACAGAGCTGGTATCAGAGCCATCCTGACTGTAGGAAGCCTTAGTTAGCATGGACGTTAGTTAGCTAGAGACCATCTAAACTCCTCTTCTTTTCTAAGCTCACCCAACCCAAGATATAATCACCTTATTAACCTCTCCCGCTCAACCCTTGCAGATGGCTGCCGTACCTGAAGACTTCCTGACCACGGGATTCCCCGTGCTTCTCGAGGATAGCCTCAAGAAGTGCCAGTACCACCGAGCCCCCATTTACACCTACCACAAGCATTGGATCAATGACACCAAGACGGAGTATCATGTGGAAGTGATCGTGAAGGCCAATGACTCCCCAACAAGCTGGTTCTTTGAGGGACCCCAGATGGCAACACTAGTCCTTGCCGTCGAGACGGCAACCCTCAAGGCACTCACCCGCCTCCGAGACCTTCTTCCAAAGATGGCAGACGAGTTGGCAACCCGTTTCCTGCCTTATCGGAAGGAAGGTGAGGATGAGAGCAGTGCCCCAGCTCCACCATTAGAAGAAGGACTTCCACTTTGATTCCAGACCTACTTCAGCCTTTGTGCCGATAATTTGGCACAACGCTTGGCCTCGGAATCGATGGAACTCTGAAAGGAACTTCATGAGACCAAGGCACTTCTTCTTCAAGCACAAGGGAAGAAGGATAGGATCAAGAAGGAAGGTGCTCCCCCTGGACAACCTGCAATTGCATACAGAGGCGGAAGACCCCCAAAAGACGGAGAACCACCACAACAACACCGCATGAGCGCAAAGGAATACCGCAAGCTCTTCGCACCTCCGACAAAGCAAAGCCGTGTTGAGCTCCTCCACTCCCCCACCACTCCAAGTGAAGAAGAAAGTCAGGCCGCCGATGATGAGGAGGAAGACCCAGAAGAGCCAGGCTACGCGACCGAGCATTCCACAACTTAGGCATCATTCGCAGCCCGGATATGCCCGTTAGTAACCCCTACGGTAGGATAGGTCGTGTACCCCTATGCGAAGTCGAGTCCTTGTAATGGTTCATATGAAACCATGTAGCATTGTGTTTGCTTTTGATGGACGTCGTACTTTCCTTCGGGAACTTGTAAGCGACTACATCACCCATTTGGATTTTAATGAATGTGTTTTGGCCCTTTTTTCCCTTGCATGAAAATAGTTAGTGCCATACCAACCCCCTTACTAGGCATCCCATCTATGTTACTTCCCCATCTTTCCCAATCATGAGACCTTGACCGCTCCGACAGGATGCCTGTTGTAACTCGTACTGGTACCTCTACCCAGCAGCCAGAAGCCGGAGAAGGAGCCAGTCAGGACCAAACCCAAGGACAAGCTCCACCACCGCCACCACCTCCAAGCATGGACATGGCTCAGCTTCTCCAAGCCTTCCGAGAGGAACGCCAAGCCAACACTGCAGCCCTCCAGATGATTGCTCAAGCTGTCAACCGCCAGCCGGCGGGAAATGGCAATGCACGTTCCACATTGGTGGAGTTCAAGAAGCATGCGCCACCCACCTTCATCGAGACTGCTGAACCCCTGGATGCAGACGACTGGGTCCGCACCATTGAGGATCTGCTGGAACTAGTCGGATGCACTGAGGACCGTGAGAAGGTGGCTTATGCTGCTCACTGTCTTAGGGGAACTGCTAGAGCTTGGTGGGATGGATTCAAGGCCATGCATGCTGAGCAAAACATCACTTGGAGCAACTTCAAGGCAGAATTCCGCAAGGCCCACATTCCTTCCGGAATCATGGCCATCAAGAAGCGTGAGTTCCGAGCCCTGAAGCAAGGAAGCAACACTGTCAAGGAGTACATGCAGAAGTTCAGTGTTCTCTCAAGGTATGCCCTTGAAGATGTCAGCACTAATGCTGCCAAAAGGGAGCGCTTCATGGAAGGCCTTAACCAGACACTGTAGTACTCGCTTGTTGTGTGTGACTGCCCGACCTTTCCTGATCTGGTGAACAAAGCACTCATGCTTGAAGACAAGCGACGCGCTTTGGATGACACCCGTAAGCGCAAGATGATCAGCAAGGGTAGCTCTAGCAACCAGAAGCCTCGCCCGTGGCAGCCAGCCCCGGTCAGGCCAACCTATCAGCAGCCAAGAGCTCCTGCACCCTGCACCAACTATCCACCTCAGCAGTATGCCAACCCCAGGCCAGCTTACAACAACCCCAATAACAATGCCGGCAAGAGCAGCAACCCCAATCAAGTCACTTGCTTCGGATGTGGTCAAGCAGGACACTACTCCAAGAATTGTCCCAACAAGAAGCCCGATGCACCGCGCCCCAATGCGCAGAGCCCAGGACAAGGCCGTGGAATGCCACCAAGGAACCAAGCTCCCCGCAACCTCCCAACAACGGCAAGGGTCGTGTGAATCATGTCACTGCAGAAGAAGCCCAGGAAGACCCGGACGTCGTGCTAGGTACATGCCTTGTCAATTCAACACCTGCAACTGTCTTGTTTGATTCTGGAGCCACGCATTCATTTGTCACCCAAAAGTTTGCATTAAAAAGTGGCATGACCCCTACACCCCTGAATAACCCCATGGTGGTACAAACCCCCGAAGCAGAGATGAGAGCCAAGATAGGATGTAAAGGAGTCGGGATTTTCATTAATGGGGTAGACTTCCAAGCAGACCTTATCATCTTAAGATCACAAGGCTTGGATGTGATCTTAGGAATGAATTGGCTCATCAAGCACCAAGGCTTGTTAGATTGTGCCAACCGGACTGTCACTGTAACCAATGGCCAAGGAGTCGAAGTTAGATATGCCTCCAACCCCTCCTCTGCTCAGGCCACCCAAGTCAACTCTCTGTCAGAAGTTGGATTGGAGCAAGTGCCGGTAGTATGCGAGTACCCCGATGTCTTTCCTGATGAGCTACCGGGAATGCCTCCTGACCGAGACATTGAGTTCATCATCGAGCTCATACCCGGAGCAGGACCCATCTATAAGAAGCCTTATAGAATGGGATCGGAAGAGTTAGCAGAATTGAAGAAGCAACTGGAAGAGCAGTTGAGGAAGGGATTTATCCGCCCTAGTGCCTCTCCTTGGGGATCACCTGTCCTGTTTGTGACAAAGAAGGACGGTACCATCCGCTTATGCATTGACTACCGCTCCCTCAATGAAGTTACAATCAAAAACAAGTATCCACTCCCCAAGATTGAAGATCTGTTTGATCAACTCAATGGGGCCAGGGTGTTCTCCAAGATTGATCTCAGATCTGGGTACTACCAGCTGAAGATCCAACCCCAGGATATTCCGAAGACGGCATTTGTAACCAGATATGGCCTGCATGAGTGCACGGTCATGTCCTTTGGATTAACCAATGCCCCAGCTTACTTCATGTATCTCATGAATAAGGTCTTCATGGAATATTTGGACAAGTTTGTCGTTGTTTTCATTGATGACATTCTTGTCTTCTCGAAGACGGAAGAAGAGCACGAGCAACACTTGAGGATGGTCCTAGACAAGCTTCGAGAGCACCAACTGTATGCCAGCAAGTGTGAATTTTGGCTGCGCGAAGTTGGATTTTTGGGTCATGTTTTGACTAAAGAAGGATTGTCGGTCGACCCCACTAAGATTGAAGCCGTGACTGAATGGCAATCCCCAAGCAATGTGAAGGAAGTCAGAAGCTTCCTCAGACTCGCGGGGTATTACTGCAAGTTCGTTGAAGGATTCTCAAGCATTGCTCGACCTATGACTCGGCTCTTGAAGAAGGAAAAGAAGTTTGAATGGACGCCGAAGTGTGAAGAAAGCTTCCAGGAGCTGAAGAAGAGACTGACCACCGCCCCAGTTCTGGCCACACCAGATATACACAAGGAGTTTGTGATATATTGTGATGCGTCAAGAACCGGACTGGGAGGTGTTCTGATGCAATAAGGCAGAGTCGTAGCTTACCTTTCAAGGCAGCTACGGCCTCATGAAGAGAACTATGCTACTCATGACCTTGAGCTGGCAGCTGTAGTTCATGCCCTAAAAACATGGCGGCATTACCTCCTAGGGAAGCGGTGTGAGATATACACGGATCACAAAAGTCTGAAGTATATTTTCACTCAAAAGGAATTGAACGTGACGCAAAGAAGATGGCTAGAGTTGATCAAGGATTATGACCTCAGTGTTCAATACCACCCTGGAAAGGCTAATGTGGTAGCAGACGCATTAAGCAGGAAGGCTTGTTCCTTGAATGCTATGCTTAAGGAAAGGCTACCCGCCTTGTCTGAAGAACTTGAAAGCTTCGGGTTGGAACTGGTTGCACGAGGAGTCTTAGCCAACCTTGAAGTCAAGCCTACCCTGATGGATGATATCAAGAAAGCTCAGAAGGGACACGAGAGTATTGAAGGCATCAAGAGGAAGATCAAGGCAGGTAAGGCCCCAGGATTCTCAAAGGATGAGCAAGGAATTGTGTGGTTTGGGAATCGCATTTGCGTACCCAACAAGATTGAGCTCAAGAATTTGATCTTGCAAGAAGCTCATGACACCCCGTATTCCATCCACCCCGGAGGAACCAAGATGTACCAAGACCTAAAGGAAAGATTCTGGTGGCATGGCATGAAGAGAGAGATAGCCACTTTTGTCGCTAGATGTGACATATGCCAAAGGGTCAAAGCTGAACATCAGCGACCCGCTGGATTGTTACATCCTCTCAAGGTGCCTGAATGGAAATGGGATAAGATCGGAATGGACTTTATCACCGGTTTACCCAGGTCAAATAGGGGACATGACTCCATCTGGGTCATAGTCGACCATTTGACCAAAGTAGCCCATTTCATTCCTGTCAAAACAACTTACAAGGGAAATCAATTAGCCAGCCTCTACATCAACAGAATCGTAAGCCTTCATGGTGTTCCCAAGGAGATTGTGTCAGACCGAGGAACCCAGTTTACCTCAAGGTTCTGGAAGAAGTTCCAAGAGGCCATGGGGACCAAGTTATCCTTCAGCACTGCTTTCCACCCACAGACTGGAGGTCAGACAGAACGAGTGAATCAGATACTCGAAGACATGCTCCGAGCCTTCAGCACTGCTTTCAAGGACTCATCGAGTTGGTTCTTAAGCTCGGCTAGTTCTAAGGGTGCCATCTTGTAGGGTCTTCTAGCAATTGGAATGGTTCCTGGAACAAGGTCTATCACAAACTCGACATCCCGGTCAGGTGGAACACCTGGCAGTTCTTCCGGAAACACATCCGGGAAGTCTCGGACTACAGGAACGTCCTCAAGGTCTGGAAGAGGGTTGGCATTGAGAGAGTAAAGTTGGCGCTTGGCCACTCGAGTTAAGACATTAACTGTCTTGCCCGAGGGATGAGTAAGTTGAACGGTTCTAGTGGCACAATCGATCTTGGCATAATGAGCCGACATCCAGTCCATACCCAAGATGATGTTTATGTCGGAGGACTTGAGAGCTATTAAAGATGTGAGGAAAACAAGCCTATCGACAAGAATTTCGTTCCCATGGCTTACCTTAGAAGTTTGCCATTTGGAACCCGGAGTTTGAATTACCATGGAAGTGGGCATGTCACAGGATGTCGTGTTTTGCAACCGAGCATAATTCTTGGATATGAATGAATGAGATGCTCCAGTATCGAAAAGAACAGATGCCGGATGGCAGTTAACAAGGAGCGTACCAAGGACGACGTTGGGATCCTCATGAGCCTCTTTGGCTGAAACATAGTTGACATGGCCACGTGCAGTAGTGGCCGGCTTGGCGTAGAAAGCCTTTCCCGTGGGCTTACCATGGCCAACGGACTTTCCAGCTTGATTGGGGTTGTTCTGGGGACACTCTCGACTATAGTGACCCGGTTCTCCACACTTGAAGCATGTTACCACAGTGGGGCGTGGAGCAACATTAGCAGCGGGGCCACCATAGGGCTTGGGCGGTGCAAATTGCTGGTTGGGACGAGGCGCCTCAAAGGATGGCCTCGGGGTGAATCTGGGTGGCAGTGCGGTGCTTGGAATCCACACCCGGCGCTTCTGAGCTCCAGAGCCGGATGAAGACCCAAAATCACGAGAGTGCTTGCGTGAAGCGTCATAATCAGTCTGGCATGTCTCAGCACTGATAGCTTTATTGACCAGCTTCTGGAAGGATGTGCACTCGTGCAGACGGAGATCACGGCGAAGCTCAGGGCTAAGTCCCTTGCGGAACCTTGCCTGCTTCTTGGCGTCAGTAGAAACCTCTTCAGGAGCATAGCGTGCCAGGTTCCCAAATTCTCGGCTATATGCATCCACAGTCAACCTTCCTTGGGTGAAGTTGCAGAACTCCTCCCTCTTGCGATCCATGAGACCTTCCGGAATGTGATGCTCACAGAAAGCCTCGCTAAACTCAGCCCAGGTAGTGATTTGGCCGACCGGGTGCATAGCTTCGTAGTTTTCCCACCAATGGTTAGCGGGGCCCTCGAGATGATAAGCAGCATAGGTAACCTTGTCGGCTTCGGCTACGTTGGCAGAACGTAGCTTGTGGGTGATGCTGCGAAGCCAATCATCCGCGTCGAGGGGATCGACGGAATGGTTAAACTTTGGTGGGTACAGCTTGATAAAGTCGTTGATTGACACCAAGTCATTTCGTGGGTGGCGTGCAGTGTTCTGCTCAATCCGCTCCAGCAGGCGGTTGGTCTCAGGCTTGTTCCTTTCCGCCTCCAGCATCACTTCGGCCAGGGAAGGCGGGTGAGGCAAATTTTCACCTCTAGCTGCATTGGCTTCCCCCCCGCTCCGGGGCAACAGGGTTGCCGCGGGTGTTGACCATCCTGGGAGGAAAACAAGACAACGGTTTAGACAAGGATGGCTCAAACTTAACAGGGAAGTGCAGAATGTAAAGGATAACACGGAATGCAGAGATGGTCATTCGTATGCCATGGTAATATAAAACTGCCATATATACACCAACGGTCATACTCGTCATACATAGTTTAGTACAAGCTCATGCTACAGTACAACTATGAAGGTAGACGTTACATCTCATCGGAGGCATTCCGAGTCCCTATACATTATTTGTCTACACCTCCGGAATCGATTACACACCAAGTCGTATTCCACAAGTCACGCAGGACAGTGGGGATACAACTACTACAATACTAGTGGTACTACTACTAACTCAGATAGCTCCGTAGTAGTCCTCATACAAGTCACCTCCATAGCCTAGAAGTTCAACGTGATCATCCGGAAACAGACGGTCCTGAGGAGCCTGTGGACCATAGGGGCTAGGATGAGGTCTTGGACCAACAAACCGTGGCCTGCGGGGACCAAGGGGTGGGGTGATGCCTCCCACATCACGCCAATCCACCATGTCTGGCAGAGCTGCTCTCACAGGATACAGATCCCTGGTATCCATACATCCAGCTTGCACCGCGGGTGCAAACCGAGTCAATGTGGCCCAATGATCAGCATGGGTATTAAAGAGCTCCAGCCTCAAGGCCCGATTCTCTTGGTCCTTATCTTCGAGCATCTCAGTGGTGGTACGAGTTAATGAGTCCTCCTGAGTGGAGTCAGCATAGATAGCCTGAAGATACCCCTGCGCTCCCGGAAGTGAAGCTGGCATGTAACGGAAGTCAGTGTTCCGAAGCAAGCCAGTCCGGACTCGCAAGATGGTCATCATGGAATAGGCAGCATCCTGCACAGCCATCTCAATGGTAACTCCGAGTCCATAGGAACAGTGAAGGGGCTCAGTAGATCCAGGATAGGAAGGAAATATCCTGACGGTGCAGAAATACTGGCTTTGATTAAAGTCGCGGAACTACTCTTCAACAGTGTATTCGGGATACCAACGGTATCCTGTCTCGATCATGACCCGGACCAACATAGCAGTATGACCGGGCACGTCGAGGCACCTAGTCAGGCGAACCACTTGATTTTGAGAATGGTTGGCCATCTGAAAGCACAACCACAAGACAAAGACATCAGAATTCCTAGGGAAAATTGGGCAGCATAACGGCTGTAAATGCTCAGAAAAAGATTTGAGACATCCACAACAGTTCACAATACCGCTCAACAGCATCATATCAAGGTTCTGATTCAAACAGCAACGTACTAAAATAGTAGAAACTGGACTGGAACTCGTAGCAATAATCCTATGTACTACTACGGATTAGTAACACGTGAACCTGATAGAAGAAGAGAGCCTAGTCCTTAACCCACGTTGAATGAGAAGAGGATGACTCAGATCAGAAGCATAGGGTAAAGGAGTAAAAGAACCTTACGTTCCCTCCCACAATCAATTCCCTTACATATAACTAAAGCATTTCTAGACTCGACATCGACCAGTTTGGCTGAATGAACCTACAGGCAGTCCGGCTCTGATGCCAACGCTGTCAGGACCCCGATTCTAAGCCACATCGATCTAGCCGGTAACACCTCATATCACTTTGCGGCCTCACACACGCTATCCCACGGGTGTCGCCTTACCATGGCCCGGGACCGTTTGCGCCTTTTGGCTCGCGTATATGACAATGTCGCTAGCATCCATATGACCGAGAACCCGGGCCGACATGGCTAGTCGTGAACCCAAAGCGGCACAGACCTATGGAGACAGGCATACATGAATCACATCGAACATGTCGGTCATCAACGAGTGATTCCGGGCTGTAGCACTGGGCTAACAGGACTCCGGGGGATCCCGGGCTGTAGCAGGCTAGACAGGACTCCGGAGATCACCGCGTGACATTTCCCCGAAGGGACAGACATAGGGACAAAGTGAAACACATGCCGGCCAGTCAAGTGTCCTGAACAGTAGTGCTGGGCTAGCAGGACTCCGGTGAACCGGGCTGTAGCGGACTACTATGGCTCGAGGAGCACTAGACTACATTTCCCCATAAGAAAGGCTGCGAAGGACAAACAACTAGATTGTCGGATCCCACTCATACCAAGCATTTCAATCATTCACACAATATGCCCGATATGAGTACATACAACATGGCATCACAACAAAACTCTACAACTCAAGTACTTTATTTAAAGGCTCCAGGGAGCCATACATAACATATCCATACAGGTAGGGGTCACATGACCCGACACTCAAGTCATACAGTCATACAAGCACATGCGGAAGCAACTAGTCTGAGTACAGACTCTAGAAAGAAAGAAGGCTTCTCGAAGCCTGTCTATCTACATAGGGCCCTCCATGGCCTGGATCACCACCTGGGTGGCTAGTCACTCGTCGACGTCAAGGTCTACGTAAAACCCATCGGAGGGGGCAGTGTTGTCGTCTGAAAACAATAAATAAGCAAACATGAGTACAAAGGTACTCAGCAAGTCTTACATCAGAACCTACTATACATGCTCATTCTCAAGAAGGTGGTGGGGTGGATGCAGCAAGCCAGCTTTGACTCTTGGCTAAGCTATCCTATGGAATCTTTTAGCAAAATAGTTTTCGCACACGAGTCCAGTACTCACCATCACAATACTCCACCGTGGATCCTCCCTCGTATCCTGCGAGGGGGCCATCCTCGGTACTCACACTTATCATGAGTCTTTTAGTAGTATCCATTAACTTGTCTATGTACTGTATAGGCAACCAAGTAGTCCTTTACCGCGGACGCGGCTATTCGAATAGTTTTATACCCTGCAGGGGTGTACTTCGTCATACACGCTTTCACCGCTTACCGCCGTCTACACGACATGTACTCGGCAACCTTCAAGCGGAAGCCCAGCGAGGGTGTCCGCCACGGCCTACCTAAACACCTAAGCCCCTAGTCCAGGTTATCGCCTATCCAGGTTCCATCCGCAGGGAGTCCGGCCGAGGTTTCCACATACGGCCCCGAACGATGTGAACAGGGTTCCCGAGACACCAAACGGGTGACTCGGTACACCGTGCCACGGTGTATCTACCGCAACATAGCCCACCCCTAGGGTCAGCGCTACGCACGGCCGCCAACACATATCCTACAAACACCAGAAACTATTTGCAACTCCTGGATAGAGTACTAGGGTGGCTAAGAAGCCGAGAGGGTCCATTTGTTTCGGGCCCAATGTACGGTAGTAACTGCATCTTAAATCACACATACAGATCTCAGTTCTTATGGACGGCCTCAATGAAACAACCCACCATGTACTCCTACATGGCCTCTCATCGATACCTTTACCAAAACATGTTCAACACATCCCACATATTACTGGCACAAGCATTTCACTCTAGCCCATCACCCAGATGAACCAGACCTGACACAACTCTAAGCATAGCAGGCATAGCAAGGTAGGAATCACAAAACATGGCTCAATCAACTCCTACACATGCTAGTGGGTTTCATCTAGTTACTGTGGCAATGACAGGTCATGCAGAGGATAAGGGTTCAGCTACCGTAGCACACAGCAGTTTGAATCGTGTTGTCTTAATGCAGTAAACAAGAGCAGGAGCGAGAACATGGGTTGTATCGGAATGATCAATGGTTGCTTGCCTGATGGAGTGGTAACGGGATACTGCCCTTCAGTTGGATACTCATGAATATCCTCGGAGGCAGAACCTACCACGAATAACACAACCGGGCACAATCAACACATGACGATATGCAACAATATGATGCATGCTATGACATGGCAATATGGATGTGTCTTGAGCTAATGCAACTAGCTATGATTTAAATGAAGTTGGTTTGAGTACAAGATTCAAATTCCAACCCCATATATGATTATTTAAATGCCCTTTATTTGTTTTGTCCAAAACAGAGGACAAACATTGTTCAAACATGCACGACAATGGTACAGATGGATTCCTTGAATTTTTCTGATAATTTTTCATATATAATTTGTCTCATTTGGAGTTATGGTTGAATTTCTATGAATTTTTGAAGTTTAGGCAATTTTCTGGAATTTTCTATATAAAATTAAGTCCAGAAAAAGAGTTATTGCATCAGCATGACATCACCCTGATGTCAGCAGGTCAACTGGGCGCCTCCAGGTCAAACCTGACCAGTGGGGTCCACTGGTCAGTGACACAATCAACTAACCAAGTTAATTAGCCCTAACTAACTTAGTTAGCCGGGCGGGGCCCGCATGTCAGTGGCTCACTAATTAGCTAATTTTATTAACACTAATTAAGCAGGCGCCTGGGCCCACACATCAGTGAGTCAGGGGGGGGGGAGTCAACCCAGCCAACCCGGGGTCAAAACACGCCGGAGTTGACCCCGACTCGTCGCCGGCAAGGCCAGAGACGGCGGAGGGGCTCAGAAATCCTCCTCCGGCGACCAAATGGCCAGCGGAGGGCATCTACGCGGAGCTGGGACTCGCCCGCATCCATCTGTGGACACGGCAGGGGCTGAGATGGCCCGAGCTCGCCGGAGGCAAGCTCGCGGCGGTGGCCGGAGTTAGGGGCTGGTGCGGGTTAGCGCTAGGGGGCACGGCAGGTCGAACGGGTGGGTGCGTTAGGCTCCTGGGGACGCGTTGAAGACGGTGGTGCACTCGGACGCGTGCTTGCACGGCCGTAGCCATGACGGCGTCGAGGCTCAACGGCGGCGAGCTTCGGGTGCTCGCGGGGCAATGGCTACGGGGCGAAATCGACGGCGTGGCTAAGGGGAAAAGGACCGGGAGCTCACAGCGGTGCCGTAGGGGTGGCCAGCGGGCTCGGGGGCGACCTTGACGGTGCGAATCGACGGCGAGGAGCTCGGGCGGCCGAGGTTGAAGAAGAGCTCGAAGTCGATGATGCAGGGCTTCCGGCGGGGCGTGGTTCGGTGAGGGGGGTCGAGGACGACGTTGCGGAGCTCGTGGGCACAACCGAGGGGCGAGGGGGTGGCTGTGGCCGTGGTGGTTCTCGTCGGCGGCGACGGCCGCGTTCTGTGGAAGAGAGGGGGAGAGCCAGAGGAGGGGATGAGCACGGGGAGGGGAATGAGAGGGCCAGGGGGTGCGTGGCCATCTCTGTGGCATTGGGAGGAAGCCCGGGAAGCAAGAGGTGGCGCGCAGGGGGGGAGGTGGCACGCGCGCGTGCCAGCGAGCGCCGGGCACACGCCCGCGTCCTTCTGTACGAGGAGGGGGACGACAGGAGGCAGCGGGGTGGGCTGGGCCGCCAGCTGGAGATGGGCCAGGTAAGTGGCCCATGGCCTTTCCCTCTTTATTTTTTTTGTGTTTTTCTATTTCTGTTATTCTGTTTTGATTTAGTTTAAATACTAAATCATTTTATAAAATCCTGAAAATATTTATGGACACTTACTAAAATATTTCAGTGGCCCAAAAAATAGTTCCAACATTATTTGAGCATTTGAATTATTTAATAGTATTTAAATGCCCAAATTCAAATATTTATGAATTAAATCAATGCCCCTTTTGTTGACCTAAAATTATATGCACCATTTTTCCCAAGGGTTCTAACCCAAGGCAAAGAGGGTGAACATTTTTGAAGGGCATTTCAGGTTCATTGAATTTATTTTTAGTAAACCCTAGTTGATTTCAGGGGGGGGGTGCTGGGGGTTCTGCTTTCCCCATTTCAATTTTCTGATGAAGGTAAACATGATGCACACTCTAATGCATAATCTAGCTAGGGTGTGACAACTCACCCCCACTCAATAGAATCTCGTCCCGAGATTTAGGATCATCTGGGAAGAAGGTGGGGTACTCGAGTCGAAGACGATCCTCCCTTTCCCAAGTGGCTTCTTCCTCGGAATGGTGTGACCATTGAACCTTGAGAAACTTGATATTATGACGTCGAGTGGTACGCTCGGCTTGATCAAGGATACGAACGGGGTATTCCTGATAAGAAAGGTTATCTTGTAAATCAAGCGTTTCGTGGTCCACTCCACGGATAGGATCCGCGAAGCAACGCCTGAGTTGCGGAACATGGAAGACATCGTGAACTCTGGAAAGATGCGGAGGTAGTTCCAATTGGTAGGCAACTTCTCCTTGTTTGGCAAGAATGCGAAATGGTCCAATGTAACGAGGAGCCAATTTGCCTTTGATACCGAAACGATGGGTTCCCTTTAATGGGGTAACCCGAAGGTAAGCTTTCTCGTCAATTTCAAATGTCATAGGCTTAT
This sequence comes from Triticum monococcum, assembly GCA_034509565.1. Classification (NCBI taxonomy): domain Eukaryota; kingdom Viridiplantae; phylum Streptophyta; class Magnoliopsida; order Poales; family Poaceae; genus Triticum; species Triticum monococcum. Next base: position 356,652,208 of record CM067845.1, on the reverse strand, counting down.
GTTTACGATCATATTGACTCTTTTGGCGAGATTGGGCTGTTTTCAATTTCTCACGAATAACGCGAACCTGCTCTTCTGCTTCCTGAATCATATCCGGGCCAAAGAGTTGTCTTTCCCCGGTTTCTAACCAGTTAAGAGGCGTTCGACATTTTCGTCCATAGAGAACTTCGAAGGGAGCCTTGCCCAAACTAGCTTGATAGCTATTGTTATAAGCAAACTCCGTGAATGGAAGGCATTTCTCCCAACTCATTCCGAACGAGATAACAGAAGCTCGGAGCATATCTTCCAGAATTTGATTGACTCGCTCTACTTGACCACTTGATTGAGGATGGAAGGCGGTGCTAAAGGAGAGATGAGTTCCTATAGCATTTTGGAAACTTTCCCAAAATCGAGAGGTGAAGAGACTTCACGGTCTGAGTTAATTTCCAATGGGACACCATGAAGAGACACTATTCGGGAGATGTATAGGTCAGCTAGCTGGCTAGCGGTGATACTCTCACGAACAGGTAGAAAATGGGCTACTTTGGAAAGACGGTCGATCACGACGAAGATGGCATTATTCCCCCTCTTGGTCCTGGGAAACCCAGTGATGAAATCCATACTGATTTTGTCCATTTCCATTCAGGAATAGCCAAAGGTTGAAGGGTGCCAGCAGGCCGTTGATGCTCTGCTTTGACACAACGACAAACGTCGCAATTGGCAATGTATTGAGCAATTTCTCTCTTCATCCTAGTCCACCAAAACCTCTGGCGTAGGTCTTGATACATTTTAGTACTACCGGGATGAATGGTGAGAGGGGATTCATGAGCTTCCTTAAGGATCAGTCGCCTCAGGTTTCGCGCCTTCGGAACCACTAGGCGATTCCCAAAGTATACAACACCTTGATCATCAATGGAGAAACAATTCACGACTCCTTTCTTAACGTTTCTCTTGATACGGGAAATTCCCGGATCTATCTTCTATGCCTTGATGACCTGATCCGTAAGGGTAGGTTCCGCGACCAGGGTGGATAGGAATCCTTGAGGAACAATGTGAAGATTAAGCTTGCGAAATTCCTCATGGAGAAGCGGTTGACTTTGTTGTAACATCAGGTTGTTACAGTAGGACTTACGACTTAGCGCATCGGCCATGACATTGGCCTTGCCAGGGGTGTAAGTTATTCCTAAGTCGTAATCCGAGATCAACTCGACCCAACGTCTTTGCCTGAGATTCAAATCTGGTTGGGTGAAGATATATTTCAAGCTTTGGTGATCGGTGAAGATCTCGCAACGATTACCGAGAAGGTAATGTCGCCAGGTTTTGAGTGCATGGACTACAGCTGCAAGCTCTAGATCATGTGTGGGATAATTTTCCTCATGTGGGTGTAATTGCCGTGAAGCATAGGCAATTACCTGACGATCTTGCATGAGTATGCAACCTAGTCCTTGTCGCGAGGCGTCGCAATAGATAATAAAGTCCTTGGAGAAATCTGGTGGTACCAGTACGGGAGCAGATGTCAGGCGTCTTTTCAGTTCCTGAAACTGAACTCGCACTGTGGAGTCCACTCGAACTTTTTATCTTTCTTGAGGAGTTCAGTTAGAGGTTTAGCAACCTTGGAGAAATTCTCGACGAAGCGGCGGCAATAGCTCGCTAGGCCAAGGAAACTCCGAACTTGCTTGACCGTTTCAGGTGGAGTCCAATCAAGGACGGCTTGAACTCGCTCGGGATTGACAGCAATACCCTTACCAGAGATTACATGGCCTAGATAGGTCACTTCTGACAACCAAAATTCACACTTGGAGAATTTGGCATAAAGGCGATGCTCTCGAAGTTTCATCAATACCAGCCTTAGATGTTCGGCATGTTCCTCTTCATTCTTGGAGTAGATGAGTATGTCATCGAGGTATACTATGACGAATTTGTCGAAGTACTCCATGAAAACTGAGTTCATTAACCGGGAGAAAGTGGCCGGGGCATTGGTTAAACCGAAGGACATGACGGTGTACTCGTATTGGCCATAACGAGTAACAAAAGCCGTTTTGGGAATGTCCCCGTTTCTGATTTTGATTTGATGGTAGCCCAACCTCAAATCCATCTTGGAGAAGACTGAGGATCCAGCGAGCTGATCATACAGGTCGTTGATCTTGGGAAGCGGGTATTTGTTCTTGATGGTGACCAGATTAACGGGTCGGTAATCCACAACCATTCGATCCGTTCCATCCTTCTTCTTGACGAAGAGGACGGGGCAAGCCCAAGGAGAGGAGCTAGGACGGATGAACCCTTTGTTCAAGGACTCATCGAGTTGGTTCTTAAGCTCGGCTAGTTCTAAGGGTGCCATCTTGTAGGGTCTTCTAGCAATTGGAACGGTTCCTGGAACAAGGTCTATCACAAACTCGACATCCCGGTCAGGTGGAACACCTGGCAGTTCTTCCGGAAACACATCCGGGAAGTCTCGGACTACCGGAACGTCCTCAAGGTCTGGAAGAGGGTTGGCATTGAGAGAGTAAAGTTGGCGCTTGGCCACTCGAGTTAAGACATTAACTGTCTTGCCCGAGGGATGAGTAAGTTGAACGGTTCTAGTGGCACAATCGATCTTGGCATAATGAGCCGACATCCAGTCCATACCCAAGATGATGTTTATGTCGGAGGACTTGAGAGCTATTAAAGATGCGAGGAAAACAAGCCTATCGACAAGAATTTCGTTCCCATGGCTTACCTTAGACGTTTGCCATTTGGAACCTGGAGTTTGAATTACCATGGAAGTGGGCATGTCACAGAATGTCGTGTTATGCAACCAAGCATAATTCTCGGATATGAATGAATGAGATGCTCCAGTATCGAAAAGAACAGATGCCGGATGGCAGTTAACAAGGAGCGTACCAAGGACGACGTTGGGATCCTCATGAGCCTCTTCGGCTGAAACATAGTTGACATGGCCACGTGCAGTAGTGGCCGGCTTGGCGTAGAAAGCCTTTCCCGCGGGCTTACCACGGCCAACGGACTTTCCAGCTTGATTGGGGTTGTTCTGGGGACACTCTCGACTATAGTGACCCGGTTCTCCACACTTGAAGCATGTTACCACAGTGGGGCGTGGAGCAACATTAGCAGCGGGGCCACCATAGGGCTTGGGCGGTGCAAATTGCTGGTTGGGACGAGGCGCCTCAAAGGATGGCCTCGGGGTGAATCTAGGTGGCAGTGCGGTGCTTGGAATCCACACCCGGCGCTTCTGAGCTCCAGAGCCGGATGAAGACCCAAAATCACGAGAGTGCTTGCGTGAAGCGTCATAATCAGTCTGGCCTGTCTCAGCACTGATAGCTTTATTGACCAGCTTCTGGAAGGATGTGCACTCGTGCAGACGGAGATCGCGGCGAAGCTCAGGGCTAAGTCCCTTGCGGAACCTTGCCTGCTTCTTGGCGTCAGTAGAAACCTCTTCAGGAGCATAGCGTGCCAGGTTCCCAAATTCTCGGCTATATGCATCCACAGTCAACCTTCCTTGGGTGAAGTTGTAGAACTCCTCCCTCTTGCGATCCATGAGACCTTCCGGAATGTGATGCTCACGGAAAGCCTCGCTAAACTCAGCCCAGGTAGTGATTTGGCCGACCGGGCGCATAGCTTCGTAGTTTTCCCACCAATGGCTAGCGGGGCCCTCGAGATGATAAGCAGCATAGGTAACCTTGTCGGCTTCGGCTACGTTGGCAGAATGTAGCTTGTGGGTGATGCTGCGAAGCCAATCATCCGCGTCGAGGGGCTCGACGGAATGGTTAAACTTTGGTGGGTACAGCTTGATAAAGTCGTTGATTGACACCAAGTCATTTCGTGGGTGGCGTGCAGTGTTCTGCTCAATCCGCTCCAGCAGGCGGTTGGTCTCACGCTTGTTCCTTTCCGCCTCCAGCATCACTTCGGCCAGGGAAGGCGGGTGAGGCAAATTTTCACCTCTAGCTGCATTGGCTTCCCCCCGCTCCGGGGCAGCAGGGTTGCCGCGGGTGTTGACCATCCTAGGAGGAAAACAAGACAACGGTTTAGACAAGGATGGCTCAAACTTAACAGGGAAGTGCAGAATGTAAAGGATAACACGGAATGCAGAGATGGTCATTCGTATGCCATGGTAATATAAAACTGCCATATATACACCAACGGTCATACTCGTCATACATAGTTTAGTACAAGCTCATGCTACAGTACAACTATGAAGGTAGACGTTACATCTCATCGGAGGCATTCCGAGTCCCTATACATTATTTGTCTACACCTCCGGAATCGATTACACACCAAGTCGTATTCCACAAGTCACGCAGGACAGTGGGGATACAACTACTACAATACTAGTGGTACTACTACTAACTCAGATAGCTCCGTAGTAGTCCTCATAGAAGTCACCTCCATAGCCTGGAAGTTCAACGTGATCATCCGGAAACAGACGGTCCTGAGGAGCCTGTGGACCATAGGGGCTAGGATGAGGTCTTGGACCAACAAACGGTGGCCTGCGGGGACCAAGGGGTGGGGTGATGCCTCCCACATCACGCCAATCCACCATGTCTGGCAGAGCTGCTCTCACAGGATACAGATCCCTGGTATCCATACATCCAGCTTGCACCGCAGGTGCAAACCGAGTCAATGTGGCCCAATGATCAGCACGGGTATTAAAGAGCTCCAGCCTCAAGGCCCGATTCTCTCGGTCCTTATCTTCGAGCATCTCAGCGGTGGTACGAGTTAATGAGTCCTCCTGAGTGGAGTCAGCATAGATAGCCTGAAGATACCCCTGCGCTCCCGGAAGTGAAGCTGGCATGTAACGGAAGTCAGTGTTCCGAAGCAAGCCAGTCTGGACTCGCAAGATGGTCATCATGGAATAGGCAGCATCCTGCACAGCCATCTCAATGGTAACTCCGAGTCCATAGGAACAGTGAAGGGGCTCGGTAGATCCAGGATAGGAAGGAAATATCCTGACGGTGCAGAAATACTGGCTTTGATTAAAGTCGCGGAACTGCTCTTCAACAGTGTATTCGGGATACCAACGGTATCCTGTCTCGATCATGACCCGGACCAACATAGCAGTATGACCGGGCACATCGAGGCACCTAGTCAGGCGAACCACTTGATTTTGAGAATGGTTGGCCATCTGAAAGCACAACCACAAGACAAAGACATCAGAATTCCAAGGGAAAATTGGGCAGCATAACGGCTGTAAATGCTCAGAAAAAGATTTGAGACATCCACAACAGTTCACAATACCGCTCAACAGCATCATATCAAGGTTCTGATTCAAACAGCAACGTACTAAAATAGTAGAAACTGGACTGGAACTCATAGCAATAATCCTATGTACTACTACGGATTAGTAACACGTGAACCTGATAGAAGAAGAGAGCCTAGTCCTTAACCCACGTTGAATGAGAAGAGGATGACTCAGATCAGAAGCATAGGGTAAAGGAGTAAAAGAACCTTACGTTCCCTCCCACAATCAATTCCCTTACATATAACTAAAGCATTTCTAGACTCGACATCGACCAGTTTGGCTGAACGAACCTACAGGCAGTCCGGCTCTGATGCCAACGCTGTCAGGACCCCGATTCTAAGCCACATCGATCTAGCCGGTAACACCTCATATCACTTTGCGGCCTCACGCACGGTATCCCACGGGTGTCGCCTTACCATGGCCCGGGACCGTTTGCGCCTTTTGGCTCATGTATATGACAATGTCGCTAGCATCCATATGACCGAGAACCCGGGCCGACATGGCTAGTCGTGAACCCAAAGCGGCACAGACCTATGGAGACAGGCATACATGAATCACATCGAACATGTCGGTCATCAACGAGTGATTCCGGGCTGTAGCACTGGGCTAACAGGACTCCGGGGGATCCCGGGCTGTAGCAGGCTAGACAGGACTCCGGAGATCACCGCGTGACATTTCCCCGAAGGGACAGACATAGGGACGAAGTGAAACACATGCCGGCCAGTCAAGTGTCCTGAACAGTAGTGCTGGGCTAGCAGGACTCCGGTGAACCGGGCTGTAGCGGACTACTATGGCTCGAGGAGCACTAGACTACATTTCCCCATAAGAAAGGCTGCGAAGGACAAACAACTAGATTGTCGGATCCCACTCATACCAAGCATTTCAATCATTCACACAATATGCCCGATATGAGTACATACAACATGGCATCACAACAAAACTCTACAACTCAAGTACTTTATTTAAAGGCTCCAGGGAGCCATACATAACATATCCATACAGGTAGGGGTCACATGACCCGACACTCAAGTCATACAGTCATACAAGCACATGCGGAAGCAACTAGTCTGAGTACAGACTCTAGAAAGAAAGAAGGCTTCTCGAAGCCTGTCTATCTACATAGGGCCCTCCATGGCCTGGATCACCACCTGGGTGGCTAGTCACTCGTCGACGTCAAGGTCTACGTAAAACCCATCGGAGGGGGCAGTGTTGTCGTCTGAAAACAATAAATAAGCAAACATGAGTACAAAGGTACTCAGCAAGTCTTACATCAGAACCTACTATACATGCTCATTCTCAAGAAGGTGGTGGGGTTTATGCAGCAAGCCAGCTTTGACTCTTGGCTAAGCTATCCTACGGAATCTTTTAGCAAAATAGTTTTCGCACACGAGTCCACTACTCACCATCACAATACTCCACCGTGGATCCTCCCTCGTATCCTGCGAGGGGGCCATCCTCGGTACTCACACTTATCTTGAGTCTTTTAGTAGTATCCATTAACTTGTCTATGTACTGTATAGGCAACCAAGTAGTCCTTTACCGCGGACGCGGCTATTCGAATAGTTTTATACCCTGCAGGGGTGTACTTCGTCATACACGCTTTCACCGCTTACCGCCGTCTACACGACATGTACTCGGCAACCTTCAAGCGGAAGCCCAGCGAGGGTGTCGGCCACGGCCTACCTAAACACCTAAGCCCCTAGTCCAGGTTATCGCCTATCCAGGTTCCATCCGCAGGGAGTCCGGCCGAGGTTTCCACATACGGCCCCGAACGATGTGAACAGGGTTCCCGAGACACCAAACGGGTGACTCGGTACACCGTGCCATGGTGTATCTACCGCAACATAGCCCACCCCTAGGGTCAGCGCTACGCACGGCCGCCAACACATATCCTACAAACACCAGAAACTATTTGCAACTCCTGGACAGAGTACTAGGGTGGCTAAGAAGCCGAGAGGGTCCATTTGTTTCGGGCCCAATGTACGGTAGTAACTGCATCTTAAATCACACATACAGATCTCAGTTCTTATGGACGGCCTCAATGAAACAACCCACCATGTACTCCTACATGGCCTCTCATCGATACCTTTACCAAAACATGTTCAACACATCCCACATATTACTGGCACAAGCATTTCACTCTAGCCCATCACCCAGATGAACCAGACCTGACACAACTCTAAGCATAGCAGGCATAGCAAGGTAGGAATCACAAAACATGGCTCAATCAACTCCTACACATGCTAGTGGGTTTCATCTAGTTACTGTGGCAATGACAGGTCATGCAGAGGATAAGGGTTCAGCTACCGTAGCACACAGCAGTTTGAATCGTGTTGTCTTAATGCAGTAAACAAGAGCAGGAGCGAGAACATGCGTTGTATCGGAATGATCAATGGTTGCTTGCCTGATGGAGTGGTAACGGGATACTGCCCTTCAGTTGGATACTCGTGAATATTCTCGGAGGCAGAACCTACCACGAATAACACAACCGAGCACAATCAACACATGACGATACGCAACAATATGATGCATGCTATGACATGGCAATATGGATGTGTCTTGAGCTAATGCAACTAGCTATGATTTAAATGAAGTTGGTTTGAGTACAAGATTCAAATTCCAACCCCATATATGATTATTTAAATGCCCTTTATTTGTTTTGTCCAAAACAGAGGACAAACATTGTTCAAACATGCATGAAAATGGTACAGATGGATTCCTTGAATTTTTCTGATAATTTTTCATATATAATTTGTCTCATTTGGAGTTATGGTTGAATTTCTATGAATTTTTGAAGTTTAGGCAATTTTCTGGAATTTTCTATATAAAATTAAATCCAGAAAAAGAGTTATTGCGTCAGCATGACATCACCCTGATGTCAGCAGGTCAACTGGGCGCCTCCAGGTCAAACCTGACCGATGGGGTCCACTGGTCAGTGACACAATCAACTAACCAAGTTAATTAGCCCTAACTAACTTAGTTAGCCGGGCGGGGCCCGCATGTCAGTGGCTCACTAATTAGCTAATTTTATTAACACTAATTAACTAACACTAATTAAGCAGGCGCCTGGGCCCACACGTCAGTGAGTCAGGGGGGGGAGTCAACCCAGCCAACCCGGGGTCAAAACACGCCGGAGTTGACCCCGGCTCGTCGCCGGCAAGGCCAGAGACGGCGGAGGGGCTCGGAAATCCTCCTCCGGCGACCAAATGGCCAGCGGAGGGCATCTACGCGGAGCTGGGACTCGCCCGCATCCATCTGTGGACACGGCAGGGGCTGAGATGGCCCGAGCTCGCCGGAGGCAAGCTCGCGGCGGTGGCCGGAGTTAGGGGCTGGTGCGGGTTAGCGCTAGGAGGCACGGCAGGTCGAACGGGTGGGTGCGTTAGGCTCCTGGGACGCGTTGAAGACGGTGGTGCGCTCGGACGCGTGCTTGCACGGCCGTAGCCACGACGGCGTCGAGGCTCAACAGCGGCGAGCTTCGGGTGCTCGCGGGGCAACGGCTACGGGGCAAAATCGACGGCGTGGCTAAGGGGAAAAGGACCAGGAGCTCACAGCGGTGCCGTAGGGGTGGCTAGCGGGCTCGGGGGCGACCTTGACGGCGCGAATCGACGGCGAGGAGCTCGGGCGGCCGAGGTTGAAGAAGAGCTCGAAGTCGACGATGCAGTGCTTCCGGCGGGGCGTGGTTCGGTGAGGGGGGTCAAGGACGATGTTGCGGAGCTCGTGGGCACAACCGAGGGGCGAGGGGGTGGCTGTGGCCGTGGTGGTTCTCGTCGGCGGCGACGGCCGCGTTCTGTGGAAGAGAGGGGGAGAGCCAGAGGAGGGGATGAGCACGGGGGAGGGGAATGAGAGGGCCAGGGGGTGCGTGGCCGTCTCCGTGGCATTGGGAGGGAGCCCGAGAAGCAGGAGGTGGCGCGCAGGGGGGGAGGTGGCGCGCGTGCGTGCCGGCGAGCGCCGGGCACACGCCCGCGTCCTTCTGTCCGAGGAGGGGGACGACAGGAGGCAGCGGGGTGGGCTGGGCCGCTAGCTGGAGATGGGCCAGGTAAGTGGCCCATGGCCTTTCCCTCTTTATTTTTTTGTGTTTTTCTATTTCTGTTATTCTGTTTTGATTTAGTTTAAATACTAAATCATTTTATAAAATCCTGAAAATATTTATGGACACTTACTGAAATATTTCAGTGGCCCAAAAAATAATTCCAACATTATTTGAGCATTTGAATTATTTAATAGTATTTAAATGCCCAAATTCAAATATTTATGAATTAAATCAATGCCCCTTTTGTTGACCTAAAATTATATGCACCATTTTCCCCAAGGGTTCTAACCCAAGGCAAAGAGGGTGAACATTTTTGAAGGGCATTTCAGGTTCATTGAATTTATTTTTAGTAAACCCTAGTTGATTTCAGGGGGGGGGGGTGCTGGGGGTTCTGCTTTCCCCATTTCAATTTTCTGATGAAGGTAAACATGATGCACACTCTAATGCATAATCTAGCTAGGGTGTGACAATTAAGGCATGAGAAATTTGGACCAACAAAAACTTTTGCATTATTTGGCTTTTATTTGAGTTGGTTTTCTCTCTGTGCTTTTCAAGTGCTCTTTGAAGTCAACACAACTCCACCTTCTATACTTCATCTCCTTGCCCCAAACTTCTGCCCAATGATCATGCCATGTGTATAGAGCAATATAGTATTTTCTTACAAAAATAATTTGGCCAAATGGTATTTTCAAAAATTAGTTTTCCAAAAACCCCTGAATTGAGGTTTGCACTGCAAGAACCTGATTTGGGGTATGAAAAATATTTCAAAAAGTATATTTGAAACCTATTAGATATAGGACTCCCATGAACCTCAAAAACATAATTTTAAAAGTTATTTTCCTATTTTATTTAAAGGCTTTTTCTTAAGGCCAGAAATGGTCTTTAATAGGTTTAAATTATTTTAATGTTTCAAAAATATTTGAGAAAATTTAGGGAAACTCAGTGGACATATATTTTCCATATATAAGAGTTTCAACACATGGTCATGTTCAAAATAATGGACAAAACCTCCCAAAACCATTTCTGCCCATTTCAAGGATTTCAAATATTTCTACAGGAAATAATTTCATAAAAATCCAAGAAAAATCCAGCAAGTCACAAATGCATATTGTGATCACCTTGAAAGGCCTCATGTCAATTAAAGTCATTTTGGTTCACCAAAATGCCCCCAAAACCCTCTCTGACCAGAACCAAATTGGAACAAGTTTGTACTACCAACTTTCTCTCCTTGACTCCATATTTTGTGAGCATGTGCAAATCCCCAAATGAGGCCACTACACCAAGTGGTGCATCATGGAGAAGTGATTTGCTCTACTAGATCTTCACAAGTACATTTCTGCTAATTTCTAGGGTTTGCCAAAGTTACATTGGCAACTTTTCCCAAATGAGCTCAAATTTGGTGGCACACCCTATTCCTAAGTGTATTTCCATCCTGTTAAGTATCATGGCAGTTGGAATTCATTTGCTTACCCAAAACTTCATCAAACACCTTCTGACATTTTGCAAAAACTTCTGTTTTGACCCCTTCCACTATTCTTGGAGAGCCCAAAATTTTACCACAACCCCTTCTAGTCCTCTTCTACCTCCACTAACAATGGCAAGCCCACAGCTCACTTATTGGATGGGTAAAACCCCACTTCCTCTCTCTGGTCAGCCCATTTGCACACTTCTTCCCCCTCTCCCCTCACTCTACTGGCTCTCCAGGGCATCCAATGGCCCCTCCCCTTTCTTTACTCCCCCCTAGACCTGCTAGACACCAATGGGCGCGCTCACCTTGCATAAAAAATGGCATGCCGGCCATATGGGTGCTCTGGAGCGTGCTACAGTGCGCCCCCGCACTGTAGCCGCCCCCAGCCAGGCACATCCGGCCACCTCGGGCCTCCCCAGCGTGCCCGACGAGGTGCCTCAACGTCCGCATCACGCCACGCCTCTAGCCCCCTCCTCCTTCTCCCTCCTCTCGCCCCAGCTCGCACGCGCGGCGACCGCCCGAGCGCACCAGTGAGCGTGCTCACATGCGCGGTGCCTCTGGCCCCCTGCTCCCTCTCTCTCTTCTCTCCCTCGCTCTGGACCAAACCCACGAACACCCCAGACACAACCAATCAGGCCCCCGTGACCCGTGGCGACGGCAACAAGCTCGCCGGCGCACAGGTCCACGGTGGACCACCGTGCGGCTATATAAGCCCTCCCCGGGCCGCTCCAAGGGCATTCGCCTCCTTCTCACACCCCCAGGAGCACGCCCGCACCACCCAATCACCCCCGGAGAGCCTTTGTGCTCGGGATCGACCGGAGCTCTGCCGCCTCGGGTCGCCGTCGATCTCAGGGTATGGGCTCCCTCCGCCCCTCCTCTCTCCTGATCTGGACCCTCCACTCCTCCCTGATCAATTCCCCTATGTTTCCCCTCTCTCTTGCAGCCGGAAACGGCCGGAGCCAACAGCGCCCGACACCTCTCTGCCGCGAACCTCGTCGCTGGCAAACCCCTGCACCCCGGCGACCAACTCCGGCAGCACCCGAACGGTGACACGACGAGGAGCACAGTGGCGCCATCAGCTCACCCTGCCATGCCCGGATACGTCGCCGGTGAGCTCACCCCCCCTCTCTAACCGGGGTTGAAGACGACGGCCGTGGGGCCCGTTGGTCAGCCGCGCACCCTGACGGGTGGGCCCCACCCGTCAGGTTTAAACACACACGCGCGCACAGGTTCACTGCGTCGGCTGGAGGCGTATTTCCCAAATACGCCTTCGACGTGGCAGCCTGTGCGGGCTGGATTCCCTCTGGGCCTGCTGCACTGTGGCCTTTCTGGCCCAGTTGCACAATGCCACTTTTCTTTTTCCTTTTTCTTTCTGTCTTGTAAAAATTCCACAGGATAAAATATTCATCCAAATGGAATAATTCCAACTCCTAAAATCTTAGAAAAATCCCACCTATTTAATGGTGCCTCTTTCATTCAAATCCAACCAAGTTTTATGTACTGTTCATATTTAAATTCAAATTTGAGCAGTTTAATCTCTGTTTGAAAATCCATATCCCCTCTTGTATAACTCCAAATCCAAAACTAGAAATTTTCCCCTTCTTAGATTTCCACCTAGTATTTTATAAAAATAAGTTGACATTTTTTTGAGCACTTTGATTTTTCTGTTTTATTATTGCCTTATTTTCTCGTTATTATTTTGCGACGATAGATTGCGTTGCTGACGAAGGAGTTGGACCAGAAGACTTTGAAGACTCAGAAGACCTCGTTGAGCTAGACAAGCAGCCCTTTGACCATGTCTATGAAACCCCTTGTTATGCATGTCATATAGCACTTTATTAGTGTTGCTTCGGAAATCATGATGAGAGGGTAACCACTTTGGTGGATTGACTTCGTTACTTCCTCGTTGATACTTGCAATGAGCATGACCCTACCTTCTTATGAGGGTTGTGCCGGTGGGAGTAGATAGGATGCTATGTAGTTGCTACGCAAAATGGGCGGGAATATGCATGTGACGAGGCAAAGTGTTTTCAAAGGACTTTTCGAAAACCCCGTCGGGTGCCACTTATGCCCGAGGGAGATAATGAAATGGGTTACCACTTGATGACGAAGTGGTGTACCGAGGCAAGTGTGTGTTGTCTTCGAAAACGGATTGGTTTAAGTTGCGACCGTTATTCCAACCTTACATGCGCAACCACTCTACCCTTATATGGGAAAGGGCATTATTGATTACTTAGGCCGATACTAGCTTGGAGCCCGCATTACTAGTGACGGGGAGAGTTGGTGCTCTCTCTCGGGACGGGGTCGTGCCAGGTAGGGCGGCCAAGAACATTTTTATGGGGCACCGGACACACCGTTGGTACCCCGTGCCAGTGGTATGTGATGAATATAGGAGCGAGGCTCCACAATTTTAAGTTGTGAAATGTTGGGCACGGGGGTTGCTACCAATCGAGTGGACTCCTTGTTAGTGTCGTCTAGGGAAAGATAGTGATCGGGTGCTTACCCCGGGTACTTGAGGTACCGCGGGTCGTGGATGACACGGAAGTTTCCCGGATCTTGTGGGTAAAGTGTGCAACCTCTACAGAGTGTAAAACTATTCGAATAGCCTTGTCCACGGTCAAGGACAGTTGGGTAACCGCTCTTGGGCTATGTCCACTTGTTCTAACCAGTGTGTGTGCGTGGGAAGAACTACTCGGGTCAAGTCAGAGGACTTGACATGATTGAGTTGGGTTGGTGCCCACTCTTTTTATGTTGATACCATTACTTGAGTCAAGTCAGAGGACTTGACATGATTAAGTTGGGTTGGTGCTCACTCTATCTATGTTGATATCTGTAACCTGTTCTTATGGTTACTTGAATTCTCCTGATGCATGTCTTACAAGCTGTTGAACATGTCATTGCACTCAAAAACTAGCTTTCCGCAAAAATTTACCTATATCATGCATTGTTGTACCTTGAACCAAAACATGGGTTGCTTGCGAGTACATTCAAAGTACTCATTGGCTTGCCACTGGTTATTTAATTGGCCAGGCATGGAAGAGCAGGAGTTCAAAGAAGAATTCTTTGAAGACGAACATGCGAACTAGGACGTTTCCCAGTCAGAATGCCTGTAGGGTTAAGGCAGATGGCATGGGTTCTACTTATCGACGAAGATTTCCGATGTTTATGTTTCACTTGATGTTCAGCCCTTAGGGCTTTATCTATGTAAGACTTGACCATAATGGTCGTAATTTGTGTAAGACGATATGTATGGATGTAAGACTCTTGTTATTCAGCTTCTGTGTGTTCAGTGAGCATTGATCTCTGGGATCACTGTACACGTGCATTCGGTGATCACGACTTATGAGTCGGGGTCCCCACAGTGGGTGTGTTTGGTTGCATTCTCATCTCAATATACTCCTATGTCTAGGTATGTAAGTCACCTTACGAAAATCAAATAATCCCAAAACACTTAGGCACGGTACATTAACTCCCTTGCCGTTTCTTGTTTTGTGACATATCAACCAATAAGAGACGTGGGTCGTGCATGCTTTCAATTACTTGAGACTAATAAACATGACATGTAGTGGTTAGTTCATTGCTAGCAATGCTATTAATTAGGATGGTTGTAATGGGGAGTATCATATACTAGTATCATGCATATGATACTAGTCTATGATACTACATCTGTAATGTATAGTATCATATGTTAGTATCATAGAGGATTACATTTATTGCCATGCATGACACAAAGTAGCACATCATTCAATATGATACGGTATCGTAATATGATACTCAAGCCTCTCTTTCTTCATTTAATTCTATGCCACCTCATCTAAATTGCTTAGTTGTCATGCATGATACTATCTATGATACTTCCATTACAGGCAGCCTTAGCAAAAATACATTAAGTTTTCTCCTTTTCCTCTCCGCCTTGGTCACAGTGCACCGTAAGATGACTTACACACCTAGACGGAGGGAGTAGTTGTTTCCTCTTCATGTAGTTGTGTTAACCTACTAGTGTGGACTCATGCACCCTGCATGCACTCTGCCAAACACCCAAAAGTGGGTCGAGAAGGGAATTTTTGCTCCCATCCCGTGCACCCTTCATACACCCTACACTATTCGTGCTTCATATGGTTCATGTTTCGTGGAGTAATGTAGCATCGTACTCTCCATGCGCTGTAGACCTAGTTCTGTTAACATTGATCTCACCATTCATTCTCGACCGGACAGTCGAGAAAGTTGTACTATGGCCCTATTTGGATCTCTAAGTTAGAGTTAGTTTTAGTTAGTTTGGGCTCAAATGACCCAAAAGTATCCAAACATGATGGGTTAGTTTGGGTTAGTTGGATCTAACCCACCCCAAAAAACTAGCCCACACTAGAGGAGCTTATTTGGGTTAGTTCTCCTGGGCCCACTAAAAAATAGTAAAAAAAGTTACCTCTCCCATCCAAATAGGGTCCAAAGTTGTCAAATGATTGAGAAAGAATATTTATTGTCAATCTAACCGTACCATCCAAACAGCTCTTTAGTTAGAGTTAGTTTAGGGTTAGTTCAGGGTTAGAATATAACTCTAACCTCTAACTTAGTTAGAGTATCCAAACAGGGCCTATGTTACTACATTACTGTTCATATAGTTGACATGCGCACAACATCATTTGTTGTCGTCATATCTTACTACACTAGCCAGAAGATTATGTAGTACTGACGTATGAACCACTGCACATGCCTAGTAGTAGGAGCACTGTGTATGTTCAAGTGGCTGCCGTCTTTCGCACTCCTCCGTCTTAAGAGTGGAAACGCGTGTTGTAACCATTTTTTCTTTAGAAAAACAGTGGACACGCTCTACCATGCGGATCCTCCTCCAGCCATGCACTAAATTACTCACTTTCGTCGACGTGTGGGACAACCAGCATCGGGGTCCACCAGCCATGCACTACATTACTCCATAGTAGAGTGACGGTAGACTACCCCGATCGAAGCGCCGCAGTAATGCCCAATGAGACGTCAAATCACAAAACCCCCTCCTTTCCAGTAGTAAGTTGGACGAACGAAGCAACCATCATTTCACTCTTCTCTCTTAGCTTCCTCTCTACCCAACTCGCTTCTCCCTCATCTTGTTCCTCATTTCTTCAAGAAAACCTCGACCTTCTTCTGCCATTGTTCTTCTCTCCCAAAGAAGGAAAGGTGAGTGCATCAATGGTGTTGATTCTGGCCAAGGCCCGGTCTTGCAACCCCGAGACTGATCCTATAACTCCCTCTCTTTTATTCTTTTGGGTTTGTGATTATGGTTTCTTTTCTTTTATTTCTATTTGACAGTCTCTTGATGGACGCTGGAGCACCGGCCGAAGTGATGTCTATGGCTCTAGCCAAAACCATCGAGGCTCATGGTACAAAGAAGCACAAGCACCCCTCCGAGACTACCACAGTCAAGCTCAAAGCCATCGCCCTATCCAAGCCCCCCCCTCTCCGGGATCCCTCATTAAGAAAGTCCAGGTAATATCTCTTCTTGACGATCTTTTTCTCGATCTTGATCGTGTTTTTTCATCTAACACACAATACTAGTACTAGTAGTACAACTTTCTGGGTGATCTTGCATGTGATTTTTATGTGCCAAATAACAGTTCTAAATTCCTCTTTTGACCAAAACATGCGAGAGGTTGACACTGATTTCTTATAGATTACTTTCAACAACTCCCTCTGTCCCAAATTTCTTGTCTTAGATTTGTCTAGATACAGATGTATCTAATACTAAAATGTGACTTGATACATCCGTGTCTAGACAAATCTAAGACAAAATTTTTGGGACGGAGGGAGTACTTTATGAACATCAATGCTACCTTTGAAGAGGGTATATTTTCCTCAATAACTTGTGTTATGGATATTGCAAGTATTCCCTCTGCTCTCATGCCTTTGAAGACATGTTCTAGTGTCTTTGTTCACTCATTTCTGTGCGTATATGTAGTCATATATGGAGTATAATATCGAAAATCATCTTATATTTCTGAACGGAGGTAGTAATAGAATATGGTTTCTGTTTGAATTAGAACCAGGTCCACGGTGGAGATGAAGTTCTCAAAGTCATGCTGTGTGAACTGGAAGACCTGAGGATGAGTTCTACTGCTAAACTATCCAGCTGATGTGTCCTTGTCGCCACGTGTCCTGAACTAGTGTTTTCCTGTAGCATTGTTGTCAGGCATGTTTTCGAGGCTGTACTTGACCAAAACAATTTCTTGGCTGTGTCTTCAATTATGAAGGGTGTGGTTCTTGTAAAGCTTCCAAACAAATCTGATGCGACATGTCTTCATGATCATGCTTATGAGTGGAAAGACCACTCTGTTAGGTTCTCCAAGGTTGACGAGATGGTGATAGTGCTTGTAGACATCTCTCACGAAGTCCATGGCCTAGTCAGTTATGCGGGGTTCATCCCATAGGTCGGTGGCAAGAAATAGTCTGCAGAGTTTAATTAGTGCAACTTTGCTTCTCTGTAGTAAGTACTTTTGTTCAGTACTTGATTTGTGTTGGTGAACCTTGTATTGTTTATTAGTACTGCCGCTTTTGTTGTGTGGTCAGTCCTGAGAACGGTCTATGTTAACGTCTGTCCACTCAATTCAGTCTGCATATTTTGAAGTATCCAGATCATCTTTTTTGTGAGGACGGTTTATCAACTATGGTTACACTCCAATATCTGTATGCATTGCATGGTTTATCGCACCCACTAGGATTTCCAGTCCCATGGATGTTCGGTCCATATGATTTGTTACGACCTTTGGACTGTCCTGCTTGTGGGCGTAGGCGGGGCCCCTGCATGCCACCCATAGTTGGACGATCAATCTTCTGTTTAGTACTTCAATATAGTGATTTCCTGGTAAGGATTCACTCATGTCACATCAAGTAAATCTTATTGATTTACTGTCTAAATCTTATTGATTTAATGTCATGTTTTCTTTCTTTTCCTGCAATTTTATGATGCAGGTTTTGCCATGTGACATTCATCATAGAATAAACCGTTTGGTTTGCTCTACGATGGCTATTTTTGCATGCTTCACTTCTTATGTCGTGTGAGTAACGAAGGCACTGTCCATCACTTATATTACTGGAAAAAATTGGATCTGTCTGTTGTCTGAGTACAAGCTGAATCCCTATGATGAACTGCAGTATGGTTTAACAAAAATGCCACAATTAGTCCTTCTCGTGTTTAAAAGAAATGAAGAAAAAAACTGGATCACGGTCACGAAGCCTAGTCTAGTTAGAAAGTTGATCATAGCAGACCAGACACGATCGCCGCTATCTCGTACATCGGTACCACCTTCAGCAATGGATCAAGCACCGACAGTTGCTCTGGCACTGGCAGCGGTAGCAGCTTAGTCTGATCCAGCTGAGGATTGGGCACCGACCGCGTCAGCGGATCAGGCTGATCTACCGGAGGATCGGGCATCGACACCGGCACCAGCTCTACAAGGAGCACCATCTCTGGTAGCAGCAGCGGCTTCGGCACCTGCACCAACACTTGCACTTGCATCTGCTCTGGCCCGTGCAGCGGAAACCGAACGAGCAGTTGCACCGGCAACAGACTGGGCTGCAGTTCGCACTTCATATACCAAAGTCCTTACAAAAACCGACATGTCCACCTTCTTGGAAAGCATTGGCCGCCCAAGTGTTTCGTTCTTTTTTCTTTCCATGTTGTTTCGCATGATTCACTGTGTTGATCTAACTATTTGGGTATGTATTCTTGTTTGCAAATAGAGAATTCCTGGAGCAACGAGGGAGTCGTTCAACAATCCGGGCGACAGCGGCCAAGTTTCTTTTACCATGCGCAACCTTGGTATGAATGAACCTGCTCAATATACCGTAAGTACAAAGGATGGTCGCATGACGATTGATGCTAAAGGATGGTCAAGGTTCATATCTAAATCATATCTTGCGGTAGGGGATGATCTCAAAATCGAACTTTCTCGGCAAGGAGAGCTGGTCTAAATCAACTTTGAAATTCTTCAGTAGCGGCAGCAACTACCGAACTGATCTATCCTACGAGAGATTTTTGATGTAATAATCTGACATGGTGAAACAAGTGTCCTGTGTGTATAAGTAATATGACAGTATTATTTATCACATGGTACATCGTTATAGAATTGCAACTCTCATTGCTGGTTAGGAACTGTCGTTCGATTTCATTCCAACAGCTGTCGTGCTTTATTCAATTTTGTGTATTCGCCTTGCGACAGCATCTAAAACCAGCGCCGTACAGATCTCTTGCAATATGAAAAGCGCTGAGGTAGAACACATGGGCCCCCAAACATGTAGGGTGGGCCTGCGGCCCAACGTCCAGAACCATGAGCATGTCTGAGTATTATATTCTCAGCTGAACCCCCATAATGCCCGTGCATTGCACGTAACATCAAGATGCATATGTATGAGTATTTTATCTTGTGAGAGAAAAGGATGAACGAGGGAATATCTTATTTGCAAATGTGGAGAGGTGTGTGGGTATCTTTTTGCAAAATTGCCATAGTTTCCTTCCTATCCGTCAGATATAAATCGGACGGCCTATATTGCAGGATGGCAGGCACACCATCATCACCAACTCGTCTATACTATGTTAAAAACAACTCTGTTTTTTATAATTATATATGTTATATATATATATATATTCCCCTTGATTTTTCTTATGTGTAAAGTTGTGCTATAAAAGATTTGTATATTTCTTTACAGAGGGAGTATCTCTCTGTCAAAAATATATTTTTGTGTAACTAGTTACTCATGTCTTTCTACTTCCTTTCGCTGATATGTGGGGCATTTGGCAACGGGGTCCACATGCCATATGCACAAATTAGAGTGCACAACTACACGGTAGACACACCCTGGTCGTAGCGCCGCAATAATGCCCAATGAGCCGTCAAATCACAACCCCCCCTTCCAGCTTTAGCAGTAAGCTGGACGGACAAAGCGGCAATATTTCACTGGGCATGAATCCCCTTCTCCCTCGTTTTCTTGTTTAGAGAAAACCCTCTCTCGGTGATTGCATAGGGTTTTCTCATGGAGAACCAAGTATGAATTCTTCATCCATCCCCAATAAATCCAAGTCCCTTGGTCGCGGGTAATCCTAGGATGGCAGCCACCGCTGTTGATGCATTTTTCTTCCTACTGAATCTAGTGTGTTTCATTTGCAGTGCCCAAAGTGTGAGGACCCTATAGGTTTCTGTGCCCTTGGCGAGGCGCCACACTTGTTCCTTCTCATCCTAACATAGGATTTTAAAACGCGCATACTATGTTCCTAGAATCCTCATTTCTATCCAGGAGGGTGGTTTTTTTTTAACATGCTGTTGACTAATTTGGAAATTTGGATTGCTATATTTGGATAAAAGTGACTACCAGTACGATGGTCAACACTGACGTGAAGGAGGAAGTTATTTCTAGATTTGGATAGGGAATACATTGTGTTATCATATTATTTTTCTGCAGTGCATTATTTCCTCTGCCAGAACACATGTACTCAAGATGCTCGGCCTTGGCATAACTGAATACACCATCTTAATGGTCACAGCGAAGACAAGCCATGGATATAAGTTCCGAGTTGGGTTCATGAACTAAGAAGATCGATCGCTGTTTTTTATGGCCAAACTTGGATAAACTTTCTCAAGTGTTACGGACTGAAAGTTGGCGCATGAATGTTGATGGAAATAGCAGAACCTGGTCTCATCTTCACTGCGATCTTCCACCCCGACGTCGTTCCAATTGTTCATCCATGTTAGTTTTGTATCTGGTTCTTGCTTGTTGCCTCGATTACTTCTTAATCCACCTATTCTGTCTAACTAATCACAATTTAACTTTATAAGTAGCAACGAATCTCTCACGAAGATGCTACTTATAACTAATGTTTTCTTATAATTGGTGGCATGTGTAGGTTTTTTCAGAGTTAAGCATGATGCTCGTTTGTTATTCTGTAACAACTCGGCTACTACTCATGGCACTGAAGTTGACTGGGATGACATCCACAAGTTCCTACACTTTATTGATTGTCTTGATGTCCTTGTGGGGCGTTTCAATGGTGGAAGGCCACGTGGGATATGTGTGCCACTGCTGCACTCATTGAACAGGTCCAACTGTGTCGAGAAACTTATGGTACGAGCTATTTTCTGTTATATATGTTGTTCATAAACGATTGCTTATACACAGTTTTACAGTTGTGATCTTCTTGAAACAGAAACTACCCAGTTCTGTTGTTCCTATACAGATGCCTGACCATGGTTGGGTCAGACTTGCGCTTGGTCACAACATGATGTTTATGTCGACTTACTCCATTCCCCTTGGAGGTGAAAGGATACTTATTCATGGGTGGTCTCGAATAATGAAGGCACGTCCATCTTGGAGAATAGGACAGAAGATTATGTTCCTGCTTTTCCATGGCTCTAAAGCGAATATCCTGTTTATTGACCACATTGCGAGATGGATCCGCTTTCAGGAGGTTGTGGATGCACGGGGTGACGCCTGGGCCTTGTCCTGGGGCTTGGCGGCCACACCCTTGGTTAACTATAGGCAAAGTAGCACTGTTCGAGGCGTGCTTTGTACGGTTGAACCTGTATAAGTACTCATACTGCTTTCAGCTATGGTTGTTAAGTGCCCCTGCTGGTTTCAGTTAAGGTTGTTAAGTACTCCTACTCCTTTTATAGTCTGTCATGTTTCTTTAGTCCTTTCTTCCTCCAGCCGCCAAAACCAAACCAGCACCGGCGGGGTCGCCTGCTTCCGCCTCCCACGGCTGGCTACGCCTCAACGCATGCATCGCCGCCCCGCCGTCTCCTAAATCATTAACGCCGACGTCCAAGGCCTCGCGGTCGTCCTCCGTGTGCTTTACTGTGCTCGCCGCGGCGCCTCCCTCTCGCGTTCTCAACATGGTCAATAAACAACAGAAATCAACAGAAGTACATGGAGAGGATGATAGTACGGGAGCACCATGTCAGCATATGGAAAAATAAAATGCATCCTCCTAGTGTTTTCCTGACATCTGGGACCCACGACATTGTGAGCGTATATAGTCAATAGACAAGAGAACAACACAAGATCGGTTGACACCTGGGACATAGATGCTCGAGCAGTATTTTTTTTGTTATTGTCGAGACGGAGCAGGGTTTGAACTGGGCTGTGGCCCGTCTAGCCCAGGCTTATATTTTATGTTCACCATGTGACCAGCCCAACTATTTTTTCTTTGCGAAAATGAGCCCGGTTTATTTTTTCTGAAGAATACCCAATCCAGCCTATTTATTTTTCTACACCCTGATGGGCTGCAACTCTTTCAAGACGCCTGCAAATCTTGAAAGTAATATGAAATTGGTTGTAAATATAAAAACAGATGACAAATTGGCAATTACTTTATAATTTCTGAATTTTTTTACATTTTCAGATTCCTATTTCACTTGGCATTAACCTAATTTAAATATATCTTCAAAGTACTTTAAATCTATGTCGGTGTCAAAACCGGCGGATCTCGGGTAGGGGGTCCCGAACTGTGCGTCTAGGCCGGATGGTAACAGGAGGCAAGGGACACGAAGTTTTACCCAGGTTCGGGCCCTCTTGATGGAGGTAAAACCCTATCTCCTGCTTGATTAATATTGATGATATGGGTAGTACAAGAGTAGATCTACCACGAGATCGGAGAGGCTAAACCCTAGAAGCTAGCCTATGGTATGATTGTTGTTCTGTATGTTGTCCTACGGACTAAAACCCTTCGGTTTATATAGACAGCGGAGAGGGTTAGGGTTACACAAAGTCGGTTACAATGGTAGGAGATCTGCATATCCGTATCGCCAAGCTTGCCTTCCATGCCAAGGAAAGTCCCTTCCGGACACGGGACGAAGTCTTCAATCTTGTATCTTCATAGTCCAGGAGTCCGGCTGAAGGTATAGTCCGGCCGTCCAGACACCCCTAATCCAGGACTCCCTCAGTAGCCCCTGAACCAGGCTTCAATGACGACGAGTCCGGCGCGCAGTTTGTCTTCGGCATTGCAAGGCGGGTTCCTCCTCCAAGTACTTCATAGAAGATTTTGAACACAAAGATAGTGTCCGGCTCTGCAAAATAAGTTTCCACATATTTCCATAGAGAGAATAATATTTACGCAAATCTAATCTGCTGACGTATTCCGTAGTGTGACGCACCACGGCCAAGCCTTTATTCGAATCGTTTTACTATCCCACCTCAACACGTCATGCAAGGCGGTTTCCTTGGCATGTCTTGTTAAAGCAGAGATAGTGTCCCCTTATTCCGGGATTCTCATCAATACGGGCATGGGTAACCCAACCGCGCCATTGATTACGGCGCTTGGAGATAAGCGAGTTTTACCAGGCTGGTGGGGACACGTAGTTGCGTCCACCCATATAAGGGGATAAGGATCCACCTTTTCACCTACGCCTTCTTCCTCCTTTGCCTATCCATTTTTGCACATTCGAGCTCCAGCGCCCAAATCCGCACTCCCCACCTCAACCTTCTCTAGCCATGTCCGGAGCGGGAGGCAAGTGGATGGTCTCCTCCGTCATGGAGGGGCACATCAAAAAACTGAGGAAGGCCGGATACTTGTCTAACGACATCGCGCACCGGCTTCCCGAAGAGGGGCAGCTCCTCCCCACCCCAAGGCCACATGAGAGGGTAGTGTTCCTTCCCCACTTCCTCCGCGGATTGGGCTTTCCTATCCACCCATTCGTCCGGGGATTCATGTTCTACTACGGCCTGGATTTCCATGATCTGGCCCCAAATTTCATCCTCAACATCTCGGCGTTTATCGTCGTGTGCGAGGCTTTCCTCTGCATCCGCCCCCATTTCGGCCTATGGCTCAAGACTTTCAATGTCAAGCCGAAGGTGGTGCATGGCAACCAGAAGGAGTGTGGAGGCTCCATGGTGGGCAAGATGCCCAACGTCTTATAGCTCGAGGGCTCCTTTGTGGAGACCCTGAAGGGGTGGCAATCGGGGTGGTTTTACATCACCGAGCCGCGCAACCCTGAGTGGGTCGCAACCCCCGCGTTCCGGTCCGGACCCCCAACGCGGCTCACGTCCTGGAAAGAGACGGGCCTGTCGTGGGGCAGCAAAGGAGAGGTGACTGGACTGCAAACATGCATCCAAACCCTGGTGGACAAGCAGCTCAGGCTTGTCAACGTAGTCTAGGTCATGCTCATCCGCCGGATCCTCCCGTGTCAACAACAGGCCTTCAATCTATGGGAGTTCAACCCGGCGCAGCACCGAACCCTGGATTCAGCGTGCAGCGTCACGCCAGTGCGGTAAGTTGTTTGTGCCTTTTACAAGGTATTAGTTTTTCATAGTTTAACTCTATGCAGGATCTAAGCTCCCTTACCTTTGACAGGTTTGGCAAGCGAAGTCTGGACAAATCGACTCTCTGGCTCCTTTGCCCGAAGACCTAGCCGATACCCGCTTGGTGAAGCTGCTGGTTCCGGCACCCTATGTGGTGCCGGAGAAGAAGGCCACAAAGAGGGCCATGGGGACTCAAAAAAGTGCTCGGCGCCAGGAGGTGTCGGGTTCATCATCCGATGGCTCCAAGACGCAGTCCTCCCGTGAAGACGAGGAGGAGGAAGAAGAGACCTCTCCCCCTCCAGCGGGGCGAGAGAAGAAAAGGAAGGCCGCCCTCACCGAGGAGGACGAAGGGTCCAAGAAAGGGAAAACACTTCCTCGGGACTACTCCACTGACGCCGACGACGGCGGAGAGGAGTGGCCGCGCAGGGCCAAACCCCTGGCGAAATCGTAAGTATCCGGATACCAGAGTAATTCATAGTATTCCTCTGTTGCACAGCTTTCCCTTATGTCGAATATGATTATGCAGCCCACCCAAAGTCCGGCTCGACGCGTTGTCGAGCGGTTCACTGGACTCGTCGAATGTGAATTCGCTTCCGACGGCTTCCTCGCCCCGCCCTACGGACGACGCCGAAGTGTTGTCCCAACATGTTCCAAGCCGGGAGGAGGTAGTCCTGGAGGCGCCGCAAGGCGACCTCCCGGACTCCAGGAGTAAAGGGAATAAGACCCCCCCAGGGCTCCAAGTTCGGCTCTAGGCCGGACACCACTCCGGAACCTTCAAAGGTCCCAGAGTCCGGCGGGCGACCTCCTTCCAAGAGGAGCAAGCCCTCCGTGCCGGTGACCCCCGTCCAACCAGAGGCGCCGGACAGTCTGTTGGAGGCGCTAAAAGGCGCCTCCATCAACGAGGAGCACCGCACCATTATGAGTGCGGTGGTCCAGAAGGTTCAGTCCGCCAAGAGCGGACTGACTGAAGCTTGTATTAGCCTTTTAACAGGCTTTGAGGTAAGTAAAGAATGTGTAAATAATATTACCGCATAGATAGTAGCCCCTGATTCTCTGTTTGGCATTCGGGAAGAAAAGCCGACTAGAGGATCAAATAAAATTCGCAGGAGTCTAACAAAAAGGAGTCAATATGCGTATGCAGGCTTCTCTGCTGGCGTCCGCCGCACTGACTGCGGAAGTGGACACGCTAAAGCAGAACCTCGAGAAGTCTGAGCAAGAGCTCGGGCGTGCCAAGAAGCAGCTCGAGGACAAGGAAGGTAAGAAATACCTTGTTTAAATATATATATATATAAAAGGTGCAATTGCAAAAAATGACAGGATTATCGTGGCTATTGTAGGGGCCACGTCTGAGGTGGCGACCCTTAAGCAAGCGCTGCTCGAGGTCGAGAAGAGGGCGGCCACAGAGCGCACCGAGTGGGAGAAGTATGAGGCCGAGGTTGGCAAGGTGCGGCAGGAGCTCCAGGCTCTCATGGAAAAACATGAGAGTTTGGAGCTTGACTCAAAGACGCGAGCGTTTGAGCTTGCGGTGGCTATTGAAAATGCCGAGTCTGCCAAGGCCGAATCCTAGAAGACCCTCCAGGAGCTGGATGAGGTGAAAAAGATAGCGGCGGGTAAGGCATTCTTTATGTAGAGCAAACACGTAAACGTAAGTTACTTGTTACTTACCCGAATTCGGAGCTCTCCAGGAGCATTCGCAGATCTTCCCCGTAGCGTGTCCGATGCCGTCGCATTCTATCGAGCCGAGGAATGCAGCTCGACAGAGAAGGTGTTCTGGTCTCAGTATGCTGAGGCCGGACACCCTGTGCCCCTGAGCGACCAGCTGAAGCAACTGGTCGAGCTCCACAAGGCGGACGAATAGGCCATGAAGGGCCGCATAGTTCGGCTATGGCCTGGAGAGGCTCTGCGTGGGAGCTATTTCGGGCTGGTGCGGTGGCTGATGGGGGCCTGTCCAAGGCTCGAAGTCATCAAGCGCTCCGTCTGCATTGAAGACGCCGGTAGGGCCCTTGCCCGTGCTAAGGTGCACTGGGGAAAGATGGATGCTGAGAAGCTTGTGAAGGATGGGCCACCGCCGGGGAAGGAGCATCGCAAGCCCGAGAATTATTACAAAGATGTTCTGAAGGGTGCCTGCCTTATGGCGGATGAATGTTCCAGGGATGTAATTTTTGAGTAAAACTCGCTCGTTTTGTCCTGTGCGCTGAAAACTTGTTCATAGGCGCTAAGCAATGTTGTAGGAATTTAAAATATTACCTTCTGTGCGGCTGTTTATCAATTCTAAGAGATGGCGAGTCGTCGGCTTCTTCCCCCGTGCCGCTAGTGCTGGGGTGTTCGGGGATAAACCTGAGCGCTCTTTTTCCCATGCTTGGGTCCTTCGAGGGAGGCGCTCAGCCCAAAGAACAAGGCAATCAGACTATAATGCGTGAACACTCTCACTTAGCCATAGAATTCTATAATTTTAAATTTCGGCGAAGCCCCTGGTATTCAGAAGACTGATTTCGGGGCGCTATCCACGCCTTGGCCGGACAGAGCCGACTCCTCGCTCTAAGCGGCATAAGTCTTTAGGGACTCGAAAAACCTCTCGAACAGCGACCAGCTCTCGCTTCATCATGACAGTCAGTTTTAGCTTTCTCTACTGAGGTGCTCGACCCAGCTCAACTGGGGCACAATCGTAGTAGTTCTCCTAGTGCTACCTTAGCCGATATAGTGGAACGTAAGGCACCAAAACATAGGAGCCGGGCAAACCCAACTATTGACCAAAGACATGATTCCGAGCCGATGCATATAATGCTATAAGTTCGGCGTGCTGCACTTGTTAAAGTGTTCGGACTTCTCACACCATATTGAGGGGTACTAAAGCCCCTGGCGTATTTTGGCCGTACCAAAGTGTACGGGTGCAAAATGTTGTTAAGGAACATATATTTGTAAAAAAAAGAGTAATGCAAAAATAGACAAAGGCTATGCATTGTTTATTAAAAAGGGCTGCAATCAAAGCAGAACAATACAAATAATGCGATAAGCAAAAGTTTAGACTATTTAACATGTCCGTTCCAGGGGCAAGCAGCGGAATGGTAAGCGAAACAGGTATACTTCTCGTGATAGAGACCACTTGGGAGTTCTATAATGCGGCATGGCTTGTCTGCTTCCCTGGTTCTTGCATCGTTTGTGCGGCAATTGAACTGCCGAATAGGCCTTCCAAAGAGTGGAGTCCTGAAAGTAAGAGAAAATTAAAAAATCGGGGTGGTTTTACATCACCGAGCCGCGCAACCCTGAGTGGGTCGCAACCCCCGCGTTCCGGTCCGGACCCCCAACGCGGCTCACGTCCTGGAAAGAGACGGGCCTGTCGTGGGGCAGCAAAGGAGAGGTGACTGGACTGCAAACATGCATCCAAACCCTGGTGGACAAGCAGCTCAGGCTTGTCAACGTAGTCTAGGTCATGCTCATCCGCCGGATCCTCCCGTGTCAACAACAGGCCTTCAATCTATGGGAGTTCAACCCGGCGCAGCACCGAACCCTGGATTCAGCGCGCAGCGTCACGCCAGTGCGGTAAGTTGTTTGTGCCTTTTACAAGGTATTAGTTTTTCATAGTTTAACTCTATGCAGGATCTAAGCTCCCTTACCTTTGACAGGTTTGGCAAGCGAAGTCTGGACAAATCGACTCTCTGGCTCCTTTGCCCGAAGACCTAGCCGATGCCCGCTTGGCGAAGCTGCTGGTTCCGGCACCCTATGTGGTGCCGGAGAAGAAGGCCACAAAGAGGGCCATGGGGACTCGAAAAAGTTCTCGGCGCCAGGAGGTGTCGGGTTCATCATCCGATGGCTCCAAGACGCAGTCCTCCCGTGAAGATGAGGAGGAGGAAGAAGAGACCTCTCCCCCTCCAGCGGGGCGAGAGAAGAAAAGGAAGGCCGCCCTCACCGAGGAGGACGAAGGGTCCAAGAAAGGGAAAACACTTCCTCGGGACTACTCCACTGACGCCGACGACGGCGGAGAGGAGTGGCCGCGCAGGGCCAAACCCCTGGCGAAATCGTAAGTATCCGGATACCAGAGTAATTCATAGTATTCCTCTGTTGCACAGCTTTCCCTTATGTCGAATATGATTATGCAGCCCACCCAAAGACCGGCTCGACGCGTTGTCGAGCGGTTCACTGGACTCGTCGAATGTGAATTCGCTTCCGACGGCTTCCTCCCCCCGCCCTACGGACGATGCCGAAGTGTTGTCCCAACATGTTCCAAGCCGGGAGGAGGTAGTCCTGGAGGCGCCGCAAGGCGACCTCCCGGACTCCAGGAGTAAAGGGAATAAGACCCCCCCAGGGCTCCAAGTTCGGCTCTAGGCCGGACACCACTCCGGAACCTTCAAAGGTCCCAGAGTCCGGCGGGCGACCTCCTTCCAAGAGGAGCAAGCCCTCCGTGCCGGTGACCCCCGTCCAACCAGAGGCGCCGGACAGTCTGTTGGAGGCGCTAAAAGGCGCCTCCATCAACGAGGAGCACCGCACCATTATGAGTGCGGTGGTCCAGAAGGTTCAGTCCGCCAAGAGCGGACTGACTGAAGCTTGTATTAGCCTTTTAACAGGCTTTGAGGTAAGTAAAGAATGTGTAAATAATATTACCGCATAGATAGTAGCCCCTGATTCTCTGTTTGGCATTCGGGAAGAAAAGCCGACTAGAGGATCAAATAAAATTCGCAGGAGTCTAACAAAAAGGAGTCAATATGCGTATGCAGGCTTCTCTGCTGGCGTCCGCCGCACTGACTGAGGAAGTGGACACGCTGAAGCAGAACCTCAAGAAGTCTGAGCAAGAGCTCGGGCGTGCCAAGAAGCAGCTCGAGGACAAGGAAGGTAAGAAATACCTTGTTTAAATATATATATATATAAAAAAGGTGCAATTACAAAAAATGACAGGATTATCGTGGCTATTGTAGGGGCCACGTCTGAGGTGGCGACCCTTAAGCAAGCGCTGCTCGAGGTCGAGAAGAGGGCGGCCACGGAGCGCACCGAGTGGGAGAAGTATGAGGCCGAGGTTGGCAAGGTGCGGCAGGAGCTCCAGGCTCTCATGGAAAAACATGAGAGTTTGGAGCTTGACTCAAAGACGCGAGCGTTCGAGCTTGCGGTGGCTATTGAAAATGCCGAGTCTGCCAAGGCCGAATCCTAGAAGACCCTCCAGGAGCTGGATGAGGTGAAAAAGATAGCGGCGGGTAAGGCATTCTTTATGCAGAGCAAACACGTAAACGTAAGTTACTTGTTACTTACCCGAATTCGGAGCTCTCCAGGAGCATTCGCAGATCTTCCCCGTAGCGTGTCCGATGCCGTCGCATTCTATCGAGCCGAGGAATGCAGCTCGACAGAGAAGGTGTTCTGGTCTCAGTATGCTGAGGCCGGACACCCTGTGCCCCTGAGCGACCAGCTGAAGCAACTGGTCGAGCTCCACAAGGCGGACGAATAGGCCATGAAGGGCCTCATAGTTAGGCTATGGCCTGGAGAGGCTCTGCCTGGGAGCTATTTCGGGCTGGTGCGGTGGCTGATGGGGGCCTGTCCAAGGCTCGAAGTCATCAAGCGCTCCGTCTGCATTGAAGACGCCGGTAGGGCCCTTGCCCGTGCTAAGGTGCACTGGGGAAAGATGCATGCTGAGAAGCTTGTGAAGGATGGGCCACCGCCGGGGAAGGAGCATCGCAAGCCCGAGAATTATTACAAAGATGTTCTGAACGGTGCCTGCCTTATGGCGGATGAATGTTCCAGGGATGTAATTTTTGAGTAAAACTCGCTCGTTTTGTCCTGTGCGCTGAAAACTTGTTCATAGGCGCTAAGCAATGTTGTAGGAATTTAAAATATTACCTTCTGTGCGGCTGTTTATCAATTCTAAGAGATGGCGAGTCGTCGGCTTCTTCCCCCGTGCCGCTAGTGCTGGGGTGTTCGGGGATAAACCTGAGCGCTCTTTTTCCCATGCTTGGGTCCTTCGAGGGAGGCGCTCAGCCCAAAGAACAAGGCAATCAGACTATAATGCGTGAACACTCTCACTTAGCGATAGAATTCTATAATTTTAAATTTCGGCGAAGCCCCTGGTATTCGGAAGACTGATTTCGGGGCGCTATCCACACCTTGGCCGGACAGAGCCGACTCCTCGCTCTAAGCGGCATAAGTCTTTAGGGACTCGAAAAACCTCTCGAACAGCGACCAGCTCTCGCTTCATCATGACAGTCAGTTTTAGCTTTCTCTACCGAGGTGCTCGACCCAGCTCAACTGGGGCACAATCGTAGTAGTCCTCCTAGTGCTACCTTAGCCGATATAGCGGAACGTAAGGCACCAAAACATAGGAGCCGGGCAAACCCAACTATTGACCAAAGACATGATTCCGAGCCGATGCATATAATGCTATAAGTTCGGCGTGCTGCACTTGTTAAAGTGTTCGGACTTCTCACACCATATTGAGGGGTACTAAAGCCCCTGGCGTATTTTGGCCGTACCAAAGTGTACGGGTGCAAAATGTTGTTAAGGAACATATATTTGTAAAAAAAAGAGTAATGCAAAAATAGACAAAGGCTATGCATTGTTTATTAAAAAGGGCTGCAATCAAAGCAGAACAATACAAATAATGCGATAAGCAAAAGTTTAGACTATTTAACATGTCCGTTCCAGGGGCAAGCAGCGGAATGGTAAGCGAAACAGGTATACTTCTCGTGATAGAGACCACTTGGGAGTTCTATAATGCGGCATGGCTTGTCTGCTTCCCTGGTTCTTGCATCGTTTGTGCGGCAATTGAACTGCCGAATAGGCCTTCCAAAGAGTGGAGTCCTGAAAGTAAGAGAAAATTAAAAAATCGGCAGCCCCTAGTGCGGTTTAAGCCGTGTTTCGGGCGTGCCGTGATGGTGCCCCTCCCCCTGCACCCATGGTATTTCTAGATCGTAGTTATGTACACGAAGTACTGGTGCCACATTTTTGCGAGGGCTAGGGTTGGGGCCGCATTGCTATGCCTGCTCGGAACGTGCCAGGCGGTCTTGTTGTAGGTTACTTCGGGCGTGCTTGACGGTGTCCGGACGTTTAATGGCCGGACTGGAGAGCTTCCTGGAGAGGCTGCTTTGTACTTCCGCAGTAAGGGCTGCCATGTGCTCCTCCGTTCGGAGAGAGCGTTTGGTGTTTCCATTGACCGTAATTACTCCTCGAGGGCCTGGCATCTTGAGATTAAGGTATGCATAGTGCGATACCGCATTGAACTTGGCGAATGCGGTTCGCCCGAGCAGTGCGTGATAGCCACTTTGGAATGGGACTATGTCGAAGATTAACTCCTCGCTTCAGAAATTATTCGGAGATCCAAAGACCACTTCAAGTGTGACTAAGCCTGTACAGTTGGCCTCTACACCTGGTATTACGCCTTTAAAGGTCGTTTTGGTGGGCTTAATCCTCGAGGGATCTATGCCCATTTTCCGCACTATATCCTGGTAAAGCAGGTTCAGGCTGCTGCCACCGTCCATAAGGACTCTAGTGAGATGAAATCCGTCGATGATTGGGTCTAGAACCAATGCGGCGAATCCGCCATGACGGGTGCTAGTGCGATGTTCCCTTCGATCAAAGGTGATCGGGCAGGAGGACCATGGGTTGAACTTTGGGGCGATTGGCTCTACCGCGTATACGTCCCTTAACGCGCGCTTCCGCTCCCTCTTGGGGATGTGGGTTGCGTATATCATGTTCACCATCCGCACTTGTGGGGAAAAACCCTTCTGTCCACTGTTGTTGGGCGGACGAGGCTCTTCGTCATCATCGCTTTGCAGCCCCTTGTCTGTATTTTTAGCATTTAACTTGCCTGCCTTCTTGAACACCCAACAATCCCTGTTGGTGTGATTGGCCGGCTTTTCGGGGGTGCCATGTATCTGGCACAAGCGGTCGAGTATTCGGTCCAAACTGGACGGGCACCTAGGATTTCTTTTGAATGGCTTTTTTCGCTGACCGGATTTATAGCCTCTGAATCCGGCATTAACTGCCGTATCCTCAGGGTTGTCGCCGTTAATGCGGCGCTTCTCCTTGTTGCGATGCGACCTGCCACTATTGTCCCTAGTATCCAAATTACCAAGGCTCTTGGTCATCTTGTTGCTACGAGCAAGCCAGCTGTCTTCTCCCGCGCAAAAGCGGGTCATGAGTGTCGTGAGTGCTGCCATAGATTTCGGCTTTTCCTGTCCAAGGTGCCGGGCAAGCCACTCGTCACGGATATTGTGTTTGAAGGCTGCTAGGGCCTCTCCATCCGGACAGTCGACTATTTTATTTTTCTTTGTTAGGAACCGTGTCCAGAATTGCCTGGTCGATTCCTCTAGCTGCTGAATTACGTGGCTTAGGTCATCGGTGTCTGGTGGTCGCACATAAGTGCCCTGGAAATTGTCGAGGAATGTGACTTCCAGGTCCTCCCAACAACCGATTGATCCTGCTGGCAAGCTGTTAAGCCAATGCCAAGCTGGTCCTTTAAGCTTGAGTGGGAGGTATTTGATGGCGTGGAGATCATCGCCGCGGGCCATGTGGATATGAAGGGGATAATCCTCGATCCATACCGCAGGATCTGCTGTGCCATCATATGATTCGATGTTTACGGATTTGAAACCCTCGGGGATTTGATGACCCATTACTTCGTCTGTGAAGCATAGTGGGTGTGCGGCGCCTCTATACTAGGCTATATCACGACGTAGCTCCAATGAGCTTTGTCTACTGTGTTCGGCCCTGCCGGATTTGTGTCTGATGTGATGGTTACCGTCTCGAGTCGTGAGGCGCCCACGCGATCCGTAGATCGATATTGTTTGCCTTGCCTTGTCCTCCAACATATCTTGCAGGTCAGGCGCATTTTCCCGTGCCTTGGTACGGGGTGCGGCTTGAGTGGAGGGCCGAGAGGCCTCTCTGTCGCAGCCACGAGGTGGCCGGTCGGCCGTATCAAGTGCTGGTGATGTAGGTTTAAGTGCTTCCTCCTCTAATCGGGGTAGCAACCTGCGCTTTGGGTAGCTCTTGAGTGGCGTTCGAGTTTATGCTCTTCGGCCGCAAGGACTTCAGTCCATCTGTCGACTAGCAAATCTTGATCAGCTCTAAGTTGTTGCTGTTTTTTCTTGAGGCTTCTTGCCATGGCCATAAGCCTGCGTTGAAAATGCTCTTGCTCGACGGGATCCTCTGGCACAATGAATTCATCGTCATCGAGGCTTGCCTCGTCTTCGGAGGGAGGTGTATAATTATCGTCCTCGACCTCTCTGTCTGCCGCTCTCTCATGAGGGCTGGCTTCTCCATCCTCCTGTGCTGAATCTTGCTGGAGGGGGTTTTCTTCGGCACTCTCCATAGTATTATTATCTCCCGTGCCGGAATCGCCGTGTTTGCTTTGGCGAGATTTTGAGTGGCGCCGCTGATGCCGGCGCTTAGGCTGTTTCTTGGAGGGATCATCCTCCGCTGTTCCACCACCATCTCCTTCTTTTGGGGTGTCCACCATGTATATGTCATACAACGAGGTGGCTTTCCAGGGCCCAATAGGCGCTAGTTCTTCATCGTCTCCTGCATCGGTGTCCATACCGTCGATGTCTTCGGAGTCGAAGTCGAGCATGTCGGTTAAATCGTCGACAGTGGCTACAAAGTGGGTGGTGGGTGGGCTTTGAATTTCTTCATCGTCCGTATCCCAACCTTGCTAACCCTAGTCCGGCCAGGGCTCTCCTGATAAAGAGAGAGACTTTGGTGTTTTCAGAATATCGCCGAAAGGCGAGTGCTGAAAGATGTCCGTGGAAGTAAACTCCATGATCGGCGCCCAATTGGATTCGATCGGCAGGGGCGCGGAGGGTTCGGAGCCCCAAGAGGAGTCCGGCTCCTTGGAGTCATGAGTCTCGCGGAGTGCAGGGCTGGTGTTCGGCTCGATCGCCGTTGGGATCGCAGCCCCCGAGGCGGCGTCCAACCACCATGCTCGATCGGCGTAGTTTGCTCTGAATTAAGGGTCAAAGCCGATGCGGGTGCGGCCTCCAGGGCACTGTTTGGCGGCAGAGCTAAATCATGCTCGTCCTGACAGTGCGGCGTGCTCGGCAGTGGCTCGAATCCGTTGAGGATCAAGTCCCCGCAGATGTCAGCCGTGTAGTTTAAACTTCCAAATCTGACCTGACGGCCAGGGGCATAGCTTTCGATCTGCTTCAGATGGCCAAGTGAATTGGCCCGCAGTGCGAAGCCACCAAAGACGAAGATCTATCTGGGGAGGAAGGTCTCACCCTGGACTGCATCGCTATTGATGATCATAGGAGCCATCAAGCCTAATGGCAACGACACAGAGGAACTCTCAATGAAAGCACCAATGTCGGTGTCAAAACCGGCGGATCTCGGGTAGGGGGTCCCGAACTGTGCGTCTAGGCCAGATGGTAACAGGAGGCAAGGGACACGAAGTTTTACCCAGGTTCGGGCCCTCTTGATCGGAGAGGCTAAACCCTAGAAGCTAGCCTATGGTATGGTTGTTGTTCTGTATGTTGTCCTACGGACTAAAACCCTCCGGTTTATATAGACATCGAAGAGGGTTAGGGTTACACAAAGTCGGTTACAATGGTAGGAGATCTGCATATCTGTATCGCCAAGCTTGCCTTCCACGCCAAGGAAAGTCCCTTCCGAACATGGGACGAAGTCTTCAATCTTGTATCTTCATAGTCCAGGAGTCCGGCTGAAGGTATAGTCCGGCCATCCGGACACCCCCTAATCCAGGACTACCTCAATCTGGCTCGACATTTCGGTATTAAAAATAGTTTGGAACCCACAGAAATATGCAAAATTAGCCCTGGCCAACCAAAAAAACGGACTGCAATAAATTGTATAAGAAGTCTCAATGAGCTATATATAAATTATTAAAAAGAGGGAATGATCTGGCTTATGGGCCTATTAAGTTGGCACGTATGCAAGATGTTTTTAGTTATTATATATGTCAACAAACGATTCTAGCAGACGTAACCGTCGGATGTCAATCCAACGGCCGTCGTGTTTCTTCAATCTCTGATCTTCTTGCTCCAGCCACCAAATCCAGTGCCGGCGGGACCGCCTACTCCCGCCTCCCATGCAGGCCTCACCGCCCCCTACTACTCCCACCGCTGGCCAGGGGCATCCCTCTACTCACCCACACCCTCTGTTATTCTGCGGCGACGGCAGCCTCACACCGCAGCCGAACCAGTGAACCCTCGTACTCCTCTCCGCGTGGGCATCCACTGTCGTGTCTTCTCGGCTCCGCGTCGTCTCCTTCCTAGGCCTCGCCGTCGTCCACCGCCCTGGTGCTCTCGGCGTGGCGTGGTCAACGTGGTCAAGGAATGACTTCCATCGGAAGAGTACTGTCGTGGAGAGGCTGACAGCTGGGTCCAGGGCAGCCGCAAGGAAGTGCCTCCTTATTACGCTGAAAATAATTATTCCTCCACCAGACACCAGGGACCCATCGAACGGGCCACCATATTTGGCGAAAAAAAACTTTCCCCCGCTGTCAGCTCGGACCCATCGGAAGTGCCTCCTTATTACGCACAAAAAAATGAATACTCCCCCTGTTGGATGGGACCCACCTTGGTGGGAGGCTGACTTGTGGGCCTACTAAGTTGACGGGGACAGAGTGCTTTGTCAACTTAGTCAATATGAACGATTCTAGCTCTAGTGATCGTACGATGTCCATCCAACGGCCGTAGTGCTTCTTCAACCTTTGGTCGTCCTGCTCCAGCCGCCCAAAGAAGCGTCGGTCGTGCCGCATGCTCCTACCTCCCATGGCCGGCTGTGCTGCCGCAGAGGCCTCACCGCCCCCTACTATTCCCACCGCTGGCCAGGCCATCCCTCTACTCATCCACACCCCCTGTTATTCTGCGGCGACTGCAGCCGCACACCGCAGTGAACCAGTGAACCCTCGTACTCCTCTACGCGTGGGCATCCACTGACGCGTCTTCCCCGGCTCCGCGCCGTCCCCTTCCTAGGCCTCGCCGTCGTCCACCGCCCTGGTGCTCTCGGCGCGGCGTGGTCAACGTGGTCAAGGAACGGCTTCCATTGGACCTGGACTGTACATGGAGAGGCTGACAGCTGGGTCCACGGC
Source organism: Triticum monococcum (assembly GCA_034509565.1). Lineage (NCBI taxonomy): Eukaryota > Viridiplantae > Streptophyta > Magnoliopsida > Poales > Poaceae > Triticum > Triticum monococcum. The sequence goes on along the minus strand of CM067845.1, from coordinate 356,616,201 downwards.
CGCAGCAAGGAAGTGCCTCCTTCTTACGCGCAAAATAATTATTCCTCCACCTGACAGCGGGAACCCACCGGATGGGCCACCGTACTTCGTGAAAAAATTGTTTCCCCTGACTGCTGGGACCCACCAGCTACATCTTCGCACGCAAGGAAGTGCGTCCGTGCAAAAAAATGATTCGCCCCCCTGACTGCTGGGACCCACCAGCTACATCTTCGCACGCAAGGAAGTGCCTGACAGTCAGGACCCACCTGGTCGAAGCTTATGTAGCGTTGTCATTCTGGTCGCGAACATGTACGTACATACTGGTCGATGTACATGCGCACACGTAGCATGTACACGTATGTACAACGGCCAGTGTGCAAGAAAGAAAATACGGCCACGTACGTACATACGGGCAAGGTCTCGAACACCTACTCGCGCATACGTACGACCAGGGCTCGTGTACATGGCTGGGTCGGAACGGAGAAACTGCGTCGTCGTCGTGTTCATGAGGAGCCAACCGGCTGGGTCGAAACGGAATGCGTCGTCGTGTTCATCAGGAGGGCTTGGACGGAACAAGCAATGGAAACGAGGCCTGGTGTACCATAGAACGGAGGAAATGGCCTTGTGTTCGACCGACCATGGTCGAAACGGGATCCTTTTCATCGGGAGGGGTCTGGCGTATCGCAAAACGGAGGAAACGGAGCTCCTATAGTCGAAACAGGGGTCCTGTTGATCGGGAGGGGTGTGGCATCCCGCAAAACGGAGGAAACAGACTTGTGTTGGAGCACTACGGTCAAAATGGGGGTACTGTTCATCGGGAGAGGTGTGGCGTACCGCAAAACGGGACTCCACGGGATACTGTTAATCTCCATTGTCAACCCCCTCCAGGCTCCACGGGCTGCTGTTCATCCACCGTCGACCTCCTCTAGCCTCCACCTGCGACTATTTATCCACGGGCTGCTGTTCATCCAGCCTCCACCGCGCGCTACTCCACCGGCTACTGTTCAACCAACCCTCTCCACCGGCACCTGTTCAACCACCCCTCAATGGGCTACTGTTCATCCAGCCCTCCATCGTCTACTGTTCATCTAGTCCTCCACGGGGTGGTCCTATTCATCCTGCCCTCCACGGGGTCTTGTTCATCCAGCCCCAACTGGCTCGATCGATCGAGGTCTTGTTCATCCACCCCCATCGGGAACTGTTCATCCAAACCCCACCAGCAACACTCACTGTTCATCCAGAGGCAACATCGATCTGCTTCAGTTAGTAGGAGTAGCGAAGGAATCGCTCGATCGGGTTCAGTTAACAGCCATCGATCGATAGCTCGGGTTCAGTAACGCGTAGCCTGCAGTGCAATCGCTTGGGTTCAGTTAGAGCCCAACGACTCGCTCGGGTTTAGTTAGAGCCCAACGCCTCGCACCCACGCGCGTGCGTGTACGAGAGAAACACGCACTGCTCAGCCCCGACCACCCAACGTAACCGAGAACACCCCTATATTTTCCTCGTCCTCGCTTCTACCACGGTTTTTCACGTCATGGACGGCCCAAAGAATGTCATGCAGCTGCGTCTCCGGCCCGCCCAGGATGAAAAGCCCATTTTCTGTCATGATTTTTTGTCATAGAAGTAGGACCCCACCACATCTATGATGATACCGTGTTTTTTCACAATTATTGTCATAGATGTGTCATAAGTATGACATAAAAAAATTCGTTCGGCCCAAAATGTCACGGATGTGTCTTTTTTTGTAGTGAGACTAGGCATTCTAGTCCAATCTGGCGTGCGCCGCTCAGTCACTGACATCAAGAAGGATTCGGCTGATACCACTACGTCGAGTGGCCATAACTGTTCCCGCGTAGTTGTTAGTGTGTATAGGCTAGTGGCCAGACTCAGATCAAATACCAAGATCTCATTAAGCGTGTTAATTGCATTAATCACGGACGCCGACCAGGGCTAGGCCCACCTCTCTCCTAGGTGGTCTCAACCTACCCTGTCGCTCCGCCACAAAGGTCCACTCAGAGGGTTGTCTGGACAAATGTCCTTTCAGTCCCAATCTGTGAATCACTCGCGGGTACTCTACGAGCCGACCCGACTTTAGTTACCACATATATCATGTATTATGTATAATAAGTATATACCCGTGATCACCTTCCGAGTGATCACGACCAAATAGTATAGCATGGCAGACGGACAAGAATGTAGGGCCACTGATGGAATACTAGCATCCTATACTAAGCATTTAGGATTGCAGGTAAGGGTAACAACAGTAGTAGCAAAGATAGGCTATGCGTCAGGATAGGATTAACGGAAAGCAGTAACATGGTACACTACTCTAATGCAAGCAGTAGAGAGAAGAATAGGCGATATCTGGTGATCAAGGGGGGGCTTGCCTGGTTGCTCTGGCAAGAAGGGTTTGTCGTGGATGTAGTCGATGACAGGGGTGCCGACAGCGGTCTTGGGGTCTACCGAAAAGAAGTAACGGAGGAGAACACAATAAATAACATAGCAATCAAAGCATCAAAAAGCATAACATGGCAATACGCGATGCTAGAGGTGACCTAACGTAGGGATAAGTGATATCGGCGAAGGCGAAAAACATCCGAGAAAGTATTCTTGGTATTCCGCTTTTTCGGACAGATGGACCGGAGGGGGAAAGTTGCATGTTCTCTATGCTAGGGACGTCTAGAAGACAAACGGAAGGCATATTCGGATTCGTCTCGTCGTTCTGAGCAACTTTCATGTACAAAGTATTTGTATCCGAGTTACGGATTATTTTATATTAATTTTAAAAGATATAATTCATTTTTACAATTAACAGAATTAATTTAATTAGAAAATGTAATTATGACATCAACATGATGTCAGGGTGATGTCAGCAGTCAACTAGTCAGTTGACCTGGTCAAACTGACGTGTGGGTCCCATTCGTCATCGTCAAAGTCTAACTAAACCTATTAATTAAACTAACTAAGTGATTAGGTTAATTAATTTTAATTAGATTAGTTAAGCAAGATTAAATAACTTATTAATTAGTTACTAATTTATTTATTTATTTTATTATTATTATTATTTAAAAAATCATTCTGGGGTGGGCCTCGGCTTTCATTGGGCCAGGGGCCCTAGCGGGTGCGGGCATCTCGTAATACCCGAACAGGCGAAGGGCACCAGCGGGCAGTGGGCGCCCGATTGGGCACACCCATGGCGCGGGCGGGTGGCTCGCCGGAGCGCGACCACGGGGAGCCGGCCACAAACAACGCCGGCTGAGGGCGGAGGGTCGGCGAGCGGCGACGATTCCGGGCAGCGCACGGGTCAGCAGCGGCGACTGCATGGCAGCAGGCGGGCCTAGAGCGAGCAACGCCAGCGGCGTTGAGGTCAGGCATGGGGACGTGGGCTCGCGAGCGGGCAGAACGCGGCGGGCAGCAGCAGGGAACGCAGGCTGTGGCAGACTGCAGCAGGCGGGCGCGAGAGTGCGCAGCGAGGTGGGGTGTGCGAGGTGGGCTGCAGGAGGAGGTGAGGCCAGGGTGGGTGCACGAGCACGGGGCGACCCAAGCGCGGGGTAGCGGGACTGGGTCATCGCCGGAGAGGACGGCTTGGGCGTGGGGTCAAAGAGGGAAGAGAGAGAGGAGGGGGTTTCCTCGCCCCATGTTGCAGGGGAACAAGCGGCGAGGCTCGGGTGCTTCCTCGGGGGGGAAGGGTGCGATCTGGCAAGGTGGCTCTGGCGACGGGGTCGCGGGCGGCGGTGACGCGGCATCGGCGTCAAGGCGGGGAGGAGGCCATCGGGGAGGAGATGAGGAGGCGTCCGTCGAGGTGACGGCGAAGACGGCGAACGGTGGCATCGGGAGTCGGCAACGGGATCGGGCCCAGATTTCCCTGATCCGATCTGGATCGGGGGGAGTAAGGTAGTGTTGGGAAACGTAGTAATTTCAAAAAAATTCCTACGCACACGCAAGATCATGGTGATGCATAGCAACGAGAGGGGAGAGTATTGTCTACGTACCCTCATAGACTGGAAGCGGAAGTGTTACCACAACGCGGTTGATGTAGTCGTACGTCTTCACGGCCTGACCGATCAAGCACCGAAACTATGGCACCTCCGAGTTCTAGCACACATTCAGCTCGATGACGATCCCCAGACTCCGATCAAGCAAAGTGTCAGGGAAGAGTTCCGTCAGCACGACGACGTGGTGACGATCTTGATGTTCTACCGTCGCAGGGCTTCGCCTAAGCACCGCTACAATATTATCGAGGATTATGGTGGAGGAGGGCACCACACACGGCTAACAGAACGATCACGAAGATCAACTTGTGTGTCTAGAGGTGCCCCCTGCCCCCGTATATAAAGGAGCAAGGGGAAGAGGCCGGCCGGCCCTTGGGGCGCGCCAAGGAGGGGGGAGTCCTCCTCCTAGTAGGAGTAGGACTCCCCTTTCCTAGTCCAACTAGGAAGAGAGAAGGGGGAAGGAAAGAGAGGGAGAGGGAGAGGGAAAGAGGGGCCACGCTCCCCCTCCCCTAGTCCAATTCGGACTCCCCATGGGAGGGGGCGCGCCACCTCCTGGGCTTCTGCCCTCTCTCTCCCCTCAGGCCCACTAAGGCCCAATACTTCCCCCGGGGGGGGGGGGGTTCCGGTAACCCTTACGGCACTCCGATTTTCTCCGAAATCACCCGAAACACTTCCGGTGTCCGAATTTAGCCGTCCAATATATCGATCTTTATGTCTCGGCCATTTCGAGACTCCTCGTCATGTCCGTGATCATATCCGGGACTCCGAATAACCCTTGGTACATCAAAATAAATAAACTCATAATGAAACTGTCATCGTAACGTTAAGCGTGCGGACCCTATGGGTTCGAGAACATGTAGACATGACCGAGACACGTCTCCGGTCAATAACCAATAGCGGAACCTAGATGCTCATATTGGCTCCTACATATTCTACGAAGATCTTTATCGGTCAGACCGCATAACAACATACGTTGTTCCCTTTGTCATCACTATGTTACTTGCCCGAGATTCGATCGTCGGTATCTCAATACCTAGTTCAATCTCGTTATCGGCAAGTCTCTTTACTCGTTCCGTAATACATCATCTTGCAACTAACTCATTAGTTGCATTGCTTGCAAGGCTTAAGTGATGTGCATTACCGAGAGGGCCCAGAGACACCTCTCCGACAATCGGAGTGACAAATCCTAATCTCGAAATACGCCAACCCAACATGTACCTTTGGAGACACCTATAGAGCACCTTTATAATCACCCAGTTACATTGTGACGTCTGGTAGCACACAAAGTGTTCCTCCGACAAACGGGAGTTGCATAATCTCATAGTCACAGGAACATGTATAAGTCATGAAGAAAGCAATAGCAACATACTAAACGATCGGGTGCTAAGCTAATGGAATGGGTCATGTCAATCACATCATTTTCCTAATGATGTGATCCCGTTAATCAAATGACAACACATGTCTATGGTTAGGAAACATAACCATCTTTGATTAACGAGCTAGTCAAGTAGAGGCATACTAGTGACGTTTAGTTTGTCTATGTATTCACACAAGTATTATGTTTCCGGTTAATACAATTCTCGCATGAATAATAAACATTTATCATGATATAAGGAAATAAATAATAACTTTATTATTGCCTCTAGGGCATATTTCCTTCAGTCTCCCACTTGCAATAGAGTCAATAATATAGATTACACAGTAATGATTCTAACACCCATGGAGTCTTGGTGCTGATCATGTTTTGCTCATGGAAGAGGCTTAGCCAATGGGTCTGCTACATTCAGATCCGTATGTATCTTGCAAATCTCTATGTCTCCCACCTGGACTAGATCCCGAATGGAATTGAAGCGTCTCTTGATGTGCTTGGTTCTCTTGTGAAATCTGGATTCCTTTGCCAAGGCAATTGCACCAATATTGTCACAAAAGATTTTCATTGGACCCGATGCACTAGGTATGACACCTAGATCGGATATGAACTCCTTCATCCAGACTCCTTCGTTTGCTGCTTCTGAAGCAGCTATGTACTCCGCTTCACATGTAGATCCCGCCATGATGCTTTGTTTAGAACTGCACCAACTGACAGCTCCATCATTTAATGTAAATACGTATCCGGTTTGCGATTTAGAATCGTCCGGATCAGTGTCAAAGCTTGCATCAACATAACCATTTACGATGAGCTCTTTGTCACCTCCATATAAGAGAAACATATCCTTAGTCCTTTTTAGATATTTCAGGATGTTCTTGACCGCTGTCCAGTGATCCACTCCTGGATTACTTTGGTACCTCCCTGCTAGACTTATGGAAAGACACATATCATGTCTGGTACACAGCATTGCATACATGATAGAGCCTATGGCTGAAGCATAGGGAACATCTTTCATTTTCTCTCTATCTTCTGCAGTGGTCGGGCATTGAGTCTTACTCAATTTCACACCTTGTAACACAGGCAAGAATCCTTTCTTTGCTTGATCCATTTTGAACTTCTTCAAAACTTTGTCAAGGTATGTGCTTTGTGAAAGTCCAATTAAGCATCTTGATCTATATCTATAGATCTTAATGCCCAATATGTAAGAAGCTTCACCGAGGTCTTTCGTTGAAAAACTCTTATTCAAGTATCCCTTTATGCTATCCAGAAATTCTATATCATTTCCGATTAGTAATATGTCATCCACATATAATATCAGAAATGCTATAGAGCTCCCAGTCACTTTCTTGTAAATACAGGCTTCTCCAAAATTCTGTAGTAAACCAAATGCTTTGATCACACTATCAAAGCGTTTATTCCAACTCCGAGAGGCTTGCACCAGTCCATAAATGGATCGCTAGAGCTTGCACACTCTGTTAGTTCCCTTTGGATCGACAAAACCTCCCGGCTGCATCATATACAACTCTTCTTCCAGAAATCCATTCAGGAATGCAGTTTTGACATCCATCTGCCAAATTTCATAATCATAAAATGCGGCAATTGCTAACATGATTCGGACAGACTTAAGCATCGCTACGGGTGAGAAGGTCGCATCGTAGTCAATCCCTTGAACTTGTCGAAAACCTTTTGCAACAAGCCGAGCTTTGTAGACAGTAACATTACCGTCCGCGTCAGTCTTCTTCTTGAAGATCCATTTATTCTCAATTGCTTGCCTATCATTGGGCAAGTCAACCAAAGTCCACACTTTGTTCTCATACATGGATCCCATCTCAGATTTCATGGCTTCAAGCCATTTTGCGGAATCTGGGCTCACCATCGCTTCTTCATAGTTCGCAGGTTCATCATGATCTAGTAGCATGACTTCCAGAACAGGATTATCCTACCACTCTGGTGCGGATCTCACTCTGGTTTACCTACGAGGTTCGGTAGTAACTTGATCTGAAGTTACATGATCATCATCATTAGCTTCCTCACTAATTGGTGTAATGGTCACAGGAACAGATTTATGTGATGAACTAATTTCCAATAAGGGAGCAGGTACAGTTACCTCATCAAGTTCTACTTTTCTCCCACTCACTTCTTTCGAGAGAAACTCCTTCTCTAGAAAGGATCCATTCTCAGCAATGAATATATTGCCTTTGGATCTGTGATAGAAGGTGTACCCAACATTTTCTTTTGGGTATCCTATGAAGACGCACTTCTCCGATTTGGGTTTGAGCTTATCAGGTTGAAACTTTTTCACATAAGCATTGCAACCTCAAACTTTAAGAAACGATAACTTTGGTTTCTTGCCAAACCATAGTTCAGAAGGCGTCGTCTCAATGGATTATGATGGTGCCCTATTTAACGTGAATGCGGCCGTCTCTAAAGCATAACCCCAAAACGATAGCGGTAAATCTGTAAGAGACATCATAGATTGTACCATATCAAGTAAAGTACGATTACGATGTTCGGACACACCATTACGCTGTGGTGTTCTGGGTGGCGTGAGTTGCGAAACTATTCCGCATTGTTTCAAATGTAGACCAAACTCGTAACTCAAATATTATCCTCCACGATCAGATCGTAGAAACTTTATTTTCTTGTTACGATGATTTTCAACTTCACTCTGAAATTCTTTGAACTTTTCAAATGTTTCAGACTTGTGTTTCATTAAGTAGATATACCCATATATTCTTAAATCATCTGTGAAGGTGAGAAAATAACGATATCCGCCACGAGCTTCAACATTCATTGGACCACATACATCTGTATGTATGATTTCCAACAAATCTATTGCTCTCTCCATAGTACCGGAGAACGGCATTTTAGTCATCTTATCCATGAGGCACGGTTCACAAGTACCAAGTGATTCATAATCAAGTGGTTCCAAAAGTCCATCAGTATGGAGTTTCTTCATGCGCTTTACACCGATATGACCTAAACGGCAGTGCCACAAATAAGTCGCACTATCATTATCAACTCTGCATCTTTTGGCTTCAACATTATGAATATGTGTATCACTACTATTGAGATTCATCAAAAATAGACCACTCTTCAAGGGTGCATGACCATAAAAGATATTACTCATATAAATAGAACAATCATTATTCTCTGATTTAAATGAATAACCGTCTCGCATCAAACAAGATCCAGATATAATGTTCATGCTTAACGCTGGCACCAAATAACAATTATTTAGGTCTAATACTAATCCCGATGGTAGATGTAGAGGTAGCGTGCCGACTGCGATCACATCGACTTTGGAACCATTTCCCACGCGCATCGTCACCTCGTCCTTCGCCGGTGTTCGCTTAATCCTTAGTCCCTATTTCGAGTTGCAAATATTAGCAACAGAACCAGTATCAAATACGCAAGTGCTACTGCGAGCTCTAGTAAGGTACACATCAATAACATGTATATCACATATACCTTTGTTCACCTTGCCATCCTTCTTATCCGCCAAATACTTGGGGCAGTTCCGCCTCCAGTGACCAGTCTGCTTGCAGTAGAAGCACTCAGTTTCAGGCTTAGGTCCAGACTTGGGTTTCTTCTCCTGAGCAGCAACTTGCTTGCTGTTCTTCTTGAAGTTCCCCTTCTTCTTCCCCTTGCCCTTTTTCTAGAAACTAGTGGTCTTGTTGACCATCAACACTTGATGCTCCTTCTTGATTTCTACCTCCGCAGCTTTTAGCATTGCGAAGAGCTCGGGAATTGTTTTATCCATCCCTTGCATATTATAGTTCATCATGAAGCTCTTGTAGCTAGGTGGAAGTGATTGGAGAATTCTGTCAATGACGCAATCATCCAAAAGATTAAATCCCAGTTGAATCAAGTGATTATTATACCCAGACATTTTGAGTATATGCTCACTGACAGAACTGTTCTCCTCCATCTTGCAGCTATAGAACTTATTGGAGACTTCATATCTCTCAATCCAGGTATTTGCTTGAAATATTAACTTCAACTCCTGGAACGTCTCATATTCTCCATGACGTTCAAAACACCGTTGAAGTCCCGGTTCTAAGCCGTAAAGCATGGCACATTGAACTATCGAGTAGTCATCAGCTTTGCTCTACCAGACATTCTTAATGTCGTTAGTTGCATCAGCAGCAGGCCTGGCACCCAGCAGTGCTTCTAGGATGTAATTCTTCTATGCAGCAATGAGGATAATCCTCAAGTTACGAACCCAGTCCGTGTAATTGCTACCATCATCTTTCAACTTTGCTTTCTCAAGGAACACATTAAAATTCAACAGAACAACAGCATGGGGCATCTATCTACAATTAAACATAAACAAGCAAGATACTATCAGGTACTAAGTTCATGATAAATTTAAGTTCAATTAATCATATTACTTAAGAACTCCCACTTAGAAAAACATCCCTCTAATCTTCTAAGTGATCACGTGATCCAAATCAACTAAACCATAACCGATCATCACGTGAAATGGAGTAGTTTTCAATGGTGAACATCACTATGTTGATCATATCTACTGTATGATTCACGCTCGACCTTTCGGTCTCAGTGTTCCGAGGCCATATCTGCATATGCTAGGCTCGTCAAGTTTAACCTGAGTATTCTGCGTGTGCAAAACTGGCTTGCACCCATTGTAGATGGACGTAGAGCTTATCACACCCGATCATCACATGGTGTCTGGGCACGACGAACTTTGGCAACGGTGCATACTCAGGGAGAACACTTTTATCTTGAAATTTAGTGAGAGATCATCTTATAATGCTACCGTCAATCAAAGCAAGATAAGATGCATAAAAGATAAACATCACATGCAATCAATATAAGTGATATGATATGGCCATCATCATCTTGTGCTTGTGATCTCCATCTCCGAAGCATCGTCATGATCACCATCGTCACCGGCGTGACACCTTGATCTCCATCATAGCATCGTTGTTTTCTCGCCAATCTTATGCTTCTATGACTATCGCTACTGCTTAGTGATAAAGTAAAGCATTACAGGGCGATTGCATTGCATACAATAAAGCGACAACCATATGGCTCCTGCCAGTTGCCGATAACTCGGTTACGAAACATGATCATCTCATACAATAAAATTTAGCATCATGTCTTGACCATATCACATCACAACATGCCCTGCAAAAACAAGTTAGACGTCCTCTACTTTGTTTGTTGCAAGTTTTACGTGGTTGCTACGGGCTTAAGCAAGAACCAATCTTACCTACGCATCAAAACCACAATGATAGTTTGTCAAGTTGGTGCTGTTTTAACCTTCACAAGGACCGGGCGTAGCCACACTCAGCTCAACTAAAGTTGGAGAAACTGACACCCGCCGGCCACCTGTGTGCAAAGCACGTCGGTAGAACCAGTCTCGCGTAAGCATACGCGTAATGTCAGTCCGGGCCGCTTCATCCAACAATACCGCCGAACCAAAGTATGACATGCTGGTAAGCAGTATGACTTATATCAGCCACAACTCACTTCTGTTCTACTCGTGCATATTACATCAACACGTAAAACCTAGGCTCGGATCATGGTGATGTTGGGGATGCATAGCAACGAGAGGGGATAGTATTGTCTACGTACCCTCGTAGACCGGAAGCGGAAGCGTTAGCACAACGCGGTTGATGTAGTCGTACATTTTCACGGCCCGACCGATCAAGCACCAAAACTATGGCACCTCCGAGTTCTAGCACACGTTCAGCTCGATGACGTTCCCCGGACTCCGATCCAGCAAAGTGTCGGGGAAGAGTTCCGTCAGCACGACGGTGTGGTGACGATCTTGATGTTCTATCGTCGCAGGGCTTCGCCTAAGCACCGCTACAATATTATCGAGGATTATTGTGGAGGGGGGCACCGCACATGGCTAAGAGAACGATCACGAAGATCAACTTGTGTGTCTAGAGGTGCCCCCCTGCCCCCATATATATAAAGGAGCAAGGGGAAGAGGTCAGCCGGCCCTTGGGGCGCGCCAAGGAGGGGGGAGTCCTCCTCCTAGTAGGAGTAGGACTCCCCTTTCCTAGTCCAACTAGGAAGAGAGAAGGGGGAAGGAAAGAGAGGGAGAGGGAGAGGGAAAGAGGGGCCACGCTCCCCCTCCCCTAGTCCAATTCGGACTCCCCATGGGAGGGGGCGCGCCACCTCCTGGGCTTCTGCCCTCTCTCTCCCCTCAGGCCCACTAAGGCCCAATACTTCCCCCGGGGGGGGGGGTTCCGGTAACCCTTCCGGCACTCCGGTTTTCTCCGAAATCACCCGAAACACTTCAGGTGTCCGAATATAGCCGTCCAATATATCGATCTTTATGTCTCGACCATTTCGAGACTCCTCATCATGTCCGTGATCATATCCGGGACTCTGAATAACCTTCGGTACATCAAAATATATAAACTCATAATGAAACTGTCATCATAACGTTAAGCGTGCAGACCCTACGGGTTCGAGAACAATGTAGACATGACCGAGACACGTCTCCGGTCAATAACCAATAGCGGAACCTGGATGCTCATATTGGCTCCTACATATTCTACAAAGATCTTTATCGGTCAGACCGCATAACAACATACGTTGTTCCCTTTGTCATCGGTATGTTACTTGCCCGAGATTCGATCGTCGGTATCTCAATACCTAGTTCAATCTCGTTATCGGCAAGTCTCTTTACTCGTTCTGTAATACATCATCTCGCAACTAACTCATTAGTTGCATTGCTTGCAAGGCTTAAGTGATGTGCATTACCGAGAGGGCCCAGAGATACCTCTCCGACAATCGGAGTGACAAATCCTAATCTCGAAATACGCCAACCCAACATGTACCTTTGGAGACACCTGTAGAGCACCTTTATAATCACCCAGTTACGTTGTGACGTTTGGTAGCACACAAAGTGTTCCTCCGGCAAACGGGAGTTGCATAATCTCATAGTCACAGGAACATGTATAAGTCATGAAGAAAGCAATAGCAACATACTAAACGATCGGGTGCTAAGCTAATGGAATGGGTCATGTCAATCACATCATTCTCCTAATGATGTGATCCCATTAATCAAATGACAACACATGTCTATGGTTAGGAAACATAACCATCTTTGATTAACGAGCTAGTCAAGTAGAGGCATACTAGTGACGTTTAGTTTGTCTATGTATTCACACAAGTATTATGTTTCCAGTTAATACAATTCTAGCATGAATAATAAACATTTATCATGATATAAGGAAATAAATAATAACTTTATTATTGCCTCTAGGGCATATTCCCTTCAGGTAGCGGAGTGGGGAAGTGGGGGGGTGCGTGGCTCTAGGGCATGGGGGGTGCGGGGTGGGCTGGCCTGGTGGCCGACTGGGCCGGCCTGTTGGGTTGGTTGGCCCATGGGGGGGGGGGTTCTTTTTCATTTTCTACATTTTTGTATTGTTTTTCTTTTCTTTTATTTCTTTTATTTCTTTTCTGATTTAGCTAATTGTTTGGGCATCAAATGAGTTTTGTAAAATATGAGAGCTGGCCCACAAATCACAACACAATATCGTACCACCAAAAACTAGTTTGGGGTAAATATCATTTCATATTTATTTTGTATTAATAAAAAGGTTATTAAATAATGTTTTCAGCCACTGTTTGAGGTTGTTTAAGTCACTTATCAAATTTCAATAATGGTGTTTACAATTTTATCATAGCCTCTGATTTATCTACTATTTATTGAACATTTTAGTTTTAATTTTTTAAAAATTTTATTGTTTGTTTGATTTTGAATTTGAATTTGAATCGGTTTTGAACTAACACGAGATTAGCAACAATAACCGAGGTGACGTGGCATCGTTAACGTGGGATTAATGTAGCCTAATTATTTGGGCGTCACAATGCGAGACGGTTATTCATTTAAATCAGAGAATAATGGTTGTTCTATTTATATGAGTAATATTTTTTATGGTCATGCAGCCTAGATGAGTGGTCTATTTTTACTAAATCTTGATAGTAGTGATACACATGTTCATAATATTGAAGCCAAAAGATGCAGAGTTGATAATGATAGTGCAACTTATTTGTGGCACTGCCGTTTAGGTCATATTGGTGTAAAGCGCATGAAGAAACTCCATTCTGATAGACTTCTGGAATCACTTGATTATGAATCACTTGGTACTTGCGAACCATGCCTCATGGGCAAGATGACTAAAACTCCGTTCTCCGGGACAATGGAGCGAGCAACAGAGTTATTTGAAATCATACATACTGATGTATGTGGTCCAATGAACATTGAAGCTCGCGGCGGATATCGTTATTTTCTCACCTTCACAGATGATTTGAGCATTTATGGGTATATCTACTAAATGAAACATAAGTCTGAAACATTTGAAAAGTTCAAAGAATTTCAGAGTGAAGTGGAAAATCATCGTAACAAGAAAATAAAGTTTCTACGATCTAATCATGCAGGAGAATATTTGAGTTACGAGTTTGGTCTTCATCTGAAACAATGCGAAATAGTTTCGCAACTCACGCCACCTGGAACATCATAGCGTAATGGTGTGTCCGAATATCGTAATCGTACTTTACTAGATATGGTGGGATCTATGATGTCTCTTATTGATTTACCGCTATCGTTTTGGGGTTATGCTTTAGAGACGGCTGCATTCACATTAAATAGGGCACCATCTAAATCCGTTGAGACGACACCTTATGAACTGTGGTTTGGTAAGAAACCCAAGTTGTTGTTTCTTAAAGTTTGGGGCTGCGATGCTTATGTGAAAAATCTTCAACCTGGTAAGCTTGAACCCAAATCGGAGAAGTGTGTCTTCATAGGATACCCAAAGGAGACTGTTGGGTACACCTTCTATCACGGATCCGAAGGCAAAATATTTTGTTGCTAAGTATGGATCCTTTCTAGAGAAGGAGTTTCTCTCGAAAGAAGTGAGTGGGAGGAAAGTAGAACTTGACGAGGTAATTGTACCTTCTCCCTTATTGGAAAGTAGTTCATCACTGAAATCAGTTCTAGTGATTCCTACACCACTAAGTGAGGAAGCTAATGATGATGATCATGAAACTTCTGATCAAGTTACTACCGAACCTCGTAGGTTAACCAGATTAAGATCCGCACCAGAGTGGTATGGTAATCCTGTTCAAGAAGTCATGTTACTTGACCATGATGAACCTACGAACTATGAGCAAGCGATAATGAGCCCTGATTCCGCAAAATGGCTTGAGGCCATGAAATTTGAGATGGGCCATGTATGAAAACAAAGTGCGGACTTTGGTTGACTTGCCCGATGATCGACAGGCCATAGAGAATAAATGGATCTTCAAGAAGAAGACTGACGCTGACGGTAATATTACTGTCTACAAAGCTCGACTTGTTGCAAAAGATTTTCAAAAAGTTCAAGATGTTGACTATGATGAGATTTTCTCACTCGTAGCGATGCTTAAGTCTGTCCGAATCATGTTAAGCAATTGCCACATTTTATGAAATCTGGCAAATGGATGTCAAAACTGCATTCCTTAATGGATTTCTTAAAGAAGAGTTACATATGATGCAACAAGAAGGTTTTGTCAATCCTAAAGGTGCTAACAAAGTGTGCAAGCTCCAGCGATCCATCTATGGACTGGTGCAAGCATCTCAGAGTTGGAATATATGCTTTGATAGAGTGATCAAAGCATATGGTTTTATACAGACTTGCGGTGAAGTCTGTATTTACAAGAAAGTGAGTGGGAGCACTACAGCCTTTCTGATAAGTATATGTGAATGACATATTGTTGATCGAAAATTATGTAGAATTTTCTGGAAAGCATAAAGGAGTGTTCGAAAGGAGTTTTTTAAAGAAAGACATCGGTGAAGCTACTTACATATTGAGCATCAAGATCTATAGAGATAGATCAAGACGCTTGATATATTTTTTAATGAGTACATACCTTGACAAGATTTTGAAGTAGTTCAAAATGGAACAGTCAAAGAAGGAGTTCTTGCCTGTGTTGCAAGGTGTGAAGTTGAGTAAAGACTCAAAACCCGACCACGGCAGAAAATAGAAAGAGAATGAAAATTCATTCCCTATGCCTCAGCCATAGGTTCTATAAAGTATGCTATGCTGTGTACCAGACCTATTGTGTACCTCACCAAGAGTTTGACAAGAGTGTACAATAATGATCGAGGAGTGGATCACTGGATATCGATCAAAATTATCCTTAGTGGAATAAGGATATGTTTCTCGGTTATGGAGGTGACAAAAAGTTTGTCATAAAGAGTTACGTCAATGCAAGTTTTGACACCGATCTGGATGACTCTGAGTCTCAATCTAGATACATATTGAAAGTGGGAGCAATTAGCTAGAGTAGCTCCATGAAGAGCATTGTAGACATAAAAAAATTGCAAAATACATACGGCTCTGAATATGGCAGACCCGTTGACTAAATTTCTCTCTCAAGCAAAACATGATCACTCTTTAGGTGTTAATCACATAGCAATGTGAACTAGATTATTGACTCTAGTAAACCCTTTGGGTATTAGTCACATGGAGATGTGAACTAATCACATAAAGATGTGAACTATTGGCGTTGAATCACATGGCGATGTGAACTAGATTATTGACTCTAGTGCAAGTGGGAGACTGGAGAAAATATGCCCTAGAGTGTTTATTATTCATGCTAGAATTGTATTAACCGGAAACTTAGTACATGTGTGAATACATATACAAACAGAGTGTCACTAGTATGCCTCTACTTGACTAGGTCATTAATCAAAGATGGTTAAGTTTCCTAACCATAGACATGAGTTGTCATTTGACGAACAGGATCACATCATTAGAAAATGATGTGATTGACTTGACCCATCCGTTAGCTTAGCACTATGATCGTTTAGTTTATTGCTATTGCTTTCTTCATAACTTATACATGTTCCTATGACTATGAGATTATGCAACTCCCAAATATCGGAGGAACACTTTGTGTGCTACCAAACGTCACAATGTAACTGGGTGATTATAAAGGTGCTCTACAAGTGTCTCCGATGGTGTTTGTTGAGTTGGCATAGATCGAGATTAGGATTTGTCACTCCGATTGTCGGAGAGGTATCTCTAGGCCCTCTCGGTAATGCACATCAATATAAGCCTTGCAAGAAATGTAGCTAATGAGTTAGTTACGGGATGTAGCATTACGGAACGAGTAAAGAGACTTGCCGGTAATGAGATTGAACTAGATATTGAGATACCGACGATCGAATCTCGGGCAAGTAACATACCGATGACAAAGGGAACAACATATATCGTTATGCGGTTTGACCGATAAAGGTCTTCATAGAATATGTGGGAGCCAATATGAACATCCAGTTTCCGCTATTGGTTATTGACCGGAGACATGTCTCGGTCATGTCTACATAGTTCTCAAACCCGTAGGGTCCGCACGCTTAACGTTCGGTGACGATCGGTATTATGAGTTTATATGTTTTGATGAACCGAAGGTTGTTCGGAGTCCCATATGTGATCACGGGCATGCCAAGGAGTCTCAAGATGGTCGAGACATAAAGACCGATATATTGGATGACTATGTTTGGACATCGCAATGGTTCCGAGTGAGTTCGGACATTAACCAGAGTACGGGGGGGGGGGGGGGGGGGTTACCGTAACCCCCCGGGGAGTATATGGGCCCTAATGGGCTTTAGGGAAGAGAGGGAGGGGCTGCCTAGGGCAGGCCGCGTGCCCCCCCCCCCCAAGGCCTAGTCCGAATTGGACTAGGGGGAGGGGCGGCGCCCCCTCCTTCCTTCTCTTCTCTCTTCTCTTTCCTACTCTCCTACTCCTACTACATGGAAAAGGGGGAATCCTACTCCCGGCGGAGTAGGACTCCCCAGAGCGCGCCATAGTAGAGGGCTGGTCCTCCCCCTCCTCCACTCCTTTATATACGGGGAGGGGGCACCCCATAGACACACAAGTTGATCATTGATCTCTTAGCCGTGTGCGGTGCCCTCCTCTATCATAATCCACCTCGGTCATTTCGTAACGGTGCTTAGGCGAAGTCCTGTTCCGGTAGCATCATCATCACCGTCATCACACCGTCGTGCTGACGAAACTCTTCCTCGACACTCTGCTGGATCGTGAGTTCGTGGGACGTCACCGAGCCGAACGTGTGCAGATCGCGGAGGTGCCGTAGTTTCGGTACTAGGATCAGTCGGTCGTGAAGATGTACGACTACATCAACCGCGTTGTCATAACGCTTCCGCTTACGGTCTACGAGGGTACGTGGACAACACTCTCCCCTCTCATTGCTATGCATCACCATGATCTTGCGTGTGCGTAGAATTTTTTTTTAAATTACTGCGTTCCCAACAAGTAATGCTGCCATGGTAGCATTTTTTTGTCTGGTCTAAAATCGTTCTAAGTGGAGGACCCGAAATAGCACCCTAAACTGGATTAGAGTGCTACTTCGAGCCCTTGACTGGTGAAAAGCCCAAATCCCTGGACGCTCTAAACGGCTGTGTCTTGGGCAACACCTTAATCATCCCTTGTTGTTGGCATATTGGTGGGGTGATCCTACGCTGCCGGTATATTGGTGGGGTGATCCACATCTATTGCTTGCAGGATATCTTGAAGTGTGTCCTCAGTATCAGTAAGGTACACCAGGGGGTCAAGGCTGCAAAGGTCAGATTGTCGTCATGAAGAGATGGTGAGGGCATGCATCAATCTAAGCTCATTCTTCGTCCACGCCAGCGTCCATCCAATGTGTCATCCATATGTTGTAGACCGAGTAGTGAAATTTGTACGCTGTAGACCGAGACGCCCACTAGTGGAATGTATTACCAGTAACGAGTGATTTTGGAGGCCCACCACTACTATTTTATTTTTGCAACGACTTCTATTAACCTTAGTGTTTTATTATTGGGGTAACTAGTTTTATGTCCATAGTTGGGTCACACTCGGCAGGTTTACCCCTATTTTTCGAAAATACTCGTTCCTGCCCAAATCACTTTTGCTCGTCTTATACTTTTACCTTTTTACCATTTGACCGTCACTTTGAAAACTTCATAACAAATTCATACTAACTCAGAAAAATGCAAATAAGATATCAAAATGTTCAGTAAAAGTCACCTATATATGCATGTCATTTGCATTCATGACAAAAGTGTTGGAATGTCCCCATCTCAGTTTGAGCTGATACGATCTTAGCATGAACAGTATAATCTGAAAAAATCGAAAACAAAATTGAAAAAAAAATCTATTTTTTGGTGGCAAACGTTTACCAATGTTTTGAGCGCTTGCCATGTTTTATAAGGGACTGACATTCGTGAAAGGTCATGATAAAAAACCAAACAAAATCGATGCGACAAAACAAAAGCATTTGGGAGTGCTATATTTTTTTGCCACGACTTCAACAAATGTCATTCCCTGATGACACTTTGCCACAAAAAAATAGAATTTTTGAATTTTGTTTCAATTTTTTCAGATTTTACTTTTCATGTTGAGATTATATGAGCTCAAACTGAGATGGGGACTTTTCAACAGTTTTTTCATGAATGCAAATGACATGCATATATAAGTGATGTTTTTCTAAACATTTTGATCTCTTATTTGCATTTTTCTTAGTTAGTATGATTTTTTTATGAAGTTTTCAAAGTGATAGTCAAATGGTCAAAGGGCAAAAGCATAAGACGAGCAAAGTGGTTTGAGTGGGAATGAGCATTTTCGGAAACTACGGGTAAACTTGCCGGGTGTGACCCAACTAGGGACATAACACCAATTATCCCTTTATTATTTTAGGGGTATATTTAGGGTCCCATTTTTTGTGAGGTTGAAGTTAATTCATTAGAAGCTTCATGTAAAACTTTTCCACTTTTTGGGTTGATTTTCCCTCTCCAGCTTCCTCCTCACCGGTGGTCATTTCCTCCCCACTTGTTGGTTCTTCCTCATGGTGGGTCTTGTCAAAGTTGGTTTCCTCACACTCGATGCCATCATCAGTGTTGTCATATTGATGGCGCCGGCTAGCTTCATCTTCGGTCATATGGGACGATGGTCCGACCGTGGTATCCATTTGTTGCCTTTGCTAAATTGTTTGGAAAAACATTAAAAAACGATAGAATTACAATAAAGAGTTACAAAATAACATGAAAAGCAAAAGTTAACGAAAAAATTGGCTTGACCTTTGCTAAAAATTGGACATATTGAGTACTAGAAATTTGATGAAACAGAAATTAATCAATGTTTCGTCAAAATATTGTCACTCATTTTCAATCTCTGAATTTTTTCAAAAGATGCACATATGCAAAGCTCGATGGCTCGGTGGCTGGAATATCACAATACACGCAGGGGCAACGAAAAGACTCCAACACATATATCTAAACAAAATAAGCAGGCATTGCTACCGGCACTTGCATACCTAGCCGAACTCTGTTTCCTTTATTTATATTACCCCCAATGTTCTGTCCTTGTGAAGCTATAGCTACAATAGATGTTGTCTCAGATGTTGAAATTTAGCTCTCAACTTTAGTATATGCTGAGCATGTCGTACTTAAACAGGCAACAGAATAAGTACTTAATTTGGTCTGTGTGCTAGTCCTAACAAGCTGCGTGATAATATGTTCGTGTATTTTCGACCAAGTTAATACACGTTCGGTTGGCAGTGGGCGGAGCACTAGAGTGGCACGTCGGGGGCGCGGCCGCGCTGGGCTCAACCCTAGTGAGGAGAGGACGTTGGCATTTAATGCACTTATAGTTATAAATCAAATTTGAACTACATGTACATTTAAAAATGCCTCAAAATTTATGAAAACATGACATTTAAATAGTTTAGTATGTGTTTAGGTCATATATGCAAGTAACAACTGCATTATCATTAATTTGATATGCGACACGCGTGCCTCGAGGCCGTCTTCAATTTCTAAACAACCTACATCATGCCCTTTTGCAAATATTTTTTAAATTTTAACCACACACTCTACATGTGATATAATGAGACCACACAAAGTTTCATATGTTTCAAACAAAATTATTCTTTTTAAACTAAAAATCATTTTACTTATTTCAAATTAAGTTCGGGTGTTTGAATTTTCAGATATACATATTTGAAAGTACCAAAATTTTCTTTTATAAGACCTAAATTTATGATAAGTATATTATTTATGATCTTTCTTCCTATTTTGGAAATCTTTACATGTACTTGCATTTCAAAATTTTATCTACACGTGGAGAAACATTTTTTGTTCGTGCACAAAAAAAGTGAGATTATATATTTATCTCATGATACTTATATATATTAGTACTTCATCTATATATAGCCATATATGGAGAAATGACATTAATTCCAAAATGCATGCAACTATGCAAGTCCCAGCTGTGGGAAAATGTGGAGCTAACCCTAGGGCGATTCCAGTAGTGGATAAATAAGTGTGTCAACCCTTGACTCTGACAGTTCACCGCACCAATTTGTCTCACGTCTCCTCTCAGCACCTGCTCACTGGAGTAATTGACTCGGCTAGCTCTTGCTACCTTAGCTAGCCCGGCCAGCTCGGTCTATATAACTCACTCAACCTTAGGCTTGGAACATATCCCTAGCACCAACGTACGCACACTAGCACTTGCAGCAGCTAGCTCTAGCACGCAGTTAACTAGACACAAAGATCGAGATCCAAGAACAGTAGTTAAGAAGGAGGAAGATGCCGCAGACGCCATCGACCCGTTGGTGCCCGACGCCTGAGCAGCTGATGATCCTGGAGGAGATGTACCGGAGCGGCGTGCGCACACCTAACGCGGCGGAGATCCAGCAGATCACGGCGCACCTCGCCTACTATGGCCGCATCGAGGGAAAGAACGTCTTCTACTGGTTCCAGAACCACAAGGCCCGCGAGCGCCAGCGTCTCCGTCGCCGCCTCTGCGCCCGCCACCAGCAACCCTCCTCGCCGGCGGCTCCTCCTCCTCCTCCTCCTCCTCATACTGGTGCTGCCGGTGGCGGAGGCAATGCTGCTGGTGCTGGTGCGGGCATGAACGCGATGCACCCCGCGGTGATGCAGCTGCACCATCACCACCACACATACGCTACCAGCTGCTTCATGGCGCCTCAGGTCTTTAAATTTTCTATTGCAGACTTATGAGTAATTTCTATACGCGCGCATTCCTATATTTATTCCTCTACCTCTTTTTTGAAGAAACAAAAACAATATAGCCATAACAATTAACTCATGGAATATACATATGTAGGGCTACTTGCAGCAGGAAACAGCAGCAGGAGGAGCTCTTCCAGTTTCGGGTTTGGAGTTTGCAGGCAAGACAAGCCAGCAGCAGGAATGGATGACACAGCAGCAGATGGTGATGGAGAACAGCAACATTAACAACAGTGTAGCAGCAGCTGGAGGCAGCTCCGCAGCGGCCGGCGGTGGTATGAATAATATGACCCCGCCGCCATGGCCATGCTGCCGGCTGCTCAGAACCCTAGAGCTCTTCCCTACAAAGAGCACCGGCGGCGGCCTCAGGGACGAGTGCAGCAGCTCCAAGTCCTCCTCTTGCTCCACCTCCACAAACTAGCTAGCTTGACATGATCTCTAGCTACTTCACTATATATTATCTCTAGCTAAAGTTACCTGTGGGTTTTCCTGGTGATGTGTGTGTGTTTTTAGTTTTATTTTAATTAGTTTTTTTATGGACCTGCTCCCTTCTAATACGGTGAGCAGTGTGTTGCTTGTGTTTGACTTGACGCATTGATGCTAAGTATTTTGTTTCCTAAGTTGTGCCGTTGAGTTTGTAAGCCCAGTGTGTTGCCAGTTTTTGTAACATGTATTCTCAAGTCCACTACTTGTTAGGTTGCTTTTGGCATTGTAGTGAAATAATATAATTATTAATCTCATTTCACTAAGCCGTATGTACACATTGTCATATTTGCATCCTGCTTGTTTCCACAATCAGTTCCAAACACAATACTGGAATCTGTGGAAGATGCCTAGTTCCTTGTGTTTGCCTCGTGTTTTTTTCAGGAACATGGAAATGGCAGCTGTTTACTGAGAACCGATTGAGACCTCTCCCAATGCATTGGTGTTAAAGTGGGGTGCTATGTGTATTAAAATGCTTAGCAACTAATGTCCTCAATGCATCGGTGCTTAGATTTTGTAGCTAAGCCTCCTCTATTTAATTGTTTAATAATAAAACTCCTTCATGTATTGGTTGGTAGTATTTTTGCCTAGGTCCACCTTCTTAGCATTGGTTCTTATTGGGGTCATTATAATGCTCTCTCTCCTCTTTAATTGCTTTGTCACATCATATTTCTGCCTATATGGCACCCTTAGCACATGTACACCATGGAGCACTGGGAAGGGCCTGAAAGGAACTCAGCAATGGCACAAAACTCGAAAAATCTGGAAGTTTGCCCAGTGTCGAGAAAAAGCAACTCGGCGACGATACGAAACCCGGCAAATTGCCTTCCTTTCCCAAGCCCCGCTCTAGGCGAACTCAGCAAAGGACTGAACCACTAGTAGAAAACAGGGCACTAGTCCCGGTTTCACGGGACCATTAGTCTCAGTTACTTTTAGTCTCAGTTGGCTTACGAACCGGGACTAAAGCAGCTCCACATGGCCGCTATAGGGCACCCAGGAAGAAGGACCGTACCTTTAGTCCCGGTTGGTAGCACCAGCCGGTTCTAAAAGGCAGCCACGCGTCAGCAACTCCCAGGCGTTGGGGTTTTTGTTTTTTTAAAGGGGGGGGGGGGGTGGGGGTGGGGGGCTTTAGGGGTTTTGGAGGGTTTAGGGGGTTTTATATTGTGTTTGCTAGCTACTACATATAGAGAGAAGTGACCTCTCTTTCTCCGTGCTTGGTCGACGGTAGCTACTATATATAGAGAGAACCTGACGCTAGCTAGTAAGCAAATGAAGGAACCATTAATTACACAACATCTTCATGAACATATATAGAGAGAAGTGACCTCTCTTTCTCCGTTCTTGGCCGAGTAACGAGTTTTTGTATATCTATCCGACGCTACTACATATATATAATATAACATCTATTACAATCGCTAACATCATCTACCTAAGATCAGTTTGCAATTCCATATGGTATGCTCCGTCTTTAGGTATGGCGTGGTCAAGAAAGAATCCCGCCAATTTCTCTTGAATCACGTGGTAGGATTTCATCCCGCATCTACCAGATCTAATTTAAAGAAAGGTGCGAGATCTAATTAATGGTAATAAAAAATTTGTGAATATTGTTTACGTACTTTAAATTGTTTTGAAGTTATGCCCTGATCAAGGGTCGAGTTGCGAATAAACTCGCAAACGTAGTATCCACATAAATTAGTCCCGGGTGCCTGCCACAAGCACTTTAGGAGAATAGAGTTCAGTCAAACTGATAACCAAGCATGATAATGGTACTGATGAAACTAGAATCAATGAGAGATGCACGGAACTAGCTAGTATTACTTACTTTGGGTTGTGTAAATCGCAGCTCCTTCTTCAAACACAGGACCATTCTGGTGACCGATTTCCAAACCCTACCCGGCAAAGAAAATGATTACTTGATATTAGGAAATGAACGAAAGTTGTCGATATGGTGCGATAAAGATTGAACTTACCTCTGGAGCATTTCACTCATGTCTGCCCACTCCTTTTGCTCTTTACATCTCGAGTCTAAGACGGTTACTACTACCCCGTCACGCTTTATGGATAGCAGAATAAAGTGGAACCTACGCACGCATAACTCATCAATTACACTTAACCTCGAGTAAGTGAAACCGAATATGCACAAGATAGTAACACTCACCGGAAGTTGTAAGGAAAGAGTATTTCCCTTTTGTTTTGATGTCGAAGGAACGCTTTTAGCAAGTTTTCCTCGGTATGTTTGGCTCTCTTTTGTACTACCCATTCATTTACAGTATTTGGGCTAATGAACCCAATGTCATAGATTTGTCCTCTTTTGCATTCGACAATCTTCAATCTGCATAATATATATAGTGAGGATAATTATATATACATGCAATGAATGAGCTGAGCTAGAGACCTAATTACAGAAATAATACTTACAGACAGTAACAAGTCATGAGTTGTTTGTCGAGGGCTTGTTGATTGAATAACTGAAATAATTCCACTAATTCAATAGGCATCAGGTCGAATCCAATGAAGTCTTGCTCATCTTTAATTCCTAGCATCATATTGTCGGTCCCAGACTTCCTGTAGGTTTCCAAGTACCAGTCATCCAATCTTCGCATCATCGTTGGTAGATGTGGGAGCTGATCAGGTTTGACGAGAGGGTTCCTGTGCTCGTATCTAAATTCCTCTACTACCTCAGCCATTTCAAATAGTACATCATCACCCACGTAATCACCAAGAGTGGTACCGAGCAGTAGCACCGGATGATTAGCGATATCGCTAGACACCTTGAGCGGGGGCATGATTGCTTCTCCTGTTTGCCAAGCTGGGGAATTTTTTCCCACTTAGTCTTGCATCACTGATAGTACTTCCCGACCGCCGCGCTTCATCATATGTCTTTCTAATACAACGATCATAGTGTGATTGCGGCGGAAGCGGTGGTGGTCACTTAAGGGCATCCAGAGTGTGCTTCGCTTTCACCGGATCTATTGTTTCCTTCGGAAGTGGAGGTTCCCGTTCAAAATGGGCCTTCACTTCAGCATCCATGATGTCCTTGGTTTCCTCCTCAGTCCTCTCATATGGTAACTTTGGAGGAGCCTTGAGTCTTGGACTAGCTTTGAATTTCGTCTCGCCTGTTGTACTACTAGCCCCGGAGCGGCGGCGGCTCTCTTCTGCCGTTGCTGACACATCGGGGGAGGAGGTGGAGTCTGCTAATGCGTCAGAGGAGGCAGAGGAGGAAGAGGACTCTGCTGAGGGGCCTCCTCCGCCGGAGACGGCAGCGGAGACATCGCACTACACTCCACTACAAGGGGAAACCCTAGCAGTAGCGCGGGTTTAAGGACTAGCTGTAGCGCGGGCCCCCGCGCTACTGATACGGTGCTATAGCTAACTTTTAGTAGTAGCGTAGATACATTCCCGCGCTACTGCTAAGTCAGTTATCAGTAGCCTGGGTACAGTCCCACGCTACTTGTAAGTACTAGCAGCAGGGGCTCTTACCCCGCGCTACTACTATTCGCCCGTATTTTATTTCATTTCTTTTATACTTCATTTATACATCGTTCTACAAATTTTGATACAATAGTAATTAAGAGATTATTAATCTATTGTACTGACAGGAAGTGGAAAAGACTTGCATTGTGTTGTTGCCACTAAGGATAAATAGATGATTACATTGTTGTCCGTTGAACGCAAGGTGAAGACAACATATCATCGACTTCATGTCACTACTCAAGATGGCAATGGGGCCCCGAAACCCGCATCCCCGTGGGTTTTTACCCTATTAGGGGACTAGGATGGTCGTCTTTTTAACCCCGCGGGGCTGCTGTTGGGTAAAGTATAAAACCCCATATGTTTCATCGGTTCAAACCCATTTCAACAATACCCGAACCCGAAACCCGCCATCCCCGTCAAATTCTATAATAAGCGTATTCGAGGAGTACAATCTTGAGAGTGATGATGATCATGGACAGCCATCTTGCTCATTCTCTTCTTGGCAAGCTCCATTTCTTATGTCACTCTTCAATGAACGTGTTGCTAAAAAATGGCCAACATCTTTTATTATGAAATATGAGCTAGACTGTTACTTGGAAGATGAGCTAGTTCCATTGTCCAAAGATAAATTCAGTGTGTTAGATTGGTGGAAAGTTGGTGGAACACGCCATCCATCTTTGAGGCTGCTAGCATGTGATATTTTTTGCAACTCCGGTCAACACGGTTGCCTCAGAATCAACATTTAGCACAAGTGGTAGAGTTCTAGTTCTAAGCGGTAGAAATCAAGTCCTTATGTTTGCTTAAATATGCCAATTTCCCCTTGGGTTCCCCGTGGTTTTAGGGGACAGGAAAAAAGCTAGCCCCGCGCACGGTGACGGGGACGGGGATGGTCTTCCGATTTTGTCGTAGGGATGGGTTTGGGAAGGCAAAACCCAGTGGGTTCGTCCCCGTTGCCATCTTGAGTCACTACTTAGTGCAATACTTAATACTTTGAGATGCATACTGGATAGTGTTCTTGGGGTGTAGTATTATCTATATATGTAGTTGTATGGTGGTCTATGGACATTAGGACGTGATACTCATATGATAATTATGCCATCGATATTCATACTCATAAATATTTCAATTCAATCAACGCTGAATTGTAATTTTTCACCACAACATGCTATCTTTTTGGAGAGAAACCACTAGTGAACCTATAGATCCCGGTCCATCTTCTTCCTATAATCTTTCAATCACAATTTACGTTTTCTTTTACTTTTTTGCTGCAATCAAATCTTCCATACATTTGCACTGCTAGGAAAAGGCTTATAGGTGGGCTCAATTTAGTGGCGGGCTTGAGTTGCAACAGCAATTTCTGAAACGTTCTAGTGGCGGGTTGGAAAAAGAGCCCTCCACTACTACTGGGCAGCAGTGGCAGGCATAGTTCCTCACTCGCCACTCCTAAATTTGCACAGAATTAGTCATGGGACAGAAAAAACATTGGTAAGTATTTTATCATGCCCGCCACTGCTTCCCAATGTACCTGTGGTGGGTTGTCGCAAGAGCTCACCACTACAATAATTCGCTAACCTGCGCCTGGTGTTGGTACTAAAACTGGCAGACCTTGGGTAGGGGGTCCCGAGCTGTGGATCTTGGATCTATGGGTAATAGGAGAAGAAGGGGACAATATTTACCTAGGTTCATGCCCTCTCGAATAGGTAATACCCTACGTCATGCCTTGATTGTATTGATGGTGATGTATCGAGTACAAGCTTGATCTACATCGAGATCGTAAGTAGTGTTCTAACCCTAAGGCTAGATGGTTGTAATTGTGACTGTGGTCTCTATGGACTAAACCCCTCAATTTATATAGACACCGGGGGTATCTAGGGTTACACATGGTCGGTTACCAATCTAGGGATTCACATGCCGGTGGCCGATGCAATCCTTGGAGTACATGTCAAGTCCTCGACGAAGTCCACTTGATCACGCCGAAGTGCAAGGCCTCCGGAATCGTTCCTTGTAAGAAAGGCTGGCCATAAGCTCGACCCATGGACTGTGGGCCAACTAGGTTGGTACCTCCTAGTCTAGGACACCATCAGTAGCCCCTGAACTAGTCTTCAATGTTGGGGACGACAATCTTCCTCGGACACATGACTTCGGCTTTGGAGTCTTCGGCTTGGCATGCGCGTTCCCCTCTTTAGATGATTCTTTCTGTGATCCGGGATCTTTCCCTATCAAGATCTCCTGTTGGGTCTGTCCTTCAAGGAATCTTCCTTGTGACCATGGATAACCAAATTTATTGACGTCCGAAGACATGAGGTAACTTAGCCTCCAAGGTCAACCGCATAGGTGTGAATAGTGCCTATGGCCTGACAGATTTTCTGAAGTGCCAACACATATAACTAGGTGGGTCAGTTATTGTTACTCAACTCCCGGCCGGAGAAAGTTTTCTCATTGGCACATCTCATCAAAGCAGAGATCGTGCGCCGTATTTTAGGGGATATCATTAAGATTTCGTTTTACCCGATGCGTATAATGGCATATTTTGTTGGGTCGTGGTGATTTTTACGGCTTAGTGATACGTCTCCAACGTATCTACTTTTTCTCACGCTTTTCCTCTTGTTTTGGACTCTAATTCGCATGATTTGAATA
This sequence comes from Triticum monococcum, assembly GCA_034509565.1. Lineage (NCBI taxonomy): Eukaryota > Viridiplantae > Streptophyta > Magnoliopsida > Poales > Poaceae > Triticum > Triticum monococcum. The sequence continues at coordinate 356,588,204 of CM067845.1, read as the reverse complement.
AAACTAACCCCGGACTGGCGCTGTTTTTAGCAGAACTACCATGGTGTTGTTTTTGTGCAGAAATTAAAGTTCTCAGAATGGAACGAAACTTTGCGAGTTTTTTTATATCAATAATAAGAATTTCTGGAGCCAAGACCCACTAGAGAGGGGGCCCTGGGTTGGCACAACCCACTAGGGTGCACCCCCCTCTCCTGGCGCCTAGGTGGGTTGTACCCACCTCGTGGCCCTGCTGATGACCCCCTGATACTACAAAATCACATATTCCTAGAAAAAAATCAAGGACAAAGAGTTATCGCGATCCACAAGATGGAGCCGCCACCAAGCCCTGTTCTTCCTCGGGAGGGCAGATCTGGAGTCCGTTTGGGGCTCCGGAGAGGGGGCTCTTCGTTCTTCGGCATCACCAACCCTTCTCCATCGCCAACTCCATGATGCTCCCCACCGGGAGTGAGTAATTCCTTTATAGGCTCGCTGGTCGGTGAGGAGTTGGATGAGATTCATCATATAATCGAGTTAGTTTGTTAGGGCTTGATCCCTAGTATCCACTATGTTCTTAGATTGATGTTGCAATGACTTTGCTATGCTTAATGCTTGTCACTTTGGGCCCGGGTGCCATGATTTCAGATCTAAACCGTTTATGAATTCATCATTATATCCATGTTTTAGATCCCATCTTGCAAGTTATAGACACCTACTACGGTTATGATCCGACAACCCCGGAGTGACAACAACCGGGCCCACTCTCTGTGATGACCGTAGTTTGAGGAGTTCATGTATTCACTATGTGTTAATGCTTTGTTCTGGTTCTCTATTAAAAGGAGGCCTTAATATCCCTTAGTTTCCAATATGGACCGCACTACCATGGGAGGGTAGGACAAAAGATGTCATGCAAGTTCTTTTAATAAGGCACGCATGATTATTTATGGAATACATGCCTACATTATATCGGTGAACTGGAGATAGTGCCGTATCGCCCTAGGTTATAACTGTCGCATGATGTATATCGTCCAACAAGTCACCGATGCAATGCCTACGAATTTATCCTTATTGATCTTGCTATGTTACTATTGCTATCATCACTGTTACACTTGCTACAAACTACTTCTATCACAATTAATGTTACCGTTGCCGATGTCACTATTATCAAAACTATCAAACTACTTTGCTATGATCACTTTGCGGCAGATAATTAATCTCTAGGTGTGGTTGAATTGACAACTCATCTGCTAATACCTTCAAATATTCTTTGGCTCCCCTTGTGTTGAATCTATAAATTTGGGTTGAATACTCTACCCTCGAAAACTGTTGCAACCTCCTATACTTGTGGGTTATCAAGACCTTTTTCTAGCACCGTTGCCGGGGAGCATATCTATATTTGTTGAGTCACTTGGGATTATTATCATATTACCACTATGAAGAATTTGATGGATCCAAAGACTAAGATATTTCCCTCAAGGACGAGGGGAGGTAAGGAACTGCCATCTAGTTCTGCTATAGATTTACCTTCTATTATGAATAAACTTGCAACACCACTACATGCTATCAATTCTGATATGTCGCAAGTTATTGATGATGGTACTTCTACTACGAATGATGATGCTAATACCTTGCTTGATAATGATGATGCCACTTGGTGAATTTCTTGATAAACAAATTGCTAGAGTTATACAACATGATGTTGTTGAATCTGATGATGAGCTTGAAACTGAATCTCCTGAGACACCTGCTAGAACTAGCCTTCCTAGATATGAATTTCCTAAGGTACCGGAAGGTTATGTTATGAGTGAAGAAGCAACTAGAGATATTCTTGCTTGTAATGATAGAGATGATCTAGAGAAATTATTACACACATATAAAGAAAAATCTCTGAATGCTAGAATGAAATGTGATCCTAAGTTTGCTACTTCACCTATCTTTTTTGATGACAAGGATTATGAATTCTCTATCGACCCATAGTTAATTACTTTGGTTGAATTTGATCATTTCCATGGTTATGAAACTGAAACTGTTGTGGCACATCTTACTAAGTTGAATGATATAGCCACCATTTTTACTCATGATTAGAAAACTCGCTATTACTTTACTCTCAAATTAGTTCATTTCTCATTAAAGGGCGATGCTAAAGCTTGGTACAATACTCTTGCTCCTAGTTGTGTGCGTAGTCCCCAGGATATGATTTATTACTTCTCTGAAAAATATTTTCCTGCTCATATGAAACAAGCTGCCTTACAGGAAATATTTAACTTTCCTCAAACTAAATATTTAACAAGCTGCCTTACAGGAAATATTTAACTTTGCTCAAACAAGCATCCCACCTATGATTAACCTCTATTGCAAGCATCCGCAACTACAACAAAAGTATTAAGGTAAACCTAACCATAGCATGAAACATGTGGATCCAAATCAGCCCCTTACGAAGCAACACATAAACTAGGGTTTAAGCTTCTGTCACTCTAGCAACCCATCATCTACTTATTACTTCCCAATGCCTTCCTCTAGGCCCAAATAATGGTGAAGTGTTATGTAGTCGACGTTCACATAACACCACTAGAGGCTAGAGAACATACATCTTATCAAAATATCAAACGAATACCAAATTCACATGACTACTAATAGCAAGACTTCTCCCTTGTCCTCAGGAACAAACGTAATTACTCACAAAGCATATTCATGTTCATAATCAGAGGGGTAATAATATGCATATAGGATCTGAACATATGATCTTCCACCAAATAAACCAACTAGCATCAACTACAAGGAGTAATCAACACTACTAGCAACCTACTAGCACCAATCCCGAACTTTGAGATAAGAATTGGATACAAGAGATGAACTAGGGTTTGGAGATGAGATGGTGCTGGTGAAGATGTTGATGGAGATTACCCTCTCCCGATGAGAGGAGCGTTGGTGATGACGATGGTGATGATTTCCCCCTCCCGGAGGGAAGTATCCCCGGCGGAATAGCTCTGCCGGAGCTCTAGATTGGTTCTGCCAAGGTTCCGCCTCGTGGCGGCGGAGTCTCGTCCCGAAAAGTTCCTTCTGATTTTTTTCTCATCGAAAGACTTATATAGGAGAAGATGGATGTCGGAGAGCCACCAGGGGGCCCACGAGGTAGGGGGCGCGCCCTAGGGGGGCGCCCCCACCCTCGTGAGCAGGGTGTGGCCCTCCTGGCCTTCATCTTTGGCGAGGATTTTTCTTTATTTATTTTAAGATGTTCCGTGGAGTTTCAGGAATTTTGGAGTTGCGGAGAATAGGTCTCTAATATTTTCTCCTTTTCCAGCCCAGAATTCCAACTGCCGGCATTCTCCCTCCTTATGTAAACCTTGTAAAATAAGAGAGAATAGCCATAAGTATTGTGACATAAAGTGAAATAACAGTCCATAATGCAATAAATATTGATATAAAAGCATGATGCAAAATGGACGTATCAACTCCCCCAAGCTTAGACCTCGCTTGTCGTCAAGCGAAAAGCCGATAACAATAAATATGTCCTAATGTTTAGAGGTAGAGGCGTCGATAAAAATAAAATACAGACATGAAGGCGTCATGATTATTCTCAAAACAGCAACATATATAGATTTTGTCATATGATTACTTATGTTCAAGTGATGATCTATTCACAATGCAAGAGTATAAATCATAAACCTTATTGGGCTCTGACAAACTATAATCTCAGTCACTGAAGCAATTGCAATTTATCATAACATCGGAAAGAGTCTATGTCAGAGCTAAAAAGCAAGTCCACATACTCAACTATCATTTAGTCCTCCATAATTGCTAACACTCACGCAATACTTGTGGTTACGGAGTTTTAATCGGACACAGAGAAAGATAGGGGCTTATAGTTTTGCCCCATAACCTTTTACCTCAAGGGTAATGTCAACAATAATGGTTCATGCTCCCCTACATCCAATTAGATATATATCATGTTCTTTCCAACATGCTGAGCTTGCCAAAGGATAAAATGAAAAAGAAAAGGTGAAGATCACCATGACTCTTGTATAGGTAGAAGATAATAGTAAAGGACGGGCCCTTCGCAGAGGTTGCCATGCGCTTTTATGGTTAGATGCACAAAATCTCAATGCGAAAGAACGTCACTTTATATTGCCCCTTGTGATATGAACCTTTATTATGCAGTCCGTCGCTTTTATTACTTCCACATCACAAGATCGTATAAAGCTTATTTCTCTCACACCAATCAATCATACATGTTTAGAGCAATTTTTATTGCTTTGCACCGATGACAACTTACTTGAAGGATCTTACTCAATCCATAGGTAGATATGGTGGACTCTCATGGCAAAACTAGTTTAGGGATTTTGGAAGCACAAGTAGTATTTCTACTTAGTGCTGAGAATTTGGCTAGCATGAGGGGGAAAGGCAAGCTCAACAAGTTAGAGGATCTATGACAACATACTTTATCTCAGATATAAGAAAGACATAACTCATTACGTTGTCTTCCTTGTCCAACATCGACTCTTTAGCATGTCATATTTTAATGAGTGCTCCCAATCATAAAAGATGTCAATGATAATATATCTATACGTGAAAACCTCTCTTTCCTTATTACTTCCTATTAATTGCAACAATGACCAAAGCTATGTCTGCCAACTCCCAACAACTTTTAATCATCATACTCTTTCTATGTGAAGTCATTACTCTCAATAAGATCAATATGAACTATTTGTTTCTTTTTATTCTTTTTCTCTATTCTTTTATTCACCCAAGATCATGGAAAAATAATCAAGCCCTTGAATCAACACTAATCTTTATTATATACAGCTCACGGACTCGATTACAAAGAGAGATCATAAAGCAAAACTCAAAACTAGATCATGCCATAAACTTTATTCTACTAGATCAAGATACTACTAATAGGATCGAACTAAGAAAAAGATAAAGATAGGAGTTGTGATGGTGATACGATACCGGGGCACCTCCCACAAGCTTGGCAGTTGCTAAGGGGAGTGCCCATACCCATGTGATTATATCTCTTTTGTCGGTGAAGAAGGTGGAGGTGTTGTTGATGATGCAAGCTTGTCATCCATCTTCCAAGGCATAGGTTCACCATCATAGAAGGATGACCGAGTCTCCGGAATCCTCGAATCTGCAGCCAAACTCATTCTTTTTAATCTATATTCATACTCACAGTTTTGGTTTTGCAGGTCATAGATTTGGGCTTGGAGGTGCTCGATCTTCTCATATAGCTTGAAGATGGCCTCCTCGGTGTTCTTGGCATCCGGCTTGTAGTTGTTAGTGAACTCCGCGAGCATCGTGTGTCTAGCATTGATTCCACACTCCACCATCCCCTGACACTTGAAAACTTGTTGCTTCATTGCTTTGAGCCTCGTCTCCACGCTTCCGGTTCCCTTTGGTCCCTCAACATCGCGGATGTGCAACAACCCATCACTCATCTCAATGGTTTGAGGGTGTCACAGCACCTCCGCGAGGTAAGGGTTGATGACCTTCTCAAAGAACTTGTCGTTGGAAGCACTTGGGGAAGTCATGATAATCTAGATCTTTCAGAAAAACAGCTCGAAACAAGAACAGACAAGGTTTACGTGATACAGGAGTCAAAACCTTCGGGAGGTTATATAATGAATTTTTACCGAGCAAAATACGTATTGTGCAAGAAAACAGAGTCCGAAAGGCACACGAGGTCCTCACGAGGTAGGGGGCCCGCCCAGGGGGTAGGGCGCGCCCACCACCCTCGTGTCCTTCCCGGACTGCTACTTACTTTTCTATTTTTCTAAATATTCCAAAACGGAGAAATATTGCCTTAAAATTGTTTCGCAGTCGATTTACTTACCGTACCACATACCTATTCCTTTTTGGAGTCTGAAACGTTCCGGAAGGTGTCCCTTATGTATTCCTCTAGGTTTACGGTTTCAATAATATTGGTTTCAACATTTATGGGATTACCTGAGATATAATGTTTAATTCTTTGACCATTTACCACCTTCGGATTCGTGCCCTCGAAGTTGTTGATTTTTATGGCACCGGAACGATAGACCTCTTCGATAACATAGGGGCCTTCCCATTTAGAGAGAAGTTAGTTATGGACCATAAGGAACAAGTTGGGCCCTGGTTGCACCTGGGGGGAGTCTCAAGGAGGGGACAACCCACCAGGGCACGCCAGGAGTCCCATGCGCGCCTTGGTGGGTTGTGCCCACCTCGGGTGCCCCCTAGACCGCCTCTTTGCTCTATAAATACCCAAATATTCCCAAAACCCTAGGGGAGTCGATGAAATATTCATCCAGCCACCACAGAGTCTAGAACCACCAAATCCAATCTAGACACCATCTCGGATGGGGTTCACCACCTCCATTGGTGCCTCTCCGATGATACGTGAGTAGTTCTTTGTAGACCTTCGGGTCCGTAGTTAGTAGCTAGATGGATTCATCTCTCTCTCTTGATTCTCAATACAATGGTCTCTTGGAGATCCATATGATGTAACTCTTTTGTGGTGTTTTTGTTGGGATCTGATGAACTTTGAGTTTATGATCAGTCATATCTTTTTATATCCATGAAAATTATTTGAGTTTCTTTGATCTCTTATATGCATGATCTCTTATAGCCTCATATTTCTTCTCTGATATTTGGGTTTTGTTTGGCCAATTTGATCTATTTATCTTGCAATGGGAAGAGGTGCCCGGTAGTGGGTTCGATCTTACGGTGCTTGATCCAAGTGACAGAAAGGGAACCAACACGTATGTATCGTTGCTACTAAGGATAAAAAGATGGGACCTATATCTACGCAATAGTCTTGTCTACATCATGTCATCGTTCTTATTGCATTACTCCATTTTTTCATGAACTTAATCCACTAGATGCATGCTGGATAGCGGTCGATGTGTGGAGTAATTGTAGTAGATGCAGGCAGGATTCGGTCAACTAATCTTTGATGTGATGCCTATGTAATGATCATTGCCTGGATATCGTCATAATTATTTGAGGTTCTATCAATTGCCCAATAGTAATTTGTTTACCCGCCGTTTGCTATCTTTCTCGAGAGAAGCTACTAGTGAAACCTACGGCCCCAGGGTCTTCTTCCTCATATATTTGCTTGCGATCTACTTTTCCTTTGCATTTTTATTCAGTTCTATTAAACCAAAAATACAAAAATACTTTACTGCACTTTATTTTATTTGTGATCTATTATTTCAATCTACTACAATTTTCTGGCATCGTTACTCGAAAGGGATTGACAACCCCTTTAACACTTCGGGTTGCGAGGTGTTGTTAGTTGTGTGCAAGTGCTATTTATGTTTGTGTTGCTTGGTTCTCCTACTGGTTCGGTAACCTTGGTTTCTTCACTGAGGGAAATACCAACCGTCGCTGTGCTGCATCATCCCTTCCTCTTTGGGGAAATACCGATGTAGTCTTAGCAGGTAGGAGCTTTTATGGCGCTATAGTCAATACCCTCCAATACTAGCCATAGATTCATCAAAATAAGCAAACAACTGAATGAAAACAGAATCTGTTAAAAAACAGAACAGTCTGTAGTAGTCCGGAAACTTCCTATACTTCTGTACGTCAAAAGATTCTGAAAAAATAGGACGACCTGGGAAATTTGTATATCAATCTTGTTTAGAAAGAATAATGATTTTATCATGCTTCTGTAAAAAATGAAAATTATATTACCGGGTGCAAAAGTTTCTGTTTTTCAGCAAGATCAAATCAACTATCACCATAGACCACCCCAAAGGTCTTACTTGGAACTTTATAGAAACAAAAGCTATAAAACATGATTAATACAGTGGCATAATCGTGTTAACACACAAAAATTGTAGGGGTAAATATTGGGTTGTCTCCCAACAAGCGATTTTCTTTAATGCCTTTCTAGTTAGGCATGATGATTTCAATGATGCTCACATAAAAGATAAGAACTGAAACATAATGGGAGCATCATGAAGCATATGACTAGCACATTTAAGTCTAACTCACTTCCTATGCATAGGGATTTGTGAGAAAACAATTGATGGAAGTAAGAATCAACTAGCATAGGAAGGTAAAGATAGCAAAACTTCAAGATGTCCAACACATAGAGAGGAAACTTGATATTATTGCAACTCCTACAAGCATATATTCCTCCCTCATAATAATTTTCTGTGGCATCATGAATGAATTCAACAATATAGCTATCACACAAAGCATTATTTTCATGATCTACAAGAATAGAAATTTTACTACTCTCCACATAAGCAAAATTCTTCTCATTCGGAATAGTGGGAGTATCATAAGAAACTCGAATACTATAAATTGTTTCCACAATAAAAAGAGTAATATTCAGACAAAGGGTAATCATAATCATGACAAGTTTTATAAATATAATCATGAGTACTTTTTATAACATAAGTGTCATCACAATAATCATCATAAGTAGCAACTTTGTTGTCATAATCAATTGGAACCTCTTCCAGAATAGTGGATTCATCACTAAATAATGCATGGCCTCTCTGAATCCACTTTCATCATTGTAATCATCAAAAATAGTAGGCATGCTATCATCATAATAAATTTTCTCAACATAACTTGGGGGACAAAAAATATCATCTTCATCAAACATAGCATCCCCAAGCTTGTGGCTTTGTATATCATTAGCATCATGGATATTCAAATAATTCATACTAACAACATTGCAATCATGCTAATCATTCAAATATTTAGTGACAAACATTTTATTGACTTCTTCCTCTAACACTTGAGCACAATTTTCCTTTCCATCGTTTTCAAGAAAGACATTATAAAGATGATGCATATGAGGCAACCTCAATTCCCGTTTTTTGTAGTTTTCTTTTATAGACTAAACTAGTGATAAAACAAGAAACTAAAAGATTCAATTGCAAGATCTAAATAAATACCTTCAAGCACTCACCTCCCCGGCAACAGCGCCAGAAAAGATCTTGATGTCTACTACGCAACCTTCTTCTTGTAGACTCATGTTGGGCCTCCAAGCGCAGAGTTTTGTAGGACAGTAGCAAATTTCCCTCAAGTGGATGAACTAAGGTTTATCAATCTATGGGAGGTGTAGGATGAAGATTGGTCTCTCTCAAACAATCCTACAACCAAATAACGAAGAGTCTCTTGTGTCCCCAGCACACCCAATACAATGGTAAATTGTATAGGTGCACTAGTTCGGTGAAGAGATGGTGATACAAGTAAAATATGGATGGTAGATATATGTTTTTGTAATCTAAAAATGTAAAAACAACAAGGTAAATAGTAACAAAAGTGAGCAAAAATGGTATTGCAATGCTTGGAAACAAGGCCTAGGGTTCATACTTTCACTAGTGCAAGTTCTCTCAACAATGATAAGATAATTAGATCACATAACAATCCCTCAACGTGCAAAAAAGAGTCACTCCAAAGTTCCTATCACGAAGAACATAAGATGAAATTGTTTGTAGGGTCTGAAACCACCTTAAAGTTATTCTTTCCGATCAATCCATTGAGCTATTCCTATAAGTCACAAACATCCCTAGAGTTCGTAGTAAAATAACACCATACGATAAACAACCATCAACCCTAATGTCACCTAGATACTCTGATGTCACCACAAGTATCCGTGGGTCAATTATATGGTATGCATCAAACAACTTCAGATTCATAATATTCAATCCAACACAAGAACTTCGAAGAGTGCCATAAGATTTCTACTAGAGAAACAAGGATGAAAACATGCATGAACCCCTATTCATAGATTAATTACCCCAATGTCACCTCAGGAATCAACATGTTGAGTGCCAAAACATACATCAAGTGAATCAATAGAGCACCCCATTGTCACCACGGGTATCCCATGCAAGACATACATCAAGTGTTCTCAAATCCATAATAGTATTCAATCCGATAATATAGTGAAACCTCAAAGGTAAAACTCAATTCATCACAAGAAGGTAGAGGGGGGAAATACCATATCATCCAACTATAATAACAAAGCTCGTGGTACATCAAGATCGCGCCAAATAAAGAACACGAGAGAGAGAGAGAGAGAGAGAGAGAGAGAGAGAGAGATCAAACACGTAGCTACGTGTACATACCCTCAGCCCCGAGGGTGAACTACTCCCTCCTCGTCCTGGAGACCGCCGGGATGATGAAGATGGCCTCCGGTGATGGTTTCCCCCTTCGGCAGGGTGCCGGAACAGGCTCCCAATTGTTTTTTCATGGCTACAGAGGCTTGCAGTAGCAAAACTCCCAATCTAGGTTTCTTTCTGGAGGTTTCTCTATTTATAGGAATTTTTGGCATTTGTTTCACGTCATGGGGGTCCACAAGGCAGCGGCAAGACAGGGGGCGTACCCTAGGGGGCGCGCCCTCCACCCTTGCCGCTTCCTCGTGATGCTTCTGGTCCAACTCCAATGCTCCATGGGCTTCTTCTGGTCCATAAAAAATCACCGTAAAATTTTAGCTCGTTTGGACTCCGTTTGATATTCCTTTTCTGTAAAACTCAAAAACAAGGAAAAATACAGAAACTGGCACTGGGCTCTGGGTTAATAAGTGTTGGGGGACGTAGTAATTTCAAAATTATCCTATGCACACGCAAGATCATGGTGATGCATAGCAATGAGGGGGAGAGTCTGATCTACGTACCCTTGTAGATCGCAACGGAAGCATTGACACAACATAGAGGAAGTAGTCGTACGTTTTCTTCCCGGTCCGACCGATCCAAGCACCGTTACTCCGGCACCTCCGAGTTCTTAGCACACGTTCAGCTCGATGACGTTCCTCGGGCTCCGATCTAGCAAAGCATCGAGGAAGAGTTCTGTCAGCACGACGGCGTGGTGACGATCTTGATGTACTGCCGACGCAGGGCTTCGCCTAAGCACTGCAACGGTATGATCGAGGTGGAATTTGGTGGCAGGGGGCACCGCACACGGCTAAGGAACGATCTCAAGGATCAACTTGTGTGTCTTGGGGTGTCCCCTGCCTCCGTATGTAAAGGATGAGAGGGGGAGGGCTGGCCGGCCAAGCTTGGAGGCGCAGGAGGAGTCCTACTCCTACCGGGAGTAGGACTCCTCCCCCCAATCCTATTCCTAATAGGATTCCCCAAAGGGGAAGAGAAAGAGAGAGGTGGCCAGCCCCTCTCCTAGTCCTAATAGGACTAGGGAGAGGGGGGGAGGCGCAGCCCTATGTGGGCTGCCCTCTCACCTTTCCACTAAGGCCCATGTTGGCCCATTTGGCTCCCGGGGGGTTCCGGTAACCCTCCCGGTAATCCGGTAAAATCCCGATTTCACCCGGAACACTTCCGATGTCCAAACATAGGCTTCCAATATATCAATCTTTACGTCTCGACCATTTCGAGACTCCTCGTCATGTCCGTGATCACATCCGGGACTCCGAACAACCTTCGGTACATCAAAATACATAAACTCATAATAACTATCATCGTAACGTTAAGCGTGCGGACCCTACGGTTCGAGAACAATGTAGACATGACCGAGACACGTCTCCGGTCAATAACCAATAGCGGGACCTGGATGCCCATATTGGCTCCTACATATTCTACGAAGATCTTTATCGGTCAGACCGCATAACAACATACGTTGTTCCCTTTGTCATTGGTATGTTACTTGTCCGAGATTCGATCGTCGGTATCCAATACCTAGTTCAATCTCGTTACCGGCAAGTCTCTTTACTCGTTCCGTAATACATCATCCTGCAACTAACTCATTAGTTGCAATGCTTGCAAGGCTTAAGTGATGTGCATTACCGAGAGGGCCCAGAGATACCTCTCCGACAATCGGAGTGACAAATCCTAATCTCGAAATACGCCAACCCAACATCTACCTTTGGAGCCACCTGTAGTACTCCTTTATAATCACCCAGTTACGTTGTGACGTTTGGTAGTACCCAAAGTGTTCCTCCGGCAAACGAGAATTGCATAATCTCATAGTCATAGGAACATGTATAAGTCATGAAGAAAAGCAATAGCAACATACTAAACGATCGGGTGCTAAGCTAATATAATGGGTCATGTCAATCAGATCATTCAACTAATGATGTGACCTCGTTAATCAAATAACAACTCTTTGTTCATGGTTAGGAAACATAACCATCTTTGATTAACGAGCTAGTCTAGTAGAGGCATACTAGTGACACTCTGTTTGTCTATGTATTCACACATGTATTATGTTTCCGGTTAATACAATTCTAGCATGAATAATAAACCTTTATCATGATATATGGAAATAAATAATAACTTTATTATTGCCTCTAGGGCATATTTCCTTCAGTCTCCCACTTGCACTAGAGTCAATAATCTAGTTCACATCGCCATGTGATTTAACAGCAATAGTTCACATCACCATGTGATTAACACCCATAGTTCACATCATCATGTGACCAATACTCAAAGGGTTTACTAGAGTCAGCAATCTAGTTCACATATCTATGTGATTAACACCCAAAGAATACTAAGGTGTGATCATGTTTTGCTTGTGAGATAATTTTAGTCAACGGGTCTGTCACATTCAGATCCGTAAGTATTTTGCAAGTTCTATGTCTACAATGCTCTACACGGAGCTACTCTAGCTAATTGCTCCCACTTTCAATATGTATCCAGATTGAGACTTTAGATTCATCTGGATCAGTGTCAAAAACTTGCATCGACGTAACCCTTTATGACAAACCTTTTTGTCACGTCCATAATCGAGAAACATATCCTTATTTCACTAAGGATAATTCTGACTGCTGTCCAGTGATCTACTCCTAGATCACTATTGTACTCCCTTGCTAAATCAATGCAGGGTATACAATAGATCTGGTATACAGCATGACATACTTTATAGAACCTATGGCCAAGGCATAGGGAATGACTTTCATTCTCTTTCTATCTTCTGCCGTGGTCGGGCTTTGAGTCTTACTCAACTTCACACCTTGTAATACAGGCAAGAACTCTTTCTTTGACTGCTCCATTTTGAACCACTTCAAAATCTTGTCAAGGTATGTACTCATTGAAAAAACTTATCAAGCATCTTGATCTATCTCTATAGATCTTGAAGCTCAATATGTAAGCAGCTTCACCGAAGTCTTTCTTTGAAAAACTCCTTTCAAACACTCCTTTATGCTTTACAGAATAATTCTACATTATTTCCGATCAACAATATGTCATTCACATATACTTATCAGAAATGTTGTAGTGCTCCCACTCACTTTCTTGTAAATACAGGCTTCACCGCAAGTCTGTATAAAACTATATGCTTTGATCAACTCATCAAAGCGTATATTCCAACTCCGAGATGCTTGCATCAGTCCATAAATGGATCGCTGCAGCTTGCACACTTTGTTAGCTCCCTTTGGTTCGACAAAACCTTCTGGTTGCATCATATACAACTCTTCTTCCAGAAATCCATTCAGGAATGCAGTTTTGACATCCATCTGCCAAATTTCATAATCATAAAATGCGGCAATTGCTAACATGATTCTGACAGACTTAAGCATCGCTACGGGTGAGAAGGTCTCATCGTAGTCAACCCCTTGAACTTGTCGAAAACTTTTTGCGACAAGTCGAGCTTTATAGACAGTAATATTACCATCAGCGTCAGTCTTTTTCTTGAAGATCCATTTATTCTCAATTGCTTGCCGATCATCGGGCAAGTCAACCAAAGTCCATACTTTGTTCTCATACATGGATCCCATCTCAGATTTCATGGCTTCGAGCCACTTTGCGGAATCTGGGCTCACCATCGCTTCTTCATAGTTCGTAGGTTCATCATGATCTAGTAGCATGACTTCCAGAATTGGATTACCGTACCACTCTGGTGCGGATCTCACTCTGGTTGATCTACGTGGTTCAGTAGTATCTTGTCCTGAAGTTTCATGATCATCATCATTAGCTTCCTCACTAATTGGTATAGGTGTCGCAGAAACAGTTTTCTGTGATGTACTATTTTCCAATAAGGTAGAAGGTACAATTACCTTATCAAGTTTTCTACTTTCCTCCCACTCACTTCTTTGAAGAGAAACTCCTTCTCTAGAAAGGATCCATTATAAGCAACGAATGTCTTGCCTTAGGATCTGTGATAGAAGGTGTACCCAACAGTCTCCTTTGGGTATCCTATGAAGACATATTTCTCCGATTTGGGTTTGAGCTTATCAGGATGAAACTTTTTCACATAAGCATCACAACCCCAAATTTAAGAAACGACTACTTTGGTTTCTTGCTAAACCACAGTTCAGATTGTGTCGTCTCAACGGACTTAGATGGTGCCCCCTTTTTTTAACGTGAATGCAGCTGTCTATAATGCATAACCCCAAAACGATAGTGGTAGATCGGTAAGAGACATCATAGATCGCACTATATCTAATAAAGTACGGTTATGACGTTCGGACACACCATTACACTATGGTGTTCCTTGTGGCGTGAGTAATGAAACTATTTCACATTGTTTTTAACTGAAGGCCAAACTCGTAACTCAAATACTCTTCTCTACGATCAGATCATAGAAACTTTATTTTCTTGTTACGATGATTTTTCACTTCACTCTGAAATTCTTTGAACTTTTCAAATGTTTCAGACTTATGTTTCATCAAGTAGATATACTCATATCTGCTCAAATCATCTGTGAAGATCAGAAAATAATGATACCTGTCGCGAGCCTCAATATTCATCGGACCACATACATCAGTATGTATGATTTCCAACAAATCTGTTGCTCGCTCCATTGTTCCGAAGAACAGAGTCTTAGTCATCTTGCCCATGAGGCATGGTTCGCAAGCATCAACTGATTCATAATCAAGTGATTCTAAAAGCCCATCATCATGGAGTTTCTTCATGCGCTTTACACCAATATGACCTAAACGGCAGTGCTACAAATAAGTTGCACTATCATTATTAACTTTGCATCTTTTGGTTTCAATATTATGATTATGTGTATCACTACGATCGAGATCCAACGAACTATTTTCATTGGGTGTGTAACCATGTAAGGTTTTATTCATGTAAACAGAACAACAATTTATTCTCTTACTTAAATGAATAACCGTATTACAATAAACATGATCAAATCATATTCATGCTCAACGCAAACACCAAATAACACTTATTTAGGTTCAACAGTAATCCCGAAATTATAGGGAGTGTGCGATGATGATCATATCAATCTTGGAACCACTTCCAACACACATCATCACTTCACCCTTAACTAGTCTCTGTTTATTCTGCAACTCCCGTTTCGAGTTACTAATCTTAGCAACTGAACTAGCATCAAATACTGAGGGGTTTGCTATAAACACTAGTAAAGTACACATCGATAACATGTATATCAAATATACTTATGTTCACTCTGCCATCCTTCTTATCCGCCAATCACTTGGGGTAATTCCACTTCCAGTGACCAGTCCCTTTGCAGTAGAAGCACTTAGTCTCAGGCTTAGGATCAGACTTGGGCTTCTTCACTTGAGCAGCAACTTGCTTGCCGTTCTTCTTGAAGTTCCCCTTCTTTCCTTTGCCCTTTTTCTTGAAACTGGTGGTCTTGTCAACTATCAACACTTGATGTTTTTCTTTGATTTCTACCTTCGTTGATTTCAGCATCACGAAGAGCTTGGGAGTTGTCTCCGTTATCCGTTGCATATTATAGTTCATCACGAAGTTCTACTAACTTAGTGATGGTGACTAGAGAATTCTGTCAATCACTATCTTATCTGGAAGATCAACTCCCACTTGATTCAAGCAATTGTAGTACCCAGACAATCTGAGCACATGCTCACTAGTTGAGCGATTCTCCTCCATCTTTTAGCTATAGAACTTGTTGGAGACTTCATATCTCTCAACTCGGGTATTTGCTTGAAATATTAACTTCAACTCCTGGAACATCTCATATGCTCCATGACGTTCAAAACGTCTTTGAAGTCCCGATTCTAAGCCATTAAGCATGGTGCACTTAAACTATCAAGCAGTCATCATATTGAGCTAGCCAAACGTTCATAACGTCTGCATCTGCAGGTCTATCACCTAGCGGTGCATCAAGGACATAATTCTTCTGTGCAGCAATGAGGATAAACCTCAGATCACGGATCCAATCCGCATCATTGCTACTAACATCTTTCAACACAATTTTCTCTAGGAACATATCAAAAATAAACACAGGGAAGCAACCACGCGAGCTATTGGTCTACAACATAATTTGCAAAATACTACCAGGACTAAGTTCATGATAAATTTAAGTTCAATTAATCATATTACTTAAGAACTCCCACTTAGATAGATATCCCTCTAATCCTCTAAGTGATCACGTGATCCAAATCAACTAAACCATAACAGATCATCACGTGAGATGGAGTAGTTTTCAATGGTGAACATCATTATGTTGATCATATCTACTATATGATTCACGCTCGACCTTTCGGTCTCCGTGTTCCGAGGCCATATCTGTATATGCTTGGCTCGTCAAGTATAACCTGAGTATTCCGCGTGTGCAACTGTTTTGCACCCGTTGTATTTGAACGTAGAGCCTATCACACCCGATCATCACGTGGTGTCTCAGCACGAAGAACTTTTGCAACGGTGCATACTCAGGGAGAACACTTCTTGATAATTTAGTGAGAGATCATCTTATAATGCTACCGTCAATCAAAGCAAGATAAGATGCATAAAAGGATAAACATCACATGCAATCAATATAAGTGATATGATATGGCCATCATCATCTTGTGCTTTGTGATCTCCATCTCTGAAGCACCGTCATGATCACCATCGTCACCGGCGTGACACCTTGATCTCCATCGTAGCATCGTTGTCGTCTCGTCAATCTTATGCTTCCATGACTATCACTACCGCTTAGCAATAAAGTAAAGCATTACATCGCGATTTCATTGCATACAATAAAGCGACAACCATATGGCTCCTGCCAGTTGCCGATAACTCGGTTACAAAACATGATCATCTCATACAATAAAATCAGCATCATGCCTTGACCATATCACATCACAACATGCCCTGCAAAAACAAGTTAGACGTCCTCTACTTTGTTGTTGCAAGTTTTACGTGGCTGCTACGGGCTTAAGTAAGAACTCATCTCACCTACGCATTAAAACCACAACGATAGTTTGTCAAATAGACTCCGTTTTAACCTTCTCAAGGACCGGGCGTAGCCACACTTGGTTCAACTAAAGTTGGAGAGACAGTCTTCCGCAAGCCATCTATGTGCAAAGCACGTCGAGGGAACCGGTCTCGCGTAAGAGTACGCGTAAGGTTGGTCCGGATCGTCTCGTCCAACAATACCGCCAAACCAAAGTATGACATGCTGGTAGGCAGTATGACTTGTATCGCCCACAACTCACTTGTGTTCTACTCGTGCAAATAACATCAAACCATAAAACCTAGGCTCGGATGCCACTGTTGGGGAACGTTACGCACACGCAAGATCATGGTGATGCATAGCAACGAGGGGGAGAGTCTGATCTACGTACCCTTGTAGATCGCAACGGAAGCGTTGACACAACGTAGAGGAAGTAGTCGTAAGTTTTCTTCCCGGTCCGACCGATCCAAGCACCGTTACTCTGGCACCTCCGAGTTCTTAGCACACGTTCAGCTCGATGACGTTCCTCGGGCTCCGATCCAGCAAAGCGTCGAGGAAGAGTTCCGTCAGCATGACGGCGTGGTGACGATCTTGATGTACTGCCGACGCAGGGCTTCGCCTAAGCACTGCAACGGTATGATCGAGGTGGAATTTGGTGGCAGGGGGCACCGCACATGGCTAAGGAACGATCTCAAGGATCAACTTGTGTGTCTTGGGGTGTCCCCTGCCTCCGTATATAAAGGATGAGAGGGGGAGGGCTGGCCGGCCAAGCTTGGAGGCGCAGGAGGAGTCCTACTCCTACCGGGAGTAGGACTCCTCCCCCCAATCCTATTCCTAATAGGATTCCCCAAAGGGGAAGAGAAAGAGAGAGGTGGCCGGCCCCTCTCCTAGTCCTAATAGGACTAGGGAGAGGGGGGGAGGCGCAGCCCTATGTGGGCTGCCCTCTCACCTTTCCACTAAGGCCCATGTTGGCCCATTTGGCTCCCGGGGGGTTCCGGTAACCCTCCCGGTAATCCGGTAAAATCCCGATTTCACCCGGAACACTTCCGATGTCCAAACATAGGCTTCCAATATATCAATCTTTACGTCTCAACCATTTCGAGACTCCTCGTCATGTCCGTGATCACATCCGGGACTCCGAACAACCTTCGGTACATCAAAATACATAAACTCATAATAACTGTCATCGTAACGTTAAGCGTGCGGACCCTACGGTTCGAGAACAATGTACATGACCGAGACACGTCTCCGGTCAATAACCAATTGCGGGACCTGGATGCCCATATTGGCTCCTACATATTCTACGAAGATCTTTATCGGTCAGACCGCATAACAACATACGTTGTTCCCTTTGTCATTGGTATGTTACTTGTCCGAGATTCGATCGTCGGTATCCAATACCTAGTTCAATCTCGTTACCGGCAAGTCTCTTTACTCGTTCCGTAATACATCATCCCGCAACTAACTCATTAGTTGCAATGCTTGCAAGGCTTAAGTGATGTGCATTACCAAGAGGGCCCAGAGATACCTCTCCGACAATCGGAGTGACAAATCCTAATCTCGAAATACGCCAACCCAACATCTACCTTTGGAGCCACCTGTAGTACTCCTTTATAATCACCCAGTTACGTTGTGACGTTTGGTAGTACCCAAAGTGTTCCTCCAGCAAACGGGAGTTGCATAATCTCATAGTCATAGGAACATGTATAAGTCATGAAGAAAAGCAATAGCAACATACTAAACGATCGGGTGCTAAGCTAATATAATGGGTCATGTCAATCAGATCATTCAACTAATGATGTGACCTCGTTAATCAAATAACAACTCTTTGTTCATGGTTAGGAAACATAACCATCTTTGATTAACGAGCTAGTCTAGTAGAGGCATACTAGTGACACTCTGTTTGTCTATGTATTCACACATGTACTATGTTTCCGGTTAATACAATTCTAGCATGAATAATAAACGTTTATCATGATATAAGGAAATAAATAATAACTTTATTATTGCCTCTAGGGCATATTTCCTTCAATAAGTTAGTCCCCAAAATAATATAAAATAGTATATTAATGCATATAAAACATCCAAGATAGTTAATATAATAGCATGGAACAATGAAAAATTATAGATACGTTGGAGATGTATCACCAAGTTGCAAGAGAAGATCAAGTCCCTCGTAGACAAGAAGAAGATCAAGCTGGTGGACTTGGTCGATGGCATGCTCCATCATCGCATCCTCCCAGTTTAGCTGTGGGAAAACCTAATGTGGGCGCGTAAGCCCGAGGATGTGCTGACAGTGCGGCACTTTGTACACACTGATCTGTCCAGGATGTGGATGGTATTGTTCAAGACGTCCAAGAACGAGTTCCCCAAGGTGTGTGCGGACTGTCGCTTCGATGCCGCTCACGACTCCCACGAGGTAACCAAGCCTTTATAGTATCTTATTTTGTTCTCCCTCTCTTTGTAGATCCTTCTATCAGAATGATCGAATTTATCCTTCCTTTCCCAGAAATGGAACCCCAAAGCACAGCTCATGGCGCTACCCGAGGAGGCAAGATCTCCTCAGCTCAAGGTGCCCTTGGCCGAGGAGCCATATGTGGTTCCGACCAAGAAGGGTAGGCGGTCGAAGGGGAAGGGCGGCCTGCAGATCCGAGATCCGTCGAAGGCCAGGTCTGAAGACTCTTACATCTCCTCTACCCACCTGGGGAAGAGGAGAAAGAAGATGACATGGGGGAAGGAGTACCTTCTCCTAAGAGGAAGAGGGCGGCGTCCAAGGACAACGACGAGGAGGAGGATCATTGGGCCCACAAAAGACTACACAAGGCCTCGGCTGAACCAGCTGGCCAATGGGCTGTGTCCGCCCAGGTCACTCTCTTTGAATCCTTGGAGGACGTCTTCACGTAGCCGCGTAGGATAAAGCCAGCACCCTGGAGGTATTCTTGATAGAACGCCCTCTATTCCTTTTTGGACACATATTTTGATGCATGATAGTTGACTCATCTTTTTCAGCCCGCAACATGTCCTCACTGGCGACATGGCTGAGGAAGATGGGCTCCATCCGCCCTTTAGGGTAGAAATTGGGTCCGTCAAGCACACAGTGCCCCCTTCGCTCTTGACGGTTTGGGGAAGTGACATCACGCTGGCCCCAAGCATCGACAACACAAGGACGGGCATCAGGGCTTCCTTGGTCGACGTCCAAACCTCGGCTGCCAAGGACCAAGGGTGAAGAAGTCCCCTTGGCCACAAGAGGCGGACTGAGATGAAAAGATTCCTCGGATTAGGTGACTCCGACGTCGTCACAGCGGCCGGAGGCCTCCATCCCCACCACCACGGTGGGTAGACCCGAGGTGTGCTACTTTTAATCTGCGTTGGTATTTCCCCAAAGAGGAGAGAATGACGTAGCACACCAGAGGTAAGTATTTCCCTCAGTTATGAACCCGAGGTTATCAATCCAGTAGGAGAACCAAGCTGTCGGCGTTATGGGAACGGGGGTCCCCAGACTTGCCTGCTTGCGGCCCGCGGCGTGGCTCCACCAGCGGCCTTGTACGGCCCATATCACCAGCAAACACTCAAGACCCTCGCAAGGGGCCATGCCTCACGAGGCGGATGACGCAAGACCTTCTCAGGGGCGGCCTCACCAGGCTAGCTCGCGAGGGGCGGAGAGATCAAGGCAAGGGACACCTCACGAGGTTTCTGTGACGCAAGCCATGACGACTGGGGCCAGGCGGGCGCCAGCGCGCAGTGTCCCCATTTCCCCTTTGGTGTTAAAGAGGCAAGCGCGGGCGAGGAGTCCTGAGGCATCATGCAAAGGTTTCCATATCGGTGCAACAAGACCGAGACCAGCGGGACGGCAGGATGGAGGTCACCATGGAGCCCAAGACAGCGTCACCACTAGAGCCTTTGGCAGGCGAAGACTACTTTTGTCAGGATAGCTTGTACTAGTTGTCCCCCTTCAAATTAGCCGTTGTGGGGTCCCTTCCCGCTCAATATTTGGGAAGAGGACCAGGGCCTCTATAAATAGGACTAGCCACCACCATAGGCGGGGGACAGAGCTCATCTTGGACAGGATCGATTCCACCAAGGCCACCACACTACACTACAAAAAAATACACTTCCATGATGATACGTGTTT
Organism: Triticum monococcum; assembly: GCA_034509565.1. Classification (NCBI taxonomy): domain Eukaryota; kingdom Viridiplantae; phylum Streptophyta; class Magnoliopsida; order Poales; family Poaceae; genus Triticum; species Triticum monococcum. The sequence continues at coordinate 356,567,056 of CM067845.1, read as the reverse complement.
GTCACAGTAGGTCATGTTTTCTGTCATGCATGTACATCCATCAAAAATTTAGGACAGAATCAAGATAGTCATACATGTGTTGTCGTAGAAGTGTTCCATGACATTACCAAAATTATCATCACAGAAGTGTCCACTTGCATGACGATAAATCGTGCGTCACAGAAGTGCTTTCGCCAAGGGTGACCGACACGTGGCATCCACCGTAACGGAACACCGTTAAGCTATCGGGTCTGGTTTTGGATCCGATAACCCGTTAACAGCTCAGACCAATGGGGATTTTCCATGTGTAAAATCATCATTAGTTGTAGGAAACACGTGTCAGCTCCGTGTTGGCACAGGTGTCACTCATCCAATGGGCGAGATGCGCCTATGATATGTTAACACGTGGACCGACCCGAAAGTGGCCCATAAAGTTTAAATGGGCCGGCCCAACTAAGGGCCATAAGATTTTGTGGACCATAATGGGCCGGCCCAGCTAAAGGCCCACAAGATTTTGCGGGCCATAATGGGCCGGCCCAGCTAAAGGCCCACAACATTTTTGCAGGCCATAATGGGTCGGCCCAGGTGAAGGCCCACAAGATTTTTGTGGACCATAATGGGCCGGCCCAGCTAAAGGCCCACGAGATTTCACCGACATTAATGGGCCGGCCCAGCTGTAGGCCCACAAGATTTTGAGGACCCTAGTAGGCCGGCCCATTAACTGGCTGGCATGTTTTGGGCCAAATGTCGGCCCATATTTGATCCGGTCCATTAATGGCCTGCCATGTTCCGGGCCTAATAATGGCCCATATAAGATTCGGCCCGTTAAAAGCCTACCACGTTCTGGGCCAAATTACGGCCCAGATTAGGTCTGGACCTTTAAGAGGCTTTTGGCTAAATTATGGCCCATATCAGATTCGGCCTGTCAACTAGACTCTATGCTTTTGGGCCCACTTGCTAAAGGCACATTTAGTAATTCGGCCTGATATTAGTTTCGGCCTGTTAAGGGCCCGTTTAACATTTCGACCCTATATTAATTTCGGCCTGTTAAAAGCCCGTCATATAGTTGGGCCTAACTACGGCCCGGTTTGCATCCGGCCTGCTCGCAGCCGACAATCTAATTGGGCCAAACAAGGACCGAGACAATTTTGGCCTGCTATAAGCCCATGATTTGATTGGCATATTCATGGGCCAGGGTCTATTTCAGCCTGCTGCCGGCCCGTGAGCTGTTCGTCACGTTTCAGGCCCAACCTACTTTTCAGCCTCCTAAAGGCCCATTGAGTTTTCTTGGGAAAATAGGGCCGACGGTTTACTCGGCCTATTAAAGGACCAAATCTACTAGTGGGTCACTTTACATTTAGGCCTATTATCGGACCAAGATGACGAGGCCCGTGATGCGGATCATACATGGTGATTTGCATGACGGCCCGATTATGTACCATAATTTTACGGTTAGGCCATTTTACTACGAAGACAGGATATATATAGAGTAAAGTAACTGTAGCATCGTGAATAAAGAAAAAAAACCTAGACAATAAAATAAAGAAATTACGTCATATTACATCCACTGGGCATCAAAGTTCGCCATTATGATAATAAAGCACAAGCAGACAGCAGATTACATACACTGGGCATCAAAGATCGCCACCAGTGCAACTAAACATGCCGCCAAAATAATATACAAAACCGACAGCACTTCAATAGAGTTCAAGAAAGGTTAGCCCTGCTCGGGAGCTGCAGCGCAAGCAGCTGAGCAAGTTGGTGAGACTGCACTTATTTGACACTTATATCCTCCTCACTCTGAAAGATAAACAAGCAGACAAATGACAGGTTTTGCACATATAAGTATCAGCGCTAACAATTCATCACATTTCTTACTGACGAATAAAGTGATACAGTTTAAAATAGCATTAACACAAGATGGTATTGTTCAGGTCAAGACATGGCAGGAAATGACATTGTGAAGGAGTTGGCAGCTTCACGACACCATTGGATTACAGATCAAGAACTCATAAGTATCAATGGTTAGTGTGTTGTCAATTTATCCCATTTCATATTGGCAAAATAAGATCACTTGCTCTGTATAGTTTAATTTACATGGTATGAAGAAGGAACTTGGTTGTATAACTGAAAACTTAAATTGAGAAGGACAAACTTTTGTTTATGAACTGGAGTACATAATAAACTTTAAACATGCAATTTGATGCAAACACCAAAAATAAATAGCTATTGCTGTCATGCCTAACCAAATATACACAACAAGGTTTGAACGCTTGAGAAGGACAAACTTACATTATTGGTGAAGGCAGGCTCTATAAAGCCCTTGTCGATGCTGATGGGGGGGGGGGATTCAAGAAGTTTACCACAAAATCTTCTTCATAAGCATTGCCTTTATTCTACATTTTGTTAATTGTAAATATAGATGTGACAATATAATAAAAAATGGAGAATATTTAAGATAAGATGAAGAGTGATGCTACATAACCAAGTAGCTATAAATGTAAGTACAGCTATACAAGCAAAAGGTACAGCCAAGAGCAATGTAGAGCTAAACTTCTTCAGTACCATTGGTGTTATCCGACCTTATGGTAAGAGTAAATATAGATCTGATGTGTAGAAAATGGAGGGCAAAGGAAAATAAGCTATAGAGTGATGGTACATGAACAACTACCTGTCAATATAAGTACACTGATAAAGGACAACATGTACTTACAAGAACAATGCAGGGCTAAAAAATTTCATTTGCCTTGGATATATTCTACACTAATGTAACCATTCATACAGATGAGATAATTTGGAGCGAACAATTGATAAGCAAGCTATCATGCATACTGCTGTCACATAATGAACCAGGTATGTATGCAAGTACAGTGATATAGGACAACAAGTACTAACAAGAGCAAAGTAGCGGGCATCATATTTGCGATGTCTTGTCGTTCTTTTCAAACCGGAATTCTTTTTCGAGCAGATTTCCTACAAAAAAGATCCGTAAGGCACATGCGGAAAAGTAGAAGTTCAAATTGTCATGCGATATCATAGACAGCACCTCGTCCTCCGAATGAGACCAGTGCATAACAAGGTTTTTATATTCAATGTCTTCTAAATTTAGCAAAGGAGACTTCACCAAAAAATCATTTATAGACTTGCCATCAAAGTGTGATTTCCTCAGGTAACACCAATACTGCTGCAATGCTTCCTTGAAAAGCGCAAGCAACCTTTGCTCGTCATGCCTATCCAGATTGACCCTCGCCTACTTACAACAATGTAATGTAAATCATTGATGTGTTCAATCAGCAGAAAACAGGAAAATAATCACCATGAATAATAGCACTTACACATAAGTGGGACAGGAAGATGTGAAAATGGTGTTTGTCTTCACTATAATCTTCCCATGATGGGAATATATGCACGTAGTCCCTAACAACATTGAAAGCATTGTCTTTTGAACTGGGAATAACTGGAATGGGGTTCCAATCTGCAGGAATTAGCCGTCTCTGCAGTTGGGATAGGTCTTTGACCGGTGGAATTGCTGTACTTTTTGCTGGAGCGGGATTTCCTATGGTATGGCTGGTGCTATGGCAACTGAAATCGGCATACCTTTTGCTGGAGTGTAGGTCATGTGTGGTGCGGCTAGTGGTGTGGCTAGTGAAGTATGGGTACAGTCTACTGGAGTCGGTCCTACGTTTTGTGTCACTGGTTGGACAGGCAATATAAGTGGGATGTTGTCTGATTTCTCCGACACAACCATGCTTTTCAGGGACTTTGCTGGTGCTCCTTCAGGTTCGGCAATCACCCTCTTCCTTTTTGATGTCCGGTGCACAAGAACAATATTTGACTGGAAAAACATGGTATGGTGACAGATGGAAAATGTATTGATAATGGATGTTCATGGCATCTCGACATATATGATTTGTAAACTAAGTAGATGGTGGTGCAACAAACTAGAAGAAATGCAAGACAACATATGCAAGATACGCGAATCAATAAAACCTTGCCAAATTAGAACAGGCACCTTGATGGGTGAACAGGACAGGCCATCTGCCTTTGACTCCTCGAGGTTAGAATAGTCATTAGGATCATATTCTAAACAAGAATCAACAGGTGGGGAGCGTATGAGTTTCATTGCATCCAGAATGGCACTCAATGCCTTGGTGCCAATTTTGTAAGTCATTGCGGTGTTTAGCTTCAAGAGTGGACTGCTGCTAGTGCGACAGAAAGCAGCTACACAGATCATGGTGTAGATATAACGGGAAAACCGTAAGCATTAGAGTAAAATTAGCAAAGTGGAACTTGCTAGAATATATGTGCTAGTATTGCCGGTACGGCTAGAAAGGCTTCGGATACCAGCTCTCTTCAATTGAAGGTGCGGTACTGTTAATATCAGTGTAACTCTCAAAGGCGACACAGCTCCCCGCATTTCCTTGCTATTCTTATAGGATTCAAGTGGGCAGGCCACTAAAAATCCTATTCCCATGTTTACAAAATCCTACGAATCAAAGAGGCCCGAAGAGTTCAAAGTGTCCATACCAACCGACCGTATAGACCTCTACACTGCAAATGCCCCTGCTCATCTTCACTACAAGGAACATATTGTACTACTATCATACTTCCTCCATTCCAAAATATAAGTCTTGGTAGAGATTTCCACTATGGATCACATACACATGTATCCAGATACATTTTAGAGTGTAGATTCACTCATTTTGCTCCATATGCAGTCCATGGTGGAATCTATACAAAGACTTGTATTTAGGAACGGAGAGAGTACTTATTAAAGAAGAACGGAAGAGGAACATGCTAAAGAAGAGCAAGCTGATTTTGGATAATAAAATGTTCGTTGCGCAGTGCCCACACATGATGAACCAGAACGCATTGAGAAAGCAACTCCATGTTGTCTCTCTATATGTGGTGCACGTGCTTTTTTGAAAGTAAAGTAGGAACATTAGCTGACCAATTAAATGTTATCTGCTTTAGTAATATCAGCATCATATCAGATTCGTACTTGAGCAACAAGTTTGGAATTATGAGTGGCATGTTGTTTAGCTTGATGGATTCAGGAGCAGTGCTAAGCAGGTACGATGATGGTACTGAATATAAAGGCATGTCTACATGCTATTGCGTGACTTTTGTCATTTGGGTCAGTCGACCATTTCAGGTGGTTGGATGAAGATCCTACGTCTCCTAACCCTTCTTCTTCCTCGTCTCTGATTCTTCCCATACAAAACACCACACGGGCCGCCGGCCGGACCACTGGTCCCCATCGCCTGTGTTCCTCCGCCACACCCACCCCCACCCCTGCCCACCCGCGTCGAGTTTTCTTCGTTCTGCGAGGCCCCACCACCGCCCCCTCCCCCCCACAAGCAAAGTCCCCACCCGAGCCCCTTCGTTCGCACCGGCGAACTCCGGTGAGCTCAGAAAAAATCGAATGACCCAATTTTGAAATTTAGTCTACTGTGATTTAACTAGTGTGGAATATAAAAGGGGAAAACCATAAGCATTGGGAGTATAGTGTTGAGCGTGCCATGGCGGATCTAAAGGTGCAAACCGGACAAAGGCAACTTCGCAACAAATGTTTGCTTTCAACTAGCAAGGAAGTGATGGACAAGAAATCAGAGTAAAGCATTGGTGATCTATTTTCTTGCTGCGATAAATAAGTTGAGCAGATACGAAAGAGTACCGCCTCTGGTGCAGCGCCGTGTATGCATCTGCTGAGATTTTGACGATGCTGCAGTAGTGATGGATGTCGACTGCGTGGAAGCAGATCTAGGAGGGTACACGGTGGTGGCGGGGCACGGTGGACGAGAGGGTTGTAGGAGCGGCGCCGGCAAGGTGGACGATGGCGGGGATGATGCGAGAGGACGGGATGCTAGGATCCCGATCCAAATCCATGGATGAGAGAAGTTGATCTCTTGTAATGGACGTCGGCGTCGGGGTATCAGCTCCGGCATGGTGGAGGAGGACGGCGGTGGATGGGGTGGCGGACGGAGGAGGCTGGGGTGGAGAGGGTGTTTTGGCGCCCACGAAGTACGAATGGGGAAATGGAGGTGGAGAGGAAGGGGGAAGCATGTCTTCAGGGCGCCCTTGTCTCAAATGCGAGGAAATTTACAAACTTAGCCCCCATTTCAAATTTCCTACATCACAGCAATATTAGTCAGTTGGGATAGGACGGTAATCTCGCATACACCAAATTTGCCGATGAGAGTTTGTTTTTGGCGCCCACCGTGTATGAATAGGGGAGGGAGTCGATTTCGGTCAAGGACACACTGTGTTTTGGCGCCCACCTTGTATGAATCCGGGTGAGAGGTGGTTATGTCACGTTTGAGTGAAATTACAAATCTACCCCTATTGAAACCTATAGAAATCGAGCAGATAGGCTTTGCGTGGCAGGGATAGGCAGTTGTAATTTCCATCTCACAGATTTTGGTTTCGGGCGGTTACTGCGACTTTCCCCGCTTCGTTCAAATTTTGCAGAGTGCACGTTTACCATGCCAACTCAATTCGAATCCCGTTTGTATTCTAATTTTTTCAGGCGGGATCCATTTTCGATTGGAATAAAATTCTATATACATCATTTTTTTATATATACTTTCAAAAGCACAACATCCTTTATACATAAATATGGTTTACAAATGGCATGATCTCAGATTCATAAGGTTGTATCCATCAATTCGAATTTTCAAATATTTGAAACCACTTTATGTTGAAATCCAATGTATGCATTCCTCGCTAATTGTCTCCAATTAATGTGTGTTTCATGTGGGTATTTTACTTCTCAAACATGTATAATGTGTTTCACACATGCAACATATAGTGTAATCCCATTTAGACATTAATTGCATATAAACCATGCATTGTTTCTAATTAAAGAATCTATGGATCACCAATATTGATAAACTATATAACATTACACGTGCCCCCAAATTCATATGAATATGCTTGTTTGATACACCAATTTGCGTTATGATATTATAGATGTCATGATCTCCACTTTAAATATTTGAATCCCATTTAATCCAGATATTCCTCTCATATAACTATCACTCATGCTTATATAGGACTATCTCTCTAGACCTATACGTGTTCATCGTCTCTTGGGTATCTCTCGTGCTACCTATAGGTCGACAATGATATTTTATCTTCGTAACACACTGACGGTACTCTCTCCCTAGACCTTCATCACTCTATCTCTCTCTCTAAGTATATCTCGCTCCCTGCTATGTGTCTGTAACTATGATTCTCCATGTGGAATCTCTTTCTCTCACACAAACACAAAACTTTGTCTTCCGGGGTCTCATTTCTCTCTACTATTCCCCTGTGTGCCACTCGCACACCCCTCATACAGAGATGTCTTTCGCTCCTTAGGTATGAGAACCTACGACTCTTCCTCTTAAATATCTCTTTCTCACACACAAACACAAACTCTCTCTCCAAGAGTCTCATATATCTCTACTGTTCTCTTATATGTTGCTCACACACTCTCTCTCTCCCTAGAGATATCTTGCTTTCCCTCATATGTTTCTCTAGCTATCACTCTCGTTTTTAAATATCTTACTCTCTCGCAGACACAAAACTCCGTCTCTCGGGATCTCATTTCTCTCTGATATTTGGTTGAATGTGAGTCACATGCACCCTTTCTTCATCTCTCTCACACCCACACCCATAACTCAGCCTTCTGATCCACTCGACTCCTATCTCTAACGCACACTAGCTAGCATCTTTATATTTCTATTTATCTATTTCTCCTTCAACTTTCTTTCATTTATAGGTTGATCTCTTTTGCACAATCGTTGTGCCTTACTCCCTCTGCTCGCCATAGATGCATGCTCCATCCCACGCCACTATCTGTTAAAGACAAAAACACATGCTCAATTGCCGGGCCTTCTTCCCTGTATTCTCGCATGCATGCATATTGTCATATCGATCTGTCTCTCTCTCATATCGTTGATCTTAGCTTATGACTTATGTCTTCTTTCTTTTATCTCGATCATGCGCACGCACACACACGCACACACATCCCACGTATACATGTATACCTCTCACACATGCATGTTGAAGGTCTCTATGTCTCCATACGCAGTTAATTACCCTCAACCCTAACGCGACATCGAATCGTTCTCTTCTTGTGTGCACATAACTTCCGCCTGGATGGGTAAAACACACACTCACACTTAACAATCTCCTTGTAGCTAACCCCCCTCTCACTCTTCCCCTATATCCCCGAAACCAATAAGACCTTCCCTTCATTTAATTCCCGCCTACATGCACCATCGATATATAGTAGTCTTCCTCAGTGTCTCTCGAGCAAACACGTTCTCTCGATGTCGACTACTCTCACGCGCACACACCTTCCTCGGTGTGTTTTCAAGTAAAAGACCGTAGACGGAATTAGTCTCGATGGACTAAAGGAATCCGTAACTCGTGGGTAAAGAGTACACCCTCTGCAGAGATTATATCTATTCGAATAGCCGTGTCCATGGTTAAGGACTACAGTCTGGGATGGGTCAAGTGTCGGTCTTAGTGTCGGTCTTCGGAGGAAAAACTGCTAAACCAGAACATGGATCATGACTTGTGACTGATGATGATTATGATTACTATTATTATGGACTAACCATTTACATTATTCAAATTATTGGGTATCCCTGGGACAGTTCTACCTCCTGGATATTCACTGTGACTACTCTCAGATAAGCTCTTTATGTGGTGTCGCGGAGATGCCCGACTGTGGCATGCTTGTTATTCATTTACTTTGTAAGCACTTTATGTGGTGTCGCTCAGACGCCCGACTGAGGCATGCTTTATATTATTATCCTTTTGAGGCGTCGCTTCAGACACCCGATCGGTGCATTCTATTCCTACTCCCTTATTGCATATTCATGTTGTATATGAATAACCTGCTTGCGTGCATCATGGATTCTTATTTGGTGAATGACGTTGTGATCATAAAATATTTCAGAGCATAATTATCAATTGTTATACTACACCTGTGTTCATAATGTTTGCGAGTACATTCAAAGTACTCACTGGCTTGTCCCTGGCTATTGTCTTGGCCAGATTTCTTGCATGGAGAGGAGCGTCGCGATGACAGCCCCGGAACCTACGCAATGGTGATAGCAGCCTCGCGAAGATAGGAGTTATCCTGGTCAGCTGTTCCTGTGGGAAATGGAGCCCCATAGACGCTGGTGAACCACAAACCGCTTCCGCCGTCAACCACTAGAAACCATTTGTTGTACTCATAGGCCAGAATGGTCTTGTACTACACATTTTGTATTTTGCTTGGAGTTTCCGTATCAAGTTGGCGTCTCATCAGCTAATAGTATTCCTGGGGCTGGTGAGCCCAAGGGCCATTTTCTGGGAAATTAATATCCCGAAAATCCGGTCCTCACACCCGTATGATAAACAATCACCTTAATTTACTTGTATAACATGGACAAATTTCACTTACTTTAGTAGTTGACAAACTTATCATCTGTACCATTATAAAAAAACCGAGTTGGTGATGATGGTGTGCCTGCCATCTTGTAATATAGACAGTCTGATCTATATCTGACGGATAGAAAGCAAACTATGATAATTTTACAAAAGATAGCCGCACCTCTCTCCACATCCTTATCTCCCACACCTCATTGCTGTCTCCGGAACAATCTAGCATGGTGGCCGCTGCCGCCTGTCGGCACCATCCATCCCCATGCCTCCGCCCATTCTGACCACCAGTCACCACCACGCTTCACTCCTCCTCACCTTATCTCTCATCTTTCATTTTTTCGATGACATTCTCGAGATACCAGTTTTCCGATAAAATTCTCGAAATATCATTAGTTTTTACACATGGGATTACTCCTGCATGGGTAAATCACAACATGTGTTTTGTAAAAAAATGCATATTGATGTTCTGTGCAATGTACGAGCATCTTGCTTGTAATTATATAACGCAAATCACGAGCAGGAAGTGACAATTGTTTTACACAACCACGTTAACATGGCCACGTAAATCACTAGCTAAAGTAAATACATTATACTTATATCCCGATGCAAAAGGTTGAGTACACGTCCGAAGAGTAGAGTCGCACACACGCACTCTGTCTCTCAAAATCACACACACACACACACCAGTTATGTGACGCGCACTTAAGCAGACACGTATGTTACAATTTGTGCACCTGCGGGTACACGTGATGCTGCGCATTTGTTTAAGCCGAACGGCGAACCCAAACAGTAGTTGCATTCATTCCCTTCCCACCACCTCTTCTCTGGTCGCCGTCGCCCGGTAGCCATGGCCCGGCCCAAGGTAACAACATACGCCATATGATGAAGCTATGTACCTAGGGTAGGGTCATGGACCTGTCCGACATACCCTCCCCAAGGACATCTCTACAAAGAATCGGAGGCAGTTGAAGAGAAACCATTGTCCACTCGACCATGAAGATGTGCTCACTCGACCACCTTGAAGACACTCGACCACCTTGAAGACACTCGACCACCAGAAGATGAGAAACTCTCCACTCTGCAACGGTCAAGACTTAGGCCATAGCTTTATGGGCATTTATAACACTTTACTGCAGACATTACCAGTAACGCCCCTCCTTTATGAACATTGAACCCTGTGTAACGGAGGGGAGCTGGGGTCCTGGTGCACTCTATATAAGCCACCCCCCTCCTCTGGGACAAGGGTTCGCACTTTTGTCAACTCACACACACACATATAATCCAGTCGACCGCCTCAGGGCACCGAGACGTAGGGTTGTTACTTCCTGCGAGAAGGGCCTGAACTCGTAAAACTTGTGTGTACAACTACTCCATAGCTAGGATCTTGCCTCCTCATAGCTACCCCCCATTCTACTGTCAGTCTTAGACCCACGACAGTTGGCGCCCACCGTGGGGCAGGTGTCTTAGCGACTTATTGGAGAAGTTGCAATTTTTCCGATCCCCTTCATCATGGTTCCAGGCGGACGTTTGGCTGAGGGCCGCGAGATCCGTCTCGGGCGCTCGTGTTTGTCGTTGATGACTCCGCTTGGCTCCTGGAGGCACCACTCGACTGTAACACCCCAGACACACCTGCCGGCGGTTGTTACTCCTGGCGGGATCTAGACTGGCCCCACAGATCAATACTAGTCTTTTCTGCGCACTTTGTCCTCACTCATGCGCACCCGGGGGCAACTTCCCGGTCGGTCACCCATCCTGACGCTACTCCAAGCTGAGCACACTTAACTTTGGAGTTTTGTCCGAATGGGCTCCCAAAAAAGAAGGAATTCCTTATTGATATGAGTAGTCTATCATTCCTAATAAGCCAGGCCATCACATGCACCCCCACTCAGAGGAACCGACGTCCTCGTCGGGCCACAGGAACGTTCCCTCTTGGCACATACGTCTGTGCTTCTAGTCCAGTACATGTGTCATGTCGGGTGCCACGACGGGTCACAAATGTCATGAACAACATGACCACGCACCTGTCCGCAACCATCCGTGTAACCGCAAGGGTCTGCTCTGATACCAACTTGTAACACCCCGGACACACCTGCCGGTGGTTGTTACTCCTGGCGGGATCTAGACTGGCCCCATAGATCAATACTAGTCTTTTTTGCGCACTTTGTCCTCACTCATGCGCACCCGGGAGCAACTTCCGGGTCGGTCACCCATCCTGACACTACTCCAAGCTGAGCACGCTTAACTTTGGAGTTCTGTCCGAATGGGCTCCCGAAAAAGAAGGAATTCCTTATTGATATGAGTAGTCTATCATTCCTAATAAGCCAGGCCATGACATCGACGCCGACGCGCTCCCCGCCCGCGAGGCACTGCACTTTCGCGCGTGCGTCCGCGGCGTCCTCATGCGGCAACCGTCGACCCAGTACTAGTCGACTCCAGCAGCTTTCCCCCTCCCTGCGACCCACTGGAGCAAGCTTACCGGTCGGTCGAGGCTTCAGCGGTGGGTGAAGCATGAGGGGGCCCGCCAATGGGCCACCCCTCAAGTCGCGGCGATCGAGCCCGACGAATCTCTCTACGGCATGTTCGATCTGTCGACTGGCTCCATAGAGACCGCATCCAAGTGCGGCAGCAATGACTCGGCGGCGGAAGTCCTGATGCTCAATGGACCACGCAGTCCTCCTGGCTTCAATCGTGAAGACGGAGGTGACGGGAATGGCGATCCGTCGCGCGTTCACGAGGAGTACCGCCCTGAACCTCTCTCCTCGCAGCAGAGGGAAGATCTTCATCGCTGGAACATCGATGCCCTGCACACTCCTATAGTTGGAGAAACCCCCGAGGCCCAGGCCTTGGAGCAGGCGCACTTGGCCAATCTGGCTGAGCGCACTCAACTGGAGAAGCTCCAGCGCGCACTCGACGATCGCGCTCGACAACGTGCTCCTGAGTCCAGTCGACGCCAACTTTTTCCACCTCCAACTCAGGTATACCGAACCCCGATCCAGAATCTAGCTACTGCTGCCCGGACAGCGGAGTCGATCCAACCCTCCCAGTCAGAAGCTGGTCGAGGTCTGGTGCAGATCCGAGCCTTGCTCCGGGCGGCGGGAGAGCATAATATAGTTGTATCTCAGTCGCGGGATAGGACCAAGCAGATCCGTGATGGCAGACACAGTTCAGTCGGCCCATAGCCCAAGATCGCCTCCGAGGCGTCAGGGACGTGGGGATCGACGAGATCAGTATAGAAACCGAGAGCAGTATGATCGCCGAGTCGATCGTGATGATCGCCATCGAGTGCCCACACCTCCCCCGAGGAGCGGGTCGTACGTGCCTCGGCAGCATGAAGACAGACGCCCTCACGGTGTTGGGCGAGGTATTCCAATCGACCCCAGGGAGCCAGGCTTTGATGCGAGATCTATTCTCGTGCAGGGCTTGGTCGACAGAAATAGAGCTCACCGGGAGGGCCATGATGGAGGTCCACAAACTAGCAACAGGGTGCATGTCTCTGGTCCAGAGTGCTTCAGCATAGCCATTAGAGCTGCGGTGATTCCCCACAACTTCAGGTTGGCGTCTAGAGTTAGTAAGTTCACCGGGGAGTCCAAGCCTGACACTTGGCATGAAGACTACCGAGTGGTTGTCCAGATTGGTGGCGGAAACACCTTCCTCTGATGTTAGAGAGCTTGGCTAGAGCGTGGCTGAATCAGTTAGCACATGGCAGCATCTATACTTGGGAAGATCTCGCCCGAGTGTTTGTCAGAACATTCGAGTGCACGTGCAAACGGCCGGCAGGTTTGACAGAGTTGTAGTGTTGTGTTCAGAAACCGAATGAAACTTTGAGGGATTATATCCAGAGATGGATCACCCTGCACCACACAGTAGAAGATGTGTCAGATCATCAGGCAATTTGTGCCTTTAAGGAAGGCGTCAGGTATCGAGAGTTGAATATGAAATTCGGCCGGACAGGGAATATGACTCTGGCTCGGATGATGGAAATTGCCACCAAGTATGGCAATGGTGAAGAAGAAGAGCGGCTCCGGAGTGGCAAGCACAAAGCAGTCGCCCACGAAGCCGGAGGAGGAAACTCCGGTCGGAAACAGAAGCACAAGGCCGAGCCAGCTGCTTCGGGTGAAGCCTTGGCTTTGGTTCAAGGAAAGTTCAAGGGGAAGCCCAAAGGGCCGTGGAACCCCAAGAAAGTAAAAGATCAAGATGGAAATGATGTGTTGGATCTGCCGTGCCATATCCACACCAAAAAAGATGAAGAAGGTAACTTCATTTACCCAAAGCACACCACTCGGCAGTGTCGGCTCCTAATCTAGAAGTTCCGAGAGAAACAGCCCAAGGAAAAAAGAGAAGGAGGCAGACAAGGCTGAGGATGACGATGGTTATCCCCACGTGAATTCCACTCTGATGATTTTTGCTGCCGTTGAGAGCAAAAGTCGATTGAAAGTCATCAACAGGGAAGTGAACATGGTCGCTCCGGCGACACCCAGTGACTTGAAGTGGTCGCAGACTGCCATTACATTCGACCAGTCTGATCATCCAGCGCACATCGCCACCCCCTGGGAGGCAAGCACTGGTGGTTGACCCAGTGGTCGAAGGCACTCGACTGACAAAGGTCCTGATGGACGGTGGCAGTGGCCTGAACATACTGTATGCAGAAACGTTGAAAGGGATGGGCATTCCTATGTCCAGACTCAGTGAAAGCCATATGAGTTTCCATGGTGTCATTCCAGGCAAGAAGGCTGCATCCCTCGGTCAGATTGCACTCGACGTGGTTTTCGGTGATTCCAAAAATTAACGCAAAGAAAATTTGACGTTTGAAGTTGTGGATTTCTAGAGTGCTTATCATGCAATTCTGGGCAGGCCCGCTTATGCACGATTTATGGCTCGACCATGTTACGTGTACCTCAAACTGAAGATGCCTGGTCCCAGAGGAGTGATCCCTATCTCTGGCAATCGGAAGAAGGCGGAAGAGTGCTTCCAGAAGGGCTCAAAGATCGCTGATGCCCAGATGGCCATGGTAGAATTGCAAGAATACCAGAAAAATGCAAATCCCAGTGACTTGCTGCGAGCCAAGAAGCCAGCCGCAGAATCAGCATTCTAGTCGTCTGGTGAAACGAAGTCAATTCACATTCACCCGACAGATCCCAATGCTGCTCCGACTCACATTTCGGCTTCACTCGACTCCAAATAGGAAGAAGCGCTCATCCAGTTCCTCCGTGAGAACTGGGACATCTTTGCATGGAAGCCTTCTGACATGCCGGGTGTTCCCAGGGAACTGGCTGAGCATCGTTTGTGAGTCGACCCGAAGGTGAAACCAGTCAAAGAACATCTTCGACGGTCCACCGTCCAGAAAAGAAAGGCAATCGGGGAAGAGGTGGCTCGACTTTTGGGAGCTGAGTTTACCCGAGAGATTTACCACTCCGAGTGGTTAGCCAATGTTGTCATGGTCCCAAAGAAAGACGACTCACTTCGCATGTGCATCGATTTCAAGCATATCAATCGGGCATGCCTGAAAGATCACTTTCCTCTCCCTCACATCGACCAGATAGTCGACTCGCCTGCAGGGTGCGAGCGTTTGTCCTTTTTGGACGCCTACTCTGGTACCACCAGATCCGTCTGTATGGACCCGACGAAATAAAGACAGCTTTTATCACCCCGTTTGGGTGCTTCTGTTATGTCACAATGCCATTCGGTTTGAAAAACGCCGGAGCCAGATTCATGCGGATGATTCAGAAGTGCCTGCTCACTCAGATCAGTCGGAATGTGGAAGCATACATGGATGACATTGTGGTCCAGTCACGTAAAGGTTCCGACCTACTGACTGAGCTTGCTGAAAGCTTTGCCAACCTCAGAAGGTATGATATCAAGCTCAATCCATCAAAGTGCATGTTTGGAGTTCCAAGCGGAAAGTTACTCGGTTTTCTTGTTTCCGAACGAGGAATCGACGCTAACCCAGAGAAAGTAGGTGTTATACTCCGAATGAAATGCCATGTGCGTGTGCATGACGTCCAGAAGCTTACTGGTTGCTTGGCCGCCCTGAGTCGATTCATTTCTCGCCTCGGTGAAAAGGCGCTGCCTCTTTACCGACTAATGAAGAAATCGGACGAGTTCGAGTGGACCCCAGAAGCTGATGCAGCATTCGCAGAGCTAAAAGCCCTGCTTTCCACCCAGCCGATGCTTGCTGCTCCAATCAGCAAAGAGCCTCTACTGCTTTATATAGCAGCCATCGTACAAGTCATCAGTATGGTACTTACGGTCGAACGAGAAGAGGAAGGAAAAGCTTATAAGGTTCAACACCCAGTTTATTATATTTCTGAAGTCTTGACCCCGTCAAAGCTGAGATATCCTCATTATCAAAAGCTTGTCTATGGGATTTACATGACCACGAAGAAGGTTGCACACTATTTCTCAGATCACTCTGTTATAGTCGTCAGCGACACTCCATTGTCAGAGATTCTGCACAACAGAGATGCAACTGGTCGAGTGGCCAAATGGGAAATTGAACTCCTTCCCCTGGATATCAAGTTTGAGGCAAAGAAAGCTATCAAGTCCCAATCAATAGCAGATTTCCTCGCCGAGTGGATCGAACAGCAACTGCTGACTCAAGTTCACTCTGAGCACTAGACCATGTTCTTTGACGGATCCAAGATGCTGAACAGTTCTGGTGCTGGAGTAGTTCTGGTATCCCCCTAAGGAGATAGGCTCATATATGTCCTCCAGATTCACTTTGATTCCTCCAACAACGAAGCAGAATATGAAGCACTCATGTATGGGTTGCGCATGGCCATTTCACTCGGTGTCCGTCGCCTCATGGTCTATGGCGACTCAGATTTGGTAGTTAATCAAGTGATGAAGGAGTGGGACTTCAGAAGCCCAGCCATGACTGGTTACTGCAACGTAGTGAGAAAGCTCGAGAAGAAGTTTGAGGGGTTAGAACTCCACCACATACCCCGACTGAAAAATCAAGCAGCCGACGATTTGGCAAAGATAGGTTCCAAGAGAGAAGCCATCCCCAGCAATGTGTTTTTGGAGCATATTCACTCGCCGATAGTTTAGGAAGATCCTTTTACTGAAGAGCCCCCGCAACCTAAGAGCGCCACAGATCCGACTGAAGTCGAGGTCCCAGCCGTGGTCGACCTGATCATGGAGGTTATGGCCATTACTCCCGACTAGACGGTTCCCTACATTGCGTACATCCTCAGGAAAGAACTCCCAGAGGATGAAGAAGAGGCTCGACAGATCGTCCATCGATCCAAGGCCTTTACTGTGATAAGAGGACAACTGTTCAGGGAAAGCGTGACTGGAGTCGGTCAGAAATGCATAACACCAGAAGAAGGTCGAATGATCCTCAATGACATCCACTCGGGGACCTGTGGACATCATGCGTCCTCGTGGGCCATCGTGGCTAAAGCATACCGAGCTGGATTCTATTGGCCACGAGCAAATGAAATGGCAAAAGATATAGTCGACAGATGTGAAGGCTGCCAGTTTTACTCCTACATGTCTCACAAGCCAGCGTCTGCCCTGAAGACCATCCCCCTCATCTGGCCCTTTGCTGTTTCGTACTGGATATGGTTGGACCACTGAGAAATGGCAGGAGCGGCTTCACTCATGTGCTCGTTGCAGTCGACAAGTTTACCAAATGGATCAAAGCTAAACCTATCAAGAACCTTGATGCTAGCACCGCTCTCAGTTTTATCAGAGAATTGACATTCAGATATGGAGTCCCACACAGCATCATCACGGACAACGGGTCGAACTTAGACTCCGATGAATTCAGAGCTTTCTGCACCTCTCAAGGCACTCGAGTCGACTATGCTTCGATCGCTCACCCGCAGTCAAACGAACAAGCAGAAAGAGCCAATGGCCTAATTCTCAAAGGATTGAAACCCTGGCTGATGCGTGATCTCAAACACACAGCAGGCGCTTGGGTTGATGAACTTTCGTCAGTTCTGTGGGGCTTGAGGACAACTCCTAATCGGTCGACTGAACGAACTCCTTTCTTTTTGGTTAGCCAAAGCAGTTTTGCCAAGTGACCTGCTCCACAACGTACCCCGAGTCGAGCTCTTCTCTGAAGAGGAAGTAGAGCAGGCCTGACAAGATTCAGTCGATCTCTTGGAGGAGGAAAGAGAGATGGCCTTGATCTGGTCGACCATTTACCAGCAAGATTTGCGTCGATTCCATGCCAGAAATGTGAAGGGTCGATGTCGGATCACGGGTTCCGGCAGACCCTTAAGGTTCGAACACTGGGGTGCGCGCGGAGATCACGCCCTCTACCTCCCCATCTCACAAAGATCTAAACTACTAAAAGAACTGCACAAGAGACACAAGGTTTATACTGGTTCGGGCCACCATTGTGGTGTAATACCCTACTCTAGTGTGTGGTTGGTGGATTGCCTCCTGGGGCTGGTGATGGTGAACAATACAAGGAAGAACAGCCTCGCGAGGGTCTGTTCTTGGCTGGGGCGATGAACTGCTAGGAGGAGTTCAATCACCCTTCTCTCTCTCTCTCTCTGATTGCGAACCGAACGAACCAACCCCCTTGCTATGCGGGTGGCTGGTCCTATTTATAGGCAAAGGCCCTGGCCCTCTTCCCAAATATTGAGCGGGAAGGGCGCCAACAATTGGCCAATTCGAAGGGGAACATCTAGTACACTTATCCTGACTAAAGTTGGTCTTCGCCTGCCAAAGGCTCTGTGGTGATGCCGTGCTGGGCTCCATGGTGACCTCCATCTCGTAGTCCGCCTGGTCTTGGTCTCGTTGCACCGAAATGGCAACCTTTGCCTGACGCCTCGGTACTCAGCGGCTGCGCTTGCCCCCTTTGCACCAAAGAGGAAAGAAGGACGCTGCGCGCGCTGGCGCCCGCCTGTAACCCTCGATCGTCATGGCTTGCGTCATGGGCACCTCGCGAGGTACCCTGCCTTGATTTCTCCGCCTCCTCGCGAGCCAGCCTGAGGAGGCTGCGCTTGAGGATGCGCCGTGTTGTCCGCCCCGCGAGGCTTGGCCCCTTGCGAGGGTCTTGAGCCTTGTGCTGATGAAGATGGGCCATGCTGGGCCTCCTTCGAGCCACGCCACAGGCCGCAGGCAGGCAAGTCTGGGGACCCCCGTTCCCAGAACGCCAACAGTAGCCCCCGAGCCCAAGGCGCGCATGGACTTGGCCATGCTGAGAGGCGAAAGGGCAAGGGCGAAGCGCCGCGGGCCCCAACAGCCTGCGGCCTTGGGCGCCGCGTGGCGGTTGATGGGACGTGGGCGGCACTGTTCCCCCACGCCCCCTTATTTTGCGCCCTGCCAGGCGGACTTGTAGTTGCACACAGCCACTCCCCTTCCTGTTGCTCGAGCGTCCCCTGTTCTTCCTTCCTTCGAATGCCGGCTCCCGCCTCCAATGCGATCTCGAATCTTCCCCCTCCTTCCCATCGCCATGGCTCCGACGAGGAAGGAGAGGGGGGAGAAACCCATTCCTGCGTCTTGTGCGCCGCCATCGGTGGCCCCTGCCGTCGGCCAGTCGACCGTACTCAATCAAGAGTGCCCTGGCCACTGTCTTCAATGAGTGCGGGAGGACGACGGCCTGGCCCGCGTCCCACTTCTCCATCGACAGGATAGCAACCGAGGTCCCATGTTTCATCGACGCCTTGTGGGCGGGTCTGGTTCCCCCCTTCTCTGATTTCTTCAATGTCGTGCTCTCCCATTATCAGATCCACATGATGCATCTAAGTCCTGAGTCCATCACCCTCCTTTCGGTCTTCGCCTTCGTTTGCGAAGCCATGGTGGGCATCCCTCCTTCGGTTGCCTTGCTGCGCCACTTCTTCTCGCTGCACCTTGTCGACCCTTCCCAATGCTGGGCGTGAGTGAGCTTTGCTGCCGAGCCTGAGACTGAGGCCTCTGGGATTGACTTCAAACTCCCCCTGCCCACGGTTGGGTTCCGCGAGTGGTGGTTGTATGTGGACGCAGGTGTGCCCAGCCCCCTGCTATTGGAGCCGACCTCGCCTGCTGTCCCCAATTCGGGTTGGAGCCAGGAGACGCTCAAGAGCCCCCGGCTCGTCTTTGTCTGGAGCTGCTTTATGCTCCTGAGGAAGCTCGGCGTGTCAGTGCCTAAGTTGGTGAAGGAGTTTCTGTTATGCCGTGTTGCTCCCCTTCAACGCCACTCTCGCCGGATGTGGGCCTTCCGTGGGCGCGAGGATAGCATGAGGCTCCAGGAAGAGGACCTGGCTCCCGCGATGCTGAAGTCGACGCTCTTGACCTTGGCTGGGGACCTCAATGCCGGCAACATCCGGCAGGGAGGGGCCTTGCTGTATCTCTGCCAGAGCAGGGCCGACTTCGTGAAGCAGATGCCTGTCTTTGATGAGTGGGGGCCGCGCCCCGCCGGCCTCCAGGGACCTCGCGAGAATCCAATGGTGGTGACTGCCCTTCCAACTGGCCAAGGCGGCTCCTCCTCAAGTGGCGGAGCAGGGAGGCAGGAGGCGCTGGAGGCCGAGGGGGCTCCTGATGAGATGGCAGCACCGGGTGATGCTCGCGAGGGGACGGCTCCTGGGACCCGTGCTGCTGCGGCTGAAGGTGGCAAGCAGCCATTCCCAACGCCCGGGGCTGGGGCCTTGGAGGCCCCAGCCGCCTCTTCTGGCAAGGCGATGGGTGGCACGCGCCAGGCAGGCGCCCCTGACACGGATCGCTCTGATGCTCCGTCCTCGCCGTGGGTTGGTCCTTGCGATCTTCTCTTGGGCCGCTTCCGCGTGGACTTTGAGGCCCTCCGGAGGAAAAGGGAGGCCCTGGGTGACGACTTCCCTTGTCGCGTGCTGAAGTGCAGGAAGTACTTCACCACTGACGAGTAAGTCTTCTTCCTCTCTGGCTCCTGAACCTCTTGTTGCTTTCACTGATCCTTGCTCCGCAGGCCTCTTCCGGCCGAGCTCGCGGAAGTAGCAGAGGTGCTGCCTCCCTTGGCTTCGCCCCCTCTACCGTCCTCAAATGCTCCGAGCAGCTCTGCCCTTGTGGTGAGGGCGTCTGAAGGGGTGGACCATCCCGGGGTGCACCGCGGCCCTTCATTCCCCACGATTTTCCTTCGTGGGCCCTCTCGGGGAATAGCCAGTCTGCCGTGGGCTTCTCGTCTGATCGGGGACTGCGACTGGTTGGGGCGCCTCCTGCGCCCTTCATCTGGAGACGGGCTGGCCCTAGGCCGGGCTTCTGGTGCGGCGCGCCCGACCGTCGCGAGGGCGCTAGCCCCCAGCCCCTTGCCCGGAGGAGGAACGATGATTCGCGGCCCCCGGTGCTTGCTTGGGGCGGATGATGGTGTGGAAGACGTGCTTGAGCACGCCCGGGAGCGTCGCGCTCGCCGCCAAGGGTTCCTTCGAAGAGCGGCCGACGCGGTGAACTTGCTTGGGGAGGAGCTTGCTGACGAAGACACGCCTGGAGGCCGAGGGCCTGCGTGTGGCTGCAGGGAGGCGCGAGCTGGAGGCCGCCATCGCCCTCGCACGTCGTCAGCGCGATCTGGACGATGAAGAGGCGAAGGCGTCACTGGAGGCCTCTCGAGTGGCTCGATCCCAGGCCACCGAGGAGGCCCGGAGAGCTGACCGATGGCGAGAGGCGGCGGAGGAGCGGGCTCGCGAGCTCCTGGCCCGGTGCCACTCATTGGAGGAGCAAGTGGAGCTGCGCGAGCTGGCCCTTATGTCGATGCGGGTGGCCTCCGGCGACCCAGCCGAGCTCCAGAGGCGCGAAGAAGCATTGACGCTGGAAGCCGCTGAACGCACTCACGAGTACGAGCGGCTAGAGACGAGGGAGCGCTTGGTGATGCAGGCGGAGGACGATGTCGCCGCGCGGGAGGCTCGTGTCCTGGAAGAGGTCGGTCGTCGGGTGGCGATGGCGCGCCAAGACCTCAAGCACGAGTTCGAGAAAAGACTGGAGATGATCCGGGTTGAACCCGAGGGCAGAACCGCAGCCCTAAGGGCCCAACGGGATGAGGTGACGCGGCGGGTCGACGCCTCCCGTGCCGCCCTTGAGGCAGCGCAAAAGGAGTTAGCCACCTCCCAGGCCGAGAAGCTCCGTCTTCGTCAGCGGGTGGAGGAGGCTGAAGGCGTCGCGCGCCAGAACGCGGACGAGATATCCCAGCGGCAGGTCCTGGAACATGTGCAAGGTCCCATGCTTGCCACGCTCCGGGAGAGAGCTAGCGCGGCCTTGGGCAACATCTGTGAGGCGGCTGTTGGCGAGCCGCACACAACCAACTATGCTGGCAACCTTCAGTTCTTCACTGCCGTGGTGACGCAGCTGGAGGCGCGTTCGACAAGGGCCGATAGGTTGGTGGAAGAGAGGAGCCGCGCGCTGCTCGGGCGCGCCATCTCCCGTGTCTTCAGCCATCTCCTGATCATGGATCCCCGCTTCGATTTTGATGCTGTCATCACCCCAGTCCCCCAGGCCGTCCGAGGTGACCTGGCGCACTGGGTGGAAGACAACGTGGACGCCCTTGTCAGGGCCTTCGCTTCGGACGACGACGACGTGATCGTGGGTGCTGACGAGGGCGGCGCAGCGAGCGGCCCTGACGCCGCTGGCGGCGACGCAGACGGCGATGGCGGATTCGGCGACCCCAGCGAAGGCTCGGGAGGTGCTTCTGGGGGCGCATTGGGGGATTGGTCCGACTGAGTGTCTATCGCTCCTGTCTTTTTCATCCTGCATGAATAGAACTCAGGTTTTTGTCCTGATGGCTTGTGAGAGCATTTTGGGAGGGGAAGCCCCTCATGTAAAACCCGTGTTCAGCATATTAATAGTTGTCATATTGCACGAGCGCCCGCGCCTGGTGGCTGGCTGGTTTACCTTTGTTTCGCGCAAACCCCGAAGCAGCCTGTGGGAGGGCGTGACGCCCTTGGTGTTCTTTAGTTGAATCCGTTGGATACGAGAGTGTCGCCGGCGGGGAGTTTCGGAAACGTTGGCCTTCTTCACGGGCTCTGGGCCTTTTCCTGAACGTGTGAGCTTCACAAGCACTCGCCTTGCTTCACAGGCTCTGGGCCTTTTCCTGAGCGCGATGACTTCATAGGCATTCACCTTCTTCACAGGCTCTGGGCCTTTTCCAGAACACGATAGCTTCACAGGCACTCGCCTTGCTTCACAGGCTCTGGGCCTTTTCCTAAGCGCAATGACTTCACAGGCATTCACCTTCTTCACAGGCTCTGGGCCTTTTCCAGAACATGATAGCTTCACAGGCACTCGCCTTGCTTCACAGGCTCTGGGCCTTTTCCTCGGCGCGATAGCTTCACAGGCACTCGCCTTGCTTCACAGGCTCTGGGCCTTTTCTAGAACATGATAGCTTCACAGGCACTCGCCTTGCATCACAGGCTCTGGGCCTTTTCCTTAGCGCAGTGGCTGCACAGGCATTCGCCTTGCTTCACAGGCTCTGGGCCTTTTTATGAGAAGACAACCTCCGCAGGCACCAGAAGGTCATCTCGGGAGGGAGCAACGGCAGCAGTTTGGGCCATGCTCGAGCTAGGCCCGGCCCGACTCGCGAGGGGCTCGCGAGGGGAGGCAGCTGTGGTGAGGCGGTGACCAGAACGCGAGAAATGGTTCGAACGAGACCAAGCACCCCTTCCCCGAACACACGCAAAGCTCAAATTCGAATTCAACTTAAATCCAGTAGGGGAAAAGTTACAACCAAAGGAAAAAGGCAATGAAAGCAGACAAAAAAGGCCGTGTCTGGCACCTAATCTAGTCTTGGACGTCTTCTCACCAGCGCGGAGCTAAGTGTTGTCCACTGGGTGTGGGAGGGAGCCCCAGGGCCTGAGGTCGGCACCCCTGAGACTCCGGGGCGTGTACAACCCCACTCATTATTACGTGAGAGTGTCACGGGGCGGCGAGCTTCACAGGCACTGGGCCTTCTTCACAGGTACTGGCCTTGCTTCATATCGCCAGACGAGGGCCCCGCCTTGCGCCACACTCTAGTGCCATCAGCAATGACCGGAACCCAAGACGCCGCCCGATGGGGTAGAGCGGTCGCCAGTGGTTCCCCCGACGACCACGGGTCCTCTGCCAGGGGCAGGCCCTGAGGCACCTCCCCAGCAGAGGACCTACCTCCTGAGAACGCCTTGCTCCGAACGCCGCGGTAGTGATGTCGGATCCCGGCCCCTCTCCTGTAGCCCCCTGCGCCCTCCTCCCGAGGGGTAGGAGACTGTGGGAACGGGGCAGCTGCTTGCCGCGGTGACCTGCACCTCCTGTGATCCATGGTTAGCGTATACCTGCCCCTGAAGAGTTAGCGGTGCCCGATAATCGTTGCCTCCAGTGTGGCCGGCGGGTTCGTCCCTGGGCTCTTGGAAGGGCTCAGCTTCCACTGCCTCGTCCCCCAAGCTTGGGCCGAGGAGCGAGCGTTGTCCGCTCTCGTGAGGGTGTCCTTGGTCCATCATAAGGGGCACGTATTCCTCCGTCGCCGTCATCCCGAGTGCCACGCCGTGATGCCCCGCATGCCACGCGGTCCCACCTGCCATGCCTACTGCGGGGTGGCAGCGCGGCCGCCCTCCGGGGCCACGGGTCACGTCGAGTCCTTCTTCTTCGCGGGCCGGGGGCGGGGGCAGCGCCGCCGCCGGTCCGGTGCTGACAGCTTCGCTGGCGTCGGAGTAGCCTTGGAGTCCGCAGGCGCATGCGGAGCCCCCGCGCGGGTTGCCCTGGGCTTGAGATGGGAGCTGGGTGGAGAAGGGGTGAGCCCCCGAGGCGGCGAAGCCCAGGAGCTCCGCCACTCGCTCCAGCAGCACGTCGTGGCCGCCCTCCAGCAGTCTGCACCGCAGCAGCTCTCGGGCCACCATGAGCGTGGCCCTTGAATTCGCCTGCTCCTGGCGGGTTTACGGTGTCGTGGTTGCGGCGTGATTGGAGGCCCTTGCCGCCGACTGCGCTTGCCGCGGTGTGAGGGTTGCAGAGGCCTGTCCGCGTCGCCCGCGGCCCGCAGCGCCCTGCGGACCACGAGCTGCCAGGGGCGCGGAGTCGCCCGAGGCGGGCGGCTCCGCGCAGGTGGGCCACGCCGCCCATGGACCTTGGTTGCTCGCCTGGTCTCCGGACATGGTGATGACGATGCGACGGGAGGCGGAGCGGTAGGAATGCAAATTCCGGCGCACCCCTACCTGGCGCGCCAAATGTTGGATCACGGGTTCCGGCAGACCCTTAAGGTTCGAACACTGGGGTGCGCACGGAGATCACGCCCTCTACATCCCCGTCTCACAAAGATCTAAACTACTAAAAGATCTGCACAAGAGACACAAGGTTTATACTGGTTCGGGCCACCATTGTGGTGTAATACCCTACTCCAGTGTGTGGTTGGTGGATTGCCTCCTGGGGCTGGTGATGGTGAACAATACAAGGAAGAACAGCCTCGCGAGGGTCTGTTCTTGGCTGGGGCGATGAACTGCTAGGAGGAGTTCAGTCACCCTTCTCTGTCTCTCTCTCTGATTGCGAACCGAACGAACCAACCCCCTTGCTATGCAGGTGGCTGGTCCTATTTATAGGCAAAGGCCCTGGGCCTCTTCCCAAATATTGAGCGGGAAGGGCGCCAACAATTGGCCAATTCAAAGGGGAACATCTAGTACACTTATCCTGACTAAAGTTGGTCTTCGCCTGCCAAAGGCTCTGTGGTGACGCCGTGCTGGGCTCCATGGTGACCTCCGTCTCGTAGTCCGCCTGGTCTTGGTCTCGTTGCACCGAAATGGCAACCTTTGCCTGACGCCTCGGTACTCAGCGGCTGCGCTTGCCCTCTTTGCACCAAAGAGGAAAGAAGGACGCTGCGCGCGCTGGCGCCCGCCTGGCACCCTCGATCGTCATGTCTTGCGTCATGGGCACCTCGCGAGGTACCCTAACTTGATCTCTCCGCCTCCTCGTGAGCCAGCCTGAGGAGGCTACGCCTGAGGATGCCCCGTGTTGTCCGCCCCGCGAGGCTTGGCCCTCGCGAGGGTCTTGAGCCTTGTGTTGATGAAGATGGGCCATGCTGGGCCTCCTTCGAGCCATGCCGCAGGCCGCAGGCAGGCAAGTCTGGGGACCCCCGTTCCCAGAATGCCGACAGTCGAGCCTTTCAAGAGGGAGATCTGGTTCTTCGAGTTGACCAACAGAAACCACACAAGCTCGCCACGACTTGGGAAGGCCCCTTCATCGTCACCAAAGTTCTTCACAATGGAGCATACCATCTTTACAGTATTGAGCATCAGAAAGACGAGCCACGGGCTTGGAACGCGGAGCTGCTCCACCCCTTTTATACTTAATCACTCGGTCGAATAAAATGTAATAAGAAACACCTTTTGTAATTTGTTTATCAAAGACAAGAGCTTATGGTCCTATCAATCGATTGTTGTGTTCTTATTTACTTCTGAAATCCCCCAGTGGGTGGCTTAGTCGCGAATCTGTTTCGCCTAAGTTCGAAAGAAAATCCTACCGAGTGGAGAGCAACCCTCCCACTCGGGGGCTTAGCTGCAGTCCAGCACTCGCCTAAGTTCTCCCACTAGGAGACTTAGCTGCAGTCTAGTACTCGCCTAAGTTTGAAAAAATCCTACCGACTGGAGAGCAACCCTCCCACTCGGGGGCTTAGTTGTAGTCTAGCACTCGCCTAAGTTCTCCCACTAGGAGACTTAGCTGCAGTCCAGTACTCGCCTAAGTTTGAAAAAATCCTACCGAGTGGAGAGCAACCCTCCCACTCGGGGGCTTAGCTGTAGTCTAGCAGTCGCCTAAGTTCTCCCACTAGGAGACTTAGCTGCAATCCAGTACTCGCGTAAGTTTGAAAAAATCCTACCAAGTGGAGAGCAACCCTCCCACTCAAGGGCTTAGCTGCAGTCCAGCACTCGCCTAAGTTCTCCCACTAGGAGACTTTGCTGCAGTCCAGTACTCGCCTAAGTTTGAAAAAATACTACCGAGTGGAGAGCAACCCTCCCACTCGGGGGCTTAGCTGCAGTCCAGCACTCGCCTAAGTTCTCCCACTAGGAGAATTAGCTGCAGTCCAGTACTCAACTAAGTTTAAAAAAATCCTACCGAGTGGAGAGCAATCCTCCCACTCGGGGGCTTAGCTGCAGTCCAGCACTCGCCTAAGTTCTCTCACTAGGAGACTTAGCTGCAGTCCAGTACTCGCCTAAGTTCTCTCACTAGGAGACTTAGCTGCAGTCCAGCACTGGCCTAAGTTCGAAAAAATCCTACCGAGTGGAGAGAAATCCTCCCACTCGGGGGGCTTAGCTGCAGTCCAGTACTCGCCTAAGTTTGAAACATATCCCTATCCGCAAGGACAACGAGGTGCAGGTCGACTGCAACCTTCTCCCTCGGGCTACGGCACAAATACAACGTCCGGTCCATCCCTACCGGTAAGGATGACGAGGTGCAGGTCGAATGCAACCTTCTCCTCCGGAGCTGCGGCACAAATACAATGTCTGGTCCATCCCTATCCGCAAGGATGATGAGGTGCAGGTCAACTACAACCTTCTCCTTCGGAGCTGCGGCACAAATACAACATCCGGTCCATCCCTATTCGCAAGGACGACGAGGTGCAGGTCGACTGCAACCTTCTCCTTCGGAGCTGCTGTACAAATACGACGTCCGGTCTATCCCTATCCGCAAGGACAACGAGGTGCAGGTCGACTACAACCTTCTCCTTCGGAGCTATGGCACAAGTACGATGCCCGCTCCATCCCTATCCGCAAGGACGACGAAGCGCAGGTCGATTGGAGCCGCCACCTCAGAGCTGCGTCTCCAGCGCAAAGCCTATTCAAAGCAGTGGGCAAAGTCCATTCGAGGACAAACACAAGAACATTCAGAAATAAACCAAATTTAGATGAATCCTAAAGGTTCCGAGCAGCAAATCAAAAGTACTCGGGCATCAAGCCTGAAGGAGTTCAACGGTTACAACAATCACTCGTCATTCTGAGGCAAATTTAAAGCGTATACAGGTTTCATGAGTCTGTTCACTCGGCCGGAGGAGGGCTGGCAGGCTCCACGAATGAGTCCAGATCGATCCCATCAGCAATCCGAGTCGCGACAACGATGAAAGTCTCCATGAAGGACTGGAAGTCGTGCTTTTTGGTGTTAGTGACTTTGATCGCAGCCAGCTTATCTTCACGAGCCTCCTTGCAATGGATTCGCACCAAGGACAGCGCAATGTCAGCACCGCACCGGGCAGAGGATTTCTTCCATTCTTGCACTCGGTCAGGGATCTCGTTCAGCTGAGTCATCAAGGATTCCAGGTCATTCTGAAGCGTCGCCACGGGCCAAAGCGATGAGTCGATTCGAGAGACAACCTCCTTCAGGCATGCGAGGTAGCTTGTGGCGCTGGCGATGCGGGACTCCAGTCGGAGCACGTTCATCGCAGTTTCATCGCAGACTAGGGAAGCGATAGGGTCCAGACCCGTCTCGACCCTTCCAGTTTCTTTGTTGAAGTCTTGGCAGAGTTCTGCAGCCAAAAGTTAGTCAATCGACCGAGCAAGATCCCATCGCAAGCATGAACACAATCGGATTAAAGGAAATACCTTCTGGCGCGAGATAAAGCTTCTTGCCAAGAGTCCTCAAATAAGCATCTGTATCATTCCTCTTGCGGATTGCAGACTCCAACTTTTCATTCAGGACGACCTTGTCCTTCTTCAGATTGGTCACTTCGCAGTTAGCTTCATTAAGACAAGATTTCAGTTTGTTCACCTCTCCTTCAAGCGTTCCGATTGAAGCAAGCTTCTTGTCTGCGAGAGCGGTTTTTTCTTGGGCTGCTTTTTGCGCGGCGGCGAGGTCCGAGTCCTTCTTCTCCAGAGCCAACTTCATTTTCTCTGCAAAAGAAGTAATCGAATCAAAGACGAGATCAAAGAGATATATTGAAAGTCAGTCGACAATCAGTTACCTTCCATACCAGCAGCCTTGTCTTGAGCTTTTTTCAGATTTTGCTGAGCCAATTCCAAGTCTAAGTTGAGTTGCCTCTGCTTCTCCTCGAGTTCAGCAAACTTGGAAATAAGAGTACAAGACTTCTGTACAAGGCAAAAGACAAATCAATTGATAGGATCAAAGGCGGTTAACTTCCAAGTGAATAAAACCTAAAGAACTCCATTTAGACCCCAGCCGACTACACACAGTCGACTACGGTCTCAGGGCTACACCCAGCGGGTGCCCTTGGTGTGCCCCTGCTGACTAAGACTTAATTCGTCCGGTCCGCCCGGGCCAGGTCAAAAAAGGGGGGAAGCAAGCTATTCAGACCCCAGTCGACTGCCAGCAGTCGACCGCGGTCTCGGGGACTACACCCAGTGGGTGCACTTGGCATGCCCCCATCGGTTCGGATCCTACACGACCGGCCCGCCGGAGTCGAGTGTAAGGAGTAGAAAGAAAAGAAAGAAGAACTCAGACCATAGTCGACTGCCAGTAGTCGACCGTGGTCTCGGGGACTACACCCAGTGGGTGCACTTAGCGTGCCCCCACCGGTTCTGATCCCACACGCCCAGACCGAGTGGAAGAGCAAAACTACCAAAAACAACAAAACACCCACTGGGTGCTCTAATTCGATGCAAACCACAGGAGATTGTGCAGAAGAAGATTTTTCGAGAACAAAAACAGTCGGAAAGTCTACTCACCTGGACATTGGCCCGAAGGGCGGCACTGGCGTCGTAGGCTGCCTGGCTGTTCTCGTGCACCGTCTTCACCCATTCCATCATCATGTCAGCCTGTCGGATGGCTTCCGCAGCCGCTTCTGATTGGTCGTCCGGGACGGGGTAGCTGGTGAAAAAGTGTGCAGACGACCTAGGTGCGGCGGCTTGGAGCTCCGTGGCGTGGAGTTGGACAGTTGAAGGAATCACAGGTACAGTCGATGGTGCGGGATGCCCACTCGACAAGGGTGCAGCGAACGTCACAGAGGCCCTGCCCGCGTCTTCAGCTTGATGGACGGGAGGTGTTGTAGTTGGTTCTTGCCGAGCCACCCTGCCAACTGCTACCTTCTTGCTCTTTCTGGGCTTAAGAGCCACATCTTCATCGTCATCTGGAAGATCAATGAAGTTGGGTGGAGCTGCAAGGCAGATTATTCCACCCCAAGTGAACCACTCGAACGCAGTCGACCAAAGAATCAAGAACAAAATCACAAGAGTTTATACCTGGGTTGGAGGTTACCGCATCTTCCATTTCCTCGTCCCGGTACTGGAAAGAAGAGGTTCCTGATGTAGCAGCACTACAAAGACCCGTATTCAATCGATTACATCTGGTTAATCGAGTCGACGAAAAAGACAAGTCAGATGGTTACCCAGAGATAGTAGGAATGGTCACTTTGATCCTGGGCAAAGCTTTTGGCAGTTTGGAAGAGGTGGCTTTCGGCGCTTTCGGCGCTAGAGGTGGCGCAATTTTGGATTGCTTTGGAGCCTTCTCAGTCGGCGTTGGGGAAGACGTCCTGGGGCGCTTCGACGACTGCCCAATCGGCGCGGCCACCAAGTCCGGAGCACTTGCCGGGTCGTGAGCATGCTTGGATCTCCTCTCCCTGTGAGGAGGCGAGTCGACTTCTTCGTCATCAGTCGATTCATCGCTCTCCTCGTCCTCCTCGGCTTCTGAATGCTCCTCGCTGCTCTCGCCCCGCTCCCTTCTTCCTCAGCGTCTTGGTCTTGCACTCCCTTGGGCATTGAGTACATGTCAATGAGGGCCCGAAAGGATAACGATCAAAGGAAATTCAGTCGACCACAAACAAGACATCACACGGTGAATCGGAAAGATACTTGATAAAACAGAAATATACCTGCTCCGGCTCGTGCGAGTTGTTGAATGGGATCACCCTCCTAGACCCCCGGGGGTTGTCTTTGTTGCCGGTGATTCCCCTCAACCAATTCTCCAAGATATCTTTGCCGACATCCTCCGGGTGGATCCGAGTGGAATCCTCGAGCCTAGAGTACATCCACATCAGATGATCACGCGCCTAAAGAGGTTGGATGCATCGACCGAGAAAGACCTCAAGCAGATCCATCCCGGTCACTCCGTCGCGGACAAGCTGGATGACCCGCTCAACCAGCACCTTGACCTGCACCTTCTCTTCTGGAACTACCTTCAGGGGGTCAGGCTTCTCTGCTCGAGCCAAGGAAAAGGGAGGAAGTCCAGTCGACTGACCCGGGGTCGGCTGATCCTTGCAGTAGAACCAAGTCGACTGCCAGCCCCGAACCGAGTCGGGAAGAATCATGGCTGGGAAAGTGCTCTTACTCCTCATCTGGATCCCCAGACCCCTGCCTATATGGATCACTTCTGTCTTCTCATCACTCGACTTGGCCTTTTTGACCGACTAGGAGCGGCAGGTGAAGATGTGTTTGAAAAGACCCCAGTGTGGTCGACAGCCCGAGAAGTTTTCACACATCGACACAAAAGCGGCCAGATAGACAATGGTGTTTGGAGTGAAATGGTGGAGTTGGCCTAAATGTATCCGTGTTGACTATTGTATGATCGATCGCTAAGCCTACAATTTTAGGAGCCTGGGCTATTGGCAGAAAGACGACGGATCAGTATAAGCGTACCACGAGCTCATCAGCCCCAACATTTCTCTTTGGTGAGTGTTTTGTAGGTACTATAGCTCGCACAGTAGCTAGTCTACTAACACCAAGAATCATCAAATAAGCCCCGCTGATATGATAAATAGTTCAAACTTACATCTAAGCATGCCATATATTACATCAAAAACTGGTGAGGATACATTTGTTTCCATAACTCAGAGAGGGTTCGCATGATTCACTATCAAACAAAAGTAGCAAGAACCGCCCACACAAGACAGTGCACTAGCCCTAAGATGGTTTGATAACACACATCGTTCTGGTAATTAAAGATAGGGCAATGCAAACTACCCTGAAGGATTAGCACGACTAACTATTTCTTGTCATCGATCTCTCAGGCAATGACCTCAGCACGGACATCGGCATGGGAGTCGATCTCTGGGGTGATGTCCACAGGACTGGCCACGACATCGGAATCGATCTCCGGGGTGATGTCCACAGGATGGAGAACGGCATCGGAATCGATCTCCGGGGCGATGCCAACAGGACGGACCGCGACATCGAAAACGATCTCTGGGGCGTTGTCCACAGGACGGGCCGCAACATCGGAATCATCAAGGATGTCCACCGGCACCTGCACAACCCTAAAATATTAGCAAGCACATTGCAAATAATCAAAAACCACAACTTTCGGTAATAAGCCATTATTTTTTACCTTGCGTAGCTCACCGGGGGATCCCATCCCTCCGGGGGCCATCTCCTCGTCCTCGATGGGGGCCATCACCTTGTCAGGGGAATACTGCTTCTCAACGGCGACTATCCCCTCAAACTCGGCCTTTGAGCCTCGCATAGGTGGCCATCAGAGTTTCTGGGGTAGGCATGGTGGGGCCCTTGCTGTTCTTCCAACTTTCTTTGAGGAGTTCGTCCGCCAACGTCGTCAACTCTTTCGTCAGTGCTTGTTTCTTGGAGTTCTTCGTCTCCATGGGTTGGCCCACCAACATGGTCAACTCATTGGTCGGTGCTCACTTCCTGGAGATCGCTGTCTCCAGTGGGTTGTCCACCGACAACTCTTTGCCTGGTGCTGCAAGATCCATCAATGAACTGACAAACAAAAAGCAATCAAAAGGAAACCACAATCGCAATGAAAACGGGAAAAGAATAGGCTGTGAGAATCGGTCGGTGCTTCACAAAAAGAAGATTCTTGGAATTAAAATATAGCAGCACCACTGATTCGCCCACCTTTCCTTCGTTGGTAGTGAGGTTTTCTTCAAGAAAGGGGAGAAAGGGCTTCAACGAGCGTTCTAGTGAAATGATGGTTGCTTCGTCCAGTCCAACTTCGAGGCCACTTTACCACTGCTGGTAAAGGTGTGGGTTTTGTGATATGACGGGTCATGACGGCCACACCAGGGTGACCGGTGTGTTTCGACTGTAGCACCTCGCTGTGATTTGGTGGATGGCACGTGGGCCTGGACGCTTTGATGTCACGCATGTAGATAGAGCGGCTAGTCATATAGGAGTGGTTAATATTGTGCACCACGACCAAGGCGGAGAGGAAAAGGAGAGAACTATGTAATTAATGCATGAGTTTAATTAGGGTAGTTTTGTAAAGTACGAGATACATTCCTCCAATCGCAAAATGCCTTGGTTGATGAGATTTGAGATTTGAGCCCTATAAACCGGAAGGGAGATTTGAGATACTACACACGGTGTAGTCTAGTCACTTGTTGGAATCTCTAGAAAGACTTATACCGCATGATTCTTTGCTTCTTCTTACTACTACGTACTACTTCGTCGACATGTGGGACAGCCCGCAGCATCTGGGTCGATGTAATACGTTTCATGCACCAGATTAGAGTGCGAAATAGAAGGGGGGCATCACACCGGTTGTACCGCCTCGCCCTGTTTGGATACTCTAACTCAGTTAAAGGTTAGAGTTAGATTCTAATCCTGAACTTACCCTGAAGTAACTCTAGCAAAAGAGGTGTTTGGATGACATGGTTAGATGGAGCGCGGATACGGCGAGGTGCCTTAAGGGCGGTGCGAGAGGGAGGGAGGGAGGGAGAGGACGAGAAGCTTCGAGGAAGTGGGGAGGGATCTGCTATGGGGAGAGCGCGAGAAAGTTGTGTTTTTTAGTGTCCCGAGAAGAACTAACCCAATTAAGCACCTCTTGGGTGGGTGATACGTCTCCAACGTATCTATAATTTATGAAGTATTTATACTATTATATTATCATCCTTGGATGTTTTATACGCATTATATGCTATTTTATATGATTTTTGGGACTAACCTATTAACCTAGTGCCCAGTGCCAGTTTTTGTTTTTTCCTTGTTTTTGAGTTTTACAGAAAAGGAATATCAAACGGAGTCCAATTGACGGGCCAATTTTTGACAATTTTTTATGGACCAAAAGAAGACCCCATAGTAAAAGAGTTGGGCCAGGAGAGTCATGGGGCGTCCATGAGGGTGGGGGGTGCGCCCACCCACCCAGGCGCGTGGGCCTGCCTTGTGGATGCCTCGGGCACCTCCTTGACGTGAGACCGACACCAAAAATTCCTATAAATACAGAAACCTCGGAAAATTAACCTAGATCGGGAGTTCCGCCGCCATAAGCCTCTGTAGCCACCAAAAACCACTCTAGGCCCTCTCTGGCACCCTGCCGGAGGGGGCCATCATCACCGGAGGGCATGGAGGATGATCCCGGAGGGGCCATCATCACCATGAAGGCCAAGGACCAGAGGGTGAACCTCTCCCCATCCAGGGGGAGGCCATGGAGGAGGAAGCACAAGGGGGAGAACCTCTCCTCCTCTCTCTTGGTGGCACCGGAGTGCCATCGGGAGGGGAATCATCGCCGCGGTGATCGTCTTCATCAACATCACCATCATCATCACCATCCTCATCTCTTTTATGCGGTCCACTCTCCCACACCCCGCTATAATCCCTACTTGAACATGGTGCTTTATGCCACATATTATGATCCAATGATGTGTTGCCATCCTATGATGTTTTGAGTAGATATCCTTTGTCTTTGGGATGATTGATGATCTGGATTGGTATGAGTTGTATGTTTTACTTTGGTGCTGTGCTATGGTGCCCTCTGTGTCGTGCAACCTTGAGGGATTCCCTCTGTAGGGTGTTGCAATACGTTTATGATTCGCTTATAGTGGGTTACATGAGTGACTGAAACACAAACCCGAGTAAGGGGGTTGTTGCGTATGGGATAAAGAGGACTTAACGCTTTAATGCTATGGTTGGGTTTTACCTTAATGATTTTTAGTAGTTGCGGATGCTTTCTAGAGTTCCAATCATAAGTGCATATGATCCAAGTAGAGAAAGTATGTTAACTTATGCCTCTCCCACATATGAAACTGCAATAGTGATTACCGGTCTTGTTAACAATTGCCTAGGACAATTTCGCACACCGATCCACCATTATTCCACACTCGCTATTTATAATATTTAGTAATATATTCTAACTTCATGATAACAGCACCTACTTTTATATTTTAGCTCTCCGATATCATACAAAGTTATCCTCTTCATACCCACAACATAGTTTTATTTCTCGTTGCTAGTTGGAAGCAAACGTTCGGTGTACGTAGAGTCGTATCAGTGGCAGATAGGGCTTGCGAGAATATTGATCTTACCTTTATCTCCTTGTGGGTTTGACACTTCATACTTATCACTTCCACCTTTGGAAATTTCTACGATGATTCCTTTCACTTGGGGATTATCAAGCTCTTTTCTGGCGCCGT
Source organism: Triticum monococcum (assembly GCA_034509565.1). Lineage (NCBI taxonomy): Eukaryota > Viridiplantae > Streptophyta > Magnoliopsida > Poales > Poaceae > Triticum > Triticum monococcum. The sequence goes on along the minus strand of CM067845.1, from coordinate 356,532,507 downwards.
TGGCAGGGAGCAAGAGTGTGGGGTTGATATTCTCATGTATGCTTGTTTGCTTTCTTCACTAAGTAGATTTTATTTTTTATTTTTTGTTTATGTTTATTTGTGGGTGAAACATAAATTTTTTTATTAAAAGAATGAAAATACCAAATAAATTTACTTGCCTCTCATGCCTAAAAAGTTTCTCAAAAATAGAAGTGATTGGAAAGTTATGCATTGAAGAAGTGAGGGTCGACCTTGAGCACTTTTGTTCATGCTCACGGAAAAAATTTAGAATTTTTCATGGAAGTTTCTCTGTAAATAATTATCCTCTTATATATATATATATATGTATATATATATATATCCATTGTATTATATAAATAATGTGCCAAGCTTTGGTTTTATAATGATTAGATTGCTTGTTTACTATGTGCAGAACAAAAACATTAACTTTGGCTGTAGCGCGTGATTTTACATATTTTACTGGAATGCAAAATGGGTCTGAAACTTTTTGCACATTACTTATGTATAAATTGTTCAAATTGTCAAATTTATTTCTAAATTTTTGGAGGTACAGAAGTTTACTAAACCTTCAGATTACTACAGACTGTCCTGTTTTAGACAGATTCTGTTTTTCGTGTGTTGTTTGCTTATTTTGATGAATCTATGGATAGTATCGGGGGGTATGAACCATGTTGAAGTTGGAATACAGTAGATATAGTTCTAATATGGAATTGGAATGAGTTTGAAACAGTAGCTAATGGTAGTGATTTGCTTTATTATACTAAAGGATCTCACAAAGTTTTTGTTAAAGTTTTGTGTGGATGAAGTGTTCGAAGATCGAGGAGCTATCAATATGAGAAGAATAAAGAGAGGCAGGAGTTCAAGCTTGGGGATGCCCAAGGCACCCCAAGTAAATATCTCAGAGGATACTCAAGCATCTAAGCTTGGGGATGCCCCGGTTGGCATCCCATCTTTCTTCTTCAACAATTATCGGTACACCTCGGTTTTTGTTTCGTTCACACGATTTGTGTCCTTTGTGTTTTTCCTTTTCTTTAAGAACCATGCTAGTATGAAGTAGCCCTTCATTGGTTTATAGAATGCTTCATGTGCTTCACCTATATATTTTAAGTATGATCTTATATAATTGCTCTTTGTGCTTCACTTCAATCTTTTGAGTATGGTTTTATAGAATTCTTTGTGTGCTTCACTTATATATTTTGAGCTTGGATATTGGTTAGTCTATATTAATTGTAGAACACTCCATGAACTTCACTTATATCTTTTGGAGTATGAATAATACTATTATCTAAAGCGGGTTTGGAAGAGTGTCAACTTTAGGAACTAGTGATCCCGCTATTCCGAATGAGGAGAATTTTGCTTATGTGGAGAGTAGTAAAATTTCTATGCTTGTAGGTCATGAAAATAATGCTTTATGTGATGGTAATATTGTTGAAATCATTCATGATGCTACTGAAAATTATTATGAGGGAGGAATACATGCTTGTAGGAGTGCAATAATATCAATTTTTCCTCACTATGTGCTTAAAGTTTTGAAGTTATACTTGTTTTGCCTTCCTATGCTAGTTGATTCTTGTTCCCATAAATAGTGTTCTCACAAAATCCCTAGGCATGGAAAGTGGGATAGGTTTAAATGTTCTAGTCATATTCTTCATGATGCTCTCTTCATGTTTCAATTCTTATTATCTTTTATATGAGCATCATTGAAATCATCATGACTAGCTAAAAGGCATTAAAGAAAAGCGCTTGTTGGGAGACAACCCAATATTTACCCTTACTATTTTTGTGTGTTTACATGATTAAGCTACGTTAGTAATCATGTTTTGTAGCTTTTGTTTCAATAAAGTGCCAAGTAAGACCTTTGGGAAGACTTGGGTGAAAGTTAATGTGATCTTGCTGTAAAAAATGGAAACTTTGCACTCACGAGATTAGCTGCCATTTTTTAAAGAAGAGTGATTTGGTGCTGATTCTTTTTTCAGAAGATTAATAGACAAATTCCTCACGTCCACCAATTTTTTGAGTAGCAGAAGTATGGTTAGTGTTCAGATCATTACAGATTGTTCTGTTTCTGACAGATTCTGTTTTCATTGCATAGTTTGCTTGTTTTCTAGTTTCTATGACTTATATTCCTCAATATAAATTGTAGAAATGATATGGTACAGTAGGCATTGTGTGAGAACAATTATGATCTTTGTCTATGATAGTACCAAGGTGAATGGTTTACTCTTTATCATACTAACCTATCTCACGAAGTCCCGTTAAGTTTTGTGTGATTGAAGTTTTCAAGCTTTGGGTGAGATATCGATATGAGGAGAATAATGAGTGGAAAGACCCTAAGCTTGGGGATGCCCAAGGCACCCCAAGGTAATATTCAAGGAAGACTCAAGCGCCTAAGCTTGGGGATGCCCCGGAAGGCATCCCCTCTTTCTCTTCAAAACTATCGTTATACCTTACTCGGAGCTATATTTTTATTCGTCACGTGATATGTGTTTTGCTTGGAGCGTATTTTCCATTTTACTTGCTGTTTGAATAAAATCATTGGATCTGAAATATTAAATGAAAAAGAACCCTCCCATGGCAAGTTAATTATTTGACTACTCAGTGTCCTTAACTATTATCTTTTGGAGTAGTTTGTCATTTACTCACGTGCTTCACGTATATCCTATGAGTAAATGGTTGAATAATTGAATATCATAAATCTGAATTTATATATGTTTCATATGCTTATAACATGGGGAGTAATGACTTCACATAGAATAAGTATAGGTAGTAAACTTATTGAAAGTTAGCAAACATAGAATTCGTCACTTGAACAATTCATGAAAGAATATTGAAGGAAGAGAGATTTCACATATAAATATACTATCTTGGACATCTTTTGTAATTGTGAGCACTCATTAAAATATCACATGCTAAAAGGTTGATGTCTGACAAGGAAGACAATGTAATGGGTTATGTTTTCTTATATCCGAAATAAAGTATATTGTCTTGGATCATCCAACATGTTGAGCTTGCTTTTCCCCCTCATGCTAGCCAAATTATTGGCACCAAGTAGAGATATTACTTGTGCTTCCAAACATTCCTTAAACCAGTTTGCCATGAGAATCCACCATACCTACCTATGGATTGAGTAAGATCCTTTAAGTAAGGTGTCATCGGTGCATGCAATAAAAAATTGCCCTCTAAATATGTATGATCTATTAATGTGGAGAAAATAAGCTTTATACAATCTTGTGATGTGGAAGAAATAAAAGAGACGGACTGCATAATAAACATCCATATCACAAGTGGCAATATAAAGTGACGTTCTTTTGCATTAAGATTTTTTGCATCCAACCATAAAAGCGCATGACAACCTCTGCTTCCCGCTGTGAAAGGCCTATCTTTTACTTTTATCTTCTACCCTTATGCAAGAGTCATGCCTTTCCTTTTTACATTTTATCCTTTGGCAAGCACAATGTGTTGGAAAGATCCTGATATATATATATATCCAATTGGATGTAAGTTTCATGAACTATTATTGTTGACATTACCCTTGAGGTAAAAGGTTGGGAGGCGAATCTATAAGCCCCTATCTTTCTCTATGTCTGATTAAACTTTGAACCCATAAATATCACGTGAGTGTTAGAAAATGTGAAAGACTAAATGATAACTGAGTATGAGGAGTTTGATAAATCAAAGCTCTGACATAGACCCTTCCTGAAAATAAGATGAATTGCAATTGTTTAATGACTCAGAATATAGTTTGTTAGTTTCAAGAAAGTTTATGATCTATACTTTAACATGTGAATAGCTTGTTACTTGATCATGAAAAATTTTATGAGGATGAGCTACTGTTATGATATATAATGATGCTATAAAAAGTGATTGAAACTATCATTGATGAAACTTATGCACTTGCTAGCATTCACACTTCCTAAATTATTTCTTTTATCATTTACCTACTCGAGGACGAGCAGGAATTAAGCTTGGGGATGTTGATAGTCTCCAACGTATCTATAATTTATGAATTATTCATGCTATTATATTATCAACCTTGGATGTTTTATATGCATTTATATGCTATTTTATATGATTTTTGAGACTAACCTATTAACCTAGTGCCCAGTGCTAGTTTATGTTTTTTCCTTGCTTTTGAGTTTTACAGAAAAGGAATATCAAATGGAGCCCAATTGACGTGCCAATTTTTTATGATTTTTATGGACCAAAAGAAGACCCCGGAGTAAAAGAGTTGGGCCAGGAGAGTCCCGGGGCGTCCACGAGGATGGGGGGCACCCCCCACCCCCAGGCGCATGGGCCTGCCTCGTGGACTCCTCGGGCACCTCCTTGATGTGAGGACGACGCCAAAAATTCCTATAAATACAGAAACCTCGGAAAATTAACCTAGATTGGGAGTTCCGCCGACAGAAGCCTCCGTAGCCACCGAAAACCAATCTAGGCCCTCTTGGCACCCTGCCGGAGGGGGCCATCATCACCGGAGGGCAAGGAGGAGGATCCCGGTGGGGCCATCATCACCATGAAGGCCAAGGACCAGAAGGTGAACCTCTCCCCATCCAGGGGGAGACCATGGAGGAGGAAGCAAAAGGGGGAGAACCTCTCCTCCTCTCTCTTGGTGGCATCGGAGTGCCATCGGGAGGGGAATCATCACCGCGGTGATCATCTTCATCAACATCACCATCATCATCATCACCATCCTCATCTCTTTTACGCGGTCCACTCTCCCGCACCCCGATGTAATCCTTACTTGAACATGGTGCTTTATGCCACATATTATGATCCAGTGATGTGTTGCCATCCTATGATGTTTTCAGTAGATATCCCTTGTCTTTGGGTTGATTGATGATCTAGATTGGTATGAGTTGGATGTTTTACTTTGGTGCTGTCCTATGGTGCCCTCCGTGTTGCGCAAGCGTGAAGGATTCCCGCTGTAGGGTGTCGCAATACGTTTATGATTCGCTTATAGTGGGTTGTGTGAGTGACTGAAACACAAACCCGAGTAAGGGGGTTGTTGCGTATGGGATAAAGAGGAGTTGATGCGTTAATGCTATGGTTGGGTTTTACCTTAATGATCTTTAGTAGTTGTGGATGCTTGCTAGAGTTCCAATCATAAGTGCATATGATCCAAGTAGAGAAAGTATGTTAGCTTATGCCTCTCCCCCATATGAAGCCGCAATAGTGATTACCGGTCTTGTTAACAATTTCCTAGGACAATTCCGCACAACGATCCACCATTATTCCACACTCACTGTCGGGGGTGCTGATCCCACGGACACCTATGGGACCACGGCGGACCAGGCCCCTTTTGGTTCGGCAGGGGGCGGAGAGAGCACGAAGAGCAGATCGAGGCGATGCGCACGAGCAAGACGATTAGTTTACCCAGGTTCGGGCCGCACGGATGTGTAAAACCCTACTCCTGCTTTGTGTTTGTATTGATTCTTTGCTCGGGAGCACTGAGTGCTACAGTGCACTCTAGCAGCTAACGAGACCGAGCGTGAGTGCGTTTTGTTGGCTGACCTCTTCTACGTTGCGCATGGGCCTCCTTTTATATGTCTAAGGGGTCACCAACAGGTGGCAACATAGACAAGGGCAAAAATGGAAAAGGCGTGGTGGTTGGCACCGCCTCCTTCTACAGTGTATCATACCTAACCCTGACGGCAGGGGACAAAGGCATTAAATGCCTGTCTGCGTCGCCTAGACGATGCGGAAAGGGACTGCCAGGGAGGCCACTGCTTGCCACGATGGCAATCTTATCAGCGCCGCTTGCCACCATGTACCTCTGGCTGCACAGCTTTCCGCCACGTTAGCCTGGAAGGGTCCCAGAGCGACACGTTGGTGGATGCGCTGGAGCGCAGGTACAGAGTGGAAGCTTGCCGCGGCAAGCGCCTTGCCGCGGTTGTTGTCTTGTCACATCCGGGAGCTTGTCGCTCACCGGGTCTTGCCGGGACGCGTGGTGTGTTGCGGCAAGTTCCTTGAGATGCCTTGGTTGGCCTTCCCGGCAAGCTCCTCTTGCCGGGGTCTTGTCTCCTTCCCGGTAAGCTTCTCTTGCCGGGGTCTTGGATACTTTGTTCTTGAATGGCTCCAAAGGAACCATGGATGATCTTGGCGGTCACCTGGCAAGCCTTGCCGCGGGACGCTGCGAGTGCCGATGCACAAGTTCGGGATACTAGGGTACCCCTACTCTAGTACACCGATAGGAGCCCCCGGGCCTGGGCCATACACGGTGCCGAGCGCTGTTGGGCCAGGCCCAAAACAGGGCACGGGCATGCGCGGCCTGGGTTACGCCGTGTCTCACTCCGCATCTACCGCGCCCTCCCCGCACGGCACGCGTCGAACGCGGCGTCGTGGGAGAGATCGCGGGCGGTTTCTTTATTAGGAAAGGCGGAACGTCCGCCCCCTCCCCCTTTATAAGCAAGGGGAAGCAGGGGTAGTGCGCCCACTCGCCCCATTTTCACTCCAATCTCAGAAGCCTCCGCCCCGCCTCCGTCTTCTCAAAGCAGCAAGAGAGCAGCGCCCTGCCCCCCCCCCCATTGCCACTAGCACCACCAACGCCGTCGACCTCCTCCACCACCTCCGCCATGGCTCCGAAAGCCGACAAGGGGAAGGCCGTGAAGTCGACCGAGGCGCAGCGGCTTGCGGCGCTGCGGAAGGAGCGGGCAATCTCCCCCCCCCAAGCTTGTCGCGAAGGAGCTGAGGGAGTACTACTACCTCTTCTGGTCGACGGAGATGCTGGCTCACTCGAGCATGAAGGTACTCCCAGCCACTGCTCATAAACTGGCTCCGAACGGATATCCCTTCTTCGCCGTGTTCTTCTACTGCGGGCTCTGCCCGCCTTTCTCTGAATTCTTTTGCGACATCAAGAACACCTACGGCCTCTGCCTCCTTGATTTCACCACCAATGCCGTCCTGACCATGGCAGTTTTCGCACACCTTTGCGAAAACTTTGTCGGAGTCCACCCAAACGTAGCCCTCTTCCGCCATTTCTTCATGCTCCGAGTAGAGAGAGGAGAGCCTCTATCCAGCGGAATCACCTGGATCTCAAGGGCCGGCAAGAAAGATTCTTATCTGGAGGGAGAGTTCCGCGGCAAGTGGGAGGAGTGGAGAGCAGATTGGTGTTGGATTGTCGAGGAGAACCCACAGCCATTTACCGCCCGGCGCCAAGTAGCAGCAGTACGTGGCAGCGATTGGAGCGACGTGTCCCCAGAAGACGATAGGCTGAGGATTGCCGTCACCAGGATCCAACGCCTCAGGCTTGCCGGACTCACTGTAGGCGCCATTGGCGCAGATTTCCTTCGCCGCCGCATCGCCCCCCTGCAGCAACGGAGGAGGCCCGCCTAGGAGTTCAAGAATGCGGCAGATATCATGAGGCTGCGCCCAGGCCTCAACTACAACTTCACTGTCTTCGAGCTCAACGCAATGCTGCAGGAGCTCTTCAAGTATGATCCTGATCATCCCGAAGTATTTAGGTTGCCGCAGGGCGTCGTCCCACTGTGCAACAATTCTGCGCTTGACTGCATCCGGGCAATGATGCCGCTGTGCGACTCGCATGGACTTGTGCCAACTTGGCAAGAGCCTGCAGACGAGGTCGTGCAGGAATTCTTTGACAACTTGGTAGAAGTGCCAATCCGCCCCGACAAGAAGAATGGCCTTACTCGCGACACCACCGATGTGGAGTTGAAGCGCACCGCCACCGGGCTGGAAGAGGCAGCGACACCACCTTGGAGGAGGCAGAGGCAGCAGAGGCGGCAAACCGTGCCAAGCGAGAGGATCTTGCCGGCAAGAAGGAACTTGCCCGGCAAGAGGAGCTTGCCGGCAAGAAAGATCTTGCCGGGCGTGACGCCGAGCCGAGCGAGCCCGCCGAGGATACGAGCGGCTCGCTGGATATCAAATCCTCTTCCTCTTCATCCTCAGACAGATCGCTGCAAGCTGAGCCTCCATCTCCACCAAGAAGGCGTCTTCGCAAGGCCGGGGACGTAGCGAGGCGGCAGCCGAGTCGACAGTCGCCGCGCCGCGCGACACGCTCCACCGTGGCAAGCACTATTTCCACGGGAGCGCCCCACGCTGCTGCGACAACTGGAGCAGGGTCTTTCCGGACTACTGCTTCTGCTCCTGCCAAGCGGCCAAGGGAACCCACTCCTCCACCTTCCCGCGCTGGACGCGAGCCAGACTTTGACTTCTCCGCGTTCAGCTCCGACGAGGAAGAAGAAGAAGAGTAAGATCCTCTTGTTGTACTTGCAGTTCTTCAATCCTTGCTGTTTTGTCTTGTATCTCATTTGCTTCAATCTGAACCCATTCCTTCTTAGGACTCTGGCCCAGAGAGCAGCGAAGAGATCCAAGGCCCCGGTGATTGTCATCGAGGACGAACCCACCGCGTCAGCAGGGGACGCGCCCGAGACAACCTTGGCGGACCCGTCGACTGATCTCCAGAGCAGCCCCCAGCGTAGGTATCTGGTTTGCTTTCCGCTGTTGGGTGCGCTTGGAATCTCTTGCTTTGCTGATATCTGTCTGTTGACTTGTGCAGAAGCAGAGCAGCCCCACCAGGAGTGCCCGGAGGCCGCCCCCAAAACGCCAAGGGAGAGTCCTCCGGCAAGGGAAAGGTCCCCGGCAAGGGAGACGTCTCTGGCAAGGGAGGAGTCTCCGGCAAGGGACAGCGCCAGTAGCCCCCCGGCGACGGAGACCACGACTGCAGAACCTGGCATAGGTACTTTCCTTGCTCCAAAACTTCCCTTGGGTTCTTCTTCTTCTGATCTTCTTTTTTTGGATATTTGCTTGACTCTTCTCCCCTTTTCCGGCTGTCAGATCCATCTGCTGCAGAGCCGATGGAGACTGAAGTTGCCACCGACGACGCCATTGCCGCCGAGGAAGCAGCCGGCGCTGACGAGCCCGCCAGCGAAGAGGCCACCAGGGCTGCCGCTGCAGAAGCAGGCGGGGGATCTAGCGATCGTACTGACGACCCTGAGGCCGCAGGAGCGCCAGGCGCTGCACCGACCACCGATCCCTCCGCCGCTGCCGCAGCGCCAGGCTCCGAAGAGCCCCAGCCTGGTGTCTACTTGAAGGCCGGCGACGACATCTTCATCAACCTCCCCTAGGCGTCAAGCTCCAGGGCGCCGGTCGAAGGAGAGATCTTCGACGGAGAAGTGCTTGCCTCCGCCGGGCTGGCGCTTGTTGACGCGCCAAGCAGCAGCGGCGGCGAGCCTGAGGAGGAGCGGCTGCTGCGGAAGCTGGTGTCACTCTACCGCGCCCGGCAAGCCAAGCTGGAATCCCGCGAGGCGCTTGTCGCGAAGGCGGGAGTCGACATCGAGAAGCGCGCGGAGGAGCTCCGGGGTGCCAATCAGGAAGCTCTCTGATCTTTGGCAGTGGAGCGGGCGCGACTTGCCGAGGAGCGGGAGGCTTTCCTCCTTGAGAAGGCCGAAGCCGAAGAGCAACAGAGGCTTGCCGCTGAGAAGCTGGCGGTGGAGGAGGGTGAGCTGGTGCAGCGGAAGGTCAACCTTGACAGCCACGAGGAGGAGCTTGCCGCGCGTGAGCGAACAGTTGGCGGAGCCCTCAAGCAAGCCGAAGACGCTGCCGTAGCTGCCGAGGCCGCCAAGAAGGAGCTGGAGACGAAGGTTGTGCAGCTGGAGGCGGATCTCAAGGTGAGCGGCGACGATCTTGCCGCGCTCAAGCTTGAGCGGGAGAAGGACGCCAACAGCTACTCGGAGCTGCAGGCCTGCCTCGCCGAGAAGGGCCAAGAGCTTAGCGCCGCCAAGGACTCCAACGCCGATCTTGAATTGAAGCTGACCACTTTGACCGAGACACTGGACAGCGCCAAGCAGCAGGAGACGGCCCTGAAGGAGGAAGTCAAGGCCGGCAAGGCGCTGCTGGCGAGTGCCGCTGCCGCCCAGAGCACTTTCCGGGAGAATGTGGAGCACTGGACGGAGGGTCTTGTGGACGTTGCCGCAGATATCGACAAGGAGCTGGCGTAGCTGGGAATGGAGGATCTCGGGTATCCTTCCGACGAGAGCCTCCAACCCAGCGACAAGCTCACTTTGTTCTTCAAGGGCGTGGCGACGGCCCTCCGGCGACTCCGGGAGAGGATTCCAAAGCAGCTTGCCGACGAGTCGCGCAACATCTGCGCGGGAGCTCTCCAGAAGGTGCTGGTGAAGGTGGCGTTCCGCAATCCGGGCCTCAACCTCACCAACGTCCTCAGGTCCTTGCCGCCGGATGCTGATCTGGAGGCGCTCAAGACCCTTGACGCACCCATTGTGGACAAGGTGAGCGGAATCAAGAGGGTCGAGGGCGATCGCGTAGACTAGGCCACCCATTTTCTTCTTTTCTTGTCGCTGCTATTCATGTTATGCAAACAATCTGTTAGGGCCGCGACAAGCTATCTTGTAATATAACTTTATTTCGGGTACTAATTGCAATGTTATTTCCTTTACTTGATTCCTTCCTTTGTATGTTTTTGCCCTACGCTTTTAGGGAACTTGCCGGCGCAGGCACCTTGGCCGCGAGCGCTGAGTGCGGGACGTCAGCAGCCTGTTGGCGGTGCCGCTACCGGCAAGAAACCTTGTCGCAGCTAGTCGCAGCTCACTTAAGTTGTTGAGCGGACTCGAAACAACAGTAAGGGCGCAACTAGCTACGAGTTGGTTCATCCGCGCACAGGTTTTCCATACAAAGTACGGTCGTTCAAGGAAGATAACTTAAAAATTTTAAAAATCTGATTGCTCAAACTTTGGCAACTTATCTTTTCTATTGTTTGTTTCCCGGCAAGGCGAAACCTTCTTGAACGACGCCTGGTCCATACTGTATCTTATCCTCCCCCCCCCGGCAAACTTGTGCGCGAGTGAACCTTCCTTTCCTTGAGAGAAAAAAGAAGAAGGAGAAAAAGATATGGAGCCTTATGGCTCGTTGTTGCTTACCAGGTGTAAGTGCTGCACAAAGTGTCAGATAACACATGCAAATAATAAAAACCATGAAATTGACAAAGTGTGCGGAGCACATAAGCTTTATGCACAGGGTCTGCGCCCGGCTTTGTACAAAGGATTACATGCAACAGCGGCAAGACTTGTACAAAAGGTGGTTGCCGGAACAGGTTCCGGCAACCGTGCCCTACGATAAAACTTACGAAGATGCTCAATATTCCAGGAGTTGCTCACTGGTATGCCATCTTTGGTCTCAAGGCGGACAGCGCCAGGCCTAGTGACTCCAACTTGTTGGAATTCTTGGCGGACTGAACGCGCCGAAGAACAAGGTCGCCTTCCTCGAGACTTCTAGCGTTAACTTTGCGGCTATGGTAGCGGCGCAAAGCTTGCTGGTAGCGAGCAGCTCGCACAGCAGCCTAAAGACGGTCTTCCTCAAGGAGCAGCGCGTCGTCTTGTCGCAGCTGCTCTTGCTCAAGCTCATCGTAAGCGAGCACTCGAGGCGACCCGTATACGAGTTCCGGGGGGAGAACTGCCTCTGCTCCATAGACTAGAGAGAAAGGTGTCTGGCCAGTGGCTTGATTTGGCGTCATCCCGATCGACCAAAGAACCACCGGCAGGTCCTCGATCCAGTTTCTTCCGCACTTGTGCAGCCTGTCGAAAGTGCTGGTCTTGAGCCCACGCAGCACTTCAGCATTTGCCCTCTCCGCTTGACCGTTGCTTCTCGGGTGAGCAACAGAAGCGAAGTAGACCTTGGCACCAAGATCTTGGACGTACTGCATGAAGGTGCGTCTCGTAAATTGCGTACCGTTGTCGGTAATTATCCTGTTAGGGATCCCGAAACGGCAAACAATCGACCTGAAGAACTTGACTACTGACTGTGCTGTCACCTTCCTCACTGGTTCCACTTCCGGCCACTTTGTGAACTTGTCAATTGCAACGTACAAGTACTCAAAGTCCCCGACTGCTCGGGGAAAGGGGCCGAGGATATCGAGCCCCCAGACCGAAAATGGCCAGGATAAAGGGATCGTCTGGAGAGCTTGAGCTGGCTGGTGTATCTGCTTGGAATGGAACTGGCATGCTTCACACTTGGTTACTTGTGCAGTTGCATCCTGGAGGGCTGTCGGCCAGAAGAAACCTTGCCGGAATGCTTTGCCGGCAAGTGCTCTTGCGCCAATGTGGTGACCACATATGCCTCCATGTATCTCTGCCAACAGCTTTTGTCCATCTTCCCGGGGAATACACTTCAATTTCACACCGTTGAGTCTTCTTCTGCACAGTGTGTTATCGACAAACTGGTACATACTAGACTGCCGGGCTACTCTTTCCGCTTCTTCGTGCTCTTCGGGAAGTTCTCCTGTCTGAAGGAAACGGACAATCTGTTGTGCCCATGTTGGAGTTGTGGCTCGACAACAAGGACTAAAGGCATATCTGCTGCTGCGGGAACATCTGCTTCTACGGCAAGAGGCTGCGGCCCTGCCGGACCTTGACGTTCCCCGGCAAGCTTGCCGGAGCAAAACTTGTCGGGAGCGTCTGCTTCAACGGAACAAACCCTAGGGCTTGCTGGAGCAGACTGCTCCTCAGCACTCTTGGTGTTGATCTTGGGGACCTTTTTGGCGGCGGCTTCGGGAAGCTCTGTCGGAAAATAGTCACCAGAAATCAACTTCCTCTTCTTGCTCTGTCCAGTTGACGGCGTTACGGACAGCTGAGTCAGCTTGAGCACAAAGATCCCTGGTTCCACAGGTAACTTAAGTGCGGCGCACTTTGACAGGCCATCGGCAATGTCATTCTGAGCTCTCGGAACATGCTCCATCTGCAGGCTGTCAAAGTGCTCTTCTAGATTTCTCACTTCGTCAACGTAAGCTTCCATCAACGGGCTCTGATAACTCTTGTTCACTTGGCGGACGACAAGCTGCGAGTCACCCCTGACAATGAGCTTCTTAATCCCAAGGTCTGTCGCGATCCTGAGACCGGCAAGCAAGCCTTCATACTCTGCAGTATTGTTTGTCGCTTGCTCCTTGGGAAAGTGCATCTGGACTACGTACTTGAGGTGCTCTCCGGTGGGTGCGACAAGCAGCACGCCCGCACCGGCGCCTTGCAGCGAGAAGGCACCGTCAAAGTACATGAGCCACTCTTTGCTTGCTTCCTTGAAGGGGATGCTCGTCTCTGGAATTTCTTCATCTGGTGTTGGCATCCACTCTGCTATGAATTCTGCCAATGCTCTGCTTTGGATGGTTGAAGTACTCTCAAACTTGAGGCCAAAGCTTGACAGTTCCAGTGCCCACTCAACAATCCTGCCTGTCGCTTCTGGATTCTGCAATATCCTCTTCAGCGGAAAGTGAGTGACAACTGTGATCTCATGTGCTTGGAAGTAATGGCGCAGCTTTCTCGAGGCCATGAGAAGGCCGAAAAGCAATTTCTGCACACCAGAGTACCTTGACCTAGCCCCCTGCAGAAGGGAGCTGACAAAGTAAACTAGGCGCTGCACCATTCTCTTCTGTATCTCATCACGCACCTGCGCAGATCCATCCTTGTCGGGACCAGAGCTTGTCGGGGAAGCCCCCTGCTTGTCGCTGGATGCGCTCGCCGCGGTTGCTGGCTCGTCATCTGCCTCCCTCTCCGCCACTAACGCAACACTAACCACTTGATTGGTTGCCGCTATATACAGCAGCAACTTCTCTTGCGGCTTAGGTGCGACAAGTGTTGAAGTGGAGAACAGGTATCTCTTCAAGTCTTGCAGCGCAGCCTCCGCTTCCGGAGTCCATTTCATTGGACCTGCCTTTTTCAAAATTTTGAAAAACGGCAGGGCGCGCTCAGCAGACCGAGAGATAAACCTGCTGAGAGCAGCCACGCAACCGGCAAGTTTTCGTACATCCTTGACGTGCTTCGGTGCTTCGATCTTCTCAATGGCCCTGATCTTGTCGGGATTAGCTTCAATTCCCCGCTGAGACACGAAGAACCCGAGAAGCTTGCCGAAGGGGACTCCAAACACACACTTCTCGGGGTTGAGCTTGAGGTTGATCTTGCGCAGATTTGCAAAGGTCTCATCTAAATCTTGAATCAGAGTTGCCCTGTCCTTGCTCTTGACCACTATGTCATCCATGTAGGCTTCCACATTTCTGTGCATTTGTGGCTCAAGAGCGACATGGACTACTCTTGCAAATGTTGAACCAGCATTCTTTAATCCGAAAGGCATCCGTATGAAACAGTACATGCCACATGGAGTAATGAATGCGGTCTTCTCCTCATCCTCTTCTGCCATGAAGATTTGATGGTATCCTGAGTATGCGTCAAGAAATGAAAGAAAATCACATCCGGCTGTGGAGTCAACAATCTGGTCAATGCGCGGCAAGGGAAATGGGTCTTTGGGACAAGCTTTATTAACATCAGTAAAGTCGATACAAAGCCTCCATTTCCCGTTTGCCTTGCGCACGACTACAGGATTGGCCAGCCACGTGGGATGGAGCACTCCTCTGACAAGGCCTGCTGCTTCCAATTTCTTGATTTCTTCTGCAATGAATTCTTGGCGCTCCACTGCTTGCTTCCTGACCTTCTGCTTGATGGGCCGTGCATGAGGACAAACGGCAAGATGGTGCTCAATTACTTTCCTGGGAACACCGGGGATGTCAGACGGTTGCCACGCAAACATGTCGACATTCGCCCGCAGGAAAGCAATGAGCGCGCTTTCCTATTTAGGGTCCAGAGTGGCACTGATGGTGAAGGTACCACCAGTGCCGTCCTCCTTGGCAGATATTTTCTTGGTCTCTGGCGGAGCTGCCATTGCCTTCTTACACTTGCCGGTGGAGCTCGATGGTGCGTCCTTGACGATAACGCAGCACTCCGAAGAGGTGCGCTTGCCGGAGTGGGCATCAGAGCTCTTGCCAGACTTGGTCTTCTTCTTCCCCCCCGGGAGCTTCAGCGGCAAGTGACTTGCGATCTGTGGCTGCTGCTTCCCGGTAGATCTTGTCGGCGCAGATAAGAGCATCCTTCTTGTCGCCAGGGACAGACATGACGCTTATCGGGCCTGGCATCTTCAACATGTTGTATGCATAGTGACAGGCTGCCATGAACTTGGCGAGTGCTGGACGGCCAAGTATCCCATTGTAAGGCAATGGAAAATTGGCAACGTCAAAAGTGACCCTCTCAGTCCTGAAATTCAACTCGCTGCCAAATGTTACCGGCAACGTGACCTTCCCTTTCGGCTTGCTCCTTCCCGGGTTAATTCCTTGGAATGTGTCGGTCTCTTCGAGCTCGCTGTCAGGGATCTGGAGTTTCTGGAGTACAGCGGAGGAGATCAGGTTCAAGCCGGCCCCGCCGTCAACTAGCATCTTAGTGACCTTGAGGTTGCGAATAGTTGGTGAAACCAACAACGGAAAGCACCCGACCGCAGTTGTGCGATCAGGGTGGTCCTCAATATCAAAGATGATAGGCGTGCTGGACCATTTCAAAAGCTTGCGCGATTCGACAGGTGGTTCTGCCGCATTGACTTTCCGCGCCCACTGCTTGAGTTGGAGGTGGGAAGTGTGCAGAGATGCACCGCCGTCAACGCACTAGACCTCTGTGGCTTTCTGGAACTCCTGCTCACTGGTCTCGACATCATCCATGTCTTCGTCGTCGTCTTCATCCTTGTCGCGGCCACGGGGAGGTCTGTCTCCTTGCCGCGGCGCCCTCCGCGGCCAGGGCGCTTCTTGCCGGCTTCTCCAGCGCCTCCTTGGGCCCTCTCCTTGTCGCACCACTCGTACTCAGCTTTCTGTTGCTGGACAAGCTGCTCGACCATCTTGCAGCTCTGGAGGTCATGGCCCTTGGTGCGGTGGATCTTGTAGTACTGCTTGTCGGTGCCGTCCTGCTTGTCGGCAGCCGCCACAGCCTGGCAGTTGGTGCATGCGGCAACGTCCTTGCTGGAGCTACCAACTTTGGCTTTCTTGGCGCCACCTTCGTTGCCGGACTGCTCAACGACTAGCACCTCTTTGCCTTTCTTCTTCCTGTTATTGCGCCGCCGGTTTTTCTTTGCCGGGGCAGCGTCCTCGCTGTCAGATCCTCCTGCTCCAGTACTCTCTCCGGGGAGTTTCCTCCCTTCCTCAGCACGTGCACACTTGTCGGCCAAGGCATATAGCTCGCTGACGTCCCTGATCCTGCACATCGCCATCTCCTCCCGCATCCTGCGGTTACGCACGTTCTGATGGAACGCGCTGATGACCGCGGCAGGGTGGATGTCTGGGATGTTGCGCTGTACACGGCTGAATCTCTGAATATACTTGCACAGGGGCTCTCCTTCCTTCCAGGCGAGCAGGTGAAGGTCACTCTCTTGGCCATGAGGTTTGTGGCCGCCTGTAAAGGCGCCGACAAACTGATGGCATAGGTCTGCCCAAGAGGATATGGAGTTATCCGGCAAGTGCATGAGCCAGGACCTGACATTGGGCTTGAGCACCAGCGGAAAGTAGTTGGCAAGGACCTTGTCGTCGCGTCCTCCGGCAGCCTGCACCGCAATGGTGTAGATGCTGAGGAACTCCGACGGGTGCGACTTGCCGTCGTACTTCTCTGGTACGTCTGGCTTGAAATTCTTCTGACTGGGCCACTGGACTTGCCGTAGCTCACGGGTAAACGCAGGGCAACCTACCGCGTACGGCAAGTCACCTGGTTCCCCTGGCGCATGCATGTCGATAGAGGGCCCAGCGCGCTGGTCTGATTGACGCCGTGCTTCTCTTCGGCGCTCGATGCGAGTACGAGCGTCTTCTTGCTATCATTCATCAAGAACTTGGCGCTGATCGCGACGAGCTCGTGGATCTGATGATGCGGTGGAGTCGCTGTCGTGGCGGGTCCGGCGAGTCGGCGATCTTGGCCTTCGGGGCGGAGAGTGCACAGTGGTGGCACCCCCACCAGTCTTGTCGCCACCGGCTCGCGCCTGGCTGACTTGCCACGGCAGCGAAGTGCTCGGCTGCCGTGGATTGTCGCCGTTGGCGAAGCCGATGAGACTCTGAATGGTGGCCCTCCAGTCGTTGATCTTGTCCGCCGCTGGAGGGTAGTCTAGGAGCAGTTGAGCTCGCGCTAAAGCTTCTGCCGGAGTGGCGGGCGGCGGCGGCGAACGGTGCGAGGAACGGGATATGCTCGGACTTCTAACTATGTTAGAAGGAGCAGTATCTCGTCCAGGCGACCGTGCCCCGCTCGCGCTAGCATGTTGGCGTGCATGCTGGTCTTGAGCACTCCGAGATCCGCCAGCTCGGTCTTGATCCAGCAAGCGTATGGTACCGTGGGTATCATGACGCTGCCGGTCCCGCGCCTCCTGGGATGGGCGCAGTGCGTGTACGGACGCCGAGGTCTTGGAGTGCGCCCGGTCATTGTGGGAGCCGACTGCGCCGCCGATGCGCAGCGCAGCCTTGTCCTTGGACCTGGCAGCACCGTGAGCTCGATCGTGGACGCCCGTTCCTCCATCGGCGTCTACCCCACCAGCCGTTTGCTCCGGCGATGGTGGGCTCGGCACGGACGGAGCAGCCGCCTCCGAAGCCTTCTTCTTCGGCGGCATGTTGATGAAGACGTTGAAGATTTGGCTCATGCGAACGCCGGATCAGGTTCACACAACCTCGACACTCCCCTACCTGGCGCGCCAAAGATGTCGGGGGTGCTGATCCCACGGACACCTATGGGACCACGGCGGACCGGGCCCCTTTCAGTTCGGCAGGGGGCGGAGAGAGCACGAAGAGCAGATCGAGGCGATGCGCATGAGCAAGACGATCAGTTTACCCAGGTTCGGGCCGCACGGATGCGTAAAACCCTACTCCTGCTTTGTGTTTGTATTGATTCTTTGGTCGGGAGCGCTGAGTGCTACAGTGCACTCTAGCAGCTAACGAGACCGAGCGTGAGTGCGTTCTGTTGGCCGACCTCTTCTACGTTGCGCATGGGCCTCCTTTTATATGTCTAAGGGGTCACCAACAGGTGGCAACATAGACAAAGGCAAAAATGGAAAAGGCGTGGCGGTTGGCACCGCCGCCTTCTACAGTGTATCATACCTAACCCTGACGGCAGGGGACAAAGGCATTAAATGCCTGCCTGCGTCGCCTAGACGGTGCGGAAAGGGACTGCCAGGGACGCCACTGCTTGCCATGATGGCAATCTTGTCAGCGCTGCTTGCCACTGTGTACCTCTGGCTGCACAACTTTCTGCCACGTTAGCCTGGAAGGGTCCCAGAGCGACACGTTGGTGGATGCACTGGAGCGCAGGTACAGAGTGGAAGCTTGCCGCGGCAAGCGCCTTGCCGCAGTTGTTGTCTTGTCGCATTCGGGAGCTTGTCGCTCACCGGGCCTTGCCGGGACGCGTGGTGTGTTGCGGCAAGTTCCTTGAGATGCCTTAGTTGGCCTTCCCGGCAAGCTCCTCTTGCCGGGGTCTTGTCTCCTTCCTGGCAAGCTCCTCTTGCCGGGGTCTTGGATACTTTGTTCTTGAATGGCTCCAAAGGAACCATGGAGGATCTTGGCGGTCACCCGGCAAGCCTTGCCGCGGGACGCTGTGACTGCCCGTGCACAAGTTCGGGATACTAGGGTACCCCTACTCTAGTACACCGACACTCACTATTTACAATATTTAGTAATATATTCTAACTTCATGATAACAGCACCTACTTTTATATTTTATCTCTCCCATATCATGCAAAGTTATCCTCTTCATACCCACAACATAGTTTTATTTCTCATTGCTAGTTGGAAGCAAACGTTCGGTGTACGTAGAGTAGTATCAGTGGCAGATAGGGCTTGAGAGAATATTGATCTTACCTTTAGCTCCTTGTGGGTTCGACACTCCATACTTATAACTTCCACCTTTGGAAATTGCTATGATGATTCCTTGCACTTGGGGATTATTAGTGGGTTATATTTTTTTTGGGTTAGTTGAGTTCAAACTAACCCAAACTAACTCAAACACATGGATCCAAATAGTAACCCAAACTAACCCTGATGTTTGGATATTTTTGGGTTAGTTGAGTTCAAACTAACCCAAAATAACTCTAACACATGGATCCAAATAGTAATGCGCTCTCAAATTGCACAGCCCGACCTTTCTAGTAGTAAGTAAGTTGAATCCGCTACTCCCTCACCCTCCTCACCTCTCTGTCAAACCGCCTACGAGAAAACTGCCGCGCATACTGCCCGGGAAATTCCCCACCCTCAATTTTTAACTACGCAAAAATAGTTCGAGCTTGTTCGTTCTATATAAATACTACTCCCTCTATTCCTAAATATAAGTCTTTGTAGAGATTTCACTATAGACTACATACGGAGCAAAATGAGTGAATCTAGACTCTAAAATGCATCTATATACATCCGTATGTGGTCCATAGTAGAATCTCTACAAAGAATTATATTTAGGAATGGGGGAGTAGTATTGTATGTTTATTCACCCGTGAGGTTGTTCAATGAATGGAGGGCCGGGGAACACAAGTGAACAATACTAGTAGTAGTAGTAGTAAGTAGGAGTCGTATAGGTACTCACCTTAAATAGAGAGTTTCTTTTCTTTAATGCCACATACACAAATTGAAACGCTTGTTTTGGAGAGAAAAAGATAATATCTCCACTATATATGCACGCAGGGGCCTGAGCGCTTGCTTTACTAGGGTTGCTCTCTTCATTCTCTCATCCTCTCCAGATATAAACAAGACAGCGGTAGCGACATTTTCTCTCTGCTCACCGCTGGTCACCGATCCGGTCGGATCCCTTCGGGTGGTGTGTGTAGAGGACTAGGTGCATCGTTCACGCGGTCATCACCGATGAGGGAGGAAACCCACAGCTGCCGTAGGGCCCCGATCCTCTGCCCGTGTCGTTCTCTCCGACACAGCGCTGGCTTGGGAGGTCCTCCGATCCTTCTTCCTCCCTGTTGTATTGTCCGCAGAACCGACCTGACGTCGCCGACATAATGACGACCCTCAGGTATAAGTTCTTCGAAAGCGGCCTTGCTCTACTGCCCCAGCTCCCCACGTGTCTACATGTGCATCTTTTTCTACTCCCACCGACTCTTCCAAAGCCACCTAAATTTTTAGTATTATTAGAGGTAAAGCTACTTCATGCATTCAAATCTAGGGCTTTGTTAAAACAATGAAGAAAGGGGGAAAGTTGTAGCATGAATCTAGGACTTGATTCAAAGAGGAAATAATATGGTGAAAGTAGTAGAGACCGGATACCCAACCGGTCTCTTGGTTGAAAAGGGAAATAATGGGAAAACATAGTACAAACTGGATAAGGAACAGATCTATTATTGGTTGAAAAAAAGGATAGAAATTGGTGGCTGGTGGACAAGTCAACAGAGTATGTCCAGCATTAGATTTGTTGCCCTCACATAGTAAAAGGTCTCCAGGATTACAATTGCTGCCCTCACATAGTAAAAGGTATCAGGATTAGATTTGCTGCCCTCACATAGTAAAAGGTCTCCAGGATTAGATTTGCTGCCCTCACATAGTAAAAGATCTCCAGGATTAGATTTGCTGCCCTCACATAGTACAAGGTCTCTAGTATTAGATTTGCTGCTCTCACATAGCATGAACAAACTCGGCATCACCACTTTATGCCTCCTTGTAGGTACATTGAGCTGATGCGTCCACTGTCGCATGTCCTTATACCAACCTTTTGCTATTGTTAATGTAAGGGCGCATGTAAAATGAAGCGATCACATTGTTACCTTAGGGACATGTCTAACCAGTGTTATTGTTAATCTAATGCCTCCAGTGATAAGATGCAATTAAACTATGTTACAAATGGCACTCCTGTTATTTTCCCCAGTATGATAAGTAAGTTGCTCCTTTACGCTGCTGAGTGTCCTAGTGTCCCCACGGTCCCATGCCTTTAAACCAACTATTTAGCTGTTGTTGATTTACTGTATCTAGTAAACAAGCAATGCCACCATTAAAGCAATCCCATATTTGAGGAATCTCATTGTTGATCGTAATGCTTCTAGTAACATGAAGCATTGCTGACATTTTAAAATTTCTACTGTCCTTGCGTGATTTCCATGAACATAATTAATATGCTTCTTTTTATTTCGTATTATGTTTCATATATTCTTATTGACCAGCAATTGTTTACTTTCTATCTTTTTGTGCAGATAGGGATATCCATTTCACCTTATTGCTATTGTGACCTTTTGGTGAACTGCACAAAACACTTTTTTTTGGAATGAGTGTCTTGTGCAGTTCAACTAAAATGTCACGTGGGCAACATCTCTCAACTTTGGTGGAACTACACAAAATGGTGATTGGAGTTTCCAAAATCTCGTCAAGTTTGCTGGTAATCTCGTGCAACATTTTATTAGTCTTTGCAAGATGAGCCGTCACTGTCACCACCATGGCACTTTATTTTAGTGGAACTTCACAAAAGGATAAGAAAATTATAGTTGCACCTTACATGAGCCGGACAGCCAACCTTAATGTTCCTCAATTTTAGTGCAACTACTAAAGAAGAACCTGCCAGCTCACGATAGCAAGTACTTCTTGCTAGCTGAATGATGCAATCTTTGCTTCATTTTAGGTGAACTGCAGAAAAAGGCGCATGAATTGAATCATGGAACTCCATGCAGGCCTCATCCGAGTGGAGCTGCAGGTTGAGTTCAAGGAGGCCACTATTAAAGTGAAATCATGCTCTTCTTGTTTGTGATGTGCAAACAGGAATACTCAACTACAGATGTTGTGACGGTCAAGAGCATTCGCCAAGTTCTTCGATTGTATGACATGGCTAGCCAAGTTGGATTTAGTCCCGATATTCACTTTATCAAAAGGCTCTAATGGGTTGGTTCTGAATCTTGCAAGCTGGGAATGAATGAGATGTGTAGGCATCTTTGTTGTACTTATTATTTGAATCTTATTTGTTGGTTCTGAATCTTGCAAGCTGGGAATCAATGAGATGTGTAGGGGTCTTTGTTGTACTTATTATTTGGATCTTATTTGTTGGTTCTGAATCTTACAAGTTGGGAATCAATGAGATGTGTAGGCATCTTTGTTGTACTTATTATTTGGATCTTATTTGTTGGTTCTGAATCTTGCAAGCTCAGAAACACGTCATGATGATGCAGAGGACAACAACCATAACAAACAGTTCAAACTTGGTAGTATTATCTTTGTGAAAGTGCGACAAATGTGTTGATCGTGTGCGTCCTAAGAATAATAATTCTAATTGTTGTGCACGTTGATCATGTGGCACTGATAGAGCGAGCCAATGCATTGCTTGTTTTAAGTATAAATTTCTATTAAAGCTAATTAAATTTAAGTAAAGTGACCACTAACTCCTGTTATTACAGTACTAATACAGACCCGCTCGTGAACCGACGTGTGGCCGGAGTAGGTTTCTTAATGGAGGCGTTTGAATGCGCCGAGGGTGCATCTTCTGCCGGGCGTGCAGCCAAAGAGGGAGGGGTAGTAACTGTTGTCGCCTGTACACACTCAGTTTACTGTTGAATCTAGTTGCCCAAGAGCTGAAAAATGAACTCTTGCCGCCGCCTACACACTCGTTCACTTGAAGAGACTCCAATGGAGATCCGAGGGGTGAGCCTGCTGGATATGGTCTTCAGCAAGGAGTTCCCCTTTGAGTTCTCCATTCAGTCCTATGGCTGCACCAAGTTGAATGTGATGTACACCAATAATCCGGACTCGGTGAAGCTCTGCCTCGCCGAGTTCAAGCAGTACCTACAGGACGAGAAAGCACAAGGTTGCAGGACTAGACCTTGTGCCCATCCATTCGTCTCCTGACAGGGACCAGCGGATCACCGTCGCTCAGGTATGTGTGCAGGCCGAGGTTCTCATCTACCACTTTTGTAGGGCCATCAGAGGTTCTGGAGCATTCGCCTGTTTCATCGGTAGCACCGACAGCACCTTTGCTATGGTGGAGAGAAGGAAGAACGCGACGCTTTGGCCATCTGGTGCAACAAGCTTGTCGACATCCAGAAGCAATACAAGATCATCAGCAACTGACAGGAGAAGGACTCCGTGGTTGACCTCGCTGAGACCATCATTGACCCCTGATACGCCAACATGAAAGAAGACAACGGTACCAAGGACCTGAACACGTGAGACGTACCTCTAAATATAGCCTACATAACCTACGCGGCCAAGGACGCATACGCATGCTACGACATGTACGGGAAGATCTTGGACATGAGGGCGTGTCTGCTTCCCGTAACTGACGAGTACACGGACAGCCGCAGTGTCATGATCAAGGGTGCTAGGAAGGTCTAGATGTTGTACTTTATCTGTTTATAAGCACCTTTATCATCTGAGTGTTTCATGCATTAGCCTATGTGTCGTAATTATCTGTTTTGTCCAAAATATTTATTTTAAGAACCCATTAACCTATTTGCTTTTTTACTGGCTATTTGCTTATGTATGTAACTAGTTCACTTGTACGTTAAAGAAAAACTAGTTCACTCGGTTGTCGTGCTTTGAATCTCCTTCCTCCCAACATATTCCCCTCCTCAGTGGACCCAGCAGGTCTCGTACACACACATATGGGACCAACCACCTATCCATTTGTATTTCCTTATTCTGTTCAGCCTTTCGTCCTCTTCCTATACAGCGGCTGGCCATCATAGGCTATGGCGTTGGCCAGGCCATCCCTCTACTACCAAACATTGTCCGGGGGCGGCAGCTCCACCGGCCCACCCTGCACCCGAACAAGTCAACCCTCATAGTCCCCTCCGCCTGCGTCTTCCCCCGCTCTGGTTCGTTCGGTCTGAGGTCTCGGCGTTGTCCTCCGCCTTGGTGCTCTAGCGACGGCGCTGCCGTCTATCGTTCCCAACATGGTCAGCAAAACAAGAGGAATCGGGAGACAACTGTTCGTCGAGAGGCTGACAGTCTCGGGCCCACCAGGTCCATGGCCTAGGTTTTGTTGTTTAACATGGGCAGCCCACGACATGTTTCAACATTTTTTGTATCCAACAGGTATCAAGCGGCCTCTGGGCCTCCCAACCTAGCTTGTCTATAACATCAGCAGCCCAAGTTATGTTTGCTTTTTTCAAGACGACGCACAACTCACTTCTATTTTTCTATAAGAATGCAAAACTGAACCTGTTTTCTATAAGAATGCAAAACTGAACCTATATTTATATCTTATTTTATTATATATATATATATTAGAAACAACATAAGTTTCCGTTAAACCTGTCATTCGTCCAACCATTTTATAGACCTTCCCACTTCCTTTATTTTTCGTTTTCATTAATCCTATATCTGAATTTTCTCCCACTTTCTTTTTTGATGTAAACTGAGTTTTCTCCCAGTACTTTTCCCTAGACCCAACTCAATTGTCCCACGCCTAGCCTAAATAATAATAATACCCCACGTACTATTAACTCATCAAATTTAAATGATATTTTATTTTGTAAGTTGAAAGTTCTTACAAAATAATAATAATAATAATTGTTTATATATAACTTGGCAAGTTAACTCCTAGTGGTTGCGTACATAAGCTTGCACAGATTTTACTGACCAATGCAGTAATAGACGTGAAATCATGTGTTTATGTTTTTATGACATTTCTCCGTCTAGCCCAACATGATATTTTCACCCAGCCCAGCGAGTCCGTGGATTTCGAGAAAAATGCAAATGGGCTTTAAATTCTACCATATATATAAACGGGCTGCATAGATGCTACATCATTGTTTCACCAAGCCCACCAAATGGACTGGCTGACATGTGGGCCAGTAGGTCGAAGCCTAAGAAGGTGTTGGATTTACATCCAACGACCGACATTCTTCTTCAATCTCTTGTCTTCTTCCCCCAGCGCTGCCGGGACTGCCTGCTCCAGCCTCCGGCGTCCAGCGGTGTTGTTTTGCGCTCCTCAGCGAAACTCTACCCCACCGACGGCCAGGCCATCCCTCCACTCCGCACCTCTTGTTATTCTCTGCCGAGTGTAGGCCCACCCCGCACCCAAACCAGTGAAGTTTCCCACTCCTCTCCATCTGCGACTCCACTGCCACGTCTTCCCCATCTCCAGGTCATTCCAGTCTGGGGCCTTGTCGTTGTCCACCGCCTCGGTGCGTTCGGCGTGGCGTGGTCAAGATATGAGAGTCATCGGAAGAGGACGCACGTGGAGAACCTGATGGCTGGGACCCACGAGGTCCATGGTCACACACAAGGAAAGTTCCTCCTTATTACGCACTATACGTGGACTGTACGTGGGAAGGGCTTCTGTATTTCGCAAAAAAAATGTTCCCCCCGCTGATAGGTCGGACCCACCAGCTATATCTTCGCACGCAAGGAAGTGCCTCCTTATTATGCACAAAAAATTAATACCCCCTGCTAGTTGGGAACCACCATAGTGGGTGGCTGACTTGTGGGCCTACTAAGTTGACGGGGACGGAAGGCTTTGTCAACTTAGTCAATATGAACGATTCTAGCTCCAGTGACCGTACGATGTCCATCCAACAGCCATAGTACTTCTTCAACCTCTGGTGTTCTTGATTTAGCCACCCAAAGCAGCGCCGGTCGTGCCGCGTGCTCCTGCCTCCCGTGGCCGGCTGTGATGCTGCAGAGGCCTCGCCGCCCCTACTACTCCCACCGCTGGCCAGGGCATCCCTCTACTCACCCACACCCCCTGTTATTCTGCAGCGACGGCAGCCTCACGCCGCAGCCGAACCAGTGAACCCTCGAACTCCTCTCCACGTGGGCATCCACTTCCGCGTCTTCCCCGGCTCCGCGTCGTCCCCTTCCTAGGCCTCGCCGTCGTCCACCGCCTTGGTGCTCTTGGCGCGGCGTGGTCAATGTGGTCAACGATCGACTTCCATCAGAAGAGTACTGTACGTGGAGAGGCTAACAGCTGCGTCCACGGCCGCAGCTGGGTCCATGGCCACAACCTAGTTTTTTTGTGATTTTCTAAGTAAGTCGCTTTGTCAAGCCTGTTGAGCTGCAAATCTTTCAAGACAAGGACAGCTTCATTCGGTTGGCCGAGAAAAATGGCCTATCAGTAATGAGAAATGGGCTGTCATTTTTAAAACACATCAAACCGACAATTAGTTTCAAATATCTTTTTCTCATTTCGAGATTTTAAATTGCATTGATTTTTATGCGTGGACAATTTGTTGGATTTTATATTGATATACATTTATTTTTAAGATCAGTTTGAATGTGTCTCAAAATTTCAGCATTAAAAACAGTTCGGACCGCACCAAAATATGCAAAATTTTGTATAATTTTTTAACCGTGGCCACAATATGGGCTGTAATGCTAACAAAAAGAATATGGGCTCCAAAAAAACCTTAAGAATTAGCAAATGGGTTGTAAATTATTAGAAATAATGGGAGATGGGCCGTATGTTGTTTTCCACAGATTTGAGGCTTTCCTAAAAAAAGGTTGATGCACAAGCTGTGACTGTTGGATTTCCATCCAACGGCCGTCGCGCTTCTTCAATCTCTGCTCTTCCTGCTCCAGCCGCTCAAAAAGCGCCGGCAGGACTGCCTGCTCCCTCCTCTCGCGGCTGGCTGTACTGCCGCACATGCCTCACCGCACCTGTCAGGACCCCGATTCTAAGCCACATCGATCTAGCCGGTAACACCTCATATCACTTTGCGGCCTCACGCACGGTATCCCACGGGTGTCGCCTTACCATGGCCCGGGACCGTTTGCGCCTTTTGGCTCGCGTATATGACAATGTCGCTAGCATCCATATGACCGAGAACCCGGGCCGACATGGCTAGTCGTGAACCCAAAGCGGCACAGACCTATGGAGACAGGCATACATGAATCACAACGAACATGTCGGTCATCAACGAGTGATTCCGGGCTGTAGCACTGGGCTAACAGGACTCCGGGGGATCCCGGGCTGTAGCAGGCTAGACAGGACTCTGGAGATCACCGCGTGACATTTCCCCGAAGGGACAGACATAGGGACGAAGTGAAACACATGCCGGCCAGTCAAGTGTCCTGAACAGTAGTGCTGGGCTAGCAGGACTCCGGTGAACCGGGCTGTAGCGGACTACTATGGCTCGAGGAGCACTAGACTACATTTACCCATAAGAAAGGCTGCGAAGGACAAACAACTAGATTGTCGGATCCCACTCATACCAAGCATTTCAACCATACATACAATATGCTCGATATGAGTACATACTGAAGGAAATATGCCCTAGAGGCAATAATAAAGTTATTATTTATTTCCTTACATCATGATAAATGTTTATTATTCATGCTAGAATTGTATTAACCGGAAACATAATACATGTGTGAATACATAGACCAACAGAGTGTTACTAGTATGCCTCTACTTGACTAGCTCGTTAATCAAAGATGGTTATGTTTCCTAACCATGAACAAGGAGTTGTTATTTGATTAACGAGGTCACATCATTAGTAGAATGATCTGATTGACATGACCCATTCCATTAGCATAGCACCCGATCATTTAGTATGTTGCTATTGTTTTCTTCATGACTTATACATGTTCCTATAACTATGAGATTATGCAACTCCCGTTTACCGGAGGAACACTTTGGGTACTACCAAATGTCACAACGTAACTGGGTGATTATAAAGGAGTACTACAGGTGTCTCCAATGGTAGATGTTGGGTTGGCGTATTTCGAGATTAGGGTTTGTCACTCCGATTGTCGGAGAGGTATCTCTGGGCCCTCTCGGTAATACACATCACATAAGCCTTGCAAGCACTGCAACTAATATGTTAGTTGTGAGATGATGTATTACGGAACGAGTAAAGAGACTTGCCGGTAACGAGATTGAACTAGGTATTGGATACCGACGATCGAATCTCGGGCAAGTAACATACCGATGACAAAGGGAACAACGTATGTTGTTATGCGGTCTGACCGATAAAGATCTTCGTAGAATATGTAGGAGCCAATATGGGCATCCAGGTCCCGCTATTGGTTATTGACCGGAGACGTGTCTCGGTCATGTCTACATTGTTCTCGAACCATAGGGTCCGCACGCTTAACGTTACGATGACAGTTATTATGAGTTTATGCATTTTGATGTACCGAAGGTTGTTCGGAGTCCCGGATGAGATCACGGACATGACGAGGAGTCTCGAAATGGTCGAGACGTAAAGATTGATATATTGGAAGCCTATGTTTGGACATCGGAAGTGTTCCGGGTGAAATCGGGATTTTACCGGAATACCGGGAGGGTTACCGGAACCCCCCGGGAGACTAATGGGCCTATTGGGCCTTAGTGGAAAAAAGAGAAAAAGGGAAAAGGCCCAAGCTGGCCGGCGCCCCCCTTCCCCAAGTCCTATTAGGAATAGGATAAGGGGCCGGCCCCCCTTCTCTCTCTTTTCCCCCCCGGGACTCCTAATTGGATTAGGATTGGGGGGAGAAAGCAAAGTTGAAAGATGATGGTAGCAATTACACGGACTGGGTCCGTAACCTGAGGGTTATCCTCATTGCTGCACAGAAGAATTACGTCCTGGAAGCACCGCTGGGTGACAGGCCTGCTGCTGGAGCAACACCAGATGTTATGAACGTCTGGCAGAGCAAAGCTGATGACTACTCGATAGTTCAGTGTGCCATGCTTTACGGCTTAGAATCGGGACTTCAACGACGTTTTGAACGTCATGGAGCATATGAGATGTTCCAGGAGTTGAAGTTAATATTTCAAGCAAATGCCCGAATTGAGATATATGAAGTCTCCAATAAGTTCTATAGCTGCAAGATGGAGGAGAACAGTTCTGTCAGTGAGCATATACTCAAAATGTCTGGGTATAATAATCACTTGATTCAGATGGGAGTTAATCTTCCAGATGATTGCGTCATTGACAGAATTCTCCAATCACTACCACCAAGCTACAAGAGCTTCGTGATGAACTATAATATGCAAGGGATGAACAAGACTATTCCCGAGCTCTTCGCAATGCTGAAAGCTGCGGAGGTAGAAATCAAGAAGGAGCATCAAGTGTTGATGGTTAGCAAAACCACTAGTTTCAAGAAAAAGGGCAAAGGGAAGAAGAAGGGAAACTTCAAGAAGAACAGCAAGCAAGTTGCTGCTCAGGAGAAGAAACCCAAGTCTGGACCTAAGCCTGAAACTGAGTGCTTCTACTGCAAGCAGACTGGTCACTGGAAGCGGAACTGCCCCAAGTATTTGGCGGATAAGAAGGATGGCAAAGTGAGCAAAGGTATATGTGATATACATGTTATTGATGTGTACCTTACTAGAGCTCGCAGTAGCACCTGGGTATTTGATACTGGTTCTGTTGCTAATATTTGCAACTCGAAACAGGGACTACGGAATAAGCGGACACTAGCAAAGGACGAGGTGACGATGCGCGTGGGAAACGGTTCCAAAGTCGATGTGATCGCGGTCGGCACGCTACCTCTACATCTACCTTCGGGATTAATATTAGACCTAAATAATTGTTATTTGGTGCCAGCGTTGAGCATGAACATTATATCTGGATCTTGTTTAATGCGAGACGGTTATTCATTTAAACCAGAGAATAATGGTTGTTCTATTTATATGAATAATATCTTTTATGGTCATGCACCTTTGAAGAGTGGTCTATTCTTGTTGAATCTCGAAGATAGTGATACACATATTCATAATGTAGAAGCCAAAAGATGCAAAGTTAATAATGATAGTGCAACTTATTTGTGGCACTGCCGTTTAGGTCATATCGGTGTAAAGCGCATGAAGAAACTCCATACTGATGGGCTTTTGGAATCACTTGATTATGAATCACTTGGTACTTGCGAACCGTGCCTCATAGGCAAGATGACTAAAACACCGTTCTCTGGTACTATGGAGAGAGCAACAGATTTGTTGGAAATTATACATACCGATGTATGTGGTCCGATGAATATTGAGGCTCGTGGCGGATATCGTTATTTTCTCACCTTCACAGATGATTTAAGCAGATATGGGTATATCTACTTAATGAAACATAAGTCTGAAACATTTGAAAAGTTCAAGGAATTTCAGAGTGAAGTTGAAAATCATCGTAACAAGAAAATAAAATTTCTACGATCTGATCGTGGAGGAGAATATTTGAGTTACGAGTTTGGTGTACATTTGAAAAATTGTGGAATAGTTTCGCAACTCACGCCACCCGGAACACCACAGCGTAATGGTGTGTCCGAACGTCGTAATCATACTTTACTAGATATGGTGCGATCTATGATGTCTCTTACTGATTTACCGCTATCGTTTTGGGGTTGTGCTTTAGAGACGGCCGCATTCACGTTAAATAGGGCACCATCAAAATCCGTTGAGACGACTCCTTATGAACTATGGTTTGGCAAGAAACCAAAGTTGTCGTTTCTTAAAGTTTGGGGCTGCGATGCTTATGTGAAAAAGCTTCAACCTGATAAGCTCGAACCCAAAGCGGAGAAATGTGTCTTCATAGGATACCCAAAGGAAACTGTTGGGTATACCTTCTATCACAGATCCGAAGGCAAGACATTCGTTGCTAAGAATGGATCATTTCTAGAGAAGGAGTTTCTCTCGAAAGAAGTGAGTGGGTGGAAAGTAGAACTTGACGAGGTAACTGTACCTTCTCCCTTATTGGAAAATAGTACATCACAGAAAACTGTTTCTGCGACACCTATGCCAATCAGTGAGGAAGCTAATGATGATGATCATGAAGCTTCAGAACAAGATACTACTGAACCACGTAGATCAACCAGAGTGAGATCCGCACCAGAGTGGTACGGTAATCCAGTTCTGGAAGTCATGATGCTAGATCATGATGAACCTACGAACTATGAAGAAGCGATGGTGAGCCCAGATTCCGCAAAGTGGCTTGAGGCCATGAAATCTGAGATGGGATCCATGTATGAGAACAAAGTATGGATTTTGGTTGACTTGCCCGATGATCGGCAAGCAATTGAGAATAAATGGATCTTCAAGAAAAAGACTGACGCTGACGGTAATGTTACTGTCTATAAAGCTCGACTTGTTGCAAAAGGTTTTCGACAAGTTCAAGGGGTTGACTACGATGAGACTTTCTCACCCGTAGCGATGCTTAAGTCCGTCAGAATTATGTTAGCAATTGCCGCATTTTATGATTATGAAATATGGCAGATGGATGTCAAAACTGCATTCCTGAATGGATTTCTGGAAGAAGAGTTGTATATGGTACAACCAGAAGGTTTTGTCGATCCAAAAGGAGCTAACAAAGTATGCAAACTCCAGCGATCCATTTATGGACTGGTGCAAGCATCTCGGAGTTGGAATAAACGCTTTGATAGTGTGATCAAAGCATTTGGCTTTATACAGACTTTTGGAGAAGCCTGTATTTACAAGAAAGTGAGTGGGAGCTCTGTAGCATTTCTGATATTATATGTGGATGACATATTGCTAATTGGAAATGATATAGAATTTCTGGATAGCATAAAGGGATACTTGAATAAAAGTTTTTCCATGAAAGACCTCGAGGAAGCTGCATACATATTAGGCATAAAGATCTATAGAGATAGATCAAGACGCTTAATTGGACTTTCACAAAGCACATACCTGGACAAGATTTTGAAGAAATTCAAAATGGATCAAGCAAAGAAAGGGTTCTTGCCTGTGTTACAAGGTATGAAATTGAGTAAGACTCAATGCCCGACCACTGCAGAAGATAGAGAGAAAATGAAAGATGTTCCCTATGCTTCAGCCATAGGCTCTATCATGTATGCAATGCTGTGTACCAAACCTGATGTGTGCCTTGCTATAAGTTTAGCAGGGAGGTACCAAAGTAATCCTGGAATGGATCACTAGACAGCGGTCAAGAACATCCTGAAATACCTGAAAAGGACTAAGGATATGTTTCTCGTATATGGAGGTGACAAAGAGCTCACCGTAAGAGGTTACGTTGATGCAAGCTTTGACACTGATCCGGACGATTCTAAATTGCAAACCGGATACGTGTTTACTTTAAATGGTGGAGCTGTCGGTTGGTGCAGTTCTAAACAAAGCGTCGTAGCGGGATCTACATGTGAAGCGGAGTACATAGCTGCTTCGGAAGCAGCAAATGAAGGAGTCTGGATGAAGGAGTTCATATCCGATCTAGGTGTCATACCTAGTGCATCGGGTCCAATGAAAATCTTCTGTGACAATACTGGTGCAATTGCCTTGGCAAAGGAATCCAGATTTCACAAGAGGACCAAACACATCAAGAGATGCTTCAACTCCATCCGGGATTTAGTCCAGGTGGGAGACATAGAGATTTGCAAGATACATACGGATCTGAATGTTGCAGACCCGTTGACTAAGCCTCTTCCATGAGCAAAACATGATCAGCACCAAGGCACCATGGGTGTTAGAATCATTACTGTGTAATCTAGATTATTGACTCTAGTGCAAGTGGGAGACTGAAGGAAATATGCCCTAGAGGCAATAATAAAGTTATTATTTATTTCCTTACATCATGATAAATGTTTATTATTCATGCTAGAATTGTATTAACCGGAAACATAATACATGTGTGAATACATAGACCAATAGAGTGTCACTAGTATGCCTCTACTTGACTAGCTCGTTAATCAAAGATGGTTATGTTTCCTAACCATGAACAAGGAGTTGTTATTTGATTAACGAGGTCACATCATTAGTAGAATGATCTGATTGACATGACCCATTCCATTAGCATAGCACCCGATCGTTTAGTATGTTGCTATTGTTTTCTTCATGACTTATACATGTTCCTATAACTATGAGATTATGCAACTCCCGTTTACCGGAGGAACACTTTGGGTACTACCAAACGTCACAACGTAACTGGGTGATTATAAAGGAGTACTACAGGTGTCTCCAATGGTAGATGTTGGGTTGGCGTATTTCGAGATTAGGGTTTGTCACTCCGATTGTCGGAGAGGTATCTCTGGGCCCTCTCGGTAATACACATCACATAAGCCTTGCAAGCACTACAACTAATATGTTAGTTGTGAGATGATGTATTACGGAACGAGTAAAGAGACTTGCCGGTAACGAGATTGAACTAGGTATTGGATACCGACGATCGAATCTCGGGCAAATAACATACCGATGACAAAGGGAACAACGTATGTTGTTATGCGGTCTGACCGATAAAGATCTTCGTAGAATATGTAGGAGCCAATATGGGCATCCAGGTCCCGCTATTGGTTATTGACCGGAGACGTGTCTCGGTCATGTCTACATTGTTCTCGAACCGTAGGGTCCGCACGCTTAACGTTACGATGACAGTTATTATGAGTTTATGCATTTTGATGTACCGAAGGTTGTTCGGAGTCCCGGATGAGATCACGGACATGACGAGGAGTCTCGAAATGGTCGAGACGTAAAGATTGATATATTGGAAGCCTATGTTTGGACATCGGAAGTGTTCCGGGTGAAATCGGGATTTTACCGGAATACCGGGAGGGTTACCGGAACCCCCCGGGAGACTAATGGGCCTATTGGGCCTTAGTGGAAAAAAGAGAAAAAGGGAAAAGGCCCAAGCTGGCCGGCGCCCCCCTTCCCCAAGTCCTATTAGGAATAGGATAAGGGGCCGGCCCCCCTTCTCTCTCTTCCCCCCCCCCCCCCGGGAGTCCTAATTGGATTAGGATTGGGGGGAG
Source organism: Triticum monococcum (assembly GCA_034509565.1). Lineage (NCBI taxonomy): Eukaryota > Viridiplantae > Streptophyta > Magnoliopsida > Poales > Poaceae > Triticum > Triticum monococcum. Next base: position 356,499,131 of record CM067845.1, on the reverse strand, counting down.
GAGTCCTACTCCCTGTGGGAGTAGGACTCCCCTGCGCCTCCCCTCCCTTGGCCGGCCGGCCCCCCTCCTCCAACCTTTATATACGGGGGCAGGGGGCACCCCAAGACACACAACTTGATCCTTGAGATCGTTCCTTAGCCGTGTGCGGTGCCCCCTGCCACCAAATTCCACCTCGATCATACCATCGTAGTGCTTAGGCGAAGCCCTGCGTCGGTAGTACATCAAGATCGTCATCACGCCGTCGTGCTGACGGAACTCTTCCTCGACGCTTTGCTGGATCGGAGCCCGAGGAACGTCATCGAGCTGAACGTGTGCTAAGAACTCGGAGGTGCCGGAGTAACGGTGCTTGGATCGGTCGGACTAGGAAGAAGACGTACGACTACTTCCTCTACGTTGTGTGATCGCTTCCGCAGTCGGTCTGCGTTGGTACGTAGACAACACTCTCCCCTCTCGTTGCTGTGCATCACCATGATCTTGCGTGTGCGTAGGAAAATTTTGAAATTACTGCGTTCCCCAACACATACAACATGGCATCACAACAAAACTCTACAACTCAGGTACTTTATTTAAAGGCTCCAGGGAGCCATACATAACATATCCATACAGGTAGGGGTCACATGACCTGACACTCAAGTCATACAGTCATACAAGCACATGCGGAAGCAACTAGTCTGAGTACAGACTCTAGAAAGAAAGAAGGCTTCTCGAAGCCTGTCTATCTACATAGGGCCCTCCATGGCCTGGATCACCACCCGGGTGGCTAGTCACTCGTCAACGTCAAGGTCTACGTAAAACCCATCGGAGGGGGCAGTGTTGTCGTCTGAAAACAATAAATAAGCAAACATGAGTACAAAGGTACTCAGCAAGTCTTACATCAGAACCTACTGTACATGCTCATTCTCAAGAAGGTGGTGGGGTTTATGCAGCAAGCCAGCTTTGACTCTTGGCTAAGCTATCCTACGGAATCTTTTAGCAAAATAGTTTTCGCACACGAGTCCACTACTCACCATCACAATACTCCAACGTGGATCCTCCCTCGTATCCTGCGAGGGAGCCATCCTCGGTACTCACACTTATCTTGAGTCTTTTAGTAGTATCCATTAACTTGTCTATGAACTGTATATGCAATCAGGTAGTCCTTTACCGCGGACGCGGCTATTCGAATAGTTTTATACCCTGCAGGGGTGTACTTCGTCACACATGTTTCCACCACTTAGCGTCTGCACACGAAATGTGCTCGGCAGACTTCAAGCGAAAACCGACGTGGGTGTAGACCACGACCTGACTAACCTCACAAGTCTCTAGTCCAGGGTCATCGCCTATTCAGGTTCCATCCGCAAGGAAATCCGGCCGGGGTGTCCTCAACGGCCCCGAACGATGTGAACAGGGTTCCCGAGACACCAAACGGGTGACTCGGTACACCGTGCCACGGTGTATCTACCGCAACATAGCCCACCCCTAGGGTCAGCGCTACGCACGGCCGCCAACACATATCCTACAAACACCAGAAACTAGTTGCAACTCCTGGACTGAGGCGAGAGGGGTCGGTAAGTCGAGCGGGGTCATATTTCAGGGCCCAATGTGTGGTAGTAGCTGAATCTTAATTCACGCATATAGAACTCAGTTCTTAGGGACGGCTTCAATGAAACAACCCACCATGTACTCCTACATGGCCTCTCATCGATACCTTTACCAAAACATGTTCAACACATCCCACATATTACTGGCACAAGCATTTCACTCTAGCCCATCCCACAGATGAACCAGACCTGACACAACTCTAAGCATAGCAGGCATAGCAAGGTAGGAATCACAAAACATGGCTCAATCAACTCCTACACATGCTAGTGGGTTTCATCTAGTTACTGTGGCAATGACAGGTCATGCAGAGGATAAGGGTTCAACTACCGTAGCACACAGCAGTTTGAATCATGTTGTCTTAATGCAGTAAACAAGAGCAGGAGCGAGAACATGGGTTGTATCAGAATGATCAATGGTTGCTTGCCTGATGGAGTGGTAACGGGATACTGCCCTTCAGTTGGATACTCGTGAATATCCTCGGAGGCAGAACCTACCACGAAGAACACAACCGAGCACAATCAACACATGACGATATGCAACAATATGATGCATGCTATGACATGGCAATATGGATGTGTCTTGAGCTTATGCAACTAGCTATGATTTAAATGGAGTTGGTTTGAGTACAAGATTCAAATTCCAACCCCATATATGATTATTTAAATGCCCTTTATTTGTTTTGTCCAAAACAGAGGACAAGCATTGTTCAAACATGCATGAAAATGGTACAGATGGATTCCTTGAATTTTTCTGATAATTTTTCATATATAATTTGTCTCATTTGGAGTTATGGTTGAATTTCTATGAATTTTTGAAGTTTAGGCAATTTTCTGGAATTTTCTATATAAAATTAAATCCAGAAAAGGAGTTATTGCGTCAGCATGACATCACCCTGATGTCAGCAGGTCAACTGGCGCCTCCAGGTCAAACCTGACCAGTGGGGTCCACTGGTCAGTGACACAAACAACTAACTAAGTTAGTTAACCCTAACTAACTTGGTTAGCCGGGCGGGGCCCGCATGTCAGTGGCTCACTAATTAGCTAATTTTTATTAACTCTAATTAACTAACAGTAATTAGGCAGGCGCCTGGGCCCACACGTCAGTGAGTCAGGGGGGAGTCAACCCAGCCGACCCGGGGTCAAAACACGCCGGAGTTGACCCCGGCTCGTCGCCGGCAAGGCCAGAGACGGCGGAGGGGCTCGGAAATCCTCCTCCGGCGACCAAATGGCCAGCAGAGGGCATCTACGTGGAGCTGGGACTCGCCCGCATCCATCTGTGCACACGGCAACAGCCCTAGTGGCCTAAAACGACGGCGGCGGCAACTTGCGCGGCGGCCGGAGTTCGGGAGTTGAGCGGATCGGCGTTGTGGTGCACGGGAGGGGAAACTGATGGGTTCCACGTGCTCCTGGTGAGGTGTGGAGCATGTTGCCGTGCTCGGGAGTGAGCTTGCACGGCTGTGGTCACGGTGGCGGCATGGCCGGCGGCGAAGAGCTCTCAGTTCCGACGGGCATCGGTGTTAGAGGAAGAAAACGAGCCAGGGGAGAGGGGGAAACGACACAGGAGCTCACAGCGGGTGCAGCGGTGGCCTCGGCAAGCTCGGGGAGGCACTGGAGCAAGCGAATCGACGGCGGCGATCGTCGGTGCCGAAGCTTGAAGAAGAGCTTGAATTCGGTGATGCAGGGCTTCCGGCGGGGCGTGGTTCGGTGAGGAGGAAGACGGGGTCGAGGCGGAGCCTCTAAGCTGGTCAGGGAAGCGAGGGGGAGGCGGTGGCCGTGGTGGTTCTCGTCGGCGCTCTCGGGCTCATGGCGGTTGCACGGGAGAGAGAGCAGAGGAGGGGATGAGCACGGGGAGGGGGAATGAGAGGGCCAGGGGGGTGCGTGGCATCCATAGCGACGTCGGGGAGGCGGCCGAAGCAGGAGGTGGCCGTCGGTGGCCGCGCGCGTGCTGGCGCACCGCGGGCACACGCCCTTCGTCCTCCTGGCAGGAGCTAGGGGACGACTGGCAACGGCCTGGTGGGCTGGGCCGCTGGTGGCCTGGCGCTGGGCCAGGTAAGTGGCCCACTGGCCTACTCTCTCTCTCTCTCTTCTAATTTTATGCTGTTTTTCTATTTTTGTTATTCTGTTTTGATTTAGTTTAAATACTAAATCATTTTATAAAATCCTGAAAATATTTATGGACTCTTACTGAAATATTTCAGTGGTCCAAAAATAGTTCCAACATTATTTGAGCATTTGAATTATTTAATAGTATTTCAATGCCCAAATTCAAATATTTATGAATTAAGTCAATGCCCCTTTTGTTGACCTAAAATTATATGCACCATTCTTCCCAAGGGTTCTAACCCAAGGCAAAGAGGGTGAACATATTTGAAGGGCATTTCAGGTTCATTGAATTTATTTTTAGTAAACCCTAGTTGATTTCAGGGGGGGTGCTGGGGGTTCTACTTTCCCCATTTCAATTTCTGATGAATGTAAACATGATGCACACTCTAATGCATAATCTAGCTAGGGTGTGACAACTCACCCCCACTCAATAGAATCTCGTCCCGAGATTTAGGATCATCTGGGAAGAAGGCGGGGTACTCGAGTCGAAGGCGATCCTCCCTTTCCCAAGTGGCTTCTTCCTCGGAATGGTGTGACCATTGAACCTTGAGAAACTTGATATTATGATGTTGAGTGGTACGCTCGGCTTGATCAAGGATACGAACGGGGTATTCCCGATAAGAAAGGTTATCTTGTAAATCAAGCGTTTCGTGGTCCACTCCACGGATAGGATCCACGAAGCAACGCCTGAGTTGCGAAACGTGGAAGACATCGTGAACTCTGGAAAGATGCGGAGGTAGTTCCAATTGGTAGGCAACTTCTCCTCGTTTGGCAAGAATGCGAAAGGGTCCAATGTAACGAGGAGCCAATTTGCCTTTGATACCGAAGCGATGGGTTCCCTTTAACGGGGTAACCCGAAGGTAAGCTTTCTCGTCAATTTCAAATGTCATAGGCTTATGCTTACGATCGTATTGACTCTTTTGGCGAGATTGGGCTGTTTTCAATTTCTCACGAATAACGCGAACCTGCTCTTCTGCTTCCTGAATCATATCCGGGCCAAAGAGTTGTCTTTCCCCGGTTTCTGACCAGTTAAGAGGCGTTCGACATTTTCGTCCATAGAGAACTTCGAAGGGAGCCTTGCCCAAACTAGCTTGATAGCTATTGTTATAAGCAAACTCCGCGAATGGAAGGCATTTTTCCCAACTCATTCCGAACGAGATAACAGAAGCTCGGAGCATATCTTCCAAAATTTGATTTACTCGCTCTACTTGACCACTTGATTGAGGATGGAAGGCGGTGCTAAAGGAGAGATGAGTTCCCATAGCATTTTGGAAACTTTCCCAAAATCGAGAGGTGAAGAGACTTCCACGGTCTGAGTTAATTTCCAATGGGACACCATGAAGAGACACTATTCGGGAGATGTATAAGTCAGCTAGCTGGCTAGCGGTGATACTCTCACGAACAGGTAGAAAATGGGCTACTTTGGAAAGACGGTCGATCACGACGAAGATGGCATTATTCCCCCTCTTGGTCCTGGGAAACCCAGTGATGAAATCCATACTGATTTTGTCCCATTTCCATTCAGGAATAGCCAAAGGTTGAAGGGTGCCAGCAGGCCGTTGATGCTCCGCTTTAACACGACGACAAACATCGCAATTAGCAATGTATTGAGCGATTTCTCTCTTCATCCAAGTCCACCAAAACCTCTGGCGTAGGTCTTGATACATTTTAGTACTACCGGGATGAATGGTGAGAGGGGATTCGTGAGCTTCCTTAAGGATCATCTGGCGTAGATGTTGGTTCTTGGGAACCACCAGGCGGTTCTCAAAGAAGACAGCACCTTGCTCATCCATGGAAAAACATTTAGCTACTCCGCTAGCAATGTTTTCCTTAATCCGGGATATGCCCTTATCACGCTTTTGGGCAGCTATGATTTGATCCATAAGGGTAGGTTTCGCCACCAGAGTAGACAAGAATCCTTGAGGAACAATGTGAAGATTAAGCTTGCGAAATTCCTCATGGAGAAGTGGTTGACTTTGTTGTAACATCAGGTTGTTACAGTAGGACTTACGACTTAGTGCATCGGCCATGACATTGGCCTTGCCAGGGGTGTAAGTTATTCCTAAGTCATAATCAGAGATCAACTCGACCCAACGTCTTTGCCTGAGATTCAAATCTGGTTGGGTGAAGATATATTTCAAGCTTTGGTGATCGGTGAAAATCTCGCAACGATTACCGAGAAGGTAATGTCGCCAGGTTTTGAGTGCATGGACTATAGCTGCAAGCTCTAGATCATGTGTGGGATAATTTTCCTCAGGTGTGTGTAATTGCCGTGAAGCATAGGCAATTACCTGACGATCTTGCATGAGTATGCAACCTAGTCCTTGTCGCGAGGCGTCGCAATAGATGATAAAGTCCTTGGAGAAATCTGGTGGTACCAGTACGGGAGCAGATGTCAGGCATCTTTTCAGTTCCTGAAAACTGAACTCGCACTGTGGAGTCCACTCGAACTTTTTATCTTTCTTGAGGAGTTCAGTTAGGGGTTTAGCAACCTTGGAGAAATTCTCGACGAAGCGGCGGCAATAGCTCGCTAGGCCAAGGAAACTCCGAACTTGCTTGACCGTTTCAGGTGGAGTCCAATCAAGGACGGCTTGAACTCGCTCGGGATTGATAGCAATACCCTTACCAGAGATTACATGGCCTAGATAGGTCACTTCTGACAACCAAAATTCACACTTGGAGAATTTGGCATAAAGGCGGTGCTCTCGAAGTTTCATCAATACCAGCCTTAGATGTTCGGCATGTTCCTCTTCATTCTTGGAGTAGATGAGTATGTCATCGAGGTATACTACGACGAATTTGTCCAAGTACTCCATGAAAACCGAGTTCATTAACCGGGAGAAAGTGGCCGGGGCATTGGTTAAACCGAAGGACATGACGGTGTACTCGTATTGGCCATAACGAGTAACAAAGGCCATTTTGGGAATGTCCCCGTTTCTGATTTTGATTTGATGGTAGCCCAGCCTCAAATCCATCTTGGAGAAGACTGAGGATCCAGCGAGCTGATCATACAGGTCGTTGATCCTGGGAAGCGGGTATTTGTTCTTGATGGTGACCAGATTGACAGGTCGGTAATCCACAACCATTCGATCCATTCCATCCTTCTTCTTGACGAAGAGGACGGGGCAAGCCCAAGGAGAGGAGCTAGGACGGATGAACCCTTTGTTCAAGGACTCATCAAGTTGGTTCTTAAGCTCGGCTAGTTCTAAGGGTGCCATCTTGTAGGGTCTTCTAGCAATTGGAACGGTTCCTGGAACAAGGTCTATCACAAACTCGACATCCCGGTCAGGTGGAACACCTGGCAGTTCTTCCGGAAACACATCCGGGAAGTCTCGGACTACCGGAACGTCCTCAAGGTCTGGAAGAGGGTTGGCATTGAGAGAGTAAAGTTGGCGCTTGGCCACTCGAGTTAAGACATTAACTGTCTTGCCCGAGGGATGAGTAAGTTGAACGGTTCTAGTGGCACAATCGATCTTGGCATAATGAGCCGACATCCAGTCCATACCCAAGATGATGTTTATGTCGGAGGACTTGAGAGCTATTAAAGATGCAAGGAAAACAAGCCTATCGACAAGAATTTCGTTCCCATGGCTTACCCTAGAAGTTTGCCACTTGGAACCCGGAGTTTGAATTACCATGGAAGTGGGCATGTCACAGAATGTCGTGTTATGCAACCAAGCATAATTCTCGGATATGAATGAATGAGATGCTCCGAAAAGAACAGATGCCGGATGGCAGTTAACAAGGAGCGTACCAAGGACGACGTTGGGATCCTCATGAGCCTCTTCGGCTGAAACATAGTTGACATGGCCACGTGCAGTAGTGGCCGGCTTGGCGTAGAAAGTCTTTCCCGCGGGCTTACCACGGCCAACGGACTTTCCAGCTTGATTGGGGTTGTTCTGGGGACACTCTCGACTATAGTGACCCGGTTCTCCACACTTGAAGCATGTTACCACAGTGGGGCGTGGAGCAACATTAGCAGCGGGGCCACCATAGGGCTTGGGCGGTGCAAATTGCTGGTTGGGATGAGGCGCCTCAAAGGATGACCTCGGGGTGAATCTGGGTGGCAGTGCGGTGCTTGGAATCCACACCCGGCGCTTCTGAGCTCCAGAGCCGGATGAAGACCCAAAATCACGGGAGTGCTTGCGTGAAGCGTCATAATCAGTCTGGCCTGTCTCAGCGCTGATAGCTTTATTGACCAGCTTCTGGAAGGATGTGCACTCGTGCAGACGGAGATCGCGGCGAAGCTCAGGGCTAAGTCCCTTGCGGAACCTTGCCTGCTTCTTGGCGTCAGTAGAATCCTCTTCAGGAGCATAGCGTGCCAGGTTCCCAAATTCTCGGCTATACGCATCCACAGTCAGCCTTCCTTGGGTGAAGTTGCAGAACTCCTCCCTCTTGCGATCCATGAGACCTTCCGGAATGTGATGCTCACGGAAAGCCTCGCTGAACTCAGCCCAGGTAGTGATTTGGCCGACCGGGCGCATAGCTTCGTAGTTTTACCACCAATGGCTAGCGGGGCCCTCGAGATGATAAGAAGCATAGGTAACCTTGTCGGCTTCAGCTAGGTTGGCAGAACGTAGCTTGTGGGTGATGCTGCGAAGCCAATCATCCGCGTCGAGGGGCTCGACGGAATGGTTAAACTTTGGTGGGTACAGCTTGATAAAGTCGTTGATTGACACCAAGTCATTTCGTGGGTGGCGTGCAGTGTTCTGCTCAATCCGCTCCAGCAGGCGGTTGGTCTCACGCTTGTTCCTTTCCGCCTCCAGCATCACTTCGGCCAGGGAAGGCGGATGAGGCAAATTTTCACCTCTAGCTGCATTGGCTTCCCCCTGCTCCGGGGCAGCAGGGTTGCCGCGGGTGTTGACCATCCTAGGAGGAAAACAAGACAACGGTTTAGACAAGGATGGCTCAAACTTAACAGGGAAGTGCAGAATGTAAAGGATAACGCGGAATGCAGAGATGCTCATTCGTATGCCATGGTAATATAAAACTGCCATATATACACCAACGGTCATACTCGTCATACATAGTTTAGTACAAGCCCATGCTACAGTACAACTATGAAGGTAGACATTACATCTCATCGGAGGCATTCCGAGTCCCTATACATTATTTGTCTACACCTACGGAATCGATTACACACCAAGTCGTATTCCACAAGTCACACAGGACAGTGGAGATACAACTACTACAATACTAGTGGTACTACTACTAACTCAGATAGCTCCGTAGTAGTCCTCATAGAAGTCACCTCCATAGCCTGGAAGTTCAACGTGATCATCCGGAAACAGACGGTCCTGAGGAGCCTGTGGACCATAGGGGCTAGGATAAGGTCTTGGACCAACAAACGGTGGCCTGCGGGGACCAAGGGGTGGGGTGATGCCGCCCACATCACGCCAATCCACCATGTCTGGCAGGGCTGCTCTCACAGGATACAGATCCCTGGTATCCATACATCCAGCTTGCACCGCGGGTGCAAACCGAGTCAATGTGGCCCAATGATCAGCACGGGTATTAACGAGCTCCAGCCTCAAGGCCCGATTCTCTCGGTCCTTATCTTCGAGCATCTCAGCGGTGGTACGAGTTAATGAGTCCTCCTGAGTGGAGTCAGCATAGATAGCCTGAAGATACCCCTGCGCTCCCGGAAGTGAAGCTGGCATGTAACGGAAGTCAGTGTTCCGAAGCAGGCCAGTCCGGACTCGCAAGATGGTCATCATGGAATAGGCAGCATCCTGCACAGCCATCTCAATGGTAACTCCGAGTCCATAGGAACAGTGAAGGGGCTCGGTAGATCCAGGATAGGAAGGAAATATCATGACGGTGCATAAATACTGGCTTTGATTAAAGTCGCGGAACTGCTCTTCAACAGTGTATTCGGGATACCAATGGTATCCTGTCTCGATCATGACCCGGACCAACATAGCAGTATGACCGGGCACGTCGAGGCAGCTGGTCAGGCGAACCACTTGATTTTGAGACTGGTTGGCCATCTGAAAGCACAACCACAAGACAAAGACATCAGAATTCCTAGGGAAAATTGGGCAGCATAACGGCTGTAAATGCTCAGAAAAAGATTTGAGACATCCACAACAGTTCACAATACCGCTCAACAGCATCATATCAAGGTTCTGATTCAAATAGCAACGTACTAAAATAGTAGAAACTGGACTGGAACTCGTAGCAATAATCCTATAAACTACTACGGATTAGTAACACGTGAACCTGATAGAAGAAGAGAGCCTAGTCCTTAACCCACGTTGAATGAGAAGAGAATGACTCAGATCAGAAGCATAGGGTAAAGGAGTAAAAGAACCTTACGTTCCCTCCCACAATCAATTCCCTTACATATAACTAAAGCATTTCTAGACTTGACATCGACCAGTTTGGCTGAACGAACCTACAGGCAGTCCGGCTCTGATACCAACGCTGTCCGGCTCTGATCACTTTGCGGCCTCACGCACGGTATCCCACGGGTGTCGCCTTACCATGGCCCGGGACCGTTTGCGCCTTTTGGCTCACGTATATGACAATGTCGCTAGCATCCATATGACCGAGAACCCGGGCCGACATGGCTAGTCATGAACCCAAAGCGGCACAGACCTATGGAGACAGGCATACATGAATCACAACGAACATGTCGGTCATCAACGAGTGATTCCGGGCTGTAGCACTGGGCTAACAGGACTCCGGGGGATCCCGGGCTGTAGCAGGCTAGACAGGACTCCGGAGATCACCGCGTGACATTTCCCCGAAGGGACAGACATAGGGACGAAGTGAAACACATGCGGGCTAGTCAAGTGTCCTGAACAGTAGTGCTGGGCTAGCAGGACTCCGGTGAACCGGGCTGTAGCGGACTACTATGGCTCGAGGAGCACTAGACTACATTTCCCCATAAGAAAGGCTGCGAAGGACAAACAACTAGATTGTCGGAGCCCACTCATACCAAGCATTTCAACCATACATACAATATGCTCGATATGAGTACATACAACATGGCATCACAACAAAACTCTACAACTCAGGTACTTTATTTAAAGGCTCCAGGGATCCATACATAACATATCCATACAGGTAGGGGTCACATGACCCGACACTCAAGTCATACAGTCATACAAGCACATGCGGAAGCAACTAGTCTGAGTACAGACTCTAGAAAGAAAGAAGGCTTCTCGAAGCATGTCTATCTACATAGGGCCCTCCATGGCCTGGATCACCACCTGGGTGGCTAGTCACTCGTCAACGTCAAGGTCTACGTAAAACCCATCGGAGGGGGCAGTGTTGTCGTCTGAAAACAATAAATAAGCAAACATGAGTACAAAGGTACTCAGCAAGTCTTACATCAGAACCTACTGTACATGCTCATTCTCAAGTAGGTGGTGGGGTTTATGCAGCAAGCCAGCTTTGACTCTTGGCTAAGCTATCCTACGGAATCTTTTAGCAAAATAGTTTTCGCACGCAAGTCCACTACTCACCATCACAATACTCCACCGTGGATCCTCCCTCGTATCCTGCGAGGGAGCCATCCTCGATACTCACACTTATCTTGAGTCTTTTAGTAGTATCCATTAACTTGTCTATGAACTGTATATGCAATCAAGTAGTCCTTTACCGCGGACGCGGCTATTCAAATAGTTTTATACCCTGCAGGGGTGTACTTCGTCACACATGTTTCACCACTTAGCGTCTGCACACGAAATGTGCTCGGCAGACTTCAAGCGAAAACCGACGTGGGTGTAGACCACGACCTGACTAACCTCACAAGTCTCTAGTCCAGGGTCATCGGCTATTCAGGTTCCATCCGCAAGGAAATCCGGCCGGGGTGTCCTCAACGGCCCCGAACGATGTGAACAGGGTTCCCGAGACACCAAACGGGTGACTCGGTACACCGTGCCACGGTGTATCTACCGCAACATAGCCCACCCCTAGGGTCAGCGCTACGCACGGCCGCCAACACATATCCTACAAACACCAGAAACTAGTTGCAACTCCTGGACTGAGGCGAGAGGGGTCGGTAAGTCGAGCGGGGTCATATTTCAGGGCCCAATGTGTGGTAGTAGCTGAATCTTAATTCACGCATACAGAACTCAGTTCTTAGGGACGGCTTCAATGAAACAACCCACCATGTACTCCTACATGGCCTCTCATCGATACCTTTACCAAAACATGTTCAACACATCCCACATATTACTGGCACAAGCATTTCACTCTAGCCCATCCCCCAGATGAACCAGACCTGACACAACTCTAAGCATAGCAGGCATAGCAAGGTAGGAATCACAAAACATGGCTCAATCAACTCCTACACATGCTAGTGGGTTTCATCTAGTTACTGTGGCAATGACAGGTCATGCAGAGGATAAGGGTTCAACTACCGTAGCACACAGCAGTTTGAATCGTGTTGTCTTAATGCAGTAAACAAGAGCAGGAGCGAGAACATGGGTTGTATCAGAATGATCAATGGTTGCTTGCCTGATGGAGTGGTAACGGGATACTGCCCTTCAGTTGGATACTCGTGAATATCCTCGGAGGCAGAACCTACCACGAAGAACACAACCGAGCACAATCAACACATGACGATATGCAACAATATGATGCATGCTATGACATGGCAATATGGATGTGTCTTGAGCTTATGCAACTAGCTATGGTTTAAATGGAGTTGGTTTGAGTACAAGATTCAAATTCCAACCCCATATATGATTATTTAAATGCCCTTTATTTGTTTTGTCCAAAACAGAGGACAAGCATTGTTCAAACATGCATGAAAATGGTACAGATGGATTCCTTGAATTTTTCTGATAATTTTTCATATATAATTTGTCTCATTTGGAGTTATGGTTGAATTCCTATGAATTTTTGAAGTTTAGGAAATTTTCTAGAATTTTCTATATAAAATTAAATCCAGAAAAGGAGTTATTGTGTCAGCATGACATCACCCTGATGTCAGCAGGTCAACTGGCGCCTCCAGGTCAAACCTGACCAGTGGGGTCCACTGGTCAGTGACACAAACAACTAACTAAGTTAGTTAACCCTAACTAACTTAGTTAGCCGGGCGGGGCCCGCATGTCAGTGGCTCACTAATTAGCTAATTTTTATTAACTCTAATTAACTAACTGTAATTAGGCAGGCGCCTGGGCCCACACGTCAGTGAGTCAGGGGGGAGTCAACCCAGCCGACCCGGGGTCAAAACACGCCGGAGTTGACCCCGGCTCATCGCCGGCAAGGCCAGAGACGGCGGAGTGGCTCGGAAATCCTCCTCCGGCGACCAAATGGCCAGCGGAGGGCATCTACGTGGAGCTGGGACTCGCCCGCATCCATCTGTGCACACGGCAGCAGCCCTAGTGGCCTAAAACGACGGCGACGGCAACTTGCGCGGCGGCCGGAGTTCGGGAGTTGAGCGGATCGGCGTTGTGGTGCACGGGAGGGGAAACTGATGGGTTCCACATGCTCCTGGTGAGGTGTGGAGCACGTTGCCGTGCTCGGGAGTGAGCTTGCACGGCTGTGGTCACGGTGGCGGCATGGCCGGCGGCGAAGAGCTCTCGGTTCCGACGGGCATCGGTGTTAGAGGAAGAAAACGAGCCAGGGGAGAGGGGGAAACGACACAGGAGCTCACAGCGGGTGCAGCGGTGGCCTCGGCAAGCTCGGGGAGGCACTGGAGCAAGCGAATCGACGGCGGCGATCGTCGGTGCCGAAGCTTGAAGAAGAGCTTGAATTCGGCGATGCAGGGCTTCCAGCGGGGCGTGGTTCGGTGAGGAGGAAGATGGGGTCGAGGCGGAGCCTCTAAGCTGGTCAGGGAAGCGAGGGGGAGGCGGTGGCCGTGGTGGTTCTCGTCGGCGCTCTCGGGCTCATGGCGGTTGCGCGGGAGAGAGAGCAGAGGAGGGGATGAGCACGGGGAGGGGGAATGAGAGGGCCAGGGGGGTGCGTGGCGTCCATAGCGACGTCGGGGAGGCGGCCGAAGCAGGAGGTGGCCGTCGGTGGCCGCGCGCGTGCTGGCGCACCGCGGGCACACGCCCTTCGTCCTCCTGGCAGGAGCTAGGGGACGACTGGCAACCGCCTGGTGGGCTGGGCCGCTGGTGGCCTGGCGCTGGGCCAGGTAAGTGGCCCACTGGCCTACTCTCTCTCTCTCTCTTCTAATTTTATTCTGTTTTTCTATTTTTGTTATTCTGTTTTGATTTAGTTTAAATACTAAATCATTTTATAAAATCCTGAAAATATTTATGGACTCTTACTGAAATATTTCAGTGGCCCAAAAATAGTTCCAACATTATTTGAGCATTTGAATTATTTAATAGTATTTAAATGCCCAAATTCAAATATTTATGAATTAAGTCAATGCCCCTTTTGTTGACCTAAAATTATATGCACCATTTTTCCCAAGGGTTCTAACCCAAGGCAAAGAGGGTGAACATATTTGAAGGGCATTTCAGGTTCATTGAATTTATTTTTAGTAAACCCTAGTTGATTTCAGGGGGGGTGCTGGGGGTTCTGCTTTCCCCATTTCAATTTCTGATGAATGTAAACATGATGCACACTCTAATGCATAATCTAGCTAGGGTGTGACAGCACCACCGTACTCCCATCGTCGGCCTAGCCATCCCTCTACTCACCCACACCTGCTGTTATTCTCCGGCGACGGAAAACGAACTAGTAAACCCTCGTACAATCGTACTCCCCTCCGCGTAGGTGAAAGCACAAGTGCTCCCTAGGTGGTTTTGGTAATTGATGACAACATATCTCTTGTTGGACTAATACCTTTACCTAGTATATTTCAGATAAGTTCAACAATGGAGTGGCATGGACTAAAGGTTGTGGGAACCTCTTCAAGATGCTAAGGACAAAGGATTGGCTAAAGCTTCAAGCTCAAGACTCTTCATTTTATATATTTTAGTGATCCAAGATCACATTGAGTCTTTAGGAAAAGCCAATACTATCAAGAAGGGATGAGGTGTTGCTTAATGAGCCTCTTGCTTTATGTGCTTAATGATATGCTCCAAAATCCTCAGCTACTTTCCCACTTCCACAAATGACCTAAACCCTAAGCCAAACTCGGTCATACCGATTCTGTCAATCCGGCGCCACCGAGTTTCACTTGTCATTTGCCACTGCCAAACCCTAGCAATTCGGTCCTACCGATACGGATCTCGGTCTCACCGAGATGGGCTTGCAAACTCTCTGTTACATGTTGCAATATCTTCGGTCCCACCGAGATATGCAATCGGTCCCACCGAGTTTGCTTGGCCAACTCTCTGTTTCACTTATTACCAAAATCGGTCCCACCGAGTTTGAGTAATCGGTCAAACCGAGTTTTGGATTTTCCCTAACCCTAGCACATCGGTCCCACCGAGTTGTTCCAGTCGGTCCCACTGAAATCTCTAACTGTCACTAGGTTTACCAATTCGTTTCGACCGAGTTTGATGATTCGGTCCCACCGAGATTGGAAAACTGTGTGTAACGGTTGGATTTTGTGTGGAGGCTATATATACCCCTCCACCACCTCTTCATTCATAGAGAGAGCCATCAGAACACATACACCATTCCTACTCATATGTTCTGAGAAAGAACCACCTACTCATGTGTTGAGACCAAGATATTCCATTCCTACCATATGAATCTTGATCTCTAGCCTTCCCCAAGTTGCTTTCCACTCAAATCTTCTTTCCACCAGATCCAAATCCTATGAGAGAGAGTTGAGTGTTGGGGAGACTATCATTTGAAGCACAAGAGCAAGGAGTTCATCATCAACACACCATTCGTTACTTCTTGGAGAGTGGTGTCTCCTAGATTGGCTAGGTGTCACTTGGGAGCCTCCGACAAGATTGTGGAGTTGAACCAAGGAGTTTGTAAGGGCAAGGAGATCACCTACTTCGTGAAGATCTACCGCTAGTGAGGCAAGTCCTTCGTGGGCGATGGCCATGGTGGAATAGACAAGGTTGCTTCTTCGTGGACCCTTCGTGGGTGGAGCCCTCCGTGGACTCGCGCAACCGTTACCCTTCGTGGGTTGATGTCTCCATCAACCTGGATGTAGGATAGCACCACCTATCCGAACCACGAGAAAAACATCCGTGTCTCCAATTGCGTTTGAATCCTCCAAACCCTTCCCGTTACATTCTTGCAAGTTGCATGCTTTACTTTCCGCTACCTATATACTCTTTGCATGCTTGCTTGATATGTATTGTGTATGTTAAAATTGTGCCCGAACTCCACTTAAACCGAAAAAGCTTAAAAAGTGCAACTTTAGCATTAAGTGTCTATTCACCCCGTCTAGACACTCCTTCTTCTAGATCCTACAAGTGGTATCAGAGCTTTGGTCTCCATTGCCTTGGTTTAATCATCATTGGAGGAAGATGGATGTGTGTACTTTAGGGAGTCTTAGACATAGAGTGCCTATTCTTGATGGAGAGTACTTTCATGAGTGGAAAAATGAGATGCTTGTAATCTTCAATCAATATCATTTAAACAAGTATATTGCTAGCCCTTGTGCACCTCATATTGATCCTTTGCATCCTACCCTAGATGAAGATATTGACATGATTCGCAATCTTAGAACCATTGAGCTCATCATTAGAGGATTGCCCAAAAATTTGATTGCTAGTTTGCCTACTCTTAATTGTGCCTATACTATATGGAAATTTCTTGAGGAATGATTTCCCGATCATTCCTTGAAAAATTTGGATAAAATTCTCCATAAATCTATTGCCTTGAGTAAGATGAACTCTAGTGATACTAAGTTTGGTGATTGTCTATTTGAGCTTACCAATCTCAAGCATGCTAAAGGAGATGTTGGAATCATTAGTGATATTATATTTGAAGCTATAAGAATTCATAAAAGTGACCACTTTGATGACCATTTATCTAATGAATTACCCTCTCTAGGAAATGATGAGTCACAAGATCATGATGAACATGGATACTATGATGATGATAGTGACTTCGATCTTGATGATGCAATGAGACATTTTGGTCTTACGGGAAATCTTCCGGGATATGCGTCAGGTGGAAAGGAATGGGTTCTTGATAGTGGATGTACTGATCATATGACCGGAGATGAAGAGATGTTTCGTGAGCTTGCTGAAAATGACGGCCCTCGAAAATATGTCACCTTTGGTGATAATTCAAAGGGTAAAGTAGTTGGCCTTGGTAAGGTGGCCATCTCACATGATAGTTCCATTCAAAATGTCATGCTCGTTGAATCTCTCGGCTACAATTTACTTTCAGTATCTAGACTTGCTGATTTTGGCCTAAATGTTCTATTTACTGAGGTAGATTACCAAGTGTTTCGTCGAGACAATCATAAAATGGTCTTTACCGGTATGTGTAGAGGTGATCTTTACATTGTCGATTTCTGTAAAAAGGCACAACCTAAAACTTGCTTCATTGCTAAATCCTCAAAAGGTTGGTTGTGGCATAGACGACTAGGTCACGTTGGCATGAGAAATCTTGACAAGCTTATTAAAGGAAATCATATCCTTGGAGTTAACGATGTCATATTTGATAAGGATAGACTTTGCAGTGCTTGTCAAGCAGATAAACAGGTTGGAGGAAGGCATCCTGTGAAGAACATCATGACCACAAGGAGGCCACTCGAGCTACTTCATATGGATCTTTTTGGTCCCAACGCCTACAAAAGTCTCGGTGGAAATTCTTTTGGTCTAGTTATAGTTGATGATTTTTCAAGATTTACATGGGTGTTCTTTCTTAATGACAAGTCGCAGGTCCAGAAGATCTTCAAAAACTTCGCTAGGAAAGCCCAAAATCAGTTTGAAGTGAAGATCAAGAAGGTTCGGAGT
Organism: Triticum monococcum; assembly: GCA_034509565.1. Lineage (NCBI taxonomy): Eukaryota > Viridiplantae > Streptophyta > Magnoliopsida > Poales > Poaceae > Triticum > Triticum monococcum. Next base: position 356,481,661 of record CM067845.1, on the reverse strand, counting down.
GACAACGGAACGGAGTTCAAGAACGCAAATGTGGACACCTTTCTTGACGAAGAAGGGATTTCACACGAGTTCTCGGCTACGTACACACCTCAAGAAAATGGAGTTGTTGAGAGGAAGAACCGGACGCTCATCGAAATGGCAAGAACGATGCTTGATGAATACAAGACACCAAAGCACTTTTGGGCAGAAGCGGTTGAGACAGCTTGTCACGCAACAAATCGCTTGTATCTTCACAAGCTACTTGGCAAGACAGCATACGAGCTCCTCACCGGTAACAAACCCCAAGTTGGATACTTTCGAGTATTTGGCTCAAAGTGCTACATTCTTGATAAGCATCGTCGTTCAAAGTTTGCTCCTAAATCTCATGAAGGCTTCCTACTCGGTTATGGCTCAAACTCTCACACTTACCGTGTCTACAGCAATTTCACCCGAAAGGTTGAAGAGACGGTAGATGTGAAGTTTGATGAATCTAATGGCTCGCAAGTAGAGCAATTGCCAATTGATGTAGCAGACAAAGACCCTTCAGAAGCAATCCAAGACTTGTCCATTGGCAAAGTTCGTCCAACGGAGGTGAAGGAGAGTACGTCATCCATCCAAGTGGAAGCTTCTACTTCATGACAAGGTGAACCAAGAATCGACACGGAAGCATCCACAAGTGGGATACACCAAGATAAAGAAGACGAGGAAGTACATCAAGACGAACATCAACAACCTCCTTCCCCACCACGACAAGAGAATGACAACGTCAACAATGAAGAAGGCCAAGAAGAAGAACAAGATTAAGAAGATGCTCAACGAAGACCCAATCAAAAGCTCTCACGAGTTCGAGCAAGAATTGCCAAAGATCATCCCGTCGAGCAAATCCTCAATGATATACAAACTGGGAGAATCACTCGCTCAAAAACTCGTTTAGCTAACTTTTGTGCAAACTATTCATTCATCTCTAGCATTGAACCTATGAAGGTTGAAGAAGCATTGGAAGATCCGGATTGGATAAACGCTATGCATGAAGAGCTACACAATTTCGAGAGAAACCAAGTTTGGACATTGGTTGAGAAGCCCGACAACAACCACAACATCATTGGTACCAAATGGGTGTTTCGCAACAAGCAAGATGAAGATGGACAAGTGGTCCGCAACAAAGCACGTCTCGTCGCCCAACGGTACACACAAGTCGAAGGTATGGACTATGGTGAGACATATGCTCCCGTTGCTAGACTTGAGTCCATTCGCATCTTACTTGCCTATGCTAATCACCATAATATCACCTTGTACCAAATGGACATTAAGAGTGCTTTTCTAAATGGTGAAATAGAGGAGGAAGTTTATGTCAAACAACCTCCCGGCTTTGTCAATCCTAAGAAACCTAATCATGTTTACAAACTTCACAAAGCTCTTTATGGTCTTAAACAAGCTCCTAGAGCATGGTATAAATGCTTGACCAAGTTCCTTATTGCAAGTGGTTTTGAAATTGGTAAAATTGATTCTACTCTCTTCACTAAAAGGGTTAATGGAGAACTATTTGTATGTCAAATCTATGTTGATGATATCATATTTGGTTCAACTAACCCTCTCTTTAGTGAAAAGTTTGGAAAGCTAATGTCAGAGAAGTATGAGATGTCTATGATGAGTGAACTCAAATTCTTTCTTGGTTTGCAAATCAAGCAAACTAAGGAAGGTACATTTGTCTCTCAAACGAAGTACACCAAGGACTTATTCAAGAAGTTCAATATGCAAGAGTGCAAAGGTATGTCTACACCCATGCCCACTAGTGGACATAATGATTTGAACAAAGGTGGTGAACCGGTTGATCAAAAGGTTTATCATTCTATGATTGGTTCATTACTATACCTATGTGCTTCACATCCCGATATTATGCTAAGTGTATGTATGTGTGCACGATATCAAGCTGCTCCTAAAGAATGTCATCTTAAGGCTGTGAAAAGGATAGTGAGATACTTAATTCACACACCAAACTTTGGCATTTGGTATCCTAAGAGGTCTTCTTTTGATCTTGTTGGCTATTCTGACTCGGATTATGCCGGAGACAAGGTTGATAGGAAGTCCACTTCGGGTATGTGTCAATTTCTTGGCAGATCTCTTGTGTCTTGGTCCTCCAAGAAACAAAATTCGGTATCCTTATCCACCGCCGAAGCGGAATACATTGCCGCTGGTTCATGTTGTGCTCAATTACTTTGGATGACCCAAACTCTTAAAGATTATGGAATTTATGTGAAACATGTTCCACTGCTTTGTAACAATGAAAGTGCTATCAAAATTGGTCATAATCCCGTACAACATTCTCGAACTAAGCATATTGAAGTTCGTCATCATTTCATTCGAGATCATGTTGCTAAGGGTGACATTAATCTTAAGCATGTTCGCACTGACAAGCAATTAGCGGATATATTCACTAAACCACTTGATGAGAAAGTATTTTGCAGGCTAAGAGGACAATTGAACATCATTGATGCTTCAAATGTGGAGTAGGAACTCCATTGGACACATGCAAGACATGAGCTTATGACTAATCCATGATATATCTCTTATGATGACTATCTTATGTCTTGGATATATTTGTACCTTGCATGTTGTCTAACCCATGTAGGTACTTGGTTGAAACTAATTCCATGGGATTGCGACTCACTCACATCTTGAGCAATCGTTACATCACCAAGTCTCTACACAATGGTGGTTGAAGACAAGGAAGCACAAAACCATTCAAACATATCCTTTGACAAATTCTATGTTGAGCTTCATGATTGTCATTTTTGGATACACAAGTGCTCTTCCTTGCAAGAGCTAACCCATGTAGGTAGATGAACTCAAACTCCAAGTGGTGCTCGAAATTCTTGATGGACTACATCAACCTTGAGCACCCACACAAGTTCAACTACATCAGCAAGAACCACTCCACCACCCAAGGTATGTTATCCCATCTTAGAGAAGCTTTACTCCAAGACATGAGTCAAAGCAACTCAACAAGATGTGAATACATCAAGATGCTTAAACAAAAAATGGCAACCCCATTTTGAGCTTAAACGATGAGTATGACCTATGATCAAGTGTTCTCACTTGACTCCTAAGTCAATATACTCTAACATAGGTGACTATGTCACCGCCCAACTCTAGACGAAGTTCTCTTGTGTTTCTTTTTGTGTTACTGCATTTGTCTCATGCTTGTTTATTTGTTTCCTTCTACTTCATCTAGATCCTTCAGTTTCTTTTCTTTTCCTTTTATTCTTCATTTTCCGCATTCAATTCATTGCAAATCTTTGTGAGATCCTGCACGTCTAGTGAGCTAAGGTGACAAGTGTTTTTCTCTATGTGAACTCGGTCTCACCAAATTGTAATTTTTGGTCCAACCGAATTCCTTCGGTACCACCGAATCATACCACTCGGTGCCACCGACTTCGCAACAGGAAAAACAGTTTGTCACATAACCTATAATTCTTCTGATCCAGCTCCACTCAATGAATCTTGTCCTCTACAAGCATCCCAATTTTACTCTTTGCTTTATGCTGAGTCTCAAGGACCAAACCTTTTGGACGGATTCCAGAAGAACCTTCTTGGAAATTGATGTCAAAGGGGGAGAGAGAGATCACATCAAAGCTTATCTTCGGGGAGAAAGAGATCACATCAAAGCACTAAAGGGGGAGAGAACATCTCAAGGATCCCAGATGTCCCAGATAATGTATTAAGGGGGAGAAAGAGATCCTTAGGGGGAGAGACAATACTCAAGGATCCCAGATGCTTGATGATCAAGAGGAGAGATGTCACATGTCTTTTTAGGGGGGAAAGACATGTTCATTTGTTTTGTTTCTTTCAGCTCTGATTTTCTATTCCCTATCTTCTCCCAATATCCCATATAAGATTCAGGGGGAGCAAGACACCTATGGGAAAGAAATTAGTCAAATTCATTGCATATCTTTACTCTTGGGGACATGTTGAATTCAATGCAGTACCTAGTACTTACTCTCTACATGTCATCCCAGTCTTGGTATTCTTGTGGTTTCTTCAGTTTACTCTGGCTAGTGGATGTACCTGTGTTATCTAACCTTGTTTGTGCAGGTTCATTCCGTCCTAAGTCAACCAAAGACTACAAGGTAAGTGTATGCATCAAAATCATGAGTATGAGAAGTTCTTGCTTATGTACATACTATTTGCAAGAAGGACTCATGAGCATGAAGGTATTTTCCTTAACAATCTTTTACTCTGATGCATATGGCCAAGATACATGTAACACATTGCCCACTCTGTAATGGTTATGCCCTCACATGCCTCTATATTTCATATTCACATGAGTGCATACATGTAGGGGGAGCCTATGCTTATTACATGTCCTTACAAAGCTTTACATGCTGTTCTTTATATCTTTATCTAAAGCTTTGATGTATGTTGCCATCAATTACCAAAAAAGGGGGAGATTGAAAGCACAAGTGCTCCCTAGGTGGTTTTGGTAATTGATGACAACATATCTCTTGTTGGACTAATACCTTTACCTAGTATATTTCAGATAAGTTCAACAATGGAGTGGCATGGACTAAAGGTTGTGGGAACCTCTTCAAGATGCTAAGGACAAAGGATTGGCTAAAGCTTCAAGCTCAAGACTCTTCATTTTATATATTTTAGTGATCCAAGATCACATTGAGTCTTTAGGAAAAGCTAATACTATCAAGAAGGGATGAGGTGTTGCTTAATGAGGCTCTTGCTTTATGTGCTTAATGATATGCTCCAAAATCCTCAGCTACTTTCCCACTTCCACAAATGACCTAAACCCTAAGCCAAACTCGGTCATACCGATTCTGTCAATTCGGCGCCACCGAGTTTCACTTGTCATTTGCCACTGCCAAACCCTAGCAATTCGGTCCTACCGATACGGATCTCGGTCTCACCGAGATGGGCTTGCAAACTCTCTGTTACCTGTTGCAATATCTTCGGTCCCACCGAGATATGCAATCGGTCCCACCGAGTTTGCTTGGCCAACTCTCTGTTTCACTTATTACCAAAATCGATCCCACCGAGTTTGAGTAATCGGTCAAACCGAGTTTTGGATTTTCCCTAACCCTAGCACATCGGTCCCACCGAGTTGTTCCAGTCGGTCCCACCAAAATCTCTAACGGTCACTAGGTTTACCATTTCGGTCCGACCGAGTTTGATGATTCGGTCCCACCGAGATTGGAAAACTGTGTGTAACGGTTGGATTTTGTGTGGAGGCTATATATACCCCTCCACCACCTCTTCATTCGTAGAGAGAGCCATCAGAACACATACACCATTCCTACTCATATGTTCTGAGAAAGAACCACCTACTCATGTGTTGAGACCAAGATATTCCATTCCTACCATATGAATCTTGATCTCTAGCCTTCCCCAAGTTGCTTTCCACTCAAATCTTCTTTCCACCAGATCCAAATCCTATGAGAGAGAGTTGAGTGTTGGGGAGACTATCATTTGAAGCACAAGAGCAAGGAGTTCATCATCAACACACCATTCATTACTTCTTGGAGAGTGGTGTCTCCTAGATTGGCTAGGTGTCACTTGGGAGCCTCCGACAAGATTGTGGAGTTGAACCAAGGAGTTTGTAAGGGCAAGGAGATCGCCTACTTCGTGAAGATCTACCGCTAGTGAGGCAAGTCCTTCGTGGGCAATGGCCATGGTGGAATAGACAAGGTTGCTTCTTCATGGACCCTTCGTGGGTGGAGCCCTCCGTGGACTCACGCAACCGTTACCCTTCGTGGGTTGAAGTCTCCATCAATGTGGATGTAGGATAGCACCACCTATCCGAACCACGGGAAAAACATCCGTGTCTCCAATTGCGTTTGAATCCTCCAAACCCTTCCCGTTACATTCTTGCAAGTTGCATGCTTTACTTTCCGCTACCTATATACCCTTTGCATGCTTGCTTGATATGTATTGTGTATGTTAAAATTGTGCCCGAACTCCACTTAAACCGAAAAAGCTTAAAAAGTGCAACTTTAGCATTAAGTGTCTATTCACCCCCCTCTAGACACTCCTTCTTCTAGATCCTACAGTAGGAAACAACTACCGAGTCTTCCCTGCCTCCGTGTCGTTCCCTTCCTAGGCCTCGCCGTCGTCCACTGCCCTGGTGCTCTCGGCGCGGCCTGGTCAACATGGTCAACGAGCGACATGCATCTGAAGTGGATTGTACGTGGAGAGGCTGGCAGCTGGGTCCACGGCCGCATGCAAGGAAATGCCTCCTTATTACGTGCAAAGTAGTGATTCCTCCACCCGACATTTGGGACCCACCTAAAGGGCCTCTGTATTTCACGAAAAAATCGTTACCGCCGCTAACAGCTTGGACCCACCAGCTATATCTTCACACGCAAGGAAGTGCCTCCTTATTACGCACAAAAAAATGAATACTCCCCCTGCTAGCTGGGACCCACTATAGTGGCAGGCTGACTTGTGGGCCTACTAAGCTGACGGGGACGGAGGGCTTTGTCAACTTAGTCAATCTGCACGATTCTAGCTCCAGTGACCGTACGATGTCCATCCAACGGCCATAGTTTTCACTAGAGGCTTCTCTCAAGAAAATAACATTCGGTGGGTAAACAAATTACTGTTGGGAAATTGATAGAAAAGCAAATAATATGACAATATCCGATTCACTGATTATGTATATAGGCATCACGTCCAAGATTAGTAGACCGAAATGATTCTGCATCTACTACTATTACTCCACACATCGATCGCTATCCAGCATGCATCTAGTGTATTAAGTTCGGGGAAAATAGAGTAATGCATTAAGAAAGATGACATGATGTGTACAATATAAACTCGCGTATGAAATAAATCCCATCTTGTTATCCTTAATAGCAACAATACATGCATGTCATGTCTCTTTCTGTCACTGAGATTGAGCACTACAAGACCATCACAAAGCACCTCTTCCCATGGCATGATAAATCAGTTTAGTTGACCAAACCAAACCAATAAACCGGAGAAGAAATACAAGGCTATAAAAATAATGCATAATAGAGTTTAGAGAAGACTCAAATAATATTAATGGTTAGATCTGATCGTAAACTCACAATTCATTGGATCCCAACAAACACACCGCAAAAAGTCATTACATAAAATAGATCTCCAAGAACATCAAGGAGAACATTATATTGAAGATCAAAAGGAGAGAATAAGCCATCTAGCTGCTAACTATGGACTCGTAGGTATGTGGTAAACTACTCACGCATCACCGGAGAGGCAGCAAGGATGATGAAGAACCTCCGTGATCGTTGCCCCCTCCGGTAGAGTGCCGGAAATGCCTCTAGATTGGATCTCGTGGTTCTGGGACTTGCGGTGGCAGAAAAAGTATTTCGACGAGTCCCCTAGGGTTTGGAGGATTTTAGAGTATTTATAGAGGAGGAGGTAGGTCAAGGCGGTGCCCGTTGGCCCCACTACCCACCAGGGTGCGCCAGAGGCCCCTAGCGTGCCCTGGTGCCTAGTGGGCCCCACGAACCTCTTCTCGTGGCCTCTAGAAGCTTGCAGGGTGTCTTCTTGCCAGGAAAAATCTCCAAAAAGTTTCGTGGCATTTGGACTTCGTTTGGTATTTTTATTCTGCAAAGTAAAAAAAACAAGACTAAAACAGCAACTGGAACTGGGCACTAAGTTAATAGCTTAGTCCCAAAAAATGATAAAAAGTTGCTAGTAAATGTATATAAAACATCCAAGATTTATAATATAACAGCATGGAACAATCAAAAATTATAGATACATTGGAGACGTATCAAGGTGACTCCGCCTACCCCTCCTGCCCCAGGGCAGGTCCACAAGGCATGGCCCGAGGAGATGGAGGTGGCTTTAGCGAGCTCCTCCATCATGGAAGAGCATTGTGCCCTCATCGGCACGACACTAGGCAGCTTCTGGTCCGTAGAGGCCGGAATGCATGATGTCTTCAAGGGCCTCTTCAGAGGCTTCAAGGTATGTTTAACACATCCTGTCTTACCCTTTTTCTTTTATTTGTTATTTATATTTTAGTTTGACACTAGCCCCATCACTAACCCTCTTCGGACATGACTGAAAAAAGAAAATCATCCGAAGACTATAAAATTGTGCATAGTACTCATAAGAGTGTAACAAGCAATAGCCCCTGAGCCCTAAGGTGTTTTACAAAAATAGACTTGGGGGTCGATGTGTGTGTGTGTGTGTTGTTAGGAAATGTAGCATGAAATTTCAAAAAAAATCCTACACTCACGCAAGATCTATCTAGGAGATGCATAGCAATGAGAGGGGGAGAGTGTGTCCACGTACCCTCATAGATCGAAAGCGGAAGCGTTTGACAACGCGGTTGATGTAGTCGAACTTCTTCTAGCTCCGACCGATCAAGCACCGAACGCACGGAACCTCCGAGTTCTGCACACATTCAGCTCGGTGACGTCCCTCGCCTTCTTCATCCAGCAAGGTGTCAAGGTAGTAGATAAGTTCCGTCAACATGACGGTGTGGTGACGATAATGGTGAAGTGATTATCGCAGGGCTTCGCCGAAGCACCGCAAAACGGTGACCAGCGGTGTAAACTGGGGAGGGGGCGTCGCACACGGCTAACAATTGATGTTGTTGTGTTCTAGGCGCCCCCTCCCCACATATATATAGGTGGGAGGGGCAGGAGAGGCAGCCAGGGGCGCCCTAGCTAGGGTTGGCCGCCGCCCCCTAGGGGCCCTGCCTTGCCCTGCCCCCTTTCCATGTATGCATGAAAGGGAAGGAAAGAGGGGGTGAGGGAAGGAAGTGTTAATCCTAATCCACACTTTCCATTCCCTTCCCCCCTTTCCTTCTCCTCCTCCTATAGCCTTATAGGGCACACCAGCCACTTGTGGGTTGGTGTGTTCCTTCACAAGGCCCATATGGCCCATAGGATTGTCGAGGGTACCTGAAACACCTTCTGGTGACCCGATAAGTACGTGATACCTTCCAGAACACTTCCGGTGTCTGAATATGATCATCCTATATATCAATATTTACCTCTCGACCATTTCCAGACTCCTCACCATGTCCGTGATCTCATCCGGGACTCCAAACAACATTCAGTCACCAAATCACATAACTCATATAATACTAAATCAGCATCGAACGTTAAGCGTGCGGTCCCTACGGGTTCAAGAACTATCTAGACATGAATGAGACACATCTCCGGTCAATAACCAATAGCGGAACCTGGATGCTCATATTGGCTCCTACATATTCTATGAAGATCTTTATAGATCGAACCGTTATGATAACATACACAATTCCCTTTGTCCATCGGTATGTTACTTTCCCGAGATTCGATCATCGGTACCTTCATACCTAGTTCAATCATGTTATTGGCAAGTCTCTTTACTAGTTCCATTATACATCATCCTGTAACTAACTCATTAGTCACTTTGCTTGCAAGGCTTCTTATGATGTGCATTACCGAGAGGGCCTTGAGATACCTCTCCGATGCTCGGAGGGACAAATCCTAATCTCGATCTATGACAACCCAACAAACACCTTCGAAGATACCTGTAGAGCATCTTTATAATCACCCAATTATGTTGTGACATTTGATAGCACAGAAGGTATTCCTCCAGTATCCGGGAGTTGCATAATCTCATAGTCGAAGGAATATGTATTTGACATGAAGAAAGCAATAGCAATAAAACCGAATGATCAATATGCTAAGCTAACGGATGGGTCTTGTCCATCACATCATTCTCCTAATGATGTGATCCTTTTATCAAATGAAAACTCATTTCCATGTGTCGGTGCAACAAACCCCGGGTCTGTTGACCAACTATGCACAACCACAAGATCAAGATTGGAACACCAGCTTAAGTTGGAGATTGAAGAACCAATAGATTTGAAGAACCAACATGCAGCTCAGAAGGGCCAAGATTGAGCCTAAGGAGCAAGATATAGGAAACAGAAGGGCCTCCCTTGCCGGGCAGGCGAGCCCGGCAAGGGGCGAGGCAAACACTGGAAGCAAGCTATTGAGGCTCCCCGGCAGAACTTGCCGGGGCTCGACGGGGTAGAACCACCCCACCAACCACTCAAGCACGAGTCACGTCATCAATCAGTGTGGTGTCAAGCCGCAAGATGATTGAGTGGCAGCCATTTGCCACATGGCAGCCATTTCCTACAGAGAAGCCTACAGATGACACTCATCCTGCGACGTGTCAAGAAAACAGGTGTGGAGCTAGCTAGATAGCCCGGCAGGCCTTGCCGGGCGCCCAGTGATGTGACACTAAGCGGCACATTTAATGCACCCTATCAACCCGGAGAGTTAGGTATGATAGCCCTGTTTGCTATCATATCAGTGGATAATGACCACTTTGCCACTGTGGTGACCCCTTAAGCTATAAAAGGAAGCAAACCCCAAGCCACCACACGCACATAGTGGCTGCAGGCAAACCTTGTCGGGCAAGTTTACTACGCACCACCACATACATACTTCCATCAATCCACTAAAGCAGGAGTAGGGTCTTATGCCTCACGGCGGCCCGAACCTGGTTAAATCGCTTGTGTGTTCTCTACCGCGCTGCCATACGCTTGTCTGCTCTTTGTGCAACGTGTCGTCCCCCTGCCGAACCAACAAGGGGCCACCCGGTCCCATAGGTGGCCGTGGAAATCCCGCGACATCTTTGGCGTGCCAGGTAGGGGGAGCGCTTGCGCGAACCTGAAAGCGTACACCGCGGGTCATCTTCATCGCCATCTTCATCCTCGACAATGTCATCGACCATGGCGCCCAAGAAATCTGGCACTTCGGCCCATCCATCAACCTTGAAGGCTCCTGCGCCCGCGGCCTCTAACATCGTGGGGGATACGGGAGCGCGCGAGGTTGTGGACGCTGCTGGGGACGTGGTTGGAGTAGGTGGCGCCATTACCACCTCCCCCGCGGCCAACATAGGGGCCAGAGCTACCAGAGAAGAGCATCATCAGCAGCGTCTCGACGGTCAACCTCTGCGAGGTGTGAGCGAGGGGGTCACTCCATCTGCGCCCCCTCCTCTCGCCGACGAGCACAGCCGCAGCAATGGTGCTCGGTCCAGGGCGAGCCATCGCCCTCTGGTCGCCCCCATCACGGGAGCGGCCGCGGCACATGCGCCTCCTCCCGGACGAGCCAACCAGGCCAGTACGCTCAATGGAGCCACTGATTTTCAAGCACCACCGCCACGCGACCATGCTGCCCCGGTGGTCGTCCCACAGCAGCGTGGGCACGGCGTCGCTGCCGCCGCCGCTGGCACCATCCGGAGCCAGGCGACGGTGCGGTTGACGTCATCGACATCCATGCCAATCATTGCCATGGAGGCCATGGCGCGAGCTCAGCTATTACTAAGGTTCCCGCCTGCAGCCGAGCAGATAGATGAGTGGAGTGCCACCATCCAAAGCCTGGTCGGTTTTGCCAAAGCTGGGGCCTCACGATGAGCTTGTCCACTGCAACCTTCCCAAGCAACAGCCACCACCCGTGCCACTAGTCGTACGAAGGGGGCCGTCCCCATGGTTTAGTCCCTGCCACAGCAGCTGGTGAGGGTGCAGCAGAATCAAGACCCCGACGACGTCCCGATGGCCTCTTCTGACCCTCGAGCACATCCAGGCCAACGTCGAACCCTGGAAGACAAGCAACGGGGAGGCACGCATGTCATCACCGAACGGCGCCGCAATGATCCCCGCTAGACCGACGGGTACGACGGCCTCAACGTCGACGAGCCTGCGGTCGGTGTTGGCGGGTGCCTACCCTTGGAGGTTCGCTGCCCTAACTTTACATGAGAGCTGCAGCAAGTCTGTTGGCCATCTGTTCGCACGATCAAGCCAGAGATACATGAGAAGTACGACGGGAGGCTGAACCCGGCAGAGTTCCTGAGCTTCTACACCATCGCTGTTCAGGCTGCCGAGGGAAGAGATGAGAAGGTGTTCGCCAACTACTTCCCTTTGGCCCTCAAGTCCAATGTGAGGTCTTGGGTGATGCACCTGCCGGAGAACTCCATTTCTTCATGGGCAGACCTGTGCCACGAGTTCATCGGTGCCTTCACCGGTGGCCACCAAGAGCCCGGCAGGCCTAGCGACCCGCGGCTTCTCCAGCAGAAGTAAGGAGAAACCCTCTGTAAGTATTTGCAGAGATTCAGTAAAGTTCATAGAAATATTCCAGATATCCATCCGGCAGCTGTTATAGCAGCTTCCCAGTCCAATGTGCGCAACCGCCGCAGTCGTTCCAAAATGAACGTGTAGTTGCCCAAGACTATGAAAGAACTATATACACTAGTGGATAAATGTGCCCGGATGGAAGAAGGAAGTTGCCCGGAGAGGATGATTGCATTAATGTTGATTCAGAGGATGAGGATGAATCAACCAGTCAGAGGAAAGGCAAGAAGCACAGTAAGAAGCCAAGAGATAAGGCAGTGATGATTGTAGAAGATTCAGGCACACTTAGTACTGGCAAGAAGGCCAAGGCTGAGCCCCCCGGCAAGGAAGCTGTCGTGTGCACTGCCTCCCGGGAAGCCGCTGCCGTGGAAAAAGATGGGAAAGGTGATGGGCCATACTGCAAGATCCACCGGACCAAAGGCCACGACCTTCAGGAGTGTTACCAGGTTGAGCAGCTTGTCAAGAGATAGAGGGTAGAGTATGATAAGCGTGACAAGGGAAAAGGTCAGAATTCTCCTGGTGGTAAGGGCCGAGGTGGTGAAGCAAATAGCCCCGGCAGACCTTTATGGAGCCAAGGAAAACCCGCTAGGGGCCAAGAGAAGGAAACCTGTGATGATGCCAGTGATGGAGGGGATGAGGAGGAAACTAGTGAGCAGGAATTTCAGAAGGCCACTGACGCCCTATGCATTGATGGGGGTGCATCTTTGCACTCCTCTCATCACCAACTCAAGCGATTGGCACGAGAGGTCAATGTTGTGGAACCAGCGCTAGAGGCTCGGAAGCCGCTCAAGTGGTCCCGCATGCCCATCATCTTTGACAAAGAGGATCACCCTGGCCACACCGCTATGGTGAGGTGTTTGCCATTGTTGGTATCCCCAACAATTCGCAACCTCAAGGTCAGAAAGATGCTGGTGGATGGCGGGGCCGGGTTGAATGTAATTTCCCCAGCAGCTATCAGCAAGCTTCAGATAGAAGAAGAGGAGCTAGAGGCCACCGGCACGTTTCAAGGTGTTAATCCCTGCATGAGTCATCCTAAGGGGAAGATTACGTTGCCGGTGACGTTTGGGGGAGAGATGAACTTTCGGCCTGAGAACATCGTGTTTGATGTGGTCGATCTCCCCCTACGGTACAATGGGATTCTTGGACGACCAGCCCTGGCCAAGTTCATGGCAGCATCACACTATGCTTACAACACCCTGAAAATGCCTGGGCCATTGGGAGTCCTCACTATCCCGTCAGATGAGAAGGATGCAATTATTTGTGTAGATAAAATGTATCGGGATGCAGTCACAGCAGAGGCTGCGGCAGCAGTGGTTCCTGCCAAGGAAAGCAAAGGAAAGAAGAGAGATTGTAGGACCTCCGGCAAGGAGTCCGGGAAGAGTGCCCCCTCCGAGTGCACGACACCCATTGAGGACGTGCCGGAGTGTTCCAACAGCAAGAGATCCAAGGTTACTCCACCTGAAGTGAAGAAGGTCCCGGCCGGGCTGGCTGGCGTTGATGGTACTTTCACTATCAGCGCCACCCTCAATGACAAATAGGAAAGCTCTCTCGTTGCCTTCCTACGAGCGAATATCGATGTGTTTGCTTGGCAACCATCCGATATCCTCGGTGTTCCCAGGGAGGTAATTGAGCACCACCTTGTTGTCTGCCCACATGCCCGACCCGTGAAGTAGAAAGTACGGAAGCAGGCCTTGGAGAGGCAACAGTTCATTGACAAAGAGATCAAGAAGTTAGAGGTAGTTGGTTTGGTCAGAGGAGTACTGCATCCTACATGGTTGGCAAATCCAGTAGTGGTCCAGAAAGCTAATGGGAAGTGGAGTCTTTGCATTGATTTCACAGACCTCAACAAAGCTTGCCCGAAGGACCCATTTCCCTTGTCGCGCATCGACCAGATCGTGGATTCTACTTCGGCATGTGATTTTCTCTCCTTTCTAGATGCATACTCAGGATATCATCAGATCTTCATGTCTAAGGAAGATGAAGAGAAGACATCATTCATCACTCCATGTGGTACGTACTGCTTTGTCCGCATGCCGTTCGGATTAAAGAGTGCCGGGTCCACTTTTGCAAGGGCAGTCCAGATCGGTTTTGAGCCACAATTGCACAAAAATATAGAAGCTTATATGGATGATATTGTGGTCAAAACCAAGGATAAGGCCACCCTTATCCAGGATTTCAAAGAGACATTTGCTAATCTGCGCAAGATCAATTCGAAACTTAATCCGGAGAAGTGTGTATTTGGTGTTCCCTCCGGCAAGCTACTTGGGTTCTTCGTGTCCCATCGGGGGATCGAAGCCAACCCCGACAAGATCAAGGCCATTGAGCAAATCCAAGTGCCAAGGACAGTTAAGGATGTGAGGCGCTTGACAGGATGCGTTGCCACGCTAAGAAGATTCATCCCCAAGTCTGCCGAGCGTGCCCTGCCGTTCTTCAAGGTTTTGAAGAAGGTGGGACCCATGAAGTCAACCCCGGAAGCAGATGTAGCTCTGCAAGAGTTAAAAGCCTACCTGTCGTCCATACCCACCTTGGTTGCACCCAAACCCCAAGAACCATTGTTGATTTACTTGGCAGCAACCAACCAAGTGGTTAGTGCGACTTGGTAGCACAGCGAGAGGTGGATGAGGCAGGAAGTGGTCAGATCATGGCAGAATCAGAAAAGAGTCAGGACAGCAGGGAGCATGACAACAAGAGCAACCCCAAGGACGCGACAAGGAAGAAAGTGGTGCAACACCCAGTGTACTCCGTCAGCTCCTTGTTGCAAGGGGCTAGGTCGAGGTACTTTGGCATGCAAAAGTTGATCTTTGGTCTCATTATGGCCTCAAGGAAACTGCACCACTACTTGCAAGTGCATGAGATCACGGTTGTCACTCGTTTCCCGTTGCAAAGGATACTCTGAAACCCTAAGGCAACTGGTAGAACAGTGGAAAGGGCTTTGGAGTTATCCAGCTTTGTTTGAAGTTTGAGAGCACTTCAACTATTTAGAGCAGGGCATTGGCAGAGTTTACTGTAGAATTGACGCCAACCCCTAATGAGGAAAGGACAAAGACATCTCTCCCCGGCAAGGAATCACCCCAACAATGGATTATGTATTTTGATGGTGCTTTTTCCCTACAAGGTGCAGGGGCTGGCGTGCTTCTTGTTTCCCCCTCCGGGGAGCACTTAAAGTACGTCATCCAGATGCACTTTGCCCGAGAAGAAGCCACCAACAATACAACAGACTATGAAGGGCTCCTTGCCGGACTCAGGATTGCAGCAGAATTGGGAATCAAGAAACTGATCATTCGAGGAGATTCATAGCTCATGGTGAGATAAGTCAACAAGGATTACCAAAGCCCATTGATGGAAGCATACATCGAGGAATTAAGGAGATTGGAGGAGCACTTTGACGGGTTGCAAACAGAGCACGTACCCCGTGCGGAAAACGGCATCGCTGATCACCTGTCAAAGTGTGCTGCGCAGAAGCTTCCTGTGGAACCAGGAAATATTGTTCTCCATCTCTCTTAACCCTCCGTATCACCAGCCACAGTGGCCCAGAAAAGGAGAAGGTTGGACTACAGTAAGCCTCTCCCGGCAGAGCCATCTGCTCCTGGCAGAGACCCTGCCGGAAACAACTCCTCACAGCCTGCCGGACCACGCCCTCCAGCCGGGCCTATGGACCCCACGAACGAGGCTGGTGCTCCCGCAGCCAAGGAGGTGCCGCTAGTCCTCGTTGCCAAGCCCCAGGCTCCAACTTGGGCAAGGCACATTGTCTACTTCATCCAAATCGGAGAACTCCCTGGCAATTAGAATGAAGCTGGAAGAGTAGCCCGGAGGGCCAGTTTGTATCAGTTTGTCGATGACACTTTGTACAGAAGGAGGCCCAATGGTGTGAAATTGAAGTGTGTTTGTCAGGAGGATGGAAAGGAACTACTGGTTGAGATTCACAGAAGAATGTCGGGCTCACACATTGGATCGAGGGCATTAGTTGGGAAAGCATTCCAGCAAGGATTCTATTGGCCCACAGCCCTCCAAGATGAAGTTGAGCTCGTCACGAAATGTGAAGCCTGTCAGTTCCATTCCAAGAGAACACACCTGCCTGCCCAAGCCCTTCAGACAATCCCTCTATCATGGCCATTTTCGGTCTGGGGGCTCGATATCCTCGGCTCCTTCCCCTGAGCAATCGGGGGCTTTGAATTCTTGTTCGTTAGCATCGACAAGTTTACAAAGTGGCTGAAAGTGACACTCATGAGAGAGGTGACTGCTGAGTCAACTATCAAGTTCTTGAAAGAATTGGTGTGTCGTTTCGGAGTTCCGGCAAGAATCATTACTAACAATGGCACCCAGTTTACTAGCCACGCCTTCATGCAATATGTTCAGACCCTCGGATTCAAAATCTCATTCGCTTATGTGGCACACCCCCGCAGCAATGGACAAGCTGAGAGGGCGAACGCTGAAGTGTGCTTCGTGGACTCAAGACAAGAACTTTCGATACGCTGCAGAAGCATGGTAGGCGGTGGATTGAGGAGCTGTCGGTAGTTCTCTGGTCCCTCAGAATGACACCTAACCAAGCTACCGGGCATACTCCCTTCTCCCTGGTCTACGGGGCAGAAGCAGTTATCCCCACAGAACTCATTTACGGGTCCCCTCGAGTGCTTTCCTATGATGAAGTAGCGCAAGATCAGCACCGGCATGACGATGCTGTGCTACTCGAGGAGAACCATCTCCAGGCTGCTACGCATGCTGCACGCTACCAGCAAGCCCTAAGTCGCTATCATAGTTGCAGGATTCATGCCCGGTGTTTTGAGGAAGGTGACCTTGTCCTTAGGCGCGTTCAGTCCGCCAAGGGTACAAACAAGCTATCACCAAAGTGGGAAGGCCCTTGCCGGGTGGTACGAGTCACCAGACCTGGCGCAGTCCGTTTGGAGAACGGAGATGGCACACAGTTGGAAAACTCATGGAATATTGAGCATCTTCGTAAGTACTACCCGTAAGGCGCGAGGCTGCCGGGCACCGCTCGGCAGCCACCCTTTTGTATAGGCCTTGCCTCAGTTGCATGTAACCCCTTGTACAAAGCCGAGGCGATGACCCCATGCAAGATAAAATAAAGAAGTGTTGTGGGGGGGCGATCTAGATCGCATGCATGCACAAGCACACCCAGATCACTGCATAAGCATTTCATGAGCATTTGCATATGCATATAGATAGGATTGCATCCTACATTCATTATCATCTACATGGAGTTGCAGGTTCCTTCCGTGAACTTGACTCTGACAAGTGATGAGAAGATTGCATGGCACCGTGATCCCCGGCAAGCCAAATAGATAAGTTTACCTCTTTTCCATTAGTGTTCTGTAAGCTATAACTTGTGCATAGTGAAACCTCACCGCTCTCTTGAAACTAGGGTGCTCCCATCCTTGGCTCGAACGCTGCTTTGGCCTGGATGGTCGCAGTGGCTCTTGATGAAAAGGGAGTGGGCGGGGGGCTGTGCCTCAGTCTGTTCCCTGGCAGACATGGTTCTCTGGCAGACGAAAAGGGTGCCGGTAGGTTATCCTGCCGAGGAAAACTCGTTTAATTATAGTAAAGCGGCAGCCCACCTCTGCATGGACATATACATGCACGGGTTCCCGGCAAGGCTTATCTCTTTCATTGACATGCAGATACAAGTATAAGCATTATAGAACACAAACATGGATGAAAGGATTACATTATTTGAATTAAAATTTGGCAACTGCCTACAAGTTTAAGATTAGAAAAAGATAAGTGCTCCGTAATGCCCTTTCTTGTCCCTCTCCTCCTAGGCACGGTCGTCGAAGGTGAGGAGGACAAAAGGAGGGCCAGTGCAGAAGTCTAGTCCGTTCCCGTCGGGCTCCAGGAGAGGTAGCCCGAAGGGAACGGAAGTACGAGGGAACGCATCGATGAAGAGCATGGTGGAAGGCGACCCTGTCAACCATCGTCAGTAGGGCCAGCAGGACTCGGCAGGGCTAACGGAGCTGCAACCCGAGAGGAAGCCTGCTGGAGGAGCCTGGCGGCACCATCCACACCTATGCATCCAACTCCTCGGCAAATCACATTGCTGGGGAAGAGGCGCAGATGCACATGGTGGTGCTACCGCCTGATGAAGATGGTGCAGGCGACGATCAGCCGGAGTTAGAGTCATTGCTCCTCCGCCCACTGCCATCGCCATCGCCGTCACTGACCTCCTCGTCGCTTTTGCTCGAGGAGGAGCTTTCGTCGTCTGTCGAGCTATCCATGCAGCACCCTAAGCAGCCTCCCGAGCGCCCCAAGATCTTGATGGAGAGCAGGCCACTCTCCATTAATTTGAAATGGAGAATGTGCCCCTCCGAGAAGCTGTGGGCACGAGAAAAGGTCTTCCAGCCACGACGAAGATACATTACATGACGGGCGGGGAAGTCGACGTCAACCTGCACGCTTCCATCCCCGCAGCCCCTCATGTGTAGCCTCAGAGCACGCGGTTGCTCGAGCTCCATCTCCCATGCGAAGGAGGTTGGAAGACGAAGGTGCCCACACAAGGGCTTATACAGCCTGATGATAACCTCTCGAGGTTGATCCCCGACGTGGCCTTCCATCGGAGGAAGAGCTGCCGGCAGGGGCACAACCGAGGAGCTCCCTTATCGTCATCCTCCTCGGGCTCCATGGCGGCCTCGGTCGCGCCCCCTCCTCCCTCCTCTCATAGCAGGTTCCGCCGCTTCAAAATTAGGAGGAGGAGGGATACGCTACTGAGTGGAAGCCCTCGTCGCCACTAGCAAGACACTACTGCGCCCTTGCCCTCTCACCATGGCTAAGAAGAATTGCGGAGAAGAAGGAGAGGTATGTGTAGTGGGGTACTACCTTTGCCACTTTTTATAGAGGGGACGAGGCAGAGGGCTGGCCTCTTGTGGTAAATATGGCCACCCCGCTCCTCCAATACGGCCCTTTCTGCACCCTCAGCGGCTTTGGGAATCAAGGTCGACCCTCTACTCCAACCATCAACATTTAATTTTCAATCATGGCACTCCTCCCCATGACCTCCGCGTCCACAACCTACCACGCCCAATGCATGCAAGACATGTGGCGGGGTGCATGCGAAATGGGGGGCGAGTGGGGTAGCGGTTTCCGCCCTATGATCTTGGTGCGAGGAGAATCCGCGGGCCACGATCCAAGTTCTTCCACGACGCCACGCACAACATGCGCGAAAACTAGAAACTGGCCCAGAATCAAGGCTGATGAAGTAGCAATGGAAAACTTAAGGGGCCAACCCCTTCAACAACCTTGCCTATGCACTTATTAGGCCCTACCCCGACAATGCTTAGCAGCGCGTTCGGGGCAGGCCTGGGGGCTTTTGTCGGTGCAACAAACCCCGAGTCTGCTGACCAACTGTGCACAGGCACAAGATCATGATTGGAGCACCAGCTTAAGTCAGAGATTGAAGAACCAAGAGATTTGAAGAACCAACATGCAGTTCAGAAGGACCAAGATTGAGCCTAAGGAGCAAGATATCGGCAAGAGAAGGGCCTCCCTTGCCGGGCAGGCGAGCCCGGCAAGGGGCGAGGCCACCACCGGAAGCAAGCTATCAAGGCTCCCCGGTAGATCCTGCCGGGGCTCGAGGGGGCAAAACCACCCCACCAACCACTCAAGCATGACTCACGTCGTCAATCAGTGTGGTGTCAAGCCACAAGATGATTAAGTGGTAGCCATGCGCCACATGGCAGCCAATTCCTACAGAGAAGCCAATGGATGACCCCCGTCCTGCGACGTGTCAAGAGAATAGGTGCGGAGCTGGCGAGATAGCCCGGTAGGGATTGCCGGGCGCCCAGTGATGTGACACGAAGCGGCGCATTTAATGCACCACGTCAGCCCGCAGAGTTAGGTATGATAGCATTGTTTTCAATCATATCAGTGGATAATGACCAATTTGCCGCTGTGGTGACCCCTTAATTTATCAAAGGAGGCCCATGGCACTCATAGGAGAGGTTAGAAGGTTGGAAAGATGACAACCCCAAGACACCACACGCACGTAGTCGCTACAGGCAAACCTTGCCAGGCAAGTGTACTACGCACCACCACATCCATTCTTCCATCAATCCACTAAAGCAGGAGTAGGGTCTTACGCCTCGCGGCGGCCCGAACCTAGGTAAATCACTTGTGTGTTCCCTGTCGCGCTGCTGTACGCTGGTCTGCTCTTTGTGCAACGCGCTGTCCCCTGCCAAACCAACAAGGGGCCACCCGGTCCCATAGGTGGCCACGGAAATCACGCGCCACCATGGTTAGGAAGCCTTAACCATCTTTGATCAACGAGCTAGTCAATTAGAGGCTCACTAGGGACTCAGTGTTTTGTCTATGTATTCACACATGTATCAAGGTTTCTGATCAATACAATTCTAGCATGAATAATAAACATTTATTATGAATAAGTAAATATAAAATAACAACTTTATTATTGCCTCTAGGGCATATTTCCTTCAATCTCCCACTTGCACTAGAGTCAATAATCTAGTTCACATCACCATGTGACCAATACCCCAAAGAGTTTACGAGAGTCAAATAATCTAGTTCACATCGCCATGTGATTAATACCCAAAGAGTATTAAGGTGTCATAATGTTTTGCTTATGAGAGAGGTTTAGTCAACGGGTCTGTCACATTCAGATCCATATGTATTTTGCAAATTTCTATGTCTACAATGTTGTGCATGTAGCTATTCTAGCTAATTTCTCCCACTTTAAATATGTATCCAGATCGAGACTCAGAGTTATATGAATCGGTGTTAAAGATTGCATCGACGTTGCCCTTTACAACAAACTCTTTATCACCTCCATAACAGAGAAACATTTCCTTAGTCCTCTTAGGTAACTAAGGATAATTTTGACCGCTGTCCAGTGATCTACTCCTGGATCACCATTGTACCCCTTGCCAAACTCATGGCAAGGTACACAATAGGTCTTGTACACAACATGCCATACTTTATAGAACCTATGACTGAGGCACAGGGAATGACTTTCATTCTCTCTATATATTCTGCCATGGTCGGGTTTTGAGTGTAACTCAACTTCACACCTTGTAACACAGGCAAGAACCCTTTCTTTGACTGATCCATTTTGAACTTCTTCAAAACTTTATCAGGGTATATGCTTTGTGAAAGTCCTATCGCGCATCGCAATCTATCCCTATAAATCTTGATGCCCAATATGTAAGTAGCTTCACTGAGGTATTTCATGGAAAAACTCTTATTCAAGTATCCTTTTATGCTATCCAGAAATTATCTATCATTTCCAATAAGCAATATGTCATCCACATATAATATGAGAAATGCTACAGAGCTCCCACTCACTTTCTTGTAAATACAGGCTTCACCATAAGTCTGTATAAAACCATATGCTTTGATCACCTCATCAAAGCAGATATTCCAACTCCGAGATGCTTGCACCAGTCCAAAGACGGATCGCTGGAGCTTGCACACTTTGGTAGCACCTTTAGGATCAACAAAACCTTCTGGTTGCTTCATATACAACTCTTCTTTAAGAAATCCATTAAGGAATGCAATTTTGACATCCATTTGCCAGATTTCATAATCATAAAATGTGGCAATTGCTAACATGATTCGGACAGACTTAAGCATCGGTGTAGGTGAGAAAGTCTCATTGTAGTCAACTCCTTGATCTTGTCAAAAACACTTTTGTGACAAGTCGAGCTTTGTAGAAAGTAATGTACCATTAGCGCAGTCTTCCTCTTGAAGATCCATTTATTCTCTATAGCTTGCCGATCATCGGGCAAGTCCACCGAAGTCCACACTTTGTTCTCATACATGGTTCGTATCTTAGACTTCATGGCCTCAAGCCATGTGTCAGAATCTGGGCTCATCATAGCTTCTTCATAGTTTGTAGGTTCGTCATGGTCTAGTAACATGATTTTTAGGACAAAATTACCATACCACTCTGGTGCGGAACATGCTCTGTTCGACCTACGAGGTCCAGTAGTAACTTGATCTGAAGTTTCATGATCATCATCATTAGCTTCTTCTCTCGTTGGTGTAGGCATCATGGGAATGGTTTTCTCTAATGTGCTACTATCCAATTTGAAAGAAGGTACAATTACCTCATCAAGTTCTACTTTTCTCCCACTCACTTCTTTCAACAGAAACTCCTTCTCTAGAAAGGGTCCATTCTTAGCAACAAAGATCTTGCCTTCGGATCTGTGGTAGAAGGTGTACTTAATTGTTTCCTTAGGGTATCCTATGAGGATGCACTTCTATGATTTGGGTTCGAGCTTATCAGGCTGAAGCCTTTTGACATAAGTGTCGCAACCCCAAACTTTTAACAAACGACAGCTTAGGTTTCTTGCCAAACCATAGTTTATGCAGTGCCATCTCAATGGATTTAGACGGCGCCCTATTTAACATGAATGCAGCTGCCTCTAATGCATAACCCCAAAACGATAGTGGTAAATCAGTAAGAGACATCATAGATTGCACCATATCTAATAAAGTACAGTTCCGACATTCGTACACACCATTACGCTATGGTGTTCCAGGTAGCGTGAGTTGTGAAACTATTCCACATTGTTTTAAATGAAGGCCAAACTCGTAACTCAAATATTCGCCTCTGCACAGATTGTAGAAACTTTATTTTCTTGTTATGATGATTCTCCACTTCACTCTGAAATTCTTTGAACTTTTCAAATGTTCTAGGCTTGTGTTTCATTAAGTAGATATACTCATACCTACTCAAATCATCAGTGAAGGTGAGAAAATAACCATACCCGCCGCGTGCTTCAACACTCATTGGACGGCATACATCGGTATGTATTATTTCCAATAAGTCATTGGCTCGCTCCATTGTTCCGAAGAACGGAGTTTTAGTCATCTTGTGCATGAGGCATGGTTCGCAAGTATCAAATGATTCGAAATCAAGTGATTCCAAAAGCCCATCTACATGGAGTTTCTTCGTGCGCTTTACACCAATATGACCTAAACGGCAGTGCCACAATTATGTTGCACTATCATTATCAACTTTGCATCTTTTGGCATCAATATTATGAATATGTGTATCGCTACGATCGAGATTCAACAAACCATTCACATTGAGTGCATGACCATAGAAGGTTTTATTCATTTAAACAGAACAACAATTATTATCTGACTTAAATGAATAACCATTGAAATAAATATGATCCAATCATATTCATGCTCAACGCAAACACCAAATAACATTTATTTAGGTACAACATTAATCCCGAATGTAGAGGGAGTGTGCGATGGTGATCGTATCAACGTTGGAATCACTTCCACCACACATCGTCACCTCATCCTTAACTAGTATTTGTTCATTCTTCAACTCCTGTTTTGAGTTACTAATCTTACCAACTGAACCGGTATCGAATACCCAGGGGTTGCTACGAACACTAGTAAAGTACACATCAATAATATGTATATTAGATATACCTTTGTTCACTTTGCCATCCTTCTTATCTGCCAACTATCTGGGGTTGTTCTGCTTCCAGTGATCATTCCCTTTGTAGTAGAAGCACTCAGTTTCAGGCTTGGGTCCAGCTTTGGGCTTCTTCCCGGGAGGGGCAACTTGCTTGCCATTCTTCTTGAAGTTCCCTCCCTTTCCCTTGCCCCTTTTTCTTGAAACTAGTGGTCTTGTTAACCATCAAAATTTGATGCTCATTCAGAATCATTTTCGTCATCCCTTGCATATTATAGTTCATCATGAAGTTCTAGTATCTTGGTGATGGTGATTAGAGAACTCGGTCAATCGCTATCTTATCTGGAAGATTAACTCCCACTTGATTCAAGCGATTGTAGTACTTAGACATTCTGAGTACATGCTCACTAACTGAGCTATTCTCCTCCATCTTGTAAGCAAACTACTTGTCAGAGGTCTCATACCTCTCGACATGGGCATGAGTCTGAAATACCAATTTCAGCTCTTAGAACATCTCATCTGCTCCATGGCATCCAAAATGTTTTTTGAAGTCCCGGTTCTGAGCCGTAAAGCTTGTTGCACTAAACTATCAAGTAGTCATCATACCAAGCTTGCAAAACATTCATAATGTTTGCATCTGCTCCTGTAACAGGTTTGTCACCTAGCGGTGCATCGAGGACATAATTCTTCTATGCAGCAATGAGGATAATCCTTAGATCACGGACCCAGTCCGCATCATTGCTACTATCATCTTTCAACTTGGTTTTCTCTAGGAACATATCAAAATTATATGGGATCTATACCGCAATCTATTGATCAACAACATAGATATGCAAAACTATAAGACTAAGTTCATGATAAATTTAAGTTCAATTAATCAAATTACTTAAGACCTCCCACTAAAATAGACATCCCTCAAGTCATCTAAGTGATACATCATCCAAATCAACTAAACCATGTCCGATCATCACGTGAGATGGAGTAGTCATCAATGGTGAACATCTCTATGTTGATCATATCTACTATATGATTCACGTTCGACCTTTCGGTCTCCACTGTTTTGCGGCCATGTCCGTACATGCCAGGCTCGTCGAGTTTAACCTGAGTATTCCGCATGTGCAAAACTGTCTTGCACCCGTTGTATGTGAATGTAGAGTCTATCACACCCGATCATCACGTGGTGTCTCGAAACGAAGAACTGTGGCAATGGTGCATACTCACGGAGAACACTTATACCTTGAAATTTTAGTTAAGGGATCATCCTATAATGCTACCTTCATACTAAGCAAAAATATGTGACATGATATGGCCATCATTATCTTGTGCTTTTGATCTACATCTCCAAAGCATCGTCATGATCTCCATCGTCACCGGCTCGACACCTTGATCTCCATCGTAGTGTTGTGGTCGTCTCGCCAACTATTGCTTCTACACTATCGCTAACGCATAGTGATAAAGTAAAGCAATTACATGGAGTTTTCATTTCATACAATAAAGAGACAACCATAAGGCTCCTGCCGGTTGCCAATAACTTTTACAAAACATGATCATCTCATACAATAACGTATATCACATCATGTCTTGACCATATCACATCACAACAAGCCCTGCAAAAGCAAGTTAGAAGTCCTCTACTTTGTTGTTGCAAGTTTTACGTGGCTGCTACGGGCTTCTAGCAAGAACCGTTCTTACCTACGCATCAATACCACAATGGTAATTTATCAAGTTTGTTGTTTTAACCTTCAACAAGGACCGGCCGCAGTCAAATTCGATTCAACTAAAGTAGGAGAAACAGACACCCACCAGCCACCTTTATGCAAAACTAGTTGCATGTCTATTGGTGGAACCGGTCTCATGAACGTGGTCATGTAAGGTTGATCCGTGCCGCTTCATCCGACAATACCGCCGAATCAAAATAAGACATTGGTGGTAAGCAGTATGACGATCACCGCCCACAACACTTCGTGTTCTACTTGTGCATATCATTTACGCATAGACCTAGCTCAGGTGCTACTGTTAGGAAACGTAGCATGCAATTTCAAAAAATTCATACGCTCACGCACGATCTATCTAGGAGATTGATGTATACTATGCAACTTTATTCTTGTAGACACATGTTGGGCCTCCAAGCGCAGAGTTTTGTAGGACAGTAGCAATTTCCCCTCAAGTGGATGACCTATGGTTTATCAATATGTGAGAGGTGTAGGATGAAGGTGGTCTCTCTCAAACGACCCTGCAACCAAATACAAGCAATCTCGTGTGTCCCCAACACACCCAATACAATGGCAAATTGTATGGGTGCACTAGTTCGGCGAAGAGATGATGATAAAAGTGTAATATGGATAGTAGATATTGCTTTTTGTAATCTCAAATTATAAAAACAGCAAGGTAACTAATAGTAAATGGGCACAAAAATGGTATTGCAATGCTTAAAAATGAGGCCTAGGGTCTGTACTTTTGCTAGTGCAATCTCTCAACAGTGCTAACATAGCTGGATCATATGATTATCCCTCAAAGTACAGCAAATAATCATTCCCGAGTTCCTATTAGCGGAGAACAAAAGGTAGGAATTGTTTGTAGGGTGCGAAGCCACCTCAAAGCTATTCTTTTCGATTGATCTATTCAAGATTTCGTACTAAAATAACACAATGCTAATGTTTCCGTTCGATCTATCCTAGAATTCGTACTATAATAACACCAAAGCATATTCATATTCATAATAGTCAATCCGCACAAAGAACTATAAAGAGACCCCGAAGTTTCCGTCGGAGAAAAACGTGCATCAACCCGTGTGCATAGATTACCCCAATATCACCGCGGGAATCCGCAAGTTGAATGCCATAACATATATCAAGTGAATCAATTAGATACCCCAATTGTCACCTCAAGTATTCATACCGCAAGACATATATATATATATCATGTGTTCTCATCTCTGAATATTCAATCCGATAATACAAAACTTCAAAGGGTAAAGATTCAATTCATCACAATGAGAGTGTAGAGGGGAGAAACATCATATGATCTGACTATATTAACAAACCCATGATATAGATCACGAGAGAGACAGATTAAACACATAGCTACTGGTACAAACCCTCTGCCCCGAGGGTGGACTACTCCCTCCTCATCGTGGTGGCCGCCGTTGATGAAGATAGCCATCGGAGATGATTCCCCCCCTCCGGCAGGGTGCCGGAACGGGTCTAGATTGGTTTTCGGTGGCTACGGAGCACTGCCGCGGCGGAATTTATGATCTAGGTTAACCCCGAAGGGTTTCAGAACATTTGGGAATTTATAGTGCAAAGAAGGGGTACGGGAGGCCACCGAGGAGGGCACAACCCACCTGGGTGCGCCAGGGGGCCCTGGCGTGCCTTGGCGGGTTGTTCCCCCTCAGGGCACCCCCCAAGTGCTGCTTTGGCCCATCGGGAGTCTTTTGTCCCATAAAAGATCCACAAAAAGTTTCGCGGTGTTTGGACTCTGTTTGATATTGGTTTTCTGCGATGTAAAAAACAAGCAAAAAATATCAACTAGCACTGGGCACTGGGTCAATAGGTTAGTCCCAAAAAATGATATAAAATTGCTATAAAATGATTGTAAAACACCCAAGAATGATACTATAACAACATGAATACTTCATAAATTATAGATACGTTGGAGACGTATCAGAGTGTGTGTCCACATACCCTCGTAGACCGAAAGCAGAAGCGTTTGACAACGCAGTTGATGTAGTCGAACTTCTTCTAGCTCCGACCGATCAAGCACCGAACGTACGGCACCTCCGAGTTCTGCACACGTTCAGCTCGGTGACGTCCCTCACCTTCTTCATCCAGCAAGGTGTCAAGGTAGTAGATCAGTTCCGTCAGCACGACGGCGTGGTGATGATGATGGTGAAGTGATTCTCGCAGGGTTTCGCCTAAGCACCGCAAAACTATGACCAGCGGTGTAAACTAAGGAGGGGGGTACCGCACACGGCTAACAATTGATGTTGTTGTGTTCTAGGCGCCCCCTCCCCACATATATATAGGTGGGAGGGGCAGGAGAGGCAGCCAGGGGCGCCCTAGCTAGGGTTGGCCGCCGCCCCCTGGGGGCCCTGCCTTGCCCTGCCCCCCCCCCCCCCTTCCATGTATGAATGAAGGGAAAGGAAAGAGGGGGTGAGGGAAGGAAATGGGAATCCTAATCCACACTTTCCTTTCCCTTCCCCCCTTTCCTTCTCCTCCTCCTATAGCCTTATAGGGCGTACCAGCCCCTTGTGGGATGGTGTGTTCCTTCACAAGGCCCATATGGCCCATTGGATTGTCGAGGGTACCCGAAACACCTTCCGGTGAACCGATAAGTACCCGATACCCTCCGGAACACTTCCGTTGTCTGAATACCATTGTCCTATATATCAATCTTTACCTATCGACCATTTTGAGACTCCTCTTCATGCCCGTGATCTCATCCGTGACTCCTAACAACATTTTGTCACCGAATCACATAACTCATATAATACGGGTTCGAGAACTATGTAGACATGAACGAGACACCTCTCCGGTCAATAACCAATAGCGGAACCTGGATGCTCATATTGGCTCCTACATATTCTACGAAGATCTTTATAGGTCGAACCGTTATGACAACATACACAATTCCCTTTGTCCATCGGTATGTTACTTGCCCGAGATTCGATCATCGGTACCTTCATACCTAGTTCAATCATGTTATCGGCAAGTCTCTTTACTAGTTCCGTTATACATCATCCTATAACTAACTCATTAGTCACTTTGCTTGCAAGGCTTCTTATGATGTGCATTACCGAGAGGGCCTTGAGATACCTCTCCGATGCTCGGAGTGACAAATCCTAATCTCGATCTATGACAACCCAACAAACACCTTCGAAGATACCTATAGAGCATCTTTGTAATTACCTAGTTACGCTGTGACATTTGATAGCGCAGAAGGTATTCCTCCAGTATCCGGGAGTTGCATAATCTCATAGTCGAAGGAATATGTATTTGACATGAAGAAAGCAATAGCAATAAAACTGAACGATCAATATGCTAAGATAACAGATGGGTCTTGTCCATCACATCATTGTCCTAATGATGTGATCCCGTTATCAAATGATAACTCATGTCCATGGTTAGGAAACCTTAACCATCTTTGATCAACGAGCTAGAAAATAGAGGCTCACTAGGGACTCAGTGTCTTGTCTTTGTATTCACACATGTATCAAGGTTTCCGATCAATACAATTCTAGCATGAATAATAAACATTTATCATGAATAAGGAAATATAAAATAACAACTCTATTATTGCCTCTAGGGCATATTTCCTTCAGTCTCCCACTTGCACTAGAGTCAATAATCTAGTTCACATCGCCATGTGATAAACGCCCATAGTTCACATCACCAGGTGACCAATACCCCAAAGAGTTTACTAGAGTCAAATAATATAGTTCACATCGCCATGTGATTAATACCCAAAGAGCATTAAGGCGTTATCACGTTTTGCTTATGAGAGAGGTTTAGTCAACGGGTCTGTCACTTTCAGATCTGTATGTATTTTGCAAATTTCTATGTCTACAATGCTCTACATGGAGTTATTCTAGCTAATTGCTCCCACTTTCAATATGTATCCAGATCGAGACTCAGAGTCATATGAATCGGTGTTAAAGATTGCATCAACGTAACCCTTTATGACGAACTCTTTATCACCTTCATAACCGAGAAACATTTCCTTAGTCCTCTTAGGTAACTAAGGATAATTTTGACCATTGTCTAGTGATCTACTCCTGGATCACCATTGTACCCCTTGACAAACTCATGGCAAGGTACACAGTAGGTCTGGTACACAACATGGCATACTTTATAGAACCTATGATGAGGCATAGGGAATGACTTTCATTCCCTCTCTATATTCTGTCGTGGTCGGGTTTTGAGTCTAACTCAACATCACACCTCGTAACACGGGGAAGAACCCTTTATTTGACTGATCCATTTTGAACTTCTTCAAAACTTTAGCAGCGTATGTGCTTTATGAATGTCCTATCAAGCGTCTCGATCTATTCCTATAGATCTTGATGCCCAATATGTAAGTAGCTTCGCTGTTGTCTTTCATCGAAAAACTCTTATTCAAGTACCCTTTTATGCTATCCAGAAATTCTCTATCATTTCCAATCAGCAATATGTCATCCACATATAATATCAAAAATGCTACAGAGCTCGCAGTCACTTTCTTGTAAATACAAGCTTCATTGTAAGTCTGTATAAAACCACATGCTTTGATCACCTCATCAAAGAATATATTCCAACTACGAGATGCTTGCACCAGTCCATAGATGGATCACTGGAGCTTGCACACTTTTTTAGCACCTTTAGGATCAACAAAACCTTCTGGTTGCATCATATACAACTCTTCTTTAAGAAATCCATTAAGGAATGCAATTTTGACATCCATTTGCCAGATTTCGGAATCATAAAATGTGGCAATTGCTAACATGATTCGGATAGACTTAAGCATCGCTGCAGGTGAGAAAGTCTCATCGTAGTCAACTCCTTGAACTTGTCGAATACACTTTTGTGACAAGTCGAGCTTTGTAGACAGTAACATTACCATCAGCGTCACTTTTCCTCTTCAAGATCCATTTATTCTCTATGGCTTGCCGATCATCGGGCAAGTCCACCGAAGTCCACACTTTGTTCTCATACATGGATTGTATCTCAGACTTCATGGCCTCAATCCATCTGTCAGAATCTGGGCTCATCATAGCGTCTTCATAGTTCGTAGGTTCTTCATGGTCTAGTAACATGATTTTCAGGACAGGATTACCATACCACTCTGGTGCGGAATGTGCTCTGTTCGACATACGAGGTCCAGTACTAACTTGATCTGAAGTTTCATGGTCATCATCATTAGCTTCCTCTCTAGTTGGTGTAGGCATCACGGGAACCGTTTTCTCTGATGTGCTACTATCCAATTTGAGAGAAGGTACAATTACCTCATCAAGTTCTACTTTTCTCCCACTCACTTATTTTGAGAGAAACTCCTTCTCTAGAAAGGATCCATTCTTAGCAACAAAGATCTTGCCTTCGGATCTGTGGTAGAAGGTGTACCCAATTGTTTCCTTAGGGTATCCTATTAAGATGCACTTCAACGATTTGGGTTCGAGCTTATCAGGCTGAAGCCTTTTGACATAAGTGTCTCAACCCCAAACTTTTAAGAAACGACAGCTTAGGTTTCTTGCCAAACCATAGTTCATACAATGTCATCTCAATGGATTTAGACGATCCCTATTTAATGTGAATGCAGCTGTCTCTAATGCATAACCCCAAAACGATAGTGGTAAATCGGTAAGAGACATCATAGATCGCACCATATCTAATAAAGTATAGTTATGACGTTCAGACACACCATTACACTGTGGTGTTCCAGGTGGCGTGAGTTGTGAAACTATTCCACATTGTTTTAAATGAAGGCCAAACTCGTAACTCAAATATTCGCCTCCGCGATCAGATCATAGAAACTTTATTTTCTTGTTACGATGACTCTACACTTCACTCTGAAATTCTTTGAACTTTTCAAATGTTACAAACTTGTGTTTCTTTAAGTAGATATACCCATACCTACTAAAATCATCAGTGAAGGTCAGAAAGTAACGATACCCGCCGCGTGCTTCAACACTCATCGGACGGCATACATCGGTATGTATTATTTCCAATAAGTCATTGGCTCGCTCCATTGTTCCGGAGAACGGAGTTTTAGTCATCTTTCCCATAAGGCATGGTTTGCAAGTATCAAATGATTCATAATCAAGTGATTACAAAAGCCCATCTGCATGGAGTTTCTTCATGCGCCTTACACCAATATGACCTAAATGGCAGTGTCACAAATATGCTGCACTATCATTATCAACTTTGCATCTTTTGGCATCAATATTATGAATATGTGTATCACTGCGATCGGGATTAAACAAACCATTCACATTGAGTGCATGACCATAGAAGGTTTTATTCATTTAAACAGAACAACAATTATTCTCTGACTTAAATTAATAACAGTTGAAATAAATATGATCCAATCATATTCATGCTCAACGCAAACACCAACTAACATTTATTTAGGTTCAACACTAATCCCGAATGTAAAGGGAGTGTGCGATTGTGATCGTATCAACCTTGGAATCACTTCCAACAGACATCGTCACCTCGTCCTTAACTAGTCTCTATTCATTCTGCAACTCCTATTTCGAGTTACTAATCTTAGCAACTGAACCGGTATCGAATACCCAGGGGTTGCTACGAACACTAGTAAAGTACACATCAGTAATATGTATATCAAATATACCTTTGTTCACTTTGCCATCCTTCTTATCCACCAAGTATCTGGGGCAGTTCCGCTTCTAGTGACCATTCCCTTTGTAGTAGAAGCACTCAGTTTCAGGCTTGGGTCCAACTTTGGGCTTCTTCCTGGCCGGGAGTGACAACTTGCTTGCCATTCTTCTTCAAATTCCCTCTCTTTCCCTTGCCCCTTTCTTGAAACTAGTGGTATTGTTAACCATCAACATTTGATGCTCTTTCTTGATTTCTACATTCGCCGCTTTCAGCATCGTGAAGAGCTTGGGAATCGTTTTCGACATCCCTTGCATATTATAGTTCATCAGGAAGTTCTAGTAGCTTGGTGATGGTGACTAGAGAATTCTGTCAATCACTATCTTATCTAGAAGATTAACTCCCACTTGATTCAAGCGATTGGAGTACTCAGACATTTTGATTACATGCTCACTGGCTGAGATATTCTCCTCCATCTTGTAGGCAAAGTACTTGTCAGATGTCTCATACCTCTCGACACGGGCATGAGTCTGAAATACCAATTTCAGCTCTTAGAACATCTCATATGCTCCGTGGTGTTCAAAACATTTTTTGAAGTCCTGGTTCTAAGCCATAAAGCATGGTGCACTAAACTATCAAGTAGTCATCATATCGAGCTTGCAAAACATTCATAATGTTTGCATCTACTCCTGCAATAGGTTTGTCACCTAGCGGTGCATCAAGGACATAATTCTTCTGTGCAGCAATGATGATAATCCTTAGATCATGGACCCAGTCCGCATCATTGCTGCTATCATCTTTCAACTTAGTTTTCTCTAGGAACATATCAAAAATTATATGGGAGCTATATCGCGAGATATTGATCTACAATAAGATATGCAAAACTATCTTTACCTAATAATAAAGCAAATTGGGTTTCTTTCGTCCGTCATGGCATTTTTTAGAAAAGTCCCTCTATTTCAGAGAATTCAACCCACAGTCCTGTTTTAAGTTAAAACGAATCATTATTTTTGTATTTTACACAAAAGTCCCTGTATTCTCTTGAAATCAACCCGCCGTCTGGATTTAAGTCACACCCGAACCGTTATTTTACATTTTTCGAAAACGCCCTGATATTTTAGATAATTCATCCACGGACCATATTTAAGTCAAACAAATGTTTTTTTTAAAATCATCCTTATCTTTTAAACCGTAACTCCGATTTGAACATGTTATATATGAAATTTGATTAGAAAAATATGTAGAATGTGAATATGAAATTATTTTTACCTGTTAAGTATTTTTTAAATATTATTTTGGAATATATTTGAGTCAAACCAAATGATTTTCTAAATTATCTATATCTTTTACACCATAACTTCAATTTTAACATATTATATATGAAATTTTATTAGAAAAATGTGTGGAATCTAAATATGATGTTAATTTTACCTGTTAAATATTTTTAAAATATTATTATGGAAGCAAACTTATAATTTATAGTGCAAGATTCATTTTTTCATACCGGCGGCGATCCGGATTGCAAATAAACACCCCACTATAACAATATACGGAAAAGAAAACATCGGTAACTACATATGCATACCTCTGAAAAATGTCGCATGGGAATTGCGAGAGTGAGAGAAAGTTATCGAGAGAGAGAGAGGGAGGGAGAGGGAGGAGAGAGGGAGAGAGACGCCTTAGGATTAACCATATTCAACACACGTTTTTTGTTCTTTTGTGTGAACACCGAGGCCATCGCCGACAAGGGTAAGAAGGAGGGTAAGCGGCAACACAAATATGATGCCTCGCAAAAATAAAGGAGATGGACCTATTGTGGTCTTTAGTGATGGTTGTTGAGTTAAGAGCGTGTGTTATGTTTTCTCTCCCGTTGCAACGCACGAGCTCTTTTGCTAGTAAGACTAAGTTCATGATAAAATTAAGTTCAATTAATCAAATTACTTAAGACCTCCCACTTAAATAGACATCCCTCAAGTCATCTAAGTGATATGTCATCCAAATCAACTAAACCATGTACGATCATCACGTGAGATGGAGTAGTCATCAATGGTGAACATCTCTATGTTGATCACATCTACTATATGATTCACGTTCGACCTTTCGGTCTCCAATGTTTCGAGGCCATGTCTATACATGCCAGGCACGTCAAGTTTAACCTGAGTATTCCGCATGTGCAAAACTGTCTTGCACCCATTGTATGTGAACGTAGAGTCTATCACACCCGATCACCATGTGGTGTCTCGAAACAAAGAACTATCGCAATGGTGCATACTCAGGGAGAACACTCATACCTTGAAATTTTAGTCAAGGGACCATCTTATAATGCTATTGTCGTACTAAGCAAAATAAGATGCATAAAAGATAAACATCACAGGCAATCAAAAATATGTGACATGATATGGCCAACATCATCTTGTGCTTTTGATCTCCAACTCCAAAGCATCGTCATGATCTCCATCGTCACTGGCTGGACACCTTGATCTCCATCGTAGTGTCGTGGTCATCTCGCCAACTATTGCTTCTACAACTATCGCTAACGCATAGTGATAAAGTAAAGCAATTACATGGATTTTGCAGTTCATACAATGAAGAGACAACCATAAGGCTCCTGCCGATTGCCAGTAACTTTTACAAAACATGATCATTTCATACAATAACGTATATCACATCACAACAAGCCCTGCAAAAACAAGTTACACGTCCTCTAGTTTGTTGTTGCATGGTTTACGTGGCTGCTACGGGCTTCTAGCAAGAACCTTTCTTACCTACGCATCAAAACCACAACGGTGATTTATCTAGTTTGTTGTTTTAACCTTCAACAAGGACCGGCCGTAGTCAAATTCGATTCAACTAAAGTAGGAGAAACAGACACCCGCCAGCCACCTTAATGCAAAACTAGTTGCATGTTGATACGTCCATTTTGCATCATGCTTTTATATCAATATTTATCGCATTATGGACTGTTATTTCACTTTATATCACAATACTTATGGCTATTCTCTCTTATTTTACAAGGTTTACATAAGGAGGGAGAATGCCGGCAGCTGGAATTCTGGTTTGGAAAAGGAGCAAATATTAGAGACCTATTCTGGGCAACTCCAAAACTCCTGAAAATCCACGGAACATCTTAAAAGAAATAAAGAAAAATCCACGCCAAAGATGAAGGCCAGGGGGCCCACACCCTACTCACGAGGGTGGGGGCGCCCCCCCTAGGGTGCGCCCCCTACCTCGTGGGCCCCCTGGTGGCTCTTCGACGCCCATCTTCTCCTATATGAAGTCTTTCAATGAGAAAAAAATAAGAAGGAACTTTTCGGGACGAGACTTCGCCGCCACGAGGCGGAACCTTGGCGGATCCAATCTAGAGCTCCGGCAGAGCTATTCTGCCGGGGATACTTCCCTCCGGGAGGAGGAAATCATCACCATCGTCATCACCAACGCTCCTCTCATCGGGAGAGGGCAATCTCCATCAACATCTTCACCAGCACCATCTCATCTCCAAACCCTAGTTCATCTCTTGTATCCAATTCTTGTCTCAAAGTCTGGGATTGGTGCTAGTAGGTTGCTAGTTGTGTTGATTACTCCTTGTAGTTGATGCTAGTTGGTTTAATTGGTGGAAGATCATATGTTTAGATCCTATATGCATATTATTACCCCTCTGATTATGAACATGAATATGCTTTATGAGTAATACGTTCGTTCCTGAGGACAAGGGAGAACTCTTGCTATGAGTAGTCATGTGAATTTGGTATTCGTTTGATATTTTGATAAGATGTATGTTGTCTAGCCTCTAGTGGTGTTATGTGAACGTCGACTACATAACACTTCACCATTATTTGGGCCTAGAGGAAGGCATTGGGAAGTAATAAGTAGATGATGGGTTGCTAGAGTGACAGAAGCTTAAACCCTAGTTTATGCGTTGCTTCGTAAGGGGCTGATTTGGATCCATATGTTTCATGCTATGGTTAGGTTTACCTTAATACTTTTGTTGTAGTTGTGGATGCTTGCAATAGAGGTTAATCATAAGTGGGATGCTTGTTCAAGTAAGAACAGCACCCAAGCACCGGTCCACCCACATATCAAAGTATCAAAGTATCCAACGCGAATCATATGAATGTGATGAAAACTAGCTTGACGATATTCCCATGTGTCCTCGGGGGCGCTTTTCCTATTATAAGAGTTTGTTCCGACTTGTCCTTTGCTACAAAAGGATTGGGCCACCTTGCTGCACTTTATTTACTTTTGTTACTTGTTGCTCGTTACAATCTATCTTACCACAAAACTATCTATTACCACTTATTTCAGCACTTGCAGAGAATACCTTGCTGAAAACCTCTTATCATTTCCTTCCGCTCCTCGTTGGGTTCGACACTCTTACTTATCGAAAGGACTATGATAGATCCCCTATACGTGTGGGTCATCAAGACTCTTTTCTGGCACCGTTGCCGGGGAGTGTAGCGCCTTTGGTAGGTGGAATTTGGTAAGGAAAAATTTATATAGTGTGCTAAAATTTACTGTCACTTGTTACTATGGAAAGTAATTCTCTGATGGGCTTGTTCGGGGTATCTTCACCCTGTCCAGTAGAGCAAAGAGTTGCTCCTCAACCTACTGAACCTATTGAAAATGAAACTCCTTTTGAATTTCCTTCGGGTATGATGGAAAAACTGCTAGCTAACCCTTTTATAGGAGATGGAACAAAGCATCCTGATGAGCACTTAATATATGTGGATGAAGTTTGTGGATTATTTAAGCTTGCAGGTATACCCGATGATGTTGCTAAGAAGAAGGTCTTCCCTTTATCTTTGGAGGGAGACGCATTGATATGGTATAGGCTATGTGATGATATGAGATCATGGGACTATAAAAGATTGAAGCTAGAATTTCATCAAAAGTATTACCCTATGCATCTTGTTCATCGTGATCGCAATTATATATATAATTTCTGGCCTCGCGAAGGAGAAAGCATCACTCAAGCTTGGTGGAGGCTTAAATCAATGTTATATTCATGCCCCAATCATGAGCTCCCGAGAGAAATAATTATGCAAAGTTTTTATGCTCGGCTTTCTGATAACAATCGCACCATGCTCGATACTTCTTGTGCTGGCTCTTTTATGATGAAGACTATTGAATTCAGATGGAATTTACTGGATAGAATTAAACGCAACTCTGAAGATTGGGACCTCGACGAAGGTAAGGAGTCAGGTATGACACCTAAATTTGATTGTGTTAAATATTTTATGGATACCGATATTTTCCGTAAGTTTAGCACTAAATATGGACTTGACTCTGAGATAGTAGCTTCTTTCTGTGAATCTTTTGCTACTTATGTTGATCTCCCTAAGGAGAAGTGGTTTAAATATCATCCTCCCATAGAAGTAAAAGTAGCTGAACCTATTAAAGTTGAAGAAAAGACTGTCACTTATAATGATCCTATTGTTCCTACTTCTTATATTAAGAAACCACCTTTCCCTGTTAGAATAAAGGATCATGCTAAAGCTTCAACTGTTGTTTGTAAAAGCAGTATTAGAACTTATACACCTCCTGAGCAAGTTAAAGTAGAACCTAATATTGCTATTGTTAAAGATCTCTTGTCTGATAATATTGATGGGCATGTTATTCAGTTCGAAGGTGAAACTGCTAGAATTGCTAAACCTTGTGATAAAGATAAACATAGACCTGTGGTAGGCGTGCCTGTTATTTCTGTTAAAATAGGAGATCATTGTTATCATGGCTTATGTGATATGGGTGCTAGTGCTTTTGTTATACCTTATGACTTGTATGAAGAAATTAAGAATGAAATTTCACCTGCTGAGTTAGAAGATATGGATGTCACAATTAAACTTGCCAATAGAGATACTATTTCAGCGATGGGAATTGTTAGAGATGTTGAAGTCTTGTGTGGGAAAACTAAATATCCTGCTGGTTTTCTTGTTCTTACTTCTCCGCGAAATAGCTTTTGTCCCATTATATTTGGTAGACCCTTCTTAAATACTGTCAATGCTACGATAGATTGCACTAAGAATGTTGTTACTGTTGGCTTCGACGATATGGTTCATGAGTTTAATTTCTCTAAATTTAGTAAACAACATCATGAGGAAGAATTATCTAGTAAGGATGAAATTATTGGTCTTGCTTCTATTGTCGTACCTCCTAGTGATCCTTTAGAACACTATTTGCTAGACCATGAAAATGATATGTTCATGAATGAAAGAAGGGAAATAGATGAAGTAATCTTTAAATAGGAACCTATTCTGCATCACAACTTGTTTGTTGAAATCTTAGGGGATCCTCCTCCACCCAAGGGTGATCCTGTGTTTGAGCTTAAACCTTTTCCTGATAATCTTAAATATGCTTATCTTGATGAAAATAAGATATATCATGTTATTATTAGTGCTAACCTTTTAGAGCATGAAGAAGAAAGATTATTGAAAACTCTGAAGAAGCATCGTGCTGCTATTGGATATACTCTTGATGATCTTAAGGGCATTAGTCCCACTCTATGTCAACATAAAATAAATTTGGAAGCAGATGCCAAACCAGTTTGTGATCCTCAACGACGTCTGAATCCTAAAATGAAAGAAGTGGTAAGAAAAGAAATACTAAAGCTTCTGGAGGCAGGTATAATCTATCCCGTTGCTGATAGTGAGTGGGTAAGTCCTGTCCATTGTGTCCCTAAGAAGGGAGGTATTACTGTTGTTCCTAATGATAAAGCTGAATTGATTCCACAAAGAATTATCACAGATCATTACCCTTTACCTTTTATTGATCAAATGCTAGAAAGATTATGCAAACATACACACTATTGCTTTCTAGATGGTTATTCTGGTTTCTCTCAAATACCTGTGTCGGCTAGAGATCAATCAAAGACTACTTTTACATGCCCTTTTGGTACTTTTGCTTATAGGCGTATGCCTTTTGGTTTATTTAATGCACCTACTACCTTTAAAAGATGCATGATGGCTATATTCTCTGACTTTTGTGAAAAGATTTGTGAGGTTTTCATGGACGACTTTTCTGTCTATGGTTCCTCTTTTGATGATTGCTTGAGCAATCTTGATCGAGTTTTGCTGAGATGCGAAGAAACTAATCTTGTCTTGAATTGGGAAAAGTGCCACTTTATGGTTAATGAAGGTATTGTCTTGGGGCACAAAGTTTTTGAAAGAGGTATTGAAGTTGATAAAGCCAAGGTGGATGCTATTGAAAAGATGCCATGTCCCAAGGACATCAAACGTATAAGAAGTTTCCTTGGTCACGCCGGATTTTATAGGAGGTTCATTAAGGACTTCTCAAAAATTTCTCGGCGTCTGACTAGTTTATTGCAAAAAGATATACCATTTGTCTTTGATGATGATTGTATAGAAGCATATGAAATACTTAAGAAAGCATTAGTCACTGCACCTATTGTTCAGCCACCTGATTGGAACCTACCCTTTGAAATTATGTGTGATGCTAGTGATTATGCTGTAGGTGATGTTCTAGGGCAAAGAGTTGATAAGAAATTAAATGTTATTCATTATGCTAGTAAGACTCTAGACAATGCTCAAAGAAATTATGCTACTGCTGAAAAAGAGCTTTTAGCAGTTGTATTTGCTTGTGATAAGTTCAGATCTTATATTGTCGATTCTAAAGTAACTGTCCAAACTGATCATGCTGCTATTAAATATCTTATGGAAAAGAAAGATGCTAAACCTAGACTTATTAGATGGGTTCTCTTGCTACAAGAATTTGATTTGCATATTGTTGATAGAAAGGGAGCTGAGATCCCCATTGCAGACAACTTGTCTAGGTTAGAAAATATTCTTGATGACCCACTACCTATTAATGATAGTTTTCCTGATGAACAATTAAATGTTATAAGTACTTCTAGTAGTACTCCATGGTATGCTGATTATGCTAATTATATTGTTGCTAAGTTTATACCACCTAGCTTCACATACCAACAAAAGAAAAAGTTCTTCTATGATTTGAGACATTACTTTTGGGATGACCCACATCTTTATAAAGAAGGAGTAGATGGTGTTATTAGACGTTGTGTACCAGAGCATGAACAGGAACAGATCCTTCGCAAGTGTCATTCCGAGTCTTATGGAGGACACCACGCTGGAGATAGAACTGCACATAAGGTATTGCAATCTGGTTTTTATTAGCCTACTCTCTTCAAGGACGCCCGTAAGTTTGTCTTGCCTTGTGATGAATGTCAAAGAATTGGTAATATTGGTAGACGTCAAGAAATGCCTATGAATTATTCTCTAGTTATTGAACCATTTGATGTTTGGGGCTTTGATTATATGGGACCTTTTCCTGCCTCTAATGGATACACACATATTCTAGTTATTGTTGATTACGTTACTAAGTGGGTAGAAGCTATTCCAACTAGTAGTGCTGATCATAACACTTCTATTAAAATGCTTAAGGAAGTTGTTTTCCCGAGGTTTGGAGTCCCTAGATATTTAATGACTGATGGTGGTTCATACTTTATTCATGGTGCTTTCCGTAAAATGCTTGCTAAATATGATGTTAATCATAGAATTGCATCTCCTTATCACCCATAGTCTAGTGGTCAAGTAGAGTTGAGTAATAGAGAGCTCAAATTAATTTTGCAAAAGACTGTTAATAGGTCTAGAAAGAATTGGTCTAAGAAATTTGATGATGCATTATGGGCTTATAGAACTGCATATAAAACTCCTATGGGTATGTCTCCGTATAAAATGGTTTATGGAAAAGCATGTCACTTACCTCTCGAACTAGAACATAAGGCATATTGGGCTATTAAAGAGCTCAACTATGATTTTAAACTTGCCGGTGAGAAGAGGTTATTTGATATTAGCTCACTTGCTGAATGGAGAACCCAAGCTTATGAAAATGCCAAGTATTTTAAAGAAAAAGCTAAAAGATGGCATGACAAAAGGATACAAAAGCGTGAGTTTAATGTAGGTGATTATGTATTGCTATACAACTCTCGTTTAAGATTTTTTGTAGGAAAACTTCTCTCTAAATGGGAAGGCCCCTATGTTATCGAAGAGGTCTATCGTTCTGGTGCCATAAAGATCAACAACTTCGAGAGCACAAATCCGAAGGTCGTAAATGGTAAAAGAATTAAACATTATATCTCAGGTAATCCCATAAATGTTGAAACCAATATTATTGAAACCGTAACCCCGGAGGAATACATAAGAGACACTTTCCGGAACATTTCACACTCTGAAAAGGAATAGGTATGTGGTACGGTAAGTAAACCGACTCCAAAACAATTTCTAAGGCAATATTTCTCCGTTTTGGAATATTTAGAAAAATAGAAAATTAAGTAGCAGTCCGGAAAGGACACGAGGGCCCCACGAGGGTAGTGGGCGTGCCCCCCTACCTCGTGAGCACCTCGTGTGCCTTCCAGAGTCCGTTTTCTTGCACGATACGTATTTTGGTCGGTAAAAATTCATTATATATTCTCCCGAAGGTTTTGACTCCCGTATCACGCAAACCTCCTCCGTTCGTGTTTCGAGCTGTTTTTCTGACAGATCTAGATTTTCATGACGTCCCCAAGTGCTTCCAAGGACAAGTTCTTCGAGAAGGTCATCAACCCTTACCTCGCGGAGGTGCTGCGACACCCTCAAGCCATTGAGATGCGTGATGGGTTGTTGCACATCCGCGATGTTGAGGGACCAAAGGGAACCGGGAGCGTGGAGACGAGGCTCGAAGCAATGGAGCAACAAGTTTTCAAGTGCCAGGGGATGGTGGTGCATGGAATCAACGCTAGCCACACGATGCTCGCGGAGTTCACTAACAACTACAAGCCGTACGCCAAGAACACCGAGGAGGCCATCTTCAAGCTATATGAGAAGATCGAGCACCTCCAAGCCCAAATCTATGATCTGCAAAACAAAAATTGTGAGTATGAATATAGATTTAAAAGAATGAGTTTGGCTGCAGATTCAAGGATTTCGGAGCCTCGGTCATCCTTCTATGATGGTGAACCTATGCCTTGGAAGATGGATGACAAGCCTGCATCATCAACAACACCTCCACCTTCTTCACCGACAACAAGGAAGGAGATATAATCACATGGGTATGGGCACTCCCCTTGGCAACTACCAAGCTTGGGGGAGGTGCCCCGGTATCATATCACAATCACAACTCCTATCTTTACCATTTTTCTTAGTTCGATCCTATTAGTAGTATCTTGATCTAGTAGAATAAAGTTTATGGCATGATCTAATTTTGAGTTTTTCTTTATGATCTCTCTATGTAATCGAGTCCGTGAGCTATATATAATAAAGATTAGTGTTGAGTCAAGGGCTTGATTATTTTGCCATGATCTTGGGTGAATAAAATAAAAGAGAAAAAAGAATAAAAAGAAACAAAGAGTTCATATTGATCTTATTGAGAGTAATGACTTCACATAAAAAGAGTATGATGATTAAAAGTTGTTGGGAGTTGGCAAACATAGCTTTGGTCATTGTTGCAATTAATAGGAAGTAATAAGGAAAGAGAGGTTTTCACATATAGATATATTATCGTTGACATCTTTTATGATTGGGAGCACTCATTAAAATATGACATGCTAAAGAGTTGATGTTGGACAAGGAAGACAACGTAATGAGTTATGTCTTTCTGATATCTGAGATAAAGTATGTTGTCATGGATCCTCTAACTTGTTGAGCTTGCCTTTCCCCCTCATGCTAGCCAAATTCTCAGCACTAAGTAGAAATACTACTTGTGCTTCCAAAATGCCTAAACCAGTTTTGCCATGAGAGTCCACCATATCTACCTATGGATTGAGTAAGATCCTTCAAGTAAGTTGTCATCGGTGCAAAGCAATAAAAATTGCTCTAAATATGTATGATTGATTGGTGTGGGAGAAATAAGCTTTATACGATCTTGTGCTATGGAAGTAATAAAAGCGACGGACTGCATAATAAAGGTTCATATCACAAGGGGCAATATAAAGTGACGTTCTTTCGCATTGAGATTTTATATATCCAACCATAAGAGTGCATGGCAACCTCTGCTTCCCTCTGCGAAGGGCCTATCCTTTATCATTATCTTCTACCTTATGCAAGAGTCATGGTGATCTTGACCTTTTATTTTTCATTTTATCCTTTGGCAAGCTCAGCATGTTGGAAAGAACATGATATATATATATATATATATATATATATATATATATAGGGTCGCGCTATTCGTCACCCTGGGTGAGGAATAGTTATTCTTCACCCCCTCTATTTTACCATCAATGCACCGTAATTTTACATTTCGTAAGTTTCGCCTTATTTCTGACGTAGAAAGAGACCGTAAGAAAATATATAATCGCCGTAAAAAATATTTTATGTTATGTAAAATTACAAATGTAAAAACATAGTCTAAAATACATATAAACTGTAAATTTTCTTGTCTTATGATCTATATTTTTATTTTCTTATATCAAATTTTACATAGTGGATTAATAGAAATGTAACTATTTGAATTCCAAACGTAATTTAATTATAAAATGATCGTAAGATTACCTTGGGTGAAGATTAACTTATTCTACATCCTGGGTGATGAATAGTTGACATTACCCTTGAGATAAAAGGTTGTGGGGCAAAACTATAAGCCCCTATCTTTCTCTGTGTCCAATTAAAACTCTGTAACCACAAGTATTGCGTGAGTGTTAGCAATTATGGAGGACTAAATGATAGTTGAGTATGTGGACTTGCTTTTTAGCTCTGACATAGACTCTTTCCGATGTTATGATAAATTGCAATTGCTTTAATGACTGAGATTATAATTTGTCGGAGCCCAATAAGGTTTATGATTTATACTTTTGCAATTTGAATAGATCATCACTTGAACATAAGTAATCATATGACAAAATCTATATATGTTGCTGTTATGAGAATAATCATGATGCCTTCATGTCCGTATTTTATTTTTATCGACGCCTCTACCTCTAAACATGAGGACATATTTATTATTATCGGCTTTTCGCTTAAGGACAAGCGAGGTCTAAGCTTGGGGAGTTGATACGTCCATTTTGCATCATGCTTTTATATCGATATTTATCGCATTATGGACTGTTATTTCACTTTATATCACAATACTTATGGCTATTCTCTCTTATTTTACAAGGTTTACATAAGGAGGGAGAATGCCGGCAGCTGGAATTCTTGTCTAGAAAAGGAGCAAATATTAGAGACCTATTCTGTGCAACTCCAAAAGTCCTGAAACTCCACGAAACATCTTAAAAGAAATAAAGAAAAATCCACGCCAAAGATGAAGGCCAGGGGGGCCACACCCTACACAAGAGGGTGGGGGCGCCCCCCCCCCCTAGGGCGCGCCCCCTACCTCGTGGCCCCCCTGGTGGCTCTCCGACGCCCATCTTCTCCTATATGAAGTCTTTCGATGAGAAAAAATAAGAAGGAACTTTTCGGGATGAGACTCCGCCGCCACGAGGCGGAACCTTGGCGGATCCAATCTAGAGCTCCGGCAGAGCTGTTCTGCCGGGGATACTTCCCTCCGGGAGGGGGAAATCATCACCATCGTCATCACCAACGCTCCTCTCATCGGGAGAGGGCAATCTCCATCAACATCTTCACCAGAACCATCTCATCTCCAAACCCTAGTTCATCTCTTGTATCCAATTCTTATCTCAAAGTCCGGGATTGGTGCTAGTAGGTTGCTAGTAGTGTTGATTACTCCTTGTAGTTGATGCTAGTTGGTTTAATTGGTGGAAGATCATATGTTCAGATCCTATATGCATATTATTACCCCTCTGATTATGAACATGAATATGCTTTGTGAGTAATTACGTTCGTTTCTGAGGACAAGAGAGAATTCTTGCTATGAGTAGTCATGTGAATTTGGTATTCGTTTGATATTTTGATAAGATGTATGTTGTCTAGCCTCTAGTGGTGTTATGTGAACGTCGACTACATAACACTTCACCATTATTTGGGCCTAGAGGAAGGCATTGGGAAGTAGTAAGTAGATGATGGTTTGCTAGAGTGACAGAAGCTTAAACCCTAGTTTGTGTGTTGCTTCGTAAGGGGCTGATTTGGATCCATATGTTTCATGCTATGGTTAGGTTTACCTTAATACTTTTGTTGTAGTTGCGGATGCTTGCAATAGAG
Source organism: Triticum monococcum (assembly GCA_034509565.1). Lineage (NCBI taxonomy): Eukaryota > Viridiplantae > Streptophyta > Magnoliopsida > Poales > Poaceae > Triticum > Triticum monococcum. Next base: position 356,436,739 of record CM067845.1, on the reverse strand, counting down.
GTTAATCATAAGTGGGATGCTTGTTCAAGTAAGAACAGCACCCAAGCACCGGTCCACCCACATATCAAATTATCAAAGTATCGAACATGAATCATATGAACGTGATGAAAACTAGCTTGATGATATTCCCATGTGTCCTCGGGAGCACTTTTCCTATTATAAGAGTTTGTTCCGGCTTGTCCTTTGCTACAAAAGGATTGGGCCACCTTTCTGCACTTTATTTACTTTTGTTACTTGTTGCTCGTTACAATATATCTTATCACAAAACTAGCTATTACCACTTATTTCAGTACTTGCAGAGAATACCTTGCTGAAAACCGCTTATCATTTCCTTCTGCTCCTCGTTGGGTTCGACACTCTTACTTATCGAAAGGACTACGATAGATCCCCTATACTTGTGGGTCATCACATGTTTGTTGGTGGAACCGGTCTCATGAACTTGGTCATGTAAGGTTGGTCCAGGCCGCTTCATCCAACAATACCGCCGAATCAAAATAAGACATTGGTGGTAAGCAGTATGACGATCACCCCCACAACACTTTGTGTTCTACTCGTGCATATCATCTACGCATAGACCTGGCTCGGATGCCACTGTTAGGAAATGTAGCATGAAATTTCTAACAATTTCCTACGGTCATGCAAGATCTATCTAGGATATGCATAGCAACGAGCGGGGGAGAGTGTGTCCACGTACCCTCGTAGACCGAAAGCGGAAGCGTCTGACAACGCAGTTGATGTATTCGAACTTCTTCTAGCTCCGAACGATCAAGCACTGACCTTATGGCACCTCCGAGTTCTGCACATGTTCAGATCGGTGATGTTCCTCGCCTTCTTGATCCAGCAAGGTGTTGAGGTAGTAGATGAGTTCCGTCAGCACGACGGTGTGGTGACGGTGCTGGTGAAGTGATTCTCACAGGGCTTCGCCTAAGCACCGCAAAACTATGACCGGCGGTGTAAACTGTGGAGGGGGCGCCGCACATGGCTAAAAATTGATGTTGTTGTGTTCTAGGCGCCCCCTCCCCACATATATATAGGTGGGAGGGGGAGGAGAGGCAGCCTGGGTGCCCTAGGGTTGTCCGCCGCCCCCTAGGGGCCCTGCCTTGCCCTGCCCCCCTTCCATGTATGCATGAAGGGGGAGGAAAGAGGGGTGAGGGAATGAAGTGGGAATCCTAATCCACACTTTCCTTTCCCCTCCCCCTTTCCTTCTCCTCCTCCTATAGCCTTATAGGGTGCACCAGCCCCTTGTGGGCTGGTCTGTTCCTTCACAAGATCCATATGGCCCATAGGATTGTTGAGGGTACCCGAAACAACTTCCGATGACCCGATAAGTACCCGATACCCTCCGGAACACTTCTGCTATTTGAATACCATCGACCTATATCTCAATCTTTACCTCTCAACCATTTTGAGACTCCTCGTCATGTCCGTGATGTCATCCAGGACTCCGAATAACATTCGGTCACCAAATCACATAACTCATATAATACTAAATCTGTCGGCGTCCTGGGAACAGGGGTACCCAGACTTGCCTGCCTGCAGCCCACGGAGTGGCTCCTCCAGCGGCCTGGTACGACTCATCTTCATCAGCAAACACTGAAGACCCTCGCGAGGGGCCAAACCTCGCGAGGCGGACGACACAAGACCTCCTCAGGGGCAGCCTCACTAGGTTGGCTCGTTAGGAGCGGAGAGATCAAGGCAAGGGGCACCTCATGAGGTTTTCGTGATGTGAGCCATGACGACCAAGGCCAGGCGGGCACCAGCGGGCGCAGAGTACCGGTTGCCTCTTTGGTGCTAAAGGGGCAGGCGCAGACGAGGAGTCCTAAGGCATCAGGCCAAGGTTTCCATATCGGTGCAACGAGACCAAGACTAGCATGACGGCAGGATGGAGGTCATCACGGAGCCCACGACTACGTCACCACAAGAGCCTTTGGCAGGCGAAGACCACCTTTTGTCAGGATAGCTTGTACTAGTTGTCCCCCTTCAAATTGGCCGTTGTGGGATCCCTTCCCGCCTAATATTTGGGAAGAGGACCCGGGCCTCTATATATAGGACTAGCCACCACCGTAGGAGGCATCTCATATGATCTGGGAGGAACCAGACCATATCCACACACACATGCTCATCGAGCTCAAGAACACCTCTCCTCGGGAGGTTGTTATTCCCTTGTACTTGTTCATCCTCAGCCTGCAAGGCAATCCATCACACCACACTGGAGTAGGGTATTACACCACATCGGTGGCCCGAACCATTATAAACTCTTGTGTCCCTTGTTTCGTGGGTTCGGCGAGCTAGGCTTTGAGATCATGGTGAGAGTGTGAGCTATGGGGAGAGAGATCTTCGTGCGCACCCCAGAGTTCGAACCTCAAGGGTTTTGCCGAAACCCATAATCCAACATTTGGCGTGCCAGGTAGGGGTGCGCCGAAGGTTTTCCCCTCCACCGGCTCCACCTCTCTGTTCTGTCCCCATGGCCGGCACTGCTCCTCTAACTGGATCGACGGGCGACCAGGGCGGTGCCAGGGGGCTCTAGGCCTTCACCCTCGCCTTGTGGCGGGTGCAGTGGCCACACAAGTTCAAGGCAGAGATGTAGCCTTGCTAGGACGGCGCGGCAGATCCGTGGGCCTTCCTGCTGGCATATGAGGAGGCCGTCCTGGAAGCTGGAGGCGACGACAAGCTCATGGCCAACTGGTTCCCCATGGCCCTCGCTGGCGCGCCACGCACCTGGTTGCTCAACCTGCCAGGATCCTTTGTGGTTTCTTGGGATGAGCTGCGTGGCCTTTTCATCGCATGCTTTGTGGCACCGGCGCCTGTCGCCGTTGTGGCCCTCCTCGGCGGCTCGCAAGTGCCACCCTCGGACCGCCACACCAACCAGTTCTTCCGCCAAATCAGCGCCGCCTCTGTGTAGCGGGGAGCCCCTCTAGGATGGGCGGCGCCCAAGGACGACCTCACCTTCGACTCAAGATATCACCCCGCTACCACTGCTGGCTCGGGTGCGCTCCCAATGCTCTGCACGCCCACCCTATGCAACGTCGCCATGACCAAGACTCTCATCAACGGCGGAGCGGGCCTCAACATGCTCTCCGTGGAAGCTTTCGGCTTGCTTCACATGTCGTAGGCCGGCTCCGCCCCACCAAGCCTTTCTCCGGAGTTGGCAGTGGGTCCACCAGCCCCCTGGGGCAAATACGCCTTCCGGTCACCTTCGGTACCAGGGACAACTACCGCACCGGGCTCATTTACTTTGGCATAGCTCGCATCAGCCTCCCGTACAACGCCATCCTCGGGTACCCTGCCTTGGCCCAGTTCATGGTAGTGACCCATCCGTCCTACAACCTCATGAAGATGCCGGGCAGCAGCGACGTCCTCACCGTGGCTGGAGACACCAAGGAAGCTCTAGCGGCCCTCAAGCTTGCCTTCAAGGCCGCAGCGGCAGTGCACCCGACCGGCGAAGCCACCCCAGGGGCAAAGGAGGTCACGCCGACTAAGAAGAAGCAGTTGTTCACTCAAGATCGGACCGAAATGAAGCAAGTGCTAGTCAAGGAAGATGGATCCTCGGGAGCCACCTTCACCATAGGTGCCAACCTCGGCCCGGAGCAAGAGGAGGCATTGGTGAAGTTCTTGCATGCGAACAAGGAGGTATTTGCCTGGGAACCCAAGTAGCTGGTAGGGGTCCCAACGGGGGTAATCGAGCATCACTTAATGGTGTGCCCCAATGTGCGCCCTGTGAAGCAGAGGGCGCGGCGACAGTCCATGGAGAAGCAGTCCTTCATCGTCCAGGAAACTCACAAGCTGGAGGCGGCAGGTGTCATTCGCGAGGTCCGATACTTGGAGTGGCTGGCGAAACCCGTCGTCGTGCCAAAGAAAGGCGGGAAGGAATGTATGTGTGTCGACTTCGTCAACCTCAACAAGGCCTGTCCCCAAGACCCATTCCCACTTCCACGTGTCGACTAGATCGTCGACTCCACTGCCAAGTGCGGCCTGCTGTGTTTCCTGGATGCATTCTCGGGCTACCACCAGATCAAGATGGCAGTGGAGGATGTGGAGAAGACAGCCTTCTTGACACCATGCGGGGTGTACTCCTCCACCTGCATGTCGTTCGGACTGCGCAACGCAGGGGCGACCTTCCAGCGGCTAATGCATATCGCCCTGGGTCAGCAGCTCGGGAGAAACATTGAAGCCTACGTCGACGACATCGTGGTAAAATCTCAGGAGGCAAGAACCTTGATTCAGGACCTGGAGGAGGCCTTCGCTAGCCTACGCCAGGTAGATTTGCGGCTCAACCCGGAGAAGGGCGTGTTCAGTGTCCCCTCCGGCAAGCTACTGGGTTTCCTCATGTCTCACATGGGGATCGAGGCTAACCCCGAGAAGCTCAAGGCAATAAAAGACATGAGCCCACCGCAAACTCTCAAGGAAATGTAGAAGCTTGCAGGCTGCGTGACCTTGCTAGGGCACTTCATCTCCAGGCTGGGGGAGCGTGGCCTGCCATTCTTCAAGATGATGAAGAAGAAGGGCCCATTCGAATGGACCCCAGAGGCAGATCTGGCGTTTCAAGACCTCAAGAGATACTTAACCAGCCCATCGGTGATGGTGGCACCTCGCCCCCTCGAGCTTGTGGTGCTCTATCTGGCCGCTACGCCTCACTCCGCCAGCGCGGGGTTGGTGGCAGTTCGGGAGGAGCGTCGGGCCAAGAACCCGCAGCGCAATGCCGCACCCTCAGCTGGAATGCTGTGGTCACAAGATGGCGCCGCTAAGGCCAAGACAATGCTCGCAGGTGATCACGCCCCACAAGACAGCGTTCCAGGGCCGGTGGAGGCCCCGAAGGGTGACTGATACGTCTCCAACGTATATATAATTTTTGATTGCTCCATGCTATATTATCTACTGTTTTGGACTATATTGGGCTTTATTTTCCACTTTTATATTATGTTTGGGACTAACCTATTAACCGGAGGCCCAGCCCAGAATTACTGTTTTTTGCTTATTTCAGTGTTTCGGATAAACGGAATATCAAATGGAGTCCAAACGGAATAAAATCTTCGGAAACGTGATTTTCTCACCAAACGTGATCCAGGAGACTTGGACCCTACTACAAGGGATCAAAGAGGTGGTCACGAGGGTAGGGGGCGCCCCCTGCCTCGTGGGCCCCTCGGTGCTCCACCGATGTACTCCTTCCTCCTATATATAGACACGTACCCCCAAACGATCAGAACAGGAGCCAAAAACCTAATTCCACCGCCGCAACTTTCTGTATCCATGAGATCCCGTCTTGGGGCCTGTTCCGGAGCTCCGCCGGAAGAGGGCCGTCATCACGGAGGGCTTCTACATCATCATAGCCCCTCTCCGATGAAGTGTGAGTAGTTTACCTCAGACCTTCGGGTCCATAGTTACTATCTAGATGGCTTCTTCTCTCTCTTTGAATATCAATACAAAGTTCTCCCCCTCTCTTGTGGAGATCTATTCGATGTAATCTTCTTTTTGCGGTGTGTTTGTTGAGATCGATGAATTGTGGGTTTATGATCAAGTCTATCTATGAATAATATTTGAATCTTCTCTGAATTATTTTATGCATGATTGGTTATCTTTGCAAGTCTCTTCGAGTTATCCGTTTGGTTTGGCCAACTAGATTGGTAGTTCTTGCCATGGGAGAAGTGCTTAGCTTTGGGTTCGATCTTGCGGTGTCCACCCAGTGATAGAAGGGGCAGCAAGGCACGTATTGTATGGTTGCCATCGAGGATAACAAGATGGGGTTTATTTCATATTGCATGAATTTATCTCTCTACAGCATGTCATCTTGCTTAAGGCGTTACTCTGTTTTTAACTTAATACTCTAGATGCATGCTAGATAGCGGTCGGTGAGTGGAGTAATAGTAGTAGATGCAGAATCATTTCGATCTACTTGTCACGGACGTGATGCCTATATACATGATCATGCCTAGATATTCTCATAATTATGCACAATCCTATCAATTGCTCAATAGTAGTTTGTTCACCCACCATAGAATACTTATGCTCTTGAGAGAAGCCACTAGTGAAACCTATGGCCCCCGGGTCTATTCTCATCATATCAATCTCCATCACTTTTATATTGTTTTGCTATTTATTTTGCCTTTACTTTTTACTTTGCATCTTTATATCAAAAATACCAAAAATATTCTATCTATCAGATCTCACTCTCGTAAGTGACCGTGAAGGGCTTGACAACCCCTAATCGCGTTGGTTGCGAGTAGCTATCACTTTGTGCAGGTACGAGGGATTTGAGCGCGGGCTCCTACTGGATTGATACCTTGGTTCTCAAAAACTGAGGGAAATACTTATGCTGATCCGCTGCATCATCCCTTCCTCTTTGGGGAAAACCAACGCAAGCTCAAGACGTAGCAAGAAGGATTTCTGGCACCGTTGCCGGGGAGTCTACGCAAAAGTCAATATACCAAGTACCCATCACAATCCCTATCTCTCGCATTACATTATTTGCCATTTGCCTCTTGTTTTCCTGTTCCCACAATTCACCTGTGCCGTTTTATTTTCCCTCTCTCTCTCTCTATCCTCCCTCTCTGTTTGCCTCTTTTTGTCCGCTTGCTTTTTGTTTGCTCGTGTGTTAGATTGCTTGTTTGTCGCGATGGCTCAACCAAGATTTGGTGATCTTCACCTTAAAAGGTTAGAGGTGATCGAAAAGAATGTTAGGAAGTTTATGGTTTTGCAATTTGAGCATTATAATTTCTTTAGAAACGAACTTAAAGAACAAAAAAGTTTTATGAGTTATATGAATAAAGAGCTTGATGATATGTCTAAAGAATTTGAGGGTATAAGATCCCAGATTGCTCAGCTAGAGAAGATGACTGCTGAAATTTCGGATATGCAAGCCACCTGAGTCAATAAGATGGCCGCTAAACCGAATACCTATGAAAATCAAGATGAAGATCTAAAAGTTATTGATGTGTCTCCTATTAAATCTTTATTTTGCAATATGAATCTTGATGAAACTGAATATGATCTTCCTTTACCTAGAAGGCGTTCTAAAAATTCGGAGTGTTTAGATCTTAAGGATGAAATTGATGAAAGTGGGATGGAAAGAAATAAAAATCTAGATGTTGCTAAACCCACTATATTGGATTTAAAGGAATTTAATTATGAAAATTGCTCTTTGATTGATTGTATTTCCTTTTTGCAATCCGTGCTAAATTCTCCACATGCTTATAGTCGAAATAAAGCCTTCACCGAACATATTGTTGATGCCTTGATGCAATCTTATGAAGAAAAACTTGATTTGAAAGTTTCTATCCCTAGAAAACTCTATGATGAGTGGGAACCAACTATTAAAATTAAAATTAAAGATCATGAGTTTTATGCTTTGTGTGATTTGGGTGCTAGTGTCTCTACTATTCCCAAGACTTTGTGTGATTTACTAGATTTCCGTAATTTTGATGATTGCTCTCTAAACTTGCATCTTGCGGATTCCACTATTAAGAAACCTATGGGAAGAATTAATGATGTTCTTATTGTTGCAAATAGGAATTATGTTCCCATAGATTTCATTGTTCTTGATATAGATTGCAATCCTTCTTGCCCTATTATTCTTGGTAGACCTTTCCTTAGAACGGTTGGTGCGATTATTGATATGAAGGAAGGGAATATTAGATTTCAATTTCCATTAAAAAAGGGCATGGAACACTTTACAAGAAATAAAATAAAATTACCATATGAAACTATCATGAGAGCCACTTATGGATTGCCTACCAAAGATGGCAATACCTAGATCTATTCTTGCTCGTTATGCCTAGCTAGGGGCGTTAAATGATAGCGCTTGTTGGGAGGCAACCCAATTTTATTTTTGTTCCTTGCTTTTTGCTACTGTTTAGTAATAAATAAATTATTTAGCCTCTGTTTTGGTTGTGTTATTTTATGTTTAATTAGTTTTTGTGCCTAGTAGAACCGTTGGGAAGACTTGGGGAAAGTCTTGTTGAACTTGCTGTAAAAAACAGAAACTTTAGCGCTCACGAGAACTGCTGTCATTTTTATTTAAAGAGTTATATTTAATTAATTATTTTTGAATATGATTAATATATAAATTCCTCACGTCCAGAAATTTATTTTAGAATTTTTGGGGTTCCAGATTTTGCGCTAGCTACAGATTACTACAGACTGTTCTGTTTTTGACAGATTCTGTTTTTTTGTGTGTTGTTTGCTTATTTTGATGAATCTATGGCTAGTAAAATAGTTTATAATCCATAGAGAAGTTGGAATACAGTAGGTTTAACACCAATATAAATAAAGAATGAGTTCATTACAGTACCTTGAAGTGGTCTTTTGTTTTCTTTCGCTAACGGAGCTCACGAGTTTTCTATCTTGAGTTTTGTGTTGTGAAGTTTTCAAGTTTTGGGTGAATTATTTTGATGGATCATGGAACAAGGAGTGGCAAGAGCCTAAGCTTGGGGATTCCCATGGCACCCCCAATATAATCCAAGGACACCAAAAAGTCAAAGCTTGGGGATGCCCTGGAAGGCATCCCCTCTTTCGTCCACTTCCATCGGTAATTTACTTGGAGCTATATTTTTATTCACCAACATGATATGTGTTTTGCTTGGAGCGTCTTGTATTATTTGTGTCTTTTTTTGTTATTATGCCACAATCATCCTTGTTGTACACATATTTTGAGGAAGCCATACATGAATTAAAATTTGATAGAATACTCTATGTGCTTCACTTATATCTTTTGAGCTAGATAATTTTGCTCTGTGTGCTTCACTTATATCTTTTGAGCTAGATAGTTTTGCTCTATGTGCTTCACTTATATATTTTGAGCTAGATAATTTTGCTCTATGTGCTTCACTTATATACTTTTGAGCTAGATAATTTTGCTCTATGTGCTTCACTTAGATCTTTTAGAGCACAGTGGTGGATTTGTTTTAAAGAAACTATTGATCTCTCATGCTTCACTTAAATTATTTTGAGAGTCTCTTAATAGCATGGTAATTTGCCTAATAATAATATGCTTGGTATTCAAGATTTGTGAAACTTTCTCTTGAGTGTGTTGAATACTAAAAAAATATTGAAGCATGATAATTGTTTTGAGATATGGAGGTGATAATATTAAAGTCATGCTAGTTGAGTAGTTGTGAATTTAAAGAATACTTGTGTTGAAGTTTGTGATTCCCTTAGCATGCATGCATGGTGAACCGTTATGTGATGAAGTCGGAGCATGATTTATTTATTGATTGTCTTCCTTATGAGTGGCGGTCGGGGACGAGCGATGTTTTTTTTCCTACCAATCTATCCCCCTAGGAGCATGCGCGTAATACTTTGCTTTTATAACTTCTAAATTTTTGCAATAAGTATATGAGTTCTTTATGACTAATGTTGAGTCCATGGATTATATGCACTCCCACCCTTCCACCCTTGCTAGCCTCTCTAATACCGCGCACCTTTCACCGGTATCATACACCTACCATATACCTTCCTCAAAACAGCCACCATACCTACCTATTATGGCATTTCCATAGCCATTCCGAGATATATTGCCATGCAACTTTCCACCATCTAGTTCATCATGACACATCCATCATTATCATATTGCTTAGCATGATCATGTAGTTGACATAGTATTTGTGGCAAAGCCACCGTTCATAATTCTTTCATACTTGTCACTCTTGATTCATTGCATATCCCGGTACACCACCGGAGGCATTCATATAGAGTCATACTTTGTTTTAGTATCGAGTTGTAATCATTGAGTTGTAAATAAATAGAAGTGTGATGATCATCATTCAATAGAGCATTGTCCCAAAAAAGGCCAAAGAAAAAAAAGAAGGCCGAAATAAATAAATAAATAAATAAGGTGCAATGCTACTATCCTTTTTTCCACACTTGTTCTTCAAAGTAGCACCATGATATAGCAAGTCTCACATATTGTGCTTCAAAGTAGCACAATGTTCTTCATATAGAGTCTCATATATTGTCACTTTCATATACTACTAGGAATTTTACGTTATAGAACTTGGCTTGTATATTCCAATGATGGGCTTCCTCAAATTGCCCTAGGTCTTCGTGAGCAAGCAAGTTTGATGCACACCCACTAGTTTCTTTTGTTGAGCTTTCATACATTTATAGCTCTAGTGCATCCGTTGCATGGCAATCCCTACTCACTCACATTGATATCTATTGATGGACATCTCCATAGCCCGTTGATACGCCTAGTTGGTGTGAGACTATCTTCTCCTTTTTTGTCTTCTCCACAACCACCATTCTATTCCACCTATAGTGCTATATCCATGGCTCATGCTCATGTATTGCGTGAAGATTGAAAATGTTTTGAAAAAGTTAGAGTATGAAACAATTGCTTGCCTTGTCATCGGGGTTGTGCATGATTTAAATATTTTGTGTGGGGAAGATGGAGCATAGCCAGACTATATGATTTTGTATGGATAACTTTCTTTGGCCATGTTATTTTGAGAAGACATAATTGCTTTGTTAGTATGCTTGAAGTATTATTATTTTCTATGTCAATATAAACTTTTGTCTTGAATCTTTCTAATCTGAATATTCATACCACAATTAAGAAGATTTGCATTGAAATTATGCCAAGTAGCACTCCGCATCAAAAATTCTCTTTTTATCATTTACCTACTCGAGGACGAGCAGGAATTAAGCTTGGGGATGCCTGATACGTCTCCAACGTATCTATAATTTTTGATTGCTCCATGCTATATTATCTACTGTTTTGGACTATATTGGGCTTTATTTTCCACTTTTATATTATTTTTGGGACTAACCTATTAACCGGAGGCCCAGCCCAGAATTGTTGTTTTTTGCCTATTTCAGTGTTTCGGATAAACGGAATATCAAACGGAGTCCAAACGGAATAAAATCTTCGTAAACGTGATTTTCTCACCGAACGTGATCCATGAGACTTGGACCCTACTACAAGGGATCAAAGAGGTGGTCACGAGGGTTGGGGCGCCCCCCCCCCTAGGGCACGCCCCCCTACCTCATGGGCCCCTCGGTGCTCCACCGACGTACTCCTTCCTCCTATATATACACACGTACCCCCAAACGATCAGAACAGGAGCCAAAAACCTAATTCCACCGCCGCAACTTTCTGTATCCACGAGATCCCATCTTGGGGCCTGTTCCGGAGCTCCGCCGGAAGAGGGCCGTCATCACGGAGGGCTTCTACATCCTCATAGCCCCTCCGATGAAGTGTGAGTAGTTTACCTCAGACCTTCGGGTCCATAGTTAGTAGCTAGATGGCTTCTTCTCTCTCTTTGAATCTCAATACAAAGTTCTCCCCCTCTCTTGTGGACATCTATTCGATGTAATCTTCTTTTTGCGGTGTGTTTGTTGAGACTGATGAATTCTGGGTTTATGATCAAGTCTATCTATGAATAATATTTGAATCTTCTCTGAATTCTTTTATGCATGATTGGTTATCTTTGCAAGTCTCTTCGAATTATCCGTTTGGTTTGGCCAACTAGACTGGTAGTTATTGCCATGGGAGAAGTGCTTAGCTTTGGGTTCGATCTTGCGGTGTCCTTACCCAGTGACAAAAGGGGCAGCAAGGCACGTATTGTATCGTTTCCATCGAGGATAACAAGATGGGGTTTATTTCATATTGCATGAATTTATCTCTCTACATCATGTCATCTAGGTTAAGGCGTTACTCTATTTTTAACTTAATACTCTAGATGCATGCTGGATAGCGGTCGATGAGTGGAGTAATAGTAGTAGATGCAGAATCATTTCGATATACTTGTCACGGACGTGATGCCTATATACTTGATCATGCCTAGATATTCTCATAATTATGCACAATTCTATCAATTGCTCAACAGTAACTTGTTCACCCACCATACAATACTTATGCTCTTGAGAGAGGCCACTAGTGAAACCAATGGCCCCGGGGTCTATTCTCATCATATCAATCTCCATCACTTTTATATTGTTTTGCTATTTATTTTGCCTTTACTCTTTACTTTGCATCTTTATATCAAAAATACCAAAAATATTCTATCTATCAGATCTCACTCTCGTAAGTGACCGTGAAGGGCTTGACAACCCCTAATCGCGTTGGTTGCGAGTAGCTATCGCTTTGTGCAGGTACGAGGGACTTGAGTGTGGGCTCCTACTGGATTGATACCTTGGTTCTGAAAAACTGAGGGAAATACTTACGTTGCTCTGCTGCATCATCCCTTCCTCTTCGGGGAAAACCAACGCAAGCTCAAGACGTAGCAGTGACCAAGCTGTGGAGGTCACCCCACCTCCAGAGGTGTCACAAACTCTAGTAGCTGCGGACTCCATTGACGCTCGTGCCTTCGTCGAGCACCCGGTGTACTTCATCAGCACAGTATTGCGGGACACAAGGGCGCAGTACCCCATGCCCCATAAGCTTCTGCTTGCACTCCTGGTGGCCTCACACAAGCTGCGCCATTACTTCCAAGGCCACCCGATCAAGGTCGTCTCTGCTTACCCACTGGAGAGGGTGCTCCGGAACCCTAATGCCGCGGGAAGGGTCGCCAAGTGGAACATCAAACTTCGGGCATTTCCGCTTGAGTTCAGCACAACCAAGGTCATCAAGGGAGCTGCCTTAGCAGACTTCGTAGCCGAATGGACCGACGCCCTGGAACCTGAAGTTGGCGAGAGCCTATCTCTCTCGCCAGGAAGTGAAGCACCAGATGGTTGGGTCATGTACTTCGACAGCGCCTTCGCACGCCAAGGCGCAGGGGCTAGCGCTGTTCTCATCTCACCCACCCAAGACAAGCTATACTACGTCGTGCAGCTCTACTTCCAGCGGGGTGAGAAGGTCTCCAACAACATTGTAGAATACGAGGGGTTGATCGCCGGCCTCAAGGCAGCGGTGGCCTTGGGGGTGAAGCATCTCACCATCAAGGGAGACTCTTAGCTCCTCGTCAACTTCTCTAACAAGGTTTATGAACCATGGGACGAGCATATGGAGGCGTACCTCGCGGAGGTGCGCAAGATGGAGAAGCAATTCCTAGGCCTAGAGCTACAACATGTGCCACGCGGCACCAACAAGGAGGCCCACGAGATCGCCAAGAGGGTGTCAAGGCATCTACCCCAAGAACATGGTGTCTTCGAAGAGCGACTCTTCAAGCCTTTGGCGACTCCTGCGGCCACGGAGACTACATATTCTCGAGAGGAACTCCCCCAGCCACCAGCCTCGGGAGCCCCTGCTTGCTGTTCGACCTCAGGAGTACGTCTGCTCCTGGCGCTCGAGCCTCAGGAGCGGTGCTGGACCGAGGAGTTCAAGGCATATCTGGTGCATGGGATGCTGCCAGAGAAGGAGGAGGACGCGGAGCGTGTGGCCTGGCAGGCTACGGCATACTGCGTCCAATACGGTGAGCTATACAGAAAATGGCCAAATGATGTTTCCTTGCGATGCGTCTCCAGGGAGCAGGGGAACAAGCTGCTAGCTGACATACACGATGGAGACTGCGGGCATCACTCATCATCGCATACCTTGGTTGGCAAGGCGTTCTGCAGCGGGTTCTACTGGCCCACGGCACTCAACGACGTGACCGAGCTGGTAGGGTCATGCGAGGCCTGCCAGTTCCATGCCAAGCAAATCCACCAGCTGGCCCAGGGCCTCCAGACTATCTTGCTCTCATGGCCATTCACGGTCTGGGGGTTGGACATCCTGGGTCCATTCCCGCGAGCGCCTGGGGGCTACAGCTACCTCTACGTCACCATCGACAAGTTCGCCAAATGGGCAGAGGTGGAAGCCGTCCGCACCATCGCAGCCGGCTCAGCAGTTAAGTTCATCAAGGGCCTTGTGAGCCAGTTCGGGGTCCCTAACCGCATCATCACTGACAACGGCTTGTTGTTCACTAGCAATCTCTTCAGGACCTATTGTGCTAACCTTGGAACGTAGATTTGCTACGCTTCGGTGGCACACCCTAGGAGCAATGGCCAAGCTAAGCGCGCCAATGCGAGGTCTTGAGAGGCCTCAAGACCCGGACCTTCAAGAAGAAGCTCGAAGCCTGCGGCAGGGGCTGGCACGACGAGCTCTAGTCTGTGATGTGGTCCATCTGCACCACCGCCACCAAGCCAACGGGCGAGACCCCGTTCTTCCTCGTCTATGGAGCAGAAGAGGTTCTCCCTCACGAGGTCAGGCATCGCTCCGCGCGGGTCCTCGTGTTTGATGAGAGACAGCAGGACGCCATGCGGGGGATGGACCTTGTGCTGGGGAGGAACGCCGCCGTGAAGCCTCGCTCCGAGCGGCAAGATACCAGCAGGTGTTGCGATGGTACCACAGTCGCAGCGTCCGCTCCAGGATGCTCGAGGTGGGCGATCTCGTCTTGAGGTGGGTGCTCTCCAGGGAAGGGCTGCATAAGCTCTCGTCCACGTGGGAGGGCTCGTTTAGGATTTCTCGCGTCTCCAGGCCTGGCGCCGCGCGCCTGGAGACACAGGACGGGATCCCCATCCAGAATGCCTGGAACATCCAGCACCTCCGGAAGTTCTACCCATGAAGCAAGGCCTAGTGCCTGTGAAGGTCTCCGCTCGTGACACTCTCACGTAATAATGAGTGGGGATGTACACGTCCCGGAGTCTCCGAAGTGCCACCCTCAGGCCTCGGGGGCTCCCTCCCACGTCCTAGTGGGAGCACTTAGCTCCACGCTGGTGAGAAGACTAGACTAGGTGCCAGACACGTCTGTTCATTTGCTTTCTGTAGTTGGCTTGCCCCTTTTCCTTTAATGAAATTTGGAGTTCTGGAATTTCTCGATGGTTTGGTTGAACCCCCTCTTCTTTCCGATTCTTCCCTCGATTCTTTGTTTTTCGCCAGGGAGGGTGGCAGTTGCCCGACGCTCTCCCTCGCACGCCCCGCGAGGGGGGCTGGAGAGGTAGTATGCGCGTGCGCACTCCCCTGGTCTCCGCGAGGCCTTCTCGTCTGAGCTTGTGATCGATGCATCCCCTTTTAGTCTGTGCCCCATGGGTACCGCAACGCGGTGCGTTTGGCCATAACCAGCCCATACCTGAGGCCTCGCGCAAGAAGGATTAAGGATTTCTTAAACGAATTTTTGCAGCTTCACGGTGTCACCCGAATCAGTAGCGGGGAAGCCCCGCCACATACCCAGAGATGTGCGCCCTCATGAGGTCAAAGCTACCCCGGATGCATCGAGCTAAGTTACCCCTCCACACATGTATAAGGCATAGATCTCACAACACAACCCGGAAGCAATAAACACAACACAAAAGCAACGTAAGCACCATGGTTCATTACACGCCCCCGCATGGCTCCATACTCGTTTCTCACAATGCAGGAGCAAAGGGAAGGAGAGGAGAAGCAAAAGTGGCTCCTGCGACGCGGCTACTCATGAGGATTGGCCCCCGAATTCAGACAGAACCCTCCTCGCGCTTCACTGGGGCGCGACGACGAGACGTCCTGCCACCATCCTCGAAGCGTGCTCGGCGGCATGGCGGCTGGTCGTAGCCGCCGCTGCTGGAGCTCTCACCGAAGGAGGAGTTGCCGTAGCTGGGTGAACCTGGCTGCCACCGAGGGCGAGTTCACCCTCGTGCTCGTCACAGCCAACACCAAGATTGAGCGCCTCGCCATCATCGTCGTCCTCAGGGCAGCATCTGGCATGGCGGTTGTCTTCCCTGAACACCCTCACGAAGAGGGTCGCTGCCCCGTCGAACTTGAAGTGGAGGGTGCACCGCCTGCCCCGGCCACGCGCGTGGGTGAACGTCTGCCAGCCGCGGGCCAGGGCTACGTCGCCCGCAGCAGAGATCTCCACCGCAACCCACGAAGCCTTGCTGCAGCAGCCATCGGCCTACAACCATAGGCCGCCGGGACCTGGGGCCGGTAGTTCGCCGGCAAAGGAGCGCGGAAGTTGAAGCCAAGTGCCGGCCGCGTTCTCCGACCACACGACAAACTCCGGCAGCACCTCCGACGTGTAAAAGCGCGGCCGGGGAGGCCAGGCGACCATGGCGCGCCTCCCCTCATCGATGGGGCTGCCCCGGCCTAAGAGGATCCCGCCGCGCGAAGAAGCGCCATCGCGGCTGCCAAGGACGGCGCCGGACCCCGTGGGAGTTCGCCCACGCCCACGAGGGACCGTGGCGGGGGTTGCGGCATGCTTTCGCAAGCGACTGCACCCCCTCTTAGGCGGTGGCAAACCGGGCCCCTCCTGGCAAGCTTCCCCTTCTCGGCGGCCGAGAACCTCTTCACTGGCGCCATGGGTGTCGTGGCAAGGAAGAAGAAGAAGCGGGCGCAATGGAGGAAGAGAAAAGCAACGGGGGCCCTGCTCCTCCCCTCATTTATAGCCAAGGGAGGCCAACTGCCGGCCTCCACAATCTAAGGTAATGATGACCTTTTTCTGCATGCAATAGGGACTCGTCAAGTCGGGCAGTTGCCGAGGCTGCATGGGGAAGCGGAGACGCCCGCGTCCGGTCAATCGCCATGCGTCAATCAAGGCCGCAGGCTATTGGGGCCTGCGGTGCTCCGCACTTGACCCTTGGGCCCGGGGGCTACTATCGACGTCATGGGAACGGGGGTACCCAGACTTGCCTGCCTGTGGCCCAGGGCATGGCTCCTCCAGCGGCCTGGTACGACCCATCTTCATCAGCAAACACCCAAGACCCTCGCAAGGGGCCAAGCCTCACGAGGCGGACGACACAAGACCTCCTCAGGGGTAGCCTCACTAGGTTGGCTCGTGAGGAGCGGAGAGATCAAGGCAAGGGGCACCTTATGAGGTTTCGGTGATGTGAGACATGACGACCAAGGCCAGGCGGGCTCCAGGCGGGCGCCAGCAGGCGTAGAGTATCGGTTGCCTCTTTGGTTCTAAAGGGGCAAGCGCAGACGAGGAGTCCCGAGGCATCAGGCAAAGGTTTCCATGTCGGTGCAACGAGACCAAGACCAGTAGAACGGCAGAACGGAGGTCATCGTGGAGCCCACGACGGCGTCACCACTAGAGCCTTTGGCAGGCGAAGACCACATGTTGTCGGGATAGCTTGTACTAGTTGTCCCCCTTTGTCGGTGTCAAAACCGGTGGATCTCGGGTAGGGGGTCCCGAACTGTGCGTCTAAGGCAGATGGTAACAGGAGGCAGGGGACACAATGTTTTACCCAGGTTCGGGCCCTCTTGATGGAGGTAAAACCCTACGTCCTGCTTGATTAATATTGATGATATGGGTAGTACAAGAGTAGATCTACCACGAGATCGGAGAGGCTAAACCCTAGAAGCTAGCCTATGGTATGATTGTCTGTTGTCCTACGGACTAAAACCCTTCGGTTTATATAGACACTGGAGGGGCTAGGGTTACACAAGGTCGGTTACAAAGGAGGAGATATACATATCCGTATTTCCTAGCTTGCCTTCCACGCCAAGTAGAGTCCCATCTGGACACGAGATGAAGTCTTCAATCTTGTATCTTCATAATCCAACGGTCTGGCCAAAGGATATAGTCCGGCTGTCCGGAGACCCCCTAATCCAGGACTCCCTCAGTAGCCCCCGAACCAGGCTTCAATGACGACGAGTCCGGCGCACAGTATTGTCTTCGGCATTGCAAGGCGGGTTCTTCTCCAATTTCCAAGTGTTTGTAAATAGTATTCGGCCCCATAAATGTTGATGCTCTTGGCTTCTGCGCCTAATAAGGGCAATTTCTCGAACGAATACGAGGCGCCAGGGCATTTTTAAATTCACCCCCCTAGCTAGATAAATAAATTGTCTATTAAAGGGATTGGGATTCTTAGAGCCGATCCACACCATCCTCCCCTCAGCGAGAATCCATCAGAGCGCGTTTCGGAAAGACCCATTGCAGCATGGCCAACCTCCGCGGCTCCTCCTCCCGCACCTGTATCCCTAAGCTTGGCGATTGGGAGAGGTGTTCAGTTCCACATAGTCGATTGGTCGAACTGCAAACCAAAGGATTTCTTCCTCCGGCATACATGGTGCCCGTTCGAGCCGGGCTCGCCACCTACAATGGTGGGGAGCAAGCTGAAAACTTTCCCTGTCCCTCCATGGGGGAACGGGTTTGCCTTGTTCCTTACTTACTAAGGGGACTCGGATTTCCAATTCATCCGTTCCTCCGCGGGCTCCTTGAGTTCTATGGCCTCCAACTACACAATCTCACCCCTGCCTCCATCCTACACGTCGCTGGCTATGTTGCTCTCTGCGAGTTGTTCCTGGGTTGTGAGGCTCACTTCGAGCTATGGAAAAGGCTATTATGCCTCGTCCCTCGCACACAGAGGGAATCACTTTATCAAGTGGGCGGAGCCGAAGTATGGCGCATCGCCGATACCGGATATCTGTCCGGTACCCCGAAGAAGCCGTCCGAAGACTAGCCTTCAAAATGGTTTTATATGGAGGACGTTCTTCTTCCGAACACTGCTCGGCGGGGTCTTCCTGAGTTCAACAATGCTCCTCTGAAGAAGCGCCGAAGTTGGCGCCCACGGAGCCCCCAGGTGGAAGACGACAGAGAAGTCCTCTATCTGATTAACCGGATTAAGGCACTGGCTCAGTCAGGTTTGACAATAACCAAAGTTATGTCGATTTGCATAATGTGGGGAGTGCAACCACTTCAATATCGTGGGCATCCCTTATGGTGTTTCAACGGGGAGGATGACGCCACCCGCTACGGGCGTAAGGGTCCGGGCGATGCTGCCGCATTAGCCAAAATGTTGTCCGAACTGTTCAAGGGAGAGGAGGAGGAGTTCACCTGCATCAAGCCACGAGACGGATTCTCCATGTACAATCCTCCAAGCTGGGTAAGCTATATCCCCTTACTTCCATCTTCATGTTTTTTTGTTGTAAGTATTCACCTTGCCAATTTACGGCAGGAACTGCGAAAGGCCATAAAGGAGGTCTGCAGCCCTTCTCCACAACCGGAGGACCCAGACCAGGCCCTCGACTCCGGACTCGAAGAAGATCCGGTTATCTCCGTGGAGCTGATAAACCAGCAGTTCTATCAGTTAAGCTGCGACGACGCCATGGTGGCCATTACGGCCGACTATCCCAGACTGCTCCCTGCATCGCACGTAAGAAAAACTGAAAAGTCCCAACTCAAAAAAGTAGGATCCCCTTTTAGACACTTCCCCCACCATATTCACATGGCCTTTTTACAGGGAAGGCATTCGAGACGCCTTGCAGCAACGCGCCAACAGGAGGCGCCGAGGCCAGGTAGGCCAAAAAGGAAGGCGGTTAGGACGAAGACGCCGGCGCAAAGGTACAACAAACCCCGCTCCGTGGTTGTCGTCTTTCTCAAAATATAATGACGCCCATGTTTCTTTAACAGAAAAAATGCTCGCCGGAATATGTCTAGCGATGTCACCGATCACGCTTCCACCAGTCGGGCACCAGGACCAGACACGGAGACAGAAGCCGATATGGGGCAGGCACCGGATAATCCCCCTATAGAGGATGCGGATAGGTTATCTGCTACAAACTCAGAAGTGGAAAGCGCCATGAATCATAGGCGCCGCCGGGCCGTACTCCGTGACGCTTGTTTCTCACCGGAGGCATTTGATGCCTTTAATTCTAGAGAGGAGTACCTCCGTGCCGCTCAAGATGGTCTAGCCAGAGCCACGGATCAGTATGTAAAGGATGTACGGGTGAGTGAATCTGATGATTTGTATGTATTAGTAGCCCCCGAGACTTGAAACAGTTAGCAGAACTGATTTAAGGATCATCTTTATTGTGCAGGTTCTTACAGAGAAGAATACTAGGCTGTCCCAGGAGCTGGAGGAATGCAAGACCCAACTGCGGGACGCCATTGCCGCATTGCAGGAATAGAAAAAACTTCCCGCTGGTAATATTTTAAAGAATGATGGTTACCATATAGTGCGCGGCGTGGATGCAGATCTAACAATAGATTTTGCAGATGAATCCGGAGAAAATCCGGGGGTCCAGCATGTTATGTGGTAGCTAGAAGCTGGCAAACGCGTGCTGGCTGAGGTTAGGCAGGAGAAAAACAATCCCCAAGACGCCAATATAAGGCTGAACGTGGAACTAAAAGACATTCGGGGCCAGCTTGCAGACTCCGAGAAGGAGAATAAGAGGCTTCGACGTGGCATTTTTAGTAAGTGCTTGAACGAATCCTTTAAAGGTATTCAGCGAAGAAGCCGACTAACAGCGTTACGTCTGTAGGTATGCTAACGGGTCGTCCCGTGGAGGAAATGCCCGGGTCTGCGGGTGATCTTCTGTCCGAGCTGTCACATCTGCACGAACAAGTTCAGCAGGTGATGCAGGGTGTTGCCCAGGCCTTGTGGCCGTCCATCTCCCTGCTAGAGGGTGTTGCGGAGCTTGCGGAGAAGCTCAAAGAAGCATGGCGGCGATTCCGATTATGGAAGATATCAGCCTGCCGACATGGTGCCAGAGAAGCCTGGGCCATGGTGAAGATGCAGTATACCAAAACAGACCCAAATCACATGGCCGAGGTCGGACCTGTGGGGCCCGACGGAAAAGAGATTCCTGTTAGCTTAGTTTATGGGCAAGTAGAATTAGCCGCAAAGTATTCCCAACAGGATTGTAAGCTAGACCACCTGTTGGATGGTATAGAAGAAGAATTTAGTCAGTCTGCATGACTATGTAATTGAAGTGACATGTATAATGCGTTCTAGCCGGATTGTAGATCATTTGTCGTTGCGGACCTTTTCGCTTCAGCCTCCGGGCCCAATAGTCCGGAGTGTATCCGAATACCCGCTCAGTTATATAAGAACCGGGGTATGAGCGGAGACTAGGCGTAGGGGTCATTAGTGCTTTATCACACAAGTGCCCAACTAGTTATGTTATATTACATGGGTAGTAAGAAACATCTTCCAGGGAGAATAGTTTCATTAAGGGTTCCTTTCCCTGGGCAAGCATGCCCTAAAGTGCATGTCCGGACTACGATGGGAAATGCAGGAAAAACATCTAGGGGCAGATATGAAAAATAAGAATCATCTTTTGTTCACCGACCGAATATTCCCTTAAGAACGCTAGCTTTTGGCTTCACCCAGTCTGAGGTACACATCCAGCTGACCCGGAAGTAACAATCATAGAGGTGCTCCCCTTATGCCCTAGCCGAATTAACGGAACGTAGGGCATAAATACAAGAGCCAGGCAACCCAGCTTGGCCAAAACTTAAGTCATATCGATGCATATAATGGTGAAAAAAGGTACATGCGGAAGTATAACACATGTGTTGGGCATGAAGCCGGGATAAATAATTTAAGCTTCTGTGAAAGAAGCCCCCAAGTATAAAGAGTGTGGCTAGCACATCTGTAATGTGCAAACAAGGCACAAGGTGACCCTTGAAGGTGTAGAGAAATAAGAAAAGAAAGAAAGAAAGAGAGAAAGAAAGGAAAACAAGACAGATAATGTATTTGTGAAAAATGGACAAAGGGAGGGGACTAACATAGA
This sequence comes from Triticum monococcum, assembly GCA_034509565.1. Lineage (NCBI taxonomy): Eukaryota > Viridiplantae > Streptophyta > Magnoliopsida > Poales > Poaceae > Triticum > Triticum monococcum. The sequence continues at coordinate 356,415,399 of CM067845.1, read as the reverse complement.
GTCCGGTGTTAGGCATAGAATCTTCGGAGCCTGGCCGCGTTCCATGGGTTCGGCTCGAGTCGACTAGTCGATGCATCCCGTAGTCGGTACGCTCCACCGGTCAGAACATGGTCGATAATGAAGGGACCTTCCCATTTGGGCTCGAGCTTGTTCTTTTTCTTATCCAGCAGGCATAGAACTAGTTCGCCAATGTTATAAGTTTTGGCCCATACTTCTCTGCTTTGGTATCTGCGAGCCTGTTGCTGATAAAATGCGAAACGAGCTTTGGCTACGTCGTGCTCCTCCTCCAAGGTGTCCAAACTGTCCTGCCGATCGAGCTTGGCTTCTCTTTCTTCGTACATGCGCACTCTAGGTGAGTCATGAATTATGTCACAGGGCAAGAATGCCTCCGTGTCGTACACCATAAAAAAGGGTGTATATCCGGTACTGCGATTCGGCGTGGTCCGCAGCCCCCAGAGTACGGAGTTGAGCTCCTCTACCCAGTGCATGTTAGACTCCGTTAAGGAACGCACTAATCTAGGTTTAATGCCGCTCATTATAAGACCGTTTGCTCGCTCGACTTGACCGTTGGTTTGTCGGTGATAGACTGAGGCATAATCAAGCTTGATGCCCATTTTGCTGCACCAAAGTTTAACCTCGTCGGCCGTGAAGTTCGTGCCGTTATCAGTGATGATGCTATGGGGACGTCGTAACGCTGTACAACCCTGGATATGAAATCTATCACCAGTCCGGATTCGGCTGTTTTAACCGGTTTGGCCTCTATCCATTTGGTGAATTTATCCACCATGACCAATAAGTATTTTTTCTTGTGGGTTCCCCCTTTAAGGGGTCCAACCATGTCAAGCCCCCAGACCGCAAAGGGCCATGTAATGGGGATTGTTTGGAGGGCGGTGGGTGGCATGTGGCTTTCATTTGCAAAGAGCTGGCAACCGGCAAAACGTTGGACCAAGTCCTGTGCATCTGCCCGGGCCATTGGCTAATAGAATCATGTACATAAGGCCTTGCTTACAAGAGCTCGGGCTGCAGCGTGATGACCGCCGAGTCCGGCGTGAATTTTTGCCAAAAGATTCCACCCTTCCACTTCGGAGATGCACCTTTGAAGGACTCCGGTAGTGCTTTTCTTGTACAATTCTCCCTCATGGACCCTGTAGGCCTTGCATCGCCACACTATGCAGTGTGCCTCATTTTGGTCCTCCAGAAGTTCCTGTCTAGTTAGGTAGGCCAGGAATGGTTCTGTCCATGGGGCAATAATGGCCATTATTTCATGGGCTGAAGGTGTTATTTCTAAGGATGGCAATTTTATCCATGGATATCCGACCCGAATGGATAGGGTTTGGATATGCTTTTGTGCCCATGGGCGGCGCCCAAATCCGACCCGATTGCTCGCAGGTAGGGCATGGATATAATCTTATACCCATGGATATATCCAAACCCGACCCGATAGTATGCATTAATGGGCAAAAATCTGCTATCCCTACCCCATAGTCACATCTCCCATTGCAATTTTAAACTTTGTTATGTAAATCATGCAAAAGGAATTGCACAATCCCCACCGTAACTTTCATTAGTTGACATTCAATCCCCACTAACATACTCCAGCGCCCCTTCCTTTATTTTTATCTCCTCGTTAAATGACTCACTATTCCATCTTTTAGTAAAAATACTAAATGATATTAGGTTGTTAGTGGACGCTGATTTACCATAAGATGATGTTTACAATAAGTGAAGTCTAGCTTGCCACGAGGTGAAGAATGGAAGATCGTATGTTAACATTGTCTTATGTCATATTTGTATATATTGAGAGGACCCAATGGATATCCAGTGGGTATGGATATCCATCGGGTTTGGACATGGACACAATTTTTCACCCGTGGACTTTTTCATGGACGGGCAAAGACTATCTTCATGGATATGGATATGGATTTGATAATGTTCAACCCGATCCAAACCCGACCCACTGCCATCCTTATTTCGGTGGTGGAGCCTCCGATTGTGTCAGAGAGTTCGGTATCAGGTATTTGGGCTGGGTCCGGATTATTGTTACCGGTGTCCCCTTCCCATGCTACGGATGCCTTGAAGAGCCTTTCTAGAAATATGTTGGGGGGGGGGACCGCGTCGCGTTTTGCGCCGATGTGGGCGAGGATATCCGCCGCCTGATTGTTTTCCCGAACCACATGGTGAAATTCGAGTCCCTCAAACTGAGCTGACGTTTTTAGGATGGCATTTCGATAGGCCGTCATTTTCGGATCCTTGGCGTCAAAATCTCCGTTTATTTGGGATATTGCGAGGTTTGAATCCCCACGCACCTCCAGGCATTGAACGCCCATGGAGACTGCCATCCGAAGACCATGCAACAGAGCTTCGTATTCGGCTGCATTGTTGGAATCTGTATACAATATTTGCAGTATGTACCGAACGGTATCTTCGGTTGGGGACGTCAGGACGACGCCAGCCGCTAGACCGGCCAGCATTTTAGAACCGTCGAAGTGCATGATCCAATTGTAGTATGCGCCATACTCTTTAGGGAGTTCGGCCTCCGTCCATTCGGCGACGAAGTCGGTCAGTACTTGCGATTTAATGGCTCGGCGAGGTTTGTATGTTATGTCGAATGGGAGGAGCTCAATGGCCCATTTGGCAATCCGGCCCGTAGCGTCACGGTTGTTGATAATATCATTAAGTGGCACTTCCGAGGCTATTGTAATCGAACACTCTTGAAAGTAGTGTCGCAGTTTCCGTGATGCCATGAATACCGCATATGCTATTTTTTGGTAATGCGGGTACTGTGATTTTCATGGAGTGAGGACAGTGGATACATAGTATACCGGCTTTTGAGGAGGGAATTTGTGTCCGTCCGCTTCCCGTTCGACAACGAGCACCACGCTTACAACTTGATGAGTTGCCGCAATGTACAACATCATTGGTTCGCCGATGTTTGGTGCGGCCAGGATCGGGTTGGTTGCGAGAATGGCCTTTATTTCTTCCAATCCGGCTGTGGCCGCGTCCGTCCACTCGAAGTGTTCGGTGCGCCGAAGGAGGCGATAAAGGGGTAAAGCCTTTTCTCCCAAGCGGGAGATAAAGCGGCTTAGAGCCGCCACGCATCTAGTTAGCTTCTGGATTTATTTGAGGTATGGTGGGGTAGCCAACTATGACAACGCTCGGATTTTGGCCGGATTAGCTTCAATACCTCTACTGGAGACAATGAATCCCAGGAGCTTTCTGGCTGGTACGCCGAAAACGCATTTTTCTGGATTGAGCTTGATGTCATATGTTTGGAGGTTGTCGAATGTGAGCCTCAAGTCATCTATCAAAGAGTCGACGTGTTTGGTTTTGACGACCACATCGTCTACGTATGCCTCTACTGTTTTGCCAATTTGTTTCTCCAGGCATGTCTGAATCATGCGCTGATATGTTGCGCCGGCGTTTTTGAGCCCAAAAGGCATTGTGTTGAAACAGAAGGGACTGTATGGTGTGATGAATGCCGTTGCGGCTTGGTCGGACTCCGCCATCTTGATTTGGTGGTAACTGGAGTATGCGTCGAGGAAACACAATGACTCGTGTCCTGCGGTAGCGTCAATGATTTGATCGATGCGTGGGAGGGGGAAGGGATCCTTTGGGCAAGCTTTATTGAGGTCTTTGAAATCGACGCAAAGGCGCCAGGATTTGTCCTTCTTTGGTACCATCACCAGGTTTGCTAGCCAGTCCGGATGTTTTATTTCTCTGATGAATCCATCCTCCAATAACTTGGCTAGTTCTTCTCCCATGGCATGTCTCTTAGGTTCGGAGAAACGCCAAAGAGCTTGCTTGACCGGCTTGAATCCCTTTAGGATATTGAGGCTATGCTCGGCCAGCCTGCGTGAGATTCCTGGCATGTCTGAAGGGTGCCAGGTGAATATGTCCCAATTCTTGCGCAGGAACTGTGCCCCGATGGAGGTTGTTTTCATAGGGTCCGTTGGGTGGACCTGGAATTTGACTATTTCATCCGCTGGTTTAAAAGAGGTGGACTTGGATCTCTTGTCGAGTATCACATCATCGCTGTCCACTGTGGAGCGTAGCGTGGTTAACTCCTCGGCCGAGAGGGCTTCGGATAATGCCTCGAGGGCCAATGTCGTTGTTTTGTTTTCGGCGCGGAGTCCTGTATCTAGATCACTGGCGAGAGTGATGATTCCATTGGGTCCGGGCATTTTAAGCTTCATGTACCCATAATGGGGTACGGCTTGGAAGATTTTGAACGCCTCCCGTCCTAAAAGAGTGTCATAGCAACTGCTGAACGGGGCCACTTGGAATGTAATTTCTTCGGACCTGTAATTGTCTGGCGTGCTGAATACCACATCTAGTGTGATTTTCCCAGCACATCGTGCTTCCCGACTGGGGATAATTCCTCTAAAGGTTGTGCTACCTTGCTCGATGCGGTTCCAGTCTATTTCCATCTTTTGAAGGGTTTCCTCATAGATGAGGTTTAGTCCGCTGCCGCTGTCCATGAGTACTTTGGTGAGTCGAAAGCCGTCCACGATTGGACTGAGGACCAGTGCGGCTGGTGCTCGGGCTGTTCGGAATTTGGGTTCATCACTGGCATTGAAGGTAATAGCCATGTCACTCCATGGATTTGTTGCTGCTACGTGGCAGATTTCGGGCATGCTGCGGAGTGTTCGCTTGCGCCTGTTATTTGACACAAAGGTCTCGAACACTGTTAACAGCGTATTGTTATCCACTGGATGGTGCTCTATGGTATGTGGGATAAGAAGATCCTCACCACTTTTGGCCACCTGCCAGAGTATCCAACATGCTCTAAGGTTGTGCGTTGGTATCATATCCGTCATGCTATGAATTTTGCAGGGTCTGTTGAGCCATCCCTCCAGTACGGTTCCTTGCCCCGTAGAGGGTTTTTGCTTTTTGGTAGTTAACCCGGGTGTATTGTGATAATGCACCCTTTTATTTCGGACTGGGTTTGTGTTCAGGGCCGGATTAGCCCAAAAGTTTGTTTTGGTTTTCCAGGCACTTTCTATCGCACAGTACTTTCGTACTATGGACGCCAAGTCAACAAAGCGTATTATCTCATGGCGATTTATGGCGTTAAGGATTCCCTTGTCCGTGCAATTATTGCGGAAAAATAAGATTGTGTCTTCCTCGCAACAGTCCTTAACCTTGTTCATCGCAAGGAGGAATCTGGCCCAGTAATGATGTACTGTTTCCTGGGGCTCTTGCCTGATATGGGAAAGGTCGCTTGTGTTTGGGTGGGTGGGTGGAATTGAATCCAAACCCCTACCCGATCTGGGATCCAGGGGCCGAGGAGTTTCCAATTTTGGAAGTTCTGGTTCTGGGATGTTACCCGCTAATCCTGGTCCGCTGGCTGACTCTAAGTTCAGGGATTGGATGTTGTCCTCCCACGAACGGGCATCAGGCTCGGAGAGCTCGGGAATCCGGACATATTTGGTCCTCAGGATAGAGGAAAGTTCGCCGCATTGTTCCTCCACCACTGCAATATGATGGGTGACCAGTGGAGAATTAATCTCCCTTTGATCGGGTTTAAGCCCAATCCGATCATAGTCCCTAGCGACTCCCAAGGCGGCGATGTGATCCAAGAGCTCGTTTAAGGAGGAGAGCTCCATTGGATCCATCTGTTCGGCGAGTGCCGATTTGAAGTGGAGGATGTTTTCGATGACCCGAGAATTCATCGTCGGCGCGGCGGCCGAACAGGCAGTCATAATGAATCCGCCTAGCTGGAGAGTTTGGCCGACAACCAAAGCTCCCCCAACAGTAGTACCATCTTTAAAGACGAGACGAGACATCCTTCCTTCTGGCGATGGAACAGAGGAACTCTCAATGAAAGCACCAATGTCGGTGTCAAAACCGGCGGATCTCGGGTAGGGGGTCCCGAACTGTGCATCTAAGGCGGATGGTAACAGGAGGCAGGGGACACAATGTTTACCCCAGGTTCAGGCCCTCTTGATGGAGGTAAAACCCTACGTCCTGCTTGATTAATATTGATGATATGGGTAGTACAAGAGTAGATCTAACACGAGATCGGAGAGGCTAAACCCTAGAAGCTAGCCTATGGTATGATTGTCTGTTGTCCTACGGACTAAAACCCTCCGGTTTATATAGACACCGGAGGGGCTAGGGTTACACAAGGTCGGTTACAAAGGAGGAGATATACATATCCGTATTGCCTAGCTTGCCTTCCACGCCAAGTAGAGTCCCATCCGGACACGAGATGAAGTCTTCAATCGTGTATCTTCATAATCCAACAGTCCGGCCAAAGGATATAGTCCAGCTGTCCGGAGACCCCCTAATCCAGGACTCCCTCACCCTTCAAATTGGTCATTGTGGGATCCCTTCCCGCCTAATATTTGGGAAGAGGGCCTAGGCCTCTATATATAGTACTAGCCACCACCGTAGGAATCATCTCATCTGATCTGGGAGGAACCAGACCATACACACACACAAGCTCATCGAGCTCAAGAACACCTCTCCTCGGGAGGCTATTCTTCCCTTGTACTCGTTCATCCTCAGCCTGCAAGGCAATCCACCACACCACACTGGAGTAGGGTATTACACCACATTAGTGGCACGAACCAGTATAAACTCATGTGTCCCTTGTTCCGTGGGTTCGGCGAGCTAGGCTTTGAGATCATGGTGAGAGTGTGAGCTAGGGGGAGAGAGATCTTCGTGCGCACCCCAGAGTTTGAACCTCAAGGGTTTTGTCGGAACCCGTAATCCAACAGAATCGTCATCGAACATTAAGCGTGCGGACCCTATGGGTTTGAGAACTATGTAGACATGACCGAGACACCTCTCCGGTCAATAACCAATAGCTGAAGTTGGATGCTCATATTGGCTCCTACATATTCTACGAAGATCTTTATCGGTCGAACCATTATGACAACATATAAAATTCCCTTTGTCGATCGGTATTTTGCCCGAGATTCGATCGTCGGTATCTTCATACCTAGTTCAATCTCGTTACCGGCAAGTCTCTTTAATCGTTCCGTAATACATCATCATGTAACTAACTCATTAGTCACTTTGTTTGCAAGGCTTCTTATGATGTGCATTACCGAGAGGGCCCAGAGATACCTCTCCGATACGCGGAGTGACAAATCCTAATATCGATCTATGCCAACCCAACAAACACCTTTGAAGATACCTATAGAGCATATTTATAATCACCTAGTTATGTTCTGACGTTTGATAGCACACAAGGTATTCCTCCAGTATTCGTGAGTTGCATAATCTCATAGTCGAAGGAATATGTATTTGACATGAAGAAAGCAATAGCAATAAAACTAAACGATCAATATGCTAAGCTAACGGATAGGTCTTGTCCATTGATACGTCTCCAACGTATCTATAATTTTTTATTGTTCCATGTTGTTACATTATCAATGTTGGATGCTTTATAATCATTTTATAGTCATTTTATATCATTTTTTGGTACTAACCTATTAACATAGTGCCAAGTGCTAGTTCCTGTTTTTTATGTGTTTTTTACATCGCAGAAAATCAACAACAGACGGGGTCCAAATGCCCCGAAACTTTACAGAGAATTTTTCTGGGCCAGAAGGAACACAACGGGCCTTGGCTGCGCCTGGGGCTGCCCCGAGGGAGGCACAACCCACCAGGGCGTGCCAGGAGGCCCAGGCGCGCCCTGGTGGGTTGTGCCCACCTCGGGTGCCCCCTGGACCGCCTCTTTGCTCTATAAATAGACCAAAAATCCCAGAACCATAGGGGAGTCAACGAAATATTCATCCAGCTGCCGCAAAGTCCAGAACCACCAGATCCAATCTAGACATCATCTCGGATGGGGTTCACCACCTCCATTGATGCCTCTCCGATGATGCGTGAGTAGTTCTTTGTAGACCTTCGGGTCCGTAGTTAGTAGCTAGATGGCTTCATCTCTCTCTCTCTCTTGATTCTCAATACAATGGTCTCTTGGAGATCCATATGATGTAACTCTTTTGCGGTGTGTTTGTAGGGATCCGATGAACTTTGAGTTTATGATCAGATCTATCTTTTTTATATCCATGGAAGTTATTTGAGTTTCTTTGATCTCTTATATACATGATTTCTTATAGCCTCATATTTCTTCTATGATATTTGGGTTTTGTTTGGCCAACTTGATCTATTTATCTTGCAATGGGAAGAGGTGCTTTATAGTGGGTTCGATCTTACGATGCTTGATCCCAGCGACAGAAAGGGAAACAACACGTATGTATCGTTGCTACTTAGGATAAAATGGTGGGGTCTATCTCTACATAGATAGATCTTGTCTACATCATGTCATCATTCTTATTGCATTACTCCATTTCTCCATGAACTTAATACACTAGATGCATGCTGCATAGCGGTCGATGTGTGGAGTAATAGTAGTAGATGCAGGTAGGAGTCGGTCTACTAACCATGGATGTGATGCCTATATAATGATCATTGCCTGGATATCATCCTAATTATTTGTGGTTCTATCAATTGCCCAACAGCAATTTGTTTACCCACTGTTTGCTATTTTTCTCGAGAAAAGCCACTAGTGAAACCTACCGCCCCCGGGTCCTCTTTCTCATATATTTGCCTTTGTGATCTATTTTTATTTGCATTTATTTTTAGATCTACTAAAACAAAAACCCAAAAATACTTTGTTGCACTTTATTTTATTTACGATCTATTTACTCAATCTATTACAACTTTCTCCCGTCACGCACCAATTTCTGGCACCGTTACCCGGAAGGGATTGACAACCCCTTTAACATGTCGGATCGTGAGGATTTGATATCTGTGTGCAGGGGATTTTTACATTGTGTTGCTTGGTTCTCCTACTGGTTCGATAACCTTGGTTTCATATCTAAGGGAAATACCTACCGCCGCGATGCTGCATCATCCCTTCCTCTTTGGGGAAATACCGACGTAGCTTCAAGCGACATCAAAAGGAATTTCTGGCGCCTTTGCTGGGGAGGATCTTCAACATATACCAGGTTCCTGATCACAAATCTCATCTCCTCGCAATAAACATTAGTTTCCATTTGCCTCTCATTTTCCTCTCCCCCACTTCACAAAAATTTGCCGTTTTATTCGCCTCTCTTTTCCGTTCACCGGTCTCTTGCTTTCTAGTCTCGATGGCTAGCGTCCCTACTCCTCCTTTGTCACCAGATTTTGAAGTTCTTTACTTCGAGCAAAGACAAGGAGAAAATTTGAAAGATGCCTGGCATAGGCTTATGGAATCGTATCGTATTTCCGACTTAAATGGGGACGCTAAAGTTTTTCTTTGAAACTTTTACATAGGATTGGCTTTGCATCATAAACAACTTCTCGATTTTGCCGCTAAAGAAAACTTCATTGAACTTGATGCCAATGCTACCTATTAAATCTTAGAGGGAATTTTGGGAATTCCACCTCAAAAGTAGAGGTTTCCTTTTACCCCCGAGGGAGCTCAAATGTTGGACAAACTTGGTGATTTGCAAAAGAATATGGTTGAAATACAAAAATATAATGAACCCCTCAAACATCTTAATGGTAGTATCAATCGCACGAATGCCCTGATTACTCTTTGCAACAAGCGATTGGATATTTTGGATCTCAAGCTGGTTTCTTTTCCGGAGAATTTAGGGAAGTGTAAAGATCCTCCCGGGTTTGATAAAACCCTTTCAAAAGTAGCCAAAACTTCAGAAGACAAACTTAGATCCTAGCTTTATGCCTAGCTAAGGGCGTAAAACTATAGCGCTTGTTGGGAAGCAACCCAACGAATAAATTTTATTTTTGCTTTTTTGCTTTACGTTCTTGAGTGTTAGCACAATTATGCTACTGTTATGATTGTGTTTTTTATGTTTTAATTAGTGTTTGTGCCAAGTAAAGCCTTTAGGATCATCTTAGGTGATAGTTGTTTGATCTTGCTGAAAAAACAGAAACTTTTACGCTCACGAAATTAATTTACATTTTTTACCAGAGAGCAATAAAATACTCATTCCACTTGCAGTAGATCAATATAAAAATTTATCAGGACGTCCTAATTTTCAGAATTTTTGGAGTTACAGAAATATTCGAAATAGTCAAATTGCTATAGACTGTTCTGTTTTGACAGATTTTGTTTTTTTGTTGTGTGCTTATTTTGATGGCTCTATGGTTTTCTTTGATGATTTTTTGCCATAGAAAAGTTGGAATACATTAGATATCATACAAAAACAAAATATGAATTGTTTTGATACATCAGTTATAGTAGTGATTTATTATTCTTATACTAACGGATCTCACGGAAGTTTTGTTGAGTTTTGTGTGATTGAAGTTTTCAAGTTTTGGGTTATCTTACGATGGATGAAGGAAGGATGGGAGAGCCTAAGCTTGGGTATGCCCCGGCATCCCAAGCTATTATCCAAAAATGAGCAACCAACTAAGCTTGGGGATGCCCCCGAGTGGCATCCCCGCTTTATTCCAACAACCATCGGTATTTTACTTGAAACTATATTTTTATTCGTCACATGATATCTGTTTTACTTGGAGTGTCTTGTATGATATGAGTCTTTGCTTGTTTTATTTTGTGTTTTAAGTCATCAATCCTTGCTGTACACACCTATTTGAGAGAGCTAAAATTATGTCATGACTTGTTAGAATTGCTCTCTATGCTTCACTTAAATTTTTATGAGCAATGGACTTGCTCTAGTGCTTCACTTATATCTTTTTGAGCATGGTGTGCTTTAGTATTTTTGAAGAAATGCTCTCTTGATTCACTTAGATTTATTTGAGAGTTAGTAAATTTTCAAGAAATTCTCTCTTGCTTCACTTAAATTAATTTGAGAGAAAGACAAGTTTATTATGCTCATGATCTTCACTTATGTTTGTTTGAGCTTGTCAAAAGCAACACATGAAAATTAGTCCCAAAGTGTTAGATATCCAAGAAGGATATAATAAAAACTTTCATGAAGATCATTGGAAAAAATAAACTTGATTCTTAGTAATAGTTTTGAGATATGATGATGTGATATGTGAGTTATGTTCGTGAGTAATTATGCTTTAGTAAAAATGTTGGTGTTAAGATTTGTGATTCCCTATGCAAGTACAAAAGTCAATAGTCATGCAATGAAATTATATCCTACTTGTGGTGCATTATTCGGTGTTATTTATGCTTAATGCTTGCTTATGAGATTATCTTTTTCTTAGTTGGTCGCTTCCCAATTTTTTGCTAGACTTCATTTTGCACTAAGTATGATCACTACTTGTGCATCCAAAACCTTTAACCCAGTTTTGCCACATGGGTCCACTATATCTACCTATATGCGGTATTATTTTGCCATTCTAAGCAAATTTGCATGTGCCATCTCTAATTTTCAAAATAAACTTCTCTTTTGTGTGTTTGTTTCGCTCGCGGAGCGGTGAGGGGTGGCTAATATTTTCCATGCTAGATGTGTTATTCTCAAGATGAGTGTTTATTCACTTGTCATTGCATGAGAGTAAGGCAAAGGTATTAGGGATGCCCAGTCCCGAAATGCAAAAAAATTGAATTTAATTTATGTTGTCAAATAATAAATTCCTTGGAAAGTGTTGGTATGGAGGGCAACCGTGGATATGGCTAGCCATAGAAAGTGAAAGTATGGTGGAAAAAGGAATAAACTTTATTTTCTGTTTGGGAACAGCCTATGATATATCTATGCATGGAAAGTATTGGGAACTCTAAGTCGTTTTCTTTGGTGGGATGGAAACACCTCCCATTTTTTTTATCTCTAAGTCTTTTGCTTTGAGCTCTAGCACCTCTACAAATCCCTACTTCCCTCTGCGAAGGGCCTTTCTTTTACTTTATGCAATTTTTATTTTGAGTCTCCATCTTATCTTATAAAAGCACCAACTAGGAGGCAATATGATCATACTTAAGTATTGGGTGTAACTAATATTCGAGTGTGTTTCATGAATGGATCAATGTTTGAGCATGATGGGCTAGGGATAACTTATTTTAGCGTTGATAATTTGAAAGACATGGTTGCTTGTCGATATGCTTGAGTATCTAAATTATCATGTCAAAACTAGACTATTGCTTTGAACAACTAAAAGTCCAATTGTACATGCTATAAAGAAAAGAATATCATATGACATGATAGGCAGCATTCCACATCAAAAATTCTGTGTTTATAACTTACCAACTCGAGGACGAGTAGGAGTTAAGCTTGGGGATGCTGATACGTCTCCAACGTATCTATATTTTTTATTGTTCCATGTTGTTATGTAATCAATCTTGCATGTTTTATAATCATTTTATATCATTTTTTGGTACTAACCTATTGACATAGTGCCAAGTGCCAGCTCCTTTTTTTTGTTTTTTACATCGCAAAAGATCAATATCATACGGAGTCCAAATGCCCCGAAACTTTACGGAGAATTTTTATGGGCCAGAAGGAACACAACAGGCCCTGGCTGCTCCTGGGGGTGCCCCGAGGGAGGCACAACCCACCATGGCGCGCTAGGAGGCCCAGGCCGCCCAGATGGGTTGTGCCCGCCTCGGGTGCCCCCCGGACTGCCTCTTTGCACTATAAATACCCCAAAAATCCTAGAACCCAAGGGGAGTCAATGAAATGTTCATCCAGCTGCAGCAGAGTCTAGAACCACCAGATCCAATCTAGACACCATCTCGGATGGGGTTCACCACCTCCATGGTGCCTCTCCGATGATGCGTGAGTAGTTCTTTGTAGACCTTCGGGTCCGTCGTTAGTAGCTAGATGGCTTCATCTCTCTTTCTTGATTCTCAATACAATGGTCTCTTGGAGATCCATATGATGTAACTCTTTTGCGGTTGTTTGTTGGAATCCGATGAACTTTGAGTTTATGATCAAATCTATCTTTTTATATCCATGAAAGTTATTTGAGTTTCTTTGATCTCTTATATGCAAGATTGCTTATAGCCTCGTATTTCTTCTCCGATATTTGGGTTTTATTTGGACAACTTGATATGTTTATCTTGCAATGGGAAGAGGTGCTTTGTAGTGGGTTCGATCTTACGGTGCTTAATCCCAGTGACAGAAAGGGAAATGACACGTATGTATCGTTGCTACTAAGGATAAAACGATGGGGTCTATCTCTAGATAGATGGATCTTGTCTACATCATGTCATCATTCTTATTGCATTACTTCGTTCCTCCATGAACTTAATACACTAGATGCATGCTGGATAGCGATCGATGTGTGCAGTAATGGTAGTACATGCAGGCAGGAGTTGGTCTACTAATCTTGGAAGTGATGCCTATATAATGATCATTGCCTAGATATCGTCATAATTATTTGAGGTTCTATAAATTTCCCAACAGTAATTTGTTTACCCACCGTTTGCTATTTTTCTTGAGAGAAGCCACTGATGAAACCTATGGCCCCCGAGTCTTCTTTCTCATATATTTGCCTTTGCGATTTATTTTTATTTGCATTTATTTTCAGATCTACTAAACCAAAAACCCAAAAATACTTTGTTGCACTTTATTTTATTTGTGATCTATTTATTCAATCTATTACAACTTTCTCACGTCACGCACCAATTTTTGGCACCGTTACCCGGAAGGGATTGACAACCCCTTTAGCACATCGGGTTGCGAAGATTTGTTATCTCTATGCAGGGGTTGTTTACGTTGTGTTTCTTGGTTCTCCTACTGGTTCGATAACCTTGGTTTCATATATGAGGGAAATACCTACCGCTGTTGTGTTGCATCATCCCTTCCTCTTTGGGGAAATACCAACGTAGCTTCCATCGACATCATTCTCCTAATGATGTGATCCCGTTATCAAATGACAACTCATGTCCATGGTTAGGAATCCTTAACCATCTTTGATCGATGAGCTAGTCAAGTAGAGGCTCACTGGGGACTCGGTGTTTTGTCTATGTATTTGAAGGAAGTTTGCCCTAAAGGCAATCATAAAGTTATTATTTATTTCCTTATATCATTATAAATGTTTATTATTCATGCTAGAATTGTATTAACCGGAAACTTAGTACATGTGTGAATACATAGACAAACAGTGTGTCACTAGTATGCCTCTACTTGACTAGCTCGTTGAATCAAAGATGGTTAAGTTTCCTAGCCATAGACATGAGTTGTCATTTGATTAACGGGATCACATCATTAGAGAATTATGTGATTGACTTGACCCATTCCATTAGCTTAGCACGATGATCATTTAGTTTGTTGCTACTGCTTTCTTCATAACTTATACATGTTCCTCTGACTATGAGATTATGCAACTCCCGAATACCGGAGGAACACTTTGTGTGCTACCAAACGTCACAACATAACTAGGTGATTATAAAGGTGCTCTACAGGTGTCTCCGATGGTACTTGTTGAGTTGGCATAGATCAAGATTAGGATTTGTCACTCCGATTGTCGGAGAGGTATCTCTGGGCCCTCTCGGTAATGCACATCACTATAAACCTTGCAAGAAATGCGACTAATGAGTTAGTTGCGGGATGATGCATTGCGGAACGAGTAAAGAGACTTGTCGGTAACGAGATTGAACTAGGTATTGAGATACCGACGATCGAATCTCGGGCAAGTAACATACCGATGACAAAGGGAACAACATATGTTGTTATGCGGTTTGACCGATAAAGATCTTTGTAGAATATGTAGGAACCAATATGAGCATCCAGGTTCTGCTATTGGTTATTGACCGTAGACGTGTCTCGGTCATGTTTACATAGTTCTCCAACCCGTAGGGTCCGCACGCTTAAAGTTCTGTGACGATCGGTATTATGAGTTTTTCTGTTTTGATGTACCGAAGGTAGTTCGGAGTCCCGGATATGATCACGGACATGACGAGGAGTCTCGAAATGGTCGAGACATAAAGATTGATATATTGGACGACTATGTTCGGACACCGGAAGTGTTTCGGGAGGTTTCGGACATATACCGAAGTACCGGGGGGTTACCGGAACCCCCCAGGGAGTATATTGGGCCTAATGGGCCTTAGTGGGAGAAGAGGAGGGGTGGCCAGGGCAGCCGCGCCCCCCCTCCCCCTCTAGTCCGAATTGGAGAAGGAGGGGGCAGCGCCCCCCTTTTCTTCTCTCCTTCTCTCCCTTCCTTCTCCTCTCCTACTCCTAGCTACTTGGATGGGGGGAGTCCTACTCCCGGTGGGAGTAGGACTCCTCATGGGGCGCGCCATAGGAGGCCGGCCCCCTCCCCCTCCTCCACTCCTTTATATATGGGGAGGGGGCACCCCTTGGAGACACAAAAATTGATCATTGATCTATTAGCCGTGTGCGGTGCCGCCCTCCACCATAATCCACCTCGGTCATATCGTAGCAGTGCTAAGGTGAAGTCCTGCGTCGGTAGCTTCATCAACACCATCACCACGCCGTCGTGCTGACGAAGCTCTTCCCGGAAGCTCTACTAGATCGTGAGTTCGCGGGACGTCACCGAGCTGAACGTGTGCTGAACGTGGAGGTGTCGTATGTTCGGTACTGAGGATCGGTCGATCGTGAAGACGTACGACTACATCAAGCGCATTGTCATAACGCTTCTGCTTATGGTCTACGAGGGTATGTAGACGACACTGTCCCCTCTCATTGCTATGCATCACCATGATCTTGCGTGTGCGTAGGATTTTTTTTGAAATTACTACGTTTCCCAATAGTGGCATCCGAGCCAGGTTTATGCGTAGATGTTATATGCACGAGTAGAACACAAGTGAGTTGTGGACGATACAAGTCATACTGCTTACCAGCATGTCATATTTTGGTTCGGCAGTATTGTTGGATGATGTGGCGCGGACAGACATTACGTGTACGTTTACGCGAGCTGGTTCTACCGACGTAATTTGCACACAGGTTGCTGGCGGGTGTCCTCGAACTTTAGTTGAACCGAGTGTGACTACGCCCGGTCCTTGTTGAAGGTTAAAACAGCACTAACTTGACGAAATATCGTTGTGGTTTTGATGCGTAGGTAAGAACGGTTCTTGCTCAGCCCGTAGCAGCCACGTAAAACTTGCAACAACAAAGTAGAGGACGTCTAACTTGTTTTTGCAGGGCATGTTGTGATGTGATATAGTCAAGGCATGATGCTATATTTTATTGTATGAGATGATCATGTTTTGTAACGGAGTTATCGGCAACTGGTAGGAGCCATATGGTTGTCGCTCTATTGTATGAAATGCAATCACCATGTAATTTCTTTACTTTATCACTAAGCGGTAGCGATAGTCATAGAAGCAAAAGTTGGCGAGACGACAATGATGCTATGATGGAGATCAAGGTGTCGTGCCGGTGACGATGGTGATCATGACGGTGCTTTGGAGATGGAGATCAAAGGCACAAGATGATGACCATATCATATCTCTTATATTGATTGCATGTGATGTTTATCATTTATGCATCTTATTCTGCTTTGATTGACAGTAGCATTATAAGATGATCTCTCACTAAAAAAAATTCAAGGTACAAGTGTTCTCCTTGAGTATGGACCATTGCAAAAGTTCATCGTGCCGAGACACCACGTGATGATCGGGTGTGATAAGCTCAATGTTCTTATACAACGGGTGCAAGCCAGTTTTGCACACGCAGAATACTCGGGTTAAACTTGACGAGCCTAGCATATACAGATGTGGCCTCAAAACACTGAGACCGAAAGGTCGAGCGTGAATCATATAGTATATATGATCAACATAGTGATGTTCACCATTGAAAACTACTCCATTTCACGTGATGATCGGTTATGGTTTAGTTGATTTGGATCACATGACCACTTAGATGATTAGAGGGATATCTATCTAAGTGGGAGTTCTTAAGTAATATGATAATTGAACTTTAATTTATCATGAACTTAGTCATGATAGTATTTGCATAACTATGTTGTAGATCAATAGCTCGCGATGTAGCTCCCCGTTTATTTTGATATGTTCCTAGAGAAAAACTATGTTGAAAGATGATAGTAGCAATAATGCGAATTAGGTCCGTGATCTGAGGATTATCCTTGTTGCTGCATAGAAGAATTGTGTCCTTGATGCACCTCTAGGTGACGGACCTATTGCAGGAGCAGATATCGACGTTATGAACATTTGGTAAAGCTCGGTATGATGACTACTTGATAGTTTAGTGCACCATGCTTTACGGCTTAGAACCGGTACTTCAAAAATGTTTTGAACGCCATAGAGCATATAAGATGTTCCAAGAGCTGAAATTTGTATTTCAGACTCATGCCCGAGTCGAGAGGTATGAGACCTCTGACAAGTACTTTGCCTACAAGAAGGAGGAGAATAGCTTAACCAGTGAGCATGTACTCAGATTGTCTGAGTACTACAATCACTTGAATCAAGTGGGAGTTAACCTTCCAGATAAGGTAGTGATTGACAGAGTTCTCTAGTCACTATCACCAAGTTACTGGAACTTCGTGATGAACTATAATATGCAAGGGATGACGGAAATGAGTCCCAAGCTCTTCGTGATGCTTAAATCAACGAAGGTAGAAATCAAGAAAAGCATCAAGTGTTGATGGTTGACAAGACCACTAGTTTCAAGAAAAGGGCAAAGGGAAGAAGGGGAACTTCAAGAAGAACGACAAGCAAGTTGTTACTCAAGTGAAGAAGCCCAAGTCTAGACCTAAGCCTGAGACTAAGTGCTTCTACTGCAAAGGGACTAGTCACTAGAAGCAGAATTGCCCCAAGTATTTGGCGGATAAGAAGGATGGCAAAGTGAACAAAGGTATATTTGATATACATGTTATTGATGTGTGCTTTACTAGTGTTTATAGCAACCCCTCAGTATTTGATACTAGTTCCACTGCTGAGATTAGTAACTCGACACGGGAGTTGCAGAATGAACAGAGACTAGTTAAGGGTGAAGTGGCGATGTGTGTTGGAAGTGGTTCCAAGATTCATATGATCATCATCGCACACTCCCTATACTTTTGGGATTAGGGTTGAACCTAAATAAATGTTATTTGGTTTTTGCATTAAGCATGAATATGATTTGATCATGTTTATTGCAATATGGTTATTCATTTAAAGTCAGAGAATAATTGTTGTTCTATTTACATGAATAAAACCTTCAATGGTCATACACCCAAGGTGAATGGTTTATTGAATCTCGATTCTAGTGATACACATATTCATAATATTGAAGCCAAAAGATTCAAAGTTAATAATGATAGTGCAACTTATTTGTGGCACTGCCGTTTACGTCATATTGGTGTAAAGCGCATGAAGAAAATCCATGCTGATGGGCTTTTGGAATCACTTGATTATGAATCAGTTGATGCTTGTGAACCATGCCTCATGGGCAAGATGACTAAGACTCCATTCTCCGGAACAATGGAGCGAGCAACAGACTTGTTGGAAATAATACATACTGATGTATGCAGTCCGACGAGTGTTGAGGCTCGTGGCAGGTATCGTTATTGTCTGACCTTCATAGATGATTTGAGTAAGATATGGGTATATCTTCTGGATGAAACATAAATCTGAAACATTTGAAAAGTTCAAATAATATCAGAGTGAAGTGGAAAAACATCGTAACAAGAAAATAAAGTTTCTATGATCTGATCGTGAAGGAGATTATTTGAGTTACGAGTTTGGTCTTCATTTGAAACAATGCGGAATAGTTTCACAACTCACGCCACTTGGAACACCACAGCGTAATGGTGTGTCCGAACATCATAACCGTACTTTATTAGATATGGTGCAATCTATGATGTCTCTTACCGATTTACCACTATCGTTTTGGGGTTATGCATTAGAGACAGCTGCATTCATGTTAAATAGGGCACCATCTAAATCCATTGAGACGACTGTCAGTGTCAAAACCGGCGAATCTCAGGTAGGGGGTCCCGAACTGTGCGTCTAAGGTCGATGGTAACAAGAGACAAGGGACACGATGTTTACCCAGGTTCGGGCCCTCTCTATGGAGGTAATACCCTACGTCCTACTTGATTGATATTGATGAATATGAGTATTACAAGAGTTGATCTACCTCGAGGTCATAATGGCTAAACCCTAGAGGTCTAGCTTGTATGGCAATGGTAATGAATATCTCCCCCTCCAGACTAAGTCCTACGGCTTATATAGACACCGGGAGGATCTAGGGTTACACAAGGTCGGTTACAAACAAAGGAATCTACATATTTGGTCACCAAGCTTGCCTTCCATGCCAAGGAGAGTCCCATCCGGACAAGGGTGCAGCCTTCGGTCTTTGTATCTTCACAGCCCATCAATCCGGCCCATGGCTAACAGGCCGGACGCCAGAGGACCCCGTAGTCCAGGACTCCCTCAGTAGCCCCCAAACCCGTCTTCAATGACGAGGTGTTCGGCACATAGATTATCTTCGGCATTGCAAGGCAGGTTCCTCCACCGATGACTTCCGAGTAGTGTGTTCGGCCTTCCATTTAATGTTGTACTCCTCGGCTTCTGTGCATCAACAACTTCAGTTTCTACATGTAGAGCAAATGCGAGAGGTCAGGGTATTTTTTCATATACCACCCCGACCGTACCACCGAGGCGCCTATTTAAAGAGAAGAGATCTCAGATCCATTCCACACCCCGCAAAAAAAATCCTCAGAGCTTGCTAAGAAGAACCATCCCAACATGGCTAGCGCTCCCAGCTCTTCCTCTCGTCCCCACGGCTCCAAAAATGGTGATTGGGAGAGATGTTCCATACCCCACAGTCAGCTGGCGAAGCTGCAAACACGGGGCTTTCTTCCCCCTGTGGACTTGCTCCCTATTCGAGCAGGAGTGGCCTCCTTCAATGGCAAAACTCAGGCGGAGGATTTCCCCAATCCGTCTGTGGGAGAACGAGTGTGCTTCGTCCCCTTCTTATTAAGAGGTGTCAGATTTCCAATCCATCCCTTCCTCCAAGGTCTGTTGGAGTATTATGGCCTCCAACTGCACAGTCTTACTCCCGCCTCTATCCTTCATATTTTGGGTTTCGTCACTCTATGCGAGCTATTCCTGGGTTGTGAGGACCATTTCGATTTATGGAGAATATTGTTCTGCCTTGTCCCTCGCAATCAAGGTGGGTCAATTTTTGAAGTGGGAGGCACCAAAGTGTGGCACATCGCCGGGACCGGATACCTGTCCGGCACGCCGAAGAAAGCTTCCGAAGAGTGGCCTTCCGAATGGTTCTACATCGACGACGTTGCTCTACCCGACCCCGTCCGTATGGGCCTCCCTGAGTTTTCAAGTGCTCCACTGGAGAAACGCCATAGCTGGCGTCCTCGGAGCCTCAAGGAAGAGGATAGTGCAGAGATCAGCCTACTGCTGGGCCAAATTAAGATGCTTGCCCAGTCTAGATTGTCAATAGTCGAGGTAATGGCGATCTCTATAATGCGGGGGGTCCAGCCACTCCAATACAGAGGGCTGCCCATGTGGCATTATAACAGGGAAGACAATTCCTCATGCTATGGTCGGAAGGGCCCGAAGACCCCCGCCGCCCTGGCCAAAATACTGGCCGAGCAGTATAAAGGGGAGAAGGAGGAGTTCACCCGTCTCCAATATCGAGACGGATTTTCTATGTATAATCCTCCCAGCTAGGTAAGCTTCAGCTCCACTACTTTAGTGCTGTCCCTGAATCATTCTTGACAGGCAATATCTTATCCACTTATAACAGGAATGGCGAAAGGTTGTCAAGGGGATCCATGACCCTGCCCCTTAGCTGGAGAATCGCAACCGGGATCTTGACCCCGGATATTAGAAAGACCCAGACATATTTCTGGAGCTCGAGGATGGAATATTCTATCAGATGAGCTATGACAGTACAGATGTACCCATCATCGCCGATTACCCCGGCCTCCTTCCTGCTTCACATGTAAGTAATCCGGAGATACCTTGTCCAAGAGAGTTTTCTCATTCCTCCTTACTCACCGCACTGTCCTGTGCTCAAAAGGAGAGGCGTTTGGCGCGCCATGCTGCCCCGGAAGCATCTCCGAAGAGAGCATCCCTCACACTAGGCAAGCCTTCGAAGAGGAAGGCAAACGAAGATACGGCCGAGCCTTCATCAAAGAGGTATGAATTTGCAAATATGCACCTTTGCAGTCACATCCAACTGTGACCTTTCCGTTTACCCTGTATCAGGAAAAAGGTGTGCCGAACTATATCCAGGGGTCCGGCCAGCCATACTTCCCGCAACCAGGATCCAAATCCTGCCGTGAAGACGGGGGCTGATGCGGGGGTGACGCCGGACTGTCCTCTAGCCGAGGATTCGGATGACGTATCCGTCACCAACCCGGAAGTGGAGAGCTCCATGAATCATCGGCTCCACAAGGGCCGTTTTACAAGGCCCTGGCTTTTCAGAAGAGGCATTTAACGCCTTCAGCTCGACTGATGCATATATTTGAGCTGCTCAAGATGGGCTTAATAGAGCCACAAAGCAGCATTTAAAAGATGTGCAGGTAAGTTTACTTCGTCTAACTATGATAACCATATGCTAGTAGCCCCCGAAACTTAAATTAGTTGGGACAACTGATTTGAGGATCGCTGCATGACCAGGTTCTGTCTAAGAAGAACGACGTCCTAGCCCAAGAGCTAGAATAGTGCCGGACGCAGTTGAACGCAGTGACCGCCGAACTAGAAAAATCCAAAGCGACGTCCTCTGGTGATATTCCCCTCCATTGAGAAACAGTTATTGCATAGCGACCGTGTTAACACTGCGGCTTTATCTCATATCAGGATCATCAGATCAATTGGAGGAAAAAGAGTCGAAAAGACTGCATGCCGCAGGCGAGCGGGTTTTGACCCGTGTCAGACAGGAGAAAAACAAACTCCAAGATGCAAACACCCAGCTGGGCGAAGAGCTGAAGGATGTGCGGGCCCAGCTAGCCGACTCCGTGAAGGAGAACAAAAAACTGCGTGGCGGCATATTCAGTATGTGGCCGTATTTATCTTATAACAGTTTGAATGTAAATGTAGCTGATATAGCTGTGATTGCAGATATATTGACGGGCCATCCCGAAGAGGAGGTGTCCGGATCATCAAGTGATCTTCTGCAAGGGTTCTCGCAGTTGCACGAGCAAGCTCGGCTGGCAATGCGGAGTGTGGCCAAGGCCTTATGGCCATCCGACTCCCCTCCAGGGAGTATGGAGAAGCTTGTAGAGCTGTTCAAGGGAGCGCGGCAGCGTATCCAACTATGGAAGATATCGGCCTGCCGAGAGGGTGCGCGAGAGGCCTGGGCCATGGTAAAAACATGATATACCAAGATGGATCCGAATCACATGGCCCGGGTCAGACCACTAGGGTCAAATGGGGAAGAAATTCTCGTTAGTTTAGTATATGGCCAAGTAGAGGTGGCTGCTAGATACTCCCAACGGGATTGTAAACTAGACCGCCTGTTGGACGGTATAGAGTAGGAAGTTTTTGAGTCCTAAGTGACTATGTACTTTCCTTCTAGCTGGATAAGAAAAACAATTGTCATGGCCGACCTTTTCGCTTTGACCTCTGGACCCGAAGGTGCGGAGTGTTTCTGAATACCCTAACGGTAGAATATACCGGGGTATGCATGGGAACCAGGCGTAGGGGTCATAGTTGCTTGAGCAGACAATGTGTATCCGGCTAGTTATGTTATATTACATTATGTAAGAAACATCTCCCAGAGAGAATGGCTCCATTAAGGGTTCTTTTCCCTGGGTGTGCATGCGTTTAATGTGCATGTCTGAACTGTGATTAAAAAAATCGCAGAGTAAGTAACTTCTGGGGTTGCTCAATGGAGTGGATGCGGAAACATCTTTAATTCGCCGACCGAATATTCCCTTAAGAATGCTAGCTTTCGGCTTCACCTAGTTTGAGGTACATATCCGGATGACCCAACAATAACAATCGCAGAGGTGCTCCCTTTATGCCCTAGCCGAACTAACGGGAACGTAGGGCATAAGCACAGGAGCCAGGCAACCTAGCTTGGCCAAAACTTAAGTCATATTGATGCATATAATGGCGAAGAAAAGGTACATATGGAAAAACGCATATGTGGTGAGCTTGATGCTCAAAAAATAATAGCAAGCTTCTGTACGAGAAGCCCCCAACTATAATGAACGTATATATGTGGAGATGTACGCATCAGGGGAGGACGATCTAGCCGTACTAAAGTCGTAGGGCTAAAGAGCAAAACGGAAAAAAGATAAAAAAACGAAAAGAGAGAGAGAGAAAAAATAACGTTAATAACAGGAGGAAGGAGACGAACACAGAGTTCTGCACTAGGCATAAAATCGTCGGAGTCTGGCCGCGTTCCAGGGGTTCGGCTCCAGGTGATTGTCCGACACATCACGCAGGCGGTACGCTCCTCCGGTGAGGACTTCGTCAATGATGAAGGGACCCTCCCACTTGGGCTTGAGTTTGTCATTTTTCTTCTCCGGCAGGCGTAGAACGGGTTCACCAACGTTATAAGTCTTGACCCGCACTTCTCTGCTTTGATACATGCGAGCCTGCTGTTGATAAAATGCGGAATGGGCCTTTGCAACATCGTGCTCCTCCTCCAGGGCATCTAAGTTGTCCTACCGATCAAGCTTGGCTTCTCTCTCTTCGTACATGCACACTCGAGGTGAGTCATGAATAATATCGCAGGGTAACACTGCTTCTACACCGTACACCATGAAGAAAGGTGTATATCCAGTAGTGCGGTTGGGCTTAGTCCACAGCCCCCAGAGTATGGAGTCAAGTTCCTCCACCCAGTGCTTGTCTGATTCTTTCAAAGACCATACTAGTCTAGGTTTGATGCCGCTCATAATAAGACCATTAACCCATTCGACTTGACCGTTTGTCTACGGGTGATAGACAAAGGCATAATCGAGCTTAATGCCCAGATTAGCACACCATGTTTTCACTTCATCGGCTGTGAAATTAGAGCCATTATCGGTGATTATGCTGTGTGGGACAGCATAATGGTGTACCATGTCGGATATGAAATCTATTATCGGCCCCGCTTCAGCCGTTTTGACTGGTTTGGCCTCTACCCACTTGGTGAATTTATCCACCATGACCAGCAAATACTTTCTCTGATGGCTTCCTCCTTTAAGGGGTCCGACCATATCGAGTCCCAGACTGCAAAAGGCCAAGTGATGGGGATTGTTTGTAAGGCAGTGGGGGCATATGGCTTTGGTTGGCGAAGAGTTGGCATCCGACGCAACGTTGGACAAGGTCCTGTGCATCTTCTAGCCGTCGGCCAATAAAAACCTGTACGGAAGGCCTTGCTAACAAGGGCCTGAGCTACGGCGTGGTGACCGCCGAGTCCGACGTGAATTTCAGCCAAGAGCTGCCACCCCTCTTCCTCGGAGATACATCTTTGAAGAACTCTGGTAGCGCTTTTCTTATAGAGCTCTCCATCATGAACCTTGTAGGCCTTCGAATGTTGGACAATGCAATGGGCCTCATTCTGGTCCTCAGGAAGCTCCATCCTGTTAAGGTAGGCCAGGAAGGGTTTGGTCCATGGGGCAACGACTGCCATGAGGAGATGCGCCGACGATTTTATTTGGGTAGCTGAGCCTCCGATGATGTCGGTGTTTTCAAAATCTGGGGTTATGTTCAGATCCGGACTAGTGTTGCCGTTTTCCCCCTGCCACACCACGGATGGCTTAAAAAGCCTTTCCAGAAAGATATTAGGTGGAACGGGGTTGCGATTAGCGCCGATACGAGCAAGAACGTCCGCCGCCTGATTACTTTCTCGAGCCCCTCGAACCAGGCCGACATTTTTATGATGACATTCCGATAAGCTAACAACTTCGGAACTTTGGCGTCAAAGTCTCCATTTATTTGAGATATTGCAAGGTTCGAGTCCCTGCGCACTTCTAGGTGTTGTATGCCCCTGGAGACAGCCATCCGAAGACCATGCAATAAGGCCTCGTATTCGGCTGCATTGTTGGAGTCTATGTATAGTATTTGGAGTACATACTGAACGACGTCTCCATTTGGTGACGTTAAGACGACCCCCGCCCCTAGCCCTGCCAGCATATTTGAGCCATGGAAATACATAACCCAATTAGAATATGCGTCGTACTCTTTAGGGAGTTCGGCCTTTGTCCATTCGGTGACGAAGTCAGCCAGTACTTGGGATTTAATAGCTCGACGTGGTTTGTATGTAATATCAAATGGAAGGAGCTCAATGGCCCATTTGGCAACCCGGCCCGTGGCATCGCGGTTGTTTATAATGTCATTGAGTGGTACTTCGGAAGCCACCATGATCGAACACTCCTAGAAGTAGTGGCGGAGCTTTCGGGATGCCATGAAGACCGCATATGCTATATTTTGATAATGGGGGTACCGGGATTTGCATGGTGTAAGGATAGTGGATACGTAGTATACTGGCTTCTGAAGCGGGAATTTGTGTCTGTCCTGTCCTCGTTCAACGACGAGCATGACGCTCACCACCTGATGTGTTACCGATATGTATAATAACATCGGTTCACCGATGTTTGGCGCGGCCAGGGTTGGGTTGCTTGTAAGAAGGGTTTTTAATTCCTCCAGTCCGGCTGTTGCCGCGTCCATCCACTCGAAGTGATCGGTTCACCATAGAAGGCGATAGATTGGCAGTGCCTTTTCTCCCAATCTGGAGATAAAGCGGCTTAGAGCTGCCACGCAACCCGCGAGCTTTTGGACTTGTTTAAGGTCTATTGGCGTAGCCAATTGTGACAGAGCTCGGATTTTGGTTGGATTTGCTTCAATTCCTCTGTTGGAAACGATGAAGCGCAGCAGTTTTCCAGCGGGACGCCGAAAACACACTTTTCAGGATTGAGCTTAATGTCATACGCGCGGAGGTTATCGAATGTGAGACGTAAATCATCTATTAATGTTTCGATGGGCCTAGCTTTGATGACAACGTCGTCCACATAAGCTTCAAATGTCTTGCCGATCTGTTTCTCCAGGCATGTTTGAATCATGCGTTGGTATGTGGAGCTGGCGTTCCTGAGCCCGAAGGGCATGGTGTTGAAGTAGAATGGCCCATATGGGGTAATAAATGTTGTTGCAGCTTGATCGGACTCCTTCATTTAGATTTGATGGTATCAGGAATATGCATCAAGGAAACACAGTGAGTCATGTCCTATGGTAGCATCAATGATTTGATCAATGCGGGGGAGGGGGAAGGGATCCTTAGGGAAAGCCTGATTGAGGTCTTTAAAATCGACGCATAACCGCCAGGATTTGTCTTTCTTTGGTACCATCACCAGGTTTGCCAGCCAGTCCGGATGTTTTATTTCTCTGATGAATCCTGCCTCAATTAGCTTGGCTAGCTCCTCTCCCCTAGCTTCATGTTTGGGTTCGGAAAAGCGCCACAGTGTTTGCTTGACCGGTTTATATCCCTTGAATATATTGAGGCTGCGTTTGGCTAACTCACGTGGGATTCCTGGCATATCAGAAGGGTGCCAAGCGAATATATCCCAATTCTTGCACAGGAACTCTCGTAGGGCGGCATCAACCGTTGGGTCTAGTTGTGCTCCGATGGATGCTGTCTTCTTGGGGTCCATTGGATGGACTTGGAATTTGACTATTTCTTCTGCTGGTTTGAAGGAGGTGGATTTGGGTCATTTGTCTAGGACCACATCATCCCTGTCCACCATGGAGCGCAGCGCGGTTAATTCTTCGACCGCGAGGGCTTCAGATAATGCCTCGAGGGCCAAGGATGTGGTTTTATTCTCGACGCAGATTGCTATGTCCGGATCACTAGCTAGAGTGATTATACTGTTGGGCCCAGGCATCTTAAGCTTCATGTATCCATAATGGGGTACCGCTTGGAAGCGCGTAAATGCATCTCACCCTAAGAGGGCGTGATATCCGATGTTGAAAGGGGCCACTTGGAAGGTTATTTCTTCGGACCGATAATTCTCCAGCGTACCGAATACCACGTCGAGTGTTATTTTTCCCACACACCGCTCCTCCCGAGTGGGGATAATTCCTAGGAAGATCGTGTTGCTTTGCTCAATGTGGCTCCTGTCTATTTCCATTTTGTGGAGTGTATCTTCGTAGATGAGGTTTAGTCCGTTGCCGCCGTCCATGAGGACGTTGGTGAGCCGAAAGCCGTCCACAATTGGACTGAGGACCAAGGCAGCTGGTGCTCAGACTGTCCTGTATTTTGGTTGTCGCCGGCATTAAAAGTTATAGCCGTGTCGTTCCAAGGGTTTATTGCTACTATTTGACAGACTTCGGTGAGTCCGCGTAGTGCTCTTTTGCTCCTATTGTTTGAGGCAAATTTCTCGAAGACCGTCAGTACTTTGGGGTCATTGTCCTCTGGGGGGTGTTGTTCTGGGTTATTCTTGGTGAGGATATCCTCGCCGCTCTTGGCCACTTGCCGGAGTATACAACATGCTCTAAGGCTATGTGTTGGTTTGTTATCCAGTGTTGCATGTATTTTGCATGGCCCATCGAGCCATCCTTCCAGAAGGGTTCTGCGCCCCATACTGGACTTGTATTTCTTTACTATTGAACCGGGCATGTTGCAAGGGTGCACCCTTTTCGCCTGAATGTGGGGTTGAGTGGGGACCGATGATTCCCAACGAGCTGCTTGAGTTTTCCAGGCGCTTTCCATTGCACTGTACTTCTGTATGATAGTTGCCAAGTCAGTGAAGTGTGGGATGCAACGGCGGTTGATGGCGTTGAGGATTCCTTCGTCCCTGCAATTGTTGTGGAACACTAAGATCGCTTCCTCGTTGCGGCAATCTTTAATCTTGTTTTTGACAAGAAGGAATCTGGCCCAGAAGTGGTGGACCGTTTCCTGAGACTGTTGTTTTATGCTCATGAGAGCGCTTGTATTCAGGTGGGTGGGTGGATTTAAGTCTGAACCCTATCCCAGTTTTTGATCCGGAGTCTGAAGGTCTTCCGAACTTAGCAGATCGGGCTCCGGGATGTCCACTAATTTCTTAGGCCCATCGTCGGATTCTATGTTCGGAGGGCAAGATGCATCACCTCGCGGGTAGGTGTCCGGCTCTTCAAGACCGGATATCTGGACATAGTCTGTCCTTAATATGGAGGAAGAGTTATCGACTCGCTCCTCGACTACCGCTATCTGGTGGGTGATCGGTGGAGATTTGATTTCTCTCTTATCGGGTTTAAGCCAAATCCAATCATAGTCTGTAGAGACCCCCAGGGCGGCGATGCGATCTAGGAGTTCATTTAAGGATGAAAGCTCCGTCGGATCCATCTGCTTGGAGTGTTCAGAGTCGATACGAAGGGGGTTTTCGATGACCTAAGAGGTCATCGTCGGCTTAATGACCGAACAGGCGGTCATGGTAAAGCCACCCAGCCGGAGGTTTTGGCCTAGAGCCAGCATTCCTCCGGTGGTGATAGTATCCTTGAGAACAAGGCGAGACATCAATCTTGTTGTTGACGGCATAGTGGAACTCTCAATGATAGCACCAATGTCGGTGTCAAAAATGGCAGATCTCGGGTAGGGGGTCCCGAACTGTGCGTCTAAGGTCGATGGTAACAGGAGACAAGGGACACGATGTTTACCCAGGTTCAGGCCCTCTCTATGGAGGTAATACCCTACGTACTGCTTGATTGATATTGATGAATACGAGTATTACAAGAGTTGATCTACCTCGAGATTGTAATGGCTAAACCCTAGAGGTCTAGCTTGTATGGCTATGGTAATGAATATCTCCCCCTCCGGACTAAGTTCTCCGGCTTATATAGACACTGGGAGGATCTAGGGTTACACAAGGTCAGTTACAAAGAAAGGAATCTACATATTTGGTTGCCAAGCTTGCCTTCCACGCCAAGGAGAGTCCCATACGGACACGGGTGCAGTCTTCGGTCTTCGTATCTTCACACCCCATCAGTCCGGCCCATGGCTAACAGGCCGGACACCCGAGGACCCCTTAGTCCAGGACTCCCTCAACGACGCCATATGAATTGTGTTTTGGCAAGAAACCAAGTTGTCGTTTCTTAAAGTTTGGGGCTGCGATGCTTATGTGAAAAAGTTTCATCCTAATAAGCTCAAACCCAAATCGGAGAAATCTGTCTTCATATGATACACAAAGGAGACAGTTGGGTACACCTTCTATCACAGATCCAAAGGCAAGACATTCGTTGCTAAGAATGGATCCTTTCTAGAGAAGAAGTTTCTCTCGAAAGAAGTGAGTGGGAGGAAAGTAGAACTTGATGAGGTAACTGTACCTGCTCCCTTATTGGAAAGTAGTTCATCACAGAAATATGTTCCTGTGACTCCTACACCAATTAGTGAGGAAGCTAATGATGATGATCATGCAACTTCAGATCAAGTTACTACCGAACCTGGTAGGTCAACCAGAGTGAGATCTGCACCAGAGTGGTACGGTAATCATGCTCTGGATGTCATGTTACCTGACCATGACGAACCTACGAAATATGAGGAAGCGATGATGAGACCAGGTTCTGCAAAATGGCTTGAGGCCATGAAATCTGAGATGGGATCCATGTATGAGAACAAAGTATGGACTTTGATTGACTTGCCCGATGATCGGTGAGTCATTAAGAATAAATGGATCTTCAAGAGGAAGACGGATGCTGATAGTAGTGTTACTATCTACAAAGCTTGAATTGTCGCAAAATGTTTTCGACAAGTTCAAAGTGTTGACTATGATGAGATTTTTTCACTCGTATCAATGCTTAAAAGTCTGTCTGAATCATGTTAGCAGTTGCCGCATTTTATGAAATCTGGCAAATGGATGTCAAAACTGTATTCCTTCATGGATTTCTTAAAAGAAGAGTTGTATAGGATGCAACCAGAAGGTTTTGTCGATCCTAAAGGTGCTAACAAAGTGAGCAAGCTCCAGCGATCCATCTATGGACTCGTGCAAGCATCTCGGAGTTGGAATATATGCTTTGATAAAGTGATCAAAGCATATGGTTTTATATAGACTTGTGGTGAAGCCTGTATTTACAAGAAAGTGAGTGGGAGCACTACAGCATTTCTGATAAGTATATGTGAACGACATATTGTTGACTGGAAATAATGTAGAATTTTTGGAAAGCATAAAGGAGTGTTTGAAAAGATTTTTTCAAAGAAAGACCTCAGTGAAGCTACTTACATATTGAGCATCAAGATCTATAGAGATAGATCAAGACGCTTGATATATTTTCAATAAGTACATACCTTGACAAGATTTTGAAGTAGTTCAAAATAGAACAGTCAAAGAAGGAGTTCTTGCATGTGTTGCAAGGTGTGAAGTTGAGTAAAGACTCAAAACCCGACCACAACAGAAAATATAAAGAGAATGAAAAGTCATTCCCTATGCCTCAGTCATAGGTTCTATAAAGTATGCTATGTTGTTTACCAGTCCTATTGTATACCTTAGCATCTTTCTGGAAAGGGAGTACAATAGTGATCTAGGAGTAGATCACTGGACAGCGGTCAAAATTATCCATACAGGACTAAGGAAATATTTATCGGTTATGGAGGTGATAAAAGAGTTCGTCATAAAGAGTTACGTCGATGGAAGCTTTTTACATCGATCTAAATGACTCTAAGTCTCGATCTGGATACATATTGAAAGTGGGAGCAATTATCTAGAGTAGCTCCGTGCAGAGCATTGTAGACATAGAAATTTGCGAAATACATACGGATCTGAATGTTGCAGACTCGTAGGCTAAACTTCTCTCACAAGCAAAACATGATCACTCTTTGGGTGTTAATCACATAGCGATGTGAACTAGATTATTGACTCTAGTAAACCCCTTGGGTATTAGTCACATGGAGATGTGAACTAATCACATAAAGATGTGAAATAGATTATTGACTCTAGTGCAAGTGGGAGACTCAAGGAAATATGCCCTAGAGGCAATAATAAAGTTATTATTTATTTCCTTATATCATGATAAATGTTTATTATTCATGCTAGAATTGTATTAACCAGAAACTTAGTACATGTGTGAATACATAGACAAACAGAGTGTCACTAGTATGCCTCTACTTGACTAGCTCGTTGAATCAAAGATGGTTAAGTTTCCTAGCCATAGACATGAGTTGTCATTTGATTAACGAGATCACATCATTAGATAATGATGTGATTGACTTGACCCATTGCGTTAGCTTAGCACGATGGTCGTTTAGTTTGTTGCTACTACTTTCTTCATAACTTATACATGTTCCTCTGACTATGATATTATGCAACTCCCGAATACCGGAGGAACACTTTGTGTGCTACCAAACGTCACAACGTAACTAGGTGATTATAAAGGTGCTCTACAGGTGTCCCCGATGGTACTTGTTGAGTTGGCATATATCGAGATTAGGATTTGTCACTCCGATTGTCGGAGAGGTATCTCTGGGCCTCTTAGTAATGCACATCACTATAAGCCTTGCAAGCAATGTGACTAATGATTTAGTTGCAGATGATGCATTGCGGAACGAGTAAAGAGACTTGCCGGTAACAAGATTGAACTAGGTATTGAGATACCGACGATCGAATCTCGGGCAAGTAACATACCGATGACAAAGGGAACAACGTATCTTGTTATGCGGTTTAACCGATAAAGATCTTCGTAGAATATGTAGGAACCAATATGAGCATCCAGGTTCCGCTATTGGTTATTGACCAGAGACGTGTCTCGGTCATGTCTACATAGTTCTCGAACCCGTAGGGTCCGCACACTTAAAGTTCTGTGGCGATCGGTATTATGAGTTTTTGTGTTTTGATGTACCGAAGGTAGTTCGGAGTCCCGCATATGATCACGGACATGAAGAGGAGTCTCGAAATGGTCAAGATGTAAAGATCGATATATTGGACGACTATCTTCGGACACCGGAAGTGTTTCGGGAGGTTTCAGACATATACCGGAGTGCCGGGGGGTTACTGGAACCCCCCGGGGAGTATATTGGGCCTAATGGGCCTTAGTGGGAGAAGAGGAGGGGCGGCCAGGGCAGCCGCGCGCCCCCTCCCCTTATAGTCCGAATTGGACAAGGAGGGGCGCGGCGCCCCCCTTTCCTTCTCTCCTTCTCTCCCTTCCTTCTCCTCGACTACTCCTACTTGGAAGGGGGGAGTCCTACTCCCATCCTGGTGGGAGTAGGACTCCTCATGGGGCGCGCCATAGGAGGCCGGCCCCCTCCCCCTCCTCCACTCCTTTATATACGGGGAGGGGGGCACCCCTTGGAGACACAACAATTGATCATTGATCTCTTAGTCGTGTGCGGTGCCCTCCTCCACCATAATCCACCTCGGTCATATCGTAGCGGTGCTTAGGCGAAGCCCTGCGTCGGTAGCTTCATCAACACCGTCACCACGCCGTCGTGCTGACGAAGCTCTTCCCGGAAGCTCTACTGGATCGTGAGTTCGCGGGACATCACCGAGTTGAATGTGTGCTGAACGCGGAGGTGCCATACGTTCGGTACTGAGGATCGGTCAATCGTGAAGACGTATGACTACCTCAACTGCGTTGTCATAACGCTTCCGCTTACGTTCTATGAGGGTACGTAGACAACACTCCCCCCTCTCGTTGCTATGCATCACCATGATCTTGCGTGTCCGTAGGATTTTTTTTTTGAAATTACTACGTTCCCCAACAATATTCACACATGTATCAAGGTTTCCGATCAATACAATTCTAGCATGAATAATAAACATTTATCATGAATAAGGAAATATAAAATAACAACTTTATTATTGCCTCTAGGTCATCTTTCCTTCATGTGAGTGTGTGTGTGTGTGTGTGTGTGTGTGCGAAAGCAAATATGCGCATAAGTGATGGGCAAAAACAACTACCCGCCACAAGTCCTTAATATAAGGATAGTGCTTGCACATATCATGTTTATTAACCCAGATCGTAGTCTCAAGATTGACCACTGCGCTTTTAGTTGTATTCAACATAGAAATAGTTTAAAGTGGAAATGTTGTAAAAAAAATATAGTTTATGTGTTAGGCGAGTCCTTCCTTTCGTTGTAGAGTGATCGGTTTATACACGAAGTGCATCAAGTTTTTGCCGTAAAGCTCTCAAATTAGCATCGTAGCTTAGATGGTTCCAATGAAGACACAATTCCAAGTTTCATCCCTTTTGGAGCTTGTTTGCATGCTTTTTGTTGAATCAATAAGCGTTTTGCCTTTTTAGTGGCCAAAAATCAGTTAATGCTTGAAAATAACAAACCAACTCGAACATTTCTAAAATCTGAGCAAGGAATTCCAATGGTGTTTACTAATCACAGAAAAAGACTGAAGTTGAAATCATTAAAAATGGAGTTGTGTGTTGAAGGGGGCACTTTTCGTTTGAGACCTTGGCACTTTGTCAAATAGTGTTCGGTTTGTACACAAAGTGTGTCAAATTTTTGCTATCAAGCTCTCAAAGTTTTAACACACCCTACATGGGTCCAATGAAGACACCATGCCAAGTATCTTCCCTTTGAGAGCTCGCTTCCACACTTTGTTGGACCAATGATAGTTTTGCCCTTTTTGGTGGCCGAAAAACCAGTTAATGCTTGAAAATGGCTAACCAACTCAAAAATCTCTAAAATTTGAGAAATGTACTTCCAATGGTGTTTGTTAATCATAGGAAAATATTGAAGTTGAAATCATGTAGAAAATGGAGTTGTGTGTTGGAGGGGCGGTTTTCGTTCATGACCCTAACACACTTCATGGCAGAGTATTCGACTTGTACATGAAGTGCATTAAGTTTTTGCCGTAACTCTCTCAATTTTGTACCACACCCTACATGGTTCCAATGAAAACAACATGCAAAGTTTCATCCCTTTTGGAGCTTGTTTGCATGCTTTCTTGAACCAATGAGCGTTTTACCCTTTTTAGTGGCCGGAAAATTAGTTAATGCTTGGAAATAGCAAACCAACTCAAAAGGATCTAAACTTTTAGCAAGGGATTTCCAATGGTGTGTATTAAGAATATAAAAATATTGAAGTTGAAATCATGTAGAAAAATGGAGTTGTGTGTTGGAGGGGGTGTTTTCTGTTCGAGATCCTAACACTTCAACGGAGAATGTTCGGTTTGTATAAAAAGTGCATCAAGCTTTTTTCGTACATATCTAAAGTTTTTACCAAACCATAAAGGGTCTAATGAACACACCATGCCAAGTGTCATCCCTTCTGTAATTCGTTTGCAAGCTTTGTTGAACCGATGAGTGTTTTACCACTTTTAGTGGCCTGAAAATCAGTTAATGCTTGAAAAATAGCAAACCAACTCAAAAGTTATAAATTTGAGCAAGGGAAGTGGTGTGTATTAATAATAGAAAAATATTAAAGTTTAAATCATGTACAAATAAATAATTGTGTTTTGGATGAGGTTGTTTCCATTCGAGACCACATAACTTCACTAGAGAGTGCTCGGTTTGTACACGAAGTGTGTCAAGCTAGTTTTGGTTGCAACACTCTCAAATTTTTCCCACACCCTACATGGGTCCATTGAAGACACCGTGCAAAGTTTCATCCCTTTCTAACCTTGTTTCCATCTTTTGTTGAACCGGTGAGCATTTTGCCCTTTTTAGTGGCTGAAAAAACCAGTTAATGCTTGAAAAATAGCAGACCAACTCAAAAAGTTCTGAACTTTGAGTAAAGGACTTCCAATGGTGTGTATTAATCATAGAAAAATATTTAAGTTGAAATCATGCAGAAAATGGAGTTGTGTGTGGGAGGGGTGGTTTCCGTTCTTGACCTAACACTTCATCGCGGAGTGTTCGGTGTGTACTGGTCTGCTAGACTACGTCGGTATTTCCCCAAAGATGAAGGGATGATGCAGCACAGCGACGGTAGGTATTTCCCTCAGTGATGAGACCAAGGTTATCGAACCAGTAGGAGAACCAAGCAACACTACGTAAACAGCACATGCACACAAATAACAAATACTCGCAACCCGACGTGTAAAAGGGGTTGTCAATTCCTTTCTGGTAACGGCACCAGAAATTGGAAAACGGGTGTGATAAAAATATGATATATGGGATAAATAGATCTAGAATAAAATAAATTGCAGCAAGGTATTTTTGTATTTTTGGTTTAATAGATCTGAAAATAAAAGCAAAGGAAAATAGATCGCAAAGGCAAATATATTAAGGAAGAGACCCAGGGGCTGTAGTTTTCACTAGTGGCTTCTCTCGAGAAAAATAGCAAACAGTGGGTGGACAAATTACTATTGGGCAATTGATAGAACTTCAAATAATCATGATGATATCTAGGCAATGATCATTATATAGGCATCACATCCAAGATTAGTAGACCGACTCTTTCCTGCATCTACTACTATTACTCCACACATCGACCGCTATCCAGCATGCATCTAGTGTATTAAGTTAATGGAGAAATGGAGTAATGCAATAAGAACGATGACATGATGTAGACAAGATCTATTTATGTAGAAATAGATCCCGTCTTGTTATCCTTAATGGCAACGATACAGACATGTCGGTTCCCCTTCTGTCACTAGGATCAAGCACTGTAAGATTGAACCCATCACAAAGCACCTCTTCCCATTGCAACATAAATAGATCAAGTTGGCCAAACAAAACCCAAATATCAGAGAAGAAATATGAGGCTATAAGCAATCATGCATATAAGATATCAAAGAAGACTCAAATAACTTTATGGATAAAAAGAGATAGATCTGATCATAAACTCAAAGTTCATCGGATCCCAACAAACACACCGCAAAAGAATTACATCATATGGATCTCCAAGAGACCATTGTACTGAGAATCAAACGAGAGAAGGAAGCCATCTAGCTACTAACTACAGACCCGAAGGTCTACAAAAGAATACTCACACATCATCGGAGAGGCACCAATGGACATGATGAACCCCTCTGTGATGGTGAGTAGATTGGATCTAGTGTTCCTGGAACTTGTGGCGGCTGGAATTGATTTTTGTCGAATCCCCTAGGGTTTCTAGAATATTGGGGTATTTATAGAGTAAAGAGGCGGTCCGGGGGCACCCGGGGTGGGCACAACCCACCAGGGCGCGCCTGGGACTCCAGGCATGCCCTCGTGGGTTGTGCTCCCCTCGGAGCACCCCCCAGGCGCTTCTCCGTCCCATTGGATGTCTTCTGGTCCCAAAAAATCCACAAAAAGTTTCACAGTGTTTGGACTGCATTTGATATTGATTTCCTGCGATGTAAAAAAACATGCAAAAACATCAACTAGCACTTGGCTCTATGTCAATAGGTTAGTACCAAAAAAAGATATAAAATGACTATAAAATGATTATAAACATCCAAGAATGATAATATAATAGCATGGAACAATCGAAAATTATAGATACGTTGGAGACGGATCATGTACATGAGGTGCATCAAGTTTTTGTCGCAAGGCTCTCAATTTTTTACCACACACTACATGGTTTCAATGAATACAACACGCAAAGTTTCATCCCTTTCAGATCTCGTAATGAGCATTTTTTCTCTTTTTCATGGCTGGAAATCAGTTAATGCTTGAAAACTAGCAAACGGACTCAAGAGGTTCTAAAATTTTGGCAAGGGACTTCCAATGGTGAGTGTTCATAATGTAAAAAGATTGAATTTAA
Organism: Triticum monococcum; assembly: GCA_034509565.1. Lineage (NCBI taxonomy): Eukaryota > Viridiplantae > Streptophyta > Magnoliopsida > Poales > Poaceae > Triticum > Triticum monococcum. The sequence continues at coordinate 356,379,064 of CM067845.1, read as the reverse complement.
AATCATGTAGAAAGATGAAGTTCAATGTTGGAGGGGCCTTTTTCGTTTGATACTCTGACACTTCGCTAGACAGTGTTCACTTTGTAAACTAAGTGCATCAAGTTTTTCGCTGTAAGGCTCTAAAATTTTACCACATCCTACATGGTTCCAATTAAGACACCATGCCAATTTACATCCATTTCGGAGCTTGTTTGCATGCTTTGGTGAACCGATGAACGGTTTGCCCTTTTTAGTGGTCGGAAAATCAGTTAATGCTTGAAAAATAGCAAACAACTCAAAAACTTCTAAAATTTCAAGAAGGGACTTCCAGTGTTGTGTATTAAACATATAGAAATATTGAATTTTAAATCATGTAGAAAATGGATTTGCCTGTTGGAGTGGGCTTTTCCGTTCAAGACCCTGACACTTCACCGGAGAGTGTTTGGTTTGTATATGAAGTACATCAAGTTTTTGTTGTAACAGTCTCAAAATTATACCACACCCTACATGAGTCCAATGAAGACACCATGCCATGTTTCATCCCTTTCGATAATTGTTTGCACACTTTGTTGAACTAATGAGCATTTTTACCTTTTTTAGTGGTCGGAAAATGCGTTAATGCTTGCAAACTAGCAAACCAACTCAAAAATTCTAAAATTTGAGAATGGTACTTACAATGGTATTTATTTATCATAGAAAATATTGAAGTTGAAATCATGTACATAAATGGAGTTGTGTGTTGGAGGGGGCGGTTTCCATTAGAGACCCTAACACTTCGCCAGAGAGTGTGATGGCATGCGAGTGCAGATGGTTTAGTTGCAGCATTTTCAAAGTAAGAGTATTGATCTCACAAGGAGCACAGTAATCAGGCTTTTGCCTCTTGTAGTGAATTATGTATTTTTGTGCCTGCAGATAATTGTAGACTTAAAGTATAGTGAGGACGGATATAAATGATAATTGAGTAATGGAGTGAACTTTAAAGTAAATAACATGGAAGTAAATAAAGAGTAATGACTAGAGTGATGATACGTCTCCAATGTATGTATAATTTTTTATTGTTCCATGTTGTTATATTATCATTCTTGGATGTCTTATATTCATTTCATAGCAACTTTATATTAATTTTTGGGAATAACCTATTGACATAGTGCCAAGTGCCAGTTGCTGTTTTTGCTTGTTTTTTACTTCGCAGAATATCAATACCAAACGGAGTCCAAATGCAGCGAAACTTTTTGGAGATTTTTTTTGGACCAAAAGACACCATGTGGGCCAAGAAAGTACCAAAGGGGAGGCCCGTGGGGAGCACAACCCACCAGGGCACACCCAGGAGCCCAGGCGCGCCCGGGGGGTTGTGCTCCCCATTGGTATATTTCTAGCGCACCTATACTTAGACATAGTATGAAATAGATACTTGAGCCACTGTTGGTGATTATGCTGGGTGGAACCGGGTACAGTACACGTTCTACTAAAGGTAGACTTCGTGCCACGCACGCCACCATCATAGTCTCCTGCAGAGGGTTACGACCTATGATAATTAAGGGTTACCCCATTGACGTGGCCTCTCTAAGGGTTCTCCGTGATTCCCTGATTAGTTGCAAAGGTTAGGAGCAGTAGGCTTTTACTATCACATTGAATTACGTCCACAACCTAGCCCTTTACAACGACGGTGCCATACTTCACAACCATAAGGCACAAATGCTGAGTGGGGCTCCTACACAACATTCGTGAAGTTATTAAACTAAGCATTCAACCGAAGATCTCATATCTATAATAACATTTTATATCCTATACATACCAAGGTTCATCCATATCCCCGAGAACTAGGGGTCTACTCGCACATGGGGACAACAATCATCATGACAAAAGTGAGGGCATACATGGAAGAATGGTTCAAATGATACACAACATGATACACTAGGGTTCTTGATGTCGCGGATGATAAGGATGACGATGATGATGGAACGGATGATGATGACGATGACATTGGCGATGATGTAGTATCTCCCCCGTGCATGGTGCGGAAGATCCCCTTCTTCTCCTTGCCAATCCCTCCTCCGGATGAACTCTGGAGGCTGGGATTCTGCCTTCTAAATGAGTTTCTGGTGTCTGTGGACGTCTAATCCACGATCCGATTCAACGAGATGAAAGTAGACGATCTGGCGGTGACGGCGGCACTCCATATGACCACCCATATGAGTGGGCGTGGTCGTATGGAACACTGTCTCTTGATTTGGATGCATGGCGATAGCTATTTCTTTGGCCTTCTGATATGTCTCCAACGTATCTATAATTTATGAAGTATTCATGCCATGTTTACAACAATTTCATATGGTTTTGGTGCACTTTTATATGATTTTTATGGACGAACCTATTAACTTAGTGCCCAGTGCTAGTTGTTGTTTTCTCCATGTTTTTGGTTTTCTAGAAAATCCATACCAAACAAAGTCCAAATGCCACGAAGATTTATGGTGATTTTTTACGGAAGGAAAGGGACCCACAAAGCTTCGGGAGGGAGCCAAAAGGTGTCCAGGGGGCACAAGCCTGGGTGGCACGCCCTAGGGGGCGCACCACCTAAGCTTGTGGGACCCTCGGGAACCCCCATGACGTGAAATGCTGAAAAATCCTATAAATCACGAAACCCCCAAAAGTTAACCTGGATGAGTTTTTTCGCCACCATAAGCCTCTGTGCCAAAGTGATCTCATTCAGAGCTCCATTTAGGCACCCTACCAGAGAGTGGAAGTCATCACCAGAGATCATTTTCATTATCCCCGTTGCCTCCATAATGATCCCGTTCACAAATATATGGTTGCAAGAAAAGTCCTCATGCCCATGTTGTAACATCCCAAAATTCTAAATTTTGGAATGTTATAATAAATAGATAGCTTGATTGATTGTTTGATTGATTGTCTGAAAGTGAGTGAATTCGAAACTTTTGAAAGTTAAATGAGAGGGAATAAAAGGACTTTCCCAAACTTTCATATTTTCTTTCTGATCTCTATGAATTCAAATTCTTTTCAACACAAAACCCCAGAGAGAAGATGACATGACTTCTTCCATTCAAAATGAAAAGGGTGTTTGAAAAATATTTGAATTCCATTGAGAAATATATTTCCAATTCTGAAACTTTATGCAACTCAATGATTTTCACGAGAGGAGATAAAATGACTTCTTCAAATTATATGAAATATGAGTTGGGAGTTTCAAAGAATTAAATTCAAAGTTCTTTTGAATTTATTTTCAATTTGGAGTTATTTGAATTTTATTCAAATTATTTTTCTCCAAAAACAAAATACATGGAAAATAGGGTAACATGATTCCCTACAACTGAAAATTGGAGAGAAATAAATTTGAAATCATTTTGATATTTTTAAAATGATTTTTGTTGGTTTTTAATAGACCAGTAGCACTCTTTGAATTATCTGATTTTGTGTGTAATTTATTTAATGCTACAAAAATATCCATGATGTTGGAAATATTTTTCTGAAAATTTTGATATATTATATGCCTATATAATTTTTTAGTTTATTTTTGTTTTTTTGTTATTTTTATTGCCTGTGAAAAATGTTTAAAAAAAACTCTTCGAACAGTGCCAGGCCGAAGCCCAGCACTGCTCTCTCTCTCTCTCTCCGCGCCAGGCCAGCCGGCCCAGCAGGCCGCGGCCCAGCCCGCGTCGCCCCGTCCCCGATCTCCGCTCGGTCTCCCGAGCCAGCACGGGAGCGCCGCCACCGCCATGGACGTCGTGCCGCCTCCGGCCTCCTCCTCGCCCCCTTCTCCAAGTCCTCCTCCCCTCCCCTCCTATAAAGGGCGCCGCCCCGGCCCCGTTCCCCTCTCTCTCCTCTCGCCGTGCCCCGCCGAATCGCGCCGCCTCGCCAGACTCCGCCGCCGCCGCTGCACGCTTCGCCGCCCCGTGCCGCGCGTCGCCGCCGCTGCTGCTTCCCCGCTGCTGCCGCCGGCTTGCTGCTCCGCCCCGCGCCGCTCCCCGCCTTAGCCGTGCCGCCACCCGCCGCTGTCGCCGCTCCACGCAGTCGCCGGAGCGGCGCCGCCCTCGCCGAAGATCCGCCGCCGGTTCCTCACCGAAGAACCGCCCCGAACCGGTATGAAACCGCCCCGGTCCGGTTTATTTTCCTTTAGGTTTATTTCGGTTTCCATTTAAAAAAACGGTTTAGTTTTTTTTAATTAGATCTATTTAGAGAACGTTCTCTATTTAAGAACTAGTTAGCGAACGTTCACTTTTTAGCTTTTTCTTTTTCTGTTACTTTCGGCCAGGGACCTATTCGTGATAAATTTCTTCACAGATTAGTCCCTGCACTTCAAACCCTCATAACTTTTTACTCGTTAGTCCAAATCCAACGAAACCAACGCCCACGTCTTCGTTATGATCCCCTCTATCCTTTAATCCAACTCAAACATGTTTTTGAAAAGTTTAAAAATTGAATTAGATCAGATTTGAATTCAAACTTCGTTTGATCATAACTTGAGTTTCGTAGCTCCGTTTGAGTTGATTCTTTTTGCAAATCGAAGCTCTTGACCTAAACATTCTAATAAGGCCAAATTAACATAATTTTGGTACTGTTAGAAATTGTTTTATGTTGCACGAGTTATTTTCTTGGTTTTGATGTTTTCCGAATTGTTTTCTTCGTTCTTCCCGATCTTTTGAGTGATTGCTTATGTGTGGTTACTACTGCTTGCTTACGATGGATTGACCGGAGTGTGATGAGTAGAGCTATCAAGATTTTTGAGTGCGAATCATCTTCATCAACATTGCAGGCAAGTTCACACTTTGATCATATCCCTTTTCATACCCAGTTTTTATGCATTAGCCTCCACCCTCAAACATTGCATGAGTAGGATTGATAACATGTGGGTTTTGGGAAGTAGTTAATGAGGTAGGAACCTATTGCCCTCCATTCAAACCTTGGGAGTTACTATCACGTTATGCTTATACTGCCATGCTATGCTCGTAGATGTGGATTGGGTTTGAGAGTATTGCATGACAGATGTGAGATTGTTAATTAATGGTTTACTTAAGGTGGCAACTTAAACACACATCTGGGTGGATTGGGGCACCTGGTTATTCTAGGATTGCCTGTCTAGGCACCTGGGTAATCCAAGACTTGCCTGTTTTCTTTTGGACTGCCACCCAGGCTCAAAGGGATCATGAGACTATTCATACTAGAAACTTTCGTGTGCAGCCACAAGCTATTATGGGCTCTAGCATAGTTGACTATATTGTGTGAACTCTTACAGTGGTAGACTAGCAGATGTAGGGGTTGTAGGTGGTACGGTCTACCCATCGTAAGGTGCAAACGCTTCTGAAAGACTATGTCTCGGTCATCCGTTTCTCAAACACCATGTAGTGCGAGAAATCCAACGGAGGAGATCGAGTCTTGTGGGGAAAAGTGTGCAAACCTCTGCAAAGTGTATAAACTAATCATGGTTAGTCGTGTCCCCGGTTATGGACATCTTGAGTATCTAGTTCTTGGATTATCCTGTCGATCTCATCACGTTACTTTAAATGAATATTGTTGGTTTTAATGATGTTACTTAATTGGGATTGAGAATGCTGTCAACCATTCTCAATGTTCAACAACCACCATGATAGATAAATAAAATTTATTCTTTTGCAGTAGGGAAAAATTGGCTTTTCGCAAAACATTTATAACCCAGAGCCTTTCCACCAGCCAAATATGCATGTAGTGATAGCCTTTATTCATCATTATCCTCTGGTGTGAATTTGCCAGTACATTCAATGTACTGACCCTCTGTGGCTGCAACGTCTCATGTTGCAGGAATCTTATGACGAGTAAGTGATACGTTAGGGTTACGATTTCTACACTCAACTTTGCCGTTGGTGTTAATGGGAATCCACAACCTTGTTGCTTCCGCTATATGGATTGAGGTAATAGTATTTATGTTACTTTTACATGTGATTTACCTCTGTTATAAATCCTCGAGTACTGTGTGTGTCAGCATACCGATCTAGGGATGACACTTAAGCACAGAGACTTGACCCATTCGGGTCGGGTCGCTACAAGATGGTATCAGAGCACATGTTGACTGTAGGACGTGACCCTAGAAACTAGCAAGCCCATAGAAAGGATTTTCTCTAAAACTTTCCCTTTCAAAAAGATATTTTACCTTTCTTCTCTTCTGAGCTTATTCAAAAAAATTCCCTTTAGTGAGACCATACCCTTCTTCCCTTTGGACCACTCGAAGAATTGACGGATAAGACCACTCCAAGAAGTACAAGATATCGGACAACTAAGACCATTCGAAATGAAGAGGATTTTACCATACATTATGATAATGGAAACTACAACGGTTGAGGACTCCAAAGACTAGGAGAATTTGAAGGCTCTGAAAAATTCCCAGATGTTTATGACCTAGGAAGGCACCGCTTATGGAACATGGTAGACTGTGGAAGTTGTCAATACCCGAGATCAAGGTAAATTGGAGAAAGACCAGAACATGGAGCATAGAACTCAAAGTTCAGTCAAGGAAAACCCTAAGGCAGGAGATATCAACTATGGAATGATAGCTCATGGGAATGACAAGAGCAGAAACACGGTTATCCGTGATGTCATCGCCCGCTGATGCTACTGTCACCGTGCTGAGTTAAGGATGCATTTCTTCAGAATGGATTTGATGGAAGAAGGCCGATGGAGCACCTAATAGTAAGATGAAGTTTTAACCTTAGCCGGTGTATCGCCAGGATCTGGAGTAGTACATCAAGAAGTTTAAGGTGGATCTCCATGAAGCCGTATTTGACAAGGAAGCATTTCATTTAAAACTCAGGAACCAAAAGCTGAAAGTAGCCAAGCTGGAGGAGCTACAACCTCGGGATACTGGAGATTTGTCAGGAACTGAAGGACAGTATGACCATGGCTCATGCCAAGGATGTTGAGACCCAGAAGTTTGGAATACAACTCCAGAGTATTCAAGGACGCCACTAGAGACTTCGCGTCAACAGAGATGATCTGGCAAAAAGGGCAAGCACGATTGGAAGAAGCCATCTGAGACATGAACAAGACATGAAGAGTTTGATGACTTTGAAGATTTATTGACCTTTAGAAGACCAAACCCCTGTTATACCCTTACGTTAGACGCTACGTTTGTGAGCTGTCATTTGTTTGATGTTTTTTTCGACAGCCACAAATAAAATCTGTCTTTTCAAAACTATTGTTTGCATTGTGTGCATCCCTCTCTATCTCTCTTATCTCACCCCAAAACCCATGGACACAATAGATGATGATTGGAGATGAGCTTGTATTTTCGGGACCGATGAGTCAATTGGAGACAGACCGATGGATTCAGAACATGGAGGATCATATGGAGAACAACCCTATAGTCGGAAAGGATATGGCCCAGCATGCTCTTCAATGCTTTGAAAGAGGTGTTGCTACTTGGTGGAGGATGTACCAAACCATCAAAGGATGGCAAGGAGTAACCACTTGGAAAGAATTTAAGTTGACTTTGCTAAAGTCTCAGTTTGTGTCCCAGAAGTTGAAGCCTTATGGAAAGGATATGAAGAAACCTTGTGCATGCAAGATTTGTGGAGAAATAGGACACACCCATAAAGAACACAAGGATGAATGCCCTAATTGTGAAGGAAGTCACCCAGCTGAAGAATGCCCAACTAGGCAGATCACTTGTTTCTTGTGTGAAGGGACTACCCACTACCCTGCACAGTGTCACATTTACCCCATGGTACAAAGAACCATCCAGCAGAAAAAAGAAGCAATGAAAGGAACCCTAATGGGAATTTTAAAAGAACCTGCGATGAAGGAAGAGGTGGAGGACACACCCAAAGAGGAACCAATTAAACCCTACACCAAGTCTTGCTATTCATGTGGATAAGAAGGACACATCTCCCAGAATTGTATGAATGGGGATCTAGTAGAATTCCCGACAAAAGAAGTAGAGTATGACCCACAGGAAATAGAAGCCCTGATTGGAACGGAAAAGTCCAGAAAGAGAAGTAGATTGGATTCCAGGAAGGATCTGAGTCAAATCACCTGTTATAGGTGCAAGAAGTCAGGGCACTACCTTAGAAATTGCCCAAAAAGGAAGCCAAGAACCCAAGGAGGCTATATAATCACAAGAAAACCTCGAAACTCGTCAGATGTAATATGTTTCCGTTGTAATAAAGCAGGACACTTTGCCAGAGATTGTCCGAAGGAGAAGGAGACTTGTGATAAATAGTTGAGTTTGTTACAGAAGAAATATAGTAGTAGTGAGAACATTTTCCTTTATATTGAGGTGTTGAGTTGAGGCATGTAATGGAAAAACATGAGATTGCAATAATTTGAGAATCAATAAAGTTAGCAGTGTTGGTACTGATTTGGATTTTATGAGTTACTCTATGAGGAAAGATGTTGACCATTTTCGAGGATATGAGAAATATGGTCTATGGAATATTGGAGCATTTTAAAGGGTGGTAGTACTCTGTAAGAACCGTTGACCCCTGGAAAAGATAAGGATACCCCACTGAGTGGATTTCGAACAAAATGAATACGAGTTTTGTCTCGATATGTTTGATACCCCAAGAGTGTGTGGGATGAAGTTGGAGACCGTCATTTGTTTGGACCAAATGTGATCAAGGAGTCAGAAGAGAATGTTAAGTTGATTCAAGATAGACTGAAGGTAGCCCAGTCCAGGCAGAAGAGTTATGCAGACTCAAAAACGTAAGGGGGTAGTCTATGAAATTGGAGATAGAGCATGTCTTCGTGTGTTCCCTCTGCGAGGAACTAAATGATTTGGAGTTAAGGGAAAGTTAGCCCCGAGATTTGTAGGACCATACCGAGTTTTGTAGCAGCTTACAAGTTGGAGTCACCCGAAGGACTGTTAGGAGTTCATGATGTGTTTCAGGTTTCTGAGTTGAAGAAGTGCCATGCAGAGATGGCCAATATTCCCCTATAAGGAAGGACCCTGGAAGAGGATATACCTTTGTCGATAGACAATTTTATAGGAGTAACGCAAAACCTGAGAGTTGTGAGGGAATGATAGATGTTTGTCTGGCTTGCAGAATCTATGGATATATCCGAACTTGGTTCGTCGACAAGAGAAATTCGGCAATGCTTTTGAGGATGACCAAGTGTTAGTATGCGAGATTCGCTAAACTGTATACATGGTAATGATTTGGGTGCGGGATGGATTGATCACCATACCGACTTACTCTTATTATTCGCCTTGCTATATGGGATGGTAAATCTGAGTGACTTACCTATAGTAGAGAGACGACGATCAAAACCTTGTTTAAGCCTTAGAATAGTATAGGTATTTTTCCCTTGTACAAGGCAGCTTTGCCAACCGTAGGTTATACGGTGAGGATCAACCCAGACCCATTTCCTGTAGGAGAAACCATAAATTGTTGACCACCATGAGATATCGATAGTTGTTAGTTTTGGCGCCCGACCCGTCAGCTAAGAAGACTCAATCTCGGAATAACCTTACCAAGAGGAAAGGACAGAAGAATTGAGGAAAAGGTTATGCCACTACCGGAAGAGCCAGAGAAGGAATTATCTCGAGAATCTGAGAAGACCGACACTGTTAACAATATGGATGAAGTATATGAGTTTCGATGGAGCTGTAACCATGCTTCTAAGGGTGGTAGCACCCCAGACCCCTATGATGATTGATGGATTTTGAGAAGACCTCGAACCTAACCTATTTCTTTCTAGCCTCTCCGAATCTCGAGGGCGAGATTCATTTTAAGGGTGGTAGGTTTGTAACATCCCAAAATTCTAAATTTTGGAATGTTATAATAAATAGATAGATTGATTGATTGTTTGATTGATTGTCTGAAAGTGAGTGAATTCGAAACTTTTGAAAGTTAAATGAGAGAGAATAAAAGGACTTTCCCAAACTTTCATATTTGCTTGCTGATCTCCATGAATTCAAATTCTTTTCAACACAAAACCCCAGAGAGAAGATGACATGACTTCTTCCATTTAAAATGAAAAGGGTGTTTGAAAAATATTTGAATTCCATTGGGAAATATATTTCCAATTCTGAAACTTTATGCAACTCAATGATTTTCATGAGAGGAGATAAAATGACTTCTTCAAATTATATGAAATATGAGTTGGGAGTTTCAAAGAATTAAATTCAAAGTTCTTTTGAATTTATTTTCAATTTGGAGTTATTTGAGTTTTATTCAAATTATTTTTCTCCAAAAACAAAATACATGGAAAATAGGGTAACATGATTCCCTGCAACTGAAAATTGGAGAGAAATAAATTTGAAATCATTTTGATATTTTTAAAATGATTTTTGTTGGTTTTTAATAGACCAGTAGCACTCTTTGAATTATCTGATTTTGTGTGTAATTTATTTAATGCTAGAAAAATGTCCATGGTGTTGGAAATATTTTTCTGAAAATTTTGATATATTATATGCCTATATAATTTTTTAGTTTATTTTTGTTTTTTTGTTATTTTTATTGCCTGTGAAAAATGTTAAAAAAACCCTTCGAACAGTGCCAGGCCGAAGCCCAGCACTGCTCTCTCTCTCTCTCTCCGCGCCAGGCCAGCAGGCCCAGCAGGCCGCGGCCCAGCCCGCGTCGCCCCGTCCCTGACCTCCGCTCGGTCTCCCGAGCCAGCACGGGAGCGCCGCCACCGCCATGGACGCTGTGTCGCCTCCGGCCTCCTCCTCGCCCCCTTCTCCAAGTCCTCCTCCCCTCCCTCCTATAAAGGGCGCCGCCCCGGCCCCGTTCCCCTCTCTCTCCTCTCGCCGCGCCCTGCCGAATCACGCCGCCTCGCCGGACTTCGCCGTCGCCGCTGCACGCTTCGCCGCCCCGTGCCACGCGTCGCCACCGCTGCTGCTTCCCCGTTGCTGCCGCCGGCTTGCTGCTCCGCCCCGCGCCGCTCCCCGCCTTAGCCGCACCGCCACCCGCCGCTGTCGCCGCTCCTCGCAGTTGCCGGAGCCGCGCCGCCCTTGCCGGAGATCCGTCGCCGGTTCCTCACCAAAGAACCGCCCCGAATCGGTATAAAACCGCCCCGGTCCGGTTTATTTTCCTTTAGGTTTATTTCGGTTTCTGTTTAAAAAACGGTTTAGTTTTTTTTAATTAGATCTATTTAGAGAACGTTCTCTGTTTAAGAACTAGTTAGCGAACGTTCACTTTTTAGCTTTTTCTTTTTCTGTTACTTTTGGCTAGGGACCTATTTGTGATAAATTTCTTCACAGATTAGTCCTTGTACTTCAAACCCTCATAACTTTTTACTCGTTAGTCCAAATCCAACGAAACCAACGCCCAAGTCTTCGTTATGATCCCCTATATCCTTTAATCCAACTCAAACATGTTTTTGAAAATTTTAAAAAATGAATTAGATCAGATTTGAATTCAAACTTCGTTTGATCATAACTTGAGTTTCGTAGCTCCGTTTGAGTTGATTCTTTTTGCAAATCGAAGCTCTTGACCTAAACATTCTAATAAGGCCAAATTCACATAATTTTGGTACTGTTAGAAATTGTTTTATGTTGCAAGAGTTATTTGCTTGGTTTTGATGTTTTCCGAATTGTTTTCTTCGTTCTTCCCGATCTTTTGAGTGATTGCTTATGTGTGGTTACTACTGCTTGCTTACGATAGATTGACCGGAGTGTGACGAGTAGAGCTATCAAGATTTTTGAGTGCGAATCATCTTCATCAACATTGCAGGCAAGTTCACACTTTGATCATATCCCTTTTCATACCCAGTTTTTATGCATTAGCCTCCACCCTCAAACATTGCATGAGTAGGATTGATAACATGTGGGTTTTGGGAAGTAGTTGATGAGGTAGGAACCTATTGCCCTGCATTCAAACCTTGGGAGTTACTATCACGTTATGCTTATATTGCCATGCTATGCTCGTAGACGTGGATTGGGTTTGAGAGTATTTCATGACAGATGTGAGATTGTTAATTAATGGTTTACTTAAGGTGGCAACTTAAACACACATCTGGGTGGATTGGGGCACCTGGTTATTCTAGGATTGCCTGTCTAGGCACCTGGGTAATTCAGGACTTGCCTGTTTTCTTTTGGACCGCCACCCATGCTCAAAGGGATCATGAGACTATTCATACTAGAAACTTCCGTGTGCAGCCACAAGCTATTATGGGCTCTAGCATAGTTGACTATGTTGTGTGAACCCTTACAGTGGTAGACTAGCAGATGTAGGGGTTGTAGGTGGTACGGTCTATCCATCGTAAGGTGCAAACGCTTCTGAAAGACTATGTCTCGGTCATCCATTTCTCAAACACCATGTTGTGCGAGAAATCCAACGGAGGAGATCGAGTCTTGTGGGGAAAAGTGCGCAAACCTCTGCAGAGTGTATAAACTAATCATGGTTAGCCGTGTCCCCAGTTATGGACATCTTGAGTATCTAGTTCTTGGATTATCCTGTTGATCTCATCACGTTACCTTAAATGAATATTGTTGGGTTTAATGATGTTACTTAATTGGGATTGAGAATGCTGTCAACCATTCTCAATGTTCAACAACCACCATGATAGCTAAATAAAATTTATTCTTTTGCAGTAGGAAAAATTGGCTTTTCGCAAAACATTTATAACCCAGAGCCTTTCCACCAGCCAAATATGCATGTAGTGATAGCCTTTATTCATCATTATCCTCTGGTGTGAATTTGCCAGTACATTCAATGTACTGACCCTCTGTGGCTGCAACGTCTCATGTTGCAGGAATCTTACGACGAGTAAGTGATACATTAGGGTTACGATTTCTACACTCAACTTTGCCGTTGGTGTTGATGGGAATCCACAACCTTGTTGCTTCCGCTATATGGATTGAGGTAATAGTATTTACGTTACTTTTACATGTGATTTACCTCTGTTATAAATCCTCGAGTACTGTGTGTGTCAGCATAACGCTCCAGGGATGACACTTAAGCACAGAGACTTGACCCATTCGGGTCGGGTCGCGACACATGTCTATTTTTATTAGAACTATTCTTAGTGTCAACTTGATTTTGATCCGGTCAAAAGCTAGAATCAATACTCTTGCAAAAGCTTGGTAGAAACCCTTGACTTCAAGGATGCCTTCCTCTCATGGGTTCGATTACTCAGTGTCACCTCAGGGAAAAGGCAATAATCGTTTTGCTCCTTTCCGGATAACTAAAGGGACTAATCAGTTTCATGCTATTATAATATCACTTTTGAATACTTTTGATAGAAAAAATTCTTATTTTCTGGACTGACCTATTAATTTTGTCCCTAGAGCCGGTTGTTTTCTGCATGTTTTTTACTTTTTAGAAAATCCATATCTACGTAGATCAAAAACCTTCGGGATTTAATATGATTTTTCTGAGACACAAGGATTCCAGAAAGCGTCAGGAGCTGCCCGGGGGCCACCTAGGGGGCCCATGTGGCCGGGTGGCATAGCTAGGAGATCACTCGCATGGCTAGGCCATGTGGGCCCCTGTGCATCTCCTTACGCCCATTCATTTGCCTATATATCTGAAAAATCAAGAAAGCCTGGTACCATTTTTTCACAATTTTCCCCATCGTAAGTTCCTGTTCCAAGGAGATCTAATCTGGAGGCTTGCTCTGGCACCGTGCCAGAAGGGGGTCCATCACCGGAGCCATCTTCATGTGTGTGTGTAGTTTCCTTAGGGACCTTATGGTCTATAGCAGTAGCTAGATGGCATCCTCTCTCCCTAGTGATTCAATACAAAGTTCTCGTGAGCTCCCTCACATGATCGGGATCAATATGATGTAATCGGTGGTTGTGTTTATTGAGATATGATGAATTATCACTTTATGATCAGATTGTTCATTGAATTATGATGAATCTTTAGAGTTTCTCTACTTTATAATTAAGTACCTATGTGTGCTTTCCAATCTATTTGTCATCTCTTGCCATGATTGATAGGCAGTTCTTCCAAGGAAGTGGTGCCTAGTGGTGGGTTCAATCTTGGGGTCAATTTTATCCCAGTGACAATAGGGGATTGAACATGTATTGTATTGTTGCCACTAAGGATAAAATGATGGTTTATTTATCACACTTAGATGATAGTTTTACTGTCTACATTATGTCATCATGCTTACTGCAATGCTTTGTTTGTAATGAAATTAATACTTTGAGATGCATGTTGGGTAACATTTTTGGGGTGTAGTATAAGTTGTAGATGTCATTGGATATCCGTCTAAATATCATAGATGTAATGCCTATACAAGATTATACCATGAATGATCATAGTCATAAATATGAATATTGCAATTTAATCAATGCCCAATTGTAATTTGTTCATCACACCACACTTAACTGCTTGGAGAGATACCACTAGTGAACCTATGGCTCGGGGGGTCTCCTTTTCATTACCTATCTATCAATTCCTACCATGCCATGGAATTTACCCTTGAAACTAGAAGGTCAAGAAGCTTGACAACCTTCTTGAAATGTTAGGGGCAAGACTTATTGTGTTTCATGTGCAGGTACCAGCGACTTTGTTTGCTGGGAGAACTCCCTCTGTTTTGATAAACATTGGTTCTCAAATTGGGGGTAATACTTATTGCTAGGTTACTCCACACTTACGAGAGAGCAAACATTACTTTGTTATCTTTTCCTTGCAATTGATATATCATATTGTGTTGTTTCTTTTACATATTGTTGCTATCTATTATTGGTAGTATTTCACTCACCTTACCAATTGTTAAGCTCAAATTTATATTTCACACTTGCCTAAAATTGCTAATGAGTACTTCAATTTTTAAATTCATATTCGCTCCCAACCCCTCTAGGTCCATCTTGATTCTTTTAATTAGTATCGAAGCCTTGTGCTATGTTTTGTGGCTTAACCGCCACAAAGCGAGATGTCCAAAGAGAGGTAAAAGGCGGTTCTCAATATACGCTTCCTCAGATCTAGGTGACCCGAAAGGTGAGTGGCTCATCGGAATATGATAAAATATATAGCTCTACAGATTTTGAGAGATTGTTAGAAATGAATACTACTAATCTTCAAGTCTTAATTGATCGACCGGTAGAGATAAGACTGGCATCAGGAAGCCCCGGTGGTGTCGCTACCACTACGACAGTGACTACACCATCGGTGACCAAGCCTAATGCTCCTCCTACCCGTACCCTACCCTCGGGGATCAACCCAAGTGAGTTGTGTGGAACTACTTTAAACCATCACTACGAAACCCAAATATAACTTTAAAGGTCCCCCTTTATTGATGCAAATGGGGTCTTCTCACTATGGAAAATTGGGATGCATGATCATATCAAGAGTTCCTCCGATTGTAGAAGTAGGCTACAACCCCTAAATGCCAAATACCTCACTCCATCCGAAGCTTATAATATGTAGCTCAACTCCACCACCCTCGTGATGATAAGGAAGGGCCTATCCGCAAGTGAAACAAAACCTTAACTTAGCATCAACTCCGTCAAGCAACTATGAGATGCTCTTGTGGGCACATGATCGATGAAGGTTTAATCTCGCTAGTTTGTATTGTACATAATAATTGTTTGCTAACAATAGTTTTGCAAAGTTACCTTTGCCTCTTAGAGTTAATGGTCTAGATATTCTATGTAGCTGGATCCATTACAATAGATATTTAGAGATACATGAGACTTTTGATGATTAAAGAACCACAAATAGCTCTATGTTTTTTTCATTGGCCAATAATTAACTTCCATACTTTATTGCTTGCTTGTTTCAAAATTGAAGCTTTCTTCCTCGCTATGTTCAAAGATGATTGCTTATGAATCCTAATATTTTTGCTATTTCTCTACAAAAATAGGTGAGTAGAACAAAGATGTATGAAACAATTTTTGCCCGAATTATATTCATTTGTCTGAGTTCATGGCACCCACTTTATGTGAACTTGATGCATTTTTGGCTCACCTTTGCACTCTTAATTAAGAAATAAACTTTAGAAGAACCAACAGTAAGGACTCACATGACATTTATCCATTGTGAATTTATAATCAAAGATGTAGGGTTGTATTTTCAGACGAATGTGGTCGTGTTGCTACTATCCCTCGCAAATGAAAATCAAACATATGCATGTTTGTTTCGATTGCTTGAATTAACACATAGAGCTCATTTGTCAATGCATTGGTTTCAGATGAGCAATCTTCTATTGTGGCTAATGAACTAAATGCACCTGAGAGGAAATGACGACATGCTGGAAGAATATATTGATCATCAATGGGCAATCTTCAGATTGGCAAACCTTTGGTTCTCATATTTTGTGGATCAGGTGGCAATCACTTCATAGTAGACGTATAATTTCTAGTCAGAGTTTTTCTTTTATCCCCAAGGAAATGTAGCCTAAAAATGAATTAAAAAATCTAAGTTCATATCTTTAAATTATCTTTTTACTGGGTCTTTAGGACATTATTCAGGTATAATTTTCTTAAGCATAACATTCTTTAGGTTGATGAATTATTAGAGCTCAAACTTGTATTAGGTACAAAAATACCATTGTACAAAATTATTGGGTTTTAATCAAAGGAGATATGGGTTACACTGCTTCATTTCAAAACGAAATACATTAGAAGAACTAGCATTAGTCAAATTTGGAGAAGAACTGATGCTTGATATTTTTATTGGCTACGAACATAGTAGCATTGGTTTTTTATGTGCATTGGACAAATACAATTTCAGCGACATCACAAAGTTGTGTACTCATTCGATTAATATATTTTTTTGGAAATTTTTTATTTTATTATATACTTTTTGATCAATAGATCAATGCTTGAGACGTGTGTTGCATGTGCATGCTCTCTAGTTTTCTAAGGAGCTCCAATGTTCGCATCCTATTTATCCTCCGCCCTAGGCCAATGCGCGTGCGTAGTTGGGAAGATCTTTTGATGGGTCATAAAGTGCGATTGGAGTGATCGACAGGGTGCCATCGGCAATCCCTATTTGCGGCATAGGTCATTGTGTCGCGATGTATCACGCACCCTAGTCAGGTATATCAGTCGACCCATTTATAGTTTTATTCATGTCCTTGTTCGGTACTAGTTTTTTCGAATATTTTTTAGAACTCATGATTTATTGCGAATTTCTGAACATTTCAACAAAATTGCAAAAAAAACTAAAATAATATTATTATTTTCAAAAATAATGAACCTTTTAACAAAATCATAAACATTGTTTAGATTTGCAAATTTATCCAAAATCATGATCAAATTTAGAATCACAAACATATTTTCATGTTCATGATGATTTTTTCAAATTTTGAAGATTTTTATTGTTGAATTCGCAAATGTTTCATTGTTCAAGAAATCGCAACTATTTTGGAATTGGGAAACATTTTTAAATCATGAACAAAATACTTAATTCTCAAAAGTTTTTTTGTTTTGCAACACTTTTTTAAAATCAGAAAGATTTTTGGATTTTGTAAAAGTTTGTCCAAATTCTCAAAATACAAATTATCAAAAAAAATCACGAAGATTTTCTAAATTTACTAACATTTGTTTGAACTCACAAACAATTTTTTGAAACCATGATTTTTTTCCTAAATAATTATTATGCCAATTTCATCCTCTATGATTTTTAAGACTTTTTCAAAAAAAATGTAATAGCAAATTATTTCTGATTCTGGAAAATTTCTTGAATTTGTCAACATATGGGATAGCGGATTATTTTGAGGTCGCCAATATTTTTTCATGAATAATACTTTAGTTCATGAACAATTTTCGAATACGTCAATATTTCCCTTGAATTCGTGAAATATTTCTTATTCCATATTTTTTTGGTGAATTCTGGAATAATTCTTGTATTCATGAACATTTCTTGAATTCCCAAAAGGAAAATTCAGAAACATGTTAAATTCATTAACATTTTGTTATCTTGAATTTTTTTAGTTCACTTAAAGCAGACTTTTGTTTTCTTAGTTTCATTTTCTCTTTCGTAAGTCATAGGAAACACTGTACTGTTAAAGGGGGTTGAGGTAAAACTAAGGAAAAGTTTCCAAGTGATGTTCATCTCAAAATCCTACACCTACCAATCCTTTCGAGTGAAGTGATTGGAAATCTCATACAGTTCAGTCAATTTCTTTAGTGACAGAGATGAAGATCTTCTGGTCTCTGAGGAATTTGTTCCGACTGAGCAGTTAGGAATTTGCTAGTGCGGATTTCCTACAAGTGAGGGACATGATAGCCCTAAGAAATTTGATAGACAAATTTCTAACCGTTGGTGTGCTATGCGCGAGCTGTCCCAAAATATCTACCCACCTAACGGTCATATCATTGAAGGGAATTTATGTCTTATCATGTCAAGATGCTCCATAGGCTATAAATAGCCGCCCCCTACAACCACTAGCTAGTTGGCTGCTCCGCGAGAAACTAACACTTCTCATTTAGAGCATCCCATCTTCCGAGGACTATGAGAGAAAATCATCAAGTGAGGAAAACCCAAACCCAAACACCTACAGACCCAAAGTTATTGAGAATCACTGAAGAGATTGTTCCTATGTGGAACCGATGCTTGTTACCTTTGAGGACTGTGCATCCTCCAAACGGTTAGGCGTCATGGTCTAGAGCATCCAAGAGGAAATTGTGGATCGCTGAGTGACCGAGTCTGTGAAGGTTTGGAAGTCACCTGAAGACTTACCACGAGTGATTAGGAAAGGTCTGTGTGACCTTAGCTCAAGGAGAATACGGTGAGCATGACTATGTGTCCAGGACTATGTGTCCTCAAGTTTAAATACCTAGCCGCTCCAACCAGACGCACGACTGTCACAGTAGTTGGAACTGGTCTACCAAATCACTGTCTTCACCAAGCTACTAGTTCAGTTTCCTCAACCCTTTCATTTCCTCATTTCTGTGTAGAAGTACTTGATCATTACTATTTGAAGACTTTGACTGAAGACTTTCTCACTTTCCTCAATCATAATTCTTCAGTCACTTTGTCTTCAGCCTGCTTATCCTGTGTTTATGCTACTTGTACTTTGTGCTTGTTTTCATTTCATCATGGTGATTGTGCTACTACTCTGTTATGCTTGCATCTGAGTACTTATTCCGTTGCTAAGTATTTCATTGCTTAGGAATTTCCTCACCCTGAAATTCCTCAGCGATGAATTTGTAACAATCGCCTATTCACCTTCCCTCTAGTCGATATAACGCACTTTCATTTGCACACTCAAAAGGATGTGTAATCTAGGAGTGTGTGTGTCCTTGTTCCACTGAACCAAATGCTAAAGGAGTTGAACTAGTTTTTTGGTCTTATGCATGATCCAAATGCAAAATTGTTCCATGTTCGTTGATCCCGAGAGCTGATCTGTGCACGCGAGCAGGGCAAAGAGGCAGACCACCCGTCGTTGAAGCATTGCATGACTTCATCCGCCCTCTCATGCATTCACCTCAAGATCCTGAAGTAGAGGCGGATCTATAGCAACCATTCATCATCATGTACTCAACACTCCATAGCAATATATCAAATTGTGTAGTTCGTACAAAATATCAGGTATTTTTTATCGAAGACCATGTCAGGGGAGGAGTGTATATAAGAGGGAGTAAGTAGGGTATTTTTCTGGCTATTTTAGGAAGGTGGATATTCATGAGATGTTTTCCTTGGAGTGGGTCCCTTCTGTGGGAAAAGTTGATGGCCTATTATGTGGGGTAAAAAAGAGAATTTGGAACGAAATCTTGTGAGAAGGGGAATTACATACTCAAGTTGGTTTTGTGACATGTGGTGCAAACTGAGTGAGCATTGTTGAATGTTTATGGAGCTTCCCATGATGAGTTTAAAACAAAATTCTTAACTGAGATGGTCCAGTTTTGTAACCATATTATTGTTCCCTATGTGATTGGGGGATATTACAACATTTTAATGCATAGTGGGGAGAAAAAAATTATGCATCACTCTCAATATACATATGTGTTTAATTAACTCTGTCATTAACTACCCTTAGAGAATTTCATATTAAGGGGGTATGCATAGTTGGACTAATAAATAGGCTCATTCAACTTTGGAGAAGTTGGGCATACTCCCGATGTCTAGAAGTTGGGAGGATTTTTCACACTAACAAATTGTAGGAAACTGGTGAAAGGTGTCTCTGATCATAATTCACTCTTGATGGCTACTCTGAGTGGTTTTACCCCTAAAACTAGAGAGTTCAGTTTTGGAATGAGATCTTTTGCTTCAGCCAACTCATATCAAACCTGGATGGTGTTTTAGGGGGGGAACCTAAAGATAGAGATCCTTTTTGTTCAGGCAACACATTTCAGGTTTGAAACAAGAGATATATCATGCAATGTTCTACCATCCATTATAATCCACTCTGGATGGCGTTTAACATTGCATGAGATCTTGCATCATACTAGAGAAAAGAAAAAAAGTGGGTATTGTCATTAAGCTTGATTTTGTAAAAGCTCATGACAAAATAGATTGTAAGTTTCTACTAGAATGTCACAAATTAAGTGGGTTTGACCCTATCTGGTGTCAATGGGTTGAGAGTGTTTTGTACAATGGTATAGTGGGCGTGAAACTAAATGGGAAGGTTGGCCCTTATTTTCAAAGCCATAAAGGGGTTAGGTAGGGGGAGCTTTCTCCTTTCCTGTTTAACCTCGTTGCTGATTGTTTAACTTAAATGGCCACAAAAGCTCAATCCAATGGCTTGATTACTACATTAGCTACTGATCTAATTCCTAATGGCATTACTATTTATGCAATATGTTGATGATAGTGTGTTGTGTATTGAGCATGATCCTGATAAAGTTGTTAACTCGAAGCTATTACGTTCCATGTATGATCTTATGTTACTTCTAAACATAAATTTCCAGAAAAGTAAGATTATCTGTGTTGGAGGAGGATGACACTATTAAATTCTATGTTGAACTTTGTGACATAGACCACTTTCTATAAACTACTTGGGAGTGCATGTGAGCTATTCCACTCTTAGAAACAATGACTGGGAATTTATAGTTACTAAGTTTCTACTCAGATGTGATGCTTGGGTTGGTAGGACTGTCTCTATGGTCGGTAGAACTATTCTACCTAATGTTGCTCTTACTATTATTGTGTATTACCACATGTCTATGGTTCTGCCGAATAAGACCACTATTTAGAAGCTTGACAAAATTAGGAGGAAATTCTTTTGGCAAGGGTCTAGACTCGGAAAATATATCATTTCGTGAACTAGTCCAGGATCTGTAGATCAAGAAAAAAGGGCATGGGGGTGAAAGACCTTACAAGGAAAAAAGCCGAGCCTTTTGGTCAAGTGGTGGCGGAAATTGGAACACTGGGAAGGGCTTTGGCAAGATATTGTGAGAACTAAGTAATTGAAAAGGTGTGATATTTCTTCAATTCTAGGGAGTTTTACTGATTCCCCATGCTGGAAAGCTATTATGAAAGTGAATGAAATCATCTGGTGGGGAGAACAGTTACTGTGTAGTGTGGAGATGTTGTTAAGGTTTGGAAGATAGCCTATTATCTTTGCTCCTTTTAAAGACTGATCCCCAACAATTTGGGATATGCAACTACCTGAGTGTTTGGTGAAGGATGGTCTAAATGTTAATACAAATGATATTTAGAAGGAGACTAACTCTAGAGCTTGGAGAGCAGTGGAACAAGGTAGTGGTATTGTGAGATATTTAATCTTGTCCTAGGACCCTGATCAGATTGGTTGGGAGTTGGGAATAGCAAAAAATTCACTACGAAAGTTGTGTATGAGTCGTACTAGGTGTGATTACCGTTGGATTTTGAATGCTAAAATCCCTTTTAACAAACAAATCCTCCTGTGGCAGCTATCACAAGATGTTCTGCTCACTCGGAACATTATGAAATGTCAAAACTGGTCGCGTAATCCAAAGTGTTCATTTTGTAATGAGGAAAAGACATCGCAACATCTGTTATTTTTATGTCCTCATGCTAGGGTAGTGTGGAGATCAGTTGGAGCTTTGCTCGGCACTGAGTTCTGCCCAAATAATATTTGGCAATATTTTTCCTGTAAGTTTGCTTTTTTGCCGGGTATGAGATAGTCTATCTTTCTTGTTGGTGTTTATTAGGCAATATGGATTAGGCGTGTTTGAGTTTAAATGGCGTAAGACACCTTTCGAATTGTGTTTGTTGCGTGTGCTTCATTGATCTATTCATCAGGCCATCCAAAGCACTTGTCTACAGAGGTCATGATTCAAGGCGCGAAGATGCTAAAGACCAGTACATAAAGCTATGATGATTTGTGTGGTTGTGCAAGGAGAGGCGACTGCTTCATCGAGCTAATTAAGGAAGGAGCTTGTTGGAGCTGGAAGGGATTTATTTGGCTGGTCTACTTCTCTCGTTGTTGTCCTATTGTCTAGGTGTGGTTGTGTTGCTAGCCTATGTGACGTGCAGGTCGTGTCATTTTTTCGTGAATATTTATTTAGTTCATGAACAATTTTTGAATACATCAATATTTCCCTTGAATTCGTGAAATATTTCTTATTCCATATATCTTTTGGTGAATTCTGGAATAATTCTTGTATTCATGAACATTTCTTGAATTCCCAAAAGGAAAATTCAAAAACATGTCAAATTCATTAACATTTTGTAATCTTGAATTTTTTTAGTTGACCAAAATTTCTTGAATTGAATACATTTATTAAATTCATGATTTTTTATATGCAGTTATTTATTAAATTCTAGAACTTTTTTTGAATATTTATAATATTTAGAATTCACAAAAAAATTCAAATCGCTAACATTTTTTAGTTCATGTTCATTTTTTGGTTTCTTGAAGAAATTTTGGGAATCACGCACACTTTTCAATTTGTTAACAATTCTCAAATTTGCAATGTTTTAGATCAAAATACACAAACATTATGTAAAATCACAAACAATTTTCAAATTCAAGAATAGTTTTCAACCATTTTTTCTTCTTTCTGCTTTATAGAGTTAGTATCTCAATACGAGGAATTTAAATTACAATTTTATGTTTATTTCTAGCTCCACAAATCAGCGAGAGAAAGAAAGCAGCGGGAAAGAAACGTCCGTAAAAGGAAAAAAAAAACTGTCAGGAATTGTACGTAGGCGAGCTCGCCCGAGAGCTCCTCCGCAGCGCCTTCTACGCCCAGTAAGGAAGCCAACGCTCACGCGCCCCCCGCCCAACAACACATCGATTCTCCTACTTTCTGGTCGCTTGGTTTGTACTTGACCGGTCATCGTTGGCTGGTCCACCGTTGATCAGTTGATAGTTGACCATTCAACTTGGGGATAAGGAAAAATATTTTTTAAAAGAATAAAAAGTTCATGGGTTCAAAAAAAATCGAATTTTAAA
Organism: Triticum monococcum; assembly: GCA_034509565.1. Lineage (NCBI taxonomy): Eukaryota > Viridiplantae > Streptophyta > Magnoliopsida > Poales > Poaceae > Triticum > Triticum monococcum. The sequence goes on along the minus strand of CM067845.1, from coordinate 356,355,883 downwards.
AAAGTTTGTGAACTCGCCAAAGTTCACGAGTTCACACATTTCAGAACTTCGGAAAAAATGTAAAAAGAAAAAGAAAAAAGAAAAAAGAAAAAACACGACAAAAGAGAGAAAGAAAAAACTGAATATAAAAACGCAGAAAGAAGCTTCCCAAAACCAGCTAGAAGCTTCACAAAACTGGTTTGAAATGTTTTGGCAAAAATCAAGCGACCACTTACATGGGTTGGCCCCATTCACGTACGATGTGTATGTTGCCGGATTGAGCAAGTTCATGAATTCACAAATTGCTTGCTAAATTCCAAAAATGTTCGGCGATTCAGAAAATGTTCAGGAATTCAAAATTTCTTGCTAAATACAAAATAATGGTCTTTGATTCAAAAAATGTCATAATTTCAGAAAATGTTTTTGAATTCAAAAAAGGTTAAGGAATTTTCAAATAAAATTCATGAGCTAAAAAGATGTTCATACGTTAAAAGAATGTTCGCAAATTCTACAGAACATCTGCAAGTTCAAAAAATATTGATGAATTTGAAAAATAAATGTGAGTTCCAAAATTGTTCAAGAATTTTTTTAAATGTTCAAACCTTTGAAAAAGAATCAAGAATTTGAAAACTGTTCTATTTTTTCTTAAAAGTTTAATAAGTTAAAAATTCATTCACGATTTTCAAAAAAATCATGAATTTAATAAAAAATCAGGAATCTTTGCTGATTTGAGAAAGGAAAAAAGGAAGTAAAATAGAAGGAAAACACTAAAAAGAAAACAAAGTGAAAATACCAAAAACAAACTAATGGGTAGGCCCCTTACCGTGGATGGGGATGCGTGTTTGATCACTATCCCTCTATGACGTCCGGATAATTAAGCTACAGTAATCCCCTGCTAATGATGCCATGTCATCATTTTCACTGTTGCTAAATCCCTCTTTGATTCAAACCAATTCAAAATTCAAATTTAAAATAAAGTCAAACAAATAAAGTTTTCAAATGTGAAAACTAAAATGTTCAAAGTGTTGGAATTATTTCATACCTAATTATGGTGGTGGACCAACATTTTTTCAAAGTAATTAAATGCCTTAAACTAATTAAAACAGTGGTCAGAATAATAATTTAATTTATTTTTAAATTATAAAAATACTAAACTATTTTATTTAGACCTCAAACTAATTGTGGAAGTGCCATAACTAATAAGACTAATTTAGGGCTAGTGTCATATTTTATAAAGACTGAAAATAAAATAAAACTAAAATGATAATTGAAACTTTTTAAAACAAAAAATCAAAGCAAAATATCAAAAATATAGAAAAGCCCCTGGCTCCCCATGGTACTCGGCCCACTCCCCCTCCCCTGTCGTCTTCCCCCCTTCTCCTGTTCGACCGACCCACGCCCGTGGTCGCCGTCAAACCCGCTCGCCCCCACGCCTCCACGTCGCCGGCGAGGCGATAAGGCCGAACCCCGGCGACCCCTCGGGTGCCCCGCACCCCACTCACCCGCCTCCCAGATGCATTCCCCCTTCCCCCACGCGTCTCTCCTTCTCTCGCTCTGCTCTCACCCGAGCGCATCCGGCGTTGTCACGTGGTCCAGCGCGGCCGGCGAGCTCTTCCCGTCGCCCCGCTGCGTCCACCTGATCCGCCTCCCTCGACTACGCCTCCCCGACGGGCCGTAGGATGCTGGGCACCCTCGAACGCTGCCCCGGCCTCTTCTTCCGTCTTCGGCCACCGGAGTTCTGTCGTGTCGATTCGCCGCCTCCGTGCTTCCCCAACCTCGCCGACCTCCCCTGTCGCATCGATGTGAGCTCGTTATCCTTCCCATGTCCCCCTTCCGTTTATACATCGTAGATCGCCGGCTCGCGCTGCGGTTGCCGTGGCTGGAGCTCTCTCCCGAGCGCGCGCCCGGCCGCGCCGAGCCTCGCTCTGCCCGCGCCCTGTCTCCGTCCGACGCGCGCCTGACTCGCCCGCTTCCTCCCGCGCCCCTGTTGCGCTGCTACGACTGTCGCACCCTGCTGCGTCGCGCCACTACTGTCCCGCCCTACTCGCTGCCGCAGCCGCCTTCGACGGCCCGCACTGTTTGTCGCCCTCCGCTGTTGCCGCTTTGTTGCTGCTCTTGACAAGCTGCTGGTACTGCTGCGCTGCGCTGCTGTCACGCCGATGCAGCCGCCAGCCATCGCCTGCCGCATCCCCGACCGTACCGCTGGCCCGCCCCGGTCGCGCGCCCACATCTTCCCCCTGCAGCCACGGCCTGCTTCGCACTGCTCGGCCCCGCTGCCTCTGTCGAACATTGTCGCCCTCTCGCGCGTCCCCTGGCAACGGCCGCCCTACCGCACAGTCGATCCGTCGCGCCGCCCCCTATCCGGCGCCCCACTCCGGCCTGCCCTCCCCACTCGTCTGCTGTTTTCCCCCGCGCCGGCGGCCGTCCTCGCCGGCCCCTGCCCGCCGGCCAGCGCCGGCCGCCCCTGCTATGGCCGCTGTTGCGCCCCTAGGCATGCGCTCAGGCGGGCTGGCGCCCAGCGCCTGTTTGCCCGCCACCCGCTAGGGCCCCTTGGGGTATGACAAGTGGGGCCTAGCCCATAGAATAATAATAATAAATAGTTTTAAAAAATAAAATAAAAGTAACTAAGTAAGTAATCAGTTAATTAGTTAGTGTGGCTTAATTAGCTAATTAACTTGTAGTTAGTCTAATGTGTCAGTGACAGGGGGCCCCACCCCTTGTTGACCAATCAAACTTTGACTGGTCCACTGGGTCCCCCTGTCTCACATGCCATCCCGTGTACACTTCTGTGTACACAGAGTTGTGTACCCGTAGCAATTTTTTTATTTTTGAATTAAAAATAATTTCAAAATATTATTAAAACTTTGAAAAAATCATAAAAATTAATCCGTAACTCGGATGAAAAGTTGTATACATGAAAGTTGCTTAGAAAAACGTGACGAATCCGAATACGGTCTCCGTTCATCTGTCACGTTCCCCTACCATAGCGAACATGCAACCGCCCCCCTTCGTTTCATCTGTCCGAAAAATGCAAACTTAGGGAAAATATTCCCGGATGTTGTCCCCCTTCGCCGGTATAGTGTAACAATGTGTTAGAACACCGCTAGCTCTGCCTGTAGTCATGTCATCCATATGTGTGCTTAGTATTTATGGTTTCTTCTCCCTCTTCTTCTTCGTATACCCTAAGACCTCTGCTGATGCCCCTGGGATCGACTATGTCACCGACGACCCTCCTTCCTTTTCAGCAGAGCTTCCATGCAAGCAAACCCCCTTGACCATTCCGATATCACCCATTCCATTCTCTCTCATGCTTGCATTAGATTTTGCTATTGTTATTGATTGCTCTTATTCTGATGCATAGCCTGCATTTGTAACCTCCTCATTGTACCTTACCTGCTTATCCTAAATTGCTTAGTATAGGTTGATTAGTGATCCATCAGTGACCCCTCTCCTTGTCCCGGTTTCCTCGGCTTGTTGGCCGATGACTCAACCAACGTGATCGACGTCCAGAGCCCGACACATCACTTCACCCCCTTTAGTTGTACGACTCTGCAGGGCTACTATCGAGTGTCGAGCGTGATACCTCGTAACGCACTCTCCATGATAACTCTATAGTGTAGCTATTCGGTCGTGGTCTGTCGAGGGTGATTCCTCCTTCACCACTCCCGACGACGTCTATCGTGCAACCCCTCAAGTGTGAACCTCGAGGGTGATTCCTCCTATGTTCACCTTGACAATTACATGGAGTGGAATCCGTCGAGGGTTATTCCTCGGGTTTCCCCCTTGATGTTTTGGACACATAGTTACCTTGACTTTACTTCAGACCCTTGTGAAAGTCGGGCGGGCCCAATGAGCACCCGAAAGAGATACCTGTGAAAGTCGGGCGGGCCTGGAGAGCACCCGCGAGATGTCACGGTGGCGGCTGGTTGTTTAGCGGTATCACCCAGGAGGGGCCGGTAGCTCCGGACTTGTCCCGACAGTCGTCACTTCTTTTAATAATGCACTAACAGGTTTGGGTATTTGTCCTGAGTTGGTCAGCCTATACGCACTAACCACCACGCGGGAATAGTTATGGGCACTCGGCATCTTAGTATCAGTCGAAGCTTTGTCAGACGTCCAGTTCAGCATTGCGGCACAGTCGGATCGTGTCGACCATCTGAGGTGGCGTTGGTAGTTAACCAGCACGAAATGACCCGGAGTGCAACAGGCGATGGGCCCAAGACCCTAGAGCACTTAGGATGTAGACCGGCGGGGACCTCTCTACTGAACCTAGATAGGGTTGCGACGTGTTGATCTTCCAAGGCCGGGCATTACCCCAGGAAAGCGTGTCCGACTAGAGTAATCAAGCGTTTTGGGTAATGTGGTGCACCCCTGTAGGGAAGATTATCTATTCGAATAGCGGTGTCCATGGTAATGGACATTCAGACTTGTATCATGATCTATTACAACTAGAAATGGATACTTGAGATATGTGATGGTTATGTGGCTCTGGGATTGCTTTCTTGTAGGGAGTCGAGGAAGGATCTCTGGGTGTTAATGCTACAACATGCTTGTTAATTAATATGCTATTTTGTACTTTTCTGAATGCTGCAAGATGCTTGGAGATGTTTGAAGATGCTAGTCTTTGATAGGCTAGACTTTCCCCTCTCTTCTGGTATTCTATAGTTTAGTCCACAGATACAACCCAATTCCTTTGATACTGATGCATACTTAGTGTAGTTCTGATGTAAGTCTTGCGAGTACTTTGGATGAGTACTCACGGTTGCTTTGCTACCTCTTTTTCCCCTATACCTGGTTGCTGCCATCAGATGGTGGAACACATGAGCCAGATGCCACCCCCGTCGACTACTAATACTACCCGGAGGGTGCCTACTTCTACGTGGAGACCACCGACGACCAGGAGTAGTTAGGAGGTCCCAGGCAGGAGGCCTTGCCTCTTTGATCGTTGATGTTTGTCCTATCATTCTTAAGGCAAACTTGTTTAACTTATGTTTGTACTCAGATATTGTTGCTTTTGCTGACTCGCTTGTGTATCGAGCTATGTATTCGAGCCCTCGAGGCCCCTGGCTTGTAATATGAAGCTTGTATATTTTATTTGAATTTAGAGTTGTGTTGTGATATCTTTCCGTGAGTCTCTGATCCTGATCGTACACGTTTACGTGTATGAATAGTGTATGATTGAATCGGGGGCGTCACACCCTCGAGCCACGGTAGCAACAGGTTCCCCGCTCGCTCGGTCGCGAGGGCATGTCTAACTTATAGCGAGATATCTACTGAGCTAGCTGAAGGCCTTCCCTGTTCGGTAAAGTACAAGGCTGTCGCCTCAGTTCGTTCGCATGCTGCGGTTGGTGCTTTTGATTCGTTCGCTTCACTAAATTGCTTAGGTTTTTGCCCCTCTTGGTTTTCTTTTCTTTCGATTTTCTCTATTTCTTCAATGGTTTTCTATTTCTTTCTTGTGTTTTTTCTTTGGTTATATTGTTTTTCAATGGTTTTCTTCGTTTATTCATTGGTTTTCACAGGTTTTTTCTTTTTCTCTCTTCTTTTCATTATTTTCTTTTTTGGTTTTTTCTTCATTGTTTTCTTTTTCTTAGTTATACATTTTTATTTTCTTTTGTTTTTCACTACATTGTTTTTCTATCTTCCATTAGTTCTTTGTTATACTTTGGTTTTCTTCGTTTTCTTCTGCTTTCTTCGCCTTTTCTTTTGTTTCTTTGTATTTGTTATCGCTTTTCGTCAGTTTTATTTTTTGTACAACACATGTTAACTTTTTTTTAGTACAGATTCATCATTGTTTTATACATCAGAAATATTTTTTATATACACGTCAAACATTTCTGAAATGCGTGACTAATAGTTTTTAAAACTTATATTTTTTATGTCTACTCTTTTCCATACACACTGTACATTTTTGGTACATGTCTAAATTACTTTTTTGAACACGTCCAACAGTTTTTTTAATACAAGATAAACTTTTTTCAATACCTGGTCAACATTTTTTCCATACATATTTTGAACAATGTTTTTAATTTTTGATTCACGTATTTCAAATAAAGATTGATTTTTTAATGCATGGTAAAAAAAATCTATGCACATTACAAAAATTCGAATGCTTGATTTTTTTGAATAAAATAATATTTTAGAATACAAGGTCCCCGCCGGGAATTACTTGCCGCGGAAATGGAGAGAGTACAATATTAACATAAAATACATGGTCAACATTTTTTCTATACACATTTAACATTTTCAAATTCTTGATTAACATTTTTCTAATACAAGATTAATATATTTTGAATATATGGTCAACACTTTATGAATATATTGTCGATATTTATATATACACAATTAACATTTTGAAATAAATACAAGATTAACATATTAGAAATACATGAGCAACTTTATTCATGCATTTATGTATACATTTTTTGCATAGATGAAAAAAAATCTCTATGCGCATTTAACATTTTTCACATGCTTGGTTAATTTTTTGTTCAAATGCTTTTACGTAAAGTGTTTTATGTAGTAGAATTATTTACAATATTTGGAATTATAAACATTTTTTATAGTTGCACCAACATTTTTTTAACACTCCACAAACGTTTTTTTGTTTTTCAAACTTATGTATTTCTTTCAAATATATGTATTTTGTTATTTTAAAATATAACAAAAATTAAAAATAAACGAAATTGAGTTTTAAAAGGAAAACGATCGAGCAACCTCCACCACTGGGCCGGCCCATTACTCTGTCTCTTCATGCCAGAGGACGGTTTGTTACTAGAAGGAGGACATAGGCGAATTAAATTTCTACGAATATCAAGAAAGTTCAATGCTTTTTTAAAAAAGTTCACAAATCTCAGAAAAGCTTGCAGGATTTTAAAAAAGTTCAAGGGGTTGAAAAAACTTCACCACTTTCGAAAAAATCATGAATTTTGAAAAAAAAATCACAAAAATTAAAAAAATCTGGAATTTTCATAAAATAGTTCACTAATTTCAAATAAGATATTCACAATTTTTTAAAAAAGTCCACATATTCAAAAAATATATTTATAGTGAGTTTAATAAATAGGTTACGAATTGAAAAATTATTCATCTATAAAAAGGCAGCCCAGTGCACCTAGCTCCCACTTGCGCAAGGTCCAGGAAAGGGTCTGACCGCTTTGGGTCTATAGTACGCAGCCTTTCCCTACATTTCTTCATATTTGAAACAATTCACAAATATTAAAAAAGTTCATCAATTTTGAAACAAAAGTTCATTGATTTGAAAAAGTTCATAAATTTTCAAAAGGCCACTAAAAGAGTTCCGGAAAATAATAATAATAAAGAAATAAAAAAGTCAAAGTAAAAAACTAAAAAATAAAATGAAAAAACAGAAAATACCGGTTCAGAAAAACTTAAACGAAAAAAGAATAAAACCAACCGAAAGCTTCCCAAACCGGCTAGGAAGCTTTTGGAAGGTTCCCAAAATCAGGAACAACTCTCTTGTTGCAACCTTATATGGCCCCGGCCGTTAGTATCGAAGAAAGGGAGTTGATGTGCGCCCGTCTGTAGGATAACCAGTAACGGCCACTTAAGGCGTTAAATAGTGAAGTTACTAGTTAAGGAACATCCCTTGCAAAGGTTATTCCCACCGCCTCAAGGGTTGACAAGTGGTCGTCTGGGAGTTTTCTTCTTTTTTCGTGTATCAATATTTAAAATATGTGTCTCTCATAAAAAACACGTCTTTGTCCTCTTTCAAGAGGCACAATTTTGCCTCTCATAGAAGAAAAACATTTGCCCCTCGTGAAAGCAAAACAAAACACGTTTTTTTCCTTTCTGAGAGTCACATATGTGCCTCTTGTGGAAGCAAATATGTGCCTCTATGAGAAGCAAATATATGCCTCTCATGGAGGACAACAACACGTTTTTGTTCTTGTGAAAGGCACAACCAGGCTTCTCACGAAAGCAAAACTATGCCACCATGGAAGCAAATCTGTGTCTCCCATGAAAGCAAAAAAAGAAAAAAGAAAGCACGGTTTTTTCATGCAATCTTTTTCCTCCAAAATCTCAAAAAACTAGGCAAGAACTGAAAAGCTGGATAACACGAAAAGAACCATCTAAACCTCGAAAACATGCATGTACAGAAAAATAAAACGATAAAATACCGAGGGAGCGCCCAGCACGTGACATATAGCATCACTTGAGAGTGCGTCAAGTGACGCACTCTCGGCCCACTAAAAATAACTCTTGAGGGGGTCCCGCAAGGGGTACCACTCAGTATTTTTAGGGCTAGCACTTAGTTAGTTGCTCTAATTGAATAGACGTCGGCCAAAGTTTTGAGGGGTCCCAGATTATCTTATTTTTAGGAATGGCCCTAGATTATCTAAACATGACATGTATGTATACGGACCATATGTACATAGCCCATTCGAAGTAGCACAGATAGTAAAGCAAGCACAAACTCTAAGAAAAGACCATGGTTTCTCCGAGGCCAGCTCTTTTCCTCTCGGGAGGCGACTAGAAAACCCTAGCCACCACCAGCGAGTTTCTTTCACCGCGTTCCTCCGGCGTTTCCCCTTCGACGATGACCTCAGTCGTCAGTGTTGAGGGGGGAGGGTCACCGGATCCACGTGTGTGGACAGTTTTAGGCTAAAGTAACTTTATTTTTAGGCTGTTCATCGTCTCGGCTTCGGCGGCGGTGATGGCGGTGCTGAATAAAGATTCTTCATATCCTTCTCCAACAAGGCGACCGTTCCTATGGTTGGGGATGGTTTTGGAAACCAATTTGTTCAAGCAAGGATGGTGTGGCAGTGGCCGCATCCTCGTAGTGGACATGTGCCCTCGGGCTCCGCCGTTGCGACGACGTCTGTTCTAACTTCGGCGCGGAGCTTGTGAGGTAGTCCAGCAGCGGATACAGATTGTGGTCTGCATCGATGACATCTGGAAGACAGAACATGTGTTAGGTTCCTGGTTGATGGATAGCAGGTGTGGTTTCCTCCATCGGCGTCTTAGTCGTGGAAGGGTGCAAGATCTGGAGTTCGATGTCGTGTCCGGGGTATTGCCCCGGTCTAATTCGTTTAACGGCAATGGCTTCACTTGTGGTGAGCCACCTTGGAAGTCAGCAAAGCTGCATATCCGTGATGGAGCCGCGTCGAGTTCAGGTGAGGAGGTGATCTGCCATTTTTTTCTTCGGTGGCAGCTGCGGTGGTGCCGGAGGCAGGTGATAGGCGTTGGTGTCAAGCTGAGAATGGTCTACTATCTTTTTAGTTTTGTCATGTCAGTCCTTATATGACTTGTACTTTAATCTTTATGATTTGAATGAGACATTTATTACCATAAAAAACTCTAAGAAAAGGCCATGCAAAAAAAGGATTTCCTATTGGAAGCATGTTGCATCAAGCTGTCGAGGTTTTGCACACACTTCACGAGCGAGTGCGTGATATGGGCTGGCCCATTAATGATTGTTGTGATCCCGGTTTTGGGAACTTTCTAGAGATTCCAGACGGTTTTTTTTCGGTTTTGGGAACTTTCTAGGAGGTCTTGAACTAGTTTTCTTGTTCTGTTTTCCTTTCTTTTGTTTTTTGTTTTTCCCCTTTCCTTTTTTTATTTTCTCTCCTTTTCCCTTTTATGTTTATTTTTCATTTGTTCCTATTTCATTTTTTTTATTTCCTTTCATCTGAATTTTATATTTCTTTCTACAAATTTCTTTCAGATTTTTTAAAAATTGTTGTCTTAATTTTTTTTCGTAAATCCAAAATATATCCAGGATTTCAAAAGAGAATTTTATTTTTTAAAAAATTTCCCATTATAAAACAAGCACAAATTAAAAAAATGTTCATGATTCAAAAATTGCCCGCAAATATCCCATTTTTTCAGGAGTTCAAAAAATGACCGTGTTTTCAAATTTTGTTCAGTATGTTTTTCTTCAATGTTCAAAACTTTTTGAAATTTTGTTTGGAATTAAAAAAAACTATTTTGAAATATATTCATAAATTTTAGATGATGTTCATGTTTCCATTTTTGCAGGAGCTTCTGAAATATTTCACATTTCAACAATTTTTCGCAAATTTCAACAATTGTTCCTGTTTTAAAAAAAATTCATATTTTGCAAGGTTATTAGAAAATTCTTCAGAAAATTTTGAAAATTTTCATGTTTCCATTTTTAGGAGTTTCAAAAGATGTTCCCATTTCAAAAATTGTTCATAAGTTTCAAAATATGTTCATGTTTTCAAATTTCCTCCTAGAGTTTAAAAAAATGTTTGCTTTTCCAAATTTTGTTTTGGAATTACAAAAATTGTTCTCTTTTCAAAAAGGTGTTCATGATTTTCATAAAATATTTTTTAGCATTTAAATTTTTTTTGAAATCTTTGCTGGGGTTTGTCTCTTAAGAGTTTGTGTTGTCTTAAATGAAGCTCTATAGGTCAGATGGTTCTACTGCCAACTCTCTTAGGACGAGCTCTTTGGTTTGATTCCGAACATCACCACGGCGCCTAAATAGGCCGGCCCAACCGGGGCTCCGTGTGTGAGTTGCGACGGTAATTTGCCGAAGACCGCGTCACATTGGAGGTACCAAAAAAAAACTCTAAGAAAAGGAATTAGAGGGCTAGCTGGATCCTCAAGCCTCTACCGCAAGGTGGTCCTCTCCGCCTCTAGATGGGTCGCTCCAGTCCGGGCTGATGCCTAGGCAGCACAACGAGCATGCCGATCGATCAGGCAATTGCTCGAGGCTCCTGCGATGACATAAGGCGATCGACAAGACGGTGCGGTCTCTCTTCCTCATCGTTTCATTTTCTTCATAGTTAAGACCATAGGTCTTTGCCTCGTCGGCCGATCAGGACCGAGAGAAACAGCCAAGTGGTGTCGCCCATCGGTCTGTCTTCAAGCTCGACCAGCGACCCATGAGGTCTTAACTGTGAGTTTGGCTTTCCGCCTAGTTTCGTTTTGGTAAAAGCTTGAAGTTATGTTAAAGTTGCGTCAATTAATTTGGATCGAAAGGAGTAGCTAATTCTATTATTTTCATCTTTTATATACTAGACGTCTAGTGTTTCAAGAAATTAATATAATCAAGGTTAGTTCATGCCTTCATCTAGAAAACATGACCAGATTCCAAAAGCGTAACAGAAAACAAAGAATTGATGTTTTAACTAAATCTCAGAAGGGAGATATGTGGGTAGAATTATATTATAAAAGAACCGCTCAATATCCTCTGATAACAAGTCAATTGATTGGAATAAAATTCTCTAAATTGAAGCTATTGAAGTCCAGACTACAATAGTCGCAATGAAGACTTCACAATTTGGCCACAATAGCACTTAAGGGTAAAGTATTGGAGATGATTAATTATGAGATATTACTGGATATTTTATTTTAAAGAATATTAAAAGATTGGTGTTATTTAAGTGCGGACTATGCAACCAAGCGATTGAGTAAGTACGATTCTTGATATATATATATATATATATATATCACTTTGCTATGTAAAATAATATGATCAATATATTATTATAGTTCTGTTTTTTGGTGAGGAATGGCCTATTTTAGAGTTTGGCACAAGGCCTAGGGTTTTACCGGCTTGGCCCTACTCGCATCCTCCCAAAATAACCTAAACATGTGTTTGACCATCTCGAAACAGGCATGCGCCCCACTATAATAATATATCAATCGTTTGCTCATCTCCCCTTAACATTATCCTAGAGGCACATCTTTAGTATGTTGACCAGGAGATTGGTAACAAAATAGTTTGCCAAGATAAACTCTCCATTGCAAAGATCAAGATTTCGGCTTTCCAAGACTCCACTTAGCTCACAGTCACTCAAACGGATTCCCCCATAAATGAAGAACTAGTTGAGCTTGGAGTTCAACAGATTTGCAATTCTGCTATGTCCGTGGATGGGTCCTGATGACCACGCCTCACTTGTATGAAAGGTAATTTGTATAATCGTTATGTTTTCAAGCGGAAATTTGAGATGTGCATTGCCCCATCGTATGCATGTATGAGAATCGCTACATGTAGCAAGTCTCCCAGTCAACAATCTTACAACCACTAAGATGACTTCCTATATAGTAAGCGATGCAGAATTGGTTGAGCTTGTAGTTGAGCAAATAGGGATCATTGAACACTGTCCATGGATGGCATGCCCCATGACAACTTCCTTACTATTGCGAAAACTAATTTTAAGAAACAACAAGTTTACAAAGCACAACAACAAAAAATTCAATTGTGCAATGCCTTTCTCTCCCACATGGATGAGGATCACCAGGGTCACACACAGGAAAGGGAATGACTTAACAAGAGGTCTATGTTGGGCCAAGGGGTGCTAGGCCGAAGGTTTTGGGACTGCTAGTGTATGGGCTGAACCAGGGCTATATCGCTGCCTAGATCTGGCCCTAGGCCTACACATGAGAATCTCTACAGGTGTTCTTAAATTTCTTTACTTACCTTCATTGCGAGTCTACAACCCAAACCTAGAACTTTCGTTTCACATTTCCAGATTGTTGATAGGAATGTTGTTCTCTCGAAGCAGGATCCTTCCTTGCTTTATAGTACACAGCTGAACGATGTAAGAAAGTGAGGAGACCCTATTACAAAGCAGATACCGAGAGAGCAAGGCAAAATAAACACACACGACTATGTCGCAACAAAAAATAACACAGGAAGTCATATACAACGCCACCTCACACCCTAGGACACCTAAACTCCACGACGATGCCCTTGGGACAGGGGACGACAAAAAGTGTTGCCGCTATCGAGTCCAAGATAGATAGGGTCGTCACCCCTAACCCTACCACGGACAGGAGAACCACAATGATGTCCTCAAGAGGATAACGACACCGGCAGGCACCGGCAACATCGATGCCAAAGCGCGGAGCTTTCGCTTGGCATCTCAGTTGTGTTGACAATGTGGTGCACCAGGGGTGGCTTATCCCCAGGAGCCCGACGGTGAGCCTGCAAAGGGGCCCATAAGGCTTGCCAATGAGTTGGCGACCAAAGGGAGCCCGGAGGATTGGATGGAGCGTTTAGAGATCATCTTCGAGCCCACGTCAAGATGTCAGCGTACAGATTAGATCCACCTCTTGTAAAACCCTAGCCCCCACTGTGTATATAAGGTGGTGATAAGGATGGCAATTTTATCCATGGACATGGATATCCATGGATATCCAACCCGAATGGATAGGGTTTGGATATGCTTTTGTGTCCATGGGCGGCGCCCAAACCCGACCTGATTGTTCGTGGATAGGGCATGGATATAATCTTGTACCCATGGATATACCCAAACCCGACCCGATAGTATGACTTAATGGGGGAAAATCTGCTATCCCTGCCCACGGTCGTATGTCCCACAACAATTTTACACTTTTTTTAATCTAAAACATGCATAAGAAATTACACAATCCCCATCGTAACTTTTTTTAGTTGATATTCAATCCCCTCTGTAACATACTCCAACACCCCTTCCCTTATTTTTACCTCCTTCTTAAATGACTCGTCATTCTCATCTGTTAGAAAAATACTAAATGATCTTAGGTTGTTAGTGGATGTTGATTTACCATAAGTGAAGCCTAGCCTACCACGAGGTGAAGAATGGAAGAGTTTATGTTAATATTGTGTTATGTCTTATTTATATGTCTCGAGAGGACCCAATGGATATCCAATGGGTATGGATATCCATCGGATTTGGACATGGACACAATTTTTCACCCATGGATTTTTCATGGGCGGGCAAAGACTGTCTTCATGGACATGGATATGGATTTGAGATTGTTCAACCCGATCCAAACCCGACCCATTGCCATCCTTAGGTGGTGACTACGGGAGTCTGAGCCATCTTCTCTCATAGACATAAACTCTTGGTAGAAACTTATCTCTCCATTGTAACCACTTTCCCTGAGGTATACAGACCATGAATAAGAACACAAAGAAGGGCGTACAGTGTTACTCCTCAACAGAGGCCCGAACCTAGGTAAAACCCCTATGTGACCTCTGATCTGGTACTTATAGCCACGTTAGCAACCATATCGAGGGTACTAACCGGATTATGCACAGTCACACATCACTGATACGTCTCCAACATATCTACTTTTCCTAACGCTTTTCCTCTTGTTTTGGACTCTAATTTGCATGATTTGAATAAAACTAACCCTGGACTGACGTTGTTTTCAATAGAACTACCATGTTGTTGTTTTTGTGCAGAAATAAAAGTTCTCGGAATGGAACGAAACTTCGCGAGGATTTTTATATCAATAACAAGAATTTCTGGAGCCAAGACCCACTGGAGGGGGCACCTGGGTGGGCACAACCCACCTGGCCGCGCCCCCTCCTGGCGCGCCCGGGTGGGTTGTCCCCACCCGGTGGCCCCGCAGACCCTGAAACCGACACTATAAAATCCTATTTTTTTCTAGAAAAAATCAGGGAGAAATAATTATCGCGATCCACGAGACGGAGCCGCCGTCACCTCCTGTACTATGTGTTATGATCCGGCAACCCGAGAGTAACAATAGTCGGGACCACTCCCGGTGATGACCGTAGTTTGAGGAGTTTATGTATTCACCGTGTGTTAATGCTTTGTTCCGGTTCTCTATTAAAAGGAGGCCTTAATATCCCTTAGTTTACAATAGGACCCCGCTGCCACGGGAGGGTAGGACAAAAGATGTCATGCAAGTTCTTTCCATAAGCACATATGACTATTTACGGAATGCATGCCTACATTATATTGATGAACTGGAGCTAGTGCCGTATCACCCTAGGTTATAACTATCTCATGATGAATATGACCCCACAAGATCCAATGCCTACAAATTTATCCTATATTTTTCTTGCTAAGTTACCATTGCTATCGTTACTATTGCACTTGTTACAAAACTACTGTTATCACTGTTACCGTTACCATTGTTGTTGCTACTATTATCAAAACTATCATATTACTTTGCTACTAATCACGTTGCTGTAGATAATTAATCTCCAAGTGTGGTTGAATTGACAACTCAGCTGCTAATACCTTCAAATATTCTTTGGCTCCCCTTGTGTCGAATCTATAAATTTGGGTTGAATACTCTACCCTCGAAAACTGTTGCGATCCCCTATACTTGTGGGTTATCAAGACCTTTTTCTGGCGCCGTTGCCAGGGAGCATAGCTATATTTGTTGAGTCACTTGGGATTATTATCAATTTATCATTATGAAGAATCTGAAGGATGCTAAGACTAAGATTTTTCCCTCTAAGACAAGGGGAGGTAAGGAACTATCATCAAGTTCTGCTTTAGATTCACCTTCTGTTATAAGTAAACTTGCAACACCACCACATGCCATCAATTCTAATATGTCGCATGTTATTGATGATGCTACTTCTGCTATGGACAATGCTTATGATGATGCTAGTACCTTGCTTGATAATGATGATGTGCCACTTGGTGAATTTTTTGATTAACAAATTGCTAGAGTAATACAACATGATGTTGTTGAATCTGATGATGAGCTTGAAACTGAATCTCCTGAAACACCTACTAGAACTAGCCTTCCTAGATATGAATTGCCAAGTTACTGGAAGGTTATGTTATGAATGAGGAGATAACTAGAGATATTCTTGCTTGTAAGGATAGAGATGATCTAGAGAAATTACTATGCAAGTATAAAGAAAATATTCTGAATGCTAGAATGAAATATGATCCTAAGTTTGCTACTTCACCAATCTTTATTGATGATAAGGATTATGAATTCTCTATCGACCCAGAGTTAATTACTTTGGTTGAATCTGATCCTTTCCATGGTTATGAAACTGAAACTGTTGTGGCACATCTTACTAAGTTGAATGACATAACCACCCTTTTTACTCATGATGAGAAAACTCGCTATTACTTTATTCTCAAATTATTTCCTTCCTCATTAAAGGGTGATGCTAAAGCTTGGTACAATACTCTTGCTCCTGGTTGTGTGCGTAGTCCCCAGGATATGATTTACTACTTCTATGAAAATATTTCCCTGCTCATAAGAAACAAGCTGCCTTGCAAGAAATATTTAACATTGTGCAAATTAAAGAAGAGAGTCTCCCATAAGCTTAGGGGAGGCTTTGCCAGTTACTTAATGCTTTGCTCGATCATCCTCTTAAGAAAAATAAAATACTTGCTATCTTCTATAATGGACTAACTGATGCTTCTATGAATTTCCTAGATAGTTGTGCTGGTTGTGTTTTCAGGGAATGCACTGTTGGACAAGATGAATAATTATTGAATAACATATTGAAAAATTATGATGATTGGACTCTTCCTGCACCACCGGCTAAACTCACTCCGAAGAAGAGGGGTATATTATATCTCAGTCTAGAATATATGTAAGAGACAAAGAAATCTATGAAGGAAAAATGTATTAAAGCTGAGGATGCCAAAAAATTACCTCCTATTGAAGAAATACATGGGGTTAACACACCACCACTGCCTAAGGTGGTAGAGGTAAATTCTCTAATGAAGTTCAATGATAATGACAATCCTCACAATATGCACCCTAGCCAATGCTTTTATAAGTTTGAAAAATACATTAGAAAACAAGATCACTTCAATGCAAATGTTATGAAACAATTGAAATACGATTCTGGTATGATTGCTCGCTTGAGTGACTTATTATTTAGAATCTCAAATGATGTTAGAGGTGTTGGAAAGCACGCTTTTATAGTTCAAACTCAGTTAGAACAAGTTGCTAAATCTCAAAGAGAGTTGCTAGATGAAATGAATAATAATATACATGACTTTGCTGTTAGAGTTGCAACTAGAGGAGGTAAAATGACTTAGGAACCACTTTATCCTGAAGGACACCCAAAAAGAATTGAACAAGACTCACAAAGAAATAACACTAGCGCACCTAGTCCTTCTAGAAAGAAAAAGAAAAGTGGTAGGAATTTGCATGCTCCTAGTGAACTAAAATAGAAAAACCTCCTGATAATGATAATGAAACTTCTATCTCTGATGCTGAAACTCAGTCTAGTAATGAACATTCACCTAGTGATAATGAAAAAGATAATGTTGATATTCATGAAGACTCTCAACATAATAATAATAAAGAACAAGACAATGATGTTGAGATAGAACCACCTGTTGATCTTGATAACCCACGACCTAAGAATAAAAGGTATGATAAAAGAGACTTTGTGGCTAGAAAACACAGTAAAGAAAGAGAACCGTGGGTTCAAAAACCAATGCCTTTTCCACCTAAGTCAACCAAAAAGAATGATGATGAAGAATTTGAACGCTTTGCTGAAATGCTAAGGCCAGTTGATACGTCTCCAACGTATCTATAATTTTTGATTGTTCCATGCTATTTTATTATCAATCTTGGATGTTTTATAATCATTTTATAGTCATTTTATATCATTTTTTGGTACTAACCTATTGACATAGTGCCAAGTGCCAGTTGCTGTTTTTTTCATGTTTTTTACATCATAGAAAATCAATATCAAACGGAGTCCAAATGCCACGAAACATTACGGAGATTTTTTATGGGCCATAAGGAAGGCAATGGGCCCTGGTTGCACCTAGGGGGTGTCCCAAGGGGGGCACAACACACCAGGGCATGCCAGGAGGCCCAGGCACGCTCTGGTGGGTTGTGCCCACCTCGGGTGCCCCTCAGACCGCCTCTTTGCTATATAAATACCCAAAAAATACTAGAACCCTAGGGGAGTCGATGAAATATTCATCCAGCCACCGCAGAGTCCAGAATCACCAGATCCAATCTAAACACCATCTCGGATGGGGTTCACCACCTCCACTGGTGCCTTCGCGATGATGCGTGAGTAGTTCTTTGTAGACCTTCGGGTCAGTAGTTGGTAGCTAGATGGATTCATCTCTCTCTCTCTCTCTCTCTCTCTCTCTCTCTCTCTCTCTTGATTCTCAATACAATGGTCTCTTGGAGATCCATATGATGTAACTCTTTTGCAGTGTGTTTGTTGGGATCGATGAACTTCGAGTTTATGATCAGTCATATCTTTTTATATCCATGAAAGTTATTTGAGTTTCTTTGATCTCTTATATGCACGATCTCTTATACCCTCATATTTCTTCTCTGATATTTGGGTTTTGTTTGGCCAACTTGATCTATTTATCTTGCAATGGGAAGAGGTGCCTGGTAGTGGGTTCGATCTTACGGTGCTTGATCCCAGTGACAGAAAGGGAACTGACACGTATGTATCGTTGCTACTAAGGATAAAAAGATGAGATCTATATCTACCGACATATAGATAAACGGATCTTGTCTACATCATGTCATCGTTCTTATTGCATTACTCTGTTTTTCCATGAACTTAATACACTAGATGCTTGATGGATAGCGGTCGATGTGTGGAGTAATAGTAGTAGATGCAGGCAGGAGTCGGTCTACTAATCTTGGACGTGATGCCTATGTAATGATCATTGCCTGGATATCATCATAATTATTTGAAGTTCTATCAATTGCCCAACAGTAATTTTTTTATCTACCATTTGCTATTTTTCTCGAGAGAAGCCACTAGTGAAACCTACGCCCCCCTGGTCTTCTTTCTCATATATTTGCCTTGTGATCTACTTTTCGTTTGCATTTTTATTCAGATATATTAAACCAAAAATCCAAAAACACCTTGCTGCAATTTCTTTTATTTGGCATTTGATCTATCAATATTTATAACTTTATCTCCCATCACACGCTGTTTCTGGCGCCGTAACCCGAAAGGGATTGATATGTCTCCGTCGTATCTACTTTTCCAAACACTTTTGCCCTTGTTTTGGAATCTAACATGTATGATTTGAATGGAACTAACCCGGACTGACGCTGTTTACAGCAGAATTGCCATGATGTTGTTTTATGTGCAGAAAACAAATATTCTCGGAATGACCTGAAACTCCACGGAACATCTTAGAAAAAATAATAAAAAATCCTTGCCAAAGATGAAGACCAGGGGGCCCACACCCTGTCCACGAGGGTGGGGGGCGCGTCCCCCCTCTAGGGCGCGCCCCCTACCTCGTGGGCCCCCTGGATGCCCTCCGACGCCAACTCCAACTATATATATTTGCTTTCAGAGAGAAAAAAATCAGAGAGAAGAAATCATCACGTTTTACGATACGAAGCCGCCGCCAAGCCCTAAAACATCTCGGGAGCGCTGATCTGGAGTCCGTTCGGGGCTCCGGAGAGGGGGATCCGTCGCCGTCGTCATCATCAACCATCCTCCATCACCAATTTCATGATGCTCACCGCCGTGCGTGAGTAATACCATCGTAGGCTTGCTGGACGGTGATGGGTTGGATGAGATTTATTATGTAATCGAGTTAGTTTTGTTAGGGTTTGATCCCTAGTATCCACTATGTTCTGAGATTGATGTTGCTATGACTTTGCTATGCTTAATGCTTGTCACTAGGGCCCGAGTGCCATGATTTCAGATCTGAACCTATTATGTTTTCATGAATATATGTGAGTTCTTGATCCTATCTTGCAAGTCTATAGTCACCTACTATGTGTTATGATCTGGCAACCCCGAAGTGACAATAATCGGGACCACTCCCGGTGATGACCATAGTTTGAGGAGTTCATGTATTCACTATGTGCTAATGCTTTGTTCCAGTTCTCTATTAAAAGGAGGCCTTAATATCCCTTAGTTTCCGATAGGACCCCGCTGCCACGGGAGGGTAGGACAAAAGATGGCATGCAAGTTCTTTTCCATAAGCACGTATGACTATATACGGAATACATGCCTACATTACATTGATGAATTGGAGCTAGTTCTGTGTCACCCTATGTTATGACTGTTACATGATGAACCGCATCCGGCATAATTATCCATCACTGATCCGGTGCCTATGAGTTTTCCATATACTGGTTTACGCTTATTTACTTTCCCGCTGCTACTATTACAATCTCTACAAAATACCAAAAACATTACTTTTGCTATCTTTACTTTCGTTGCTGCTACCACCACTATCATATTACTGTGCTACTAAACACTTTGCTGCAGATACTAAGTTTCCAGGTGTGGTTGAATTGACAACTCAGCTGCTAATACTTGAGAATATTATTTGGCTCCCCTTGTGTCGAATCAATAAATTTGGGTTGAATACTCTACCCTCGAAAGCTGTTGCGATCCCCTATACTTGTGGGTTATCAAGACCAATTTCTGGCGCCGTTGCAGGGGAGCATAGCTCTATTCTTTGTGTCACTTGGGATTTATATCTGCTGGATACTATGAAGAACTTGAAAGACGCTAAGACAACAATTTATCCCTCAACTACGAGGGGAGGTAAGGAACTGCCATCTAGCTCTGCACTTGATGCACCTTCTGTTATGAGTAGGCTAGCGACACCTAAACCTGCTTCTGCTATTTGTTTTGATATATCGCATGTTATTGATGATGCCACTTTTGCTATGCATGATACTTATGATGAAACTACTTCTATGCCTGATACTACTGTGCCCCTTGGTGAATTTCTTGACGAACAAATTGCTAGGGCTAGAGAAAAAGAAATTATTGAATCTGAATACGATGATGATAGTGATGATGAAAATATGCCTATTATTCCTGAGGGTTATGTTTTTGATAAAGAATCTTCTTTAGCTATTTTAGCTTGCAGGGATAGATATGAGCTTAAGAGATTATTAGTTAAATGGAACAAAGAATCACTTAGAGATAAAATGAAACCCGACCCTGCTTTTGCTACTTCACCTATATGTGTTCCTGATAAGGATTATGAATTCTCTGTTGATCCTGATATAATTACTTTGGTTGAATCTGATCCGTTTTATGGCTATGAATCTGAAACTGTTGTGGCACATCTTACTAAGTTAAATAATATAGCCGCCCTATTTACTAATGATGAGAGATCACGTTACTTTTATATACTCAAAATATTTCCGTTCTCATTAAAGGGTGATACTAAGATATGGTTTAATTCTCTTGATCCTGGTTGTGTGTGTAGTCCCCATGATATGATTTATTACTTCTCTGCTAAATATTTTCCTGCTCATAAGAAATAAGCTGCTTTGAGGGAAATATACAACTTCGTGCAAATTAAAGAAGAGAGTCTCCCACAAGCTTGGGGGAGGCTTCTCAAGCTACTTAATGCTTTGCCTGATCATCCTCTTAAGAAACCTAAAATACTTGATATCTTTTATAATGGACTAACCGATGCTTCCGGAGATTATCTGGATAGTTGTGCTGGTTCTCTTTTCAGGGAAAGAACACCAGATGAAGCTGAAATTCTATTGAATAATATGTTGACAAATGAAAATAATTGGGCACCTCCTGAGCCAGCTCCTGAGCCAGCTCCTGCTCCAATTACTGAGTCTATTCCTAAACCAACTCCGAAGAAGAGAGGTGTTCTATTCCTTAGTCCCGAAGATATGCAAGAGGCAAAGAAATCTATGAAAGAAAAAGGTATTAAATCTGAAGATGTTAAGAATTTACCTCCTATTGAAGAAATACATGGTCTTAATATACCGCCTGTTGAATAAACATATGGTCTCAATTCTTTATTTACTAAAGAATCTCTTGATCCCGATATCCCGACACAGGTAGTAAAGGTAAATTCTCTTTATAGATATGATAAAGCTGACGTCCCTCCTACTAAAATTGCTAGTCAGTGCTTGGATGAGTTTGATAACTTTATGTTTAAGCAAGATGACTTCAATGCTTATTTTGGTAGACAATTAAAAGAGAATGCGTATATGATTAGACGCTTGGGTGATTATATGGCTAATATTAAAGGTGAACTTAAACTTGTTAGCAAACATGCTTCTATGGTTACCACTCAAGTAGAACAAGTACTTAAGGCTCAAAAAGAAGTGCTTGATGAAATGAATAGTAAGAAAAATGATTATGCTGTTAGAGTGGCCACTAGAACCGGTAGAATGACTCAGGAACCTTTGTATCCTGAAGGCCACCCTAAGAGAATCGAGCAAGATTCTCAAAGAAATAATATTGATGTTCCTAGTTCTTCTAAAAAGAAGAAGAAGAAAAATGATAGAACTGTGCAAACTTCTAGTGAACCTATTGCTGAACCACCTAATAATCCAAATGATATCTCTATGTCTGATGCTGAAACACAATCTGGTAATGAACATGAACCTAATGAAAATATTAATGATGATGCTCAACCTAGTAATGATAATGATGTAGAAACTGAACCTGCTGTTGATCTTGATAACCCACAATCAAAGAATCAACGTTATGATAAAAGAGACTTTGTTACTAGGAAACATGGTAAAGAAAGTGAACCTTGGGTTCAGAAACCCATGCCTTTTCCTCCGAAACCATCCAAGAAAAAGGATGATGAGGATTGTGAGCGCTTTGCTGAAATGATTAGGCCTATCTTTTTGCGTATGCGATTAACTGATGTGCTCAAAACAAATCCTTATGCTAAATATATGAAGGATATCATTACTAATAAAAGAAAGATACCGGAAGCTGAAATTTCCACCATGCTTGCTAATTATACTTTTAAGGGTGGAATACCAAAGAAACTTGGAGACCCCGGAGTACCTACTATACCTTGCTCCATTAAAGGAAATTATATTAAAACTGCTTTATGTGATCTTGGAGCCGGTGTTAGTGTTATGGCTCTCTCTTTATATCGTAGACTTGACTTGAATAAGTTGACACCTACTGAAATATCTTTGCAAATGGCTAATAAATCAACTGCTATACCTGTCGGTATCTATGAGGATGTGCCTGTTGTGGTTGCAAACGTTACTATTTTAACGGACTTTGTTATTCTTGATATTCTCGAGGATGATAGTATGTCTATTATTCTTGGAAGACCTTTTCTTAATACTGCAGGGGCTGTTATTGATTGCAACAAAGGCAATCTCACTTTTCATGTTAATGGTAATGAGCATACGATACACTTTCTGAGGAAACAACCTCAAGTTCATAGTATCAACTCCATTGGAAAAATTCCATCGATTATAATTGGAGGTTTTGAATTTCCTCTTCCTACTGTCAAAAAGAAATATGATATACTTATTATTAGGGATGTGCATATCCCCGTTGAGGTAACTTAGTGTTATTCGAAATTTCTCCGGTTTCATGATTATCGGAATGAGGTTTTAACAAGACTTGGTCAACCTTGTTAGTGGATTCTTTTTGATGAGCATGAGATGGATGAAACTAGAAGCACAAACTTCTGTACCCTCTCTATACTTTCTGTTAATTAGTAGAAATAAAGTAAAAATAGTATTTTTTCTATCTGTTTCCTGGCTTATCCGTGCAATATAAAAATATCCCAAAAATAAAAGTCCTCAGAATGCCATGCCAATTTAATATGATTTCTTTCGGGAATATTTGAGGATTTACTGTGCAAAAATTACCACGGGAGGAGCTGCCACCTGGCCACGAGGGTGGTGGGCGCCCCCCTTAGGGCGCGCCCCCTGCCTCGTGGGCCCATGGTGGCCCTCCTCCACTTATCCCAGCACCCATCTTCTTCCTTTGTCTCACACAAACCCGAAAAACCAACTCAAGCACGAGTTCCAGCCACTTTTGCCATGATTTTCGATCTCCTTGCTCAAAGCACCTCTCACAAAACTACTTGGGGAGATTGTTCCTTGGTATGTGACTCCTCCATTGGTCCAACTAGTTTTTGTTCTAGTGCTTTATTCTTTGCAAATTTGTGCTGCATAGGTGACCATGTTCTTGAGCTTGCATGTCAAATTTATATGGTTCCAAGTAGTTCTAATGCTTGATATAGGCTCTAGGAACTTGTAGGAGTAGTTGCTATCAGTTTTATTGAAGTTGGTTCACTTTTGTTTGAAGTTACTAAAAATTTCAGAATTTTTCAGAGAAAAACATTATTCTTAGGAAGATGTTCGAAGGTGGTTCCTCTAATAAGCAAGGACCCAGGATTGCTATGCGCGATGCTGACGAAGATCCACCAAGAGACGCTCCAATACGGCCTTGCGAATGGCCGTCGGAAAATCTTATGGACCGTGCGGGAATTAAAGAAGAATTCAAAGCATATTTGCGCAATGCCGGTCTTGAGGATTTTGAGGCTAACAAATGCCCCCAGTATCATGATCTCACAAGTTCCTTTGTGAGGAGATTTGAGTATTCATCTTCGCATAATTCTCCTTCAGTCATGTTTGATCTTTATGGCAAATCTTATACCATGGACCTAGAGGATTTCACTCTTGCTTGCAAACTTCCATCATGGGGTAGTGTTAGGGATCCCCCTAAATCTGAATTTAGAAACTTTCTTGCTAGTATAACTGTAGGGGAATCCAGAGATATAACGCATGCTACCATAGGGAGCATTCACTTTCCTGCTATACATTATTTTGCTCTCTTCATCGGTAGATGCATAAATGCTAAGGATGAAGCATGTCACATGTGTGTCCCTGACCTTAGCATTCTCAGGAGTGCTGTGTTAGGAGACCAATTTTATCATATGGGAGCCATTGTAGCTCGTAGGTTGCATCATAATAGACATAATGGAGATTTATTTGGAGGAATTTATGCAACCCGCTTAGCTAATTTTCTTGAGATAGACATTCGTGAGAGTGATACAGAGTTGCCTCCTGCCTTTTTAGATTATAACTCTATGGCTTCGCACCAGTTTGTTGAGAGGCCTGAATCACCTCTCTTATATTGTTTAATTTTTAACAAACGGCACATTGTCCGTATTACTCTCCCTACTCCTGCCTTCTTTGATGGTCAGGCAAAACGAAGATACACTATCACCAGAGAGGAGGCAGATGAGTACGAGAGGAGAGCGGAGGCAGCCCGACTCCACGCTGTAGCTCAGCAGGCGATAACCGCTGCACATCACTATGATCCCAACTATTCCTTGTCGCAGTACGACCCCAGCTACACCTATGGGTATCCGCCAGGCTATCCCTGGCAATAGACCAACTTAGGCCAAAAGCCTAAGCTTGGGGGAGTACGTATTTCTCACCAACATTACATTTATGTTCACACACACTCATTGCTAGATGTCGGTGCTCATACTCTTTCACTGTAATATCCATGCTAATTTATTTTCCTTTTCCTGCTTTCTTCTTGTGTGTTTGTTAAACCTTAAGAAAAACCAAAAAATTAGTAGTAGTTTATTTTTCTGCTGTAGTAGTAATAATTGAAAACAAAACCCAAAAATATTTCCCGTTCTTCTTTTGCTTGTTGGGAGCTTTCCCATGTAAATAGTTTTATTTCTTTTCTTTTCTTTGGGGGTCAGTAGGAGAAGACTAGAATTAAATTGTTGAAGTGGCTCTTATATGCATTATTGTTGAATTAACCCAGAGCCCATATTGCCTTGTCTTCTCCTGTTTATTGAATGCTCGCAGATTCCAGCTTAGTCCAATGCACGTGCACTCTTATTATTATTCACATCATTCGGTCGTGCAAGTGACAGGCAATTATGATGATATATGATGGGCTGACTGAGATGAGAAAAGCTGGTATGAACTCGACCTCTTTTGTTTTTGTAAATATGATGAGCCCCTCGTTCTTGATTCAGCTTATTATGAATAAACATGTTCGCAATGACAATTAGAGATCATAGTTGCTTGTGCCATGCTTGATTAGCTATGAGTTATAATGATTTACCTTGCGTGCCAACATGCTATTGAGATGGTTATGATGTGGTATGATGGGGTGGTATCCTCCTTTGAATGATTTAAGTGACTTGACTTGGCACATGTTCACGCATGTAGTTGAAACAAAATCAACATAGCCTTCACGATATTTATGTTCATGGTGGATTATATCCTACTCATGCTTGCACCCAATGTTTATTAATTTTAATGCATGTACATGGCTGTTGTCGCTCTCTAGTTGGTCGCTTCTCAGTCTTTTGCTAGCCTTCACTTGTACTAAGTGGGAATACTGCTTGTGCATCCAATCCCTTAAACCCCAAAGTTATTCCAGATGAGTCCACTATACCTTCCTATATGCGGTATCTACCTGCCGTTCCAAGTAAATTTGTATGTGCCAAACTCTAAACCTTCAAATAAACATTCTGTTTTGTATGCTCGAATAGCTCATGTATCAACCAAGGATGTCCTTATCTTCCGTGTTAGGCGGGTCATTCTCAAGAGGAGTGGACTCCGCTCCTCACTCACGAGAAAATGGCTGGTCACCGGGATGCCCAGTCCCATGCTTTATGCAAACTAAATCAAAATTAATTGCAAACAAAACTCCCCCTGGGACCTGATGTATGTTGGAGACACTCGTTGTTTCGAGCAAGTCATGGATTGATGCTTGTTGGTGGAGGGGGAGTATAAACTCTACCATTCTGTTTGGGAACCGTCTATAATGTGTTTAGCATGGAAGATATCGCCATCTCTTAGTTGTTACGTTGACAATGAAAGTATACCGCTCAAAATACAATTTATCTCTATTTCAAAACCGAGCTCTGGCACCTCTACAAATCCTTGCTTCCCTCTGCGAAGGGCCTATCCATTTACTTTTATGTTGAGTCATCACCCTCTTATTAAAAAGCACTAGCTGGAGAGCACAGCTGTCATTTGCATTCATCACTATTAACCTATGTTGGGTGTGACTATGATTGGATCTCTTTTACCATGAATTACAATGTCTAGTCAGTCCTTGATCTTTAAAGGTGCTCTGCATTTATGTTTTGCGGTCTCAGAAAGGGCTAGCGAGATACCATCTTGTTATATCATTGTGACGCCCCCGATTTAATCGTACACTAATCATACACGCAAACGTGTACGATCAAGATCAGGGACTCACGGGAAGATATCACAACACAACTCTACAAATAAAATAAGTCATACAAGCATCATATTACAAGCCAGGGGCCTCGAGGGCTCGAATACAAGAGCTCGATCAAAGACGAGTCAGTGGAAGCAACAATATCTGAGTACAGACATAAGTTAAACAAGTTTGCCTTAAGAAGGCTAGCACAAACAGGGATACAGATCGAAAGAGGCGCAGGCCTCCTGCCTGGGATCCTCCTAACTACTCCTGGTCGTCGTCAGCGGGCAGCACGTAGTAGTAGGCACCTCCGGTGTAGTAGGAGTCGTCGTCGACGGTGGCGTCTGGATCCTGGGCTCCAACATCTGGTTGCGACAACCAGGTAGAAGGGATAGGGGGAAAAGAGGGAGAAAGCAACCGTGAGTACTCATCCAAAGTACTCGCAAGCAAGGAGCTACACTACATATGTATGCGTTGGTGTCAACTGGAATAAGGCTATTATAAGTGGACTGAACTGCAGAAAGCCGGAATAGGAGGGGGATAGCTAGTCCTTTTGAAGACTACGCTTCTGGCAGCCTCCGTCTTGCAGCATGTAGAAGAGAGTAGACTGAAGTCCTCCAAGTAGCATCACATAGCATAATCCTAACCGATGATCCTCCCCTCGTCGCCCTGTGAGAGAGCGATCACCAGTTGTATCTGGCACTTGGAAGGGTGTGTTTTATTAAGTATCCGGTTCTAGTTGTCATAAGGTCAAGATACAACTCCGGGTCGTCCTTTTACCGAGGGACACGGCTATTCAAATAGATAAACTTCCCTGCAGGGGTGCACCACATACCCCAACACGCTCGATCCCATTTGGCCGGACACACTTTCCTGGGTCATGACCGGCCTCGGAAGATCAACACGTCGCAGCCCTACCTAGGCACAACAGAGAGGTCAGCACGCCGGTCTAAACCCTATGGCGCAGGGGTCTGGGCCCATCGCCCTTTGCACACCTGCACGTTGCGAACGCGGCCGGAAGCAGACCTAGCCTAGTGGCCTTCTAGTCCAATCCGGCGCGCGCCACTCAGTCGCTGACGTCACAAAGGCTTCGGCTGATACCACGACGTCGGGATACCCATAACTACTCCCGCGTAGATGGTTAGTGCGTATAGACCAAATGGCCAGACTCAGATCAAATACCCAGATCTCGTTAAGCATGTTAAGTATCCGCGAACGCTGACCAGGGCCAGGCCCACCTCTCTCCTAGGTGGTCGGAACCTGCCCTGTCGCTCCGCCTCAAAGATCCACTCGCGGGTGCTCCTACGAGCCTACCCGTCTTTAGTCACCACATGTATCATGTATAAAGTATATAGTATATACCCGTGATCACCTCCCGAGTGATCACGGCCCGATAGTATAGCATGGCAGACGGACAAGAATGTATGGCCACTGATGATAAACTAGCACCCTATACTAAGCATTAGGATTGCAGGTAAAGGTAACAACAGTAGTAGCAAGGACAGGCTATGCATCAAGATAGGATGAACGGAAAACAGTAACATGCTACACTACTCTAATGCAAGTAGTATAGAGGAGAGTAGGCGATATCTGGTGATCAAAGGGGGGGCTTGCCTGGTTGCTCTGGCAAGAGAGAGGGGTCGTCAACTCCGTAGTCGTACTGGGTAGCAGCGGCGTCGGTCTCGGTGTCTATCGAGAGAAGAGGGGGGAGAAACGATAAATATTTAAGCAAGCATATGCATAGTGATGCATGACATGACAAGTAACGGCGTTAGAGGTGCCCTAACGCAGTAGTAGGTGATACCGGTGAAGGGGGATGACATCCGGGAAAGTATCCCCGGTGTTTTGCGTTTTCGGGTAGAGGACCGGAGGGGGAAAGTTGCGAGTTCGATAGGTTAGGGAGGTGTGGCGGACGAACGGGTCGCGTATCCGGAATCGTCTCGTCGTTCTGAGCAACTTTCATGTACAAAGTTCTTTCATCCAAGCTACGGTTTATTTTATATTAATTTTAAAAGATTTAAATCATTTTTAGGATTTATTTAATTAATTTAATTAAACATTATCCAGAACAGTGCCTGCTGATGTCATGATGACGTCAGCAGTCAACACGGCGTTGACTTGGTCAACCCGACTAGTGGGTCCAGTGGGGACCCACCTGTCATCCTCTAATTAGGTTAATTAGGGTTTAGGCTAATCTAATTACAGTTTAATTAAACTTAACTAATTAATTAAATTAATTAAACCGATTAATTAACTTAATTAATTTCTTAATTAATTAACTAATTAATAATTAATTTTATTTAATCATTTTTATTTTTATTAATTATATTTATTTTATTTATTTATTTATTTTCCTTTTTTTGTTCTGGGGGCGTGGGCCCCGTTTGGCAGTTGCCCAGAGGGGCCATAGCGGGTCGGGCGCTACTGGTAACGGGCGCAGGGGCGCCCGACAGGGGCCAACCCGGGCGCTGGCCTCGGGTGAGACCAGTGGCGCGGCGGGGCCAGTCCGGTCGCCGGCGGGGAAGCCGCAGCAACGCCGGCGAGGCGGGGCAGCGCCCGCGGGGCGTATTCGGGGGGAAGGGGAGGCGCAAGCGTGCACAGGGGACGCGCGATGGCACGCCGGGCGAGGTGAGGACACGGCGGCGCCAGCGGAGCCGGGGGAAGAAGTCTATGGCGTGGGCGCGTGCGCGCGAAGAAGAGAGGAGGAGGGGGAAGCTCACAGGGCGGCATAGGGTTCATGGCGGTGGGCTCGACGGAGGTCGAGGACGACGTGCGGCGTGGCGGCGTGCAGTCGAAGACAACGGGGCAGTGGCGAGGACGGAGGAGCGCGGCGTCCGCGAGGTGGTGACTCCGGCGAGGGGGCTCCTGCGGCGGGGCCCCGGGCGACGGGGTCGCGGCGAGGCGGCACCGGGCGGCGTCGGCGGTCTTGGCGACGTGCGAGGGAGAAGGAGGGGCGAGGCAGTCCAGCGCGCGGCAAGGTGGGGCGTCGGGGTGGCACCGGGGACGGGCGCCGGCGTCAGGCGCGAGATCGGGCTCCTCCCCGATCCAATCCAGCGAGAGAGAGGGGAGGGAAACGAGAGAGAGTGGGGGTCGTGGGGGAAGTGGGGAGAGGTGGGGACCGAGCGAGGGGATCGGCTAGGGTTAGAGGGATTGGGTGGGCTAGCCGGTTGGGGCCAGTTGGGCCCGGCGTGCTGGGCCGAAGCCCAGTGGGGGGGGGGTGACTGCTTTTCTTCTTTTCTTTTTGTTAGTTAGTTAGTTTTTTGTTTTTTTATTTTCTTTCTTTTATTTATTTTCTATTCTGTTTATTTAGTTTAAAGCACTTAAGGACTTTGTAAAATTATGTTTTCTTCACTAAAATTACCATAGCAATATTTGACACACACCGAACATTTTTGTTTAAATGTTTTGAAAACTTTGACTGTTTGCTAAATTTAAATTTGAATTTAGAGTGTTTTGATCTAACACGCGAATACCAACAGTAAACGGGATGACGTGGCATCATTAGAGAAGTTTTACTGTAGCTTAATTATCCGGGCGTCACAATCATATTATGATTGTTTTGAGAAAGGGTTGTCATCTGAGATTTATTATTATGGCTTGCTAGTTTATTATACTATTGATATGAGTAATTATGAGACCTGAGAATTATTGCAAATGTGGTTAGTTATGATATATGCTGAAAACTTGAATGCTGGCTTGACATAGTTACAACAACAAGAGCAAACAGAGTTTGTAAAAGTTTTTCTTTCTTTCTTTCAGTTTGTCAACTGAATTGCTTGAGGACAAGCAAGGGTTTAAGCTTGGGGGAGTTGATACGTCTCCGTCGTATCTAATTTTCCAAACACTTTTGCCCTTGTTTTGGACTCTAACTTGTATGATTTGAATGGAACTAACCCGGACTGACGCTGTTTTCAACAGAATTGACATGATGTTGTTTTATGTGCAGAAAACAAATATTCTCGGAATGACCTGAAACTCCACGGAACATCTTAGAAAAAATAATAAAAAATCCTCGCCAAAGATGAAGACCAGGGGGCCCACACCTTGTCCACGAGGGTGGGGGGCACGCCCCCCTCTAGGGCGCGCCCCTACCTCGTGGGCCCCCTGGATGCCCTCCGACGCCAACTCCAACTCTATATATTTGCTTTCGGAGAGAAAAAAATCAGAGAGAAGAAATCATCGCGTTTTACGATACGGAGCCACCGCCAAGCCCTAAAACCTCTCGGGAGGGCTGATCTGGAGTCCGTTCGGGGCTCCGAAGAGGGGGATTCGTCGCTGTCGTCATCATCAACCATCCTCCATCACCAATTTCATGATGTTCACCGCCATGCGTGAGTAATTCCATCGTAGGCTTGCTGGACGGTGATGGGTTGGATGAGATTTATCATGTAATCGAGTTAGTTTTGTTAGGGTTTGATCCCTAGTATCCACTATGTTCTGAGATTGATGTTGCTATGACTTTGCTATGCTTAATGCTTGTCACTAGGGCCCGAGTGCCATGATTTCAGATCTGAACCTATTATGTTTTCATGAATATATGTGAGTTCTTGATCCTATCTTGCAAGTCTATAGTCACCTACTATGTGTTATGATCCGGCAACCCCGAAGTGACAATAATCGAGACCACTCCCGGTGATGACCATAGTTTGAGGAGTTCATGTATTCACTATGTGCTAATGCTTTGTTCCGGTTCTCTATTAAAAGGAGGCCTTAATATCCCTTAGTTTCCGATAGGACCCCGCTGCCACGGGAGGGTAGGACAAAAGATGTCATGCAAGTTCTTTTCCATAAGCACGTATGACTATATACGGAATACATGCCTACATTACATTGATGAATTGGAGCTAGTTCTGTGTCACCCTATGTTATGACTGTTACATGATGAACCGCATCCGGCATAATTATCCATCACTGATCCGGTGCCTACGAGTTGTCCATATACTGGTTTACGCTTATTTACTTTCCCGCTGCTACTGTTACAATCAATACAAAATACCAAAAACATTACTTTTGTTGTCTTTACTTTTGTTGCTGCTACCACCACTATCATATTACTGTGCTACTAAACACTTTACTGCAGATACTAAGTTTCCAGGTGTGGTTGAATTGACAACTCAGCTGCTAATACTTGAGAATATTCTTTGGCTCCCCTTGTGTCGAGTCAATAAATTTGGGTTGAATACTCTACCCTTGAAAGCTGTTGCGATCCCCTATACTTGTGGGTTATCAGGGATTGACAACCCCTTTAACACGTCGGGTTGCAAGGTGTTGTTATTTGTGTGCAGGGGTTGTTTATGTTGTATTGCTTGGTTCTCCTAATGGTTCAATAACCTTGGTTTCATAACCGAGGGAAATACCTACCGTCACTATGCTACATCATCCCTCCCTCTCTAGGGAAATACCGATGTAGTTCCAGCTACCATCAAGGCGAATATCTGGCGCCGTTGCCGGGGAGGATCAAGTCAAGATAGTTTCCCGGCCATTTGCCATTTCTGGCGCCATTGCCGGGGAGGATCTTCAACATATACCAGGTTCCTAATCAAAAATCTCATCTCCTTCCAATTTACATTATTTGCCATCTGCCTCTCGTTTTCCTCTCCACCACTTCACAAAAAATTGCCGTTTTATTCGCCTCTCTTTTTCCGTTCACCGTTTTCTTGTCGGATCTATTTTTGAGAGCAATCTTGTTGTGTGGTCATCATGACTCAAGAGAACACCAAGTTATGTGATTTCTCAAATACCAACAACAATAATTTATTGACACTCAGCTTGCTCCTCCCGCCACTAGTGCGGAGACTTGTGATATTAATACTGCTTTGCTGAATCTTGTTATGAAAGACCAATTTTCTGGTACTCCTAATGAGGATGCCGCATCCCATCTTAATACCTTCGTGAAATTAGGTGATATGCAAAAGAAAAAAAGATGTGTACAATGATGTGGTCAAGATGAAATTATTTCCGTTCTCTTTGCATGATTCTGCAAAAAATTGGTATCAATAGTATCAATTCTTGGAATAAGTGCAAAGATGCTTTTATCACTAAGTATTTTCCTCCCGCAAAAATTATTTCCCTTAAAACCCAGATCATGAATTTCAAGAAACTTGAACATGAGCATGTTGCGCAATCTTGGGAAAGGATGAAAATGATGCTAATGAATTGCCCAACTCATGGGTTAAATCTTTGGATGATCATACAAAGATTTTATGCGGGATTGAATTTTGTTTCTCGTAATCTTTTAGATTCCGCCACGGGTGGTACTTTTATGGAAATTACTTTGGGTGAAGCCACCAAATTGTTTGATAATATCATGGCAAATTATTCGCAATGGCATACCGAAAGAGCTCCTACTAGTAAAAAAGTTAATTCGGTTGAAGAAATTTCTTCTTTGAGTGAAAAAGTTGATGCTCTTGTGAAATTGGTTGCTAGTAGAAGTGCTCCTATTGATCTTAAGGATATGCCTTTGTCTACTTTGATTGAGAAAAATAGTGATGCCATTAATGTGAATTTTATTTCTCGCAATAATTTCAACAACAATGCTTATAGAGGAAAGTTTAATCCTAGGCCTTTTCCTAGTAATTCCTCTAACAATTATGGTAATTCCTATGGAAATCAATCTTACAATAATAATAGGAACACCTCTGATCTTGAGAATAATATTAAAGAATTTATCAATACACAAAAAGTTTTCAACACTTCCATAGAAGAAAAGTTGAATAAGATTGATGATTTGTCTAGAAGTGTTGATAGAATTGCTCATGATGTGGAAAATCTCAAGTTGAAATTTTTTGTGCCTAAATTAGATGAATCAATTAAAGCTCTTTATGTTTCTATGGATGAAAGTAAGAAAAGAATTGCTATGCTTAGAGCTAAAAGAGAATTTTTAGAAAAATCTTTTTATAGTGATTATTCTTGCAAAAGTGATGAAGATCTTAAAATGATTGGTGTTTCTTCTATTGTTTCCTTGTTTAGTAAAGTTAAGAATGATGAAAAAGGGACTGGAGAAGAGTCAACTTTAGGTAGAAGCCGTCCCAATATTTCGGAGGGTGAAAATCTTGTTGAGAAAATTGATGAAAGTGGGTTTGGAGAGGTCAAAACTTTAGCTAGTGATGTGCCCACTCTTTTGGATTACAAAGACTTTAATTATGATAGTTGCTCTGTGATTGATTGTATTTCTTTTTTGCAATTCATGATGAATTCACCCCATGCTTATGAACAAAACAAAGCTTTTACTAAACATATTGTTGATGCTATGATGAAAGCTTTGGAAGAAAAGTTGGAATTAGAAGTATCAATTCCTAGAAAATTGCATGATGAATGGGAACCTACTATCAAAGTCAAGATTAAAAATTATGAGTGTTTTGCTTTGTGTGACTTGGGTGCTAGTGTTTTCACAATTCCAAAATCTTTATGTGATGTGCTTGGTCTTACCGATATTGAATCATGTTCTTTGAATTTGCACTTGGCGGATTCAACTATTAAAAAGCCTATGGCAAGAATTAATGATGTTCTTATTCTTGCAAATAGGAATAATGTGCCCATAGATTTTATTGTTCCTGATATTGATTGCAATCCGTCTTGTCCAATTATTCTTGGTAGACCGTTTTTACGCACTATCGGTGCCGTGATTGATATGAAAGAAGGCAATATTAAGTTCCAATTTCCTTTGAGGAAGGGTATGAAACACTTTCCTAGAACTAGAATTAAGCCACCTTATGAATCAGTCATGAGGGCATCTTATGGATCTCGAACCAAAGATGACAAAACTTAGATCCTTGCTTTATGCCTAGCTAAGGTCGTAAAACTATAGCGCTTGTTGGGAGGCAACCCAATGAATAAAAGTTATTTTTGCTTTTTTGCTTTCTGTTCTTGAGTGTTAGCACAATTATTCTACTATTATGATTGTGTTTTTTATGTTAGTGCTTGTGCCAAGTAAAGCCTTTAGGATCTTCTTGGGCAATAGTTGTTTGATCTTGCTGAAACTTTTACGCTCACGAAATTAATTTTAGTTTTTTTACCAGAGAGCGATAAAATATCCATTCTAATTGCAGTAGATCAATATACAAATTTCTCAGACTGTCTTAATTGTTCAAAGTTTTTTGAGTTACAGAAGTATTCGAAATAGTCAGATTGCTATAGACTGTTCTGTTTTGACAGATTCTGTTTTCTTTGTGTTGTGTGCTTATTTTGACGGCTCTATAGTTTTCTTTGATGAGTTTTTGCGATAGAAAAGTTGTAATACATTAGATATAATACAAAAACAAAATATGAATTGGTTTTATACATCACTTATAGTAGTAGTTTATTATTCTTATACTAAGGGATCTCATGAAGGCTTTGTTGAGTTTGGTGTGATTGAAGTTTTCAAGTTTCGGGTTATCTTACGATGGATGAAGAAATGATGGAAGAGCCTAAGCTTGGGGATGCCCCGGCATCCCAATCTATTATCCAAGAATGAGAAATCAACTAAGCTTGGGATGCCACCGAGTGGCATCCCCGCTTTCTTCCAACAACTATTGGTATTTTACTCGAGACTATATTTTTATTCGTCACATGATATGTGTTTTGCTTGGAGCTTCTTGTATGATATGTGTGTTTGCTTGTTTTATTTTGTGTTTTAAGTCATCAATCCTTGCTCGACACACCTATTTGAGAGAGCCAAAATTATGCCATGACTAGTTAGAATTGCTCTCTATGCTTCACTTAAATTTTTTATGAGCAATGGACTTGCTCTAGTGCTTCACTTATATCTTTTTGAGCATGGTGTGCTTTGTTATTTTTGAAGAAATTTCTCTCTTGCTTCACTTAGATTTATTTGATAGTTAGTAAAATTTTGAAGAAATTCTCTCTTGCTTCACTTAAATTATTTTGAGAGAAAGAAAATTTGTTATGCTTATGATCTTCACTTATATTTGTTTGAGCTTATGAAAAGCAACACATGAAAATTAGTGCCAAAGTGATAGATATCCAAGAAGGATAAAGAAAAAATGTCATGAAGATCACTGGAGAAAATAAACTTGATTCTTAGTAATAGTTTTGAGATATGATGATGTGATATGTGAGTTATGTTGATGAGTAATTATGCTTTAGTAGGAATATTGGTGTTACAGTTTGTGATTCCCTATGCATGTACGAAAGTCAATAATCATGCAATGAAACTTATATCCTACTTGTGGTGCATTATTCGGTGATAATTATTGATAACCCACAAGTATAGGGGATCAATTGTAGCCTCTTTCGATAAGTAAGAGTGTCGAACCCAACGAGGAGCTAAAGGTAGAACAAATATTCCCTCAAGTTCTATCGACCACCGATACAACTCTACGCACGCTTGACGTTCGCTTTACCTAGAACTAGTATGAAACTAGAAGTACTTTGTAGGTGTTTTGGATAGGTTTGCAAGATAATAAAGATCACGTAAATAAAAAGTAGGGGCTGTTTAGATAAAGACACAACTAAGTTAGTTTTAGTAAAGAGCTTTTTGTTACGAGAAAGTTATTTGTCCCTAGGCAATCGATAACTAGACCGGTAATCATTATTGCAATTTTATTTGAGGGAGAGGCATAAGCTAACATACATTTTCTACTTGGATCATATGCACTTATGATTGGAACTCTAGCAAGCATCCGCAACTACTAAAGATCATTAAGGTAAAACCCAACCATAGCATTAAAGTATCAAGTCCTCTTTATCCCATACGCAAACAACCTACTTACTCGGGTTTGTGTTTCAGTCACTCACGCAACCCACTATAAGAGAATCATGAACATATTGCAACACCCTACAGCGGGGATCCCTCACGCTTGCGCGACACGGAGAGCACCATAGGACAACACCAATAATAAAACATGCAACTCAAACCAGTCACGATCATCAAATAACCCGTAGGACAAAACAGATCTACTCAAACATCATAGGATAGTCATACATCATTGGGAAATAATATATAGCATTGAGCACCATGTTTAAGTAGAGATTACAGCGGGTAAGAAAGAGGTTACACCGCTGCATAGAGGGGGAAGAGTTGGTGATGATGGCGGTGAAGTTGTTGGTGAAGATTGCGGTGATGATGATGGCCACAGCAGCGTTCCGGCGCCACCGGAAGAGAAGGGGAGAGGGGGCCCCTTCGTCTTCTTCTTCATTGACCTCCTCCCTAGATGGGAGAAGGGTTTCCCCTCTGGTCCTTGGCCTCCATGGCATGGGAGGGGCGAGAGCCCCTCCAAGATTGGATCTGTCTCTCTATCTCTCTCTGTT
Source organism: Triticum monococcum (assembly GCA_034509565.1). Taxonomy (NCBI): domain Eukaryota; kingdom Viridiplantae; phylum Streptophyta; class Magnoliopsida; order Poales; family Poaceae; genus Triticum; species Triticum monococcum. The sequence goes on along the minus strand of CM067845.1, from coordinate 356,319,030 downwards.
TCTGCATTCTCAGATTCTTCCCTTTCACCGTTTCTTATATTCTCGGAGATCCGTAACTCCGATTGGGCTGAAATTTTAACACGATCTCTATCCGGATATTAGCTTTCTTGTGGCAAAAGAAGGGCATCAACTGCCTTACGGGGTGGCCACGAGGGTCGGGGGCGTGCCCCCTGCCTCGTGCCCCCCTCGGGCATTGTCTCACGTGGATTTTTCTTTCCAAAAACCATATATATTCCAAAAAAAATCTCTGTCAGTTTTTATCCCGTTTGGACTCCATTTGATATGGATATTCTGCGAAACAAAAAACATGCAACAAACAGGAACTGGCATTGGGCACTGGATCAATATGTTAGTCCCAAAAATAGTATAAAAAGTTGCCAAAAGTATATAAAAGTTGTAGAATATTGGCATGGAACAATCAAAAAATATAGATACGACGGAGACGTATCAGCATCCCCAAGCTTAATTCCCGCTCGTCCTCGAGTAGGTAAATGATAAAAAAAGATAATTATTTATGTGGAATGCTACCTAGCATAATCTTGATCACATGTCTAATCATGGCATGAATATTAAGATACAAGTGATTCAAAGCAATAGTCTATCATTTGACATTAAAACAATAATACTTCAAGCCTACTAATAAAGCAATCATGTCTTTTCAAAATAACATGGCCAAAGAAAGTTATCCCTACAAAATCATATAGTCTGGCTATGCTCCATCTTCACCACACAAAATATTCACATCATGCACAACCCCGATGACAAGCCAAGCAATTGTTTCATACTTTTGACGTTCTCAAACCTTTTCAACTTTCACGCAATACATGAGCGTGAGCCATGGACATAGCACTATAGGTGGAATAGAATGGTGGTTGTGGAGAAGAAAAAAAGGATAATATAGTCTCACATCAACTAGGCGTATCAACGGGCTATCGAGATGCCCATCAATAGATATCAATGTGAGTGAGTAGGGATTGCCATGCAACGGATGCACTAGAGCTATAAGTTTATGAAAGCTCAAACTGGAACTAAGTGGGTGTGCATCCAACTTGCTTGCTCATGAAGACCTCGGGCATTTGAGGAAGCCCATCATCGGAATATACAAGCCAAGTTCTATAATGAAAATTCCCACTAGTATATGAAAGTGATAACTCAAGAGACTCTCCATATGAAGAACATGGTGCTACTTTGAAGCACAAGTGTGGTAAAAGGATAGTAACATTGCCCCTTCTCTCTTTTTCTCTCATATTATTTTTTATTTTTTATTTTTTGGGCCTTCTCTTTTTTGGCCTTTCTCTTTTTTTTTTCTTTTTTTTCGTCCGGAGTCTCATCCCGACTTGTGGGGGAATCATAGTCTCCATCATCCTTTCTTCACTGGGGCAATGCTCTAATAATGATGATCATCACACTTTTATTTACTTACAACTCGATATCACAACTCGATACTAGAACAAAGATATGACTCTATATGAATGCCTCCGGTGATGTACCGGTATGTGCAATGATCTAGCGTAGCAATGACATCAAAAAATGGACAAGCCATGAAAACATCATGCTAGCTATCTTGCGATCATGCAAAGCAATATGACAATGGATGCTCAAGTCATGTATATGATGATGATGAAAGTTGCATGGCAATATATCTTGGAATGGCTATGGAAATGCCATGATAGGTAGGTATGGTGGCTGTTTTGAGGAAGGTATATGGTGGGTTTATGGTACCGGTGAAAGTTGCGCGATACTAGAGAGGCTAGCAATGATGGAAGGGTGAGAGTGCGTATAATCCATGGACTCAACATTAGTCATAAAGAACTCACATACTTATTGCAAAAGTTTATTAGCCCTCGAAGCAAAGTACTACTACGCATGCCCCTAGGGGGATAGATTGGTAGGAAAAGACCATCGCTCGTCCCCGACCGCCACTCATAAGGAAGACAATCAATAAATACCTCATGCTCCGACTTCGTTACATAACAGTTCGCCATACGTGCATGCTACGGGAATCACAAACCTCAACACAAGTATTTATACAATCCACAACTACCCACTAGCATGACTCTAATATCACCATCTTTATATCGCAAAACTATTGCAAGGAATCAAACACATCATATTTAGTGATCTACAAGTTTTATGTAGGATGACTAACCATGTAAATGACCAAATTCTGTCATCTCTCTAAATATATATAGGTGAAGCAAGAGAGTTTAATTCTTTATACAAAAGATATGCCCACGCTCTAACAAATATAATTGAAGCAAAAGAGCATTCTACAAATGGCGGTTGTCTATGTAAAGAGAAACAGGCAATCCAAACTTCAAATGATATAAGTGAAGCACATGAAGAATTCTATAAAGCCATACTCAAAAGATATAAGTGAAGTGCATAGAGCATTCTATAAATCAACCAAGTACTACCTCATACCAGCATGGTGCATAAAATAAAAATGAAAACTAAATGCAAAAGACGCTCCAAGATTGCACATATCGCATGAACGAAACGAATCCGAAAACATACCGATACTTGTTGAAGAAAGAGGGGATGCCTTCCGGGGCATCCCCAAGCTTAGACGCTTGAGTCTCCTTGAATGTTTACTTGGGGTTCCTCGGGCATCCCCAAGCTTGAGCTCTTGCCTCTCTTCCTTCTTCTCACATCGAGACCTTCTCGATCATTGAACACTTCATCCACACAAAACTTCAACAGAAAACTCGGTAAGATTCGTTAGTATAATAAAGCAAATCACTACTCTAAGTACTGTTGCAAACCAATTCATATTTTGTTTTTGCATTGTGTATACTGTAGTATAACTTTTTCGTGGCTTAATCCACTAATATAAATTGATAGTTTCATCAAAACAAGCAAACTATGCATCAAAAACAGAATCTGTCAAAAACAGAATAGTCTGTAGCAATCTGAACATTCACCATACTTCTGATACTTGAAAAATTCTACCAAAATTAGCAAAATAAAATTTTTTTATAGGAAGACAGTGCAAAAAGAATCAGAACCATCTGACATTCCAGCTAAAAATGTAAAATCGCGCACTACAGCCAAAGTTTCTGTCCTGCACCGTACAAACCATCAAGCAAATGTAAACGTCCTAAAGGCAAACCTTGGAACATTATTTTTATAATACAATGGAATTGTACAAGGGGATAATTATTTTTATTGAAAAGTTTCTATAATGAAGATTCACAAAGTTTCCATGAGCATGAACAAAGTTCAAGGCTAGCTCCCACTTCAACAATGCTTGTCTTTCTCACTTTCGCTTTCCTTTTTGAAAAAGTTTTGGGTTCCCCTCTTTATTTTTGTTGCTTTTAAACTATATAAAAGCACTCAACAGAAATAAATGACTCTCTAAAACTTCCGGGTTGTCTCCCTGGCAGCGCTTTCTTTAAAGCCATTAAGCTAGGCATACAGTGCTCAAGTAATGGATCCACCCGGGTCCCAAGGTATATCAAAGCCAATTTTAATTAACAATGATTTATAATTTAGTAGTGAGCACAGAGTAACATATATCATGTAACAACGAAGTCTAACTCTCTTCCTATGCATCGGCATGCCATAAAAGAACAATGCATGCACACATAGTAAAGGCCAATGCATAGCATAAGAAGTTTCTTGCAATTTTATCATATTGGAAACATAGAGAGGTGGAGATATAGTTCCTCTCTCATAATAATTGCAAGTAGGAGCAGCAAGCACATGCATATTATATCTATCAAAATCATCATGTGTAATAGTAAAACGCAACCCATCAATGTAATCCTTAATAAGTGCAAACTTCTCCGATATAGTGTAGTCGGGAGAAATCAAAAAGATAATAGGGCTATCATGCATGGGTGCAATAGCAACAATTTCATGTTTAGCATAAGGAACTATAGCAAGTTCATCTTCATAAGCATAATTCATATTGGCATCTTGGGCACAAGCATAGCAAGCATCATCAAATAGGGATATTTCAAAAGAATCAACGGGATCATAGCAATTATCATAGCATTCATCCTTCGGTAATCATGGAGGGGAATTAAACAATGTATGAGTTGAAGAGTTACTCTCATTAGAAGGTGGGCACGGGTGATCAATCCGCTCTTCCTCCTTTTGTTCTTCACTCTCCTCATCTTTTTCATCCAATGATCTCACAGTTTCATCAACTTCTTCTTCCATAGATTCCTGCAAAATATTAGTCTCTTCTTGGACAGCGGAGACTTTCTCAATAAGTGCATTAATATCGGAATTGTATTCATAATTCTCATAGCAATATTTAAGGATAGCTAAATTTTCAGGTCTATAAACTGAATCATCAAAATCTTCAAACTCTTTAAACATAGATTCAATTTCATAAGCACCCATAAAAGCAACAAATTCTTCTATTTGTTCCACATCATAGTAATCATATATACCCTTAGCATAAGAAGCTAAGGTTTTATTATCATTAAATTCGCATAAAAAGGGAAGGTGTGGAGACTTCATCCTAGAGCAACAAGTATAGTCATATCTCAAGCATAGTTTCCTAGCATACCAATTCAATATATGAATTTGATCCCATAATAGTTTCCCTTTTTGTGTCAAGCGATAATCCCTAAAGTATTCGCGTTGATCCAACATTACTCCCATTACATAATTGAATGGGGTTTTCTCAGGATTATTAAAGTAGTACATAATATTTTTCACATAACCAACATCGAGGGTTTTAGGAGGTTCCTCCTCTCCATGAGCAGCAAGTACACCTAATTTTTTGGGTATTTCGTGTTCCATATCCATAACTAAAGATAGAGAACAACTAAGAACAACAAATAAAAATTATTTAGTGATAAAGCAAACAAGCACACACGAGAATATTCACCCCACGCTATTGCTCCCCGGCAACAGCGCCAGAAAAAGGTCTTGATAACCCACAATTATAGGGGATCAATTGTAGCCTCTTTCGATAAGTAAGAGTGTCGAACCCAATGAGGAGCTAAAGGTAGAACAAATATTCCCTCAAGTTCTATCGACCACCGATACAACTCTACGCACGCTTGACGTTCGCTTTACCTAGAACAAGTATGAAACTAGAAGTACTTTGTAGGTGTTTTTGGATAGGTTTGCAAGAAAATAAAGATCACATAAATAAAAAGTAGGGGCTGTTTAGATAAGGACACAACTAAGTTAGTTTTAGTAAAGAGCTTTTTGTTACGAGAAAGTTATTTGTCCCTAGGCAATCGATAACTAGACCAGTAATCATTATTGCAATTTTATTTGAGGGAGAGGCATAAGCTAACATACTTTCTCTACTTGGATCATATGCACTTATGATTGGAACTCTAGCAAGAATCCGCAACTACTAAAGATCATTAAGGTAAAACCCAACCATAGCATTAAAGTATCAAGTCCTCTTTATCCCATACGCAAACAACCTACTTACTCGGGTTTGTGTTTCAGTCACTCACGCAACCCACTATAAGAGAATCATGAACAAATTGCAACACCCTACAGCGGGGATCCCTCACGCTTGCGCGACACGGAGAGCACCATAGGACAACACCAATAATAAAACATGCAACTCAAACCAGTCATGATCATCAAATAACCCGTAGGACAAAACTGATCTACTCAAACATCATAGGATAGCCATACATCATTGGGAAATAATATATAGTGTTGAGCACCATGTTTAAGTAGAGATTACAGCGGGTAAGAGAGAGGTTACACTGCTGCATAGAGGGGGTTAGAGTTGGTGATGATGGCGGTGAAGTTGTTGGTGAAGATTGCGGTGATGATGATGGCCATGGCAGCGTTCCGGCGCCACCGAAAGAGAAGGGGAGAGGGGGCCCCTTCATCTTCTTCTTCCTTGACCTCCTCCCTAGATGGGGGAAGAGCCTCCCCTCTGGTCCTTGGCCTCCATGGCGTGGGAGGGGCAAGAGCCCCTCCGAGATTGGATCTGTCTCTCTGTCTCTCTCTGTTTCTGCGTTCTCAGATTCTTCCCTTTCACCGTTTCTTATATTCCTGGAGATCCGTAACTCCTATTGGGCTGAAATTTTAACACAATCTCTATCCAGATATTAGCTTTCTTGCGGCGAAAGAAGGGCATAAACCGCCTTACGGGGTGGCCACGAGGGTCAGGGCGTGCCCCCTGCCTCATGGCCCCCTCGGGCATCATCTCGCGTGGATTTTTCTTCCCAAAAATCATATATATTCCAAAAAAAATCTCCGTCAGTTTTATCCCATTTGGACTCCATTTGATATGGATATTCCGCGAAACAAAAAACATGCAACAAACAGGAACTGGCACTGGGCACTGGATCAATATGTTAGTCCCAAAGATAGTATAAAAAGTTGCCAAAAGTATATAAAAGTTGTAGAATATTGGCATGGAACAATAAAAAATTATAGATACGACGGAGACGTATCAATTATGCTTAATGCTTGCTTATGAGATTATTCGTTTCTTGGTTGGTCGCTTCTCAATCTTTTTGCTAGCCTTCATTTTGCACTAAGTATGACCTCTACTTGTGCATCCAAAATCCTTTAAAGCAGTTTTGCCACATGAGTCCACTATATCTACCTACATGCGGTATTCTTTTGCCGTTCTAAGAAAATTTGCATGTGCCATCTCTAATTTTAAAAATAAACTTCTCTTTTGTGTGTTTATTTCGCTCGCAGAGCAGTGAGGGGTGGCTAATGTTTTCCATGCTAGATGTGTTATTCTCAAGGGGAGGGTTTATTCACTTGTCATCGCACGAGAGTAAGGCAAAGGTATTAGGGATGCCTAGTCCCGAAATGAAAAAAGAAATGAATTTACTTTATGTTATCAAATAATAAATTCCTTGGGAAGTGTTGGTATGGAGGTCACCCATGGATACGATTAGCCATGGAAAGTGAAAGTTATGGTGGAAAAAGGAATAAACTTTATTTTCTGTTTGGGGACCACCTATGATATATCTAAGCATGGAAAGTATTGGGAACTCTAAGTCGTTTTCGTTGGTGGGATGGATACACCTCCCAAAATGTTTTTATCTCAAATTTTTCGCTTTGAGCTCTAGCACCTCTACAAATCCCTACTTCCCTCTTTTACTTTATGCAATTTTTATTTTGAGTCTCCATCTTCTCTCATAAAAGCACCAACTAGGAGGCAGTATGATCGTGCTCAAGTATTGGGTGTAGTTAATACTCGAGTGTGTTTCATGAATGGATCAATGTTTGAGCATGATGGGCTAGGGATAACTTATTTTAGTATTGATATTTTGAAATACATGGTTACTTGTTGATATGCTTGAGTATCTAAATTATTATGTCAAAACTAGACTATTGCTTTGAATCACATAAAAGCCCAATTGTCCATGCTATAAAGAAGAGAATATGATATGACATGATGAACATCACTCCACATAAAAAATTCCATTTCTATCACTTACCTACTTGAGGACGAGTAGGAGTTAAGCTTGGGGATGTTGATACGTCTCCAACGTATTTATAATTTTTTATTGTTCCATGCTGTTTTATTATCAATCTTGGATGTTTTATAATTATTTTATAGTCATTTTATATTGTTTTTTGGTACTAACCTATTGACATAGTGCCAAGTGCCAGTTGCTGTTTTTTTCATCGCAAAAAATCAATATCAAACGGAGCCAAATGCCACGAAACTTTACGGAGATTTTTTATGTGCCATAAGGAAGGCAAGTGGCCCTGGTTGCACCTGGGGGGGGCCCTTGAGGGGGGCACAACCCACCAGGGTGCACCAGGAGGCCCAGGCACGCCCTGGTGGGTTGTGCCCACCTTGCGTGCCCCCCGGACCGCCTCTTTGTTCTATAAATACCCCAAAAATACCGGAACCCTAGAGGAGTCGACGAAATATCCATCCAGCCGCCGCAGGGTCCAGAGTCACCAGATCCAATCTAAACACCATCTCGGATGGGGTTCACCACCTCCATTGGTGCCTCTCCGATGATGCGTGAGTAGTTATTTGTAGACCTTCGGGTCCGTAGTTAGTAGCTAGATGGCTTCATCTCTCTCTCTCTCTTGATTCTCAATACAATGGTCTCTTGGAGATCCATATGATTTAACTTTTTTGTGGTGTGTTTGTTGGGATCGATGAACTTTTAGTTTATGATCAATCATATCTTTTTGTATCCATGAAAGTTATTTGAGTTTCTTTGATATCTCATATGCATGATCTCTTATAGCCTTGTATTTCTTCTTTGGTATTTGGGTTTTGTTTGGCCAACTTGATCTATTTATCTTGCAATGGGAAGAGGTGCCCGGTAGTGGGTTCGATCTTACGGTGCTTGATCCCAGTGACAGAAAGGGAACCGACACATATGTATCGTTGCTACTAAGGATAAAAAGATGAGATCTATATCTACCGCCATATAGATAAACGGATCTTGTCTACATCATGTCATCATTCTTATTGCATCACTCAGTTTTTCCATGAACTTAATACACTAGATGCATGCTGGATAGCGGTCGATGTGTGGAGTAATAGTAGTAGATGTAGGCAGGAGTCGGTAGACTAATCTTGGACGTGATGCCTATGTAATGATCATTGCCTGGATATCATCATAATTATTTGAAGTTCTATCAATTTCCCAATAGTAATTTGTTTACCCACCGTTTGCTATTTTTCTCGAGAGAAGCCACTAGTGAAACCTACGGCCCCCGGGTCTTCTTTCTCATATATTTGCCTTGCGATCTACTTTTCCTTTGCATTTTTATTCAGATCTATTAAACCAAAAATCCAAAAATACCTTGTTGCAATTTATTTTATTTGGCGTTCGATCTAGCAATACTTACAACTTTATCTCCCGTCACACGCCATTTCTGGCGCCGTTACCCGAAAGGGATTGACAACCCCTTCAACACGTTGGGTTGCGAGGTGTTGTTATTTGTGTGCAGGGGCTGATTACGTTGTGTAGCTTGGTTCTCCTACTGGTTCGATAACCTTGGTTTCATAACTGAGGGAAATACGTACCGTCGCTGTGCTACATCATCCCTCCCTCTCCAGGGAAATACCGACGTAGTTCCAGCTACCATCACCAGTGTTTTTGCGTACTCGCTTGACTGATATCTTGAAAATGCCCCCTTATGCAAAGTATATGAAGGACATCATCACTAATAAGAGAAAAATACCAGAAGCTGAAATCTCCACTAAGCTTGCTAATTATACTTTTAAAGATGGAGTACCTAAAAAACTTGGAGATCCAGGAATACCAACTATACCTTGCTCTATCAAAAAGAATTATGTGAAAACTGCTTTGTGTGATTTAGGAGCTGGTGTTAGTGTTATGCCTTTCTCTTTATATAAAAGACTTGATTTGAATAAACTCATACCTACTGAAATATCTTTGCAAATGGCTGACAAATCAACTGCCATACCTATCGGTATTTGTGAGGATGTGCCCGTTGTTGTTGCTAATGTTACTATTTTGACTGACTTTGTTATACTTGAGATGCCCGATGAAGACAACATGTCAATTATCCCTGGTAGACCCTTCTTGAATACTGCAGGGGCTATTATTGATTGCAATAAAAGCAAGGCCACTTTTCATATAAAATGGTAATGAGCATACGGTGCACTTTTTGAAGAAACAATTCCAAGTGAATGGTATTAATGTTATTGAAAAATCTCCGACAATCACTATTGGAAGTTTTCAAATACCTCTACCTACTGTCAAAAAGAAATATGAAATGCTTATTGTTGGGGACATTCATATCCCCATTGAGGTAACTTAGTGATTTACGAAAGTTCTTCGGTTTCATGTTAATCAAAAGTGGTTGTTAATAAGACTTGATCAACCTTATTAATGGATCATTTTCTAGCGGTATGAAGTCGATGAATTTAGTAAGCACTACCTTCTGTCCCTACTTTTTGTTTTATGTTTTTATTAGTTAAATAAAATACAATGCCATGTTTTGTCTGTTTTCTGAATTTTCCATGCAATAAAAAATGAACCAAAAATAAAAGTTCTCAAAATGCTCTGAAAATTTAATATGATTATTTTGAATATTTCTGAATTTCTGGTGCAAATAATATCAGAGGAAGCTATACCAGGTGGGCACAACCCACCTGGGCGCGCCAGGACCCCCAGGCATGCCCTGGTGGGTTGTGGTCCCCACATGCGCCCCCTCACTTATCTCTTTACACCAAATCACCACCTACATCCAGAAAAAATTTCCCATAGCTCTCTCTCCCGTGTTCTTGCTCTCAAGCCCGTGGATTTCGATCTTTTTGTTGGAAGCTGCATTTCCGAAACTGTTTCGGGGGATTGTTGCTTGGTATATGACTCGACCATTTGTCCAATTAGTTTTTGTTTTAATGGTTTATATTTTGAATAATTAGCTACTCTTGGTGCTGCTGTAGATGAGCTTGCATGTTGAATTCTTAGAGTTCTAAGTAGTTGAATGCTTGCTATGGCCTCTATGTATCCCTATGAGTAGTTGGTATCCTTTTTGTGAAGTTTTGTTGAGATAATTTTGTGGGCTAATAAATTTCAAAAAAATTGTTCATAGGAAAACCATGAATATCTTTAGGAAGTTTGGTTCCAAGAAGAACTCCAAGGGTGTTATTGGGAGTCATCTGACAGTGATCTCCATCCTCGGAGGTTGGCGAAAGTATGGCCGTGCGAATGTCGCACACCCCGTTCATGGAAGAGGCTGGAATCCTTCAGGAGTTCACACAATATGCTGCTAATGCCGGCCTCACCGACTTCATCGCAGCTGAATGCGAACAGTATCATCTCCTCACAAACATCTTTGTTCAAAGTTTTGCTTTCCTTCCTAGGAATAATCCTCCTGAAGTACGGTTTGATTTACATGTTGAAACCCATCAGATGCCACTTACTCAATTTTGTAACATATGCATGATCCCTTCTGATGGGAGTTTAGTTGAGCCTAGGCCGACAGAGTTTGAGGCCTTTTATCGTACTTTGACAGTGGGAGATGAGAGATGGGTGTCGGCCATCATTGCCACTAGCATACACTTTCCTGTAGTGCGTTACTTTACTTTATTTATCGCTAAGTGTTTGCTTGCTAGGGAAAAAGTGGGAGCGCTTAGCGCACCAGACTTTGTTGTTTTACATCATGCACTAGAGGGCGACAACACTTATAGCTTGGGAGCTATTGGGGCATGTCGCCTCCACATTAATAGGTCCAAGGGTAAAATACATGGTGGGATTTTTGCTACTCCTTTGGCGGATCACTTCGAGGTTGAGATACGCCCTCATGATTACCCTCTGACCAAGGTTTACCTAGATCGCGCGGCCATGGATCACCACCATTTTACTGATATCAAATCTCCTAACATCCTGTTCCATATAACCTGGTTTTCAGCGTTATCACTTGTGATGTTATTCCATTGCCTGCTCCTGCTTTGTTTGATGCTGTTGCCAGGGGCGGATATAGGATTATGCCTGCGGACATCATCGCCTACTAGAACGATCAGGCTGCAGAGGAGGAGGAAGAGCCTCAGCGGTGGGACCAGTGGATGCTCGCTCCTCAGTACCCCAACTACTACCCAAGCTTCTAATTGATTACCAAGTTAGGCCAAAAGCCTAAGCATGGGGAAGTACGTGTCTCCACCGACTTTACATTCATGTCCATTTCATTCCAGTTGTCGGTGTCCACACTTTTTTCATTGTATCTGAAGGAAATATGCCCTAGAGGCAATAATAAACTTGTTATTTATATTTCCTTATATCATGATAAATGTTTATTATTCATGCTAGAATTATATTAACCGGAAACTTAGTACATGTGTGAATACATAGACAAACAGAGTGTCACTAGTTTGCCTCTACTTGACTAGCTCGTTGAATCAAGGATGGTTATGTTTCCTAACCATAGACATGAGTTGTCATTTGATTAACGGGATCAAATCATTAGAGAATAATGTGATTGACTTGACCCATCCGTTAGCTTAGCACGATGATCATTTAGTTTGTTGCTATTGCTTTCTCCATAACTTATACATGTTCCTATGACTATGAGATCATGCAACTCCTGAATACAGGAGGAATACTTTGTGTGCTACCAAACGTCACAACATAATTGGGTGATTATAAAGGTGCTCTATAGGTGTCTCCGATGGTGTTTGTTGAGTTGGCATAGATCGAGATTAGGATTTGTCACTCCGATTGTCGGACAGGTATCTCTGGGCCCTCTCGGTAATGTACATCACTATAAGCCTTGCAAGCAATGTAGCTAATGAGTTATTTACGGGATGCAGCATTACAGAACGAGTAAAGAGACTTGCCGGTAACGAGATTGAACTAGGTATTGAGATACCGACGATCAAATCTCGGGCAAGTAACATACCGATAACAAAGGGAACAATGTATATCGTTATGCGGTTTGACCGATAAAGATCTCGTAGAATATGTAGGAACCAATATGAGCATATAGGTTCTGCTATTGGTTATTGACCGGAGACGTGTCTCGGTCATGTCTACATAGTTCTCGAACCCGTAGGGTCCACATGCTTAACGTTCGGTGACGATCGTATTATGAGTTTATGTGTTTTGATGTATCGAAGGTAGTTCGGAGTCCTGGATATGATCACGGACATGACTAGGAGTCTCGGAATGGTTGAGACATAAAGATCGATATATTGGACGACTATATTTGGACATCGGAATGGTTCCGGGTGAGATCTGGCATTTACCGATGTACCGGGAGGTTACAGAACCCCCGGGAGGTATATGGGCCTTATTGGGCCATAGTGGGAGAGAGGAGAAGGGAGAAAAGGAGGGGGCTCCCCCAAGCCCAATCCGAATTGGGAGGGGGCCGCCCCCTTTCCTTCCTCCTTCCTCCCCCTTCCTTCTCTCCTAATCCAACTAGCACTACAAAAAAATACACTTCCCTGATGATACGTGTTTGTCATAGTAGGTCACGTTTTCTGTCATGCATGTACATCCATGACAAATTTATGACAGAATCGAGATAGTCATACCTGTGCTGTCGTAGAAGTGTTCCATGACATTACCAAAATTATCATCATGGAAGTGTCCACTTCGATGACGATAAATTGCGCGTCACAAAAGTGCTTTCGTCAAGGATGATCGACACATGGCATCCACCGTAACGGAATGCCATTAAGCTATCGGGTCCGGTTTTGGATCCGATAACCCGTTAACATCCCGGACTAATGGGGATTTTCTATGTGTAAAATTCTGATTGGCTGACGGAAACACGTGTCAGCTCCGCGTTGGCACATGTGTCACTCATCCAATGGGCGAGATGCGCCTATGATATGTTGACATGTGGACCGGCCCAAAAGTGGCCCATAAAGTTTAAATGGGCTGACCCTACTAAAGGCCCACAAGATTTTGCGGTCCATAATGGGCCAGCCCAGCAAAAGGCCCACGAGATTTTGCGTATCATAATGGGCCGGCCCAGCTAAAGGCCCATGAGATTTTGCGGGCCATAATGGGCCGGCCCAGCTAAAGGCCCACAAGATTTTGCAGACCATAACAGGCGGGCCCAGCTAAAGGCCCAACATTCTCAGTTAAGGCCCGTACAACTAGTGTCAAATCGGCCCGTCAATGGCCTGTCCTAAACTTGTCATCATCGCGGCCCATGGTCACTTCTGGCCCGTTAATAGTCCGCTAAGTATATGGGCCGAATTACGACCCGGTGTATTTCCGGCCTGTTAAAGGTCCTGCTTCATTTGGGCCCATTTACAAGCCATTGAAACTTTCGACCCATAAATGACCGTGAAGGATTTGGGTCATATTCGGCCATGTCTGACATTCAGCCTATTAGAGGCCCACTATAGATTTGGGCCACTTTCGGCCTGTTGTGATTTTCGGCCTGTTAACGTCGGACGAAATCCATGGGCCATATGTGGCCCAATGTTACATTGGGCCCATTGACGGCCCATATAAAAATGACGATAATCTAGCCCGACCAAACTTCCGGCCTGTTAATGGCCCGTGTATTAGGTCGGCGCATTTACAGCCCATCCGAATTTTGGCCTGTGAAAGATCCGCGTCGTAAATGGGCCACCATTTCGGCCTGCTAAGACCAGTGGGTTATTTGGCACAATCAGGACCCAATCTCACTTTCGGTCTTTTAAAGGCCCATGTTTTTTACGGGCTCGAGATATTTGCACCTGTAAATGGCCTATTGTTACTGAGGGCCCAAATTATGTTTAGGCCTGTTAAAGGCCCACTATGGGCACATGCCTACCAGAAAAATATGACATCTTATGCTGATTTAGGCCCAGATATTTTTAGTGGGCTACATGCAAATTTCGGCCCATAATCGTTTTTAGCCCAATTGGAATGGGCCCAATGAATGTTGGCATGTTGGGCTCCTACGAAGCTTTCGGCCGAATACATTACTAAGATAAACCTACACTATACAAAAATAGCGCCGTAATTATTGCAGCCTTTGGCAGCATCATAAATGCTGTATCACAACAAAATAAATTCCAACCATAAAACAAAAGGCCTGTTGGCATAAAGTTTACAGTCCTTGCAGATAAAAGCACCACCAGATGTATAGAAGCACAGATCATTTGACCTGAGTGCTAATGTTTCAGGCTGTAGAATCTGATGGAGCAACACGATCTTCACCTTTTTTCCGCCATTGATCTTGAACAACGAAGTGAATGTCTGATAGTCTGGTTTCAAAACCATTCATATCTTGATGACATTTGTCAACCACTATTCTTGTTTCCAAAACGACGTCCATTAGGGATTGGACTTGTGTCTGGAGCACAAATATATCACTCTGTCTAGCAGGAAGATTTTGTTCAGTAGGCGATTTGGACGAGGTTACTGTGACGCCCCCGATTTAATCGTACACTAATCATACACGCAAACGTGTACGATCAAGATCAGGGACTCACGGGTGGATATCACAACACAACTCTACAAATAAAATAAGTCATACAAGCATCATATTACAAGCCAGGGGCCTCGAGGGCTCGAATATAAGAGCTCGATCATAGACGAGTCAGCGGAAGCAACAATATCTGAGTACAGACATAAGTTAAACAAGTCTGCCTTAAGAAGGCTAGCACAAACTGGGATACAGATCGAAAGAGGCGCAGGCCTCCTGCCTGGGATCCTCCTAACTACTCCTGGTCGTCGTCAGCGGGCAGCACGTAGTAGTAGGCACCTCCGGTGTAGTAGGAGTCGTTCTCGACGGTGGCGTCTAGCTCCTGGGCTCCAACATCTGGTTGCGACAACCAGGTAGAAGGGATAGAGGGAAAAGAAGGAGAAAGCAACCGTGAGTACTCATCCAAAGTACTCGCAAGCAAGGAGCTACACTACATATGTATGCATTGGTATCAACTGGGATAAGACTATTATAAGTGGACTGAACTGCAGAAAGCCGGAATAAGAGGGGGATAGCTAGTCCTTTCGAAGACTACGCTTCTGGCAGCCTCCGTCTTGCAGCATGTAGAAGAGAGTAGACTGAAGTCCTCCAAGTAGCATCATATAGCATAATCCTAACCGATGATCCTCCCCTCGTCGCCCTGTGAGAGAGCGACCACCGGTTGTATCTGGCACTTGGAAGGGTGTGTTTTATTAAGTATCCGGTTCTAGTTGTCATAAGGTCAAGGTACAACTCCGGGTCGTCCTTTTACCGAGGGACACGGCTATTCGAATAGATAAACTTCCCTGCAGGGGTGCACCACATACCCCAACACGCTCGATCCCATTTGGCCGGACACACTTTCCTGGGTCATGCCCGGCCTCGGAAGATCAACACGTCGCAGCCCTACCTAGGCACAACAGAGAGGTCAGCACGCCGGTCTAAATCCTATGGCGCAGGGGTCTGGGCCCATCGCCCTTTGCACACCTGCACGTTGCGTACGCGGCCGGAAGCAGACCTAGCCTAGTGGCTTTCCAGTCCAATCCGGCGCGCGCCACTCAGTCGCTGACGTCACGAAAGCTTCGGCTGATACCACGACGCCGGGATACCCATAACTACTCCCGCGTAGATGGTTAGTGCGTATAGACCAAATGGCCAGACTCAGATCAAATACCCAGATCTCGTTAAGCGTGTTAAGTGTCCGCGAACGCCAAACAGGGCCAGGCCCACCTCTCTCCTAGGTGGTCGGAACCTGCCCTGCCGCTCCGCCACAAAGATCCACACAGAGGGCCGTCGGGACAAAGGTCCTTTCAGCCCCCAATCCGTGAATCACTCGCGGGTACTCCTCGAGCCAACCCGACTTTGGTCACCACATGTATCATGTTTAAAGTATATAGTATATACCCGTGATCACCTCCCGAGTGATCACGGCCCAATAGTATAGCATGGCAGACGGACAAGAATGTAGGGCCACTGATGATAAACTAGCATCCTGTACTAAGCATTAGGTTTGCAGGTAAAGGTAACACCAGTAGTAGCAAGGACAGGCTATGCATCAGTATAGGATTAACGAGAAGCAGTAACATGCTACACTACTCTAATGCAAGCAGTATAGAGAAGAGTAGGCGATATCTGGTGATCAAAGGGGGGGCTTGCCTGGTTGCTCTGGCAAGAGAGAGGGGTCGTCAACACCGTAGTCGTACGGGGTAGCAGCGGCGTCGGTCTCGGTGTCTATCGAGAGAAGAGGGGGGAGAAACAATAAATATTTAAGCAAGCAGATGCATAGTGATGCATGACATGACAAGTAACGGCGTTAGAGGTGCCCTAACGCGGTATGAGGTGATACCGGTGAAGGGGGGAAACATCCGGGAAAGTATCCCCGGCGTTTCGCGTTTTCGGGCAGAGGGGCCGGAGGGGGAAAGTTGCGTGTTTGCTATGCTAGGGATGCGTGGCGGACGAACGGGCTGCGTATCCGGGTTCGTCTCCTCGTTCTGAGCAACTTTCATGTACAAAGTTTTTTCATCCGAGCTACGGTTTATTTTATATTAATTTTAAAAGATTTAAATCATTTTTAGGATTTATTTAATTAATTTAATCAACATTATCCAGAATAGTGTCTGCTGACGTCATCATGACGTCAGCAGTTGACTTGGTCAACTGACATGTGGGTCCCGTTCGTCATTGACTGATTAGGCTAATTAGCAGTTAATTAAGTTAACTACTGTTTAATTAAACTAATTAGTTAATTAGGTTAATCTAATTATGATTAACTAACTTAATTAATTCCTTAATTAATTAAGTTATTATTATCTATTTATTTATTTTATATATTATTTTTAATTCCTTTTTTTTATTAAAACGTTCTGGGGGTGGGGCCCCACTGTCATAGGGCCAGAGGAGGCCTAGCGGGTTTGGGCGTGGGTGCCCGCCCGAACACGCACGGGCGCGGGTGCTCTGGGCGCCGGCGTCGGGCGTGTGGACTACGGCGATTCGAGGGAGGCCGGGGCGAGCGGCGGCCGGGTGGTGCAGGAGGCGAGTGGCAGGCCAGCGTGCGGTAGCGGCTGCGGGTGGCCGCGGCCGAACCAGGAGGCGGCGACGCAGGCGGGCGCAGGCAGCTGCCGGCGAGCACGGCGAGCGGCCAGGGGAGACGCAGCGGGCAGGGTTCGGCCATGGGCGGGCGGCACCAGCGTCAGAGAGACGAAGCACGGGCGCGCGCGAGGCCACGTGAGAGCGTGCCCGAGCACGGGCAGCGCGTTCTGCGAGGGAGGGGAAGGCGGGGGGGGGGGGGGCTTGGCCGACGCGGGCGCGCGCGGTCGATGGCCTCGGCGGGGCGCAGGTGTAGAGGCGGCGCGGACGGCTCATGGTGAGCATGCGGGGCGAGGGAGAGAGGAGGCCGGGGCCTCACCGGGGCGCGTAGGGGTCCGGGCAGCGGGGATCGAGGGGGGTGATGGCGACGATGGCGTAGAAGGAAGCAGGCCGGTGAGGGAGGCGGTCCGGCGAGGTGGAGACGAGGATGACAGCGACGGGATCCAAGGGCGGCGAGGTCGAACGGTGAGCGTCGGCGGCGTGGTTCCGGTGACGGCGTGGCAGCTTCGGGGCGGCGGCGTCGCGAGGTGGGGGGGGGGGGAAGCGGGCTCGTCCCCGATCCAGATCGGATCGGCGAGTGGGGGAGCGAGGGGAGTGGCGGCGTGGGGGAAATGGGGGTTCGGGGTGGGGGTTAGGGTTAGGGGGGGGGGATAAGGGAGGTGTGGGGGGGATAAGGGAGGTGTGGGGGGGCCGGCTGGGCCGGTGGGTTGGCCCGTGGGGCTGTGGCCTGCCGGGCCGTAGCCCAGTGGGGGGGTTGCTTTCTTTTTTTTAGTTTGTTTTCTGTTTTCTTTTTATTTACTTTCTTTTCTGTTTTTATTTATTTATAAACACTTAGGCATTTTATAAAATTGTGAACCATACACCATAATTAACTTTGTAATATTTGGCAACCACCGAACATTTTTGTTTTAATATTTGAAAATTTTTATTGTTTGCCTATTTTTGAATTTGAATTTGAATCGGTTTTGAACTAACTCGAGATTAGCAACTATAAACGAGGTGACATGGCACCATTAGCAGAGGTTACTGTAGCTTGATTATCCAGGCGTTACAGTTACCTTGACAACCGACCCAGAATTACGCATGAAGGTGCTTTTTTCACTGTTAGTGGAGAGATACTGACGCACTGCAGCAAGAGGTGACATTGTGCCTGTGGTAGCCTTGTCACCTTTAGGTGGTTGTGGTTGTTCAATCATTTTTTCCATAGCTTCCTGAAAGTTTGAACTTGTAGATTAGTGTACCAGATAAGTTACTAATGAGACAAAAACAAACAAAGTAGGTTACACATTTATACATAACTTATTTTGGTGAACTACTGTAATACATTAGCATGTATTGTAGTGCCAACTACATAATAAAATCACTTTCGGAACATATGTCCATGTAGCATGCCTATTGTATTGTCTATTTCCTCACATTCGTTGACATCTAAGGATAAAGAGACAGTGTTTAAAGTAGGATAAACATAGTATGACATCATTCATATCATGGGCAAACGGATATAAAACAAATATGCTATTTTATCATTGTGTGCGCACGTGAACATAACAACTAGAATACAGATCAAGACCAAAAGAATAGCCTTCATCTCTTTTAAACCATGTAAGGTGAAATGATACATTAAGACAATTGTATATAAAAGTGAACAGAGTAACTGACATTGGCTGCAAACCAAGTAGTTAAATGAACACATCACAGTACCAATCAGTTCAAAGGCAGGAGGAGTAAGGACTTACAACATCGGCTTGAACTGGTGTGCTCATGCCCTTCATCTTGCTGGTGTGGCAATCCTTGAAGATTTGCACTGCATTCGGTTCAGGTTCTTTTTGGTCCGCACAGGCTTTCCTCTGTATTTGGAACAAGTCAATATAGATATGATAATATCGCATAGAAAAAAGAAGGAAGTAGCATCTATTTACAAGAGCCTCACAGTGTGCAATATAGCTACGAGATCCTGTTGTCTGTTGGAATTTCACTTTAGAACGGTTGGTCCTGTTCTTCAAACAGTTAGCCTAGAAGAAGATACACTTGTAAGGCACATACATAAATACAAGTTCAATATGTGGTCTGATCAAATACATATAGCCTACCTGATACTTTGGACCAGACCAGTGTTTAACGATGGTTGTCCAGTCTTCATCTGTAATATATTCCACTGGAGATGTTTGAGCAATTTCATTGTTAGCCTTGCCTTCAAACTGAGATTTTCTAACGTGGTGCCGATACTGTCGCAGAGCAGACTGAAAAACATGAGTGCATGCTTGTTTAGTTGCATCATATTTTGGATCCAACTTGAACCTCATCTGTTGAAAAAGAATGTGAGTCTTATTAGGAGAAGCTAGAAAGTATGGGACAGAGCAAGACAATATTACTAATTGCGATGAATGACATTACTTACGGATAAATGGTCAAGGAAGGTGTTAAACCAGGTATTGTCTTTCTCATTCCTGTACTGGATCCATGTTGGGAGGATATGTGCATGACACCTAACGGCAACGGCTGCCTCTGATACTAACTTGGCTGACTCTGTAGCATCACGTGGACTTTTTAAACCTGCCTCAAAATGGATCTCCATTCTTCCTCCTTTAGATTCTGTTAATCTGTCAAGCATTATCCCTGATGTCTGTTTCCGCTTGCATCGTGGTGCTAGTTCAACAACGAATATGGAAAGTGTTAGTCTACATCAAACTGTGAGAGTACATATAAAGGAGCATGCAACTGCAACTTGACCCAGTCAGGTACCATCTTGGTGTTGATGCTCATGAGGTTCAACTTATCTTGCCAAGTCCTGTTGTGTTAGCAGTGCTTCGGAAGTAGTGTTAGGTGTGAAGGCAGCTTGGGAACTGGCCAGTTCCGGAGCAAACAAACGAGTAACTCGTTGAGATGCTGGTACAGTTGAAGCGGATGCTGCAGCTGGTGGAGCAGGTGATACTGCGTTTGTAGATTTAGCCGGTGGACTTGGACCTTCTACTGCACTATAAGTACTAGCAGAATCTGGACAACTGATCCTTTTTCGTTTCAGCCGACGAGTAACACCACTCCCTACTATATTATTTTCCTTTCTCTTTTTTGACTTTGCCATGTCAAGCCGTACCCACAACATAAAAGAATAAAATCGCTCTTCAGAACTCATTGATGCATGATACAGACAAGCAATACTTTGATGTAAGACAACCATATGAGGATGGAATATGTAAGAAAAACAGGACTACATGACATATTCATAGCTACAATGTGTAAACTAAGCAGAAGGATTTTCAAGAAAATAGAAGTAATGCAAGCTAGACACCATATGAAAGATGCAACCAATATTACTCTGCCAAGTTAAAAGTGTCTTGTCATAAGTGGCAATTCAAAAAATTAGAAGCGGTACAATGTAGAAATCAATGCAAGATGCAACCACTATCAAACTGCCATGTTAAAAGTGTCCAATCATGAGTGACTGATGCAGATTACACAACAACAACACTTTGATGTAAGAACATGGTATGATAGATAGATGCAGTGTATTCTAGACACAAAACGCCATGTCATATGCACATGTATAACGTATGAACTCAGCAAGTGCAGTTTAATCAAAATAGAAGAAATACAGGCTAGACAACATATGCAACATGAAACCAATTATCACACTGTCAACTTAGAGCAAGCACCTGCGATGGTGGAGTATGGGAGATGAACTCATCATGTAGACTTGGGACTTCAACTTCATTAGCAATAGTAGTGGCAAATCTAGAGAGTCTCTGTTTGCGCCAGTGCGGAGGACCACCAACATCCCCTAACTTACTCTTTTCCTTTCTATTTTCTGATATTGCCTTATGAGGTCAAAACCACAAGAAGATGAATAAAATTAGCTCTGCATAACTGGTCGATGCATGATACAGACGAACACTACTTTGATGTAAGGCAAGCGTAGGATAGGAGGATGGAGTATATACAAAAAAAGACAGCGTTTCATATTCACACGTACGATAGGAGGATGGAATATGTATGAAAAAACAGTAAGGGGAATGCATTTCAACAAAATTAGAAGGAATGAAAGCTAGGCACCATATGAACATGCAACCAATATCACTCTATCAGGTAAAAAGTGTCTCGTCATAAGTGCCATTTCAAGAAATTAGAAGCAGTACAAGCTAGAAGACAATGCAAGATGCAACCTACATCACAGTCCCAAGTTAAATGTGTCTTATGGGTAAGTGACCGTTGCAGGTATAAGTTGTAAGCTACACATATGCAATTCAACATAATCAGAAGCAATACAAACTAGACATCATACGGAAAACGAAACCACATATAACAATTCCAAGTTAGAGCAAGCACCTGTGATGATGGAGTAGGGGAGATGTGCTCATCAAGTAGATGTATGTTCTAGAAATAGGAACACGTGTCATATTCACAGGCATTATGTGTAAAGTAAGCAGATGCAGTCCAACAAAGTTAGAAGCAATACAAGCTAGACATCATACGCAACATGCAACCACATATAATAGCGCCAAGTTAGAGCAAGCACCTGTGATGGTGGAGTAGGGGAGATGTGCTCATCATGTACACGTATGTTCTAGAAACAGGAACACGTGTCATATTCACAGGCATTATGTGTAAACTAAGCAGATGCAATTCAACAAAGTTAGAAGCAATACAAGCTAGACATCATACGCAACATGCAACCACATATAATAGTGCCAAGTTAGAGCAAGCACCTGTGATGCTGGAGTAGGGGAGATGTGCTCATCATCTACACAACTATGTTGACTGTCTAGCCTTGCGTTGTCTTGCGAATCTTGTTGGGAGGATGGCGGAGTAGAATCTGTAGAGAACCTCCGTTTCAGTTGCTCGGAAGGACCACCATCATCCAATGCCTTGCCAATTTCCTTCAGCTTTATTGATTTTGCATTGTGAGGTCAAACCGACAAGAAAAAGGAATATAATTCCCTCTTCAGAACTCATTCATGCATGATACTGACGAACACTACTCTAATGAAAGGCAAAGTCATGATACAAGGATGAAATATGTACAAAAAATGGACGGCTTGACATATTCACACCTATGATGTGGTAACTAAGCAGAAGGAACTTCAACAAATTAGAAGCACTACAAAGTAGACACCATATAAAAGGTGCAATCAATATCACTCTGCCAAGTTAAAACTGTCTCATCATAGGTGGCATTCATCAAACTAGAAGCAATACATGCAAGAAATCATATTCAAGATGCAAACCAATATCACACAGCCAACTTAAAGGTGTTCCATGATAAGTGAATGATGCAGCATACACAAGAAGAGTAGTTTCATGTAAGAACATGGTGTGATAGACAGATATAGTATGTACCAAAAACAGGAAAGCATGCCATATTCACACGTATCATGTGTAAGCTAAGCAGATGCAGTTTACACTAATTAGGAGCAATACAAGCTAGACACCATATGCAACATGCAACCAGATATCACACTGCCAAGTTATAGCAAGCACCTTGGATGGTGGAGTTGGGGAGCGGAGACTTGGACCTTGTAATGCACTATCAGTAGAAGGAGAATCGGTACAAATGCTCCGTTTACGTTTCTGCAGAGGACAACCATCATCGCCTTCCTTACTCTTTTCCTTCCTCTTTCTTGATTTTGCCTTGTCAAGTCAAACCCGCAATAAAAAGGAATAAAATTTGCTCTTCAGAACTCAATGATGCATGATACTAACGAACACTACTCTGATGAAAGGCAAAGTCATGATATGAGTATGGAATATGTATGAAAAAATAGACGGCTTGACATATTCACACCTATGATGTACTAACTAAGCAGAAAGCACTTCAACAAATTAGAAGCACTGCAAACTAGACACCATATGAAAGGTGTAATAAATATCACTCTGCCAAGTTAAAACTGTCTCGTCATAGGTGGCGTTCATCAAACTAGAAGCAATACATGCTAGAAATCATATTCAAGACGCAAACCAATATCACACTGCCAACTTAAAGGTGTTCCATCATAAGTGAATGATGCAGGATACACAAGAAGAGTAGCTTCATGTAAGAACATGGTGTGATAGACAGATATAGTATGTACCAAAAACAAGAAAGCATGTGATATTCACACGTATCATGTGTAAGCTAAGCAGATGCAGTTTACACTAATTAGGAGCAATACAAGCTAGACAACATATGCAACATGCAACTAGATATCACACTACCAAGTTAGAACAAGCACCTTGGATGGTGGAGTAGGGGAGCGGAGACTTGGACCTTGTAATGCACTATCAGTACAAGGAGAATCGGTACAAATGCTCCGTTTACGTTGCTGTAGAGGACCACCATCATCGCCTTCCTTTCTATTTCTTGATTTTGCCTTGTCAAGTCAAACCCACACGAAAAAGGAATACAATTTGCTCTTCAGAACTCATTGATGCATGATACTGACGAACACTACCCTGATGAAAAGCAAAGTCATGATACGAGGATAGAATATGTACGAAAAAATGGCCGGCTTGACATATTCACACCTATGATGTGGTAACTAAGCAGAAGGCACTTCAACAAATTAGAAGCGCTGCAAACTAGACACCATATGAAAGGTGCAATCAATATCACTCTGCCAAGTTAAAACTGTCTCGTCATAGGTGGCGTTCATCAAACTAGAAGCAATACATGCTAGAAATCATATTGAAGACGCAAACCAATATCACACTGCCAACTTAAAGGTGTTCCATCATAAGTGACTGATGCAGGATACACAAGAAGAGTAGTTTCATGTAAGAACATGGTGTGATAGACAGATATAGTATGTACCAAAAACAGGAAAGCGTGTCATATTCACACATATCATGTGTAAGCTAAGCAGATGCAGTTTACACTAATTAGGAGCAATACAAGCTAGACACCATATGCAACATGCAACCAGATATCACACTGCCAAGTTAGAGCAAGCACCATGGATGGTGGAGTAGGGGAGCGGAGACTTGAACCTTGTAATGCACTATCAGTACAAGGAGAATCGGTACAGATGCTCCGTTTATGTTGCTGCACAGGACCGCTATCACCGCCTTCCTTACTCTTTTCCTTCCTCTTTCCTG
This sequence comes from Triticum monococcum, assembly GCA_034509565.1. Taxonomy (NCBI): domain Eukaryota; kingdom Viridiplantae; phylum Streptophyta; class Magnoliopsida; order Poales; family Poaceae; genus Triticum; species Triticum monococcum. The sequence goes on along the minus strand of CM067845.1, from coordinate 356,294,571 downwards.
ATTTTGCCTTGTCAAGTCAAACCCGCAATAAAAAGGAATAAAATTTGCTCTTCATAACTCAATGATGCATGATACTGACGAACACTACTCTGATGAAAGGCAAAGTCATGATATGAGTATGGAATATGTATGAAAAAATGGACGGCTTGACATACTCACACCTATGATGTGGTAACTAAGAAGAAAGCACTTCAACAAATTAGAAGCACTGCAAACTAGACACCATATGAACGGTGCAATCAATATCACTCTGCCAAGTTAAAACTGTCTTGTCATAGGTGGCGTTCATCAAACTAGAAGCAATACATGCTAGAAATCATATTCAAGATGCAAACCAATATCACACTGCCAACTTAAAGGTGTTCCATCAGAAGTGAATTATGCAGGATACACAAGAAGAGTAGTTTCATGTAAGAACATGGTGAGATAGACAGATATAGTATGTACCAAAAACAGGAAAGCGTGTCATATTCACACGTATCATGTGTAAGCTAAGCAGATGCAGTTTACACTAATTAGGCGCAATACAAGCTAGACAACATATGCAACATGCAACCAGATATCACACTACCAAGTTAGAGAAGCCACCTTGGATGGTGGAGTAGGGGAGCGGAGACTTGGACCTTGTAATGCACTACCAGTACAAGGAGAATCGGTACAAATGCTCCGTTTACATTGCTGTAGAGGACCACCATCATCGCCTTCCTTAATATTTCTTGATTTTGCCTTGTCAAGTCAAACCCACAAGAAAAAGGAATACAATTTGCTCTTCAGAACTCATTGATGCATGATACTGACGAACACTACCCTGATGAAAGGCAAAGTCATGATACGAGGATGGAATATGTAAGAAAAAATGGACGGCTTGACATATTCACACCTATGATGTGGTAACTAAGCAGAAGGCACTTCAACAAATTAGAAGCGCTGCAAACTAGACACCATATGAAAGGTGCAATCAATATCACTCTGCCAAGTTAAAACTGTCTCGTCATAGGTGGCGTTCATCAAACTAGAAGCAATACATGCTAGAAATCATATTGAAGACGCAAACCAATATCACACTGCCAACTTAAAGGTGTTCCATCATAAGTGACTGATGCAGGATACACAAGAAGAGTAGTTTCATGTAAGAACATGGTGTGATAGACATATATAGTATGTACCAAAAACAAGAAAGCATGTCATATTCACACTTATCATGTGTAAGCTAAGCAGATGCAGTTTACACTAATTAGGAGCAATACAAGCTAGACACATATGCAACATGCAACCAGATATCACACTGCCAAGTTAGAGCAAGCACCTTGGATGGTGGAGTAGGGGAGCGGAGACTTGAACCTTGTAATGCACTATCAGTACAAGAAGAATTGGCATATATGCTCCGTTTATGTTGCTGCACAGGACCGCCATCATTGCCTTCCTTACTCTTTTCCTTCCTCTTTCTTGATTTTTCCTTGTCAAGTCAAACCCGCAATAAAAAGGAATAAAATTTGCTCTTCAGAACTCAATGATGCATGATACTAACGAACACTACTCTGATGAAAGGCAATGTCATGATACGAGTATGGAGTATGTATGAAAAAATGGACGGCTTGACATATTCACACCTATGATGTGGTAACTAAGCAAAAAGCACTTCAACAAATTAGAAGCGCTGCAAACTAGACACCATATGAAAGGTGCAATCAATATCACTCTGCCAAGTTAAAACTGTCTCGTCATAGGTGGCGTTCATCAAACTAGAAGCAATACATGCTAGAAATCATATTGAAGACGCAAACCAATATCACACTGCCAACTTAAAGGTGTTCCATCATAAGTGACTGATGCAGGATACACAAGAAGAGTAGTTTCATGTAAGAACATGGTGTGATAGACATATATAGTATGTACCAAAAACAAGAAAGCATGTGATATTCACACGTATCATGTGTAAGCTAAGCAGATGCAGTTTACACTAATTAGGAGCAATACAAGCTAGACACATATGCAACATGCAACCAGATATCACACTGCCAAGTTAGAGCAAGCACCTTGGATGGTGGAGTAGGGGAGCGGAGACTTGAACCTTGTAATGCACTATCAGTACAAGAAGAATTGGCACAGATGCTCCGTTTATGTTGCTGCACAGGACCGCCATCATTGCCTTCCTTACTCTTTTCCTTCCTCTTTCTTGATTTTGCCTTGTCAAGTCAAACCTGCAATAAAAAGGAATAAAATTTGCTCTTCAGAACTCAATGATGCATGATACTGACGAACACTACTCTGATGAAAGGCAAAGTCATGATACGAGTATGGAGTATGTATGAAAAAATGGACGGCTTGACATATTCACACCTATGATGTGGTAACTAAGCAAAAAGCACTTCAACAAATTAGAAGCACTGCAAACTAGACACCATATGAAAGGTGCAATCAATATCACTCTGCCAAGTTAAAACTGTCTTGTCATAGGTGGCGTTCATCAAACTAGAAGCAATACATGCTAGAAATCATATTCAAGACGCAAAACAATATCACACTGCCAACTTAAAGGTGTTCCATCATAAGTGACTGATGTATGATACACAAGAAGAGTAGTTTCATGTAAGAACATGGTGTGATAGACAGATATAGTATGTACCAAAAACAGGAAAGCATGTCACATTCACACGTATCATGTGCAGTTTACACTAATTAGGAGCAATACAAGCTAGACACCATATGCAACATGCAACCAGATATCACACTGCCAAGTTAGAGCAAGCACCTTGGATGGTGGAGTAGGGGAGCAGAGACTTGGAGAATCGGTATAGATGCTCCGTTTACATTGTTGCAGAGGACCACCATCATCGCCTTCCTTCCTCTTTCTTGATTTTGCCTTGTCAAGTCAAACCCACAAGAAAAAGAAATAAAATTTGCTCTTCAGAACTCATTGATGCATAATACTGATGAACACTACTCTGATGAAAGGCAAAGTCATGATATGAGGATGGAATATGTACGAAAAAATGGACGGCTTGACATATTCACACCTATGATGTGGTAACTAAGCAGAAGGCACTTCAACAAATTAGAAGCACTGCAAACTAGACACCATATGGAAGGTGCAATCAATATCACTCTGCCAAGTTAAAACTGTCTCGTCATAGGTGGTATTCATCAAACTAGAAGCAATACAGGCTAGAAATCATATTCAAGACACAAACCAATATCACACTGCCAACTTAAAGGTGTTCCATCATAAGTGACTGATGCATGATACACAAGAAGAGTAGTTTCATGTGAAAGTGCGTTATATCGACTAGAGGGGGGGTGAATAGGCGATTTTTATGAAAGTCTTCAAAACGTGGAAGTTATGAAGACAAACAGAGTGAACAAGCCTATCACTATGCAGCGAAAGTTAGATTACACAACGCAAGCCATAGTCAAGTATACAATATAGTGAAAGCACAGTGACAAATAGCTTCAGTGTAATGAGGATCAGGTTGGAAGAAGTTATGAAGCCAAACAAATCGTACAGTCAAGTTGTGAAGACAGAAGATAAAGCAAGCATGCAATAGCTTCACAATGTGTACTGGTAAGTAAAGGGAGGCGAAGATGAAACCAGTGACACGTTGAAGACAATGATATGTTGGACCAGTTCCAGTTGCTGTGACAACTGTACGTCTGGTTGGAGCGGCTAGGTATTTAAACCAAAGGACACACAGTCCCGGACACCCAGTCCTGAACACGCAGCTCAGGACACCCAGTCCTCACCGTTTTCTCCTTGAGCTAAGGTCACACAGACCCCGCCCAATCACTATGGTAAGTCTTCAAGGTAGACTCCCAAACCTTCACAGACTTCGTTCACCGGCAATCCACAATTCCTCTTGGATGCTCAGAACGCGACGCCTAACCGTCTGGAGGATGCACAATCCTCAAGTGTAATAAGTCTTCAGATCACTCAGACAAGAAGACTTAAGTGATGCCCAATTACTCTGGCTCTGGGTGGTTAGGGCTTTTCTCCTCACTAAGGATTTTCTCTCAAGGGCTTCGAGGTGGGTTGCTCTAAAACGACAAAAGCCGTGCACTGAAATCTGAGCAGCCAACCGTTTATGGTTGTAGGGGTGGACTATTTATAGCCGCTTGGCAACCCTGACTTGATTTGTCCGAAATGACCCTGGGTCACTAAGGAACTGACACGTGTACTAACGGTCGGATTTTGAACTCTCACGGCAACTTTACTTGGGCTGCAAGTAAAGCTGACTTGTGTGACTCTGGACAAGATTTTCTCTCATTGTCTTCACTCGAAGACATAGGATTTGAATTAGGCATCACTTCAGTCATCCTGACTGGTTCTCTTGGACCCCACTTAACAATATGGTGGTTCCTATGACACAACATGAATAAAGTAAAACTACGAAGGATCTAAGTCTTCGAGTTCCAAAGGCTTCATGGGGAGTCTTCATATGTCATTGTCTTTGACATGAATGTCTTCATGAACCACCATTGTCTTCAATGTCTTCGTACATTTTTAGGGGTCATCTCTGGTAACAAAACCGAATCAATGAGGGACTTCTACCTGTGTTATCCTGCAATTCTCACAAACACATTAGTCCCTCAACTAGGTTTGTCGTCAATACTCCAAAACCAACTAGGGGTGGCACTAGATGCACTTACAATCTCCCCCTTTTTGGTGATTGATGACAAACTAGTTGAAGTTTTCAACGGGGAATATAATTTGTGAAATTGTAAAGGAATTGTCTTCATAAGCTGCAAGGGCTCCCCCTGAGGATCTGCATATTAGTGATTTGCTTCTGGAACGCGAATGTACATAGCAGGTTGTATTTGTGGGAATCCACTTCAACTTATGATGACAATCCATCATGCATGTAAAGATATAAGAAGATAATGATATGCATAATGAAAAATGGACGTCTGCGAAATGATATAAGTGCGGAAATTATCGTCGTACATGCGGAATTTATCTTCGCAAAAGCACAGTGGCAAACATAGTAGCAGACGACCATCAAGTTTAAGTGTCACAACTCAAAGAACCAAATGTAGCAAAACGAGAGTTGTAAGCACGAAGCAAAATATAATAAAGCACCCACCCTTATTATTGACCCGCTTGAAGACTATAAACATCATATGCTTCTCCCCCTTTTGTCAGTGATGACCAAAAAGGTTTGAAGACATAGAGTGTTCTACGCGTTCCCAGGCGCAGCAGGGTCGGTGGAGGCGTTTGGTGGAGCTGGCGAGCTTGGTGCAGTGACGACGCGCGCTGAAGAAGGTGGTGGTGATGTAGCGTCGTCTTCTTCCTCAATGATTTTTCCAGTCACTGTGGCAGCAGAGGAAGAGAACTCTGATTCTTCAAGCGACCGGGTTCCACGCAACACAGCTCTTCTGGGGGGTGTGGAGTCAAACTTGAATCTCTCTCTGAAGCCATCCTCTTGCAGTTCAGCTTCAGTGCACATCATTGTGAGGCCTTTCCAAGTGCGGTGACAGGTTTCATGTGCGACAAAGGCATTCTTGGTGGCCAGATTCCTGATGCGATTGACGTCTTGCATGATACTGCGCATCTGCCTTTTGAGCCAGTCGTGATGCCTATCTTGCTTTTGATGCAGAGCCACAAGAAGTTCACGGTCAGTGAGTGTACGAGCATGTTTCTTGGGTCTCTGTGCAGCTGTGCTGTCAGTGGCTTTAGTTGATGCAGGGGCACGTGTGGTGCCAGCCATTGGATAGACTCTGGAAATGGCTTCAACACCTTCATCATGCTGAGTGAAGCTCTGGTGTTCTGCATTCTGAAGACTTAATGGCTGCTTGGCAGGCTCAGGATAAATTGCTTCAGCAGAGGTCTCCACATCAGGTAAGAAGATTCTGTGGTTGCGGGCAGAGGGTTGATAGGATATGGCAGAGTGGAGCTTGATGAGCCTCATAACCCATGGAGCATAAATCTTCAAACCAAAGAGATCTGAGCCAGACGCTGCAAGTTGACGTATAAAGAGGTCCTGGGCATTGAAGCATTTGCCATGCAGGATGCAGAAGATGAGAGTCTTCATGGCACCTTCAACCTTGGCATATCGAGAGTGCCCCTTAATGGGCCATAGAGTCCGCCTTATGATGTGATAGATAGTTCTTGGCAGGTACTCTAAGTCTTCAACGAAGAACTCGGTTGGGTAAGGTGCGTCAGGAGGCAATGGCTTCATCATTGAGAGCATCTGACTCATATTTGGCTCAGGTCGCTGAAATATGCTCTCAACTGCTTCAACATGGAGTTTGCAGCCTTCTTCGAAGAGTTCGCCTGGAGTGGGTAGGCCGGTGAGCTCAATGATATCAAATGCATTGCCTTCATGATGGACGTTGCCGGTCATCCACTCCAGGACCCATGTCTTCGGATCTCTGTTGTAGCCCTTAATATGCAGAGTGGCATAGAATTGAAGCATGAGCTCTTTGTTCCAGTGCTCTTCATCTGTGATGAACGGCAGCAGACCCACTTGCTTGAAGCAATCAATGGCTTCTTCCAGACCAGGCAGACCAGCAACAGCTTCAACCTCGAGGCGCTGGTGGGGAAAGATGCGGCCTTGGTTGTATAGGATGCATGAATAGTAGTTGCGCTGTTGATGGCTCCAGAACCTGTCTGATGCAATCCGTTCCCTTGAATAAGGGTTCGTGGAGCTGTTGAAGAACATGTTATCTGCCCTGAAGCTGTTGATGTTGAAGGAGCCAGGAGCGGATGCAGGACCTGGGAACCTTGGCAGTCGTGGGATCGGCTTCTATACCTGGGGCCTGTGCGCAACATGATAGTTGAACTGTGGACCAGCAGCAGACTCAGGCACAGAACGGTCAGAGGCAGTAGCTTCAGTATCTCTTGAAGCTGTTGGTTGGTCGGGCTCCACAAATGCTTCAGTATTGGGAGTGGCAACCGCAGTGGTGTCAGCCTCATCACATGTAGTGAGAGGGATGGATTCAGGTACGTTCTCCTTGAGAACTTATTCTTGTTGGTGTGGGGGAGATGGAGCTTGAGGTTCTTCGCGCTCTTCTTCATGTTCTTCGGCTGATGTAGCCGGAATGTCGTCAGCAGTCTGAGCCCTTGGCCCTTTGCGAAGCCTACGGAATGCAGGCGATGCCGGTGGAGTTGCAGTGGGCTGGGGCTCATCCTCTTCCTCCTGCGGGCGATCTGCCCACGATGCATCTTGGGTGATTGGCATCAAGGGACGACCAATGCTGATCATTTCACTCGTTTCGAGCTGAGGAAGGACTGCATCACCTTGCACATTGTCTTGGAGACCAATGTCTTCAGCAGCGTTGGGGTCGGCTGCTGGAATGTCTTTAGCATGCAGAGCCTCTGTGAGAGCAGGCTCATGCACGGTCAGCTGACGATCTTCATGTGGAAAGCAAACGGAGAGGGGTTCGACTATCAAGGGCTCTGTGGGAGCAGCCCGAGACTTCTTGGTCTTGCGCTTCTTGGTGGTGGGGTCTGAAGGAGAGGCTTCAGGGTGTTTCCTCTTCCTTGCTTCAGCTTCGGCTGTCCTTGTCTTCTTAAGCTCTGAAGCAGTTGAGCGGTGCTTTGCCTTCGAGCCAGGCTTGGCAGTGGGGAAGACAATCGGAACAGCTTCTTGTCGTGGGGCCTCTTATTCAGCCATAGTGGACTTCTTTTTCTTAGCGGCCATCCTGGGGTCAATGCCGGGACGCCCAAGTGCCTTTCGCTTCTCAGCCTCATTGTAGGCCTGCATGCAGAGATCAGCCAAATTCTTCATGCGCTCACGTGAACCCCGAGCCTCTGCACGTTTCTGCATAAAGTTTTCCTTCAACTCGTGCAGCATGACTTTGAAGTCTTTGACTTCTTAGACGCTGAGCGTGGCCATGTTCTCCTTGAACTGAGCCTTTTCAAAATCTATCTTTTGCTTCAGTTCAACTATGTGCTGGGCAATTGCGAGTTCTGAAGCAATAGCTCCTTGGAAGGCTACGCTGAGGCCAATGGGCAGCTGCAGATCATCGAAGCTGATGTTGGGTGTATCAAACCACTCATCAATGAAGTTGTGGATGATTGCTGCATCGAACAGAGGCAGGTTGTTGAAGATTTCAGCCTCCTCCTTGCTCTTGATTAGCTGCTCAAGAGCGTCATCGACAAGATCGTCGTCACTTGACAGATCAATGGCCTCGCAGCGCAGAACAGCAGCGGCAGTGAGCTCTTTGCCAGTCTGTGGTTGATGCTTCTTGGCTTCTTGGGGCTTGGAGACTCGTGATAAGTCTTCAGACTGCACACTTGCTTCAGGAGGTGCAGTGGCCAATGGCTTCGCTCTGGAGATCTTGGGAGAAGCGGCTGGCTTGGAAGCTTTTGGCTTCTTCTTCATCTGCTTCGGCTCCGGAGCAGCAGGAGCGTCATCAGACCCAGTGTCTGCTGGAAGGTCGTTCACGGTAGTCCCTTGGACTAGAATGCGAGTGATGAGGCCTTCGAGATTGGCATACGGCCCGATGACATTGGGATTTTCGTCGCGTGTGCCATCCGCCCTTGGCTTAGAGGGACCAGGGTTGAAGTCCAGTCCAAACTCCTTCTTGGTTTGCTTCGCAGATCTCTGAGCAAATTGGAAGTTGCGCTTGAAGAGATTGTCATCGCGACACCAGAGAAGTGATGACGGATGTGCTTCAGCTGGCTGTGGTCCTCTGACCATGCATGGGTAGAAGCCTTGAGCAATGGCTTCGTCTCTGGACCGGGGTACGAGATTTTTGTACAAGGCATCTCCCCATGGCCTCTTGATGGCGCACTTCTCTGCATATTCTTTGGTGACAAAGCGGTATTGGAACCACTGTTCTGCCCAATATCTTCGAAGCCATTGGATTCGTGTCTTGCGCTGACCATAGCTCTCTTCAGGATCAGTTTGGTACATTTCTGCCAAATCTTCAGGCAGATCTTTAGACGTTTCACCACGTCTCTGTCTGCCTCCCTTCCTTGCTGGTTTTTGTGTTGCCATGAAGCTTAACTTGGAAGGCTTCAAGAGATTCAAAGTCTTCAAAGGCTTCCTTTTGCTTGACCAATAGGAACTTGCTTCGGGTGAATTGATGTGACGCTGTAGGAACTCTGCAAATGAATGCAGACTATGAGAACCAAAAGATTCTCCCACGGACATGTACCTGTGACAGCATTAAGGTGCGAGGGAAGGGGAAGAGGTCATATGCATTCTCAGAAGATTTTGAAGATAAATCAGTTTAGAAGATATTGACCTCATCATGTGAAGACATTCACTTTATAGACAAGAAGTTGGTTCCAGATTTGTACGAACCCATAGATCAGTACAAGTGAGGAATCTAGCTACTTCATGAAGAACAAGTGAATATACTAGGAAAGTTATGATATACAGATGAGAGGGATGAAACTTGTGTGAATGGAAACCTCTTTTGGCAGAAAGTGATGGAGCTATAGGATCAAAAGAGGCTGTAAAAAGACTTGTTATTTACCAGACTTGGAACTGCTAGATGAGGTGAGAGTTGAGGCCGAGCAGTTCGATCCTCCGTGCCCTAACTTGGCGATGGAAGACACCTAGGGCGACGGCGGAGAGACTGATGTCCGCTGTCGGCGTGAGAACGGCGTCGGAGAGGTTGCGGCGTGAAGCACTTCGTCGCCGGCGTCGTTGAGAGTTAGCGGTGGCGCTAGGGTTTGTGCGAGGGTGGAAGAAGAGATAATGACCGCAGTGAAACGTGTATTTATAGGGATATGGGTGGCACTGCGCTATTACTCAGGTGCCCCTGGCGATTCGCATCTGATCAGTACGTGGCCAGCATGCGGAATTGTGGGGGCAGTTTCACCCCACGCACGCCTGGTTTGTCGGGAGCCGTTCCTACTTCTCCGGATTTCGTGTTGATGAAAAAACATTGAGAGCTGTTTTAAAGTTTGTCTCTGTGTCTTCTTCTGACAAGGATGCAGTGAAGACATTCGACAGTTTCAATAGAATGCATATGACTTGGAGAGATAGAGTTTGAGGTAGGAAGCATGGAGAGGTTAGGGTCCGATCACATTCACTTAGTTCAAAAGATTCAAACAAGAAGACATAGCTATAAGTGAATGCTGTAGAGGACAGAACACCAGTACATATATAATCAACATAGTGAAGATAATCATGAAGACATGTTGAGATTGAAGCCAAACCAAATGTGAAGACATAGCAAATGTAATGCCATGAGTGAAACACTTCAAGCAGAAAAATTTGGTGGTGGCGCTACCCACCGTATAGGAAGTATTGGACCCAGACACGGCGCACAATTATCGTGGCGCTCCGAGGTCAAATTCCACGTTAATGTATTCACACTTTAGAATGTATGTCTTCATTGATTGAAGATATATGTTACTTCGTGTGTTGCACATCTAAGTCATCATCATGCATAAGTGTTAGGATGTGTGCCTGATCACAGGACATTTGAGGATTCCAAGATATTTAGCTCACACCGTAACTTGCAAAATCTCTTCATCCAAGGGCTTGGTGAAGATATCTGCCAATTGCTCTTCAGTGTTGACGTGTATGATATCAATGTCTTCCTTTGCAACATGATCTCTGAGAAAATGATGACGAATTTCAATGTGCTTTGTCTTCGAGTGCTGAACTGGGTTGTTGGCGATCTTGATGGCGCTTTCGTTGTCGCAGTAAAGTGGCACTTGCTTCAGATGAATGCCATAATCCTTGAGGGTTTGCTTCATCCATAGAAGCTGAGCGCAGCAGGATCCAGCAGCAATGTATTCAGATTCAGCAGTGGAGAGAGATACACAGTTCTGCTTCTTTGAAGACCAACAGACAAGTGATCGGCCCAGAAAGTGACATGTGCCTGATGTGGACTTCCGATCAACCTTGTCACCAGCGTAATCAGCGTCCGAAAATCCAACCAGATCAAACTCTGAGCCCTTTGGATACCATAACCCTAGAGTTGGGGTGTGAGCCAAATATCGAAGAATTCGCTTCACAGCTAAGTGATGCGACTCCTTTGGTGCCGCTTGAAACCGAGCACACATGCAAACACTAAGCATAATATCTGGCCTAGATGCACATAAATAAAGCAAAGAACCAATCATGGAGCGGTATACCTTTTGATCGAACTCTTTACCATTGTCGTCAGGACCCAGATGATGTTTGGCTGGCATTGGTGTTGTGAAGCCTTTGCAGTCTTGCATACCGAACTTCTTCAGGCAGTCTTTGAGATATTTCTCTTGAGATATGAAGATGCCATTGCGTTGTTGCCGTATCTGAAGACCGAGGAAGAATTTCAGCTCCCCCATCATAGACATCTGATATTGCTCTTGCATCATATATCCGAACTCCTCACTATACTTCTGATTGGTGTAGCCGAAGATAATGTCATGCATGTATATTTGGCACACAAACAGTTCACCATCATATATCTTTGTGAAGAGAGTGGGATCCAGGGAACCAGGTATGAAGACTTTGCTCTTTAGGAAGTATTTGAGTGTATCATACCAGGCCCGAGGGGCTTGTTTGAGGCCATATAGTGCCTTTTTGAGCTTGTACACCATGTCAGGATGTTTTGGATCTTCAAACCCAGGTGGTTGTGCAACATACACTTCTTCTTCAATTTTGCCATTGAGGAAGGCACTTTTTACATCCATTTGATACAGGATTATGTTGTGATGATTTGCATAGGCCAGCAGTATACGGATGGCTTCAAGTCTGGCAACAGGAGCAAATGTTTCATCGAAGTCAATGCCTTCCACTTGAGTATATCCTTGAGCAACGAGACGAGCCTTGTTTCTGACGACTTGGCCATGCTCATCTTGCTTGTTGCGATATATCCATTTGGTGCCTATTATGTTATGCTTCCGTGGATCAGGACGCTTAACCAACTCCCATACATTGTTCAGCTCAAATTGTTGAAGCTCTTCTTGCATAGCTTGAATCCATTCAGGTTCCATAAAGGCTTCATCAATTTTCTTGGGTTCTGTGATTGAAACGAATGCGAAGTGTCCGCAGAAGTTTGCCAGTTGAGTTGCCCTTGAACGAGTCAGTGGACCAGGTGCATTGATTCTATCAATTATTCTGTCAATCTGCACTTCATTGGCAACACGAGGATGTAGGGGTCGAAGACTTTGCTCTTGCTGATCTACGTTGTCATGGGGAGGAATGTCTTCAGGCTGAGCATTGTCTTCATGTGGATCAGGTGCTGAGATGATAAGTTCTTCTTCAGGACGAGCTTCAGAAGGTATAATTTCTCCAGTTCCCATTAGCTTGATTGATTCACTGGCTGGAACTTCATCTAGCACATCTGGTAGTTGCTCTCTTTGTGACCCATTGGTCTCATCGAACCGCACATCCACTGTTTCAACCACTTTGTAGTGAAATAGATTGAAGACTCTGTAGGAGTGCGAATCCTTTCCATATCCAAGCATGAAGCCCTCATGTGCTTTTGGAGCAAATTTTGAGGTGTGGTGAGGGTCCTTGATCCAGCATCTTGATCCAAATACTCTGAAGTAACTTACATTTGGCTTCTTGCCAGTCAGAAGTTCATAAGATGTCTTGTTCAGCAGCTTGTGAAGATATACACGGTTGATAGTATGGCATGCAGTGTCAATGGCTTCAGTCCAGAATTTTCTTGGTGTCTTGTACTCATCTAACATTGTTCTGGCCACCTCAATGAGTGTTCTATTCTTGCGTTCGACGATGCCATTCTGTTGTGGCGTGTATGGAGCTGAGAATTCATGAGTGATGCCCAATGTATCAAGATATGTGTCAAGGCCGGTGTTCTTGAATTCTGTGCCATTGTCACTTCTGATGTGCTTTATCTTGGCGCCATAATTGTTCATTGCCCGATTTGCGAAGCGTCTGAAGACATCTTGCACTTCAGTCTTGTAAAGGATTATGTGCACCCAAGTATATCTAGAGTAATCATCAACAATGACGAAGCCATAGAGGCAGACAGTAGTGGAGAAAGTTGAGTAGTGAGTGGGACTGAAGAGATCCATGTGAAGCAGTTCGAAGGGTTGAGTAGTGGTCATGATTGTCTTCAAAGGATGTTTTGCCCTTGTCATCTTCCCAGCTTCACAGGCACCGCATAAGTGATCTTTCTTGAACTTGACGCCCTCGATGCCTATGACATGCTTCTTCTTCGCAAGGGTGTGGAGGTTCCTCATGCCAGCATGCCCAAGTCTTCGATGCCAAAGCCAGCATTCTGAAGCCTTTGCGAGAAGACAAACTGCAAGCTGTGGCCCTGCTGAGAAATCTACCATGTACAAATCATCTTTTCGATACCCTTCAAACACTAGAGACTTGTCAGATTCCATTAGTACCAGACAACGATATTTTCCAAAGATTACAATCATGTTTAAATTGCAAAGCATTGAGACAGACATTAAGTTGAAGCCAAGGGATTCAACAAACATGACTTTATCCATGTGTTGATCCTTTGAGATTGCAACTCTACCTAGACCCAGTACCTTACTTTTACCAGTGTCAGCGAATGTGATGTGGCTCTTGTCAGATGGACGTAGGGTTGAGTCCATAAAGAGACTTCTTTTTCCAGTCATGGGATTTGTACACCCACTGTCAATAATCCATTCTGAAGACTCTGAAGTCACTGGTGTCATACCCTACAGTGCAGTTAGGGGGATAGGCTTCACGAAGAGTGTTGTGAAGCAAAAACATTTGACGAACCAGTGGATTATGAAAACTTAGATCCAGGTTAGGACAAGTAGGAAAAGTAGCATGCGATTCAGGTATGAAATACATAGTGATGCCATTCGGGCATTTGATCTTGCGCCCCACAAGATTTTTAAGGTCCCCAGCAATAGCATTAGAAGATTTTGGTTTTGTGCTGGAGACCTTTCCCTGCAAAAGAGAGTTAAGCTTTCTTAACCACCCACATCTTCAAGGGTGGCTTAGAAGAAATAAGTCTAAGTGCAGCATCTGAAAATTTTGGCTTTGGAGCCCTAGCAAACAGTCTAGCAGGTGGGCAATAGTACTCATAAGAATAGGCAAAATAGTTTTTGTTCATATGAGAATGACGGTTTGAAGAACTGCTCTCATATGCCTGAGCATGGTTTTCCTGCAAAACATTTGTGTTAGTGCGACTCAAATGAGTCCTCTGCCTGTATGAAGCCTTTGGACCATATGAAGCATTTGGTCTGAGGTTTGTCTTCTTCATGTGAGGTGTCATGAGGACATTCACAGGAAGATTCTCAAGACACGTTTTTGGAACCCAGATTTTCTTCATAGGCGGTCCATTCCTGCAGTTAGTACCAATGTACCTGGCAAATACTCCACCATTCTGATTCCTAAACAGTTTATAGTTTGCATCAAAGGATTCATCAATGATAATTGGATTAGCATAAGTGAAGCCAGATAGATTGGATGGATCTGCTGAGGATTCCTTTGCAGCAACCCATGTGGTTTTGGGGTACTGCTCAGGTTTCCAGTAAGAGCCATCTGCATTAATTTTCCTCACGAACCCAACACCCTCTTTCCTAGGGTTTCGGTTCAGAATCTGCTTCTTGAGGACATCACATAATGTCTGATGTCCTTTGAGACTTTTGTACATCCCTGTTTCAAGCAATGTCTTCAACCTAGCATTTTCATCAGCAATAGTAGTGGTATCCTCAGCAGAGGGGTTAGTTACCACTTCAACAGTTGAAGATATTGCAACAGCAGTAGCAGTGGAACATTCAGCAACAGAAATAGCATTATCACGCTCAATGCATTTAAGGCATGGTGGTTCAAATCCTTCCTGAGCAGAACTGATCTGTTCGGCTCGAAGTGACTCGTTTTCCTTTTGAAGATCTTCATGATCCGCTCTCAACTTCTCAAGATCTTGCTTCTTTTGAAGATAATCATAGGAAAGCTTTTCATGAGTAGTTGAGAGAGTCTCAAGACGATCTTCGAGTTCGTGATACTTAACATGAAGATTTTTTATGTCTTCAATTAAGGATTCAGAACGAGTCATTTCAGCACCCAACAGATCATCGCTTCTGGCTAACAGTTTTTGAATATGTTCCATGGCCTTGTGTTGTTCAGTTGCAATTTTAGCAAGTGTTTTGTAACTGGGTTTTGAATCACAATTAGAGTCATCGTCACTACATGTTTGATAGTGGGTAGTGCGTGTGTTTACCTTGGCACCACGTGCCATGAAGTAGTAGGTAGGAGTAGAGTCGTCCTTGTCATTTGCATCGGTGTTGGTGATGGAGTCATTGTCTTCAGTGTTGAAGATGGACTTGGCGACGTAGGCTGTAGCCAGACTTGCAATGCCTGAATCAGACTCCTCCTCAGACTCCACCTCTGCCTCCTCAGAAGCGGACTCCTCCTCTGAATCCATTTCCTTGCCAACAAACGCACGAGCCTTGCCAGATGAACTCTTCTTGTGTGATGAAGACTTTGAGGAAGACTTGGACGAAGACTTTGAGTATTTCTTCGTCTTCTTATCGTCAGAGTCATATTCCTTGCTCTTCTTCTTCTTTCTGTTCTCATTGTCCCACTGTGGACACTCAGAGATGAAGTGTCCAGTTTTCTTGCACTTGTGACATGTTTTCTTCTTGTAGTCATGCGCAAAAGCTTCATCATTCCTTGAGCTTGATCGTGAAGACTTTCTGAAGCCTTTCTTCTTGGTGAATTTCTGGAACTTCTTCACTAGCATTGCAAGTTCCCTTCCAATGTCTTCAGGATCATCCGAACTGCTGTCAGATTCTTCTTCAGATGATGACACAGCTTTTGCCTTCAAGGCACGAGTTCGCCCATAGTTTGGACCGTAGATATCTCTTTTCTCAGAAAGCTGAAACTCATGTGTGTTGAGCCTCTCAAGTATGTCAGACGGATCAAGTGTCTTGAAGTCTGGACGTTCTTGAATCATCAGGGCTAGGATGTCAAATGAACTGTCAAGTGATCTTAGCAGCGTCTTGACGATTTCATGTTTGGTGATCTCAGTGGCGCCGAGGGCTTGAAGCTCATTTGTGATGTCAGTGAGTCGGTCAAATGTGTGCTGGACATTCTCATTGTCATTTCGCTGGAAGCGGTTGAAGAGATTGCGAAGAACACTGATTCTCTGATCTCTCTGGGTTGAGATGCCTTCATTGACCTTGGAGAGCCAGTCCCAAACCAGCTTGGATGTCTTCAAGGCACTCACATGGCCGTACTGTCCCTTGGTCAGATGACCACAGATAATATTCTTGGCAGTGGAGTCTAGTTGAGTGAACTTCTTGACATCAGCCGCAGTGACACCTTCTCCAGCCTTGGGAACGCCGTTTTCGACGACATACCATAGGTCGATGTCAATGGCTTCAAGATGCATGCGCATCTTATTCTTCCAGTAGGGATATTCAGTTCCATCGAAGACGGGGCACGCAGCGGAGACTTTAATTATCCCTACAGTCGACATAGCTAAAACTCCAGGTGGTTAAACCGAATCACACAGAACAAGGGAGCACCTTGCTCTGATACCAATTGAAAGTGCGTTATATCGACTAGAGGGGGGGTGAATAGGCGATTTTTATGAAAGTCTTCAAAACGTGGAAGTTATGAAGACAAACAGAGTGAACAAGCCTATCACTATGCAGCAGAAGTTAGATTACACAACGCAAGCCATAGTCAAGTATACAATATAGTGAAAGCACAGTGACAAATAGCTTCAGTGTAATGAGGATCAGGCTGGAAGAAGTTATGAAGCCAAACAGATCGTACAGTCAAGTTGTGAAGACAGAAGATAAAGCAAGCATGCAATAGCTTCACAATGTGTACTGGTAAGTAAAGGGAGGCGAAGATGAAACCAGTGACACGTTGAAGACAATGATATGTTGGACCAGTTCCAGTTGCTGTGACAACTGTACGTCTGGTTGGAGCGGCTAGGTATTTAAACCAAAGGACACACAGTCCCGGACACCCAGTCCTGAACACGCAGCTCAGGACACCCAGTCCTCACTGTTTTCTCCTTGAGCTAAGGTCACACAGACCCCGCCCAATCACTCTGGTAAGTCTTCAAGGTAGACTCCCAAACCTTCACAGACTTCGTTCACCGGCAATCCACAATTCCTCTTGGATGCTCAGAACGCGACGCCTAACCGTCTGGAGGATGCACAGTCCTCAAGTGTAATAAGTCTTCAGATCACTCAGACAAGAAGACTTAAGTGATGCCCAATTACTCTGGCTCTGGGTGGTTAGGGCTTTTCTCCTCACTAAGGATTTTCTCTCAAAGGCTTCGAGGTGGGTTGCTCTAAAACGACAAAAGCCGTGCACTGAAATCTGAGCAGCCAACCGTTTATGGTTGTAGGGGTGGACTATTTATAGCCGCTTGGCAACCCTGACCTGATTTGTCCGAAATGACCCTGGGTCACTAAGGAACTGACACGTGTACTAACGGACGGATTTTGAACTCTCATGGCAATTTTACTTGGGCTGCAAGTAAAGCTGACTTGTCTGACTCTGGACAAGATTTTCTCTCATTGTCTTCACTCGAAGACATAGGATTTGAATTAGGCATCACTTCAGTCATCCTGACTGGTTCTCTTGGACCCCACTTAACAGTACGGTGGTTCCTATGACACAACATGAATAAAGTAAAACTACGAAGGATCTAAGTCTTCGAGTTCCAAAGGCTTCATGGGGAGTCTTCATATGTCATTGTCTTCGACATGAATGTCTTCATGAACCACCATTGTCTTCAATGTCTTCGTACATTTTTAGGGGTCATCTCTGGTAACAAAACCGAATCAATGAGGGACTTCTACCTGTGTTATCCTGCAATTCTCACAAACACATTAGTCCCTCAACTAGGTTTGTCGTCAATACTCCAAAACCAACTAGGGGTGGCACTAGATGCACTTACATCATGTAAGAACATGGTGTGATAGACAGATATAGTATGTACAAAAACAGGAAAGCATGTCATATTCACACTTATCATGTGTAAGCTAAGTAGATGTAGTTTACACTAATTAGGAGCAATACAAACTAGACACCATATGCAGCATGCAACCAGATATCACACTGCCAAGTTAGAGGAAGCACCTTGGCTGGTGGAGTAGGGGAGCGGAGACTTGGACCTTGTAATGCACTATCGGTAGAAGGAGAATTGGTACACATGCTCCGTTTATGTTGCTGCAGAGGACTGCCATCATTTCCTTCCTTACTCTTTTCCTTCCTCTTTGTTGATTTTGCCTTGTCAAGTCAAACCCGCAATAAAAAGGAATAAAAATTGCTCTTCAGAACTCATTAATGCATGATACTGACGAACACTACTCTGATGAAAGGCAAAGTCATGATACGAGGATGGAATATGTATGAAAAAATGGACGGCTTGGCATATTCACACCTATGATGTCGTAACTAAGCAGAAGGCACATCAACAAATTAGAAGCACTGCAAAGTAGACACCATATGAAAAGTGTAATCAATAACACTTTGCCAAGTTAAAACTGTCTCGTCATAGGTGGCGTTCATCAAACTAGAAGCAATACATGCTAGAAATCATATTCAAGACGCAAACCAATATCACACTGCCAACTTAAAGGTGTTCCATCATAAGTGACTGATGCAGGATACACAAGTGTAGTTTCATGTAAGAACATGGTGTGATAGACAGATATAGGAAAGCGTGTCATATTCACATGTATCATGTGTAAGCTAAGCAGATGCAGTTTACACTAATTAGGAGCAATACAAGCTAGACACCATATGCAACATGCAACCAGATATCACACTGCCAAGTTATAACAAGCACCTTGGATGGTGGAATAGGGGAGCGGGGACTTGGACCTTGTAATGCACTATCAGTACAAGGACAATCGGTACAGATGCTCCATTTGTGTTGCTGCAGAGGACCACCATCATCGCCTTCCTTCCACTTTCTTGATTTTTCCTTGTCAAGTTAAACCCACAAGAAAAAGGAATAAAATTTTCTCTTTAAAACTCATTGATGCATGATACTGACGAAAACTACTCTGACGAAAGGCAAAGTCATCATACGAGGATGGAATATGTACGAAAAAATGGACGTCTTGACATATTCGCACCTATGTTGTGGTAACTAAGCAGAAGGCACTTCGACAAATTAGATGCACTACAAACTAGACACCATATGAACGGTGCAATCAATATCACTCTGCCAAGTTAAAAACGTCTTGTCATAGGTGGTGTTCATCAAACTAGAAGCAATACAAGCTAGAAATCATATTCAAGACGCAATCCAATATCACACTGCCAAATTAAAGGTGTTCCATCGTAAGTGACTGATGCCGGATACACAAGAAGAGTAGTTTCATGTAAGAGCATGGTGTGATAGACATATATAGTATGTACAAAAAACAGGAAAGCATGTCATATTCACACGTATCATGTGTAAGCTAAGAAGATGCAGTGTACACTAATTAGGAGCAATACAAGCTAGACACCATATGCAACATGCAACCAGATATCACACTGCCAAGTTAGGGCAAGCAACTTGGATGGTGTAGTAGGGGAGCGGAGACTTGGACCTTGTAATGCACTATCAGTACAAGGAGAATCGGTACAGATGCTATGTTTACGTTGCTGCAGAGGACCGCCATCATCGCCTTCCTTACTCTTTTCCTTCCTCTTTATTGATTTTTCCTTGTCAAGTCAAACCCACAAGAAAAAGGAATAAAATTTGCTCTTTAGAACTCATTGATGCATGATACTGGCGAAGACCACTCTGATGAAAGGCAAAGTCATGATACAAGGATGGAATATGTACGAAAAAATGGACGTCTTGACATATTCGCACCTGTATTGATGTAACTAAGCAGAAGGCACTTCGACAAATTAGAAGCACTGCAAACTAGACACCATATGAACGGTGCAATCAATATCACTCTGCCAAGTTAAAACCGTCTCGTCATAGGTGGCGTTCATCAAACTAGAAGCAATACATGCTAGAAATCATGTTCAAGACGCAATCCAATATCACACGGCCAACTTAAAGGTGTTCCATCATAAGTGACTGACGCAGGATACACAAGGAGAGTAGTTTCATGTAAGAACATTGTGTTATAGACAGATATAGTATGTACAAAAAACAGGAAAGCATGTCATATTCACACGTATCATGTTTAAGCTAAGCAAATGCAGTTTACACTAATTAGGAGCAATACAAGATAGACACCATATGCAACATGCAACCAGATATCATACTGCCAAGTTAGAGCAACCAACTTGGATGGTGGAGTAGGGGAGCGGAGACTTGGACCTTGTAATGCACTATCAGTACAAGGAGAATCGGTACAGATACTACGTTTACTTTGCTGCAGAGGACCTCCATCATTGCCTTCCTTACTCTTTTCCTTCCTCTTTCTTGATTTTTCCTTGTCAAGTCAAACCCAAAAGAAAAAGGAATAAAATTTGCTCTTCAAAACTCATTGATGCATGATACTGACGAACACTACTCTGATGAAAGGCAAAGTCATGATACAAGGATGGAATATGTATGAAAAAATGGACGGCTTGACATATTCACACCTATGTTGTGGTAACTAAGCAGAAGGCACTTCAACAAATTAGAAGCACTGCAAACTAGACACCATATGAAAGGTGCAATCAATATCACTCTACCAAGTTAAAACTGTCTCGTCATAGGTGGCATTCATCAAACTAGAAGCAATACATGCTAGAAATCATATTCAAGACGCAAACCAATATCACACTACCAACTTAAAGGTGTTCCATCGTAAGTAACTGATGCAGGATACACAAGAAGAGTAGTTTCATGTAAGAACATGGTGTGATAGACAAATATAGTATAGTATGAACCAAAAATGGGAAAGCGTGTCATATACACACGTATCATGTGTAAGCTAAGCAGATGCTGTTTACACTAATTAGGAGCAATACAAGCTAGACACCATATGCAACACACAACCAGATATCACACTACCAAGTTAGAGGAAGCACCTTGGATGGTGGAGTAGGGGAGCGAAGACTTGGACCTTGTAATGCACTATCAGTACAAGGAGAATCGGTACATATGCTGCCTTTATGTTGCTACAGAGGACCGCCATCGTCGCCTTCCTTACTCTTTTCCTTCCTCTTTCTTGATTTTTCCTTGTCAAGTCAAACCCACAAGAAAAAGGAATAAAATTTGCTCTTCAAAACTCATTGATGCATGATACTGATGAACACTACCCTGATGAAAGGCAAAGTCATGATACGAGGATGGAATACGTACCAATAAATGGACGGCTTGACATATTCACACCTATGATGTGGTAACTAAGCAGAAGGCACTTCAACAAATTAGAAGCACTACAAACTAGACACAATACGAAAGGTGCAATCAATATCACTCTGCCAAGTTAAAACTGTGTCGACATAGGTGGCGTTCATCAAACTAGAAGCAATGCATGCTAGAAATTATGTTCAAGACGCAAACCAATATCACACTGTGTTGGGACCGGGTTTTCGGGAAATTAATTTCCCAGAGAATGGCCCTTGTGCTCACCAGCCCCAGGATTACTGTTAGCTGATGAGACACCAACTTGATATAGAAACTCCAAGCAAAATACAAAATGTGTAGTACAAGACCATCCTGGCCTATGAGTACGACAAATGGTTTCTAGTGGTTTATGGCGGAAGCGGTTTGTGGTTTATCAGTGTCTATGGGACTCCATTTCCCACAGGAACAGCTGACCTGGATAACTCCTATCTTCGCGAGGCTACTATCACCATTGCGTCGGTTTCGGGGCTGTCATCGCAACGCTCCTCTCCATGCAAGGAATCTAGCCAAGACAATAGCCAGGGACAAGCCAGTGAGTACTTTTGAATGTACTCACAAACATTATGAACACAGGTATAATAGAACAAATGATAATCATGCTCTGAAATATTCTATGATCACATGTCCGTTACAAAATACACATCCCTGATGCACGCAGCAGGTTATTCATCTACAACATGAATATGCCGTAAGGGAGTAGAAACAGAATGCACTAATCGGGTGTCTGAAGCGATGCCTCTAAAGGATAATAATATAAAGCATGCCTCAGTCGGGCGTCTGAGCGACGTCACATAAATGGCTTATATAAGCGATAAGTAGCAAACGTGCCACAGTCGGGCGTCTGTGTGACACCACATAAAGGGCTTATAGGGTAAATAAATAACAAGCATGCCACAGTCGGGCGTCTCAGCGATGCCACATAAAGGGCTTTATAATGTAAATGAATAACAAGCATGCCACAGTCAGGTGTCTCTGCGACACCACATAAAGGGCTTATAAAGTAATCTGAATGACAAGCATGCCATAGTCGGGCGTCTCCGCGAGACCACATAAAGGGCTTATATGAGAATAATCATAGTGAATATCCATGAGGTAGAACCGTCCCAGGGATACTCTGTAATTCAAATAATGTAAATGGTTAGTCCATAATAATAGTAATCATAATCATCATGAGTCACATGTCATGATCCATGTTTTGGTTTAGCCATCTTTCCTCCGAAGACCGACACTAAGACCGACACTTGACCCATCCCAGACTGTAGTCCTTAACCATGGACACGGCTATTCGAATAGATATAATCTCTGTAGAGGGTGTACTCTTTACCCACGAGCAACGGATTCCTTTAGTCCATCGGGAATAATTCCTCCTACGGTCTTTTAATTGAAAACATGCCTGACCACACACACCAGCCTAACTTACCGGTGTTCGGAAATCACCCATGACACCCGTTAAGCGAAACTCTAAGTGGGGAGGCTACAACCTCGACTAGCATGGGATCACAAAATTTATAACATGCGCAAACTAGGGGAGCTACCCCCTCGGCTACAACTGGAAACACCAATGCCCCCGGACCAGGTGGCATGCCTACCGGATGCAGCTGGTATCTTCCACCATGGCCTCTCTGTATGATGTGTGCTAGGAAAGGGGTTGACAACTTACTGAACCATACCCGACCTATGGCAGGGACAAGTGGTAGTACGAAGCAAGTATGGGGGTTACTGGAACAAGACTCGATCTATGGTCGACTCAGGAGGTTAAAGCATTACCTGCATGATAAGCATAAGAAGTATATTTCATACCAATCAGACAGAATCACCGCTCATCGTACCCCACCATGCCTTACCAGACATAACTGTCTCGACGATGAACTAGGGACAAGCTCGTGTCTACCCAAGACAGAGGCTTTCCCGGATTCCTTCCGTTAGGCATGAAAGGCATACGAGGATGACTACTATAACAAACATATCGAAGCCAACAACACGGAATCATCAATATGCACTTATGAGTATGATCATATCATCGCATAAAATAACGAAAACTTCGAGACAAGGTGGTGTTGTAACTGTATCAAACAACACACAACAATATTATACCAGGGTTCAGAATGCTTGCCTTCAAGAGTATGCAAGTGGGGGTGCACTTTTGAAAGTTGCTTCCTTCTTCAAACATCCTATTTAAGAAAATTCAAATTAACACATAGTTTCAAAACAGTACAAAAAGTTGTTTGGAAAATTCTCAAATAAATATGAAAATAAACTAGACAAAATTTGAGAAACAACAGAAAAAGAATCAAGTCAATTGGACTTATATTTAAAAGGTTATAGGCAGTCAAAGTTTAGTAAAAATCTGTTTTTAATAAAAATCAGAAAAAGAAAACGTTTCGGGGAGCTTACGCTTTCCTCTTAGCGAATACGTATTCTGTGGAATACGTTTCCTCTTAAACCGGTGCGGGTCGTCTCTAGGTCACTGAGAGTGGGTCCCTTGGGCCCACTGGTCAGGTTTGACCAGTCGCCCGCACCTTCTTCGTCCTCTGTCCGAGCGAAGATGGGGTTCCGGCGATTGCCGTCAACGAACGGCGGCTCCCCACTGTGTTTCGAGGGCAGGGATGGATCCGCCAGTCCAGTGCGGTCCTCCCAGTGGTCGAGAGGGTGGCGGGGACGAAGGGAGTCGCCGGCGGCGAGCTTTGCGGCGGACAACAACTTGTGGTGGATTGGGGTCTTGGGCTATGATGGCTCCCAATCGTGTTTGAGAGGTGCGGTGGCTCCGCAGGATCGAGGGGAATAGGATGGGAGCATGGGAGGGGTTAGGGGCCTCGGCCTTGGCCGGATTTTGCCGGAGCATGGCAGCGGCCGAACCTGCCGGAGTTGGGGGAGAGGATGGCCTCTGACCAACTGGGGAGGAAGGGGGGCTTCCTACTACTCGAACAAGGTTGCTGACGAGCCTAGGCGTGATGGGAGGGGCTATTACAGCCCAGAGAGGTCGGTTCCCGCGGCGGCCGTGGATAGGAACGGTGAACCGCCGTTCTATAGCAGGCAGGGCGACGTGGCAGCGACGGGCGCTAGCGGACGGGCTCGAGGATGGGCTCGAGCTGTTCTAGAGGGCAGATGGCGGGCTGGAGTGGCTCGGGCGGCGCCGTCCATGGCAGAGGCCTGCTGCGGCCGTCGGCGGCTTGCGGTGGTGGCGCTGTGGAGTGCCAGGAGGGGACTAGGGCAGCTCTGTGGCGAGGGAAGGGTGGGGGCGCACTGGTTGCGAGCGGGAATGGATCAAAACGGGCACGGGGAGGCGGCAGTGGGACGCGACGACTCGGGCACACGCATGTGCAAAACGCGCGCTCTGGCCGCGCCTAGAGAATGCATGCAAGGTGCTCGACAAAATGCCAAGGCATGCCAGGAGGCTTGGATGAAGCTAGTAGTTAACAGGTTTAGGTTAGTGGAGGCTAGGAGATTAGTGGACATGCTGGTTAGTCAAAGCAAGCAGGTCCAACATGCAAACTAAAAATTATGCCAAATCTGGCCATGCACACAAGGTGTTTGACAGAATGCCAGGGGCTTCTAGGCATTTCCTCTGGTGGCAAAAAACTCCAGATCGTAGTCTCTTTAGATGTAGGTGATGGTGGCAAGGTTAGTTTGGCAAGAGCAGAAACTTGTTAGTGCAAGTTTTTGAGAAAACCAAATCTGGACAGAAAGAAAAGGGCATTATTGCATGTACTTAAAATCCTCCAATGGGCCCAATCTTCTAAACTTAAGGGTTTGGTAGAGTGGTCTCCAAGTAGGAGAAAGATCATGGGAACTAGACCAAAACAAAATAGGGTTGCAGTAGAAAACACCCAACTGGACCAGAGAGCAAAAGAGGATGATTTGCTCAAATTTTTCAAAGAGCACCAGTGGGTTTTTGCATAAAATTGAGTTATACACTACTAATAACATCCCCTAATTTTGGTGGAAGCTTTAAATAAATATTTAAATAGGTTGTAGTGCAATTTTACAAACTGGACCAGATTTGAAAACTTGGGGTAGAGCTCAAAATTTCCAAATGACTAAAAGAGAATTTTTTGCATAAAAGTGATGTGGGAGCATCCCATGACATCTCCAAATATTGGTGAAACCTATAACTAATTTTATCAAAGGGTTGTGGTGCAAAATAGGCTCCAAAACTTATGAAAATCCATTTTTAAAGAAATAAAGCCCAGGGAAAATAATTATGTAAATAAATCCACTGATAAAAGAAATGTTTTTCTTGAGAGGGTAAACAAGTCCAACAATATTTTTGAAAAGTTTTCACTTGTGGTGAAAACTCCACAATATCAAAGAAAAGAGTGGTTCTGAAATCAAAAGATAAATCCACAAAATAAAAATTTAATTTCCTTGCAAAATTTTAATAAACAAATCATGGTTAAATTTTTTTGGGGTGTTACAACACTACCCCCCTTAAGAAAAATCTTGTCCTCGAGATTTGCTAAGGGCTGCTTTGAAAAAGAATTACTCCTACTATCTCAAAGTAATATTACAAAAATAACCATCCTACCCATTTAATAAAATGTGGCTACAGTGAATGGGCAAATAAGTGGTGTAAAACTACAGTGTGGAATACTGGCAATGCATGGAAAAATCCATGGTTGGGGGGAAAACGAGATATTTCTACTTTTGGTTACAGAAAATTTAGAATTAAATTCTAAATTTCTAAATTACGCTGGTCGCACCCGAGAGCACAGTGCTCTCTCTGGCTGACGGGTGGACCCAGGGCCCACTGTCAGTCTCTTCTTCTTCCTCTGGCTCTCTCTTCTTCCCCTCTCGTGCACTTTCCGCGCTTTCTCCACCGGCGACATCTAGCGTGTAGGGCATCTAGGCCGTACTGTGGTAGTGAGCGGCGTGCTAGCTATTGGTGCAGCGTGCACTCACCTCGCGGGCCAGTGCGCTGTCGGCACTGCTCGCGGATTCGCCTCCGAACACCGATGATCGAGCAACGAGCGGCGCGGGTGAACTTCACCCACCGTACACCGATCTCGAGCTATAAAATGACCGAGGTGCTCCTTTCTTCTTCCTCGCACCTAGCCTTGCTTCTCCTTCTCCTTCCTCCTCCTCCATTTCTGTTTGCAGGAGCTCGAGACGAGGCTCTAATGGCGGAGGTGGTGCCGGACTGGTACATTATCCTGGTGTGCGTAGGGTTCGCGGCATTGCTGGGGTTCTCCATGCTCTTGTGCGCGATGATCCTCGATGATCGTCGTGATGCTGCCGCTCGAGTGTTAGCTCTCCGTGGTGGCGGTGATCATGAGGATTAAGTGCGGTGTCGGGTGCTAACTGCTGTCAGTGTGTTGTAAGCAACTTGCACCCGAATAATTACCCACAATTCTCTCCTTCAGAGACTGTGGTGTGTTAGGGAGGTGATCAGTTAGGTGCAAAAAGTGCACGTGGATTTGCAATTAGTGCATGGGGTCGGGTGGTTGTGGTTGTGAGCCTGCTGTTGTGGTGCTGCGTGAATAAAAATCTATGTCGTGAAGAGATGTATGTTGCAACAACTCAGGAAAAAAAATCTCACTTCAGAATTTATCACGAGTGAAATTAGTTAATCAAAATTAACAGTAGTAAAAACTACTCACATTAATTGAAACCAATTATTTAATCCATCGCACAAATTTAGGATACCATGCATAAGTTGCAATACATAACTAGACGCTGGGACAATAAATATAGCAGTGATGTCTACAATGAAAACGACAAATGGTCAGGGTCCTAAGAAAATGTCTCTGGTACTGGGGCACACTCTTCTTCTATCGGGGAAAGCGGATTGACTAGTCGACGAATGCGTCTCTCCTGGTCGGGCCTCAGTGGTCTGCCGATGGCGATCTGAGGATTTAAATCAGCGAGGCTCTGCAGATAACCCATTACTCGCTGGGTCAAATGCTCTAGAGCGATGACATACTGGGCAAGGTTGGCCAGTACTGGGTCTCTCTCAATTCGTCCACCGGGAAACGATGCTACTTCTCTGGGTGCTGCGTGACTCGGGAAGTAATAATACCTTTGTTCACTGGCATAGGGTACCGTGAATCGAAGGCGAGCAAGCGCTTCGTACGCAGCAGCTTCTATGGCCATTTGCGGGGTCGACATGTATTTCCCCACGAAACAGACTTCCGTTGGTTCTTGGTTTGGGTTCGCGGGAGGGATGTGCACCACTGCCCAATATTTCAAGGTGGATGGGGTGATCCTCGATTTGAGCAACTCGTACTGGGGTGGATGGATAGAACTCATGGTACTGCAGGTAAAGTCCCACAATATTTTAACAAAACTACCTGGGGTTGCATCTGGAGTTCTCAAATAGATACTAGGGCTCGGCATGGCAAAGAAATGGCTGTGAGAGTTGTGCACAAGGTGAGGGGTACTGGGCAAGGTCACGAGGTGGCCTTTTATATAGCACCTCGGCTGGGTCATTTATCACGATGCGGGCAACTAGTTTGTCAGTTCTGCTCTTATGGGGTCGGGGTCAATGCCATAGATACACATATCTCACGAAAGTGACGTATTACTGTGGGTGTCGTCGGGGTGGTTTTTGGTAGCTACGCCCGGAATTAAAAATGTAAACGCACGCCAACATCCTTATGCATGGCTACTATTCAAAAATAGGGGCGCATAAGCAGACAACATTTAATTACGGCGATACAAGATCACACAATTACCGGGTGTGGACATACTACGACTCGGTACTACTCGAGTGACTTAGTCTACCTCGTTTATATCTAAGCGGGCGTGCCTCATGGACGTCGAGGCTTCTCCACGGGTTTCATCGTCGTGGTTAGCTAGAGGGGGTTGAGGAGCTGCAGGGTCGGGGTAGCGTTGATGACCATCATGGGGGTTCTTGGCCACGATCCCGTTGGAGCGTGTTCCCAAAAGGCGACGAAGCACTTCTGGGGACACCAAAGCACCTTGGTCGATGGCCGGGGCAGACCTCAAGGACTCGATCGGTTGTCCAAACAGCACGACTGGGTTGTCGGCATCAGGCTCATCTCCTCCTCTTGCCGGGGCTCGGCCAACTAGTTCTCCACGAGCTGCGATCAGATCAAGGGTGATTTGGTCGAATAGTTCCTCTAGTGCACTTACATAGCGCACCAGATGCAACAATGCAGGATCCGTCTCGTGATCTCCGTTGGCAACCTGGGGTGGCCTACCATACCCGTCACGGTTGGGGTAGTAGTAGAACGAGCGACAGTTAACTATGGGCGACAAGTGCCAGAGTTGAACTATAGCCTCTCGAGCAGTTAGTTGGATGGCTTGTGGCTCAAAGGAAATTGTCCTTCCGGTGAACCTGTAGGGCCGTTCTGGCGATAGACCCCTACCATAGACGTGCACAGTGGCCCAGAATTGACGGCTCTCACCGCTCATGGGCCCTTGGTACACAACATATTCTGGGGGCTCTTCTAATGCAAAGGCACGGTGGGTGAGGTTTGCTAGCACGGTCACAAAACCTCCAAGGTTGGTTGCTGTGGTCTCATTGTGAACGATGGGTCCGGGCATTTAGCTCGGTTTGGGGTAGAGGCAGTGCTGTGTTGGGTTGAGGCTAGTGTGCCCTTTTTTATAGAAAAAGGCGACAGAGTCTTCCTTCGCACGCTTGCGAATGGGACATTTTAGGTGTCGGTCACTGGCGCGTGATCGACAGGCTAGGCTGATAGGTTGGGCACCGACTGCCAAAAGGTGTTGGGGTCACTGTGTGGCTATCTTACACGAGAAGCTTGGCCGGGGTTAGGTTAAGGTTCGGTGGGTTGGTTAACCTAGGTTTTTCGACCTGGCTAAGATAAGATTCGCCAATGGTCAGCCTGGCTCTGATACCAAGGTTGTCAGGACCGGGTTTTCGGGATATTAATTTCCCAAAAAATGGCCTTTGTGCTCACCAGCCCCAGGATTACTGTTAGCTGATGAGACACCAACTTGATACAGAAACTCCAAGCAAAATACAAAATGTGTAGTACAAGACCATCCTGGCCTATGAGTACAACAAATGGTTTCTAGTGGTTGATGGCGGAAGCGGTTTGTGGTTTATCAGTGTCTATGGGACTCCATTTCCCACAGGAACAACTGACCTGGATAACTCCTATCTTCGCGAGGCTGCTATCACCATTGCGTCGGTTCCGGGGCTGTCATCGCAGGCTCCTCTCCATGCAAGGAATCTGGCCAAGACAATAGCCAGGGACAAGCTAGTGAGTACTTTTGAATGTACTCACAAACATTATGAACACAGGTATAATATAACAAATGATAATCATGCTCTGAATTATTCTATGATCACACGTCTGTTACAAAATAAACATCCATGATGCATGCAGCAGGTTAGTCATCTACAACATGAATATGCCGTAAGGGAGTAGAAACAGAATGCACCGATCGGGTTTCTGAAGCGACGCCTTGAAAGGATAATAATATAAAGCATGCCTCAGTCGGCGTCTGAGCGACGTCACATAAAGGGCTTATAAAAGCAATAAGTACCAAACGTGCCACAGTCGGGCATCTGTACGACACCACATAAAGGGCTTCTAGGGTAAATAAATAACAAGCATGCCACAGTCGGGCGTCTCAGCGACGCCACATAAAGGGCTTTATAAAGTAAATGAATAACAAGCATGCCACAGTCGGGCGTCTCGGCGACACCACATAAAGGGCTTATAAAGTAATCTGAATGACAAGCATGCCACAGTCGGGCGTCTCCGCGACACCACATAAAGGGCTTATATGAGAATAATCACAGTGAATATCCAGGAGGTAGAACCGTCCCATGGATACTCAATAATTCAAATAATGTAAATGGTTAGTCCATAATAATAGTAATCATAATCATCATGAGTCACATGTCATGATCCATGTTTTGGTTTAGCCATCTTTCCCCCGAAGACCGACACTAAGACCGACACTTGACCCATCCCAGACTGTAGTCCTTAACCATGGACACGACTATTCGAATAGATATAATCTCTGCATAGGGTGTACTCTTTACCCATGAGCAACGGATTCCTTTAGTCCATTGGGACTAATTCCGCCTACGGTCTTTTAATGGAAAACATGCCTGGCCGCACACACCAGCCTAACTTACCGGTGTATGGAAATCACCGATGACACCCGTTAAGCAAAACTCTAAGTGGGGAGGCTACAACCTCGACTAGCATGGGATCACAAAATTTATAACGCGCGCAAACTAGGGGAGCTACCCCCTCGGCTCCAACCGGAAACACCCATGCCCCCGAACCAGGTGGCATGCCTACCGGATGCAGCAGGTATCTTCCACCATGGCCTCTCTGTACGGTGTGTGCTAGGAAAGAGGTTGACAACTTACTGAACCGTACCCTACCTATGGCAGGGACAAGTGGTACTACGAAACAAGTATGGGGGTTACTGGAACAAGACTCGATCTATGGTCGACTCAGGAGGTTAAAGCGTTACCTGCATGATAAGCATAAGAAGTATATTTCATACCAATCAGACAGAATCACCGCTCATCGTACCCCACCATGCCTTACGGGACATAACCGTCTCGACAATGAACTAGGGACAAGCTCGGGTCTACCCAAGACAGAGGCTTTCCCGGATTCCTTCCGTTAGGCATGAAAGGCATACGAGGATGACTACTATCACAAACATATCGAATTCCAACAGCACGGAATCATCAATATGCACTTATGTGTATGATCATATCATCGCATAAAATAACGAAAACTCTGAGACAAAGTGGTGTCGTAACTGTATCAAACAACACACAAGAATATTATGCCAGGGTTCAGAATGCTTGCCTTAAAGAGTATGCAAGTGGGGGTGCACTTTTGAAAGTTGCTTCCTTCTTCAAACATCCTATTTAGGAAAATTCAAATTAACACATAGTTTCAAAATAGTACAAAAAAGTTGTTTGGAAAATTCTCAAATAAATATGAAAATAAACTAGACAAAATTTGAGAAACAACAGAAAAAGAATCAAGTCAATTGGACTTATATTTAAAAAGTTATAGCCAGTCAAAGTTTAGTAAAAATATGTTTTTTAATAAAAATCAGAAAAAGAAAATGTTTCGGGGAGCTTACGCTTTCCTCTTATCGAATACGTATTCTGTGGAATACGCTTCCACTTAAACTGGCGCGGGTCGTCTCTGGGTCAGTGATAGTGGGTCCCTTGGGCCCACTCGTTAGGTTTGACCAGTCGCCCATGCCTTCTTCCTCCTCTGTCCGAGCGAAGGCGGGGTTCCGGTGATTGCCGTCGACGAACGGCGGCTCCCCACTGGGTTCCGAGGGCAGGGATGGATCCGCCAGTCTAGGGCAGTCCTCCCAGTGGTCGAGAGGGTGGCGGGGATGAAGGGAGTCGCCGGCGGCGAGCTTTGTGGTGGACGACAACTTTTGGTGGATTGGGGTCTTGGGCTATGATGGCTCCCGATCGTGTTTGAGAGGTGGGGTGGCTCTGCAGGATCGAGGGGAAGAGGATGGGAGCATGGGAGGGGTTAGGGGCCTCGGCCTTGGCCGGATTTTGCCGGAGCGTGGCGGCGGCTGAACCTGCCGGAGTTGGGGGAGAGGATGGCGTCTGACCAACTGGGGAGGAAGGGGGGCTTCCTACTACTCGAACAAGGTTGCTGACGAGCCTAGGCGTGATCAGAGGGGCTATTTATAGCCCGGAGAGGTCAGTTCCCACTGCGGCCGTGGATAGGAATGGCGAACCGCCCTTCTGTAGTAGGCAGGGCGACGTGGCGGCGACGGGCACTAGCGGGCGGGCTCGAGGATGGGCTCGAGCTGTTCTAGAGGGCAGCTGGCGGGCTGGAGTGGCTCGGGCGGCGCCGTCCATGGCAGAGGCCTGCTACGGCCATCGGCGACTTGCGGTGGTGGCGCCGTGGAGTGCCAGGAGGGGGCCAGGGCGGCTCTGCGACGAGGGAGGGGTCGGGGCGCGCTGGCTGCGAGCGGGAATGGATCGAAACGGGCACGGGGAGGCGGCAGCGGGACGCGGCGACTCGGGCGCACGCACGTGCAAAGCGCGCGCCCTGGCCGCGCCAAGAGCACGCACATGAGGTGCTCGGTAAAATGCCAAGGCATGCCAGGAGGCTTGGATGAGGCTGGTAGTTAACAGGTTTAGGTTAGTGGAGGTTAGGAGATTAGTGGACATGCTGGTTAGTCAAAGCAAGCAGGTCCAACGTGCAAACTAAAAATTATGCCAAATCTGGCCATGCACACAAGGCGTTTGACAAAATGCCAGAGGCTTCTAGGGATCTCCTCTGGTGGCCAAAAACTCCAGATCATAGTCTCTTTAGATGTAGGTGATGGTGGCAAGGTTGGTTTGGCAAGACCAGAAACTTGTTAGTGCAAGTTTTTAAGAAAACCAAATCTGGACAGAAAGAAAAGGGAATTATTGCATGTACTTAAAATCCTCCAATGGGCCCAATCTCCTGAACTTAAGGGTTTGGTAGAGTGGTCTCTAAGCAGGAGAAAGATCATGGGCACTAGAGCAAAACAAAATAGGGTTGCAGTAAAAACACCCAACTGGACCAGAGAGCAAAAGAGGATGATTTGCTCAAATTTTTCAAAGAGCACCAGTGGGTTTTTGCATAAAATTGAATTATACACTACTAATAACATCCACTAATTTTGGTGGAAGCTTTAAAGAAATATTTAAATAGGTTGTAGTGCAATTTTACAAACTGGACCAGATTTGAAAACTTGGGGTAGAGCTCAAAATTTCCAAATGACTAAAAGAGATTTTTTTGCATAAAAGTGATGTGGGAGCATCCCATGGCATCTCCAAATTTTTGTCAAACCTATAAATAATTTTATCAAAGGGTTGTAGTGCAAAAGAGGCTCCAAAATTTATGAAAAATCATTTTTGAAGAAATAAAGCTCAGGGAAAATAATTATGAAAATAAATCCACTAATAAAAGAAATGTTTTTCTTGAGAGGGTAAACAAGTCCAATAATACTTTTGAAAAGTTTTCACTTGGGGTGAAAACTCCACAATATCAAAGAAAAGAGTGGTTCTGAAATCAAAAGATAAATCCCCAAAATAAACAATTAATTTCTTGGCAAAATTTTAATAAACAAATCATGGTTAAATTTTTTTTGGGGTGTTACACACTATCAACTTAAAGGTGTTCCATCATAAGTGACTGATGCAGGATACACAAGAAGAGTAGTTTCATGTAAGAACATGGTGTGATAGACAGATATAGTATGTACCAAAAATAGGAAAGCGTGTCATATTCACATGTTTCATGTGTAAGCTAAGAAGATGCAGTTTACACTAATTAGGAGCAATACAAGCTAGACACCATATGCAACATGCAACCAGATATCACATTGCCAAGATAGAGCAAGCACCTTGGATGGTGGAGTAGGGGAGCGGAGACTTGGACCTTGTAATGCACTTTCAGTACAAGGAGAATCGGTACAGATGCTCCGTTTACGTTGCTGCAGAGGACCACCATCATCGCCTTCCTTCCTCTTTCTTGATTTTGCCTTGTCAAGTCAAACCCACAAGAAAAAGGAATAAAATTTGCTCTTCAGAAATCATTGATGCATGATACTGATGAACACTACTCTGATGAAAGGCAAAGTCATGATACGAGGATGGAATATGTACGAAAAATGGACGGCTTGACATATTCACACCTATGATGTGGTAACTAAGGAGAAGGCACTTCAACAAATTAGAAGCACTGCAAACTAGACACCATATGAAAGGTGCAATCAATATCACTCTGCCAAGTTAAAACTGTCTCGTCATAGGTGGCGTTCATCAAACTTGAAGCAATACATGCTAGAAATCATATTCAAGATGCAAACCAATATCACACTGCCAATTTAAAGGTGTTCCATCATAAGTGACTGATGCAGGATACACAAGAAGAGTAGTTTCATGTAAGAACATGGTGTGATAGACAGATATAGTATGTACCAAAAACTGGAAAGCGTGTCATATTCAAACGTATCATGTGTAAGCTAAACAGATGCAGTTTACACTAATTAGGAGCAATACAAGCTAGACACCATATGCAAAATGCAACCAGATATCACACTACCAAGTTAGAGCAAGCACCTTGGATGGTGGAGTAGGGGAGCGGAGACTTGGACCTTGTAATGCACTATCAGTACAAGGAGAATCGGAACAGATGCCCCGTTTACATTGCTGTAGAGGACCACCATCATCGCCTTCCTTCCTCTTTCTTGATTTTTCCTTGTCTAGTCAAACCCACAAGAAAAAGGAATAAAATCTGCTATTCAGAACTCATTGATGCATGATACTGACGAACACTACTCTGATGAAAGGCAAAGTCATGATACAAGGATAGAATATGTACGAAAAATGGACGGCTTGACATATTCACACCTATGATGTGGTAACTAAGCAGAAGGTACTTCAACAAATTAGAAGCATTGCAAACTAGACACCATATGAAAGGTGCAATCAATATCACTCTGCCAAGTTAAAACTGTCTCGTCATAGGTGGCGTTCATCAAACTAGAAGCAATACATTCTAGAGATCATATTCAAGACGTAAACCAATATCACACTACCAACTTAAAGGTGTTCCATCATAAGTGACTAATGCAGGATACACAAGAAGAGTAGTTTCATGTAAGAACATGGTGTGATAGACAGATATAGTATGTACCAAAAACAGGAAAGCGTGTCATATTCACACGTATCATGTGTAAGCTAAGCAGATGCAGTTTACACTAATTAGGAGCAATACAAGCTAGACACCATATGCAACATGAAACAAGGTATCACACTACCAAGTTAGAGCAAGCACCTTGGATGGTGGAGTAGGGGAGCGGAGACTTGGACCTTCTAATGTACTATCAGTACAAGGAGAATCAGTATAGATGCTCCATTTATGTTGCTGTAGAGGACCACCATCATCGCCTTGCTTACTCTTTTCCTTCCTCTTTCTTGATTTTTCCTTGCAAAGTCAAACCCACAAGAAAAAGGAATAAAATTTGCTCTTCAGAACTCATTGATGCATGATACTGATGAACACTGCTCTGATGAAAGGCAAAGTCATAATACGAGGATGGAATATGTATGAAAAAATTGACGGTTTGACATATTCACACCTATGATGTGGTAACTGAGCAGAAGGCAATTCAACAAATTAGAAGCACTTCAAACTAGACACTATATGAAAGGTGTAATCAATATCACTCTGCCAAGTTAAAACTGTCTCGTCATAGGTGGCGTTCATCAAACTTGAAGCAATACATGCTAGAAATCATATTCAAGATGAAACCAATATCACACTGCCAACTTAAAGGTGTTCCATCATAAGTGACTAATGCCGGATACACAAGAAGAGTAGTTTCATGTAAGATCATGGTGTGATAGACAGATATAGTATGTACCAAAAACAGGAAAGCGTGTCATATTCACACGTATCATGTGTAAGCTAAGAAGATGCAGTTTACACTAATTAGGAGCAATACAAGCTAGACACCATATGCAACATGCAACCAGATATGACACTACCAAGTTAGAGCAATCACCTTGGATGGTGGAGTAGGGGAGTGGAGACTTGGACCTTGTAATGCACTATCAGTACAAGGAGAATCGGTACAGATGCTCCGTCTACGTTGCTGCAGAGGACCACCATCATCGCCTTCCTTCCTCTTTCTTGATTTTGCCTAAGCAGCAACCGCACCGCTGCCCAAGTAAGTAATCCCATGGCTGAACACACCGTCCTTTTATTTATCATGGCATCATCCTGAAGAATCGCTCTTTGACTAGGACTGGATAACAACGGCGAAGATGATCTGGGGTTCGGCCCCCCTTCCTGAAGGCTTGGACAATCCGGTGCTAGAAAAGATGCTCGAACCAGCACCTCATCTGGTGCCCTCAAAGGAAGATGAAGGGGGAAGAAAGGGGGCGAAAGTAGGCCTCCATTGCTACCTATTCCAACCAAGGGAATGAGCGCCTCCGCGAGGGAGGATAACCAAGGGAAAAAATCTGACGCCCTCTATCCTCGGGGAAGGAAGAGGACTACCTCCGAAGATCCGGAAATCAAGGTTTCCAAACGGGAGAAGAAATCTCTGCCAGAGGGTCCTGCCTCAAAGGGTGTTCTTGCTGCACAATTTCCGCGCGGGGATCAACCCTCTAACAAGCTGTAAGTAATCAAAAGTTATTTAATAGTGAAGATATCCTACCTTACTTCTGAGGAAAATGACCGAAGTATTTATTTGGCAGTTCCGATCTTAGCCCTTCTCACCTGAGCTCGTCTTCGGGGGATCTTCTTCCAGAGATGATGGAGAGCGAAACGCCTCCCCCTTCCACACCACCTTACGAAGCGGGCGACCCTGAGGTGTCGTTGCAGAGGGCTTCTCCTGATCCAGCAAGGCCAGAAGGTACTCCTATGGCCATATAAAGTCCTTAGTATCCGGCTCTCGAGGAGAGCAAGCAAAAGAGTCCGACACCGTCTGGTGCGTGGTCGGATGTACGGAGCGATCTGCTGGAGAAGGCGATTATCTCAGAACAGCACCATACATTGATGGGTACAGTGATTGAAAGGATTTCGTCTGCCGAAAGTGGGCTGCATGAAGCCTTTATGAGTCTACTGACTGGTTTTGAGGTACGTGGAATGATGTATGTTTTTGGAAGTACCACACATTTTTAGATGTGCCCTGTGTAGATAGTAGCCCCAAAGACTCTGGTTGTCGTCGAAAATGGCGGCAAACAGAGGATTGTAGTCCCAGGTAATAACCAAACTGCCTTTATGTGCAGGTGATGGAGGCTCCGGTGGCTAGCCAGACTATTGGGTATGCCGAAATAAAGCGGCAACTGGATGCGGCAGATGCCAACATCGTGCTTGTCAATGAGCGGCTTGACGAGGCACAGGGTGAGTGGCCTTTCTGGTGATCGTCACATAATAAGAGCAGCATGATGCCAGTATCTTTAATATGTTGTGACTGCAGATGGAGCGGCCAGCGTGGAGACCCTTCGGGCAGAGCTTGCCCGAGCCAAGGAGCAAGCAAGAAGTAGCAATGCGGCCGCTTTAAAGGCGGCCGAAGAGTTAAGAGCCGAAAAGGCCGCGCATTGCGAGAGCAAAGATAAAATGGCCAAGATGCCTGTAAAGTTAAAAGACGCTGCCGACCGTTGCCAGCTTCTTGAAGAAGAAAACCGGGCCAAGGCGACGGACCTGGAAAAGGCCACGATAGCGACCAAAGACACCCGCTCTGCGATGCGAGCGAAGAAGGAGGAGCTGCATCAAGCCGGGGATATCGCGGCTGGGAAACCCTTCATGCTGCGGAGGAAGTTTGGAGATCCTCAGTATGCCCCTCTGGACCGGCTGTGGAGTTCGGCGGACGCATAACAGGACTTGGCGGTGAGTGCTGTCGATGCGGCCGAATACTTTCGAGATCAAACAGACCGTGAAGTGGACAAGCTATTCTGGTCACAATTTAATGTTCTAGAGCGTCCGCTTCCATTGACTGATCGGCTTGCCGAATGGGCCGAGCTAAATAGGTTGTCCGGACTCGCCATGAGGTCTGTTGTGGATCATCTATGGTCGAAAAGGCCAAAGTCGAACAACTATTTTAGTTTGGTGCAAAATTCCTTGGTGCGGTGCCGCGCATTAATGCGATGAAGAGGTCAGCATGCATAGAAGGCTCGCGGATGGCCCTTGCCCGTGTCAAAACATACTGGGCGGAGATGGATGCCACCGCTGTCGCGGCGCAGGGTTCGGCCATAGGCCGAGTGGCTGCCGAGCACTATTTTGAAGAAGTTCTTGAAGGCGCTCGTTCGATAGAGGCCCAATGCTCGAAGAATATTATGTTTGAATGACATGTATTCCCATTGTAAAAACAATGTTTTATTAAGTTTATCAAGGCTTTATTTATACTTTTGCCCGAAAGTATTATGATGCCTCCTGTGCGGCTGTTTATGTATATATGTATATAACCTGAGAGATTGCAGTCCTCGGCTTCAGCCCCCACGCATATAATGCGGGGGTGTTCGCAGAAGACGCATGTTCACACTTGATCCAACGTCTTGGTCCATTAAGGAGGTGACAACGCAACGAACTAGGCAACCGGACTATAATGCTTTAATACTTTCACTTAGCCAGAGGAGTTTGACAGTGGGGCTACTATATAGCCCCTGGTGGCTCCGCACTCATCCGAATTCGGGGTGCGTACATGCCTGGCCGGGAAACGGCCCTTCGTTAAGGCGGAGGAATCCCGAAGATTCCTATAGGTCATCGAGTGGTTGACCAGTCTCACACTATATCATGATAGTCAGTTTTCGGCTTTCTCTACTGAGGTGCTCATCCGGATGAACCAGGGCACAATCGCAGTAGTTCTCCTGGTGCCGCCTTAGCCGATAGAGCGGAATGTAAGGCAGCAAAACACACGAGCCAGGCAAACCCAACATTTGACCAAAGACATGATTCGGAGCTGATGCATAAAAGGCCAAACTCGCGACGCCGAACACTCCCTAAGGTATTCGGTCTTTATGGTGTAAACCGGGCCTAAACAGTGACCTTTGTAATAAGCCCCTGGTGTCCAGGTACGTGCACTATTCTGATGTGGCCACATGCCAATACGTCAGCATCCTTCTCAATTGTACTGAGAATATGAGGGATGTGTATCAACAAGAGACAGTAAAAAAGGTTTACGCAGGGTCTTAGTCTAAAAAGAATCCTTGGAACAGGTCCCTACTGCACGTCTGCGCGTGTGTCTCCGTTGTGCCGTATTCTGGACGAGTGTAGCACGATGGTCATCTGAAAAAGAGAGGAACTTAATTGAAAAGTTGCCATGTAAAAGGTAAGTTAAACTAAATAAACAATATGAGTAAAGTTGAGCCTGATTGTCGCCTGTGCACCCGCGTTGAGCCCTTGTATTGTAATAGGGGTATAGCCATCAAACCTATATCAATTACATATAGCAGTACCGGACTCGTCCAACCGTGTCCGTGGTCTTAACGACCCATCAAATGCTTTAGTTGGCGAGGCCGTTTAGTGTGCGGCTGCCAAGGCAGCCGCACGGTCTTCCGTGCGCAAGGAGCGCTCAATATTTCAATCTACTGCAATGATGCCGCGTGGACCGGGCATCTTAAGCATGATGGATGCGTAATGCGGTATTGCATTAAAGCGAGCGAAAGCTTCGCGTCCGAGTAGTGCTTGATAGACGCTTTGGAACGGAGCGATGTGGAAGGTTAATTTTTCGCTGCGGAAGTTATCGGGGAAGCCGAATATAACCTCTAGTAGCAGGGAGCCCGTGCAATGGGCTTTTGGGCCTGGCGTTACTCCTTTAAAGGTAGTGTTGCTATGGCTAATTTTTGCTGGGTCTATCCCCATGTTGCGGACTGTGTCCTGATATATCAGGTTTAGACTGCTGCCACCGTCCATCAGGACTCGTGTGAAGTGGTATCCGTCAATTATTGAGTCTAATACCAAGGCAGCCCATCCTGCACACCGGACACTTGTTGAGTAATCCCGATGGTCAAAAGTGATCGGTTGGGACGACCAGTGGCAGAACTCCGCGGTGATAGGCCTTGGGGCATGTGTCTCTGGGAGTGCCGCTTTTTTTCTCCCCTTTATCATGTATAAC
Source organism: Triticum monococcum (assembly GCA_034509565.1). Taxonomy (NCBI): domain Eukaryota; kingdom Viridiplantae; phylum Streptophyta; class Magnoliopsida; order Poales; family Poaceae; genus Triticum; species Triticum monococcum. Next base: position 356,254,860 of record CM067845.1, on the reverse strand, counting down.
ACGTTGACTGTTTTGACTTCTGGTGGGAATTTCTTCTGTTCCCTAGTGCTTTGCTTGTGAGGCTCGTCCTCGTCTTCGCTTGGTGTATCTGCCCCTTATGTTCGGCGTTGAGCTTGCCGGATTGCTTGAAGACCCAACATTCTCTATGGGTATGATTTGCAGGTTTGTCGGGGGTACTATGGATCTGGCATATTTGGTCCAGAATATTGTTTAGGCTGGACAATTTGTCTCTGTTGCCTTTGGAGAGCGGCTTTTGCTGACCTGGCCGAGAGCTTCTGATTCCGGCGTTTACCGCTGTGCTCTTTGGGCTGTCTTCTTTATTCCGGCGCTTGTTTTTTCTACGTCGTGATTTCCCGTTTCTGTCCTTGACTTCGGATGTACTTGGGTCGCTAGTGCTGTATCGGGCTAACCAGCTGTCCTTGCCCGCGCAAAAGCAGGTCATGAGGCTTGTTAATGCTGCCATTGTTCTCGGCTTTTCTTGGCCGAGGTGTCTGGCGAGCCATTCGTCTCGAACACTGTGCTTGAAAGTTGCTAAGGCTTCGGCGTCTGGACAGTCTACTATTTGATTCTTCTTAGTGAGGAACCTGTTCCAAAGCTTTCGGGCTGACTCTCCGGGCTGTTGAGTTATATGACTTAAATCATCTGCATCTGGTGGTCGGACATAGGTCCCTTGAAAATTTGCCCGAAAGGCGTCTTCGAGCTCTTCCCATCTTCCAATGGAGTTTTCGGGGAGGCTTTTTAGCCAGTGCCGAGCTGGCCCTTTGAGCTTGAGGGGTAAGTACTTGATGGCGTGGAGATCGTCTCCTCGAGCCATGTGGATATGGAGGATATAGTCCTCAATCCAAACCCCCAGGGTCTGTTGTTCCGTCGTACGCCTCTATGTTTACGGGTTTGAATCCCTCTGGAAATTCATGGTCTAGCACCTCATTGGTGAAACATAGGGGGTGTGCGGCACCCCTGTATTTGGGTGTACTGTGGTGTTCGGAGGTTTGTTGTGTTGTATTGCCAACTTCAGTGCGCTTGTGTAGCCCGTATATGGATCTGGTTGCGCCGTCGTTTTGATGCGACCCCTCGCGTGGATCGCGTACTGGCTTATGTGCGGCGTCGTTTGCCACTCTATATTGGCCACGAGGTCGTCTATCCGACCGGATGGCTATTTTATTTTCTAATTGAGGGGGATCTAAGGCCTCCTCGTCGAATTCAGGTAGCAACTTTCGCTTTGGGTAGCTCTTGGTGTGGCGATTACCGCCGTACTTCGCTGTAGTGTAGAGTACTTCACTCCATCTGATTCTGAGTGTTTCTTGCGCAGCCTTGAGCCTTTGCTTCTGCTTTTTCAGACTCCTCGCAGTGGCAACAAGCCTTCGATGGGCATTCTATTGCTCCGGGCGCCTGTCCGGTGTGATATCGTCCAGACTGTTATCTTCGACAGAGTCGGGTTGTTGGGTTTGATTCTCCGTGTTTCCCTGGTCGGGCAATGGTTCACCCTGCTCTATCGCTGGGTCTATGTGACCGTTGTTTCTGCCGAGGCGGGATGAGTCCGGCGCGCAGTGTTGTCTTCGGCATTGTAAGGCGGGTTCCTCCTTCGAATACACCACAGAAGAGTTTGAACACAAGGATAGTGTCTGACCCTGCAAAATAAGTTCCACATACCATCATAGAGAGAATAATATTTCCACAAATCCAATCTGCTGACACATTTTGGCAGCATGACATCATGCCATGGCCCGGTAATTATTCGAACCGTTTTTCCTTAACCAGCCCTGCACATAACGCGAGGCGGTTTCTTGACACGTCTTGTCAAAGTAGAGATCGTGTTCCCCTTATTATGGGATTCTCATCAATACGGACGTGGGTGACCCAACCGTGCCTAGGACTCCTAGATTTTAGGCAAGTCCCAAACGGCCACGAGGAGGACGCTTGATATTCACCCTCTTTTTAAAGGGACAACGCCTTTACTTCTTCCCTCCCGTGCTAAATCGAATCCTTCCCCCGCCTCGAGTTCTAACATCCAAAGCCTAGGTCAGGTGCTTCGGACCTTCAATCATGTCTGGATCCAGCCTTCAAGGCCGGTGGATGCCTTCCTCCGTCACGGAGGAGGATATCAAGAAGTTGAGGGAGGCCAGATACCTGACCGCCGAAATTTCGCATAGGCTGCCCGCCAGAGGGCAGGTCATCCCTACTCCCAAACCTAACGAGAGCATTGTGTTCATCTCCCACTTCCTTTGAGGACTAGGCCTCGCTCTGGATTCCTTTGTCAGGGGTCTTATGTTCTATTACGGGCTGGATTTTCACGATCTGGCCCCAGACTACCTTCTCCACATCTCATCATTTATTGTCATGTGTGAGGCCTTCCTCCGCATTACCCCTCACTTCGGCTTGTGGCTCAAGACCTTCGATGTGAAGCCGAAGATGGTCGAGGGATAGTACGCAGCGTGCGGAGGTGCTTTAATAAGCAAAATTGCTGATCCTCCATGGCCAAAGGGTTCCTTTCCAGAGGTGTCCGGATTGTGGCAACGGGAGTGGTTTTACGTCACAGCTCCCCGAAGTGCCAAGTGGGTAGCTGGCCCCACCTTTCACTCGGGCCCAAACTAATATCACACTGCCAGCTTAAAGGTGTTCCATCATAAGTGACTGATGCAGGATACACAAGAAGAGTAGTTTCATGTAAGAACATGGTGTGATAGATAGAAATAGTATGTACCAAAAACAGGAAAGCGTGTCATATTCACACGTATCATGTGTAAGCTAAGCAGATGCAGTTTACACTAATTAGGAGCAATACAAGCTAGACACCATATGCAACATGCGACCAGATATCACACTGCCAAGTTAGAGCAAGCATCTTGGATGGTGGAGTAGGGGAGCGGAGACTTGGACCTTGTAATGCACTATCAGTACAAGGAGAATCGGTACAGATGCTCCGTTTATGTTGCTGCAGAGGACCGCCATCATCGCCTTCCTTACTCTTTTCCTTTCTCTTTCTTGATTTTTCCTTGTCAAGTCAAACCCACAAGAAAAAGGAATAAAATTTGCTCTTCAGAACTCATTGATGCATGATACTGACGAACACTAGTCTGTTGAAAGGAAAAGTCATGATACGAGGATGGAATATGTACGAAAAAATGGGCCGCTTGACATATTCACACCTATGATGTGGTAACTAAGGAGAAGGCACTTCAACAAATTAGAAGCACTTCAAACTAGACACCATATGAAAGGTGTAATCAATATCACTCTGTCAAGTTATAACTGTCTCATCATAGGTGGCATTCATCAAACTTGAAGCGATACATGCTAGAAATCATATTCAAGACGCAAACCAATATCACACTGCCTACTTAAAGGTGTTCCATCATAAGTGACTAATGCAGGATACACAAGAAGAGTAGTTTCATGTAAGAACATGGTGTGATAGACAGATATAGTATGTACCAAAAACAGGAAAGCGTGTCATATTCACACGTATCATGTGTAAGCTAAGCAGATGCAGTTTACACTAATTAGGAGCAATACAAGCTAGACACCATATGCAACATGCAACCAGATATCACACTGCCAAGTTAGAGCAAGCACCTTGGATGGTGGAGTAGGGGAGCGGAGACTTGACCCTTGTAATGCACTATCAGTACAAGGAGAATCGGTACAGATGCTCCGTTTACATTCTGCAGAGGACCACCATCATTGCCTTCCTTCCTCTTTCTTGATTTTGCCTTGTCAAGTCAAACCCACAAGGAAAAGGAATAAAATTTGCTCTTCAGAACTCATTGATGCATGATACTGACGAACACTATTCTGATGAAAGGCAAAGTCATGATACGAGGATGGAATATGTACGAAAAAATGGACGGCTTGACATATTCACACGTATGATGTGGTAACTAAGCAGAAGGCACTTCAACAAATTAGAAGCACTTCAAACTAGACACCATATGAAAGGTGCAATCAATATCACTCTGCCAAGTTAAAACTGTCTCGTCATAGGTGGTGTTCATCAAACTAGAAGCAATACATGCTAGAAATCATATTCAAGATGCAAACCAATATCACACTGCCAACTTAAAGGTGTTCCATCATAAGTGAGTAATGCAGGATACACAAGAAGAGTAGTGTCATGTAAGAACATGGTGTGATAGACAGATATAGTATGTACCAAAAACAGGAAAGCGCGTCATATTCACACGTATCATGTGTAAGCTAAGCAGATGCAGTTTACACTAATTAGGAGCAATACAAGCTAGACACCATATGCTGTTGGGGAACGTTGCAGAAAACAAAAATTTTCCTACTCGTTTCACCAAGATCCATCTAGGAGTTCATCTAGCAACGAGTCATGAGATGGATCTACATACCTTTGTAGATCGCGTCCGGAAGCGTTCAACGAACGGGGATGATGTAGTCGAACACGACGTGATCCAAATCACCGATGACCGAGTGCCGAACGGACGGCACCTCCGCATTCAACACACGTACGGGACGGGAGACGTCTCCTGCTTCTTGATCCAGCAAGGGGGGAGGAGAGGTTGGTGATGATCCAGCAGCACGACGGTGTGGTGGTGGATGCAGGGCGTCACAGTAGCAGGGCTTCGCCTATACTACGCAAGAGGGAGATGTAACAGGGAGAGAGGGAAGCACCAATAGCATAGCCTCAAGTCCCTCCTCTCCCTCACTATATATAGGGGTGCCAAGGGGGGGGCGCCGGCCCTAGGAGATGGATCTCCTAGGGGGGGGGGCCAAGGGTGGGGGGCTTGCCCCCCCAAGGCAAGGGGGCGCCCCCCATTAGGGTTGCCCCTAACCCTAGGCGCATGGGCCCCTTAGGGTGGCGCCCCAGCCCACTAAGGGCTGGGTTCCTTCCCACTTCAGCCCATGGGGCCCTCCAGGATAGGTGGCCCCACCCGGTGGACCCTCGGGACCCTTCCGGTGGTCCCGGTACAATACCGGTAACCCCGAAACTTGTCCCGATGGCCGAAACAACACTTCCTATATATAATTGTTTACCTCCGGACCATTCCGGAACTCCTCGTGACGTCCGGGATCTCATCCGGGACCCCGAACAACATTCGGGTTACTGCATATACATATCTTCACAACCCTAGCGTCACCGAACCTTAAGTGTGTAGACCCTATGGGTTCGGGAGACATGTAGACATGACCGAGACGACTCTCCGGTCAATAACCGACAGTGGGATCTGGATACCCATGTTGGCTCCCACATGCTCTACGATGATCTCATCGGATGAACCACGATGTCGAGGATTCAATCAACCCCGTAGGCAATTCCCTTTGTCAATCGATATATTACTTGCCCGAGATTCGATCGTCGGTATCCCAATACCTCGTTCAATCTCGTTACCGGCAAGTCACTTTACTCGTACCGTAATGCATGATCCCGTGACCAGACACTTGGTCACTTTGAGCTCATTATGATGATGCATTACCGAGTGGGCCCAGTGATACCTCTCTGTCATACGGAGTGACAAATCCCAGTCTTGATCCGTGTCAACCCAACAGACACTTTCAGAGATACCCGTAGTATACCTTTATAGTCACCCAGTTACGTTGTGATGTTTGGTACACCCAAAGCACTCCTACGGTATCCGGGAGTTACACGATCTCATGGTCTAAGGAAAAGATACTTGACATTGCAAAACTCTAGCAAACGAACTATATGATCTTTATGCCATGTTTAGGATTGGGTCTTGTCCATCACATCATTCTCCTAATGATGTGATCTCGTTATCAATGACATCTTATGTCCATAGCCAGGAAACCATGACTATCTGTTGATTAACGAGCTAGTCAACTAGAGGCTTACTAGGGACATGTTGGTGTCTGTTATTCACACATGTATTACGATTTCCGGATAACACAATTATAGCATGAATAAAGACAATTATCATGAACAAGGAAATATAATAATAATGCTTTCATTATTGCCTCTAGGGCATATTTCCAACATATGCAACATGCAACCAGATATCACACTGCCAAGTTAGAGCAAGCACCTTGTATGGTGGAGTAGGGGAGAGGAGACTTGGACCTTGTAATGGACTATCAGTACAAGGAGAATCAGTACAGATGCTCCGTTTACGTTGCTGCAGAGGACCACCATCATCGCCTTCCTTCCTCTTTCTTGATTTTGCCTTGTCAAGTCAAACCCACAAGAAAAAGGAATAAAATTTGCTCTTCAGAACTCATTGATGCATGATACTGACGAACACTACTCTGATGAAAGGGAAAGTCATGATACGAGGATGGAATATGTACGAAAAAATGGACGGCTTGACATATTCACACCTATGATGTGGTAACTAAGCAGAAGGCACTTCAACAAATTAGAAGCACTTCAAACTAGACACCATATGAAAGGTGCAATCAATATCACTCTACCAAGTTAAAACTGTCTCGTCATAGGTGGCGTTCATCAAACTAGAAGCAATACATGCTAGAAATCATATTCAAGACGCAAACCAATATCACACTGCCAACTTAAAGGTGTTCCACCATAAGTGACTGATCCAGGATACACAAGAAGAGTAGTTTCATGTAAGAACATGGTGTGATAGACAAATATAGTATGTACCAAAATTAGGAAAGCGTGTCATATTCACACGTATCATGTGTAAGCTAAGCAGATGCAGTTTACACTAATTAGGTGTGAGGGAGTCCTGGATTAGGGGGTCTCCAGATAGCCGGACTATATCCTTTGGTCGGACTGTTGGACTATGAAGATACAAGATTGAAGACTTCGTCCCGTCTCCGGATGGGACTCTACTTGGCATGTAAGGCAAGCTAGGCAATACATATATGTATATCTCCTCCTTTGTAACCGACCTTGTGTAACCCTAGCCCCCTCCGATGTCTATATAAACCGGAGGGTTTTAGTCAGTAGGACAACAGACAATCATACCATAGGCTAGCTTTTAGGGTTTAGCCTCTCCGATCTCATGGTAGATCAACTCTTGTACTACTCATGTTATCAAGAATAATCAAGCAGGACGTAGGGTTTTACCTCCATCAAGCGGGCCCGAACCTGGGTAAAACATCGTGTCCCCTGCCTCCTATTACCATCCACCTTAGACGCATAGTTCGGGACCCCCTACCCGAGATCCGCCAGTTTTGACACCAACATTGGTGATTTCATTGGGAGTTCCTTTGTGTCGTCGCCGTTAGGCTTGATGGCTCCTACGATCATCGATAGCGATGCAGTCCAGGGCGAGACTTTTTTCCCCGGACAGATCTTTTTGATTCGGAGGCTTCGCACTGCGGGCGAACTCGCTTGGCCATCTGGAGCAGATCAAGAGTTACGCCCCTAGCCATCAGGTCAGGTTTGGAAGCTTAAACTACACGGCAGATATCTGCGGAGACTTGATCTTCGACGGATTCGAGCCCCTGCCTAGTGCGCCACACGGTCACGATGAGCATGATTTGGCTCTGCCATTGGACAGTGTCTAGGAGATCGCGCCGGCAACCGCTCCGACCCTCAATTCGGAACCAGCTGCGCCATCCATGTGCGGGTGGATAGACCCCGCCACGGAGGCCATATCCTCAGCGGCGATCGAGCCGAATATCGACCTTACCCTTCACGAGAGCTGTGATTCCACACTGTTGGATCCTTCCCCGGCCACGGACTCCGAACCGCCTGCGCTCGTGCCTATGGAATCCGATTGGGCGCTGATCATGGAGATTACCTCCGCGGATATCTTTCAGCACTTGCCCTTCGGCAACATACTGAACTCATTAAGGTCTCTCTCCTTGTTAGGAGGGTCCTGGCCGCGTTCATCAGTATCATGCATCAATGAGTTCTGAAGAGCAAATTTTATTCCTTTTTCTTCTGGGTTTGACTTGACAAGTCAAAATCAAGAAAGAGGAAGGAAAATAGTAAGGAAAGCAATGATGGCGGTCCTCTGCAGCAACGAAAATGGAGCATCTGTACCGATTCTCCTTGTACTGATAGTGCATTGCAAGGTTCAAGTCTCTGCTCCCCTATTCCCAGGGGTGGACCCAGGATAAAAATGTCCCGGTGTCCACATGCACATTCGATACATATGGATATCAACCATGTTATACATAAAAGTTACACAGTCATCAAATACATGGGTACTTTCCCATTACTAGTTTTAAACATTGCAATAGGAAAGCAAATATGGTTGCTCATAAGCTTGCGAGCGTAACTAGCTTCTCTACAACTTATGAATGGTTTCAGGAGCCTTAGAATGATATTGTATCCCTCCTTAAAGATGATGTAACTATTATTTCAATTTAATAAAGCTCTATTTTTGTTTTAAAAAATACATGGGTACTTGTTCTTTACACGATATCAAATCATGTCTTTTCTTTGTGGAAGTCCACATGTCACATTCAATAATATATAACCAGCTCATATCCAAAGATTATCTATTATGTTAGAACAAATGCACAATGTTAAATCATTTACACTTCCATGGGCTAGAATAAAATTGACTAATAAAGTATAATGATTGAATTGTGTGATTAACTAATTATGCAGTTTAATCTTGTTGTTGTGCCTGGTGCGTCTAGCCATCAAGGAATAACTCAAACATATGTGAGTTGCTCCCAGAAATTGACAAAACGCAGTATTCCAATTCCCAACTAAAAACTCCGAAAATTATAAACCCTTGGCGTACAATTTAGAAAGTAAGAACTAGACAAAATAAAGATATACTCTTGGGACAAATAATCAATTTACCTCTCTTGTTCTCATGTGATCAATTTACATCTTGTTCTCCTGTGATCTACGCTTAGTGCTCGAGTAGGCGGCGCCGAGACAAACAAGAACGGGTCTCTACTGTTTGCATTTTTTTTACTGTTTGCAGTTTGCGGGAGGCGGCGGCCGAGAAGTAGGCGCAGCCGCGCAGGTAGCTCTTCGATTGATCAGATGGCATATCTAGCTAGGGCATGCGATGCGTCTTTTTCTCAGAGAGAATGGCCATGTCGTGCGTGTGCATGTCCCTGGCCGCATGGGCCATTAGATGGGCCTCGAGTGCGTCCCCGTCACTGGTTTCATTGTTCCTGATCCACGAATTTTACCGGTGTCCATGCAGAAAATTTACCGGTGTCATCATGATACAAGAGGTTACATATAAAAGGTAAGCAACAAAATTACCCGGTGTCCTGTGACACTGGGTGGGCCAACATGGGTCCGCCATGCCTACTCCACCATCCAAGGTGCTTGCTCTAACTTGGCAGTGTGATATCTAGTTGCATGTTGCATATGGTGTCTAGCTTGTATTGCTCCTAATTAGTGTAAACTGCATCTGCTTAGCTTACACATGATACGTGTGAATATGACACGCTTTCCTGTTTTTGGTACATACTATATCTGTCTATCACACCATGTTCTTACATGAAACTACTCTTCTTGTGTATCCTGCATCAGTCACTTATGATGGAACACCTTTAAGTTGGCAGTGTGATATTGGTTTGCGTCTTGAATATGATTTCTAGCATGTATTGCTTCAAGTTTGATGAACGCCACCTATGACGAGACAGTTTTAACTTGGCAGAGTGATATTGATTGCACCTTTCATATGGTGTCTAGTTTGTAGTGCTTCTAATTTTTTGAAGTGCCTTCTCCTTAGTTACCACATCATAGGTGTGAATATGTCAAGCTGTCCATTTTTTCGTACATATTCCATCCTCGTATCATGACTTGGCGTGTCATCAGAGTAGTGTTCGTCAGTATCATGCATCAATGAGTTCTAAAGAGCAAATTTTATTCCTTTTTCTTGTGGGTTTGACTTGACATGGCAAAATCAAGAAAGAGAAGGAAGGCGATTGGCTCCGCAAGACAGCAAGGGAGTTGACCACAGCAGGATGCACAGATGCGGAAAAGGTGAAGTTTGCCGCACATCAGCTTGAAGGACCCGCAGCATCATGGTGGGAGAATTTCACCGCCAGTTTCCCTATCGACACTGTCACATGGGACCAGTTCCAGCAGGCTTTCTGTACTGCCCATGTTTTAGCAGGAGCTATGGCCATGAAGAAGCGAGAGTTTCGCAACTTGCGCCAAGGAGGACGGACAGTTAGCCAGTGTGTGGAGGACTTCAGTAAACTATCACGTTATGCTCCAGATGACGTTGCTACGGATGCAGCTAAGCAGGAGAAGTTTCTGGAAGGACATAATGATGAGTTGAGCATGCATTTGATGGTAGCAACCTTCAAGAACTACCAGGAGTTGGTAGATCGTGCTCTCATGATTGAAGGGAAGCAGCGGCAGATTGAGAATCGCAAGAGGAAGTATGGACAAGGAAAGTACAATTCAGGAGCTCAGCAGAAGCCACATTTTACCCCTAGACCGGGAGGACATTTTCAGCATACCCATGGAGGAGGTAGCTCGCACAATCATAACGGCACCAAGAATGGTAATGGGAATGGAGGAAGCAACGGCCAGAACCGTACCAACCCATCAACCCCAGCCAAGAGAGACCTGCGCCAAGTCACTTGCTTTAAGTGCTAGAAGACCGGACATTATTCCAATGAATGTCATGAATCACAGAATGGAAATGGCAATGGAAGCTCTAGGAAGAAGCCGAACCCTTTCAATAGGGGACAAGTGAAACACGTTAACGTGGAGGAGGTTGAAGAGCAGCCGGATGCAGTAATCGGTAAGTTTTTGGTTAAGTCATTTACTGCACTCGTTCTTTTCGATACTGGTGCATCGCATTCATACATATCAAGGGGATTCGTGGATAAGTATAACCTGCCCACCAAAGTTCTTAGAACACCTATGTTAGTAAGCTCACCAGGAGCGGAGTATATGGCTAGTAAGGGATGTTTTCAAGTGCCATTGATTATAGGTAGGCATGTGTTTCCCTCGGATTTGATCATTTTGGAATCACAAGGTTTGGATGTAATTCTGGGTATGGATTGGCTGTCGATGTATGGAGGAAACATTGATTGTGCCAGTAAGTCAATTTTGCTTACCACCCCAGAAGGAAGAAGGATCAAGTATGTATCCCGACATGTGCCTAAAAGGACTCAAGTGAATTCGTTAACAGGAGTTGTGCAGGAGGAAGTACCAGTAGTGAAGGATTTCCCTGATGTATTTCCAGAAGAGTTGCCAGGCATGCCACCGGATAGAGATATTGAGTTTTTGATTGAGCTTTTGCCAGGCACAGGGCCAATATCTAAGAGACCATATAGGATGCCCGCAAAGGATTTGGAAGAGATTAAAAATCAGATTAAGGAGTTACTGGATAAAGGTTATATTCGCCCAAGTTCTTCGCCTTGGGGATCGCCAGTACTTCTAGTGGAGAAGAAGGATGGATCGTTAAGGATGGTTGTTGATTATCGAGGATTGAATGAAGTAACCATCAAGAACAAGTACCCACTACCGATGATCAATGATCTGTTTGATCGATTGCAAGGAGCTAAGGTATTTTCCAAGATCGATCTGCGATCAGGATACCATCAGTTGAAGATTCGAGAACAAGATATACCTAAGACGGCTTTTACCACCAGGTATGGGCTGTACGAGTATAACGTTATGTCATTTGGTCTGACTAACACACCTACATATTTTATGAACATGATGAACAAAGTATTTATGGAGTTTTTGGATAAGCTCGTCATAGTGTTCATTGATGATATTCTAGTTTACTCGAAAAATGAGGAGGAGCATAAGGAGCATTTGCGTTTGGTACTTGGTAAGCTCAGAGAACATCAGTTATATGCCAAGTTTATCAAATGTGAGTTTTGGTTGAAGGAAGTTGGATTTCTCGGACACGTTATATCCAGAGAAGGTATAGCAGTAGATCCCACTAAGGTTGACACCGTAACAAATTGGGAAGCGCCAACAACCGTTGGAGAGATCCGGAGTTTTCTTGGACTTGCAGGATACTACCGGAGATTCATTGAAAATTTCTCGAAGATTGCAAAGCCTATGACGGAATTGTTGAAGAAGGATACCAAGTTCATATGGACCGAGGAATGTGAGGCCAGTTTCCAGGAGTTGAAGAAACGTTTGGTTACATCACCAGTGTTGATTTTGCCAGATCAGACCAAGGATTATGAGGTGTATTGCGACGCTTCACGTCGAGGACTTGGAGAAGTGCTTATGTAGGAAGGAAGAGTTGTTTCATATGCCTCACGACAGCTTAAGCCTCATGAGTTAAATTATGCCACACGTGATTTGGAGTTAGCAGCCATAGTGCATGCATTGAAGACTTGGAGACATTTTCTCATTGGAAATCATTGTGAGGTGTACACGGATCACAAGAGTTTGAAGTATATTTTCATGCAGAAGGAGTTGAATCTCAGGCAAAGGAGATGGTTGGAGCTCATCAAGGATTATGATATGAGATTGCATTATCACCCCGGAAAGGCTAACATAGTAGCCGATGCGCTGAGCCGTAAAAGCAATGTCAACACGCTAATGATGTGAGAAGTACCGAAGGAGTTAGCCGAGGATCTTCGTGATCTATGTTTGGAGATAGTCCCAAGAGGCTATGTAGCAGCATTGGAGATTCAGTATACTTTTATGGATAAGATCAGAGAAGCCCAGAAGACTGACAAGGAGATTGCTTCTATTAAGGAGAAAATGAGCAAAGGAAAAGCTAAAGGATTTCGTGAGGATGAGCACGATACCTTATGGTTTGAAGACCGTGTTTATGTGCCTAATGATTCGGAGATCAGGAAGTTAATTCTGCAAGAGGCCCATGATTCACCATATTCGATTCACCCAGGAAATACCAAGATGTATTTGGATTTGAAGGATACTTTCTGGTGGACCGGAATGAAGAAGGATATTGCGGAGTATGTAGCAGTTTGTGATGTATGTCAGAGAGTAAAGGCAGAGCATCAGAAGCCAGCAGGATTGCTACAGCCATTGCCAATACCCGAATGGAAGTGGGATAAGTTAGGCATGAATTTTATCACAGGATTACCCAAAACACGTTCAGGCTATGACTTGATATGGGTTGTAGTCGATCGTTTGACAAAGATAGCTCATTTCATCCCAGTGAAGACTACCTATACCAGTGCTAAGTTGGCAAAGATATACATGACCTGGATCGTATGTCTGCATGGAGTTCCAAGGAGCATTGTATCAGATAGAGGAACACAGTTTACCTCAAAGTTCTGGAATCAGTTGCATGAAGCTCTGGGTACCAGGCTAGAGTTCAGTACAACTTTCCATCCGCAGACAGATGGACAGACCGAGATAGTCAATCAGATTTTGGAGGATATGCTAAGAGCTTGTGCGCTAGATTACGGATCTAGTTGGGATGAGAATTTTCCATACGCAGAGTTCTCTTACAATCAGATTTCGAAGCCTTGTACGGAAGGAGGTGCAGGACCCCATTGTCGTGGGATGAAGTTGGAGACCGACAGTTGTTTGGACCGGATATGATTAAGGAGTCTGAACAGAAAGTAAAATTGATTCGCGATAGGCTCAAGGTAGCCCAATCCAGGCAGAAGAGCTACCCAGATTCAAAATGCAAGGAGACAGTTTATGAAGTCGGAGACCGAGTTTATCTTCGAGTATCTCCACTTCGAGGAGTTAAGCGCTTTGGAGTTAAGGGAAAGTTAGCGCCACGTTTTGTAGGGCCATACAAGGTTTTGGAGCGTATGGGAGAAGTATCCTACAAGTTGGAATTGCCCGAAGGATTTTCAGGAGTTCATGACGTGTTCCACGTTTCCCAGTTGAAGAAGTGCCACACGGAGATGGCTGATATACCACTGAGAGATATGGTGCCGCTGGAAGCGATTTAGTTGGACAGTGATTTGACCCATGAGAAGAAACCAGTCAAGATTCTTGAGTATGCCAGCCGAGTCACCCGCAGCAAGGTTATCAAGTTTTGTAAAGTTTAGTGGAGCCACCACATGGAGGATGAAGCCACCTAGGAACGAGAGGAAGAATTGCAGAAGGACCACCCTCACCTATTTTCTAGCCAACCCGAATCTCGAGGGCGAGATTCATCTTAAGGGGGGGTAGGTTTGTAACATCCCAAATTTTCAATTTGGAATGTTACACACTAGATCATCATTGCATATCATATTTTACTGCATTTTCGTTGATCCTAGAAATTCTACGCAACTCAAGGACCCTAGGAGAGAGTTGGGGATTTCGTTATTTTCATATTTGAGTTTTCTTAAATTTTGAAAATATGATCATTTGATTTTATTTATTTTATCTTCAATTATTTCTATTATCAAAATATGAGAGAGGGAATAAAATGAATTTCCCAAAATAAAGAAATGTTGAGGATTTAATAAAAAATCAAATAAGATTTTATTTTGGTTTTATTTGCTATTTTATTTGAATTTAGGAAAAATGCGCGTTTTTCAAAATTGCATTTCGGCCCCAAATAAATGTTCATCCTGTGCGACTTGATTTTAGAAGCCGGGGAAAATTTATCTCGGGAATTTTGGAGTCCGTTTAGTATTTCTTTTGTTTTTTTCTGAGCGTAATTATTTTAAAAAAAGTCTGAACTGACCTTGGGCCGTGTCCGGCCATGACTCCACCTGGCCGGGGCTTTATATAGCGCGACCCCGGGCCGCCCTCAGCCCAAGCCGCCACCGCCGCTGCGCCGCCGCAGGAGCTCACCGCCGACGAGGTTGACCCGCCGTTGTTTTTTTAGAAAACGTTCACCGGTTTTTTTGGTTTTTTAGATTCAATTTTTAGATAGATCGGTTTTTCTTTTATCGGTTTAGTTAATTAGCGAGCGTTCGCTCATTCGTTCGTTTTGACGAACGCGTTCATCATTTAGATTTAGATAACGAACGTTCGTTCATTAATCTGTTTGTTGTTTTTCTTTTTCTCCGATTAAATCCATGATTTTTCTGATCGCGATTTCTGATCCGATTTTCGTTCTGGTATAACTTTTCGCTCGTGCATCGGAATCAGGCGATTCAAGCGCCCGGAGTTTCGTCTCGAAACCCACTTTCCGTTTAACCAACTCAAACAAGTTTTTGCCTCTATAAAATTTGACCTAGATCCAGAATAGTAAACGAAGCTTGTTTCTTTTGCCGTTTGTCTTTCGTTGCTTCGTTTGATTTGATTCTTTTTGCCAACCGGAGTTCTTAAGTTGAACTTTCTGGTTAGATCTCTTATTTGAGTTTTACCTATGCATTAATTGAGTACTTATTGTATGCTTGTTTGTTTGCGATAGAGTACCCGGAGTGCGCCGCTTGCTACTTCGAATCACTAGGTTTTGCGGATCATCTGCAAGGCAAGTAACACTTTGATCATACTTCCTATCACCCAGTTTTTATTGCATTAGATCAACCCTCACACCTTACATGATTAGGATCTAATTAAATTGTGGGTTTGGGAAGTAGATGAGGTAGTACCTATCACCTGTTTTATTATCAAACCTTTGGGAGTTACTTCTACGTTTGCTTATTATGCCATGCTATGCTAGTAGACGTGGATTGGGTGAGTGAAATCCATGACAGATGTGAGTTTGATAAATTAATGGTTTATCTAAGGTGGCAACTTGAATACACATCTGGGTGGATTGAGGCACCTGGGTATTCCAGCGATTGCCTGTTTTTCTTTTGGACCGCCACCCAGGCTCAAAGGGATCATGAGATTATTCATACTAGAAACTTCCGTGTGCAGCCACAAGCTACTATGGGCTCTAGCATAGTTGACTAAGTTGTGCAAACTCTTGCAGTGGTAGACTAGCAGATGTAGGGGAAAGTAGGTGTAACGGTCTACCCGATCGTAAGGTGCTAGCGCTCCTGAAAGACTATGTCTCGGTCATCCGTTTCTCAAACACCATGTAGTGCGAGAATCCCAACGGAGGAGACCGGGTCTTGTGGGGAAAAGTGCGCAAACCTCTGCAGAGTGTATAAACTAATCATGGTTAGCCGTGTCCCCGGTTAAGGACATCTTGAGTATCTAGTACTTCGATTATCATGTGAATCTCATCATGTTACTCTAATTAATTTGTTGGGTTTTTAATGATGATGTTTAATTGGGATTGAGAGGGTGTCTACACTCTCAATGTTTAACAACCACCATGATAGTTAAACAAAATTTATTCCTTTGCAGTAGGGAAAAATTGGCTTTACGCAAAACTATAACCGTAGAGCTTTCCACCAGCGAAATATGCATGTAGTATAGTCTTATTCCATCATTGCTCTCTATGTGTTACATTGCCAGCATATTCCATGTGCTAGCCCATTTTGGGCTGCAACGTTCATGTTGCAGACTTTTCAGACGACGAGTAAGGTGCCTTTAGGTCGTGGTTCTATACTCAGTGATGCCGTTGGAGTTGATGGACTCACTTATCTTCCAAGTCTTCCGCTGTTATCGTTATTAGATGGCCTTAAGCCATATTTATTGTAATAAGTTCTCTTTTGAGACTCGATGTAATAAGTGTGTGATTGCTACTCTGTTATAAATCCTTCAAGTACTATGTGGTGTTAGCATTACTGATCCAGGGATGACCCGGAGCACAGAGATTGGACCGTTTGAGGTCTGGTCGCTACACATGTATCATGTGTAAGCTAAGCAGATGCAGTTTACACTAATTAGGAGCAATACAAGCTACACACCATATGCAACATGCAACCAGATATCACACTGCCAAGTTAGCGCAAGCACCTTGGATGGTGTAGTAGGGGAGCGGAGACTTGGACCTTGTAATGCACTATCAGTACAAGGAGAATCAGTACAGATGCTCCGTTTACGTTGCTGCAGAGGACCACCATCATCGGCTTCCTTCCACTTTCTTGATTTTGCCTTGTCAAGTCAAACCCACAAGAAAAAGGAATGAAATTTGCTCTTTAGAACTCATTGATGCATGATACTGACGAACACTACTCTGATGAAAGGCAAATTCATGATACGAGGATGGAATATGTACAAAAAAATGGATGGCTTGACATATTCACACCCATGATGTGGTAACTAAGGAGAAGGCACTTCAACAAATTAGAAGCACTCAAACTAGACACCATATGAAAGGTGCAATCAATATCACTCTGCCAAGTTAAAACTGTCTCCTCATAGGTGGCGTTCATCAAACTTGAACCAATACATGCAAGAAATCATATTCAAGACGGAAACCAATATCACACTGCCAACTTAAATGTGTTGAATCATAAGTGACTGATGCGGGATACACAAGAAGAGTAGTTTCATGTAAGAACATGGTGTGATAGATAGATATAGTATGTACCAAAAACATGAAAGCATGTCATATTCAAACGTATCATGTGTAAGCTAAGAAGATATAGTTTACACTAATTAGGAGCAATACAAGCTAGACACCATATGCAACATGCAACCAGATATCACACTGCCAAGTTAGGGCAAGCACCTTGGATGGTGGAGTAGGGGAGCAGAGACTTGGACCTTGTAATGCACTATCAGTACAAGGAGAATCGGTACAGATGCTCCATTTATGTTGCTGCAGAGGACCACCATCATCGCCTTCCTTACTCTTTTCCTTCCTCTTTCTTGATTTTGCCTTGTCAAGTCAAACCCACAAGAAAAAGGAATAAAATTTGCTCTTCAGAACTCATTGATGCATGATACTGACGAACACTACTCTGATGAAAGGCAAATTCATGATACGAGGATGGAATATGTACAAAAAAATGGACGGCTTGACATATTCACACCCATGATGTGGTAACTAAGGAGAAGGCACTTCAACAAATTAGAAGCACTCAAACTAGACACCATATGAAAGGTGCAATCAATATCACTCTGCCAAGTTAAAACTGTCTCCTCATAGGTGGCGTTCATCAAACTTGAACCAATACATGCAAGAAATCATATTCAAGACGCAAACCAATATCACACTGCCAACTTAAATGTGTTCAATCATAAGTGACTGATGCGGGATACACAAGAAGAGTAGTTTCATGTAAGAACATGGTGTGATAGATAGATATAGTATGTACCAAAAACATGAAAGCATGTCATATTCAAACGTATCATGTGTAAGCTAAGAAGATATAGTTTACACTAATTAGGAGCAATACAAGCTAGACACCATATGCAACATGCAACCAGATATCACACTGCCAAGTTAGGGCAAGCACCTTGGATGGTGGAGTAGGGGAGCAGAGACTTGGACCTTGTAATGCACTATCAGTACAAGGAGAATCGGTACATATGCTCCGTTTATGTTGCTGCAGAGGACCGCCATCATCGCCTTCCTTACTGTTTTCCTTCCTCTTTCTTGAGTTTACCTTGTCAAGTCAAACCCGCAATAAAAATGAATAAAATTTGCTCTTCAGAACTCATTGAAGCATGATACTGACGAACACTACTCTGATGAAAGGCAAAGTCATGATACGAGGATGGAATATGTACGAAAAAATGGACCACTTGACATATACACACCTATGATGTGGTAACTAAGCAGAAGGCACTTCAACAAATTAGAAGCACTGCAAACAAGACACCATATGAAAGGTGCAATCAATATCACTCTGTCAAGTTAAAACTGTCTCGACATAGGTGGCGTTCATCAAACTAGAAGCAATACATGCTAGAAATCATATTCAAGACGCAAACCAATATCACACTGCCAACTTAAAGGTCTTCCATCATAAGTGACTGATGCAGGATACACAAGAAAAGTAGTTTCATGTAAAAACATGGTGTGATAGACAGATATAGTATGTACCAAAAACAGGAAAGTGTGTCATATTCACACGTATCATGTGTAAGCTAAGCAGATGCAGTTTACACTAATTAGGAGCAATACAAGCTAGACACCATATGCAACATGCATCCAGATATCACACTGGCAAGTTAGAGCAAGCACCTTGGATGGTGGAGTGGGGGAGCGGAGACTTGGACCTTGTAATGCACTATCAGTACAAGGAGAATCTGTACATATGCTCCGTTTACGTTGCTGCAGAGGACCACCATCATCGCCTTCCTTCCTCTTTCTTGATTTTTCCTTGTCAAGTCAAACCCACAAGAAAAAGGAATGAAATTTGCTCTTTAGAACTCATTGATGCATGATACTGACGAACACTACTCTGATGAAAGGCAAAGTCATGATACGAGGATGGAATATGTACGAAAAAATGGATGGCTTGACATATTCACACCCACGATGTGGTAACTAAGGAGAAGGCACTTCAACAAATTAGAAGCACTGAAACTAGACACCATATGAAAGGTGCAATCAATATCAGTCTGCCAAGTTAAAACTATCTCGTCATAGGTGGCATTCATCAAACTTGAAGCAATACATGCTAGAAATCATATTCAAGACGCAAACCAATATCACACTGCCAACTTAAAGGTGTTCAAACATAAGTGACTGATGCGGGATACACAAGAAGAGTAGTTTCATGTAAGAACATGGTGTGATAGACAGATATAGTACGTACCAAAAACAGGAAAGCGTGTCATATTCACACATATCATGTGTAATCTAAGAAGATACAGTTTACACTAATTAGGAGCAATACAAGCTAGACACCATATGCAACATGCAACCAGATATCACACTGCCAAGTTAGAGCAAGCAACTTGGATGGTGGAGTAGGGGAGCGGAGACTTGGACCTTGTAATGCACTATCAGTACAAGGAGAATCGGTACAGATGCTCCCTTTAGGTTGCTGCAGAGGACCGCCATCATCGCCTTCCTTACTCTTTCCTTCCTCTTTCTTGATTTTGCCTTGTCAAGTCAAACCCACAAGAAAAAGGAATAAAATTTGCTCTTCAGAACTCATTGAGGCATGATACTGACGAACACTACTCCGATGAAAGGCAAAGTCATGATACGAGGACGGAATATGTACGAAAAAATGGATGGCTTGACATATTCACACCTATGATGTGGTAACTAAGCAGAAGGCACTTCAACAAATTAGAAGCACTGCAAACTAGACACCATATGAAAGATGCATTCAATATCACTCTGCCAGGTTAAAACTGTATCGTCATAGGTGGCGTTCATCAAACTAGAAGCAATACATGCTAGAAATCATATTCAAGACGCGAACCAATATCACACTGCCAACTTATAGGTGTTCCATCGTAAGTGACTGATGTAGGATACACAAGAAGAGTAGTTTCATGTAAGAACATGGTGTGATAGACAGATATAGTATGTACCAAAACAGGAAAGCGTGTCATATTCACACGTATCATGTGTACGTTAAGCACATGCATTTTACACTAATTAGGAGTAATACAAGCTAGACACCATATGCAACATGCGACCAGATATCACACTGCCAAGTTAGAGCAAGCACCTTGGATGGTGGAGTTGGGGAGCGGAGACTTGGACCTTCTAATGCACTATCAGTACAAGGAGAATCGGTACATATGCTCCATTTACGTTGCTGCAGAGGACCACCATCATCGCCTTCCTTTGTCTTTCTTGATTTTTCCTTGTCAAGTCAAACCCACAAGAAAAAGGAATAAAATTTGCTCCTTAGAACTCATTGATGCATGATACTGACGAACACTACTCTGATGAAAGGCAAATTCATGATACGAGGATGGAATATGTACAAAAAAATGGACGGCTTGACATATTCACACCCACGATGTGGTAACTAAGGAGAAGGCACTTCAACAAATTAGAAGCACTCAAACTAGACACCATATGAAAGGTGCAATCAATATCACTCTGCCAAGTTAAAACTGTCTCCTCATAGGTGGCGTTCATCAAACTTGAACCAATACATGCAAGAAATCATATTCAAGACGCAAACCAATATCACACTGCCAACTTAAATGTGTTCAATCATAAGTGACTGATGCGGGATACACAAGAAGAGTAGTTTCATGTAAGAACATGGTGTGATAGATAGATATAGTATGTACCAAAAACAGGAAAGCATGTCATATTCAAACGTATCATGTGTAAGCTAAGAAGATATAGTTTACACTAATTAGGAGCAATACAAGCTAGACACCATATGCAACATGCAACCTGATATCACACTGCCAAGTTAGGGCAAGCACCTTGGATGGTGGAGTAGGCAGGGGCGGACCCATGTTGGCCCACCCGGTGTCACATGACACCAGGTAATTTTGTTGCTTACCTTTTATATGTAACCTCTTGTATCGCGATGGCACCGGTTAATTTTCTGCATGGACACCGGTAAAATTCGTGGATCAGGAACAATGAAACCAGTGATGGGGACGCACCCCAGGCCCATCTAATGGCCCATGCGGCCAGGGACATGCACACGCACGACATGCCCATTCTCTCTGAGAAAAAGACGCATCGCATGCCCTAGCTAGCTATGCCATCTGATCGATCGGAGCGCTACCTGCGCGGCTGCACCTACTTCTTGGCCAGCGCCTCCCGCAAACTGCAAATAGTAAAAAAACGCAAACAGTAGACCTGCACTTGTTCGTCTCGGTGCCGCCTACTCGAGCACTAAGCATAGATCACAGGAGAACTAGATGTAAATTGATCACAGGAGAACAAGAGTGGTGTAAGTGCATCTAGTGCCACCCCTAGTTGGTTTTGGAGTATTGACGACAAACCTAGTTGAGGGACTAAAGTGTTTGTGAGAATTGCAGGATAACACAGGTAGAAGTCCCTCATTGATTCGGTTTTACTACTAGAGATGACCCCTAAAAATGTACGAAGACATTGAAGACAATGGTGGTATATGAAGATATTCACATTGAAGACTATGACAAGAGAAGACACCACGTGAAGCCTATGGAACTCGAAGACTTAGATCCTTCGTAGTTTTATTTCATTTGTGTTGAGTCATAGGAACCACCGTACTGTTAAGTGGGGTCCAAGAGAACCAGTCAGAATGACTGAAGTGATGCCTAATTCAAAACCTATATCTTCGAGCGAAGACTATGAGAGCAAATCTTGTCCAGAGTCGGACAAGTCAGCTTTGCTTGTAGCCCAAGTAAAGTTGCCGTGTGAGTTTGAAATCTGACCGTTGGTACATGTGTCAGTTCCTTAGTGACCCAGGGTCATTTCGGACAAATTAGGTCGGGTTTCCCAGTGGCTATAAATAGTCCACCCCCTACAACCATAAACGATGGGCTGCTCAGATTTTAGTGCACGACTTTTGTCGTTTGAGTGCAACCCACCTTGAAGCCTTTGAGAGAAAATTCCTAGCGAGGAGAAAAGCCCTAACCACCCAGAGCCAGAGTAAATTGGGCATCACTTAAGTCTTCTTGTCTGAGTGATCTGAAGACTTATTACACTTGAGGACTGTGCATCCTCCAGCCGGTTAGGCGTCGTGTTCTGAGCATCCAAGAGACATTGTGGATTGCCAGTGAACGAAGTCTGTGAAGGTTTGGGAGTCTACCTTGAAGACTTACCAGAGTGATTGGGCGAGGTCTGTGTGACCTTAGCTCAAGGAGAAAACGGTGAGGACTGGGTGTCCTGAGCTGCGTGTTCAGGACTGGGTGTCCGGGACTGTGTGTCCTTTGGTTTAAATACCTAGCCGCTCCAACCAGACGTACAGTTGTCATAGCAACTGGAACTGGTCCAACAAATCATTGTCTTCAGCGTATCACTGGTTTCATCTTCACTTCCTTTTACTTACTGTTACACGTTGTGAAGCCATTGCATGCTTGCTTTATCTTCTGTCTTCACAACATAGCTGTGTGATTTGTTTGGCTTCATAACTTCTTCCTACCTGATCCTTATTACACTGCAGCTACTTGTCATTGTGCTTTCACTCTATTGAATACTTGACCATGGCTTGCCTAGTGTAATCTAACTTCCGTTGCTTAAGTGATAGGCATATCTGTACTGTTTGTCTTCATAACCTTCACGTTTTGAAGACTTCCATAAAAATCGCCTATTCACCCCCCTCTAGTCGATATAACGCACTTTCAATTGGTATCAGAGCAAGGTGCTCCCTTGTTCTGTGTGATTCGGTTTAACCACCTGGAGTTTTAGCTATGTCGACTGCAGGGATAATCAAAGTCTCCGCTGCGTGCCCTGTCTTCGATGGAACTGAATATCCCTACTGAAAGAATAAGATGCGCATGCATCTTGAAGCCATTGACGTCGACCTATGGTATGTCATCGAAAACGGCGTTCCCAAGGCTGGAGAAGGTGTCACTGCTGCTGATGTCAAGAAGTTCACTCAACTGGACTCTACTGCCAAGAATATCATCTGTGGTCATCTGACCAAGGGGCAGTACGGCCGTGTGAGGACCTTGAAGACATCCAAGCTGGTCTGGGACTGGCTCTCCAAAGTCAATGAAGGCATCTCAACCCAGAGAGATCAGAGAATCAGTGTTCTTCGCAACCTCTTCAACCGCTTCAAGCGAAATGACAATGAGAATGTCCAGCACACATTTGACCGGCTCACTAACATCACAAATGAGCTTCAAGCCCTCGGCGCCACTGAGATCACCAAACATGAAATCGTCAAGACGCTGTTGAGATCACTTGACAGTTCGTTTGACATCCTAGCCCTAATGATTCAAGAACGTCCAGACTTCAAGACACTCGATCCGTCTGACATACTTGAGAGGCTCAACACACATGAGTTTCAGCTTTCTGAGAAAAGAGATATCTACGGTCCAAACTATGGGCGAACTCGTGCCTTGAAGGCAAAAGCTGTGTCCTCATCTGAAGAAGAATCTGATAGCAGTTCTGATGATCCTGAAGACATTGGAAGGGATCTTGCAATGCTAGTGAAGAAGTTCCAGAAATTCACCAAGAAGAAAGGCTTCAGAAAGTCTTCACGATCAAGCTCAAGGAATGATGAAGCTTCTGCTCATGACTACAAGAAGAAAACATGTCACAAGTGCAAGAAAACTGGACACTTCATCTCTGAGTGTCCACAGTGGGACAATGAGAACAGAAAGAAGAAGAAGAGCAAGGAATATGACTCTGACGACAAGAAGAAGAAGAAATACTCAAAGTCTTCTTCCAAGTCTTCCTCAAAGTCTTCATCACACAAGAAGAGCTCAACTGGCAAGGCTCGTGCGTTTGTTGGAAAGGAAATGGATTCAGAGGAGGAGTCCGCTTCTGAGGAGGCAGAGGTGGAGTCTGAGGAGGAATCTGATTCTGGCATTGCGAGTCTGGCTACAGCTTACGTCGCCAAGTCCATCTTCAACACTGAAGACAATGACTTCATCACCAACACCGATGCAAATGACAAGGACGACTCCACTCCTACCTACTGCTTCATGGCACGCGGTGCCAAGGTAAACACACGCACTACTCACTATCAAACATCCAGTGATGATGATTCTGATTGTGATTCAAAACCCATCTACAAAACACTTGCTAAAATTGCAACTGAACAATAGAAAGCCATGGAATATATTCAAAAACTGTTAGATAGAAGCGATGATCTATTGGGTGCTGAAATGACTCGATCTGAATCCTTAATTGAAGACATAAAAAATCTTCACGTTAAGTATCAGGAACTTCAAGATCGTCATGATACTCTCTCAACAACTCATGAAAATGTCTCCTATGATTATCTTCAAAGGAAGCAAGATCTTGAGAAATTGAGAGCGGCTCATGAAGATCTTCAAAAGGAAAATGAGTCACTTCGCGCCGAACAAATCAGTTCCGCTCAGGAAGGATTTGAACCACCATGCCTTAAATGCATTGAGCATGATAATGCTCCTTCTGTTGCTGAATGTTCCACTGCTACTGCTATGGCAATATCTTCAACTGTTGAAGTGGTAACTAACCCCTCTGCTGAGGATACCACTGCTATTGCTGATGAAAATGCTAGGTTGAAGACATTGCTTGAAACAGGGATGTACAAAAGTCTCAAAGGACATCAGACATTATGTGATGTCCTTAAGAAGCAGATTCTGAACCGAAACCCTAGGAAAGAGGGTGTTGGGTTCGTGAGGAAAATAAATGCAGATGGCTCTTACTGGAAACCTGAGCAGTACCCCAAAACCACATGGGTTGCTGCAAAGGAATCTTCAGCAGATCCATCCAATTTGTCTGGCTTCACCTGTGCTAACCCAATTATCATTGATGAATCCTTTGATGCAAACTATAAGCTGTTTAGAAATCAGAATGGTGAAGTGTTTGCCAGGTACATTGGTACTAACTGCAGGAATGGACCGCCTATGAAGAAGATCTGGGTTCCAAAAACGTGTCTGGAGAATCTTCCTGTGAATGTCCCCATGACACCTCACATGAAGAAGACAAACCTCAGACCAAAGGCTTCATATGGTCCAAAGGCTTCATACAGACAGAGGACTCACCTGAGTCGCACTAACGCAAATGTTTTGCAGGGAAGCCATACTCAGGCATATGAGAGCGGTTCTTCATACCGTCATGTTCATATGACCAAGAACTATTCTGCCTATTCTTATAAGTACTATTGCCCGCCTGCTAGACTGTTTGCTAGGGCTCCAAAGCCAAAATTCTCAGATGCTGCACTTAGACTTATTGCTTCTAAGCCACCCTTGAAGATGTGGGTGGTTAAGAAAGCTTAACTCTCTTTTGCAGGGAAAGGTCTCCAGCAGAAAACCAAAATCTTCCGACGCTAGTGCTGGGGACCTTAAAAATCTTGTGGGGCGCAAGATCAAATGCCCGAATGGCATCACTATGTATTTCATACCTGAATCGCATGCTACTCTCCCTATTAGTCCAAACCTGGATCTAAGTTTTCATAACCCACTGGTTTGTCAAATGTTTTTTCTTCACAATTCTCTTCGTGAAGCCTATCCCCCTAACTGCACTGTAGGGCACGACACCAGCGCCTTCAGAGTCTTCAGAATGGATTATTGACAGTGGGTGTACAAATCACATGACTGGCAAAAGAAGTCTTTTTATTGACTCAACCTTACGTCCATCCGACAAGAGCCACATCACATTTGCTGACACTGGTAAAAGTAAGGTATTGGGTCTAGGTAGAGTTGCAATCTCAAAGGATCAACACATGGATAAAGTCATGCTTGTTGAATCCCTTGGTTTCAACTTAATGTCTGTCTCAATGCTTTGCGATTTGAACATGATTGTAATTTTTGGAAAATATCGTTGCCTGGTACTAATGGAATCTGACAAGTCTCTAGTGTTTGAAGGGTATCGGAAAGATGATTTGTACGTGGTAGATTTCTCAGCAGGGCCACAGCTTGCAGTATGTCTTCTGGCAAAGGCTTCAGAATGCTAGCTTTGGTATCAGAGGCTTGGGCATGCTGGCATGAGGAACCTCCACACCCTTGCGAAGAAGAAGCATGTCATAGGCATCGAGGGCGTCAAGTTCAAGAAAGATCACTTATGCGATGCCTGTGAAGCAGGGAAGATGACAAGGGCAAAACATCCTTCGAAGACAATCATGACCACTACTCGACCCTTCGAACTGCTTCACATGGATCTTTTTGGTCCCACTCACTACTCAACTTTTTCCACTACTGCTTGCCTCTATGGCTTTGTCATTGTTGATGATTACTCTAGATATACTTGGGTGCACATAATCCTTTACAAGACTGAAGTGCAGGATGTCTTCAGACGCTTCGCAAATCGAGCTATGAACAACTATGGCGCCAAGATAAAGCACATCAGAAGTGACAATGGCACTGAATTCAAGAACACTGGCCTTGACACATATCTGGACACATTGGACATCACACATGAATTCTCAGCTCCGTACATGCCACAGCAGAATGCGTCGTCGAACGCAAGAACAGAACACTCATTGAGATGGCCAGAACGATGCTAGATGAGTACAAGACTCCAAGAAAATTCTGGCCTGAAGCCATTGACACTGCATGCCATACAATCAACCGTGTTTATCTTCACAAGCTTCTGAACAAGACATCTTATGAACTTCTAACTGGCAAGAAGCCAAATGTCAGTTACTTCAGAGTATTTGGCGCAAGATGCTGGATCAAGGACCCACACCACACCTCAAAATTTGCACCAAAAGCACATGAGGGTTTTATGCTTGGATATGGAAAGGATTCGCACTCCTACAGAGTCTTCAATCTCTTTCATTACAAAGTGGTTGAAACAGTGGATGTGCGGTTCGATGAGACCAATGGTTCACAAAGAGAGCAACTGCCAAATGTGCTAGATGAAGTTCCAGCTAGTGAATCAATCAAGCTTATGGGAACTGGAGAGATTATACCTTCTGAAGCTCATCCTGAAGAAGAACTTATCATCTCAGCACCTGATCCACATGAAGACAATGCTCAGCCTGAAGACATTCCTCCCAACGACAACATAGATCAGCAAGAGCAAAGTCTTCGCCATGTACATCCTCGTGTTGTCAATGAAGTGCAGATTGACAGAATAATTGAAAGCATCAATGCACCTGGTCCACTCACTCGTTCAAGGGCAACTCAACTGGCAAATTTCTGTGGGCACTTCGCATTCGTCTCAATTTCAGAACCCAAGAAAGTTGAAGAAGCCTTTATGGAACCTGAATGGATTCAAGCAATGCAAGAAGAGCTTCATCAGTTTGAGCTGAACAATGTATGGGAATTGGTTAAGCGTCCTGATCCACGGAAGCATAACATAATAGGCACCAAATGGATATACCGCAACAAGCAAGATGAGCATGGTCAAGTTGTCAGAAACAAAGCTCGTCTCGTTGCTCAAGGATATACTCAAGTGGAAGGCATTGACTTTGATGAAACATTTGCTCCTGTGGCCAGACTTGAAGCCATCCGTATACTGCTGGCCTATGCAAATCATCATAACATACTTTTATATCAAATGGATGTGAAGAGTGCCTTTCTCAATGGCAAGATTGAAGAAGAAGTGTATGTTGCACAACCACCTGGGTTTGAAGATCCAAAACATCCTGACATGGTTTACAAGCTCAATAAGGCACTGTATGGCCTCAAACAAGCCCCTCGGGCCTGGTATGACACACTCAAATACTTCCTGAAGAGCAAAGGCTTCATACCTGGCTCCCTAGATCCCACTCTCTTCACGAAGACATATGATGGTGAACTGTTTGTGTGCCAAATATATGTGGATGACATTATCTTCGGCTGCACCAATCAGAAGTACAGTGAGGAGTTTGGATATATGATACAAGAGCAATATCAGATGTCTATGATGGGGGAGATGAAATTCTTCCTCGGTCTTCAGATACGGCAACAACGCAATGGCATCTTCATATCTCAAGAAAAGTATCTCAAAGATTGCCCGAAGAAGTTCGATATGCAAGACAGCAAAGGTTTCACAACACCAATGCCAGCCAAACATCATCTGGGTCCTAACGACAATGGTAAAGAGTTCGATCAAAAGGTATACCGCTCCATGATTGGTTCTTTGCTTTATTTATGTGCATCTAGGCCAGATATTATGCTTAGTGTTTGCATGTGTGCTCGATTTCAAGCGGCACCAAAGGAGTCGCATCACTTAGCAGTGAAGCGAATTCTTCAATATTTGGCTCACACCCCAACTCTAGGATTGTGGTATCCAAAGGGCTCAGAGTTTGATCTGGTTGGATTCTCGGATGCTGATTATGCTGGTGACAAGGTTGATCGGAAATCTACATCAGGCACATGTCACTTTCTGGGACGATCACTTGTATGTTGGTCTTCAAAGAAGCAGAACTGTGTATCCCTCTCCACTGCTGAATCTGAATACATTGCTGCTGGATCTTGCTGCGCTCAGCTTCTGTGTATGAAGCAAACTCTCAAGGACTATGGCATTCATCTGAAGCAAGTGCCTCTTTACTGCAACAACGAAAGCGTCATCAAGATCGCCAACAACCCAGTTCAGCACTCGAAGACAAAGCACATTGAAATTCGTCATCACTTTCTCAGAGATCATCTTGCAAAGGAAGATATTGATATCATACACGTCAACACTGAAGAGCAATTGGCAGATATCTTCACCAAGCCCTTGGATGAGAAGAGATTTTGCAAGTTACAGTGTGAGCTAAATATCTTGGAATCCTCAAATGTCCTGTGATCAGGCACACATCCTAACACTTATGCATATTGATGACTTAGATGTGCAACACACGAAGTAACGTATATCTTCAATCAATGAAGACATACATTCTAAGTGTGAATACATTAATGTGGAAATTGACTTCGGAGCGCCACGATAATTGTGCGCCGTGTCTGGGTCTAATACTTCCTATACGGTGGGTAACGCCACCACAAAACGTTCTATTTTGAAGTGTTTCACTCACGGCGTTACCTTGCAATGTCTTCACATTTGGTCTGGTTTCATTTCCAACATGTCTTCATGATTATCTTCACTACGTGGATTATATAGATATATATATATACTAGTGTTCTGTCCTCTACAGCATTCACTTATAGCTATGTCTTCTTGTTTTGAATCTTTTGAACTAAGTGAATGTGATCGGACCCTAATCTCTCTATGCTTTCTATCTCAAATTCTATCTCTCCAAGTCATATGCATCCTATTGAAACTGTCGAATGTCTTCTCTGCGTCCTTGTCAGCAGAAGACATAGAGACAAACTTTAAAACCATTTTCAATGCTCATTCATCCACAAGAAATCCGGAGAAGTAGGAACGACCACCCGATAATCCAGGCGTGCGTGGGATGTGGAACTGCCCCCGAGACTCCGCATGATGGCCACGTGTTGTTTAGATCTGAATCGCCAGGGGCACCTATATAATAGCGCAGTGCCGCCCCTGTGACTACAAATACACCCTCACTGCAGTCATTAGCTCCTTCTTCCTCCCTCGCATGAACCCTAGCGCCACCGCTAGCTCTCGACGACGCCGGCGACGAAGCGCTTCACTGCCGCAACCTCTCCGACGCCGTTTTCACGCCGACCGCAGACATCACTCTCTCCGCCGTCGCCGTAGGTGTCTTCCGTCGCCAAGTTAGGGCACGGAGGATCGAACTGCTCGGCCTCATCTCCCACTCCGTCTAGCAGTTCCAAGTGTGGTAAATAAAACCTCTTTTTACAGCCTCTTTTGATCCTGTAGTTCGGTCACTTTCTGCCATAAGAAGTTTCTATTCACACAAGTTAGATCTCTCTCAGTCTGCATCTCATAACTTGCCTAGTATATTCACTTGTGCTTCATGAAGTAGTTAGATTCCTCACTTGTACTGATCTATGGGTTCGTACAAATCTGGAACCAACTTCTTTTTCTATAAGTGAATGTCTTCGCACGATGAGGTCAATGTCTTCTAAACTAATTTATCTTCAAAATCTTCTGAGAATGCATATGACCTCTTCCCCTTCCCTCGCACCTTAATGCTGTCACAGGTACATGTCCGTGGGAGAATCTTTTGGTTCTCATAGTCTGCATTCATTTGCAGAGTTCTTACAGTGTCACATCAATTCTCCTGAAGCCAGTTCCTGTTGGTCCAGCAAAAGAAAGCCTTTGAACGTCTTGAAGCCTTCCAAGTTAAGGTTTATGGCTGCAGAAAAACCAGCAAGGAAAGGTGGAAGAAAGCGTCGAGGGGAAACATCAAGAGATCTGCCCGATGACCTCTTAGAGCTGTACAAGATAGATCCTGAAGAGGATTACAATCAGCGCAAGACACGAATCCAATGGATTCGACGCTATTGAGCGGAGCAATGGTTCCAATACCGCTTCATCACCAAGGAGTACGCTGAGAAAAGCGCCATCAAGAGACCATGGGGAGACGTACTATACAAAAATCTCGTGGCCATGTCCAAAGATGAAGCCATTGCTCAAGGCTTCTATCCATGCATGGTCAGAGGACCGTAGCCTGCTGATGCTCATTCGTCGTCACTACTCTGGTGTCGTGACGACAATCTGTTCAAGCGCAACTTCCAATTTGCCGAGAGGTCAGCGAAGCACAACAAGAAGAAATTGGGCTTAGACTTCAACCCTGGTCCCTCCGCACCAAGGGCAGATGGCACACGCGAGGCAGACCCCAATATCATCGGTCCGTATGCAAATCTTGAGGGCCTCATCACCCGCATCTTAGTCCAAGGGACTGCAGTCAATGACCCTCCTGCTGACTCTGAATCTGATGAAGCGCCTGCTGCTCCGAAGCCAAAGCAGATGAAGAAGCCAAAAGCTTCAAAGCAGACCCCTTCACCCAAAATCTCAAGGGCGAAGCCATTGGCAACTGCACCTCCTGAAGCCAGTGTGCAGTCTGAAGACTTATCACGAGTCTCCAAGCCCCAGGAAGCCAAGAAGCCTCAGCCACACACAGGCAAAGAGCTCACAGCTGCTGCCATTCTGCGCAGCGAAACCATTGATCTGTCAAGCGATGAAGATCTTGGAGATGACGCTCTTGAGAAGCTCATCAAGAGCAAGGAGGAGGCTGAAATCTTCAACAATCTGCCTCTGTTTGATGTCGCCATCATCCACAACTTCATCGATGAGTGGTTTGCTACACCAAATATCAGCTTCGATGATCTGCAGCTGCCCATTGGCCTCAGCATCGCTTTCTAAGGCGCTATTGCTTCAGAACTTGCAATTGCCCAGAGCATTGTTGAATTGAAGCAGAAAATTGATTTTGAAAAGGCCCAGTTCAAGCAGCATATGGCCAAGCTCAGCGTGCAAGAAGTGAAGAACTTCAAGATCATGTTGCACGAACTAAAGGAGAACTTTCTGAAAAAGCGTGTAGAAGCTCAAGGTTCGCGGGAGCGAATGAAGACTCTGGCTGATCGCTGTGTGCAGGCCTACAATGAGGCCGAGAAGCGCAAGGCACTTGGGCGTCCCGGCATCGACCCGAGGATGGCCGCGAAGAAGAAGAAGAAGAAGCCTGTTGTGCCTGAACCAGAGGCACCAAGACAAGAAGCTGCTCCGATTGTCTTCCCCACTACTACGACTGGCTCGAAGCCAAAGAGCCGGTCAACCGCTTCAGAGCTCAAGAAGACACGGACAGCCGAGGCTGAAGCGAGAAAGAGGAAACACTCTGAAGCCTCTCCTTCTGACCCCACCAAGAAGAAGCGCAAGATCAAGAAAGCTCGGGCTGCTCCCACAGAGCCCTTGATAGTTGAACCTCTCTCTGTCATCTATCCTGACGCAGATCGTTAGGTGACAGTTCATGAGCCTGCTCCCACAGAGGCTCCTGAAGCTGAAGATATTCCAGCAGCCGCCCCCATCGCTGCTGAAGACATTGGTCATCAGGATAATGTACAAGATGATGCAACCCTTCCTCAGCTTGAGACAAGCGAACTGATCAGCATTGGTCGTCCTGTGACGCCAATCGCACAAGCTGCGTCATGGGCGGATCACCCACAAGAAGAAGAATCTGAGGTCCAGCCCACTCCAACTCCAAAGGCGTCGTCTGCATTCCGCAGGCTTCGCAAGGGACCACGGCCTCAAGATTCGGCTGAAGACATTCCGGCTGCATCAGCCGAAGACAATGAAGAAGTACCACCAGAACCCACTCCCCCGCTCCACCAAGAAGCCGTTCTCCAGGAGAACGTGCCTGAGTCTAACCCTCCAGCTAGTCAAGTGGAGGCGGAAAATATGGAGGCTGCCACCACCAACATTGAAGCCAATGTGGAGCCCTCCCCAACAACAGCTTCAGAAGACACTGAAGCTACTGCTCCTGACACTTCTGTGCCTGAGTCTGCAGCCGGTCCACAATTCAACTATCATGTTGCGCACAGGCCTTAGGTCCAGAAGCCGATCCCACGACTGCCAAGGTTCCCAGGTCCTGCATCAGCTCCTGGCTCCTTTAACATCAATAGCTTTAGGGCAGATAATACGTTCTTCAACAGCTCCAAGAACCCTTATTCAAGGGAACGGATTGTATCAGATAGGTTCTGGAGCTATCCACAACGCAGCTATTACTCATGCATCCTATACAACCAAGGCCGCATCTTTCCGCACAAGCGCCTTGAGGTTGAAACCGTTGCTGGTCTGCCTGGCCTGGAAGAAGCACTGGACTGCTTCAAGCAAGTGGGTTTGCTGCCATTCATCACAGATGAAGAGCACTGGAATGAAGAGCTTCTGCTTAAATTATATGCCACTCTTCATATCAAAGGCTACAACAGAGATCCGAAGACTTGGGTCCTGGAGTGGATGACCGGCAATGTCCATCATGAAGCCAATGCATTTGATATCATTGAGCTTACCGGCCTGCCCACTCCTGGCGCATTCTTCGAGGAAGGCTGCCAACTACATGCTGAAGCAATTGAGAGCATATTCCAGAGGTCTGGACCAAATATGAGTCAGATGCTCTCAATGATGAAGCCATTGCCCCAAGATGCACCCTATCCAACTGATTTCTTCATTGAAGACCTAGAGTACCTGCCCAGAACCATATATCACATCATCAGGCGGACTCTCTGGCCCATTAAGGGACACTCTCCACATGCCAAGGTTGAGGGTGCAATGAAGATTCTCATATTCTACATCCTTCATGGAAAATGCTTCAATGTGCAGGACTTCTTCCTACGCCAGCTTGCGGCATCCGGCTCAGATTTATTTGGCTTGAAGTTTTATGCTCCTTGGGTTATGAGGCCGATCAAGCTTCACTCTGCGATTTCATATCAGCCCTCAGCTCGCAACCATCGGATCTTCTTGCCAGACGTGGACACCTCTGCTGAAGCAATATATCCTGAGCCTGCCAAGCAACCATTAAGTCTTCAGAATGCAGAACACTAGAGCTTCACTCAGAATGTTGAAGGTGTTGAAGCCATCTCCAGAGTGTATCCGTTGGTTGGCACCACACGTGCACCTGCATCTACTAAAGCCATTGATAGCATAGCTGCTCAGCGACCCAAGAAGCACGCTCGTGCCCTCAATGACCGAGAGCTTCTTGTGGCTCTTCACCAAAAGCAGGACAGGCATCACGACTGGCTCAAGAGGCAGATGAAAAGCATCATGGAGGACGTCAATCATATCAGAAATCTTGCAACCAAGAATGCATTTGTTGCACACGAAACCTGTCGCCGCACTTGGAAAGGACTCACGATGATGTGTCCTGAAGCTGAACTTCAAGAGGATGGCTTCACAAAGCGCTTCAAATTTGACTCCACGCCTCCTCAAAGGGCAATGCTACGCAGAACTCCATCACTTGAAGATTCGGAGTTCTCTTCCTCTACTGCCACGGTGACTGCACGGATTATCGAAGAAGAAGACGATGCTACATCACCTCCACCTCCTTCAGCGCGTGTCGAATCTGCACCAAGCTCGTCTGCACCGCCAAACACCTCCACCGACCCTGCTGCGCCTGGGAACGCGTAGAAAACTCTATGTCTTCAAACCTTTTTGGTCATCACTGACAAAAGGGGGAGAAGCATATGATGTTTATAGTCTTCAAGCGGGTCACTATGGGCGGGTGCCTTTATATTTTGCTACATTTTGCTTCATGCTTACAACTCTCGTTTTGCTACGTTTGGTTATTTGGGTTGTAACACTTAAACTCAATGGTCGTCTGCTACTTGTTTGCCACTATGTTTTGCGAAGATAAATTCCGCATGTACGACGATAAATTTCGCACTTAGACCATTCCGCAGACGTCCATTTTTCATTATGCATGTCATTCTCTTCATATACTTTTACATGCATAGTGGATTGTCATCATAAGTTGAAGTGGATTTCCACAAGTACAACATGCCATGTGCATTTGCGTTCCAGAAGCAAATCACTTATATGCACATCTTCAGGGGGAGCCCTTGCAGCTTATGAAGACAATTCCTTTACAATTTCACAAATTATGTTCCCCGTTTAAAACTTCAACTAGTTTGTCATCAATCACCAAAAGGGGGAGATTGTAAGTGCATCTAGTGCCACCCCTAGTTGGTTTTGGAGTATTGACGACAAACCTAGTTGAGGGACTAAAGTGTTTGTGAGAATTGCAGGATAACATAGGTAGAAGTCCCTCATTGATTCGGTTTTACTACCAGAGATGACCCCTAAAAATGTACGAAGACATTGAAGACAATGGTGGTATATGAAGATATTCACATTGAGGACTATGACAAGAGAAGACACCACGTGAAGCCTATGGAACTCGAAGACTTAGATCCTTCGTAGTTTTATTTCATTTGTGTTGAGTCACAGGAACCACCGTACTGTTAAGTGGAGTCCAAGAGAACCAGTCAGAATGACTGAAGTGATGCCTAATTCAAAACCTATATATTCGAGCGAAGGCTATGAGAGCAAATCTTGTCCAGAGTCGGACAAGTCAGCTTTGCTTGTAGCCCAAGTAAAGTTGCCGTGTGAGTTTGAAATCTGACCGTTGGTACATGTGTCAGTTCCTTAGTGACCCAGGGTCATTTCGGACAAATCAGGTCGGGTTGCCCAGTGGCTATAAATAGTCCACCCCCTACAACCATAAACGACAGGCTGCTCAGATTTCAGTGCACGGCTTTTGTCGTTTGAGAGCAACCCACCTCGAAGCCTTTGAGAGAAAATTCCTAGCGAGGAGAAAAGCCCTAACCACCCAGAGCCAGAGTAAATTGGGCATCACTTAAGTCTTCTTGTCTGAGTGATCTGAAGACTTATTACACTTGAGGACTGTGCATCCTCCAGCCGGTTAGGCGTCGCGTTCTGAGCATCTAAGAGACATTGTGGATTGCCGGTGAACGAAGTCTGTGAAGGTTTGGGAGTCTACCTTGAAGACTTACCAGAGTGATTGGGCGAGGTCTGTGTGACCTTAGCTCAAGGAGAAAACGGTGAGGACTGGGTGTCCTGAGCTGCGTGTTCAGGACTGGGTGTCCGGGACTGTGTGTCCTTTGGTTTAAATACATAGCCGCTCCAACTAGACGTACAGTTGTCACAGCAACTGGAACTGGTCCAACAAATCATTGTCTTCAGCGTATCATTGCATGCTTGCTTTATCTTATGTCTTCACAACATAACTGTGTGATTTGTTTGGCTTCATAACTTCTTCCTACCTGATCCTTATTACACTGCAGCTACTTGTCATTGTGCTTTCACTCTATTGAATACTTGACCATGGCTTGCCTAGTGTAATCTAACTTCCGCTGCTTAAGTGATAGGCATATCTGTACTGTTTGTCTTCATAACCTTCATGTTTTGAAGACTTTCATAAAAATCGCCTATTCACCCCCCTCTAGTCGATATAACACACTTTCAAGTGGTAAATTGATTATTTCTCCCAAGAGTATGTCTTTATTTTGTCTAGTTCTTGCTTTCTAAATTGTACGCCTAGGGTTTATAATTTTCAGAGTTTTTAGTTGGGAATTGGAATACTGCGTTTTGTCAATTTCTGGGAGCAACTCACATATGTTTGAGTTATTCCTTGACGATTAGACGCACGAGGCACAACAACAAGGTTAAACTGCATAATCAGTTAATCACACAATTCAATCATTATGCTTTATTAGTCAATTTTATTCTAGCGCATGGAAATGTAAATGATTTAACATTGTACATTTATTCTAACAAAATAGATAATCTTCGGATATGAGCTGGATATATATTATTGAATGTGACATGTGGACTTCCACAAAGAAAAGACATGATTTGATATCGTGTAAAGAACAAGTACCCATGTATTTTTTTAAACAAAAACAGAGCTTTATTAAATTGAAATAATAGTTACATCATCTTTAAGGAGGGATACAATTTCATTCTAAGGCTCCTGAAACCATTCATAAGTTGTAGAGAAGCTAGTTACGCTCGCAAGCTTATGAGCAACCATATTTGCTTTCCTATCGCAATGTTCAAAACAAGTAATGGGAAAGTACCTATGCATTTGATGGGTGTGTAAATTTTATGTATAACATGGTTGATATCCATATGTATCGAATGAGCATGTGGACACCGGGACATTTTTATCCTGGGTCTGTCCCAGGGAGTAGGGGAGCGGAGACTTGGACCTTGTAATGCACTATCAGTACAAGCAGAATCGGTAAAGATGCTCCATTTTCGTTGCTGCAGAGGACCACCATCACCGCCTTCCTTACTCTTTTCCTTCCTCTTTATTGATTTTGCCTTGTCAAGTGAAACCCACAAGAAAAAGGAATAAAATTTTCTCTTTAGAACTCATTGATGCATGATACTGCCGAACGCTACTCAGATGAAAGGCAATGTCATGATACGAGGATGGAATATGTACGAAAAAATGGACGGCTTGACATATTCACACCTATGATGTAGTAACTAAGCAGAAGGCACTTCATCAAATTAGAAGCACTGCAAACTAGACACCATATGAAAGGTGCAATCAATATCACTCTGCCAAGTTAAAATTGTCTCGTCATAGGTGGCGTTCATCAAACTAGAAGCAATACATGCTAGAAATCATATTCAAGACGCAAACCAATATCACACTGCCAACTTAAAGGTGTTCCATCATAAGTGACTGATGCACGATACACAAGAAGAGTAGTTTCATGTAAGAACATGGTATGATAGACAGATATAGTATGTACCAAAAATAGGAAAGTGTGTCATATTCACACGTATCATGTGTAAGCTAAGCAGATGCAGTTTACACTAATTAGGAGCAATACAAGCTAGATACCATATGCAACATGCAACCAGATATCACACTGCCAAGTTAGAGCAAGCACCTTGGATGGTGGAGTAGGCATGGCGGACCCATGTTGGCCCACCCAGTGTCACAGGACACCGGGTAATTTTGTTGCTTACCTTTTATATGTAACCTCTTGTATCATGATGACACCGGTAAATTTTCTGCATGGACACCGGTAAAATTCGTGGATCAAGAACAATGAAACCAGTGACGGGGACGCACCCGAGGCCCATCTAATGGCCCATGCGGCCAGGGACATGCACACACACGACATGCCCGTTCTCTCTGAGAAAAAGACGCATCGCATGCCCTAGCTAGCTATGCCATCTGATCGATCGGAGAGCTACCTGCGCGGCTGCGCCTACTTCTCGGCCGCCGCCTCCCGCAAACTGCAAACAGTAAAAAAAATGCAAACAGTAGAGACCCGTTCTTGTTTGTCTCGGCGCCGCCTACTCGAGCACTAAGCGTAGATCACAGGAGAACAAGATGTAAATTGATCACATGAGAACAAGAGAGGTAAATTGATTATTTGTCCCAAGAGTATATCTTTATTTTGTATGGTTCTTACTTTCTAAATTGTACGCCAAGGGTTTATAATTTTCGGAGTTTTTAGTTGGGAATTGGAATACTGCGTTTTGTCAATTTCTGGGAGCAACTCACATATGTTTGATTTATTCCTTGATGGCTAGACGCACCAGGCACAACAACAAGATTAAACTGCATAATTAGTTAATCACACAATTCAATCATTATACTTTATTAGTCAATTTTATTCTAGCCCATGGAAGTGTAAATGATTTAACATTGTGCATTTGTTCTAACATAATAGATAATCTTCGGATATGAGCTGGTTATATATTATTGAATGTGACATGTGGACTTCCACAAAGAAAAGACATGATTTGATATCGTGTAAAGAACAAGTACCCATGTATTTTTTTAAACAAAAATAGAGCTTTATTAAATGGAAATAATAGTTACATCATCTTTAAGGAGGGATACAATATCATTCTAAGGCTCCTGAAACCATTCATAAGTTGTAGAGAAGCTAGTTACGCTCGCAAGCTTATGAGCAACCATATTTTCTTTCCTATTGCAATGTTTAAAACTAGTAATGGGAAAGTACCCATGTATTTGATGTCTGTGTAACTTTTATGTATAACATGGTTGATATCCATATGTATCGAATGTGCATGTGGACACCGGGACATTTTTTATCCTGGGTCCACCCCTGGGAATCGGTACAACCAGATACAAGATAGGCACCATATGCAAGATGCAACCAGATATCACACTGCCAAGTTAGAGCAAGCACCTTGGATGGTGAACTAGGGGAGTGAAGACTTGGACCTTGTAATGCACTATTAGTACAAGGAGAATCGGTACAGATGTTCCGTTTATGTTGCTGCAGAGGACCGCCATCATCGCCTTCCTTACTCTTTTCCTTCCTCTTTCTTGATTTTGCCTTGTCAAGTCAAACCCGCAATAAAAAAAGGAATAAAATTTGCTCTTCAGAACACATTGATACATGATACTGACGAGCACTAGTCTGATGAAAGGCAAATTCATGATACGAGGATGGATTATGTACGAAAAAATGGACGGCTTGACATATTCACACCTATGATGTGGTAACTAAGCAGAAGGCACTTCAATAAATAAGAAGCACTTCAAACTAGACACCATATGAAAGGTGCAATCAATATCACTCTGCCAAGTTAAAACTGTCTCGCTATAGGCGGAGTTCATCAAACTAGAAGCAATTCATGCAAGAAATCATATTCAAGACGCAAACCAATATCACACTGCCAACTTAATGGTGGTCCATCATAAGTAACTGATGCAGGATACACATGAAGAGTAGTTTCATGTAAGAACATGGTGTGATAGACAGATATAGTATGTACCAAAAATAGGAAAGCGTTTCATATTCACACGTATCATGTGTAAGCTAAGCAGATGCAGTTTACACTAATTAGGAGCAATACATGCTAGACACCATATGCAACACGCAACCAGATATCACACTGCCAAGTTAGAGCAAGCACCTTGAATGGTGGAGTAGGGGAGCGGAGACTTGGACCTTGTAATGCACTATCAGTCAAGGAGAATCGGTACAGATGCTCCATTTACGTTGCTGCAGAGGACCACCATCATCGCCTTCCTTCCTCTTTCTTGATTTTGCCTTGTCAAGTCAAACCCACAAGAAAAAGTAATACAATTTGCTCTTCAGAACTCATTGATGGATGATATTGACGAACACTACTCTGATGAAAGGCAAAGTCATGGTACGAGGATGGAATATGTATGAAAAAATGGACGGCTTGATATATTCACACCTATGATGTGGTAACTAAGCATAAGGCACTTCAACAAATTAGAAGCACTTCAAACTAGACACCATATGAAAGGTGCAATCAATATCACTCTGCCAAGTTAAAACTGTCTCGTCATAGGTGGCGTTCGTCAAACTTGAAGGAAGACATGCTAGAAATAATATTCAAGACGCAAACCAATATCACACTGCCGACTTAAAGGTGTTCCATCATAAGTGATTGATGCAGGATACACAACAAGAGTAGTTTCATGTAAGAACATGGTGTGGTAGACAGATATAGTATGTACCAAAAACAGGAAAGCGTGTCATATTCACATGTATCATGTGTAAGCTATGCAGATGCAGTTTACACTAAATAGGAGCAATACAAGCTAGACACCATATGCAACATGCAACCAGATATCACACTGCCAAGTTAGAGCAAGCACCTTGGATAGTGGAGTAGGGGAGCGGAGACTTGGACCTTGTAATGCACTATCAGTACAAGGAGAATCGGTACAGATGCTCCATTTATGTTGCTGCATAGGACCACCATCATCGCCTTCCTTACTCTTTTCCTGCCTCTTTCTTGATTTTGCCTTGTCAAGTCAAACCCACAAGAAAAAAGAGTAAAATTAGCTCTTCAGAACTCATTGATGCATGATACTGACGAACACTAGTCTGATGAATGGCAAAGTCATGATACGAGGATGGAATATGTATGAAAAAATGGACGGCTTGACATATTCACACCTATGATGTGGTAATTAAGCAGAAGGCACTTCAACAAATTAGAAGCACTGCAAACTAGACACCATATGAATGGTGCAATCAATATCACTCTGCCAAGTTAAAACTGTCTCGTCATAGGTGGCGTTCGTCAAAGTAGAAGCAATACATGCTAGAAATCATATTCAGGACGCAAACCAATATCACACTGCCAACTTAAAGGTGTTCCATCGTAAGTGACTGATGCAGGATACACAAGAAGAGTAGTTTCATGTGAGAACATGGTGTGATAGACAGATATAGTATGTACCAAAAACAGGAAAGCGTGTCATATTCACATGTATCATGTGTAAGCTAAGCAGATGCAATTTACACTAACTAGGAGCAATACAAGCTAGACACCATATGCAACATGCAACCAGATATCACACTGCCAAGTTAGAGCAAGCACCTCGGATGGTGGAGTAGGGGAGTGGAGACTTGGACCTTTTAATGCACTATTAGTACAAGGAGAATTGGTACAGATGCTCCGTTTACGTTGGTGCAGAGGACCACCATCATCGCCTTCCTTACTCTTTTCCTTCCTCTTTCTTGATTTTGCCTTGTCAAGTCAAACCCACAAGAAAAAGGAATAAAACTTGCTCTTCAGAACCTAATGATGCATGATACTGATGAACACCACTTTCATGTAAGGCAGCCACATGATAGGAGGATGGAATATGTATGAAAAATAGGACGACGTGACATATTGACATATATGATGTATAAAGTGTAAACTAAGCACAAGGTGCTTGAACTTGTTAGAATCAATGCAAGCTAGAAACCATATGAAAGATGAAACCAATATCACTCTGCCAAATTAAAAGGGTGCCCTAACAAATGTATTTGACCAAATTAGAAGCAATACATGGCAACGGGCTAGAAATAATATGCAATATGCAATGAATAAAGGTGACTCATCGTAAGTGATTGATGCAGGATACAGAAGAGAGGTAGTTTCATGTAAGAACAAGGTTAACACATAGATGTAGTGTGTACTAAAAATAGGAAGGCATGTCATATTCACAGGTATAATGTGTAAACTAAGCAGATGCAATTTACCCTAATTAGAAGCATTACAAGCTAGACACCGTATGCAACATCCAACCACATATCATACTGAGAAGTTAGATCAAGCACCTGTGATGGTGGTGTGGGGGAATTGCGGTCATCAACTAGAGAGCTACGTTGACTATCTTTATTTAGCATTGCTGTTTCTTGAGAATCATGTGGGGAGGATGACACTGAACTCTTTAAACGAGTATGGCGTCTCACAGTAACCCACTCGGGTGACTGTCTCATCATAAATGATTGACGAGGGATACAAAAGAGCATTAGTTTGATGTACGAACATGGTTAATAGACATATGTAGTATGTATCAAAAACAGGAAGGCATGTCATTATCAAAGGTATAATGTGTAAAGTAAGCAGATGCAATTTAACCAAATTGGAAGCAATACAAGCTAGACACCATATGCAACATGCAACCACATTTGATAGCGCGAAGTTAAAGCATGCACCTGGGATGGTTGTGTGTGGCAATTGAGATCATCAACTGAAGAGCTACGTTTACTATCTCCAACTGTTGACACTACATCCTTTAGAGCACTGAAAAGCTTAGTGCTTATGTTCGAATTACACTGGAGCGACTTCTGTCTTTTCTTTTCAGCATTCATCAACACTGCGTCAGAGTCTGAAATACCCATGCATAAAAAAACAATAGTGTGAGTATGGGTGAAGTGTGTGCACAATTAGTACATTGTAAAGATAGTAGATAGCAGGTCGCTGAGAAATAAATGATGGGAGACATATGATAGCTCTACAACATGCATGGCACACTATATTACTACAGGATTCTATGAAAATACCATTAGACTGAAAACAAATAGGTCAGTCCATTTTTTCTGCACCATCCGATGTACAAAGAACGGGCAGTCGCCTTCATCTACCTCCATCCAGTCAGTGTTGACAATCTTCCTCGAACGGCAGCGACCACCGGCAAAGTCCCCTGCCTGCGCCCTCCCCTTGACCTCACTGCACCGCCATGCTTGGCACCGCCCCCAGGCCATCCATTCAAGCCCCGCCGACCTCCAGATCGGGCGCAAGCAGCTCCTGCGCCCCACACCCCTATGATAGACACCGATGCGCAGCTTCCCCGGCGAACAGGCGGACTAGGTGCTCCGCGCGCCTAAGCGGGTGCTGCTCTTTTAATTGCGGTATAACTGACCCAGAATTGAAATCTGGGCGGGCTACTGACCTCTAACAAAGGTGAAATAGTAAAGGGAGGAAACCTTATGCATTTAGTATCAGGAAGAAGATGTAATAAGAAGCGCTCAACTAGTTTCTTTCGTGGGATGAATACGGTGTTAGCAGAGACGTAAGGTTTGCACGAATAAGGGAAGAGGAGTACCTCTTTCTGCTGGCAGTGCTGTGTCCTCCTTCTATTTTTCCAACGATCTTCTTGTGGTTCACTTGAAACGAGAAGTTGTGCAGGACGGTGCAGCCTTGGACGAACCCATGGACAAGTTGTTGAGTGTGGTGCGGTGGCCGTCTATCGGCGGCGGGGAAGTAGATCCGAGGCGGCGAACGACGGCATAGCGGAAACAACTCCGGTGTGGTGGATGGTTGCGACAGTGGAGCGGCAGTAGTGAGGCGCATGATGGCGTGGTCAGAGTAGTTCTGGTATGGCGCACGTCGGCGTCGGTGTCGTGGAGGCAGCTCTACCTCGGCTTCAGCTGCTAAGCCCTTGAGGGCATTGCGGTTGCGGTTGCGTTGGACAACGATGTTGGGGTACCGTCTCCAGCGTGATGGAGGAGGGAGGCGGTGGATTGGGCGCTATGGGGTGGAGGACGGAGGAGGCTAGGGTTTCGCGGCTGGTGGAGAGGGCATTTTGGCGCCCATAGAGTATGAATGGGGAAACGGAGGGAGGCGGGGAACTTAAGGGAGAACAATGTTTCAGTTTGGGATGCACTTGTTTGAAATTTGGGGAAAGTTACAAACTTTTCCCCCATCTAAAATTTCAGACATATTGCGGGTTGGGGGTAGGACAATAATCTTAGGTGTGCCAAATGTGGGCGGGATAGATTTCGGCCGAGCGCATGGGTGTTTAGGCACCCACCGCGTATGAATGCCTCTCGGAGGCGGTTGAGACTAGCGTCTTGGTGAAGTTACAAACCTACCTCGGTTTAGACCTTTGGACATCGGGCCGATAGGCTACACGGGCCAGAGTCAGGACAGAAATTTCCTACCACCAAACATTAGTCTCGCGCGGTTTCGGGTGACCAGAGGCCTATTTGGCGCTTCGTTCAATATTTGGGAGCAGAAGCATTAACGTTTTTGGTTCTCTTGAATTGAACATTCAGGATTTGTCAAACTTCACAAATCTTTACTCTTGAAAATCCTAAAGCTACAATTATTTTGGAATGGAGGTGGTACATTTGAATATACATTGTACATGAGTATATATTAAAAAATATGCAACTTACCTCAGTTCATGCATGGTTCCAGATATAATCTCCTTGGTTGCAAAAAAAAGTTAGATATGCGTATGAATATATATAGCATGTTCTAACACACAATAAAGGTTGATGCCCCCTTTTACATATGATTTACAAATGCCATTATCTCGGGTTCAAATAGATGAATGCACTTCCTATGAATTTGAGTCTTCGAAACCCTCTTTATGTTTAATTCGACATGTATTCTATTTTGTAGCTAGCAATTTGGAATGTATCCATGCAAGTGACAAATGTATAAAGTGCTTCACACTAACAACATGGAGTGCACTAATTAATGTTTATTTATGAATTGCAAAAGCATCCATTGCCTGTATTTCAAACCGCTCTCACTCTATGGATCGATAATATGAAATAAACACATGCACATGCTAGAATTCAATAGAGTATGGGTGTCTGATAGAACGATTTTCGTCCATACGCAATTTTCAAAGTTCATGATCTCATCCAAAAATAATAATGCCATTTATATTTTAATTTAATGTGTAGAACCGCCTTTTACACATAGATGCACTATGCCTCGGCCCTTTCTCACAAACGCGCTATATATATCTCTCTATCTAGCGCATAAGTGCACACACTTTATATGCATCAGCATTTCTCTTTCGCACATGCTCACAATCTCTCTCGGGGTGTCGGGAGTCTCACACACATGCTCTCTCTCTCTCTCTCTCTCTCTCTCTCTCTCTCTCTCT
This sequence comes from Triticum monococcum, assembly GCA_034509565.1. Taxonomy (NCBI): domain Eukaryota; kingdom Viridiplantae; phylum Streptophyta; class Magnoliopsida; order Poales; family Poaceae; genus Triticum; species Triticum monococcum. The sequence continues at coordinate 356,210,304 of CM067845.1, read as the reverse complement.
CTCTCTCTCTCTTTCTGACTACTATGTACCACTCTTTTCACTAATGTCAGTTGGAAAACACTATTTCTCTCACATGCATATACACAATGCACGGTCTCTACTAGCCCTCTATACGTACATATATATATATGTGCCTACGTGTCTCCCGCACACACATTATCTTTAGGCCACTCTTGCACACATTGCCCCCCAGACACACCTCTCTCTTAGTAGTTGGCACATATGATTCCATCATATCATTCGGTGGGATATCCCTAACTGTTAGGCTGGATGGTAATACGAGGCAAAGTTTTACCCTAGTTCGGACCCTTGTAGTTTAGGAAAAAGCCTACTCCTGGTACTGTATATTAGTGATAGGGGTGTGTACAAAGTACATGTGAATACCAGGCATTGTGCGTGTGTGTATACTATTGATGAACTAGCACCCTAGCTTCTATAACATACTAGGGGCCTAGGGTTACAAATCATATATAGTCGGATTATCACCAGTGGGGATAGAGTCCTCCGCGACTCTGGTAGCTAGCTTCGTGTTGTACGCCGAGTCCTCCACATGGGTCTTTGTATAATGCATCTCGATCCAACCTATGTGGCATAGGATGGAACTGACCCATGAGTCCTCATGTTGACCCACCACAACTAGAAATGATGTGCCCACCACACCACACACGCAATCGGCCACTAAGAAAATAAGCATATACAATAGTACAATGTTATACATGAAAGTTAATTGGAGGGTGCATCCAAAAATATTTGTTCTGCATTGTGAATGTTTATATATTCTCCTAAAATATTAGTCACGGAAAGAGAAACGAAGGGCATATCTCTCCTTGTCTCCACCGGACATCCCCTCTTTCTACACCACTTTCACGTACGCACACAAACTATCTCTCGGCCCTCTAAAAGTATGCATGCCTACGACACATTCACGCATGACGGTCACTGTATTTCAAGCTAAAGAACTATACGGTCACTGGAGTTCAGAATATGCTCATTATGGTCACCGTATACATTCTCATGGTGATCATACGGTATCTAGCTCATGATACGTCTCCATATTTTCTTGATGTCACTGACGGACATTGAATTTGGTGCATGCTCTGTATTTTGTTGATGACACTTACTATCATTGTATTTGAAGCGAAATCACGATATGGTCACTAGACTTCAGAATAAGCTCATCACGGTCACCACATACATTATGTCGTGCTAACCAACATGTGGTTGGATGGTTATAAGGACAATGGTTTCTCGATCCCAACAGGGTTAAAGTCCCGATGCTCGCATTTATCCTGGGTTAATTTCAGTATTTTCTGGCGATGTGTGTTCAGTGGGAGGAGACGTTCCACTCGACTACGAGGCACCTGCGGTGACTTCGTAAAATCTCAAGATCATATGCTGGCTCACTCTCTCGAAGGTGCTCATAGGGGTAGGGTGTGCGTGTGTGCGCTTATAGCGGTGAGTGCTTGCACGTATATATGAGCCCTTGCGTCTGTACCGTGTTAAAAAATACATGTCATGATTATACGGTCACTAGCTCACCCATACAACTCCATATTTTGTTGATGACACAATCAATTGACCAGTCAAACCTTCCACATGGCGCAACTAGTGTTGCACCATCGGGGCACATAACCGTGGGGCCCACCTGTCAGCCCGTATATGAAAGAAAGAAATGGTAGTTTGAGTCTGTACTGTGTTAATAAGATACATTTTAGGGTGATCATATGGTCATTGGCTCACCATACAGCTCCGTAATTTTTTGATGACACGATCAATTGACGAGTCAAACGGTCCACATTCAGCAGCGCACATTACCATAGGGCCCACCCATCAGCGCGTATATGAAGGAGATAAATAGTAATAAATTAGTGGTCAGTGGGTACTCGAAGTCGTGAGACCTCTGGTTGGCAGTCGCCGGTGGTGGGGGCGCGTTGATTGGGCGGTGGGGTGGGGATCGCCGGAGAAAAAGCTCGGTGTGGGGGGCCTAGAGGGATGGCCGGTGCGGCGGCAGACCGGTGGTGGGGAGTGGTTTCGGGGCGGGCGGGGCGGCGTCGCGGCGCGGGCCGGCCGCGAGCGGCGAGGGCCGGTGGTTCGGCCGGTGGTGGCTGTCGGCTCAGGGGGGTGGAGTTTGATGATAAACTGCAGGCCCTTGATTTCGTATCCAACGGCAGGAAAATCTAATGACCAGAGATGAAAAAGTTAGTCAACTGACGTGTAGCCTCACCCCGCACATACACATGCACGCACGCAAGACACGCACACATGCAGGCGTGCAACACTGACATATACACAAAATGAACACACACACACACACACATGTAGGCGTGCAACACTGACATGTACACATGCACTCACGAACACACGCACGTACGCACACATGCATGCAACACTGAAACATACCCTTGCACGCAGGCAACACTCGCACGTCTGCATGCACACAACACACGATGCAAGACACACGCTCAACCTATACATGCATGCACCCTTTGTTAAGGACATGTATTGTTACGGGTATTAATCAATCTTATCTATGATAAGTAGAACATTGATGTTTGTAGCGGTCTTTATGAATCACAACGTATCGAACGGGCTATCAACATAGTAGGCTTATCTACATGAAAAGGATGACATCACACTCAATGAGCAATCATCGGTTTATGAAATGCCCGCTTCTGACCGCCCTGGCCCACCAAAGGTTCCTCTGTTGTGCGCTGCCCGCGTTGGGTCACTGAGATGCAAGCCATGTACCCAAAGATCCCGCACGTCAGTGGAAGAACATCGCGGTGTCCTACGTCAGAGTCGAGGGCGCCACTCGCTGCACGCCCGACTGAACACACCTCCTTGCTGCATTCAAACGCCTCCATGAAACCCGCCCATGTGGAAGCCAAGAAACCCACTCTGGACACACGTCCGTTCATGACCGGGCCGGCATTAAACGCAACGCCGGATGAGCTCCTCCCGTCCGCTGTCTATTTAATCTCCTGTTTAAATGAGGCCAAACGGCGGCCAAGAATCGCACACCTCCGCCGCTCTCCTATCTCCTCCTTCACCATTTTGTCCACTCTTACAATGGCTTACGAAGAGTAGTTATTCCGCACAAGCCATTTGTCTAGGTTTGTATCCTTCTCACACACCCACATAGGTGGGGGACGTGCATGAAGAGAAGAGGTGCACGCACGGCGCACGTACTCCCGTCTCTTTCCCAACCACACCCGCGCGGGTACACAGTGGAGCTCATTTCTGTACGAAAAGGCAGCCCACGTGGTAATTTGACCGTGTACTAGTTGTCCACTTGGTGGAGGGAGGATCATCTACCACGGGTGAACAAACAAATTGCGACCTGACGCGTTATGTTAAAAAAGAGGCAAACCATGTGGGGCCTACCTTAGAGGCAAGGCTATATACTCTGGAGTACTTTTGATGTGTCCCGTCAACTCGCAGAACTAGGAGAAGCTTGCTTACTACGCCGTCTCCCCCGCCCACGGGCGCGGTGGCTCGCAGGATGAGGTGAAGCTTGCTTACTAGTAGTAGTACTGTATGCCTTATGCCCGCTCCCTCGCCCACGCGCGCGGTGGCTCGCAGGACGAGGAGAAAATTTTACTACTCCCTCCGTTTACTCCTTGTCCCTACTACCTTGGTTAGAGAGATTATCATATTGTTTGGAATATATATGTTCTTTAGTACTCCCTCCATTTACTTATACAAGGCCACTATAAAAAATACATTTTGCATCTATACAAGGCCACAAATAGTAATCGAGACAAAAGTTACTACTCCCTCCTTTCCAATTTATGGCTCAATTTCAAAATCTCTCCAACCAAGGTAGACAGTGAGTGGTCGAATTAATTTCGTACTCCTAGTTTGCACAAGTAATTAGTACACTCGTTTTTCTCAAGAAGTTATGTTTACCGAGGCATTAATTAGAACGAATGCATGAATGACCACTAAACTTCCATGAACTTCTACATGCATTGGTGAGTTTTCTCTTGACACTGCTTGCATCGGGTGATCTAACGCACCTCGAAATCCAACATGTGATGGTAGTACTACTAGTAGTAGAATTGAGACTTATAAACGGAAAAACGAATGTTTTTTAGATGAGCCCTATAAACCCTTGTGGGTACTTACTCCGTAAAATCAGATTTTCCCAAAACTAAGTCGCTCAACCTTTATTTGCTTGTTTCCCTTCCTGCCTCCTTGCCTCGAACAGACTATGCCAAACTCCCCTGCCTGCCGTGTGGGAAAAGACCTGCCCTCGCCTTTTTTTTGTCCGGGTTTGTATCGATGGATCGCGCAAAGCAGCAAAAACCCAAGCTGTGTCTTGTACTCCTCCGTCGACGCTCGCTTTCATGAATTATGTACTTCATGTCGCCGACATGTGGGACATATAGCAACCGAGTCGATGTGTCAAGCACCAAATAACAGTGCAGAACAGCAGGGGGACGCACCCCAGCCGTACCACCCCAGTAGTAGTAGTAGTAGTAATGAGCAATGAGACATCAAATCATAATGCCGCACCTTCCCAAATGGACGAAGCAACCATTATTTCCCACTTCGGTTTGCCATCATCTCAAACCACGTAGTATTGCTTCTGCCTCAAGAGGGACACACGCATCACCTTGGTACATCATGACACGTGGGACCGCATGACAGGCCATGCTCCCCCGCCGATCACTCGATAAAATCACCTCATTTTTACTACTATACTTCCTCCGTGTCGGTTTACATGGCATGCACGTCGTTCTAGGTTGAGAATTTAACTAGCTATATATGTGATGAACAATATATGTTTAGAAAGTACATCCTCTTAATAATCCAATGATATACTTTTTGTGACATAGTAACTCAGATTTAGTTAGTCAATGGATGACCTAGAACAACGTGCATGCCCTATAAACCGAGACGTCTAAAAAACGAGACGGAGAGGGTAGTTCAGTACGTATCTTTTTAGATCAATATAGTACGGATTCACCAAGGAGCAAAACCAAGTGGTAGGCTACACGTGTCGTGTTGGCGTAGCGACTCAAGCAGGGTCAGTCCGCACACGAAATGGTGACACACTTAACAGGACCCCTTTGGATGACATGTGGCTCATCCACTGTCTTGTTCCACGTGTGATGCACCAAATTATAGTTCGGAGCAGCGGTCAGGATTGGAGGCACCCCGGTCGTAGCACCGCAGTAGTAGAAAATGAGCGATGAGGGGTCAAATCACAAAGCCCCACCTTTCCCGCATTAAGCTGGACGGACGAAGCAACCATCATTTCACTCTAGGGCATAAGAGCATAAAGAAAGAGAAAACCAATGATGTGTGCGGCAGCTACCTAGGGCACCCTAGGGTAGGGGTCTCCACTGTAGATTTTTTTTCTGAAAGCGCCTCCACTAAAAATCGGCTTCTCCCTCGTCCTCTTGAAGAAAACCGATGATGCATGCGGCGGTAGTGTTTGTAGGAGTACTACTAGGGCGTGCGGGGCCACGTCATAGTAAATAGGAGAGGGAATGCGTTCGAGTCGATGCCTTAAATATGTGTGGGCCGCTTGGTTTTAGGGGAACGAGGCAGCATTTTTGGTTCGGGGACCAGTGGATATATAGTACGTACAAAAAATTGTGGACGTAGGTTCAACCGAAAGGCAATGATGCAGGGGCCCCGCATTTCGATATACCTGGGGCCGCGTGAAATTTGCTACTCTACTCAAAACTAGTAAGGTACACATGCATTGAATGCATGAGATTTCGAAACCAAATTATGAATAAATACACAATATAGCATGTAAAGCTTTGAGTCATATATGCATGATGTAGATGTTCGTTTAGTTCTTATACTTCATCTCATTCAAAATCAATTAGTTTTATAAAAATGTTAATATTCATGGTGTTGTGCATTGTAAAGCATAAAGTAAAAAACAAATAATGGCAATTCATTTAGAAAAAAAATCAAATATGATACGGAAGATTCTAGAACAAAGGAGAAGTGCTTGTGTTTTGAGGTTTGTGCATTATGCTTAAGTTCAATCATGGAGTCTTCTAAATTGTACATGTGGCAGATCTGGTGGAATGTTGATGATATCCAACGGCCAGTAGTGCTCGGATTTGCCATCTCTGCACTGTCGGATTAGCTTCATCCAGCGACCATCTTTCAAGTTATTCGCACACTATATAGTTCTTGTGCCATAGTTGCATGTCTTGGAAAAAAGCTACTAGTGGGTTGTACTAGCTATTTAGGAATAGAAGATGTATCCATGGAAGTTGTAGGGAAAGATATGACATGGAGTATCTCAATTCCTATGAGTAGGGATTGGAAAAGAGATGTCATTTGGTTGACATCGTAGGAACTTTTCTATTGAATCTAGAGATGTCATGTATCTCAATTCCTATGAGGAGGGATTAGAAAAGAGATGTAATTTGGTTCATATCATAGGAACTTTTCTATTGAATATACGCTAATGTTTATTTTCCTTCGAAATTATGGGAGTATAGGAATCCATTCATATGAACCAAGTGGCTCTAAAGCTATAGAAATGATATCATGTTTATTTCCTTTGATATGTGGAGTATATGAATCTATTCCTATGAACCAATTGGCTCTAAAGGAAAGAGTCCTATAAAAATCATATCATATAGAGTTCCTATGATAATCCTCCACACCAAAGGATGGTTGAAATTGCTGCAGGTGATACGATGGTATTTCTTTGTAGACTCCTCCCCCATCTTTATAGTTACCTGTCGAAGATGAATGAAATGATATATACAGGGTATTCTACATGTGCAATTTGGTACACAAAAACTCGGTAAAAATTTGCGAGGTTCGACTTTTCAATAAAGCTATATGCACTGCATTTTGGAACGGAGGGAGCATATGGTTGCTAACACTCAGGTGGAAGATTTGTGTGTAGGAGGAGTGGCTGTTTTGTTAAATGACATGGCAAAACTGACACTGTCGGATGCCGATCTAACGGTTCTTACGGCGTTCGTCAGGAAAAGGCTTGTTGAGAATGTTTGTTGGATAATGATTTACGGACACATGCATTGCATTGATATGTGCCCCCCCTCTCTCTCACGCACATGCACCCTCCCGAGTCCTCTTGCACCCACATTCTATCTGCAGGTAGACGTCACACACATATGTGCTCTTCACACCCTACCCTCAGAACTTCTAAAAAACAAAAGACGTCGCGCATATTTTATTTTAGCTCACATGTCACACACTTATACTATTACTCTTGTGACGAACGTTCCTTGGGCATAGTATATTGGACTCTCACGAAGAGAAGCGGTGCACACACGCACTAGTTCTCTCACACCCACTCGCGGGTACACGTAGGAGCGCATTTTTTTGAAGCTGGTACAAAAAAATCACTCCACTATATATATAAGCAAGGGCCTTAGCGCTTGCTTTACTAGGGTTCCTCTCGTTCACTCTCTCATGCTCTCCGGATCTAAGCAAGACATAGGTGGCCACACTCTCTCTCAGCTCACGGCTGGTCACAAATCCGACCGGACAACCTCGACCGGGGCAGGGGTTTAGGTACATCATTCACGCTGTCGTCAGTGGCGAGGGAGGAGACCAACGGCTGCCCGCGCGTCCCGATCGCCGGCCGTGCCATTCTCTCCGAGAGATCACCGGCTCCGGAGGGCCTCCGACCCCTTCTTCCTCCCTATGGTATTGTGGCCAAGATGTGGCCTCCCGATGTCGTCTTTTCCACATGCCAGCGACCCTCAGGTATATATTCCTTCGAAACATGCCTTGCTCTACTGCCCCAGCTCCCCACTTGACTCCGTGTGGATCTTTTTCTACTTCCGTCCGTTGTTCCAAAGCCACCTAGACTTTTACTATTATTAGAGGTAAAGCTAGTTCACACAGTCGACTCTAAGAGTTGGTTCAAACAGGGAAGAAAGTGGGAAAGCTGTAGGATGAATCTAGGACTTGGTTCTAAGAGGAAATGAGGGAAAGTAGTAGATACTGGCTACCCAACCGGTCTCTTGGTTGAAAAGACGAAGAAAGCATGGTGGATGGTGAAGGGTGGGGGGAAGTGGACCTATCTCTTGGTTGAAAAAGGAAAGAAAGTGACGGGTGTTGGGGGACAACGCAAATGAGAATGAGCAGGTCTAGATTTCCTGTGCTCACATAGGAAAATGTCGCCGGGGAGATAAAAAATGGGACAAATGCAGACATGCTGCCTGAGTGTTTGCCGCTCTCGGCAACCACATCTGCCTCACCACTTTATGCCCCTGCTGTCCCTACGCCCATATCGCTGCCGTTAATGTAAAATCACATGAAGCATTAAGCAATGCCATCTAATGTCACTAACAAGTAATGGTCTAGTGCCCTTGATAAATTGAAGCAATGCCACCACCATTTTATGAAGTCCTTCCGTCTTGCTTTATTTCCCATGAATTGTGTTTTTGCAGTTACACTTAAATCTCACACCGCTAACATTGCTTCATCCTAGTGGAACTGCACAAATTTGATTGCACATTTACTGACCATGTGCTAGTCTCATGACAGTAATACAAATGCTATTGCTCTGCATGTTAATCTAGTGGCAGTGTTGATGTGATGTGAAGCTACTTACTTAAGGACACTTTCATACTATCAATCTAGTGCCAATTATAACACATTAGATGTTGTTGTTAATCATATGCCACTGCAAGTATCTGTCACTGTTTAAATAACCGTATTTCGTATTTGCGCAATCAGGGATGTCTGTCTCCATATCGTTTCAGGATGTCTGTCTCCGTATCGTTTCTATCTGCGCAATTAAAAGCACACACCTTACTTTTAGTAGAACTGCGCAAAATGAGATGGCTATCCCTTGTTGCCGTCGTCTAACCACCCATCTTCTAGGTATTCCTACATTGGTAGTTACTAGGTAGAATGACCAACGCAATATAAAATAAGTTGATTTGTATGTTTTACTTCTTGGTTGTAGTGTAGGGACGAGTGAAAACAACTGCATCCTAGTCCAGAATGCACTTTCTACCAGTTCATCCATGGACCGAGGACTAGCTGGCACGGCTGCATGGTGGTTTTTTGGACGGGTGTGCGGACAAGAGGTATTGTGGTCTCCTTATTTCTGCAAATAGCGGTGGTTAAATTTAGTGGAATGCGCAAGAATTTTAGCTGGTCAGTACACTACATGGTTCGGTTCAGCATTCCAGTTGAGAACACAATTATAATTGGTTATTCTGGAATGAGAGAACCAAACCCTGGATGGTGGCAACAAGAAAAAACCAGAGTGAACTCCAGGAAATTTAAGCCTGGCGGGAGGCCCTTTGCTCGAAGAAGCCTTGCTTGTTTTTTCCTGATTTGTAAACTTTGTCTTTTGCTGTGAACTAGTATATGTTTGTTATGTTCTATGAATCATTGAGATGTATAAAATTGCTTAACTTATGCTTTTCAAGTTTTTTATGAAGCTGAGTTTAATGTGAGTGTTGTTGGAAATATGCCCTAGAGGCAATAATAAAAGCATTATTATTATATTTCCTTGTTCATGATAGTTGTCTTTATTCATGCTATAATTGTGTTATCTGGAAATCGTAATACATGTGTGAATAATAGACACCAACATGTCCCTAGTAAGCCTCTAGTTGACTAGCTCGTTGATCAACAGATAGTCATGGTTTCCTGACTATGGACATTGGATGTCATTTATAACGAGGTCACATCATTAGGAGAATGATGTGATGGACAAGACCCAATCCTAAACATAGCATAAAGATCGTATAGTTCGTTTGCTAGAGTTTTTCCAATGTCAAGTATCCTTTCCTTAGACCATGAGATCGTGTAACTCCCGGATACCGTAGGAGTGCTTTGGGTGTACCAAACGTCACAACGTAACTGGGTGACCATAAAGGTATACTACGGGTATCTCCGAAAGTGTCTGTTGGGTTGACACGGATCAAGACTGGGATTTGTCACTCCGTATGACGGAGAGGTATCACTGGGCCCACTCGGTAATGCATCATCATTATGAGCTCAAAGTGACCAAGTGTCTGGTCACGGGATCATGGATTACGGTACGAGTAAAGTGACTTGCCGGTAACGAGATTGAACAAGGTATTGGGATACCGACGATCGAATCTCGGGCAAGTAACATACCGACTGGCAAAGGGAATTGTATACGGGGTTGCTTGAATCCTCGACATCGTGGTTCATCCGGTGAGATCATCGAGGAGCATGTGGGAGCCAACATGGGTATCCAGATCCCGCTGTTGGTTATTGACCGGAGAGTCGTCTCAGTCATGTCTACATGTCTCCCGAACCCGTAGGGTCTACACACTTAAGGTTCGGTGACACTAGGGTTGTAGGGATATGTATATGCAGTAACCCGAATGTTGTTCGGAGTCCCGGATGAGATCCCGGACATCACGAGGAGTTCCGGAATGGTCCGGAGGTAAAGAATTATATATAGGAAGTGCTATTTCGGCCATCGGGACAAGTTTCGGGGTCACCGGTATTGTACCGGGACCACCGGAAGGGTCCCGGGGGTCCACCGGGTGGGGCCACCTACCCCAGGGGGCCACATGGGCTGTAGGGGGTGCGCCTTGGCCTACATGGGCCAAGGGCACCAGCCCCAAGAGGCCCATGCGCCTAGGGTTTAAGATGGGAAGAGTCCCAAAGGGGGAAGGCACCCCCTAGTTGCCTTGGGGGGAGGGACTCCTCCCTTGGCCGCCGCCCCCTAGGAGATTGGATCTCCTAGGGCCGGCGCCCCCCCTAGGCCCCCCTATATATAGTGAGGGAAGGAGGGCCTCTCAGACCACGCCTTTGGTGCCTCCCTCTCCCTCTCCAACACTTCCTCCTCCTCCATAGAGCTTGGCGAAGCCCTGCCGGAGTACTGCAGCTCCATCACCACCACGCCGTCGTGCTGCTGCTGGAGCCATCTTCCTCAACCTCTCCTCTCCCCTTGCTGGATCAAGAAGGAGGAGACGTCATCCGCTCCGTACGTGTGTTGAACGCGGAGGTGCCGTCCGTTTGGCGCTTGGTCATCGGTGATTTGGATCACGTCGTGTACGACTACCTCATCCCTGATCTTTGAACGCTTCCGCTCATGATCTACAAAGGTATGTAGATGCATCCGATCACTCGTTGCTAGATGAACTCATAGATGGATCTTGGTGAAACCATAGGAAAAATTTTGTTTTCTACAACGTTCCCCAACAGTGGCATCATGAGCTAGGTCTATGCGTAGTTCTTCTTGCGCGAGTAGAACACAATTTGTTGTGGGCGTAGATGTTGTCAACTTTCTTGCCGCTACTAGTCTTATCTTGCTTCAATGGTATTGTGGGATGAAGCGGCCCGGACCAACCTTACACGTACGCTTACGTGAGACCGGTTCCACCGACTGACATGCACTAGTTGCATAAGGTGGCTGGCGGGTGTCTGTCTCTCCCACTTTAGTTGGAGCGGATTCGATGAAAAGGGTCCTTATGAAGGGTAAATAGAAGTTGACAACTCACATTGTGGCTTTCACGTAGGTAAGAAAATGTTCTTGCTAGAACCCTAATTCAGGCACGTAAAACTTGCAACAACAATTAGAGGACGTCTAACTTGTTTTTGCAGCAAGTGCTTTGTGATATGATATGGCCAAAGTTGTGATGAATGATCTATATGTGATGTATGAGATGTTCGTGCTATTGTAGTAGGAATCACGACTTGCATGTCGATGAGTATGACAACTGGCAGGAGCCATAGGAGTTGTCTTTATTTTTTATATGACCTGCGTGTCATTGAGAAACGCCATGTCAATTACTTTACTTTATTGCTAAAAGCGTTAGCCATAGTAGTAGAAGTAATAGTTGGCGAGCAACTTCATGGAGACACGATGATGGAGATCATGATGATGGAGATCATGGTGTCAAGCCGGTGACAAGATGATCATGGAGCCCCAAGATGGAGATCAAAGGAGCTATGTGATATTGGCCATATCATGTCACTATTATTGTTTGATTGCATGTGATGTTTATCATGTTTTGCATCTTGTTTACTTAGAGCGACGGTAGTAAACCCTCATAATAATTTCAAGAAAGTGTTTCCCCTAACTGTGCACCGTTGCGACAGTTCGTTGTTTCAATGCACCACGTGATGATCGGGTGTTTGATTCCGACGTTCACATACAACGGGTGTAAGACAGATTTACACATGCAAAACACTTAGGTTGACTTGACGAGCCTAGCATGTACAGACATGGCCTCGGAACACAGAAGACCGAAAGGTCGAGCATGAGTCATATAGAAGATACGATCAACATAAAGATGTTCACCGAGGTTGACTAGTTCGTCTCACGTGATGATCGGACACGACCTAGTTAACTCGGATCATGTTATACTTAGATGACTGGAGGGATGTCTATCTGAGTGGGAGTTCATTGAATAATTTGATTAGATGAACTTAATTATCATGAACTTAGTCTAAAATATTTACAATATGTCTTGTAGATCAAATGGCCAACGTAGTCCTCAACTTCAACGCGTTCCTAGAGAAAACCAAGCTGAAAGACGATGGTAGCAACTACACGGACTGGGTCCGGAACCTGAGGATCATCCTCATACCTGCCAAGAAAGATTATGTCCTACAAGCACCGCTAGGTGAAGCTCCCGTCCCACAGAACCAAGATGTTATGAACGCTTGGCAGACACGTGTTGATGATTACTCCCTTGTTCAGTGCGGCATGCTTTACAGCTTAGAGCCGGGGCTCCAAAAGCGTTCTGAGAGACATGGAGCATATGAGATGTTCGAAGAGCTGAAAATGGTTTTTCAAGCTCATGCCCAGATCGAGAGATATGAATTCTCCGACAAATTCTTCAGCTGTAAGATGGAGGAAAGTAGTTCTGTCAGCGAGCACATACTCACTATGTCTGGGTTACATAATCGCTTGACTCAGCTGGGAGTTAATCTCCCGGATGACGCGATCATTGACAAAATCGTCCAGTCGCTTCCACCAAGCTATAAGAGCTTTGTGATGAACTTCAATATGCAGGGGATGGAAAAGACCATTCCTGAGGTATTTGCAATGCTGAAATCAGCAGAGGTAGAAGTCAAGAAGGAACATCAAGTGTTGATGGTCAATAAAACCACTAAGTTCAAGAAGGGCAAGGGTAAAAAGAACTTCAAGAAGGATGGCAAGGGAGTTGCCGCGCCCGGTAAGCAAGCTGCCGGGAAGAAGCCAAAGAATGGACCCATGCCCGAGACTGAGTGCTTTTATTGCAAGGGAAGTGGTCACTGGAAGCGGAACTGCCCCAAATACTTAGCGGACAAGAAGGCCGGCAAAACGAAAGGTATATGTGATATACATGTGATTGATGTGTACCTTACCAGTGTTCGTAGTAGCTCCTGGGTATTTGATACCGGTGCGGTTGCTCACATTTGTAACTCAAAGCAGGGGCTGCGGAATAAGCGGAGACTGGCGAAGGACGAGGTGACGATGCGCGTCGGGAATGGTTCCAAGGTCAATGTGATCGCCGTCGGCACGCTACCTCTACATTTACCTTTGGGATTAGTTTTAAACCTCAATAATTGTTATTTAGTGCCAGCTTTGAGCATGAACATTGTATCGGGATCTCGTTTAATTCGAGATGGCTCCTCATTTAAATTTGAGAATAATGGTTGTTCTATTTATATGAGAGATATGTTTTATGGTCATGCTCCCATGGTGAATGGTTTATTCTTAATGAATCTCGAGCGTAATGCTACACATGTTCATAGTGTGAATACCAAAAGATGTAAGGTTGATAATGATAGTCCCACATATTTGTGGCACTGCCGCCTTGGTCACATAGGTGCCAAACGCATGAAGAAGCTCCATGCAGATGGACTTTTAGAGTCTCTTGATTATGAATCATTTGACACGTGCGAACCATGCCTCATGGGTAAAATGACCAAGACTCCGTTCTCAGGAACAATGGAGCGAGCAACCAACTTGTTGGAAATCATACATACTGATGTGTGCGGTCCAATGAGTGTTGAGGCTCGCGGTGGCTATCATTATGTTCTCACCCTCACTGATGACTTGAGTAGATATGGGTATATCTACTTAATGAAACACAAGTCTGAAACCTTTGAAAAGTTCAAGGAATTTCAGAGTGAGGTTGAGAATCAACTTGACGGAAAAATCAAGTTTTTGCGATCAAATCGTGGAGGATAATACTTGAGTCATGAATTTGGCACACACTTAAGGAAATGTGGAATAGTTTCACAACTCACGCTGCCTGGAACACCTCAGTGTAATGGTGTGTCTGATCGTTGTAATCGCACTCTATTAGATATGGTGCGATCTATGATGTCTCTTACCGATTTACCGCTATCTTTTTGGGGCTATGCTTTAGAGAGTGCCGCATTCACTTTAAATAGGACTCCGTCGAAATCCGTTGAGACGACACCGTATGAATTATGGTTTGGGAAGAAACCTAAGCTGTCGTTTCTAAAAGTTTGGGGATGCGATGCTTATGTCAAGAAACTTCAACCTGAAAAGCTCGAACCCAAGTCGGAAAAATGTGTCTTCATAGGATACCCTAAAGAAACTATTGGTATACCTTCTACCTCAGATCCAAAGGCAAGATCTTTGTTGCCAAGAATGGATCCTTTCTAGAGAAGGAGTTTCTCTCGAAAGAAGTAAGTGGGAGGAAAGTAGAACTTGATGAAGTGTTACCTCTTGAACCGGAAAATGGCGCAACTCAAGAAAATGTTCCTGAGGTGCCTACACCGACTAGAGAGGAAGTTAATGATGATGATCATGAAACTTCAGATAAAGTTTCTACTGAACCTCGTAGGTCCACAAGGACATGTTGTTAGAAAATGTTCCTGAGGTGCCTACACCTGTCTTGGAAATCATGTTGTTAGACAACGGTGAACCTTCGAACTATGAAGAAGCGATGGTGGGCCCGGATTCCGACAAATGGCTAGAAGCCATGAAATCCGAGATAGGATCCATGTATGAAAACAAAGTATGGACTTTGACTGACTTGCCCGATGATCGGCGAGCCATAGAAAATAAATGGATCTTTAAGAAGAAGACAGACGTGGATGGTAATGTGACTATCTATAAAGCTCGGCTTGTCGCTAAGGTTTATCGACAAGTTCAAGGGGTTGACTACGATGAGACTTTCTCACCCATAGCAAAGCTGAAGTCCGTCCGAATCATGTTAGCAATTGCCGCATACTATGATTATGAGATATGGCAAATGGACGTCAAAATGGCATTCCTTAATGGTTTCCATAAGGAAGAATTGTATATGATGCAGCCGGAAGGTTTTGTCGATCCTAAGAATGCTAATGTAGCGACTAGACCTCAAACAGTCTGATCTCTGTGCTCCGGTGTCATCCCTGGATCAGTAATGCTGACACCACAAAGTACTTCGAAGGATTTATAGCAGAGTGGCAACCAAACACTTATTACATCGATGTCTCCGAAGAGAACTTATTACAATAATATGGCTTAAGGCCATCTAGTGTCGATAACAGCGGAAGACTTGGAAGATAAATGGGTCCATCAACTCCAACGGCATCACTGAGTATAGAACCACGACCTAGAACACCTCAATCATCGTCTGAAAAGTCTGCAACATTAACGTTGCAGCCCGAAACGGGTCAGCACATGGAATATGCTGGCAAGGTAACACATAGAGAATAAGGGAATGAAACAGCTATACTATATGCATATTTGGCTGGTGGTAAGCTCTATGGTTACTGTTTTGCGTAAAGCCAATTTTTCCCTACTGCAAAGGAATAAATTTATTTAACTATCATGGTGGTTGTTAAACATTGAGAATGGTTGACAACATTCTCAATCCCAATTAAAAGTGAATAATTAAAACCCAACAATATTAATTAGAAGTAACATGATGAGATTAACACGATATTCAAGTACTAGATACTCAAGATTGTCCATAACCGGGGACACGGCTAATCATGATTAGTTTGTTACACTCTGTAGAGGTTTGCGCACTTTTCCCCACAAGACTCGATCGCCTCCGTTGGATTTCTCGCACTACATGGTGTTTGAGAAACGGATGACCGAGACATAGTCTTTCAGAAGCGCTAGCACCTTGCGACGGAGTAGACCGTACCACCTACAACCCCTACATCTGCTAGTCTACCCCTATAAGAGTTCGCACGACTTAGTCAACTATGCCAGAGCCCATAATGGCTTGTGGCTGCACATGTAAGTATTTAGCATGAAAGATCTTATGATCCCTTTGAGCCTGGGTGGCGGTCCAAAATAAAACAGGCAAGTCCTGATAGACATCAGGTGCCTCAATCCACCCAGATGTGTCTTTAAGTTGCCACCTTAGATAAACCATTAAAATTATCAATCTCACATCTGTCATGGATATCACTCACCCAATCCACGTCTACTAGCATAGCATGGAATAATAAGCAAACATAGAAGTAACTCCCAAAGGTTTCATAGTAACAGGTAATAGGTACTACCTCATCTACTTCCGATCCCACAATTTAATTAGATCCTAATCATGCAATGTGTGAGGATGGATCTAATGCAATAAAACTGGGTTGTAGAAAAGGTATGATCAAAGTGTTACTTGCCTTGCTGATGATCCGCGAGTCCTAGAGATTCGAAGTAACAAGCGGCGCAATCCAGGTAATCTATCGCAGACAAACAACAAGCATACAATAAGAACTCATCTAATGCACACGTAAAACTCGAACAAGAGATCGAACCAGAAAGTTCAACTTAAGAACTCCGGTTGCAAAGAAAGAAAAGAACCGAACAAAGAAACCGAAAACAAACGGCAGAAGAAACAACTCGGTTCTAGCAAGTTGAAACTAGGTCAAATTTTACCGTAGCAAAAACTTGTTTAAGTTGATTAGACAGAACGGCGGTTTCGAGACGAAACTCCAGGCGCTTGAATCACCTGATTCCGGTAAACGAGCGAGCAGATAGACTAGAAAGACGATCGGATCTGGGATCGCGATCGCGGAATAAATCCGACGAGAAGAAAAAGAAGAACGGTTGAACGAACGGACGTTCGTTAACCTAGAAGAAATCCGGTGATCACGTTCGTTAGGACGAACGGTCCGGTGAACGAACTCTGGCAACTAAATCGAAAAGAAAAAGAATCCGATCTAGGGTTTCGGAGAAGAAAACCGATCGAAAAACCGATCTAGAAAACCGGAACGGTTTGCCGAAGAAAACGAATCGGAAAAGAAGAATCAGAACGATTAGAAAAAAACGATCCGATGAGAAGAATAGATGTAGTGCGGGGCTACCTTCGGCGAAGTCTCCGGCGAGGAACTCCGGCAGCGTGGGCGTAGGGCGGCGGCGGCAGCGCGGGTGTGGGGGTGCGGTGGTGGGGTGCGGCGGCGCGGGTGTGGGGCGCGGCGCGGCGGTGATAGGGTGGTGCGGCGCGGCTGGTGCGGCACTAGGGCGCGGTGTGTGACGCAGGGCGCGGTGTGCTTGGGGCTTTGGGGCCTTGGATTTGATGTGTTTAGAGGGGGGGTGTGGGTATTTATATTGGGGAGGGGAGGGGTTTACTTGGTGTAGGGGTCAAGGAAAATAGACTAGGATTAGGAAAGAAAAGAGGGAAGGAAAAGATCTAGAAATAGAAAAGGAAATACGGAAGTAGGACCAAATCCTACTAGGAATCCTAAAAGAGCAAGGGCGGCGGCCTCCCTGGCGCTGTGCCTGGCGCCTGGGCACTAGGCGGCGCTAGCGATGGCCTTGGCCTGGCCGGCCGCTGGCGGTGCGGTGGCTTGGCCCTTAGGCCCAAGGCGCTGGTCTATATATATATATATATATATATATATATATATATATATATATATATATATATATATATATATATATATATATATTTAAAACGGTTCCGCGCTCATAAAAAACAAAAAGAGATCTAAACGAACTCCAAATCTAATAAAGTAAATTTTTCCCGACTCCTAAAAATGAGTCGAACAAAATGAACTTTTCTCCGGGCCTAAAATGCAATCTTTGAAAACGCGCATTTTTCCCTATCCAATAAAGGCAAATAAAACTCCGACAAATCCAATGATCCTTTTTCCGAAATTTGAGAAGACTCAAATATGAAAATAATGAAATCTCCAACTCTCTCCGAGGGTCCTTGAGTTGCGTGAAATTTCTAGGATCGGCAAAATGCAAGAAAATATGATATGCATGATGATCTATGTATAACATTCCAAATTGAAAATTTGGGATGGTACAAACCTACCCCCCTTAAGATGAATCTCGCCCTCGAGATTCGAGTTGGCTAGAAAATAGGTGAGGGTGGTCCTTGAGCAAATCTTCTTCTCTCTCCCAGGTGGCTTCATCCTCTGAGTGGTGGTTCCACTGAACTTTGCAAAACTTGATAACCTTGCTACGAGTAACTCTGCTGGCAATCTCGAGAATCTTGACTGGTTTCTCCTCATACGTCAAGTCGTCCTTCAACTGAATCGCTTCAAGCGGCACTATATCTCTTAGCGGTATCTCTGCCATCTCGGCGTGACATTTCTTCAGCTGAGAAACATGGAATACGTCATGAACTCCTGACAGTCCCTCTGGTAATTCCAACTTATACGCGACTTCTCCCATACGTTGCAAGATCTTATATGGTCCAACGAAACACGGTGCTAACTTTCCCTTAACTCCAAAGCGTTTAACTCCTCGAAGTGGGGATACTCGGAGATACACTCTGTCTCCGATTTCGTAAACTGTCTCCTTGCATTTTGAATCTGCGTAGCTCTTCTGCCTGGACTGGGCTACCTTGAGCCTATCGCGAATCAACTTAACTTTCCGTTCAGACTCCTTAATCAAATCTGGTCCAAAGAACTGACGATCTCCAACTTCGTTGTCATGGGACATATGCTGCAATATCCTTCTTCATTCCGGTCCACCATAATGTCTCCTTCAAATCCAAATACATCTTTGTATTTCCTAGGTGAATCGAATATGGTGAATCATGTTCCTCTTGTAGAATCAACTTTCTGATCTCCGGATCATTTGGCACATAAACACGGTCCTCAAACCATAGGGTATCATGCTCATCCTCACGAAATCCCTTTGCTTTTCCTTTGCTTAGTTTCTCCTTTGTAGCAGCAATCTCCTTGTCAGCTTTCTGAGATTCTCTGATTCTATCCATCAATGTTGACTGAATCTCCAATGCTGCCACGTAGCCTTTCGGAACTATCTCTAAACATAGTTCACGAAGGTTTTCTGCTAACTCCTTTGGTATACTTCCCGTCATTAACGTATTGACATGGCTCTTACGGCTCAATGCGTCAGCTACTACATTAGCTTTACCGGGATGGTAGTGCAATCTCATATCATAATCCTTGATGAGCTCCAACCATCTCCTTTGTCTGAGATTCAACTCCTTCTACGTGAAAATATACTTCAAACTCTTGTGATCCGTGTACACCTCACAATGATTTCCAATGAGAAAATGTCTCCATGTCTTCAATGCATGCACTACGGCTGCTAACTCCAAATCATGCGTGGCATAATTCAACTCATGAGGCTTCAGTCGTCGTGAAGCATACGAAACAACTCTACCTTCCTGCATAAGCACTGCTCCAAGTCCTCGACGTGAAGCGTTGCAATACACCTCATAATCCTTGGTCTGATCTGGCAAAATCAACACTGGTGAGGTAACCAAACGTTTCTTCAACTCCTGGAAACTAGCCTCACACTCCTCAGTCCAATTGAACTTAGTATCCTTCTTCAACAATTCCTTCATAGGCTTCGCAATCTTTGAAAAATTCTCAATGAATCTCCGGTAGTATCCTGCGAGTCCAAGAAAACTCCGGATCTCTCCAACTGTCGTTGGTGCTTCCCATTTGGTTACAGTCTCATCCTTCGCGGGGTCAACTGCTATCCCTTCTCCGGATATAACATGTCCAAGAAATCCAACTTCCTTCAACCAAAACTCACATTTGCTAAATTTGGCATATAATTGATGTTCCCTTAGTTTCTCCAAAACCAAACGCAAATGTTCCTTATGCTCTTCTTCATTCTTTGAATAAACCAGGATATCGTCAATGAACACTACGACGAACTTATCCAAAAACTCCATAAACACTTTGTTCATCATGTTCATAAAATAGGCAGGCGCGTTAGTCAATCCAAATGACATAACGGTATACTCATACAGTCCATATCTCGTGGTGACAGCTGTCTTAGGAATATCCTGTTCTCGAATCTTCAACTGGTGATACCCTGATCGCAAATCGATCTTGGAAAACACTTTAGCTCCTAGCAAACGATCAAACAGATCATTAATCATTGGCAGTGGGTACTTGTTCTTGATGGTTACTTCATTCAATCCACGGTAATCAACAACCATCCGTAATGATCCATCCTTCTTCTCCACTAGAAGTACGGGTGATCCCCAAGGCGAAGAACTTGGGTGAATGTAACCTTTCTGCAATAACTCCTTAATCTGATTCTTAATTTCTACCAAATCCTTTGCTGGCATCCGGTATGGTCTCTTTGATATTGGGCCTGTACCTGGCAATAACTCAATCAAAAACTCAATGTCTCTATCCGGTGGCATGCCTGGCAACTCCTCCGGAAATACATTAGGAAAATCCTTTACCACTGGTACTTCCTCCTGCACGACTCCTGTCAGGCAATTTACTTGTGTCCTCTTTGGCACATGCCGGGATACATACTTGATTCTTCTTCCTTCTGGCGTTGTAAGAAAAATTGACTAACTAGCACACTCAATATTCCCTTCATACTGTGATAACCAATCCATGCCTAATATCACATCCAATCCTTGAGATTCCAATACTATTAGGTCTGAGGGAAAACATAGTTACCAATCCTTAATGGTAAATCCGGGGTCACGTCTCAGAGGCATTTGATGGTTTAGAAAAGAAGAGATATAAGAATAGAATGAGGCCTAAAGAGAAAACACTACCCCAAATGCACATGAGCAAATTCACACAAAATCACTTCATTCAATCAAACAAGGGCTTACAATCGATCTAGCTATCACAAACGTGCTCGAACTATAGTGTTTACAGGGGGGAATACTACTAATATTTGGTGGTCATCTAGAAATTTGAACCGACGGAAGACTCCATGATGTCCGCTCCAGCTTCGTCTTCAAAGTCGGGTTCACTTGGATCCGAATCGGTGTCGTTGATGATGATGTAGTTATCCGGGCATGTGACGTACTCGTCTTCCTCCTTGGATGCTAACTTCCTCTTGAGTTCTTCAATCTCTTGCTTAAGATCGCAGTTGTGTCTTGCTAGAGCTACGATCTCGTCCATGTAGTCCTTGCGTGTAGCCTTCAGTTCTCCTTCTAGCTCGATGATCCTTGTCTTCACATTCTTCAGCTCCATCATATCATTGCACATCTAGTTCTCGTGGCGTTGAATGTGCTGGTTTAACTCCTGGATGAATGCTGCAATGGATCTATCCTTCTTGGTGGTGAATAAATCCCATTGTTCATCTCAGCGTCCGCAAATCTGGTAGATAGTGTCCTTGAGGTCTTCTTGATAAACTTCTCCAATGCGTCCTATGGTGATATGGGCTGCCATGCTCTTTCCTAGACTCCAAGTTGGTGCATTTAAAACACTATCTATGGGCTTCGTGATTGGCGCGAATGTCCTTCCCGGAACGTGAGCTTGAATCTTCCAGCGCTCCTCTTCAGGCAAAGTGGCATTGAAGGTTCCCGTGAAACTTGGTAATCCAATGTTTAGGTACTTGGTGACTTCCTTCAAGTGAAATCCAAAGGTGTGCCTTCATCCGGTTGAGCGTACTTAATCTTCACGTCCTTCATCCTAAAGAGTAGAAAAGATGAGGAGTTAGAAAATGAGGAGAGAATAGTGATCTATGGCTTTAACTTAGTGGTCGTGTCCTACAGTCAGCGTGTGCTCTGATACCATCTCTGTAGCGACCAGACCTCAAACAGTCTGATCTCTGTGCTCCGGTGTCATCCCTGGATCAGTAATGCTGACACCACACAGTACTTTGAAGGATTTATAGCAGAGTGGCAATCACACACTTATTACATCGATGTCTCCGAAGAGAAGTTGTTACAATAATATGGCTTAAGGCCATCTAGTGTCGATCACAGCAGAAAACTTGGAAGATAAATGGGTCCATCAACTCCAACGGCATCACTGAGTATAGAACCACGACCTAGAACACCTCAATCGTCGTCTGAAAAGTCTGCAACATTAACGTTGCAGCCCGAAACGGGTCAGCACATGGAATATGCTGGCAAGGTAACACATAGAGAATAAGGGAATGAAACAGCTATACTATAAGCATATTTGGCTGGTGGTAAGCTCTATGGTTACTGTTTTGCGTAAAGCCAATTTTTCCCTACTGCAAAGGAATAAATTTATTTAACTATCATGGTGGTTGTTAAACATTGAGAATGGTTGACAACATTCTCAATCCCAATTAAAAGTGAACAATTAAAACCCAACAATATTAATTAGAAGTAACATGATGAGATTCACATGATATTCAAGTACTAGATACTCAAGATTGTCCATAACCGGGGACACGGCTAATCATGATTAGTTTGTTACACTCTACAGAGGTTTGCACACTTTTCCCCACAAGACTCGATCGCCTTCGTTGGATTTCTCGCACTACATGGTGTTTGAGAAACGGATGACCGAGACATAGTCTTTCAGAAGCGCTAGCACCTTACGACGGAGTAGACCGTACCACCTACAACCCCTACATCTGCTAGTCTACCCCTATAAGAGTTCGCATGACTTAGTCAACTATGCCAGAGCCCATAATGGCTTGTGGCTGCACACGTAAGTATTTAGCATGAAAGATCTTATGATCCCTTTGAGCCTGGGTGGCGGTCCAAAATAAAACAGGCAAGTCCCGATAGACATCAGGTGCCTCAATCCACCCAGATGTGTGTTTAAGTTGCCACCTTAGATAAACCATTAAAATTATCAATCTCACATCTGTCATGGATATCACTCACCCAATCCACGTCTACTAGCATAGCATGGAATAATAAGCAAACGTAGAAGTAACTCCCAAAGGTTTCATAGTAGCAGGTAATAGGTACTACCTCATCTACTTCCCATCCCACAATTTAATTAGATCCTAATCATGCAATGTGTGAGGATGGATCTAATGCAATAAAACTGGGTTGTAGAAAAGGTATGATCAAAGTGTTACTTGCCTTGCTGATGATCCGCGAGTCCTAGAGATTCGAAGTAACAAGCGGCGCAATCCGGGTAATCTATCGCAGACAAACAATAAGCATACAATAAGAACTCATCTAATGCACACGTAAAACTCGAACAAGAGATCGAACCAGAAAGTTCAACTTAAGAACTCCGGTTGCAAAGAAAGAAAAGAACCGAACAAAGAAACCAAAAACAAACGGCAGGAGAAACAACTCGGTTCTAGCAAGTTGAAACTAGGTCAAATTTTACCGTAGCCAAAACTTGTTTAAGTTGATTAGACGGAACGGCGGTTTCGAGACGAAACTCCAGGCGCTTGAATCACCTGATTCCGGTAAACGAGCGAGCAGATAGACTAGAAAGACGATCGGATCTGGGATCGCGATCGCGGAATAAATCCGACGAGAAGAAAAAGAAGAACGGTTGAACGAACGGACGTTCGTTAACCTAGAAGAAATCCGGTGATCACGTTCGTTAGGACGAACGGTCCGGTGAACGAACTCTGGCAACTAAATCGAAAAGAAAAACGAATCCGATCTAGGGTTTCGGAGAAGAAAACCGATCGAAAAACCGATCTAGAAAATCGGAACGGTTTGCCGAAGAAAACGAATCGGAAAAGAAGAATCGGAACGATTAGAAAAAAACGATCCGATGAGAAGAATAGATGTAGCGCGGGGCTACCTCCGGCGAAGTCTCCGGCGAGGAACTCCGGCGGCGTGGGCGTAGGGCGGCGGCGGCAGCGCGGGTGTGGGGGTGCGGTGGTGGGGTGCGGCGACGCGGGTGTGGGGCGCGGCGCGGCGGTGATAGGGTGGTGCGGCGCGGGTGCAGCGGTACTAGGGCGCGGTGTGTGACGCAGGGCGCGGTGTGCTTGGGGCTTTGGGGCCTTGGATTTCATGTGTTTAGAGGGGGGGTGTGGGTATTTATATTGGGGAGGGGAGGGGTTTACTTGGTGTAGGGGTCAAGGAAAATAGACTAGGATTAGGAAAGAAAAGAGGGAAGGAAAAGATCTAGAAATAGAAAAGGAAATATGGAAGTAGGACCAAATCCTACTAGGAATCCTAAAAGAGCAAGGGCGGCGGCCTCCCTGGCGCTGTGCCTGGTGCCTGGGCACTAGGCGGCGCTAGCGATGGCCTTGGCCTGGCCGGCCGCTGGCGGTGCGGTGGCGTGGGCCTTAGGCCCAAGGCGCTGGTCTATATATATTTAAAAAAAACGGTTCCGCGCTCATAAAAAAACAAAAAGGGATCTAAACGAACTCCAAATCTAATAAAGTAAATTTTCCCCGACTCCTAAAAATGAGTCGAACAAAATGAACTTTTCTCCGGGCCTAAAATGCAATCTTTGAAAACGCGCATTTTTCCCTATCCAATAAAGGCAAATAAAACTCCGACAAATCCAATGATCCTTTTTCTGAAATTTGAGAAGACTCAAATATGAAAATAACGAAATCTCCAACTCTCTCCGAGGGTCCTTGAGTTGCGTGAAATTTCTAGGATCGGCAAAATGCAAGAAAATATGATATGCATGATGATCTATGTATAACATTCCAAATTGAAAATTTGGGATGTTACAAACCTACCCCCCTTAAGATGAATCTTGCCCTCGAGATTCGAGTTGGCTAGAAAATAGGTGAGGGTGGTCCTTGAGCAAATCTTCTTCTCTCTCCCAGGTGGCTTCATCCTCTGAGTGGTGGTTCCACTGAACTTTGCAAAACTTGATAACCTTGTTACGAGTAACTCTGCTGGCAATCTCGAGAATCTTTACTGGTTTCTCCTCATACGTCAAGTCGTCCTTCAACTGAATCGCTTCAAGCGGCACTGTATCTCTTAGCGGTATCTCTGCCATCTCGGCGTGACATTTCTTCAGCTGAGAAACATGGAATACGTCATGAACTCCTGACAGTACTCTGGTAATTCCAACTTATACGCGACTTCTCCCATACGTTGCAAGATCTTATATGGTCCAACGAAACGCGGTGCTAACTTTCCCTTAACTCCAAAGCGTTTAACTCCTCGAAGTGGGGATACTCGGAGATACACTCTGTCTCCGATTTCGTAAACTGTCTCCTTGCGTTTTGAATCTGCGTAGCTCTTCTGCCTGGACTAGGCTACCTTGAGCCTATCGCGAATCAACTTAACTTTCCGTTCAGACTCCTTAATCAAATCTGGTCCAAAGAACTGACGATCTCCAACTTCGTTGTCATGGGACATATGCTGCAATATCCTTCTTCATTCCGGTCCACTATAATGTCTCCTTCAAATCCAAATACATCTTTGTATTTCCTGGGTGAATCGATATGGTGAATCATGTGCCTCTTGTAGAATCAACTTCCTGATCTCCGGATCATTTGGCACATAAACACGGTCCTCAAACCATAGGGTATCATGCTCATCCTCACGAAATCCCTTTGCTTTTCCTTTGCTTAGTTTCTCCTTTATAGCAGCAATCTCCTTGTTAGATTTCTGAGCTTCTCTGATTCTACCCATCAATGTTGACTAAATCTCCAATGCTGCCACGTAGCCTTTCGGAACTATCTCTAAACATAGTTCACGAAGGTTTTCTGCTAACTCCTTTGGTATACTTCCCGTCATTAACGTATTGACATGGCTCTTACGGCTCAATGCGTCAGCTACTACATTAGCTTTACCGGGATGGTAATGCAATCTCATATCATAATCCTTGATGAGCTCCAACCATCTCCTTTGTCTGAGATTCAACTCCTTCTGCGTGAAAATATACTTCAAACTCTTGTGATCCGTGTACACCTCACAATGATTTCCAATGAGAAAATGTCTCCATGTCTTCAATGCATGCACTACGGCTGCTAACTCCAAATCATGCGTGGCATAATTCAACTCATGAGGCTTCAGTCGTCGTGAAGCATACGAAACAACTCTACCTTCCTGCATAAGCACTGCTCCAAGTCCTCAACGTGAAGCGTCGCAATACACCTCATAATCCTTGGTCTGATCTGGAAAAATCAACACTGGTGAGGTAACCAAACGTTTCTTCAACTCCTGGAAACTAGCCTCACACTCCTCAGTCCAATTGAACTTAGTATCCTTCTTCAACAATTTTGTCATAGGCTTCGCAATCTTTGAAAAATTCTGAATGAATCTCCGGTAGTATCCTGCGAGTCCAAGAAAACTCCGGATCTCTCCAACTGTCGTTGGTGCTTCCCATTTGGTTACAGTCTCAACCTTCGTGGGGTCAACTGCTATCCCTTCTCCGGATATAACATGTCCAAGAAATCCAACTTCCTTCAACCAAAACTCACATTTGCTAAATTTGGCATATAACTGATGTTCCCTTAGTTTCTCCAAAACCAAACGCAAATGTTCCTTATGCTCTTCTTCATTCTTTGAATAAACCAGGATATCGTCAATGAACACTACGACGAACTTATCCAAAAACTCCATAAACACTTTGTTCATCATGTTCATAAAATAGGCAGGCACGTTAGTCAATCCAAATGACATAACGGTATACTCATACAGTCCATATCTCGTGGTGAAAGCTGTCTTAGGAATATCCTGTTCTCGAATCTTCAAACAAGGGCTTACAATCGATCTAGCTATCACAAAAGTGCTCGAACTATAGTGTTTACAGGGGGAGAATACTACTAATATTTGGTGGTCATCTAGAAATTTGAACCGACGGAAGACTCCATGATGTCCGCTCCAGCTTCGCCTTCAAAGTCGGGTTCACTTGGATCCGAATCGGTGTCGTCGATGATGATGTAGTTATCCGGGCATCCGACGTACTCGTCTTCCTCCTTGGATGCTAACTTCCTCTTGAGTTCTTCAATCTCTTGCTTAAGATCGCAGTTGTGTCTTGCTAGAGCTACGATCTCGTCCATGTAGTCCTTGCGTGTAGCCTTCAGTTCTCCTTCTAGCTCGATGATCCTTGTCTTCACATTCTTCAGCTCCATCATATCATTGCACATCTAGTTCTCGTGGCGTCGAATGTGCTGGTTTAACTCCTGGATGAATGCTGCAATGGATCTATCCTTCTTGGTGGTGACTAAATCCCATTGTTCATCTCAGCGTCCGCAAATCTGGTAGATAGTGTCCTTGAGGTCTTCTTGATAAACTTCTCCAATGCGTCCTATGGTGATATGGGCTGCCATGCTCTTTCCTAGACTCCAAGTTGGTGCATTGAAAACACTATCTATGGGCTTCGTGATTGGCGCGAATGTCCTTCCCGGAACGTGAGCTTGAATCTTCCAGCGCTCCTCTTCAGGCAAAGTGGCATTGAAGGTTCCCGTGAAACTTGGTAATCCAATGTTTAGGTACTTGGTGACTTCCTTCAAGTGAAATCCAAAGGTGTGCCTTCATCCGGTTGAGCGTACTTAATATTCGTGTCCTTCATCCTAAAGAGTAGAAAAGATGAGGAGTTAGAAAATGAGGAGAGAATAGTGATCTATGGCTTTAACTTAGTGGTCGTGTCCTACAGTCAGCATGTGCTCTGATACCATCTCTGTAGCGACCAGAACTCAAACAGTCTGATCTCTGTGCTCCGTTGTCATCCCTGGATCAGTAATGCTGACACCACACAGTACTTCGAAGGATTTATAGCAGAGTGGCAATCACACACTTATTACATCGATGTCTCCGAAGAGAACTTATTACAATAATATGGCTTAAGGCCATCTAGTGTCGATAACAGCGGAAGACTTGGAAGATAAATGGGTCCATCAACTCCAACGGCATCACTGAGTATAGAACCACGACCTAGAACACCTCAATCGTCGTCTGAAAAGTCTGCAACATTAACGTTGCAGCCCGAAACGGGTCATCACATGGAATATGCTGGCAAGGTAACACATAGAGAATAAGGGAATGAAACTGCTATACTATATGCATATTTGGCTGGTGGTAAGCTCTATGGTTACTGTTTTGCGTAAAGCCAATTTTTCCCTACTGCAAAGGAATAAATTTATTTAACTATCATGGTGGTTGTTAAACACTGAGAATGGTTGACAGCATTCTCAATCCCAATTAAAAGTGAACAATTAAAACCCAACAATATTAATTAGAAGTAACATGATGAGATTCACACGATATTCAAGTACTAGATACTCAAGATTGTCCATAACCGGGGACACGGCTAATCATGATTAGTTTGTTACACTCTGCAGAGGTTTGCGCACTTTTCCCCACAAGACTCGATCGCCTCCGTTGGATTTCTCGCACTACATGGTGTTTGAGAAACGGATGACCGAGACATAGTCTTTCAGAAGCGCTAGCACCTTACGACGGAGTAGACCATACCACCTACAACCCCTACATCTGCTAGTCTACCCCTATAAGAGTTCGCACGACTTAGTCAACTATGCCAGAGCCCATAATGGCTTGTGGCTGCACACGTAAGTATTTAGCATGAAAGATCTTATGATTCCTTTGAGCCTGGGTGGCGGTCCAAAATAAAACAGGCAAGTCCTGATAGACATCAGGTGCCTCAATCCACCCAGATGTGTGTTTAAGTTGCCACCTTAGATAAACCATTAAAATTATCAATCTCACATCTGTCATGGATATCACTCACCCAATCCACGTCTACTAGCATGCAATGTGTGAGGATGGATCTAATGCAATAAAACTGGGTTGTAGAAAAGGTATGATCAAAGTGTTACTTGCCTTGCTGATGATCCGCGAGTCCTAGAGATTCGAAGTAACAAGCGGCGCAATCCGGGTAATCTATCGCAGACAAACAACAAGCATACAATAAGAACTCATCTAATGCACAGGTAAAACTCGAACAAGAGATCGAACCAGAAAGTTCAACTTAAGAACTCCGGTTGCAAAGAAAGAAAAGAACCAAACAAAGAAACCGAAAACAAACGGCGGAAGAAACAACTCAGTTCTAGCAAGTTGAAACTAGGTCAAATTTTACCGTAGCAAAAACTTGTTTAAGTTGATTAGACGGAATGGCGGTTTCGAGACGAAACTCCAGGCGCTTGAATCACCTGACTCCGGTACACGAGCGAGAAGATAGACTAGAAAGACGATCGGATCTGGATCGCGATCGCGGTATAAATCTGACGAGAAGAAAAAGAAGAACGGTTGAACGAACGGACGTTCGTTAACCTAGAAGAAATCCGGTGATCACGTTCGTTAGGACGAACGGTCCGGTGAACGAACTCGGGCAACTAAATCGAAAAAAAATGAATCCGATCTAGGGTTTCGGAGAAGAAAACCGATCAAAAAGCCGATCTAGAAAACCAGAACGGTTTGGCGAAGAAAACGAACCGGAAAAGAAGAATCGAAACGATTAGAAGAAAATGATCCGATGAGAAGAATAGATGTAGCGCGGGGCTACCTCCGGCGAAGTCTCCGGCGAGGAACTCCGGCGGCGTGGGCGTAGGGCGGCGGCGGCAGCGCGGGTGTGGGGGTGCGGTGGTGGGGTGTGGCGGCGCGGGTGTGGGGCGCGGCGCGGCGACGATGGGGTGCTGCGGCGCGGGTGGTGCGGCACTAGGGCGCGGTGCGTGACGCAGGGTGCGGTGTGCTTGGGGCTTTGGGGCCTTGGATTTGATGTGTTTAGAGGGGGGTGTGGGTATTTATATTGGGGAGGGGAGGGGTTTACTTGGTGTAGGGGTCAAGGAAAATAGACTAGGATTAGGAAAGAAAAGAGGGAAGGAAAAGATCTAGAAATAGAAAAGGAAATACGAAAGTAGGACCAAATCCTACTAGGAATCCTAAAAGAGCAAGGGCGGCGGCCTCCCTGGCGCTGCGCCTAGCGCCTGGGCACTAGGCGGCGCTAGCGATGGCCTTGGCCTGGCCGGCCACTGGCGGTGCGGTGGCTTGGGCCTTAGGCCCAAGGCGCTGGTCTATATATATATATATATATATATATATATATATATATATATATATATATATATATATATATATATAAAGGGATCTAAACGAACTCCAAATCTAATAAAGTAAATTTTCCCCGACTCCTAAAAATGAGTCGAACAAAATGAACTTTTCTCCGGGCCTAAAATGCAATCTTTGAAAATGCGCATTTTTCCCTATCCAATAAAGGCAAATAAAACTCCGACAAATCCAATGATCCTTTTTCCAAAATTTGAGAAGACTCAAATATGAAAATAACGAAATCTCCAACTCTCTCCGAGGGTCCTTGAGTTGCGTGAAATTTCTAGGATCGGCAAAATGCAAGAAAATGTGATATGCATGATGATCTATGTATAACATTCCAAATTGAAAATTTGGGATGTTACAGCTAACAAGGTGTGCAAGCTCCAATGCTCGATTTATGGGCTGGTGCAAGCATCTCGGAGTTGGAACATTCGCTTTGATGAGATGATCAAAGCGTTTGGGTTTACGCAGACTTATGGAGAAGCCTGCGTTTACAAGAAAGTGAGTGGGAGCTCTGTAGCATTTCTCATATTATATGTAGATGACATACTTTTGATAGGAAATGATATAGAACTCTTGGACAGCATTAAGGCCTACTTGAATAAGAGTTTTTCAATGAAGGACCTTGGAGAAGCTGCTTATATATTAGGCATCAAGATCAATAGAGATAGATCAAGACGCCTCATAGGTATTTCACAAAGCACATACGTTGATAAGATATTGAAGAAGTTCAATATGGATCAGTCCAAGAAGGGGTTCTTGCCTGTGCTGCAAGGTGTGAAATTGAGCTCAGCTCAATGTCTGACCACGGCAGAAGATATAGAAGAGATGAGTGTCATCCCCTATGCCTCAGCCATAGGTTCTATTATGTATGCCATGCTGTGTACCAGACCTGATGTAAACCTTGCCGTAAGTTTGGTAGGAAGGTACCAAAGTAATCTCGGCAAGGAACACTGGACAGCGGTCAAGAATATCCTGAAGTACCTTAAAAGGACTAAGGAAATGTTTCTTGTTTATGGAGGTGACGAAGAGCTCGTCGTAATGGGTTACGTCGACGCTAGCTTCGACACAGATCTGGATGACTCTAAGTCACAAACCGGATACGTGTATATTTTGAATGGTGGGGCAGTAAGCTCGTGCAGTTGCAAGCAGAGCGTCGTGGCGGGATCTACATGTGAAGCGGAGTACATGGCAGCCTCGGAGGCAGCACATGAAGCAATTTGGGTGAAGGAGTTCATCACCGACCTCGGAGTCATACCTAATGCGTCGGGCCAATCAAACTCTTTTGTGACAACACTGGAGCTATTGCACTTGCCAAGGAGCCCAGGTTTCACAAGAAGACAAGGCACATCAAGCGTCGCTTCAACTCCATTCGTGAAAATGTTCAAGATGGAGACATAGATATTTGTAAAGTACATACGGACCTGAATGTAGCAGATCCGTTGACTAAACCTCTCCCTAGAGCAAAACATGATCAACACCAGAATTCCATGGGTGTTCGATTCATCACAATGTAACTAGATTATTGACTCTAGTGCAAGTGGGAGACTGTTGGAAATATGCCCTAGAGGCAATAATAAAAGCATTATTATTATATTTCCTTGTTCATGATAATTGTCTTTATTCATGCTATAATTGTGTTATCTGGAAATCGTAATACATGTGTGAATAATAGACACCAACATGTCCCTAGTAAGCCTCTAGTTGACTAGCTCGTTGATCAACAGATAGTCATGGTTTCCTGACTATGGACATTGGATGTCATTGATAACGAGGTCACATCATTAGGAGAATGATGTGATGGACAAGACCCAATCCTAAACATAGCATAAAGATCGTATAGTTCGTTTGCTAGAGTTTTTCCAATGTCAAGTATCCTTTCCTTAGACCATGAGATCGTGTAACTCCCGGATACCGTAGGAGTGCTTTGGGTGTACCAAACGTCACAACGTAACTGGGTGACCATAAAGGGATACTACGGGTATCTCCGAAAGTGTCTGTTGGGTTGACACGGATCAAGACTGGGATTTGTCACTCCGTATGACGGAGAGGTATCACTGGGCCCACTCGGTAATGCATCATCATTATGAGCTCAAAGTGACCAAGTGTCTGGTCACGGGATCATGCATTACGGTACGAGTAAAGTGACTTGCCGGTAACGAGATTGAACAAGGTATTGGGATACCGACGATCGAATCTCGGGCAAGTAACATACCGACTGGCAAAGGGAATTGTATACGGGGTTGCTTGAATCCTCGACATCGTGGTTCATCCGGTGAGATCATCGAGGAGCATGTGGGAGCCAACATGGGTATCCAGATCCCGCTGTTGGTTATTGACCAGAGAGTCGTCTCAGTCATGTCTACATGTCTCCCGAACCCGTAGGGTCTACACACTTAAGGTTCAGTGACGCTAGGGATGTAGGGATATGTATATGCAATAACCCGAATGTTGTTCGGAGTCCTAGATGAGATCCCGGACGTCACGAGGAGTTCCGGAATGGTCCGTAGGTAAAGAATTATATATAGGAAGTGCTATTTTGGCCATCGGGACAAGTTTCGGGGTCACCGGTATTGTACCGGGACCACCGGAAGGGTCCCGGGGGTCCACCGGGTGGGGCCACCTACCCCGGGGGGCCACATGGGCTTTAGGGGGTGCGCCTTGGCCTACATGGGCCAAGGGCACCAGCCCCAAGAGGCCCATGCCCCTAGGGTTTAAGATGGGAAGAGTCCCAAAGGGGGAAGGCACCCCCTAGGTGCCTTGGGGGGGGAGGGACTCCTCCCTTGGCCGCCCCCCTAGGAGATTGGATCTCCTAGGGCCGGCGCCCCCCTAGGCCCCCTATATATAGTGAGGGAAGGAGGGCCTCTCAAACCACGCCTTTGGTGCCTCCCTCTCCCTCTCCAACACCTCCTCCTCCTCCATAGAGCTTGGCGAAGCCCTGCCGGAGTACTGCAGCTCCATCACCACCACGCCGTCGTGCTTCTGCTGGAGCCATCTTCCTCAACCTCTTCTCTCCCCTTGCTGGATCAAGAAGGAGGAGACGTCATCCGCTCCGTACATGTGTTGAACGCGGAGGTGCCTTCCGTTCGGCGCTTGGTCATCGGTGATTTGGATCACGTAGTGTACGACTACCTCATCCCCGATCTTTGAACGCTTCCGCTCGTGATCTACAAAGGTATGTAGATGCATCCGATCACTCGTTGCTAGATGAACTCATAGACGGATCTTGGTGAAACCGTAGGAAAATTTTTGTTTTCTGCAACGTTCCCCAACAAGTGTTCCCCATGAACGCTGGACTAGCGTGTGAACGTTTGGAATTTACATTGTGACCTTAGTTAACTGCATGGACCACTGTAACAAGATACATAGTTTCTTATATGTCAGACAGCAGATTGTTGATTGTTAGCTGGTCTATAGCCTAGTGTTGAAGCGAGCTGAGCCAATGTGCCATGTTTTGCACAACTGCTTACAAGTGGGGTAGCACCAACAGTGTTTACAAGTACTTATGTATAAGTCGGCGCACACTTCTCAAATGAGTACTCTATTTCATCAAAACACACACTGCTTGTATGATAAAACTAGTGAGGATGCATCTGTTTTCACAACAATTACGATGATTCACGGGCACACAAAAGTAGCAGCAACTCCCATAGACGGATTCAGACAGAGTACTAGCCCAAGAGGGCTCGATAACAAGCAAGGTTAGGATAATTAGACAGAATCCAAGCTACTATTAAACACAAGCTGGGGCAAGTATTTCATGCCTTGATCTAATTTGGGCTGGAGACAAGACGAACCTTGCCATGAACATCATCGAGGACGTCCGGCAGCAGCTCAATCCTGTGAACCTTCATGAAGACAACCTTGTGGCTTTGCCACTCATAAACTTGTTTGTGGAGGCATGCCACGTCATCTTCTTGCGTAAGCTTGACAAGAATAGTATGCCTCACAAACGAAGGAGTAGGTTTGAACTTCTTGTGCTTCAGTACACCCTGGACAACATGCCTGACAACAGTGACGCTGGAATACAACTCTTCATTGGAATAAGCGCAAATGGCTTCCAGAATCCAACAGCCTAAAAACTTTGTTTTCCCAGTGCATATATTCAGGTCATCCACCTCATAGCGAGTGACATGTACAACCACACAATCCTTGTCTGCATCAGGGCTCTAATTTAAACAGAAACAAATTCTGAATTACTTTCCAGTATAAGAAACACAAGTTATTTAAACCACTATGTATTGCACGGCATCGAAGCTAATAAATTTTTGCATTATTCATCACCACATACTTAGATGAAAAACAACAATCGAGATTGGCAAAGAAAAAAATCACCTTGGGCAGCTCAGCGGGGGGGGGGGGGGACACGTCGTCGAAGGGGGAAAGCTGCTCCTGCAGTGCCACGGGGGCTGTAACCTCATACGGGGTGTTGACCATCTCAGTAGTGGCCGTGAGCGTATCTGGGGTCGGCTCGGTGGCTCCTTCCATCTTAGAGCTCTCTGTCTCGTGGGGATCAGCCTCCCGCGTTTGCTCCAATACCGGCAGATCTTTGCCTGGTTCTCCTTGGTCCATCATGAAACTGAAGAATACTAGGCGACCACTGAAATGAAAACACAATCACAATGACAATGAAACAAAAAAAGAGTGAGGGTCGGTTACTGCTTTGCAAAAGTTCTTTTTTTCTCTGAACGAAACTATACCAACATCATGGATCCTCTTACCTTCCCTTCGTTGGGAGAGAAGAACAGTGGCAGATGTGAGTGTTGCCTTTCTTGAAGACGGTGAGGGAGAAGGGGATTCAGCGAAGAGTGAAATGATGGTTGCTTCGTCCATCAAACTTAGACTGCGGGGAGGTGGGGTTTTGTGATACGACGGCTCGTTATTGCCGCGCTACGACTGGGGTGACTCTCCGCCTGCATACTGCCTTCTAATTTGGTGGATGGCATTTGGGCCCACGCGCTGCATGGCCCACATGTCGGTGAACAAATGTATAACGGCATTCAGTAGAGGGAGACGTTTCGATGACCTAGGATGAGCCAGAAGCGGTATTGTATCCACTTTAGTAGTAGTAGTAATTGTTTTTCTGGGTAGCTGTAGAGTCTCACCACTGTACTAATAGTAATTGTTTCTCTGGGCCCAAGACAAAACAGCCCATCCACCCTAGTAAATAGTAAAATCAATTCAAAAGTCCATATATTTACTGAATGAGAGGCTCTACCCACACCCAGCACACCACCCCCCAAAAAACCTGGGTGTTCTTCTTCCTCCTCACTCCCACCCACCTCACGTTAGCTCGCTCCACTCGTACCCCGAAATTCCTCACCTCACTCCTACAGAAAACCCCAGCTCCCCTTCTTCCTCACTAATAAAGAAAACCCCCAGCCCCCCTTCTTCTTCACTCGCACTACAACTAGACTCATCATTCGTTACTCTGCTCAAATCCACGAGTGCGACGCGATGCCCTCGAGGAAAATGGAGTCGGCCGACCCCAGCGCCAAGAAGATGAGGCTCCCGCCAGTGGCGATGCCTATTGCAAAGCTCACACCTGGCAGCGCGGGGAGAAGCCGCGACCCCGCCCCCACCGGATCACAGGAACCCGTAGAATCTCGGGTGGACCGCATCAGCGATCTCTCGGACATCATCCTTGGGGAGATCATCTCGCTTCTCCCCACCAAGGATTGCTGCCGCACCCAGGTCCTCTCAATTTGGTGGTGCCCTCTATGGCGCTTCATGCCCCTTAGTCTGGACTGTCGTCAGCTATCTCTCTTCAATGATTTTGAAATCCCCAGAGCCGTCATCTCCTCCCACCAGGGCTCCATTCAAAGCCTCTACATCCCGTCATGCTACCTGAGCAAGCATACCATGCCCTGCACGGTGGACGCCTGGCTGAAATCCCCTGAATTCACAGAACTACAGCTGCTTGAGTTCTACTATTCCCCCGTAAATCACCTACCAGATACCGAACGCCATCTACCTGTGCCCTCAGCACCGATGTCCATCTCGCGGTTTTCCTCCTCTCTCCACACCGCCACCTTTGCGCTGTGCAACCTACCAGACAATCTGGCACTAAACCTTCGACTCCCATTTCTCAAGAAACTTTCACTTGTGCGGGTTCATATATCGGAGGCCTCATTGCATAAAACCATCCACTCAAGTTGCCCTGCCCTGGAGTGCTTGGTGCTTGTTTTCACAGTTAGAATCAGTTGTCTCCAAATAAAGTTGCCTAACCTTGTAAGAATTAGAATTGTTTTTGACGGAAGGCAGCTCATCATCCAAGATGCCCCTTCACTTCAAAGGTTGATCCTTGATTCTAGTTATTCACCGTTGCAAATAACCGTCCTCTCTGCGCCTAAACTGGAGACCTTGGGTGTAATACATGATCTCTGTGCTTGTTTCAATATGGTGTTTGGCTCCACAATTCTTCAGGTACTTTACATTATCATCTACACTTGTAACCATAAGCTGCATTTTAAATTTATGTGCATAAGTTATATGTCATCTTGGAGTACACATTTTGTACTAATATTATGTTCTATGCTCAATGAAGAGTTTCTCCATGGATGGCCTATCAATGGTGCTAGATTCTGGCAAGATCTTATATATCCAAATGAATAGTTTTGATCTGAACAAGATTATTAGCTTGCTGCAATGCTTTCCATGTCTGGAGAAGTTGTATATAAAGGTGATAATTTCACGCACATTGGAAGCCCGCATATAGTGTACTAGAATAACCTTTCAGTTGTTGCTCTTTCAACACTCTTTTTTTAGACCTTAACTGTTTTCAATCTTCATGTCTATTTAGGCAACAGGACGGGGTAAGAAAGCTATAACCAATCGGTGGATTCGTAAGCATCGGGATTTTCTCACTTCTCATGTGATTCGATTGAAGACAATAACGCTAGAACGATATGTAGCCAACCGTGCAAACACTAGATTTGTCACATTCTTCCTACAGAATGCGAGGTTACTATTGTCCATCAGGCTTAAGTTTATCAGCAACATGGTTTTGACGGATGGGTATGTGGAAGAGCAAAAAAAAGGAGTTTCGGGCGGGCAAAGAGCTTCTGAACGTGCCGGGCTTCTATTTACAACATATTGTGGTCATAATCCAGTAAAGTTTATGACCCAGGATGTTCATTCTATGGACCTGACCGATCCATTTGACTGTGACTGCCGAAAATAGTGCTGGAGTTAGATGTTGTTGCCCTTTTCAACCTGGTTTTTTTTGTAAACCTGATGAACAATTAACCCTCGTGCTTTTGTACAGTTTGTAAGCTGGAGTTAGATGTTCTTGCCCTTTCCAACTCGGTTGTGACTGTCATATTTTCTTTGAAGCAAGGAAAATGGCTTGCCAGTCATTTAATTTAGAGTGAAATATTGTAACAACTAACAAATCCCAACCAAGGGAAATAACATCACTCTCGCCGGCTGCTTGAGCTCACTGTGCATTATAGAAGCCAAGTGATTAGCCCCCACCAGCACCCACAAACTTATTTCGAACTAGCACATCAAATGGGATGTAAATTTTCATAGGAAAGGCTGCATGACCATGACAGATTTGGATTCTGACATTTGGGACCCGCAAGGAAATAGCCTATCCAAGGTGGTGTCGACTTACTAGCCAGTCAACAAACGATTCTGCCTACCAGCCGTTGGATTGACATCCAACATATGTCGTGTATCTTCTATCTCTTGTCTTCTTCTTCCTCTAGCCACCGAAACCAAACCACCCCGTCGGCTCCGCCTGCTCCCGCCTCCCATGGCTGGCTGCGCCTCCGCCGCCATACCGTACATACCCTCCAACGTTGGCCAGTCCCTCCCTCTATTCCCCCACACGTCATGTTATCCTCCGGCGACATCAGCCCCAACACGCACCCGCACCTGAACCAGTCAACCCTCGTACTCCCCTCCGCATGCGAATGGACCGGCGCATCTTCCATGGCTCCTGTTCCTTCCATCCGAGGCCTCGCCGTCGTCCTCCGCCTTGCTGCCTTGGTTCGCTCGCTGTTGAGGATATAACTACTGAGGGTAAACCGCCAATGAGGGGCCGGTTCACCTTCAGTTATACTGAAGCCCAAGAAAACCCAAAAGATGGCGCTTTACAGATGAAGCTTAGAGGCCCAGAGCCCGCAGGCGATTTAGGGCCCATGATAGTAAACCACCATGATTGTATTGTAAGATAAGAAAGAAAAGACCGAGGTGGACACTTGTATGAGCCAGCCTCGGGACTCTGTAGACCGGCCGGGGTCCTCCTGAGTATATAAAGGGGTGACCCGGTGGCAGTTCAGAGAGAGAAAAAAGAACAACTCGTAGCCAAACAAAGCGGATTCGCTCCCCGGCCTTCGAAACCCCAGCAATACCAATCACAACTAGACGTAGGCTTTTACCTTCATCGAAGGGGCCGAACTAGTATAAAACTCTCATGTCCCCTTGTCCGGTTTAACCCTTTCAAGCTAACCCATAGCGATGGCTCCATGACTAAGTCCTTTCATGAGGACATCTGCCGTGACAATTCCACGATAGTTGGCACCCATCGTGGGGCTATCGCACGATGGTTTCGAGTTCTTGAAGGGCAGCTTCAATGGACTTAAGGGATACGCTGTGGGCCGAATGACGAAGAGTCGCCGCGGCACGAGGACCCGGACGAGCTCGGACGCCCTCGAGCCATCCTGACCCCAACCCCGACCCCGGCCCCTCTGGCGACCGGCCGTGCCCGCCCAGGTACCTCTCCTCCTTCCTCCTTCCTCCCTCTCCACCCTTCCTCCCCATTCCATCCCTCCCTCCCCTCGACCGTGTCTTGTGTCTCAACACTTCAGGTTTGTGCACTAGGTTTAGACAGACAGTAATGCCTAGGTTCAATTAGGTTCAGTAGTGCCATTTGTTCATAGGTTCAATTAGGTTTGTGCACTAGGTTTAGATAGACAGTAATGCCTAGGTTCAATTAGGTTTAGATAGACAGACAGTAATGACTGTGTTCCTAGGTTTAGACAGACAATGTCTTTCATGCCATTTGTTCAACATCAGACATCATTTGTCATTTGCCACATGTTCAGTTTAGTAGAGATGCAATGCTAGTAATTCGTTCCTTTTCTTCTAAAATTGACATATGGAAGTAATCTGTTAATCTGAATTTTGTTACTGATGATGACATGCGATTTGTGCACTATAGTTTGTTAATCCG
Organism: Triticum monococcum; assembly: GCA_034509565.1. NCBI lineage: Eukaryota > Viridiplantae > Streptophyta > Magnoliopsida > Poales > Poaceae > Triticum > Triticum monococcum. The sequence goes on along the minus strand of CM067845.1, from coordinate 356,171,139 downwards.
GACAACTTAGTAGCTAATGCATTCAGTTAACCAAAGTTTAGTTCTTGTGTATTGTAATTTGTTAATCTATTACTCCATTTGTTACTGAATTTTTCTCTTGGGGTTTAGTAGTGAGATAGAACATGCATGGTCCATCATTCAGTTGGAGTATTGTCTAGGTTCAATTAGGTTTAGTAGTGCTACTAGGTTTAATATCGTTGCTCCTATGCTATACTTTGATAGCCTGGAGTGCATCAGGGAGTAGTAGCCAATTAGGTTCAGCAGTTAATTGATGGTTTGATACATGATACATTTCATGCACAGGGTGCTAAAGCTGCACTTAACTTGCTAAAATCATCCCCTTGTACTTACTGGTTATAGAAATTCATTGCTTGTCCTATGTTTTCTGTCAGGGTATTCTTTAGGAAGCTTGCTTGAGTTTGTGTCCTTTAATTTGTAAATCTGCAGTTCTAGCCACATTTAGGATAAGTTGTTGTATATACTATCATAGAGTTCAACAATAATAGGGCATCAACAGTGCTACTCTAGTATCTAGTTGGGGAGGGACAAATGGACAGGGAATTACTTGGGATGCCTCTGAATTACTTGTGATCACATTGAGAAAGACTTGTAAAGATGATGATCATCTTTTACAGAAAACAATTTCTGTAAACATGTCAGCAACTTTGCTAGTTTGCTAGGTTTTGTCTCCGACCATCGTGTCGTGATGAATTTGCAGGTACCCCGAGAGGCCCTTGAGTTTGCTGGAATGTCAGTTAACTTCTGTTCCGGCAAATTCGGGTACTCCATATGTCCTATTTTCAGCAAAGGTCATGGTAAAATTTTTCGTGAATTTTAGCATGACTTTGCTAAAAATAGGACATATGGGGTACTTGTGACTAATGCATGGGCCGGGGTATCTTAGTACTTAATTAAGTAGGATCAACTACCCCTTTATTGTTGCTGCATTAAACCATAGGTTTTAGGGTGCCTTGGTGTCGATAAGAACCTAAATGATGAAAGCTTAGGCTTTTAGGGTGCCTCGGCGTCGACAAACCCTAAATGATAAAACCTTGTCTTTTAGGGTGCCTCGGTGTCGATAAGAACCAAAATGATGAAAGCTTAGGCTTTTAGGGTGCCTCGGCGTCGACAAACCCTAAATGATAAAAGCTTAGCTTTTAGGATGCCTCGGTGTCGACAAACCCTAAATGATGTAGTTTTGAATTATGAACGTAGGATATGTCGTCATCGAACGATGAAAGTCTCCCGGGGGAGTGCGAATGGTGCCACGACGATCGAGGTCTGTGCGACATGCCTCACCTGGACGATGATCGGCGCTTAAGCATTAAGCTCGAGGACACCTTCGAAGTTGAAACGGTACACAACGACGACAAGTGTTATTTTCATAATTAAGCATGACTTCAACTATTTCAACGTGTAATTTTCATCTTTTACAATTCGAGTATAGCTTATCCCATGCCATGCAAGACGCTATGTCTTGGAGAGGATGGATTTTGAAGACCATGAAATTTCTGAAACAAAGAAAATTCACCTAAGGACTCATCACGATGTGGACTTTGAACTAAATCTATATAATTCTGAGAGTGTAACCCATTTTGGTTGCAAAAATTGGGAAGCATTTTGCAAGATGTATGGTTTTGATGAGGGTATGCTTATCACCATGGATCTTGGTAATCCTGACATCAACCAAGACAATATGGACATTTGGGTCCTTGTTGATACGCCTCCAGTTCTACCGCTATGTGAGTTTCTCAAACATAGTTAATTATTAACTAATTTATATTGTTTATTTCAAAATAGTTGACAGCTTATTTCCATTGATAGCTTATTTTTATTGTTCAAAGAATGTGCGGGAGATGGTAGACAAAACCCACTACACCGATGGCTCCGAATTAACAACTTACAAGGAGAAAAATCATCTGGTCAGATTTTGTACTGACATTGAGAATTACAATATCCACAATCAAACTCCTCAACATTATGGTAAATACATGCCACTAGTGCATGTGTTCAACTACGGTAACTACCATGGAGATACCCTGGTAAGATTTTTACTATTACGACATTGGTGCATCTTTTGCATACTTCTAAAACTAGTACATCATTGCTAACTATGAAGTTATTACTATGTTTTTCAACAGATAATCCCAGAGAATTGTGTGCCTCATTTGATGTATAAGAAAGGTAGTCTTAATGTTTTGAACATACAGCCAGGTCATCCTACGAATCTTAACTATCCATACGATATTTCTAAAAGAAGTGGAGACATGAAAATCAAAGGATGGAAAAAATGTATGGACAGTTGTAAGGAGGTTCTTGGAAGCAAAAGGAAGCGAAGCGCAAGAATTGGAGACAGGATGTTCTCCATTCTCCATAATGGAGAGTCAGGGTCTATATTGTTTTATGCTATTTTAGCTTAAATAGGGTATTTAGGTCCTGCCTAATACTGATGATCATGTGCTAAGAACAATTAAGTAGGGTTGGTTCGATGACTATCAAGATGATGATCGTATGCCTTGTTATTAATAATGAGTAGAAGTTGTATGATGATGATTAGTAGGACTTGTTAGGATTAGTATTACTTCTAACAAACTCGATACTCGCGGTCTCGAGACTTGTAATGTTTTATCTTTGTTCGGTCTTTTGAATTCGGAGACTAATATGATGAATTGTATTCGGAGACTAATCTTATATTTTATTCGATGAATCTGCTGTTGCTGTGTGCTACTGTCTATATTATGTCAAATAATATATTTTGTAACCTGTGCAAAAATCAGAAAAGTAAAAAAAAAACTAATATTCATACTAATGGCGCATCACTACAGAGTGCGCCATTAGTATGCCAAACTATACTAATGGCGCATCACCAAACAATGCGCCATTAGTATGCCAAGTATACTAATGGCGCATCCACCCGCAGTGCGCCATTAGTGTGCCAAAGCACATGGTTAAATATGGCCCCTGGGAGGCATACTAATGGCGCATGGTGTTATATACTAATGGCGCACTGGGTGGTGCACCATTAGTATACCAGATACTAATGGCGCACCAGTGGTGCGCCATTAGTAATAAATACTAGTGGCGTGATACTAATGGCGCACCAGTGATGCGCCATTAGTAGGCAAAACTGGTGCGCCATTAGTAGGCCTTTTCCTAGTAGTGCGTGATGAAAACTAGCTTGACGATAATTCCCATGTGTCCTCGGGAGCGCCTTACTTCATATAAGACTTCATCCAGGCTTGTCCTTTGCTACAAAAAGGATTGGGCCATCTTGCTGCACCTTATTTACTTTTATTACTTGCTACTCATTACCAATTACCTTATCACAAAACTATCTGTTACCGATAATATCAGTGCTTGCAGAGAGTACCTTGCTGAAAACCGCTTACCATTTCCTTCTGCTCCTCGTTGGGTTCGACACTCTTACTTATCGAAAGGACTACGATAGATCCCCTATACTTGTGGGTCATCAAGACTCTTTTCTGGCGCCGTTGTCGTGGAGTGAAGTGCCTTTGGTAGGTGGAATTTGGTAAGGAAAAATTTATATAGTGTGGTGAAATTTACTGTCACTTGTTACTATGGAAAGTAATCCTTTGAGGGGCTTGTTCGGAGTATCTTCACCCCGACCGGTAGAGAAAATAGTTGCTCCTCAACCTACTGGACCTACAGAAAATGAAAATGTTTACTTCAAAATTCCTTCGGGTATGATAGAGAAACTGGTAGCTAATCCTTTTGTAGGAGATGGAACATTGCATCTCGACTTACACTTAATCTATGTGGATGAAGTTTGTGGATTATTTAAGCTTGCAGGTATGCCCGATGATGTTATCAAGAAGAAGGTCTTCCCTTTATCTTTGAAGGGAGATGCATTGACATGGTATAGGCTATGTGATGATATGGGATCATGGGACTATAAGCAGTTGAAATTGGAATTTCACCACAATTTTTATCCTATGCATCTTGTTCATCGTGATCATAATTATATATATAATTTTTGGCCTCGCGAAGGAGAAAGCATCGCTCAAGCTTGGGGGAGGCTTAATTCAATGTTATATTCATGCCCCAATCATGAGCTCTCAAGCGAAATGATTATTCAAAAAAATTATGCTCGGCTTTCTAACAACAATCGCTCCATGCTCGATACTTCTTGTACTGGTTCCTTTATGATGAAGACTATTGAATTTAAATGGAATTTATTGGAGAGAATTAAATGCAACTCTGAAGATTGGGATCTCGATGAAGGTAAGGAGTCAGGTATAACACCTAAGTTTGATTGTGTTAAATCTTTTATGGATACCAATGTTTTCCGTAAATTTAGCACTAAATATGGACTTGACTCTGAGATAGTAGCTTCTTTCTGTGAATCCTTTGCTACTCATGTTGATCTCCCTAAGGAGAAGTGGTTTAAATATAATCCTCCCATTGAAACAAAAGTAGTTGCACCTATTAAAGTTGAAGAAAAAACTATCATTTATGATGATCCTATTGTTCCCACTGCTTATGTTGAGAAACCACCTTTCCCTGTTAGAATAAAGGATCATGCTAAAGCTTCAATTGTGGTTCATAAAAGTAATATTAGAACTTATACACCTCCTGAGCAAGTTAAAGTTGAACCTAATATTGCTATTGTTAAAGATCTCTTCGTTGATAATATCGATGGGCATGTTATTTATTTCTATGATGAGACTGCTAGAATTGCTAAACCTGGTGCTAAAGATAAACATAGACCTGTGGTAGGCATGCCTGTTATTTCTGTTAAAATAAGAGATCATTGTTATCATGGCTTGTGTGATATGGGTGCTAGTGCTAGTGCAATACCTATTTCCTTATACAAAGAAAGTATGCATGATATTGCACCAGTTGAGATAGAAGATATCGATGTTACCATTAAGCTTACTAATAGAGATACTATTTCACTAATTGGGATTGTTAGAGACGTTGAAGTCTTGTGTGGGAAAGCTAAATATCCTGCTGATTTCCTAGTTCTTGGTTCCCCTCAAGATAGCTTTTGTCCCATTATATTTGGTAGACCCTTCTTGAATGTTGTTAATGCCAAGATAGATTGCAAGAAGGATGTTGTTACTATTGGCTTGGATGATATGTCTCATGAGTTTAATTTTTCTAAATTCCGTAGACAACCCCGTGATGAAGAATTGCCTAGTAAAGATGAAATTATTGGTCTTGCTTCTATTGCTATGCCTCCTAATGATCCTTTAGAACAATATTTGCTAGACCATGAGAATGATATGTTTATGAATGAAAGAAGGGAAATAGATGAAGTATTCTTTAAACAGGACCTATTCCGAAACACAACTTGTCTGTTGAAATCCTAGGGGATCCTCCTCCACCCAAGGGTGATCCTGTGTTTGAGCTTAAACCATTACCTGATACTCTTAAATATGCTTATCTTGATGAAAAGAAGATATATCCTGTTATTATTAGTGCTAACCTTTCAGAGAAGGAGGAAGAGAAATTATTGAAAACTCTGAAGAAGCACCGTGCTGCTATTGGATATACTCTTGATGATCTTAAGGGCATTAGTCCCACTCTATGTCAACACAAAATAAATTTGGAGAAATATGCCAAACCAGTTATTGATCACCAACGACGGCTGAATCCTAAGATGAAAGAAGTGGTAAGAAAGGAAATATTAAAGCTCCTTGAGGCAGGTATAATTTATCCCGTTGTTGATAGTCAGTGGGTAAGTCATGTCCATTGTGTCCCTAAGAAGGGAGGTATTACTGTCGTTCCTAATGATAAAGATGAATTGATTCCACAAAGAATTAATACAGGTTATATGATGTTAATTGATTTCCACAAATTAAATAAGGCTACTAAAAAGATCATTACCCCTTATCTTTTATTGATCAAATGCTGGAAAGATTATCCAAACATACACATTTTTTCTTTCTAGATGGTTACTCTGGTTTATCTCAAATACCTGTGTCAGCTGATGATCAAGCAAAGACCACTTTTACTTGCCCTTTCGGTACTTTTGCTTATAGACGTATGCCTTTTAGTTTATGTAATGCACCTGCTACCTTTCAAAGATTGGAATTTACCCTGATCAAGCCACCTGATTGGAATTTACCCTTTGAAATTATGTGTGATGCTAGCGATTATGCTATAGGTGATGTTCTAGGACAAAGAGTTGATAGGAAGTTAAATGTTATTCAAGATGCTAGTAAAACTCTAGACAATGCCCAGAGAAATTATGCTACCACTGAAAAGGAATTTTTAGTAGTTGTTTTTGCTTGTGATAAGTTCAAACCTTATATTGTTGATTCTAAAGTAACTATTCACACTGATCATGCTGCTATTAAATACCTTATGGAAAAGAAAGATGCTAAACCTAGACTTATTAGATGGGTTCTCTTGCTACAAGAATTTGATTTGCATATTATTGATAGGAAGGGAGCTGAGAACCCCGTTGCGGACAACTTTTCTAGGTTAGAGAATGATCTTGATGACCCACTACCTATTGATGGTAGCTTTCCTAATGAACAATTAAATGTCATAAATGCTTCTTGAACTGCTCCATGGTATGCTGATTATGCTAATTACATTGTTGCTAAATTTATACCACCTAGTTTCACATACCAGCAAAAGAAAAAGTTCTTCTATGATTTAAGACATTACTTCTGGGATGACCCACATCTTTATAAAGAAGGAGTAGATGGTGTTATTAGACGTTGTGTACCTGAGCATGAACAGGAACAGATCCTACGCAAGTGTCACTCCGAAGCTTATGGAGGACACCATGCTGGATATAGAACTGCACATAAGGTATTGCAATCCGGTTTTTATTGGCCTACTCTCTTCAAGGATGCCCGTAAGTTTGTCTTGTCTTGTGATGAATGTCAAAGAATTGGTATTATTAGTAGACGTCAAGAAATGCCTATGAATTATTCACTTGTTATTGAACCATTTAACGTTTGGGGCTTTGATTATATGGGACATTTTCCTTCCTCTAATGGGTATACGCATATTTTAGTTGCTGTTGATTACGTTACTAAGTGGGTAGAAGCTATTCCAACTAGTAGTGCTGATCATAACACCTCTATTAAGATGCTTAAAGAAGTTATTTTTCCGAGCTTTGGAGTCCCTAGATATTTAATGACTGATGGTGGTTCACATTTTATTCATGGTACCTTACGTAAAATGCTTGCTAAGTATGATGTTAATCATAGAATTGCATCTCCTTATCACCCACAGTCTAGTGGTCAAGTAGAATTGAGTAATAGAGAGCTCAAATTAATTTTGGAAAAGACTGTTAATAGATCCAGGAAGAATTGGTCCAAGAAACTTGATGATGCGTTATGGGCCTATAGAACTGCATATAAAAATCCTATGGGCATGTCTCCGTATAAAATGATTTATGGAAAAGCATGTCACTTACCACTTGAATTAGAACATAGGGCATATTGGGCTATTAAAGAGCTCAACTATGACTTCAAACTTGCTGGTGAGAAGAGGCTTTTTGACATTAGCTCACTTGATGAATGGAGAACCCAGGCTTATGAAAATGCCAAGCTGTTTAAAGAAAAAGTTAAAAGATGGCATGATAAAGGATACAAAAGCATGAGTTCAATGTAGGTGATTATATATTACTATACAACTCTCATTTAAGATTTTTTGCAGGCAAACTTCTCTCTAAATGGGAAGGTCCTTACGTTATCGAGGAGGTCTATCATTCCGGTGCCATAAAAATCAACAACTTTGAAGGCACAAATCCGAGGGTGGTGAACGGTCAAAGAATCAAACATTATATCTCAGGTAATCCTATAAATGTTGAAACTAATATCATTAAAACCGTAACCCCGGAGGAATACATAAGGGACACTTTCCGGAACATTTCAGACTCCGAAAAGGAATAGGTATGTGGTATGGTAAGTAAACCAACTCCAAAACAGTTCTAACGGCAATTTTTCTCCGTTTTGGAATATTTAGAAAAAATAGGAAAATAAGAAGCAGTCCGGGAAGGACACGAGGGTGGGAGGCGCGCCCTACCCCCTGGGCGCGCCCCCTGCCTCGTGGGCACCTCGTGCGCTTTTCGGACTCCGCTTTCTTGCACGATACTTCTTTTGGTTGGTAAAAATTCATTATATAACCTCCCAAAGGTTTCGACCACCGTATCACGCAAATATCCTTTGTCTTTGTTTCGAGCTGTTCCTGCTGCAGATTAGAGAAATATGTCGTCCCAGGATTCAGAAGGAGAAAGCTATGTGGCTAATTATCTTGTAGATCCTAAGGTCTATGGGGACGTGGAGCATTGTGGTTGGACTACGGAAGAAGAAGAGGACTATGAACACCAGGGAAAGGAGGAGACGAGCTCAGATGAAGATGAAGTCCCATTACCTCAACCTGGGGATATGCATGTGGAGTTTAAAAAGTCAAGCCTCCCTGATAGAGTAAAGAAACCAAAGATCGAGTTTATCCCTTTTCGCCTCTTGCAGGAAAACAAACAGGAATTATGCAAGAAGATATTAATCCTTGAGCAGGAGATCGATGACCTAAGGGATCAAAATTCTGTCCTCAAGCGCAAATTAAGGAAGAAGCCTACGCCATCAACAAAACCATCACCTTCTTCACCAACAAAGAAGAACTGAGTATCTGGTATGGGCACTCCCCTTGGCAACTGCCAAGCTTGGGGGAGTGCCCCGGTATCGTATCACCATCACTTTTATCTTTATCGTTTTTCTTAGTTTGATCCTTTTGGTAATATCTTGGTCTAGTAGAATAAAGTTTTATTATGATCTAGTTGTGAGTTTTGCTTTATGATCCTTCTATGTAATCGAGTCCGCGAGCTATATATAATAAAGATTAGTGTTGAGTCAAGGGCTTTATTATTTTGCTATGATCTTGAGGGAATAAAATAAAAGAGAAGAAATAAAAATAAACAAAGAGATCATATGGAGAGTAATGAGCTCACATATAAAGATTATGATGAATAAAAGTTGTTGAGAGTTGACAAACATAGTTTTGGTCATCGTTGCAATTATTAGGAAGTAATAAAGAAAGAGAGGTTCACATATACTAGCACATATGCCCGTGCATTGCAACGGGAGAGATATTTTTTTACGAGAAGAATAAGAGAGATAATTGATGTGTCCATCAAAATGGTCTCCATAGTGGTGGGGCTACAAAGCGAGGAGCTGCGATATTCTCACGGGTCATGTTTGGTCCACGAGATCTTAATAGTGATGGGGTTGGTCAGAGTGGTGGCCACCACCCAACTTGTGCCTTTTTTTCTTTGTGTCCGCCATCGTGTCTAGGTTGTGGTTGCCTCCTCATTTTGTGGCTGCACGGCGACCTTCATAACATAGTTGCTTCGACAACTCTCTCCTATGATGGCGTAACAGATATAGTACAAATTACAGCAAATCATGTTTCATTGGTATAATCAACACATAACCAGGTAGTCCCTACTTTACATGGGTTTATTCTCTGTAATTATTTCAGCGATCACTTGCCCACATATTTTTAGTCAAAGCCAAACCAACATATCCTATTTTATTGCCATGTGTCCATAATTTCTTTTAATTATATTCAACAAAAATATTCTTTTTTTATTGTCAAATAGCACGTCGGATGCACAACAGTTCAAGTCTGGCCAGGCAAGTGGCAGGCACCAAAACGACATGTGTTTGTAAGGCACGAACGAAAATCCAAAACAACCACTGAGTTGAAGGATCAAACTCACGACCTCAAAAACTCGACCACGTGATGCTAGCCACTCGAACAAACAACTCCAGCTAACAAATGGCCAACGCGAGTGTTTAATAATATACTGTAAAATACCATTCAAAACATTTTTTTCTCATCTTATTGAACTTATCAAAAAATAAATTAATAATTATGATATCTTGAATATTCTTCGACACATGGAAATTTATTGAAATTCACAAAACAAATTAAAAAGATGAACCTTTTATAAGAAATGGAACAATTTTTGAATATGTGAACAATTTTTGAAAATTAAATATGTTTTGAACATTGAAACAATTTTGAAAAACATGTTTTCTAACACAAGCATTACTTTGAATTTTTGAACGTTTCAATAAAAATAAATATTTTTTTAATTTGTATCATTTTCAAAATGCAATTTATTTTGCAAATATCGTACAATTTTGGAAAACATAAAAACAATTAAAATGCGAAAAATTTCTATAGTTTTCAATAAATTCTGGAATAGGAATAAAGAACTAAAATTTGGAAAAAAATTCAAAATGGTAAAAATATAATAAATTCTGGAGGTTTTAAGAAAATTAATCAAAAACTAAAATTCTGAAAAATTAAATTTATGAAAAAGGGAAAAATCAAAAAGAAACTTGGAAGAGAAAAAAGAAAAAGGAAAGATAAAAGAAAAGATAAAAGAAAAGGGAAAGAAAAGAAAAAGGAAAAAGAAGCAGAACAGAGAAAAAATAAAAACGGGTCGTCCCAATACTGGGCGCCATATGCGAAACTTCGTCTATTTTGTGCCTAGCGCGGTAAATAATGGTTCTCAGCTGCATGGACAGGAAATAAATGGGCTGGGCCTCAGCACACGCGGCCACGTACGAAATTTTGGATAAAACTGTTTCTTTTATGGCAGATGGACATACAAAAAATTAGTACCACCTTGGATAGACCAAAAAAACGATGGTGAACGGATGAAAAAATCAACGAAACGCACCTTGCTTTATTAGTAGGTATAGAAATATACTCTCTTGGACATCTTTTATGATTGTTAGCACACATTAAAGTATGATATGCTAAAGAGTTGACATTGGACAAGGAAGACAACGTAATGGGTTATGTTTTCTTTCATCTGAGATAAATTATGTTTTCATGGATCATCCAACATGTTGAGCTTGCCTTTCCCTCTCTTGCTAGCCAATCTCTTTGCACCAAGTAGAGATACTACTTGTGCTTTCAAATATTCCTAAACCCAGTTTTGCCATGAGAGTCCACCATATCTACCTATGGATTGAGTAAGATCCTTCAAGTAAGTTGTCATCGGTGCAAGCAATAAAAATTGCTCTCTAAATATGTATGACGTATTAGTGCGGAGAAAATAAGCATTATACGATCTTGTGATATGGAAGAAATAAAAGCGACGGACTTCATAATAAAGGTCCATATCACAAGTGGCAATATAAAGTGGCGTTCTTTCGCATTAAGATTTTGTGCATCCAACCATAAAACTGCATGACAACCTCTGCTTCCCTCTGTGAAGGGTCTATCTTTTACCTTTATCTTCTACCTTATATAAGAGTCATGGTGATCTTCACCTTTCCTTTTTACATTTCATCCTTTGGCAAGCACAATGTGTTCGAAAGATCCTGATATATATAGCTAATTTGATGTGAGTCTTCAGGAACTATTATTGTTGACATTACCCTTAAGGTAAAACATTGGGAGGCAAAACTATAAGCCCCTATCTTTCTCTGTGTCCGATTAAAACTTCATAACCATAAATATTGCATGGGTGTTAGCAATTGTGAAAGACTAAAAGGTGGTTGAGTATGTGGACTTGCTGAAAAGCTCTTATATTGACTCTTTCCTATGTTATGATAAATTGCAATTGCCTCAATGACTGAAATCAGAGGTTGTTGGTTCTCAATGAAGTTTATGATTCATACATGAAATTGTGATTGAATTGTTACTCTAGCATAAGAGATCACATGACAATATATATATATATATATATATTGCTATTCTAAGAATGATCATGATGCCCTCATGTCCATATTTTATTTTTATCGACACCTCTATCGCTAAACATGTGGACATATTTTTTGATTTTGGATTTCGCGTGAGGACAAGCGAGGTCTAAGCTTGGGGGAGTTGATACGACCATTTTGCATTATGCCTTTATATTGATATTTATTGCATTATGGTCCGTTATTACACATTATGTCACAATACTTATGCTATTCTCTCTTATTTTACAAGGTTTACATGAAGAGGGAGAATGCCAGCAGCTGGGATTCTGGGCTGGAAAAGGAGCAAATATTAGAGACCTATTCTGCACAGCTCCAAAAGTCCTGAAACTTCACGGAAGTTATTTCTAGAATATATAAAAAATATTGAGCGCATGAAGTACCAGAGGGGGGCCACCCACCAGCCACAAGGGTGGGGGCGTGCCCCCCTGCCTCGTGGGCCCCCTGGTGGCCCTCTGATGCCCATCTTCTGCTATATGAGGTCTTTCAACCGAGAAAAAATAATAAGAAAGCTTTCGGGACGAAACTCCGCCGCCACGAGGCGGAACCTTGGCAGAACCAATCTAGGGCTCTAGAAGAGCTGTTCTGCTGGGGAAACATCCCTCCGGGAGGGGGAGATCATCACAATCGTCATCACCAATGATCCTCTCATCGGGAGGGGGTCAATCTCCATCAACATCTTCACCAACACCATCTCATCTCAAACCCTAGTTCATCTCTTGTATCCAATCTTTGTATCCAAACCTCAGATTGGTAGCTGTGGGTTGCTAGTAGTGTTTGATTACTCCTTGTAGTTGATGCTACTTGGTTTACTTGGTGGAAGATCATATGTTCAGATCCATTATGCATATTAATACCCCTCTGATTATGAACATGAATATGCTTTGTGAGTAGTTACGTTTGTTCCTAAGGACATGGAAGAAGTCTTGCTATTAGTAGTCATGTGAATTTGGTATTTGTTTGATATTTTGATGAGATGTATGTTGTCATCCCTCTAGTGGTGTCATGTGAACGTCGACTACATGACACTTCACCATTATTTGGGCCTAGAGGGAGGCATTGGGAAGTAATAAGTAGATGATGGGTTGCTTGAGTGACAGAAGCTTAAATCCTAGTTTATGCGTTGCTTCGTAAGGGGCTGATTTGGATCCATATGTTTCATGCTATGGTTAGGTTTACCTTAATACTTCAGTTGTAGTTGCGGATACTTGCAATGGGGGTTAATCATAAGTGGGATGCTTGTCCAAGTAAGGACAGTACCCAAGCACCGGTCCACCCACATATCAAATTACCAAAGTACCGAACGCGAATCATATGAACGTGATGAAAACTAGCTTGACGATAATTCCCATGTGCCCTCGAGAGCGCTTTCCTTCATATAAGAGTTTGTCCAGGCTTGCCCTTTGCTACAAAAAGGATTGGGCCATCTTGTTGCACCTTATTTACTTTTATTACCTGCTACTCGTTACCAATTACCTTATCACAAAACTATCTGTTACCGATAATTTCAGTGCTTGCAGAGAGTACCTTGCTGAAAACCGCTTATCATTTCCTTCTACTCCTTGTTGTGTTCGACACTCTTACTTATCGAAAGGACTACGATAGATCCCCTATACTTGTGGGTCATCAGCCCCCTCCCCCTCCTCCAGTCCTTTATATATGGGGAGGGGGCACCACATAGACACACAAGTTGATCATTGATCTCTTAGACGTGTGCGGTGCCCCCCTCCACCATAATCCACCTCGGTCATATCGTAGCGGTGCTTAGGCAAAGCCTTGTTCTAGTAGCATCATCATCACCGTCATCACGCCGTCGTGCTGACGAAGCTCTCCCTCGACACTCTACTGGATCGTGAGTTCGTGAGACGTCACCGAGCCGAACGTGTGCAGATCGCGAAGGTGTCGTACCTTCAGTGCTAGGATCGGTCGAACGTGATGACATACGACTACATCAACCGCGTCGTCATAACGCTTCTGCTTACGTTCTATGAGGGTACGTGGACAACACTCTCCCCTCTCGTTGCTATGCATCACCATGATCTTGCGTGTGCGTAGGATTTTTTTTGAAATTACTGCGTTCCCCAACAGTGGCATCTGAGCCAGGTTTATGCGTAGATGTTATATGCACGAGTAGAACACAAAGGAGTTGTGAGTGTGGGTATATACATGTTGCTTGCCGTCACTAGTTGATTCTTGATTCGGCGGTATTGTTCGATGAAGCGGCCTAGACCGACATTACGCATACGCTTACCCGAGACTGGTTCTACCGACGGGCTTCGCACACAAGTGGCTGGTGGGTGTTAGTTTCTCCAACTTTAGTTGAATCGGATTCAATGAACAGAGTTCTTTCTGAAGATCAAAAAGCAATCACTATACCGTGTTGTGGTTTTTGATGCGTAGGTAAGAACGGTTCTTGCTCAGCCCGTAGCAGCCACGTAAAACTTGCAACAACAAAGTAGAGGACGTCTAACTTGTTTTTGCAGGGCATGTTGTGATGTGATATGGTCAAGACATGATGCTAAATTTTATTGTATGAAATGATCATGTTTTGTAACAAAGTTATCGGCAACTGGCAGGAGCCATATTGTTGTCTCTTTATTGTATGAAATGTAATCGCCATGTAATTACTTTACTTTATCACTAAGCGGTAGCGATAGTCGTAGAAGCAATAGTTGGCGAGACGACAATGATGCTTCGATGGAGATCAAGGTGTCAAGCTGGTGACAATGGTGATCATGACGGTGCTTTGGAGATGGAGATCAAAGGCACAAGATGATGATGGCCATATCATCTCACTTATATTGATTGCATGTGATGTTTATCCTTTATGCATCTTATTTTGCTTAGTTCTACGGTAGCATTATAGGATGATCTCTCACTAAATTTCAAGGTATAAGTGTTCTCCCCGAGTATGCACCGTTGCTACAGTTCGTCATGCTGAGACACCACGTGATGATCGGGTGTGATAAGCTCTACGTTCACATACAATGGGTGCAAGCCAGTTTTGCACACGTGGAATACTCGGGTTAAACTTGAAGAGCCTAGCATATGCAGATATGGCCTTGGAACACTGAGACCGAAAGGTCGAGCGTGAATCATATAGTAGATATGACCAACATAGCGATGTTCACCATTGAAAACTACTTCATCTCACGTGATGATCGGACATGGTTTAGTTGATGTGGATCACGTGATCACTTAGATGATTAGAGAGATGTCTATCTAAGTGGGAGTTCTTGAGTAATTTGATTAATTGAACTTTAATTTATCATGAACTTAGTACGTGATAGTATTTTGCATGTCTATGTTGTTGTAGATAGATGGCCCGTGTTGTTGTTCCGTTGAATTTTAATGCGTTCCTAGAGAAAGCTAAGTTGAAAGATGATGGTAGAAACTACACGGACAGGGTCCGTAACTTGAGGATTATCCTCATTGCTGCAGATAAGAACTACGTCCTGGAAGCACCGGTAGGTGACAAACCCACTTCAGGAGCAACGCCAGATGTTGTGAACACCCGGCAGAGCAAAGCTGATGACTACTCGATAGTTCAGTGTGCCATGCTTTACGGCTTAGAACCGGGACTTCAACGACATTTTGAACGTCATGGAGCATATGAGATGTTCCAGGAGTTGAAGTTAATATTTCAAGGAAATGCATGGATTGAGAGATATGAAGTCTCCAATAAGTTCTACAGCTACAAAATGGAAGAGAATAGTTATGTCAGTGAACATCTACTCAGAATGTCTGGGTACCACAACCACTTGAGTCAGCTAGGAGTTAATCTTCCTGATGATAGTGTCATTGACAGAGTTCTTCAATCACTTCCACCAAGCTACAAGAGCTTCATGATGAACTATAATATGCAAGGGGTGGAAGGGATGGATAAGACAATTCCTGATCTCTTCGCAATGCTAAAGGCTGCGGAGGTAGAAATCAAGAAGGTGCATCAAGTGTTGATGGTCAACAAGACCACCAATTTCAAGAAAAGGGTAAAGGGAATAAGGGGAAATTCAAGAAGAACAGCAAGCCAGTTGCTGCTCAAGTGAAGAAACCCAAGTCTGGACCTAAGCCTGAGACTAAGTGCTTCTACTGCAAAGGGACTGGTCACTGGAAGTGAAACTGCCCCAAGTATTTGGCGGAGAAGAAGGATGGCAAAGTGAAAGGTATATTTGATATACATGTTGTTGATGTGTACCTTACAAATGCTCGCAGTAGTGCCTGGGTATTTGATACTGGTTCAGTTGCTAACATTTGCAACTCGAAATAGGGGCTACGGATTAAATGAAGATTGGCTAAGGACAAGGTGACGATGCGCATGGGAAATGGTTCCAAAGTCGATGTGATCGCCGTCGGCACGCTACCTGTACATCTACCTTCGCGATTAGTTTTAGACCTAAATAATTGTTATTTGGTGCCAGCATTAAGCATGAACATTATATCTGGATCTTGTTTGATGCGAGAAGGTTATTCATTTAAATCAGAGAATAATGGTTGTTCTATGTATATGAGTAATATCTTTTATGGTCATGCACCCTTGATGAGTGGTCTATTTTTACTAAACCTAGATAGTCTTGATACACATGTTCATAGTATTGAAGCCAAAAGATGCAGAGTTGATAATGATAGTGCAACTTATTTGTGGCACTGCCATTTGGGTCATATTGGTGTAAAGTGCATGAAGAAACTCCATTCTGATGGACTCCTGGAATCACTTGGTACTTGCGAACCATGCCTCATGGGCAAGATGACTAAAATTCCGTTCTCCGGAACAATGGAGCGAGCAACAGGGTTATTGGAAATCATACATACTGATGTATGTGGTCCTATGAACATTGAAGCTCGCGACAGATATCATTATTTTCTCACCTTCACAGATGATTTGAGTAGATATGGGTATATCTACTTAATGAAACATAAGTCTGAAATGTTTGAAAAGTTCAAAGAATTTCAGAGTGAAGTGGAAAATCATCGTAACAAGAAAATCATGTTTCTGCGATCTGATCGTGGAGGTGAATATTTGAGTTATGAGTTTGGACTTCATTTGAAACAATGAGGAATAGTTTTGCAACTCACGCCACCTGGAACACCACAACATAATGGTGTGTCCGAACATCGTAACCGCATTTTATTAGATTTGGTGCTATCTATGATGTCTCTCACTGATTTACCGCTGTCATTTTGGGGTTATGCTTTAGAGACGGGTACATTCACATTAAATAGGGCACTATCTAAATCCGTTGAGACGACGCCTTTTGAACTGTGGTTTGGCAAGAAACCCAAGTTGTCGTTTCTTAAAGTTTGGGGCTGCGATGCTTATGTGAAAAAGCTTCAACCTGATAAGCTCGAACCCAAATCGGGGAAATGTGTCTTCATAGGATACCCCAAGGAGACTGTTGTGTACACCTTCTATCATAGATCCGAAGGCAAGATATTCGTTGCTAAAAATGGATCCTTTCTAGAGAAGGAGTTCCTCTCGAAAGAAGTGAGTGGGAGGAAAGTAGAACTTGATGAGGTAATTGTACCTGCTCCCTTATTGGAAAATAGTTCATCACTGAAATCAGTTCCAGTGATTCCTACACCAATAAGTGAGGAAGATAATGATGATGATCATGAAACTTTTGATCAAGTTACTACCGAACCTCGTAGGTCAACCGGAGTAAGATCCGCACCAGAGTGGTATGGTAATCCCGTTCTGGAAGTCATGTTACTTGACCATGATGAACCTACGAACTATGAGGAAGCGATGATGAGCCCATATTCCGCAAAATGGCTTGAGGCCATGAAATCTGAGATGGATCCATGTATGAGAACAAAGTGTGGACTTTGGTTGACTTGCCTGATGATCGGCAGGCCATAGAGAATAAATGGATCTTCAAGAAGAAGACTGACGTTGACGGTAATATTACTGTCTACAAAGCTCGACATGTTGCAAAAGGTTTTCGACAAGTTCAAGGAGTTGACTACGATGAGACATTCTCACCCGTAGCGATGCTTGAGTCCGTCTGAATCATGTTAGCAATTGCCGCATTTTATGATTATGAAATTTGGCAAATGGATGTCAAAAATGCATTCCTTAAAGGATATCTTAAATAAGAGTTGTATATAATGCAACTAGAAGGTTTTGTCAATCCAAAAGGTGCTAACAAAGTGTGCAAGCTCCAGCGATCCATTTATGGACTGGTGCAAGCCTCTCGGAGTTGGAATATACGCTTTGATAGTGTGATCAAAGCATATGGTTTTATACAGACTTTTGGAGAAGCCTGTATTTACAAGAAAGTGAGTGGGAGCTCTATAGCATTTCTGATATTATATGTAGATGACATATTGTTGATCGGAAATGATACTGAATTTCTGAATAGCATAAAAGGATACTTGAATAAGAATTTTTCGATGAAAGACCTCGGTGAAGCTGCTTATATATTGGGCATCAAGATCTATAGAGATAGATCAAGATGCTTAATTGGACTTTCACAAAGCACATACCTTGATAAAGTGTTGAAGAAGTTCAAACTGGATCAACCAAAGAAAGGGTTCTTGCCTGTGTTACAAGGTGTGAAGTTGAGTCAGACTCAATGCCCGACCACTGTAGAAGATAGAGAGAAAACGAAAGGTGTTCCCTATGCTTGAAACATAGGCTCTATCATGTATGCAATGCTGTGTACCAGACCTGATGTGTGCCTTGCTATCAGTTTAGCAGGGAGGTACCAAAGTAATCCAGGAGTGGATCACTAGACAACGGTCAAGAACATCCTGAAATGCCTGAAAGGACTAAGGATATGTTCCTCGTATATGGAGGTGACAAAGAGCTCGTCGTAAATGGTTACGTCGATGGAAGCTTTGACACTGATCCGGATGACTCTAAGTCACAAACCGGATACGTGTTTTTATTAAATGGTGGAGCTGTCAGTTGGTGCAGTTCCAAGCAGAGTGTTGTGGCAGGATCTACATGTGAAGCAGAGTACATAGCTTCTTCGGAAGCAGCGAATGAAGGAGTCTGGATGAAGGAGTTCATATCCGATCTAGGTGTCATACCTAGTGCACCGGGTCCAATGAAAATCTTTTGTGACAATATTGTGCAATTGCCTTGGCAAAGGAATCCATATTTCACAAGAGAACCAAGCACATCAAGAGACGCTTCAATTCCATCCGCGATCAAGTCAAGGAGGGAGACATAGAGATTTGCAAGATACATACGGATCTGAATGTTGCAGACCCGTTAACTAAGCCTCTCTCATGAGCAAAACATGATCAGCACCAAGACTCCATGGGTGTTATCATTACAATGTAATCTAGATTATTGACTCTAGTGCAAGTGGGAGACTGAAGGAAATATGCCCTAGAGGCAATAATAAAGTTGTTATTTATATTTCCTTATATCATGATAAATGTTTATTATTCATGCTAGAATTGTATTAACCGGAAACTTAGTACATGTGTGAATACATAGACAAACAGAGTGTCA
Source organism: Triticum monococcum (assembly GCA_034509565.1). Classification (NCBI taxonomy): domain Eukaryota; kingdom Viridiplantae; phylum Streptophyta; class Magnoliopsida; order Poales; family Poaceae; genus Triticum; species Triticum monococcum. The sequence continues at coordinate 356,151,972 of CM067845.1, read as the reverse complement.
CTAGTATGCCTCTACTTGACTAGCTCGTTGAATCAATGGTGGTTATGTTTCCTGACCATGGACATGAGTTGTAATTTGATTAACGGGATCACATCATTAGAGAATGGTGTTATTGACTTGACCCATCCGTTAGCTTAGCATGAAGATCGTTTAGTTTGTTGATATTGCTTTCTCCATAACTTATACATGTTCCTATGACTATGAGATCATGCAACTGCCGAATATCGGAGGAACACTTTGTGTGCTACCAAACGTCACAACGTAACTGGGTGATTATAAAGGTGCTCTACAGGTGTCACCAATGGTGTTTGTTGAGTTGGCATAGATCAAGATTAGGATTTGTCACTCCGATTGTCGGAGAGGTATCTCTGGGCCCTCTCGGTAATGCACATCAATATAAGCCTTGCAAGCAATGTGACTAATGAGTTAGTTTTGGGATGATGCATTACGGAATGAGTAAAGAGACTTACCGGTAATGAGATTGAACTAGGTATTGAGATACCGACGATCAAATCTCGGGCAAGTAACATACCGATGACAAAGGGAACAATGTATATCGTTATGCGGTTTGACCGATAAAGATCTTCATAGAATATGTGGGAGCCAATATGAACATCCAGGTTGTACTATTGGTTATTGACCAGAGACGTGTCTCAGTCATGTCTACATAGTTCTCGAACCCGTAGGGTCTGCACGCTTAATGTTCGGTGACGATCGGTATTATGAGTTTATGTGTTTTGATGTAAGGAAGGTAGTTCAGAGTCCCGGATGTGATCACGGACATGACGAGGAGTCTCGAAATGGTCGAGACATAAAGATTGATATATTGGATGACTATATTCAGACACATGATGAGTTCCGGGGGTCAGCGGATAATTATCGGAGTGCCAGGGGGGTTATCGGAAACCCCCGAGGGAACTAATGGGCCAACATGGGCCTTGTGAGAGAGAGAGGAGGGGCCATAGGGCTGGCCGCCCCCCCCACTTGGGAGTACGAATTGGACAAGGAGGGGGGTGGCGCCCCCTCTTTCCCTCCCTCTCTCCCTCTCTTTCCTCCCCCCTCCTTCTTCCTAGTTGGACTAGGACAGGGGGAGTCCTACTCCTACTAGGAGGAGGACTCCTCCCTCTCCTTGGCGCGCCCCTAGGCCGGCCGGCCTTCCCCTTGCTCCTTTATATATGGGGGCAGGGGGGAACCCTAGGACACACAAGTTGATTGTTTCTAGCCGTGTTCGGTGCCCCCCTCCACCATAATCCACCTCGGTCATATTGTAGCGGTGCTTAGGCGAAGCCCTGTTCCGGTAGCATCATCATCACCGTCATCACGTCGTCGTGCTGACGAAGCTCTCCCTCGACACTCTGCTAGATCATGAGTTCGTGGGACATCACCGAGCTGAACGTGTGCAGATCACAGAGGTGTCGTACTTTCGGTACTAGGATCGGTCGATCATGAAGACGTACGACTACATCAACCGTGTTGTCATAACGCTTCCGCTTACGGTCTACGAGGGTACGTAGACAACACTCTCCCCTCTCGTTGCTATGCATCACCGTGATCTTGCGTGTGCGTAGGAGAATATTGAAATTACTGCGTTCCCTAACAATTCCTTCGTAGGCTTGCTGGTCGGTGGGGAGTTGGATGAGATTCATCATGTAATTGCGTTAGTTTTGTTAGGGACTGATCCCTAGTATCCACTATGTTCTAAGATTGATGTTGCTATGACTTTGGCATGGTTAATGCTTGTCATTTTGGGCCTGGGTTCAATGATTTCAGATCTAAACTGTTTATGTTATCACCATTATATCCATATTCTAGATCCGATCTTGCAAGTTATAGTCACCTACTACGTGTTATGATCCGGCAACCCCGGAGTGACAATAGTTGGGACTACTCCCGATGATGACCGTAGTTTGAGGAGTTCATGTATTCATCGTGTGTTAATGCTTTGTTTCGGTTCTCTATTAAAAGGAGGCCTTAATATCCCTTAGTTTCCAATAGGACCCCGCTGCCACGGGAGGGTAGGACAAAAGATGTTATGCAAGTTCTTTTCATAAGCACGCATGACCATTTACGGAATACAAGCCTATATTATATTGATGAACTAGAGCTAGTCCCGTATCGCCCTAGGTTATAACTGTCTCATGATGAATATCATCCAACAAGTCACCAATCCAATGCCTACTAATTTATCCTATATTGTTCTTGCTAAGTTACCATTGCTATCATTACTATTGCACTTGTTACAAAACTACTATTATCACTACTACCATTACCATTGTTGTTGCTACTATTATCAAAACTATCATATTACTTTGCTACTTATCACGTTGCTGCAGATAATTAATCTTCAGGTGTGGTTGAATTGATAACTCAGCTGCTAATACCTTCAAATATTCTTTGGCTTCCCTTGTGTCGAATATATAAATTTGGGTTGAATACTCTACCCTCGAAAACTGTTGTGATCCCCTATACTTGTGGGTTATCAATCACCACTAGGCACCCATGACACTCAAGACCAGTACAAGCCTCCACATCTGAATCTTGGCGTCGCTATTGCCAATGATAAAGGGTGAGCCCGAGCCACCCACCGCTACACCCTTGGCTGCCCACACGGCCAATAGACATAGCCACCATCGCCGCCATGATGCCCAGCGAAGAGCCAACCATGCGAACTCCATCCAGGGCCGCCACCCAAGCATCCTTGTCCCGATTAGACACTGACAACCATCCATGTAACTGCACAGCAACCCAATAGGAAGAGTAGAAAGCACTCCTTCCACTCTTAGACTGGCATATGTGAATAGTACCTAATGCAACCTGGGCCTTCAATTCAGCCCATTTTCTATATCATCGGTAAATTTGTCTTTTTTGTTTCTAATATTGTGTTTTTAATTTGGATCTCAAATTTGGCAGTATGACAGATTCTTGTTGCTAGTACAACATAATTTTTTTTCAGAATTTTTTGACATTCATAAATTGGATTTTATTAACTTGGTGCACAGGTAGCACAAGATGGTTGGGTGCACTGGATATCCCCACCCCCCCACCCACCCTCCCACGGTAGGAGGCATCGACATTGGCGTCCTCAACTAACCCCGATGGGTGGGGGTTGGGGGGACACGACCCCGATACTGCCAATAGTCGTTGACCATAGCCCTCAAGAGTGGCCTAGGCGAGCTTGAATGATGCCAAGACCATGGCCATCGACATCGATCCATCTGACAGCGTAGTGGCGTCACGACCACCACCGCCCCCACCGCACCCGCGAGAGCATCACTCGCATGCACAACCCGGATCAAACCCAACCTCACATATCCAGAGGGACAACTCCGATCCTCCTCGGGCCCATATTTGGCCTGCTCGAGCACAAACCCTAGATTAGAACTACCGCCGTCACACGCCGGCGGATCAGGCCCAGGAGAAGGTATGCCACCACCAACACCCTATGCCAGCTGCAAGACCATGACCGCGACGCTGTTGCCACCAAACCTCCACCATCCCGACCTGCCTTGGCCTATATATCATCCAACCAAGTGCGGGGCCAAAACCACTGCGGCCGTCAGCCACCACCACCAGAAAGCAGGACAGCAGCCTCTGGCTCATGCATCCCCAGTCCTCACCCCCAGTAGCCATTGCACGCCAGATCTGGGCGAAGCCTAGATAGCCGCCAAGGCCACCACCCTCTGTGTTAACCATCACACCGCAAACGCACCTACACGATGCCTCGTCGTGGTTCTAGTTGTCCGTGCCATGCTCTGGCTCGTAGCAGCTGCCCCGCGTCGGCCCCAACATGTGAGGAGATGAAGCTGGCCCATGGCTGCCGGCTCCAACCAAGCTTTGCCAGACCGAGCATGCCAGCGGCGACAAATAAGAGGGATGGAAGAGCTTGGGGGCGGCAGCGGCGCGCTAGGGTTCCCTCCCGTTGCCGTCGGAGCGACGCGGCAGCGGCGCGCTAGGGTTCCCTCCCGTTGCCGTCGGAGCGACGCGGGAGCGGTTGGGTGGTTTTCTATTTTCTGTCTGAACAAATCCCTTCTCCCCATAGGTATGTTGTTATAATTGTATACCAAATAGGTATTTATAGTTTTTCATGGATAATTGATGGGAGGCTTATCGGAACATATGGCAAGGTACCAAGTGACTATGCAACGCCACACACGGCACCATGCCCACGCAGTCAAAGGCCGTGTTGTAGATCAACTTTGGAGAGACCCATGTAAAAAAGTTCTCTTAATGTGGTGCAACATCAGTTGGGGAGAGGCTATCACCTCATGAAAGACCATGTTATTTTGGTGCTTCCATAAACACTGGAAGACTAGGGTTACGCCGGACCGGAGATCCCTACCGGACTGTAGGTCACTACACAAAGAGGACAACTACCCGATGAGGTCGAAGTTGAGTGTTGGCATTCACTCCACTCTACTCCATCGCGACAACGCGTGGACTAAATGTGCTGTGCCGGACCACATCCAGTAAGCATTAATAATATTCTCTCTTTAAGCAAATTATCCATTATTAATCCGCAAAGATACAAGAATTTGAGATGCATAGCCCAAGTTCGATTTGGCCCGTGAGTTGGCCAGAATTTCCAATTCCTACAGCTTCCATAGGATCTCAAAAAAGGAAAAATAAACAGCTTCCATAGATGGATCAAAAGTTCATTTCAGAAATGGAAATAGTAGAAAAATGAAAAACTCAACATATGACTCCTTTTTTTCTCTTTAACTTCGGAATTCAATCTTGTGACCTTGGATAGACGGCGTTTGATTGCACTACATTGCTCAGGTGGATGGATGGTTGGAAGGGTCACTAGCACAGGAGAGGTTCAGGCCGAGGTATGAGACGAGCATCTCATGGTCCCAGCGGAGGAGCTTAGTGATGCCATCCACCTCCTCCTTCCTGGCCAGCGCCTCCTCCATTGCTGGCCACCACTCCGGCACTGCACTTCCGCTACTGCTGCTTGAACCTTGGTCTGTCGTTTCTGCAAGGCACGCCTTTTGATCTTCCTCTCCGGCGTGTGCGAAGCGCCCCTGGATCCTTCGCCGTCTATCCGCGAGCGCCTTCCGGCAAGCGTACTGCAAAGTAGTAGTAATACAGAAAGAAATGCATGGCTGAGTGAACGAATGAATGCAAATCAACCAGGTGATCGGAAAGCAAATACGTACGGTGATCTTCTTTTGGAAGTTGCGGCGCTTGCGCTTGCTCCGGTATCTCTCGATGCGCTCACGACGCTCCACCGCGCTGTACCTCCGCACATCCTCGCTCTTCGTCAACGCACGCCGGGAGGCCCGGGATCCCCTGCGACCGCCTCCTGACTCCTCTTCCTGCCGCCACTTCTTCTGCTGCGGCTTCGGCACCGGCGGCACGAAGGCCGAGTTGCTCCGGGGACACATGTCCTCGCTCTTCTGGATGTCTGGTCTCTACAAAACTAAGGTGTTTGTCAGTTTATATACACATTGCTAGGCTGCTACAAATATATGGAAACAGGTTGCAAGAGCTCACACGGATACATGTGTATCCGACGGACTATGTACGCAATGACATGCATGGTACAGAGTGTCTCATTTGGTATGACAGTTGTGACAGTGTGTCTACTTAGACACATGGATACAAATTACGTTGCATGCTCTATTTATGTGCTAGCTGTGTTCTGAGCTGTAATTCATGTCATGCGTTTAACTACTTCTCATTTATAATACGACTGCACTGCCCGTATGAAAAGTGTGTTGCATGTTGCACGCTCTACATGCATAATCCCATGCGTGTACCCACCTACGTGGTTCGTCATTCACAATACCTACATGTCACCCGCCTGACTTTCGAATTTGGGTCAGTCGATTTTGGCTGAAGGGGGAAACAACTGGAGGGGAGGAACCCCATCATATATCTTAGGGTGGGGGTGGGAGGCAGCACGGTTGTGGTGGGGGGAGGCAGCACGAGAGTTGTGAAGGTTCACCGGAGGAAAATAAACCGGCAAGGCCCGGGGCTAGAGGGATGGTCGGGGGCGACGGCAGTGTGGCGGTGGGAGGAGGTTCCGGGGAGGGAGAGGCTGTTCGGGAGCGCCTCCGGCCACGGGTGGTGGCGGCTGGCGGTCCGGCCGGTGGTCCGTGGTGGCGGCTGGGGGAAAGATCTGGTGAGGAAGAAGAGAGCTAAGGTGGAAAATGATGCCCTGGATGTTAGATCTTGATCCAACGGTTGAGACTGAAAGCTAGAAATCGACTGATAACTTTAAATTTCAGGCGGCCGTTTTGTGGACACTCCCTTAGATATTTCCCTTTCCATATTTTTAATAGAGCATCAATCCAATGGTTAACAGGAGAAACTAGAAACAACACATTTGGTCCAAGCTAGGCCGCCGGGCCGATGAGAGGAGATGAGCGGTGAGAGGAGCGGCATGGGAGAATGGTGGTGGGAAGAGAAGAGGGACGATGAGTAAGAGCAAGCGATACGTCATGGTTGACAGGTAAGGTGCCAGCGGAATCCTGCTCCATCCCGCAAACCTTAATAATTAGTTATTAATGCTATATTTTACTATGCTATTGCCCGCTATCTCTACCCCGCTTGCATCCCTACTAACAAGGGGGAGTTCATCAAAGTTGCCCCCTTCCTCTAGGGGGTAGGCGGTTCACAAGGACAAGGCGTTATTGACAAGAATTGATGCCAGTCGAGTTGAGCGGTAGGTCAATAGGAGGAGAGGTGTCATAGTCAGTCAGCACAACGACGGTAGAAAAAGGTGAAAGGGGGCTTGGGTTGATGTACAACTGACTGGAGGGCGTGAATAGTCCTACAAAATAATCACTACCATAAAGTTTTAGGATTGTTAAGTTTTAGAACAAGATTGGTTGATCCTTACTAAACTTGTACACATGCAAACTAACAAAAGTTAAAAAAGAAACAGAAACTTGTAAGAAAGTAGAGTTTGAGTTTAGAGGGTTGCGATAGATGGGGGCTCGACGGTGTATCCTAAGCTTTAGATAGTATGCATTATCATACTCCTCATCTGTGAAGGTTCAAACCTCACTCGCGGTAGATGAACCAAAAATAAGGCAATCTCTTTATCGTGTACAAACTCTTGAGTCCTTCACAATATGGTGGTTTGAAGGCCCTTATGTGACTCCTAACCCTCTAGGAGGCTCACACCATCCAAGAGTAACAAGAAAAGCATATTAACTTGATGGAACACATCAAAACATGTTTAGCCAAAGCAATCTTAAGAACCCATATGATCTCTCTCTCTCTCTCTCTCACACACACACACACACACACACACACACACGCGCGCGCGCGAGGGATAGACTTGAAGCAAAATAGATAAATTCTTAGGAACAGTGGTTCGAGAAATGAAAGAGCTAGGTCTTCATGACTCAAGGAAGAAGATTGGAATAACCCAAAAAATATTTTGATCAAGACTTGCTTAGTTCATGGTTGTGGCGGTCCTAAGGGATGGAATTAAAAGTAGAAAACTACCACATTTGGGTTTATGTTTGTAGAAACCCATCAAGTTGGTAATCCGTTGCAAAAAGCATTGCATTCACACTAAACTTGTTCCAGAAAACACTCATCGGATGATTTGGCATGTTTAATCACTTTCTGACAAGTAGGGCCAATTTTTAAGGAGTTGACTTGGCAATCAACCCATGCTCCCGATCCCCTGCTCTCGATCCGATCGGGAGGAGGCAACAGCCGCCACCGCTTACACCCAACCGTGCTGCCCCCATCGGCTCCCGTCGCCGCGGCCGGAAGCCCACCGCCGGCCCCGCCTTTCCTCATCTCCTCCTCCGCGGCATGCTCGTCCACGATGCCGCCCAGGACCTCCGGCATATCTCGCGTGCTTGACCTCCGGCGAGGTGTCGTCCCTCTGTCAGCGAGCTTTTTACTGCTGCACTCCCTCCTCCCGCGCGATGAGACGCATGCCCTGAGCCGTCGTGTCCTTCTCCTACCCGACGAGTGCGTGTGCCACCCGGATCCGAGTGGCCTCGGCTGCCCCGACCTCTGTGGCCAGTCCATGAAGTAGCACGCAGTGAGCTCGTTGTTGACCTCCAGCGAGGGGCACCATGGGAGGTTGCAGGCAGGGTCGCCGACGCAGGCGGCCATGGTGGTTGGCAAACCGGGTTATGGTCGTGTGGAACGGCGGCCGTCTTGAGGCAAGTGGTGGAGGTGGTCGTCTGATGGGGCTTCAAGGGAGGCAGCATGGAGGCGTTGCAGGTCGGGCGGGAGGTGGCAAACTGCGGCGAGTAGCAATAAGGGGATGAAGAGAGGGCGCGTCACAGAGCTCCCTGGTAGTTGTCCATAGGGGGGTGTTGATTGCATTTTGTTTTGGATTCCTGGGGTGTTTGTGTCAATTATTTGTCAAGTAAGCTTCTTACAATGCGGTCCTATTTGTCATAAAGTGATCAAATAGGCTAAATCACCCGTTCAATGCTTTCTACAACAAGTTTAGTGTGAACGTGGTGATTTTTGCAACGGATTACCGACTCGGTGGTTTTCTGCAAACCTAGTCACAAATGTGGTAGTTTTGTGCAATTAACTCAAGGGACAAGAAGGGCAAATTCATTGTTGGGGGAATTGGATAATTGTCTGGTGCATGGATGACATGACGGCTGATGCAATCGGCTCATTATTAACTCATATAATTTGGAGTTCATTGACACCATGTAGAATGCAGGAAGATCTGTAGGAGTGGTGGCGGCAGTTTTTTCTGGATTGCGCAAAAGTGACACTTCGTTAAGATAGGAAGGAAGGATTACAAGTAATGACAAGGAGCTGCAGAAGGGGAAGACCCTCGCACGCACACACCAGTCCACAAGGAAAGCTACAACAAACTAGTCACGCACACCCACACCTCTACGTTTGGCGTACTTGAGGCACCACACAAGCCGCCACAACCGCCATTCACTATCAATGCCAACTATCACCACGGTCACTGAAACCTATATATCATCAAACACCTTTCGATTTCTATACTTCGAGAGCGAGTGTATGGTGAAAACAAATAGGAAATTTAGCTCCTTCTTGAGAGCCGGGGACACAACCTCACTAGATGCGGTCCACTAGTTCACCGTGTCTACCTGTGGTGGACGGGGCGAAGCCTTCACATCCCTTGGGTTTTACCACTGTTCCAATTTCCGCCACGACTTGATCAAAAGGCTCAACTTTTTCTTTCTAAGGTCTTTCACTCTCAGGCCCCCTTTTTTCTTGGATCTACAGATCCTGGACCACTTCACCAAATGATATATTTTTCTGAGGCTGGACCCTTGCCAAAAGAATTTCCTCCTAATTTTGTCAAGCTTCTCAGTAGTGGTCTTATTCAGCAGAAACATAGACATGTGGTAATACGCAATAATAGTAAGAGCAACATTAAGTAGAATAGTTCTACCAGCCATAGAGACAGTCCTACCAACCCAAGCATCACATCTCAATAAAAACTTAGTCACTATGAATTCCTAGTCATTGTTTCTAGGGGTGGAATAGCTCACATGCACTCCCAACTATTTTATAGAAATTGGTCTATGTCACAATTAAACAGTTCAACATAGAATTTAATAGTGTCATCCTCCTCCAACATAAATAATCTTACTTTTTTGGAAATTTATGTTTAGAAGTAACATAAGCTCATACATGGAAAGTAATAGCTTCGAGTTAACAACTTTATCAGGATCATGCTCGATACATAACACACTATCATCAACATATTGCATACTAGTAATGCCATTAGGAATTCGATCAGTAGCTAATCCAGTAATCAAGCCATTGGATTGAGCTTTTTTGGCCATTTAAGTTAAACAATCCACAACAAGGTTAAATAGGAAAGGAGAAAGCCCCCCTACCCAACCCCTTTATGGCTCTGAAAATAAGGGCCAACCTTCCCATTTAGTTTCACACCCAATGTACCATTGTACAGAACACTCTCAACCCATTGACACCAGATAGGGTCAAACCCTATTAATTTGTGACATTCCAGTGGAAACTTCCAATCTACTTTGTCATGAGCTTTTTCAAAATCAAGCTTCATGACAACACCCACTTTTTTCATTTCTCTAGTACGATGCAAGATCTCAATGTTAAACACCATCTGTTGGGGAACGCAGTATTTCAAAAAAAATTCCTACTATCACGCAAGATCTATTTAGGAGATGCATAGCAACGAGAGGGGAGAGTGTGTCTACGTACCCTCGTAGACCGAAAGCAGCAGCGTTTAGTAACGCGGTTGTTGTAGTCGAACGTCTTCGTGATCCAACCGATCAAGTACCGAACACACGTTACCTCCGCGATCTAGACATGTTCATCTCGGTGACGTCCCTCGTACTCTTGATCCGGTCGAGGGTGAGTTTCGTCAGCATGACGGCGTGTTGACGGTGATGATGAAGTTACCGACGCAGGGCTTCGCCTAAGCACTACGACAATATGACCGAGGTGTAAAACTGTGGAGGGGGGCACCGCACACGGCTAAAGATCAACTTGTGGGTCTATGGGGTCCGGCCACAAGGGTGCGCGCCCAAGGGGGGGGTCCTACTCCTAGTAGGAGTAGGCTTCCCCCTTTCCTAGTCCAAGTAGGAGAAGAAGGAAGGAGAGGAAGAAGACAAGGAAAGAGGAGGTCGGGCCCCCCTAGCCCATCCCTAGTCGAATTCGGTTTCGGCTAGGGAGGGGGCGCGCCACACCTTGGCCTGCCTCCTCTCTTCCACCATTAGGCCCATGAGGCCCAATAACTTCCTGGGGGCGGCTCCGGTAACCCCCGGTACTCCAAAACTTATTCGAAACGACCCGAACCATTCCGGTGTCCGAATGTAGCCTTCCAATACATGAATATTTATCTCTCGGCCATTTCGAGACTCCTCGTCATGTCCATGATAACATCCGGGACTCCGAACAACCCTCAGTACATCAAATCACATAACTCATAATACATATCGTCATCGAACGTTAAGCGTGTGGACTGTCGGTGTCAAAACCGGCGGATCTCGGGTAGGGGGTCCTGAACTGTGCGTCTAGGCCAGATGGTAACAGGAGGCAAGGGACATGAAGTTTTACCCAGGTTCGGGCCCTCTTGATGGAGGTAAAACCCTACGTCCTGCTTGATTAATATTGATGATATGGGTAGTACAAGAGTAGATCTACCACGAGATCGGAGAGGCTAAACCCTAGAAGCTAGCCTATGGTATGATTGTTGTTCTGTATGTTGTTCTACGGACTAAAACCCTCCGGTTTATATAGACACCGGAGAGGGTTAGGGTTACACAAAGTCGGTTACAATGGTAGGAGATCTACATATCTGTATCGCCAAGCTTGCCTTCCACGCCAAGGAAAGTCCCTTCCGGACACGGGACGAAGTCTTCAATCTTGTATCTTCATAGTCCAGGAGTCCGGCTGAAGGTATAGTCCGGCCATCCGGACACCCCCTAATCCAGGACTCCCTTAGTAACCCCTGAACCAGGCTTCAATGACGACGAGTCCAGCGCGCAGATTGTTTTCGGCATTGCAAGGCGGGTTCCTCCTCCAAGTACTTCATAGAAGATTTTGAACACAAAGATAGTGTCCGGCTCTGCAAAATAAGTTTCTACATATTGCCATAGAGAGAATAATATTTACACAAATCCAATCTACTGACGTATTCCGTAGTGTGACATCGCACCACGGCCAAGCCTTTATTCGAATTGTTTTATTGTCCCACCTCAGCGTGTCATGTGAGGCGGTTTCCTTGGCACGTCTCGTCGAAGCAGAGATCGTGTCCCCTTATTCTGGGATTCTCATCAATATGGGCGTGGGTAACCCAATGGCTTCTAGGACTCCTAGACTATAGGCAAGTCCAAACGGCCACGGAGAGGACGCTTGATATTCACCCTCTTTATAAAGGGACAAGGCTTTTATTTTTTCCCTCCCGTGCTCAATCGAATCCTTCCCCCACCTCAAGCTCAAACACCCAAAGTTCAGGTCAGGTGCTCCGAACCTTCAATCATGTCCGGATCTAGCCTTCAAGGCCGATGGGTGCCTTCCTCCGTCACGGAAGAAGACATCAAAAAGTTGAGGGAGGCCAGATATCTGACTGCCGAGGTTTTGCATCGGCTGCCTGCCCGAGGGCAGGCCGTCCCCTCCCCCGAACCCAACGAGAACGTCGTGTTCGTCTCCCACTTCTTTCGAGGTCTAGGCCTTGCTCTAGATCCTTTCGTCAGGGGTTTGATGTTTTATTTGTAGGGGAACGCAGTAATTTCGAAAATTTTCCTACGCACACGCAAGATCATGGTGATGCACAGCAACGAGAGGGGAGAGTGTTGTCTACGTACCAACGCAGACCGACTGCGGAAGCGATCACACAACATAGAGGAAGTAGTCGTACGTCTTCTTCCCGATCAGACCGATCCAAGCACCGTTACTCCGGCACCTCCGAGTTCTTAGCACACCTTCAGCTCGATGACGTTCCTCGGGCTCCGATCCAGCAAAGCGCCGAGGAAGAGTTCCGTCAGCACGACGGCGTGATGACGATCTTGATGTACTACCGACGCAGGGCTTCGCCTAAGCACTGTAACGGTACGATCGAGGTGGAATTTGGTGGCAGGGGGCACCGCACACGGCTAAGGAACGATCTCAAGGATCAACTTGTGTGCCTTGGGGTGCCCCCTGCCCCCGTATATAAAGGTTGGAGGAGGGGGAGCCGGCCGGCCAGGGAGAGGGAGGCGCAGAGGGAGTCCTACTCCCACCGGGAGTAGGACTCCCCCCTCCAATCCTAATCCTATTAGGACTCCCGGGGGGGAAAGGAGAGAGAGGGGGGCCGGCCCCTTCTCCTAGTCCTACTAGGACTTGGGGAAGGGGGGGGGGGGCGGCTAGGCTGTGGGCTGCCCCTTCTCTCTTTTCCACTAAGGCCCAATAGGCCCATTAGTCTCCCGGGGGGTTCCGGTAACCCTCCCGGTATTCCGGTAAAATCCCGATTTCACCCGGAACACTTCCTATGTCCAAACATAGGCTTCCAATATATCAATCTTTACGTCTCGACCATTTCGAGACTCCTCGTCATGTCCGTGATCTCATCCGGGACTCCGAACAACCTTCGGTACATCAAAATGCATAAACTCATAATAACTGTCATCGTAACGTTAAGCGTGCGGACCCTACGGTTCGAGAACAATGTAGACATGACCGAGACACGTCTCCGGTCAATAACCAATAGCGGGACCTGGATGCCCATATTGGCTCCTACATATTCTACGAAGATCTTTATCGGTCAGACCGCATAACAACATACGTTGTTCCCTTTGTCATCGGTATGTTACTTGCCCGAGATTCGATCGTCGGTATCCAATACCTAGTTCAATCTCGTTACTGGCAAGTCTCTTTACTCGTTCCGTAATACATCATCTCACAACTAACATATTAGTTGCAGTGCTTGCAAGGCTTATGTGATGTGCATTACCGAGAGGGCCCAGAGATACCTCTCCGACAATCGGAGTGACAAACCCTAATCTCGAAATACGCCAACCCAACATATACCATTGGAGACACCTGTAGTACTCCTTTATAATCACCCAGTTACGTTGTGACGTTTGGTAGTACCCAAAGTGTTCCTCCGGTAAACGGGAGTTGCATAATCTCATAGTTATAGGAACATGTATAAGTCATGAAGAAAGCAATAACAACATACTAAACGATCGGGTGCTAAGCTAATGGAATGGGTCATGTCAATCAGATCATTCAACTAATGATGTGACCTCGTTAATCAAATAACAACTCTTTGTTCATGGTTAGGAAACATAACCATCTTTGTTTAACGAGCTAGTCAAGTAGAGGCATACTAGTGACACTCTGTTGGTCTATGTATTCACACATGTATTATGTTTCCGGTTAATACAATTCTAGCATGAATAATAAACATTTATCATGATATAAGGAAATAAATAATAACTTTATTATTGCCACTAGGGCATATTTCCTTCAGTCTCCCACTTGCACTAGAGTCAATAATCTAGATTACACTGTAATGATTCTAACACCCATGGAGCCTTGGTGCTGATCATGTTTTGCTCGTGGAAGAGGCTTAGTCAACAGGTCTGCAACGTTCATATCCGTATGTATCTTGCAAATCTCTATGTCTCCTACCTGGACTAAATCCCGGATGGAGTTGAAGCGTCTCGTGATGTGTTTGGTCCTCTTGTGAAATCTGGATTCCTTTGCCAAGGCAATTGCACCAGTATTGTCACAGAAGATTTTCATTGGACCCGATGCACTAGGTATGACACCTAGATCGGATATGAACTCCTTCATCCAGACTCCTTCGTTCGCTGCTTCCGAAGCAGCTATGTACTCCGCTTCACATGTAGATCCCGCTACGACGCTTTGTTTAGAACTGCACCAACTGACGGCTCCACCGTTTAAAGTAAACACGTATCCGGTTTGCGATTTAGAATCGTCCGGATCAGTGTCAAAGCTTGCATCAACGTAACCTCTTACGGTGAGCTCTTTGTCACCTCCATATACGAGAAACATATCCTTAGTCCTTTTCAGGTATTTCAGGATGTTCTTGACCGCTGTCCAGTGATCCATTCCTGGATTACTTTGGTACCTCCCTGCTAAACTTATAGCAAGGCACACATCAGGTCTGGTACACAGCATTGCATACATGATAGAGCCTATGGCTGAAGCATAGGGAACATCTTTCATTTTCTCTCTATCTTCTGCAGTGGTCGGGCATTGAGTCTTACTCAACTTCATACCTTGTAACACAGGCAAGAACCCTTTCTTTGCTTGATCCATTTTGAACTTCTTCAAAATCTTGTCAAGGTATGTGCTTTGTGAAAGTCCAATTAAGCGTTTTGATCTATCTCTATAGATCTTTATGCCTAATATGTAAGCAGCTTCCCCGAGGTCTTTCATCGAAAAACTTTTATTCAAGTATCCCTTTATGCTATCCAGAAATTCTATATCATTTCCAATCAGCAATATGTCATCCACATATAATATTAGAAATGCTACATCGCTCCCACTCACTTTCTTATAAATACAGGCTTCTCCAAAAGTCTGTATAAAGCCAAATGCTTTGATCACACTATCAAAGCGTTTATTCCAACTCCGAGATGCTTGCACCAGTCCATAAATGGATCGCTGGAGTTTGCATACTTTGTTAGCTCCCTTTGGATCGACAAAACCTTCTGGTTGTATCATATACAACTCTTCTTCCAGAAATCCATTCAGGAATGCAGTTTTGACATCCATCTGCCATATTTCATAATCATAAAATGCGGCAATTGCTAACATAATTCTGACGGACTTAAGCATCGCTACGGGTGAGAAGGTCTCATCATAGTCAACTCCTTGAACTTCTCGAAAACCTTTCGCGACAAGTCGAGCTTTATAGACAGTAATATTACCGTCAGCGTCAGTCTTTTTCTTGAAGATCCATTTATTCTCAATTGCTTGCCGATCATCGGGCAAGTCAACCAAAGTCCATACTTTGTTTTCATACATGGATCCCATCTCAGATTTCATGGCCTCAAGCCACTTTGCGGAATCTGGGCTCACCATCGCTTCTTCATAGTTCGTAGGTTCATCATGATCTAGCATCATGACTTCCAGAACTGGATTACCGTACCACTCTGGTGCGGATCTCACTCTGGTTGATCTACGTGGTTCAGTAGTATCTTGTTCTGAAGCTTCATGATCATCATCATTAGCTTCCTCACTGATTGGTATAGGTGTCGCAGAAACAGTTTTCTGTGATGTACTATTTTCCAATAAGGGAGCAGGTGCAGTTACCTCGTCAAGTTCTACTTTCCTCCCACTCACTTCTTTCGAGAGAAACTCCTTCTCTAGAAAGTTTCCGAATTTAGCAACAAAAGTCTTGCCTTCGGATCTGTGATAGAAGGTGTATCCAATAGTTTCCTTTGGATATCATATGAAGACACATTTCTCCGATTTGGGTTCGAGCTTATCAGGTTGAAGCTTTTTCACATAAGCATCGCAGCCCCAAACTTTAAGAAACGACAACTTTGGTTTCTTGCCAAACCATAGTTCATAAGGTGTCGTCTCAACGGATTTTGATGGTGCCCTGTTTAATGTGAATGCGGCCGTCTCTAAAGCATAACCCCAAAACGATAGCGGTAAATTAGTAAGAGACATCATAGATCGCACCATATCTAGTAAAGTACGATTACGACGTTCGGACACACCATTACGTTGTGGTGTTCCGGGTGGCGTGAGTTGCGAAACTATTTCACAATTTTTCAAATGTACACCAAACTCGTAACTCAAATATTCTCCTCCACGATCAGATCGTAGAAACTTTATTTTCTTGTTACGATGATTTTCAACCTCACTCTGAAATTCTTTGAACTTTTCAAATGTTTCAGACTTATGTTTCATTAAGTAGATATACCCATATCTGCTTAAATCATCTGTGAAGGTGAGAAAATAACGATATCCGCCACGAGCCTCAATATTCATCGGACCACATACATCGGTATGTATGATTTCCAATAAATCTGTTGCTCTCTCCATAGTACCGGAGAATGGTGTTTTAGTCATCTTGCCTATGAGGCACGATTCACAAGTACCAAGTGATTCATAATCAAGTGGTTCCAAAAGCCCATCAGTATGGAGTTTCTTCATGCGCTTTACACCGATATGACCTAAACGGCAGTGCCACAAATAAGTTGCACTATCATTATTAACTTTGCATCTTTTGGCTTCTACATTATGAATATGTGTATCACTATCTTCGAGATTCAACAAGAATAGACCACTCTTCAAAGGTGCATGACCATAAAAGATATTATTCATATAAATAGAACAACCATTATTCTCTGATTTAAATGAATAACCGTCTCGCATTAAACAAGATCCAGATATAATGTTCATGCTCAACGCTGGCACCAAATAACAATTATTTAGGTCTAATATTAATCCCGAAGGTAGATGTAGAGGTAGCGTGCCGACCGCGATCACATCGACTTTGGAACCGTTTCCCATGCGCATCGTCACCTCGTCCTTTGCTAGCATCCGCTTATTCTGTAGTCCCTGTTTCGAGTTGCAAATATTAGCAACAGAACCAGTATCAAATACCCAGGTGCTACTGCGAGCTCTAGTAAGGTACACATCAATAACATGTATATCACATATACCTTTGCTCACTTTGCCATCCTTCTTATCCGCCAAATACTTGGGGCAGTTCCGCTTCCAGTGACCAGTCTGCTTGCAGTAGAAGCACTCAGTTTCAGGCTTAGGTCCAGACTTGGGTTTCTTCTCCTGAGCAGCAACTTGCTTGTTGTTCTTCTTGAAGTTTCCCTTCTTCTTCCCTTTGCCCTTTTTCTTGAAACTAGTGGTTTTGCTAACCATCAACACTTGATGCTCCTTCTTGATTTCTACCTCCGCAGCTTTCAGCATTGCGAAGAGCTCAGGAATAGTCTTGTTCATCCCTTGCATATTATAGTTCATCACGAAGCTCTTGTAGCTTGGTGGCAGTGATTGGAGAATTCTGTCAATGACGCAGTCATCTGGAAGATTAACTCCCATCTGAATCAAGTGATTATTATACCCAGACATCTTGAGTATATGCTCACTGACAGAACTGTTCTCCTCCATCTTACAGCTATAGAACTTATTGGAGACTTCATATCTCTCAATTCGGGCATTTGCTTGAAATATTAACTTCAACTCCTGGAACATCTCATATGCTCCATGACGTTCAAAACGTCGTTGAAGTCCCGATTCTAAGCCGTAAAGCATGGCACACTGAACTATTGAGTAGTCATCAGCTTTGCTCTGCCAGACGTTCATAACATCTTGCGTTGCTCCAGCAGCAGGCCTGTCACCCAGCGGTGCTTCCAGGACGTAATTCTTCTGTGCAGCAATGAGGATAATCCTCAGGTTACGGACCCAGTCCGTGTAATTGCTACCATCATCTTTCAACTTTGCTTTCTCAAGGAACGCATTAAAATTCAACGGAACAATAGCACGAGCCATCTATCTACAATCAACATAAACAAGCAAGATACTATCAGGTACTAAGTTCATGATAAGTTTAAGTTCAGTTAATCAAATTACTTAGGAACTCCCACTTAGATAGACATCCCTCTAATCTTCTAAGTGATCACGTGATCCAAATCAGCTAAACCATAACCGGTCATCACGTGAGATGGAGTAGTTTTCAATGGTGAACATTGTTATGTTGATCATATCTACTATATGATTCACGCTCGACCTTTCGGTCTCCGTGTTCCGAGGCCATATCTGTATATGCTTGGCTCGTCAAGTATAACCTGAGTATTCTGCGTGTGCAACTGTTTTGCACCCGTTGTATTTGGACGTAGAGCTTATCACACCCGATCATCACGTGGTGTCTAGGCACGACGAACTTTGGCAACGGTGCATACTCAGGGAGAACACTTCTTGATAATTTAGTGAGAGATCATCTTATAATGCTACCGTCAATCAAAGCAAGATAAGATGCATAAAAAGGGATAAACATCACATGCAATCAATATAAGTGATATGATATGGCCATCATCATCTTGTGCTTGTGATCTCCATCTCCGAAGCACCGTCATGATCACCATCGTCACCGGTGCGACACCTTGATCTCCATCGTAGCATCGTTGTCGTCTCGCCAATCTTATGCTTCCACGACTATCACTACCGTTTAGTAATAAAGTAAAGCATTACATCGCGATTGCATTGCATACAATAAAGCGACAACCATATGGCTCCTGCCAGTTGCCGATAACTCGGTTACAAAACATGATCATCTCATACAATAAAATCAGCATCATGCCTTGACCATATCACATCACAACATACCCTGCAAAAACAAGTTAGACGTCCTCTACTTTGTTGTTGCAAGTTTTACGTGGCTGCTACGGGCTTAAGTAAGAACTCATCTCACCTACGCATCAAAATCACAACGATAGTTTGTCAAATAGACTCCGTTTTAACCTTCTCAAGGACCGGGCGTAGTCACACTTGGTTCAACTAAAGTTGGAGAGACAGTCTTCCGCAAGCCATCTGTGTGCAAAGCACGTCGAGGGAACCGGTCTCGCGTAAGAGTACGCGTAAGGTTGGTCCGGATCGTCTCACCCAACAATACCGCCAAACCAAAGTATGACATGCTGGTAGGCAGTATGACTTGTATTGCCCACAACTCACTTGTGTTCTACTCGTGCAAATAACATCAAACCATAAAACCTAGGCTCGGATGCCACTGTAGGGGAACGCAGTAATTTCGAAAATTTTCCTACGCACACGCAAGATCATGGTGATGCACAGCAACGAGAGGGGAGAGTGTTGTCTACGTACCAACGCAGACCGACTGCGGAAGCGATCACACAACGTAGAGGAAGTAGTCGTACGTCTTCTTCCCGATCCGACCGATCCAAGCACCGTTACTCCGGCACCTCCGAGTTCTTAGCACACGTTCAGCTCAATGACGTTCCTCGGGCTCCGATCCAGCAAAGCGTCGAGGAAGAGTTCCGTCAGCACGACGGTGTGATGACGATCTTGATGTACTACCGACGCAGGGCTTCGCCTAAGCACTGTAACGGTACGATCGAGGTGGAATTTGGTGGCAGGGGGCACCGCACACGGCTAAGGAACGATCTCAAGGATCAACTTGTGTGCCTTGGGGTGCCCCCTGCCCTCGTATATAAAGGTTGGAGGAGGGGGAGCCGGCCGGCCAGGGAGAGGGAGGCGCAGAGGGAGTCCTACTCCCACCGGGAGTAGGACTCCCCCCTCCAATCCTAATCCTATTAGGACTCCCGGGGGGGAAAGGAGAGAGAGGGGGGCCGGCCCCTTCTCCTAGTCCTACTAGGACTTGGGGAAGGGGGGGGGCGCGGCTAGGCTGTGGGCTGCCCCTTCTCTCTTTTCCACTAAGGCCCAATAGGCCCATTAGTCTCCCGGGGGGTTCCGGTAACCCTCCCGGTATTCCAGTAAAATCCCGATTTCACCCGGAACACTTACTATGTCCAAACATAGGCTTCCAATATATCAATCTTTACGTCTCGACCATTTCGAGACTCCTCGTCATGTCCGTGATCTCATCCGGGACTCCAAACAACCTTCGGTACATCAAAATGCATAAACTCATAATAACTGTCATCGTAACGTTAAGCGTGCGGACCCTACGGTTCGAGAACAATGTAGACATGACCGAGACACGTCTCCGGTCAATAACCAATAGCGGGACCTGGATGCCCATATTGGCTCCTACATATTCTACGAAGATCTTTATCGGTCAGACCGCATAACAACATACGTTGTTCCCTTTGTCATCGGTATGTTACTTGCCCGAGATTCGATCATCGGTATCCAATACCTAGTTCAATCTCGTTACTGGCAAGTCTCTTTACTCGTTCCGTAATACATCATCTCACAACTAACATATTAGTTGCAGTGCTTGCAAGGCTTATGTGATGTGCATTACCGAGAGGGCCCAGAGATACCTCTCCGACAATCGGAGTGACAAACCCTAATCTCGAAATACGCCAACCCAACATATACCATTGGAGACACCTGTAGTACTCCTTTATAATCACCCAGTTACGTTGTGACGTTTGGTAGTACCAAAGTGTTCCTCCGGTAAACGGGAGTTGCATAATCTCATAGTTATAGGAACATGTATAAGTCATGAAGAAAGCAATAGCAACATACTAAACGATCGGGTGCTAAGCTAATGGAATGGGTCATGTCAATCAGATCATTCAACTAATGATGTGACCTCGTTAATCAAATAACAACTCTTTGTTCATGGTTAGGAAACATAACCATCTTTGATTAACGAGCTAGTCAAGTAGAGGTATACTAGTGACACTCTGTTGGTCTATGTATTCACACATGTATTATGTTTCCGGTTAATACAATTCTAGCATGAATAATAAACATTTATCATGATATAAGGAAATAAATAATAACTTTATTATTGCCTATAGGGCATATTTCCTTCATTATTACGGGCTAGATTTCCATGATCTAGCTCCGGACTCCTTTCTTCATATCACGGCATTTATTGTCGTGTGTGAGGCCTTCCTCCGGGTTACCCCTCACTTTGACCTATGGCTCAAGACCTTTGAAGTAAAGCCGAAGATGATCGAGGGGCAACATGTAGCGTGTGGAGGTGTCTCAATATGCAAGATGACAGGAGCTCCATGGCCCAAAGGTTCCATTCCAGAGGTGTCTGAATTGTGGCAACAAGAGTGGTTCTACATCACGGCTCCTAGAAATGCCAAGTGGGCGGCCGCCCCTGTTTTCCGCTCGGGCCCTCCATCACAACTGATCTCATGGATCAGCAGAGGTCTGAGCTGGGGTCCAGCCAAGGACTTGCCTATACTGCAAAGCCGCATTCGAGATCTCTTCAATGGAGATTTTAGTTTGGTTGCGGTAATACAAGTTATGTTGGTTCGTCAAGTCCAGCCTTGCAAACGCCGGCCCCTTCGCTTGTGGGAGTTCAATCCCGAGGGACCGCGTGTCATTCAAAATTTCCTCGGCCTGACGCACGAGGAGATGTATAAGTCATTCTTCGGACCTGAGGTAGAGTGTCCGGAAATCACAGAGGATGTGGGCCTGAGCAGTAACCGCACCGCCGAACAGGTAAGGAATCTTCCGGCCGAACATACTATCTCTCATTTGTTACGAAGTTATTTCCGAGAGTTTGCTTTTTGACCAGGACTGGCTAACAAAGGTGAAGTTGATTCGGTGTTCGGCCCCCCTCCCTGAGGGTTTGGACAATCCGGTATTGGAAAAGATGCTCCAGGTCGCACCTTGCCCGGAGCCCTTGAAGGAAGATACTGGGGAGAAATTGCCACTTGTCTACGCGCGTTGAGCCCCTCGTATTGACAAATAGGGGTGTGACCATTTATTCAGTATAAATAGCGGTGACGGACTTGATTAGTTGTGTATGAGGTCTTGACGACCTATTGGATGCTTTCGCTGGTCCGGGCGCCTTTAGTGTGCGGCTGCCAAGGCAGCCGCACTCTCTTCGGCGCGCAGAGATTGCTTGATATTTCCGTTCACTAAAATGATGTCACGTGGACCGGGCATCTTGAGTGTGAGGGAGGCGTAGTGTGGTATTGCATTAAAGCGAGCGAAAGCTTCGCGTCTGAGCAGTGCTTGATAGCCACTTTGGAACAGAGCAATGTGGAAGGTTAAATGCTCGCGACGGAAGTTATCGGGGGAGCCGAATATAACTTGTAGTAGGATGGAGCCCGTACAACGAGCCCCTGGGCCTAGCGTTACTCCTTTAAAGGTAGTATTACGTGGCGAATTTTTGTTGGATCTAACCCCATCCCGCGGATTGTATCCTGATATATTAGGTTTAGATTGCTGCCACCATCCATCAAGACTCGTCTGAAGTGATATCCGCCAATTACTGGGTCTAATACCGGGCAGCCCATCCTACGCGTCAGATACTTGCTGAGTAATCGCGATGGTCGAAAGTGATCGGTTGAGACGACCAGTGGCAGGACTTCGCAGTGACAGGCACTTGGGTACATTTTCTTGGGAGTGCCGCGTTGTTTTTTCCCTTGATCACGTGTAACACGTTTACTATTTTGACTTCTGGTGGAAATTTCTTTTGTTCCCCAGTGTCTTGCTTGGGAGGCTCGTCCTCGTCTTCAGTTGGTGTATCGTCCCCCTTGTGTACGGTGTTGAGCTTGCCGGACTGCTTGAAGACACAACATTCTCTGTGGGTATGATTAGCAGGTTTATTAGGGGTACTATGGATCTAACATACTTGGTCCAGAATTTTATTGAGGCTGGACAGTTCATCCCTGGTGCCTTTAGAGGCCAGCTTTTGACCTGGCCGAGAGCTTTTGAATCCGGTGTTTACTGCCGTGCCCTTCGTGTTGTCTTCTTTATTCTGGCGTTTGTTATTGCTGTTGTGCCATGATTTCCCGTTTCCATCTCTAACTTCAGATGTACTGGGGTCGCTGGTGCTGCATCTGGCTAGCCAGCTGTCCTCACCCACGCAAAAGCGGGTCATGAGACTTGTTAATGCAGCCATCGCTCTCGGCTTATTTTGGCCAAGGTGTCTGGCGAGCCATTCGTCACGGACGCTATGCTTAAAAGCTGCCAAGGCTTCGGCGTCCGGACAGTCGACAATCTGGTTCTTTTTAGTAAGAAACTTGTTCCAAAGCTTTCGGGCTGACTCTGTGGGCTGTTGAGTTATATGACTCAAATCGTCCGCATCCGGAGGTCGGACATAAGTCCCTTGAAAATTTGCCCGAAAGGCGTCTTCGAGCTCTTCCCAACTTCCAATGGAGCTTTCGGGGAGGCCTTTAAGCCAGTGACGAGCTGGCCCTTTGAGCTTGAGGGGTAAGTACTTGATGGCGGGGAGGCCTTTATGGATATGAAGGATGTAGTCCTCAATCCAGACCCCAGGGTCTGTTGTTCCGTCGTATGTCTCTATGTTTACGGGTTTGAATCCCTCTGCAAATTCATGGTCCAGCACCTCATCTGTGAAACATAGGGGGGTGCGGCACCCCTGTAGCTGGGTGTACCGCGTTGTTCGGATGTTTGTTGTGTTGCATTGTATGTTGGAGCGCGCTTGCGTGGTCCATAGATGGATCTTGTTGCGCCGTCCTTTGGGTGCGAGCCCTCGCATGGGTCGCGTGTTGTATTGTGAGTGGCGTTGTATGCCACTCTGTGTTGGTAGAGGGGTCGTCTATCCAGCCAGGTGGCTGCTTTGATATTTGGTTGTGGGGGGTCTGAGGTCTCCTCATCGAATTCAGGTAGCAGCTTACGCTTTGGGTAGCTCTTGGAGGGGCGATTGTCGCCGTACCTCGCTGCTATGTTGAGTATTTTACTCCATCTGATTTGGAGTGTGTCTTGCGCAGCCTTGAGCCTTTGCTTCTGCTTTTTAAGACTCCTCGCGGTGGCAACAAGCCTTTTACGGGCATTCTGCTGCTCCGGGTGCCTGTCTGGCGTTATGTCGTCTGGACCATTATCCTTGATAGAATTTGTTTGTTCGGTTTGATTATCCGGATTAACATTGTCCGGCAGCAGTTCGCCCTGCTCCAGCGCTGGGTCTGTGTGATCGTTATTTCTATCGAGGCGGGATTTGGGGTGGCGCTTGCGTCGCCGCTTTGACCGCTTTTCGAGGGAACAAGCCTTCGGTGCGTCCTTCCGCTCCTCGTCGTCATCTTTTGGTGCGTCCACCATGTATACGTCATATGACGAGGTGGCTTTCCAGGGCTCAATAGGCGCTGGTTCTTCATCGTCTCCTTCATCGGCGTCCATACCGTCGATGTCTTCGGAGTCAAAGTCGAGCATGTCGGCTAAATCGTCGACAATGGCTACAAAGTGGGTGGTGGGTGGGCTTTGAATTTCTTCATCGTCCGTATCCCAACCTTGCTGACTGTAGTCCGGCCAGGGCTCTCCTGATAAAGAGAGAGACTTTAGTGTCTTCACAATATCGCCGAAAGGTGAGTGCTGAAAGATGTCCGTAGCAGTAAACTCCATGATCGGCGCCCAATCGGATTCGATCGGCAAGGGTGCGGAGGGTTTGGAGTCCGGAGAGGAGTCCGGCTCCTTGGAGTCACGAGTCTCGCGGAGTGCGGGGCTGGTGTTCGGCTCGATCGCCGTTGGGACCGCAGCCCCCAAGGCGGTGTCCAACCACCCATCCTCGATCGACGCAGTTGGCTCCGAATTAAGGATCGAAGCCGATGTGGGTGCGGCCTCCAGGGCACTGTTCGGCGGCAGAGCTAGATCATGCTCGTCATGACAGTGCGGCGCGCTCGGCAGTGGCTCGAATCTGTCGAAGATCAAGTCCCCGTGGATGTCAGTCATGTAGTTTAAACATCCAAATCTGACCTGACGGCCAGGGGCATAGCTTTCGATCTGCTCCAGATGGCCAAGTGAATTGGCCCGTAGTGCGAAGCCGCCGAAGACAAAGATTTGTCTGGGGAGGAAGGTCTCTCCCTGGACTGCATCGCTATTGATGATCGTAGGAGCCATCAAGCCTAACGGCGACGACACAGAGGAACTCTCAATGAAAGCACCAATGTCGGTGTCAAAACCGGCGGATCTCGGGTAAGGGGTCCCGAACTATGCGTCTGGGCCGGATGGTAACAGGAGGCAAGGGACATGAAGTTTTACCCAGGTTCGGGCCCTCTTGATGGAGGTAAAATCCTACGTCCTGCTTGATTAATATTGATGATATGGGTAGTACAAGAGTAGATCTACCACGAGATCGGAGAGGCTAAACCCTAGAAGCTAGCCTATGGTATGATTGTTGTTCTGTATGTTGTTCTACGGACTAAAACCCTCCAGTTTATATAGACACCGGAGAGGGTTAGGGTTACACAAAATCGGTTACAATGATAGGAGATCTACATATCCGTATCACCAAGCTTGCCTTCCACGCCAAGGAAAGTCCCTTCCGGACACACGACAAAGTCTTCAATCTTGTATCTTCATAGTCCAGGAGTCCGGCTGAAGGTATAGTCCGGCCATCCAGACACCCCCTAATCCAGGACTCCCTCACGGACCCTACGGGTTCGAGAAATATGTAGACATGACCGAGACTCATCTCCGCTCAATAACCACTAGCGGAACCTGGATGCTCATATTGGTTCCTACATATTCTACGAAGATCTTTATCGGTCAAACTGCAAAACAACATACATTGTTCCCTTTGTCATCGGTATGTTACTTGCTCGAGATTCGATCGTCGGTATCATCATACCTAGTTCAATCTAGTTACCGGCAAGTCTCTTTACTCGTTCCGTAATGCATCATCGCGTGACTAACTCATTAGTCACATTGCTTGCAAGGCTCATCGTGATGTGCATTACCGAGAGGGCCCAGAGATACCTCTCCGATATATGGAGTGATGTCTACTACGCAACCTTCTTCTTGTAGACGTTGTTGGGCCTCCATGTGCTGAGGTTTGTAGGACAGTAGCAAATTTCCCTCAAGTGGATGACCTAAGGTTTATCAATCTGTGGGAGGCGTAGGTTGAAGATGGTCTCTCTCAAGCAACCCTGCAACCAAATAACAAAGAGTCTCTTGTGTCCCCAACACACCCAATACAATGGTAAATTGTATAGGTGCACTAGTTCGGTGAAGTGATGGTGATACAAGTGCAATATGGATGGTAGATATGGGTTTTTGTAATCTGAAAATATAAAAACAGCAAGCTAACTAATGATAGAAGTGGGCACAAATGGTATTGCAATGCTAGGAAACAAGGCCTAGGGTTCATACTTTCACTAGTGCAAGTTCTCTCAACAATAATAACATAATTGGATCATATAACTATCCCTCAACATGCAACAAAGAGTCACTCCAAAGTCACTAATAGCGGAGAACAAACGAAGAGATTATGGTAGGGTACGAAACCACCTCAAAGTTATCCTTTCTGATCGATCTATTCAAGAGTCCGTAGTAAAATAACATGAAGCTATTCTTTCCGTTTGATCTATCATAGAGTTCGTACTAGAATAACACCTTAAGACACAAATCAACCAAAACCCTAATGTCACCTAGATACTCCAATGTCACCTCAAGTATCTGTGGGTATGATTATACGATATGCATCACACAATCTCAGATTCATCTATTCAACCAACACAAAGTACTTCAAAGAGTTCCCCAAAGTTTCTACCGCAGAGTCAAGACAAAAACGTGTGCCAACCCCTATGCATAAGTTCACAATGTTACGGAACCCACAAGTTGATCACCAAAACATACATCAAGTGTATCACGTGAATATCCCATTGTCATCACAGATAAGCACATGCAAGACATACATGAAGTGTTCAAATCCTTAAAGACTCAATCCGATAAGATAACTTCGAAGGGAAAACTCAATCCATCACAAGATAGTAGAGGGGGAGAAACATCATAAGATCCAACTATAATAGCAAAGCTTGCTATACATCAAGATCGTGCTGAATCAAGAACACGAGAGAGAGATCAAACACATAGCTATAGGTACATACCCTCAGCCCCGAGGGTGAACTACTCCCTCCTTGTCATGGAGAGCACCGGGATGATGAAGATGGCCACCGGTGATGGATCCCCCCTCCGGCAGGGTGCCAGAATAGGGACCCGATTGGTTTTTGGTGGCTACAAAGGCTTGCGGCGGTAGAACTCCCGATCTATTGTGTCCCCTGATGTTTTTAGGGTATATGGACATATATAGGCAAAAGAAGTCAGTCAGGGGAGCCACAAGGGGCCCATGAGGGTGGGGGCGCGCCCAGGGGGTAGGGCGCGCCTCCGTGCCTCGTGGCTTCCTCGAAGCTTCCCTGACGTCTACTCCAAGTCTCTTGGATTGCTTCCGTTTCACAAATAACTCTCCCAAAGGTTTCATTCCGTTTGGACTCTGTTTGATATTCCTTTTCTTCGAAACACTGAAACAGGCACGAAAACAACAATTTGGGCTGGGCCTCCGGTTAATAGGTTAGTCCCACTACTAGGAAAATGGCTATAGCCAATATGGATATTAATGGTGCATATTGCGGACCCTATAGCCACGGAGATAAGATGTCCACCAGGTACAGGTGCGCCATTAGTGTCCTCATTAGTGTCCTCATTATTAATGAGGACACTATAGCCACGTAGATAAGATGTCCGGGTCGAAGATGCAAGATGAAGAGCCTTATTGCGGACCCGGATTCCAGGCAGGTGCGGGACCACCTGCTCTTGCGTGGTTTCATGGATGGCTATCGGTGGCAAGGTGATGATGATGACTATGAAGTCGTCCATGGGGGCCGGGCAAGAAATGGGGAAGGGAAGCAAGACAACCACCGCGGCGAGGGCGGGCGAGAAGACGAAGAATCTCCAGGACATGATCATGAGGGTGATACAGTACACGGTCATCATGTTGAAGATGCCGGACATGATGATGAGGAAGATCAAGACGAATGGCATGATCATGAAGATGAAGATGCCGGAGCAGACGGCGATGGACCATCGATGGGCTGGGTGCAGGACCCTCGTATTCAAGAGCTGCTTCTCAAGCAGACGGATAACGCAAGAGCCGCCGCTCGAGAGAAAGCCAAGCTGGATCAACTGGAGATAGATGCGGTACTCCATTGTATGAAGGATGTAGGCCCGAGGATACCCGCCTGAAAGTAATGCTCATGGCTCTGGAGATGAAGGTAAAACACAAAATGACCGACGCATGCTTCGACGAGAACATCTCATTCTGGCACGAACGTCTTCCCAAGGGGAACAAGTGCCCAACCAGTTTCGAGGAGGCGAAGAAAATCGTGTGTCCTCTGGATTTACCGCATGTGAAATACCATGTTTGCATGAACAATTGCATCATTTATTGGGACGAGCACACGGAGTCTACCATATGTCCAGTGTGCGGCGTCACTCGATACAAGAAGAGGAAGAAAGCTCCTCGAAAAGTGGTGTGGTACTTTCCGATCACTCCTCATCTGCAGCGGTACTTCGCGGACCCTAATCTAGCAAAGCTCCTGCGTTGGCACGCGGAGAGGGACGAGAAGAAGCGAGAAGATGATGGAAATGATCCGGAGATAAATAAAAAAGACAAGATGCTGAGTCACCCTAAGGATGCGAGCCAGTGGCAAGCGTTGAACTTCGAACACCCAGAATTTGGGGACGATCCAAGGAACATCATGTTGGGCACGAGCACCGATGGAGTCAATCCGTTTGGCAGCTAGAGAAGCACACATAGCACCTGGCATGTGTTTGTGTGGATGTACAACCTTCCCCCCTGGTTGTGCATGAAGAGGAAGTACATTCACATGAGTATGCTAATTGAAGGGCCAAAACAACCAGGGAACAACATCAATCTGTATCTAGGGGTGCTGAAAGAGGAGCTAGACACGCTGTGGAAAACGCCAACCAATACGTGGGACGCCACAGAGAAAGAATATTTCCCTATGAGAGCCGCACTGCTCACGATGGTGCACGACTATCTCGGTTACGGATATGTCGCGGGGCAGGTGGTCCACGGATTTTCTGGATGCGTCAGGTGCATGGATGACACAACGTATCGCCAGCTAGATAGAGATCCCGGGTCTTCAAAAACCGTGTTCATGGGACATCGAAGGTGGCTTCGCGACGATGACCCATGGAGAAAACGCAAGGATCTGTTCGATGGTGAAACCGAACCCCGAAGACGCCCTCGTATGAGGAGCGGCGAGGAAATAGACGAGTTGTTGAAAAATTGGAAAGTTTGCCCACTGCCGGGAAAGAAGCAAAAGGCGCCAAAGCCGGGAAAGAAGCGAAAGGCGCCAGAGCCGCTGTTGAAGGTATGGAAAACGAGGTTTGTTTTCTGGGACTTGCCGTACTGGAAGATCCACCATGTGCCTCACAGCCTTGATGTTATGCATATCACGAAGGACGTGTGCGAGAGTCTGCTTCGTACCTTGCTCAACATGCCAGAGAGGACCAAAGATGAGCCGAAAGCAAGCGCAGACTTGAAATCAATGGGCATCAGGGAGGAGCTTCACGCTAATGATGATGATGAGGCGAAGCAAGACACGAAAAGTCGTCGCAAAGGCAAAAAGGCCAAGAAGACCGGAAATGACTACCCTCCCGCGTGCTTCACTCTAAGTCAGGAGGAGATCGAGCAGTTTTTCACCTGCCTCGTAGGAGTAAAACTTCCTTACAGTTATGTGGGGAAGATAAGCAGATACCTAGACTCAGCGAAGTAGAAGTTCAGCGGGATACCCTTAGAGTTCTCCTTCCCTTTTATGTCAGCACTTGCATGTCACTGTTGGCTTTTTTAACTATTGCGCCATACTTGATAGGGTATATTATTAGAAGATGCCCATATATATCAGTCAACCTAGGGTGCCTCGGCATCGATAAACCCTAAATGATGAAAACTTAACTTAGCATTTATGGTGCCTCAGCGTTGACAAACCCTAAATGATAAAACCTTGGCTTTTAGGGTGCCTCGGTGTCGATAAAAACCTAAATGATGAAAGCTTAGGCTTTTAGGGTGCCTCGGCGTCGACAAACCCTAAATGATAAAAGCTTAGCTTTTAGGATGCCTCGGTGTCGACAAACCCTAAATGATGAGACCATGATAATTCCTCACAAACCAACCCTTAATTAATACTGAGCCATTATGCCGCCACCCTTGAAGCCTTGCGGGCATTTGCAGCCCTTATCTTGTTCATTCTGTAGATTTCCAAAATTCAGTTTTGTACCGCACACCGAAGCCCCAAGAAAGAAAACTGCAATCTGAAACAGGTGATCAATTTTCAGCCCTTGGATTAGTTTAGTATTTTTTCACACACTCAGACACCCTTGCTTGCAATGTGTGTGAGAGATATAGTGAGAGGAGACAAGAAGAAGGGGATTAGGAAGGGACTTGGACCTTGGCAACAACACACTAATAGGTTCCATCCCAAAACACCTAGGCAATATCACAAACATCTCTCAATTGTTCCTTGACAATAACCAACTTTTTGGCGACATTCCTCGAGAATTAGGTTATTTGGTCAACTTAGAGATCTTGTTCCTTGACAATAACCAACTTTTTGACCAAACTTTTTCCTATTTAGAGCGAAACATGGCCCACAATGATGAGGCCAGCGGTTCGGGCGACAAGGCATTCTAGGAGCTGTCCCAGAAGATGGAGGAAGAACCTCACTGCTATGAGGACGTCGCGGAAGACATCGATCCTAACTACACAACCCCTAGTGGCGTCGGGGATGACACCACTGATGGTGCCGCCGAGGATGCCACCACTGATGATGCCAGCACACGCATAGATGGCAGCCAACTGAAGAGACAACGGAAGGACCGGCGCCCGAACGTGCTCGGCACTGTCAAGGAGGAATTTACTGAAGTGTCCTCTGAGGGGCATCCAACGGCGCCCCCAGAAATAGTCAAGAGGTACGGGGGACAGCTTGGGTGCATTCTCCGGAGCACCGTCTCGATTAACACCGAGAACCTAAGGCATCATGACCGAGGGAATTTGCGCAACCTCCTCTTAACGAAGCTTCACGAACGATACAAGTTCGCCAGTGACTTCGCAAACACACGCCTCTCAGGGAATAAAGTGAACAGTGCCGCCCTCACGAAGATGAGCACGGCCCTGGCTACTTGGAGAGCTATGGTGAAGAGAATGATTGAAAAAGGTGATAGTTATGAGAAGATCAAGGAGAAACATCCTTCAATCAGCGAAGATGACTACTTGGAATTCAAGATCAAGTGCGAGAGCGACGCAACCGTGGAATCAGATCAGTGGGGGAAAGAGATGCGGGACTTGAACTTAGGGGTCCACAAGCTCGGTCATGGCGGTTATAGAGTGGCGGAACCTATATGGGACAAGGAGGACGTGGAGCGTGCCAAGAAAGGCCTACCGCCCCTCTTCGAGAAATACCGTGACAAGCAGACCAGGAACTATGTCAGGGCCCGGTACAAGGTGGACCCGGTAACCAAGCAGCTTACCACGGATCCGAAGACCAAGGCGCTTGAGCGTGTTCTGGTAAGGAACACCCCCCCCCGCGCGTGCATAATTAGCTCCATATGGTTGCATTCTAATTAATGAATCCAATTTTCTATATGGTTCACGTTCCTTCCACAGAAAACTGAAAGCAGCAGCGCAGGGTCGTCTCAGAGCTCCCCTTTCGACACCCCTTTAAATAGGGCGTTGGACGTAATGAAAAACAAGGATAAGCTCAGTAAGCCGTCGTCAGCTGGTCATGTGGCCGGCAAAGGCTTGTCCACGAAATGGTCGGAGTACTATACTGCTGGGCGAAAGGAGAGAAAGACCAGCTCGGAAAGCCAGGAGCGCGCGGTTCAACAACTCAAGGCACAAGTTGCACGGATTCCGGAGATCTTCGAAGAGCAAGTGCGAGACCAACTAGGAGCGACGATCACCACCATTATGCCTACCTTGGCTTCTGGGCTGCAGGCGTGGATTGCGGGTGGCCAACAGGGGCCGCCCCCGATTCCCAGCTTCGCGGGGAGCAACTCGCGCAACGCGCCGGCGGCGCCATTGGTGTCTCCGGCGGAGGCGGCATTGGTGTCTCCCGCGGCGACGCCGCATTGCAGCTTAATACACCCGGGTGTGGGAAGAATACGCCGGCTGGCACCTCGGCAGCAAGCGGCCCCTCCGTCACTTGCACGCCCGCCATTGGCGGTGCCTCGACATTAGCCGAGGTCGACACCATCACGGTAACTAATTAAGCCTCTCGGCCAATGACTTCATCTCCTTGCCTTTGACTGGGCATCCTTGACGCCCTACAAGTTTTCGCAGGGCGCCGCCGACGTTCCGTGCACTCTCCTGCACTTCATGAACGACGAGTTGGTCGATGTCGCCAAGGGCAGAATCGTTCAACCGGGCAGCCGCGTGTTCCACTATAATCAGATGCCACCCGCCGTTTATAGGGTTCAGCTGGTTCGGGTGCTGCCGGGCTTCGGCAGCATGTTACCTCCGTATCGACCCCATGGGGCTGACGAAGATGATGTGATGACCCTCAGCGCCTGCATAAACTGGCCCATGCTTTGGCCGAAGAGCCAGATTCATTTGGGGGCGGGGGACACCACCCCACGGACAACACCGCCAGTTGTGCCGCTGCCAAGCCATGGCAAGACCCCCGCAACGCTACCGAACATGTCGGACATGGATATGGCACAGGATCCGGACATGCATATGGTACAGGATCCAGACGACACCGACGACGACAACGACGGTACATTTACCAACATCGATAAGTACTTCAACGAACATGGGTACAGTGACGAATTCTTGGGGCCTCCTTCTCAAGAACCCAACCCTGCAAAAGACGATCTAGCTGGTACCGCGGGGAAACCCAGTTGCAACAAGCGTCGTCTGGCGTTCACTTCTCAGGAGACGCCTCCAGCTGCCGCCTTCACTGAGCCTCAGATAGCCGAGGTGCAAAATATTATCAGCCCTAAGACACTCAAGAAGGCTGTCTGTGAGCAGAACTCAATTCCATTATAGAAGAAAAAGAAGGGACGAAAAAGAAAGACTAACAAGGGTGCGAGCCAGCCAACACCCAGTACGATCCGTGCTCAGGACGGGCCACCTTCACCTAAGGATATCTCGAGGAGTGTGCATGTGGCGGGTAGGCCGATGCTACCGACTAATCTGCTCAATGCTGTAACCGGTGCTATGCGGAGTCTGCATGACAGTGTTCTTTCTTTGGAGAAGCGGCGTCTCCGAGAGAATGATGTGGCATACCCGGTTTTCGTGGCCAAGGTGCCAGAGGGCAAGGGCTTTGTGGATAGCGCCATCGGGGGTATGATCGTCCTGCGGTTTGATTACATCTTCGCTATGTTTAACCTTCATCCGCTGCACTACGCCTTCGTTCAGCTATTTTTGCTGAGTATGGAGATGCAGATCATTAGATACAAGACCCCCGACATCATGATAGTCGACCCCTTCTACATGTGTGCCAAGATCTTGGGCAACGCTAGGGACCGGCAAGTCGTGAGTTCATACCTCGAAGGCGTCATTCTGGCAAACCCAGATAAGGATAACTTCCTCGTGTCTTACTTTCCCGAGTAAGTCATCCCCTCACCGCCCCGTAACATATGATTTCTTAGATTTCGATCGTTTTTTTCTAACATTCCGTGTTTTGTGCAGTGACACACATTGCACACTCATGCTCTTAAGCCCGAAATATTCCATGGCCACATATTTCGACTCGGACCGTCAGTCGAAGAAAGACTACACAAATATCAAGAAAGTTCTTGATGATGTTCTGCCCGGCTACACCAGATCTGGAGGCACCTTCACCAGGCCAATTAGTAGGTATGGCAAGCACGTGTTCGCCCACAATACGACATTCCCCTGCGTCAAGCAGCCGCCTGGCGGTCAGAAGGATGCCTACTACACCCTCCATCACATGTGGGCGATCGTACGGGACCATAATCACCTTTCGCTACCAAATAATCTCAAAGATTGGGCCGCAAGCTTGTTGGCAATCCAGGACGCGGACATGAGACAAGAATTCTTTCGCATCTAGTCGGAGTTTGCGGAAATCATCCATCAAGATGTCCTTCGTACCTCGGGGCAGTTCTACCTCATATATTAACCGTCCAACAGTGAGATAGAAACAATGCTACAAATGCAGGCTGACAACGCCTGTGATTTCATGACCATCACGATAAACGGCGGCTTCATCCATGCTCCGGTCCCTGAGTCGAGTCGAAAGTAGTGATGCTATATGTAGTTCTGAAATATCGATTAGCTCATGTTGTAATTAAACTTTAATGAACTTGTATGTCTCTTTGGTTTGGACAGTTGTTCAACTTATATGTAATCGATGCTATTTATTAGTAGGGCCATGAATCGTGCTATTAATGTCTTGCTTTTCTCTTCCCATCCTTTTGTTCCATACTTATATATTGCTTATGTATTGTCTGTGAATTGCTACTAACTTTTTGTTTGGCTAGTGCATAGAGATGCTGTTGTATGTCGTGTACAAGGGTAAGGTTCCCGGAGTCTATGATGACTGGGAGGAGTGTCGGAGATAGGTTCACAGTTTCAGCGGTAACAGTTACAAAGGGTACACCACTAGGGTGGAGGCGAAAGCTAGATAGGCGCGCTATCTAGCGGGAGAGAGGAGGGAGCGGAGGAGGAACCGGATGAAGACCAGTTTCATCGTGATGATGCTCATCGTGATGACCGCAGCTCTCTTCTATGTGATGGTAGTTTAGATGATCGATATCGACTTGTAATGTGAAGACAAACTCGCTACTCGCGGTCTCAAGACTTGTAATGTTCTAACTTTGTTCGATCTTTCGAATTAGGAGACTAATATGATGAATTGTATTCGGAGACTAATCTTAAATTGTATTTGATGAATCTGATATTTATATGTTGTGTTGTCTATATTCCGTGCAGTAATATATTTTGTAACCTGTGCAAATATCAGAAAAGAAAAAAATCCTAATAATCATACTAGTGGCGCACCATACAGCACATTAGTGGCGCACTGCAATAAACACACTAGTGGCGCATTATCAGTTAGTGCGCCATTAGTAACCCAGAGCACAAGGTAAATATGGCCCCCTGGGGAGGCATACTAATGGTGCACCGTGTGACTTACTAATGGCGCACTGCCTGGTGCGCCACTATAGTCTGGTATACTAATAGCGCACCAAGGGTGCGCCATTAGTATATGTTACTAGTGGCGTGATGATAGTGGCGCACCTGTAGTGCGTCATTAATGGCCAAAACAAATGCGCCACTAATAAGCCTTTTCCAAGTAGTGTCCCAAGAATAATATAAAAGTGTTTAGTAAAGCCCATAAACATCCAATACAGATAATATAGTAGCATCAATACTTCATAAATTATAGATACGTTGGAGACGTATCAGCATCCCCAAGCTTAATTCCTGCTCGTCCTCGAGTAGGTAAATGATAAAAGAAAGAATTTATGAAGTGTGAATGCTAGCAGGTGCACAAGTTTGATCAATGGTAATTTCAATCACCTTTTCTAGCATCATTATATATCATAACAGTATCTCAACTCATAGGACTTCTCATGATCAAGTAACAAGCTATTCACATGTTAAAGTATAGATCGTGAACTTTCTTGAAAACTAACAAACCGTGTTATTAGTCATCAAACAATTACAATTCATCTTATTTTCAGGAAGGGTCTATGTCAGAGCTTTGATCCAGCAAACTTCACATACTCAACTATCATTTAGTCTTTCACAATTGCTAACACTCACGTGATATTTATGGGTTCAAAGTTTTAATCAGACATAGAGAAAGATAGGGGCTTATAGATTCGCCTCCCAACCTTTTACCTCAAGGGTAATGTCAACAATAATAGTTCATGATGCCTTACATCCAATTGGATATATATATATATATATATATCATGATCTTTCCAACACAATGTGCTTGCCAAAGGATAAAATGTAAAAAGGAAAGGTGAAGATCACCAAGACTCTTGCATAAGGTATAAGACAAGAATAAAAGATAGGCCCTTCGCAGAGGGAAGCAGAGGTTGTCATGCACTTTTATAGTTGGATGCACAAAATCTTACTGTGAAAGAACGTCACTTTATATTGCCACTTGTGATAGGGACCTTTATTACGCAGTCCGTCGCTTTTATTGCTTCCACATCACAAGATCGTATAAAGCTTATTTTCTCCACACTCATAGATCATACATATTTAGAGATCAATTTTTACTGCATGCACCGATGAAAACTTACTTGAAGGATCTTACTCAATCCATAGGTAGGTATGGTGGACTCTCATGGCAATACTAGTTTAAGGGATGTTTGGAAGCACAAGTAGTATCTCTACTTGGTGCAAAGAATTTGGCTAGCATGAGGGGGAAAGGCAAGCTCATCATGTTGGATGATCCATGACAATATACTTTATTTTAGATATAAGAAAACATAACCCATTACATTGTCTTCTTTGTCCAACATCAACCTTTTAGCATGTCATATTTTAATGAGTGCTCACAATTACAAAAGATGTCCAAGATAGTATATTTATATGTGAAATCTCTCTTCCCTCAATATTCTTTCATGAATTGTTCAAGTGACCAATACAATGTATGTTAACCTTCAATATATTTACCACCTCTACTTATTATATGTGAAGTCATTACTCCCCATGGGATAAGCATATGAAACATATATAATTTTAGATTTATTATATTCAATTCATTCAACCATTTACTCGTAGGATATATGTGAAGCACGTGAATGAATAACAAACTACTCCTAAAGATATAAGTGAAGAGCAATGAGTAGTTAAATAATTATTTAGCTATGTGAAGAATCTCCCATTTAATAATTTCAGATCTTGATACTTTCAAACAGCAAGCAAAACAAAATAAAATTACATCTAAGAATACAAACATCATGTGAAGAAGCAAAAACTTAGGATCAACCGATACTAACCGATAGTTGTTGAAGAAGAAAGGTGGGATGCCAACCGGGGCATACCCAAGCTTAGACACTTGAGACTTCTTGAAATATTATCTTGGGATGCCTTGGGAATCCCCAAGCTTGAGCATTTGTGTCTCCTTAATTCCTTTCATATCGCGGTTTCCCTAAATCTTAAAAGCTTCATCCACACAAAACTCAACAAGAACTTGTGAGATAGGTTAGTATAAATCAATGAAAAAACCTTATCATACTCTTCTGTAGCAAATCACTAAAATTATTAATCAACATATCATACTAAATTCCTCCGCATATTTAATAGTCCTATCCTCAAATGGAATCATTAAACAAGCAAACATATGCAAACAATGCAAACATAACAGCAATCCACCTAAACAGGACAGTCTGTGAAGAATGCAGTAAGATCCATACTTCCCTTGCTCAAAAAATTATGAAAGAAAATTCTCACTGTAGTAAATTTATAAGATATTATTATGCAAAAGGTTTCAACATTTTATCACATTCTGACTTTTCTAGAGAATTTTTGCAACAGCTGTAAACTTTCTGTTTTCAAACAGCAACATGTAGACTTGTAAAATAGGCATAGTAAAGGCTATCAGTGCCACCTTTATTGAAATAAAAGATACAAACATTGTTATAAATAATAGAAAGCAAATCCTAACATAATAAATTGATGCTCCAAACATAATAAATCCTAACAAAGTAAAGGCTATCATGTGGTGAGTAAAATATAGCTCCAAGTAAAGTTACCGATGAACGAAGACGAAAGAGGGGATGCCTTCCGGGGCATCCCCAAGCTTAGGCTCTTGGTTGTCCTTGAATATTTCCTTGGGGTGCCTTGGGAATCCCCAAGCTTAGGCTCTTGCCACTCCTTATTCCATAGTCCATCAAATCTTTACCCAAAACTTGAAAACCTCACAACACAAAACTTAATAGAAAACTCGTAAGCTCCGTTAGTATAAGAAAACAAATCACCACTTCAAGGTACTGTAATGAAGTCATTCTTTATTTATATTGGTGTTAAACCTACTATATTCCAACTTTTCTATGGTTCATAAACTCTATTACTAGCCATAGATTCATCAAAATAAGCGAACAACACACGAAAAACAGAATCTGTCAAAAAACAGAACAGTCTGTAGTAATCTGTAGGTTTCGAATACTTCTGGAACCCCCAAAATTCTAAAATAAATTTCTGGACGTGAGGAATTTATCTATTAATCATATGCAAAAATAATTAACTAAATAGAACTCATCAATAAAACATAGCAGCAAATCTCGTGAGCGCTAAAGTTTCTGTTTTTTACAGCAAGATCGCAAAGACTTTCCCCAAGTCTTCCCAAAGGTTCTACTTGGCACAAACACTAATTAAAAGCATAAAACCACATCTAAACAGAGGCTAGATGAATTATTTATTACTAAACAGGAGCAAAAAGCAAAGAACAAAAATAAAATTGGGTTGCCTCCCAACAAGCGCTATCGTTTAACGCCCCTAGCTAGGCATGATGATTTCAATGATGCTCACATAAAAGATAAGAATTGAAACATAAAGAGAGCATCATGAAGAATAAGACTAGCACATTTAAGTCTAACCCACTTCCTATGCATAGGGATTTTGTGAGCAAACAACTTGTGGGAACAACAATAACTTGCATAGGAAGGTAAAACAAGGATAACTTCAAGATTTTCAACACATAGAGAGGAAACTTGATATTATTGCAACTCCTACAAGCATAT
Organism: Triticum monococcum; assembly: GCA_034509565.1. Lineage (NCBI taxonomy): Eukaryota > Viridiplantae > Streptophyta > Magnoliopsida > Poales > Poaceae > Triticum > Triticum monococcum. The sequence continues at coordinate 356,113,428 of CM067845.1, read as the reverse complement.
ATTCCTCCCTCATAATAATTACATGTAGGATCATAAGCAAATTCAACAATATAGCTATCACAAAACATATTCTTAACACGATCCACATGTATGCAAAGTTGACGCTCTTCCAAAATAGTGGGATTAACATTAACTAAAGTCATGACCTCTCCAAACCTAATTTCATAATGATCACAATAATATTAAACACCCTCAAAAATAGTGGTATCCTTACTTCCTAAAGTTGACATTCTTCCAAACCCACTTTCATCAATATAATCATCATAAATAGGAGGCATGCTATCATCAAAATAAATTTTCTCATCAAAACTTGGGGGACAAAAAATATCATCTTCATCAAACATAGCATCCCCAAGCTTGTGGCTTTGCATATCATTAGCATCATGTATATTCAAAGAATTCATACTAACAACATTGCAATCATGCTCATAATCCAAATATTTAGTGCCAAACATTTTAATACATTCTTCTTCTAACACTTTGGCACAATTATCGAAATCCTTATTTTCAAGAAAGACATTAAAAAGATGAAGCATATGAGGAAACCTTAATTCCATTTTAAGTTTTCTTTTATAGACTAAACTAGTGATAAAACAAGAAACTAAAGGATTCGATTGCAAGATCTAAAGGGGTACCTTCAAGCACTCACCTCCCCGGCAACGGCGCTAGAAAAGAGCTTGATGTCTACTACGCAACCTTCTTCTGGTAGACGTTGTTGGGCCTCCAAGTGCAGAGGTTTGTAGGACAGTAGCAAATTTCCCTCAAGTGGATGACCTAAGGTTTATCAATCAGTGGGAGGCGTAGGTTGAAGATGTTCTCTCTCAAGAAACCCTGCAACCAAATAACAAAGAGTCTCTTGTGTCCCCAACACACCCAATACACTGGTAAATTGTATAGGTGCACTAGTTCGGCAAAGAGATGGTGATACAAGTGCAATATGGATGGTAGATATGGGTTTTTGTAATCTGAAAATATAAAAACAGCAAGGTAAATAATGATAAAAGTGAGCACAAACGGTATTGCAATGCTAAGAAACAAGGCCTAGGGTTTATACTTTCACTAGTGCAAGTTCTCTCAACAGTAATAACATAGTTGGATCATATAACTATCCCTCAACATGAAACAAAGAGTGACTCCAAAGTCACTAATAGAGGAGAACAAACGAAGAGATTATGGTAGGGTATGAAACCACCTCAAAGTTATCCTTTCTGATCGATCTATTCAAGAGTCCGTAGTAAAATAACATGAAGCTATTCTTTCCGTTCAATCTATCATAGAGTTCGTACTAGAATAACACCTTAAGACACAAATCAACCAAAACCCTAATGTCACCTAGATACTCCAATGTCACCTCAAGTATCTGTGGGTATGATTATACGATATGCATCACACAATCTCAGATTCATCTATTCAACCAACACAAAGTACTTCAAAGAGTGCCCCAAAGTTTCTACCGAAGAGTCAAGACGAAAACGTGTGCCAACCCCTATGCATAAGTTCACAGTGTTACGGAACCCGCAAGTTGATCACCAAAACATACATCAAGTGGATCACGTGAATATCCCATTGTTACCGTAGATAAGCACATGCAAGACATACATCAAGTGTTCTCAAATCCTTAAAGACTCAATCCGATAAGATAACTTCGAAGGGAAAACTCAATCCATCACAAGAGAGTAGAGGGGGAGAAACATCATAAGATCCAACTATAATAGCAAAGCTCGCGATACATCAAGATCGTGCCGAATCAAGAACACGAGAGAGAGAGAGAGAGGGAGAGAGAGAGAGAGATCAAACACATAGCGACTGGTACATACCCTCAGCCCCGAGGGTGAACTATTCCCTCCTCGTCACGGAGAGCACCGGGATAATGAAGATGGCCACCGGTGATGGAGCCCCCCTCCGGTAGGTTGCCAGAACAGGGTCCAGATTAGTTTTTGGTGGCTACAGAGGCTTGCGGCGGCGGAACTCCCGATCTATTGTGTCCCCTGATGTTTTTATGGTATATGGACATATATGAGCGAAAGAAGTCGGTCAGTGGAGCCACGAGGGGCCCACGAGGGTGGGGGCGTGCCCAGGGGGTAGGGCGCGCCTCCCTACCTCATGGCTTCCTCGATGCTTCCCTGACGTCTTCTCCAAGTCTCCTGGATTGCTTCCGTTCTAAAAATAACTCTCCCGAAGGTTTCATTCCTTGTGGACTCCGTTTGATATTCCTTTTCTTCGAAACACTTAAATAGGCAAGAAAACAACAATTTGGACTGGGCCTCCGTTTAATAGCTTAGTCCCAAAAATAATATAAAAGTGTTTAGTAAAGCCCATAAACATCCAAAAATAATAATATAATAGCATGAATACTTCATAAATTATAGATACGTTGGAGATGTATCACGGAGTGACAAATCCTACTCTCGATCTATGCCAACTCAACAAACACCATCGGAGACACCTGTAGAGCATCTTTATAATCACCCAGTTACGTTGTGACGTTTGATAGCACACAAGGTGTTCCTCCATTATTCGGGAGTTGCATAATCTCATAGTATTGGAACATGTATAAGTCATGAAGAAAGCAACAATAATAAACTAAACGATCATAGTGCTAAGCTAACAGATGGGTCTAGTCCATCACATCATTCTCTAATGATGTGATCCTATTCATCAAATGAAAACACATGTCCATGGCTAGGAAACTTAACCATCTTTGATTAACGAGCTAGTCAAGTAGAGGCATACTAGGGACACTCTGTTTGTCTATGTATTCACACATGAACTAAGTTTCCGCTTAATACAATTCTAGCATGAATAATAAACATTTATCATGATATAAGGAAATATAAATAACAACTTTATTATTTCCTCTAGGGCATATTTCCTTCAGTCTCCCACTTGCACTAGAGTCAATAATCTATATTACACGGTAACGATTCTAACACCCACGGAGTCTTGGTGTTGATCATGTATTGCTCGTGAGAGAGGCTTAGTCAACAGGTCTGCAACATTCCGATCCGTATGTATCTTACAAATCTCTGTGTCTCCCTCCTTGACTTGATCGCGGATGGAATTGAAGCATCTCTTGATGTGCTTGGTTCTCTTGTGAAATCTGGATTCCTTTGCCAAGGCAATTGCACCGGTATTGTCACAAAAGATTTTCATTGGACCCGATGCACTAGGTATTACACCTAGATCGGATATGAACTCCTTCATCCAGACTCCTTCATTTGCTGCTTCTGAAGCAGCTATGTATTCCGCTTCACACGTAGATCCCGCCACGACGCTTTTCTTAGAACTGCACCAATTGACAGCTCCACCATTCAATAAAAATATGTATCCGGTTTGTGACTTAGAGTCATCCAGATCAGTGTCAAAGCTCGCATTGACGTAACCGTTTACGATGAGCTCTTTATCACCTCCATAAACGAGAAATATATCCTTAGTCCTTTTCAGGTATTTCAGGATGTTCTTGACCGCTGTCCAGTGATCCACTCTTGGATTACTTTGGTACCTCCCTACTACACTAATAGCAAGGCACATATCAGGTCTGGTACACAACATTTGCATACATGATAGAACCTATGGCTGAGGCATAGGGAATGACTTTCATTTTCTCTCTATCTTTTGCCGTGGTCGGGCATTGAGTCTGACTCAACTTCACACCTTGTAACACAAGCAAGAACCCTTTCTTTGCTTGAACCATTTTGAACTTCTTCAAAACTTCATCAAGGTATGTGCTTTGTGAAAGTCCAATTAGGTGTCTTGATCTATCTCTATAGATCTTGATGCCCAATATATTAGCAGCTTCACCGAGGTCTGATACATCTCCATCGTATCTACTTTTCCAAACACTTTTGACCTTGTTTTGGACTCTAACTTGAATGGAACTAACCCGGACTGACATTGTTTTTAGTAGAATTGCCATGGTGTTATTTTTGTGCAGAAATAAAAGTTCTCGGAATGACCTAAAACTTCAAGGAGAATATTTTTGGAATATATAAAAAATACTGGCGAAAGAATCAACATCAGGGGCCCACACCCTGTCCATGAGGGTGGGAGGCATGCTCACCCCCTGGGCGCGCCCCCTGCCTCGTGGGCCCCCTGATGCTCCATCGACCTCAACTCCAACTCTATATATTCATGTTCGGGGAGAAAAATGGGGGAGAAGGATTCATGATGTTTTACGATACGGAGCCGCCGCCAAGCCCTAATCTCTCTCGAGAGGGCTGATCTGGAGTCCGTTCGGGGCTCTAGAGAGGGGAATCCGTCGCCATTGTCATCATCAACCTTCCTCCATCACCAATTTCATGATGCTCATCGCCATGCGTGAGTAATTCCATCGTAGGCTTGCTGGACAGTGATGGGTTGGATGAGATTTATCATATAATCCAGTTAGTTTTGTTAGGATTTGATCCCTAGTATCCATTATGTTCTGAGATTGATGTTGCTATGACTTTGCTATGCTTAATGCTTGTCACTAGGGCCCGAGTGCCATGATTTGAGATCTGAACCTATTATGTTTTCATGAATATATGTGAGTTCTTGATCCTATCTTGCAAGTCTATAGTCACCTATTATGTGTTATGATCCATTAACCCCGAAGTGACAATAATCGGGATACTTACCGGTGATGACCGTAGTTTGAGGAGTTCATGTATTCACTAAGTGTTAATGCTTTATTCCGATACTCTATTAAAAGGAGGCCTTAATATCCCTTAGTTTCCAATAGGACCCCGCTGCCACGGGAGGGTAGTGTGACGCCCCCGATTTAATCGTACACTAATCATACACGCAAATGTGTACGATCAAGATCAGGGACTCACGGGTGGATATCACAACACAACTCTACAAATAAAATAAGTCATACAAGCATCATATTACAAGCCAGGGGCCTCGAAGGCTCGAATACAAGAGCTCGATCATAGACGAGTCAGCGGAAGCAACAATATCTGAGTACAGACATAAGTTAAACAAGTCTGCCTTAAGAAGGCTAACACAAACTGGGATACAGATCGAAAGAGGCGCAGGCCTCCTGCCTGGGATCCTCCTAAACTACTCCTGGTCGTCGTCAGCGGGCAGCACGTAGTAGTAGGCACCTCCGGTGTAGTAGGAGTCGTCGTCGACGGTGGCGTCTGGATCCTGGGCTCCAACATCTGGTTGCGACACCCAGGTAGAAGGGGTAGGGGGAAAAGAGGGAGAAAGCAACCGTGAGTACTCATCCAAAGTACTCGCAAGCAAGGAGCTACACTACATATGTATGCATTGGTATCAACTGGGATAAGGCTATTATAAGTGGACTGAACTGCAGAAAGCCAGAATAAGAGGGGGGTAGCTAGTCCTTTCGAAGACTACGCTTCTGGCAGCCTCCGTCTTGCAGCATGTAGAAGAGGGTAGACTGGAGTCCTCCAAGTAGCATCGTATAGCATAATCCTAACCGATGATCCTCCCCTCGTCGCCCTGTGAGAGAGCGACCACCGGTTGTATCTGGCACTTGGAAGGGTGTGTTTTATTAAGTATCCGGTTCTAGTTGTCATAAGGTCAAGGTACAACTCCGGGTCGTCCTTTTACCGAGGGACACGGCTATTCGAATAGATAAACTTCCCTGCAGGGGTGCACCACATACCCCAACACGCTCGATCCCATTTGGCCGGACACACTTTTCTGGGTCATGCCCGGCCTCGGAAGATCAACACGTCGCAGCCCTACCTAGGCACAACAGAGAGGCCAGCACGCCGGTCTAAATCCTATGGCGCAGGGGTCTGGGCCCATCGCCCTTTGCACACCTGCACGTTGCGTACGCGGCCGGAAGCAGACCTAGCCTAGTGGCTTTCCAGTCCAATCCGGCGCGCGCCACTCAGTCGCTGACGTCACGAAGGCTTCGGCTGATACCACGACGCCGGGATACCCATAACTACTCCCGCGTAGATGGTTAGTGCGTATAGACCAAATGGCCAGACTCAGATCAAATACCCAGATCTCGTTAAGCGTGTTAAGTGTCCGCGAACGCCGAACAGGGCCAGGCCCACCTCTCTCCTAGGTGGTCGGAACCTGCCCTGCCGCTCCGCCACAAAGATCCACACAGAGGGCCGTCGGGACAAAGGTCCTTTCAGCCCCCAATCCGTGAATCACTCGCGGGTACTCCTCGAGCCAACCCGACTTTGGTCACCACATGTATCATGTTTAAAGTATATAGTATATACCCATGATCACCTCCCGAGTGATCACGGCCCAATAGTATAGCATGGCAGACGGACAAGAATGTAGGGCCACTGATGATAAACTAGCATCCTATACTAAGCATTAGGTTTGCAGGTAAAGGTAACAACAGTAGTAGCAAGGACAGGCTATGCATCAGTATAGGATTAACGAGAAGCATTAACATGCTACACTACTCTAATGCAAGCAGTATAGAGAAGAGTAGGCGATATCTGGTGATCAAAGGGGGGGCTTGCCTGGTTGCTCTGGCAAGAGAGATGGGTCGTCAACACCGTAGCCGAACTGGGTAGCAGCGGCGTCGGTCTCGGTGTCTATCGAGAGAAGAGGGGGGGAAACAATAAATATTTAATCAAGCATATGCATAGTGATGCATGACATGACAAGTAACGGCGTTAGAGGTGCCCTAACGCGGTAGTAGGTGATACCGGTGAAGGGGAATAACATCCGGGAAAGTATCCCCGGGGTTTCGCGTTTTCGGGCAGAGGAGCCGGAGGGGGAAAGTTGCGTGTTTGCTATGCTAGGGATGCGTGGCGGACGAACGGGCTGCGTATCCGGGTTCGTCTCCTCGTTCTGAGCAACTTTCATGTACAAAGTTTTTTCATCCGAGTTACGGATTAAAAGATATGATTTTCTAAAGATTTTACTAATTTCTGGAATTTAATTAATTATTTAATTTAATTCGAAATTTGGATTTATGACATCAGCATGATGTCATGCTGACATCAGCAGTCAACAGGGTTGACTTGGTCAAACTTACGTGTGGGTCCCACTCATCATACTCTGTTAGTTAATTAACAGTAGTTAATTAGGTTAATTAGTCATTAGGTTAATTAACCTTAATTAGTTAACTTAATCAGAATTAATTAAGTTAATTAATTAATTAATTAATTATATTATTATTTATTTATTTATAATACATTTATATATTTTTAAAATTCTTTTTTTTAATATATATATATATATATTTTACTAAAACGTTCTGGGCGTTGGGGCCCGCGTGTAAGTGGCCTAGGGCCACTGGAACGGGCGCGCTGGTTCGGGCGGAACCGGGTGACGGGCGCCAGCCCATCGGGGCTCTTGCCCAGGCCAACAGCAGGGCGCCGGCGGCCAAGGGCGGCGCTAGGAGGGCGCCGGCGTGTGGGGCCAGAGGCGGGTGGCGCGGCGACGCAGCCGGCGAGCAGCACGCGGGCGGCAGGGGTCAGCGGTGGCCAGAGGGAGTGGGGAGGCGCCGGCGGTCATTGTTGAAGGCCACGGTGGCAGTGGCGGGCGGCCGCCGGGCGTAGCAGCGGGGCCGCGCGGAGAGGCTCGGCAAGCGGGGCTGAGCGGGGCTGTGGTTGAGCTGCGCTGCGATGGTGGTGGTGGCCAGTGGCGCGGCGAGCAACGAGGAGAAGGCGCGGTGGCTGCAGCGGGCGGCGCTGGGAGCGGCAGGCGCGAGGAAGGAACAGGACGCGAGGGGGGGGGCGCGATGGGACAGCGCGCGGGGCGCGCTCAGCGCGAGCGCGCGCAGTGGCGCGGAATGCAGCCGCGGTGAGCGCGTGCGGTCTCGGCACTGGCGTGAGCAGCGCGCGGACAGGGAGAGAGAGGAGGGGGCGCGGCTCACGTGGGGAGTAGGGTTCGAGGCAGTGGTGCGCGAGGTGGAGACGATGACGACGGCGGAGAGGAAGCAGGCCGTCGGGGTAGTTCCGGGCGGCGGCCGTGTCCGGTGAGGAGTCGAGGAGAAGGACGGCGTCGCGGAAGGGAGAAGAGGCCGGGGCGACACGGCAACAACGAAGCGGGAGCCGCGGCGGCGTGCGGAGGAGGACCGAGGCGCGGTGGGGCAGCGATGCACGCCGAGGCAATGGGGTCGGGCGCCGTTTTCCTGATCCAGATCGGGGGAAGGAGAAGGGGATCGTGGGGGAGTGGGGGGAGTGGATAGGGTTCGGGTGGGGGTGAGAGGATAAGGGAGGAGTGGGGGTCGGCTGGGCCGTGCGGGTGGGCCAGTTGGGCTAGCCTGGCTGGTTGGGCCGTCTGGCCCAGTGGGGGGGTCCCTTTTATATTTTTTTTTGTTGTTTGTTTTTCTGTTTTCTTTTTATTTATTTTCTTTTCTGTTTTTATTTATTTATAAACACTTAGGCATTTTATAAAATTGTGAACCATACACCATAATTATCTTTGTAATATTTGGCAACCACCGAACATTTTTGTTTTATTATTTTTTTTGAAAACTTTTATTACCATCATAATTTTGAATTGAATATCAAAACTGTTTTGATTTAACCCGAGATTAACTACAGTGACAGAGGTGACGTGGCATCATTAGTGAGGATTACTGTAGCTTAATTACCCGGGCGTCACAATTCTCCTCCACTACAAGAAATCTCGTCCCGAGATTTAGGAGGTAGAAGGAAAGAGTGCGGGGTATTCATCACGCAGACGATCCTCGCGTTCCCAGGTGGCTTCGTCTTCAGAGTGATTCGACCACTGGACTTTGAGGAATTTGATCGCCTTCTGACGTGTGCGGCGTTCAGCTTGGTCAAGAATGCGGACCGGATGCTCTTTATAGGAGAGGTCCTGCTGCAATTCGAGCACTTCATGATCCACTGCTCGGATTGGGTCCTTGAAGCAGCGTCGGAGTTGTGACACGTGGAACACATCGTGAACCTGAGAAAGGTTCGACGGAAGCTCCAGTTGATATGCCACTTTTCCACGCCTTTCCAGAATAGTGAATGGGCCAATATAGCGGGGAGCTAGCTTCCCTTTGATCCCGAAGCGGTGAGCACCCTTCATTGGTGTAACTCGAAGATAAGCCTTTTCGCCAGGTTGATAGACCATGTCTTGGTGATGACGGTCATACTGACTTTTCTGACGTGACTGAGCAGTCTTGAGATGCTCGCGAATAATGCGAACTTGTTCTTCGGCCTGTTGGATAATATCCGGACCGAAGAGTGGGCGTTCCCCAGTTTCTGACCAGTTCAGAGGGGTTCGACACTTCCGTCCATAAAGCACTTCGAAGGGGGACATCTTCAGACTAGCTTGATAGCTATTATTATAAGAGAACTCGGCATATGGAAGAGATTCCTCCCATTTCTTGCCGAATGAGATTACACAAGCCCGAAGCATGTCTTCGAGAACTTGGTTGACACGTTCAACTTGCCCTTGTGACTGAGGATGGAACGCAGTACTGAACGACAGATGAGTCCCCATAGCTTCTTGGAAACTTGCCCAAAACCTTGAAGTGAATAAGCTGCCACGGTCTGAACTGATAACCAGTGGGATACCGTGAAGTGAAACAATTCTGGCCATGTAGAGAGTAGCAAGCTGACTAGCCGTGATTGTCTCTTTGACCGCCAGAAAATGGGCAACTTTGGAAAGCCGGTCAATGACGACAAGAATAGCATCATTACCTTTCTGCGATTTGGGAAAACCAGTGACGAAGTCCATCTCAACATGGTCCCATTTCCATTCAGGAATAGAGATAGGTTGCAGAGTTCCAGCAGGCCTTTGATGCTCTGCTTTGATTCGGCGACAAACGTCACATTCAGCAACATAACGAGCAATGTCCTGCTTCATATTAGACCACCAGAATCTTTGACGAATATCCTGGTACATCTTTGTACTACCAGGATGGATGGACAGAGGCGTATCATGGGCTTCTTGCATAACCCCTTTAGTTTTATCCAGGTTCTTATTCGAACAAGGTACCACTAAGCGGCCTTTGAAATACAAGGCGCCATCATCGGCGATCGTGAAGAATGAGGGCTTTCCCCTTTTGAGGTCGCGCTTAACCTTGAGGACTTCATCATCACACTTCTGTATCCATTTGATGGTGTCCACAAGATCTGGTTTCGCAACCAGGGTATTGAGAGAACCCTTGGAAACAACATGGAGGTTCTGTTTGGGGAAACCTTCGGGAGGGGGAGCGAGTGATCCCGGAGGAACAATATGGAGGTTCAGCCTTCTAAATTCTTCAACAAGCGATGGGTGAACTTTGTGAACCTGGAGGTGGTTACAGTAATACTTGCGGCTCAAGGCATCAGCCATTACATTAGCCTTGCCGGGGGTATAGGATATACCCACGTCAAAGTCTGCAACAGTCTCCATCCATCTTTGCTGACGTAGGTTCAAATCTGGCTGAGTAAACAGATAATTCAGACTTTGATGGTCGGTGAAGATCTCGCAACGATTACCGAGAAGGTAATGTCGCCACTGCTTCAGTGCATGAATGACAGCAGCAAGCTCGAGGTCGTGAACTGGGTAGTTTTCTTCATGAGGGCGCAGTTGATGAGAGGCATAAGCTATCACTCTGCACTCTTGCATTAGGACACAGCCTAATCCTTGACGGGAAGCGTCGCAGTAAATGACGAAGTCCTTCTTAGTATCAGGTGGTGCAAGCACGGGGGCAGAAGTCAATTTGTCTTTGAGCGCCTGGAAACTTTCCTGACACTTGTCTGTCCAGTCGAACTTGACACCCTTATGCAATAAACTAGTCAGAGGCCTGGCAATCTTGGAGAAGTTCTCGACGAATCGACGGCAATAGCTGGCGAGACCGAGAAAACTTCGGACTTGCTTCACATTCTTCGGAGGAGTCCAATCGAGAATAGCCTGAACTCGTTCAGGGTTGACGGCAATACCATCTTTGGAGATGACATGCCCAAGATAGGTTACTTCGGGAAGCCAGAATTCACACTTGGAATACTTAGCATACAGCTGATGTTCTCGAAGCTTCTCTAGCACAAGACGCAGATGTACAGCATGTTCTTCCTCGTTCTTGGAAAATACAAGGATATCTTCCAGATATACCACGACGAACTTGTCGAGGTAATCCATGAATATATAATTCATCAGACGAGAGAAGGTGGCGGGAGCATTCGTTTAGCCGAATGACATGACGGTGTACTCATATGACCCATACCGAGTCACGAAGGCGGTTTTTGGGATGTCGTCTTCACGAACACGGATCTGGTGGTAACCCAACCTCAGGTCGAGTTTGGAGAACACTGATGAACCAGCCAGTTGATCATAAAGATCACTGATCCGAGGAAGAGGGTATTTATTCTGAATGGTAGCTTGGTTTATAGGACGGTAGTCTTGGACCAATCGGTTTGTCCCATCCTTCTTCCTAACAAAGAGAGAAGGTGCTCCCCAAGGAGAGCAACTTGGGCGAATGAAACCTTTGACAAGAGATTTGTCAATTTCCTCCTTAAGCTCAATGAGTTCATGCGGCGGCATCTTATAGGGTCGTTTAGCTATAGGGGTGGTGCCGGGTTTCAAGTCGATGATGAATTCGACAGCTCTAGCAGGGGGAATCCCTGGAAGTTCTTCTAGGAAGACATCTTGGAATTCACGAACGACGAGAATGTTTTCAATGCCCTCGAGTGGTGCAGTGTTCAACGCATTCAAGGCATAAAGTCGTGCTTCGGCGTTCTGAACTAGATGAGCTTGGTAAGCTATTATCTCGTCAGAAGGGTGTAGTAGATGGATGACCTTAGTGGCGCAAACTATAGAAGCAGTATGCGCTTTCAACCAATCCATTCCCAGAATGAGGTCTATGTTAGACGACTTCAAGATAATGGGAGAGGCATAGAATTCCAGCCCTTCGATTTCCACGGGGACATCGATGCCAACCAATGAGGTTTGACATTGTCCCACGGCGGTTTTTACCAATACCGAAGTGTTCATCTCCTCACATTTAATGTCATGCTTGTATGCAAAATCTTCTGACATGAATGAATGCGATGCTCCTGAATCGAATAAAACAGATGCAGGTACTGAGTTTACGAGGAGTGTACCCATCACGGTAGCAGGCTGGTCTTGGGCTTCGTTCAGATCAACATGGTTGGCATGAACGCGACCATAAGACTTGGCATTGTTGTTGCGGGGCTGGTTGTTTCCACGGCCAGTTGCTGGAAAGGCCAGTTGATTCTGTTTCTGGTTGCATTCCCTAGCACGGTGACCTGGTTGTCCACACCTGAAGCACAAACCATTCTCGGGAGTAGGAACAGGAGCTTGGGGTGGTGGAGCTGGAAGCCTTGGCTGCCTAGTTGGAGCCGTAGGCAGACGAGGTGCAGCATAGGACTGCCTTGGGGCAGGTGCATTCGGCTGGTACATGCTGTTGGGAATCCATATCTTGCGCTTCTGCGAGGACGGGCCCGAAGATGAGCCCGTGTCACGGCTGCGCCTGTGAGAGCTCTGGTATTCCTGCAGACCAGTTTCGACATTGATGGCTTTGTTCACCAGAGTGGCGATATCAACAAAGTCATGCACTAGAAGTGCGAGCTTGATGTCAGCTTGAAGGCCATCCCGGAACTTCTCCCGTCTGCGTGCATCAGTTGCAATGTCCTCTTCAGCGTAGCGGGACAAGTCCAGAAACTCCCGCTGATAAGCTTCCACCGTTTTGTTGCCTTGGGTGAGGTTGCGGAACTCACGCTTCTTCCGGTCCATGATTCCCTGGGGAATGAAGCGAGCACGGAAGGCAGCTTGGAAGTCTGGCCAGGTGATGATTGTCCCAGCTGGCAGGGTACGCCTGTGGCTGTCCCACCATTGAGCTGCGGGTCCTTTCAGGAAGAATGAAGCAAAGGTGACATAGCTGGCAGGGGCTACATCAGCAGACTCCATCTCATAGGTGATGTCACGGAGCCAGTCATCAGCATCCAGAGGCTGCGTTGAGCTGCGGTACACAGTCGGGTTCAGGCGCATGAAATCCTGCAGAGTCACTTGGGTTGGCTGCTGGTTCATATTGGGGCGAGGGAACTGAGCCATAATATTCTCCATGAACTGACGATTCAGCTCAAACTGTTGCATCATCCCAGCCATGTACTCAGGCGGTGGTGGGGGGTTGCCACCACGACCACGACCACCTGGTCTAACCATCCTGCTAATATATAACAGGGGTAGTTCAGCATTTAGAAATTTGCAAACACAAGAATCATTCAGGAAGAAACATGCACAACGAAAGCAGTACGATAGATACTACATAGTAGTCGGCATATCTTACAAAAGAGACCATGCATAGGCGGCACGCAGGCTCGCGGCGAATGCAACTAACAGTAACAAGCAAGTCTACATCAGTCCCACACGGTACTGTGGAGGTAGGTGTAGCCCGACAGCTGGTAGCGACGCGAAGGGAAGACCTCCACGTGAGTAGCCTGGGGTCCGCGGATACTCTGGTGCGGAACCCGATGCTCAGGTGGCAGGAGAGGACCAAGGGCAGGAGAGTAGCCTCCCACCATTGGCCAACCGACACCCTGAGGCATCACGGTCCTGGCGGGGTAGATAGCAGAACGCGACAGCTCCCCAGATCCAACAAAGGGGTGTAACATCGTCAAAGCACGGTAGAGGTGCTGACGAGTGGTGTACAACTCGTGGCGAAGAGCTCGGTTAGCTCGATCCAGACCATCAGCATGCAGAACCAGGTTCTGATGGTAGAATGGCTCTCGGGTGATAGTGGAGTAGGCAGCAGTGTAGTAACCCTCCGCACCAACATCGGATGCAATAGCAATGTGCCTGAAGGGGGAGGTGTCCAACTCCTGATACTCGCCCCGAAGACGTGTCAGAGCAGCATAAGCAGCATCGTGGACCGCCATATCGATAGTCACTCCAACACCATAAGCAGTGTGCAGCACAGTAGTGGAGTCATACTCCCGAGAGTAGAGGTGGACAACGGCACGGTACTGCTCCTGGTTGAAGTCCTGATACTCCTCATAGACGGTGTACTCAGGGTGCCAGCGATAACCCAGACAGGTCATCATCTCAGCCAACACCGCAGGTGATCCTGAGGCACCAATGGCCGTCGTGTGGCGCACGACCTGCCTCGTGGGTTCCATCTGAAAACAAAGTTGTTTTCGCAGGAGTCAAATGACAATGTGGATAATGTTCAAGTACTACACTAAAGAATAACTAGGGCTTATCCAACTTTGGGGTGAATGTCGTAACGGGATCCTAGTGTCAGAGTTAGGGAATTCGTTTAACCCGAGTAGAAGGGAGTTCAGAGTCCCAGAGTAAAGGTCGAGGAGTAAAAGATCCTAGCACCACCCGATGGCGACGTGGGCCCGTAAGGCACACAGCCAAGTTAGTAAAAGTTTTTGCAATGTCTAGACTCGACTTCGGCCAAGGAGTGTGGAAGGGGGGGTTCCTACAGGCAGTCGGCTCTGATACCAACTTGTGACGCCCCCGATTTAATCGTACACTAATCATACACGCAAACGTGTACGATCAAGATCAGGGACTCACGGGTGGATATCACAACACAACTCTACAAATAAAATAAGTCATACAAGCATCATATTACAAGCCAGGGGCCTCGAAGGCTCGAATACAAGAGCTCGATCATAGACGAGTCAGCGGAAGCAACAATATCTGAGTACAGACATAAGTTAAACAAGTCTGCCTTAAGAAGGCTAACACAAACTGGGATACAGATCGAAAGAGGCACAGGCCTCCTGCCTGGGATCCTCCTAAACTACTCCTGGTCGTCGTCAGCGGGCAGCACGTAGTAGTAGGCACCTCCGGTGTAGTAGGAGTCGTCGTCGACGGTGGCGTCTGGATCCTGGGCTCCAACATCTGGTTGCGACACCCAGGTAGAAGGGGTAGGGGGAAAAGAGGGAGAAAGCAACCGTGAGTACTCATCCAAAGTACTCGCAAGCAAGGAGCTACACTACATATGTATGCATTGGTATCAACTGGGATAAGGCTATTATAAGTGGACTGAACTGCAGAAAGCCGGAATAAGAGGGGGGTAGCTAGTCCTTTCGAAGACTACGCTTCTGGCAGCCTCCGTCTTGCAGCATGTAGAAGAGGGTAGACTGGAGTCCTCCAAGTAGCATCGTATAGCATAATCCTAACCGATGATCCTCCCCTCGTCGCCCTGTGAGAGAGCGACCACCGGTTGTATCTGGCACTTGGAAGGGTGTGTTTTATTAAGTATCCGGTTCTAGTTGTCATAAGGTCAAGGTACAACTCCGGGTCGTCCTTTTACCGAGGGACACGGCTATTCGAATAGATAAACTTCCCTGCAGGGGTGCACCACATACCCCAACACGCTCGATCCCATTTGGCCGGACACACTTTTCTGGGTCATGCCCGGCCTCGGAAGATCAACACGTCGCAGCCCTACCTAGGCACAACAGAGAGGCCAGCACGCCGGTCTAAATCCTATGGCGCAGGGGTCTGGGCCCATCGCCCTTTGCACACCTGCACGTTGCGTACGCGGCCGGAAGCAGACCTAGCCTAGTGGCTTTCCAGTCCAATCCGGCGCGCGCCACTCAGTCGCTGACGTCACGAAGGCTTCGGCTGATACCACGACGCCGGGATACCCATAACTACTCCCGCGTAGATGGTTAGTGCGTATAGACCAAATGGCCAGACTCAGATCAAATACCCAGATCTCGTTAAGCGTGTTAAGTGTCCGCGAACGCCGAACAGGGCCAGGCCCACCTCTCTCCTAGGTGGTCGGAACCTGCCCTGCCGCTCCGCCACAAAGATCCACACAGAGGGCCGTCGGGACAAAGGTCCTTTCAGCCCCCAATCCGTGAATCACTCGCGGGTACTCCTCGAGCCAACCCGACTTTGGTCACCACATGTATCATGTTTAAAGTATATAGTATATACCCATGATCACCTCCCGAGTGATCACGGCCCAATAGTATAGCATGGCAGACGGACAAGAATGTAGGGCCACTGATGATAAACTAGCATCCTATACTAAGCATTAGGTTTGCAGGTAAAGGTAACAACAGTAGTAGCAAGGACAGGCTATGCATCAGTATAGGATTAACGAGAAGCATTAACATGCTACACTACTCTAATGCAAGCAGTATAGAGAAGAGTAGGCGATATCTGGTGATCAAAGGGGGGGCTTGCCTGGTTGCTCTGGCAAGAGAGATGGGTCGTCAACACCGTAGCCGAACTGGGTAGCAGCGGCGTCGGTCTCGGTGTCTATCGAGAGAAGAGGGGGGGAAACAATAAATATTTAATCAAGCATATGCATAGTGATGCATGACATGACAAGTAACGGCGTTAGAGGTGCCCTAACGCGGTAGTAGGTGATACCGGTGAAGGGGAATAACATCCGGGAAAGTATCCCCGGGGTTTCGCGTTTTCGGGCAGAGGAGCCGGAGGGGGAAAGTTGCGTGTTTGCTATGCTAGGGATGCGTGGCGGACGAACGGGCTGCGTATCCGGGTTCGTCTCCTCGTTCTGAGCAACTTTCATGTACAAAGTTTTTTCATCCGAGTTACGGATTAAAAGATATGATTTTCTAAAGATTTTACTAATTTCTGGAATTTAATTAATTATTTAATTTAATTCGAAATTTGGATTTATGACATCAGCATGATGTCATGCTGACATCAGCAGTCAACAGGGTTGACTTGGTCAAACTTACGTGTGGGTCCCACTCATCATACTCTGTTAGTTAATTAACAGTAGTTAATTAGGTTAATTAGTCATTAGGTTAATTAACCTTAATTAGTTAACTTAATCAGAATTAATTAAGTTAATTAATTAATTATATTATTATTTATTTATTTATAATACATTTATATATTTTTAAAATTCTCTTTTTAATATATATATATTTTTTACTAAAACGTTCTGGGCGCTGGGGCCCGCGTGTAAGTGGCCCAGGGCCACTGGAACGGGCGCGCTGGTTCGGGCGGAACCGGGTGACGGGCGCCAGCCCATCGGGGCTCTTGCCCAGGCCAACAGCAGGGCGCCGGCGGCCAAGGGCGGCGCTAGGAGGGCGCCGGCGTGTGGGGCCAGAGGCGGGTGGCGCGGCGACGCAGCCGGCGAGCAGCACGCGGGCGGCAGGGGTCAGCGGTGGCCAGAGGGAGTGGGGAGGCGCCGGCGGTCATTGTTGAAGGCCACGGTGCCAGCGGCGGGCGGCCGCCGGGCGTAGCAGCGGGGCCGCGCGGAGAGGCTCGGCAAGCGGGGCCGAGCGGGGCTGTGGTTGAGCTGCGCTGCGATGGTGGTGGTGGCCAGTGGCGCGGCGAGCAACGAGGAGAAGGCGCGGTGGCTGCAGCGGGCGGCGCTGGGAGCGGCAGGCGCGAGGAAGGAACAGGACGCGAGGGGGGGGCGCGCTCAGCGCGAGCGCGCGCGGTGGCGCGGAATGCAGCCGCGGTGAGCGCGTGCGGTCTCGGCACTGGCGTGAGCAGCGCGCGGACAGGGAGAGAGAGGAGGGGGCGCGGCTCACGTGGGGAGTAGGGTTCGAGGCAGTGGTGCGCGAGGTGGAGACGATGACGACGGCGGAGAGGAAGCAGGCCGTCGGGGTAGTTCCGGGCGGCGGCGGTGTCCGGTGAGGAGTCGAGGAGAAGGACGGCGTCGCGGAAGGGAGAAGAGGCCGGGGCGACACGGCAACCACGAAGCGGGAGCCGCGGCAGCGTGCGGAGGAGGACCGAGGCGCGGTGGGGCAGCGATGCACGCCGAGGCAATGGGGTCGGGCGCCGTTTTCCTGATCCAGATCGGGGGAAGGAGAAGGGGGTCGTGGGGGAGTGGGGGGAGTGGATAGGGTTCGGGTGGGGGTGAGAGGATAAGGGAGGAGTGGGGGTCGGCTGGGCCGTGCGGGTGGGCCATTTGGGCTAGCCTGGCTGGTTGGGCCGTCTGGCCCAGTGGGGGGGGTCCCTTTTATATTTTTTTTTGTTGTTTGTTTTTCTGTTTTCTTTTTATTTATTTTCTTTTCTGTTTTTATTTATTTATAAACACTTAGGCATTTTATAAAATTGTGAACCATACACCATAATTATCTTTGTAATATTTGGCAACCACCGAACATTTTTGTTTTATTATTTTTTTTTGAAAACTTTTATTACCATCATAATTTTGAATTGAATATCGAAACTGTTTTGATTTAACCCGAGATTAACTACAGTGACAGAGGTGACGTGGCATCATTAGTGAGGATTACTGTAGCTTAATTACCCGGGCGTCACAGGTAGGACAAAGATGTCATGCAAGTTCTTTTCCATAAGCACGTATGACTATGTTCGGAATACATGCCTACATTACATTGATGAACTGGAGCTAGTTCTGTGTCACCCTATGTTATAACTATTGCATGACGAATCGCATCTGACATAATTATCCATCACTGATCCATTGCCTACGAGCTTTTCACATATTGATCTTTTCTTAGTTACTTTTCCGTTCCCACTGTTACAATCACTACAAAACTGCTAATATTACTTTTGCTACCGTTACCGCTACTATCATATTACTTTGCTACTAAATACTTTGTTGCAGAAATTAAGTCTTTCAGGTGCGGTTGAATTGACAACTGAACTGTTAATACTTGAGAATATTCTTTGGCTCCCCTTATGTCAAATCAATAAATTTGGGCTGAATACTCTACCCTCGAAAACTGTTGCGATCCCCTATACTTGTGGGTTATCAAGACTATTTTCTGGCGCCGTTGCCGGGGAGCATAGCTCAATTCTTTGAGTCACTTGGGATTTATATCTTCTGATCACTATGAAGAACTTGAAAGATGAAAGAACCAAGATTTTTCCCTCAACTACGAGGGGAGGTGACGAACTGCCATTTAGCTCTGCACTTGATTCACCTTCTGTTATGAGTAAACTTGTGACACCTACTCCTGCTATTCATTCTGATATGCCGCATGTTATCGATGATACCACTTCTGCTTTGCATGATGCTTATGATGAAACCACTTCTATGTTTGATAATATTGTGCCACTAGGTGAATTTCTTGATGAACAACTTGCTAGGGTTAGAGAGAATGAAATTATTGAAACTGATAATATTGATGAAAGTGATGATAAAGATTCTCCCCCTAGATATGAATTGCCTGTTGTGCTTGAGGGTTATGTTATGGATGAAGAAACTGCTAGATACTTTTTAGCTTGCAATGATAGATATGATCTTAAGAAACTGTTAGCTAAGCTGAAAGAAATGTCTTTGAATGCTAGAATGAAATATGACCCTGCATTTGCTACTTCACCTAGCTGTATCACCGATAAGGATTATGATTTCTCTGTCGATCCTGAGTTAATTACTTTGGTTGAATCTGGTCCTTTTTATGGCTATGAATCTGAAATTGTTGTGGCACATCTTACTAAATTAAATGATATAGCCACCCTATTCACTAATGATGAGAAAACTCGCTATTACTTTATCCTTAGGTTGTTTCCGTTCTCATTAAAGGGTGATGCTAAAATATGGTTTAATTCTCTTGATCCTGGTTGTGTGCGTAGTCCCCAGGATATGATTTATTACTTCTCAGCTAAATATTCCCCCGCTCATAAGAAACAAGAGGCCTTAAGGGAAATATATAATTTTGTGCAAATTGAAGAAGAGAGTCTCCGACAAACTCGGGGGAGGCTTCTCCGATTACTTAATGCTTTGCCAGATCATCCTCTCAAGAAAAATGGAATACTTGATATCTTTTATAATGGACTAACTAATGCTTCCAGAGACCACTTGGATAGTTGTGTTGGTTGTGTTTTCAGGGAAAGAACTATTGATCAAGCTGAATTGCTATTGAGTAATATGTTGAGTAATGAAAATGATTGGACACTTCCTGAACAAATGCCTAAGACAACTCCGAAGAACAGGGGTATTCTATTTCTCAGTCCTGAAGATATGCAAGAGGCAAAGAAATCTATGAAAGAAAAGGGTATTAAAGCCGAAGATGTTACGAATTTACCACCTATTGAAGAAATACATGGTCTTGATAACCCGACACATGTAGTAATGGTAAATTCTCTCTATAGATTTGATAAATGTGAAATCCCGTCTACTAAAATTGCTAGCCAATGTTTGGATGAGTTTGATGACTTTATGGTTAAACAAGAAAGCTTAAATTCTTATGTTGGTAGACAATTGAAACGTAATGCTTATATGATTGAACACTTGAGTGATTATATGTCTAGAGTTAAAGGAAACTTATTAGTAAACATGCTTCTATGGTTACCACTCAAGTGGAACAAGTACTTAAAGCTCAGAATGATTTGCTCAATGAATTAAATAATAAGAAAAATGATAATGCTTTTAGAGTGGTGACTAGAGGGGGTAAAATGACTCAGGAACCTTTGTATCCTGAGGGCCACCCCAAGAAAATTGAGCAATATTCTCAGAGAACTAATGTTGATGCACCTAGTGCTTCTAAAAGGAAGAAAAAGAAAAATGATAGGGCTTTGAATGCTTCTAGTGAACCTGTTGTTGACATACCTGAGAATCCCAATGATATTTCTTTTTCTGATGCTGAAACACAATCTGGTAATGAACATGAACCTAGTGATAATGTTAATGATGATGTTCATGTTGATGCTCAACCTAGCAATGACAATGATGTAGAGATTGAACCTACTATTGATCTTGATAACCCACAATCAAAGAATCAATGTTATGATAAGAGAGACTTCGTTGCTGGGAAGCACGGTAAAGAAAGAGAACCATGGGTTCAGAAACCCATGCCTTTTCCTCCTAAACCATCCAAGAAAAAGGATGATGAGGATTTTGAGCGCTTTGCTGAAATGATTAGACCTATCTTTTTGCATATGCGTTTGACTGATATGCTTAAAATGAATCCTTATGCTAAGTATATGAAAGATATTGTTACAAATAAAAGAAAGATACCGGAAGCTGAAATTTCCACCATGCTTGCTAATTATACTTTTAAGGGTGGAATACCAAAGAAACTTGGAGATCCAGGAGTACCAACTATACCATGCTCCATTAAAAGAAACTATGTTAAAACTGCTTTATGTGATCTTGGAGCCGGTGTTAGTGTTATGCCTCTCTCTTTATATTGTATACTTGATTTGAATAAGTTGACACCTACTGAAATATCTTTGCAAATGGCTGATAAATCAACTGCTATACCTGCCGGTATTTGTGAGGATGTGCCTGTTGTGGTTGCAAACGTTACTATTTTAACGGACTTTGTTATTCTTGATATTCCCGAGGACGATAGTATGTCTATTATTCTTGGTAGACCCTTTTTGAATACTGCAGGGGCTGTTATTGATTGCAACAAAGGCAATGTCACTTTTCATGTTAATGGTAATGAGCATACGGTACACTTTCCAAGGAAACAACCTCAAGTCCGCTGTATAAATTCTATTGGAAAAACTTCAACGATTACTATTAGAGGTTTTGAATTTCCTCTTCCTACTGTCAAGAAGAAATATGATATTCTTATTGTTGGGGACATGCATATCCCCGTTGAGGTAACCTAGTGTTATTCGAAAATTCTCCGGTTTCATGTTATTCGAAAAGAGTTTATTAACAAGACTTGATCAACCTTGTTAATGGATTCCTTTTGATGAGCATGAGATTGATGAAGTTAGAAAGCACAACTATCTGTACCCTCCTTTTACTTTCTGTTATTTAGTTTAAATAAAGCAAAAATAGTATTTTCTGTCTGTTTTCTGAATTATCCTTGCAATAAAAAATACCCCGAAAAGAAAAGTTCTCCAAATGTCCTGAATATTTAATATGATTTTTTCTAAAATATTTAAGAATTATTGGCACTGAGAACACACCAGGGAGACCCACCATGTACCCACGAGGGTGGAGGGCGCGCCCACCCCTGAGGCGCGCCCCCTGCCTCATGGACCCCACGTGGCCCCCCTCCACTTATTCTTGCAGCCACACACTTCGTCTTCCTCCAGAAAAAATCCTCCACCAGCTCAAACCTGAGTTCTAGCTCATCTTGCTGCCATTTTCGATCTCCTTGCTCAAAGATCCATTCACAAAACTGCTTTGGGGGATTGTTCTTCAATATGTGACTCCTCCAATGGTCCAATTAGTTTTTGTTCTAGTGCTTTATTTATTGCAAATTTTTGCTGCTTAGGTGACCCTGTTCTTGAGCTTGCATGTCAAATTTATGTGGTCAAAACTAGTTTTATTGCATGATTGGCCTCTAGGCACTTGTGGGAGTAGTTGCTATCAATCTTGTTGAGTTTGGTTCACTTTTATTTTGAGTTACTAAAAATTTCAGAAATTTT
This sequence comes from Triticum monococcum, assembly GCA_034509565.1. NCBI lineage: Eukaryota > Viridiplantae > Streptophyta > Magnoliopsida > Poales > Poaceae > Triticum > Triticum monococcum. The sequence continues at coordinate 356,091,282 of CM067845.1, read as the reverse complement.
TCAGAGGAAATGATGAAGAGATTGTTGAGGGGCTCTTCGAGCCAAAGCTCGAAGGATAAGAAAAGTGAAGAGAATAAGAAGCCCAAATATAATCTCCCTCGCACTGCGGAGGTTCGGCCGTGCGAATGGCCTTGTGATGAGTTCTTGAGAGCAGCGGGATTCATGATGATTTTTATTACTTGGCTGAGAATGCAGGCCTCGCCGACTTCCTCCATGTCCAGCGCGAACAGTATCTCCGCCCCACTAATATTTTTGTGCAATTTTTTTACTTTCATGCTAAGAAATCACCACCTTCAGTGGAATTTCATTTATATGATGAGGTTAAGGAGATGTCACTTTATGATTTTTGTCGGGTCTGTAAGATACCCTTTGAGGGCAGTATAGAGGAACCACATCGTAATGATGTGGAGGGGTTTATTGATATGATTGTTGTAGGGGAAACGAGGAAGGTTTCTGATGCAAGAATTACTAGCATACATTTTCCTATTCAACGTTACTTTGCAATATTTGCTAGTAGATGCTTAATTGGTCGTGGGAACAGTGGAAACCTTAGTGCCCCTGATATTGTTATTTTGCGCCATGCTTTGTTTCGTGATACCACTTTTAGTTTAGGCGCTATTGTTGCTAAACGGTTAAATCTGAACCGTACAAAGGGCCCCGTCTTTGGAGGCATCTTTGCCTCGCGCCTTGCTGCACACTTTAACATACCTATTAGGCATTATGAGAAAGAGGAAAAGTTGTTGCCTCCTATTTTTCTAGATTATAAGAGTATGGTAGCACATGATTTTATTGTTAAGATAAGAAGAAGATGCTTAAATATTGACTGATATTTGATAAAAATTACTTTGAGACTATTACCTTGCTTGCTCCCTCTTTGTTCAACATATTTTTAGGCACGTACCTTGTTTTGCCGAAGGCCATTCATGCATACTCGAGCCTGACATCACCTCCAGAGCCTAAGCCGGAGCCACCACTTGATCCTCACCGTCAGTTTGTTTATCAGTGGGATCCAGAGGAAATCACCAACCAGTGGCACCCAGAGGACACTCCTCCGTACACCGGAGAGGGCGGCTTTGAGTCGTGGCCATAGACCAACTTAGGCCAAAAGCCTATGCTTGGGGGAGTATGTATTCCTCACCGACATTACATTCATGTTCACACACTCATGCCAGTTGTCGGTGCTCATACTTTTTCACTGTAATATACATGCTAGTTTAATTTTCTTTTCCAGCATTCTTCTTGTGTGTTTGAAAAAAACCTTAAGAAAAACCAAAAAATTTAGTTTTAGCTTTTAGCTAGCTTACTTTTCATGCCTGTAGTAGTAGTAATTAAAAAGAAACCCCAAAAAGATTCCTCGTTCTTCTTTTGCTTCTTGGGAGCTTTCCCGTGTAAATAGTTTTATTTCCTTTCTTTTCTTTGGGGGTCGAGAGGAGAGGACCATGATGAAAATGTTGAGTGGCTCTCGTATGAATTATTGATTGATTTAACAAAGAGCCCATATTACCTTGTCTTCTCCCTTGTACTGAATGCTTGCAGATTCCAGCTTAGTCCAATGCACGTGCACTATTATTATTATCCACACCGTTCGGTCGTCCAAGTGAAAGGCAATAATGATGATATATGATGAACTGATTGAGGTGAGAAAAGCTGGTATGAACTAGACCTATCTTGTTTTTGTAAATATGATTAGTTCATCATTCCTGATTCAGCCTATTATGAATGAAACATGTTTGCAATGACAATTAAAGATTATAGTTGCTCATGCCATGCTTAATTAGCTAGGAGTTTATAATGGTTTACCTTGCGTGCGAACATGCTATTAAAATGGTTGTGATGTGGTATGATAGGGTGGTATCCTTCTTTGAACGATTCGAGTGGCTTGCCTTGGCACATGTTCACGCATGTAGTTGAAACAAAATCAACATAGCCTCCACGATATTTATGTTCATGGTGAATTATATCCTACTCATGCTTGCACTCAGTGTTGATTAATTTTAATGCATGTTCATGACTGTTGTCGCTCTCTAGCTGGTCGCTTCCCAGTCTCTTTCTAGCCTTCACTTGTACTAAGCGGGAATACTGCTTGTGCATCCACTTCCATAAACCCCAAAAGTTATTCCATATGAGTCCACCATACCTTCCTATATGCGGTATCTACCTGCCGTTCCAAGTAAATTTGTATGTGCCAAACTCTAAACCTTCAAATGAAATTATGTTTTGTATGCTCTAGTAGCTCATGTATCAACTAGGGTTGTCTATATCTTCCATGCTAGGCGGGTTATTCACAAGAGGAGTGGACTCCGCTCCTCACTCACGAGAAAATGGATGGTAACCAGGATGCCCAGTCCCATGCTCTAACCAAATCAAAATAATTCCAAACAAAACTCCCCCAGGATTGTTGTTAGTTGGAGGCACCCGTTGTTTCGGATAAGCCATGGACTGATGTTTGTTGGTGGTAGGGGCGTATAAACTTTACCATTCTATTTGGGAACCTCCTATAATGTGTGTATCATGGAAGATATCGAGATCTCTCGGTTGTTATGTTGACAATGAAAGTGTACCACTCAAAATATTATTTAACTCTATTTCAAAACCGAGCTCTCGCACCTCTACAAATCCCTGCTTCCCTCTGCGAAGGGCCTATCTATTTACTTTTATGTTGAGTCATCATCCTCTTATTAAAAAGCACCAATTGGAGAGCACCGTTGTCATTTGCATGTATTACTGTTAGTTTATATTGAGTATGACTGGATCTCTTTTACCATGAATTACAATGTTTAGTCAGTCCTTGATCTTCGGAGGTGCTCTGCATTTATGTTTTGCGGTCTCAGAAAGGGCTAGCGAGATACCATCTTGTAATATCATATTACAGTTGTTTTGAGAAAGTGTTGTCATCCGAGATTTACTATTATTGCTCCCTAGTTGATTATGCCATTGATATGAGTAAACATGAGACCTAAATGTTATTGTGAATATGGTTAGTTCATAAGCTTTGCTGAAAACTTGAATGTTGGCTTTACATATTTACAACAACAAGATCAAACAGAGTTTGTAAAAGTTTTTCTTTATCACTTTCAGTTTGTCAACTAAATTGCTTGAGGACAAGCAAAGGTTTAAGCTTCGGGGAGTTGGTACGTCTCCATCGTATCTACTTTTCCAAACACTTTTGACCTTGTTTTGGACTCTAACTTGCATGATTTGAATGGAACTAACCCGGACTGATGTTGTTTTCAGCAGAATTGCCATGGTGTTATTTTTGTGCAGAAATAAAAGTTCTTGAAATGACCTGAAACTTCACGGAGAATAATTTTGGAATATATAAAAAATATTGGTGAAAGAATCAACGTCAGGGGCGGCACACGCTGTCCACGAGGGTAGGGGCGCGCCCTCCCCCTGGGGCGTGCCCCCTGCCTCGTGGGCCCCCTGATGCTCCACCGACCTCAACTCCAACTCTATATATTCATGTTCGGGGAGAAAAAATGAGGGAGAAGGATTCAACGTGTTTTACGATACGGAGCCGCCGCCAAGCCCTAATCTCTCTCGGGATGGAGTGATTCCAAAAGCCCATCAACATGGAGTTTCTTCATGCGCTTTACACCAATATGACCTAAACGGCAGTGCCACAAATAAGTTGCACAATCATTATTAAACTTATATCTTTTGGCTTCAATACTATGAATATGTGTATCACTACTATCGAGATTCAATAAAAATAGACCACTCATCAAGGGTGCATGACCATAAAAGATATTACTCATATAAACAGAACAACCAATATTCTCTGATTTAAATGAATAACCATCTCACATCAAACAAGATCCAGATATAATGTTCATGCTTAACGCTGGCACCAAATAACAATTATTCAGGTCTAAAACTAATCCCGAAGGTAGATGTAGAGGTAGCGTGCCGACCGCGATCACATTGACTTTGGAAGCATTTCCCATGCGCATCGTCACCTCGTCCTTAGCCAATCTTCGCTTAATCTGTAGCCCCTGTTTCGAGTTGCAAATATGAGAAACAAAACCAGTATCAAATACCCAGGCGCTAATGCGAGCATTAGTAAGGTACACATCAATAACATGTATATCAAATATACCTTTCACTTTTCCATCCTTCTTATCTGCCAAATACTTGGGGCAGATCCGCTTCCAGTGACCAGTCCCTTTGCAGTAGAAGCACTCAGTCTCAAGCTTAGGTCCAGACTTAGGTTTCTTCACTTCAGCAGCAACTTGCTTGCCGTTCTTCTTGAAGTTCCCCTTCTTCCCTTTGCCCTTCTTCTTGAAACTAGTGGTCTTGTTGACCATCAACACTTGATGCTCCTTCTTGATTTCTACCTCCGCAGCTTTAAGCATTGTGAAGAGCTCGGGAATTGTCTTATCCATCCCTTTCTTACTATAGTTCATCACGAAGCTTTTGTAGCTTGGTGGCAGTGATTGAAGAACTCTATCAATGACACTATCATCAGGAAGATTAACTCCCAGTTGAGTCAAGTGCTTGTGGTACCCAGACATTCTGAGTATATGTTCACTGATAGAACTATTCTCCTCCATCTTGCAACTATAGAACTTATTGGAGACTTCTTATCTCTCAATTCGGGCATTTGCTTGAAATATTAACTTCAACTCCTGGAACATCTCATATGCTCCATGACATTCAAAATGTCGTTGAAGTCCCGATTCTAAGCCTTAAAGCATGGCACACTGAACTATCGAGTAGTCATCAGCTTTGCTCTTCCAGACGTTCATAACATCTGGTGTTGCGCATACAGCGGGCTTTGCACCTAGCGGTGCTTCTAGGGCGTAATTCTTCGGTGCAGCAATGAGGATAATCCTCAAGTTACGGACCCAGTCCGTGTAGTTGCTACCATCATCTTTCAACTTAGCTTTCTCTAGGAACACATTAAAATTCAAAGGAACAAAAGCACGGGCCATTTATCTACAACAACATAGACATGCAAAATACTATCAGGTACTAAGTTCATGATAAATTAAAGTTCAATTAATCATATTACTTAAGAACTCCCACTTGATAGACATCCATCTAGTCATCTAAATGATCATGTGATCCATATCAACTAAACCATGTCCGATCATCACGTGAGATGGAGAAGTTTTCAATGGTGAACATCACTATGTTGATCATATCTACTATATGATTCACGCTCGACCTTTCAGTCTTAGTGTTTCGAGGCCATATCTGCATATGCAAGGCTCGTCGAGTTTAACCTGAGTAGTCTTCTTGTGCAAAACTAGCTTGCACCCATTGTATGTGAACGTAGAGCTTATCACATCCGATCATCACGTGGTGTCTCGGCACAACGAACTGTAGCAATGGTGCATACTCAGGGAGAACACTTATACCTTGAAATTTAGTGAGAGATCATCTTATAATGCTACCGCCGTACTAAGCAAAATAAGATGCATAGAAGATAAACATCACATGCAATCAATATAAGTGATATGATATGGCCATCATCATCTTGTGCCTTTGATCTCCATCTTCAAAGCACCATCATGATCACCATCGTCACCAGCTTGACACCTTGATCTCCATCGTTGCATCGTTTTCATCTTGCCAACTATTGCTTCCACGACTATCGCTACCTCTTAGTGATAAAGTAAAGCAATTACATGGCGATTCTATTTCATTCAATAAAGCGACAACAAGGACCGTTCTTACCTACGCATCAAAAACCACAACAATTTTTCGTCAAGTGTGATGTTTTAACCTTCAACAAGGACCGGGCGTAGTCACACTTGATTCAACTAAAGTTGGAGAAACAGACACTGTAACGACCCGACCTCAGATGGTCAAGTCTCTGTGCTTAAGTGTCATCCCTGGATCGGTATGCTGACACACACAGTACTCGAGGATTTATAACAGAGGTAAATCTCATGTATAAAGTAACGTAAATACTATTACCTCAATCCATATAGCGGAAGTAACAAAGGTTGTGGATTCCCATCAACACCAACGACAAAGTTGAATGTAGAAATCGTAACCCTAACGTATCACTTACCTGTGGTAAGATTCCTGCAACATGAGACGTTGCAGCCACAAAGGGTCAGTACATTGAATGTACTGGCAAATTCACACCAGAGGGTAATGATGAATAATAGCTATCACTACATGCATATTTGGATGGTGGAAAAGCTCTATGGTTATAGTGTTTTTGCGAAAATCCAATTTTTTTCCTACTACAAATGAATATATTTTATTTAACTACAAAGTTTGTTGATAAAATGTTGAGAAGGTTCCTCCAACTCAATCCCAAATTAAAAGTTAACAACCCAACAAAATTAATTATATAGAGTGGTGAGATCAATATGATAATCCAAGAACCAGATACTCAAGACGTCCATAACCGGGGACACGGCTAACCATGATTAGTTTGTACACTCTACAGAGGTTTGCGCACTTTTCCCCACAAGACTCGATCTCCTCCGTTGGATTTCTCGCACTACATGATGTTTGAGAAACGGATGACCGAGACACAGTCTTTCAGAAGCATTAACTCTTTACTCCGGATAGACTATACCACCTACAACCCACTACCTGCTAGTCTATCTCTTCAAGAGCTTCACGCAACTTACTCAACTATGCTAGAGCCCATAATAGCTTGTGGCTGCACACGGAAGTTTCTAGCATGAATAATTTTATGATCCATTTGAGCCTGGGTGGCATTCCATAGGGTGATCACACGGGTCCTCCGGGATCCCCTTGCGCAAACACTGGGTTCTCCAGGTGCCCGGGCAAACCACTGGGTGCTCCAGGGTGCCCCAACCAATCCACCCAGATGTGTATTAAAGTTGCCACCTTAAGCTGAACCATTAATTAATAACTCTCACATCTGTCATGAATTCTCTCAAATCAACCCACGTCTACGAGCATAGCACAGCAATATGAGCATAACGTAAAGGTAACTCCCGGGGTTTGAATGCAGGGCAATAGGTTCCTACCTCATCAACTACTTCCCGATACCCACATGTTATCAATTCTTAACCATGCAATGTTTGAGGGTGAAACTAATGCATAAAAACTGGGTATGAAAGGAATTCCTACAACAATTCTTATGGAAATTATAATTAGATGCCCTCTGATTTTAAATCTAATATTAAAGAATTTATTACTTCGCAAAAGAATTTTAATGCTTTAATTAAAGAAAAATTGCTTAAGATTGATGAGTTGGCTAGGAACATTGATAGAATTTCTCTTGATGTTGATTCTTTGAAACTTAGATCTATTCCACCTAAGCATGATATCAATGAGATATGATCAAAATGTGAACTTGTCTTGTACTCTTGATGAAGATGATTCGCACTCATAACTCTTGATAGTTCTACTCGTCACACTCCACTCAATCTATCGTGAGGAAGCAATAGTAACCACACATAAGCAATCACTCAAAAGATCGGGAAGAACGAATAAGACAGTTCGAAAAACATCAAAACCAACAAATAACTCTTGCAACATAAAACAATTTCTAACAGTACCAAATTATGTGAATTTGGCCTTATTAGAAAGTTTAAGTCAAGAGCTTCGATTTGCAAAAAGAATCAACTAAATTGGAGTTATAAAACTCAAGTTATGACCAAAAGAAGAAAAAGGCTAACGTCTCGCACGGGCCTAAAGGCCTCTGCCGGCCGCGTGCTGTACACGGGCTGTATTTTTTTCCGAAGTATATTTTTTCTGAAATTTTTTCAAAAAAAAAAAACTAAACAATAACGAAAATAAAATAAAAAAAGACAAAAGAAAACAAAAGAAAAACGACCGGGCCTGCTGCTATGCTACGCATGTAGGCGGCGGTTAGTTCCAGGCGCACGCATAGAATTTTTTTTCTTTTTTATATAGAAACAAAAAATAAAACTAGATAACGATAATAAAATAAAATTTTATATAGACATATTATATATCAAAAATTTCAGAAAAAGATTTTCTACAATATGAACATTTCCCTAGTGCTAAATAAAATTCTCAAAAATTCAAATAATTCAAATAGTGCTACTTCTACAATAAAACCCAATAAAAATCATTTTAGAAATGCCAAAATTATTTCAAAATTATTTCTCTCCAATTTTCTGATGTAGGGTATCATTTTACCCTATTTTTCATTTATTTTATTTTTGGAGAAAAATAATTTGAATAAAACCCAAATAACTCCAAATTTAAAATAATTTCAAACGGACTTTAAATTTAATCCTTTAAAACTTCCAACACGTATTTCATATATTTTGAAGAAGTAATTTTATCTTATCTTATGAAAATCATTGAGTTGCTTAAAGTTTCTGAATTTTAAATATTTCCAAATAAAATTCAAATCTTTTCAGACACCCCTTTTCATTTAATTAAATTGAAGAAGTCATATCATCTTCTCTTGAGGGTTTTGTATTTAAAAAGAATTTGAATTCACAGAGATCAAAATGCAAAAAGGTGAAAGTCTGGGAAAGTCCTTTTATTCCCTCTCATTTAACTTTCAAAAAGTTTCGAATTTCACTCAATCAATCACGCAACAATCAAACAAACAATCAATCTATCTATTTATTATAACATTCCAAAAATTAGAATTTTGGGATGTTACAAACCTACTACCCTTAAAATGAATCTCGTCCTCGAGATTCGGAGAGGCTAGCAAGAAAAAGGTTAGGGTTTGGGGGTGTCCTCAAAATCCATCAATTGTCGCGGGAGGTGGTCTGGGGTGCTACCACCCTTAGAAGCATGGTTACGATTCCATCAAAACTCATATACTTGATCCATATTGTTAACAGTGTCGGTCTTCTCAGATCTTTAGCATAATTCCTTATCTGGGCTCTTTCAGTAGTGGCATAACCTTTTCCTCAATTCTTCTGTCTTTCATCTAGGTAAGGTACTTCTGTGACTGGGTCTTCTTAGCTGACGGGTCTGGCGCCAATACTAAAAAACTATCGATATCTCATGGTGGTCAACCATTTATGGATTCTCCTGCAGGAAATGGGTCTAGGCTTCATTCTCACCGTATGTCCTACGATTGGCAACAACTGCCTTGTACAAGGGAAAATGATTATACCATTCTAAGGTTTAAACAAGGCTTAATATCGTTGTCTCTCTACTATAGGTAAGTCACTCAGACTTACCATCACATATAGCAAGGCGAATAATAAGAGTAAGTCGGTGTGGTGATCAATCCATCTCACACCCAAATCATTACCGTGTACATGGTTTAGCGAATCTCGCATTATAACACTCGGTCATCCTCTCAAGCATTGCAGAATTTCTCTTGTCGACGAAGCAAGTTTGGATAAATCCATTGATTCTGCAATCCAAACAAACATCTATCGTTTCTTCACAACTCTCAGGTTTTGCGTTACTCTATAAGATTGTCTGCCGATAAACGTAACTTCTTCCATGTTTTTTCTTCCGCAAGAGTGTGCTTGCTTCTTGGCAGGTCCTGGGGCCTGTGGGTTATGGCCCATCTCATCAGTTGAAATCCTTGAACTCATCATTGGGGCAACTGATCACTATTCCAACATCCAAGTTCCTAGCATTCTTAAACCTATCCACTTGTACTGTCTTTCTTCCTTCTATTTGTACAAGACTAAGACATGATTACTCAAACTCATCATGGAGTTTCCATTGCTCCATATTTCCAACATCATACCTCCTTTATCCAATAGCACTTCATGAAAGTGCAACTATCCCTAGGTGGTTTTGGTAATTCATAACAACATATAGCTCATTGAGCTAATGCTATTCCAAGATGATTATTTCAGGAAAGCTCAATGATTTGCATGGCATGGATGTGAAAGTGGAACCCTCAAAATGCTAAGGACAAAGGATTGGCTCAAGCTCAAAAGCTCAAGACAATTCATTTTATATTTTAGTGATCCAAGATCACATTGAGTCTTTAGGAAAAGCCAATACTATCAAGGAGGGATGAGGTGTTGCTTAATGAGCCTCTTGCTTCATGTGCTTAATGATATGCTCCAAAATCCTCAGCTACTTTCCCATATCCACAAATGACCTAAACCCTAAGCCAAACTCGGTCATGCTAATTCTATCTATCCGGCGCCACCGAGTTTCATATGTCATAAGCCACTGCCAAACCCTAGCAATTCGGTCCTACCGATAGGGATCTCGGTCTCACCGAGATGGGGTTGCAAACTCTCTGTTTCCCTTTCGTAACTTTTCGGTCTCACTGAAAGAGCGAATCGGTCCCACCGAGATTGCAATGTAAACTCTGTGTCTCCCTTTTGTAACTTTTCGGTCTCACCGAAAGAGCAAATCGGTCCCACCGAGTTCACCTGACCAACTCTCTAGTTAGCTTATTACCAAACTCGTTCTCACCGAGTTTGTGTAATCGGTCTCACCGAGATTACGTTATGCCCAAACCCTAACAGAATCGGTCCTACCGAGTTGCATGTCAGTCCCACCGAAAATCTCTAACGGTCACTAGGTTTACCTTTTCGGTCTGACCGAGTTTATTTATTCGGTCCCACCGAGATTGGTAGATTGTGTGTAACGGTTGGATTTTGTGTGGAGGCTATATATACCCCTCCACCTCCTCTTCATTCATGGAGAGAGCCATCAGAACACATACACCATTTCAACTCATTTGTTCTTAGAGAGAACCACCTACTCATGTGTTGAGACCAAGACATTCCATTCTTACCATATGAATCTTGATCTCTAGCCTTCCCCAAGTTGCTTTCCACTCAAACCTTCTTTCCACTAGATCCAAATCCTATGAGAGAGAGTTGAGTGTTGGGGAGACTATCATTTGAAGCACAAGAGCAAGGAGTTCATCATCAACACACCGTTTGTTACTTCTTGGAGAGTGGTGTCTCCTAGATTGGCTAGGTGTCACTTGGGAGCCTCCGACAAGATTGTGGAGTTGAACCAAGGAGTTTGTAAGGGCAAGGAGATCGCCTACTTCGTGAAGATCTACCGCTAGTGAGTCAAGTCCTTCGTGGGCGATGGCCATGGTGGGATAGACAAGGTTGCTACTTCGTGGACCCGTCGTGGGTGGAGCCCTCCGTGGACTCGCGCAACCGTTACCCTTCGTGGGTTGAAGTCTCCATCAATGTGGATGTAGGATAGCACCACGTATCCGAACCACGGGAAAAACATCCGTGTCTCCAATTGCGTTTGAATCCTCCAAACCCTTCCCTTTACATTCTTGCAAGTTGCATGCTTTACTTTCCGCTGCCAATATAATCTTTGCATGCTTGCTTGAATTATGTGATGATTGCTTGACTTGTCCTAAAATAGCTAAAATCTGCCAAGAACTAAAATTGGGAAAAGGTTATGTTTTTATTTGGTCAAGTAGTCTAATCACCCCCCTCTAGACATACTTTCGATCCTACAAGTGGTATCAGAGCCAGGTTTCCATTTGCTTTGATCTCCATAGCTTTTGGTGGTCATAGCCTTGGTTTCACAACCTAGGAGAGTATGGCGTCTAGCGAGGGAAATGATCACCGTAGAGGTCCTTACTTTGATGGTACTAATTTTTCTAGTTGGAAGCATAAAATGAAAATGCATATTCTTGGACATAACCCCGCCGTTTGTGTTGGGAAACGTAGTAATTTCGAAAATTTTCCTACGCACACGCAAGATCATGGTGATGCATAGCAACGAGAGGGGAGAGTGTTGTCTACGTACCAACGCAGACCGACTGCGGAAGCGATCACACAACGTAGAGGAAGTAGTCGTACGTCTTCTTCTCAATCCGACCGATCCAAGCACCGTTACTCCGGCACCTCCGAGTTCTTAGCACACGTTCAGCTCGATGACGATCCTCGGGCTCCGATCCAGCAAAGCGTCGAGGAAGAGTTCCGTCAGCACGACGGCGTGGTGACGATCTTGATGTACTGCCGACGCAGGGCTTCGCCTAAGCACTGCAACGGTATGATCGAGGTGGAATTTGGTGGCAGGGGGCACCGCACACGGCTAAGGAACGATCTCAAGGATCAACTTGTGTGTCTATGGGGTGCCCCCTGCCCCTGTATATAAAGGATGGAGGAGGAGGAGGCCGGCCAAGGCATAGGGTGCGGCCAGGATGGGAGTCCTACTAGGACTCCAAGTCCTAGTAGGAGTCCACCAAAAGGGGAGGAAGGGAGAAGGAATAGGAGGAGAAGGAGAGGTGGCCGGCCCCCTTTTCCCTAGTCCAATTCGGACCAAAGGGGAGGGGGGGCGCAGCACCCTTTTCCTCTTCCCACTAAAGCCCATCAAGGCCCATTACTCTTCCCCGTATTTCCGTAACTCCCCGGTACCTCCGAAAATACCCGAATCACTCGGAACCTTTCCGATGTCCGAATATAGTCGTCCAATATATCGATCTTTACGTCTCGACCATTTCGAGACTCCTCGTCATGTCCTCGATCTCATCCGGGACTCCGAACTCCTTCGGTACATCAAAACTCATAAACTCATAATATAACTGTCATCGAAACCTTAAGCGTGCGGACCCTACGGTTCGAGAACAATGTAGACATGACCGAGACACGTCTCCGGTCAATAACCAATAGCGGGACCTGGATGCCCATATTGGCTCCTACATATTCTACGAAGATCTTTATCGGTCAGACCGCATAACAACATACGTTGTTCCCTTTGTCATCGGTATGTTACTTGCCCGAGATTCGATCGTCGGTATCCAATACCTAGTTCAATCTCGTTACCGGCAAGTCTCTTTACTCGTTCCGTAATACATCATCTCACAACTAACATATTAGTTGCAGTGCTTGCAAGGCTTATGTGATGTGCATTACCGAGAGGGCCCAGAGATACCTCTCCGACATTCGGAGTGACAAATCCCAATCTCGAAATACGCCAACCCAACATCTACCTTTGGAGACACCTGCAGTACTCCTTTATAATCACCCAGTTACGTTGTGACGTTTGGTAGCACCCAAAGTGTTCCTCCGGTAAATGGGAGTTGCATAATCTCATAGTCATAGGAACATGTATAAGTCATGAAGAATAGCAACAGCAACATACTAAACGATCGGGTGCTAAGCTAATGAAATGGGTCATGTCAATCAGATCATTCAACTAATGATGTGACCTCGTTAATCAAATAACAACTCTTTGTTCATGGTTAGGAGACATAACCATCTTTGATCAACGAGCTAGTCAAGTAGAGGCATACTAGTGACACTCTGTTTGTCTATGTATTCACACATGTATTATGTTTCCGGTTAATACAATTCTAGCATGAATAATAAACATTTATCATGATATAAGGAAATAAATAATAACTTTATTATTGCCTCTAGGGCATATTTCCTTTCAGTCTCCCACTTGCACTAGAGTCAATAATCTAGTTCACATCGCCATGTGATTTAGCAGCAATAGTTCACATCACCATGTGATTAACACCCATAGTTCACATCGTCATGTGACCAACACTCAAAGGGTTTACTAGAGTCAGTAATCTAGTTCACATCTCTATGTGATTAACACCCAAAGAGTACTAAGGTGTGATCATGTTTTGCTTGTGAGATAATTTTAGTCAACGGGTCTGTCACATTCAGATCCGTAAGTATTTTGCAAAATTCTATGTATATAATGCTCTGCATGGAGATACTCTAGCTAATTGCTCCCACTTTCAATATGTATCCAGATTGAGACTTTAGATTCATCTGGATCAGTGTCAAAAAACTTGCATTGACGTAACCCTTTACGACGAACCTTTTTGTCACGTCCATAATCGAGAAACATATCCTTATTTCACTAAGGATAATTCTGACCGCTGTCCAGTGATCTACTCCTAGATCACTATTGTACTCCCTTGCCAAATCAGTGCAGGGTATACAATAAATCTGGTACACAGCATGGCATACTTTATAGAATCTATGAATGAGGCATAGGAATGACTTTCATTCTCTTTCTATCTTCTGCCGTGGTCGGGCTTTGAGTCTTTACTCAACTTCACACCTTGTAACACAGGCAAGAATCTTTTTCTTTGACTGTTCCATTTTGAACTACTTCAAAATCTTGTCAAGGTATGTACTTATTGAAAAACTTATCAAGCGTCTTGATCTATCTCTATAGATCTTGAAGCTCAATATGTAAGCAGCTTTACCGAAGTCTTTCTTTGAAAAACTCCTTTCAAACACTCCTTTTATGCTTTACAGAATAATTCTACATTATTTCCGATCAACAATATGTCATTCACATATGCTTATCAGAAATGCTGTAGTGCTCCCACTCACTTTCTCGTAAATACAGGCTTCACCGCAAGTCTGTATAAAACTATATGCTTTGATCAACTCATCAAAGCGTATATTCCAACTCCGAGATGTTTGCACCAGTCCACAGATAGATCGCTGGAGCTTGCATATTTAGTTAACACCTTTAGGATCGACAAAACCTTCTAGTTGCATCGTATACAACTCTTCTTTAGCAAATCCATTAAGGAATGCAGTTTTGTTTATCCCTTTGCCAGATTTCATAAAATGCGGCAATTGCTAACATGATTCGGACAGACTTAAGCATAGATACGAGTGAGAAAATCTCATCGTAGTCAACACCTTGAACTTGTCGAAAACCTTTTGCGACAATTCTAGCTTTGTAGATAGTAACACTACTATCAGCGTCCGTCTTCCTCTTGAAGATCCATTTATTTTCTATGGCTTGCTGATCAACGGGCAAGTCAACCAAAGTCCAAACTTTGTTCTCATATATGGATCCCATCTCAGATTTCATGGCTTCAAGCCACTTTGCGGAATCTCGGCTCACCATCGCTTCTTCATAGTTCGTAGGCTCGTCATGGTCAAGTAACATGACCTCCAGAACAGGATTACTGTACCACTCTGGTGCGGTTCTCACTCTGGTTTACCTACGAGATTCGGTAGTAACTTGATCTAAAGTTACATGATCATCATCATTAGCTTCCTCACTAATTGGTGTAGTAGTCACAGGAACAGATTTCTGTGATGAACTACTTTCCAATAAGGGAGAAGGTACAATTACCTTATCAAGTTCTACTTTCTTCCCACTCACTTCTTTCGAGAGAAACTCCTTCTCCAGAAAGTTTCCGAATTTAGCAACAAAAGTCTTGCCTTCGGATCTGTGATAGAAGGTGTATCCAATAGTTTCCTTTGGATATCCTATGAAGATGCACTTCTCCTATTTGAGTTTTGAGCTTATCGGGATGAAACTTTTTCATATAAGCATCGCAACCCCAAACTTTAAGAAACGACAACTTTGGTCTCTTGCCAAACCATAGTTCATAAGGCGTCGTCTCGACGGATATAGATGGTGCCCCTTTTTTAACGTGAATGCAGCTGTCTCTAATGCATGACCCCAAAAACAATAGTGGTAAATCGGTAAGAGACATCATAGATTGCACTATATCCAATAAAGTACGGTTATGACGTTCGCACACACCATTATGCTGTGGTGTTCCAGGTGGCATGAGTAGTGAAACTATTTCACATTGTTTTTAACTGAAGGCCAAACTCGTAACTCAAATACTTTTCTCTACGATCAGATCATAGAAACTTTATTTTCTTGTTACGATGATTTTTCACTTCACTCTGTAATTCTTTGAACTTTTCAAATGTTTCAGACTTATGTTTCATCAAGTAGATATACTCATATCTGCTCAAATCATCTGTGAAGATCAGAAAATAATGATACCTGTCGCGAGCCTCAATATTCACCGGACCACATACATCAGTATGTATGATTTCCAACAAATCTGTTGCTCGCTCCATTGTTCCGAAGAACAGAGTCTTAGTCATCTTGCCCATGAGGCATGGTTCGCAAGCATCAACTGATTCATAATCAAGTGATTCCAAAAGCCCATCAGCATGGAGTTTCTTCATGCGCTTTATACCAATATGACCTAAACGGCAGTGCTACTAATAAGTTGCACTATCATTATTAACTTTGCATCTTTTGGTTTCAATATTATGATTATGTGTATCACTACGATCGAGATCCAACGAACTATTTTCATTGGGTGTGTAACCATATAAGGTTTTATTCATGTAAACAGAACAACAATTTATTCTCTTACTTAAATGAATAACCGTATTACAATAAACATGATCAAATCATATTCATGCTCAACGCAAACGCCAAATAACACTTATTTAGGTTCAACACTAATCCCGAAATTATGGGGAGTGTGCGATGATGATCATATCAATCTTGGAACCACTTCCAACACACATCGTCACTTTACCCTTAACTAGTCTCTGTTTATTCTGCAACTCCCGTTTCGAGTTACTAATCTTAGCAACTGAACTAGTATCAAATACTGAGGGTTTGCTATAAACACTAGTAAAGTACACATCGATAACATGTATATCAAATATACTTATGTTCACTCTGCCATCCTTCTTATCCACCAATCACTTGGGGTAATTCCACTTCCAGTGACCAGTCCCTTTGAAGTAGAAGCACTTAGTCTCAGGCTTAGGATCAGACTTGGGCTTCTTCACTTGAGCAGCAAATTGCTTGCCGTTCTTCTTGAAGTTCCCCTTCTTCCCTTTGCCCTTTTCTTGAAACTAGTGGTCTTGTCAACCATCAACACTTGATGTTTTCTTGATTTCTACTTTCGTTGATTTCAGCATCACGAAGAGCTTAGGAATTACTTTTGTCATCCCTTGCATATTATAGTTCATCACGAAGTTCTACTAACTTGGTCATGGTGACTAGAGAATTCTGTCAATCACTATCTTATCTGGAAGATTAACTCCCACTTGATTCAAGCGATTGTAGTATCCAGACAATCTGAGCACATGCTCACTAGTTGAGCGATTCTCCTCCATCTTTTAGCTATAGAACTTATTGGAGACTTCATATCTCTCAACTCGGGTATTTGCTTGAAATATTATCTTCAACTCCTGGAACATCTCATATGGTCCATGACGTTCAAAACGTCTTTGAAGTCCCGATTCTAAGCCATTAAGCATGGTGCACTAAACTATCAAGTAGTCATCATATTGAGCTAGCCAAACGTTCATAACGTCTGCATCTGCTCCTACAATAGGTCTGTCACCTAGCGGTGCATCAAGGACATATTTTTTCTGTGCAGCAATGAGGATAAACCTCAGATCACGGATCCAATCCGCATCATTGCTACTAACATCTTTCAACATAATTTTCTCTAGGAACATATCAAAATAAACACAGGGAAGCAACAACGCGAGCTATTGATCTATAACATAATTTGCAAAATACTACCAGGACTAAGTTCATGATAAATTTAAGTTCAATTTAATCATATTACTTAAGAACTCCCACTTAGATGGACATCCCTCTAATCCTCTAAGTGATCACGTGATCCAAATCAACTAAACCATAACCGATCATCACGTGAGATGGAGTAGTTTTCAATGGTGAACATCGTTATGTTGATCATATCTACTATATGATTCACGCTCGACCTTTCGGTCTCCATGTTCCGAGGCCATATCTGTATATGCTTGGCTCGTCAAGTATAACCTGAGTATTCCGCGTGTGCAACTGTTTTGCACCCGTTGTATTTGAACGTAGAGCCTATCACACCCGATCATCACGTGGTGTCTCAGCACGAAGAACTTTTGCAACGGTGCATACTCAGGGAGAACACTTCTTGATAATTTAGTGAGAGATCATCTTATAATGCTACCGTCAATCAAAGCAAGATAAGATGCATAAAAAGATAAACATCACATGCAATCAATATAAGTGATATGATATGGCCATCATCATCTTGTGCTTTGTGATCTCCATCTCTGAAGCACCGTCATGATCACCATCGTCACCGGAGACACCTTGATTTCCATCGTAGCATCGTTGTCATCTCGCCAATCTTATGCTTCTACGACTATCACTACCGTTTAGTAATAAAGTAAAGCATTACATCGCGATTGCATTGCATACAATAAAGCGACAACCATATGGCTCCTGCCAGTTGCCGATAACTCGGTTACAAAACATGATCATCTCATACAATAAAATCAGCATCATGCCTTGACCATATCACATCACAACATGCCCCGCAAAAACAAGTTAGACATCCTCTACTTTGTTGTTGCAAGTTTTACGTGGCTGCTACGGGCTTAAGTAAGAACTCATCTCACCTACGCATCAAAACCACAACGATAGTTCGTCAAATAGACTCCGTTTTAACCTTCTCAAGGACCGGGCGTAGCCACACTTGGTTCAACTAAAGTTGGAGAGACAGTCTTCCGCAAGCCATCTATGTGCAAAGCACGTCGAGGGAACCGGTCTTGCGTAAGGTTGGTCCGGATCGTCTCGTCCAACAATACCGCCGAACCAAAGTATGACATGCTGGTAGGCAGTATGACTTGTATCGCCCACAACTCACTTGTGTTCTACTCATGCAAATAACATCAAACAATAAAACCTAGGCTCGGATGCCACTGTTGGGAAACGTAGTAATTTCGAAAATTTTCCTACGCACACGCAAGATCATGGTGATGCATAGCAACGAGAGGGGAGAGTGTTGTCTACGTACCAACGCAGACCGACTGCGGAAGCGATCACACAACATAGAGGAAGTAGTCGTACGTCTTCTTCTCAATCCGACCGATCCAAGCACCGTTACTCCGGCACCTCCGAGTTCTTAGCACACGTTCAGCTCGATGACGATCCTCGGGCTCCGATCCAGCAAAGCGTCGAGGAAGAGTTCCGTCAGCACGACGGCGTGGTGACGATCTTGAAGTACTACCGACGCAGGGCTTCGCCTAAGCACTGCAACGGTATGATCGAGGTGGAATTTGGTGGCAGGGGGCACCGCACACGGCTAAGGAACGATCTCAAGGATCAACTTGTGTGTCTATGGGGTGCCCCCTGCCCCTGTATATAAAGGATGGAGGAGGAGGAGGCCGGCCAAGGCATAGGGTGCGGCCAGGATGGGAGTCCTACTAGGACTCCAAGTCCTAGTAGGAGTCCACCAAAAGGGGAGGAAGGGAGAAGGAATAGGAGGAGAAGGAGAGGTGGCCGGCCCCCTTTTCCCTAGTCCAATTCGGACCAAAGGGGAGGGGGGGCGCAGCACCCTTTTCCTCTTCCCACTAAAGCCCATCAAGGCCCATTACTCTTCCCCGTATTTCCGTAACTCCCCGGTACCTCCGAAAATACCCGAATCACTCGGAACCTTTCCGATGTCCGAATATAGTCGTCCAATATATCGATCTTTACGTCTCGACCATTTCGAGACTCCTCGTCATGTCCTCGATCTCATCCGGGACTCCGAACTCCTTCGGTACATCAAAACTCATAAACTCATAATATAACTGTCATCGAAACCTTAAGCGTGCGGACCCTACGGTTCGAGAACAATGTAGACATGACCGAGACACGTCTCCGGTCAATAACCAATAGCGGGACCTGGATGCCCATATTGGCTCCTACATATTCTACGAAGATCTTTATCGGTCAGACCGCATAACAACATACGTTGTTCCCTTTGTCATCGGTATGTTACTTGCCCGAGATTCGATCGTCGGTATCCAATACCTAGTTCAATCTCGTTACCGGCAAGTCTCTTTACTCGTTCCGTAATACATCATCTCACAACTAACATATTAGTTGCAGTGCTTGCAAGGCTTATGTGATGTGCATTACCGAGAGGGCCCAGAGATACCTCTCTGACATTCGGAGTGACAAATCCCAATCTCGAAATACGCCAACCCAACATCTACCTTTGGAGACACCTGCAGTACTCCTTTATAATCACCCAGTTACGTTGTGACGTTTGGTAGCACCCAAAGTGTTCCTCCGGTAAATGGGAGTTGCATAATCTCATAGTCATAGGAACATGTATAAGTCATGAAGAATAGCAACAGCAACATACTAAACGATCGGGTGCTAAGCTAATGAAATGGGTCATGTCAATCAGATCATTCAACTAATGATGTGACCTCGTTAATCAAATAACAACTCTTTGTTCATGGTTAGGAGACATAACCATCTTTGATCAACGAGCTAGTCAAGTAGAGGCATACTAGTGACACTCTGTTTGTCTATGTATTCACACATGTATTATGTTTCCGGTTAATACAATTCTAGCATGAATAATAAACATTTATCATGATATAAGGAAATAAATAATAACTTTATTATTGCCTCTAGGGCATATTTCCTTTCAGTCTCCCACTTGCACTAGAGTCAATAATCTAGTTCACATCGCCATGTGATTTAGCAGCAATAGTTCACATCACCATGTGATTAACACCCATAGTTCACATCGTCATGTGACCAACACTCAAAGGGTTTACTAGAGTCAGTAATCTAGTTCACATCTCTATGTGATTAACACCCAAAGAGTACTAAGGTGTGATCATGTTTTGCTTGTGAGATAATTTTAGTCAACGGGTCTGTCACATTCAGATCCGTAAGTATTTTGCAAAATTCTATGTATATAATGCTCTGCATGGAGATACTCTAGCTAATTGCTCCCACTTTCAATATGTATCCAGATTGAGACTTTAGATTCATCTGGATCAGTGTCAAAAAACTTGCATTGACGTAACCCTTTACGACGAACCTTTTTGTCACGTCCATAATCGAGAAACATATCCTTATTTCACTAAGGATAATTCTGACCGCTGTCCAGTGATCTACTCCTAGATCACTATTGTACTCCCTTGCCAAATCAGTGCAGGGTATACAATAAATCTGGTACACAGCATGGCATACTTTATAGAATCTATGAATGAGGCATAGGAATGACTTTCATTCTCTTTCTATCTTCTGCCGTGGTCGGGCTTTGAGTCTTTACTCAACTTCACACCTTGTAACACAGGCAAGAATCTTTTTCTTTGACTGTTCCATTTTGAACTACTTCAAAATCTTGTCAAGGTATGTACTTATTGAAAAACTTATCAAGCGTCTTGATCTATCTCTATAGATCTTGAAGCTCAATATGTAAGCAGCTTTACCGAAGTCTTTCTTTGAAAAACTCCTTTCAAACACTCCTTTTATGCTTTACAGAATAATTCTACATTATTTCCGATCAACAATATGTCATTCACATATGCTTATCAGAAATGCTGTAGTGCTCCCACTCACTTTCTCGTAAATACAGGCTTCACCGCAAGTCTGTATAAAACTATATGCTTTGATCAACTCATCAAAGCGTATATTCCAACTCCGAGATGTTTGCACCAGTCCACAGATAGATCGCTGGAGCTTGCATATTTAGTTAACACCTTTAGGATCGACAAAACCTTCTAGTTGCATCGTATACAACTCTTCTTTAGCAAATCCATTAAGGAATGCAGTTTTGTTTATCCCTTTGCCAGATTTCATAAAATGCGGCAATTGCTAACATGATTCGGACAGACTTAAGCATAGATACGAGTGAGAAAATCTCATCGTAGTCAACACCTTGAACTTGTCGAAAACCTTTTGCGACAATTCTAGCTTTGTAGATAGTAACACTACTATCAGCGTCCGTCTTCCTCTTGAAGATCCATTTATTTTCTATGGCTTGCTGATCAACGGGCAAGTCAACCAAAGTCCAAACTTTGTTCTCATATATGGATCCCATCTCAGATTTCATGGCTTCAAGCCACTTTGCGGAATCTCGGCTCACCATCGCTTCTTCATAGTTCGTAGGCTCGTCATGGTCAAGTAACATGACCTCCAGAACAGGATTACTGTACCACTCTGGTGCGGTTCTCACTCTGGTTTACCTACGAGATTCGGTAGTAACTTGATCTAAAGTTACATGATCATCATCATTAGCTTCCTCACTAATTGGTGTAGTAGTCACAGGAACAGATTTCTGTGATGAACTACTTTCCAATAAGGGAGAAGGTACAATTACCTTATCAAGTTCTACTTTCTTCCCACTCACTTCTTTCGAGAGAAACTCCTTCTCCAGAAAGTTTCCGAATTTAGCAACAAAAGTCTTGCCTTCGGATCTGTGATAGAAGGTGTATCCAATAGTTTCCTTTGGATATCCTATGAAGATGCACTTCTCCTATTTGAGTTTTGAGCTTATCGGGATGAAACTTTTTCATATAAGCATCGCAACCCCAAACTTTAAGAAACGACAACTTTGGTCTCTTGCCAAACCATAGTTCATAAGGCGTCGTCTCGACGGATATAGATGGTGCCCCTTTTTTAACGTGAATGCAGCTGTCTCTAATGCATGACCCCAAAAACAATAGTGGTAAATCGGTAAGAGACATCATAGATTGCACTATATCCAATAAAGTACGGTTATGACGTTCGCACACACCATTATGCTGTGGTGTTCCAGGTGGCATGAGTAGTGAAACTATTTCACATTGTTTTTAACTGAAGGCCAAACTCGTAACTCAAATACTTTTCTCTACGATCAGATCATAGAAACTTTATTTTCTTGTTACGATGATTTTTCACTTCACTCTGTAATTCTTTGAACTTTTCAAATGTTTCAGACTTATGTTTCATCAAGTAGATATACTCATATCTGCTCAAATCATCTGTGAAGATCAGAAAATAATGATACCTGTCGCGAGCCTCAATATTCACCGGACCACATACATCAGTATGTATGATTTCCAACAAATCTGTTGCTCGCTCCATTGTTCCGAAGAACAGAGTCTTAGTCATCTTGCCCATGAGGCATGGTTCGCAAGCATCAACTGATTCATAATCAAGTGATTCCAAAAGCCCATCAGCATGGAGTTTCTTCATGCGCTTTATACCAATATGACCTAAACGGCAGTGCTACTAATAAGTTGCACTATCATTATTAACTTTGCATCTTTTGGTTTCAATATTATGATTATGTGTATCACTACGATCGAGATCCAACGAACTATTTTCATTGGGTGTGTAACCATATAAGGTTTTATTCATGTAAACAGAACAACAATTTATTCTCTTACTTAAATGAATAACCGTATTACAATAAACATGATCAAATCATATTCATGCTCAACGCAAACGCCAAATAACACTTATTTAGGTTCAACACTAATCCCGAAATTGTGGGGAGTGTGCGATGATGATCATATCAATCTTGGAACCACTTCCAACACACATCGTCACTTTACCCTTAACTAGTCTCTGTTTATTCTGCAACTCCCGTTTCGAGTTACTAATCTTAGCAACTGAACTAGTATCAAATACTGAGGGTTTGCTATAAACACTAGTAAAGTACACATCGATAACATGTATATCAAATATACTTATGTTCACTCTGCCATCCTTCTTATCCACCAATCACTTGGGGTAATTCCACTTCCAGTGACCAGTCCCTTTGAAGTAGAAGCACTTAGTCTCAGGCTTAGGATCAGACTTGGGCTTCTTCACTTGAGCAGCAAATTGCTTGCCGTTCTTCTTGAAGTTCCCCTTCTTCCCTTTGCCCTTTTCTTGAAACTAGTGGTCTTGTCAACCATCAACACTTGATGTTTTCTTGATTTCTACTTTCGTTGATTTCAGCATCACGAAGAGCTTAGGAATTACTTTTGTCATCCCTTGCATATTATAGTTCATCACGAAGTTCTACTAACTTGGTCATGGTGACTAGAGAATTCTGTCAATCACTATCTTATCTGGAAGATTAACTCCCACTTGATTCAAGCGATTGTAGTATCCAGACAATCTGAGCACATGCTCACTAGTTGAGCGATTCTCCTCCATCTTTTAGCTATAGAACTTATTGGAGACTTCATATCTCTCAACTCGGGTATTTGCTTGAAATATTATCTTCAACTCCTGGAACATCTCATATGGTCCATGACGTTCAAAACGTCTTTGAAGTCCCGATTCTAAGCCATTAAGCATGGTGCACTAAACTATCAAGTAGTCATCATATTGAGCTAGCCAAACGTTCATAACGTCTGCATCTGCTCCTACAATAGGTCTGTCACCTAGCGGTGCATCAAGGACATATTTTTTCTGTGCAGCAATGAGGATAAACCTCAGATCACGGATCCAATCCGCATCATTGCTACTAACATCTTTCAACATAATTTTCTCTAGGAACATATCAAAATAAACACAGGGAAGCAACAACGCGAGCTATTGATCTATAACATAATTTGCAAAATACTACCAGGACTAAGTTCATGATAAATTTAAGTTCAATTTAATCATATTACTTAAGAACTCCCACTTAGATGGACATCCCTCTAATCCTCTAAGTGATCACGTGATCCAAATCAACTAAACCATAACCGATCATCACGTGAGATGGAGTAGTTTTCAATGGTGAACATCGTTATGTTGATCATATCTACTATATGATTCACGCTCGACCTTTCGGTCTCCATGTTCCGAGGCCATATCTGTATATGCTTGGCTCGTCAAGTATAACCTGAGTATTCCGCGTGTGCAACTGTTTTGCACCCGTTGTATTTGAACGTAGAGCCTATCACACCCGATCATCACGTGGTGTCTCAGCACGAAGAACTTTTGCAACGGTGCATACTCAGGGAGAACACTTCTTGATAATTTAGTGAGAGATCATCTTATAATGCTACCGTCAATCAAAGCAAGATAAGATGCATAAAAAGATAAACATCACATGCAATCAATATAAGTGATATGATATGGCCATCATCATCTTGTGCTTTGTGATCTCCATCTCTGAAGCACCGTCATGATCACCATCGTCACCGGAGACACCTTGATCTCCATCGTAGCATCGTTGTCATCTCGCCAATCTTATGCTTCTACGACTATCACTACCGTTTAGTAATAAAGTAAAGCATTACATCGCGATTGCATTGCATACAATAAAGCGACAACCATATGGCTCCTGCCAGTTGCCGATAACTCGGTTACAAAACATGATCATCTCATACAATAAAATCAGCATCATGCCTTGACCATATCACATCACAACATGCCCCGCAAAAACAAGTTAGACATCCTCTACTTTGTTGTTGCAAGTTTTACGTGGCTGCTACGGGCTTAAGTAAGAACTCATCTCACCTACGCATCAAAACCACAACGATAGTTCGTCAAATAGACTCCGTTTTAACCTTCTCAAGGACCGGGCGTAGCCACACTTGGTTCAACTAAAGTTGGAGAGACAGTCTTCCGCAAGCCATCTATGTGCAAAGCACGTCGAGGGAACCGGTCTTGCGTAAGGTTGGTCCGGATCGTCTCGTCCAACAATACCGCCGAACCAAAGTATGACATGCTGGTAGGCAGTATGACTTGTATCGCCCACAACTCACTTGTGTTCTACTCATGCAAATAACATCAAACAATAAAACCTAGGCTCGGATGCCACTGTTGGGAAACGTAGTAATTTCGAAAATTTTCCTACGCACACGCAAGATCATGGTGATGCATAGCAACGAGAGGAGAGAGTGTTGTCTACGTACCAACGCAGACCGACTGCGGAAGCGATCACACAACATAGAGGAAGTAGTCGTACGTCTTCTTCTCAATCCGACCGATCCAAGCACCGTTACTCCGGCACCTCCGAGTTCTTAGCACACGTTCAGCTCGATGACGATCCTCGGGCTCCGATCCAGCAAAGCGTCGAGGAAGAGTTCCGTCAGCACGACGGCGTGGTGACGATCTTGAAGTACTGCCGACGCAGGGCTTCGCCTAAGCACTGCAACGGTATGATCGAGGTGGAATTTGGTGGCAGGGGGCACCGCACACGGCTAAGGAACGATCTCAAGGATCAACTTGTGTGTCTATGGGGTGCCCCCTGCCCCTGTATATAAAGGATGGAGGAGGAGGAGGCCGGCCAAGGCATAGGGTGCGGCCAGGATGGGAGTCCTACTAGGACTCCAAGTCCTAGTAGGAGTCCACCAAAAGGGGAGGAAGGGAGAAGGAATAGGAGGAGAAGGAGAGGTGGCCGGCCCCCTTTTCCCTAGTCCAATTCGGACCAAAGGGGAGGGGGGGCGCAGCACCCTTTTCCTCTTCCCACTAAAGCCCATCAAGGCCCATTACTCTTCCCCGTATTCCCGTAACTCCCCGGTACCTCCGAAAATACCCGAATCACTCGGAACCTTTCCGATGTCCGAATATAGTCGTCCAATATATCGATCTTTACGTCTCGACCATTTCGAGACTCCTCGTCATGTCCCCGATCTCATCCAGGACTCCGAACTCCTTAGGTACATCAAAACTCATAATATAACTGTCATCGAAACCTTAAGCGTGCGGACCCTACGGTTCGAGAACAATGTAGACATGACCGAGACACGTCTCCGGTCAATAACCAATAGCGGGACCTGGATGCCCATATTGGCTCCTACATATTCTACGAAGATCTTTTTCGGTCAGACCGCATAACAACATACGTTGTTCCCTTTGTCATCGGTATGTTACTTGCCCGAGATTCGATCGTCGGTATCCAATACCTAGTTCAATCTCGTTACCGGCAAGTCTCTTTACTCGTTCCGTAATACATCATCTCACAACTAACATATTAGTTGCAGTGTTTGCAAGGCTTATGTGATGTGCATTACCGAGAGGGCCCAGAGATACCTCTCCGACATTCGGAGTGACAAATCCCAATCTCGAAATACGCCAACCCAACATCTACCTTTGGAGACACCTGTAGTACTCCTTTATAATCACCCAGTTACGTTGTGACGTTTGGTAGCACCCAAAGTGTTCCTCCGGTAAACGGGAGTTGCATAATCTCATAGTCATAGGAATATGTATAAGTCATGAAGAATAGCAACAGCAACATACTAAACGATCGGGTGCTAAGCTAATGAAATGGGTCATGTCAATCAAATCATTCAACTAATGATGTGACCTCGTTAATCAAATAACAACTCTGTGTTCATGGTTAGGAAACATAACCATCTTTGATCAACGAGCTAGTCAAGTAGAGGCATACTAGTGACACTCTGTTTGTCTATGTATTCACACATGTATTATGTTTCTGGTTAATACAATTCTAGCATGAATAATAAACATTTATCATGATATAAGGAAATAAATAATAACTTTATTATTGCCTCTAGGGCATATTTCCTTTCAGTTTGGGCTATTGTGTGTGTTGGTTTGCAAGGTGACTTCTTTGATGGGAGAGAACCGAACCGTGAAGCTACCGCGGATGAGTTGAAGTTGTTGCAATACAATGCTCAAGCTTGTGATATTCTCTTCAACGGATTATGCCCCGAAGAATTCAACAAAATCAGCCATCTTGAGAATGCAAAGGAAATTTGGGACACTTTGATTGATATGCACGAAGGTACCGACTCCATCAAGGAATCCAAGTTGGATGTGCTTCAAAGCCAACTTGACAAGTTCAAAATGAAGGATGGTGAAGGTGTCGCTGAAATGTACTCTAGGCTTGCTCTCATCACAAATCAGATTGCCGGCTTAGGAAGTGAAGAGATGACCGATAGATTCATCATCAAGAAGATCCTAAGAGCCTTGGATGGAAAATATGATACCGTGTGCACGTTGATCCAAATGATGCCCAACTACAAAGATCTCAAGCCAACGGACGTGATTGGAAGAATTGTTGCTCATGAGATGTCACTTAAGGATAAAGAGGAACTTCACAACAAATCAAGTGGTGCCTACAAAGCCTCATGTGAAGCCCCTACATCATCAAGTGAGAGACAAAACTTCAATGAAGAATTGATCTTAATGGTGAAGAACTTCAACAAGTTCTACAAGAGTAAAAACAAAGATAGAAGCTTCAAGTCAAGGTCCTATAATGACAACAGATCTTCTAGTCGAGAGCGAACCTGCTACAATTGTGGAAGACCCGGACACTATTCCAACGAGTGTACGGCTCCCTACAAGAGAAGAGAAGATTCTCCAAAAAGAAGAAGCAAAGATTCACCACCAAGAGAGAGAAGGAGTAGAGATAATCGTTATGAACGAAGGTACTCACGGATAAGCAAGGATTCGGAAAGGAAGGAAAAATCATCAAGGAGCTACACAAAACGAAGACATCAAGCTCATGTTGGTGAATGGGTATCCGGTTCCGACTCCGACAGCCACTCCGAAAGAAGTTATCACTCCGACTCCGAAGATACTCAAGATGAAGGTGTTGCCGGCCTAGCACTTGTGTCATCCAACTCCTACGACATATTTGATTCACCAAATGAAGGAATTGGAAGATGCTTCATGGCCAAAGGTCCTAAGGTAATACACCCCGAGTATGTTGATTTTAATAGTGATGAAGATGACTTGTTAGGCGATGATGATTTGCTTGTTGACAACTCTAGTGATGAATACTATGATGAAACGTCAATTAATCATGCTAATCAAGATAAAACGAATGACAATGATAAGGAGAAGATTGAGGCTCTAACTAAAGAACTAAACACTCTTAAGTTAGCTCATGAAACTATCTTCGAAGATCATCGAGAACTTTTAAGAGCTCATGAGAAATTATGCTTTGAAAAGCTCAATCTTGAGCAAGAGCATGAGTTTTTAAAAGCAATCAATGATGATCTCCGCAAGAAAAGTTCTTCTTACATTGCCAAGCGTTTACTCTTATCCACTTACATGCCTCAAGTCAAATCTAGTAACAAGAACAAGAAAGATTCTTCCTCTAGTAGTAACAATGATCATGCTAAATCCAATATTGTTGCTTCTAGTAGTTCTCTTGATTCCACTAATGATTCTCTTAGCCAAGTTACACTTGAGCAAGAAAATAGCTTACTGAAGGGAATTATAGAGAAAGGAGTGTACAAAATTCTTGCCGGGAGTAAGCAATTCGAGGAAATTGTGCGCAAGCAAGGAATGCACCGGAAGAATCAAGGTGTTGGTTTTGAACGAAAGTTCAATGCCAATGGAGTTGAGTGGGAAGAAGATCAATACCCCAAGACAAAGTTTGTTTCTCAACAAGAGAAGTATGATACTTCCTTCAAGGGGACACAAGCTCAAGATGATCTTCCACCACAAGACTACAAGCAAAAAGGCAAGGACAAGCTTCAAGAGGAAATTGATGCATTTGAAGAAGCTCCTAATACCTTAGTCAAGTGGATTACCAAGACTACTTCAAGTTCCACTTCGTCAAGTACAACTACAACTCCAAGGATTCCCATCAAGATGATGAGGATCCAAAAGAAGAAGAACTAGAGAGTTCTTGAGGGTGACTCCGCCAACATACTTCACTCTTATCATTTTGGCAAGAACAAGTGCAATCAACTTCCACATCTTGCACTAGTTCAAGGAGTCACAAACCCTCTTGTTGGTAAGACAAGGGACAAGGTAACCTAAAAGTTTTCATGGACATCATCTTGTGTGTGCATCACTCTATGTCTATGGATATCCTTGTTTGTTCCTTGTGGGACTAACCCATGTAGGTATTGAAAGTGCAATTCACTCAAATGGATAGCTCCAAGTGATCTACATCAACATTGAGCATCCACATCTTCAACATCTACATGAAGTCATCATCGACAAAACCCAAGGTTAGTTCATCCCTCTTAGGGGGGATATCACATCTAGGGGGAGCTTTACTCTAAGACTTGAGCTAGAGCAACTCTAAAGATGTGAACACAACAATGCTTTATGTAAAAGTGGTAACCCCACTTGATCTTAAACGATGAGTATGACCTATGATCGAGTGTTCTCACTTGACTCCTAAGTCAATATACTCATATATAGATGACCTAGTCATCGCAAATTGCTTGATAGATGCTAGAATTGGTTCTGCATGCTTTGTCACATATTTCATTTGCCATCTTATTGTGTGAGCATGTTGGTTGCATATTTTACTCATTCGAGGACATCCACTTGTTGCTTTGATTGTTTGGCTTTATTTCTTTTTGCCAAGTGGATGGACAAGAATGCCTAAGAACCTCCTCTAGCTATCTATGCTTTTCTCGTCTCAAACTCTATTCATGCTACATCACAAAATTTGATCAAGTCAGATTCGAACCACTCTGTGTGAGGAGCGCTCGGAGTCCCCGATTCGTCATAGACTTAAACTTCCAAAAACTCTTTGTGATTCTCGGTCTGACCGATTCCCCACTTTCGGTCCTACCGAGATCATTAAGTTGATCTAGGTTTTCGATCTCGGTGCAAGCGATTTGAACATTTCGGTCACACCGAGTTGCAGTAACTGCTCGCAGTTATGCATCTCGGTGCCACCGAGTTGTTACACTCGGTCACACCGATAGGGTCGGGCTATATATAGTCACGGGCAAAAATTTGGAAATTTCTCCGAACCCCTTCGCCCGCGCGATAGCCTACTCTGCCAACTTGGTCTCCTGATCGTGTCCTCGCCGCCAGCAGCCTCCTGTCGCTGGTCTCCGTCGCCGTCAACGGGAATTCTACCCCGCCGTTGCCGCCGTAGCGAGTCTCCGCCGCACTAGGGTATGGACTCGATCTTTGTACTATTCTCCAATCCGATTCCTAGCACATTGTGATCATCATGATTCTTGCCACATTTGATAAACTCCTATCCAGTCAATGAACTCGTAGATTAGGTTTAATTCGAAAATTTTAGGGTTAGGTTTCCACCGAAACCATCTCAGACCCACCGAGTTGAAAAACTCGATCCCACCGATTTGGCTTATGCCATTGCACAAGTGAGACTCCGTCTGACCGAGAATTACATATCTGTGTGACCAATTTTGGAATTCTGTGAAACCCTAGCAGTCTCGGTGCCACCGAACTGTGACTCAGTCTGACCGAGTTCACTAGTTTAGGTTCCAAAACTGCTTCGGTATCACCGAGTTTAAAAATCGGTAGATCCGAGATGCTTTCAGTGGGAAACTAAAACTAAGTTTTTGGATTATTCTTTTGCAAAAATCTCTGCATTTTGTGATGCTCATCTACTCTATCTCGTCTATAACCTATTCACAGGGTCAGCAGTCAGAGTTTGCATCATGTCAGACCAAAGTGATAGCCAGAACCTGTCAGAACAGCAAGTGCAGCTGAGTGAGGGCACTAGTCCCTCAAGTTCCTCAGACGATAGCAGTAGGAGCACCCCTAGCAATCTGCCTAAGGCTGCCACACGACAGAGAAAGAAGAGAACCTCAGACTCAGAAGATGAGGATTATGTGGCAGAAGAGGAAGCAACCTCCAAGAGAGTTGAGCCAGCACAGGGTACAAAGCCAGGGTTGAAGTTCAAAAGGCCAGCAGGCAGGCAGCCTATGTCCAAGGCAAGAGCTTCAACTGAGAAGCCCACTCCCATTGAGACAGTTGCTGCTGAGGGCAAGAAGAGGAAAGAAAGGGTGAAGAAAACTGTAGCCAGAGTGCTTGGCAAGGCTTCCATCATGGAAGATGAGGAGGAAGAAGAAGAGGTGGCTGCACCAGCACCAAAAGCACCCAAGCTGATGGGTGATGCCATAAGGTCAGGGGGAGCTGCTTCCAAGGCCAAGCCTGCTCCAAAGCCCAAGCCAAAGAGGAATACAAGAAGCATCCCAGCTGCTGAGAAGAACAAGGCCCAGTGCCTGAAGTTGCAGAAGAAGAGGAAGAGAATGTCCTTAGAAAGCTCAAGCCCAAGATCCCAGACCACAACGATGCTCATCCTATGGCTGAGGATATGAAACTCAGGAGAGATTCAGGGCTCCGGAAGTGGAGAGAAGCAGATCCGTATGCTTCAAGGAGAAGGACTGCAGTGGACTACAGGTTTCATACTAAGGAGCAGCAAGACTTCTATGAGACAGTGCTGCTAGACAAGAAGCCCATTGTCTGTGACATGAGATGGTTCGATTGGCAATATATCAAGGATAACGAGGAGTACTTCCCTGGAGTGCAGGACAACTTCAAGGCGTGTGGAGTAGAGGACTTTGTTGGGCAGAAGCTCACAAAGTGGAATGAGGAACTCATCATGCAGTTCTACTCCACAACCCACTTTTATCCAGATGGTAGGATAACTTGGATGTCAGAGGGTACGAGGTACCAGTCCACAGTTGCTGAATGGGCTCAGCTGATAAATGCCCCAGAGGAGTAAGCAGATGACTTGAACGTTTATGCTAAGAAGAAGATGGACCACAACTCCATGTCCAACATGTACAAGGAGATTCCAAATGAAGCACTTGACACTTCCAAGTTTGGCTCAGTACATTATCTTCTATCAGGGCTGCCCACTATCAACTGGATACTAAGGCACACCTTATTGCCCAAGTCTGGAGATCACAAGATGATCAAAGGCCACGCGATCAACTTGCTTCATATCTTTGACGTGCCTCAGAAATTCAAAGTGATGAGCCTAATGGTAGAGACCATTAAGAGGACAGCAGCAGACCGGAAGAGGAGCTGTGGATATGCCCCACAGATTCAGGAGCTCATCAACTCCAAGATGGGCATGGGCATATACCTCTTGGACAAGGAACACCTGCCTATCCGTCCGGACTTTGAAGATAACCAAGTGGTCATGACTGAGAATGAGCCATCATCTGCCCAAGCACAAGCCAAGAAGGAGAAGGCTAAGAAGGAGAAAGCTGCCAAGATGCCTACTCAAGCGGAGGCATCTGAATATTTCCTGAAAACCAAACAAGAGCAGCTTGGTTACTTGATTGCATCCACCCTGCGGATTGAGCAAGGACTAGCCACCCTAACTCAAAACCAGGCAAGCTTAGAGAGGATCATGGAACAAAAGTTCTATGACTTGGATGTCAAAGTGACAGAGATTCAGTCTGCAGTAGAGCAGCTCCAGGATGACATGCAGGAGAGGAGAGGCAAGACTACAACTGATGCCTTTGCCAGAGTGCCCCGAGCTCCGAGGTCGTCTGCAGTGCCAGTTCCTGACACGAGGGCAACCGCCTCAGCTCCAGCCGCAGCATCAGCTCCAACTCCAGCATCTACTTCAGCTCCAGCGTCTACTTCAGCATCTACGGAAGCCTTCATCCTTGGAGTGATCCGGACTCCACCACCACCTGAAGATCAAGCCTAAGTGTCGACTTAGCACTATGCATTTTCTAGGAACTTTTTGGTAACTTGTTGCCAAAGAGGGAGAAAATGTATAGATCATAGGCTTCGAGAGAGAGTGTTGCTTTTATTCTCTCTTGTTTTATTTGGTGGTTTTTCGAACTTTGTTTGCTTTTGTGTGAGATACTACGTCATTATCTGTGTGAGACATCGATGATCATGTGTTTGATCATAAGCTACACTTAATGTTTGCTTAATACTATTTTTTATCCTATCTATCTCATGTGATCACTCACTATTCTTGGTGATGAGTGCATGTATTTCATTCTTATCATTTTAAGCGCTCCACCAAGATGTATGTGACATGGAAGAGTAACCCATGACTCTAACTCTTTGTGCATTTGCAGTCCAAAGCAAATTTTAAATATGCACAAATTTAGGGGGAGCTCTTACTTTTCACATACTTCTCAAAGCGACAATATATTTCATGCTTATTATCATTTGTCGAAGCTTTGATCTATATGTTGTCATCAATTACCAAAAAGGTGGAGATTGAAAGTGCAACTATCCCTAGGTGGTTTTGGTAATTCATAACAACATATAGCTCATTGAGCTAATGCTATTCCAAGATGATTATTTCAGGAAAGCTCAATGATTGGCAGGGCATGGATGTGAAAGTGGAACCCTCAAAATGCTAAGGACAAAGGATTGGCTCGAGCTCAAAAGCTCAAAACTCTTCATTTTATATTTTAGTGATCCAAGATCACATTGAGTCTTTAGGAAAAGCCAATACTATCAAGGAGGGATGAGGTGTTGCTTACTGAGCCTCTTGCTTCATGTGCTTAATGATATGCTCCAAAATCCTCAGCTACTTTCCCATATCCACAAATGACCTAAACCCTAAGCCAAACTCGGTCATACCGATTCTATCTATCTGGCGCCACCGAGTTTCATATGTCATAAGCCACTGCCAAACCCTAGCAATTCGGTCCTACCGATAGGGATCTCGGTCTCACCGAGATGGGGTTGCAAACTCTCTGTCTCCCTTTCGTAACTTTTCGGTCTCACCGAAAGAGTGAATCGGTCCCACCGAGATTGCAATGTAAACTCTGTGTCTCCCTTTTGTAACTTTTCGGTCTCATCGAAAGAGCAAATCGGTCCCACCGAGTTCACCTGACCAACTCTCTGGTTAGCTTATTACCAAACTCATTCTCACGGAGTTTGTGTAATCGGTCTCACCAAAATTACGTTATGCCCAAACCCTAACAGAATCGGTCCTACCGAGTTGCATGTCAGTCCCACCGAAAATCTCTAACGGTCACTAGGTTTACCTTTTCGTTCTGACCGAGTTTATTTATTCGGTCCCACCGAGATTGGTAGATTGTGTGTAACGGTTGGATTTTGTGTGGAGGCTATATATACCCCTCCACCTCCTCTTCATTCATGGAGGGAGCCATCAGAACACATACACCATTCCAACTCATTTGTTCTTAGAGAGAACCACCTACTCATGTGTTGAGACCAAGACATTCCATTCTTACCATATGAATCTTGATCTCTAGCCTTCCCCAAGTTGCTTTCCACTCAAACCTTCTTTCCACTAGATCCAAATCCTATGAGAGAGAGAGTTGAGTGTTGGGGAGACTATCATTTGAAGCACAAGAGCAAGGAGTTCATCATCAACACACCGTTTGTTACTTCTTGGAGAGTGGTGTCTCCTAGATTGGCTAGGTGTCACTTGGGAGCCTCCGAAAAGATTGTGGAGTTGAACCAAGGAGTTTGTAAGGGCAAGGAGATCGCCTACTTCGGGAAGATCTACCGCTAGTGAGGCAATTCCTTCGTGGGCGATGGCCATGGTGGGATAGAAAAGGTTGCTACTTCGTGGACCCTTCGTGGGTGGAGCCCTCCGTGGACTCGCGCAACCGTTACCCTTCGTGGGTTGAAGTCTCCATCAATGTGGATGTAGGATAGCACCACCTATCCGAACCACGGGAAAAACATCCGTGTCTCCAATTGCGTTTGAATCCTCCAAACCCTTCCCTTTACATTCTTGCAAGTTGCATGCTTTACTTTCCGCTGCCAATATAATCTTTGCATGCTTGCTTGAATTATGTGATGATTGCTTGACTTGTCCTAAAATAGCTAAAATCTGCCAAGAACTAAAATTGGGAAAAGGTAAGTTTTTATTTGGTCAAGTAGTCTAATCACCCCCCTCTAGACATACTTTCGATCCTACACTTCATCTCTTCATACTCTTGGGGTATCCCACATATCGAGATAAAACTCATACTTATTTTGTCCGAAGTCCACTCCGTGGAATATCATTATCCTTTCTAGGGGTCAAGGGTTATCACAGAGTACTACCACCCTTAAAATGCTCTAATTCTTCCATAGACCATACTTCTCATATCCTCAAAAATGGTCAAACTCTTTATTCATAGGGTAACAACTCATAAAATTCAAATCTTTACCAACGATGCTAACTTTATTGATTCTCCAATGATTTCGATCTCTTGATTTTCCATTACATGCCTCAATTCAACACCTCAATATTAAAAAGAAATGTTCTCACTACTACTACTATACTTCTCACAGACTCAACTATTTAGCACAAGTCTCCTTCTCCTTGGGGCATTCTCTGGCAAAATTCCCTGCTCCATTACAACGAAAACATATTACTTCTGACAAGTCTTGAGGTTTCCTTTTTGGGTAATCGCTGAAGTAGTGCCCTGACTCCTTGCACCTGAAACAGGTGATATGACTTAGGTCCTTCCTGGAATCCAATCTACTTCTCTTCCTGGACTTTTCCGTTCTAGTCAGGGCTTCTATTTCGTGTGGGTCATACTCTACTTCCTCTGTCGGGAATACTACTAGATCCCTATTCATACAATTCTGGGAGATGTGTCCTTCTTCTCCACATGAATAGCATGACTTGGTGCAGGGTTTAATTGGTTCTTCTTTGGGTGTGTCCCCAACATCTTCCTTCATCACGGGTCCTTCTAAAATTTCCATAAGGGCTCCTTTCTTTACTTCTTTCTTCTGTTGAATGGTTCTTTGTACCATGGGGTAAATGTGACACTCAGCAGGGTAGTGGGTAGTCCCTTTACACAAGAAACAAGTGATCTGCCTGGTTGGGCATTCTTCAGCTGTGTGACTTCCTTCACAGTTAGGGCATTCATCCTTGTGTTCTTTATGGTTGTGTCCTCTTTCTCCACAAAGCTTGCATGCACAAGGTTTCTTCATATCCTTTCCAGAAGGCTTCAATTTCTGGGACACAAACCGACACTTTAGCAGAGTCAACTTGAAATCTTTCCAAGTGGTTACTCCTTGTCATCCATTGATGGTTTGGTACATCCTCCACCAAGTAGCAGCACCTCTTTCAAAGCACTTGAAGAGCATGCAGGGCCATATCCTTTCCGTCTATAGGGTTATTCTGCATGTGATCCTCCATGTTCTGAATCCATCGGTCTGTCTCCAACTGACTCATCGGTCCAGAAAATACAAGCTCATCTCCATTCATCCTCTATTGGGTCCATGGGTTTTGGGGTGAGATAAAAGAGATAGAGAGGGATTCACACAATGAAAACAATAGTTTTGAAGAGACAGATTTTTATTTTGTGGCTGTCGGAAAAACATCAAACAAATGACAGCTCACAATTGTCGCATCTAACGTAGGTATATAACAGGGGTTTGGTCTTCTAAAGGTCAATAAATCTTCAAAATCACCAGACCCTTCAAGTCTTGCTCATGTCTCCGATGGATTTCTTCCGATCGTGCTTGTCCTTCTCAAATTCTTTTGCCAGATCATCTTTGTCGTCGCAAAGTCTATGGTGATGTCCTTTAATATTTCTGGAGTTGCGTTCCAACTTCTGGGTTTCAACATCCTTGACATGAACCATGGTC
This sequence comes from Triticum monococcum, assembly GCA_034509565.1. Classification (NCBI taxonomy): domain Eukaryota; kingdom Viridiplantae; phylum Streptophyta; class Magnoliopsida; order Poales; family Poaceae; genus Triticum; species Triticum monococcum. Next base: position 356,054,676 of record CM067845.1, on the reverse strand, counting down.
CTATTGTCCTTCAGTTCCTGACAAATCTCCGGTATCTCGAGGTTGTAGCTCCTCCATCTTGGCTACTTTCAGCTTCTGGTTCCTGAGTTCTTCACAAAATGCTTCCTTGTCTAATATGGCTTCCTGGAGCTCCATCTTAAAATTCTTGATGTACTACTCCAGATCTTGGTGATACACCGGCTAAGGTTAAAACTTCATCTTTTGCTAATAGATGCTCCATCAGCCTTCTACCATCCAATCCTTCCAAAGAAATGCATGCTTAGCTCAGCTCGGTGACCATAGTATCAATGGCGATGACATCACGGATAACCGTGTTTCTGCCCTTGTCATTGCCATGAGCTATCTTCCATAGTTGATATCTCCTGCCTTAGGGTTTTCTTGACAAAACTTTGAGTTCTCATGCTCCATGATCCGGTCTTTCTCCGATACAACTTGAGCTCGGGTATTAACGGCTTCCATAGTCTGAAAAAATTCCAATAGGGTAGCCTTCCTAGGTCATACAAATCTAGAAATTCTACAGGGCCTTCAAATTCTCCTAGTCTTCGGAGTCTTCAATCGTTGCAGTTTCCATTATTATAATGCACGATAAAATCCTCTTCATTCCGAAGTGGTCTTAGTTGTCTGATATCTTGTACTTCTTGGAGTGGTCTCATCAGTCGAATCTTCATGGTCAAAAGGGAAAAGGGGTATGGTCTCACTAAAAGGGAATATTTGAATAAGCTCAGAAGAGAAGAGAGGTAAAAGATCTTTTTCAAAAATGAAGTTGTGGAGAAAATCTTTCCTATGGGCTTGCCAGTTTCTAGGGGTCACGCCCTACAGTCAACATGTGCTCTGATACCATCTTGTAGCGACCCGACCTCAGACGGTCAAGCCTCTGTGCTTAAGTGTCATCCCTGGATCGGTATGCTGACACACACAGTACTCGAGAATTTATAACAGAGGTAAATCACATGTATAAAGTAACGTAAATACTATTACCTCAATCGATATAGCGGAAGTAACAAAGGTTGTGGATTCCCATCAACACCAACGACAAAGTTGAGTGTACAAATCGTAAACCTAACGTATTACTTACTCATCGTAAGATTCCTGCAACATGAGACGTTGCATCCACAAAGGGTCAGTACATTGAATGTACTGGCAAATTCACACCAGATGATAATGATGAATAATAGCTATCACTACAAGCATATTTGGCTGGTGGAAAAGCTCTATGGTTATAGTGTTTTTGCGAAAAGCCAATTTCTTCCTACTGCAAAGGAATATATTTCATTTAACTACAAAGTTTGTTGATAAAATATTGAGAAGGTTCATCCAACTCAATCCCAAATTAAAAGTTAACAACCCAACAAAATTAATTATATAGAGTGATGATATCAATATGATAATCCAAGAACCAGATTCTCAAGACGTCCATAACCGGGGACACGGCTAACCATGATTAGTTTGTACACTCTACATCAGTTTGCGCACTTTTCCCCACAAGACTCGATCTCCTCTATTGGATTTCTCGCACTACATGATGTTTGAGAAATGGATGACCAAGACACAGTCTTTCAGAAGCATTAACTCTTTACTCCGGATAGAGTATACCACCTACAACCCACTACCCGCTAGTCTATCTCTTCAAGAGCTTCACGCAAATTACTCAACTATGCTAGAGCTCATAATAGCTTGTGGCTGCACACGGAAGTTTCTAGCATGAATAATCTTATGATCTCTTTGAGCCTGGGTGGCATTCCATAGGGTGATCACATGGGTCCTCCGGGATCCCCTTGAGCAAACACTGGGTTCTCCAAGTGCCCGGGCAAGCCACTGGGTGCTCCAGGGTACCCCAACCAATCCACCCAGATGTGTATTAAAGTTGCCACCTTAAGTTGAACTATTAATTAATAACTCTCACATCTGTCATGAATTCTCTCAAACCAATCCACGTCTACGAGCATAGCATAGTAATATGAGCATAACATAAAGGTAACTCCCAGGGTTTGAATGCAGGGCAATAGGTTCCTACTTCATCAACTACTTCCCGATACCCACATGTTATCAATTCCTAACCATGCAATGTTTGAGGGTGAAACTAATGCATAAAAACCGGGTATGAAAGGGATATGATCAAAGTGTGAACTTGCCTTGTACTGTTGATGAAGATGATTCGCACTCATAACTCTTCATAGTTCTACTCGTCACACTCCGTTCAATCTATCGTGAGAAAGCAATAGTAACCACACATAAGCAATCACTCAAAAGATCGGGAAGAATGAAGAAGACAGTTCGAAAAACATCAAAACCAACAAATAACTCTTGCAACATAAAACAATTTCTAACAGTACCAAAATTATGTGAATTTGTCCTTATCAGAAAGTTTAACTCAAGAGCTTCGATTTGCAAAAAGAATCAACTAAATCGGATTTATAAAACTCAAGTTATGACCAAAAGTAGTTTGAATTCAAATCTGATCTAATTCAAATTTTAAACTTTCAAAACATGTTTGAGTTGGATTACTGGATAGAGGAGATCATAAAGAAGAGGTAGGCGTTGGTTTCGTTGGATTTGGACTAACGAGTAAAAAGTTATGGCTATTTGAAAAATCAGGGCCAAGCTGTTTTACGAAAGAAAAATAGGTACGGCTAAGGTCTAATGTATAAATACGTAGATTAATTGATAATCTAATTATTCTATCATATTATTCTAGAAATAATAAACTACGGAAGTATAAAAAGAAAGGAAAAAACAAAGAAAGATACCTTTATAAGGTAGAGAAAAGACTACTTCGGAGAGAAGAGACAATTTCCACAAGTCGTGCCGGAGAGGAGAAAATATTTTTCTTAAATGAATCTAGTCAAACCAAAATATTGATTTAATCCGAATCGGATGATTTTTGGAGGCTCTATGGATCTATATTTATAGGTGAAAAAAAGGTTTAAGGGTCAAATGCTAGGCAATGTAGGACTAAACGTAGACGAAAATATACGAAACAGAGAAGAAAAAAGCTAACGCCTCGCACGGGCCTAAAGGCTTCGGCCGGCCGCGCTATACATGGGCTGCATTTTTTTCGAAGTCTATTTTTTTCTGAAATTTGTTTAAAAAAACTAAACATTAACGATAATAAAATAAAAAAAGTTAAAAGAAAACAAAAGAAAAATGGTCCGGCCTGCTGCTATGCTACGCATGTGGGCGGCGGTTAGTTCCAGGCACACGTGTAGATTTTTTTCTTTTTTCATATAGAAACAAAAAAGAAAAATGGATAACGATAATAAAATAAAATTTTATATAGGCATATTATACATAAAAATTTTCAGAAAAAGATTTTCTACAATGTGAACATTTCTCTAGTGCCAAATAAAGTTCACAAAAATTCAAATAAGTCAATCAGTGCTACTTCTACAATAAAACTCAATAAAAATCATTTTAGAAATACCAAAATGATTTCAAAATTATTTCTCTCCAATTTTCTGATGTAGGGAATCATTTTACCCTATTTTCCATTTTTTTGGAGAGAAATAATTTGAATACAATCCAAATTACTTCAAACTGAAAATAATTTCAAACGGACTTTAAATTTGATCCTTTTAAACTTCCAACTCGTATTTCATATATTTTGAAGAAGTCATTTTATCTTCTCTCATGAAAATCATTGAGTTGCTTATAGTTTCTGAATTTGAAATATTTCCAAATAAAATTCAAATCTTTTCAAAAAACCCTTTTCATTTAATTAAATGGAAGAAGTCATATCATCTTCTCTCGAGGGTTTTGTATTTGAAAAGAATTTGAATTCACGGAGATCAAAATGCAAAAAGGTGAAAGTCTGGGAAAATCATTTTATTCCCTCTCATTTAACTTTCAAAAAGTTTCGAATTTCACTCAATCAATCACGCAACAATCAAACAAACAAACAATCTATCTATTTATTATATCCTCGTGCCTTAGTTTCCCGAGTAAGTCATCCCTTCAACGCCCCGTAACATATGATTTCTTAGATTTTGATCGTTCTTTTTTTTCTAACATTCCGTGTTTTATGCAGTGACACACATTGCACACTCATCCTCTTAAGCCTGAAATATTCCATGGCCACGTATTTCGTCTTGGACCGTCAGTCGAAGAAAGACTACACAAATATCAAGAAAGTTCTTGATGATGTTCTCCCTGGCTACGCCAGATCTGGAGGCACCTTCACCAGTCCAATTTGTAGGTATGGCAAGCACGTGTTCGCCCACAATACGACGTTCCCCTACGTCAAGCAGCCGCCTGGCGGTCAGAAGGATGCCTACTACGCCCTCCATCACATGTGGGCGATCGTACGGGACCATAATCACCTTCCGCTACCAAATAATCTCAAAGATTGGGCGGCAAGCTTGTTGGCAATCTAGGACGCGGACATGAGACAAGAATTCTTTTGCATCCAGTCAGAGTTTGCAGAAATCATCCATCAAGATGTCCTTCGTACCTCGGGGTAGTTCTACCTCAGATATCAACCGTCCAACAGTGAGATAGAAACAACGCTACAAATGCAGGCTGACAACGCCCGCGATTTCATGACCATCACGATAGACGGCGGCTTCATCCACGCTCCGGTCCCTGAGTCGAGTCGAAAGTAGTGATGCTATGTGTAGTTCTGAAGTATCGATTAGCTCATGTTGTAATTAAACTTTAATGAACTTGTATGTCTCTTTGGTTTGGACAATCGTTCAACTTATATGTAATCGATGCTATTTATTAGTAGGGCCATGAATCGTGTTATTAATGTCTTGCTTTTCTCTTCCAATCCTTTTGTTGCATACTTATATATTGCTTATGTATTGTCTGTGAATTGCTACTAATGTTTTGTTTGGCTAGTGCATAGAGATGCCGTCATATGTCGTGTACAAGGGTAAGGTTCCCGGAGTCTATGACGACTGGGAGGAGTGTCGGAGACAGGTTCACCATTTCAGCGGTAACAGCTACAAAGGGTACACCACTAGGGAGGAGGCAAAAGCTAGATAGGCACGCTATCTAGCGGGAGAGAAGAGGGAGCAAAGGAGGAACCGAATGAAGACCAGTTTCATCGCGATGATGCTCATCGTGATGACCGCAGCTCTCTTCTATGTGATGGTAGTTTAGATGATCGATATCGACTTGTAATGTGAACACAAACTCGCTACTCACGGTCTCGAGACTTGTAATGTTCTAACTTTGTTCGGTCTTTTGAATTCGGAGACTAATATGATGAATTGTATTCAGAGACTAATCTTCTATTGTATTTGATGAATCTGATGTTTATATGTTGTGTTGTCTATATTCTGTGCAGTATTATACTTTGTAACATGCGCAAATATCAGAAAAGAAAAGAATAACTCCTAATATTCATACTAGTGGCGCACCATACAACACATTAGTGGCGCAGTGCAATAAACACACTAGTGGCGCATTATCAGTTAGTGCGCCATTAGTAACCCAGAGCACAAGGTAAATATGGCCCCCTGGGAGGCATACTAATGGCGCACCGTGTGACTTACTAATGGCGCACTGCCTGGTGCGCCACTATAGTCTGGTACACTAATGGCTCACCAGGGGTGCGCCATTAGTATATGTTACTAGTGGCGTGATGATAGTGGCCCAACTGTAGTGCGCCATTAATGGCCAAAACAGGTGCGCCACTAATAAGCCTTTTCCTAGTAGTGTCCCAAAAATAATATAAAAGTGTTTAGTAAAGCCCATAAACATCCAAAACAGATAATATAATAGCATGAATACTTCATAAATTATAGATTCGTTGGAGATGTATCAGCATCCCCAAGCTTAATTCCTACTCGTCCTCGAGTAGGTAAATGATAAAAGAAAGAATTTATGAAGTGTGAATGCTAGCAGGTGCACAAGTTTGATCAATGGTAATTTCAATAACCTTTTCTAGCATCATTATATATCATAACGGTAGCTCAACTCATAGGACTTCTCATGATCAAGTAACAAGCTATTCACATGTTAAAGTATAGATCGTAAACTTTCTTGAAAACTAACAAACCATGTTATTAGTCATCAGACAATTACAATTCATCTTATTTTCAGGAAGGGTCTATGTCAGAGCTTTGATTCAGCAAACTTCACATACTCAACTATCATTTAGTCTTTCACAATTGCTAACACTCACGTGATATTTATGGGTTCAAAGTTTTAATCAGACACAAAGAAAGATAGGAGCTTATAGATTCGCCTCCCAACCTTTTACCTCAAGGGTAATGTCAACAATAGTAGTTCATGATGCCTTACATCCAATTGGATATATATATATATATATATATATATATATATATATATATATATATATATATATATCAGGATCTTTCCAACACAATGTGCTTGCCAAAGGATAAAATGTAAAAAGGAAAGGTGAAGATCACGAAGACACTTACATAAGGTATAAGATAAGAATAAAAGATAGGCCCTTCGCAGAGGGGAGTAGAGGTTGTCATGCGCTTTTATAGTTGAATGCACAAAATCGTAATGCGAAAGAACGTCACTTTATATTGCCACTTGTGATAGGGACCTTTATTATGCAGTCCGTCTCTTTTATTGCTTCCACATCACAAGATCGTATAAACCTTATTTTCTCCACACTAATATATCATACATATTTAGAGAGAAATTTTTATTGCATGCACCGATGACAACTTACTTGAAGGATCTTACTCAATCCATAGGTAGGTATGGTGGACTCTCATGGCAATACTGGTTTAAGGGATGTTTGGAAGCACAAGTAGTATCTCTACTTGGTGCAAAGAATTTGGCTAGCATGAGGGGGAAAGGCAAGCTCATCATGTTGGATGATACATGACAATATACTTTATTTCAGATATAAGAAAACATAACCCATTACATTGTCTTCCTTGTCTAACATCAACCTTTTAGCATGTCATATTTTAATGAATGCTCACAATTACAAAAGATGTCTAAGATAGTATATTTATATGTTAAATCTCTCTTCCCTCAATATTCTTTCATGAATTGTTCACGTGACCAATACAATGTTTGCTAACCTTCAATATATTTACCACCTCTACTTCTTATATGTGAAGTCATTACTCCCCATGGGATAAGCATATGAAACATATATAATTTCAGATTTATTATATTCAATTCATTCAACCATTTACTCATAGGATATATCTGAAGCACGTGAATGAATAACAAACTATTCCTAAAGATATAAGTGAAGATCAATGAGTAGTTAAATAATTATTTAGCTATGTGAAGACTCCCCCATTTAATAATTTTAGATCTTGATACTTTATTCAAACAGCAAGCGAAACAAAATAAAATGATACCTAAGAATAGCAAACATCATGTGAAGAAGCAAGAACTTAGGATCAACCGATACTAACCGATAGTTGTTGAAGAAGAAAGGTGGGATGCCAACCGGGGCATACCCAAGCTTAGACGCTTGAGACTTCTTGAAATATTATCTTGGGATGCCTTGGGCATCCCCAAGCTTGAGCATTTCTGTCTCCTTAATTCCTTTCATATCGCAGTTTTCCTAAATCTTAAAAGCTTCATCCACACAAAACTCAACAAGAACTTGTGAGATAGGTTAGTATAAACCAATGCAAAAACCTTATCAGACTCTTCTGTAGCAAATCACTAAAATTATTAATCAACATTTCATACTAAATGCCTCCGCATATTTAATATTCCTATCCTCAAATGGAATCATTAAACAAGCAAACATATGCAAACAATGCAAACATAACAATAATCTGCCTAAACAGGACAGTCTATGAAGAATGCAGCAAGATCCATACTTCCCTTGCTCCAAAAATTATGAAATAAAATTACCACTGTAGTAAATTTATCAGAGCTTATTATGCAAAAGGTTTCAACATTTTATCACATTCTGAATTTTCTAGGGAATTTTTGCAACAGCGGTAAACTTTCTGTTTTCAAACAGCAACATGTAGACTTGTAAAATAGGCATAGTAAAGGCTATTAGTGCCAATTTTATTAAAATAAAATATACAAAACATTTTTATAAATAATAGCAAGAAAATCCTAACATAATAAATTTACGCTCCAAACATAATAAATCCTAACATAGTAAAGGCTATCATGTGGTGAGTAAAAATATAGCTCCAAGTAAAGTTACCGATGAACGAAGACGAAAGAGGGGATGCCTTCCGGGGCATCCCCAAGCTTAGGCTCTTGGTTGTCCTTGAATATAACCTTGGGGTTCCTTGAGCATCCCCAAGCTTAGGCTCTTGTCACTCCTTATTCCATAGTCCATCGAATCTTTACCCAAAACTTGGAAACTTCACAACACAAAACTTAACAGAAAACTCGTAAGCTCCATTAGTATAAGAAAAGAAATCACCACTTAGGTATTGTAATGGACTCATTCTAAATTCATATTGGTGAAATATCTACTGTATTTCAACTTCTCTGTGGTTCACACCCTCCGATAGTACTCATTGATTCATCAAAATAAGCTAACAACACATAGAAAACAGAATCTGTCAAAAACAGAACAGTCTGTAGTAATCTAAATCAAACGTATACTTCTGGGACTCAAACAATTCTCAAATAAATTGCTGGATGTGAGGATTTATCTATTAATCATCTGCAAAAATAATTAACTAAATAGTTGTAACATCCCAAATTTTCAATTTGGAATGTTATACATAGGTCATTCTTGCATATCATATTTTATTGCATTTTCGCTCCGCAATCCTCGAAATCCTAAGCAACTCAAGGACCCTCGGAGAGAGTTGGGGATTTCCCGGTTTTCATATTTGATTTTTATCAAATAATGAAATGAGGATTTTGATTTTAATTATTTTTCTCTCCGAAAAATATTTCATATTAAAATATATGAGAGGAGATAATATGACTTCTCCAAAATAATTGAAATATCGGAGGAAAAATTATTAAAATCATTTATTTGTTTTTATTTGTTTTTATTTGGATTTTATTTGCATTAGAAAAATTTCATGTTTTCAAAATTGCATTTTAGGGCCAAGAAAATGTTTATCTCGTTCTAAATATTTTATTTAGACGGTGAAAATTTTGTTTTGGCTTTTTTAGATTTTTATTTTATTTTCTAGGATTTTATTTCTGTTGGTGAAATTATTTAAAAAAAGAGAGAGGTTTCGCCAGCTGGGCCGAAACGCAGCCAAGCAGCTGGCCGAGTCGCCCGCGCCACCGCCTCCTAGTCGCACGCGCCGCCACCGCCGCCGACTCGGACGAGGAGTCCGAGCCGGACTCCTCTGCCGCGCCTTGCCCCCTCCCTCCTTATATACGCGCCGCCTTGACCCCCACCACCACAACCACCGCCGCCGCCGAGCCACCGCCGCCCGCGCCTGCTACCGCCGCCGCCGCCCGCGCCTTCCGCCACCGCCGCCGTGCCCCGCTGCCCAACCCCGCCTCACCGGAGGTACCGCGCCGGATCCGAGCCGCCGTTTTTTTAAAAAACCATTCGGGGTTTTAGAAACCCTAGTTCGTTTTTTAGATTGGTTTGCCAGTTTTTCTCGATTCTTCTAGTTAGCTGACGTTCGTCCGTATGTTCGTTTTAACAAACGGTTCTCGCCTGTTAGTTACAGCTAACGAACGCTCGTTTGTTAGTCTGTACGTCAGTTTTCTTTTTATCGGATTTATCTGCGATTATTTCCGGTCGCGATTTCTGATCTGATCTTAGTTTCTATTTATCTTTTCGCTCGTTAGTCAGAATCAGGCAATTCAAGCGCCTAGATCTTCGTCTCGAGACCCTCTTTCTGTTTAATCAACTTAAACAAGATTTCGGTACTGTAAAATTTGACCTTAGTTCATATTAGTAAACGGATCTTGTTTCTTTCGCCGTTTGAGTTTCGTTGCTCCGTTTGATTTGATTATTTTTCCAAACCGGAGTTCTTAAGTTGAACTTTTTGGTCAACCTCTCTTATTTGAGTTTTACTTTTGCATCTTTGCTTGTTGCTTACGTATGCTATTGTTTGTTTGCGATAGAATTCCCGGAGTGCGAAGCGTGTTACTACGAGTCCCTAGGATTCGCGGATCATCAGCAAGGCAAGTAACACTTTGATCATACTCTTTCCATACCCAGTTTTTATGCATTAGATTCAGTCCTCAAACATTACATGATTAGGATGTCATTAACTTGTGGGTTGGGAAGTAGTTGATGAGGTAGAACCTATTGCCCTGTTACTATCAAACCTTGGGAGTTACTTCTACGCGTTGCTTATATTGCTATGCTATGCTCGTAGACGTGGTTTGGGTTTGAGTGAAATCCATGACAGATGTGAGATTGTTAAATAATGGTTCAACTTAAGGTGGCAACTTAAATAAACATCTGGGTGGATTGAGGCACCTGGGGAACCCAATGTTGTCTGTTTTTTTGGAAATCCCGGGGTACCCGTGTGATCTTCCTATGGACCGCCACCAAGGTTCAAAGGGAACTGAGATGATTCATGCTAGAAACTTCCATGTGCAGCCACAAGCTATTATGGGCTCTACATAGTTGAGTAAGTTACGTGAAGCTCTTGAAGAGGTGGATCAGCAGGTAGTGGGTTTTGTAGGTTTGGTATGGTCTACCCGGAGTAGAGAGTTAATGTTTCTGAAAGACTGTGTCTCGATCATCCGTTTCTCAAACACCATGCAGCGCGAGAAATTCAACGAAGGCGACCGAGTCTTGTGGGGAAAAGTGCGCAAACCTCTATAGAGTGTACAATCTAATCATGGTTAGCCGTGTCCCGGTTATGGACAAGTCTTGAGTATCTAGTACTTGGGTTATCACATGTATCTCATCACTCTTAATTAATATTGCTGGGTTGTTAATTACTTTAATTGGGATTGAGTTGGGGGTACCTTCTCAATGTTTCAACCACCATGATAGTTAAATTAAAATCTATTCCTTTGTTGTAGGGAAAAATTGGCTTTTCGCAAAAACTATAACCATAGAGCTTTCCACCAGCCAAATATGCATGTAGTGATAGCATTATTCTGTTTATCCTCTACTGTGTTATATTGCCAGCATATTCCATGTGCTGACCCATTTTCGGGCTGCAACGTATTATGTTGCAGACTTTTCAGACGACGAGTAAGGTTCGTTAGGTCTTTGCCGTGCAGGTCAGCTATGCCGTTGGAGTTGATGGCCTCACTTTATCTTCCAAGCCTTCCGCTGTTATCGCATTAGATGGCCTTCAGCCATATTATTGTAATAAGTCCTCTCTTGAGGCATTCGATGTAATAAGTGTGTGCTTGCTACTCTGTTATAAATCCTTCGAGTACTGTGTGTGTCAGCATTACCGATCCAGGGATGACACTGAAGGACAGAGACTTGACCATCTGAGGTCGGGTCGCTACAAGATGGTATCAGATCCAGGTTGAGTGTAGGACACGACCACTAAGATAAACCATAGGTCACACTTCTCTACTCATTTCTGACTCCTCTCCATTTTCTACTCTTTAGGATGGCGGAGATGAAGAACAAGTTTGCACAACCGGATGAAGACACACCTTTTGGACGCCACTTGAAGGAAGTCACTAGGTACTTGAACATTGGAATATCAAGCTTCACTGGGACGTACAACGCCACCTTACCAGAAGAGGAGCGCTAGATGATTCAAGTACAAGTTCCAGGAAGGACGTTCTCGCCAACTTCTAAACCCATAGAATTTTCTTTCGAAGCACCCACCTGGAGTCTAGGCAAGAGCATGGCAGCCCACATTACCATGGGACGCATTGGAGAAGTTTACAATAGGGAACTCAAGGACACTATCTACCAGATATGTGGATGCCGAGACGAGCAATGGGAAGTAATCAGCACCAAGAAGGATAGATCCATTGCAGCTTTCATCCAGGAGTTAAACCAGCACATTCAACATCAAGAGAACCAGATGTGCACGGACATGACAGACTTGAAGAAGGCGAGGACTAGGATCATCGAGCTGGAGGAAGAACTCAAGTTTACCCACGATGGATATGGGGAGGAAATCAAGACACTACTGGAGAAGAATGACGACCTAGTTAATAAGATTGGAGTATTCATGGGAGGACCAGCACCGGGAGTAGAAGACGACGGTTCCACTTGCCCGGACAACTACATCATCATCGACGATACCGATTCTGATCCTAGTGATGATGACTTTGAAGACGAAGCTGTAGCAGACATCATGGAGTCTTCCACTGATCAAAATTTCTAGATGACCACCATATATTATTAGTATTTCCCCCATGTATTTAGTAATAGTAGAGAACTTTTGCGATAGTTCTAGACCGCTTGTATGCCCTTGCTTGATTGATTGAGTGAAATGATTGTGTTTGTCTCATGTGCATATGGGCAGTGCTTTCTCATTAGACCTTTTTCTATTCTGATCTCTTCCATCTAAACCCATCAGATACCTCCGAGACGTGACACCAGTTTTGCTTTCCCACGGGAGCTCACTCAGTTGATCCAGCAACATAATACCCTGATGCAGTTGTTAGTTCAGAACCAAGGCAACAACAACAATCCACCACCACCACCAGTTGACAACTTAGCCCGTTTTCTGAGGTTGCAGCCGCCGGTGTTTTCCAGTAGCACCGAGCCCATAGTAGCAGATGATTGGCTCCGCAGGATTGGAAGGGAGTTAACCACTGCAGGATGTACTGATGCTGAGAAAGTGCGTTTTGCTGCACATCAGTTGGATGGACCAGCAGCATCATGGTGGGAGAATTACACTGTCACCTACCCTATAGCCACAGTGACATGGGACCAGTTTCAGCAAGCCTTCCGTACAGCCCATGTCTCAACTGGAGCAATGAGTATGAAGAAGCGTGAGTTTCACAACTTACGCCAGGGGAACCGTACTGTGGCACAATACGAGGATGAGTTTAGCAAGTTATCTCGCTATGCCCCTGATGATGTGGCCACAGATGCCGTGAAGCAGGAGAAGTTTATGGAAGGGCTGAATGATGAGATGAGCATGTAGTTGATGGTGGAAACATTCACCAACTACCAGGAGTTGGTAGATAAGGCTCTTATGATTGAAGGGAAGCAGCAGCATATTGAGAACCGTAAGAGGAAGTATGGACAAGGGAGGTATAACTCAGGAGCTTAGCAGAAGCCTCGCCTGACCCTGAACTCAGGAGGACTTGTTCATAACCATGGAGGACATAACCACACCGGAGGAGGATCGCATAACCACAACGGTGCTAAGAATGGAAATGGGAACGGAGCTAACACCAATCAGAACCGCTCCAACCCAGCCACACCTGCCAAAAGAGACCTAAGTCAAGTTACCTGTTTTAATTGCGGGAAGACAGGGCACTATGCCAATGATTGCCCGAAGGAAGGAATGGAAACAGAAATGGGAGCGCTGGGAAGAAGCCTAATCCATTCAACAAAGGACAAGTGAACCACGTTAACGTGGAGGAGGTTGAAGAGCAGCCGGACGCGGTAATAGGTAAGTTTTTGGTTAAGTCATTTACCGCTCTTGTTCTTTTTGATACTAGTGCATCGCATTCATACATATCAAGGGGATTCGTGGATAAGTTTAAACTACCAACCCAAACCCTTAGGACCCCTCTCCTAGTGAGTTCACCTGGAGCAGAGTACATGGCTAGCCGATGTTGCGACCAGATACCCCTAACCATTGGCACACATGTTTTTCCGTCTGACCTAATTATCTTGGAGTCACAAGGATTGGATGTGATATTAGGTATGGACTGGATGTCAAAGTATGGAGGAAGCATTGACTGTGCTAGTAAGTCGATTTATCTCACCACCCCGGAGGGAAAAAGGATTAAGTATGTATCTAGGCATGTGCCCAGGAGGAGCCAAGTGAATGCCCTTACGGGAGTTGTTCAGGAGGAAGTGTCTGTAGTGAAGGATTACCCAGATGTTTTTCTAGAGGAGTTACCAGGCATGCCACCGGATAGAGACATTGAGTTTTTGATAGAACTATTGCCAGGTACAGGGCCAATATCCAAGAGACCCTATCGGATGCCCGCAAATGATCTGGAGGAAATTAAGAAACAAATCAAGGAGTTATTGGAGAAAGGTTACAGTCGAAGGAGTTCATCACCTTGGGGAGCCCCAGTGCTTTTGGTTGAGAAGAAGGATAAATCCCTAAGGATGGTTGTTGATTATCGAGCTTTGAATGAAGTAATGATTAAGAACAAGTACCCACTGCCAATGATCAATGATCTGTTTGATCAGCTGCAAGGAGCCAAGGTGTTTTCGAAGATTGATTTGCGATCAACATACCATCAGTTGAAAATTCAAGAGAAGGATATACCAAAGACAGCGTTCACCACGCGGTATGGATTATACGAGTATACTGTCATGTCGTTTGGACTAACTAACGCCCCTGCCTATTTCATGAGCATGATGAACAAGGTGTTCATGTATTATTTGGACAAGTTTGTTGTGGTTTTTATTGATGATATTATGGTATACTCGAAGAATGAAGAGGAGCACAAGGAGCATTTGCGGTTAGTTCTCGAGAAACTCAGGGAACACCAGTTGTATGCTAAGTTTAGCAAATGCGAATTTTGGTTGAAGGAAGTCGGATTCCTTGGACATGTTATATCAGGAGAAGGTATAGCAATAGACCCCAGCAAGGTTCAGTCAGTCACTGAATGGTTGGCACCCACTTCAGTTAGCGAGATCCGCAGTTTCCTTGGACTCGCAGGATACTGCCGGAGATTCATTGAGAATTTTTCCAAGATTGCGAAGCCAATGACTGAACTATTGAAGAAGGATACTAAGTTTAAATGGACATAAGCCTGCGAGGCAAGTTTTCAGGAGTTGAAGAAACGTTTGACTACAGCCCCAGTGCTAATGCTGCCAGATATACATAAGGAGTTCCAAGTGTATTGCGATGCCTCTCGCTTAGGACTTGGATGTGTGCTTATGCAGGACGGAAGAGTTGTTTCGTATGCCTCACGACAACTAAAACCTCATGAGTTGAATTATGCCACACATGATTTGGAGTTGGCAGCCGTAGTGCATGCATTGAAGACGTGGAGACATTACCTTATTGGAAACCATTGTGATGTGTACACGGATCATAAGAGTTTGAAGTACATCTTCACACAGAAGGAGTTGAACCTTAGGAAGAGGAGATGGTTGGAGCTTATAAAGGATTACGATATGAAGCTACACTATCATCCCGGAAAGGCCAACGTCGTAGCAGACGCTTTGAGCCGGAAGAGTTATGCTAATATCCTTGAAAGTAAGGGATTGCCAAAGGAGCTAGCAGAGGATATCATGGAACTTCGATTGGAGATTGTTCCAAGAGGTTTCGTTGCAACAATGGAGGTTCAGTCTACATTATTGGGCAAGATTAGGGAAGCTCAAAAGGATGACAAAGAGATTGCCGAGATAAAGGAGAAGATGAGCAAAGGAAATGCCAAAGGTTTTCGTGAGGATGAGTACGATACCTTATGGTTTGAGGACCGCGTTTATGTGCCCAATGACCCAGAGATCAGGAAGTTAGTACTTCAGGAGGCTCATGACTCACCATACTCGGTACACCCCAGAAACACCAAGATGTATTTGGATTTGAAGGAACGTTTCTAGTGGACTGGTATGAAGAAGGATATTGCCGAATATGTAGCCGTATGTGATGTATGTCAGAGAGTAAAAGGAGAGCATCAGAAGCTAGCAGGACTGTTGCAGCCTATGCCGATACCCGAATGGAAGTGGGATAAACTTGGCATGGACTTTATCACCGGATTTCCCAGGACCAAAGCAGGATATGATTCGATATGGGTAGTAGTTGATCGCTTGACCAAAGTGGCTCACTTTATCCCAGTGAAAACTACCTATACGAGTGCAAAATTTGCCAAGATCTATATGTCCAGGATCGTATGTCTTCACGGAGTTCCGAGGACCATCGTATCAGATAGAGGAACACAGTTTACTTCAAAGTTTTGGCATCAGTTACACCAGACTTTGGGAACGAGATTGGAGTTCAGTACAGCATTTCACCCGCAGACGGATGGACAGACAGAGAGAGTCAACCAGATACTGGAAGATATGCTGAGAGCCTGTGCGCTAGATTATGGATCTAGTTGGGATGACAATTTGCCTTACGCAGAGTTCTCATACAACAATAGCTACCAAGCCAGTTTGAAGATGGCACCGTTTGAAGCCCTGTATGGACGAAGGTGCAGAACACCGTTGATGTGGGATGAGGTAGGAGACCGACAGTTGTTTGCACCAGACTTGATCAAGGAGACTGAAGAGAAAGTTAAACTAATTCGTGATAGATTAAAGATTGCTCAGTCCAGGAAGAAGAGTTACGCAGACTTGAAACGCAAGGAGGTAACCTATGAAATTGGAGATAGAGCATATCTGCGAGTATCACCCTTGCGAGGAGTGAAACGTTTTGGAGTTAAGGGAAAGTTAGCCCCAAGATTTGTAGGACCGTATCGTATTTTGGAACGGATGGGAGAAGTTGCTTACAAGTTGGAGTTACCTGAGGGATTGTCGGGAGTACACGATGTATTTCACGTTTCACAATTGAAGAAGTGTCATGCTGAGATGGCCAATATACCTTTAAGAGATACAGTATCCTTGGAGTCGATTCAGTTGGATAGTGATTTGACTTATGAGGAGAAGCCAGTTAAGATTCTGGAGTTTGCCAGCCGAGTCACCCGCAGTAAGGTTATCAAGTTTTGCAAAGTTCAGTGGAGCCACCATACCGAGGATGAAGCCACCTGGGAATGAGAGGATGATCTTCGCAAGGACCACCCGCACCTATTTTCTAGCCAACCCGAATCTCGAGGGCGAGATTCATCTTAAGGGGGCTAGGTTTGTAAGATCCCAAATTTTCAATTTGGAATGTTATACATAGGTCATTCTTGCATATCATATTTTATTGCATTTTCGCTCCGCAATCCTCGAAATCCTAAGCAACTCAAGGACCCTCGGAGAGAGTTGGGGATTTCCCGGTTTTCATATTTGATTTTTATCAAATAATGAAACGAGGATTTTGATTTTAATTATTTTTCTCTCCGAAAAATATTTCATATTAAAATATATCAGAGGAGATAATATGACTTCTCCAAAATAATTGAAATATCGGAGGAAAAATATTAAAATCATTTATTTGTTTTTATTTGGATTTTATTTGCATTAGAAAAATTGCACGTTTTCAAAATTGCATTTTAGGGCCAAGAAAATGTTCATCTCGTTGTAAATATTTTATTTAGACGGTGAAAAATTTGTTTTGGCATTTTTAGATTTTAATTTTATTTTCTATGATTTTATTTCTGTCGGCGAAATTATTTAAAAATAGAGAGAGGTTTCGCCGGCTGGGCCGAAACCCAGCCAGGCCGCCGGCCCAGTCGCCCGCGCCACCGCCTCCGCGTAGCGCGCACCGCCGCCGCCGCCGACTCGGACGAGCAGTCCGAGCCAGACTCCTCTGCCGCGCCTTACCCCCTCCCCAAGTCGCCGCCCCCTCCCTCCTTATATACGCGCTGCCCCGACCCCCACCACCACAACCACCACCGCCGCCGAGCCACCGCCGCCCACGCTAGCCACCGCCGCCCGCGCCTACTGCCGCCACCGCCGCCGGGCCCAGCGAGCTGCCGCCCCGCCGCCCAACTCCGCCTCGCCGGAGCCCCTCGCAGGAGGTACCGCGCTGGATCCGAGCCACCTGTTTTTTTTAAAACCGTTCGATTTTTTATAGAAACCCTAGTTCATTTTTTTAGATCAGTTCGCCGGTTTTTCTCGGTTCTTCTAGTTAGCGGATGTTCGTCCGTACGTTCATTTTAACGAACGGTTCTCGCCCGTTGGGTACAGCTAACAAACGCTCGTTCGTTAGTCTGTTCGTCTGTTTTCTTTTTATCGGATTTATCTGCAAATATTTCCGGTCGCGATTTCTGATCCGATCTTAGTTTCTGTTTATCTTTTCGCTCATTAGTCGGAATCAGGCGATTCAAGCGCCTAGATCTTTGTCTCGAGACCCTCTTTCTGTTTAATCAACTTAAACAAGATTTTGGTACTGTAAAATTTGACCTTAATTCAGATTAGTAAACAGATCTTGCTTCTTTCGCCGTTTCAGTTTCATTGCTCCGTTTGATTTGATTCTTGTTGCAAACCGGAGTTCTTACGTTGAAATTTCTGGTCAACCTCCCTTATTTGAGTTTTAATTGTGCATATTTGCTTGTTGCTTATGTATGCTATTGTTTGTTTGTGATAGAATTCCCGGAGTGCGAAGCGTGTTACTACGAGTCCCTAGGATTCGCAGATCGTCAGCAAGGTAAGTAACACTTTGATCATACTCTTTCCATACCTAGTTTTTATGCATTAGATTCAATCCTCAAACATTGCATGATTAGGATGTCATTAACTTGTGGGTTGGGAAGTAGTTGATGAGGTAGAACCTATTGCCCTGTTACTTTCAAACCTTGGGAGTTACTTCTACGTGTTGCTTATATTGCTATGCTATGCTCGTAGACGTGGTTTGGGTTTGAGTGAAATCCATGACAGATGTGAGATTGTTAAATAATGGTTCAACTTAAGGTGGCAACTTAAATAAACATCTGGGTGGATTGAGGCACCTGGGGAACCCAATGTTGTCTGTTTTTTTGGAAATCCCGGGGTACCCGTGTGATCTTCCTATGGACCGCCACCCAGGTTCAAAGGGAACTGGGATGATTCATGCTAGAAACTTCCGTGTGTAGCCACAAGCTATTATGGGCTCTAGCATAGTTGAGTAAGTTATGTGAAGCTCTTGAAGAGGTGGATCAGCAGGTAGTGGGTTTTGTAGGTTTGGTATGGTCTACCCGGAGTAGAGAGTTAATGTTTGTGAAAGACTGTGTCTCGGTCATCTGTTTCTCAAACACCATGCAGTGCGAGAAATTCAATGGAGGCGATCGAGTCTTGTGGGGAAAAATGCGCAAACCTCTACAGAGTGTACAATCTAATCATGGTTAGCCGTGTCCCCGGTTATGGACAAGTCTTGAGTATCTAGTACTTGGGTTATCACATGTATCTCATCACTCTTAATTGATATTGTTAGGTTGTTAATTACTTTAATTGGGATTGAGTTGGGGGTACCTTCTCAATGTTTCAACCACCATGATAGTTAAATTAAAATCTATTCCTTTGTTGTAGGGAAAAAATTGGCTTTTCGCACAAACTATAACCACAGAGCTTTCCACCAGCCAAATATGCATGTAGTGATAGCATTATTCTGTTTATGCTCTACTGTGTTATATTGCCAGCATATTCCATGTGCTGACCCATTTTCGGGCTGCAACGTATTATGTTGCAGACTTTTCAAACGAGGAGTAAGGTTCGTTAGGTCGTTGTCGTGCAGCTCAACTATGATGTTGGAGTTGATGGACTCACTTTATCTTCCAAGCCTTCCGCTGTTATCACATTAGATGGCCTTAAGCCATATTATTGTAATAAGTCCTCTCTTGAGGCATTCGATGTAATAAGTGTGTGATTGCTACTCTGTTATAAATTCTTCGAGTAGTGTGTGTGCCAGCATTACCGATCCAGGGATGGCACTGAAGCACAGAGACTTGACCATCTCAGGTTGGGTCGCTACAATAGCACTCTCCAATAAAAATGGCAGCAATTCTCGTGAGAGCTAAAATTTCTGTTTTTTTACAACATGATCATAAAGATTTCACCCAAGTGTTCCCAAAGGTTCTACTTGGCACAAACACTAATTAAAACATAAATCCATATATAAATAGAGGCTAGATGAATTATTTATTACTAAACAGGAGCAAAAAGCAAGGAACAAAAATAAAATTGGGTTGCCTCCCAACAAGCGCTATTGTTTAACGCCCGTAGCTAGGCATGATAATTTCAATGATGCTCACAAAGGTAAGAATTGAAACATAAAGAGAGCATCATGATGAATATGACTAGCGCATTTAAGTCTAACCCTATTCCTATGCATAGGGATTTCGTGAGCAAACAACTTATGAGAACAATAATCAACTAGCATAGGAGGGCAAAACAAGCATAACTTCAAAACTTTAAGCACATAGAGAGGAAACTTGATGTTATTGCAATTCCTACAAGCATATATTCCTTCCTCATAATAATTTTCAGTAGCATCATGAATGAATTCAACAATATAACCAGCACCTAAAGCATTCCTTTCATGATCTACAAGCATAGAATTTTTATTACTCTCCACATAAGCAAATTTCTTCTCATGAATAGTAGTGGGAGCAAACTCAACAAAGTAACTATAGTGGGATTGAAAATTGAAATCAAGATGACAAGTTTCATTGTTATCATTATTCTTTAAAGCATACATGTCATCATAATAATCATCATAGATAGGACGCATGCTTTCATCATAATAAATTTGCTCATCAAAACTTGGGGGACAAAAATATCATCTTCATCAAACATAGCTTCCCCAAGCTTGTGGCTTTGTATATCATTAACATCATAGATATTCAAGGAATTCATACTAACAACATTATAATCATGCTCATCATTCAAATATTTAGTGCCAAACATTCTAATGCATTCTGCTTCTAGCACTTGAGCACAATTATCGGAATCCTTATTTTCATGATAGATATTAAAAAGATGAAGCATATGAGGTACCCTTAATTTCATTTTTTGTAGTTTTCTTTTATAGAATAAACTAGTGATAAAACAAGAAACTAAAAGACTCGATTGCAAGATCTAAAGATATACCTTCAAGCACTCACCTCCCCTGCAACGGTGCCAGAAAAGAGCTTGATGTCTACTACACAACCTTCTTCTTGTAGACTTTGTTGGGCCTCCAAGTGCAGAGGTTTGTAGGACAGTAGCAAATTTCCCTCAAGTGGATGACCTAAGATTTATCAATCCGTGGGAGGTGTAGGATGAAGATGGTCTCTCTCAAGCAACCCTGCAACAAAATAACAAAGAGTCTCTTGTGTCCCCAACACACCTGATGCAATGGTAAATTGTATAGCTGCACTAGTTCGGCGAAGAGATGGTGATACAAGTGCAATATGGATAGTAGATAAAGGTTTTTGTAATCTGAAATTATAAAAACAGCAAGGTAACTAATGATAAAAGTGAGCATAAATGGTATTGCAATGATAGGAAACAAGGCCTAGGGTTCATACTTTCACTAGTGCAAGTCCTCTCAACAATAATAACATAATTGGATCACATAACTATCCCTCAACATGCAACAAAGAGTCACTCCAAAGTCACTATTAGAGGAGAACAAACGAAGAGATTATGGTAGGGTACGAAACCACCTCAAAGTTATCATTTCTGATCGATCTATTCAAGAGTTCGTAGTAAAATAACATGAAGCTATTCTTTCCGTTCGAATCCCCAAGCTTAGGCTCTTGGTTGTCCTTGAATATTTCCTTGGGGTGCCTTGGGCATCCCCAAGCTTAGGCTTTTGCCACTCCTTATTCCATAGTCCATCGAATCTTTACCCAAAACTTGAAAACCTCACAACACAAAACTTAACAGAAACCTCGTAAGCTCCGTTAGTATAAGAAAACAAACCACCACTTCAAGGTACTGTAATGAACTCATTATTTATTTATATTGGTGTTAAACCTACTGTATTCCAACTTTTCTATGGTTCATAAACTCTATTACTAGCCATAGATTCATCAAAATAAGCAAACAACACACGAAAAACAGAATCTTCAAAAATAGAACAGTCTGTAGTAATCTGTAGGTTTCGAATACTTCTGGAACCCCCAAAATTCTGAAATAAATTTCTGGACGTGAGGAATTTATCTATTAATCATATGAAAAAGGAATTAACTAAATAGAACTCATCAATAAAACATAGCAGCAAATCTCGTGAGCGCTAAAGTTTCTGTTTTTTACAGCAAGATCGCAAAGACTTTCCCCAAGTCTTCCCAAAGGTTCTACTTGGCACAAACACTAATTAAAAGCATAAAACCACATCTAAACATAGGCTAGATGATTTATTTATTACTGAACAGGAGAAAAAAGCAAAGAACAAAAATAAAATTGGGTCGCCTCCCAACAAGCTCTATCGTTTAATGCCCCTAGCTAGGCATGATGATTTCAATGATGCTCACATAAAAGATAAGAATTGAAACATAAAGAGAGCATCATGAAGAATATGACTAGCACATTTAAGTCTAACCCACTTCCTACGCATAGGGATTTTGTGAGCAAACAACTTGTGGGAACAAGAATCAACTTGCATAGGAAGGTAAAATAAGGATAACTTCAAGATTTTCAACACATAGAGAGGAAACTTGATATTATTGCAACTCCTACAAGCATATATTCCTCCCTCATAATAATTACATGTAGGATCATAAGCAAATTCAACAATATAGCTATCACAAAACACATTCTTAACACGATCCACATGTATGCAAAGTTGACGCTCTTCCAAAATAGTGGGATTAACATTAACAAAACTCATGACCTCTCCAAACCTAATTTCATAATGATCACAATAATATTAAACACCCTCCAAAATAGTGGGATCCTTAATTCCTAAAGTTGACACTCTTCCAAACCCACTTTCATTAATATAATCATCATAAATAGGAGGCATTCTCTCATCAAAATAAATTTTCTCATCAAAACTTGGGGGACAAAAAATATCATCTTCATCAAACATAGCATCCCCAAGCTTGTGGCTTTTCATATCATTAGCATCACGTATATTCAAAGAACTCACACTAACAACATTGCAATCATGCACATCATCCAAAGATTTAGTGCCAAACATTTTAATACATTCTTCTTCTAACACTTTGGCACAATTATCGAAATCCTTATTTTCAAGAAAGACATTAAAAAGATGAAGCATATGAGGCAACCTTAATTCCATTTTTTAGTTTTCTTTTATAGACTAAACTAGTGATAAAACAAGAAACTAAAGGATCCGATTGCAATATCTAAAGAGGTACCTTCAAGCACTCACCTCCCCGGCAACGGCGCCAGAAAAGAGCTTGATGTCTACTACGCAACCTTCTTCTAGTAGACGTTGTTGGGCCTTTAAGTGCAGAGGTTTGTAGGACAGTAGCAAATTTCCCTCAAGTGGATGACCTAAGGTTTATCAATCAGTGGGAGGCGTAGGTTGAAGATGGTCTCTCTCAAGCAACCCTGCAACCAAATAACAAAGAGTCTCTTGTGTCCCCAACACACCCAATACAATGGTAAATTGTATAGGTGCACTAGTTCGGCGAAGAGATGGTGATACAAGTGCAATATGGATGGTAGATATGGGTTTTTGTAATCTGAAAATATAAAAACAGCAAGGTAACTAATGATAAAAGTGAGCACAAACGGTATTGCAATGCTAGGAAACAAGGCCTATGGTTTATACTTTCACTAGTGCAAGTTCTCTCAACAATAATAACATAATTGGATCATATAACTATCCCTCAACATGAAACAAAGAGTCACTCCAAAGTCACTAATAGCGGAGAACAAATGAAGAGATTATGGTAGGGTACGAAACCACCTCAAAGTTATCATTTCTGATCGATCTATTCAAGAGTTCGTAGTAAAATAACATGAAGCTATTCTTTCCGTTCGATCTATCATAGAGTTCGTACTAGAATAACACCTTAAGACACAAATCAACCAAAATCCTAATTTCACCTAGATACTCCAATGTCACCTCAAGTATCCGTGGGTATGATTATACGATATGCATCACACAATCTCATATTCATCTATTCAACCAAAACAAAGTACTTCAAAGAGTGCCCCAAAGTTTCTACCAGAGAGTCAAGACGAAAAGTGTCCAAACCCCTATGCATAAATTCAAAATGTTACGAAACCCGCAAGTTGATCACCAAAACATACATCAAGTGGATCACGTGAATATCCCATTGTCACCGTATATAAGCACATGCAAGACATACATCAAGTGTTCTCAAATCCTTAAAGACTCAATTCGATAAGATAACTTAGAAGGGAAAACTCAATCCATCACAAGAGAGTAGAGGGGGAGAAACATCATAAGATCCAACTGTAATAGAAAAGCTCGCCATACATCAAGATCGTGTTGAATCAAGAACATGAAAGAGAGAGAGAGAGAGAGAGATCAAACACATAGCTACTGGTACATACCCTCAGCCCCGAGGGTGAACTATTCCCTCCCCGTCATGGAGAGCGCCGGGATGATGAAGATGGCCACTAGTGATGGATCCCGCCTCCGGTAGGGTGCCAGAACAGGGTCCCGAATAGTTTTTGGTGGCTACAGAGGCTTGCGGCAGCGGAACTCCCAATCTATTGTGTCCCCTGATGTTTTTAGGGTATATGGACATATATAGGCGAAAGAAGTCGGCTAGGGGAGCCACGAGGGTGGGGGTGCGCCCAGGGGGTAGGGCGCGCCTCCCTACCTGGTGGCTTCCTCGAAGCTTTCCTGACGTCTACTCCAAGTCTCCTGGATTGCTTCCGTTCTAAAAGTAACTCTCCCGAAGGTTTCATTCTGTTTGGACTCCATTTGATATTCCTTTTCTTCGAAACACTTAAATAGGCAAGAAAACAACAATTTGGGCTGGGCCTTCGGTTTATAGGTTAGTCCCAAAAATAATATAAAAGTGTTTAGTAAAGCCCATAAACATCCAAAACAAATAATATAATAGCATGAATACTTCATAAATTATAGGTACATTGGAGACGTATCACGGAGTGACAAATCCTACTCTCGATCTATGCCAACTCAACAAACACCATCGGGGACACCTGCAGAGCATCTTTATAATCACCCAGTTACGTTGTGACGTTTGATAGCACACAAGGTGTTCCTCCATTATTCGGGAGTTGCATAATCTCATATTATTGGAACATGTATAAGTCATGAAGAAAGCAATAGCAATAAACTAAACGATCATAGTGCTAAGCTAACGGATGGGTCTAGTCCATCACATCATTCTCTAATGATGTGATCCTGTTCATCAAATGAAAACACATGTCCATGGCTAGGAAACTTAACCATCTTTGATTAACGAGCTAGTCAAGTAGAGGCATACTAGGGACACTCTGTTTGTCTATGTATTCACACATGTACTAAGTTTCCTCTTAATACAATTCTAGCATGAATAATAAACATTTATCATGATATAAGGAAATATAAATAACAACCTTATTATTTCCTCTAGGGCATATTTCCTTCAGTCTCCCACTTGCACTAGAGTTAATAATCTATATTACACGGTAAAGATTCTAACACCCATTGAGTCTTGGTGTTGATCATGTATTGCTCGTGAGAGAGGCTTAGTCAATGGGTCAGCAACATTCCGATCCGTATGTATCTTGCAAATCTCTATGTCCCCCTCCTTGACTTGATCGCGGATGGAATTGAAGCATCTCTTGATGTGCTTGTTTCTCTTGTGAAATCTGGATTCATTTGCCAAGGCAATTGCACCAGTATTGTCACAAAAGATTTTCATTGGACCCGATGCACTAGGTATTACACCTAGATCGGATATGAACTCCTTCATCTAGACTCCTTCATTTGCTGCTTCCGAAGCAACTATGTATTCTGCTTCACACGAAGATCCCGCCACGACGCTCTGCTTAGAACTGCACCAACTGACAGCTCCACCATTCAATAAAAATATGCATCTGGTTTGTGACTTAGAGTCATCCAGATCAGTGTCAAAGCTCGCATCGACGTAACCGTTTATGATGAGCTCTTTATCACCTCCATAAATGAGAAATATATCCTTAGTCCTTTTCAGGTATTCCAGGATGTTCTTGACCGCTGTCCAGTGATCCACTCCTGGATTACTTTGGTACCTCCCTGCTACACTAATAGCAAGGCACGTATCAGGTTTGGTACACAACATTGCATACATGATAGAACATATGGCTGAGGCATAGGGAACGACTTTCATTTTCTCTCTATCTTCTGCCGTGGTCGGGCATTGAGTCTGACTCAACTTCACACCTTGTAACACAAGAAAGAACCCTTTCTTTGCTTGATCCATTTTGAACTTCTTAAAAACTTCATCAAGGTATGTGCTTTGTGAAAGTCCAATTAGGCGTCTTGATCTATCTCTATAGATCTTGATGCCCAATATATTAGCAGCTTCATCGAGGTCTGATACGTCTCCATCGTATCTACTTTTCCAAACACTTTTGACCTTGTTTTGGACTCTAACTTGCATGATTTGAATGGAACTAACCCGGACTGACGCTGTTTTCAACAAAATTGCCATGGTGTTATTTTTGTGCAGAAATAAAAGTTCTTGGAATGACCTGAAACTTCATGGAGAATATTTTGGAATATATAAAAAATACTGGCAAAAGAATCAACGTCAGGGGCCCACACCCTGTCCACGAGAGTGGGAGGCACACTCACCTCCCCTGGGCGTGCCCCCTGCCTCGTGGGCCCCCTGATGCTCCACCGACCTCAACTCCAACTCTATATATTCACGTTCGGGGAGAAAAAAATGAGGGAGAAGGATTCATCATGTTTTACGATACGGAGCCGCCGCCAAGCCCTAATCTCTCTTGGGAGGGCTGATCTGGATCTGTTCGGGGCTCTAGAGAGGGGAATCTGTCGCCATCGTCATCATCAACCTTCCTCCGTCACCAATTTCATCATGCTCACCGCCGTGCGTGAGTAATTCCATCGTAGGCTTACTGGACAGTGATGGGTTGGATGAGATTTATCATATAATCGAGTTAGTTTTGTTAGGGTTTGATCCCTAGTATCCATTATGTTCTGAGATTGATGTTGCTATGACTTTGCTATGCTCAATGCTTGTCACTAGGGCCCGAGTGCCCTGATTTGAGATGTGAACCTATTATGTTTACATGAATATATGTGAGTTCTTGATCCTATCTTGCAAGTCTATAGTCACTATTATGTGTTATGATCCGTTAACACCGAAGTGACAATAATCGGGATACTTACCGGTGATGACCGTAGTTTGAGGAGTTCATGTATTCACTAAGTCTCAATGCTTTATTCCGGTACTCTATTAAAAGGAGGCCGTAATATCCCTTAGTTTCCAATAGGACCCCGCTACCACGGGAGGGTAGGACAAAAGATGTCATGCAAGTTCTTTTCCATAAGCACGTATGACTATGTTCGGAATACATGCCTACATTACATTGATGAACTGGAGCTAGTTCTGTGTCACCCTATGTTATAACTGTTGCATGAGGAATCGCATCCGACATAATTATCCATCACTAATCCATTGCCTATGAGATTTTCACATATTGATCTTTTCTTAGTTACTTTTCTGTTGCCACTGTTACAATCACTACAAAACTACTATTGTTACTTTTGCTACCATTACCGCTACTATCATATTACTTTGCTAGTAGATACTTTGTTGCAGATATTAAGTCTTTCAGGTGAGGTTGAATTGACAACTCAACTGTTAATACTTGAGAATATTCTTTGGCTTCCCTTATGTCGAATCAATAAATTTGGGTTCAATACTCTACCCTCGAAAATTGTTGCGATCCCCTATACTTGTGGGTTATCAAGACTATTTTCTGGCACCGTTGCCGGGGAGCATAGCTCTTGTAACATCCCAAAATTCTAAATTTTGGAATGTTATATTAAATAGATTGATTTGATGGATTGTTTGATTGATTGACTGAAAGTGAGTGAAATCGAAACTTTTGAAAGTTAAATGAGAGGGAATAAAAGGACTTTCCCAAACTTTCATATTTGCTTTCTGATCTCCATGAATTCAAATTCTTTTCAAATACAAAACCCTTGAGCGAAGATGATATGACTTCTTCCATTTAAATTAAATGAAAGGGTATTTGAAAATAATTGAATTTCATTTGGAAATATTTCAGTTCATAAACTTCATGCAGCTCAATGATTTTCATGAGAGAAGATAAAATGACTTCTTCAAATTATATGAAATATAAGTTGGGAGTTTCGAAGAATCAAATTCAAAGCCTTTTTGAATTTATTTTCAATTTGGAGTTATTTGAGTTTATTCAAATTATTTTTCTCCAAAAATAAAATATATGGAAATTAGGGTAACATGATTCCCTACAACAGAAAATTGGAGAGAAATAAATTTGAAATCATTTTGGTATTTTTAAAATGATTTTTATTGGATTTTAATAGGGCAGTAGCACTGTTTGAATTATTTGCATTTGTGTGAATTTTCTTTAATGCTAGAAAAATGTTCATGTTGTAGAGAATCTTTTTCTGAAATTTTTGATATATTATATGCCTATATAATATTTCTATTTATTTTACTTTATTTTGGTTTGTGCGGATAAATGTTTTAAAAAAAAATTAAAACTCTCCCCGCCGCCAAACTGGGCCGGCCCAATAGGCCGCGGCCCAGCCCACTCCACGCCGCCGTCCCTGATCTCCCGCAGGTCTCCGTCGGCCGCACGACTCCGCCGCCGCCCCGTGCCGCGACCGGACACCGCCGCCGCCTTACCCCTCCTCCACGCCTCCCGAGGCCACCCCCTCCTTAAATAGCGCCACCCCGTCGCCGCGCCGCCCTCTCTCTCCCCTCGCCTCGCGCCGCCGCACTTCTCGCCGCACCACCGCCGCTTGTCGTCGCCGCCTGCGCCGCCCCTCGCCGCTTGCTCTACCGCAACCGACGCCCACCCGAGCCGCTCGCCGGAGTCGCCGCCCCTCGCTACCGATTCGCCGGACGCTCGACCCGATCTGCCGATCCGCGCCGCCTCCAGTTTTCGAAGAAAACCGGACGAACCGGTAAAACCGCCGAACCCTAGATCGGTTTTTTGGTTTTCTTTTAAAACCCGGTTTTCTTATTTAGTTTAGTTATTTAACGAACGTCCATCAGTTTAGGTTCGCAGCGAACGATTTTCGTCCGCTAGCGTTCGGTAACGAACGCTCGCTATTTAGACTTTTTTCTTTTCTCTTATTTTCGGCTAGGGGCCTATTTGTAATTATTTTCTTTACCGATCAGCCCCTGGTTTTCAAACGATCACTACTTTTTGATCGTTAGTCGGAATTAGACGAAACCAACGCCCACTTCTTTGTTATGAACCCTCTATCCAGTAAAACAACTCAAACATGTTTTTGAAAAGTTTAAAATTTGAATTAGATCAGATTTGAATTTGAACTTTGTTTGATCATAACTTGAGTTTCGTAACTCCGATTTAGTTGATTCTTTTTGCAAATTAAAGGTCTTGACCTAAACTTTCTGATAAGGCCAAATTCACATAATTTTGGAACTGTTGGAAATTGTTTTATGTTGCAACAGTTATTTGCTTGGTTTTGATGTTTTCTGAATCATTTTCTTCGATTTTTCTGGTCTTTTGAGTGATTGCTTATGTGTGGTTACTATTGCGTGATTACGATAGATTGCCCGGAGTGTGACGAGTAGATCTATCAAGAGTTTTGAGTGCGAATCATCTTCATTAACATTGCAGGCAAGTTCACACTTTGATCATATCCCCTTTCATACCCAGTTCTTATTGGATTAGATCAAACCTCCAACATTGCAAGATTAGGATCTAATCAAATTGTGGGATGGCAAGTAGTTGATGAGGTAGGAACCTATTGCCCTGCATTCAAACCTTGGGAGTTACTATTACGTTATGCTTACATTTCCATGCTATGCTCGTAGACGTGGATTGGGTTTTGAGAGTATCCATGACAGTTGTGAGATTGTTAATTAATGGTTTACTTAAGGTGGCAACTTAAACACACATCTGGGTGGATTGAGGCACCTGGGTATTCCAGGACTTGCCTGTCTAGGCACCTGGGTATTCCAGGACTTGCATGTTTTTCTTTTGGACCGCCACCCAGGCCCATAGGGATCATAAGATTATTCATACTAGAAACTTCCGTGTGCAGCCACAAGCCACTATGGGCTCTGGCATAGTTGATTAAGTCGTGCGAACTCTTACAGGGTAGACTAGCAGATGTAGGGGAAAGTAGGTGTACCGGTCTATCCAACGTAAGGTGCTAGCGCTTCTGAAAGACTATGTCTCGGTCATCCGTTTCTCAAACACCATGTAGTGCGAGAAATCCAACGGAGGAGATCGAGTCTTGTGGGGAAAAGTGCGCAAACCTCTGCAGAGTGTATAAACTAATCATGATTAGCCGTGTCCCCGGTTATGGACATCTTGAGTATCTAGTTCTTGGATTATCCTGTTGATCTCATCATGTTACTTCTAAATTAATATTGTTGGGTTATTGATGACTATTTTTAATTAGGATTGAGAATGCTGTCAACCATTCTCAATGTTTAACAACCACCATGATAGTTAAATAAAATTTATTCCTTTGCAGTAGGGAAAAATTGGCTTTTCGCAAAAACCTTATAACCATAGAGCTTTTCCACCAGCCAAATATGCATGTAGTGATAGCCTTTATTCATCATTCTCTATGGTGTGAATTTGCCAGTACATTCAATGTACTGACCCTTTGTGGCTGCAACGTCTCATGTTGCAGGATTATCTTACGACGAGTAAGTGATACGTTAGGGTTACAATTTCTACACTCAACTTTGCCGTTGGTGTTGATGGGAATCCACAACCTTGTTACTTCCGCTATTTTGGATTGAGGTAATAGTATTTACGTTACTTTATACATGTGATTTACCTCTATTATAAATCCTTCGAGTACTGTGTGTGTCAGCATACCGATCCAGGGATGACACTTAAGCACAGAGACTTGATCCATTCGGGTCAGGTCGCTACAGCTCTATTCTTTGAGTCACTTGGGATTTATATCTTCTGATATGAAAGAACCAAGATTTTTCCCTCAACTACGAGGGGAGGTAAGGAACTGCCAGCTAGCTCTGCACTTGATTTACCTTCTGTTATGAGTAAACTTGCGACACCTACTCCTGCTATTAATTGTGATATGTCGCGTGTTATCGATGATGCCACTTCTGCTTTGCATGATGCTTATGATGAAACCACTTCTATGCTTGATAATATTGTGCCACTAGGTGAATTTCTTGATGAACAACTTGCTAGGGTTAGAGAGAATGAAATTATTGAAACAGATAATATTGATGAAAGTGATGATGAAGATTCTCCCCCTAGATATGAATTGCCTATTGTGCCTGAGGGTTATGTTATGGATGAAGGAACTGCTAGATACTTTTTAGCTTGCAATGATAGATATGATCTTAAGAAACTGTTAGCTAAGCTGAAAGAAATGTCTTTGAATGCTAGAATGAAATATGACCATGCTTTTGCTACTTCACCTATCTATGTCACCGATAAGGATTATGATTTCTCTGTCGATCCTGAGTTAATTACTTTGGTTGAATCTGGTCCTTTTTATGGCTATGAATTTGAAACTGTTGTGGCAGATCTTACTAAATTTAATGATATAGCCACCCTGTTCACTAATGATGAGAACACTCGCTATTACTTTATCCTTAGGTTGTTTCCGTTCTTATTAAAGGGTGATGCTAAAATATGGTTTAATTCTCTTGATCCTGGTTGTGTGCGTAGTCCCCAGGATTAGATTTATTACTTCTCTGCTAAATATTTCTCTGCTCATAAGAAACAAGCTGCCTTAAGGGAAATATATAATTTTGTGCAAATTGAAGAAGAGAGTCTCCGACAAACTCGGGGGAGGCTTCTCCGATTACTTAATGCTTTGCCAGATCATCCTCTCAAGAAAAATGGAATACTTGATATCTTTTATAATGGACTAACTAATGCTTCCAGAGACCACTTGGATAGTTGTGTTGGTTGTGTTTTCAGGGAAAGAACTATTGATCAAGCTGAATTGCTATTGAGTAATATGTTGAGTAATGAAAATGATTGGACACTTCCTGAACAAATGCCTAAGACAACTCCGAAGAACAGGGGTATTCTATTTCTCAGTCCTGAAGATATGCAAGAGGCAAAGAAATCTATGAAAGAAAAGGGTATTAAAGCCGAAGATGTTACGAATTTACCACCTATTGAAGAAATACATGGTCTTGATAACCCGACACATGTAGTAATGGTAAATTCTCTCTATAGATTTGATAAATGTGAAATCCCGTCTACTAAAATTGCTAGCCAATGTTTGGATGAGTTTGATGACTTTATGGTTAAACAAGAAAGCTTAAATTCTTATGTTGGTAGACAATTGAAACGTAATGCTTATATGATTGAACACTTGAGTGATTATATGTCTAGAGTTAAAGGAAACTTATTAGTAAACATGCTTCTATGGTTACCACTCAAGTGGAACAAGTACTTAAAGCTCAGAATGATTTGCTCAATGAATTAAATAATAAGAAAAATGATAATGCTTTTAGAGTGGTGACTAGAGGGGGTAAAATGACTCAGGAACCTTTGTATCCTGAGGGCCACCCCAAGAAAATTGAGCAATATTCTCAGAGAACTAATGTTGATGCACCTAGTGCTTCTAAAAGGAAGAAAAAGAAAAATGATAGGGCTTTGAATGCTTCTAGTGAACCTGTTGTTGACATACCTGAGAATCCCAATGATATTTCTTTTTCTGATGCTGAAACACAATCTGGTAATGAACATGAACCTAGTGATAATGTTAATGATGATGTTCATGTTGATGCTCAACCTAGCAATGACAATGATGTAGAGATTGAACCTACTATTGATCTTGATAACCCACAATCAAAGAATCAATGTTATGATAAGAGAGACTTCGTTGCTGGGAAGCACGGTAAAGAAAGAGAACCATGGGTTCAGAAACCCATGCCTTTTCCTCCTAAACCATCCAAGAAAAAGGATGATGAGGATTTTGAGCGCTTTGCTGAAATGATTAGACCTATCTTTTTGCATATGCGTTTGACTGATATGCTTAAAATGAATCCTTATGCTAAGTATATGAAAGATATTGTTACAAATAAAAGAAAGATACCAGAAGCTGAAATTTCCACCATGCTTGCTAATTATACTTTTAAGGGTGGAATACCAAAGAAACTTGGAGATCCAGGAGTACCAACTATACCATGCTCCATTAAAAGAAACTATGTTAAAACTACTTTATGTGATCTTGGAGCCGGTGTTAGTGTTATGCCTCTCTCTTTATATTGTATACTTGATTTGAATAAGTTGACACCTACTGAAATATCTTTGCAAATGGCTGATAAATCAACTGCTATACCTGCCGGTATTTTTGAGGATGTGCCTGTTGTGGTTGCAAACGTTACTATTTTAACGAACTTTGTTATTCTTGATATTCCCGAGGACGATAGTATGTCTATTATTCTTGGTAGACCCTTCTTGACTACTGCAGGGGCTGTTATTGATTGCAACAAAGGCAATGTCACTTTTCATGTTAATGGTAATGAGCATACGGTACACTTTCCAAGGAAACAACCTCAATTCACCGTATAAATTCTATTGGAAAAACTTCAACGATTACTATTGGAGGTTTTGAATTTCCTCTTGCTACTGTCAAGAAAAAATATGATATTCTTATTGTTGGGGACATGCATATCCCCATTGAGGTAACCTAGTGTTATTTGAAAATTCTCCGGTTTCATGTTATTCGAAAAGAGTTTGTTAACAAGACTTGATCAACTTTATTAATGGATTCCTTTTGATGAGCATGAGATGGATGAAGTTAGAAAGCACAACTATCTGTACCCTCCTTTTACTTTCTGTTATTTAGTTTAAGTAAAGCAAAAATAATATTTTCTGTCTGTTTTCTGAATTATCCTTGCAATAAAAAATACCCCGAAAAGAAAAGTTCTCCAAATGTCCTGAAAATTTAATATGATTTGTCTAAAATATTTAAGAATTATTGGCACTGAGAACACACCAGGGGGACCCACCATGTGCCCACGAGGGTGGAGGGCGCGCCCACCCCTGAGGCGCGCCCACCCCTGAGGCGCGCCCCTGCCTCATGGACCCCACGTGGCCCCCCTCCACTTATTCTTGCAGCCACACACTTCATCTTCCTCCAGAAAAAAATCCTCCACCAACTCAAACCCGAGTTCTAGCTCATCTTGCTGCCATTTTCGATCTCCTTGCTCAAAGCTCCATTCACGAAACTGCTTTGGGGGATTGTTCTTCAGTATGTGACTCCTCCAATGGTCCAATTAGTTTTTGTTCTAGTGCTTTATTTATTGCAATGTTTTGCTACTTAGTTGACCCTGTTCTTGAGCTTGCATGTCAAATTTATGTGGTCAAAAGTAGTTTTATTGCATGATATGGCCTCTAGGCACTTGTGGGAGTAGTTGCTATCAATCTTGTTGAATTTGGTTCACTTTTATTTTGAGTTACTAAAAATTTCAGAAATTTTTCAGAGGAAATGATGAAGACATTGTTGAGGGGCTCTTCAAGCCGAAGCTCGAAGGATAAGAAAAGTGAAGAGAATAAGAAGCCCAAATATAATCTCCCTCGCACTGCGGAGGTTCGCCGTGCGAATGGCCTTGTCATGAGTTCTTGAGAGCAGCCGGGATACATGATGATTTTTATTACTTGGCTGAGAATGCAGGCCTCACCGACTTCCTCCTTGACCAGCGCGAACAGTATCTCCGCCCCACTAATATTTTCGTGCAAAATTTTTACTTTCATGCTAACAAATCACCACCTCCAGTGGAATTTCATTTATATAATGAGGTTAAGGGGATGTCACTTTATGATTTTTGTCAGGTCTGTAAGATACCCTTTGAGGGCAATATAGAGGAACCACATCGTAATGATGTGGAGGGGTTTATTGATATGATTGTTGTAGGGGAAACGAGGAAGGTTTCCGATGCAAGAATTACTAGCATACATTTTCCTGTTCGACGTTACTTTGCAATATTTGCTAGTAGATGCTTAATTGGTCGCGGGAACAGTGGAAACCTTAGTGCCCCTGATATTGTTATTTTGCGCCATGCTTTGTTTCGTGATACCACTTTTAGTTTAGGCGCTATTGTTGCTAAACGGTTAAATCTGAACCGTACAAAGGGTCCCGTCTTTGGAGGCATCTTTGCCTCGTGCCTTGCTGCACACTTCAACATACCTATTAGGCATTATGAGAAAGAGGAAAAGTTGTTGCTTCCTATTTTTCTAGATTATAAGAGTATGGTAGCACATGATTTTATTGTTCAGATAAGAAGAAGATGCTTAAATATAGACTGATATTTGATAAAAAATACTTTGAGACTATTACCTTGCCTTCTCCCTCTTTGTTCAACATATTTTCAGGCACGTACCTTGTTTTGCCGAAGGCCATTCATGCATACTAGAGCCTAACATCAGCTCCAGAGCCTGAGCCTGAGTAACCACTTGATCCTCACCGTCAGTTTGTTTATCAGTGGGATCCGGAGGAAATCGCCAACCAGTGGCACCCAGAGGACACTCCTCCGTGATGCTCCCTGATGCTCCACCGACCTCAACTCCAACTCTATATATTCATGTTCGGGGAGAAAAATGAGGGAGAAGGATTCATCGTGTTTTACGATACGCAGCCGCCGCCAAGCCCTAATCTCTCTCGGGATGGAGTGATTCCAAAAGCCCATCAGCATGGAGTTTCTTCATGCGCTTTACACCAATATGACCTAAACGGCAGTGCCACAAATAAGTTGCACAATCATTATTAAACTTATATCTTTTGGCTTCAATACTATGAATATGTGTATCACTACTATCGAGATTCAATAAAAATAGACCACTCATCAAGGGTGCATGACCATAATAGATATTACTCATATAAGCAGAACAACCATTATTCTCTGATTTAAATGAATAACCGTCTCGCACCAAACAAGATCCAGATATAATGTTCATGCTTAACACTGGCACCAAATAACAATTATTCAGGTCTAAAACTAATCCCGAAGGTAGATGTAGAGGTAGCGTGCTGACCGCGATCACATTGACTTTGGAACCATTTCCCACGCACATGGTCACCTCGTCCTTAGCCAATCTTCTCTTAATCTGTAGCCCATGTTTCAAGTTGCAAATATGAGCAACAAAAC
The DNA here is from genome assembly GCA_034509565.1 of Triticum monococcum. Classification (NCBI taxonomy): domain Eukaryota; kingdom Viridiplantae; phylum Streptophyta; class Magnoliopsida; order Poales; family Poaceae; genus Triticum; species Triticum monococcum. The sequence goes on along the minus strand of CM067845.1, from coordinate 356,018,907 downwards.
CAGTATCAAATACCCAGGCGCTAATGCGAGCATTAGTAAGGTACAGATCAATAACATGTATATCAAATATACCTTTCACTTTGCCATCCTTCTTATCTGCCAAATACTTGGGGCAGATCCGCTTCCAGTGACCAGTCCCTTTGCAGTAGAAGCACTCAGTCTCAGGCTTAGGTCCAGACTTGGGTTTCTTCACTTGAGCAGCAACTTGCTTGCCGTTCTTCTTGAAGTTCCCCTTCTTCCCTTTGCCCTTCTTCTCGAAACTAGTTGTCTTGTTGACCATCAACACTTGATGCTCCTTCTTGATTTCTACCTCCGCAGCTTTAAGAATTGCGAAGAGCTCGGGAATTGTCTTATCCATCCCTTGCTTATTATAGTTCATCACGAAGCTTTTGTAGCTTGGTGGCAGTGATTGAAGAACTCTACAATGACACTATCATCAGGGAGATTAACTCCCAGTTGAGTCAAGTGGTTGTGGTACCCAGACATTCTGAGTATATGTTCACTGATAGAACTATTCTCCTCCATCTTGCGGCTATAGAACTTATTGGAGACTTCTTATCTCTCATTTCGGGCATTTGCTTGAAATATTAACTTCAACTCCTGGAACATCTCATATGCTCCATGACATTCAAAATGTCGTTGAAGTCCTGATTCTAAGCCGTAAAGCATGGCACACTGAACTATCGAGTAGTCATCAGCTTTGCTCTTCCAGACGTTCATAACATCTGGTGTTGCGCATGCAGCGGGCTTTGCACCTAGCGGTGCTTCTAGGGCATAATTCTTCTATGCAGCAATGAGGATAATCCTCAAGTTACGGACCCAGTCCGTGTAGTTGCTACCATCATCTTTCAACTTAGCTTTCTCTAGGAACGCATTAAAATTTAAAGGAACAAAAGCACGGGTCATTTATCTACAACAACATAGACATGCAAAATACTATCAGGTACTAAGTTCATGATAAATTAAAGTTCAATTAATCATATTACTTAAGAACTCCCACTTGATAGACATCCCTCTAGTCATCTAAATGATCACGTGATCCATATCAACTAAACCATGTCTGATCATCACGTGAGATGGAGAAGTTTTCAATGGTGAACATCACTATGTTGATCATATCTACTATATGATTCGCGCTCGACCTTTCAGTCTCAGTGTTCCAAGGCCTTATCTGCATATGCAAGGCTCGTCGAGTTTAACCTGAGTAGTCTGCTTGTGCAAAACTGGCTTGCACCCATTGTATGTGAACGTAGAGCTTATCACACCCGATCATCATGTGGTGTCTCGGCACGACGAACTGTAGCAGCGGTGCATACTCAGGGAGAACACTTATACCTTGAAATTTAGTGAGAGATCATCTTATAATGCTACCGCCGTACTAAGAAAAATAAGATGCATAGAAGATAAACATCAAATGCAATCAATATGAGTGATATGATATGGCCATCATCATCTTGTGCCTTTGATCTCCATCTTCAAAGCACCGTCATGATCACCATCGTCACCAGCTTGACACCTTGATCTCCATCATAGCATCGTTGTCGTCTCGCAACTATTGCTTCCACGACTATCGCTACCGCTTAGTGATAAAGTAAAGCAATTACATGGCGATTGCATTTCATACAATAAAGCGACAACCATATGGCTCCTGCCAGTTGCCGATAACTTTGTTACAAAATATGATCATCTCATACAACAATTTATATAATCATGTCTTGACCATATCACATCACAACATGGCCTCCAAAAACAAGTTAGACGTCCTCTACATTGTTGTTGCAAGTTTTACGTGGCTGCTACGGGCTTAGCAAGAACCGTTCTTACCTACACATCAAAAACCACAACAATTTTTCGTCAAGTGTGATATTTTAACCTTCAATAAGGAGCGGGCGTAGTCACACTCGATTCAACTAAAGTTGGAGAAACAGACACTGTAATGACCCGACCTCAGACGGCCAAGTCTCTGTGCTTAAGTGTCATCCCAGGATCGGTATGCTGACACACACAGTACTCGAGGATTTATAATAGAGGTAAATCACATGTATAAAGTAACGTAAATACTATTACCTCAATCCATATATCGGAAGTAACAAAGGTTGTGGATTCCCATCAACATCAACGGCAAAGTCGAGTGTAGAAATCGTAACCCTATGGTTGTGTTCTTTATGGTTGTGTCCTATTTCTCCACAACAACTACTTCCATCACAGTTAGGGCATTCATCCTTGTGTTCTTTATGGTTGTGTCCTATTTCTCCACAAAGCTTGCATGCACAAGGTTTCTCATATCCTTTCCAGAAGGCTTCAATTTCTGGGACACAAACCGTGACTTTAGCAGAGTCAACTTAAAATCTTTCCAAGTGGTTACTCCTTGCCATCCATTGATGGTTTGGTACATCCTCCACCAAGTAGCAGCACCTCTTTTAAAGCACTTGAAGAGCATGCTGGGTCATATCCTTTCCGGCTATAGGGTTATTCTTCATGTGATCCTCCATGTTCTGAATCCATCGGTCTGTCTCCAACTGACTCATCGGTCTAGAAAATACAAGCTCATCTCCATTCATCATCTATTGGGTCCATGGGGTTTGGGGTGAGATAAAAGAGATAGAGAGGGATTCACAAAATGCAAACAATAGTTTTGAAGAGACATATTTTTATTTTGTGGCTGTCGGAAAAACATCAAACAAATGACAACTCACAATTGTCGCATCTAACGTAGGTATATAATAGGGGTTTGGTCTTCTAAAGGTCAATAAATCTTCAAAATCACCAGACTCTTCAAGTCTTGCTCATGTCTCCGATGGCTTTCTTCCGACCATGCTAGTCCTTCTCAAATTCTTTTGCACGATCATCTCTGTCGTCGCAAAGTCTATTGTGATGTCCTTTAATATTTCTGGAGTTGCGTTCAAACTTCTGGATTTCAACATCCTTGACATGAACCATGGTCCTACTGTCCTTCAGTTCCTGACAAATTTCTGGTATCTCGCGGTTGTAGCTCCTCCAGCTTGGCTACTTTTAGCTTCTGGTTCCTGAGTTCTTCATGAAATGCTTCCTTGTCTAATACGGCTTCCTGGAGCTCCATCTTAAAATTCTTGATGTACTACTCCAGATCTTGGTGATACACTAGATAAGGTTAAAACATCATCTTTTGCTGATAGATGCTCCATCAGCCTTCTACCATCCAATCCTTCCGAAGAAATGCATGCTTAGCTCAGCTCTGTGAATATAGTATTAGTGGCGATGACATCACGGATAACCGTGTTTCTGCCTCTATCATTGCCATGAGCTATCTTCCATAGTTGATATCTCCTGCCTTAGGGTTTTCTTGACAAAACTTTGAGTTCTCGTGCTCCATGTTCCGGTCTTTCTCCGATACACCTTGAGCTCGGGTATTGACGGCTTCCATAGTCTGAAAAATTCCAATAGGGTAGCCTTCCTAGGTCATACAAATCTAGAAATTCTACATGGCCTTCAAATTCTCCTAGTCTTCGGAGTCTTCAATCGTTGCAATTTCCATTATTATAATGCACGATAAAATCCTCTTCATTCCAAAGTGGTCTTAGTTGTCCGATATCTTGTACTTCTTGGAGTGGTCTCATCAGTCGAATCTTCATGGTCAAAAGGGAAAATGGGTATGGTCTCACTAAAAGGGAATATTTGAATAAGATCAGAAGAGAAGAGAGGTAGAAGATCTTTTTCGAAAATGAAGTTGTGGAGAAAATCTTTCCTATGGGCTTGCCAGTTTCTAGGGGTCACGTCCTATAGTCAACATGTGCTCTAATACCATTTTGTAGCGACCCGACCTCAGAAGGTCAAGTCTCTGTGCCTAAATGTCATCCCTGGATTGGTATGCTGACACACACAGTACTCGAGGATTTATAACAGACGTAAATCACATGTATAACTAACATAAATACCATTACCTCAATCCATATAGCGGAAGTAACAAAGGTTGTGAATTCCCATCAACACCAACGGCAAAGTTGAGTGTAGAAATCATAAACTTAACGTATCGCTTACTCGTCGTAAGATTCCTGCAACATTAGACATTGCAGCCACAAAGGGTCAGTACATTGAATGTACTAGCAAATTCACACCAGAGGATAATGATGAATGATAGCTATCACTACATGCATGGCGGGTGGAAAAGCTCTATGGTTATAGTGTTTTTGCGAAAAGCCAATTTTTTCCTACTGCAAAGGAATATATTTTATTTAACTACAAAGTTTGTTGATAAAATATTGAGAAGGTTCCTCCAACTCAATCCCAAATTAAAAGTTAACAACCCAACAAAATTAATTATATAGAGTGATAAGATCAATATGATAATCCAAGAACCAGATACTCAAGACGTCCATAACCGGGGACATGGCTAACCATGATTAGTTTCTACAGTCTGCATCGGTTTGCGCACTTTTCCCCACAAGACTCGATCTCCTCCATTGGATTTCTCACACTACATGATGTTTGAGAAACGGATGACCGAGACACGGTCTTTCAGAAGCATTAACTCTTTACTTCGGATAGACTATACCACATACAACCCACTACCTGCTAGTCTATCTCTTCAAGAGCTTCATGCAACTTACTCAACTATGCTAGAGCCCATAATAGCTTGTGGCTGCACACGGAAGTTTCTAGCATGAATAATCTTATGATCCCTTTGAGCCTGGGTGGCATTCCATAGGGTGATCACACGGGTCCTCCGGGATCCCCTTGGGCAAACATTGGGTTTTGCAGGTGCCCGGGCAAACCGCTGGGTGCTCCAGGGTACCCCAACCAATCCACACAGATGTGTATTAAAGTTGCCACCTTAAGTTGAACCATTAATTAATAACTCTCACATCTATCATCAATTCTCTCAAACCAGTCCATGTCTACGAGCATAGCATAGCAATATGAGCATAACGTAAAGGTAACTCCCAGGGTTTGAATGCAGGGCAATAGGTTCCTACCTCATCAACCACTTCCCGATACCCACATGTTATCAATTCCTAACCATGCAATGTTTGAGGGTGAAACTAATGGATAAAAACTGGGTATGAAAGGGATATGATCAAAGTGTGAACTTGCCTTGTACTGTTGATGAAGATGATTCACACTCATAACTCTTGAAAGTTCTACTCGTCACACTCCAGTCAATCTATCGTGAGCAAGCAATAGTAACCATACATAAGCAATCACTCAAAAGATCGGGAAGAACGAAGAAGCCAGTTCGGAAAACATCAAAACCAACAAATAACTCTTGCAACATAAAACAATTTCTAACAATACCAAAATTATGTGAATTTGGCCTTATCAGAATGTTTAAGTCAAGAGCTTCGATTTGCAAAAAGAATCAACTAAATCGGAGTTATAAAACTCAAGTTATGACCAAAAGAAGTTTGAATTCAAATCTGATCTAATTTAAATTTTAAACTTTCAAAAACATGTTTAAGTTGGATTACTATATAGAGGAGATCATAACGAAGTGGTTGGCGTTGGTTTCGTTGGATTTGGAGTAACGAGTAAAAAGTTGCGCCATAGAGAAAAGACGACTTTGGAGAGAAAAGACAATTTTCAGAAGTCGTGCCGTAGAGAAGAAAAATATTTTTCTTAAATGAATCTAGTCAAACGAAAATATTGATTTAACCCGAATCGGATGATTTTTGGAGACTCTATGGGTCTATATTTATAATTGGAAAAGAGGTTTAAGGGTCAAAGGCTAGGCAATGTGGGACTAAACGTAGACGAAAATATACGAAACAGAGAAGAAAAAAGCTAACGCCTCGCACGGGCCTAAAGGCCTCGGTCGGCCGCGCGCTGTACACGGGCTGTATTTTTTTCCGAAGTCTATTTTTTTGAAATTTGTTTCAAAAAAAAACTAAGCATTAACGAAACTAAAATTAAAAAAAGACAAAAGAAAACAAAAGAAAAACGGTCCGGCCTGCTGCTATGCTACGCATGTGGACGGCGGTTAGTTCCACGCGCACGCGTATATTTTTTTTTCTTTTTTTATATAGAAACAAAAAAGAAAACTGGATAACGATAATAAAATAAAATTTTATACAGGCATATTACATATCAAAATTTTCAGAAAAAGATTTTCTACAATATGAACATTTCTCTAGTGCCAAATAAAATTCGCAAAAATTTAAATAATTCAAACAGTGCTACTTCTACAATAAAACACAATAAAAATCATTTTAGAAATACCAAAATTATTTCAAAATTATTTCTCTCGAATTTTCTGATGTAGGGAATCATTTTACCCCATTTTCCTTTTATTTTATTTTTGGAGCAAAATAATTTGAATAAAACCTAAATAACTTCAAATTGAAAATAATTTCAAACGGACTTTAAATTTGATCCTTTTAAACTTCCAACTCGTATTTCATATATTTTGAAGAAGTCATTTTATCTTATCTCATGAAAATCATTGAGTTGCTTAAAGTTTCTGAATTTGAAATATTTCTAAATAAAATTCAAATCTTTTCAAAAATCCCTTTTCATTTAATTAAATGGAAGAAGTCATATCATCTTCTCTCGAGGGTTTTGTATTTGAAAAGAATTTGAATTCACGGAGATCAAAATGCAAAAATGTGAAAGTTTGGGAAAGTCCTTTTATTCCCTCTCATTTAACTTTCAAAAAGTTTCGAATTTCACTCAATCAATCACGCAACAATCAATCTATCTATTTATTATAACATTCCAAAATTTGAATTTTGGGATGTTACAAACCAGCACCCTTCAAATGAATCACGTCCTCGAGATTCGGAGAGGCTAGCAAGAAAAAGGTTAGGGTTTGGGGGTCTCCTCAAAATCCATCAATTGTCGCGGGAGGGGGTGTGGGTGCTACCGATAACCCAGAAGTATAGGGGATCACAACAGTTTTCGATAAGTAAGAGTGTCGAACCCAACGAGGAGCTAAAGGTAGAACAAATATTCCCTCAAGTTCTATCGACCACCGATACAACTCTATGCACGCTTGACGTTCGCTTTACCTAGAACAAGTATGAAACTAGAAGTACTTTGTAGGTGTTGTTGGATAGGTTTGCAAGATAATAAAGATTACGTAAATAAAAAGTAGGGGATGTTAAGTAAAGACACAATAAATTAAATATAGAGAGTGTGGAAAAGTGGTGGTAGGAGTTGCGAAATTGCCCCTTAAGTAATTGACTACTTTACTAGACTGATAGCAAGTATTATGTGGGAGAGGCCATTGCTAGCATGTCATCCCTGACTTGGAATTCTATGCACTTATGATTGGAACTATTAGCAAGCATCCCCAACTACTAACGTTCATTAAGGTAAAACCCAACCATAGCATTAAGATATATTGGTCCCTCTTCAATCCCGTATGCATCAATTTCTATGCTAGGTTGAAGCTTCTGTCACTCTTGCCCTCCAATACATAGTCCTATCAACATACAACTAACCCTAGGGTGTGATCCACGCGCGCAATCATATGATGGGAACCAAAGGACAGCAACATAACCACAAGCAAATTAAATCAATCATAGCAATTCATCAACCACCGATAGGACAACGAAAATCTACTCAGACATAATAGGATGGCAACACATCATTGGATAATAATATGAAACATAAAGCACCATGTTCAAGTAGAGGGTACAGCGGGTTGCGGGAGAGTGGACCGCTGTAGATAGAGGGGGGAAGGTGATGGAGATGTTGGTGAAGATGGCGGAGGTGTTGGTGTAGATCGCGGTGATGATGATGGCCCCCGGTGGCACTCCGGTGCCACCGAAAGCGAGGGGGAGAGAGCCCCCCTCCTTCTTCTTCTTCCTTGACCTCCTCCCTAGATGGGAGAAGGGTTTACCATCTGGTCCATGGCCTCCATGGCACGGGAGGGGCGAGAGCCCCTCCGAGATTGGATCTGTCTCTCTATGTTTCTGTGTTCTCAGATTCTTCCCTTTCACCATTTCTTATATTCCTGGAGATCCGTAACTCCAATTGGGCTGAAATTTTAACACGATCTCTATCCGGATATTAGGTTTCTTGCGGAGAAAGAAGGGCATCGTCCGCCTTACAGGTGGCCCACGAGGGTCAGGGGCACGCCCAGGGGGGCAGGCGCACCCCCTACCTCGTGGCCACCTCGGGCATCATCTCGCGTTGATTTTTCTTCCCAAAAATCATATATATTCCAAAAAAATCTCCGTCAATTTTTATCCCGTTTGGGCTCCGTTTGATATGGATATTCTGCGAAACAAAAAACATGCAACAAACAGGAACTGGCATTGGGCACTGGATCAATATGTTAGTCCCAAAAATAGTATAAAAAGTTGCCAAAAGTATATGAAAGTTGAATAATATTAGCATGGAACAATCAAAAATTATAGATACGACGGAGACGTATCAGCATCCCCAAGCTTAATTCCTGCTCGTCCTCGAGTAGGTAAATGATAAAAAAGATAATTTTTGATGTGGAATGCTACCTAGCATAATCTTGATCACATATCTAATCATGGCATGAATATTAAGATACGAGTGATTCAAAGCAATAGTCTATCATTTGACATAAAAACAATAATACTTCAAGCCCACTAATAAAGAAATCATGTATTTTCAAAATAACAAGGCCAAAGAAAGTTATCCCCACAAAATCATATAGTCTGGCTATGCTCCATCTTCAGCACACAAAATACTCACATCATGCACAACCCCGATGACAAGCCAAGCAATTGTTTCATACTTCTGACGTTCTCAAACCTTTTCAACTTTCACGCAATACATGAGCGTGAGCCATGGACATAGCACTATAGGTGGAATATAATATGATGGTGGAGAAGACAAAAAGGAGAAGATAGACTCACATTAACTAGGCGTATCAACGGGCTATGGAGATGCCCGTCAATAGATATCAATGTGAGTGAGTAGGGATTGCCATGCAACGGATGCACTAGAACTATAAGTATATGAAAGCTCAAACTGAAACTAAGTGGGTGTGCATCCAACTTGCTTGCTCATGAAGACCTAGGGCATTTGAGGAAGCCCATCGTTGGAATATACAAGCCAAGTTCTATAATGAAAATTCCCACTAGTATATGAAAGTGATAACTCAAGAGACTCTCTATATGAAGAACATGGTGCTATTTTGAAGCACAATTGTGGAAAAAGGATAGTAGCACTGCCCCTTCTCTCTTTTTCTCTCATTTTTTTGTTTTTATTTTATTTTTTTATTTTTTGGTGGGCTTCTATGGCCTCTTTTATTTTATTTGGGCTTCTTTGGCCTCTTTTATTTACACTTTTATTTACTTACAACTCAATATTACAACTCGATACTAGAACAAAGATATGACTATATGAATGCCTCCAGCGATGTACCGGGATGTGCAATGATCTAGCGTAGCAATGACATCAAAAAATGGACAAGCCATGAAAACATCATGCTAGCTATCTTACGATCATGCAAAGCAATATGACAATGAATGCTCAAGTCATGTATATGATGATGATGGAAGTTGCATGGAAATATATCTCGGAATGGCTATGGAAATGCCATGATAGGTAGGTATGGTGTCTGTTTTGAGGAAGATATATGGTGGGTTTAAGGTACCGGCGAAATTTGCGCGATACTAGAGAGGCTAGCAATGGTGGAAGGTTGAGAGTGCGTATAATCCATGGACTCAACATTAGTCATAAAGAACTCACATACTTATTGCAAAAATCTATTAGTCATCGAAACAAAGTACTACGCGCATGCTCCTAGGGGGATATATTGGTAGGAAAAGACCATCGCTCGTCCCCGACCGCCACTCATAAGGAAGACAATCAATAAATAAATCATGCTCCAACTTCGTTACATAACGGTTCACCATACGTGCATGCTACGGGAATCACAAACCTCAACAAAAGTATTTCTACTAATCCACAACTACCCACTAGCATGACTCTAATATCACCATCTTTATACCACAAAACTATTGCAAGGAATCAAACATATCATATTCAGTGATCTACAAGTTTTATGTAGGATTTTATGACTAACCATGTGAATGACCAATTCATGTCATCTCTCTAAATAGGTATAAGTGAAGCAAGAGAGTTTAATTCTTTCTACAAAAGATATGCCCACGCTCTAACAAATATAAGTGAAGCAAAAGAGGATTGTACAAATAGCGGTTGTCTATGTAAAGAGAAACAAGCAATCCAAACTTCAAATGATATAAGTGAAGCACATGAAGCATTCTATAAAGCCATACTCAAAAGATATAAGTGAAGTGTAAAGAGCATTCTATAAATCAACCAAGGACTATATCATACCATCATGGTGCATAAAATAAAAATGAAAACTAAATGCAAAAGACGCTCCAAGATTGCACATATCGCATGAACGAAACGACTCCAAAAACATACCGATACTTGTTGAAGAAAGAGGGGATGCCTTCCGGGGCATCCCCAAGCTTAGACGCCTGAGTCTCCTTGAATATTTACTTGGGGTGCCTCGGGATTCCCCAAGCTTGAGCTCTTGCTTCTCTTCCTTCTTCTCACATCGAGACCTTCTCGATCATCGAACACTTCATCCACACAAAACTTCAACAGAAAACTCGGTAAGATCCATTAGTATAATAAAGCAAATCACTACTCTAACTACTGTTGCAAACCAATTCATATTTTGTTTTTTCATTGTGTCTACTGTAATATAACTTTTTCATGGCTTAATCCACAAATATAATTCGATAGTTTCATCAAAACAAGCAAACTATGCATCAAAAACAGAATCTGTCTAAAACAGAACAGTCTGTAATAATCTGAACATTCACCATACTTATGATACTTGAAAAATTCTACTAAAATTAGTAAAAATAAACAATTTGTATAGGAATACAGTGCAAAACGAATCAGAACCATTTAAAGTTCCAGAAAAAAAATGTAAAATCGTGCACTACAACCAAAGTTTCTGTCCTGCACCGTACAAACCATCAAGCAAATGTAAACATCCTAAAGGCAAACCTTGGCACATTATTTTTATAATACAATGGAATTGTACAAGGGGATAATTATTTTTGTTGAAAAGTTTCTGTAATCAAGATTCACAAAGTTTCCGTGAGCATGAACAAAGTCCAAGGCTAGCTCCCACTTCAACAATGCTTGTCTCTCTCACTTTCACTTTCCTTTTTGAAAAAGTTTTGGGTTCCCCTCTTTATTTTTGTTGTTTTTAAAATATATGAAAGAACTCAACAGAAATAAATGACTCTCTAAAACTTCCAGGTTGTCTCCCTAGCAGCGCTTTCTTTAAAGCCATTAAGCTAGGCATATAGTGCTCAAGTAATGGATCCACCCGGATCCCAAGGTATATCAAAGCCAATTTTAATTAACAATGATTTGTAATTTAGTGGTGAGCACAAGGTAACATATATCATGTAATGACGAAGTCTAACTCTCTTCCTATGCATCGGCATGTCATAAAAGAACAATTCATGCACACAAAGTAAAGGCCAATGCATAGTATAAACAGTTTCTTGCAATTTTATCATGTGGGAAGCATAGAGAGGTGGAGATATAGTTCCTCTCTCATAATAATTGCAAGTAGGAGAAGCAAGCACATGCATATTATATTCATTAAAATCATCGTGTGTAACGGTAAAAGGCAACCCATCAATATAATCCTTAATAAGGGCAAACTTCTCCGATATAGTGTAGTTTGGAGAATTCAAAAAGATAATAGGACTATCATGTGTGGGTGCAATAGCAACAATTTCATGTTTAACATAAGGAACTATAGCAAGTTCATCTTCATAATCATAATTCATATTGGCATCTTGGCCACAAGCATCATCAAAAAGGGATATTTCAAAAGAATCCAAGGGATCATAACAGTCATCATAGCAATCATCCTTCGGTAAGCAGGAAGGGAAATTAAACAATGTATGATTTGAAGAGTTACTCTCATTAGAAGGTGGGCACGGGTGATCAATCCGCTCTTCCTCCTTGTGTTCTTCGCTCTCTTCCTCATCTTTTTCATCCAATGAGCTCATAGTTTCATCAATTTCTTCTTCCATAGACTCTTGCACAATATTAGTCTCTTCTTGGACAGCGGAGTATTCCTCAATATATGGTTTAATATAAGCATTAGAAGCATAATTATCATAGCAATATTTAAGTATGGCAAAATTTCAGAATTGTAAAGAGAAGCACCATACTTTTCAATCAAAGAAGCAATTTCGTAAGCAACCTTAAAAGCAACAAATTCTTCAATTTGTTGAACATCATAGTAATTATAAAACCCTTAGCATACGAAGATAAGATTCCATTATCAATAAACTCACATTGGTAGGGAAGGTGTTTCTTAGGGTTTTCAGAACAACAAGTAAAATCATATATATGTAACATAAATTCCAAGCATAGCATTGCAAACGATGAATTTGATCCAATAAATGTTTCCCTCTTTCAGATATACGGTGTCGCACATAACAAGCATGCTCATCTAAAGATTTTCCCTCAACTAAGCTAGTTGGGGTTTCAGCACGAGCACAAAGGGATCAAAGATGATCTAAGTAATAAGCTTCAGCAGTGTGATAGATTTTGAGTGGTTCTTCAACCATTGGTTCAGTAGGTACAACTATTTTTTTGGTATTTTGCGTTTCCTACCCATAACTAAAGATAGAAAACAACTAAGAATAGCAAATAAAAATTACTTAGTGATAAAGCAAACAAGCACACACGAGAATATTCACACCACGCTATTTCTCCCCGGCAACGACGCCAGAAAAAGGTCTTGATAACCCACAAGTATAGGGGATCGCAACCGTTTTCGATAAGTAAGAGTGTCGAACCCAATGAGGAGCTAAAGGTAGAACAAATATTCCCTCAAGTTCTATCGACTACCGATACAACTCTACGCACGCTTGACGTTCGCTTTACCTAGAACAAGTATGAAACTAGAAGTACTTTGTAGGTGTTATTGGATAGGTTTGCAAGATAATAAAGATTACGTAAATAAAAAGTAGGGGATGTTTAAGTAAAGACACAATAAAGTAAATATAGCAAGTGTGGACAAGTGCTGGTAGGAGTTGCGAAATTGCCCCTTAAGTAATTGACTACTTTACTAGACCGATAGCAAGTATTATGTGGGAGAGGCCACTGCTAGCATGTCATCCCTGACTTGGAATTCTATGCACTTATGATTGGAACTATTAGCAAGCATCCGCAACTACTAAAGTTCATTAAGGTAAAACCCAACCATAGCATTAAGATATATTGGTCCCCCTTCAATCCCGTATGCATCAATTTCTATGCTAGGTTGAAGCTTCTGTCACTCTTGCCCTCCAATACATAGTCCTATCAACATACAACTAACCCTAGGGTGTGATCCACGCGCGCAATCATATGATGGGCACCAAAGGACAGCAACATAACCACAAGCAAATTAAATCAATCATAGCAATTCATCAACCACTGATAGGACAACGAAAATCTACTCAGACATCATAGGATGGCAACACATCATTGGATAATAATATGAAGCATAAAGCACCATGTTCAAGTAGAGGGTACAGCGGGTTGCGGGAGAGTGGACCGCTATAGATAGAGGGGGAAGGTGATGGAGATGTTGGTGAAGATGGCGGAGGTGTTGGTGTAGATCGCGGTGATGATGATGGCCCCCGGTGGCACTCCGGTGCCACCGAAAGCGAGGGGGAGAGAGCCCCCCTCCTTCTTCTTCTTCCTTGACCTCCTCCCTAGATGGGAGAAGGGTTTACCCTCTGGTCCATGGCCTCCATGGCACGGGAGGGGCGAGAGCCCCTCCAAGATTGGATATGTCTCTCCGTCTCTCTCTGTTTCTGCGTTCTCAGATTCTTCCCTTTCACCGTTTCTTATATTCCCAGAGATCCGTAACTCCGATTGGGCTGAAATTTTAACACGATCTCTATACGGATATTAGCTTTCTTGCGGCGAAAGAAGGGCATCAACCGCCTTACGGGTGGCCCACGAGGGTCAGGGGCGCGCCTAGGGGGGCAGGCGCGCCCCCTACCTCGTGGCCACCTCGGGCACCGTCTCGCGTGGATTTTTCTTCCCAAAAATCATATATATTCCAAAAAAATCTCCGTCAATTTTTATCCTGTTTGGGCTCCGTTTGATATGGATATTCTGCAAAACAAAAAACATGCAACAAACAGGAACTGGCACTAGGCACTGGATCAATATGTTAGTCCAAAAATAGTATAAAAAGTTGCCAAAAGTATATGAAAGTTGAATAATATTGGCATGGAACAATCAAAAATTATAGATACGACGGAGACGTATCAGCTAGCACCCTTAGAAGCATGGTTACGGTTCCATCAAAACTCATATACTTCATCCATATTGTTAACAATGTCGGTCTTCTCAGATCTTCAGGATAATTCCTTATCTGGGCTCCTTCGGTAGTGGCATAACCTTTTCCTCAATTCTTCTGTCTTTCATCTAGGTAAGGTTCTTCTGTGACTGGGTCTTCTTAGCTGACGGGTCTGGCGCCAATACTAAACAACTATCGATATCTCATGGTGGTCAACCATTTATGGCTTCTCCTGCAGGAAATGGGTCTAGGCTTCATTCTCACCGTATGTCCTACGATTGGCAACAACTGCCTTGTACAAGGGAAAATGATTATACCATTCTAAGGTTTAAACAAGGCTTAATATCATCGTCTCTCTACTATAGGTAAGTCACTCAGATTTACCATCCCATATAGCAAGGTGAATAATAAGATTAAGTCGGTATGGTGATCAATCCATCTTGCACCCAAGTCATTATCGTGTACATGGTTTAGCGAATCTCGCATTCTAACACTCGGTCATCCTCTCAAGCATTGTAGAATTTCTCTTGTCGATGAACCAAGTTCGGATAAATCCATTGATTCTGCAAGCCAAACATCCATTGATTCTGCAAGCCAAAAAAACATCTATTGTTTCTTCACAACTCTCAGGTTTTGTGTTACTCTATAAGATCGTCTACAGATAAATGTAACTTCTTCCAGGTTTTTTATTCAGCAAGAGTGTGCTTGCTTCTTGGCAGGTCCTGGGGCCTGTGGGTTATGGCCCATCTCATCACTTGAAATCCTTGAACTCATCATTGGGGCAACTGATCACTATTCCAACATCCAAGTTCCTAGCATTCTTAAATCTATCCACTTGTACTGTCTTTCTTCCTTCTATTTGTACAAGACTAAGACGTGATTACTCAAACTCATCATGGAGTTTCCATTGCTCCATATTTCCAACATCATACCTCCTTTATCCAATAGCATTTCATCTCTTCATACTCTTGGGGTATCCCACATATCGAGATAAAACTCGTACGTATTTTGTCTGAAGTCCACTCCGTGGAATATCATTATCCTTTCCAGGGGTCAAGGGTTCTCACAGGGTACTACCACCCTTAAAATGCTCTAATTCTTCCATAGACCATACTTCTCATATCCTCAAAAATGGTCAAACTCTTTATTCATAGGGTAACAACTCATAAAATTCAAATCTTTACCAATGATGCTAACTTTATTGATTCTCCCATCATTACAATCTCTTGCTTTTCCATTACATGCCTCAACTCAACGCCTCAATATTAAAAAGAAATGTTCTCACTACTACTACTATACTTCTCACAGACTCAACTATTTAGCACAAGTCTCCTTCTCCTTGGGGCATTCTCTGGCAAAATTCCCTGCTCCATTACAACAAAAACATATTACTTCTGACAAGTCTTGAGGTTTCCTTTTTGGGCAATCGCTGAAGTAGTGCCCTGACTCCTTGCACCCGAAACAGGTGATATGACTTAGGTCCTTCCTAGAATCCAATCTACTTATCTTCCTGGACTTTTCTGTTCCAGTTAGGGCTTCTATTTCGTGTGGGTCATACTCTACTTCCTCTATCGGGAATACTACTAGATCCCTATTCATACAATTTTGGGAGATGTGTCCTTCTTCTCCACATGAATAGCATGACTTGGTGCAGGGTTTAATTGGTTCTTCTTTGGGTGTGTCCCTGACATCTTCCTTCATCATGGGTTCTTCTAAAGTTTCCATAAGGGCTCCTTTCTTTACTTCTTTCTTTTGCTGAATGGTTCTTTGTACCATGGGGTAAATGTGACACTGAGTAGGCTAGTGGGTAGTCCCTTTACACAAGAAACAAGTGATCTGCCTCGTTGGGCATTCTTCAGCTGTGTGACTTCCTTCACAGTTAGGGCATTCATCCTTGTGTTCTTTATGGTTGTGTCCTATTTCTCCACAAAGCTTGCATGCACAAGGTTTCTTCATATCCTTTCTAGAAGGCTTCAATTTCTGGGACACAAACCGATACTTTACCAGAGTCAACTTAAAATCTTTCCAAGTGGTTACTCCTTGCCATCCATTGATGGTTTGGTACATCCTCCACCAAGTAGCAGCACCTCTTTCAAAGCACTTGAAGAGCATGCTGGGCCATATCCTTTCCGGCTATAGGGTTATTTTTCATGCGATCCTCCATGTTCTGAATCCATCGGTCTATCTCCAACTGACTCATCGGTCCAGAAAATACAAGCTCATCTCCATTCATCCTCTATTGGGTCCATGGGTTTTGGGGTGAGATAAAAGAGATAGAGAGGGATTCACACAATCCAAACAATAGTTTTGAAGAGACAGATTTTTATTTGTGGCTGTCGGAAAAACATCAAACAAATGACAGCTCACAATCGTCGCATCTAATGTAGGTATATTACAGGGGTTTGGTCTTCTAAAGGTCGATAAATCTTCAAAATCACCAGACTCTTCAAGTCTTGCTCATGTCTCCGATGGCTTTCTTCTGATCGTGCTTGGCCTTCTCAAATTCTTTTGCCAGATCATCTCTGTCGTTGCAAAGTCTATCATGATGTCCTTTAATATTTCTGGAGTTGTGTTCCAACTTCTGGGTTTCAACATCCTTGACATGAACCATGGTCCTATTGTCCTTCAGTTCCTGACAAATCTCCGGTATCTCGAGGTTGTAGCTCCTCCAGCTTGGCTACTTTCAGCTTCTGGTTCCTGAGTTCTTCACGAAATGCTTCCTTGTCTAATACGGCTTCCTGGAGCTCCATCTTAAAATTCTTGATGCACTACTCCAGATCTTGGTGATACACCGGCTAAGGTTAAAACTTCATCTTTTGCTGATAGATGCTCCATCAGCCTTCTACCATCCAATCCTTCCAAAGAAATGCATGCTTAGCTCAGCTCGGTGACCAAAGTATCAGTGGCGATGACATCACGGATAACCGTGTTTCTGCCCTTGTCATTGCCATGAGCTATCTTCCATAGTTGATATCTCCTGCCTTAGGGTTTTCTTGACAAAACTTTGAGTTCTCATGCTCCATGTTCCGGTCTTTCTCTGATACACCTTGAGCTCGGGTATTGACGGCTTCCATAGTCTGAAAAATTCCAATAGGGTAGCCTTCCTAGGTCATACAAATCTAGAAATTCTACAGGGCCTTCAAATTCTCCTAGTCTTCGGAGTCTTCAATCATTGTAGTTTCCATTATTATAATGCACGATAAAATCCTCTTCATTCCGAAGTGGTCTTAGTTGTCTGATATCTTGTACTTCTTGGAGTGGTCTCATCAGTCGAATCTTCGTGGTCAAAAGGGAAAAGGGGTATGGTCTCACTAAAAGGGAATATTTGAATAAGCTCAGAAGAGAAGAGAGGTAAAAGATCTTTTTCGAAAATGAAGTTGTGGAGAAAATCTTTCCTATGGGCTTGCCAGTTTCTAGGGGTCACGCCCTACAGTCAACATGTGCTCTGATACCATCTTGTAGCGACCCGACCTCAGACGGTCAAGTCTCTGTGCTTAAGTGTTATCCATGGATTGGTATGCTGACACACATAGTACTCGAGGATTTATAATAGAGGTAAATCACATGTATAAAGTAACGTAAATACTATTACCTCAATCCATATAGCGGAAGTCACAAAGGTTGTGGATTCCCATCAACACCAACGGCAAAGTTGACTGTAGAAATCATAACCCTAACGTATCACTTACTCGTCGTAAGATTCCTGCAACATGACACGTTGCAGCCACAAAAGGTCAGTACATTGAATGTACTGGCAAATTCACACCAGAGGATAATGATGAATAATAGCTATCACTACAAGCATATTTGGCTAGTGGAAAAGCCCTATGGTTATAGTGTTTTTGCGAAAAGCCAATTTTTTCCTACTGCAAAGGAATATATTTCATTAAGTTTGTTGATAAAATATTGAGAAGGTTCATCCAACTCAATCCCAAATTAAAAGTTAACAACCCAACAAAATTAATTATATAGAGTGATGAGATCAATATGATAATCCAAGAACCAGATACTCAAGACGTCCATAACCGGGGACACGGCTAACCATGATTAGTTTGTACACTCTGCAGAGGTTTGCGCACTTTTCCCCACAAGACTTGATCTCCTCTGTTGGATTTCTCGCACTACATGATGTTTGAGAAACGGATGACCGAGACATGGTCTTTCAGAAGCATTAACTCTTTACTCCGGATAGACTATACCACCTACAACCCACTACCTGCTAGTCTATCTCTTCAAGAGCTTCACGCAACTTACTCAACTATGCTAGAGCTCATAATAGCTTGTGGCTGCACACGGAAGTTTCTAGCATGAATAATCTTATGATCCCTTTGAGCCTGGGTGGCATTCCATAGGGTGATCACATGGGTCCTCCAGGATCCCCTTGGGCAAACATTGGGTGCTCCAGGTGCCCGGGCAAACCACTGGGTGCTCTAGGGTGCCCCAACCAATCCACCCAGATGTGTATTAAAGTTGCCACCTTAAGTTGAACCATTAATTAATAACTCTCACATCTGTCATGAATTCTCTCAAACCAATCCACGTCTACGAGCATAGCATAGCAATATGAGCATAACGTAAAGGTAACTCCAAGGGTTTGAATGCAGGGCAATAGGTTCCTTCCTCATCAACTACTTCCCGATACCCACATGTTATCAATTCCTAACAATGCAATGTTTGAGGGTGAAACTAATGCATAAAAACTGGATATGAAAGGAATATGATCAAAGTGTGAACTTTCCTTGTACTGTTGATGAAGATGATTCGCACTCATAACTCTTGATAGTTCTACTCGTCACACTCTGTTCAATCTATCGTGAGCAAGCAATAGTAACCACACATAAGCAATCACTCAAAAGATCGGGAAGAACGAAGAAGACAGTCCAAAAAACATCAAAACCAACAAATAACTCACAACATAAAACAATTTCTAATAGTACCAAAATTATGTGAATTTGGCCTTATCAGAAAGTTTAAGTATCAACTAAATCGGAGTTATAAAACTCAAGTTATGACCAAAAGAAGTTTGAATTCAAATCTGATCTAATTTAAATTTTGAACTTTCAAAAACATGTTTAAGTTGGATTACCGGATAGAGGAGATCATAACGAAGAGGTGAGCGTGGTTTCATTGGATTTGGACTAACGAGTAAAAAGTTATGGCTATTGGAAAAATCAGGGCCAAGCTGTTTTACTAAAGAAAAATAGCTACGGCTAAGGTCTAATGTATAAATAAGTAGATTAATTGATAATCTAATTATTCTATCTTGTTAGTCTAGAAATAATAAACTACGGAAGTATAAAAAGAAAGTAAAAAAACAAAGAAAGATATACCTTTATAAGGTGGAGAAAAGACGACTTCAGAGAGAAGAGACAATTTTCAGAAGTCGTGCCAGAGAGGAGAAAAATATTTTTCTTAAATGAATCTAGTCAAACCAAAATATTGATTTAGCCTGAATTTGGATGATTTTTGAAGGCTCTATGGGTCTATATTTATAGGTGGAAAAGAGGTTTAAGGGTCAAACACTAGGCAATGTGGGACTAAATGTAGACGAAAATATACGAAATAGAGAAGAAAAAGGCTAACGCCTCGCACGGGCCTAAAGGCCTTGGCCGGCCACGCGCTGTACACCGGCCGAATTTTTTTTTCGAAGTCTATTTTTTTTTAATTTGTTTCAAAAAAACTAAACATTAACGAAAATAAAATAAAAAAGACAAAAGAAAACAAAAGAAAAACGGTCCGGCCTGCTGCTATGCTACGCATGTGGGCGGCGTTTAGTTCCAGGCGCACGTGTAGATTTTTTTCTTTTTTATATAAGAACAAAAAAGAATACTGGATAACGATAATAAAGTAAAATTCTATATAGGCATATTATATTTCAAAATTTTCAGAAAAAGATTTTGTACAATGTGCGCATTTCTATAGTGCCAAATAAGATTCACAAAAATTCAAATAATTCAAACAGTGCTACTTCTACAATAAAACTCAATAAAAATCATTTTAGAAATACCAAAATTATTTCAAAATTATTTCTCTCCAATTTTCTGATGTAGGGAATCATTTTACCCTATTTTCCATTTATTTTATTTTTGGAGAAAAATAATTTTGAATAAAATCCAAATAACTCCAAATTGAAAATAATTTCAAACGGACTTTAAATTTGATCCTTTTAACTTCCAACTCATATTTCTTATATTTTGAAGAAGTCATTTTATCTTCTCTCATTAAAATCATTGAGTTGCGTAAAGTTTCTGAATTCGAAATATTTCCAAATAAAATTGAAATCTTTTCAAAACCCACTTTTCATTTAATTAAATGGAAGAAGTCATATCATCTTCTCTCGATGGTTTTGTATTTGAAAAGAATTTGAATTCACGGAGATCAAAATGCAAAAAAGGTGAAAGTTTGGGAAAGTCCTTTTATTCCCTCTCATTAACTTTCAAAAAGTTTCGAATTTCACTCAATCAATCACCTAACAATCAAACAAACAATCAATCTGTCTATTTATTATAACATTCCAAAATTTAGAATTTTGGGATGTTACAGACACCCACTAGCCACATGTGTGCGAAGCACGACAGTAGAACCAGTCTCATGAATGCGGTCATGTAATGTTGGTCTGGGCCGCTCCATCCAACAATATTGCCAAATCAAAGTATGACATGCTCGTAAGCAGTATGGCTATTATCACCCACAACTCTTTGTGTTCTACTCGTGCATAAAACATCTACACATAGTCCCGGCTTGGATGCCACTGTTGGGGAACGCAGTATTTCAAAAAAAAATCCTATGATCACACAAGATCTATCTAGGAGATGCATAGCAACGAGAGGGGAGATTGTGCCTACGTACCCTCGTAGACCGAAAGCGGAAGCATTTAGTAACGCGGTTGATGTAGTCGAATGTCTTCACGATCCAACTGATCAAGTACGGAACGCACGGCACCTCCGTGATCTGTACACATTCAGCTCGGTGACGTCCCTCATACTCCTGATCCAGCTGAGGCCGAGGGTGAGTTTCGTCAGCATGATGGTGTGTTGGCGATGATGATGAGTTACCGACGCAGGGCTTCGCCTAAGCACTACGACAATATGACCGACATGTAAAACTGTGGAGGGGGGCACCGCACATGGCTAAAGATCAACTTGTGTGTCTATGGGGTGCCCCCCTCCCCTATATATAGAGGAGGGGAGGAGGAGGAGGGTCGGCCACAAGGGGCGCGCCCAAGGGGGGAGTCCTCCTCCTAGTAGGAGTAGGTTTCCCCCTTTCCTAGTACAAGTAGGAGAAGAAGGGAGGAGAGGAAGAAGAGAATGAAAGGGGGGCCGGCCCCCCTAGAACTACTCCAATTCGGTTTGGACAAGGGGGGGCGCCACACCTTGGCCTGCCTCATCTCTTCCACCATTAGGCCCATGAGGCCCAATAACTTCCCAGGGGGGTTTCAGTAACCCCCGGTACTCCGAAACTTATCTGAAATGACCCGAATCATTCCGGTGTCCGAATGTAGCCTTCCAATATATGAATCTTTATGTCTCGACCATTTCAAGACTCCTCGTCATGTCTGTGATCACATCCGGGACTCTGAACAACCTTTGGTACATCAAATCACATAACTCATAATACATATCATCATCGAACGTTAAGCGTGCGGACCCTGCAGGTTCGAGAACTATGTAGACATGATCGAGACTCATATCCGATCAATAAGCAATAGCGAAACCTGGATGCTCATATTGGTTCCTACATATTCTAGGAAAATATTTATCGGTCAAACTGCATATGTAACATCCCAAAATTCTAAATTTTGGAATGTTATAATAAATAGATAGATTTGATTGATTGTTTGATTGATTGTGTGAAATTGAGTGAAATTCGAAACCTTTTTGAAAGTTAAATGAGAGGGAATAAAAGGACTTTCCCAAACTTTCATTTTTCATTTATGATCTTCTTGAATTCAAATACTTTCCATCACAAAACCCTGGAGAGAAGATGACATGACTTCTTCCATTTATTTAAATGACAAGGGGTGTTGAAAATATTTGAATTCATTTGAAAATATTTCCGATTCTGGAACTTTATGCAATTCAATGATTTTCATGAGAGAAGATAAAATGACTTCTTCAAATTATATGAAATATGAGTTGGGAGTTTCAAAGAATTAAATTCAAAGTTCTTTTGAATTTAATTTTCTTTTTGGAGTTATTTGAGTTTTATTCAAATTAGTATTCTCCAAAAATAAAATATATGGAAATTAGGGTAACATGATTCCCTACAATAGAAAGTTGGAGAAAAATTAATTTGAAATCATTTTGGTATTTTTAAAATGATTTTGTTGGATTTTAATAGACCAGTAGCACTTTTTGAATTATTAGAATTTGTGTGAATTTTATTTAATTCTAGAAAAATGTTCATGGCGTAGAAAATCTTTTTCTGAAAATTTTGATATATAATATGCCTATATAAAGTTTTATTTTATTTTCGTTTTTTAGTTTATCGCATTTAGTAAAAAAACTGCACAGCGCGGCCGGCAAAAAAAAAACTGCAGCGTGCGCGCGGCCGAAGGCCTTTAGGCCCATCGCCTATTTTCTTCTCTGTTTCGTAGATTTTCATCTATGTTTAGTCCCACATTGCCTAGCCTTTGACCCCTGAGCCTCTTTTCCACCAATAAATATAGACCCATAGAGCCTCCAAAAATCATCCGATTCGGGTTAAATCAATATTTTGGTTTGACTAGATTCATTTAAGAAAAATATATTTCTCCTCTCCGGCGCGACTTCTGGAAATTACCTCTTCTCTCCAAAGTCGTCTTTTCTCTGTCTTATAAAGGTATTTTTTTTATTTTTTTTTCCTCTTATACCTCCGTAGTTTATTATTTTTAGACTAATATGATAAAATAATTAGATATCAATTAGTCTACGTATTTATACATTAGACCCTAGCCCGTAGCTATTTTTTCTTTCGTAAAACAGCTTGGCCCTGATTTTTTAAATAGCCATAACTTTTTACTCGTTTATCCAAATCCAACGAAACCAACGCCCATGTCTTCGTTATGATCCCCTCTATCCATTAATCCAACTCAAACATGTTTTTGAAAATTTTCAAATTTGAATTAGATTAGATTTGAATTCAAACTTCGTTTGATCATAACTTGAGTTCCGTAACTCCGTTTGAGTTGATTCTTTTTGCAAATCGAAGCTCTTGACCTAAACTTTCTAATAAGGCCAAATTCACATAATTTTGGTACTGTTAGAAATTCTTTTATGTTGCAAGAGTTATTTGCTTGGTTTTGATGTTTCTGAATCGTTTTCTTCGTTCTTTCTGGTCTTTTGAGTGATTGCTTATGTGTGGTTACTATTGCTTGCTTATGATAGATTGACTGGAGTGTGACGAGTAGAGCTATCAAGATTTTTTGTGTGCGAATCATCTTCATCAACGTTGCAGGCAAGTTCACACTTTGATCATACCTTTTCTACAACCCAGTTTTTCTTGCATTATATCAATCCTCACACATTACATGATTAGGATCTAATTAAATTGTGGGATGGGAAGTAGATGAGGTAGTACCTATTACCTGTTTATTATCAAACCCCTAGGAGTTACTATTACGTTATGCTTATATTGCCATGCTATGCTCGTAGACGTGGATTGGGTTTGAGAGTATTCATGACAGATGTGAGATTGTTAATTAATGGTTTACTTAAGGTGGCAACTTAAACACATACCTGGGTGGATTGAGGCACTTGGTTATTCTCGGATTGCCTGTTTAGGCACCGGGGTAGACCAGGATTGCCTGTTTTCTTTTGGACCGCCACCCAGGCTCAAAAGGATCATGAGATTATTCATACTAGAAACTTCCGTGTGCAGCCACAAGCCATTATGGGCTCTGGCATAGTTGATTAAGTTGTGCGAACTCTTACAGTGGTAGACTAGAAGATGTAGGGATGTAGGTGGTACGGTCTACCCATCGTAAGGTGTAAACGCTTCTGAAAGACTATGTCTCGGTCATCCGTTTCTCAAACATCCTGCAGTGCGAGAAATCCAATGGAGGCGATCGAGTCTTGTGGGGAAAAGTGCACAAACCTCTGCAGAGTGTAACAAACTAATCATGATTAGCCGTGTCCCCGGTTATGGACATCTTGAGTATCTAGTTCTTGGATTATCCTGTCGATCTCATCATGTTACTTCTAAATTAATATTGTTGGGTTATTGATGACTATTTTTAATTGGGATTGAGAATGCTGTCAACCATTCTCAATGTTTAACAACCACCATGATAGTTAAATTAAATTTATTCCTTTGCAGTAGGGAAAAATTGGCTTTTCGCAAAAATCTTATAACCATAGAGCTTTTCCACCAGCCAAATATGCATGTAGTGATAGCCTTTATTCATCATTCTCTATGGTGTGAATTTGCCAGTACATTCAATGTACTGACCCTTTGTGGCTGCAGCGTCTCATGTTGCAGGATTATCTTACGACGAGTAAGTGATACGTTAGGGTTACGATTTCTACACTCAACTTTGCCGTTGGTGTTGATGGGAATCCACAACCTTGTTGCTTCCACTATAGGGATTGAGGTAATAGTATTTACGTTACTTTATACATGTGATTTACCTCTGTTATAAATCCTCGAGTACTGTGTGTGTCAGCATACCGATCCAGGGATGACACTTAAGCACAGAGACTTGACCGTCTGAGGTCGGGTCGCTACAAGATGGTATCAGAGCACATGTTGACTGTAGGACGTGGCCCTAGAAAATGGCAAGCCCATAGGAAAGATTTTCTCTACAACTATCTTTTCAAAAAGATCTTTTACCTCTCTTCTCTTCTAAGCTTATTCAAATATTCCCTTTTAGTGAGACTATACCCTTTTCCCTTTTTGACCACTCGAAGATTCAGTTAATGAGACCACTCCAAGAAGGACAAGATACCGGACAACTAAGACCATTCAGACTGAAGAAGATTTTACCATGCATGGAAACTACAACTGTTGAAGACTCTAAAGATTAGGAGAATTTGAAGGCTCTGAGGAATTCCGAGATTGGTATGATCTAGGAAGGCTACCCTTATGGATCTTGGCAGACTATGGAAGCTGTCAATAACCGAGCAAGGTGTATTGGAGAAAGACCGGAGCATGGAGAGTTAAAAACTCAAAGTTCTATTAAGGAAAACCCTAAGGTAGGAGATATCAACTATGGAATGATAGCTCATGGAAATGACAAGGGAAGAAACATGGCTATCCATGATGTCATTTCCCGCTTATGCTATTGTCACCGTGCTGAATTAAGCATGCATATGCATGGAATGATTGGATGGTAGAAGGCTGATGGAGCACCTATCAGCAAGATGAAGCTTTAACCTTAGCTGGTGTATCTCCAGGATCTGGAGTGTTACATCAAGAAGTTTAAGGTGGAGCTCCATGAAGCCGTATTAGACAAGGAAGCATTTCGTGAAGAACTCAGGAACCAAAGGCTGAAAGTAGCCAAGCTGGAGGAGCTACAACCTCGAGATGCTGGAGATTCGTTGAAAACTGAAGGACAACAGGATCATGGTTCAGGTCGAGTTTGATGAAACCAGAAGTTTGGAACGCAACTCCAGAATATTAAAGGACATCACGAGAGATTTCGCATCAACAGAGTTGATCTGGCAAAAGAACTGGAGAAAGACAAGCATGATCGGAAGAAGCCATTGGAGGCATGAACAAGGCTTGAAGAGTTGGAAGAGTTGATGATTTATTGACCTTTAGAAGACCAAACCCCTGTTATACCTACGTTAGATGCAATGATTGTGAGCTGTCATTTGTTTGATGTTTTTCGACAGCCACAATAAAATCTGCCTTTTCAAAACTTTTGTTTGCATTGTGTGTATCCCTCTCCCTCTCTCTTATCTCACCCCATAACCCATGGACCCAATAGATGGTGAATGGAGATGAGCTTGTATTTTCTGGACTGATGAGTCAGTTGGAGACAGACCGATGGATACAGAACATGGAGGTTCATATGGAGAACAACCCTATAGCCGGAAATGATATGGCCCAGCATGCTCTTCAATGCTTTAAAAGAGGTGCTGCTACTTGGTGGAGGATGTACCAAACCATCAATGAATGGCAAGGAGTAACCACTTGGAAAGAATTTAAGTTGACTTTGCTAAAGTCTCAGTTTGTGTCCCAGAAGTTGAAGCCTTATGGAAAGGATATGAAGAAAACTGGTGCATGCAAGCTTTGTGGAGAAATAGGACACAACCATAAAGAACACAAGGATGAATGCCCTAATTGTGAAGGAAGTCACCCAGCTGAAGAATGCCCAACTAGGCAGATCACTTGTTTCTTGTGTGAAGGGACTACCCACTACCCTGCTCAGTGTCACATTTACCCCTTGGTACAAAGAACCATCCTGCAGAAGGAAGAAGCAATGAAAGGAGCCCTTATGGAAAGTTTAGAAGAACCTGTGATGAAGGAAGAGGTGGAGGACACACCCAAAGAAGAGCCAATTAAACCCTGCACCAAGTCTTGCTATCCCTGTGGAGAAGAAGGACACATCTCCCAGAATTGTATGAATGGGGATCTAGTAGAATTCCCGACAGAGGAAGTAGAATATGACCCACAGGAAATAGAAGCCATGATTGGCATGGAAAGGTGTGACGCCCGGATAGTTACGCTGCAGTAACCCTCCGCTAATGATGCCACATCACCTCGATTACTGTGGCTAATCTCGCAATAGTTCGAAACCGATTTGAATTCAATTTAAAAAAACCAAGCAAACAATAAAATATTTTCAAATATTAAAACTAAAATGTTGGGGTGTTGCCAAATAATGCATAGGCAATTATTGTGGAGAAACCACAATTTTATAGAAGGTGTAAGTGCACTAAAATATTTAAAACAGCAGCAAAACATTTAACCAACTACCCTTTTCAATTTGATAAAAATATTAAACTATTTGTTTTATTGCCAAAAACTTATGGGGTAGTGGCATACTTATTAAAACTAAATTAGGAACCAGTGGTGTAGTTTATAAAACCAAATTCAAAAGGAAACTAAAATAAAAACAGTAAAAAAATAAAATACATAAAAGAATAGAAAACTAAAATACAAAAAAAAACCCTGGCCAACTGGGCCAACGGCCCAGCCGGCCAGCTCACTGGCCCAATCGCCCCCCCCCCCCCCGCACCACTTAACCCCCCCACCCCCTGACCGAACCCTAGAGCCCAACCCCACTCCCCCCACTTCCCCCCCCCCTCGATTGGATCTGGATCGGGAGGATTGCCAATCCCCTCGCCCCTGTACGTCGACACCGGCGCCCGGAGCTCCCCCGCCGGCCTGCTTCCTCCTCTCCGCTGGCCTGCATCCTCTTCGCCGCACCGTCCCCATCTCTTCACCTCAACCCCCGCTGCCCTAGTCCCTACAGACACCCGGTGAGGCCCCCGACCTCTTCCTCCCCCTCGTCCCCGTCGACGCGGTCGTGCTCCTCCGCGTGCTCACCCGCAGCGCTCGCCTGCTGCCGCTTCCTCCCCGTGCTCCCTCTCTACTCCCCCCCCCCCCCCCCGTGGTCACCGCACTCACACGCACACTCTGCCACGTCGGGCCTCGCACACGCGCGCACGTGTGCCCAGGCGCGCTCACCGCGTCACGGCCAGCGCGCCGCCCCGTTCCCCACGTCGCCCTCTCGCAACCACCACCGCCCCGCACCATTCTGCTGCAGTTCGCCGGACCCGCCCGCTTCCGTAGCTGCCGCCGGCGCCCCCGCACATGCCACCGCAACCGCCGTCCGCTCGCGCGCTACTGCGCCGTGCTCGTCGCCATCCCATGCCCGGCGCCGCTCGGGCCCCCCTCCGCCCGTTGCCTCCACCGCCTTCCGCCGCGCTCGTGGGCACCCAGACCTCACCCCGTAGGCCACCGCCCCTCACCTTGCTGCCCTGCTCCAGTCGGTTGCGGCCGCCCTGCCGTGGCCGCCGGCCAGCCAGCACACGCCCGGGGCCGGCGACCCGGCGCCCACCAGCCCCGCTCGGGTGCCCAGCCGGGTCCCGACGCCCACCCGCGCCCGTGTGCCCGATAAGGCCCCCAGGGCCTATGACAGAGGGGCCCGGCCCCAGAATGTTTAAAAAAGGGAATTAAAAAAATAAATAAATAAATAATTTAATTAATTAATTAATTAAGGATTTAATTATGTTAATTAATCATATTTAGATTAATCTAATTAGTAATTAACCTAATAAATTAAATAAACTAATTAAAACCTGATTAGTTAGTCTCAGACTATGACAAGTGGGTCCCACTGGACCCACCGGTCAGGTTTGACTCTGGTCAGCGGACCGTTGACCGCTGACGTCACCCTTACGTCATGCTGACATCAGCAAACACTGTTTTGGATAATGTTGACTTAAAATATTTAAATTAATCTTAAAAATGATTTAAATCTTTTAAAATTAATATAAAATAAACCGTACCTCGGATGAAAATGTTTTCTACATGAAAGTTGCTCAGAACGATGAGTTGAACCCGGATACGCAGCTTGTTCGTCCGCCATGCATCCCTAGCATAGCAAACACGCAACTTTCCCCATCCGGTTCATCTGTCCGAAAACGAGAAACACCGGGGATACTTTCTCGGATGTTTCCCCCTTCGTCGGTATCACCTAGTACTGCGTTAGGGCACACCTAGCACCGCGTATTGCCATGTTATGCCTTGTGTTGCTTTGATTGCTCTATTATTTATTGTGTTCCCCCTCTGTTACTTCTTTCCGGTAGACCTCGAGACTGCCGGCGACCCCCAGTTCGACTACGGTGTTGACGATCCCTCCTTCTTGCCAGAGCAACCAAGCAAGCCCCCCCCCCTTTGATCACCAGATATCGCCTACTCTTCTCTATACTGCTTGCATTAGAGTAGTGTAGCATGTTACTGCTTTCGGTTAATCCTATACTGCTGCATAGCCTGTCCTTGCTACTACTGTTGTTACCTTTACCTGCCATCCTACTGCTTAGTATAGGATGCTAGTGTTCCATCAGTGGCCCTACACTCTTGTCCGTCTGCCATGCTATACTACTGGTCCGTGATCACTTCGGGAGGTGATCACGGGCATATACTATATACTTTACACGGTTACATTACCTGTGGTACTGTTCGGAGATGGGGGGCTGAAGGGGCAGGTGGTTCCATCCAGGTAGAGGTGGGCCTGGGTTCCCGACGGCCCCCGACTGTTACTTTGTGGCAGAGCGACAGGGCAGGTTCAGACCACCTAGGAGAGAGGTGGGCCTGGCCCTGGTCGGCGTTCGCGGATACTTAACACGCTTAACGAGATCTGGGTATTTGATCTGAGTCTGGCCATTTGGTCTATACGCACTAACCATCTACGCGGGAGTAGTTATGGGTATCCCGGCGTCGTGGTATCAGCCGAAGCCTTCGTGACGTCAGGGACTGAGTGGCGCGCGCCAGATTGGACTGGAAAGCCACTAGGCTAGGTCTGCTTCCGGCCGCGTACGCAACGTCCAGGTGTGCAAAGGGCGATGGGCCCAGACCCCTGCGCCATAGGATTTAGACCGGCGTGCTGACCTCTCTGTTGTGCCTAGGTAGGGCTGCGACGTGTTGATCTTCCGAGGCCGGACATGACCCAGAAAAGTGTGTCCGGCCAAATGGGATTGAGCGTGTTGGGGTATGTGGTGCACCCCTGCAGGGAAGTTAATCTATTCGAATAGCCGTGTCCCTCGGTAAAAGGACGACCCGGAGTTGTACCTTGACCTTATGACAACTAGAACCGGATACTTAATAAAACACACCCTTCCAAGTGCCAGATATAACCCGGTGATCGCTCTCTAACAGGGCGACGAGGAGAGGATCATCGTGTAGGATTATGCTATACGATGCTACTTGGAGGACTTTAGTCTACTCTCTTCTACATGCTGCAAGACGGAGGCTTCCAGAAGCATAGTCTTCGACAGGATTAGTTATCCCCCTCTTATTCTGGCATTCTGCAGTTCAGTCCACCTATGATACCCTTATTCCATTTGATACCAATGCATGCATATGTAGTGTAGCTCCTTGCTTGCGAGTACTTTGGATGAGTACTCACGGTTGCTTTCTCCCTCTTTTCCCCCTATCCCTTCTACCTGGTTGTCGCAACCAGATGTTGGAGCCCAGGATCCAGACGCCACCGTCGACGACGTCTCCTACTACACCGGAGGTGCCTACTACTACGTGTTGTCCGCAGACGACGACCAGGAGTAGTTTAGGAGGATCCCAGGCAGGAGGCCTGCGCCTCTTTCGATCTGTATCCCAGTTTGTGCTAGCCTTCTTAAGGCAAACTTGTTTAACTTATGTCTGTACTCAGATATTGTTGCTTCCGCTGACTCTTCTTTGATCGAGCTCTTGTATTCGAGCCCTCGAGGCCCCTGGCTTGTAATATGATGCTTGTATGACTTATTTTATTTGTAGAGTTGTGTTGTGATATATTCCCATGAGTCCCTGATCTTGATCGTACACGTTTGCGTGTATGATTAGTGTACGGTCAAATCGGGGGTGTCACAAGTTGGTATCAGAGCCGACTGCCTATAGGAATCCCCCTTCCACACTCCTTGGCCGAAGTCGAGTTTAGACGTTACAAAACTTTTACTAACATGGCTGTGCGGCTTACGGGCCCACGTCGCCATTTGGGTGGTATTAGGATCTTTTACTCCTCGATCATTACTTTGGGGCTCTGATCTCTCTTCTATTCGGGTTAAAATGAATTTACTAACTCTGACTCTAGGATCTCGTAAATACTTTCTCCCGGAGAGCCCCTTCATTCCAGATGATGGCCTGCTTCACCAGAAGATTCCGAAGATACTCTTTGCTATTCCTCTCGAGACTTTGTGCCCATCACTTTTGCTATTCCCGACCACCGATAAATCCTTATGGATAACTACTTACACTTGCCATTCATACGATCATCCCCCATTGATCTTGTTATTACAAGATACCCCGGAGTCTTCTCTATTGTTCCGAGAATACTTTGTGCCTACTGCCTAGCAGTTCGTTGCCACATGAATACCCCTTCAATTAAATCCTCGCACTTGTCGAGTATCCACTCATCCCTAGTTGTTCATGTGTTTCACAATGGTCTTCGAAATACTATTCGATCCTCCAAAAATCCTTAGTAGCTTATGTTGGAAATATGCCCTAGAGGCAATAATAAATTAGTTATTATTATATTTCCTTGTTCATGATAATCGTTTATTATCCATGCTAGAATTGTATTGATAGGAAACTCAGATACATGTGTGGATACATAGACAACACCATGTCCCTAGTAAGCCTCTAGTTGACTAGCTCGTTGATCAATAGATGGTTACGGTTTCCTGACCATGGACATTGGATGTCATTGATAACGGGATCACATCATTAGGAGAATGATGTGATGGACAAGACCCAATCCTAAGCATAGCATTAGATCGTGTAGTTCGTATGCTGAAGCTTTGCTAATGTCAAGTATCATTTCCTTAGACCATGAGATTGTGCAACTCCCGGATACCGTAGGAATGCTTTGGGTGTACCAAACGTCACAACGTAACTGGGTGGCTATAAAGGTACACTACGGGTATCTCTGAAAGTGTCTGTTGGGTTGGCACGAATCGAGACTGGGATTTGTCACTCCGTGTGACGGAGAGGTATCTCTGGGCCCACTCGGTAGGACATCATCATAATGTGCACAATGTGATCAAGGAGTTGATCACGGAATGATGTGTTACGGAACGAGTAAAGAGACTTGCCGGTAACGAGATTGAACAAGGTATCGGGATACCGACGATCGAATCTCGGGCAAGTATCGTACCGATAGATAAAGGGAATTGTATACGGGATTGATTAAGTCCTTGACATCGTGGTTCATCCGATGAGATCATCGTGGAACATGTGGGAGCCAACATGGGTATCCAGATCCCGCTGTTGGTTATTGACCGGAGAACGTCTTGGTCATGTCTGCATGTCTCCCGAACCCGTAGGGTCTACACACTTAAGGTTCGATGACGCTAGGGTTATAAAGGAAGTTAGTATGTGGTTACCGAATGTTGTTCGGAGTCCCGGATGAGATCCCGGACGTCACGAGGAGTTCCGGAATGGTCCGGAGGTAAAGATTTATATATGGGAAGTCCTGTTTTGGACACCGGAAGAGTTTCGGGGTTTATCGGTAACGTACCGGGACCACCGGGAGGGTCCCGGGGGTCCACCAAGTGGGGCCACCAACCCCAGAAGGCTGCGTGGGCCAAGTGTGGGAGGGGACCAGCCCCTAGGAGGGCTGGTGCGCCCCCCACAAGGGGCCCAAGGCGCAAGAAAGAGTGGGAGGGGGCAAACCCTAGTCCAGTTGGGCCTTAAGGCCCACCTAGTGGGCTCCTTCCCCTCTCCCCCCTCTTGGCCGCCACCCTTGGCCCCATCTAGGGCTGCCGCCCCCCCTAGGGGTGGGAAACCCTAGAGGGGGCGCAGCCCTCCCCTTCCCCTATATATATGAGGCCTAGGGGCTGCCCACAATACGGATTAGATCTCTCTTGGTGCAGCCCTGCGTCTCTCTCTCCCTCCTCTTCTGTGGTGCTTGGCGAAGCCCTGCAGGATAGCCACGCTCCTCCATCACCACCACGCCGTTGTGCTGCTGCTGGAAGGAGTCTTCCTCATCCTCTCCCTCTCTCCTTGCTGGATCAAGGCGTGGGAGATGTCACCGGGTTGTACGTGTGTTGAACGCGGAGGTGCCGTCCGTTCGGCACTTGGTCATCGGTGATTTGAATCACGACGAGTACGACTCCATCAACCCCGTTCACTTGAACGCTTCCGCTTAGCGATCTACAAGGGTATGTAGATGAACTCTCCTTTCCCTTCGTTTCTAGTTTCTCCATAGATAGATCTTGGTGACACGTAGGAAAATTTTGAATTTCTGCTACGTTCCCCAACAGCTTATTGCTCTGCAATACTTGCCTGCTTGCATTATGGATGCTTTCCATATGTCTGGCGATATTCGTTAGTATCCTTAGGCATCGTCTTTTGATCCTATTGATTCAACTTGAGTGCGAATGCACGCAATCATCAGTTGATCCTTTTAAATTATCTTTCCGGCTCAGACGTTATTTTAAAACATGAGCTGGATCTCGACCAATCAAATTGCTGTCGATTGTACCCTTAAGGCTATTCAACCTATCCATCCTTGATCAGAGCATTGCTTCTGATCCCTTGTCTTGGAATTGATAATTCCTTTGCATTTGAGCCTTGAATTAGTCAGTTGTTTCTAAAGTCTGATCTCCTTGCATTGTTTCTCCCTCTGGTTGGGTACCGATGCTCACACCAGATCCCTTGAGGACCACCAGATCATTTGCTGGATTTTATCCGACAGCGTCCTTCATATTCAATAAGTCTGTGAGCCTTTCCTCGGATACATAATACCTTTGGTAAATTGTATCCTCTGCTTTCTCAAACATGCTCTACTATCGAGCTGGTGTTATTTATTCTTGAAACTTGGGGTATATGTTTCTAAGAAGCCCCTATGGGTTGAACATATGCCTTCTCTAAACTGTGTGAACTCGAAAGCTTTCACGAGTCATACACCTCTGGTATTTTGCCAGATAAAATTTCAAACACTACAACTTCTTCGAAAGTGAGAAGTGAATGAAAGGTTATGCATTGGAGAAGTGGGAGTCGACCTTGAACTTGTGTTCATGCCCATGGACACGATGTAGATCTTATCGTTAAAGCTTCTCTTAAATTAAATTATTCCTTTGGTATAAGTTCATCTTATATCTGGGATTTGACCTTTTGCAATCGTGGTTCCGACCATGTTCTCCTTTAAATACCATTTCGCGTGCAAGTTTAAGCGCTTGTCTTTTGTAGGGTAATACCCCAGTCCAACCTCTATTTTGATTTGTCGTCGAGTATTACCCCCTCTGGTATCTTGAGTTTATCATGGAACTGCATAACTTCTTATGAGTTCTTCTTCAAGTATTATTTGACTTTCGCTGTGTCATCATTTGACTTGATGTCATCGCCAACCGATTACATCTTCATGAAATTTCTCGACAAATGTGTCATGGTCATCATCAACATCCAGAGCTCTTCCAAGATATATATCGAATTCTTGATGAGAAATACCATCATCGCCCCTCAATAGTTTGTGTTATCACCGACCACTTTATTGCCTTCCGTTCAACACAAACTTATTCGTGTTTTGAGTTATACCTTGATATCCTTGCTATCCAGCATTTGTTCTTCTTTACCTTGGAATGTTACCGCCTTTTATGTCAAGAATGTCGTGGTAATTTTACCACCTCTTGAGAATTCTTGATATAGTAATATCTCTCGCCTTTTGCGTTCATTTCTTGGTCTCCGTGTTGTTTCTAACCGGAATACCGATAAATGGTCTGTGATGTGTAAATTCTAAACTTCTAGCAACCCTATAGCTTGAAGTTATTGGTCTACAGTTTCATTCTAAGTCTATTGATTATTGAATCATCATTCAAACATTGATCGTGCTACCTAGTCCAGATTCCTGGGTGCACCTTTCTATCATTGTTCAGTTGTGTATGTTTCCCTCAAGCATACATCATTATGACATTTGATCCGACAAATGATATTTCCTTGTTCACATAATTGTGGAAATCAATCCTTTGGAAATCTCGATGATTTGTTGCTGAGCCTATCAGCCACCTCCTCATCCTCTCCTTGGTTTACTGATGACCTCTTGTTTCAGAGCTCACTTACATAGATCACTCCTGAGAATCTCACAATGTCATCTCGTCAAATTGTGTTGCACCTTTTCTTCTCAGGCATCCCGAGTCTGAGGTATCCTGACACCAATCAAATCTGAATCTCGGTCAGATATGATGGTTGGAACATATTTCCAAGAGTTATAACGTTGGTCTTTAGATGACCCGGTAAGGTGGTATCATACCTAGCCCACCTGGCCGGAGGCCCTATTGTTATAGTTCCCTTTTAGCAAAGTTATCCATTTTTCCATGAGGAAATCGTAAGACTTATTCTATGAGTTGTTCCTGATGGATCCTTTGTGTAACCCGAAGTCTGACCTTTGCTTGAATACCATGCCAGCGCTATCTCGAAGCATGTCTATGGTACTCCGATTTTCAACAGGAACATTTGAAGCCCAATGTTAAATGTTTCCTGCTCAATTATCCAAACACCGCTGTATGGGTAATGTCATGAAATTTCTCTCCCCTTACCTAAAGAGTTTTCTACATTATATCCTGTCATGGATATCATACTCTGCTTGTCCTTGGGAAGGGTATACCCCTGGTATATGTGACAAACACATTATCCTTTCCACTGTTCTATTTGATCTGATGATCACATTTTCCTTCCATTGGTTTGTTTAAACCTCCTTGTGATCTATAATATATAAGTAGTAATATTTCCCTGCTTATGTAAACACCTCGTTGTACCACTCTGTCCGCAAGACCCTGTCGCGATTGTTGATGACATTCGACAACCACCGATGGACGAGAACTTTGCCTATTGGTCCGCCTCGTTTCAACGAGCAGGAGAATGGTTCTCTTCGTCCCTCGCCCTTGGTACCGATGTTGTTGCCGACTTAACCGATGGACTATCCTCTGACATGCCTTGCTCACATGATCGTGCAAGATGTCCTCGCCCTTCATACTTTTAACCCACATGGTGGGCCCATAACCCATAGTTCCACAGGATCGAAACCTGACCCTCCTGTACACCCCCTGTTCCTAAAATTATTCCTCGCGCGTGGCGTCGTATGTACTTCACGGGCCACCGTTGTAGTGATCTATTCTGGTATCAGACGCAATACTTATTCTCGTGCCCTGAAACCCTTTCACCTTCTAATTGGGCATCGAACGATTGCCTATCCGCTTGATACTTCTTACTATACCTTCTTGCTTGGCTCTCGATGTGTTTCATTTGACCAACTCGAGAGATACCCCTGTGTTCATTCATGGGATAAGCCCCGATGGTTAACCCTTATAGCATTCTATCATTGTCGAACTGCCCCTTACCTATTCGTAAGTACGGGACAAACCCCGAAGAAAGGATGCGACTTCGTCAAGATAACCTGAAGTAGAGAAATGAAGACATCAACGAGAGGGGTCAACTTCTTCGCGAAGAGCGAGCCAGGATGATAAGAACCGCTAGATTCGTAACCAAAACCTTTCCCCCTTTCACTACCTCTTAAATCTCGGGACGAGATTTCTTGTAGTGGAGGAGAATTGTGATGCCCGGATAGTTACGCTGCAGTAACCCTCCGCTAATGATGCCACATCACCTCGATTACTGTGGCTAATCTCGCAATAGTTCGAAACCGATTTGAATTCAATTTAAAAAAACCAAGCAAACAATAAAATATTTTCAAATATTAAAACTAAAATGTTGGGGTGTTGCCAAATAATGCATAGGCAATTATTGTGGAGAAACCACAATTTTATAGAAGGTGTAAGTGCACTAAAATATTTATAACAGCAGCAAAACATTTAACCAACTACCCTTTTCAATTTGATAAAA
Source organism: Triticum monococcum (assembly GCA_034509565.1). Taxonomy (NCBI): domain Eukaryota; kingdom Viridiplantae; phylum Streptophyta; class Magnoliopsida; order Poales; family Poaceae; genus Triticum; species Triticum monococcum. The sequence continues at coordinate 355,982,159 of CM067845.1, read as the reverse complement.
ATATTAAACTATTTGTTTTATTGCCAAAAACTTATGGGGCAGTGGCATACTTATTAAAACTAAATTAGGAACCAGTGGTGTAGTTTATAAAACCAAATTCAAAAGGAAACTAAAATAAAAACAGTAAAAAAATAAAATACATAAAAGAATAGAAAACTAAAATACAAAAAAAAACCCTGGCCAACTGGGCCAACGGCCCAGCCGGCCAGCTCACTGGCCCAATCGCCCCCCCCCCCCCCCCCGCACCACTTAACCCCCCCACCCCCTGACCGAACCCTAGAGCCCAACCCCACTCCCCCCACTTCTCCCCCTCGATTGGATCTGGATTGGGAGGATTGCCGATCCCCTCGCCCCTGTACATCGACACCGGCGCCCGAACCTCCCCCGCCATCCTGCTTCCTCCTCTCCGCCGGCCTGCATCCTCTTCGCCGCACCGTCCCCATCTCTTCACCTCAACCCCCGCTGCCCTAGTCCCTACAGACACCCGGTGAGGCCCCCGGCCTCTTCCTCCCCCTCATCCCCGTTGACGCGGTCGTGCTCCTCCGCGTGCTCACCCGCAGCGCTCGCCTGCTGCCGCTTCCTCCCCGTGCTCCCTCTCTACTCCCCCCCCCCTCCCGTGGTCACCGCACTCACACGCACACTCTGCCACGTCGGGCCTCACACACGCGCGCACGTGTGCCCAGGCGCGCTCACCGCGTCACGGCCAGCGCGCCGGCCCGTTCCCCACGTCGCCCTCTCACGACCACCACCGCCCCGCAACATTCCGCTGCAGTTCGCCGGACCCGCCCGCTTCCGTAGCTGCCGCCAGCGCCCCCGCACACGCGACCGCAACCGCTGTCCGCTCGCGCGCTACTGCGCCGTGCTCGTCGCCGTCCCATGCCCAGCGCTGCTCGGGCCCCCCTCCGCCCGTTGCCTCCACCGCCTTCCGCCGCGCTCGTGGCCACCCAGACCTCACCCCGTAGGCCATCGCCCCTCACCTTGCTGCCCTGCTCCGGTCGGTTGCGGCCGCCCTGCCGTGGCCGCCGGCCAGCCAGCACACACCCGGGGCCGGCGACCCGGCGCCCACCAGCCCCGCTCGGGTGCCCAGCCGGGTCCTGGCGCCCACCCGCGCCCGTGTGCCCGATAAGGCCCCCAGGGCCTATGACAGAGGGGTCTGGCCCCAGAATGTTTAAAAAAGGGAATTAAATAAATAAATAAATAATTTAATTAATTAATTAAGGATTTAATTATGTTAATTAATCATATTTAGATTAATCTAATCAGTAATTAACCTAATAAATTAAATAAACTAATTAAAACCTGATTAGTTAGTCTCAGACTATGACAAGTGGGTCCCACTGGACCCACCGGTCAGGTTTGACTCTGGTCAGCGGACCGTTGACCGCTGACGTCACCCTTACGTCATGCTGATGTCAGCAAACACTGTTTTGGATAATGTTGACTTAAAATATTTAAATTAATCTTAAAACTGATTTAAATCTTTTAAAATTAATATAAAATAAACCGTACCTCGGATGAAACTGTTTTCTACATGAAAGTTGCTCAGAACGACGAGATGAACCCGGATACGCAGCTCGTTCGTCCGCCACGCATCCCTAGCATAGCAAACACGCAACTTTCCCCATCCGGTTCATTTGTCCGAAAACGAGAAACACCGGGGATACTTTCTCGGATGTTTCCCCCTTCGTCGGTATCACCTAGTACTGCGTTAGGGCACACCTAGCACCGCGTATTGCCATGTTATGCCTTGTGTTGCTTTGATTGCTCTATTATTTATTGTGTTCCCCCTCCGTTACTTCTTTCCGGTAGACCCCGAGACTGCCGGCGACCCCCAGTTCGACTACGGTGTTGACGATCCCTCCTTGCCAGAGCAACCAGGCAAGCCCCCCCTTTGATCACCAGATATCGCCTACTCTTCTCTATACTGCTTGCATTAGAGTAGGGTAGCATGTTACTGCTTTCGGTTAATCCTATACTGCTGCATAGCCTGTCCTTGCTACTACTGTTGTTACCTTTACCTGCCATCCTACTGCTTAGTATAGGATGCTAGTGTTCCATCAGTGGCCCTACACTCTTGTCCGTCTGCCATGCTATACTACTGGGCCGTGATCACTTCGGGAGGTGATCACGGGCATATACTATATACTTTACACGGTTACATTACCTGTGGTACTGTTCGGAGATGGGGGGCTGAAGGGGCAGGTGGTTCCATCCAGGTAGAGGTGGGCCTGGGTTCCCGACGGAACCCGACTGTTACTTTGTGGCGGAGCGACAGGGCAGGTTCAGACCACCTAGGAGAGAGGTGGGCCTGGCCCTGGTCGGTGTTCGCGGATACTTAACACGCTTAACGAGATCTGGGTATTTGATCTGAGTCTGGCCATTTGGTCTATACGCACTAACCATCTACGCGGGAGTAGTTATGGGTATCCCAGTGTCGTGGTATCAGCCGAAGCCTTCGTGACGTCAGCGACTTAGTGGCGCACGCTGGATTGGACTGGAAAGCCACTAGGCTAGGTCTGCTTCCGGCCGCGTACGCAACGTGCAGGTGTGCAAAGGGCGATGGGCCCAGACCCCTGCGCCATAGGATTTAGACCGGTGTGCTGACCTCTCTGTTGTGCCTAGGTAGGGCTGCGACGTGTTGATCTTCCGAGGCCGGGCATGACCAAGAAAAGTGTGTCCGGCCAAATGGGATCGAGCGTGTTGGGGTATGTGGTGCACCCCTGCAGGGAAGTTAATCTATTCGAATAGCCGTGTCCCTCGGTAAAAGGACGACCTGGAGTTGTACCTTGACCTTATGACAACTAGAACCGGATACTTAATAAAACACACCCTTCCAAGTGCCAGATATAACCCGGTGATCGCTCTCTAACAGGGCGACGAGGAGAGGATCATCGGGTAGGATTATGCTATACGATGCTACTTGGAGGACTTTAGTCTAGTCTCTTCTACATGCTGCAAGACGGAGGCTTCCAGAAGCATAGTCTTCGACAGGATTAGTTATCCCCCTCTTATTCTGGCATTCTGCAGTTCAGTCCACCTATGATACCCTTATTCCATTTGATACCAATGCATGCATATGTAGTGTAGGTCCTTGCTTGCGAGTACTTTGGATGAGTACTCACGGTTGCTTTCTCCCTCTTTTCCCCCTATCCCTTCTACCTGGTTGTCGCAACCAGATGTTGGAGCCCAGGATCCAGACGCCACCGTCGACGACGTCTCCTACTACACCGGAGGTGCCTACTACTACGTGTTGTCCACTGACGACGACCAGGAGTAGTTTAGGAGGATCCCAGGCAGGAGGCCTGCGCCTCTTTCGATCTGTATCCCAGTTTGTGATAGCCTTCTTAAGGCAAACTTGTTTAACTTATGTCTGTACTCAGATATTGTTGCTTCCGCTGACTCGTCTTTGATCGAGCTCTTGTATTCGAGCCCTCGAGGCCCCTGGCTTGTAATATGATGCTTGTATGACTTATTTTATTTGTAGAGTTGTGTTGTGATATCTTCCCATGAGTCCCTGATCTTGATCGTACACGTTTGCGTGTATGATTAGTGTACGGTCAAATCGGGGGCGTCACAAGTTGGTATCAGAGCCGACTGCCTGTAGGAATCCCCCTTCCACACTCCTTGGCCGAAGTCGAGTTTAGACGTTACAAAACTTTTACTAACATGGCTGTGCGGCTTACGGGCCCACGTCGCCATTTGGGTGGTATTAGGATCTTTTACTCCTCGATCATTACTCTGGGGCTCTGATCTCTCTTCTATTCGGGTTAAAATGAATTTACTAACTCTGACTCTAGGATCTCGTAAATACTTTCTCCCGGAGAGCCCCTTCATTCCAGATGATGGCCTGCTTCACCAGAAGATTCCGAAGATACTCTTTGCTATTCCTCTCGAGACTTTGTGCCCATCACTTTTGCTATTCCCGACCACCGATAAATCCTTATGGATAACTACTTACACTTGCCATTCATACGATCATCCCCCATTGATCTTGTTATTACAAGATACCCCGGAGTCTTCTCTATTGTTCCGAGAATACTTTGTGCCTACTGCCTAGCAGTTCCTTGCCACATGAATACCCCTTCAATTAAATCCTCGCACTTGTCGAGTATCCACTCATCCCCAGTTGTTCATGTGTTTCACAATGGTCTTCGAAATACTATTCGATCCTCCAAAAATCCTTAGTAGCTTATTGCTCTGCAATACTTGCCTGCTTGCATTATGGATGCTTTCAATATGTCTGGCGATATTCGTTAGTATCCTTAGGCATCGTCTTTTGATCCTATTGATTCAACTTGAGTGCGAATGCACGCAATCATCAGTTGATCCTTTTAAATTATCTTTCCGGCTCAGACGTTATTTTAAAACATGAGCTGGATCTCGACCAATCAAATTGCTGTCGATTGTACCCTTAAGGCTATTCAACCTATCCATCCCTGATCAGAGCATTGCTTCTGATCCCTTGTCTTGGAATTGATAATTCCTTTGCATTTGAGCCTTGAATTAGTCAGTTGTTTCTAAAGTCTGATCTCCTTGCATTGTTTCTCCCTCTGGTTGGGTACCGATGCTCACACCAGATCCCTTGAGGACCACCAGATCATTTGCTGGATTTTATCCGACAGCGTCCTTCATATTCAATAAGTCTGTGAGCCTTTCCTCGGATACATAATACCTTTGGTAAATTGTATCCTCTGCTTTCTCAAACATGCTCTACTATCGAGCTGGTGTTATTTATTCTTGAAACTCTGGGTATATGTTTCTAAGAAGCCCCTATGGGTTGAACATATGCCTTCTCTAAACTGTGTGAACTCGAAAGCTTTCACGAGTCATACACCTCTGGTATTTTGCCAGATAAAATTTCAAACACTACAACTTCTTCGAAAGTGAGAAGTGAATGAAAGGTTATGCATTGGAGAAGTGGGAGTCGACCTTGAACTTGTGTTCATGCCCATGGACACGATGTAGATCTTATCGTTAAAGCTTCTCTTAAATTAAATTATTCCTTTGGTATAAGTTCATCTTATATCTGGGATTTGACCTTTTGCAATCGTGGTTCCGACCATGTTCTCCTTTAAATACCATTTCGCGTGCAAGTTTAAGCGCTTGTCTTTTGTAGGGTAATACCCCAGTCCAACCTCTATTTTGATTTGTCGTCGAGTATTACCCCCTCTGGTATCTTGAGTTTATCATGGAACTGCATAACTTCTTATGAGTTCTTCTTCAAGTATTGTTTGACTTTCGCTGCGTCATCATTTGACTTGATGTCATCGCCAACCGATTACATCTTCATGAAATTTCTCGACAAATGTGTCGTGGTCATCATCAACATCCTGAGCTCTTCCAAGATATATATCGAATTCTTGATGAGAAATACCATCATCGCCCCTCAATAGTTTGTGTTATTACCGACCACTTTATTGCCTTCCGTTCAACACGAACTTATTCGTGTTTTGAGTTATACCTTGATATCCTTGCTATCCAGCATTTGTTCTTCTTTACCTTGGAATGTTACCACCTTTTATGTCAAGAATGTCGTGGTAATTTTACCACCTCTTGAGAATTCTTGATATAGTAATATCTCTCGCCTTTTGCGTTCATTTCTTGGTCTCCATGTTGTTTCTAACCGGAATACCGATAAATGGTCTGTGATGTGTAAATTCTAAAATTCTAGCAACCCTATTGCTTGAAGTTATTGGTCTACAGTTTCATTCTAAGCCTATTGATTATTGAATCATCATTCAAACATTGATCGTGCTACCTAGTCCAGATTCCTGGGTGCACCTTTCTATCATTGTTCAGTTGTGTATATTTCCCTCAAGCATACATCATTATGACATTTGATCCGACAAATGATATTTCCTTGTTCACATAATTGTGGAAATCAATCCTTTGGAAATCTCGATGGTTTGTTGCTGAGCCTATCAGCCACCTCCTCATCCTCTCCTTGGTTTACTGATGACCTCTTGTTTCAGAGCTCACTTACATAGATCACTCCTGAGAATCTCACAATGTCATCTCGTCAAATTGTGTTGCACCTTTTCTTCTCAGGCATCCCGAGTCTGAGGTATCCTGACACCAATCAAATCTGAATCTCGGTCAGATATGATGGTTGGAACATATTTCCAAGAGTTATAACGTTGGTCTTTAGATGACCCGGTAAGGTGGTATCATACCTAGCCCACCTGGCCGGAGGCCCTATTGTTATAGTTCCCTTTTAGCAAAGTTATCCATTTTTCCAGGAGGAAATCGTAAGACTTATTCTATGAGTTGTTCCTGATGGATCCTTTGTGTAACCCGAAGTCTGACCTTTGCTTGAATACCATGCCAGCGCTATCTCGAAGCATGTCTATGGTACTCCGATTTTCAACAGGAACAATTGAAGCCCAATGTTAAATGTTTCCTGCTCAATTATCCAAACACCGCTGTATGGGTAATGTCATGAAATTTCTCTCCCCTTACCTAAAGAGTTTTCTACATTATATCCTGTCATGGATATCATACTCTGCTTGTCCTTGGGAAGGGTATACCCCTGGTATATGTGACAAACACATTATCCTTTCCACTGTTCTATTTGATCTGATGATCACATTTTCCTTCCATTGGTTTGTTTAAACCTCCTTGTGATCTATAATATATAAGCAGTAATATTTCCCTGCTTATGTAAACACCTCGTTGTACTTCTCTGTCCGCAAGACCCTGTCGCGATTGTTGATGACATTCGATAACCACCGATGGACGAGAACTTTGCCTATTGGTCCGCCTCGTTTCAACGAGCAGGAGAATGGTTCTCTTCGTCCCTCGCCCTTGGTACCGATGTTGTTGCCGACTTAACCGATGGACTATCCTCTGACATGCCTTGCTCACATGATCGTGCAAGATGTCCTCGCCCTTCATACTTTTAACCCACATGGTGGGCCCATAACCCATAGTTCCACAGGATCGAAACCTGACTCTCCTGTACACCCCCTGTTCCTAAAATTATTCCTCGCGCGTGGCGTTGTATGTACTTCACGGGCCACCGTTGTAGTGATCTATTCTAGTATCAGACGCAATACTTATTCTCGTGCCCTGAAACCCTTTCACCTTCTAATTGGGCATCGAACGATTGCCTATCCGCTTGATACTTCTTACTATACCTTCTTGCTTGGCTCTCGATGTGTTTCATTTGACCAACTCGAGAGATACCCCTGTGTTCATTCATGGGATAACCCCCGATGGTTAACCCTTATAGCATTCTATCATTGTCGAACTGCCCCTTGCCTATTCGTAAGTACGGGACAAACCCCGAAGAAAGGATGCGACTTCGTCAAGATAACCTGAAGTATAGAAATGAAGACATCAACGAGAGGGGTCAACTTCTTCGCGAAGAGCGAGCCAGGATGAGAAGAACCGCTAGATTCGTAACCAAAACCTTTCCCCCTTTCACTACCTCTTACATCTCGGGACGAGATTTCTTGTAGTGGAGGAGAATTGTGACACCCGAATAGTTACGCTGTAGTAACCCTCCGCTAATGATGCCACATCACCTCGATTACTGTGGCTAATCTCGCAATAGTTCGAAACCGATTTGAATTCAATTTAAAAAAACCAAGCAAACAATAAAACATTTTCAAATATTAAAACTAAAATGTTGGGGTGTTGCCAAATAATGCATAGGCAATTATTGTGGAGAAACCACAATTTTATAGAAGGTGTAAGTGCACTAAAATATTTAAAACAGCAGCAAAACATTTAACCAACTACCCTTTTCAATTTGATAAAAATATTAAACTATTTGTTTTATTGCCAAAAACCTATGGGGCAATGGCATACTTATTAAAACTAAATTAGGAACCAGTGGTGTAGTTTATAAAACCAAATTCAAAAGGAAACTAAAATAAAAACAGTAAAAAAATAAAATACATAAAAGAATAGAAAACTAAAATACAAAAAAAAACCCTGGCCAACTGGGCCAATGGCCCAGCCGGCCAGCTCACTGGCCCAATCGCCCCCTCCCCCCCCCCCCGCACCACTTAACCCCCCCACCCCCTAACCGAACCCTAGAGCCCAACCCCACTCCCCCCACTCCCCCCCCCTCGATTGGATCTAGATTGGGAGGATTGCCGATCCCCTCGCCCCTGTACGTCGACACCGGCGCCCGGAGCTCCCCCGCCGGCCTGCTTCCTCCTCTCCGCCGGCCTGCATCCTCTTTGCCGCACCGTCCCCATCTCTTCACCTCAACCCCCGCTGACCTAGTCCCTACAGACACCCGGTGAGGCCCCCGGCCTCTTCCTCCCCCTCGTCCCCGTCGACGCGGTCGTGCTCCTCCGCGTGCTCACCCGCAGCGCTCGCCTGCTGCTGCTTCCTCCCCGTGCTCCCTCTCTACTCCCCCCCCCCCCGTGGTCACCGCACTCACATGCACACTCTGCCACGTCGGGCCTCGCACACGCGCGCACGTGTGCCCAGGCGCGCTCACCGCGTCAAGGCCAGCGCGCCGCCCCATGCCCCACGTCGCCCTCTCGCGACCACCACCGCCCCGCACCATTCCGCTGCAGTTCGCCGGACCCGCCCGCTTCCGTAGCTGCCGCCGGCGCCCCCGCACACGCCACCGCAACCGCCGTCCGCTCGCGCGCTACTGCGCCGTGCTCGCCGCCGTCCCATGCCCGGTGCCGCTCGGGCCCCCCTCCGCCCGTTGCCTTCACCGCCTTCCGCCGCGCTCGTGGCCACCCAGACCTCACCCCGTAGGCCACCGCCCCTCACCTTGCTGCCCTGCTCCGGTCGGTTGCGGCCGCCATGCCGTGGCCGCCGGCCAGCCAGCACACGCCCGGGGCCGGCGACCCGGTGCCCACCAGCCCCGCTCGGGTGCCCAGCCGGGTCCCGGCGCCCACCCGCGCCCGTGTGCCCGATAAGGCCCCCAGGGCCTATGACAGAGGGGCCCGGCCCCAGAATGTTTAAAAAAAGGGAATTAAATAAATAAATAATTTAATTAATTAATTAATTAAGGATTTAATTATGTTAATTAATCATATTTAGATTAATCTAATTAGTAATTAACCTAATAAATTAAATAAACTAATTAAAACCTGATTAGTTAGTCTCAGACTATGACAAGTGGGTCCCACTGGACCCACCGGTCAGGTTTGACTCTCGTCAGCGGACCGTTGACCGCTGACGTCACCCTTACGTCATGCTGATGTCAGCAAACACTGTTTTGGATAATGTTGACTTAAAATATTTAAATTAATCTTAAAACTGATTTAAATCTTTTAAAATTAATATAAAATAAACCGTACCTCGGATGAAACTGTTTTCTACATGAAAGTTGCTCAGAACGACGAGATGAACCCGGATACGCAGCTCGTTCGTCCGCCACGCATCCCTAGCATAGCAAACACGCAACTTTCCCCATCCGGTTCATCTGTCCGAAAACGAGAAACACCGGGGATACTTTCTCGGATGTTTCCCCCTTCGTCGGTATCACCTAGTACTGCGTTAGGGCACACCTAGCACCGCGTATTGCCATGTTATGCCTTGTGTTGCTTTGATTGCTCTATTATTTATTGTGTTCCCCCTCCGTTACTTCTTTCCGGTAGACCCCGAGACTGCCGGCGACCCCCAGTTCGACTACGGTGTTGACGATGCCTCCTTCTTGCCAGAGCAACCAGGCAAGCCCCCCCCCCTTTGATCACCAGATATCGCCTACTCTTCTCTATACTGCTTGCATTAGAGTAGTGTAGCATGTTACTGCTTTCGGTTAATCCTATACTGCTGCATAGCCTGTCCTTGCTACTACTGTTGTTACCTTTACCTGCCATCCTACTGCTTAGTATAGGATGCTAGTGTTCCATCAGTGGCCCTACACTCTTGTTCGTCTGCCATGCTATACTACTGGGCCGTGATCACTTCGGGAGGTGATCACGGGCATATACTATATACAGTACACGGTTACATTACCTGTGGTACTGTTCGGAGATGGGGGGCTGAAGGGGCAGGTGGTTCCATCCAGGTAGAGGTGGGCCTGGGTTCCCGACGGCCCCTGACTGTTACTTTGTGGCGGAGCAATAGGGCAGGTTCAGACCACCTAGGAGAGAGGTGGGCCCTGGTCGGCGTTCACGGATACTTAACACGCTTAACGAGATCTGGGTATTTGATCTGAGTCTGGCCATTTGGTCTATACACACTAACCATCTACGCGGGTGTAGTTATGGGTATCCCGGCGTCGTGGTATCAGCCGAAGCCTTCATGACGTCAGCGACTGAGTGGCGCGCGCCGGATTGGTCTGGAAAGCCACTAGGCTAGGTCTGCTTCCGGCCGCGTACGCAACGTGCAGGTGTGCAAAGGGCGATGGGCCCAGACCCCTGCGCCATAGGATTTAGACCGGCAAGCTGACCTCTCTGTTGTGCCTAGGTAGGGCTATGACGTGTTGATCTTCCGAGGCCGGGCATGACCCAGAAAAGTGTGTCCGGCCAAATGGGATCGAGCGTGTTGGGGTATGTGGTGCACCCCTGCAGGGAAGTTAATCTATTCGAATAGCCGTGTCCCTCGGTAAAAGGACGACCCGGAGTTGTACCTTGACCTTATGACAACTAGAACCGGATACTTAATAAAACACACCCATCCAAGTGCCAGATATAACCCGGTGATCGCTCTCTAATAGGGCGACGAGGAGAGGATCATCGGGTAGGATTATGCTATACGATGCTACTTGGAGGACTTCAGTCTACTCTCTTCTACATGCTGCAAGACGGAGGCTTCCAGAAGCATAGTCTTCGACAGGATTAGTTATCCCCCTCTTATTCTGGTATTCTGCAGTTCAGTCCACCTATGATACCCTTATTCCATTTGATACCAATGCATGCATATGTAGTGTGGCTCCTTGCTTGCGAGTACTTTGGATGAGTACTCACGGTTGCTTTCTCCCTCTTTTCCCCCTATCCCTTCTACCTGGTTGTCGCAACCAGATGTTGGAGCCCAGGATCCAGACGCCACCGTCGACGACGTCTCCTACTACACCGGAGGTGCCTACTACTACGTGCTGTCCACTGACGACGACCAGGAGTAGTTTAGGAGGATCCCAGGCAAGAGGCCTGCGCCTCTTTCGATCTGTATCCCAGTTTGTGCTAGCCTTCTTAAGGCAAACTTGTTTAACTTATGTCTATACTCAGATATTGTTGCTTCCGCTGACTCGTCTTTGATCGAGCTCTTGTATTCGAGCCCTCGAGGCCCCTGGCTTGTAATATGATGCTTGTATGACTTATTTTATTTGTCGAGTTGTGTTGTGATATCTTCCCGTGAGTCCCTGATCTTGATCGTACATGTTTGCGTGTATGATTAGTGTACGGTCAAATCGGGGGCGTCACAAAAGGTCCAGGAAGAGAAGTAGATTGGATACCAGAAAGGACCTGAGTCATATCACCTGTTACAGGTGCAAGGAGTCAGGGCACTACCTCAACAGTTGCCCAAAAAGGAAACCTCGATACTTGTCAGAAGTAATATGTTTTAGTTGTAATGGAGCAGGGCACTTTGCCAGAGAATGCCCCAAGGAGAAGGAAACTTGTGCTAGATAGTTGAGTTTGAAACAAAATAAATGGAGTAGTAGAAGTGAGAACATTTTATTTTCTATTGAGGTGTTGAGTTGAGGCATGTAATGGAAAAGCGAGAGATTGTAATCATTGTAGAATGAATAAAGTTAGCATCGTTGGTACTAATATGGATTTTATGAGTTGTTACTCTATGAAGAAGAATTTTGGCCATTTTGAGGATATGAGAAATATGGTCTATGGAACATTTGTGCATTTTAAGGGTGGTAGTACCCTGTAAGAACCATTGACCCCTGGAAAAGATAAGGATACTCCACTGAGTGGATTTCGGACAAAATGAATACGAGTTTTGTCTTGATATGTGTGATACCCCAAGAGTATGTGGGATGAAGTTGGAGACCGTTAGTTGTTTGGACCAAATGTGATCAAGGAGTCAGAAGAGAATGTTAAGTTGATTTGAGATAGACTGAAGGTAGTTCACTCCAGGCAGAAGAGTTATGTAGACTCAAAAACTCAAGAAGGTAGTCTATGAAATTGGAGACAGAGCATGTCTTCGCGTGTCCCCTATGCGAGGAGTTAAATGGATTGGAGTTAAGGGAAAGTTAGCCCCGAGATTTGTAGGACCATACCGAGTTTTGGAGCATATGGGAGAAGTGGCGAACAAGTTGGAGTCACCCGAAGGACTGCCAGGAGTTCATGATGTGTTTCACGTTTCCGAGTTGAAGAAGTGCCATGCAGAAATGGCCAATATTTCCCTGTAAGGACGCTTGACCCTAGAAAGGATAATGATGTTCCATGAAGTGGAATATGGACTCCATAAGTATAAGTTTTTATCTCGGTATGAGGGATATCCCATGAGGATGAAGAGATGAATTACTATTGGATATAAAGGAGGTATGATGTTGGAAATATGGATCAATGGAAATTCCATGATGAGTCTGAGTAATCACGTCTTAGTTTGGTACCAACAGAAGGAAGGAAGACAGTACAACTAGATGGATTTTAGTATACTAGGAAAGCTGGAAGTTGGATGTTGGATTAGAGATCCGTTGCCCCGCTGATGAGTTCAAGGTTTGCAAGTGATGAGATGGGCCATAACCCATAGGCCCCAGGACCTGCCAAGAAGCAAGCACACTCTTGCTGAAGGAAAAACCCTGGTAGAAGTTACGATTTTATCGATAGACAATTTTATAGGAGTAACGCAAAACCTGAGAGTTGTGAAGGAACGATAGATGTTTGCCTGGCTTGCAGAATCTATGGATATATCCGAACTTGGTTCGTCGACAAGAGAAATTCTGCAATGCTTGTGAGGATGACCGAGTGTTAGAATGCGAGATTCGCTAAACCGTATACAAGGTAATGATTTGGGTGCGGGATGGATTGATCACCATACCGACTTACTCTTATTATTCGCCTTGCTATGTGGGATGGTAAATCTGAGTGACTTACCTATAGTAGAGAGATGACGATCAAAACCCTGTTTAAACTTAGAATGGTATAAGTATTTTTCCCTTGTACACGGCAGTTGTTGCCAACCGTAGGTTATACGGTGAGGTTCAACCCAGACCCATTTCCTGCAGGAGAAACCATAAATTGTTGACCACCATGAGATATCGATAGTTGTTTAGTTTTGGCGCTAGACCCGTCAGCTAAGAAGACCCAGTAACAGAATAACCGTACCAAAATTGAGGAAAAAGGTTATGCCGCTATCGGAAGAGCCCAGAGACAGAATTTTCTCGAGGATCTGAGAAGACTGACACTGTCAATAATAAGGATGGGGTATATGAGTTTGATGGAACAGTAACCATGCTTCTAAGGGTGGTAGCACCCCAGACACTGTGTGATGATCGACGGATTTTGAGAAGACCCCAACCCTAACTTATTTCTTTCTAGCCTCTCCGAATCTCGAGGACGAGATTCCTTTTAAGGGTGGTAGGCTTGTAACATCCCAAAATTCTAAATTTTGGAATGTTATAATAAATAGATAGATTTGATTGATTGTTTGATTGATTGTGTGAAATTGAGTGAAATTCGAAACCTTTTTGAAAGTTAAATGAGAGGGAATAAAAGGACTTTCCCAAACTTTCATTTTTAATTTATGATCTTCTTGAATTCAAATACTTTCCATCACAAAACCCTGGAGAGAAGATGACATGACTTCTTCCATTTATTGAAATGACAAGGGGTGTTGAAAATATTTGAATTCATTTGAAAATATTTCCGATTCTGCAACTTTATGCAACTCAATGATTTTCATGAGAGAAGATAAAATGACTTCTTCAAATTATATGAAATATGCGTTGGGAGTTTCAAAGAATTAAATTCAAAGTTCTTTTGAATTTAATTTTCTTTTTGGAGTTATTTGAGTTTTATTCAAATTATTATTCTCCAAAAATAAGATATATGGAAATTAGGGTAACATGATTCCCTACAATAGAAAATTGGAGAAAAATTAATTTGAAATCATTTTGGTATTTTTAAAATGATTTTGTTGGATTTTAATAGACCAGTAGCACTCTTTGAATTATTAGAATTTGTGTGAATTTTATTTAATTCTAGAAAAATGTTCATGTCGTAGAAAATCTTTTTCTGAAAATTTTTATATATAATATGCCTATATAAAGTTTTATTTTATTTTCGTTTTTCAGTTTATCGCATTTAGTAAAAAAAAACTGCACCGCGCGGCCGGCCAAAAAGAAAACTGCAGCGTGCGCGGCCGAAGGCCTTTAGGCCCATCGCCTCTTTTCTTCTCTGTTTCGTATATTTTCGTTTACGTTTAGTCCCACATTGCCTAGCCTTTGACCCCTGAGCCTCTTTTCCACCAATAAATATAGACCCATAGAGCCTCCAAAAATCATCCGATTCGGGTTAAATCAATATTTTGGTTTGACTAGATTCATTTAAGAAAAATATATTTCTCCTCTCCGGCGCGACTTTTGGAAATTATCTCTTCTCTCCAAAGTCGTCTTTTCTCTGTCTTATAAAGGTATTTTTCTTTATTTATTTTTCCTCTTATACCTCCGTAGTTTATTATTTTTAGACTAATATAATAAAATAATTAGATATCAATTAGTCTACGTATTTATACATTAGACCCTAGCCCGTAGCTATTTTTTCTTCCGTAAAACAGTTTGGCCCTGATTTTTCAAATAGCCATAACTTTTTACTCATTTATCCAAATCCAACGAAACCAATGCCCACGTCTTCGTTATGATCCCCTCTATCCATTAATCCAACTCAAACATGTTTTTGAAAATTTTAAAATTTGAATTAGATCATATTTGAATTCAAACTTCGTTTGATCATAACTTGAGTTCCGTAACTCCGTTTGAGTTGATTCTTTTTGCAAATCGAAGCTCTTGACCTAAACATTCTAATAAGGCCAAATTCACATAATTTTGGTACTGTTAGAAATTGTTTTATGTTGCAAGAGTTATTTGCTTGGTTTTGATGTTTCTGAATCGTTTTCTTCGTTCTTTCTGATCTTTTGAGTGATTGCTTATGTGTGGTTACTATTGCTTGCTTACGATAGATGGACCGGAGTGTGACGAGTAGAGCTATCAAGATTTTTTGAGTGCGAATCATCTTCATCAACATTGCAGGCAAGTTCACACTTTGATCATACCTTTTCTGAAACCCAGTTTTTCTTGGATTAGATCAATCCTCACACACTGCATGATTAGGATCTAATTAAATTGTGGGATGGGAAGTAGATGAGGTAGTACCTATTACCTGTTTATTATCAAACCCCTGGGTGTTACTATTACGTTATGCTTATATTGCCATGCTATGCTCGTAGACGTTGATTGGGTTTGAGAGTATTCATGATAGATGTGTGATTGTTAATTAATGGTTTGCTTAAGGTGGCAACTTAAACACATATCTGGGTGGATTGAGGCACCTGGTTATTCTCGGATTACCTGTCTAGGCACCGGGGTAGACCAGGATTGCCTGTTTTCTTTTGGACCGCCACCCACGCTCAAAGGGATCATGAGATTATTCATACTAGAAACTTCCGTGTGCAGCCACAAGCCATTATGGCCTCTGGCATAGTTGATTAAGTTGTGCGAACTCTTACAGTGGTAGACTAGCAGATGTAGGGGATGTAGGTGGTACGGTCTACCCATCGTAAGGTGTAAACGCTTCTGAAAGACTATGTCTCGGTCATCCGTTTCTCAAACATTCTGTAGTGCGAGAAATCCAACGGAGGCGATCGAGTCTTGTGCGGAAAAGTGCGCAAACCTCTGCAGAGTGTAACAAACAAATCATGATTAGCCATGTCCCCGGTTATGGACATCTTGAGTATCTAGTTCTTGGATTATCCTGTCGATCTCATCATGTTACTTCTAAATTAATATTGTTGGGTTATTGATGACTATTTTTAATTGGGATTGAGAATGCTGTCAACCATTCTCAATGTTTAACAACCACCATGATAGTTAAATTAAATTTATTCCTTTGCAGTAGGGAAAAATTGGCTTTTCGCAAAAATCTTATAACCATAGAGCTTTTCCACCAGCCAAATATGCATGTAGTGATAGCCTTTATTCATCATTCTCTATGGTGTGAATTTGCCAGTACATTCAATGTACTGACCCTTTGTGGCCGCAACGTCTCATGTTGCAGGATTATCTTACGACGAGTAAGTGATACATTAGGGTTACGATTTCTACACTCAACTTTGCCGTTGATGTTGATGGGAATCCACAACCTTGTTGCTTCCGCTATAGGGATTGAGGTAATAGTATTTACGTTACTTTATACATGTGATTTACCTCTGTTATAAATCCTCGAGTACTGTGTGTGTCAGCATACCGATCCAGGGATGACACTTAAGCACAGAGACTTGACCATCTGAGGTCGGGTTGCTACAGCATAACAACATTGTTTGGGAACGTAGTAATTTCAAAAATTTCCTACGCACACGCAAGATCATGGTGATGCATAGTAACAAGAGGGGAGAGTGTCGTCTACATACCCTCGTAGACTGTATGCGGAAGCGTTATGACAACGTGGTTGATGTTGTCGTACGTCTTCACGATCGACCGATCCTCAGTACGGAACGTACGGCACCTCCGCGTTCAGCACACGTTCAACTCGGTGACGTCTCGCGAACTCACGATCCAGTAGAGCTTCCAGCAAGAGCTTCGTCAGCACGACAGCCTAGTGACGGTGTTGATGAAGCTACCGACGCAGGGCTTCGCCTAAGCACCGCTATGATATGACCGAGGTGGATTATGGTGGAGGGGGCACCGCACATGGCTAAGAGATCAATGATCAATTGTTGTGTCTCCTAGGGGTGCCCCCCTCCCCGTATATAAAGGAGTGGAGGAGGGGAGGGGCCGGCCTCCTATGGCGCGTCCCACCTTCCAAGTAGGAGTAGGAGAGGAGAAGGAAGGGAGAGAAGGAGAGAAGGAGAGAAGGAAAGGGGGGCGCCCCCTCCTTGTCCAATTCAGACTAAAGGGGGAGGGGGCGCGTGGCTGCCCTGGCCACCCCTCCTCTTCTCCCACTAAGGCCCATTAGGCCCAATATACTCCCCAAGGGGTTCCAGTAACCCCCCCGGCACTCCGGTATATGTCTGAAACCTCCCGAAACACTTCCGGTGTCCGAATATAGTCGTCCAATATATCGATCTTTACGTCTCGGCCATTTCGAGACTCCTGGTCATGTCTGTGATCATATCCGTGACTCTGAACTGCCTTCGGTACATCAAAACACAAAAACTCATAATACCATCGTCACAGAACTTTAAGCGTGCGGACCCTATGGGTTCGAGAACTATGTAGACATGACCGAGACACGTCTCCGGTCAATAACCAATAGCGGAACCTGGATGCTAATATTGGTTCATACATATTCTACGAAGATCTTTATCGGTCAAACCGCATAACAACATATGTTGTTCCCTTTGTCATCGGTATGTATCTTGCCCGAGATTCGATCGTCGGTATCTCAATACCTAGTTCAATCTCATTACCGGCAAGTGTCTTTACTCGTTCTGTAATGCATCATCCCGTAACTAACTCATTAGTCACATTGCTTGCAAGGCTTGTAGTGATGTGCATTACCGAGAGGGCCCGGAGATACCTCTCCGACAATTGGAGTGACAAATCCTAATCTCGATCTATGCCAACTCGACAAGTACCATCGGAGACACCTGTAGAGCACCTTTATAATCACCCAGTTACATTGTGACGTTTGGTAGCACACAAAGTGTTCCTCCGGTATTTGGGAGTTGCATAATCTCATAGTCAGAGGAACATGTATAAGTCATGAAGAAAGCAGTAGCAACAAACTAAACGATCATCGTGCTAAGCTAACGGAATGGGTCAAGTCAATCACATCATTCTCTAATGATGTGATCCCGTTAATCAAATGACAACTCATGTCTATGGCTAGGAAACTTAACCATCTTTGATTCAACGAGCTAGTCAAGTAGAGGCATACTAGTGGCACTTTGTTTGTCTATGTATTCACACATGTACTAAGTTTCCGGTTAATACAATTCTAGCATGAATGATAAACATTTATCATGATATAAGGAAATAAATAATAACTTTATTATTGCCTCTAGGGCATATTTCCTTCAGTCTCCCACTTGCACTAGAGTCAATAATCTAGTTCACATCGTCATGTGATTTAACATCAATAGTTCACATCTTTATGTGATTAGTTCACATCTCCATGTGACTAATACCCAAAGGGTCTACTAGAGTCAATAATCTAGTTCACGTCGCTATGTGATATACCCAAAGAGTGGTCATGTTTTGCTTATGAGAGAAGTTTAGTCTACGGGTCTGCAATATTCAGATCCGTATGTATTTTGCAATTTTCTATGTCTACAATGCTCTGCACAGAGCTACTCCAGCTAATTGCTCCCACTTTCAATATGTATCCATATCGAGACTTAGAGTCATCTAGATCGATGTAAAAAGCTTGCATCGACGTAACTCTTTACGACGAACTCTTTTATCACCTCCATAACCGAGAAATATTTCCTTAGTCTTCCAAGGATAATTTTGACCGCTGTCCAGTGATCTACTCCTAGCTCACTATTGTAGTCCTTTGCCAAACTCAGGGCAGGGTATACAATAGGTCTAGTACATAGCATGGCATACTTTATAGAACCTATGACTGAGGCATAGGGAATAACTTTTCATTCTCTTTCTATTTTCTACCGTGGTCGGGTTTTGAGTCTTTAGTCAACTTCACACCTTGCAACACACGCAAGAACTCCTTCTTTAACTTTTCCATTTTGAACTACTTCAAAATCTTGTCAAGGTATGTACTTATTGAAAAAACTTATCAAGCGTCTTGATCTATCTCTATAGATCTTGATGCTCAATGTGTAAGCAGCTTCATCGAGGTCTTTCTTTGAAAAACTCGTTTTAAACACTGCTTTATGCTTTCCAGAAAATTCTACATCATTTCCGATCAACAATATGCCATTCACATATACTTATTAGAAATGTTGTAGTGCTCCCACTCACTTTAATGTAAATACAGGCTTCACCACAAGTCTGTATAAAACCATATGCTTTGATGAGATGCTTGCACCAGTCCATAGATGGATCGCTGGATCTTGCTTACTTTGTTAGCACCTTTAGGATCGACAAAACCTTCTGGTTGCATCATATTCAACTCTTCTTTAAGAAATCCATTAAGGAATACAGTTTTGACATCTATTTTCCAGATTTCGTAAAATGCGGCAACTGCTAACATGATCCGGACAGACTTTTAAGCATCAATATGAGTGAGAAAATCTCATCATAGTCAACACCTTGAACTTGTCGAAAACATTTTGCGAAAATTCAAGCTTTGTAGATAGTAACACTACTATCAGCGTCCGTATTCCTCTTGAACATCCATTTATTCTTAATGACTCACCAACCATCGGGTAAGTCAATCAAAGTCCATACTTTGTTCTCATACATGGATCCCATCTCAGATGTCATGGCCTCAAGCCATTTCGCGGAATCTGGGCTCATCGTTGCTTCCTCATAGTACGTAGGTTCGTCATGGTCAAGTAACATAACTTCCAGAAAGGATTACCGTACCACTCTGGTGCGGACCATACTCTGGTTATCCTACGAGGTTCGGTAGTAACTTGATCTGAAGTTTCCTGATCATCATCATTAGCTGCCTCACTAATTGGTGTAGAGATCACTAGAACCAATTTTTGTGATGAACTACTTTCCAATTCGGGAGAAGGTACAATTACCTCATCAAGTTCTACATTCCTCCCACTCCCTTCTTTCAAGATAAACTTATTCTCTAGAAAGGATCCACTCTTAGCAACAAAGATATTGCCTTTCGGATCTGTGATAGAAGGTGTACCCAGCTGTTTCTTTTGGGTATCCTATGAAGACACACTTTTCCGATTTAGGTTTGTGCTTATCTGGCTGAAACTTTTCACATAAGCATCACAACCCCAAACTTTAAGAAACGACAGCTTAGGTTTCTTGCTAAACCACAGTTCATACGGTGTCATCTCAATGGATTTAGATGGTGCCCTTTTTAACGTGAATGCAGTTGTCTCTAATGCATAACCCCAAAACTATAGTGATAAATCGGTAAGAGACATCATAGATTGCACTATATCCAATAAAGTACAGTTATGATGTTCGGACACACCATTATGTTGTGGTGTTCCAGGTGGCATGAGTTTGTAAAACTATTCCACATTGTTTTAATTGAAGACCAAACTCATAACTCAAATATTCATCTCTGCGATCAGATCGTAGAAACTTTATTTTCTTGTTATGATGATTTTCCACTTCACTCTGAATTCTTTGATCTTTTCAAATGTTTCAAACTTATGTGTCATCAAGTAGATATACCCATATCTGCTCAAATCATCTGTGAAGGTGAGAAAATAATGATACCCGCCGCGAGCCTCAATATTCATTGGACCACATACATCAGTATGTATGATTTCCAATAAATCTATTGCTCGCTCCATTGTTCCGGAGAACGGAGTCTTAGTCATCTTGCCCATGAGGCATGGTTCGCAAGCATCAACTGATTCATAATCAAGTGATTCCAAAAGCCCATCAGCATGGATTTTCTTCATGCGCTTTACACCAATATGATCCAAACGGCAGTGCCACAAAAAAGTTGCACTATCATTATTAACTTTGCATCTTTTGGCTTCAATATTATGAATATGTGTATCACTACGGATGAGATTCAACAAACCATTCACCATGGGTGTATGACCATTGAAGGTTTTATTCATGTAAACAGAACAACAATTATTCTCTGACTTTAAATGAATAATTGTATTGCAATAAACATGATCAAATCATATTCATGCTTAACACAAACACCAAATAACATTTATTTAGGTTCAACACTAATCTCAAAAGTATAGGGAGTGTGCAATGATGATCATATCAATCTTGGAACCACTTCCAACACACATCGTCACTTCACCCTTAACTAGTCTCTCTTCATTCTGCAACTCCCGTTTCGAGTTACTAATCTTAGCAACTGAACTAGCATCAAATACTGAGGGGTTGCTATAAACACTAGTAAAGTATACATCAATAACATGTATATTAAATATACCTTTGTTCACTTTGCCATCCTTCTTATCCACCAAATACTTGGGGCAGTTCTGCTTCCAGTGACCAGTCTCTTTGCAGTAGAAGCACTTAGTCTCAGGCTTAGGTCTAGACTTGGGCTTCTTCACTTGAGTAGCAACTTGCTTGCCGTTTTATAGAAGTTCCCCTTCTTCCCTTTGCCCTTTTCTTGAAACTAGTGGTCTTGTCAACCATCAACACTTGATGCTTTTCTTGATTTCTACCTTCGTTGATTTCAGCATCATGAAGAGCTTGGGAATCGTTTCCATTATCCCTTGCATATCATAGTTCATCACGAAGTTCTTGTAGCGACCTGACCCGAATGGATCAAGTCTCTGTGCTTATGTATCATCCCTGGATCAGTATGCTGACACACACAGTACTCGAAGGATTTATAACAGAGGTAAATCACATGTATAAAGTAACGTAAATACTATTACCTCAATCCAAAAAGCGGAAGCAACAAGGTTGTGGATTCCCATCAACACCAACGGCAAAGTTGAGTGTAGAAATCGTAACCCTAACGTATCACTTACTCGTCGTAAGAAACCTGCAACATGAGACGTTGCAGCCCGAAAACGGGTCAGTACATTGAATGTACTGGCAAATTCACACCATAGAGAATGATGAATAAAGGCTATCACTACATGCATATTTGGCTGGTGGATAAGCTCTATGGTTATAAGGTTTTTGCGAAAAGCCAATTTTTCCCTACTACAAAGGAATAAATTTTATTTAGCTATCATGGTGGTTGTTAAACATTGAGAATGGTTGACAGCATTCTCAATCCCAATTAAAAGTAATCATTAAAACCCAATAATTTAATTAAAGTAACATGATGAGATCAACAGGATAATCCAAGAACTAGATACTCAAGATGTCCATAACCGGGGACACGGCTAATCATGATTAGTTTATATACTCTGCAGAGGTTTGCGCACTTTTCCCCACAAGACTCGATCGCCTCCGTTGGATTTCTCGCACTACATGGTGTTTGAGAAACGGATGACCGAGACATAGTCTTTTAGAAGCTCTAGCACCTTACGACGGAGTAGACCGTACCACCTACAACCCCTACATCTGCTAGTCTACCCCTATAAGAGTTCGCACGACTTAGTCAACTATGCCAGAGCCCATAATGGCTTGTGGCTGCACACGTAAGTATTTAGCATGAAAGATCTTATGATCCCTTTGAGCCTGGGTGGCGGTCCATAAAAAAAATAGGCAAGTCCTGATAGACATCAGGTGCCTCAATCCACCCAGATGTGTGTTTAAGTTGCCACCTTAGATAAACCATTAAAATTATCAATCTCACATTTGTCATGGATATCACTCACCCAATCTACGTCTACTAGCATAGCATGGCATAATAAGCAAACGTAGAAGTAACTCCCAAAGGTTTCATAATAACAGGTAATAGGTACTACCTCATCTACTTCCCATCCCACAATTTAATTTGATCCTAATCATGCAAGGTGTGAGGATTGATCTAATGCAATAAAACATGGGTTGTAGAAAAGGTATGATCAAAGTGTGAACTTGCCTGCAATGTTGATGAAGATGATGCGCACTCAAAACTCTTGATAGATCTACTCGTCACACTACGGTCAATCTATCGTAATCAAGCAATTGTAACCACACAATAAGTACTCATCTAATGCACAGGTAAAACTCGAACAAGAGAACGAACCAGAAAGTTCAACTTAAGAACTCCGGTTGAGAAGAAAGAAAGAACCGAACAAACTACAGAAAAACAAACGATGAAAGAAAACAACTCGGTTCTAGAAGGTTGAAACTAGGTCAAATTTTACTGTAGCAAAAGCTTATTCAAGTTGATTAGACGGAATGGCGGTTTCGAGACGAAAATCCAGGCGCTTGAATCACCTGATTCCGATAAACGAGCGAAAAGAAAGACTAGAAAGAAGATCGGATCTGAGATCGCGATCGGAGAGAACGTGGAATAAATCCGACGAAAAGAAAAAAAACGGTTAAACGAACGGACGTTCGTTAACCTAGAAGAATCCGGTGATCACGTTCGTTGAGACGAACGGTCCGAAAGAAGAACGAAAACCGATCTAGGGTTTTCGGAAAAGAAATCGGAACGAAAAACCGATCTAGAAAACCGGAACGGTTTAGCGAAGAATCGAAAAGAAAATGAATCGGAAGAAATGGAACTATCTAGAAGAAAACCGATCCGAGGGAAAGAAGAGATGCGGCACGGTACCTCCGCGCGAGGTCTCTGGCGAACGGGGGCTCCGGCGGCGGCGGCGGTGACGCAGGGCGGCGGCGGCGGTGTATGACGGCGGCGGCGGCACTAGGGCGCGGGGTGGCGGCGTTGGGCGCGGCGTGGTGTAGGGCGCGGCGTGGGGGTGCGGCGCGGGCGGCGGCTTTGGGCGGCGCGCGGGTGACGCAGGGCGCGGCGCGGTGTACTTGGGGCTTTGGAGCTTTGGATTTGATGTGTTTAGAGGGGGGTGCTTGGGTATTTATATTGGGGAGGGGTGAGGAAACTTGGGGTAGGGGCAAGAAATAGACTAGGAATAGGAAAGAATAAATGGAGTAGGACTAGGAATACGAAACAAAGGAAAAAGGGGCAAGGGGCTACCCTAGAATCCTTTTAGGATTCGTAGAGCAAGAGGCGGCGGCCTGGGGCGCTCCTGGCGCTTGGCGCTGCGCTGCGCGCAGGGAGGCTGTGGCTTGGCTTGGGCCTTTGGCCCGGCTGGGCCTTGGTCTAGTTTTTTTTAACTGATTTCACGCGCCGAAAAACAAAAGAAAAAGAAACTAAACGGGCTCCAAAATTACTGAAGCAAATTTTCCCCGACTCCTAAAAATGAGCCGAACAAAATGAACTTTTCTCCGGGCCTAAAATACAATTTTCGAAAACACGCATTTTTCCCTATCCAAATAAAACGCAAACAAAACTCCGGCAAAAGCAAAATTTGATCTAATTATTAAATCTTCATTTTTCCTAAATTTTGGGAAAGTCATATTATTCCCTCTCATATAATTTGACATCGGAAAAATATTTGAAGATAAAATAAATAAATCAAACGACCCTCTTTTCAAAATTTGAGAAAACTCCCAACTCATATTTCATATAATTTGAAAAAGTCATTTTATCTTCTCTTGTGAAAATCATTGAGTTGCATAGAGTTGCGGAATTGGAAATATTTTTCCAAATGAAATTCAAATGTTTTCAGCACCCCTTGTCATTTAAATAAATGGAAGAAGTCATGTCATCTTCTCTCCAGGGTTTCGTGGTGAAAAGAATTTGAATTTACGGAGATCAAAAAGCAAAAATGAAAGTTTGGGAAAGTCCTTTTATCCCCTCTTATTTAACTTTCAAAAAGTTTTGAAATCACTCACTTTCAGACAATCAATCAAACAATCAATCAATCTATCTATTTGTTTATAACATTCCAAAATTTAGAATTTTGGGATGTTACAAACCTACCACCCTTAAAATGAATCTCGTCCTCGAGATTCGGAGAGGCTAGAAAGAAATAGGTTAGGGTTTGGGGTCTCCTCAAAATCTATCGATCATCACACGGTGTCTGGGGTGCTACCACCCTTAGAAGCATGGTTACAGTTCCATCAAAACTCATATACTCCATCCTTATCCTTGACAGTGTCGGTCTTCTCAGATCCTCGAGAAAATTTCCTTCTCTGAGCTCTTCCGATAGTGGCATAACCTTTTCCTCAATTCTTCTGTCCTTTCCTCTTGGTAAGGTTATTCCGAGATTGGGTCTTCTTAGCTGACGGGTCTGGCGCCAAAACTAATCAACTATTGATATCTCATGGTGGTCAACAATCTATGGTTTCTCCTGCAGGAAATGGGTCTGGGTTGAACCTCACCATATAACCTACGGTTGGCAACAACTGCCGTGTACAAGGGAAAAATACTTATACCATTCTAAGTTTAAACAGGGTTTTGATCGTCGTCTCTTTACTATAGGTAAGTCACTCAGATTTACCATCCCATATAGCAAGGCGAATAATAAGAGTAAGTCGGTATGGTGATCAATCCATCCCGCACCCAAATCATTACCTTGTATACGGTTTAGCGAATCTCGCATTCTAACACTCGGTCATCCTCACAAGCATTGCAGAATTTCTCTTGTCGACGAACTAAGTTCAGATAAATCCATTGATTCTGCAAGCCAGACAAACATCTAACGTTTCTTCACAACTCTCAGGTTTTGCGTAACTCCTATAAGATCGTCTGTCGATAAAATCGTAACTTCTACCAAGGTTTTTTCCTTTAGCAAGAATGTGCTTGCTTCCTGGCAGGTCTTGGGGCCTGTGGGTTATGGCCCATCTCATCACTTGTAGTTCTTGAACTTATCATCGGGCAACTTATCATTATTCCAACTTCCAACTTCCTAGTGTTTTTAAATCCATCCAATTGTACTGTCTTCCTTCCTTCTGTTGGCACCAAACTAGGACATGATTACTCAAACTCATCATGGAGTTTCCATTGATCCATATTTCCGACATCATACCTCCTTTATATCCAATAGTAATTCATCTCTTCATCCTCGTGGGTTATCCCACATACCGAGATATAAACTTATACTTATGAAGTCCATATTCACTTCGTGGAACATCATTATCCTTTCCAGGGTCAAGCGTCCTTACAGGGGAATATTGGCCATCTCTGCATGGCACTTCTTTAACTGGGAAACGTGAAACACGCCATGAACTCCTGACAGTCCTTCGGGTGACTCCAACTTGTAGGCCACTTCTCCCATATGATCCAAAACTCGGTATGATCCTACAAATCTCGGGGCTAACTGTCCCTTAACTCCAATACGTTTAACTCCTCGCATAGGGACACGCGAAGATATGCTTTGTCTCCAATTTCATAGACTACCTCCTTGAGTTTTTTTAGTCTATCTAACTCTTCTGCCTGGACTGAGCTACCTTCAGTCTATCTCGAATCAACTTAACATTCTCTTCTGACTCCTTGATCACATTTGGTCAAAACAACGGACGGTCTCCAAATTCATCCCACATACTCTTAGGGTATCACACATATCGAGACAAAACTCGTATTTATTTTGTCCGAAATCCACTCAGTGGAGTATTCTTATCTTTTCCAGGGGTCAACGGTTTTCCTTACAATGCCCCAATATTTTATAGACCATATTTCTCATATCCTCGAAAATGGTCAACATCTTTCCTCATGGAGTAACTCATAAAATCCAAATCAGTACCAACACTGCTAACTTTATTGATTTCTCAAATTATTACAATCTCCTGTTTTTCCATTACATGCCTCAACTCAACACCTTAATATAAAGGAAAATGTTCTCACCACTACTACTATATTTCTTCTGTCACAACCTCAACTATTTATCACAAGTCTCCTTCTCCTTCGGACAAACTCTGGCAAAGTGCCTTGCTTCATTACAACGGAAACATATTACTTCTGGCAAGTTTCGAGGTTTCCTTGTGATTATATAGCCTACTTGGGTCCTTGGCTTCCTTTTTGGGCAATTGCTGAGATAGTGCCCTGACTCCTTGCACCTATAACAGGTGACATGACTCAGATCCTTCCTGGAATCCAATCTACTTCTCTTTCTGGACCTTTCCATTCCAATCAGAGCTTCTATTTCCTGTAGGTCATATTCTACTTCCTCCGTCGGGAATTCTACTAGATCCCCATTCAAACAATTTTGGGAGATGTGTCCTTCTTCTCCACATGAATAGCATGACTTGGTGCAGGGTTTAATTGGTTCCTCTTTCGGTGTGTCCTTCACCTCTTCCTTCATCGCAGGTTCTTCTAAACTTTCCATAAGAGCTCCTTTCATTGCTTCTTCCTTCTGTTGGATGGTTCTTTGTACCAAGGGGTAAATGTGACACTGAGCAGGGTAGTGGGTAGTCCCTTCACACAAGAAACAAGTGATCTGCCTAGTTGGGCATTCTTCAGCTGGGTGACTTCCTTCACAGTTAGGGCATTCATCCTTGTGTTCTTTATGGTTGTGTCCTATTTCTCCACAAATCTTGCATGCACATGGTTTCCTCATATCCTTTCCATAAGACTTCAACTTCTGGGAAACAAGCCGAGACTTTGGCAGAGTCAACTTTAATTCTTTCCAAGTGGTTACTCCTTGCCATCCATTGATCGTTTGGTACATCTTCCACCAAGTAGCATCACCTCTTTCAAAACATTGAAGAGCATGCTGGGCCATATCCTTTCCGGCTATAGGGTTGTTCACCATATGATCCTCCATGTTCTGAATCCATCGGTGTGTCTCCAATTGACTCATCGGTCCCGAAAATACAAGCTCATCTCCATTCATCCTCTATTGGGTCCATGGCTTTTGGGGTGAGATAAGAGAGATCAAGAGAGATGCACACAATACAAACAAAGTTTTGAAAGACAGATTTTATTGTGGCTGTCGGAAAAACATCAAACAAATGACAGCTCACACTCATCGCATCTAACGTATGTATATAACAGGGGTTTGGTCTTCTAAAGGTCAACGTCGTCAAACTCTTCCAGTTTTGTTCATGCCTCCAACGGCTTCTTCTCATCGTGCTTGTCTTTCTCAAGTTCTTTTGCCAGATAAACTCTGTTGACGCGAAGTCTCTCGTGACGTCCTTCAATATTCTGGAGTTGCGTTCCAAACTTATGGTTTCAACATCCTTGGCATGAGCCATGGTCATACTGTCCTTCAGTTCCTGACAAATCTCCGGTATCTCGAGGTTGTAGCTCCTCCAGCTTGGCTACTTCAACTACTGGGTCCTAAGTTCTTCACGAAATGCTCCTTGTCAAAATACGGCTTCTTGTAGCTCCATCTTAACTTCCTGATGTGACACTCCAGATCCTGGTGATACACCGGCTAAGGTTAAAACTTCATCTTACTAATAGGTGCTCCATTAGCCTTCTTCCATCAAATCCATTCTGATGACATGCATCCTTAACTCAGCATGGTGACGATAGCATCAGCGGAAGATAACTTCTTGGATAGCTGTGTTTCTGCTCTTGTCATTTCCATGAGCTATCATTCCATAGTTGATATCTCCTGCCTTAGGGTTTTCTTTGACAAAACTTTGAGTTCTCATGCTCCTTGTTTCAGTCTTTCTCCAATACACCTTGATCTCGGGATTGACAACTTTCATAGTCTGCCAAGTTCCAAAAGGGTAGCCTTCCTAGGTCATATAAATCTGGGAAATTCCTCAGAGCCTTCAAATTCTCCTTGTCTTTAGAGTCTTCAACCGTTGTAGTTTCCATGCACGGTAAAACCTTCTTCAGTCCGAATGGTCTTAGTTGTCCAATATCTTGTACTTCTTGGAGTGGTCTCATCGGTCGAATCTTCGTGTGGTCAAAAGGGAAAAGGGTATGGTCTCATTAAAGGGAATATTTGAATAAACTCAGAAGAGAAGAGAGGTAGAAGATCTTTTGAAAGGGAAAGTTGTAGAGAAAATCTTTGCTATGGCTTGCCAGTTTCTAGGGTCACGTCCTACAGTCAACATGTGCTCTGATACCATCTTGTAGCGACCTGACCCGAATGGATCAAGTCTCTGTGCTTATGTGTCATCCCTGGATCAGTATGCTGACACACACAGTACTCGAAGGATTTATAACAGAGGTAAATCACATGTATAAAGTAACGTAAATACTATTACCTCAATCCAAAAAGCGGAAGCAACAACGTTGTGGATTCCCATCAACACCAACGGCAAAGTTGAGTGTAGAAATCGTAACCCTAACGTATCACTTACTCGTCGTAAGAAACCTACAACATGAGACGTTGCAGCCCGAAAACGGGTCAGTACATTGAATGTACTGGCAAATTCACACCATAGAGAATGATGAATAAAGGCTATCACTACATGCATATTTGGCTGGTGGATAAGCTCTATGGTTATAAGGTTTTTGCGAAAAGCCAATTTTCCCTACTACAAAGGAATAAATTTTATTTAGCTATCATGGTGGTTGTTAAACATTGAAAATGGTTGACAGCATTCTCAATCCCAATTAAAAGTAATCATTAAAACCCAATAATTTAATTAAAGTAACATGATGAGATCAACAGGATAATCCAAGAACAAGATACTCAAGATGTCCATAACCGTGGACACGGGTAATCATGATTAGTTTGTATACTCTGCAGAGGTTTGCGCACTTTTCCCCACAAGACTCGATCGCCTCCGTTGGATTTCTCGCACTACATGGTGTTTGAGAAACGGGTGACCGAGACATAGTCTTTTAGAAGCGCTAGCACCTTACGACGGAGTAGACCGTACCACCTACAACCCCTACATCTGCTAGTCTACCCCTATAAGAGTTCGCACGACTTAGTCAACTATGCCAGAGCCCATAATGGCTTGTGGCTGCACACGTAAGTATTTAGCATGAAAGATCTTATGATCCCTTTGAGCCTGGGTGGCGGTCCATAAAAAAACAGGCAAGTCCTGATAGACATCAGGTGCCTCAATCCACCCAGATGTGTGTTTAAGTTGCCACCTTAGATAAACCATTAAAATTATCAATCTCACATCTGTCATGGATATCACTCACCCAATCCACGTCTACTAGCATAGCATGGCATAATAAGCAAACGTAGAAGTAACTCCCAAAGGTTTCATAATAACAGGTAATACGTACTACCTCATCTACTTCCCATCCCACAATTTAATTTGATCCTAATCATGCAAGGTGTGAGGATTGATCTAATTCAATAAAACATGGGTTGTAGAAAAGGTATGATCAAAGTGTGAACTTGCCTGCAATGTTGATGAAGATGATGCGCACTCAAAACTCTTCATAGATCTACTCGTCACACTCCGGTCAATCTATCGTAATCAAGCAATTGTAACCGCACAATAAGTACTCATCTAATGCACAGGTAAAACTCGAACAAGAGAACGAACCAGAAAGTTCAACTTAAGAACTCCGGTTGAGAAGAAAGAAAGAACCGAACAAACTACAGAAAAACAAACGATGAAAGAAAACAACTCGGTTCTAGAAGGTTGAAACTAGGTCAAATTTTATTGTAGCAAAAGCTTATTCAAGTTGATTAGACGGAACGGCGGTTTCGAGACGAAACTCCAGGCGCTTGAATCACCTGATTCCGATAAACGAGCGAAAAGAAAGACTAGAAAGAAGATCGGATCTGAGTTCGCGATCGGAGAGAACGCGGAATAAATCCGACAAAAAGAAAAAAATGGTTAAGCGAACGGACGTTCGTTAACCTAGAAGAATCCGGTGATCACGTTCGTTGAGACGAACGGTCCGAAAGAAGAACGAAAACTGATCTAGGGTTTTCGAAAAAGAAATCGGAACGAAAAACCGATCTAGAAAACCGGAATGGTTTAGCGAAGAACCGAAAAGAAAACGAATCGGAAGAAACGGAACGATCTAGAAGAAAACCGATCCGAGGGAAAAGAAGAGATGCGGCGCGGTACCTCCGGCGAGGTCTCTGGCGAACGGGGGCTCCAGTGGCGGCGGCGGTGACGCAGGGCGGCGGCGGCGCGGTGACGCATGGCGGCGGCGGTGTATGACGGCGGCGGCGGCACTAGGGCGCGGGATGGCGGCGTTGGGCGCGGCGTGGTGTAGGGCGCGGCATGGGGGTGCGGCGCGGGCGGCAGCTTTGGGCGGCGCACGGGTGACGCAGGACGCGGCGCAGTGTACTTGGGGCTTTGGGGCTTTGGATTTGATGTGTTTAAAGGGGGGTGCTTGGGTATTTATATTGGGGAGGGGTGAGGAAACTTGGGGTAGGGGGCAAGAAATAGACTAGGAATAGGAAAGAATAAACGGAGTAGGACTAGGAATACGAAACAAAGGAAAAAGGGGCAAGGGGCTACCCTAGAATCCTTTTAGGATTCGTAGAGCAAGAGGCGGCGGCCTGGGGCGCTCCTGGCGCCTGGCGCTGCGCTGCGCGCAGGGAGGCTGCGGCTTGGCTTGGGCCTTTGGCCCGGCTGGGCCTTGGTCTAGTTTTTTTTTAACTGATTTCACGCGCCAAAAAACAAAAGAAAAAGAAATTAAACGGGCTTCAAAATTACTAAAGTAAATTTTCCTCGACTCCTAAAAATGAGCCGAACAAAATGAACTTTTCTCCGGGCCTAAAATACAATTTTCGAAAACACGCATTTTTCCCTATCCAAATAAAACGCAAACAAAACTCCGGCAAAAGCAAAATTTGATCTAATTATTAAATCTTCATTTTTCCTAAATTTTGGGAAAGTCATATTATTCCCTCTCATATAATTTGACATCGGAAAAATATTTGAAGATAAAATAAATAAATCAAACGACCCTCTTTTCAAAATTTGAGAAAACTCCCAACTCATATTTCATATAATTTGAAAAAGTCATTTTATCTTCTCTCGTGAAAATCATTGAGTTGCATAGAGTTGCGGAATTGGAAATATTTTTCCAAATGAAATTCAAATGTTTTCAGCACCCCTTGTCATTTAAATAAATGGAAGAAGTCATGTCATCTTCTCTCCAGGGTTTCGTGGTGAAAAGAATTTGAATTTACGGAGATCAAAAAGCAAAAATGAAAGTTTGGGAAAGTCCTTTTATCCCCTCTCATTTAACTTTCAAAAAGTTTCGAAATCACTCACTTTCAGACAATCAATCAAACAATCAATCAATCTATCTATTTGTTTATAACATTCCAAAATTTAGAATTTTGGGATGTTACAATTCTAGTAGCTTGGTGATAGTGACTAGAGAACTTTGTCAATCACTATCTTATCTAGAAGATTAACTCCCACTTGATTGAAGTGAATGTAGTACTCAGACATTCTAAGCACATGCTCACTAGCTGAGCTATCCTGCTCCATCTTGTAGGCAAAGTTCTTGTCAGAGGTCTCATACCTCTTGACCCGGGCATGAGTCTGAAATACCAATTTCAACTCTCAGAACATCTTATATGTTCCATGGCGTTCAAAACATTTTTGAAGCCCCGATTCTAAGCCGTAAAGCATGGTGCACTAAACTATCAAGTAGTCATCATATCGAGCTTGCCAAACGTTCATAACGTTTGCATATGCTCCTGCAATCGGTCTATCACCTAGCGGTGCATCAAGGACATAATTCTTCTGTGCAGCAATGAGGATAATCCTCAGATCACGGATCCAATCCGCATCATTGCTACTAACATCATTCAACTTAGTTTTCTCTAGGAACATATCAAAAATAAAACAGGGGAGGTAAACGTGAGTTATTGATCTACAACATAGAAATGCTAATACTACCAGGACTAAGTTCATGATAAATTTAAAGTTCAATTAATCATATTACTTAAGAACTCCCACTTAGATAGACATCCCTCTAATCATCTAAGTGATCACGTGAACCAAATCAACTAAACCATAACCGATCATCACGTGAAATGGAGTAGTTTTCAATGATGAACATCACTATGTTGATCATATCTACTATATGATTCATGCTCGACCTTTCGGTCTCAGTGTTCCGAGGCCATATCTGTATATGCTAGGCTCATCAAGTTTAACCTGAGTATTCTGCGTGTGCAAAACTGGCTTGCACCCGTTGTACAAGAACGTTGAGCTTATGACACCCGATCATCACGTGGTGTCTCGGCACGACGAACTTTTGCAATGGTGCATACTCAGGGAGAACACTTGTACCTTGAAATTTTTAGTGAGAGATCATCTTATAATGCTACCGTCAATCAAAGCAGAATAAGAGGCATAAAGGATAAACATCACATGCAATCAATATAAGTGATATGATATGGCCATCATCATCTTGTGCCTTTGATCTCCATCTCCAAAGCATCGTCATGATCACCATCATCACCGGCGCGACACCTTGATCTCCATCTAGCATCGTTGTCGTCTCGCCAACTATTGCTTCTACGACTATCGCTACCGCTTAGTGATAAAGTAAAGCAATTACATGGCGACTGCATTTCATACAATAAAGCGACAACCATATGGCTCCTGCCGGTTGCCGATAACTCCGTTACAAAACATGATCATCTCATACAATAAAATATAGCATCATGCCTTGACCATATCACATCACAACATGCCCTGCAAAAATAAGTTAAACGTCCTCTACTTTGTTGTTGCAAGTTTTACGTGGCTGCTATGGGCTGAGCAAGAACTGTTCTTGCCTACGCATCAAAACCACAACAATAGTTCGTCAAGTTAGTGTTGTTTTAACCTTCAACAAGGACCGGGCCTAGTCACACTCGGGTCAACTAAAGTTGGAGAAACTGACACCCGCCACCCACCTATGTGCAAAGCACGTTCGTAGAACCAGTCTCGCGTAAGCGTACACGTAATGTCGGTCCGGACCACTTCATCCAATAATACCGCCGAACCAAAGTATGACATGCTGGTAAGCAGTATGACTTGTATCGCCCACAACTCACTTGTGTTCTACTCGTGCATATAACATCTACGCATAAACCTAGCTCTGATGCCATTGTTGGGGAACGTAGTAATTTCAAAATTTTCCTACGCACACGCAAGATCATGGTGATGCATAGCAACGAGAGTGGAGAGTGTCGTCTACATACCCTCGTAGACCGTAAGAGGAAGCATTATGACAACGCGCTTGATGTAGTCGTACGTCTTCACGATCGACCGATCCTCGGTACCGAACGTACGACACCTCCGTGTTCAGCATACGTTCAGCTCGGTGACGTCCCGTGAACTCACGATCCAATAGAGCTTCCGGGAAGAGCTTCGTCAGCACAACAGCGTGGTGACGGTGTTGATGAAGCTACCGACGCAGGGTTTCGCCTAAGCACCACAATGATATGACCGAGGTGGAGTATGGTGGAGGGGGGCACCGTACACGGCTAAGAGATCAATGATCAATTGTTGTGTCTCCTAGGGGTGCCCCCTCCCCGTATATAAAGGAGTGGAGGGGGGAGGGGGCCGGCCTCCTATGGCGCGCCCCATGAGGAGTCCTACTCCCACCGGCAGTAGGACTCCCACCTTCCAAGTAGGAGAAGGAAGGGAGAGAAGGAAAGGGGGGCGCCACCCCCCTCCTTGTCCAATTCGGACTAGAGGGGGAGGGGGCGCGCGGCCACCCGAGCCGCCCCTCCTCTTCTCCCACTAAGGCCCATTAGGCCCAATATACTCCCCGGGGGGTTCCGGTAACCCCTCGGTACTCCGGTATATGTACGAAACCTCCCGAAACACATCCAGTGTCCGAACATGGTCGTCCAATATATCGACCTTTACATCTTGACCATTTCGAGACTCCTCGTCATGTCCGTGATCATATCCGGGACTCCGAACTTCCTTCGTTACATCAAAACACAAAAACTCATAATACCGATCGTCACAGAACTTTAAGCGTGCGGACCCTACGGGTTCGAGAACTAGGTAGACTTGACTGAGACACGTCTTCGGTCAATAACCAATAGCGAAACCTATATGCTCATATTGGTTCCTACATATTCTACGAAGATCTTTATCGGTCAAACCGCATAACAACATACGTTGTTCCCTTTGTCATCGGTATGTTACTTGCCTGAGATTCGATCGTCGGTATCTCAATACCTAGTTCAATCTCGTTACCGGCAAGTCTCTTTACTCGTTCCGTAATGCATCATCCCGTAACTAACTCATTAGTCACATTGCTTGCAAGGCTTATAGTGATGTGCATTACCGAGAGGGCCCAGAGATAACTCTCCGACAATCGGTGTGACAAATCCTAATCTCGATCTATGCCAACTCAACAAGTACCATCAGAGACACCTATAGAGCACCTTTATAATCACCCAGTTACATTGTGACGTTTGGTAGCACACAAAGTGTTCCTCCGGTATTCGGGAGTTGCATAATCTCATAGTCAGAGGAACATGTATAAGTCATGAAGAAAGCAGTAGCAACAAACTAAACGATCATCGTGCTAAGCTAATGGAATGGGTCAAGTCAATCACATCATTCTCTAATGATGTGATCCCGTTAATCAAATGACAACTCATGTCTATGGCTAGGAAACTAAACCATCTTTGATTCAATGAGCTAGTCAAGTAGAGGCATACGAGTGACACTCTGTTTGTCTATGTATTCACACATGTACTACGTTTCTGGTTAATACATTTCTAGCATGAATAATAAACATTTATCACAATATAAGGAAATAAATAATAACTTTATTATTGCCTCTAGGGCATATTTCCTTCAAACATACGCTGTTCCCTTTGTCATTGGTATGTTACTTGCCCGAGATTCGATCGTCGGTATCATCATACCTAGTTCAATCTCGTTACCGGAAAGTCTCTTTACTCGTTCTGTAATGCATCGTCCCATGACTAACTCATTAGTTACATTGCTTGCAAGGCTCATAGTGTTGTGCATTACCGAGAGGGCCCAAAGATACCTCTCCGATATACGGAGTGACAACTCCTAATCTCGATCTATGCCAACTCAACAAACACCATCAGAGACACCTGTAGAGCATCTTTATAATCTCCCAGTTACGTTTTGATGTTTAATAGCACACATGGTGTTCCTCCATTATTCGGGAGTTGCATAATCTCATAGTCATAGGAACATGTATAAGTCATGAAGAAATCAATAGCAATAAACTAAACGATCATAGTGCTAAGCTAACGGATGGGTCCAGTCCATCACATCATTCTCTAATGATGTGATCTTGTTCATCAAATGAAAACACATGTCCATGGCTAGGAAACTTAACCATCTTTGATTAATGATCTAGTCAAGTAGAGGCATACTAGGGACACTCTGTTTGTCTATGTATTCACACATGTACTAAGTTTCCATTTAATACAATTCTAGCATGAATAAT
Organism: Triticum monococcum; assembly: GCA_034509565.1. Lineage (NCBI taxonomy): Eukaryota > Viridiplantae > Streptophyta > Magnoliopsida > Poales > Poaceae > Triticum > Triticum monococcum. Next base: position 355,946,298 of record CM067845.1, on the reverse strand, counting down.
AAACATTTATCCTGATATAAAGAAATATAAATAACAACTTTATTATTGCCTCTAGGGCATATTTCCTTCACCATCTAGAGTAGATTATAATGGGTGGTATAACATTGCATGAGATCTCTCTGGTTTCAAACCTGAAATGTGTTGGCTGAACAAAAATGATCTCTATCTTCGGGTTTTCCCCCTAAAACACCATCCAGGTTTGAAATGAGTTGGCTGAAGAAAAAGATCTCATTCCAAAACTGAACTCTCTAGTTGTAGGGGTAAAACACTACAAAAAATACACTTCCATGATGATATGTGTTTGTCACAGTAGGTCGCGTTTTCTGTCATGCATGTACATCCATGACAAATTTATGACAGAATCAAGATAGTCATACCTGTGCTGTCGTAGCATTGCCAAAATTATCATCACGGAAGTGTCCACTTCCATGATGATAAATCGTGCGTCACAGAAGTGCTTTCGTCGAGGGTGATCGACATGTGGCATCCACCGTAACCGAACGCTGTTAAGCTATCGGGTCGGATTTTGGATCCGATAACCCGTTAACAGCCACAACCAATGCCGATTTTCGACGTGTAAAATTCTCATTGGCTGATGGATCCACGCGTCAGCTCCGCGTTGGCACAGGTGTCACTCATCCAACGGTCGAGATGGGCCTATGATATGTTGACATGTGGACCGACCCAAAAGTGGCCCACAAAGATTAAATGCGCCGGCCCAACCGAAGGCCCATAAGATTTAGCGGACCATAATGGGCCGGCCCAGCTAAAGGCCCACAAAATTTAGCGGACCATAATGGGCCGTCCCAGCTAAAGGCCCACACGATTTTGCAGACAATAATGGGCCGGCCCAGCTAAAGGCCCACAAGATCTTGCAGACCACAATGGGCCAGCCCAGCTAAAGGCCCACTAGATTCTACCGACCATAATGGGCCGGCCCAGCTAAAGGCCCAACATTCTCTATCAAATTGGCCCGTCAACGGCCTGTCCTAAACTTGTCATCAACGCGGCCCATGGTCACTTCTGGCCCGTTAACAGTCCGCTAAGTAATTGGGCCGAATTACGGCCCGGTGTATTTCCGGCTTGTTAAAGGTCCGGCTTCATTTGGGCCCATTTACAGGCCATCAAAAATTTCGGCCCATAAACGACCGTGAAGGATTTGGGTCATATTCGGCCTGTTAGAGGCCCACAATAGCTTTGGGCCACTTTCGGCCTGTTGTCATTTTCGGCCTGTTAACACCGGACGTAAACCATGGGCCATATGTGGCCCAACATCATATCGGGCCCATTAACGGCCCATATAAAAATGACGACAATCTAGCCCGACCGAAGTTCCGACCTGTTAAAGGCCCGTGTATTAGGTCGGCGCATTTATGGCCCGTCCGAATTTCGGCCTGTTAAAGTCCAGTGGGTTATTTGGCACAATCAGGGCCCAATCTCACTTTCGGTCTATTAAAGGCCCATGTATTTTATGGGCTCGAGATATTTACACCTGTAAACGGCCTATTTTTACTGAGGGCCCAAATTATGTTTAGGCCTGTTAAAGGCCCACTATGGGCACAGGCCTACCAGAAAAATATGAAAGCTTATGCTGATTTAGGCCCAGATATTTTTAGTAGGCTACATGCCAATTTTGGCCCATAATCGTTTTTAGCCCAATTGGAATGGGCCCGACGAATGTTGGCATGTTGGGCTCCTACAAAGGTTTTGGCTGAATACATTACTAAGATAAACCCACACTATACAAAAATAGCATCGTAATTACTACAGCCTGAGGCAGCATCATAAATGTTGTATCACAACAAAATAAATTACAACCATACAAGAAAAGGCCTATTGGCATAAAGTTTACAGTCCTTCCAGATAAAAGCACCATCAGATGTATAGAAGCACAGATCATTTGACCTGAGTGCTAATGTTTCAGGCTGTAGAATCTGATGGAGCAGCACGATCTCCACCTTTTTTCTGCCATTGCTCTTGAACAACGAAGCGAATGTTTGATAGTCTGGTTTCAAAACCATTCATATCTTGACAACATTTCTCAACCACTATTCTTGTTTCCGAAACAACGTCCATTAGGGATTGGACTTGTGTCTGGAGCACAGATATATCACTCTGTCTAGCAGGAAGATTTTGTTCAGTAGGCGATTTGGACGCGGTAACCTTGACAACCAACCCAGAATTATGCAGGAAGGTGCTTTTTGCACTGTTAGTGGAGAGATACTGACGCACTGCAGCAAGAGGTGACATTGTGCCTGTAGTAGCCTCGTCACCTTCAGGTGGTTGTGGTTGTTCATTCATTTGTTCCATAGCTTCCTGAAAGTTTGAACTTGTAGATTAGTGTACCGGATAAGTTACTAATGAGACAAAAACAAACAAAGTAGGTTAAACGTTTATACATAACTTATTTTGGTGAACTACTGTAATACATTAGCATGTATTGTAGTGCCAACTACATAATAAAATCACTTTCGGAACATATGTCCATGTAGCATGCCTACTGTATTGTCTATTTCCTCACATTCGTTGACATCTAAGGATAAAGAGACATGGTTTAAAGTAGGATGAACATAGTATGACATCATTCATATCATGGGCAAACAGATATAAAACAAACAGGCTATTTTATCATTGTGTGCGCACGTGAACATAACAACTAGATTACAGATCAAGACCAAAAGAATATCCTTCATCTCTTTTAAACCATGTAAGGTGAAATGATACGTTAAGACAACTGTGAATAAAAGTGAACAGAGTAACTGACATTGGCTGCAAACCAAGTAGTCAAATGAACACATCACAACACCAATCAGTTCAAGGCAGGAGGAGTAAGGACTTACAACAACTGCTTGAACTGGTGTCCTCATGCCCTTTATCTTGCTGGTGTGGCAATCCTTGAAGATTTGCACTGCATTCGGTTCAGGTTCTTTTTGATCCGCACGGAATTTCCTCTGTATTTGTAACAAGTCAATATAGATACGATAATATGGCACAAAAAAGAAGGAAGTAGCAGCTATTTACAAGAGCCTCGCAGTGTGCAATATAGCTACGAGATTCTGTGGTTTGTTGGAATTTCACTTTAGAACGGTTGGTTTTGTTCTTCAAACAATTAGCCTAGAAGAAGATAAAATTGTAAGGCACATACATAAATACAAGTTTAATATGTGGTCTGATCAAATACATATAGCCTACCTGATACTTTGGATCAGAACAGTGTTTAACGAGGGCTGTCCAGTCTTCATCTGTAATACATTCCACTGGAGATGTTTGGGCGATTTCATTGTTAGCCTTGCCTTCAAAGTGAGATTTTCTAAGGTGGTACCGATACTGTCGCAGAGCAGACTGAAAACATGAGTGCATGCTTGTCTAGTTGAATCATCTTTCGGATCCAACTTGAACCTCATCTGTTGAAAAAATAATGTGAGTCTTATTAGGAGGAAGCTAGAAAGTATGGGACAGAGCAAGATAATATTACTAATTGCAATGAATAACATTAGTTACGGATAAATGGTTAAGGAAGGTGTTAAACTGGGTATTGTCTTTCTCATTCCTCTACCGGATCCACGTTGGGAGGATACGTGCATGACACCTAACGGCAATGGCTGCCTCTGATACTAACTTGGCTGACTCTGTAGCATCACGTGGACTTTTTAAACCTGCCTCAAAATGGATCTCCATTCTTCCTCATTTAGATTTTGTTAATCTGTCAAGCATTATCCCTGATGTCTGTTTCCGCTTGCGCCGTGGTGCTAGTTCAACAAACGAATATGGAAAGTGTTAGCGTACATCAAACTGTGAGAGTACATATAAAGGAGCATGCAACTGCAACTTGACTCGGTCAGGTACCGTCTTGGTGTTGATGCTCATGAGGTTCATCTGATCTTGCCAAGTCCTATTGTGTCAGCAGTGCTTCGGAAGTAGTGTTAGGTGTGAAGGCAGCTTGGGAACTGGCCAGTTTCGGAGCAAACGAACGAGTAACTAGTTGAGACGCTGGTACATTTGAAGCGGATGCTGCAGCTGGTGGAGCAGGTGATACTGTGTTTGTAGATTTAGCCGGTGGACTTGGACCTTCTACTGCACTACAAGTACCAGCAGAATCTCGACGGCAGAACCTATTCCGTTTCACCCGACGAGTAACAGCACTCCCTACTATATTATTTTCCTTGCTCTTTTTTGACTTTGCCATGTCAAGCTGTACCCACAACACAAAAGAATAAAATCACTCTTTAGAACTCATTGATGCATGATACAGACAAGCAATACTTTGATGTAAGACAACCCTATGAGGATGGAATATGTAAGAAAAATAGGACGGCATGACATATTCACAGCTACGATGTGCAAACTAAGCAGAAGGATTTTCAAGAAAATAGAAGTAATGCAAGCTAGACACCATATGAAAGATGCAACCAATATTACTCTGCCAAGTTAAAAGTGTCTTGTCATAAGTGGCAATTCGAAAAATCAGAAGCAGTACAACGTAGAAATCAATGCAAGATGCAACCACTATCAAACTGCCATGTTAAAAGCGTCCAATCATGAGTGACTGATGCGGGATACACAACAACAGTACTTTGATGTAAGAACATGGTATGATAGATAGATGCAGTGTATTCTAGACACAGAAAGCCATGTCGTATGCACATCTATAACGTATAAACTCAGCATGTGCAATTTAATCAAAATAGAAGAAATACAGGCTAGGCAACATATGCAACATGAATCCAATTATCACACTGTCAACTTAGAGCAAGCACCTGCGATGGTGGAGTACGGGAGATGAACTCATCATGTAGACTTGGGACTTCAACTTCATTAGCAGTAGCAGTGGCAAATCTAGAGAGTCTCTGTTTGCGTCGGTGCGGAGGACCACCAACATCCCCTAACTTACTCTTTTCCTTCCTATTTTCTGATATTGCCTTATGAAGTCAATACCACAAGATGAATAAAATGAGCTCTGCATAACTGGTTGATGCATGATACAGACGAACACTACTTTAATGTAAGGCAAGTGCGGGATAGGAGGATGGAATATATACAAAAAAGACAGCGTTTCATATTCACACGTACGATAGGAGGACGAAATATGTATGAAAAAACAGTAAGCAGAAGGCATTTCAACAAAATTAGAAGAAATGAAAGCTAGGCACCATATGAACATGCAACCAATATCACTCTATCAGGTAAAAAGTGTCTCGTCGTAAGTGCCATTTCAAGAAATTAGAAGCAGTACAAGCTAGAAGACAATGCAAGATGCAACCTACATCACAGTCCCAAGTTAAATGTGTCTTATGGGTAAGTGATCGTTGCAGGTATAAGTTGTAAGGTACGTAGATGCAATTCAACATAATCAGAAGCAATACAAACTAGACATCATACGGAAAACGCAACCACGTATAACAGTTCCAAGTAAGAGCAAGCACCTGTGATGGTGGAGTAGGGGAGATGTGCTCATCATGTACACGTATGTTCTAGAAATAGGAACACGTGTCATATTCATAGGCATTATGTGTAAAGTAAGCAGATGCAATTCAAGTTAGAAGCAATACAAGCTAGACATCATATGCAACATGCAACCACATATAATAGTGTCAAGTTAGAGCAAGCACCTGTGATGGTGGAGTAGGGGAGATGTGCTCATCATCTACACAGCTACATTGATTGTCCAGCCTTGTGTTGTCTTGCGAATCTTGTTGGGAGGATGGCGGAGTAGAATCTGTAGAGACCCCCAGTTTGAGTTGCTCCAAAGGACCACCATCATCCACTACCGGACTAATTTCCTTCAGCTGTAATGATTTTGCATTATGAAGTCAAACCGATAAGAAAAAGGAATAAAATTCACTCTTCATAACTCATTCATGCATGATACTGACGAACACTACTCGGATGAAAGGCAAACACATGATGCGAGGATGGAATATGTATGAAAAATAGGATGGTGTGACATATTCACACCTATGATGTGGTAACTAAGAAGAAGGCATTTCAATAAATTAGAAGCACTGCAAGCTAGACACCATATGAAAGATGCAACCAATATCACTCTGCCAAGTTCAAACTGTATGGAGTTTCAACAAATTAGAAGCAGTACATGCTAGAAATCATATGCAAGACACAACAAATATCACAGTGGCGACTTAAAGGTGCCTTATCATAAGATATAGTATGTACCAAAAACAGGAAAGCGTGTCATATTCACATGTATCATGTGTAAGCTAAGTAGATGCAGTTTACACTAATTAGGAGCAATACGAGCTAGACACCATATGCAACATGCAACCAGATATCACACTGCCAAGTTAGAGCAAGCACCTTGGATGGTGGAGTAGGGGAGCGGAGACTTGGACCTTGTAATGCACTATCAGTACAAGGAGAATCGGTACAGATGCTCCGTTTACGTTGCTGCAGAGGACCACCATCATCGCCTTCCTTACTCTTTTCCTTCCTCTTTCTTCATTTTGCCTTGTCAGGTAAAACCCACAAGAAAAAGGAATAAAATTTGCTCTTCAGAACTCATTGATGCATGATACTGACGAACACTACTTTCATGTAAGGCAGCCGCATGATAGGAGGATGGAATATGTATGAAAAACAGGACGGCGTGACATATTGACATGTATGATGTATAAAGTGTAAACTAAGCACAAGGTGCTTGAACTTGTTAGAATCGATGCAAGCTAGAAACCATATGAAAGATGAAACCAATATCACTCTACCAAATTAAAAGGGTGCCCTAACAAATGTATTTGACCAAATTGGAAGCAATACATGGCAACAGGCTAGAAAGAATATGCAATATGCAACGAATAAAGGTGACTCATCGTAAGTGATTGATGCAGGATACAGAAGAGGGGTAGTTTCATGTAAGAACAAGGTTAACACATAGATGTAGTGTGTACCAAAAATAAGAAGGCATGTCATATTCACAGGTATAGTGTGTAAACTAAGCAGATGCAATTTACCCTAATTAGAAGCATTACAAGCTAGACACTGTATGCAACATGCAACCACATATCACACTGCCAAGTAAGAGCAAGCACCTGCGATGGTGGTGTGGGGGAATTGCGGTGATCAACTAGAGAGCTACGTTGACTATCTTCATTTAGCCTTGCTATTTCTTGAGAATCATGTGGGGAGGATGACACTGCACTCTTTAAACGAGTATGGGGTCTCACAGTAACCCACCCGGGTGACCATCTCATCATAAGTGATTGACGAGGGATACAAAGGAGCATTAGTTTGATGTACGAACATGGTTAATAGACATATGTAGTATGTATCGAAAACAGGAAGGCATGTCATTATCAAAGGTATAATGTGTAAAGTAAGCAGATGCAATTTAACCTAATTGGAAGCAATACAAGCTAGACACCATATGCAACATGCAACCACATTTGACAGCGCGAAGTTAAAGCAAGCACCTGGGATGGTTGTGTGTGGCAATTGAGATCATCAACTGCAGAGCTACGTTTACTGTCTCCAACTGCTGACACTACACCCGTTAGAGCGCTGGAACGCTTAGTGCTTATCTTCGAATTACACTGGAGCAACTTCTGTCTTTTCTTTTCTGCATTCATCAACACTACGTCAGAGTCTGAAATACCCATGCATAAAAAAACAATAGTGTGAGTATGGGTGAAGTGTGTGCACAATTAGTATAGTGTAAAGGTAGCAGATAGCAGGTCGGTGAGAAATAAATGACGGGAGACATATCATAGCTCTACAACATGCATGGCACACTAAATTACTACAGGATTCTATGAAAATAACAGTCGACTGAAAGAAAATAGGTCAGTCCATTTTTTCTGCACCGTCTGATGTACAAAGAACGGGCAGATCGCCTTCATCTACCGCCAGCCAGTCAGTGTTGACGATCTTCCTCGAAATGCCAGCGACCACCGGCCCAGTATTCCTCCCCTGCCTGCGCCCTCCCCTCGACCTCACCGCACCGCCGTGCTTGGCACCGCCCCCCGGCCATCCATTCAAGCCCCGCCGACCTCCAGATCGGGCGCAAGCAGCTCTTGCGCCCCACACCCTGCTTCCCCGGGGAGCAGGCGGACTAGGTGCTCCACGCGCCTAAGCGGGTGCTGCTTCTTTTAATTGCGGTTCGATTGACCCTGAATTGAAATCCAGGCGGGCTACTGACCTCTAGAAAAGGTGAAATAGTAAAAGGGAGGAAACCTTGTGCATCTAGTATCACGAAGAAGATGCAGTAAGAAGTGCTCAACAAGTTTCTTTCGTGGGATGAATACGGTGTGAGCGGAGACGTAAGATTTGCACGAATATGGGAAGAGGAGTACCTCTTTCCACTGGCAGTGCTATGTCATCCTTCTGTTTTTCCGACGATCTTCTTGTTGTTCGCCGGAAACCAGAAGTTGTGGAGGATGGTGCAGCCTTGGACGAACCCATGGCCAAGTTGTTTAGTGTGGTGCGGTGGCCGTCTATCGGCGGCGAGGAAGCAGATCCGAGGCGGCGAACGACGGCGTAGCGGGAACAGCTCCGGTGCGGTGGACGGTTGTGACAGTGGAGCCGCAGCAGTGAGGCGCATGATGGCATGGTCGGAGTGGTTCTGGTACGGCGCATGTCGGCATCAGCGTCGTGGAGGCAGCTCTGCCTCGGCTTCAGCTGCTAAGTCCTTGAGGGCGTTGAGGTTGCGGTTGCGTTGGACGACAACATCGGGGTACCGGCTCTGGCATGATGGAGGAGGGTGGCGGTGGATTGGCCGCTATGGGGTGGAGGACGGAGGAGACCGGGGTCTCGCGGCTAGTGGAGAGGGCGTTTTCGCGCCCACGGAGTATGAATGGGGAAACGGAGGGAGGCAGGGAACTAAGGGGGAACAATGTTTCGGTTTGAGACGCGCTTGTTTGAAATTTGGGGAAAGTTACAAACTTTCCCCCCATCTAAAATTTCGGACATATTGCGGGTTGGGGGTAGGACAGTCATGTCAGGTGTCCCAAATGTGGGCGGGATAGATTTCGGCCGAGCGCATGGGTAGGCGCCCATGGCATATGAATGCTTCTCTGGCGTCTTGGTGAAGTTACAAACCTACCCCGGTTTAGACCTTTGGACATCGGGCCGATAGGCTACATGGGCCAGAGTTAGGACAGTAATTTGCTACCACCAAAACATTAGTCTCGCGCGGTTTCGGGTGACCAGAGGGTTATTTGGCGCTTCCTTCAATATTTGGGAGCAGAAGCATTAACGTTTTTGGTTCTCTTGAATTGAACTTTCAGGATTTGTCAAACTTCACAAATCTTTACTCTTGAAAATCCTAAAGCTACGATTATTTTGGAATGGAGGGGGTACATTTGAATATACATTGTACACGAGTATATATTAAAAAATATGCAACTTACCTCAGTTCATGCATGGTTCCAGATATAATCTCCTTGGTTGCAAAAAAAAGGTTAGATATGCGTATGAATATATATATATATATAGCATGTTCAAACTCACAACAAAGATTGATGCCCCCTTTTACATCTGATTTACAAATGCCATTATCTCGGGTTCAAGTAGATGAATGCACTTCCTATGAATTTGAATCTTCGAAACCCCCTTTATGTTGAATTCGACATGTATTCTATTTCGTAGCTAGCAATTTGGAAGGTATCCATGCAAGCGACAAATGTATAAAGTTCTTCACACTAACAACATGGAGTGCACTAATTAATGTTTATATATGAATTGCAAAAGCATCCATTGCCTGTATTTCAAACCGCTCTCACTCTATGAATCGATAATATGAAATAAACACATGCACATGCTAGAATTCAATTGCAGTTGAATAAAGAGCCTACTCCTGGTACTGTATATTAGTGATAGGGTTGTGTACAAAGTACATGTGAATACGAGGCATTGTGCGTGTGTGGATACTATCGGCGAACTAGCCCCCAGGCTTGTATAACATACTAAGGGCCTAGGGTTACAAATCATATATAGTCGGCTTATCACCAGTGTGGATAGAGTCCTCTGCGACTCTGGTAGCTTCGTGTTGTACGCCGAGTCCTCCACATGGGTCTTCGTATAACACGTCTCGGTCCAACCTATATGTGGCGCAGGATGGAACCGACCCATGAGTCTTCATGTTGACCCACCACAACTAGAAATGATGTGCCCACCACACCACACAAGCAATCAGCCACTAAGAGAATAAGCATATACAATAGTACAACGGTATCTAGCTCACGATACATCTCCATATTTTGTTGATGACACTGACGGACTTTGCATTTGATGCGTGCTCCGTATTTTGTTGACAACACTTACGGTCACTGTATTTGAAGCGAAAGCACAATATGGTCACTGGACTTCAGAATAAGCTCATCACGATCACCGCATACATTTTGTCATGCTAACCAACATGTGGTTGGATGGTTAGAGGACAGTGGTTTCTCGAGCCCACCAAGGTTAAAGTCCCGGTGCTCGTATTTATCTTGTGTTAATTTCAGTATTTTCCAGCAACGTACGTTCAGTGGGAGGAGACGTTCCACTCGATACAAGGCACCTATGGTGACTTCGTAAAATCTCAAGATCATATATGCTGGCCCACTCTCTCGAAGGTGCTCATAGGGGTCGGGTTCGCGTGTGTGCGCTTATAGCGGTGAGTGCTTGCGCGTATATATGAGCCCTTGCATCTGTACCGTGTTAAACAAATACATATCATGATTTTACGGTCACTGGCTCACCCGTACAACTCCGTATTTTGTTGATGACACAATCAATTGACCAGTCAAACGTTCCACGCGGCGCAACTAGTGTTGCACCATCGGGGCGCGTAACCGTGGGGCCCACCTGTTAGCCCGTATATGAAAGAAAGAAATGGTAGTTTGAGTCTGTATTGTGTTAATAAAATGGGAGTACATTTTAGGGTGATCGTACGGTCACTGTCTCACCATACATCTTCGTAGTTTGTTGATAACACGATCAATTGACCAGTCAAACGGTCCAGACTCAGCAGTGCACATTACCATAGGGCCCACCCGTCAGCGCGTATATGAAGGACAGAAATGGTAATAAATTAGTGGTCGGCGGGTATTCGAAGTCGTGAGACCTCTGGTTGGCAGTCATCGGCGGTTCGGGGCATTCATTGGGCGGTGGGGTGGGGATCCCCAGAGAAAAAGCTCGGCGGGGGGGGGGCTAGAGGGATGGCCGGTGTGGCGGCGGACCGGCGGTGGGGAGTGGTTTCGGGGAGGGCGGGTCGGCGGCGGGCGGCGGGGGCTGGCGGTTCGGCCGGTGGTGGCTGGCGGCTCCGGGGGTGTGGAGTTTGATGATAAACTGGAGGCCCTTGATTTTGTATCCAACGGCTCGAAAATCTAATGACCAGAGATGAAAAAGTCAGTCGACTGACGTGTAGCCTCACCCCGCACGTACACATGCACGCACGCAAGACACGCACGCATATAGGCATGCAACACTGACACATACACACACACGCATGCTGGCGTGCAACACTGACACGTACACATGCACTCATGAACACACGCATGTACGCACCCATGCATGCAACACTGAAATGTACCCTTGCACGCACGCAACACTCGCATGCCTGCATGCACATAGCACACGATGCAAGACACACGTTCAACCTATACGTGCATGCACCCTTTGTTAAGGACATGGATTGTTATGGGTATTAATCAATCTTATCTGTGATAAGCAGAACATTGATGTTTGCAGCGGTCTTTATGAATCACAACGTATCGAATGGGATATCAACATAGTAGGCTCATCCACATGAAAAAGATGACGTCACACTCAATAAACAATCATCGGTTTATGAAATGCCCGCTTCTGACCGCCCTGGCCCACCAAAGGTTCCTCTGCTGTGCGCTGCCTGCATTGGGTCACTGACATGCATGCCAAGCACCCAAAGAGCCCACACGTTAGTGGAAGAACGGCGCGGTGTCCTAGGTCAGAGTCGAGGGCGCCACTCGCGGCACGCCCAGCTGAACACGCCTTCGTGCCACATTCAAATGCCTCCATGAAACCCGCCCGTGTGGAAGCCGAGAAACCCACTCTGGACACACGTCTATTCATGACTGGGCCGGCGTTAAACGCAATGCCGGCCGAGCTCCTCCCGTCCGCCGTCTATTTAATCTCCTATTTAAACGAGGCCAAACGTCGGCCAAGAATCGCACACCTTCGCCGCTCCCCTATCTCCTCCACCATTTTGTCCACTCTTGCAATGGCTTATGAAGAGTAGTTATTCCGCATCCAACCCGGGTGGGTAGCCCGTCGGATACGAGCTATGCAGCTCGCTGATCCACCTCCCTCCCCTCGCCCGACGGAGCTAGTTGCCGCCCCAAGCCGGTGCGTGGTTCAGCAACTCGCCGCTCCAGGCCAGCTCGATGAGGAGCGGCGCACGGGAGTCGTTGCTGCCGTCCACGCCACCGCCTTGTACCGCGTCTCCCGTTTCTATGGCCGAGACTCCCATGCCGGCGGCCGCGCCATGCAAGCAGCGACAGAAGCCGGGTGCGCGGAGAGCGACGAGTCGGTGGCCAGCGCCTCCATGTCCGCCGCCATCATCGAGGAGAAGTAGAACACGGGAGGCCGCCGCCTCTTGGGTCCCATGAAAACCACCGCGGAGGCGACGTCGGCGTACACAGCAGGTGTCTTGCTGGATCCTTCTGTTGTGAGGACCTTCGTCGACCCCGCATGGGCTCCACAGAAGAGGGCAATGTTAGAATGAACTCGAGCCGGTGCCGGCCATGGCGAAGTAGTCGCCAATATTTTGGCTACCCCGGGCAAGATCCAAACAGCCCCTCCCAACAGATTCAAATCCCTCATTCGCCGTGGAATTTTGCCATGTGTTGTTTTCATGGACTAGCAAGATGCCCGTGCATTGCACGGAACATCAAGATGCATTTTTTTACAAACTCCCGCATGCATACTCCCTCCGTTTTTATTTAGTCCGCATATTAGCTTTGGTCAAAGTCAAGCTTTGTAAGTTTTGACTAAGTTTATAAACAAAAATATTAATATATACAATAAAAAAATCAATACCACTAGATTCATTATTGAATGTACTTTCTCATCATATAGATTTGTTATGGTAAATGTTTATATATTTTTCTATAAACTTGGTCAAACTTTGCAAAATTTGACTTCGGTCAAACCTAATATGCAGACTAAATAAAAACAGAGGGAGTACAAGGGATAATTAATGTCCTCCTTTGCTAGTACCATGAGGCAAACACCATTCATATTGCATCGATTAGTGTTAGTGGCCTTGTATATCTGCAAATTGTAATTTTGATAGTGGCCCCTTGTATATAAAAATGGAGGGAGAAAGATGAGAGATAAGGCGAGGAGGAGTGGGGCGTGGTGGTGACTGGTGGTCGGACTGGGCGGAGGCATGGGGATGGACGGCGCATTATGTCTAGGTTTGTATCTCTCTCACACACACCCACATAGGTGGGGGACGTGCACGAAGAGAAGAGGTGCATACACGGTGCACGTACTCCCGTATCTTTCCCAACCACACCCGCGCCGGTACACGGTGGAGCTCATTTTTGTACGAAAAAGGCAGCCCATGTGGTAATTTGGCATGTGTACTGGTTGTCCACTTGGTGGAGGGAGGATCGTCTACCACGGGTGAACAAACAAATTGCGACTTGACGCGTTATGTTAAATTAAAAAAAGAGGCAAACCATGTGGGGCCTACCTTAGAGGCAAGGCTCTATACACTGGAGTACTTTTGATGTGTCCCATCAACTCGCAGAACGAGGAGAAGCTTGCTTAGTACGCCATCTCCCCCGCCCACAGGCGCGGTGGCTCGCAGGATGAGGTGAAGCTAGCTTACCACGCATTACGCCCGCTCCCTCACCCACGCGCGCGGTGGCTCGCAGCCTGAGGAGAAAATTTTACTACTCCCTCCATTTACTCCTCGTCCCTACTACGTACTTTGGTTAGTACTCCCTCCATTTACTTATACAAGGCCACTATAAAAAATACATTTTCCATCTATACAAGGCCACAAATAGTAATCGAGACAAAAGTTACTACTCCCTCCTTCCTAGTTTATGGCTCAATTTCAAAATGTCTCCAACCAAGGTAGACGGTGAGTGGTCGAATTAATTTCATAGTTTGCACAAGTAATTAGTACGCTCATTTTTCTCAAGAAGTTGTGTTTACCGAGGCATTAATTAGAACGAATGCATGAATGACCACTAAATTTCCATGAACTTGTACATGCATTGGTTAGTTTCCTCTTGACACTGCTTGCGTCGGGTGATCTAACACACCTCGAAATCCAACATGTAATGGTACTACTACTAGTATAGTGGAGTAGAATTGAGACTTATCAAACGGAAAAACGAATGTTTTTTAGATGAGCCCTATAAACCCTAGTGGGTACGTACTCCGTAAAAGCAGATTTTCCAAAACTAAGTCGCTCCCTTTCATGAATTCTGTAGTAGTATACTCCTTCGTCGACGCTCCCTTTCATGAATTCTGTACTTCCTGTCGCCGACATGTGGGACATATAGCAACCGGGTCGATGTGTCAAGCACCAAATAACAGTGCAGAACAGCAGGGGGACGCACCCCACTCGTACCGGCCCAGTAGTAGTAATGAGCAATGAGACGTCAAATCACAATGCCGCACTTTCCCAGACGGACAAAGCAACCCTTATTTCACACTTCGGCCATGTTTGGATACTCTAACTCAGTTAGAGGTTAGATTTAGATTCTAACCCTGAACTAACTCTAACAAAAGAGGTGTTTGGATGGCAGGGTTAGATGGAGCGCGGATACGACAAGGTGCCTTCACGAACGGTGCGAGAGGGAGGGAGGGAGAGGAGGACAAGCTTCGAGGAAGTGGAGAGGGATCTGCTGCGGGGAGAGCGAGAGAAAAAAATATTTTTAATGGCCTTGAGAAGAACTAACCCAAATAAACACCTCTTGTGTGGGTTAGTGTTTTTGGATGGGTTAGATGCATCTAACCCAAACTAACCCTCCTGTTTGGATCTTTTTGAGTTAGTTGAGTCCAAACTAACCCAAACTAACTCTAATCCATTGATCCAAACAGGGCCTTCGGTTCGCCATCATCTCAAACCACGTACTAGTATCTCTTCTGCCTCAAGAGGGACACGCGCATCGCCTTGGTACATCATGACACGTGGGACCGCATGACAGGCCATGCTCCCCCGCCGATCGCTCGGTAAAATCACCTCATTTTTACTATACTTCCTCCATATCAGTTTACTACATGGCATGCACGTCATTCTAGGTTGAGAATTTAACTGGCTATATATGTGATGAACAGTACTCTAGCCTTTTAAAAATTGTATACTTTTGTACAGTAGTACTATCGATGGATTGCGCCATGGAGCAAAACTCGAAATTAAAAAAAGTTGGTACATATAGAGAGCGCTCGTCTCCAAATTATGCATATAGTACTATTAAAAAAGCTAGTACATGGTTAATTGGGGTGCTAAATTCAATTAAAGAAATACTAGTAGCATGTACATACTGAAGAGTTAAAGTAAAGAGAAGAAACATGACATAGTTCTGCTAGGGGCTCAGCACAACACACCCCTCAAATTAAACTAAGCACACCTGAAATTAAACTATGCAACTAATCTGGTAGACACTGCATTAGAAGTTTAGAACCACCATGAGCAACGACACTGCCACCTTACTCGGAGTCCTTGTCCACGTCCTTGACTTCGTCCTTGTCCCTATTCCTCTTGGCCTATACTTCTTTGCTTGAACCGCACACTTGGCTGTTGCTCTTCATCCAACCCTTGTAGATATTGAAGCAAAGGTAGCCATCCATTGCAGCGTAGTGGATGTGGTCTATATCTAGTAAATTCCGTTGCCATGCATGACGATGAAACGTGTATGGAGGTTTCACCAATTTACCATACGAAGGATGAACCATGGCTCCTGCTAGGGTCAGCATTGAAGGCTGGCGAGAGGGCACCGGCCGATTCTTCTGGAGGTCGAAGGGGTTGCCTACAACGAGGCCTATCCGACCCAGGATTTCTTTGTCGTTACCAAAGTCTAGAGTAACGAATTTGACTAGGTTGCTCCCGAGGAAGTCCTTAAAATCCTGGCACTCAACGTCGGCATGGCATATGTGGTAGACCAAGCATAAGTCATGCACGCAAACCTGGATCACGGTGGGCTTCTTCCTCTCTTCGTCCTTTAGATCCTTCTCTCGTCCCAGGACTGTGGTGTACTCAACATCTAGCCCAGTGACCCACTCATCATCTGAGTTTTCGAACATGCGTCTGAAGCGAGAAAGGCATCCTTTCACCGTCGCGGAAGAATGGGTGTAGATGACGTCGAACTCATCGCCGGTGATGGTTCTAACCTTGTACTCACCACCGATCATGGAGATTTGGGACGCCATGGATTTGGGAGGAGGGTTAGGATTAGTGGAATTGTCGTAATGTGAATGGACGGGACGACTAGGAGCGAACCACCGTAGTATTAAAGGACGTGCGTGGACGAGTAGGAGCGAACTGCCAGCGTGTGAATGGCAGGGTAGTGGCTTTCCATTCTCCCATGATACGGGCTTCCGAGAGCCCTTGGATCTGAGATCGAACAGTTGCATGGCGTGATTCTAGACCTATGGGTGAATATCCTATCCTGGAGGGTTATTCTGCAAATTTTCAGCAACTTAGCATGCGACCGTTTGATCTCAGATCCAAGGGTTGCCAGCAGCCCGTATCATGGTCGTGCCTACCACGACCATCGCGTCGGTCGCGCCCTTATAGATTTAACACGGTGCGTTAGGCTATCGGATGTTGGCATGTCATACATAGTCATCACTTAGTCACTGATACTACAACAAGGTTGGCTATAAGTGTATTTTTTGCTACTCCTCTCTATCTCTTTCTTCGTACTCAAGGAAGAAACGGTGCTAGTAAGCGCGTATATTTATTGCATTTGCCAAGGAGTGGCCTCTTCCAATGAAATGGTGTTGCTAAGTTTGCTTCATTTAATTAGCTATAGACTCAAAACTGTCTTTTCACCTAGGTACACGCGCTTAGCACCGTTTCTTCCTTGGGTCACCAAACTAGTCTCTCTCTTCTTGATTAACTTGCCACATCAGACTTTATGCCTATGTGGCAAGCTTAAGCACCAGTAGGAGCAAGTAAAAGTAAGTACAATAGTGCGCATTACATGGCATTTTTGCATATGTGGAGGAAAGAGAGGCAAGGAAAAAGTGGAGAAGTGGGCTCTCATGCAAGAGCCAGCCTCTACTACATGGTGGAGCATTGGGAGAGGCACCTGTATGGAGGTGGTCAGGAATCTGGGAGACTCACGCCGGTCGTAGCTCCGCAGTTAAAATGATAATGGCAAGTCAAATCACGGGGCCCCACCTGCCAATAGTAACTCGCTGTCAAATCACACAGCCCTACGTTTGCAGCAGCTACACCCTCGTCTTCTCGCGTCTCTGTCGAACCGACTAGGCGGAACTGCCCCGCCGCCTATTGCGCAGGAAAAGCCCCACCCTCGACTTTTAAATACAACTACATCCGCTTAAGAATCCAATGATATACTTTTTGTGACATAGTAACTCCTATTTAGTTAGTCAAATGGATGACCTAGAACTACGTGTAGGCCCTATAAACCGAGACGCCTAAAAAAACCGAGACGGAGAGGGTAGTTCAGCACGTATCTTTTTAGATCAATATAGTCGGGATTCACCAAGGAGCAAAACCAAGTGGTAGGCTGCTCCTGTCGTGTTGGCGTAGCAACTCAAGTAGGGTCAGTTCGCACACGAAATGGCAACACACTTAATAGGACCCCTTTGGCCGACATGTGGCTCATCCACTGTCTTGTTCCACGTGTGATGCACCAAATTACAGTTCGAAGCAGCGGTTGGAATTGGAGGCACCCCGGTCGTAGCGCCGCAGTAGTAGAAAATGAGCGACGAGGGGTCAAATCACAAAGCCCCACCTTTCCCGCATTAAGCTGGACGGACGAAGCAACCATCATTTCACTCTAGGGCGCAAGGCATAAAGAAAAGAGAAAACAATGATGCGTGCGGCAGCTACCTAGGGTACCCTAGGGTAGGGGTCTCCACTGGAGATCCTTTTTTTTAAAGCGCCTCCACTACAAATCGGCTTCTCCCTCGTCCTCTTGAAGAAAACCGATGATGAGGGCGGCGGTAGGGTTTGTAGGAGTACTACGGCGTGCGGGGCCACATCGTCATAAATGGGTTCGAGCCGACGCCTTAAATATGTGTGGGCCGCTTGGTTTTATGGGAACGAGGCAGCATTTTGGGTTCGGGGACCAGTGGAGATATAGTACGTACAAAAAATTGTGGACGTAGGTTCGACCGAAAGGCAATGATGCATGGGCCCTGCATTTTGATATACCCGGGGCCGCGTGAAATTTGCTACTCTACTCAAAACTACTAGTAAGGTACTCCCTCCGTCCATGAATAAGTGTACTTCTAGCTTTTGTCTTAAGTCAAAGTTTTAAAACTTTGACCAACTTTATAGGGAAAAGTAGCAGCATTTATGGCACTAAATTAGTATCACTAGATTTGTTTTGAATTGTAATTTCATAATATATCAATTTTATGTCATATATGTTACTACTCTTTTGTATATATTTGGTCAAAATTTTAAAACTTTGACTTAGAACAAAGGCTAGAAGTACACTTATTCGCGGATGGAGGGAGTACACATGTAATGAACGCATGAGATTTTGAAACCAAATTATGAATAAATACACACTATAGCATGTAAAGCTTTGAGTCATATATGCATGATGTAGATGTTCGTTTAGTTCTTATAGTTCATCTCATTCAAAATCAATAAGTTTTATAAAAATGTTAAGATTCATGGGCTTGTGCATTGTACTCCCTCCATTCCAAAATAGATGACCCAACTTTGCACTAACTTTGAGTTAGTGCAAAGTTGGGTCATCTATTTTGGAACGGAGGGAGTAAATCATACAGTAAAAAACAAATAATGGCAATTCATTTAGAAAAAAAATAATCAATTATGATACAGAAGATTCTAGAACAAAGGAGAAGTGCTTGTGTTTTGAGGTTTGTGCATTATGCTTAAGTTCAACCATGGAGTCTTCTAAATTGTACATGTGGCAGATCTGGTGGAATGTTGATGATATCCAACGGCCAGTAGTGCTCGGATTTGCCTATCTCTGCATTGTCGGGTTAGCTTCATCCAGCGACCATCTTTCAAAGTTATTGGCACACTATATAGTTCTTGTGCCATAGTTGCATGTTTTGGAAAAAAGCTACTAGTGGGTTGTACTATCTATTTAGGAATAGAAGATGTATACATGCAAGTTGTAGGGAAAGAGATGACATGGAGCATCTCAATTCCTATGAGTAGGGATTGGAAAAGAGATGTCATTTAGTTCACATCATAGGAACTTTTCTATTGAATCTAGAGATGACATGTATCTCAATTCCTATGAGGAGGGATTATAAAAGAGATGTAATTTGGTTCATATCATAGGAACTTTTCTATTGAATATACGCTAATGTTTATTTTCCTTTGAAATTAAGGGAGTATAGGAATCCATTCATATGAACCAAGTGGCTCTAAAGCTATAGAAATGATATCATGTTTATTTCCTTTGAAATGTGGAGTATATGAATATATTCCTATGAACCAATTGGCTCTAAAGGAAAAAAATCCTATAAAAATCATATCATATAGAGTTCCTATGATATTCCTCGACACTAAAGGATGCTTGAAATTGTTGCGGGTGATACGATGGTCTTTCTTTGTAGACTCATCACCCAACTTTATAGTTACCTCTCGAAGATGAATGAAATGACATATACATGGTATTCTACATGTGCAATTTGGTACGCGAAAACTTGAAAAAAGTTTGCGAGGTTCCAATTTTCAATAAAGCTATATGCACTACATTTCAGAACGGATGGAGCATACGGCAGTTGCTAACACTCACGTGGAAGATTTGTGTGTAGGAGGAGTGGCTGTTCTGTTAAATGACATGGCAAAACTGACATTGTCGAATGCCGATCTAACGGTTCTTACGGCGTTCGTCGGGAAAAGGCTTGTGGCGAACGTTTGTCGGATAATGATTTACGGACACATGCATTGCATTGATACGTGCCCCCCTCTCTCTCATGCACACGCACCCTCACGAGTCACGACTCTCCCGAGTCCTCTCACAGACTCGCACGTCGCACCCACTGTCTATCTGCAGGTAGACGTCACGCACATATGTGCTCTTCACACCCTACCCTCAGAACTTCTAAAAAACAAAAGACGGTGCGCACATTTTATTTTAGCTCACACGTCACACACTTGTACTATTACTCTTGCGGCGAACGTTCTTTGGGCATAGTATATTGTACTCTCATGAAGAGAAGCGGTGCACGCATGCACTAGTTCTCTCACACCCACTCGCGGGTACACATAGGAGCGCATTTTTTTGAAGCTGGTACAACAAAATCACACCACTATATATAAAAGCAGGAGCCTTAGCGCTTGCTTTACTAGGGTTCCTCTCATTCACTCTCTCATGCTCTCCAGATCTAAGCAACACATAGGTGGCCACACTCTCTCTCAGCTCACGGCTGGTCACAAATCTGGCCGGACAACCTCGACCAAGGCAGGGGTGTAGGTGCATCGTTCACGCTGTCGTTGGCGGCGAGGGAGGAGACCAACGGCTTCCCGCACGTCCCGATCGGCGGCCGTGTCGTTCTCTCCGAGAGAGCGCCGGCTCAGGAGGGCCTCCGACCCCTTCTTCCTCCCTGCGGTATTGTGGCCAAGATGCGGCATCCTGACGCCGTCTTTGTGAAATGCCGACGACCCTCAGGTATATATTCCTTCGAAACCTGCCTTGCTCTACTGCCAAAGCTCCCTTCGTGTGGATCCTTTTCTACTTCTGTCCACTGTTCCAAAGCCACCTAGACTTCTACTATTATTAGAAGTAAAGCTATTTCATACAGTCGACTCAAAGCGTTGGTTCAAATAGGGAAGAAAGTGGGAAAGTTGTAGCATGAATCTAGGACTTGGTTCTAAGAGGAAACGGGGGAAAGTAGTAATATCTATCACTGTTTAAATAACTATAGTTCTTATTTGCGCAAACGGGGATGTCTGTCTCCATATCGTTTCGGGATGTCTGTCTCCGTATCGTTTCTATCCGCGCAATCAAAAGCACACACCTCAGTTTTAGTACAACTGCGCAAAATGAGATGGCTATCCCTCGTTGTCGTCGTCTAACCTCCCTTCTTCAAGGTATCCCTACATTGGTAGTAACTAAGGTAGAATGACCAACGCAATCTAAAAGAAGTTGATTCATACGTTTTACTTCCTGATTGCAGTGCAAGGACGAGCGAAAACAACTGCATCCTAGTCCGGAATGCACTTTCTACCACTTCATCCATGGACCGAGGACTAGCTGGCACGGCTGCACGGTGGTTTTTTTGACAGGTGCGCGGACAAGAGGCATTGTGGTCTGCTTATTTCTGCAAATAGCGGTGCTTAAATTTAGTGGAATGCACAAGAATTTCACCTGGTCAGTACACTGCATGGTTCAGTTCAGCATTCCAGCTGAGACCACAATTATAATTGGTTATTCTGGAATGAGATAACCTAACCCTGAATGGTGGCAACAAGAAAAAGCCAGAGTGAACTCCAGGGAATTTAAGCCTGTCGGGAGGCCCTTTGCTCAGAGAGAAGCCTTGCTTGTTTTTTCCTGATTTGTAAACCTTCTCACAACTTTGTCTTTTGCTATGAACTAGTATATGTTTGATATGTTCTATGAATCATTGAGATGTATAAAATTGCTGAACTTATGCTTTTCAAGTTTTTTATGAAGACGAGTTTAATGTGAGTGTTCCACATGAGCGCTGGACTAGCGTGTGAACGTTTGGAATTTATTACATTGTGGCCTCAATTAACTGCATGAACCACTGTAACAAGATACATAGTTGCTTATATGTCAGACAACAGATTGTTGATTGTTAGCTGGTCGATAGCCTAGTGTTGAAGCGAGCTGAGCCAATGTGCCGTGTTTTGCACAACTGCTTACAAGTGGGGTAGCACCAACAGTGTTTACAAGTACTTATGTATATGTTGGCGAACGGTTCTCGAGCGAGTGCTCTATTTCATCAAAACACACACTGCTCGTATGATAAACCGTGACAACTTATGTCTTACCATGCCATATTCATGAAAAAACTAGTGAGGGCGCATCTGTTTCGGCAACAATTACGATGGTTCTCACATGATTCATGGGCACACAAAAGTAGCAGCAGTTCCCATAGACGGATTCAAACAGAGGACTAGCCCCAGAGGGGTCGATAACAGGCAAGGTTCGGATAATTAGAAACAATCCAAACTGCTATTAGACAGTAGCTGGGGCAACTATTTCATGCCTCGATCTAATTTGGGCTGGACACAAGACGGACCTTGCCATGAACATCATCGAGGACGTCCCGCAGCAGCTCAATCCTGTGAACCTTCATGAAGACAACCTTGTGGCCTTGCCACTGATAAACTTGTTTGTGGAGGCATGCCACGTCATCTTCCTCCGTAAGCTTGACAAGAACAGTATTCCTCACAAACGAAGGAGTAGCTTTGAACTTCTTGTGCTTCAGTACACCCTGGACAACACGCTGACAACAGTGAGGCTGGAATACAACTCTTCATTGGTATAACCGCAAATGGCTTCCAAGATCCAACAGCCTAAGAACTCTGTTTTCCCAGTGCGTATATTCAGGTCGTCCGCCTCATAGCGAGTGACATGTACAACCACACAATCCTTGTCTGCATCAGGGCTCTAATTGAAACAGAAACAAATTCTGAATTACTTTTCAGTATAAGAAACACAAGCTATTTAAACCACTATGTATACCATGGCATCGAAGCTAATAAAATTTTGCATTATTAATCACCACATACTTCCTTTTCTAAAAAAAATCACCACATACTTAGATGAAAAACCACAATCGAGATTGGCAAAGAAGGAAATCACCTTGGGCAGCTCAGCGGGGGGGGGGGGACACATCCTCGAAGGGGGAAAACTGCTCCTGCAGTGCCACGGGGCCTGTAACCTCAAATGGGGCGTTGACCATCTCAGTATCTAGGGTCGCCTCGGTGGTTGCCTCCATCTTCTTGGAGCTCTTTGTCTCATGGGGATCAGCCTCCCGTGTCTGCTCCAATATCGGCAGATCTTTGCCTGGTTCTCCTTGGTCCATCATGAAACTGACGAATACTAGGAGACCACTGAAAGGAAAACACAATCGCAATGACAATGAAACAAAAAAGAGAGTGAGGATCGGTTACTGCCTTGCAAAAGTTCTTTTTTTTCTCTGAACGAAAATATACCAAGATCACGGATCCGCTTACCTTCCCATCGTTCGGAGAGAAGAACAGTGGAAGATGCAAGTGTTGCCTTTCTTGAAGACGGTGAGGGAGAAGGGGATTCAGCGAAGAGTGAAATGATGGTTGCTTCGTCCGTCAAACTTAGACTGCGGGGAGGTGGGGTTTTGTGATATGACGGCTCGTTATTGCCGCGCTACGACCGGGGTGACTCTCCGCCTGCATACTTCCTTCTAATTTGGTGGATGGCATTTGGGCCCGCACGCTGCATGGCCCGCATGTCGGTGAACAAAAGTATAACGGCATTCAGTAGAGGTAGACGTTTCAATGACCTAGGAGGAGCCAGAAGCGGTAGAGTGTCTCCACTGTACTAGTAGTAATTGTTTTTCTGGGTAGCTGTAGAGTGTCTCCACTGTACTAGTAGTAATTGTTTCTCGGGTCCCAAGACAAAACAGCCCATCCACATTAGTAAATAGTAAAATCAATTCAAAAGCCCATATATTTACTGAATGAGATGCGCTACCCACACCCAGCACACCCCCCCAAAAAACCTGAGTGCTCTTCTTCCTCCTTGCTCCTATAGAAAACCCCAGCTCCCCTTCTTCCTCACTCCTACAGAAAACCCCCAGCTCCCCTTCTTCTTCGCTCGCACTACAACTAGGCTCGTCATTCGTTACTCTGCTCAAATCTGTGAGCGCGACGCGATGCCCTCGAGGAAAATGGAGTCGGCTGACCCCAGCGCCAAGAAGATGAGGCTCCCGCCAGCGGCGACGCCTGTTGTAGATCCCGCACTCGGCAGCGCGGGGAGAAGCGGCGACCCCGCCCCCACCGGATCCCAGGAACCCGTAGAATCTCGGGTGGACCGCATCAGCGATCTCCCAGATGCCATCCTTGGGGAGATCATCTCGCTTCTCCCCACCAAGGATTGCTGCCGCACCCAAATCCTCTCAATTCGGTGGTGCCCTCTATGGCGCGTCGTTCCCCTTAATCTCGACTGTCGTTAGCTATCTCTCTTCAATGATTTTGAAATCCCCAGAGCCATCATCTCCTCCCACCAGGGCTCCGTTCAAAGCCTCTGCATCCCGTCATGCTACCTGAGAAAGCATACCATGCCCTGCACGGTGGACACCTGGCTAGAATCCCCTGAATTCACAGAACTACAACTGCTTGAGTTCTACTATTCCCCTGGAAATCACATACCACATACCGAACGCCATGAACTTGTGCCCTCAGCACCGATGTCCATCTCGGGGTTTTCGTCCTCTCTCCACACCGCCACCTTTGCGCAGTGCTACCTACCAGACAATCTGGTACTAAACCTTTGACTCCCATTTCTCAAGAAACTTTCACTTGTGCGGGTTCGTATATCGGAGGCCTCATTGCACAGCATTATCCACTCCAGTTTCCCTGCGCTGGAGTGCTTGGTGCTTGTTTTCACAGTTAGAATCGGTTGTCTCCAAATAAAGTAGCCTAACCTTGTAAGAATTGGAATTTCTTTTGACGGAAGGCAGCTCATCATCCAAGATGCCCCTTCACTTCAAAGGTTGATCCTTGATTCTAGTTATTCACCGTTGCAAATAACCGTCCTCTCTGCGCCTAAACTGGAGACCTTGGGTGTAATACATGATCTCTGTGCTCATTTCAATATGGTGTTTGGCTCCACAGTTCTTCAGGTACTTTATAATATCATCTACACTTGTAACCATAAGCTGCATTTTAAATTTCTGCACATAATTTATATATCATCTTGGAGTACACATTTTGTACTAATATTATGTTCTATGCTCAATGAAGAGTTTCTCCATGGATGGCCTATCAATGGTGCTGGATTCTGTCAAGATCTTATATATCCAAATGAATAGTTTTGATCTGAACAAGATTATTGGCCTTGCTGCAATGCTTTCCATGTCTGGAGAACTTGTATATAAAGGTGATAATTTCACGCACATTGGAAGCCCGCATATAGTGTACTAGAATTAACCGTTCAGCTGTTGCTCTTTCGACACTCTTCTTTTAGACCTTAACTGTTTTCAATGTTCATGTCTATTTAGGCAACAGGACGGGGTAAGAAAGTTATAACCAATCAGTGGATTCGTAAGCATTGGGATTTTCTCACTTCTCATGAGATTCGATTGAAGATAATAACGCTAGAATGATATGTAGCCAACCGTGCAAACACAAGATTTGTCACATTCTTCCTGCTGAATGCGAGGTTACTATTGTCCATCAGGCTTAAGTTTATCAGCAGCATGGTTTTGACGGATGGGTATGTCAAAGAGCAAAAAAAAAGGAGTTTCAGGTGGGCAAAAGAGCTTCTGAGCATGTCAGGCTTCTATTTACAACATATTGTGGTCATAATCCAGTAAATTTTACGACCCAGGATGTTCATTCTATGGACCTGACCGATGCATTTGACTGTGACTGCCGAAAACAGTGCTGGAGTTAGATGTTGTTGCCCTTTTCAATCTGGTTTTTTTGTAAACCTGATGAACAATTAACCCTCGTGCTTTTGTACAGTTTGTAAGCTGGAGTTAGATGTTCCTGCCCTTTTCAACTCGGTTGTGACTATCATATTTTCTTTGAAATAAGGCAAATGGCTTGCCATTCCTTTAATTTAGAGTGAAATATTGTAACAAATCCAAACCAAGGGAAATAACATCACTCTCGCCGGCTGCTTGAGCTCACTGTGCATTATAGAAGCCAAGTGATTAGCCCCCACCAGCACCCACAAACTTATTTCGAACTAACACATCAAATGGGCTCTAAATTTTCATAGGAAAGGCTGTACATCTAGGGCTCACACCATTGTCAACGTAGTCAATAAACGAGAGAATTACACTAAGAGCGGCTGACACCAGGGACCCAGCAAGTCGCGCAGTTTTTTTTTGAGGAACAAGCAGTTGTTATTTATACTAGTTTTAGGGACAGATCAGGGTAACAACGGGGCTGTGCGGGGGCTGTGTCCCGTCTAGCCAGGGTTTTATTTATGTTTACCACATCATGATCCCTGTTGTGTTTTTTTCTTGCTAAAAATGGCTAGCCCAGTTCTATTTTTTTTAAGAAATACCCAAACAAGGCCTACTTGCTTTATCGGCCCTGTTGGACTGCAAATCTTTTAAGACGAGGAGAGTTTCATTCGGTTTGCCCAGAAATGGGCTGTACATTTTTAAAACACATCAAACCGGGAATTAGTTTCAATTTTTTGCATTACAAGATCTTAAATTCCATTGATTTTTTATGCGTGGACAATTATTTGGATTTTATATTTATATAAATTATTTTTCAAAATAGTTTGAATGTGAGTCGATATTTCTGGATTAAAAACAGTTGACTGTACCGAAATATGCAAAATTTCGTATACTTTTTAACCGTGGCCACAATATGGGGTGTGATGCTAACAAAAAGAAGATGGGCTCCAAAAAATTCTTAAGAATTGGCAAATGGGCTGTACATTATTAGAAATAATGGCAGATGGGCTATATGTTGTTTTCCACAGATTTGAGGCTGACTTGTGCGCCTACTACAGGTTGACGCGTATGCTTTCATAAAAAAAGGTTGACACACACGCAACGCCCTGTCAACTTAGTCAACACACGAGAGCAGTGACTGTTGGATGTCCATCCAACGGCTGTCGTGCTTCTTCAATCTCTGCTCTTCATGCTCAAGCCGCTCAAACAAGTGCCGGCGGGACTGCCTGCTCCCTCCTCTGCGCGGCCGGCTGTGCTGCCGCGCAGGCCTCACCGCCCGACCGTACTCCCATCGCTGGCCTAGCCATCCCTCTACTCACCCACACCTGCTGTTATTCTCCGGCGACGGCAGACGAACCAGTAGACCCTCGTACAGTTGTACTCCCCTCCGTGTGGGAAACAACTTCCGAGTATTCCCTGGCTCCGTGTCGTTCCCTTCCTAGGCCTCGCCGTCGTCCACCGCCCTAGTGCTCTCGGTGTGGCCTGGTCAACGTGGTCAATGAACGACATCCATCAGAAGTGGACTGTACGTGCAGAGGCTGACAGCTGGGTCCACGGCCGCACGCAAGGAAATGCCTCCTTATTACGCGCAAAATAATGATTCCTCCACCTGACAGCTAGGACCCACAGGAAGGGCCTCTGTATTTCACGAAAAAAACATTCCCCCTGCTGACAGGTCGGACCCACCAGCTATATCTTCACACGCAAGGAAGTGCCTCCTTATTACGCCCAAAAAAATGAATACCCCCTGCTAGCTGGGACCCACCATATTGTTGGACTGATTGTGGGCCTACTTAGTTGACAGGGACGGAGAGCTTTGTCAACTTAGTCAATACTCCAGTGACCATATGATGTCCATCCAACGGTCATAGTGCTTCTTCAACCTCTGGTCTTC
This sequence comes from Triticum monococcum, assembly GCA_034509565.1. Taxonomy (NCBI): domain Eukaryota; kingdom Viridiplantae; phylum Streptophyta; class Magnoliopsida; order Poales; family Poaceae; genus Triticum; species Triticum monococcum. The sequence continues at coordinate 355,918,640 of CM067845.1, read as the reverse complement.
TTGCTCCAGTCGCCCAAAGCAGCGCCGGTCGTGCCGCCTTCTCCTGCCTCCCGTGGCCGGCTGTGCTACCGCGGAGGCCTCACCGCCCCCATACTACTCCCACCACTGGCCAGGCCATCCCTCCACTCACCCACATGCCCTGTTATTCTGCGGTGATGGCAGCCTCACACCGCAGCCGAACCAGTGAACGCTCGTACTCCTCTGCGTGTGGGCATCCACTGCCGTGTCTTGCACGGCTCCGCGTCGTCCCCTTCCTAGCCCTCGCCGTCGTCCACCGCCGTGGTGCTCTTGGCGCGGCGTGGTCAATGTGGTCAATGACCGACTTCCATCGGAAGAGTACTGTATGTGGAGAGGCTGACAGCTGGGTCCACGGCAGCCGCAAGGAAGTGCCTCCTTATTACGTGGAAAATAATTATTCCTCCACCTGACAGCGGGGACCCACCAGATGGGCCACCATTATTTTGTGAAAAAAATCATTTCCCCAGACTGCTGGGACCCACCGGACGGGCCATTGTATTTCGCAAAAAAACGTTCCTCCCGCTGTCAGCTCAGACCCACCGGAAGTGCCTCCTTATTATGCACGAAAAAATGAATACTCCCCCGGCTAGCTGGGACCCACCTTGCTGGGAGGCTGACTTGTGGGCCTAATAAGTTGACGGGGACGAAGGGTTTGTCAACTTAGTCAATATGAATGATTCTAGCTCCACTGACCGTACGATGTCCATCCAACAGCCATAGTGCTTCTTCAACCTCTGGTCTTCTTGCTCCAACCGCCCAAAGCAGCGCCGGTCGTGCTTGATGCTCCTGCCTCCCGTGGCCGGCTATGCGGCCGCAAAGGCCTCACCGCCCCCTACTATTCCCACCGTCGGCCAGGCCCTGCGGCGATGGCAGCCTCACACCGCAGCCGAACCAGTGAACCCTCGTAGTCCTCTTCGCGCGGGCTTCCATTGCCACATCGTCCCCTTCCTAGGCCTCGCCGTCGTCCACCGCCGTGGTGCTCTCCATGCGGCATGGTCAAGGAACGACTTCCATCGGAAGCTACTGTACGTGGAGAGGCTGACAGCTGGGTCCACGGCCACAGCCCATTTTTTTGTGATTTGCCAAGTAAGTCGTTTTGTGAGGCCTGTTGGGCTGCAAATCTTTCAAGACGAGGAGAGCTTTCATTCGGCTGTCCGAGAAAATGGCCCATCAGTAATGAGAAATGGGTTGTATATTTTTAAAACACATCAAACCGGCAATTAGTTTCAAATATCTTTTTTTCATTTCAAGATTTTAAATGACATTAATTTTTACGCGTGGAGAATTTGTTGGATTTTATATTGATATACATTTATTTTTAAAATCAGTTTGAATGTGAGTCGAAATTTCGGGATTAAAAACAGTTTGGACCGCACCGAAATATGCAAAATTTTGTATAATTTTTTAACCGTTGCCACAATATGGGTTGTAATGCTAACAAAAAGAATATGGGCTCCAAAGAAAACCTTCAGAATTAGCAAATGGGCTGTAAATTATTAGAAATAATGGCAGATGTGTTGTATGCTGTTTTCCACAGATTTGAGGTTTTCCTAAAAAAAAGGTTGACGCACAAGCAGTGACTATTGGATGTCCATCCAACGGCCGTCGTGCTTCTTCAATCTCTGCTCTTTCTGCTCCAGCCGCTCAAACAAGCGTCGGTGGGACTGCATGCTCCCTCCTCTGCGCGGCCGGCTGTGCTGCCGCGTAGGCCTCACCGCCCGATCGTACTCCCATCGTTGGCCTAGCCATCCCTCTACTCACCCACACCTGCTGTTATTCTCCGGCGACGGCAGATGAAATAGTAAACCCTCGTACAGTCGTACTCCCCTCCGCGTGGGAAACAACTGCCGAGTCTTCCCTGCCTCCGTGTCGTCCCCTTCCTAGGCCTCGCCGTCGTCCACCGCCCTGGTGCTCTCGGCGCGGCATGGTCAACGTGGTCAAGGAATGACTTCCATCGGACGTGGACTGTACGTGGAGAGGCTGACAGCTGGGTCCACGGCAGCAGCAAGGAAGTGCCTCCTTATTACGTGGAAAATAATGATTCCTCCACCTGACAGCAGGGACCCACCGGACGGGCCACCGTATTTCACGAAAAAAACATTTCCCCCCTGACTGCTGGGACCCACCAGCTACACCTTCGCACACAAGGAAGTGCGTCCGGGCAAAAAAAATGATTCGCCCCCCTCACTGCTGGGACGCACCAACTACATCTTTGCACGCAAGGAAGTGCGTCCGGGCAAAAAAAACCAAAACAATTCGCCCCCCCTGACTGCTGGGACCCACCAGCCCCCCCGATTGCTGGGACCCACCAGCTACATCTTCGCACGCAAGGAAGTGCGTTCGGGCAAAAAAAATCGATTCGCTCCCTGACTGCTGGGACCCACCAGCTACATCTTCGCAGGCAAGGAAGTGCCTGACAGTCGGGACCCACCTGGTCGAAGCGTACGTAGCGTTGACATTCTGGTCGCGAACGTGTATGTACATACTGGTCAATGTACAGGCGCGCACGTGTCGTAGTAGAGGTGCGCACGTGTCGTAGTAGAGGCGCGCACGTAGCATGTACACGTACGTACAGCGGCCAGGGTGTAAGAAAGAAAATACGGCCACGTATGGGTACATACGGGCGGGGTCTCGAACGCCTACTCGCGCATACGTACGGCGAGGGCTCGTGTACATGGCTGGGTCGGAACGGAGAAACAGCGTTGTCGTCGTGTTCAGGGGTCGGAACAGAATGCGTGGTCGTGTTCATCGGGAGGCCTTGGACGGAAGAGGCAATGGAAACGAGGCCTGGCGTACCGCGCAACGGAGGAAACGGACCTCCTACGGTCGAAACGGGGGTCCTGTTGATCGGGAGGGGTGTGGCGTACCGCAAAACGGAGGAAACGGACCTCCTACGGTCGAAACGGGGGTCCTATTGATCGGGAGGGGTGTGGCGTACCGCAAAACGGAGGAAACGGACCTCCTATGGTCGAAACGGGGGTCCTGTTGATCGGGAGGGGTGTGGCGTACCGCAAAACGAAGGAAACAGACTTGTGTTGGAGAGCTACGGTCGAAACGGGGGTCCTGTTCATCGGGAGGGGTGTGGCATACCGCAAAACGGGACTCCACGGGATACTGTTCATCTCCACCGTCGACCCCCTCCAGCCTCCACGAGCTACTGTTCATCCACCGTCGACCTCCTCCAGCCTCCACGGGCTCCTGTTCATCCAGCCTCCACCGCGCGCTACTCCACTGGCTACTGTTCAACCACCCCTCCACCGTCTACTGTTCATCCAGCCCTCCACGCCACGGGGTCCTGTTCAACCACCCCTCCACGGGCACCCCTCCATCGTCTATTGTTCATCCTGCCCTCCACACCACGGGGTCCTGTTCATCCACCCCTCCACGGGCACCCCTCCACCGTCTACTGTTCATCCAGAGGCAACGCCACCGCTCACTGTTCATCCACCCCCCCCCCCCAACACTCACTATTCATCCCATCGATCGGCTTCAGTTAGTAGCAGTAGCCAAGGAATCGCTTGATCGGGTTCAGTTAACAACCATCGATCAATCGCTCGGGTTTAGTAACTCGTAGCCTGTAGTGCAATCGCTCGGGTTCAATTAGAGCCCAATGCCTCGCTCGGGTTCAGTTAGAGCCAACGCCTCGCACACACGCGCGTACGTGTACGAGAGAAACGCGCATCACTCGGCCCCCGACCTCCCACCGTAACCGGGAACTCCCCGAAATTTTCCTCCCCCTCGCTTCTACCATGGGTTTTTCCGTCATGGACGGCCCAAAGAATGTCATGCAGCTGCGTCTCCGGCCCGCCCAGGATGAAAAGCCCATTTTCTTTCATGACTTTTTGTCATAGAAGTAGGAGCCCACCACATCTATGATGATACCGGGTTTTGTCACAATTATCGTCATAGAAGTGTCATATGTATGACAGAAAAAAATTTCGTTTGGCCCAAAATGTCACAGATCTGTCTTTTTTTGTACTAAAAGCACTCACAATAGCCATCAAGAATGAATTATGATCAGAGTCACCCCTCACAGTTTCCTACAATTTATTAGTGTGAATAAATCCTCACAACTTCTAGACATCAGGAGTCTGCCAACTTCTCCAAATTTGAACGAGCCTGTTTATTAGCCCAACTATGCATACCCCCTTAATATGCAATTCTCTATGGGCAGTTAATGACAGACTTAATTAAACACATATGTAGATTGAGATTGGTGCGTAACTTTTCTCTCCCCACTATGCATTAACATGTTGTTAGCTCCCCCGATCACATAGGGAACAGTAATATGGTTACAAAACTGGACCTTCTCAGTTAAGAATTTTGTTTTAAACTCATCATAGGAAGCTCCATAAACATTCATCAATGCTCACTCAGTTTGCAGCACATCTCACAAAACCAACTTGAGTATGTATTTCCCCTTCTCACAAGATTTAATTTCCAACTTCTCTTTTTGAACCCCACATAATACTGAAAAAGGCTTTCGCCCCACTTTATATATAAAGCAAACCGCCCAAGCCACAGACAACAAACAAGTTCAGCCACAACACGCCCAAGGTGTGGAGGTCCAACACACACACAAGCATGATAGAAGGTACCAGGGTTAATGTTGAGGGCACAGCTCAACAAGCCCAATGAAAGAAACAGAAAAAGGAGGCCGGCACACCGGCACACCGGACACCGAAGACATCTAGACGCCTAATCTAGCTCTGGAGGGGGCGGCGGAAGCGGAGGCGCCACTGATACGTTTCCAACGTATCTATAATTTTTGATTGTTCCATGCTATTATATTATCAATCTAGGATGTTTTATATGCATTCATATGCTATTTTATATGATTTTTGGGACTAACCTATTAACCTAGAGCCCGGTGCCAGTTTATGTTTTTCCTTGTTTTTGAGTTTTACAGAAAAGGAATACCAAACGGAGTCCAATTGACGTGCCAACTTTTGATGATTTTTTATGGACCAAAAGAAGCCCCCGGAGTAAAATAGTTGGGCCAGAAGAGTCCCGAGCCGTCCACGAGATAGGAGGGCGAGCCCAGGATGTAGGGCGCGCCCTCCACCCTCGTGGACGACTCGGATACCCCCCTGACGTGAGACCGACGCCAAAAATTCCTATAAATACAGAAACCTCTAGAAAATAACCTAGATGGGGAGTTCCGCCGCCGCAGCCTTCGTAGCCACCGAAAACAAATCTAGACCCGTTTTGGCACCCTGCTGGAGGGGGGAATCCCTCTCTGGTGGCCATCTTCATCATCCCGGCGCTCTCCATGATGAGGAGGGACTAGTCCACCCTCGGGGCTGAGGGTATGTACCAGTAGCTATGTGTTTGATCTCTCTCTCTCTCTTTCTCGTGTTCTTGATTTGGCACGATCTTGATGTATCGCGAGCTCTGCTATTATTGTTGGATCTTATGATGTTTCTCCCCCTCTACTCTCTTGTAATGGATTGAGTTTTCCCTTTGAAGTTATCTTATCGGGTTGAGTCTTTAAGGATTTGAGAACACTTGATGTATGTCTTGCATGTGCTTATCTGTGGTGACAATGGGATATTCACGTGATCTACTTGATGTATGTTTTGGTGATCAACTTGCGAGTTCCGAGACCTTGTGAACTTATGCATAGGGGTTGGCATGCATTTTCATCTTGACTCTCCGGTAGAAACTTTGGGGCACTCTTTGAAGTTCTTTGTGTTGGTTGAATAGATGAACCTGAGATTGTGTGATGCATATCGTATAATCATACCCACGGATACTTGAGGTGACATTGGAGTATCTAGGTGACATTAGGGTTTTGGTTGATTTGCATCTTAAGGTGTTATTCTAGTATGAACTCTAGGATAGATCGAACGGAAATAATAGCGTCGTGTTATTTTACTACGGACTTTTGAATAGATCGATCAGCAAGAATAACTTTGAGGTGGTTTCGTACCCTACAATAATCTCTTCGTTTGTTCTCCACTATTAGTGACTTTGGAATGACTCTTTGTTGCATGTTGACGGATTGTTATATGACCCAATTATGTTATTATTGTTGAGAGAACTTGCACTAGTGAAAGTATGAACCCTAGGCCTTGTTTCAACGCATTGTAATACCATTTTTTCTCACTTTTATCATTAGTTACCTTGCTTTTTTATATTTTCAGATTACAAAAACCTAGATCTACCATCCATATTGCACTTGTATCACCATCTCTTCACCGAACTAGTGCACCTATACAATTTACCATTGTATTGGGTGTGTTGGGGACACAAGAGACTCTTTGTTATTTGGTTGCAGGGTTGTTTGAGAGAGACCATCTTTATCCTACGCCTCCCACGGATTGATAAACCTTAGGTCATCCACTTGAGGAAATTTGCTACTGTCCTACAAACCTCTGCACTTGGAGGCCCAACTACATCTACAAGAAGAAGGTTGTGTAGTAGACATCAGCCATGCGGAAGGCCATCGCTCGAAGGCCAGAGATGAGAGTGTTGATGGCGTTCCGATCCTGGATGCGGCTAAGCGGCCGCCAGAGCTGCAAGAAACCACACATTTTAAAGATGATGTCAGTTGCACGACGAAGAGGAGAGCGATGTATGACAACCCTATTGCGTATGGTCCAAAGGGTCCAGGCAAGCACCCCGACACAAAGCCACCTAATGCGGCGGTGACGGGGGGCAGAGGCCTGAATCTCCGCTAGCAAGTCGAGGAAGTTGGTGTTACACCAAGTTCTCCCAACCACATCGCGGAAGCAGGGCCGAGGGAACTGGGCGGTCACATGCTACCTCTTGAATACTGCGTTGGTTTTCCCTTGAAGAGGAAAGGGTGATGCAGCAAAGTAGCATAAGTATTTACCTCAGTTTTTGAGAACCAAGGTATCAATCCAGTAGGAGGCTACGTGTGAGTCCCTCACACCTACACAAAACAAATAAATCCTCACAACCAATGCGATAAGGGGTTGTCAATCCCTACATGGTCACTTACGAGAGTGAGATCTGATAGATATGATAAGATAATATTTTTGGTATTTTTATGATAAAGATGCAAAGTAAAATAAAAGGCAATGAAAATAACTAAGTGTTGGAAGATTAATATGATGAAGATAGACTCGGGGGGCATAGCTTTCACTAGTGGCTTCTCTCAAGAGCATAGGTATTTTATGGTGGGTGAACAAATTACTGTTGAGCAATTGGCCGAATTGAGCATAGTTATGAGAATATCTAGGTATGATCATGTATATAGGCATCACATCTAAGACAAGTAGACCGACTCCTGCCTGCATCTACTACTATTACTCCACACATCGACCGCTATCCAGCATGCATCTAGAGTATTAAGTTCATAAGAACAGAGTAACGCTTTAAGCAAGATGACATGATGTAGAGGGATAAATTCATGCAATATGATAAAAAAACCATCTTGTTATCCTCGATGGCAACAATACAATATGTGCCTTGCTGCCCCTACTATCACTGGGAAAGGACACCGCAAGATTGAACCCAACGCTAAGCACTTCTCCCATTGCAAGAAAGATCAATCTAGTAGGCCAAACCAAACTGATAATTCGAAGGGACTTGCAAAGATAACCAATCATACATAAAAGAATTCAGAGAAGATTCAAATATTGTTCATAGATAAACTTGATCATAAACCCACAATTCATCGGTCTCAACAAACACACCGCAAAAGAATATTACATCGAATAGATCTCCACAAGAGAGGGGGAGAACTTTGTATTGAGATCCAAAAAGAGAGAAGAAGCCATCTAGCTAATAACTATGGACCCGAAGGTCTGAGGTAAACTACTCACACTTCATCGGAGAGGCTATGGTGTTGATGTAGAAGCCCTCCGTGATCGATGCCCCCTCCGACGGAGCTCCGGAACAGGCCCCAAGATGGGATCTCATGGATACAGAAAGTTACGGTGGTGGAATTAGGGTTTTGGCTCCATATTTGATCGTTTGGGGGTACGTAAGTATATATAGGAGGAAGGAGTACGTTGGTGGAGCAACAGGGGGCCCATGAGGGTGGAGGGCGTGCTTCGGGGGGGGGGGGGGTAGGCGCGCCCCCTACCTCATGGCTTTCCTGTTGGTTGCTTGATGTAGGGTCCAAGTCTCCTGGATCATGTTCGTTCCAAAAATCACGTTCCCGAAGGTTTCATTCCGTTTGGACTCCATTTGATATTCTTTTTCTGCGAAACTCTGAAATAGGCAAAAAAACAACAATTCTGGGCCGGGCCTCCGGTTAATAGGTTAGTCCCAAAAATAATATAAAAGTGAATAATAAAGCCCAATAATGTACAAAACAGAAGCTAATATAGCATGGAGCAATCAAAAATTATAGATACGTTGGAGACGTATCAAGCATCCCCAAGCTTAATTCCTGCTCGTCCTCGAGTAGGTAAATGATAAAAACAGAATTTTTTATGTGGAATGCTACTAGTCATAATTTCAATGTAATTCTCTTAATTGTGGTATGAATATTCAGATCCGAAAGATTCAAGACAAAAGTTTAATATTGACATAGAAATAATAATACTTCAAGCATACTATCTAAGCAATTATGTCTTCTCAAAATAACATGGCCAAACAAAGTTATCCCTGCAAAATCATATAGTCTGGCTATGCTCCATCTTCACCACACAAAGTATTCAAATCATGCACAACCCCGATGACAAGCCAAGCAATTGTTTCATACTTTTAATGTTCTCAAACATTTTCAATCTTCACGCAATACATGAGCCTGAGCCATGGACATAGCACTATAGGTGGAATAGAATGGTGGTTGTGGAGAAGACAAAAAGGGAGAAGATAGTCTCACATCAACTAGGTGTATCAACGGGCTATGGAGATGCCCATCAATAGATATCAATGTGAGTGAGTAGGGATTGCCATGCAACGGATGCACTAGAGCTATAAGTATACGAAATCTCAAAAAGAAACTAAGTGGGTGTGCATCCAACTTGCTTGCTCACGAAGACCTAGGGCATTTTGAGGAAGCCCATCATTGGAATATACAAGCCAAGTTCTATAATGAAAAGTTCCCACTAGTATATGAAAGTGATAACATAGGAGACTCTCTATCATGAAGATCATGGTGCTACTTTGAAGCACAAGTGTGGTAAAAGGATAGTAGCATTGTCCCTTCTCTCTTTTTCTCTCATTTTTTTATTTGGGCCTTTTCTCTTTTTTTATGGCCTCTTTTTTTATTTTTTTATTTTTCGTCCAGAGTCTCATCCCGACTTGTGGGGGAATCATAGTCTCCATCATCCTTTCCTCACTGGGACAATGCTCTAATAATGATGATCATCACACTTTTATTTTCTTACAACTCAAGAATTACAACTCGATACTTAGAACAAGATATGACTCTATATGAATGCCTCCGGCGGTGTACCGGGATATGCAATGACTCATGAGTGACATGTATGAAAGAATTATGAACGGTGGCTTTGCCACAAATACGATGTCAACTACATGATCATGCAAAGCAATATGACAATGATGGAGTGTGTCATAATAAACGGAACAATGGAAAGTTGCATGGCAATATATCTCGGAATGGCTATGGAAATGCCATAATAGGTAGCTATGGTGGCTGTTTTGAGGAACGTATATGGTGGGTGTATGATACAGGAGAAAGGTGCGCTGTATTAGAGACGCTAGCAATGATGGAAGGGTGAGAGTGCATATAATCCATGGACTCAACACTAGTCATAAAGAACTCACATACTTATTGCAAAAATCTATTAGTTATCGAAGCAAAGTATTACACGCATGCTCCTAGGGGGATAGATTGGTAGGAAAAGACCATCGCTCGTCCCCGACCGCCACTCATAAGGAAGACAATCAATAAATAAATCATGCTCTGACTTCATCACATAACGGTTCACCATACGTGCATGCTACGAGAATCACAAACTTCAACACAAGCATTTCTCAAATTCACAACTACTCAACTAGCACAACTCTAATATCACCATCTCCATCTCTCAAAACAACTATCAAGTTTCAAACTTCTCTTAGTATTCAAAACACTCATAAGAAAGTTTTTACTAATCTTGAATACCTAGCATATTAGGATTATTTAAGCAAATTACCATGCTATTTAAGACTCTCAAAATAATCTAAGTGAACCATGAGAGATCAATAGTTTCTATAAAACAAATCCACCACCGTGCTCTAAAAGATATAAGTGAAGCACTAGAGTAAAAACTATATAACTCAAAAGATATAAGTGAAGCACATAGATTATTCTAATAATTTCCGAATCATGTGTGTGTCTCTCAAAAGGTGTGTACAGCAAAGATGATTGTGGTAAACCAAAAAATAAAGACTCAAATAATACAAGACGCTCCAAGGAAAACACATATCATGTGGTGAATAAAAATATAGCTCCAAGTAAAGTTACCGATGGAAGTAGACGAAAGAGGGTATGCCTTCCGGGGCATCCCCAAGCTTTGGCTTTTTTGTGTCCTTAAATTATCTTGGGGGTGCCATGGGCATCCCCAAGCTTAGGCTCTTTCCACTCCTTGTTCCATAATCCATCAAATCCTTACCCCAAAACTTGAAAACTTCACAACACAAAACTTAATGTAGAAAATCTTGTGAGCTCCGTTAGCGAAAGAAAACAAAACACCACTTCAAGGTAATGTAATGAAATCATTATTTATTTATATTGGTGTTAAACCTACTGTATTCCAACTTCTATATGGTTTATAAACTATTTTACTAGCCATAGATTCATCAAAATAAGCAAGCAACACATGAGAAACAGAATCTGTCAAAAACAGAATGGTCTGTAGTAATCTGTAGCTAGCGCAAGATCTGGAACCCCGAAAATTCTAAAATAAATTGCTGGACGTGAGTAATTTATATATTAATCATCTGCAAAAGTAATTAACTAAATATTACTTTCCAAATAAAAATGGCAGAATTTCTCGTAAGTGCTAAAGTTTTTGTTTTTTACAGCAAGATTAACAAGACTTTCCCCAAGTCTTCCCAATGGTTCTACTTGGCACAAACACTAATTAAACACAAAAAACAACGAAAACAGAGGCTAGATAAATTATTTATTACTAAACAGGAGCAAAAGGAAAGGAATAAAAATAAAATTGGGTTGCCTCCCAATAAGCACTATCGTTTAACGCCCCTAGCTAGGCATAAAAAGCAAGGATAGATCTAGGTGTTGCCATAATAGTAAGATAGATCATTAAAACTCATTTCATATTCTCTATGTTCGGCAGCAAGTTTTCTTTGAGACAATCAAAAGTAATCAAAAGGGCTAAATTTAATGGGACAAAAGTCCCCAAGATCCACTTTGGGAGGTATAGGTTCCTCCTTTGGCCCTTCGTATTGCACAACCAATTCATCATTATAAGCATTCTTTTGACAGAACTTTTTGAGCCTATACTCAAGAGAATATCCTAGTTCATTATTTCGAATGGCCAAATCATCATTAAGTTTAGAAATTCTATCAACTAAAACATTGGTAGGAACCCTTTTTCTAAGATTTTCATTGAAAGCAACATAGTCTAGAGATTGAAAACGAATTATTTATTCTTGATAAAAAAGGATAGCCTCTATGGGACGACGGCAAGCGTCCACCCTATAATGCGCAAAGATTTCTTTGGCCTCTTTTATTATGAATCTAAACTCATGAGCCAAAAAGATAGTAGGGGCACGCTTAACAGAAGAATGGTCAATATTAGAAAATTCTAGGAAAATCCTTTGTATGCAAGGGTGCATGTGCATGAATTGTCTTTCAAGTTCAACTACAAGCATGGCAATAGCGTCCGCATGACTACTAGTTCTATGAAGGATAGAACTACCCATAGAAGGTAAAGCACCGGCACAAGTAAAGAAATCTTGGATAACTTCGTTTCCAATAATATTACCACTACCAATACGGAATTATTTTTTATGTAAGATAGGGGGTTCTTCAGCAGGAGCATCAAAATTTTTCATGATATTATTATTGTCCATATCGACAATAATTTCCCCAATTTCAGACATAACGGCAGAAAGTGCAAAGGGCAAAGACAGACAAATAGAGAAAGAGAGGGAGGATAGAGAGAGAGGGCGAATAAAACGGCAAGGGTGAAGTGGGGGAGAGGAAAACGAGAGGCAAATGGCAAATAATGTAATGCAGGAGATAAGGGTTTGTGATGGGTACTTGGTATGTTGACTTTTGCGTAGACCTCCCCGGCAACGGCGCCAGAAATCCTTCTTGCTACCTCTTGAGCACTGCGTTGGTTTTCCCTTGAAGAGGAAAGGGTGATGCAGCAAAGTAGCGTAAGTATTTCCCTCAGCTTTTGAGAACCAAGGTATCAATCCAGTAGGAGGCTACGCGCGAGTCCCTTGCACCTACACAAAACAAATAAATCCTCGCAACCAACGCGATAAGGGGTTGTCAATCCCTACACGGTCACTTACGAGAGTGAGATCTGATAGATATGATAAGATAATATTTTTTGTATTTTTATGATAAAGATGCAAAGTAAAATAAAAGGAAATGAAAATAACTAAGTGTTGGAAGTTTAATATGATGAAGATAGACCCGGGGGCCATAGGTTTCACTAGTGGCTTCTCTCAATAGCATAGGTATTTTACAGTGGGTGAACAAATTACTGTTGAGCAATTGAAAAAATTGAGCATAGTTATGAGAATATCTAGGTATGATCATGTATATAGGCATCACGTCCCAGACAAGTAGACCGACTCCTGCCTGCATCTACTACTATTACTCCACACATCGACCGCTATCCAGCATGCATCTAGAGTATTAAGTTCATAAGAACAGAGTAACGCTTTAAGCAAGATGACATGATGTAGAGGGATAAATTCATGCAATATGGTAAAAAACCCCATCTTGTTATTCTCGATGGCAACAATACAATATGTGCCTTGCTGCCCCTACTGTCACTAGGAAAGTACACTGCAAGATTGAACCCAAAGCTAAGCACTTCTCCCATTGCAAGAAAGATCAATCTAGTAGGCCAAACCAAACTGATAATTCGAAGAGACTTGCAAAGATAACCAATCGTACATAAAAGAATTCAGAGAAGATTCAAATATTGTTCATAGATAAACTTGATCATAAACCCACAATTCATCAGTCTCAACAAACACACCGCAAAAGAAGATTACATCGAATAGATCTCCACAAGAGAGGGGGAGAACTTTGTGTTAGACATTATCTTGTATAACACGCCAAGGTAGTTAGAGGTAGAGTTATCCTAACAATGTATCGTTTATCTTTCTATCTCTTCTTCTGTAATCCCCCGATGTATCTCCTCTCTGTTATGATGTATGCGCTATTGGGAGGTGCGCCCCAACCTATCAATATATATACACCGCGGGCCTCCTGTTTGGAGGTTGTGACGCTTCATTACGATCTTCCACATGGTATACAGAGCTACCCTCTTCTCCTTCGTCTAGCCATCCCTTCTTCCACCTCCAAACTCGACAATGTCAATGTCCACCTCGGTTGTCTCCACCGGCCTCAACAACAACATCTCCGAACCCCTCACTCGTTCCAATTATGTTCTCTGGCATGCCCAGGCTCGTTCCCAGATCATGGGGGCGGGTCTCTTCGGGTATGTCAACAAAACCCTAGAAGCGCCACCCAAAACCATCACCAGCAAGACCGCCGAGGCCAAAGATCAGGTGACTGCAAACCCTGCTTATGCACCTTGGCTCTGTTGGGTAACGTAGTAATTTCAAAATTTTCCTACGCACACGCAAGATCATGGTGATGCATAGCAACGAGAGGGGAGAGTGTGATCTACGTACCCTTGTAGATCGACAATGGAAGCGTTTGGTTGATGTAGTCGTACGTCTCCACGGCCCGACCGATCAAGCACCGAAACTACGGCACCTTCGAGTTCTAGCACACGTTCAGCTCGATGACAATCCCCGGACTTCGATCCAGCAAAGTGTCGGGGAAGAGTTCTGTCAACACGACGGCGTGGTGACAATCTTGATGTACTACCATCGCAGGGCTTCGCCTAAGCACCACTACAATATTATTGAGGACTATGGTGGAAGAGGCCGCCGCACACGGCTAAGAATATGATCACGTGGATCAACTTGTGTGTCTCTGGGGTGCCCCTGCCTCCGTATATAAAGGTTCAAGAGGGGGAGGCCGGCCGGCCATCATAGGCGCGCCAGGAGGAGTCCTACTCCCTCGGGGAGTAGGACTTCTCCCCCAATCCTAGTTGGAATAGGATTCGCGAGGTGGAAAAGAGAGAGAGAGAGAGAGAGAGAGAGAGAGAGAGAGAGAGAGAAGGAGGGGGGCGCCGGCCCCCTCTCTCCTTGTCCTATTCGGACTAGGGGGGAGGGGCGCGCGGCCCAGCCGTGGCCGCCTCTCCTCTTCTTCCACTAAGGCCCATATAGCTCCCGGGGGGTTCTGGTAACCTCCCGGTACTCCGGTAAAATCCCGATTTCACCAGGAACACTTCCGATATCCAAACATAGGTTTCCAATATATCAATCTTTATGTCTCGACCATTTCGAGACTCCTCATCATGTCCGTGATCTCATCCGGGACTCCGAAAAATCTTCGGTACATCAAAACGTATAAACTCATAATATAACTGTCATCGAAACCTTAAGCGTGCGGACCCTACGGGTTCGAGAACAATGTAGACATGACCGAGACACGTCTCCGGTCAATAACCAATAGCGGGACCTGGATGCCCATATTGGCTCCTACATATTCTACGAAGATCTTTATCGGTCAGACCGCATAACAACATACGTTGTTCCCTTTGTCATCGGTATGTTACTTGCCCAAGATTCGATCATCGGTATCCAATACCTAGTTCAATCTCGTTACCGGCAAGTCTCTTTACTCGTTCCGTAATACATCATCCCGCAACTAACTCATTAGTTGCAATGCTTGCAAGTCTTAAGTGATGTGCATTACCGAGAGGGCCCTGAGATACCTCTTCGACGATTGGAGTGACAAATCCTAATCTCGAAATACGTCAACCCAACATGTACCTTTGGAGACACCTGTAGAGCACCTTTATAATCACCCAGTTACGTTGTGACGTTGGTTGCACACAAAGTGTTCCTCCGGCACACGGGAGTTACATAATCTCATAGTCATAGGAACATGTATAAGTCATGAAGAAAGCAATAGCAACATACTAAACGATCAGGTGCTAAGCTAATGGGATGGGTCATGTCAATCAGATCATTCAACTAATGATGTGATCCCGTTAATCAAATGACAACTCGTTGTCCATGGTTAGGAAACATAACCATCTTTGATTAACGAGCTAGTCAAGTAGAGGCATACTAGTGACACTCTGTTTGCCTATGTATTCACACATGTATTATGTTTCCGGTTAATACAATTCTAGCATGAATAATAAACTTTTATCATGATATAAGGAAATAAATAATAACTTTATTATTGCCTCTAGGGCATATTTCCTTCAGGCTCATCCAAGACCAACAGATCGTCGCATACCTCCTCCGCAATCTCTCCAAAGAAGTTCTAGTCCAAGTAGCATCCCTTGAAACCTCCCATGCCATCTGGTCTGCCCTCTCCAACATGTTCTCTGCCCAATCACGTTCCCGCTGCAACCACATCCGCATCTCTCTCACCACGGCCCAGAAGGGAACCCAGTCCGCTGCTGCATACTTTGGCTACATGCGTGGTCTCGCTGATGAGATTGCAGCGGCTGGGAAACCCATCGATGAGGACAAACTCGTTTCTCACATCATCTCCGGGCTCGGCATGGAATATCAGCCCATCATTAGCGCCCTGGACGTGCGTCCTGAGCCAACCACCGTCGATGAACTCTTCAGTATGGTATCCACCTTTGATCAGCGGTTTGAGATGTTCCAGGGCACCGGCGGCCAAGCCTTCAAATCATCGGCCAACACCGCTTCTCGCGAACGGGGTGGCCCTTCCAAAGGTTACCGCGGCGGTGGCGGTGGTTTTCGCGATGGTTGAGGCCACTATGGCGGCGGTGGTGGCGGTCACTACCCCAACTCCCATGGTGGTGGCAGTGGCGGCCACTATGGTGATGGTGGTGGCAACCATGGTGGTAACTATGGTGGCCACTACTCCAACTTCGGAGGCGGCGGAGAACACAACTACAACAACGGTGGTCGCCCCTTCTACAACAACAACAGGGGAGGCCAAAACAACTACAACAAAAACTTTCGAGGGTATGATGAATATGAAGGAAAGTGTCAAATTTGCAAGAAAACTAATCATATTGCAAAGCAATGCAAGTGGCGTTATGCAGATGACAACTCACAAAAAAAGAAAGTTGCTGCAGAAGCCAACAAGTCATATGGAGTAGATAAAAATTGGTATGCTGATTTTGGCGCCTCTGATCACATCACCCATGAGCTTGAGAAGGTCACCATGCATGAGAAATATCACGGTCATGAGCAAGTTCACAATGCCGATGGTACAGGTATGGAGATAAGCAATATTGGTCACTCAATTATTCGTCCCCCACATAGAGACATTCACCTGAAAAATATTTTGCATTGTCCCACTTCATCAAAAAAATCTCCTATCTGTTCATCGCATTTCCCTTGACAATAATGTATTTTTAGAATTTCACCCATTCTTCTTTTTAACCAAGGATCAGGTCACGAAGCAAATCCTCTATCGAGGTAGATGCGTGGATGGACTGTACCCGTTGATTCCTCAAGTTAGCAGATTCAATAAACAAGTGTGTAGTGCCATCAAGCTGTTGTTTGAGAGATGGCATGCCCGTTTAGGCCACCCTTCTTTTTCCGTTGTCAAACAAATTCTTAGTAAAAATAAACTCTCGGTTGTTGGGGAGCATAATTCTGAAACTATTTGTGATTCTTGCCAAAGAGCAAAAAGCCATCAATTGCCTTATCCTATTTCCACTAGCATTTCTGTTAAGCCATTGCAACTCATATTTTCAGATGTGTGGGGTCCTGCTCCTCTTTCTGTTGGGAAACATGCCTACTATGTTAGTTTTATTGATGATTATAGCAAGCATACATGGATCTATCTTCTTAAGAAAAGATCCGATGTATTTCAAGTCTTTCTCAATTTCCAAGCTCTTGTAGAAAGGAAGTTTGATAGGAAGATCATCGTTGTCCAGTCAGACTGGGGAGGCGAATATGAAAAGCTAAATTCTTTCTTTCAGAAGTTAGGCATTTCTCACCATGTGTCATGCCCCCATGCACACCAGCAAAATGGCTCCGCAGAACGGAAACACAGACACATCGTTGAAGTAGGACTCTCCCTACTTGCGGCTGCTTCCATGCCCCTCAAGTTTTGGGATGAAGCCTATCTCACTGTTGTTCATCTTATTAACATCCTACCCAGTCGAGTTATTACGAATGAAACACCCACTGAGCGTCTTTTCCATACTAAACCAGACTATGCTCCTCTTCGTATTTTTGGTTGTGCATGTTGGCCCAATCTCCGCCCATACAACAACAGAAAACTCATGTTTTGTTCCAAACAGTGTGTTTTTCTGGGTTATAGTGCTCAACACAAGGGAGTCCAGTGTCTAGATGTCTCAACTGGTTGTGTCTATATTTCTCACGATGTCGTCTTCGATGAAACACAGTTTCCTTTTGCTAAACTTCATCCAAATGCTGGTGCTCTCCTTCGTAAAGATATCCTACTTTTGGACTCTCATCTCACAAATAGTGGTAGTGGGGAAATTAATAATTGTGATGATCCAAATTTTCCTAACTCTCCTAATGGTTTACCTGAGTATTCCATTTTAGAAGCTACTGCAGATCACAATGGTGCAAACAGTGCTAAAAATGATGTACAAAATCGAGCTACAGGACCATATTTCATGTGCACGCATTCTCCTGGCGAATCTGCTTTGGGATCCTCCCAGGTGTCTGCGTCAGCTATGGCAGGCGAATCCGCCGCGGGATCGCCACCAGGGCCCGCCTCCCCACTCTTGTCGGGATCCCCGCCTGGATTCTCCCGCACGCGTGGGGCGGGCCGATCCGCGGTCGCCACGTGCCCCTCGCCACACGTCGCTGGGCCCGCCGCTGGACCCGCCACTGGCGCTACTGGGCCAGCCGCACCCCCACCAGCCGTGCCTCATTTGCGCGGACCCGCACCACCTGACCGGGTTGCTCCCGAGGCCCGACCACCACCTGCCTCGTCCGACGCGACGCCAGATTCGCCTGGTGCGATTGGATCGCGTGCCGCTATGCCAGACTTCGCCTTGGGATCCGATGCTACAGCTGCTGCTCCAGAATCTACCTCGGGATCCCGCGCTGCAGAGGATCTACTGCTGCACTCCCTTGGATCTCCTGCGGCTGACTCTCATGTGGCTGCTCCTACACCGCCACGTACACGACTCCAACAGGGAGTTACCTCCATAATTAATTACAAAAATATTGCAAAATATGGTCTGACTTGCTTGACAGGTGAATCATGTGAACCCAAGATGTTGCATGAAGCTCTTAGTAATTCGTGCTGGAAACAAGCAATGGAGGAGGAGTTTTCTGCCTTGCAACGCAATAAGACGTGGCACCTCGTTCCTCATCGTGAAGGTATCAATTTAATTGATTGCAAATGGGTCTATAGAATTAAGAGAAAGTCGGATGGTACAATTGATCGGTTCAAGGCACGTTTTAGTCCTATTGTCAAAGCTGCATCTATTCGTCTTGTGCTCTCAGTTGCTGTTTCCAGGGGATGGAGTCTTAGATAGCTAGACGTTCAGAACGCGTTCCTTCATGGTGTTCTGGAAGAGGAGGTCTACATGAAACAACCTCCTGGGTTTGAGGACAAAAATGTTCCTTTTCATGTCTGCAAACTTGACAAAGCTTTGTATGGGCTCAAGCAAGCACCTAGAGCATGGTATGCTCAGCTGAGTATGAAACTGCAAAAGCTTGGGTTTCTTACATCCAAATCTGATACCTCTTTGTTCATTTACAACAAGTTTCAGACCATCATTTTTGTTCTCATTTATGCTGATGATATTATTGTGACTAGCTCATCTAATGACGCAATAATAGCACTGTTAAAGGATCTACGCGCTGATTTTGCCTTAAAGGATCTAGGAGACTTACATTATCTCTTAGGCATAGAAGTCAAGAAGACTGAGCATGGCATTCATTTATCACAAGGAAAATATGTGAATGATCTATTAGGTAGAGTTGGTATGCAAAATTGCAAGCCTTCTCCAACCCCCGTGTCCAGCTCAGAGCAGCTATCCTTGACAGAAGGGGCACTTTTGAATCAGGAAGATAGCACCAGTTACAGGAGTATAGTTAGAGCATTACAGTACTTGACTCTTACTCGACCTGACATTTCTTTTGCAGTAAATAAAGTTTGCCAGTTTTTGCATGCACCCACTACAACCCATTGGACAGCTGCCAAGCGCATCTTGAAGTATGTAAAGAGTACAACACACATTGGTCTAGCCATAAACAAATCCTCCTCTCTTCGAATCAGTGCCTTTTCTGATGCGGATTGGGTTGGTTGTGTTGATGATAGACGCTCAATAGGGGGATTTGCTATCTTTTATGGACCCACTTTAATTTCGTGGTGTGCAAAGAAACAAGCTACTGTTTCCAGGTCTAGTACTGAGGCAGAGTATAAAGCATTAGCTAATGATACAGCTGAAATTATTTGGGTGCAAGCTTTGTTAAGAGAACTTGGAGTGTCACATGTTCAGACACCTATACTCTGGTGTGATAACCTTGGTGCAACCTATCTTTCTGCTAATCCTGTATTTCATGCCAGAACTAAACACATCGAGATAGATTTTCACTTTGTTAGAGAAAGAGTTGCAAACAAAGAATTGGAAATCAGATTTATACCTTCTAAAGATCAAATTGCAGATGGGTTCACCAAGGCACTCTCTACAAGAAGCTTTGAGGAGTTTAAGCGTAATCTCAACTTGTGTAGTTGTGATTAAGGGGGAGTGTTAGACATTATCTTCTATAACACGCCAAGGTAGTTAGAGGTAGAGTTATCCTAACAATGTATTGTTTATCTTTCTATCTCTTCTTCTGTAATCCCTTGATGTATCTCCTCTCTGTTATGATGTATGCGCTATTGGGAGGTGCGCCCCAACCTACCAATATATATACACCGCGGGCCTCCTGTTTGGAGGTTGAGACGCTTCATTATGATCTTCCACACTTTGTATTGAGATCCAAAAAGAGAGAAGAAGCCATCTATCTAATAACTATGGACCTGAAGGTCTAAGGTAAACTACTCATACTTCATCGGAGAGGCTACGGTGTTGATGTAGAAGCCCTCCGTGATCAATGCCCCCTTTGGCAGAGCTCCAGAACAGGCCCCAAGATGGGATCTCATGGATACAGAAAGTTACGGCGGTGGAATTAGGGTTTTGGCTCTGTATTTGATCGTTTGGGGTACGTAGGTATATATAGGAGGAAGGAGTACGTCGGTGGAGCAACAGGGGGCCCACGAGGGTGGAGGGCGCGCTTGGGGGGGTAGGCGCGCCCCCTACCTCGTGGCTTCCCTGTTGGTTGCTTGACGTAGGGTCCAAGTCTCCTGGATCATGTTCGTTCAGAAAATCACGTTCCCGAAGGTTTCATTCCATTTGGACTTCGTTTGATATTCCTTTTTTGTGAAACTCTGAAATAGGCAAAAAACAGCAATTTTGGGCTGGGCCTCCGGTTAATAGGTTAGTCGCAAAAATAATATAAAAGTGAATAATAAAGCCAAATAATGTCCAAAACAGAAGATAATATAGCATGGAGCAATCAAAAATTATAGATATGTTGGAGACGTATCATCACGCAAGAGAAAAAGATGTGGTTAACATCTTCGACTACTCCACAGAGGGGGCACAGGCCGTCGCCAGGCCCGTTGCGCTTTCACACCTCAAAACCAGAGGGCAAGCGACCACGGATCCACTACCAGAGAAAGATCCTAATCTTCAAAGGGAGGCGGATATCCTATATCAAACTAAACAACTTTGGAGCCGTAGATGGGGCAATAGCTTGGTAAAGGGACTTGGTCGAGAAGCGGCCCGAAGGCTCAAGACGCCACGAGAGGGAATCCTCAGCGTTATCCGCGTCGAGAGGCTGAAGGGCGATGACATGAAGGAGGGCGTTCCATGCAGCAACCTGAAGCAGGCCAAAGGGACGACGAAACGCGAGGCGCCCTTAGTCAATAAGGGCCACCTCCACGGAGATCCGAGGATCAACCGTGATAGCGAACAACTTAGGGAAGCGGGCGACAAGGGGGAGATCACCAACCCAACGGTCGAACCAAAACAGGGTTGAGGCCCCAGATCCCACAGAGATGGACGTGCCAATGCAGAGGACTGGCATAAGTTGGACCACGGCTTGCCAGAACAGGGATCCTCCCGAGCGCTGGCAGAAGGCAAGGGGCTGGCCCCGAAGGTATTTGGAGTGAATAATGTCCAACCATAGACCGCCCTCGCCATTGGCAATCCGCCACATCCAATGGGTTAGTAGACCAATATTCATGCGCCAAGAGGCCATGATCCCAAGACCTCCTTGGTCCTTGGGTTTGCAGATGTCAGGCCAGCTGACCATGTGGTATTTATGCTTGTCCCCTCGCCAGCCCAGAAGAACCTGGATTGGTATTTGGGAATCTCTTAATGTAGGGTCTCATGTAAGCTATAGAAGCTCATCAGGAACCAGAAGAGGCTGGAGAGGGAGGAGTTGATGAGAATCACCCGGGCAGCCTTGGATAGCCATCAGCCCCTCCAGGGTTCCACCTGGTGCTGCAGGCGGGTAACGGTCGGTTGCAAGTCTGCCACCGTGAGCTTGGAGTCGCTAATGGGATTCCCCATATAAGTCATGGGGAAGGAGCCTAGTCTACAGTTAAGACGATCGGCCATCCCTTGACACCCCTCATGGGAGTAGCCAAGGATCATCACCTCTCTCTTGTCAAAGTTGATCGCGAGGCCCGACATCTGCTGGAAGCAGAGGAGGAGGAACTTAAGGTTGGCGATGTCTTCATCCGAACCCTCGATCATGATGCTGGTGTCATCCATGTACTGAAGGAGGGATACCCATCCCCCTCCTACCAGATGGGGTACCACCCCACAGATATGGCTAGCAACCTTGGCCTTATCGAGAATAGCTGCCAGGGCATCAACCACCGCGTTGAAGAGGAACGGGGAGAAGGGGTCGCCCTGGCGAACCCCACACAGGGTGGGGAAGTAGGGTCCAATCTCGCCGTTGATGTTTATTGTGGTCCGTCCGCACGAGACTAGGTGCATGACGCAGGTGACCCAGCGATCGTCGAAGCCCTTGCGGATGAGGACTTTACGAAGGAAGGACCATCGGACCGTGTCATATGCTTTATGGAAGTCCAGCTTCAGAAATACCGCACACTGGCGCTTTGTGTGGACTTCATGCAGGACCTCATGGAACACCAACAGCCCATCGAGGATGAACTGGCCTTGGATGAAGGAGGATTTGTTGGGGTCGGTTATGGAGTTTGGAAGGAGGATCACCCTATTGGCGTACCCTTTCGCAAGGATCCAAAATATCACGTTAATCACCGTGATAGGACGGAACCGGCGAACATCCGAGGTACCCGGGACCTTAGGTATTAGAGTGATTATCCCATAGTTAAGGCGTCCAAGGTCCATGGATCCAATGTAAAACTCGTTGAAGAGCGCCATAACCTCGGGTTTGATGGCCCGCCAAAAGGTGCAGAAGAATTTCACCGGCAGGCCATCAGGACCCGAAGCGGAGGAAGGTTTCATGCCCTTAATCGCGGCACGAACCTCTTCCTCCCTGAAGAGGGCCATCAGGTCCTCATTGGCTGCAACCGAGACCAGCTAACAGCCCCCCAGGTATCTACGGCCAAAGAGGCACCACCCCTCAGAGAGGGGGAAAAGAGGGCATTATAGAAGACGTCGACGTGAGTGCGGATCTCCGCGGGATGTAGGAGAATGGTGTCCCCATCCCAGAGGCAGTGGATGGAGTTACGACGACGCCTACCGTTAGCGATAGCCTGGAAGTAGGTTGTGTTGGCATCCCCACGGAGCACCCACCGTTGGGTGCCCTGTTGGTGCCAATAGGCCTCCTCGTCCATGTCGATGACCGAAAGCTGGCCTTCGAGATCATACCGCAACATCCATTCATCTAAGGAGAGCCCGGAGAAATCTGCCTGAGTGTCCAGAGCCTGAATGGACATAAGTAGAGCGGATTTCCACTCCCTGAGGTCCCATCCAAGGTTGGCACCCCAACCCTTCATGAGCTGTCGGGCCAGTTTAGCACAGAACTGCCAGTTGTCAATCGCGAAAAGGGACCTGTGCGGGCTCTCCCGGGCCTCCACCCACCTAGCGGCCACCGCGTCCACAAATCCCGGTTGGTTTAGGCAAAATAGCTCAAACCGAAACCTGGGAGGTGTGGTCAGGCGCTCGTCAGACGTGGAGAGCAACAGGGGCATGTGGTCCGACCCAATGCGGGTAATTTCTCTAAGCGAGGCGAGAGGACAGCGGAGCTCCCACTCAGGAGATACTGATAACTCACAAGCATAAGCGATCACAACAGTTTTCGAGGGTACATTATTCAACCCAAATTTATAGATTCGACACAAGGGGAGCCAAAGAATATTTGAAGGTATTAGCAGCTGGGTTCTCAATTCAACCACAACTGGAGATTAATTATCTGCAGCAATACGATCAGTAGCAAAGTAGTTTGATAGTTTTGATAGTAGTGACAGTAGCAACAGTAACAGTGATAGCGGTAATTTGTAGCATGTGTAACAGTGATGATAGTGGTAGTAACTTAGCAGAAACAATAAGGATAAATTCGTAGGCATTGGATCAGTGACTTGTTGGATGATATTCATCAAGTGATAGTTATAACCTAGGGCGATACGGCACTAGCTCCAGTTCATCGATATAATGTAGGCATGTATTCCATAAATAGTCATACGTGCTTTATTAATAGAACTTGCATGACATCTTTTGTCCTACCCTCCCATGGCGGCGGGGTCCATATTGGAAACTAAGGGATATTAAGGCCTCCTTTTAATAGAGAACCGTAACAAAGCATTAACACATAGTGAATACATGAACTCCTCAAACTACGGTCATCACCGGGAGTGGGCCCGGTTGTTGTCACTCCGGTGTTGCCGGATCATAACCATAGTAGATGACTATAACTTGCAAGATCGGATCTAAAACATGGATATAATGATGAATTCATAAACCGCCAATACTGCTGCGTTGTGAGCTCGGGCCTCGCTCTCAAGAACAAAATATTTTTCCTTGCTGTGATAATCAAAGAGAGCAGGCGCAGGCAAATATGTGTCCACAACATGTGATTGGTTAAACAAAAAATTATAAGTGAAGTTATCATCCCTTCCCTTGTGAATCTTATGCTCCATTAATGCATCAAAATCTAAATATCGAGTGGGTAGGATAGGGTCAAAGGGTAAAGGTGAAACACCCAGTCCTCGTGCTAAACGTGTGGCATAAATTCCACCATAGAACCAGCCACTTTTGGCGTTATGCTGAAGTCTACGAGCAACAATCGCTCCAAGGTTATAATTCCTTTCACCAGTGAGAGCGGTGTGAATGAGGCTCAAGTCTGGCGAACAAAGTATGTTGCAGTCTTGCTTGCCTACTATGTATTTCCCGTTAAATAATGCAAAATACTAGATTGTGGGAAAGTGAACACTTTTTATTCTTCCTAGTCTCGATCCTCTATTTTCACCGTAATAAAGGCTAGTCAAGAAGGTCTCATACTCAGCCATTGCTGGCTTAACAAGCGAACCCCAAAATGGAAGTTTGCAATGGTAAGTAAAATTTTCTAGTGGAATAGTAAATGTTTCATCATAAAGCATAAACAACACCCTAGACTCACGTGGAAAATATTTGAATCCTTTGACAAATGATTCAGTGAGAAGATGGCGTTGTTCACACTTATCTGAGAGGTAGGGACCGAGACCGGCATTGTGAACACATCGCTCAAATTTCTCCTTGATGCCCACTTGCATCATATACTCATCGCAAGGCCATAAGCATGTTTTGCTGGTAGCATCTCGCATGGAACTTTCACTTGATTCAACATAAGACTGGCAGACAGAACTATCACTAGAGGATGCCCCCGAGGATCGTATCCTCGAAGAACTCCTTCCAAATAGGTTCATCATGTCCGTGTACAATTTTCTGAAAATAAAAAATTTGGACTGACAAAAATTTGTCAACAAAACTTTGTAAGGTTGATAGCAACTACTAATAGGGATACATAGAGGCCATAGCAAGCATTCAAACAACTTAGAACACTAAGAATTCAACATGCAAGCACATCTACATTAGCACCAAGAGTAGCTAATTATTCAAAGTATAAACCACTAAAACAAAAACTAATTGGACAAATGGTGGAATCACATACCAAGCAACAATCTCCTGAAACAGTTTCGGAAATGGAGCTTCAAGCAAAGAGATCGAAAATGGCAGCAAAATAGCAAGAACACGGGAGAGAGAGTAAGAATGATTTTTTCTGGAGGTAGGTGACAATGTGGGCTAAAGAGATAAATGAGGGGCTCATGTGGGGACCACAACCCACCAGGGCGCGCCAGGGGGTGCTGGCATGCCCAGGTGGGTTGTGCCCACCTGGTGCACCCCCCTCTGGTTAATTTTGCACCAAAAATTCTTAAATATTCAAAAAAAATCATATAGAATTTTCAGGGCATTCTTAGAACTTTTATTTTTGGGCCATTTTTATTGCACGGAAAATTCAGAAAACAGACAAAACATGGCATTTTATTTTATTTAACTAATAAAAACAGAGAATAAAAAGTAGGGACAAAAAATAGTGCTTACTAAATTCATCAACTTCATACCATTCAAAAATGATTCATTAATAAGGTTGATCAAGTCTTATTAACAACCACTTTCGATTAGCATGAAACCGTAGAACTTTCGTAAATCACTATGTTACCTCAATGGGTATATGCATTTCCCAACAATAAGCATTTCATATTTCTTTTTGACAGTAGGTAGAGGTATTTGAAAAATTCCAATAGTGATTGTCGGAGATATTTCAATAACATTAATACCATTCACTTGGAATTTTTTCTTCAAAAAGTGCACCGTATGCTCATTACCATTGATATGAAAAGTGACCTTGCTTTTATTGCAATCAATAA
Organism: Triticum monococcum; assembly: GCA_034509565.1. NCBI lineage: Eukaryota > Viridiplantae > Streptophyta > Magnoliopsida > Poales > Poaceae > Triticum > Triticum monococcum. The sequence continues at coordinate 355,892,530 of CM067845.1, read as the reverse complement.
CAGCCCCTGCAGTATTCAAGAAGGGACTACCAAGGATAATCGACATGTTGTCGTCCTCAGGCATCTCAAGTATAACAAAGTCAGTCAAAATAGTAACATTATCAACAACAACGGGCACATCCTCACAGATACCGATAGGTATGGCAATTGATTTGTCGGCCATTTGCAAAGAAATTTCAGTAGGTGTGAGTTTATTCAAGTCAAGTCTTTTATATAAATAGAAAGGCATAACACTAACACCAGCTCCTAAATCACACAAAGCAGTTTTCACATAATTCTTTTTGATGGAGCAAGGTACAATTGGTATTCCCGGATCTCCAAGTTTATAGGTACTCCATCTTTTAAAGTATAATTAGCAAGCATAGTGGAGATTTCAGCTTCCGGTATTTTTCTCTTATTTGTGATGATGTCTTTCATATACTTTGCATATGGAGGCATTTTCAAGATATCAGTCAAGCAAGTACGCAAAAAGACTGGCCTCAGCATTTCAGCAACGCGTTCAAATTCTCCATCATCATTCTTTTTAGTTGACTTAGGTGGAAAAGGCATAGGTTTTTGAACCCATGGTTCTCTTTCTTTACCGTGTTTCCTAGCCACAATGTCTCTTTTATCATATCTTTTATTCTTAGGTTATGGGTTATCAAGATCAACAGGTGGTTCTATCTCAACATCATTATCTAGTTCTTTATCATTGGTTGGTTGAGAGTCTTCATGAACCTCATCATTATATTTTTCATTAGGTGAGTGTTCATTACCAGATTGAGTTTTAGCATCAGAGATACAAATTTCATTTTCATTATCAGGAGGTTTCTCTATTTCAGGTCCACTAGAAGTGTGCAAAGTCCTATCATTTTTCTTTTTCTTTTTCTTTATAGAAGTACTAGGTGCAGTAGTGTTAGCTCTTTGTGAATATTATTCAATTCTTTTAGGGTGTCCCTCTTGAGTCATTTTACTTCCTCTTGTTGCAACTCTAACAGCAAAGTCATGCATATTATGATTCATTTCATCTAGCAATTCTCTTTGAGATTTAGCAACTTGTTCTAGTTGAGTTTGAACCATAGAAGCATGTTTTCCAACACCTCTAACATCATTTGAGATTCTAAAGAACAAGTCACTCAAGCGAGCAATCATATCAGAAATATATTTCAATTGTTTCATAACATTTGCATTGAAGTGATCTTGTTTCCTAATGTAGTTTTCAAACTCATAAAGGCATTGACTAGGATGAATATTGAGAGGATTATCATTATCATTGAACTTCATAAGAGAATTTACCTCTACCACCTTAGGCATTGGTGGTGTATTAAGCCCATGTATTTCTTCAATAGGAGGTAAATTTTTAACATCCTCAGCTTTAATACCTTTTTCCTTCATAGATTTCTTTGCCTCTTGCATATCTTCAGGACTGAGATATAATATACCCCTCTTCTTCGGAGTGGTTTAGGTGGTGGTTCAGGAATAGTCCAATCATCATAATTTTTCAATATGTTATTCAATAATTCTTTAGCTTGTCCAACAGTTTGTTCCCTGAAAATACAACCAGCACAACTATCTAGGAAGTCCCTAGAAGCATCGGTTAGTCCATTATAGAAGATATCAAGTATTTCATTTTTCTTAAGAGGATGATTTGGCAAAGAATGAAGTAACTGGCAAAGCCTCCCCCAAGCTTGTGGGAGACTCTCTTCTTTAGTTTGCACAAAGTTAAATATTTCATGTAAGGCAGCTTGTTTCATATGAGCAGGAAAATATTTTTCAGAGAAGTAATAAACCATATCCTAGGGACTACGCACACAACCACGAGCAAGAGTATTGTACCAAGCTTTAGCATCACCCTTTAATGAGAAAGGAAATAATTTGAGAATAAAGTAATAACGAGTTTTCTCATCATGTGTAAAAAGGTTGGCTATGTCATTCAACTTAGTAAGATGTGCCATAACAGTTTCAGTTTCATAACCATGGAAAGGATTAGATTCAACCAAAGTAATTAACTCTGGGTCAACATAGAATTCATAATTCTTATCATTAATAAAGATAGGTGAAGTTGCAAACTTAGGATCACATTTCGTTCTAGCATTCAGAGATTTTTCTTTATACTTGTGTAGTAATTTCTCTAGATCATCTCTATCATTGCAAGCAAGAATATCTCTAGTTGCTTCTTCACTCATAACATAATCTTTCGGTATCTTAGGCAATTCATATCTCAGAAGGCTAGTTCTAGCAAGTGTTTCAGGACTTTCAGTTTCAAGCTCATCATCAGATTCAACAACATCATGTTGTATAACTTTAGAAATTTGTTTATCAAGAAATTCACTAAGTGGCACATCATCATTATCAAGCAAGGTACTAGCATCATCATAAGCATCATTCATAGTAGAAGTAGCATCATCAATAACTTGCGACATATCAGGATTAATAGCATGTGGTGGTGTTGCAAGCTTACTCATAACAGAAGGTGAATCTAAAGCAGAAATGGATGGCAGTTCCTTACCTCCCCTCGTCTTAGAGGGATAAATCTTAGTCTTTGGATCCTTCAGATTCTTCATAGTGATAATATGATAATAATATCAAGTGACTCAACAAATATAGCTATGCTCCCCGGCAACGGCGCCAAAAAAAGGTCTTGATAACCCACAAGTATAGGGGATCGCAACGGTTTTCGAGGGTAGAGTATTCAACCCAAATTTATAGATTCGACACAAGAGAAGCCAAAGAATATTTGAGGGTATTAGGACCTGAGTTGTCAATTCAACCACATGTGGAGGTTAATTATCTGCAGCAATATGATCAGTAGCAAAATAGTTTGATAGTTTTGATAGTAGTGACAGTAGCAACAGTAACAAGAACAGTGATAGCAGTAATTTGTAGCAAGTGTAATCGTGATCATAGCAGTAGTAACTTAGCAGAAACAATAAGGATAAATTCGTAGGCATTGGATCGGTGACTTGTTGGATGATATTAACCTAGGGCGATATGGCACTAGCTCCAGTTCATCGATATAATGTAGGCATGTATTCCGTAAATAGTCATACGCGCTTTATTAAAAGAACTTGCATGCCATCTTTTGTCCTACCCTCCCGTGGCATCGGGGTCCATATTGGAAACTAAGGGATATTAAGGCCTCCTTTTAACAGAGAACAGGAACAAAGCATTAACACATAGTGAATACATGAACTCCTCAAACTACGGTCATCACCAGGAGTGGGACCGGTTGTTGTCACTCCGGGGTTGCCTGATCATAACCGTAGTAGGTGACTATAACTTGCAAGATTGGATCTAAAACATGGATATAATAATGAATTCATAAACGGTTCAGATCTGAAATCATGGCACCCAGGCCCAAAGTAACAAGCATTAAGCATAGCAAAGTCATAGCAACATCAATCTAAGAACGTAGTGGATACTAGGGATCAGGCCCTAACAAAACTAACTCGATTGCATGATGAATCTCATCCAACTCGTCACCGACCAGCAAGCCTACGAAGGAATTACTCCCTCTTGGTGGGGAGCATCATGGAATTGGCGATGGAGAAGGGCTGGTGATGACGAAGAACAAAGATCCCCCTCTCTGGAGCCCTAAATGGACTCCAGATCTACCCTCCTGAGGAAGAACAGGGCCTAATGGTGGCTTCGTCTTGTGGATCATGTTAATTTTTTCTCCCTGATTTTTTTTGGGAATATGTGAATTTATAGTATCAGGGGGGTCGTCGGCGGGGCCACCAGGTGGGTACAACCCACCTAGGCGCCAGGAGAGGGGGCGCCTTGGTGGGTTGTTTCCACCTAGGGGCCCCTCTCTCTAGTGGGTCTTGGCTCCAGAAATTCTTATTATTGGTATAAAAATCCTCAAAAAGTTTCGTTCCATTCCGAGAACTTTTATTTCTGCACAAAAACAAGACCATGGTAGTTCTGCTGAAAACAGCGTCAGTCCGGGGTTAGTTTCATTCAAATCATGCAAATTAGAGTCCAAAACAAGAGGAAAAGCGTGAGAAAAATTAGATACATTGGAGATGTCAACTCCCCCAAGCTTAAACCTTTGCTTGTTCTCAAGCAATTCAGTTGATAAACTGAAAGTGAGAAAGATAAACTTTTACGAACTCTTTTGCTCTTGTTTGCATAAATAAGCTTAAACAGCACCCAGGTTTTCAGCCAACACTATAAATAACCATGTCAACAATAACTCTTAAAGATTATAATGATTCATATCAATGACATAATCAACTAGCGAGCAATAATAAGATATCTCAAACAGCAACACGTTGTAAAAAAACCATGATATAATATGACAATAATGGTATCTCGCTAGCCCTTTCTGAGACCACAAAACATAAATGCAGAGCACCTCCGAAGTTCAAGTAGCGACTAAACATTGTAATTCATGGTAGAAAAGATCCAGTCATGATGCACCCAACATTAGCTATACACAATACATGAATCATGACTGCTGTGCTATACTTAGTTTCTGGCGCTTGTTTATAGAAGGTGATTACACAACATAAAAGTAAATAGAAAGTCCCTTCGCAGAGAGAAGCAGTTATTTGCAGAGGTGCCAGAGTTTAGTTTTTAAAATAGAGATAAATGATATTTTGAGACATGCACCCTTCTCATTCACTTCACGACCATCAGTTATCAACATCTTCCATGCTAAGCATGCTAGTGGCGGTTCCCAAGCGGAAAGTAAAGGTTTTGACTCCATTGGAAGTTTTTGTTTGATTATTCAAGAGATGAACTATTTTTGTATTTTGCAGTTTGGGACTGGGCATCCCTATTACCGCCCATTTCCTTGTGCGATGGCAAGTGAATAAACACTCGACCTGAGGATAACATGCTTAGCATGAAAGATATCAACAACCTCCTGTCATTCGATGAATGATCCACGCACACAAAACGAATAATTTTTTAGAAGTTTTTAGAGGTGGCACATGCAAATTTACTTAGGACGGCAGGGTAATACCGTATATAGGTAGGTATGGTGGACTCATCTGGAATAACTTTGGATTCAAGGTTTTTGATGTACAAGTAGAATTCTCACTTAGTACAGGCGAAGGCTAGCAATTTAAGATTGGGAAGCGGCCAGCTAGAGAGCAACAACGATCATAACCAGGCATTATGCATAAGTAACATTCGACACTAGCATGAGTAGGATATGAGCACCATGAACATAAATATTATAGAGGCTATGTTGGATTTGATTCAATTACATACATCAACATGTACCAAGTCAAGCCACTCGAACATTCAGAGGAGGATACCATATCATCATACTACATCACAATCATTTTATCGCTATGTTGATATCCAAGATAAAACATTATCTGGCATGAGAAACTATACTCTCTAATTCTCATTTCAAACATGTTTAATCATAACAGGCTGAATCATGGGCACTAGGTTAAACATATTTACACAGATAAGACAAGTCGAGTTCATACCAGTTTCTCCTTGCCACGGCCAGCTCATCGAATATCGTCATTATTGCCTTTCACTTGCACGACCGAATGATATGAAAATAATAATAGTGCAAGAGTGCCATGGACTAAGCTGGAATCTGCAAACATTTTATTCAACGGGAGAAGATAAGGTAAAATGGGCTCTTATTAGTTCAACAGTTATTCATATGAGAGCCACTCAACATTTTCATCATGGTCTTCTCCTCGGTACAACTCGAATAAAAGAAAAGAAATTCAGAGAAACACACTGAAATATTTTTGGAGTTTTTGGTTTTCTTCAACAAGCAAACAAAAACGAGAAAAACTATTTACACGGGAAAGCTTCCAACAAGCAAAAGAAGAACAAGGAAATCTTTTTGGATTTTCTTTTTAGTACTACTACTAAGCATGCATAGAAAGTAAATTACTAAAACTAATTTTTCTGGTTTTTCTAAAGTTTTTCAAACACACAAGAAGAAAGCAAAAAAAATCTAAGCATGGATGATACAATGAAAAAGTGTGAACACCGACAGATAGAATGATATGTGAGCATGAATATAATGTCGGTGAGAAACACGTACTCCCCCAAGCTTAGGCTTTTGGCCTAAGTTGGTAATCAATCAGTAGCCTGGAGGGTAGTAGTCGGCATGGTAGCTCACGGAGGCTCTCGGTGCGGAGGCCTCAGCACGTCGTGCCGCCAATACTGCTGCGTTGTGAGCTCGGGCCTTGCTCTCAAGAACAAAATATCTTTCCTTGTTGTGATAATCAAAGAGAGCAGGTGCAGGAAAATATGTGTCCACTACATGTGATTGGTTAAACAACAAATTATAAGTGAAGTTATCAGCCCTTCCCTTGAGAATCTTATCCTCCTTTAATGCATCAAAATCTAAATATCGAGTGTGTAGGATAGGGTCAAAGGGCAAAGGTGAAACACCCAGTCCTCATGCTAAACGCGTGGCATAAATTCCACCATAGAACCAGCCACTTTTGGCGTTATGCTGAAGTCTACGTGCAACAATCGCTCCAAGGTTATAATTCCTTTCACCAATGAGAGCGGTGTGAATGAGGCTCAAGTCTAGCAAACAAAGTATGTTGCGGTGTTGCTTGCCTACTATGCATTTCCTGTTAAATAATGCAAAATACTGGATTGCGGGAAAGTGAACACTTTTTATTCTTCCTTGTCTCACTCCTCTATTTTCACCGTAACAAAGGCTAGTCAAGAAGGTCTCATACTCAGCCTTTGCTGGCTCATCAAGCGAACCCCAAAATGGAAGTTTGCAATGGTAAGCAAAATTTTCTAGTGGAATAGTAAATGATTCATCATAAAGCATAAACGACACCCTAGACTCACGTGGAAAATATTTAAATCCTTTGACAAATGATTCAGTGAGAAGATGGCACTGTTCACACTTATCTGAGAGGTAGGGACCGAGACCGGCATTGTGAACATATTGCTCAAATTCCTCCTTGATGCCCACCTGCATCATATACTCATCGCAAGGCCATAAGCATGTTTTGGTGGCAGCATCTCGTGTGGAACTTTCACTTGGTTCAACGTAAGACTGGCGGGTAGAACTGTCACTAGAGGATCCCCCCGAGGATCGTCTCCTCGAAGAACTCCTTCCAAATAGGTTCATCAAGTCCGCGTAAAATTTTATGAAAATAAAAAAATTGGAGTGACAAAAATTTGTCAACAAAACTTTGTAAGATTGATAGCAACTACTAATAGGGATACATTGAGGCCATAGCAAGCATTCAAACGACTTAGAACACTAACAATTCAACATGCAAGCACATCTACAGCAGCACCAAGAGTAGCTAATTATTCAAAGTATAAACCACTAAAACAAAAACTAATTGGACAAATGGTGGAGTCACATGCCAAGCAACAATCTCCCGAAACATTTTCGGAAATGGAGCTTCGAGCAAAGAGATCGAAAATGGCAGCAAAATGAGCAAGAACACGGGAGAGAGAGCAAGAGTGATTTTTTTCTGGAGGTAGGTGACAATGTGGGCTAAAGAGATAAGTGAGGGGGCCCACATGGGGACCACAACCCCCCAGGGCACGCCAGGGGGTGCTGGCACGCCCAGGTGGGTTGTGCCCACCTGGTGCACCCCCCCCCCCCCCCCCCCTCTGATTATTTTTGCACCAAAAATTCTTAAATATTCAGAAAAAAATCATATAAAATTTTCAGGGAATTCTGAAAACTTTTATTTCTGGGTCATTTTTATTGCATGGAAAATTCAGAAAACAGACAAAACATGGCATTTTATTTTATTTAACTAACAAAAACAGACAATAAAAAGTAGGGACAGAAAGTAGTGCTTACTAAATTCATCAACTTCATACCGTTCAAAAATGATTCATTAATAAGGTTGATCACACCTTATTAACAACCACTTTCGATTAGCATGAAACCGAAAAACTTTCACAAGTCACTAAGTTACCTCAATGGGGATATGCATTTGCCTAACAATAAGCATTTCATATTTCATTTTGATAGTAGGTAGAGGTATTTGAAAACTTCCAATAGTGATTGTCAGAGATTTTTCAATAACATTAATACCATTCACTTGGAATTGCTTCTTCGAAAAGTGAACCGTATGCTCATTACCATTGATATGAAAAGTGATCTTGATTTTATTGCAATCGATAACAGCCCCTGCAGTATTCAAGAAGGGTCTACCCAGTATAATCGACATGTTGTCGTCCTCGGGCATCTCAAGTATAGCAAAGTCAGTCAAAATAGTAACATTAGCAACAACAACGGGCACATCCTCACAGATACCGATAGGTATGGCAGTTGATTTGTCAGCTATTTGCAAAGAAATTTCAGTAGGTGTGAGTTTTTTCAAGTCAAGTCTTTTATATAAAGAGAAAGGCATAACACTAAAACCAGCTCCTAAATCACACAAAGCAGATTTCACATAATTCTTTTTGATGGAACAAGGTATAGTTGGTATTCCTGGATCTCCAAGTTTTTTAGGTACTCCATATTTAAAAGTATAATTAGCAAGCATAGTGGAGATTTCAGCTTCCACTATTTTTCTCTTATTTGTGATGATGTCTTTCATATACTTTGCATAAGGAGGCATTTTCAAGAAATCATTCAAGCGAGTACGCAAAAAGACTGGCCTCGGCATTTCAGCAAAGCGTTCAAATGCTTCATCATCATTCTTTTTAGTTTACTTCGGTGGAAAAGGCATAGGTTTTTGAACCCACGGTTCTCTTTCTTTACTGTGTTTCCTAGCCACAAAGTCTCCTTTATCATATTCTTTTATTCTTAGGTTGTGGGTTATCAAGATCAACAGGTGGTTCTATCTCAACATCATTATCTGGTTCTTTATCATTGGTTGGTTGAGGGTCTTCATGAACCTCATCATTATCTTTTTCATCAGGTGAGTGTTCATTACCAGATTGAGTTTCAGCATCAGAGATAGAAATTTCATTTTCATTATCAGGAGGTTTCTCTATTTCAGGTCCACTAGAAGTGTGCAAAGTCCTATCATTTTTCTTTTTCTTTATAGCCGGCCCGGGTCAGACTCTTTGTGAATCTTATTCAATTCTTTGGTGTCCCTTAGGATAAAGTGGTTCCTGAGTCATTTTACCTCCTCTAGTTGCAACTCTAACGGCAAAGTCATGCATATTATGATTCATTTCATCAAGCAATTCTCTTTGATATTTAGCAACTTGTTCTACTTGAGTTTGAACCATAGAAGCATGTTTTCCAACACCTCTAACATCATTTGAGATTCTAAATAACAAGTCACTCAAGCGAGCAATCATATCAGAAATATATTTCAATTGTTTCATAACATTTGCATTGAAGTGATCTTGTTTCCTAATGTAGTTTTCAAACTCATAAAGGCATTGACTATGATGCATAGTGTGAGGATTATCATTATCGTTGAACTTTATAAGAGAATTTACCTCTACAACCTTAGGCATTGGTGGTGTATTAAGCCCATCTATTTCTTCTATAGGAGGTAAATTTTTAACATCCTCAGCTTTAATACCTTTTTCCTTCATAGATTTCTTTGCCTCTTGCATATCTTCAGGACTGAGATATAATATACCCCTCTTCTTCAAAGTGGGTTTAGGCAGTGGTTTAGGAATAGTCCAATCATCATAATTTTTCAATATGTTATTCAATAATTCTTCAGCTTGTCCGACAGTTTGTTCCCTGAAAACACAACCAGCACAACTATCTAGGAAGTCCCTAGAAGCATCGGTTAGTCGATAATAGAAGATATCAAGTATTTCATTTTTCTGAAGAGGATGATCAGGCAAAGCATTAAGTAACAGGCAAAGCCTTCCCCCAAGCTTGTGGGAGACTCTCTTCTTTAGTTTGCACAAAGTTAAATATTTCCTGTAAGGCAGGTTGTTTCATATGAGCAGGAAATTTTTTTCCAGAGAAGTAATAAACCATATCCCGGGGACTACGCATACAACCAGGAGCAAGAGTATTGTACCAAGCTTTAGCATCACCCTTTAATGATAAAGGAAATAATTTGAGAATAAAGTAATAACGAGTTTTATCATCATGTGTAAAAGGGTGGCTATGTCATTCAACTTAGTAAGATGTGCCACAACAATTTCAGTTTCATAACCATGGAAAGAATCAGATTCAACCAAAGTAATTAACTCTGGGTCGACAGAGAATTCATAGTCCTTATCATCAATAAGATAGGTGAAGTTGCAAACTTAGGATCACATTTCATTCTATTATTCAGAGATTTTTCTTTATACTTGTGTACTAATTTCTCTAGATCATCTCTATCATTGCAAGCAAGAATATCTCTAGTTGCTTCTTCACTCATAACATAACCTTCCGGTATCTTAGGCAATTCATATCTAGGAAGGCTAGTTCTAGCAGGTGTTTCAATTGTTTCAGTTTCAAGCTCATCATCAGATTCAACAACATCATGTTGTATAACTCTAGCAATTTGTTTATCAAAATTTTACCAAGTGGCACATCATCATTATCAAGCAAGGTACTAGCATCATCATAAGCATCATTCATAGTAGAAGTAGCATCATCAATAACTTGCGACATATCAGGATTAATAGCATGTGGTGGTGTTGCAAGCTTACTCATAACAGAAGGTGAATCTAAAGCAGAACTGGATGGCAGTTCCTTACATCCCCACGTCTTAGAGGTATAAATCTTAGTATTTGGATCCTTCAGATTCTTCATAGTGATAATATGATAATAATCCCAAGTGACTCAACAAATATTGTTATGCTCCCCGGCAACGGCGCCAGAAAAAGGTCTTGATAACCCACAAGTATAGGGGATCGCAACAGTTTTCAAGGGTAGAGTATTCAACCCAAATTTGTAGATTCGACACAAGGGGAGCCAAAGAATATTTGAAGGCATTAGTAGCTGAGTTTTCAATTCAACCATGCCTAGAGATTAATTATCTGCAGCAATATGATCAGTAGCAAAGTAGTTTGATAGTTTCGATAGTAGTGACAGTAGCAACAATAACAGGAACAGTGATAGCAGTAATTTGTAGCAAGTGTAACAGTGATGATATCAGTAGTAACTTAGCAGAAACAATAAGGATAAATTCGTAGGCATTGGATCGGTGACTTGTTGGATGATATTAACCTAGGGCGATATGGCACTAGCTCCAGTTCATCGATATAATGTAGGCATGTATTCCGTAAATAGTCATACGCGCTTTATTAAAAGAACTTGCATGCCATCTTTTGTCCTACCCTCCCGTGGCATCAGGGTCCATATTGGAAACTAAGGGATATTAAGGCCTCCTTTTAACAGAGAACAGGAACAAAGCATTAACACATAGTGAATACATGAACTCCTCAAACTACGGTCATCACCAGGAGTGGGACCGGTTGTTGTCACTCCGGGGTTGCCTGATCATAACCATAGTAGGTGACTATAACTTGCAAGATTGGATCTAAAACATGGATATAATAATGAATTCATAAACGGTTCAGATCTGAAATCATGGCACCCGGGCCCAAAGTAACAAGCATTAAGCATAGCAAAGTCATAGCAACATCAATCTAAGAACGTAGTGGATACTAGGGATCAGGCCCTAACAAAACTAACTCGATTGCATGATGAATCTCATCCAACTCGTCACCGACCAGCAAGCCTACGAAGGAATTACTCCCTCTTGGTGGGGAGCATCATGGAATTGGCGATGGAGAAGGGCTGGTGATGACGAAGAACAAAGATCCCCCTCTCCGGAGCCCTAAATGGACTCCAGATCTACCCTCCTGAGGAAGAACAGGGCCTAATGGTGGCTTCGTCTTGTGGATCGTGTTAATTCTTTCTCCCTGATTTTTTTTGGGAATATGTGAATTTATAGTATCAGGGGGGTCGTCGGCGGGGCCACCAGGTGGGTACAACCCACCTAGGCGCCAGGAGAGGGGGCGCCTTGGTGGGTTGTGTCCACCTAGGGGCCCCTCTCTCTAGTGGGTCTTGGCTCCAGAAATTCTTATTATTGGTATAAAAATCCTCAAAAAGTTTTGTTCCATTCCGAGAACTTTTATTTCTGCACAAAAACAAGACCATGGTAGTTCTGCTGAAAACAGCGTCAGTCCGGGGTTAGTTTCATTCAAATCATGCAAATTAGAGTCCAAAACAAGAGGAAAAGCGTGAGAAAAATTAGATACATTGGAGATGTCAACTCCCCCAAGCTTAAACCTTTGCTTGTTCTCAAGCAATTCAGTTGATAAACTGAAAGTGAGAAAGATAAACTTTTACGAACTCTTTTGCTCTTGTTTGCATAAATAAGCTTAAACAGCACCCAGGTTTTCAGCCAACACTATAAATAACCATGTCAACAATAACTCTTAAAGATTATAATGATTCATATCAATGACATAATCAACTAGCGAGCAATAATAAGATATCTCAAACAGCAACACGTTGTAAAAAAACCATGATATAATATGACAATAATGGTATCTCGCTAGCCCTTTCTGAGACCACAAAACATAAATGCAGAGCACCTCCGAAGTTCAAGTAGCGACTAAACATTGTAATTCATGGTAGAAAAGATCCAGTCATGATGCACCCAACATTAGCTATACACAATACATGAATCATGACTGCTGTGCTATACTTAGTTTCTGGCGCTTGTTTATAGAAGGTGATTACACAACATAAAAGTAAATAGAAAGTCCCTTCGCAGAGAGAAGCAGTTATTTGCAGAGGTGCCAGAGTTTAGTTTTTAAAATAGAGATAAATGATATTTTGAGACATGCACCCTTCTCATTCACTTCACGACCATCAGTTATCAACATCTTCCATGCTAAGCATGCTAGTGGCGGTTCCCAAGCGGAAAGTAAAGGTTTTGACTCCATTGGAAGTTTTTGTTTGATTATTCAAGAGATGAACTATTTTTGTATTTTGCAGTTTGGGACTGGGCATCCCTATTACCGCCCATTTCCTTGTGCGATGGCAAGTGAATAAACACTCGACCTGAGGATAACATGCTTAGCATGAAAGATATCGACAACCTCCTGTCATTCGATGAATGATCCACGCACACAAAACGAATAATTTTTTAGAAGTTTTTAGAGGTGGCACATGCAAATTTACTTAGGACGGCAGGGTAATACCGTATATAGGTAGGTATGGTGGACTCATCTGGAATAACTTTGGATTCAAGGTTTTTGATGTACAAGTAGAATTCTCACTTAGTACAGGCGAAGGCTAGCAATTTAAGATTGGGAAGCGGCCAGCTAGAGAGCAACAACGATCATAACCAGGCATTATGCATAAGTAACATTGGACACTAGCATGAGTAGGATATGAGCACCATGAACATAAATATTATAGAGGCTATGTTGGATTTGATTCAATTACATACATCAACATGTACCAAGTCAAGCCACTCGAACATTCAGAGGAGGATACCATATCATCATACTACATCACAATCATTTTATCGTTATGTTGATATCCAAGATAAAACATTATCTGGCATGAGAAACTATACTCTCTAATTCTCATTTCAAACATGTTTAATCATAACAGGCTGAATCATGGGCACTAGGTTAAACATATTTACACAAACAAGACAAGTCGAGTTCATACCAGTTTCTCCTTGCCACGGCCAGCTCATCGAATATCGTCATTATTGCCTTTCACTTGCACGACCGAATGATATGAAAATAATAATAGTGCAAGAGTGCCATGGAACACTTTGTGTGCTACCAAACGTCACAACATAACTGGGTGATTATAAAGGTACTCTACAGGTGTCTCCAAAGGTACATGTTAGGTTGACGTATTTCGAGATTAGGATTTGTCACTCCGATCGTCGGAGAGGTATCTCTGGGCCCTCTCGGTAATGCACATCACTTAAGCCTTGCAAGCATTACAACTAATGAGTTAGTTGCGAGATGATGTATTACGGAACGAGTAAAGAGACTTGCCGGTAACGAGATTGAACTAGGTATTGGATACCGACGATCGAATCTCGGGCAAGTAACATACCGATGACAAAGGGAACAACGTATGTTGTTATGCGGTCTGACCGATAAAGATCTTCGTAGAATATGTAGGAGCCAATATGGGCATCCAGGTCCCGCTATTGGTTATTGACCGGAGACGTGTATCAGTCATGTCTACATTGTTCTCGAACCGTAGGGTCCGCACGCTTAACGTTACGATGACAGTTATTATGAGTTTATGCATTTTGATGTACCGAAGTTAGTTCGGAGTCCCGGATGTGATCACGGACATGACGAGGAGTCTCGAAATGGTCGAGACATAAAGATTGATATATTGGACGGCTATATTCGGACACCGGAAGTGTTCCGGGTGATTTCGTAGAAAACCGGAGTACCGGAAGGGTTACCGGAACCCTCCGAGGAAGTAATGGGCCCTATTGGGCCTTAGGGGAGAGAGAGGGCTGCGGCCTAGGAGGTGCCCCCCCCACATGGGGAGTCCGAATTGGACTAGGGAGGGGGGCGTGGCCCCTCTTTCCCTCTCCCTCTCCCCCTCTTTCCTTCCCCCTTAGGGTTTCCTAATTGGATTAGGAAAGGGGAGTCCTACTCCCACTAGGAGGAGGACTCCCCCTCCCCTTGGCGCGCCCCATAGGGCCGGCCGGCCTCCCCCTTGCTCCTTTATATACGGGGGCAGGGGGCACCCTAGGACACACAAGTTGATCTTTGAGATCGTTCCTTAGCCATGTGCGGTGCCCCCTGCCACCATATTCCACCTCGATCATATCGTTGTAGTGCTTAGGCGAAGCCCTGCGTCGGTAGAACATCAAGATCGTCACCACGCCGTCGTGCTGACGGAACTCCTCCCCGAAGCTTTGCTGGATCGGAGCCCGGGGATCGTCATCGAGCTGTACGTGTGCCAAGAACTCGGAGGTGCTGGAGTAACGGTGCTTGGATCGGTCGGATCGGGAAGAAGACGTACGACTACTTCCTCTATGTTGTGTCAACGCTTCCGTTGCGATCTACAAGGGTACGTAGATCATGCTCTTCCCCTCGTTGCTATGCATCAGCATGATCTTGCGTGTGCGTAGGAAATTTTTTGAAATTACTACGTTCCCCAACAGGAGGCCCAACACGTGTCTACAAGAATAAAGTTGCATAGTAGACATCAGCGAGCTGCCATCCAGCAACACCACGGGAGCGGAGTGCAGGGGAGTGGGGGAGGGCAGGGGCGAACCGCCCCCAGGGGGCCCCGGCAGGAGGGCGCGATGGGGGAGACTCGGCCGTTGGTGAAGCCACCAACCCCAGGGGCTGCTCGTCCGGGCCCGGATGCGACGCGTCGTGCGCAGGGGTGGAGCAGGGAGAGCGCAGCGAAGATGCTGGGAGAACGAGGAGGCCGACGCTGGATATGTCGCTTATCTCGGCCGAGGAGGTGGGAGAGGCAGCCGGCAGCGTGGCTGGCACCGTTCCGTCAGAGGGGTCCAGCGCGTGCGACCGACCCGCGCCCGCACCCCCACGGCTCGGAGGAGGGTCAGAGGGGTCCGTGAGGGGGAACAGCTGTGCCCCGAGCACTCGTCGTCGTCGTTCGGGTCCTCGTGGCGGGAGGTGTCGTGGTTCTAAGTCTGACAGTAATGTAGGGGGGGTAAGTATGGAGAGGTAAGATCTTAGCTATGGAGAAGTTGTAAGCACACGAGGTTTACGAGTTCAGGCCCTTCTCGGAGGAAGTAATAGCCCTACGTCTCGGAGCCCGGAGGCGGTTGACTGGATTATGCGCGTATGGTTTACAAGGGTGTGAACCCTTTACACTGAGGAGGGGGTGGCTTATATAGAGTTTGCCGGCCCCTCCGGCCCTCAGTTATGCAGGGTTTTAAATACATTAAGGTCGAGCGTTACTGGTAACGCCCCTAATAAAGTGATATGATGACCATAAAGGCTACTTAATAACCGACCATTAGCATGCGGAGTGCCTTTAGGTCTCCTGGCCGTCGAGTGGTTTGGTCTTGGTCGAGTGATCGCTTCTTGGTCGAGTGTCTTCGAGTCTGTCGAGTGGAACACCTCCAAGTCGATTGAAAGGTGATTTCTTCTAGAGATGTCCTTGGGTAGGGCAGTTTGGACAGGTCCATGACCCTATCCTAGGTACATAGCTTCGTCATTAGCCCCCGAATGGATCGAGGTTTGAGTGGGGAAGGAGTTGAGAATTTTCCCGACTCATTTTTCATGCCATGAGCATATCTGGTTTCGGATCAATGAATCCTGAGTGATGACAGCAACTTCCTTTCAGTTGCCTTGATCCATTCTTAGCTTTTTGTCGAGTGAGTTTCTTTACTTAAAAGGCTCCGAGTGACGGTGCGGAGGAGATCTTCGGTCTGACAAGTTGTTCTGCTGCCCGCAGATTTCGTAGGATCCGAATTTTGGGAAGCGTGCGGGACGGGGGAAGCCGCAGTAATCGGATGGGATAGAGCGGAGCCGCCTCGATCCCCGCGCCACCTTTTTCGCCATGTATCATGCGCGCGATTGTTACAGGATTTGACAGGGCCACCCGGGCCTACCAGTCAGCCACTCGGAAGCGGCCTCATATAAGGCATTGGACCGGGGTCTCTTCGAATAGTGCGTCCCCATTATCTCTTCTTCGCTTCACGCTCCCTCGCCGCGCTCGCTCTTGCCCCAGCGCCACGCTCCATACGCGTTTCGCCGGCGACGATGGGGAAGGAGAAGACGGCGGCTCTAGAGCGGGCGAAGAAGGCGATGGCGAGGTCGAAGGGGAAGGCGACCAGTCGGGGTGGATCCTCCTCGCGAACCGGCCTGCCGAAGGGCTGGATCCAGGGCGACTGGATCCGCTCAACGATCACCCAAGAAGACCTCGACGACCTAGCCGAAGGAGGGCTGATCCCCTATGAATCGGCGCGGCTCCTGGGGAAGGAATCCGAGCCGCAACCTCGGGAGGGTGAGCGCGTTCTCCTTGCCACCCACGTCGACCGTGGATTTTCCCTGCCTCCTCACCCTTTCTTTCGGGGATTTCTGAACTTCTTTGGGGCAACTCCACCACTTCACTCCCAACACAATCATTTATCTCGCCGCTTTTGTTTCTTTGTGTGAGAATTTCTTGGGTTGTCGGCCTCACTAGGGCCTTTTCAAGCACATTTTCACTTGTCGCTCCCAGACAGTGAAAAAATCTAATCCGAGTGACGAGAGGACTCAAGTGATTCAGATGTGTGGGGGTTTTGGTGTCCATGTGAGAGGGAAAATCTCCTTTCCGGCCATGATTCTTCCTGACTCAGTTCACGGATGGCAGTCGACCTGGTTTTACTGCAAAGACCAGTCGACGCAAAGGCAGTCGACTAGCCTCCCTCCTTTCACCATGGACCGAGTGAGGAAACCCTCCCCTTTGAAGGTGCTCCCAGAGGAGAAGGCGCAGGTGAGGGTGCTGGTAGAGCGAGTGGTCCAGCTTATCCGTGACGGGGTCACTGGTATGGATCTCTTGGAGCTCTTCCTTCAGCAGCGCATCCAGCCTCTTCAAGCCCGAGACCATCGGATGTGGATCTATTTGGGTCTTGAAGACTCCATTCGGATTCACCCGGAGGAGGTCGATGACGACACACTAGAGAAGTGGCTGTCGAGCATGACCGGAAACAAGGACAACCCCAGGGGAGCCAGGAGAGTTCCTCCACTCGACCAGTCTCATGTACCAGAGAAGGTCCGATTCTGAGTTTTTGTTTGTAATCTGAATTCACTCGCACAGCTGCCTATACTGAGTCGACTGACTCTGTTCTTCCTGCTTTCTTTCAGGCCATTATTGAAATGTATTCAATGCCCAATGGAGAGCAAGAGCAGGACCCGGAAGGAGAAGCGAGCGGCGGCGACAGTGGCGAATGGGAGTCTGACGGTAGAGGAGACGAGGAAAGCAACAATCCAAGTGACGAAGAAGAAGTCGAGTCGCCTCCTCGCAGGGAGAGGCGGTCCAAACTTGACCAAGAACGACCGAGCGCCCGTGAAAAGGCGATTGCTCAAGCTGGTCAGTCTTTAAAGCGTCCTCGGACCTCTTCGCCAACTCTGACTGAAAAAACGTCAAAGTATCCCAAAGTCGCAGAGCCGAAGCTTCGGAAGGCGTTGCCGAAGATTAAGATTGACATCCCCATCGCTTCCGCATGAGTGTCTTCCTTCATATTTACTCGACACTCTGTGCCGTTTGTTTTTCTTGTTTTAACCGGACGAACTTTGGAACTGTCAGCGCTGCTACTTCCGGGACCTCAGCTTACAGGGACGATGATGAGGTGATGGATGATGCGGTCACTTCTAATCTGGGTATGATTTCTGCCATATTGTCTTTATTTTGGTCGATTCAACTGCAATGTGTACCATTGGGTGATGTGATTTTGTCGATTGAACTTTGAACACCCCCTAAAATTATTGACCTCCCTGATGATGATGTTGATGAAGAGCCCGGGAGGCCTTTGACGAGGAAAAATAGGCAAGCTCCTGCGAGCGAGGTGCCACAATCGACGCCGATGGCGGAGCCAGTCGTTCAGGATGCTGGCGATGCCAATCGGGGCTCTGTTACCTTTGTCGTGCCATTGTCGAGTGCCTTGCCTTCCTCGCCGACTGCTCAGGCCCCTGTCGATCCGCCTTCAGTTTTTGTGACCCATCATGTCCCAGAGGACGAGGTGAATGCTACCAGGGAAGCCATACGCCAGGCGGGCATTATGATGGAGAAGATGAAGACGGTGCGGGACACCAGCCAAGCCGCCTACGATGCCAGCTCGGCTCTCCAGAGCAACGTTCAGGTTAGTTGGTCGCCGCTTGTTCTGTTAGGATATGCTATCTGAAGACTCTTTCCGAAAATCTTTGCATCTGTACACCCACTGGGTGCGTCGATTGAATTTTTGAACTAGTGGGGGCACGCTAAGTGCACCCACTGGGTGTAGTCCCCGAGACTACGGTGGACTGCTGGCAGTCGACTATAGTCTTTGCATTTTGTCGAGTGTAAACCGAACTGGTAGTTTGTCTCTTCCACTCGATCTGGTCGAGTGGGGTCAGAACCGGTGGGGGCACGCCAAGTGCACCCACTGGGTGTAGTCCCCGAGACCGCGGTCGACTGCTGGCAGTCGACTTGGTCTGAGTTCTACTTTCTCTCCCTCTTTTTTTTGTTTTTTTTACTCCCTGCACTTGACTCCGGCGGGCCGGTCGAGTGGGATCAGAACCGGTGGGGGCACGCAAAGTGCACCCACTGGGTGTAGTCCCCGAGACTATGGTGGACTACGGGCAGTCGACCGTAGTCTTAGTACTTATTGTCTTTGTCGTTTCTCGCTGTAAAATAACTTCTCCCCTTTGATTTCAGAAATCTTGTGATCTTGGAGCTCGCTTTGCTGACTTGGAGAAACAGCAGATTCAACTAAACCTTGACTTGGAGCTGGCCAAGAAAGAGCTGCAAAAGGTCAAGGACAGCGCCACTAGTAAGACAAGTTTGTCGACTGGTCTGTCTTAGGCTTGAGTACCCTTCTGCTATTTCTGAATCAATCATCATTTCTTTGCAGAAAAACTGAGAGAAGCTCTGGCGAAGAAGGATCAGGATTTGGCTGCTGCTCGAAAGGAGGCTGACGACAGGACCGCTCTGGCTGAACAGAAACTGGCTTCGGTCGGCCAATTGGAAGAAGAGAATACCAAGCTGAAATTTGCTCTGAACGAAGCCAACAAGGAGTGCTCGCGCTGGAAGAAGGAGAACCTCAACCTGGGCGAGAAGATGGAAGGCATCTCTCGCAGGAGGGACGATCTGGAGAGCTATCTGAGGAGCCTTGCCAAGAAGTTGTTCATCAAGCTTGAAGGTGCACATTTTGTTCTGACTGATTTTTTTGTGTCGACTCAGCGTATGAAAATTGACTTATTCTTGGATCGTGAATGCAGAGTTTTGCCAGAACTTCGAGGAGGAGACTGGGCGGATCGAACCAGGTTTGGATCCAACCAATTCTCCCGTGAAAGATGAAACTGCCATGAATCTGCTCCGACTGGAATCCCGCATCGACGGTGTCGTGGACTACTTGGCTCGACTGAAGGTCGCCATGTCACGGATCGACCCAGCACTTTGGCCAGAGGCCACGCTCCAAAATGATCTTGAGTCCCTGATGACTCAACTTAACGAAATCCCTGACCGAGTGCAGGAGTGGAAGAAGTCTTCTGCCAGGTGTGGCGCTGATGTGGCTCTGTCTTTGGTTCGCGTCCATTGCAAGGAGGTGCGACAAGATAAGCTGGCAGCAATCAAGGTTGCCAACACCCAGAAGCATGACTTCCGATCTTTTATGCAGACTTTCATCGCTGCAGCCACTCGGATCGCCGACGGCGTCGACTTAGACGAGTTCGTCGAGCCTGCTAGTCCTCCTCCCGCGGAGTGAACAAACTTTTATGCCTCACCTTGAATTTGCCTCGGAATGCCAAGTGGTTTTTGTAACCGTTAAACTCTTTTGGGCTGAATGCCCGAGCACTTCGATCTGTGGTCCGGAACCTTTAGGATTTATCTGAACTTGGTTTATCGTTGAATATCTTCATGGATCCCCTGCTGAGTGAACCCGTTCTTTATTTGAGACAACTTTTGTATTTGTAGCATAGCTTCGAAGGAGAAGGAAGCAGTCGACCCGCGCCTTGTTGTCCTTGCGGGTTGGCGATGGAGTGCGCATTGTATTTGTGGCGAAGCTCCTCGAGAGAAGGTGGCAGTCGACCCGCACCTCGTTACTGCAGAGCGGGACGGAGCGCACATTGTATTTGTGGCGAAGCTCCCCAGGAGAAGGTGGCAGTCGACCCGCACCTCGTTACTGCAGAGCGGGATGGAGCGCACATTGTATTTGTGGCAAAGCTCCCCAGGAGAAGGTGGCAGTCGACCCGCACATCGTTACTGCAGAGCGGGATGGAGCGCACATTGTATTTGTGGCGAAGCTCCCCAGGAGAAGGTGGCAGTCGACCTGCACCTCGTCGTCCTTGAGGGTTGAGATGTGTTTCGTACTTAGGCGAGTACTGGACTGTAGCTAAGCCCCCGAGTGGGAGGTCTTCTCTCCACTCGATGGGATTTTTTAAATACTTAGGCGAGTACCAGACTGCAGCTAAGTCTCTGAGTAAGAAAACTTAGGCGAGTACTGGACTGCAGCTAAGCCCCCGAGTGGGAGGATTGCTCTCCACTCGGTAGGATTTTTTCAAACTTAGGCGAGTGCCGGACTGCAGCTAAGTCTCCGAGTGAGAAGACTTAGGCGAGTACTGGACTGCAGCTAGGCCCCCGAGTGGGAGGATTGCTCTCCACTCGACAGGATTTTTTCAAACTTAGGCGAGCGCCGAACTGCAGCTAAGTCTCCAAGTGAGAAAACTTAGGCGAGTACTGGACTGCAGCTAAGCCCCCGAGTGGGAGGGTTGCTCTCCACTCGGTAGGATTTTTTTCAAACTTAGGCGAGTGCCAGACTGCAGCTAAGTCTCCGAGTGAGAAAACTTAGGCGAGTACTGGACTGCAGCTAAGCCCCCGAGTGGGAGGGTTGCTCTCCACTCGGTAGGATTTTTTTCAAACTTAGGCGAGTGCCGGACTGCAGCTAAGTCTCCGAGTGAGAAAACTTAGGCGAGTACTGGACTGCAGCTAAGCCCCCGAGTGGGAGGGTTGCTCTCCACTCGGTAGGATTTTTTTTAAAACTTAGGCGAGTGCCGGACTGCAGCTAAGTCTCCGAGTGAGAAAACTTAGGCAAGTACTGGACTGCAGCTAAGCCCCCGAGTGGGAGGGTTGCTCTCCACTCGGTAGGATTTCTTCAAACTTAGGCGAGTGCCGGACTGCAGCTAAGTCTCCGAGTGAGAAAACTTAGGCGAGTACTGGACTGCACCTAAGCCCCCGAGTGGGAGGGTTGCTCTCCACTCTGTAGGATTTTTTTTCAAACTTAGGCGAGTGCCGGACTGCAGCTAAGTCTCCGAGTGAGAAAACTTAGGCAAGTACTGGACTGCAGCTAAGCCCCCGAGTGGGAGGGTTGCTCTCCACTCGGTAGGATTTTTTTTCAAACTTAGGCGAGTGCCGGACTGCAGCTAAGTCTCTGAGTGAGAAAACTTAGGCGAGTACTGGACTGCAGCTAAGCCCCCGAGTGGGAGGGTTGCTCTCCACTCGGTAGGATTTTTTTTCAAACTTAGGCGACTGCCGCACTGCAGCTAAGTCTCCGAGTGAGAAAACTTAGGTGAGTACTGGACTGCAACTAAGCCCCCGAGTGGGAGGGTTGCTCTCCACTCGGTAGGATTTTTTTTCAAACTTAGGCGAGTGCCGGACTGCAGCTAAGTCTTCGAGTGAGAAAACTTAGGCGAGTACTGGACTGCAGCTAAGCCCTCGAGTGGGAGGGTTGCTCTCCACTCGGTAGGATTTTTTCAAACTTAGGCGAATGCCGGACTGCAGCTAAGTCTCCGAGTGAGAAAACTTAGGTGAGTACTGGACTGCAGCTAAGCCCCCGAGTGGGAGGGTTGCTCTCCACTCGGTAGGATTTCTTCAAACTTAGGCGAGTGCCGGACTGCAGCTAAGCCCCCGAGTGGGAGGATTGCTCTCCACTCGGTAGGATTTTTAAATACTTAGGCGAAACGGGTTCGCAGCTAAGCCCCCGAGTGGGAGGCTGGCTCACCACTCGGTAGGAAATTATTTTTACAAACTTAGGCGAAGCGGATTCGCAGCTAAGCCACCCACTGGGGGATTTCTTACGCAAACAAAAACAATAACAATCGCTGAGAAAATTATAACGCTCTTATCTTTGATAAATAAACTACAGGAGTTTTTTCTTATTACATCTTATCTGAGTGAGAATTCAAGTATAAAAGGGGCGGAGAAGCTCCGCATTCCAGGCTCGTGGCTCATCAATCTGGCGATCGACATTATAGAGGTGATACGCTCCATTGTGGAGGACTCTGGTGACTATGAAGGGGCCTTCCCAAGTAGGAGCGAGTTTGTGTGGTTTCTGCTGATCCACTCGGAGGACTAAGTCTCCTTCTTGGAAGGCTCAACTCTTCACATTTCTGGCATGGAATCGATGCAAGTCTTGCTGATAGATGGTCGATCGGATCATGGCCATTTCTCTTTCTTCTTCCAGGAGGTCGACTGCGTCCTGCCGGGCTTGTTCTGCTTCTTCTTCAGAGTAGAGCTCGACTCGAGGGGCGTTGTGAAGCATGTCACTCGGCAAGACTGCTTCGGCTCCATAGACCAGAAAGAATGGGGTTCTTCCGGTCGATCGGTTCGGGGTCGTCCTCAATCCCCAAAGAACCGATGGAAGCTCGTCGACCCATGCACCTGCTGCGTGCTTGAGATCGCGCATCAATCGAGGTTTCAGTCCTTTGAGAATTAGGTCGTTTGCTCTTTTCGCCTGTCCATTCGACTGAGGGTGAGCGACCGAAGCATAGTCGAATCGTGTGCCCTGAGAGGCGCAAAAGGCCCTGAATTTGTCGGAATCGAAGTTTGACCCATTGTCAGTGATGATGCTGTGCGGAACTGAAGGAAATATGCCCTAGAGGCAATAATAAAGTTATTATTTATTTCCTTATATCATGATAAAAGTTTATTATTCATGCTAGAATTGTATTAACCGGAAACATAATACATGTGTGAATACATAGACAAACAGAGTGTCACTAGTATGCCTCTACTTGACTAGCTCGTTAATCAAAGATGGTTATGTTTCCTAACCATGGACAAAGAGTTGTCATTTGATTAACGGGATCACATCATTAGTTGAATGATCTGATTGACATGACCCATCCCATTAGCTTAGCACCCGATCGTTTAGTATGTTGCTATTGCTTTCTTCATGACTTATACATGTTCCTATGACTATGAGATTATGTAACTCGCGTGTGCCAGAGGAACACTTTGTGTGCAACCAAACATCACAACGTAACTGGGTGATTATAAAGGTGCTCTACAGGTGTCTCCAAAGGTACATGTTGGGTTGATGTATTTCGAGATTAGGATTTGTCACTCCGATCGTCGGAGAGGTACTCAGGGCCCTCTCGGTAATGCACATCACTTAAGCCTTGCAAGCATTGCAACTAATGAGTTAGTTGCGGGATGATGTATTACGGAACGAGTAAAGAGACTTGCCGGTAACGAGATTGAACTAGGTATTGGATACCGACGATCGAATCTCGGGCAAGTAACATACCGATGACAAAGGGAACAACGTATGTTGTTATGCGGTCTGACCGATAAAGATCTTCGTAGAATATGTAGGAGCCAATATGGGCATCTAGGTCCCGCTATTGGTTATTCACCGGAGACGTGTCTCGGTCATGTCTACATTGTTCTCGAATCCGTAGGGTCCGCACGCTTAAGGTTTCGATGACAGTTATATTATGAGTTTATACGTTTTGATGTACTGAAGGTTGTTCGGAGTCCCAGATGAGATCACGGACATGACGAGGTGTCTCGAAATGGTCGAGACATAAAGATTGATATATTGGAAGCCTATGTTTGGATATCGGAAGTGTTCCAGGTGAAATCGGGATTTTACCGGAGTACTGGGAGGTTACCAAAACCCCCCGGGAGCTATATGGGCCTTAGTGGGGCTTAGTGGAAGAAGAGGAGAGGCGGCCAGGGCTGGGCCGCGCGCCCCTCCCCCCTAGTCCGAATAGGACAATGAGAGAGGGGGCCGGCGCCCCCCTCCTTCTCTCTCTCTCTTTTCCACCTCACGAATCCTATTCCAACTAGGATTGGGGGAGAAGTCCTACTCCCGGAGGGAGTAGGACTCCTCCTGGCGCGCCTACGATGGCCGGCCGGCCTCCCCCTCTTGAACCTTTATATACGGAGGCAGGGGCACCCCAGAGACACACAAGTTGATCCACGTGATCATATTCTTAGCCGTGTGCGGCGCCCCCTTCCACCATAGTCCTCGATAATATTGTAGCAATGCTTAGGCGAAGCCCTGCGATGGTAGTACATCAAGATCATCACCACGCCGTCGTGCTGACGAAACTCTTCCCCGACACTTTGCTGGATCGGAGTCCGGGGATCGTCATCGAGCTGAACATGTGCTAGAACTCGGAGGTGCCGTAGTTTCGGTGCTTGATCGGTCGGGCCGTGGAGACGTACGACTACATCAACCAAACGCTTCCGTTGTTGATCTACAAGGGTACGTAGATCACACTCTCCCCTCTCGTTGCTATGCATCACCACGATCTTGTGTGTGCGTAGGAAATTTTTTGAAATTACTACGTTACCCAACAGTGGCATCCGAGCCTAGGTTTTATGTGTTGATGTTATATGCACGAGTAGAACACAAGTGAGTTGTGGGCGATATAAGTCATACTGCTTACCAGCATGTCATACTTTGGTTCGGCGGTATTGTTGGACGAAGCGGCCCGGACCGACATTACGCATACGCTTACGCGAGACCGGTTCTCCCGACGTGCTTTGCACATAGGTGGCTTGCGGGTGACAGTTTCTCCAACTTTAGTTGACCCAAGTGTGGCTACGCCCGGTCCTTGCGAAGGTTAAAACAGCACCAACTTGACAAACTATCATTGTGGTTTTGATGCGTAGGTAAGATTGTTTCTTGCTTAAGCCCGTAGCAGCCACGTAAAACTTGCAACAACAAAGTAGAGGACGTCTAACTTGTTTTTGCAGGGCATGTTGTGATGTGATATGGTCAAGACATGATGCTAAATTTTATTGTATGAGATGATCATGTTTTGTAACCGAGTTATCGGCAACTAGCAGGAGCCATATGGTTGTCGCTTTATTGTATGCAATGCAATCGCGCTGTAATGCTTTAATTTATCACTAAGCGGTAGCGATAGTCGTGGAAGCATAAGATTGGCGAGACGACAACGATGCTACGATGGAGATCAAGGTGTCGCGCCGGTGACGATGGTGATCATGACGGTGCTTCGGAGATGGAGATCACAGGCACAAGATGATGATGGCCATATCATACACTTATATTGATTGCATGTGATGTTTATCTTTTATGCATCTTATCTTTCTTTGATTGACGGTAGCATTATAAGATGATCTCTCACTAAAATTATCAAGAAGTGTTCTCCCTGAGTATGCACCATTGCGAAAGTTCTTCGTGCTGAGACACCACGCGATGATCGGGTGTGATAGGCTCTACGTTCAAATACAATGGGTGCAAAACAGTTGCACACACGGAATACTCAGGTTATACTTGACGAGCCAAGCATTTGCAGATATGGCCTCGGAACACGGAGACCGAAAGATCGAGCGTGAATCATATAGTAGATATGATCAACATAGTGATGTTCACCAATGAAACTACTCCATCTCACGTGATGATCGGACATGGTTTAGTTGATTTGGATCACGTGGTCACTTAGAGGATTAGAGGGATGTCTATCTAAGTGGGAGTTCTTTAAGTAATTTGATTAATTGAACTTAAATTTATCATGAACTTAGTACCTGATAGTATCTTGCTTATGTATGTTTGATTGTAGATAGATGGCCCGTGTTGTTGTTCCGTTGAATTTTAATGCGTTCCTTGAGAAAGCAAAGTTGAAAGATGATGGTAGCAATTACACGGACTAGGTCCATAACTTGAGGATTATCCTCATTGCTGCACAGAAGAATTACGTCCTGGAAGCACCGCTGGGTGCCAGGCCTGCTGCTGGAGCAACACCAGATGTTATGAACGTCTGGCAGAGCAAAGCTGATGACTACTCGATAGTTCAGTGTGCCATGCTTTACGGCTTAGAATCGGGACTTCAACGACGTTTTGAACGTCATGGAGCATATGAGATGTTCCAAGATTTGAAGTTAATATTTCAAGCAAATGCTCGGATTGAGAGATATGAAGTCTCCAATAAGTTCTATAGCTGCAAGATGGAGGAGAACAGTTCTGTCAGTGAGCATATACTCAAAATGTCTGGGTATAATAATCACTTGATTCAGATGGGAGTTAATCTTCCAGATGATTGCGTCATTGACAGAATTCTCCAATCACTGCCACCAAGCTACAAGAGCTTCGTGATGAACTATAATATGCAAGGGATGAATAAGACTATTCCCGAGCTCTTTGCAATGCTGAAAGCTGCGGAGGTAGAAATCAAAAAGGAGCATCAAGTGTTGATGGTCAACAAGACCACTAGTTTCAAGAAAAAGGGCAAAGGGAAGAAGAAGGGGAAATTCAAGAAGAACAGCAAGCAAGTTGCTGCTCAAGAGAAGAAACCCAAGTCTAGACCTAAGCCTGAAACTGAGTGCTTCTACTGCAAGCAGACTGGTCACTGGAAGCGGAACTGCCCCAAGTATTTGGCGGATAAGAAGGATGGCAAGGTGAACAAAGGTATATATGATATACATGTTATTGATGTGTACCTTACTAATGCTCGCAGTAGCACCTGGGTATTTGATACTGGTTCTGTTGCTAATATTTGCAACTCGAAACAGGGACTACGGATTAAGCGAAGATTGGCTAAGGACGAGGTGACGATGCGCGTGGGAAATGGTTCCAAAGTCGATGTGATCGCGGTCGGCACGCTACCTCTACGTCTACCTTCAGGATTAGTATTAGACCTAAATAATTGTTATTTGGTGCCAGCATTGAGCATGAACATTATATCTGGATCTTGTTTAATGCGAGACGGTTATTCATTTAAATCAGAGAATAATGGTTGTTCTATTTATATGAGTAATATCTTTTATGGTCATGCACCCTTGAAGAGTGGTCTATTCTTATTAAATCTCGATAGTAGTGACACACATATTCATAATGTTGAAGCCAAAAGATGGAGAGTTGATAATGATGGCGCAACTTATTTGTGGCACTGCCGTTTAGGTCATATCGGTGTAAAGCGCATGAAGAAACTCCATACTGATGGACTTTTGGAACCACTTGATTATGAATCACTTGGTACTTGCGAACCGTGCCTCATGGGCAAGATGACTAAAACACCGTTCTCCGGTACTATGGAGAGAGCAACAGATTTGTTGCAAATCATACATACAGATGTATGTGGTCCGATGGATATTGAGGCTCGTGGCGGATATCGTTATTTTCTCACCTTCACAGATGACTTAAACAGATATGGGTATATCTACTTAATAAAACATAAGTCTAAAACATTTGAAAAGTTCAAAGAATTTCAAAGTGAAGTTGAAAACCATCGTAACAAGAAAATAAAGTTTTTACGATCTGATCGTGGAGGAGAATATTTGAGTTACGAGTTTGGTGTACATTTGAAACAATGCGGAATAGTTTCGCAACTCACGCCACCCGGAACACCACAGCGTAATGGTGTGTCCGAACGTCGTAATCGTACTTTACTAGATATGGTGCGATCTATGATGTCTCTTACTGATTTACCGCTATCGTTTTGGGGTTATGCTTTAGAGACGGCCGCATTCACATTAAATAGGACACCATCAAAATCCGTTGAGACAACGCCTTATGAACTATGGTTTGGCAAGAAACCAAAGTTGTCGTTTCTGAAAGTTTGGGGCTGCCATGCTTATGTGAAAAAGCTTCAACCTGATAAGCTCGAACCCAAATCGGAGAAATGTGTCTTCATAGGATATCCAAAGGAAACTATTGGATACACCTTCTATCACAGATCCGAAGGCAAGACTTTTGTTGCTAAGTTCGGAAATTTTCTGGAGAAGGAGTTTCTCTCGAAAGATGTGAGTGGGAGGAAAGTAGAACTTGACGAGGTAATTGTATCTGCTCCCTTATTGGAAAGTAGTACATCAAAGAAACCTATTTCTGCGACACCTACACCAATTAGTGAGGAAGCTAATGATAATGATCATGAAACTTCAGGACAAGATACTACTGAACCTCGTAGATCAACCAGAGTGAGATCCGCGCCAGAGTGGTACGGTAATCCTGTTCTGGAAGTCATGCTGCTAGATCATGATGAACCTACGAACTATGAAGAAGTGATGGTGAGCCCAGATTCCGCAAAATGGCTTGAAGCCATGAAATCTGAGATGGGATCCATGTGTGAGAACAAAGTATGGACTTTGGTTGACTTGCCCAATGATCGGCAAGCAATTGAGAATAAATGGATCTTCAAGAAGAAGACTGACGCTGACGGTAATATTACTGTCTACAAAGCTTGACTTGTCGCAAAAGGGTTTCGGCAAGTTCAAGGGGTTGACTATGATGAGACCTTCTCACCCGTAGCGATGCTTAAGTCTGTCCAAATCATGTTAGCAATTGCCGCATTTTATGATTATGAAATTTGGCAGATGGATGTCAAAACTGCATTCCTGAATGGATTTCTGGAAGAAGAGTTGTATATGATGCAACCGGAAGGTTTTGTCGATCCAAAGGGAGCTAATAAAGTGTGCAAGCTCCAGCGATCCATTTATGGACTGGTGCAAGCCTCTCGGAGTTGGAATAAACGCTTTGATAGTGTGATCAAAGTATTTGGTTTTATACAGACTTTCGGAGAAGCCTGTATTTACAAGAAAGTGAGTGGGAGCTCTGTAGCATTTCTGATATTATATGTGGATGACATATTACTGATTGGAAATAATATAGAATTTTTGGACAGCATAAAGGGATACTTGAATAAGAGTTTTTCAATGAAAGACCTCGGTGAAGCTGCTTACATATTAGGCATAAAGATCTATATAGATAGATCAAAACGCTTAATTGGACTTTCACAAAGCACATACCTTGACAAGATTTTGAAGAAGTTCAAAATGGATCAAGCAAAGAAAGGGTTCTTGCCTGTGTTACAAGGTGTGAAGTTGAGTCAGACTCAATGCCCGACCACTGCAGAAGATAGAGAGAAAATGAAAGATGTTCCCTATGCTTCAGCCATAGGCTCTATCATGTATGCAATGCTGTGTACCAGACCTGATGTGTGCCTTGCTATAAGTTTAGCAGGGAGGTACCAAAGTAATCCAGGAGTGGATCACTGGACAATGGTCAAGAACATTCTAATGTACCTGAAAAGGACTAAGGATATGTTTCTCGTATATGGAGGTGACAAAGAGCTCATCGTAAACGGTTATGTTGATGCAAGCTTTGACACTGATCCGGACGATTCTAAATCGCAAACCGGATATGTGTTTACATTAAACGGTGGAGCTGTCAGTTGGTGCAGTTCTAAACAAAGGGTCGTGGCAGGATCTACATGTGAAGCGGAGTACATAGCTGCTTCGGAAGCAGCAAACGAAGGAGTCTGGATGAAGGAGTTCATATCCGATCTAGGTGTCATACCTAGTGCATCGGGTCCAATGAAAATCTTTTGTGACAATACTGGTGCAATTGCCTTGGCGAAGGAATCCAGGTTTCACAAAAGAACCAAGCACATCAAAAGACGCTTCAATTCCATCCGGGATCTAGTCCAGGTGGGAGACATAGAGATTTGCAAGATACATATGGAGCTGAATGTAGCAGACCCGTTGACTAAGCCTCTTCCATGGGCAAAACATGATCAGCACCAAAGCTCCATGGGTGTTAGAATCATTACTGTGTAATCTAGATTATTGACTCTAGTGCAAGTGGGAGACTGAAGGAAATATGCCCTAGAGGCAATAATAAAGTTATTATTTATTTCCTTATATCATGATAAAAGTTTATTATTCATGCTAGAATTGTATTAACCGGAAACATAATACATGTGTGAATACATAGACAAACAGAGTGTCACTAGTATGCCTCTACTTGACTAGCTCGTTAATCAAAGATGGTTATGTTTCCTAACCATGGACAAAGAGTTGTCATTTGATTAATGGGATCACATCATTAGTTGAATGATCTGATTGACATGACCCATCCCATTAGCTTAGCACCCGATCGTTTAGTATGTTGTTATTGCTTTCTTCATGACTTATACATGTTCCTATGACTATGAGATTATGTAACTCCCGTGTGCCGGAGGAACACTTTGTGTGCAACCAAACGTCACAACGTAACTGGGTGATTATATAGGTGCTTTACAGGTGTCTCCAAAGGTACATGTTGGGTTGACGTATTTCGAGATTAGGATTTGTCACTCCGATCGTCGGAGAGGTATCTCAGGGCCCTCTCGGTAATGCACATCACTTAAGCCTTGCAAGCATTGCAACTAATGAGTTAGTTGCGGGATAATGTATTACGGAACGAGTAAAGAGACTTGCCAGTAACGAGATTGAACTAGGTATTGGATACCGATGATCGAATCTCGGGCAAGTAACATACCAATGACAAAGGGAACAACGTATGTTGTTATGCGGTCTGACCGATAAAGACCTTCGTAGAATATGTAGGAGCCAATATGGGCCTCCAGGTCCCGCTATTGGTTATTGACCGGAGACGTGTCTCGGTCATGTCTACATTGTTCTCGAACCCGTAGGGTCCGCATGCTTAAGGTTTCGATGATAGTTATATTATGAGTTTATACGTTTTGATGTACTGAAGGTTGTTCAGAGTCCCGGATGAGATCACGGACAGGACGAGGAGTCTCGAAATGGTCGAGGCATAAAGATTGATATATTGGAAGCCTATGTTTGGATATCGGAAGTGTTCCGGGTGAAATCGGGATTTTACCGGAGTACCGGGAGGTTACCGGAACCCCCCGGGAGCTATATGGGCCTTAGTGGGCCTTAGTGGAAGAAGAGGAGAGGTGGCCAGGGCTGGGCCGCGTGCCCCTCCCCCCTAGTCCGAATAGGACAAGGAGAGAGGGGGCCAGCGCCCCCCTCCTTCTCTCTCTCTCTTTTCCACCTCGCGAATCCTATTCCAACTAGGATTGGGGGAGAAGTCCTACTCCCGGAGGGAGTAGGACTCCTCCTGGCGCGCCTATGATGGCCGGCCTCCCCCTCTTGAACCTTTATATACGGAGGCAAGGGCACCCTAGAGACACACAAGTTGATCCACGTGATCATATTCTTAGCCGTGTGCGGCGCCCCCTTCCACCATAGTCCTCGATAATATTGTAGCGGTGCTTAGGCGAAGCCCTGCGACGGTAGTACATCAAGATTGTCACCACGCCGTCGTGCTGACGAAACTCTTCCCCGACACTTTGCTGGATCAGAGTCCGGGGATCGTCATCGAGCTGAACGTGTGCTAGAACTCGGAGGTGTTGTAGTTTCGGTGCTTGATCGGTCGGGCCGTGGAGACGTACGACTACATCAACCAAACGCTTCCGTTGTTGATCTACAAGGGTACGTAGATCACACTCTCCCCTCTCGTTGCTATGCATCACCATGATCTTGCGTGTGCGTAGGAAATTTTTTGAAATTACTACGTTACCCAACAGGAACTCCATATCCGAATATCAACTCTCTGATGAAACTGATAGCAGTGCAAGCATCAAGATTCTTGATAGGCTTAGCTTCAATCCATTTGGTGAACTTGTCGACTGCTACTAGCACATGAGTGAAGCCGCTCCTGCCCGTTCTCAGTGGTCCAACCATGTCCAGTCCCCAAACAGCGAAGGGCCAGACGAGTGGAATGGTTTTCAGGGCTGACGCGGGCTTGTGCGACATATTGGAGTAAAACTGGCATCCTTTACATTTGTCGACTATCTCTTTCGCCATTTCATTCGCTCTTGGCCAGTAGAATCCCGCTCGGTATGCTTTAGCCACAATGGTCCGAGAGGACGCATGATGACCACAGGTCCCGGAGTGGATATCATCAAGGATTATCTAACCTTCTTCTGGTGTTATACACTTCTGACTGACTCCAGTCGTGCTTTCTCTATACAACTGTCCCTTTGTGACTGTAAAGGCCTTGGATCGACGGACGATCTGTCGAGCCTCTTCTTCGTCCTCTGGGAGTTCTTTCCTTAGGATGTACGCGATGTAAGGTACTGTCTAGTTGGGAGTGATGACCAAGACTTCCATGATCAGGTCGACACAGCTGGAACTTCAACTTCAGTCAGATCCGTGGCACTTTTTGGCTGCGGGGCTTCTTCAGTGAAGGGATCCTCCTGAACTGATGGTGTGTGGATGTGTTCCAAAAACACATTGCTGGGAATGGCTTCTCTTTTGGAACCTATTTTTGCCAAATCATCAGCTGCTTGATTTTTTAGTCGGGGTATGTGATGAAGCTCTAACCCCTCGAATTTCTTCTCCAGCTTTCTCACTGCATTGCAATAACCAGTCATGGCTGGACTTCTGACATCCCATTCCTTCATCACCTGATTAACCACCAAATCTGAGTCGCCATAGACCATGAGGCGACGGACGCCGAGTGAAATGGCCATGCGCAACCCATATAAAAGTGCTTCATATTCCGCCTCGTTATTGGAGGAATCAAAGTGGATTTGAAGAACATATCTGAACTTATCTCCTCGGGGGGAGACCAACACCAACCCGGCACTGGAACCATTCAGCATTTTGGAACCGTCGAAGAACATGGTCCAATGCTCCGAGTGAACCTGAGTCAGCAGTTGCTGTTCAATCCACTCGGCGATGAAATCTGCTATTGCCTGGGACTTGATAGCTTTCTTTGCCTCGAACTTGATATCTAGAGGAAGGAGTTCAATCGCCCATTTTGCCACTCGACCAGTTGCATCTCTGTTATGCAGGATCTCTGACAACGGAGCGTCGCTGACGACTGTAATGGAATGATCAGAGAAGTAGTGAGCAACTTTCTTTGTGGTCATATAAATCCCATATACAAGCTTCTGATAATGAGGATATCTTTGCTTCGACGGGGTCAAAACTTCAGAAATATAATATACTGGGCGCTGAACTTTGAAGGCTTTTCCTTCTTCTTCCCGCTCGACCGTAAGTACCGTACTGATGACTTGTCCCATGGCTGCGATGTAAAGCAGCAAAGGCTCCTTGCTGATTGGGGCAGCAAGCACCGGCTTGGTGAAGAGCAGAGCTTTGAGCTCTGCAAATGCTGCATCAGCTTCGGGAGTCCACTCGAACTTGTCGGACTTCTTCATCAATCGGTAAAGAGGCAATGCCTTTTCACCAAGACGGGATATGAATCGACTTAAAGCGGCCAAGCAACCAGTAAGCTTCTGGACGTCGTGCACTCGCACAGGACTTTTCATTCGGAGTATAGTACCGACTTTTTCTGGATTGGCATCGATTCCCCGTTCGGAAACGAGAAAACCGAGTAATTTTCCGCCAGGAACTCCGAATGTGCACTTTGATGGATTAAGCTTGATATCATACCTCCTGAGGTTGGCAAAGGTTTTAGCAAGGTCAGCCAGCACGTCGGAACCCTTCTGTGACTTGACCACAATGTCATCCATGTATGCTTCCACATTCCGACTGATTTGAGTGAGCAAACACTTCTGAATCATCCTCATGAATGTGGCTCCGGCATTCTTGAGGCCAAACGGCATGGTAACATAACAGAAGCACACAAATGGAGTGATGAAAGCTGTTTTGATCTCGTCAGGTCCATACAGACGGATCTGATGGTACCCGGAATAAGCGTCTAAAAAAGACAGTCGCTCACATCCTGTAGTCGAGTCGACTATCTGATCAATGCGGGGGAGAGGAAAATGATCTTTCGGGCAGGCCCGATTGATATGTTTAAAGTCAATGCACATGCGAAGTGACTTGTCCTTCTTGGGGACCATGACAACATTGGCGAGCCACTCGGAGTGGTAGATTTCTCGGATGAACTCCGCTGCTAAGAGCCGAGCCACCTCTTCGCCAATAGCCTTTCTCTTCTGGACGGCGGACCGTCGGAGATGTTCCTTGACAGGTTTTACTTTTGAGTCGACTCTTAGGCGGTGCTCAGCCAGCTCCCTGGGAACACCCGGCATGTCAGAAGGCTTCCATGCGAAAATGTCCCAGTTCTCACGAAGGAACTGGATGAGCGCTTCTTCCTATTTGGAGTCGAGTGTTGTTGAGATATGAGTTGGAGCAGCGCTGGGATCGGTCGGGTGGATGTGAGCTATCTTTGTTTCGCCAGACGACTGAAAAGCTGATTTTGTGGCGGGCTTCTTGAAGGAAATATGCCCTAGAGGAAATAATAAAGTTATTATTTATTTCCTTATATCATGATAAATGTTTATTATTCATGCTAGAATTGTATTAACCGGAAACATAATACATGTGTGAATAC
This sequence comes from Triticum monococcum, assembly GCA_034509565.1. Taxonomy (NCBI): domain Eukaryota; kingdom Viridiplantae; phylum Streptophyta; class Magnoliopsida; order Poales; family Poaceae; genus Triticum; species Triticum monococcum. Next base: position 355,857,713 of record CM067845.1, on the reverse strand, counting down.
ATAGACCAACAGAGTGTCACTAGTATGCCTCTACTTGACTAGCTCGTTAATCAAAGATGGTTATGTTTCCTAACCATGAACAAAGAGTTGTTATTTGATTAACGAGGTCACATCATTAGTTGAATGATCTGATTGACATGACCCATTCCATTAGCTTAGCACCCGATCGTTTAGTATGTTGCTATTGCTTTCTTCATGACTTATACATGTTCCTATAACTATGAGATTATGCAACTCCCGTTTACCGGAGGAACACTTTGGGTACTACCAAACGTCACAACGTAACTGGGTGATTATAAAGGAGTACTACAGGTGTCTCCAAAGGTAGATGTTGGGTTGGCGTATTTCGAGATTAGGGTTTGTCACTCCGATTGTCGGAGAGGTATCTCTGGGCCCTCTCGGTAATGCACATCACATAAGCCTTGCAAGCACTGCAACTAATATGTTAGTTGTGAGATGATGTATTACGGAACGAGTAAAGAGACTTGCCAGTAATGAGATTGAACTAGGTATTGGATACCGACGATCGAATCTCAGGCAAGTAACATACCGATGACAAAGGGAACAACGTATGTTGTTATGCGGTCTGACCGATAAAGATCTTCGTAGAATATGTAGGAGCCAATATGGGCATCCAGGTCCCGCTATTGGTTATTGACCGGAGACGTGTCTCGGTCATGTCTACATTGTTCTCGAACCGTAGGGTCCGCACGCTTAACGTTACGATGACAGTTATTATGAGTTTATGCATTCTGATGTACCGAAGGTTGTTCGGAGTCCCGGATGAGATCACGGACATGACGAGGAGTCTCGAAATGGTCGAGATGTAAAGATTGATATATTGGAAGCCTATGTTTGGACATAGGAAGTGTTCCGGGTGAAATCGGGATTTTACCGGAATACCGGGAGGGTTACCGGAACCCCCCGGGAGACTAATGGGCCTATTGGGCCTTAGTGGAAAAAGAGAAAAGGGGCAGCCCATAAGCTGGCCGGCGCCCCCCCTTTCCCCAAGTCCTAGTAGGACTAGGAGAAGGGCCCCCCCCCCTCTTTCTCCTTTCCCCCCGAGAGTCCTAATTGGAATAGGATTGGAGGGAGGAGTCCTACTCCCGGTGGGAGTAGGACTCCCCTGCGCCTCCCTCTCCCTGGCCGGCCGGCCCCCCTCCTCCAACCTTTATATACGGGGGCAGGGGACACCCCAACACACACAAGTTGATCCTTGAGATCGTTCCTTAGCCGTGTGCGGTGCCCCCTGCCACCAAATTCCACCTCGATCATACCGTTACAGTGCTTAGGCGAAGCCCTGCGTCGGTAGTACATCAAGATCGTCACCACGCCGTCGTGCTGACGGAACTCTTCCTCGACGCTTTGCTGGATCGGAGCCCGAGGAACGTCATCGAGCTGAACGTGTGCTAAGAACTCGGAGGTGCCGGAGTAACGGTGCTTGGATCGGTCGGATCGGAAAGAAGACGTACGACTACTTCCTCTATGTTGTGTGATCGCTTCCGCAGTCGGTCTGCGTTGGTACGTAGACAACACTCTCCCCTCTCGTTGTTGTGCATCACCATGATCTTGCGTGTGCGTAGGAAAATTTTCGAAATTACTGCGTTCCCCAACAGTGGCATCCGAGCCTAGGTTTTATGGTTTGATGTTATTTGCACGAGTAGAACACAAGTGAGTTGTGGGCGATACAAGTCATACTGCCTACCAGCATGTCATACTTTGGTTCGGCGGTATTGTTGGGTGAGACGATCCGGACCAACCTTACGCGTACTCTTACGCGAGACCGGTTCCCTCGACGTGCTTTGCACATAGATGGCTTGCGGAAGACTGTCTCTCCAACTTTAGTTGAACCAAGTGTGACTACGCCCGGTCCTTGAGAAGGTTAAAACTGAGTCTATTTGACGAACTATCGTTGTGGTTTTGATGCGTAGGTGAGATGAGTTCTTACTTAAGCCCGTAGCAGCCACGTAAAACTTGCAACAACAAAAGTAGAGGACGTCTAACTTGTTTTTGCAGGGTATGTTGTGATGTGATATGGTCAAGGCATGATGCTGATTTTATTGTATGAGATGATCATGTTTTGTAACCGAGTTATCGGCAACTGGCAGGAGCCATATGGTTGTCGCTTTATTGTATGCAATGCAATCGCGATGTAATGCTTTACTTTATTACTAAACGGTAGTGATAGTCGTGGAAGCATAAGATTGGCGAGACGACAACGATGCTACGATGGAGATCAAGGTGTCGCGCCGGTGACGATGGTGATCATGACGGTGCTTCGGAGATGGAGATCACAAGCACAAGATGATGATGGCCATATCATATCACTTATATTGATTGCATGTGATGTTTATCCCTTTTATGCATCTTATCTTGCTTTGATTGACGGTAGCATTATAAGATGATCTCTCACTAAAATTATCAAGAAGTGTTCTCCCTGAGTATGCACCGTTGCCAAAGTTCGTCGTGCCCAGACACCACGTGATGATCGGGTGTGATAAGCTCTACGTCCAAATACAACGGGTGCAAAACAGTTGCACACGCAGAATACTCAGGTTATACTTGACGAGCCAAGCATATACAGATATGGCCTCGGAACACGGAGACCGAAAGGTCGAGCGTGAATCATATAGTAGATATGATCAACATAACGATGTTCACCATTGAAAACTACTCCATCTCACGTGATGATCGGTTATGGTTTAGTTGATTTGGATCACGTGATCACTTAGAAGATTAGAGGGATGTCTATCTAAGTGGGAGTTCCTAGGTAATTTGATTAACTGAACTTAAACTTATCATGAACTTAGTACCTGATAGTATCTTGCTTGTTTATGTTGATTGTAGATAGATGGCTCGTGCTATTGTTCCGTTGAATTTTAATGCGTTCCTTGAGAAAGCAAAGTTGAAAGATGATGGTAGCAATTACACGGACTGGGTCCGTAACCTGAGGATCATCCTCATTGCTGCACGGAAGAATTACGTCCTGGAAGCACCGCTGGGTGACAGGCCTGCTGCTGGAGCAACGCCAGATGTTATGAACGTCTGGCAGAGCAAAGCTGATGACTACTCGATAGTTCAGTGTGCCATGCTTTACGGCTTAGAATCGGGACTTCAACGACGTTTTGAACGTCATGGAGCATATGAGATGTTCCAGGAGTTGAAGTTAATATTTCAAGCAAATGCCCGAATTGAGAGATATGAAGTCTCCAATAAGTTCTATAGCTGCAAGATGGAGGAGAACAGTTCTGTCAGTGAGCATATACTCAAAATGTCTGGGTATAATAATCACTTGATTCAGATGGGAGTTAATCTTCCAGATGACTGCGTCATTGACAGAATTCTCCAATCACTGCCACCAAGCTACAAGAGCTTCGTGATGAACTATAATATGCAAGGGATGAACAAGACTATTCCCGAGCTCTTCGCAATGCTGAAAGCTGCGGAGGTAGAAATCAAGAAGGAGCATCAAGTGTTGATGGTTAGCAAAACCACTAGTTTCAAGAAAAAGGGCAAAGGGAATAAGAAGGGAAACTTCAAGAAGAACAGCAAACAAGTTGCTGCTCAGGAGAAGAAACCCAAGTCTGGACCTAAGCCTGAAACTGAGTGCTTCTACTGCAAGCAGACTGGTCACTGGAAGCGGAACTACCCCAAGTATTTGGCGGATAAGAAGGATGGCAAAGTGAGCAAAGGTATATGTGATATACATGTTATTGATGTGTACCTTACTAGAGCCCGCAGTAGCACCTGGGTATTTGATACTGGTTCTGTTGCTAATATTTGCAACTCGAAACAGGGACTACGAAATAAGCGGACGCTAGCAAAGGACGAGGTGACGATGCGCGTGGGAAACGGTTCCAAAGTCGATGTGATCGCGGTCGGCACGCTACCTCTACATCTACCTTCGGGATTAATATTAGACCTAAATAATTGTTATTTGGTGCCAGCGTTGAGCATGAACATTATATCTGGATCTTGTTTAATGCGAGACGGTTATTCATTTAAATCAGAGAATAATGGTTGTTCTATTTATATGAATAATATCTTTTATGGTCATGCACCTTTGAAGAGTGGTCTATTCTTGTTGAATCTCGAAGATAGTGATACACATATTCATAATGTAGAAGCCAAAAGATGCAAAGTTAATAATGATAGTGCAACTTATTTGTGGCACTGCCGTTTAGGTCATATCGGTGTAAAGCGCATGAAGAAACTCCATACTGATGGGCTTTTGGAACCACTTGATTATGAATCACTTGGTACTTGCGAACCGTGCCTCATAGGCAAGATGACTAAAACACTGTTCTCCGGTACTATGGAGAGAGCAACAGATTTATTGGAAATCATACATACCGATGTATGTGGTCCGATGAATATTGAGGCTCGTGGCGGATATCGTTATTTTCTCACCTTCACAGATGATTTAAGCAGATATGGGTATATCTACTTAATGAAACATAAGTCTGAAACATTTGAAAAGTTCAAAGAATTTCAGAGTGAAGTTGAAAATCATCGTAACAAGAAAATAAAGTTTCTACGATCTGATCGTGGAGGAGAATATTTGAGTTACGAGTTTGGTGTACATTTGAAAAATTGTGGAATAGTTTCGCAACTCACGCCACCCGGAACACCACAGCGTAATGGTGTGTCCGAACGTCGTAATCGTACTTTACTAGATATGGTGCGATCTATGATGTCTCTTACGGATTTACCGCTATCGTTTTGGGGTTATGCTTTAGAGACGGCCGCATTCACGTTAAATAGGGCACCATCAAAATCCGTTGAGACGACACCTTGTGAACTGTGGTTTGGCAAGAAACCAAAGTTGTCGTTTCTTAAAGTTTGGGGCTGCGATGCTTATGTGAAAAAGCTTCAACCTGATAAGCTCGAACCCAAATCGGAGAAATGTGTCTTCATAGGATATCCAAAGGAAACTATTGGATACACCTTCTATCACAGATCCGAAGGCAAGACTTTTGTTGCTAAATTCGGAAACTTTCTAGAGAAGGAGTTTCTCTCGAAAGAAGTGAGTGGGAGGAAAGTAGAACTTGACGAGGTAACTGTACCTGCTCCCTTATTGGAAAATAGTACATCACAGAAAACTGTTTCTGCGACACCTATACCAATCAGTGAGGAAGCTAATGATGATGATCATGAAGCTTCAGAACAAGATACTACTGAACCACGTAGATCAACCAGAGTGAGATCCGCACCAGAGTGGTACGGTAATCCAGTTCTGGAAGTCATGATGCTAGATCATGATGAACCTACGAACTATGAAGAAGCGATGGTGAGCCCAGATTCCGCAAAGTGGCTTGAGGCCATGAAATCTGAGATGGGATCCATGTATGAAAACAAAGTGTGGACTTTGGTTGACTTGCCCGATGATCGGCAAGCAATTGAGAATAAATGGATCTTCAAGAAAAAGACTGACGCTGACGGTAATATTACTGTCTACAAAGCTCGACTTGTCGCAAAAGATTTTCGACAAGTTCAAGGAGTTGACTACGATGAGACCTTCTCACCCGTAGCGATGCTTAAGTCCGTCAGAATTATGTTAGCAATTGCCGCATTTTAAGATTATGAAATATGGCAAATGGATGTCAAAACTGCATTCCTGAATGGATTTCTGGAAGAAGAGTTGTATATGATACAACCAGAAGGTTTTGTCGATCCAAAGGGAGCTAACAAAGTATGCAAACTCCAGCGATCCATTTATGGACTGGTGCAAGCATCTCGGAGTTGGAATAAACGCTTTGATAGTGTGATCAAAGCATTTGGCTTTATACAGACTTTTGGAGAAGCCTGTATTTACAAGAAAGTGAGTGGGAGCTCTGTAGCATTTCTAATATTATATGTGGATGACATATTACTGATTAGAAATGATATAGAATTTCTGGATAGCATAAAGGGATACTTGAATAAAAGTTTTTCGATGAAAGACCTCGGGGAAGCTGCTTACATATTAGGCATAAAGATCTATAGAGATAGATCAAAACGCTTAATTGGACTTTCACAGAGCACATACCTTGACAAGATTTTGAAGAAGTTCAAAATGGATCAAGCAAAGAAAGGGTTCTTGCCTGTGTTACAAGGTATGAAGTTGAGTAAGACTCAATGCCCGACCACTTCAGAAGATAGAGAGAAAATGAAAGATGTTCCCTATGCTTCAGCCATAGGCTCTATCATGTATGCAATGCTGTGTACCAGACCTGATGTGTGCCTTGCTATAAGTTTAGCAGGGAGGTACCAAAGTAATCCAGGAATGGATCACTGGACAGCGGTCAAGAACATCCTGAAATACCTGAAAAGGACTAAGGATATGTTTCTCGTATATGGAGGTGACAAAGAGCTCACCGTAAGAGGTTACGTTGATGCAAGCTTTGACACTGATCCGGACGATTCTCAATTGCAAACCGGATACGTGTTTACTTTAAACGGTGGAGCTGTCAGTTGGTGCAGTTCTAAACAAAGCGTCGTAGCGGGATCTACATGTGAAGCGGAGTACATAGCTGCTTCGGAAGCAGCAAACGAAGGAGTCTGGATGAAGGAGTTCATATCCGATCTAGGTGTCATACCTAGTGCATCGGGTCCAATGAAAATCTTCTGTGACAATACTGGTGCAATTGCCTTGGCAAAGGAATCCAGATTTCACAAAAGGACCAAACACATCAAGAGACGCTTCAACTCCATCCGGGATTTAGTCCAGGTGGGAGACATAGAGATTTGCAAGATACATACGGATCTGAACGTTGCAGACCCGTTGACTAAGCCTCTTCCACGAGCAAAACATGATCAGCACCAAGGCTCCATGGGTGTTAGAATCATTACAGTGTAATCTAGATTATTGACTCTAGTGCAAGTGGGAGACTGAAGGAAATATGCCCTAGAGGCAATAATAAAGTTATTATTTATTTCCTTATATCATGATAAATGTTTATTATTCATGCTAGAATTGTATTAACCGGAAACATAATACATGTGTGAATACATAGACCAACAGAGTGTCACTAGTATGCCTCTACTTGACTAGCTCGTTAATCAAAGATGGTTATGTTTCCTAACCATGAACAAAGAGTTGTTATTTGATTAACGAGGTCACATCATTAGTTGAATGATCTGATTGACATGACCCATTCCATTAGCTTAGCACCCGATCGTTTAGTATGTTGCTATTGCTTTCTTCATGACTTATACATGTTCCTATAACTATGAGATTATGCAACTCCCGTTTACCGGAGGAACACTTTGGGTACTACCAAACGTCACAACATAACTGGGTGATTATAAAGGAGTACTACAGGTGTCTCCAAAGGTAGATGTTGGGTTGGCGTATTTCGAGATTAGGGTTTGTCACTCCGATTGTCGGAGAGGTATCTCTGGGCCCTCTCGGTAATGCACATCACATAAGCCTTGCAAGCACTGCAACTAATATGTTAGTTGTGAGATGATGTATTACGGAACGAGTAAAGAGACTTGCCAGTAATGAGATTGAACTAGGTATTGGATACCGACGATCGAATCTCAGGCAAGTAACATACCGATGACAAAGGGAACAACGTATGTTGTTATGCGGTCTGACCGATAAAGATCTTCGTAGAATATGTAGGAGCCAATATGGGCATCCAGGTCTCGCTATTGGTTATTGACCGGAGACGTGTCTCGGTCATGTCTACATTGTTCTCGAACCGTAGGGTCCGCACGCTTAACGTTACGATGACAGTTATTATGAGTTTATGCATTCTGATGTACCGAAGGTTGTTCAGAGTCCCGGATGAGATCACGGACATGACGAGGAGTCTCGAAATGGTCGAGACGTAAAGATTGATATATTGGAAGCCTATGTTTGGACATAGGAAGTGTTCCGGGTGAAATCGGGATTTTACCGGAATACCGGGAGGGTTACCGGAACCCCCCGGGAGACTAATGGGCCTATTGGGCCTTAGTGGAAAAAGAGAAAAGGGGCAGCCCATAAGCTGGCCGGCGCCCCCCCTTTCCCCAAGTCCTAGTAGGACTAGGAGAAGGGGCCGGCCCCCCCTCTTTCTCCTTTCCCCCCGAGAGTCCTAATTGGAATAGGATTGGAGGGAGGAGTCCTACTCCCGGTGGGAGTAGGACTCCCCTGCGCCTCCCTCTCCCTGGCCGGCCGGCCCCCCCTCCTCCAACCTTTATATACGGGGGCAGGGGACACCCCAACACACACAAGTTGATCCTTGAGATCGTTCCTTAGCCGTGTGCGGTGCCCCCTGCCACCAAATTCCACCTCGATCATACCGTTACAGTGCTTAGGCGAAGCCCTGCGTCGGTAGTACATCAAGATCGTCACCACGCCGTCGTGCTGAAGGAACTCTTCCTCGACGCTTTGCTGGATCGGAGCCCGAGGAACGTCATCGAGCTGAACGTGTGCTAAGAACTCGGAGGTGCCGGAGTAACGGTGCTTGGATCGGTCGGATCGGAAAGAAGACGTACGACTACTTCCTCTACGTTGTGTGATCGCTTCCGCAGTCGGTCTGCGTTGGTACGTAGACAACACTCTCCCCTCTCGTTGTTGTGCATCACCATGATCTTGCGTGTGCGTAGGAAAATTTTCGAAATTACTGTGTTCCCCAACACTTCTTGGCTCGCAACAAATCACTCGGGTCTGCAGTCTTCTGGTATTCCTGCAGCTCCACCACCGCCATCTGAGCATCAGCGATCTTTGAACCTTTCTAAAAACATTCTTCCGCTTTCTTCCGATTACCCGTAATAGTGATCACACCTTTGGGGCCAGGCATCTTCAACTTGAGATACACATAACATGGTCGGGCCATGAAGCGTGCATAAGCCGGCCTGCCCAAAATAGCGTGATAGGCACTCTGGAAGTCTACAACTTCAAATGTCAACTTTTCTTTGCGGTAATTCTTGGAATCACCGAAAACCACATCAAGAGCAATCTGGCCGAGTGATTCAGCCTTCTTCCCAGGAATGACTACATGGAAACTCATGTTGCTGGTACTGAGTCTGGACATCGGAATGCCCATCCCTTTCAACATCTCAGCATATAATATGTTCAAACCACTGCCACCATCCATCAAGACTTTGGTCAGTCGAGTGCCTTCAACAACTGGGTCGACCACCAAAGCTTGCCTCCCAGGGGTGGCGATGTGCGTTGGGTGATGGGACCGGTCGAATGTTATGGCAGTCTGAGACCACTTCAGGTGACTGGGTGTCGCCGGAGCAACCATATTCACCTCTCGGTTGATAACTTTCAGTCGACTTTTGCTTTCAACATCAGCAAAAATCATCAGGGTGGAATTGACCTGAGGGTATCCATCGCCACTATCTTCCTTATCCTCAACTTTGTCCGACTCCTTTTCCTTATCTTTGGGCTACTTGCCTTGGAACTGCTGGATCAAGAGTCGACACTGTCGAGTGGTATGTTTCGGGTAAATGAAATTACCCTCTTCATCTTTCTTGGTGTGGACGAGACATGGCAAATCCAACACATCATTTCTGTCCTGGTCTTTAACTTTCTTGGGGTTCCAAGGTCCTTTGGGTTTCCCTTTAAACTTTCCTTGGGTTACAACCAAGGCTTCCCTAGGAGCAGCTGGCTCGGCTTTCCGCTTCTGTTTCCGATTGGAATTTCCTCTGGTTTCTTGGGCGACTGACTTGAGCTTGCCACTCCTGAGTCGATCCTCATCTTCACCATTAGCGTACTTGGTGGCAATCTCCATCGTCCGATTCAGAGACATATCTCTGGTCCGACCGAATTTCAGATTCAGTTCTCTATACTTGCCACCTTCTTTGAAGGCACAGACTGCTTGGTGGTCAGGCACATTCTCCACCGTGTGATGTAACGTGATCCATCTCTGGATGTAATCCCTCAAAGTTTCATTCGGCTTCTGCACGCAAGACCGCAGTTCCGTCAGCCCTGCCGGTCGCTTGCATGTTCCTTCGAATGTGGTGACAAACACTCGGGCGAGATCTTCCCAAGTGTAAATGCTGCTGGGTGCTAACTAGTTCAGCCACGCTCTGGCCGAGCCCTCTAACATGAGAGGCAGGTGCTTCATGGCCACTTCGTCATTGCCGCCGCCAATCTGGACGGTCACTCGGTAGTCTTCAAGCCAAGTATCGGGCTTGGACTCACCAGTGAACTTACTGACTCCAGTCGCCAACCTGAAGTTGGGAGGAACCACAGCGGCCCTGGTCGCTCTACTAAAGCACTCTGGCCCCGAAGCATGTGCTCTGCTGCTGGTAGGTGCATCTCTGTCATGACCTTCTCGGTGAGCTCTGTTCCTGTCGACCAAACCTTGAACGAGAATGGATCTCGCATCAAATCCTGGCTCCCTGGAGTCGACTGGAATCCTTCGCCCAACACTACGAGGGCGCCTGTCATCCTGCTATCGAGGCGCATATGACCCGCTCCTCGGGGGAGGGGTGGGCACTCGACATTGATCGTCACGATCGAATCAATGGTCATATTGCTCACGGTTCCCGTACTGATTATGCCGGTCCCCACGTCCCTCACGCCTCGGGGGCGATCTTGGGCTATGAGCCGACTGGACTGTGTCCGCGGCAACGGATCTGCTGTGGATCCTGTTCCGCAACTGAGAAACAGCGGGATTCTGGTCTCCTGCTGCCCGGAGTAACGCTCTGATCTGCAGCAAGCCTCTGCCGGCCTCCGACTAGGAAGGCTGAATCGACTCTGCTATACGGGCTGCAGCTGCTAAATTCTGAATCGGAGTTCGATATACCTGCGGGGGCGGAAAGAGCTGATGTCGACTGGATTCGGGAACCCGTTGTCATGCACGCTCGTCGAGTGCTTGCTGGAGGTTCTCCAGTCGAGTGCGCTCGGCCAAGTTTGCCAGGCACGCGTCCTCCAAGGCACGAGCCTCGGGGGTTTCTCCGACGATAGGAGTGTGTAGTGCATCCATGTTCCGGCGACGAAGTTCTTCTCTCTGTAGCGACGTGAGAGGCTCGGGGAGATATTCCTCATGGGGACGCGACGGGTCGCCTCCACCCGCGCCTCCCTCGGTGCGGGGAAAACCGGGAGGACTGGGCGGCCCATCGACCATCAGAACCTCCGCCGCCGGATCACTGCTGTCGCACTCGGATGCGGTCTCTGTAGAGCCAGTCGACAGATCGAACAGGCCGTAGAGGGATTCATCGGGCTCGATCGCCGCGACTTGAGGGGTGGCCGACTGGCGTGCCACCGCGTGTCTCACCCACCGTTGAAGTCTCGACCGACCGGAGCGCTTGCGCCGGCGGGAAACAGGGAGGGAGGACAACACAGGAGCCGACCGGTAGGGGGTCGACGGTTTCCGCAAGAGAATGCCGCGGATGCACGCGCTAAAGTGCGTTGCTCCGCGGGCGGGGAGTGCGTCCACGTCGAGCGGAGCCTCCTGAAGCCAAGCGGAGTCGTCGGCGATGAACGTGAGCGCGCCGAGATGGATCTCGCGGCCCTCCATCAAAACTCCGCCAGAAACCATGATGATTTGGATCGGCAAAGATCGCAACTCCTCCAACAAATCACTAAAACACCTGCCCCACGGTGGGCACCAACTGTCGTGGTTCTAAGTCTGACAGTAATGTAGGGGGGTAAGTATGGAGAGGCAAGATCTTAGCTATGGAGAAGTTGTAAGCACACGAGGTTTACGAGTTCAGGCCCTTCTTGGAGGAAGTAATAGCCCTACGTCTCGGAGCCCGGAGGCGGTCGACTGGATTATGCGCGTATGGTTTACAAGGGTGCGAACCCTTTACACTGAGGAGGGGGTGGCTTATATAGAGTTCGCCGGACCCCTCCGGCCCTCAGTTATGCAGGGTTTTAAATACATTAAGGTCAGGCATTACTGGTAACACCCCTAATAAAGTGCTATGATGACCATAAAGGCTACTTAATAACCGACCGTTAGCATGCGGAGTGCCTTTAGGTCTCCTGGTCGTCGAGTGGTTTGGTCTTGGTCGAGTGATCGCTTCTTGGTCGAGTGTCTTCGAGTCTGTCGAGTGGAACACCTCCAAGTCGATTGAAAGGTGATTTCTTCTAGAGATGTCCTTGGGTAGGGTAGTTTGGACAGGTCCATGACCCTACCCTAGGTACATAGCTTCGTCAGGAGGGAAGCGGGCGGCGGTAGTGGGAGTCGTCGTCTTGTCCGCGCCACCCCCACCAAAGTGTCCATCATCAGAGTATTCGGGGCGGCCGACGTGGTTGGGAGGCTCGGGGTAGATATTGAGGTCGAATCCCTGGTCATTGAAGAAGACCCGGACGGTGGTGCAGAGCTTGGAGGAGTCGAAACATTTGACCTTGACCCGGACCTCCTCCTCTTTGCGGAGGGAGAGCTCATCCACCACCACCACCTTGCCGAATATCTTGGACATACTGTGAATCACCCTCTCGGAGCGGGCAATGTCGTGGAGGCCCGCTATGAGGATCCAAGCCGTGTCAAGGACAGTGACCGCCTTGGGGTCAACCAGAGGCTTAGAGATGTTGACGACGAGCTTGTTGAGGGCTAGAGTGATGTCGTCGTTGTGGGTGCAGAGGCCCATGCTGATGGCATCAGGAAAGACCACGGTGAAGGAGTTGTCCACGATCGAAGTCACTTGCCAATCCCAGAGGCGCCAGCAAAGGTGGTTAAGCTCAGCCTCGATCATCTCCGAGGATGCGACACCCGTCCCCACAATGGTGATGATCGCTAGGAGCGACGGGGAGGGGGGACGCCCTCCACCTAGATGTGGAAGAAACCGAGACCCTCGATGTCGTGGCCGTACATCATGAGATCCTCCGACACCAGTCGATCAGGGCACAGGGCCGCGGGGTGGCCCGAGTCCTTGCATGGGTAGCACATCGGGGGGTTGGGGCACTCGACTTGATAGTGGCCTGTGATCCCACAGTTGAAGCACGGGGGCGGATCGCGAGAAGCACCGGGGACAGGCGCGGCCGAAGCCGCGGGAGTGGGGGCCAAGGCATTGGGGCCGCGGGCGGGACCTCTCTTCTTCTTCTTGTCCCCTTGACGCCCCCGCACCCCGGTACCGCCATTGCCGGCAGCAAGCTGGGCTGGTTCTAGGGCGGTTGGTACCGGCGTGGGGGTAGCGTCGGGCGCCTGCGCTTGGGGGCGGGGAAGCAACGGAGTGCGGCCACGGCGGCGAGCAGGGGAGGAGGATCGGCGCCGGTCCGAGCGCCATGAGTCCGCCACGGGAGACCGGGGTCGGTCCCGGCGGTCCTCCCGAGCAGGGGAGCGGCGACCATCGTCGTGGGACGGCGAGCGGCGGTTGGCTCGGGCCGGCGAGCATCTGGCCTCGCGGGGGGGGAGCGGCGAGCGTCTCGGGAGGACAACTGGCGGCGCAGGTCGGCCTCCCGACGATGGCCCTCCGAGGAGGCGCGGGCTGGAGCGCGTCAGTCATCCAGCGAGCGCTTGGGGTGGTCGGAGCCGTCGCCACAGTTGCGCTTCATGGGGGTGGCGGGGGGATGACAGGGGCGGAGGGGAAGCTGCGGAGAGCGTGGTCGGGAGCGGGGGAGCAGAACCAAGACGAGCACACGAAGGGGCGGGGAGGAGTGGCGGCTGGAGGGGAAACCCTCGCGGGAACCATATCCTCCCACGTGCCAACGGTTGGGGTCGTGGGGCCACAGCTGGGTTGCCGTCCACCGTGGGTAGTCCCGGCCCATCAGTCACAGGAGGCCTAGGTGGGCCTGCAACTGAGAGAGGCACGGGGAGCAGGCCCAACAGCCGGTCCAGGCCAGGTATGGAAGGGCCCAGCCCAGGCGAGGAAGCCGAGCACCCAGCTAGGGTTCACCAGCTGCCGGCGGCGGCGACAGCGCGGTCGGCGAGGGCGGTTGCACGGCCGGTATCGGGAGGGGCGGGGGAGCATCAGAGCCTGGAGGAACCGAAGAATGCGATGAAGGGCCGGAAGGGCGGATGGCGGGAGATCACCGGAGAGCCAACGGCTCCCGACAGCGGCAAAGCGGCCGAACCTGCCGGAGCGTGGCTGCCGGGCATCCTCCACGACGAGCGGGCAGGGCCAAGCTCAGCCCGGCCGGCAACTCCCTAGCCAGCAGGGCGCCGGCGGCGACGGGCACCCCCAGCCCTCAAGGCGTCACCTTGCCCCACAGCTGCACGAGGTGAACCCGGCAGCCGGCGGGTGTGCCGAGCCCGCACACGGGCAGCCGAACTCCCATCACTGGGAGTAAGGCCGCCGGAGGTACGGGGTTGCGGTTGGCGCACCGGAGCGGAAGGGGGCACGCGGTCGCGGCAGACCATCGGCCGGCCCGCGGCGAGGTCGTTGGCCTCCGCTACGTCGGCCCAGACGACCCGAGCAGGGGTCACAGGAGACGGGGGAGGAAGCGGGGGCCAAGGGGGATGCGCCGGCGAGGTCGCCGGCGGCCGGGGACGGGAGCGGGGAGGGCGGAGACGGCGTGGGAGGGGACACGTCGGGCGTGTTGCCCCGCGGGTCGCCGTAGTCACCAGAGCTCTCAGCCATACTCTCACCCCACATAATAAGCCATCAACTTTTCCCAGAGGAGGGATCCACTCCAAGGAAAACACCTCATGTATATTCACCTTCCTAAAATACCCAGGAAAACACCCCACTTCCTCCCTCTTATATACATCCCCTCCCCTGACATGGTCTTCGATAAAAAAATCCTGATATTTTGTATGAACTGCACAATTTGATATATTGCTATGGAGGGTTGAGTACATGATGATGAATGGTTGCTACAGATCCGCCTCTACTTCAGGATCTTGAGGTGAATGCGTGAGAGGGCGGCTAATGTCATGCAGTGCTTCGACGACCGGTTGGTCTGCCTCTTTGTCCTGCTGGCATGTACAGATCAGCTCTCGGGATCAACGGACTTGGAACAATTTTGCATTTGGATCATGCATAAGACAGAAAAACTAGTTCAACTCCTTTGGCATTTGGTTCAGTGGAACAAAGATGGCCACAACTTCAAAGATTAGGCCTATACAAGTATACTCTTGTACATTTTTTCCTAACAAGATTGTTCCAATCTTGATGGAAAAATCATATACTAAAGTTTGTTTCTGTGCAATCCAAATATCGCAATACAACATCATCTTGAGTCATTGTAAATATTAAATTAGTGACCAACTGCTACTGGACTGCTTCTTCAAGTTTCTTTTCTTATAGTTCTAATTGTATATGTCTAGATTTTCGTTCTTTTTATGTTACTCATTCAAAATTTAGATCCATTACTCAAAATAAAACAAAACATGATTAGAAACCAATTGGTGTTGTGGCCAAGTACTTGGGAGAGCTGTCGTGGTGGAGAGAGGTGTTGCTGTAGGTTGGGTCTATGGCGAGATGGTACCGGATTCCTGGGAGGATATGCACGTTAAGTGCGAATGAGAATAAGATTGCCACCCCTGCGATTTTGTATGACGTTAGGACATAACAAAGAGGAGAAATGTAGGGCAATTTTGTTTGCTATGCTTTGTATGCACAACTATGCTTTTGTAGAGAGAGAGAGAGAGAGAGAGAGAGAGACTCCATGCGCTGCTGCTGTGTACTCCCTCCGTCCGGTGAAGAGTGTACATCTACAAATTTTAAAACAAATTATGAAGTTAAGTAAAAATACATTGAAAAGATGCAAGCCATCATTTCTTTCCTCTTTAATTACACAACCCCCAATGAGCTAAATGCATGTAGAAATTAAGAAGATCATGTGTAGATTGTTGTTGATCTTGATTACCTTGTGATGAGAGAAGTGTTTTTTTCTACTTTAAAATGCATTGGAAAGATAGAAATACACTCTTTTTAGACAAATTTTGAAGTCAAATGTATACTCTTCACCGAACGGAGGAAGTAGTGTTCTATGATTTGCTCTGTGTTTTACTTGGGGCAACTTTGTACAAGGGCGATTCATAAAATGCCATTGAAATTTGGAGCAATTTTAGTTTTGCTTTGTACTGATGGTGCTATGCTCTGTGTGCTACTGCCATTGTTGTACAGAGAGAAGAGATCAAGAGACAGCGGGAGATGGAAAGAGATTGGTAGCTATTTAATTGTTGCGTCATGTGGTTTTTAAGGACTAAAACTGATGGGTGTGAGGTATTCTTTTTCCTGCCGTTGTAACCCACAAGCATATTTCCTATGTTATTCTACTGTACCCAGTCTACTACTCTCATCCATGCAATGGTCAAAGTCCTGCCCCTAAAGATCCGGATCTTCATGTGATAATGAATCCGTGGACGGACCTCGTCTAGGGTGGAGGTTCGCAAGCGAAATGGTCCTAAAACTGGCCTTTGCCCACTTTGCGATGTTCCGGAAGACTCGAATCATATCTTTTTTTTTGTGTATCCACTCAATTTGAATGGATCTGCTTTAGAGAGGTGGTCGGTGGCAATTGGTGCCACACCAACTTTCCCGACCTATTCGCCGAACTCCAGAACGCCCCCTTGCCTTCTCGCCACATTATGTGGCTTGAGATTGGGGCAAAATCTTTGTATTTCTTGCTGTGAGATTTGGATGTGTGTTCTGAACTAGTGCTTGTATGTGTGCTTTTGGCGGTTTGCTTTATTTATAAAGCGGGGCAAAAGCCTTTTTTGATAAAGTTTAAAGACGTTGAGTGTATATTTTTTGCGGTCAGAGTAGACAGTACGAACAAAAGAGAACACTCCGTAAAAATTACTAGTACGTGCGTACTACATTTAGTTGCAGAGGATGCATGAGGCACTCCAACTAATCAAAAGAAGAAGAAGAAGGTGTCCGGTCCGCCTCTAAACATTACGAACTAGGGCGTCGTAGTTTTAGTTGATGCAACAGGATATGGGACACAAAACAAGTGCAACGAGCACGGTTGGAGGTGATCCGGTCCGCCTCTAGCAAGCTTAGCTAGTAGAGGTTGATGGAGGAGACGGCGATGTAAAGCTCATCGTCCTCCATGGCCAGCGCGCCTTGCATTGCCGGCCACCACTCCGGCATGCTGCTGCTGCTGCTGCTGGCGGCGGCGTCCATGGCACCCACAACAACGTTGGCTTCGTTCATCATCGAGGACACCTCCGCCGCTGTGAACTCCGGCTGATCTGCGACTGCATCATCGTCGACGTTGCGCGCGAAGCGGCCCTTCACCCTCGGCCGGCTGTCCGCGAGGGTCTTCCGGCAAGCGTACTGAAGAAGATGCATGGTCAAAATACGTGAAGATGCAAAATCGAACAAGTACGGTGCGAGCGAGGAGACGTACTGTGATCTTCTTTTGGAAGTTGCGCTGGTTGCGCTTGCTCCTGTACTTTTCGATGCGCTCCCGCCGCTCCTCCGTGGTGTACCTCCCAGCCGCTGCTGCTGCCGGCGCCGGCGTTGGCGCCCCGAGGTCTCCCGTGCTCAGCACATGGCGGAACGGCGGCGCCTGACCCTGCTGCTGCTGGGAGTAGTAGTAGCAGTGCTGCTCTGCTTGCAACAGATCACCGTAGCTCGACGCTGACGGTTGGGAGGGGAGGAAGCCATTGCTTCCCTGACAAGTATAGGAAGAAGAAGAGGAGGAGGAGTGATGATGATACATCGCCTAGTGCGCGCGCGTGTGTATGTGTGTGCGTAAGAGCGAGCGATGAATGATTGACGTGTGTGTCAGCGGCCATGTATTTATACCCGCCGGCCAAGCAAGTCAACTCTCGCCTCAAATCGGATTCACGATGACACGAGACATCAACTCGAGATTTCCCATGACGGCAGGGAAGCCGTCCATGGTAAAAGCATTACATTGCTGATGGCACTAACACGGTCATCTGAGCCACATGCTCAATCAAACAGTAGCCAGAGAAACTGCAGAATGCCAACCCAAAGTCCATTCTACATGACTCCAACCATAAAGGGAAGTCGTAGCACAAATCTATCTCGCTGGTGCCATCTTCCTAGCTACTTACAGTCTTGCAGACGCACTGTTAAAACTCTACCATCATTTGCAGCACGACCAGACCTCGCAAATGAGTGTCATCCACCATTGCCACAAACCACAACAGAAAAACAAGCTGGCAAGCATATATGATTTCTCCGTGTTATGAACAGGGCACGGAGGATGAGAACCTCAATCGATTATGAATGCACAGCACAAATGGAAAATATTTATGTAGTGATAATGGTAAAATAAGCTGGCAACCACCGCTGCATAGCAATGGGTGTTAAGACAATTCAAGGAGACATGAGCAAGTTGGGAAATCTCCCACTTTTCCACCGGAATCCTTAAACCATGCCCCAGCACACCAGGAGATGTGCCTTTTCTCAGCACCTCTACAGGCACTATGCTCAACTTGCAACTGACTACACATCAACAACAGGTCCTACCACTTTGTTCCATGAAGCAGGGTCAGGAGTATCGGTAAGTATGTATTTTGGCTCATTCCAAGCTAATCATTTCTTAGTTGTATTTTGGCTGAGTCCAAGCTAATCATTTCTTAGTTGCAGCAATGGGGAGCACGAGCACAAAGGCAAAGAGATGATGAAACTAAACATCATATTTAAATTAAAAGGGGGGGGGGGGGGGGGGGGGGGGGGGGCGGAGATGCGCAGGAACTTCCCAGGAATGGTGATTAGAAGCTAAAAATGCAAGTCCCAAAGAGAGCACCTGATGTGACTTCATCCACTACTATGATTACCTTCAAAAGTGACATCTCGCAGGATTTCGGTTGGGAAGAATGATACCACCTTTGAACATTGCAGCCTATTAGATAGAGCCCCACAAGAATCTGTGTTGTTTTAAGCCTCTATTGGACACAAAATATGCTGCTATGGACCCAGGACCCTGTTTTCAGTTGGCAAATTTTTTCGTAAGGTCACTGGAACGTCCTCAACCAATCACACGGCTCCATTTCTCCTATAAGGAAAGAGGTTCTAACGAAAATGAATCCTTACCGTACGTAGCCCACTCAGGAATTGCGTATCACGTTGACATAGCCTGACAACGCGAGCTTGCCAACCTTCAAGTGGGCTTAGCCAACCGACAAGATAAAGTCAAAGGGCACCAGGCCACAGCATTGCATATAGATTCATCTGCCTTCGACGTACACAGCAAAATGCTACGATTGTGTACTCCCAACAGTTGCCATGATTTCCTTGCAACCTGCAAAGATTTCAACAAGAGTAGCATCACAACTACAATCATTGACATCTCAGTGCATCGAGAGAAACATCAAGAGGATCACAGGCGGGGCGAGCCTTTCACCGAGGCAGTGATGCGGTGCCTGTCAATGGACAAGATAATGAGAATAAGTGGGACGATTAGGATAATGCACAGTGCACACAGATTTTACTTTTCTTCAAGTAGGTCGCCTACAAAAAAATAGTCACACCACTACAGCATGAGTGGAGATGCAATAATTGTTTAGTTGATGTGCGTAATGAATTTACAGAAATGAACAGCAGATTAGATAGATATGGAATTATACCAAGAATTACTACCTCCGTTCCGAATTATAAGATGTTTTGGATATTTCAACATGGACTACATACGGACTGAAATGAGTGAACAAACACACTAAAACACGTCTATATACATTCGATTTAGAAAAAAGTTAGAACATCCTATAATTTGGAACAGAGGAAGTACTCCCTCCGTTCCGAATTACTTGTCGCAGGCATGAATGTATCTAGATGTATTTTAGTTCTAGATACATCCATTTCTACGACGAGTAATTTGGAACGGAGGGAGTAGGATTTAAGTATTAAAAAGGTTTGCAATATGAGTAAATTCGATCCTATGGGACATCTAAGGTACATGACTATTGATCTGTACATGAGGTCAGGTACATTCATCAAGTCACTTCAAATGTCATTAGATTTGCCAGAATGAGACCACATTGATGAAGACTGATAAGACTTCTCTATCTAGTGGCGTGCATGATTTGGAGAAATGATTCCGGTCCTGCCCCCACACCTTCCTTGGGTGCATCTGTGGGCGAGAGGCCTTTTATTGTTGTCATGGTATCTGCAACCTTTTCCACATCAATTCCACTGGAATTACTACTCTAAATTCACACGTCCTTTTCCTTTTGTACTTTGATTTTGAAAGAACATGCTGTTCAGTGTTGTCCACAAAATTATACAACTATAAATACAGAGTAGAAAGGAGAGAAAAATATGAGATCATTACACATCCGAGTGAATCTGTTTCTAGAAAGGCATTTAAGAAGATCGAAGCTGGTTGATCTTAATATCTTAAATTCATCATCATACTTTGAGCAACATGGAAGCACGTCTATCCGATATTTTGGATGTCATGCACTCAAAGCTATATATTCGCATCTGAGCCATTTGGACACTATATTTTGTCCATGTGTGATAGAAACTTGAAAAAAAAGTTGATATACCCTCCAGAAAAATTAAGCAAAAATTTTCTTAGTTTGCAAAAATCATAATCTGACTATAGGACAATAACCCAAAAGCCTATCGCCACACATCTTTCCTAGAGGTTGCCAACATAGTTTTTACTGCTCTGGTATCCTTATTAGGAGGAAAACAAGACAACAAAGCCCAAGATTCTGCAAATTAGCATATTGGAAGCCATTGGTGATTTACATGCAGGTACATCTATTTCTGTTTCAAAAAGGAAGAACCTGGTCCGATTGAGGCATAATGTGGAGTGTTTGAAGGAAAGGGCTTTTATTTATGCATACACCAAAGTTACTTTGCCGACAATAGACCATTGCACATGTAGAGCATCATGTCATACAGTTCTATTTAGCAATAGTATCTCTATCAATATAATATACACGAAATCATGTGACAGCTCTCATCTCATGAGGTTGACAGCACTGGTATATATAATCCCGAAATAACACCTGATACAGGACTCATCATAAACATAGGTTAGCATTATTCAGCACACTTCAAATCAAAAGATACGATAGAAAGATTTGATGAGACCCTTACTTTGCACCTTTCTTCTTGTAAGGCAAAGATTCAAAAAAGCACAAAAAGGGAAGATAAGCTGGACTATGCAGAGTTTTTGTCTTTGCTTTTCTGCAAAACCAACAAGACATCAGACTTTGGAAGGTAGGCATAAAATATCATTTTCTGTTGTTATATTTGTAATAAAACCAAATTTCCTTTATTTTAAAAGTGTCCCCGTTTTTCAGAAAATTACTTATCATAATCTTAATCCAAAGGCATAAAGGAGCGTGTGTCCCTTCAATTGTCATTTTCTTCTAGAAAGAAGATAATATGGTACATATTGTATCATCTGGGTAATACTTTTGACATCGGCACAAGCATGAAAAGGAATTGACGGACCAATATATCGAGCTCAAGGGGTTCTGAACAACAGAAAGTACAAATAAAAAAAGAATCGCAGAAAATAGTAATCTGCAAATGTAGTCATGTCACAAATTCATCACTTGCCTGCGATCTCAACCTTGCCACCAGCGCAAGAATAACTTCGAGCTGACATTATAATCTGTGCAACATTTTCATGCATAATGTGTTCTGTTTTTGTTTACTAACTTGTTGCAGTACAACGCCCTTTCATAAATCACTACTCAACAGCAGTGTGAGATTTAATGGCGTGTCATCATCTCTGTAACCTACAGAGCACCCCAAAGATTATGTAGTATCTCGGCAAGATTAAGAATAACATTTTTGGTAAAAAGAAGCATCGTTACCTTAGAGTTTGGGTCTAACATTATCCCTCATAATCTGTGCAATATCGTGTTCTGTTTTATGTTCACTAACTTGTTGCTGCAGCAGTGCAGCACCCTTATAAATAACTACTCAACAGACAACAGTTGTGAGATTTAAATATTTAATGGGGTGTCATCATCTCTACAGAGCACCCCAACGATTCTGTAGTACCTCGGCAAGCCTCTGAACTAACTGGAGTGTATCAGGCTTGTCTACACCCCTTATCCTCGAGGCAAGGATCAGAAACAGAAGGAGTTTCATGATCCAGTGACACCTGGTCCGCCCTCTCACAATAGGTGGACCGAGTGTCATATTTAGTATAAGCCTTAGCATTATCTAGGATGTCAGTAGTCCTGATAGGATACTTGTCCTCAGTAGTCAGGACTAGTGTAAGAAATCTCCATACTCTAGGGATGGGAGGACGAGAAGAACATGCTAACTTAAGACCAGAAAATTAATGAGCATGATTCACCTATCTTAACTTGTACAGACCCTTCTTTAGTTTCAGCTGGGATTTCTTTACCATTGGTGGACTGCTTTGTCTGACCAGCCGAGAGAGGCATGACAGAACCACAAGCTTTTTCATTTAACACTCTCATGAGACTACTTATGGCTATGGGTAAGCCTGGTAGTTTATTTTTTGGAAGCAGGTCATGGATTTGTCTCCAAAAGTTGCAGATCTGCTTTAAGATCCAGTGACCAAATCTGCACCTTGTTTCATTCAGTTGTACACTTGGTAATAGCCTATTGGTTCCAATCTAAACAAATGTTTCTTTTTCAGAGCCTTGGAAATCAGTGATCTGAGCAGATGGCATAACACTGATCATGGATTCATCATGGAGGCTGCGAGAATAAAAATGATACTCCTAGAACATCTGGTTGAATATGATGCTGGGACCATTCCAGATAATAACTGTCATGCAGTTTACAGACATCGCAGCTTTGGCTCCCTCTTTAGAAAGGCCAAGCAAATATACACATAAATGGATGGCATCATATGAGAACCTCCAGTTTCATTACCATTGCCAGCAGCACTTGCAATTGTTAGATTATTTCCTTCAGCACAGTCCACCAATATCTAAAACCAGAATAAGAAGGAAAAAAAAGGAACTATAGTAGCAAAATAGACCAGTGAGTACCAGTTCGACAGAGGGGGGTTGAAGTCTGAAACTGTATGTTATGGTATCAAATGTCTCTGCGAATCAGTGGCGTTGTGAACACTCGGGGTCAGAGCAATTTGGTAGATAGATTAAACAGAACACAAGTGACAGATTTACGTTTATTAGACACAAGAGCAAGGATGCAGAAGTACATTATGTAACTGGGTCATTATGAATTGCATTGACTCGGGAGTGCTTAATTGGGAGTACTGATTACCTTACCTGTATGCAATGTTGAGCAAGTTTGTGAGAGAAGTCGATAAACATGATATCAAGGTTGGTGGCGACATGGCAGAGGTGGTCGAGTGCAGCCTTGATGAGAGGCACGCGGTGACGATGTGGAGGCTGCGGCGGAGGGGGCGCCGCGAACGCAGCGGCGGCGGCGGCGGCGGCTGTGGAGTCGCGGGAAAGGGTGATACTACTGACGGATGGGTTCTGAAGCGGGGGGTCCATTCCGGCGGTGGCGGAGGAGACGGGCGGGAGAGGAGACAGGAGAGGGCCCGAAGAAAGCGAGTTTTTTTTAGGGCTCGAAAGCCGAGTTAATTTTATTTTTTAGGGCTCAAAAGCCGAGTTAAATAAAGTAGCGGATGTCCTATCCCGTCACCGGTGCAGGACAGCTTTCCGGCCTATGACAAATACGGGTCCGACAAATTTGCATCAGCCAATAAAAATTATACGGGCGACTTATATATGTACGAGTAGAGGTGTTTTAGAGTTTTCGTCTCGGATCTAGTGCCGCCTTTGACGCTCTTCCCCCGCCGCAATTCTCTTCCCCTCCAGCGAGCTCATTCAAATGTTCCCCTCCCTCGAGTGTAGACCATGTCGGGAGAAGGTCGTGGGGCGGGGCGCCGCAGGGCGCCGTCATGCAAGCGCGACCGGCGCGATGCGGAGGCTGGAAGCTTCAGCCGTCCGTCGTGAAGGCGTGACACTTGGACAATATTTTAAATAGCAGCCGCTACACCTGTTATAGCGGTAGCGCACACCTAGCACTCACTTTTTTGCGTTGTGCTGTGATATAGCGGCCTTGTCAAGATTCATCCGCTATTGCGGATGTCAGAGCGATATTCCGTGTCATATAGCACTATTGTGAGGCAGCCATAGCACTCTGGCCACAAAAAATATGATATTCAAACCACCCGGCACCAACGCTTGCATATGTGTTAGTCATGCAATACTATCCAAGCTCCTATACGCAGCCCCTCTCTATTTGGTTTTGCTGCTAGCCTGAATTACTGTATTTCCTCTATTAAGAAATATAAGAGTGTTTAGATCATCATTTTAGCGATCACTATTTTAATGATCTAACCGCTCTTATATTTCTTTAAAGAGGGAGTACAGTTAAAAACTAACTGAAACTCGAAATATCCAATTCTGAGTCGGGGCTCATCTATACCTTGATGAATAGTAAATTCAAGACAAATACTAAAAAAATCAAAAAAAATTGACTTTTTTTTGCATGAAAGATGTTTGAGTGCATGAGGTGCATGCCAAATTTCATAGCATTTTGAGATCTAAGTAGCTCTCGGCGGAAAAGACGGAGTCAGGTCCAAACGGTGAACAAGCAGTAAACTTTTCACAAACCCTGAGTTTGTCTTTTTTTACTGAGAGCTACTCAGACATCCAAATACTCTGAAATTTGGCAAAGACATCACGCACTCAGTCATCATTCTCCACAAAAAAATGAAACTTTTTTAGTTTATTTCATATTTTTAACAATTTGGTTATTAACTTTCGGGCTCATCTGAGCCTGGGAGCCAAAACGCCTTGTTCTGAAACTGTTGCTACACGTGAAGTCTTCTCTCCACAAGTTAATTAATTTGCCTTCTTTGGTTCATAGGAATTTTTTAGGAATTCTAAAGGATAGGAACTTTGTAGGAAAAAAATCTTTTGAAACCCTTTGGTTTGTAGAAACGGATTCATATTCCTGTGCAGAATAGTAGGAATCAAACCTTCACATATCAATTTAAAATAATTAGTCTAGACTCAATGCATATGACATCTCTTTCCAAGAATTAAGATGCATGTCATCTCCCTTCCTTTGATTTTCTTATTCCTATATGATCATTCCTATCATATGAACCAAAGGAGGTCTAAACATGATGCCGCCCCTTGGAGGAGTTCTTTAAATAAAACACATAAGAACAAGGTTCACATCACACATGTCCTCTCCAAGCATCCAAAGTAAGAGACACATCAAGATCCGCAACCAACAAAGGAAAAGATAAATATCAAGGTCTTCCCAAGTTTCTAAGAGAGATGAGGCCTTAAGAGATAGTCCTCTCTAAACCCTAGGAGCGATGGGGGTCTTGATGAGTGATATTTATGCGTTTATTCCACCATTGCTTAAACTAGATAATTCAGAATTTTTAAGAGAATCACTCTGATATCGCCACTAATAACTATTGAATGTAAGTTATTTTGAAATCCTTTGTTTATTATGTTTCTCTAGTAAATGGGCTCAAATATGGATGAATATCATCACACAGACACAGGAGGAAACAAGAAGTGTGGAGAAGAAGGAGAGGAATTAGAGGAGCAACAATGCATCCAAGTGCAAGACGACGCAAGGTACAAGTGTGCCCGCTCGTACCCGCACTCGTACTACCCATCGTGGGCTCCAGTACATCTACCTGATCAACATCTATAAAGGGGTCGACACCAGAATCACAACAGAGAGAGCAATATTCATGAAACAGACAACCAGAAGCCATTCCCATCTCATCTCCGTAGCCACCACCACCTTCATCAGCGCAACCATTCTCCCCAAGTTAGGCGTACTTGTAATTGGTGTATCACATCTGGCAAGTATTGTAAGACATATTATCAATCAATCATTTGTCTTTATGTCATCTTCAATGAGTTTGTCTTGTGATCCGATCGCCATATGTGAGTAATTCAGTAAGGCAATTGGTTGAGGCAAGGCTTTGCAACCCTATGTATTTGTGCACGGGATCGTTGGTATGACTTTGTATATTTTTTACTTTATTTATATGTGTCCGATTGCAATGGGGATGTCTCATGTCTTCTTCTCGTTCTAAGGCCCCAGGGTACTCGGGATCTCATAGACCAATTAAGGAGAAGGTAAGGAGCGAGGAGGCCATGGAACTCTATCCCGAAGAGTGGTGAGAGAAGGGATAATACGGTAGCGGAAAACAATTCCTTGGGGATAAATAAGGTGTAGTCATTAAATGTCAACAGATTTTATCTGGATATTTATTATTAATAACCAAGGTACCATCGCGTGACAGTAAGGACCATCGGTTAGACAACTTACTCTTGATGCAGGTTGAGCACCGGCCAAGACTTACCATGGGCATATCCCCCACTTCATCGCATAGCAAGCACATCATATTGGTTGTCTTCGAGAGCTATGTTTGTTATCAAGATAAGATCCCAAGCACAAATATAAGGTTGAGAGTAAGACCTAATACCCATGCTTATTTTCATATAAGTGTTTGCACCCAAAAGGGTTGTTAAAAGTTCGGTTTAAAAACTGGAATTTAATTCGATAACAATAACTTGTTTGATTCTTTGTCGTAGTGCACATCCTCTCGTGGTTCGATAACCCTGAGTCACTCCCTGGGAAAAGGTACAGGAACCTTCTGCTATTCAAACCGGTTCTCAAAAGGCATCAACCATGATCCAATAGAGAATTCTTCTCCTTGTGAGGTCTTGAACCTCTAGGAGGAGATAAGACAAGCATAGCTCTCTCAAGGTCTAGGTAATTGTTTTGCTGACCCTAAAACTGAAGGGGGACAAAAACTATTTTTTTTGAGAAACGGGGGACAAATATTAGGTGTAAGGGGGTACGGGTCAGACAGGCTACATGGGTTTGATGGCGGGTTCTTGGTGATATCCATGGGTTCCTCTGCACTATTAACCCATCTCATCTTGTGGTGAGTAGTGTACTGCATGCCCGCCACTTGTCGCAATCATAGAGTATTGTTGAGTTTTCTAACCCCGTGCGTGAAGATGGGAGGTTGAATTTGTGTTTTTTGGTATACTTGTATTTTCAAATGATTTATCTCTTAAACCGTGTGTTCAAATCATGAATCGTTTTCATCATTGTTTTTCTCTCACTGAGATCTTCAAAATTAGATCCTATGTGAAGAGGATTCACTGAATATTTTTCCAAGCAAATATGTGCATCCAGCGTGACCTAAACTGTGTTCCCAAGCGTTTTGCATCAATAGACGTGCTACGCACATGGGCTCCTCCCGACTAGGCTTGCCCAGTGGAGCCGCGAGCACCGAGCAGGAATGAACTGTAGCGAGTCGGCTACTGTAGATATCATGTTCACCCATGTGAACCAGACACTTTTGCGGCTTCATTATAGCGAACCATTTTTTGGTCTTTTTTTTATTTCAAACAATTTATGAAAACACAAATATCTTTTGAAATTTCTGATTATTTTTTGTAAACACAAACAAGTTTTGAAGTTTCATTTTTTGGAAATCAGGAACTTTTTTCTAAAACATGAACAATTTTTGAAATCTCCCAAACATGTAAACATGATTCTTTTTTGAAAATGTATTAACCTATTTTGAAAAAAAATATTTGAAATTCTAAACATCTGTTTGAAAACATGAACATATTTTGAAAAAGCAAATATTTTTAAATTTTGTAACTATTCTTTGAAAACACACACATTTTTTGAAATTTGAACTGACCTGAAAGGCGAATAAGTTTTAAAATTTTCGAACATTTTTTGGAAACAAGAAGATTTTTTGGAACCAAACACTTTCGCACATTTTCCAGACATTTTTTCATAAATTCATGATATTGTGGAAAAATTAAAAGAAAATAAAATAAACAGAAAAAAAGCAAAAGAGGAAAAGTGAAAAATCGTAAAAAAGAGTAAAGAAAACATATAGAAAAAGAAATTGTTA
Organism: Triticum monococcum; assembly: GCA_034509565.1. NCBI lineage: Eukaryota > Viridiplantae > Streptophyta > Magnoliopsida > Poales > Poaceae > Triticum > Triticum monococcum. The sequence continues at coordinate 355,830,070 of CM067845.1, read as the reverse complement.
TGGAACCTTAAACCGGTAGAAAATCATACACTATGCTACGCTAAATAATCCGGCCCACCAGATCGCTCGCCTTCCTCACCGAAGGATTAGCAGGAAATGGTCCACAAATGTTCTGGCCAAGCCCGCTAACGCGTTGCCGCGCGACTGGTAACTGGGCCGGCCATTAAACGCGTAGATGTGCAGTGAATTATTTTTATACCTAAATCGAACCGATCCTCAAAAAAAAAAAACTAAATCGAACCTCTCTCTCTAAAAAAAATAAAAATAAAGCGATCGGATGGGGAGGACACGCCGCGCCACCGTGTGCATGCGCCGCCGGTGGGGAGGTTTGGTCTTGCGGCCGGCTCTCGATTGCTCGCACGGCCGGTGAGACATGAACCGGAACAGAATAACACAAGCCATGCTAGGCATATATGTAGCTGATCGATCAAGATTCCTCCATAATCACTGAAAACAAGCAGGCTGTGTTTGATAGCAAAGTACTGCAAAAAAACAGGGTATTGAAAAACTGCAGTATTTTAACCCATTGGTGCAAGATACCATGGTTTTGACATATCAAACTATTTTGGAGTTTTGATAATACAGCGACCCGTTTGGCTAGCGCCGTATGTAGCGATGTAAAATGAGTTTTAGCTAGCTCGGCGTTGCAGCCATGCACATTTATCATTCGCATGCACAAACTGAACGGCACTGCACGGCCATAGACATGGCTTGTAGCTTCCCTTGGAGGACGCTCAGCATCGCGAAGTAGCCGACTCATCACCGTCGAGTCATGGTGGAGCTGCGCGTGGAGGTAACACATCACTCTCTGCACATGGCTTTGCTGGTCGGAAGTTGTGCAAGTGCGTGTGGACTAAACGGCCCGACCTTCATCCATATCATCGTCGAGGGGAACCAGGAGCTGACCGTGAATTGTAAACGGGTGGCCAAGATGGTGTTTGTCATGTCCACAGCTAGCTCCAAGCCTTCTGTGCCACTGACTCCTCGTGTATCGCCATCTTGCCGCGCCCAGGTGTTTCTCTGCAGCCTCTCCACCGTGACAACGTTCCATGGCCTCGCGGTGCCAAGCATCGGCATTCATCGTCGTGCGAGGGTCACTCCGCGGCGTGGCCTCCACCGCATGGTCTAAGGCAAGGTACGTAGCCAGGAGGTAATGGGCGGCCTGTGCAGAGAGGCATGAGGATGTACTGTCTCTTGGTTTGTCCATGACCGCCGAAGTAGAAGATCTTCAGAGACGGCGATGCGGCGATGGCTTGGAGCAAGGAAGAAGTTGAAGACACCCGTTTCTTTTGCGTGCTCTGTTTAAAAAAAAGTGTAGGGTTTTTTTTATTTGACAGAGAAAATACTCTGGTTTTGGAAATACCACAGTATTAATACTGAAGTTTTTGTGGGTAGCCAAACATCTCACAGTAAATTAAACTGTAGTATTTTAAAAAACTGTAGTATTATCAGAATACTTTAAAAAAACTTCGCTATCAAACGGGGCCCAAGGTTCTTAATCTGCTGGTGCCTACACATCTCCTCGCCGCCGGCCGGCCGGCATACATACATATTCTTCTCCCATCTTCTGGAGAATCTGTACATGTTTTCCTGACAATAAAGCAGAAACCACTTTGCTACCAACGCATCAAAGTGATTTTCATCTATTAGTATTGTCCTGGATAGATAACATGTTGAGGCTCGTCTTTCTGAAACCTGCACTGAATAATTCAATAGGCTGGATTTTTGTCTGAATCAACAACACAAAGTTACACAAATGGGGACACATTTATGGGTATCTGGATGTTCATTGTTCAAAGAACAGACTTGCTTGGACACCTGCAGATTCTTGCATATATTCTGCTTTTCTCCTTTCGAAAGGCTACAGTAGGGTGTGATAACAACTGAGCAACGACCAACAGTTTTGGACTGTGCGCTGCACATCACAGCTCCAGCTCCAGGTCTTATCTTATATACATCACATTTAATTCAAGTCAGATCAAATGGGCTGATCATGATGTATATATGCCACACGTTCATTGACATGGACTCGTCAGTTGATCAGCAACATGTGTTTAAAACGCAATTCTCTGGCGTTTTTCCTGACCAAACAATGACAGTTAGAACGAAAACAACCGATTATCTCGTGCCATACATGGGGTACAACTATTTTTCTTCCCATTATTTAACCACAAAAAAATTCAGACCTAATCTAGGATGGCCTAATTGAGGTAGGTAGTTCAAACTAAACTTAGCCTTGTTGGTTAAAATTGATCACTCCTAGACCATACATGCCGCAACTTCATGCATGGATATAAAGAACATGACGAACAAAATGAGAACTGTCCACAGATCTGGACGTATATATAACGACCGCTCTTTTTTTAAATCATTTCTTAATGTCTGAGTTTTGCACATAGACATTAGCCATGAAGTCATCGTTTCCTATCGAGAGCAATGGCCAATGATGATATCAAATATCAAGAGGTTAGTTGGTTTCATACAGAAACGAAGCCTCTAAATACATTATATATTCGTTCCTACCTTATGCTGAATATTTTGTTTTGAAGGTGCATCCGGCATTGAGTTCTTTATTTATGTTTGATTGATGCGATACTTTAATTGTTTATTAGAATGTTACTGAATTATCTGTTGGAAAAATTGGTTGCAGGAATATATTTCAAATGCACGAGGATTGAACCTCTTTACATGCCAATGGAGCCCTTCAAACTACGATCCAAAAGCTCTCATCTTCCTATGTCATGGTAAATTCATTTAGTTGAAATATATTGTATTCAAATTTAAAATACCATGATATTTACCAAAAGAATAGAACTCTGCAGTGTTTTGCGTCATATAGTTTAACTGTACACGTGCTGTTCTTGCTATATTTGTAGGATATGCCATGGAATGCAGCATTTCAATGAGAGGTAAATAGCATGACCATTTGGCTTTTATGTGCTTGTACTTAGCTAAAATATCAAAGAAAATGGCCTCTGTGCTGATTCATAAATAATGGTACACAAATTTTTTTTAAATGTGATCATATACCCATGCATCAATCCCATTTTTATTTGGATTAATGCTAAAGAAGAATAACCAGATAAGTATCATAGAGTAGGAACAATAAATTAACATCTTATTGTTCTCAGGCACCGGCACACGGCTGGCAAAGGCTGGATTTGGGGTGCACGGAGTGGACTATGAAGGCCATGGAAAGTCTTCAGGACTTCAAGGCTATATTAGCAATCTAAATGATGTCGTGGCTGATTGCTTTACATACTTTGCAAGTGTTTGTGGTATGTTCTGTTCTGTATATTACTAGTCTCATATATTCTATTACTTGTGTCATATAATTTGTGAAATCTACTCCAAATCTCCATAGTTATGTATTGTCTTCATTAGTAGTCATTCTGTTCATAAATAATCAGTAAGCATATGTCATATAATGACCGGCATTTTTCATGATTATTGGCAGATATAGGTGATTTGTGGATGTCTAGAAAACTTTAAATCTTTTAAAAATGACAGTTAAAATCTTAAATGAAGTCATGTTCCCCTCATTATAGAGAAAGAGGAGCACAGGAGAAAACGGAAGTTCTTGCTCGGTGAGTCCATGGGAGGAGCTATCGCGTTGATGCTTCACAGGAAGGAACCTACCTTTTGGGATGGGGCCATTTTAGTTGCCCCCATGTGCAAGGTTAAGTGTCCAAGATTAGCTAATCTTGTCTTTGCTGCTAGTGTCATTTTGTTATTGTCTAGAATTTTTTGAGATCTACAATCTGCGCCCCCCATGTGTTACCATGAATTGTTTATTGATGTGGTAACATGATGCAGATCGTAGAAGAAATGAAGCCTAGTCCCATGGTGATTACAATCTTAAGCAAGCTCAGCAATGTAATCCCTACATGGAAGATTATTCCTAATGAAGACATCATTGATAGGGCAATTAAAAGCCAAGAATGGCGTGAAGAGGTAGAATGCTCAAGATCTAAATCATGCTACATTACTTTTTCTGTCACTGAATCGTCTGCATCATTATCTATAAAAGAAAGTATACATGTAATCAGGTCAGAAACAATCCTTATTGCTATAAAGGAAGGCCTAGGCTAAAGACTGGTTACGAAATTTTTATGGCAAGCTTGGATATTGAAAGCAATCTTGAAAAGGTACGAGCAAGCTGCAGTATATTTATACATTGAACTGGTAATCCTGAAGTAGTTTCATAACTTGCTTGTAGTTCATCTAAATTGCTCACATTTTACAACAAGGTAACCCTGCCATTCATTATAGTCCATGGTGGTGCTGATGCTGTGACTGACCCAGCAGTAAGTGAGGCACTATATACATTAGCTGAGAGTAAAGACAAGACGCTGAAGCTCTACCCAGGGATGTGCCATGCTTTGACTTCCGGTGAACCAGAGAACAACATTGACATTGTGTTTTCAGATATCATTCGGTGGCTTGATGAGAGGGCATTGGTTCAAAATGAATCATAGCTAATATTACAGAGCCTAAAATGTTAATATACTCCCTGTTGCCAAAGCAGTGAGTATAAGGCGACCAGAGTATATACATATTTACATTAAATTGTAAAACTAATAGCTTAGTGCAAGTTTTTTTACATGTTAGGGCAGAGCATGGTAGTTTTTTTTTTGAAGCATTGGATAGCAACCTTCTAGTTTTCTTGTTGTATCTTTTTGGCAGATTTCGTGTTTAAATTCACGTTGTACATGTAAATAACAATTCGTAAAAGTTTACTCATATTGGGGGCTTTCTCTTCAACAAATTGTTCACGGTATGAGAGTCATGTGTTTCACTATGGAGAAATATGCAGACATCATAAGTTTGTCATATGAGACCGCACTAGTAGAAAAACGGGCATTAAAGGTCCCCCTCCCCCCCCCCCAAGTGGTTGTGATGCAGAGGAACAAAGTAGTATGTAATGCTAAACAATAGAGGCAGTTCCACATGAGTACCTAACTACAGTTCAGAAACTATATGTAGTACTTATTTATTCCATACGATTATGAAACAAAACCACCTATGAGAATACATGGTGGCAGTTGCAATTTGGAAACCACTTCCAATACTTGATAATACACGGCGGTTCGCAATTTGGAAACTGCCTCCAATACTTTGGTAGCCGATCTCACTGACTATGATTTCGCTGGGAAGTTGTCCATTCACTCGAGTGGGTAGTGTCGTCGCTCTTGACCGTGTTGAGTGGGATGGCGGCCGTTGCTTGTAATCGATCTAAGGTGGAGGGATGTCGACGATAACTGTTTTGAGGGGGAGGACGATGTTGTTGTCATCATCACTGATTCAGGATGGAGGGTTGTCGCCGGACACCATTTTGAGGGGATGGATGCCACCGATCATTGATTTGAGGTAGATGGCTTTTGTTGGGCACCATTGTGAGGGGGATGGCTGCCACCGGTCATCAATTTGAAGTGGTGTGTTGTCGTCGGGTGCCATTTTGAGGAGGGGCTTCTGTTATCATTCTATAACTGAATCGAAGGTATATACTCCCTCTGTTTTGATGTACTTTGCATGTTACTTAAGTGAAGTCAATGTTATCCATGTGTAGATGAATTCAATGGTATTGAGATTTGATATTGTAGATGCTAATAAATATGAATACAAAGTTAGGCAAAGTTTACAAAGGATTGTTTTAAGACAAAGTTAATATGCAGAGTAAAATAAAAAAATATGTGATATTGTGTTAAATATAATTATGATTCACATATAATTTCTTGTAATAGAAGGTTATTAATGTGCTGCTTTTGTTTTGTTGCAGACATGGATCGACCTTGGATATACATCGAGAGCCGTTTGAGCAATGAGTTCAAGGATGGGCTGTCAGATTGTTTGGAAGCAGTCGATCGAGATAGGTTGAGAAGGAAGGCAAATGGATATGTTCCCCATGTTTCCTGTGTAAAAATTGCAAGATATCAAAAGCATTACAGGGATCCGGACACATTTGATCAAGAGGGTATTCATGTTAGGATATGCATGTTGGAGTAAACATGGTAAACATATAAGTGTATGTGGTGACGACAAAAGGGAAAATGTGGTGAATATCTGATAACCCATAAGTATAGGGGATCGTTTGTAGCCTTCTTCGATAAATAAGAATGTCGAACCCAACGAGGAGCTAAAGGTAGAACAAATATTTCCTCGAAATCTATCGACCACCGATACAACTCTACACACACTTGACGTTTGCTTTACCTAAAATAAATATGAAACTGTTTTGTAAGAATAAAACTACGAGTACTTTGCGAGAATAAAACTACGAATAAATTGCAAGGTAATAAAAGTGGATAGCTTTTGTCAACAAGAAAGTCATTTGTCCCTAGGCAATCGATAACTAGACCGATAATCATTCATGCAATTTTATATGAGGGAGAGGCATAAGCTAACATACTTTCTCTATTTGGATCATATGCACTTATGATTGGAACTCTAACATGAAGGAAATATGCCCTAGAGGCAATAATAAAGTTATTATTTATTTCCTTATATCATGATAAATGTTTATTATTCATGCTAGAATTGTATTAACCGGAAACATAATACATGTGTGAATACATAGACAAACTTAGTGTCACTAGTATGCCTCTACTTGACTAGCTCGTTAATCAAAGATGGTTATGTTTCCTAACCATAAACAAAGTGTTGTTATTTGATTAACGAGGTCACATCATTAGTTGAATGATCTGATTAACATGACCCATTTTATTAGCTTAGCACCCGATCGTTTAGTATGTTGCTATTGCTTTCTTCATGACTTATACATGTTCCTATGACTATAAGATTATGCAACTCCCGTTTACCGGAGGAACACTTTGTGTGCTACCAAACATCACAACGTGACTGGGTGATTATAAAGGAGCTCTACAGGTGTCTCCAAAGGTAGATGTTGGGTTGGCGTATTTCGAGATTAGGATTTGTCACTCCGATTGTCGGAGAGGTATCTCTGGGCCCTCTCGGTAATGCACATCACATAAGCCTTGCAAGCATTGCAACTAATGAGTTAGTTGCGGGATGATGTATTACAGTACGAGTAAAGAGACTTGCCGGTAACGATATTGAACTAGGTATTGGATACCGACGATCGAATCTCGGGCAAGTAACATACCGATGACAAAGGGAACAACGTATGTTGTTATGCGGTCTGACCGATAAAGATCTTCGTAGAATATGTAGGAGCCAATATGGGCATCCAGGTCCCGCCATTGGTTATTGACCGGAGACGTGTCTCGGTCATGTCTACATTGTTCTCGAACCGTAGGGTCCGCACGCTTAACGTTACGATGACAGTTATTATGAGTTTATGCATTTTGATGTACCGAAGTTAGTTCGGAGTCCCGGATGAGATCACGGACATGACGAGGAGTCTCGGAATGGTCGAGACATAAAGATTGATATATTGGACGGCTATATTCAGACACCGTAAGTGTTCCGGGTGATTTCGGAGAAAACCGGAGTACCGGAAGGGTTACCGGAACCCTCTGGGGAAGTAATGGGCCTTATTGGGCCTTAGGGGAGAGAGAGGGCTGCGGCCTAGGAGGTGGCGCCCCCCCCCACATGGGGAGTCCGAATTGGACTAGGGAGGGGGGCGCGGCCCCTCTTTCCCTCTCCCTCTCCCCCTCTTTCCTTCCTCCTTAGGGTTTCCTAATTGGATTAGGAAAGGGGAGTCCTACTCCCACTAGGAGGAGGACTCCCCCTTCCCTTGGCGCGCCCCATAGGGCCGGCCGGCCTCCCCCTTGCTCCTTTATATACGGGGGCAGGGGGGCACCCTAGGACACACAGAAGTTGATCTTTGAGATCATTCCTTAGCCGTGTGCGGTGCCCCCTGCCACCATATTCCACCTCGATCATATCGTTGTAGTGCTTAGGTGAAGCCCTGCGTCGGTAGAACATCAAGATCGTCACCACGCCGTCGTGCCGACGGAACTCCTCCCCGAAGCTTTGCTGGATCGGAGCCCGGGGATCGTCATCGAGCTATACGTGTGCTAAGAACTCGGAGGTGCCGGAGTAACGGTGCTTGGATCGGTCGGATCGGGAAGAAGACGTACGACTACTTCCTCTACGTTGTGTCAACGCTTCCGTTGCGATCTACAAGGGTACGTAGATCATGCTCTCCCCCTCGTTGCTATGCATCACCATGATCTTGCGTGTGCGTGGGAATTTTTTTGAAATTACTACGTTCCCCAACATAACAAGCATCCGCAACTACTAAAGATCATTAAGGTCGTGAAACCTAACCATATCATTAAGTATCAAGTCCCCTTTATCCCATACGCAATGACCCCCAAACTTGGGTATGTGCTTCTGTCACTCACGCCACCCACCATAAGTGAACCATGAACGTATTGCAACACCCTATAGCGTGGATCCCTCTGTTTGCGTGACACGAAGGGCACCGTAGGACAGTGATGTCTACTACGCAACCTTCTTCTTGTAGACTCGTGTTGGGCTGACATCGGCCCTGGGAAACTCACCACTCAAGGTGGTGCTTGGATGTGAACTACCATCTTTGTGCATCAATGAGACATGCAATGCACTAGTTTGTGAGATTGATGCCCTACTCAAGTGTTGGGGGACGCAGTATTTTGATGACCCATAAGTGTAGGGGATCTATCGTAGCCTTTTCGATAAGTAAGAGTGTCGAACCCAACGAGGAGCAGAAGGAAATGATAAGCGGTTTTCAGCAAGGTATTCTCTGCAAGCACTGAAATTATCGGTAACAGATAGTTTTGTGATAAGATAATTTGTAACAGGTAGCAAGTAGTAAAAGTAAATAAGGTGCATCCAATCCTTTTTGTAGCAAAGGACAAGTCTGGACAAACTCTTATAAAAAGGAAAGCGCTCCCGAGGACACATGAGAATTATCGTCAAGCTAGTTTTCATCACGCTCATATGATTCACGTTCGGTACTTTGATAATCTGATGTGGGTGGACCGGTGCTTGGGTACTGTCCTTACTTGGACAAGCATCCCACTTATGATTAACCCCTATTGCAAGCATCCACAACTACAACGAAAGTATTAAAGTAAACCTAACTATAGCATGAAACATATGGATCCAAATCAGCCCCTTACGAAGCAACACATAAACTAGGGTTTAAGCTTCTGTCACTCTAGCAACCCATCATCTATTTATTACTTCCCAATGCCTTCCTCTAGGCCCAAACAATGGTGAAGTGTCATGTAGTCGACGTTCACATGACACCACTAGAGGAAAGACACCATACATCTCATCAAAATATCGAACGAATACCAAATTCACATGACTACTTATAGCAAGACTTCTCCCATGTCCTCAGAAACAAACATAACTACTCACAAATCATATTCATGTTCATAATCAGAGGGGTATTAATATGCATAATGGATCTGAACATATGATGTTCCACCAAGTAAACCAACTAGCATCAACTACAAGGAGTAATCAACACTACTAACAACCCACAGGTACCAATATGAGGTTTGGATACAAAGATTGGATACAAGAGATGAACTAGGGTTTGAGATGAGATGGTGCTGGTGAAGATGTTGATGGAGATTGACCCCCTCCCGATGAGACGATCGTTGGTGATGACGATGGTGATGATTTCTCCCTCCCGGAGGGAAGTTTCCCCGGCAGAACAGCTCTGTCGGAGCCCTAGATTGGTTCCGCCAAGGTTCCGCCTCGTGGCGGCGGAGTTTCATCCCGTGATATAGCTTATGATTTTTTTCCTCGTCGAAAGACTCCATATAGCCAAAGATGGGCATCAGAGGGCCACCAGGGGGCCCATGAGGCAGGGGGTGCGCCCAGGGGGTAGGACGCGCCCCCACCCTCGTGGACGGTGGGTGGCCCCCCTCTGGTACTTCTTTCACCCAATATTTTTTATATATTCTGAAAATAATTCCCGTGGAGTTTCAGGACTTTTGAAGATGTGCAGAATAGGTCTCTAATATTTGCTCATTTTCCAGCCCAGAATTTCAGCTGCTGGCATTCCCCCTCTTCATGTAAACCTTGTAAAATAAGAGAGGAAAGACAAAAGTATTGTGACATAATGTGTAATAACAGCCCATAATGCAATAAATATCGATATAAAAGCATGATGCAAAAATGGACGTATCAACTGCCCCAACCTTAGACCTTTCTTGTCCTCAAGCGAAAGCCAAAATCGAAAAATATGTCCACATGTTTAGAGATAGTGTCGATAAAATAAAATACGGATATGAGGGCATCATGATCATTCTTAGAACAACAATATATATATATATATATATATATATATATATATATATATATATATATATTCATCACCCAGGGTGCAGAATAAGTTATTCTTCACCCGAGGTAATCTTACGATCATTTCATAATTAAATTACGTTTCGAATTCAAATAGTTACATTCCTATTGATTAATTACGTAAAATTTGACATAAAAAAATAAAAAAAAATAGGTCATAAGACAAGAAAATTTGCAGTTTATGTGTATTTTAGACTATATTTTTACGTTTGTAATTTTACATAACATAAAATATTTTTTACGGCGATTATATATTTTCTTACGGCCCCTTTTTACGTCGGAAATAAGACAAAACTTACGGAACGTAAAATTACGGTGCATTGATAGTAAAATAGAGGAGGATGAAAAGTAACTATTCCTCACCCAGGGTGACGAATAGCGCGACCCTATATATATATATATATATATATATATATATATATATATATATATATATATATATATATATATATATATATATATGACTCCTCTTCTGTACTCCTGGGAGTATGTACTCTCATCCTCAATATACCTCATATAAGCATTAATTATACTACTTTATTATTCTCAATATACTTCATTAAATATTCTAAGATACCCCAATATGAGTTTTGTTGAAAAATAGCATTTGCGACGTATTTTTTGTAATACACCTTTTTCACGTACAAGCACATCAGTATATACATAAACATTTAAAAATATATAGACTCACTTGAATTTTTTTCATGAAACTCATTTTGGGGTATCTAATAATTACTAATGAAGTATGTTAAAAATAATAAAAAGATATAAAAAATTCATCTATGTGGTATATGAGGAGCGGGAGTACGTACTCACAGAAGTACACAACCATTTTCCTATAATATATATATAGTCATATGATCTCTTATTCTAAAGTAATAATTCATTCACATACTTAAGTATGAATCAGAAACTTTATTGAAAACTAACAAACTATGATATCAGTCATTGAAGCAATTGAAATTTATCATAACATAGAAAAGAGTCAATATAAGAGCTTCTCAGCAAGTCCACATACTCAACCATCATTTAGTCTTTCACAATTGCTAACACTCACGCGATATTTATGGTGATGAAGTTTTAATCGGACACACAGAAAGATAGGATGAGGGAGTCCTGGATTAGGGGGTATCCGGACAGCCGGATTATATCCTTTGGCCGGACTGTTGGACTATGAAGATACAAGATTGAAGACTTCGTCCCGTGTCCGGATGGGACTCTACTTGGCGTGGAAGGCAAGCTAGGCAATACAGATATGTATATCTCCTCCTTTGTAACTGACCTTATGTAACCCTAGCCCCCTCCGATGTCTATATAAACTGGAGGGTTTTAGTCCGTAGGACAACATACAACCATATCATAGGCTAGCTTCTAGGGTTTAGCCTCTCTGATCTTGTGGTAAATCTACTCTTGTACTACTCATATTATCAAGAATAATCAAGCAGGACATAAGGTTTTACCTCCATCAAGAGGGCCCGAACCTGGGTAAAACATCGTGTCCCCTGCCTCCTGTTACCACCCGCCTTAGACGCACAGTTCGGGACCCCCTACCAGAGGTCCTCCGATTTTGACACCGACATTGGTGCTTTCATTGAAAGTTCCTCTGTGTCGTCACCGTTACGCTTGATGGCTCCTTCGATCATCGATAGCGATGCAGTCCAGGGTGAGACTTTTCTCCCCGGGAAGATCTTTGTATTCGGCGGCTTCGCATTGCGGGCCAACTCGCTTGGCCATCTGGAGCAGATCGAGAGTTACGCTCCTGGCCACCAGGTCAGGTTTGGAAGCTTAAACTACATGGCCGACATCCGCGGAGACTTGATCTTCGACGGATTCGAGCCCCTGCCGAGTGCGCCGCACGGTCACGATGAGCATGATTTAGCTCTAGCATCGGACAGTGTTCAGGAGACCGCACCGGCAACCGCTCCGACCCTCAATTCAGAGCCGATTGCGCCGTCCATGGACGGGTGGATAGACCCCGCCACGGAGGTCGTATTCTCAGCGGCCATCGAGCCGAATATCGACCTTACCCTTCACGGGAGCCGTGACGAACTGCCGGATTCTTCCCCGGCCACGGACTCCGAACCGCCTGCGCCCGTGCCTATCGAATCCGACTGGGCGCCGATCATGGAGTTCACCTCCGCGGATATCTTTCAGCACTCGCCCTTTGGCGATATGCTGAACTCATTAAGGTGTCTCTCCCAGTCAGGAGAGTCCTGTCGAACTATGTTCGGCAGGATTGGGATGCGGATGACGAAGAAATTCGCCGCCCACCCACCACCCACTTAGTAGCCACTATCGACAATTTGACCGACATGCTCAACTTCGACTCCGAAGACATCGACGGTATGGATGACGATGCGGGAGACGAAGAGGAACCACTACCCACAGGGCACTGGACAGCCACCTCATCATATGATATATACATGGTGGACACACCCAAAGAAGGCAATGGCGACGAGACAACGGAGGATGACCCCTCCAAGAAACAACCCAAGCGCCGACGTCAGCGGCGCTACTCTAAGTCTCGCCAAAGCAAAAGCGGTGACACCGGCATAGGAGATAATAACACTCCGGACAGTGCCGAAGACGACAACAATCCCCTCCAGCAAGATTTAGAGCAGGAGGATGGAGAAGCCAGCCCTCCCGAGAGAGCGGCAGATGGAGAGGCGGAGGATGATAATTACATGCCTCCCTCCAAAGACGAGGCAAGCCTCAACGATGACGAATTTGTCATGCCTGAGGATCCCGTCGAGCAAGAGCGCTTCAAGCACCGGCTTATAGCCACGGCAAATAGCCTTAAAAAAGCAGCATCAGCTTCAAGTTGATCAAGATTTGCTAGCTGACAGATGGACTGATGTCCTTGCGGCCGAGGAATACGAACTCAAACGCCCCTCCAAGAGTTACCCAAAGTGCAGGTTGCTACCCCGACTGGAGGAGGAAGCATTAAAACCTACATCTCCAGCGTATGCCGCGACTGATCGGCCACCTCGTGGCCGCGACAAAGAGGCATTTCAGCCAAAAGCTCAGCCCGCACCCCGACGCCACTGAAATAAAAATGTTAAGGCACGGGGAAACACGCTAGACCTGCGAGACGTATTGGATGTTAGGGAACGTAGTAATTTCAAAAAAAAAAATCCTACGCACACGCAAGATCATGGTGATGCACAGCAACGAGAGGGAAGAGTGTTGTCTACGTACCCACGCAGACCGACTGCGGAAGCGTTGACACAACGTAGAGGAAGTAGTCGTATGTCTTCCCGATCCGACCGATCCAAGCACCGTTACTCCGGCACCTCCGAGTTCTTAGCACACGTATAGCTCGATGACGATCCCCGGGCTCCGATCCAGCAAAGCGTCGGGGAGGAGTTCCGTCAGCACGACGGCGTGGTGACGATCTTGATGTACTACCGTCGCAGGGCTTCGCCTAAGCACTGCTACAATATAATCGAGGTGGAATATGGTGGCAGGGGGCACCGCACACGGCTAAGGAACGATCTTAATGATCAACTTGTGTGTCTAGGGTGCCCCCTGCCTCCGTATATAAAGGAGCCAAGGGGGAGGGGGCGGCCGGCCAGGAGGAGGGCGCAGGAGGAGTCCTACTCCTACGGGAGTAGGACTCCCCCCCAATCCTAGTTGGAATAGGATTCCCCGAGGGGGAAAGAGAGAGAGGGGGCCGGCCACCTCTCCTAGTCCTAATAGGACTAGGGGAGGGGGGAGGCGCGCGGCCCACTTTGGGCTGCCCCTTTCTCCTTTCCACTAAAGCCCACTAAGGCCCATATGGTTCCCGGGGGGTTCCGGTAACCTCCCGGTACTCCGGTAAAATCCCGATTTCACCCGGAACACTTCTGATGTCCAAATATAGGCTTCCAATATATCAATCTTTATGTCTCGACCATTTCGAGACTCCTCGTCATGTCCGTGATCACATCCGGGACTCCGAACTAACTTCGGTACATCAAAATGCATAAACTCATAATAACTGTCATCGTAACGTTAAGCGTGCGGACCCTACAGTTCGAGAATAATGCAGACATGACTGAGACACATCTCCGGTCAATAACCAATAGCGGGACCTGGATGCCCATATTGGCTCCTACATATTCTACGAAGATCTTTATCGGTCAGACCGCATAACAACATACGTTGTTCCCTTTGTCATCGGTATGTTACTTGCCCGAGATTCGATCGTCGGTATCCAATACCTAGTTCAATCTCGTTACCGGCAAGTCTCTTTACTCGTTCTGTAATACATCATCTCGTAACTAACTCATTAGTTGCAATGCTTGCAAGGCTTATGTGATGTGCATTACCGAGAGGGCCCAGAGATACCTCTCCGACAATCGGAGTGACAAATCCTAATCTCGAAATACGCCAACCCAACATCTACCTTTGGAGACACATGTAGAGCTCCTTTATAATCACCCAGTTACGTTGTGACGTTTGGTAGCACACAAAGTGTTCCTCCGGTAAACGGGAGTTGCATAATCTCATAGTCATAGGAACATGTATAAGTCATGAAGAAAGCAATAGCAACATACTAAACGATCGGGTGCTAAGCTAATGGGTCATGTCAATCAGATCATTCAACTAATGATGTGACCTCGTTAATCAAATAACAACACCTTGTTCATGGTTAGGAAACATAACCATCTTTGATTAACGAGCTAGTCAAGTAGAGGCATACTAGTGACACTAAGTTTATCTATGTATTCACACATGTATTATGTTTCCGGTTAATACAATTCTAGCATGAATAATAAACATTTATCATGATATAAGGAAATAAATAATAACTTTATTATTGCCTCTAGGGCATATTTCCTTCATTGGAGAACAAAGAAAAACACGCAAGATCGATCTACGGATCACGAGGGCGCGCCACCACGCGGGACGATAACCGCCACGTCGGATACAGTAAAAGTAAATCCGGCCGGGCCGAACACAGCGGACAAGACTCATTTGAGCCGCGTCGCGACATAGCCCAGTACAAAGGCGCTGCACACCCCCTATGCTTCGCAGACGAAGTAATGGATCACCAAATCCCAGAGGGTTTCAAACCCGTAAATATAGAATCATACGACGGCACAACAGATCCTGCAGTATGGATCGAGGACTTCCTCCTGCACATCCACATGGCCCGCGGTGATGATCTACATGCCATCAAATACCTCCCACTTAAACTCAAAGGACCAGCTTGACATTGGCTCAACAGCCTGCCAGCAGAATCCATTGGCTGTTGGGAAGATCTGGAAGCCGCATTCCTCGACAACTTCCAGGGCACTTATGTGCGACCACCAGATGCCGATGACTTGAGCCACATAATTCAGCAGCCAGAGGAATCGGCCTGGAAATTCTGGACACGGTTCCTGACAAAGAAAAATCAAATCGTTGACTGTCCGGATGCAGAGGCCCTAGCAGCTTTTAAGCACAACATCCGCGACGAGTGGCTCGCCCGGCACCTTGGCTAGGAAAAGCCGAAATCCATGGCAGCCCTCACAACACTCATGACCCGCTTTTGCGCGTGAGAAGACAGCTGGCTGGCTCGCAGCAATAACATATCAAAGAACCGCGGTACTTCAGATACCAAGGATAGCAATGGCAGGTCACGTTGCAACAAACATAAGCGCCGCGTCAATAGCGACAATACCGAGGATACGGCAGTCAATGCTGGATTCAGAGGCTCTAAACCTGGTCAGCTGAAAAAGCCATTCAAAAGAAGCACTCCGGGCCCGTCCAGTTTGGACCATATACTCGATCGCTCGTGCCAAATACATGGCACCCCCGACAAGCCAGCCAACCACACCAACAGGGAATGTTGGGTGTTCAAGCAGGCCGGCAAGTTAAGCGCCGAAGACAAAGATAAGGGGCTACATAAAGATGACAAGGAGGAGCCCCGGCAGCCAAACACCAGAGGGCAGAAGAGGTTCCCCCCACAAGTGCGGACGGTGAACATGATATACGCAACCCACATCCCCAAGAGGGAGCGGAAGCATGCATTAAGGGATGTATATGCGTTGGAGCCAGTCGCCCCAAAGTTCAACCCATGGTCCTCCTGTCCGATCACCTTCGATCGCAGGGACCATCCCACTAGTATCCGTCATGGCGGATTCGCTGCACTGGTCCTAGACCCAATCATCGACGGATTTCACCTCACTCGAGTCCTTATGGACGGCGGTAGCAGCCTGAACCTGCTTTATCAGGACACAGTGCGCAAAATGGGTATAGACCCCTCAAGGATCAAACCCACAAAAACAACCTTTAAAGGCGTCATACCAGGTGTAGAGGCCCATTGCACAGGCTTAGTCACACTGGAAGTGGTCTTCGGATCCCCGGATAACTTCTGAAGCGAGGTGTTAATCTTCGATATAGTCCCGTTCCGCAGCGGCTATCATGCACTGCTCGGACGAACCGCATTTGCGAGATTCAACGCGGTACCGCACTATGCATATCTCAAGCTCAAGATGCCAGGACCTCGGGGGGTCATCACAGTCAATGGAAACACAAAGTGCTCTCTCCGCACGGAAGATCACACTACGGCCCTCGCAGCAAAAGCGCAAAGCAGCCTCTTAAGGCAATCCACCAGTTCGGCGATTAAAGACCCGAACACCTTCAAGCGCGCCCGGAGTAATCGGCAACAAGACCGCCTGGCACGTTCCGAGCTCACATAGCAATGCGGCCCCCACCCCAGTCCCAGCCAAACGGCGAAATCCATGCCACGCGTACATAATTACGCATTGGAAATACCATGGGCACAGGTGGGGAGGGGGCACGACTATGGCATGCCCCAAGACGTGGCTCAACCGCACTAGGGGCTTCCCGCTTTGTTACTTTTCTCTCTTTCAGGACTTTAATCTCTGGAAACCCCATCCGGCAGTACGATTGCCGGACACACGATGCAACAACCAAGGAGGCAAAACGCCATGTCGCACCACGGAACTCCCAGGTGGTCTCCGATAACGAGTGAAATACTTGCTTTAAATAGCATTCCTCAGCTTGCCCTTGGAGGGGACATGTCAAATAGTCCTACTTTTTGCTTATCGCACTACTTGTATTATTCTGCTTCGACGCACCTTTTTGAATAAAGAATGCATAGCACTAGACTATTACCGCATTCTCTATTCTTTCTTTATATATATATATATATATATATATATATATATATATGTTCATTCATGACATTCAGCACTCGTACACTCTGGTACGGCCAATACGCCAGGGGCTTAAGCGTACCCCATAATACGGCATGAGAAGTCCAAACACTTTCGACAGTGCGGCACCCCGAACTTATAGCATTATATGCATCAGCTCCGAATCATGTCTTGGGTCAATAGTTGGGTTTGCCCGGCTCCCATGTTTTGGTACCTTACGTTCCGCTATATCAACTAAGGTAGCACTGGGAGAACTACTGCGATTGTGCCTCGTTCATCTGGGCTAAACACCTCAGTAGAGAAAGCTAAAACTGACTGTCATGATAAGGCGAGAGCTGGTCGCTGTTCGAGAGGTCTCGAGTCCCTAAAGGCTTATGCCGCTTCGAGCGAGGAGTCGGCTTTGTTCGGCTTAAGGCGTGTATAGCACCCTGAATTCGGCCTTCCGAATACTAGGGGCTTCACCAAAATTTAAAATTGTAGACTTCTATGGCTAAGTGAGAGTGATAAAGCATTATAGTCCGATTGCCTTGTTCGTTGTGCTGAGCACCTCCCTCGAAGGACCCAACAATGGGAAAAAAGTGCTCAGATTTATCCCAAACACCCCAGCACTCGTGGCATGGGGGCAGAAGCCGACGAATGGCCATCTCTCAGATTTAACAAACGGCCGCACCGAAGGTAATATTTTAAATTCCAACAAGCGTTGCATAGCACATATGAACAAGTTTTCATAATACAGGATCACACGAGCAAGTTTATTCAAAAATTACATCCTTCACACACTCGTTCGCCACAAGATGGGCACCCTTCAGGACACCCTCATAATACATCTCAGGGTGGCGATGCTCCTTGCCCTGCGGCGGCCCCTCCTTCACCAGCTTCTCGGCGTCCATCTTGGCCCAGTGCACCATCGCACGGGCAAAGGCCTGGCGTGCACCTTCGATCAGACGGACCACTTTATGGCCTCCAGCCATGGGCAGGCATCCACAAGCCGCCTCACCAGGGCGAAGTAGCTGTTGGGAAGGGAGTCGCTAGGCCACATCCGGACTATAAGGCCCCTCATGGCCTGTTCGGCCGCCTTGTGCAACTCGACTAGTTGCTTCAGCTGGTCGCTCATAGGCATTGGATGTTCGGTCCCAGTATACTGAGACCAGAACAGCTTCTCCGTCGAGCTTCCCTCCTCGGCCTGGTAATATTTCGCGGCATCCAACACGCTGCGGGGCAAATCTGCGAATGCTCCTGGAGAGCTCCGGACTCGGGTAAGTAACAAGTAATTTACTTTCACATGCTTGCTTTGCATATTGAATGCCTTACCCGCCGCTATCTTCCTCATCGCCTCAATTCCCTGGAGGGCCTTTTGGGCTTCAGCCTTGGCATGCTTTGTGCTCTCGAGGGCCGCGGCAAGCTCGGACTCTCACGTCTTCGAGTCAAGCTCCAAAGCCTCGTGCTTCTTCACAAGAGCCTGGAGCTCTTGCTGCACCTCGCCCACCCGTGCCTCTTGTTTTTCCCGCTCGGTGTGCTCCTTGGCCGCTTTGTTTTCGGCCTCGGACAGCGCTTGCTTCAGGGTCGCCACTTCGGCCGTGGCCCCTGGCACATTCATGATGATCCTGTCAGTTCGCAACCACATTTTCTTTTTTTATATAGACAAGGTATTACTTACCTTTGTTCTCCTCGAGCTGCCTCTTGGCAAGGCCGGGCTCCTTCTCGGACCGCTCAAGGTCCTGCTTCAGTGCGGCGACCTCTGCAATCAATGCGGCAGAGGTCAGCAGCGAAGCCTGCATACGCATAGAGACATACTTATATTAGACTCTTGCAGATATTATTGATCCTCTATTCGGCTTTTCTTTATGAACACCAAACAGAGCATCAGGGGCTACTGTCTATGCGGTAATATTTTTCCTATATTTTAAATACTTACCTCAAAGCCTAATAGAAGGCTGGCACAGGCTTCAGTCAGTCCGCTCTTGGCGGACTGAACCTTCTTGATCACCGCACTCATAATAGTGCGGTGCTCTTCATCGATGGAAGCGCCGTGAAGCGCTCCCAGCAGGTCGTCCGGTGCCTCTGGTTGGACAGAGGTCACCGGTACAGACGGCTTGCCCTTCTTGGAAGGGGGCCGCCTGCCCGAGTCCGGAACCACTGGAGGTTCCGGCATGGTGTTCGGCTGAGGGCCGAACTTGGAGCCCCTGGGAGCCTTACTCCCTTTGCTCCTGGAGTCCGGAAGGTCGCCTTGAGGCTCCTCCGGGACTGTCTCCCCCCGGCTCAGTGCCCCTTTAGACAATACCTCGGCATTGTCCGTAGGGCAAGGAGAGGAGGCGGTTGGAAGTGTATCACTATCCATGTCTGACGAGTCCAAGGAACCGTCCGACGAGGATACGTCGATACGGGCTTGGGGCGAACTGCATAATCATGTTCGACGTTAGGGGAAGCAGTGCAACAAAAGTATGCTATGAGTTACTCTAGTATCCGAATACTTACGACTTTGCCAGGGGCTTGGCCCTGAGCAGCCACTCGTCTTCGCCGTCGGCGGCGGTGATGGAATAGTACGGAAGGAGAGTCCTTCCCTTCTTGGACCCTTCGGCCTCCCCGGTTGGGGCGGCCTTCCTTTTCTTGTCTCCCCTGGCTGGAGGGGGAGAATCTTCATCTTCCTTCTCCTCGTCTTCACAGGAGGAGTGCGTCTTGGAGTTATCGGACGATGAGTTCGATACCACCTGGCGCCGGGAACTCCTTCGGGTTCCCTTGGCCTTCTTCTTGGTCTTCTCCGACACCTCATAAGGAGCCGGAGTTCGCATCTCCATCAGGAGAGCGTCCGCAGGGTCTTCGGGCAGAGGGGCCGGACAGTTAATCTACTCCGATGTCTCCACTCAGTCCTGTCAAAGGCATGGGAGCTCAGACCCCGCACATGGTTAGGCTATGGGAAATAAATACCCTACCAGATGTATAGTACTTATCAGATTCGCAGGGCGCTTCGCACTTAGCCCGCGGTCCTCGGTAAGAGATGGAGGGACCTCGGCGCCCTTGAACAGAACCTTCCAGACGTCCTTATGCGTCGTGTCGAAGAGCTCGCGTAGAGTCTGGTGCTGGGACGGGTCGAACTCCCATAAGTTGAAAGCCCATTGTTGACACGGAAGGATCCGGCGGAAGAGCATGACCTGGACTATGTTGACAAGCATAAGTTTCTTGCTTGTCATGTTCCGCATACACTTCTGGAGTCCGTCCAGCTCCACCGAAGAGCCCCAAGACAGGCCCTTCTCCTTCCAGGAAGTGAGCCACGTGCGGATTCCGGATCGAAACTCGGGGGCCGCCACCCAGTTGGTGTCGCGTGGCTCGGTGATGTAGAACCACCCCGATTGCCACCCTTTATGGTCTCCACGAAGGAGCCCTCGAGCCATGTAACGTTGGGCATTTTTCCCACCATGGCTCCGCCGCATTCCGCTTGTTGGCCGCCTACTACCTTCGGCTTGATGTTGAAGGTCTTCAGCCATAGGCCGAAGTGGGGCCGGATGCGGAGGAAAGCCTCACACACGACGATGAACGCCGAGATGTTGAGGATGAAATTCGGGGCCAGATCATGAAAGTCCAGCCCGTAGTAGAACATGAGGCCGCGAACGAATGGATGGAGGGGAAACCCCAATCCGCGGACGAAATGGGGGAGGAAAACCACCCTTTCGTGAGGTTCCGGGGTAGGGACGATCTGCCCCGTGGCTGGCAGCCGGTGCGCGATATCCGCGACTAAGTATCCGGCTCCACGTAGCTTTTTGATGTGTCCCTCCGTGATGGAGGAGGCCATCCACTTGCCTCCCACTCTGGACATGTTTGGAGAGAGTTGAGGAGAAGGATGCGGACTTGGGCGCTGGAGCTCGAGTGCGCGAGAATGGATGAGCAAGGAGGAAGAAGGCATGGGTAGAAAAAGGTGAGATCTTATCCCTTTATAAGGGCGGACTAAACTATGCGCCCCACTAGCCTGGAAAAACTCGCTTATCCCCCAAGCGCCATAATTGATGGCGCGGTTGGGTTACCCACGTCCGTATTGATGAGAACCCCGTAATAAGGGGGACACGATCTCTGCTTTGACAAGACGTGTCAAGAAACCGCCTCGCGTTATGTGCGGGGCTGGTTAAAGAAAAACGGTTCAAATAATTACCGGGCCGTGGCGTGATGTCATGCTGCCGAAACGTGTCAGCAGATTAGATTTGTGGTAATACTATTCTCTCTACGGTGGTATGTGGAACTTATTTTGCAGGGTCGGACACTATCCTTGTATTCAAACTCTTCCGTGGTGTATTCGGAGGAGGAACCCGCCTTGCAATGCCGAAGACAACACTGCACGCCAGACTCATCGTCATTGAAGCCTGGTTCAGGGGCTACTGAGGGAGTCCTGGATTAGGGGGTATCCGGACAGCCGGATTATATCCTTTGGCCGGACTGTTGGACTATGAAGATACAAGATTGAAGACTTTGTCCCGTGTCCGGATGGGACTCTACTTGGTGTGGAAGGCAAGCTAGGCAATACAGATATGTATATCTCCTCCTTTGTAACTGACCTTGTGTAACCCTAGCCCCCTCCGGTGTCTATATAAACCGGAGGGTTTTAGTCTGTAGGACAACATACAATCATACCATAGGCTTGCTTCTAGGGTTTAGCCTCTCTGATCTCATGGTAGATCTACTCTTGTACTACTCATATTATCAAGAATAATCAAGCAGGACATAGGGTTTTACCTCCATCAAGAGGGCCCGAACCTGGGTAAAACATCGCGTCCCCTGCCTCCTGTTACCATCCGCCTTAGACGCACAGTTCGGGACCCCCTACCTGAGATCCGCCGGTTTTGACACCGACATAGGGGCTTATAGTTTTGCCTCCCAACTTTTTACCTCAAGGGTAATGTCAACAATAATAGTTCATAAAAACTCACAACCAATTAGCTATATATACCTGGATCTTTCCAACACATTGCGCTTGCCAAAGGATAGAATGTAAAAAGGAAAGGTGAAGAAATTGGCTAGCATGAGAGGGAAAGGCAAGCTCAACATGTTGGATGATCCATTACAATATAATTTATCTCAGATGTAAGAAAACATAACCCATTACGTTGTCTTCCTTGTCCAACATCAACTCTTTAGCATGTCATATTTTAATGAGTGATCACAATTATAAAAGATGTCCAAGATAGTATATTTATATGTGAAAACCTCTCTTTCTTTATTACTTCCTATTAATTGCAACGATGACCAAAACTATGTTTGTCAACTCTCAACAATTTTTATTCATCATACTCTTTATATGTGAAGTCATTACTCTCCATAAGATCCATATGATCTCTTTATTCCTTTTTATTTCTTCTCTTTTATTCTATTCCCTCAAGATCATAGCAAAATAATCAAGCCCTTGACTCAACACTAATCTTTATTATATATAACTCACGGACTCGATTACATAGAAGGATCATAAAGCAAAACTAAAAACTAGATCATACCAAAACTTTATTCTACTAGATCAAGATATTACCCCAACTATCAAACTAAAAAAAGGTAAAGATAAAAGTGATGGTGATTCGATACCGGGGCACTCCTCCAAGCTTGGCAGTTGCCAAGGGGAGTGCCCATACCCATGTGTTTATGTCCCCTTCTTCGGATATGGTGACGTGATATTCTTGGCAATGATGCCCTTCAGGATACGGTTCTCTTCTTCAAGCTTATTGACTTGCTGCTTGAGGTCCATTATTTCCTTACGGAGCTTGCCCATAACGGCTAAAGCTCCTTTCACCCATGGATGTTGCATAGCTGCTGGAGAACAAATAACACTCTTTTTCATATTTTCATAAGAAAGAAATCTAACATTGGAAGGGATGACCGAGTTTGGAATGGCTGAGCTATGTAGTTCCCCCATCGTGAATCCAGCTCGAAAACGAGAAGTAACTTCTTGATCCTCTTCCATGGCATCTATCCTTTTCAAGTCGGCCTCCATCTCTTCTTCCGTTGATGGACCAAAGTGGTCAGCATCGCTGTTTGCTCTTGGCCCTGGTGTCAGATGAGACACCCGACTCTCCCCGACTGACTCTTGAGAAGGCATCTTGCTCTAAATCTGCAGCAGAAACAGCTCGAAACAAAAACAGAGGATATTTGCATGATACGGTGGTCAAAACCTTCGGGAGATTATATAGTGAATTTTTACCGACCAAAAGAAGTATCATGCAAGAAAACACAGTCCGGGGAGCACACGAGGTGCCCATGAGACAGGGGGCACGCCCAGGGGGTAGGGCGCACCCTCCACCCTCGTGGAAGCCTCGTGTCCTTCCCGGATTACTTCTTATTTTCCTATTCTCTTAAATATTCCAAAACGGAGAAAAATGCCATTAGAACTGTTTTTGGAGTCGGTTTACTTACCGTACCACGTATCTATTCCTTTTCGGGGCCTGAAACATTCTGGAAAGTGTCCCTTATGTATTCTTCCGGGTTTACGGTTTCAATAACATTAGTTTCAACATTTACGGGATTATCTGAGATATAATGTTTGATTCTTTGACCGTTTACCACCCTCGGATTTGTGCCTTCGAAGTTGTTGATTTTTATGGCACCAGAACGATAGGCCTCCTCAATGATGTAAGGGCCTTCCCATTTAGAGAGGAGTTTTCCTGCAAAAAATCTTAAACGAGAGTTGTATAGCAATACATAATCACCTACATTAAACTCACGCTTTTGTATCCTTTTATCATGCCATCTTTTAACTTTTTCTTTAAACAGTTTGGCATTCTCATAAGCCCGGGCTCTCCATTCATCAAGTGAGCTAATGTCAAAAAGCCTCTTCTCACCGACAAGTTTGAAATCATAATTGAGCTCTTTAATGGCCCAATATGCCTTATGTTCTAGTTCGAGAGGTAAGTGACAAGCTTTACCATAAACCATTTTATACGGAGACATACCATAGGACTTTTGTATGCAGTCCTATATGCCCATAATGCATCATCAAGTTTCTTGGACCAATTCTTTCTAGATCTATTAACAGTCTTTTGCAAAATTAAGCTCTCTATTACTCAATTCTACCTGACCACTAGACTGTGGGTGATAAGGAGATGCAATTCTAAGATTAACATCATACTTAGCAAGCATTTTACGGAAAGCACCATGAATAAAATGTGAACCACCATCAGTCATTAGATATCTAGGGACTCCAAACCTCAGAAAAAATAACTTCTTTAAACATCTTAATAGAGGTGTTATGATCAGCACTACTAGTTGGAATAGCTTCTACCCACTTAGTAATGTAATCAACAGCAACTAAGATATGTGTATACCCATTAGAGGAAGGAAACGATCCCATATAATCAAAACCCCAAACGTCAAATGGTTCAATAACAAGTGAATAATTCATAGGCATTTCTTGACGTCTACTAATATTACCAATTCTTTGACATTCATCACTAGACAAGCCAAACTTATGGACATCCTTGAAGAGAGTAGGCCAATAAAAACTGGATTGCAATACCTTATGTGCAGTTCTGTCTCCAGCATGGTGTCCTCCATAAGCTTCGGAGTGACACTTGCATAGGATCTGTTCCTGTTCATGCTCAGGTACACAACGTCTAATAACACCATCTACTCCTTTATAAAGGTGTGGGTCATCCCAAAAGTAATGTCTTAAATCATAGAAGAACTTTTTCTTTTGCTGGTATGTGAAACTAGGTGGTATAAATTTAGAAACAATGTAATTAGCATAATCAACATACCGTGGAGCAGTATGAGAAGCATTTATGACAGCTAAGTGTTCATCAGGAAAGCTATCATCAATAGGTAGTGGGTCATCAAGAACATACTCTAACCTAGAAAAGTTGTCTGCAACAAGGTTCTCAGCTCCCTTTCTATGAATAATATGCAAATCAAATTCTTGTAGCAAGAGAACCCATCTAATAAGTCTAGGTTTAGCATCTTTCTTTTCCATAAGATATTTAATAGCAGCATGATCAGTGTGAACAGTTACTTTAGAATCAACAATATAAGGTCTGAACTTATCACAAGCAAACACAACTGCTAAAAATTCTTTTTCAGTAGTAGCATAATTTCTTTGAGCACTATCTAGAGTTTTACTAGCATATTGGATAACATTTAATTTCTTATCAACTCTTTGTCCTAGAACAGCCCTTACAGCATAATCACTAGCATCACACATGATTTCAAATGGTAAATTCCAATCGGGAGGCTGAACAATAGGTGCAGAAATCAAAACTTTCTTAAGTATTTCAAATGCTTCTACACAATCATCATCGAAGACAAAAGGAACATCTTTTTTGTAAAAGATTGGTTAGAGGCCTAGAAATTTTTGAGAAGTCCTTAATGAACCTCCTATAAAAAACCGGCATGACCAAGGAAACTTCTTATACCTTTAATGTCCTTAGGACACGTCATCTTTTCAATAGCATCAACTTTAGCTTTATCAACTTCAATACCTCTTTCGGAAATTTTATGCCCCAAGACAATACCTTCATTAACCATTCAGTGGCACTTCTCCCAATTCAAAACAAGATTATTTTCTTCACATCTCTGCAAAACTCGATCAAGGTTGCTGAAGCAATCATCAAAAGAGAAATCATCCTTGAATACCTTAATAATCTTTTCACAAAAGTCAGAGAATATAGCAGTCATACATCTTTGAAAGGTAGCAGGTGCATTACATAAACCAAAAGGCGTACGTCTATAAGCAAAGGTACCGAAAGGGCAAGTAAAAGTTGTCTTTTCTTGATCCTCTTTTGACACAGGTATTTGAGAGAAACCAGAATAACCATCTAGAAATCAAAAATGTGTATGCTTGGATAATCTTTCTAGCATTTGATCAATAAAAGGTAATGGGTAATGGTCCTTTTTAGTAGCTTTATTTAATTTGCGGAAATCAATTACCATTCTATAACCTGTAACAATTCTTTGTGGGGTCAATTCATATTTATCATTAGGAACAACAGTAATACCTCCCTTCTTAGGGACACAATGGACAGGACTTACCCATTGACTATCAGCAACGGTATAAATTATACCTGCCTCTAGAAGCTTTAGTATTTCTTTTCTTACCACTTCTTTCATCTTAGGATTTAACCTTCGTTGGTGATCAACAACTGGTTTAGCATCTTTCTCCAGTTTTATTTTGTGCTGGCATAGAGTGGGACTAATGCCCTTAAGATCATCAAGAGTATATCCAATAGCAGCACGGTGCTTCTTCAGAGTTTTCAGTAATTTCTTTTCTTCATCCTCTGAAAGGTTAGTACTAATAATAACATGATATATCTGTTTCTCATCAAGATAAGCATATTTAAGGGTATCAGATAAAGGTTTAAGCTCAAAAATAGGATCACCCTTAGGTGGAGGAGGATCCCCTAAGATTTCAACAGGCAAGTTGTGGTTCAAAATAGGTCCCTGTTTAAAGAATACTTCATCTATTTCCCTTCTTTCATTCATAAACATATCATTTTCATGGTCTAGCAAATATTTTTCTAAAGGATCACTAGGAGGCACGAAAATAGAAGCAAGCCCAATAATTTCATATTTACTAGGCAATTCTTTATCATGGGGTTGTCTATGAAATTTAGCAAAATTAAACTCATGAGACATATCCCCTAAACCAACAGAAACAATATCCTTATTGCAGTCTATCTTAGCATTAACAGTATTCAAGAAGGGTCTACCAAATATAATGGGACAAAAGTCATTGATACATCTCCAACGTATCTATAATTTTTGATTGTTCCATGCTATTATATTATCTGTTTTGGATGTTTATGGGCTTTATTATACACTTTATATTATTTTTGGGACTAACCTATTAACCCAGAGCCCAGTGCCAGTTTCTGTTTTTTTAGAGTATCACAGAAAAGGAAAATCAAACAGATTCCAATTAACCTGAAACTTCACGGAACTTATTTTTGGACTAGAAGAAGCCCATGGAGTATCGAAGATGGACCAGGAGAGTCCCGGGCTGCCCACGAGGGTAGGGGCGCGCACCCCCTGGGCGAGCCCCCTGCCTCGTGGACAACCCGGAGTTCCACCGACGTACTTCTTCCTCCCATATATACCCATATACCCTAAAAACTTCGGGGAGCACAATAGATCGGGAGTTCCACCGCCAGAAGCCTCCGTAGCCACCGAAAACCAATCTAGACCCGTTCCGGCACCCTGCCGGAGGGGCAATCCCTCTCTGGTGGCCATCTTCATCATCCCGGCGCTCTCCATGATGAGGAGGGAGTAGTTCTCCCTCGGGGCTGAGGGTATGTACCCGTAGCTATGTGTTTGATCTCTCTCTCTCTCTCTCTCGTGTTTTTGAGGTGGTACGATCTTGATGTATCTTGAGCTTTGCTATTATAGTTGGATCTTATGATGTTTCCCCCCCTCTACTCTCTTGTAATGGATTGAGTTTTCCCTTTGAAGTTATCTTATCGGATTGAGTCTTTAAGGATTTGAGAACACTTGATATATGTCTCGCGTGGGATACCCGTGGTGACAATGGGGTATTCTATTGATCCACTTGATGTATGTTTTGGTGATCAACTTGCGGGTTCCGCCCATGAACCTATGCATAGGGGTTGGCACACGTTTTCGTCTTGACTCTCCGGTAGAATCTTTGGGGCACTCTTTGAAGTACTTTGTGCTGGTTTGAATAGATGAATATGAGATTGTGTGATGCATATCGTATAATCATACCCACGGATACTTGAGGTGACATTGGAGTATCTAGGTGACATTAGGGTTTTGGTTTATTTGTGTCTTAAGGTGTTATTCTAGTACGAATTCTATGATAGATTGAACACAAAGAATAGCTTCATGTTATTTTACTACGAACTCTTGAATAGATCGATCAGAAAGGATAACTTTGAGGTGGTTTCGTACCCTACCATAATCTCTTTGTTTGTTCTCTGCTATTAGTGACTTTGGAGTGACTTTTTGTTGCATGTCGAGGGAAAGTTATATGATCCAATTATGTTATTAGTGTTGAGAGAACTTGCACTAGTGAAAGTATGAACCCTAGGCCTTGTTTCCTAGCATTGCAATACCATTTACGCTCACTTTTATCATTAGTTACCTTGCTGTTTTTATATTTTCAGATTAGAAAAACCTTTATCTATCATCCATATTGCACTTGTATCACCATCTCTTCACCGAACTAGTGCACCTATACAATTTACCATTGTATTGGGTGTGTTGGGGACACAAGAGACTCTTTGTTATTTGGATGCAGGGTTGCTTGAGAGAGACCATCTTCATCCTACGCCTCCCACGGATTGATAAACCTTAGGTCATCCACTTGAGGGAAATTTGCTACTGTCCTACAAACCTCTGCACTTGGAGGCCCAACAACGTCTACAAGAACAAGGTTGTGTAGTATCTTTCATCAAGCTCTTTTCCGGCGCCATTGCCGGGGAGGTTAGTGCTTGAAGGTATATCTTTAGATCTTGCAATCGAGTCTTTTTGTTTCTTGTTTTAGCACTAGTTTAGTTTTTAAAAGAAAACTACAAAAAATATGGAATTGAGTTTGCCTCGTACGTTTCATCTTTTTAATATCTTTCGTGAGTATGATGGAAAGGAAAATTGTGCTCAAGTGCTAGAAGAAGAATGCATTAGAATGTTTGGCACTAAATATTTGAATGATGAGCATGATTGCAGTGTTGTTAGTATGAATTCCTTGAATATCCATGATGCTAATGCTATGCAAAGCCACAAGCTTGGGGAAGCTATGTTTAATGAAGATGATATTTTTTGTCCCCCAAGTTTTGATGAGCAAATTTATTATGATAAAAGCATGCCTCCTATTTATGATGATTATATTGATGAAAGAGGATTCAGAGAGGTCATGACTTTATTAAGTGATGATTCCACTATTTCGGAAGAGGTTCCAATTGATTATGAGAACAAAGTTGCTACCTATGATGATTATTGTGATGACTTGTATGCTATAAAAAATAATGATAACCATGAAACTTGTCATCATGATTTTAGTTTTCAATTGGATTATACCTCACATGATAGTTATTTTGTTGAGTTTGCTCCCACTATTATTCATGAGAAGAATTTTGCTTATGTGGAGAGTAGTAAATTTTGTATGCTTGTAGATCATGAAAAGAATGCTTTATGTGATAGTTATATTGTTTAAATCATTCATGATGCCACTGAAAATTATTATGAGGGAAGAATATATGCTTTTAGGAGTTGCAATAATATCAAGTTTCCTCTCTATGTGCTGAAAATCTTGAAGTTATGCTTGTTTTGCCCTCCTATGCTAGTTGATTATTGTTCACATAAGTTGTTTAATCACAAAATACCTATGCATAGGAAGAGGGTTGGACTTAAATGTGCTACTAATTTTCTTCATGATGCTCTCTTTATGTTTCAATTCTTATCCTTTATGTGAGCATCATTGAAATCATCACGCCTATCTAGGGGCGTTAAACGTTAGCGCTTGTTGGGAGGCAACCCAATTTTATTTTTGTTATTTGGTTTTTGTTCCTGTTTAGTAATAAATAAATTATCTAGCCTCTGTTTTGGTTGTTTTTTTTGTGTTTAATTAGTGTCTGTGCCAAGTAGAACCGTTGGGAAGACTTGGGGAAAGTCTTTTTAATCTTGCTGTAAAAAACAGAAACTTTAGCGCTCACGAGAATTGCTGAAATTTTTATTTGGAAAGTGATATTTAGTTAATTCCTTTTGTAGATGATTAATAGATAAATTCGTCACGTCCATAAATTTATTTTAGAATTTTTGGGGTTCCAGAAGTTTGCGTTAGTTACAGATTACTACAGACTGTTCTGTTTTTGACAGATTCTGTTTTTCATGTGTTGTTTGCTTCTTTTGACGAATCTATGGCTAGTAAAAGAGTTTATAAACCATAGAGAAGTTGGAATACAGTAGGTTTAACACCAATATAAATAAAGAATGAGTTCATTACAGTACCTTGAAGTGGTGTTTTGTTTTCTTTCGCTAACGGAGCTTACGAGTTTTCTGTTAAGTTTTGTGCTGTGAAGTTTTCAAGTTTTGGGTAAAGATTCGATGGACTATGGAATAAGGAGTGGGAAGAGCCTAAGCTTGGGGATGACCAAGGCACCCCAAGGAAATATTTAAGGACAACCAAGAGCCTAAGCTTGGGTATGCCCCAGAAGGCATCCCCTCTTTCGTCTTCGTTCATCGGTAACTTTACTTGGAGCTATATTTTTATTTACCACATGATATGTGTTTTGCTTGGAGCATCAATTTATTTTGTTAGGATTTTCTTGCTGTTTGAATAAACTACCAAGATCTGAAATTCTTTAATGTTAGAGAGTCTTCATATAGTTGCATAATTATTCGACTACTCATTGATCTTCACTTATATCTTTCGGAGTAGTTTGTTGCTGCTCTAGTACTTCACTTATATCTTTTTAGAGCACAACAGTGGTTTATTTTGAAGAAATAGATGATCTATCATGCTTCACTTATATTATTTTGAGAGTCTTTTAGAACAGCATGGTAATGTGCTTTGGTTATGAATTTAGTCCTAATATGATGGGCATCCAAGAGGGATATAATAAAAACTATCATATAAAGTGCATTGAATACTATGAGAAGTTTGATACTTGATAATTGTTTTGAGATATGGAGATGGTGATATTAGAGTCATGCTAGTTGAGTAGTTGTGAATTTGAGAAATACTTGTGTTGAAGTTTGTGATTCCCGTAGCATGCACGTATGGTGAACCGTTATGTGACGAAGCCGGAGCATGATGTATTTATTGATTGTCATCCTTATGAGTGGCGGTCGGGGACGAGCGATGGTCTTTACCTACCAATCTATCCCCCTAGGAGCATGCGCGTAGTACTTTGTTTTGATAACTAATAGATTTTTGCAATGAGTATGTGAGTTCTTTATGACTAATGTTGAGTCCATAGATTATACACACTCGCACCCTTCCACCAATGCTAGCCTCTCTAATACCGTGCACCTTTCGCCGGTATCATAAACCCACCATATACCTTCCTCAAAACAGCCACCATACCTACCTATTATGGCATTTCCATAGCCATTCTGAGATATATTGCCATGCAACTTTCCACCGTTCCGTTTATTATGACACGTTTCATCATTGTCATATTGCTTTGCATGATCATGTAGTTGACATTGTATTTGTGGCAAAGCCACCGTTCATAATTCTTTCATACATGTCACTCATGAGTCATTGCACATCCCGGTACACTGTTGGAGGCATTCATATAGAGTCATACTTTGTTCTAGTATCGAGTTGTAATCATTGACTTGTAAATAAATAGAAGTGTGATGATCATCGATAATAGAGCATTGTACCCAAAAAAGGGGGAGAGAAAGGCCAAAAAAAGAGGAAGGCCCAAAAAAAAGAAAAAAGGGGCAATGCTACCATCCTTTTTCCACACTTGTGCTTCAAAGTAGCACCATGATCTTCACGATAGAGAGTCTCCTATGATGTCACTTTCATATACTAGTGGGAATTTTTCATTATAGAACTTGGCTTGTATATTCCAACAATGGGCTTCCTCAAATGCCCTAGGTCTTCGTGAGCAAGCAAGTTGGATGCACACCCACTTAGTTTCTTTTGTTGAGCTTTCATGCATTTAGCTCTAGTGCATCCGTTGCATGGCAATCCCTACTCACTCACATTGATATCTATTAATGGGCATCTCCATAGCCCATTGATAGGCCTAGTTGATGTGAGACTATCTTCTCCTTTTTGTCTTCTCCACAACCACCATCCTATTCCACATATAGTGCTATATCCATAGCTCACGCTCATATATTGCGTGAAGATCGAAAAAGTTTGAGAACATCAAAAGTATGAAACAATTGCTTGGCTTGTCATCGGGGTTGTGCATGATTTGAATACGTTGTGTGGTGAAGATGGAGCATAGCCAGACTATATAATTTTGTAGAGATAACTTTCTTTGGCCATGTTATTTTGAAGAGACATAATTGCTTAGTTAGTATGCTTGAAGTATTATTATTTCTATGTCAATATTAAACTTTTGCCTTGAATCTTATGGATCTGAATATTCTTGCCACCATAAAGAAGAACTACTTAGAGAAATATGTTAGGTAGCATTCCACATCAAAATTTTTGTTTGTATCATTTACCTACTCGAGGACGAGCAGGAATTAAGCTTGGGGATGCTGATACGTCTCCAACGTATCTATAATTTTTGATTGTTCCATGCTATTATATTATCTATTTTGGATGTTTATGGGCTTTATTGCACACTTTTATATTATTTTTGGGACTAACCTATTAACCCAGAGCCCAGTGCCGGTTTCTGTTTTTTTTTTGTTTTAGAGTATCGCAGAAAAGAAAAATCAAATGGAGTCCAGTTGACCTGAAACTTCACGGAACTTATTTTTGGACCAGAAGAAGCCCACGGAGTATCAGAGATGGACCAAGAGAGTCCCGAGCTGCCCACAAGGGTGGGGGTCAGGCCCATCCCCCTAGGCACGCCCCCTGCCTCGTGGACAGCCCGGAGGTCCACCGACGTACTTCTTCCTCCCATATATACCCATATACCCTAAAAACTTCGAGGAGCACAATAGATCGGGAGTTCCGCCGCCAGAAGCCTCCGTAGCCACCGAAAACCAATCTAGACCCATTCCGACACCCTGCCGGAGGGGGCAATCCCTCTCCGGTGGCCATCTTCATCATCCCGGCACTCTCCATGACGAGGAGGGAGTAGTTCTCCCTCGGGGCTGAGGGTATGTACCAGTAGCTATGTGTTTGATCTCTCTCTCTCTCTCTCGTGTTTTTGAGGTGGTACGATCTTGATGTATCGCGAGCTTTGCTATTATAGTTGGATCTTATGATGTTTCTCCCCCTCTACTCTCTTGTAATGGATTGAGTTTTCCCTTTGAAGTTATCTTATCGGATTGAGTCTTTAAGGATTTGAGAACACTTGATGTATGTCTTGCATGGGATACCCGTGGTGACAATGGGGTATTCTATTGATCCACTTTATGTATGTTTTGGTGTTCAACTTGCGGGTTCCGCCCATGAACCTATGCATAGGGGTTGGCACACGTTTTCATCTTGACTCTCCGGTAGAATCTTTGGGGCACTCTTTGAAGTACCTTGTGTTGGTTTGAATAGATGAATATGAGATTGTGTGATGCATATCGTATAATCATACACACGGACACTTGAGGTGACATTGGAGTATCTAGGTGACATTAGGGTTTTGGTTGATTTGTGTCTTAAGGTGTTATTCTAGTACGAACTCTATGATAGATTGAACGGAAAGAATAGCTTCATGTTATTTTACTACGGACTCTTGAATATATCGATCAGAAAGGATAACTTTGAGGTGGTTTCGTACCCTACCATAATCTATTTGTTTGTTCTATGCTATTAGTGACTTTGGAGTGACTCTTTGTTGCATGTTGAGGGATAGTTATATGATCCAATTATGTTATTATTGTTGGGAGAACTTGCACTAGTGAAAGTATGAACCCTAGGCCTTGTTTCCTAGCATTGCAATACCGTTTACGCTCATTTTTATCATTAGTTACCTTGCTGTTTTTATATTTTCAGATTACAAAAACCTTTATCTATCATCCATATTGCACTTGTATCACCATCTCTTCGCTGAACTAGTGCACCTATACGATTTACCATTGTATTGGGTGTGTTGGCGACACAAGAGACTCTTTGTTATTTGGTTGCAGGGTTGCTTGAGAGAGACCATCTTCATCCTACGCCTCCCACGGATTGATAAACCTTAGGTCATCCACTTGAGGGAAATTTGCTACTGTCCTACAAACCTCTGCACTTGGAGGCCCAACAACGTCTACAAGAAGAAGGTTGTGTAGTAGACATCAGTCATCTTGTGGGGAACCAAGAACAAGAAAATCAGCAGGATATTTAACTTTCCCACACAAGACTTCAACATCTCTAACAATCCCAACTGGTGAAATAATATCTCTATTGGCAAGCTTAATTGTAACATCAATTTCTTCTATCTCAGCAGGTGCAATAACATGCATAATTTCTTTGTATAAGGAATGAGGTATTGCACTTGCACTAGCACCCATATCACATAAGCCATGATAGCAATGATCTCCCATTTTAACAGAAATAACAGACATGCCTACAAGAGGTCTATGTTTATTTTTAGTATCAGGTCTAACAATTCTAGCAGAATCATTGCAGAAGTAAATAACATGCCCATCAATATTATCGGCAAAGAGATCTTTAACCATAGCAACACTAGTTCAACTTTAATTTGCTCAGGGGTTTGGGTGTCTTAATATTACTTTTGTTGACCATGGTTGAAGCTTTAGAATGAGCCTTTATTCTAATAGGGAAAGATGGTTTCTCAATAAGCAGTAGGAACGACATGATCATTATAAGTGATAGTCTTTTCTTCAACTTTAATAGGTGCAACTACTTTTACTTCAATGGGAGGATTATATTTAAACCACTTCTCCTTAGGGAGATCAACATGAGTAGCAAAGGATTCACAGAAAGAAGCTACTATCTCAGAGTCAAGTCCATATTTAGTGCTAAATTCATGGAAAGCATCGGTATCCATAAAAGATTTAACACAATCAAACTTAGGTGTTATACCTGACTCCTTACCTTCGTCGAGGTCCCAATCTTCAAAGCATTTAATTCTTTCCAATAAATCCCATTTGAATTCAATAGTCTTCATCATAAAAGATCCAATACAAGAAGTATCGAGCATGGAGCGATTACTGAGAGAAAGCCGAGCATACTTTTTGAATAATCATTTCTTTTGAGAGCTCATGATAGGGGCATGCATATAACATTGACTTAAGCCTCCCCCAAGCTTGAGCGATGCTTTCTCCTTCGCGAGGCTAAAAATTATATATATAATTACGATCACGATGAACAAGATGCATAGGATAAAACTTCTGATGAAATTCCAATTTCAATTGGTTGTAGTTCCATGATCCCATATCATCACATACCCTAAACCATGTCAATGCCTCTCCCTTCAAAGATAAAGGGGATACCTTCTTCTTGATA
Source organism: Triticum monococcum (assembly GCA_034509565.1). Lineage (NCBI taxonomy): Eukaryota > Viridiplantae > Streptophyta > Magnoliopsida > Poales > Poaceae > Triticum > Triticum monococcum. Next base: position 355,794,634 of record CM067845.1, on the reverse strand, counting down.
ACATCCTCGGGCATACCTGCAAGCTTAAATAATCCACAAACTTCATCCACATAGATTAGGTGCAAATCAGGATGTAGTGTTCCGTCACCTGTGAAAGGATTAGCTAGCAGTTTCTATATCATACCCGAAGGAATTTCAAAGTAAACATTTTTAGTAGGTTCAGTATGTTGAGGAGCAATGCTTTGCTCTACTGGTCGGGGTGAAGATACCCCGAACAAGCCCCTCAAAGGATTATGTTCCATAGTAACGAGTGACAGTAAATTTCAGCACACTATATAAACTTTTCCTTACCAAATTCCACCTACCAAAGGCGCTTCACTCCCCGGCAACGACGCCAGAAAAGAGTCTTGATGACCCACAAGTGTAGGGGATCTATCATAGCCTTTTTGATAAGTAAGAGTGTCGAACCCAACAAGGAGCAGAAGGAAATGATAAGCGGTTTTCAGCAAGGTATTCTCTGCATGCACTGAAATTATCGGTAACAGATAGTTTTGTGATAAGGTAATTTGTAACGGGTAGCAAGTAATAAAAGTAAATAAGGTGCAGAAAGATGGCCCAATCCTTTTTGTAGCAAAGGACAAGCCTAGACAAACTCTTATATAAAGGAAAGCGCTCCCGAGGACACATGGGAATTATCGTCAAGCTAGTTTTCATCACGCTCATATGATTCGCGTTCGGTACTTTGATAATTTGATGTGGGTGGATTGATACTTGGGTACTGTCCTTACTTGGACAAGCACCCACTTATGATTAACCCCTATTGCAAGCATCCACAACTACAACAGAAGTATTAAGGTAAACCTAACCATAGCATGAAACATATGGATCCAAATCAGCCCCTTACTGTAACATCCCAAATTTTCAATTTGGAATGTTATACACTAGATCATAATTGCATATCATATTTATTGCATTTTGGTTGATCCTAGAAATTTCACGCAACTCAAGGACCCTCGGAGAGAGTTGGGGATTTCGTTATTTTCATATTTGAGTTGTCTCAAATTTTGAAAATAGGATCATTTGATTTTATTTATTTTATCTTCAATTATTTCTATTACAAAAATATGAGAGAGGGAATAAAATGACTTTCCCAAAATAAAGAAATATTGGGGATTTAATAAAAAAAATCAAATAAGATTTTATTTGGTTTTATTTGCTATTTTATTTGAATTTAGGAAAAATGCACATTTTTCAAAATTGCATTTAGGCCCCAAATAAATGTTCATCTTGTGCGGCTTTATTTTAGAAGCCGGGGAAAATTTATTTCGGGATTTTTGGAGTCCATTTAGTATTTCTTTTGTTTTTTCTCCGAGCGTAATTATTAAAAAAAAGAGTCCGAACCGACCTTGGGCCGTAACCGGCCAGGACTCCGCCTGGCCGGGCCTTCTTATAAGTGCCCCGAGGCCCCGGCCAAGCCCAAGCCGCGCCCCCGCCCGAAACCCTAACCCTAGCCACCCACCGCCGCCGCCGCCGCACCCCCGCCGGACCGCCGCCGCCGTTTGCCGGAGTCGCTGGAGGTAGACCTCGCGCCGCCAGTTTTTTTAGAAAACTGATCGGTTTCCCGTTGGTTTTGTTTTTTTAGTTTTGTTTTTTTTAAATAGATCGGTTTTTCCTGTTTATTTATTTAGCGAGCGTTCGTCTGTTCGTTCGTTCGTTTTAATGAACGTTCGTCGTTTTTCTCTTTCTCGGATTAAATCCGTAGTTTTTCTGATCGCGATTTCTGATCTGATTTTTGTTTTAGTCTAACTTTTCGCTTGTTTATCGGAATCAGGCGATTCAAGCGCCTGGAGTTTCGTCTCGAAACCTTCTTTCCGTTTAACCAACTCAAACAAGTTTTTGCCACTGTAAAAATTGCCTTAGATCCAGAATAGTAAACAAAGCCTGTTTCTTTTGTCGTTTGTCTTTCGTTGCTTCGTTCGATTTGATTCTTTTTGCCAACCAGAGTTTTTAAGTTGAACTTTCTGGTTAGATCTCTTATTTGAGTTTTACCTGTGCATTAGTTGAGTACTTATTGTATGCTCGTTTGCTTGCGATAGAGTACCCGGAGTGTGCCTCTTGCTTCTTCGAACAGCTAGGTTTCCCGGATCATCAGCAAGGCAAGTAACACTTTGATCATGTTTTCCCTCTACCCAGTTTTATTGCATTAGATCAATCCTCACACATTGCATGATTAGGATCTAATTAAATTGTGGGTTTGGGAAGTAGTTGAGGTAGTACCTATTACCTGTTATTATCAAACCTTTGGGAGTTACTTCTACGTTTGCTTATTATGCCATGCTATGCTAGTAGACGTGGATTGGGTGAGTGAAATCCATGACAGATGTGAGATTGTTAATTAATGGTTTATCTAAGGTGGCAACTTAAACACACATATGGGTGGATTGAGGCACCTGGGTATTTCAGCGATTGCCTGTTTTTCTTTTGGACCGCCACCCAGGCTCAAAGGGATCATGAGATTATTCATGCTAGAAACTTCCGTGTGCAGCCACAAGCTATTATGGGCTCTAGCATAGTTGATTAAGTTGTGCGAACTCTTACAGTGGTATACTAGCATATGTAGGGGAAAGTAGGTGTAACGGTCTACCTGATCGTAAGGTGCTAGCGCTTCTGAAAGACTATGTCTTGGTCATCCGTCTTCTCAAACACCTTGTAATGCGAGAAACCAAACGGAGGCGATCGAGTCTTGTGGGGAAAAGTGCGCAAACCTCTGCATAGTGTATAAACTAATCATGATTAGCCGTGTCCCCGGTTATGGGCATCTTGAGTATCTAGTACCTGGATTATCATGTGAATCTCAACATGTTACGCTAAAATTAATTTTGTTGGGTTTTGTTTAATGATGATGCTTAATTGGGATTGAGAATGCTATCAACCATTCTCAATGTTTAACAACTACGATGATAGTTAAATAAAATTTATTCCTTTTGTAGTAGGGAAAAATTGGCTTTATGCAAAACTGTAACCATAGAGCTTTCCACCAGCCAAATATGCATATAGAATAGCCTATTCCATTCCATTACTCTCTATGTGTTATTTTGCCAGCATATTCCATGTGCTGACCCGTTTCGGGCTGCAACGTTAATGTTGCAGACTTTTCAGATGACGATTAAGGTGTTTTTAGGTCGTGGTTCTATACTCAGTGATGCCGTTGGAGTTGATGGACTCACTTATCTTCCAAGCCTTCCGCCGTTATCGTTATTAGATGGCCTTAAGCCATATTTATTGTAATAAGTTCTCTTTTGAGACACTCGATGTAATAAGTGTGTGATTGCTACTCTGTTATAAATCCTTCAAGTACTGTGTGGTGTCAGCATTACTGATCCAGGGATGACACCTGAGCACAGAGATTGGACTGTTTGAGGTCTGGTCGCTACACTTACGAAGCAACACATAAACTAGGGTTTAAGCTTCTATCACTCTAGCAACCCATTATCTACTTATTACTTCCCAATGCCTTCCTATAGGCCCAAACAATGGTGAAGTGTCATGTAGTCGACGTTCACATGACACCACTAGAGGAAAGACAACATACATCTCATCAAAATATCGAACGAATACCAAATTCACATGACTACTTATAGCAAGACTTCTCCCATGTCCTCAGGAACAAACGTAACTACTCACAAATCATATTCATGTTCATAATCAGAGGGGTATTAATATGCTTAATGGATCTGAGCATATGATGTTCCACCAAGTAAACCAACAAGCATCAACTACAATGAGTAATCAACACTACTAGCAACCCACAGGTACCAATATGAGGTTTGGATACAAAGATTGGATACAAGAGATGAAGTAGGGTTTGAGATGAAATGGTGCTGGTGAAGATGTTGATGGAGATTGACCCCCTCCCGATGAGAGGATCGTTGGTGATGACGATGGTGATGATTTCCCCCTCCTAGAGGGAAGTTTCCCCCTCCCGGAGGGAAGTTTCCTCGGCAGAACAGCTGCGCTAGAGCCCTAGATTGGTTCCACCAAGGTTCCGCCTTGTGGCGGCGGAGTTTCTTGACTCGTTGCAAATCATGTTGGCAAATAGATCTTGATGCCTAATATATAAGCAGCTTCACCAAGGTCTTTCATTGAAAAATTCTTATTCAAGTATCCTTTTATGCTATTCAGAAATTCAGTATCATTTCCAATCAACAATATGCCATCCACATATAATATCAGAAATGCTACAGAGCTCCCAATCACTTTCTTGTAAATACATGCTTCTCCAAAAGTCTGTATAAAACCATATGCTTTGAGCACACTATGAAAGCGTATATTCCAACTCTGAGATGCTTGCACCAGTCCATAAATGGATCGCTGGAGCTTACACACTTTGTTAGCACCTTTTGGATCAACAAAACCTTCTGGTTGCATCATATACAACTCTTCTTTAAGATATCCATTAAGGAATTCAGTTTTGACATCCATTTGCCAAATTTCATAATCATAAAATGTGGCAATTTCTAACATCATTCAGGCGGACTGAAGCATCACTGCGGGTGAGAAGGTCTCATCGTAGTCAACTCCTTGAACTTGTCAAAAACCTTTTGCAACAAGTCAAGCTTTGTAGACAGTAATATTACCATCAGCGTCAGTCTTCTTCTTGAATATCCATTTATTCTCTATGGCTCGCCGATCATCGGGCAAGTCAACCAAAGTCCACACTTTGTTCTCATACATGGATCCCATCTCAGATTTCATGGCCTCAAGCCATTTCTCGGAATCTGGGCTCATTATCTCTTCCTCATAGTTCGTAGGTTTGTCATGGTCAAGTAACATGACTTCTAGAACAGGATTACCATACCACTCTGGTGCGGATCTTACTCTGGTTGACCTACGAGGTTTGGTAGTAACTTGATTAGAAGTTTCATGATCATCATCATTAGCTTCCTCACGAATTGGTGTATGAATCACTGGAACTGATTTCTGTGATGAACTACTTTCCACTAAGGGAGCAGGTACAATTACCTCATCAGGTTCTACTTTCCTCCCACTCACTTCTTTTGAGAGAAACTCCTTCTTTAGAAAGGATCCATTCTTGGCAACGAATATCTTGCCTTCGGATCTATGATAGAAGGTGTACCCAACAGTCTCCTTTGGTATCCTATGAAGAAACATTTCTCCGATTTGGGTTCGAGCTTATCAGGTTGAAGCTTTTTCACATAAGCATCGCAGCCCCAAACTTTACGAAACGACAACTTGGGTTTCTTGCCAAACCGCAACTCATATGGTGTCGTCTCAACGGATTTCAATGGTGCCCTATTTAACGTGAATGCAGTTGTATCTATAGCATAACCCCGAAAGGATAGCGGTAAATCAGTAAGAGACATCATAGATCGCACCATATCTAATAAAGTGTGGTTACGACATTCGGACACACCATTACGCTGTGGTGTTCCAGATGGCGTGAGTTGTGAAACTATTCCACATTGTTTCAAATGAAGACCAAACTCATAACTCAAATATTCATCTCCACAATCAGATAGTAGAAACTTAATTTTCTTGTTACGATGATTTTCCACTTCACTATGAGATTCTTTGAACTTTTCAAATGTTTCAGACTTCTGTTTCATCAAGTAGACATACCCATATCTGCTCAAATCATCTGTGATGGTCAAAAAATAATGATACCCGCCACGAGCATCAACACTCATCGGACCGCATACATTAGTATGTATTATTTCCAATAAGTCTGTTGCTCATTCCATTGTTCCGGATAACAGAGTCTTAGTCATCTTACCCATGAGGCATGGTTCGCAAGCATCAAGTGATTCCAAAAGCCCATTAGCATGGAGTTTCTTCATGCGCTTTACACCAATATGACCTAAACGGCAGTGCCACAAATAAGTCGCACTATCATTATTAAACTTATATCTTTTGGCTTCAATACTATGAATATGTGTATCACTACTATCAAGATTTAGTAAAAATAGACCACTCATCAAGGGTGCATGACCATAAAAGATATTACTCATATAAATAGAACAACCATTATTCTCTGATTTAAATGAATAACCGTCTCGCATCAAACAAGATCCAGATATAATGTTTATGCTTAACACTGGCACCAAATAACAATTATTCGGGTCTAAATCTAATCCCGAAGGTAGATGTAGAGGTAGCGTGCCGACGGGGATCACATCGACTTTGGAACCATTTCCCACGCGCATCGTCACCTCGTCCTTAACCAATCTTCGCTTAATACATAGTCCCTGTTTTGAGTTGCAAATATTAGCAACAGAACCAGTATCAAATACCCAGGCGCTACTGCGAGCATTAGTAAGGTACACATCAATAACATGTATATCAAATATACCTTTCACTTTGCCATCCTTCTTATCCGCCAAATACTTGGGGCAGTTCTGCTTCCAGTGATTAGTACCTTTGCAGTAGAAGCACTCAGTCTCAGGCTTAGGTCCAGACTTGGGCTTCTTCACTTGAGTAGCAATTTGTTTGCCGTTCTTCTTGAAGTTCCCCTTCTTCCCTTTGCCCTTCTTCTTGAAACTGGTGGTCTTGTTGACCATCAACACTTGATGCTCCTTCTTGATTTCTACCTCCGCAGCCTTTAGCATCGCGAAGATCTCGGGAATTGTCTTATCCATCCCTTGCATATTATAGTTCATCACGAAGCTTTTGTAGCTTGGTGGAAGTGATTGAAGAACTCTGTCAATGACACTATCAACCGGAAGATTAACTCCCAGTTGAGTCAAGTGATTATGGTACCCAGACATTCTGAGTATATGTTCACTGACAGAACTATTCTCCTCCATTTTGCAGCTATAGAACTTATTGGAGACTTCATATCTCTCAATCCAGTCAATTCCTTGAAATATTAACTTCAACTCCTGAAACATCTCATATGCTCCATGACGTTCAAAATGTCGTTGAAGTCCCGGTTCTAAGTCGTAAAGCATGGCACACTGAACTATCGTGTAGTCATCAGCTTTGCTCTGCCAGGTGTTCATAACATCTGGAGTTGCTCCTGCGGCGGGTTTGGCACCTAGCCATGCTTCCAGGACGTAATTCTTCTGTGCAGCAATGAGGATAATCCTCAAGTTACGGACCCAGTCCGTGTAGTTGCTACCGTCATCTTTTAACTTAGCTTTCTCTAGGAACGCATTAAAATTTCATGGAACAACAGCACGAGCCATTTATCTACAACAACATAGACATGCAAAATACTATCAGGTACTAAGTTCATGATAAATTAAAGTTCAATTAATCATATTACTTAAGAACACCCACTTAGATAGACATCCCTCTAATCATCTAAGTGATCACGTGATCCACATCAACTAAACCATGTCTGATCATCATGTGAGATGGAGTAGTTTTCAATGGTCACTATTGCAGGATGCTGCTAACGCGACACTACGATCAGAGACCCTTCGGCGAAACTGTGTGCGATGCAATAATCGCAAATGGTGGTGTAAAAAACCGTCAAAAAGGTACAAAACATTTGTGATGACGGATGCATCAAACACGGTTCAGATTTTAGTTGTGTGTGCGATTCAGGGCATACGGTTCAGTTCAATTAACCATTTTCGATGAGGAGGAACAAAAGAAACGGGCAGCCAGATGAAGGTGTGTGCGATGTACAACATACGGTTCACTCGGATGAACTGTTTGTGATTAGGAAACACGAAAGAAACGGTCAGCCAGATCAAGGTGTGTGCGGTGTACATCATAAAGTTCACTCGGATGAACTATTTGTGATTAGGAAACACAAAAGAAACGGTCAGCCAGATCAAGATGTGTGCGATGTACGACATGCGGTTCACCCGGATGAAGTGTTTGCGTTGAGACAAGAGAACAAAAGCAGTTCAATATAACAAATACCATAAATATTGCAAGGTTCAAATTCAAAGATTACATCGCCCAAATTCAAACATTGCAAGCTGCGTCATTTCTGAAAAGGGATCAACCGCTGACAAGTCATGTATGGGTTTGACACGATAACTTCCAATGGCTTTGCCATATGCTCTTCTAATATGAAGTTTGGCATTTTTGGAGGCACTTCCATTCTGCAGTACCTGTCGGCTCTGATAATCATACCATTGATCTTTCCTAATTAAATGCGTGTTCAAACTCAGTACCCTCAGCACCTTTGCTCTCGCAAGAAAGAACCTAGCGAGTGTAATCTCCGGTGGGGGTCCCTCGGTAGGAGTTCAAAGTAATATTTGAGAGATGCAGATCCAGGCATTCAATGTGATTCCCGTTATAAACATCTTCCACCGGGCCTAATATGCACTGCAAAAGAAGAGAATGTGTTAGTGCCTACATGTAGTTTTGAACACTGCTACACGCCCATTTGGTTTGCAGGATTTGTAAAATGCACCGACGTGCCATCTTCGATCTGGCACGATTAACATGGGCATTTGATTACAATCTAGAAACATGTAGCCTTCTTCACAAGAGGTTGGATTGGATGAAAAATTCTCTAAGAAAACTAGTACAGATGAATCCAAAGGAGAAATGCTTATGGATGATTGTAACCATATGAATGAAGCAACCAATATGGGGTGGGGGTGTATGTCCTAAAATCCTCCAAAATTCCTTCAGAAATTGTAGTACATTGTCATTGTAAACTTGGGAAAGGTGCAAAAAATTGAACTCCCTTATGGTTAACATTTAATAGGAAAGGAACATCACCTCGATATACAGCTTCTTCAGGCACGGAAAGCATCTCAGGCAACTGAAAACTTGGTCCGGGTTGGGGATGACAGATTCTAGTGCCAAGACCTTCACTGTGCCTAGAGTCTGGGTGAAGCTTCGCTGGATGAAAGATGAACATACATCTTCAAAACTAGACATAACGTTGATATCAAGAAAGGAGAGGTATATAAGGCAACCGTTGTACTTGAAAGTTGTAGTATTTGACAGACGAGTAGCCCACCACTTTCAATTTCGGCGCAACAATGACATTGATTCTTGTTGGACCTTGTTGATCAACTACAAGTAGTCTCTCAAGTGAAGGTGTGTCCTGGATGACCATATTATGGTCCACCTTTTGTGATCTCTCGTTGCAGCACCAGCAACACACATAAATAGTCCGGAGAGTCCTGGAGGTGATGTGCAAGGTACTCGACCAATTCATCGTCTGAAAGTGAAGGAACTCGAGTGTAGTACCGCCGTGGAGCAGGTGCTCCATGTCATCCTTTGGGATGCGGACGTCGACGAGCTCGAGGTGCTTCAGTCGTGGTAGAAAAAGAGCGAGAGCGTCATTAAGGGGGGTGGCAGTTCATGAACTTGGTGAGGCACAACGTGGGCACGAAGCGGAGCGCGAACGTTGGCAGCAAGCGCATATGCCCATCATTATAACTTAGCTTCTCGAGCTGATCTATGGCGCGGGATCGGAACCACTCGTCAAGCTTGGCTCATTCCTTGCCATTGGAACGGAACTTACCCGCGATAAGGCCTTTGATTGGACCATCGTGACTGCCGAGGATCTGGGAGAACGCATCCAAGCTTTGGCGATAGCCATGGCAGAGCTTGTGGGCGTCGAGGAGGTCGACAGGGGTGCGGAGCCATAGGGTGCGCCACCGCCGGGAAAGGGCGGCTATCCTCGCCCGATATTTGATTGGGAGGAGGGATATGATGACTATCAACATATCACCGGGGAGGTTGTTGATGAAGTCTAGGCCTGCTGGAGTCGCTCGTGGTTCTTTCTCGACTGGCCTCCGCTTGTTGGCAGCCTCGTTCTCCACCTCGTTGGCGGGGACGGAAACCTCTGTCTCCATATTCACGCCATGCTCCAGTGCTTCAGCAGCCCCTGTGTTGCCACTCCCTTTGATGGGGCGCTTCAGCGGCATCCTCGTACACTAACAGCTTTGAGGACTCAGAGCGGCGTCGAGGATGCGGGCGGAGAGAGAGGAATTGTGTGTGTGGTGAGGATGGGGGGTGCGTCCGCTCGGCGGCGCCATTAATATAGACCAGTGAGAGCGAGGCGGGCGGCGGTCCAAGGCTGTCTCGCTTCCCGGTGAGAACGACTACTTAATCTCTAGTATGAATGAAATCTATGCTTAATCCCGGTGAGAACTATTAATTTTTTGCTGCATATTTTGACAAATCGCAGTGTCTCTTGGCTTAGAGCCGAAGTCTGGCTTTAATTTCCATACCGTAATCTGAACCATTTGCATTGAAGAGATGCACAGATCCTGCGTTGAACAGCTTGTACACTTCCCGGTGAGCCTGCACACCGGACTGCGCTCGCACGCCTCCCGTTCAGTCAAGCAGCTGTCCACACGGCACCTCCTATAGCCATTAAAACCTAGAGACGTAGCATCACGTGAATGGTTAACCGAACACACATGGTTTGAATTATACAGACGTTTGAGATATTAAAGTGGCAGCTATTTTTTTCAAAATGCCTTTGTTGGCTGTGATTATTCGAGTGCGCCTTCTCTCAAAATGGACACAAAAATACCATAGCATGTCAGGTGCCCTTCTATGATAGCATGCCAAGTTTCATGAATTTCAGATGAGTTTTAGATTTACTAGAATTTAAAAACAAAGTATCTCAACATTTTGCTGGCAATCAACGGTGCCCTAGTGTTTGAAATTCATTCCCATTTCTTGCATGCACCCAAGGACATAGATTTGTTTTTTCAACCAATTTATATGCAATGGAGCATGTGCATGTAGTTCAAATTTAAATTATGCACATAAATGCATTGAAAACTCAGATAATGCATACAAATGTCCAAACGAACCCTGAAAAATCACAAAAATTCACACAACACTCCTGTTGTTCTATGTTGACACGAGAATTTTTTTAAAGCAATAAGAGGCAATGGATATTGTTCCGTCCCTAAAGGTGGGGCGTTCCCTACCGAAAACCATCATGCTTGTTGTGAGAAGCTCCGGTTTGTGAGAAGCATATACCCAAACCTGCCCCAAATGGGACAAAAATTTTACCACGACATGTTGATGCCGCTCCATGATAGCATGCCAAGTTTCATGAATTTCAGACGAGTTTTGGATTTACTAGAATTTAAAAACCAGGCATCTCAATGTTTTGCTAGCAATCAACGGTGCCCTGGTGTTTGAAATTCATTCCCACTTCTTGCATGGGACCTAAGCATGCACCCAAGGACACAGATTTGATTTTTCAACCAATTTATATGCACTGGAGCATGCGCATGTAGTTTAAATTTGAATTATGCACATAAATGCATTGAAAACTCAGATAATGCATAAAAATGTCCAAACGAACCCCGAAAAATCACAAAAATTCACACAACACTCCTATTGTTCTATGTTGACACGAGAAAAAATGAAAGCAATAAGAGGTAATGGATATTGTTTCGTCCCCAAAGGTGGGGCATTCCTTACCGACACCATTATGCTTGTTGTGAGAAGCTCCGGTTTGTGAGAAGCATATACCCAAACCTGCCCCAAATGGGACAAAATTTTTACCATGACACGTTGATGCCGCTCCATGATAGCATGCCAATTTTCATCAATTTCAGATGACTTGCGGATTTACTAGAATTTAGAAACCAGACATCTCAATGTTTGCAGCCGAGTGACGGTGGCAGGGTGTTTGACATTCATTCACATTTCTTGCATGGGACCTAAGCATGCACCCAAGGACAAAGATTTGTTTTTTCAACCAATTTATATGCACTGGAGCATGTGCATGTAGTTCAAATTTGAATTATGCACATAAATGCATTGAAAACTCACTTAATGCATAAAAATGTCCAAACGAACCTTGAATAATTCTAATTTTTTTGACAACACACCTATAGTTGCATGTTCACTGTAGATAAAAGTTCTAGCAATTGAAACACGTCCATGGCCGCTGTGACCCCATTATGTAATTCAAATCAAGACGAAAAATCAAGTAGATCCCACATAGTTTATTATAACCAACCGTGTGAGATGCAGCACAAAATATCTTCGGACCGTGTCTGAATAAGGGACCGTGTTTGATGACACTTTGCACGCCAGTTTTTTGGCTGAAGCGATTCCAAATTTTCGACTTCAGCAGAAATATCTACCTCCCCGCGCCCTCCCCCTTACCAAAAGCCACATTTCCCCTGTTTCCACCTTCCTTTCCAAGTTGAAACCTTCATTCCTTGCTTGTAGCGCCGCCGCCTCCTCGCCGGCGACCCTCCTTCATGCTGCTCGGCCTCGCCTATCCAGGCAGGTAATTTCTACCTGTTGAGCATGCGTTGGTTTTCCCTTGAAGAGGAAAGGGTGATGCAGTAAAGCAACGTAAGTATTTCCCATAGTTTTTGATAACCAAGGTATCAATCCAGTAGGAGACCACGCGCGAGTCACCTCGTACCTACACAAACAAATAAGAACCTCGCAACCAACGTGATAAAGGGGTTGTCAATCCCTTCACGACCACTTGCAAGAGTGAGATCTGATAGAGATAATAATAATAAGATAAATATTTTTGGTATTTTTATGATATAAATTGAAAGTAAAGATTGCAGAATAAAATAGATTGGAAACTTGTATGATGGAAAATAGACCCGGGGGGCATAGGTTTCACTAGTGGCTTCTCTCAAGATAGCATAAATATTACGGTGGGCGAACAAATTACTGTCGAGCAATTGAAAGAATTGAGCATAGTTATGCGAATATCTAGGTATGATCATGTATATAGGCATCACGTCCGTGACAAGTAGACCGACTCCTACCTGCATCTACTACTATTACTCCACACATCGACCGCTATCCAGCATGCATCTAGAGTATTAAGTTCATAAGAATAGAGTAACGCTTTAAGCAAGATGACATGATGTAGAGGGATAAACTCATGCAATATGATATAAACCCCATATTTTTATCCTTGATGGCAACAATACAATACATGTTGTTTCCCTTTCTGTCACTGGGATCGAGCATCGCAAGATTGAACCCAAAGCTAAGCACTTCACCCATTGCAAGAAAGATCAATCTAGTAGGCCAAACCAAACTGATAATTCGAAGAGACTTGCAAAGATAACCAATCATACATAAAAGAATTCAGAGAAGATTCAAATATTGTTCATAGATAAACTTGATCATAAACCCACAATTCATCAGATCTCGACAAACACACCGCAAAAGAAGATTACATCGAATAGATCTCTAAGAGAATCGAGGAGAACTTTGTATTGAGATCCAAAGAGAGAGAAGAAGCCATCTAGCTAATAACTATGGACCCGAAGGTCTGAGGTAAACTACTCACACATCATCGGAGGGGCCACGAAGTTGATGTAGAGGCCCTCCGTGATCAATGCACCCTCCGGCGGAGCTCCGGAAAAGGCCCCAAGATGGGATCTCTTGGCTACAGAAGGTTGTGCCAGTGGAAATAGGGTTTCGTGGTGCTCCTGGATGTTTTCGGGTGCGTAGATATATATAGGAGGAAGAAGTGATAACCCACAAGTATAGGGGATCACAACAGTTTTCGATAAGTAAGAGTGTCGAACCCAACGAGGAGCTAAAGGTAGAACAAATATTCCCTCAATTTCTATCGACCACCGATACAACTCTATGCACGCTTGACGTTCGCTTTACCTAGAACAAGTATGAAACTAGAAGTACTTTGTAGGTGTTGTTGGATAGGTTTGCAAGATAATAAAGATTACGTAAATAAAAAGGAGGGGCTGTTTAGATAAAGAAACAATAAATTAAATATAGCGAGTGTGCAAAAGTGGTGGTAGGAGTTGCGAAATTGCCCCTAAGCAATTGACTACATTACTAGACCGATAGCAAGTATTATGTGGGAGAGGCCACTGTTAGCATGTCATCCCTGACTTGGAATTCTATGAACTTATGATTGGAACTATTAGCAAGCATCCGCAACTACTAATGTTCATTAAGGTAAAACCCAACCATAGCATTAAGATATATTGGTCCCCCTTCAATCCCGTATGCATCAATTTCTATGCTAGGTTGAAGCTTCTGTCGCTCTTGCCCTCCAATACATAGTCCTATCAACATACAACTAACCCTAGGGTGTGATCCACGTGCGCAATCATATGATGGGCACCAAAGGACAGCAACATAACCACAAGCAAATTAATTCAATCATAGCAATTGATCAACCACCGATAGGACAACGAAAATCTACTCAGACATCATAGGATGGCAACACATCATTGGATAATAATATGAAGCATAAAGCACCATGTTCAAGTAGAGGGTACAGCGGGTTGCGGGAGAGTGGAACGCTGTAGATAGAGGGGGGGAAGGTGATGGAGGTGTTGGTGAAGATGGCGGAGGTGTTGGTGTAGATCGCGGTGATGATGATGGCCCCCGGTGGCACTCCGGCGCCACCGGAAGCGAGGGGGAGAGAGCCCCCCTCCTTCTTATTCCTTGACCTTCTCCGTAGATGGGAGAAGGGTTTCCCCTCTGGTAGATGGTCTCCATGGTGTGGGAGGGGCGAGAGCCCCTCCGAGATTGGATCTGTCTCTCTGTCTCTCTTTGTTTGTGCGTTCTCAGATTCTTCCCTTTCACCGTTTCTTATATTCCCGGAGATCCGTAACTCTGATTGGGCTGAAATTTTAACATGATCTCTATCCGGATATTAGCTTTCTTGCGGTGAAAGAAGGGCATCAACCACCTTACGGGTGGCCCACGAGGGTCAGGGGCGCGCCCCCTGCCTCGTGGCCACCTCGGGCACCGTCTCGCGTGGATTTTTCTTCCCAAAAATCATATATATTCCAAAAAAATCTCCGTCAGTTTTTATCCCGTTTGGACTCTGTTTGATATGGATATTCTGCGAAACAAAAAACATTCAACAAACAGGAACTGGCACTGGATCAATAAGTTAGTCCCAAAAATAGTATAAAAAGTGGCCAAAAGTATATGAAAGTTGAATAATATTGGCATGGAACAATCAAAAATTATAGATACGATGGAGACGTATCAGCATCCCCAAGCTTAATTCCTGCTCATCCTCGAGTAGGTAAATGATAAAAAAGATAATTTTTGATGTGGAATGCTACCTAGCATAATCTTGATCATGTAATCTAATCATGGCATGAATATTAAGATACGAGTGATTCAAAGCAATAGTCTATCATTTGACATAAAAACAAAAATACTTCAAGCCTACTAATAAAGCAATTATGTCTTTTCAAAATAACATGGCCAAAGAAAGTTATCCCTACAAAATCATATAGTCTGGCTATGCTCCATCTTCACCACACAAAATATTCACATCATGCACATGTCGGGGAACGATGCAGAAAACAAAAAATTTCCTACTCGTTTCACCAAGATCCATCTAGGAGTTCATCTAGCAACGAGTCACGAGATGCATCTACATACCTTTGTAGATCGCGTGCGGAAGCGTTCAACGAACGGGGATGATGTAGTCGAACACGACGTGATCCAAATCACCGATGACCGAGTGCCGAACGGACGGCACCTCCGCGTTCAACACACGTACGGGACGGGAGACGTCTCCTCCTTCTTGATCCAGCAAGGGGGGAGGAGAGGTTGGTGATGATCCAGCAGCACGACGGCGTGGTGGTGGATGCAGGGCATCACAGTAGCAGGGCTTCGCCTATACTACAAGAGAGAGAGATGTAACAGGGAGAGAGGGAAGCACCAAAAGCGTAGCCTCAAGTCCCTCCTCTCCCTCACTATATATAGGGGTGCCAAGGGGGGGGGCCCTAGGAGATGGATCTCCTAGGGGGGGCGCCGGCCAAGGGTGGGGGGCTTGCCCCCCAAGGCAAGGGGGCGCCCCCCATTAGGGTTTCCCCTAACCCTAGGCGCATGGGCCCCTTAGGGGTGGCGCCCCAGCCCACTAAGGGCTGGGTTCCTTCCCACTTCAGCCCATGGGGCCCTCCGGGATAGGTGGCCCCACCCGGTGGACCCCCGGGACCCTTCCGGTGGTCCCGGTACAATACCGGTAACCCCGAAACTTATCCCGATGGCCGAAACAGCACTTCCTATATATAATTCTTTACCTCCGGACCATTCTGGAACTCCTCGTGACGTCCGGGATCTCATCCGGGACCCCGAACAACATTCGGGTTACTGCATATACATATCTTCACAACCCTAGTGTCACCGAACCTTAAGTGTGTAGACCCTACGGGTTCGGGAGACATGTAGACATGACCGAGACGACTCTCCGGTCAATAACCAACAGTGGGATCTGGATACCCATGTTGGCTCCCACATGCTCTACGATGATCTCATCGGATGAACCACGATGTCAAGGATTCAATCAACCCCGTATGCAATTCCCTTTGTCAATCGATATATTACTTGCCCGAGATTCGATCGTCGGTATCCCAATACCTCGTTCAATCTCGTTACCGGCAAGTCACTTTACTCGTACTGTAATGCATGATCCTGTGACCAGACACTTGGTCACTTTGAGCTCATTATGATGATGCATTACCGAGTGGGCCCAGTGATACCTCTCCGTCATACGGAGTGACAAATCCCAGTCTTGATCCGTGTCAACCCAACAGACACTTTTGGAGATACCCGTAGTATACCTTTATAGTCACCCAGTTACGTTGTGACGTTTGGTACACCCAAAGCACTCCTACGGTATCCGGGAGTTACACGATCTCATGGTCTAAGGAAAAGATACTTGACATTGCAAAACTCTAGCAAACGAACTATACGATCTTTATGCTATGTTTAGGATTGGGTCTTGTCCATCACATCATTCTCCTAATGATGTGATCTCGTTATCAATGACATCTTATGTCCATAGCCAGGAAACCATGACTATCTGTTGATTAACGAGCTAGTCAACTAGAGGCTTACTAGGGACATGTTGGTGTCTGTTATTCACACATGTATTACGATTTCCGGATAACACAATTATAGCATGAATAAAGACAATTATCATGAACAAGGAAATATAATAATAATGCTTTTATTATTGCCTCTAGGGCATATTTCCAACAGCACAACCCCGATGACAAGCCAAGCAATTGGTTCATACTTTTTAACGCGCTTCAGCATTTTCAACCCTCACGCAATACATGAGCGTGAGCCATGGATATAGCACTATAGGTGGAATAGAATGGTGGTTGTGGAGAAGACAAAAAGGAGAAGATAGTCTCACATCAACTAGGCGTATCAACGGGCTATGGAGATGCCCATCAATAGATATCAATGTGAGTGAGTAGGGATTGCCATACAACGGATGCACTAAGGGCTATAAGTGTATGACAGCTCGGACTAAAAACTAAGTGGGTGTGCATCCAACTTGCTTGCTCATGAAGATCTCGGGCATTTGAGGAAGCCCATCATCGGAATATACAAGCCAAGTTATATAATGAAAATTCCCACTAGTATATGAAAGTGATAACTCAAGAGACTCTCTATATGAAGAACATGGTGCTACTTTGAAGCACAAGTGTGGTAAAAGGATAGTAACATTGCCCCTTTTCTCTTTTTCTCTCATTTTTTTTGTTTTTTTGTTGGCCTCTTTGGCCTCTTTTTTTTATTTGGGCTTCTTTGGCCTCTTTTATTTATTTTTAAAGTCCGGAGTCTCATCCCAACTTGTGGGGGAATCATAGTCTCCATCATCCTTTCCTCACTGGGGCAATGCTCTAATAATGATGATCATCACACTTTTATTTACTTACAACTCAATATCTAGAACAAATATATGACTCTATATGAATGCCTCCGGCGGTGTACCGGGATGTGAATGATCTAGTATAGCAATGACATCAAAAAATGGACAAGCCATGAAAACATCATGCTAGCTATCTTACAATCATGCAAAGCAATATGACAATGAATGCTCAAGTCATGTTTATGATGATGATGGAAGTTGCATGGCAATATATCTCGGAATGGCTATGGAAATACCATGATAGGTAGGTATGGTGGATGTTTTGAGGAAGGTATATGGTGGGTTTATGGTACCCGCAAAAGTTGCGCGGTACTAGAGAGGCTAGCAATGGTGGAAGGGTGAGAGTGCGTATAATCCATGGACTCAACATTAGTCATAAAGAACTCACATACTTATTGCAAAAGTTTATTAGCCCTTGAAGCAAAGTACTACTATGCATGCCCCTAGGGGGATAGATTGGTAGGAAAAGACCATCGCTCGTCCCCGACCGCCACTCATAAGGAAGACAATCAATAAATAAATCATGCTCCGACTTCGTTACATAACGGTTCACCATATGTGCATGCTACGGGAATCACAAACCTCAACACAAGTATTTCTACAATCCACAACTACCCACTAGCATGACTCTAATATCACCATCTTTATATCGCAAAACTATTGCAAGGAATCAAACACATCATATTTAGTGATCTACAAGTTTTATGTAGGATGACTAACCATGTAAATGACCAAATCCTGTCATCTCTCTAAATATATATAGGTGAAGCAAGAGAGTTTAATTCTTTCTACAAAAGATATGCCCACGCTCTAACAAATATAATTGTAGCAAAAGAGCATTCTACAAATGGCGGTTGTCTATGTAAAGAGAAACAGGCAATTCAAACTTCAAATGATATAAGTGAAGCACATGAAGAATTCTATAAAGCCATACTCAAAAGATATAAGTGAAGTGCATAGAGCATTCTATAAATCAACCAAGTACTACCTCATAACAGCATGGTGCATAAAATAAAAATGAAAACTAAATGCAAAAGACGCTCCAAGATTGCACATATCGCATGAACGAAACGAATCCGAAAACATACCGATACTTGTTGAAGAAAGAGGGGATGCCTTCCGGGGCATCCCCAAGCTTAGACGCTTGAGTCTCCTTGAATGTTTACTTGGGGTGCCTCGGGCATCCCCAAGCTTGAGCTCTTGCCTCTCTTCCTTCTTCTCACATCGAGACCTTCTCGATCATTGAACACTTCATCCACACAAAACTTCAACAGAAAACTCGGTAAGATTTGTTAGTATAATAAAGCAAATCACTACTCTAAGTACTGTTGCAAACCAATTCATATTTTGTTTTTGCATTGTGTATACTGTAGTATAACTTTTTCGTGGCTTAATCCACTAATATAAATTGATAGTTTCATCAAAACAAGCAAACTATGCATCAAAAACAGAATCTGTCAAAAACAGAACAGTCTGTAGCAATATGAACATTCACCATACTTATGATACTTGAAAAATTCTACCAAAATTAGGAAAAATAAAAACTTTGTATAGGAAGACAGTGCAAAAAGAATCAGAACCATCTGACGTTCCAGCTAAAAATGTAAAATCGCGCACTACAGCCAAAGTTTCTGTCCTGCACCGTACAAACGATCAAGCAAATGTAAACGTCCTAAAGGCAAACCTTGGAACATTATTTTTATAATACAATGGAATTGTACAAGGGGATAATTATTTTTATTGAAAAGTTTCTGTAATGAGAGTTCACAAAGTTTCCATGAGCATGGACAAAGTTCAAGGCTAGCTCTCACTTCAACAATGCTTGTCTTTCTCACTTTCGCTTTCCTTTTTGAAAAAGTTTTGGGTCCCCTCTTTATTTTTGTTGTTTTTAAACTATATAAAAGCACCCAACAGAAATAAATGACTCTCTAAAACATCCGGGTTGTCTTCCTGGCAGCGCTTTCTTTAAAGCCATTAAGCTAGGCATACAGTGCTCAAGTAATGGATCCACCCGGGTCCCAAGGTATATCAAAGACAATTTTAATTAACAATGATTTATAATTTAGTAGTGAGCACAGAGTAACATATATCATGTAACAACAAAGTCTAACTCTCTTCCTATGCATCGGCATGTCATAAAAGAACAATTCATGCACACATAGTAAAGGCCAATGCATAGCATAAGAAGTTTCTTGCAATTTTATCATATTGGAAACATAGAGAGGTGGAGATATAGTTCCTCTCTCATAATAATTGCAAGTAGGAGCAGCAAGCACATGCGTATTATATTCATCAAAATCATCATGTGCAACGGTAAAAGGCAACCCATCAATATATTCCTTAATAAGAGCAAACTTCTCTGATATAGTGTAGTTTGGAGAATTCAAAAAGATAATAGGACTATCATGTGTGGGTGCAATAGCAACAATTTCATGTTTAACATAAGGAACTATAGCAAGTTCATCTCCATAAGCATAATTCATCTTGGCATCTTGGCCACAAGCATAACAAGCATCATCAAAAAGGGATATTTCAAAAGAATCAACGGGATCATAACAATCATCGTAGCAATCATCCTCCGGTAAGCACGAAGGGAAATTAAACAATGTATGAGTTGAAGAGTTACTCTCATTAGAAGGTGGGCACAGGTAGCTAATCCGCTCTTCCTCCTTTTGTTCTTCGCTCTCCTCCTCATCTTTTTCATCCAATGAGCTCACAGTTTCATCAATTTCTTCTTCCATAGACTCCTGCAAAATATTAGTCTCTTCTTGGACAGCAGAGTAGTCCTCAATATATGGTTCAACATAGGCATTAGAAGCATAATTATCATAGCAATATTTAAGTATGGCAAAATTTTCAGATTTTTAAAGAGTAGCATCATACTTTTCAATCAAAGAAGCAATTTCGTAAGCACCCTTAAAAGCAACAAATTCTTCAATTTGTTGAACATCATAGTAATTATAAACACCCTTAGCATAAGAGGATATGATTCCATTATAACTAAACAAACATTGGTAGGGAAGGTGTTTCTTAGGGTCTTTAGAACAACAAGTATAATCATATATTTCACATAAAATCCAAGCATAGCATTGCAAACGATGAATTTGATCCAGTAAAGTTTTCCCTTTTTCAGATATTCGGTGTCGCACATAACAAGCAAGCTCATCTAAAGATTTTCCCTCAACTAAGCTAGTTGGGGTTTCACCACGAGCACGTAGGGATCGAAGATGATCCAAGTAATAAGCTTCAGCAGTGTGATAGATTTTGAGTGGTTCTTCAACCATTGGTTTAGTGGGTACAACTAATTTTTTTGGTATTTTGCGTTTCCTACCCATAACTAAAGATAGAAAACAACTAAGAACAGCAAATAAAAATTACTTAGTGATAAATCAAACAAGCACACACGAGAATATTCACCCCACGCTATTTCTCCCCGGCAACGGCGCCAGAAAAAGGTCTTGATAACCCACAAGTATAGGGGATCGCAACAGTTTTCGATAAGTATGAATGTCGAACCCAATGAGGAGCTAAAGGTAGAACAAATATTCCCTCAAGTTCTATCGACCACCGATACAACTCTACGCACGCTTGACGTTCGCTTTACCTAGAACAAGTATAAAACTAGAAGTACTTTGTAAGTGTTGTTGGATAGGTTTGCAAGATAATAAAGATTACATAAATAAAAAGTAGGGGCTGTTTAGATAAAGAAACAATAAAGTAAATATAGCGATTGTGGAAAAGTGGTGGTAGGAGTTGCGAAATTGCCCCTAAGAAATTGACTACATTACTAGACCGATAGCAAGTATTATGTGGGAGAGGCCACTGCTAGCATGTCATCCCTGACTTGGAATTCTATGCACTTATGATTGGAACTATTAGCAAGCATCTGCAACTACTAATGTTTATTAAGGTAAAACCCAACCATGGCATTAAGATATATTGGTCCCCCTTCAATCCCGTATGCATCAATTTCTATGCCAGGTTGAAGCTTCTGTCACTCTTGCCCTCCAATACATAGTCCTGTCAACATACAACTAACCCTAGGGTGTGATCCACGCGCGCAATCATATGATGGGCATCAAAGGACAGCAACATAACCACAAGCAAATTAAATCAATCATAGCAATTCATCAACCATCGATAGGACAACGAAAATCTACTCAGACATCATAGGATGGCAACACATCATTGGATAATAATATGAAGCATAAAGCACCATGTTCAAGTAGAGGGTACAGCGGGTTGCGGGAGAGTGGACCGCTGTAGATAGAGGGGGGAAGGTGATGGAGATGTTGGTGAACATGGCGGAGGTGTTGGTGTAGATCGCGGTGATGATGATGGCCCCCGGTGGCACTTTGGCGCCACCGGAAGCGAGGGGGAGAGAGCCCCCCTCCTTCTTCTTCTTCCTTGACCTTCTCCCTAGATGAGAGAAGGGTTTCCCCTCTGGTCCATGGTCTCCATGGCATGGGAGGGGCGAGAGCCCCTCCGAGATTGGATCTGTCTCTTTGTCTCTGTCTGTTTCTGCGTTCTCAGATTCTTCCCTTTCACCGTTTCTTATATTCCAGAGATCCGTAACTCCGATTGGGCTGAAATTTTAACATGATCTCTATCCGGATATTAGCTTTCTTGCGGCGAAAGAAGGGTATCAACCACCTTACGGGTGGCCCACGAGGGCCAGGGGCGTGCCCATGGGGGTAGGCGCGCCCCCTGCCTCGTGGCCACCCCGGGCACCATCTCGCGTGGATTTTTCTTCCCAAAAATCATATATATTCCAAAAAAATCTCCGCCAGTTTTTATCCCATTTGGACTCCGTTTGATATGGATATTCTGCGAAACAAAAAACATGCAACAAACAGGAACTGACACTGGGCACTGGATCAATATGTTAGTCCCAAAAATAGTATAAAAAGTTGCCAAAAGTATTTGAAAGTTGAATAATATTGGCTTGGAACAATAAAAAATTATAGATACGACGGAGACGTATCAAGAAGTAGGTCGGTGGAGCCACGAGGGTCCCATGAGGGGGAGGGCGCGCCCAGGGGTGTAGGCGCGCCCCCTGCCTCGTGGCCACCTTGTTGGTTGCTTGACGTCCACTCCAAGTCCTCTGGATCACGTTTGTTCCAAAAATCACGCTCCCGAAGGTTTCATTCCGTTTGGACTCTGTTTGATATTATTTTTCTATGAAACACTGAAATAGGCAAAAAAAACAACAATTTGGGCTGGGCCTCCGGTTAATAGGTTAGTCCCAAAAATAATATAAAATTTTATAAATAAGCCCATTAACATCCAAAACAGATAATATAATAGCATGGAACAATCAAAAATTATAGATACGTTGGAGACGTATCAGTAATCCACACCCGACCCCCATCCTCCTCCTTCCACATCCCACATGCCTCGACCGCCGGCGTGAGCGCGACACCTTCCACCCAAATAACCAGCCCCTCCACCAAATAAGCGCCAACCTAAGCCATGGTGCACGCCGTATAGCCAGGACCTCAAGGAGCATTTGGCAGCGGAGAAGCAAATCACGGCCGCACGCGCGGGTGAGGTCGCGATGTCTGCCATTCGTGCTGACCCCAGATCTTGGAGGAGCACCTCGCCGTCGAGGCCACCGTTGACACCTCACGCACCGATGCTGCGACACGGTTGGCTGCTTTAAATGACAGTTCGTGGCGTTTTCTTGAGGCCACCATCGGTGCCTTCGACAAAGACTACGAGGTGTTTTCTCAGCGTGCATGTGCTTACCTCATCTCGAGAGCTAGCAGGTTGGTGCCTGGAGCGGCTTAGGCAACTCACCACTACAACGAGGGCACCCACGATGCGAAGGCCTCGCCCTCTTCCATGTCCAAGGAGCCAATCATCATCGATATCTCCAACAATGAGTAACTTGTCTTATTAGCTCACTATAAGGACCCATGTTCAGTTTGCTAGCTACTGCCTTTCGTTAACAAATTCTAGTGAATTGTGCTATCTACTTTTACCATGCAATCTTCTGCTATAGTGTACATTTTCTATATGTTGTGCAATGTGGTGTTCAATTAACTTCTTGGTTCAATTCTGCAAATGTGATGTTCAATTCTTCAGGGTGCAATATTTCCAAGTTGTTAAGCATGCTTGGTTTGGTTAACTGCCTGATCTTCTATTAGGAGTATGTTATATTGTGCAATTGGTGTTTAGTTAACTGCTTGGTTCATTTGTTGTGGCTTGGTTTACTTGTTGTGGTGTTTAGTTAACTGCTTGGTTCAATTTTGCAATGCGATGTTCAATTGTTGTGGCTGCATTCTGTTAATGTATACCATGTGAGGAATGAATCAAATTTGGCTGTACTAAATACATGAGAAACAAATACAATTGCTATATTTCCAAGTTTTTAAGCATGCTTGGTTTGGTTAACCGTCTGATCTTCTATTAGGAGTATGTTATATTGTGTAATGTGGTTCTCAGTTAACGTTTGATTCATTTGTTGTGGTGTTTAGTTAACTGCTTGGTTCAATTCTGCAATGCGATGTTCAATTCTGTGGCTGCATTCTCTTATTGTATACCATGTGAAGAATAAATCAAATTTGGTTGTACTAAATACATGAGAAACAAATACAATTGCTATATTTCCAAGTTGTTAAGCATGCTTGGTTTGGTTAACTGTCTGATCTTCTATTAGGAGTATGTTATATTGTGCAATGTGGTGCTCAGTTAATGTTTGGTTAATTTGTTGTGGTGTTTAGTTAACTGCTTGGTTCAATTCTGCAATGCGATGTTAAATTGTTGTGGCTGCATTCTGTTATTGTATACCATGTGAGAAATAAATCGAATTGGGCTGCACTTAATACATGAGAAACATATACAAGTGCTATATTTCCTAGTTCTTAATCATGCTTGGTTTGGATAAATGGGTTTTCCATGTGGCTTGAATTAATCTGATGAATCTGCAATGTGCTTATCTATCATCAATATATTTTACTAATATATATAGCATACGAACGCTTACCTAACCTGATTACTGCAACCTCTTGAGCACTGCGTTGGTTTTCCCTTTAAGAGGAAAGGGTGATGCAGCAAAGTAGCGTAAGTATTTCCCTCAGTTTTTGAGAACTAAGGTATCAATCCAATAGGAGACTACACACAAGTCCCTCGTACCTACACAAATAAATAAGAACCTCGCAACCAATGCAATAAAGGGGTTGTCAATCCCTTCACGGTCACTTACGAGAGTGAGATCTGATAGAGCTAATAATAATAAGATAAATATTTTTGGTATTTTTATGATATAGATTGAAAGTAAAGATTGCAAAATAAACGGCGCCAAAAATAGCTAGTTGATGGGAGATTAATATAATAGAGAATAGACCCGGGGGCCATAGGTTTCACTAGTGCCTTCTCCCAGGATAGCATAAGTATTACGGTGGGTGAACAAATTACTGTCGAGCAATTGATAGAAAAGTGCATAATTATCAGAATATCTAGGCATGATCGTGTATATAGGCATCACGTCGGTGACAAGTAGACCGAAACGATTATGCATCTACTATTATTACTCTATGATAACCCATAAGTATAGGGGATTGCAATAGTTTTTGATAAGTAAGAGTGTCAAACCCAACGAGGAGCTAAAGGCAGAACAAATATTCCCTCAAGTTCTATCGACCACCGATACAACTCTACGCACGCTTGATGTTCGCTTTGCCTAGAACAAGTATGAAACTAGAACTACTTTGTATGTGTTGTTTGATAGGTTTGCAAGATAATAAAGCTTACGTAAATAAAAGCTAGGGGCTGATGTAAGTAAAGAAGCAATAAAGTAAATATAGCGAGTGTGGAAAAGTGGTGGTAGGAGTTGGGAAATTGTCCCTAAGCAATTGACTACTTTACTAGACCGATAGCAAGTGTCATGTGGGAGAGGCCGCTGCTAGCATGTCATCCCTGACTTCGAATTCTATGCACTTATGATTGGAACTATTAGCAAGCATTCGCAACTAATAACGTTCATTAAGGTAAAACCCAACCATAGCATTAAGATATATTGGTCCCCCTTCAATCCCGTATGCATCAATTTCTATGCTAGGCTGAAGCTTCTGTCACCCTTGCCCTCCAATACATAGTCCTATCAACATACAACTAACCCTATGGTGTGATCCACGCGCGCGCTCATATGATGGGACAACAACATAACCACAAGCAAATTAAATCAATCATATTAATTCATCAACCATCGATAGGACAACGAAAATCTACTCAGACATCATAGGATGGCAACACATCATTGGATAATAATATGAAGCATAAAGCACCATGTTCAAGTAGAGGGTATAGCGGGGTGCGGGAGAGTGGACCGCTGTAGATAGAGGGGGGAAGGTGATGGAGATGTTGGTGAAGATGGCGGAGGTGTTGGTGTAGATCGCGGTGATGATGATGATGGCCATGGCAGCGTTCCGGCGCCACCGGAAGAGAAGGGGAGAGGGGGGCCCTTCGTCTTCTTCTTCCTTGACCTCCTCCCTAGATGGGAGAAGGGTTTCCCCTCTCGTCCTTGGCCTCCATGGCATGGGAGGGACGAGAGCCCCTCCGAGATTGGATCTGTCTCTCTGTCTCTCTCTGTTTATGCGTTCTCAGATTCTGCCCTTTCACCATTTCTTATATTCCCGGAGATACGTAACTCCGATTGGGCTAAAATTTTAACACAATCTCTATCCAGATACTATCTTTCTTGCGGCGAAAGAAAGGCATCAACCGCCTTATGGGGTGGCCACGAGGGTCAGGGGGGCGCCCCCTACCTCGTGGCCCCCTCGGGCACCGTCTCGCGTGGATTTTTCTTCCCAAAAATAATATATATTCCAAAAAAATCCCCGTCAGTTTTTATCCCATTTGGACTCCATTTGATATGGATATTCTGCGAAACAAAAACATGCAACAAACAGGAACTGACACTGGGCACTGGATCAATATGTTAGTCCCAAAAATAGTATAAAAAGTTACCAAAAGTATATGAAAGTTGTAGAATATTGGCATGGAACAATAAAAAATTATAGATACGACGGAGACGTATCACCATCCCCAAGCTTAATTCCTGCTCGTCCTCGAGTAGGTAAATGATAAAAATGATAATTTTTGATGTGAATGCTACCTAGCATAATCTTGATCACATATCTAATCATGACATGAATATTAAGACACGAGTGATTCAAAGCAATAGTTTATCATTTGACATAAAAACAATAATACTTCAAGCCCACTAATAAAGCGATCATGTCTTTTCAAAATAACAAGGCCAACAAAAGTTATCCCTACAAAATCATATAGTCTGGCTATGCTCCATCTTCACCACACAAAATATTCACGTCATGCACAACCCCGATGACAAGCTGAGCAATTGGTTCATACTTTTTAATGTGCTTCAGCATTTTCAACCCTCATGCAATACATGAGCCCGAGCCATGGATATAGCACTATAGGTGGAATAGAATGGCGGTTGTGGATAAGACAAAAAAGAGAAGATATTGTCATATCAACTAGGCATATCAACGGGCTATGGAGATGCCCATCAATAGTTATCAATGTGAGTGAGTAGGGATTGCTATGCAACGGATGCACTAGAGATATAAGTATATGAAAGCTCAAACTGAAACTAAGTGGGTGTGCATCCAACTTGCTTGCTCATGAAGACCTAGGGCATTTGCGGAAGCCCATCGTTGGAATATACAATCCAAGTTCTATAATGAAAATTCCCACTAGTATATGAAAGTGATAACTCAAGAGACTCTCTATATGAAGAACATGGTGCTACTTTGAAGCACAAGTGTGGTAAAAGGATAGTAACATTGCCCCCTTTTCTTTTTCTTTTTTTTTGTGTGTGGGCTTCTTTGGCCCCCTTTTTTATTTAGGCTTCTTTGGCCTTGTTTTTTCTTGGGGCAATGCTCTAATAATGATGATCATCACATTTTTATTTACTTACAACTCAATATTACAACTCGATACCTAGAACAAAGATATGACTCTATATGAATGCCTCCGGCAGTGTACGGGGATATGCAATGATCTAGCGTAGCAATGACATCAAAAAACGGACAAGCCATGCTAGCTATCTTACGATCATGCAAAGCAATATGACAATGGATGCTCAAGTCATGTATATGATGATGATGAAAGTTGCATGGCAATATATCTTGGAATGGCTATGGAAATGCCATGATAGGTAGGTATGATGGCTGTTTTGAGAAAGGTATATGGTGGGTTTATGGTACCGGTGAAAGTTGCGCGATACTAAAGAGGCTAGCAATGATGAAAGGGTGAGAGTGCGTATAATCCATGGACTCAACATTAGTCATAAAGAACTCACATACTTATTGCAAAAGTTTATTAGCCCTCGAAACAAAGTACTACTACGCATGCCCCTAGGGGGATAGATTGGTAGGAAAATACCATCGCTCGTCCCCGACCGCCACTCATAAGGAAGACAATCAATAAATACCTCATACTCCGACTTCGTTACATAACGGTTCGCCATACGTGCATGCTACGGGAATCACAAACCTCAACACAAGTATTTCTACTAATCCACAACTACCCACTAGCATGACTCTAATATCACAATCTTTATATCGCAAAACTATTATAAGGAATCAAACATATCATATTCGGTGATCTACAAGTTTTATGTAGAAATTTATGACTAACCATGTGAATGACCAATTCCTGTCATCTCTCTAAATGGATATAAGTGAAGCAAGAGAGTTTAATTCTTTCTACAAAAGATATGCCCACTCTCTAACAAATATAAGTGAAGCAAAAGAGCATTCTACAAATGGCGGTTTTTTATGTAAAGAGAAACAGGCAATCCAAACTTCAAATGATATAAGTGAAGCACATGAAGCATTCTATAAAGCCATACTCAAAAGATATAAGTGAAGTGCATGGAGCATTCTATAAATCAACCAAGGACTACCTTATGCCAGCATGGTGCATAAAAGAAAAATGAAAACTAATGCAAAAAGACGCTCCAAGATTGCACATATCGGATGAACGAAATGAATCCGAAAACATATTGATACTTGTTGAAGAAAGAGGGGATGCCTTCCGGGGCATCCCCAAGCTTAGACGCTTGAGTCTCCTTGAATATTTACTTGGGGTGCCTCAGGCATCCCCAAGCTTAAGATCTTGCCTCTCTTCCTTTTTCTCACATCAAGACCTTCTCGATCATCGAACACTTCATCCACACAAAACTTCAACAGAAAACTCGGTAAGATCCGTTAGTATAATAAAGCAAATCACTAATCTAAGTACTGTTGCAAACCAATTCATATTTTGTTTTTGCATTGTGTCTACTGTAATATAACTTTTTCATGGCTTAATCCACAGATATGAATTGATAGTTTCATCAAAACGAGCAAACTATGCATCAAAAACAGAATCTGTCTAAAACAGAACAGTCTGTAACAATCTGAACATTCGCCATACTTATGATACTTGAAAAATTCTGCCAAAATTTGTAAAAATAAAAAATTTGTATAGAAAGAGAGTGAAAAACGAATCAGAACCATTTGACGTTCCAGCTAAAAATGTAAAATCGTGCACTACAGCCAAAGTTTCTGTCATGCACCGTACAAACCATCAAGCAAATGTAAACATCCTAAAGGCAAACCTTGACACATTATTTTTATAATACAATGGAATTGTACAAGGGGATAATTATTTTTGTTGAAAAGTTTCTGTAATCAAGATTCACAAAGTTGCCATGAGCATGAACATAGTGTTGGGGATCGTAGCAGAAATTTAAAATTTTCTACGCATCACCAAGATCAATCTATGGAGTAATCTAGCAACAAGGGGAAGGGGAGTGCATCTACATACCCTTGTAGATCGCTAAGCGGAAGCGTTGCAAGAACGCGGATGAAGGAGTCGTACTCGCAGCGATTCAGATCGCGGTTGATTCCGATCTAGCGCCGAACGGACGGCACCTCC
The DNA here is from genome assembly GCA_034509565.1 of Triticum monococcum. NCBI lineage: Eukaryota > Viridiplantae > Streptophyta > Magnoliopsida > Poales > Poaceae > Triticum > Triticum monococcum. The sequence continues at coordinate 355,765,128 of CM067845.1, read as the reverse complement.
GCGTTCAACACATGTACAGCCCGGGGACGTCTCCTCCTTCTTGATCCAGCAAGGGAAGAGGAGAAGTTGAGGGAGAACTCCAGCATCACGACGGCGTGGTGGTGGAGCTTGTAGTATTCCTGCAGGGCTTCGCCAAGCTCTACGGAGGAGGAGGAAGAGTTGGAGGAGGGAGGGATGCGCCAGGGAAGAGGTCACGGCTGCCCTCCCACCCCTCCACTATGTATAGGGGCAAGGGGAGAGGGGGAGGCGCCCTAGGGTTTCCCCTAGGGGGCGGCGGCTAGGCAGATTGGATCTTCCTAGGGAAAATCCTAGGGAGACTTGCCCCCCAAGCCAAGCAGGTGGAGGCTTGCCTCCCAAGCCAGGTGGAGGTGCCCCAACCCCCCAAGTAACGTGGGAAAGGGTGTGGGGGGCGCACCACCCCTTAGTGGGCTGATTTGCCCCTTCCCCTTTGGCCCACGAGGCCCTCCCACACTTGCCGGGGCTCCCGAAACACTTTTCGGTCATGCTGGCCATAGCCTGATACCCCCGGAACACTTCCAGACTCCAATACCCTTCGTCCAATATACCGATCTTCACCTCCGTACCATTCCGGAGCTCCTCGTCATGTCCGGGATCTCATCCGGGACTCCGAACAACCTTCGGTAACGACATACTATTTCCCATAACAACTCTAGCGTCACCAAACCTTAAGTGTGTAGACCCTACGGGTTCGGGAACCATGCAGACATGACCGAGACAACTCTTCGGCCAATAACCAACAGCGGGATCTGGATACCCATGTTGGCTCCCACATGTTCCACGATGATCTCATCGGATGAACCATGATGTCGAGGATTCAATCAATCCCGTATACAATTCTCTTTGTCCAGCGGTATTGTACTTGCCCGAGATTCGATCGTCGGTATCCCGATACCTTGTTCAATCTCGTTACCGGCAAGTCTCTTTACTCGTTCCGTAACACATCATCCCATGATCAACTCCTTGGTCACATTGTGCACATTATGATGATATCCTACCGAGTGGGCCCAGAGATACCTCTTCGTTTACACGAAGTGACAAATCCCAGTCTTGATTTGTGCCAACCCAACAGACACTTTCGGAGATACCTGTAGTGTACCTTTATAGCCACCCAGTTACGTTGTGACGTTTGGCACACCCAAAGCACTCCTACGGTATCCGAGAGTTGCACAATCTCATGGTCTAAGGAAATGATACTTGACATTAGAAAAGCTTTAGCAAACGAACTACACGATCTTGTGCTAGGCTTAGGATTGGGTCTTGTCCATCACATCATTCTCCTAATGATGTGATCCCGTTATCAATGACATCTAATGTCCATGGTCAGGAAACCGTAATCATCTATTGATCAACGAGCTAGTCAACTAGAGGCTTACTAGGGACATGGTGTTGTCTATGTATCCACACATGTATCTGAGTTTCCTATCAATACAATTCTAGCATGAATAATAAACGATTATCATGAACAAGGAAATATAATAATAACCAATTTATTATTGCCTCTAGGGCATATTTCCAACACAAAGTTCAAAGAGCTCTCCCACTTCAACAATGCTTGTCTTTCTCACTTTCACTTTCCTTTTTAAAAAAGTTTTGGGTTCCCCTATTTATTTTTGTTGTTTTTAAACTATACTAGACAAGACGATAATGAGCTTCTGACCATGTTGTCGAGCAGCAAGTAGTCGGATAATGCGTGGTGGCCGCACTCGTGGGTGATTACCCAGATGTCGTTCATGACGCAGCCCTGCACAACCCAGTAGAGCGGCCAGGCGCCCAGCTGTTGCATGCTCGAGAGTGCTAGGATCCAGACCAATGCGGCGTACAAAAGAGACACGATGATGACGAGGTGATAGACCACATAGGAGAAGGACTTGATCACCGAGCGCTGGAAGTAGTGAGGCAAGATTGATTTCTCGATCTGGGCCGGCGTGAACGCTGGCTTGTCCGTTGGCGCACGCTGGAAGATCTCACAGGCGCCCGCGCGGCCAAGCAGCTCCTACTTCTCCCGCTCCTTCTTCATCATTCTGCCGCCGACACCCATGATGCCGCTGACAACAACAAAAAGCACTGGTGATTAGACAGTGTGTATGAAGGTATGTGTATATATATATATAGTATATCATTCAAGAACGAAGATATATTCTGCATTGTGTGTGTATTTGTTTGTCAACTGAGGTTCAGTCAAATTTTAGACCCAATAAATAAACAAGTTGGACTGGACCGGCTTTCATTCATGACAACACATGTCATTCAATAAGTTGTACTTGGATAGTTAACTGATTGCCAAGCTAAGTAAAAAAGAACTGAAACTGTAATTCAAGACTTTTGATTTGAAATTCAACCAAAAATACAACCGACTTAACGCTGTAGGTCATATGTGTCACCAATGTAAAGAAGAGCTTGCAATCCGAGCCAATATAAAAGACATGCATCATCCATAATGTTGCGAAAAAAATCCTGAATTGGCTAGAAAATTCAGACTAAAAAGATCAACAAGTACAGAGAAAGGACTGATTTCGAAAATAAAAACTACTACTACTACAAGCTGCAAGAAAAACTACTACTACAATTTAATAATTGCACTGTAAAAAGAGCTTATGTTTCACAATGAAATCTACCGCTACAATATGTAGATCTTTAGGAACGCTTCCACCTCCAATGCATCCATTTTATGCTTCCACAAATACCAGGGAAGCCATTTGATGCACCCATCTGCAGAAGTCTTGTAGCATCCGCTTCATTTGGTACAAGGAGATATCTCTCTTCAAAGATCACAATGACAACCTTCAGAAATTTCTTCAAAACTTTTATGACCATACTCTCTGCAATTGCAATCTACGCTTATCAATTTTCTTGAGCATTTAAATTTAAAGTAGCAAAAAGCAAAATACACCCTAAATCATCACGCATAAACTGGTTTGCGTCATGGATGTGCCAAATAAGAGGTTTAGTTGAACACATTACTACAACACGGTAGTTTTGAAACATTTTATGCTTCCACAAATATCAAGGAAGCCATTTGATGCACCCATCTGCAGAAGCCTTGTAGCGTCCGCTTCATTTGGTACAAGGAGATATCTCTCTTCAAAGATCTCAATGACAACCTTCAGAAATTTCTTCAAAATTTTTATGACCATACTCTCTGCAACTGCAATCTACGCTTATCAATTTTCTTGAGCATTTAAATTTAAAGAAGCAAAAAGCAAAACACACCCTAAATCATCACGCATAAACTGGTTTGCGTCCTGGATGTGCCAAATAATTGGTTTAGTTGAACACATTACTACAACACAGTAGTTTCGAAATTATTACACATGGAGTAAGCATGCTAACCTCTCCATCCTACACATGGAGTAGGCATGGAGTCATTGGCCAGTCAAAACAACTGCGAGGTGAAAACTAAGTTTAACTATTGCGAAGATCAACGGTTCAGGCGGACGAAAAAAACTGATCCGACGGCCAACGAAGGACCAATCGGGGGAGCCTTGTGGAGGTGAGTTGGCTAGCTTCATTATAGTTTTAAATGAAAGCACTCAACAGAAATAAATGACTCCCTAAAACTTTCGGATTGTCTTCCTAGTAGCACTTTCTTTAAAGCCATTAAGCTAGGCATATAGTGCTCAAGTAGTGAATCCACCCGGATCCCAAGGTATATCAAAGCCAATTTTAATTGACAATGATTTATAATTTAGTAGTGAGCACAAAGTAACATATATCATGCAACAACGAAGTCTAACTCTTTTCCTATGCATCAGCATGTCATAAAAGAACAATTCATACACACATAGTAAAGGCCAATGCATAGTATAAACAGTTTCTTGCAATTTTATCATGTGGGAAACATAGAGAGGTGGAGATATAGTTCCTCTCTCATAATAATTGCAAGTAGGAGCAGCAAGCACATGCATATTATATTCATCAAAATCATCATGTGCAACGGTATAAGGCAACCCATCAATATAATCCTTAATAAGGGTAAACTTCTCTGCTATAGAGTAGTTGGGAGAATTTAAAAAGATAATAGGACTATCATGTGTGGGTGCAATAGCAACAATTTCATGTTTAACATAAGGAACTATGGCAAGTTCATCTCCATAAGCATAATTCATATTGGGATCTTGGCCACAAGCATAGCAAGCATCATCAAAAAGGGATATTTCAAAAGAATCAACAGGATCATAGAAATTATCATAGCATTCGTCATCCTTCGATAAGCATGAAGGGGAATTAAACAATGTATGAGTTGAAGGGTTACTCTCATTAGAAGGTGGGCATGGGTGATCAATCCGCTCTTCCTCCTTTTGTTCTTCTCTCTCCTCCTCATCTTTTTCATCCAATGAGCTCATAGTTTCATCAACTTCTTCTTTCATAGATTCCTGCAAAATATTAGTCTCTTCTTGGACAGCGGAGACTTTCTCAATAAGTGCATTAATATCGAAATTGTATTCATAATTCTCATAACAATATTTAAGTATAGCTAAATTTTCAGGTCTATAAACCAAATCGTCAAAATCTTCAAACTCTTTAAACATAGATTCAGTTTCATAAGCACCCATAAAAGCAACAAATTCTTCTATTTGTTCCACATCATAGTAATCATATATACCATTAGCATAAGAAGCTAAGGTTTTATTATCATTAAATTCGCATAAAAAGGGAAGGTGTGGAGCCTTCATCCTAGAGCAACAAGTATAATCATATCTCAAGCATAGTTGCTTAACATACCACTTCAATATATGAATTTAACCCCATAATAGTTTCCCTTTTTGTGTCAAGCGGTAATACCTAAAGTATTCACACTGATCCAACGTTACTCCCATTACATAATTGAATGGGGTTTTCTCGGGATTATTAAAGTAGTACATAATATCTTTCACATAACCAGCATCGAGGGTTTTATGAGGTTCCCCATCTCCATGAGCAGAAAGTACACCTATTTTTTTTGGTATTTCATGTTCCATATCCATAACTATAGATAAAGAACAACTAAGAACAGCAAATAAAAATTACTTAGTGATAAAGCAAACAAGCACACACGAGAATATTCACCCCACGCTATTGCTCCCCGACAACGCCGCCAGAAAAAGGTCTTGATAACCCACAAGTATAGGGGATCGCAACAATTTTCGATAAGTAAGAGTGTCGAACCCAAGGAGGAGCTAAAGGCAGAACAAATATTCCCTCAAGTTCTATTGACCACTGATACAACTCTACGCACGCTTGATGTTCACTTTACCTAGAAACAAGTATGAAACTAGAAGTACTTTGTAGGTGTTGTTGGATAGGTTTGCAAGATAATAAAGATTACGTAAATAAAAGCTAGGGGCTAATGTAAGTAAAGAAGCAATAAAGTAAATATAGCGAGTGTGGAAAAGTGGTGGTAGGAGTTGCAAAATTGTCCCTAAGAAATTGACTACTTTACTAGACCTATAGCAAGTTTCATGTGGGAGAGGCTGCTGCTAGCATGTCATCCCTGACTTGGAATTCCATGCACTTATGATTGGAACTATTAGAAAGCATCCGCAACTACTAACGTTCATTAAGGTAAAACCCAACAATAGCATTAAGATATATTGGCCCCCTTCAATCCCGTATGCATCAATTTCTATGCTAGGCTAAAGCTTCTATCACCCTTGCCCTCCAATACATAGTCCTATCAACATACAACTCACCCTATGGTGTGATCCACGCGCGCGCTCATATGATGGGCACCAAAGGACAACAACATAACCACAAGCAAATTAAATCAATCATAGCAATTCATCAACCACCGATAGGACAACGAAAATCTACGCAGACATCATAGGATGGCAACACATCATTGGATAATAATATGAAGCATAAAACACCATGTTCAAGTAAAGGGTACATTGGGTTGTGGGAGAGTGGACCACTATAGATAGAGGGGGGAAGGTGATGGATATGTTTGTGAAGATGGTGGAGGTGTTGGTGTAGATCATGGTGATGATGTGATGGGCACGACAGCGTTCCAGCGCCACCGGAAGAGAAGGGGAGAGGGGGCCCCTTCGTCTTCTTCTTCTTCCTTGACCTCCTCCCTAGATGGGAGAAGGGTTTCCCCTCTGGTCCTTGGCCTCCATGGCATGGGAGGGGCGAGAGCCCCTCCGAGATTGGATCTGTCTCTCTGTCTCTCTCTGTTTCTGCGTTCTCAGATTCTGCCCTTTCACCGTTTATTATATTCCCGGAGATCCGTAACTCTGATTGGGCTGAAATTTTAACACGATCTCTATCCAGATATTAGCTTTCTTGCGGCAAAGAAGGGTATCAACCTCCTTACAGGGTGGCCACGAGGGTCAGGGGCGCGCCTGCCCCCCTGGGGCGCGCCCCCTGCCTCGTGGCCCCCTCGGGCACCGTCCCATGTGGATTTTTCTTCCCAAAAATCATATATATTCCAAAAAAATCTCCATCAGTTTTATCCCGTTTGAAATCGTTTGATATGTATATTCTGCGAAACAAAAAACATGCAACAAACAGGAACTGGCACTGGGCACTGGATCAATATGTTAGTCCCAAAAATAGTATAAAAAGTTGCCAAAAGTATATGAAAGTTGTAGAATATTGGCATGGAACAATCAAAAATTATAGATACGAAGGAGATGTATCACTCCACACATCGACTGCTATCCAACATGCATCTAGAGTATTAAGTTCATAAGAACAGAGTAACACATTAAGAAAGATGACATGATGTAGAGGGATAAACTCAAGCAATATGATATAAACCCCATCTTTTTATCCTCGATGGCAACAATACAATACGGGCCTTGCTGCCCCTGCTGTCACTGGGAAAGGACACCGTAAGATTGAACCCAAAGCTAAGCACTTCTCCCATTGCAAGAAAGATCAATCTAGTAGGCCAAACCAAACTGATAATTCAAAGAGACTTGCAAAGATAACCAATCATACATAAAAGATTTCAGAGAAGAATCAAATATTGTTCATAGATAAACTTGATCATAAATCCACAATTCATCGGATCTCGACAAACACACTGCAAAAAGAGTTACATCGAATAGATCTCCAAGAAGATCGAGGAGAACTTTGTATTGAGATCCAAAGAGAGAGAAGAAGCCATCTAGCTAATAACTATGGACCCGAAGGTCTGAGGTAAACTACTCACACATCATCAAAGAGGCTATGGTGTTGACGTAGAAGCCCTCCGTGATCGATTCCCCCTCCGGCGGAGCACCGGAAAAAGGCCCCAAGATGAAATCTCTTGGGTACAGAAGGTTGCGGCGGTGTAAATAGGGTTTCATGGTGCTCCTGCATGTTTTCAGGGTATATCGATATATATAGGAGGAAGAAGTAGGTCGGTGGAGCTACGAGGGGCCCACGACGGTGGGGGCGCGCCCAGGGGGGCAGGCGTGCCTCCTTGCCTCATGGCCCCCTCGTTGATTTCTTAACGTCTACTCCAAGTCCCCTGGATCACGTTTGTCCAAAAAATAACTCTCTCGAAGGTTTTATTCCATTTGATATTCCTTTTCTGCAAAACACTGAAAAGGCAAAAAAAACAGCAATTTGCACTGGGCCTTGGGTTACTAGGTTAGTCCCAAAAATAATATAAAAGTGTATAAATAAGCCCATTAACATCCAAAACAGATAATATAATAGCATGGAACAATAAAAAATTATAGATATGTTGTAGACGTATCAAGCATCCCCAAGCTTAATTCCTACTCGTCCTCGAGTAGGTAAATGATAAAAACAGAATTTTTGATGTGGAATGCTACCTAGCATAATTCTAATGTAATTTTCTTTATTGTGGCATGAATGTTCAGATCTGAAAGATTCAAAGACAAAAGTTTCATATTGACATAAAAACAATAATACTTCAATCATACTAACTAAGTGATGACCCACAAGTATAGGGGATCTATCATAGTCCTTTCGATAACTAAGAGTGTTGAACCCAACGAGGAGCAGAAGGAAATGATAAGCGGTTTTCAGCAAGGTATTCTCTGCAAGCACTGAAATTATAAGTAATAGATAGTTTTGTGATAAGATAATTTGTAACGAGCAACAAGTAACAAAAGTAAATAAAGTGCAGCAAGGTGGCCCAATCCTTTTTGCAGCAAAGGACAAGCCTGGACAAACTCTTATATAGATACAAGCGGTCCCGAGGACACATGGGAATATCGTCAAGCTAGTTTTCATCATGTTCATATGATTCGCGTTTGGTACTTTGATAATTTGATATGTGGGTGGACCGGTGCTTGGGTACTGTCCTTCCTTGGACAAGCATCCCACTAATGATTAACCTCTATTGCAAGCATCCGCAACTACAACAAAAGTATTAAGGTAAACCTAACCATAGCATGAAACATATGGATCCAAATCAGCCCCGTACGAAGCAACGCATAAACTAGGGTTTAAGCTTCTATCACTCTAGCAACCCATCATCTACTTATTACTTCCCAATGCCTTCCTCTAGGCCCAAATAATGGTGAGTGTCATGTAGTCGACGTTCACATGACACCACTAGAGCAGAGACAACATACATCTCATCAAAATATTGAACGAATACCAAATTCACATGACTACTAATAGCAAGACTTCTCCCATGTCCTCATGAACAAACATAACTACTCACAAAGCATATTCATGTTCATAATCAGAGGGGTATTAATGTGCATATAGGATCTGAACATGTGATCTTCCACCAAGTAAACCAACTAGCATCAACTACAAGGAGTAATCAACACTACTAGCCACTACAGGTACCATGGCCAAGTCTTTATTTACTGTCCCACCTTAGCGCGTTTAGCGAGGCGGTTTCCTTGGTACGTCTTGTCAAAGCAGAGATCGTGTCCCCTTATTCCGGGATTCTCATCAATACGGGCGTGGGTAACCCAACCGCACCTGTTGGTATGTTTTCTCAATCAAAGGCGAGTCCCAAACGGTCACGGGGAGGGCCCTTGGTATTCAACCTCTTATAAAGAGACCAAGGCCTTACTCCTTTCTTTCAATCTCAAACGAGTTTGCCCTTCGCCTCGAGTTCCAACACCCAAGGCTCCAGATTTCAGGTGCTTCGGACCTTCGACAATGTCTGGTTCTAACCTTCAAGGCCGATGGATGCCCTCCTCCGTCACTGAGGAGGACGTGCTGAAGTTGAGAGAGGCCAGGTTCTTGACTGATGAAATCTGGCATAGGCTGCCTGCTCAAGGGTAGGTCATTCCCACTCCCAAGCCTGGTGAGAGTGTGGTGTTCATGTCTCACTTCCTTCGGGGGCTAGGCTTCCCGACGGATCCCTTCGTGAGGGGGCTCATGTTTTATTATGGGCTGGAATTTCACGACTTAGCTCCGGAGTCCATCCTCCATATTTCTTCATTCATTGTCGTGTGTGAAGCCTTCCTCCGTATTACTCCTCACTTTGGACTATGGCTCAAGACCTTCAAAGTAGAGCCAAAGATGATCGAGGAACAGCACGCGGAGTGCGGAGGTGCTTTTATAAGCAAGAATGCTGGTGCTCCATGGCCCGAGGGCTCTTTTCAAGAGGAGTCCAGCTTATGGCAACGAGAGTGGTTTTACATCACCGCTCCCAGGAGCGCCAAGTGGGTGGCGCCACCTGCCTTTCGCTCGGGTCCCCCACCACAACTGGCGTCATGGGTCAATAAAGGACTGGACTGGGGGCCGTCCAAGGACGTGCCCTTGTTGCAGGGCCGCATTCGAGATCTCCTAGAAAGAGATATCAGTCTGGTCGTGGTGACACAGGTTATGCTGATTCGTCGAGCTCTGCCCTGCAAACGTCGCCCCCTCCACCTGTGGGAGTTCAATCCGGAGGGACCACGAGCTCTCCAACATTTTATGGGCGCGACGCCCGTGGAGATGTACAAATTGTTCTTCGGATCACAAGCAATGTGTCCGGACTTGACCGAGGACGCAGGTCTGAGCCGCAACCGCCCGGATACTCAAGTAACCTTGTGCCGAGACTCGCTATCTGTATATTTATCATAAAATTACCCTTAAAAGAGCTGTCCTTTAAACAGGAGTGGATAGCGAAAGCAAAGCTAATCAGGTGTCCGGCCCCCCTCCCCGAGACCACGCCGGGTCCCGTGCTAGTCAGGATGTTGGAAGTTGTGCCTTCGGAGGAAAGCGAGGGAGGGGACAAGGAAGCTACGGCCTCCTCGAAGGAGGCTGTTTGGAAAGGAGGAATCGAAAATTCCTCTCCTTCGGGGAAGAAGAGGACCGCCTCTGAAGACCCGAAGACCATGGCCTCAAAGCGGGGGAAGAAATCTTCGCCAGAGGGTCCTGTGCTGGGGGATACTTTGGCCGAATTATGCCCTCAAGGGGATCAGCCCTCCACTGAGCCGTAAGTAGAGAGGAGTTTTCTTTTTAAGAAATGAGAGAAATCATTGCTTTATATCTGAGAAAAGTAATCGAAAATTTACCTTGTAGCTCGGACCTTAGCCCTTCTTAGCAGAGCTCGTCTTCGGGGGATCTTCTTCCGGAGATGATGGAGAGCGGAACGCCTCCCCCTGCCGTACCGCCTTGCAAGGCGGGCGACCCTGAGGTATTGTCGTGGAGGGTTTCTCCGAATCCGGCAGGGCCGGAAGGTAGTCATATGGCCCCCCAAAGCCCTCTGCGTCCGGCCTTCGAAAAGGGCCATCGGACGAGTCCGGCACCGTCTGGTGCACGTTCGGAGGAGCTAAAGGATCTGCTAGGGCGAGCATCTATCTCAGAGGAGCACCGTGCATTGATGGGTACGGTGATTGAGAGGATTTCATCCACGGAGAGCGGATTGCACGAGGCCGTCAGGAGTTTACTGGCAGGTTTTGAGGTACGCGAAATAATGTACCCTCTTTGGACAGTTGCGCATAAATAAGATGCGCCCTATGTAGATAGTAGCCCCTGAGACTCTGTGCATTGTCAAAAGTGACGGCGCACAGAGGATCATAATCCCGGGTCTAATATGCCGCCTTCATACGTAGGTGGCGAAGTGTCCGGTGGCCAGCCGGACTGATAAATTTTCCAAGCTAAAGTGGCAACTTGACGTGGCAGATGTCGACATCGCGCTTGTCAACAAGCGGCTTGACGAGGCACAAGGTATGTAATTCCTCCGGCGGCACCTGGTAAGAGGAGCTTTATGCCAGTATCTTACAATGTGTGCGCTTAATGCAGATGGTGCTGCTGCCATGGAGAATCTTCGGGCGGAACTTGCCCGAGCCAAAGAGCAAGCCAGGAAAAGTGATGTGGCTGCCGGAAAGGCAATTGAAGAGCTGAAAGCCGAACAGGCTGCTCACTGCCGAAGCAAGAAGGAAATGGCCGAGATGGATGTGAAGCTGAAGAGCGCTGCTGACCGTTGCAAGCTTCTTGAAAAAGAAGATCAGGCGGAACGGACGGACCTGGAGAAGGCCGTTGCCGATGCCAAGGATGCTCGCTCTACGATGAGAGCTATGAAGGAGGAGCTGCGTCAGGCCGGAGAGATCACGGCTGGAAAGCCCTTTATGCTATGGAGGAAGTGTTGGGGAACGTAGCAGAAATTCAAAATTTTTCCTACGTATCACCAAGATCTATCTATGGAGAGACCAGCAACGAGTAGAAAGAGAGTGCATCTACATACCCTTGTAGATCGCTAAGCGGAAGCGTTCAAGTGAACGGGGTTGATGGAGTCGTACTCGTCGTGATTCAAATCACCGATGACCAAGTGCCGAACGGACGGCACCTCCGCGTTCAACACACGTACAGCCCGGTGACGTCTCCCACGCCTTGATCCAGCAAGGAGAGAGGGAGAGGATGAGGAAGACTCCTTCCAGCAGCAGCACAACGGCGTGGTGGTGATGGAGGAGCGTGGCTATCCTGCAGGGCTTCGCCAAGCACCACAGAAGAGGAGGGAGAGAGAGATGCAGGGCTGCACCAAACGAGAGATCTAGTCGCGTGTTGTGGGCAGCCCCCAGGCCTCATATATATAGGGGAAGGGGAGGGCTGCGCCCCCTCTAGGGTTTCCCACCCCTAGGGGGGGCGGCAGCCCTAGATGGGATCCAAAGGGGCGGCCAAGAGGGGAAAGAGGGGAAGGAACCCACTAGTTGGGCCTTAAGGCCCAACTGGACTAGGGTTTGCCCCCTCCCACTCATCCTTGCGCCTTGGGCCCCTTGTGGGGGGCGCACCAGCCCTCCTAGGGGCTGGTCCCCTCCCACACTTGGCCCACGCAGCCTTCTGGGGTTGGTGGCCCCACTTGGTGGACCCCTGGGACCCTCCCGGTGGTCCCGGTACGTTACCGATAAACCCCGAAACTTTTCCGGTGTCCAAAACAGGACTTCCCATATATAAATCTTTACCTCCGGACCATTCCGGAACTCCTCGTGACGTCCGGGATCTCATCCGGGACTCCGAACAACATTCGGTAACCACATACTAACTTCCTTTATAACCCTAGCGTCATCGAACCTTAAGTGTGTAGACCCTACGGGTTCGGGAGACATGCAGACATGACCGAGACGTTCTCCGGTCAATAACCAACAGCGGGATCTGGATACCCATGTTGGCTCCCACATGTTCCACGATGATCTCATCGGATGAACCACGATGTCAAGGACTTAATCAATCCCGTATACAATTCCCTTTGTCTATCGGTACGATACTTGCCCGAGATTCGATCGTCGGTATCCCGATACCTTGTTCAATCTCGTTACCAGCAAGTCTCTTTACTCGTTCCGTAACACATCATCCCGTGATCAACTCCTTGATCACATTGTGCACATTATGATGATGTCCTACCGAGTGGGCCCAGAGATACCTCTCCGTTTACACAGAGTGACAAATCCCAGTCTCGATTCGTGCCAACCCAACAGACACTTTCGGAGATACCTGTAATGTACCTTTATAGCCACCCAGTTACGTTGTGACGTTTGGCACACCCAAAGTATTCCTACGGTATCCGGGAGTTGCACAATCTCATGGTCTAAGGAAATGATACTTGACATTATCAAAGCTTTAGCATACGAACTACACGATCTAGTGCTATGCTTAGGATTGGGTCTTGTCCATCACATCATTCTCCTAATGATGTGATCCCGTTATCAACGACATCCAATGTCCATGGTCAGGAAACCGTAACCATCTATTGATCAACGAGCTAGTCAACTAGAGGCTTACTAGGGACATGGTGTTGTCTATGTATCCACACATGTATCTGTGTTTCCTATCAATACAATTCTAGCATGGATAATAAACAATTATCATGAACAAGGAAATATAATAATAACTAATTTATTATTGCCTCTAGGGCATATTTCCAATAGTCTCCCACTTGCACTAGAGTCAATAATCTAGTTCACATCGATATGTGATTAACACTCAAGGTCACATCCTCATGTGACTAACACCCAAGAGTTTACTAGAGTCAGTAGTCTAGTTCACATCACTATGTGATTAACACTCAATGAGTTCTAGGTTTGATCATGTTGCTTGTGAGAGAGGTTTTAGTCAACGGGTCTGAACCTTTCAGATCCGTGTGCGCTTTACAAATCTCTATGTCATCTCCTAGATGCAGCTACCACGCTCTATTTGGAGCTCTTCCAAATACCTGTTCTACTATACGAATCCAGTTTACTACTCACTATAATCTGGATTAGTGTCAAAGTTTGCATCGGCGTAACCCTTTACGACGAACTCTTTTACCACCTCCATAATCGAGAAAAATTCCTTAGTCCACTAGTTACTAAGGATAACTTTGACCGCTGTCCTGTGATCCATTCTTGGATCACTCTTGTACCCCTTGACTAACTCATGGCAAGGCACACTTCAGGTGCGGTACACAGCATAGCATACTGTAGAGCCTACGTCTTAAGCATAGCGGACGACCTTCGTCCTTTCTCTCTATTTTGCCGTGGTCGAGCTTTAAGTCTTAACTTCATACCTTACAACTCAGGCAAGAACTTCTTCTTTGACTGATCCATCTTGAACACCTTCAAGATCATGTCAAGGTATGTGCTCATTTGAAAGTACCATTAAGCGTTTTTGATCTATCCTTATAGATCTTGATGCTCAATGTTCAAGTAGCTTAATCCAGGCTTTCAATTGAAAAACACTTTCCAAATAACCCTATATGCTTTCTTTAGAAATTCTACATCATTTCTGATCAACAATATGTCAACAACATATACTCATCAGAAATTCTATAGTGCTCCCACTCACTTCTTTGGAAATACAAGTTTCTCATAAACTTTGTATACACCAAAATCTTTGATCATCATCAAAGCATACATTCCAACTCCGAGATGCTCACTCCAGTCCTCAGAAGGATTGCTGGAGCTTTGCATACTTATTAGCATATTTCAGGATAGACAAAAACTTTCCGGTTGTATCACATACAACCTTTCCTCAAAAAAATTGTCAAGGAAACAATGTTTTTGACATCCTATCTGCAAGATTTCATAAATAATGCAGTAATCGCTAATATAATTCCAACAGACTCTTAGCATCGCTACGAGTGAGAAAGTCTCATCGTAGTCAACTCCTTGAACTTGTCGGGAAACATCTTAACGACAAGTCGAGCTTTCTTAATGGTGACACTTACCATCATTGTCTGTCTTCCTTTTAAAATCCATCTGTACTCAATAGCCCTACGACCATTAAGTAGTTCTTCCAAAGTCTACACTTTGTTTTCATACATGGATCCTCTCTCGAATTGTATGGCCTCAAGCCATATATCGGAATCCGGGCCCACCATCGCTTCTCCATAGCTCGTAGGTTCATTGTTGTCTAGCAACATGACTTCCAAGACAGGATTACGTACCACTCTGAAGTAGTACGCATCCTTGTCATCCCACGAGGTTTGGGAGTGACTTGATCTGAAGTCTCGTGATCAATATCATAAGCTTCCACTTCAATTGGTGTAGGTGCCACAGGAACAACTTCCTGTGCCCTGCCACACACTAGTTGAAGAGACGGTTCAATAACCTCATCAAGTCTCCACCATCCTCCCACTCAATTCTTTCGAGAGAAACTTTTCCTCGAGAAAGGACCCGATTCTAGAAACAATCCCTTATTGCTTTTGAATCTGAGACAGGAGGCATACCCAACTATTTTGGGTGTCCTATGAAGATGCATTTATCCGCTTTGGGTTTGAGCTTATCAGCCTGAAACTTTTTCACATAAGCGTTGCAGCCCCAAACGTTTAAGAAATGACAACTTAGGTTTCTCTAAACCATAGTTCATACGGTGTCACCTCATCGGAATTACGTGGTGCCCTATTTAAAGTGAATGCGGTTATCTCTAATGCCTAACCCATAAACTATCGTGGTAATTTGATAAGAGACATCATGGTATGCATCATATCCAATAGGGTGCAGTTATGATGTTCGGACACACCATCACACTATGGTGTTCCAGGCTGTATTAGTTGTGAAACAATTTCCACAATGTCTTAATTCTGTGCCAAACTCGTAATTGAGATATTCATCTCTATGATCATATCATAGATACTTTATCCTCTTGTCACGACGATCTTTCAACTTCACCCTGAAATTACTTGAACCTTTCAATAATTCAGACTCGTGATTCATCAAGTAAATATACTCAACATCTACTCAAATCATCTGTGAAGTAAGAACATAACGATATCCACTACACGCCTCAGCACTCATTGGACTGCACACATCAAAATGTATTACTTCCAACAAGTTGCTTTCTAGTTCCATTTTACTGAAACCGAGGCTTTCAGTCATCTTGCCCATGTGGTATGATTTGCATGTCTCAAGTGATTCAAAATCAATTGAGTACAAACGGTCCATTTGCATGGAGTTTCTTCATGCATATACACCAATAGACATGGTTCGCATGTCTCAAACTTTTCAAAAATGAGTGAGCCCAAAGATCCATCAACATGGAGCTTCCTCATGCGTTTTATACCGATATGACTTACGTGGCAGTGCCACAAGTAGGTGGTACTATCATTACTATCTTTTGGCATGAACATGTGTATCACTACGATCGAGATTCAATAAACCATTCATTTTAGGTGTAAGACCATTGAAGGTATTATTGAAATAAACAGAGTAACCATTATCCTCCTTAAATGAATAACCGTATTGCGATGGACATAATCCAATCATGTCTATGCTCAACGCAAACACCAATCTCGATGGTAGAGGGAGCGTGCGATGCTTGATCACATCAACATTGGAAACACTTCCAACACATATCATCAGCTCACCTTTAGCTAGTCTCCGTTTATTCCGTAGCTTTTATTTCGAGTTACTAACACTTAGCAACCGAACCGGTATCTAATACCCTGGTGCTACTAGGAGTACTAGTAAAGTACACATCAACACAATGTATATCCTATATACTTCTATCGACCTTGCCAGCCTTCTTATCTACCAAGTATCTAGGGTAATTCTGCTCCAGTGGCTGTTCCTCTTATTACAGAAGCACTAAGTCTCGGGTTTGGGTTCAACCTTGGGTTTCTTCACCAGAGCAGCATCTGATTTGCCGTTTCATGAAGTGTCCCTTCTTGCCCTTGCCCTTCTTGAAACTAGTGGTTTCACCAACCATCAACAATTGATGCTCCTTCTTGATTTCTACTTTTGTGGTGTCAAACATCACGAATATCTCAAGGATCATCATATATGTCCCTGATATATTATAGTTCATCACGAAGCTCTAGCAGCTTGGTGGTAATGACTTCGGAGAAACATCACTATCTCATCTTGGAAGATCAACTCCCACTTGATTCAAATGATTGTTGTACTCAGACAATCTGAGCACAAGCTCAACAATTGAGCTTTTCTCCCTTACTATGTAGGCTAGAAGAACCGTCGGAGGTCTTATACCTCTTGACATGGGCACGAGCCTGAAATCCCAATTTCAGCCCTCGAAACATCTCATATGTTTCGCGACGTTTCAAAAACCCGTCTTTGGTGCCTCAACTCTAAACCATTTAACATTACCGAACTATCATGTAGTCATCAAAACGTGTATGTCAGATGTTCGCAACATCCACAGACCACGTTCGAGGTTCAGCGCACTGAGCGGTGCATTAAGGACATAAGCCTTTTACTGTCTGCATAATTGCTACTATCAACTTTTAACTAATTTTTCTCTAGGAACATATCTAAACAGTAGAACTAAAGCGCGAGCTACGACATAATTTGCAAAATCCTTTTTGACTATGTTCAGGATAATTAAGTTCATCTTATGAACTCCCACTCAGATAGACATCCCTCTAGTCATCTAAGTGATTACATGATCCGAGTCAACTAGGCCGTGTCCGATCATCACGTGAGACGGACTAGTCAACGTCGGTGAACATCTTCATGTTGATCGTATCTACCATACGACTCATGCTCGACCTTTCGGTCTTCTGTGTTCCGAGGCCATGTCTATGCACATGCTAGGCTCGTCAAGTTAACCCTAAGTGTTTTGCATGTGTAAATCTGTCTTACACCCGTTGTATGTGAACGTAAGGATCTATCACACCCGATCATCACGTGGTGCTTCGAAACGACGAACTTTAGCAACGGTGCACAGTTAGGGGAGAACACTTCTTGAAATTTTTATGAGGGATCATCTTATTTACTACCGTCGTTCTAAGCAAATAAGATGTATAAACATGATAAACATCACATGCAATCAAATAGTGACATGATATGGCCAATATCACATTGCTCCTTTTGATCTCCATCTTCGGGGCTCCATGATCATCATTGTCACCGGCATGACACCATGATCTCCATCATCATGATCTCCATCATCGTGTCTTCTTGAAGTTGTCACGTCATCTATTACTTCTACTACTACAGCTAACGGTTAGCAATAAAGTAAAGTAATTACATGACGTTTAAGTTGACACGCAGGTCATAAATAAATAAAGACAACTCCTATGGCTCCTGCCGGTTGTCATATTCATCGACATGCAAGTCGTGATTCCTATTACAAGAACATGATCAATCTCATACATCACATATATCATTCATCACATCCTTTGGCCATATCACATCACATAGCATACCCTGCAAAAACAAGTTAGACGTCCTCTAATTGTTGTTTGCATGTTTTACGTGGCTGCTATGGGTTTCTAGCAAGAACGTTTCTTACCTACGCAAAGACCACAACGTGATATGCCAATTGCTATTTACCCTTCATAAGGACCCTTTTCATCGAATCCGATCCGACTAAAGTGGGAGAGACAGACACCCGCCAGCCACCTTATGCAACTAGTGCATGTTTGTCGGTGGAACCGGTCTCACGTAAGAGTACGTGTAAGGTTGGTCCGGGCCGCTTCATCCCACGATGCCGCCGAATCAAGATAAGACTAGTAACGGCAAGCATATTGAACAAAATCAACGCCCACAACTACTTTGTGTTCTACTCGTGCATAGAATCTACGCAATAGACCTAGCTCATGATGCCACTGTTGGGGAACGTAGCAGAAATTCAAAATTTTTCCTACGTATCACCAAGATCTATCTATGGAGAGACCAGCAACGAGTAGAAAGAGAGTGCATCTACATACCCTTGTAGATCGCTAAGCGGAAGCGTTCAAGTGAACGGGGTTGATGGAGTCGTACTCGTCGTGATTCAAATCACCGATGACCAAGTGCCGAACGGACGGCACCTCCGCGTTCAACACACGTACAGCCCGGTGACGTCTCCCACGCCTTGATCCAGCAAGGAGAGAGGGAGAGGATGAGGAAGACTCCTTCCAGCAGCAGCACAACGGCGTGGTGGTGATGGAGGAGCGTGGCTATCCTGCAGGGCTTCGCCAAGCACCACAGAAGAGGAGGGAGAGAGAGATGCAGGGCTGCACCAAACGAGAGATCTAGTCGCGTGTTGTGGGCAGCCCCCAGGCCTCATATATATAGGGGAAGGGGAGGGCTGCGCCCCCTCTAGGGTTTCCCACCCCTAGGGGGGGCGGCAGCCCTAGATGGGATCCAAAGGGGCGGCCAAGAGGGGAAAGAGGGGAAGGAACCCACTAGTTGGGCCTTAAGGCCCAACTGGACTAGGGTTTGCCCCCTCCCACTCATCCTTGCGCCTTGGGCCCCTTGTGGGGGGCGCACCAGCCCTCCTAGGGGCTGGTCCCCTCCCACACTTGGCCCACGCAGCCTTCTGGGGTTGGTGGCCCCACTTGGTGGACCCCCGGGACCCTCCCGGTGGTCCCGGTACGTTACCGATAAACCCCGAAACTTTTCCGGTGTCCAAAACAGGACTTCCCATATATAAATCTTTACCTCCGGACCATTCCGGAACTCCTCGTGACGTCCGGGATCTCATCCGGGACTCCGAACAACATTCGGTAACCACATACTAACTTCCTTTATAACCCTAGCGTCATCGAACCTTAAGTGTGTAGACCCTACGGGTTCGGGAGACATGCAGACATGACCGAGACGTTCTCCGGTCAATAACCAACAGCGGGATCTGGATACCCATGTTGGCTCCCACATGTTCCACGATGATCTCATCGGATGAACCACGATGTCAAGGACTTAATCAATCCCGTATACAATTCCCTTTGTCTATCGGTACGATACTTGCCCGAGATTCGATCGTCGGTATCCCGATACCTTGTTCAATCTCGTTACCAGCAAGTCTCTTTACTCGTTCCGTAACACATCATCCCGTGATCAACTCCTTGATCACATTGTGCACATTATGATGATGTCCTACCGAGTGGGCCCAGAGATACCTCTCCGTTTACACAGAGTGACAAATCCCAGTCTCGATTCGTGCCAACCCAACAGACACTTTCGGAGATACCTGTAATGTACCTTTATAGCCACCCAGTTACGTCGTGACGTTTGGCACACCCAAAGTATTCCTACGGTATCCGGGAGTTGCACAATCTCATGGTCTAAGGAAATGATACTTGACATTATCAAAGCTTTAGCATACGAACTACACGATCTAGTGCTATGCTTAGGATTGGGTCTTGTCCATCACATCATTCTCCTAATGATGTGATCCCGTTATCAACGACATCCAATGTCCATGGTCAGGAAACCGTAACCATCTATTGATCAACGAGCTAGTCAACTAGAGGCTTACTAGGGACATGGTGTTGTCTATGTATCCACACATGTATCTGTGTTTCCTATCAATACAATTCTAGCATGGATAATAAACGATTATCATGAACAAGGAAATATAATAATAACTAATTTATTATTGCCTCTAGGGCATATTTCCAACAGGAAGTTCTATGATCCTAAACATGCTCCGTTAGACCGGATGTGGAGTACGACGGACACCTATCTGGATTTGGCAGCGAGTGCCGCAGATGCGGCCGAACACTTCCGAGATCAAGAAGATCGCGAAGTGGAAAAGCTCTTTTGGTCGCAGTTCCACAATCCAGAGCGTCCACTGTCATTAGCCGATCATTTGGCCGAATGGGCCGAGCTAAATAGGTTGTCCGGACTCGCCATGAAGTATGTCATGAGTCATCTGTGGCCAGAGAGGCCAGAGCCGAAAAGTTATTTCAACTTGGTGCGGCGCCGCATATCAATGCGATGAAGAGGTCAGCGTGGATAGAGGGTGCGCGGATGGCTCTTGCCCGTGTCAAGACATACTGGGCGGAAATGGAGGCTACCGCTATTGCATCCCCAGACTCGGGTGGAAGCCGAGTACCTGTCGAGCACTATTTTCAGGAAGTTCTGCAGGGAGCTCGTTTAATAGAGACGCAGTGCTCGAAGGATACTATATTCGAATAGCATATATTATTGTAAAACAATATTTTGATAAATTGTAGAGGCTTTTTATACTTGTGCCTGCAAGTATTATAATACCTCCTGTGCGGCCGTTTAACATATATGTATATATAATCTGAAAGATGGCAGTCGTCGGCTTCAGCCCCCACGCACATAATGCGGGGGTGTTCGCAGAAGGCGCATTGTCACACTTGATCCAATGTCTTGGTCCTACAAAGAAGGTGATAGCGCAACGAACTAGGCAATCGGACTATGATGCTTTATCACTTTCACTTAGCCATAGGAGTTTGACAGTGAGGCTACTTATATAGCCCCTGGTGGCGCCTGCGCTCGCCCGAACTCGGGGCGCGTATGTGCCTGGCCGGGAAACGGCCCTTTGTTAATGCGAAGGAATCCTAAAGATTCCAGTAAGTCATCAAGTGGTTGACCAGTCTCACGCTATATCATGACAGTCAGTTTTTCGGCTTTCTCTACTGAGGTGCTCGCCTGGCCGAACCGGGGCACAATCGCAGTAGTTCTCCTGGTGCCGCCTTAGCCGATAGAGCGGAACGTAAGGTAGCACAACACAGGAGCCGGGCAAACCCAACATTTGACCAAAGACATGATTCGGAGCTGAGCATATAAGGCCAAACTCGCGACGCCGAACACTCCCTAAGGTATTCGGTCTTTATGAGGGCGGGCGGGATAACGCCCTTAGTAATAAGCCCCTAGTGTCCAAGTACGTGCAAAACTCTGACGTGGCCACATGCCAAAATGCCAGCCTCCTCCTTGGTTATACCAAGAAACCAGGGGATGTGTATCAACAAGAGACAGTAAAAAAGGTTTACATGGGGTCTTAATCTGAAAAGAATCCTTGGAACGGGTCCCTGCTGCACGTCTGCGCCTGTGTCTCCGTTGTGCCGTATCCTGGACAGGTGTAGCACGGTGTTCATCTGCAAAAGAGAGGAACTTAGTTGAAGAAAGATCGTGCCGAACATGAGTTATACTAAATAAACAAAGTATAAATCGAAATGGGTAAAATTGAGCTTTATTGTCTCTTGTTTTATATGTGTGGAGCCCCTAGTACAGGGGTATACGGCTATTAAGCCTTTATCAATTGTATGTTTAAGCCGGACTCGTCTAGCCGTGTCTGTGGTCTTGATGACCTGTTTAGGTGCTTTGGCTGGTGAAGCCGCTTTATTGTGGGGCTGTCAAGGCAGCCGCACTGTCTTCCGTGCGGGAGGAACACTCAATGTTTTCCCTTTAATGAGATGATGCCTCGTGGACCAGGCATCTTAAGCGTAAGAGATGCATAATGCGGTATTGCGTTAAAGCGGGCGAAAGCTTCGCGTCCCAGCAGTGCTTGATAGCCACTTGAGAATGGGGCGATGTGGAAAGTTAGCTGTTCGCGACGGAAGTTATCGGGGGAGCCGAACATAACTTCTAGTCGGACAGAACCCATGCAACGGGCATCTGGGCCTGGCATTACCCCTTGAAAGGAGGTTTTGCTATGGCGAATTTTTGTTGGGTCTATCCCCATGTTGCGGATTGTGTCCTGGTATAACAGGTTTAGACCACTGCCGCCGTCCATCAGGACATTTGTAAAGTGGAGTCCGCCGATTATTGGATCTAATACCAAGGCAGTCCAGCCTGCGTTCCGCATACTTCTAGAGTAATCCTGATGGTCGAAGGTGATCGGTTTTAACAACCATTAGCGAGACTCCTTTGGGATAGGCCGTATGGCGCGTATCTCTGTTGGCGCCATTCTGTTCGTCACGTGAAGTAAGTTTACTGTTTTGACTTCTTGTGGGAAATCCTTTTGTTTCCTGGTGCTCTGCTTGTGGGGTTTGTCATCGTCCTCACTTGGTGTGTCGAGCCCCTTGTGTTCGGCGTTGAGTTTGCCAGATTGCTTGAAAACACAACAATCTCTGTGGGTATGGTTTGCAAGCTTCCCGGGAGTACTGTGTATTTGACATATCTTGTCCAAGATTTTATTTAAGTTGGATAGCTCGTCCCTATTATCCTTGAGGGGCGGCTTTTTCTGATTCTGCCGCGAGCTTTTGAATCCGGCGTTGATCGCCGTGCTCTTTGGGCTGTTTCTCTTATTCCGGCGCTGGTCCTTGGTGCGTCGGGGTTTTCCGTTTCCATCCCTAACTTCGGATGTACTTGGGTCGCTGGTGCTACATCTTGCCAACCAGCTGTCCTCTCCTGCGCAAAAGTGGGTCATGAGGCTTGTTAATGCGGCCATTGTTCTTGGCTTTTCTTGGCCGAGGTGTCTGGCGAGCCATTCATCGCAAACGTTATGCTTAAAAGCTGCTAGGGCTTCGGCGTCCGGACAGTCGACTATCTGATTCTTTTTAGTAAGAAATCTGTTCCAGAATTTCCAGGATGACTCTCTGGGTTGTTGAGTTATGTGACTGAGATCGTCTGCATCCGGAGGGCGGACATAGGTCCCTTGAAAATTTTCCCGGAAAGCATCCTCAAGCTCTTCCCAACTTCCAATGGTGTTTTCGGGAAGGCTTTTGAGCCAATGCCGGGCTGGCCCTTTAAGCTTGAGGGGTAAGTATTTTATGGCGTGGAGGTCATCTCCTCTGGCCATGTGTATGTGGAGGATATAATCCTCGATCCAGACCCCAGGGTCTGTTGTTCCGTCGTACGCCTCTATGTTTACGGGCTTGAATCCCGCTGGAAATTCATGGTCCAGCACCTCATCGGTGAAACATAGGGGGTGTGTGGCACCTCTGTATTTGGGTGTGCCGTGATGTTCGGATATTTGTTGTGTTGCATTGCTTACTAGAGCTTGCTTTCTTGGCCCGTAGATAGATCTGGCTGGGCCATCTTTTTGATGCGGATCCTTTGGTGGGCCGCGTGCCAGCTTGTGTGCGGCGCCGCTTGCCGCTCCATGCTGGCTATGCGGTCGTCTATCCGACCGGGTGGCTTTCCTATTTTTTGACTGCGGGGGCTCTAAGGCCTCCTTGTCAAATTCAGGCAGTAGCTTTCGCTTTGGATAGCTTTTTGTGCGGAGACTGCCGCCATATTTGTCTGCGATGCTGCGTACTTTGCTCCATCTGATTCTGAGTGCATCTTCCACACTTTTGAGCTTCCGCTTCTGCTTTTTCAGGCTACGCGCAGTGGCGATGAGCCTTTTATGGAGGTTCTTCTGCTCCATGAGCTTATCCGGCGTAAGGTCGTCCGGACTGTTGTTTTCGCCAGGGACGGGGTGTTCGGTTTGTTTATCCAAGTTGCCCTGTTCGGACGGTTGCTCGAAGGCATGTTCGTCGTCCGCCGGCTCATCCTGCTCTATGGCTGGGTCTGTATGGCTGCTATCTCTGTCGAGGCGAGGCTTGGAGCGGTGCTTACGTCGCCGCTTTGATTGCTTTTCGAGTGAACTATCCCTCGTTGCATCCCTGTGTTCCTCGTCGTCGCTTCCTTTGGGTGTGTCCACCATTTATACATCATGAGATGAGGTGGCTGTCCAGTGCCTTATAGGCGTTGGTTCATGTTCATCTCCTACATCGTCGTCCATACCGTCGATGTCTTCGGAGTCGAAGTCGAGCACGTCGTTTAAATTATCGAAAGTGGCTACGAAGTGGGTGGTGGGTGGGCTTTGAATTTCTTCATCATCCGCATCCCAACCTTGCTGACCATAGTCCGGCCAGGGCTCTCCTAATAAAGAGAGAGACTTTAGTGAATTCAGAATATCGCCGAAGGACGAGCGCTGAAAGATGTCCGCGGCGGTGAACTCCATGATCTGCACCCAATCGGGTTCGATCGTTAGGGGCGAGGAGGGCTCGGAGTTTGGAGAGGAGTCCGGCTCCTTGGAGTCACGGGCTTCACAGAGAATAGGGCTGGTGTTCGGCTCAATTGTCGTAATGATTGCAGCCCCCGAGGCGGTGTCCAACCACCCATCCTCGATTGGCGTAGTTGGCTCCGAATTAAGTGTCGGAGCTGATGCGGGTGCGGCCTCCAGGGCACTGTTCGGCGGCAGAGCTAGATCATGCCCATCGTGACAGTGCGGCGCACTCGGCTGTGGCTCGAATCCGTCGAAGATCAAGTCTCCGCGGATGTCGGTCGTGTAGTTCAAACTTCCCAATCTGACCTGATGGCCAGGGGCGTAGCTTTCGATCTGCTCCAGATGGCCAAGCGAATTGGCCCGCAGTGCAAAGCATCCAAATACGAAGATCTGTTCAGGGAGAAAAGTCTCACCCTGGATCGCATCATTGTTGATGATCGGAGGAGCCATCGGGCCTAAAAGTGATGACACAGAGGAACTCTCGATGAAAGCACCAATGTCGGTGTCAAAACCGATGGATCTCGGGTAGGGGGTCCCGAACTGTGCGTCTAGGCGGATGGTAACAGGAGGCAGGGGACACGATGTTTTACCCAAGTTCGGGCCCTCTTGATGGAGGTAAAACCCTACGTCCTGCTTGATTAATATTGATGATATGGGTAGTACAAGAGTAGATCTACCACGAGATCAGAGAGGCTAAACCCTAGAAGCTAGCCTACGGTATGATTGTATGTTGTGATTGTTGTCCTACGGACTAAAACCCTTCGGTTTATATAGACACCGGAGAGGGTTAGGATTACACAGAGTCGGTTACAATGGTAGGAGATCTACATATCTGTATCGCCAAGCTTGCCTTCCACGCCAAGGAAAGTCCCTTCCGGACACGGGACGAAGTCTTCAATCTTGTATCTTCATAGTCCAGGAGTCCGACCGAAGGTATAGTCCGTCTATCCAGACACCTCCTAATCCAGGACTCCCTCAGTCAATATAAGAGCTTTTCAGCAAGTCCACATACTCAACCATCTTTTAGTCTTTCACAATTGCTAATACTCACGCAATATTTATGGGTATGAAGTCTTAATCGGACACAGAGAAAGATAGAGGCTTATAATTTTGCCTCCCAACGTTTTACCTCAAGGGTAATGTCAACAATAATAGTTCATGAAAACTCACATCCAATTAGCCATATATACCAAGATCCTTCCAACATATTGTGCTTGCCAAAAGATAAAATGTAAAAAGGAAAGGTGAGGATCACCATGACTCTTATGTAAGGTAGGAGATAAAAGTAAAAGATAGGCCCTTCGTAGAGGGAAGCAGAGGTTGTCATGCACTTTTATGGTTGGATGCACAAAATCTTAATGCGAAAGAACGTCACTTTATATTGCCACTTGTGATATGGACCTTTATTATGCAGTCCGTTGCTTTTATTTCTTCCACATCACAAGATCGTATAAAGCTTATTTTCTCCCACACTAATAAGTCATACATATTCAGAGAGCAATTTTTTTGCTTGCACCAATGACAACTTACTTGAATGATCTTACTCAATCCATGGGTAGATATGGTGGGCTCTCATGGCAAAACTGGGTTTAGGGTATTTGGAAGCACAAGTAGTATCTCTACTTGGTGCAAAGAGTTTAGCTAGGATGAGGGGGAAAGGCAAGCTCAACCATGTTGGATGATCCATGGCAATATAATTTATCTTAGATGTAAGAAAACATAACCCATTACATTGTCTTCCTTGTCCAACGTCAACTCTTTAGCATATCATATTTTAATGAGTGCTCACAATCATAAAAGATGTCCAAGATAGTATATTTATATGTGAAGACCTCTTTTTCTTTATTACTTCCTATTAATTGCAATGATGACCAAAACTATGTTTGTCAACTCTCAACAACTTTTATTCATCATACTCTTTATATGTGAGCTCATTACTCTCCATAAGATCCTTATGATCTCTTTTATTTCTTTTTATTCTTTTCTCTTTTCTTTTATTAACTCAAGATCATGGAAAAATAATCAAGCCCTTGACTCAACACTAATCTTTATTATATAGCTCACTGACTCAATTACATAGAGGGATCATAAAGCAAAACCCAAAACTAGATCATACCAAAAAACTTTATTCTACTAGATCAAGATATTACTAAAAGGATCGAACTAAGAAAAATGGTAAAGATAGGAGTGTGATGGTGATACGATACCGGGGCACCTCCCCCAAGCTTGGCAGTTGCCAAGGGGAGTGCCCATACCCATATGATTATGTCTCCTTTGTTGGTGAAGAAGGTGATGGTTTTGTTGATGGCGTAGGCTTGTCATCCCTCTTCCAAGGCATTGGCTCACCATCATATAAGGATGATCGAGTCTCCTGAGTCCTCAAATCTGCAGCCAAACTCATCCTTTTGAATCTATATTCATACTCACAGTTTTGATTTTGCAGGTCATCGATCTGGGCTTGGAGGTGCTCGATTTTCTCATGAAGCTTGAAGATGGCCTCCCCAATGTCCTTGATGTCCAGCTTGTGGTTGTTGGTGAACTCCGTGATCATAATGTGATTGGAGTCGAGTCCACGCTCCACCATCTCCTGACACTTGAAAACTTGTTGCTCCAATGCCTCGAGCCTTGACTCCGTGCTTCCGGTCTTCCTTGGTCCCTCAACATCGCGGATGTGCAACAACCCCTCACGCATCTCAATGGTTTGAGGGTGTTGCAGCACCTCCGCGAGGCAGGGATTGCTGACCTTCTCCAAGAACTTGTCCTCGGGGGCACTTGAAGATGACATGACGACCTAGATATGTCAGAAAAACAGCTCGAAACAAAGACGAGAAATATTTGCGTGATACAGGAGTCAAAACCTCCGGGATATTATATAATGAATTTTTACCGACCAAAATACGTAACGTGCAAGAAAACGGAGTCCGGAGAGCGCACGAGGTGCCCACGAGGTAGGGGGCACGTCCAGGGGGTAGGGCGCGCCCTCCGCCCTCGTGGAGCCCTCGTGTCCTTCCCGGACTGCTTCTTATTTTTCTATTTTTCTAAATATTCCAAAACGGAGAAAAAATGCCATTAGAACTGTTTTGGAGTCGGTTTACTTACCGTACCACATACCTATTCCTTTTCGGAGTCTGAAACGTTCCAGAAAGTGTCCGTTATGTGTTCCTCCGGGGTTACGGTTTCAATAACATTGGTTTCAATATTTATAGGATTACCTGAGATATCATGTTTGATTCTTTGACCGTTCACCACCTTCGGATTTGTACCTTCGAAGTTGTTGATTTTTATGGCACCGGAACGATAGACCTCCTCGATAACGTAAGGACCTTCCCATTTAGAGAGAAGCTTTCCTGCAAAAAATCTTAAACGAGAGTTGTATAGCAATACATAATCACCTACATTAAACTCACGCTTTTGTATTCTTTTGTCATGCCATCTTTTAACTTTTTCTTTAAACAATTTGGCATTCTCATAGGCTTGGGTTCTCCATTCATCAAGTGAGCTAATGTCAAATAACCTCTTCTCACCGGCAAGTTTGAAATCATAATTGAGCTCTTTAATAGCCCAATAAGCCTTATGTTCTAGTTCAAGAGGTAAGTGACATGCTTTTCCATAAACCATTTTATACGGAGACATACCCATAGGATTTTTATATGCAGTTCTATAGGCCCATAATGCATCATCAAGTTTCTTGGACCAATTATATGCAGTTCTATAGGAGATGCAATTCTATGATTAACATCATACTTAGCAAGCATTTTACGAAAAGCACCGTGAATAAAATGTGAACCACCATCAGTCATTAAATATCTAGGGACTCCAAACCTCGTAAAAATAACTTCTTTAAGCATCTTAATAGAGGTGTTATGATCAACACTACTAGTTGGAATAGCTTCTACCCACTTAGTAACGTAATCAACATCAACTAAAATATGTGTATATCCATTAGAGGCAGGAAAAGGTCCCATATAATCAAAGCCCCAAACATCAAATGGTTTAATAATAAGTGAATAATTCATAGGCATTTCTTGGCGTCTACTAATATTACCAATTCTTTGACATTCATCACAAGATAAGACAAATTTACGGGCATCCTTGAAGAGAGTAGGCCAATAAAAACCGGATTGCAATACCTTATGTGCAGTTCTATCTCCAGCGTGGTGTCCTCCATAAGCTTCTGAGTGACACTTGCTTAGGATCTGTTCCTGTTCATTCTCAGGTACACAACGTCTAATAACACCATCTACTCCTTCTTTATAAAGATGTGGGTCATCCCAAAAGTAATGTCTTAAATCATAGAAAAACTTTTTCTTTTGCTGGTATGTGAAGCTAGGTGGTATAAATTTAGCAACAATGTAATTAGCATAATCAGCATACCATGGAGTAGTATGAGAAGCATTTATCACATTTAATTGTTCATCAGGAAAGCTATGATCAATAGGTAGTGGGTCATCAAGAACATTTTCCAACCTAGACAAGTTATCTGCAACGGGGTTCTCGGCTCCCTTTCTATTAATAATATGCTAATCAAATTCTTGTAGCAAGAGAACCCATCTAATAAGGCTAGGTTTAGCATATTTCTTTTCCATAAGATATTTAATAGCAGCATGATCAGTGTGAATAGTTACTTTAGAATCAACAATATAAGGTCTGAACTTATCACAAGAAAATACAACTGCTAAGAATCTTTTTCAGTAGTAGCATAATTTCTGTGGGCATTGTCTAGAGTTTTACTAGCATATTGAATAACATTTAATTTCTTATCAACTCTTTGCCCTAGAACAGCACCCACAGCATAATCACTAGCATCACACATAATTTCAAAAGGTAAATTCCAATTAGGTGGCTGAACGATAGGTGCAGAGATTAATGCTTTCTTAAGTATTTCGAATGCTTATACACAATCATTATCAAAGACGAACGGTATATCTTTTTGTAATAAATTAGTTAGAGACCGAGAAATTTTTGGCAAGTACTTAATGAACCTCCTATAAAAACCGGCATGATCAAGGAAACTTCTTATACCTTTGATGTCCTTGGGACATGGCATCTTTTCAATAGCATCAACTTTAGCTTTATCAACTTCAATGCCTCTTTCAGAAATTTTGTGCCCCAAGACAATACCTTCATTAACCATAAAGTGGCATTTCTCCCAATTCAAGACAAGGTTAGTTTCTTCACATCTCTGCAAAACTCGATCAAGGTTGCTTAAGCAATCATCAAAAGAGGATCCATAAACGGAGAAATCATCCATGAATACCTCACATATCTTTTCACAAAAATCAGAAAATATAGTCATCATGCATCTTTGAAAGGTAGCAGGTGCATTACATAAACCAAAAGGCATACATCTATAAGCAAAAGTACCGAAAGGGCAAGTAAAAGCGGTCTTAGATTGATCATCAGCTGATACAGGTATTTGAGATAAACCAGAATAACCATCTAGAAAGCAAAAATGTGTATGTTTGGATAATCTTTCTAGCATTTGATCAATAAAAGGTAAGGGGTAATGATCTTTTTAGTAGTCTTATTTATTTGCGGAAATCAATTACCATCCTATAACATGTAATAATTCTTTGCGGAATCAATTCATCTTTATCATTAGGAACGGCAGTAATACCTCCCTTCTTAGGAACACAATGGACAGGACTTACCCACTGACTATCAGCAACGGGATAAATTATACATGCCTCAAGGAGCTTTAGTATTTCTTTTATTACCACTTCTTTCATCTTAGGATTCAGACGTCGTTGGTGATCAATAACTGGTTTGGCATCTTTCTCCAAATTTATTTTGTGTTGACATAGAGTGGGACTAATGCCCTTAAGATCATCAAGAGTATATCCAATAGCAGCACAGTGCTTCTTCAGAGTTTTCAATATTTTTTATTCCTCCTTCTCTGACAGGTTAGCACTAATAATAACAAGATATATCTTCTTTTCATCAAGATAAGCATATTTAAGAGTATCAGGCAATGGTTTAAGCTCAAACACGGGATCACCCTTGGGTGGAGGAGGATCCCCTAAGATTTCAACAGGCAAGTTGTGTTTCATAATAGGTCCCTGTTTAACGAACACCTCATCTATTTCCCTTGTTTCATTCATAAACATATCATTTTCATGGTCTAGCAAATATTGTTCTAAAGGATCACTAGGAGGTACGGCAATAGAAGCAAGACCAATAATTTCATCTTTACTAGGCAATTCCTCTTCACGGTGTTTTCTACGAAATTTAGAAAAGTTGAATTCATGAGACATATCACCTAAACCAATAGTAACAACATCCTTTTCGCAGTCTATCCTAGCATTAACAGTGTTTAAGAAAGGTCTACCAAATATAATGGGACAAAAGCTATCTTGTGGGGAACCAAGAACAAGAAAATCAGCAGGATATTTAGTTTTCCCACACAAGACTTCAACATCTCTAACAATCCCAATTGGTGAAATAGTATCTCTATTGGAAAGTTTAATTGTGACATCAATATCTTCTAACTCAGCAGGTGTAATATCATGCATAATTTCTTTGTATAAGTCAATAGGTATTGCACTAACACTAGCACCCATATCACACAAGCCATGATAACAATGATCTCCTATTTTAACAGAAATAACAGGCATGCCTACCACGGGTCTATCTTTATCTTTAGCACAAGGTTTAGCAATTCTAGCAGTTTCATCACAGAAATAAATAACATGCCCATCAATATTATCAGCCAAGAGATCCTTAGCAATAGCAATATTTGGTTCAAATTTAACTTGCTCAGGAGGTGTATAGGTTCTAATATTGCTTTTATGAACCACAGTTGAAGCTTTAGCATGATCTTTTATCCTAACAGGAAAATGTGGTTTCTCAACATAAGTAGTAGGAATAATAGGATCATTATAGGTGATAGTCTTTTCTTCAACTTTAATAGGTGCAGCTACTTCTACTTCTATGGGAGGATGATATTTAAACCACTTCTCTTTAGGGAGATCAACATGAGTAGCAAAAGATTCACAGAAAGAAGCTACTATCTCAGAGTCAAGTCCATATTTAGTGCTAAATCTACGGAAAACATCAGTATCCATAAAACATTTAACACAATCAAACATAGGTGTCATACATGACTCCTTACCTTCATCGAGATCCCAATCTTCAGAGTTGCGTTTAATTCTTTCCAATAAATCCCATTTGAATTCAATAGTCTTCATCATAAAATAGCCAGCACAAGAAGTATCGAGCATGGTGCGATTGTTGTCAGAAAGCCGAGCATAAAATTTTTGAATAATCATTTCTCTTGAGAGCTCATGATTGGGTCATGAATATAACATTGATTTAAGACTCCCCCAAGCTTGAGCGATGATTTCTCCTTTGCGAGGCCAAAAATTATATATATAATTGCGATCACGATGAACAAGATGCATAGGATAAAACTTCTGATGAAATTCCAATTTCAATCGTATGTAGTTCCATGATCTCATATCATCACATAGCCTATACCATGTCAATGCATCTCCCTTCAAAGATAAAGGGAAGACCTTCTTCTTGATAACATCATCGGGCATACCTGCAAGCTTAAATGATCCACAAACTTCATCCACATATATTAGGTGCTCATCAGGATGTAATGTTCCATCTAATGCAAAAGGATTAGCTACCAGTTTTTCTATCATGCCCGAAGGAATTTCAAAGTAGACATTTTCATTTTCAGTACGTTCGGTAGGTTCAGTAGGTTGAGGAGCAACTCTTTGCTCTACTGGTCGGGGTGAAGATACCCCGAACAAGCCCCTTAGAGGATTACTTTCCATTGTAACAAGTGACAGTAAATTTCAGCACACTATATAAATTTTTCCTTACCAAATTCCACCTACCAGAGGCGCTTCCCTCCCCGGCAATGGCGCCAGAAAAGAGTCTTGATGACCCACAAGTATAGGGGATATATCATAGTCCTTTCCATAAGTAAGAGTGTCGAACCCAACGAGGAGCAGAAGGAAATGATAAGCGGTTTTCAGCAAGGTATTCTCTGCAAGCACTGAAATTATAGGTAATAGATAGTTTTGTGATACGATAATTTGTAACGAGCAACAAGTAACAAAAGTAAATAGAGTGCAGAAAGGTGGCCCAATCCTTTTTGTAGCAAAGGACAAGCCTGGACAAACTCTTATATAGAGAAAAGCGCTCCCGAGGACACATGGGAATATCGTCAAGCTAGTTTTCATCATGTTCATATGATTCACGTTTGGTACTTTGATAATTTAGTATGTGGGTGGACCAGTGCTTGGCTATTGTCCTTACTTGGACAAGCATCCCACTTATGATTAACCTCTATTGCAAGCATCCGCAACTACAACAAAAGTATTAAGGTAAACCTAACCATAGCATGAAACATATGGATCCAAATAAGCCCCTTACGAAGCAACGCATAAACTAGGGTTTAAGCTTCTGTCACTCTAGCAACCCATCATCTACTTATTACTTCCCAATGCCTTCCTCTAGGCCCAAATAATGGTGAAGTGCCATGTCGTCGACATTCACATAACACCACTAGAGGAGAGACAACATACATCTCATCAAAATATCGAACGAATACCAAATTCACATGACTACTAATAGCAAGACTTCTCCCATGTCCTCAGGAACAAACGTAACTACTCACAAAGCATATTCATGTTCATAATCAGAGGTGTATTAATGTGCATATAGGATCTGAACATACGATCTTCCACCAAGTAAACCAACTAGCATCAATTACAAGGAGTAATCAACACTACTAGCAACCTACAGGTACCAATCCCAGACTTAGAGACAAGAATTGGATACAAGAGATGAACTAGGGTTTGAGAGGAGATGGTGCTGGTGAAGATATTGATGGAGATTGACCCCCTCCCGATGAGAGAATCGTTGGTGATGACGATGGTGATGATTTCCCCCTCCCGGAGGGAAGTTTCCCCGACAGAACAGCTCCGCCAGAGCCCTAGATTGGTTCCGCCAAGGTTCCGCCTCGTGGCGGCGGAGTCTCGTCCCGAAAGCTTGCTTATTATTTTTTCCTCAATGAAAGACTCCATATAGTAGAAGATGGGCATCGGAGGGCCACCAGGGGGCCCACGAGGCAGGGGGCGTGCCCCCCACCCTCGTGGCTGGTGAGTGGCCCCCCTCTGGTACTTCTTGCGCTCAGTATTTTTTATATATTCTGAAAATAACTTCCGTGAAGTTTCAGGACTTTTGGAGCTGTGCAGAATAGGTCTCTGATATTTGCTCCTTTTCCAGCCCAGAATCCCAGCTGCCGGCATTCACCCTCTTTATGTAAACCTTGTAAAATAAGAGAGAATAGGCATAAGTATTGTGACATAATGTGTAATAACAACCCATAATGCAATAAATATCGATATAAAAGCATCATGCAAAATGGACGTATCACTAAGCAATCATGTCTTCTCAAAATAACATGGGAAAAGAAAGTTCATCCCTACAAAATGATATAGTTTGGTCATGCTCCATTTTCATCACACAAGAATGCTCTCATCTTGCACAACCCCGATGACAAGCCAAGCAATTGTTTCATACTTTAGTAATCTCAAACTTTTTTCAACTTTCACACAATACATGAGCGTGAGCCATGGATATAGCACTATGGGTGGAATAGAATATAATGATGGGGGTTATGTGGAGAAGACAAAAAAGGAGAAAGTCTCACATTGTCGCGGCTAATCAACGGGCTAGGGATATGCCCATCAATTGATGTCAATGTAAGGAGTAGGGATTGCCATGCAACAGATGGACTAGAGCTATAAATGTATGAAAGCTCAACAAAAGAAACTAAGTGGGTGTGCATCCAACTTGCTTGCTCACGAAGACCTAGGGCATTTGAGGAAGCCCATTGTTGGAATATACAAGGCAAGTTCTATAATGAAAAATTCCCACTAGTATATGAAAGTGACAAAACAAGAGACTCTCTATCATAAAGATCATGGTGCTACTTTGAAGCACAAGTGTGGAAAAAGAGGATAGTAGCATTGTCCCTTTTTATTTCTTTTCTTCCTTTTTTGGGCCTTTTTTAATTTGGCCTTTATCTTTTTTTGGGACAATGCTCTATTAATGATGATCATTACACTTCTATTTACTTACAACTCAATGATTACAACTCGACACTAGAACAAAATATGACCCTATATGAATGCCTCCGGCGGTGTACCGGGAAAGGCAATGAATCAAGAGTGACATGTATGATAAATTATGCATGGTGGCTTTGCCACAAATACGATGTCAACTACATGATCATGCAAAGCAATATGACAATGATGAAGCGTGTCATAAATGAAATGGTGGAAAGTTGCATGGCAATATATCTCAGAATGGCTATGGAAATGCCATAATAGGTAGGTATGGTGGCTGTTTTGAGGAAGGTATAAGGAGGTTTATGTGTGATAGAGCATATCATATCACGAGGTTTGGATGCATCGGTGAAGTTTGCACCAACTCTCAAGGTGAGAAAGGGCAATGCACGGTACCGAAGAGGCTAGCAATGATGGAAGGGTGAGAGTGCGTATAATCCATGGACTCAACATTAGTCATAAAGAACTCATATACTTATTGCAAAAATCTACAAGTCATCAAAAACCAAGCACTACGCACATGCTCCTAGGGGGATAGATTGGTAGGAAAAGACCATCGCTTGTCCCCAACCACCACTCATAATGAAGACAATCAAAGAACACCTCATGTTTCAAATTTGTTACACAACGGTTACCATACGTGCATGCTACGGGACTTGCAAAATTCAACACAAGTATTTCTCAAATTCACAACTAATCAACTAGCACAACTTTAATATCACCATCCTCATATCTCAAAACAATTATCAAGCATCCAACTTCTCATAGTATTCAACGCACTTTTTATGATAGTTTTTATTATACCCATCTTGGATGCCTATCATATTAGGACCAATTTTATAACCAAAGCAAATTACCATGCTGTTCTAAAGGACTCTCAAAATAATATGAGTGAAGCATGAGAGATCAATAACTTCTATAAAATAAAACCACCACCGCACTCTAAAAGATATAAGTAAAGCACTAGAGCAAAAATATCTAGCTCAAAAGATATAAGTGAAGCACATAGAGTATTCTAATAAATTCCAATTCATGTGTGTCTCTCCCAAAAAGTGTGTACAGAAAGGATGACTGTGGTAAACTAAAAATCAACGACTCAAATCATACAAGACGCTCCAAGCAAAACACATATCATGTGGTGAATAAAAATATAGCCTCAAGTAAAGTTACTGATGGAAGAAGACGAAAGAGGGGATGCCTTCCGGGGCATCCCCAAGCTTAGGCTTTTGGTTGTCCTTGAATTTTACCTTGGGGTGCCTTGGGTATCCCCAAGCTTAGGCTCTTGCCACTCCTTATTCCATAATTCATCAAATCTTTACCCAAAACTTGAAAACTTCACAACACAAAACTTAAACAGAAAATCTCATGAGCTCCGTTAGTATAAGAAAACAAACCACCACTTAATGTACTGTAATGAACTCATTCTTTATTTATTTTGGTGTTAAACCTACTGTATTACAACTTCTCTATGGTTCATAACCTCTGATACTAGCCATAGATTCATCAAAATAAGCAAACAACACGCGAAAAATAGAATCTATCAAAAACAGATCAGTCTGTAGTAATCTGTAGGTTTCGAATACTTATGTAACCCCAAAAATTCTAAAATAAATTTCTGGCCGTGAGTAATTTATCTATTAATCATCTTCAAAAATAATTAACCTAATCGCACTCTCCAGTAAAATATGGCAGCAAATATCATGAGCGCTAAAGTTTCTGTTTTTTAAGCAAGATCGCAAAGACTTTCCCCAAGTCTTCCCAAAGGTTCTACTTGGCACAAACACTAATTAAAAGCATAAAACCACATCTAAACAGAGGCTAGATGAATTATTTATTACTAAACAGAACCAAAAAGCAAGGAACAAAAATAAAATTGGGTTGCCTCCCAACAAGCGCTATCGTTTAATGCCCCT
Organism: Triticum monococcum; assembly: GCA_034509565.1. Taxonomy (NCBI): domain Eukaryota; kingdom Viridiplantae; phylum Streptophyta; class Magnoliopsida; order Poales; family Poaceae; genus Triticum; species Triticum monococcum. The sequence continues at coordinate 355,728,674 of CM067845.1, read as the reverse complement.
AGCTAGGCATAAAGCAAGGATAGATCTATATATGTATTATCATCTTTGGTATGCAATCCATATGTGGATCTCATAATACATTTATAAGGTAATTTAATTTTCTTTCTAGGAAAGTGTTCCATGCCTTTCCTTAATGGAAATTTCAATCTAATATTCCTTTCTTTCATATCAATAATTGCATCAACCGTTCTAAGGAAAGGTCTCCCAAGAATAATGGGACATGTAGGATTGCAATAAATATCAAGAACAATGAAATCTACGGGCACATAATTCCTATTTTCAACAATAATAACTTCATTAATTCTTCCCATAGGTTTCTTAATAGTGGAATCCGCGAGATGCAAATTTAAAGAACAATCATCAAATTCACGGAAACCTAACACATCACACAAAGTTTTTGGAATCGTGGAAATGCTAGCACCCAAATCACATAAAGCAAAGCATTCATGATCTTTGATTTTAATTTTAATAGTGGGTTCCCACTCATCATAAATTTTTCTAGGAATAGAAACTTCCAATTCAAGCTTTTCTTCATAAGATTGCATTAAAGCATCAACTATATGTTTAGTAAAAGCTTTATTTTGATTATAAGCATGCGGAGAATTTAGCACGGATTGCAACAAGGAAATACAATCTATTAATGAACAATTATCATAATTAAATTCCTTGAAATCCAAAATAGTGGGTTCATTGCTATGTAAAGTTTTGACCTCTCCAATCCCACTTTTACCAATTTTAGCATTAAGATCTAAAAACTCCGAATCATTCGGACGCCTTTTAACTAAAGTTGACTCATCTCCAGTCCCATCATTATCAAGATTCATATTGCAAAACAAAGATTGAATAGGGGACACATCAATCACTTTTAGATCTTCATCCTTATTATCATGAAAACTAGAAGAACACGCTTTCGCAAAGCAATCTTTTTTAGCACGCATCCTAGTGGTTCTTTCTTTGCACTCATCAATGGAAATTCTCATAGCTTTGAGAGACTCATTGATATCATGCTTAGGTGGAATAGATCTAAGTTTCAAAGAATCAACATCAAGAGAAATTCTATCCACGTTCCTAGCCAACTCATCAATCTTAGACAGTTTTTCTTCAATCGAAGCATTGAAACTCTTTTGCGAACTAATAAATTCTTTAATATTAGATTCAAAATCAGAGGGCATCTTATTATAATTTCCATAATAATTGTTGTAGGAATTACCATAATTATTAGAGGAATTACTAGGAAACGACCTAGGATTAAAATTACCTCTATACGCGTTATTACCAAAATTGTTCCTACCAAAAAAATTCACATCCATAGATTCATTATTACTCTCAATCAAAGTAGACAAAGGCATATCATTAGGATCAGAAGAAACACTCTTATTAGAAAACAATTTCATAAGTTCATCCATCTTTCCACTCAAAACATTAATTTCTTTTATTGCATGCACCTTTTTACTAGTAGATCTTTCAGTATGCCATTGAGAATAATTAACCATAATATTATCTAGGAGTTTAGTAGCTTCTCCTAAAGTGATTTCCAAAAAAGTGCCTCCTGCGGCCGAATCTAAAAGATTTCTAGAAGCAAAATTCAGTCCGACATAAAAAATTTGTATAATCATCCAAAGATTCAAACCATGTGTAGGGCAATTACGTATCAGTAATTTCATCCTCCCCCAAGCTTGTGCAACATGTTCATGATCAAGTTGCTTAAAATTCATAATATCGTTTCTAAGAGAGATGATCTTAGAGGGAGGAAAATACTTAGAGATAAAAGCATCTTTGCACTTATTCCATGAATCGATACTATTTTTAGGCAAAGAAGAAAACCAAGTTTTAGCACGATCTCTAAGCAAAAATGGGAATAGCTTCAATTTAACAATATCATTATCCACATCTTTCTTCTTTTCAATATCACACAAATCAACAAAGCTGTTTAGATGGGTAGCGGCATCTTCACTAGGAAGGCCGGAAAACAGATCTTTCATGACAAGATTCAGCAAAGCAGTATTAATTTCACAAGATTCAGCATCGGTAAGAGGAGCAATCGGAGTGCTAATAAAATCATTATTGTTGGTATTAGAAAAGCAACACAATTTAGTATTATCTTGAGCCATCGTGACAAACAATCCAACACACAAGCACACAAGAGGCGAGCAAAAAGAGACGAAGTAGAAAAGAGAAGGGGAACGGAAAAAGAGGGCGAATAAAATGGCAAGGGTGAAGTGGGGGAGAGGAAAACGAGAGGAAAATTACAAATAATGTAATGCGAGGGATAAGAGTTTGTGATGGGTACTTGGTATGTCTTGACTTGTGGTAGATCTCCCCGGCAACGGCGCCAGAAATCCTTCTTGCTACCTCTTGAGCAATGCGTTGGTTTTCCCTTGAAGAGGAAAGGGTTATGCAGCAAAGTAGCATAAGTATTTCCCTCAGTTTTTGAGAACCAAGGTATCAATCCAGTAGGAGACTACACGCAAGTCCCTCGTACCTACACAAACAAATAAGAACCTCGTAACCAATGCGATAAAGGGGTAGTCAATCCCTTCACGGTCACTTACGAGAGTGAGATCTGATAGAGATAATAATAAGATAAATATTTTTGGTATTTTTATGATATAGATTGAAAGTAAAGATTGCAAAATAAATGGCGCCAGAAATATCTAGTTGATGGGAGATTAATATAATAGAGAATAGAGTCGGGGGCCATAGGTTTCGCTAGTGGCTTCTATCAAGATAGCATAAGTATTACGGTGGGTGAACAAATTACTGTCGAGCAATTGATAGAAAAGTGCATAATTATGAGAATATCTAGGCATGATCATGTATATAGGCATCACGTCCATGACAAGTAGACCGAAACGATTCTGCATCTACTACTATTACTCCACACATCGACCACTATCCAGCATGCATCTAGAGTATTAAGTTCATAAGAACAGAGTAACGCATTAAGCAAGATGACATGATGTAGAGGGATAAAATCAAGCAATATGATATAAACCCCATCTTTTTATCCTCGATGGCAACAATACAATACGTGCCTTGCTGCCCCTGCTATCACTGGGAAAGGACACCGCAAGATTGAACCCAAAGCTAAGCACTTCTCCCATTGCAAGAAGATCAATCTAGTAGGCCAAACCAAACTGATAATTCGAAGAGACTTGCAAAGATAACCAATCATACATAAAAGATTTCAGAGAAGAATCAAATATTTTTCATAGATAAACTTGATCATAAACCCACAATTCATCGGATCTCGACAAACACACCGCAAAAAGAGTTACATCGAATAGATCTCCAAGAAGATCGAGGAGAACTTTGTATTGAAATCTAAAGAGAGAGAAGAAGCCAAGTAGCTAATAACTATGGACCCGAAGGTCTGAGGTAAACTACTCACACATCATCGGAGAGGCTATGGTGTTGACGTAGAAGCCCTTCATGATCGATTCCCCCTCCGACGGAGCTCCGGAAAAGGCCCCAAGATGGGATCTCTTGGGTACAGAAGGTTGCGGCAATGGAAATAGGGTTTCATGGTGCTCTTGGATGTTTTCGGGGTATATGGATATATATATATATAGGAGGAGGAAGTAGGTTGGTGGAGCTATGAGGGGCCCACGAGGGTGGGGGCGCGCGCGCCCAAGGGGGCAGGCACGCCTCCCTACCTTGTGGCCTCCTCGTTGGTTCTTGACGTCTACTCCAAATCCCCTGGATCATGTTTGTTCCAAAAATAACTCTCCCGAAGGTTTTATTCCGTTTGATATTCCTTTTCTGCGAAACACTGAAATAGGCAAAAAACAGCAATTTGCACTGGGCCTTGGGTTAGTAGGTTAGTCCCAAGAATAATATAAAAGTGTATAAATAAGTCCATTAACATCCAGAACAGATAATATAATAGCATGGAACAATCAAAAATTATAGATACGTTGGAGATGTATCAATTACTAACTACCTTATATGTGTTGCAGGGAAACAATGGGAAGCACTGAGGTTTACAAGATGGTACTAACTATTATACCTTTGCCCCATTTCGGATATAGAGAAGATATTTATGCACATCCTTGTTTTCAGTGTTCACTGATGATTACCTCTCAAACCACCTCTGTGGTCAGGAGGCGAGGAAAGTTTTCATACAACACCCATGCTTCAATATTGAAGTGTTCCTGAAGAGGTCGAAGGATGGACCGTCAATCATCCACAGACACTGACCTAAAGTTGCAAAGACCTTCAACATGAATGAAGGCTCAATATTCGCCTTCTGCTTCAGCAGTTTTCCAGATGAAATGCATCTCTCTATGTACCATCTATGATGCTAATTTTGAAAGGTTCTAAATGTTGCATGTGAAACTTGCTGCTGGTGCAGTTGTGTGATGGGGTAGCTGAGTGTTGAAGCTATATCATGTTGTACTCCGATGTATTTCAATTATGAAATCCTGCTTCCTTAATACGGAAATGGAATATATTATGTGCTTAATATGAATGTCAATTAGATTAGTAAATGGATTATTAATAATAGGGCAATTAGCCCGCTAATTGGCCAATTAGCTTGCTAATTGGGTTTTCCTATTGCAAATGGTTAATGAGAAAACACAATGGGCGATGACCTCAGGCAACGCACACAGTTTCTAGGAATAAACCATGTTGGATCAATGAATAATCACACACGACATTCTTTTTAAAACTGTTTGCGTTACGCCACCTTGCGCAAACATTTTCCTTGCAGCGACTGTGTGGGATGTATATACAAACAGAAACGTTTAGCGGGACTGACTGTGTGGGATGTACTTGTGATCGGAAACAATTTCACCGTATAATTGTATTTTTCGCACTATTGTACGTATTTTCGTATTTGAGCGCTCGCCGGTCGCACACGACCTCATTTTGCTGAGCGTGTGTGCCAGGAGAGCATATCCCCAACGCTTCCGAATGCCGTCATGGAAAGGGGTTAAAACCCGTTTGTTTAGGACCGACGCGCACGAGTGGGTGAACATCACTATGTTGATCATATCTACTATATGATTCACGCTCGACCTTTCGGTCTCAGTGTTCTGAGACCATATCTGCATATGCTAGGCTCGTCAAGTTTAGCCCGAGTATTCTGTGTGTGCAAAACTGGCTTGCACCCGTTGTATGTGAACGTAGAGCTTATCACACCCGATCATCACGTGGTGTCTCGGCACGATGAACTGTAGCAACGGTGCATACTTAGGGAGAACACTTATACCTTGAAATTTAGTGAGAGATCATCTTATAATGCTATCGCCGTACTAAGAAAAATAAGATGCATAAAGGATAAACATCACATGCAATCAATATAAGTGATATGATATGGCCATTATCATCTTGTGCCTTTGATCTCCATCTCCAAAGCACTGTCATGATCACCATCGTCGCCGGCTTGACACCTTGATCTCCATCATAGCATCGTTGTTGTCTCGCCAACTATTGCTTCTACGACTATTGCTACCGCTTGGTGATAAATTAAAGCAATTACATGGCGATTGCATTTCATACAATAAAGCAACAACCATATGGCTCCTGCCAGTTGCCGATAACTGTGTTACAAAACATGATCATCTCATACAACAATTTATATAATCACGTCTTGACCATATCACATCACAACATGCCTTGTAAAAACAAGTTAGACGTCATCTACTTTGTTGTTGCAAGTTTTACATGGCTGCTACGGGCTTCTAGCAAGAACCGTTCTTACCTACGCATCAAAAAACCACAACGCGGTATAGTGATTTCTTTTTGATCTTCAGAAAGAACCCTGTTCATTGAATCCAATTCAACTAAAGTTGGAGAAACTGACACTCGCCAGCCACATGTGTGCAAAGCATGTCGGTAGAACCAGTCTTATGAACGCGGTCATGTAATGTCGGTCCGGGCCGCTTCATCCAACAATACCGCCGAATCAAGAAACAACTAGTGACGGCAAGCAATATGTATATACCCACGCCCACAACTCCTCTGTGTTCTACTCGTGCATGTAATATCTACGCATAGACATGGCTCTGATGCCACTGTTGGGGAACGCGGTATTTCAAAAAATTGCCTACGATCACACAAGATCTATCTAGGAGATGCATAACAACGAGAGGGAAGAGTGTGTCCACTTACCCTGGTAGACCGAAAGCGGAAGCGTTAAGTAACACGGTTGATGTAGTCGAACGTCTTTGAGATCCAACCGATCAAGTACCAAACGCACGGCACCTCCGCGATCTGCACATGTTCATCTCGGTGACGCCCCTCGAACTCTAGATCCAGCTGAGGCCGATGGAGAGTTTCGTCAGCACGACGGTGTGTTGACGGTGATGATGAAGTTACCGATGCGGGGCTTCGCCTAAGCACTATCACAATATGACCGAGGTGGAAATCTATGGATGGGGGCACCGCACACGGCTAAGAGATCAACTTGTGTGTCTATGGGGTGCCCCCATCCCCCGTATATAAAGGAGGGGATGAGGGGGCTGGCCGGCCTCATGGTGCGCCCCCAAGGGGGGATTCCTACTCCTACTAGGACTAGGTTTCCCCCCTTTCCTAGTCCAACTAGGAGGGGGAGGAAGGGGAAGAGGAGAAGAAGGAAAGGGGGGCCGACCCCCCTTCCCAATTCCGATTGGGCTTGGGGGCGCGCCCCTCCTCTTGGACGCCTCCTCTCTCTTCCACTAAAGCCCATGTAGGCCCATTAAGCCCCCGGGGGGTTCCGGTAACCCCCGGTACTCCGGTATATGCCCGAACTCATCCGAAACCATTCTGGTGTCCAAACATAACCTTCCAATATATCAATCTTAATGTCTTGACCATTTCGAGACTCCTCGTCATGTCTGTGATCACATCCGGGACTCCGAACTACCTTCGGTACATCAAAATACATAAACTCATAATACCGATCGTCATCGAACGTTAAGCGTGCGAACCCTACGGGTTCGAGAACTATGTAGATATGACTAAGACTGATCTCCGGTCAATAACCAATAGCGGAACTTGGATGCTCACATTGGTACCTACATATTCTATGAAGATCTTTATCGGTCAAACCGCATAACAACATACGTTGTTCCCTTTGTCATCGGTATGTTACTTGCCCGAGATTCGATCGTCGGTATCATCATACCTAGTTCAATCTCATTACCGACAAGTCTCTTTACTCGTTCCGTAATGCATCATCCCATAACTAACACATTAGTCACATTGCTTGCAAGGCTTATAGTGATGTGCATTACCGAGAGGGCCTAGAGATACCTCTCCGACAATCGGAGTGACAAATCCTAATCTCGATCTTTGCCAACTCAACAAACACCATCAGAGACACCTGTAGAGCATCTTTATAATCACCCTGTTATGTTGTGGTGTTTGATAGCACACTAAGTGTTCCTCCGGTATTCGGGAGTTGCATAATCTCATAGTCATAGGAACATGTATAAGTTATGGAGAAAGCAATAGCAATAAACTAAACGATCAAACTGCTAAGCTAAAGGATGGGTCATGTCAATCACATCATTCTCTAATGATGTGATCCCGTTCATCAAATGACAACTCATGTCTATGGCTGGGAAACCTAACCATCTTTGATTAATGAGCTAGTCAAGTAGAGGCATACTAGTGACACTCTGTTTGTCTATGTATTCACACATGTACTAAGTTTCCGGTTAATACAATTCTAGCATGACTAATAAACATTTATCATGATATAAGGAAATATAAATAACAACTTTATTATTGCCTCTAGGGCATATTTCCTTCATCAAGGACCATGACGAGTTCCTCTAAAACATTCATGAACACCTACTTCTAGCATAATAGTGGGACACACTCTATTACAACTAGATGATAAACCATGTGTTGCGGAAGGAATTGGTTGCAGTATGCTTTCATCATATTTGATCATTCTGAACATGAATATTTGGATGAATAATATGAGAACTAAAACTAAAAACACACATGATTTATTGTATTTAATTAATTCAGGTGTTTTTCTCCCCATGTTTGCATGTTGAGATGGGTCTTTCCCATGCATGGTTTCATGATGAGGTGGCATGTGTGCATGTTGAGAGAAATATGTTAGTGGGGGTAACTATTTAGTTATAAAATATGGAACATGCCAAGCAATGGGTCCTAAGTGGAGATTGGGTATGCCTTCATCTTCATCACCTCTACTGTCCCTTCATCGATTATTATGCATTTCAAGCTTACTTGCTAGTATGAGTCATACATCATCACCATGCACATAGGTTCCTGTTTCATATTACCTCCAGCGTCCACCCAAGCTCACTTTCAACGTGTTTCATGTGAACAATCTTAAAGCATTCAATGCTAAACCACAAGCCTTATCGACGTCGTAGTGTTACACGAAGGATGTGTGATGTGGGCCACCGCTAAGGTCCTTTAGTCATGTCTGTTATGATGTGCACCAAGTGTTGGCGTAATGAATTAGTTGTGTCGCCACCGAAACCATATGGAAATATTTGGATGACTTCACTATGTCTTATCCAAAATATAAGCTCGAGGATAAGCTGCACACGTGAAAGGGGAATGATGTCATGCTAGTCCGCCACTATGGTGTCACACCCCCATATAAGCCAAGAGTGAAAACTTCCACCAACGACTTAGCCTCCTTATCTCCTTAGTTTCTTCATTGTCATGTTAGTGATTAATGTTTTCTAAAAGATAGGTTAGGAAAGTATCTTTAAGTTGGTGAGGTTATATCCTACATGTGGATGTGCAATTGAGTTTCCCTATGCAAAGGTATACCATATATGATATTTTTGTGAAGCGATTAGTAAACTATAGAAAAAGGAGGCTTGCTCTAAATCCCATCTCTATCATGTCTCTATCTTCGCAGGATCTTGACTCCAATTGGATGATAATATGAGAATTATTGATATATGCATAGAATTGTGTTGTAGGTCGTATCTAAATAAGATACCATTTCGTCCCCTCCCCTGATTAATTATAGACCACATAGAAAAAAATGATGCGGTGACCTAAGAAACATTGCCACAGTGGAGCATTGGGAGTAGCCTTATAACAGAATAACTCGATTGTTGTATGATTTTGGCTGAGTTATAGTTGTTTGCACAAATTCCTATGAAACTCATGTAATCCAAACAAAATGCAGGTTCATGTTGCAAACATAATTTATTCACTAAACCAACACATCCGGTTAAGCTCCATCAGTGTTAACAAAAATCTACTACCAATAGAAATACAACTATAGGCAGGGGTAAATGGCATAGTTTGATTTTCCTCTCATGTGTATGCACTTAAATCACCGGGAGTATTTCGTGAAGGAAATATGACCTAGAGGAAATAATAAAGTTGTTATTTTATATTTCCTTATTCATGATAAATGTTTATTATTCATGCTAGAATTGTATTGATCGGAAACCCAAATACATGTGTGAATACATAGACAAACACTGTGTCCCTAACGAGCCTCTACTTGACTAGCTCGTTGATCAAAGATGGTTAAGGTTTCCTAACCATGGACATGAGTTGTCAGTTGATAACGGGATCACGTCATTAGGAGAATGATGTGATGGACATGACCCATCCGTTAGCTTAGCATATTGATCATTCAGTTTTATTGCTATTGCTTTCTTCATGTCAAATACATATTTCTTCGACTATGCGATTATGCAACTCCCGGATACCGGAGGAATACCTTGTGTGCTGTCAAACATCACAACGTAACTGAGTGATTATAAATATGCTCTACAGGTATCTCCGAAGGTGTTTGTTGGGTTGGCATAGATCGAGATTAGGATTTGTCACTCCGAGTATCGGAGAGGTATCTTTGGGCCCTCTCGGTAATGCACATCATAAGAAGCCTTGCAAGCATAGTGACTAATGAGTTAGTTACAAGATGATGTATTACGGAACGAGTAAAGAGACTTGCCGGTAACGACTAACGAGATTGAACTAGATATGTGGATACCGACGATTGAATCTCGGGCAAGTAACATACCGATGACGGGAATAACATATGTTGTCATAATGGTTCGACCGATAAAGATCTTCGTAGAATATGTAGGAGCCAATATGAGCATCTAGGTTCCACTATTGGTTATTAACCGGAGAGGAGTCTCGGTCATGTCTACATAGTTCTCGAACCCGTAGGGTCCGCACGCTTAACGTTCGATGATGATTTAATTAGTATTATATGAGTTATGTGATTTGGTGACCGAATGTTGTTCGGAGTTCCAGATGAGATCACGGACATGACGAGGAGTATCGAAATGGTCGAGAGGTAAAGATTGATATATAGGACGATAGTATTCAGACACCAGAAGTGTTCCGAATAGTATCGGGTATTTATCGGAGTACCAGGGGGGTTTACCGGAACCCCCGCCCCCCCCCCCCCCCCGGGGGGGGGGAGATATGGGCTATATGGGCCATAGGAGGGGAGCACATCAGCCCACAAGGGGTGCCCCCCCAAGGAAGGAGGCCGAGTGGGAGAAGGGAAAGAGGGGGATCGCCCCCCCCCCCCTTTCCTTCTCTCCTTCCTCTTCCCTTTTCCCCCTCCGGCAAATATGGAAGGGGGGAGGCCGAATTGGGGAGGACCCCAAGTAGGATTCCTCCTACTTGGGGCGCACCCTTGCTGCTCCCCTCCCACTCCCACCTATATATATGTGGGGAGGGGCGCCTAGAACATAGAACAACAATTGTTAGTCGTGTGCGCCCCCCCTTCCACAGTTTACACCCACGGTCATAGTTTTGCGGTGCTTAGGTGAAGCCCTGCGAGAATCACTTCACCATCACCATCACCACACCGTCATGCCGAAGGAACTCATCTACTACCTCGACACCTTGCTGGATCAAGAAGGCGAGGGACGTCACCGAGCTGAACAAGTGCAGAACTCGGAGGTGTCGTACGTGCGGTGCTTGATCAGTCGAAGCTAGAAGAAGTTCGACTACATCAACCATGTTGTCAAACGCTTCCGCTTTCGGTCTACAAGGATACGTGGACACACTCTCCCCCCTCGTTCCTATGCATCTCCTAGATAGATCTTGCGTGAGCGTAGGATTTTTTTGAAATTGCATGCTATGTTTCCCAACATTTCGTGCTGACTGTAAATAGAACATAGAAGAAGCCAAGCAACAATATTTTGAGTCCCAAGTGGAGACTGGGTATGCCTCGTCTTCATAGCATCTATTGTCCCTTCATCATTGATTCTGCCCTTGCAAGCTTGTTTGCTAGTACGAGTCTTACATGATCACCGTGCACGTAGGATCCCATCATATTACCTCTAGCGTCCACACAAGCTCACCTTCGTCGTATTTCATGTGAACAATCTTAAAGCATTCAATGCTAAACCACCCCAAGCCTTACCGACGTCGGTAGTGTTATAGGACGGATGTGTCATGTGGTCCACCACCAAGGTCCATCAGTCACGTCTGCTATGGCGTGCACCAAGTCCTGGCGTAATGGATTAGTTGTGCTGCCAGCGAAACCACATGGAAAGATCTTGATGACTTCACTATGTGTTATCCAAAATATAAGCTTGAGGACAAGCTCGCGTGTAAAAGGGGAATGATCTCATGCCATGCTGTCACTATGGTGTCACACCCTGGTATAAGCTAAGAGTAAACACTTGCACCAACGGATTAGCCTCATGTTAGCAATAAACTTTTTCTAAAAGATAAGTTAGGTTAATGAGGTTATCTCCGACATGTGAATCTAGAACTGAGTTGTCCTATGCCAAGGCACTGTCATATATGATATTTTCTTGAAGCAACCATTAAACTGGAAAAGGAAGCCTTCCTCTAAATCCCTCTCTTATCATGTTTTCATCTCCGCATGACCTTGACTCTAAGTGGATGACAATATCAGAATTATATATATATATATATATATATATATATATATATATATATATATATAGTGATACTATTCATCATCCAGGGTGCAGAATAAGTTATTCTTCACCCGAGGTAATCTTACGATCATTTCATAATTAAATTACGTTTGGAATTCAAATAGTTACATTTCTATTGATTCATTACGTAAAATTTCGCACAAAAAAATTAAAATATAAGTCATAAGACAATTTTTTTTACAGTTTATGTGTATTTTAGACTATGTTTTTAGAATTAGGTGTGTAGGGTGTAGAAGGTGTCCATAATAAGAGACTGTTTCATCCGCATAACACGCCACATAGATAAAAACCTGACATGGCGACCTAAGAACACCGTCATGGTGAAGCATTGGGAGCAGCCTTATAGCAGAACAACTGGATAAATTGTTATACGATTTTTGGTTGAGTTAGAGTCATTTGCGCAAATTTCTGTGGAACTCGTCTAATCCAAACAAAATGCAGATTCACGTTGCAAACATTTTTCTTTTTCTTTTTTGAGAACCAAACAAAATTTACTCACTACACAAACACTTCTGGTTAAGCTCCACCAGTGTTAAATCTACTACTGGTGGAAATACAGGTGTAGCCAGGCAGGGTGAATGGCAGTTTGTTTTTCCTCTTGTGCGTACACACTTAAATCCTCGGTAGTATTTGGTTGTGACTGTAAATTAGTTGTTGTTTTTTGTGAGGAAGGGCTGCCTGTATACTTGGTGTCATTAGCTTTTGGGTAGCTGTAGTAAATAGTGTTAGAAATTTAGTTGAGAAGGTGACACGATAGATGAGCATACGGCGACATATGTGAGACGCAGTTACTCTGAAATGTTACTGTCAAGGACGGTTGTGTTTATTATTATCTTTCTTTGCATGACGTGCAGGTGAACGGACGTTAACTGAAACGCGCCCAGTCCAGACGTTTCAGCGCTCGCACCAATTAACATTACGGAGCAGTGATTGATTGATTCAAGATTTAGCAGCCATTGAATTCTCAGTAATAAGATGTCAAAAAATCTCAGTAAGAAAATAATAATATTATAGTATTACTGTAGAATAATAAATATTACTAATACTGGTGGAGTAATACTATTCCTTTGTTCACAACGGCGTCCCATATATAGCTGTCATCCATCCCCCGGCCCTGATCCTCCTCGCCGCGCTCGCTTGCGTCCCCGTCTCGCAAAAATTCAACATTTTTCTCCGCTCTTTAATTTCTCGTGGCTAGCTGCTTCCTTCCTGCGACCGAGTGCCAGTCGTCGGAGAAGAAGAGAAGGGGTCGATGGCGAGCAAGTCCGGCAGCGGTGTGGCGGACGATGGCAGCTACGAGTACGAGGAGGAGTCGGTGCAGACCGCCCGCGGGATGAAGCTCTTCACCTGCAGATGGCTCCCCCCCAAGGGCCAGATAGTCAAGGCCCTCGTCTTCCTCTGCCATGGTACGTACGCGCTTCCTTCCTTCCTCCTCGCCGCTCTAATGGCGAATGATCCAACTAACTAACTAACCACCCAACATCCATGCGTGCGTGCAGGGTACGCGGTGGAGTGCAGCGTGACGATGCGGGGGACGGGGGTGCGGCTGGCGCAGGCCGGGTACGCGGTGTACGGGGTGGACTACGAGGGCCACGGCAAGTCGGAGGGGCTCCAGGGCTACATCCCCTCCTTCGACCTCCTCGTCAGCGACACCGACGCCTTCTTCACCGCCGTCGTCGCCTCCACCGCCAACACGGACCTCCCCCGCTTCATCCTGGGCGAGTCCATGGGCGGCGCCGTGGCGCTGCTCCTCCACCGGATGCGCCCGGCGTACTGGACCGGCGCCGTCCTGGTCGCCCCCATGTGCAAGGTACGCGTGCATGCTTACCTACTACTCCTCCGGCCGGCCTCCAAATCTTCTTACAGAGTCCAGACTACACGATCGAGACGGAAACGAGATGCATGCACGCACGCACGCACGATCAATCCGGCCGCGTATGCAAGCCAGTTGCCGTCATCATTTGACTTTTGACCGGGTGGATCGAGATGGCGCCCCGCGTGCGGCCAGGCCGTTAGTGATTTCGCACTTGTTTACTTCAATCCATTCCAATCCATGCCGGAGCAGTTGACCCGGCCGGCCATTCAGGCTTCTCGCCCGATAACGACACATATTCTAGTACTAGTAGTAGTATAGTATCTATCTTTGTTGATCGATGAATATTTGCTTTCATTAATTTGGACCAATTCAAAGTACGTAAAACTAATTAAGGCTGGGGTATTTCAGATCGCTGATGAGATGCGGCCGCATCCGGTGGTGGTGAGCGTCCTCAAGCTGATGACCAACATCATCCCCACGTGGAAGATCGTGCCGACCACGGACGTCATCGACGCCGCCTACAGGATGCAGGAGAAGCGCGACGAGATCAGGAACAACCCCCACTGCTACCAGGGCAAGCCGCGCCTCAAGACCGCCTACGAGCTCCTCAAAGTCAGCCTCAACCTCGAGAACAACGTACTCTCAAAGGTGCTACTAATTATCTCTTCTTCTTTTTTGCAAACATGTTCTAACTTCTTTATACATCGATTATATATAGACATGTTGTAGTGTTCACTCATTTCAATCTTTATCTAGTCCATGTTCGAATATTCAAAAACATTATATATTTGTGAATGGAGGGAGCACTTAATTACTAAAGCAAAAAAGGATTCCCTTTGTCTCCGCATATAATATTCCATGGAGTATATATCAACTAGCTAGCACGCTTGCAGAGGGAGAGAGATATGTTTGATAAATGAATATTGAGTAGAATATATATTTCTTAATGGTAATGTGCCCGTATCTACACATCTCGATCGATCTCTTTTTCTCCAATTAAACTCAGGAGGCTGATTTGCTCGTGTGACGTCCCTGTTCGGTTAGTTGGGTCTGGCTTCTAAAGCATACTCTCTCTACGTCTCACGCCTCTTCTCTGTTTAGATCACACTCGAGGTATTTATCTCGTGAGTGGCCCGTTCAATGAATTCCAGTTAGTAGCAGCCTGATGAGTATATATCACATAACAACGACTTTTCCCTCATCTTCCGAGATAGATATATACTCATAAGCTCCTAACTATAATTAGCTCTGTAAGCAACAAGAGTGATGCTGATGGATGGATCGTGCATATGTATGCAGGTGTCGTTGCCGTTCCTTATCGTTCACGGAGGCGACGACAAGGTGACGGACCCGTCGGTGAGCGATCTCCTCTACCGGTCGGCGGTGAGCCAGGACAAGAAGCTCAACCTTTACCCGGGCATGTGGCACGCCCTCACCTCCGGCGAGAGCCCCGAAAACATCCACACCGTCTTCCAAGATATCATCGCATGGCTCGACCAAAGATCATCCCTGAAATCATCATCGTCGGCGGCCGCCTTGGACTTGTCATCGGAGATGGAACAGAAGGCCAAGCACGATGAGCAGAATTTCGACAAGCAATAGCACGAAAGCTAATGACAATGAGCAGCTGTAGGCATGGTTAAGTACAGCTGGGACTTGGAATCATATCAGATAACTGGCTGGCTACAAGTGTGGTGTATTAATTCATTATTGTACTAACTTGCTAGCTAGTTCGTCAATTTCTGTCTTCTTGTAAACCAGCATACCATGCAACCTGGATCTTTCAAAGATATATCATATAGCAGTGCTATTTCAGTTTTACAGAATATCTTCATCATCATATTTAAATCTGACTTGCATAACGCCCCCGCGTTGCTATCGATTCACAAAAATGATTCAGTTGTATTGGATTAGCAATGTATAACTAGCACGTGCAACACTGTGGGGAAGAAGCTCAATCAAGCAACCAACACCACACTTGTCTAATTGCGTCAGCGATGGAAGCACCAATGAAAGATATGATTTTTCTCTATCTTCAAACTAAGAGTCTAGCAGTTTCAAGATAGATGAGGGGGACAGGGATGGAGTGGGGTAGTAAACTCACCAATCATCACCAACTCCAATTTATAAGATACCATAGTAGAGATAATCAAAGGCAAAGGTACTTGATGGCGTTGAGGAGCAGTCATGGATCTGAG
This sequence comes from Triticum monococcum, assembly GCA_034509565.1. Classification (NCBI taxonomy): domain Eukaryota; kingdom Viridiplantae; phylum Streptophyta; class Magnoliopsida; order Poales; family Poaceae; genus Triticum; species Triticum monococcum. The sequence continues at coordinate 355,712,784 of CM067845.1, read as the reverse complement.
CACTTTTTTTTTATTTCTGCGCAGTTTTCTCTCTTTCTTTTTTGTGAGTTGTCTCTACTATTTTTCATCGGTTTTTTTTCCTTCAGTGTTGTCTTTCTTTTTCTGCTTGTTATTTTGTATATTTACTTTTTTGTATATGTAGTTTTCTTTTTCATTTTCCATATACATTTCAATTTTTTTAAAATACATGTTGAACATTTTACATATATCTGTTGAATATTTTTTAGAAACATGTTGAAGATTTTAGAAATACATGTTGAACATTTGCAACAATGAATATATTTAAACACACGTCTGAAATTTTTCCAAAAATGTCATGAACATTTTTAAAATACATGCAACCATTTTTTATGTGTTGCAACATTTACTTAAAATGGCACAATTTTTTTTTATAAGTTATGAATTTTTTCCTACATTTGCACGACCTAATTTTTAAATTTCATTAACATTTCTGTAAAAGGTAATAAAAAATTTGATTACAAAAATATTTTATAAATGGCCTAAACATTTTTTGAATGTATGATCATTTTTTCTACAAATTAACAAACACTTCTTAATTTTCATGAAAATTTTAAATAGATGTATGAACTAATGACCATTTTTTATAAGTCACAGACCTTTTTTTATAATTGTACGAACAGTTTTAAAAGTTGGGTTAACAATTTTTTACATTTCATGAACATTTTTTAGTGTGAGTTGTAAGTAGATTTTTCTAATGCATGTTAGCAAATAAATCTGCCCAAATCTACAACTCTTGTCACAAACTATATCTGTAGCACGGCATAAACAGTTTGAAACTATATATTTGTGCACTTTTGGTTTTCACCAATTGGCCCAGACACATCAATGGTCTTGTTCCATGTCGCCCTTGCATAGGGACCTCCTATGTGCTGGGCGCTGCTAGGTATCGCTCGTAGCGACCGCTACAGCTCGCGTTGCTCGCGCCAGCTGGGACTGACTGGCGAAGTGAGCTTGAACAGAGTTAGTAGAGAGAGCCCATGTCTGTTTTATTTCTCATTTCGTATTTTTATTTTTTGTCGGTTTAATTTTTACTTAATTTTTTTAGAAATTTTGCCAATTAAACAAAATTCATGCTAATTCAAAAAATATGTAAATTTGAAAATGTTCATAAATTCAAGAAAATTTTCATGAATTCGGCAAAATGTTTCTGAACTCAATTTCTTTTGCATATTCAGAAGATATCATATACTCAGTGGAAGTTTGCGAATTTCAAAATGTTTTCGTCAATTCAAATATTATTGGCAATTTCAAGAAAATAATTATGAATTTAGAAAAAAAATCTAGATTTTAAAAATCGGTGAATTTGAATATGTTTGTGAATAAAAAATATTTGTGAATTAAGAAAAAATTATGAATTAAACACAATATTAATTCAACAAGTTCTCCTATTTTAAAAATGTCATGAATTAAAAAATTGTTTCTGAGTTCCAAATTTATTTATGATTTCTTCCAAGATAATGAAAAACACGGATATTTTTATTTTATTTTATGAACATTATTAAACTTGTGAACGATTTATGAATTTCCAAACAATTTATTAGAAAACACGAACATTTTCGAAATTGTGAACAATTTTTAAAATTTCAAACAGTTTTTTATAAACGCGAGAAATGTTCGAAATCATTAATATTTACTAATGAACAGAATATTTAAAAAATGTAAATATTTTTTATATTTATGAATATAACTAAAGAAAGGGAAAAAAGAAGCAGAAAAACTAAAAAGAAAAGAAAAGATGAAAAAATATAAAAAGGGGGAAGCCCATGAAAAGAAGTTTCCTTTTTTCTAAATAAAATGAAAAGAAATTTCCTAAAACCTGTCGTCACTTCACCCCAAGGGTTCGACGCTTGCTTAGCTACGGTTATCAATGGGCCAGCCCCTCTTCCAAACCATGTGGGAGATTCAAAGCCCAACCCTTACAACGAGCGATACAGCTGAACTCTTATGCGAAACAACTGAACTAGCACGAGCTAGTGGATCTTCTCAATGGTAGACACATTATCGCATGTTTCATTTGTAAGATTGGATGTCGCACACAGGGCCATCTGGTGGGCCCGTCTAATGGCAATTCATGATAAGATTTTTCAAAGCCCGTCAGCCACACATGTATTTATAAGCAGATTCTTTGATGAACTAAATATGGAGCAGGTGAAGAGTTCTTTTACTACTGTAGTTTTGGACAAAACAATGGTGAGACTGGAGCCACCCCCACCAGGTGTTATGAAAATACATGTGGATACGACCACGGCAAGAAATCATGTGATGGGTGCGTCGGCGGCTGTATGTCGAGATGAAGAAGGAAAATATATGGAAGCTCCGCTTTGGTAATTTATGGCATACATGATGCAGCTACACTGGAAGCTATTGCGTGTCGACATGCTTTATCTCTAGTAGAAGAACTCCAAAAAAAATTGTAGCCTCAGATTCGAAACAGATTGTCAAGAACATAGAGTTAGGAAGTCAAGGATCATATGGGAACATTATTAGAGAGATTAATAGTAGGTCTCAACTGTTTAATTGTAATTTTTTCTTTTGAAGGCCGATCTGCTAATAACGATGCCGATGGGTTAGCAAAGTTTTCGCATTCTCTCGACCAAGGGTGACACGTCTAGTTTGTCCAACCACAAGAACCCTTTTCTATTCCACATCATGTGGAATTTAAGCAATAAAACTTGGTGATACCCCTTGAAAAAGTACAACGAGTAATACATAGCATTTTCTTTATATGCCGCCCATTGTGTCCAACCACAGAGGGACGCATAGGGCAACCGAACTAGGCCAGCCCATTACCGATTGGAGCGACGGGTTGCAGCAAGGTACTGTAGTGATGTTGCATTTCTAAATTATTTGCATTTTATCCCTCAAAAAGAATTATTTGCATTTTATGAAAAACACGTGCAGTTTTTCTGAAAATATGAACAAAATTCAAATTACATACAATTTTTAACAAACATGAAAAAAGTCTGAGTTTTCAAAAACCCTAACAAAAATTGAAAAACTGAGCACATTTTCTAATTGCCCAACTTTTTATATTATTTTAATTCTTTTAAAATTATCACTAGTAAATACTAGACATTTTTGGAATAAGTGAACAATTTTAGAAACATTTAACATTTCTTAGAAAAATGATCTATTTTTAGAAAACTTGAACAAAAAATTGGTATTCAGAATATTTTTCTAAAGCTAACATTTTTTTAATTGGAACAAATTCCGAACCTTTTTTAGAAACATGGTCAATTTTTTAAAAATGTGATCAAAAAATTGAAAATCAGGCAAAATTCTGAAGTGAGGATTTTTTGAAATTTTGATCAAATTTTGAAGATCTTGTTTTTTCCAAAAAATATTAATATCTGAAAATATTTAATAAAGTTAAAAATAAAAAGGAGAAATAAAACAGCAGGAAGCAAAAATCCAGTATAAAACACCAACATTAAAAAAATGTTGAAAAACCTTTAAGAAGGTTCCAATCACCGGTAGAAAATAGTAAAAAAGTTTGTGCTAAACTACCTAATGGTCTAGCCATTCCATCTCTCTCTCGTCCTTTTGGGAAGGGACGACAGTTTGACGCACCGAGCGTCGAATAGTAAATTCCCATTGCATCTCGTCAATGTTATGTCTCACTACCAAATTGAAGGGGGAGCGTGGCCTCAAGGCTTCCACTTAGTGGGCTGGACCAATGTAGCGTGGTTTTGGGAAGCTCTTATGAGCCGTTATAGACCAGTTTTAGAACCTTTTGCATGTTTGTCTTTCATTTTTCATCGGTTTTTCATTTTTCATCATTATTCCCTATTTGTTATTTTGTGCATTTTTATTTTTTGTTTTTGTTGTTTTCGTTATTTTTATCTTACTTTTCATATACATCAAAAATACATGTTGAACATTTTACACGTACACGGTACACGTTAAACATTTTACAAATACAAGTTGAATATTTATTCTGATACTTGTCGAAAAATTGCAAATGCACATTGAACATATTTTTTAATATACAATGGACATTTTTAAATAGGTGCCCAGGATAGTTTTTCTAAAGATATGGAAACATTTTTTATGGGTTGCAATTTTTTAAATTGACAATTATAATTTCCGAACGACCTGTTTGTTGGGACAGATCCGAATGATAAGTTACCAACTCAGCTAGGTATTCTTTCCGCTGTGCTTTTCTCGTCTCTTTTGTCCTGATTTTTTCACCCCCTCCCTTGTCTATTTCTATCCCATTTTTCTCTTTGTATATTGTCCCAATTTTTCTACCCCCGGTCTACCTCTGTCTCGATTTTTTTTCTTTGTATACAATTCAACAAAAATTACTCGCTGAGAGGAGAAAAAAAGAGGTGTACATTGGAATCGAACACAACATCTCGTTGTATAGGATCAACCAACCCTAATAACCAAATCAACCCACATTGATTTGTGCTAGAAAACTAAAAATTAATCTATTTAAGCTTGGTTTTCTACCGTATTAGAATATAATTTTCTTCATTTCTTTTCATTGGATTCCCTTGTGTTTCATCGGCGTTCTATTCATGTGATGGAAGTAGGCATCACTACTGCAAGATGCTGCAAACGCGACACTACAATCAGAGACCCTTCGACGAAACTGTGTGCGATGCATTAATCGCAAACGGTGATGTAAAAAAACTGTCAAAAAAGATGCAAAACGTTTGCGATGGCGGATACATCAAACACGGTTCAGATTTTACTTGCGTGTGCGATGCTTGGCATACGGTTCAGTTCAATGAACTATTTGCGATGAGGCAGAACAACAGAAACGGGCAGCCAGATAAAGGTGTGTGTGATGTACAACATACAGTCATTGTTGAGGAAATCGTTAACTGGTAACTGCTCGGTCGGCTGGTGAGTAGGGGATTAATAGGCTAATCGGCAAGTTAATCGTCCATTTAATCAATTAATCGGACGATTTATCGGTAATCGGCTACTCGGGGACCCTATGAGTAGGGATTAATCGGCAAGTTAACTGGTTAATCGGATGAATTCTTGAACAGGGCATACAGTTCACTCAGATACATTATTTGTGATGAGGCGGAACAACAGAAATGGGCAGCCAGATCAAGGTGTGTGCGATATATGGCATACAGTTCACCCAGATGAACTATTTGTGATTAGGCAACACAAAAAAACGGTTAGTCAGATCAAGGTGTGTGCGATATACAGCATACGGTTCACTCGGATGAACTGTTTTCGATTAGAAAACACAACATAAACGGTTCAGCCAGATAAAGGTGTGTGCAATGGAGGGCATGCAGTTTATTCCGATAAATTGTTTGTGTTGACCCAAGAGAACAGAAACGTTTCATGTAAACAAGATGTGTGTGATACGCGACAAACATCCAATTACATAGGTGGGTAGCACACACATGACACTAATCCTATAAAATACTAAAACAATACTTTTGTGCTAGAAAATAAATTTTAAAATAAAGGGACAATTCCATTTCTCCCCCTAACTTGAGCCCACACCTGGCATTTGCCCCTAAATTTTGAGTATGCTAAAAAATACCCCTCTTCCATCAAGTGTCCTTATAGAAATGCCCCTCTATACAATTTCCGTCTAGTCAAAGGCCTTTGACCGTCTCTGAGACATTTTTCAGACATTTTTGCCCCTTCAGACAGATGGGACCACATGTTGTTGTTTCTTTATTATGTAAAACGTTATTTACTAGATTATTGGAAGGGGGCCCGCTGACCTCAGCGTCTAAAATACTAACTACTATATATTGGTTAAGAACTAGTAATTGTGTTTAGCCCTAATTTAACCTCACACGGGCACATCCGGCGAGTGTGCAGCACGCCGGCGACGCACCAGATGGCACGGGAGCACGCAAGGAGGGGGGGGGGGGCTCAAGGAGCGCTTGAGCTCAATGGGGCTACGACGGACTAGTGAAGCACGATAGTAGGATGCGGGACCTTCACAGACCACGACAACCGCGATCTCCGTCGGCGGCGAGCGGCGGCGCTAGGTGGGGTGGCGCTATCTGGCTCGGGCAGGCTCTGGAAAGAGGGCAAAATGGCCAAGGGATCACCAGGAACTCGAGGACATGCTCAGACGAGGAAGGGCGAGCATAGCCGAGGAGATCAGGGCACGGCGGAGCACCATCGGGAGCGGAGAAGATGAACACCATGGTGACGATTTGTAGCACCTCCGTTCAATTCATTCAGAGGTAACATTCTCTAGGTAGAGGCGAACTTAACAGGTGTGTTTTCTGAGCTTCGAGTTGACTCTGGCCGTGAACTACGCCGGCGACGGCATGTATGGATGGACAAGGGAGGACTGAGCCTAGGTGGTTGCATGGACTTTCGGCACAAAACGGGCGCGCACGAGCAGGAGATGATGTGGAGAAGGTTGCTGCAGCGCCCTTCTGCTGCCCGCTGCTACTGCTCGCCGGCGGCGAGCTACCACGGTTGCGTCCAGAGAGAGAGGAGAGGAGGGAGAGAGGGAGAGTTTTTTTTCTCTTTTTGGGTCCCACATGTAAGTTGCAGAGAGAGTTTTTGTTTTATTTTTTTGGGTTGGGCACTATATGTAAATGACAAATGGAGGTAGGGGCAAGAACGTCCAAGGAATTTTTCACAGACGGTCAAAGGCCCTTGACCAGACGGAAACGGCATGGAGGGGCATTTCTATAAGGACACTTGACGGAAGAGGGGTATTTTTGAGCATACTCTAAATTTAGGGGCAAATGCCAGGTGTGGTCTCAAGTTAGGGGGAGAAATGGAATTGTCCCTAAAATAAAACGAAAATAAAATTAGATGTGCTACTGGATGCACAACTATTTATGTGACCATTTGCAAAAAGAATCAAATTAAAAGCTATTTTCAAACAAAAGATATTGGTAATCTAGTGTTTGAATGAAATTCATGAATTCAAATATAAAATTTGCAAACATGGTAAAACTTTGCATCTACAAAAACTTCATAAAATTGTTAACCTAATGCAAAAAGAATCACCTAAAAACATTAAATATTGTAGGAGATATTGCAATTCTAAAACAGTAACCAATTATGTTTAAAAACAGAAACTAAAAAAACAGAAAAACTATTGATCGGGGGATGGGCTACGTGGCGCAAACCTATTTGGCTAGAGGGGGTGTGCATGCGAGGGAAAGGAGCGTTAACCGAAGACTAACCGAAAACGATTCGGTAAAATAAAAAAACGTGGATCTATCATAGTCCTTTCAATAAGTAAGAGGGATGTTTCCCCAGCAGAACAACTTCGCCGGCAGAAAATAAAATACCTTACTTATCGATGGTGATGACGATGGCGACAATTTCCCCTTCCTGTAGGGATGTTCCCCCGGCAGAACAGCTCTACCGGAGCCTAGATTGGTTCTTCCCAGGTTCCGCCTCGAGACGGCGGTGCTTCGTCCCGAAAGCTTCCTCTCGATTTTTTCCAGGTTAAAACACACCATATAGCCAAAGATGGGCACCGGAGGCCTGCCAGGGGGGCCACAAGGTCGGGGGCACGCCCAGGGGGGTAGGGCGCGCCCTCCACCCTTGTGGCTGGCTGGTAGCCCCCCTCTGGTACTTTCTTCGCCCAATATTTTTTATATATTCCAAAAATAAGCTCCGTGAAGTTTCAGGACTTTTGGAGTTGTGTAGAATAGGTCTCTAATATTTGCTCCTTTTCCAGTCCAGAATTCCAGCTGCCAGCATTCTCCCTCTTCATGTAAACCTTATAAAATAAGATAGAAAGGCATAAGTATTGTGATATAATGTGTAATAACAACCCATAATGCAATAAATATCAATATAAAAGCATGATGCAAAATGGACGTATCAGCTCCCCCAAGCTTAGACCTCGCTTGTCTTCAAGCGAAAGCAGATATCGATAAATATGTCCACATGTTTAGAGACAGAGGTGTCGATAAAAACAAAATACGGATATGTGGGCGTCATGATCATCTTTAGAACAACAACATATAATGCCATATAATTTCTTCTACTAAAGTAACAATTCATTCACAAGATAGAGTATGAATCAGAAACTTCATTGAAAACTAACAAACTATGATCTCAGTCATTGAAGCAATTGCAATTTAACATAACATCGGAAAGAGTCAATTAAAGAGCTTTTCAGCAAGTCCACATACTCAACTATCATTTAGTCTTTCACAATTGCTAACACTCATGCGATACTTATGGGTTCAAAGCTTCAGCCGGACACAGAGAAAGATAGGGGCTTATAGTTTCGCCTCCCAACCTTTTGTTGGGGAACGTAGCATGCAATTTCAAAAAAATTCCTATGATCACGCAAGATCTATCTAGGAGATGCATAGCAACGAGAGGGGAGAGTGTGTCCACGTACCCTGGTAGACCGAAACCGAAAGCGTTAGGTTAACGCGGTTGATGTAGTTGAATGTCTTCACGATCCAACCGATACAAGTACAAAACGTACGACACCTCCGTGTTCAGCACATGTTCAGCTCGATGGCGTTCCTCGAACTCTTGATCCAGCAGCCGGTCGAGGGAGAGTTCCGTCAGCACGACGGCATGGTGACGGTGATGGTGATGTGATCCGTGCAGGGCTTCGCCTAAGCACTACGACGCTATGACTGGAGGAGTAAACTGTGGAGGGGGGCACCGCACATGGCTAAGAGAACTATTGGTGTGCCTTTGGGGCGCCCCCACCCCCGTATATAAAGGAGGGGAGGAGGAGGCCGGCCAGGGGGCGCGCGCCATGGGGGGGAGTCCTACTAGGAGTAGGTTTCGCCCCCCTTTTCCTTTCTTCCACCAAAGGGAAAAGGAAGGAGAGGGAGAGGGAAAGGGAAAGGGGGGCCGCGCCCCTCCTCCTTAGGCCCATGTAGGCCCAACACTTCCCCGAGGGGTTCCGGTAACCCCTCGGTACTCCGGAAAAATACCCGAATCACTCGGAACCATTCCGATGCCCGAATACTACCTTCCAATATATGAATCTTTACCTCTCGAAAATTTCGATAATCCTCGTCATGTCCGTGATCTCATCTGGGACTCTGGACAAACTCTGGTCACCAAAACACACAACTCATAATACAGATCGTCACCGAACATTGAGCATGCGGACCCTACGGGTTCGAGAACTATGTAGACATGACCGAGACACATCTCCGATCAATAACCAACAACGGAACCTGGATGCTCATATTGGTTCCTACATATTATTCGAAGATCTTTATCGGTCAAACCGCATAACAGCATACATCATTCCCTTTGTCATTGGTATGTTACTTGCCCGAGATTCGATCGTCGGTATTATCATACCTAGTTCAATCTCGTTACCAGCAAGTCTCTTTACTCGTTCCGTAATGCATCATCCCGCAACTAACTCATTAGTCACATTGCTTGCAAGGCTTATAGTGATGTGCATTACCGAGAGGGCCCAGAGATACCTCTTCGATACACGGAGTGACAAATCCTAACCTTGATCTATGCCAACCCAACATACACCTCCGAAGACACCTGTAGAGCATCTTTATAATCACCCAGTTAAATTGTGACATTTGATAGCACACAAGGTGTTCCTCCGGTATTCGGGAGTTGCATAATCTCATAGTCAGAGGAATATGTATAAGTCATGAAGAAGGCAATAGCAATAAAACTAAACAATCATAATGCTAAGCTAACGGATGAGTCCTGTCCATCACATCATTCTCTAATGATGTGATCCCGTTCTCAAATGACAACACATGTCTATGGTCAGGAAACCTAACCATCTTTGATTAACGAGCCAGTCAAGTAGAGGCATACTAGGGACACTCTGTTTGTCTATGTATTCACAAATATACTAAGTTTCCGGTTAATACAATTCTAGCATGAATAATAAACATTTATCATGATATAAGGAAATATAAATAACAACTTTATTATTGCCTCTAGGGCATATTTCCTCCAGTCTCCCACTTGCACTAGAGTCAATAATTTAGATTACATAGAAATGATTCTAACACCCATGGAGTCTTGGTGCTGATCATGTTTTGCTCGTGGAAGAGGCTTAGTCAATGAGTCTGCAACATTCAGATCCGTATGTATCTTGCAAATCTCTATGTCTCCCTCCTTGACTTGATCGTGGATGGAATTGAAGTGTCTCTTGATGTGTTTGGTTCTCTTGTGAAATCTGAATTCCTTCGGCAATGCAATTGCTCCAGTATTGTCACAAAAGATTTTCATTGGACCCGATGCACTAGGTATTACACCTAGATCGGATATGAACTTCTTCATCTAGACTCCTTCATCTGATGCTTCCGAAATAGCTATGTACTCCGCTTCACACGTAGATCCCGCCATGACGCTCCGCTTGGAACTGCACCAACTTACAGCTCCACCATTCAATATAAATACGTATCCGGTTTGCGACTTAGAGTCATCCGGATCAGTGTCAAAGCTTGCATCGATGTAACCATTTACGACAAGTTCTTCGTCACCTCCATAAACGAGAAACATATCCGTAGTCCTTTTCAGGTGTTTTAGGATGTTCTTGACTGCTATCCAGTGCTCCACTCCTGGATTACTTTGGTACCTGATGTCGCTTGAAGCTACATCGGTATTTCCCTAAAGAGGAAGGGATGATGGAGCACAGTGGCGATAGGTATTTCCCTAAGATGTGAAACCAAGGTTATCTTGCGTGTAGGAGAACGAAGCAACCCAACGTAAAACATCACCCACACACAAATAACAACTTCTCGCAATCCCCTCATGTTAAAGGGTTGTCAATCCCTTCCGGGGTACGGCGCCTCAAGATAGGCAAATGGACGTGAGGTAAATTTGTAGTAGATTGATAGATCGAATACCAAATAAAATAAATAAGAATAAATTGCAGCAAGGTATTTTTGGGTTTTTGGTTTAGTAGATCTGAAAATAAAAGCAAAGGAAAATAGATTGCAAAGGCAAATAATATAAGAAAGAGACTCGAGGGCCGTAGGTTTCACTAGTGGCTTCTCTCGAAAAAAATAGCACATGGTGGGTGAACAAATTACAGTTGGGGAGTTGATAGAACTTCAAATACCCATGATGATATCCAGGCAATGATCATTACATAGGCATCACGTCCAATATTAGTAGACCGACTCCTGCCTGCATCTACTACTATTACTCCACACATCGACCGCTATCCAGCATGCATCTAGTGTATTAAGTTCATGGAGAAATGGAGTAATGCAATAAGAACGATGACATGATGTAGACAAGATCTATCTATGTAGAGATAGACCCCATCATTTTATCCTTAGTAGCAACAATACATACGTGTCGGCTCCCCTTCTGTCACTGGGATCAAGCACCGTAAGATCGAACCGACTACAAAGCACCTCTTCCCATTGCAAGATAAATAGATAAAGTTGGCCAAACAAAACCGAAATATCGAAGAAGAAATATGAGGCTATAAGAAATCATGCATAAAAGAGATCAAAGAAACTCAAATACTTTCATGGATATACAAAGAGATAGATCTGATCATAAACTCAAAGTTCATCGGATCCCAACAAACACACCGCAAAAGAGTTACATCATATGGATCTCCAATAGACCATTGTATTGAGAATCAAGAGAGAGAGAGAGAGAGAGAGAGGGAGGGGGAGAGAGAGAGGAAGCCATCTAGCTACTAACTACGGACCCGAAGGTCTACAAAGAACTACTCAAGCATCATCGGAGAGGCACCAATGGAGGTGGTGAACCCCATCCGAGATGGTGTCTAGATTGGATCTAGTGGTTCTGGACTCTGCGGCGGCTGGATCAATATTTCGTCAACTTTCCTAGGGTTTTGGGAATGTTGGGGTATTTATAGAGAAAAGAGGCGGTCCGGGGGGCACCTGAGGTGGGCACAAAGTGAAAAACTTAGAGATAAAAACATTTTGGGAGGTGTATCCATCCCACCAACGAAAACGACTTAGAGTTCCCAATACTTTCCATGCTTGGATATATCATAGGCGGTTCCCAAACATAAAATAAAGTTTATCCCTTTTTCCACCATAACTTTCACTTTCCATGGCTAGCCGTATCCACGGCCGCTTCCATACCAACACTTTCCAAGGAATTTATTATTTGACAACATAAAGTAAATTCATTTTTTCATTACAGGACTGGGCATCCCTAATACCTTTGCCTTACTCTCGTGTAATGACAAGTGAATAAAGACTCATCGTGAGAATAACACATCTAGCATGGAACATATTAGCCACCCATCACCGCTCCGTGAGCGAAAAGAACACACAAAAGATAAGTTTATTTTGAAAATTAGAGATGGCACATGCAAATTTGCTTACAACAACAAAAGAATACCGCAGGTAGATATAGTGGACTCATGTGGCAAAACTGGGTTAAAGGTTTTTGGATGCACAAGTAGAGTCATACTTAGTGCAAAATGAATGCTAGCAAAAGATTGAGAAGCGACCAACCAAGAAATGAATAATCTCATAAGCGAGCATTAAGCATAAGGAACACCGAATAATGCACCACAAGTAGGATACAATTTCATTGCATAACTATTGACTTTCGTGCTTGCATAGGGAATCACAAACCTTAACACCAATATTCTTACTAAAGCATAATTGCTCATCAAGATAACTCAAATATCACACCATCATATCTGAAAACTATTACTAAGAAACAAGTTTATTTTGTCCAATGATCTTCATGAAAGTTTTTATTATATCCTTCTTGGATATCTATCACTTTGGGACTAATTTTCATGTGTTGCTTTTCATAAGCTCAAACAAATATAAGTGAAGATCATGAGCATAATTTTTTTTCTCTCAAATTAATTTAAGTGAAGCAAGAGAGAATTTCATGAAAATTTTACTAACTCTCAAATAAATTTAAGTGAAGCAAGAGAGCATTTCTTAAAAAAATACTAAAGCACACCGTGCTCAAAAAGATATAAGTGAAGCACTAGAGCAAGTCCATATCTCATAAAAGATTTAAGTGAAGCAAAGAGAGCAATTCTAACAACTCATGACATAATTTTGGCTCTCTCAAATAGGTGTGTCCACCAAGGGATCAAGACTTAAAACACAACATAAAACAAGCAAAGACTCATATCATAGAAGACTCTCCAAGAAAAACACATAGTATGTGACGAATAAAAATATAGCTTCGAGTAAAATACCGATGGTCGTTAGAAGAAAGAGAGGATGCCACTCGGGGGAATCCCCAAGCTTAGTTGGTTGCTCATTTTTGGATAATAGCTTGGGATGCCAGGCTTAGGCTCTTCTATTTCTTATTCCTTCATCCATCGTAAGATAACCCAAAACTTGAAAACTTCAATCACACAAAATCCGTTAGTATAAGAAAAAAATCACTACTATAAGTGATGTATCAAACCAATTCATATTTTTTTCTTGCATTATATCTACTGTATTCAAACTTTTCTATGGCAAAAACTCATCAAAGAAAACCATAGAGCCATCAAAATAAGCACGCAACACAAAGAAAATAAAATCTGTCAAAGCAGAACAGTCTGTAGCAATCTGACTATTTATAATACTTATGTAACTCCAAAAATTCTTAAAACTTAGCACGACCTGAGAAATTTGTATATTGATCTACTGCAAGTGGAATGGTTATTTTATCACTCTCTGGTTAAAAATGAGAATTATTCTCGCAAGCGCAAAAGTTTCTGTTTTTTCAGCAAGATCAAACAACTATCACCCAAGAAGATCCTAAAGGCTTTACTTGGCACAAAAACTAATTAAAACATAAAAAACACAATCATAATAGTATCATAATTGTGCTAACACTCAAGGACGGGAAGCAAAAATAAAAAATAAATTTTATTCATTGGGTTGCCTCCCAACAAGCGCTATAGTTTTACGCCCTTAGCTAGGAATAAAGCAAGGATCTAAGTTTTGCCATCTTTGGTTCGAGATCCATAAGATGCCCTCATGATTGATTCATATGGTGGCCTAATTATTGTTCTAGGGAAGTGTTCCATACCCTTCCTCAAAGGAAATTGGAACTTGATATTGCCTTCTTACATATCAATCACGGCACCGATAGTGCGTCGGTCTACCAAGGATAATTGGACAAGACAGATTGCAATCAATATCAAGAACAATAAAATCTATGGGCACATAATTCCTATTTTCAAGAATAATAACATCATTAATTCTTCCCATAGGCTTTTTAATAGTAGAATCCGCCAAGTGCAAATTCAAAGAACACGATTCAAGATCGTTAAGACCAAGCACATCACATAAAGATTTCGGAATAGTAGAAACACTAGCACCCAAGTCACACAAAGAAAAACACTCATGATTTTTAATCTTGACTTTGATAGTAGGTTCCCATTCATCATGCAATTTTCTAGGAATTGAAACTTCTAATTCCCATTGTTGAGGAAATCGTTAACTGGTAGCTGCTCGGTTGGCTGGCGAGTAGGGGATTAATAGGCTAATCGACAAGTTAATCGGCCATTTAATCAATTAATCAGACAATTTATCGGTTTATTGGCTACTTGGTGACCCTATGAGTAGGGATTAATCGGTAAGTAAACTGGTTAATCGGATGAATTCTTGAACAGGGCTAATTCCAACTTTTCTTCAAAAGCTTTCAGCATAGCATCAACAATATGTTTAGTAAAAGCTTTATTTTGTTCATAAGCATGGGGTGAATTTATCATTGATTGCAACAAAGAAATACAATCAATCAAAGAGCAACTATCATAATTAAAGTCTTTGTAATCCAAAAGAGTGGGCGTATCACTAGCTAAAGTTTTGACCTCTTCAAACCCACTTTTATCAATTTTCTCAACAAGATTTTCACCCTCCAAATCATTGGGACGCCTTCTAGACAAAGTTGACTCTTCTCCAATCCCTTTTTTATCAATATTAACTTTACTAAACAAGGAATCAATAGAAGAAACACCAATCATTTTAAGATCTTCATCACTTTTATCCTCTAGTGAGATTGGTTTAGCGGCCATTTGATTAACTAGAGTAGCTTGTGCATCGGATAATTTTCCTAGCAAACTTTCAGCAAAAGCATACTTCGATTGGAGATTGCAAACTTCTCTACTAATATCATCAAGTTGTTTTGTTATAGCATCAAGCACAATTGAGTGTTCCTTAAGTTCTTCGGTAAAATACTTATTGTGCTCAAATTGTGTAGTCAGATATTCCTTAGCACTTTTCTCAATTTCAAGCAAAATATTGGGGTAAGGAACATCATAATATTTCCTTTGAGGCACCATGACTACGCAAACAAGAACGCACACAAAAAACAGATCCTGCAAGAAAACGGCGAACGAAAAAAGAGGGGTGAATAAAACGACAAATTTTTGTGAAGTGGGGGAGAGGAAAACAAGAGGCAAATGGCAAATAATGTAAATTGCGAGGAGATGATATTTGTGATTAGGAACCTAGTATATGTTGAAGATCCTCCTCGGCAACGGCGTCAGAAATTCCTTTTGATGTCGCTTGAAGCTATGTCGGTATTTCCCCAAAGAGAAAGGGATGATGCAGCATAGTGGCGATAGGTATTTCCCTCATATGTGAAACCAAGGTTATCGAACCAGTAGGAGAACCAAGCAACACAATGTAAACAGCACCCGCACACAAATAACAACTTCTCACAACCCGACGTGTCAAAGGGGTTGTCAATTCCTTCTGGGGTACGGCGCCTCAAGATAGGCAAATGGACGTGAGGTAAATTTGTAGTAGATTGATAGATCGAACGCCAAATAAAATAAATAAGAATAAATTGCAGCAAGGTATTTTTGGGTTTTTGGTTTAGTAGATCTGAAAATAAAATCAAACAAAAATAGATCGCAAAGGCAAATAATATAAGAAAGAGACCCGGGGGCCGTAGGTTTCACTAGTGGCTTCTCTCGAAAAAATAGTAAATGGTGGGTGAACAAATTACTGTTGGGCAATTGATAGAACTTCAAATACTCATGACGATATCCAGGCAATGATCATTGCATAGGCATCACGTCCAATATTAGTAGACCGACTCCTGCCTGCATCTACTACTATTACTCCACACATCGACCGCTATCCAGCATGCATCTAGTGTATTAAGTTCATGGAGAAACGGAGTAATGCAATAAGAACGATGACATGATGTAGACAAGATCTATCTATGTAGAGATAGACCCCATCGTTTTATCCTTAGTAGCAACTATACATACGTGTCGGCTCCCCTTCTGTCACTGGGATCAAGCACCGTAAGATCGAACCGACTACAAAGCACCTCTTCCCATTGCAAGATAAATAGATAAAGTTGGCCAAACAAAACCGAAATATCGAAGAAGAAATACGAGGCTATAAGAAATCATGCATAAAAGAGATCAAAGAAACTCAAATACTTTCATGGATATACAAAGAGATAGATCTGATCATAAACTCAAAGTTCATCAGATCCCAACAAACACACCGCAAAAGAGTTACATCATATGGATCTCCAAGAGACCATTGTATTGAGAATCAAGAGAGAGAGAGAGAGAGAGAGAGAGAGAGAGAGAGAGAGAGAGAGAGGAGGCCATCTAGCTACTAACTACGGACCCAGAGGTCTACAAAGAACTACTCACGCATCATCGGAGAGGCACCAATGGAGGTGGTGAACCCCATCCGAGATGGTGTCTAGATTGGATCTGGTGGTTCTGGACTCTGCGGCGGCTGGATCAATATTTCGTCGACTTCCCTAGGGTTTTGGGAATATTGGGGTATTTATAGATCAAAGAGCCGGTCCGGGGGCACATGAGGCGGGCACAACCCACCAGGGCACGCCTGGGCCTCTTGGCGCGCCCTGGTGGGTTGTGCTCCCCTCGAGGCACCCCTAGGCGTAGCCAGGGCCCATTATGTTCCTTCTGGTCCATAAAAAATCTTCTTAAAGTTTCGTGGCATTTGGACTCTGTTTGATATTGATTTTCTATGATGTAAAAAACATGGAAAAAACAACAACTGGCACTTGGCACTATGTCAATAGGTTAGTACAAAAAATGATATAAAATGACTATAAAATGATTATAAAACATCCAAGATTGATAATATAACAGCATGGAACAATAAAAAATTATAGATACATTGGAGATGTATCAGTACCTCCCTGCTAAACTTATAGCAAGGCACACATCAGGTATGGTACAAAGCATTGCATACATGATAGGACCTATGGCTGAGGCATATGGAATGACTTTCATTTTCTCTCTATCTTCTGCAGTGGTCGGGCATTGAGTCTGACTCAACTTCACACCTTGTAACACAAGCACGGACCCTTTCTTTGACTGATCCATTTTGAACTTCTTCAAAACTTTATCAAGCTATGTGCTTTGTGAAAGTCCAATTAAGCGTCTTGATCTATCTCTATAGATCATGATGCCCAATATATAAGCAGCTTCACTGAGGTCTTTCATTGAAAAATTCTTATTGAAGTATCCTTTTATGCCATCCAGAAATTCTATATTATTTCCAATCAACAATATGTCATCCACATATAATATTAGAAATGCTACAGAGCTCCCACTCACTTTCTTGTAAATACAGGCTTCTCCAAAAGTCTGTATAAAACCATATTCTTTGACTGTTGGGGAACGTAGCATGTAATTTCAAAAAAAAATCCTATGATCACGCAAGATCTATCTCGGAGATGCATAGCAATGAGAGGGGGAGAGTGTGCCCACGTACCCTCGTAGACCGAAAGCCGAAGCGTTAGGTTAACACGCTTGATGTAGTCGAACGTCTTCATGATCCAACCGATCCAAGTACCGGACGTACGACACCTCTGTGTTCAGCACACGTTCATCTCGATGACGTCCCTCGAGATCTTGATCCAATAGAGGGTCGAGGGAGAGTTTCGACAGCACGACACCGTGGTGACGGTCATGGTGATATGATCCGCGCAGGGCTTCGCCTAAGCACTACGACAATATGACCGAGGAGTAAACTGTGGAGGGGGGCACCACACACGGCTAAGAGATTTCTTGGTGTGCCCCCCACCCCCGTATATAAAGGGGGAGGAGGAGGCCGGTGGCCAGGAGGGGCGCGCCATGAGGGGAGTCCTACTTGGACTCCTAGTCCAAGTAGGATTCGCCCCCCCTTTGCCTTTCTCCATCGAAGGGAATAGGAAGGAGAGGGAGAGGGAAAGGGAAAGGGGGGCGCCACCCCCTCCCCTAGTCCAATTCGGACTGCCATGGGGGGGGGCACCCCTTGCGGCCCTTATCTCTTCTCCACTAAAGCCCACTAAGGCCCGTTATTCCCCTAGGGGGTTCCGGTAACCCCTCGGTACTCTGGAAAAATACCTGAATCACTCAGAACCATTCCGATGTCCGAATATAACCTTCCAATATATGACCTTTACCTCTCGACCATTTCGAGACTCCTCGTCATGTCTGTGATCTCATCCGAGACTCCGAACAAACTTCGGTCACCAAAACACATAACTCATAATACAAATCGTCATCGAACGTTAAGCGTGTGGACCTACGGGTTCGAGAACTATGTAGACATGACCGAGACACATCTCCGGTTAATAACCAATAGCGGAACCTGGATGCTCATATTGGCTCCTACATATTCTACGAAGATCTTTATCGGCCAAACCGCATAACAACATATGTTATTCCCTTTGTCATCGGTATGTTACTTGCCCGAGATTCGATCATCGGTATCCTCATACCTAGTTCAATCTCGTTACCTGTAAGTCTCTTCACTCATTCCGTAATGCATCATCCCGCAACTAACTCATTATTCACATTGCTTGGAAGGCTTATAGTGATGTGCATTACTGAGAGGGCCCAGAGATGCACCTCTGATACATGGAGTGACAAATCCTAATCTTGATCTATGCCAACTCAACAAACACCATCGGAGACACCTGTAGAGCATATTTATAATCACCCAGTTACATTGTGACGTTTGATAGCACACAAGGTGTTCCTCTGGTATTCGGGAGTTGCATAATCTCATAGTCAGAGGAATATGTATAAGTCATGAAGAAAACAATAGTAATAAAACTAAACGATCATTATGCTAAGCTAACGGATGGGTCTTATCCATCACATCATTCTCTAATGATGTGATCCCGTTCATCAAATGACAACACATGTCTATGGTCAGGAAACTTAACCATATTTGATTAACGAGCTAGTCAAGTAGAGGCATACTAGGGACACTCTGTTTGTCTATGTATTCACACATGCAATATGTTTCCGGTTAATACAATTCTAGCATGAATAATAAACATTTATCATGATATAAGGAAATATAAATAATAACTTTATTATTGCCTCTAGGGCATATTTCCTTCATTGATCACACTATCAAAGCGTATATTCCAACTCCGAGAGGCTTGCACCAGTCCATAAATGGATCGCTAGAGCTTGCACACTTTGTTAGCACCTTTAGGATCGACGAAACCTTCTGGTTGCATCATATACAATTCTTTTTTAAGAAATCCATGATGGAATGCAGTTTTGACATCCATTTGCCAAATTTCATAATCATAAAATGCGGCAATTGCTAGCATGATTAGGACAGACTTAAGCATCGCTACGGGTGAGAAGGTCTCATCGTAGTCAACTCCTTGAACTTGTCGAAAACCTTTTGCAACAAGTCGAGCTTTGTAGACAGTAACATTACTGTCAGCATCAGTCTTCTTGAAGATCCATTTATTCTCTATGGCTTGCCGATCGGGCAAGTCAACCAAAGTTCACACTTTGTTCTCATACATGGATCCCATCTCAGATTTCATGGCCTCAAGCCATTTTGCGGAATCTGGGCTCATCATCGCTTCCTCATAGTTTGTAGGTTCATCATGGTCAAGTAACACAACTTCCAGAACAGGATTACCGTACCACTCTGGTGCGGACCATACTCTGGTTGACCTACGAGGTTCGATAGTAACTTGATCTGAAGTTTCATGATCATCATCATTAACTTCCTCACTAATTGGTGTAGGAATCACTGGAACTGATTTCTATGATGAACTACTTTCAAATTCAGGAGAAGGTACAATTACCTCGTCAAGTTCTACTTTCCTCCCACTCACTTCTTTTGAGAGAAACTCCTTCTCTAGAAGGGATCCATTCTTAGCAACAAATATCTTGCCTTTGGATCTGTGATAGAAGGTGTACCGACGCATTTCTCCGATTTGGGTTCAAGCTTATCAGGTTGAAGCTTTTTCACATAAGCATCTAATAACCCACAAGTATAGGGGATCACAACAGTTTTCAAGGGTAGAGTATTCAACCCAAATTTATTGATTCGACACAAGGGGAGCCAAAGAATATTCTCAAGTATTAGCAGTTGAGTTGTCAATTCAATCACACCTGAAAGACTTAATATCTGCAGCAAAATATTTAGTAGCAAAGTAGTATGGAAGTAACGGTAACGATGGCAAAAGTAACAGTAGTAGTTTTTGTAGCAATCGTAACAGTGGCAACGGAAAAGTACCTAGCAAAGATCAATATGTGAAATGCTCGTAGGCATTGGATCAATGATGGATAATTATGTCGGATGCAATTCCTCATGCAACAGTTATAACATAGGGTGACACAGAACTAGCTCCAGTTCATCAATGTAATGTAGGCATGTATTCTGAATATAGTCATACGTGCTTATGGAAAAGAACTTGCATGGCATCTTTTGTCCTACCCTCCCGTGGCAGCGGGGTCCTATTGGAAACTAAGGGATATTAAGGCCTCCTTTTAATAGAGTACCGGACCAAAGCATTAACACTTAGTGAATACAAATACTCCTCAAACTACGGTCATCACCGGGAGTGGTCCCAATTATTGTCACTTCGGGGTTGCCGGATCATAACACATAGTAGGTGACTATTGACTTGCAAAATAGGATCAAGAACTCACATATATTGATGAAAACATAATAGGTTCAGATATGAAATCGTGGCACTCGGGCCCTAGTGACAAGCATTAAGCATAGAAAAGTCATAGCAACATCAATCTTAGAACACAATGGATACTAGGGATCAAACCCTAACAAAACTAACTCGATTACATGGTAAATCTCATCCAACCCATCACCGTCCAGCAAGCCTACGATGGAATTACTCACGCACGGCGGTGAGCATCATGAAATTGGTGATGGAGGAAGGTTGATGATGACGATGGCGACAGATTCCCCTCTCCGGAGCCCTGAACGGACTCCAGATTAGCCCCCCCGAGGAAGATTAGGGCTTGGCGGCGGCTTCGTATCGTAAAACATGATGAATCCTTCTCCTAGATTTTTTTCTCCCCGAACATGAATATATAGAGTTAGAGTTGAGGTCGGTGGAGTCTCAGGGGGCCCACGAGGCAGGGGGCGCGCCCTGCACCCTCGTGGACAGGGTGCGGGCCCCCTTGATGCGGATTCTTTCGCTAGTATTTTTATTAATTCCAAAACGTGTCTCCGTGGATTTTTAGGTCATTCCGAGAACTTCTATTTCTGCACAGGAATAACACCATGGTAGTTCTGCTGAAAACAATGTCAGTCTGGGTTAGTTCCATTCTAATCATGCAAGTTAGAGTCCAAAATAAGGGCAAAAGTGTTTGGAAAAGTAGATACGTTGGAGACGTATCAACTCCCCCAAGCTTAAACCTTTGCTTGTCCTCAAGCAATTCAGTTGACAAACTGAAAGTGATAAAGAAAAACTTTTAGAAACTCTGTTTGATCTTGTTGTTGCAAATATGTAAAGCCGGCATTCAAGTTTTCAGCAAAGGCTATGAACTAACCATATTCACAATAACATTTAGGTCTCATGTTTACTCATATCAATGGCATAATCAACTAGCGAGTAATAATAATAAATCTCGGATGACAACACTTCCTCAAAACAATCATAACATGATATAACAAGATGGTATCTCGCTAGCCCTTTCTGAGACCGCAAAACAAAAATGCAGAGCACCCCTGAAGATCAAGGACTGACTAGACATTGTAATTCATGGTAAAAGAGATCCAGTCACAGTCATACTCAATGTAAATTAATAGCAATGCATGTGAATGACATCGGTGCTCTCCAACTGGTGCTTTTTAATAAGAGGACGATGACTCAACATAAAAGTAAAAAGATAGGTCCTTCGCAGAGGGAAGCAGGGATTTGCAGAGGTGCCAGAGCTCGAATTTTGAAACAGGGATAAATAATATTTTGAGTCGCATACTTTCATTGTCAACATAACAACCAAGAGATCTCGATATCTTCTATGCTACACACATTATAGGCGGTTCCCAAATAGAATGGTAAAGTTTATACTCCCCCACCACCAACAAACATCAATCCATGGCTTGTCCGAAACAACGGGTGCCTCCAACTAACAACAATCCTGGGGGAGTTTTGGTTGCAATTATTTTGATTTGAGCATGGGACTGGGCATCCCAATTACCAGCCATTTTCTCGCGAGTGATGAGAGGAGTCCACTCATCGTGAGAGTAACCCAACTAGCATGGAAGATATAGACAACCCTAGTTGATACATGAGCTATTCGAGCATACAAAACATAATTTAATTTGAAGGTTTAGAGTTTGGCACATACAAATTTACTTGGAAAGACAGGTAGATACCGCTTATAGGAAGGTATGATCACTACAAAAAGAGACACATCCGTGACATTTTGGGCCGAACGAATTTTTTTCTGTCATACATATGACACTTCTATGTCAATAATTGTGACAAAACCCGGTATCATCATGGATGTGGTGGGCTCCTACTTCTATGACAAAAAATCATGACAGAAAATGGGCTTTTCGTCCTGGGCGGGCCGGAGACCCAGCTGCATGACATTCTTTGGGCCGTCCATGACGGAAAAAACCGTGGTAGAAGTGAGGGGGAGGAAAATTTCGGGGAGTTCCCGGTTACGGTGGGAGGTCGGGGGCCGAGCGATGCACGTTTCTCTCGTACACGTACGCGCGTGTGTGCGAGGCGTTGGCTCTAACTGAACCCGAGCGATTGCACTGCAGACTACGCGTTACTGAACCCGAGCGATCGATCAATGGATGTTAACTGAACCCGATCGAGCGATCCCTTCGCTACTGCTGCTAACTGAAGCCGATCGATGCTGCCTCTGGGATGAATAGTGAGTGTTGCGGGGGGGGGGGGGGTTGGATGAACAATGAGCGGTGGCGCTGCCTCTGGATGAACAGGACCCCGTGGTGTGGTGGAGGGCTAGATGAACAGTAGACGGTGGAGGGGTGCCCGTGGAGGGGTGGTTGAACAGGACCCCATGGTGTGGAGGGCTGGATGAACAGTAGACGGTGGAGGGGTGGTTGAATAGTAGTCGGTGGAGTAGCGCGCGGTGGAGGCTGGATGAATAGGATCCCGTGGAGGTTGGAGGAGGTCGACGGTGGAGATGAACAGTATCCCATGGATTCCCGTTTTGCGGTACACCACACCCCTCCCGATGAAGAGGACCCCCGTTTCGACCATAGAAGGTCCGTTTCCTCCATTTTGCGGTACGCCACACCCCTCCCGATCAACAGGACCCTCATTTCGACCGTAGGAGGTCCGTTTCCTCTGTTTTGCGGTACGCCAGACCCCTCCCGATGAACAAGATCCCGTTTTGAACGTGGCCGGTCGAACACAAGGCCGTTTCCTCCGTTTTGCGGTACGCCAGGCCTCGTTTCCATCGCCTGTTCCGTCCAAGCCCTCCCGATGAACACGACCATGCATTCCATTCCAACCCAGCCTATTGGCTCCCACGCGTTTCGTTGCCTCCCGATGAACATGACGCATTCCGTTGCCTCCCCATGAACACGACGCATTCCGTTGCCTCCCCATGAACACGACGACGACGCTGTTTCTCGTTCCGACCCAGCCATGTACACGAGCCATGGCCGTACGTATGCGCGAGTAGGCGTTCGAGACCCTGCCCGTATGTACACATACATGGCCGTATTTTCTTTCTTGCACCCTGGCCGCTGTACGTACGTGTACATGCTACGTGTGCGCCTCTGCTACGACACGTGCGCACCTCTACTACGGCACGTGCGCGCCTCTACATTGACCAGTATGTATGTACACGTTCGCGACCAGAATGACAACGCTACGTACGCTTCGACTAGGTGGGTCCCGACTGTCAGACACTTCCTTGCCTGCGAAGATGTAGCTAATGGGTCCCAACAGTCAGGGGGGTGAATCGTTTTGTTTTTTGTTTGCCCGAACGCACTTCCTTGCGTGCGAAGGTGTAGCTGCTGGGTCCCAGCAGTCAGGGGGGCGAATCGTTTATTTTACCCGGACGCACTTCCTTGCGTGCGAAGGTGTAGCTGGTGGGTCCCAACAGTCGGGGGCGAATCGTTTATTTTACCCGGACGCACTTCCTTGCGTGCGAAGGTGTAGCTGGTGGGTCCCAACAGTCGGGGGGGCGAATCATTTTTTTCGGACGCACTTCCTTGCATGCAAAGATATAGCTGGTGGGTCCTAGCAGTCAGGGGGGCGAATCGTTTTTTTTCGGACGCACTTCCTTGCGTGCGAAGATGTAGCTCGTGCGTCCCAGCAGTCAGGGGGCGAATCATTTTTTTCACGAAATACGGTGGCCCGTCCGGTGGGTCCCCGCTGTCAGGTGGAGGAATAATTATTTTGCGCGTAATAAGGAGGCACTTCCTTGCGGCTGCCGTGGACCTAGCTGTCAGCCTCTCCACGTACAGTCCACGTCCGATGGAAGTCGTTCCTTGACCACGTTGACCACGCCGCGCCGAGAGCACCAGGGCGGTGGACGACGGCGAGGCCTAGGAAGGGGACGATGCAGAGCCGGGGAAGACACGGCAGTGGATGCACACGCGAAGAGGAGTACGAGGGTTCACTGGTTCGGCTGCGCTGCTGTCGCCGCAGAATAATAGGGGGTGTGGGTGAGTGGAGGGATGGCCTGGCCAATGGTGGGAGTAGTAGGGGGCGGTGAGGCCTCCGCGGTAGCACAGCCGACCACGGGAGGCAGGAGCAGGTGGCACGACCGGCGCTGCTTTGGGCGGCTGGAGCAAGAAGACCAGAGGTTGAAGAAGCACGATGGCCGTTGGATGGACATCGTACGGTCACTGTAGCTAGAATCGTTTATATTGACTAAGTTGACAAAGTCCTTGGTACATCAACTTAGTAGGCCCATAGGTCAGCTTCCATAACGATGCGCCCCAGATGTCAGGGGGAGGAATCTTTTTTTGGGCGGGTGAAGCTAGAATATCCGAGATTGAAGAAGAAGCACGACATCCATTGGATGGACATCCAACGGCCACTGCTGCTAGAACCGTGTGTTGACTATAAGTTGACAAAGCCTTGCATACGCGTCAACTCTGTTTTTTAGGGGACGCGTCAACTTAGGAAGGCCAGAAGTGTGTGGCAGAGAACTTATAGCCCATTTGAGATTTGTAAGAATGTGTAGCCCATTTTTGAATTCTAATGGAATTTACTACAGCCCATTTACAGTTTGTTAAAAGTACAACCCATTTCAACCAACCGTTCAAAACAGAATTCAATAAAATTTCCCGCATTTTAATGGGATCCGAAATATTTTTATCCCAAAATTTCTAGTTAGATTAAATACAATTTCAATATAAATTTTTATTACATAAAAATCCAACGAAACATTGCACTCTCAACAATTAATGAAATTAAAATTTTCAATATCCAAAAATAATATTTTATAAAGTAATCACATGTTTGGTGCATTTTTTATAGTTACTACCCATTTTTTATAATTACATCCCATTTATTATTTTTTCAAGCCCATTTTCTTGTTAAGCCTAATGCATCCCTCCTAGGAAAGATTTGCAGCCCAGCGGGGCGGAGAATAACAACGTGACCTTGCCTGGGTATTCCTAAAAAAAAGTATAGCTGGGCTAGCCATTTTCAGCTTGAAAAAAATTATTATCTAGGCTGGATATGTGGCCTGGGCTAGACGGGCCACAGCCCGCCCATTTAATACCTGTAGCGATGTTTTCGTTGTTGTTCAGAGGAGAAAAATTAATATCTGGGCTAAACATCGAAAAACTCTGTAGTGCTCACACCTCAAAAACACAAATACTGCTCGAGCTGCTTGGTCCCAGCTGTCGGCCGCTTCTTGTGCAATTCTCTCGTTTATTGACTACTCCCTCAATTCAAAAGTCTCACCAACCAAGGTAGATGATGAGTGGTGGAATATTTTTTGTAGTTTGCAAAAGCACCCAATTAATGCTCTTATTTTCCTCAAAAAATTATGTTTACGAATGCATTAATTGCAATGCATGCATGCATAAAGTGCATGCATTGGTCAGTTTTCTCTTAATACTTGCATGCAATGATTTAATGCACCTTGAAGTCTGAACATGTGATGGGGAACAACCAAATTGAGCCTTATAAAATAGAAAACTAAAATTTTCAGATAAGCCCTATAAATCAGAAAGGAGGGAGTACTACCTAGGTTGACAATGGTGTGGGACCGTGATGTCAGGAAACCAGGAGGAAGCAAAATAAATTATATATATATATATATATATATATATATATAAATATAATAAGGAGGCACTTGTGTACGTGAGGCTATGGACCTGGTGGGTCCCAATTGTCATCCTCTCGAAGTAAAGTCCTGTCCTCCCCTGCGCCCGCTTTCCGCCCGAAACAGTCAGCGCCGCCCTCCTCGCTTCCCGGCGCAGGCGATTCCTCCGCCTTCAAACAACACAAGTGTCGTCCATCCGTCCATCTGCCGCCCACATTAATGATACGCGGTTGCCGAGGCAGCTACTCTGGCGCCACACGCCCGTCCCTTCGCCCGCCCACCATTGCTATATAAACTGCTGCGCCGGCCATAGCCGCAGTCATCGACATCCGTTCCCTTTCTCCTTTCCACACCACTACTGCCCACCATGGCTTCCTCACGCTCCAGCGCTCTTCGGGACGGGCGGATGACGTACCACAAGGAGATAGAAGCCATTGCTGCCGACCAGCTGGTCGGCAGGCAGCCGGAGGATGACGATGTCCCAATGGAGAACATGGTAGTCGACGATCCGGCGCCAACCCCCTCCTCTGCGCCATCCTCGCCAGTGCATTGCACCATGACCATCGGCGAGGCCCGTGCCCAATATATGGACAGGGTGAGGCAGGTGCGTAAGGAGCAGTTCCGAGAGGCACAGGCCGACGCCGCCTACAACCACCATCTCCTCGTGGAGCACCTGCAGGCGGAGGAGCAGATCACCGTGGAGCGGGCGGAGCAGGAGGCGCTGCTCGACTCATACCGCTCCGCCCGCAAGGGACGCCTCGAGCGCTGGCGGTACCGCATGCAGGTGGCGGAGGTTGCGGCCACCTACAAAGAGGCTAGCAAAGAGGGCGATGAAGCGGGCGAGGCGCTGTTTGGCGAGACCGAGGACGAGGCAGAGGACAATGCCGGCTCCAACGAGTCCCCGCTCCGCTGGCGTCGACGAGGCCCTACTCCGCCGAGGCCCCGTGGCGCCAACAACGAGGCAGAGGACACCGCCGGCTCCGCCGAGGCCCCACCCCGCCAACAACAAGGCAGAGGACATCGCCGGCTCCGCCGAGGCCCCGCCCCGCTGCCAACGAGGCCGCGCCACACAGAAAACGAGGAAGAGTAGAACACGGCAGGTCGCCGCCGCTCGGGTCCAAGTAAGGCCACCGCTGCTACCCTCCGGTTGAAGCCAAGCTAGGCGGGTTGACCATTGACGGCCGGTTAGCTTCTTGGCAGCAACGTGGAGTCGGAGAGCTGCACTGGAGAAGAACGCTGCTTCTACTTAACTGCTGGTGCAGTTGGCTGACTAACACGTGGGCCCAACATGCCACATGTAAGTTACGCAACTGCACCTGCAGTTAAGTCACCGAAGCTTCTGTTCGGCTCAGCGGGACACATGTGGGTAGCTTCGGTTAATTAATTATACCTCCAGTGCACCCCTTTTTAGTTGAAGAATGTATGAAATGTAATGAAATACGGCATGTTTATATGAAATCCGACCGTGTATGAATGAATTTATTTCAATTAGTTCGAATTCCTGTATCACTGACATTGGATGAACATGCAAAACAATACGTACTAGCATTATTCCCAGGGTGATCACCTCGTTTGCAGCAGTTTCACATGTACTCCCTCCGGTCCTTTCTAGTCTGCATACAAGTTTTGTCTGCAGTCAAAGTATCTCTACTTTGACCAATCCTATACAAAAAGTATGCACTTTCACAATGTGTGAAGTAAAAAGGAACAGAAGGAGTACAAAGAGTTTGAGCAGCTTTTTAGCGTTTCTATACATTGCAATCAAACACACAGGTTTGAAAATTCATACAGAACATTCAAAACAACCGATGATTATGCATCTCAGCGACTCACATGTCAGAGGCAATATTTACTTCACAACTAAAGAATAAAGAAAAAATTGATCGACGCTGCTGACAGCAAAGGGCGTCCCATTCGAAAATATCAAACGCATGTCTTGCTAAAATCAATGAGCAAAATTTCACAAGGTTGTCCCATTCCAAAATATCAAATGCCTACGATTGTGGAATGGGCAGGATTTGCCATCACTTCGGACATTGACATGGCACCTCGTGCTAAATAAACCAGCTGTTCTTTTTGTGCAGTTCCACCAAAATCAACCAAATTCGCGCGTAGCTTGTATGAGTTCGCCCTTATATGTTGCAACATCTTGAACTTATCGGCACCACCTTTCTGAAGGAAATATGCCCTAGAGGCAATAATAAAGTTATTATTTATTTCCTTATATCATGATAAATGTTTATTATTCATGCTAGAATTGTATTAACCGGAAACATAATACATGTGTGAATACATAGACCAACAGAGTGTCACTAGTATGCCTCTACTTGACTAGCTCGTTAATCAAAGATGGTTATGTTTCCTAACCATGAACAAAGAGTTGTTATTTGATTAACGAGGTCACATCATTAGTTGAATGATCTGATTGACATGACCCATTCCATTAGCTTAGCACCCGATCGTTTAGTATGTTGCTATTGCTTTCTTCATGACTTATACATGTTCCTATAACTATGAGATTATGCAACTCCCATTTACCAGAGGAACACTTTGGGTACTACCAAACGTCACAACGTAACTGGGTGATTATAAAGGAGTACTACAGGTGTCTCCAATGGTAAATGTTGGGTTGGCGTATTTCGAGATTAGGGTTTGTCACTCCGATTGTCGGAGAGGTATCTCTGGGCCCTCTTGGTAATACACATCACATAAGCCTTGCAAGCATAATAACTAAGATGTTAGTTATGAGATGATGTATTACGGAACGAGTAAAGAGACTTGCCAGTAACGAGGTTGAACTAGGTATTGGATACCAACGATTGAATCTCGGGCAAGTAACATACCGATGACAAAGGGAACAACGTATGTTGTTATGCGGTCTGACCGATAAAGATCTTCGTAGAATATGTAGGAACCAATATGGGCATCCAGGTCCCGCTATTGGTTATTGACCGGAGACGTGTCTCGGTCATGTCTACATTGTTCTCGAACCGTAGGGTCCGCACGCTTAACGTTACGATGACAGTTATTATGCGTTTATGCATTTTGATGTACCGAAGGTTGTTCGGAGTCCCGGATGTGATCACGGACATGACGAGGAGTCTCGAAATGGTCGAGACGTAAAGATTGATATATTGGAAGCCTATGCTTGGACACCGGAAGTGTTCCGGGTGAAATCGGGATTTTACCGGATTACCGGGAGGGTTACCGGAACCCCCCGGGAGCCAAATGGGCCAACATGGGCCTTAGTGGAAAGGTGAGAGGGCAGCCCACATAGGGCTGCGCCTCCCCCCTCTCCCTAGTCCTATTAGGACTAGGAGAGGGGCCGGCCACCTCTCTCTCTCTCTCTCCCCTTTAAGGATTCCTAGTTGGACTAGGATTGGAGGGGGGAGTCCTACTCCCGGTAGGAGTAGGACTCCTCCTGCGCCTCCCTCCTTTGGCCGGCCAGCCTCCCTCCCTCCATCCTTTATATACGGGGGCAGGGGACACCCCAAGACACACAAGTTGATCCTTGAGATCGTTCCTTAGCCGTGTGCGGTGCCCCCTGCCACCAAATTCCACCTCGATCATATCGTTGTAGTGCTTAGGCGAAGCCCTACGTCGGTAGTACATCAAGATCGTCACCACGCCGTCGTGCTGACGGAACTCTTCCTCGACACTTTGCTGGATCGGAGCCCGAGGATCGTCATCGAGCTGAACGTGTGCTAAGAACTCGGAGGTGCCGGAGTAACGGTGCTTGGATCGGTCGGATCGGGAAGAAGACTTACGACTACTTCCTCTACGTTGTGTGATCGCTTCCGCAGTCGGTCTGCGTTGGTACGTAGACAACACTCTCCCCTCTCGTTGCTATGCATCACCATGATCTTGCGTGTGCGTAGGAAAATTTTCGAAATTACTACGTTCCCCAACAGTGGCATCCGAGCCTAGGTTTTATGGTTTGATGTTATTTGCACGAGTAGAACACAAGTGAGTTGTGGGCGATACAAGTCATACTGCCTACCAGCATGTCATACTTTGGTTCGGCGGTATTGTTGGACGAGACGATCCGGACCAACCTTACGCGTACTCTTACGCGAGACCGGTTCCCTCGACGTGCTTTGCACATAGATGGCTTGCGGAAGACTGTCTCTCCAACTTTAGTTGAACCGAGTGTGACTACGCCCGGTCCTTGAGAAGGTTAAAACGGAGTCTATTTGACGAACTATCGTTGTGGTTTTGATGCGTAGGTGAGATGAGTTCTTACTTAAGCCCGTAGCAGCCACGTAAAACTTGCAACAACAAAGTAGAGGACGTCTAACTTGTTTTTGCAGGGCATGTTGTGATGTGATATGGTCAAGGCATGATGCTGATTTTATTGTATGAGATGATCATGTTTTGTAACCGAGTTATCGGCAACTGGCAGGAGCCATATGGTTGTCGCTTTATTGTATGCAATGCAATCACGATGTAATGCTTTACTTTATTACTAAGCGGTAGTGATAGTCATGGAAGCATAAGATTGGCGAGACGACAACGATGCTACGATGGAGATCAAGGTGTCGCGCCGGTGACGATGGTGATCATGACGGTGCTTCGGAGATGGAGATCACAAGCACAAGATGATGATGGCCATATCATATCACTTATATTGATTGCATGTGATGTTTATCCTTTTATGCATCTTATCTTGCTTTGATAGACGGTAGCATTATAAGATGATCTCTCACTAAATTATCAAGAAGTGTTCTCCCTGAGTATGCACCGTTGCCAAAGTTCGTCGTGCCCACACACCACGTGATGATCGGGTGTGATAAGCTCTACGTCCATCTACAACGGGTGCAAGCCAGTTTTGCACACGCAGAATACTCAGGTTAAACTTGACGAGCCTAGCATATGCAGATATGGCCTCGGAACACAGAGACCGAAAGGTCAAGCGTGAATCATATAGTAGATATGATCAACATGACGATGTTCACCATTGAAAACTACTCCATCTCACGTGATGATCGGTTATGGTTTAGTTGATTTGGATCACGTGATCACTTAGAGGATTAGAGGGATGTCTATCTAAGTGGGAGTTCCTAAGTAATTTGATTAACTGAACTTAAACTTATCATGAACTTAGTACCTGATAGTATCTTGCTTGTTTATGTTGATTGTAGATAGATGGCTCGTGCTGTTGTTCCGTTGAATTTTAATGCGTTCCTTGAGAAAGCAAAGTTGAAAGATGATGGTAGCAATTACACGGACTGGGTCCGTAACCTGAGGATTATCCTCATTGCTGCATAGAAGAATTACGTCCTGGAAGCACCGCTGGGTGCCAGGCCTGCTGCTGGAGCAACGCCAGATGTTATGAACGTCTGGCAGAGCAAAGCTGATGACTACTCGATAGTTCAGTGTGCCATGCTTTACGGCTTAGAATCGGGACTTCAACGACGTTTTGAACGTCATGGAGCATATGAGATGTTCCAGGAGTTGAAGTTAATATTTCAAGCAAATGCCCGAATTGAGAGATATGAAGTCTCCAATAAGTTCTATAGCTGCAAGATGGAGGAGAACAGTTCTGTCAGTGAGCATATACTCAAAATGTCTGGGTATAATAATCACTTGATTCAGATGGGAGTTAATCTTCCAGATGATTGCGTCATTGACAGAATTCTCCAATCACTGCCACCAAGCTACAAGAGCTTCGTGATGAACTATAATATGCAAGGGATGAACAAGACTATTCCCGAGCTCTTCGCAATGCTGAAAGCTGCGGAGGTAGAAATCAAGGAGCATCAAGTGTTGATGGTTAGCAAAACCACTAGTTTCAAGAAAAAGGGCAAAGGGAAGAAGAAGGGAAACTTCAAGAAGAACAACAAGCAAGTTGCTGCTCAGGAGAAGAAACCCAAGTCTGGACCTAAGCCTGAAACTGAGTGCTTCTACTGCAAGCAGACTGGTCACTGGAAGCGGAACTGCCCCAAGTATTTGGCGGATAAGAAGGATGGCAAGGTGAACAAAGGTATATGTGATATACATGTTATTGATGTGTACCTTACTAGAGCTCGCAGTAGCACCTGGGTATTTGATACTGGTTCTGTTGCTAATATTTGCAACTCGAAACAGGGACTACGGAATAAGCGGACGCTAGCAAAGGACGAGGTGACGATGCGCGTGGGAAACGGTTCCAAAGTCGATGTGATCGCGGTCGGCACGCTACCTCTACATCTACCTTCAGGATTAATATTAGACCTAAATAATTGTTATTTGGTGCCAGCGTTGAGCATGAACATTATATCTGGATCTTGTTTGATGCGAGACGGTTATTCATTTAAATCAGAGAATAATGGTTGTTCTATTTATATGAGTAATATCTTTTATGGTCATGCACCCTTGAAGAGTGGTCTATTCTTATTGAATCTCGATAGTAGTGATACACATATTCATAATGTAGAAGCCAAAAGATGCAGAGTTGATAATGATAGTGCAACTTATTTGTGGCACTGCCGTTTAGGTCATATCGGTGTAAAGCGCATGAAGAAACTCCATACTGATGGGCTTTTGGAACCACTTGATTATGAATCACTTGGTACTTGCGAACCGTGCCTCATAGGCAAGATGACTAAAACACCGTTCTCCGGTACTATGGAGAGAGCAACAGATTTATTGGAAATCATACATACCGATGTATGTGGTCCGATGAATATTGAGGCTCGTGGCGGATATCGTTATTTTCTCACCTTCACAGATGATTTAAGCAGATATGGGTATATCTACTTAATGAAACATAAGTCTGAAACATTTGAAAAGTTCATGGAATTTCAGAGTGAAGTTGAAAATCATCGTAACAAGAAAATAAAGTTTCTACGATCTGATCGTGGAGGAGAATATTTGAGTTACGAGTTTGGTATACATTTGAAAAATTGTGGAATAGTTTCGCAACTCACGCCACCCGGAACACCACAGCGTAATGGTGTGTCCGAACGTCGTAATCGTACTTTACTAGATATGGTGCGATCTATGATGTCTCTTACTGATTTACCGCTATCGTTTTGGGGTTATGCTTTAGAGACGGCCGCATTCACGTTAAATAGGGCACCATCAAAATCCGTTGAGACGACGCCTTATGAACTATGGTTTGGCAAGAAACCAAAGTTGTCGTTTCTCAAAGTTTGGGGCTGCGATGCTTATGTGAAAAAGCTTCAACCTGATAAGCTCGAACCCAAAGCGGAGAAATGTGTCTTCATAGGATACCCAAAGGAAACTGTTGGGTATACCTTCTATCGCAGATCCGAAGGCAAGACATTCGTTGCTAAGAATGGATCATTTCTAGAGAAGGAGTTTCTCTCGAAAGAAGTGAGTGGGAGGAAAGTAGAACTTGACGAGGTAACTGTACCTGCTCCCTTATTGGAAAATAGTACATCACAGAAAACTATTTCTGCGACACCTATACCAATTAGTGAGGAAGCTAATGATGATGATCATGAAGCTTCAGGACAAGATACTACTGAACCACGTAGATCAACCAGAGTAAGATCCGCACCAGAGTGGTACGGTAATCCAGTTCTGGAAGTCATGCTACTAGATCATGATGAACCTACGAACTATGAAGAAGCGATGGTGAGCCCAGATTCCGCAAAGTGGCTTGAGGCCATGAAATCTGAGATGGGATCCATGTATGAGAACAAAGTATGGACTTTGGTTGACTTGCCCGATGATCGGCAAGCAATTGAGAATAAATGGATCTTCAAGAAAAAGACTGACGCTGACGGTAATATTACTGTCTATAAAGCTCGACTTGTCGCAAAAGGTTTTCGACAAGTTCAAGGGGTTGACTACGATGAGACCTTCTCACCCGTAGCGATGCTTAAGTCCGTCAGAATTATGTTAGAAATTGCTGCGTTTTATGATTATGAAATATGGCAAATGGATGTCAAAACTGCATTCCTGAATGGATTTCTGGAAGAAGAGTTGTATATGATGCAACCAGAAGGTTTTGTCGATCCGAAGGGAGCTAACAAAGTGTGCAAACTCCAGTGATCCATTTATGGACTGGTGCAAGCATCTCGGAGTTGGAATAAACGCTTTGATAGTGTGATCAAAGCATTTGGCTTTATACAGACTTTTGGAGAAGCCTGTATTTACAAGAAAGTGAGTGGGAGCTCTGTAGCATTTCTGATATTATATGTGGATGACATATTGCTGATTGGAAATGATATAGAATTTCTGGATAGCATAAAGGGATACTTGAATAAAAGTTTTTCGATGAAAGACCTCGGGGAAGCTGCTTACATATTAGGCATAAAGATCTATAGAGATAGATCAAGGCGCTTAATTGGACTTTCACAAAGCACATACCTTGACAAGATTTTGAAGAAGTTCAAAATGGATCAAGCAAAGAAAGGGTTCTTGCCTGTGTTACAAGGTGTGAAGTTGAGTCAGACTCAATGCCCGACCAATGCAGAAGATAGAGAGAAAATGAAAGATGTTCCCTATGCTTCAGCCATAGGCTCTATCATGTATGCAATGCTGTGTACCAGACCTGATGTGTGCCTTGCTATAAGTTTAGCAGGGAGGTACCAAAGTAATCCAGGAGTGGATCACTGGACAGCGGTCAAGAACATCCTGAAATACCTGAAAAGGACTAGGGATACGTTTCTCGTATATGGAGGTGACAAAGAGCTCACCGTAAGAGGTTACGTTGATGCAAGCTTTGACACTAATCCGG
The DNA here is from genome assembly GCA_034509565.1 of Triticum monococcum. Taxonomy (NCBI): domain Eukaryota; kingdom Viridiplantae; phylum Streptophyta; class Magnoliopsida; order Poales; family Poaceae; genus Triticum; species Triticum monococcum. Next base: position 355,677,697 of record CM067845.1, on the reverse strand, counting down.
ACGATTCTAAATCGCAAACCGGATACGTGTTTACTTTAAACGGTGGAGCTGTCAGTTGGTGCAGTTCTAAACAAAGCATCGTAGCGGGATCTACATGTGAAGCGGAGTACATAGCTGCTTCAGAAGCAGCGAACGAAGGAGTCTGGATGAAGGAGTTCATATCCGATCTAGGTGTCATACCTAGTGCATCGGGTCCAATGAAAATCTTCTGTGACAATACTGGTGCAATTGCCTTGGCAAAGGAATCCAGATTTCACAAAAGAACCAAACACATCAAGAGACGCTTCAACTCCATCCGGGATTTAGTCCAGGTGGGAGACATAGAGATTTGCAAGATACATACGGATCTGAATGTTGCAGACCCGTTGACTAAGCCTCTTCCACGAGCAAAACATGATCAGCACCAAGGCTCCATGGGTGTTAGAATCATTACTGTGTAATCTAGATTATTGACTCTAGTGCAAGTGGGAGACTGAAGGAAATATGCCCTAGAGGCAATAATAAAGTTATTATTTATTTCCTTATATCATGATAAATGTTTATTATTCATGCTAGAATTGTATTAACCGGAAACATAATACATGTGTGAATACATAGACCAACAGAGTGTCACTAGTATGCCTCTACTTGACTAGCTCGTTAATCAAAGATGGTTATGTTTCCTAACCATGAGCAAAGAGTTGTTATTTGATTAACGAGGTCACATCATTAGTTGAATGATCTGATTGACATGACCCATTCCATTAGCTTAGCACCCGATCGTTTAGTATGTTGCTATTGCTTTCTTCATGACTTATACATGTTCCTATAACTATGAGATTATGCAACTCCCGTTTACCGGAGGAACACTTTGGGTACTACCAAACGTCACAACGTAACTGGGTGATTATAAAGGAGTACTACAGGTGTCTCCAATGGTAAATGTTGGGTTGGCGTATTTCGAGATTAGGGTTTGTCACTCCGATTGTCGGAGAGGTATCTCTGGGCCCTCTCGGTAATACACATCACATAAGCCTTGCAAGCATAATAACTAAGATGTTAGTTATGAGATGATGTATTACGGAACGAGTAAAGAGACTTGCCAGTAACGAGGTTGAACTAGGTATTGGATACCAACGATTGAATCTCGGGCAAGTAACATACCGATGACAAAGGGAACAACGTATGTTGTTATGCGGTCTGACCGATAAAGATCTTCGTAGAATATGTAGGAACCAATATGGGCATCCAGGTCCCGCTATTGGTTATTGACTGGAGACGTGTCTCGGTCATGTCTACATTGTTCTCGAACCGTAGGGTCCGCACGCTTAACGTTACGATGACAGTTATTATGAGTTTATGCATTTTGATGTACCAAAGGTTGTTTGGAGTCCCGGATGTGATCACGGACATGACGAGGAGTCTCGAAATGGTCGAGACGTAAAGATTGATATATTGGAAGCCTATGTTTGGACACCGGAAGTGTTCCGGGTGAAATCGGGATTTTACCGGATTACCGGGAGGGTTACCGGAACCCCCCGGGAGCCAAATGGGCCAACACAGGCCTTAGTGGAAAGGTGAGAGGGCAGCCCACATAGGGCTGCGCCTCCCCCCCTCTCCCTAGTCCTATTAGGACTAGGAGAGGGGCCGGCCACCTCTCTCTCTCTCTCCCCTTTAAGGATTCCTAGTTGGACTAGGATTGGAGGGGGGAGTCCTACTCCCGGTAGGAGTAGGACTCCTCCTGCGCCTCCCTCCTTTGGCCGGCCAGCCTCCCTCCCTCCATCCTTTATATACGGGGGCAGGGGACACCCCAAGACACACAAGTTGATCCTTGAGATCGTTCCTTAGCCGTGTGCGGTGCCCCCTGCCACCAAATTCCACCTCGATCATATCGTTGTAGTGCTTAGGCGAAGCCCTACGTCGGTAGTACATCAAGATCGTCACCACGCCGTCGTGCTGACGGAACTCTTCCTCGACGCTTTGCTGGATCGGAGCCCGAGGATCGTCATCGAGCTGAACGTGTGCTAAGAACTCGGAGGTGCCGGAGTAACGGTGCTTGGATCGGTCGGATCGGGAAGAAGACGTACAACTACTTCCTCTACGTTGTGTGATCGCTTCCGCAGTCGGTCTGCGTTGGTACGTAGACAACACTCTCCCCTCTCGTTGCTATGCATCACCATGATCTTGCGTGTGCGTAGGAAAATTTTCGAAATTACTACGTTCCCCAACACTTTCTTGTGGTGGAAATGAATGATTCGATGTATTCATGAACATTTTGTGCAGTTCCCATTGAAATCAAGCTGAGCACCCCTGTTTGCACAACTACAAAAAAGTGATTAGTATAAAGCAAACTGTACTATGAATTGACAGTTTCAACAGGCACATACATGGTCCATGTAGAGCACACTTTTAGAAAAATGGAACTCACCAGAAAGAATCCTAGAACAACATTGTACTCACGCATCATAGCAAAAAGATGGAGATTTGTCAGTCCTTCTGAGCTGAAGTTAGTCTGGTCTTGTGGGGAGTAATGTAACCATCCTTCAACTAGTGCTCCTTCTGATGAGAAGATAGACATGGCTTCTTCATCCTGGCATAATCGGAACTAGTCACTTCACGTACTCCATATTCTTCTTCAGAGGAAGATGATCCTGTTGTGCAAAGACAAGAGGACTACTAAATGCTAGCATCCCTGTTTGCTCGAAAAAAAGGAAAGGAAATATTTAAAACAGCACAGATGAAGCACTTCTCAAGGACAATACCACTTTTTCATGACAGTATCTAAACAGTAGCACAATGCCAATAGAGATGACAAAGCTCAATCATATGGATGAAATCAGTGTGCGAGTACCAACCTTTGTTAGGAGGCTTATTGTGTAGAGCATACAGATGAAGCACTTCTCCGGAACCATCTGTTGCTATCTACGGTGGTGGCCATGCTTGCTATATACTCCTCGATTAGTTTAATGTTTCCAACATCTTCTTGTGCAGTTCCACTAAAATATATGGTATCTTCAAAGAAGATCCCTGTTTGCACAAGTTGAGATAATTACATATTACATTAAGAGTGGCATCAAATCAGTGGCAAAACAATTGCTCGTTCCAGCCATAGCAATAAATTAAGATGCAAAACTTACAACATCGGGAGTTGATTTTTTGTTTTTCTTCCGCTTGTTCTTCCCCTTCATCACTTGGTTCAATAACAGACAAGCTTCGCCTTCAATGTAAGATTTGGCATGTCAATTAGGGAGCACAAGTATAGTACTAAACTTAATTTCTGATGAAAGTGGCAAAATACAGGCCAACAGTTGTGAAATATCCTTATCTTACCTCAATGGGATATTACGGTGCACATACAGATTGGAAGTCTTGTCTCCATTTGTGCAATTCACTAAAATCAAGCAACATTATCATACAAGTAGCACAACATATGAAAGCACACTGCAGAATCATGTGAAAAAGGCTAGTACTGACCTCTCATGATGCGGAATTCAAACAACTCACAAGAAGAAGATCTGAACCAAATTCGCCTTAACGGATAGGAAGTAAGATCTCCTCTTGTGCAGTTCCACTAAGATCAAGCAATCAAGCAACGTTGTCGGTGTGACATTTTGGTTGAACTGCACAAAAACTCTTAAAACAAAAGTGTTTTGTGCAGTGCAACAAAAGGTCACAATGGCAACGAGGTGAAGTAGATAACCATGTTTACACAGAGGTGCAAAGGAAACAATTAGTGGTCAATAACAGTGGATGACACAGAAGCCAACAAAAAGAAGCATCTACCTGATCTAAATGGGAAAGAAATCAAGACAGTAGCATTTCTCAAACGGTGGCATTGATTAATATTAACATAGAGATTATATTAACAATAAAATTCATTAAACATGTAATTTTCTTTTAACTGTGGCATTTCATCAATTTTCCAGCAGCATTATTAGAGGGTGTTTGTTTACAGGGACATTTTGGTGTAGGGACTAAAAAAACTCCATGTCATCCCCATCTAAACCAAACAGGAGGGACTTTTTGGGACTAAAAGTGGGCATTTGGGACTAAAGAAAGAAGACCCCGAGGGAGTCTTTTTGGGACTTTTTCCAACAGTTTCCCCTGTCATGCATCGCACCTTGTTTCTATTAGGTCATTACTAGGGGTAACATGGTCTTTTAGAATGTCATTTAATAACCTCTAGTCCATGTTTAGTCCCTGGAACCAAGCAGGTAGGGACTAGGGAGTTTTTAACCAAATAGGGCCTTAGATTAACAACAACTAATGAGTTGCACGGGACAGTGGACGCGCCAGCACCATGTGCATCTACCGATGTACTGTGGTCATGCACAGTCTGTTGCAACAAAGAACAAACAACCAAGGAGCATATGTGTTGGTCCCAGTTTTGTTATTTTTAGACACCTTTCCCTATGTGAGCGCAACAAATCTAGTCCTGCTCAAACTCTACAGCCTTGTCCCTTCCTTTCCTTTTTGAACTAGTAATTTCGCCCCTTCCTTTCCTCTTTGAACCACGTCCTAGATTTATGCGATACAACTTTCCCCCATTCCTTTCCTCTTTGAACCACGTCCCATCTTATAGCGACCCGACCCGAATGGATCAAGTCTCTGTGCTTAAGTGTCATCCCTGGATCGGTATGCTGACACACACAGTACTCGAAGGATTTATAACAGAGGTAAATCACATGTATAAAGTAACTTAAATACTATTACCTCAATCCAAATATAGCGGAAGCAACAAGGTTGTGGATTCCCATCAACACCAACGGCAAAGTTGAGTGTAGAAATCGTAACCCTAACGTATCACTTACTCGTCGTAAGAAACCTGCAACATGAGACGTTGCAGCCGCAGAGGGTCAGTACATTGAATGTACTGGCAAATTCACACCAGAGGAAAATGATGAATAAAGACTATCACTACATGCATATTTGGCTGGTAGAAAAGCTCTATGGTTATAAGGTTTTTGCAAAAAGCCAATTTTTCCCTACTGCAAAGGAATATAATTTTTTTAACTACCGAATGGATCAAGTCTCTGTGCTTAAGTGTCATCCCTGGATCGGTATGCTGACACACACAGTACTCGAAGGATTTATAACAGAGGTAAATCACATGTATAAAGTAACGTAAATACTATCACCTCAATCCATACAGCAGAAGTAACAAGGTTGTGGATTCCCATCAACACCAACGGCAAAGGTGAGTGTAGAAATCGTAACCCTAACGTATCACTTACTCGTCGTAAGAAACCTGCAACATTAGACGTTGCAGCCCGAAACGGGTCAGTACAATGAATGTACTGGCAAATTCACACCATAGAGAAAAATGATGAACAATAGCTATCACTACATGCATATATGGCTGGTGGAAAAGCTCTATGGTTATAATGTTTTTGCGAAAAGCCAATTTTTCCCTACTGCAAAGGAATAAATTTTATTAACTATCATGGTGGTTGTTAAACATTGAGAATGGTTGACAGCATTCTCAATCCCAATTAAAAGTAATCATTAACACCCAACAAAATTAATTAAAGTAACATGATGAGATCAACAGGATAATCCAAGAACTAGATACTCAAGATGTCCATAACCGGGGACACGGCTAATCATGATTAGTTTGTACACTCTGCAGAGGTTTGCGCACTTTTCCCCACAAGACTCGATCGCCTCCGTTGGATTTCTCGCACTACAGGATGTTTGAGAAACGGATGACCGAGACATAGTCTTTCAGAAGCGCTAGCACCTTACGTTGGATAGACCGGTACACCTACTTTCCCCTACATTTGCTAGTCTACCCTGTAAGAGTTCGCACGACTTAATCAACTATGCCAGGGCCCATAATGGCTTGTGGCTGCACACGGAAGTTTCTAGTATGAATAATCTTATGATCCCTTTGAGCCTGGGTGGCGGTCCAAAAGAAAAACAGGCAAGTCCTGGAATACCCAGGTGCCTAGACAGGCAAGTCCTGGAATACATAGGTGCCTCAATCCACCCAGATGTGTGTTTAAGTTGCCACCTTAAGTAAACCATTAATTAACAATCTCACATCTGTCATGGATATCACTCACCCAATCCACGTCTACTAGCATAGCATGGCATAATAAGCAAACGTAGAAGTAACTCCCAAAGGTTTCATAATAATACAGGTAATAGGTACTACCTCATCTACTTCCCATCCCACAATTCAATTAGATCCTAATCATGCAATATTTGAGGATTGATCTAATGCATAAAAACTGGGTATGAAAGGGATATGATCAAAGTGTGAACTTGCTTGCAATGTTGATGAAGATGATTCGCACTCAAAAATCTTGATAGCTCTACTCGTCACACTCCGGTCAATCTATCGTAATCAAGCAATAGTAACCACACATAAGCAATCACTCAAAAGACCAGAAAGATCGAAGAAGTCGATTCGGAAAACATCAAAACTAAGCAAATAGCTCTTGCAACATAAAACAATTTCTAACAGCACCAAAATTATGTGAATTTGGCCTTATCAGAAAATTTAGGTCAAGAGCTTCGATTTGCAAAAAGAATCAACTCAAACGGAGTTACGGATAAAAAGATATGATCAAAAAAAGTTTGAATTCAAATCTGATCTAATTCAAAATTTAAAATTTTCAAAAACATGTTTGAGTTGGATTACTGGATAGAGGAGATCATAACGAAGAAGTGGGCGTTGGTTTCGTTGGATTTGGGCAAACGAGTAAAAAGTTATGGCTATTTGAAAAATCAGGGCCAAGCTGTTTTACGGAAGAAAAAAAATAGCTACGGGCTAGGGTCTAATGTATAAATACGTAGACTAATTGATAATCTAATTATTTTATCATATTAGTCTAAAAATAATAAACTACGGAGGTATAAGAAGAACAAAGAAAGATACCTTTATAAGGCAGAGAAAAGACGACTTTGGAGAGAAGAGATAATTTCCAGAAGTCGTGCCGAAGAGGAGAAATATTTTTTTTAAATGAATCTAGTCAAACCAAAATATTGATTTAACCTGAATAGGATGATTTTTGGAGACTCTACGGGTCTATATTTATTGGTGGAAAAGAGGCTTAGGGGTCAAAGGCTAGGCAATGTGGGACTAAACGTAGACGAAAATATACGAAACAGAGAAGAAAAGAGGCGATGGGCCTAAAGGCCTTCGGCCAGCCACGCGGTGCAGTTTTTTTTTGCCGGCCGCGCGGTGCAGTTTTTTTTTTCTGAATGCGATAAACTGAAAAACGAAAATAAAATAAAACTTTATATAGGTATATTATATATCAAAATTTTCAGAAAAATATTTTCTACGACATGAACATTTTTCTAGAATTAAATAAAATTCACACAAATTTGGATAATTCAAAGAGTGCTACTGGTTTAATAAAATCCAATAAAAATCATTTTAAAATACCAAAATGATTTCAAATTTATTTCTCTCCAATTTTCTGTTGTAGGGAATCATGTTACCCTATTTGCTGGGTGGAAAGTGAACAGCTGCGCCGGTAGTCCCTCGCCAACGGCGACATCGTTAAGCCCCCTTCCCTTCCCGGCGGACGGATCCTCCCGGCTCTTTGAGCAGCAGTGAGGGGAGAGAGAGGCGTGTGAACAGAGCAACTACAAGCGCCGAGGCTCCAGCGTGTATATATATACTAGAGAGAGAGTGTGAAGCGTGCAAACCCTAGAAAACATTTTGAACAGTCAAAGAATCCTCCCGTTACACAACCCTCCCGTTATGTTCAACGAGAGGGAAATAACCTTTTATACATTCCTGCATTCGTGTGACAAGCATGCCGTGTTTTTTGTGTGTGTGTGTGGGAGTCATTGGGATTTCAATCATAATCGTGTCATGTGGCTTTGGTGGTAAGACTATCCACAGTGGTGCAGAAATAATGCAGCCTTAGTCACCTTACCTCTCTCCACGTAGTACATTGGGTCCCACCAGTCAGAGGGTGAAACAAACAAATTAATAAGAAAAATTAAAAGCGCCAGCGGTGTATCTTACCTCACACATCTCGCTACTACTCGGGAACACTGTCCAATTGATCCCTCTGTTCGCTCACATACTATTTTAAGTGAATCCTTATTATAACATGCACACAAATTTTGGGCACTTGTATTCGACTTAAGTCAGTGTGCCACCGTATCTCGTATACTTACTACTCCCTCTGTCTAGGTGTAATAAGTCACGTTAGAAGGTGCAACGGGACCAAGGTGCGTGTGTGTGTGTGTGTGTTTAACAACATGTGTGTGTTAGAGAGAGTGACAGATCGACCTACTCCTACAGAGAGATGTTGTGTAGTGTACGATTTTAGCCGCGGGAGTCGGTGCATCCTCTCGTTTCCGGGCGTGTCCGGTAGGGACATGCAGACAACTGCCACGCCCGCTCCTGACCAGCCTGGCCCACCCAAAGCCCCTCCATCGCCCCCGCGCGCTTCCCGCCCGAAACGGTCAGCGCCGCTCCAAAGAATCGGTGCCGCATTCATGCCCGGGCAGAGCGGACGCGACCTCTCACTGGCGCAAGAGTGATGGTTGCTTCATCCGTCCAACTTACTGCTGGGCCTATGTGATTTGACGGCTCATTGGTCTTTATTACCGAGGTGGTAGGACTGCTGGATGTCCCACGCTTTCAGCGAAAGGAGGTACTACTACTAGATTACAATTTGCTCCATTCTTACAGCGGAGGCGTGCAAGAGCAGTGAAGACACGCAGGCTCAATGATTACATGGCCCACCTCACACTATCACCGTGCGACACCTAACTCTTTACATAGTACTCCCTCCGTTCCTAAATATTACTAGATGAGTCCCCGCGCGTTGTCGCGGAACAACGGTATATCTCTCTGCGCAAAATTATCAATTTCATAGAACTAAAAAATACTCTATAACCGCATGACAAATGTGGTAGCCAAACTAAATAAACTCCCATCATCATTTAGATCATCCCATGTAAGGAAAAAATATTAGCCAACTCCTACTGCATAATGGGATTATATTTTTCTTTTTGACATGTTAATGGGACTTAAAAGCTCACTTACATGCATGCTACCGGTGCATGCTTGTATGCAGACATATTGATGTGATTTAAAATCCACTCACATGCATGTGCCACGGTATTTCTGCATGCTTGCATGTGGCTTAGTGCGGAGCCTCTCAACGTCTAGATCAGACGGCTATTATGGACTGATTTACTTCATCTAATGGCTACATCAATTTTGATGATGTGGCTCAAGGGGAGGATAGAGAATTCCTAGTAGTGGGGGCTAGCTATTACTAGTAGATAAGTCTTTGTAGAGATTCCACTACATACGGAACAAAATGAATGAATCTACACTTAAAATGCATCTATATACATCCGCATGTGGTTCATGGTGAAATCTCTACAAAGACTTATATTTAGGAACGGGGGAGACGGCGTACTAAGCAAGCTTCTCCTCGTTCTGCGAGTTGACGGGACACATCAAAAGTACTCCAGTGTATAGAGCCTTGCCTCTAAGGTAGGCCCCACATGGTTTGCCTCTTTTTTAACATAACACGTCAAGTCGCAATTTGTTCGTTCACCCGTGGTAGACGATCCTCCCTCCACCAAGTGGACAACCAGTACACATGCCAAATTACCACGTGGGCTGCCTTTTTCGTACAGAAATGAGCTCCACAGTGTACCTGCGCGGGTGTGGTTGGGAAAGAGACGGGAGTACGTGCGCCGTGCATGCACCTCTTCTCTTCGTGCATGTCCCCCACCTACGTGGGTGTGGGTGAGAGATACAAACCGCGTTCGTGAGTGTTTTTTGTTTTGGGGTGGGGGGGTTGATTTCGTGAATTATTTGTGGGAATATGTGTCGATGACATCTCAAACAAAGTTTTGCATGCAATGTGTGTGAAATGGAGGCCTATCCATATCATACATAGAGGGTCGGGCAATCCACGAGAAGAGAGGGAGGGGTCATAGCTATCGATAGAGTCGAAGAGAGGATCAAGTGGGTGGGTGCGAGATCGATGAAGAGAGCCATCAAAATTGTGTGTGTGTGCAAGTCAAAGATATAGGGCGACTGGCCTACCGGAACGTTAGAGGGCACATGTCAAGTTTGTGTGTGGCAGGGAGACATGACTAGAGCGCTTGATGTATCGGTGTGTGTGGGGTGGGGGGAGGGGTAGGCAGAGGCCTAACTATATAGGTAGAATGACTCGTATATGTGTTGAGAAGGAGAGACCCAGCTATGTCTTGAGGGAGATTTGTCGACATCCATACATAACTGAAGGACGGGAAATATGATGGGACAAAGAGAGAGAGAGAGAGAGAGAGAGAGAGAGAGAGAGGAGAGAGAGGGAGGGAGAGGGAGGGAGAGGGGTAGAGTGCTGGATGGGTGATGGAGTTGCTTCTCGAAGATCGTGGGAGAGGCCTACTAGACAAACTGAGGGTGGAACTACAATGTTATCAATAAGGGTGGGGATGTGTTTCTGTGTGTGCTTGTGCGTGATAGATCTGTCGGGACGCATCCATGGATGATGAAGGGGAACCATGTGTTTGGTAAGCAAACCTAACTAGATCGGTAGATCAATTGTTGTTTGTCGGAGGAAGGGAGAGACACAACTAATGAGGTAGATCGATTGACGTGTGGGTAAAAACAAGTTATAAGGACCTAGCTAGCTATATGTATAGCGAGAGATCGGTCGGTGTACGTCCATTTGTTAGAGGCAAATAAGGCCCAGTGAGACGGATAGACAGAGAGAATGGAGCTAGGAGGTGGTGCGAGAGGCCCAACTACTAGCTAGATACGGGGAGGAGTGTGCGGTTGTGAGATCGATGAAAAGAGGGGCGAGATTTTACATGTGTGCCTGACCATATAAGAGACACGAGGCAAGGACACATAAAGGAGGAGATTGAAGGTGTGTGTATGTTGTAGGCAGGCATCGTTGGAGAGGTTTATCGATCGGTGTGTGTCGGAAAGGAGTTGTGGAGACTCTGGGAGAATGACCTAAAGAACAAAATAAATGTGCCCGGTGTATAGAATGTCGAGGGAGGGGAAGGGCGAGTAGGGCGTGTGCATGCACGAGAGAAAGTTAGTGGTAGCTACAAAGGTTAGAGGATTGTGTGGGTGTAAGAGACTAACAAAGATCATAATTTGATATGAAAGTGGATTCATATATTTGAATAGGAGATCATAGTGTTTCAAACATTGCATGCATGAATATAGCGGTGATACACGTGCTGTGCACATGTTGTACCATAATGTGATAATGCATGGCGTTTGCAACTCACAGCTAAATGCCGAACAATCTAAACCATACTATACATCAAACAATCTCACATTTTATTTGAATTTGTGATAATGTGTGGCGTTTGCAGCTTACAACTAAATATCGAACAATCTAAACAATACTATATATCGAACATTCTCACATTTTATTTGAATTTGTGGTAATGTGTGGTGTTTGCAACTCACATCTAAATATTGGTAGGCGTAGGGGGCGGGGCACCATACATAATATGATAAACACATTATACATATGAGACATGGTTTAGATTATGAAGATCTAGCTAGAGCTAGAAATGTAATGTGACTTGAAATCAAAATAAACTGGATTCAAAAAATCTAGTTCGAGTTCATATAGTACACATAGTTCATATGTAACTCGAGACTAATCATGTGGTGTGCTGTGAAGATAATACACAAATGATGGTTTAACTTGACAATAATGATGATTGTAGATCTTATTAAAACAGAGAAAAGAATTCAAATGCTTTGACTTCACACCAATCATTACTGTAGATCTTATTCAAATAGAGAAACGAATTCAAATTTAGTTCATATTGAAGCGGTAGTATATACGTTTGGAATGCACTAAAACGTTCATTTGAGTAGTAGGTTGCATGCATTATACACGTAGAGAAATATTTTAATTGAACATAACATGAATTCAAAGTTTTGAATGACATTTGTAGTGCACATTGATTTGGTACAGTACACGTTAGGCTTGTCTGGAAATTTCAACCCGCGCCTTGTTAGCCCGAAATATTTAAGATATATCTTTGTCTCATTGTGCTCCGACAACTCCCTCCATCTCAACCCGCGCCTTGCTATTCCAAAATTACAACGCAGGCGAAAACTCCCACCTCCTGTGAAATCCCGACACGCGAAATGCCCATGGTACCCATGAACCAAAAGAACCGCCTCAAATCGGTGGGGGTACTTTCGTAACTTACCCCACATTTCGGACAAGCGCGTCTCTAAGCCATGGTTCCCCACTGCCATCCCATCCGTCCACCTATTCGTACACCGAGGCCGCGAAAACCCGCGACAAAACCCCACACCCTGCTCCGTCCGCCACCCAGCCGGAGCCTCTTCCCTGACGACGTCGTCCACAACAACACCTCGACGTCCCTCATCCACCGTACCAGATGAGGATCCATTGTCGATCTCATCGTCCCGCCGGTTCAGCCACACCGTCCTCCACCTCCAAGGAGCTTCCCCGATGTTCCCCTCGTCTTTCGTGCCACCTCCATTCCCACACCGCCGTCTTCACCTGCACCACCGGAAGAGCATCATCATCACCGTTTCCTCGGATGAAGCTGCGGCCTAATTGGCGCCACCAAATAGGTTGTACACTAATCGCCGCATTTTCTTCTTGATTCGATCTCACGGTGCTGCCAGTGCTTGGTCCCGAGATGCCATGGCGCGGCTCCATCCACGGCGGCATCGCCAGCCACTTCCTCCATGGCGTCACTCCCTCGGCGGCGACGTCCACATCAGTAGGAGCTGCTGTTGCTTTAGCTCTTGCTCGCGCTGCTGCTCTGCTCATGCTCTCGGTCCCCTGCCTGGTCTGCTCTTGCTATTGCTCTTGCTCGCGCTGCTTCTCTTGCTCTTGCTTGCGATGCTGCTCCAATTTAGCTACACTTCAGCCGACTGAATCGACTTTTGGGTCAGACGATTTTCAGGGGGGGGGCTCGCCGGGGTGAAGGAAGAACCAGCCACAGCGGGGAGGGGGGCTTGCTGGAGAGGTACCCCACTATCTATCTTAGGGTTCAGGATGGGGGCGGTGGTGGGGCGGTGGCGTGGGGATCGCCGGAGAAAAAGCTCGGCACGGGGGGGCCTAGAGGGATGGCCGGGGCGGCGGCGGACAGACGGTGGGGAGAGTTTTCGGGGCGGGCGGGGCGGCGCACCACCGGCCGCGGACCGGGGGGGGGGGAGGGGCTGCTGTTTGGCCGGTGGTGGCTGGCGGCTCAGGGGGGTGGAGGTTGAAGATGAACCGCAGGCCCTTGATTTCGTATCCAACGGCTGCAAAATCGACTGACCAGAGATGAAAAAGTCAGTCGACCGACATGTAGCCTCACCTTGCTAGTGCGTTCAGTTTCGACAGCAAAATTTAGTTTCGATAGTTAAGTTCAGTTTCGACAGTTAAGTTCGTTTTCGACAGTTAAGTTCAGTTTCGACAGTTAAGTTCAGTTTCGACAGTTAAGTCCAGAGATGAGCGGCTGATGTATTTTACATCTAGCACTTTGTGGTTATGTATTTTACGTCATGTATTGGAGATGCTATTAGAATTCCACTCAGGTTAACGTTGTTTGTTGTCTCTCTTGTCCTGCTTCAGCCTCGGCGTCGTACAACTCACCGGAGCTGCTCCAACGACGAAACCCTCCATCATAGCGGAGCAGTACCTCGGGCTCCATCTTCAGACGCCTAAGATCTTCTTCCCCTCCTCCGAGAGCAAAGTCCGCCGGAGCATCCTCACGGGCCAACCCAATCACGCTGAGATCGACATGGCTTCGCCAAAGAGGTTGTACACTTGTTGCATCTCTTTTTTACTCTACATGTTATATATATTGTCCACTGAGCACACGGATTTGTTCCTTTAGTGTCTCCTTGAAAGAAAAAACTTAGGAATTTTAATTTTCACTTGTCCTCCTTTCCAAATTCCTATTCATGAAGCACAAGACTAAGAGATAGTAGCATAATAGCATTATAACCATACATTTTCTTGTGGTTTGACTTAATCTCACCATGCTTCTTTGCATCCTGTGATCTTCCAATTGTTGTGAATCAAACACCCAGATTGGCAGAAATCCTGTGTTTTTAAATTCTCTGTTTTGCACGTGCATTCCTATCCTATTCCCGTCTATTTCCTATCCATGCATTGTTGGAATCCTCCAATTCAAATGATCCCTTACAGAATTACTTCTCTTACTGATAGTTGTCAAAGAAAACCTTGCATGGTTTGTCCGGCTCCTGCTGCGCCGTCGTCCACCCCAGCTCAGCTGCTCCAACGACAGAAGGGTCCAGCACAACAGGGATCCGGCCTCCAGACTGTCTTTCACCGCCTCAGATCTTCTTCCCCGCCGCTGGTAGCCATGAAAACTGCATTACCATCATCAACCGAGCAGATGACCTCGAGGACTACACGGGTCCGCAAGAGAGGTCACACTCTTTTGTGTCTGCTTACGTTATGCATCGCTTAATATTACATGCTACTTTATCGTCCTGTTCACCGATTAGACTCTGAGTGAGCTCCAAACTAATGGTCAAACTTGAGTTTTTAAATGGTTGTGGGGTACATATCGGGGCCGCTATCAATAGTATCTATCTACTATCTGGTTAATCTCCGGTGTCTACTATGAGTTTCATGTTGGGTGGGAAACAAACAATAAAGAAGCCATTATCTGTATTTTTTAACTGAAGCCATTATCTGCCTGCTATTATTGGTTTTGGGTCTATCCACAGGTTGCTACCATCACTCTGGATTTCTGCATGCACTCCTTACATAATCTCACTATGTTTTATTCCTATGCATGACAGTTATTGTAAACAATGGAACTGAACATGTAGAGCAAAAGAGACGAGCCTTGCATGGCAATAAAATTTCATGCAGACGTCGCTCCATGGTAGGTGCAAAGGCAGCCCCCCTCCACGCATTTCGGATTGTAATCGAGAGGAAGATATCTGTTCTGAGGGGGATTCAAAAGGAGAAGACAACTCCTATTTACCCCTTGAGGTCTTCGCTCTAACTTGGCATGCTGATGTTGGTTATATCATGCATATGGTGTCTTGCATTGCTTACTTTATACATCAAATATGTCATCTGCTTAGTTTAGACATCCTTTGTGCGAATGCCGTCTGTTTAGTTTATTCATCGTTTATGTGAATTATGCAACGCCATCTTGTTTATCCAGGCATCATATATGTGAATTTTGCAATGCCATCCTGCTTAGCCAGTCATCTTATATGTAAATTCTACCAGGCCATCCTTTTTTTTCATTACATATTAAATTTGTCAACAATGTTAGTACATTCAACTGCTCTTCGTGTGCATCATTCATTTGACACGGTGATGGAAAATTCTGGAGTGAAAACAAGGTCTTCAGAGCAGACTATGCTATCTGACGAAGCGCATATCTCGCTGGTTACGGATAGCTCCTCAGAGGAGGATTCAGAGATAGATGACCAGTCCTATTCCCCCCCGAGGTGTATGCTCTAACTTGGCAGGGTTATGTTGCTCATATCGTGCGTATGGTGTCTCGCATTGCTATGTCATTTGATTAGTTTAGACATGCTTTGTGTGAATGCCACCTATTCAGTGTCTAATTACCATATATGTGAATTATGCATTGCCATCTTGTTGCAAGACATTATATATGTGAATTATACAAAGCTATCTTGTTGCAAAGGCATTATGTATGTGAATTATGCAATGCCATGCTGTTTAGCCAATCATCATGTATGTGAATTATATGATGCTATCATTTTTTTGTATTACGTGTTCCATTTGTCGACAACGTTTGTATATTCAACTACTCTACCTATCCATCAGCCATTTGAAGCTGTGATGGAAGTATCTGGAGTGAAAACAAGGTATTCAGAGCAGACAATGCTACCTGCTGAAGCAGACATCTTGCTGGTTACAGAGAGCTCCTTAGAGGAGGATTCAGAGACTGATGACCAGCCCTATTTCCCCCCAGAGGTCTATGCTCAAACTTGGCAGGGTTATATTACCCATGTCATGCATGTTGTCTTGCATTGCTTAGTTTTTACATCATATATGGATTGCCATCTGCTTACTTGCTTACTATATAAATCATATATTTGAATTATATCATGCCATCATGTTTACATAGTACATACACATCATCTATCTGAATTATGGCATGGCAACCCATTTAATAAAGGCATCATATAGTTACATCATCTCATCCTGTTTAGTGTTTACAGTCATCATATTTTGAATTATGGCATTCTATCCATGAATGTATGTGAATTATGGCATGCCAACCTATTTAATAAACACATTATATAGTTATGTCATGTCATCTTGTTTACATAGTCTCATATTTTGAACTATGTCTTTCCATCTTTTTTAGTTAGCCATCATAATGTGAAATTGTGTCATGCTATCCTGTTTAGTTAGCCATCATATATGTGAAATTGTGTCATGCTATCCTGTTTGGTTAGACAACATAAATATGAATTATTTCATGCCCTCTTCTATTCCCCACTATCCATTGCACATGTCTATCATACAATGTCTATACTTTCAATTACTTTTCTTGTTTATCAGCCATTTGAATTGGAGAGTGTGATGGCAGTTTCTAAGGGAGTAACAACACGGTCTTCAGAAAAGATAGTGCTACAGTTGATGCAGATAGAACTACGGTTGTACTTGCCCAAGGACCAGATCCACCACACATAACCCAGACTCTCACAGATTGTACCCCTACCCAGTTGGACAGAGAACCAGCTACACCTCTTCTAACCCCAACCCCGGTAGATAGTAACCCAGTTCCACTTGACACAACACCGTCTCCACCACAGAGCACCCAAACACGATCAGTTAGTAAGGGAACTGCAGTCCCCAAAGCACGAGGACCACCACTCCAAATCCCAACTCAGCGCTTAAAGGAGAAGAAGATTTGTTCTCAGGTCAGGTTCTGTAGCTATGGTTCATAGTCCTTTGCTCTTGCATTACTGTATTTACTCATACCAACTATTTTCAAATTTGAAGGATGGAATTGAAACTCCAATGGCGCAACAAGTATGTTTTAAACCTATTTCTTTAACTGGTTTGCCGTTGTAACCTGCTCTATGTTGATTTCAGTTTCAATTGAATAAACAGTTATGTTCTAATGTCATGCACATTACAAGTGTTGTTATTGCTCTATAGTTACCCACACTTATATTCTGTCTATTCTGCTTTGTCTTGAACAAATATTATTTGAACTGTGTCTCTATCTTGATTTGGCAACAAAAACTAGAATGATATAGACCATAAAGTGACAATGGTACATAGATATATATATATTTGTTTCATGCTGTTATCCTGTCCACTTTACTACTGAACTCATTTACCAAAATGAGTTTCATATACAACATGGTAAACATGTGATGTGTCTGCTTGTTTCTCTTTTAGAACGCGGACAAAATATTGGAGAACAGTACTGCGTTATCCAATGTTAAAGGAAGTAATGTAGATAAGGTTCAAGATAGTGAGACATCCCTGTTGGTCTCCAAGAAAGCTGATAAAAACTATCTTGACGATAGTGAGGGAACCCAAAAGTCCCGTCTTGATGTAGTGTTCGAGTTACTGGCCGCTACTGCTGGCACAAGCTCTTCGAACTCGCTGCCTGAATCAGTTCGTCTTCTTGAGTCTCAACTTCAAGTTGAAAGACATCGATTAGATGTGCTGTGACAGGAAGCTGAAGGACCGAGGAAGTCCCTGCAAAATTCAGATGCATATTTTCTGGTGCAACAGCAAGCGCTGGAGGATTTAAGCGCCAAACAAGAGAAAGTTAAATAAGCTTGCTAAGCATCTTGCCAGCATTATGGGTACCCATGATATTGTTTCTTGAGATCTTCTGAAGTGGTTTCAGTTCTGGATTTGTTTTGTTGTGACGTTTATTTGCGCTGGTCGCCAACTTTGACAACCAGTGTATATGATATGCTGCTTTGTTCCCTATATTTGCACTGGTGGCGAACTTTGATGCCCAGTGGATGTAATATGTGTAATAGCCGTGATAGCCTAGCGTTAGTTGCTTGCTTATTTATTTCCTTATTGTCTTGTTTATTTGTTTGCTTGTAGTCATTGCAGTTCTTTTTCCGTGGTTAGCTAGTGGCTGCAATAACCTATTTTTTAAAACTAGGCCACAATAACCATGGGATAATATTACTGTAGTGACACTGGGCCTCCTGCTGGTCGTAGAAACAGCGGGCCTTCTACGGGCCGTAGAAACAATGGGCCTTCTATGGGCCGTAGAAACAATGGGCCTTCTGTGGGTTGTATCATCAATGGGCCTTATACGGGCCGTATGATCGGTTGGCCAAACATGGGCCAAACAAACCGCATTATGGCCATAAACGGGCTAGAGTTGGAATCATCCGTTCATGGGCCGACCATAACGGGCCATCGTTAATAGGTCGTATTTGATGACGCTATGAAAACGGCCCAATGTATTAACGGACCACAAACAGGCCGGCTGTAACCACGGGCTGAATTGGTCCACAAGCAGAAAATGACAGTAATGGGCCATAAGTAAACGAATGCTGGAAATGAGTCCAAGAATAAATGGGCTCTGAGAAGGCTGAAAGATAACATGGGCTGGAAATGGCCCAACGGAATAACAGGCCGTTAATGGGTATAAAGTGATACATTGTTCATTACGGGCCAGTTTCACCACGGGCCATTAATGGGTGTAAAGTGATACACTGTTCATTACGGGCCAGTTTCACCACGGGCCGTTAATAGGCCAAGAGTTACATAGGGCCTCATATGGGCCGAAAGACGTCATGGGCCATACATGGGCCAGAAGTGAAAACGGGTTGGAATCATATTGGGTAGCCCAGATGACGCTACTGGGCTAATTCGGATAGGGCGTAACGGGCCTTGGGTTAGCGGGCTATAAATGGGCTATATGCGAATAGGCCGTTAACAGGCTTTACATGGGCTGGCCCGCCACCTTTTGACCAAGTCAAATGGGCCGGCCTTTTCACAGGAATGGGCCTCTGTTGGGCCGTGCCACATGTCGACGTATCATAGGCGCCTTCTGTCCATTGAGTGGATGACATCTGTCCCAACGATGAGTCGACACGTGTTTCCTCCAGCCAATGATGATTTTGCACGTGGAAAATCCCCATTGGTCGGGGCTGTTAACGAGTTATCGGATCCAAAACCCGACCCGATAGCTTAACGGCATTCCGTTACGGTGGATGCCACGTGTCGGTCACCCTTGACGAAAGCACTTTTGTGACGCGCGATTTATCGTCATGGAAGTGTACACTTCCGTGATGATAGTTTTGGTAATGTCATGGAACACTTCTACGACGGCACATGTATGACTATCTTGATTCTGTCATAAATTTGTCATGGATGTACATGCATGACAAAAAACGCGACCTACTGTGACAAACACGTATCATCACGGAAGTGTATTTTTTTGTAGTGGGTGGACTCATATGGAATAACTTTGGGGTTTATGGAAATGGATGCACAAGCAGTATTCCAGCTTAGTACAAGTGAAGGCTAGAAAGAGACTGGGAAGCGACCAACTAGAGAGTGACAATAGTCATGAAGATGCATTAAGATTAATCAACAATGAGTGCAAGCATGAGTAGGATATAAATCACCATGAACATAAATATCGTGGAGGCTATGTTGATTTTGTTTCAACTACATGCGTGAACATGTGCCAAGTCAAGCCACTCAAATCGTTCAAAGGAGGATACCACCTTATCATACCACATCACAACCATTTTAATAGCATGTTGGCACGCAAGGTAAACCATTATAAACTCCTAGCTAATTTAGCATGGCATGGGCAACTATAATCTCTAATTGTCATTGCAAACATGTTTCATTCATAATAGGCCGAATCAGGAACGATGAACTAACCATATTTACAAAAACAAGATAGGTCTAGTTCATACCAGCTTCTCTCATCTCAATCAGTCCATCATATATCGTCATTATTGCCTTTCACTCGCATGACCGAACGGTGTGGATAATAATAATAGTGCACGTGCATTGGACTAAGCTGGAATCTGCAAGCATTTAATTCAAGGGAGAAGACAAGGTAATATGGGCCCTTGGTTAAATCAACAATAATGCATATGAGAGCCACTCAACATTTTCATCATGGTCTTCTCCTCTCGACCCCCAAATAAGAGAAAATAAATAAAACTATTTACACAGGAAAGCTCTCAGCAAGCAAAAGAAGAACGAGAAATCTTTTTGGGTTTTCTTTTAATTACTACTACTACAAGCATGGAAAGTAAACTAGCTAAAAGGTACAACTAATTAGTTTGGTTTTTCTTAAGGTTTTTCAAACACACAAGAAGAAGGCTTAGAAAAGAAAATAAACTAGCATGGATAGTACAATGAAAAAGTATGAGCACCGACAACTAGAATGAGTGTGTGAACATGAATGTAATGTTGGTGAGAAATACGTACTCCCCCAAGCTTAGGCTTTTGGCCTAAGTTGGTCTATGCCCAAGGATCGAAGCTACTCTCTCCGGTGTACCGAGGAGGGTCCTCAGGGTGCCACTGGTTGGCGATCTCCTCCGGATCCCACTGATAAACGGACCATCGATAAGGGTCAAGTGGTGGCTCCGGCTTAGGCTCTAGGGCTTGTGTCAGCCTCCAGTATGCATAAATGGCTTCGGGTAAGATGAGGTACGTGCCTGAAAGTATGTTAAACAAAGAGGGTGCAGGCAAGGTAATAATCCCACAGTGAGTTTCATCAAATATTAAATTATACTTAAGCATATTCTTCTTATTTTTAACAATAAAATCATGTGCTAACATACTCTTATAATCTAGAAAAATAGGGGGCAACAACTTTTCCTCTTTCTCATAAAGCCTAATAGGTATCGCAAAGTGTTCAGCAAGGCATGGAGCAAAGATGCCTCCGAAGATGGGGCCCTTTGTACGGTTCAGATTTAATTGTTTAGCAACAATAGTTCCTAAGCTGAAAGTTGTATCACGAAACAAAGCATGACACAAAATGACAATATCAGGTGCACTAAGATTTCCACTATTCCCGCGACCAATTAAGCATCTACTAGCAAATATTGCAAAGTAATGTAGAACAGGAAAATGTATACTAGTAATTCTTGCATCTGAAACTTTCCTCATTTCCCCTACATAAATTCTATCAATAAATCCATCCACATCACTATGATGTGGTTCCTCTATGCTGCCTACAAAGAGTATCTTGCAGACTCGACAAAAAGCATGGAGTGACATCTCCTTAACCTCATCATATAAGTGAAACTCCACTGAAGGTGGTGATTTCTTAGCATGGAAAAAAATTGCACGAAAAAATTAGTGAGTAGGAGATACTGTTCGCGCTGGTCGTGGAGGAAGTCGGTGAGGCCTACATTCTCAGCCAAGTAATAAAAGTCATCGTGAATTCCGGTGGCTCTCAAGAACTCGTCACAAGGCCATTCGCACGACCGAACCTCCGCAGCGCGAGGAAGATTGTATTTGGGCTTTTTATTCTCCTCATTCTGCTTATACTTCGAGCTTCGGCTCAAAGAGCCTCTCAACAATCTCTTCAACATTTTCTCCCTCTGAAAATTTCTGAAATATTTAGTGACTCAAAATAAAAGTGAACCAAACTCAACAAGATTGATAGCAACTACTTCCACAAGTGCCTAGAGACTATACCATGCATTAAAACTACTTTGGACCATATAAATTTGACATGCAAGCTCAAGAAAAGGGTCACCTAAGCAGCAAAAAATTGCAATAAATAAAGCACTAGAATAAAAACTAATTGGATATTGAAGAAGTCACATACCGAAGAACAATCTCCCCAAACAGTTTTGTGAATGGAGCTTTGAGCAAGGAGATCGAAAATGGAAGCAAGATGAGCTAGAACACGGGTTTGAGCTACGGGATGATTTTTCTGGAGGAAGACGAAGTGTGTGGGTGCTGGAATAAGTGGAGGGGGCCACGTGGGGCCCACGAGGCAGGGGGCGCGCCCTGCACCCTCGTGGCCAAATGGTGGGTACCCTAGATGTGTTCTCAGTGCTAGAATTTCTTAAATATTCCACAAAAAATCATATTTTATTTTCAGGACATTTGGAGAACTTTTATTTTCGGGGTACTTTTGTTGCAAGGATAATTCAGAAAATACTATGCTTTATTTAATCTAAATAACATAAAGGAAAAGGAAGGTACAGAGAGTTGTGCTTTCTAACTTCATCCATCTCATGCTCATCAAAAGGAATCCACTAACAAGGTTGATCAAGTCTTGTTAACAAACTCTTTCCGAATCGCATGAAATTGGAGAATTTTCGAATAACACTAGGTTACCTCAACGGGGATATGCATGTCCCCAGCAATAAGAATATCATATTTCTTCTTGACAGTAGGAAGAGGGAATTCAAAACCTCCAATAGTAATTGTTGAAAATTTTCCAATAGAATTGATAAGGTTGTTTCCTCGGAAAGTGTACCGTATGCTCATTACCATCAACATGAAAAGTGACATTGCCTTTGTTGCAATCAATAACAACCCCTGCAGTATTCAAAAAGGGTCTACCAAGGATAATAGACATAATATCGTCCTCGGGAATATCAAGAATAATAAAGTCCGTTAAAATAGTAACGTTTACAACCACAACAAGCACATCCTCACAGATACTGACACGTATAGTAGTTGATTTATCGTCCATTTGCAAAGATATGGTGTCAACTTATTCAAATAAAGTCTATGATATAAAGAGAGAGGCATAACACTAACACTGGCTCCAAGATCACATAAAGCAGTTTTAACATAGTTTCTTTTAATGGAGCATGGTATAGTTGGTACTCCGGGGTCTCCTAGTTTCTTTTGTATTCCACCTTTAAAAGTATAATTGGCAAGCATGGTGGAAATTTCAGCTTCTAGTATCTTTCTTTTATTTGTAACAATATCTTTCATATACTTAGCATAATGATTCATTTTAAGCATATCAGTCAAATGCATACGCAAAAAGATAGGTCTAATCATTTCAGCAAAGCGCTCAAAATCCTCATCATCCTTTTTCTTGGATGGTTTAGGAGGAAAAGGCATGGGTTTCTGAACCCATGGTTCTCTTTCTTTATCGTGCTTCCTGGCAACAAAGTCTCTCTTATCATAACGTTGATTCTTTGATTGTGGGTTATCAAGATCAACAGCAGGTTCAATCTCTACATCATTACTATTGCTAGGTTGAGCATCAACATGAACATTATCATTAACATTATCACTAGGTTCATGTTCATTACCAGATTGTGTTTCAGCATCAGAAATAGAAATATCATTGGGATTCTCAGGTGTGTCAACAACAGGTTCACTAGAAGCATGCAAAGTCCTATCATTTTTCTTTTTCTTCTTCTTAGAAGGACTAGGTGCATCAACATTAGTTCTCTGAGAACCTTGCTCAACTCTCTTAGGGTGGCCCTCAGGATACAAAGGTTCCCGAGTCATTTTACCCACTCTAGTCACAACTCTAAGAACATTATCATTTTTCTTATTATTTAATTCATTGAGCAAATCATCTTGTTCTTTAAGCACTTGTTCTACTTGAGTGGTAACCATAGAAGCATGTTTACTAATAATTTTAAGGTCACCTTTAACTCTAGACATATAATCACTCAAGTGTTCAATCATATAAGCATTATGTTTCAATTGTCTGCCAACATAAGCATTGAAGTTTTCTTGTTTAACAATAAAATTATCAAACTCATCCAAGCATTGGCTAGCAGACTTATTACGAGGAATATCACCTTCATCAAATCTATAGAGAGAATTTACCTTTACTACATGTGTCGGGTTATTAAGACCATGTATTTATTCAATAGGTGGTAAATTCTTAACATCTTCAACTTTAATACCCTTTTCTTTCATAGATTTCTTTGCCTCTTGCATATCTTTAGGACTGAGAAATAGAATACCCCTTTTATTCGGAGTTGGCTTAGGAGTTGGTTCAGGAAGTGTCCAATCATTATCATTACTCAATATATTATTCAATAGCAATTCAGCTTGCTCAATAGTTCTTTCCCTGAAAACACAACCAGCACAACTATCCAGGTGGTCTCTGGAAGCATCGGTTAGTCCATTATAAAAGATATCAAGTATTTCATTTTTCTTGATAGGATGACCAGGCAAAGCATTAAGTAATCGGAGAAGCCTCCCCCAAGCTTGTGGGAGACTCTCTTCTTCAATTTGCACAAAATTATATATTTCCCTTAAGGCAGCTTGTTTCTTATGAGCGGGGAAATATTTAGTAGAGAAGTAATAAATCATATCCTGGGGACTACGCACACAACCAGGTGCAAGAGAATTAAACCATGTTTTAGCATCACCCTTTAATGAGAATGAAAATAACTTAAGGATATAGTAGTAATGATTTTTTCCTCATGACTAAATAGGGTGGCTATATCATTCAATTTAGTAAGATGTGCCACAACAGTTTCAGATTCATAGCCATAAAAAGGATCAGATTCAACCAAAATAATTATAATCCTTATCCGAAATACAGATAGGTAAAGTAGCAAAAGCATGGTCATATTTCATTCTAGCATTCAAAGACTTTTCTTTCAGCTTAGCTAACTATTTCTTAAGATCATATCTATCTTTGCAAGCAAAAAGGTCTCTAGCAGTTTCTTCATCCATAACATAACCCTCAGGCACATCAGGCAATTCATATCTAGGGGGAGAATCTTCATCATCACTTTCATCAATATTATCTGTTTCAATAATTTCATTCTCTCTAACCCTAGCAAGTTGTTCATCAAGAAATTCACCTAATGGCACATTATTATCAAGCATAGAAGTAGTTTCATCATAAGCATCATGCATAGCAGAAGTGGCATCATCAATAACATGCGACATATCAGAATCAATAGCAGGTGTATGTGTCGCAAGTTTACTTAAAATAGAAGGAGAATCAAGTGCAGAGCTAGATGGCAGTTCCTTACCTCCCCTCGTAGTTGAGGGAAAAATCTTGGTTCTTTCATCTTTCAAGTTCCTCATAGTGATCAACAGATATAAATCCCAAGTGACTCAAAGAATAGAGCTATGCTCCCAGGCAATGGCGCCAGAAAATGGTCTTGATAACCCACAAGTATAGGGGATCGCAACAATTTTCGAGAGTAGAGTATTCAACCCAAATTTATTGATTTGGCACAAGGGGAGCCAAAGAATATTCTCAAGTATTAGCAGTTGAGTTGTCAATTCAACCACACCTGAAAGACTTAATACGTGCAGCAAAATATTTAGTAGCAACGTAGTATAGAAGTAACGGCAATGGTGGCAAAAGTAACAATTGTAGTTTTTTTAGCAATCGTAACAGTGGCAACGAAAAAGTAACTAAGCAAAGATCAATATGTGAAAAGCTCATAGGCAATGGATCAATGATGGATAATTATGTCGGATGTGATTCCTCATGCAACAGTTATAACATAGGGTGACACAGAACTAACTCTAGTTTATCAATGTAATGTGGCATGTATTCCGAATATAGTCATATGTGCTTATGGAAAAGAACTTGCATGCCATCTTTTGTCCTACCCTCCCGTGGCAGCGGGCTCCTATTGGAAACTAAGGGATATTAAGGCCTCCTTTTAATGGAGTACCGGACCAAAGCATTAACACTTAGTGAATACATGAACTCCTAAAACTACGGTCATCACCGGGAGTGGTCCATATTATTGTCACTTCGGGGTTGCCGGATCATAACACATAGTAGGTGACTATTGACTTGCAAGATAGGATCAAGAACTCACATATATTGATGAAAACATAATAGGTTCAGATATGAAATCATGACACGCGGGCCCTAGTGACAAGCATTAAGCATAAAAAAGTCATAGCAACATCAGTCTTAGAACATAATGGATACTAGGGATCAAACCCTAACAAAACTAACTCGATTACATGGTAAATCTCATCCAACCCATCACCGTCCAGCAAGCCTACGATGGAATTACTCACGCAAGGCGGTGAGCATCATGAAATTGGTGATGGAGGAAGGTTGATGATGACAATGGTGACAAATTCCCCTCTCCCGAGCCCTGAACGGACTCCAGATTAGCCCTCCCGAGGAAGATTAGGGCTTGGCGGCGGCTTCGTATCGTAAAACGTGATCAATCCTTCTCCTTGGTTTTTTTGCTCCCCGAACGTGAATATATAGAGTTGGAGTTGAGGTTGGTGTAGTCTCAAGGGGCCCACGAGGTAGGGGGCGCGTCCCAGAGGGGGCGCCCTGCACCCTCATGGACAGGGTGTGGGCCCCCTGATGCTGATTCTCTCGCCAGTATTTTTATTAATTCCAAAACGTGTCTTCGTGGATTTTCAGGTTAATTCGAGAACTTCTATTTTTGCATAAAAATAACACCATGGCAGTTTTGCTGAAAAGAGCGTCATTCTGGTTAGTTCCATTCAAATCATGCAAGTTAGAGTCCAAAACAAGGGAAAAAGTGTTTGGAAAAGTAGATACGTTGGAGACGTATCAGCATCGCAGCCCCAAACTTTAAGAAACGACATCTTAGGTTTCTTGCTAAACCACAGTTCATATGGTGTCGTCTCAACGGATTTAGATGGTGCCCTATTTAACGTGAATGCATCCATCTCTAAAGCATAACCCCAAAACGATAGCGGTAAATCGGTAAGAGACATCATAGATCGCACCATATCTAATAAAGTACGGCTACGACGTTCGGGCACACCATTACGCCGTGGTCTTCCAGGTGGCATGAGTTGCGAAACTATTCCACATTGTTTCAAATGAAAGACCAAACTCATAACTCAAATATTCACCTTCACGATCAGATTGTAGAAAATTTATTTTCTTGTTACGATGATTTTCCACTTCACTCTGAAATTCTTTGAACTTTTCAAATGTTTCAGATTTATGTTTCATTAAGTAGATATACCCATGTCTGCTCAAATCATCTGTGAAGGTCAGAAAATAACGATACCTGCCGCGAGCCTCAACACTCATCAGACCGCATACATCAGTATGTATTATTTCCAATAAGTCAATGGCTTGGTCCATTGTTCCGGAGATCGAAGTCTTAGTCATCTTGCCCATGAGGCATGGTTCGCAAGCATCAAGTGATTCCAAAAGCCCATCAGCATGGAGTTTCTTCATGCACTTTACACCAATATGACCTAAACGGTAGTGCCACAAATAATTTTCACTATCATTATTAATTTTGCATCTTTTGGCTTCAATATTATGAATGTGTGTATCACTACAATCGAGATTCAACAAAAATAGACCACTCATCAAGGGTGCATGACCATAAAAGATATTACTCAAATAAATAGAACAACCATTTTTCTTTGATTTAAATGAATAACCGTCTCGCATCAAATAAGATCCAAATATAATGTTCATGCTCAACGCTGGCACCAAATAACAATTATTCAGGTCTAAAATTAATCCCGATGGTAGATGTAGAGGTAGCGTGCCGACGGCGATCACATCAACCTTGGAACCATTTCTGACGCGCATCGTCACCTCGTCCTTAGATAATCTTCGTTTAATCTGTAGGCCCTATTTCGAGTTGCAAATATGAGCAACAGAACCAGTATCAAATACCCATGCGCTACTACGAGCATCAGTAAGGTACACATCAATAACATGTATATCAAATATACCTTTCACTTTGCAATCGTTCTTATCCGCCAAATAATTGGGGCAGTTCTGCTTCCAGTGACCAGTCCCTTTTGCAGTAGAAGCACTCAGTTTCAGGCTTAGGTCCAAACTTGGGCTTCTTCCCTTGAGCAGCAACTTGCTTGCTATTCTTCTTGAAGTTCCCCTTCTTCCCTTTGCCCTTTTTCTTGAAACTAGTGATATTGCTAACCATCAACACTTGATGCTCCTTGATTTCTACCTCCGCAGCCTTTAGCATCGCGAAGCGCTCGGGAATTGTCTTTTCCATCCCTTGCATATTATAGTTCATCACGAAGCCTTTATAGCCTGGTGGCAGTGATTGAAGAACTCTGTCAATGACACTATCATCAGGAAGATTAACTCCTAGTCGAGTCAAGTGGTTATGGTACCCAAAAATTCTAAGTATGTGTTCACTGACAGAACTATTCTCCTCCATTTTGCAACTGTAGAACTTGTTGGAGACTTCATATCTCTCAACTCGGGCATTTGCTTGAAATATTAACTTCAAATCCTAGAACAACTCATATGCTCCATGACGTACAAAACATCTTTGAAGTCCTGATTCTGAGCCGTAAAGCACGGCACACTGAACTATCGAGTAGTCATTAGCTTTGCTCTGCCAGACGTTCATAACGTCTGGAGTTGCTCCTGCAGCGGGTCTTGCACCTAGCGGTGCTTCCAGGACGTAATTCTTCTATACAACAATGAGGATAATCCTCAAGTTACGAACCTAGTCTGTGTAGTTGCTACCATCATCTTTCAACTTAGCTTTCTCTAGGAACACATTAAAATTCAAGGGAACGGTAGCATGGGCCATTGATCTACAACAACATAGATATGCAAAAACTATCAGGACTAAGTTCATGATAAATTAAAGTTCAATTAATGATATTACTTAAGAACTCCCACTTAGATAGACATCCCTCTAGTCATCTAAATGATCATGTGATCCATATCAACTAAACCATGTCCGATCATCACGTGAGATGGAGTAGTTTTCAATGGTGAACATCACTATGTTGATCATATCTACTATATGATTCATGTTCGACCTTTCGGTCTTAGTGTTCCGAGGCCATATCTGCATATGCTAGGCTCGTCAAGTTTAACCTGAGTATTCTGCACGTGCAAAACTGGCTTGCACCCGTTGTATGTGAACGTAGAGCTTATCACACCTGATCATCACGTGGTGTCTCAGCACGACAAACTGTAGCAACGGTGCATACTCAGGGAGAACACTTGTACCTTGAAATTTAGTGAGGGATCATCTTATAATGCTACCGCCGTTCTAAGCAAAATAAGATGCATAAAAGATAAACATCACATGCAATCAAAATATGTGACATGATATGGCGATCACCATCTTGTGCCTTTGATCTCCATCTCCAAAGCACCTTCATGATCTCCATTGTCACCGGCTTGACACCTTGATCTTCATCGTGGCGTTGTTGTCGTCTCGCCAATTATTGCTTCTATGACTATCGCTACCGGTTAGTGATAAAGTAAAGCAATTACATGGCGATTGCATTTCATACAATAAAGCGACAACCATAAGGCTCCTGCCAGTTGCCGATAACTTTCAAAAAACATGATCATCTCATACAACAATTTATATCTCATCAGGTCTTGACCATATCACATCACAACATGCCCTGCAAAAACAAGTTAGACGTCCTCTACTTTGTTGTTGCAAGTTTTACGTGGCTACTACGGGCTTCTAGCAAGAACCGTTCTTACCTACGCATCAAAACCACAACGACTTTTTGTCAAGTGTGATGTTTTAACCTTCACCAAGGACCGGCCGTTGTCAAACTCAATTCAACTAAAGTTGGAGAAACAGACACCCGCCAGCCACCTGTGTGCAAAGCACGTCGGTAGAACCGGACTCATGAACGTGGTAATGTAATGTTGGTCCGGGCCGCTTCATCCAACAATACCGCCGAATCAAAGTAAGACGTTGGTGGTAAGCAGTATGACTATTATCGCCCATAACTCTTTGTGTTCTACTGGTGCATATCATCTACGCATAGACCTGGCTTTAATACCACTATTGGGGAACGTAGCATGCAATTTCAAAAAAATTCCAACGATCACGCAAGATCTATCTAGGAGATGCATAGCAACGAGAGGGGAGAGTGTGTCCACATACCCTCGCGGACCGAAAGCGGAAGCATTAGGTTAATGCAGTTGATGTAGTCGAACATCTTCACGATCGAACAGATCCAAGTACCGAACATACGACACCTCCGTGTTTAGCACATGTTCAGCTCGATGATGTCCTTTGAACTCTTGATCCAGCAGAGGGTCGAGGGAGAGTTCTATCAGCACGACGGCGTGGTGACGGTGATGGTGATGTGATCCGCGTAGGGCTTCGCCTAAGCACTACGACGCTATGACCGGAGGAGTAAACTGTGGAGGGGGGCACCGGACACAGCTAAGAGAACTATTGGTGTGCCTTTGGGGTGCCCCCCGCCCTCGTATATAAAGGAGGGGAGGAGGAAGAGGCCGACCAGGGGGCGCGCGCCATGGGGGGAGTCCTACTAGGAGTAGGATTCGACCCCCCTTTTCCTTTCTTCCATCGGAGGGAAAAAGGAAGAAGAGGGAGAGGGAAAGGGGGCCCCACCCCTCCTCCTTGTCCTATCCGGACTCCCTAGGAGGGGGCGCGCACAACCCCCCGTGGGCTTCCCTCTCTCTCTCTTAGGCCCATGTAGGCCCAACACTTCCCCGGGGGGTTCCGGTAACCCCTCAATACATGAATCACTCAGGACCATTCCGATTCCCGAATACTACCTTCCAATATATGAATCTTTACCTCTCGGCCATTTCGAGACTCCTCGTCATGTCCTTGATCCCATCCGGGACTCTGAACAAACTTCGGTCACCAAAACACATAACTCATAATACAAATCATCATCGAACGTTAAGTGTGCGGAACCTATGGGTTCTAGAACTATGTAGACATGACCGAGACACATCTCCGGTCAATAACCAACAACGGAACCTGGATGCTCATATTGGTTCCTACATATTCTTCGAAGATCTTTATCGGTCAAACCGCATAACAACATGTGTCATTCCCTTTGTCATCGGTATGTTACTTGCCCGAGATTCGATCGTCAGTATCATAATACCTAGTTCAATCTCATTACTGGCAAGTCTCTTTACTCATTCTGTAATGCATCATCCTGCAACTAACTCATTATTTACATTACTTGCAAGGCTTATAGTGATGTGCATTACCGAGAGAGCCCAGAGATACCACTCTGATACATGGAGTGACAAATCCTAATCTTGATCTATGCCAACCCAACAAACACCTTCGGAGATACCTATATAGCATCTTTATAATCACCCAGTTACGTTGTGACGTTTGATAGCACACAAGGTGTTCCTCCGATATTCGGGAGTTGCATAATCTCATAGTCAGAGGAATATGTATAAGTCATGAAGAAAGCAATAGCAATAAATATGTATAAGTCATGAAGAAAGCAATAGCAATAAAACTAAATGATCATAATGCTAAGCTAACAGATGGGTCTTGTCCATCACATCATTCTCTAATGATGCGATCCTGTTCATCAAATGACAACACATGTCTATGGTCAGGAAACTTAACCATCTTTGATTAACGAGCCAGTCAAGTAGAGGCATACTAGGGACACTCTGTTTGTCTATGTATTCACACATGTACTAAGTTTCCGGTTAATACAATTA
The DNA here is from genome assembly GCA_034509565.1 of Triticum monococcum. Taxonomy (NCBI): domain Eukaryota; kingdom Viridiplantae; phylum Streptophyta; class Magnoliopsida; order Poales; family Poaceae; genus Triticum; species Triticum monococcum. The sequence continues at coordinate 355,646,395 of CM067845.1, read as the reverse complement.
TAGCATGAATAATAAACATTTATCATGATATAAGGAAATATAAATAAAAACTTTATTATTGTCTCTAGGGCATATTTCCTTCACCTTTTACCTAGAGGGTAATGTCAACAATAATACTTTATGAAAACCTAGATCCGAGGGGATATATATATCCGGATCTCTCCAACATATAGTGCTTGCCAAAGGAAAAAAATTAAAAAGGAAAGGTGATGATCATTGATACGTCTCCAATGTATCTATAATTTTTGATTGTTCCATGTTGTTATATTATCAATCTTGGATGTTTTATAATCATTTTATATCATTTTTGGTACTAAGCTATTGACATAGTGCTAAGTGCCAGTTCCTGTTTTTTCTGTGTTTTTTACATCGCAGAAAATCAATACCAAACAGAGTCCAAATGCCACGAAACTTTGCGGAGATTTTTTATGGACGAGAAGGAAGATGTTGGGCCCTGGTTGCACCCGGGGGAGTCCCGAGGAGGGGACAACCCACCAGGGCGCGCCAGGAGGCCCAGGCGCACCCTGGTGGGTTGTGCCCACCTCGGGTGCCCCCCGGACCGCCTCTTTGCTCTATAAATACCCAAAAAATCCCAAAACCCTAGCGGAGTCGATGAAATATTCATCCAGCCGCCACAGAGTCCAGAACCACCAGATCCAATCTAGACACCATCTCGGATGGGGTTCACCACCTCCATTGGTGCCTCCCCGATGATGCGTGAGTAGTTCTTTGTAGACCTTCGGGTCCGTAGTTAGTAGCTAGATGGCTTCATCTCTCTCTCTCTCTCTCTCTTGATTATCAATACAATGGTCTCTCGGATATCCATATGATGTAGCTCTTTTGCGGTGTGTTTGTTGGGATCCGATGAACTTCGAGTTTATGATCATATCTATCCTTTTATATCCATGAAAGTATTTGAGTTACTCTGATCTCTTTTATGCATGATTGCTTATAGCCTCATATTTCTTCTCCGATATTTGGGTTTTGTTTGGCCAACTTGATCTATTTATCTTGCAATGGGAAGAGGTGCTTTGTAGTGGGTTCGATCTTACGGTGCTTGATCCCAGTGACAGAAAGGGAAACGACACATATGTATCCTTGCTACTAAGGATAAAATGATGGGGTCTATTTCTACATAGATAGATCTTGTCTACATCATGTCATCGTTCTTATTGCATTACTCCGTTTCTCCATGAACTTAATACACTAGATGCATGGTGGATAGCGGTTGATGTGTGGAGTAATAGCAGTAGATGCAGGCAGGAGTCGGTCTACTAATCTTGGACGTGATGCCTATATAATGATCATTGCTTGGATATCGTCATAATTATTTGAAGTTCTATCAATTGCCCAACAGTAATTTGTTCACCCACCGCTTTGATATTTTTCTCGAGAGAAGCCACTAGTGAAACCTATGGCCTCCGGGTCTTCTTTCTCATATTATTTGCCTTTGTGATCTACTTTTCTCTTGCATTTATTTTAAGATCTATTAATCTAAAAACCCAAAAATATCTTGCTGCACTTTATTTTATTTTTGATCTATTTATTTAATCTATTACAACTTTCTCTCGTCTGCACATTGTTTCTGGCACCGCTACCCGAAAGGGATTGACAACCCCTTTAACACGCTGGGTTGTGAGGATTTGTTATCTATGTGCAGGGGCTATTTATGTTGTGTTGCTTGGTTCTCCTACTGGTTCGATAACCTTGGTTTCATATCTGAGGGAAATACCTACCATCGCTGTGCTGCATCATCCCTTCCTCTTTGGGGAACTACCGACGTAGCTTCAAGGGACATCAAAAGGAATTTCTGGCGCCGTTGCCGGGGAGGATCTTCAACATATACGAGGTTCCTAATCACAAATATCATGTCCTTATTTACATTATTTGCCATTTGCCTCTCGTTTTCCTCTCCCCCACTTCACAAAAATTTGCCATTTTTATTCGCCCTCTTTTTCGTTCGCCTTTTTCTCGTTGGATCTTTTGTTTACTTATATTGCCATGTGTCTTCTATTTGCTTGCATATTCGCTTGCTAAAAGTCTATTGATATGGATCCTCATCCACTTGCTAATCTTTTTAAAAGATCCAATCATGATGAACCAATTGCTAGTGAGTTGAGTGCACTAGATTATCTTTATGAAGTTTTGCTTGAGATTCATGAATCTGGAAATTGTGATGAAGAAGTTTATGAAGTGATTCATGATAGCTCCTTGAATGAAAAGCATGATTGAAATGATTTTACTATAAATTCTATTAATTTCAATTGTGCTAATAATATGCAAAACCCCATGCTTGGGGGTGCTAATTTTGCTATGTCCACTACTTATTGTAATGATCATGATTGGGGTGATTCTTCTTATGATCTTGAAAATTTATTTAAGCCTCATCATGAACATATTATTTGCAATAATATTGAAAGTGGGTTTGGAAGAGTGTAAACTTTAGGTATAAATAATCCCACATATTTGGAGAGTGTTCAATCTTATGAATTTTCTGATAAAAGTGGGCTTGGAGAGGTCATGACTTTATTTGATGATAACCCCACTATTTTGGAAGAGTGTCAACTTTGCATGCATGTGGATCATGAAGAGAATATTTTATGTGATAGTTATAGTGTTGAATTTGATTATGATCCTACATGTAATTACTATGAGAGGAAAATATGGTTGTAGAAATTTTCATGTTACTAAATTACCTCTTGTTATGTTGAGATCGTCAAAGTTTTATTCCTCTCCTTTACATATGTTAGATGTTTCTTGTCTTGATAATTTGTTTGATCATAAAATTCCTATGCATAGGAAGTATGTTAGACTTAAATGTGTTTTTCACATATTTCATGATGATCTCTTTGTGTTTCAATTATTATCTTTCGTGTGAGCATCGTTGAAATCTTATGCCTAGCTAAGGACATAAAACTATAGCGCTTGTTGGGAGGCAACCCAATGAATAAAATTTATTTTTGCTTCCTATTTTTGTGTGTTAACACAATTATGCTACTGTTATGATTGTGTCTTTATGTTTTAATTATTAGTGTTTGTGCCAAGTAAAGCCTTTAGGATCTTCTTGGGCGATAGTTGTTTGATCTTGCTGAAAACAGAAACTTTTATGCTCATGAAATTAATTATCATTTTTTAACAGAGAGCGATAAAATACCCATTCCACTTGCAGTATATCAGTATACAAATTTCTCAGGTCATCCTAATTTTTCAGAATTTTTGGAGTTAAAAAAGTATTCGAAATAGTTAGATTGCTACAGACTGTTCTGTTTTGACAGATTCTGTTTTCTTTGTGTTGTGTGCTTATTTTTATGGCTCTATGGTTTTCTCTGATGAGTTTTTGCCATAGAAAAGTTGGAATATAGTAGATATAATACAAGAAAAAAATATGAATTGGTTTGATACATCACTTATAGTAGTGATTTATTATTCTTACACTAACGGATGTCACGAAGGTTTTGTTGACTTTTGTGTGATTGAAGTTTTCAAGTTTTGGGTTATCTTACGATGGATGAAGGAAGGATGGAAGAGCCTAAGCTTGGGTATGCCCCGGCATCCCAAGCTATTATCCAGAAATGAGCAACCAACTAAGCTTGGGGATGCCCCTGAGTGGCATCCCTGCTTTCTTCCAACGATCATCGGTATTTTACTTGAAAATATATTTTTATTCGTCACATGACATGTGTTTTGCTTGGAGCGTCTTGTATGATATGAGTCTTTGATTGTTTTATTTTATGTTTTAAGTCATCAATCCTTGCTGGACACACCTATTTGAGAGAGCCAAAATTATAATCATGACTTGTTAGAATTGCTCTCTATGCTTCACTTGAATTTTTATGAGCAATGGACTTACTCTAGTGCTTCACTTATATCTTTTTTGAGCATGGTGCACTTTAGTATTTTTGAAGAAATGCCCTCTTGATTCACTTATATTTATTTGAGAGTTAGTAAAATTTTCAAGAAATTATCTCTTGCTTCACTTCAATTAATTTGAGAGAAAGAAAAATATATATGGCTCATGATCTTCACTTATATTTGTTTGAGATTGTCAAAATAAATACATGAAAATTAGTCCCAAAGTGATATATATCCAAGAAGGATACAATAAAAACTTTCATGAAGATAATTGGACAAAATAAACCTGATTCTTAGTAATAGTTTTGAGATATGATGATGTGATATGTGAGTCATCTTGATGAGTAATTATGCTTTAGTAAGAATATTGGTGTTAAGGTTTGTGACTCCCTATGCAAGTACGAAAGTCAATAGTCATGCAATGAAATTATATCCTACTTGTGGTGCATTATTCAGTGTTATTTATGCTTAATGCTTGCTTATGAGTTTATTCGTTTCTTAGTTGGTCGCTTTCCAATCTTTTGCTAGCCTTCATTTTGCACTAAGTATGATCACTACTTGTGCATCCAAAAACCTTTAAACCCAGTTTTGCCACATGAGTCCACTATATCTACCTATATGCGGTATTCTTTTGCCTTTCTAAGCAAATTTGCATGTGCCATCTCTAATTTTCAAAATAAACTTCTCTTTTGTGTGTTTGTTTTGCTCGCGGAGAAGTGAGGGGTGGCTAATATTTTCCATGCTAGATGTGTTATTCTCAAGATGAGTGTTTATTCACTTGTCATTGCATGAGAGTAAGGCAAAGGTATTAGGGATTCCCAGTCCCGAAATGCAAAAAAAAAATTGAATTTACTTTATGTTGTCAAATAATAAATTCCTTGGAAAGTGTTGGTATGGAGGGCTGCCGTGGATACGGCTAGCCATGGAAAGTGAAAGTTATGGTGGAAAAAGGAATAAACTTTATTTTCTGTGCGGGAACCACCTATGATATATCTATGCATGGAAAGTATTGGGAACTCTAAGTCGTTTTTGTTGGTGGGATGGATACACATCTCAAAATGTTTTTATCTCTAAGTTTTTCGCTTTGAGCTCTGGCACCTATACAAATCCCTATTTTCCTCTGCGAAGGGCCTTTCTTTTACTTTATGCAATTTTTTATTTTGAGTCTCCATCTTATCTTATAAAAGCACCAACTAGGAGGCAATATGATCGTACTTAAGTATTGGGTCTAGATAATATTCGAGTGTGTTTCATGAATGGATCAATGTTTGAGCATGATGGGCTAGGGATAACTTATTTTAGCGTTGATATTTCGAAAGACAGGGTTGCTTGTTGATATGCTTGAGTATCTAAATTATCATGTCAACACTAGACTATTTCTTTGAACAACTAAAAGTCCAATTGTCCATGCTATAAAGAAAATAATATGATATGACATGATAGGCAACATTCCACATCAAAAATTCTGTTTTTATCACTTACCTACTCGAGGACGAGTAGGAGTTAAGCTTGGGGATGCTGATACGTCTCCAACGTATCTATAATTTTGATTGTTCCATGCTGTTATCACTACAAAAAAAGACACAACCGTGACATTTTGGGCCGAATAAAAAAAATTCTATCATACTTATGCCACTTCTATGACGATAATTGTGACAAAACCCGGTATCATCATAGATGTGGTGGGGTCCTACTTCTATGACAAAAATCATGACAGAAAATGGGCTTTTCGTCCTGGGCGCGCCGGAGACGCAGCTGCATGACATTCTTTGGGCCGTCCATGATGGAAAAAACCGTGGTAGAAGTGAGGGTGAGGAAAATATTAGGGAGTTCCCGGTTACGGTGGGTGGTCGGGGGCCGAGCGATGCACGTTTCTCTCGTACGTACACGCGTGTGTGCGAGGCATTGGGCTCTACTGAACCCGAGTGATTGCACTGCAGGCTACGTGCTACTGAACCCGACCGATCGATCCCTTGCTGTTAACTGAACCCGAGTGATTCCTTTGCTACTGCTGCTAACTGAAGCCGATCGATGCTGCCTCTGGATCAACAGTGAGCGTTATTGGGGGGTTTGGATGAACAGTTCCCGATGGGGGGCTGGATGAACAAGACCCCGTGGTAGTAGAGGCCGTTGCCGCTGGGTGAACAGTACCCCGATCGATCGAGCCGCTGGAGGGGTGGATGAACAAGACCCCATGGAGGGCTGGATGAACAGGACGACCCCGTGGAGGGCTGGATGAACGGTAGCCCGTGGAGGGGTGGTTGAACAGGAACCCATGGAGAGGGCTGGTTGAACAGTAGCCGGTGGAGGAGCGCGCAGTGGAGGCTGGATGAACAGGAGCCCATGGATGAACAGTCGCAGGTGGAGGCTGGAGGGAGTAGACGGTGGATGAACAGTAGCCCATGGAGGCTGGGGGAGGTCGACGGTGGAGATGAACAGTATCCCGTGGAGTCCTGTTTTGCGGTACACCACACCCCTCTTGATGAACATGACCCCCGTTTCGACCGTAGCGCTCCAACACAAGTCCGTTTCCTCCGTTTTGCGGTACACCACACCCCTCCCAATCAACAGGACCCCGTTTCGACTATAGGAGGTTTGTTTCCTCCGTTTTGCGGTACGCCAGACCCCTCCTGATAAACAGGATCCCGTTTCCACCGTAGCCGGTCGAACACAAGGCCGTTTCCTCCGTTCTGCGGTACGCCAGACCTCGTTTCCATTGGCTGTTCCGTCCAAGCCGGTTGGCTCCCGATGAACACGACAATGCATTCCGTTCCGACCCAGCCAGTTGGCTCCCCATGAACACGACGAGGATGCAGTTTCTCCGTTCTGACCCAGCCACAACCATGTACACGAGCCCTGACCGTACGTATGTGCGAGTAGGCGTTTGAGACCCCGCCCATATGTATGTACGTGGCTGTATTTTCTTTCTTGCACCCCGGCCGCTATACGTACATGTACGTGCTACGTGCGCGCCTCTACTACGACCCATGCGCGCCTCTACTACGACCTGTGCACGCCTCTACTATGACACGTGGCCTTCCTTGCACGACCACGGTTCATCGCTGCAGCCTGTAGACAGACCGATTGTATGTATGTACACGTTCACGACCAGAATGACAATGCTACGTACGCTTCTACCAGGTGGGTCCCGACTATCAGGCACTTCTTTGCGTGCGAAGATGTAGCTGGTGGGTCCTAGCAGTTAGGGGGAAACATTTTTTTCTGCGAAATACGGTGGCCCGTCCGGTGCGTCCCTGCTGTCAGGTGGAGGAATCCTTATTTTGCACGTAATAAGGTGGCACTTCCTTGCTACGGCCGTGGACCCAACTTTCAGCCTCTCCACGTACAGTACTCTTCCGATGGAAGTCGTTCCTTGACCACGTTGACCACGCCGCGCCGAGAGCACCAGGGCGGTGGACGACGGCGAGGCCTAGGAAGGGGACGACACGGAGTCGGGGAAGATGCGGTAGTGGAAGCCCATGCGGAGAGGAGTTTGAGGGTTCACTGGTTCGGCTGCGGTGTGAGGCTACCGCCGCCGCAGGGCCTGGCCAGCGGTGGGAGTAGTAGGGGCGGTGAGGCCTCCGTGGTAGCACAGCCGGCCACGGGAGGCAGGAGCAGGCGGCACGACCGATGCTGCTCTGGGCGGCTGGAGCAAGAAGACTAGAGGTTGAAGAAGCACTACGGCCGTTGGATGGATATCGTACGGTCACTGGAGCTAGAATCGTTCATATTGACTAAGTTGACAAAGCCCTCCGTCCCCGTCAACTTAGTAGGCCCACAAGTCAGCCTCCCACTATGCTAGGTCCCAGCTAGTAGGGGAAGTATTCATTTTTTGTGTGCAATAAGGAGGCACTTCCTTGTGTGGGAAGATATAGCTGGTGGGTCCGAGCTGTCAGTAGGGGGAACGTATTTTTCGTGAAATACAGAGGCCCTTCCAGTGGGTCCCAGATGTCGGGTGGACAAATCATTATTTTGCGCGTAATAAGGAGGCATTTCCTTGTGTGCGGCAGTGGGCGCGGCTGTCAGCCTCTCCACGTACAGTCCACTTCCGATGGATGTCGTTCGTTGACCATGTTGACCACACCGTGCTGAGAGCACCAGGGAGGTGGATGACGGCGAGTCCTATGAAGGGAACGACACAGAGCTGGGGAAGACACGACAATGGTTTCCCACGCGGTGGGGAGTACGAGGGTTGACTGGTACAGCTGGTGTCGCCGGAGAATAACAACAGGTGTGGGTGAGTAGAGGGATGGTTAGGCCAGCGATGGGAGTACGGTGGGGCGGTGAGGCCTGCGCGGTAGCACAGGCGGCCGCGGGAGGAGGGAGCGGACAGTCCCGCCGGCGCTTGTTTGAGCGCCTGGAGCAGGAAGAGCAGAGAATGAAGAAGCACGACGGCCGTTGGATGGACATCCAACAGTCACTGTGTGTGCGTCTACCCTTTTTTTAGGAAAGCCTCAAATCTGGGGGAAATAGCATACAACCCATCTGCCAATATTTCTAATAATTTACAACCCATTTGCTAATTCTTAAGGATTTTTTGGAGCCCATATTCTTTTTGTTAGCATTACATACCATATTGAGGCCACGGTTAAAAAATTATATGAAATTTTGCAAATTTCGGTGCGGTCCAAACTGTTTTTAATCCCGAAATTTCGAGTCACATTCAAACTAATTTTAAAAATAAATGTATATAAATATAAAATCCAAAAAATTGTCCACACAGAAAAATCAATGCAATTTAAAATATAAAAATGAAAAAAAATTGAAACTAATTGCCGGTTTGATGTGTTTTAAAAATGTAGAGCCCATTTCTCATTACTGATAGGCCATTTTCTTGGCCAGCCGAATGAAGCTCTCCTCGTCTTGAAAGTTTGCAGCCAAACAGGCATGACAAAGCGACTTACTTGACAAATCACAAAAAAACCGGGCTAGCCATTTTCAGAAAGAACAAAAAAACTACTGGGCTGGTCTGTGGTGAACATAAAAGAAAAGGCTGTCTAGACAGGCTAGAGTGCCCCGCACAGCCCATTTGACGCCCTGCTTCCGTCTCAAAAACAAATTAGATAAATGCCACTCCAATTATGGCGATTCATAAAAATGCCACTGCAATTTTCAAACTTTGAAAAATGCCACTGCAATTTTTGCAAACTTTGAAAAACGCCACTTCAATTTGCAAACTTTAAAAAACGCCATTCCAGACTTCGAAAAATGCCACTAGAAATGGCATGAAATGACATTTTTCAAAGTTTGGACATTGCAGTGGCATTTCTCGGAATCACTAGATTTGGAGTGGCATTTATCAAATTAACCCAAAACAAAAATAACTGGGCGAGCTGCTCGGTCCCTGGTGTCAGCCGCTCGTTGTGCAATTCTCTCGTTTATTGACTACGTTGACAATGGCATGGGACCCAGATGTCATAAATCCATTAGGAGGAGCCATTTTTTATTGGCTTGAAATAAGGATGCACTTGCTTGCGTAATGCCATGACCTTGGTGGGTCCCCACTATCATCCTCTCCACGTACAATCATCTCCTGATTGTGTACACGTCAACCTGGTAGGCCCACAAGTCAGCCTCTAAACCCGTGGCGGACAAATACAACCCATTTAAAAAAAATAACAGCCCATTCCATACGCTCAAACGGAAAGTTCAACATTCAGAGCAAACTATCAGGTCTGATCCAGATATAGAGTACCGAACTTCCATGTTAACAACCATCATAGTCAAGTTAACTCTCTACTCCCACTAATACTCTAGTAGTGTACAAGTACTAACTTACTCTTAGCTAACTAGACGATGCCGGTCGCCATCTGCGGTAGACGCTAAACGCCAGCACCGGTGTCCTCCGCCTCGCCTCGGACTTGCCAGGGGTGTGATAGGGCGCGTTGTTCGCGCGCGTTGGCCCTTTCCATGCTGGCGTGGTCCACCGAAGCTTCGGCTTCTAAGCGGGAAACTCACTTGATGAGCTTGTTGTAAAATTCGGCGTCGCGAACGCGTGCGTGCCCGACAGCCTCCAGGGCTATTTGCCGGGCGCCGGCCTCCACGTAGTCGACCCAGTTGCGGGCGCTCTGCTCATGACTCAGAGCGTCGGTGCGCTACTGCTCCATGTCCCGCTGGCGGTGCAAATCACCAATACGCTGCTCCTCCGCCAGGCCGTTGTGCTCCAACAACTCCTCATACTCTGCATTGCCATCTAAAGACCGATAGAATGCCTCCTCCCTCCGTCTGCCTTCTGGTGAAAAACTGAACAATAGTTCCGGCGGTGACCGCCTATGGCGTCGCCTATCGCGGATGGGTGGGGGCATGGTGGACGTGGCGAGAGCGAGGATAAGTGGCGAGCGACGTCGGGCCGGTGGGGGCTTATGAGAATAGGGCGAGTTGGGTGATGGTGCCACCGGAGAAGCCCGGGAAACAGTAATTATAGGTGGAAGGTAGGCGAACAAGTGTGTCGGGGGAAACACGACGGTCATCGCGGTCATCGGAATTCAATGCATAAGCAGGCATGGCTTAGTGCCCCAGCTTGCCGTGGAAAACTAGGAAAACTGAAATTATGTCTGTGTCGTCCCGTCCCGTTAGTGGTGCATCCCGTCTGTGCTGGGTCGCACGCCGGCATGACGGTCAAACGAGTGCACACGAATCATCCAGATGAGGTAGTCCCTCCTTCACAATAATGATTCTACGGATTTAAAAGGCCCGCAACAATTAAAGCACATATTTTTAGCATCCGTTAGCTGCCTTAATTACGGCCGGCTGCATGCAGCCACTCAGAATCGCTCGCAGCTAGTATGCGGAGCAGCATGCAATGAGTCGCAGCCGAGGGCACGCATGCAGCCACTTAAATCGCTGGAATTAATTAGGCTTAAACTTCTGCATGTAGTTTATTACTGTGATGCCTTGTTCTTGCTGCTTTGGCTCATGGAACTAATAAACCCGGACGAAGGGAGTACCTTGGTTGGTGAGATTTTTGAATTAAGCCCTGCAAACCAGAAAGTAGGTACTAGTACATGCGTGATCCTCTATTTATTCGTGTAGGATCGAGTAGGTCGTTTCTTGAATTGAGCCCTGCTAACCGGAAAGGAGGTAGTACGTGCGTGATCCGCTATTTATCCGTGGAGGATCGAGTAGGTCGGATAGTGTACGTGTAGGATCGAGTAGGTCGGATGGTGTACGTGTACGATTGCATTAGCTGATGATCGTTAGCTGGGAGATACGGCATTTGCGAATGTTTTTGCTAGCAGTTTCTTCAGATTCGCATGGCATTTTCTTCAGAGCAGCTTGTCAGTTTCTTCAGAGGTAGGCATTTTTATTCAAAAAACTGCCACTTCAGATCTTGCATCGCAACTAAAACTGCCAGGAGCGCATTAGTAGGCTAGCTAGTGATCGATCAGTAACTTGTAAACACTGAGCGAATAGAAATAAGGAACTATTAGTAACTTGTATACACTGAGAACACAGAAATAAGGATCATGATGTGCATAACAGTAAGAGTCGATCCGTTCGAAATGTTCACACGAGACTCACAGGCCTGGCATTGTAATATGTTCACATTAGTAGCCCAAATTCAAAACCAACTAGTATGATTCCCATACATAAGATCAACATGTTAATGCATCTCAATGATTCACAGATCATATACAAATATGTAGCTCCAAAAGCAAAGATCTAGAAAAAACATCTGTTCTTCCTACTAACATGGATGCTTCTCTTGGCCAACATTCAGTACAGACTGAAAGACAAATTTGTTTGTGAAGTCTACAATTCCTCTTGCAAACGTAAGTGGTTTCACCAACAGTTGGAACCATGAGAATGAACCACACATGATGGAGAAACATCCACTGCAATATGATTTGGTCTTCTCTCGATCACACGGCGAGACTATTTTCGAAATACAAACTTTAACTTAGGCAAAATGATGCCCATTGTATAATCAGACCAAAGCAATGAAGCACCTAGTGTTGGCTAATAAAAAGTACAATACTACTTTTCTGCAGTCCATGAAGTGACTATCCAATCTTTCTGTGTCTATTTCAAATGGCACTGCATGTAGTGACTATACTATTCTCTTGTGCAGTTCAACCAAAATTGTGGTCACTTTGTTTGTTTGCCAAATAGCAACGGGCAGACATCTCTGTCTGCACAAATATCAATCAGCTAGTAAACATATACTCCACCTTGTATTTTTGGTTTAAACACATCTCTTCCGCTTAGCATCTGTCATGTTTTGCGCTAGACAATTTCATACTGAATTGATTTGCTGATTCAGAGCAGAAATATAGCGCCTATTCTTCATCAGACCAAGGATATCCATGTTCGCAGTGATGGAAGTGGTGAAATCGATACAACCGAAATTGAGCATCCAATCATTGAATCCCGTCTTGCACCTCCAATGTAGGTCCACCCTGCCAATACATTCACATGCAAACCACTAGTATTACTATCTAATGACAGTACAAAAAGAGTAGCAAGATAGTAGCAAACCATGTACCTTCACAATGAACAGCTCATAGTGCCACCAATAGGATATAAAGGTTTGGAAGAAAACATGCTCCTAATGTTGAACCATTTGGACTTTTTGTGCAGTTCCACTAAAATCGAGCATCCCCGTTTGCATAGATATTGAAAGTGCGATTACTATAAAAGTGGCACTAGTTGAAGCATAGACTCACAAATATAAGCATTCCAATTTCTTAATGGGAAAAGGTAGCAAGACTATTTCTAACCACCTGTTTGAAGGAATAAATAAGGCAACAACGGCTGATGTCAGGAAGGCATATATAGTTCTTTCTGAAAGAATGATCAATTCCTGACCTTTCCTCTTCTTTTAAGCATATTTTGTGCAGTTCAACTAAAATAAAAATCCATCACCGCCTTGTCAATTCAGTGACACTGTACAAAAGGAAATGACTTAACATTACATCATGATGTCAGGTATGTAGTCGACAAGCATTAGAGACAAACATACAGACCTCCTCCGACAACATAATCAACATTAATTTTAACAAAGGTGTGACTAGTTTTACCGGGATAATTTGAGTGAACTTCACACCCTATGTTCCTTAATATAAGACTTTTAACAGTTCAATTTAAAGTACCCAAACGTCTAGTATTTAGAAAAACAGGTAGTAGTTTTCTTGAGCACATATCTGGGAAAGCTTGCCACACTTTATTTATGTCCATACACTAATGCAACACCATTCGAATAGTACAAATATACACTAATACAGTGGCTAGTGCAACAGTAGAGTTGTTATTTTATTACAGGGTACAGTACAATGGTTTTACTGAACAGATTTCAATAAACTCTAGCACTAGAAGATTTCTATAAGAATTAACAATACAAAATGTAAAGGTAACAAGTTTCAGCATTGGTATACTAGCTGTGCATGAGCATTAAACCAAATACAAAAGTATGAAGGTAACTAGCATTATTAACTAATGACAGTATAAAAAATTGCAAACCATGTACCTTCAAGGTAAATATCATTTCAAACTCGAGGGGACCTAAAAATTGCTATCCCAAACATAAAAACTTGATCGAACGAATCAAAAGAACAACCGGAGGAGGAGGTGCCCACCTTGACCTTTCATCTTGACATTGTAAAAAAATTGACTTACCTCATGAAAGTGAGGTATGTAATCTATAAGCATTAATAGTACAAAAATCTAAAGGTAGTAACAAGATTCATCGTTGGTATACTGGCTATGCAACAACACTAAAATGCCTTAGCTAAAAAATCTTTAATACATCCACAATCAACAGCTAACCCTGAAATAATCTAGTGACATTAAATGGCATTGCTTAAATTTATCGGTGGCATTAGACTGAGTGCGACATTAGTTAAATGTGACATCACTTTAGTAGTAGCATTGCTTGACTTGACTGCTGGCGTTATACTAACTACAAAAAAGTGGCAATAAGAGCATGGGAGGCCCATTCAGATAGTGGGAGCACCAGTACAATGTATCTCCACGGACGCATATAGTGGTGAGGGAGGTATGGTTGCCTAGAGCAACAAATATCCAGGCAGCATATGTGGATTATGTCCCATTTTTGTTCTCTTTAGCCACCTTTTTCCTATGTGAGAACAACGAACTGATCGACCTGGTCATTCTCTATTGCGTTGCCATGCCTTTCTACCCTTCTTCAACCAAGAGACAGGAGACTCGTTCCTTAGCTACTGATTTTCCCCTTGTCAACCTAGATGCGGGTTCGATGCCTACTCTCTTGGACAGTACAGTCTCCCTTCCTTTCCTTATTCAACCCAGACATGGATTAGTCTACATGAAGTAGGGTTTCCTTTAATAGTGCAAATTAAGGTTTTCGTTTGCGTGACCAGCAGAGCAGAGGATAGCAAATTGGGAAGATGGTGGAGTGGAAAAAGATCCACATGCAGCGATGTGGCAGATGGGGCAATAGAACAAGGGTATGGTTCGAAAAGAGGTAGCATACCCAAGGGTCGGTGGGAAGTGGCTTCGCTCGTGGTCGTCGTCTTCCGCACACAATACGACAGTGAGCTTCATGACGGAGGCCATCACGGGCGGATGCTAGGTCTGAGAGGACGGCCTTGTCGTCAGTGTGTGACCTCGCTCACCGACGAGGAGTACGTCAATGATGCACGTCCTTTTCTTCCCTGGAGGATCTGTGACCACCGGTGAGGAGGGAGAGAGAGGCCGTCTTTTTTAGATCTGGAGAGAGGGTGATAGTGTGAGAAGCAAGTGGGCGGCCCCTAGCAAGAAAGCGCTAAAGCTCCAACCTATATATCTTTTTATACTACTAGTACTAGAGTTGATGTAGCGACCCGACCTCAGATGGTCAAGTCTCTATGCTTCAGTGTCATCCCTGGATCGGTAATGCTGACACACACAGTACTCGAAGGATTTATAACAGAGTAGCAATCACACACTTATTACATTGAATGTCTCAAGAGAGAACTTATTACAATAATATGGCTTAAGGCCATCTAATACGATAACAGCGGAAGGCTTGGAAGATAAAGTGAGTCCATCAACTCCAACGGCATAGCTGAGCTGCACGGCAACGACCTAACGAACCTTACTCCTCGTTTGAAAAGTCTACAACATAATACGTTGCAGCCCGAAAACGGGTCAGCACATGGAATATGCTGGCAATATAACACAGTAGAGCAAGAACAGAATAATGCTATCACTATATGCATATTTGGCTGGTGGAAAGCTCTATGGTTATAGTTTTTGTGAAAAGCCAATTTTTTCCTACAAAAAAGGAATAGATTTTTTAACTACCATGGTGGTTGAACAACATTGAGAAGGTTCCTCCAGCTCAATCCCAATTAAAGTGATTAACAGCCCAACAATATTAATTAAACATGATGAGATACATGTGATAAGCCAAGTACTAGAGACTCAAGATTGTCCATAACCGGGGACACGGCTAACCATGATTAGATTGTACACTCTGCAGAGGTTTGCGCACTTTTCCCCACAAGACTCGATCGCCTTCGTTTGAATTTCTCGCACTACATGGTGTTTGAGAAACGGATGACCGAGACACAGTCTTTCAGAAACATTAACTCTTTACTCCGGACAGACCATACCAAACCTACATCCCACTACCTGCTGATCTGCCTCTTTAAGAGCTTCACGTAACTTACTCAACTATGCTAGAGCCCATAATAGCTTGTGGCTGCACACGGAAGTTTCTAGCATGAATCACCTAAGTTCCCTTTGAGCCTGGGTGGCGGTCCATAGGAAAATCACACGGAACCCCGGGATTTCCAAAAATACAGGCAACACTGGGTTCCCCAGGTGCCTCAACCCACCAAGATGTTAATTTAAGTTACCACCTTAAGTTGAACCATTAATTAACAACTCACATTTGTCATGGATTTCACTCAAACCCAACCCACGTCTACGAGCATAGCAAAATAATATAAGCAAACGTAGAAGTAACTCCCAAGGGTTTGAATATAACAGGGCAATAGGTTCTACCTCAATATCTACTTCCCATCCCACATGTTAATGACATCCTAATCATGCAATGCTTGAGGATTGGAACTAATGCATAAAAACTGGGTATGAAAAGAGTATGATCAATGTGTTACTTGCCTTGCTAATGATCCGCGAATCCTAGAGACTCGTAGTAACACGCTTCGCACTCTGGGAATTCTATCGCAAGCAAACAATAGCATACATAAGTAACAAGCAACAATGCACAAGCAAAAACTCAAATAAGAGAGGTTGACCAGAAAGTTCAACTTAAGAACTCCGGTTCACAAAAAGAATCAAATCAAACGAAGCAACGAAACTCAAACGGCAAAAGAAAGAAGCTTCGTTTACTAATCTGAACCTAGGTCAAATTTTACAGTAGCAAAAACGTCTTTGAGTTGGTTAAACGGAAAGAGGGTTTCGAGACGAAACTCTAGGCGGTTGAATCGCCTGATTCCGATAAACGAGCGAAAAGTTAGACGGAAACTAAAATCAGATCAGAAATCGCGATTAGAGAAACCGCGGAATAAATCCGATAAAAAGAAAACAGACGATCAGTCTAACGAATGAGCGTTCGTTAGCTTTAACTAACGGGCGAAAACTATTCGTTAAAACGAACGTACGGACGAACGTCCGCTAAGTAGTAGAACCGAGAAAAACCAGCGAACCGAAAAAACGGATCCAGGGTTTCTAAAAAAACCGAACGAATAAAAAAACCGGCGGCGGATCCGGCGGATACCTCTGGCGAGGGGGTCCGGCAAGGTGGATGCGGGGCGGGGCGGCGGCTCGCGGGCGGCGGGGCTTGGCGGCGGCAGCGAGCGGCGGCTACAGGCGGTGGTGGTGGTGGTTTGGGCGGCGGGGTGGCGGCTTATAAGGAGGGGGCGGCTTGCTTGGAGGAGGGGGCAAGCGGCGGCGAGGCGGAGTCCGGCTCGGACTCCAGGTCCGAGCGGCGGCGGCGGGCCGGCCTGGCTCGGCTGGGCCTTAGGCCTAGTCGGGCGCGGGAACTTTTTTTTAAATAATTTCGCCGACAGAAAAAAAATTCTAGAAAAATAAATAAAAATCTAAAAATGCCAAAACAAATTTTCACTGTCTAAATAAAATATTTAGAAGAGATGAACATTTTCTTGGCCCTAAAATGCAACTTTGAAAACTAGCAATTTTTCTAATGCAAATAAAATCCACATAAAATCAAGAAAAAAACAAATAAATGATTTTAACATTTTTCCTCCAATATTTCAATCATTTTGGAGAAGTCATATTATCTCCTCTCATTTATTGTGATAAGAAATATTTTTCGGAGAGAAAAATAATTAAAATCAAAAATCCTCGTTTCATTATTTGATAAAATCAAATATGAAAAACCTGGAAAATCCCCAACTCTCTCCGTGGGTCCTTGAGTTGCTTAGGATTTCGAGGATTTGCGGAACGGAAAATGCAATAAAATATGATATGCATGGATGACTATGTATAACATTCCAAATTGAATGTTTGGGATGTTACAAGCCTACCCCCTTAAGATGAATCTCGCTCTTGAGATTCGGGTTGGCTAGAAAATACGTGTGGGTGGTCTTTGCGGAGATCATCCTCTCGTTCCCAGGTGGCTTCATCCTCGGTATGGTGGCTCCATTGAACTTTGCAAAACTTGATAACCTTACCGCGGGTGACTCTGCTGGCAAACTGAAGAATCTTAACTGGCTTCTCCTCGTCAGTTAAATCACTATCCAACTGAATTGCCTCCAAGGGTACTGTATCTCTTAATGGTATATCAGCCATCTCGGCATTGACACTTCTTCAGCTATGAAACGTGAAACACATCATGAACTCCTGACAATCCCTCAGGTAATTCCAATTTGTAGGCAACTTCTCCCATCCGTTCCAAAACACGATACAGTCCTACAAATCTCGGGGCTAACTTTCCCTTAACTCCAAAATGTTTCACTCCTCGCAAGGGAGATACTCGCAGATATACTCGGTCTCCAATTTCATAGGTTACCTCTTTGCGTTTTGAGTCCGCATAACTCTTTTGCCTGGATTGAGCAATCTTCAGTCTATCACGAATCAATTTAATCTTCTCCTCAGACTCCTTGATCAAGTCTGGTCCAAACAACTATCGGTCTCCTACCTCATCCCACATCAAGGGTGTTCTGCACCTGCGTCCATACAGGGCTTCAAACTGGCTTGGTAGCTATTGTTGTATGAGAACTCTGCGTACGGCAAATTGTCATCCCAACTAGATCCATAATCCAGCGCACAGGCTCTCAACATGTCCTCCAAAATTTGGTTGACTCTCTCGGTCGGTCCATCTGTCTGCGGGTGAAAAGCTGTACTGAACTCCAACCTAGTCCCCAAAGTCTGGTGTAACTGATGCCAAAACTTTGAAGTAAACTGTGTTTCTCTATCTGATACAATGGTCCTCGGAACTCCATGCAGACATACGATCCTGGACATATAAATCTTGGCCAACTTCGCACTTGTATAAGTGGTTTTTACTGGGATGAAGTGAGCCACTTTGGTTAAGCGATCGACTACTACCCATATGGAATCATATCCTGCTTTAGTCCTGGGCAATCCAGTGATAAAGTCCATGCCAAGTTTATCCCACTCCCATTCGGGTATCGGCATAGGCTGTAACAGTCCTGCTGGCTTCAGATGTTCTGCCTTCACTCTCTCTGACATACATCGCATAAGGCTACATACTCGGCAATATCCTTCTTCATACCGGTCCACCAGAAACATTCCTTCAAATCCAGATACATCTTGGTGTTTCCGTGGTGTATCGAGTATGGTGAGTCATGAGCCTCTTGAAGTATTAACCTCCTGATCTGCTGGTTATTGGGCACATAAACTCGGTCCTCAAACCATAGGGTATCGTGCTCATCCTCACGAAAACCTTTGGACTTTCCTTTGCCCATCTTCTCCTTTATCTCGGCAATCTCTTTGTCATCCTTCTGAGCTTCCCGAATCTTGTCCAGCAATGTCGACTGGACCTCCATTGTCGCAACGAATCCTCTAGGAACATTCTCTAATCAAAGTTCCATGATATCCTCTGCTAACTCCTTCGGCAATCCCTTACTTTTAAGGATATTAGCATAACTCTTCCTGCTCAAGGCGTCAGCTATGACATTGGCCTTTCCCGGATGATAGTGTAGCTTCATGTCATAATCCTTTATAAGCTCCAACCATCTCCTTTGTCTAAGGTTCAGTTCCTTCTGGGTGAAAATGTACTTCAAACTCTTATGGTCCGTGTATACATCACATCAGTTTCCAATAAGGTAATGTCTCCAGGTCTTCAATGCATGCACTACGGTTGCTAGCTCCAAATCATGCGTGTCATAATTCAACTCGTGAGTTTTTAGTTGTTGTGAGGCATACGAAACAACTCTTCCGTAGTCCTAAGCGAGAGGCGTCGCAATACACTTGGAACTCCTTATGTATATCCGGCAGTGTTAGTACTGGCGATGTAGTCAACTGTTTCTTCAACTCCTGGAAACCTGCCTTGCAATCTTCTGTCCATTTAAACTTAGTATCCTTCTTTAACAGTTCAGTCACTGGCTTCGCAATCTTGGAACAGTTCTCAATGAATCTCCGGTAGTATCCTGCAAGTCCAAGAAAACTGCGGATCTCGCTAACTGAGGTGGGTGCCAACCATTCAGTGACTAACTGAACTTTGCTGGGGTCTACTGCTATACCTTCTCCTGATATAACATGTCCAAGGAACCCGACTTCCTTCAACCAAAACTCGCATTTGCTAAACTTAGCATACAACCGGTGTTCCCTGAGTTTCTCGAGAACTAAGCGCAAATGCTCCTTGTGCTCCTCCTCATTCTTCGAGTATACCATAATATCATCAATAAACACCACAACAAACTTGTCCAAATACTCCATGAACACCTTGTTCATCATGCTCATGAAATAGGCAGGGGCGTTAGTCAGTCCAAATGACATGACCGTGTACTCGTATAATCCATACCGCGTTGTGAACGCTGTCTTTGGTATATCCTTCTCTCGTATCTTCAAATGATGGTATCCCGATCTCAAATCGATCTTCGGAAACACCTTAGCTCCTTGCAACTGATCAAACAGATTGTTGATCATCGGCAGTGGGTACTTGTTCTTAATCGTCACTTCATTCAAGGCTCGATAATCAACAACCATCCTTAGGGATTTATCCTTCTTCTCAACCAAAATCACAGGGGCTCCCCAAGGTGATGAACTTCTTCGGATGTATCCTTTCTCCAATAACTCCTTGATCTGTTTCTTAATTCCCTCCAGATCATTCGCGGGCATCCGATAGGGTCTCCTGGATATTGGTCCTGTTCCTGGCAACAGCTCTATCAAAAACTCAATGTCTCTATCTGGTGGCATGCCTGGTAACTCCTCTAGAAAAACATCTGGATAATCCTTCACTACAGGCACTTCCTCCTGAACAACTCCCGTAAGGGCATTCACTTGGCTCCTCCTAGGCACATGCCTGACACATACTTAATCCTTTTTCCCTCCGGGGTGGTAAGATAAATCGACTTACTAGCAAAGTCAATACTTCCTCCAAACTTTGACATCCAGTCCATACCTAATATCACATCCAATCCTTGTGACTACAAGATAATTAGGTCAGACAGAAACACATGTGTGCCAATGGTTAAAGGTATCTGGTTGCACCATCGGCTAGCCATGTATTCTGCTCCGGGTGAGCTCACTAACAGAGGGGTCTTAAGGGTTTGGGTTGGCAGTTTAAACTTATCCACAAATCCCCTTGATATGTATGAATGTGATGCACCGGTATCGAAAAGAACAAGAGCGGTAAACGACTTAACCAAAAAATTACCTATTACCGCGTCTGGCTGCTCTTCAACCTCCTCCACGTTAACGTGGTTCACTTGTCCTTTGTTGAATGGATTGGGCTTCTTCCTGTTGCTCCCATTTCCGTTTCCATTCTTTCCTTTAGGGCACTCTGTGGCGTAGTGTCCCGTCTTCCCGCACTTGAAACAAGTAACATGGCTTAAGTCCCTTTTGGCGGGTGTGGCTGGATTGGGGCGGTTCTGATTATTGTTGGTTCCGTTCCCATTCCCATTCTTAGAACCATTGTGGTTATGCGATCCTCCTCCAGTGTGGTTGTGACCTGCATGGTTATGAACAAGTCCTCCCGAATTCGGGGTTAGGTGAGGCTTCTGCTGAGCTCCTGAGTTATACTTCCCTTGTCCATACTTCCTCTTAAGGCTCTCAATCTGCTGCTGCTTCCCTTCAATCATAAGAGCCTTATCTACCAACTCCCGGTAGTTGTTGAAGGTGGCTACCATCAACTGCATGCTCATCTCATCATTCCGCCCTTCCATAAACTTCTCCTACTTCGCGGCATCTGTGGCCACATCATCAGGGGCATAGCGTGATAACTTGCTAAAATCATCCACGTACTAAGCCACAGTATGGTTCCCCTGGTGTAGGTTGCGGAACTCCTGCTTCTTCATCTGCATAGCTCCAGTTGAGACATGGGCCGTGCGGAAAGCTTGCTGAAACTGGTCCCAAGTGACATTGGCTATGGCGAAAGTGGCTATGTAATTCTCCCACCATGAGGCTGCTGGTCCATCCAATTGATGTGTGGCAAAGCGCACCCTCTCAGCATCTATGCAACCTGCGGTGGTCAACTCCCTTCCAATACGGCGTAGCCAATCATCAGAAACTATTGGCTCGGTGCTACTGAAAAACACCGGCAGCTGTAACCTTAGAAAACGGGCTAGGTTGTCCACTGGCGGTGGGTTGTTGTTGTTGCCCTGGTTCTAAACTAGCAATCACATCAAGGCATTCTGCTGCTGGATCAACTGGGTGAGCTCCAGTGGGAAAGAAAAACCGGTGTCACGTCTCGGAGGCATATGATGGGTTTAGAGGGAAGAGATTAGAATAGAAGAATGGGGTCTAATGAGAAAGCACTACCCATATGCACATGCGACAAACACAAACATTTCACTCAATCAATCAAACAAGGGCATACAACGGTCTAAAACTATCGCAAAAGTGCTCAACTACTACTAAATACATGGGAAATACTACTAATATATGGTGGTCATCTAGAAATTTTGATCGGTGGAAGACTCCATGATGTCTGCTCCAGCTTCATCTTCAAAGTCATCATCACTAGGATTGGAATCGGTGTCGTCAATGATGATGTAGTCCTCGGGGGCGAATCTCCTTGGGTTCTTCGTCTTCTTCTCCCGGTGCTGGTCCTCCCATGAATACTCCGATCTTCTTAACCAGGCCGTCATTCTTCTTCAGTAGTGTCTTGATTTCCTCCTCACATCCATCGCGTGTAAACTTGAGTTCTTCCTCCAGCTCGATGATTCTAGTCTTCGCCTTCTTCAAGTCCATCATGTTCGCGCACATCTAGTTCTCCTGACATCGAATGTGCTGGTTTAACTCCTGGATGAAAGCTGCAATGGATCTATCCTTCCTGGTGCTGATTACTTCCCATTGCTCGTCTCGGCGCCCACATATTTGGTAGATAGTGTCCTTAAGCTCCCTGTTGTAGACTTCTCCAATGCGTCCCATGGTAATGTGGGCTACCATACTCTTGCCTAGACTCCAGGTGGGTGCTTCAAAAGAAAATTCTATGGGTTTAGAAGTTGGCGAGAACGTCCTTCCTGGAACTTGAACTTGAACCATCCAGCGCTCCTCTTCAGGTAAAGTGGCGTTGTACGTCCCGGTGAAGCTTGGTATTCCAATGTTCAAGTATCTAGTGACTTCCTTCAAGTGGCGTCCAAAAGGTGTGTCTTCATCCGGTTGTGCAAACTTGTTCTTCATCTCCGTCATCCTAAAGAGTAGAAAAGGGAGAGGAGTCAGAAATGAATAGAGAAGTGTGACCTAGGGTTTATCTTAGTGGTCATGTCCTACACTCAGTGTGTGCTTTGATACCATCTTGTAGCGACCCGACCTCAGATGGTCAAGTCTCTGTGCTTCAGTGTCATCCCTGGATCGGTAATGCTGGCACACACAGTACTCAAAGGATTTATAACAGAGTAGCAATCACACACTTAATTACATCGAATGTCTCAATAGAGAACTTATTACAATAATATGGCTTAAGGCCATCTAATATGATAACAACGGAAGGCTTGGAAGATAAAGTGAGTCCATCAACTCCAACGACATAGCCGAGCTGCACGGCAACGACCTAACGAACCTTACTCCTCGTCTGAAAAGTCTGCAACATAATATGTTGCAGCCCGAAAACGGACGAGCACATGGAATATGCTGGCAATATAACACAGTAGAGCAAGAACAGAGTAATGCTATCACTATATGCATATTTGGCTGGTGGAAAGCTCAATGGTTATAGTTTTTGCGAAAAGCCAATTTTTTCCTACAACAAAGGAATAGATTTTTTTAACTACCATGGTGGTTGAACAACATTGAGAAGGTTCCTCCAACTCAATCCCAATTAAAGTGATTAACAACCCAACAATATTAATTAAACATGATGAGATACATGTGATAACCCAAGTACTAGAGACTCAAGATTGTCCATAATCGGGGACACGGCTAACCATGATTAGATTGTACACTCTGCAGAGGTTTGCGCACTTTTCCCCACAAGACTCGATCGCCTCCGTTTGAATTTCTCGCACTACATGGTGTTTGAGAAACGGATGACCGAGACACAGTCTTTCAGAAATATTAACTCTTTACTCCAGACAGACCATACCAAACCTACATCCCACTACCTGCTGATTTGCCTCTTCAAGAGCTTCACGTAACTTACTCAACTACGCTAGAGCCCATAATAGCTTGTGGCTGCACACGGAAGTTTCTAGCATGAATCACCTAAGTTCCCTTTGAGCCTGGGTGGCGGTCCATAGGAAAATCACACGGAACCCCGAGATTTCTAAAAATACAGGCAACACTGGGTTCCCCAAGTGCCTCAATCCACCTAGATGTTAATTTAAGTTACCACCTTAAGTTGAACCATTAATTAACAACTCACATCTGTCATGGATTTCACTCAAACCCAACCCACGTCTATGAGCATAGCAAAATAATATAAGCAAACGTAGAAGTAACTCCCAAGGGTTTGAATATAACAGGGCAATAGGTTCTACCTCAATATCTACTTCCCATCCCACATGTTAATGACATCCTAATCATGCAATGTTTGAGGATTGGAACTAATGCATAAAAACTGGGTATGAAAAGAGTATGATCAATGTGTTACTTGCCTTGCTGACGTTCCGCGAATCCTAGAGACTCATAGTAACACGCTTCGCACTCTGGGAATTCTATCGCGAGCAAACAATAGCATACATAAATAACAAGCAACAATGCACAAGAAAAATCTCAAATAAAAGAGGTTGACCAGAAAGTTCAACTTAAGAACTCCGGTTCGCAAAAAGAATCAAATGAAACAAAGCAACGAAACTCAAACGGTGAAAGAAACAAGCTTCATTTACTAATCTCAACCTATGTCAAATTTTTAGAGTAGCAAAAACGTATTTGAGATGGTTAAACCGAAAGAGGGTTTCGAGACGAAACTCTAGTCGCTTGAATCGGCTGATTACGATAAATGAGCGAAAAGTTAAATAGAAACTAAAATCGGATCAGAAATGACGATCAAAGAAATCGCAGAATAAATCCGATAAAATGAAAACGGACGATCAGTCTAACGAACGAGCGTTCGCTAGTTGTAACTAACGGGCGAAAACCGTTCGTTAAAACGAACGTACGGACGAACACCTACTCACTAGAAGAACCGAGAAAAACCAGCGAACCGAAAAAAAAACTAGATCTAGGGTTTCTAAAAAAACCGGCGGCGGATCTGGCGAATACCTCCGGCGAGGGGGTCCGGTGAGGTGGATGCGGGGTGGGGCGGGGCGGCGGCTCGCGGGCGGCGGGGCTTGGCGGCGGCTAGCGCGGGCGGCGGCGGCTACAGGCGGCGGCGGTGGTGGTTTGGGCGGCGGGGTGGCGGCTTATAAGGAGGGGGCGGCTTGCTTGGTGGAGGGGGCAAGAGGCGGCGAGGCGGAGTCCGGCTTGGACTCCGGGTCCGAGCGGCGGCGGGGCGGCGTGCACGCGGGGAGGCTGCGGCTGTGGGCCGGCCTGGCTCGGCTGGGCCTTAGGCCCAGTCGGGCGCGGGAACTTTTTTTTTAAATAATTTCGCCGACAGAAATAAAATCCTAGAAAAATAAATAAAAAATCCAAAAATACCAAAAGAAATTTCACCATCTAAATAAACATATTTAGAACGAGATGAACATTTTCTTGGCCCTAAAATGCAACTATGAAAACGTGCAATTTTTCTAATGCAAATAAAATCCAAATAAAATCAAGAAAAAAACAAATAAATGATTTTAACATTTTCCTCCAATATTTCAATCATTTTGGAGAAGTCATATTATCTCCTCTCATTTATTTTGATAATAAATATTTTTCAGAGAGAAAAATAATTAAAATCAAAAATCCTCGTTTCATTATTTGATAAAATCAAATATGAAAAACCTGGAAAATCCCCAACTCTCTCCGTGGGTCCTTGAGTTGCTTAGGATTTCGAGAATTTGCGGAACAGAAAATGCAATAAAATATGATATGCATGGATGACTATGTATAACATTCCAAATTGAAAATTTGGGATGTTACAGGTGGAGTAGTGGTAGAGTAGTTTATATTTTCTCTGGATACAATACCAGTTAGTCGTGCTTCAAAACTGAACGGCACACCATTAAAAAATAAAGTCAAGAAATAATGCAGCACTTCGGGCCAACATGGCCAGATCGCATTTTGCATGAGAAATGGCACACCATGTTGCATTGACATGTGGTCCTGTTCCAACATGTCAGTGAGACGACGATGAGTCCTTTTGTACAATTTCCGAACGGACGTCTATGTAGGCCGGGGCGCCTCTTCGTGTACCGTCACTACTAGGGAAAACCTTATACACAGAATGTTACCAGTAGCGCTGTACAAAATCAAACGCTACTGCTAATTAGTAGCAGCGTGCGTAAATAAACCGCGCTACTGCTACGACTTTTGCAGTAGCGCGTACTGGCGAAAAGCGCTGCTGCTATGTTTGAACTGGGCGCACATGGCTAGCCCAACCTAGCAGTAGCGCGTATACTGGCCCAGTGCTACTGCTACGTTCCTTAGCTGTAGCGCGCTTACGGGTAAGGCGCTGCTACTAACGGAAATAAAATAAAGTGAAAAACAAGTAGAAAAGTAAATGAAAATGAAAGAAATAGAAAAAGGAGAAAGGAAAAAAATAAAATGTAAAGAAAAATAAAAGAAAAAAGGAAAAAGGAGAAAGGAATAGCAGTAGCGGGTTTCAGTAAAAGCGCTATAGAGAAAAAATTAGTAGAGCAAAATTAGTAGAGCAAAAGTTAGTTAGGGCAGTAGAGTTTAATTAGTGTAGATGCTGCTTGTATAGTATATAGTGATACTAGTAGATGTTAATTAGGTTAGGGCAATAGTGGTACTAGTAGATATTAATTAGATGTTTTTCAGTTAGGGCACTAGAGTTTTGCTAGGTTAATTAGGTTAGTAGTGCAGCTAGTAGTAGTGGTACAGTAGGTTAATTAGGTGATGTTAAATGAATAACCTAAATGAATGAAATTAGTAGTTAACTGAATTTTTTTTCCTTTCATCATTATAGAGCACTAAAGTTAACTGAATTTTGTTCTATTAATAGTTAAATGAATTTTCTTCTACACTTTGTTTTTGAATTAGCTTGCGAAATTTGGACATGTGGTTGCTCGTGTATATTTGGACACTGTTTCCAGGGAATGATGCTTAGTGGCCTATGTTTTGCCGGAATGTTGATTCATTTCTTTTTCGGCAAATTTCAGGTTCTCGATTTGTCCACTTTTTGGCAAAGGTCATGCCGAAATTTTCCGTGAATTTCGGCATGACTTGTGCTACAAACTAGGACATATCGAGTGCCCGTGATTTGTCGCACCAGGAAGGAGTCAACATTCCTGCAAAACAATAGGCCTTTTTATGTCATTATTCATTTTATTAGGTCTAGAATTAATTGACTAGATTTAATCATAGGAAACATGGCTAGCAACGATGAAGGACAGGGTTCTAGTGATTGCGACGACGCCTAGCGGGCAGCAGACGAATTTTTTAGCCTTACCGACGATCAACCGATGTTATTGCTGGGCCCATAGGTGGCATCAGGGACTGAGACCGACACGCAGACCGGTGCTGAGACTGAGACCGACGCTCAGACTTAGACCGGCATCGAGGCCGGCGCTGAGACTAAGACCGGCGCTGCCTCGGGGAGCGGAGCCGGTGTAGAACCGAAAGCAAAGAGGCAACGGGTTCCTAACAAACTCAGGACTACTAGAGTGGTGGTCACGAAGGTGGACGACGACAATTTGGGGCCAACGGCGCCCGAGGAAGCGCGTCGATGCTACGGCAATCAAATAGGCTGCATTGTACGGACAACCGCCACCATCAATGATGAGAAACTACAGAAGATAGAAAATATGAGGGGCTCCCTCCTAAAGAAGTTTCACCAGATATTGTTGTTCCCGGGCCGAAATGAGAATGATTATAAAGATCAGATGAGTACCCGGCAATGAAGAAAATAAACAAACATGCCATGACCAAGTTTAGCGACGCGTTGGCCGCCTGGAAAAATCGAGTGAAAGCAAGGATCATCGACAAGAAGGAACCCTACTCCAAGATTGTAAAGGATAATCCGACAATCACGGAAGAGCAGTTCCAAATATTCAAGGAGGCTTGCGAGGCCGAAGATGCCAAAAAAGTCTAAGTACATGAAGGGGCTTCAAGAGAGGAACTTTGGGAGCCACCACCTCGGAAGCCGTGGTTACGGCGGAAAGATGTCCAAATGGGCCAAGGAGGATGCGGAAGCCGCGAGTCTGGGCATCGCAGACCCCTTGGCAGAGTTCACCGTCCAGCATGAGCGTGACGTCCTCAGGGCCCGGCACCGTTGGGACCCAGTGAAAAAGGTTTACGAGACAACACCAGTCATTACGGAGTTCATAAGACTGCTGGTAATTTTAGTTTCTGATCAATTCGACTGCACACATTAGTCATATTTGTAAACGATCGTTGTGCCTTTTGTAGAGAGAGCAACACAGGATTGTGGCCGAAAGCGACTCGCCGTCTGAGGCATTGGCGAGGCCCAAGTGGGACACTCCATTCAACCGGGCATTGAACATATTGAAACGACAACCGGTGGATACTCGACCATCGTATGGACGCGTGCACGGTGTCGGAGACGAAGCCACGTGGAAGAAGTACTACCGTGAGACCACGAAGGAGAGAAAGGAAAGATGGAGGTTAAATGAAGAAACATCGACAAGAGGGTTGAGATTGCGGTTGAGAAGAAATCAACTCAGACAGTCGCAACAGCGGTAGCTGCCGCAAAATAGGTGGCTATAGATATTTCTACTACCTTGGTTACGGCCGTTTTCAATTGGACTAGGAAAAATCCAAAAAAAATGCAGCGGACTTTCCCCTTGCTGACTTCTTGGTGGGGAGCAGCTCGACTAGCGTTGCACCAGCACCTGCAGCTGCACCTGCTCCCGCACCGGCTCCCGCACCGGACGTGCTAGGCGGTGTTTCGTCTTTGGCTGAGCTCGACGCCCTCACGGTATCTGTCACGCCGGCCCCCTTCAATATAAATGTATAATCTCCCGTTTTCGTTGCCTTTCAGATGTCTCACGTCGCAGACTTTTCTTTGCAGGCCAACGAAACCCCGTGCACCATATTGTACACCATCGGTGACCAGAAGGTGGACGTGGGGAAGGTGACGATAATGGAGCCGAAGGAACCATTGTTCCACAGCCGGCCGATCCTCCCAAATGTCTTCAAGGTTTCCGTGGCCAGTGTCAAACCGGGCCACGAGAATTTGCCTCCTCCAGTACTACTGGGGGATGACGACGAGACACCGCGGTGGCTTGGTGATTGTTGCAATGCTGGGTGGGTCCTGATGTGGCCAAAGAGTCTGCTTCGTCTGGAGGCGGCCGGGAGCACACCCACGAGCACGCAGCCTCAGCAAGGTATGAACATCAACACCCCACCTACCCAATTAACGTCGGGTGTCGGGTTGGGTGATAGCGGACGGGGTAAGGAGGAGGCTCCATTAGTCGCTGATGACATCGCCATGGATGAGGATGAGGACGACGATGGCGCTGCTGAACAGTATGTCTATACTGGTGCCTCCTCAGGGTTTGAGCGTCATGAGTCGGTGCCTGAATTGTCGTCTCAACATATTATGGACGACCTTCCGGTAGTAAAAAAGTTTAGGAAGAGAGCAAGGAAAGGCAAAAATGCTGTTTCTATGATCCAACCACCTCAACAGCCTCAGCTTCATGACCGTATAGATATCCCCGATGCGGATAAATGGCATATCCCCGGTCAACCAATCCTACCTGCAACAGCGCTATGAGCCAGATTCGGTGATCTAAAGAGACTTCATGACGATGTGCTGCGGGTAGAGAAAGACCTCATCGCCTTGAAAGATCCAGGATACCAACTCTACGTGGTTAACGTTCCGCGGCAAATGCCGTACGTCAACAGTTTCCCCGCGGATAAGTTCTTCCTCCGATTCGATTACATATTCGACATGTTTCACGTGAAGAAGCTGGATTTTACGCTTGTCCGCCTTTATGCCTTGCACATGAACTACATCATCGGGGTTGAGAAGATATCTCATATCTGTGTCGCTGATCCGTACTACATGCACGAGGGCTTCTTGGGAGTCTGCGCAAATCACCGTGAATACGCGAGGGATTACATTGTCAGTTTCATGCTCGCCAATAAGGACAAGGGGGCGATTCTCGTGCCTTATCATCCTGTGTAAGCCATCCGCGCTGCTATCCTTCATCCTTCGATTTCAATCATTCATTTGCACGGTGGAGGCTAATTAATTTGAGGACTTATTTTGTGCAGCGGCGGGCGCGCCGTCCTCATCATCCTCTACCCCTGATTCTCCCACGCTCTTTACTTGGACTCGTCGAAGAACATTCACAAAAAGGATTACACCCACATCAAGGATGTTCTCGATAGTGCTATGTATTACTACCAATCAATGGGTGAAGAGGTCAGGGACAAGAAGATAAGGGGCGACAGGCTCGCCTTCGGCCATAAGACCGACTTCTGCTGCATCCAGCAACCAAACGATTCTCTTAATGATGGATTCTATGTCCTACACCACATGCTGGAGTACAGACGGGATCACCAGAACCTTCGCATGGCACCTTCTTCCGGCGATGCCCATATTCTGCAATGGGCAAAGGACATAGGAGATATCGAGGATCATCGACTTCGAGCTGAGTTCTATAACATCCAGCGCGAACTTGCCCAAATCATCATGAAGGAGGTCGTCGGAAAAACAGGGATGTTCTACGTAGAAGGACAAATGTCGCGGGAAGACGTCCGAACATGGATAGCCTCTCAGCGTCTCGACCTGAAGCCTTTGACTAGGCTCGGGGACTATCTCCCTGACTTGGATGGATGGAACGACATGTTGGAGTGATTGTCGATATATGACAATGTGTTCGTTTAGTCCATACTTTCTGTATGACAAAACTTTGAGTTATGCACGGTGAAACTTTATTTATGATGTAATTAAACCGTCCTCCTCCTCGACTAGCGAAAATCACTCTAGTTAGGGCATTTTGGGGTACGATGAAGTTTGTTATTTATGCTTATGATATGTTGTTTCTATTTTTGCCAAGTCTGTCTCTTTTTGTTGCTCAACTACATATGTTGCATATCATCGACTCATGTGATGATGCAGGTGCATAGATCATAGATGGCGAAGAAGTGCTATGCCAGGAGTATATATACGACAAGTGGCCGGAGTGTCAGGCCGCCTAGGTGTATCGGTTTCCGGTTTCCGAGCGACAGGAAGTAGTTAGTTTAGGTTCACGCTAATGCGAGAGAGGGATACGAACTCATGTTCTCAAAGTGATAGCTCTTCTCATGTATATCATTGTTTAGATGGATGACGATGTATTTGCAAGTAATCGAGACTTGTATCGCTATTTTCGAGATGATGACGAGAGACCACTTTGTGTTGGATGATGATTATGATGATGACATGATTTGATGAGACTAATTGTATGTATATTCTATGATTACATTTGTATGTGTATGATATGCTAAAGATTATTGTATAAAGCCTATTCAAATACAAAACAAATATGCAAGAAAAAAACTAATAAATAAACTAGTAGTAGCTAGGGGGGAAATTTAGCAGTAGCACCTCCTTACCAGTAGCGCGTCCCAGCAAATAGCGCTGCAGATAATATCAGTAGCGTCCTTTCCCAAAGAGCGCTACAGCTATTCATGTATAGCAGTCACGTGGGACAACAGGCGCTACTGCTATACGTTAGCTGTAGCGCCTTATTAGTAGCGCCAGCACCCGCGCTACTGAGAGGCCCAAAACCCTCGCTGCTGCTAGGCTTTTCCCTAGTAGTGCGTGGCAACCGTCCACTGCCTATTCGCCTTCCCTTCTCGATTTGGAACTGTTATCGCACGCTCTTCCTCCCTCCTCCATTTGACTTCATCCTTCCTTCTGCCATTGTTCGATCGTCTTCTCCATGGAGGGAATAAGCCAGAAGTGACCCTGTTATTCTTGCCCCAATCTGAAAGATGACGTGGTGGAGGAACTCATTGATCGGTATGACGTCATCACCTCGGCTAGCATGATAGGTTCGTTCAAGACCATTCTCGACTCAACTAATAACATCATTACAAGGAACCCAAGGGTCCAAGAGCGGTTTGATCAACCATATCTTCTTTGCTATAAGCCTGTTCGCATGGGCGCGGACGACGGAGGCCTCGCCTTGTGTAAGTTGATGCCGCTTGATAACGCTACATGTGATGTCAAGATGCCATCACTTAAGGGTAAGGCCTGGGCTGGCGCAAATGGAGATTGGGTTGTTTATATTGGGTACAATTGCGAGTGGGAACTTGTGAATGTGTACACTCGTCAGCGGATTCCACTTCCAAAAATCTCAGAGTGCCCTGAGGTTGAGCACACAGATGATCTAGTACGTTCAAATACGATCATGGTGGCTGTCGTCTATGGAAGATAGCAATTTGTCGAGTTCCCAACCGCTCTTGGAATTACGAGAACTATGAAGTTGTTTCTATCTTCGAAAAGCTTGTTGCCATCGTTACTGATTCCATGGTTCGTCCATGGATATTGCTCAAAAATCAGTTTCTGTACACATATGAGTACTGTGATGCAATTGAATACGAGGATCTTGTGTTTGCTGCCACCACTCGTGGCACTGTTTTTGCAGGGGATCCTCATAGTTTCGGTACGTTTGTCTTCCACTGTAATTATAATTGTTTCTTCCACATGCATGCAGGTTAGCACGTTTCCATTCACTAATTAACCTTCTTGTGTTTCCAAGGTCCTGTGAACATTCCACCACCTATACTTGAAAATTTTTATAACCAAGGGGGAGATGATGATGGTGATGATCATGAGCATGAGGACGAGCAGAACTTATATACTTAGTGGCGCCTGGCAACTAATTCCGATGGATCACCTCTTCTTGTCTATATGCAGTGCACTGAGATTGTTACTACTGAGGGAGCACGTGTTGTCTCCCATGGTCGCCATCTCCGGACCTATTCCAACACCCGTTGCAGGGTATTCGGGATGGATACTAGTGTGCTAGCGCCAACACCTTCTCCCTGGTTCAGTATTGATAGTCTTGGAGAAAACTCGCTCTTCCTTGGACCAAACTATCCAATGATGGTGAAAGGCGATCCAACTTCTATTGACACAATGTTACTACCATTTATGAGAAGCAACTGTATCTATACCTCGGACATTGCGGTGGTTCCCTACCCTGGTCCTGATATATGCCGCTTCAGCCTGGATGATCAGTCCTGTGTTGCTCTCGATATTGATAATAGCTGGCCCTTCCCAGAGCACCTATGGTTCAAAGAAAGCGTTTCCAACGCCGAGGATTGGTTGAGTTGAAGTTCATTTCATTGCTTGTTATTTGTTGTGTGATGTAAACTTCAGTATTTACTAGAATGTTTTGTTGGAAATAATCTATAATCCAACATGTCTCCTCGTTGTCGTTGTGTGTTGATGACTTGTTGTATGTAATGAATGTTACATTTGCAAATGCATGTCATAGACTCAATTTATGAATGGTTTTCAAGTCACTTCTTGGAGTGTGAGTGTTGTAGTACTATAGCCAGCATCCAGTTAGTATATTAAGTTGCCACATCACATAGAGCCAACCTAATATTGGAGTATGCTAGCCCTCCACCAGTGCGCCACTTCAAATGGCGGACGAAGTGAGAGGTCGCGTCACCTTGTGTCCATATCTGAGATGCCACATGTACCAGATGAATGACTCCAAGTTCGACCACCATGATGCTAGGTGCGAGCCGAGGAACACTGTTGGAGAGACCCCCTCATAATTTTCCTACATTGGACGTTTGATTCATAGGATAGAATGCTATAAGATTTTTTTCCTATGTAATCATGTTTTAATTGGCAATCTAGCAGGTTCAACTGAGTGAGAGAACTAGTACCTCCAGTTCATTTGATGATGGCAGCAGGAGCACACCAAGTAACTTGCCAAAGGCAGCCACCAGAACAAGAAAGAAGAAGACCTCAGATTCAGAGGATGAGAACTATGTGGCTGTTGAGGATGCATAAGAAGGCACCAGCAAAAAGAGTCCCCATGTCTAAGGCCAGAGCATCTACTGCTGAAACCTCCAAGCCATATGAAGAGGCAGTTGGAGAAGGCAAGAAAAGGAAGGAAAGGGTCAAGAAGACCACTGCGAGAGTGCTTGGCAGATCATCAATTATGAGAGATGATGTTGAAGAGGAAGAAGATGTTGCACCAGCACCCGAAGCTCAAAAGCTCATGGGAGATGCAATCAGATCAGGGGCTGCTCCATCTAAGCCCAAAGCTGCTCCCAAGGCAGCCGCTCCAGCTCAAAAGCCCAAGAGAAGCATTAGAAACATTTCTGCTGAGGAAGAGAACAAGGCCCCAGTGCCTAAAGCCGCTGAAGAAGATGAAACACAAGTGCTAAGGAAGATGAAACCCAAGATCCCTGACCACAATGATGCACATCCAGTTGCAGAAAACATGAAAATTAGGAAGGATGCAGGATTGAGAATATGGAGAGAGTCAGATCCATATGCTACCAGGAGAAGAACTGTTGTGGACTACAGGTTTCACACTAAGAAACAACAAGACTTCTATGAGACAGTGTTGCTTGACAAGAAGCCCATTGTGTGTGACATGAAATGGGTAGACTGGGAGTACATCCAGAAGAATGAAGATCACTATCCTGGAGTGTATGACAACTTTAAGGCATGTGAAGTTGATGAATTCGTTGCACAAAATCTCACCAAGTGGAATGATGAGCTGATCATGCAGTTCTACTCCACTGCCCACTTCTATCCAGATGGGAAGATTGTATGGATGTCTGAGGGTAGTAGGTACCAATCCATAGTTGATGAGTTGGCCAAGCTTATAAATGCTCCTGAGGAACATGAGGATGACTTGGATGTTTATGCAGAGAAAAAGAAAGACCACAACACTATGGCCAACATGTACAAGGAGATCCCAGATGCTGCCTTGGATACACATACATTTTGATCTGTCCATTACCTGTTGTCTAGTATGCCTGCCATAAACTGGATTCTGAGGCACACACTGCTACCCAAGTCTGGTGATCACAAGATGATCAAAGGACATGCTATAAACTTGCTGCACATATTTGATGTCCTACAGAAGTTCAAAGTCATGAGCCTGATTGTTGAGACAACCAAGAGGACTGCTGCTAATCAGAAGAGGAGTTGTGGGTATGCTCCACAAATTCAGGAGCTCATTAACTCAAAGATGGCCACCGGCACATATCTTTTGGACAAGGAGCACTTGCCCATCTATCCTGAATTTGAAGACAACACTGTGGTGATGGATGAAAATGAACCATATTCAGCTCAAGCACATGAGAAGAGAGAGAAGGCAACGACAGAGAAAGCTGCAAAGAGGCCAACTATTGAAGAGGCATCTCAAGTGTTCTTGAAATCCAAACAAGATCAACTTGGATATCTGATCCAATCCACCCTGAGGATTGAGAAGGGCTTGGCCACCCTGACTAAGAACCAAGAGAGTTTGGAGAGGGTCGTTGAGCAGAAGTTCTATGATCTGGATGTCAAGGTAACTGAGATCCAAACTGTAGTTGAGTAGCTACAGGAGGAAGCAGAGGAGAGGAAGGGAAAGTCTACTACTGATGCTTTCAAACAAGTGCCATGAGGTCCAAGGTCTGCTGCAGTGCCTGTGACAGATACTCGACCTTCAGTGTCAGCACCAGCATCCACAGCTCAAGTTCCACCTCCAGCACCCACTCCATCAGCTCCAACTACTTCATCAGAAGCCTTCGTCCTTGGAGTTCTCTCTACACCACCTCCCGAAGATCAAGCCTGAGAGTCTTTTAGCATTTTTGAACTTTTTGGTAACTTGTTGCCAAAGGGGGAGAAAAATGTATAGATCATAGGCTTCGAGAGAGAATGTTGGTTTTTATCTCTCTTGCTATTTTGTTTGAAACTTTTTTGTGTGCTTGTGTGAGCTACTTGTGAGATACTTGTTGATCATGTGTTTGATCATATGCTACTCTTAATGTTTGGTTGAATGATGCTATCTTTTATATCTCTTATATGATCATTCACTTGCTTGGTGATGAGTGCATGCTTTTAATCCCTATCATTTTGAGCGCTCCAACAAGATGCATGTGACATGGAAGAGTAACCCATGATCCTAATCGATTATGCATTTGCATTCAAAAGAAAATTTTAAATAATTTACAAATTTAGGGGGAGCTCTTACTTATCACATACTTCTCAAAGAGACGATGTTTTATAATCTTATTTATCATTTGTCGAAGCTTTGATCTATATGTTGTCATCAATTACCAAAAAGGGGGAGATTGAAAGTGCAACTATCCCTGGGTGGTTTTGGTAATTCCTAACAACATATAGCTCATTGAGCTAATGCTATTCCAAGATGAATATTTCAGGAAAGCTCAATGGTTGGCATGGCATGGATTAGAAAGTGGACCCTTCAAAATGCTAAGGATAAAAGATTGTCTCGAGCTCAAAGCACAAGACTTTACATTTTCTATTTTAGTGATCCAAGATCACATTGAGTCTATAGGAAAAGACAATACTATTAAGAAGGGATGAGGTGTTGCTTAATGAGGTGCTTGCTCAAAATGCTTAGTGATATGCTCCAAAACCCTCCACTACTTTCTCATATCCACATATGTCTCACACCAAATATCCAACTCGGCCCTACCGATTCTTTCTATCCAGCGCCACGAGTTCAGTTGACATAGCCACTGCCAGAAACCCTAGTCTTTTCGGTCTCACCGATAGGGATCTCGGTCTCACCGAGATGGGATTGTAATCTCTCTGTTTCCTTTCGTAACACTTCGGTCCAACCGAGATGAGTGATCGGTCCCACCGAGATTGCAATGTAAACTCTCTGTTTCCCTTTCATAACACTTCGGTCCAACTGAGATGAGCGAATCGGTCCCACCGAGTTTGCCTGACCAACTCTCTGTTAGTCCATTACCAAAATCGGTCTCACCGAGTTTGTGTAATCGGTCTCACCGAGATTACGTTATGCCCTAACCCTAACGAAATCGGTCCCACCGAGTTGACATGTCGGTCCCACTGAGAATCCTAATGTTCACATTTTGAACTAAATCGGTCTGACCGAGTTCTCTGAATCGGTCGCACCGAGTTTGGTGATTTGTGTGGAGGAGATAAATACCCCTCCACCCACTCTTCATTCGAGGAGAGAGCCATCAGAACATGCCTACACTTCAAATACATATTTTTTGAGAGAGAACCACCTACACTTGTGTTGAGGTCAAGATATTCCATTCCAACCACATAAATCTTGATCTCTAGCCATCCCCAAGTTGCTTTCCACTCAAATCTTCTTTCTACCAAATTCAATCCTATGGAAGAGAGTTGAGTGTTGGGGAGACTATCATTTGAAGCACAAGAGCAAGGAGTTCATCATCAACACACCATTTGTTACTTCTTGGAGAGTGGTGTCTCATAGATTGGCTAGGTGTCACTTGGGAGCCTCCGACAAGATTGTGGAGTTGAACCAAGGAGTTTGTAAGGGAAAGGAGATCGCCTACTTCGTGAAGATCTACCCTACTGAGGCAAGTCCTTCGTGGGCGACCGCCATGGTGGGATAGACAAGGTTGCTTCTTTGTGGACCCTTCGTGGGTGGAGCCCTCCGTGGACTCGCGCAACCGTTACCCTTCGTGGGTTGAAGTCTCCATCAACATGGATGTATGATAGCACCACCTATCGGAACCACGCCAAAAATCTCCGTGTCAACATTGCGTTTGCTCCCTCAAACTCCTCCCTTTACCCTCATATGCAATTGTTTTACATTCCACTGTTATACTCTTAGAATTGCATGTGTAGTTTGATTACTTGTTTGTGCTAAGTTGCTAAAATCTGCCAAGGACTAAAATTGGGAAAAGGCTAGATTTTTATTTGGTCAAGTAGTCTAATCACCCCCTCTAGACATACTTTCGATCCTACAGAGTGGAAGAACGTAGATTCCCGACGACCGAGAAGGAGCAACAAACCTCGCGGTGGAGCGTCTGCACTCATAATATTTTATATTATTCATCGATATAAAATCAACCAAATCTCTCCACGTTCCTATACCATTCTATTGTATGAGAATAACTTTGAACGTAAGCCATTGATTCACTCTATCCAATGGTCATAGTTGGAAAATCCAAACAAAACCAAGCATTGGTTCAACTCTTTTAGCACTTAGATTGTTGCCGCCTACCCACCTAGCCAACCTATATATCCGCTCACGTGTGATGACCATAGGAGCTATCCACTCAGATTGTATGTTAAAAAAAATAAAGGTCGATAACTAATGCGGCACCTCGGGCCAACGTGGCCAGATCGCATTTGCACGAGAAATTACACACCATGTTTCGTTGACATGTGGTCCCATTCCAACATGTCAGTGAGACGATGGCGAGTCTTTTTGTACAATTTCCGAACGGACGTGTAGGCTAGGGCGCCTCTTCGTTCATCGTGGCAAACTGGCAACCGTCCACCGACTCTTCGCCTTTCCCTCTCGATTTGGAACTGCTATCGCACACTCTTCCTCCCTCCTCCATTTGCCTTCACCCTTCCTTCTGTCATTGTTTGATCGTCTTCTCCATGGAGGGAATAGGCCTGAAACGACCCCGTTATTCTTGCCCTGATCTGAAATATGACGTGGTGGAGGAACTCATTGATTGGTGTGATGTCATCACCTCGGCTAGCATGGCAGGTTCGTTCAAGACCATTCTTGACTCAACTAATAACATCATTACAAGGAACCCAAGGGTTTAGGAGCGGTTTGATCTCCCCTATCTTCTTCGCCGTGACCCTGCTGACTGGCGCGGGGACGAGGGAAGCCTCGCCTTGGGCAAGTTGATGCCGCTTGATAATGATACTTATGATGTTAAGATGCCATCGCTTGAGGGCAAGGCTTGGGTAGGCGCAAATGGAGATTGGGTTGTTTATATTGGGTACAACTGCGAGTGGGAAGTTGTGAATGTGTACACTCGTCACCGGTTCCACTTCCAAAAATCTCAGACTGCCCAGAGGTTGAGCACACCGGTATTCTATGCACATTCAAATACGATCATGGTGACTGTCTTCTACGGAAGATAGCAATTTGTTGAGTTCCCAACCGCTCTTGGCATTACATGAACTATGGAGTTGTTGCTATCTTTGACAAGCTTGTTGCCGTCCTTCGTGGTTTGACTAGATGGATATTGCTCAAAAATCAGTTTCTATACACAGATGTGTACTGTGATGCAATTCAATACGAGGGTCTTGTGTTTGCTGCCACCACTCGTGGCACTGTTTTTGCATGGGATCCTCGTATTTTTGGTACGTTTGTCTTCCACCGTCATTATAATAGTTTCATCCACATGCATGCGGGTTAGCAAGTTTCCCTTTACTAATTAACCTTCTTCTTGTGTTTCCAAGGTTCTGTGAACATTCCACCACCTATACTTGAAATTTTTTATAACCAAGGGGGAGATGACGATGGTGATGGTCACGAGCATGAGGACGAGGAGGGCCCATATACTCAGTGGCGCCTGGCAACTTATTCTGATGGATCACCCCTTCTTGTCTGTATACAATCCACTGCTGATGTTACTACTAAGGAAGCAGGTGTTGTCTCCCATGGTCGCACTCTCCGGACCTATTCCAACACCCGTTGAATGGTATTCGGTATGGATACTAGTGTGCTAGCACCAATACCTTCTCCCTCGTACAGTATTGATAGTCTTGGAGAAAACTCGCTCTTCCTTGGACAAAACTATCCAATGATGGTGAAAGGCGATCCAACTGTTGTTGACACAACATTACTACCATTTATGAGAAGCAACTGTATCTATACCTCGGACATTGCGGTGGTTCCCTACCCTGGTCGTGATATAGTAGGCCGCTTCATCCTGGATGATCAGTCATGTGTTTGTCTCGAGATTGACAGTAGCTGGCCCTTCCCAGAGAATCACTTGTGGTTCAAAGCAAGTGTTTCCAACGCCGAGGATTGGTTGAGTTGAAGTTCATTCAATTGCTTGTTATTTGTTGTGTTATGAAAACTTTAGTATTTATAATGTATCCTCGTTGTCATTGTGGGTTGACAAACTGTTGTATGTAATAAAATGATATGCCTGTGATAAACTTACTAAATTTATGAATGGCTTTCGAGTCGCTTCTCTGAGTGGGTGCTGCGACGAGGCAAAAACATATTTTCCGAATACATAATTGTATGTGCATTGCAACAGGTTATCGGATGAGGCCAATCAACAATAGTACACTATTTGTACTAGCTTCACATGCTGCACTATCTCTACGTCTACGTACGTAATACTACAAGTTTTAAACTTGAGACCAGCCACCCACCCTCATAAAGAACACTTTTTAACCTAGCACAGACTCCAGGAAATTTGGCCACAGTGTGAGGTGGGCCATATGTTAATGTGTTCGCTGTACGTAACCAGCACCTTGAATCCTCGATACTACTACTATATAGTAGGGCGGCATGGGCCAGAACAAGCATTCACATCCAGGAGTACGGCACACACCACCAGCATGACTTCCATCTGACACCATATTTCTTGGAGTCCGTGCTACAGCTATCTCTTCAACCTCATCGTTTCTCTAACTCAGCCATCACGCGGTGGGCGAGGTGGGGGTTTACCGATAGTCGGTTTCCTCAACTGCGGTCCCACTTGTAAGGCCAACTCCAACGCACGACTCCAAACGGACCTCCATTTTGCCTGGATTCTGTCCGTTTGGGTAGGGCAATGGGGTCGTGTCCGGGCCATTTCTCAGATGTGGTGGCCGTGCTCCCAACTCGCGGACGCATCCCGGCCGTGTACATTTTTCGTCATTGATTTTTGGTACATGGAAATACATCACCAAAATTTGACTAGAAAATCAAGACCAAAGAAAACAAGAACCACAAGAATACATTTTAGAAGATATCCACCTTCCATAATTGCTCTTGTAAGTTGGATTAGTGCCTTCTTGATGCATTCACTGTTGATCTATGGAGGCTTGATCTTGCATGCTTCTTTCTTCTTCGAGTGTAAAGAAGTAGACATTGCTTCCTCGCATCTAGTCCCATGTCTAGCCTCTATTCTATCAACAAGTGCACTAGTGTCATCTCTAGCCTCTATGCTAGCTAAAAGTGCTAGAACATCTACTAAATTGCGCTCTATCAATATATCGATGTACTATACTTCCCAATACCAAAAGTTGCATCCATTCTACACAATAAAATTTTAAGTTAGCACAACTAGTCTAATCCGAGAGCACAACCGAGGATTTGGTCGAGTTCTTCCTCCTTTTGCCGACACGTGGGACATCTAGCATCCTGGTCGTGTCATGCAAGAAAATGGAGTGGTAGTTGAAGCCACGTGATGTGCATCTTGGGTTAAACTATAAATAGTATCTTACTACTCTTGAGTAACTCCAAAAGCAGACACTGAAGATATTTATTGGATTTATTTTTCATCACCAGCACGTCGAGGTGAAAGATGTGTAGGTCCAGTGGGTCCTCTTGCATTTTCACTGACATGTGGGACCGCATATGAGAAAATAGACGATGGGCTCCGCGCATCTACTGGCTGGCTGAGAAGAGAGATAGAGGAGGGCTGAGCATGGACTCCAGGAAATTTGTTCTACGTAACCAGCACCTCAATATAGGCTCGATATAGTGGGGTGGCATGGGCCCTAACTAGCATTCACGTCTAGCAGTATGGCACACACCATCCACACGAGTCCCATCTGACACCAATTTTCTTGGACATCCATCTCTTCTCCCTCCTGTTTTCTCAGCCATCGCGTGGTGGGCGGGGTGGGGGTTCTCCGATAGTTGGTTTGCTCAACTACGGTCCCACTTGTAAGTGAAAATGCAACACATCACGCATTCCCCCTTGAGCGGCGTGCCGGACCAACCGTGTGGGCAGTGGAGTGCGACGCGAACACGGCAAGCTTTTCCTTTTGAACTTGTAACTTGTAAAATTTGTTTCTGCTCCATGGCGCGACCGATAGATAGAAATAATGATTTCCCCTAGAGTAATGAGAAGTTAGGTTCTGGCGCGGTTCATGCATGGAGTACGTACAAAAATTATGAAGTTGATGCAAAAGGTAAGATAAGTAATTACTAGTAGTACCATATACTACTACATGGATTTGATGGAAAGATAAAGATACATACGGATCCATCAACGACATCCTCATGCCCTAGTGCGCCGGGTCACCAACCGACGTTTGAGGAGCAGCGGCGTTGGCGGCGAGCTCAACGTGCTTCTGAACAATGACGTCCAAGGTTGCCCTGCGGATCAAGAAGGCCAGCGACCTATCGTCCTCCTCTAGCACGTAGTAGTCCTTGTGGATGATTTGCGCGTAGACGTGGGTGATTATGTCGACGGTGTCTTGCTGTGCCAGGTGCTGCATGGTGAGCGCGACCTCGAGGTGGACATTCTCCGGTGCGACGGCGGGCAGTCGCAGGGCCACCAATGCGTCGAAGAGGTTGTCACCATAGAGGCCGTTGAGGGTGGCGGGCATCATAGAGACTGGGCGCGTGGGCTGGAGGCATATGTCAAGGTTGTCTGCGAGCTTCTTGACAACGATGAACTTGTCGTGGAAGCCGACGAGGACCTTGTCGAACAAGGAGACGAAGCTGTCGTCCAAGCGGCCTCTCACCCCGGCGGCCTCAAGCACGACCTGGAGACATTCCTTGGTTCCGGGTGATAACCCACAAGTATAGGGGATCGCAATAGTTTTCGATAAGTAAGAGTGTCGAACCCAATGAGGAGCTAAAGGTAGAACAAATATTCCCTCAAGTTCTATCGACCACCGATACAACTCTACGCATGCTTGATGTTCGCTTTACCTAGAACAAGTATGAAACTAGAAGTACTTTGTAGGTGTTTTTGGATAGTTTTGCAAGATAATAAAGATTACGTAAATAAAAAGTAGGGTCTGTTTAGGTAAAGACACAACTGAACTAGTTTTAGTAGAGAGCTTGTTGTCAAGAGAAAGTTATTTGTCCCTAGGCAATCGATAACTAGACCGGTAATCATTATTGCAATTTTATTTAAGGGAGAGGCATAAGCTAACATACTTTCTCTACTTGGATCATATGCACTTATGATTGGAACTCTAGCAAGCATCCGCAACTACTAAAGATCATTAAGGTAAAACCCAACCATAGCATTAAAGCATCAAGTCCTCTTTATCCCATACGCAACAACCCCCTTACTCGGGTTTGTATTTCAGTCACTCACGCAACCCACTATAAGCGAATCATGAACGTATTCCAACACCCTACAGTGGGGATCCATCATTCTTGTGCGACACGGAGAGCACCATAGTACATCACCAATAATAAAACATGCAACTCAAACCAATCTTGATCATCAAATAGCCATTGGGACAAAACGGATCTACTCAAACATCGTAGGATAGCCATACACCATAGGGAAATAATATATAGTGTTGAGCAGCATGTTTAAGTAGAGATTATAGCGGGCAAGAGAGAGGTTACACCGCTGCATAGAGGGGGGAAGAGTTGGTGGTGAAGGTGGTGAAGTTGTTGGTGAAGATGACGGTGATGATGATGGCCCCCGGTGGCACTCCGGCGCCACCGGAAGCTAGGGGGAGAGGGCCCCCTTCTTCTTCTTCGTTGACCTCCTCCCTAGATGGGATAAGGGTTTCCCCTCTGGTCCTTGGCCTCCATGGCGTGGGAGGGGCGAGAGCTCCTCCGAGATTGGATCTGTCTCTCTGTCTCTCTCTCTCTCTCTCTTTGTTTCTGCCTTCTCAGATTCTACCCCTTCACCGTTTCTTATATTCCCGGAGATCCGTAACTCTGATTGGGCTGAAATTTGAACACGAGCTCTATCTAGTATTAGCTTTCTTGCGGCGAAAGAAGGGCATCAACTGCCTTACGGGGTAGCCACGAGGGTCAGGGGCGCGCCTGCCCCCCCTGGGGCGCGCCCCCCTACCTCGTGGGCCCGTCGAGCATCGTCTCGCGTTGATTTCACTTACCAAAAATCACATATATTCTAAAAAAATCTCCGTCCGTTTTTATTCCGTTTGGACTCCGTTTGATATGGATATTCTGCGAAACAAAAAACATGCAACAAACAGGAACTGGCATTGGGCACTGGATCAATATGTTAGTACCAAAAATAGTATAAAAAGTTGCCAAAAGTATATGAAAGTTGTAGAATATTGGCATGGAACAATCAAAAATTATAGATACGATGGAGACGTATCAGCATCCCCAAGCTTAATTCCTGCTCGTCCTCGAGTAGGTAAATGATAAAAAAGATAATTTTGATGTGGAATGCTACCTAGAATAATCTTGATCATATGTCTAATCATGGCATGAATATGAAGATACGAGTGATTCAAAGCAATAGTCTATCATTTGACATAAAAAGAGTAATACTTCAAGCCTACTAATAAAGCAATCATGTCTTTTCAAAATAACATGGCCAAAGAAATTTATCCCTACAAAATCATATAGTCTGGCTATGCTCCATCTTCACCACACAAAATATTCAAATCATGCACAACCCCGATGACAAGCCAAGAAATTGTTTCATACTTTTGATGTTCTCAAACCTTTTCAACTTTCATGCAATACATGAGCGTGAGCCATGGACATAGCACTATAGGTGGAATAGAATGGTGGTGGAGAAGACAAAAAGGAGAAGACAGTCTCACATCAACGAGGTGTATCAACAGGCTATGGAGATGCCCATCAATAGATATCAATGTGAGTGAGTAGGGATTGCCATGCAATGGATGCACTAGAGCTATAAGTGTATGAAAGCTCCAACTGAAACTAAGTGGGTGTGCATCCAACTTGCTTGCTCATGAAGACCTCGGGCATTTGAGGAAGCCCATCATCGGAATATACAAGCCAAGTTCTATAATGAAAATTCCCACTAGTATATGAAAGTGATAACTCAAGAGACTCTCTATATGAAGAACATGGTGCTACTTTGAAGCACAAGTGTGGAAAAAGGATAGTAGCACTGCCCCTTCTCTCTTTTTCTTTCATTTTTTTATTTTTTATTTTTTTTGGTGGGCTTCTTTGGCCTCTTTTTTTATTTGGGCTTCTTTGGCCTCTTTTATTTTTTGTAAAGTCCGGAGTCTCATCCCAACTTATGGGGGAACCATAGTCTCCATCATCCTTTCCTCAATGGGGCAATGCTCTAATAATGATGATCATCACACTTTTATTTACTTACAACTCAATATTACAACTCGATATCTAGAACAAAGATATGACTCTATATGAATGCCTCCGGCGGTGTACCGGGATGTGCAATGAT
Organism: Triticum monococcum; assembly: GCA_034509565.1. NCBI lineage: Eukaryota > Viridiplantae > Streptophyta > Magnoliopsida > Poales > Poaceae > Triticum > Triticum monococcum. The sequence goes on along the minus strand of CM067845.1, from coordinate 355,601,668 downwards.
CTAGCGTAGCAATGACATCAAAAAACGGGCAAGCCATGAAAACATCATGCTAGCTATCTTACGATCATGCAAAGCAATATGACAATGAATGCTCAAGTCATGTATATGATGATGATGGAAGTTGCATGGCAATATATCTCGGAATGGCTATGGAAATGCCATGATAGGTAGGTATGGTGGCTATTTTCAGGAAGATATAAGGAGGTTTATGTGTGATAGAGTGTATCGTATCACGGGGTTTGGATGCATCGGCGAAGTTTGCACCAACTCTCGAGGTGAGAAAGGGCAATGCACGGTACCGAAGAGGCTAGCAATGATGGAAGGGTGAGAGTGCGTATAATCCATGGACTCAACATTAGTCATAAAGAACTCACATACTTATTGCAAAAGTCTATTAGCTATCGAAACAAAGTACTACGTGCATGCTCCTAGGGGGATAGATTGGTAGGAAAAGACCATCGCTCGTCCCCGACCGCCACTCATAAGGAAGACAATCAATAAATACCTCATGCTCCAACTTCGTTACACAACGGTTCACCATACGTGCATGCTACGGGAATCACAAACCTCAACACGAGTATTTCTACAATCCACAACTACCCATGAGCATGACTCTAATATCACCATCTTTATATCGCAAAACTATTGCAACGAATCAAACATATCATATTCAGCGATCTACAAGTTTATGTAGGATTTTATGACTAACCATGTGAATGACCTATTCCTGTCATCTCTCTAAATAGATATAAGTGAAGCAAGAGAGTTTAATTCTTTCTACAAAAGATATGCCCATGCTCTAACAAATATAAGTGAAGCAAAAGAGCATTCTACAAATGGTGGTTGTCTATGTAAAGAGAAACAGGCAATCCAAACTTCAAATGATATAAGTGAAGCACATGAAGCATTCTATAAAGCCATACTCAAAGAATATAAGTGAAGTGCAAAGAGCATTCTATAAATCAACCAAGGACTATCTCATACCAGCATGGAGAAAAAAAGAAAAAAGAAAACTAAATGCACAAGACGCTCCAAAATTTGCACATATCACATGAATGCAACGAATCCGAAAACATACCGATATTGGTTGAAGAAAGAGGGGATGCCTTCCCAGCATCCCCAAGCTTAGACACTTGCGTCTCCTTGAATATTTACTTGGGGTGCCTCGGGCATCCCCAAGCTTGAGCTCTTGCCTCTCTTCCTTTGTAGCGACCCGACCCGAATGGATCAAGTCTCTGTGCTTAAGTGTCATCCCTGGATCGATATGCTGACACACACAGTACGCGGGGATTTATAACAGAGGTAAATCACATGTATAAGTAACGTAAATACTATTACCTCAATCCAAATAGCGGAAGTAACAAGGTTGTGCATTCCCATCAACACCAACGGCAAAGTTGAGTGTAGAAATCGTAACCCTAACGTATCACTTACTCGTTGTAAGAAATCCTGCAACATGAGACGTTGCAGCCCAAAACAGGTCAGTACATTGAATGTACTGGAAAATTCACACCATAGAGAATGATGAACAAAGGCTATCACTACATGCATATTTGGCTGGTGGAAAAGCTCTATGGTTATAGTTTTTGCGAAAAGCCAATTTTTCCCTACTGCAAAGGAATAAATTTATTTAACTATCATGGTGGTTGTTGAACATTGAGAATGGTTGACAGCATTCTCAATCCCAATTAAGTAACATCATTAAACCCACAATATTCATTTAAAGTAACATGATGAGATCAACAGGATAATCCAAGAACTAGATACTCAAGATGTCCATAACCGGGGACACGGCTAATCATGATTAGTTTATACACTCTGCAGAGGTTTGAGCACTTTTCCCCACAAGACTCGATCTCCTCCGTTGGATTTCTCGCACTACATGGTGTTTGAGAAATGGATGACCGAGACATAGTCTTTCAGAAGCGTTTGCACCTTATGATGGGTAGACCGTACCACCTACAACCCCTACATCTGCTAGTCTACCACTGTAAGAGTTCACACGACTTAATCAACCATGCTAGAGCCCATAATAGCTTGTGGCTGCACACGGAAGTTTCTAGTATGAATAGTCTTATGATCCCTTTGAGCCTGGGTGGCGGTCCGAAAGAAAATAGGCAAGTCCTAGATTACCCAGGTGCCTAGACAGGCAATCCTAGAATAACCAGGTGCCTCAATCCACCCAGATGTGTGTTTAAGTTGCCACCTTAAGTAAACCATTAATTAACAATCTCACATCTGTCATGGATACTCTCAAAACCCAATCCACGTCTACGAGCATAGCATGGCAATGTAAGCATAACGTAATAGTAACTCCCAAGGGTTTGATAATAAAACAGGTAATAGGTACTACCTCATCTACTTCCAATCCCACAGTTTAATTAGATCCTAATCATGCAATGTGTGAGGATTGATCTAATGCAAGAAAAACTGGGTTGTAGAAAAGGTATGATCAAAGTGTGAACTTGCCTGCAATGTTGGTGAAGATGATTCGCACTCAAAACTCTTGATAGCTCTACTCATCACACTCCGGTCAATCTATCGTAAGCAAGCAATAGTAACCACACATAAGCAATCACTCAAAAGATCATAAAGATCGAAAGAGACGATTCGGAAAACAACAAAACCAAGCAAATAGCTCTTGCAACATAAAACTATTTCTAACAGTACCAAAATTATGTGAATTTGGCCTTATTAGAATGTTTAGGTCAAGAGCTTCGATTTGCAAAAAGAATCAACTCAAACGGAGCTACGAAACTCAAGTTATGATCAAACACAGTTTGAATTCAAATCTGATCTAATTCAAATTTTAAACTTTTCAAAAATATTTTTGAGTTGGATTAATGGATAGAGGAGATCATAACAAAGAAGCGGGCGTTGGTTTCGTTGAATTTGGACAAACGGTGTAAAAGTTATGACAGTGTGAAGAACAGGGACTATTCGGTAAAAACTTTAATTACGAAGAGGTCCCTATCCTAAATAAAATAGGAAAAAGAAAAACTTATCCAACGAACGTCTGCTATAGAAACATAAGTGACGAATTCGTCCACTACAAAGGCCTAAACAGAAAACATTCACTATTTAGAGGATACCGATCAGTTTTTTTAGAAGAAAAACCTAATAATAAAAAAACGGAAAAACTAGGTGGTGGTTTTACCGGTTCGTGACGGTTTTGAAAAAAACCCGGTGGGTCGGGCGGACCGGGGCGGCGGATCTGTTTTTCGGCAACGGCGGCGGGTTCCGGCGATCTCCGGCGAGGCGGTGCGGGGCTCCGGCGACGGCTCCGGTCGGAGGAGGAGACGGCGAGGCGCACGGGGAGAGGCGGCGCGGGGCGACGGGTGCGCTGGGGCGCGGGCGGGGTGGAGAGCGAGGCGCGGGGCGAGGGGCGGCTGCGGCGGTGATGCAGTGCGGCGGTGGCGGCGAGATGCGGCGGAAGCAGCGGCGCGATGCGAGAGAAGTAGAGGAGAGGCGGCGGCGGGATTTATAGGGGGAGGGCGAGGCGATGGCGTGGGCGAGGGACAGAGGAGAGGCGCGCCCTCCACCCTTGTGGTGGCCTCGTGTCTCTTTCGGACTACTTTAAATTTTCCTAATTTTTTAAATATTCTAAAAACAGAGAAAATTTATCATTGGAAATGTTTTGGAGTTGGTTTACTTACCATACCACATACCTATTCCCTTTCGGAGTCTGAAACATTCTGGAAAGTGTGCCTTATGTACTCCTCCTGTGTTACGGTATTAATTATATTGGTCTCAACATTTATGGGAGTACCTGAGATATAATCTTTGATTCTTTGATCGTTTTACCACCTTTGGGTTCGTGCCTTCGGCGTTGTTGTTTTTATGGCACCGAAATGATAGACCTCCACTATAATATAAGGGCCTTCCCATTTAGAGAGAAGCTTTCCTGCAAAAAATCTTAAACGAGAGTTGTATAGCAAAACATGATCACCTACATTAAACTCACGCTTTTGTATCCTTTAATCATGCCATCTTTTAACTTTTTCTTTAAACAACTTGGCATTCTCATAGGCTTGTGTTCTCCATTCATCAAGTGAGCTAATGTGTCAAATAACCTCTTCTCACCGGCAAGTTTGAAATCATAATTGAGCTCTTTAATAGCCCAATATGCCTTATGTTTTAGTTCAAGAGGTAAGTGACATGCTTTTCTATAAACCATTTTATACGGAGATATACCCATAGGGTTCTTATAAGCAGTTCCATAGGCCCACAAAGCATCATCAAGTTTCTTAGACCAATTCTTTCTAGATCTATTAACAGTCTTTTGCAAAATTAACTTAATCTCTCTATTGCTCAATTCTACTTGACCACTAGACTGAGGATGATAAGGAGATGCAATTCTATGATTAACATCATACTTAGCAAGCATTTTATGGAAAGCACCATGAATAAAATGTGAACTACCATCAGTCATTAAATATCTAGGGACTCCAAACCTCGGAAAATTAATTTCGTTAAGCATCTTAATAGAGGTGTTATGATCAACACTACTAGTCGGAATAGCTTCTACCCACTTAGTAACGTAATCAACAACAACTAAAATATGTGTATAACCATTAGAGGAAGGAAAAGGTCCCATATAATCAAATCCCCAAACATCAAATGCAATAACAAGTGAATAATTCATAGGCATTTCCTGACGTCTACTAATATTACCAATTCTTTGACATTGATCACAATACAAGACAAACTTACGAACATCTTTAAAAAGAGTGGGCCAATAGAAACCGGATTGCAATACCTTATGTGCAGTTCTATCTCCAGCGTGGTGTCCTCTGTAAGACTCGGAGTGACACTTGCGTAGGATATGTTCCTGTTCATGCTCAGGTACACAACATCTAATAACACCATCTACTCCTTCTTTATAAAGGTGCGGGTCATCCCAAAAGTAATGTCTTAAATCATAGAAAAACTTTTTCTTTTGCTGGTATGTGAAACTAGGTGGTATAAGTTTAGCAACAATATAATTCGCATAATCAGCATACCATGGATTATTACGAGAAGCATTTATGACATTTAGTTGTTCATCAGGAAAGCTATCATCAATAGGTAGTGGGTCATCAAGAACATTTTCTAACCTAGAAAAATTGTCTGCAACGGGGTTCTCAGCTCCCTTTCTATCAATAATATGCAAATCAAATTCTTGTAGCAAGAGAACCCATATAATAAGGCTAGGTTTAGCATCTTTCTTTTCCATAAGATATTTAATAGCAGCATGATCAGTGTGAACAGTTACTTTGGAATCAACAATAAGGTCTGAACTTATCACATGCAAATACAACCGCTAAAAATTCTTTTTCAGTGGTAGCATAATTTCTTTGGGCACTGTCTAGAGTTTTACTAGCATACTGAATAACATTTAATTTCTTATCAACTCTTTGTCCTAGAACAACACCAACAACATAATCACTAGCATCACACATAATTTCAAAGGGTAAATTCCAATCAGGTGGCTGAACAATAGGAGCATAAATCAAGGCGTTCTTAACTATTTCAAATGCTTCTACACAATCATCATCAAAAACAAAAGGAACATCTTTTTGCAAGAGATTAGTGAGAGGCCTAGAAATTTTAGAGAAGTCCTTAATAAACCTACTATAGAAACCAACGTGACCAAGGAAACTTCTTATACCTTTGATATCTTTAGGACACAACATCTTTTCAATAGCATCTACTTTAGCTTTATCAACTTCAATACCTCTCTCGGAAACTTTATGCCCTGATACGTCTCCAATGTATCTATAATTTTTTATTGTTCGATGCTATTATATTATCCATCTAGGATGTTTTATATGCTATTTTATATGATTTTGGGACTAACCTATTAACCTAGAGCCCAGTGTCAGTTTCTGTTTTTTCCTTGTTTTTGAGTTTTACAGAAAAGGAATACCAAACGGAGTCCAATTGACGTGCCAATTTTTGATGATTTTTTATGGACCAAAAGAAGCCCCCAGAGTAAAAGAGTTGGGCCAAAAGAGTCCCGGGCCATCCACGAGGGTGGGGGCGTGCCCTACCCCCCCCCCCCCCCCCCCCGGGCGCGCCGCCCTATCTCGTGGACGACTCAGGCACCTCCCTGACTTGGTCCCGACACCAAAAACTCCTATAAATACTAAAACCTCTAGAAAATAACCTAGATCGGGAGTTCCGCCGCCACAAGCCTCCATAGCCACCGAAAACCAATCTAGACTCGTTCCGGCACCCTACCGGAGGGGGGAATCCCTCTCCGGTTGCCATCTTCATCATCCCGGCGCTCTCCATGACGAGGAGGGAGTAGTTCACCCTCGGGGTTGGGGTATGTACTAGTAGCTATGTGTTTGATCTCTCTCTCTCTCTCATGTTCTTGATATGACACGATCTTGATGTATTGCGAGCTTTGCTATTATAGTTGGATCTTATGATGCTTCTCCCCCTCTATCTCCTTGTGATGAATGAGTTTTCCCTTTGAAGTTATCTTATCGGATTGAGTCTTTAAGGATTTGAGAATACTTGATGTATGTCTTGCATGTGCTTATCTGTGGTGACAATGGGATATTCACGTGATCCACTTGATGTATGTTTTGGTGGTCAACTTGCGAGTTCCGTGACCTTGTGAACTTATGCATAAGGGTTGGCACATGTTTTCGTCTTGACTCTTGGGTAGAAACTTTGGGGCACTCTTTGAAGTTCTTTGTGTTGGTTGAATAGATGAATCTGAGATTGTGTGATGCATATCGTATAATCATACCCACGGATACTTGAGGTGACATTGGAGTATCTAGGTGACATTAGGGTTTTGGTTGATTTGTGTCTTAAGTTGTTATTTTACTACGGACTCTAGGGCTATTTGTGACACTTATAGGAATAGCCCAATGGAATGATCGAAAAGAATAACTTTGAGGTGGTTTCGTACCCTACAGTAATCTCTTTGTTTGTTCTCCGCTATTAGTGACTTTGGAATGAATCTTTGTTGCATGTTGAAGGATAGTTATATGATCTAATTATGTTATCCTTGTTGAGAGAACTTGCACTAGTGAAGTATGAACCCTAGGCCTTGTTTCAAAGCATTGCAATACCATTTTCGCTCACTTTTACCACTTGCTACCTTGCTGTTTTTATATTTTCAGATTACAAAAACCTATATCTACCATCCATATTGCACTTGTATCACCATCTCTTCGCCGAACTAGTGCACCTATACAATTTACCATTGTATTGGGTGTGTTGGGGACACAAGAGACTGTTTGCTATTTGGTTGCAGGGTTGTTTGAGAGAGACCATCTTCATCCTACGCCTCCCACGGATTGATAAACCTTAGGTCATCCACTTGACGGAAATTTGCTACTGTCCTACAAACCTCTGCACTTGGAGGCCCAACAACGTCTACAAGAAGAAGGTTGTGTAGTAGACATCAAGCTCTTTTCTGGCGCCATTGCCGGGGAGGTTAGTTCTTGAAGGTATATCTTTAGATCTTGCAATCGAATCCTTTTGTTTCTTGTTTTATCACTAGTTTAGTCTATAAAAGAAAACTACAAAAAAATGGAATTGAGGTTGCCTCATATGCTTCATCTTTTTAATATCTTTCGTGAAAATGATGGAAAGGAAAATTGTACTCAAGTGTTATAAGAAGAATGCATTAAAATGTTTGGCACTAAATATTTGAATGATGAGCATGATTGCAATGTTGTTAGTATGAATTCTTTGAATATCCATGATGCTAATGATATGCAAAGCCACAAGCTTGGGGATGCTATGTTTGATGAAGATGATATTTTTTGTCTCCCAAGTTTTGATGATCAAATTTATTATGATGAAAGCATCCCTCCTATCTATGATGATTATTATGATGACACGTATGCTATAAAGAATAATGATATCCATGAAACTTGTCATCATGATTTTAACTATCAGTTGGATTATGCCTCACATGATAGTTATCTTGTTGAGTTTGCTCCCACTACTATTCATGAGAAGAAATTTGCTTATGTGGAGAGTAATAAAAATTATATTCTTGCAGATCATGAAAAGAATGCTTTGTGTGATGGTTATATTTTTGAATTCATTGATGGTGATACTGAAAATTACTATGAGGGAGGAATATATGCTTGTAGGATTTGCAATAATATCAAGTTTCCTCTCTACATGTTGAAAATCTTGAAGTTTTGCTTGCTTTACCTTCCTATGCAAATTGATTCTTGATCCCATAAGTTATTTGATCACAAAATCCCAATGCATAGGAAGTGGGTTAGACTTAAATGTGCTTGTCATATGCTTCATGATGCTCCTATTATTTTTCAATTCCTATCTTTATGTGAGCATCATTGAAATCATCATGCCTAGCTAAAAAGGCATTAAAGAAAGGTGCTTGTTGGGAGACAACCCAACATTTATCCCTACTGTTTTTGTGTGTTCACATGATTGAGCTACTGTAGTAATCATGTTTTATAGCTTTTTTAATAAAGTGACAAGTAAGACCTTTGGTATGATCTATGGTGATAGTTGATTTGATCCTGCTGAAAAACAGAAACTTTTGTGCCCAGGATATTAGTTTTAATTTTTAACATAAGCGTGATAAAATACTGATTGTTTTTGCAAAGGATTTATAAACAAATTTCCCATGACTTCTTGTTTTCTAAGGATTTTTGGAGTTACATAAGTATTTGAAATCTCCAGATTGCTACAGATTGTTCTGTTTTTGACAGATTCTGTTTTCTATGTGTTGTTTGCTTATTTTGATGAATCTATTAGTAGTATCGGAGGGTATGAACCATAGAGAAGTTGGAATACAGTAGATATTACACCAATATAAATAAAGAATGAGTTCACAATAGTACCAAAAGTGGTGATTTTTGTTTCCTTATACTAACGGAGCTTACGAGTTTTCTGTTGAGTTTTTTGTTGTGAAATTTTCAAGTTTTGGGTAAAGATTCGATGGGCTATGGAATAGGGAGTGTAAAGAGCCTAAGATTGGGGATTCCCAAGGCACCCCAAGGTAATATTCAAGGATAACCAAGAGCCTAAGCTTGGGGATGCCCCGGAAGGCATCCCCTCTTTCATCTTCGTTCATCGGTAACCTTACTTGGAGCTATATTTTTATTCACCACATGATATGTGTTTTGCTTGGAGCGTCATTTTATTTTCTTTTGTTTTGCTTGTTGTTTGAATAAAGTACTTAAGATCTGAAATTTTATTTATGAGAAGAAGTCTTCACATAGTTACATAATTATTCAACTACTCATTGTGCTTCGCTTGCATCTTTTGGAGTAGTTTGTCGTTTGCTCTAGTGCTTCACTTATATCTTTTTAGAGCACGACGGTGGTTTTATTTTGAAGAAATAGATGAAATCTCATGCTTCACTTATATTATTTTGAGATTCTTAAACAACATGGTAATTTGCTTTGTTTATAAATTTAGTCCTAATATGATAGGCATCCGAGAGGGATATAATAATAACTTTCATATAAAGTGCATTGAATACTATGTGAAGTTTGATCCCTTATGATAGTTTTGAGATATGAGGATGGTAATATTAGAGTCATGCTAGTGAGTAGTTGTGAATTTGAGAGATACTTGTGTTAAAGTTTTTGATCCCCGTGGCGTGCACGTATGGTCAACCGTTATGTGATGAAGTTGGAGCATGATTTATTTTTTGATTGTCTTCCTTATGGGTGGCGGTCGGGGACGAGCGATGGTCTTTTCCTGCCAATCAATCCCCCTAGGAGCATGCGCGTAGTACTTCATTTCGATAACTAATAGATTTTTGCAATAAGTATGTGAGTTCTTTATGACTAATGTTGAGTCCATGGATTATACGCACTCTCACCCCTCCACCATTGCTAGCCTCTCTAGTACCGCGCAAATTTCGCCGGTACCATAAACCCACCATTTACCTTCCTGAAAACAGCCACCATACCTACCTATTATGGCATTTCCATAGCCATTCCGAGATATATTGCCATGCAACTTTCCATCGTTCTGTCTATTATGACACGCTCCATCATTGTCATATTGCCTTGCATGATCATGTAGTTGACATCGTATTTGTGGCAAAGCCACCATTCATAATTATTTTACATACATGTCACTCTCGATTCATTGCACATCCCGGTACACCGCCGGAGGAACTCATATAGAGTCATATTTTGTTCTAAGTATCGATTTGTAATCCTAGAGTTGTAAATAAATATAAGTGTGATGATCATCATTATTAGAGCATTGTCCCGTGTGAGGAAATAAAAAGAGAGGCCAAAGAAGCCAATGAAAAAAAGGAGGCCAAAGAAGCCAACCAAAAAAGGGAGAGAAAAAGAAAGAAGGGACAATGCTACTATCCTTTTTCCACACTTGTGCTTCAAAGTAGCACCATGATCTTCATGATAGAGAGTCTCTTACTCTGTCACTTTCATATACTAGTGAGAATTTTCATTATAGAACTTGGCTTGTATATTCCAACATTGGGCTTCCTCAAATGCCCTAGGTCTTCGTGAGCAAGCAAGTTGGAAGCACACCCACTTAGTTTTGTTTGTTGAGCTTTCATACATTTATAGCTCTAGTGCATCCGTTGCATGTCAATCCCTACTCCTCACATTGACATCAATTGATGGGCATCTCCATAGCCCATTGATTAGCCGCGTCAATGTGAGACTTTCTCCTTTTTGTCTTCTCCACACAACCTCCATCATCATATTCTATTCCGCCCATAGTGCTATGTCCATGGCTCGCGCTCATGTATTTTGTGAAAGTTGAAAAAGGTTGAGAATACTAAAGTATGAAACAATTGCTTGGCTTGTCATCGGGGTTGTGCATGATGGGAGCATTTTGTGTGACGAAAATGAAGCATGGCCATACTATATGATTTTGTAGGGATGAGCTTTCTTTGGCTATGTTATTTTGAGAAGACATAATTGCTTTGCTTGAAGTATTATTGTTTTTATGTCAATATTAAACTTTTGTCTTGAATCTTTAAGATCTGAATATTCATGCCACAATAAAGAAAATTACATTGAAAATTATGTTAGGTAGCATTCCACATCAAAAATTCTGTTTTTCTCATTTACCTACTCGAGGACGAGCATGAATTAAGCTTGGGGATGCTTGATATGTCTCCAACGTATCTATAATTTTTTATTGTTCCATGCTATTATATTATCCATCTAGGATGTTTTATATGCAATTATATGCTATTTTATATGATTTTTGGGACTAACCTATTAACCTAGAGCCCGGTGCCAGTTTCTGTTTTTTCCTTGTTTTTGAGTTTTACAGAAAAGGAATACCAAATGGAGTCCAATTGACGTGCCAATTTTTGATGATTTTTTAAGGACCAAAAGAAGCCCCCAGAGTAAAAGAGTTGGGCCAGAAGAGTCTCGGGCCGTCCACGAGGGTGGGGGCGCGCCATACCCCCCCCCCCCCGGGCGCGTCGCCCTATCTCATGGACGACTCGGGCACCTCCCTGACTTGTTCCCGACGCCAAAAAAATCCTATAAATACTGAAACCTCCAGAAAATAACCTAGATCGGGAGTTTCGTCGCCGCAAGCCTCCGTAGCCACCAAAAACCAATCTAGACCCGTTTCGGCACCTTGCCGGAAGGGGGAATCCCTCTCCGGTGGCCATCTTCATCATTCCGGCGTTCTCCATGACGAGGAGGGAGTAGTTCACCCTCGAGGCCGAGGGTATGTACTAGTAGATATGTGTTTGATTTCTCTCTCTCTCTCTCGTGTTCTTGATATGGCACAATCTTGATGTATCACGAGCTTTGCTATTATAGTTGGATCTTATGATGCTTCTCCCCCTCTATCTCCTTGTGATGAATTGAGTTTTCCCTTTGAAGTTATCTTATCGCATTGAGTCTTTAAGGATTTGAGAACACTTGTTGTATGTCTTGCATGTGCTTATCTATGGTGACAATGAGATGTTCACATGATCCACTTGATGTATGTTTTGGTGATCAATTTGCGAGTTATGTGACCTTGTGAACTTATGCATAGGGGTTGGCACATGTTTTCGTCTTGACTCTCCGGTAGAAACTTTGGGGCACTCTTTGAAGTTCTTTGTGTTGGTTGAATAGATGAATCTGAGATTGTGTGATGCATATCTTATAATCATACCCGCGGATACTTGAGGTGACATTGGAGTATCTAGGTGACATTAGGGTTTTGGTTGATTTATGTCTTAAGGTGTTATTTTACTGTGAACTCTAGGTCTGTTTGTGACACTTATAGGAATAGCCCAATGGATTGATCGAAAAGAATAACTTTGAGGTGGTTTCGTACCCTACAGTAACCTCTTTGTTTGTTCTCCGCTATTAGTGACTTTGGAATGACTCTTTGTTGCATGTTGAAGGATAGTTATATGATCTAATTATGTTATCCTTTTTGAGAGAACTTGCACTAGTGAAGTATGAACCCTAGGCCTTGTTTCAAAGCATTGCAATACCGTTTTCGCTCACTTTTACCACTTGCTACCTTGCTGTTTTTATATTTTCCGATTACAAAAACCTATATCTACCATCCATATTGCACTTGTATCACCATCTCTTCACCGAACTAGTGCACCTATACAATTTACCATTGTATTGGGTGTGTTGGGGACACAAGAGACTCTTTGCTATTTTGTTGCAGGGTTGTTTGAGAGAGACCATCTTCATCTTACGCATCCCACGGATTGATAAATGATAACCCACAAGTATAGGGGATCGCAACAGTTTTCGAGGGTAGAGTATTCAACCCAAATTTATTGATTCGACACAAGGGGAGCCAAAGAATATTCTCAAGTATTAGCAGCTGAGTTGTCAATTCAACCACACCTGGAAACTTAATATCTGCAGCAAAGTGTTTAGTAGCAAGGTAATATGATAGTAGTGATAACGGTAGCAAAACGTAACAGTAGTAAAAGTAATGTTTTTGGTATTTTGTAGTGATGATAGAAATAGCAACGGGAAAGTAAATAAGCGAAGAACAATATATGGAAAGCTCGTAGGCAATGGATCGGTGATGGAGAATTATGCCGGATGTGGTTCATCATGTAATAGTCATAACCTAGGGTGACACAGAACTAGCTCCAGTTCATTGATATAATGTAGGCATGTATTCCATATATAGTCATACGTGCTTATGGAAAAGAACTTGGATGACATCTTTTGTCCTACCCTCCCGTGGCAGTGGGATCCTATTGGAAACTAAGGGATATTAATGCCTCCTTTTAATAGAGTACCGGACCAAAGCATTAACACATAGTGAATACATGAACTCCTCAAACTACGGTCGTCACCGGGAGTGGTCCCGATTATTGTCACTTCAGGGTTGCCAGATCATAACACATAGTAGGTGACTATAGGTCGAGTTCATACCAGCTTTTCTCATCTCAGCCAGTCCATCATATATCATCATAATTGCCTTTCACTTGCAAAACCGAACGATGTGAATAATAATAATATTGCACGTGCATTGGACTAAGCTGGAATTCCCACAAGCTAAGGCTTTTGGCCTAAGTTGGTCTATGGCCATGGCTGGCCTGGCGGATATCCATAATAGTAGCTGGGGTCGTACTGTGATGCAGCAGCTATCGCCTGCTGAGCTGCAGTGTGGCGACGAGTGGCCTCCTCTCTCCTCTCGTACTCATATGCCTCCTCTCAGGTAATAGTATATCCTCCTCTTGCATGATAATCAAAGAAAGCAGGGGCAGGGAGAGTAATACGGACAGCACGGCGTGTGTCAAAGATTAGTCGGTACTGGACAGGTGATTCATTCCTCTCGACAAAATGGTGATGAACCATAGCATTAAAATCTAGATAGGCAGGAGGTAATTCAATATCATCTTCGCGTATGTCTATACTAAGAAAATTAGCTACGCGGGTTGCATAAATTCCACCAAAGAAATCTCCATTAAATCTATTAAGATGCAACCTTCGTGCAACAATGGCTCCCAAATTATATGATTTGTCTCCTAACGCAGCACTCCTAAGAATACTGAGGTCAGGGACACACATGTGACATGCCTCGTCTTTACCATTTATGCATCTACCTATGAAGAGAGCAAAATAATGTATAGCAGGAAAGTGAATGCTCCCTATGGTAGCTTGTGTAATATCTCTAGATTCTTCCACAGTTATATTAGCAAGAAAATCTCTAAAATTCAGATTTGCGAGGATCACTTATACTAATCCATTGTGGAAGTTTGCATGCAGTGGTAAAATCCTCTAAGTCCATGGTATAGGATTTGTCATAAAGATCAACCAGGACAGTTGGAGAATTACGTGAAGTGGAAAATTCAAACCTCCTCATAAAGGAACTAGTGAGATTATGATATTGGGTGCACTTCTCTCCCTCGAAGCTCACAAGATCAGTGTTACGCAAATATGCGTTGAATTCTTCCTTAATTCCCGCTCGATCCATAAAATTATCAGAAGGCCACTCACAAGGATGCACCGGAGCGTCTCTTGGTGGCTCTTCGTCAGCATCACACATTGCAAGCCTGGGTCCTTGCTTCTTTGAAGAACCACCTTGGAACATTTTCCTAAGCATTTTTCTTCCTCTGAAAAATTCTGAATTTTTTTAGTAACTTCAAAATAAAAGTAAACCAAACTCAATAATATTGATAGAAACTACTCCTACAAACTGCCTAGGGCCTATATCATGCATCAAAACTACTTTTGACCATATAAATTTGACATGCAAGCTCAAGAACAGGGTCACCTAAGCGGCAAAAATTTGCAATGAATAAAGCACTAGAACAAAAACTAATTGGACCAATGGAGGAGTCACATACCGAGGAACAATCTCCCCAAGCAGTTTTGTGAGAGGTGCTTTGAGCAAGGAGATCGAAAATGGCAGCAAGATGAGCTAGAACTCGTGCTTGAGCTGGTTATTCGTGTTTGGGGGAGGAAGATGAAGTGTGTGGGTGCAGAAATAAGTGGAGGAGGGCCACCATAGGCCCACGAGGTAGGGGGCGCGCCCTCCACCCTCGTGGGCAGGTGGTTGACCCCCCCTGGTGTGTTCTAAGTTCCATAAATTCTCAAATATTCTAGAAAAAATCATATTTAATTTTCAGGGCATTTGGAGAACTTTTACTTTCAAGGTATTTTTATATTGCATGGATAATCAGATAACAGACAGAAAAATATTTATTTTTGTTTTATTTAATATCAATAACAGAAAGTAGAAGTGGGGTACAGAAGGTTGTGCCTTCTAGTTTCATCCATCTCATGATCATCAAAAGGAATCCACTAACAAGGTTGATCAAGTCTTGTTAACGAACGCATTCCGAATAACATGGAACCGGAGAAATTTCGAATAACACTATGTTACCTCAATGGGGATATGCACATCCCCAATAATAAGAATATCATATTTCTTCTTGACAGTAGGAAGAGGAAATTCAAAACCTCCAAATATAATCGATGGAATTTTTCCAATAGAGTTGATACTATAAACTTGAGGTTGTTTCCTCGGAAAGTGTACCGTGTGCTCATTACCATTAACATGAAAAGTGACATTGCCTTTAGTGCAATCAATAACAGCCCCTGCAGTATTCAAAAAGGGTCTTCCAAGAATAATAGACATACTATCGTCTTCGGGAATATCAAGAATAACAAAGTCTGTTAAAATAGTAACATTTGCAACTACAACAGGCACATCCTCACAAATACCGACAGGTATAGCAGTTGATTTATCAGCCATTTGCAAAGATATTTTAGTAGGTGTCAACTTATTCAAATCAAGTCTACGATATAAAGAGAGAGGCATAACACTAACACCGGCTCCAAGATCACATAAAGCAGTTTTAACATAGTTTCTTTTAATAGAGTGTAACATCCCAAATTTTCAATTTGGAATGTTATACATTAGATCATCATTGCATATCATGTTTTATTGCTTTTCCGTTCTGCAATCCTCGAAATCCTAAGGAACTCAAGGACCCTCGGAGAGAGTTGGGGATTTCCCGGTTTTCATATTTGATTCTTTTATCAAATTTTGAAACCAGGATTTTGGTTCTAATTATTTTTCTCTCCGAAAATATTTCATATTAAAATACAAGAGAGGAGATAATATGACTTCTCCAAAATAAATGAAATATTGGAGGAAAAATATTAAAATCAAATATTTGTTCCATTTGGATTTTATTGCAATTTTGTTTGCATTAGAAAAATTGCACGTTTTCAAAATTGCATTTTAGGGCCAAGAAAATGTTCATCTCGTTCTAAATATTTTATTTAGACGGTGAAAAATTTATTTTGGCATTTTTAGTCGTTTTATTTTTTTCTAGGATTTTATTTCGGTTAGCGAAATTATTTAAAAAAAAGTTGCCGCGCCCGAATGGGCCTAAGGCCCAGCCGAGCCAGGCCGCCGCCGCCGACTCGGACAAGGAGTCCGAGCCGGACTCCACCGCCGTCGCCTTGGCCCCTCCTCCAAGCCGCCCCGCCCCGCCCCTTTATATACGCGCCGCCCGAGCCCCACCCACACAGCCACCGCAGCCCCGCGCCTAGCCTCGCCGCCCGCGCCGCGCCTAACCGCTGCCGAACGCCGCCGCCGCCGCCCCCGCGAGCCGCCGCTCCGCCGCCGCACCTCGCCTCGCCGGACCTCTCGCCGGAGGTAGTCGCCGGACTCCGCCGCCGGTTTTTTTAGAAACCCTAGATCCCTTTTTTCAGATTCGTCAGTTTTTCTCGGTTCTTCTAGTTAGCGGACGTTCGTCCGAACGTTCGTTTTAACGAACGGTTCTTCGCCCGTTAGATACAGCTAACAAACGCTCGTTCGTTAGTCTGTTCATCAGTTTTCTTTTATCGGATTTATTCCGCGATTTTCTCTGATCGCGATTTCTGATCCGATCTTAGTTTCTGTTTATCTTTTCGCTCGTTAGTCGGAATCAGGCGATTCAAGCGCCTAGAGTTTCATCTCAAAACCCTCTTTCCGTTTAACCAACTCAAACAAGTTTTCTCTACTGTAAAATTTGACCTAGTTTCAGATTGGTAAACGAAGCTTCTTTTTCTTTCGCCATTTGAGTTTCGTTGCTCCGTTTGATTTGATTCTTTTTGCGAACCAGAGTTCTTAATTTGAACTTTCTGGTCAA
The DNA here is from genome assembly GCA_034509565.1 of Triticum monococcum. Lineage (NCBI taxonomy): Eukaryota > Viridiplantae > Streptophyta > Magnoliopsida > Poales > Poaceae > Triticum > Triticum monococcum. The sequence goes on along the minus strand of CM067845.1, from coordinate 355,584,612 downwards.
CCTCTTTTATTTGAGTTTTGCTTGTGCATCGTTGCTTGTTACTTATGTATACTATTATTTGCTTGCGATAGAACACCCGGAGTGCGAAGCGTGCTACTACGAGTCCCTAGGTTTCGCAGATCGTCAGCAAGGCAAGTAACACTTTGATCATACCCCTTTATCACCCAGTTTTTATGCATTAGTTCCAATCCTCAAACATTGCATTGATTAGGATGTCATTAACTTGTGGTTTGGGAAGTAGTTGATGAGGTAGAACCTATTGCCCTGTTACATTCAAACCCTTGGGAGTTACTCTACGTGTTGCTTATATTACTATGCTATGCTCGTAGACGTGGTTTGGGTTTGAGTGAAATCCACGACAGATGTGAGATTGTTAAATTAATGGTTCAACTTAAGGTGGCAACTTAATCAAACAACTGGGTGGATTGAGGCACCTGGAGTACCCAGTGTTGCCTGTATTTTTTTTTGGAAATCCCAGAGTACCCGTGTGATCTTCCTATGGACCGCCACCCAGGCTCAAAGGGAACTGAGATGATTCATGCTAGAAACTTCCGTGTGTAGCCACAAGCTATTATGGGCTCTAGCATAGTTGAGTAAGTTACGTGAAGCTCTTGCAGAGGCAGATCAGCAGGTAGTAGGATGTAGGTTTGGTATGGTCTGTCCGGAGTAGAGAGTTAATGTTTCTGAAAGACTGTGTCTCCATCATCCGTTTCTCAAACACCATGTAGTGCGAGAAATCCAACGGAGGCGATCGAGTCTTGTGGGGAAAAGTGCGCAAACCTCTACAGAGTGTACAATCTAATCATGGTTAGCCGTGTCCCCGGTTATGGACAATTCTTGAGTATCTAGTACTTGGGTTATCACATGAATCTCATAATGTTTAATTAATATTGTTGGGTTGTTAATCACTTTAACTGGGTTTGAGTTGGAGGAACCTTCTCAATGATGTTTCAACTACCATGATAGTAAAATTTAAAGGGAAAAATTGGCTTTTCGCAAAACTATAAACCATAGAGCTTTCCACAAGCCATATATGCATATAGTGATAGCATTATTTTGTTCTTGCTCTATTGTGTTATGTTGCCAACATATTCCATGTGCTAACCCGTTTTCGGGCTGCAACGTATTATGTTGCAGACTTTTCAAACGAGGAGTAAGGTACGTTAGGTCATTGCCGTGCAGCTCAGCTATGCCGTTGGAGTTGATGGACTCACCTTATCTTCCAAGCCTTCCTCTGTTATCGTATTAGATGGCCTTAAGCCATATTATTGTAATAAGTTCTCTCTTGAGACATTCGATGTAATAAGTGTGTGATTGCTACTCTGTTATAAATCCTTCGAGTACTGTGTGTGTCAGCATTACCGATCCAGGGATGACACTGAAACACAAAGACTTGACCGTCTGAGGTCGGGTCGCTACATAGAGCATGGTATAGTGGGTACTCCTGGATCTCCAAGTTTCTTTGGTATTCCACCCTTAAAGGTATAATTAGCAAGCATGGTGGAAATTTCAGCTTCCGGTATCTTTCTTTTATTTGTAATAATATCTTTCATATACTTAGCATAAGGATTTGTTTTGAGCATATCAGTTAATCGCATACGCAAAAAGATAGGTCTAATCATTTCAGCAAAGCGCTCAAAATCCTCATCATCCTTTTTCTTGGATGGTTTGGGAGGAAAAGGCATGGGTTTCTGAACCCAAGGTTCTCTTTCTTTACCATGTTTCCTAGCAACAAAGTCTTTCTTATCATAACGTTGATTCTTTGATTGTGGGTTATCAAGATCAATAGCAGGTTCAGTTTCTACATCATTATCATTACTAGGTTGAGCATCATCATGAATCATTACCATTATCACTAGTTTCAGGTTCATTACCAGGTTGTGTTTCAGCATCAGAAATAGAAATATCATTTGGATTCTCAGGTGTTTCAACAATAGGATCACTAGAAGCATGCAAAGTCCTATCATTTTTATTTTTCTTCTTTTTAGAAGAACTAGGTGCATCTATATTATTTCTCTGAGAATCTTGCTCAATTCTCTTAGGGTGGCCTTCAGGATACAAAGGCTCCTGAGTCATTATACCAGTTCTAGTAGCCACTCTAACAGCATAATCATTATTCTTATTATTCAATTCATTGAGCAAATCATTTTGAGCTTTAAGTACTTGTTCTACTTGAGTGGTAACCATAGAAGCATGTTTACTAATAAGTTTAAGTTCACCTTTGACATATAATCACCCAAGTGTCCAAGCATATTTGAATTGTATTTCAATTGTCTACCAAAATAAGCATTAAAATCTTCTTGCTTAGCCATAAATTTATCAAACTTATCTAAGCATAGGCTAGCAATCTTAGTAAATGGGATTACAACTTTATCATATCTATAGAGAGAATTTACCTTTACTACCTGTGTCGGGTTATCAAGACCATGTACTTCTTCAATATGAGATGGATTAAGATCATGTGTTTCTTCAACAGGCGGTAAATTAAGACCATGTATTTCTTCAATAGGAGGTAAATTCTTAACATCTTCAACTTTAATACCTTTTTCTTTCATAGATTTCTTTGCTTCTTGCATATCTTCAGGACTGAGAAATAGAATACCCCTCTTCTTCGGAGTTGGTTTAGGAATAGGCTCAGGAATTGGCTCCGGAGGTGTCCAATTATTTTCATTTGTCAACATATTATTCAATAGAATTTCAGCTTCATCCGGTGTTCTTTCCCTGAAAACAGAACCAGCACAACTATCCAGGTAATCTCTGGAGGCATCGGTTAGTCCATTATAAAAGATATCAAGTATTTCATTTTTCTTAAGAGGATGGTCAGGCAAAGCATTAAGTAATTGGAGAAGCCTCACCCAAGCTTGTGGGAGACTCTCTTCCTCAATTTGCACAAAATTATATATATCCCTTAAAGCAGCTTGTTTCTTATGAGCAGGGAAATATTTAGCAGAGAAGTAATAAATCATATCCTGGGGACTACGCACACAACCAGGATCAGAAGAATTAAACCATATCTTAGCATCACCTTTTAATGAGAACGGAAATATTTTAAGGATATAAAAGTAGCGAGTTCTCTCATCTTTAGTGAACAATGTGGCTATATCATTTAATTTAGTAAGATGTGCCACAACAGTTTCAGATTCATAACCATGGAAAGGATCAGATTCAACCAAAGTAATTGTATCAGGATCAACAGAGAATTCATAATCCTTATCAGTAACAAAGATAGGTGAAGTAGCAAAAGCAGGGTCAGGTTTCATTCTATCATTTAGAGATTGCTTACTCCATTTAGCTAATAATCTTTTAAGTTCAGTTCTATTTCTGCAAGCTAAAATGGCTAAAGAAGCTTCTTGATCAAAGACATAACCCTTAGGAATAGAAAGTGATTCTTCATCATCACTTTCATCAGTATCATCAGAATCAATATTTTCAATTTCTCTAGCCCTAGCAAGTTGTTCATCAAGAAATTCACTAAGTGGCATAGTAGTATCCGGCATAGAGGTAGTTTCATCAGAAGTATCATGCATAGAAGAAGTGGCATCATCAATAACATGCGACATATCAGAATGAATAGCAGAAGCAGGTGTAGGTGTCGCAAACTTACTCATAACAGAAGGTGAATCAAGTGCAGAGCTAGATGACAGTTCCTTACCTCCCCTCGTAGTTGAGGGATAAATCTTGGTTCTTGGATCTTTCAAGTTCTTCATAATGATAAGCAGATATAAATCCCAAGTGACTCAAAGAATAGAGCTATGCTCCCCGGCAACGGCGCCAGAAAATAGTCTTGATAACCCACAAGTATAGGGGATCGCAAGAGTTTTCGAGGGTAAAGTATTCAACCCAAATTTATTGATTCGACACAAGGGGAGCCAAAGAATACTCTCAAGTATTAGCAGCTGAGTTGTCAATTCAACCACACCTGGAAACTTAGTATCAGCAGCAAAGTATTTAGTAGCAAAGTAATATGATATTAGTGGTAACAGTAACAAAAGGTAACAGTAGTAAAATTAATGTTTTTGGTATTTTGTAGTGATGATAGCAATAGCAACGGGAAAGTAAATAAGCGAAGAACAATATATGGAAAGCTTGTAGGCAATGGATCAGTGGTGGAGAATTATGCCGGATGCGGTTCATCATGTAACAGGCATAACCTAGGGTGACACATAACTAGCTCCAGTTCATTGATGTAATGTAGGCATGTATTCCGAACATAATCATACGTGCTTATGGAAAAGAACTTGCATGACATCTTTTGTCCTACCCTCCCATGGCAGCGGGGTCCTTACGGAAACTAAGGGATATTAAGGCCTCCTTTTAATAGAGAACCGGAACAAAGCATTAACACATAGTGAATACATGAACTCCTCAAACTACGGTCATCCCCGGTAAGTATCCCGATTATTGTCACTTCGTGGTTAATGGATCATAACACATAATAGGTGACTATAGACTTGCAAGATAGGATCAAGAACACTCATATATTGATGAAAACATAATAGGTTCAGATCTAAAATCATGGCACTCGGGCCCTAGTGACAAGCATTAAGCATAGGAAAGTCATAGCAACATCAATCTCAAAACATAGTGGACAGTAGGGATCAAACCCTAACAAAACTAACTCGATTACATGATAGATCTCATCCAACCCATCACCGTCCAACATGCCTATGATGGACTTACTCACGCACGGCAGTGAGCATCATGAAATTGGTGATGGAGGATGGTTGATGATGACGGTGGCGACGGATTCCCCTCTCCGGAGCCCCGAACGGACTCCGGATCAGCCCTCCCGAGAGGTTTTAGGGCTTGGCGGTGGCTCCGTATAGTAAAACACGATGATTTCTTCTCTCTGATTTTTCTCCCCGAAACTCAATATATGGAGGTGGAGTGGGAGTCGGAGAGGCAACAGGGGGCCCATGAGGTAGGGAGGCGCGCCATAGGGGGGCAGGCGCGCCCCCACCCTCATGGCAAGGTGGTGGGCCCCCTGGCCTTCATCTTTGGCAGATATTTTTCTTATTTTCTGAAAAGTGTCTCCGTGAAGTTTTAGGTCATTCCGAGAATGTTTGCTCCTGCACATAAATAACACCATGGTAATTCTACTGAAAACAGCATCAGTCCAGGTTAGTTCCATTCAAATCATGCAACTTAGAGTCCAAAACAAGGGCAAAAGTGTTTGGAAAAGTAGATACGTTGGATACGTATCAACTCCCCCAAGCTTAAACCTTTGCTTGTCCTCAAGCAATTTAGTTGACAAACTGAAAGTGATAAAGAAAAACTTTTACAAACTCTGTTTGCTCTTGTTGTTGTAAATATGTAAAGCCAGCATTCAAGTTTTCAGCAAAGATTATAACTAACCACATTCACAATAACGCATAGGTCTCAAGTTTACTCATATCAATAGCATAATCAACTAGTGAGCCATAATAATAAAACTCGGATGACAACACTTTCTCAAAACAATCATAATATGATATAACAAGGTGGTATCTCGCTAGCCCTTTCTGAGACTGCAAAACATAAATGCGGAGCACCTTTAAAGACCAAGGACTGACTAGACATTGTAATTCATTGTAAAACAGATCTAGTTAAGTCATACTCAATGTAAACTAACAATAATGAATGCAAATGACAGTAGTGCTCTCCAACTGGTGCTTTTTAATAAGAGGATGATGACTCAGCATAAAAGTAAATAGATAGGCCCGTCGCAGAGGGAAGCTGGGATTTGTAGAGGTGCCAGAGCTCGGTTTTGAAACAGGGGTGAATAATATTTTGAGCGGTATACTTTCATTGTCAACATAACAACCAAGAGATGGTGATATCTTCCATGCTACACACATTATAGGCGGTTCCCAAACAGAATGGTAAAGTTTATGCTCCCCCTTCCACCACAAGCATCAATCCATGGCTTGCTCGAAACAACGAGTGCCTCCAACTAACAAGAGTCCCAGGGGGAGTTTTGCTTGCAATTATTTTGATTTAGTTTGCATAAAGCATGGGACTGGGCATCCCGGTGACCAGCCATTTATCTCGTGAGTGAGGAGCGGAGTCCACTCCTCTTGAGAATAACCCGCCTAACATGGAAGATACAAACATCACTAGTTGATACATGAGCTATTCGAGCATACAAAACAAGATATTTATTTGAAGGTTTAGAGTTTGGCACATACAAATTTACTTGGAACGGCATGTAGATATCGTATATAGGTAGGTATAGTGGACTCATGTGGAATAACTTTGGGGTTCAAAGGGATTGGATGCACAAGAAGTATTCCCGCTTAGTACAGGTGAAGGCTAGCAAAAGACTGGGAAGCGACCAGCTAGAGAGCGACAACAGTCATGAACATGCGTTAAAATTAATCAATACTGAATGCAAGCATGAGTAGGATACAATCCACCATGAACATAAATGTTGTGAAGGCTATGTTGATTTTGTTTCAACTACATGTGTGAACATGTTCCAAGTCAAGTCACTTAAATCATTCAGAGGAGGATACCACCCTATCATACCACATCATAACCATTTTAATAGCATGTTGGCACGCAAGGTAAACCATTATAACTCATAGCTAATCAAGCATGGCACAAGAAACTATGATCTCTAGTTGTCATTGCAAACATGTTTATTCATAATAGGCCGAATCAAGAATGATGAACTAATCATATTTACAAAAACAAAAGAGGTCGAGTTCATACCAGCTTTTCTCATCTCAGCCAGTCCATCATATATCATCATAATTGCCTTTCACTTGCACGACCGAACGATGTGAATAATAATAATAGTGCACGTGCATTGGACTAAGCTGGAATTCCCACAAGCTTAGGATTTTGGCCTAAGTTGGTCTATGGCCACGGCCGGCCTGGCGGATATCCATAATAGTAGCTGGGGTCGTACTGTGATGCAGCAGCTATCACCTGCTGAGCTGCAGTGTAGCGACGAGCGGCCTCCTCTCTCCTCTCGTACTCATATGCCTTCTCTCTGGTAATAGTATATCCTCCTCTTGCCTGATAATCAAAGAAAGCAGGGGCAGGGAGAGTAATACGAACAGCATGACATCTGTCAAAGATTAGTCGGTACTGGACATGTGATTCGTTCCTCTCGATAAAATGGTGATGAACCATAGCATTAAAATCTAGATAGGCAGGAGGTAATTCAATATCATCTTCGCGTATGTCTATACCAAGAAAATTAGCTACGCGGGTTGCATAAATTCCACCAAAGAAATCTCCATTAAATCTATTAAGATGCAACCTCCGTGCAACAATGGCTCCCAAATTATATGATTTGTCTCCTAACACAGCACTCCTAAGAATACTGAGGTCAGGGACACACATGTGACATGCCTCATCTTTACCATTTATGCATCTACCTATGAAGAGAGCAAAATAATGTATAGCAGGAAAGTGAATGCTCCCTATGGTAGCTTGTGTAATATCTCTAGACTCTCCCACAGTTATATTAGCAAGAAAATCTCTAAATTCCGATTTGCGAGGATCCCTTATACTACCCCATTGTGGAAGTTTGCATGCAGTGTTAAAATCCTCTAAGTCCATGGTATAGGATTTATCATAAAGATCAAACAGGACAGTTGGAGAATTACGTGAAGTGGAAAATTCAAACCTCCTCACAAAGGAACTAGTGAGATTATGATACTGGGTGCACTTCTCTCCCTCGAAGTTCACAAGATCAGCGTTACACAAATATGCATTGAATTCTTCCTTAATTCCCGCTCGATCCATAAAATTTTTAGAAGGCCACTCACAAGGACGCACTGGAGCCTCTCTTGGTGGCTCTTCGTCAGTATCACGCATTGCAAGCCTGGGTCCTTGCTTCTTTGAAGAACCACCTTGGAACATTTTCCTAAGCATTTTTCTTCCTCTGAAAAATTCTGAAATTTTTTAGTAACTTCAAAATAAAAGTAAACCAAACTCAATAATATTGATAGCAACTACTCCTACAAGTGCCTAGGGCCTATATCATGCATCAAAACTACTTTTGACCATATAAATTTGACATGCAAGCTCAAGAACAGGGTCACCTAAGCAGCAAAAATTTGCAATGAATAAAGCATTAGAACAAAAACTAATTGGACCAATGGAGGAGTCACATACCAAGGAACAATCTCCCCAAGCAGTTTTGTGAGAGGTGCTTTGAGCAAGGAGATCGAAATGGCAGCAAGATGAGCTAGAACTCGTGCTTGAGTTGGTTATTCGTGTTTGGGGGAGGAAGATGAAGTGTGTGGGTGCAGGAATAAGTGGAGGAGGGCCACCATGGGCCCATGAGGCAGGGGGCGCGCCCTCCACCCTCGTGGGTAGGTGGTTGACCCCCCTGGTGTGTTCTCAGTTCCATAAATCCTCAAATATTCTAGAAAAAATCATATTTAATTTTCAGGGCATTTGGAGAACTTTTACTTTCGAGGTATTTTTATATTGCACGGATAATCAGATAACAGACAAAAAAATATTTATTTTTGTTTTATTTAATATAAATAACAGAAAGTAGAAGTGGGGTACAGAAGGTTGTGCCTTCTAGTTTCATCCATCTCATGATCATCAAAAGGAATCCACTAACAAGGTTGATCAAGTCTTGTTAACGAACGCATTTCGAATAACATGGAACCGGAGAAATTTCGAATAACACTATGTTACCTCAACGGGGATATGCACATCCCCAATAATAAGAATATCATATTTCTTCTTGACAGTAGGAAGAGGAAATTCAAAACCTCCAAATATAATCGATGGAATTTTTCCAATAGAGTTGATACTATAAACTTGAGGTTGTTTCCTCGGAAAGTGTACCGTGTGCTCATTACCATTAACATGAAAAGTGACATTGCCTTTAGTGCAATCAATAACAGCCCCTGCAGTATTCAAAAAGGGTCTTCCAAGAATAATAGACATATTATCGTCCTCGGGAATATCAAGAATAACAAAGTCCGTTAAAATAGTAACGTTTGCAACTACAACAGGCACATCCTCACAAATACCGACAGGTATAGCAGTTGATTTATCAGCCATTTGCAAAGATATTTCAGTGGGTGTCAACTTATTCAAATCAAGTCTACGATATAAAGAGAGAGGCATAACACTAACACCGGCTCTAAGATCACATAAAGCAGTTTTAACATAGTTTCTTTTAAGTGTGTGATTGCTACTCTGTTATAAATCCTTCGAGTACTGTGTGTGTCAGCATTACCGATCCAGGGATGACACTGAAGCACAAAGACTTGACCGTCTGAGGTCGGGTCGCTACATAGAGCATGGTATAGTGGGTACTCCTGGATCTCCAAGTTTCTTTGGTATTCCACCCTTAAAGGTATAATTAGCAAGCATGGTGGAAATTTCAGCTTCCGGTATCTTTCTTTTATTTGTAATAATATCTTTCATATACTTAGCATAAGGATTTGTTTTGAGCATATTAGTTAATCGCATACGCAAAAAGATAGGTCTAATCATTTCAGCAAAGCGCTCAAAATCCTCATCATCCTTTTTCTTGGATGGTTTGGGAGGAAAAGGCATGGGTTTTTGAACCCAAGGTTCCCTTTCTTTACCATGTTTCCTAGCAACAAAGTATTTCTTATCATAACGTTGATTCTTTGATTGTGGGTTATCAAGATCAACAACAGGTTCAATTTCTACATCATTATCATTACTAGGTTGAGCATCATCATGAACATTATCATTACCATTATCACTAGTTTCAGGTTCATTACCAGGTTGTGTTTTAGCATCAGAAATAGAAATATCATTTGGATTCTCAGGTGTTTAAACAATAGGATCACTAGAAGCATGCAAAGTCCTATCATTTTTATTTTTCTTCTTTTTAGAAGAACTAGGTGCATCTATATTATTTCTCTGAGAATCTTGCTCAATTCTCTTAGGGTGGCCTTCAGGATACAAAGGTTCCTGAGTCATTCTACCAGTTCTAGTAGCCACTCTAACAGCATAATCATTATTCTTATTATTCAATGCATTGAGCAAATCATTTTGAGCTTTAAGTACTTGTTCTACTTGAGTGGTACCATAGAAGCATGTTTACTAATAAGTTTAAGTTCACCTTTGACATTAGCCATATAATCACCCAAGTGTCCAAGCATATTTTAATTGTATTTCAATTGTCTACCAAAATAAGCATTAAAATCTTCTAGCTTAGCCATAAATTTATCAAACTCATCTAAGCATGGGCTATCAATCTTAGTAAATGGGATTACAGCTTTATCATATCTATAGAGAGAATTTACCTTTACAACCTGTGTCGGGTTATCAAGACCATGTACTTCTTCAATAGGAGATGGATTAAGATCATGTGTTTCTTCAACAGGCAGTAAATTAAGATCATGTGTTTCTTCAATAGGAGGTAAATTCTTAAAATCTTCAGCTTTAATACCTTTTTATTTCATAGATTTCTTTGCCTCTTGCATATTTTCAGGACTGAGAAAAAGAATACCCCTCTTCTTCGGAGTTGGTTTAGGAATAGGCTCAGGAATTGGCTCCGGAGGTGTCCAATTATTTTCATTTGTCAACATATTATTCAATAGAATTTCAGCTTCATCCGGTGTTCTTTCCCTGAAAACAGAACCAGCACAACTATCCAGGTAATCTCTGGAGGCATCAGTTAGTCCATTATAAAAGATATCAAGTATTTCATATTTCTTAAGAGGATGATCAGGCAAAGCATTATGTAATTGGAGAAGCCTCCCCCAAGCTTTTGGGAGACTCTCTTCTTCAATTTGCACAAAATTATATATATCCCTTAAAGTAGCTTGTTTCTTATGAGCAGGGAAATATTTAGCAGAGAAGTAATAAATCATATCCTAGGGACTTCGCACACAACCAGGATCAAGAGAATTAAACCATATCTTAGCATCACCTTTTAATGAGAACGGTTCTCTCATCTTTAGTGAACAAGGTGGCTATATCATTTAATTTAGTAAGATGTGCCACAACAGTTTCAGATTCATAACCATGGAAAGGATCAGATTCAACCAAAGTAATTATATTAGGATCAACAGAGAATTCATAATCCTTATCAGTAACAAAGATAGGTGAAGTAGCAAAAGCAGGGTCAGGTTTCATTCTAGCATTTAGAGATTGCTTCCTCCATTTAGCTAATAATCTTTTAAGTTCAGTTCTATTTCTGCAAGCTAAAATGGCTAAAGAAGCTTCTTGATCAAAGACATAACCCTTAGGAATAGCAAGTGATTCTTCATCATCACTTTCATCGGTATCATCAGATTCAATATTTTCAATTTCTCTAGCCCTAGCAAGTTGTTCATCAAGAAAATCACTAAGTGGCATAGTAGTATCCGGCATAGAGGTAGTTTCATCATAAGTATCATGCATAGCAGAAGTGGCATCATCAATAACATGCGACATATCAGAACGAATAGCAGAAGCAGGTGTAGGTGTCACAAACTTACTCATAACAGAAGGTGAATCAAGTGCAGAGCTAGATGGCAGTTCCTTACCTCCCCTCGTAGTTGAGGGATAGATCTTGGTTTTTGGATCTCTCAAGTTCTTTGTAATGATAAGCAGATATATATCCCAAGCGACTCAAAGAATAGAGCTATGCTACCCGGCAACGGTGCCAGAAAATAGTCTTGATAACCCACAAGTATAGGGGATCACAACAGTTTTCGAGGTTAGAGTATTCAACCCAAATTTATTGATTCGGCACAAGGGGAGCCAAAGAATATTCTCAAGTATTAGCAGCTGAGTTGTCAATTCAACCACACCTGAAAACTTAATATCTGCAGCAAAGTGTTTAGTAGCAAGGTAATATGATAGTAGTGATAATGGTAGCAAAAGGTAACAGTAGTAAAAGTAATGTTTTTGGTATTTTGTAGTGATGATAGCAATAGCAACGGAAAAGTAAATAAGCGAAGAACAATATATGGAAAGCTCGTAGGCAATGGATCGGAGATGGAGAATTATGCCGGATGCGGTTCATCATGTAACAGTCATAACCTAGGGTGACACAGAACTAGCTCCAGTTCATTGATATAATGTAGGCATGTATTCCGTATATAGTCATACGTGCTTATGGAAAAGAACTTGCATGACATATTTTGTCCTACCCTCCCGTGGCAGCGGGGTCCTTACGGAAACTAAGGGATATTAAGGCCTCCTTTTAATAGAGAACCGGAACAAAGCATTAACACATAGTGAATACATGAACTCCTCAAACTACGGTCATCACCGGTAAGTATCCCGATTATTGTCACTTCGGGGTTAACGGATCATAACACATAATAGGTGACTATAGACTTGCAAGATAGGATCAAGAACACTCATATATTGATGAAAACATAATAGGTTCAGATCTGAAATCATGGCACTCGGGCCCTAGTGACAAGCATTAAGCATAGCAAAGTCATAGCAACATCAATCTCAGAACATAGTGGACACTAGGGATCAAACCCTAACAAAACTAACTCGATTACATGATAGATCTCATCCAACCCATCACCGTCTAGCAACCCTATGATGGAATTACTCACGCACGGTGGTGAGCATCATGAAATTGGTGATGGAGGATGGTTGATGATGACGATGGCGACGAATTCCCCTCTCCAGAGCCCCGAACGGACACCAGATCAGCCCTCCCGAGAGGTTTTAGGGCTTGGCGGCGGCTCCATATCATAAAATGCGATGATTTGTTCTCTCTGATTTTTTTCTCCCCAAAACTCAATATATGGAGGTGGAGTTGGAGTCGGAGAGGCAACAGGGGGCCCACGAGGTAGGGAGGCGCGCCATTAGGGGGCAAGAGCGCCCCCACCCTCATGGCAAGGTGGTGGGCCCCCTGGCCTTCATTTTTGGCAGATATTTTTCTTATTTTCTGAAAAGTGTCTCCGTGAAGTTTCAGGTCATTCCGAGAACGTTTGCTCCTGCACATAAATAACACCATGGTAATTTTGCTGAAAACAGCGTCAGTCCGGGTTAGTTCCGTTCAAATCATGCAAGTTAGAGTCCAAAACAAGGGCAAAAGTGTTTGAAAAACTAGATACGTTGGAGACGTATCAACTCCCCAAGCTTAAACCTTTGCTTGTCCTCAAGCAATTCAGTTGACAAACTGAAAGTGATAAAGAAAAAGTTTTACAAACTCTGTTTGCTCTTGTTGTTGTGAATATGTAAAGGCAGCATTCAAGTTTTCAGCAAAGATTATAACTAACCACATTCACAATAATGCATAGGTCTCAAGTTTACTCATATCAATAGCATAATCAACTAGCGAGCCATAATAATAAAACTCGGATGACAACACTTTCTCAAAACAATCATAATATGATGATAGCAATAGCAACGGAAAAGTAAATAAGCGAAGAACAATATATGGAAAGCTCGTAGGCAATGGATCGGAGATGGAGAATTATGCCGGATGCGGTTCATCATGTAACAGTCATAACCTAGGGTGACACAGAACTAGCTCCAGTTCATTGATATAATGTAGGCATGTATTCCGTATATAGTCATACGTGCTTATGGAAAAGAACTTGCATGGCATATTTTGTCCTACCCTCCCGTGGCAACGGGGTCCTTATGGAAACTAAGGGATATTAAGGCCTCCTTTTAATAGAGAACCGGAACAAAGCATTAACACATAGTGAATACATGAACTCCTCAAACTACGGTCATCACCGGTAAGTATCCCGATTATTGTCACTTTGTGGTTAACGGATCATAACACATAATAGGTGACTATAGACTTGCAAGATAGTATCAAGAACACTCATATATTGATGAAAACATAATAGGTTCAGATCTAAAATCATGGCACTCGGGCCCTAGTGACAAGCATTAAGCATAGCAAAGTCATAGCAACATCAATCTCAGAACATAGTGGACACTAGGGATCAAACCCTAACAAAACTAACTCGATTACATGATAGATCTCATCCAACCCATCATCGTCCAACAAGCCTATCATGGAATTACTCACGCACGGCGGTGAGCATCATGAAATGGGTGATGGAGGATGGTTGATGATGACGGTGGCGACGGATTCCCCTCTCCGGAGCCCCGAACGGACTCCAGATCAGCCCTCCCGAGAGGTTTTAGGGCTTGGCGGCGGCTCCGTATCGTAAAACACAATGATTTCTTCTCTCTGATTTTCTCCCCAAAACTCAATATATAGAGGTGGAGTGGGAGTCGGAGAGGCAACAGGGGGCCCACGAGGTAGGGAGGCGCGCCCCCACCCTCGTGGCAAGGTGGTGGGCCCCTGGGCTTCATCTTTGGCAGGTATTTTTCTTATTTTCTGAGAAGTGTCTCCATGAAGTTTCAGTTCATTCCGAGAATGTTTGCTCCTACACATAAATAACACCATGGTAATTCTGCTGAAAACAGCATCAGTCCGGGTTAGTTCCATTCAAATCATGCAAGTTAGAGTCCAAAACAAGGGCAAAAGTGTTTGGAAAAGTAGATACATTGAAGACGTATCAATAAACCTTAGGTCATCCACTTGAGGGAAATTTGCTACTGTCCTACAAACCTCTGCACTTGGAGGCCCAACAACGTCTACAAGAAGAAGGTTGTGTAGTAGACATCATGCCCCAAGACAATACCTTCATTAACCATAAAGTGGCACTTTTCCCAATTCAAGACAAGATTAGTTTCTTCACATCTCTGCAAAACTCAATCAAGGTTGCTTAAGAAATCATCAAAAGAAGTTCCATAAATGGAGAAATCATCCATGAAAACCTCAACAACCTTTTCACAAAAATCAGATAATATTGCAATCATACATCTTTGAAAGGTAGCAGGTGCATTGCATAAACCAAAAGGCATACATCTATAAGAAAAGGTACCAAAAGGGAAAGTAAAAGTGGTTTTCTCTTGATCATCTTTTGACACAGGTATTTGAGAGAAACCAGAATAACCATCTAGAAAGCAAAAATGAGTATGTTGGGATAGTCTTTCTAGCATTTGATCGATAAAAGGTAGAGGGTAATGATCTTTTCTAGTAGCTTTATTTAATTTGCGAAAATCAATTACCGTTCTATAACCTGTAACAATTCTTTGAGGAATCAATTCATTCTTATCATTAGGAACAATAGTAATACCTTCCTTCTTAGGGACACAATGAACATGACTTACCCATTGACTATCAGCAGTAGGATAAATTATACCTGCCTCCAGAAGCTTTAGTATTTCATTTCTTACCACTTCTTTCATCTTAGCATTTAACCGTCGTTGGTGATCAACAACTGGTTTAGCATCTTTCTCCAATTTAATTGTGTGCTGACATAGAGTGGGACTAATTCCCTTAAGATCATCAAGAGTATATCCAATAGCGGCACGGTGCTTCTTCAGAGTTTTCAATAATTTCTTTTCTTCGTGCTCTGAAAGGTTAGCACTAATAATAACATGATGTATCTACTTTTCATCAAGATAAGCATATTTCAGAGTATCAGGTAATGGTTTAAGCTCAAACACGGGATCACCCTTAGGTGGAGGGGGATCCCCAAGGATTTCAACAGGCAAATTGTGTTTCAAAATAGGTCCTTGATTAAAGAATACTTCATCTATTTCCCTTCTTTCATTCATAAACATATCATTTTCATGGTCTAGCAAATATTGTTCTAAGGGATCAGCAAGAGGCACATCAATAGAAGAAAGACCAATAATTTCATCCTTACTAGGCAATTCTTTATCATGGGGTTGTCTACGAAATTTAGAGAAATTAAAATCATGAGACATAACCCCGAAACCAACAGTAACAATATCTTTCTCGCAGTCTATATTAGCATTAATAGTATTTAAGAAAGGCCTACCAAATATAATGGGACACAAATTATGTTGTGGGGAACCAAGAATAAGAAAATCAGTAGGATATTTAATTTTCCCACACAAGACTTCAACATCTCTAATAATCCCAATTGGTGATATAGTATCTCTATTAGCAAGCTTAATAGTAACATCAATATCTTCTATCTCAGCAGGTGCAATATCATTCATAATTTATTTATATAAGGTATAAGGAATTGCACTCATACTAGTGAAGGAAATATGCCCTAGAGGCAATAATAAAGTTATTATTTATTTCCTTATATCATGATAAATGTTTATTATTCATGCTAGAATTGTATTAACCGGAAACATAATACATGTGTGAATACATAGACAAACAGAGTGTCACTAGTATGCCTCTACTTGACTAGCTCGTTGATCAAAGATGATTATGTTTCCTAACCATAGACATGAGTTGTCATTTGATTAACGGGATCACATCATTAGGAGAATGATGTGATTGACTTGACCCATTCCGTTAGCATAGCACTTGATCGTTTAGTTTGTTGCTATTGCTTTCTTCATGACTTATACATGTTCCTATGACTACGAGATTATGCAACTCCCGTTTACCGGAGGAACACTTTGTGTGCCACCAAACGTCACAACGTAACTGGGTGATATAAAGGTGCTCTACAGGTGTCTCCGAAGGTACTTGTTGGGTTGGTGTATTTCGAGATTAGGATTTTTCACTCCGATTGTCGGAGAGGTATCTCTGGGCCCTCTCGGTAATGCACATCACTTAAGCCTTGCAAGCATTGCAACTAATGAGTTAGTTGCAGGATGATGTATTACGGAACGAGTAAAGAGACTTGCCGGTAACGAGATTGAACTAGGTATTGAGATACCGACGATCGAATCTCGGGCAAGTAACATACCGATGACAAAGGGAACAACGTATGTTGTTATGCGGTCTGACCGATAAAGATCTTCGTAGAATATGTGGGAGCCAATATGAGCATTCAGGTTCCGCTATTGGTTATTGACCGGAGACGTGTCTCGGTCATGTCTACATTGTTCTCGAACCCGTAGGGTCCGCACGCTTAAGGTTTGATGAAAGTTATATTATGAGTTTATGAGTTTTGATGTACCGAAGGAGTTCGAAGTCCCGGATGAGATCGGGGACATGACGAGGAGTCTCGAAATGGTCGAGACGTAAAGATCGATATATTGGACGACTATATTCGGACATCGTAAAGGTTCCGAGTGATTCAGATATTTTTCGGAGTACCAAAGAGTTACGGGAATACGTATTGGGCCTTATTGGGCCATACGGGAAAGAAGGAAAAGGGCCTCAAGGGTGGCCGCACCCCTCCCCTTGGTCTGGTCCGAATTGGACTAGGGAAGGGGGGCGCCCCCTTCCTTCCTTCTCCTTTTCCCTTCCTCTTTTCCTATTCCATATGGGAGGTGGAATCCTACTAGGACTAGGGAGTCCTAGTAGGACTCCACACTTGGCGCGCCCCCTCCTAGGGCCGGCCTCCTCCTCCCTTGCTCCTTTATATACGGGTGCAGGGGGGCACCCCAAAGACACAACAATTGATCATTGATCTCTTAGCCGTGTGTGGTGCCCCCTTCCACCATAATCCTCGATAATATTGTAGCGGTGCTTAGGCGAAGCCCTGCGATGGTAGAACATCAAGATCGTCACCACGCCGTCGTGCTGACGGAACTCTTCCCCGACATTCTGCTGGATCGGAGTCCGGGGATCGTCATCGAGCTGAACATGTGCTAGAACTCGGAGGTGTCATAGTTTCGGTGCTTCATCGGTCGGGCCGTGAAGACATACGACTACATCAACTGTGTTTTGCTAACGCTTCCGCTTTTGGTCTACGAGGGTACGTAGACAACACTCTCCTCTCTCGTTGCTATGCATCAACATGATCTTGCGTGTGCGTAGGAATTTTTTTGAAATTACTATGTTCCCCAAAAACTAGCACCCACATCACATAGGCCATGATAACAATGATATCCTATTTTAACAGAAACAACAGACATATGCCAACAACAGGTCTATGTTTATCTTTCATATCGGGTTTAGCGATTCTAGCTGCTTCATCACAGAAATAAATAACATGCCCATCAATATTATCGACCAAGAGATCTTTAACCATAGGAATACTGGGTTCAACTTTAATTTTCTCAAAGGGTTTGGGTGTTCTAATATTACTTTTGTTGACCATAGTTGAAGCTTAGCATGATCCTTTATTCTAACGGGAAAAGGTTGTTTCTCAATGTAAGCAGTAGGAACAATAGGATCAACATTATAAATAATAGTTTCTTCTTAAACTTTAATAGGTTCAACTACTTTAACTTCGATGGGAGGATGATACTTAAACCACTTCTCCTTAGGGAGATCAACATGAGTAGCAAAAGATTCACAGAAAGAAGCTACTATCTCAGAGTCAAGTCCATATTTAGTGCTAAAATCACGAAAAGCATTAGTATCCATAAAAGATTTAACACAATCAAACTTAACGTTTATACCTGACTCTTCACCTTCGTCGAGTTCTCAATCTTCAGAGTTGCATTTGATTCTTTCCAATAATACCATTTGAATTCAATATCGTTCTTCATATAGGAACCAGTACAAGAAGTATCGAGCATGGATCGATCATTATGAGAAAGCCGAGCATAAAAATTTTGAATAATGATTTCTCTTGAGAGCTCATGACTGGGGCATGAATATAACATTGACTTAAGCCTCCGCCAAGCTTGAGCGATACTTTCTCCTTCATGAGGCCAAAAAATTATATATGTAATTCCGATCACGATGAACCAGATGCATATAGGATGAAACTTCTGATGAAATTCCAATTTCAATCGATTCTAGTTCCATGATCCAATATCATCCAATAGCCTATGCCATGTCAATGCCTTTCCCTTAAAATATAAAGGGAATACCTTCTTCTTGAAAACATACTCGGGCATACCTGCAAGCTCAAATAACCCACAAACTTCATCCACATAGATTAGGTGCATATCAGGATGTAATGTTCCATCTCCTGCATAAGGATTAGCTCGAATTTTCTCTATCATACCTGAAGGAACTTCATAATAAATATTTTCAGTAGGTGCAGTGGGTTGAAGAGAAACTATTTTTGGTTCCAGTCGAGGTGAAGATACCCCGAACAAACTCCTCAAAGGATTATTTTCCATAGTAACAAGTAACAGTAAATTTCAACACACTATATAAATGTTTCCTTACCAAATTCCACTTACCAAAGGCGCTTCACTCCCCGGCAACGGTGCCAGAAAAGAGTCTTGATGACCCACAAGTATAGGGGATCTATCATAGTCCTTTTGATAAGTAAGAGTGTTGAACCCAACGAGGAGCAGAAGGAAATGACAAGCGGTTTTCAGCAAGGTATTCTCTGTAAGCACTGAAATTATCCGTAACAGATAGTTTTGTGATAATATAATTCATAACGGGTAACAAGTAAATAAAGTAAATAAGGTGCAGGAAGGTGGCCAAATCCTTTTTGTAGCAAAGGACAAGCCTGGACAAACTCTTATATAAAGCAAAGCGCTCCCGAGGACACATGGGAATTGTTGTCAAGTTAGTTTTCATCATGCTCATATGATTCACGTTCGTTACTTTGATAATTTGATATGTGGGTGGACCGATTCTTGGGTGCTTCCCTTCCTTGGACAAGCCTCCCACTTATTATTAACCCCTCTCGCTAGCATCCGCAACTACTAAAGAAGTATTAAGGTAAACCTAACCATAGCATGAAACATATGGATCAAAATCAGCCCCTTACGAAGCAACACATAAACTAGGGTTTAAGCTTCTATCACTCAAGCAACCCATCATCTACTTATTACTTCCCAATGCCTTCCCCTAGGCCCAAATAATGGTGAAGTGTCATGTAGTCGACGTTCACGTAACACCACTAGAGGAGAGACAACATATATCTCATCAAAATATTGAACGAATACCAAATTCACATGATTACTTATAACAAGATGACGGTGTCCTGGACTAGGGGGTACTCACCACATCATCTCCCGATCTGTTAGATTGGGCCGAGGACCCCCATGGCCATATACTCATGGGCCAGTTCGGACAGCTGCCGCATACAAGGAAGATTCCACAAGACTTGGGGATCAAGACAAGGACTCCTCCCCACTGGCGTATTCGGCTAGGACTCTTGTTATCCTAGGCCTCTGGTGCATTATATAAACCGAGGCCACGCTAGTCGATAGACAATAAACAGAACAACAATCATACCATAGGCTAGCTTCTAGGGTTTAGCCTCTCCGATCTCGTGGTAGATCTACTCTTGTAATACCCATATCATCAATATTAATCAAGCAGGACGTAGGGTTTTACCTTCATCAAGAGGGCCCGAACCTGGGTAAAACTTCATGTCCCTTGCCTCCTGTTACCATCCGGCCTAGATGCACAGTTCGGGACCCCCTACCCGAGATCCGCCGGTTTTGACACCGACATTGGTGCTTTTATTGAGAGTTCTGTTGTGTGATCGACAAAAGGATCGATGGCTCACCTGCAGATCAACTGCGACTTCGGCGTCTTCGTCACCAGTTCGACTGGTCACCTTGGTTCGACTAAGAATTGCGCCCCGTGTTCGGATCACCATGTTCGGACGAGGGCCTTCATCAAACATCAACTCCGATCTCTATCAAGATCACGAAGGAATCATCTATGGAGCTCGGGGGCTCAACGTCAACATTGCCCTCAAGCGGCCGTGCTGTTTTTTTTGTACAGCAAACTCGTATCTGCCGCCGCCACCTCCTCGAGTATCGCTTTGACGATCGCTTTGGTGGAATTGTGTGGAATTGAGTCTATAACAACCCTGGAAAATTTCGTCAAGTTCCGATGGAGGAATCTCTGGCAATCCACGATATATCGGAGCCCTGTCAAACCTGGATGGGAATTTGGATGAGTTTAGGGTGTGGTGTCCAGCTTCTAGCTCGGACGTCCTTTGGAAGATCCAACCGTTTATCGGCTGCGGAATTCCTATACCTACCACCTCTCAAAATTTCAGCTCGATCTGACCGTCCAAACTCTGGGAACCTTCCGATTAGTGCATCACTTTTCGGATCTGTTTTCTGCGCGAAAACGAATCCGACCCGAGTTCATCTTTTTTATGAACGGGATTTCGGACATCCCTTTTGAAGGAAGTTTTGTATGGGGTATTGTGTTTTGTTCCCGAACACATCCCACTAACTTTAAGATCTTTTGAACATGATTTTCAACATTATGCTGGTGTCAAACCAGTCCGGCAATATTACTCCACGGCTGCCGACCTGCGCTAGACACGTCGTCATTTTAGCCGAGCTCAACTTCTTCAGATCATCATCCCGGCAAGCCGAACAAGAGTCCGGCATCGCGAAGGATAAATCATCATCAACATCGCCGCCCCACGGATTACACGGAGCGGGCACCCCGGCATCGCCGCACGGTCGCTTCATCAAGCCGGCATCGACCACGTCACGACCTGCATTGACAGGGCCGCACTATTGCTTCTTCAAGCTGGTGTCCATCACGCCGACATACTTCGACTCATCGGCTGACGTCGAGGCTTCGACATCTCGGCTGGACCGGGGGCTTCGCCATCTCTTCATCAACCTACTTCGGACACTTCGGCGTCACTAGTCGACCAGCTCCATCACGTTAGGTGGGCCGAGGGCTTTGCCTCGGCGAGTCAACCTTTACCAGCATTGCCATGCCGTCGTTTTATCGCCCATCAGGCAATGGGTGTGCGGAGCGAGTCCCAATTTTTGGAATCACCTTCCTTCGGATTTCTACAACAAATAAACCAGGTGCTATTAATCCCAGTATTTTTTGCTTGTTTGGGTTCATTTTTCCCAAGGAATAATTACTCTGATTTGTCCATGATATGTACACAGGTCTATCAAATGGTGACCACATTAACGACGGTCGCATGGTGGTTCGATCAGTTTCCGTACATAGTCCGGCGAACGCCGCATCCGGAACTCGGACTGACCTGTGAATGCAGGCTTTGCCATGCCTTTACTACATCACGCCGATGCCCTGCATTGACATTGACTTCGGCGCCAACCCATATTTCTTCTATTCCTCACTTTGCATAAATTATTTATTATGCAACATTTTTTTAATTATCATTATTACTATTATCTCCGGTTTGCACTATTTTTTGTGCACAGGAAAATGATCCGGGGACTTCGGCGTCACTCTGCCGGTCTGCATTGACCGTGCTATGTCACCACTTCGGCGTGTCGAGCTCTCCGCTCCGCCACCTCGGGACCAGCTTGGGGGATGGAACCTTGCCCCGCATCAAGCTCGGACCGCGTCATCAATACTGAACACATTAACCAGCTAAGTCGCTTTCATGCTCAAAGCTTTAATTTCTAACTTGTGTTCGGTTCGACCAAGCATTATACTTTTTTTGGAAAAAAGTTGCTTGTAAAAAATTTCCTTGTCCAAACTTTGTTTGTGACGCATAAATTCAAATACCCAATTCATTTGGGGGCTTCCTTCGTGAAGCTTTTCCACTTGCATATGATTATACTTGTACGGCTTCGTTCCTTGTTCATGTATTACGCCACAATATGCACCATATTGACTTAAGCGATTTGCAAGCTGGGTTGCCTCGCTCCTGTGTTTGCCCCTACGTTCCCGATTGTTCGGCTAGGGAGTAAAGGGAGCACCTCTGCGATTGTCACGATCGGGTCGCCCGAGCCGGACCTCAGACTGGGTGAAGCCGAAAGCTAGCGCTCTTATAGTTTTCAATGATGGTCGGCACACAACGGAACTCATGAGTACAAAAAATCTATTGCACAAGTCTCATAATAACAATGAGCACCGAAGAAAGGTATCGGTGGGGGTACTATTTTCTTCGAAGATGCTTCTTACACTTCACGGTAATATAGCATAAGTTCCCTGAGCGCGCTTTGTCTGTTACAGCCTTATGGCCTGATTGCCTGGTTATTGGAAACACCATCGATATTCTCGACCGATGGAGTACATAACACTTTTCAGTCCTTGACCAAAGAGGGAGAAGCTGACGGTCGGTTAAGACGCGTTTAAAGTTCGGTTGAACATAGATATGATATAAGTACTTCGGTACATGCAATCATTCTTCCACCCAAGTCACTTGGGGGCTCTTAAGTTTATTTGAGCCGTTTTATAATAAGTGTTCTTCTTCTTAGTCGTTGCAAAGTTTTATTATTATTATTTATCACTCCTTTTTTCGACACGAGTGTGCGGTCACTAGCCGGGGAGCCTAATTTCTCTCTCAAAGCCGCTAGAGTTTAGTTTGCTAAACTGGCCTGATGGGAAGTACTCCGCCCTCGGGATAGGAGGTTGAAACCGTAGGCTGACCCGCTCGAAGTCTTGAGATAGGATGTATCATGTTAAAGCACGACATAAGCACTTCTTTTTTCTAAGACCAACTTTCGGATTGGCACCGAACACTTGATATTGTTCGGACGTCATGTTTTTACTGACGTTTCTTGGTTTTCCAAGCTTTTTGGCACTTTTAAACTATTTGTGCTTTTCCAGCATTAGTCTCATAGTGCAACGCCGGACACCTTTAGGGATTCGGCAAAAACATTCTCAGATATTTCTATATATGCATCGGTTTCGAATTGTGTCTTCGGTCAATAGTTGGGTTGCCCAGCTCCTGCACTTGCTTCCTACGTTCCGTTTTTTTGGCTAGGCGTGCAAAGGGAGAACCACTGCGATTGTGCTTCCAGCTCACATGGTTAAGCACCTCAGTGGAGAAAGCCGAAAACTGACTTTCACAATAAGCGTAAACTGGTCAGCGATCCGATGACTATGTTAAATGATGGGCCATTCATAACATTGGCTGAAGTGTTTACGGCTTGACCCCGACTATCGCCGAACACTACTGGGGGCTATTAACTGGCCTCCCAAACTAAATCCTCAATATTTTGCTCTTACATTAGAGCTGAGGTTTAATGATCATGCTTAGCATGACAACCCAAAGAAAGGAACCGATAGCGGGACTATTTTCTTTGGAAGACATTTCTTCTGTTAAACAGTAATATAACTCTCTGCGTACCTTTGTTTATAAGACCGTATGGCCAAATTGCCTTGTTTGTTGTAAATCTTTGCCCTCATAAAGGCTTTATAAAGTAGGACAAACACTCCTCAGCTACTGGCCGAGGAGGAGGAAGCCGATGGTTGGTCAACAAAGTTTTGTACAATGCGGATCCGAGCATTAATGATGTAAAGTACTTGGATACATAGAGTCATTACACATAATTTGTGATTTTACTATGGATATTGATCCTTAATTCGGCCACCCGTGCCCGCATTAAGGCTCGGGGGCTACTGGGCTTCGGGCTTATTATTTACAAATATTAAAGGGGCACATTGATCCCCTGATCTGGTGTTACCACCCGACCAGTGTCTCGGGGGCTACTGCATTGCTTGTCCAATGCAGAAAATTTTATGTGCAATATAGTTTCCGAGGAGATTTTGATCCTCAGGTTGGTTGGCCGCACCCAACCTGAGTCTCGAGGACTGAGCACGCCGCTTTTAGTGTCCCGAAGTATTCTGCCGAGCTTGGACTTGATCCTCAGGCCGATTTTGCAAATCAACCTGAGTCTCAGCGGCTACTGGGATCAGCGGTCTTACGTCATCCTTCAGGTGCATCTCGGGTTTTAGACCGATACACACCTTGAGGGCTATTGGCTATATATCTCGGCAGAGAATAAATTGCACCAATAAAAAATATTCACAAAAATCGGCCCACATTCGGGGTGGCGCACCACCTCGGAAGCAGCCCGGCATAAAGCTCGGGCACTAGTGGCTGGCTCCATAGAGGGCATTTCCGGCATTAAGCTTGGCTAAACTCCTTCAACTTTTTTGAACCAAGGTTATTTATGACACCTCGGATATAGTCCAGCGTTGGAGCTTGGACATAGTCCGGCATTGGAGCTCGGATACAGTCCGGCGTTGGAGCTCGGATACAGTCTGGCGTTGGAGCTTGGGCATAGTCCGGCATTGGAGCCTGGACACATTCCGGCGTTGGAGCTCGGAAGCGGTCCGGCATTGGTGCTCGGCTGCAAAAGATACCTCGAATGCAGTCTAGCGTTAGAGCCCGGACGCAAGAGGACACTGCCTCCCGGGAACAACATCAAACCCGAGGTGTGGCATAAAAATAGCAAGGCATTGATAAAGGCCGGAAACTTAAAGGGGCTCCTCGGATACCCAACGTGTAAACTCGTCGAATGCATTTCGGCGATCCTCAAGATCGAAGATGAGAAGATTTGTTGAACCAGTTTTCAAGACCGACGACCGAAGATGAAGAACGGTTCGGAAGAATCGAGGAGCGTCCCTAACTTGAAGACTGGTTCAGGGGGTTACTGACGGTGTCCTGGACTAGGGGGTACTCACCACATCATCTCCCGATCTGTTAGATTGGACCGAGGACCCCCATGGCCGTATACTCATGGGCCAGTTCGGACAGCTGCCGCATACAAGGAAGATTCCACAAGACTTGGGGATCAAGACAAGGACTCCTCCCCACCGGCGTATTCGGCTAGGACTCTTGTTATCCTAGGCCTCTGGTGCATTATATAAACCGAGGCCAGGCTAGTCGATAGACAATATACAGAACAACAATCATACCATAGGCTAGCTTCTAGGGTTTAGCCTCTCCGATCTCGTGGTAGATCTACTCTTGTACTACCCATATCATCAATATTAATCAAGCAGGACGTAGGGTTTTACCTCCATCAAGAGGGCCCGAACCTGGGTAAAACGTCGTGTCCCTTGCCTCCTGTTACCATCCGGCCTAGACGCACAGTTCGGGACCCCCTACCCGAGATCCGCCGGTTTTGACACCGACAGAAGACTTCTCCCATGTCCTCAGGAACAAACGTAACTACTCACAAAGCATATTCATAATCATAATCAGAGGAGTATTAATTATCATTAAGGATCTAAAAATATAATATTCCACCAGATAAACCAACTAGCATCAACTACAAAGAGTAATCAACACTACTAGCAACCCACAGGTACCAATCTGAGGTTCTGGGACCAAGATCGAATACAAGAGATGAACTAGGGTTTGAGAGGAGATGGTGCTGGTGAAGATGTTGATGGAGATTGACCCCATCTCGATGAGAGGATCGATGGTGATGACGATGGCGACGATTTCCCCCTCCTGGAGGGATGTTTCCCTGGCAGAACAGCTCGTCGGAGCCCTAGATTAGTTCTGCCCAGGTTCCGTCTCGAGACGGCGGCGTTTCGTCTCGAAAGCTTCCTCTTGATTTTTTCTAGGTAAAACCATATAGCCAAAGATGGGCACCGGAGGCCTGCCAAGGGGCCCACAAGGTCGGGGGGCGCGCCCTCCACCCTTGTGGCTGGCTGGTGGCCTCCTCTAGTACTTTATTCACCCAATATTTTTAATATATTCCAAAAGTAAGCTCCATGAAGTTTCAGGACTTTTGGAGTTGTGCAGAATAGGTCTCTAATATTTGCTCCTTTTCCAGTCCAGAATTCCAGCTGCCGGCATTCTCCCTCTTCATGTAAACCTTATAAAATAAGAGAGAAACGGCATAAGTATTGTGATATAATGTGTAATAAAAGCCCATAATGCAATAAATATCAATATAAAAGCATGCTGCAAAATGGATGTTTCAGGCCGTGGCGTGGGAGAGAGAGAGAGAGGTGGGCCGTGTGCTGGGTTTCTATTCAAAAGGGTTTTCTTCTATTTGAAAAACAGAGATAAAGAAAAAGAAAAGAAAATGAATAGAAGTATACTATATACATATTATGTACCGAAATGATCAAAAAAATAAATCCTAAAACATGGATATCATTAAGTGTAACAATAATCCTAAAACAACACGGTAGTATGACGTTAGAAGAACAATCATATTGAATCGACCCAAACTTGTTTGTTATACTTTGTGATAATATCGTCCGAAGTCAATTGTTATAACACAGAGTGTTAATGTGTGTTTTAGTTTCTTAGACCATGAGAGTATCGTAGTGACTTCTTACCGTACAACAGACTTTGGGGTTTCTCAAACATCATATGTAACACAGTGATCATAAGGACAATTTCAGGTACATCGGAAAGTTTGACAGGGGACAAGATAGCTCAAGAGTGGAATTTGCTCCTCTAGCAATGGAGAGATATTCTTAGGGCCCTCTCGGTGTGACAACATCCTTCATCGTCTGGCCAGACACATGTGACTATGTCACGGGGATGCCGAAACATGTCAACGAGAAAGAAGAACAAAACCGGTAACGAGGAGACCGATATAGTGAGCATGTGTACGACTCAAGAGGATATCGATATATCTCACCTAGGGTTTTGTAAAGTGTCGCATAGCACATGATAACGAAAGGTTCACTCAAATGTCATTCATGTATTCATAGGGATCGATATGGATGTTCATGGTCCCGCTATCGGTCATTGAATAAAGGGGATTTTGGTCATGTCTATGTTTTACCGAACCTATAGGGTCACAAGCTTAAGGTAAACATGATCTTATGAGTGTTAGTAGCACAGGAGTAATGAGGAAATACTTGTGAAAAAATAGTTTCGTTAATATTCAAAATAGTTCCGAGAGGAACCGGAAGCGTTTCGATGTCATCGGAAGGGTTTCAAAGTTTATCGGGCAATACTGGGTATTACTCATAAATAATATATAGGTGGAAAATGTTTCTGGAGATGTTAAATTAATATAATAAAAGGGTCTAATAATAGTTAGGAGGCTTTTATATTTAATTAAATATCAACGGGCCTTAAAAGGCCAAGTGATGGAAGGAGAATGGGCTACCAGGGCCCAATAGGGAGAGGCGCCACCCTTTCCACTTGAGGAGGCTGAATTGGAGTGGGGGAGGACTCCTCCTCCCCCCCCCCTTGGCTGAAGAAAGGAGGGAAGCCCTTTCCCTCCTTGTGGCGCCCCTCCTCTCCCCTCCAACCTGTATATACTAGAGATTTTGGGCACTTATGTCTACACAAGTTTTTGGAGCCTCCTCTAGTTCTCTAGTTCTAGTTTTAGTTGGTCCTAGTTGATAAATTAGAGCTATACCTATATCCTCTAATCCTCATAATTAGAAGCCCAGTGTGGTTCTAATCTCCTCACTCTAATTCTCCACAAGGACGGTGAAGCGATGTTGGATTGTGAAGACCGTACGGTTGCAATTCATAGAGAGGTTGTGCTTTCCGTATTTTGTTCGAGGAACCGTCGTGGGCGGTTCGTGGGACCATTCATCCACGGTTCGAGGACTCCATGTACGATCTACACTGACTAGTCTTCTTTCGCTGCAACTCAGAGTTGGTAACGATTTGATCCAAACCTTTCATCGCATCTTCATACTATCGCTCGATGATCATAGGGCGATTTTTTTGTTTTCTACTATGTTTCCCAACAACATTTTTTGGTTAAACTTGGTGTGTTTTTATCATGCACGAAGATGTAGTTTGAATGGAGATTTCCGTATTGTAGATGTGCTCACGCAACTCCTCTATTTGGGGTGATTCCTCATCGGATGATGAATTTGACATTGCAAGGAAGAGGACATTGGTTTGCTTGTATTGATGCACAAGAAGAAGAAGTTGAAGCATGACGATTTTGTTTTGACTATGAGTACGTACCGAGAGAATGGCTAGAGGCGCACAAAAGATTGATGCACAACTATTTTGGTACTCCACCAGTTTTTCCAGGGAGGAACTTTCGACGTAGTTTCAAGATGCCGAAGGATTTGTTTATTCACATTTGCAATTCTGTGAAGCAAGATGATTGATTGTTTGAGCAGAGGAGTAATTGCACTAGAAATCTTGGACATAGCACCGAGGAGAATGTCACTGCCGCATTGCGCATGATGGCCTATGGTGTTCCGGCAAATTACATTGATGATAATTTGGCAATGGCAGAGAGCACTTCTATCTTTTATGTCATTTTTTTTGCAAAGACTATGGTAGAAGTCTTCGGTCCAGAGTACTTGAGATCACCCAATGCCCAGGACACTCAGAGGCTTTTGGAGATGAACAAACCCCGTGGTTTTCCAGCTATGCTTGGCTCTATTGATTGCATGCACTGGAAGTGGAAGAGTTGTCCTACGACATGGCATAGACATTTCAAAGGACGTAGCAAGGATGCCACCATCATTCTTGAAGCTGTGGCTGATATGGAGACATGGATTTGGCATGCCTAGATCTTGTAGTGGCATCAATGTGATCAAGTGATCACCTCTTTTGTGAAGTTAGGCAATGGAAAGGCTCCACCAGTGACTTTCCAAGAAAATGGGTGCACATACAACCATGGGAATACCTTGCGAATGAGATCTATCCGAAGTGGGCTACTTTCGTGAAGCCAATCTCAAGCCCCCAAGGTAAGAAAGAACTTTATTTGCACAAATGCTCAAGCGGCGGCTACGAAAGATGTGGAGAGTGCTTTGGAATTTTTCAATACCAATTTGCTATTCTGTGAGGATTGGCTAGATTTTGGATCAGGAGAACCTTTGGTATATCCTACTTCTTGCGTGATCATGCACAATATGATCATTCATAATGAGCGGGGACAAAATTTTGATTACACCTTTTATGACCTCATGGGAATACGCATTCAGACGACTAGAAGGGAAGACCGAATCAAACGCTTTATGGAGGTGTACCATGACATCAGAGAGACCGATACGCACAATGATCTTCAAAAAGGTATCATGGTGGAGTGCTGGACATGGCATGGGAAACAAGCCTCCTAGTTTCATCTCTATATTTGTTGTATTATGCATGAACTATGTTGTATTGTTTGCTGAACTTCGTTGTATTTGCTTTGCATCTCATGTTGTCGATTTGATGAATTATGTAATAATTTGATGTTGTGAATTCATGAAATTAGTGTTATGTTTGTTTAAGGATCAATTTGAGATGATTTTTATTCAAATATGTCTGAAATAATTGTTGAGTTGTTGTTGTGCGACTGACCTATTTTACATCATCTATTGGAGCGGCTGCTCTATTTTACATCATCTGTTGGAATTGCATGTTTTTTAGGCCTCGGTGAGCGAACCATGCAGGACACCGATGGCACCGTGCCGGCCACGGCTGGCACGCCTCCGCCGCCCGACGCTTCGCTCCCGCTCACCGCTGGACCCCCCCCCCCCCCCCGCCCCGTGCTCTACCGCCCCCATCATGGAGACGATGCCGCTGCGCTGGGTGGATTTGGTGGAGGATGACGACTCTACCGTTGGCCGTCCCACCGTCCGGCTCACCGAGCTGTGCTGCGCTCGGCGTAGGTCGACGCGCCGAGTCGGGGAGTCCCCTCCCCATGGCATGCTCGCCGGCCTGCATCGCTTCCCCCTCTCCCGACACCTGGCCAAAGGGCCAACCTTGAATCACAGACCGCTTGCCGCCGTCATGCTCCGGCGTGGGGCGTCGCGGGGCGGTCTGACCTGGGTGGTGCCCGGGCCTCATGGTGCTCGTCGGCGGCTCCCCTGGCTCTCGGCCTGCTCCCTTCTCGACGGCGGCATCTCTGCCTGTGATCGCCCGCACCTTGCCATTCCGGCCCTTCATCGCATCATTTGGCTCCTCCTTTCTCCGGTTTACGCCTAGCCTTCCTCGTCGTCGCCCCCTAGCCTCTGGAGCTCCTGTGCCGGCGCCGGTCATGGCCGCGTCGGCGGTCGCAGCACTAGGGGAAACCCTAATCGCTGCTGCCCCATCTCGCTGGCTGGGACGCCCGATGGTGGGCCGCCCTTGAGTTGGACCAGGAATTGGGCCTTGGGCCTGCGCTAACGGCTCCGCTTCCAGGCCTAGCCTTGGCCTCGGTACTGGTGGGCCGGCCTGTCCGGCCATCCTGCCTATTTGGCTACCCGCGGGCTTCCCTCGCCCTCCCACTCAACCCTCGTGTGCCCTAACCCTCGCACGCCCGTCTCCCGCTGCCTGCACCCCGCTCCCTCCCCCGTCGCCGCTGAATTCGCCGCCGGCCTCCATGCCCATCGAGTGGAACGACGCGGGGACGCGCCCCAAACGGCGCGCCGATGACCGCCGCCCTGACTCCTCCCATGCGGAGGAGCGGCGCGACTCTTCCCACCCGTCCCCCGACACGATACACCATGAGACCGAGCTCCTCCGGCAACTTTCCTCCCACGGCGACCGCCGGTCTCCTGCCCGCGATGACCACCGCTCCCCTTCACGCCGATCTCCTCCCCGCGCTGACTGATGTGGTAGCTCACGCTCCCTCTCGCCCCCCTGGCCGCGGACCGGCGCGATGCCCGTCGTAGGTCGCCTTCCCCGCCACGCCGACGGGATTCCAGCCGCTCCTCGGCCTGTGGCGGTAGGGCCCGTTCCCTCGGCCGCTCCCAAGGACATCAAGCCCCACCTCCCGCTACCGCCGCGGTTCGCCGTTACCAGCCACCCCGGGGCGAGCCGTGCCTTCCCCTGGCCGGCAATGGGGTGGGACAGGGCCGACCCGGTGGCAAGCGCAAGAAGAAGCGCGGTCTTGGGCGCGCAAATGGCGCTGCCCCAGCCAACGGCTCCACCCGTGACCTCGCCGCCTCGACCACGATCGCTCTCCTCCCCGACGACCGCTCCTCCGACCTCATCAAGTGCTTCAACTGCGGCCTCTCCAGCCACTCCCAGGTGGCATGTACACGCCCTCAGTGTTGCTACCTCTGCTCGGACCCGGACCACCCCGCCTTCCTTTGCCCTGACCATCCGGTGGCGGAGGAGCTGATGATGTACGGGCACGGGATCGAGGGCCTCGGCTACTTCCACATCGAGGTGCCCGACATCCCCGCCCCCTCACCATCGCTCCTGGCCATTGTTACCGTGAAGGATGGGGTGGCCTCGTCGAAGATGATTGAGGCCGAGGTCAACCACCTCTACCACTGCACCTGGGATTGGCAGGACACCATGCTGTCTGGAGGCCAGTTCTCGGTTGTCTTCCCGAACATGGTCAGCCACGGGTATGGCACCCGCAGCGGAGACATCACCCTAGCTCTCAACAAGTTAGTGGTTGACATCTCCATGCCGGTACGGGATCCCATGGCGGCCGCGGTCCTGGACATGGCTTGAATCCTCATTGGTGGCCTCCCGGACATCGCCCGCTCTGAGCGGGTCATCCGGAACATGTCTCACATACTCGGTAAGGTGGTGGTGGTCGACGAGCTCTCCCTCTGCAAGGAGGAGGACGTCCAGGTTAAGGTCAAATCTCTCGACTCCTCCAGACTCCGTGCCACCATACGAGTGTTCTTCAACGATCAGGGCTTTGACCTCCGCATCTCCCCTGAGCCCCCCAACCACATTGGCCACCCCCGCATTGACGACAGCTTCCTAGGGGGCGGCACAGGTGGCCACCGCAGCGACCGCGACCCGTCACGGCCACCCCTCTGGCTCGGACGATGACGACGACTTCGAGGACATCCCCCCACCATGACCAGCCTCTTGCGCCCGCCGCCAGAGGTGGGGCTGGGGCGGGTCATTCCCGAGCGGCGGCTCCACCGTCCCCCGATGATGGCCTCGACGCCTCAGATGCTAGTCTCCAGGTCTTTCCGGCATCTTTACCCCGCTCCCCCGACGACTCCTCCCTCGGCATCATCGCCTCCCCACCCGCCCGGGCCGACCCGACGCTTCTCGACCCGACCCCCCCCCCCTGATGCGCCCGATCTCTAGATGGCGCCGCTGGGGGTGACGAACTCGGCCCCGGTCTCGCCACATCTGGTGCCTCTGGAGGAGGAGACTAGACCATCTGCACAGTCGGTCAGTCCGCCCATGGTGGATGACGCACCTACGGACCCGCCTCCCTCCCCTGGCGCTCCCTGCGCGACGACTCCCGCTCCTCCCCTGGCGCCTTCGTGCTCTGCTTCCGTGGGTCTGGCGGTGGTGGTGACCACTCCGATGGTCGGTTGATACGTCTCTGTCGTATCTACTTTTCCAAACACCTTTGCCCTTGTTTTGGACTCTAACTTGCATGATTTGAACGGAACTAACCCGGACTGACGCTGTTTTCAGCAGAATTGCCATGGTGTTATTTTTGTGCACAAATAAAAGTTCTCCAAATGACCTGAAAATCAACGGAGAATTATTTTGGAATATATAAAAAATACTGGAAGGAAGATCCACGTCAAGGGGGCCTCCAGCTGTCCACGAGGGTGGGGGCGCGCCCCCTGCCTCGTGGGCCCCCTGACGCTCCACTGACCTCAACCCTGACTCCATATATTCACTTTCAGGGAGAAAAAACGAGGGAGAAGGATTCATCATGTTTTACAATACGGAGCCGCCGCCAAGCCCTAAACTCTCTCGGGAGGGCTGATCTGGAGTCCGTTCGGGCTCCGGAGAGGGGAATCCGTCGCCACCGTCATCATCAACCATCCTCCATCACCAATTTCATGATGCTCACCGCTGTGCGTGAGTAATTCCATCGTAGGCTTGTTGTACGGTGATGGTTTGGATGAGACTTATCATGTAATCGAGTTAGTTTTGTTATGGTTTGATCCCTAGTATCCACTATGTTTTGAGATTGATGTTGCTATGACTTTGCTATGCTTAATGCTTGTCACTAGGGCCCGAGTGCCATGATTTCAGATCTGAACCTATTATGTTTTCATCAATATATGAAAGTTCTTGATCCTATCTTGCAAGTCTATAGTCACCTACTATGTGTTATGATTTGGCAACCCCGAAGTGACAATAATCGGGACCACTCCCGGTGACGACCGTAGTTTGAGGAGTTCATGTATTCACTATGTGTTAATGCTTTGGTCCAGTACTCTATTAAAAGGAGGCATTAATATCCCTTAGTTTCCAATAGGATCCCCTGCCACGGGAGGGTAGGACAAAAGATGTCATGCAAGTTCTTTTCCATAAGCACGTATGACTATAGTCAGAATACATGCCTACATTACATTGATGAACTGGAGCTAGTTCTGTGTCACCCTAGGTTATGACTGTTACATGATGAACCGCATCCGGCATAATTCTCTATCACTAATCCATTGCATACGAGCTTTCCATATATTGTTCTTCACTTATTTACTTTTCCGTTGCTATTGTTATCATCACTATAATACACCAAAAATATTACTTTTGCTACCGTTACCTTTTACTACCGTTACACTACTATCATATTACTTTGCTACTAAATACCTTGCTGCAAATATTAAGTTTCCAGGTGTGGTTGAATTGACAACTCTACTGCTAATACTTGAGAATATTCTTTGGCTCCCATTGTGTCGAATCAATAAATTTGGGTTGAATACTCTACCCTCGAAAACTATTGTGATCCCCTATACTTGTGGGTTATCAAGACTATTTTCTGGCGCCGTTGCCGGGGAGCATAGCTCTATTCTTTGAGTCACTTGGGATTTATATCTTCTTATCATTAGGAAGAACTTGAAAGATCCAAGTACCAAGATTTATCCCTCAACTACGAGGGGAGGTAAGGAACTGCCATCTAGCTCTGCACTTGATTCACCTTCTGTTTTGAGTAAGCTTGCGACACCTAAACCC
Organism: Triticum monococcum; assembly: GCA_034509565.1. Classification (NCBI taxonomy): domain Eukaryota; kingdom Viridiplantae; phylum Streptophyta; class Magnoliopsida; order Poales; family Poaceae; genus Triticum; species Triticum monococcum. The sequence continues at coordinate 355,550,377 of CM067845.1, read as the reverse complement.
GCTTCTTCTTTTAATTCTGATATGTCGCATGTTATTGATGATGCCACTTCTGCTATGCATGATACTTATGATGAAACTACTTCTATGCTTCTGTGCCACTTGGTGAATTTCTTGATGAACAACTTGCTAGGGCTAGAGAGAATGGAATTATTGAAACTGATAATATTGATGAAAGTGATGATAACAATAGCTAGAGGGCTATGTTATGGATGAAGAAACTGCTAGAGATTTTCTTGCTTGCAATGATAGGAGTGATCTTAAGAAATTATTAGCTAAGCTGAAACAAAAAACTCTGAATGCTAGAATGAAATATGATCCTGCTTATGCTACTTCACCTATCTTTGTTACTGATAAGGATTATGATTTTTTTGTTGATCCTGAGATAATTACTTTAGTTGAATCTGATCCTTTCTATGTCTATGAATCTGAAACTGTTGTGGCAAATCTTACTAAATTAAATGATATAGCCACCCTGTTCACTAATGATGAGAAAACTCGCTATTATTATATCCTTAAATTATTTCCGTTCTCATTAAAGGGTGATGCTAAGATATGGTTTAATTCTCTTGATCCTGGTTGTGTGCATAGTCCCCAGGATATGATTTATTACTTCTCTACTAAATATTTCCCCGCTCATAAGAAACAAGTTGCTTTAAGGGAAATATATAATTTTGTGCAAATTGAAGAAGAGAGTCTCCCACAAGCTTGGGGGAGGCATCTCAAATTACTTAATGCTTTGCCTGATCATCCTCTTAAGAAAAATGATATACTTGATATCTTTCATAATGGACTAACCGATACTTCCAGAGACCACCTGGATAGTTGTGCTGGTTGTGTTTTGAGGGAAAGAAAACCAGATGAAGCTGAAATTCTATTGAATAATATGTTGACTAATGAAAATAATTGGACACTTCCTGATCCAATCCCTGGTCCAATTCCTGAACGAACTCCTAATCCAACTCCGAAGAAAAAGGGGTATTCTATTTCTCAGTCCTGAAGATATGCAAGAGGCAAAGAAATCTATGAAAGAAAAAGGTATTAAAGCTGAAGATGTTAAGAATTTACCTCCTATTGAAGAAATACATGGTCTTAATTTACCGCCCGTTGAAGAAATACATGGTCTTGATAATCCGACACAGGTAGTAAAGGTAAATTCTCTCTATAAATATGATAAAGCTGAAATCCCTGCTACTAAGTTTGCTAGCCAAAGCTTAGATGAGTTTGATAACTTTATGGTTGAGCAAGAAGATTTTAATGCTTATGTTGGTAGACAATTGAAACATAATGCTTATATGATTGAACACTTCAGTGATTATATGGCTAATGTTAAAGGTGAACTAAAACTTATTAGTAAACATGCTTCTATGGTTACCACTCAAGTAGAACAAGTACTTAAAGCTCAGAATGATTTGCTCAATGAATTAAATAGTAAGAAAAATGATAATGTTGTTAGAGTTATGACTAGAGGTGGTAAAATGACTCAGGAACCTTTGTATCCTGAGGGCCATCCTAAGAGAATTGAGAAAGATTCTCAAAGAAATAATATTGATGCACCTAGTCCTTCTAAGAGGAAGAAAAAGAAAAATGTAGGACTTTGCATCCTTCTAGTGAACCTGTTGATGACACACCTGAGAATCCCAATGATATTTCTATTTCTGATGCTGAAACACAATATGGTAATGAGCATGAACCTAGTAATAATGTTAATGATGATGTTCATGTTGATGCTCAACCTAGCAATAATAATGATGTAGAGATTAAACCTGCTGTTGGTCTTGATAACCCACAATCAAAGAATCAAGGTTATGATAAGAGAGACTTTGTTGCTAGGAAGCACGGTAAAGAAAGAGAACCATGGGTTCAGAAACCCATGCATTTTCCTCCTAAACCATCCAAGAAAAAGGATGATGAGGATTTTGAGCGCTTTGCTGAAATGATTAGACCTATCTTCTTGCGTATGCGTTTGACTGACATGCTCAAAATGAATCCTTATGCTAAGTACATGAAGGATATTGTTACTAATAAGAGAAAGATACCGGAAGCTGAAATTTCCACCATGCTTGCTAATTATACTTTTAAGGGTGGAATTCCAAGGGAACTTGGAGATCCAGGAGTACCAACTATACCATGCTCCATTAAAAGAAACTATGTTAAAACTGCTTTATGTGATCTTGGAGCTGGTGTTAGTGTTATGCCTCTCTCTTTATATCGTAGACTTGATTTGGATAAGTTGACACCTACTGAAATATCTTTGCAAATGGCTGATAAATAAACTGCTATACCTGTCGCTATTTGTGAGGATGTGCCCGTTGTGGTTGCAAATGTTACTATTTTAATGGACTTTGTTATCCTTGATATTCCCGAGGACGATAGTATGTCTATTATTCTTGGAAGACCCTTTTTGAATACTGTAGGGGCTGTTATTAATTGCACCAAAGGCAATGTCACTTTTCATGTTAATGGTAATGAGCATACGGTACACTTTCCGAGGAAACAACCTCAAGTCCACAGTATCAATTCTATTGGAAAAATTCCAACTATTACTATTGGAGGTTTTTAATTTCCTCTTCCTATTGTCAAGAAGAAATATGATATACTTATTGTTGGGGACTTGCATATCCCCGTTGTGGTAACCTAGTGTTATTCGAAAATTCTCCGGTTCCATGTTATACGGAATGAGTTTGTTAACAAGACCTGATCAACCTTGTTAGTGGATTCCTTTTGATGAGCATGAGATGGATGAATTTAGAAAACACAACTCTCTGTATCCTCTTTTTTACTTTCTGTTATTTATATTAAATAAAGCAAAAATTGTATTTTTTCTGTCTGTTTTTTGAATTATCAATGCAATAAAAAATACCCCAAAAATAAAAGTTCTCCAAATGCCCTGAAATTTAAATATGGTTTTTTCTGAAATATTTGAGAATATCTAGCACTGAGAACACAACAGGGGGAGCAAGCACCTGGCCACAAGGGTGGAGGGCGCGCCCTACCCCCTGGGCACGCCCCCTGCCTTGTGGGCCCACGGCGGCTCCCCTCCACTTATTCCAGCTACCACACACTCCTTCTTCCTCCCACAAACATCACTAACCAGCTCAAACCTGAGTCCAAGCTCATTTTGCTGCCATTTTCGATCTCCTTGCTTAAAGCTTCATTCAAAAAACTGCTTTGGGGGATTGTTCCTTGGTATGTGACTCCTCCAATGGTCCAATTAGTTTTTGTTCTAGTGCTTTATTCATTGCATATTTTTTCTTCTTAGGTGACCCTATTCTTGAGCTTGCATGTCAAATTTATATGGTCAAAAGTAGTTTTAATGCATGATATATCCTCTAGGCACTTGTAGGAGTAGTTGCTATCAATTTTGTTGAGTTTGGTTCACTTTTATTTTGAAGTTACTAAAATTTCAGAAATTTTTCAGAGGAAGAAATATGTTTAGGAAAATATACCAAGGTGGTCCTTCAAGGAAGCAAGGACACAGGCTCGCAATACGCGATGCCGACGATGAACCACCGAGGGAAGCTCAAGTGCGGACTTGTGAATGGCCTTTAGAGGACTTTATGGATCGAGCGGGAATCAAGGAAGAATTTAACACGTATGTGCATAATGCCGATCTTGAGAGCTTCGAGGCAAATAAGTGCCGCCAATACCACTATCTCACTGATTCCTTTGAGAGGAGGTTTGAATTTTCATCATCATGCAATTCTCAAACTGTCCTATTTGAGCTTTATGAAAATTCTTATACTATGGACTTAGAGGATTTTAATACTGCTTGCAAACTTCCACAATGGGCAGCACTAGTGAGCCTCGCAAATCTGAGTTTAGAGATTTTCTTGCTAGTATAACTGTGGGGGAATTTAGAGATATAACATAAGCTACCATAGGGAGCATTCATTTTCCTGCTATAGATTATTTTGCTCTCTTCATAGGTAGATTCATTAATGGTAAAGATGAAGCATGTCACATGTGTGTGCCTGATCTTAGTGTTCTCAGAAGCGCTGTTTTAGGAGATAAACAATACAACTTGGGGGCTATCGTTGCACGTAGGTTGCATAATAATCGTATTCATGGAGATTTCTTTGGTGGAATTTATGCAACCCGTCTAGCTAATTTTCTTGATATACCCATACGTGGGTATGATATTGAGTTGCCTCCTGTTTATTTAGATTATGAGGCCATGGTTTGTCATCAGTTTGTTGAGAGGAACGATTAGTTCCTCCAGTACCAACTAATCTTTGACAGACGATGCACCTATCATGTCGCTCTCCCTGCTCCTGCTTTCTTTGACTCTCAGGCAAAAGGGAGATATATTATAACCAGGGAGGAGGCGGACGAGTATAAGAGGAGGACGGAGACGGCCCGTCTCCAAGCGGCATCTCATGAGGCAATAGCTGCTGCATCTCAGTATGACCCCAACTACAACTTTGGATATCCGCCAGGCCAGCCGTGGCCATAGACCAACTTAGACCAAAAGCCTAAGCTTGGGGAGTATGTATTTTTTCATGTTCACACACTCATGCTAGTTGTCGGTGCTCATACTTTTTCATTGTATCATCCATGCTAGTTTATTTTCCTTTTTATGTTTTCTTCTTGTGTGTTTCATAAACCTTAAGAAAAACAAAAAAATTGGTTGTAGCTTTTAATTAGTTCAATTTCCATGCTTGTAGTAGTAATTAAAAAGAAAACCCCAAAAGATTTCTCGTTCTTCTTTTGCTTGTTGGGAGCTTTCTCGTGTAAATAGTTTTATTTCTTTTCTTGTTCTTTGGGGGTCGAGAGGAGAAGACCATAATGAAAATGTTAAAGTGGCTCTCATATGCATTATTGTTGATCTAACAAAGAGCCCATATTACCTTGTCTTCTCTCTTGAATTAAATGCTTGCAGATTCCAGCTTAGTCCAATGCATGTGCACTATTATTATTATTATCCACACTATTCGGCCGTGCAAGTGGAAGGCAATAATGATGATTATATGATGAAATTATTGAGATGAGAAAAGCTGGTATGAACTCGACCTCTCTTGTTTTTGTAAATATGATTAGTTCATCGTTCCTGATTCAGCCTATTATGAAGAATAAACATGTTTGCAATGACAATTATAGATTATAGTTGCTTATGCCATGCTTAATTAGCTAGGAGCTTATAATGGTTTACCTTGCGTGCCAACATGCTATTAAAATGATTGTGATGTGGTATGATAGGGTGGTATCCTCTTTTGAATGATTCGAGTGGCTTGACTTGGCACATGTTCATGCATGTAGTTGAAACAAAATCAACATAGCCTCTACGATATTTATGTTCATGGTGCATTATATCCTACTCAAGCTTGCATTCGGTGTTGATTAATTTTAATGCATGTTCATGACTGTTGTCGCTCTCTAGCTGGTCACCTCCTAGTCTTTTGCTAGCCTTCACCTGTACTAAGCGGGAATACTGCTTGTGCATCCAATTCCATAAACCCCAAAGTTGTTCCATATGAGTCCACCATACCTACCTATATAGGGTATCTACCTGCCGTTCCAAGTAAATTTGTATGTGCCAAACTCTAAACCTTCAAATAATCATTCTATTTTGTATGCTCGAATAGCTCATGTATCAACTAGGGTTGTCTGTATCTTCCATGTTAGGAGGGTTATTCTCAAGAGGAGTGGACTCCGCTCCTCACTCACAAGAAAATGGCTGGTCACCGGGATGCCCAGTTCCATGCTTTATGCAAATCAAATCAAAATAATTGCAAACAAAACTCCCCTGGACTATTGTTGGTTGGAGGCACTCGTTGTTTCGAGCAAGCCATGGATTGATGCTTGTTGGTGGAGGGGGAGTATAAACTTTACCATTCTGTTTGGGAACCGCCTATAATGTGTGTAGCATGGAAGATATCGCCATCTCTCGGTTGTTATGCTGGCAATGAAAGTATACCGCTCAAAATATTATTCACATCTATTTCAAAACCGAGCTCTGGCACCTCTACAAATCCCTGCTTCCCTCTGCGAAGGGCCTATCTATTTACTTTTATGTTGAGTCATCATCCTCTTATTAAAAAGCACCAGTTGGAGATCACCACTTTCATTTGCATCCATTACTGTTAGTTTACATTGAGTATGACTTGACTGGATATCTTTTACCATGAATTACAATGTCTAGTCAGTTCTTGATCTTTAAAGGTGCCCTACATTTATGTTTTGCGGTCTCAGAAAGGGCTAGCGAGATACCATCTTGTTATAACATATCATGATTGTTTTGAGAAAGTGTTGCCATCCGAGATTTATTTTTATTGCTCGCTAGTTGATTATGTCATTGATATGAGTAAACATGAGACCTAAATGTTATTTTGAATATGGTTAGTTCATAATCTTTGCTGAAAACTTGAATGCTAGCTTTACATATTTACAACAACAAGAGCAAACAGAGTTTGTAAAAGTTGTTCTTTATCACTTTCAGTTTATCAACTGAATTGCTTGAGGACAAGCAAAGGTTTAAGCTTGGGGGAGTTGATACGTCTCCATCGTATCTACTTTTCCAAACACTTTTGCCCTTTTTTTGGACTCTAACTTGCATGATTTGAATGGAACTAACCCGGACTGACGCTGTTTTCAGCAGAATTGCCATGGTGTTATTTTTGTGTAGAAATAAAAGTTCTTGGAATGACCTGAAAATAAACAGAGAATTATTTTGGAATATATAAAAAATACTGGAAGGAAGATCCACATCAGGGGGCCTCCACTTGTCCACGAGGGTGGGGGCGCGCCCTACCCCCCTGGGCGCGCCCCCTGCCTCGTGGGCCCCCTGACGCTCCACCGACCTCAACCCTGACTCCATGTATTCACTTTCGGGGAGAAAAAACTAGGGAGAAGGATTCATCGCGTTTTACGATACGGAGCCGCCGCCAAGCCCTAAACTCTCTCGGGAGGGCTGGTATGGAGTCCGTTCGGGGCTCCGGAGAGGGAAAATCGTCGCCATCGTCATCATCAACCATCCTCCATCACCAATTTCATGATGCTCACCGTCGTGCATGAGTAATTCCATCGTACGTTTGCTGGACGGTGATGGGTTGGATGAGATTTATCATGTAATCGAGTTAGTTTTGTTAGGGTTTGATCCCTAGTATCCACTATGTTCTGAGATTGATGTTGCTATGACTTTGCTCTGCTTAATGCTTGTCACTAGGGCCCGAGTGCCATGATTTCAGATCTGAACCTATTATGTTTTCATCAATATATGAGAGTTCTTGATCCTATCTTGCAAGTCCATAGTCACCTACTATGTGTTATGATCCGGCAACCCCGAAGTGACAATAATCGGGACCACTCCCGGTGATGACCGTAGTTTGAGGAGTTCATGTATTCACTATGTGTTAATGCTTTATTCCGGTTCTCTATTAAAAGGAGGCCTTAATATCCCTTAGTTTCCGTAAGGACCCCGCTGCCACGGGAGGGTAGGACAAAAGATGTCATGCAAGTTCTTTTCCATAAGCACGTACGACTATGTTCGGAATACATGCCTACATTATATCAATGAACTGGAGCTAGTTATGTGTCACCCTAGGTTATGACTGTTACATGATGAACCGCATCCAGCATAAATCTCCACCACTGATCCATTGCCTACAAGCTTTCCATATATTGTTCTTCGCTTATTTACTTTCCCGTTGCTATTGCTATCATCACTACAAAATACCAAAAACATTACTTTTACTACTGTTACCTTTTGTTACCGTTACCACTAATATCATTTTACCCCCTAGGCGCGCCCTCCACCCTCGTGGGCCCCCTGTTGCTCCACCGACGTACTCCTTCCTCCTATATATACCTACGTACCCCCAAACAATCAGATACGGAGCCAAAACCCTAATTCCACTGTCGCAACTTTCTGTATCCATGAGATCCCATCTTGGGGCCTATTCCGGAGCTCCGCCGGAGGGGGCATCGATCACGGAGGGCTTCTACATCAACACCATAGCCCCTCCGATGAAGTGTGAGTAGTTTACCTCAGACCTGCGGGTCCATAGTTATTAGCTTGATGGCTTCTTCTCTCTTTTTGGATCTCAATACAATGTTCTCCCCCTCTCTTGTGGAGAACTATTCGATGTAATCTTCTTTTTGCGGTGTGTTTGTTGAGATCGATGAATTGTGGGTTTATGATCAAGTCTATCTATGAACAATATTTGAATCTTCTCTGAATTATTTTATGTATGATTGGTTATCTTTGCAAGTCTCTTCGAATTATCAGTTTGGTTTGGCCTACTAGATTGATATTTCTTGCAATGGGAGAAGTGCTTAGCTTTGGGTTCAATCTTGCAGTGTCCTTTCCTAGTGACAGTAGGGGCAGCAAGTCACATATTGTATTGTTGCCATCGAGGATAACAAGATGGGGTTTTCATCATATTGCATGAGTTTATCCCTCTACATCATGTCATCTTGCTTAAGGTGTTACTCTGTTTTTAACTTAATACTCTAGATGCATGCTGGATAGTGGTCGATGAGTGGAGTAATATTAGTAGATGTAGGCAGGAGTCGGTCTACTTATCTCGGACGTGATGCCTATATACATGATCATACCTAGATATTCTCATAACTATGCTCAGTTCTGTCAATTGCTCAACAGTAATTTGTTCACCCATCGTAGAATACTTATGCTCTCGAGAGAAGCCACTAGTGAAACCTATGGCCCCCAGGTCTATCTTTATCATATTAATCTCCTACTACTTAGTTATTTCCTTTGCTCTTTACTTTGCCTTTATTTACTTTGCATCTTTATCACAAAAATACCAAAAATATTATCTTATCATATCTATCAGATCTCACCCTCGTAAGTGGCCGTGTAGGGATTGAGAACCCCTATTCGCGTTGGTTGCGAGGATTTATTTGTTTTGTGTAGGTACGACGGACTCGCGCGTAGCCTCCTATTGGATTGATACCTTGGTTCTCAAAAACTGAGGGAAATACTTACGCTACTTTGATGCATCATCCCTTCCTCTTCGGGGGAACCAACGCAGTGCTCAAGATGTAGCAAGAAGGATTTCTGGCGCCGTTGCCGGGGAGGTCTATGCAAAAGTCAAACATACCAAGTACCCATCACATACCCTTATCTCCTGCATTACATTATTTGCCATTTGCCTCTCGTTTTCCTCTCCCCCACTTCACCCTTGCCGTTTTATTCACCCTCTCTCTCTCTATCCTCCATCTCTTTCTCTATGTGCTTTTTGTTTGCTTGTATGTTAGTTTGCTTGCTTGTCAAGATGGCTCAAGATAATACTAAATTATGTGACTTAACCAATACCAACAACAATGATTTTATTAGCACTCCGATTGCTCCTCTTACCGATGCTGAATCTTGTGAAATTAATACTGCTTTGTTGAATCTTGTCATGAAAGATCCGTTTTCCGGCCTTCCTAGTGAAGATGTCGCTACCCATCCAAATAGCTTCGTTGATTTGTGTGATATGCAAAAGAAGAAAGATGTGGATAATGATATTGTTAAATTGAAGCTATTTCCTTTTTCACTTAGAGATCGTGCTAAAGCTTGGTTTTCGTCTTTGCCTAAAAATAGTATTGATTCATGGAATAAGTGCAAATATGCTTTTATCTCTAAGTATTTTCCTCCCGCTAAGATCATCTCTCTTAGAAACGATATTATAAATTTTAAGCAACTTGATCATGAACATGTTGCACAAGCTTGGGAGAGAATGAAACTGATGATACGTAATTGCCCTACTCATGGTTGGAATTTGTGGATGATTATACAAAAATTTTATGCCGGATTGAATTTTGCTTCTAGAAATCTTTTAGATTCAGCCGCGGGAGGCACTTTTATGGAAATCACTTTAGGAGAAGCTACTAAACTCCTAGATAATATTATGGTTAATTATTCTCAATGGCATACTGAAAGATCTACTAATAAAAAGGTGCATGCGATAGAAGAAATTAATGTTTTGAGTGGAAAGATGGATGAACTTATGAAATTATTTGCTAATAAGAGTGTTTCTTCTGATCCTAATGATATGCCCTTTTCTACTTTGATTGAGAATAATAATGAATCTATGGATGTGAATTTTGTTGGTAGGAACAATTTTGGTAACAACGCGTATAGAGGAAATTTTAATCATAGGCCTTATCCTAGTAATCCCTCTAATAATTATGGTAATTCCTACAACAATTCTTATGGAAATTATAATAAGATGCCCTCTGATTTTGAATCTAATATTAAAGAATTTATTACTTCGCAAAAGAATTTTAATGCTTTGATTGAAGAAAAATTGCTTAAGATTGATGAGTTGGCTAGGAACGTTGATAGAATTTCTCTTGATGTTGATTCTTTGAAACTTAGATCTACTGCACCTAAGCATGATATCAATGAGTCTCTCAAAGCCATGAGAATTTCCATTGATGAGTGCAAAGAAAGAACCGCTAGGATGCGTGCTAAGAAAGATGCCTTTATAAGAGCATGTTCTTCTAGTTCCTATGAAAATAATGATGAAGATCTAAAAGTTATTGATGTGTACCCTATTAAATATTTGTTTTGCAATATGAATCTTGATAATGATGGGACTGAATGTGATCCACCTTTACCTAGAAGGCGTTCCAAGAATTCAGAATTTTTTGATCTTGATGCTAAAATTGATAAAAGTGGGATTGAAGAAATTAAAACCCTGGATGTTGCTAAACCCACTATTATGGATTTCAAGGAATTTAACTATGAAAATTGCTCTTTGATTGATTGTATTTCCTTGTTGCAATCCGTGCTAAATTCTCCTCATGCTTATAGTCAAAATAAAGCGTTTACTAAACATATCATTGATGCCTTGATGCAATCTTATGAAGAAAAACTTGAATTGGAAGTTTCTATCCCTAGAAATCTTTATGATGAGTGGGAACCAACTATTAAAATTAAAATTAAAGATCATGAATGCTATGCTTTATGTGATTTGGGTGCTAGTGTTTCCATGATTCCAAAGACTTTGTGATTTGTTAGGTTTCCGTGATTTTGATGATTGCTCTTTAAACTTGCACCTTGCAGATTCCACTATTAAGAAACATATGGGGAGAATTAATGACGTTCTTATTGTTGCAAATAGGAATTATGTGCCCATAAATTTTATTGTTCTTGACATAGATTGCAATCCTTCATGTCCTATTATTCTTGGTAGACCTTTCCTTAGAACGATTGGTGCAATTATTGTTATGAAGGAAGGAAATATAAGATTCCAATTTCCAATAAGGAAAGGCATGGAACACTTTCCTAGAAAGAAAATTAAATTACCTTATGAATCTATTATGAGAGCCACTTATGGATTGCCTACCAAAGATGGCAATACCTAGATCTATCATTGCTTGTTATGCCTAGCTAGGGGCGTTAAACGATAGCGCTTGTTGGGAGGCAACCCAATTTTATTTTTATTCCTTGCTTTTTGCTCCTATTTAGTAATAAATAATTTATCTAGACTCTATTTTGATTGTGTTTTTTGTTTTTAATTAGTGTTTGTGCCAAGTAGAACCGTTGGGAAGACTTGGGGAAAGTTTTGTTACACTTGCTGTAAAAAAATAGAAACTTTAGCGCTCACGAGAACTACTGCCATTTTTATTTGGAAAGTGCTATTTAGTTAATTATTTTTGAAGATGATTAATAGATAAATTCCTCACGTCCAGAAATTTATTTTAGAATTTTTGAGGTTCCAGATCTTGCGCTAGCTACAGATTACTACAGTATTTTCTGTTTTTGACAGATTCTATTTTTCGTGTGTTGTTTGCTTATTTTGATGAATCTATGGGTAGTAAAATAGTTTATAAACCATAGAGAAGTTGGAATACAGTAGGTATAACACCAATATAAATAAATAATGAGTTCATTACAGTACCTTGAATTGGTCTATTGTTTTCTTTCGCTAACGGAGCTCACGAGATTTTCTACTTTAAGTTTTGTGTTGTGAAGTTTTCAAGTTTTGGGTAAAGATTTGATGGATTATGGAACAAGGAGTGGCAAGAGCCTAAGCTTGGGGATGCCCATTGCAAACCCAAGATAATCTAAGGACACCTAAAAGCCAAAGCTTGGGGATGCCCCGGAAGGCATCCCCTCTTTCGTCTACTTCTATCGGTAATTTTACTTGGAGCTATATTTTTATTCACCACATGATATGTGTTTTGCTTGGAGCGTCTTGTATTATTTGAGTATTTATTTGTTAGTTTACCACAATCATTCTTGTTGTACACACCTTTTGAGAGATCCATACATGATTTGGAATTTGTTAGAATACTCTATGTGCTTCGCTTATATCTTTTGAGTTATATAGTTTTGCTCTAGTACTTCACTTATATCTTTTAGAGCACGGTGGTGGATTTGTTTTATAGAAACTATTGATCTCTCATGCTTCACTTAGATTATTTTGAGAGTCTTAAATAGCATGGTAATTTGCTTAAAATCCTAATATGCTTGGTATACAAGATTAATAATAAAACTTTCTTATGAGTGTGTTGAATACTATGATAAGTTTGATGCTTGATAATTGTTTTGAGATATGAAGATGGTGATATTAAAGTTGTGCTAGTTGAGTAGTTATGAATTTGAGAAATACTTGTGTTAAAGTTTGTGATTCCCGTAGCATGCACGTATGGTGAACCGTTATGTGATGAAGTCGGAGCATGATTTATTTTTTGATTGTCTTCCTTATGAGTGGCGGTCGGGGACGAGTGATCGTCTTTTCCTACCAATCTATCCCCCTAGGAGCATGCACGTAATACTTTGCATTGATAACTTATAGATTTTTGCAATAAGTATATGAGTTCTTTATGACTAATGTTGAGTCCATGGATTATATGCACTCTCACCCTTCCATCATTGCTAGCCTCTCTAATACCGCGCACCTTTCGCCGGTATCATACACCGATCATATACCTTTCTCAAAACAGCCACCATACCTACCTATTATGGCATTTCCATAGCCATTTCGAGATATATTGCCATGCAACTTTCCCCCGTTCCGTTTATTATGACACACTCCATTATTTTCATATTGCTTAGCATGATCATGTAGTCGACATAGTATTTGTGGCAAAGCCACCGTTCATAATTCTTTCATACATGTCACTGATGAGTCATTGCATATCTGGTACACCGCTGGAGGCATTCATATAGAGTCATATTTTGTTCTAAGTATCGAGTTGTGATTGTTGAGTTGTAAGAAAATAAAAGTGTGATGATCATCATTATTAGAGCATTGTCCCAGTAAGGAAAGGATGATGGAGACTATGATTCCCCCACAAGTCGGGATGAGACTCCGGATGAAAAAACGGGGAAGGGGCCAAAAAAAGGAGAAAAGGCCCAAAAAATTGAGAGAAAAAAGAGAGAAGGGGCAATGCTACTATCCTTTTACCACACTTGTGCTTCAAAGTAGCACCATGATATTCATAGTAGAGAGTCTCTCATTTCGTCACTTTCATATACTAGTGGGAAATTTTCATTATAAAACTTGGCTTGTATATTCCAATGATGGGCTTCCTCAAAATGCCCTAGGTCTTCATGAGCAAGCAAGTTGGATGCACACCCACTTAGTTTCTTTTTGAGCTTTCATATACTTATAGCTCTAGTGCATCCGTTGCATGGCAATCCCTACTCACTCACATTGATATCTATTGATGGGCATCTCCATAGCCCGTCGATACGCCTAGTTGATGTGAGACTATCTTCTCCCTTTTTGTCTTCTCCACAACCAATATTCTATTCCACCTATAGTGCTATATCCATGGCTCACGCTCATGTATTGCGTGAAGATTGAAAAAGTTAGAGAACACCAAAAGTATGAAACAATTACTTGGCTTGTCATCGGGGTTGTGCATGATTTAAATATTTTGTGTGGTGAAGATGGAGCATAGCCAGACTATATGATTTTGTAGGGATAACTTTCTTTGGCCATGCTATTTTGAGAAGACATAATTACTTTGTTAGTATACTTGAAGTATTATTATTTTTATGTCAATATTAAACTTTTGTCTTGAATCTTTCGGATCTGAATATCCATACCACAATTAAGAAGAATTACATTAAAATTATGCCAAGTAGCACTCCGCATCAAAAATTCTGTTTTTATCATTTACCTACTCGAGGACGAGCAGGAATTAAGCTTGGGGATGCTTGATACGTCTCCAACGTATCTATAATTTTTGATTGCTCCATGCTATATTATCTACTGTTTTGGACATTATTGGGCTTTATTTTCCACTTTTATATTATTTTTGGGACTAACCTATTAACCGGAGGCCCAACCCAGAATTGTTGATTTTTTGCCTATTTTAGGGTTTTGAAGAAAAGGAATATCAAACGGAGTCCAAACGGAATGAAACCTTCGGGAACGTGATTTTCTCAACGAACGAGACCCAGGAGACTTGGACCCTACGTCAAAACACAAAAGAGGAGGCCACGAGGTAGGGGGCGCGCCTACCCCCCCCCCCCCCAGGCGCGCCCTCCACCCTCGTGTGCCCCCTGTTGCTCCACCGACGTACTCCTTCCTCCTATATATACCTACGTACCCCCAAACGATCAGATACAGAGCGAAAAACCTAATTCCACTGCCGCAATTTTCTGTATCCACGAGATCCCATCTTGGGGCCTGTTCCGGAGCTCCGCCGGAGGGGGCATCGATCACGGAGGGCTTCTACATCAACACCATAACCCCTCCGATGAAGTGTGAGTAGTTTACCTCAGACCTACGGGTCCATAGTTATTAGCTAGATGGCTTCTTCTCTCTTTTTGGATCTCAATACAATGTTCTCCCCCTCTCTTGTGGAGAACTATTCGATGTAATCTTCTTTTTGCGGTGTGTTTGTTGAAACCGATGAATTGTGGGTTTATGATCAAGTCTATCTATGAACAATATTTGAATCTTCTTTGAATTATTTTATGTATGATTGGTTATCTTTGCAAGTCTCTTCAAATTATCAGTTTGGTTTGCCCTACTAGATTGATCTTTCTTGCAATGGGAGAAGTGCTTAGCTTTGGGTTCAATCTTGCGGTGTCCTTTCCTAGTGACAGTAGGGGCAGCAAGGCACGTATTGTATTGTTGCCATCGAGGATAACAAGATGGGGTTTTCATCATATTGCATGAGTTTATCCCTCTACATCATGGCATCTTGCTTAAGGCGTTACTCTGTTTTTAACTTAATACTCTAGATGCATGCTGGATAGCGGTCAATGAGTGGAGTAATAGTAGTAGATGCAGGCAGGAGTCGGTCTACTTGTCTCGGACGTGATGCCTATATACATGATCATACCTAGATATTCTCATAACTATGCTCAATTCTGTCAATTGCTCAACAGTAATTTGTTCACCCACCGTAGAATATGTATGCTCTTGAGAGAAGCCACTAGTGAAACCTATGGCCCCCGGGTCTATCTTTGTCATATTAATCTCCTACTACTTAGTTATTTCCTTTGCTCTTTACTTTGCCTTTATTTTACTTTGCATCTTTATCACAAAAATACCAAAAATATTATCTTATCATATTTATCAGATCTCACTCTCGTAAGTGGCCTTGTAGGGATTGACAACCCCTATTCGCGTTGGTTGCGAGGATTTATTTGTTTTGTGCAGGTACGAGGGACCCGCGCATAGCCTCCTACTGGATTGATACCTTGGTTCTCAAAAACTGAGGGAAATACTTACTCTACTTTGCTGCATCATCCCTTCCTCTTCGGGGAAAACCAACGCAGTGCTCAAGAGGTAGCAGATGCGAGCCCTATTCTGGAACATCCGCGGTTTCGGCCAAGATGGTCACCGCCGCCAACTCATTGAGTACATGCGAACCGAGCGAATTGACATTGTAGCCATTCAAGAAACGGTGCGTACGGAATTCTACCTGTCGGAACTTGAACATCTGAGCTCCGACCTGTTCGCCTGGCACTAGCTCCCTTCTAGTGGGAGTATGGGCCACTCGGGTGGCATCCTCCTAGGTGTGAAGGATGCCACCCTTGAGGTAGGGGGCATGGACCGGGGCGAGTTCTTTGTCAGCGTGGAGGTCTTCAAAAGGGCCTTAAATTTTAAATGGGAGATCATTGCGGTTTATGGTCTGGCCGACCACCGCGGGTCTGAGACCTTCCTCGCTGAGCTCCGAAGGAAGGTTGCGTCGGCCCAGTTTTCAGTAGTAGTGGGCGGCGATTTCAACCTCATCCGGACGGTAGAAGACAAGAGCAATAATTTAGTGAACTTTCCTCGGATGCAATTATTCAATGATTGCATCGCTAATATGGGGCTGCGGGAACTCGATCGTGTCGGGGCCAGGTTCACTTGGACTAACTGCCAAGTTGATCCGACTCACTCGGTCCTCGATCGAGTCTTCGCCTCCCCTGAGTGGGACATTCGGTGTCCCCTAGCATCGCTTCGGGCGATTACGCGGATTGGCTCCGACCACGTTCCCCTTCTCCTCTCTTCAGAGAATGAGCGCCCCCCTCTGTCGCCACGCTTTCGCTTCGAGACCTTCTGGATGCGTCAGCCAGGATTTACTGCCGCGGTGGTCGCCAGGTGGCGCGAGGCGAGGGATGCCCCCCACAGGGCCCTGTCGGCTGTTGATTCTTGGCACTTCTGCGCCAAGCGGTCGCGGAAATTCATGAAAGGGTGGGGGTGCAAACATGGGTCAGGACATTCGTGAGTGGAAGAAGTCCCTCCTTGAGGGTATCCAGGCCCTCGATATGCGGGCCGACGTCGCTGGCCTCTCGGCAGACGAATGTATGCTGAGATATGACTTTGAAGATCAGCTCACGGTCATCTACACTGACGAGGAGGCCTACTGGCGCTTGCGGTGTACGCAGAATTGGGTCCTCAAGGGGACGCTAATACTTCCTACTTCCAGGCTGTTGCTAATGGCCGTAGACGCCGTAACTCCATCCCCCTCTTGTGGGATGGACCGACCCTCCTTCAGCGGCCGGAGGACATCCGGGCACATGTCAATGGCTTCTACAGAGACCTATTCTCTGCCTCCCCTCGGGGAGGTCTTGCACTTGCGCAAGACATTTGGCCTGCCCATTGCCGCGTCTCACCTGCGGATAACGCGACCCTCACGGCCCCATTCTCGGAGGCTGAAGTTTGGGAGGCTATTAAGGGCATGAACCCCTCCTCGGCTCCCGGCCCGGATGGCCTCCCAGTGAAGTTCTTCCAGACCTTCTGGGAGGTGATCAAACCGGAGGTGATGGCCCTATCTGATGAGTTCATGGCTGGGACCATTGACCTCGCCCGACTGAACTATGGTGTAATCACTCTCATCCCTAAGGTGACGGGAGCCTCGAACATCCGGCAATTTTGACCGATTACGGTGATTAATGTCATCTTTCGCATCCTCGCGAAGGGGTACGCCATTAGGGTGGCCCCTATAGCTGACCGGAGCACCCACCCTGATCAGTCGGCCTTCATCCAGGGCCGCTATATCCTTGATGGAGTCTTGGTGTTCCACGAAGCTCTCCATGAGGTGCACGCCAAACACCTCAAGGCAGTCTTCCTGAAACTGGACTTCCACAAGGCATATGACACGGTCAGCTGGACCTTCCTTCGGGAATGTCTGCTTCGGAAGGGCTTTGATGATAGGTGGGTGACCAGAGTGATGCAGATGGTCTCATCAGGCCGCACCGCGGTGAACATTAATGGGGAGATCAGCCCATTCTTCCCCACATTTTGTGGGGTGCGCCAGGGCGACCCCTTCTCCATGTTCCTGTTCAACATGGTTGTAGATGCGCTGGCAGCCATCCTCGATAAGGCCAAGGCGGCGGGTCACATTAAGGGGATTGTCTCACATCTAGTAGGAGGCAATGGGATCTCCCTTCTCCAATGATATCTCGAACCTCAAGTTCCTCTTATTGTGCTTCCAGCAGATGTCCGGCCTTCGGATCAACTTCAACAAGAGTGAGGTTATGGTCTTGGGCTACGCCCAAGATGAGCGACAGAGCATAGCGGATAGGCTTAACTGCCAGCTTGGGTGTTTCCCCACGTCTTATCTGGGGATACCCATTAGTGACACCAGACTTACGGTGGCCGAGCTGCGCCCCACGGTGGGGAAGCTCCAGCACCGGATCGAGCCTTGGCAGGGTCGGTGGCTTTCGAAAGCAGCCCGTACGGTGCTCATTAACTCGTCCCTCTCTAGCCTCCTCTTATTCATCATGAGCTTCTACAGCCTTCCGGAGACTCTACATCACGAGATTGCCACCGTTCAGGGGCGTTTTTTCTGGGCCGGCGAGGGTGATAAGCAGAAGTACCACATGGTCAGGTGGTCTAAGATCTGCAAACCTCGCGACCAGGGCGGCCTCGGGATCATGTCCTCCAAACGCATGAAAATTTCCCTTCTAACTCGGTGGCTCTGGTAGATTAGCAACGGAGATGGTGGCCTGTGGCTACGCATCATTCAGCAGAAATACCTCCGAGGCCAGCCTCTAGCCTTCTGTCAGCGATCTGGGGGCTCCCAGTTCTGGCAATCCATCATTCAGCTCCTCCCTGTCCTCCGAATCGGGATCTCGATCGAGATTGGCTTCGGCACCGCCACGCTGTTCTGGTTCGATCGCTGGACTGGTGACACGCCCCTTGTGGCCCGCTTTCCGGACCTGTTCTCCATCGCGGTTGCCCCGCAGACCTCCGTGGCGACCCCCCCCCCCCCTTATTGACATAGGGCGGCTTGCATTCCGGAGGCCTTTTGGTCCGGATGAGAATGCAGACTGGCAGGAGTTGCTTGACTGTATTGCACTCCATGAGCCAGATCTCACGACTGACGATGACCGCGCTAGATGGCGCCTCGAGCCATCTGGTCAATTCTCCACCAAATCTCTCTACCTGGCCTTCGCCCCCTCGCTTGGCCATGAGGCGCTTTCCTCCATTTGGGAGATTCACCTTCCGTTGAAAATTAGGATCTTCCTGTGGCAATGGATTCGCGGCCGCCTTCCTTCTGGCGCAGAGGTTCTGAAGCGCAATGGCCATGGTGATGGGCGTCGCCCACTCTGTGGGCCTGAATAGGATTCGAACCATATCTTCTTCACCTGCTTGTCCGCGCAGTTCCTATGGAGCTGTTTCGGCGAGATTGTGGGTGGAAGCTGGGACCATACCAACTTCTCCGCTCTCTTTGCCGAACTCCAGGCGACCCCCCCCCCCCCCCCCCCCCGCGCGCGCGTTGCGCCACATTAGGTGGCTGACCATTGGGGTTCTTGCCTGGACGTTGTGGACTGTTAGGAATAAACTTGTGATTCAGCGTACCCCTCTTCGTCATGCTACTGACGCTTTGTTCAAATGGTCTGGTTACTTGCAGCTTTGGCGGCCGCTTAGCCGTCCCAGGGAAAGAGACGCCATCACCTCCATCATCACCCAGCTTCGCGCGATGGCTCTCCGGTTGGCTCCACCGCTTCCCCCGCCACCACTAGAACCAGATTAGTTTGTCGTCTTCTCACCGCCGCCACCGTCGTCCAGGGGTGTTTCGTGTGTGTCTGTGTTGGGTTTGTTATGCTGTGCCCACAACGGAACTTGGGTCTCTTTGTGTTGGATTGTGTGTGGATGCTAGACCCTGTTTGCGGTGGTGTTGTGTTGGTGTGTTGTGTGTTCCGTTGTGACCTGTTACTCTGTGCTTGGTGATTGCTTTATTTATAAAGCGAGGCGAAAGCCTTTTTCGATAATTGCATGTTTTTGATGATGTAAAAAAAATTACTTTTGATGCTCTTACGAAAATCCAAATACAAAAAATAGTAATTGCCTAAAAAACTCATTTAAATATTGGATCAAACCTGTATGCTAATTTCCCCTAACCACCGGTCTCAATTGTACACCCCAATCCACCGCATACCGTCGGTCCGTACCTGCTCCGTCCATCCCCTAAGGATGTGTTTGGTATGAATCATCAAGTGGAATGGAATGTGTCCCACTCGTGCTTGGGCCTCATTCTTGTGTTTGGTAGGAGCTCTACCATTTACTAGAAAATAATTTTTTCGTGATGGCACTAGAAACGAGATTAAAGGTCCTGAAAAACTAAATGAACTTTTGGACGTTGTACAAGACAAGTGGTCAGGGACGCTTTGATCATCAAGTGGCCGATCGAGCTAGGCCGGTTCAAACTAAAGAAGAAGACCAAAGTACATATTGGAGCATGGCATGAGCAATATACACATTTGTGGGCATGCATGCATACGCAGTAAATGCAACTGGGAAAAATATGGTGCATGCGTGCGTGTTGAAGGTGCACTAGAAAGAGAAGAGAGAAGGTCTGCCTTTAACCAACTTTGTTCTAGGTATGCTGGCCACCAGGCTGATTTAGAAGGGAGGAAATTAGGTAGGAACATCAGGTGCCCCTTCCGTGCAATCCAAGGGCCAAAGCTACCTCAGATATTCTTCCTGGCTCAGCCACTACACTGCTACGTGCTACAGGTGCAACTAGGGACGGCAGGCCGTACGTGGTCGACTGCACGGCAAACCAGATCGATCCCATCTCTCTCTCTCTCTCTCTCTCTCTCTGACTTGACTGTCTCTCTCTCTCTCTAGCAGTCACTTTAGAAAAACAGCTATATATGCACCATATAAAGCTAGAGAGACCAAAGTGGAATTCTTTCTTACAAATATAAATATAAATACATATGCTCGTTGGCCTAGCTAAGCGAACCCACTTTTAACCCTGCCATTCAACCTTTCATGGCCTCCTGAGGCCACTCCGGCCTTGCCAAGTTCGGTCACCAGCAAGCTAGAATCCTCTGGTCGCCACATCTCATGCTCCCTCTCCATCTAAATGGTTTGATACGTCAAACATTGTTGAAAGAAACGGGATCCACTTATATATGTTCCCCCCTGCATGTTGAGGTGGAACGCATTGATTCCTGTCATCGACTAACTATAGTACAGTAGCACTACCCTTTGAGCCTTGCCAAGCAATCTGCTTCACAGCATGCATGCTTGTATGCATATGAACCAAGCATTAGTTCCATCTAGAACAAACACACATGCATGCTACTCCTTTTGAGCCAAGATATATGTATAAAACCTTCAGGACATTGATCTCCTTCCAGCTTCCACAATATCTATATTGAAGTCCTTCAGTGCATTGATACGGTCTCCCTACCCGACACTTGGATTGTCGGTGTTTTTTAAAAATATATTGCTTCACATAAAATAATTCATTATAAAAGTGAGTTCGACTGGAGTACTTAAGATATATTGTTGTCTATTCACTATATTGGCATAAAACAAGTATTCTTGAACGCATTTTCGTTTGATTCAATTATACTATCATGACAAATTTGTGCCTGAACCTAAAGTATAATCTGAAGAGATATTTTACAATTTCTAAAACATCGTACATTTATAAAGAGAAGGATCATAGATTTAGGCATGTCTGTATGCATGTGCAACAATCATATGAGAAGAATGGAATTGATCATGCAGGACTTAGTTAATTGGTTAGAATTTTTTGTGGCCCTGCTAACATTGAGATTCCACCACAGAGTTGAGAGCTTGTGGTTGTAAGCGAATGGCATCTGTATATGTTAAGCCAATGGTCCCCACGGATGAATTAGTGCTAATTTCCTCTTCTATATATGGTGAAGACAGTACATGATCATATCACTCTTTTCTCAGCCTATTTAGAGTTCCAGATTGGGTGCACAAATACTATCGTGAGCAAACCAATTAAGAATTAAACCCAACCGACTATTATTCTGGTTTTGATGAGCTTCCATGCATCACTCTTTTCACAATATTGCATATAGTTCTTCAGTTTCTCTTTTCTGGTCATTTCAATGACTGCCAAGACATCCAGACTGAATGTACATGATCACCAGTTCACCGCCATTTGGCAGAAAACAGTTAAACCATCCGACTACCCATGTTGACATTGTTGGTAATACTTTCTTTGACATAGACCTAGTTACGCGTGTCATCCAAATTAATCTGATGTGAATTTCATGACTGAACCTCAATCATCCCATGTATATATGTAAAATATTGCTAAGAATTTCCTTTGCACCTTTTGCCGGGTTCCCAAAAGGAAATTCTGCTGCAACTTGAAGGCATCTTCTAGTACCTATAGAATTGTATTCTGGTAACTAATTAAGACGCCCCTTCGAAGGGCTCATTTGATCCATTATTAGGTGGAAAGTTTTTTTGGTGACATATACCCATCCCATTGATTCAAAGGGGAGTAAGGAGGAAAAAAAAGAGACAAGAACACTATCCTTTGATCTCACTTTCAGATATTTTCGTCCTTGCCGGCAGCACTATATAATCAATTTGACAAGTAAAAAAAGAACAATTTTCTTGTACCAGTTTCCGCCTATTAAGACCCTGATAAGTGTCACACGTGTGGCACGAACACATGACAACTCTGAACGTTTTTTATAACAAGTTTAGTGTCGCGAGAGTGGCAACTTTAGTTGTCAAGCATGACAACTTTCTTTTCAGATGGCAAGTTTCAGTTTTTTCTTAGTTTATTTTTTTCGAATGGCAACTTTAGTTGTAAAAAACATCAGGGCGCGATTGCTTCATGCCACACGTATGACACTTATCATTTCAATTAAATTTGAGGATAGTTCCTCCTACGCTCAACTAATTTAATTCTATACCAGTTTCAAAGAAAAAAACACAGAAGTTATATGATTTACACATATATACCTTTATGTAGAATTTCAATGCACATGAAAAACTCGATGAGGACCTGCAACATCTTTATTTCACTTATGTCTGTGATTTGATTTTAATTTGGCTGCTCTTATTACCATTCTTATGTCCCTCCTATTTCCGCTAATCTACGAAATTCATGTGTGTTTTCAGTTCTCTGTTTTGTACTCCTACATAAACTTCTACCCCTTCGTCCTAAAATAAGTGTCACTATCACTGATTTGGTACATCTTTTACTAACTCTGCACTAATCATCGACACTTTTTTTTACTAACTTTACACTAGTCATCGACACTTATTTTGAACGGAGGGATCATATATGTCATAGTTAGGTGTTTTTCTCTTCTATTTATACGGTTTTGTAAGTCTGCGAATCTAAGAACTCTCAAGATGGGAGGGGATTTGGACACCAGTTAACTAGAGCACGCGCTCTCTCTATCCAAGCATGTATAAAAGCCAACTAATTCCCATATTTTGATATCACAGGATCATTCATGCATGTGTGATGTGTCTTTGTATACGCAGCATGCATGTCACATCCATGGCTGACGTCTATACGTGGTGAAAAGCAGTGGAGCAACCAGAATGGCCACTAGCACCAAGCGCCTACTTTGCAGCCCAGGCAGTATACAATGACGACCTCATGCGCGCGGTAGCTAACTAGCTATAGCTATATAAGCACATGCGTACATGTACTACCCACCAAGCTCTCCATCTGTCGTCTTCTCACTTCGCATGCACTCTGCGCGCGCGATCGAGCCGAGAATGGGCATGGCCGCAACCAACAACAACAACGTGAGCGCGGTGGCGCCGCCGCCGTCGTCCATGTGGACCAGCACGAGCCGGCGCTGGCGCCCGTCCCTCGCGTCGGGCCTCCGCGCCGCCCTGGCCTGCACCATCGTGGGCGTCGTGTCCGTCTACGCGCCGCCGCCTCTGCAGCGCCACCTCACCTTCCCCGCCTTCTCCTACGTCGTGACCGTCATCATCGTCACGGACGCCACCGTGGGCACCGCCCTGCGCGCGACGGCCAGCGCGCTCCACGCCACCGTCATGGGCGCAGTCCCCTCCGTCCTGGCGCTGTGGCTGGCGCACCGCACGGGCGCCGCCGAGTCGGTGCTGGCCACGTCGGCCGTGGTGGCGCTCAGCACGTTCGCGGTGGCGCTGCCGGAGTCGCCGGGCCCCGTGGCGAAGCGGATCGCGCTGGGGCAGATCATCATCATCTACGTGGCCAAGTTCAGGCGAGGGGACCGCACGAGCCACGAGCTGGTGCTGGAGCACCCCGCCAACGTGGTGCTGTGCACGGCGCTGGGGGTGGCGGCCGCCTTGCTGGCGGTGCTGCTCCCGTGCCCGCGGCTGGCCACCCGGGAGGTGGAGGACAAGAGCAGGGCGTACATGGAGACCGCGGCGGAGAGGGTGAGGGTGCTCGTCGACGCGTTCCTCCTCACCGCCAACGACACCGCCTGCGCGGATGATGGCCAGGAAACAGCCGCGGCCTCTGGTAGACGGCGGCGATGGTGCATGGCAGCGTGCATGTCACAGGCCAACCGTCTCGCGTCCGCAAGCGCCGCCCTCCTCCGCCGCATGGCCGCCGTTAAGGTAATTTTGTTTAACGATCGTGCATGAGAATAAGCACAAATCTTTCTTTTTAGCAAAGTGGTCATGCATGTCATGCGTATCATAGATTCATTCATTCATATCTAGTGCTAAATTCCTGCTTGCGTCAGTTGGGTGCATGCTTAGCTACCGAAAGAGCTTGCTAGATGCCAAAAGTAGACCAGCACTATGCACTGGAATGCAGCGCTAGTGCTACCTGGTACTATTGGAGTCCTCGTCAGAAAACGAGTAGTAGTATGACTGGTCTTCGGCAGTTTAATTTGCACGGATCTGGTACGTACACACGATGAACTAAACTTGGATTATCACATGCACGCGTGCAGGGAGATTTGCAGTGGGAGAGAGTGCCAGCAGTGCTCAGGCGGTGGATGCCGCAGCAGGCGGTGGTAGACCACGGCCGCATCGAGATGCCCATCAAGGGAATGGAGATTGCGCTCACCAGCGCTGCCATCGCCGGCAGCAGCCCTATGATCTGCAGCAGCTGGTTGGAGCATATGAGAGACCAGATACGCCTCTCCATGCTCACTACACATCGCCACCACCACTGCAGCAGCATCGCCACCACCAGCGTCGCCATGACCAAGACGACCATCAACAAGCAATCACCATTAATGTTGACAAACGATACGATGACGACGTTGTTGCCGGAGAGGCACGAGGAGCTGTCTCCTTTCCTCTTCCTCTTCTCCATGCATCTCCTCCGTCATGGCACCCTGCAGCAGTTGGCCTCCTCCCATCCGGATCAGACCAAGACTACCAACTGCAAGGTAACTCCGGCAGCGACAAATGCCGAGGATTCGACCGACGATGACGATGTCTTCTACCTGTCCGAAGAAGAGGAGGACGAAGAGGTACAGGCCAGCAGTGGAGAAGAAGAAGAAGGTCAATTGCAAGAACATGGGGCGCCAAATAAGACTGGCCACATGGAGACGACATCCAAGAAGCAGGAGAAGAAGAAAAGCGTGTGGCTGAGGTGGGGGCTGGAATGGGAGAGAGTGGTGACGGCGGCCAAGTGCGCCGTGTCGCTGGGCCTCGCCGTCCTTCTCGGCCTCCTCTTCAACAACGACCACGGCTTCTGGTCCGGCCTCATCGTCGCCACCACCATGACCGCGGGCCGCGACTCCACATGGGCCGTGGCCATCGCGCGTGCCCACGGCACCGCCATCGGTTCCGTCTATGGCGTGCTGGGCTGCCTCCTCTCGCAACAGCCGCACCTCATGGAGCTCCGCTTCCTGGCGCTCCTCCCCTGGATCGTCCTCGCCACCTTCCTCAAGCGTAGCCATGCATACGGCCCTGCCGGCGGTGTTGCTGCCGCGCTGTCCGGCATCATCATTGTGGGACGGAGGTACGACGAGGCGCCCATGGCCTTCACGATCACCAGGCTCGTGGAGACCTTCATTGGCCTGTCCTGCACCGTCGCGACGGACCTCGTGTTCCAGCGCAAGGCAAGGCCGACCGCCAGGGCCAGGGCGCAGCTCCACCGCTGCATCGCCGCGCTGCGGGAGTGCGTGGTTGGACTCACACCGACGTCGTCAGCGAAGCAGCAGCAGCAGCACAAGACGTTGCTGGAGCAGGTGGCGCTGCTGAAGAAGTACGCGGCGGAGGCGGGCAGCGAGCCGAACTTTCTGTGGCTGGCGCCGTTCCCGACCAGCTGCTACGACAAGGTTCATGGCAGCCTGAGCAGGATCACGCAGCTGATTGGGCTCTACCAGAACGCCCGAGCCGTTCTCATCGACAACGCCGGCGGCAGCCGGCAGCTAGGCGCAGACATGAAGCGCTTCCACGGCGCCCTCTCCGCATCCTTGGAGGCACTGCTGGAGGAGGAGGACGTCGACCTTGAGGCCGGCAAAGGAATCTTCTGCGAAGATATGGCGGTGGTCAGGTCCTTCCTCGGCCATGCAAGGGAGGCACTGTCACAGCAGCAACAGCAGGAGGAAGAAGAGCAGTTGGCTGCTGTTTGCCTGGGCTCGATTGGGTTTTGCATGGGTGAGATGATGAAGGAGGCACAGCAGCTGGAGGCTCACATGCTGAACCTCAGCCTCCAACCTAGTCGCTGATGCTGCCTACCTTGTACTATGCTCGATTCTCAACACACAAAAAAGTACTATGCTCATGTACATCTTACTATCAATGCACTGCATTGTTCAACGAAAAGAAAAACACTCATCCACTACTATCAACAGACAGCAAATGTAACACTTGTGATCACCCTTTATAAAAATCTCATCTTAGTCCAACCATCTCAACTGCTACAACTCAGAGGAAGAGAAAAAAGAGCTACAATGGAACGCACCACCTTGATCATCACACAACAAAGACAGACGCTTCATTTGTCTCACAAATTACAATCTAATAAAATACATGGCCGCATCTTTTCCTACACAAGGTTAATGGCTGTGCGGGATGCAGGCGCGGCAGGGCCCAAGCCATTTAGCTGGTCTGCATCGCTTCCGAGTGGTACTTGTCCAAGTCTGCGTCTAGATCATTGGCAGAAACTGGCTGACTGCCACGCCCTCCCCTCCCTCGCCCACGCCCAACATCACCGCGCCCTCGACCACGCCCAGCAGCACTACGCCCGCCGAATCCACCTCTGCCCCGAGGCCATCCCCGACCACCATCACCGCCCCTTCCACGTCCGCCACTGCAAATATCCAGTACCACTAGATATGTCACTTGCTCAAAATCTTCCAAAAGAATTAGCGCAACACGATTGAAAATGCATATATGACAATGCAAATTGAACAGGGTGATTAATAGAACTAACTTTATTTTGACTCATACTTGTGAGAATCGCTAATTGAAGTGTAATCTTTTTGACAAGCATATTTGGTTCCTTTGCTAGCCCAAGAAATTTGCAAGGTTAGGAGCTTAGGGGGAGCTAAAAAAAAATCCTTGCTGCCATGGGCAAGGCAAAATATTTGCCTAATCAGCCCTCCCTATGGGCAAAGTCTGCTTGCTCTCCCTTTGGTCATGTTTTGGTCCTGGTCCTGGTCCACGTCCTGGTGCACACGCACGCACTCATTTTAAGCTCCCAAGGCAATAAGGACCAACACATACCCTTGCTTCTCAAAGTTATTGCTCATGTTGGCTAGTTTCGCTTGCCTCAGCCCTCAGATAGCAAGTTGGGCAAATAAACAAAACAATGCTGAACTTGGAGACACAGTAATAATGCATTAGAAGTACCACAACATGCAAGATTTTACTAGAAATGAGGCAGGCAAAGGTAACTCATGCCTTGCTTGCACTTTGGACGATGAAGACGGTCCAATTCCACAAATTGTCAAACTAATGACACGCTAAGTTAGTCACTAACTACACAATACATGAATACCAACCATGTTAATGAATCTTTAACAGCCAGTGGCAGCTGCTTCCTAATTGTGCAAACGCTAATCAACCCAAAGGGTAAGGAACTAAGGATTGTGCTTAGAAGACAGTTTTAGCTTGACAGTAATTTAGACAAGTAACAATTTTAGCAGTAAGAAAATTCAGTAAATGTGATATCTGCTACTAACCTGTAGGAAGGAATGAAGTTTCCTATCGTCGGGGTATTCAAAGTAAAAATAGCAGGTGGTGGTGGTGCCTCAATATTTGTTCCAATGACCTCAATTTTCATAGGTTTGCCGTCAAGCTGCACATTGTTGTACCTCTTTAGAGCAGCTAGAGCATCTGATTTCCTTGAAAATATAACCTCTGCAGTTCCCTGGCGAATGGAGTTACAGTAATGAGGTGATCTGTGAGCACTCAAACTACGTGAAAGGTGTTCAAAGGCAGATACTGCAACAAAGTTGAGATGCGTAAGGGCTAAATAGTAAATACCTTTGATCTTCCACTCTTGTCGTAGTTAATGGAGTACCTCTTGAGATCGCCCACCTCAGCAAAGAGTTCCTGGGCAAATTAAGCAGCATGTTATAGAGTAACTTAAGAGAATCCCCTGGTTGCTCTAAAGGCGTGGAGCTAAATAATTCGGAGCCTTGTCTACTCCCAATGCTTTACGGTGGTATGGTTGGACAGTAAAAGAACAATATGAATAATGGAATTGGATTCCATAGATGGCGTCGAAAAAGAGCTAAATAATTGGTAGCCTTGTCTACTACTTCTTCAGGATGAAGCTGTGGATTGCGATGTTATCCTACTGTAGAAACCAGGTTAAAGGTATGCTGAGATGGGTAACACGCACAGGAGAACAGGGACTGCTATTCCTAGGGTTCTAGGAGGAGGAGGGTCTAGTGGTCTTACCTTGATGTCCTCGTTGGAGACGTTGTAGTCGAGGTTGGAGATGTACAGCTTGGTGCCCGTTTCGACCCCGGTCGGCGGCGCCACCATGGCCATCACCTGGGCGTGGGCATGGGCATGGGCCTGCTGGGCAGCATATGCAAAAGCCGCCGGCGCCTGTGCTCCCCCGACCCCCCGGAAAACAGAAGGCAAGTTTAGATTGAGTGAGCTCCAGATCTCTGAATTAGGAGGAGTAGTTCACCATACCGGGGGCGGGAAGTTGAATTGGTGGTAGGGCGCGGCGGCAGCGCGGGTGGCGGCGCGAGCCTGGAAGCGGCGACCGGCGGGTGCGGGTCCTCCCGACGCCGAGCCCGAGCCCGAGCCCGAGGCCGGATTGCGGCGGCCACGGCCGCGCTGGGAGGAGGACTTGTTCTTGGAGATGAGGTCGTCGAGGGACATGTCCAGGGCGTCCGCCATCTCCCCCAACCCGGAGATAGATTCGCACGGCGGCTGCGGCTGCGGCGGCGGAGGAGGAGGATGGAGTCGTGGGGGAGGAGACGGCAGCGATAATTAATTGGCACACAGGAGAGAGAGAAGAAGAAGAAGCCCGCTCTGCATTGGGCCGGGCCGATCTACTACTACTACCCCTCGAGACGGGCTGGGCTGGGCTTCTAGCAGCGTATGTACCGTGTCATCTTCTTCTTCCTCTTTCCTAGGGGAAGGGAAGGGATAACTTCTCCAGCTTCGCCATTGACAACAATCTATCCGCGATTCAATCAAATAGGAAACAGCAGCAGCAACACCAGCAATCGGCTCCTCGAGAACCAGCGAGGAGGAGGATGAAGTCCTTCAAGAAGGAATTCACCCTGGGTAGGCATGCTACCTCCTCCTTTTCTTTCTGAATTATTATCAGTCTGCTTCTCGTTCGGGCGCTGAATTTTCTGATGGATGGATGCAGAGGAGAGGGCGAATGAGTCGGCCGCCATGATCGCCAAATACCCCGGCAGGATCCCCGTATGCACCTCTCTCTCTCTCTCTCTCTCTCTCTCTCTCTCTACTCGCTGCCCCAAAACTTAATATACTACTCCTAGCTGCTACAGTACTAATTAGGAATAGGGTTCCGGAGTCCCGGGCATACTAGATTCGCGAACGACCTCTTTGATTGATTGAATTGAATTGAACTGAACTGTAATTTGCTTCCTCCTGTACATAGTGTGGTCCTCTGGTCCGGCTCAAAGATATAAGCTTGACAGGTGAGGGGAAAATTGAAATAATTCTACCAAATTAGCTTTTACTTGTCAAGTTTTTCAGTTGTGCTCAATTTCAATGGGGGGTCAGGAAGTTTGTTGGAGCCTGTGTAAACCACAAGGTTAAGTGCTTACCTTGAAATCCATAACCAGGGTGTTTGGAAAAAATAAAATAAAACCCAGATATTTGGATACATGCCTACTATTAAAGGGGAGTTGGTGCATTCTCCTCACCTCCTCCTTTCCCCTACGTTGGATTTTTTCTGTCCATGTCCCCCCTCCTTGGTTTGGAATATTCTAAATCAAAACAGTACTTTCCTTTTCTTGTCCTACTAAAAACCCTGTCCTGCATTAACTCAATCAAATCTTTGCCAAAAGCATGTCCTGCATTAACTCAATCAAATCAAATCTTATCAAAACCTCAACTAAATTAAAACTTTCTTTGCCTTCTCTTATCCATATCCGTATCAATTATTACCAAAATCTCAACTAAATCAAAAAAAATCTTGCCTCCCCGTACACATACTCAAATCGAATTAAATCTTAACAAAATCTATAATATGGTGGATGTAAGGTATGTGTCGGACATGATTTGTGTTGAACCATTAGAATATTTATGGCCCCGTTGCAACTCACGGGCAATTAGCTAGTATGATATA
This sequence comes from Triticum monococcum, assembly GCA_034509565.1. Lineage (NCBI taxonomy): Eukaryota > Viridiplantae > Streptophyta > Magnoliopsida > Poales > Poaceae > Triticum > Triticum monococcum. Next base: position 355,520,038 of record CM067845.1, on the reverse strand, counting down.
GTGAAGCACCAAATTTGAGAACTGCACATCCATGATAGTACTAGCTAATTGCATGTGTGTTACAACGGTGACATACATATTCTAGTGGTTCAACACCAATCGTGTCCGACATATACCTTACACCCACCATATTCTAATGCAAGATTTGATTTGATTGAGTTAATGCGAAAGATTTGATTTGATTGGCCGTGTCCGACATATACATGGAACGATTTGATTTAATTGAGTTATGCAATTATCTCACACCCACCAACGGGGGTGCTGCAAAAGATTTGATTTGATTTGATTGCCTATGTCCGGCATATAGCTGGATTGATTTTATTTGGTTGAGTTAATGCAACTACCTTACACCGACCAACACGGGCCCTGCAAAAGACTTGATTTGATTTAATTCAGTTAATGAAGAATGTGGGAGAGGGGATGCTTCACCAACGGACGTATGACCACCAACTCTCCTTTAACCTCATAAAGATACCACTGTGCAACTGTTCCATTTTATGCACTTCAGTAGTGATAGCTGAACACATATACAGCCCCATAAACTTAGAAACTGCAGTGTGCTTGTGCGAGGTTTTTTTTTTGTCGGCCGGAATTTCTGGTAAAAAAGAATAATGAGCTGCCACTGGGAGGATTTGAACCCATGACCTAGGCGATAGGGATGATTCCAGCTGACCATTGAATCGTCCTCTACTTCTCCTGCAATATATGGTAGAAATGTACTTGTTCTGTCCTTAAAAAAATGAATTCAAAGTTCATTTGAATTTTTTCTGGTAAAATATCTAGATTCCCTGTTACCGTCGGTAACCAGGCCTACCGTTAACCCTCCAATAGGAAAAATATCGATCAGTAAAAAAAACCTAGTTTGTGCTGCTTTTATATGTGTGTTCTTGCTGTCAGAAGAGACTATATGCGTATGGAATTTGATGCCAGGACATCTTTGTTGGTTGTCATGATTTTTTTCATGCTTGGCGACATACTAAATAGACTTTGAGATGATGAATATGGAGAAGTAAAACAAAGTTGCTATTTCTCACCCAACCCACGAGTCATTCTACTCTCCAGAGATTTACTCAAACTGACGGGATTTGAGCAACTTCTAGACTCTGACAAAAAAACATGCATTTCCCTCTCCGTTGTTTCTCTTAATCAAATGTATCTCTGTTTGCATATATGCTGCTCCAACATTATGCTCATGTTTGCATTTGCAGGTGATTGTTGAAAGGTTTTCGAGGAGTAAACTTCCAGAAATGGAGAAGAGGAAGTAAGTGTATCTCAGAGACCAGATATATGCATGATATGTTAAAATTCTATGTACCAGATTGATAATTGCTTGTTTGTGATTGCAGGTACCTGGTTCCGTGTGACATGCCAGTTGGGCAGTTCATTTTCATCCTGCGCTCCAGGTTACATCTGTCTCCAGGGACGGCGCTTTTCGTGTTTGTGCGCAACACCTTGCCCCAGACCGGTGAGATTTAATTCATGCTGGTGTTGCACATAAATCCATCTTTTTGTAAGTTAATACTAATTTGTTAACAATTTTTTCAGCTAACTTGATGGGTAGCGTGTATGATTCGTACAAAGATAAGCAGGATGGCTTCCTCTACATGTGTTACAGCAGCGAGAAGACATTTGGGTGACATCTGCCTGACTGCAATTCAGCGTAGTGCACCCAATCCCAGTGTACATATGTGACATCAGTCTCTTGTTAAATGTTAAGTTGATCAGTAGCAGCCTCTACCACAATCTCTAGTTTATTTTACTTGCACGTTTCATATCTGTATTGCTCCCGGCAAAAAAAAAAAACTGTATTGTTGTATCACCGAAGTAAACTTATTTCCCTGTGCATGATGCTGCTTGCGAAGTCCTTTGGCAAGGATGGGCGTATATATGAATAGAAGTGTTGATTGTGATGAAGTAAACGCCTCCTGCTGAGCTTGTTGACATTACAAAGCTCATGTGCCTACATGCGTCATTGCTTAGCTAACGAGCTCTGTCATCGTCATATTTACATTACACGTTGTCCACTCGTTTCAAAATGAGTTTGCTTGGAGTAGCGATTACTATAAGAGTTGTCTTGGAGACCGTGCACATGCCTACGATGGTCGTCGGCGTGGTAGGACGTGAATGGGGATTTGTAGCCCACGAGTAAGAAATGTGATGGCAATTCTAAAATTGAACTTCAAATGTGGTGGTTTCCTACGATTTTCACTTCAAGACCGGAGTAGGGTAGCCCCTTGGATGGCTGATTTTGTCGGCATGGTATGGACTGAACCTGGATTTACAAAGAAAACATATGAGCTGCAAAACGTTTTATCTTCTAAAATCAGCTTTTGATCTAATACTGATGTCATCGTGGTTGTCCTCTTGGCGTGTGCACTTGTGAATCTCACTTCTATGTGCATCACGTCGCCAACAGCGGGGCCGAGCTGACGCTAGCTCATTATGCTTTTAATTTAACTTTTTTTATATGTAGTGCGAGCATACTAGGATGTGATGGAGTTCCCTTTTCCTCTTTTGAGACACGGAAAGCCGTGGGGGTCGGATGCCATGTATAGGCCGGTCGGCCAACATGCGGTGCATGCACGTCGCCGGGAAGTTAGGACAAGACAACGAAATCGGTGCACTAGGAGGCGATCCATGGATGAAGAAGTGTATAGATATGAGATACGTACTCATCATTGACTAATCTAATCGCGGGAGCCTCGGCTTACCTTAGCGCTGAGCCAATCGTCGACTCATATTTTTATTGTCTTCAGTCAGTCATGTGCCCGCCTTGTCCTCGTGGACAAAGCAGAGCTGCAGAGATTCATACTACATTCATGATTTATAACTTGGAGAAATTTCGACTTCAGTAGAGTCAGCGGCACCATAGGTCAAGCGAGTTTTTTTTATTGAAAAAGAGAGAGAATATATGGTCCGGTTGGCTGGCTGGTTCATCAGCAAAGGAGAAGAGGGTGGTGGCGAGGAAGCTGGCTAGCTGAGCTAGATCGAGGTGATGAGCAAGGTGGAGATGGGTGAGGAGGAACAAGGACAAGATGGTATGGCGGTGGATGATCCGGAGAAGAAGGCGTCGACTGCGAGCGGCAGGCTGCAGCTGCCGCCGTCGTCGTCGTTGAGGGAGGCGCTCGCCTCCACCTCCTCCTTGTCCCTGCGAGAGCAGCACCACGACGAGGAGGCCGAGCTCAAGTGGGCGGCCATCGAGCGGCTGCCCACCTGGGACAGGCTCCACACCTCGCTCCCTCTCAATGCCGACGGCGCTCGTCCGCCGGAGCCGGTGGACGTGCGCCGGCTGGGGGCGGCGGACCGGCGGGAGCTGGTGCACACCCTCATCGCCGACATCCACAAGGACAACCTCCGCCTGCTCCGGCACCAGCGCCGCAGGATGGACAGGGTCGGCGTACGGCAGCCCACGGTGGAGGTGCGGTGGCGGAACCTGCGCGTCCAGGCCGAGTGCCAGGTCGTCGATGGCAAGCCGCTCCCCACGCTCCTCAACTCCGCCGTCTCCACGTTCTCGGTACGTGATTCATTCGTTCATCTCGCGGCTCTGCTCTCCGTCTCGCCACCTGTTCGCTCAAATGCCACGGTTGCCATCTGCAGCTGCTCACCACCATGCTCGGCTTCAACCGTAACCAAGAAAGGATCCACATTCTCAAAGATGTCACCGGCATCCTCAAACCTTCCAGGTGAGCTTCCTTCCTAACTCATCATCAGTATGCAAATGCAACACCAATCTGAATATGTGTGCACATGCAGGATGACCCTTCTCCTTGGACCCCCAGGCTGTGGCAAAACCACCTTTTTGCTAGCACTTGCTGGAAAACTCAAGAAAAATCTCAAGGTATATGGCTATATACTCCGAAGTTCTTTATCGAAAAATATACTCCGCAGCTTAGCTGACACTTATGAGCTCTATGTAGGTTTGAAAGTTCAGGCAGAAACAGAGAAAATACTGTGTGCTGTGTGTTTCAGTACTTCCTTTACTCACATAATAGTATGCATGTGTGGGTGCGTAGGTAACAGGAGAAATTGACTATAATGGTGTCAAGCTGCAAGATTTTGTTCCAGAGAAGACAGCAGCTTATATTGGTCAGTATGATCTTCATGTCCCTGAGATGACTGTCAGGGAGACGCTCGACTTCTCTGCAAGATTCCAGGGCGTTGGCAGCAGAGCAGGTATTTTCCTTTTTCTGTGACCTGGTGAATTAAATGTTTTTTAGGGACAGCAGGCAACTAACTAATTGAAGTAAATTACCAATTCTATCTACTAAACCAAGTGCTCTCAATTTCTTGTACAAAATAGAAATCATGAAGGAAGTCATTAGAAGGGAGAAGGAGGCTGGGATCACCCCTGACCCCAACATAGATACGTACATGAAGGTAAATACTGACCTATTTTGCTATAATGTTGTAACATATCTGAGTGCGCCCACTGGAACCCCTTTCTCTGATAATATAGAATCAAACCTGAAAGCAACATCTTTCTGCCAAGTGCCATCATAATTTTTCATTGAGATTCTTTCCTATTGATTCTTAAGATAAAAACAAAGCATATCATGTGTGTTCAGACCAGTTCAGTTTAGCTACAACATTTATAATTGCTATGCACTTTTTTTATAGGCAATATCTGTGGAAGGTTTAGAAAGAAGCATGCAAACAGACTACATTATGAAGGTAAACAATGTTCAAAGAATAATTCACTGGTTCCAGTGCCCAATGTTTTTCATGTGCATAATCTTTTCTTGCCTCGCAGATAATGGGACTCGACATATGCTCTGATGTACTAGTAGGAGATGCCATGAGAAGAGGTATTTCAGGCGGTGAGAAGAAAAGACTAACCACAGGTGAATCTACGATACATATGACATTTTCACGATGGTTTTATTATCTCGACTATAATCTTGTAAATGATATTTTTGCAAGATAAATAAATAGTTAACTGTGCAATTCATTGACTAAAATTCCTTAACTGCATACCGGGAGATACGCACCTTTTCTGCTGGCTAATTTATTTTGTTGATGCTTTTTGTACTTTATTATTACCATGAAGTAATATGAAGCTCTCGCCACAGCAAAGGTAACAACAGGGTTATGGTAAACAATAAATTTCTGTTGTGATGAAAGCGCACAAGCCTGAACGAATCAACTTAGCATGAGTTTTCTCTACTTTTTAGAATGTAGCTAGTAATGTGTTATATTCAGTTTATGTAATCCCAACCTCAATTTTGGTCTATATAGGATAAATAATAGCATAAATTATTCGATACTGGATGCTTAATTTTTTCCACTTGTAAAAATGTCTTACAAGCAGGAGAGATGATAGTAGGACCATCAAAAGCGCTCTTCATGGATGAAATATCAACTGGGCTGGACAGTTCTACTACCTTCCAAATTGTTTCTTGTCTCCAACAGCTAGCTCATATATCAGAGTCTACCATACTGGTCTCACTCCTTCAACCAGCACCAGAGACTTATGAACTTTTTGATGATATTATCTTGATGGCTGAAGGACAAATCGTTTACCATGGCCATAAGGGCTACATTATGAGTTTCTTTGAATCATGTGGATTTAAATGCCCCAAAAGAAAAGGGAGCGCTGACTTCCTTCAAGAGGTATTTAGGAAAATACTGATTTACATAGTCTGAATTACTCATGTGAAAATAAGCGTCAATAGCATCTAGGAGGTCAGGTAAGCATGTTTCACCTTGACATCTAACAAAGTGTAAGATTTATACCTATAGTTTTGATGTGAATTCAATGAAAGTAAACAACTTATTTGTACTCTTTCTTACAATCATAAGGTAGTCCACTCTTAACAACTTATATATTACATAGGTCCTGTCAAAAAAAGATCAGAAACAATACTGGAGCCGCAATGAAGAAGGATATAATTTTGTTACAGTTGATCAATTCTGTGATAAGTTCAAAGCATCTCAAAGTGGTCAGAATCTTGCTGCGGAGCTTTCGAAGCCGTATGAAGAATCTAAAGGACATAAGAATGCCCTGTCCTTCAGTATCTACTCATTATCCAAGTGGGATCTACTCAAGGCATGTTTTGCACGGGAGCTCCTTCTTATGAAAAGGAATGCCTTCATCTACATATCAAAATCCATTCAGGTAAGCAAGTCGAAGCTATCTCTTGGGGGAAAAAATGTGATTGATGCATGGAAATTTTGTGCCTAGTTTTACAGTATAAATTGTGTTCTAGTCTGTAAATGCAGAATCCTCAAATTACATGCATTATGCGCAGTATTAGTTACCGATCGAAATATTAGCAAAACCTAGAAGCAATGTGATGTAATAAACTTCTTGTGTTACTAAGGAGGTCTGCAGGTCAGAATAAAGCTTTCGCACTAAAAGTTGAGATCTGTGTTACACTTACAACTCTCAAGTGAACTGCAGCATTAATATATATAGTACCTCCTCGGTTCCAAATAACTTGAAGTTTTAGGTTTATCCTAATTCAAACTTCTTTAAGTTCGACCAAGCCTATATGAAAATATACCAACATCGACAACACCAAATTAGTTTCAGTAGATTCATCATAAAATTTATTTTCATTCCATAAAGAAGTTTGACTTAGGACAAACCTCGAACTTCAAATAATTTGGAACGGAGGGAGTAGACAATAAAGGCAAAGATTGATGTCGTATGTATCTCTAGTTGTGTTCAAATGCGAAATATTGTAGGATTAGGCCATTAGGGACTATGCGCTTAACACAGGGTACATGGACTAGCCATCTTGCAGTAGTTTCTTCTACACACTGAGAACATTGAACTCTCGGACCATATAGAAGTCTACAGAAGGAACTTTCCCAGTATGTCAGCATCTTACTCTACATTCAGCTCCTACTCAGTGTGCAACTTCAGGACTTCAAATGCTCTTGTGCTTGTATCATTACCTACACTAGCGCCACAGCTATAGGGTTTTTGGTTACAGTATTACTCCCTCCGTCTCAAAATAAGTGACTCAACTTTCTACTTACTTTGTACTAAAACTAGTACAAAGTTGAGTCACTTATTTTGGGATGGAGGGAGTATTTGTTACAGTTTTCATTATAAAAACCGATGGAATCTACAGCTATGTCATGTTGCACTTTTCTCAACATGCCCTCCATAAGCTAACGTATGTATTTTTGCACTGCAGCTTGGATTACTTGCTGTTATTACTGGGACAGTATTTCTGCGCACACGTATGGGTGTTGACAGAATTCATGCTAACTATTATATGGGTTCACTCTTCTATGCACTCCTGCTGCTGATGGTGAATGGATTCCCTGAGCTTGCCATGGCAATTAACAGACTGCCGGTCTTCTACAAACAGAGAGATGACTACTTCTATCCTGCATGGGCTTATGCAATACCATCTTTTATCCTAAAGATTCCAGTCTCTTTAGTTGAGTCAATAGCTTGGACAACAATATCCTACTACCTGATTGGCTATACCCCGGAAGCATCCAGGTAAAGTTATAATTATGTTGTAGAAACTAATTACCTCGTGGGATGGGAGCACTAATTCCACTACAACAACATTTCCATTGAGGAATTATTACCATTCACCCAACTCGAGTCATTCAGATGCGGAGTATAATCACCCAGTGAAAAATAAAAGATTCTTGCCAGTGAAAATAGTCCAAAATACAACATTTTTTATATTGGTTTTGCTGTGATCTGGTGTACTGTAGTCAAACATGAAAATCCCTTATCTAACACTATATTTACTTTTCTTTTAGACTTTCTTTCAGCAAAACTTAGGTTTTTCAGCTGCAATACTTGCTTTGTGGTAACACGCACGATTCTTGTGTTTAGATTTTTCTGTCAGCTCCTCGTCCTCTTCCTCATCCACACAGTAACTTTATCAATGTTTCGATGTGTGGCCTCATACTGTCAAACAATGGTGGCTGGTTCAGTCGGTGGTACAATGGCATTTCTAGCGACCCTTCTGTTTGGGGGTTTCATAATTCCTCGCTGTAAGACACTCCCTTATTTTCTTCCCACAAAGAGAAAACTCTCCCATTTCATATTGCTAACAAGAGACGAGTCCTAATTTCTTGCAAACGTAGGTTGTCCTCAATTATTAAACAAGCATCGCTAACATTTTCAGTGCCGCATTGCTACAGCATTTATGCCTAATTGGCTAAAGTGGGGATTTTGGCTTTCTCCATTGTCATATGGTGAAATAGGCTTAACTGGAAATGAGTTTTTGGCACAAAGATGGTTGGAGGTACACTTTGGCATACCAAGTATGAATTAATTGAAGAAACATGCAATATCAAAGGACACTAAAATTTCTATGTTGATAGATCAAGATATCTGGTGTAGCACTTGGAAGGAGGATCCTAATGGATCAAGGGCTAGACTTCTCCAGCTATTTTTACTGGATCTCAATTGGAGCATTGCTTGGGTTTACATTGTTGTTCAATGTAGGCTTCGCCATAGGCTTGACCATTAAAAAGGGTAAGTGTGACATGGCCGATATTGCATTAAGCTAAACAACTTAAATACTAGTATAATTTTCTAGTTTAACAGTGTCGCATGAATTGTAAACTCGATTAAGCATATGCTGGAGAAGTAAAACATTGGAAATGGAGCAAAAATAATTCCATTCATAAGAACATTCTGTTTTCTCTGGTTAGATATGCCACCTACTCTGACCTCCTATGAGCCTCTCAGTTCCAGGAACTTCTCGAGCTATTATCTCTCGCAATAAGCTTACCACATTTGATGGAAGAGACCAAGATAACAATGTGGAAAATAGGAGGCCTAAGTTGCAAGCAGAGACTGCTTTGTCTCCAAATAGGACTGGTTAGTTGAATTCTACACCACACAACAGTGTCAACGGAATATAATCTTAATTTGACCTCAATAATTAAATCTTGTGCAGGGAGGATGGTATTGCCTTTCACGCCCCTTATAATATCATTCCAGGATGTCAACTACTATGTAGACACCCCTGCGGTAATTCAAATATAGCTAGAACATCTGTGAAAGCATGACCGGAGAACTTAGAGCCATACCAAGGGCTGACCACTAATAGCTAAGTATTTCTTCATTGCAGGAAATGAGGGAGCATGGTTACATGGAAAAGAAACTACAGCTACTCCACAATATCACAGGAGCATTCCAGCCAGGGGTTCTCTCGGCACTCATGGGGGTTACTGGAGCGGGAAAAACAACACTCCTTGATGTTCTTTCTGGAAGGAAAACTGGTGGTGTTATTGAAGGGGATATAAGAATAGGAGGGTATCCTAAAATTCAGCAGACTTTTGCTAGGATATCAGGCTACTGTGAACAAACTGATGTCCATTCCCCACAGATCACAGTGGGTGAATCGGTTGCATATTCAGCCTGGTTGCGCCTTCCACCAGAAGTTGATGCAAAAGCAAGAAATGTGAGCTATGTTTATCTCTCTTGTTGAAAATACAATATGGTATTGGAGCCAAGAGGTCTCGAGTTCAAGACCCTGCCAATGCAGTACTAAAATTTATATTTGTGGTCTACATCGATCCCATGTCTAAGGTCTAAAGGAGCCTAGATGCGAGAGGGAGTGTTGAAAATACATTGCCTGCCTTACTCGGTTACTCCGTCAGTTTGGACTTTTGGAGTAACTAGTTAGAGCATTAATTCAATATCTCTAACGAAAGTAAAGCTACAAATACGTGAATCCATATGAAAAGAATAAAGGTGTAGTGTACAGGGTTTGCATTCTTGTATTCTAGCCTCATATGTGGTTGGAACAGTTGAGACAAAAATGTGAGCTCACCCGTATTCCTTTCCCTCTCAGGAATTTGTGAACGAAGTTCTTGAAACAATTGAGTTGGACGAAATTAGAGATTCTTTGGTCGGAATACCAGGGGTAAATGGACTATCAACAGAGCAAAGGAAACGGCTCACGATTGCAGTCGAGCTCGTGTCTAACCCCTCGATCATATTTATGGACGAGCCAACATCAGGCTTGGATGCAAGGGCAGCTGCTATTGTCATGCGTGCAGTGAAGAATGTTGCAGACACAGGTCGAACGGTTGTGTGCACCATTCACCAACCAAGTATCGATATATTTGAGGCATTTGATGAGGTAACTACTTTATATATACCCCTCTCCAGGATTCTCATTCTAGGCATCAAGAAATAATTTTTTTTATTACTCCCTCCGTTCGTTTTCATAAGACGTTTTGGACAGCTAGCTTTGAACTGTTTTGGGTACTGTCTGAATTGTCTAAAACGTCTTATAAAAGTGAACAGAGGAAGTAATAGAAATGGTAAATTTCCAGGTATATTTAATCCAGTGTAGATCTATCATATGTAGTATTATAAGGTGATGCATTGGATAAGAATGTCAAAAATCAGTTTTGATTAAATCAAACATGAAGTAACCAAGTGCAATGGAACTGTGAAGCATTTGTTCGCCTTATACTGAAATAATTGGAAGTAACCATGGAATAAGTTAATTATTAGACATGGAATAAAATTGGTTGCTACCTCAGATAGACCCCTTAACACTTTATCGGCAGGAACTGAAAGTTATCAAGCCATACTAACAGGCTACTTAAAGAACCCCAAATTAAGTCCAATACAGAGCCTGCCTCAGACTAAAGTTTTTGAGAAACTAACAGTGATATTCCTGAGTGTTTTTACAGAATGAAACGGTACCTCTGTTTTATTATTTAAATTGATGAAAACAAGCTGACACGTTCGTTCACTGGATAGAAACTCCCACATTAACTGGAGGAAAGAGAAAACTATGTACAGCAGTTATCCTGGTTGTGTTTTAGCAGTGCCAATTAAGTAAAAGAAGATCATGATAGCTGCATATGTTTTAATTTGTGAGTATGAAAGTTCTGTACCAAATGAAACTCTATTTCTGAAAATACATATGTATTTTCTAATGCATAATCGTGTAATCATGTGGGCAATTCAGATAAAGCCTTATATAAGTGAAGTGCCAAGTAATTTAGATGCACTATTAATCATAAATTCATTAACCAAAATAAATCCATATATAAGTGAAGTGCCATATTTACTAATTAGCTTCTCATATGTATCTAGTTGATGCTGATGAAAAGGGGTGGAGAGTTGATCTATGCTGGGCCAGTTGGACACCATTCATGTGAAGTCATCCAGTATTTCCAGGTAATTATTAATCTTAATTTGTCCTTACACAAAAGAACTAAGTACATGCACATATAATTTGTATCGCACATTTATATGTGATGCAAGTCAATTTAAACATATCATTTACCTGACCTAATTATATTTTGTTTGCATCTCTTTCTATTATGTACTATTCTGAACCCATTCTCCAGTCCTCATGATTTTGCAATCTACATAATACATGAAGGGGCAAGCAATATTAATCACAGAAGGCTATACTCAGTTCACCACCTGCTTGTGTTATACAAACTAGTGAAATTATTTTCTTTATTCTTTCTAGGAAATACCTGGGGTTCCCAGTATCAAGGACAAGTACAACCCATCAACATGGATGCTAGAAGTTACTTCTACATCTATGGAACTTCAACTGGGAGTAGATTTTGCACAAATCTACAGGGAATCATCAATGTGCAAGTAAGTCAATTTCGAAGAAGCATTGCTTGTAAAACAGATTGTAAGTTTTGATCAGAATACCTGAGAAAAACAAAACAGGCTTGTGGATCTCAAAAATGAGTTTTGATCAGAATGGAATATAAGCATGGGTTACGATAGCATACTTAACAGACATACCATTTAGTCCTTAAATTTCTTTTAGCGCAATATTCATGCTAACCAGTATGTAAATTTTGTGACCAAAGGGACAAGGACATGCTGGTGAAGCGCTTGAGCATACCAGTTCCTGGTACAAGTGACCTCCATTTCCCAACCCAGTTTCCGCAGAAGTTTCGGGAGCAATTCAAAGCTTGCCTCTGGAAGCAGTGTTTGTCATATTGGAGAACTCCTTCTTACAATCTGGTGCGGATGGTATTCATAACAGTAGCCTGCATTTTCTTTGGTGTGTTATTCTGGCAGAAAGGCAACATCAACCACATGTACGTAAGCCATCTCTTAATTATGCCTCTTAACTGATGCATGTATGATGGAAGCATATGATTGAAGTTGCTTGTTTTGTTTGAGGGTAGAAACGACCAGCAAGGTCTCATCACCATATTGGGGTGCATGTATGGAACCACTCTGTTCAGTGGCATCAACAACTGCCAATCAGTGATGCCTTTTGTCTCCGTTGAACGCTCGGTCGTGTACAGGGAGAGGTTCGCAGGGATGTACTCTCCTTGGGCCTACTCCTTTGCGCAGGTCCTATTAATCACATGAAGATTACTATCTTCAGATAGATTTTATTACTGCTATGTTCAGATATTGACTTATCTTTTTTGGGGATAGGTTGCCATGGAGATACCTTATGTGCTGGTGCAGGTAGTGATCTTCATGTTGATAGCATATCCGATGATAGGGTACGAGTGGACAGCAGCAAAGTTCTTTTGGTTCATGTACACCATGTTGTGCACGCTGTTCTACTTCCTCTACCTGGGAATGATGATTGTGTCGCTCACCCCCAACATCCAAATCGCTTCCATACTTGCATCCATGTTTTACACCCTACAGAACCTCATGTCTGGGTTCATCGTGCCTGCGCCTGTAAGTAAAGCCATCTTAACTCTAGTACTAGTATTAACCATTACAAAATAATGGTGCTTACAAAAAATACATAAACATATGGCAGCAAATACCAAAATGGTGGATATGGCTCTACTACATCTCCCCAATGTCATGGACGCTCAATGTCTTCTTCACCACGCAGTTCGGAGATCACGACGACAGGATGATCGATGTATTTGGAGAGACCAAATCCGTCGCAGCATTCATGAGGGACTACTTTGGTTTTCGCCGTGACCTACTGCCACTGGCAGCGGTGGCCCTGGCAGCATTCCCTGTCCTCTTTGCCGTCCTCTTTGGTTACAACATCTCAAAACTCAACTTCCAAAGGCGATAGACAAACACATTTTCATAGTAGTAAAACAGTAGCACGATATAGAATAGATATTGCAAACACACGTATCACTGTGTGTTAAAATTGAAAGCCCGCTTACCAACACGAAAAGGTCAGTGTATGTACTTTTGTCTAAATGGGATATATAGCAGAACAAAATTCCAGTAGTAGCTAGTATTCGAGAAGATGTGTGATATTGTCGCTAACAGACACTTAGGCACTTTCACTCTAGCCTATCTCATTTATTATTATTGTAAACCATTTGTTATTATTGTGAATATATTTGCAATACAAGTTTTGTAGTGATGAAAAACCACAACGCACAACCCTGACAATTTTCATGAGTAGAATAGAATTGGTATTTTGCTGGGACGGAGGAAAAGCCCACCCCGCTCCGCCCCCGAGTCGCTCCTGCGGGCAACTCCGGGCGGCAACCCTAGCACCGCCGCCCCCAGCTCCTCGCCTCGGCCTCCCCTTCCTCGCCGTCGCCAGTGGCGTCGCCGGCTACAGTGGCGGCTGACATTTTTGGCATCGGCTCCTCTGTAGGCGGTTTGTGTCGGCGTTCGATCCCTCTCCTCGTCGCCTGGGACGCTAATTTCATTGAAGGGTTGGCCCTCTCCCAGCTGCAGTCCATCGCTCGTCTCGTGCCCAGTGCAACAGGACCGATCTCGTCTCGCGCCCAGTGCTGCAGGACGGGTCGATGGAGGCCAGTTTTGGCCGACCTATTGGGTCTCGGCACTAGGGGACACCCAAGGGTGTGGAAGGCGGGGCCTTTCCGCTCGTCTCTTTGGCTGGGGTAGCGGCGGCTCTCGGGTGAGGTGGTGTCAGGGTCTTGGATGCCGGAGCGGCGGCCCTAGTGGTGGTAGCGCGATGCTCATGGGTAGAGCCCGTGGCTCGATGCTGCCCGGTGGTCATGGTCGTGCGGGCGGCTGGTTGCCGGGGTGTGGCATTATATGGTGGTGAGTGTTGGCCAGGGTGAAAACCTGTTCTATCTTGGGATGGGCCGGCGGCGGCGAAGCTCGTTCCCTTCTTGAAGGCGTCGTCGCATCTCTCATTGCTCGTCGTGTTGCTCTAGGGGAAACTCTGATCCTCGGATCGGGCGGCGGCGACGCACCGGTGTCGTAACCTTCCTGAAGGCGCCGCCTTGGAGCCCATAGTTCGTCGAATGCGGCTTCATCTCCTCACGGTAGCGTTAGTGCTAGGGATGATGTTGCTGCGCTCAGCGCCTTTGTATCCTACCTTGGGTGTGTGCGTGTGTTGTGGTCACGTGCGTTTGTACCGGGTTGTTGTTGATCGTTGCTTTATATATAAAGCGGGGCGAAAGCCTTTTTCGATAATAGAATTGGTATCAGCTAATTTGAAGATTTTTATTGAATCTATTATTAGCCATACAGTTTGAGCTTAGATGCATCAAAGATGTGTGGTAATCACTCAAATTATTAAATATTCTTTTTGTTGTATGTGTGGCCCATATGGCCGAGGCCCATATAGCCATGTGGTTGGCTGACCTAGTGTGAAGATAGAAGGGGATCGTACAGTGTGTGAGGAGAAACATGAGAGACACTATCGCTGATGCTCTTGGATCGCTTCTCCTGCAAACTCAAAATGGTATCAGAGCCAGGTTGTGGTGGCGGTCCTGGACGTCAGTAGGTCACCGGCGAGGCGGCGGAGGGCCGGCGGGGATTCGGTGGCTACACACGTCCTGCGCATGCGCACCCAACACAAGTATGCGGGCGAGCAGCGGCATGGCTGTGCGAGAGGTGGAGCTGTTGATGTTGTGCAGCAGGAGGAGGAAGCTGAGGAGCGGCTTGGTCTCTACTGGAGAGTGGGGTGTGATGTGGTTGCTGCTCCGCGGGCTGCGGTACTACGGGAGGAGAAAAGGAGAAGGGCAGCTGCTTGTTGTGCATGTGTGTGCAGGGGACCGGGAGTCGGAGAGCTGCTCTGGGGGTCGGCAACTGTTGGAGGCCGAGATCCTCTACTCGTCTGCAGCTATTGCTACCTCTTGAGCACTTGCGTTGGTTTTCCCTTGAAGAGGAAAGGGTGATGTAGCAGAGTAGCGTAAGTATTTCCCTCAGTTTTTGAGAACCAAGGTATCAATCCAGTAGGAGGCTACGCGCGAGTCCCTCACACCTGCACAAAACAAATAAATCCTCGCAACCAACGCGATAAAGGGTTGTCAAGCCCTACACGGTCACTTACGAGAGTGAGATCTGATAGATATGATAAGATAATATTTTTGGTATTTTTATGATAAAGATGCAAAGTAAAATAAAAGGCAATGAAAATAACTAAGTGTTGGAAGATTAATATGATGGAAGATAGACCCGGGGGGCATAGGTTTCACTAGTAGCTTCTCTCAAGAGCATAAGTATTTTACGGTGGGTGAACAAATTACTGTTGAGCAATTGACAGAATTGAGCATAGTTATGAGAATATCTAGGTATGATCACGTATATAGACATCACGTCCAAGACAAGTAGACTAACTCCTGCCTGCATCTACTACTATTACTTCACACATCGACCGCTATCCAGCATGCATCTAGAGTATTAAGTTCAAGAGAACAGAGTAACGCTTTAAGCAAGATGACATGATGTAGAGGGATAAAATCATGCAATATGATGAAAACCCCATCTTGTTATCCTCGATGGCAACAATACAATACGTGCCTTGCTGCCCCTACTGTCACTGGGAAAGGACACCGCAAGGTTGAACCCAAAGCTAAGCACTTCTCCCATTGCAAGAAAGATCAATCTAGTAGGCCAAACCAAACTGATAATTCGAAGAGACTTGCAAAGATAACCAATCATACATAAAGGAATTTAGAGAAGATTCAAATATTGTTCATAGATAAACTTGATCATAAACCCACAATTCATCGGTCTCAACAAACACACCGCAAAAAGAAGATTACATCGAATAGTTCTCCACAAGAGAGGGGGAGAACATTGTATTGAGATCCAAAAAGAGAGAAGAGGCCATCTAGCTAATAACTATGGACCCGAAGGTCTGAAGTAAACTACTCAAACTTCATCGGATAGGCTATAGTGTTAATGTAGAAGCCCTTCGTGATTGATGCCCCCTCCGGCGGAGCTCCGGAACAAGCCCCAAGATGGGATCTCGTGGATACAGAAAGTTACGGCGGTGGAATTAGGGTTTTGGCTCCGTATCTGATCGTTTGGGGGTGCGTAGGTATATATAGGAGGAAGAAGTACGTCGGTGGAGCAACAGGGGGCCCGCGAGGGTGGAGGGCGCACCGGGGGGGGGGGGGGGGGTAGGCGCGCCCCCTACCTCATGGCCTCCCTGTTGATTGCTTGACGTGGGGTCCAAATCTCCTGAATCTTGTTCGTTCCAAAAATCACGTTCCCGAAGGTTTCATTCCCTTTGGACTCCGTTTGATATTCTTTTCTAGCGAAACCCTAAAACAAGCAAAAAAACAACAATTCTGGGCTGGGCCTCCGGTTAATAGGTTAGTCCCAAAAATAATATAAAAATGTATAATAAAGCCCAATAATGTTTAAAACAGGATATAATATAGCATGGAGCAATCAAAAATTATAGATACGTTGGAGACGTATGTAACGCCCCATATGTAACCTTCCCGAATTGTACTCCAACTCTTGCCGTTTCCGGCATTAAGTTATATTTAATTCTCGGGTTCGGGTCTTTGTCTCCGTGTGTTGCCGTGATGGCCTCTTCTCGGCGGAGTCCGGGAAGTGGACACGGCGTTGGAGTTATGTTTGCGTAGTCTGCTCTATTTAGTTTTTCCGCTCGTGCTTTGCCTTCTCTTCTCGCTCTCCTTTGCGAATAAGTTAGCCACCATATATGCTAGTCGCTTGCTGCAGCTCCACTCACATTACCCCCTTTCCTACCTATTAAGCTTAAATAGTCTTGATCGCGAGGGTGCGAGATTGCTGAGTCCTTTGTGGCTCACAGATTACTATTACACCAGATGCAGGGACCGATGATACTTCTCCGGATGGCGCGCTCGAGCTGAAGTGGGAGTACGATGAGGACTCTCAGCGATACTATGTTTCTTTTCCTGATGATCAGTAGTGGTGCCTATTCGGGGTTCGATTCAGGGATTAGTCGCTTGTTGGGGGTCTTTTCTATTTTGGCGCCGTAGTCGGGCCATGAGTGTTTGTATGATGGATGTTATTTATGTACTTTGATGTGACGTGGCGAGTGTAAGCCAACTATTATTATTATCCCCCCTTTATGTTATATATGTACTTGGGTTGTGTAATGATTCCCGACTTGTGACATTGCTTTCAATGCGCCTATGTCTCTAAGTCGTGCCTCGACACGTGGGAGACATAGCCGCATCGAGGGCGTTATAAGTTGGTAATCAGAGCCTTCCCCGACCTTAGGAGCCCCATTGCTTGATCGTTCTAGCAGCCGAGTTGTGTCTAGAAAAATGTTTTGAGTCCTTAGGAATTATATATCGGAGAGCTTAGGAATTCTTTTTACTTCCCAGTCTCCTCATCGCTCTGGTAAGGCATCCTGGCGTAGAGTTTTGACTCTTCTCTTCTCAAATTTCACTAAAAAATTTTTTTTAGGATCACGCGAGTATCTTAGTTTTGTTCCGATGGCTTATGATGAGAATACTGTCTTGGTGCCTCCTGTCAGGGGTTTAGTGGAAGTGTCCCGGGGAGTTGAGCTCTGAGGTGTTGTCATCATAATTCTATCGTTGCAATTCTGGTATACTTGAGATATGTGCGCGACATCGGAAATCTCCTTTATGCAGTTCGTTGGTGAGATAACCTCGACGCCACCCAGTACTGGGGCGGGAGTTCGGGAGTATCGCCATAACTTGTATAACGGATGCTTTTCGAAGGTTGAGATAGATGGTTTCCGAAGGTTTCTTGGTTATGTGTTGAAGGATGGATGCAGCTGGATGTAGGATTTTCTAGCTTGGGTGAGATATTATGCTTCCCCTGTATCCTCAACACCTGATTGCATAACCGGAAAGTTTCGGGAATTTCATAGGTGGGAATTCAAGTAGCCTTAGGATATCTTTCCAACAGATGTGTGATATGAAATTGGGGTTCGACGTCTAGTGGTTCGCCTATTCACGGTCGATTTTACAGTGGCTTCGTTGTGTCTTAAAGAGTCCTTGGCTATGCTGACTCGGGGACGCTTCGTATGTCATGTGCACTGCCTTGTACATGATGGTGATGTACGGTCGAGCCCGTGTAGGTCCTACCACGAACACTTCGGACGAAATTTCTATCATGTGATTGTTCTGGCTTATTCCGCAAGCCAACCCTTTGTTTTATTTCAAGTTGTGGTATTCGTTCTTCTTCGACGTCATATGTTGATTCCATCCCTCGTTGATGTACCTCTTCTACCTGATTCTTCGTGGCTTCGCAATTTAGGAATATGTGACCACTTCAAGAGAAGTGCATTCGTTCATTTCGTTCGGATGTGAAGACTTATGTTGCAATTTTCATTCCGTTGGTTTCACCTTCATTATTTTTCTCTATTTGTGTGCTAACGGTGGTCAACCTCTTCAGGATGGCTCCCGCTAAGAGCACCAGTCAGAACCAGAATCAAGATCCTCCGCCACCTCTGCCTCCTCCGGAAGCATGGCAGGCTGTGATGGCTGCTACTAATGCAAATACTCAGCTGATCATGCAAATCATCCAAGAGCGGAATCAAAGCAGTCAAGCGAATCAAGGCAACAACCAGAACCAGTTTGCAACTCTGCATCAGTTCCTCGCAAATGGTCCAAAGACGTTCAGCAACTGCGTTGAGGCTACCGATGCTGATGATTGGTTAGTCGATCTGGGCAAGCATTTTGAATGTAGCAACGTTAGACCTGAAGATTTCGTCAAGTTCGCGTCTTTCCAGCTCAAGGATCAGGCCGCGGAGTGGTTTCAGCAGTACCGGGATTCCAGAGGTGGACGTTTGATCACTTGGGATGATTTCCGTCGTGACTTCCGAGCTCATCACATTCCTCAAAGTGTGACTGAAAGCAAATGTGAAGAATTCCGCAATCTGAAGCAAGGCTCTTTGTCTGTCTATGACTACAACAAGTTGTTCCAGAAGCTCGCCCGTTTTGCCAAGCAGGATGTTCCTGATGAGAAGAGCATGATCTATCAGTTCAGGGGTGGTCTTCGTGAAGAAATTCAGCTCGCTCTTGTCCTCTTCGAGCCGCTGAGATACGATGAGTTCTACAACATGGCACTGAAGCAAGAGGCTGCTCAGCTCAGGTGTGATGCTTCCAGGAAGCGAGTCAGAGACACTACGTCTTCGTCCTCTACTCAAGTGGCCAAGCAGCAGAAGTATTGGCTTCCTCCTCCTCCGTTCCGTCAGCCGTATCAGCAGAAGAGCAAAGGTGGCAGTGGTTCATCCCACCCACCCAACCCAGGCTTTCAGAACAAGACTTCGTCTCAAGCTTCAAGATCGAGTGCTCCGTACCACCGTCCGCTTTCTGAGGTCACGTGCAACAAGTGCCAACAGAAGGGTCACTACGCCAACAAGTGTTTCAACCAGAGGCGTCTTCCTCCTCCTCCTCCCGTCAGATCGGCAAGTACAGCTGTGGTCAAGCATAATCCCAAGCACGCCAAGGTCAATATGGTGAATGCAGCTCAAGCAGAGGATTCGTCAGATGTGATCATGGGTAACCTTCCTGTTAATGATATTCTTGCAAAAGTTCTTTTTGACATGGGTGCATCGCATTGTTTCATGTCAAGATCTTTTGTTTCCAAGCATGACTTTGTTTCAAAGATGTTGGGTAAACCTATGGGAGTGGTTTCTCCGGCTAAGTCTATGAGGGCTACGTCAATAGTCCCGGATGTTTCTATCATGTTGGGTGATTTCAAGTTCTTGGATTCTCCAATGGTTCTTGGCAATTCTGATATCGACCTCATTCTTGGGATGGACTGGCTCTCTAAACACAAGGCTCACCTTGATTGTGCAGCCAGGCAGATTCAACTGACTCATTCCTCTGAAGATGTCATTGTTTTTGCTGCTCGGGATAATACCATCCGGTTATTCTCTCTCAATGAAAAGGGTGAATTGGATGCTATTTCGCAGATTCCGGTTGTTTGTGAGTATCAAGATGTCTTCCCTGAAGAACTCCCAGGCATGCCTCCAAACCGGCCTGTTGAATTCGTTATTGAACTTGAGCCCGGTACGGAACCGGTGTGCAAACGGCCTTACAAGCTCGGCCCCGAAGAGTTGAAGGAGTTGAAGAAACAGCTCGATGTGCAAGAAAGGATGGGTCTCATTCGGCCTAGTAATTCTCCATGGGGTTGTGGTGTTCTTTTTGTGAAGAAGAAGGATGGAACGGACCGACTTTGTGTTGATTATCGTCCATTGAACAAGAAGACCATAAAGAACAAATACCACTTCCCAACATTAATGAGCTGTTCGAACAACTCAAGGGTGCCCAAGTATTCTCCAAGCTTGATCTCCGTATGGGTTATCATCAAATTCGCATTCGTGAACAAGATATTCCAAAGACGGCGTTCAGAACAAGCTATGGGTCATATGAATACACTGTTATGTCTTTTGGCCTCGCCAATGCTCCTCCGATGTTCTCACGCATGATGAACTTCATCTTCAACCCCTACACCAACGACTTTGTTTTGGTCTATCTCGATGATATCCTGGTTTTCTCGAAGAACAAGAAAGATCATGCCAAGCATTTGCGTTTGGTTCTTGACAAGCTAAGGGAACATCAATTCTATGCCAAGTTCTCCAAGTGTGAGTTTTGGCTCGATGAGGTTCTTTATCTTGGCCATATTATCTCTGCCAAGGGCATTTCCGTGGATCCTGAGAAGGTGTCTGCAATCGTTAATTGGGAACCTCCTCAGAATGTGAAGCAACTCCGTAGCTTCCTCAGTCTTGCAAGTTATTGCCGAAGATTCGTTGAAAACTTCTCCAAGATCGTGAAGCCTCTCTCAAATCTTCTTCAGAAGCACGTCAAGTACGTTTGGTCTCCGGAGTGTGATGTTGCTTTCAACGCTTTGAAAGAGAAATTGATCACTGCTCCAGTTCTAACTCCGCCTGATGAAACCAAGCTGTACGAGGTCTTTTGTGATGCCTCTCTCCAAGGTCTCGGTGCAGTACTGATGCAAGAGAAGAAAGTTGTTGCTTATACCTCTCGCCAGTTGAAGCCAAATGAGAAGAACTACCCCACTCATGATCTTGAGTTGGCGGCAGTTGTGCACGCATTGTTGACTTGGAGACATCTTCTCTTGGGAAGGAAAGTGGACATTTTCACTGATCACAAGAGTCTCAAGTACATCTTCACTCAGCTTAATCTCAACCTCAGGCAGACTCGATGGGTCGAAATGATTCAAGAGTACAATCCGAGTATCGAGTATACTCCAGGCAAGGCTAATGTGATTGCTGACGCCTTGAGCAGAAAAGCATATTGCAACAGTCTGATTCTCAAGCCTTATCAACCCGAGCTTTGTGAAGCTTTCCGCAAACTTAATCTGCAAGTTGTTCCTCAAGGTTTCCTCGCCAACCTTCAGGTTTCTCCTACCTTGGAAGACCAGATTCGCCAAGCCCAGCTTCTTGATGCTATGGTGAAAAAGGTGAAGATTGGTATTGCAAAGAGTCAGTCCAAGTACAAGTGCTACCGACTTGATGACAAGGACACTCTCTTCTTCGAGGATCGAATTGTTGTGCCCAAAGGTGAACTTCGTAAAGTGATCATGAATGAGGCTCACAACTCTCTCCTCTCCATCCACCCTGGGAGCACGAATATGTATCAAGACCTGAAGCAAACTTATTGGTGGACTCGAATGAAGCGCGAGATCGCTCAATTCGTGAATGAATGTGATGTCTGCAGAAGAGTGAAAGCAGAACACCAAAGGCCAGCAGGTCTCCTCCAACCTCTCGCCATTCCAGAATGGAAGTTTGACCACATTGAAATGGACTTCGTGACTGGGTTTCCTAAGTCCAAGCGTGGCAATGATGCTATATTCGTTGTCATCGACAAGCTCACCAAAGTGGCTCATTTCCTGCCTATCAAAGAGTCAATCACTGCAGCTCAATTGGCGGAGCTCTACACCTCTCGCATTGTCTCTTTGCATGGTATTCCTCAAGTGATATCTTCAGACCGTGGCAGCATCTTTACCTCCAAGTTCTGGGATTCTTTTCAGAAGGCCATGGGCACCAGCATTCGCTTCAGCACTGCTTTCCACCCTCAAACAAGCGGTCAAGTCGAGCGTGTCAACCAGATTCTTGAAGATATGCTCAGGGCTTGTGTTATCTCCTTCGGCATGAAGTGGGAGGATTGTCTTCCTTATGCTGAATTCTCGTACAACAACAGTTTCCAAGCAAGTTCCAGCAAGGCCCCTTTGAAATTCTGTATGGTAGGAAGTGCCGTACACCTCTCAACTGGTCTGAAACCGGTGAACGTCACCTGCTGGGTAATGACCTGATCACAGAGGCAGAAGAAATGTGCAAGGTCATTCGTGATAACCTCAAAGCAGCCCAATCTCGTCAGAAGAGCTACTACGACAGCAAGCACCGTGATTTGGCCTTCGAGATCGGAGATCATGTCTACCTACGCGTCTCTCCTATGAAAGGGACTCGTCGCTTCGGTATCAAAGGGAAGCTTGCCCCCAGATATGTCGGGCCTTTCAAGATCGTCAGCAAGAGAGGCGACCTCGCCTATCAACTCGAGCTTCCTGCAACCTTTGCCAATGTTCATGATGTGTTCCACGTCTCGCAACTCCGAAAGTGCTTCAAGACGCCTGAGCGCACCGTCAACTTCGAGGACATTGAGCTCCAAGAAGATCTCTCCTACCGTGAGCACCCAGTTGCAATCCTTGAAGAGACTGAATGCAGAACTCGCAACAAGTCAATCAAGTTTCTCAAAGTTAAGTGGTCACACCATTCCGACCGTGAAGCTACCTGGGAACGCGAGGATCACCTCCGTTCTGAATACCCGGAGTTCTTTCAGTCCTAGATCTCGGGACGAGATCTTTTCGTAGTGGTGGAGTGTTGTAACGCCCCATATGTAACCTTCCCGAATTGTACTCCAACTCTTGCCGTTTCCGGCATTAAGTTATATTTAATTCTCGGGTTCGGGTCTTTGTCTCCGTGTGTTGCCGTGATGGCCTCTTCTCGGCGGAGTCTGGGAAGTGGACACGGCGTTGGAGTTATGTTTGCGTAGTCTGCTCTATTTAGTTTTTCCGCTCGTGCTTTGCCTTCTCTTCTCGCTCTCCTTTGCGAATAAGTTAGCCACCATATATGCTAGTCGCTTGCTGCAGCTCCACTCACATTACCCCCCTTTCCTACCTATTAAGCTTAAATAGCCTTGATCGCGAGGGTGCGAGATTGCTGAGTCCTTTGTGGCTCACAGATTACTATTACACCAGATGCAGGGACCGATGATACTTCTCCGGATGGCGCGCTCGAGCTGAAGTGGGAGTACGACAAGGACTCTCAGCGATACTATGTTTCTTTTCCTGATGATCAGTAGTGGTGCCTATTCGGGGTTCGATTCAGGGATTAGTCGCTTGTTGGGGGTCTTTTCTATTTTGGCGCCGTAGTCGGGCCATGAGTGTTTGTATGATGGATGTTATTTATGTACTTTGATGTGACGTGGCGAGTGTAAGCCAACTATTATTATTATCCCCCCTTTATGTTATATATGTACTTGGGTTGTGTAATGATTCCCGACTTGCGACATTGCTTTCAATGCGCCTATGTCTCTAAGTCATGCCTCGACACGTGGGAGACATAGCCGCATCGAGGGCGTTATAATGTATCAAGCATCCCCAAGCTTAATTCCTGCTCGTCCTCGAGTAGGTAAATGATGAAAACAGAATTTTTGATGTGGAATGCTACTTGCCATATTTTCAATGTAATTCTTCTCAATTGTGGCATGAATATTCAGATCCGAAAGATTCAAAATAAAAATTTAATATTGACATAGAAATAATAATACTTCAAGCATACTAACTAAGCAATTATGTCTTCTCAAAATAACATGGCCAAAGAAAGTTATCCCTACAAAATCATATAGTCTGGTTATGCTCTATCTTCACCACACAAAGTATTTAAATCACGCACAACCCCGATGACAAGCCAAGCAATTGTTTCATACTTTTGGTGTTCTCAAAAATTTTCAATCTTCACGCAATACATGAGCGTGAGCCATGGACATAGCACTATAGGTGGAATAGAATGGTGGTTGTGGAGAAGACAAAAAGGGAGAAGATAGTCTCACATCAATTAGGCGTATCAACGGGCTATGGAGATGCCCATCAATAGATATCAATGTGAGTGAGTAGGGATTGCCATGCAACAGATGCACTAGAGCTATAAGTATATGAAAGCTCAAAAAAGAAATTAAGTGGGTGTGCATCCAACTCGCTTGCTCACGAAGACCTAGGGCATTTTGAGGAAGCCCATCATTGGAATATACAAGCCAAGTTCTATAAAGAAAAATTCCCACTAGTATATGAAAGTGATAACATAGGAGACTCTCTATCATGAAGATCATGGTGCTACTTTGAAGCGCAAGTGTGGTAAAGGATAGTAGCATTCTCCCTTCTCTTTTTTTTTCTCTCATTTTTTTATTTGGGCTTTTTTATTTTCTTTTTTTGGCCTCTTTTTTTTCGTTCGGAGTCTCATCCCGACTTGTGGGGGAATCATAGTCTCCATCATCCTTTCCTCACTGGGACAATGCTCTAATAATGATGATCATCACACTTTTATTTTCTTACAACTCAAGAATTACAACTCGATACTTAGAACAAGATATGACTCTATATGAATGCCTCCGGCGGTGTACCGGGATATGCAATGACTCATGAGTGACATGTATGAAAAAATTATGAACAGTGGCTTTTCCACAAATACAATTTCAACTACATGATCATGCAAAGCAATATGACAATGATGAAGTGTGTCATAATAAACGGAACGGTGGAAAGTTGCATGGCAATATACTCCCTTCGTCCAAAAATACTTGTCATCGAAATGGACAAAAGGGGATGTATCTAGACGTATTTTAGTTCTAGAGACATCCCTTTTTATCCATTTTGATGACAAGTATTTTCGAACGGAGGGAGTATCTCGGAATGGCTATGGAAATGCCATGATAGGTAGGTATGGTGTCTGTTTTGAGGAAGGTATATGGTGGGTGTATGATACCGGCGAAAGGTGCGCGGTATTAGAGAGGCTAGCAAAGGTGGAAGGGTGAGAGTGCATATGATCCATGGACTCAACATTAGTCATAAAGAACTCATATACTTATTGCAAAAATCTACAAGTTATCAAAGCAAAGTATTACGCGCATGCTCCTAGGGGGATAGATTGGTAGAAAAAGACCATCGCTCGTCCCCGACCGCCACTCATAAGGAAGACAATCAATAAATAAATCATGCTCCGACTTCATCACATAACGGTTCACCATACGTGCATGCTACGGGAATCACAAACTTTAACACAATTATTTATCAAATTCACAACTACTCAACTAGCACGACTCTAATATCACCATCTCCATATCTCAAAACAATTATCAAGTATCAAACTTCTCATAGTATTCAACACACTCATAAGAGAATTTTTATTATTAATCTTGAATGCCTAACATAATTAAAGCAAATTACCATGCTGTTTTGAAGGACTCTCAAAATAATCTAAGTGAAGCATGAGAGAACAATAGTTTCTATAAAACAAATCCACCACCGTGCTCTAAAATATATAAGTGAAGAACTAGAGCAAAAACTATATAACTCAAAATATATAAGTGTAGTACATAGAGTATTCTAATAATTTTCGAATCATGTGTGTCTCCCTCAAAAGGTGTGTACAGCAAAGATAATTGTGGTAAACTAAAAAGCAAAGACTCAAATCATACAAGACGCTCCAAGCAAAACACATATCATGTGGTGAATAAAAATATAGCTCCAAGTAAAGTTACCGATGAAAGTAGATGAAAGAGGGGATGCCTTCCGGGGCATCCCCAAGCTTTGGCTTTTTGGTGTCCTTAGATTATCTTGGGGGTGCCATGGGCATCCCTAAGCTTAGGCTCTTGCCACTCCATCAAATCCTTACCCAAAACTTGAAAACTTCACAACACAAAACTTAAAAGTAGAAAATCTCGTGAGCTCCGTTAGCGAAAGAAAACAAAAGACCACTTCAAGGTACTGTAATGAACTCATTATTTATTTGTAGTGGTGTTAAACCTACTCTATTCCAACTTATCTATGGTTTATAAACTATTTTACTAGCCATAGATTCATCAAAATAAGCAAACAACACACGAAAAACAGAATCTGTCAAAAACAGAACAGTATGTAGTAATCTGTAGCTAGCACAAGATCTGGAACCCCAACAATTCTAAAATAAATTTCTGGACGTGGGTAATTTATATATTAATCATCTGAAAAAAGAATTAACTAAATATCACTTTCCAAATAAAAATGGCAGCAGTTCTCGTGAGCGCTAAAGTTTCTGTTTTTTACAGCAAGATTAACAAGACTTTCCCCAAGTCTTCCCAACGGTTCTACTTGGCACAAACACTAATTAAACAAAAAAACACAACCAAAACATAGGATAGATAAATTATTTATTACTAAACAGGATAAAAAAAAGAAAGGAATAAAAATAAAATTGGGTTGCCTCCCAACAAGCGCTATCATTTAACGCCCCTAGTTAGGCATAAAAAGCAAGGATAGATCTAGGTGTTGCCATCTTTGGTAGGCAATCCATAAGTGGCTCTCATAATAGATTCATAAGGTAATTTAATTTTCTTTCTAGGAAGTGTTTCATGCCTTTCCTTAACGGAAATTGGAATCTAATATTTCCTTCCTTCATATCAATAATTGCACCAATCGTTCTAAGGAAAGGTCTACCAAGAATAATAGGACATGAAGGATTGCAATCTATGTCAAGAACAATAAAATCTACGGGCACATAGTTCCTATTTGCAACAATAAGAACATCATTACTTCTTCCCATAGGTTTCTTAATAGTGGAATCCGCAAGGTGCAAGTTTAAAGAGCAATCATCAAAATCACGGAAACCTAACAAATCACACAAAGTCTTTGGAATCGTGGAAACACTAGGACCCAAATCACACAAAGCATAGCATTCATGACCTTTAATTTTAATTTTAATAGTTGGTTCCCACTCATCATAAAGATTTCTAGGGATAGAAACTTCCAACTCAAGTTTTTCTTCATAAGATTGCATCAAAGCATCAACGATATGTTTGATAAAAGCTTTATTTTGGCTATAAGCATGAGGAGAATTTAGCACGGAATGCAACAAGGAAATACAATCTACCAAAGAGCAGCTATCATAATTAAATTCCTTGAAATCCAAAATAGTAGGTTCATTAACATCTAGAGTTTTAATCTCTTCAATCTCACTTTTATCAAGTTTAGCATCAAGATCTAAAAACTCTGAATTTTTGGAACACCTTCTAGGTAAAGGTGGATCATATTCAGTCCGATCATTATCAAGATTCATATTGCAAAACAAAGATTTAATAGGGGACACATCAATAACTTTTAGATCTTCATCTATATTATCATGGAAACTAGAAGAACACGCTCTTATAAAGGAATCTTTCTTAGCACGCATCCTAGCGGTTCTTTCTTTGCACTCATCAATGGAAATTCTTATGGCTTTGAGAGACTCATTGATATCATGCTTAGGAGGAATAGATCTAAGTTTCAAAGAGTCAACATCAAGAGAAATTCTATCAACGTTCCTAGCCAACTCATCAATCTTAAACATTTTTTCTTCAATCAAAGCATTGAAATTCTTTTGCGAAGTAATAAATTCTTTAATATTAGATTCAAAATCAGAGGGCATCTTATTATAGTTTCCATAAGAATTTTGTAGGAATTACCATAATTATTAGAGAATCACTAGGATACGGCCTAGGATTAAAGTTTCCTCTATACGCGTTGTTACCAAAATTATTCCTACCAACAAAATTCACATCCATAGATTCATTATTATTCTCAATCAAAGTAGACAAAGGTATATCATTAGGATCAGAAGAAACACTTTTATTATCAAATAATTTCATGAGTTCATCCATCTTTCCACTCAAAACATTAATTTCTTCTACCGCATGCACTTTCTTATTAGTAGATCTTTCAGTGTGCCATTGAGAATAATTAACCATAATATTATCTAGGAGTTTAGTAGCTTCTCCTAAAGTGATTTCCATAAAAGTGCCCCCCGCGGCCGAATCTAAAAGATTTCTAGAAGCAAAATTCAATCTGGAATAAAAAATTTGTATAATCATCCACAAATTCAAACCATGTGTTGAGCAATTACGTATCATTAATTTCATTCTCTCCCAAGCTTGTGCAACATGTTCATGATCAACTTGCTTAAAATTCATAATATCGTTCCTAAGAGAGATGATCTTAGCAGGAGGAAAATACTTAGAGATAAAAGCATCTTTGCACTTATTCCAAGAATCAATACTATTTTTAGGCAAAGACGAAAACCAAGGTTTAGCACAATCTCTAAGCGAAAAAGGAAATAGCTTTAATTTAATGATATCATTATCCACATATTTCTTCTTTTTCATATCACACAAATCAACGAAGTGATACGTCTCCAACGTATCTATAATTTTTTATTGCTCCATGCTATATTATCTACTGTTTTGGACATTATTGGGCTTTAATATCCACTTTTATATTATTTTTGGGACTAACCTATTAACCGGAGGCCCAACCCAGAATTGCAGTTTTCTGCCTGAGGGTTTCGAAGAAAAGGAATATCAAACGGAATGAAACCTTCGGGAATGTGATTTTTAGGAAGATTATGATCCGCGAGACTTGAACCCTACGTCAAGAAAGAAAAGAGGAGGCCACGAGGTAGGGGGCGCGCCTGCCTGCCCCAGGCGTGCCCTCCACCCTCGTGGGCCCCCTGTTGCTCCACCGACGTACTCCTTCCTCTTATATATACCTACGTACCCCCAAACGATCAGATACGGGGCCAAAAACCTAATTCCACCTCCACAACTTTCTGTATCCACAAGATCCCATCTTGGGGCCTATTCCGGAGCTCCAACGGAGGGGGCATCGATCACGAAGTGCTTCTACATCAACACCATAGCCCCTCCGATGAAGTGTGAGTAGTTTACTTCAGACCTACGAGTCCATAGTTAGTAGCTTGATGGCTTCTTCTCTCTTTTTGGATCTCAATACAATGTTCTCCCCCTCTCTTGTGGAGAACTATTCATGTAATCTTCTATTTGCGGTGTGTTTGTTGAGGCCGATGAATTGTGGGTTTATGATCAAGTCTATCTATGAATAATATTTGAATCTTCTCTGAATTCTTTTATGTATGATTGGTTATCTTTGCAAGTCTCTTCGAATTATCAGTTTGGTTTGGCCTACTAGATTGATCTTTCTTGCAATGGGAGAAGTGCTTAGCTTTGGGTTCAATCTTACGGTGTCCTTTCCCGGTGACAGTAAGGGCAGCAAGGCACGTATTGTATTGTTGCCATCGAGGATAACAAGATGGGGTTTTCTTCATATTGCACGAGTTTATCCCTCTACATCATGGCATCTTGCTTAAGGCGTTACTCTGTTTCTAACTTAATACTCTAGATGCATGCTGGATAGCGGTCAATGAGTGGAGTAATAGTAGTAGATGCAGGCAGGAGTCGGTCTACTTGTCTCGGACGTGATGCCTATATACATGATCATACCTAGATATTCTCATAACTATGCTCAATTCTGTCAATTGCTCAACAGTAATTTGTTCACCCAGCGTAGAATACTTATGCTCTTAAGAGAAGCCACTAGCGAAACCTATGGCCCCCGGGTCTATCTCTATCATATTAATCTCCTACTACTTAGTTATTTCCTTTGCTATTTACTTTGCCTTTATTTTACTTTGCATCTTTATCATAAAAATACCAAAAATATTATATTATCATATCTATCAGATCTCACTCTCGTAAGTGGCCTTATAGGGACTGACAACCCCTATTTACGTTGGTTGCGAGGATTTATTTGTTTTGTGCAGGTGCGAGGGACTCGCACGTAGCCTCCTACTGCATTGATACCTTGGTTCTCAAAAACTGAGGGAAATACTTAAGCTACTTTGCTACATCATGCCTTCCTCTTCGGGGAAAACCAACGCAGTGCTCAAGAGGTAGCAAGAAGGATTTCTGGCGCCGTTGCCGGGGAGGTCTACGCAAAAGTCAACATACCAAGTACCCATCACATACCCTTATCTCCCGCATTACATTATTTTTCATTTGCCTCTCGTTTTCCTCTCCCCGACTTCACCCTTGCCGTTTTATTCGCCCTCTCTCTCTCTATCCTCCCTCTCTTTCTCTATTTGCCTCTTTATGCCCGCTTGCTTTTTGTTTGCTTGTGTGTTAGTTTGCTTGCTTGTCACGATGGCTCAAGATAATATTAAATTATGTGACTTTACCAATACCAACAACAATGATTTTATTAGCACTCCGATTGCTCCTCTTACCGATGCTGAATCTTGTGAAATTAATGCCGCTTTGTTGAATCTTGTCATAAAAGATCCGTTTTCCGGCCTTCCTAGTGAAGATGCCGCTACCCATCTAAATAGCTTCGTTGATTTATGTGATATGCAAAAGAAGAAAGATGTGGATAATGATATTGTTAAACTGAAGCTATTTCCTTTTTCGCTTAGAGATCGTGCTAAAGCTTGGTTTTTGTCTTTGCCTAAAAATAGTATTGATTCATGGAATAAGTGCAAAGATGCTTTTATCTCTAAGTATTTTCCTCCCGCTAACATCATTTCTCTTAGAAACGATATTATGAATTTTAAGCAACTTGATCATGAACATGTTGCACAAGCTTGAGAGAGAATGAAATTAATGATACTTAATTGCCCTACTCATGGTTTAAATTTATGGATAATTATACAAAAATTTTATGCCGGATTGAATTTCGCTTCTAGAAATATTTTAGATTCGGCCGCGGGAGGCACTTTTATGTAAATCACTTTAGGAGAAGCTACTAAACTCCTAGATAATATTATGGTTAATTATTCTCAATGGCATACTGAAAGATCTACTAGTAAAAAGGTGCATGCGATAGAAGAAATGAATGTTTTGAGTGGAAAGATGGATGAACTTATGAAATTATTTGCTAATAAGAGTGTTTCTTCTGAACCTAATGACATGCCCTTGTCTACTTTGATTTATAATAATAATGAATCTATGGATGTGAATTTTGTTGGTAGGAACAATTTTGGTAATAACGCGTATAGAGGAAATTTCAACCCTAGGCCTTATCCTAGTAATCCCTCTAATAATTATGGTAATTCCTACAACAATTCTTATGGAAATTATAATAATATGACCTATGATTTTGAATCTAATATTAAAGAATGTATTACTTCGCAAAAGAATTTTAATGCTATGATTGAAGAAAAATTGCTTAAGATTGATGATTTGGCTAGGAACATTGATAGAATTTCTCTTGATGTTGATTCTTTGAAACTTAGATCTATTCCACCTAAGCATGATATCAATGAGTCTCTCAAAGCCATGAGAATTTCCATTGATGATTGCAAAGAAAGAACCGCTAGGATGCGTGCTAAGAAAGATGCCTTTATAAGAGCGTGTTCTTCTAGTTCCTATGAAAATAAAGATGAAGATCTAAAAGTTATTAATGTGTCCCCTATTAAATATTTGTTTTGCAATATGAATCTTGATAATGATGGGACTGAATATGATCCACCTTTACCTAGAAGGTGTTCCAAGAATTCAGAATTTGTTGATCTTGATGCTAAATTTGATAAAAGTGGGATTGAAGAAATTAAAACCCTAGATGTTGCTAAACCCACTATTATGGATTTCAAGGAATTTAACTATGAAAATTGCTATTTGATTGATTGTATTTCCTTGTTGCAATCCGTGCTAAATTCTCCTCACGCTTATAGTCAAAATAAAGTGTTTACTAAACATATCGTTAATGCCTTGATGCAATCTTATGAAGAAAAACTTGAATTGGAAGTTTCTATCCCTAGAAAACTTTATGATGAGTGGGAACCAACTATTAAAATTAAAATTAAATATCATGAATGCTATGCTTTATGTGATTTGGGTGCTAGTGTTTCCACGATTCCAAAGACTTTGTGTGATTTGTTAGGTTTCCCTGATTTTGATGATTGCTCTCTAAATTTACACCTTGCGGATTCCACTATTAAGAAACCTATGGGAAGAATTAATTATGTTCTTATTGTTGCAAATAGGAATTATGTGCCCGTAGATTTTATTGTTCTTGACATAGATTGCAATCCTTCATGTCCTATTATTCTTGGTAGACCTTTCCTTAGAACGATTGGTGGAATTATTGATATGAAGGAAGGAAATATTAGATTCCAATTTCCATTAAGGAAAGGCATGGAACAATTTCCTAGAAAGAAAATTAAATTACCTTATGAATCTATTATGAGAGCCACTTATGGATTGCCTACCAAAGATGGCAATACCTAGATATATTCTTGCTTGTTATGCCTAGCTAGGGGCGTTAAACGATGGCACTTGTTGGGAGGCAACCCAATTTTATTTTTATTCCTTGCTTTTTGCTCCTTTTAATAATAAATAATTTATCTAGCCTCTGTTTTGGTTGTGTTTTTTGTGTTTAATTAGTGTTTGTGCCAAGTAGAACCGTTGGGAAATTTGGGGAAAGTCTTGTTAAACTTGCTGTAAAAAACAGAAATTTTAGCGCTCACGAGAACTGCTATCATTTTTATTTGGAAAGTGATATTTAGTTAATTATTTTTGCAGATGATTAATAGATAAATTCCTCATGTCCACAAATTTATTTTAGAATTTTTGGGGCTCCAGATCTTGCGCTAGCTACAGATTACTACAGACTTCTATTTTTGACAGATTCTGTTTTTCGTGTGTTGTTTGCTTATTTTGATGAATCTATGGCTAGTAAAATAGTTTATAAACCATAGAGAAGTTGAAATACAGTAGGTATAACACCAATATAAATAAATAATGAGTTAATTACAGTACCTTGAAGTGGTCTTTTATTTTCTTTCGCTAACGGAGCTCACAAGATTCTCTTCTTTAAATTTTGTGTTGTGAAGTTTTCATGTTTTGGGTAAAGATTTGATGGATTATGGAACAAGGAGTGGAAAGAGCCTAAGCTTGGGGATGCCCATGGAACCCCCAAGATAATCTAAGGACACCTAAAAGCCAAAGCTTGGGGATGCCCCGGAAGGCATCCCCTCTTTCGTCTACTTCTATCGGTAACTTTACTTGGAGCTATATTTTTATTCACCACATGATATGTGTTTTGCTTGGAGCGTCTTGTATGATTTGAGTCTTTTCTTGTTAGTTTAACACAAACATCATTGCTGTACACACCTTTTGAGAGATCCATACATGATTTGGAATTTGTTAGAATACTCTATGTGCTTCACTTATATCTTTTGAGTTATATAGTTTTGCTCTAGTACTTCACTTATATCTTTTAGAGCACGATGGTGGATTTGTTTTATAGAAACTATTGATCTCTCATGCTTCACTTAGATTATTTTGAGAGTCTTAATAGCATGGTAATTTGCTTAAAATCCTAATATGCTAGGTATTCAAGATTAGTAAAATTCTCTTATGAGTGTGTTGAATACTATGATAAGTTTGATACTTGATAATTGTTTTGAGATATGGAGATGGTGATATTAAAGTCATGCTAGTTGAGTAATTGTGAATTTGAGAAATACTTGTGTTGAAGTTTGTGATTCCCGTAGCATGCGCGTATGGTGAACCGTTATGTGATGAAGTCGGAGCATGATTTATTTATTGATTGTCTTCCTTATGAGTGGCGGTCGGGGACGAGCGATGGTCTTTTCCTACCAATCTATCCCCCTGGGAGCATGCGCGTAATACTTTGCTTTGATAACCTGTAGATTTTTGCAATAAGTATATGAGTTCTTTATGACTAATGTTGAGTCCATGGATTATACGCACTCTCACCCTTCCACCTTTGCGAGCCTCTCTAATACCGCGCACCTTTCACCGGTATCATACACCCACCATATACCTTCCTCAAAACAGCCACCATACCTACCTATTATGGCATTTCCATAGTCATTCCGAGATATATTGCCATGCAACTTTCCACCGTTCCGTTTATTATGACACACTCCATCATTGTCATATTGCTTAGCATGATCATGTAGTTGACATCGTATTTGTGGCAAAGCCACCATTCATAATTCTTTCATACGTGTCACTCTTGAGTCATTGCATATCCCGGTACACAGCCGGAGGCATTCATATAGAGTCATATTTTGTTCTAAGTATCAAGTTGTAATTGTTGAATTGTAAGAAAAATAAAAGTGTGATGATCATCATTATTAGAGCATTGTCCCAGTGAGGAAAGGATGATGGAGACTATGATTCCCCCACAAGTCGGGATGAGACTCCGGACGAAAAATAAAATAAAATAAAATAAAAAAATATAAATAAAAGAGGCCATAAAGAAGAGAAAAAGGCCCAAATAAAAAATGAGAGAAAAAGAGATAAGGGACAATGCTACTATCCTTTTACCACACTTGTGCTTCAAAGTAGCACCAGGATATTCATAGTAGAGAGTCTCTCATGTTATCACTTTCATATACTAGTGGAAAATTTTCATTATAGAACTTGGCTTGTATATTCCAATGACGGGCTTCCTCAAATTGCCCTAGGTCTTCATGAGCAAGCAAGTTGGATGCACACTGTAACACCCCGAGACCGATGTGCCAGGTGACTTCCAGTTATTCGCGGTTGTTGCCGTGTCATGTGCTTGCGTGTCTTGCATTTCATATCATGTCATCATGTGCATTTCATTTGCATATTTGTTCGTCTCATGCATCCGAGCATTTTCCCCGTTGTCCGTTTCTCAATCCGGCGCTCCCATGTCATCCGGTGTCCCTTTCTACCTCCTTTCGTGTGCGGGTGTTAAACGTTTTCGGATTGGACCGAGACTTGTCATGCAGCCTTGGTTTACTACCGGTAGACCGCCTGTCAAGTTTCGTACCATTTGGATATCGTTTGACACTCCAACGGTTAACCGAGGAACCGAAAATGCCTTGTGTGTGTTGCAGCCCAACACCCCTCCAAAGTGGCCCAAAACCCACCTAAACCTCCTCCATCATCTAGATCGTTCGATCACGATCGCGTGGCCGCAAACCGCACCTCATTTGGAGTCTCCTATCTCCCTCTACCTATATATATGTGATCCCCTCCAAAATCCGCGGACGAAACCCTAGTCCTCTTCCCCTCTCGCCCGCCGAACATGTCCGTCCCGGACGGACGAAATCGCGCCGCCGCCCGCGACGAATCAGCTCGCGCCACGTGGCCTCCCACCACCCGCCGCCGCCGAGGCACGCATGGCCTACAGCTGCCCCCCGGCCTGAAGCGGCGCGCCGCCGCACCTTCCTCCCGCGCCCGACCGCGCCCTGGCTCCCCTCGGCCTCTGCCGGGTCCTCCGCGCCGCCGCCCGCCGGTGTTGACCGCGCCGTCTGAGTCGCTCGGCGCCGCCTCGCTTCACCTCGTCGCCGGCCACTGCGTCCGCGGCCACCTCGCCGCCCGACGCCACCACCGCCCCGGCGAGCTCCTCCTCCTCGACCTTCGAGCTCCGACGGCGTCTCCAGCAGCGAACTCCGACGATCCTCGATCTGCGCGCCGGCCAAATCCAGATCCAGATTCGGATCGGGTTGACTTTCTTCCCGAAACCCTAATTATTTTTGCATTCTTCGCAGCATCATAACTCTGTCACCGTGACTCCGATTCGTGCGTGTAGCATTTGGGGTAGTCTTCTTTTATTCTTGGTTCCGTAGTCGGACCTTGATTGTATTTGGATGTTGTAATGCTTTATTCATGTATTGTGTGAAGTGGCGATTGTAAGCCAACTATGTATCCTTTTCCCTTATGTATTACATGGGTTGTGTGAAGATTACCTGACTTGCGACATTGCTTTCAATGTGGTTATGCCTCTAAGTCGTGCTTCGACACGTGGGAGATATAGCCGCATCGAGGGCGTTATACACACCTACTTAGTTTCTTTTTGAGCTTTCATATACTTATAGCTCTAGTGCATCCGTTGCATGGCAATCCCTACTCACTCTCATTGATATCTATTGATGGGCATCTCCATAGCCCGTTGATATGCCTAGTTGATGTGAGACTATCTTCTCCCTTTTTGTCTTCTCCACAACCACCACTCTATTCCACCTATAGTGTTATATCCATGGCTCACGCTCATGTATTGCGTGAAGATTGAAAAAGTTTTGAGAATGTCAAAAGTATGAAACAATTGCTTGGCTTGTCATCGGGGTTGTGCATGATTTAAATAATTTGTGTGGTGAAGATAGAGCATAGCCAGACTATATGATTTTGTAGGGATAACTTTCTTTAGCCATGTTATTTTGAGAAGACATAATTGCTTTGTTAGTATGCTTGAAGTATTATTATTTTTATGTCAATATGAACTTTTGTCTTGAATCTTTCGGATCTGAATATTCATACCACAATTAATAAGAATTACATTAAAATTATGCCAAGTAGCACTCCGCATCAAAAATTATGTTTTTATCATTTACCTACTCGAGGACGAGCAGGAATTAAGCTTGGGGATGCTTCATATGTCTCCAACGTATCTATAATTTTTGATTGCTCCATGCTATATTATCTACTGTTTTGGACATTATTGGGATTTAATATCCACTTTTATATTATTTTTGGGACTAACCTATTAACCGGAGGCCCAGCCCGGAATTGCTGTTTTTTGCCTGTTTTAGGGTTTCGAATAAAAGGAATATCAAACTGAGTCCAAATGGAATGAACCTTCGGGAACGTGATTTTTAGGAAGATTATGATGACTTGGACCCTACGTCAAGAAAGAAAAGAGGAGGCCACGAGGTAGGGGGGCGCGCCTGCCTACCCCAGGCGCGCCCTCCACCCTCGTGGGCCCCCTGTTGCTCCACCGACGTACTCCTTCCTCCTATATATACCTACGTACCCGCAAACGATCAGATATGGAGCCAAAAACCTAATTCCATCGCCGCAACTTTCTGTATCCACGAGATCCCATCTTGGGGCCTGTTCCGGAGCTCCGGCGAAGGGGGCATCGATCACGGAGGGCTACTACATGAACACCATAGCCCCTCCGATGAAGTGTGAGTAGTTTACTTTAGACCTACGGGTCCATAGTTAGTAGCTTGATGGCTTCTTCTCTCTTTTTGGATCTCAATACAATGTTCTCCCCCTCTCTTGTGGAGAAATATTTGATGTAATCTTCTTTTTGCAGTGTGTTTGTTGAGACCGAGTAATTGTGGGTTTATGATCAAGTCTATCTATGAATAATATTTGAATCTTCTCTGAATTCTTTTATGTATGATTGGTTATCTTTGCAAGTCTCTTCGAATTATCAGTTTGGTTTGGCCTACTAGATTGATCTTTCTTGCAATGGGAGAAGTGCTTAGCTTTGGGTTCAATCTTGCGGTGTCCTTTCCCAGTGACAGTAAGGGCAGCAAGGCATGTATTGTATTGTTGCCATCGAGGATAACAAGATGGGGTTTTCTTCATATTGCATGAGTCTATCCCTCTACATCATGTCATCTTGCTTAAGGCGTTACTCTGTTTCTAACTTAATACTCTAGATGCATGCTGGATAGCGGTCGATGAGTGGAGTAATAGTAGTAGATGCAGGCAGGAGTCGGTCTACTTGTCTCGGACGTGATGCCTATATACATGATCATACCTAGATATTCTCATAACTCTGCTCAATTCTGTCAATTGCTCAATAGTGATTTGTTCACCCACCGTAGAATACTTATGCTCTTGAGAGAAGCCACTAGCGAAACCTATGGCCCCCGGGTCTATGTTCCATCATATACGAGAGTAGCGTAAGTATTTCTCTCAATTTTTGAGAACCAAGCCAAGATAGACCCGGGTGCCATAGATCTCACTAGTGGCTTCTCTCGAGAGCATAAGTATTTTATGGTGGGTGAACAAATTACTATTGAGCAATTGACAGAATTAAGCATAGTTATGATAATATCTAGGTATGATCATGTATATAGGCATCACGTCCGAGACAAGTAGACCGACTCCTGCCTGCATCTACTACTATTACTCCACACATCGACCACTATCCAGCATGCATCTAGAGTATTAAGTTCAAGAGAACAGAGTAACGCTTTAAGCAAGAGGACATGATGTAGAGGTATAAACTCATGCATTATGATGAAAACCCCATCTTGTTATCCTCGATGGAAACAATACAATACGTGCCTTGTTGCCCCTACTGTCACCAGGAAAGGACACCGCAAGATTGAACCCAAAGCTAAGCACTTCTCCCATTGCAAGAAAGATCAACCTAGTAGGCCAAACCAAACTGATAATTCAAAGAGACTTGCAAAGATAACCAATCATACATAAAAGAATTCAGAGAAGATTCAAATATTGTTCATAGATAAACTTGATCATAAACCCATAATTCATCGGTCTCAACAAACACACCGCAAAAAGAAGATTACGTCGAATAGTTATCCACAAGAGAGGGGGAGAACATTGTATTGAGATCCAAAAAGAGAGAAGAAGCCTTCTAGCTAATAACTATGGAACCGATGGTCTGAAGTAAACTACTCACACTTCATCAGAGAGGCTATGTTGTTGATGTAGAAGCCCTCCGTGATTGATGCCCCCTCCGGCGGAGCTCCGGAACAGGCCCCAAGATGGGATCTCGTGGATACAGAAAGCTACGGCGGTGGAATTAGGGTTTTGTCTTTGTATCTGATCGTTTGGGGGTACGTAGGTATATATAGGAGGAAGAAGTACGCCAGTGGAGCAATAGGGGGCCCACGAGGGTGGAGGGCGCACCTGGGGGGGGGGGGGTAGGCGCGCCCCCCTACCTCGTGGCCTCCCTGTTGATTGCTTGACGTAGGGTCCAAGTCTCCTGGATCTTGTTCATTCCAAAAATTACGTTCCCGAAGGTTTCATTATGTTTGGACTCCGTTTGATATTCTTTTCTTGGAAACCCTAAAACAGGCAAAAACATCAATTCTGGGCTGGGCCTCCTGTTAATAGGTTAGTTCCAAAAATAATGTAAAAGTGTATAATAGAGCCCAATAATGTTTTAAACAGGATATAATATATCATGGAGCAATCAAAAATTATAGATACGCTGGAGACGTATCAGCTGTTGCTGCTAGTTATCGTGGAGCTACTGCTAGAGGAGAAGTGCTGATGTGGTTGTTTGCAGAGGAGATCAAGGCTGCGGAGGATGCTTGTTGCTGCTGTTGTTTACAGAGTTTGAGGGAGAAAGATGACATGTGCTGAGGTCAGGGTCATGGACTCAGTGTAGTCGGATGATGGATGTTCATGTGGTGCAGAGGAAGAAGGAAGGCACGTGGGAGTTGAAGTGTTGAGAGGAGGCGGCGATGTAGCTAGGTGTGCCTCAGTGAGCAGAGACTTGGAGGATGCCCTACTCGCCGCCATTCGGGAGGAAGCTGTGTTGCATGCACGTCTGGCATCCGCCGAAGCGTCCTTAGATGTTGCGCGAGCAAGGGTGGCTCGCATGATGTACATGTCAATATTCATCAGGGATGTCAAAGAGGCAATTGCCATCGAGGAGGAGAGGACAAGTTTGGCCCTCTTTATCTGTACTAATAAACATGTCACTGAAAAGGCCGCAATTGCTGCTCATAGGACTGATCCAGAGTGGGTTCTAGACTCTGGTGCTTCTAAACATGTTGCACGATGATCAACTCACTCCCTCTCAAAGTAACACAATATGTACTGCTGACGGAACATCACAACCTATTAAGGGCATTGGGACAGTTCAATGTACACCTTGTTGGGAAACATTGCATGGAAAACAAAAATATTTGTACGCACACACAAGATCTACAAGGAGATGCATAGCAACGAGAGGGGAGAGTGTGTCTACGTACCCTCTTAGACCGTAAGCGGAAGCGTTTGACAACGCGGTTGATGTAGTCGAACTTCTTCATATTCCAACCGATCGAGCACCTAACGTACGACACTCCACATTAAGCCCATACACCTATAGGGGGTGTCCCCTCCTTCTCCTTGGCCCATTAAACCCATAAACCTATTGGGGGGGGGGTGTCCGGAACCCCTTCCCGTGACCCGATGACTACCCGGTGCATCCCGAAACTCTTCCGGTGTCCGAATACCATCGTCCTATATATCAATATTTACCTCTCAACCATTTCGAGACTCCTCATCATGTCTGTGATCTCATTCGGGACTCCGAACAACATTTGGTCACCAAATCATATAACTCATATAACATTATATCGTCAACATACGTTAAGCGTACGGGCCCTACGGGTTCGAGAACTATGTAGAAATGACCGAGACACCTCTCCGGTCAATAACCAATAGCGGAACCTGTATGCCCATATTGGCTCCTACATATTATACAAAGATCGTTATTAGTCGAACCGTTATGACAACATACGTAATTCCCTTTGTCCATTGGTATGTTACTTGCCTGAGATTCGATCGTCGGTATCTTCATACATAGTTTAATATCATTACCGGCAAGTCTCTTTGCTCGTTCCGTAATACATCATCTCGTAACTAACTCCTTAGTCATTTTCTTGCAAGCTTGCTTATGATGTGTGTCGGTGTCAAAATCGACGGATCTTGGGTAGGGGATCCCGAACTGTGCGTCTGAGGTGGATGGTAACAGGAGGCAGGGGACACGATGTTTTACCCAGGTTCGGGCCCTCTTGATGGAGGTAAAACCCTACGTCCTAGTTGATTTATTCTTGATGATATGAGTATTACAAGAGTTGATCTACCACGAGATCGGAGAGGCTAAACCCTAGAAGCTAGCCTATGGTATGATTGTATGTATATATCTATCGACTAGCCTGGCCTCGGTTTATATAATGCACCAGAGGCCTAGGATAACAAGAGTCCTAGCCGAATACGCCGGTGGGGAGGAGTCCTTGTCTTGATCACCAAGTTTTGTAGAATCGTCCATGTATGCGGCAGCTGTCCGAACTGGCCCATGAGTCTATGGCCATGGGGGTCCTTCGCCCAATCTAACAGATCGGGAGATGACGTGGCGAGTACCCCCTAGTCCAGGACACCGTCAGTAGCCCCCTGAACCGGTCTTCAAGTTAGAGACGCTCCTCGATTCTTCCGAACTATTCTTCATCTTCGGTTGTCGGTCTTGGAAACTGGTTCAACAAATATTCCCATCTTCGATCTTGAGGATCGCCAAAATGCATTCGACGAGTTTACACGTCGGGTATCCGAGGAGCCCCTTTAAGTTTCCGGCCTTTATCAATGCCTTGTTATTTTTATGCCACACCTCGGGTTTGAAGTTGTTCCCGGGAGGTAGTGTCCTCTTGCGTCCGAGCTCTAACGCCGGATAGCATTCGAGGTATCTTTTGCAGCCGAGCACTAATGACGGACTACTTCCGAGCTCCAACGCCGGACCGTGTCCAAGCTCCAACGCTGGACTATATCCAAGATGTCATAGATCATCTTGGTCCAAAAATGTTGAAGGAGTTTAGCCGAGCTTAATGCTGGAAATGCCCTCTATGGAGCCAGCCACTAGGGCCCGAGCTTTATGCCGGATTGCTTCCGAGGTGGTGCACCACCCCGACTGTGGGCCGATTTTTTGTCAATATTTTTGATTGGTGCAATTTATTCTCTGCCGAGATATATAGCCAGTAGCCCTCAAGATGTGTATCGGTTTAAAACCCGAGATGCACCTGAAGGATGACATAAGACCGCTGATCCCAGTAGCCGCTGAGACTCAGGTTCATTTGTAAAATCGGCCTGAGGATCAAGTCCTAGCTCGGTAGGATACTTCGGGACGCAAAAAGCGACGTGCTCAGTCCTCGAGACTCAGGTTGGGTGCGGCTGACCGACCTGAGGATCAAAATCTCCTCGGAAACTGTATTGCACTTAAAATTTTCTGCATTGGATAGGCAATGCAGTAGCCCCCGAGACACTGGTCGGGTGGCAACACCAGATCAGGGGATCGATGTGCCCCTTTAATATTTGTAAATAATAAGCCCAAAGCCCAGTAGCCCCCGAGCCTTAATGCGGGTACGGGTGGCCGAATTAAGGATCAATATCCATAGTAAAATCACAAATTATGTGTAATGACTCTATGTATCCAAGTACTTTACGTCATTAATGCTCGGAT
This sequence comes from Triticum monococcum, assembly GCA_034509565.1. NCBI lineage: Eukaryota > Viridiplantae > Streptophyta > Magnoliopsida > Poales > Poaceae > Triticum > Triticum monococcum. The sequence goes on along the minus strand of CM067845.1, from coordinate 355,477,908 downwards.
CCGCATTGTACAAAATTTTGTTGATCGACCATCGGCTTCCACCTCCTCGGCCAGTAGCCGAGAAGTGTTTGTCCTACTTTATAAAGCCTTTATGAGGGCAAAGATTTATGACAAACAAGGCAATATGGCCATATGGTTTTATAAACAAAGGTACGCAGAGAGATATGTTATATTACGGTTTAACATAAGAAATGTCTTCCAAAGAAAATAGTCCCGCTATCGGTTTCTTTCTTTGGGTTGTCATGCTAAGCATGATCATGAAACCTCAACTCTAATGTAAGAAAAAATATCGAGGATTTAGTTTGGGAGGCCAGTTAATAGCCCTCGGTAGTGTTCGGCGACAGTCGAGGTCAAGCCATAAACACTTCGGCCATTGTTATGAGTGGCCCATCATTTAACACAGTCATCGGATCGCTGACCAGTTTACGCTTATTGTGACAGTCAGTTTTCGGCTTTATCCACTGAGGTGCTTAACCGTGTGAGCTGGAAGCACAATCGCAGGGGTTCTCCCATTGCACGCCTAGCCTAACAAAGCGGAACGTAGGAAGCAAGTGCTGGAGCCGGGCAACCCAACTATTGACCGAAGACACAATTCGAAACTGATGCATATATAGCAATATCCGAGAATATTTTTGCCGAATCTATAAAGGTGTCCGACATTGCACTGCGAGACTTGTGCTGAAAACACACAAATAGTTTAAAAGTGCCATAAGCTTGGAAAACCAAAAAACGTCAGTAAAAACTTGACGTCCGAACAAGATCAAGTGTTCGGTGCCAATCCGAAAATTGGTCTTAGAAAAAAGAGTGCTTCTGTCGTGCTTTAACATTACACATCCGATCTCAAGACTTCAAGCGGGTCGGCCTACGGCAGCAGCCTCCTATCCCGAAGGCGGAGTGCTTCTCGTTAGACCAGTTTAGCGAACTAAACTCGAGCGGTCACTAGAGAGAAAATGGGGTATCTGGCTATTTACCACACACTCACGTCGAAAAAGGAGCGATAGAAAAAGACTTTGCAACGACCAAGAAGAAAACACATTTACTATAAAATAGCTCATATAAATTTTAAGAGCCCCCAAGTGACTTGGGTAAAAGATTTTATGTATAATGATTGTATGTACCGAAGTACTTATATCATATCTTTGTTCAACCGAACTTTAAACGCGTCTTAACCGACCGTCGGCCTCTCCCTCTTTGGTCAAGGACTGAAAAGTGTTATGTACTCCACCCATCGAGAATATCGACAGTGTTTCCGATAACCAGGCAACCGGGCCATACGGCTGTAACAGACAAAGCGCGCTCAGGGAACTTATGCTATATTACAGACGAAGTGTAAGAAGCATCTTCGAAGAAAATAGTACCCCCACTGATACCTTTCTTCGGTGCTCATTATTACTATGAGACTTGTGCAATAGATTTTTTGTACTCATGAGTTCCGTTGTGTGCCGACCATGATTGAAAACAATAAGAGCGCTAGCTTTCGGCTTCACCTAGTCTGAGGTCAGAGCTCGGAGGACCCGGTCGTGACAATCGCAGAGGTGGTCCCTTTACTCCCTAGCCGAACAATCGGGAACGTAGGGGTAAGCACAGGAGCCAGGCAACCCAGCTTGCAAATCACTTAAGTCAATATGGTGCATATTGTGGCGTAATACACGAACAAGGAACGAAGCCATACAAGTATAATCATATGCAAGAGGAAAAGCTTCATAAAGGAAGCCCCCAAATAAACGGGGTATTTGAATATGTGTGTCACAAACAAAGTTTGGACAAGGAAATTTTTTACAAGCAACTTTTTCCCAAAAAAGTATAATGCTTGGTCGAACCGAACACAAGTTAAAAATTAAAACTTTGAGCATGAAAGCGACTTAGCTGGTTAATGTGTTCGACATTGATGACGCGGTCCGAGCTTGATGCAGGACGAGGTTCCATCCCCCAAGCCGGTCCCGAGGTGGCGGAGCGGAGAGCTCGACACGCCGAAGTGGTAACATAGCACGGTCAATGCGGACCGGCAGAATGATGCCGAAGTCCCCGGATCATTTTCCTGTGCACAAAAAATAGTGCAAATCGGAGATAATAGTAATAATAATAAAAAATCATTGCATAATAAATAATTTATGCAAAGTGAGTAATAAAAGAAATCTGGCCTGGCTCCAAAGTCAATGTCGATGCAGGGCATCGGCGTGATGCGGCAAAGGTGTGGCAAAGCTTGAATTCATAGGTCGGTCCGAGTTCCGGATGCGGCGTTCGCCGGACTATGTACAGAAACTGACCGAACCACCATGCGACCGTCGTTAATGCGGCCATCATTTGATAGACCTGTGTACAGATGATGGACAAGCCAGTGTAATAATTCCTTGGGAAAAATAAACCCAAACAAGCAAAAAATACTAGGATTAATAGCACCTAGTTTATTTGTTGTAGCAATCCGAAAAAAGGTGATTCCCAAAATTGGGACTCGATCCGCACACCCATTGCCTGATGGACGATCAAGCGACGGTATGGTGATGCTGACCAAGGTTGGCTCGCTAAGGCAAAGCCTCGGTCCAGCTATCATGACGGAGCTGGTCGGCTAGTGACGCCGAAGTCTCCGGAGTAGGTTGATGAAGAGATGGTGAAGCCCCCGGTCCAGCCGAGATGTCGAAGCCTCGATGTCAGCCGATGAGTCGAAGTAGGTCGGCGTGATGGACACGCTTGAAGAAGCAATAGTGCGGCCCTGCCGATGCAGGTCATGACGTGGTCGATGCCGGCTTGATGAAGTGACCGTGCGGCGATGCCGGTATGCCCACTTCATGTAATCTGTGGGGCGGCGATGTTGGTGATGATTTATCCTTCGCGATGCCGAACTCTTATTCGGCTTGCCGAGATGATGATCCGAAGAAGTTGAGCTCGGCTCAATAAAGTGACGACGTGTCTAGCGCAGGTCGGCAGCCTTGGAGCAATATCGTCGGTCTGGTTTGACACCAGCATGATGATGAAGGCGATCTCAGGGGAGGCTTAAAAATTTACGGGCGCATGTTTAAAAACAACGCACAATACCCTAGAAGAGAATTCCTCTAAAAAGGTTGTCCAATGTCACGTTCATAAAGGAACATGAATTTGGGTCGGATCTGTATTCGCGCAGAAAATGGATCCGAAAATTGATCCACTCATCGGAAGGTTCCCGAAGTTTGAACCGTAGGATCAAGCTGAAATTTGGAGGGGTGGTAGATATGGGAATTCCTCAGTAGATGAACGGTTGGATCTTCCAAAGGACCTCCGAGCTAGGCTCTGGAGACCACGCCCTAAAATCGTCCAGATTCCCGTCCAGATTTGATAGGGCTCCGGTATATCGTAGATTGTCGGAGATTCCTCCATCGAAACTCGACGAAATTTTGCATGGCTGTTGTAGACTCAATTCCGCACAATTCCACCAAAGGGATCGTAAAAGCGATGCTCTAAGAGGTGGTGGCAGCGGATACAAGTTTGCTGTTCGGAAAAACAGCACGGGCGCCCGAGGGCAATGTTGACGTTGAGCCCCCGATCTCCATGGATGATTCCTCCATGATCTTGATAGAGATCGGAGTTGATGTTGATGAAGGCTCTCGTCCTAACATGAAGATCGGAGATGGAGCACGGTACTCGGTCGAGCCAAGGTGACCAGTCGAGCCGGCGAAAGATGCCGGCATCACAGTTGACCTGCAAACGAGCCATCGATCCTTTTTGCCGATTACACATCGGAACTCTCAATGAAAGCACCAATGTCGGTGTCAAAACCGGCGGATCTCGGGTAGTGGGTCCTGAACTGTGCGTCCAAGGCGGATGGTAACAGGAGGCAGGGGACACGATGTTTTACCCAGATTCGGGCCCTCTTGATGGAGGTAAAACCCTACGTCCTGCTTGATTTATTCTTGATGATATGAGTATTACAAGAGTTGATCTACCACGAGATCGAAGAGGCTAAACCCTAGAAGCTAGCCTATCGTATGATTGTATGTATATATATATATATATCGACTAGCCTGGCCTCGGTTTATATAATGCACCAGAGGCCTAGGATAACAAGAGTCCTAGCCGAATACGCCGGTGGGGAGGAGTCCTTGTCTTGATCACCAAGTTTTGTAGAATCTTCCATGTATGCGGCAGCTGCCCGAACTGGCCCATGAGTCTACGGCCATGGGGGTCCTCGGCCCAATCTAACAGATTGGGAGATGACGTGGTGAGTACCTCCTAGTCCAGGACACCATCAATGTGTATTACCGAGAGGGTCCAGAGATACCTCTTCGATACTCGGAGTGACAAATCCTAATCTCGATCTATGCCAACTCAACAAACACCTTCAGAGATACCTGTAGAGCATCTTTATGATCACCCAATTATGTTATGACGTTTGATAGCACACAAGGTATTCCTCCGGTATCCGGGAGTTGCATAATCTCATAGTCGGAGGAATATGTATTTGACATGAAGAAAGCAATAACAATTAACTGAACAATCAATATGCTAAGCTAGCGGATGGGTCTTGTCCATCACATTATTCTCCTAATGATGTGATCCCATTATCAAATGACAACACATGTCTATGGTTAGGAAACCTTAACCATCTTTGATCAACGAGCTAGTCTAGTAGAGGCTTACTAGGGACACGATATTTTTTTATGTATTCACACATGTATTTAAGTTTCTGATCAATACAATTCTAGCATGAATAATAAACCTTTATTATGAATAAGAAAATATAAAATAAAAACTTTATTATTGCATCTAGGGCATATTTCATTCACACCTGATATGAAGTTATCTTCAGTCCTACACATGCCATCTTTCCTGGACAATCTGTTGTCTTTTAGTGCTCTAATTGACCAAGTGGACTGTAAGATAACAATTGACAGAGAAATGTGCTTGATTGCATATAGGGCCGATTAGAAGGAGGATGGGGGCTAGAATATGGCATAGGGGACTATGGTACATGGACCGTGAGGGGCTTGGTTAGATGGGCAACCTGATGTTTGCGTCAATTGTGGAAGAAAGAGAGTCTGTGGCGATCGAAGTATCCGGTGAAAACGAGTATTTGGTGAAAATCTGAAAATTCCTATGTCAACCGTTGGATCAATAGCGAACGTCACGGATCACAGGTGGGAGTTATAAATCCACTTAAATGCAAATTATCACATAACCCCCTCTCTCTATTCATCATCAGGTGAATAAGGCTTGATTCTTCGTGAGTTCCTGAGATCAGATTCTTCGATCGAGCGCCGCCAGCGATGCAACCCTTCCCTCAGCCGGCCGCGACTGGCCCTCTGACTGTCGGGATGGGCCTTCCGTCTACCGCGACTCTCCCTCTGCCAACTGCAACTCTCCCTTCCCTGGCCGCGCCTCTCTCACCATGGCTTCCTTTCCACCGACCGTGATGGGGCCTTCGTAGGCTGCGTGTCTCCCTCCATTGGACGTGGCTCACCCTCTGGTAGCCGGGACTCATCCTTCGGAGCACTCGTCACCAATGCTCCCCACAATTTTGAACTCTAACGTGCCGCTGACTCTTCGTACTCATATACAGATAATGGAAAATTTTAAGAATGAATATTATAGTTCTTCCACGAGCTGTACTTTATTTCTAGATGTGAATATTATAGTTCTTTTCAGAGATGTCTAGTTATTTCTTCTGATAGTAATAACTTGAAATTGTTGTCAATTTTGTAACCTAGTAAGCCTTGAATGATGCCTTTGTAAGATGAAGCATGTTGCACACCTAGTTTTTTTAGAAAAGGACGATGACCCACGGTCTCTGCAACTGGGAGATGCATACGGCCACTTTATTAATTATTCTCACAAGACCTTACAAAGCCATACAACAACAAGACTACAGCCACTGTCTAAGCAACAACTGTCGCTACACCTATCCAAATGATGAAGGGGCACAGATAGTCTGGGCCTAATACCAAACAGACATCACAGCCAAACCTAAACATCTAAGACCGGAGGTCCCAACCAGGACGCCTGCCGGGTATGGGGCACCTATGATACGTCTCCAACGTATCTATAATTTTTTTATTGTTCCATTCTATTATATTATCAACCTTGGATGTTTTATATGCATTTATATGCTGTTTTATATGATTTTTGGGACTAACCTATTAACCCAGAGCCCAGTGCCAGTTTCTGTTTTTTCCTTGTTTTAGAGTTTCGCAGAAAAGGAAAATCAAACGGAGTCCAATTGACCTGAAACTTCACGGAACTTATTTTTGCACCAGAAGAAGCCCACAGAGTATCAGAGTTGGACCGGGAGAGTCCCGGGCTGCCCACGAGGGTGGGAGGCGCGCCCACCCCCCTGGGCGCGCCCCCTGCCTCATGGATAGCCCGAAGATCCACCGACGTACTTCTTCCTGCCATATATACCCATATACCCTAAAAACATCCATGAGCATAATAGATCGGGAGTTCCGCCGCCAGAAGCCTCCATAGCCACCGAAAGCCAATCTAAACCCATACCGGTACCCTGCCGGAGGGGGAATCCCTCTTCGGTGGCCATCTTCATCATCCCGTCGCTCTCCATGATGAGGAGGGAGTAGTTCACCCTCGAGGCTGAGGGTATGTACCAATAGCTATGTGTTTGATCTCTCTCTCTCTCTCTCTCTCTCTCGTGTTCTTGATTTGGCACGATCTCGATGTATCACGAGCTTTGCTATTATAGTTGGATCTTATGTTTCTTCTCCCCCTCTACTCTCTTGTAATGGATTGAGTTTTCCCCTTGAAGTAATCTTATCGGATTGAGTCTTTAATGATTTGAGAACACTTGATGTATGTCTTGTCGTGCGTATCTGTGGCGACAATGGGATATCACGTGATTCACTTGATGTACGTTTTGGTGATCAACTTGCGGGTTCCGCCCATGAACCTATGCATAGGGGTTGGCACATGTTTTCGTCTTAATTCTCCGGTAGAAACTTTAGGGCACTCTTTGAGGTTCTATGTTTGTTGAATAGATGAATCTGAGATTGTGTGATGCATATCGTATAATCATATCCACGGATACTTGAGGTGACATTGGAGTATCTAGGTGACAGTAGGGTTTTGGTTGATTTGTGTCTTAAGGTGTTATTCTAGTATGAACTCTAGGGCTGTTTGTGACACCTATAGGAATAGACCAACGGATTGATTGGAAAGAATAACTTTGAGGTGTTTCGTACCCTACCATAATCTCTTCATTTGTTCTCTGCTATTAGTGACTTTGGAGTGACTCTTTGTTGCATGTTGAGGGATAGTTATGTGATCCAATTATGTTATTATTGTTGAGAGGACTTGCACTAGTGAAAGTATGAACCCTAGGCCTTGTTTCCTATCATTGCAATACCATTTATGCTCACTTTTATCATTAGTTACCTTGCTGTTTTTATAATTTCAGATTACAAAAACCTTTATCTACTATCCATATTGCACTTGTATCACCATCTCTTCGCTGAACTAGTGCACCTATACAATTTACCATTGCATCAGGTGTGTTGGGGACACAAGAGACTCTTTGTTATTTTGTTGCAGGGTTGCTTGAGAGAGACCATCTTCATCCTACGCCTCCCACGGATTGATAAATCTTAGGTCATCCACTTGAGGGAAATTTGCTACTGTCCTACAAACCTCTGCACTTGGAGGCCCAACAACGTCTATAAGAAGAAGGTTCTGTAGTAGACATCAAGCTCTTTTCTGGCACCATTGCAGGGGAGGTGAGTGCTTGAAGGTATATCTTTAGATCTTGCAATCGAGTCTTTTAGTTTCTTGTTTTATCACTAGTTTAGTCTATAAAAGAAAACTACAAAAAATGGAATTAAGGGTACCTCATATGCTTCATCTTTTTAATATCTATCATGAAAATAAGGATTCCGATAATTGTGCTCAAGTGCTAGAAGAATAATGCATTAGAATGTTTGGCACTAAATATTTGAATGATGAGCATGATTACAATGTTGTTAGTATGAATTCCTTGAATATCTATGATGTTAATGATATACAAAGCCACAAGCTTGGGGAAGCTATGTTTGATGAAGATGATATTTTTGTCCCCCAAGTTTTGATGAGCAAATTTATTATGATGAAAGCATGCGTCCTATCTATGATGATTATTATGATGACATGTATGCTTTAAAGAATAATGATAACAATGAAACTTGTCATCTTGATTTCAATTTTCAATCCCACTATAGTTACTTTGTTGAGTTTGCTCCCACTACTATTCATGAGAAGAAATTTGCTTATGTGGAGAGTAATAAAAATTCTATGCTTGTAGATCATGAAAGGAATGCTTTAGGTGCTGGTTATATTGTTGAATTCATTCATGACGCTACTGAAAATTATTATGAGGAAGGAATATATGCTTGTAGGAATTGCAATAACATCAAGTTTCCTCTCTATGTGCTTAAAGTTTTGAAGTTATGCTTGTTTTGCCCTCCTATGCTAGTTGATTATTGTTCTCATAAGTTGTTTGCTCACGAAATCCCTATGCATAGGAATGGGGTTAGACTTAAATGTGCTAGTCATATTCATCATGATGCTCTCTTTATGTTTCAATTCTTACCTTTGTGAGCATCATTGAAATTATCATGCCTAGCTACGGGCGTTAAACGATAGCGCTTGTTGGGAGGCAACCCAATTTTATTTTTGTTCCTTGCTTTTTGCTCCTGTTTAGTAATAAATAATTCATCTAGCCTCTATTTATATATGGATTTATGTTTTAATTAGTGTTTGTGCCAAGTAGAACCTTTGGGAACACTTGGGTGAAATCTTTATGATCATGTTGTAAAAAAACAGAAATTTTAGCTCTCACGAGAATTGCTGCCATTTTTATTGGAGAGTGCTATTGTAGCGACCCAACCTGAGATGGTCAAGTCTCTGTGCTTCAGTGTCATCCCTGGATCGGTAATGCTGACACACACACTACTCGAAGGATTTATAACAGAGTAGCAATCACACACTTATTACATCGAATGCCTCAAGAGAGGACTTATTACAATAATAAGGCTTAAGGCCATCTAATGTGATAACAGCGGAAGGCTTGGAAGATAAAGTGAGTCCATCAACTCCAACAGCATAGCTGAGCTGCACGACAACAACCTAACGAACCTTACTCCTCGTCTGAAAAGTTTGCAACATAATACATTGCAGCCCGAAAACGGGTCAGCACATGGAATATGCTGGCAATATAACACAGTAGAGCATAAACAGAATAATGCTATCACTACATGCATATTTGGCTGGTGGAAAGCTCTATGGTTATAGTTTGTGCGAAAAGCCAATTTTTCCCTACAACAAAGGAATAGATTTTAATTTAACTATCATGGTGGTTGAAACATTGAGAAGGTACCCCCAACTCAATCCCAATTAAAGTAATTAACAACCCAACAATATTAATTAAGAGTGATGAGATACATGTGATAACCCAAGTACTAGATACTCAAGACTTGTCCATAACCGGGATACGGCTAACCATGATTAGATTGTACACTCTATAGAGGTTTGCGCACTTTTCCCCACAAGACTCGGTCGCCTTTGTTGAATTTCTCGCGCTGCATGGTGTTTGAGAAACGGATGATCGAGACACAGTCTTTCAGAAACATTAACTCTCTATTCCGGGTAGACCATACCAAACCTACAAAACCCACTACCTGCTGATCCACCTCTTCAAGAGCTTCACGTAACTTACTCAACTATGCTAGAGCCCATAATAGCTTGTGGCTGCACACGGAAGTTTCTAGCATGAATCATCCCAGTTCCCTTCGAACCTGGGTGGCGGTCCATAGGAAGATCACACGGGTACCCCGGGATTTCCAAAAAAATAGACAACATTGGGTTCCCCAGGTGCCTAAATCCACCCAGATGTTTATTTAAGTTGCCACCTTAAGTTGAACCATTATTTAACAATCTCACATCTGTCATGGATTTCACTCAAACCCAAACCACGTCTACGAGCATAGCATAGCAATATAAGCAACACATAGAAGTAACTCCCAAGGTTTGATAGTAACAGGGCAATAGGTTCTACCTCATCAACTACTTCCCAACCCACAAGTTAATGAGATCCTAATCATGCAATGTTTGAGGATTGAATCTAATGCATAAAAACTGGGTATGGAAAGAGTATGATCAAAGTGTTACTTACCTTGCTGACGATCTGCGAATCCTAGGGACTCGTAGTAACACGCTTCGCACTTCGGGAATTCTATCGCAAACAAACAATAGCATACATAAGCAACAAGCAAAGATGCACAATTAAAACTCAAATAAGGGAGGTTGACCAGAAATTTCAACGTAAGAACTCCGGTTTGCAACAAGAATCAAATCAAACGGAGTAATGAAACTCAAACGACGAAAGAAGCAAGATCCGTTTACTAATCTGAACTAAGGTCAAATTTTGCAGTACCAAAATCTTGTTTAAGTTGATTAAACAGAAAGAGGGTCTCGAGACAAAGATCTAGGCGCTTGAATCTCCTGATTCCGACTAATGAGCGAAAAGATAAACAGAAACTAAGATCGGATCAGAAATCGCGACCGGAAATATTCGCAGATAAATCCGATAAAAAGAAAACAGACGAACAGACTAACGAACGAGCGTTCATTAGCTGTAAACAACGGGCAAGACCGGTTCGTTAAAATGAATGTACGGACGAACATCCGCTAACTAGAAGAACCGAGAAAAACCGGCGAACCGATCTAAAAAAAAATGAACTAGGGTTTCTACAAAAAATTGAACGGTTTTTAAAAAAAACCGGTGGCTCGGATCCGGCGCGGCACCTCCGGCGAGGCGGAGTTGGGCAGCGGGGCGGCAGCTCGCGGGGCCCGGCGGCGGTGACGGCAGGCGCGGCAAGCGGCAGCGGCAGTAGGCGCGGGCGGCGGTGGCTAGCGCGGGCGGCGGTGGCTCGGCGGCGGTGGTGGGGGTCGGGGCAGCGCGTATATAAGGAGGGAGGGGGCGGCGATTTGGGGAGGGGGTAAGGCGCGGCAGAGGAGTCCGGCTCGGACTCCTCGTCCGAGTCGGCGGCGGCGGCGGTGCGCGCTACGCGGAGGCGGTGGCGCGGGCGACTGGGCCGGCGACCTTGCTGGGTTTCGACCCAGCCGGCGAAACCCCTCTCTTTTTTTAAATAATTTCGCCGACAGAAATAAAATCATAGAAAATAAAATAAAAATCTAAAAATGCCAAAACAAAATTTTCACCGTCTAAATAAAATATTTACAACGAGATGAACATTTTCTTGGCCCTAAAATGCAATTTTGAAAACGTGCAATTTTTCTAATGCAAATAAAATCAAATAAAAACAAATAAATGATTTTAATATTTTTCCTCCGATATTTCAATTATTTTGGAGAAGTCATATTATCTCCTCTCATATATTTTAATATGAAATATTTTTCGGAGAGAAAAATAATTAGAATCAAAATCCTCGTTTCATTATTTGATAAAAATCAAATATGAAAACCGGGAAATCCCCAACTCTCTCCGAGGGTCCTTGAGTTGCTTAGGATTTCGAGGATTGCGGAGCGAAAATGCAATAAAATATGATATGCAAGAATGACCTATGTATAACATTCCAAATTGAAAATTTGGGATCTTACAAACCTAGCCCCCTTAAGATGAATCTCGCCCTCGAGATTCGGGTTGGCTAGAAAATAGGTGCGGGTGGTCCTTGCGAAGATCATCCTCTCATTCCTAGGTGGCTTCATCCTCGGTATGGTGGCTCCACTGAACTTTGCAAAACTTGATAACCTTACTGCGGGTGACTCGGCTGGCAAACTCCAGAATCTTAACTAGCTTCTCCTCATAAGTCAAATCACTATCCAACTGAATCGACTCCAAGGATACTGTATCTCTTAACGGTATATCGGCCATCTCAGCATGACACTTCTTCAATTGTGAAACGTGAAATACATCGTGTACTCCCGACAATCCCTCAGGTAACTCCAACTTGTAAGCAACTTCTCCCATCCGTTCCAAAATACGATACGGTCCTACAAATCTCGGGGCTAACTTTCCCTTAACTCCAAAACGTTTCACTCCTCGCAAGGGTGATACTCGCAGATATGCTTTATCTCCCATTTCATAGGTTACCTCCTTGCGTTTCAAGTCTGCGTAACTCTTTTGCCTAGACTGAGCAATCTTTAATCTATCACGAATTAGTTTAACTTTCTCTTCAGTCTCCTTGATCAAGTCTGGTGCAAACAACTGTCGGTCTCCTACCTCATCCCACATCAACGGCGTTCTGCACCTTCGTCCATACAGGGCTTCAAACGGTGCCATCTTCAAACTGGCTTGGTAGCTATTGTTGTATGAGAACTCTGCGTAAGGCAAATTGTCATCCCAACTAGATCCATAATCTAGCGCACAGGCTCTCAGCATATCTTCCAGTATCTGGTTGACTCTCTTTGTCTGTCCATCCGTCTGCGGGTGAAATGCTGTACTGAACTCCAATCTCGTTCCCAAAGTCTGGTGTAACTGATGCCAAAACTTTGAAGTAAACTGTGTTCCTCTATCTGATACGATGGTCCTCGGAACTCCATGCAGACATACGATCCTGGACATATAGATCTTGGCAAATTTCGCACTCATATAGGTGGTTTTCACTGGGATAAAGTGAGCCACTTTGGTCAAGCGATCAACTACTACCCATATCGAATCATATCCTGCTTTGGTCCTGGGCAATCCGGTGATAAAGTCCATGCCAAGTTTATCCCACTTCCATTCGGGTATTGGCATAGGCTGCAACAGTCCTGCTAGCTTCTGATGCTCTGCTTTTACTCTCTGACATACATCACATACGGCTACATATTCGGCAATATCCTTCTTCATACCAGTCCACCAGAAACGTTCCTTCAAATCCAAATACATCTTGGTGTTTCTGGGGTGTACCAAGTATGGTGAGTCATGAGCCTCCTGAAGTACTAACTTCCTGATCTCTGGGTCATTGGGCACATAAACGCGGTCCTCAAACCATAAGGTGTCGTACTCATCCTCACGAAAACCTTTGGCATTTCCTTTGCTCATCTTCTCCTTTATCTCGGCAGTCTCTTTGTCATCCTTTTGAGCTTCCCTAATCTTGCCCAACAATGTAGATTGAACCTCCATTGTTGCAACGAAACCTCTTGGAACAATCTCCAATCGAAGTTCCATGATATCCTCTGCTAGCTCCTTTGGCAATCCCTTACTTTCAAGGATATTAGCATAACTCTTCCGGCTCAAAGCGTCTGCTACGACATTGGCCTTTCCGGGATGATAGTGTAGCTTCATATCGTAATCCTTTATAAGCTCCAACCATCTCCTCTTCCTAAGGTTCAACTCCTTCTGTGTGAAGATGTACTTCAAACTCTTATGATCCGTGTACACATCACAACGGTTTCCAATAAGGTAATGTCTCCATGTCTTCAATGCATGCACTACGGCTGCCAACTCGAAATCATGTGTGGCATAATTCAACTCATGAGGTTTTAGTTGTCGTGAGGCATACGAAACAACTCTTCCATCCTGCATAAGCACACATCCAAGTCCTAAGCGAGAGACGTCGCAATACACTTGGAACTCCTTATGTATATCTGGCAGCGTTAGCACTGGGGCTGTAGTCAAACGTTTCTTCAACTCCTGAAAACTTGCCTCGCAGGCTTATGTCCATTTAAACTTAGTATCCTTCTTCAATAGTTCAGTCATTGGCTTCGTAATCTTGGAAAAATTCTCAATGAATCTCCGGTAGTATCCTGCGAGTCCAAGGAAACTGCGGATCTCGCTAACTGAAGTGGGTGCCAACCATTCAGTGACTGACTGAACCTTGCTGGGGTCTACTGCTATACCTTCTCCTGATATAACATGTCCAAGGAATCCGACTTCCTTCAACCAAAATTCGCATTTGCTAAACTTAGCATACAACTGGTGTTCCCTGAGTTTCTCGAGAACTAACCGCAAATGCTCCTTGTGCTCCTCTTCATTCTTCGAGTATACCATAATATCATCAATAAAAACCACAATAAACTTGTCCAAATACTCCATGAACACCTTGTTCATCATGCTCATGAAATAGGCAGGGGCGTTAGTTAGTCCAAACGACACGACAGTATACTCGTATAATCCATACCGCATGGTGAACGCTGTCTTTGGTATATCCTTCTCTTGAATTTTCAACTGATGGTATCCTGATCGCAAATCAATCTTCGAAAACACCTTGGCTCCTTGCAGCTGATCAAACAGATCATTGATCATTGGCAGTGGGTACTTGTTCTTAATCATTACTTCATTCAAAGCTCGATAATCAACAACCATCCTTAGGGATTTATCCTTCTTCTCAACCAAAAGCACTGGGGCTCCCCAAGGTGATGAACTCCTTCGACTGTAACCTTTCTCCAATAACTCCTTGATTTGTTTCTTAATTTCCTCCAGATCATTTGCGGGCATCCGATAGGGTCTCTTGGATATTGGCCCTGTACCTGGCAATAGTTCTATCAAAAACTCAATGTCTCTATCCGGTGGCATGCCTGGTAACTCCTCTAGAAAAACATCTGGGTAATCCTTCACTACAGACACTTCCTCCTGAACAACTCCCGTAAGGGCATTCACTTGGCTCCTCCTAGGCACATGCCTAGATACATACTTAATCCTTTTTCCCTCCGGGGTGGTGAGATAAATCGACTTACTAGCACAGTCAATGCTTCCTCCATACTTTGACATCCAGTCCATACCTAATATCACATCCAATCCTTGTGACTCCAAGATAATTAGGTCAGACGGAAAAACATGTGTGCCAATGGTTAGGGGTATCTGGTCGCACCATCGGCTAGCCATGTACTCTGCTCCAGGTGAACTCACTAGGAGAGGGGTCCTAAGGGTTTGGGTTGGTAGTTTAAACTTATCCACGAATCCCCTTGATATGTATGAATGTGATGCACTAGTATCAAAAAGAACAAGAGCGGTAAATGACTTAACCAAAAACTTACCTATTACCGCGTCCGACTGCTCTTCAACCTCCTCCACGTTAACGTGGTTCACTTGTCCTTTGTTGAATGGATTAGGCTTCTTCCCAGCGCTCCCATTTCTGTTTCCATTCCTTCCTTCGGGCAATCATTGGCATAGTGCCCTGTCTCCCCGCAATTAAAACAGGTAACTTGACTTAGGTCTCTTTTGGCAGGTGTGGCTGGGTTGGAGCGGTTCTGATTGTTGTTAGCTCCGTTCCCATTTCCATTCTTAGCACCGTTGTGGTTATGCGATCCTCCTCCGGTGTGGTTATGCCCTCCATGGTTATGAACAAGTCCTCCCGAGTTCGGGGTCAGGCGAGGCTTCTGCTAAGCTCCTGAGTTATACCTCCCTTGTCCATACTTCCTCTTACGGTTCTCAATATGCTGCTGCTTCCCTTCAATCATAAGAGCCTTATCTACCAACTCCTGGTAGTTGGTGAATGTTTCCACCATCAACTGCATGCTCATCTCATCATTCATCCCTTCCATAAACTTCTCCTGCTTCACGGCATCTGTGGCCACATCATCAGGGGCATAGCGAGATAACTTGCTAAACTCATCCTCGTACTGTGCCACAGTACGGTTCCCCTGGCGTAAGTTGCGAAACTCACGCTTCTTCATACTCATTGCTCCAGTTGAGACATGGGCTGTACGGAAGGCTTGTTGAAACTGGTCCCATGTCACCGTGGCTATAGGGTAGGTGACAGTGTAATTCTCCCACCATGATGCTGCTGGTCCATCCAACTGATGTGCGGCAAAACGCACTTTCTCAGCATCAGTACATCCTGCAGTGGTTAACTCCCTTCCAATCCTGCGGAGCCAATCATCTGCTACTATGGGCTCGATGCTACTGGAAAACACCGGCGGCTGCAACCTCAGAAAACGGGCTAAGTTGTCAACTGGTGGTGGTGGTGGATTGTTGTTGTTGCCTTGGTTCTGAACTAACAACTGCATCAGGGTATTATGTTGCTGGATCAACTGACTGAGCTCCGGTGGGAAAGCAAAACTGGTGTCACGTCTCGGAGGTATCTGATGGGTTTAGATGGAAGAGATCAGAATAGAAAAAGGTCTAATGAGAAAGCACTGCCCATATGCACATGAGACAAACACAATCATTTCACTCAATCAATCAAGCAAGGGCATACAAGCGGTCTAGAACTATCGCAAAAGTTCTCTACTATTACTAAATACATGGGGGAAATACTAATAATATATGGTGGTCATCTAGAAATTTTGATCAGTGGAAGACTCCATGATGTCTGCTCCAGCTTCGTCTTCAAAGTCATCATCACTAGGATCAGAATCGGTATCGTCGATGATGATGTAGTTGTCCGGGCAAGTGGAACCGTCGTCTTCTACTCCCGGTGCTGATCCTCCCATGAATACTCCAATCTTATTAACTAGGTCGTCATTCTTCTCCAGTAGTGTCTTCATTTCCTCCTCATATCCATCGCGGGTAAACTTGAGTTCTTCCTCCAGCTCGATGATCCTAGTCCTCGCCTTCTTCAAGTCTATCATGTCCGCGCACATCTGGTTCTCTTGATGTCAAATGTGTTGGTTTAACTCCTGGATGAAAGCTGCAATGGATCTATCCTTCTTGGTGCTGATTACTTCCCATTGCTCGTCTCGGCATCCACATATCTGGTAGATAGTGTCCTTGAGTTCCCTATTGTAAACTTCTCCAATGCGTCCCATGGTAATGTGGGCTGCCATGCTCTTGCCTAGACTCCAGGTGGGTGCTTCGAAAGAAAATTCTATGGGTTTAGAAGTTGGCGAGAACGTCCTTCCTGGAACTTGTACTTGAATCATCCAGCGCTCCTCTTCTGGTAAGGTGGCGTTGTACGTCCCGGTGAAGCTTGATATTCCAATGTTCAAGTACCTAGTGACTTCCTTCAAGTGGCGTCCAAAAGGTGTGTCTTCATCCGGTTGTGCAAACTTGTTCTTCATCTCCGCCATCCTAAAGAGTAGAAAATGGAGAGGAGTCAGAAATGAGTGGAGAAGTGTGACCTATGGTTTATCTTAGTGGTCGTGTCCTACACTCAACCTGGCTCTGATACCATCTTGTAGCGACCCGACCTCAGATGGTCAAGTCTCTGTGCTTCAGTGTCATCCCTGAATCGGTAATGCTGACACACACAGTACTCGAAGGATTTATAACAGAGTAGCAATCACACACTTATTACATCGAATGCCTCAAGAGAGGACTTATTACAATAATATGGCTTAAGGCCATCTAATGTGATAACAGTGGAAGGCTTGGAAGATAAAGTGAGTCCATCAACTCCAACAGCATAGCTGAGCTGCACGACAACGACCTAACGAACCTTACTCCTCGTCTGAAAAGTCTGCAACATAATACGTTGTAGCCCGAAAACGGGTCAGCACATGGAATATGCTGGCAATATAACACAGTAGAGCATAAACAGAATAATGCTATCACTACATGCATATTTGGCTGGTGGAAAGCTCTATGGTTATAGTTTGTGCGAAAAGCCAATTTTTTCCTAAAACAAAGGAATAGATTTTAATTTAACTATCATGGTGGTTGAAACATTGAGAAGGTACCCCCAATTCAATCCCAATTAAAGTAATTAACAACCCAACAATATTAATTAAGAGTGATGAGATACATGTGATAACCCAAGTACTAGATACTCAAGACTTGTCCATAACCGGGACACGGCTAACCATGATTAGATTGTACACTCTATAGAGGTTTGCGCACTTTTCCCCACAAGACTCGGTCGCCTTCGTTGAATTTCTCGCGCTGCATGGTGTTTGAGAAACGGATGATCGAGACACAGTCTTTCAGAAACATTAACTCTCTACTCCGGGTAGACCATACCAAACCTACAAAACCCACTACCTGCTGATCCACCTCTTCAAGAGCTTCACGTAACTTACTCAACTATGCTAGAGCCCATAATAGCTTGTGGCTGCACACGGAAGTTTCTAGCATGAATCATCTCAGTTCCCTTTGAACCTTGGTGGCGGTCCATAGGAAGATCACACGGGTACCCCGGGATTTCCAAAAAAACAGACAACATTGGGTTCCCCAGGTGCCTCAATCCACCTAGATGTTTATTTAAGTTGCCACCTTAAGTTGAACCATTATTTAACAATCTCACATCTGTCATGGATTTCACTCAAACCCAAACCACGTCTACGAGCATAGCATAGCAATATAAGCAACGCGTAGAAGTAACTCCCAAGGTTTGATAGTAACAGGGCAATAGGTTCTACCTCATCAACTACTTCCCAACCCATAAGTTAATGACATCCTAATCATGTAATGTTTGAGGATTGAATCTAATGCATAAAAACTGGGTATGGAAAGAGTATGATCAAAGTGTTACTTGCCTTGCTGATGATCCGCGAATCCTAGGGACTCGTAGTAACACGCTTCGCACTCCGGGAATTCTATCGCAAACAAACAATAGCATACGTAAGCAACAAGAAAAGATGCACAAGTAAAACTCAAATAAGAGAGGTTGACCAGAAAGTTCAACTTAAGAACTCCGGTTTGGAAAAAGAATCAAATCAAACGGAGCAACGAAACTCAAACGGCGAAAGAAACAAGATTCGTTTACTAATCTAAACTAAGGTCAAATTTTACAGTACCGAAATCTTGTTTAAGTTGATTAAACAGAAAGAGGGTCTCGAGACGAAGATCTAGGCGCTTGAATCGTCTGATTCCGACTAACGAGCGAAAAGATAAATAGAAACTAAGATCGGATCAGAAATCGCGACCGGAAATAATCACAGATAAATCCGATAAAAAGAAAACTCACGAACAGACTAACAAACGAGCGTTCATTAGCTGTAACTAACGGGCGAGAACCGTTCGTTAAAACAAATGTACGGAAGAACATCCGCTAACTAGAAGAATCGAGAAAAACTGGCAAACCGATCTAAAAAACGAACTAGGGTTTCTAAAACCCCGAATGGTTTTTAAAAAAAAGGCGGCTCGGATCCGGCGCGGTACCTCCGGCGAGGCGGGGTTGGGCGGCGGGGCACGGCGGCGGTGGCAGAAGGCGCGGGCGGCGGCGGCGGTAGTAGGCGCGGGCGGCGGTGGCTCGGCGGCGGCGGTGGTTGTGGTGGTGGGGGTCAAGGCGGCGCGTATATAAGGAGGGAGGGGGCAAGGCGCGGCGAAGGAGTCCGGCTCGGACTCCTCGTCCGAGTCGGCGGCGGTGGCGGCGCGCGCGACTGGGAGGCGGTGGCGCGGGCGACTCGGCCAGCGGCTTGGCTGGGTTTCGGCCCAGCCGGCGAAACCTCTCTCTTTTTTTAAATAATTTCACCGACAGAAATAAAATCCTTGAAAATAAAATAAAAATCTAAAAATGCCAAAATAAATTTTTCACCGTCTAAATAAAATATTTGGAACGAGATAAACATTTTCTTGGCCCTAAAATGCAATTTTGAAAACGTGCAATTTTTCTAATGCAAATAAAATCCAAATAAAAACAAATAAAAACAAATAAATGATTTTAATAATTTTTCCTCCGATATTTCAATTATTTTGGAGAAGTCATATTATCTCCTCTCATATATTTTAATATGAAATATTTTTCGGAGAGAAAAATAATTAAAATCAAAATCCTCATTTCATTATTTGATAAAAATCAAATATGAAAACCGGGAAATCCCCAACTCTCTCCGAGGGTCCTTGAGTTGCTTAGGATTTCGAGGATTGCGGAGCGAAAATGCAATAAAATATGATATGCAAGAATGACCTATGTATAACATTCCAAATTGAAAATTTGGGATGTTACAACTATTTAGTTAATTATTTTTGCAGATGATTAATAGATAAATCCTCACATCCAGCAATTTATTTGAGAATTGTTTGAGTCCCAGAAGTATACGTTTGATTCAGATTACTACAGACTGTTCTGTTTTTGACAGATTCTGTTTTCTATGTGTTATTTGCTTATTTTGATGAATCAATTAGTATCGGAGGGTGTGAACCACGGAGAAGTTGAAATACAGTAGATATTTCACCAATATGAATTTAGAATGAGTCCATTACAGTACCTAAGTGGTGATTTATTTTCTTATACTAATGGAGCTTACGAGTTTTCTGTTAAGTTTTGTGTTGTGAAGTTTTCAAGTTTTGGGTAAAGATTCAATGGACTATGGAATAAGGAGTGACAAGAGCCTAAGTTTGGGGATGCTCAAGGAACCCCAAGGTTATATTCAAGGACAACCAAGAGACTAAGCTTGGGGATGCCCCGGAAGGCATCCCCTCTTTCGTCTTCGTTCATCGGTAACTTTACTTGGAGCTATATTTTTATTCATCACATGATATGTGTTTTGCTTGGAGCGTCAATTTATTTTGTTAGGATTTGCTTGCTGTTATTTAGAACAATGTTTTGCATCTTTTATTTCAATAAAAGTGGCATTGATAGCCTTTACTATGCCTATTTTACAAGTCTTCATATTACTGTTTGAAAACAGAAAGTTTACCGCTGTTGCAAAAATTCCCTAGAAAAGTCAGAATGTGATAAAGTGTTGAAACCTTTTGCATATTAAGCTCTGATAAATTTAATACAGTGGAAATTTTCTTTCATAATATTTGGAGGTAGGGAAGTATGGATCTTGCTGCACTCTTTACAGACTGTCCTGTTTAGGCAGATTGCTGTTATGTTTGCATTGTTTGCATATGTTTGCTTCTTTAATGATTCTATTTGAGGATAGAACTATTAAATATGCAGAGGCATTTAGTATGAAATGTTGAATAATAATTTTAGTGATTTTCTACAGTAGAGTATGATAAGGTTTTTGCATTGGTTTATACTAACTTATGTCACAAGTCCTTGTTGAGTTTTGTGTGGATGAAGCTTTTGAGATTTAGGGAGACCGTGATATGAGAGGAATTAAGGAGACACAAAAGCTCAAGATTGGGGATGCAAAAGGCATCCCAAGATAATATTTCAAGAATTCTCAAGCGTCTAAGCTTGGGGATGCCCCGGTTGGCATCCCACCTTTCTTCTTCAACAACTATCGGTTAGTTTCGGTTGATCCTAAGTTTTTGCTTCTTCACATGATGTTTTCTATTCTTAGAATGTCATTTTCTTTTGCTTTGCTTGCTGTTTGAATAAAATACCAAGATCTGAAATTATTAAATGTTAGAGAGTCTTCATATAGTTGCATAATCATCCGACTACTCGTTGATCTTCACTTATATCTTTCAGAGTAGTTTGTCATTTGCTCTAGTGCTTCACTTATATCCTTTTAGAGCACGGTGGTGGTTTTATTTTATAGAAATAGATGAACTCTCGTGCTTCACTTATATTATTTTGAGAGTCCTAAACAGCATGGTAATTTGCTTTGGTTATGAATTTAGTCCTAATATGATGGGCATCCAAGAGGGATATAATAAAAACTTTCATATAGAGTGCATTGAATACTAAGAGAAGTTTGATACTTGATGATTGTTTTGAGATATGGAGATAGTGATATCAAAGTTGTGCTAGTTGAGTAGTTGTGAATTTGAGGAATACTTGTGTTGAAGTTTGCAAGTCCCGTAGCATGCACGTATGGTAAACGTTGTGTAACAAATTTGAAACATGAGGTGCTATTTGATTGTCTTCCTTATGAGTGGCTGTCGGGGACGAGCGATGGTCTTTTCCTACCAATCTATCCCCCTAGGAGCATGCGCGTAATACTTGGTTTTTGCTGACTTGTAGATTTTTGCAATAAGTATGTGAGTTCTTTATGACTAATGTTGAGTCCATGGATTATACGCACTCTCACCCTTCCACCATTGCTAGCCTCTTCGGTACCGTGCATTGCCCTTTCTCACCTTGAGAGTTGGTGCAAACTTCGCCAGTGCATTCAAACCCCGTGATATGATACACTCTTTCACACATAAACCTCCTTATATCTTCCTCAAAACAACCACCATACCTACCTATTATGGCATTTCCATAGCCATTCCGAGATACATTGTCATGCAACTTTCCACTGTTCCGTTTATTATGACACGCATCATCATTGTCATATTGCTTTGCATGATCATGTAGTTGACATCGTATTTGTGGCAAAGCCACCGTTCATAAATTTTCATACATGTCACTCTTGATTCATCGCAATCCCGGTACACCGCCGGAGGCATTCATATAGATCATATCTTGTTCTAAGTATCGAGTTGTAATCTTTGAGTTGTAAATAAATAGAAGTGTGATGATCATCATTAATAGAGCATTGTCCCAAAAAATAAAAGAGAGAAAGGCCAAATAAAAAAAAGGAAGGCCCAAAAAAAAGAGAAATGCCAAATAAAAAAAGGAAGGCTCCCCAAAAAAGGGGCAATGCTACTATCCTTTTTCCACACTTGTGCTTGAGAATAGCACCATGATCTTTATGGTAGAGAGTCTCTTGTTTTGTCACTTTCATATACTAGTGGGAATTTTTCATTACAGAACTTGGCTTGTATATTCCAACAATGGGCTTCCTTAAATGCCCTAGGTCTTCATGAGCAAGCAAGTTGGATGCACACCCACTTAGTTCTTTTGTTGAGCTTTCATACATTTATAGCTCTAGTGCATCCGTTGCATGGCAATCCCTACTCCTTGCATTGACATCAATTGATGGGCATATCCCTAGCCCATTGATTAGCCACGTCGATGTGAGACTTTCTCCTTTTTGTCTTCTCCACATAACCCCCTCATTATATTCTATTCCACCCATAGTGCTATATCCATGGCTCACGCTCATGTATTGCGTGAAAGTTGAAAAAAGTTTGAGATTACTAAAGTATGAAACAATTGCTTGGCTTGTCATCGGGGTTGTGCATGATGAGAGCATTCTTGTGAATGGAGCATGACCAAACTATATGATTTTGTAGGGATGAACTTTCTTTGGCCATGTTATTTTGAGAAGACATGATTGATTAGTTAGTATGCTTGAAGTATTATTGTTTTTATGTCAATATTAAACTTTTGTCTTGAATCTTATGGATCTGAATATTCTTGCTACAGTAAAGAGAAATACATGATGAATATGTTAGGTAGCATTCCACATCAAAATTTCGGTTTTTATCATTTACCTACTCGAGGACGAGCAGGAATTAAGCTTGGGGATGCTGATACGTCTCCAACATATCTATAATTTTTGATTGTTACATGCTATTATATTATCAACCTTGGATGTTTTATATGCATTTATATGCTATTTTATATGATTTTTGGGACTAACCTATTAACCCAGAGCCCGGTGCCAGTTTCTGTTTTTTCTTATTTTAGAGTATCGCAGAAAAGGAAAATCAAACGGAGTCCAATTGACCTGAAACTTCACGGAACTTATTTTTGGACTAGAAGAAGCCCACAGAGTATCGGAGTTGGACCAGGAGAGTCTCGGGCTGCCCACGAGGGTGGGGGCGCGCCCCCTGCCTCGTGGACAGCCCGGAGATCCACCGACATACTTCTTCCTCCCATATATACCCATATACCCTAAAAACATTCAAGAGCAGAATAGATCGGGAGTTCCGCAGCCAGAAGCCTTCGTAGCCACCGAAAGCCAATCTAGACCCGTTCCGGCACCCTGCCGGAGGGGGAATCCCTCTCCGGTGGCCATCTTCATCATCCCGGTGCTCTCCATGACGAGGAGGGAGTAGTTCACCCTCGGGGATGAGGGTATGCACCAGTAGCTATGTGTTTGATCTCTCTCTCTCTCTCTCGTGTTCTTGATTTGGCACGATCTTGATGTATCGCGAGCTTTGCTATTATAGTTGGATCTTATGTTTCTTCTCCCCCTCTACTCTCTTGTAATGGATTGAGTTTTCCCCTTGAAGTAATCTTATCGGATTGAGTCTTTAATGATTTTGAGAACACTTGATGTATGTCTTGCCGTGCGTATCTGTGGTGACAATGGGATATCACGTGATTCACTTGATGTATGTTTTGGTGATCAACTTGTGGGTTCTGCCCATGAACCTATGCATAGGGGTTGGCACACGTTTTCGTCTTGATTCTTCGGTAGAAACTTTGGGGCACTCTTTGAGGTTCTATGTGTTGGTTGAATAGATGAATATGCGATTGTGTGATGCATATCATATAATCATACCCACGGATACTTGAGGTGACATTGGAGTATCTAGGTGATATTAGGGTTTTGGTTGATTTGTGTCTTAAGGTGTTATTCTAGTACGAACTCTAGGGCTGTTTGTGACACCTATAGGAATAGCCCAACGGATTGATTGGAAAGAATAACTTTGAGGTGGTTTCGTACCCTACCATAATCTCTTCGTTTGTTCTCCGCTATTAGTGAATTTGGAGTGACTCTTTGTTGCATGTTGAGGGATAGTTATGTGATCCAATTATGTTATTATTGTTGAGATGACTTGCACTAGTGAAAGTATGAACCCTAGGCCTTGTTTTCTATCATTGCAATACCATTTATGCTCACTTTTATCATTATTTACCTTGCTGTTTTTATAATTTCAGATTACAAAAACCTTTATCTACTATCCATATTGCACTTGTATCACCATCTCTTCGCCGAACTAGTGCACCTATACAATTTACCATTGTATCGGGTGTGTTGGGGACACAAGAGACTCTTTGTTATTTGGTTGCAGGGTTGCTTGAGAGAGACCATCTTCATCACACGCCTCCCACGGATTGATAAACCTTAGGTCATCCACTTGAGAGAAATTTGCTACTGTCCTACAAACCTCTATACTTGGAGGCCCAACAACGTCTACAAGAAGAAGGTTGTATAGTAGACATCAACCTACCAGTCTGGCGCACTCCTCAACCAGGACGTCTGCCGGATATGAGGCCGCCGCAGCCACCTGCCACCAATCCATCTTCAGAGCTGTATTGTTGCATGTACCGTGCTAGGTCTCCCTGCCATCGATGCCACCACGACGCCCGACAGCGTTGTCCTCCTACGCGAGCCCATCCTCCCACAGTGAACTCCGAATCTGCACTGCGCTACGCCGTCAAGATCCGTCGCCATCAGTGTGTAGGATGAAGCGTCGCTCCACCAAAGAATCCGTCCTCTGGTCCCTCGATCACGTGTGTACCTCCAAGAATGACGCCCCCAAGGAAGGAACGACACCAGAGCGCCGCCGTCATCCGATCATCCGATCTAGGGTTTCCCCTGGAGGTAGCGGAGAGTGGCCTTGAACTTCTCCACGGCGATGCCTTCAAGAAGGGAAGGACGCAGATAGCGCCGCCACCGCCGGTCTTAGTAGAAGCCAAAGGCAGGTTTTCACCTAGATCAGTTCGAAGGGATCTAACTCTCGTGCCCGGGCCGCCGTCACCACCAGCACCACCAGGCAGACCCTAGAGTACCGGCAGATCAGCGAACCGTTGGCACCACCGCATCCAGATCGCCGGCCACGCCGGGCCGCCGCCATCCCCCGCGCCTTCCGGGTCAGAGACGGCGCCGCCGACCGCACACAGGGACCTACAACAATGATAACTGTAGGTCTTTCACAGACTGAAATCCCTTGTATTGTAGACAACCTGGGTATAGCTTCTTAATTGCCAACCTTTGAATAAAGCTTTCACTGATTAAGCTCTGGATAGATTCTTCTTTGCCGAATAAAGCTTTCACTGATTATAGGTTTGAGTGACTGAGAACCAGACTTTTTTTCTTCCCCTTTCAATTATCTTCAACTGAATTCATATTAAGGGGCAATATGAATGGATTGCCCAAGATAACTCACATTGAGAGACTAGAAAAGGGCTCACAAAAGGATAATGTTAGGACATAACTTTGCTTTTCTGTTTTGTCAATCACTTATGTAAAAAAGCTTAGCTCGGGAAATTTATTCAACTGAATTCATACAACTTCAAAACTCGGACTATATAAACAAGCATACAGGCTTCACCAATAAATGCAACATTCAGATACGACTTCTGTATTCATACTACAGAAGCAACGATTGGGCTGCAGAATCAGACTACAGGAGCAAGCAACTACTCATACATAATAAGTTTTTTGGGTCACTGACTCACTGTCACCGTCGCTTGAGGGCATCACCACGGCCGTCAAGCCACCATGGTGTGGGGAGCCTCGCGGCCAGAGTCACCGGGGCAGCTGCGCGGTAGCTGAACCACCGTCGTGTGTGGGCAGAGGCGCAGAGCTGCTGTCAGCGAGTCACCTGGTCATGGTCCAGCGCCCAGGCCTCCAGTCGCCGTCACCCGAGGCGTCGAGCCACCGTTGTGTGTGGGCGGAGCTCCGGTCGCCGAGTCACCTGTGCGTGTGGTAGCGCCCTGAACGCCAGTCGCCGTCGCCTGAGGCTTCGACCCACCTTCGCTAATGCGTGAGGGGTACCAACCCCGCCGTCGCCTGGGAGCGCACCGCGCTGGCGCCGCCGAGTCGCCATCGTGCGGCTAGGTTATGGAGGCGGTCTTTCTCGTACGGGATAACTAAAATTCTGTAGTAATTGAACAGAGAGAGGGGGTTATTTGATAATTTGTGTTTAAGTGGGTTGTTAGGAGTCCCACCTGTGATCCGTGACGTCCACTATTGATCCAACAGTCCATGATAGCAATTTCCAGATTTTCACTGAAAACTCATTTTCACCGGATACTTCCCCTTCATAAAATGTACAAGTTGATTTCTGATGTAATGCATGGTGTAGATAAGAACAATGTGAAACGTGATGCATGTGAGTTTGCAAAACACACGAGGACGTCTTATGTGAGTAAGGGACTTAGAAGTATATCCCCATTCATGCTTGTTCACTCGGATGTCTGGACAACTCTTGTGGTGTCCGTTAGTGATGCAAAGTATTTTGTGACCTTTATTGACTCCCGCACAGCATGACATGGATCTATTTGATGTGTCATAAGGACGAAACTTTTCAATGCTTCAAGACTTTCTATGCCTACGTGAAAAATCACTTCGATGTTCCGGTACAAGTGATAGAAGTAATAATGGCACTGAGTATGTGAACAAAGTGTTTGGGACTTTCTTATCAAAGCAAGTGATTTTGCATCAAACCTCATGTTCAGACACTCCTCCTCGGAATGGAGTGGCAGAAAGGAAGGACTGACATATTCTGGAGGTTGCTCGATCAATGATGTTTACTATGAATGTGCCAAAGTTCTTGTGGAGTGAAGCTATGATGGCTGCAACACACCTGATCAACCACACATCATCGAGAGTATTGGGTATGAAGTCACATTTTGAGTTACTTCTGGAAAGAATGATTTCGTGGTTCTTCCCAAGCTGTTCGATTGTGTCTGCTTTGTCAGGGATCACAGGCCATCTCTGGGCAAATTGGATCTAAGGGCCGTCAAATGTATTTTCACTTGGTTCTCTTCTGGGCAGTGCGGCTACAAGTGTTGGAGTCCTTCTGAATGGAGGACCATTTGTGAGCATGGATGTCACCTTCAGGGAATCCGAACCATTTTATGGTGAGAAAATTGATCTTAGTGGATTATTTGAAAGTCTTGACCCTACCCAGTCTACTGTGACAGCTTAAGAGGGGGAGAGTGGTGATGGTGCTGATTCAGGTGCCGATACGGTGTTGCAGCAACCAAATGAGGGTGATATTCGGGTACAGCGAAGGAAGCAGAAGCCCCCCAAAATGATAACACCATAGAGTGAAGGACCGATTGTGACTGATGGGGCACCGAGTCAGGCAGGTAGTGCTCCCATCCAAATCAGTTGTGTACCAAGCTGGACGACAGAGAAAGAGGAGCAGCTAAATGTGTATTCACTAAAGCAAGGTCACACTTCTCATAGGTGGCAGAAGGTGAATGAGGAGTGCAATCCTCAAGTATATTCAAGACGACACCATCATGTTCAGGGGGAGTAGCCAGCACAGGCGCAGGGGGAGTAGCAAGGTAGCAATGCAAATTCATCTGACGTAGAGGACTTTCCAATTGCTTTGAGAAAAGGTATTCGAGCAAAAACAGGTATACCAAAGCCAAAGTATGGGTTTGATACAAATGATTTTGGAAATTATGTCTCCTATGAAGCATTATCTCCGGCCTACAAAGCATTTGTTGCTTCTCTTCAGTTGGTGTCTCTTCCAACCGATTGGAAGGCAGCAAAAGCGGATCCAAATTGGCGAGCAACTATGACAGAGGAGCTGGAGGCATTGAGTAAGAACAAGACATGGGTACTAATACCTCAGGAAAGAAGGCGGTCAACTACAAGTGGGTATACACTATGAAGCAGAATGCACAAGGGAAGATTGAAAGGTACAAAGTAAAGCTTGTGGCGAGGGGGTACAGCTAGACCTACGACATTGACTATGATGAGACCTTTGCTCCAATATCAAAGATGAACACCGTGAGGATCCTGATCTCCTGTGCAGCGAATTTCGGGTGGTCCTTACATCAATTTGATGTGAAGAATGCTTTATTGCATGGAGATATGAAGTAGGAGGTCTACATGGAGATCCCACCGGGCTTCTCTACGCCTGAGACTGTTGGCAAGGTATGTAGTTTAGGGAAAGCTCTTTATGTTCTGAAACAGTCTCTGAGAGCATGGTTCGACAAGTCCAGACGTTTTGTAGGTAATATGGTGCATGGGTAGTGTAAAGGTGATCATACACTGTTCTATACATAAATAAGGGAAAATCATTATACTTGCAGTGTATGTGGATGATATAATTATCACATTGGATGACAAAGAAGAAATAGCAAGACTAAAAGAGTGTTTGGGTAAGGCCTCTGAAGTCAAATATCTGGACCGACTCAAATACTTCCTTGGCATAGAGGTGGCCAGGTCTGCCAAGGGGATTGTGCTATCTCGGAGGAAGTATACTTTAGATCTCCTAAGCGATGTATGATTGCTAGGATGTCAGGCAACATCAACTCCAATTGAAAAACCAAAAACTGACAGCTCATTCAGGAGAGCCAGTGAATAAGGAGAGATATCAAAGATTAGTTGGGAGGTTGTTGCATTTATGTCATACACGCCTGACATTGCTTTTGCAGTAAGTGTGGTAGGCAAATACATGCATGAACCTAGGAATGAAGAGTGATCATCTTGAAGCAGTGTACATAATTCTGAGGTACTTGGAGGGGACTCTAGGAAGGGCACTGTTATTTGAGAGTAACAAGCATCTCGTGGTTGATGGATATTGTGATGCAGATTGAGCAAGTTGCCTCAACCTCATGATTTTGTGTCTTTGTTGCTGGGAACTTAGTATTATGGAGAAGTAAAAAACAGACTGTTGTTTCTAGGTCGACTGCTGAGGCCGAATATAGAGCTCTGGCTCATGGGTTAAGTGAGATGTCGTGGACCAGAAATTTATTAGAAGAATTAAAGATAGAAGACTAGTTGTATGAATGTGTGGTGTGATAACAAATCAACAATCAACATAGCGCACAATCTAGTACAACATGGTAAAACCAAGCATGTGGAAATAGAAAGATTCTTCATCAAAGAATCAAAGATTGAGCATGTGAGTTCTGAACAAAAGATTGCAGACTGATTGACTAAATGATTGGGATCTAGAGAATGCAATCTGTCATGTGAGAAGATTTTTTTTTTGAGACAATGCCGTGTGAGAAAATGAGAATGATAGATATTTATCACCCCTCTTGAGGGTTAGTGTTGTATGTGTGGCCCATATGGCCCAGGCCCATATAGCCATGTGGCTGGCTGACCTAGTGAGAAGATAGAAGGGGATCATGTAGTGTGCGAGGAGAAACACGAGAGACACTGCCAGCGCTTCTACTGTTTCGCTTCTCCTTCAAATTCAATATTTTTTGAGAAAAATACCATCATGGCTAGCTTTAGTTAAGATTTAAATAATGTTTACATTGTCAATGAGGATTGGTAAGAGAAATCTGGAAGGATTGTTCAACCATTCAGTCGATGGATCAAACCTAGTCTGGTCAGCAAACACATGTGCTGCTTGAGGATGATAATGAGGGATCCTTGCCCCCCCTCAAACCCATAGTATCTCCAGGGGGTCAGGGTAGGCCGAAGAGCCGGAGCAACCATTGGCGTCGATGATTTTTGTTGTTACTGGCGTCGGTGATTTTTCGCTGCAATTGGCGTGTTTTTTTTGCTTGGAACGGTGACGAGGCAAGCGGGCGAGGACGGCCGGCGAGCTGGCTGGTGTCTGGGAGGCGAGTGGCTACAATCACGCCAACTGGACGTGCGCGGTGCGGCCGGCTATCACTGCACTTTAACTGTAGTGCAAGCATACTAGGATGTGATGGAGTTTTGTTTTTCTTGTTTTGAGACACGGAGAGCTGTGGGACTCGGCCAGCATGCAGTGCACGTCCCCAAGAAGTTAGGACAAGACAAGGAAAAGCCAGTGCACTAGGAGAGAGGCACGCGGCGGATGAACAAGTGTATAGATACGAGTACCCATATCATCGAGTAAACTAATGGCGGGAGACTCGGCCGGCTTGCCATAGTGTTGAGCCAATCGATAATTTTACTGTGAGTGATGTGCTTGCAGCCTTGCACCCGCCTTGTCAGAGATTCATACATTTGTAACTAGGAGAAATTTCTAGTTGAGTACAGTCAAACGGCATCCAGTCAAGCGAGCTCTTTTTTTTAATTGAAAAAGGGAGAGTATATAAAGTCCCATGCATTGGCTGGCTGGTTCATCAGCGAAGGAAAGAAACCGAGGCAGCTACGAGGAGGTGATCGATGAGCAAGGTGGAGATGGGTGACGAGGAACAAGGACAAGATGTTCTTGCGGTAGATGATCTGGAGAAGAAGTCGTCGGCTGCGAGCGGCAGGCTGCAGCTGTCGCCGTCGTCGTTGAGGGAGGCGCTCTCCTGCACCTCCTCCTTGTCCCTGAGAGAGCAGCAGTACGACGAAGAGGGGGAGCTGAAATGGGCGGCCATTGAGCGGCTGCCCACCTGGGACAGGCTCCACACCTCGCTCCCGCTCCATGCCAACGAAAATGGCAATGCCAACGGCAACGGCGTTCGTCCGCTGGAGCCGGTGGACGTGCGCCGGCTGGGGGCGGCGGACCGGCGGGAGCTGGTGCACACCCTCATCGCCGACATCCACGAGGACAACCTCCGCCTGCTCCGGTACCAGCGCCGCAGGATGGACAGGGTCGGCGTGCGGCAGCCCACGGTGGAGGTGCGGTGGCGGAACCTCCGCGTCGATGCCGAGTGCCAGGTCGTCGATGGCAAGCCGCTCCCCACGCTCCTCAACTCCGCCATCTCCACGTTCTCGGTACGTAATTCATTCGTTCATCTCGCCGCTCTGTTCTTCTCTTCTGTACTAGTAGTATTAGTCGATCGACTCGCCACCTGTTCGCTCAAATGCCACGGTTGCCATCTGCAGCTGCTCGCCACCATGCTCGGCTTCAACCGTCACCAAGAAAGGATCCACATCCTCAAAGATGTCACCGGCATCCTCAAACCTTCCAGGTGAGCTTCCTCCTGCTATTTGTCCATGTACTTGCTGATCGACATCCCTCTTTCCTTCCTCCCTCATCATCAGTATTTGTCCAATCTGTGTGTACATTCTGATGCAGGATGACCCTTCTCCTTGGACCCCCGGGCTGTGGCAAAACCACCCTTTTGCTAGCACTTGCTGGAAAGCTCAACAAAAATCTCAAGGTATCCCCACTCTTTTTCCATCGACACATGTACTTGGTCATTCAAATAATGGGCATGCACTCCACAGTGTAGGTCTGAAATTGCACGCAGAAAACAGAGAAAATGCTGTATTTCAGTACTTCCTTTACTCACATAGTATGCATGTGTGGGTGCGTAGGTAACAGGAGAAATTGACTACAATGGTGTTAAGCTGCGAGATTTTGTTCCAGAGAAGACAGCAGCTTACATTGGCCAGTATGATCTTCATGTCCCTGAGATGACTGTCAGGGAGACGCTCGACTTCTCTGCAAGATTCCAGGGTGTTGGCAGCAGAGCAGGTATTTTCTTTTTCCTGGGACCTGTTTTTTTTTGGAAAGGAAGTTGAAACCCCTCGGCCTCTGCATCAATAAGATGCACACAACAATTTCTGGGACCTTGTTACTCAAGATTTTTTAGGGACAGCAAGCAACTAACTAATCTAAGCAAATGCCCCATAGTCAGAAAGACCTTGATTTTAGGAAATATTAATTACCCATTCTATCTACTAAACCGAGTGCTCTCAATTTCTTGTACAAAATAGAAATCATGAAGGAAGTCATTAGAAGGGAGAAAGAGGCTGGGATCACCCCTGACCCCAACATAGATACGTACATGAAGGTAAATACTGACCTATTTTGCTATAATGTTGTAACATTTCTGCGTGTGCCCATTGGAACCTTTTTCTCTGATAATATTGAATCAAACCTGAAAACACCATCTTTCTGTCAAGTGCCATAATAATTTTTCAGTGATTCTTGAAAAAGAACAAATAGTATCATGTGTGTACAGAACAGTTCACTTTAGCTGCAACATTTACTATTGCTGTGCACTTTCTTATAGGCAATATCTATGGAAGGTTTAGAAAGAAGCATGCAAACGGACTACATTATGAAGGTAAACAATGTTCAAAGAATAATTCACTGGTTCTAGCGCACAATGTTTTTTGTATGCATAATCCATTCTTGCCTGACAGATAATGGGACTTGACATATGCGCCGATGTACTAATAGGAGATGCCATGAGAAGAGGTATTTCAGGCGGTGAGAAGAAAAGATTAACCACAGGTGAATTTACAATACATATGACATTTTCAGGATGGTTTTATTGTCTCAACTATAATCTTGTAAATGATATTTCTGCAAGATAAATAAATAAATAAATTTACTATTCATTGACTAAAATTCCTTAATTGCATATTGGAAGGTATGCACTTTTTCTGGTGGTTAATTGATTTTGTCGATGCTTTCTGTACTTTATTATTACCATGAACTAATATGAAACTCGCCACAACAAAGTTAACAACGGGGGTATGATAAACAATAAGTTTCTGTTGTCATGAAAGCACACAAACATGAACTAATCAACTTAGCATGATTCTTCTCTACTTTTTAGAATGTAGCTGTAATGTGTTATATTCAGTTCATGTAATCCCAACCTCAATTTTGGTCTATGTAGGATAAATAATATAAATTAATTCGATACTTGATGCTTATTTTTCTTCACTTGTAAAAATTTCTTACAAGCAGGAGAGATGATAGTAGGACCATCAAAAGCGCTCTTCATGGATGAAATATCAACTGGGCTGGACAGTTCTACCACCTTCCAAATTGTTTCTTGTCTCCAACAGCTAGCTCATATATCAGAGTCTACCATACTGGTCTCACTCCTTCAACCAGCACCAGAGACTTACCAACTTTTTGATGATATTATCTTGATGGCTGAAGGACAAATCGTATACCATGGTCCTAAGAGCTGCATTATGAGTTTCTTTGAATCCTGTGGCTTCAAGTGCCCTGGAAGAAAAGGGGATGCTGACTTCCTTCAAGAGGTATTTAGCAAAATATAGTCATTTATATAGTCTGAATTGCTCATGTCAAAATAAGCATCAATAGCATCTAGGGGGTCATGTAAGCATGGTTCACCTTGTCATCTAACAAAGTGTACGATTTATACCTATAGTTTTGATGTGAATTCAATGAAAGCAAAAATGGTTAATATGAAGTAATTGGGTTTAGATTACGATAACCTGAGTTTGTCATGCTTATTTTTACTCTTGCTTACAATCGAAGGTAGTCCACTCTTAACAACTTATGTATTACATAGGTCCTGTCAAAAAAAGATCAACAACAATACTGGAGCCGCACCGAAGAAGGATATAAGTTTTTTACTGTTGATCAATTCTGTGATAAGTTCAAAGCATCTCAAAGTGGTCAGAATCTTGCTGGGGAGCTTTCGAAGCCGTATGACGAATCTAAAGGACATAATAATGCCCTGTCCTTCAGTATCTACTCATTATCCAGGTGGGATCTACTCAAGGCATGTTTTGCACGAGAGCTCCTTCTTATGAAAAGGAATGCCTTCATCTACATAGCAAAAACCATTCAGGTAAGGAAGTCGAAGCTATCTTGGAAAAAAAATGTGATTGATGCATGGGAATTTTGTGCCTAGTTTTACAGTGCTATTTAGAATGTCACATGCTAGGTGTTTTATGGGTGTAGATTCAGTTCTAGTCTGTAAATGCATAATCCTGAAATTACATGCATTATGTTCAGTATTAGTTACTGATCGAAATATAGCAAAATCTAGATCTTGTGCACACTGAGAACATTGAACTCTTGGCCCTAAAGCAATGTGATGCAATAAAGTTCTTGTGCTACTATGGAGGTCTGCAGGTCTCAATAAAGCTTTCGCACTAAAAGTTGAGATCTATGTTTACATCTACATTTGAGTCACTTTCATCTCTCCAGTGAACTTCAGCATTAATATATATAGTACCTCCTCCATTCCAAATAACTTGAAGTTCTAGGTTTATCCTAATCCAAACTTCTTTTAGTTTGATCAAGCCTATATAATAATATACCAACATCAACAATACCAAATTTGTTTCAGTAGATTCATCATAAAATATATTTTCATACCACCTATATTTGATGTTGCACTGTGCAGGGGTAAGGCTTCACTCGTATAATCCTTCCCCATACCCCACCTGGTGTGGGAGCTAGATATTATCACATTTTTCTATAAACTTTATCAATATTGAGAAGTTTGACTTAGGACAAAGCTAGAACTTCAAATAATTTGGAACAGAGGGAGTAGACAATAAAGGTAAAGATTGATGCCGTATGTAGCTCTAGTTGTGCTCAAATGCGAAATATTGTAGGAGTAGGGACTGTGTGCTTAACACAGGGTACATGGACTTGTAGCCATCTTGCAGTATTTTCTTCTGCACACTGAGAACATTGAACTCTTGGCCCATATAGAAGTCTACAACAGGAAGTTTCCCAGCATGTCAGCATCTTATTCTACATTCAGTTCCTACTCAGTGTGCAATTTCAGGACTTAAACATGCACACCATAAACTAACATATGTATTTCTGCGCTGCAGCTTGGATTACTTGCTGTTATTACTGGGACAGTATTTCTTCGCACACGTATGAGTGTTGACAGAATTCATGCTAACTATTATATGGGTTCACTCTTCTATGCGCTCCTGCTGCTGATGGTGAATGGATTCCCTGAGCTGGCCATGACAATTGACAGTCTGCCGGTCTTCTACAAACAGAGAGACGACTACTTCTATCCTGCATGGGCTTATGCAATACCATCTTTTATCCTAAAAATTCCAGTTTCTTTAGTTGAGTCAGTAGCTTGGACAACAATATCCTACTACCTGATTGGCTATACCCCGGAAGCATCCAGGTAAAGTTTACAATTCTGTTGTAGAAACTAATTACCAAGTGGGATGGGAGCACTAGTTGAACTACAACAATATTTCGATTGAGGAATTATCATCATTCACCCAACTCGAGTCATTTAGATGTGGAGTATAATCACCCAATGAAAAATAAAAGATTCTTGCCAGTGAAAATAGTCCAAAGTATAGCATTGTTTATAATGGTTTTGCTGTGATCTGGTGTATTGTAGTCGAACATAAAAATCCCTTATCTAACACTATATTTACTTTTCTTTTAGAATTTCTTTCCGCGAAAATAGTTTTTTCAGTTGCAATACTTGCTTTGTGGTAACATGCACGATTCTTGTGTTCAGATTTTTCTGTCAGCTCCTCGTCCTCTTCCTCATGCACACAGTAACATTATCAATGTTTCGATGTATCGCCTCATACTGTCAAACAATGGTGGCTGGTTCAGTCGGTGGTACGATGGCATTTCTAGCCACCCTTCTGTTTGGGGGTTTCATAATTCCTCGTTGTAAGACACTCCCTTATTTTCTTCCCACAAAAAAAAGAATACTCCCATTTCATATTGCTAACAACAGATGAGTCCTAATTTCTTGCAAAAGTAGGTCGTCCTCAATTATTAAGCAAGCATCACTAACATTTTCAGTGCCGTATTACTACAGCATTACTGCCTAATTGGCTAAAGTGGGGATTCTGGCTTTCTCCATTGTCGTATGGTGAAATAGGCTTAACTGGAAATGAGTTTTTGGCACAAAGATGGTTGGAGGTATACTTTGGCATACCAAGTATGAATTAAGTTTAGAAACATGTAATATCAAAAGATACTTATTTTTTTTTATCTTGATAGATCAAGGTATCTGGTGTAGCACTCGGAAGGAGGATCCTAATGGATCAAGGGGTAGACTTCTCCAGCTATTTTTACTGGATCTCAATTGGAGCGTTGCTTGGGTTTACTTTGATGTTCAATGTAGGCTTTGCCATAGGTTTGACCATTAAAAAGGGTAAGTGTGACATGTCCGAAATTGCATTAAGCTAAACAACTTAAATACTACTCCCTCCAATCCAAAATAAGTGTCGCAGTTTTGAACTTAGGTTGAACTAACCTTAGTTCAAAACTGTGACTTATTTTGGATCGAAGGGGGTATAATTTTCTAGTGTAACAGTGTCACATAAATTGTGAACTCAACAAGCATATGCTAGAGAAGTAAAAAAAACATGGGAAATGGAGCAAAAATAGTTTCGTTCAGAAGAACATACTGTTTGCTCTGGTTAGATATGCAACCTATTCTAATCTCCTATGAGCCTCTCAGTTCCAGGAACTTCTCAAGCTATTATCTCTCGCAATAAGCTTACCACATTTGATGGAGGAGACCAAGATAACAACACGGAAAATAGGATGCCTAAGTTACAAGCAGAGACTGCTTTGTCACCAAATAGGACTGGTTAGTTGAATTCTACACCACACAATACTGTCAATGGGATATATTTAGTTTGACTTCAATAATTAAATCTTGTGCAGGGAGGATGGTATTGCCTTTCACACCCCTTATAATATCATTCCAGGATGTCAACTACTATGTAGACACCCCTGCGGTAATTCAAATATAGCTATAGCTAAAACATCTTTGAAAGCATGACCGGAGAGCTTAGAGCCATACCAAGGGCTGATCACTAATAACTAAGTATTTCTTCATTGCAGGAAATGAGGGGGCATGGTTACGTGGAAAAGAAACTACAGCTACTCCACAATATCACAGGAGCATTCCAGCCAGGGGTTCTCTCGGCACTCATGGGGGTTACTGGAGCAGGAAAAACAACACTCCTTGATGTTCTTTCTGGAAGGAAAACTGGTGGTGTTATTGAAGGGGATATAAGAATAGGAGGGTATCCTAAAATTCAGCAAACTTTTGCTAGGATATCAGGCTACTGTGAACAAACTGATGTCCATTCCCCACAGATCACAGTTAGTGAATCGGTTGCATATTCAGCCCGGTTGCGCCTTCCACCAGAAGTTGATTCAAAAGCAAGAAATGTGAGCTATATTTGTCTCTCTTGTTGAAAATACAATATGGTATCGGAGCCAAGAGGTCTCGAGTTAAAGACCCTGCTAACGCAAACCTATATGAAGAGAATAAAAGTGTAGTGTACAGGGTTTGCATTCTTGTATCCTAGCCTCATAGGTGGTAGGAACAGTTGAGACGAAAATGTGAGCTCATCCGTATTCCTTTCCCTCGCAGGAATTTGTCAAGGAAGTTCTTGAAATAATTGAGTTGGACGAAATTAGAGATTCTTTGGTTGGAATACCAGGGGTAAATGGGCTATCAACAGAGCAAAGGAAACGGCTTACGATTGCAGTTGAGCTTGTGTCTAACCCCTCGATCATATTTATGGATGAGCCAACGTCAGGCTTGGATGCAAGGGCCGCGGCTATTGTCATGCGTGCAGTGAAGAATGTTGCAGACACAGGTCGAACAGTTGTGTGCACCATTCACCAACCAAGTATCGATATATTTGAGGCATTTGATGAGGTAACTACTTTAGCTATATATCCCTCTCCAAGATTCTCTCTCTAGGCATCAAGAAATAAGTTTTTTATAAGTATATTTAGCAATGGTAATTTTCCAGGTATAATAAGTATATTTAGTATTATAAGTGATGTATTGGATAAGGATGTTAGAAATCAGTTTTGTTAAATCAAACATGAAATAACCAAGTGTTATGGAACTGTGAAGCATTTGTTCACCTTTCAGTAATAATTGGAAATAGCCATGGAATAAGTTAACTATTAGACATGGAATAAAATCAGTTTCTACTTCAGATAGAACCCTTAACACTTTATCGGCAGGAAACAAGCTACTTAAAGAACCCCAAATTAAGTCCAATGCAGAGCCTGCCTCAGACTAAAGTTTTCGAGAAGCTAACAGTGATAGTACAATCACAACTTTCTCTTACTGAGTGTTTTTATAGAATAAAATGGTACTCCCTCGGTCCCATAATATAAGAGCGTTTTTGACACTACACTCAGTTTTCTCAGTTTTATTGTTAAAACTGATGTTAAAACAAGCTGACACGTCCATTCACGCGGTAGAAACACATTAATTGGAGAAAAGAAAAAACTATGTACAACAGTTATCTTGGTTGTATTTTAGCAGTGCCAATTATTATTTATTTTTGGCGAGGTTAGCTTGCCAATTAACTATAAGTAGATCATGATAGCTGCATCTGTTTTAATTTATGAGTATCAAAGTTCTGTAGCAAAGGAAACTCTATTTCTGAAAATACATATGTATTTTCTAATGCATAATCGTGCATGTGGGCAATTCAGATAACCCCTAGACCTTAGTTCCAAAGTAATTTAGATGCATTATTAATCATAAATTCATTAACTAAAAAATAAATCCATATACAAGTGTAATACCACATTTACTAATTAGCTTCTCATATATATTTAGTTGATGCTGATGAAAAGGGGTGGAGAGTTGATATATGCTGGGCCAGTTGGACACCATTCATGTGAGGTCATCAAGTATTTCCAGGTAAGTAGTAATCTTAATTTGTCCTTACACAAAATAATCAAGTACATGCGCATATAATTTATACCGTCCATTTATATGTGATACAAGTCAATTTAAACATACCATTTACCTGATCTAATTATATTTTGTTTGCATCCTTTTTTGTTATGTATTATTCTGAACCCATTCTCTAGTCCTCATGATTTTGCAATCTACATAATACACGAAGGGGCAAGCAATATTAATCACAGAAGGCTATGCTCAGTTGACCACCTGCCTGTGTTATACAAACTGGTGAAATTATTTTCTTTGTTCTTTCAGGCAATACCTGGGGTAGCCAGGATCAAGGAAAACTACAACCCATCAACATGGATGCTAGAAGTTACTTCTACATCTATGGAACTTCAACTGGGAGTAGATTTTGCACAAATGTACAGGGAATCATCAATGTGCAAGTAAGTTAATTTCAAAGAACCAGCTCAGTTGGCACTAGTAAACTATCCAAAGAAACGTTGCTTGTAAAATAGATTGTAAGTTTTGATCAGAATACCTGAAAAGAACAAAAACAGACTTGTGGATCTCAGAATGAGTTTTGATCAGAATGGAATGTAAGCATAGGTCATCATAGCATACTTAACAGAGATATCATTTAGTCCTTAAATTATTGTTAACACAATATTCATGCTAACCAGTATGTAAATTTTGTAACCAAAGGGACAAGGACATGCTGGTGAAGCGATTGAGCATGCCAGTTCCCGGTACAAGTGACCTCCATTTCCCAACCCAGTTTCCACAGAAGTTTTGGGAGCAATTCAAAGCTTGCCTCTGGAAGCAGTGTCTGTCGTATTGGAGAACTCCTTCTTACAACCTGGTGCGGATTGTATCCTTAGCAGTGGCCTGCATTTTCTTCGGTGTGTTATTCTGGCAGCAAGGCAACATCAATCACATGTCCGTAAGCCATCTCTTAATTATGTATCTTAACTGATGAATGTATGATGGCTAAAGTTGCTTCTTTTGTTTGAGGGTAGAAACGATCAGCAAGGTCTCTTCACCATATTGGGGTGCATGTATGGATTCATTCTGTTCAGTGGCGTCAACAACTGCCAATCAGTGATGCCTTTTGTCTCCGTTGAACGCTCCGTCGTGTACAGGGAAAGGTTTGCAGGGATGTACTCTCCTTGGGCCTACTCTTTTGCGCAGGTCCTATTAATCACATGAGCATTACTAGCTTCAGATAGATTATATTACTGTTATGTTCAGATATTGACTTATCTTTTTTTGGGATAGGTTGCCATGGAGATACCTTATGTGCTGGTGCAGGTAGTGTTCTTCATGTTGATAGCATATCCAATGATAGGGTATGAGTGGACAGCAGCAAAGTTCTTTTGGTTCATGTACACCATGTTGTGCACACTGCTCTACTTCGTCTACCTGGGAATGTTGATGGTGTCGCTCACCCCCAACATCCAAGTCGCATCCATACTTGCATCCATGTTCTACACCCTGCAGAACCTCATGTCCGGGTTCATCGTGCCTGCGCCTGTAAGTAAAGCCATCTGAACTCTACTACTAGCTATTATTAAGTATATATATACCATTACCATTATAGATCAAATAATGGTGCTTACAAAAAAAATACATAAACATATGGCAGCAAATACCAAAATGGTGGATATGGCTCTACTACATCTCCCCAATGTCGTGGACGCTCAATGTCTTCTTCACCACGCAGTTCGGAGATCACAACGACAGGATGATCGTTGTATTCGGAGAGACCAAATCCGTCGCAGCATTCATGACGGACTACTTTGGTTTTTGCCGTGACCTGCTGCCACTGGGAGCGGTGGTCCTGGCAGCATTCCCTGTCCTCTTTGCCGTCCTCTTTGGTTACAACATCTCAAAGCTGAACTTCCAAAGGCGATAGACAGACACATTTTCATAGTAGTAAAACTGTAGCACGATATAGAATAGATATCGCAAACACACATATCTCTTTGTGCTAAAATTTAAAGTACGAGTTAGCTTACCAACACGAAAATGTCAGTGTATGTATTTTTGTGTAAATGGGATATATAGCAGAACAGAATTCCAGTATAGTACCTAGTAATTGAGAAGATTTGATACTGTAGTTAAGAGAGACTCTTTCACCATAGTTTGTCTTATTTTTATTGTTGTAAATCATTTATTACTATTGTGAATAAATTTGCAATACAAGTCTTGCAGTGACGAAAAACCACAACACACAACCCTGACAATTTTCATGAGCAGAATAGAATTGGCATTGGTTACCTCCAGGAGATGCTTTGCGTCGAACGGGAATTTCCCTGTCACAGCCCTAGAATATTTGAGTGTAAACAATTATATTAGGAGCATCCATGCATCATGTATACATTTTATTTAATCTTAAAATAGGGATTGATCAAACCCTAGCAGATAATTAATTCAACTAGGTTCAAATTCGAACCTTTTCAATGAACCAAAATGCCCTTAAAAATGTTCATGATTTCTAGCACGATATGAAAACATTAGAAAAATGGTGCACATTTTTGAAGGAGTTATCTGGGCTTTGAATTAAGTCACTAAGTATTTGAATTGGGCTGTAAATTCCTATAAATATTTTTATAGCTCCAATAATTCTGAAACATGTTGGTGGCACTGGGTTTAGTCCTGTTGGTCCACTTAATAATTTTCAGAATCAACAAAATTTGTTTGGTTTGAAAATCAAATAAAAAGATACTGAATAAATAGAAAACAGGAAAACAAATTAGAAAAACAGAGAAGAGAGAGAGCTTACCATGGCCCAGCACTGTAGCAGCCCAGCCCGCCAGGGGCATGGTTGTCTTCAACCTCGCGCCTTTTGTATCCGCGGTGTGCCGGCACGCGCAAGGCCACCTCCTGCTTCTACCGATGCCCTAGACCGGCTAAACCCGCCACGCAACCCCTCCGCAATTTGTCTATCCCAAGGGGTTCATGAGAGTGTTGGTGCTTGATAGCTATTTAACATGTTTTAGCAAACTATAAAAGGGAAAGAAAAGAGGGAGGCCTCGGTGCCCTCCTTATTATCATTCTGTTTCTGCTTGAGCTAAGGTACATATGTATTGATGTATGCAGGTTTGCAGTTTTTATGCAGAAGTATGTAATACTTAAAGTTTATGCATAAAATAAAACGGAGATGCTCAGCATTCCAGGGTCATGACGTGATCCGACCCGATTTCCTGTTGCAGGGGTAGCAGGCCCCATTGTTGAGGACCTCGTGGATAACATAGGGGCCCTCCCATAGGGAGGACATCTTGTTCTTGTGTTGCTTCTGCTTGAGGCATAGGACGAGGACGTCGATATTAGACTCATATGTTCGCTTTTGTTGATCAATTGTGGCGATGTTATGACCGGCATATTAGGGGCTTAGCCTAGTGGGCTGTGGCCCAGGTTATCTTATCGTTATTAGGGGCTTAGCCCAATTATCTTATCATTATTAGGGTCGTTTTCTTAGGAGTCAAGTAAACCTCTCTGTATAAGGAGAGGAGATGTATCGATCTAATCAAGCAAGAAGCAATCATTATTTGCTCGGCTTCCCGAAGGGAGCCGGGAGACCTAACCCTAGCCGCCTCTTGCGCCGCCGCCGCTTCTTCTTCATCGCGCCACGACGCCCCGCCGGCAGCAGCCGCGATCGCATCTCCGTCAACCCTCCCCCTTCCCGTACAACCTACGCCCTAGACCAGGTAGGATCCTAACTCCTACCAATTTGGTATTAGCTCAGTTCCGATCATGTCTTCGCCGCCGCCCATCCCGTCGCTTCCGCTGCCGACCGTCACCACCGCGCTGCTGCCCTCCCCGTCTGCACCGCTGGTCGCATCCTCCGGCGCCGCCAGCACCCAGATGACGGCCCCTCCCCCGCACCACCGGCCACCGTCTACTCCCCGATGGAGATCACCGGGGTCCTGAATGATCTCGTCACCACCGTCCAGGGGATACGGCTATACCTAGCTAGCCACTACGGGTCGCCGGCCGCCGCGATCGGCCAGCCGCCCTGTCATGGTATTCGACATCCGCGGCGCTGACCGGGCCTCTACACCACCACTGGCCGCTTCAGCCGCCGCCCGCCGCCGTGCCCCAATGGCCGCAGTGGCCGGCACCGGCCCTCACCACGTCACCCACGCCACCTAGGTCCTCGCCGCCGCCACCCTGGCCGCCTTGGCAGCCGCCGCACCCCGGGGCCACCGCGGCGCTGGTCGGGCCGCTGCAGCCCTCGCTGCAGCTACAGCCAGCCCCCGCCACCGCCCCGATCTGGACACAATGGCCGGCCGTGGCCATCGCCGCGCCCGCCGCCTCCGCCGTTTCCAGGCAACAGCAGCTGCCGCTGACGGCGCCTCCGCCGCCCAGCACCGGGCTGACTACAACCGCGCCGGCGGGCGTGCCGATTCAGCAAGTGCGGTTCCCGCCCTCGTCGTCCCAGCTTCTGGCCTGGTTGGCCGGGACGTCACCGCCGCCAGTCTACACCATGGTCGCGGACCAGCCGACGCCCTCCCTGCCGTACGACGGGCCCTCCGGCTTCACGGGTTTCCACGCTGGCTTCGACGGGCCACCGCATTCCTGCGGACCACCTGTGCACACCGGACCAACGCCATCCTCTTCGCTGCTCCGTACCGCCGAGCCGTACACTCACACTCACGGCGGTCATGCTCAGACACCGCCGCGCTTCGCCAAGCTCGCCTTCGCCACCTACGACGGCGCCGAGGACCCCCTCAACTGGCTCAACCAGTGCGAGCAGTTCTTCCGGGGGTAACGGACGCTCGCGTCGGACCACACCTGGCTCGCCTCTTATCACCTCCGCGGCGCCGCACAAACGTGGTACTATGCCCTCGAGCAGGACAAGGCGGCATGCCTCCATGGGAGCGTTTTTGCGAGTTCTGCCTCCTTCGATTTGGACTACCGATACGTGGGAGCCGGCTGGCGGAGTTGGGCCGCCTTCCCTTCACCTCTACGGTGCAGGACTACACTGACAGCTTTCAGGCCCTGGCGTGCCACGCGTCCGGCGTGACGGCTCACCAGCGGGCCGAACTCTTCGTCGGCGGTCTGCTAGATCATATCCGCGTGGACGTCGAGTTGCAGGGACCCCAGGACCTCTAGACGTCCATGTACTACGCCCGTGCGTTCGAGCGCCGCGTGGTGGCCATCCAGTAGGCATCACCGTCCTGGGCCGCTAGGCCGCCACCCTGGCCGGATGTTTCCGTGCAGGGTCGGCCTGCTCAGGCTTCCGCGGCACCCCTTGCCGTGACTACGACACGCCCGTTCCGCCGGCTCACCTCGGCCGAGCTACTCGAGCGTCGCCGCCAAGGGTTGTGCTTCAACTGCGACGAGACCTACATGCCCGACCACGTTTGCCCCTGACTCTTCTACTTGGAGGCTGCAGACTACATTGAGGAGGACGCCGTCGCCGCCGGGCTCGGCGACCTGGCCGCCCTAGCTGTCGCAGAGGTGTTTGACGCTGGTTGATCACCTCGAGGAGTTCAGCAAGCGCTTCCCCGCCTTACAGCTCGAGGACGAGCTATTTGTGTAGGCGGAGAGAAGTGTTATGACCAGCATATTAGGGGCTTAGCCCAGTGGGCTGTGGCCCAAGTTATCTTATCGTTATTAGGGGCTTAGCCCAATTATCTTATCGTTATTAGGGTCGTTTGCTTAGGAGTCAAGTAAACCTCTCTATATAAGGAGAGGAGATGTATCAATCTAATCAAGCAAGAAGCAATCATTATTTGCTTGGCTTCCCGAAGGGACCCGGGAGACCTAACCCTAGCCACCTCTTGCGCCGCCGGCCGCCGCCTCTTCTTCATCGCGCCACGGTGCCCCGCCGCCGGCAGCCGCGATCGCATCTCCGTCAACCCCCCCTTCCCGTACAACCTACGCCCTAGACCAGGTAGGATCCTAGCTCCTACCAGGCGCGCTCAAGGGAGAGGAGGTGTGCTTCCTCCTTGGCGCTCACATCATCCTTGTGGCTTTCTTTCATGACCTCCTTTTCGTATGCGTGGACTCTTGGCGAGTCGTGCTCTATATCAGAGGGCAGAACCGCCTCTACTCCATACACCATAAAGAACGGTGTGTAGCCTATTGATTTGTTCGATGTTGTCTATAAGCTCCATAGGATGGAGCGGAGCTCCTCCACCCAGTTGC
Source organism: Triticum monococcum (assembly GCA_034509565.1). NCBI lineage: Eukaryota > Viridiplantae > Streptophyta > Magnoliopsida > Poales > Poaceae > Triticum > Triticum monococcum. Next base: position 355,433,056 of record CM067845.1, on the reverse strand, counting down.
CCATATTAGGGGCATTATGAGTCGTGGCTTTAAGGCTTGCATGATCAGTCCGTTTGTTGGTTCGACCTGTCCATTGGATTGGGGATGGGCTACAGATGTGTAACCGATGTGGACCCGCCTTTTGTGGCAGAATTCCTGGAACACTGCGGCAGTGAAGTTTGACCCTGTAGGACCTTGAAGTAGATGTGTGTAGAGGGGGGTGATTAGACACTTTATGCCAAAGTTGCAATTTTTAAGCTTTTCCGGTTTGAGTGGAGTTTAAGCATAATTTCAACACTCACAATACATATCAAGCAAGTATGCAAAGTGTATATAGGCAGCGGAAAGTAAAGCATGCAACTTGCAAGAATGTAAAGGGAAGGGTTTGGAGAATTCAAACGCAATCAGAGACACGGATGTTTTCCCGTGGTTCGGATAGGTGGTGCTATCCTACATCCACGTTGATGGAGACTTCAACCCACGAAGGGTAACGGTTGCGCGAGTCCACGGAGGGCTCCACCCACGAAGGGTCCACGAAGAAGCAACCTTGTCTATCCCACCATGGCCATCGCCCACGAAGGACTTGTCTCACTAGCGGTAGATCTTCACGAAGTAGGCGATCTCCTTGCCCTTACAAACTCCTTGGTTCAACTCCACAATCTTGTCGGAGGCTCCCAAGTGACACCTAGCCAATCTAGGGGACACCACTCTCCAAGAAGTAACAAATGGTGTGTTGATGATGAACTCCTTGCTCTTGTGCTTCAAATGATAGTCTCCCCAACACTCAACTCTCTCTCATGGGATTTGGATCTGGTGGAAAAAAGATTTGAGTGGAAAGCAACTTGGGGAAGGCTAGAGATCAAGATTCATATGATAGGAATGGAATATCTTGGCCTCAACACATGAGTAGGTAGTTCTCTCTCAGAAATAGGATGCTGGAAGTGTAGGCTTAGTCTGATAGCTCTCTCCACGAGTGAAGAGGAGGTGGAGGGGTATTTGTAGCCTCCACACAAAATCCAACCGTTACACACAATTTACCAATCTCGGTGGGACCGAATCAGAAAACTCGGTCGGACCAAAATAGTAAACCTAGTGATCGTTAGGAATTTTGGTGGGACCGATTGGAACAACTCGGTGGGACCGATGTGCTAGGGTTAGGGAAAATCCAAAACTCGGTTTGACCGATTACTCAAACTCGGTGGGACCGATTTGGGTAATAAGCGAAACAGAGAGTTGGCCAAGCAAACTCGGTGGGACCGATTGCATATCTCGGTTGGACCGAAGATATTGCAACAGGTAACAGAGAGTTTGCAAGGCCATCTCGGTGAGACCGAGATCCCATCGGTGAGACCGAATTGCTAGGGTTTGGCAGTGGCAAATGACAAGTGAAACTCGGTGGCGCCGGATAGATAGAATCGGTATGACCGAGTTTGGCTTAGGGTTTAGGTCATTTGTGGATATGGGAAAGTAGCTGAGGATTTTGGAGCATATCATTAAGCACTTGAGCAAGAGGCTCATTAAGCAACACCTCATCCCTCCTTGATAGTATTGGCTTTTCATATGGACTCAATGTGATCTTGGATCACTAAAATATAAAATGAAGAGTCTTGAACTTCAAGCTTTAGCCAATCCTTTGTCCTTAGTATCTTGGAGACCTTCCCACACCCTTTAGTCCATGCCACTCCATTGTTGAACTTATCCGAAACATACTAGATGAAAACGTTAGTCCAACAAGAGATATGTTGTCATCAATTATCAAAACCACCTAGGGAGCACTTGTGCTTTCAATCTCCCCCTTTTTGGTAATTGATGGCAACATACATCAAAGCTTTAGATAAAGATATAAAGAACAGCAAGTAAAGCTTTGGAAGGACATGTAACAACATAGGCTCCCCCACATGTATGCAATCATGTGAATATAAAATATAGAAGCATGTGAGAGCATAATCATGACAGAGTAGGCAATGTGTTACATGTATCTTGGCCATATGCATCAGAGCAAAAGATTATTAAGGAAAATACCTTCATGCTCATGAGTCCTTCTTGCAAACAGTATGTACATAAGCAAGAATTCCTCATACTCATGATTTTGATGCATGCACTTACCTTGTAGTCTTTGGTTGGCTTAGGATGGAATGAACCCGCACAAACAAGGTTAGATAACACAGGTACACCCACTAACCAGAGCAAACAAAAGAAACCACAAGAATACCAAGACTGGGATGACATGTAGAGAGTGAGTACAAGGTACCACATTGGATTCAACATGTCCCCAAGAGTAAAGATATGCAATGAATTTGACTGATTTCTTTCCCATGGGTGTCTTGCTCCCCCTGAATCTTTCATGGGATATTGGGAGAAGATAGGGAACAGAAAATCAGAGCTGAAAGATACAAATGAATATGTCTTTCCCCCTAAAAAGACATGTGACATCTCTCCTCTTGAACATCAAGCATCTAGGATCCTTGAGTATTGTCTCTCCCCCTAGAGATCTCTTTCTCCCCCTTAATACATTATCTGGGACGTCTGGGATCCTTGAGACTTTCTCTCCCCCGTTAGTGCTTTGATGTGATCTCTCTCTCCCCGAAGATAGGCTTTGATGTGATCTCTCTCTCCCCCTTTGACATCAATTTCCAAGAAGGTTTTTCTGGAATCCGTCGAATAGGGTTGGTCTTTGAGACTCAGCATAAAGCAAAGAATAAAATTGAGACAAGATTCATTGAGTGAAGCTGGATCAAAAGAAATATAGATTATGTGACAAACTGTTTTTCCTGTAGCGAAATTGGTGGCACCGAGTGGTATGTTTTGGTGGTACCGAAGGGATTCAGTTGGACCGAAAATTACAAATCGGTGAAACCGAGTTCATGACAGACAGAACACTTGTCAGCTCAGCTCACTAGTCAAATAAGATCTCACAAAGATTTGCAATGAATTAAATGCAGAAAATGCAGAACAAAAGCAAAGAGAAAAGAGAAGAAACTGAAAGAACTAGACAAAAAGAGAAGGGAACAAATAAACAAGCATGGGACAAATGCTATAACACAAAGAAAGAACACAAGAGAACTTCATCCAGAGTTGGGCGGTGACATAGTCACCTATGTTAGAGTATATTGACTTAGGAGTCAAGTGAGAACACTTGATCATAGGTCATACTCATCGTTTAAGCTCAGAATGGGGTTACTATTTTTGTTTAAGCATCTTGATGTATTCACATCTTGTTGAGTTGCTTTGACTCATGTCTCGGGGTAAAGCTTCTCTAAGATGGAATAACATACCTTGGGTGGTGGTGTGGTTCTTTCTCATGTAGTTGAACTTGTGTGGGTGCTCATGGTTGATGTAGCCCATCAAGAGTTTGGAGCACCACTTGGAGTTTGAGTTCATCTACCTACATGGATTAGTTCTTGCAAGGAAGAGCACTTGTGTATCCAAAAGTGACAATCATGAGGCTCAACAAAGAATTTGTCAAAGGATATGTTTGAATGGTTTTGTGCTTCCTTGTCTTCAACCACCATTGTGTAGAGACTTGGTGATGTAGAGATTTCTCAAGATGTGAGTGAGTCGCAATCTCATGGAATTAGATTCAACCAAGCACCTACATGGGTTAGACAACATGCAAGCTACAAATATATCCAAGACATAAGATAGTCATCATAAGAGATATATCATGGATTAGTCATAAGCTCATGTCTTGCATGTATCCAATGGAGTTCCTACTCCAAGTTCGAAGCATCAATGATGTTCAATTCTCCTCTCAACCTGCAAAACACTTTCTCATCAAGTGGTTTAGTGAATATATCCGCTAATTGCTTATCAGTGCGAACATGCTTAAGATTTATGTCACCCTTAGCAACATGATCTCGAATGAAATGATGACGAACTTCAATATGCTTAGTTCGAGAATGTTGTACAGGATTATGACCAATTTTGATAGCACTTTCATTGTCACAAAGCAGTGGAACATATTTCACATAGATCCCATAATCTTTAAGAGTTTGGGTCATCCAAAGTAATTGAGCACAACATGAGCCAGCAACAATGTATTCAGCTTCTGTGGTGGATAAGGATACCGAGTTTTGTTTCTTAGAGGACCAAGACACAAGAGATCTACCAAGAAATTGACAAGTACCCGAAGTGGACTTCCTATCAACCTTGTCTCCGGCATAATCCGAGTCGGAATAGCCAACAAGATCAAAAGAAGACCTTTTAGGATACCAAATGCCAAAGTTTGGTGTATGAATTAAGTATCTCACTATCCTTTTCACAGCCTTAAGATGACATTCCTTAGGAGCAGCTTGATATCGTGCACACATGCACACACTTAGCATAATATCGGGACGTGAAGCACATAGGTATAGCAATGAACCAATCATAGAGCGATAAACCTTTTGATCAACCGGTTCACCACCTTTGGTCAGATCATTATGTCCACTAGTGGGCATGGGGGTAGACATACCTTTGCACTCTTGCATATTGAACTTCTTGAATAGGTCCTTGGTGTACTTCGTTTGAGAGACAAATGTACCTTCCTTAGTTTGCTTGACTTGCAAACCGATAAGGAATTTGAGTTCACTCATCATAGACATCTCAAACTTCTCTGACATTAGCTTTCCAAACTTTTCACTAAAGAGAGGGTTATTTGAACCAAATATGATATCATCAACATAAATTTGGCATACAAATAGTTCTCCATTAACCCTTTTAGTAAAAAGAGTAGAATCAATTTTACCAATTTCGAAACCACTTGCAATAAGGAACTTGGTCAAGCATTTATACCATGCTCTAGGAGCTTGTTTAAGACCATAAAGAGCTTTGTGAAGTTTGTAAACATGATTAGGTTTCTTAGGATTGACAAAGCCGGGAGGTTGTTTGACATAAACTTCCTCCTCTATTTCACCATTTAGAAAAGCACTTTTAATGTCCATTTGGTACAAGGTGATGTTATGGTGATTGGCATAGGCAAGTAAGATGCGAATGGACTCAAGTCTAGCAACGGGAGCATATGTCTCACCATAGTCCACACCTTCGACTTGTGTGTATCCTTGGGTGACGAGACGTGCTTTGTTGCGAACCACTTGTCCATCTTCATCCTGCTTCTTGCGAAACACCCATTTGGTACCAATGATGTTGTGGTTGTTGTCGGGCTTCTCAACCAATGTCCAAACTTGGTTTCTCTCAAAATTGTGTAGCTCTTCATGCATAGCGTTTATCCAATCCGGATCTTCCAATGCTTCTTCAACCTTCATAGGTTCAATGCTAGAGATGAATGAATAGTTTTCACAAAAGTTAGCTAAACGAGTTTTTGAGCGAGTGATTCTCCCGGTTTGTATATCATTGAAGATTTGCTCGACAGGATGATCTTTGGCGATTCTTGCTCGAACTCGTGAGAACTTTTGCTTGGGTCTTCGTTGAACATTTTCTTCATCTTGTTCTTCTTCTTGGCCTTCTTCATTGTTGACGTTGTCATTCTCTTGTCGTGGTGGAGAAGGAGGTTGTTGATGTTCGTCTTGATGCATTTCCTTCTCTTCTTCATCTTCGTGTGTCCCACTTGTGGATGCTTCCGTATCAATTCTTCGTTCACCTTGTTGTGAAGTAGAAGCCTCCACTTGGACGGATGAAGTACTCTCCTTCACCTCCGTTGGACGAACTTTGCCTATGGACAAGTCTTGGATTGCTTCTGAAGGGTCTTTGTCTCCTACATCAATTGGCAATTGCTCTACTTGCGAGCCATTAGATTCATCAAACTTCACATCTACCGTCTCTTCAACCTTTTGGGTGAAATTGTTGTAGACACGGTAAGTGTGAGAGTTTGAGCCATAACCAAGTAGAAAACCTTCATGAGATTTAGGAGCAAACTTTGAACGACGATGCTTATCAAGAATGTAGCACTTTGAGCCGAATACTCGAAAGTATCCAACTTGGGGTTTGTTACCGGTGAGGAGCTCGTATGCTGTCTTGCCGAGTAGCTTGTGAAGATACAAGCGATTTGTTGCGTGACAAGCTGTCTCAACCGCTTCTGCCCAAAAGTGCTTCGGCGTCTTGTATTCATCAAGCATTGTTCTTGCCATTTCGATGAGCGTCCGGTTCTTCCTCTCAACAACTCCATTTTGTTGAGGTGTGTACGTAGCCGAGAACTCGTGTGAAATCCCTTCCTCGTCAAGAAAGGTATCCACATTTGCGTTCTTGAACTCTGTTCCGTTGTCACTCCGAACCTTCTTGATCTTCACGTCAAACTGATTTTGGGCCTTTCTAGCGAAATTTTTGAAGATCTTCTGAACCTGCGACTTTTCATTAAGAAAGAACACCCACGTAAATCTTGAAAAATCATCAACTATAACTAGACCAAAAGAATTTCCACCGAGACTCTTGTAGGCGTTGGGACCAAAAGGATCCATATGAAGTAGCTCGAGTGGCCTCCTTGTGGTCATGATGTTCTTCACGGGATGCCTTCCTCCAACCTGTTTACCTGCTTGACAAGCACTGCAAAGTCTATCCTTATCAAATATGACATCATTAACTCCAAGGATATGATTTCCTTTAATAAGCTTGTCAAGATTTCTCATGCCAACGTGACCTAGTCGTCTATGCCACAACCAACCTTTTGAGGATTTAGCAATAAAGCAAGTTTTAGGTTGTGCCTTTTTAGAGAAGTCGACAATGTAAAGGTCACCTCTACGCATACCGGTAAAGACCATTTTATGATTGTCTCGACGAAACACTTGGCAATCTACCTCAGTAAATAGGACATTTAAGCCAAAATCAGCAAGTCTAGATACTGAAAGTAAGTTGTAGCCGAGAGATTCAACGAGCATGACATTTTGAATGGAACTATCATGTGAGATGGCCACCTTACCAAGGCCAACTACTTTACCCTTTGAATTATCACCAAAGGTGACATATTTTCGAGGGCCGTCATTTTCAGCAAGCTCACGGAACATCTCTTCGTCTCCGGTCATATGATCAGTACATCCACTATCAAGAACCCATTCCTTTCCTCCTGACGCATATCCCCGAAGATTTGCCATAAGACCAAAATGTCTCATTACATCATCAAGATCGAAGTCACTATCATCATCATCATCATAGTATCCATGTTCACCATGATCTTGTGACTCATCATTTCCTAAAGAGGGTAATTCATTAGATAAATGATCATCAAAGTGGTCACTTTTATGAATTCTTATAGCTTCAAATATAATATCACTAATGATTCCAGCATCTCCTTTAGCATGCTTGAGATTGGTAAGCTCAAATAGACAATCACCAAAACTAGGATCACTAGAGTTCATTTTACTCAAGGCAATAGATTTATGGAGAATTTCATCCAAGTTTTTCAAGGAATGATTGGGAAATCGTTCCTCAAGAAATTTCCATATAGTATGGGCACAATTTAGAGTAGGCAAACTAGCTATCAAATTTTTGGGCAATCCTCTAATGATGAGCTCAATAGTTCTAAGATTGCGAATCATGTCAATATCTTCATCTAGGGTAGGATGCAAGGGATCAATGTGAGGTGCACAAGGGCTAGCAATATACTTGTTTAAGTGATATTGATTGAAAATTGCAAGCATCTCATTTTTCCACTCATGAAAATACTCTCCATCAAGAATAGGCACTCTATGTCTAAGACTCCCTAAAGTAGAGACATCCATCTTCCTCCAATGGTGATTAAACCAAGGCAATGGAGACCAAAGCTCTGATACCACTTGTAGGACCTTGAAGTAGATGTGTCTAGAGGGGGGTGATTAGACACTTTATGCCAAAGTTGCAATTTTTAAGCTTTTTCGGTTTGAGTGCAGTTTGAGCATAATTTCAACACTCACAATACATATCAAGCAAGTATGCAAAGTGTATATAGGCAGTGGAAAGTAAAGCATGCAATTTGCAAGAATGTAAAGGGAAGGGTTTGGAGAATTCAAACGCAATCGGATACACGGATGTTTTTCCCGTGGTTCGGATAGGTGGTGCTATCCTACATCCACGTTGATGGAGACTTCAACCCATGAAGGGTAACGGTTGCGCGAGTCCACGGAGGGCTCCACCCACGAAGGGTCCACGAAGAAGCAACCTTGTCTATCCCACCATGGCCATCGCCCACGAAGGACTTGCCTCACTAGCGGTAGATCTTCACGAAGTAGGCGATCTCCTTGCCCTTACAAACTCCTTGGTTCAACTCCACAATCTTGTCGGAGGCTCCCAAGTGACACCTAGCCAATCTAGGAGACACCACTCTCCAAGAAGTAACAAATGGTGTGTTGATGATGAACTCCTTGCTCTTGTGCTTCAAATGATAGTCTCCCCAACACTCAACTCTCTCTCATGGGATTTGGATCTGGTGGAAAGAAGATTTGAGTGGAAAGCAACTTGGGGAAGGCTAGAGATCAAGATTCATATGATAGGAATGGAATATCTTGGCCTCAACACATGAGTAGGTAGTTCTCTCTCAGAAATAGGATGCTGGAAGTGTAGGCTTAGTCTGATAGCTCTCTCCACGAGTGAAGAGGAGGTGGAGGGGTATTTATAGCCTCCACACAAAATCCAACCGTTACACACAATTTACCAATCTCGGTGGGACCGAATCAGAAAACTCGGTCGGACCGAAATAGTAAACCTAGTGACCGTTAGGAATTTCGGTGGGACCGATTGGAACAACTCGGTGGGACCGATGTGCTAGGGTTAGGGAAAATCCAAAACTCGGTTTGACCGATTACTCAAACTCGGTGGGACCGATTTGGGTAATAAGCGAAATAGAGAGTTGGCCAAGCAAACTCGGTGGGACCGATTGCATATCTCGGTTGGACCGAAGATATTGCAACAGGTAACAGAGAGTTTGCAAGCCCATCTCGGTGAGACCGAGATCCCATCGGTGAGACCGAATTGCTAGGGTTTGGCAGTGGCAAATGACAAGTGAAACTCGGTGGCGCCGGATAGATAGAATCGGTATGACCGAGTTTGGCTTAGGGTTTAGGTCATTTGTGGATATGGGAAAGTAGCTGAGGTTTTTGGAGCATATCATTAAGCACTTGAGCAAGAGGCTCATTAAGCAACACCTCATCCCTCCTTGATAGTATTGGCTTTTCCTATGGACTCAATGTGATCTTGGATCACTAAAATGTAAAATGAAGATTCTTGAACTTCAAGCTTTAGCCAATCCTTTGTCCTTAGTATCTTGGAGACCTTCCCACACTCTTTAGTCCATGCCACTCCATTGTTGAACTTATCTGAAACATACTAGATGAAAATGTTAGTCCAACAAGAGATATGTTGTCATCAATTATCAAAACCACCTAGGGAGCACTTGTGCTTTCAGACCCCTTATATGTGATAATGCCGTGTGGGACGCCGAAACGATGGATGAGCCTGGAGAAGAATTTGACGATTCTGTCGGCCTTTGCGTTTGTGACTAGCTTGGCTTACTAGTGCAGAACAGGGCAGTATCACCGGTTCATAAGGGCCTTTAGTGCCGATTCGGTAACCGGCACTAAAGGGTGGGGACTAAAGGTCCCCTGCCTTTAGTACCGGTTCTGCATGAACCGCCACTAAAGTGCCACCATGTAGCACGAGCCAGGGCCGTGGGCGGGGAGACCTTTAGTACCGGTTCGTAACACAAACCGGTACTAAAGGTTGGGGTGTTTTGGTTTTATTTTTTATTTTTTCCTTAGCTCACTTACATGCATGCTACCGGTGCATGCTTGCATGCAGACATGTTGATGTGATTTAAAACCTACTCACATGCATGTGCCATGGTATTTCTGCGTACTTGCATGTGGCTTAGTGCGGAGCCTCTCAACGTCTAGATCAGACGGCTATTATGGACTGATTTACTTCATCTAACGGCTACATCAATTTTGATGATGTGGCTCAAGGAAAGGGTAGAGAATTCCTAGTAGTGGGGGCTAGCTATTACTAGTAGATAAGTCTTTGTAGAGATTCCACTACATACGGAACAAAATGAATGAATCTACACTTAAAATGCATCTATATACATACGCATGTGGTTCATGGTGCAATCTCTACAAAGACTTATATTTAGGAATGGAGGAAGTACTAGTATAGTACGTACTGTAATTTATCAGCGAGATAAATTTGTACAATGCTATGAAGCTTCCAGCTTCTGTTACATGTATCTTGTGTCCAAGGTTGCCCGTTGCAACATTTCATCAAATACAAAGGAGACTAACATGCTTGCTATTGCATCTCAATGATTGACAAATCATAGCAAATATGTACTCCCTCCGTTCCAAAATAAGTGGCTCAACTTTGTGCAAACTTTAGTACAAAGTTATACTACTACTAAAGTTGACACTTATTTTGGAACGGAGGCAGCTAAAGAAAACAAATGATCCATGCAGTCCCTAGCCCTTGAACCGCGAACCTTGACCAGGATTCAATTTGCTGGCAACGTTCAAGCTTCCTAATAAATGAAGTTTGCAACCTTTTGACCATCGGACCATTTTGTGCAGTTTCACCAAAATCAAGATGAGCATCCCTGTGGCAAAGAAATTGAAGAAGCATGATTAGAATAAGATTACTGGGACTAGTTGATGAGACATAAACTCATCACAAATACAGTTCGTAGAAGCGAGTAGAGGTACGTGCGGGGCAAAGAAGTAGAGAAATATCCACAGGGAGTGATGTGGGCAGCTGGAGCAGTGGTGCAAGCCGGCTGTAAAGGGAGTTGTACCTGAGGGACGTAGCTCAACCTTGAGGAGGGCGGCAGGAGGAAGCAACTGCCCACGTCGCGGCAGTGAGCAAGGGACGAAGGCAACCTCACCGGCTTTGTGAGAGAGAACGGCGGGGACCCCTGATCGGGACGTGCCGACAGTGGGTTTTCGCCGTCGGCGATGGCCACCGCATCTACACTAAGCATCCACCCCTTCCCCAAGCGGACGTGATCTGCCGGGATGTTAGATATGTGGTCACAGTCGTTTTGTGCGAGAGAGTGTGAAGAGAGCAACCCCAGCAAGCAACCGTGTAGGCTGGCCCGTCCTGACTATGTATATAGTGGAGCGGTTTCCTTTTCTCTCCATATGAACCTATCATATTGCGTACGTGCCACTGAAGAAGAAAAAACTTTATTTATAAATGACGCGGCACCTACTACTCGTTCTCCTATAACCTTGCGCTTGGCATCTCCAAAATATTAACCTTGCGATTGGCTCTTCGCCTCTTCGGGAAGTCGATCAATAATGGTAGTGCGGTATATATCGTTCTGGCTATATGAGACCGAATGAATTGATGCATGTCCACCACGTGGACGAGGGTCGAGGGGCGAGGGAGAGTGCTACATACGGAGCAAAATGAGTGAATCTACACTCTAAAATACGTCTATATACATCAGTGTTTGGAGTATGTACTAGTAGTTCATATTGAAATCTACTAAAGGACATATATATTCCAAACAATATGATATAATCTCTATAACCAAGGTAGTACGGACGAGGAGTAAACGGAGGGAGTAGTAAATTTTTCTCCTCGTCCTACGAGCCACCGCGTGCATGGGCGAGGGAGCGGGCGTAAGGCGGAGCAAGCTTCACCTGATCCTGCAAGCCACCGCGCCCGTGGGCGGGGGAGACGGCATACTAAGCAAGCTTCTCCTCATTCTGCGAGTTGACGGGACACATCAAAAGTACTCCAGTGTATAGAGCCTTGCCTCTAAGGTAGGCCCCACATGGTTTGCCTCTTTTTTTAACATAACACGTCAAGTCGCAATTTGTTTGTTCACCCGTGGTAGATGATCCTCCCTCCACCAAGTGGACAACCAGTACACGTGCCAAATTACCACGTGGGCTGCCTTTTTCGTACAAAAATGAGCTCCACCGTGTACCCGCGCGGGTGTGGTTGGGAAAGAGACGGGAGTACGTGCGCCGTGCATGCACCTCTTCTCTTCGTGCACGCCCCCCACCTACGTGGGTGTGTGTGAGAGATATAAACCACGTTTGTGAGTGTTTTTTGTTTTGGGGTGGGGGTGTGTGGGGATTGATTTCGTGAATTATTTGTGGGAATATGTGTCGATGACATCTCAAACAAAATTTTGCATGCAATGTGTGTGAAATGGAGGCCTATCCATATCATACATAGAGGGTCGGGCAATCCACGAGAAGAGATGGAGGGGTCATAGCTATCGATAGAGTCGAAGAGAGGATCAAGTGGGTGGGTGCGAGATCGATGAAGAGAGCCATCGAAATTGTGTGTGTGTGCAAGTCAAAGATATAGGGCGACTGGCCTACCGAACGTTAGAGGGCACATGTCAAGTTTGTGTGTGGCAGGGAGACATGACTAGAGCGCTCGATGTATCAGTGTGTGGGGGGAGGGGTGGGGGGAGGGGTGGGGGGAGGGGTAGGCAGAGGCCTAACTATAGAGGTAGAACGACTCGTATATGTGTTGAGAAGGAGAGACCCAGCTATGTCTTGAGGGAGATCAGTCGACATCCATACATAACTGAAGGACGGGAAATATGATGGGACACACAGAGAGAGAGAGGAGAGAGAGGGAGGGAGAGGGGTAGAGTGTTGGATGGGTGATGGAGTTGCTTCTCGAAGATGGTGGGAGAGGCCTACTAGACAAACTGAGGGTGGAACTGCAATGTTATCAATAAGAGTGGGATGTGTTTCTGTGTGTGCCCGTGTGTGATAGATCTGTCGGGACTCATCCATGGATGATGAAGGGGAATCATGTGTTTAGTAAGCAAACCTAACTAGATCGGTAGATCAATTGTTGTTTGTCAGAGGAAGGAAGAGACACAACTAATGAGGTAGATCGATTGACGTGTGGGTAAAAACAAGTTATAAGGACCTAGCTAGCTATATGTATAGCGAGAGATCGGTCGGTGTACGTCCATTTGTTAGAGGCAAATAAGGCCCAGCGAGACGGATAGACAAAGAGAATGGAGCTAGGAGGTGGTGCGAGAGGCCCAACTACTAGCTAGATAGGGGGAGGAGTGTGCGGTTGTGAGATCGATGAAAAGAGGGGCGAGAGTTTACATGTGTGTCTGACCGTATGAGAGACACGAGGCAAGGACACATAAAGGAGGAGATTGAAGGTGTGTGTGTATGTTGTAGGCAGGCATCGCTGGAGAGGTTTATCAATCGGTGTGTGTCGGAAAGGAGTTGTGGAGACTCTGGGAGAACGACCTAAAGAAAAAAATGAATGTTCCCGGTGGATAGAATGCCGAGGGAGGGGGAGGGCAAGGAGGGTGTGTGCATGCACGAGAGAAAGTTAGTGGTAGCTACAAAGGTTAGAGGATTGTGTGGGTGTAAGATACTAACAAAGATCATAATTTGATATGAAAGCAGATTCATATATTTGAATAGGAGATCATAGTGTTGTAAACATTGCATGCATGAATATAGCGGTGATACACGTGATGTGCACATGTTATACCATAATGTGATAATGCATGGCGTTTGCAACTCACACTAAATGCCGAACAATCTAAACCGTACTATACATCAAACAATCTCACATTTTATTTGAATTTGTGATAATATGTGGCGTTTACAGCTTACAACTAAATATCGAACAATCTAAACAATACTATATATCGAACATTCTCACATTTTATTTGAATTTGTGGTAATGTGTGGTGTTTGCAACTCACATCTAAATACTTGTAGGCGTAGGGGGCGGGGCACCATACATAATGTGATAAACACATTATACATATGAGACATGGTTTAGATTATGAAGATCTAGCTAGAGCTAGAAATGTAATGTGACTTGAAATCAAAATAAAGTGGATTCAAAAAATCTATTTCGAGTTCATATAGTACACATAGTTCATATGTAACTCGAGACTAATCATGTGGTGTGTTGTGAAGATAATACACAAATGATGGTTTAACTTGACAATAATGATGATTGTAGATCTTATTAAAATAGAGAAACGAATTCAAATGCTTTGACTTCACAACAATCATTACTGTAGATCTTATTCAAATAGAGAAACGAACTCAAATTTAGTTCATATTGAAGCGGTAGTATATACGTTTGGAATGCACTAAAACGTTTATTTGAGTAGTAGGTTGCATGCATTATACACGTAGCGAAATATTTTAATTGAACATAACATGAATTCAAAGTTTTGAATGACATTTGTAGTGCGCATTGATTTGGTACAGTACATGTTAGGCTTGTCCAGAAATTTCAACCCGCACCTTGTTAGCCTGAAATATTTAAGATATATCTTTGTCTCATTGTGTTCCGACAACTCCCTCCATCTCAACCCGCGCTTTGCTATTTCGAAATTACAACGCGCGCGAAAACTCCCACCTCCTGTGAAATCCCGACACGCGGAATGCCCATGGTACCCCTGAACCAAAAGAACCGCCTCAAATCGGTGGGGGTACTTCCGTAACTTACCCCACATTTAGGACAAGCGCATCTCTAAGCCATGGTTCCCCACTGCCATCCCATCCGCCCACCCATTCATACACCGAGGCTGCGAAAAGCCGCGACGAAACCCCACACCCTGCTCCGCCCGCCACCCAGCCGGAGCCTCTTCCCCGATGACGTCGTCCACAGCAACACCTCGACGTCCCTCATCCATCGTACCGGATGAGGATCCGTCATCGATCTCATCGTCCCGTTGGTTCAACCACCCCATCCTCCACCTCCAAGGAGCTACCCCGACGTTCCTCTCGTCTTTCGCGCCACCTCCATTCCCACACCGCCATCTTCACCTGCACCACCGGAAGAGCATCATCATCACCATTTCCTTGGATGAAGCTGCGGCCTAATCGGTGCCACCAAAGAGGTTGTACACTAATCGCCGCATTTTCTTCTTGATTCGATCTCACGGTGCTGCCGGTGCTCGGTCCCGAGCCGACACAGCGCGGCTCCATCCACGGCGGCCATCGCTGGCCACTTCCTCCATGGCGTCGCTCCCTCGGCAGTGACATCCACATCGGTAGGAGCTGCTGCTGCTTTAGCTCTCGCTCGCGATGCTGCTCTGCTCTTGCTCTCGGTCCCCTACCTGGTCTGCTCTTGCTATTGCTCTTGCTCGCGCTGCTACTCTCGCTCTTGCTCTTGCTTGCGATGCTGCTCCGATTTAGCTACACTTCAGTCGATTGAATCGACTTTTGGGTCAGTCGATTTTCAGGGGGTGGGGGGGGGGGGAGGGGTCGCCGGGGTGAAGGAAGAACCAGCCGCAGCGGGGAGGGGGGCTCGTCGTAGAGGTACCCCACTATCTATCTTAGGGTTCAGGATGGGAGCGGTGGTCGCCGAAGGTGGCGGGGCGTTGGCGGGGCGGTGGCGTGGGGATTGCTGGAGAAAAAGCTCGGCACGGGGGGGGGGGGGGGGGAGGGGGCTAGAGGGATGGCCGGGGCGGCGACGGACCGGCGATGGGGAGTGTTTTTAGGGTGGGCGGGGTGGCGCACCACCGGCCGCGGGCGGCGGGGGGCTGCTGTTTGGCCGGTGGTGGCTGGCGGCTCAGGGGGGTGGAGGTTGAAGATGAACCGCATGCCCTTGATTTCGTATCCAACAGCTGCAAAATCGACTGACCAGAGATGAAAAAGTTAGTTGACCGACGGGTAGCCGCACCTTGCTAATGAGTTCAGTTTCGACAGCAAAATTCAGTTTCGATAGTTAAGTTCAGTTTCGACAGTTAAGTTCAGTTTCGACAGTTAAGTTCAGAGATGAGCGGCTAATGTATTTTACATCTAGCACTTTGTGGTTATTGAAAGCACAAGTGCTCCCTAGGTGGTTTTGGTAATTAATGACAACATATCTCTTGTTGGACTAACGTTTCTATCTAGTATGTTTCAGATAAGTTCAACAATGGAGTGGCATGGACTAAACGTTGTGGGAAATTCTGCAAGATGCTAAGGACAAAGGATTGGCTAAAGCTTAAAGCTCAAGACTCTTCATTTTACATTTTAGTGACCCAAGATCACATTGAGTCCATAGGAAAAAGCCAATACTATCAAGGAGGGATGAGGTGTTGCTTAATGAGCCTCTTGCTTCAAGTGCTTAATGATATGCTCCAAAATCCTCAGCTACTTTCCCACTTCCACATATGACCTAAACCCAAGCCAAACTCGGACCTACCAATTATTTCTATCCGGCGCCACCGAGTTTCACTTGTCATAGCCATTGCCAAACCCTAAGCAAATCGGTTCTACCGATAGGGATCTCGGTCTCACCGAGATGGGATTGCAATTTCTCTGTTTCCTTTTCGTAACTTTTCGGTCTCACCGAAAGAGCGGATTGGTCCCACCGAGATTGCAATGTAAACTCACTGTTTCCTTTTCGTAACATTTCGGTCTCACCGAGAAGAGCGAATCGGTCCCATCGAGTTTGCCTGACCAACCCTCTGGTTAGCTTATTACCAAATTGGTCTCACCGAGTTTGTGTAATCGGTCTCACCGAGATTACGTTATGCCCTAACCCTAACCATATCGGTCCTACCAGGTTGCATGTCAGTCCCACCGAAAATCTCTAACGGTCACTAGGTTTACTATTTCGGTCTGACCGAGTTTGTTGATTCGGTCCCACCGAGATTGGTAAATTGTGTGTAACGGTTGGATTTTGTGTGGAGGCTATATATACCCCTCCACCTCCTCTTCACTCGTGGAGAGACCCATCAGAACACATCTACACTTCCAACTCATATGTTCTGAGAGAGAACCACCTACTCATGTGTTGAGGCCAAGATATTCCATTCCTACCACATGAATCTTGATCTCTAGCCTTCCCCAAGTTGCTTTCCACTCAAATCTTCTTTCCACCAAATCCAAATCCTGTGAGAGAGAGTTGAGTGTTGGGGAGACTATCATTTGAAGCACAAGAGCAAGGAGTTCATCATCAACACACCATTTGTTACTTCTTGGAGAGTGGTGTCTCCTAGATTGGCTAGGTGTCACTTGGGAGCCTCCGACAAGATTGTGGAGTTGAACCAAGGAGTTTGTAAGGGCAAGGAGATCGCCTACTTCGTGAAGATCTACCTCTAGTGAGGCAAGTCCTTCGTGGGCGATGGCCATGGTGGGATAGACAAGGTTGCTTCTTCGTGGACCCTTCGTGGGTGGAGCCCTCCGTGGACTCGCGCAACCGTTACCCTTCGTGGGTTGAAGTCTCCATCAACGTGGATGTAGGATAGCACCACCTATCCGAACCACGGGAAAAACATCCGTGTCTCCAATTGCGTTTGAATTCTCCAAACCCTTCCCTTTATATTCTTGCAAGTTGCATGCTTTACTTTCCGCTGTCTATATACTCTTTGCATGCTTGCTTGATATGTATTGTGAATGTTGAAATTGTGCCTAAACTCCACTTAAACCGAAAAAGCTTAAAAACTGCAACTTTAGCATTAAGTGTCTAATCACCCCCCTCTAGACACATCTACTTCAAGGTCCTACAAGTGGTATCAGAGCTTTGGTCTCCATTGCCTTGGTTTAATCACCATTGGAGGAAGATGGATGTGTCTACTTTAGGGAGTCTTAGACATAGAGTGCCTATTCTTGATGGAGAGTATTTTCATGAGTGGAAAAATGAGATGCTTGTAATTTTCAATCAATATCATTTGAACAAGTACATTGCTAGCCCTTGTGCACCTCATATTGATCCTTTGCATCCTACCCTAGATGAAGATATCGACATAATTCGCAATCTTAGAACTATTGAGCTCATCATTAGAGGATTGCCCAAGAATTTGATTGCTAGTTTGCCTACTCTTAATTGTGCCTATACTATATGGAAATTTCTTGAGGAACGATTTCCCGATTAGTCCTTGAAAAACTTGGATGAAATTCTCCATAAATCTATTGCCTTGAGTAAGATGAACTCTAGTGATCCTAGTTTTGGTGATTGTCTATTTGAGCTTACCAATCTCAAGCGTGCTAAAGGAGATGTTGGAATCATTATATCCGAAGCTATAAGAATTCATAAAGGTGACCACTTTGATGATCATTTATCTAATGAATTACCCTCTCTAGGAAATGATGAGTCACAAGATCATGGTGAACATGGATACTATGATGATGATGATAGTAACTTCGGTCTTGATGATGCAATGAGACATTTTGGTCTTATGGCAAATCTTCGGGGATATGTGTCAGGAGGAAAGGAATGGGTTCTTGATAGTGGATGTACTAATCATATGACCGGAGATGAAGAGATGTTCTGTGAGCTTGCTGAAAATGACGGCCCTCGGAAATATGTCACCTTTGGTGATAATTCAAAGGGTAAAGTGGCTGGCCTTGGTAAGGTGGCCATCTCACATGATAGTTCCATTCAAAATGTCATGCTCGTTGAATCTCTCGGCTACAACTTACTTTCAGTATCTAGACTTGCTGATTTCGGTTTGAATGTCCTATTTACTGAGGTAGATTGCCAAGTGTTTCATCAAGACAATCATAAAATGATCTTTACCGGTATACGTAGAGGTGATCTTTACATTGTCGATTTCTCTAAAAAGGCACAACCTAAAACTTGCTTTATTGCTAAATCCTCAAAAGGTTGGTTGTGGCATAGACGACTAGGTCACGTTGGCATGAGAAACCTTGACAAGCTTATTAAAGGAAATCATATCCTTGGAGTTAACGATGTCATATTTGATAAGGATAGACTTTGCAGTGCTTGTCAAGCAGGTAAACAGGTTGGAGGAAGGCATCTCGTGAAGAACATCATGACCACAAGGAGGCCACTCGAGCTACTTCATATGGATCTTTTTGGTCCCAACGCCTACAGGAGTCTCGGTGGAAATTATTTTGGTCTAGTTATAGTTGATGATTTTTCAAGATTTACGTGGGTGTTCTTTCTTGATGACAAGTCGCAGGTCCAGAAGATCTTCAAAAACTTCGCTAGGAAGACCCAAAATCAGTTTGACGTGAAGATCAAGAAGGTTCGGAGTGACAACGGAACAAAGTTCAAGAACGCAAATGTGGACACCATTGTTGACGAAGAAGGGATTTCACACGAGTTCTCGGCTACGTACACACCTCAACAAAATGGAGTTGTTGAGAGGAAGAACTGGACGCTCATCGAAATGGCGAGAACGATGCTTGATGAGTATAAGACGCCGAAGCACTTTTGGGCAGAAGCGGTTGAGACAACTTGTCATGCAACAAATCACTTGTATCTTCACAAGCTACTCGGCAAGACGGCATACGAGCTCCTCACCGGTAACAAACCCCCAAGTTGGATACTTTCGAGTATTCGGCTCAAAGTGCTACATTCTTGACAAGCATCATCATTCAAAGTTTGCTCCTAAATCTCATGAAGGTTTTCTACTTGGTTATGGCTCAAACTCTCACATTTACCGTGTCTACAACAATTTCACCCAAAAGGTTGAAGAGACGGTAGATGTGAAGTTTGATGAATCTAATGGCTCGCAATTAGAGCAATTGCCAATCGATGTAGGAGACAAAGACCCTTCAGAAGCAATCCAAGACTTGTGTATTGGCAAAATTCGTCCAACGGAGGTGAAGGAGAGTACCTCGTCCGTCCAAGTGGAAGCTTCTACTTCACGACAAGGTGAACCAAGAATTGATACGGAAGCATCCACAAGTGGGACACACCAAGATGAAGAAGACGAGGAAATGCATCAAGACAAATATCAACAACCTCCTTCTCCACCACGACAAGAGAACGACAATGTCAACAATGAAGAAGGCCAAGAAGAAGAACAAGATGAAGAAGATGTTCAACGAAGACCCAAGCAAAAGCTCGCACGAGTTCGAGCAAGAATTGCCAAAGATCACCCCGTCGAGCAAATCTACAATGATATACAAACCGGGAGAATCACTCGCTCAAAAACTCGTTTAGCTAACTTTTGTGAAAACTATTCATTCATCTCTAGCATTGAACCTATGAAGGTTGAAGAAGCATTGGAAGATCCGGATTGGATAAATGCTATGCATGAAGAGCTACACAACTTTGAGAGAAACCAAGTTTGGACATTGGTTGAGAAGCCCGACAACAACCACAACATCATTGGTACCAAATGGGTGTTTCGCAACAAGCAAGATGAAGATGGACAAGTGGTTCGCAACAAAGCACGTCTCGTCACCCAAGGGTACACACAAGTCGAAGGTATGGACTATGGTGAGACATATGCTCCCGTTGCTAGACTTGAGTCCATTCGCGTCTTACTTGCCTATGCTAATCACCATAATATCACCTTGTACCAAATGGACATTAAAAGTGCTTTTCTAAATGGTGAAATAGAGGAGGAAGTTTATGTCAAACAACCTCCCGGCTTTATCAATCCTAAGAAACCAAATCATGTTTACAAACTTCACAAAGCTCTTTATGGTCTTAAACAAGCTCCTAGAGCATGGTATAAATGCTTGACCAAGTTCCTTATTACAAGTGGTTTTGAAATTGGTAAAATTGATCCTACTATTTTTACTAAAAGGGTTAATGGAGAACTATTTGTATGCCAAATTTATGTTGATGATATCATATTTGGTTCAACTAACCCTCTCTTTAGTGAAAAGTTTGGAAAGCTAATGTCGGAGAAGTTTGAGATGTCTATGATGAGTGAACTCAAATTCTTTCTCGGTTTGCAAATCAAGCAAACTAAGGAAGGTACATTTGTCTCTCAAACGAAGTACACCAAGGACTTATTCAAGAAGTTCAATATGCAAGAATGCAAAGGTATGCCTACACCCATGCCTACTAGTGGACATCTTGATTTGACCAAAGATGGTGAACCAGTTGATCAAAAGGTTTATCGCTCTATGATTGGTTCTTTGTTATACCTATGTGCTTCACGTCTCGACATTATGCTAAGTGTGTGCATGTGTGCACATTATCAAGCTGCTCCTAAAGAATGTCATCTTAAGGCCGTGAAAAGGATAGTGAGATACTTAATTCATACACCAAACTTTGGCATTTGGTATCCTAAGAGGTCTTCTTTTGATCTTGTTGGCTATTCCGACTCGGATTATGCCGGAGACAAGGTTGATAGAAAGTCCACTTCGGGTACTTGTCAACTTCTTGGTAGATCTCTTGTGTCTTGGTCTTCCAAGAAACAAAACTTGGTATCCTTATGCACCGCCGAAGCGGAATACATTGCCGCTGGTTCATGTTGTGCTCAATTACTTTGGATGACCCAAACTCTTAAAGATTATGGGATCTATGTGAAACATGTTCCACTGCTTTGTGATAATGAAAGTGCTATCAAAATTGGTCATAATCCTGTACAATATTCTTGAACTAAGCATATTGAAGTTCATCATCATTTCATTCGAGACCATGTTGCTAAGGGTGACATTGATCTTAAGCATGTTCGCACCGATAAGCAATTAGCGGATATATTTACTAAACCTCTTGATGAGAAAGTATTTTGCAGGTTGAGAGGTGAATTGAACATTATTGATGCTTCGAACTTGGAGTAGGAACTTCATTGGATACATGCAAGACATGAGCTTATGACTAATCCATGATATATCTCTTATGATGACTATCTTATGTCTTGGATATATTTGTACCTTGCATGTTGTCTAACCCATGTAGGTGCTTGGTTGAATCTAATTCTATGAGATTGCAACTCACTCACATCTTGAACAATCTCTACATCACCAAGTCTCTACACAATGGTGGTTGAAGACAAGGAAGCACAAAACCATTCAAACATATCCTTTGACAAATTCTATGTTGAGCTTCATGATTGTCATTTTTGGATACACAAGTGCTCTTCCTTGCAAGAACTAACCCATGTAGGTAGGTGAACTCAAACTCCAAGTGGTGCTCCCAACTCTTGATGAGCTACATCAACCTTGAGCACCCACACAAGTTCAACTACATGAGCAAGACCCACACCACCACCCAAGGGACGTTATTCCATCTTAGAGAAGCTTTACTCCAAGTCATGAGTCAAAGCAACTCAACAAGATGTGAATACATCAATTTGCTTAAACGGAAAATGGTAACCCCATTTTGAGCTGAAACGATGAGTATGACCTATGATCAAGTGTTCTCACTTGACTCCTAAGTCAATATACTCTAACATAGGTGACTATGTCACCGCCCAACTCTAGATGAAGTTCTCTTGTGTTCTTTTTTGTGTTATTGCATTTGTCTCATGCATATTTATTTTCTTTCTTTTTTTCAAAAAAAACTTCATCTAGCTCTTTCAGTTTCTTCTCTTTTCTTTTTGTTTTTGTTCAGCATTTTCTGCATTCAATTCCTTGCAAATCTTTGTGAGATCCTACATGTTTAGTGAGCCGAGGTGACAAGTGTTTTTCTCTGTGTTGAACTCGGTTTCACCGACTTGTAGTTTTCGGTCCAACCGAATCTTTTCGGCCCCACCGAAACATGCCACTCGGTGCCACCGACTTCACAACAGGAAAAACAGTTTGCCACTTGTTCTATATTTCTTCTGATCCAGCTCTACTCAATGAATCTTGTCCTCTACAAGCATCACAGTTTTATCCATTGCTTTGTGCTGAGTCTCAAGGACCAAACCTATACGACGGATTCCAGAAAGCCCTTCTTGGAAATTGATGTCAAAGGGGGAGAGAGAGATCACATCAAAGCTTATCACCTACAAGGGAGAAAGTATTAAGGGGGAGAAAGATATTTCCAGGGGGAGAGAATACTCAAGGATCCCAGATGCTTGATGTTCAAGAGGAGAGATGTCACATGTCTTTTTGGGGGGAAAGACATGTTCATATGTGCTTTTTTGCATTAAGTTCTATCCATTTGTATCTTTCAGCTCTGATTTTCTGTTCCCTATCTTCTCCCAATATCCCATGTAAGATTCAGGGGGAGCAAGACACCTAAGGGAAAGAAATCAGTCAAATTCATTGCATATCTTTACTCTTGGGGACATGTTGAATCCATTGTGGTACCTTGTACTCACTCTCTACATGTCATCACAGTCTTGGTACTCTTGTGGCTTCTTTGGTTTGCTCTGGCTAGTGGAGGTACCTGTGTTATCTAACCTTGTTTGTCCAGGTTCATTCCATCCTAAGCCAGCT
Source organism: Triticum monococcum (assembly GCA_034509565.1). Lineage (NCBI taxonomy): Eukaryota > Viridiplantae > Streptophyta > Magnoliopsida > Poales > Poaceae > Triticum > Triticum monococcum. Next base: position 355,410,158 of record CM067845.1, on the reverse strand, counting down.
AAAGACTACAAGGTAAGTGTATGCATCAAAATCATGAGTATGAGGAATTCTTGCTTATGTACATACTGTTTGCAAGAAGGACTCATGAGCATGAAGGTATTTTCCTTGATAATCTTTTGCTCTGATGCATATGGCCAAGATACATGTAACACATTGCCTACTCTGTCATGGTTATGCTCTCACATGCCTCTATATTTCACATTTACATGAGTGCTTACATGTAGGGGGAGCCTATGCTTGTTACATGTCCTTCCAAAGCTTTACTTGCTGTTCTTTATATCTTTATCTAAAGCTTTGATGTATGTTGCCATCAATTACCAAAAAGGGGGAGATTGAAAGCACAAGTGCTCCCTAGGTGGTTTTGGTAATTAATAACAACATATCTCTTGTTGGACTAACGTTTCTATCTAGTATGTTTCAGATAAGTTCAACAATGGAGTGGCATGGACTAAAGGTTGTGGGAAATTCTCCAAGATGCTAAGGACAAAGGATTGGCTAAAGCTTAAAGCTCAAGACTCTTCATTTTACATTTTAGTGATCCAAGATCACATTGAGTCCATAGGAAAAGCCAATACTATCAAGGAGGGATGAGGTGTTGCTTAATGAGCCTCTTGCTTCAAGTGCTTAATGATATGCTCCAAAATCCTCAGCTACTTTCCCACTTCCACATATGACCTAAACCCAAGCCAAACTCGGACCTACCGATTATTTCTATCCGACGCCACCGAGTTTCACTTGTCATAGCCATTGCCAAACCCTAAGCAAATCGGTTCTACCGATAGGGATCTCGGTCTCACCGAGATGGGATTGCAATTTATCTGTTTCCTTTTCGTAACTTTTCGGTCTCACCGAAAGAGCGGATCGGTCCCACCGAGATTGCAATGTAAACTCACTGTTTCCTTTTCGTAACATTTTGGTCTCACCGAGAAGAGCGAATCGGTCCCACCGAGCTTGCCTGACCAACCCTCTGGTTAGCTTATTACCAAATCGGTCTCACCGAGTTTGTGTAATCGGTCTCACCGAGATTACGTTATGCCCTAACCCTAACCATATCGGTCCTACCGGGTTGCATGTCAGTCCCACCGAAAATCTCTAACGGTCACTAGGTTTACTATTTCGGTCTGACCGAGTTTGTTGATTCGGTCCCACCGAGATTGGTAAATTGTGTGTAACGGTTGGATTTTGTGTGGAGGCTATATATACCCCTCCACCTCCTCTTCACTCGTGGAGAGACCCATCAGAACACATCTACACTTCCAACTCATATGTTCTGAGAGAGAACCACCTACTCATGTGTTGAGGCCAAGATATTCCATTCCTACCACATGAATCTTGATCTCTAGCCTTCCCCAAGTTGCTTTCCACTCAAATCTTCTTTCCACCAAATCCAAATCCTGTGAGAGAGAGTTGAGTGTTGGGGAGACTATCATTTGAAGCACAAGAGCAAGGAGTTCATCATCAACACACCATTTGTTACTTCTTGGAGAGTGGTGTCTCCTAGATTGGCTAGGTGTCACTTGGGAGCCTCCGACAAGATTGTGGAGTTGAACCAAGGAGTTTGTAAGGGCAAGGAGATCGCCTACTTCGTGAAGATCTACCTCTAGTGAGGCAAGTCCTTCGTGGGCGATGGCCATGGTGGGATAGACAAGGTTGCTTCTTCATGGACCCTTCGTGGGTGGAGCCCTCCGTGGACTCGCGCAACCGTTACCCTTCGTGGGTTGAAGTCTCCATCAACGTGGATGTAGGATAGCACCACCTATCCGAACCACGGGAAAAACATCCGTGTCTCCAATTGCGTTTGAATTCTCCAAACCCTTCCCTTTACATTCTTGCAAGTTGCATGCTTTACTTTCCGCTATCTATATACTCTTTGCATGCTTGCTTGATATGTATTGTGAATGTTGAAATTGTGCCTAAACTCCACTTAAACCGAAAAATCTTAAAAACTGCAACTTTAGCATTAAGTGTCTAATCACCCCCCCCCCTCTAGACACATCTACTTCAAGGTCCTACAGTTATGTATTTTACGTCATGTATTGGAGATGCTATTGTCGGATTTCGGGTTCCGGCAGACCCTTAAGGTTCGAACACTGGGGTGCACGCGGAAATCTCACCTTCAACCTCTCCGTCTCGAGGGGACCTGAACTACTAAAAGAACTGCACGAAAGACACAAGATTTATACTGGTTTGGACCACCGATGTGGTGTAATACCCTACTCAAGTGTGTGGTGGATGGATTGCCTCCTGGGGCTGGTGTGGATGAACAATACAAGGAAGAACAACCTCGCGAGGGTCTGTTCTTGGCTGTGGTGATGAACTGTTGTGAAGAGCTCAGTCATCCTCTCTCTCTCTCTCTACTTGCGGACCGAGCGAACAGGAATCGATCCGACCCAAAAACCGAACCCCTTGCTATGTGGGTGGCTAGTCCTATTTATAGAGGCCCTGGTCCTCTCCCCAAATATTGAGCGGGAAGGGGTCCAACAATGGCGGGCTAATTTGAAGGGGGACAACGAGTACATCTATCCTGACAAAGGCAGTCTTCGCCTGCCAAAGGCTCTGGTGATGATGCCGCGCTGGGCTCCATGGTGACCTCCGTCTCGTAGTCCTCCTGGTCCTGGTCTTGTTGCACCGAAGTGGCAACCTTTGCCTGATGCCTCGGTACTTCGCTGATATGCTTGCCCCCTTTGCACCAAAGAGGAAAGAGGGGCGCTGCGCGCGCTAGCACCCGCCTGGTGCTCCGTGTCGTCATGGCTTCCGTCATAGGTACCTCGCGAGGTACCCCGCCTTGAACTCTCCGCCACCTCGCGAGCCAGCCCGACGAGGCTGTGCCTGAGGATGCGCCGTGTCGTCCGCCTCACCAAGCTTGGCCCCTCGCGAGGGTCTTGAGCCTCGTGTTGATGAAGATGGGCCGCGCTGGGCCCCCACTTGAGCCACGCCGCAGGCCGCAGGCAGGCAAGTCTGGGGACCCCCGTTCCCAGAACGCCGACAGTAGCCCCCGGGCCCAAGGCGCGCATGGACTTGGCCGTGCCGAGAGGCGAAAGGGCAAGGGCGAAGCGCCGCGGGCCCCAACAACCTGCGGCCTTGGACGCTGCGTGGCGGTTGATTGGACGTGGGTGCCTTAGCAACCGCGCGGGTTGACAGGGGAGAGGCATCTTCCCAGACTTCGCCCTTGCTTTCTCCGGTTGCTGCTCAGATCCCCTTTCTTGCGCCTCCCCTTTCTTCCTCCAAACTTCTAGATCTACTCCGGTTGCGCGACCTAGGAAGCCATGGCGCCTCGCAAGCCTCCGGCCGAAGCTTGGTATTCCCCTGCTCTGGACCCCCCGACTGTGTCCAAGGCCACCTTTGCCCGGCTGTGCCGGATGGCGGTGGCGCAGGGTGTCATTGGGACGGAGGTGTTCAAGGTCGGCTCCGCCTCCCCTGAAGGTCGAGGGAGCACCTATTACCCTTTCTTTGTGGGCGCCATCGCAGCGGGCTTGGTGCCTCCCTTCTCCGAGTTCTTCTTCTCTGTCCTCCGCCATTACAACTTGTTGGCTCTGCATCTCCACCCCAACTCTATCCTTCTCCTGGCGATCTTCGCTTACTACTGCGAGGCCCACGTGGGGGTGCAACCCTTGGTGGCCTTGCTGCACCACTACTTCTACCTCCGGACTACTGGCAGTTCTCCTTCCGCGTGCATGAGCTTCGTCGCGCATGGCAGCACCATTACCATCTCGAACCCTGGGAAGAGGGCTGATGGCTTCCGGAGCAAGTGGGTCTTGGTTGACGCCGGGCGCGTCCACCCTCGGCTGATCCCGCCCACGGAGCAGGCCGTGAGCGCTAGTGACTGGTGCCGGGAGGAGCTCGCGGATCCCCGCGCGAAGCCGGTGTTGGAGAAGATGGATGCGGACTTGAGGCCAGCCAACATGGCGACGGCGAAGTTGACTGGCGCGTCACTGTTGAGGGAGTTCTTGCAGCAGCAGCTGGCTCCACTCCGGCAGTACTCTTCTCCGATGTGGAGGCCTCATTTGAGCCCCGTGCCTGTGGACGAAGAGGACGTGGACGCGGTTCTTCAATCTCTGGTCGGGGGCACGGTGGCAAGGTTGGAGGGCGCTCCCGAGCCCTTGTTTCTTCGCAGCGACTGGGAGCAGGTGGTGAAGTCCATGCCCGTTTTCAACGGGGTTGGGCTCGTGCCCGTGGCGCCTTCTGAAGGACTGGTGGACGTGCCCTCCAGCGACTCCAACGAGGAGGAGGGCGAAGAGGAGCGGGGAGAGGGGCCCGACTCCGGGGCGACTGACGGAGAGTCGAGGGCTCCCTTCCCTCGGCGCTCGCCCCGTACTCTCCGCCTATCGCCGAGCGATGATGATGATGATGATGACGATGATGTGCTGGGTAGCGGGAGCTCGCCTCCGATCCCAAAGAAGGACATGACCGGGCTGGTCCCCCGCGGGCCTGCCCCTACCCCGGGGCAGTCCGCTGCCGTGCCTTTCGCTCCCAAGGTCGACCCTTCCAGCTGGTTGTTTGGCTTGAAGTTGGGCCTAAAGCTGCCCGAGCTCACCGGCGATGACCCGTAAGCGCTTGATCCTTGTTCTCTTGTTTCTCATTCTGCCGACGAGGCCTGATGATTGCTTCTCTTGAGTAGGCGGGCGCCTTCGGCAAAGAAACCGAAGCTGGCTCCTGAGGCTCCATCCGCGGCAGCGCCCCCGCCTGTGAAAGGGGGCGATCGCAGTGCGCGGGCTTCTCCTGGTCGGTCGCCCTCAGGAGGTCTGGCCATTCTAGCGGGGCGAGCTCAGCCCCCATGGCCCAGGTGACTCCTGAGGTGTCCTCGTCCGGCGCCACTGCCACGGCTAGGGAGACGCTGCGAATGCTGGCTCGGGATTCGGCGGCCTTGCCGCCGCCACCTTCTCCTCCTGTTTTGCTGGCCACTGCTCTCTCAGCTCCTCCTGTCATCCTGGAGCACGCCGAGGCTCCTCCGTCTTGGAGCATGCTGCTGTTGAACTGGACCGGCTGCGCCAGGACGTTCTCGGCGCCGACCCTCGCCTGGTGGCCGGGCGTCTGGAACTGGCTTCGGGGTGGATTCGCTCTGATGCTTCGATCCGGGCGGCCCTGGTTCAGGCTTCGACGGCCTGCGACAAGGAGAAGCGGGCCGTCCTTGAGGCGAAGATTGCTTGTGACGCGGCCCTGGGGGAAGCGGTCAAGGCCTGCGACCGCTGCAAGGCGCTGGAGGACGAGCTGCAAGGCCTGCGGGGCCAACTTGCGGAGGAGGTTCGCCTTCGCCAAGAGCAGGAGAGGGGGCGCAGGCACGTGAGGCGGCGCTCGTGGACTCGGAGGCCAAGCTCAAGAAGCGCCGCGAGCGTCTAGGCGTGTGGAAGCAGGAGCTGGAGGCGACGAAGGCCGAGCTGGACGCCAAGGCTCAGGTCCTCGCCGAAGATCGCGTGGCCTTCGCGGACATGGAGAAGGACGCTCGCGCTTCGCTGAAGATGCTTTACGAGAGCGGCTTGGACAGCCCGCTTGTTGGTGACGAGGATGGCCCCGCCAAGCTACTTCCCTTCCTGGTCAAGGCTCTTGAGGACGTCGTCCTTGGCATCGGCCCCGCGGCCGAGGCCGAGGCGCACGTCCTGTCTTCTGCCGCGCTGACACGGGTCTTCGCCCACGTCTACCTCTGCGATCCCAACACCGACCTCGACGCCCTGCTGGAACCGGTGAGCGGCGAGGGTGCTGCTGCCGCTGTCGAAGCCGTGAAGGGGCGCGCGGAGGCGCTGCTGGAGAAGTTCCGGGCCTTCAGCACCAGGCCGAAGCAAGGCGCTGCCGACCCCGCTGTTCCACAAGGCGGAACCAGCGCCGACGAGTGACTCCGTCCCATCCCTGCTCTTCTTTAGGTTCCTGCACATGCATCACGCCTCGGGGAGGCATTTAAACTTGCGTTTGGTATTGAGATTGACAGTATGGACTGTAATATTTGCTTTTAAGTTCCTTGGATTTTATGCTTTTCTTCCCTACTTGCTTGTGTTCTACCCCGGCAGGGCCCGGCCCCGCGCATGCCTCACCCAGCATCAGCCCCGACCGGAAACCAGGACGGGACCAAAGGAGCGAGGGGTCACGTGACAAGTTAGGCTCCTGAGTCGCGATGCTCAGGATTCCCCTTTGGCGCTCGAACAACAAGTAGGGAAGCGTGATGTAGGCGTGTTTTCCGTTCTACGTCTGCAGAGCCCGACCCCACGCATACCTCACTGTGACGCCCCCGATTTAATCGTACACTAATCATACACGCAAACGTGTACGATCAAGACCAGGGACTCACGGGAAGATATCACAACACAACTCTACAAATAAAATGAGTCATAGAAGCATCATATTACAAGCCAGGGGCCTCGAGGGCTCGAATACAAGAGCTCGATCATAGACAAGTCAGCGGAAGCAACAATGTCTGAGTACAGACATAAGATAAACAAGTTTGCCTTAAGAAGGCTAGCACAAACTGGGATACAGATCGAAAGAGGCGCAGGCCTCCTGCCTGGGATCCTCCTAACTACTCCTGGTCGTCATCAGCGGGCAGCACGTAGTAGTAGGCACCTCCGGTGTAGTAGGAGTCGTCATCGACGGTGGCGTCTGGCTCCTGGGCTCCAACATCTGGTTGCGACAACCAGGTAGAAGGGATAGAGGGAAAAGAAGGAGAAAGCAACCGTGAGTACTCATCCAAAGTACTCGCAAGCAAGGAGCTATACTACATATGTATGCATTTGTATCAACTGGAATAAGGCTATCATATGTGGACTGAACTGCAGAATGCCGGAATAAGAGGGGGATAGCTAGTCCTGTCGAAGACTACGCTTCTGGCAGCCTCCATCTTGCAGCATGTAGAAGAGAATAGACTGAAATCCTCCAAGTAGCATCGTATAGCATAATCCTACCCGATGATCCTCTCCTCGTCGCCCTGTGAGAGAGTGATCACCGGTTGTATCTGGCACTTGGAAGGGTGTGTTTTATTAAGTATCCGGTTCTAGTTGTCATTAGGTCAAGGTACAACTCCGGGTCGTCCTTTTACCGAGGGACACGGCTATTCGAATAGATAAACTTCCCTGCAGGGGTGCACCACATACCCCAACACGCTCGATCCCATTTGGCCGGACACACTTTTCTGGGTCATGCCCGGCCTCGGAAGATCAACACATCGCAGCCCTACCTAGGCACAACAGAGAGGTCAGCACGCCGGTCTAAATCCTATGGCGCAGGGGTCTGGGCCCATCGCCCTTTGCACACCTGCACGTTGCGTACGCGGCCGGAAGCAGACCTAGCCTAGTGGCGTTCCAGTCCAATCCGGCGCGCGCCACTCAGTCGCTGACGTCACGAAGGCTTCGGCTGATACCACGATGCCGGGATACCCATAACTGCTCCCACGTAGATGGTTAGTGCGTATAGACCAAATGGCCAGACTCAGATCAAATACCCAGATCTCGTTAAGCGTGTTAAGTATCCGCGAACACCGACCAGGGCCAGGCCCACCTCTCTCCTAGGTGGTCGGAACCTGCCCTGTCGCTCCGCCTCAAAGATCCACTCGCGGGTGCTCCTACGAGCCTACCCGTCTTTAGTCACCACATGTATCATGTATAAAGTATATAGTATATACCCGTGATCACCTCCCGAGTGATCACGGCCCGATAGTATAGCATGGCAGACGGACAAGAATGTAGGGCCACTTATGATAAGCTAGCATCCTATACTAAGCATTAGGTTTGCAGGTAAAGGTAACAACAGTAGTAGCAAGGACAGGCTATGCATCAGTATAGGATTAACGGGAAGCAGTAACATGCTACACTACTCTAATGCAAGCAGTATAGAGAAGAGTAGGCGATATCTGGTGATCAAAGGGGGGGCTTGCCTGGTTGCTTTGGCAAGAGAGAGGGGTCGTCAACTCCGTAGTCGTACTGGGTAGCAGCGGCGTCGGTCTCGGTGTCTATCGAGAGAAGAGGGGGGAGAAACAATAAATATTTAAGCAAGCATATGCATAGTGATGCATGACATGACAAGTAACGGCGTTAGAGGTGCCCTAACGCGGTAATAGGTGATACCGGTGAAGGGGGATGACATCCGGGAAAGTATCCCCGGTGTTTTGCGTTTTCGAGCAGAGGAGCCGTAGGGGGAAAGTTGCGAGTTTGCTATGCTAGGGATGCGTGACGAACGAACAGGCCGCGTACCTAGATTCGTCTCATCGTTCTGAGTAACTTTCATGTTGAAAATAATTTAATCCGAGTTACGGATTAAAAGATATGATTTTCTAAAGATTATGTTAATTTCTAAAATTTAATTAATTATTTAATTAATTCGAAAATGAATTAATGACATCAGCATGATGTCATGCTGACGTCAGCAGTCAACAGAGTTGACTGGTCAACCTGACCAGTGGGTCCCACTGGTCAGTGACACATTTTAATTAAACAGTTTAATTAATCTAATCAAAATTAATTAGTGGGTGGGCCCCACTGTCATACTAATTAATTAGCTAATTAATAGTAGTTAATTAGGTTAACTAATCATTAGGTTAATTAATCTTATTTGGTTAATTTAATCAGAATTAATTAAGTTAATTAATTAATTAATTAATTATTTTCATTATTTATTTACTTATTTCTTTATTTATTTAATTCCTTTTTTAACGTTCTGGGGCTGGGGCCCTCCTGCCATAGGCAGGGGGCTTAGCGGGCGCCGGGTTCGCGAACGGGCGCGGTCGCTACTGGTAACGGGCGCGGGGCGCTGGCCTCGGGCGAGACCAGCGGCGCGGCAGGGCTAGTCCGGCCGGCGACGGCGATGCAGCAGCAACCCCGGCGAGGCGAGGCAGCGCGCGGGGGATGAGCGGTGGCCGGCGAGCAAATGCGGAGGCGCGGAGCGGAACGGGCGCAAGAGCGCCAGACGCGGTTCGGGCACTGCCCGAGCGGGCACTGCGGACTGTCGCCGGCGGTCACGGCCGTAGCCAGAGCAAGGTGGCGCGGCGAAGCCAGTGGCCAGGGCAGCAGGCGGTGGTGCGCGCCAGCGAGCGTGGGGGCGAGGCAAGGCGGAGGGCCACGGGCGCCGGGCAAGGCGCGCGCGAGGCGTGGCCATGGGTGCGACGCGGCAGCAGAGCTAGCGAGCAGCGGCACGGCCGCGGGAGCGCGGCTGTGCGTGCGGGCGAGCGCGGCGAGGGGAAGCGGTGAGGCGCGCGGCCCAGGCGCGGCGCGGGGAAGGTGGCCGCGGCCCCGGGTTGGCAGCGGGGCGCGGGATGCGCGAGCGCGCGAGCATCGACGAGGGGGCGGCCAGGAGCTGGGGCGCGACGCACGGGTGCCGTGTGCGTGCACGGGACGGGGGGAGGCGCGGGGGAAGGGGCGCGGCCACGACGGTGACCGGACAAGGAGAGGGGGGAGCTCACATGGGAGGGGTAGGGCACGGGCAGCGTGCGCGGGGTGGTCCGGCGAGGAGGGGACGAGGAGGAGGACGGTGTGCGACGGGGCGGCGTCCGGGTCGAGGTGGCGACGGCGTAGGGCGACGGGGCATCGGCGGGGAGGGCACTCCGGGCGGCGGCAGTTGGCGAAGGGGGGTGCGGAGGAGAGTGGGAGGGGCGGCGCCGGCGTCGGGCCCGATCCCGATTGGATCGGGGGAGAGGGAGTGGGGGCGCGAGTGGGGGGGAGTGGTTAGTGGGGGGGTGGGTAGCAGTTTAGGATTTCGGGGGATAGGGCCATATAGGCCAGGGAGGTGCGGGATGGGCCGGCCCAGTTGGGCCAAGGGGTCCAGTGGGGGTCTCTTTTTACTTCTTTTTTTGTTAGTTTCCTTTTCTGTTTTTTTTAATTCTTTCCTGCTTTATTGTAGTTGTATTCTATTTTAGTAAAACAAACATTTAGTACCTAAATTAGTACTACAACCTAGTCCATAGTCACAAAAAGTCTAGACCCCAAATAACTTAGTTTGACATTTTATTAATTATAAAAGTTATTCAAATAATCATTTTTACTACTGTTTTATTCATCTCATAGTATTTAAACATTTTATACATGTGTGGTTTTCCCCCATAATTATCTATGCAATATTTGGTTCACTCCGAACATTTTAGTTTTAACATTTGAAAACTTTTATTGTTTGCCTATTTTTTGAATTTGAATTTTAATCGGTTTCGAACTAACTCGAGATTATCAATAGTAACTGAGGTGACGTGGCATCATTAACGTGTGATTACTATAGCCTAATTATCCGGGCGTCACAATTCTTCTCTACTACAAGAAATCTCGTCCCGAGATTTAAGAGGGAGTAAGGGGAAAAGTTCTGGTCACTAAATTCTAATGAACCTTCTTGGTCTTGGTTGCGCTTCTCGAGGAGGTCGATCCATTACGTTGATGTCTTCATTTCTCTGCTTCAGGTCATCATGATGAAGTCAACATCCTTTCCTCGCGTACCCCATCGTACTTAGGAAAGAATAAAGGGTGGGTATGTTCTGGGAGAACGGACCTTGCAAGGTTGACTACCTGGTAGCTAACATCGGGGAAAGGTGGCGGAAAGTAACTCTCGAACTAAGTTTAAGAAAAATTTGAGAGCAAAGTAAGGAGGTACCATGAGAAGTTTAAGCGGGTAGGCAATCGTTCGATGCCTGAACATGGTGTGAAAGGGGTCCAGAGCAACGAGAATAAGTATTGCGTCTGATACCAAAGTAGAATACTAGGAAGATGACCCATGAATTACATATGAAATCAAGCGCGAGGAATAACTTTGGCAACATGGGTGTACAGGAGAGTCAGGTTTCGATCCTGGAAACTGTGGGTTATGGGCCCACCATGTGGTTAAAAATAGGAAAGGCGTTGACATCTTGCACGGTCATGATAGCAAGTCAAGTCAGAGGATAGTATGTCGGTTATGTTGGCAACAACATCGGTACCAAGGGCGAGGGACAAAGAGAACCATTTTCCTGCTCGTTTGAACGAGGCGGACCAATAGGCAAAGTTCTCGTCCATCGGCGGTTACGGAATGTCATCAACAGTAGAAACAGGGTCTTACAGATAGGTTGTACACCGAGGTGCTTACAAAAGCAGTGACTTACTACTGCTTAGATCATATAAACCTCAAGAAGGTTAAACAAAACAATGGAAAGGAAAATGTGATTATCAGATTAAACAGAACAATGGAAAGGGAAAATGTGTTTAAACACATAATTCAAGGGTATATCCTTTCCAAGGACAAGCGGAGCATGATATCCATGACATGATAGAAAGTAGAAAACCATTTAATTAATGGGAGAGGAATTTTCATGGCATTATCCATATAGCGGTGTTTGGATAATTGAGCAGGAAACATGTAGCATTGGGCTTCAAATGTTCTTGTTGAAAATCAGAGTACCATAGACATGCTTCGGGATAGCATTGATATGGTCATCAGGTAAAGGTTAGACTTTGGAAACACAAAGGATCCATCAGGAATCACTTGTAGAATAAGTCTTACGATTTCCTCATGGGAGAATGGATAACCTTGCTAAAAAGGAAAACTATAACATTAGGTCATCCGACCAGGTGGGCTAGGCATGATATCACCTTACTGGGTTATATTGATACCAATGTTATAACTCTTGGAAATATGTCCCAACCATCATATCTGACCGAGATTCAGATCCGATTGGTGTCAGGATACATCAGACATCAGGATGCCTGAGAAGAGAAGGTGCAACACAATTTGACGAGATGACACTGTGAGAATCTCGGAAATGATCTATGGAAGCGAGTTCCGAAGCAAGAGTTCATCATTAAACCAGGGAGAGGATGAGGGGTGGCTGATGAACTAAACGGCAATTCATCGAGATTTCCAAAAGATGGATTTCCACAATCATGTGAACAAAGAGTTAACATTTGTCAGATCAAACAATATAATGAGGAATGCTCGAGGAAAACATACTCAATTAAACATTGGTGGAAAGCTGCAACCAAAATATGGGCTTAGGTAGCCTGATCAATGTTGGAACGGTGATTCGATAACCAATATTCTAAGAATGAAAGGTCGACCATTAACTTCAAAGCAATATGGTTGCTAGAAGTACAGAATCCAAGCAACAGCGTTCACCTGTTGGTATCCCGGTTAGAATCAACACGGGAACCAAGAGAGAATGATGATGGTGAGGAGTATCGCTATACCAAGAATTCTCAAGAGGTGGAGCAATCCTCACAACATACTTGTTATCAAGGACATTGATACTTCAAGGTAGAACATCATAAAAGCTAGATAGCAAGTTGCATCCATAACATGGACAAGTTTGTGTTGGGGAAGGCAAGAAACTGGTTGATGATAACACAAATCATGGAGGGCAAGGATGGTACTTCTCATTATGAATTCGATTGATATCCTGGAAGAGCTCAAGATGTAGGTGCTGATCACGACACATTTGTCGAGAGATTTCATGAAGATGTAATCTATCGGCGATGACATCACGTCAAAGGAATTATGAAGCAAAAGGTTATCGGAACCATGGGTACGACACAAACTCAAAATCAAGCTTGTTGTTCAAGGTGAAAGATATGACGAGAAAAATTGATGTAAGCTTAGCTTATCATCGAAAATTGTGCTACAGGAAGAAGGACCAAGTAGCACAGTTAAAAGTTTGCACGATAATGATATAGCCGATAAGGCTTGGAAATGACTTGAAGGGTTATTAAACTCGTAAGCAACGAGAATTACTTAGAGTTACTAAATCAGAGTGTAGAATCAAATCACTTATCGATGTTCTCGGTTGACGACAACCCAGAACTCGTGGAGTGACTCTGATAGGGAAAGGTATTACTCCAGAACGAATTCATAGATGTAGTGCAATGGCATGATATCCTCGAGATACCAGGGGGATAATACTCGAAGGCATATCAAATGAAAGGTTGAAGTGGGGTGTATTGATATATAGAAGACAAGCGCTTTAACTTGTCTGAGAAGTGGAATCAAAGGAAGAAATTATGGTCTGAACCACAATCATAAATGATCGAACCACGGGTACAAGATGAACTTCTAACCAAGGGGTAATTATTTTTACGAGCAGCTTCCATGATAAGTTCTACATCGTGTCCATGGGCATGAACACAAAGTTCAAGGTCGACTCCCACTTCTCCAATGCATAACCTTTCATTCACTTCTCGTTTCTTTTTGAAATGGCATTAGTTGTTGAAAGTTTTACCCGGTGCAATACCAGATAAGTAGGACCTGTGAAATCTTTCGAGTTGCACAGATTAGGGAAGGCATTGGTCCAACCCATCGGGGCTTCTTAGGAACAATATACCACAAGCTTCGGAGTAAATAATACAAGCTCGAAAGTAGAGCATGTTTCGCAAGGCAGAGGATACAAGTTACCAAAGGCATTATATACCCAAGGAAAGGCTCACAAGGTTATTCAATATGAAGGACACTGTCGGATAAAATCCAACAAAGGAACTGGTGGCCCCATAAGGGATCTGAGGTGAGCATCGGTACTCAATCAGAAGAAGAAAGCATGCAAGGAGATCAGATGATAGAAACAACTGACTACTTCAAAGCTCAATTGCAAAGGAATTATGAATTCCATGTCAAGGGATCAGAAGCAAACGCTTTGATCAAGGATGGATAAGTTGAGTAGGCTTAGGGTACAATCGATGGCAAGTTGATTGGTCGAGATCCAGCTCATGTTTAAAAATGATGTCTGAGCCGGAAAGATAATTTAGAAGGGTTGATAGAGGATTGTGTGCATTCGCACACATGTTGAATCAATAGGATCAAAATGACCGTGTCAAAAGATACTAGTGAATATTGCCAGATATATGGGAAGCATCCATAATGCAAGTAGACATGTATTGCAGAGCAATAAGCTACAAAGGATTCTTGGAGGATCAAATAGTATTTCGAAGATCATTGTGAAACACATGAACAACTGGGGGGGTGAGCGGATACTCGATAAGTGCGAGAATTATCCATAGGGGTATTCAGGTGACAAAGAACAGCAAGGCAGTAAGCTCAAAGGAATATCGAAACAACGTCAAGTATTTCGGGGTATCTTGTAATAACAAACCAACTGGGGATGAATGTAAGAATAATAACTGCAAGTAGTTATCCATAAGGGTTGATGGTGGAAGGGGAATTTGCAAATGCAATGAACACAAGTTCTCGGGTTAACAGCGGAGAGTATCTTCAGGGTCTTCACGTACAGCAGACGGTCACCAGTAATAAGGGGCTCTCCGAGTGAAAGTGATAACGAGATCCTAATGTTAGATTTAGCAAAATTCATTTAACCCGAATAGAATAGAGTTTAGAGTCCCGGAGTAAGGATCAAGGAGTAAAAGATCCTAATACCACCCAGATGGCGACATGGGCCCGTAAGGCACACAGCCATGTTACTAAAAGTTTTAGTAATGTCTAGACTCAACTTCGGCCAAGGAGTGTGGAAGGGGGATTCCTACAGGCAGTCGGCTCTGATACCAACTTGTGACGCCCAATTTTAATCGTACACTAATCATACACGCAAACATGTACGATCAAGACCAGGGACTCACGGGAAGATATCACAACACAACTCTACAAATAAAATGAGTCATACAAGCATCATATTACAAGCCAGGGGCCTCGAGGGCTCGAATACAAGAGCTCGATCATAGACAAGTCAGCGGAAGCAACAATGTCTGAGTACAGACATAAGATAAACAAGTTTGCCTTAAGAAGGCTAGCACAAACTGGGATACAGATCGAAAGAGGCGCAGGCCTCCTGCCTGGGATCCTCCTAACTACTCATGGTCGTCATCAGCAGGCAGCACGTAGTAGTAGGCACCTCCGGTGTAGTAGGAGTCGTCATCGACGGTGGCGTCTGGCTCCTGGGCTCCAACATCTGGTTGCGACAACCAGGTAGAAGGGATAGAGGGAAAAGAAGGAGAAAGCAACCGTGAGTACTCATCCAAAGTACTCGCAAGCAAGGAGCTATACTACATATGTACGCATTTGTATCAACTGGAATAAGGCTATCATATGTGGACTGAACTGCAGAATGCCGGAATAAGAGGGGGATAGCTAGTCCTGTCGAAGACTACGCTTCTGGCAGCCTCCATCTTGCAGCATGTAGAAGAGAATAGACTGAAATCCTCCAAGTAGCATCGTATAGCATAATCCTACCCGATGATCCTCTCCTCGTCGCCCTGTGAGAGAGCGATCACCGGTTGTATCTGGCACTTGGAAGGGTGTGTTTTATTAAGTATCCGGTTCTAGTTGTCATAAGGTCAAGGTACAACTCCGGGTCGTCCTTTTACCGAGGGACACGGCTATTCGAATAGATAAACTTCCCTGCAGGGGTGCACCACATACCCCAACACGCTCGATCCCATTTGGCCGGACACACTTTTCTGGGTCATGCCCGGCCTCGGAAGATCAACACATCGCAGCCCTACCTAGGCACAACAGAGAGGTCAGCACGCCGGTCTAAATCCTATGGCGCAGGGGTCTGGGCCCATCGCCCTTTGCACACCTGCATGTTGCGTACGCGGCCGGAAGCAGACCTAGCCTAGTGGCGTTCCAGTCCAATCCGGCGCGCGCCACTCAGTCGCTGACGTCACGAAGGCTTCGGCTGATACCACGACGCTGGGATACCCATAACTGCTCCCACGTAGATGGTTAGTGCGTATAGACCAAATGGCCAGACTCAGATCAAATACCCAGATCTCGTTAAGCGTGTTAAGTATCCGCGAACACCGACCAGGGCCAGGCCCACCTCTCTCCTAGGTGGTCGGAACCTGCCCTGTCGCTCCGCCTCAAAGATCCACTTGCGGGTGCTCCTACGAGCCTACCCGTCTTTAGTCACCACATGTATCATGTATAAAGTATATAGTATATACCCGTGATCACCTCCCGAGTGATCACGGCCCGATAGTATAGCATGGCAGACGGACAAGAATGTAGGGCCACTTATGATAAGCTAGCATCCTATACTAAGCATTAGGTTTGCAGGTAAAGGTAACAACAGTAGTAGCAAGGACAGGCTATGCATCAGTATAGGATTAACGGGAAGCAGTAACATGCTACACTACTCTAATGCAAGCAGTATAGAGAAGAGTAGGCGATATCTGGTGATCAAAGGGGGGGCTTGCCTGGTTGCTCTGGCAAGAGAGAGGGGTCGTCAACTCCGTAGTCGTACTGGGTAGCAGCGGCGTCGGTCTCGGTGTCTATCGAGAGAAGAGGGGGGAGAAACAATAAATATTTAAGCAAGCATATGCATAGTGATGCATGACATGACAAGTAACGGCGTTAGAGGTGCCCTAACGCGGTAATAGGTGATACCGGTGAAGGGGGATGACATCCGGGAAAGTATCCCCGGTGTTTTGCGTTTTTGAGCAGAGGAGCCGTAGGGGGAAAGTTGCGAGTTTGCTATGCTAGGGATGCGTGACGAACGAACAGGCCGCGTACCTAGATTCGTCTCGTCGTTCTGAGTAACTTTCATGTTGAAAATAATTTAATCCGAGTTACGGATTAAAAGATATGATTTTCTAAAGATCATGTTAATTTCCAAAATTTAATTAATTATTTAATTAATTCGAAAATGAATTAATGACATCAGCATGATGTCATGCTGACGTCAGCAGTCAACAGAGTTGACTGGTCAACCTGACCAGTGGGTCCCACTGGTCAGTGACACATTTTAATTAAATAGTTTAATTAATCTAATCAAAATTAATTAGTGGGTGGGCCCCACTGTCATACTAATTAATTAGCTAATTAACAGTAGTTAATTAGGTTAACTAATCATTAGGTTAATTAATCTTATTTGGTTAATTTAATCAGAATTAATTAAGTTAATTAATTAATTAATTATTTTCATTATTTATTTACTTATTTCTTTATTTAATTCCTTTTTTTAACGTTCTGGGGCTGGGGCCCTCCTGTCATAGGCAGGGGGCTTAGCGGGCGCCGGGTTCGCGAACGGGCGCGGTCGCTACTGGTAACGGGCGCGGGGCGCTGGCCTCGGGCGAGACCAGCGGCGCGGCGGGGCTAGTCCGGCCGGCGACGGTGATGCAGCAGCAACCCCGGCGAGGCGGGGCAGCGCGCGGGGGATGAGCGGTGGCCGGCGAGCAAATGCGGAGGCGCGGAGCGGAACGGGCGCAAGAGCGCCAGACGCGGTTCGGGCACTGCCCGAGCGGGCACTGCGGACTGGCGCCGGCGGTCACGGCCGTAGCCGGAGCAAGGTGGCGCGGCGAAGCCAGTGGCCTGGGCAGCAGGCGGTGGTGCGCGCCAGCGAGCGTGGGGGCGAGGCAAGGCGGAGGGCCACGGGCGGCGGGCAAGGCGCGCGCGAGGCGTGGCCATGGGTGCGACGCGGCAGCAGAGCTAGCGGGCAGCGGCACGGCCGCGGGCGCGCGGCTGTGCGTGCGGGCGAGCGCGGGGAGGGGAAGCGGTGAGGCGCGCGGCCCAGGCGCGGCGCGGGGAAGGTGGCCGCGGCCCCGGGTTGGCAGCGGGGCGCGGGATGCGCGAGCGCGCGAGCATCGACGAGGGGGCGGCCAGGAGCTGGGGCGCGACGCGCGGGTGCCGTGTGCGTGCACGGGACGGGGGGAGGCGCGGGGGAAGGGGGCGCGGCCACGACGGTGACCGGACAAGGAGAGGGGGGAGCTCACATGGGAGGGGGAGGGCACGGGCAGCGTGCGCGGGGTGGTCCGGCGAGGAGGGGACGAGGAGGAGGACGGTGTGCGACGGAGCGGCGTCCGGGTCGAGGTGGCGACGGCATAGGGCGACGGGGCATCGGCGGGGAGGGCACTCCGGGCGGCGGCAGTTGGCGAAGGGGGGCGCGGAGGAGAGTGGGAGGGGCGGCGCCGGCGTCGGGCCTGATCCCGATTGGATCGAGGGAGAGGGAGTGGGGGCGCGAGTGGGGGGGAGTGGTTAGTGGGGGGGTGGGTAGCAGTTTAGGGTTTCGGGGGATAGGGCCATATAGGCCAGGGAGGTGCGGGATGGGCCGGCCCAGTTGGGCCAAGGGGTCCAGTGGGGGTCTCTTTTTACTTCTTTTTTTGTTAGTTTCCTTTTCTGTTTTTTTATTCTTTCCTGCTTTATTGTAGTTGTATTCTATTTTAGTAAAACAAACATTTAGTACCTAAATTAGTACTACAACCTAGTCCATAGTCACAAAAAGTCTAGACCCCAAATAACTTAGTTTGACATTTTATTAATTATAAAAGTTATTCAAATAATCATTTTTACTACTGTTTTATTCATCTCATAGTATTTAAACATTTTATACATGTGTGGTTTTCCCCCATAATTATCTATGCAATATTTGGTTCACTCCAAACATTTTAGTTTTAACATTTGAAAACTTTTATTGTTTGCCTATTTTTTGAATTTAAATTTTAATCGGTTTCGAACTAACTCGAGATTATCAATAGTAACTGAGGTGACGTGGCATCATTAACGTGTGATTACTGTAGCCTAATTATCCGGGCGTCACACTCACCTAGCATAGCCTTTCGAAACTAAGGAGTGAGGGGCTACGGAGCCAGTTAGGCTCCTGAGTCGCGATGCTCAGGAGTCCCCCTTGACGCGCGAACAGCAGGTGGTGAGGCAAGATGTAAGCGTGGCTACCGTTCTACGTCTGCAGAGCCCGGCCCCGCGCGTACCTCACCCAGCATAGCCTTTCAGAACTAAGGAGTGAGGGGCTACGGGACCAGTTAGGCCCCTGGGTTGCGATGCCCAGGGGTCCCCCTTGATGCGCAAATGGCCTTCGTACCTTGGCTCCGCTCGGGGAGAGACGCGCGGCGAACCAGGCCCAAGGGGCCTGGCTGGGCGGCGTACGTCTGGGCGTGACCCGGCCGTAGCCCCCGTGCCCAGCCCCCTCGCGCGGCGCTCCCGAGGGGAGGCGTTGCGATGAGGCCAGCCACTGAGCTCTGGGCTCCCTGAGGTTAACGCGGCCCGGAGGCCACCCTCAGTTGTTTATCACCAGCGCGGAGCATAGCGCTTCCGTATGTGTACGGGCATAGCCGCTCCTCGGCAATGTCGTCAGCCAGCGCGGAGCATGGTGCTTCCACTGGTACGTGGGAGGGGGCTCCCCTCCGGGAGGAGCCCCCGGGGCATATACAACCCCGCCCTGACATGTGACCGGCACGGTAGAGCTAGGTGAGGTGTATCTGGGCACCCGTGAGCCAGCGCGGGACTCACGAGGCCCTACCTCTGGGCGGGTTGCTCCCGACACTGGGCCGTATCTTGAGATGTGTCCCTGCAAAATTTGGTTAGATGCCGGTACTCTACATCCTCGGGTCCCGGACCTCGAGCTTGTCTCAGCCGTCGCTAGTATGCCAGGTCGCGATGCCATGGACAAGGCCAGAGGGTGAGGGCTGGAGAGGCAGTAAGAGCCCTGAGTCGTGATGCTCAGGCACCCCCCCCTTTAACGTGCAAGTGGCCGACATGAGAAGAGAAAATGCCGCGGACGGGCACCATGCAGCTAAGCGTGATAGGCAATGCATAGTTGGAAATAAACGCTAGGGGGATACACGCCGCTGGGTCTGGCCCGAACGGCTTGGGGATGATGCAGCCCGAGGGGCGCCCCCAACAAGGCAAACTAACGACGGAAAGGTAAATGCAGATACATGCCGCGGGGACGGACCCACGCGGCCTGGGAGTGATGCAACCCTAGGGGGGTGCTCCCAGCTGAGAACGGAACTTGAAAGGTGTCACCTGAGGATGTCGTCGGCGTAGTGGCGTCGGTGCGGCAGACTTGGCGGGCTGCAGAAGCCGATCCTCATGAGCCCCCAGGCCCCGGGGCCTTGGGAGGCTCCGGAGGCGCTGGTGACCCCTCGCGAGCTGCCTCCACTTCCGCCAGAGCCGCGGAACGCCTGTCTTCCTGAGCCTCCGCGATGCCCCTCATGAGGCGCTGGTACGCCGCGGCCATGCTCGGCAGGCCGTAAGGCATGCGAACATAGCTATGGGGCGGACCTCCGCAGCGCCCCACTCGCGAGGGCCAGAGGCGCTCCGTTGTGGGGATCTGATTGAGCCCTGGTACATCGACGCAGATGCGCAGCCCACCATCCTTGCCTGGATGTGGGGCCACGGCTGGCAAGCGGCGGCAACCTCTCATGATCCTTGTCTCCTGTAGCTCTTGAATGGCCTCATCAATGAACTCTTGTCAGTCTGATCTTCCTCGCCTGGCTCCCTCTCGAGGGAAACGTGCTGCAACGCATGCCTCCACATGGTGCCCAAGCGCCTCCCTCGTGACCCTGGCTAGGTCGGGGGCCCTCCAGGTGAGAGCCCCCGAGCCCTGCCTGAGGAGGGCGCCGGGCGCGCTTTCCTATGCGATGGATGGAGGGCCCTCCTAAGGAGGCATGGGCCCTGAGGGGCCTGCCTCCTGAGGGGCTGAGCCTGACGACGTCTTCTTCTTCTTGGGGATGGTCTTAGGAAGCCTCCTGCTTCCGCGATCTGGGTCTTCTAGCGACGCGGCCTGAAAGGCTCGCTCCAGGGAACACACTGCATCTCTCTCTTCACAGGGCACCGTGATGACGCCGCCGCTTCCTGGCATCTTGAGGACGTTGTAGCCGTGGTGGGTCACGGCCATGAACTTGGCCAGCGCTGGGTACCCGAGGATGGCGTTGTACGGCAGGCGGATGTGGGCGACGTCGAAGTCGATGAGCTCGGTGCGGTAGTTGCTGCGGGCTCCGAAGGTGACAGGGAGGCGGACCTGCCCGATCAGGACTGTGGAACCGTCAGTGATCCCGGATAAAGGCCTGGTTGGCTGAAGCTGGTCATAGGGCACTTGGAGGTTGTTGAATGTTTCCACGGACAGGACGTTGAGCCCTGCCCCGCCATCGATGAGGGTCTTGGTGACCTGCATGTTGCTGATGACTGGGGAGCAGAGCATCGGGAGGACTCCCGCAGTGGCTGCGCACTTGAGCTGGTCTGCCGAGCTGAACGTGAGGGGCACGCCGACCACCTGAGGGGGCGCGTTGCTTCAAGCTTGGGGAGAACTGCATTCACTTCGCGCACAAACTGCTTGAAGATATGTTGGGAGGCTGGGGCTTGAGCTCCGCCCAGGATGCAAGCGATCGCGCGCGGCTCCTGGAAGCCCCCAGCCCCCTCGTCTTGATGGCGGTCTTCGTTCCTTCTTGGTGGAGGAGGCAGCGGAGGTAGGCCTGCATTGCCATGAGGGCGGTCCTCACGAGGCTAGTCTCTCCAGTCCCCCTCGCGAGGCAGGTCCGGCCAGCGGTCCTAGCGAGGCTGGTCGCGCCACCCCTGGCGTGGGCCGCGGTCTTCCCAGCGCCCTGGGTTTCTTCCTCCTCCTCGGCCATAGCCCCGGTCAGCACGGTCAGGGCGACGGCCGATCCTTCCTTCTCGTACGGCGCGGAGTTCTTGGCATTCGTTGGTGTTCTGGGTGTGGAGGTCATGGTACACACAGTACCGGCTGCCTCTGGAGGGTTCGGGAAGATCCTTGCCCCGCTTGGTGTCTGGTTCTGCCGCGAGTACGGCAGCCCCCTTGCGCTTCACGTCCTTGGCCTTGGGCTTCTTCTCTTCTGGGTCCTCAGCAGGCAGCTCGAGGAGGGAGAGACGTCCCTCCTCAGCCCTGGCACACTTGTTCGCCAAGTTGAACAGCTCCAGGGAGGTGCAGAGGTCTTCGCGCATCGCCAGCTCCTGCTTCATCTTGACATCACGCATGCCGTCAGAGAAGGCGGAGATGATGGCCTCCTATGACACCCTGGGGATCTTGAGGCGCGCGCTGTTGAAGCGCTGGATGTACTTTTGCAGGGTCTCTCCGGGTTGTTGCTTGATGCAGCGCATGTCGCTCACGGCAGGCGGCCAGTCGTGAGTACCTTGGAAGTAGGCGATGAAGCGGGCGCGCATCTGGTCCTAGGAGCAGATCGTGCCTGGAGCCAGATTCAGGAGCCAGGTTCGAGCTCCTTCCTTGAGCGCCATGGGGAACCAGTTCGCCATGACCTTTTCATCCCCGCCGGCAGCCTCGATGCCCAGCTCATAGAGCTGGAGGAATTCCGCGGGGTCAGTTGTGCCGTCGTAGCGAGGAGGCAGGTCGGGCTTGAACTTGCCGGGCCACGCGACGCTGCGTAGCTCAGTGGTGTAGGCGTGGCAGCCCACGGTGGCTACGAAAGGCCTCGCTTGGTGGAGAGCTTGGTCTTGAGGGTCCCCATGCGCTGCAGCTAGGAGCAGGGCGGGGTCTTGACGCGCCGGAGCTGGAGCAAGGTCGCGGCGTGCCGGAGCAGGGAGCGCCCGGGCAGCCCCCTCCGGGCAAGGGATTTCTTGGCAGCTTCGCTCTTGCTGCGCTGGCGCCTGACGGAGCGGGTTCCGCCCAAGGACCAAGCACCTTGGAGCCACAGCATCTTCTTGGAGAGGAGGCGGCTGGTGCGCCTCCGGAGCTCCGTCGCCCGCGCGGGGCGGAGTGCGGCACAGAGGGACGGACGGCGCGGAAGAGCCCCCTGCGGCGCGGACAAGCTCGGCGACGCGGTCGAGCCATTCTTCGTAGACGTCGTCGACGGGACGGCAGCGTAGGAGCTCGTTTGCCGCGAGGAGCGTAGCTCGAGCCTCCAAGGGTGCGCGGAGCGCGCGGGACGAAGAGCCAGCTGGTGCGAGTGACGGAGTGGCGGTGCGGCCGTCTTGCCGCACGGACGGGTGCTGGGACGATGCCTGCTGCTCGCCCCCCGCCAGGCCGGTGGCAGAGTTGATGGCGGGCGACGGGGAACGATGAGGACGCCCACCGACGGGGGCCGTCTGGGCGACGCGAGAAGCGATGGCGGCCCGGCGCTCGGCGCGGGCTCGACGAGCGTCTGACATGGATGCGACGGTCGGAGGAGAGCGGAGCGGTGGAAAACGAATTCCGGCGCACCCCTACCTGGCGCGCCAAATGTCGGATTTCGGGTTCCGGCAGACCCTTAAGGTTCGAACACTTGGGTGCGCGCGGAAATCTCGCCTTCAACCTCTCCCTCTCGAGGGGACCTAAACTACTAAAAGAACTGCACGAAAGACACAAGATTTATACTGGTTCGGGCCACCGATGTGGTGTAATACCCTACTCCAGTGTGTGGTGGATGGATTGCCTCCTAGGGCTGGTGTGGATGAACAATACAAGGAAGAACAGCCTCGCGAGGGTCTATTCTTGGCTGTGGTGATGAACTGTTGTGAAGAGCTCAGTCATCCTCTCTCTCTCTCTCTCTCTCTCTACTTGCGGACCGAGCGAACAGGAATCGATCCGACCCAAAAACCTAACCCCTTACTATGTGGGTGGCTAGTCCTATTTATAGAGGCCCTGGTCCTCAACCCAAATATTGAGCGGGAAGGGGTCCAACAATGGCGGGCTAATTTGAAGGGGGACAACGAGTACATCTATCCTGACAAAGGCAGTCTTTGCCTGCCAAAGGCTCTGGTGATGACGCCGCGCTGGGCTCCATGGTGACCTCCGTCTCGTAGTCCTCCTGGTCCTGGTCTCGTTGCACTGAAGTGGCAACCTTTGCCTGATGCCTCGGTACTCCACTGATACGCTTGCCCCCTTTGCACCAAAGAGGAAAGAGGGGTGCTGCGCGCGCTAGCACCCGCCCGGTGCCCCGTGTCGTCATGGCTTGCCTCATAGGTACCTCGTGAGGTACCCCGCCTTGAACTCTCCGCCTCCTCGCGAGCCAACCTGACGAGGCTGTGCCTGAGGATGCGCCGTGTTGTCCGCCTCGCGAGGCTTGGCCCCTCGCGAGGGTCTTGAGCCTCGTGTTGATGAAGATGGGCCGCGCTGGGCCCCCACTCGAGCCACGCCGCAGGCCGCAGGCAGGCAAGTCTGGGGACCCCCATTCCCAGAACACCGACAGCTATTAGAATTCCACTCAGGTTAATGTTGTTCGTTGTCTCTCTTGTCCTGCTTCAGCCTCGGCATCATACAACTCACCAGAGATCCACCAACGACGAAACCCTCCATCACAGCGGAGCAGTACCTCGGGCTCCATCTCCAGACGTCTAAGATCTTCCTCCCCTCCTCCGACAGCAAAGTCAGCCGGAGCATCCTCACCGGCCAACCCAATCACGCTGAGATCAACATGGCTTCGCCAAAGAGGTTGTACACTTGTTGCATCTCTTTTTTACTCTACATGTTATATATATATTGTCCACTGAGCACACAGATTTGTTCCTTTAGTGTCTCCTTGAAAGAGAAAACATAGGAATTTTAATTTTCACTTGTCCTTCTTTTCAAATTCCTATTCATGAAGCACAAGACTAAGATATAGTAGCATTATAGCATTATAACCGTACATTTTCTTGTGGTTTGACTTAATCTCACCATGCTTCTTTGCATCATGTGATCTTCCAATTGTTGTGAATCAAACACCCAAATTGGCAGAAATCCTGTGTTTTTAAATTCTCTGTTTTGCACGTGCATTCCTATCCTATTCCTGTCTATTTCCTATCCCTGCATTGTTGGAATCCTCCAATTCAAACGAGCCCTTACATAATTACTTCTCTTACAGATAGTTGTCAAAGAAAACCTTGCGTGGTTTGTCCCGCTCCTGCTGCGCTGTCATCCACCCCAGCTCAGCTGCTCCAACGACAGAAGTGTCCAGCACAGCAGGGATCCAGCCTCCAGGCTGTCTTTCACCGCCTTAGATCTTCTTCCCCGCCGCTGGCACCCATGAAAACTGCATTACCATCATCAATCGAGCAGATGACCTCGAGGACTACACGGGTCCGCAAGAGAGGTCACACTCTTTCGTGTCTGCTTACGTTATGCATCGCTTAATATTACAAGCTACTTTATCGTCCTGTTCACCGATTAGACTCTGAGTCAGCTCCAAACTAATGGTCAAACTTGAGTTTTTAAATGGTTGTGGGGTACATATCGGGGCCGCTATCAACAGTATCTATCTACTATCTGGTTAATCTCCGGTGTCTACTATGAGTTTCATGTTGGGTGGGAAACAAACAGTAAAGAAGCCATTATCTGTATTTTTTAACTGAAGCCATTATATGCCTGCTATTATTGGTTTTGGGTCTATCCACGGGTTGCTACCATCACTCTGGATTTCTGCATGCACTCCTTACATAATCTCACTATGTTTTTTTCATATGCATGACAGTTATTGTAAACAATGGAACTGAACATGTAGAGCAAAAGAGACGAGCCTTGCATGGCAATAAAATTTCATGCAGACGTCGCTTCATGGTAGGCGCAAAGGCAGCCCCCCTCCACGCATTTTGGATTGTAATCAAGAGGAAGATATCGGTTCCGAGGGGGATTCAGAAGGAGAAGACAACTCCTATTTACCCCCTGAGGTCTTCGCTCTAACTTGGCATGCTGATGTTGGTTATATCATGCATATGGTGTCTTGCATTGCTTACTTTATACATCAAATATGTCATCTGCTTAGTTTAGACATCCTTTGTGCGAATGCCATCTGTTTAGTTTATTCATCGTTTATGTGAATTATGCAACGCCATCTTGTTTAGCCAGGCATCATATATGTGAATTTTGCAATGCCATCCTGCTTAGCCAGTCATCTTATATGTAAATTATATCAGGCCATCCTTTTTTTCGTTACATATTACATTTGTCAACAATGTTAGTACATTCAACTGCTCTTCGTGTGCATCAGCCATTTGACACGGTGATGGCAAATTATGGAGTGAAAACAAGGTCTTCAGAGCAGACTATGCTATCTGACAAAACGCATATCTCGCTGGTTACGGATAGCTCCTCCGAGGAGGATTCAGAGACAGATGACCAGTCCTATCCCCCCCTGAGGTGAATGCTCTAACTTGGCAGGGTTATGTTGCTCATATCATGCGTATGGTGTCTCGCATTACTATGTCATTTGATTAGTTTAGACATGCTTTGTGTGAATGCCACATGTTCAGTGTCTAATTACCATATATGTGAATTATGCATTGCCATCTTGTTGCAAGACATTATATATGTGAATTATACAATGCTATCTTGTTGCAAAGTCATTATATATGTGAATTATGCAATGCCATGTTGTTTAGCCAATCATCATGTATGTGGATTATATCATGCTATCATTTTTTTTGTATTATGTGTTCCATTTGTCGACAACGTTTGTATATTCAACTACTCTTCCTGTGCATCAGCCATTTGAAGCGGTGATGGAAGTATCTGGAGTGAAAACAAGGTATTCAGAGCAGACAATGCTACCTGCTGAAGCAGACATCTTGCTAGTTACAAAGAGCTCCTCAGAGAAGGATTCAGAGACTAATGACCAGTCCTATTTTCCCCCTGAGGTCTATGCTCAAACTTGGCAGGGTTATATTACCCATGTCATGCATGTTGTCTTGCATTGCTTAGTTTTTACATCATATATGGATTGCCATCTGCTTACTTGCTTACTATATAAATCATATATTTGAATTATATCATGCCATCATGTTTACATAGTATATACACATCATCTATCTGAATTATGGCATGGCAACCCCTTTAATAAAGGCATCATATAGTTATATCATCTCATCATGTTTAGTGTTTACAGTCATCATATTTTGAATTATGGCATTCTATCCGTGAATGTATGTGAATTATGGCATGCCAACCTATTTAATAAACACATTATATAGTTATGTCATGTCATCCTGTTTACATAATCTCATATTTTGAACTATGTCTTTCCATCTTTTTTAGTTAGCCATCATAATGTGAAATTGTGTCATGCTATCCTGTTTAGTTAGCCATCATATATGTGAAATTGTGTCATGCTATCATGTTTGGTTAGACAACATAAATATGAATTATTTCATGCCCTCTTTTATTCCCCACTATCCATTGCACCTGTCTATCATACAATGTCTATACTTGCAATTACTTTTCTTGTTTATCAGCCATTTGAATTGGAGAGCGTGATGGCAGTATCTAAGGGAGTAACAACACGGTCTTCAAAAAAGATAGTGCTACCAGTTGATGCAGATAGAACCACGGTTGTACTTGCCCAAGGACAAGATCCACCACACATAACCCAGACTCTCGCAGATTGTACCCTACCCAGTTGGACAGAGAACCAGCTACACCCCTTCTAACCCCAACCCCGGCAGATAGTAACCCAGTTCCAGTTGACACAGCACCGTCTCCACCACAGAGCACCCAAACATGAGAAGTTAGTAAGGGAAATGCAGTGCCCAAAGCACAAGGACCACCACTCCGAATCCCAACTCAATGCTTAAAGGAGAAGAAGATTTATTCTCAGGTCAGGTTCTGTAGCTATGGTTCATACTCCTTTGCTCTTGCATTACTGTATTTACTCATACCAACTATTTTCAAATTTGAAGGATAGAATTGAAACTCCAATGGTGCAATAGGTATGTTTTAAACCCGTTTCTTTAACTGGTTTGCTGTTGTAACCTGCTCTATGTTGATTTCAGTTTCAATTGAATAAACAGTTATGTTCTCATGTCATGCACATTACAAGTGTTGTTATTGCTCTATAGTTACCCACACTTATATTCTGTCTATTCTGCTTTGTCTTGAACAAATATTATTTGAACTGTGTCTCTATCTTGATTTGGCAACAAAAACTAGAATGATATAGACCATAAAGTGACCATGGTACATAGATATATGTTTGTTTCATGCTGTTATCCTGTCCACTTTACTACTGAACTCATTTACCAAAATGAGTTTCATATACAACATGGTAAACATGTGATGTGTCTGCTTGTTTCTCTTTTAGAATGCGGACAAAATATTGGAGAACAGTACCGCGTTATCCAATGGTAAAGGAAGTAATGCATATAAGGTTCAAGATAGTGAGACATCCCTGTTGGTCTCCAAGAAAGCTGATAAAAACTATCTTGACGATAGTGAGAGAACCCAAAAGTCCTGTCTTGATGTAGTGTTCGAGTTACTGTCCACTACTGGTGGCACAAGCTCTTCGAACTCGCTGCCTGAATCAGTTCGTCTTCTTGAGTCTCAACTTCAAGTTGAAAGACATCGATCAGATGTGCTGCGACAGGAAGCTGAAGGACTGAGGAAGTCCCTGCAGAATTCAGATGCATATTTTCTGGTGCAACAGCAAGCGTTGGAGGATTTAAGCACCAAACAAGAGAAAGTTAATAAGCTTGCTAAGCATCTTGCCAGCATTATGGGTACCCGGGATATTGTTTCTTGAGATCTTCTGAAGTGGTTTCAGTTCTGGATTTGTTTTGCTGCGGCGTTTATTTGCGCTGGTCGCCAACTTTGACAACCAGTGTATATGATATGCTGCTTTGTTCCCTATATTTGCACTGGTGGCGAACTTTGATGCCCAGTGGATGTAATATGTGTAATAGCCGTGATAGCCTAGCGTTAGTTTCTTGCTTATTTATTTCCTTGTTGTCTTGTTTATTTGTTTGCGTGGAGTCATTGCAGTTCTTTTTCCGCGGTTAGCTAGTGGCTGCAATAACCTATTTTTTTAAACTAGGCCACAATAACCATGGGCTAATATTTACTGTAGTGACACTGGCCCTCCTACTGGCCGTAGAAACAGTGGGCCTTCTGCGGGCCGTAGAAACAATGGGCCTTCTGCGGGCCATGTCATCAATGGGCCTTATACGGGCCGTATGATCGATTGGCCAAACATGGGCCAAACAGACCGCATTATGGTCGTAAATGGGCTAGAGTTGGAATCGTCCGTTCATGGGCCGACCATAACGGGCCATCGTTAATAGGCCGTATTTGATGACGCTATGAAACCGGCCCAGCGTATTAACGGACCACAAACGGGCCGACTATAACCACGGGCTAAATTTGGCCCACAAGCAGAAAATGACAGCAACGGCCGTAAGTAAACAAATGCTGGAAATGAGCCCAAGAATAAATGGGCTTTGAGAAGGCCGAAAGATAACATGGGCTGGAAACGGCCCAACGGAATAACGGGCCGTTAATGGGTATAAAGTGATACACTGTTCATTATGGGCCAGTTTCACCATGGGCCGTTAATGGGTGTAAAGTGATACACTGTTCATTACGGGCTAGTTTCACCATGGGCCGTTAATAGGCCAAGAGTTATATAGGGCCTCATATGGGCCGAAAGACGTCATGGGCTATACATGCGCCAGAAGTGAAAACGGGCTGGAATCATATTGGATGGCCCAGATGACACTACTGGGCCTAATTCGGATAGGGCGTAACGGGCCTTGGGTTAGCGGGCTATAAATGGGCTATATGCGAACAAGCCGTTAACAGGCTTTCCATGGGCTGGCCCGCCACCTTTTGACCAAGTCAAACGGGCCAGCCTTTTCACAGGAATGGGCCTCCGTTGGGCCGTGCCACGGGTCGACGTATCATAGGCGCCTTCCGTCCAATGAGTGGATGACGTCTGTCCCAACGATGAGCCGACACGTGTTTTCTCCAGCCAATGATGATTTTACACGTGGAAAATCCCCATTGGTCGGGGCTGTTAACGGGTTATCGGATCCAAAACCCAACCCGATAGCTTAACGACGTTCCATTACGGTGGATGCCACGTGTCGGTCACCCTTGACGAAAGAACTTCTGTGACGCGCGATTTATCGTCATGGAAGTGGACACTTCCGTGATGATAATTTTGGTAATGTCATGGAACACTTCTATGACAGCACAGGTATGACTATCTTGATTCTGTCATAAAATCGTCATGGATGTACATGCATGACAAAAAACGCGACCTACTGTGACAAACACGTATCATCACGGAAGTGTATTTTTTTATAGTGATTCACTTTAAATAGGGCTCCATCGAAATCCGTTGAGACAACACCGTATGAATTATGGTTTGGAAATAAACCTAAGCTGTCGTTTCTGAAAGTTTGGGGATGCG
This sequence comes from Triticum monococcum, assembly GCA_034509565.1. Taxonomy (NCBI): domain Eukaryota; kingdom Viridiplantae; phylum Streptophyta; class Magnoliopsida; order Poales; family Poaceae; genus Triticum; species Triticum monococcum. Next base: position 355,380,453 of record CM067845.1, on the reverse strand, counting down.
ATGCTTATGTCAAGAAACTTCAACCTGAAAAGCTTGAACCCAGGTCAGAAAAATGCGTCTTCATAGGATACCCTAAGGAAACTATTGGGTATACCTTCTACCTCAGATCTGATGGCAAGATCTTTGTTGCCAAGAATGGATCCTTTCTATAGAAAGAGTTTCTCTCGAAAGAAATAAGTGGGAGGAAAGTAGAACTTGATGAGGTACTGCCTCTTGAACCGGAGAGTAGCACAGCTCAGGAAGATGTTTCTGTGGTGCCTGCACCGACTAGCGAGGAAGTTAATGATGCTGATCATGAAACTTTAAATGAAGCTACTGAACTTTGTAGGTCCACGAGGACATGTTCCGCACCAGAGTGGTACGGCAACCCTGTCCTGGAAATCATGTTGTTAGACAACGGTGAACCTTTGAACTATGAAGAAGCGATGACGGGCATGGATTCCAACAAATGGCTTGAATCCATGAAATCCAAGATAGGATCCATGTATGAAAATGAAGTATGGACTTTGACAGACTTGCCCGATGATCGGCAATCCATAGAGAATAAATGGATCTTTAAGAAGAAGACTGACGCGGATGGTAATGTGACCATCTATAAGGCTCGACTTGTCGCTAAGGGTCATCGACAAGTTCAAGGGGTTGACTATGATGAGACCTTCTCACCCGTAGCGAAGTTGAAGTCCGTCCGAATCATGTTAGCAATTTCCGCATTCTATGATTATGAGATATGGCAAATGGACGTCAAAACGACATTCCTTAATGGTTCCCTTAAGGAAGAATTATATATGATGCAGCCGGAAGGTTTTGTCGACCCTAAGAATGCTGACAAGGTATGCAAGCTCCAGCGCTCAATCTATGGGCTAGTGCAAGCATCTCGGAGTTGGAACATTCGCTTTGATGAGATGATCAAAGCGTTTGGTTTACGCAGACTTATGGAGAAACCTGTGTTTACAATAAAGTGAGTGGGAGCTCTGTAGCATTTCTCATATTATATGTGTATGACATACTATTGATGGGAAATGATATAGAATTTTTGGAAAGCATAAAGGCCTACTTGAATAAGTGTTTTTGAATGAAGGACCTTGGAGAAGCTTCTTACATATTAGGCATCAAGATCTATAGAGATAGATCAAGACGCCTCATTGGTCTTTCACAAAGCACATACCTTGACAAGATATTGAAGAAGTTCAATATGGATTAGTCCAAGAAGGGGTTCTTGCCTGTATTGCAAGGTGTGAAATTGAGCACGGCTCAATGCCCGACCTCGGCAGAAGATAGAGAAAACATGAATGTCATCCCCTATGCCTCAGCCATAGGGTCTATTATGTATGCCATGTCGTGTACCAGACCTGATGTGAACCTTGCCGTAAGTTTGGTAGGAAGGTACCAAAGTAATCCCGGCATGGAACACTAGACAGCGGTCAAGAATATCCTAAAGTACCTGAAAAGGACTAAGGATATGTTTCTCGTTTATGGAGGTGATGAAGAGCTCGTCATAAAGGGTTACGTCAATGCTAGCTTCGACACAGATCTGGATGACTCCAAGTCACAAACCGGATACATGTACATTTTGAATGGTGGGGCAGTCAGCTGGTGCAGTTGCAAGCAAAGCATCGTGGCGGGATCTACAAGTGGAGCGGAGTACATAGCAGCCTCGGAGGCCGCACAGGAAGTAGTCTGGATGAAGGAGTTCATCACCGATCATGGAGTTATTCCCAATGTGTCGGGCCCGATGACTCTCTTCTGTGACAACACTGGAGCTATTGCCATTGCCAAGGAGCCCAGGTTTCACAAGAAGACCAGACATATCAAGCGTTGCTTCAACTCCATTCGTGAATACATTCAAGATGGAGACATATATATTTGTAAAGTGCATACGGATCTGAATGTCACAGATCTGTTGACTAAACCTCTTCCGCGAGAAAAACATGATCAACACCAGAACTCTATGGGTGTTCGATTCATCACAGTGTAACTAGATTATTGACTCTAGTGCAAGTGGGAGACTATTGGAAATATGCCCTAGAGGCAATAATAAATTGGTTATTATTATATTTCCTTGTTCACGATAATTGTCTGTTGTTCATGATATAATTGTATTAACCGGAAACCATAATACATGTGTGAATACATAGATCGTAATATGTCCCTAGTGAGCCTCTAGTTAACTAGCTCGTTGGTCAATAGATGGTCATGGTTTCCTGACCATGGACATTGGATGCCGTTGATAACGGGATCGCATCATTAGGAGAATGATGTGATGAACAAGACCCAATCCTAAGCGTAGCACAAGATCGTGTAGTTCATTTGCTAAAGCTTTTCTAATGTCAAGTATCATTTCCTTAGACCATGAGATTATGCAACTCCCGAATGCCGTAGGAATGCTTTGGGTGTACCAAATGTCACAATGTAACTGGGTGGCTATAAAGGTGCACTACAGGTATCTCCGATAGTGTATGTTGGGTTGACACTAATCGAGACTGGGATTTGTCACTCCGTATGACGGAGAGGTATCCCTGGGCCCACTCGATAATGCATCATCATAACGAGCTCAATGTGACTAAGGAGTTAGTAACAGGATCATGCGTTATGGAACGAGTAAAGAGACTTGCCGGTAACGAGATTGAACTAGGTATGGGGATACCGACGATCAAATCTCGGGCAAGTAACATACCGATAGACAAAGGGAATTGCATACGGGATTGATTGAATCCTCGACATCGTGGTTCATCCGATGAGATCATCGTGGAACATGTGGGAGCCAACATGGGTATCCAGATCCCGTTGTTGGTTATTGGCCGAAGAGATGTCTCGGTCATGTCTGCATGGTTCCCGAACCCGTAGGGTCTACACACTTAAGGTTCAGTGACGCTAGAGTTGTTATGGGAAATATTATGTGGTTACCGAAGGTTGTTCGGAGTCCCGGATGCGATCTTGGACGTCAGAGGAGTTCTGGAATGGTCCGGAGGTGAAGAATTATATATGGGAAGTCTTGTTTCAGTCGCCGGAATCATTTCGGGCGTTATCGGTATTGTACCAGGACCACTGGAAGGTGTCCGGGGGTCCACCGGGTGGGACCACCTGCCCCGGTGGTCCTAGTGGGCTGAACAAGGGAGGGAATCAGCCCCTGGTGGGCTGGTGCGCCCCCAAGGGGCCCTAGGCACCTAGGGTTAGAAACCCTAGGGGGTGGGGGCGCCTCCCATGTGACTTGGGGGGCAAGTCCCCCCCTTTGGCTGCCGCCCCCCTTGTAGATAGGATCTAGGGGGCCGGCCCCCTCTCCCCTCCCCCCTATAAATAGTGGGGGGTGGGAGGGCTGCCACACCCTTCCCCTGGCGCAGCCCCTCCGCCTCTCCAACACCACCACCTCCTCCGTAGCGCTTAGCAAAGCCCTGCTGGAGAACCACGAGCTCCATCACCACCACGCTGTCGTGCTGTAGGAGTTCTCCCTCAACTTCTCCTCTCCCCTTGCCGGATCAAGAAGGAGGAGACGTCCCCGGGATGTACGTGTGTTGAACGCGGAGGCGCCGTCCGTTTGGCGCTCGATCAGATCTTCCACAATTTGAATCGCCGCGAGTACGACTCCATCATCCGCGTTACTTGTAAGGCTTCCGCTTAGCGATCTTCAAGGGTATGAAGATGCACTCCCTCTCTCTTTTTGCTAGCATCTCCTAGATTGATCTTGGTGACACATAGGAAAATTTTGAATTATTGCTACGTTCTCTAATAGTACATCCATACAAACACGGGTCGTGTGCTATGGTTGGTGTTCTAGTTGCCAAACGGATTCATGCCATTGGTACACGCACCAAGCTCGATGTTCCCTGCATCACATGTGAAATATCAATATTCGTCATTGAACGCACTCCACTGGCTTGCATCCGTGAGGTGTCTCAGCTTCAGATCATCTCCACCGTCGGCCTTTTTCCTCTCCGCGTGCCAATGCATGAGCTTTGCTTCCTAGGGATCTACAAAATAACATTGCAAATGGGGAGTGATCGATAAGTACCATGCAACTTTCAAGGGAGATTTCTTTTCGACCTTCTTGTATCGAGAAGCATTGCACACCGGACAGCTGGTTTTTTCCGCTTGCTACTTCCGATAAATGATGCAATCATTGATGCATGCATGACGTGCGGCAGATCAAGAGGGCACATGATCTTCTTGGCCTAATCCACACTAGTAGGACATAGATTCCCTGCGGGAAGAACTTCCTTTAGGTACTTGAGAAGCTCATCGAGGCTAGTGTCAGTCCATTTGTTTTTAGCCTTCGTCATTAGAAGTTCGAGCGTGAAACTCAAGCGGGTCATCTCAGGATCGCAACCATCATACAATGGAGTGTTCGAGTCTACCACCAGTTGCTCTAGCTTCGCCTCCTCTCTAGAAGTAGCTCTGTCAGTACTTGTCTCCTTGTGAAGCAGGTCTCGAACATGAGGGTCCCGCATGATTGAACTTAGTAGTGACGAAGTCTGTGACATGTAGTCCATGTTTTTTATGCCACCATGTCCGGCCTCTTCTTATCCGCCATGTCCGCCGGCCTCTTCCCCTCTGCCATGTTCGGCCCCTTATCCGCCGCCATTATCGGTCATCTCTTTGTCTTGCCCCGTGTCGTCATTGGCTGCCCCGTCGGCATCCTCGCCATTATCATCATCTTCTTCAATTATCCACCGAGTATAGCCATCCATGAAACCAGTCATGAGTAGGTGCATCATCAAACGACCATCCTTATAGGGGTCGAGCCAAACTCCTCCTTTGCATCTTCAACATGGACATAAAATCTCTGTCCGGTTATTTTCATTCATGTCCTACACCACCGACCTCAACCACCTTTCCACCATCGTTCCACTGACCATCATGAACACTTGAGCAGTAATAATAGACAAATTGATTATAAAAATGCATGCATGCATCAAAGTCATACAAAAATTCAGCATGACCTTCCCTAAAAATAGGACATATAGAGCCGAAATTTGCCGAAACGGAAATAAAATTGCGGCAAAACATAGGCAACTCAACCACAATTCAGCGGCAAATCATGTCACACACACAATTTCCATCATATCGCCCGATTATGCCATATCGCACACATACACATATTTCCACTCTTGCAAAAGCACAAGTTTTTAATCACCTATCTCGAGATCGAGCACGGTGATGATGATGTCGATCGGTGTCGCCACACACCTAGGGAATGATCAAAAGTGGACAAATCTTACTTCTTGACATGGCTAGATCTAGTTAGAGAGGTACATAGGTCACTTCATTAAATGGGTAGATCTACCTAGCTAGTTGAGGAAGGAGATGACTTTAACTAGTGGAGGGGGAGGAAAAAGAGAAGGAGTTGCATTAATGGAGGTGGTTGGTATGTCTCCAACGTATCTATAATTTTTTATTGTTCCATGTTGTTATATTATCATTCTTGGATGTTTTAAAATCATTTTATAGCAACTTTATATAATTTTTTGGGACTAACCTATTGACATAGTGCCCAGTACCAGTTGTTGTTTTCTGCTTGTTTTTTTACTTCGTCGAAAATCAATACCAAACGGAGTCCAAACGCGGCGAAACTTTTTGGAGAATTTTTCTCGGCCAGAAGACTCGGGATGGGCCAAAGAAGTACCAAAGGGGTGTACCGAGGGGGGCACAACCCACATGGGTGCGCCTGGGGGGGCAGGCGCACCCTGGTGGTTTGTGCCCACCTCGGTGGCCTCCCGCACCACCTCTTTGCTCTATAAATACCCCAATATTCCAAAAACCCTAGGGGAGTCAACGAAACACAATTCCAGCTGCCGCAAGTTCTAGAAACCACAGATCCAATCTAGACACCATCACGGAGGGGTTCATCATCCTCATTGGTGCCTCTCCGATGATGCGTGACTAGTTCCTTGTAGACCTACGGGTCCGTAGTTAGTAATTAGATGGCTTACTCTCTCTCTCTCACTCTTGATTCTCAATATAATGGTCTCTTGGAGATCTATTTGATGTAACTCTTTTGCGGTGTGTTTGTTGGGATCCGATGAACTTTGAGTTTATGATCCGATCTATTTTATCCATGAAAGTTATTTGAGTTTTGATCTCTTATATTCATGATTACTTATAGCCACGTATTTCTTCTTTGAGTCTTTAGTTTAGTTAGGCCGACTAGATCGATTTTTCTTGCCTTGGGAAGAGGTGCTTTGTGATGGGTTCGATCTTACGGTGCTCAATCCCAGTGACAAAAGGGTAAATGACACGTATGTATCGGTGCTATTAAGGATAACAAGATGGGGTACATTCCTACATATATAGATCTTGTCTACATCATGCCATCGCTCCTATTGCATTACTCCGTTTTTCCATGAACTTAATACACTAGATGTGATGAGGACATCAATACCATTGTTACACCCACAGCCCCTACTGTTACATATACTGGACCAATTACTAGAGCTCGCGCACGCCAATTAAATTACCAGGTACTTTCGTTTCTTGGTAATGATTCTAATGTTCATGAGATTATGATGCTGCCTAAATTGGATACATTTGTTTTGCTTACAAATGAAGGGCCAAGCTTGGAGAGGGATGAACATTGGAGCAAGAACATGCATGGAGTTGATGGCATGCGCAAGGGGATCAAGAACGGAGTTACAAGTGATGATTTCAGGACTTTGAAGCCGCCATAAGGAGTGCATGAAGCCTTGGACGAAATATACAAGATGCCACTTCATAATATTCGTACATAGGCTATTCTAGGTGCTGCGTCACCTTATTATGGGCCAGGCCCATGTAATTTCGAAATACTTAAGTATAGGCTATATTTAGAGTCCGTATGTGTGGGGAAACAAGAGTTAGGGTTGGTTTCGGACCCCACCCTCAAGGGCCACGAAATTCCCCCCTCTTCCTCCATATATACAACCCTTAGGGCGTCGTTTAGACTTTGGGTTTTGTTTAGATTAAAAGTTCGCCATAGCTGCAACTTCTCGTACTTTGTTTGTGTCCAACGACCAGACCAAGACGTCACAGAACCCCACCTTGATCAATAAAGCTTTCATCTTATATTCGCAATATCCAGATTGCAATCTTAGTTTCTTGCTTGTTCTTTGTTTGCTTGCAGGAAACAGACCCTCGTGGTCAGGTTGATCGTGCTCCGGCGTGGTCAATAACCCCTCGAAAGTTGGTTTAGCGATTGCTAAGGCGCGACGTCTCGCACGTTCGTAGTCGTATCGTCAACGTCGACTCCCCCAGAAACGATAGCCACCATCTCATCGAAACATCGGGACACCTTTGCCTCTATCAAGTGGTATCAGATTTCCAGGTTGCTCGGTGAGATTTTACAGTTTTTCGTAGATTAGATCGAGTCTATTCTGCATACCTGCAGTCCACGAAAAAGCCAAAAAAAATTAGGGTTAGTTCATCATATCCGAACCAATCTGAGCCTTTGCATAATCTTTTTAGGGTTTTTGCTTTGTTGAATTTGCGGTTGCATCGTCGTGTCAAGTTGCTGGTCTTAGAGTCTAGTCTTTTAGAGTTTCGAGTTCTGGTCATAAGTTGTCACGCCGCCGCCGCACCATCATCATCGCCCATCTACCACCATTGCTTATCCGCCACCGCTCTGAATCCATATCCATATACCACCACCAATCCGTATCCATATACCACCACCAATCTGTATCCATATACCACCACCGCTACCATATACCACCACCGCTGCCATATACCACAACCATATATCCTCCACCAATCCAAGTTCTTCTCATATTAGGTTTGTTCTTGAGATCAATCTAAATTCCGATTCGTGTTTCCTTGCCTGCGTAGGTCTCGAAAAAAAAGAGTCTGGAGACCCCCGGGCAGTTTTTAGGCCAAAATTTTCACGGGCAAATTTTTTTTCCCTATCCTATTTTTAGGCTTTTCTGAGTCTTTTGAGCCACGTGCCATCATAGTGATTGTTTGTCGCACTTTTTCGTCGTCGCTGCCCTGATTTCCGAAAAAAAGTGAAAAAAAATTTCGTGCCCATCCTATCAGTTTGACGAGGGAAGAGTTTTGAGACACTCGCCATTATAGTGATTTTTTGCAAAAAAAAAGAGGAGCGCAAAAAAAATGAGCGCAAAAAAAGAGCAAAAAAAAGAGTTCCAGAGTGTGCTTTTCCCTTATTTACGTGCAGCACCGTGATTTTGTTAGTGTTCTAGGCTCGCGTCTCTAGCACAGTCTAGCCTAGGACCAGCACAGTACCGTCGTTGAGCGTTTATTCAACTTTGCATCTCTGAATTGATTATTGCTGACCCTTTTTGCTACCATACTATAAGCCTTCCCAGCTCCATATACATCTACGTCGTGCGTTTGACTCTCCCTGGCAATCGCTCTATCCAAGCTTTTGAGAGTTTTGACTACAACGGTTGCCGATCACCGCGTGCTGCTGGGTAAGAACTGGTAAGAATTTGAGATTTGCTTGACGGATTTGTGACACCCGCCACCACCACCACTTGTTAGTAGTCTGTAGGATCATATTCTTGTGTGTTTCTATTGCTGCTAACCATGCCAGGATCACAAGCCGACGAGACTGACTGGGAGAACTTGACGAACAAGGAGCTTCATGATAAGTTTCAGCAAATGATGAGTGGACAGGTGCAAGATGTGCTAAACAGATTTGAAGAGGCCATGGAGAAGATAGATGGCATGGAGAAGACGTTTGAAACAAAGCTCGATAACAAGTTTGCTGAATTGCTTTCGTGTTTTCCACCACCACCACCGGCTGCTCCTGCCGCACCTCTGCAACAATAGCAACAACAATGACTACCTACACATCGTGAAACAGCCCTCCGCCGAGCGAGCCGTCTCCCTCTTGCACCTGGCCAAACTGTTGGTGCTGCTGTTGATACTTCTGTGGCTCCTGCTGCTGATGCGGAGGAGGATGATTTTGCCGGCGATTACGAGGATGAGGTTGATCAAAATCAGAACTACGTGCCACCACCAGCACAGCAACCACCAGGTCGTCCACATGCAAATAATGGCAATGGTAGGGCTCACCCTCAGGTACGAGATCATGACCATCTCCCTAAACTAAAATTGAATATTCCACCATTTGAGGGTAGATATGTTCCTGATATATATCTTACTTGGGAGTTAGAAACTGAACAACGATTTACATGTTTACAATATCTCGAGGAGAGACGTGTTCCTGCTGCTGTTTGTGCATTCACTAGTTTTGCATGTGTTTGGTGGTCTGAGCATTGTAGATTATATCCTATTCCTGCTACTTGGGCTGCTTTGAAAACTGCTATGCGTACTCGTTGGGTTTGCACCATATTATCAATGTGAATTACTTCAAAAATTGCAGCGCTTAAGACAGGGAAAAAAATTATGTAGAAGAATATTATCAGGAATTACAAACTGGCATGATTAGATGTGGTATTGTTGAGGAGAATGAAGCTATGCTTGCACGTTTTATGGGTGGATTAAATAGAGAGATTCGGACGATTCTAGAGTATAAGGAGTATACTAATATCACTCGTTTATTCCATCTTGCTTGTAAAGCTGAACGTGAAGTGCAGGATTGACAGGCATTGGCGAGGACTAACTTTTCTGCAAGTCGACCTTCATCATGGACACCACGTGCATCATCTACTTCCACACGTTCTGCTACACCGGCGCCTCCGTCGGCTGCCACCTCCAGCCGTGATACAAGAAAGTAGGCACAACCACCACTATCTGCCAAGAGCACACCTGCTGGACCTGCGCAGAGCTCTTCTTCTTCCATGGCACCAATAGGGCACACAAGTGATATTATTTGTCGTCGTTGTAAGGGAAGAGGACATTTTGCGAGAGAATGCCAATCTCAGCGTGTGATGATTGCTACTGAGGATGGTGGGTATGAGTCCGCTAGGTACTATGATGAGGAGACTTTGGCTCTTATTACACGTGAAGAACACGGTGGAGATGATTCTGATCATGAGATGCAATACATGGCTGCTGAAGATGCTGACAGGTATGAATGTTTAGTTGATCAACGTGTTTTGACTGTGCAGGTTACACAAGCTGAGCAAAATCAGAGGCATAATTTGTTCCATACGAAGAGAGTTGTGAAGGAACGTTCTATTCGCGTCATCATAGATGGAGGGAGCTGCAATAACTTGGCTAGCATGGAGATGGTGGAGAAGCTATCTCTCACCACAAGACCACATCCACATCCTTACTACATCCAATGGTTCAACAATAGCGGCAAGGTTAAGGTAACACGTACTGTTCGTGTGCATTTTAGTATCTCTACATATGCTGATTATGTTGATTGTGATGTGGTACCTATGCAAGCATGTTCCTTATTACTTGGTAGACCATGGCAATTTGATAAAAATTCTGTTCACCATGGTAGAAACAATCAGTATACTCTTGTTCATAAGGATAAAAATATTACTTTGCTTCCTATGACTCCTGATTCCATTTTGAAAGATGATATTAATAGAGCTAATAAAGCAAAACAGGAGAAAAATAAGAGTGAAAATCAGATTGTGGCAAAAGAATTTGAGCAACAAATGCAATCTAATAATAATAAACAATCTAGTGGTGCTTCTGAAATTAAATTGAAAAGTGCATGTTTACTTACCACCAAATCTGATATTGATGATCTAGATTTTAGCAAATCTGTTTGCTATGCTTTTTTGTGCAAAGAGGCATTATTTTCATTCGAGGACGTGCCTTCCTCTTTGCCTCCTGCTGTCACTAACATTTTGCAGGAGTTCGCTGACATCTTTCCACAAGATGTGCCACCGGGATTACCACCTATTCGCGGGATTGAGCATCAAAATTGACTTAATTCCCGGTGCATCATTACCCAACCGTGCACCATACCATACCAATCCAGAGGAGACGAAGGAGATTATGCGTCAAGTACAAGAACTGCTCGACAAAGGTTATATACGCGAATCCCTTAGTCCTTGTGCTGTTCCTATCATTTTAGTGCCGAAAAAGGATGGCACGTCGCGTATGTGCGTTGATTGTAGAGGCATTAATAATATTACTATTCGTTATCGTCATCCTATTTCTAGGCTAGATGATATGCTTGATGAATTGAGTGGCTCTACAATATTCTCCAAAGTTGATTTGCGTAGTGGATACCATCAAATTCGTATGAAATTGGGAGATGAATGGAAAACAGCATTTAAAACTAAGTTTGGATTATATGAGTGGTTAGTCATGCCTTTTGGGTTAACTAATGCACCTAGTACTTTCATGAGGTTAATGAACGAAGTTTTACGTGCTTTCATTGGACGATTTGTGGTAGTTTACTTTGATGACATATTGATTTATAGCAAATCTTTGGAGGAACATTTGGAACATTTACGTGCTGTTTTTATTGCTCTACGTGATGCACGTTTGTTTGGTAACCTTGGAAAGTGCACCTTTTGCACTGGCCGAGTATCTTTTCTTGGCTATGTTGTTACTCCACAGGGAATTGAAGTTGATAAAGCCAAGATTGAAGCTATTGAGAGTTGGACGCAGCCCAAAACGGTCACACAAGTGAGGAGTTTCCTTGGCCTCGCTGGTTTCTATAGGCGTTTTGTGAGAGATTTCAGCACCATTGCTTCACCTCTCAACGAGCTTACAAAGAAGGATGTGCCTTTTGTTTGGGGTGCCGCACAGGAAGAAGCCTTCACGGTATCGACAGATAAGTTGACACATGCTCCTTTACTCCAACTTCCTAATTTCAATAAGACTTTTGAGCTTGAATGTGATGCTAGTGGAATTGGATTAGGAGTTGTGTTATTACAAGATGGAAAACCTGTTGCATACTTTTCTGAAAAATTGAGTGGGCCTAGTCTGAACTATTCTACTTATGATAAAGAATTATATGCTCTTGTTTGGACCTTAGAAACATGGCAACATTATTTATGGCCCAAGGAATTTGTTATACATTCTGATCATGAATCTTTGAAACACATTAAAAGTCAAGCAAAACTGAACCGTAGACATGCTAAATGGGTTGAATTCATTGAGACTTTCCCTTATGTCATTAAACACAAGAAGGTAAAGAAAATGTTATTGCTGATGCCTTGTCTCGTCGTTATACTATGCTTTCACAACTTGACTTTAAAATATTTGGTTTGGAGACCATCAAAGATCAATATGTTCATGATGCTGAATTTAAAGATGTATTGCAGAATTGTAAGGAAGGGAGAACTTGGAACAAGTTCGTTCTTAACGATGGATTTGTGTTTCGTGCTAACAAGCTACGCATTCCAGCTAGCTCCGTTCGTCTTTTGTTGTTGCAGGAGGCGCATGGAGGAGGACTAATAGGACACTTTGGCGTGAAGAAGACGAAGGACGTACTTGCTACACATTTCTTTTGGCCAAAGATGAGACGGGATGTTGAGCGTTTTGTTGCTCGCTGCACTACATGTCAAAAAGCTAAGTCACGACTCAATCCTCATGGTTTATATATGCCTTTGCCTGTACCTAGTGTTCCTTGGGAGGATATATCTATGGACTTTGTTTCAGGTTTACCTCGAACAAAGAAGGGGAGGGATAGCATATTTGTTGTCGTGGATAGATTCTCGAAAATGGCACACTTTACACCATGTCATAAAAGCGATGATGCTGTTAATGTTGCTGATTTGTTCTTTCGTGAAATTATTCGCTTGCATGGTGTGCCAAATACTATTGTTTCAGATCATGATACTAAATTTCTTAGCCACTTTTGGAGATGTTTATGGGCTAAGTTGGGGACTAAACTACTTTTTAGTACTACTTGTCACCCCCAAACTGATGGACAAACTGAAGTAGTCAATAGAACATTGTCTACTCTGCTTAGGGCTGTTTTGAAGAATAATAAGAAAATGTGGGAAGAATGCTTGCCTCATATTGAATTTGCTTATAATCGTTCATTGCATTCTACTACTAAGATGTGCCCTTTTGAAATTGTGTACGGTTTCCTACCTCGTGCACCTATTGATTTGTTGCCTCTTCCATCTTCGGAGAAGGTTAATTTTGATGCTAAAGAACGTTCTGAATTGATTTTAAAAATGCATGAGTTAACTAAGGAAAACATTGAGCGTATGAATGCTAAATATAAACTTGCTGGAGATAAGGGTAGAAAACATGTTGTGTTTGCACCTGGAGATCTTGTTTGGTTACATTTGCGTAAAGATAGATTTCCTAATTTGCGCAAATCAAAGCTAATGCCACGTGCTGATGGTCCTTTTAAGGTGTTAGAGAAAATAAATGATAATGCATATAAACTTGAGCTACCTGCAGATTTTGGGGTTAGTCCCACTTTTAACATTGCAGATTTGAAGCCTTATTTGGGTGAGGAAGATGAGCTTCCGTCGAGGACGACTTCATTTCAAGAAGGGGAGGATGAGGAGGACATCAATACCATTGTTACACCCACAGCCCCTACTGTTACATATACTGGACCAATTACTAGAGCTCGCGCACGCCAATTAAATTACCAGGTACTTTCGTTTCTTGGTAATGATTCTAATGTTCATGAGATTATGATGCTGCCTAAATTGGATACATTTGTTTTGCTTACAAATGAAGGGCCTAGCTTGGAGAGGGATGAACATTGGAGCAAGAACATGCATGGAGTTGATGGCATGCGCAAGGGGATCAAGAACGGAGTTACAAGTGATGATTTCAGGACTTTGAAGCCGCCATAAGGAGTGCATGAAGCCTTGGACGAAATATACAAGATGCCACTTCATAATATTCGTCCATAGGCTATTCTAGGTGCTGCGTCACCTTATTGATGGGCCAGGCCCATGTAATTTCGAAATACTTAAGTATAGGCTATATTTAGAGTCCGTATGTGTGGGGAAACAAGAGTTAGGGTTGGTTTCGGACCCCACCCTCAAGGGCCACGAAATTCCCCCCTCTTCCTCCATATATACAGCCCTTAGGGCGTCGTTTAGACTTTGGGTTTTGTTTAGATTAAAAGTTCGCCATAGCTACAACTTCTCGTACTTCGTTTGTGTCCAACGACCAGACCAAGACGTCACAGAACCCCACCTTGATCAATAAAGCTTTCATCTTATATTCGCAATATCCAGATTGCAATCTTAGTTTCTTGCTTGTTCTTCATTTGCTTGCAGGAAACAGACCCTCGTGGTCAGGTTGATCGTGCTCCGGCGTGGTCAATAACCCCTCGGAAGTTGGTTTAGCGATTGCTAAGGCGTGACGTCTCGCACGTTCGTAGTCGGATCATCAAGGTCGACTCCCCCAGAAACGATAGCCACCATCTCATCGAAACATTGGGACACCTTTGCCTCTATCAAGATGCATGCTGGATAGCGGTCGATGTGTGGAGTATATAATAGTAGTAGATGCAGGCAGGAGTCGGTCTACTAATCTTGGACGTGATGCCTATATAATGATCATTGCCTGGATATCGTCATGATTATTTGAAGTTCTATCAATTTCCCAATAGTAATTTGTTTACCCACCGTATGATATTTTTCTCGAGAGAAGCCACTAGTGAAGTCTACGGCCCCCGGGTCTCTTCTTTATCATATTTGCCTTCGAGATCTATATTCATTCACTTTTATTTTCAAATATATTAATCCAAAAACCCAACCATACCTTGCTGCAATTTTTATTTATTTATTTTATGCCACGTTCCTACGAGATCTATTTATCCAATCTACTACAATTTTATCAATCTTTTTACCCGGGAGGGATTGACAACCCCTCTTTTACGTTGGGTTGCAAGTATTTGTTTTTTGTGTGCAGGTACCATTTACAAAGTGTTGTGTGGTTCTCCTACAGGTTCGATAAACTTGGTCTCATCACTGAGGGAAATACCTATGGTAGTTGTGATGCATCATCCCTTCATCTTTAGGGAAATACCGACGTAGTTCAAGCCGCATCAGTGGTGTAGTTAGTTAAGAGCAATAAAGAGAGAGAAAGAGAGGTAGAAGAAAGAGAGTAATGGGGGACAAATAGTGAGGAAGAACCAAAGTGAGGGAGAGAGGAGGTAGGAGCTAGGAGTAAGTGAATGGAAGATAGGATGGGGGAGGGGAGAGGGGGAGGAAAAGGTGGTGTCTGCGCTTTAGCAGTAGCGCGGATTGGAAAATGTGCTGCTGCTAAAAATGTAGCAGTAGCACGCTCCTGCAAGAAGTGCTACTACAATGTGGGGTCTACCATGTGTCCAAGTTCAAACTTAGCAGTAGCACCTTACAATAAAAATGCGCTAATACTATTTTCTTAGCAGTAGCGCGGTTTAAAGAACGACGCTACTGTTGGGGAACGTAGCATGCAATTTCAAAAAAAATCCAATGCTCACGCAAGATCTATCTAGGAGATGCATAGCAATGAGAGGGGGAGAGTGTGTCCATGTACCATCATAGACCGAAAGCGGAAGCGTGTGACAATGCGGTTGATGTAGTCGAACTTCTTCTTGTTCCGACCGATCAAGCACCGAACATATGGTACATCCGAGTTTTGCAAATGTTCAACTCAATGACGTCCCTCGAACTCTTGATCCAGCAAAGTGTCGAGGGAGAGTTTCGTCAGCACTATGGCGTGGTGACGGTGATGGTGAAGTGATCCGCGCAGGGCTTCGCCTAAGCACTACGACAATATGACCGGAGGCGTAAACTGTGTGTGTGGGGGGGGGCGCACACGGCTAACAATCGTTGTTGTGTGTTCTAGTGGTGCCCTCCCCTCATATATATAGGTTGGAGGGGCGGAGAGGAAGCCAAGGGGGCGCCCCAAGTAGGAGGAATCCTACCTGGGCGCCTCCCAATTCGGCCTCCCCCCTTCCATATCCACCCGGAGGGGGAAGGAAGGAGAAGGGAGGAGGGAAGGAGGGGGGCGAATGCCGCCCCTTCCTTTCTCCCTTCCCCTCTTTCCTTCCCCCTAGTTTTGGCCTACATGGGGCGCACCAGCCCCTTTGGGGCTGGTCTGTCCCACTCTTGGCCCATTAAGGTCCACGTAGTTGTCAGGGGGATGCCCGGAACCCCTTCCGGTGACCCGATATGAACCCGGAACACTTCCGGTGTTCGAATACCATCGTCCTACATATCAATATTTACCGCTCGACCATTTCGAGACTCCTTGTCATGTCCGTGATCTGATCCGGGACTCCGAACAACATTCGGTCACCAAATCACATAAATCATATAATACAAAACCGTCATCAGACGTTAACTATGTAGACATGACCGAGACACCTCTCCGGTCAATAACCAACAGCGGAACCTAAATGCTCATATTGGTTACCACATATTTTATGGAGATCTTTATCGGTCGTACCATAATGACAACATACTTTGTTCCCTTTGTCATCGGTATGTTACTTGCCCGAGATTCGACCGTCAGTATCTTCATACCTAGTTCAATCTCATTACCGGGAAGTGTCTTTACTTGTTCCATAATACATCATCCTGAAACTAACTCATTAGTCACTTTGCTTGCAAAGCTTCTTGTATTACCGAGAGGGCCCAGAGATACCTCTTCGATACTCGGAGTGACAAACCCTAATTAATCTCGATTTGTGCCAACCCAACAAACACCTTTCGAGATACCCGTAGAGCATCTTTATAATCACCCAGTTATGTTGTGACGTTTGATAGCACACAAGGCATTCCTCCGGTATCCGGGAGTTGCATAATCTCATAGTCGAAGGAATATGTATTTGACATGAAGAAAGCAATAGCAATAAAACTAAACGATCAATATGCTAAGCTAATGGATGGGTCATGTCCATCACATAATTCTCCTAATGATGTGATCCCATTATGAAATGACAACTCATGTCCACGGTTAGGAAACCTTAACCATCTTTGATCAACGAGCTAGTCAAGTAGAGGCTCACTAGGGACACAATGTTTTGTCTGTGTATTCACACATGTATCAAGGTTTCCGGTCAATACAATTCTAGCATGAATAATAAACATTTATCATGATATAAGGAAATATAAAATAACAACTTTATTATTTCCTCTAGGGCATATTTCCTTCAGTCTCCCACTTGCACTAGAGTCAATAATCTAGTTCACACCGCCATGTGATTTAACACCAATAGTTCACATCTTTATGTGATTAACACCCATGGTTCACATCGCCATGTGAGCAACACCCAAAGGGTTTACTAGAGTCAATAATCTAGTTCACATCGCTATCTAATTAACACCCAAAGAGTACTAAGGTGTGATCATGTTTTGCTTGTGAGAGAGGTTTAGTCAACGGGTCTGCTATATTCAGATTCGTATGTATTTTGCAAATTTCTATGTCTACAATGCTTTGCATGGAGCTAATCTAGCTAATTGATCCCACGTTCAATACGTATCTAGATTCGGACTTAGAGTCATCTAGATCAGTGCCAAAATTTGCATCGACATAACTCTTTACGACGAACTCTTTATCACGTCCATAATCGAGAAACATTTCCTTAGTCCTCTTAGGTAACTAAGGATAATTTTGACCACTGTCCAGTGATCCACTCCTGGATCACTATTGTACCCCCTTGCCAAACTCATGGTAAGGCACACAATAGGTCTGGTACACAGCATAACATACTTTATAGAACCTATGTGAAAGTGCAACTATCCCTGTGTGGTTTTGGTAATTCCTAACAACATCTAGCTCATTGAGCTAATACTATTTCAAGATAAATATTTCAGGAAAGCTCAATGATTGGCATGGCATGGGTTAGAAATGTGGACCCCTCAAAATGCTAAGGACAAAAGATTGGCTCAAGCTCTAAATCTCAAGACTCTACATTTTACCTTCTCGTGATCCAAGATCACATTGAGTCCATAGGAAAAGCCAATACTATTAAAAGGGGATAAGGTGTTGCTTAATGGGTTACTTGCTCAAAATGCTTAGAGATATGCTCCAAAACCCTCAACCACTTTATCATATCCACATATGTCCCAAACCAAAAGTCAAACTCGGCCCCACCGAAACTTTCTATCCGGTGCCACCGAGTTCAGTTGACATAGCCACTGCCACAAAACCCTAGTCTTTTCGGTCTCACCGATAGGGATCTTGGTCTCACCGAGATGGGATTTCAAACTCCTCTATTTCCCTTCATAATGTTTCGGTCCAGCCGAAATGAGAGATCGGTCCCACCGAGTTCACAATGCAAACTCTCTGTTTCCCCTTTGTAACATTTCGGTCTCACCGAGATGAGTGAATCGGTCCCACCGAGTTTGCCTGACCAACTCTATGGTTAGCTTATTACCAAAATCAGTCACACCAGTTTGTGTAATCGGTCTCACCGAGATTACTTTATGCCCTAACCCTAATGAAATCAGTCTCACCGAGTTGACATGTCGGTCCCACCAAAAATCCTAACGTTCACATTTTGAACTAAATCGGTCCAACCGAGTTTCATTATTCGGTCCCACCGAGTTTGGTGATTTGTGTGTAACGGTTAGATTTTGTGTGGAGGCTATAAATACCCCTCCACCCACTCTTCATTCGTGGGGAGAGCCATCAGAACATGCCTACACTACCATCATACATTTTTTTGAGAGAGAACCACCTACTCATGTGTTGAGGTCAAGATACTCCATTCCAACCATATGAATCTTGATCTCTAGCCTTCTCCAAATTGCTTTCCACTCAAATCATCTTTCCACCAAATCCAAATCAGTGAGAGAGAGTTGAGTGTTGGGGAGACTATCATTTGAAGCACAAGAGCAAGGAGTTCATCATCAACACACCGTCTATTACCTTTTGGAGAGTGGTGTCTGCTAGATTGGTTAGGTGTCAGTTGGGAGCCTCCGTCAAGATTGTGGAGTTGAACCAATGAGTTTGTATGGGCAAGGAGATCGCCTACTTCGTGAAGATCTACCCTAGTGAGGCAAGTCCTTCGTGGGAAATGGCCATGGTGGGATAGACAAGGTTGCTTCTTTGTGGCCCCTTCGTGGGTGGAGCCCTCCATGGACTCGCGCAATCGTTACCCTTCGTGGGTTGAAGTCTCCATCAACGTGGATGTACGATAGCACCACCTATCGGAACCACGCCAAAAATCTTCGTGCCTACATTGCGTTTGCTCCCTCAAAACTCCCCCCTTTACCTTCATGTGCAATATTTTACATTCCGCTGCTATACTCTTAGACTTGCATGTGTAGGTTGATTGCTTGACTAGTGCTAAGTTGCTAAAATCTGCCAAGACTTAAAATTGGGAAAAGGCTAGATTTTTATTTGGTCAAGTAGTCTAATCACCCCCCTCTAGACATACTTTCAATCCTACAAGAGGTATCAGAGCTTTGGTCTCCATTTGCCTTGATTTCCATAGCTTTTGGTGATCATAGCCTTGGTTTCACAACCTAGGAGAGTATGGCGTCTAGCGAGGGAAATTACCACCGTAGAGGTCCTTACTTTGATGGTACTAATTTTGTTAGTTGGAAGCATAAGATGAAAATGCATATTCTTGGACATAACCCCGCCATTTGGGCTATTGTGTCTATTGCCTTGCAAGGTGAATTATTTGATGGGAGAGAACTGAATTGTGAAGCTACCACGGAAGAGTTGAAGATGTTGCAATACAATGCTCAAGCTTGTGATATTATCTTCAACGGATTGTGCCCCGAAGAATTCAACAAAATCAGCCGTCTTGAGAATGCAAAGGAAATTTGGGATACTTTGATTGATATGCACGAAGGTACCGACTCCGTCAAGGAATCCAAATTGGATGTGCTTCAAAGTCAACTTGACAAGTTCAAAATGAAGGATGGTGAAGGTGTCGCTGAAATGTACTCTAAGCTTGCTCTCATCACAAATGAGATGGCCGGCTTAGGAAGTGAAGAGATGACCGATAGATTCATCATCAAGAAGATCCTAAGAGCCTTGGATGGAAAATATGATACCGTGTGCACATTGATCCAAATGATGGCCAATTACAAAGATCTCAAGCCAACCGAAGTCATTGGAAGAATTGTTGCTCATGAGATGTCACTTAAGGATAAGGAAGAGCTTCACAACAAATCAAGTGGTGCTTACAAAGCCTCATGTGATGCTCCCACATCATCAAGTGAGAAACAAGCCTTCAATGAAGAATTGAGCCTAATGGTGAAGAACTTGAACAAGTTCTACAAGAGTAGAAGCACGGAGAGAAGTTCCAAGTCAAGGTCCTACAATGACAAAAGATCTTAGTGTAACACCCAGGATGCGGCTATATCTCCCACGTGTTGGAGCACGACTTAGAGGCATAATCGCATGGTAGGCATGTCGCAAGAGGGGTAATCTTTACACATCCCATGTACTGAATAAGAAAGGGATAAAGAGTTGGCTTACAATCGCCACTTCAAACAATACATAAATATATCATACATCATCCAGAATACAATCAAGGTCCGACTACGGAACCAAAATAAAGGAAGACAACCCCAAATGCTAGATCCCCGATCGTCCCAACTAGGCTCCACTACTGATCAATAAGAAACGAAACAAAACAATGATGAAGATCTTCATCAAGCTCCCACTTGAGCTGGGTTGCATCGCCTGCACTGGTATCATGGCACCTGCAAATGTTTGGAAGTATCTGTGCACGGGGACTCAGCAATCTCACACCCACAAGATCAAGACTATTTAAGCTTATGGGTAGGAGAAGGGTAGTGAGCTGGAGCTGCAGCAAGCACTAAGCATACGCAAAAGAGAGCGAGAAGAGAAGCAACGCACGGTCGTGAACTAGAAGTGATCAAGAAGTGATCCTGAAAAACTACTTAGGTTCAAAATGACACAAGAACCGTGTTCACTTCCTGGACTCCACCGAAAGAGACCATCACGGCTACACACACAGTTGATTCATTTTAATTAAGTTAAGTGTCAAGTTCTCTACAACCAGACATTAACAAATTCCCATCTGCCCATAACCGCGGGCACTACTTTCGTAAGTTCAAAACCCTGCAGGGGTGTCCCAACTTAGCCCATCACAAGCTCTCATGGTCAACGAAGGATATTCCTTCTCCCAGGAAGACCCGATCAGACTCGAAATCCCAGTTACAAGACATTTCTACAATGGTAAAACAAGACCAGCAAAGCCGCCCGAATGTGCCGACAAATCCCGATAGGAGCTGCACATATCTCGTTCTCAGGGCACACCGGATTGTCCAAGATTCCGGTAGGCCAACCCAGAGTTGCCCCTGGTGGCCACCGGCGGCTGACAGGTTGGACCAACACTGAGAGGAGCAATGGCCTGGGGGTTTAAAATAAAGATGACCCTTGAGTCCGCGGAACCCAAGGGAAAAAGGCTTAGGTGGCAAATGGTAAAACCAAGGTTGGGCCTTGCTGGAGGAGTTTTATTCAAAGCGAACTATCAAGGGGTTCCCATTATCACCCAACCGCGTAAGGAACACAAAATCAAGGAACATAACACCGGTATGACGGAAACTAGGGCGGCAAGAGTGGAACAAAACACTAGGCATAAGGCCGAGCCTTCCACCCTTCACCAAGTATATAGATGCATTAAAGTAACAAGATATAATAATGATATCCCAACAAAACCCATGTTCCAACAAGGAACAAACTTCAATCTTCACCTGCAACTAGCAACGCTATAAGAGGGGCTGAGCAAAGCGGTAATATAGCCAAACAACGGTTTGCTAGGAAAGGTGGATTAGAGGCTTGACATGGCAATATGGGATGCATGATATAGCAAGTGGTAGGCATCGCGGCATAGCAGTAGAGCGAGAAAATAGCAAGCAAAGATAGAAATGATTTCGAGGGTATGGTCATCTTGCCTGAGATCTCGCAAGGAAGAAGAACGAGTCCATGAAGAAGACAAACGGACATAGTCGAACGAATCCTCACAACTCCGAAACGGAACTGAAGCTAATGAGAGAAGCTACCCGGAAAGAAGCAGGCAACATAGTAAACAACCATCACATAAACATGGCATGATGCACAACAAAGTATGATGCATGTCCGGTTTAATGAGGCATGGCATGGCAAAGTGCACAAACAATACTACAAATTAAGTGGAGCTCAATATGCAACGAGTTGCATGTTGACGGAACACCACATTCAAGTTATTTAGTTCAATCTCGTTTATGTACCCAACAATATTAAATGTTGATTAACATGGCAAGAGGTGAAGCATAATAAAACTACTTAACTATGCAAGTTTAAATGAGGCCAGAACAACAAACAACAAGTCCGGAGAATCCCCGTATGCAAATTATGGATTTGGTACTGTTCTACCCTAAACCATATTTTAGAGTTGTTAAACATGCAAATCAATACCACCATGTTAAACTATGCATTTTTCTAGCCCATTTACATGTAATGTTTATTTAAAACCGAGCTACGATTATTTAGTTATGAATTAAAGCATTTTAGCATGGCAATATAGAAAAACAAAGCAAACAACAAGTTTAAACATTTTTAACATGCAAGAAAGTGGCATATTATTAATCTACACATAATTCTAAGCATTTTTCATATATAAAACATTTTAAACCGATGCACGGTTTGTGAGTTAGGACGTGCATGAACATGAGGGGCTTTTTTGTAAAAACTGCATTCTCTAGAAAATTAGCTAAATTCGCAGAGGCTGAAACAAACATAAGCTGGCCGAAACTGGTTGGCCTGATAGGAGTGTGGCGCTGGAGGCTCACCCAGCGGGCCTTGGCCCATCTACAGAGGAGGCCAGCTTGGGCACACTAGGCCTGTGCGTGGCCCACCTGGCGCACGACAGGGAGCAGCCCAAGTGTTGTCCATCTCGCTCGACAGAGAGACAGTGCGGCGGCGTAGAAGGTCAACATGGGGGCGGTAGCGGGACTTGGCGCGGCGACAGCGAACTGGGGTCGCCGGGATCTGAGGCGGCGGGGTCGATCTCGGCTGGATCGGATCAAAATGAGGCGTGGCGGCGCCGGCGTGTGGTACGTCTCCATCGTATCTATAATTTTTGATTGTTCCATGCCAATATTCTAGAACTTTCATATACTTTTGGCAAGTTTTTATACTATTTTTGGGACTAACATATTGATCCAGTGCCCAGTGCCAGTTCCTGTTTGTTGCATGTTTTTTGTTTCGCAGAATATCCATATCAAACGGAGTCCAAACGGAATAAAAACTGACGGAGATTTTTTTTGGAATATATATGATTTTTGGGAAGAAAAATCCACGCGAGACGATGCTCGAGGGGCCCACGAGGCAGGGGACGCGCCCAGGGGGACAGGCGCGCCCCTGACCCTCGCGGCCACCCCGTAAGGCGGTTGATGCCCTTCTTTCGCTGCAAGAAAGCTAATATCCGGATAGAGATCGTGTCAAAATTTCAGCCCAATTGGAGTTACGGATCTCCGGGAATATAAGAAATGGTGAAAGGGTAGAATCTGAGAACGCAGAAACAGAGAGAGACAGAGAGACAGATCCAATCTCGGAGGGGCTCTCGCCTCTCACACGCCATGGAGGCCAAGGACCAGAGGGGAAACCCTTCTCCCATGTAGGGAGGAGGTCAAAGAAGAAGGCGAAGGGCCCCCTCTCCCCTTCTCTTCCGGTGGCGCCGGAACGCCGCCATGGCCATCATCATCACCGCAATCTTCACCAACAGCTTCATCGCCATCATCACCAACTCTTCCCCCCTCTATGCAGTGGTGTAACCTCTCTCTTACCCACTGTAATCTCTACTTAAAGATGGTACTCAACGCTATATATTATTTCCCAATGATGTATGGCTATCCTATGATGTTTGAGTAGATCAGTTTTGTCCTATGGGCTATTTGATGATGAAGATTGGTTTGAGTTGCATGTTTTATAATTGGTGTTGTCCTATGGTGCTCTCCGTGTCGCGCAAGCGTGAGGGATCCCCGCTATAGGGTGTTGCAATACGTTCATGATTCGCTTATAGTGGGTTGCGTGAGTGACTGAAACATAAACCCGAGTAAGGGGGTTGTTGCGTATGGGATAAAGAGGACTTGATGCTTTAATGCTATGGTTGGGTTTTACCTTAATGATGTTTAGTAGTTGCGGATGCTTGCTAGAGTTCCAATCATAAGTGCATATGATCCAAGTAGAGAAAGTATGTTAGCTTATGCCTCTCCCTCATATAAAATTGCAATAATGATTACCGGTCTAGTTATCGATTGCCTAGGGACAAATAACTATCTCGTAACAAAAATCTCTCTACTAAAACTAACTTAGTTGTGTCTTTATCTAAACAGCCCCTACTTTTTATTTACTTGCTCTTTATTATCTTGCAAACCTATCGACGACACCTACAAAGTACTTCTAGTTTCATACTTGTTTCCGGTAAAGCGAACGTCAAGTGTGCGTAGAGTTGTATCGGTGGTCGATAGAACTTGAGGGAATATTTGTTCTACCTTTAGCTCCTTGTTGGGTTCGACACTCTTACTTATCGAAAGAGGCTACAATTGATCCCCTATACTTGTGGGTTATCAGCGTGCTGTGGAAGAGGACCGGCAGCGGGGATGCGCTCCTGTGAAGAAATACAGAGAGCGAGAGAATTCAGAGAGGGGAGACAGGGAGAAAGGCCGAACGGAAGAAGAGGAGACAGGGCACTGCGACATGACCTGCTGGTCGCCGGTGACGGCATGATGAGGTGGCGTCAGGGTTCGCAGGGGGGTCGAGGAGGAGGCATCGGGCACGGAACGCGGACGGATGCTCGCTGGTCTTGGCACGGTCGTTGGAGATGGGTTGGCTTGAGCAGCAGGTCTCGGTTGGCGTGGCTCGAGTCAACGCAGGGTTGGTGTGCAGGGGTTCCAGACCGGGCTCCACGGGAACTTCGAACGTCGGCAGAGGCAAATCAACGCGGCGACGAGCTCCTATCCATGGCAACAGAAGAGAGAGAGAGAGAGAGAGAGAGAGAGAGAGAGAGAGAGAGGATTGAGAGAAAGAAACCATAGGAAGGAGAAGAAGGGAGAGAGGGGTGGGCGCTCATCTCTCTAGCTGTAGGTTTGGTCGTCGGCAGCAGACGGGAACGGCGGCTCCCTGGGGCTCAGGGACGAGCTCGCCTCGATCTGGATCGGGGCCAGCTATGGGGCACGAGGCGCTGGGGAAACCGGGGCACAAGGGAGGCCGTTGGATCAATGATCTGATGGCCAGGGATGGTGGAGGCTACAGGATTGGATGCGTGGTGGGTGTAAGGTGGTGGCGGGAGGATCCCGAGGTAGATCTGGTCTGGTGGCGGGATGGAGGAATTGCAGGGAGTTGGTCTAGGGTTTGTCCATGTATATATATCGAGTGGATTTGGATAGGGGTTGTTTGGGTCCCTCCGATCGTAATCGGACGACCCGGAATAAATAGGTTAGGAAGACCGAAAGATAAACCGAAGATGTTTTATAGATGTTGGGAATGATCCGGATCCAACGATGACGACTGCCCGGGTCGGGTCCGGGACAGCTTTCGGATGTGCGCGCGAGGAGGGCCGCGGGCTGACGAGAGAGGTTAGGTTGGTCCTGGCGGTAGGTGATGGCCTGTGTAGACGGACTAGGGAGGAAAGAGAGGGAAAGTCCGGCAACAGTTTTCGGAGACCGAAAATTCCTGTCGATTTGACCGACTATATTGTCGCTATAGTTATCCGTTGGGGCGTCAAACGGACTTCAAATGCGATGAAACTTGGCAGGCGGCCTATCTACACTATAACAACACCGCATGCCAACTTTCAACCCATTCCGAGAACATTTTCCGGCCACTTGTAAAATAATATTTCAGACGTGCCGCGGGCGCGTGCAAGTGTGTCTGGGCTCAGAACGGACAACAGAAGGAACTGGGAGACCCGGACTAATGCAAGTTTCAAAAACATGATGGTGCAATGCGGATGATGACATGGCAAAATGCAACACGCAAGCAAATGACATGGCAAAGACAACGAATAACTGGAAGACACCTGGCACATTGGTCTCGGGGCGTCACAACACTCCACCACTACGAGAGGGTCTCATCGCGAGATCTAAGGATGGCATCGGAGGGAAACAGAAGAGGAAGAGGTAAAACAAAGGTGCTTCTTTGACAAACGAGTGAAACCAACCAACCTTGAGAGGTTAAACAAAACGAAAGAAAGAATACAACGAAGATGAACAAAGTTAAAAACACTCCGTTAGGAAAAGAGGAACAAGGAACATTGCAAAAACCTTGTGGGTTGAAAGACATAAGAAAAGGGGTCATGCAAGCACTCCGGTAGAAATGAGATGTACAAGGAACGATATAGATCAATTATGATAACACTCCGGTTGGAAATGGAAGGTAAATAATATGAACTTGGGAAGATTGGATGATACTTGATGAAATCAACAACACACTACCTCTGAAACTATTGAAGGAATGGCACAAGGGGTAAGAAAGGTTTCAGACAGCACTCCGGTTGATAAGGGAGGCAAAACTTGACAAAACAAGATGATGGGTGAAGAAAGCAACATCACAATGCCTCCAGAACGAAAGAATAGAAGTTCGATCGTTGGAAAGGAAGAAATTGAGAAGAAAATGACAACTTCTGTCACAAATGAGCTTGGAAAACACTCTTCCAAGAAGGTTATAACGGAGTTGTTGGAAAATCAACAACAAAAAGAACAAGCTTGTTGTGGGCTTATGGAAAACAACTCAAAACTATTAGATGAAATTCTGCCACTAGCGGAAACAATTGGATTGATACCAGCAAGGATACAAGAAACTTATTTCACCGGGAGGATAAATGAAGAACTTGGGTCATTTATGAGCACCATAAATAGAAAAATCCTTAGGGAAAGCTTTAGGTGAAATATAACCCAAGATAATTGCAATGAAGAGATTGATGTATATAAAATACCTCATTCTTGACAACTTGTGAATCATGAACCACGAAGGGAAATTGTCAAGAATGACATAACACCATCTCAAGAGATAAGGTGGGAAGAATTGCACTTCGGAATGCAAGACGAAGAATGCTTGAACTCCTCAAAACAAAACATGTGTTGAGCACCATGTTTATTTTAGAGTATAGCTTGGCAGATCTTAGCTTCAAGAGAAATCTTGAAGAACGAATGAAGAATGAAAAGGATCCTTGACGAACAACAATGTAGAGCTTCCATGAAGAATTTCGGTAATTAAAGAATGATCAAAACAGAAGGACTTTGAAAACACAAGGTGAATCCTTGCAATGATTAGATGGATCTTCGTGATGATGAGAGCTTGGAACTCTGGGAAAATAAAAGATGAACCAATTGAAACCGAGAATTGACTCATCGTGAACAAACTCCGGAAGAATGAATCCATCATTTGGATGAAGCAAGAATAAGAATTATGTTATGTGTATCCTTCACCAATTTAAATTGATGACAAGCAACGGATTTGGCATACTACTTATTCTCATAGAAAAGGCTGGGGAAAGACATAGCGCAAACTGAGAAGGTCTTCGATGAACCACCGGTAGGATTTAGAAAGCGAATGAAGATACTTGAGGGAAATAGATAATGAGAACGAAGAGATCATGAACCGATTAGAGGATATTTGAACGATGCACCGGTAAGATTTGGAGAACAAGAGCTGAAAGCTGGAATGCATAATTCTGAGATGATGGGCTCTGTTGAATCAAACTGAAAAGGCTCCTGAATTGCTCTGGATGGGTGAAAAGAATTCTCACAATCGCAAACAATTATGAGAGGATGGCACCAAGCTTGAACTTCACATCTTTGGAAGAATGGATAAGATTTGGAGAAAAACTCTTCTTCGGTCTTCAAAATCTGAGAATGATGACGAGAAACACCACCATGAATTGTTGAGTCACTCCGGAATAATGAAGAATAGAAAGATTGAGCCAACGAGGAAAAGAATTTGAATGCGATCTTGGAGAAGGCACATGACTGATGAAAAATTCACTCTTACGTCAACGTTTGAAAAGAATTTGCGAATAGCTCCAGAAAAATTAGAAGAGTCAGGTAAGATCCTGGGAAAAAACATGTGGGTTAGGGTCCACTCAAAAGATACACCATTAAACGATTTAAAAGATAGATTGCGCCGGTTGAATTAAATGGCTTGAAAGAGATAACATCCTCGAAAGAGCTTGAATGAAAGCAGAGTGGAAACACGAATCTTCAAGATATCTTGAGCACTCCGGACCAAATGAATAACAAGAAGTGAAAATTTACGAAGTGCACCGGTATGGAAAAATATTTGAAACGAGGAAAAAGGACATGATCAACAAAGCTTGAAAAGAATCCACCGGAGAAGAAAAAAATGAAGGATGATGAACTTGAAGCTCCGTTAGTATCTTCCTGAGAATCACCAGATAAAAAACATTGACAGAAAAGAATGGAGATACTTCTCATCAATAACATGATAGTTGATTAAGAAATCTGAATCCTTGAAGAAAAGGGTGGGAGGGCGGGAAAAACGAAGACAACTTGGGACGGATGAAACAAATAACGTTGAGAAGACTTTGAGTTGATCTTGCGGATGGGGAGAATAATGGGATCATCTCGAAGGGAAGCACGCCGGTTGGAAATAGAATTGGGATGACAATCTCGATAAACAAGAAGGATTAGCACTCCCATAGAAATATGAGAACACCATTTAGAAAAGGTATAGAATCAACATTTGACATTGAAGCAACTCGAATACCACAACTCAAAACAAAACAAAGGATTGGCTTGCAAAAATAAGCCGGAACAAACATATGATAGAGATTTCGTCCGAAGTTTTCGTGGTGGGGCCCACACGGACTCGATCGTACAACACCATCATGTACAAGGCAGTGCACATGACATGCGAAGCGTCCCCGAGTCAGCATAGTCAAGGACTCTTTGAGACACAACGAGACCACTGTAGAACCAACCGTGGATAGGCGGACCTCTAGACGTCGAACCCCAATTTCCTATCATACATCTGTCGGAAAGATATCCTAGGAGCTACTTGAATTCCCACTTATAAACTCCCGAAACTTTCTAGTTATGCAATCAGGTGTTGGGGATACAAGGGAAGCATAATATCTCACCCAAACTAACAATACCTACATCTAGCTGTATCCATCCTTCAACACATAACCAAGAAACCTTCGGAAATCATTTATCTCAACCTTCGAAAACCATCCGTTATATGAGTTATGGCAATACTCCTGAACTCCCGCCCCAGTATTGGGTGGCGTCGAGGTTATCTCACCAACAACTGCATAAAAGAGATTTTCGATGTCAGCGAACTCAGGTATTCCAGAACTGCAACGATAAAATTGTGACGACAACACCTCGGAGCTCAACTCCCCGGGACACTGCCACAACCCCTAAATGTCAGGAGGCACCAAGAACAATTTTCTTGTCACAACACCATCGGAACGATTCCAAGATACCCGTGTGATCCTAAAAAAATTCAGTGAAATTTGAGGAGAGAAGAGTCAAAACTCTACGTCAGGAGGCCTCACCAGAGCGACGAAGGGACTGAGGAGTAAAAAAGAATCCTACTCTCCGATATATATAATCCTAAGACTCAAAAACATTTTGTTCTAGACTCAACAACGTCAGCGATTCGATCAAGCAGGGGGCTCCTAAGTCGGGGATGGCTCTGATTACCAACTTGTAACACCCATGATGTGGCTATATCTCCCATGTGTCGGAGCACGACTTAGGGGCATAACCGCATGGTAGGCATGTCGCAAGAGGGGTAATCTTTACACATCCCATGTACTGAATAAGAAAGGGATAAAGAGTTGGCTTACAATCTCCACTTCAAACAATACATAAATATATCATACATCATCCAGAATACAATCAAGGTCCGACTACGGAACCAAAGTAAGGAAGACAACCCCAAATGCTAGATCCCCGATCGTCCCAACTGGGCTCCACTACTGATCAATAAGAAACGAAAGAAAACAACGATCAAGATCTTCATCGAGCTCCCACTTGAGCTGGGTTGTGCCGCCTACACTGGTATCATTGGCGCCTGCAACTGTTTGGAAGTATCTGTGAGTCACGGGGACTCAGCAATCTCACACCCGCGAGATGAAGACTATTTAAGCTTATGGGTAGGAGAAGGGTAGTGAGGTGGAGCTGCAGCAAGCACTAAGGATACGCAAAAGAGAGCGAGAAGCGAAGCAACGCACGGTCGTGAACTAGAAGTGATCAAGAAGTGATCCTAAAACTACTTACGTTCAAGCATAACACAAGAACCGTGTTCACTTCCCGGACTCTGCCGAAAGAGACCATCACGGCTACACACGCAGTTGATTCATTTTAATTAAGTTAAGTGTCAAGTTCTCTACAACCGGACATTAACAAATTCCCATCTGCCCATAACCACGGACATGGCTTTCGAAAGTTCAAAACCCTGCATGGGTGTCCCAACTTAGCCCATCACAAGCTCTCACGGTCAACGAGGGATATTCCTTCTCCCGGGAAGACCCGATCAGACTCGGAATCCCGGTTACAAGACATTTCAACAATGGTAAAACAAGACCAGCAAAGCCGCCCGAATGTGCCGCCAAATCCCGTTAGGAGCTGCACATATCTCGTTCTCAGGGCACATCGGACTGTCCAAGATTCCCGTAGGCCAACCCAGAGTGGCCCCTAGTGGCCACCGGCGGCTGACAGGTTGGACCAACACTCAAAGGAGCACTGGCCTAGGGGTTTAAAATAAAGATGACCCTTGAGTCCGTGGAACCCAAGGAAAAAAGGCTTAGGTGGCAAATGGTAAAACCAAGGTTGGGCCTTGCTGGAGGAGTTTTATTCAAAGCGAACTGTCAAGGGGTTCCCATTATCACCCAACCGCGTAAGGAACGCAAAATCAAGGAACATAACACTGGTATGACGGAAACTAGGGCGATAAGAGTGGAACAAAACACCAGGCATAAGGCCGAGCCTTCCACCCTTTACCAAGTATATAGATGCATTAAAGTAACAAGATATAATAATGATATGCCAACAAAACCCATGTTC
Organism: Triticum monococcum; assembly: GCA_034509565.1. Classification (NCBI taxonomy): domain Eukaryota; kingdom Viridiplantae; phylum Streptophyta; class Magnoliopsida; order Poales; family Poaceae; genus Triticum; species Triticum monococcum. The sequence continues at coordinate 355,349,677 of CM067845.1, read as the reverse complement.
CAACAAGGAACAAACTTCAATCTTCATCTGCAACTAGCAACGCTATAAGAGGGGCTGAGCAAAACGGTAACATAGCCAAACAACGGTTTGCTAGGAAAGGTGGATTAGAGGCTTGACATGGCAATATGGGAGGCATGATATAGCAAGTGGTAGGCATCGCGGCATAGCAGTAGAGCGAGCAAATAGCAAGCAAAGATAGAAGTGATTTCGAGGGTATGGTCATCTTGCCTGAGATCCCACAAGGAAGAAGAACGAGTCCATGAAGAAGACAAACAGACGTAGTCAAACGAATCCTCACAACTCCGAAACGGAACCGAAGATAACGAGAGATGCTACCCGGAAAGAAGCAAGCAACATAGTAAACAACCATCACATAAACATGGCATGATGCGCAACAAAGTATGATGCATGTCCGGTTTAATGAGGCATGGCATGGCAAAGTGCACAAACAATACTACAAATTAAGTGGAGCTCAATATGCAACGAGTTGCATATTGACGGAACACCACATTCAAGTTATTTAGTTCGATCTCGTTTATGTACCCAACAATATTAAATGTTGATTAACATGGCAAGAGGTGAACCATAATAAAACTACTTAACTATGCAAGTTTAAATGAGGCCGGAACAACAAACAACAAGTCCGGAGAATCCCCATATGCAAATTATGGATTTGGTACTGTTCTGCCCTAAACCATATTTTAGAGTTGTTAAACATGCAAAGCAATACCGCCATGTTAAACTATGAATTTTTCTATCGCATTTACATATAAAGTTTATCTAAAACCGAGCTACGGTTATTTAGTTATGAATTAAAGCATTTTAGCATGGCAATATAGCAAAACAAAGTAAACAACAAGTTTAAACATTTTTAACATGCAAGAAAGTGGCATATTATTAGTCTACACATAATTCTAAGCATTTTTCATATACAAAATATTTTAAACTGATGCACGGTTTGTGAGTTAGGATGTGCATGAACATGAGGGGCTTTTATATAAAAACAGCAGTCTCTAGAAAATTAGCTAAATTTGTAGAGGCTAAAAAAAACATAAGCAGGCCGAAACTGGCTGGCCCGATTGGAGTGTGGCGCTGGAGGCTCACCCAGCGGGCCTTGGCCCATCTACAGAGGAGGCCGGCTTGGGCGCACTGGGCCTGTGCATGGCCCACCTGGCGCATGACAGGGAGCAGCCCGAGCGCCGTCCATCTCGCTCGACAGAGAGACAGTGTGGCAGCACAGAAGGTCAACGGCGGGGCGGCAGCGGGACTTGGCGCGGCGACAGCAAACTGGGGTCGCCGGGATCTGAGGCGGCAGGGTCGATCTCGGCTGGATTGGGTCAAAACGAGGCGTGGCGGCGCCGGCGTGCTGTGGAAGAGGACCGGCAGCGGGGATGCGCTCCTGTGAAGAAATACAAAGAGCAAGAGAGTTCAGAGAGGAGAGACAGGGAGAAAGGCCGAACGGAAGAAGAGGAGACAGGGCACGGCGACATGACTTACTAGTCACCGGCGGCGGCATGATGAGGTGGCATCAGGGTTCACAGGGGGGCGAGGAGGAGGCATCGGGCACGGAACACGGACGGCTGCTCGCTGGTCTTGGCGCGGTCGTTGGAGATGGGTTGGCTTGAGAAGCAGGTCTCGGTTGGCGTGGCTCGAGTCAACGCAGGGTCGGTGTGCAGGGGTTCCAGACCGGGCTCCACGGGAACTTCGAACACCGGCGGAGGCAAATCAACGCGGCGACGAGCTCCTATCCATGGCAACAGAAGAGAGAGAGAGAGAGAGAGAGAGAGAGAGAGAGAGAGAGAGAGAGAGAGAGAGAGAGAGAGAGAGAGAGGATTGAGAGAAAGAAACCATAGGAAGGAGAAGAAGGGAGATAGGGGTGGGCGCTCATCTCTCTAGCTATAGGTTTGGTCGTCGGCGGCAGATGGGAACGGCGGCTCCCTAGGGCTCGGGGACGAGCTCGCCTCGATCTGGATCGAGGCCAGCTGCGGGGCACGAGGCGCTGGGGAAACTGGGGCACAAGGGAGGCTGTTGGATCAATGATCTGACGACCAGGGATGGTGGAGGCTGCAGGATTGGATGCATGGTGGGTGCAAGGTGGCGGTGGGAGGATCCCGAGGTGGATCTGGTCTGGCGGCGGGGTGGAGGAATTGCAGGGAGTTGGTCTAGGGTTTGTCCAGGTATATATACCGAGTGGATTTGGATAGAGGTTGTTTGGGTCCCTCCGATCGTAATCGGACGACCCGGAATAAATAGGTTAGGAAGACCGAAAGAGAAACCGAAGATGTTTTATAGATGTTGGGGATGATCCGGAACCAACGGTGACGACTACCCGGGTCGGGTCCGGGACAGCTTTCGGACGTGTGCGCGAGGAGGGCCGCGGGCTGGCGAGAGAGGTTAGGTTGGGCCTGGCGGTAGGTAATGGCCTGTGTAGACAGACTAGGGAGGAAAGAGAGGGAAAGTCCGGCAACAGTTTTCGGAGACCGAAAACGTCCGCCGATTTGACCGACTATATTGTCCCTATAGTTATCCGTTGGGGCGTCAAACGGACTCCAAATGCGATGAAACTTGGCACGCGGCCTATCTTCACTATAACTACACCGCATGCCAACTTTCAACCCATTCTGAGAACATTTTCCTGCCACTTGTAAAATAATATTTCAGACATGCCGCGGGCGCGTGCAAGTGTGTCTAGGCTCAGAACGGACAACGGAAGGAACTGGGAGACCCGAACTAATGCAAGTTTTGAAAACATGATGGTGCAATGCGGATGATGACATGGCAAAATGCAACACGCAAGCAAATTACATGGCAAAGACAACAAATAACTAGAAGACACCTGGCGCATCGGTCTCAGGGCATCACACTTAGAGTCATGAATGTAATTGTTACAATTGTGGAAGACCCGGACACTAATCCAATGAGTGTACGGCTCCCTACAAAAGAAGAGAAGATTCTCCCAAAAGAAGAAGTAGAAGAGAAGAATCACCACCAAGAGAGAGAAGGAGTAGAGACGACCGTTATGAACGAAGAACATCACGGAGAAGCAAGGATTCGGAAAGGAAGGACAAATCATCAAGGAGCTACACAAAACGAAGACATCAAGCTCATGTTGGTGAATGGGTATCCGGCTCTGACTCCGACAATCACTCCGAGAGAAGTTATCACTCCGACTCCGAATATACTCAAGATGAAGGTGTTGCCGGTCTAGCACTTGTGTCAACCAACTCCTACGACATATTTGAGTCACCAAATGAAGGAATTGGAAGATGCTTCATGGCTAAAGGCCCAAAGGTATCACACCCCGAGTATGTTGATTTCAATAGTGATGAAGATGATTTGCTAGGTGATGATGATTTACTTGTTGACAATTCTAGTGATGAAAACTATGATGAACTTGCTATTAATCATGCTAATCAAGATAAAATGAATGATGGTGATAAGAAGGAGATTGAGCTTCTAACTAAAGAAATAAACACTCTTAAGTTAGCTCATGAAACTACCTTGGAAAATCATCGAGAGCTTTTAAAGACTCATGAAAAGTTATGCTTTGAAAAGCTCAACCTTGAGCAAGAGCATGGGTTCTTAAAAGCGGTCAATGATGATCTTCGCAAGAAAATTTCTTCTTGCATTGCCAAGCGTTTATTCTTGTCTACTTGCATGCCACAAGTTAAATCTAGCAACAAGAGTAAGAAAGATTATTCTTCTAGTAGTAACAATAATCATGCTAAATCCAATGTTGTTGCTTCTAGTAGTTCTCTTGATTCCACTAATGATTCTCTTAGCCAAGTTACACTTGAGCAAGAAAATAGCTTATTGAAGGGAATTATAGAGAAAGGTGTTTACAAGAGCCTTGCCGGAAGTAAGCAATTTGAGAAAATTGTACGCAAGGAAGGAAGACATCGAAAAAATCAAGGAATTGGTTTTGAACATAGGGTTCAATGCCAATGGATTTGAGTGGGAAGAAGATCAATACCCAAGACGAAGTTTGTTCCTCAACAAGATAAGTATGATCCTACTTCTTTCCAAGGAACACAAGCTCAAGATGATCTTCCACCACAAGACCACAAGCAAAAGGGAAAGGACAAGCTTCAAGAGGAGATTTATGCATTTGAAGAAGCTCCCAAGGCCTTGGTCAAGTGGGTTCCCAAGACTACATCAAGTTCTAGTTCATCAAGTACGACTACAACTCCAAGGATTCCCATCAAGATGGTGTGGATCCTGAAGAAAAAGAACTAGAGAGTTCTTGAGGGTGACTCTGCCAACATACTTCACTCATATCTTTGGCAAGGACATGTGCAAACAACTTCCATATCTTGCACTAGTTCAAGGAGTCACAAACCCTCTTGTTAGTAAGACAAGGGACAATGTAACATAATGCTTTCATGGACATCATCTTATGTGAACATCACTCTATGTCTATGGATATCCTTGTTTGTTCCTTGTGGGACTAACCCATGTAGGTATTGAAAGTGCAACTCACTCCAATTGATTGCTCCAAATGATCTACATCAACATTGAGCATCTACATCTCCAACACCTACATGAAGTCATCATCGAAAAACCCCAAGGTTAGTTCATTCCTCTTAGGGGGGATATCACATCTAGGGGAGCTTTACTCTAATCAGTTGAGCTAAAGCAACTCTAATGGTGTGAACACAACAATGCTTTATGTAAAAGTGGTAACCCCACTTGTGCTTAAACAATGAGTATGACCTACGATCAAATGTTCACATTTGACTCCTCAGTCAATATACTCATATATAGATGACCTAGTCATCGCCAATTGCTTTATAGATGCTAGAGTGTTTGTGCATGCTTTGCCACATATTTTATTTGCCATTTTATTGTGTGAGCATGTTAGTTGCATATTTTACTCATTCAAGGACATCCACTTGTTGTTTTGATTGTTTGGCATTTTTCTCTTTTGCCAAGTGGATGGACAAGAATCCCTAAGAACCCCCTCTAGCTATCTATGCTTTTCTCATCTCAAACTCTATTCATGCTACATCACAAAGTTTGATCAAGTCAGATTCAAACCACTCTGTGTGAGGAGCACTCGAAGTCCCCGATTCGTCATAGACTTAAAATTCCAAAACCTCTTTGTGCATTTCGGTATGACCGAGTCATCCACTTCGGTCACCCCGAGTTCACTAAGTTGATCTAGGTTTTCCATCTCGTTTCAACCGATTTGAACTTTTCGGTCACACTGAGTTGCAGTAACCGCTGGCGATTCTGCATCTCGGTGCCACCGAGTTGTTCCACTCGGTCACACCGACAGGGTCGGGATATATATACCCACGGGTGAGATTTTGGAAATTTCTTCAAACTCCTCAGCCCGCGCGTGTGTCCTGCTCTGCCTCCTCAGGTCTCGTCTCCTTGCCGCCAGTGACCTCCCACTGCTGGTTTCCAATGCTGTCAACGGAAATCTGCTTCGCCGTTGCCGCCGTAGCAAACCTCCACCGAAATAGGGTATGGGTTTGACTCTATGTGCTAATTCCTTAACTCTAATTCATAGCACATTGCTTTGCCATGATCATGACCACGTATGCAAACAATCCATCCACTGAAAACTTCCTTTAGATTAGATTGGATTTGAAAATTTAGTGTTAGGTCTCCGCCGGACTCATCTCGGACCGACTGAATTGTAGAAATCGGTCTCACCAATTTGGCTTAGGCCATAGCACGTGCATTTTCGGTCCGACCGAAAATTGCAAATTGGTGTGACCGAGTTCGAGTCTCTGTGAAACCCTAGCAGTCTCAGTGCCACCTAACTGTGACTCAGTCTGACCGAGTTCACTAGTTTAGGTTCCAAAAGCTGCTTCGGTATCACCGAGTTTATCAAATCGGTAGCTCCGAAATGCTTTCTGTGGAGAACTAAAACTAAGTTTTTAAGTCATCTGTTTTGCAAAAAACTCTGCACTTTGTGATTCTCACCCACTCTACCTCATCTACATCTATTCACAAGGTTTGCTGTCAGTGATTGCCAAGATGTCTGACCAGAGTGACAATCAGAAAAAATCTGAGGAACATGTACAATTGAATGAGGGTTCAGATCCCTCAAGCAGCTATGATGAGGGCAGTAGAAGCACACCCGATAACTTGCCCAAGGAAGCCACTAGAGCAAGGAAGAAGAAAACCTCAGACTCTGAGGATGAAGACTATGTAGCTGTTGAGGATGAGGCCACCTCAAAGAAGAAAGTGCTGAAGAAGGAGTATGGCTTAGCTGCTACAACAAAGCCAGGGATGCACAATAAGGCACCTGCCAAGAGAATGCCAACATCCAAGCCTAGGAAAGCAGCCTTGGAAAAAACTATGGAGTTCACTCTTGATCCCAAAGAGGCTGGAGAAGGCAAGAAGAGAAAGGAGAGGGTCAAGAAGACCACTGCTAGAGTCCTACGGAGATCATCCATGTTTAAGGATCCGCAGAAGAAGAGGAAGAGGAAGAGGATGCTCCAACACCCAAAGCTCAGAAGCTTATGGGAGATGCTATTAAGTCAGGGGCTGCAACATCAAAGCCCAAGTCTGCACCCAAAGCTCAAGCTCAGAAGTCAAAGCCCGAGAGAAACACTAGAAGTATTCTTGCAGAAGAGAAGAACAAGGCCCAGTGCCTCAAGTTGAAGAAGAGGATAATGAGTCTCTTGTTTTGAGGAAATTGAAACCCAAGATCCCAGACCACAATGATACTCATCCAGTGGCTGAAGACATGCACATCAGAAAAGATGCTGGACTGAGATTATGGAGACAGTCTGATCCCTATGCTGTTAGGAGGAGGACTGTAGTTGATTATAGATTTCATACCAAAGAACAACAAGACTTCTATGAGACAATTTTGCTTGACAAGAAGCCCATTGTTTATGACATGAGATGGGTTTATTGGGAATACATCAAGGAGAATGAAGATCACTTCCCAAGAGTATATGACAGCTTCAAAGCATGTGGAATAGATGAGTTTGTTGGACAATAGCTCACAAAATGGAATGATGAGATGATCATGCAGTTTTACTCCACTGCTCACTTTTACCCAGATGGGAAGATCATATGGATGTCAGAAGGTACTAGGTACCAATCCACTGTTGAAGAATGGGCCAAGCTGATCAATGCCCCAGAGGAACATGAGGATGACTTGGATGTGTATGCCAAGAAGAAGAAAGACCACAACTCCATGGCAAACATGTACAAAGAGATCCCCGATAAAGCTTTGGAGACTCACAAGCTTGGATCTGTACATTACTTGTTGTCTGGTCTTCCTACCATCAACTGGATCCTAAGGCACACATTGCTACCCAAGTCTAGAGATCACAAGATAATTAGAGGACATTCCATCAACCTCCTACAAATCTTTGATGTCCCTCAGAAGTTTAAAGTCATGAGCCTGATTGTAGAGACAATCAAAAGGACAACTGCTGACCAAAAGAGAAGCTATGGGTATGCTCCACATATTCAGGAGTTCATCAACTCAAAGATGCGCACAGGAACATACTTGTTGGACAAAGAGCACTTACCCTTCCTTCCATAGTATGAAGATAATGAAGTTGTCATGAATGACAATGAACCATCATCAGCGTGCGGACCCTACGGGTTCGGGAACTATGTAGACATGACCGAGACACCTCTTCGGTCAATAACCAACAGCAGAACCTGGATGCTCATATTGGTTCCCACATATTCTATGGAGATCTTTATCGATCGTACCGTAATGACAACATACTTTATTCCCTTTGTCATCGATATGTTACTTTCCTGAGATTTGATCGTCGGTATCTTCATACCTAGATCAATCTCGTTACCGGGAAGTCTCTTTACTCGTTCCGTAATACATCATCCTGAAACTAACTCATTAGTCACTTTGCTTGCAAGGCTTCTTGTATTGCCGAGAGGGCCCAGAGATACCTCTTCGATACTCGGAGTGACAAATCCTAATTAATCTCGATCTATGCCAACCCAACAAACACCTTTGGAGATACATGTAGAGCATCTTTATAATCACCCAGTTATGTTGTGACGTTTGATAGCACACAAGGCATTCCTCCGGTATCCGGGAGTTGCATAATCTCATAGTCGAAGGAATATGTATTTGACATGAAGAAAGCAATAGCAATAAAACTAAACGATCAATATGCTAAGCTAACGGATAGGTCATGTTCATCACATGATTCTCCTAATGATATGATCCCATTATCAAATGACAACTCATGTCCATGGTTAGGAAACCTTAACCATCTTTGATCAACGAGCTAGTCAAGTAGAGGCTCACTAGGGACACGGTGTTTTGTCTATGTATTCACACATGTATCAAGGTTTCCGGTCAATACAATTCTAGCATGAATAACAAACATTTATCATGATATAAGGAAATATAAAATAACAACTTTATTATTTCCTCTAGGGAATATTTCCTTCAGTCTCCCACTTGCACTAGATTCAATAATCTAGTTCACATCGCCATGTGATTTAACACTAATAGTTCACATCTTTATGTGATTAACACCCATGGTTCACATCGCCATGTGACCAACACCCAAAGGGTTTAATAAAGTCAATAATCTAGTTCACATTGCTATGTGATTAACAACCAAAGAGTACTAAGGTGTGATCATGTTTTCCTTGTGAGAGAGGTTTAGTCAACGGGTCTGCCATATTCAGATATGTATGTATTTTGAAAATTTCTATGTCTACAATGCTTTGCATGGAGCTAATCTAGCTAATTGATCCCATGTTCAATACGTGTCTAGATTCAGACTTAGAGTCATCTAGATCAGTGCCAAAATTTGCATCGAAGTAACTCTTTACGATGAACTCTTTATCACCTCCATAATCGAGAAACATTTCCTTAGTCCTCTTAGGTAACAAAGGATAATTTTGACCGTTGTCCAGTGATCCACTCCTGGATCACTATTGTACCCCCTTGCCAAACTCATGGTAAGGTACACAATAGGTCTAGTACACAGCATAACATACTTTATAGAAGCTATGTGAAAGTGCAACTATCCCTGGGTGGTTTTGGTAATTCCTAACAACATATAACTCATTGAGCTAATACTATTTCAAGATAAATATTTCAAGAAAGCTCAATGATTGGCATGGCATGGATTAGAAATGTGGACCCCTCAAAATGCTAAGGACAAAAGATTGGCTCAAGCTCTAAAGCTCAAGACTCTGCATTTTACCTTTTAGTGATCCAAGATCACATTGAGTCCATAGGAAAAGCCAATACTATTAAAAGGGGATGAGGAGTTGCTTAATGGGTTACTTGCTCAAAATGCTTATCGATATGCTCCAAACCCCTCAACCACTTTCTCATATCCACATATGTCCCAAACCAAAAGTCAAACTCGGCCCCACCGAAACTTTCTATCCGGCGCCACCGAGTTCAGTTGACATAGCCACTGCCACAAAACCCTAGTCTTTTCGGTCTCACCGATAGGGATCTCGATCTCACCGAGATAAGATTGCAAACTCTCTGTTTCCCTTCATAACGTTTCGGTCCAACCGAAATGAGAGATCGGTCCCATCGAGTTCACAATGCAAACTCTCTGTTTCCCCTTCGTAACGTTTCGGTCTCACCAAGATGAGCGAATCGGTCCCACCGAGTTTGCCTGTCCAACTCTCTGGTTAGCTTATTACCAAAATCGGTCCCACTGAGTTTGTGTAATCGGTCTCACCGGGATTACGTTATTCCCTAACCCTAATGAAATTGGTCTCACCGAGTTGACATGTCGGTCCCACCGAAAATCCTAACATTCACATTTTGAACTAAATCGGTCCAACCGAGATTCATTATTCGGTCCCACCGAGTTTGGTGATTTGTGTGTAACAGTTAGATTTTGTGTGGAGGCTATAAATACCCCTCCACCCACTCTTCATTCGTGGGGAGAGCCATCAAAACATGCCTACACTTCCATCATACATTTTCTGAGAGAGAACCACCTACTCATGTGTTCAGGTCAAGATATTCCATTCCAACCATATGAATCTTGATCTCTAGCATTCTCCAAATTGCTTTCCACTCAAATCATCTTTCCACCAAATCCAAATCAGTGAGAGAGAGTTGAGTGTTGGGGAGACTATTATTTGAAGCACAAGAGCAAGGAGTTTATCATCAACACGCCATCTATTACCTTTTGGAGAGTGATGTCTCCTAGATTGGTTAGATGTCACTTGGGAGCCTCCGTCAAGATGGTGGAGTTGAACCAAGGAGTTCGTATGGGCAAGGAGATCGCCTACTTCGTGAAGATCTACCCTAGTGAGGCAAGTCCTTCGTGGGCGATGGCCATGGTGGGATAGACAAGGTTGCTTCTTCGTGGACTCTTCGTGGGTGGAGCCCTCCGTGGACTCGCGCAACGGTTGCCCTTCGTGGGTTGAAGTCTTCATCAACGTGGATGTATGATAGCACCACCTATCAGAACCACGCCAAAAATCTCCGTGTCTACATTGCGTTTGCTCCCTCCAAACTCCTCCATTTACCTTCATGTGCAATGTTTTACATTCCGAGCTATACTCTTAGACTTGCATGTGTAGGTTGATTGCTTGACTAGTGCTAAGTTGCTAAAATCTTCCAAGACTTAAAATTGGGAAAAGGCTAGATGTTTATTTGGTCAAGTAGTCTAATCACCCCCCCTCTAGACATACTTTTGATCCTACAAGGGCTGAGGCATTGGGAATGACTTCCATCCTCTTTCTATTCTCTGTCGTGGTCGGGTTTTGAGTCTTACTCAACTTCACACCTTGCAACACAGGCAAGAACCCTTTATTTGACTGATCCATTTTGAAATTCTTCAAAATCTTGTCAAGGTATGTGCTTTGTGGAAGTCATATTAAGTGTCTCGATCTATCCCTGTAGATCTTGATGCCCAATATATAAGCAGCTTCACCGATGTCTTTCATTGAAAAACTCTTATTCAAGTATCCTTTTATGCTATCCAGAAATTCTATATCATTTCCAATCAAAAATATGTCATCCACATATGATATCAGAAATGATATAGAGCTCCCACTCACTTTCTTGTAAATACAAGCTTCACCATAAGTCTGTATAAAACCAGATGCTTTGATCATCTTATCAAAGCGTATATTCGAACTCCAGGATGCTTGCACCAGTCCATAGATGGATCGCTGGAGTTTGCACACTTTGTTAGCACCTTTAGGATCGACAAAACCTTTTGGTTGCATCATATACAACTTTTCTTTAAGAAATCCTTTAAGGAATGCAGTTTTGACATCCATTTGCTAGATTTCATAAAATGCGGCAATTGCTAACATGATTCGGATAGATTTAAGCATCGCTACAAGTGAGAAAATCTCATCGTAGTCAACACCTTGAACTTGTCGAAAACCTTTTTGCGACAAGTCGAGCTTTGTAGATAGTAACACTACCATTAGTGTATGTCTTCCTCTTGAAGATCCATTTATTTTTAATGGCTTGCGAATCATCGGGAAAGTCAACCAAAGTCCACACTTTGTTCTCATACATGGATCCTATCTCAGATTTCATGGCCTCAAGCCATTTATCAGAATCTGGGCTCATCATCGCTTCCTCATAGTTCGTAGGTTCGTCATGGTCTAGTAACATGACTTCCAGAACAAGATTCCGGTACCACTATGGCGCGGAACGTGCTCTAGTTGACCTACGAGGTTCGGTAGTAACTTGATCAGAAGTTTCATGATCATTATCATTAGCTTCCTCTCTGGTTGGTGTAGGCATCACGGGAACAGTTTTCTGTGATGAACTACTTTCCAGTTCGAGAGAAGGTATAATTACCTCATCAAGTTCTACCTTTCTCCCACTCACTTCTTTTGAGAGAAACTTCTTCTCTAGAAAGGACCATTCTTAGCAACAAAGATCTTGCCTTCGGATCTATGTTAGAAGGTGTACCCAACAGTTTCTTTTGGGTATCCTATGAAGATGCATTTTTCCGATTTGGGTTCGAGCTTCTTGGGCTGAAGCTTTTTCACATAAGCATCGCAACCCCAAACTTTAAGAAACGACAACTTTGTTTTCTTGCCAAACCATAGTTCATAAGGTGTCGTCTCAACGGATTTAGACGGTGCCCTATTTCACGTGAATGCAGTTGTCTGTAATACATAACCCCAAAACGATAGTGGTAAATCAGTAAGAGACATCATAGATCGCACCATATCTAATAACGTACGGTTACGATGTTTGGACACACCATTACGCCGTGCTGTTCCAGGTGGCACGAGTTGTGAAACTATTCCACATTGTTTTAAATGAAGGCCAAACTCGTATCTCAAATATTTGCGTCCACGATCAGACCGTAGAAACTTTATTTTCTTGTTACGATGATTCTCCACTTGACTCTAAAATTCTTTAAACTTTTCAAATGTTTTAGACTTGTGTTTCATCAAGTAGATATACCCATATATGCTCAAATCATCTGTGAAGGTCAGAAAATAATGATACCCGCCGCGCACCTCAACACTCATTGGACCGCATACATCGGTATGTATTATTTCGAATAAGTCATTGGCTCGCTCCATTGTTGCAGAGAACAGAGTTTTAGTCATCTTGCCCATAAGTCATGGTTCACAACTATCAAATGATTCATAATCAAGTGATTCCAAAAGCCCAACTGCATGGAGTTTCTTCATGCACTTTACACCAATATGACCTAAACGACAGTGCCACAAAATTGTTGCACTATCATTATCAACTTTGCATCTTTTGCCATCAATATTATGAATATGTGTATCACTACGATCGAGATTCAATAAACCATTTACATTGTGTGTATGACCATAGAAGGTTTTATTCATGTAAATAGAACAACAATTATTCTCTGACTTAAATGAACAACCTATTAAAGCATGTTTTGAAGTCCCGGTTCTAAGCCGTAAAGCATGGTGCACTAAACTATTAAGTAGACATCATATCGAGCTTGCTAAACGTTCATAACTTCTGCGTCTGCTCCTGCAATAGGTCTGTCACCTAGTGGTGCATCAAGGACATAATTCTTCTGTGTAGCAATGAGGATAATCCTCAGATCACGGACCAAGTCCGCATCATTGCTACTATCATCTTTCAACTTAGTTTTCTCTAGGAACATATCAAAAACATAGTGGAGCTACAACGCGAGCTATTGATCTACAACATAATTTGCAAATACTATTAGGACTAAGTTCATGATAAATTAAGTTCAATTAATCATATTACTTAAGAACTCCCACTTAGATAGACATCCCTCGAGTCATCTAAATGATTATGTGATCCAAATCAACTAAACCATGTCCGATCATCACGTGAGATGGAGTAGTCATCAATGGTGAACATCTCTATGTTGATCATATCTACTATATGATTCACGTTCGACCTTTCGGTCTCTAGTGTTCCAAAGCCATGACTGTACATGCTAGGCTCATCAAGTTTAACCCGAGTATTCCGCATGTGCAAAACTGTCTTGCACCCGTTGTATGTGAACGTAGAGCCTATCACACCCGATCATCATGTAGTGTCTCAGCACGATGAACTGTTGCAATGGTGCATACTCAGGGAGAAGACTTATACCTTGAAATTTTAGTAAGGGATCATCTTATAATGCTACCGCCGTACTAAGCAAAATAAGATGCATAAAAGATAAACATCATATGCAATCAAAATATGTGACATGATATGGCCATCATCATCTTGTGCCTTTGATCTCCATCTCCAAAGCACAGTCATGATCTCCATCATCACCGGCTTGACACCTTGATCTCCATCGTAGCGTCATGGTCATCTCGCCAACTATTGCTTCTACAACTATCGCTAACGCATAGTGGTAAAGTAAAGCAATTACATGGCGTTTGCATTTCATACAATAAAGCGACAACCATAAGGCTCCTTCCAGTTGCCGATAACTTTTACAAAACATGATGATATCATACAATAATGTTTATCACATCATGTCTTGACCATATCACATCACAACATGCCTTGCAAAAACAAGTTAGACGTCCTCTACTTTGTTGTTGCAAGTTTTACGTGGCTGCTACGGGCTTCTAGCAAGAACCTTTCTTACCTACGCATCAAAACCACAACGGTGATTTATCAAGTTTGCTGTTTTAACCTTCAACAAGGACCGGCCGCAGTCAAATTTGATTCAACTAAAGCTGGAGAAACAAACACCCGCCAGCCACCTTTATGCAAAACTAGTTGCATGTCTGTCGGTGGAACCGGTCTCATGAACGTGCTCATGTAAGGTTAGTCTGGGCCGCCAACAATACCGCCGAATCAAAATAAGGCATTGGTGGTAAGCAGTATGACGATCACCGCCACGACACTTTGTGTTCTACTCGTGCATATCATCTACGCATAGACCTGGCTCGGATGCCACTGTTGGGGAACGTAGCATGCAATTTCAAAAAAATCCTACGCTCAGGCAAGATCTATCTAGGAGATGCATAGCAATGAGAGGGGGGGAGTGTGTACACATACCCTCGTAGACCGAAAGCAGAAGCGTTTGACAATGCGGTTGATGTAGTCGAACTTCTTCTCGTTCCGACCGATCAAGCACCGAACGTACGGCACCTCCGAGTTCTGCGCACATTCAGCTCGATGACGTCCGTCGAACTCTTGATCTAGCAAAGTGTCGAGGGAGAGTTTCGTCAGCACAACAGCGTGGCGACGGTGATGGTGAAGTGATCCGCGCAGGGCTTCGCCTAAGCACTACGACAATATGACCGGAGGCGTAAACTGTGGAGGGGGGCGCCGCACACGACTAACAATCGTTGTTCTGTGCTCTAGAGATGTCCCCCCTCATATATATAGGTTGAAGGGGAGGAGAGGCAGCCAAGGGGGTGCCCCAAGTAGGAGGAATCCTACTTGGGCGCCTCCCAATTCAGCCTCCCCCCTTCCATATCCATCTGGAGGGGGAAGGAAGGAGAAGAAAGGAGGGAAGGAAGGGGGAGGCCGAATCCCTCCCCTTCCTTTCTCCCTTCTCATCTTTCCTTCCCCCTTGTTTTGGCCTACATGGGGAGCACCAGCCCCTTAAGGGCTGGTCCATCCCACTCTTGGCCCATTAAGGCCCATGTAGTTCCCGGCGGGATGCCCGGAACTCCTTTCGGTGACCCGATATGCACCCGGTACCCACGGAACACTTCTGGTGTCCGAATACCATCGTCCTATATATTAATATTTACCTCTCGAACATTTCGAGACTCCTCGTCATGTCTGTGATCTCATACGAGACTCCGAACAACATTCGGTCACCAAACCACGTAACTCATATAATACAAAATTGTCACTGAATGTTAAGCGTGCGGACCCTACGGGTTCGAGAACTATGTAGACATGACCGAGACATCTCTCCAGTCAATAACCAACATCGGAACCTGGATGCTCATATTGGTTCCCACATATTCTACGAAGATCTTTATCGGTCGTACCGTAATGACAACATGCGTTATTCCCTTTGTCATCGGTATGTTACTTGCCCGAGATTCGATCGTCAGTATCTTCATACCTAGTTCAATCTTGTTACCGGGAAGTCTCTTTACTCGTTCCATAATACATCAACCCGTAACTAACTCATTAGTCACTTTGCTTGCAAGGCTTCTTGTATTACCGAGAGGGCCCAGAGATACCTCTCGATACTCGGACTGACAAATCCTAATTTCAATCTATGCGAACCCAACAAACACCTTCGGAGATACCTGTAGAGCATCTTTATAATCACCCAGTTATGTTGTGACGTTTGATAGCACATAAGGCATTCCTTCGGTATCCGGGAGTTGCATAATCTCATAGTCGAAGGAATATGTATTTGACATGAAGAAAGCAATAGCAATAAAACTAAACGATCAATATGCTAAGCTAACGGATGGGTCATGTCCATCACATCATTCTCCTAATGATGTGATCCCGTTATCAAATGACAACTCATGTCCATGGTTAGGAAACCTTAACCATCTTTGATCAATGAGCTAGTCAAGTAGAGGCTCACTAGGGACACAGTGTTTTGTCTATGTATTCACACATGTATCAAGGTTTCCGGTCAATACAATTCTAGCATGAATAATAAACATTTATCATGATATAAGGAAATATAAAATAACAACTTTATTATTGCCTCTAGGGCATATTTCCTTCAGCTACTACTATACCTAGCCTGTCTGCAACGACGTGGCAATTATAGTAGTAGCGTGTTTTCTTCCTGCTGCGCTACTGCTAAGTGGATAGTAGTAGCACTCTTTATGACCAAGCGCTACTGATAATTAGCAGTAGAGCCTCCTTTTAACCAGCGCTATTGATAAGCTTCTGTGTATAATGTTTTCCCTAGCAGTGTCATGGCAAGGCACACATCAGGTATGGTACACAACATGGCATACATTATAGAGCCTATGGCTGAGGCATAGGGGATGACCTTCATCCTTTCTCTTTCTTCTACCGTGGTCAAGCTTTGAGTCTTATCAACTTCACACCTTACAATACAGGAAAGAACTCCTTATTTGACTAATCCATTTTGAACTCCTTCAAAATCTTGTCACGATATGTGCTCTGTGAAAGTCTTATCAGGCGTCTTGATCTATCTCTATAGATCTTGATGCCCAATATGTAAGCAACTTTACCTAGATCAATTGAGATATTCTCAGATTGTTGGCTCCTTCAAAATCTTGTCACGATATGTGCTCTGGGAAAGTCTTATCAGGCGTCTTGATCTATCTCTATAGATCTTGACGCCCAATATGTAAGCAACTTTACCTAGATCAATTGAGATATTCTCGTATTGTTGGCTTGCTTATGTACTTGGCGAGTGCCACGAGGCCTGGTATCTCGTTTGCTGTGAGCAAACTGAGCCGGTTGTGACAAAACTGGGAGAGAGTTATGCGCTATTTGAAAGGCACTGCGATATATGGGATTCACTACACCGGGTATCCAAGGGTACTGCAGGGTTATAGTGACTCAAACTGGATATCTAATGCTGATGAGATTAACACCACGAGTGGTTATGTTTTTACACTTAGTGGTGGCGTTGTTTCCTTGAAGTCTTGCAAGGAGACCATCTTAACGAGGCCAACTATGGAAGCAGAACTTACAACATTAGACACCGCCACTATTGAAGTAGAGTGGCTTCGTCAGCTCTTGATGGACTTGCCTATGGTTGAAAAACCAATACCCCCTATTCTAATGAACTATGATAATCAAACTGTGATTGTCAAGATAAACAGTTCTAAGAATAATATGAAGTCCTCAAGGCATGTGAAGAGGAGATTAAAATCTAACAAAAATTTGAAGAACTCCGGAGTTATTACGTTGGATCATATCCAAACGTCGAAAAATTTGGCAGATCCCTTCACAAATATCACGTAATGTGATAGATAATGCATCGATGGAGATGGGTTTGAGACCCACCGTATGAGTTGTCCACAGTGGTAACCCGCTCTATGTGATCGGAGATCCGGTGAAGTAGAAGTGGGAGACAAGTTGTTGGTCAGCTGGGAGAAGAGTATTCCTATATTAATTATCCCACTCCGTGGAGATGCAATATTCTTCTGATCTGCATGGCAGGTTGATGCTTGTCTTAATGTGTTCCAAGTGGCTTATTGGGTAAGCAGATATGTTGTCCTACAGAGCATCTCCCGATGAACACACCTATATGAATTTGACTGTTAACATCGCAGTCTGTGAGAATTGGGTGTTCTTTAATAAATTCAGGAAAGGCCCTGGAGTATGACGTATACGCTCCACCCACGGGGAAGCCTTGCGGTAGCCAGTATCGGTCAAAAATTTGTGTGAAACTAGTCTCACAGAAACCTTATAGTTCAAGGCATAGTCCACTATTCAAGTTGTGATCTAGTGTAGCATAAAACTCTAAGTGGAAGTTCAACTTTACAGTCTCCACTAAGCACCAGTATATAAACAATGTTTTGGAACTAAATGATGAGATGTGCCAATGAGACTTTGTGGGGGATTGTTGGAAATTGTTAGTAGGCCCTTGGCCCAAAGCCCAACTAAAAATTTAAAATTCTCATGGCCCATTCATGCATGACTGTGAGTGGTGTGAGTGGGACTAAAGTTTAGTCCCATCCCGGAAGTTGAGTGAGAGTTGCACCTCTTTATAAGGTGAGCTCTTCTAGCACTTGTATGAGCATAAGAAGAGGATACCTACACGCGCGCTCCTCCTCCACGCTCGCCGCGCCGGGTTTTGGGAATGAGCTGAGCTGAGGACAAAGCTATGCACGCTGTCTATATTGTTGTTGTTCAGAAAAATTAATGAGTCATTAATTATTAATTAATTGATGTGTTAATTACTGAACCGTTTCCGATTCTTTTGAATCACGACGTGGACGTGGGGTTTACTCCCACGACCTACCCAGCCGGTATTATATAGCCAGACAGACGTCTACCCTAACTGCTGCCACAACATATGGTTTCACACCATTCCAGATCATTACGCCACCATGCAATTCTTCTTCATCCCTTCTTCCGGCGTGCACCGCGAGAAGGGACAACAGGCCTGCGGAACCCCGCCTCTCGTGATCTTGTACGGGAGAGGGCGATCAGGTTTTTGGGGAGCGCACTCGCACGACTGTTGACAGCGACGACTTCGCCAACGATGACTTCTTTCCCGATCTCAGCAACCTCTTCATCAACGACATGGCCGTCAACCTCAACACCGATGGCTCTGCTCCCACCGCCATCCTCCTTGTACGAGATCGTGCTAGAAATTTTATTTCTATTCTGTGCCCTAGATTCGCTCTGTTCACCTACTAGTCTGTCTGATTAGTTTAATCTCAATTATTGTCGTCATGATTTATTTACTATTTATTCGGGTTAAATCTCGTAGGTAATAATTTATTCATATATTCAACAAACTGGACGTTAAATGGGGCTGTTAGCTGAAATCCAATAGCGTTTGTGGAGAACGTAAACAACAAGACGTGGCTATAGAGCAGGTATCCTAGGATGCGCTACAGTGTGAAAGCGGTGGGAGTTAGATCTTAGATGCCACTGAAAAGAACAAGACAAGAAAATCAGTGCAAGAGGAACAAGAAGAAGTGCGTATAGATTCTGTCATCATTGAGCAAATTAAGGCCCCGTTCTCAATCTCTCTGCTCCTCCACTCCGCGGAGTTGGTGGAGCTCGGTCTTCGCAGCTCCGTTAAAGCGAGGTCCACTCCGGGAGAGAGCGGAGAGGAACCGAACGCTCCCTAAATTGCCGGAAGCTTCGCTTACAATGTTACATTCGATAGATATTTTTAGTGCCAGTCCTTTCTCATGCGCTAGCGATAGCCACTAAACAGAGATTCATATCATATATTAGTGCTGTATTTAACTAGAAAGGAGAAATTTGGAGGTAGAGTCAGCGGCGTAATAATAATCATGCCACTTGTATTGATTAAATAAAAGAAAGAATATATAGTCCAATTGGTTCATCAACTTTTAACACTACAAATTAAGGAGCGAGGTCTGATAAAAAAAATTAAGGAGCGAGGTGGCGAGGAAGCTGAGCAGCTTAGGAGGAGGCGATGAGCAAGGTGGAGATGGGTGAGGAGGAACAAGAACAAGAAGGTACAGCAGTAGATGATCCAGAGAAGAAGACGAACAAGGCGTCAGCTGCGGGCACTCTCTCGCTGCCGTCGCCGTCCATGAGGGAGGCACTCTCCTTGTCTCTGAGAGAGCAACACCACGACGAAGAGGTGGAGCTCAAATGGGCAGCCATCGAGCGGCTGCCCACCTGGGACAGGCTCCACACCTCGCTCCCTCTCCATGCCAACGCCACTCATCCGTTGGAGCCGGTGGACGTGCGCCGGCTGGGGGCGGCGGACCGGCGGGAGCTGGTGCACACCCTCATCACCGACATCCACAAGGATAACCTCCGCCTGCTCCGACACCAGCGCTGTAGGATGGACAGGGTCGGCGTGCGGCAGCCCACGGTGGAGGTCCGCTGGCGGAACCTGCATGTCGACGCCGAGTGCCAGGTCGTCGATGGCAAGCCGCTCCCCACGCTCCTCAATTCCGCCATCTCCACACTCTCGGTAATCCATTCGTTAAACTCGCCGCTCTTCTCTTCTCTTCTCCACTGCCGGACTGCCGGAGGAGTAATGCTACATCAACGGGGTGTTTTAATACAGAGTTCACGGGCTAGATGAGGTGGACCAGTAGAATTACAGATTAGGAGGGGAAGGCCCCACACCCCCCTGAAAATCAGGGGGACAGAGAGATTTGTTAGAAGCAAGCCCCGTAAAACGCTCGTGATTGTCCGTGATTCTAGCATTATTACTGCCGGAGGTATTGGCTATCGAATAGTAAGATTTTTTTACCAATTCGCGCTTACCATGGTTACTGCCAGATACCGTCCAACTACCGCTAGAAATATTTCAAAAGAATTTTCAATTCAAAATTCTGTACCATATAGTAATAGATAGGGAAAGGATTAGAGTCTGCGTACTTCCGCCGCTCGCGCAGCCGTCATATACGAATTTGATCAGCCGACGCACAACCGGACAGGACTTCACCGCTGGACGTATGCCTATGTCACTTACAGTTTTTTTTGTAACATTATCTGTGTTGCAGAAATCCTTTCACAATAACACTTATATTGCAAAAAAAGTTAAGACAAAAAAAACGGTAACATCAGCTGTGTTGCAGAAGTCCTGCAGCAAAACACCCATGTTAGCAAAAAATTAAGTCAAAAAAATTCTGCAACACTATTTGTATTGCGGAAGTTCTTCCGCACACTCATAAAAAAAATTCTACAACAGAACCTCTGTTTCAAAAATTTCTACAACAAGAAGTCGGTTGCAAAGGATTCTGCAGCACTCGCTTTGTTGCAATGGTGGGAAGGGGCGGGCCGCTGGATGGCCCTGGTCGAATGGATGCAGAGGTGGCGGATCTTTAAAAGATCGGCCGGCTGACGTGTAGCGTCGCCTTAATAGATAGGTATTGAAGGGAAATATTATTTGGTTCTCCTGAACCTAATAGGAGAGAAAATATACGAAAAAGGTAAAATAATTTTGAAACTTTTTCGTAAACAAGTTGACCTTCTGTTGTACTTGTATAAAAGGTTTCGCGAAGAAAAAATCCCGTCAACTTTAAGGCAGAAAAAGAAATTCAAAGACAAAATGTCTGAGTAGTAACATGTCACTAGTAGAAAACAGGGCTTCCGTTCGGCCGGAAAAGAGCATTAATCCCAGTTACGCTATGAACCGGGACTAACGTGAGCATTAGTCCCGGTTCGAGCAGCGAGGGCACCGTACAGGCATTACTCCCGGTTCAAATGAGACATTTAGTCCCGGTTGGTGCCACAAACCGGTACTAAAGGGTGCGATGCCCATTAGTACCGGTTCATGCCACAAACCGGTACTAATGGGGTTGAGACCTTTAGTACCGGTTCGTGCCACGAACCGGTACTAATGGTCCAATTTTCAAATCCTACCCCCCTCCCCGTGTATCGCCTTTTCAATTTTGTAAAAAGCAAAAGAAAATGATAAAAGCTTCAAAAGTTAAAAATCCTTTGATATGTAGTTATGTTATCACATCTACTAGTTAGGAAAATTTAAAAATTTAAATTTGGACATGTTTTGCAAAAGGTGCAAGGAAAACGTAAAACGGCTATAATTTTTGCATACGATGTCAGAAAAAACGTATAATATATCAAAATTTTCAGCACGAAAATCCGCATCCGATGGAGACCGCCTACGGTCTGTTTGCAAATTTTTAGAATCCTCAAATTCTAAAAGGAAAAAAAGTTATGCTCAAATTTCAGTTTTTTTTTGAATTTTTGTTAAATCTGGTCTAACTACTTATTCAAGAAGTATTAGTGTTATTAAATAATTATTCAAGAATATTAGTGTTACTAAATAATTGTTTCAATTTTTTTGAATTTTGATCAAATCTGGTCAAACAATGGTCAAACTACTTACTCAAGAAATATTAGTGTTACTAAATAATTATTTTTGGTTTTTTGTATTTTGGTCAAATCCGGTCAAACATTGGTCAAACTATGGTCGAACTACTTATTCAAGAAATATTAGTGTTACTAAATAATTAATGTTTTTTAGAACAATAGTTTCAAACTCAAACAGTGAAATGTGTGACTTCATGCTCAAGCTAAATTCCCGAGGGTTAATAGGGTTGACATCTTACTATTGTCAGGAAAACAACAAGTGCAGACTTGGAAACGAGGGAGAATAGAACCCGGAAGTTAAGCATGCTCAGGCTGAAGTAGTGAGAGGATGGGTGACCGTTCGGGAAGTTAGATGATTTAGAATGATGAGGGGTGCTTAGAGATTAGAGGTTAAATTGAGCAGTGATGAGGGGTGATTAGAGATTAGAGGTTAGAGGTTAAAATAATTCAGAAATTTGAAAATAAAAAAATTTTCAATTTTTTTTTCAGAAAAACTTAAAAAAAAATCGTAAAATTTTCTTTAATACCGGTTGGTGTTACCAACCGGGAGTAAAGGTGGACCTCCAGGCAGCAGCCACGTGGAGGGCCTTTAGTCCCGGTTCGTATAAGAACCGGGACTAAAAGGGGAGGCTTTAGTAACGACCCTTTAGTCCCGGTTCCAGAACCGGGGCTAAAAGCCTCTTTTTCTACTAGTGTGTTATACTGTTGATTCTGTTCAGTATTAAATTCCAATGGCACTCGTCAAAAATGTTTGGACATGTCCGGACGTCTAAAATCTCATAAATTGGAATCAAACATAGAGAAAGTTTGCAGCCGTTCAGATGTCTGCCACATGTGCATTTGACACGTTCGGCCCACCCAAAACCTCCTCCGACACGTCCACTCATGAACCCTCTGAAATCGTTGTCCGCATTCATGCCGCTCAGAGCGGACCCGACTATACGACCCTCTATCCACATTGATGCCGGCTAGACGAATGTGACCGGAGAGCTAACCATGAAGGCATTCACGCAGATGCGGCGACCGAGAAGCCTAACCCGGTCGTTGTGCCCGCATTGAAACAACGCCAGTTTGCTTGCCCCGACTACTTAAGTCAGACGATGAATGCAATGCCCTACCCACACCATTGTTGCTCCTCTCCTCTGCACACCTCCGCAAATGGGTCGTCGTGATGTGCAAGTTGGACGACAACAAGTGTTTCGAGACGCGCCCCTTCGGATCCGCGCGAAAGCTATGGTTCCTGGCGTCGCCGCCCACGGTCTTCAGGCTCGTTAGCGTCGACCGCTCCCATGGTCAAGACTAAGGTGCTCTCATCAGACGAGGAGGAACGACGGAGTCACCCCTCCTCACCAAGTTTGCGCGAGCGGACGAGGAGTACGTGCGGAAGCTCGAGCCACAGCTCGAGTGGTCGCGCTTCCACCATGGTTTGATGTTCCCGGTCTCGCCCAACCACGGCGCCTAAATCAGGGCATCGTGTCAAAGGAGGGGTTGCGCGTTAAGGCAAAGCCCTCAACCCACCATGCAGCCGTCTCCGCCACAGAAAGGAGGTGGCAACGGCGCCGTCAGCAGTCTGGGAGCCAGTGGTACCTGGTCGCCGTCAACAAGGAGCGGGCGCTCTCCCCGACGATCGTCAACACGGGCATCCACGTCGCCTACTAGCTCGATGGCGGTGGCCTCCGAGGTGGCACAAAACATCAGGCGTTGTTTGCGGGGTCAGAAGTCACGCCGAGATGGGTCCTCATGGACCCCGCACTTGCACGGGCATAGCCAATCGACCAGTCCAAGACCGCCGCGGAGAGCTACGTTCATAGTCGGTGCCAGATCAGCGACTAGCTCCTCAAAGTGGGTTTGAGGAGTCCGAGCACTTGGTTTGGCTCAAGGTGGACGACGCAGGGCGAAGTCCACTTTCACGACCGATTGTCGTTGTTAGGCCAAGGCGACCAAGGCTCTGCGCCAAGCGGGGAGGCTGAGCGGATGCGCCGCGAGCACGCAACGACGATTGAGTAGGGTTGTCATGATGCCTGACGGCTCCGGCCACTGGAGCCACAGCTTGGCCTATCTGGCACGCCCGCATTGACACAACTCACCGTTTGGCCTATCTCGCACCCACTATTTAAACGCGGCCTTGCCCGGCACGATCCACATGCACACCACGTTCGCTTTCAATCTTTCTCCGTGCACCACCTCCGTCATGAAGGGGGGGCTTGAGCTTTGAGCCTGTCCATGGCTATATGAGCTGGGCTCAGATGTGCAAATGCCTTTTATTTTCTTTTTTGTTGTGGCTTTTGCAATAGCCATGGTGTTGCAAACAACGGTGGCAGATGACAATGGTACTCAACAACAGCATCATAGATGAGTCAACGGCGGTTATTTTTTTTTACATCACCTTTGTTGTAAAAAAAATTCTGCAACATCATCAGCTATGTTGCAATGTGTTGAAGAGGCGATGATGTTTTTATAACATAATCTCTGTTGCAAAGGTTTCTTTAACGTCACCTATATTGTGAAATTTTCCACAAAATCACTTTCATTGCGATTGTAAAAGACACTTGACCGCTTGATGACGTCAGATCCGACGGCTGGCGACCTGGCCACCGACGGACGTGCACGCCCTTGTTTTTTTGCATGTGTTTTCGGACTGTAGCGAACCGGACCCGAGCTGGTCCTGGTCCGCGCCCAGCCACGACCGGACCGCACCGGACGGACGAGCCCCGCCATGCTCCGCATCCGGCAGCCGCGCGAGAACAAGGGCGCCGCCGCTCGACCCCAACGATCCCGAGGAGGGCCTCTAGCGGCCACAGCCAGCCAGCGCGGCGGCCACCACGGGCCGTATGACGCGAGGCACCAGCCGGCGGGGTCCCGGGCTCGGTCCGCCTCTCCTTCTCAATCTCCTCGCCGGCGACACGCTCAACAGGGCACCTTCGTGCTCCTCTCGGGCCCCGCTGCGGTTGACTCCTCCGTCCTCTCCTTCCCCTCCCTCCCTCCCCACGTCGTGCGCGCCGCGCTGCAAGCTCTGGGTAACACGAGGCGACCAGGGGCCCTTCGCCGCGCGCCGCTGCCATCACGACGGGCACAATCTCCCGCGGCCAGAGCAAGCAAGAGGCGTCAGGAGGCCGGAATGGAGTTGAAGTCGTCGGCGGCGGCAGGGCCCGCCCCGGACGGCCTCTCGCTGGACTCGATCGAGTAGTCTTAAAGGGGGGAGGGGGGAATGTCGCGGAGGGGAAGACAAACGTGCTGCAGGGGAGGTACCAGGTGGGGCGGGTGCTGGGGCTCGTCCGCGGCGGCGGTCTTCGCCCGGATCTCCGCACCGGCCGCCTCCAGTTGGGGGCCTTCATCGTGCTCTGCGGCCTCACCCACCTGCTCGCCGCCTTCACCTACGAACCCCACCCTTTCGTGCTCGTCCTGCTGCTCACCGTCGCGAAGTGCCTCACCGCCATCACGCAGCTCATGCTCATCCCGCAGCAGCGCAGCTGCTCCGCGTCAAGGCCCGCGAGAGCCTGCTCTAGAGCAAGGCCCACAAGCTCGAGATCATGAAGCAGCAGGAGGAGGCGAGCTGGCATGTCCGGATGCTCACCCAGGCAAGAATTTGTGAATTACGAGTTGAGGAGTCACGGGTTGGAGCCGAGGTTGAGACTCGTAGACTGACGGCGACTAGTCTACACTACTGCTTGACCGTCGACTGGTAATGTAAGTACTCAACTTACAATATTCAACTACTAATTTTATATTAAATCTGCGATACTTATTTTGAGACGGGGAGTATGGTGTACAATATTTTTATAAAATAAATTGAATCGATCCTGGGAGAAGCACAACAGTAGAGAATAGTAAGGGAAGGAGCACAACAGCTGCTGGCAATATGATATTACCGTATTGTCTATAGTCAAGTTTATAGCCAGCAAGTATAATAGTTAGATGTATATAAGTACTACTTTCTTCATCTCAAAAAAGTGTCTTAATTTTGTACTAATTTTAGTACAAAGGAATACTTTATTGATACATGGCCCATCTTCCTCTCTCACAAAGTTTAGCATGTGCTGCAGCCGGCTGTTAGTTTGTAGTCCGCTTCTCTTCTCTTCCTTATTCTATTTAAAGTCTTACACCCTGCCTATGTCACCTTATTATACCAAAGATTCCCTGGACGTTGTTGTTTTCTGCTATGCATGTTGCTGTTGAAAGGCTAGACTATAGAGTGGTTATGGTTACATAATGTTACAACAACCGATTAATTTCTTCAGTTGGAATGTGAGGGGTCTGAACTGCTCGGATCGACGCACTACGGTCAACGCCACGAATGCCTCGTCTTCCTGTCATATTGTATGCCTCCAAGAGACAAAACTTGACAATGTCGATCAGTTCATGGCAGCCTTTCTGGGTGGGCAGAGACTGCGCAGTTTCGCACAAAGACCGGCAAATGGCACTAGGGGAGGCATTTTACTGCTCTGGGACGATGCTCTTGTTGATGTGTCCAACATCACCTTCACAGCTTACTGTCTCTCCGGCATGGTTGGGGTGCGAGGGACCGACGTACTCTTCAAGATCACCTCCGTCTATGGCCCCACAGACCCTGCTTGCAAAGAAGCTTTCTTTGCTGAGCTCCTAAGCCAGAAACCGCCATCTGGATTGGCTTGGCTTGCCACAGGAGATTTCAACCAGATTTATAGGGCAAGAGACAAAAATAAGAGGAATGTAAACCGCAGCAGAATTAACCGTTTCCAGGCGATGCTTCAGAGTTGTGAACTTAAAGAAATCCACCTCCAAAACCGAAGATACACCTGGAGCAACGAGAGGACTAACCCAACCTTGTGCAAACTGGACTCTTTCTTTTGCAATGCCGAATGGGATGCAATTTTCAACACACGTGTCTTGAATGCACTCTCCTCCTCCCTCTTCGACCATTGCCCGCTACTGCTTGCTGATGAAAAGGGCCTGAGAAGGCAAGGAGTCTTCAAGTTCGAAAACTTTTGGGCGTCCATGCCCGGTTTCAACGAGGTGGTTCTAAGGGCGTGGAACGAAACAGTGGATCACACTGAGCCGTACCAAATCCTCTTCCACAAGCTCAGAAAGACGGTGCTCCGCCTATCCGAATGGAGCCGAGGCCTTTTCTCATAGGCAAAAATTCACCACAAAGTTGCTCTCTTGGTGATTCTACGCCTAGACATCGCCCAAGAAAACATGCCCTTGTTCACCGAGGAACACGAGCTCCGATCCAGGCTCAAGAGAAGGGTCATTGCCCTCGCTGTGCTTGAACGGTCACGAAAGAAGCAGTGTGCAAGAATTACCAATCTTAGGGAGGGGGGCGCGAATACCAAATTCTTCCACCGCCGAGTTACTGCAAGAAGGAGAAAAAAATCATATCCACAGAATCAAGAATGAGCATGGTTGGGTCACCGAACACGACGCTAAAGAGCAGATAATCCAAGACCATTTTTCCACAAGCATGAAGAGAGGTCCCAAAAGCCGCAAAGATTTCAATTGGGAGGAGCTAAATTTGGAATAGCTTGACTTGCATGGCCTTGAATCCCCGGTGACAGAGAGTGAGGTCCTTGAAGCGATCAACGATATGCCAAGTGACAAGGCCCCGGGGCCGGACGGATTCACATGCCTCTTCTTCAAGAAGTGTTGGGACATTGTTAAGCCCGACCTCATGAGGGTTATTACTAACTTCGACACCCTCCACACCGAAAACCTGCAGTGGCTTAATTCCGCAAATGTGGTGCTCCTGTCCAAGAAGGAAGGAGCGGAGGGGATCGCCGACTATAGACCCATTAGTCTCATCCATTCGATCGCAAAAATCATTGCGAAAGTGCTCTCCCTAAGGCTTGCCCCCTACATGACAAACCTTGTGTCCAACGCCCAAAGCGCCTTCATCAAAACAAGAAGCATCCACGACAACTTCCTGTATGTTCGTAATTTTGCTCGGCGCCTTCACAAGAGCAAGACCCCTTCGCTCCTCTTCAAGCTTGATATCCGCAAGGCATTCGACACCGTCAAATGGGAGTACTTGCTCGATCTACTCCAACGGCGAGGGTTCCCAAGCAAATTTAGGAACTGGATTGCGGCCCTCCTTACCTCATCGTCCTCAAGGATCATTCTCAACGGTATTGCTGGCAGCCCAATCAAGCATGGCCAGGGCCTCCGGCAAGGGGACCCCATATCCCCATTT
Source organism: Triticum monococcum (assembly GCA_034509565.1). NCBI lineage: Eukaryota > Viridiplantae > Streptophyta > Magnoliopsida > Poales > Poaceae > Triticum > Triticum monococcum. The sequence continues at coordinate 355,321,667 of CM067845.1, read as the reverse complement.
CTCTTCGTCATCGCCATTGACCCGCTACAAAAAATTCTTGAGTTGGCTACGAGAAAGGGGCTCCTACATAAAATCAGGGGAAGAGGACCTATGATGAGGACATCTCTCTACGCGGACGACGCGGTAGTCTTCCTGGCTCCAATCAAAAGGGATGTGGACAACCTTGCAAACATTTTGCGGGGCTTCGGGGAGGTCACGGGCCTTTGCACCAACTTCCACAAGAGTTCGTTTGTGCCCATCCACTGCAACCATCTCGACTTGGGTATTTTAACCCAAGGTTTGCCGGCAACGCGGACGTCCTTCCCTTTGCGCTACCTGGGACTCCCCCTATCCGTTTGGAAGCTAAAGTTGGTGGATTTTCAATTCCTGGTGGATAAGGTTGCAAGCAAGCTAACAACTTATGAGGGACAAAATATCACAACCATTGGACGAACGGCTCTTGTCAAGTCTGTAATCACCTCCCAACTCGTCTACCCCGCCACGCCGTTGGTCATCCCGCAAACCATCCTTCACAATGTAAATAAGCTTGAGAGAGCTTTTCTTTGGTCTAGCGCGGACAAGACGACAGGGGCAAAATGCAAGGTAAATTGGGAGATTGTCTGTCGGCCTCTCGAGTATGGGGGACTCGGGGTGCTCAACACCGACAAGTTCACGCATGCTCTCCGGTTGTGCTGGCCATCGTATGAATGGAAGGAGCCCGCCAAAATGTGGGTGGGATTGGGAAACCCGTGTGATGTGGAGGACCTCAATTTCTTATATGCATCCACCACTATCACAGTCGGTAATGGTGCGAAGACCCCTTTCTGGGACTCGCCTTGGCTCCTTGGGCGCATGCCAAGGGACATTGCCCCGCTCATTCATGAGGCCTCCATGAGAAAAAATTGGAAGGTGCGGGAGGCCCTCAAGCATAACGCATGGATTATAAAGATCAAGCCACCAAACAACGTCTCTGTCGAGCACATCTCACAGTTTTTCACTCTTTGGATGCTCTTGCACGAGGTCGAACTCGATGAGCTCACCGAGGACGACATCCTATGGAAGCACACGGCTACTGGGCAATATTCGGCGGCATCTGCATACAAGGCGCAGTTCTTAGGGATGGTCGTCTCACCCATGGATAAAGTGATTTGGAAGGCTTGGGCTCCTCCAAAAGTCAAGTTCTTTGCTTGGTTAGCCCTTCAAGATAGAATTTGGACGGCCGATAGATTGACAAAGCGTGGATGGCCAAATTGTGACATGTGCCCTCTTTGCAAGAGGGTGCAAGAAAGCGGGACTCACCTCCTCTACAAGTGCCGCTACACGAGAAGGCTATGGTCTTTGGTCATTGACAAATACCACATTCTCAGGCTCGACACAAACACTTGGCCCTTGTTCAACACGGTTGAGGCTTGGTGGACAAGTACTTGCGACAGCGCCACGCCATTTAGACAAGCCAAGGCATCCCTCACCATGCTTGTCTCATGAACTATTTGGAACGAGCGAAACGCGAGAGTGTTCAAGCAGAAGAGCGCGCCACCGACTGCATTGCTTGCCTCCATCACGACCAAGGCCAGCCTCTGGATCATCGCTGGTGCAAAATAACTAGGGTCAATAATATTGTAAGAGTAGTTCCCATGCCGTGTAATTGGGTTGCTTGTAACAAACTATATTCTCTCTTATTTAATGGATGAGGCAAAGCTTTTGCCTCTGTTTAAAAAAAACCTTATTATACTTGCTTTAAGGGGTGAATCCATGAAAGAAGTAGAATCAACAAAGGGAGAGCGTCATAATGCTTTTGGCAACCGCCGACGCCGGTGGTGGGTGGCAGTGGTGATGAGGGTCAATGGATGGTGGCGGCGGTCTGGTCCCAGGTGAAGCGGCTCGTTGTGGAGCGATCCCACAAAGTTTGGGTTGCAAAAAAAAAAAAATTCCTTTCACGGGCTAAGCGCTGCTTACTTATCCCTCCTAAATTGAATCAAACGAATCAAACACCTAGACTAGTCTGGACTAGTCACTCCACCTCTCGACTCAACGAGCCGGTCTACACGAAAAAACTAGTTGACAATCAGAATGAGACTAATAGACTAGTCAAGACAAGTTGTTGGACTCATAGTCACTGCACCTAGAAAATCCACAGGTTGCACAACCACCCCTGTTCATCAGCTCATCCGTGACGAATTATCACATGAAGGCCAACGACATCCGTCAACTCTAACCGGCCGACCCAAATGGAGCAAAGATGTGTCCGTTTTGGTCAGCAGGCGGACACCGAAGCCCGGTTTTGTCCACCGGCCCGTAGATGTGTCCAAAACGAACAGATGCATTTCACATTTGTGACGAATTTCATAATTAAAAAAATAGTGAGTAGAAGTCCAGTCTTATGTTAATTAAAACTAAAAATATTAAAATAAAAACAGCCGGCAGCAGTTGATCTAGGCCTTGTCGTCCTGTTCTTTGGTCGTGACGGATTTTGGAACTAATAAAAAAATAAACAGCCAGTAGAAGTCCATGTCTTATATTAATTAAAGCAAAAAACATTAAAATGAAAACAGCTAGCATCAGTAGATCTAAGGCGTCGTCATCATCCTCTTCTTTGGTCAGGTCGGCGAAGACCGGCGCCGACATCCACGGGAACGCCTGCTGGGCCGCATCCTGGTGTGTCGCCTGCACCACCTCCTGTTGCACCGCCTACCGCTTGGCCTCCTTGTTAATCGCGCCCAGCCACACGGGTATGCACGACACATACACCGGCATTGTGCTCGTCCACGACCATGATTGCCCCTGCAGCTGCCACGACTCCTCCATAGGCTCGGGCGCAGGCGGAGCTGGTGTTGGTGGGGGCGCTTTTGCTTGCACTCCGGCCGCTGATTCGGCCAATGCCTGTGAAAGGCCAAGCCACCTGGCGAGCTCCTCGAGCTCGGACTTCTCGATGGCCCTCCTTGTGCCTCCTAGAGGGCCGCAATGCAGGGCTCCTCGGCCTCCTGATCCTCCTCCACCACCAGCGATGGTGGTGGAGCCGCGAGCACTTGTCATGCTCATCAGTGAATCACGTGTCCCAGTTCGGTGACTCCACCGCATACGTTGGGTCGCGGAGGAGGTCGGACGGGAGTTGAGGGCGGCAGCAGTGGGTCTCCGCCAGCCGCGCACGGCCTGCGGCCGACACCACCGGCACCGGAATCCTATTGGGGTTGAGATGTCGCCCGTGGGGCAAGTTCATGTCAGGCCACGACACCGGCACGCCATGCTCCCGGTAGTACTGGCAGCGGTCGACAGGCACATGGAGGCGAAAGCATGGCAGCAGCCCAGCACCATGTCGCGGTGTCCCGACGAGCAGCCGGCCTCGTGGACATGATTGCCATGCTTCCAGAACCCCATGTGCGCGGCGCTAGGGCTGGGTGTCGGGCGGCTGGTGGGCAAGGGGAAGAAGACGTGCGGAAGTGGACTAGGCGACCCCCCACTGCCGCATGCATGGCATTAAAAAGGACACGTGGGAGGAGGTTGGGTGACTGACGCGCAGCCCCCCGCACGCGAGGACTTAAATAGGACCGATGGTGGTGGTTGGGTGGCCGACGCGCAGGCACGAGGCGGACACCGAGTAGACACACGTCATGTCCGTCCTGTGTCCATATGGACGCAATCGGGTGCAAATTTGGGCCAGATTTGTGTCCACATGGACACGAGGCTGACAGAATATGTGTTTACGTCCGTGTGTTGAGCCATGTTTTTTGCCCTCGTGGACCCAAACAGACGCAACCCAACGAAATGGGTCGGCTGGCTGGAGTTGCTCTCAGCGCATGAATGGCAGCAGTATCCTTCACTCGGATGACATGTCCGGCAGCGTGTGAACGCCTTTGTGGTGGACACGACGAACCAGCTCATCCGCAACATCCTCTCTTCCGGTTTCATTGACTTGTCCACGGCTGTCGTGCTCGCCAATACGCTCTACTTCAAAGGAGCCAACTGGTGGCATCTAGAACGTCCCTTGTCCGGATCCAGCCACAGTGGTTCCAGCGGCGGCGGCTAAAACTTGAGGCTCCCACTCCATCGTCTTGGGAATGTATCTGGTGCACCCACACTTGTGGTGCTGCCGGTGCACCGGGTGCCATAGAACATTTTAAAAAATCTGAAAAAATCTAGCACAGTGACACAACATCTATGTATGTTGTGACAAAATTTTGTATCAGAATTTAAATCATTTCTTGAGATACAAAAATGAAAAAATTGACATCAATATGATAATGGGCCAAATTTAAAGCCCAACTAATGTCATGTACTATTCAGCGCTGAATTTGTCATCTTTGTTTTCCAAGCTATGTTTCGAATTTTAACTTGAAATTTTATGACAAAACTTACATTGATGTTGTGTGAATGTGCTAAATATTTTTCAGGATTTTTAGAACATTTTAAATTGTATAACATGAGTTCAGCGCACCGGCAGCACTGGTGGCGGAGCTTGAGCCTGTATAGAGAAAAGCACAGTATTTTTTCTCTCATGGGCCAGTGTGGTCTCAATTGTAAACTGGGCGGGCCATGGCCTGTTTGGCCTTGCTTAAGCTCCGCCAGTGGATAGCACTACAAGCACCGGTGCACCAGATATTCTCCGCTCCATCGCCTGTCCTCGTTTGGATCTAGCCACGGCGATTCAGTTAGCTTTTGTAAAAATTAGTCAGCCGCAAAACCAGAAAAAAAAAGGCCGGCGTGACATGCACAGTCAACAGGGAAATTGATTCGCAAAAAAAGAGAACAGGAAATTGGGAGAAAATTAAAATGGGGTAAAATGTGGCACATATTTGCCTAAATTTAGTATAAACTGAGAATGTCTGTCGCACGTGAAATTAGGGGTTAAAAAATGTAATTCACTCAAAACAGTAAAAGAGATGAAGTACTGGCAAATCGAAGCTTTGACGTGCGGTTGCGTAATCACTACAGCACTAAGGTCTGACGTTGGACAACAGATGGTACTATATTTAGCAAAAATGCTAGACGTACAGGTTTTTACAGGTCTTTACAGGCTCCTTCCAAACTTTCTAACCCCCCCCCCCCCCCCCCCCGATTTCAACGGGGGTGGGGCCCGTAGACCCCTCACAACACCCTGTAGACCCCTCATTCCTGTAACCTCCTGTACGTGTAGCAAAGCTCCTATATTTAGGCATACTTTGAGTATTTACATTCAAAATTTTCAAGAAATTTGATTTTTTTTTTGCTCGAGAGGCCCATTTACCAGGGTTGGCGAGAAATGCGGATCCGAATTTCTCGACCCAAAACCTACCACTCGCCTCGCGACCTGTTTGCTCAAATGCCACCGTTGCCATCTGCAGCTGCTCACCACCATGCTCGGCTTCAACCGTAACCAAGAAAGGATCCACATTCTCAAAGATGTCACCGGCGTTCTCAAACCTTCCCGGTGAGCTTCCTCCTGCTATATACACCTGTGTACTGATCGACATTCCCTCTTTCCTTCCACATCATCAGTATGCAAATGTAACATCAATCTGTGTGCACATGCAGGATGACCCTTCTCCTTGGACCCCCAGGCTGTGGCAAAACCACCCTTTTGCTAGCACTTGCTGGAAAGCTCAACAAAAGTCTCAAGGTATCCCCACTCTTTTTCCCATCGACACATGTACCTTGTCATTCATATAATGGCCATAGACTCTGCAGTTTAGCTGCCACTTATGAGCTCTATGTAGGTCTGAAATTGCACACAGAAAACAGAGAAAATACTGTGTGCCATGTATTTCAGTACTTCCTTTAACTCACATGCTATGGATGTGTGGGTGCATAGGTAACAGGAGAAATCAACTACAATGGTGTCAAGCTGCAAGATTTTGTTCCAGAGAAGACAGCAGCGTACATTGGTCAGTATGATCTTCATGTCCCTGAGATGACTGTCAGGGAGACGCTTGACTTCTCTGCAAGATTCCAGGGAGTTGGCAGCAGAGCAGGTATTTTTTTTTCTGGGACCTGGTTAACTAAAGGATTTTAGGGACAGCAGGCAACTAACTAATCGAAGCAAATGTGCCAAAGTCATAAATACGTTGATGGTAGGAAATACTAATTACCATTTCTATCTACTAAACCAAGTGCTCTCAATTTCTTGTACAAAATAGAAATCATGAAGGAAGTCATTAGAAGGGAGAAGGAGGCTGGGATCATCCCTGACCCCAACATAGATACATATATGAAGGTAAATACTGACCTATTTTGTTATAATGTTGTAACATTTCTGAGTGTGCCCGTTGGAACCCCTTTCTCTGATAATATTGAATCAAACCTGAAAACACCATCTTTCTGCCAAGTGCCATCATAAATTTTCAGTGGGATTCTTTCCTATTGATTCTTGAAAAAAGCAATCATATCATGTTTGTACAGACCAGTTCAGTTTAGCTGCAACATTTACAATTGCTGTCCACTTTTTTATAGGCAATATCTGTGGATGGTTTAGAAAGAAGCATCCAAACAGACTACATTATGAAGGTAAACAACGTTCAAAGAAGCATTCATTGGTTCCAGCACACAATGTTTTTCGTGTGCATAATCTATTCTTGGCTCACAGATAATGGGACTTGACATATGCGCTGATGTACTAGTAGGAGATGCCATGAGAAGAGGTATTTCAGGCGGTGAGAAGAAAAGACTAACAACAGGTGAATTTACAATACATATGACATTTTCAGGATGGTTTTATTATGTCAACTATATTCTTGTAAAAGATATTTTTGCAAGATAAATAAATTAATAATTGTGCAATTCGTTGACTAAAATTCCTTAACTGCATATTGGAAGGTACACGCCTTTTCTGGTGGCCAATTGATTTTGTCAATGCTTTCTGTACTTCATTATTACCATGAGCTAGTATGAGTTTCTCGCCACAACAAAGCTAACAACAGGGGTATGGTAGACCATAAACTTCTGTTGTGATGAAAGCACATGAGCCTGAATGAATCAACTTGGCATGAATTTTTTTCCTACTTTTTAGAATGTAGCTAGTAATGTGTTATATTCAGTTTATGTAATCCCAACCTTAATTTTGGTCTATATAGGATAATAATATAAATTAATTCGATACTGGATACTTTTTTTTTCACTTGTAAAAATTTCTTACAAGCAGGAGAGATGATAGTAGGACCATCAAAAGCGCTCTTCATGGATGAAATATCAACTGGGCTGGACAGTTCTACCACCTTCCAAATTGTTTCTTGTCTCCAACAGCTAGCTCATATATCAGAGTCTACCATACTGGTCTCACTCCTTCAACCCGCACCAGAGACTTACCAACTTTTTGATGATATTATCTTGATGGCTGAAGGACAAATTGTATACCATGGTCCGAAGAGCTGCATTATGAGTTTCTTTGAATCTTGTGGCTTTAAGTGCCCCGGAAGAAAAGGGGATGCTGACTTCCTTCAAGAGGTATTTAGCAAAATACTAATTTACATATGTCAAAATAAGCATCAATAGATCTCTGAGTTCATGTAAGCATGGTTCTCCCTGTCGTCTAACAAGCCATGGTGCTTATTTCACTTAAGGGTTAAGGAAAGCAAACCCAATACGCATGGAACCTGGACTTCACCTAAACATGCCCTGATTTGGATGGCGTGCCAGTGATAGACTTATTAGTATTTTTAGAGTAGTTATGCTAAGGGTCTCTTTGTTTCGCAGGATTCTAAAAACGTAGGAATAGGAAAACCCAAATGATAAGTGTCACACGTGTGACATGAAGCAACATGGTCCAAACGTCTCCGTTACCATCCATTTTGCTACATCAAACAGATGACATCAGTGGAATCTTTTTGGTTTTTCAGACTTAAAAATATTTTATCTATTGAATAAAAAATCCGATTAAAAAATACGTTTTCATCATTAAATCCGTCTGGACGAGACCTTCAAAACTAGATACCATATTGATATGTTTCGACGACTATTTTTTTTGGACCAAAAGTTGCCATAATGTTACATTGAAGTTGCCGTAGTGTTTACACTAAAGTTGCCATGATATGTTTCATCTATCTTTTTTCTTCTAGATTTAAAGCTACCATTGTATTTCAACTACTTTTCACGCCAAATTGTATTAATAGACCATGGCAATTTTTACTAATTAACCATGGCAAATTTAATTCATGCATCATGGCAAATTTAATTCATGCATCATGGCAATTTTAGTATTTTGACCATGAAAAATATTTTTTGTATGAACCATGGCAAATTTTAGTGCATGTATCATGACAAATTTAAGTAATTCACCATAGCAATTTTAGTTTCCGGTTCATGGCAAATTTGAGTCATTGACCATGCATTTTTAAAGTAATTGACGACGGATTTCTTTTTAATTATGAACCATGTCAAAATTATTTCATGGATCATGACAAATTTTAGTAATTCACCATAGCAAGTTTAGTTTCTTAATTCCCTTTTTTATAACATGTCAAAATTTACTTTAGACTTAGAAGAAAAAGTAGTTGACACATATCATGGCAACTTCGGTGTAAACATGACAATTTATGTGCACTAGACACGACAACTTTTGATCACCAAAAAATATTGTCGAAGCATATCAATATGGGATCTAGTTTTGGAGTCCTCGTCACAACGGATTTAATGGTGAAAATGGATTTTCAATTGGATGTTTTATTTAAGAGATAAAACATTTTAAAGTTTGAAAACCCAAAAGATTCCCGCTGACATCATATGTTTTTGTCCCTGTTTGCATGCATGTGTGAAAAAAACAAAAAGTCTGGCGTGTCACGATGGGTGGCTAGAAGGACGTGTGGACCGACCTCCTTCAGCCCACACGTATGGCACTTATCAGGGTCCATAGGAAAAACATAGGATTGTAGTGTCATGACCATTTGAATCCTACAGGATTTTGGTTTGTTTGATAGCATCACAGGAAAAAGAAAAGGATTCTTGCCAAGAGCTTTGAGTGGATGATATCCTATGAAATATAGTAGGAATCCTTAGGAAAAATTTCTACAGGATTCAATCCTATGAATTAAATGACCAACGTATGCAAAATTCCTAAGGATTCTGATTCTCTAAAATTCCTATGAAAATCCTTTGAATCAAAGAGGCCCTAACTCTGTAATAAGTTTGGATCTCTCGCTATCTAAATAAAATTATGGCATGCCCCACCAGAAATTCAATTTTCCGCTTGTCTAGTTGTGTAATCTAGTCGGGTCTTTCTGTCAGTGCAGTCAGGGAGAATGCAAATCTAGCATGTCGAATTTCATTTGCCATATGCATATCATTTCTTAAATATATAATAACGAAACTGGACATTTTATGTACCTAGAGTAATGCAAATAGCAGTTCTCTTGTAGAGACATGTTTCTAGTTTCAACATTTCTGCAGTGTAAGAATTACACCTATAGTTTTGATGTGCATTCAGTGAAACTAACATTGCTCAGGAACAGAGCGGGAGGGCGGATGGATCCCTCGAGCTCTGGCGACGCGCTGGGCGACCCGGCGGCTCCGCCGCGGGCTCAGCTCCCTTCCCCTTCCTCGGCCCCCATCCGCCCGCCGGTGCCCTCTCCGGCCGCTCCGCCGCTGACTCCCCCCGCCGCCTTGTCGCGCGTGGTCTGGGCCGACCTCGCGGAAGCCGACGACCTCGCCGCGGGGCGCCCCGTCGTCTGCTGCGACCGCGTCCCCCCAAGGCTCCGGCTCGGCCGCCTCGGTCTGTTCCTGCCGGTGGCTCGACTCCCAGGGGTGGGAGTCCGGCTGCCCGTGGGGACGCCCGGCGCCGGCGCCAGCCTACGGGCGCGTCTCGGGCGGCGAGTACGAAAGGCGCGTCCTTGGGCTCGGGCTCTCGCCCTCGGGGTCGCCGCTCTAGTGGATGGGGAGTCGCCGGCCGGGTTGACCGCGGCCTCGCGTGTGCTTCCTGGAGATCCTCAGTGTCGGCTCCGTCCTCCCCTGCCCTCTCCCCTGCTCCGGCCGGCGCACCGGCGACGCCCTCGACGGCGCTCTCGTCGGTGGTCTACAGGCGGTCCCCTTTTCGCCCATTCATCTCGGCCTTCGGCGCTGCCGTGCCTCCGCGTCCCGGCGCCCTGCACGCCCCGTCCTGGCCCTGCCGCCCCCGCCATGCCCCGCCGGCGACCTCCGCGACGGCGCTTGGGGAAACCCTCACCCCTCGCTTGGTTTCCTCTGGCTGGTCCTACCGGGCCGCGCTCGTGCTGGGCCGCCCTGTGGGCCGCCTGCCCAGCGCTTCCCCACGGGCTTCGGCTCCTAGGCCGCCGCAGGTCTCGCAGGCCGCTGGACTGGTGCTGGCCCGGGCCTCTGGGCCTCCTCCCCCCCCCCGCTGCCCAGCCGCGCCCCCGGGTGGGCCTCGGCCCGATGAGACGGTCCATTTGGCCGCCTCTAGGGTTCCCTCGCCAGCCAATCTCACCCGCGTCGCCCCCCGCTCCCCTCGACGCTGCCCTTCCCGCCGCCTCTCCCCGGCTCGTCGGCCCTGCCGGCTCCTGCTCGCCCTCCCCTCCTACCTCGCCGACCATGACCCATGAGTGGGGTGACGGGGCGGGCCGCCCCAAGCGCCGTGCGGACGACCGCCGTGCGCCTCCTCGTCCATCGCCAGGTGCTCTCCGGTGGGAGGCTGACCTCCGTCAGGAGCTTGACTCCCGCCCAGCTCGTCGCTCTCCGGCACGTGACGCCCGTCGCTTCCCCCCCCGCTCCGCCTGCTCCGCCCACCGGTCCCCTGTCCGGGACGACCGCCGCTCATGGTCCCCGGCGCGCCGCTCGCCCCCTCGGGCTGACTCGCGGGAGCGCGGCCGATCTCCGGCTGGGGGGTCCCGGCAATCCTCCCGGCGGCGGTCTCCCTCCCCGTCTCGCCGTCGGGACCGGTCTCCATCTCCCCGGCAGTAGTCCCTCTCCGCCGTCACCGCCGCCCCGGCCACCCGCCGCTACCAACCCCCCCCACTCCCAAGCTTCGTTCCCGCCGCCCAATGGGGGAAACGGGAACCGGGGGCGCCTGGGCGCCAAGAAGAAGAAGAAGAAGGGACCCCCCGCCCCCCGGCAGCCGCTCCCTTCGCCGGCGCGGCAGCCCCACCTCCGGGCTCCACTCCCGCCTCGGACGGTCCGCCGTGCTTCAACTGCCTGTCCGGGCACTTCCAGGTGGCCTGCCCCAACCCTCCGCGGTGCTACCTCTGCAAGGACGCCGGACACCCCGCGATTCTCTGCCCGGACCGCCCGGTGACGGAGGAGATCATGATGTACGGGCATGGCATCGAGGACATGGGCTTCTTCCACATCGAGGTCCCAGAGATTCCCCCTCCCTCCCCTCGCTCCTGGCTCTCGTGACTGTCGCTGGCGAGGCCGTCGCCACCCCGGAGCTGATTGATGCTGAGCTCAACCACTTGTGCAGATGCACGTGGGATTGGCAGGTGACCTCCACTGCTGCCAACACCTTCACGGTGATCTTCCCCGACGCTCTGAGCATGGGCTTCTGTACCCGCAGCGACAACATCACCTTGGCCCTCAACGGGATTGTGGTGAACATCTCAGAGCCGAAGTGGGATCCCAAGGCCGTGGCGGTCCTCGACACGGCTTGGCTCCTCATCGCCGGCCTACCGGACGTGGCCCGGTCTGAGCGAATCATTCGCAGTATGTCCAAGATCCTGGGCAAGGTGGTGGTGGTCGACGAGCTCTCTCTTCGCAAGGAGGAGGAGGTCCGGGTCAAGGTGAAGTGCCTGGACTCCTCCAAGCTCCACGCCACAATTCGGGTCTTCTTCAACGACGACGGCTACGACCTCAAGATCTGCCCCAAGCCTCCGAACCACATCGGCCGCCCCGCTTCATCGACGACAGCCACCTGGGGGGCGGCCCGGCCGACGCCGACGACTCCCGCCACAGCCGGTCCCGCCACTCACGCCTCGAGGACCCTGAGGATGACGAGGACTTGTTTGAGCACTCCCGCTCCCCATCCCGCGAGCCCATCAACCTGCCTTCGGGCCGTGGCGGCTCAGGGGCGGGTCGCACCCGCGTGTCGGCCGCTGACCTCGCGGTGGCGCTCCACCTGGCCTCCACGCCGGTCGCGCCCCCTTCGCCTCCGTCCGAGTCGGCAGTGACATCTCCAGTGTGGGCCTGCTCGTCATGCCGCCTTCGTCGCCGCGCTCCCCCTCCGCCGACTCCGCCCTTCGCGCCTCGCCGTCGGTCCCGGACCCCCCGCCCCCCTGGTTCGACCTCCCCGGTCCCCACGGGTGGTGGCGGGTGCGCCCCCGTCGGCGCGCCGGCTCCGTCCCTCCCACCCGCGGGCGTTGCGGCTGGCGACATCCTGGAGCTCGTCACCCCGCTCCCCTCGCTGGTGGCCCCCGACGCTCACCTCGCTCCGCCTACCTCCCCGACCGCGACGGTGGCCGTGGTCGTGACCATTCCGACCTCCGCCCACTCTCCGCCGACGGTGGCGTACGCCAGGCGGCCCCGCTCCACATCGACGCCGGTGACGGCGTCCCGCCGCAGCGCCCGCCTCGATGTGACTCGTCCGGCGGACTCCCCGGCTCCGTCCATCACTGAGCGTGTGGAGCTCCGGGCGGCGGTCCGGAACCTCGAGTCAGGTGTGGATCCTGTCCCCCCCAGTTCTTCCAGTTGTTCCTTTTCCGCGCTTGAGGCTGTCCCTCTTGGCCACCTCGCCAAGGTGGCCACTAACTCGGCCATCGTTTTCAGAGGGGAGGTTGGTCCCCCCTTAGAACAGATCGCGGCCATTAGGGCTCGCGAGATCTTAGATGGCAAGCTGGCTGAGACTCGGGCGCGCTTGCTCCGGCCTACCGAGGATTCGACCGCGACCCCCGCGGGTCTGGTCCCTCCGGTGGCCGACGGAGTGATCCGGGGCCGCACCCGCTCTCGCACTACTGCTCTCCGTGCGCAAAGCGCCTCCCGTGTCCTGGGGTCAAGCAGCCCCCCTTTGGGGGCTTAGATGCGGGCCCTTTTCTGGAACATCCGCGGCTTCGGCCATGATGGCCGCCGCTGCCAACTCATCAAATACATGCGAGACGAACACATCGACATCATTGCCATCCAGGAAACCACGCGCACTGAGTTCTCCCTCCACGAGCTCGAGTGTCTTAGTTCTCACCTCTTCGCTTGGCATTGGCTCCCTTCTAGTGGGACCACAGGCCACTCCGGCGGCATCCTGTTAGGGGTAAAGGATGCCACCTTTGAGGTTGGTGGCATGGACCGAGGTGAATTCTTCGTTAGTATGGAGATCTTCGAGCGGGCTCTCAACTTCAAATGGCAGGTCGTGATTGTCTACGGTCCGGCGGACCATAACCGCTCCCCGGCCTTCTTGGAGGAGCTTCATCTGAAGATCTCCAACTCCCTCCTCCTAGTTGTTGTGGGCGGAGACTTTGACCTCATCCGATCCTCGGATGAGAAGAATAATGACCGGATTAACCTCCCCCGGATGCAGTTATTCAATGACTGGATCGCGGAGCTGGGTCTGCGTGAGCTGGATCGGACGGGTGCCAGGTTCACTTGGACAAACTGTCAGGCTGACCCGACACGATCCGTCTTGGATCGCGTCCTCGTTTCCCCAGAATGGGAATTATGTTGCCCCCTGGCCTCGCTTCGGGCGATTACCCGGATTGGATCTGACCATGTCCCCCTCCTCTCCACCGCCGACGAGCGCCCCCCCACCCCGCCGCGTTTTCGGTTTGAGCTCTTCTGGCTCAACCAGGGCGGTTTCCGGGCGGCGGTCGCAGCTCGCTGGATCTCTGGCCGCTCTTCCCCTCATCGCGCCATGTCTGCGGTTGACTCGTGGCACTTCTGTGCCAAGCTTGCCCGCCAATTCATGAAGGGTTGGGGTGCCAACCTTGGTCGGGATCTCCGGGAGCGAAAAAAGGCCCTCCTGCTGGCTATCCAAGCTCTGGACGCCCGTGCTGACACGTCCGGAATCTCCCCAGATGAGTGGATGTTGCGATATGACCTTGAAGACCAGCTCTCAACCATCTACACTGATGAAGAGGCCTACTGCGTTTTCGTGGTACCCAGCGATGGGTACTTCGGGGTGATGCCAACACCGCCTATTTCCAGGCGGTGGCGAACGGCCGCTGGCGCCGAAACTCCATCCACTGCCTTTGGGATGGAGATACGCCTCTCGTTCGCCCCTCGGCCATCCGCGCCCATGTAGATGGCTTCTATAAAGCCCTATTTACCCCCACCCCTCGGGGTGGGGCTAGTCTCGCCCCCGACATTTGGTCGGGTGCTCAATTGGTCTCTGATGCGGCCAATGCTGCTTTAGTGGCCCCCTTTGCCGAGGACGAGGTTCTCGCGGCTATTAAAGGGATGAACCCCTCCTCGGCTCCGGGACCGGATGGTTTGCCCGTAACGTTCTTTAAGACGTTCTGTCCGACCATCAAGCCGGAGGTCATGGCCCTGTTTGAGGAATTCTACTCGGGCGCTATGGATCTTGGGCTTCTCAACTATGGCATTGTGACCCTCATCCCGAAGGTCCCGGGCGCCTCCGACATCCGCCAGTTTCGGCCAATCACAGTGATTAATGTGATATTTCGGATCCTGGCCAAAGGGTGACCCTGCTTGCTGACGCGATTACCCACCCGAACCAATCCGCCTTCATACAAGGACGATTTATTTTGGATGGGGTTTTGGTTTTCCACGAAGTCCTCCATGAGGTCCGGATGAAACACCATCGGGCGGTCTTTTTGAAGCTAGACTTCCACAAGGAATACGACACGGTCCACTGGCCCTTCTTGCGGGAAGTGTTGCTTCGCAAGGGCTTCGACGACCGGTGGGTGACTAGGGTCATGCAACTTGTCTCCTGTGGCCGGACCGCTGTGAACATCAACGGGGACATCGGGCCCTACTTCCCCACCCTCTGTGGGGTTCGCCAGGGTGACCCTTTCTCGCCGTTCCTGTTCAACATGGTGGTTGATGCCCTCGCATCCATCCTTGATAAGGCCAAGGATGCTGGCCATATTCGCGGCATCGTCCCCCACCTAGTCGGAGGGGGAGGGGTCTCCCTCCTCCAATATGCGGATGATACCATTATTATGGTGGAGGGCTCCGTCCAAGACATTGCTAACCTGAAGTTCCTCCTCCTGTGCTTCCAACAGATGTCGGGTCTAACCATCAACTTCGATAAGAGTGAAGTGATGGTTCTCGGGTTCCCCTCGGAGGAAGCACAGGCCATAGCGGACCGGCTTAATTGTCGGTTGGGTTCTTTCCCCACGACATACCTGGGGATCCCCATTAGTGACTCGCGCTTCACCGTGGCGGACCTCCGCCCCACGGTGACCCGTATGCAACATCGCGTTGAACCCTGGAAAGGGCGTTGGTTGTCGAAGGCTGCTCGCGTGATCCTTATCAACTCTTCGCTTGCTAGCCTTCTGTGGTTCCTCATGAGCTTCTATAGCCTCCATGAGACCCTCCATCAGGAGATCGCCAAGTACCAATCCAGATTCTTCTGGGCTGGGGAGGGGGATAAACAGAAGTACCATATGGTTAGCTGGCCCGATATCTGCAAACCCAAGGACCAGGGAGGTCTTGGGATCCTGTCCTCCCGCCGCATGAACATAGCCCTCTTGACTCGTTGGCTCTGGCACATTGCTAATGGCGATGGAGGTCTTGGGATCCTGTCCTCCCGCCGCATGAACATAGCCCTCTTGACTCGTTGGCTCTGGCACATTGCTAATGGCGATG
Organism: Triticum monococcum; assembly: GCA_034509565.1. Classification (NCBI taxonomy): domain Eukaryota; kingdom Viridiplantae; phylum Streptophyta; class Magnoliopsida; order Poales; family Poaceae; genus Triticum; species Triticum monococcum. The sequence continues at coordinate 355,306,046 of CM067845.1, read as the reverse complement.
GAGGTCTCTGGCTCATCATCATCCAGAACAAGTATCTCCGGGACATCCCCTTGCATTCTGTCAGCGCTCGGGCGGCTCCCAGTTTTGGCAGGCCGTCGTCCAGCTGCTTCCTGTGCTTCGCATTGGCACATCCATCGCGGTTGGTACCGGGTCCTTGACCCTGTTCTGGTTTGATCGGTGGATTGGCGACTCCCCCTTGGCCGCACGATTTCCGGAGCTCTTCGCTATTGCAGTTGACCCTCGTGTCTCTGTTGAGACGGCCCTTATTGACTTAGGGCGCCTCGCTTTCCACCACCCCTTTGGCCCCCCTGAGGTTGCTGCTTGGGACGCCTTAATGCAGGACATCGCCCTCCTCCCTATGGACGGCGTTGGCACCCCGGATATCACCTCTTGGCGGCTTGAGCCCTCCGGCTGCTTCTCCACCAAATCCCTCTACACGGCCATCGCCCCCTCGACGGCCCCCGAGCCCTTTAGTTTGATTTGGGATATCCGCTTGCCCCTGAAGATCGGAATCTTCCTGTGGCAATGGATTCGCGGCCGCCTCCCGTCCGGCGTGGAGGTCCTTAAGCGTAATGGACCTGGGAACGGGATGCACCCCTTGTGCGACACGGTGGAGGATGCTAACCACATCTTCTTCTCGTGCTCTACGGCTCAGTTCCTTTGGTCCTGTTTCCGCAAGACGGTTGGGGGCCAGTGGTGTAACACCAACTTCCCTGACCTGCTTGCGGAAATCCACGCCTCCCCCCCCCCCCCCGCTACCGCCACATCAGATGGCTCTGCGTTGGGGTCCTTGCCTGGACGCTCTGGACCGTTCGCAATAAGCTTGTCATTCAGAAGGTCCCTCTTCGACGCGCTACTGACGCCATCTTTAAAATGTGTGGATACTTGCAGCTCTGGCGGCCGCTTAGCCGCCTCCAGGATCGGGACGTCATCAACAACCTCATCGCCGACCTTCGTTCGATGGCCTTCCGCTTGGCGCCCCCGCTCCCCCCGCCACCCCCGGAGCCCGACTAGATGCTTTGCCGCACCTCGCGTGTGCGTGCTTTTTGTCTTTTTCAGGGCTTGTTGAGCCGTGCCCTCAGCATTAACCCTATTTGACTTCGTGTGTGTGCTAGACCTCTGTGTGTGTGTGTGTTGTTGAACCTTGTTGGATGTTTGGCTTGGGCAGTTGCTTTATCTATAAAGCGGGGCGAAAGCCTTTTTCGGTAAACTAACATTGCTAATATGAAGTAATAGAGCATATATTACGATAACCCGAGTTTGCCATGCTTTTTTGTACTCTTGCTTACCATCATAAAGGAGTCTAGTCTTAACAATGTATGTATACATAGGTCCTGTCAAAAAAAGATCAACAACAATACTGGAGCCACACTGAAGAAGGATATAATTTTGTTACAGTTGACCAATTCTGTGATAAGTTTAAAGCATCTCAAAGTGGTCAGAATCTTGCTGGGGAGCTTTTAAGGCCATATGACGAATCAAAAGGACATAAGAATGCCTTGTCCTTCAGTATCTACTCGTTATCGAAGTGGGATCTCGTCAAAGCATGTTTTGCAAGGGAGCTCCTTCTTATGAAAAGGAATGCCTTCCTCTACATAACAAAAACCATTCAGGTAAGCATGTCGAAGCTATATGTTGGGGGGGGGGGGGGGGGATGTGATTGATGCATGGACATTTTTTGTGCCTAGTTTTACAATGCTATCTTGAATGTCACATGCTAGGTGTTTATGAGTGTGAAATGTGTTCTAGTCTTGTGCCTAGTTTTACAATGCTATCTTGAATGTCACATGCTAGGTGTTTATGAGTGTGAAATGTGTTATAGTCTATAAATGCACAATCCTAGGTATGCTCAATTCTTCTAGTCTGTTCTAGACTATGTCCTTAACACAGGCTACATGGACTACACACTGAGAACATTGAACTCACGGACCATTTAGAAGTCTAGAGCAGGAACTTGCCCAGCATGTCAGCATCTTATTCTGCATTCAGTTCCTACTCAGTGTATTTGAGGACTTCAAATACTTTTGTGCTTATATCATAACCTAAACTACAGTGCCACAGCTACAGTATTTTTGGTTAAAGTATCTTTTACAGCTTTCAGTTTTTTTGGGTAACTGGCAGGAGCTCTGCTGATGCATTATAGATTAGGAGTAGAAAGTTTGTACAGGTGCAATCGCATGAGAGCAAATAAAAAGGACCAGTCACTAAACAAGGACCAGCTTGATTTATAAAAATGGATGGAATTTACAGCTATGTCATGTTGCACTTTTCTCAACATGACCACCATAAACTAGCATATTTTCTCAACATGTTTCATATTTTTGCTGCAGCTTGGACTAATTGCTGCTGTTACTGGGACAGTATTTCTGCGCACACATATGGGTGCTGACAGAATTCATGCTAACTATTATATGAGTTCACTCTTCTATGCGCTTCTGCTGCTGATGGTGAATGGATTCCCTGAGCTGGCCATGGCAATTAACAGACTGCCAGTCTTCTACAAACAGAGAGACTACTACTTCTATCCTGCATGGGCTTATGCAATACCATCTTTTATACTAAAGATTCCACTCTCTTTAGTCGAGTCAGTAGCCTGGACATCAATATCCTACTACCTGATTGGCTATACCCCAGAAGCAACTAGGTAAAGCGATGCTGTTGTAGAAACTAATTAACTAGTGGGAAGGAAGCACTAATTCAACCACATCAACATTTTCTCTAATTCAGTATCACCATTCATCCATTCTGAGTCATTCAGATGTTGAGTATAACCCAAGTGAAAAGAGTACAAGTAAAACCTTGTTTATACTGGTTTTGCACTGATCTGGTGTACTGAAGTCAAACATCATATTCGCTTATCTAACACTATATTTACTTCTCTTTTATTGTTTCCGCAAAACCTAGGTTTTCAGGTGCAATCTTTTGTGTTAACATGCACGATTCGTGTGTTTAGGTTTTTCTCTCAGCTCCTCGTCCTCTTCCTCATCCACACAGTAACATTATCACAGTTCCGGTGTGTCGCCTCATACTGTCAAACGATGGTGGTTACTTCAATCGGTGGCACAATGATATTTCTAGTCATGCTTCTGTTTGGAGGTTTCATAATTCCTCGCCGTAAGACACTCCCTTATTTTCATAAACTTTGTGTTGCTAACAAGTGATGAGTCATAATTTATTGCAAATGTATGTCCTCCGCTAACATTTTCAGTGCCACATTTCTACAGCACTTCTGCCTAATTGGCTAAAATGGGGATTTTGGCTATCTCCATTGTCTTACGGTGAGATAGGCTTAACTGGAAATGAGTTTTTGGCACCAAGATGGTTAAAGGTACACTTTGGCATACCAAGTAGTACCTTCCTTCGGAAATAAGTGGCATGGTTTTAGATCAAATTTGAACTAAAACCACGCCACTTATTTCTGAAAGGAGGGAGTATTAATTAATTGTAAAAACATGTAATCCTAAACTATACTAAAAATTTCTGTGTTGATAGATCACGTTATCTGGTGTAACACTCGGAAGGAGGATACTAATGGATCAAGGGCTAGACTTCTCCAGCTACTTCTACTGGATCTCAGTTGGAGCATTGATTGGGTTTACTTTGTTATTCAATGTAGGCTTTGCCATCGGCTTGACCATTAAAAACAGTAAGCATCACATGAATTGTGAACTCAGTCTAAAATGTAGTATCTCATCCGGAGAAGAAACGAGATCACATGAATTGTGAACTCAGTCAAGCATATGCTGGAGAAAAAGTTAACATCGCAATGGAGCAAAAATACTTACATTCAGAAAAACATTCTGTTTGCTCTTGTTAGAAATGTCATCTGCTCTAATCTCCTTTGAACATCTCAGTTCCAGGATCTTCTCGTGCTATCATCTCTCGCAATAATCTTGCCACATTTAGTGGAAGAAACCAAGATAAGGATCCAGAAAATGGGATGCCTAACTTACAAGCAGAAACTGCTTTGACACCTAATAGGACTGGTTAGTTGAATTCTACATGATGCAACTAAACATAACTTATGCTGTTGATGGAATACAATCAAGATTAAACTTATCAAAAACTGAATCATGTGCAGGGAGGATGGTATTGCCTTTCACACCCCTTACAATATCATTCCAAGACGTCAACTACTATGTAGACACCCCCGCCGTAATGCTCATGTAGCTCGAACATCTATGAACACATGACCGGGGAGCTTAAAGCCATAGCAAGGGCTGATAACTACTCCCTCCGTCCCATAATATAAGAGCGTTTTTTATACTAGTGTAGTGTCAAAAGCGCTCTTATATTATGGGACGGAGGGAGTAATATCTAAGTATTTTCTCGTTGCAGGAAATGAGGGAGCATGGTTATATGAAAAGAAAACTACAACTACTGCACAATATCACAGGAGCATTTCAGCCAGGGATTCTCTCGGCGCTTATGGGGGTTACTGGAGCGGGAAAAACAACACTCCTTGATGTTCTTGCTGGAAGGAAAACGGGTGGTGTTATTGAAGGGGATATAAGGATAGGAGGTTATCCTAAGATCCAGCAAACTTTTGCTAGGATATCAGGCTACTGTGAACAGATTGATGTTCATTCCCCACAAATCACAGTGGGTGAATCAGTTGCATATTCAGCCTGGTTGCGCCTTCCACCAGAAATTGATTCAAAAGCAAGAAATGTGAGATATATCTGTCTCTCTTGATAATACAATATGGTATATTTGTTGCTGTAACGAAACAAGAGCTACAAATGCACAAACATATATGATTATTTTTTATAAGCGTAGGGTACAGGGTTGACATACTTGTATTCAAGCCTCCTAGGTGCTAAGAACAGTTGAAATGAAACTGTGAGCTCACCCGTGTTCCTTTCCCTTGCAGGAGTTTGTCAATGAAGTTCTTGAAACAATTGAGTTAGATGAAATTAGAGATTCTTTGGTTGGAATATCAGGGGTAAATGGACTATCGACAGAGCAACGGAAACGGCTCACTATTGCAGTCGAGCTTGTGTCTAACCCTTCAATCATATTCATGGATGAGCCAACATCAGGCTTGGATGCAAGGGCAGCTGCTATTGTCATGCGTGCAGTCAAGAATGTTGCCGATACAGGTCGAACAGTTGTGTGCACCATTCACCAACCAAGTATCGATATATTTGAGGCATTTGATGAGGTAATTACTTTTCATATATATACTTCTGACCTTGTTCAAGATTCTCTCTCTAGGCGCCAAGACATGAGTGTATTAAATAATACTCCGTAATTTTCAAGGCGTAAAAAAAAATCTAATACAGATTTATCATATACGGGCATGATTATATTGAAGAAGTATGTCAGAAGTTTTCATTCAATCGAACATGAATTACTGAGTGTTGCTACCTCAGCTTGAAATTATAAAGCCAATTCCTGACATTAACCATCAGACATGGAACGAATTGCATGCTACTCCCTCCGTCCCACGATATAAGACGTTTTTGCAGTTTAATATGAACTGCAAAAACGTCTTATATTATGGGACAGAGGTAGTACCTCAGATAGAACCCTTAACACTTTATCTACCGGATCTGAAATCAGGCCACACTAACAGGCTACTTAAAGGATCCCAAATTAAGTCCAAGACAGAGTCTACCTCATCTAAGTTTTTGAGAAGCTAACAGTAATTTTCTGACTTTTTTGAAAAGAATGACATGGAACTCTGTTGTATTATTAACAAGCATGCTGTTCAAATGAGCTGACACATTCATTTATGGGGTACAAATTCCCAGATTAATTGGAGAAAAGGAAAACATATGTATCTTTGTTGGGTTTCTGACATGGAACTCGGTTGTATTATTAACACTTATCTTGGTTGGGTTTAACAGTACCACTTAAGTAGATGTATATGATAACAGCTGCATACGTTCTCATTTATAAGTATTGAAGTTCTGTATCGAAGGCAATTCTACTTTTAAATATACATGTGTGTATTTTCTAATGTATAATTGTCGGGCAATTCAACTAAACCCTAGTTCCCTGTGATTTTGTGTACATTATTGATCATAAATTCCTTAACCAGAATAATTCATATAAAAGTGTCGTAATATATATGTAGTTGATGCTGATGAAAAGGGGTGGAGAGTTGACCTATGCTGGGCCAGTTGGGCACCATTCATGTGAGGTCATCAAATATTTCCAGGTAATTAGTGATTTCAACTCGTCCTTGCACAAAAAGACTAAGTAAATGTGCATATGATTTACATCACCCATTTATAGTATTGATATAAGTTAGTTTAAACCTATCGTTTTCAGTAAACAAAACCTAACAATATTTTGTTTTCATCCTTTTCTGTATTTTTAAGGAGTTGTGTTTTTTGTTAACTGAAAAATCAAGAAGTTACATATTCTTCTGAATCCTCATGATTTGCACTCTATGTAGCACTTGAAGGGGTGAGCAATATTAATATAGTTGCACTATATTTTGATTAGAAGAGGCTATACTCAATTCACCACCAAGTCCGCCACCTGACTTTTCTCCCAGTTGCTGTGATGTACAAACTGATGATATTTTTTCTTTATTCTTTCTAGGCAATACCTGGGGTTCCCAGGATCAAGGACAAGTATAACCCATCAACATGGATGCTAGAAGTTACTTCCACATCTATGGAAGTTCAACTGGGAGCAGATTTTGCACAAATGTACAGGGAATCATCAATGTGGAAGTAAGTTTTGAAAAACCAGCTCAGTCAGCAATAGTGTCATCTTAATTATAATCATTACCCTGTCGATTATGCAAAGAAAAGTTGCATGTCAAACAGAACGTAGTGCTTCCAGCCGAGAAATTGGATCTTTTGCCCCATTTTACTTCTCCATAAGATCATTTGCCCCCCCCCCCCCCTGAGAGGCTACCGGGTGGGGCCCGGGGCCACCGTCATTGAGACAATCACAGGGCAAATCATCCAATCCCCCGCTTCCAGCCTTCCACAGTACTTTGAGAAAAACAAAAATAGGCATGTGGGTCTCGAAGTTTGACCAGAACAGAATATAAGCATGGGTCACCATACCATGCTTAAAAGAGCTCTCATTTAGTCTTCAAATTTATCTTAACATTATATTTGTGCTAACCAGTATGTAAATTTGGTGCTCAAAGGGACAAGGACATGGTGGTAAAGCGGTTAAGCACACCAGTTCCAGGTACAACCGACCTCCATTTCGCGACACAGTTTCCACAGAAGTTTCGGGAGCAATTCAAAGCTTGCCTCTGGAAACAGTGTTTGTCGTATTGGAGAACCCCTTCCTACAACCTGGTGCGATTTGTGTTCATAACATTCTCCTGCATTTTCTTTGGTGCACTGTTCTGGCAGCAAGGCAACATCAACCACATGTATGTAAACCATCTCTTGATTATGTATCTTAACTCATGCATATATGGTGGAAGCATATGATTTAAGTTGCTTGTTTTGTTTGAGGGTAGAAACGACCAGCAAAGTCTCTTCACCATATTGGGGTGCATGTATGGAATCGCTCTGTTCACTGGCATCAACAGCTGTCAATCGGTGATGCCATTTATCTCCATTGAGCGTTCTGTCGTTTACAGGGAGAGATTTGCAGGGATGTACTCTCCTTGGGCCTACTCTTTTGCGCAGGTCCTATTAATCACATGAAGATTTTTCAGATTGATTATATCAGTATACTATATGCAGACATTGACTTATCCTTTTTATGGAGATAGGTTGCCATGGAGATACCTTATGTGCTGATGCAGGTAGTGTTGTTCATGTTGATAGCATATCCAATGATAGGGTACGCGTGGACAGCAGCTAAGTTCTTTTGGTTCATGTACACCATGGTGTGCACACTGCTCTGCTTTGTCTACATGGGAATGGTGGTGGTATCGTTCACCCCCAACATCCAAGTTGCATCTGTACTTTCATCTATGTTCTACACCCTACAAAACCTCATGTCCGGCTTCATCGTGCCTGCGCCTGTAAGTGAACCCACCTAAACTCTATTATATATACCATTACAATTCGAGATACAAAATATGGTGCTTAAAAAGACTTCATAAACATATGGCAGCAAATACCGAGATGGTGGATATGGTTCTACTACGTCTCCCCAATGTCGTGGGCTCTAAGGGTCTTATTCACCACGCAGTTCGGGGATTACGACGACATGATGATCGACGTATTTGGAGAGACCAAATCGGTCCCAGCATTCATGAAGGACTACTTTGGTTTTCGGCGTGATCTGCTGCCGCTGGCGGCTGTTGTTCTGGCGGCATTCCCCATCCTTCTTGCCGTTCTCTTCGGTTACAACATCTCAAAGCTCAATTTCCAAAGGCGATAGACACACATGTATTCATCAAAGTAGTAAAACAGTAGCACGGTATAGAAAAGATATTGCTTACGCGCGCGCCCACACACACGTATCTCTGCGTACTATAAAATTTAAAGCCTGAGTTTGCTTACCCACAAGAAAAGGCCAGTGTATGTATTTTTGTGTAAGTGACACATAGTGCAACAGAATTCCAGTGGTACCTAGTATTTGAGAATATTGTCGTTGGCAGAGGCTCTTAAGCACTTTGACAGTAGCCTGTCTCGTTTGTTATTACTGTAAATAAATTTGTAATTACAGAGGCTCTTAGGCACTTTCAGTCTTGCAGTAATGAAATACCGCAACGCGCAACCCAGACAGTTTTCACTAGCAGAATAGAATTGTATCAGCTACTCTGCAAAGTTTTTTACTGAACCTATTATCAACCATAAAGTTTGAGCTTCAATGCATCAAAGGGGTTGAGATCTCTGCAGTACCGTGCTGTAGTGCGGATCACATATGGGGCTGGGTCCCACATGGCAGTGACTGTACTGCACCCTACAGTCCTATAGAGGATCCTAACCTGCATCAAAGATGTGTGGTGACTAGTCAAAATATCAAAGAATTAGCATCAGGTGCTCTACATATAAATATGGTTCAGTATATGCATGGCTTGCTTCTCCGTATGTCCGTATTGGTTTTTCAGTCAGCTTACAACTTCTGGTTCTTTAGAATGAGTTAACTGAGCAAAACCACATGTATTCTGTAGGGGTGCACCGCCAAGTGCTGGAATTTTGTCTATTTTGGGCCTAGCCCAATAGCAGTTTCAGAAATTCCTAATAAATCCTAAAGGCCCACTTAGTCCATTTGTGCAAGGCAAGGGATACTACTAAAGTTTAGTCCCACATTGCTAGTTGAGTGGGAGTTGAACCTCCTTATAAGGGAGGTTCTTTCCCCACTTGTATGAGCATGAGAACAAGAGGGACATTCATGCGTGCTCCTCCTCCGCCACCCGCCTCGCCACGCCACGCCTCGTCACGACGCGCCGCGCCGCGTCGTGCGGGAATGAGCCGAGCTGATGTCTAAATTTTTGCCACGCACTACGAGTATACGAAAGGTCACACGGAAGCTGAAAAGATTTTTGCGAAAGAGGAGTTCGAATACGAACGGTGCAGCTCGGCGGCTGCTGGCTGTTCGCTTCATCTTCGTCTCTTCGTTTCGTCTCCCGTCGCTGCCCTCTCGCCTCCTTCTCTTGCGCCTATAAAAGGGAGGTCGCTCCTCCCAGAAAAGACGCACCAGAACCTCTTCCTCCTCTCGCCACAAGTTCCTGAGCACTGCGCTGCTGCTACGATCTTCCCCATCCCGGCTTGCGTCGTGCACCGCAGGTCGGGACAGTAGGCCTACGAAACCGCACATTTTGAGTCCTGTACGGGAGAAGGGTGATAAGGTTTTTGGGAGCGCTCAACGCGACTACTGGCTGCTTCATCACGGACGATCCGATCGCCGACGACTACTTCCCTGACGACGACTTCTTCCCCGACGTTCACGACCTCCTCGACGACATGGCAGGCGAGGACACCGACCCCAAGTCCAGCACTTCTACTGCTGCTGTCCGTACGTGTTCTTACTCTTTCTATTAGATGTCATGACACAGTTCTTTGCTCTACTTTCCGTCCTACATGTGTTAGGTTCTACTTCATATATGCAACTTCATCTAGTGTCTGTTCTAGATGTGTTTAGTTCAAGTTCATATATGCAGATGCTATTTACCTTCTCTCTGTCCGAACACATAAATTGTTTTATCTCTACTATATTATTCATGCTTTATCTAGTAATTCTGTTAATAAAATCATCCGGTAAATTGCTCATATTTCCAATAATCCAAAAACCTTATTATAGGCAATTTACCCCAAGTGGTTTTGCTGCTTCCATGAGACCTCCTATGTTTGAGGGTATCCACTATAAGAGGTGGCGCGTGAGAGCAGTCTTGTGGTTTCAAACCATGAGTTGCTATGACGCCACGCTTGGCAAGCCTGAAGGGGAGCTTGATGCCCAACAGGAACAAGCGTTTCAGAAAATGGATACTCTGTTTAAGGCTGCTCTCTTGAGTGTTCTTGGTGAGAATATAGTTGATGCTTATGCGTCAATTGATAATGGAAAAGATATGTGGGACGCACTCGAGGCCAAGTTTGGGGTCTCGGATGCAGGCACTGAGCTGTACATCATGGAGCAATTCTATGATTACGGGATGACTGAAGAGCGCTCCATGGTTGAGCAAGCTCATGAGATACAGTCATTTGCTAGAGAACTTGAGCACTTCAATTGTATGCTACCGGACAAGTTTGTTGCCGGAGGTATCATCACTAAGCTTCATCCTTCGTGGAGGAACTTTGCTACCTTACTGAAGCATAAGAGGCAGGAGTTTTCTGTTCCAGATCTCATTGGCACTCTTGATGTGGAAGAAAAGGCGAGAGCAAAGGACACACGTGCTCGAGGTATTGAGGGAGGATCTAGTGCCAATGTGATACAAAAGCAGAACTTCCAGCCCAACAAGTTCAAGAACAAGGGCAAGTTTGATGGTAAAGCAAAGTTTGATGGGAAGAACAAGGCTGTTCAGCACAAGAACTTCAAGAAGAAGAATGACAAGAAGAAAGGTGTCTGTCATGTGTGTGGGGATCCTGATCATTGGGCTCCTAGTTGCCCTAATCGCTATGACAAGCGTCATCCTGGGAAAGGCAGCAAGGCCGCTAATGTTGTCATTGGAGACATTGATATGAAGGATGCTGGGTATGGTATATTTCCCACTATTCTTTCAGTATGTCATTCTCCTGATTGATTGATTGACACGGGTGCTAATGTGCATGTATGCGGTGATATTTCCATGTTTTCGTCTTATCAGACTACAGGGACTTCACCCGTGCTGATGGGCAACGGTTCAAGTGCTTCTGTTCGTGGTGTTGGCACGGTCGATCTGAAGTTTACTTCGGGGAAGATCGTGCGGCTGAAGAACGTGCATTATGTCCCCTCCGTCAATAAAAATCTTGTTAGCGGATCCCTTCTGTGTAGAGATGGCTACAAGCTTGTCTTTGAGTCGAATAAATTTGTAATATCCAAGTATGGAACCTTTGTTGGTAAAGGCTATGAGTCAGGAGGCCTGTTTCGTTTATCCTTATCAGACGTTTGCAATAAAGTTGTTAATCATGTTTGCAACAATAGTGAATCAAATGTGTGGCATTCATGTCTTTGTCATGTTAACTTTGGTTGCATGTCGCGACTAGCAAAGTTGAACTTAATTCCTAGTTTCACCACTGTCAAGGGATCTAAGTGTCAAGTGTGTGTGTGCAAGCTAAGCAACCTCGTAAGTCTCACAAGACTGCGGAAACGAGAAATCTTGCACCACTAGAGCTCATACATTCAGATCTATGTGAAATGAATGGCGTTTTGACAAAAGGTGGAAAGAAATATTTTATGACGTTAATTGATGACTCCACTAGATATTGTCGTGTGTATCTTCTAAAATCTAAGGATGAGGCTTTGAACTTTTTCAAGATCTATAAAGCTGAAGTGGAAAACCAACTTGATCAAAGAATCAAGAGGCTTAGGTCCGACCGTGGTGGAGAGTATTTTTCCAATGAATTTGATGCTTTTTGTGCGGAACATGGTATAATCCATGAGAGGACGCCTCCCTACTCACCTCAGTCAAATGGGGTGGCCGAAAGAAAGAACCGTACTCTAACTGATTTGGTTAACGCCATGTTAGACACATCGGGTCTCTCCAAGGCATGGTGGGGGGAGGCGATATTGACGGCATGTCATGTCCTAAACCGAGTTCACACAAAGAACAAAGAGATAACTCCATTCGAGGAATGGGAGAAGAAAATGTTAAAACTCTCTTATCCACGAACATGGGGTTGCTTGGCGAAAGTCGATGTTCCAATTCCAAAGAAGCGGAAGCTTGGACCAAAGACTGTGGATTGTGTTTTCCTGGGATATGCTTTTCATAGCATTGGCTATAGATTCTTGGTTATAAAATCTGAGGTACCTGACATGCATGTCGGTACGATCATGGAGTTGAATGATGCGACTTTCTTTGAAGATATCTTTCCCATGAAGGATATGGCTACCTCATCTAATCAGGAGATGCCCAGTTCATCGAATCAGGAACCAGTTACAATTACCGAACCTGCCATTTCGATGGAACACTTTGAAGGTCCTGTGGAGGAGAACAATGAAGTTCCTACTAGGAGCAAGAGACAGAGGACTGCAAAGTCCTTTGGTGATGATTTTCTTGTGTATCTCATAGATGACACTCCTAGTTCTATTTCAGAGGCCTATGCATCTGAAGATGCTGACTATTGGAAGGAAGCGGTTCGTAGCGAGATGGATTCCATCTTGGCAAATGAAACTTGGGAGATAACTGATCGTCCTTATGGGTGCAAACCTATAGGATGCAAATGGGTATTCAAGAAGAAGCTTAGGCCTGATGGTACTATTGAAAAGTACAAGGCTCGGCTCGTGGCAAAGGGTTATACCCAAAAGGAAGGTGAAGACTTCTTTGATACTTACTCACCTGTGGCTCGACTGACCACTATTCGGGTTCTATTTTCACTAGCTGCCTCACATGGTCTTCTCGTTCATCAAATGGATGTTAAGACTGCTTTCCTAAATGGAGAGTTGGACGAGGAAATTTATATGGAACAACTAGATGGGTTTGTACTAGATGGTCAGGAAGGAAAAGTGTGCAAGTTGCTAAAGTCTTTTTATGGACTCAAGCAAGCACCCAAATAGTGGCATGAGAAGTTTGAAAGAACTTTAACAGCTGCAGGCTTTGTTGTAAACGAAGCTGACAAATGTGTGTACTATCGCCATGGTGGGAGCGAGGGAGTTATCCTTTGCTTGTATGTTGATGACATACTGATTTTCGGAACAAATCTGAATGTTATTAAGGAGGTCAAGGATTTTCTGTCTCGTTGTTTTGAGATGAAGGATTTAGGAGTGGCTGATGTCATTCTAAACATCAAGTTGTTGAGAGACGATGATGGTGGGATTACATTGCTTCAATCTCACTATGTGGAAAAGATCTTGAGTAGCTTTGGCTATAGTGACTGCAAGCCCTCTCCAACACCATATGATGCTAGTGTGTTGCTTCGAAAGAATCGAAGAATTGCTAGAGACCAATGGGAGTATTCTCAGATTATTGGCTCGCTTATGTACTTAGCCAGTGCTACGAGACCTGACATCTCTTTTGCTGTTAGCAAACTGAGCCGGTTTGTCTCAAAACCAGGAGATGTGCATTGGAAAGCTCTAGAGAGAGTTTTGCGTTATTTGAAAGGCACTGTAAATTATGGAATTCACTACACCGGGCATCCAAAGGTGCTTGAAGGGTATAGTGACTCAAACTGGATCTCAGATGCTGATGAGATAAAGGCCACGAGCGGATATGTATTTACTCATGGAGGTGGCGCTGTTTCTTGGAAGTCTTGCAAGCAGACCATCTTAACGATGTCAACAATGGAAGCAGAACTCACAGCACTAGATATAGCTGCGGTCGAAGCAGATTGGCTTCGTCGGCTCTTGAATGACTTGCCGATTGTTGAGAAACCTGTACCGGGTATCCTTATGAACTGCGACAATCAAACTGTGATCACAAAAGTGCGCAGTTCAAAGGATAACATGAAGTCATCAAGACACGTTCAGAGAAGGTTAAAGTCTGCCAAGAAAATGAAAAACTCCGGAGTTATTGCATTGGATTATATCCAAACGTCTAAAAATCTGGAAGATCCTTTTACTAAGGGTCTATCACGTAATGTGATAGATAATGCATCGAGGGAGATGGGTATGAGATCCACAATATGAGTTGTTCACAGTGGTAACCTATTCTTTGTGATCGGAGATCCCGTGAATTAGATGTGGAAGACAAGATGTTGGTCAACTGAGAGGAGAGTATCCTTACTATTAACAATACCACTCCATGAAGATGCAATACTCTTCTAATCTGCATGGCAGGTTGATGTATATCTTAATGTGTTCTAAGTAGTTCTTTTAAGCAGAGATGTTGTCCTGCAGAACATCTTTTGAAGAACACACCTATATGAGTCTGATTGTTAAACGTCGCAATCTATGAGAGTAGGGTTCTCTCTAGTAAACTCATGAAAGGTCTCGGAGTATGACGCATAAGCTCCACCCGCGGGGAAGACCCACGGTAGCCACGTATCGGTCAATACTTTATGTCAAGCTAGATTCGCAGAAAACTTGCAGTTCAAGGCCCAGTCCACTATTCAAGTTGCTTACTAGTGTAGCATAGAGTTCTAGGTGGAAGTTCAACTTAACAGTCTCCACTGCATTACCGGTATATAAAACAGTGTTTTGGAACCAAAGGCAATTTCTGTGTGCCTCTGGGATCTGGTGGGGGATTGCTGGAATTTTATCTATTTTGGGCCTAGCCCAATAGCAGTTTCAGAAATTCCTAATAAATCCTAGAAGCCCACTTAGCCCATTTGTGCAAGACAAGGGATACTACTAAAGTTTAGTCCCACATTGCTAGTTGAGTGGGAGTTGGACCTCCTTATAAGGGAGGTTCTTTCCCCACTTGTATGAGCATGAGAACAAGAGGGACATTCACGCACGCTCCTCCTCCGCCACCCGCCTCGCCACGCCACGCCTCATCACGACGCGCCGCGGGTTGCGGGAATGAGCCGAGCCAATGTCTAAATTTGTGCCACGCACTACGGGTATACGAAAGGTCACACGGAAGCTGAAAAGATTTTTGCGAAAGAGGAGTTCGAATGCGAACGGTGCAGCTCATCGGCTGCTGGCTGTTCGCTTCATCTCCGTCTCTTTGTTTCGTCTCCCGTCGCTGCCCTCTCGCCTCCTTCTCTTGCGCCTATAAAAAGGAGGTCGCTCCTCCCAGAGAAGACGCACCAGAACCTCTTCCTCCTCTCGCCACAAGTTCCTGAGCACTGCGCTGCTGCTACGATCTTCCCCATCCCGGCTTGCGGCGTGCACCGCAGGTCGGGACAGTAGGCCTCCGAGACCGCACCTTTTGAGTCCTGTACAGGAGAAGGGTGATAAGGTTTTTGGGGAGCGCTCAACGCGACTACTGGCTGCTTCATCATGGACGATCCGGTCACCGACGACTACTTCCTCGACGACGACTTCTTCCCCGACGTCCACGACCTCCTCGACGACATGGCAGGCGAGGACACCGACCCCAAGTCCAGCACTTCTACTGCTGCTGTCCCGTACGTGTTCTTGCTTTTTTTTGTTAGATGTCATGACACAGTTCTTTGCTCTACTTTCCGTCCTACATGTGTTAGGTTCTACTTCATATATGCAACTTCATCTAGTGTCTGTTCTAGATGTGTTTAGTTCAAGTTCATATATGCAGATGCTATTTACCTTCTCTCTGTTCGAACGCATGACTTGTTTATCTCTACTATATTAGCCATGCTTTATCTAGTAATTCTGTTAATAAATTCATTCGGTAAATTGCTCATATTTCCAACACCAAGTGTGAGATCCGGTACCATGGCGAAGCTACGAACACTGTGGCCGCTAATTTGTTGACGGGCAACATCAAGAGAGAAGATGTCACACCTGCGGCGCACTGAGTAATGAGGTGGACCAAGAGCATCTAAAACTACAACCACAAGTATTAACTTTGTGTCCCCAAACGCTGGCATCCACGGGCAATGACCGGACAACACACAAATGCATCTAAACCGAATACTTAAATCCATATTAGCTCATGCAGCGTTGTACGTAGCTAAACACGGACACGTATCCTCTGATGTAGCTAACCCTACCTTTCCCTGCCTTTGGGTCGCTGACAAGTGGGCCCCATGCTTGGTGGGACCCATGTGTCAGTGTCTCAATGGCAGGTTAGCTAACGTCAGGGGATCCTCGTCCAGCTAAACACATGGCATCGTTGACATGCTCTACTAACTATGAATGATACAATGACCGGAGAAGTTCATCCATGATTGGCCTTGCCCTTGTCTTTACCCTTCCCGTCGTCCCTGCAGCAGTAGCAGTCGAAGACGAAGAACGGATAGAGGCGGACCTACTCACAACCTCGGAGTTGACCGATCCGCCGCCGTCCTCGCCTTTCTCCCCCATGGGGGGCAATCCGGCCAGGGCGCGGACCGCCCAGCTTTGGTCTTTTGCCATCGCTTTGACCGCCCTCCTCCGCCGCTTCTCGCCTATGTGGGCAAGGAGGGATTCGTCCTACGCTGCCTCGCGGGCTGCTGAAGCCTCCTCCAGATCGCGAGTTGTCGTGGCTGCCTGTGCCACGAGGGTTGCGGTAGCCGCCACCGCTAGAAGCTGCACACGAAGCCTTCCATGGCGGGCACGCCGCGCCTCCTTTTCGGATTCACGGCTGGTCATGGAGCCGTGATACATCTTCAACGTGTCTATAATTTTTGGTTGTTCCATCCTGTTATTAATCAATTTTGGATGTTTTACATGCATTTACTATCAACTTTATATCATTTTTGGGGACTAACCTATTGACATAGTGCCAAGTGCTAGTTGTTGTTTTGCTTGTTTTTTACTTTGTAGAATATCAATACCAAACGACGTCCAATCGCCACGAAACTTTTTGGACATTTTTTTTCTGGTGATAAGAGACCCTGGAAGCTTCTGGAGTAGATGAGAGAAGGCATGTGGGGCCCACTAGATACTGAAGGAAATATGCCCTAGGGGCAATAATAAAGTTGTTATTTTATATTTCCTTATTCATGATAAAGGTCTATTATTCATGCTAGAATTGTATTGATCGGAAACCTAAATACATGTGTGAATACATAAACAAATACCGTGTCCCTAGTGAGCCTCTACTAGACTAGCTTGTTGATCAAAGATGGTTAAGCTTTCCTAACCATGGACATGTGTTGTCATTTTATAATGGGACCGCATCATTAGGAGAATGATATGATGGACAAGACCCATCAGATAGCTTAGCATAATGATCGTTCAGTTTATTGCTATTGCTTTGTTCATGTCAAATACATATTCCTTCAACTATGAGATTATGCAACTCCCAGATACTGGAGGAATACCTTGTGTGCTATCAAACGTCACTCCGAGTATCAGAGAGGCATCTCTGGGCCCTCTCGGTAATACCCATCATAAGAAGCCTTGCAACAAAAGTGACTAATGAATTAGTTGCAAGATGATGTATTACAGAATGAGTAAAGATACTTGCCAGTAACGAGATTGAACTAGGTATGAAGATACCGACGGTCGAATCTCGGGCAAGTAACATACCGATGGATAAAGGGAATTACGTATGTTGTCATAACGGTTCGACCGATAGAGATCTTCATAGAATATGTAGGAGCCAATATGAGCATCCAGGTTCCGCTATTGGTTATTGACCCGAGAGGTGTATCGGTCATGTCTGCATAGTTCTCGAACTCGTAGGGTCCGCACGCTTAACGTTCGTTGACGATATAGTATTATATGAGTTATGTGATTTGGTGACCAAATGTTGTTCGGAGTCCCGGATGAGATCACGGACATGATAAGGAGTCTCGAAATGGTAAAGAGGTAAAGATTGATATATAGGACGATGGTATTCGGACACCAGAAGTGTTCCGGAGGGTACTGGGTACATATCGGGTCACCGGAAGGGGTTCCGGGCACCCTCGGCAAAAGATATGGGCCTTATGGGCCAAGAGGGGAAACACACCAGACACAAGGGGCTGGTGCTCCCCCCATATGGGCCAGCCTAAGTGGAGAGGGAAAAGGGGAGGAGGAAAGGAAAGAGAGGGAATAGGATTCCCCCTTCACTGCTAGGGAAAACCCTAGTAGTAGCGCGGGTTTTGAGGCTATCAGCAGCGCGGGCAGCCGCACTACTACTACGACGCTACAACTAACTGTTAGTAGTAGCGCGGTCTGTACCCGCGCTACTAATACTGACTATAACATCAACGCTTTTCCAAAACGCGCTACTAATAGTTAGCTGTAGCGCTTTCCTGGCCCCGCGCTATTGCTATATCTTTCATCATTTTCCCTCGCCTCCTACCCCGTTTTAGTTTCAATAACCTGCAATTTCCAGATTCTAGGTACTACTAGATATCAATTTCATAAAGCATTATAGGTATTGGGTAGTATTCCCTCCGTTCCAAATTACTCATTGTGGTTTTAGTTCAAATTTGAATTGAACTAAAACCACGACGAGTAATTTTAAACGGAGGGAGTACTAGATAACAATTTCATATATAGTCAACATGCATCCTCAAGCAGTACAAGGTGATATCGACGACGATCATCATATGTAGTTCTAGATGATATCGACGACGATCATCATATGTAATTCTAGATGATATAGCCACACACACATATGTAGTTCTAGATGATATCGACGACGATCATCATCCGCAAGCCTGGGCGGTGGGTGTTCCTGATAGTAATCAAGATGGCATGTCCAACACGAAGATTCTTGCCAACGAGGAATCTCTTCCACCCAACCGAGTTTAAGTGTGCGTGACCGTCTGTGTTCATGCGATAAGTACAGGTGGTGATGGAGCCCCTTCCGGTAAGGCGCAGTCCAGCTGAGCCTTCTTCGTCAGGCTCGATACCACAACTCATAGATAGGCTCTTTGGCAATTTCTAAATAAGAAAAACATATCAATTAATAAATAGCCTCGCACATACTTTTGCAAATATATTTCTATTAAGTATAGATTTCTACACTATCAAAAGACACGGCACTACACATTTGTACTAAGCATGAATTCTACTAATAAGTATATATGGATTATCTACACTATTAATAGTTCCTTGGATTCTACACTAATAAGCATGTGATCGGACTCTACACTAAAGCATATCATCGACTAGATTCCACACAACATATCATTGGACTCTACACTAAGCATATCATCGGTAATTTGCATTTGTAAGTATAACATACCATATCATGTCGATCGACCATGGTACTAGTCAGGCGGGTCATGAATGGCACCCCGACAAAGTCATCACGTGGCGGAATTATGTCCCATAGGTTGCACACCTCCTCCTCGCTCAGCCTCATTCTTTGAGCTATGATGGCTTCATGAAGTGGGTCCTCGTCATCTTCATCGAGTGGGTCCTCATTATCTTCATCATCTTCGTCATCTTCCACCAGGTTGATACAAATGACATCCAACTTGGGTCTTTCTGCTCTGAAGGAGAAGTTGATCAACTCACCACCAGTAAGACGCATGCGGGCGAGGAAACATGCCCATCCATCTCCTCCAATCTGTGACATATTGCGTCCTTTCTCGACCTCCATAGTGTACGGCCCCCCAGGAGCCTCAAATGTCACAGTGTCTCCTGTCAGCTTGTTGAATTTCAACCTCACATTGCATGGGACGATCTGTGTAGAAAAAAGCAAAATGATACAATGCAGTAATGCCAACACAAAAAATAAAATAGTTGTTACATTTCATATAATTTCTTATCGCCGCATGACGAAAACTCGGCTGGAAGTAGATGCCGAACAACTTGCCAGTTGCAAGGCTACTGGTGCACCTTGACTTGCACAGTTGACATGGTGGTGGTGGTGGTGGCGCCATTTTCCTAAAGCAATATGAGCAAAGGATTAACGATCCACTTCACAAGAAAGAAAAACAGTAGCATGTGATATTTTTGGTTCTTCTTCAGTTATATTTTCAGAGTAGATGAAGAGATTCTTCTGCGAGAAGCAATTTGATGGAAAATTATGATCCTAACATCCAGTAACATATAAGATGACAAGGTATTACCTACGAAAGCATTTCGGGGGCACCTATTGCCGAAAAAACTATTTGGCCCCTACCAAAGGTATAATCCTAAGATCTGTAATAAGTTGTCCACAAATTAAGGTACCACCTACCAAGACACATTTCATCTAATTTGGCCCCTATTGCCTAAGATAACTGATTAAAAAACAAGTGGAAAATTTAATTGGGATTAACTTAGCACTTGCAAACTAAATACTTGTACCACCTACCAAATCATTTCAACCAAATTGGCACCTACATTTTGCAAAAAATAACTTATTACAGAAAAGCAAAAGAATCTAGTTGTCCATATGAAATTCGTAAGCCCTCGCTGCATCTAGGTATAGGGCAGCCCTCGGGGGGTGCTGGCAAGGAGGGGGGGATGGCATGGTGACCTCGGTCTGGGGTGCTGACAAGGGGAAGGCCGTGACTTTCCTACAAGAGGGGGCGACGACAGCGGCCGGCGAGGGGATCGAGGGCGGTCGGTCAAAGGCATCCGGCCAGAGCTCGCGGGCGGCGACAGAGTGGGCGGTGAGAGGGTGGAGGAGCAGCTAGCAGAGAGGTGGCGAGAGGGGGGAGGAGCATTACTTGTGGCGGTGGTGGCGGTGGAGCGCGGTGGCGGAGGAGAAACCCAAACCGCAACTGCCGGCATCGGGCGGAGAGGGACGATTTAGAGATGAGCGTGCGGGGGGCCGGGCCGCGTGTTTTGTTTTGCTGTAGCAGTAGCGCGGGTACATGGAGCACGCTACTGCTAAGCCCAATATCAGTAGCGCTTTGTCCTAAAAAACGCTACTGCTAAGGCTAAGCATGTAAAAACATCAAAAATATACATTGGTCATCATTGATCTTTTTGTGTAGAATCTAAATAGTCAGCATGAATCCTCATCGTAGCTGTAAAGGCACATGCGAAGATTCATATTGCAGCCACAAATCCTACACATACAGTTCAATGAAGACCAAGTGCTCGAGATAGTTTGAGAAGTAACATATTTAAGGTGGTAAACACCTTGTTCGCTTAGCAGTATGGGACTAAACTTAATTAGTTGCAAGAGGGGATGATACTTAGCAGCAGCGAGTTTTAAAAAAACGTTGCTACTAAGTACTTTAGCAGTAGCGCGTCCAGGAGAAGGGCGCTACTACTATATCTAGCCTGGAGGCAACACCGTGGCAATTATAGTAGTATCGCTCGTTTCACCTAGAGCGCTACTGCTACTTGGATATTAGTAGCGCGTTCTTCTGAAGCTCACTACTGCTAATTAGCAGTAGCGTATGTTTTGAACCTCACCGCTACTAAGATTCTGTGTATAAGGTTTTCCTTAGTAGTGCTTCCTTCCCCCTCTCCCCTCTTTCCTTCCCCCTTCCGTATACAAGGAAAGGGGGTGCAGGGCAAGGTAGGGCCCCTAGGGGCGGCGTCCAAGCCCTAGGGCGCCCTGGCTTCCTCCCCTCCCACATATATATATGTGGGGAGGGTGCACCTCACAAGGACGCAACATCAATTGTTAGCCATGTGCGGCGCCCCCCTTCAGAGTTTACACCTCCGGTCACAGTTTTGCGGTGCTTAGGCGAAGCCCTGCGAGAATCACTTCACCATCACTGTCACCACGCCGTCGTGCTGACGAAACTCATCTACTACCTCGACACCTTGCTGGATCAAGAAGGCGAGGGACGTCACCAAGCTGAACGTGTGCAGAACACAGAGCTGCCGCACGTTTGGTGCTTGATCAGTCGGAGCTAGAAGAAGTTTGACTACAACAACCGCGTTGTTAAACGCTTCCACTTTCGGTCTATGAGGGTACGTAGACACACTCCCCCCTCGTTGCTATGCATCTCCTAGATAGATCTTGCGTGAGCGTAGGAATTTTTTTGAAATTGCATGCTACATTTCCCTAGAGTGGCATCTGAGCCAGGTCTATGCGTAGATGATATGCACGAGTAGAACACAAAGAGTTGTGAGCGGTGATAGTCATATTGCTTACCACCAATGTTTTATTTTGATTTGGCGGTATTGTTGGATGAAGCAGCCTGGACCAACCTTACATGACTACATTCATGAGACCGGTTCCACCGACAGACATGCAACTTGTTTTGCATAAAGGTGGCTGGCGGGTGTCTGTTTCTCCTACTTTAGTTGAATCAAATTTGACTGCGGCCCGTCCTTGTTGAAGATTAAAACAACAAACTTGATAAATCACTGTTATGGTTTTGATGCGTAGGTAAGACCGGTTCTTTCTAGAAGCCCGTAGAAGCCACGTAAAACTTGCAACAACATAGTAGAGGATGTCTAACTTGTTTTTGCATGGCATGTTGTGATGTGATATGGTCAAGACATGATATGATAAACGTTATTGTATGAGATGATCATGTTTTGTAAGATATCTGGCAACCAGCAGGAGCCTTATGGTTGTCTCTTTATTGTATGAAATGCAAACACCATGTAATTGCTTTACTTTATCACTATGTAGCAATAGTTGTAGAAGCAATAGTTGGCGAGACGACCATGACACTACGATGGAGATCAAGGTGTCAAGCCGGTGACGATGGAGATCATGACGATGCTTTGGAGATGGAGATCAAAAGCATAAGATGATGATGGCCATATCATGTCACATATTTTGATTGCATGTGATGTTTATCCTTTATGCATCTTATTTTGCTTAGTACGGCGGTAGCATTATAAGATGATCCCTTAACTAAAAATTTCAAGTTATAAGTGTTCTCCCTGAGTATGCACTATTGCGACAGTTTGTCATGTTGAGACATTACGTGATGATCGGGTGTGGTAGACTCTACATTCACATACAACGGGTGCAAGACAGTTTTGCACATGTGGAATACTCAGGTTAAACTTGACGAGCCTGACATGTGCAGACATGGCCTTGGAACACTGGAGACTGAAAAGTCGAACGTGAATCATATAGTAGATATGATCAACATAGAGATGTTCACCATTGAAAACTACTCCATCTCACGTGATGATGGGACATGGTTTAGTTCATATGGATCACATGATCATTTAGATGACTCGAGGGATGTCTGTCTAAGTGGGAGTTCTTAAGTAATATGATTAATTGAACTTAATTTATCACGAACTTAGTCCTGATAGTATTTGCATATCTATGTTGTAGATCAATAGCTCGCGTATAGCTCCCCTGTTTTAATTTTGATATGTTCCTAGAGAAAAACTAAGTTGAAAGATGAAAGTAGCAATGATGCGGACCGGGTCCGTGATCTGAGGATTATCCTCATTGCTGCACAGAAGAGTTATGTCATTGATGCACCGCTAGGTGATAGACCTATTGCAGAAGTAGATGGAGACATTATGAACGTTTGACAAGCTTGGTATGATGACTACTTGATAGTTTAGTGCACCATGCTTTACGTCTTAGAACCGGGACTTCAAAAATGTTTTGAACGCCATGGAGTATATGAGATGTTCCAAGAGCTGAAAATGATATTCCAAACTCATGCCCATGTTAAGAGGTATGAGGGCTCTGACAAGTACTTTTCTTACAAGATGGAGGAGAATAGCTCAGCTAGTGAGCATGTGCTCAGAATGTCAGGGTACTACAATCGCTTGAATCAACTGGGAGTTAATCTTTCAGATTAGATAGTGATTGACAGAGTTCTCTAGTCACTATCACCAAGTTACTAGAACTTCGTGATGAACTATAATATGCAAGGGATGATGAAAAATATTCCCAAGCTCTTCGCGATGCTGAAATCAACAAAGGTAGAAATCAAGAAGTAACATCAAGTGTTGATGGTTAAGAAGACCACTAGTTTCAAGAAAAAGGGCAAGGGAAAGAAAGGGAACTTCAAGAATGACAAGCAAGTTGTCACTCCCATGAAGAAGCCCAAAGATAGACCCAATCCTAAAACTGAGTGCTTCTACTACAAAGGAAATAGTCACTGGAAGCGGAACTGCCCCAAATACTTGGCGGATATGAAGGATGGCAAAGTGAACAAAGGTATATTTGATATACATGTTATTGATGTGTACTTTACTAGTGTTCATAGTAGCCCCTCAATATTTGATACCGGTTCAGTTGCAAATATTTGTAACTCGAAAGAGGAGTTGCAAAATGAACAGATACTAGTTGAGGGCAAGGTGACGATGTGTGTTGGAAGTGATTCCAAGGTTGTTAAGATCACCATCGCACACTCCCTTTACCATCGGGATTAGTGTTTGAACCTAAAATAAATGTTACTTGGTGTTTGCGTTGAGCATGAATATGATTGGATCATGTTTATTGCAATACATTTATTCATTTAAGTCAAATAATAATTTTATTCTGTTTACATGAATAAAACCTTCCGTGGTCATACACCCAAGGTGAATGGTTTATTGAATCTCGATCGTAGTGATACACATATTCATAATATTGATGCCAAAAGATGCAAAGTTGATAATGATAGTGCAACATACTAGTGGCACTGCCGTTAGGTCATATTGGTGTAAAGCACATGAGGAAACTCCATGTGGATGGACTTTTGGAATCACTTGATATGAATCATTTGATGCTTGCAAACCATGACTCATGGGCAAGATGACTAAGACTCCGTTCTCTAGAACAATGGAGCGGGCCATTGACTTATTGGAAATAATGCATACCGATGTATGCGGTCCGATGAGTGTTGAGGCTCGCGGCGAGTATCATTATTTTCTGACGTTCACAGGTGATTTGAGCAGATATGGGTATATCTACTTAATGAAACAGAAGTATGAAACATTTGAAGAGTTCACAGAATTTCAGAGTGAAGTTGAGAATCATCATAACAAGAAAATAAAGTTTCTATGATCTGATCGTGGAGGCGAATATTTGAGTTACGAGTTTGGCCTTCATTTAAATCAATGTGGAATAGTTTCACAACTCACGCCACCTAGAACGCCATAGCGCAATGGTGTGTCCGAACATCGTAACTGTACTTTATTAGATATGGTGCGATCTATGATGTCTCTTACCGATTTACCACTATCGTTTTGGGGTTATGCATTAGAGACAGTTGCATTCATGTTAAATAAGGCACCATCTAAATCCGTTGATATGACACCATATGAGTTGTGGTTTGGCAAGAAACCTAAGCTGTTGTTTCTTAAAGTTTGGAGTTGCGATGCTTATGTGAAAATGCTTCAGCCTGATAAGCTCGAACACAAATCGGAGAAATGCGTCTTCATAGGATACCCAAAAGAAACTGTTGGGTACTGATGAAGCCATGTACCTAGGGTAGGGTCATGGACCTGTCCTAGACATCCTCCCCTAGGACATCACCCTAAAGCCAGGATCCTTCAAAGAGTACCATCATCCACTCGACCAGAGATGTTCCACTCAGAAGAGTCAATGTCACTCGACCGTCACAGAAGTCACTCGACAGACAGAAGAGCTAAAGTCACTCTGCATGAACAACGGTCGAGCATTTACCTGTAGGCTTAATTGTCATTTATAGCACTTAAATACAGGCGTTACCACGTTTTCATCTTTATGTACCTTAAACCCTTTGTAACTGAGGACGAGAGGGGTCTGGCGAACTCTATATAAGCCACCCCCTCCTCAGGGACAGGGGTTCACACCCCTTGTAACTCACACGCATATAATCCAGTCGACCGCCTCCGGGCTCCGAGACGTAGGGCTGTTACTTCCTGCGAGAAGGGCCTGAACTCGTAAAACTTGCGTGTACAACTCCTCCATAGCTAGGATCTTGCCTCTTCATCCCTACCCCCATTCTACTGTCAGACTTAGAACCACGACAGTTGGCGCCCACCATGGGGCAGGTGTCTTAGCGACTTGTTGGAGAAGTTGCGATTTTTCCGATCCCCATCAACATGGTTTCAGGCGAAGGTTTGGCCGAGGGCGGCGAGATCCGTCTCGGCGCGCTCGTGTTCATCGCCGACGACTCCGCTTGGCTCCAAGAAGCGCCACTTGACATCGAGGCGCTCCTTGTCCGCGGGGCAACACACTTTCGCGCGTGCGTTCGTGGCGTCCTCCTACGGCAGCCGTCGACTCAGTATCGGTCGGCTCCTGTACTGACCTCCCTCCCTGCAGCCCATCGGAGAAAACGTTCCGGTCGATCGAGGCTTCAGCGGTGGGTGAGGCATGCGGTGGCTCGCCAGTCGGCCACCCCCCATGTCGCGGCAATCAAGCCCGACGAAACTCTCTACGGCCTGTTCGATCTGTCGACTGGCTCCGTAAAGACTGCATCCGAGTGCGACAACAGCGACCCTGCGGCAGAAGTTTTGACGGTCAATGGACCATGCAGTCCACCTGGTTTCACCCATGAAGACGGAGGCGATGGGGGCGGTGATCCGTCACGTGCTCACGAAGAGTACCGCCCCGAACCCCTCTCTTCGCAGCGGAGGGAAGAACTTCGCCATCGGAACATGGATGCACTCCACACTCCTATCGTTGGAGAAACCCCTGAAGCCCAGGCCTTGGAGAAGGCGCGCCTGGCCAACTTGGCTGGACGCACTCGTCTGGAGAACCTCCAGCGTGCACTCGACAAGCGCGCTCGGCAGCGTAACCCTGAGTCCAATCAACGCCAGCTTTTTCCACCTCTGACTCAGGTATACCGAACTCCGGTCCAGAATCTCGCAGTTGCGGCCCGAATAGCAGAGTCAATTCAACCTTCCCAGTCAGAAGCTGGTCGAGGTTTGGTGCAGATCCGGGCTTTACTCCGAGCGGCGGGGGAGCAGAACACAGCGGTATCTCAGTCGCGGAACAGGATCCATAGCAGATCTGTGGTTGCAGACACAGTCCAGTCGGCTCACAGCCCGAGATCGCCCCGAGGCATGAGGGACGTGGGGACCGGCGGGATCAATACAGAAACCGCGAGCAGCATGATTACCGACTCGATCACGATAATCGTCGTCGAGTGCCCACGCCTCCCCCAAGGAGTGGGCCATATGTGCCTCGGCAGCATGATGATAGACGTCCTCACAGTGGTGGGCGAAGGATTCCAATCGACCCCAGGGAAACGGGCTTTGATGCGAGATCTATTCTCATTCAGGGTCTGGTCGACAGAAACAGAGCTCGCAGAGAAGGCACGACAGGGATTTTCCAACCAACAGCAGGGTGCTTGTCTCAGGTCCAGAGTGCTCCAGCAGAGCCATCAGGGTTGCGGTGATTCCTCCCAACTTCAGGTTGGCGACTAGAGTTAGTAAGTTCACTGGTGAATCCAAGCCTGACACTTGGCTTGAGGATTACCGAGTGGCTGTACAGATTGGTGGTGGCAACGATGAAGTTGCCATGAAGCATCTCCCTTTGATGTTAGAGGGCTCAGCCAGAGCGTGGCTGAATCAGTTAGCGCCTGGTAGTATTTATACTTGGGAAGATCTTGCCCGAGTATTTGTCAGAACATTTGAAGGTACTTGCAAATGGCCAGCAGGGCTGACAGAATTACAGTGTTGCGTTCAGGGTCCAAATGAAACTTTGAGAGATTATATCCAGAGATGGATCACGTTGCACCACACAGTTGAGGATGTGTCAGATCACCAAGCAATTTGTGCCTTCAAAGAAGGTGTTAAGTATCGGGAGTTGAATATGAAATTCGGTAGGACAGGAGATATGACTCTGACTCGGATGATGGAGATTGCCACCAAGTACTCCAATGGCGAAGAAGAAGACCGACTCCGGAGTGGCAAGCACAAAATAGTCGCCCACGAAACCGGAGGAGGGAACTCCAGTCGGAAGCAGAAGCGCAAAGCCGAGCTAGCTGCTCCTGGAGAAGCCTTAGCCGTGACTCAAGGAAAGTTCAAAGGGAAACTCAAAGGACCATGGAACCCCAAGAAAGTAAAAGATCAAGATGGAAATGATGTGCTAGATTTACCATGCCACATTCACACCAAGAAAGATGAAGAGGGTAATTTCATTTACCCGAAGCATACCACTCGACAGTGTCGACTCCTAATCCAGCAATTCCGAGAGAAACAACCCAAGGAAAAGGAGAAGGAAGCAGACAAAGTTGAGGATGGGAAAGAGGACGATGATGGTTACCCCCACGTCAATTCCACTCTGATGATTTTCGTTGATGTTGAGAGTAAGAGTCGACTGAAAGTCATCAACAGAGAAGTGAACATGGTCGCTCCGATGACACCCAGTTATTTGAAGTGGTCTCAGACTGCCATTACATTCGACCAGTCCGATCAGCCAGCGCACATAGCCACCCCTGGGAGGCAAGCGCTGGTGGTCGACCCAGTAGTCGAAGGCACTCGACTGACTAAAGTTCTGATGGATGGTGGCAGTGGTCTGAACATACTATATGCAGAGACATTGAAAGGAATGGGCATTCCGATGTCCAGACTCAGTGAAAGCAATATGAGTTTCCATGGAGTTATTCCTGGCAAGAAGGTTGCATCACTCGGCCAGATCACCCTTGATGTAGTTTTCGGTGATTCCAAGAATTACCGCAAAGAAAAGTTGACATTTGAAGTTGTGGATTTCCAGAGTGCTTATCATGCTATTCTGGACAGGCTAGCTTATGCACGTTTTATGGCTCGGTCATGTTATGTGTACCTCAAATTGAAGATGCCTGGTCCTAAAGGAGTGATCACTATCACTGGCAATCGCAAGAAGGCAGAAGAGTGCTTCCAGAAGGGCTCAAAGATCGCTGATGCACAGATGGCAGTAGTGGAATTGCAGGAGTATCAAAAAGATGCAGATCCGAGTGATTTGTTGCGCGCTAAGAAGCCTGCCACAGATTCAGCATTCCAGTCGTCTGGTGAGACAAAGCCGATTCATATTCACCCAATGGATCCCAATGCTGCTCCGACTCACATCTCAACAACACTCGACTCCAAATAGGAAGAAGCGCTCATCCAGTTCCTCCATGAGAACTGGGACATCTTTGCATGGAAACCTTCTGACATGCCAGGTGTTCCCAGGGGACTGGCTGAGCATCATTTGCGAGTCGACCCAAAAGTGAAACCAGTCAAAGAACATCTTCAACGGTCCGCCGTACATAAGAGAAAGTCAATTGGTGAAGAAGTGGCTCGGCATCTAGCAGCTGAGTTTATCTGAGAGATTTACCACTCCGAGTGGTTAGCTAATGTTGTCATGGTCCCAAAGAAGGACGACTCACTTCGCATGTGCATTGACTTCAAACATATCAATCGGGCCTGCCCGAAAGATCACTTTCCTCTCCCTCGCATCGACCAGATAGTCGAATCGACTGCGGGGTGTGAGCGTTTGTTCTTTCTGGACGATTATTTCGGGTATCATCAGATCCGTCTGTATGGACCCAATGAGATAAAAACAACTTTCATCACCCCATCTGGGTGCTTCTGTTACGTCACTATGCCATTCGGCTTGAAGAACGCTGGAGCCACGTTCATGCGGATGATTCAGAAGTGTTTACTCACTCAGATTAGTCGGAATGTGGAAGCATACATGGATGACAATGTGGTCAAGTCATGAAAAGGTTCCGACCTACTAGCTGACCTTGCTGAAACCTTTGCCAACCTCAGAAGGTATGATATCAAGCTTAATCCATCAAAGTGCATGTTTGGAGTTCCATGCGGAAAATTACTCGGTTTTCTTGTTTCCGAACGAGGGATCGACGCTAATCCAAAGAAAGTGGGTGCCATACTCCGGATGAAACGCCCTGTGCGTGTGCATGATGTCCAGAAGCTTACTGGTTGTTTGGCCGCCCTAAGTCGATTCATTTCTTGCCTCGGCGAAAAGGCACTACCTCTCTACCGACTGATGAAGAAGTCAGATAAGTTTGAGTGGACTCCTGAAGCTGATGCAACATTTGCAGAGCTTAAAGCTCTGCTTTCCACCCAGCCGGTGCTTGCTGCTCCAATCAGCAAAGAGCCTTTACTGCTTTACATTGCAGCCACTGTACAAGTCGTCAGTACAGTACTTACGGTCGAGCGGGAAGAAGAAGGAAAAGCTTAGAAAGTTCAGTGCCCATTATACTATGTCTCTGAAGTTTTGACTCCATCAAAGCAAAGATATCCACATTATCAGAAGCTTGTTTATGGGATTTATATGACCACGAAGAAGGTTGCACATTACTTCTCTGACCACTCCATTACAGTCGTCAGCGACGCTCCATTATCAGAGATTCTGAACAACAGAGATGCAACTGGTCGAGTGGCAAAGTGGGCGATTGAACTCCTTCCCTTAGATATCAAGTTCGAGGCAAAGAAAGCTATCAAGTCTCAAGCAATAGCAGATTTCCTCGCCGAGTGGATCGAACAGGAACTTCCGACTCAAGTTCACTCAGAGCATTGGACCATGTTGTTTGATGGTTCCAAGATGCTGAATGGGTTACGTATCCCCCCGAGGAGACAAGCTCAGATATGTCCTCCAGATTTACTTTGATTCCTCCAATAACGAAGCAGAATATGAAGCACTCTTGTATGGGTTACGTATGGCCATCTCACTCGGCGTCCGTCGCCTCATGGTCTATGGCGACTCAGATTTGGTAGTCAATCAAGTGATGAAGGAGTGGGACGTCAGAAGCCCAGCCATGACTGCCTACTGCAACGCGGTGAGGAAGTTGGAAAAGAAGTTTGAGAGGTTAGAGCTCCATCATATACCCTGGCTGAAAAATCAAGCAGCCGATGATTTAGCAAAAATAGGCTCCAAGAGAGAAGCCATTCCCAGTAATGTGTTCCTGGAGCATATTCATGCACCTTCAATTCAAGAAGATCCCTTCACTGAAGAGCCCCCACAGCCGAAGAGTGCCACCGATCCGACTGAAATCGAGATTCCAGCCGTAGTCGACTTTATCATGGAAGTTTTGGTCATCACCCCCGATTGGACGGTACCATATATCGCATACATTCTTAGAAGAGAACTCCCAGAAGATGAAGAAGAGGCTCGACAGATCATTCGTCGATCTAAAGGCTTCACTGTGATAAGAGGACAGTTGTTCAGAGAAAGTGTGACTGGAGTCTGCCAGAAATGCATAACACCTGAGGAAGGTCGAGTGATCCTCAATGATATCCACTCGTGGACCTGTGGTCACCATGCGTCCTCTCGGACCATTGTGGCCAAAGCATACCGAGCGGGATTTTACTGGCGTCGAGCAAATGAGATGGCACAAGAAATAGTCGACAAATGTGAAGGTTGTCAGTTCTACTCCAACATGTCTCACAAGCCTGCTTCAGCTTTGAAAACCATTCCACTCGTCTGGCCTTTTGCTGTCTGGGGATTAGATATGGTCGGACCTTTGAGAACTAGCAGGAGTGGATTCACTCATGTGCTTGTAGCAATCGACAAGTTCACCAAGTGGATTGAAGCCAAACCTATCAAGAATCTCGATGCCAGTACTGCTATCAGCTTCATCAGAGAGATAACATTTAGATATGGTGTTCCACACAGCATCATCACTGACAATGGATCAAACTTCGATTCAGATGAGTTCAGAGCCTTCTACGCCTCCCAAGGCACACGAGTCGACTATGCTTCAGTTGCCCATCCCTAGTCGAATGGACAAGCAAAAAGAGCAAATGGCCTGATTCTCAAAGGGTTGAAACCCTGACTGATGTGAGACCTCAAGCATACAGTGGGTGCCTGGGTTGATGAACTTCCATCAGTTCTTTGGAGATTGAGGACAACTCCCAATCGGTCGACTGGCTGAACTCCATTCTTCTTGGTCTATGGAGCTGAAGCTGTTCTACCGAGTGATTTGCTTCATAATGCACCATGAGTCGAGCTCTTCTCTGAAGATGAAGCAGAACAAGCTCGGCAAGACGTAGTCGACCTCCTAGAGGAGGAAAGAGAGATGGCCCTGATCCGGTCGACCATTTATCAGCAAGACTTGCATCGATTCCACGCCAGAAATGTGAAAGGTCGAGCTTTTCAAGAGGGAGACTTGGTTCTTCGAGTGGATCAGCAGAAACCACACGAGCTTGCTCCTGCTTGGGAAGGCCCCTTCATTGTCACCAGAGTGCTCCACAACGGAGCATACGCCTTTACGATGTCGAGCATAAGAAGGACGAGCCACAGGCTTGAAATGAGGAGTTGCTCCGCCCCTTTTACACTTAAGTACTCATTCGAATAAAATGTAATAAGAATTACCTTTGTAATTTGCTTATCAAAGACAAGAGCTTTACAGTCCTCGTAAACGATTGTTATTGCTTTTATTTGCGTCTGAAATCCCCGAGTGGGTGCCTTAGCTGCGAATCCGTTTCGCCTAAGTTCAAAAAGAAAATCCTACCGAGTGGTGAGAAAGCCTCCTACTCGGAGGCTTAGCTGCGAATCCGTTTTGCCTAAGTTTAAAAAATCCTATCGAGTGGTGAGCAAACCTCCCACTCGGGGGCTTAGCTGCAGTCCACTACTCGCCTAAGTTTAAAAAATCCTACTGAGTGGTGAGCAACCCTCCCACTCAGGGGCTTAGCTGCAGTCCAGTATTCGCCCAAGTTTTAAAAAATCCTACAGAGTGGTGAGCAACCCTCCCACTCGGGGGCTTAGCTGCAGTCCAGTACTCGCCTAAGTTTAAAAAAATCCTACCGAGTGGTGAGCAACCCTCCCACTCGGGGGCTTAGCTGCAGTCCAGTACTCGCCTAAGTTTAAAAAATCCTACTAAGTGGTGAGCAAGCCTACCACTTGGGGGCTTAGCTGCAGTCCAGTACTCGCCTAAGTTTAAAAAATCCTACCGAGTGGTGAGCAAACCTCCCACTCGGGGGATTAGCTGCAGTCCAGAACTCGCCTAAGTTTAAAAAAAATCCTATCGAGTGGTGAGCAACCCTCCCACTCGGGGGCTTAGTTGCAGTCCAGTACTCGCCTAAGTTTAAAAAAATCCTACCGAGTGATGAGCAAGCCTACCACTCGGGGGCTTAGCTGCAGTCCAGAACTCGCCTAAGTTTAAAAAAAAATCCTACCGAGTGGTGAGCAATCCTCCCACTCGGGGGCTTAGCTGCAGTCCAGTACTCGCCTAAGTTAAAAATATCCTACCGAGTGGTGAGCAATCCTCCCACTCGAGGACTTAGCTGCAGTCCAGTACTCGCCCAAGTTTAAAAAATCCTACCGAGTGGTGAGCAAACCTCCCACTCGGGGGCTTAGTTGCAGTCTAGTACTCGCCTAAGTTAAAAAAATCCTACCGAGTGGTGAGCAATCCTCCCACTCAGGGGCTTAGTTGCAGTCCAGTACTCGCCTAAGGTTAAAAAATCCTACCGAGTGGTGAGCAACCCTCCCACTCGGAGGCTTAGCTGCAGTCCAGTACTCGCCTAAGTTTAAAGTACAACTTTCTCCTTTTGAGCTGCGCCAAAAATACAACGTACGCTCCATCCCTATCTGCAAGGGCGACGAGGTGCATGTCTACCGCGACCTTCTTCTCCGAGCTGCGCCACAAATACAACGTGCGCTCCATCCCCATCCGCAAGGACGACGAGGTGCAGGTCGACCGCGACCTTCTTCTCCGAGCTGCGCCACAAATACAACGTGTGCTCCATCCCCATCCGCAAGGACGACGAAGTGCAGGTCGACTGCAACCTTCTCCTCAGGAGCTGCGCCACAAGTAGAACGGACGACGAGGCGCAGGTTGATTGAAGTCTCCACTTCAGGGTTACATCTCAAAGAGCAAATTCCACGCGAAAGCAAATACAAGCATATTCAGAAATAAACCAAGTTCAGATAGATCCTAAAAAGTTCCAGGCGACAGATCAAAAGTATTCAAGCATTGAGCCCGAAAGAGTTTAACGGTTACAGCAACCACTCGGCATTCCGAGGCAAATTTAAGGAAAGTTTAAATCTCAAGTCTGTTCATTCGGCAAGAGGAGGGCCGGCAGGCTCAACGAATTCTTCCAGATCAATTCCATCTGCAATCTGAGTGGCAACAGCGATGAAAGTCTCCATAAAGGACTGGAAATCATGCCTTTTGGTGTTGGCGACCTTGATCGCCGCCAACTTATCTTCGCGGGCTTCCTTGCAGTGGACTCTTACCAGTGACAACGCCATGTTAGCACCGCACCGTGCGGAGGATTTCTTCCATTCCTGCACTCGACCAGGGACCTCGTTGAGTCGAGCCATCGGTGACTCAAGATCATTTTGAAGCGTTGCCCTTGGCCAGAGTGATGAGTCGATCCGTGAAACTGCCACCTTCAATCGAGCTAGATAACTTCTGACACTGGTGATGTGGGACTCCAGTCGAAGTACATTCATGGCAGCCTCGTCGCCGACTGGAGAAAGGACAGGGTCCAAGCCCGTCTCGATCCGTCCAGTCTCCTCCTCAATGTTTTGGCAGAATTCTGTAGAGTCAAGAAGTTAGTGAGTCGACTGGCCGGGACTAACTTGCAAACAGTCGGGTTAGAAGAGATACCTTCGAGCATGAGGAAGAGTTTCTTGGCGAGAGCTTTCATATAACTCTCCAAATCATTCCTCCTGCCAGTCACGCTTTCCAGCTTCTCATTCAGAGCCACCTTATCCTTCTTCAGACGAGTTGCCTCTCGGTTGGATTCAGTGAGAGAGGACTTCAGCTTGCTTACTTCTTCTTCCAGCGCTCCGACTGAAGCCAGCTTCTGGTCAGCAAGGGCAGTCTTATCTTGAGCTTCCTTCTGCGCAGCCGCAGGGTCCGAGTCCTTCTTCTCCAGAGACAACCTCATTTTTTCTGCAAAATAAACATTTGGATCAAACAAGAGATCGAAGAAATATTTTAAAGGACGGTCGGCATAAGCAGTCGACAGGTAGTTACCTTCCGTACCAGCAACTTCATCTTGAACTTTCTTCAATTTTTGTTGAGCCAACTCCAAGTCAAGGTTGAGTTGCCTCTGCTTCTCCTCAAATTTGGCGAACTTAGCAATAAGAGTACAAGATTTCTGCAGAGGGTAAAAGACACATCAATCGACAAGATCAAAGTTTGTTTACTTTTGAGTGAATAAAACTTCAAAGTTGACTCAGACCCCAGCCGACTGCACGCAGTCGACCGCGGTCTCGGGGACTACACCCAGTGGGTGCACTTGACGTGCCCCCACTGGTTCAGATCCCACTCGGCCAGTCTGCCCGAGTATATAAAAAAAGAAGAGAATAACTATTCAGACCCCGGCCGACTGCCAGCAGTCGACCGCGGTCTCGGGGACTACACCCAGTGGGTGCACTTGACGTGCCCCCATTGGTTCAGATCCCACTAGGCCGGTCCGCCCGAGTCGAGTGGAAGAAAGGAAAGTGAAAGAAATACTCAGACCCCAGTCGACTGCCCACAGTCGACTACGGTCTCGGGGACTACACCCAGTGGGTGTACTTAGCCAGACCGAGTGGAAGAGTGCAAATACTAAAGACAACAAAACACCCAGTGGGTGTACAAATTCGACGCAAACAATAAGAGATTGTATGAAATAAGATATTTCAGGTAACATATCCAGAACAAGTTCAGTTGAAAAGCAACTCACCTGGACATTGGCCTGAAGAGCTGCACTGGCATCATAAGCAGCCTGGCTGTTGTCGTGCACCGCCTTCATCCGCTCCATCATCACACCAGCCTGACGGATGGCCTCCACAACGGCGTCTGACTGGTTCTCCGGAACATGATAGCTGGTGAAGAAGGGGACAGACGGCCCAGATGCGGCAGCTTGGAGCTCCGAGGCGTGAGGTTGGCCGGCTGAAGGAACCACTGGTACAACCGATGGTGTGGGACGTTCACTTAACAATGGGACAACAAAAGTTAATGAGGCCCCACCCGCATCCTCAGGTTGCTGGACGGTCGGTTCTGTCGTCAGTCTCTGCCGAGATGTCTTGCCAGCTGCTACTTTTTTGTTCTTCCTGGACCCAGAGGCCACATCTTCATCATCATCTGGATGCTCAATAACATTGGGTGGGGCTGTAAATAAATCAGTCGACCCCAAGTGAATCGCCAGAATTTCATCGACCAAATAATCAAGAACAAGATCACGAGAATTTTACCTGGGTTGGAGGTAATCGCGTCTTCCATTTCCTCATCTCGGTATTGGCGGGAAGAAGTTCCAGAGGTAGCAGCGCTGCAAATGTCAACATTCAGTCGGTTATCTTTTGTTGCTCGAGTCGACCAAAAGATCGGATCAGATGATTACCTGGAGATGGTGGGAATGGTCACTTTGATTCTGGGCAAAGCCTTCGGCGGTTTGGAGGATGTGACCTTCAATGGTTTCGGCGCAAGAGGCGGCGCAGTCTTGAGCTATTTCGATACCTTCACAGTCGGCACTGGAGAAGACGTTCGAAGGCGCTTTGAAGACTGCCCAGTCGGTGCGGCCACCAGGTCAGGGGCGCTTGCCGGGTCGTGAGCGAGCTTGGACCTCCTTTCTCTGCGAGGAGGTGACTCCACCTCTTCTTCATCACTCGGATCGTCTCTCTCCTCGTCCTCCTCTGCATCCGAGTGCCACTCGCCACTCTCGCCCCCGCTTGCCTCTCCCTCGACATTTTGCTCCTGCACTCCATTGGGCATCGAGTACATATCAATAAGAGCCTGAAAAGATGATGAACAAATGAAAGACAGTCGGCCATCAACAAGATGCTGCACAGTAAATTAAGAAGACACCCGACAATCCAGAATCATACCTATTCCGGCTAGCGCAAATGGTCGAATGGAACCATCCACCTGGACCCCCGGGGATTATCCTTGTTGCTGGTGATTCCTCTCAGCCACTTCTCCACCGTGTCCTCACTAACATCCTCCGGGTGGATCCGAGTGGAATCCTCGAGTCCCGAGTACATCCACATCGGATGGTCACGAGCTTGGAGTGGTTGGATGCGTCGACTGAGGAAGACCTCCAGCAGATCCATACCAGTCACTCCGTCGCGGACAAGCTGGACAACCCGCTCGACCAACACCTTCACATGCACCTTCTCCTACAGAATCACTCTCAAGGAGGAGGGCTTCTCCACTCGAGCCATGGAAAAGGGGGGAAGTCCAGTCGACTGGCCCGGGGTCGGCTCGTCCTTGTAGTAGAACCAGGTCAACTGCCAGCCCCGGACCGAGTCAGGAAGCATCATAGCTGGGAAGGTACTTTTGTTCCTCATTTGAATTCCCAGACCCCCCGCACATCTGTATCACGTGCGTCCTCTCGTCACTCGGGTTGGCCTTCTTGACCGTCTGGGAGCAACATGTGAATATGTGCTTGAAGAGGCCCCAGTGTGGTCGACAACCCAAGAAGTTCTCACACATGGACATGAAAGCAGCAAGGTACACGATGGTGTTTGGAGAGAAGTGGTGGAGTTGAGCCCCGAAGAAGTTCAAGAATCCGTGAAAAAAGGGTGGGGAGGCAAAGAAAATCTGCGGTCGACATGGGTGGCAAGGAGAACGCACTCACCCTCCTGCGGCTGTTGCTCAATCTCGTTCCCCGGAAGCCGCGCCGATTCATGGGGGATCAGTCCCCCCTCAACCAGATCGTCGATGTCATCTTGGCTGATGGTCGAGCGGATCCAGTCGCCCTGGATCCAGCCAGGCGGCAGGCCGGACCTCGACGAGGATCCGCCCCGGCTGGTCCTCTTCCCTTTCGCCTTCGCCATCGCCTTCTTTGAACGCTCCAACGCCACCGTCTTTTCCTTCCCCATGGCAGTGAATCGAGTCCGAGCGGAGCTGCGGTGCCGAGAGCAGAAGCAGGCGCAGCAGAGAAATCTGAGGAAGAGGAAGGGGAATGAGGGCACACTGTTCAAAAGCCCCGGTCCGGTGCCTTATATAAGGACACTTCCGGGTGACTGACTTGTAGGCCCAGACGATCTTATCAAATCCCGCAACAGTCGCGCGTGCGATATGTGGCGAAAAAGGTGGCGCGGGGATCGAGGCGACCTACCTAATCCATCTCGATTACCATGGCCTCCCCCGCCTGGCGCGCTTCCCAAAATTCGAATCCCGTGAGATCTGCAGATGGTAGAACAACCCGCAAGACGGAAGATTTTTCCCATATCAACACTCAAAACTTAACAACGAAAGTTCACTCAACAAAACCAAGAATGGATCAAGGCGACTGAACAAGAAGTTGAAGCCATCATAAAAGTTTATTCGACCTCTGGGCGAGATATTCTCAAAGCACAAAAGCTGAATCGGAGGGGTAATCAACTCCTTCTCCACTCGAACCCTGAACCATTCGTGGGCTAATGATGAAGCCATGTACCTAGGGTAGGGTCATGGACCAGTCCTAGACATCCTCCCCTAGTACATCACCCTAAAGCCAGGATCATTCAAAGAGTACCATCATCCACTCAACCACAGATGTTCCACTCGGAAGAGTCAATGTCACTCGACCGTCATAGAAGTCACTCGACAGGCAGAAGAGCTAAAGTCACTCTGCATGAACAACGGTCGAGCATTTACCTATAGGCTTAATTGTCATTTATAGCACTTAAATACAGGTGTTACCAGTAAAGTTTTCATCTTTATGTACCTTAAACCCTTTGTAACTGAGGACGAGAGGGGTCTGGCAAACTCTATATAAGCCACCCCCTCCTCAGGGACAGGGGTTCGCACCCCTATAACTCACACGCATATAATCCAGTCGACTGCCTCCGGGCTCCGAGACGTAGGGCTGTTACTTCCTCCGAGAAGGGCCTGAATTCGTAAAACTTGCGTGTACAACTCCTCCATAGCTAGGATCTTGCCTCTTCATCCCTACCCCCATTCTACTGTCAGACTTAGAACCACGAGAGGTACACCTTCTATCACAGATCCGAAGGCAAGATCTTTGTTGCTAAGAATGGATCCTTTCTAGAGAAGGAGTTTCTCTCGAAAGAAGTGAGTGGGAGGAAAGTAGAACCTGATGCGGCAAATGGGCGGGTTGAGGCACACAAATTCTTGCAGTGTTATTGGGGCAGGCTATTGATGAGCATTTTGGTTTGGAAACTGGGCCATTACCCCAGTCATAAACTGATGATTCAGCTCAAATTGTTGCATCATTGCGGCAATATAGGGTGGAGGTGGAAGATCGTCAACCCTCCTACTAAAAACAATAGGGAGCGGTTTAACAAGGGGTGGAGTAAGTAAGGAGTCATTCATGATGTACCCTGAACAATGAGAAAATGCATAGTAAGTAAAACTAGAGCGAGGAATTGATGTCTACTACACAACCTTCTTCTTGTAGATGTTGTTGGGTCTCCAAGTGCAGAGGTTTGTAGGACAGTAGCAAATTTCCCTCAAGTGGATGACCTAAGGTTTATCAATCCATGGGAGGCGTAGGATGAAGATTTTCTCTCTCAAACAACCCTGCAACCAAATAACAAAGAGTCTCTTGTGTCCCCAACACACCCTTACAATGGTAAATTGTATAGGTGCACTAGTTCGGCAAAGAGATGGTGATACAAGTGCAATATGGATGGTAGATATAGGTTTTTGCAATCTGAAAATATAAAAACATCAAGGTAACTAATGATAAAAGTGAGCGTAAACGGTATTGCAATGCTAGGAAACAAGGCCTAGGGTTCATACTTTCACTAGTGCAAGTTCTCTCAACAATAATAACATAATTGGATCATAAAACTATCCCTCAACATGCAACAAAGAGTCACTCCAAAGTCACTAATAGCGGAGAACAAACAAAGATATTATTGTAGGGTACGAAACCACCTCAAAGTTATCCTTTCTGGTCGATCTATTCAAGAGTCCGTACTAAAATAACATGAAGCTATTCTTTCCGTTCAATCTATCCTAGAGTTCGTACTAGAATAACACCTTAAGACACAAATCAACCAAAACCCTAATGTCACCTAGATACTCCAATGTCACCTTAAGTATCCGAGGGTATGATTATATGATATGCATCACACAATCTCGGATTCATCTATCCAACCAACACAAAGAACTTCAAAGAGTGCCCCAAAGTTTCTACCAGAGAGTCAAGACGAAAACGTGTGCCCAACCCTACGCATAAGTTCACAAGGTCGCGGAACTCGCAAGTTGATCACCAAAACATACATCAAGTGGATCACGTGATATCCCATTGTCACCACACATATGCACATGCAAGACATGCATCAAGTGTTCTCAAATCCTTAAAGACTCAATCCAATAAGATAACTTCAAAGGGAAAACTCAATCCATGACAAGAGAGTAGAGGGGGAGAAACATCATAAGATCCAACTATAATAGCAAAGCTCGCGATACATCAAGATCGTTCCAACCAAGAACACAAGAGAGAGATCAAAAACGTAGCTACTGGTACATACCCTCAGCCCCGAGGGTGAACTACCCCCTCCTCGTTATGGAGAGAGCCGGGATCATGAAGATGGCCACCGGAGAGGGATTCCCCCCTCCGGCAGGGTGCCGGAATGGGTCTAGATTGGTTTTCGGTGGCTACAGAGGCTTGCAGCGACGGAACTCCTGATCTAGGTTATATTCTGGAAGTTTGGGTATATTTAAGAGGTGTTGGCATCGGGGACAAGTCAGGGGGGTCTCCGAGGCGGCCACGAGGTAGGGGGCGCGCCCCCACACTCGTGGGTGCCTCGGGACTCTTCTGGCCCATCTCCAATACTCTATTGTCTTCTTCTGGTCCAAAAGTAATCTCCGTGAAATTTCAGGTCCATTGGACTCCGTTTGGTTTTCCTTTTCTGCGATACTCAAAAACAAGGAAAAACAGAAACTGGCACTGGGCTCTAAGTTAATAGGTTAGTCCCAAAAATCATATAAAATAGCATATAAATGCATATTAAACATCCTAAATGGATAATATAATAGCATGGAACAATAAAAAAATTATAGATACGTTGGAGACGTATCAGGAATCTGCAGGGGACAACGTAGGGTGCCCCCAATAAAAGGTCATGTGGCCCATGAATACTGTGAAGCGGTTCTTGGCCCTCAATTCGAAAAGGGGTAATACGAACCACCGGGTGGATGTGATCACGAGATCCTAATGTTAGAGTTAGCAAATACTTTAACCCAAATAGAAGAGAGATCAGAGTCTCGGAGTAAAGGAGAGGAATAAAAGATCCTAATACCATTCAATGGCGACGTTGGCCCGTAAGTCACACACCCATGTTAGTAAAACATTTTTTCATTGACTAGGCTCAACTTCGGTCAAGGAGTTGGAAAGGGGGCTCCTACAGGCAGTTGCCTCTGATACCAACTTGTGACGCCTCCAATTCAATCGTACACTAATCATACACACAAATGTGTATGATCAAGATCAGGGACTCACAGGAAGATATCACAACACAACTCTAGACACAGATTAAAATAATACAAGCTTTTTATTACAAGCCAGGGGCCTTGAGGGCTCGAATACACAAGAGTTAGCGAAAGCAACAATATCTGAGTACAGACATAACTTAAACAAGACTGCCTTAAGAAGGCAAGCACAAACAAGATACAGATCGAAAAGGCAAGGTCTCCTGCCTGGGACCTCCTAACTACTCCTGGTCGTCGGCGGCCTCCACATAGCTGTAGGCTCCGTCGGGGTAGTAGTAGCAGTCGGCGGTGGCATCTGACTCCTGGGATCCACCATCTGATCGCATCAATCGGGTACAGGGGAAATGGAGGTAGCAAAGCAACCGTGAGTACTCATCCAAAGTACTCCCAAGACATACATCAAATATAAACTAATATGCATCAGTATCAAAGGAATGAGTTGTATCTGTGGACTAAACTGTAGAATGCCAAAAGAGAAGGAAGAGCCTAGCCTATCGAAGACTAGCATCTTCAAGCATCTTGCAGCATTCAGAAGAGTACATAATAACATATTATAATTAACAAGCATGTTGTAGTATTAGCGCCCAAAGATCCTTCCTCGACTCCCTACGAGAAAGCAATCCCGGAGAAAACATATCCATCTCATGTATCAAGTATCCAGTTCTAGTTGTAATAGATCGGGATCCCACTCCAAGAGTCCGTTACCGTGGACACGACTATTCGAATAGATAACTTCCCTGCAAGGGTGCACCACATTATCCAACAATTACTATGGCCGGAAACACTTTCCTGGGTCATGGCCAGCCTCGGAAGATCAACACATCATAGTCCTACCTAGGCTCCGGAGAGAGGTCCTCGCCGGTCTACATCCTAAGCGCTCCGGGGTCTTGGGCACATCGTCGTTTCCACTCCGGGTCATTATGTGCAGGGTGAATACTAGCGCCACCTCTGTCATGGATAGCAGGATCCGACCATGCCACAATGCTGAACTAGACATTTGGCAGAGCTTTCAGAAGAAACATACAATGTCGAGTGCCCATAACTGTTCGCGTGTGGCGGTTAGTGCGTATAGGCCAGTGGCCAACTCAAATCAAATACCAAAACCCTTAGTGTGTTGGGAGCTTGCGGAGACGAGTAGAGACTCACGATCATGCGACCTCGTCGCCCCGGCTCAAGGAAATACGACAAGGGCTAGCCCAGCGCACTCCAGGGTGGTCTGCCTGCCCGACCGTGACTCATAATTATCTCGCGGGTATCCTCTAGGCCAACCTGACTCCACATCAACTCGCAGGCACCCCTTGGGGCCGACCCGTCTTTAATATGGTTCTAAGGTAACATCAAAGTAACCGTGTGTGCAAAACACCAAAGGGGGATCCAAGGAATCACCCTCGATGGAATCCACTTGATGTAATCGTCAAGGTGAACTTAGGAGGAATCACCCTCGAGGTTCACACTTGAGGTGTTGCACAACAGAGTTGTATCGGGAGTGGTGAAGGAGGAATCACCCTCAATAAACCATGACCAACTAGCTACGCTACTGAGTTATCATTAAGAGTGCATTATGAGTTATCACCCTCGGCATGCGATAGTAGCTCTAGAGAGTCATAAAACTAAAGGGGGTGAGGTGATGTGTCGGACCCTGGATGTGATCACGTTGATTGAGTCATTGGTCATCAAGTCGGGGCAACTGGGACAAGGTCAGGGGTCACTGATGGATCACTAACCAACCTATACTATGCAATTTAGGATAAGCAGGTAAGGTACAAGAGCAGGTTACAAAAACAACCTATGCATTAGAAGAGGAGCAATCAATTACAGTAGCAAAATCTAATGCAAGCATGAGAGAGAATGGAATGGGCGATATCGGAATGATCAAGGGCGGTTTGCTTGCCTGGAAGCTCTGCTGAAAAGGAAGAAGGGTCATCAGTGACGTAGTCGATCATAGGGGCAGCATCGGTCTCAGGGTCTACCGGAGAAGAAGAGGGGAAAGAAACAGTAAATATAAGGCACACATATGTAACACAAAGCATGACACGATGATATGCGGTTCTAGGGGTGTTCTAACCAGCGCTACACAATACCAGTGAAGGGGGAAAACATCTGGGAAAGTATCCTGGTGTTAGCCATTTTCTGATAGATGAAACAAAGGGGGACGGTTCCATGTTCGTTATGTTAGAGGCACGTGACAGATTAACAGAGGGCATATTCGGAATCATCATATTTTTCTAGGCAACTTTCATGTACAGATTATTTTAATTTGAGTTACGGTTTAATTTATATGATTTTTCAAAGTTTTAAAATGATTTTCTAAATATCTAGAATTAATTTAATTCGAATGAAAACATAATATACCTTTGTCACCTAGAACTACTCTAACCAGAGTGTATGACAGATGTGGCTCAGCGGTCCAGTCAGCATGCACACTCAGCAGTTGACCAATCAACATTGACTGGTCAAACGGGTCAGCGGGGCCTACATGTCATTGACACATTGACTTATCATTTATTTTAACAGGGTATTTAAGTGAAGGGGGCCCACTGTCATAGGGTCACTAGACTAAACTACTCACTAATCCCTAACTAAAACCTAATCTGCCCACTAAACTAATGGGGTCGGCCCTACCTGGCAGTAGCACAGCCAACTACTCCTGCTGGCCTCTCCATGGCCAAAAGGCGCATGGCATAGAGGCCGTGGCTAGGAGGCCGTGAGGCAGTAGCGGGTAGGCGAGGGGGGAGCAGCCCCGGGCACGGTAGGTGCAGGCGGCGAGCAGGGCAGGGCTCGGGCGCAGCTGAAGCTCAGCACAGGGGTGGGGCGAGCGGAGGATCGCGGGCGGCGAGCAAGTAGGGACGGGGCAGAGGATCAGGCATTGCCATGAGCAGCAGCTATAGGCGGGTGCAGGGGAGCGGAGACGCGGACGAACGCGCACTGGGGCGCGGCCGGAGGCAAGGCGGGAGCGCGGCGACGGAGCAGTGAGCGTCCGGACGGGGGGAAATGAAAGAGGGGGAGAAGGGAACGGAGGAGGGGAGGGCCTCACTGCCGTGGCCGAGGAGGGGCGACGAGGCTTGAGGTAGCTGTAGTGGAGGCGGTCGGGGATGGCGAGCGGTGTCAGATGCGAGTGGTAGAGGGAGAGAGGGCGCGAGGGGAGAGGGGGCGCCGGGTCGGCTAAATAGGCGGGAGGGGGCCGCTGATGGCCGCCATCACGGCCATGGCGCCGCCGATGGCCACCACGGCAAGCCCCCGTCCCTGTAGCGGAGGGGACGAGCGGGGGGAAGGGGGTGCGTCTAGACTGGCCTAGCAGCTGGGTTGCTCGGCCAATTGGGCCAAGTGGCCAAGAAGGGGGTTTTCTCTTTTGCTTTGTCACATTTGCCTTTTCTTTTATTTTCTTTTTATTTATTCTCTGTTTTATTTTTAGTTCTATAAATTATAAAATTAGTTCCTAAATTAGTACTTCTAATTATACCACTGGCACAAAAAGTTTAACTCCCAAATAAAATAGTTTAATATTTTAGAAATTATAAAAGGCATTTAATTAATTGTTTTAGCTACTATTTTATTTATTTTAGTGCATTTAAACATTTTATAAAAATGTCGTTTCTTCACCAATATTACTTATGAATTATTTGACACACTTAGGACATTTTAGTTTTGACTTTTGAAAACTTTAATTGTTT
This sequence comes from Triticum monococcum, assembly GCA_034509565.1. NCBI lineage: Eukaryota > Viridiplantae > Streptophyta > Magnoliopsida > Poales > Poaceae > Triticum > Triticum monococcum. Next base: position 355,261,315 of record CM067845.1, on the reverse strand, counting down.
GACTTGAATTTGAATTGGATTTGAATCAGTGTGAGATTGGCAACAATAACAGTGGTGACATGGCATCGTTAGCATGAGATTACTGTAGCTTAATTATCTAGGCATTACAGTGGGGGACTCCCTCCTCGCCGCCCGTTTACCGAAATTATTCTTCATCGTGGTTGACCCTCGGGTCTCCATCGAGGCGGCCCTTATTGACTTAGCGCGCCTCGCGTTCCTTCGCCCCTTTGGTCCCTCGGAGGTTGCCGCATGGGATTCCTGAAGGAAATATGCCCTAGAGACAATAATAAAGTTGTTATTTATATTTCCTTATATCATGATAAATGTTTATTATTCATGCTAGAATTGTATTAACCGAAAACTTGATACATGTGTGAATACATAGACAAAACAATGTGTCCCTAGTATGCCTCTACTTGACTAGCTCGTTAATCAAAGATGGTTAAGTTTCCTAACCATAGACATGTATTGTCATTTGATGAATGGGATCACATCATTAGGAGAATGATGTGATGGACAAGACCCATCCGTTAGCATAGCATTATGATCGTTTAGTTTTATTGATATTGCTTTCTTCATGACTTATACATATTCATCTGACTATGAGATTATGCAACTCCCGAATACTGGAGGAACACTTTGTGTGCTATCAAACGTCGCAATGTAACAGGGTGATTATAAAGATGCTCTACAGGTGTCTCCGATGGTGTTTGTTGAGTTGGCATAGATCGAGATTAGGATTTGTCACTCCGAGTATCGGAGAGGTATCTCGGAGCCCTTCTCGGTAATGCACATCATGATAAGCCTTATTGGGCCATGGGCGGGACAGACCAGCCCCTAAGGGGCTGGTGCGCCCCCATATGGGCTGGCCTAAGTGGAGAAAGGAAAAGGGGAGCAGGAAAGGAAATAGAGGGAATATGATTCCCCCTTCCTTTCCCCTCTCCCCTCTTTCCTTCCCCCCTTCGGAGATATGGAAAGGGGGAGGCCGAATTGGAGGAGGCCCCCCAAGTAGGATTCCTCCTACTTGGGGCACCCCATGGCTGTCCCCCTCCCCCTCCCACCTCTAGATATGTGTGGAGGGGGCGCCTAGAACACACAACAAACATTGTTAGCCGTGTGTGGCGCCCCCCTCCACAGTTTACGCCTCCGATCATATTGTCAAGAAGAATCAAAATTATTAAATAATTGGAATTCTTTTTTGATAAGTCAATTCATATTATTCCAAAATCTTATTATTTGTTTGTTGCCCAGAAAAACCCTTTGTGCTTAGGCGAAGCCCTGCATGGATCACATAACCGTCACCACACCGTCGTGCTGACGAAACTCTCCCTCGACACTTTGCTGGATCAAGTGTTCGAGGGACGTCATCGATCTAAACGTGTGCAGAACTAGGAGGTGTCGACTACATCAACCGCGTTAAGCTAATGCTTCCGCTTTCGGTCTATGAGGGTACATGGATACACTCTTCCCCTCTCATTGCTATGTACCTCCTAGATAGATCTTGTGTGATCGTAGGAAATTTTTGAAATTGCATGCTACGTTTCCCAATAGTGGCATCCGAGCCAGGTCTATGCGTAAATGATATGCACGAGTAGAACACAAAGAGTGGTGGGCGGTGATCGTCATACTACTTACCACCAATGTCTTATTTTGATTCGGCAGCATTGTTGGATGAAGCGGCCCAGACCAACCTTACATGACCACGTTCATGAGACTGGTTCCACCGACAGACATGCAACTAGTTTTGCATAAATGTGGCTGGCGGGTGTCTGGTTCTCCAACTTTAGTTGAATCGAATTTGACTTCGGCCGGTCCTTGTTGAAGGTTAAAGCATCAAACTTGATAAATCACTATTGTGGTTTTGATGCGTAGGTAAGAACGATTCTTGCTAGAAGCCTGTAGCAGCCACGTAAAACTTGCAACAACAAAGTAGAGGACGTCTAACTTGTTTTTGCAGGGCATGTTGTGATGTGATATGGTCAAGACATGATGTGATACACATTTATTTTATGAGATGATCATGTTTTGTAAAACTTATTGGCAGCTGGCAGTAGCCTTATGGTTGTCGCTTTACTGTATGAAATGCAAACGCCATTTAATTTCTTTACTTTTTCACTATGCATTAGCGATAGTTGTAGAAGCAATAGTTGGCGAGATGGCAACGACACTACGATGGAGATCTGATACGTCTCCAACGTATCTATAATTTTTGATAGTTCCATGCTATTATATTATCTGTTTTGGATGTTTAATGGGCTTTAATATGCTCTTTTATATTATTTTTGGGACTAACCTATTAACCAGAGGCCCATTGCCCATTGTTTTTTTTTGCCTAGTTCAGTGTTTCACAGAAAAGGAATATCAAATGGAATCCAAACGGAACGAAACCTTCGCGAGGATCTTTCTTGTAACAAACGCAATCCAGGAGACTTGGAGTGGAAGCCAGAGATGCAACGAGGCGGCCACGAGGCAGGAGGGCGCGCCCCCATCCTCGTGGGCTCCTCGTAGCTGCACCGACCTACTTCTTTTGCCTATATATATACTCTTATACCCTGAAAACATCCAGGGGAGCCACGAAACCACTTTTCCACCACCGCAACCTTCTGTACCTGTGAGATCCCATCTGGGACCTTTTTCGGCGATCTTCCAAAGGGGGATTCAATCACAGAGGGCTTCTACATCAACACCATAGCCTCTCTGATGATGTGTGAGTAGTTTACCACAGACCTTCGGGTCCATAGTTATTAGCTAGATGGCTTCTTCTCTCTCTTTGGTTCTCAATACAAAGTTCTCCTCGATCTTCTTGGAGATCTATTTGATGTAATACTTTTTGCGGTGTGTTTGCCAAGATCTGATGAGTTGTGGGTTTATGATCAAGATTATCTATGAACAATATTTGATTCTTCTATGATTTCTTATATGCATGATTTGATATCTTTGCAAGTCTCTTCGAATTATCGGTTTAGTTTGACCTACTAGATTGATCTTTCTCGCAATGGGAGAAGTGTTTAGCTTTGGGTTCAATCTTGTGGTGTCCTTTCCCAGTGACAGCAGGGGCAGCAAGGCACATATTGTATTGTTGCCATCGAGGATAAAAATATGGGGTTTATATCATATTTCTTGAGTTTATCCCTCTACATCATGTCATCTTGCCTAATGTGTTACTCTTTTCTTATCAACTTAATACTCTACATGCATGCTGGATAGCGGTCGATGTGTGGAGTAATAGTAGTAGATGCAGAATCGTTTCGGTCTACTTGAAACGGACGTGATGCCTATGTTCATGATCATGCCTAGATATTCTCATAACTCTGTGCTTTCCTATCAATTGCTCGGCAGTAATTTGTTCACCCACCGTAATATATGCTATCTTGAGAGAAGCCACTAGTGAAACCTATGGCCCCCAGGTCTATTTTATATCATATTAGTTTCCCGTCAACTTGCCAATTTTAGTGGCCGTTTATTTTGTAATATTTACTTTCCAATCTATACAACAAAAATACGAAAAATATCTATCTTATTATCTTTACCAGATCTCACTTTTGCAAGTGGCCGTGAAGGGATTGACAACCCCTTTATCGCGTTGGCTGCAAGGTTCTTGATTGTTTGTGTAGGTACTAGGTGATTTGCATGTAGTCTCCTACTGGATTGATACCTTGGTTCTCAAAAACCAAGGAAAATACTTACGCTACTTTTCTGCATCACCCTTTCCTCTTCAAGGGAAAATCAACGCATGCTCAAGAGGTAGCAAGATCAAGGTGATCAACCCGGTGATGATGCAGATCATGATGGTGCTTTGGAGATGGAGATCAAAGGCACAAGATGATGATGACCATATCATGTCACATATTTTGATTGCATGTGATGTTTATCTTTTATGCATCTTATTTTGCTTAGTACGGCGGTAACATTATAAGATGACCCCTCACTAAAATTTCAAGGTATAAGTGTTCTCCCTGCGTATGCACCGTTGCAATAGTTCATCGTGCCGAGACACCATGTGATGATCGGGTGTGATAAGCTCTACGTTCACATACAACGGGTGCAAGACAGTTTTGCACGTGCGGAATACTCGGGTCAAACTTGACGAACCTAGCATGTACAGACATGACCTCGGAACACTGGAGACCGAAAGGTCGAACGTGAATCATATAGTAGATATGATCAACATAGAGATGTTCACCATTGAAAACTACTCCATCTCACATGATGATCGGACATGGTTTAGTTCATATGGATCACATGATCATTTAGATGACTCGAGGGATGTCTATCTAAGTGGGAGTTCTTAAGTAATATGATTAATTGAACTTAATTTATCATGAACTTAGTCCTGATAGTATTTGCATATCTATGTTGTACATCAATAGCTCGCGTATAGCTCCCCTCTTTTAATTTTGATATGTTCCTAGAGAAAAACTAAGTTGAAAGATGAAATTAGCAATGATGCGGACCGGGTCCGTGATCTGAGGATTATCCTCATTGCTGCACAGAACAATTATGTCCTTGATGCACCGCTAGGTGACAGACCTATTGCAGAAGTAGATGCAGACGTTATGAACATTTAACAAGCTTGGTATGATGACTACTTGATAGTTTAGTGCACCATGATTTACGGCTTAGAATTGGGACTTCAAAAATGTTTTCAACGCCACTACAAAAAAAAGACACTTCCGTGATGATCGTGTTTGTCACAGTAGGTCACTTTTTTTGTCATGCATGTACATCCATGACGATTTTATGACAGAATGAAGATAGTCATACCTGTGCTGTCGTAGAAGTGTTCCATGACATTACCAAAATTATCATCATGGAAGTGTCCACTTCCATGATGATAAATGGTGCGTCATGAAAGTGCTTTCGTCAAGGGTGACCGACATGTGGCATCCACCGTAACGGGTTGCCGTTAAGCTATCAGGTCCGGTTTCGAATCCGATAACCCGTTAATAGCCGGGACCAATGGGGATTTTCCACATGTAAAATTTTCATTGGCTGGAGCAAACATGAGTTGGCTCACCGTTGCGACAGATGGTATCCACTCATTGGACAGGAGGTGCCTATGATAGGTCAACACGTGGCATGGCCCAATAGTGGCCCATTCCGGTGAAAAAGGCCGCCCAGTAAAAGTTAGCAGGCCGACCCATATAAGGCCTACTTGTGTCAGGTCCATTTAAGCCCACGGCCCATACGAGATGTGCCACTTCGGCCCATCAACGCCCCCTTAAAGATTTGACACCATTGCAGCCCATCGTCAGTTTGAACCCGTTAACAACACGCTATATTTTTGGGCTCAATATCGGCCCAATGTGATTTCGGCCTGTTAACTGCTCATTCAAGGGTATGGGCCAATTTTCAGGATGTACATCTTTCGGCCTTTTAGCAACCCATTTAAGTGTTGGGCCAATTTCTGACCCAGTGTGTCTTTCAGCCTATTGACGGCCCATAAATGACTTGGACCATTCATAGTCGGACCTTAGTTTTGGCCTTTTAGCGACCCATTTAAGTGTTGAGCCAATTCTCGGCCCGGTGTGTCTTTCATCCTGTTGATGGCCCATAAATGAGTTGGGCCATTTGTAGTCGGACCTGAGTTTTGGCCTTTTAACGGCCCATGCTCTTCATGGTCCAATACCAGCCCAGTTTCTCTTTAGACCTGCTAAAGTCCCACAACACAGTTGGGCCATTTACTGTATGACCTGACTTTCGGCCTCTTAGTGGCCCATGCTCTTCATGGTCCAGTACGAGCCCGCTGTCTCTTTCAGCCTGCTAAAGGCCCATGTCGGTGTCAAAACCGGCGGATCTCGGGTAGGGGGTCCCGAACTGTGCGTCTAGGCGGATGGTAACAGGAGGCAGGGAACATGATGTTTTACCCAGGTTCGAGCCCTCTTGATGGAGGTAAAACCCTACGTCCTGCTTGATTAATATTGATGATATGGGTAGTACAAGAGTAGATCTACCACGAGATCAGAGAGGCTAAACCCTAGAAGCTAGCCTATGGTATGATTGTTGTTCGTCCTACGGACTAAAACCCTCCGGTTTATATAGACACCGGAGAGGGCTAGGGTTACACAGAGTCGGTTACAATGGTAGGAGATCTACATATCCGTATCGCCAAGCTTGCCTTTCACGCCAAGGAAAGTCCCTTCCGGACATAGGACGAAGTCTTCGATCTTGTATCTTCATAGTCCAGGAGTCCAGCCGAAGGTATAGTCCGACAATCCGGACACCCCCTAATCCAGGACTCCCTCAGTAGCCCCCGAACTAGGCTTCAATGAAGATGAGTCCGGCGCACAGATTGTCTTCGGCATTGCAAGGCGAGTTCTCCAAATTCCGTGTACCTGTTGAAAATGTTTGGTTTCTTGTAGTGCTCCTTGGCTTCTACGCCCAATAATGGCCGTCTTCCACGTGTCAAACGAATACAAAAAGTCAGTGTTTTTTTATATTTACACCCTAGTTGCGTGAATGAGCCGCCTATTTAAGGGGACGAGGATTTAGATCCAAACCACACCTTCTCCCCTCCGCGAGTATTCATCAAAGCGTATCCGACAGAGGTCCATTCTATCATGGCCGGCCGCCGCAGCTCCTCCTCTCGCCCTTCCAGCCCTCAGCCTGGAGATTGGAAGAGGTGCTCCATCCCGCACAACGAGCTAGCGACGCTCCAGACCAAGGGATTTCTCCCCCGGGCCTATATGGTCCCGGTTCGAGCCAGACTTGCCACCTATAATGGCGGAGAGCAAGCGGAGAGCGCCCCCAATCCCTCCAAAGGAGAGCGAGTATGCCTTGTCCCTTACTTAATAATAGGGCTCGGATTTCCGATTCATCCGTTTCTCCGGGGGCTCCTGGAGTTCTATGGCCTCCAGCTGCACAACCTCACGCCTGCCTCCATATTGCATATCGCGGGCTTCGTAGCCCTTTGCGAGCTGTTTTTGGGCTGCGAGGCTCATTTCGCGCTGTGGAAAAGGCTATTCTGCCTTGTGCCCCATTCTAAGAAGGGGTCAATATATCAAGTGGGCGGAGCCGAAGTGTGGCGCATCGCCGAGACCGGATATCTATCTGGAACCCCAAAGAAGGCGTCAGAAGACTGGCCTTTGGAATGGTTTTATATAGAGGACGTCCCGCTGCCGGATCCTGTCCGGATCGGCCTCCCTGACTTCGACAGTGCTCCCCTAAAGAAGCGCCCCAGCTGGCGTCCACGGAGCCCTCAGAGGGAAAGCGACAAGGATGTTCTTTACCTGATGGGCCGGATAAGATTGTTAGCTCATTCGGGACTTACCATGATCGGGGTCATGGCCGCATGCATCATGCGAGGGGTGCAGCCGCTTCAGTATAGAGGCCGCCCCATGTGGGACTTCAACGGGGAGGGCGACGCCACCCGCCACGGCCGTAAGGGGCCAGATTCGGCTGCCGCTCTAATAAAGATCTTGTCCACTTTGTACAAGGGAGAAGAGGAGGAATTTCTCCGCGTCAATCCTCAGGGTGGATTTTCTATGTACAATCCCCCAAGTTGGATAAGCGGACACTTTTACTTGCCCATCCGTTTTATATTCCCATTGTTAAATATTCAGTCTAACGACTTCAACGCAGGAACTGCGCCAGGCTGTTAAAGAAATAAACAGCCCTCCTCCACAACCCGAGGATCCGGGACGATTCCTCGACCCGGCCTCTCAAGAGGATCCGGACTTGTCTGTGGAGCTGATTGATGGGGTGTTTCATCAATTGAGCAAGGACAACGCCTTGGTGGCCATTACGGCCGATTACCCAGGGCTACTCCCAGCCTCATAGGTAACTGAGACTGAAGTCCCAGCACTTTGAAAAGAGATCTATCCTCGCGTGTTTTCGATTGCCGTATGACAACCGTGTTTTGTAGGGGAGGTCCTTGAGACGGGAGGCCGAGCCTGCGGCGACTAGCCAACGAGGGGCGGCAAGGCCCCACGGGCTGAAAAGAAGTGCGGTCCGGACTGAGATTCTGGCGCAAAGGTATAGCGCGCCATCTTATTCCTAGGTGTTATTCCTTCAAGGCATACTAATGCTCGTGCTCTCTTCAGGACGAAGAGACCTCGCCGGACTATATCCGAAGAGGTTGCCAATCCCGCCTCCACCAGCCAGGCTCCAAAGCCTGGTCCGGACGCGGAGGCGAACACGAGGTGCGCACCGGACGCTCCTCCGACAGAGGATGCGGACAGGCTATCTGCCACCAATTCCGAGGTGGAGAGTGCCATGAACCACAGGCGTCGCCGGACAGTTCTTCGCGATGCTTGTTTCTCCCAAGAGGCATTGGATGCCTTCAATTCCAGAGATGCGTACCTCCGTGCCGCTCAAAATGGTCTAGCCAGAGCCACGGAGCAATATGTAAAAGACATACGGGTAAGAAAATTTTGGTAATTATATATATATATATACCAGTAGCCCCCGAGACTTGAAACAGTTAGAATAACTGATTTAAGGATCATTTGTTATGCAGGTTCTTACAGAAAAGAATACCCTACTGTCCCAGGAGCTGGACGAGTGCAAAGCCCAACTTGAGGCCGCACTAGTCGCAGCAAAGGAGCCCAAGGAGATCCCCTCTAGTAATATACGCTTCGAAAGATAAGTATTTTGCGAAGTGCGGTGTGGGTGCAAATCTGACAAATGAAATTGCAGATGGCGCCGGATTAAATCCGGAAGAGCAACAACTCCGACGCCAGCTAAAGGCTGGTGAGAGCATGCTGACAAAGGTGAGGCGGGAGAAGAACGATCTCCAAGATGCCAACACCAAGCTGGGCGTTGAACTGAAGGATGTTCGTGCCCAACTGTTGGACTCCATGAAGGAGAATCAGCGGCTTCGACGTGACATATATAGTAAGTGCTTAAACGAACTTTGAAAAAAGAGTTCGGCGAGGAAGTCGACTAACAGAGTAATGTCTGCAGGTATGCTAATAGGTCATCCTGCGGAGGAAATGCCCGGTTCTACGGGTGACCTTCTTCCCGAGCTCTCACAACTGCATGAGCGAGTTCGGAAGGTGATGCAAAGCGTCGCCCATGCCTTATGGCCATCCGTCTCCATGCATGAAGGCCTTGGAGAGCTTGTAGAGAAGCTGAAGGGAGCACGGCGGCGCTTCCGATTGTGGAAGATGTCTACCTGCCATCAAGGCGCCAGGGAGGCCTGGGCCATGGTGAAGACGCGGTACACGAAGGCTGACCCAAACCACATGGCCGAGGTCGGACCCATGGGGCCCGATGGGAAGGAGATCCCTGTGAGCTTAGTATACGGTCAAGTAGAATTGGCCGCAAAGTATACCCAACAGAACTGTAAACTAGGCAGCATGTTAGATGGTATTGAAGAGGAATACAATCAGTCAGATTGACTATGTAATTATAATTGACATGTGTAATGCCTTCTAGCCGGATTGTAGATCGTTTATCATGGCCGACCTTTTCGCTTCAACCTCGGGACCTAACGGTCCGGAGTGTGTCCGAATACCCTCACGGTTATATAAGAACCGGGGTATGCATGGAGACCAGGCGTAGGGGTCATTAGTTCTTGAACAGAGAAGTGCCCAACTAGTTATGTTATATTACATGGTTAGTAAGAAACATCTTCCAGGGAGAATAGTTCCGTCAGGGGTTCCTTTCCCTGGGAGGCATGCCCTAAAGTGCATGTCCATTCTGCGGAAAGAGACGCCGGAAAAACATCTGGGGGCATATAGATAAATAAGTGAAAAAAGGATCATCTTTAGTTCACCGACCGAATATTCCCTTAAGAATGCTAGCTTTCGGCTTCACCCAGTCTAAGGTACACATCCGGCTGACCCGGCAGTAACAATCGCAGAGGGGCTCCCTTTACCACCTAGCCGAACAATCGGGAACGTAGGGGTAAGCACAGGAGCCAGGCAACCCAGCTTGGCCAAAACTTAAGTCGTATCGATGCATATAATGGTGAATAAAAGGTACATGCGGAAGTGTGACACATATGTTGGGCATGAAGCCCGTATAAATAAGCTTCTGTTTAAGGAAGCCCCCAGGTTTAATGAGCGCGGATAGCGCATCACTGTATGAGCCTTTAAAGGCTATAAGAGAGAGAGAGAGAGAGAGGAGAAGGAGAGAAATGTAAGACAAAAAGTATATTAAAAATGGACAAAGGAAGGAGACGAACACAGAGTCCGGCGCTAGGCGTAGAATCTTCGGAGACAGGCTGCGTTCCATGGGTTCGGCTCGAGTCGGTTATCCGATGCATCTCGCAGGCGGTACGCTCCACCAGTCAGGACTTGGTCAATTATGAAGGGACCTTCCCACTTGGGCTTGAGTTTGTCCTTTTTCTTATCCGGCATGCGTAGAACTAATTCGCCAATGTTGTAATTTTTGGCTCGTACTTCTCTGCTTTGGTATCTTCGAGCCTGCTGTTGATAAATTGCGGAACGGGCTTTTGCCACGTCACGCTCTTCCTCCAAGGCGTCCAAACTGTCCTGCCGATCGAGCTCGGCTTCTCTTTCTTCGTACATGCGCACTCGAAGTGAGTCATGAATTATGTCGCAGGGCAAAACTGCCTCTGCACCGTACACCATGAAGAATGGTGTGTATTCGGTGGTGCGATTCGGCGTGGTCCGCAGCCCCCAAAGTACGGAGTCGAGCTCCTCTACCCAGTGCGTATTAGATTCCTTAAGGGACCGCACTAATCTGGGTTTGATGCCACTCATGATAAGACCATTTGCACGTTCGACCTGGCCGTTAGTTTGTGGGTGATAGGCAGAAGCATAATCGAGCTTGATGCCCATGTTTTTGCACCAGAGTTTTACCTCGTCGGCCGTAAAGTTCGTGCCGTTATCAGTGATGATGCTGTGGGGGACGCCATAACGGTGTACAACCCCGGATATAAAGTCTATCACCGGTCCGGATTCGGCCGCCTTAACAGGCTTGGCTTCTATCCATTTGGTGAACTTATCCACCATGACCAGTAAGTATTTTTTCTTGTGGGTTCCGCCTTTAAGGGGTCCAACCATGTCAAGCCCCCAGACCGCAAAGGGCCAAGTGATGGGGATAGTTTGGAGGGCGGTGGGTGGCATATGGCTTTGGTTTGCAAAAAGCTGGCAACCGACGCATCGTTGGACTAAGTCTTGGGCGTCTGCCCGGACCGTCGGCCAATAAAAGCCTGTACGGAAGGCCTTGCTTACAAGGGACCAAGCTGCAGCGTGATGACCACCGAGTCCGGCATGAATTTCAGCCAGGAGGTTCCGCCCTTCCTCTTTGGAGATGCACCTTTGAAGGACTCCGGTAGCGCTTTTCTTATAAAGCTCTCCCTCATGGACTTTATAGGCTTTAGATCGCCGCACTATGCAGCGTGCCTCATTTTGGTCCTCGGGGAGTTCCTGCCTAGTAAGGTAGGCGAGGAATGGTTCTGTCCACAGGGCAATGACGGCCATTATTACGTGGGCTGAAGGTGTTATTTCATTGGCAGAGCCTCCAATTATGTCAGAGTGTTCGGTGTCGGGCAGTGCGGTTGGGTCCGGGCTGTTATTGCCGGGTTCCCCTTCCCATACTACGGATGGCTTGAACAGCCTTTCCAAGAAGATGTTGGGGGGGACTACATCGCGTTTTGCGCTGATGCGTGCCAGGACATCTACCGCCTGATTATTTTCCCGGGCTATATGGTGAAATTCGAGCGCTTCGAACCGAGCTAACATTTTTTGGACGGCATTGCGATAAGCTGCCATTTTTGGATCCTTAGCATCAAAGTCTCCATTTATTTGGGATATTGCGAGGTTCGAGTCCCCGCGCACCTCTAGGCGTTGAATGCCCATGGATACTGCCATCCGGAGAGCATGTAAAAGGGCCTCATATTCGGCTACATTGTTGGAGTCTGTGTACATTATCTGGAGTACGTATTGAACTGTGTCTCCTGTGGGGGACGTCAAAACGACGCCAGCCCCTAGACCGACCAACATTTTGGAGCCGTCGAAGTGCATGACCCAGTTTGAATTTGTGCCGTACTCTTTAGGGAGTTCGGCCTCCATCCATTCTGCGACGAAGTCGGCCAAAACTTGCGACTTGATAGCTCGCCGTGGCTTGTAAGTTATGTCGAATGGGAGGAGCTCAATGGCCCATTTTGTAATCCGTCCCGTCGCGTCGCGGTTGTTTATAATATCGTTAAGTGGCACTTCCGAGGCTACTGTTATTGAACACTCTTGAAAGTAGTGTCGCAGCTTCCGGGATGCCATAAATACCGGTACGCAATCTTTTGATAATGCGGGTACCGTGACTTGCACGGAGTAAGGACAGTGGACACATAGTAGACCGGCTTTTGAAGGGGCAATTTGTGTCCGTCCGTTTCTCGTTCGACGACGAGCACTGCGCTTACGACCTGATGGGTTGCTGCGATGTATAATAACATTGGTTCGCCAATGTTTGGCGCGGCCAGGACTAGGTTAGTTGCCAAGATGGCTTGTATTTCGTCGAGTCCGGCCGTGGCTGCATCCGTCCACTCAAAGTGTTCGGTGCGCCAAAGGAGGCGGTAAAGGAGTAGGGCCTTTTCTCCCAAGCGGGAGATAAAGCGGCTTAGATCCGCCACACATCCGGTTAATTTTTGTATTTGTTTGAGGTCCTTCAGGATATCCAATTGTGACAGAGCTCGGATCTTGGCTGGATTTGCTTCAATTCCTCTACCGGATACAATGAAGCCCAAGAGCTTTCCAGCTGGAACGCCGAAAACGCATTTTTCCGGGTTGAGCTTGATGTCATATATTCAGAGGTTACCGAATGTTAGCCTCAAGTCGTCTACTAGAGATTCGACATGTCTTGTTTTAACGACCACATCATCTACGTATGCCTCCACTGTTTTGCCGGTCTGGTTTGCCAGACATGTCTGAATCATGCGCTGATATGTTGCGCCGGCGTTTTTGAGCCCGAAGGGCATTGTGTTGAAGTAGAATGGGCCGTATGGTGTGATGAATGCCGTTGCGGCTTGGTCTGACTCTGTCATCTTTATTTGATGGTAGCCGGAGTATGCGTCGAGGAAACACAATGAATCGTGTCCTGCGGTGGCGTCGATAATTTGATCGATGCGGGGGAGAGGGAAGGGATCCTTTGGGCAAGCCTTGTTAAGGTCCTTAAAATCAACGCACATGCGCTAGGATTTGTCCTTCTTTGGTACCATCACCAGGTTTGCTAGCCAGTCCGGGTGTTTTATATCTTTGATGAATCCGGCCTCCAGTAGCTTGGCTAGTTCCTGTCCCATGGCCTGTCTCTTAGGTTCGGAAAAACACCGAAGAGCCTGTTTGACTGGCTTGAATCCTTTTAGGATATTTAAGCTGTGTTCGGCCAGCCTGCGTGGGATTCCTGGCATGTCTGAAGGGTGCTAGGCGAAAATGTCCCAGTTCTCCCGTAGGAACTCTCGCAGTGCAGCGTCTACATCAGGGTTTAACTGTGCTCCGATGGAATCTGTTTTATTGGGGTCCGTTGGATGGACCTGGAATTTGACTATTTTGTCCGCCGGTTTAAAGGAGGTGGACTTGGATCTTTTGTCGAGTATCACATCGCCCCTATTCACCGTGGAGCGCAGCGCAGTCAGTTCCTCAGCCGCTAGGGCTTCGGATAGCGCCTCGAGGGCCAGTGCGGCTGTCTTCTTTTTGGCGCGGAGTGCTATGTCTGGATCACTAGCGAGACCGATGATTCTGTTAGGCTCGGGCATCTTGAACTTCATGTACCCGTAATGGGGTATTGCTTGGAAGATTGTAAATGCTTCCCGCCCTAGCAGAGCGTGATATCCGCTACTGAACGGGGCCACTTGGAACGTGACCTCTTCGGACCTGTAATTATCCGGCGTGCCGAACACCACATCTAGTGTGATTTTTCCTGTACAGCGCGCTTCCCTACTAGGGATTATTCCTCTAAAGGTTGTGCTGCTTCGCTCAATGCGGTTCCAGTCTATTTCCATTTTTTGAAGGGTTTCCTCATAAATGAGGTTCAATCCGCTGCCGCCATCCATGAGTACCTTGGTAAGACGAAAGCCGTCCACTATTGGACTAAGGACCAATGCGGCTGGTGCTCGGGCTGTTCGGAATTTAGGTTCATCACTAGCGTTAAAAGTGATAGCCGTGTCACTCCATGGGTTTATTGTTGCTACTTGGTAGACTTCGGCAAGGCTGCAGAGTGTTCTTTTTCACATATTATTTGATGCGAAAGTCTCGAAGACTGTTGATACCGTACTGGTGTCTCTGGGGTGGCTTTCTGTGGCTTCTGGAATTAGAAGATCTTCGCCAATTTTTGCCACCAGCTGGAGTATCCAACATGCTCTAAGGCTATGAGTTGGTGTGGCGCCCTCTGCACTGTGAATTTTACAGGGTCCATTAAGCCATCCTTCCAACACGGTTCCATGCCCTGTAGAGGGTTTTGCTTTTTGGTATTGAATCCAGGTGTCTGGCGATGATGCACCCTTTTATTTCGGACTGGGTTTCTATTCAAGGCCGGATTGTCCCAAAATTTTATTTCGGTTTTCCAGGCGCTTTCCATCGCACAGTACTTTCGTACTATGGACGCCAAGTCAGTGAAGCGTGTAATATCGCGGCGACTTATGGCGTTGATGATTCCCTTGTCCGTGCAATTATTGCAGAAGAATGAAATTGCGTCTTCCTCGTGGCAGTCCTTTATCATGTTCATAACCAGGAGGAATCTGGCCCAGTAATGATGTACTGCTCTTCGGGCTCTTGCCTAATTTGAGATAGATCGCTTATGTACGGGTGGGTGGGTGGAATCAAATCCGAAACCTCACCCAATCTCAGACCCAGGGGCCAAGGAGTTTCCGAACTCGGAAGTTTGGATTCTTGGATGATGTCCAATGAATCTAGCCCGTCGCCCGACTTTAAGTTCAGGTCTTGAGTGATGTCCTCCCCTCCGCGGGTATCCGGCTTGGAGGGATCGTGAATCTGGACATAGCTAGTCCTTAGGATAGATGAAGGGTCGCCGCACCGTCCCTCTACCACGGCGACGTGATGGGTGACCTCGGGAGAGTTAATCTCTCTCAGATCGGGTTTAGGCCCAATCTGGTCATAATCCGTAGCAACTCCCAGGGCGGCGAAGCGATCCAAGAGCTTTTTTTAGGGAAGAGAGCTCCATTGGATCTAGCTGCTTGGCAAATTCCGAGCTGACGTGAAGATTGCTTTCGATGACCCGAGAGGTCATCGTCGGCGCAGCAGCCGAACGGGCGGTCATAAGGAAACCACCTAGCCTGAGAGTCTGGCCGACAGCCGAAGCTCCCTTAGCAACGGTGCCGTCTTTAAAGACGGGATGAGGCATCCTTCCTAATGGCGACGACATAGAGGAACTCTCAATGAAAGCACCAATGTCAGTGTCAAAACCGGTGGATCTCGGGTAGGGGGTCCCGAACTGTGCGTCTAGGCGGATGGTAATAGGAGGCAGGGAACACGATGTTTTACCTAGGTTCGGGCCCTCTTGATGGAGGTAAAACCCTATGTCCTGCTTGATTAATATTGATGATATGGGTAGTACAAGAGTAGATCTCCCACGAGATCAGAGAGGCTAAACCCTAGAAGCTAGCCTATGGTATGATTGTTGTTCGTCCTATGGACTAAAACCCTCTGGTTTATATAGACACCGGAGAGGGCTAGGGTTACACAGAGTCGGTTACAATGGTAGGAGATCTACATATCTGTATCGCCAAGCTTGCCTTTCACACCATGGAAAGTCCCTTCCGGACACGGGACGAAGTCTTCGATCTTGTATCTTCATAGTCCAGGAGTTCGGCCGAAGGTATAGTCCGGCTATCCGGACACCCCCTAATCCAGGACTCCCTCAGCCCACGGTATAGTTTGGGCCATATGTAGCCCGACCTTAGTAAAGGCCTGTTAACGGCCCGTGAAATTAAATGGACCCACCTGTTGCCCGCTTCGATGTCGGCATGTTAACGACTCGTGAGGTAAGAGGGCCGACCATTAACTTTCAGCCTAGTAATTTCTCATTAACTTAATGGGCCCACTAAAGTCCGTACATGTCTTTAGGCCCAATTAGATAATTTGAGCCCATTACGACGAGCAATTATGCACAGGACCAAGACCGATCAAGCAAAGGTGCGACATACAGAGAAAAACATTGCACATCCAGCATATATTACATGAAATTACATCCACTTGGAAATCAAAGAGTGATGCCAGTGCAAATAAATGAACAGAACCTAACGATCTACAACGTCACAATCTGCAACCTCAGTACGGATGACGCCCATAAGCATGTGGGCAAGTTCTTGCTGCTTTGCTACACTGTCTCTGAAAACATTGATCAGTTGTTGTTGCGCACGAATGTGCACCTCTGATTCCTCCACCATTTCCATCATTATTTCGGCCATTAATTGGTTCACAAACATACATTTTTCCGTTGCATTCGAGACAGAGGAAATTGAACAGATTCAAATGGCGATTTTGGCAGGCTTGTATTCTTGATAGTGGAGAGTGTCTCGACCACTGCATCATAACATAAATTAGGAGGGGAACCGAACAGATTAATCATGAGTTATTGCCATATTACCTAAGCTAGATTTATTGGAAAGAAATAATGGGGTTGCCTTGCTGTTTTCAGAGTTTGTCTTCTTACCTTCAGCAGCCTGCACCAAATTAACACACTAGCATTGCTATCATTGGGTAGGTCAGATAATAGGAAAGCAACATTGACACAATGAACATTTGGGCAACTAGCCTACACCAAATTAACACAATATGGCACAACTATCATCAGCCAGGTAAGGTGGTACGAAAGCAACATTGACAAAATGAATGAATGGGCAACCAGAGCAGCACTATAATTCAGTAATGTGCATGCTATGAGATAGTACACTCATGCAGCTCAGTATGCAAAACTACCAGGCAGTTTTCCCTACAAAAATCAGCATTGGCGCCTTTAACATTTTGCTACAACTAATTTTAGATCAGATAAAGGTTGGATTCACGCAGATTAACAAAATACATGCTGATGTAAAAATATAGTGATATACAACATGTACTTACATCAGCATTGGAGCATAGAGAATTCCCGCAAGATATTTTCCTCGAATACGATCCCAATGGAGGAAGTCTTCTATCATTTAACCTTATTTTCTAAAAGAGAGATGTGTAAGAAACATGTATAAAATATGATCAGAATGCTATAAATTTCATGATGTGAGGATACGCACACGCTTCTTAGAATGGAGTTGACATATTTTTGCTGGACTGGAGCGGACTAGTTCTTTGGCCACTGGAATCTGCTTATTATCAATGGGAGTTGGGTTTCTCTGTGCTGGAGCAGTATCTATGAAAAATGGAGTTGGTTTATTATCTCCTAGCGTTTGGATCTTTTGCAAAGACCTGGTTTGTAACCCTTCGGATTCTAACATAGACGTCTTCCCCTTGCATGCCTTATATAGAAGAATGGTGCTTCAATTATAAAACATGCTACAACAGAGATGGAATAGGTACTAAAGAATAGAAAGACATGACATATTGACATGTATTCCCTCCATCCGGAAATAAATGGATGGGTCTAGGCGTATTTCAGTTCTAGATAAATCCAGTTTTATCCATTTCTACAACATGTAATCCGGACGGAGGGAGTATGATGTAAGAGCTAGGGATACGATAGGACAGCAGTGTAAAAAAACATTACTTGAATGTAAAATTGTATGCTAGCGGAATACATACAGAAAAACACTAAGGCAACATATGCGTGTATGATTGGGAAACTAAGATGGCATTGCAAGAGACCACTAGAATAGCACTTCAATGTAAAAAACATGGTATGGTAGACAGATGAAGTACATACAGATGAATAACAATGCATAAGATATTGAGAAGCATGATGTCCAAACTAAGCAGATGGCATTGCGATAGACTAGAATGACAGTACTTGAATTTGAGAACATGTTATCATGAATGGAATAGGTACTAAAAAACAGGAAGGCATGCCATATTTACATGCATGATCAGCAGGCTAAGCACAAGGCATTGCAACAGAGTAGATGCACTCCAGGACATTATATGCATGTTGTACCCATATCAAGGGCCAAGTTAGAGGAAGGACTTTATGGGGTGAATAGGAATCATCATCTTTCTACAAGTCTTGTGAAGAACTGCCTTTACATGTTCTATCATATTGGGTATCATTGACGTCAAGTTTGTTGGCCGTTACATTGCTCTGTGAGGTTCTTGTGGATAAATCAGTGTGTGCAATTATATCTGATGAAGGAAATGCGCCCTAGAGGCAATAGTAAAGTTGTTATTTATATTTCCTTATAATCATGAAAAATGTTTATTATTCATGCTAGAATTGTATTAACCGGAAACTTAGTACATGTGTGAATACATAGACAAACTGAGTGTCACAAGTATGCCTCTACATGACTAGCTCATTAATCAAAGATGGTTAAGTTTCCTAGCCATGGACAAAGAGTGTATTAACTTGACCCATCTGTTAGCTTAGCACGATGATCGCTTAGTTTGTTGCTATTGCTTTCTTCATAACTTATACATGTTCCTATGACTATGAGATTATGCAACTCCCGAATACTGGAGGAACACTTAGTGTACTATCAAACATCACAATGTAACTGGGTGACTATAAAGATGCTCTATAGGTGTCTCCGATGATGTTTGTTGAGTTGGCATAGATCGAGATTAGGATTTGTCACTCCGAGTATCGAAGAGGTATCTCTGGGCCCTCTCGGTAATGCACATCACTATAAGCCTTGTAAGCAATGTGACTAATGAGTTAGTTACGGGATGATGCATTACAGAACGAGTAAAGAGACTTGCCGGTAACGAGATTGAACTAGGTATTGAGATACCGACGATCGAATCTCGGGCAAGTAACATACCGATGACAAAGGGAACAACATATATCGTTATGCGGTTTGACCGATAAAGATCTTTGTAGAATATGTGGGAGACAATATGAACATCCAGGTTCAGCTATTGGTTATTGACCGGAGACGTGTCTCAGTCATGTCTACATAGTTCTCGAACCCGTAGGGTCCGCACGCTTAACGTTCAGTGACGATCGATATTATGAGTTTATGTGTTTTGATGTACCGAAGATAGTTCGGAGTCCCGGATGAGATCACGGACATGCCGAGGAGTCTCAAAATGGCCGAGACATAAGGATTGATATATTGGACGGCTATATTCGGACACCAGAAGTGTTCCGGTTGATTTCAGAGAAAACCGGAGTGCCGGAGGGTTACCGGAACCCCCCGGAGTACTAATGGGCCACATGGGCCTTAGTGGAGAGAGAGAGAGAGAGGGCTGGCCAAGGCAGGGCCGCGCGCCCCTCCCCCTCTAGTCCGAATTGGACTATGGAAGGGGGGGGGGGACACCCCCCTTTCCTTCTCCCTTCTCCCTTCTCCTCTACTTCTTTCCCCCTTCCTCCTCCTAGTTAGACTAGGAAAGGGGGAGTCCTACTCCTACTAGGAGGAGGACTCCTCCCCTCCTTGGTGTGCCCCAAGGGCCGTCCAGCCTCCCCCTTGCTCCTTTATATACGGGGGCAAGGGCACCCTAGAACACACAAGTTGATCATTGATCCCTTAGGCGTGTGCAGTGCCCCCCTTCACCATAATCCACCTCGGTCATATCGTCGTAGTGCTTAGGCGAAGCCCTGCGCCGGTAGCTTCATCATCACTGTCATCATGCCATCGTGCTGATGAAGCTCTCCTTCGACACTCAGCTGGATCGAGAGTTTGTGGGACGTCACCGAGCCGAACGTGTGCAGATCGCGGAGGTGCCGTACTTTCAGTAGTAGGATCGGTCGGATCGTGAAGACGTACGACTACATCGACCGCATTGTCATAACGCTTCCGCTTATGGTCTACGAGGGTACATGGACTACACTCTTCCCCTCTCGTTGCTATGCATCACCATGATAGATCTTGCGTGTGCGTAGGATTTTTTTTTTGAAATTACTGCATTCCCCAACAGTGGCATCCGAGCCAGGTTTATGCGTAGATGTTATATGCACGAGTAGAACACAAAGGAGTTGTGGGCGTGGGTATATACATATTGCTTGCCGTCACTAGTTGATTCTTGATTCAGAGGCATTGTTGGATGAAGCGGCTCAGACCAACATTACGCGTACGCTTACACGAGACTGGTTCTACCAACGTGCTTCACACATAGGTAGCTAGTGGGTGTCAGTTTCTCCAACTTTAGTTGAATCGGATTCAATGAACAGGGTTCTTTCTGAAGATCAAAAAGCAATCACTATACCACGTTGTAGTTTTGATGCATAGGTAAGAACGGTTCTTGCTCAACCCGTAGCAGCCACGTAGAACTTGCAACAACAAAGTAGAGGATGTCTAACTTGTTTTTGCAGGGCATGTTGTGATGTGATATGGTCAAGACATGATGCTAAATTTTATTGTATGAGATGATCATGTTTCGTATCACAGTTATCGGCAACTGGCAGGAACCATATGGTTGTCGCTTTATTGTATGAAATGCAATCACCATGCAATTGCTTCACTTTATCACTAAGCGGTAGCGGTAGTCGTAGAAGCAATAGTTGGCGAGACGACAACGATGCTTTGATGGAGATCAAGGTGTCAAGCCGGTGACGATGGTGATCATGACGGTGCTTCAGAGATGGAAATCAAAAGCACAAGATGATGATGGCCATATCATATCACCTATATTGATTGCATATGATGTTTATCTTCTATGCATCTTATTTTTCTTAGTTCGACGATAGCATTATAAGATGATCTCTCACTAAATTTCAAGGTATATGTGTTCTCCCTGAGTATGCACCGTTGCTATAGTTCGTCGTGCTGAGACACCAGGTGATGATTGGGTGTGATAAGCTCTACGTTCACATACAACCGGTGCAAGCCAGTTTTGCAGACGCAGAATACTCGGGTTAAACTTGACAAGCCTAGCATATGCAGATATGGCCTCGGAACACTGAGACCGAAAGGTCGAGCGTGAATCATATAGTAGATATGATCAACATAGTGATGTTCACCATTGAAAACTACTCCATCTCACGTGATGATCGGACATGGTTTAATTGATATGGATGACGTGGTCACTTAGATGATTAGAGGGATGTCTATCTAAGTGGGAGTTCTTAAGTAATATGATTAATTGAACTTTAATTTATCATGAACTTAGTCCTAATAGTATTTGCATAACCATGTTGTAGATCAATAGCTCGCGATGTAGCTCCCCATTTATTTTTGATATGTTCCTAGAGAAAAATAAGTTGAAAGATGTTAGTAGCAATGTTGCGGACTAGCTCCATGATCTAAGGATTATCCTCAATGCTGCACAGAAGTATTATGTCCTTGATGCACCACTAGGTGAAAAAACTATTGCAGGAGCAGATGCACATGTTATGAACGTTTCACAAGCTCGGTATGATGACTACTTGATAGTTTAGTGCACCATTCTTTACGGCTTAGAACCGGGACTTAAAAAATGTTTTGAATGACATGGAGCATATGAGATGTTCCAAGAGTTCAAATTGGCATTTCATACTCATGCCCATGTCAAGAGTTATGAGACCTCTGACAGTACCTTGCCTACAAGATGGAGGAGAATAGCTCAACCAGTGAGCATGTGCTCAGATTATGTGGGTACTACAATTGCTTGAATCAAGGAGTTAATCTTCGAGATAAAATAGTGATTGACAGAGTTCTCTAGTCACTATCACCAAGTTACTGGAACTTCGTGATGAACTATAATATGGAAGGGATGACGAAAGTAATTCCCAAGCTCTTCGCGATGCTGAAATCAGCGAAGGTAGAAATCAAAAAAAGAATCAAGTGTTGATGGTTGACAAGACCACTAGTTTCAAGTAAAAGGACAAGGGTAAGAAAGGGAACTTCAAGAAGAATGGTAAGCAAGTTGCCACTCCCATGAAAGAAGCCCAAAGCTAGACCCAAGCCTGAAAATGAGTGCTTCTACTGCAAAGGAAATGGTCACTGGACGTGGAACTGCCCTAGATACTTGGCGGATAAGAAGGATGGCATACTGAACAAAGGTATATTGGATATACATGTTATTGATGTGTACTTTACTAGTGTTTATCGCAACCCCTCGGTATTTGACATTGGTTCAGTTGCTAAGAGTAGTAACTCGAAACGGGAGTTGCAAAATGAACAGAGACTAGTTAAGGGCGAAGTGATGATGTGTGTTGGAAGTGATTCCAAGGTTGATAAGATCACCATCGCACACTCCCTTTACCTTCGGGATTAGTGTTAAACCTAAAATAAATGTTATTTGGTGTTTGTGTTGAGCATGAATATGATTGGATCTTGTTTATTGCAATACGGTTATTCATTTAAGTCAAAGAATAATTGTTGTTCTATTTACATGAATAAAACCTTCTATGGTCATACACTCAATATAAATGGTTTATTGAATCTCGATCATAGTATACACATATTCATAATATTGAAGCCAAAAGATGCAAATTTAATAATGATAGTGCACCTTATTTGTGGCACTGCAGTTTAGGTCATAGTGGTGTAAAGCACATGAAGAAACTCCATGCTGATGGGCTTTTGGAATAACTTGATTATGAATCACTTGATGCTTGCGAACCATGCCTCATAGGCAAGATGACTAAGACTCCATTCTCCGGAACAATGGAGCGAGCAACTGACTTATTCGAAATAATACATAATGATGTATGCAGTCAGATGAGTGTTGAGGCTCGCGGTGGGTATCATTATTTTCTGACCTTCACAGATGATTTGAGCAGATATGGGTATATATACTTGATGAAACATAAGTCTGGAACATTTGAAAAGTTCAAAGAATTTCAGAGTGAAGTGAAAAATCAACGTAACAAGAAAATAAAGTTTCTACAATCTGATCGCGGAGACGAATATTTGAGTTACGAGTTTGGTCTTCAACTAAAACTATGTGGAATAGTTTCACAAATTCATGCCACCTGGAACACTAATACATCCATTTTGCATCATGCTTTTATATTGATATTTATTGCATTATGGGCTGTTATTACACATTATGTCACAATACTTATGCCTATTCTCTCTTATTTTACAAGGTTTACATGAAGAGGGAGAATGGCGGTAGCTGGAATTCTGGGCTGGAAAAGGAGCAAATATTAGAGACCTATCTGCACAGCTCCAAAAGTCCTGAAACTTCACGGAAGTCATTTTTGGAATTAATAAAAAATACTGAGCGAAGAAAGCACCAGAGGGGGCCCACACCCTAGCCACGAGGGTGGGGGCGCGCCCTACCCCCTGGCCGCGCCCCTTGCCTCGTGGGCCCCTTGGCAGGCCTCCGGCGCCCATCTTCTGCTATATGAAGTCTTTTACCCTGGAAAAAATCAAAAGAAAGCTCACGGGACGATACTCCGCCGCCATGAGGCGGAACCTTGGCAGAACCAATCTAGGGCTCCGGCAAAGCTATTCTACCCGGGAAACTTCCCTCCGGGAGGGGGAAATCATCACCATCGTCATCACCAAGGATCCTCTCATCGGGAGGGGGTCAATCTCCATCAACATCTTCACCAGCACCATCTCATCTCAAACCCTAGTTCATCTCTTGTATCCAATCTTTGTATCCAAACCTCAGATTGGTACCTGTGGGTTGCTAGTAGTGTTGATTACTCCTTGTAGTTGATGCTAGTTGGTTTACTTGGTGGAAGATCATATGTTTAGATCCATTATGCATATTAATACCCCTCTGATTATGAACATGAATATGCTTTGTGAGTAGTTACATTTCTTCCCGAGGACATGGGAGAAGTCTTGCTATAAGTAGTCATGTGAATTTGGTATTCGTTCGATATTTTGATGAGATCTATGTTGTTATACCTCTAGTGGTGTCATGTGAATGTCGACTACATGACACTTCACCATTGTTTGGGCCTAGAGGGAGGCATTGGGAAGTAATAAGTAGATGATGGGTTGCTAGAGTGACAGAAGTTTAAACCCTACTTTATGCATTGCTTCGTAAGGGGCTGATTTAGATCCATATGTTTCATGCTATGGTTAGGTTTACCTTAATACTTCGGTTGTAGTTACGGATGCTTGCAATAGGTGTTAATCATATGTGGGATGCTTGTCCAAGTAAGGGCAGTACGCAAGCACCGGTCCACCCACATATCAAATTATCAAAGTATCGAACGCGAATCATATGAACATGATGAAAACTAGCTTGACGATAATTCCCATGTGTCCTCGGGAGCGCTTTACTTCAAAGAAGAGTTTATCCAGGCTTGCCCTTTTCTACAAAAAGGATTGGGCCATCTTGATGCACCTTATTTACTTTTATTACTTGCTACTCGTTACAAATTACCTTATCACAAAACTATCTATTACCGATAATTTCAGTGCTTGCAGAGAATACCTTACTGAAAACTGCTTATCATTTCCTTCTGCTCCTCGTTGGGTTCGACACTCTTACTTATCGAAAAGGCTACGATAGATCCCCTACACTTGTGGGTCATCAAACACCATAGCATAATGGTGTGTCTGAACGTCATAAACATACTTTATTGGATATAGTGCAATCTATGATGTCTCTTACTGATTACCACTATCGTTTTGGGGTTATGCATTAGAGACAACTACATTCACGTTAAATAGGGTACCGTCTAATCCATTGAGACGACACCGTATGCACTATGGTTTGGCTAGAAACTCAAGCTGTCGTTTCTTAAAGTTTGGGGTTGTGCTGCTTATGTGAAAAGGTTCCAGCCTGATAAGCTCAAGCCCAAATCGGAAAAGTGCATCTTCATAGGATATCCAAAAAAACTATTGGGTACACCTTCTATCACAGATCCGAAAGGCAAGATCGTTGTTGCTAAGAGTGGATCCTTTCTAGAGAAGAAGTTTCTCCCGAAAGAAGTGAGTGGGCGGAATCTAGAACTTGATGAGGTAATTGTACCTTCTCCCGAATTGGAAAGTAGTTCATCACAGAAATCAGTTCTAGTGATTTCTACACCAATTAGTGAGGAAGCTAATGATGATGATCATGAAACTTCAGATCAAGTTACTAACCTCGTAGGACAACCAGAGTATGGTCCGCACAAGAGTGGCACGGTAATCCTTTTTGGAATTCATGTTACTAGACCATGATGAACCTACGAACTATGAGGAAGCGATGATGAGCCCAGATTCCACGAAATGGCTTAAGGCCATGAAATCTAAGAAGGGATCCATGTATAAAGAACAAAGTATGGACTTTGATTGACTTTCCCCATGATCAGCGAGCCATTGAGAATAAATGGATCTTCAAGAGGAAGATGGACGCTGATAGTAGTGTTACTATCTACAAAGCTCAAATTTTCGCAAAAAGGTTTTCGACAAGATCAAGGTGTTGACGAGAGGAGAGTCATGAAAATGGGGTAAACACAAAGAGATGATGAAAAGCAATCAGAGAGGAGAGGGAAGAATGACAATGGAAATCATAAAGCTCAGCGAGGAGCACATTACTATGAATAATAATGGAGAGGGACATTAAAGGGGAAAAATGAGCAAAGAGATATAAAATTATATTAGAAAAGCTTTTCACTTCTACTTCGTTTTCTTGTTTAGATTCATTACTTCAATGATTGAACATGGGCAGATACCTATAAGGACCCCATTTCATTGACCTTCGCCCTTTTATATCCCTCGGAGGATACTGGCCAGATCGCCTTCTTGAGGCTCTCTGGGCTTATCGGACGTCAATCCGTATAGCCACTGGTCCCCTTACGATGAGATTTTCTCACTCGTAGCGATTCTTAAGTCTGTCCGAATCATGTTAGCAATTGCCACATTTTATGAAATCTGGCAAATGGATGTCAATATTGCATTCCTTAATGGATTTCTTAAAGAAGAGTTGTATATGATGCAACAAGAAAGTTTTTTCAATCCTAAAGGTGCTAACAAAGTGTGCAAGCTCTAGCGATCCATCTATGGACTGGTGCAAGCATCTCGGAGTTGGAATATACGCTTTGATGAGTTGATCAAAGCATATAGTTTTATACAGACTTTTGGAGAAGCATGTATTTACAAGAAAGTGAGTGGGAGCTTAGTATCATTTCTGATATTATATGTGGATGACATATTGTTGATCGGAAATGATACTGAATTTCTAGATAGCATAAAAGGATACTTGAATAAGAATTTTTGAAAGAAAGACCTCGGTGAAGCTGCTTACACATTGAGCATGAAGATCTATAGAGATAGATCAAGACGCTTGATAAGTTTTTTTGTTTTTCAATGAGTACATACCTTGACAAGATTGAAGTAGTTCAAAATGGAACAGGCAAATAAGGAGTTCTTGCCTGTATTGCAATGTGTGAAGTTGAGTAAAGACTCAAAACCCGACCACAGCAAAAAATAGATAGAGAATGAAAAGTCATTCCCTATGCCTCAGTCATAGCTTCTACAAAGTATGCTATGCTGTGTACCAGTCCTATTGTATACCTTAGCATGATTCTGGCAAGGGAGTACAATAGTGATCTAGGAGTAGATCACTGGACAGTGGGCAAAATTATCCTTGGAGGACTAAGGAAATATTTCTCGGTTATGGAGGTGATAAAAGAGTTCACCATAAAGAGTTACGTCGATGCAAGCTTTTTACATCGATCTAGATGACTCTAAGTCTCGATCTGGATACATATTGAAAGCGGGAGCAATTAGCTAGAGTACCTCCGTGCAGAGTACTGTAGACATAGAAATTTGCGAAATACATACAGATCTGAATGTTGCAGACCCGTAGACTAAACTTCTCTCACAAGAAAAACATGATCACTCTTTGGATATTAATCACATAGCGATGTGAACTAGATTATTGACTCTAGTAAACCCTTTGGGTATTAGTCACATGAAGATGTGAACTAATCACATAAAGATGTGAACTATTGGTGTGAAATCACATGATGATGTGAAATAGATTATTGACTCTAGTGCAAGTGGGAGACTGAAGGAAATATGCCCTAGAGGAAATAATAAAATTGTTATTTATATTTCCTTATATCATGATAAATGTTTATTATTCATGCTAGAATTGTATTAACCGGAAACTTAGTACATGTGTGAATACATAGACAAACTGAGTGCCACTATTATGCCTCTACTTGACTAGCTCATTAAGCAAAGATGGTTAAGTTTCCTAGCCATGGACAAAGAGTTGTCATTTGATTAACGGGATCACATCATTAGAGAATGATATGATTGACTTGACCCATCCGTTAGCTTAGCACGATGATAGTTTAGTTTGTTGCTATTGCTTTCTTCATAACTTATACATGTTCCTATGACTATGAGATTATGCAACTCCCAAATATCGGAGGAACACTTAGTATGCTATCAAACATCACAACATAACTGGGTGACTATAAAGATGTTCTACAGGTGTCTCCGATGGTGTTTGTTGAGTTGGCATAGATCGAGATTAGGATTTGTCACTCCGAGTATCGGAGAGGTATCTCTGGGCCCTCTCGGTAATGCACATCACTATAAGCCTTGCAAGCAATGTGACTAATGAGTTAGTTACGGGATGATGCATTACAGAACGAGTAAAGTGACTTGCCGGCAACGAGGTTGAACTAGGTATTAAGATACCGATGATCGAATCTCGGGCAAGTAACATACCGATGACAAAGGGAACAACGTATATCATTATGCGGTTTGACTGAAAAAGATCTTTGTAGAATATGTGGGAGCCAATATGAACATCCAGGTTCCGCTATTGGTTATTTGCTGGAGACGTGTCTTGGTCATGTCTACATAGTTCTCGAACCTATAGGGTCCGCACGCTTAACGTTCGGTGACGATCGGTATTATGAGTTTATGTGTTTTGATGTACCGAAGATAGTTCGGAGTCCCGGATGACATCACGGACATGACGAGGAGTCTCAAAATGGTCGAGACATTAAGGTTGAAATATTGGACGGCTATATTCGGACACTGGAGTGTTCCGGGTGATTTCGGAAAAAACCGGAGTGCCGGAGGGTTACCCTAGAACACACAAGTTGATCATCGATCCCTTAGCCGTGTGCGGTGCCCCCCTCCACCATAATCCACCTCGGTCATATCGTCATAGTGCTTAGGTGAAGCCCTGCACCGGTAGCTTCATCATCACTGTCATCACGCCGTCGTGCTGACGAAGCTCTCCCTCGACACTTAGCTGGATCGAGAGTTCGTGGGGTGTCACCGAGCCGAACGTGTGCAGATCGCGGAGGTGTCATACTTTCGGTACTAGGATCGGTCAGATCATGAAGACGTACGACTACATCGACCGCGTTGTCATAACGCTTCCGCTTATGGTCTACAAGGGTACGTGGACTACACTCTTTCCCTCTCGTTCCTATGCATTACCATGATAGATCTTGCGTGTCCATAGGAATTTTTTGATATTACTGCGTTCCCCAACATCTGACATGCATGGAAGACAACTAGTAGTTAAATTTATGTAATGAGTGCCTGTAGGAGACGACATAAATGAAGGAAATATGCCCTAGAGGCAACAATAAAGTTATTATTTATTTCCTTATATCATGATAAATGTTTATTATTCATGCTAGAATTGTATTAACCGGAAAGATGATACATGTGTGAATACATAGACAAACAGAGTGTCACTAGTATGCCTCTACTTGACTAGCTCGTTGATCAAAGATGGTTATGTTTCCTAGCCATAGACAAAGAGTTTTCATTTGATTAATGGGATCACATCATTAGGAGAATGATGTGATTGACTTGACCCATTCTGTTAGCTTAGCACTTGAACGTTTAGTTTGTTGCTATTGCTATCTTCATGACTTATACATGTTCCTATGACTATGAGATTATGCAACTCCCATTTACTGGAGGAACACTTTGTGTGCCACCAAACGTCACAACGTAACTGGGTGATTATAAAGGTGCTCTACAGGTGTCTCCAAAGGTACTTGTTGGGTTGGCGTATTTCGAGATTAGGATTTGTCACTCCGATTGTCAGAGAGGTATCTCTGGGCCCACTCGGTAATGCACATCACTATAAGCCTTGCAAGCATTGCAACTAATGAGTTAGTTGCGGGATGATGTATTACGGAATGAGTAAAGAGACTTGCCGGTAACGAGATTGAACTAGGTATTGAGATACCGATGATCGAATCTCAGGCAAGTAACATACCGATGACAAAGGGAACAACGTATGTTGTTATGCGGTCTGTCCGATAAAGATCTTCGTAGAATATGTAGGAGCCAATATGGGCATCCAGGTCCCGCTATTGGTTATTGACCAGAGAGGTGTCTCGGTCATGTCTACATAGTTCTCGAACCCGTAGGGTCCGCACGCTTAACGTTCGTTGACGATATAGTACTATGTGAGTTATGTATGTTGGTGACCGAATGTTGTTAGGAGTCCGGGATGAGATCATGGACATGACGAGGAGCTCCAGAATGGTCCGGAGATAAAGTTTGATATATGGTATAATAGTGTTTGGTCATCGGAAGGGTTCCGGATGTTTCCCAAAATGTTTGTGTACGAGAACACTTTATTTGGGCCAAAGGGGAAAGCCCACAAGGTTTTTGGAAAGCGCAAAAGGAAGTTTTGCGGAGTCCAGGGGCCAGACGCCAGGGTCCTTGGTGTCTGGGTCCAGACGCCGGGAACCCTGACGTCTGGCCCTGGAGTCCGAGAAGGACTCTTGCCTTTGGGGTGAAACCGACTTTGTGGAGGCTTTTACTCCAAGTTTCGACCCCAGGGCTCAACATATAAATAGAGGGGCAGGGCTAGCACCGATGACACATCAAGAAACACCAAGCCGTGTGCCGGCAACCCCGTCCCCTCTAGTTTATCCTCCATCCTAGTTTTTGTAGTGCTTAGGCGAAGCCCTGCGGAGATTGTTCTTCACCAACACCGTCACCACGTCGTCGTGCTGCCGGAACTCATCTACTACTTCACCCCTCTTGCTAGATCGAGAAGGCGAGGTCGTCACCGAGCCGAACGTGTGCAGAACTCGGAGGTGTCGTGCTTTCGGTACTTGGATCGATCGGATCGTGAAGATGTACGACTACATAAACCGCGTTGATATAACGCTTCCGCGAATAGTCTACAAGGGTATGTAGACAACACTCTCCCCTCTCGTTGCTATGGATCACCATGATCTTGCGTGTGCGCAGGATTTTTTTTTAAATTACTAGGTTACCCAACAGTGGTACCAGAGCCAGGTTTTATGCGTAGATGTCATATGCACGAGTAGAACAGAAGTGAGTTGTGGGCGATATAAGTCATACTGCTTACCAGCATGTCATACTTTGGTTCGGCGGTATTGTTGGATGAAGCGGCCCAGACCGACATTACGCGAGACTGGTTCTACCGACGTGCTTTGCACATAGGTGGCTGGCGGGTGTCAGTTTCTCCAACTTTAGTTGAACCGAGTGTGGCTACGCCCGGTCCTTGCGAAGGTTAAAACAACACCAACTTGACAAACTATCGTTGTGGTTTTGATGCGTAGGTAAGAACGGTTCTTGCTAAGCCCAGTAGCAGCCACGTAAAACTTGCAACAACAAGGTAGAGGACGTCTAACTTGTTTTTGCAGGGCATGTTGTGATGTGATATGGTCAAGACATGATGCTAAATTTTATTGTATGAGATGATCATGTTTTGTAACCGAGTTATCGGCAACTGGCAGGAGCCATATGGTTGTCGCTTTATTGTATGCAATGCAATCGCCCTGTAATGCTTTACTTTATCACTAAGCGGTAGTGATAGTCGTAGAAGCATAAGATTGGCGAGACGACAACGATGCTACGATGGAGATCAAGGTGTCGCGCCGGTGACAATGGTGATCATGACGGTGCTTCGGAGATGAAGATCACAAGCACAAGAAGATGATGGCCATATCATATCACTTATATTGATTGCATGTGATGTTTATCTTTTATGCATCTTATCTTGCTTTGTTTGACGGTAGCATTATAAGATGATCTCTTACTAAATTTCAAGATAAAAGTGTTCTCCCTAAGTATGCACCGTTGCCAAAGTTCGTCGTGCCCAGACACCACGTGATGATCTGGTGTGATAAGCTCTACGTCCATCTACAACGGGTGCAAGCCAGTTTTTGCACACGTAGAATACTCAAGTTAAACTTGACGAGCCTAGCATATGCAGATATGGCCTCGGAACACGGAGACTGAAAGGTCGAGCGTGAATCATATAGTAGATATGATCAACATAGTGATGTTCACCATTGAAACCACTCCATCTCACGTGATGATCGGACATGGTTTAGTTGATATGGATCACGTGATCACTTAGATGATTAATTGAACTTAAATTTATCATGAACTTAGTCCTGGTTGTATTAGCATATATATGTTGTAGATCAATAGCTCATGTTTAGCTCCCCTGTTTTATTTTTGATATGTTCCTAGAGAAAACTAAGTTGAAAGATGTTAGTAGCAATGATGCGGATTGGATCCGTGATCTGAGGTTTATCCTCATTGCTGCACAGAAGAATTATGTCGTTGATGCACCGCTAGGTGACAAACCTATTGCAGGAGCAGATGCAGATGTTATGAATGTTTGGCTAGCTCAATATCATGACTACTTGATAGTTTAGTGCACCATGCTTAAATGGCTTAGAATCGGGACTTCAAAGACGTTTTGAACGTCATGGACCATATGAGATGTTCCAGGAGTTGAAGTTAATATTTCAAGCAAATACCCGAGTTGAGAGATATGAAGTCTCCAACAAGTTCTATAGCTAAAAGATGTATGAGAATAGCTTAAGCAGTGAGCATGTGCTCAGATTGTCTGGGTACTACAATCGCTTGAATCAAGTGGGAGTTAATCTTCCAGATAAAATAGTGATTGACAAAATTCTTGTGGCGACCCGACCCGAATGGATCAAGTCTACTGTGCTCCGGTGTCATCCCTGGATCAGTAGTGCTGACACCACACAGTACATCGAAGGATTTATAGCAGAGTGGCAATCACACACTTATTACAATGATGTCTCATAAGAGAACTTATTACAATAAAAATGGCTTAAGGCCATCTAATAACGATAACAGCGGAAGACTTGGAAGATAAATGGGTCCATCAACTCCAACGGCATCACTGAGTATGGAACCACGACCTAAAAGCACCTTAATCGTCGTCTGCAAAGTCTGCAACATTAACGTTGCAGCCCG
The DNA here is from genome assembly GCA_034509565.1 of Triticum monococcum. Lineage (NCBI taxonomy): Eukaryota > Viridiplantae > Streptophyta > Magnoliopsida > Poales > Poaceae > Triticum > Triticum monococcum. The sequence continues at coordinate 355,229,226 of CM067845.1, read as the reverse complement.
AAACGGGTCAACACATGGAATATGCTGGCAAAGTAACACATAGAGAGTAATGGAATGAAACAGCTATACTATATGCATATTTGGCTGGTGGAAAGCTCTATGGTTACTATTTTGCGTAAAGCCAATTTTTCCCTACTGCAAAGGAATAAATTTATTTAACTATCATGGTGGTTGTTAAACATTGAGAATGGTTGACAGCATTCTCAATCCCAATTAAAAGTACAATTAAAACCCAACAATATTAATTAGAAGTAACATGTTGAGATTCACATGATAATCAAGTACTAGATACTCAAGATTGTCCATAACCGGGGACACGGCTAATCATGATTAGTTTGTTACACTCTGCAGAGGTTTGCGCACTTTTCCCCACAAGACTCGATCGCCTCCGTTGGATTTCTCGCACTACTGGTGTTTGAGAAACGGATGACCGAGACATAGTCTTTTAGAAGCGCTAGCACCTTACAATGGAGTAGACCGTACCACCAACATCCCCTACATCTGCTAGTCTACCCCTATAAGAGTTCGCACGACTTAGTCAACTATGCCAGAGCCCATATTGGCTTGTGGCTGCACACGTAAGTATTTAGCATGAAAGATCTTATGATCCCTTTGAGCCTGCGTGGCGGTCCAAAATAAAAACAGGCAAGTCCTGATAGGCATCAGGTGCCTCAATCCACCCAGATGTGTGTTTAAGTTGCCACCTTAGATAAACCATTAAAATTATCAATCTCACATCTGTCATGGATATCACTCACCCAGTCCACGTCTACTAGCATAGCATGGCATAATAAGTAAACGTAGAAGTAACTCCCAAAGGTTTCATAATAAATAGGTAATAGGTACTACCTCATCTACTTCCCATCCCACAATTTAATTAGATCCTAATCATGCAATGTGTGAGGATGGATCTAATGCAATTAAACTGGGTTGTAGAAAAGGTATGATCAAAGTGTTACTTGCCTTGCTGATAATCCGCGAGTCCTAGAGATTCGAAGTAACAGGCGGCGCAATCCGGGTAATCTATCGCAGACAAACAACAAGCATACAATAAGTACTCATCTAATGCACAGGTAAAACTCGAACAAGAGATCGAACCAGAAAGTTCAACTTAAGAACTCCGGTTGCGAAGAAAGAAAGAAAGAACCGAACAAAGAAACCGAAAACAAACGGCGGAAAACAACTCGGTTCTAGCAAGTTGAAACTAGGTCAAATTTTACCATAGCAAAAAACTTAGTTAAAGTTGATTAGTTGGAACGGCGGTTTCAAAACGAAACTCCAGGCGCTTGAATCACCTGATTCCGATAAACGAGCGAGAAGAAAAACTAGAACGAAGATCGGATCTGAGATCGCGATCACGGAATAAATCCGACGAAAAGAAAAAGAAGAACGGTTAAACGAACGGACGTTCGTTAACCTAGGATAATCCAGTGATCACGTTCATTAGGACGAATGGTCCGGCGAACGGTCGCTAGGCAACTAAATCGGAAAAGAAAACGAATCCGATCTAGGGTTTCGGAAAAGAAAACCGAACCAAAAACCGATCTAGAAAACCGGAACGGTTTAGAAAAAGAATCGGAACGATTTAGAAAAAAAACGATCCGAGGAAAAGAAAAGAGACGCGGCGCGGTACCTCGGCGAGGTCTCCGGCGGCGGCGGCTAAGGGCGACGGCGGCGGCTAAGGGCACTAGGGGCGGCGGCGGCTTAGGGCGGCGCGGGGTGAGGGCGCGGTGGTGGCTTGGGGTTTGGTGTGGGATTTAGAGGGGGGGTGAGTATTTATATAGGTGAGGGGGAGAGATTACTTGGGGGAGGGAACAAGAAATAGAGTAGGAAAAGGAATAGGAGAGGAATCCTAATAAAACAAACAAGTGGAGTCCTAGTGGGACTAGGACGGCGGCGGCGGCTCCCTGGCGCCAGGCGGCTGGCGCGCGCACGCGGTGGCCTCCTGGCCTGGCCGGCGGCTTGGCTTGGGCCTTTGGCCCAGGCGCTGTGAAGATTTTTTTTAAACGGTTTCGCGCGCAGAAAAAAAACCAGAAAAGAGAACTAAACGAACTCCAAAACTTCTAACGTAAGTTTTCCCCGACTCCTAAAAATGAGTCGAACAAAATGAACTTTTCTCCGGGCCTAAAATGCAAATTTTGAAAACGCGCATTTTTCCCTATCCAAATAGAATGCAAATGAAACTCCGACAAAACCAATGATCCTCTTTTCAAAATTTGAGAAAAACTCAAATATGAAAAAGACGAAATCTCCAACTCTCTCCGAGGGTCCTTGAGTTGCGTGAAATTTCTAGGATCGGCAAAATGCAAGAAAATATGATATGCATGATGATCTAGTGTATAACATTCCAAATTGAAAATTTGGGATGTTACAATTCTCTAGTCACCATCACCAAGTTAGTAGAACTTCGTGATGAACTATAATATGCAAGGGATAACGGAAATGATTCCCAAGCTCTTCGTGATGCTGAAATCGAAGAAGGTAGAAATCAAGAAAAGCATCAAGTGTTGATGGTAAACAAAACCACTAGTTTCAAGTAAAGGGACAAAGGGAAGAAAGGGGAACTTCAAGAAGAATGGCAAGCAAGTTGCTGCTCAAGTGAAAAAACCCAATTCCAGACCCAAACCTGAAACTGAGTGCTTCTACTACAAAGGGACTGGTCACTGGAAGCGGAACTACCCCAAGTAATTGGCGGATAAGAAGGATGGCAAAGTGAACATAGGTATATTGGATATACATGTTATTGATGTGTACTTCACTAGTGTTTATAGCAACCCCTCGGTATTTGATACTAGTTCAGTTGCTAAGAATAGTAACTCGAAAAAGGAGTTGCAGAATGAACAGAGACTAGTTAAGGGTGAAGTGACGATGTGTATTGGAAATGGTTCCAAGATTGATATGATCATCATCGCATACTCCCTATACTTTCGGGATTAGTGTTAAACCTAAAATAAATGTTATTTAGTGTTTGCGTTGAGCATGAATATGATTGGATCATGTTTATTGCAATACGGTTATTCATGTAAGTTAGAGAATAATTGTTGTTCTGTTTACATGAATAAAACCTTCTATGGTCATACACCCAATGAAAATGGTTTGTTGGATCTCGATCATGGTGACACACATTTTCATAATATTGAAGCCAAAAGATGCAAAGTTAATAATGACAGTGCAACTTATTTGTGGCACTGCCATTTAGGTCATATTGGTGTAAAGCGCATGAAGAAAATCCATGCTGATGGGCTTTTGGAATCACTTGATTATGAATCAGTTGATGCTTGCGAACCATGCCTCATGGGCAAGATGACTAAGACTCCGTTCTCCGGAACAATGGAGCGAGAAACAAATTTGTTGGAAATCATACATACTGATGTATGTGGTCCAATGAATATTGAGGCTCGCGGCAGGTATCATTATTTTCTGATCTTCATAGATGATTTGAGCAGATATGAGTATATCTACTTGATGAAACACAAGTCTGAAACATTTGAAAAGTTCAAAGAATTTCAGAGTGAAGTGGAGAATCATCGTATCAAAAATAAAAGTGTCTACGATATGATCGCAGAAGTAAAATATTTGAGTTACGAGTTTGGCCTTCAGTTAAAACAATGTGAAATAGTTTCACTACTCACGCCACCTAGAACACCACAATGTAATGGTGTGTCTGAACGTCGTAACCGTACTTTATTAGATATGGTGCGATCTATGACATCTCTTATTGATTTACCGCTACCGTTTTGGGGTTATGCATTAGAGACAGCTACATTCGTTGAGACGGCACCGTATGAACTATGGTTTGGCAAGAAACCTAAGTTGTCATTTCTTAAAGTTTGGGACTGCAATGCTTATGTGAAAAAGTTTCAACATGATAAGCTCGAACCCAAATCGGAGAAGTAAATCTTCATAGGATACCCAAAAAGAAAATGTTGGGTACACCTTCTATCACAGATCCGAAGGCAATATATTCATTGCTGAGAATGGATCCTTTCTAGAGAAGGAGTTTCTCTCGAATGAAGTGAGTGGGAGGGACGTAGAACTTGATGAGGTAACTGTACCTTCTCCCTTATTGGAAAGTAGTTCATCACAGAAATCTGTTCATGTGACTACTACACCAATTAGTGAGGAAGCTAATGATGATGATCATGTAACTTCAGATCAAGTTACTACCGAACCTCGTAGGTAAACCAGAGTGAGATCCGCACCAGAGTGGTACGGTAATACTGTTCTGGAGGTCATGTTACTTGACCATGACGAACCTACGAACTATGAGGAAGCGATGATGAGCCCAGATTCGGCGAAATGGATTGAGGCCATGAAATCTGAGATGAGATCCATGTATGAGAGCAAAGTATGGACTTTGATTGACTTGCCCATTGATCGGCGAGCCATTGAGATTAAATGGATCTTCAAGAGGAAGACGGACGCTGATAGTAGTGTTACCATCTACAAAGCTAGAATTGTTGCAAAAAGGTTTTCAAAAAGTTCAAGGTGTTGACTACGATGAGAGTTCTCACTCGTATCTATGCTTAAGTATGTCCGAATCATGTTAGCAATTGCCGCATTTTATGAAATCTGGTAAATGGATAAACAAAACTGCATTCCATAAATGGATTTTTTAAAGAAGAGTTGCATATGATGCAACCAGAAGGTTTTGTCAATCCTAAAGGTGCTAACAAAATATGCAAGCTCCAGCGATCCATCTATGGACTGGTGCAAGCATCTCAGAGTTGGAATATACGCTTTGATAAGTTGATCAAAGCAATAGTTTTATACAGACTTGCGGTGAAGCCTGTATTTACAAGAAAGTGAGTGGGAGCACTACAACATTTCTTATAAGTATATGTGAATGACATATTGTTGATCGGAGATAATGTAGAATTATTCTGCAAAGCATAAAGGAATGTTTGAAAGGAGTTTTTCAAAGAAAGACCTCGGTGAAGCTGCTTACATATTAAGCATCAAGATCTATAGAGATAGATCAAGACGCTTGATAAGTTTTTCAATGAGTACATACCTTGACAAGATTTTGAAGTAGTTCAAAATGGAACAGTCAAAGAAGGAGTTCTTGCCTGTGTTACAAGGTGTGAAGTTGAGTAAGACTCAAAACCCGACCATGACAGAAGATAGAGAGAGAATGAAAGTCATTCCCTATGCCTCAGCCATAGGTTCTATAAAGTATGCCATGCTGTGTACCAGACCTATTGTATACCCTGCCCTGAGTTTGGCAAGGGAATACAATAGTGATCTAGGAGTAGATCACTGGACATTGGTCAAAATTATCCTTAGTGGAGTAAGGATATGTTTCTCGATTATGGAGGTGACAAAAGGTTCGTCGTAAAGAGTTACGTCGATGCAAGTTTTGACACTGATCCAGATGACTCAAAGTCTCACTCTGGATACATATTGAAAGTGGGAGCAATAAGCTAGAGTAGCTCCGTGCAGAGCATTGTTGACATAGAAATTTGCAAAATACTTAAGGATCTGAATGTGGCAGACCCGTTGACTAAACTTCTCTCACAAGCAAAACATGATCACACCTTAGTACTCTTTGGGTGTTAATCACATATCGATGTGAACTAGATTTTTTACTCTAGTAAACCCTTTGGGTGTTGGTCACATGACGATGTGAACTATGGGTGTTAATCACATGGTGATGTGAACTATTGATGTTAAATCACATGGCGATGTGAACTAGATTATTGACTCTAGTGCAAGTGGGAGACTGAAGGAAATATGCCCTAGAGGCAATAATAAAGTTATTATTTATTTCCTTATATCATGATAAATGTTTATTATTCATGCTAGAATTGTATTAACCGGAAACATGATACATGTGTGAATACATAGACAAACAAAGTGTCACTAGTATGCCTCTACTTGACTAGCTCGTTGATCAAAGATGGTTATGTTTCCTAGCCATAGACAAAGAGTTGTCATTTGATTAATGGGATCACATCATTAGGAGAATGATGTGATTGACTTGACCCATTCCGTTAGCTTAGCACTTGATCGTTTAGTTTGTTGCTATTCCTTTCTTCATGACTTATACATGTTCCTATGACTATGAGATTATGCAACTCCCATTTACCGGAGGAACACTTTGTGTGCCACCAAACATCACAACGTAACTGGGTGATTATAAAGGTGCTCTACAGGTGTCTCCAAAGGTACTTGTTGGGTTGGCGTATTTCGAGATTAGGATTTGTCACTCCGATTGTCGGAGAGGTATCTCTGGGCCCACTCGGTAATGCACATCACTATAAGCCTTGCAAGCATTGTAAATAATGAGTTAATTGCGGGATGATGTATTACGGAACGAGTAAAGAGACTTGCCGGTAATGAGATTGAACTAGGTATTGAGATACCGATGATCGAATCTCGGGCAAGTAACATACCGATGACAAAGGGAACAACGTATGTTGTTATGCGGTCTGACTGATAAAGATCTTCGTAGAATATGTAGGAGCCAATATGGGCATCCAGGTCCCGCTATTGGTTATTGACCAGAGAGGTGTCTCGGTCATGTCTACATAGTTCTCAAACCCGTAGGGTTCGGAGTCCACGATGAGATCATGGACATGACGAGGAACTCCGGAATGGTCCGGAGATAAAGTTTGATATATGGGATAATAGTGTTTGGTCACCGGAATGGTTCCGGAATTCACCGGAAGGGATTCCGGATGTTTCCCGAAATGTTTGGGTATGAGAACACTTTATTTGGGCCATAGGGGAAAGCCCACAAGGTTTTTGGAATGCGCAAAAGGAAGTTTTGCGGAGTCCAGGGGCCAGACGCTAGGGTCCCTGGCGTCTGGGTCCAGACGCCGGGAACCCTGGCGTCTGGCCCTGGAGTCCGAGAAGGACTCTTGCCTTTTGGGTGAAACCGACTTTGTGGAGGCTTTTACTCCAATTTTCGACCCCAGGGCTCAACATATAAATAGAGGGGCATGGCTAGCACCAAAGACACATCAAGAAACACCAAGCCGTGTGCCGGCAACCCCGTCCCCTCTAGTTTATCCTCCATCCTAGTTTTCGTAGTGCTTAGGCGAAGCCCTGCGGAGATTGTTCTTCACCAACACCGTCACCACACCTCGTGCTGCCGGAACTCATCTACTACTTCGCCCCTCTTGCTGGATCGAGAAGGCGAGGATTTCACCGAGCCGAATGTGTGTAGAATTCGGAGGTGTCGTGCTTTCGGTACTTGGATCGGTCGGATCGTGAAGACGTACGACTACATCAACCGCGTTGATATAACGCTTCCGCGAACGGTCTACAAGGGTATGTAGATAACACTCTCCCCTCTCGTTGCTATGCATCACCATGATCTTGCGTGTGCATAGGAATTTTTTTGAAATTACTATGTTACCCAACAATAAATAGTAGGACTGGGGTTAACTAGCAGCAACATCTCTCAATAACTAAAGGGAGAACACAGATGAAAGATACATAATATGTATCGTTTGTACTTGAGATTAACTAGATGGCACACAAAAGTATTAAGGAACAACATAGGTTATACTAGAAGTGGTATAATACTATAATCACCAGCCTGTGGGATAGCATTGGCGGATGGATGATAACTAGGGAACAACATTACCTAAATAACAAATCTCTTAGCTGAACTATGGAACAGCGTTAACTCTGGAACAAGACCCATAAGAGATCATCAAGAATATACAGTGAAATCTGATAATATATTTTCCATGCTTAGATGAATAAAAAGGCCATAAATGTTGCACACAATTAAGATGATGGTACAACCTATCTGGACGCCATCCATAGGAGTGAGCATCATGTGCTGACTTGTCGATGGCCCTGCAGTTGTTGTGGTTGTCCATGCCGGGCACGCGCATTCGATGCAGGGAACTGTTGAGTGGGGACTATAGCTCCCTTATGGTGTATGCTTCCCTTGTTGGAGCAGCTGCGGTGAGTCGGAAGACGGTGTGGTTGAAGATGCAGAAAACGCATAATGTTAAGAACGACACATCTCTCTGATCTGAAGAAATACCCTAAGAGATTAACAGCAAGGTACGAGAGTGTTCACACATCTGTTGACTGAAGACTAAATTGGGGTCACATGATTTTATTTTATTTTGGTACTGTCCGATCTACGCCGAATGGCTTGATGGCCGTCTTGTGCCTCCCGACTGACACTGTTCGGAATATTCCCCGAAGAGCCAGCAACCACCGGCAGAGCAGCCTGCCTCCGCCATCCGTGGCCTCGACCATAACCCCGCTCCCCATCCCACCGCACTGTTGTGGTTGCGCCGCCCCCGGGCCAATCCACAAAGACTCGCCGTCATCCAGATCTGGCGGTGGCAGTACCTTGAACCCACGCAACTCTAAGATAGCCATCTAAGCGCTGCTTCCACGGAGAACTTGCGCCCCTGCACCCTTACGTTAGACACCAGCCAACCGGCAGCCTAAGAGCTCTGTCAGCTCGAGGGGTGCTACTTCCCATTGGGAATCGATTGGCCCAGAATAAAAATTCAGACAACTGGCACCTAAATAAAGTGATTTGAGATGAGGGTGCGACCTATCTAGCGGCCCGGTGAAGTAGGCAGCTCCAGCTGCCTAGTCGGTGAGGCCGGTGCGGTTGCGGTTGCGGTGGCTACCGGCGGCAGGGAAGCAGAGATGTCACGATGGTCGACGGCTACGGGGAAGCATCGTCGGGGCTCTGGACGGGTCCAAAGTTGGAGCCGCTCTGGCATCGTGAACAACGGCGGGGGTGAATCGGCTCCGGTACGGTTCACGCGGCCGTCGTCGAGGCATCTCCGGCAGCATGGAGTAAGAGGCACACGGCCCAGTGCACGACGGCAAATGGGCAGCATCTCCGGGATTAGAGAGGAGGGCGGCTGTAAATTTGGTGCGGTGGGGGTGCCATGGAGGAGGGGCTGAGGTTTCGCGGCTCGGGAGAAGGGAGCTTCCGGGGAGAAGGTGATTTGGCGCCCACGAGGTATGAATGGGGAATTGGGAGGGAGAACCATGTATTACGGACGCATTTGTCTGAAATGTGGGGGGGAGTTACAGTTCTACCCCTGCCTTTAGGCTTCTTGGCTTGGGTCTGTGTACTGAGGGTCGGGGATAGTAGAGTAACTTTGCTTCTCCCAAATAGTGGGCGCGAGCGATTTCGGGCGAGGAGGGCGTTTTTTGAAATATAGTGGGCGCGAGCGATTTCGGGCGAGGAGAGCGTGTTTTGAAATAGTGGGTGCGAGCTATTTAGGGCGAGGAGAGGGTGTTTTGCCAACCATGGTTTATGAATTATTCGGCACAAGTCATTTCGGCCGAGGAGAAGGCGTGCTTGGATGAAGTTACGAACCTAACCTTGATGTACAACGGGCCAATTGATGCGTGTCCCACATAGGCCGGTAATTTCGCATCTCCCATTTATTTGCTCGGGTGAATTCCACCGAGCAGAGGGTGTTTAACGGTTCGTTCAAATTTTGGGAGAACGAGCATCCACGTCTACCTTACCAACTCGATTCGAGTCAAATTTTTAAATATTAGCTTGCCACTTCTTTTTTAGATGGAGAGATGATGCTCGGGAGTAATGTGTTTTTACATGCTCGTTGCTAGCGATTTACTATATGATAAATAGTTTACCCACTCAAAAATGGGAATCAAACCCAAAATGAAATATCTCGATTCAATGAAATAGCTCGTTCACCAGGTCAAAATAGTGAACAAAATCCAAAATTGAACACCTCAATCGAGTAGCATGTTGTACAGTATTATAGTACTCCATGAACATGTTGAAATTCAAATTAATGAACTTGTTTGATATACGCATATCTCCGTTCATGTGTGGATTGCAGACAACATGTTCTCCAATTTAAATATTTGAATGCAAGTATATATCGAAACATGGTTTATATCAGTCTTTGATGCATAAAACGCGACCGCCCCCTCTTCCGGACTCCTGCTCTCTCTCTCTCTCTCTCTCTCTCTCTGACAATCTTCAATTCTGTCACACGCATCCAACACACAAACCTTTTTGGTCCCTATCCCTCTCTCTCCATCTCTCTCTCTCTTTGTGTGTGTGTGTGTGGGGGGGGGGGTCTTTCTAGTTCGCATGCATATATACTCCATCTATAGGTCTCTCTCGCACACTATGTATGATTCCCTAGCCCAAGCTAAATATCTTGGGTGCACTCATCGTACGCACACAAATTCCTTGGCTCATTTCCCGTAACTCTCTCACGCACCACTCTGTCGTCTCGGAGCTCTTCCCTCTCTCTCTCTCTCTCTCAAACTCTCCATCTACCGGGTCACACATACACATGCATATCTCACTCGCACTCGATAGACCCATCTAAAACTCTATCTCTCTCCCTTGTTCTCTCTCCAGCTCACACGCACACACACACACACAATCTCATGCCTAGCCAAGTATGATGGTCTCTCACCCAAATGTAGGCACATGCAGTCCCCCCTATATGTGTATGACTAGCTAATATTAGTCTCCATCACAAACATGTGCATGGTCTATCTCGATTTCTCTCGGGGCATATTTCTATCGCGCACACACCTCCCTCGATCTCCCACCCATATAGTCCCCTCACAATCTCGAGGGGATCTCTCTATCACAAACACACCCTCTCTCCCTCCCCATGTGTCCATGTTCTCCATGTGTCCTTCTCGACCTTTGTTCCTTGTTGGCCAGACCTCTATTGGACATGTGCTATAGGGGTGTCTCTCTCCGTTGCAAACAATCACGCACTAGCTATCTTCGTGTATCTCCTCACCTTGCTTTTCTATCTCGGAGATGCATGCATGATATCACTACTGCAGGATGTTGCTAACGCGACACTACCAGATACCATTCGACGAAACTGTGTGTGATGCCATAATCGCAAACAGTGGTGTAAAATAACCGTCAAAAAGGTGCAAAATGTTTGCGATGGAGGACGCATCAAACACGGTTCATATTTTAGTTGTGTGTGCGATGTAGGGCACACGGCTAACCCATTCGAACTGTTTGTGATGAGGCGGAACAACAAAAACGGGCAGCCATATCAATGTGTGTGCGATAAACGGCATACAATTTGCTCCGATGAACCGTTTGCTATTAGGGAGTGCAACATAAACGGTTATCCAGATCAAGGTGTGTGTGATATAGGGCATACGGTTCACTCAGACGAACTATTTTCGATTAGCGAACGCAACAGAAACGGTTCAACTTAACAAGATGTGTGTGATACGTGGCAAACAGTCGACTCGGATGAACTGTTCATGATGAGAATTTACAACACAGACGGTTAATACACTTAGTTCGTGTGCGACTCTGTGTGTACAAAAAAAACTTTGAAAAATGCAAACTAGTTGTTTGCGGTGGCTAGGAGTATCGCACATGATGCGTCGACGAGTACTCGTGCACGATGATTAGTAAGTTACACGTGCATTTCCTTATATTAACACTTGTGTGATAAATAACATGTGGCACCGGATACGGTATTCGGGTTGTGTGTGTGCTCCACTTAGTCTTCCCGCGCTCCACATGGGTGAATTGTAAAATTCATGCCTATTCCGTCACCAGTGTCCCGCCACCAGCTAACAGCTTGCTGCATATAACCCAGGCAGCAACGCACCGCCGCGACACTCTGCGAAGATCTAGTCCTCACCCATCTATCATTAGTTATTCCAAGCATGCCAGGCAACGACCAAAGCTTCGACGTCGACGCCTACTTGTGTTACATCTTCGGCGAGGAGAACGAGCCGGAGCAGGTCGGGGAGCAAGAGCTTCATCGGCCTGTGCAGGCACCATGGCCCATCGGCAGCGATATCAGCGCCACGGTCCTTGGGAGCACTATCGACATATTGCAAAGGAGGTGTGATGAGCAGTTTGCCATCCATCGTGCAAAAGATCCAGAGCTGCTCGGCAGCATGATCGACGACCCACCTGAAGAACCGCCGTCACCAGTGCTCATCGAGAGCCTGATGCCCCACAAGGAATGGGTAGAGGACCTCTGCGATTCAGTCAAGACAAAGGCAGCATGCGGCTTCATCATTGCCCGCGGCGGCCGTGTCAACCTCGATCCCGATGATGTGGTGGCCAGGATCAAGTGCATCCTTGGCGGAGGTGACGTCCTCGATGAAGTAGAACATCGCCAACGTGATATCTTGAGGATGCAGGTGCTTGACGGAATTAGCTACCAGGCCAGAGGCATGGAAATGGAGTGGTTCTGCGGAGTTGTCATGCGTGCGATTGCACGCTGTCAAGCTCTTCTGGAAGAGGCCCAGCAGCCCCAAGAGCCTCCCATCAGCGCCAGCAACTCCGTAGGTGGAGGCGGTTCGGGACACTCGAAGTGAATGGCCGCAAGGGTGCTATGCTGATCATGGAGTCCGAGAAGACCATCGTCGGAAGGCCGCCAGCTCAGAGCTTATATTTTATTATAATTGTATGCATATGTAGGTCGTGAGTGTTTTGGGCCTTGCCGCATTTGGCATTTTAAATTATCCTGAATATGTAAGACAATTATTAAGAAGTATTAATCGTTGCCATTGTAACTTTGCCTCAACGGCGAGAAGAGCGCATAGAGGGATGCCGGAGCGGAGCGCGCCGCGGCCGCCTCAACGGCGAGCGACCACGTGGTCAACCTTCTGCCATCAATAAATTTTGACATTGTTTCTCATCACATTGCTAATTACAACGCAATAAGTAATTGCAAATCTGTTCACACCTATCAAACTAATATGTGTTCACACTTAGCACCGGGCTATAAAAACTACCCACTAAAAAATTACTTCATGGTTCCTCTCCTCATCACCCACAAGACTGTTTTTTCTGTCAAGTCGTTCCGCCATGACCGGTAGGAGGAGTTTAGGGTGGACATATAACCAGGAAGCAAAGACCAAGGCCGCGAATGCACTAGAGAGGTCCCGCCGCGAAGCCGCAGCCGCAGCAAAGATGTCCCGGCGCGCCGCGGAACCCTCAAACGAGCTCTCACGGGCACGCGAGGGCTCTCACAAGCGCATTCGCGGCGTCGGCCATCGCGACGAGCTGGCATTCCTGAAGTCCTTCGCTGGCCATGGCGACATTCTCACTGGCGTCACTATGCAGCAGGAGCTGGTCAACGGCTTGAGGAAGCTGCTCAAGATCAATGATGCCTCGGTTGACAAGGCGACCGGCCTCGTCGAGCAACTCATTGATGACAATGCGAAGCTCCTCAAGTTGGTCGCCGAGAAGGAGGAGGAGGACGCCGGCTGGAAGATGCTGCATGAGCAGAGCAGTGCCTCGGAGATGACGCCGAAAGCAGTCGTCAAGGAACTGATGGGTGGCTTGAGGAAGCTCCGGATCGAGCGCGAGCAGGAGGTGGAGGAATCTGTCGCTGCTTTCAAGCAAAGTCGTGAGGAATTTAGAGGATCGAAAGTATGTCTAGAGGGGGGTGATTAGACTACTTGACCAAACAAAAATATAGCCTTTTCCCAATTTTACATCTTGGCAGATTTTAACAACTTAGCACTAGTCAAGCAATCAACCTACACATGCAAGTCTAAGAGTATAGCAACGGAATGTAAAACATTGCACATGAAGGTAAAGGGAGGAGTTTGGAGGGAGCAAACGCAATGTAGACACAGAGATTTTTGGCGTGGTTCCGATAGGTGGTGCTATTGTACATCCGCTCAGTGAGACTGAGATCCCTATCGTTAAGACCGAAGTGACTAGAGTTTGTGGCAGTGGCTATATCAAAAGAACTCGGTGGTGCCGGATAGAAAATTTCGGTGGGGCCGAGCTTGACTTTTGGTTTGGGACATATGTGAATATGAGAAAGTAGTTGAGGGTTTTTGGAGCATATCACTAAGCATTTTGAGGAAGCAACCCATTAAGCAACACCCCATCCCATTTTAATAGTATTGGCTTTTCCTATGGACTCAATGTGATCTTGGATCACTAAAAGTAAAATGTAGAGTCTTGAGCTTTAGAGCTTGAGCCAATCTTTTGTCCTTAGCATTTTGAGGGGTCCACATTTCTAATCCATGTCATGCCAATCATTGAGCTTTCCTGAAATATTTATCTTGAGATATCATTAGCTCAGTGAGCTATATGTTCTTAGGAATTACCAAAACCACCCAGGGATAGTTGCACTTTCAATCTCCCCCCTTTTGGCAACTGATGATAACATATAGATCAATGCTTCGACAAATGATCGTAAGATTGAAATACATCGTCGCTTTGAGAAGTATGTGATAAGCAAGAGCTCCCCCTAAATTTGTGCATTATGTAAAATTTGCTTTTGAATGTAAATGCACAATCAATTAGGATCATGGGTTACTCTTCCATGTCACATACATCTTGGTGGAGCACTCAAAATGATGGAAATTAAAAGCATGCACTCATCACCATGCAAAGTGAATGATCATATATGGGATATAAGAGATAATATCATCCAGGCAAGCATTAAAGTAGCATATGATCAAACACATGATCAAACAAGTATCTCACACAGACATAGAGTATCAACCAAGCACACAATAAAGTTCAACCAAAAGCAAGAGAGACAAAGAAGCAAAAACACTCTCTCTCGAAGCCTATGATCTATACATTTCTCCCCCTTTGGCAACAAGTTACCAAAAAGTTAGAAAATGCATAGTGCTATGCATCTCTCAGGCTTGGTCTTCGGGAGGTGGTGTAGAGAGAACTCCAAGGACGAAGGCATCTGTTGATGTAGTTGGAGCTGGTGGAGTGGGTGCTGGAGGTGGCACTGAAGCTGTAGCTGCTGGTGCTGACGATGTAGCTCTAGAATCTGGTACTGGCACTACAGCAGACCTCTGACCTCGTGGCACTCGCTGAAAAGCATCTGTAGTTGCCTTCCCTCTCTTCTCCTCAGCTTCCTCCTGGAGCTGCTCAACTACACAGTCTGTATCTCAGTCACCTTAAGGTCAAGATCATAGAATTTTGTCTCAACAATCCTTTCCAAGCTCTCTTGATTCTGAGTCAAGGTGGCCAAGCCCTTCTCAGTCCTTAATGTTGCTTGTATCAGATAACCCAATTGATCTTGTTTGCTTTTCAGGAACACCTAAGATGCTTCCTTAGCAGTTGACATCCTTGCAGCTTTTTCTGCCTTTGCCTTGGCTCTCTTATCATGTGCTTGAGCTGTTGAAGGTTCATTCTCATTCATCACAACTATGTTATCTTCAAGTTCTGGCTGCAAAGGTAAGTGCTCCTTGTCTAACAGGTAGGTGTCTGTGCCCATCTTTGAGTTGATGAGCTCCTGAATGTGTGGAGCATACCCACAAGATCTTTTCTGGTCAGCAGCCGTCCTCTTGATTGTCTCTATAATCAGACTCATGACCTTGAATTTTTGAGGTACATCAAAGATTTGCAGCAAGTTGATGGAATGTCCTCTAATCATCTTGTGATCTCCAGACCTGGGTAGCAAAGTATGCCTTAAGATGGTGTTGATAGTAGGCAGACCAGACAATAAATAGTGCACAGATCCAAGCTTGTGTGTCTCCAAAGCTTTATCAGGGATCTCTTTGTACATGTTTGACATAGAGTTGTGGTATTTCTTCTTCTTGTCATACACATCCAAATCATCATCATGTTCCTCTGGGGAATTGATCAACTTGGCCCATTCTTCAATAGTTGATTGGTACCTCGTACCTTCAGACATCCATACTATCCTTCCATCTGGATTGAAATGAGCAGTGGAGTAAAATTGCATAACTAGCTCATCATTCCATTTGGTAAACTTTTGACCCACAAACTCATCAACTCCACAAGCTCCGAAGCTTTCATGTACACCTAGGAAATAGTCTTCATTCTCATCAATGAATTCCCAATCGACCCATTTCATATCATAGAAAATTGGCTTCTTGCCAAGCAGAATAGTCTCATAGAAATCCTGTTGTTCCTTGGTGTAGAACCTATAGCCAGCAGCAGTCCTTCTCCTCACAACATAAGGATCAGACAATCTCCACAATCTCAGTCTTGCATCCTTCCTGATATTCATGTCCTCGGCTACTAGATGAGCATCATTATGGTCTGGAATCTTGGGTTTCAGTTTTCTTAGCACTAGGGCTTCATCATCCTCTTCTTCAACTTCAGGCACTGGGCCTTGTTCTTTTCTTCATCTGGGATGTTCTGTTGCTTCTCTTGGACTTAGAAGGCTTCTGAGCTTGATTTGTTGCTTTGGGGACAGTTTTGGGCTTTGATGTGGCAGCCCCTGACTTGATAGCATCTCCCACGAGCTTCTGAGACTTGGGAGCTGGAGCAACATCCTCTTCCTCTGGATCTTTCATGATGGAGGATCTACCAAGCACTCTAGTAGTAGTCTTCTTGAGCCTCTCCTTCCTCTTCTTGCCATCTCCAGCCTCTTTGGGTTCAAGAGTGAACTCCATAGTTTCTTGAGTGGAGGTTCTGGCCTTAGACATGGAATCCTTTTTCCTGGTGCCTTCTTATGTAACCCTGGCTTGGTTGTTGCAGTTGTGCCATACTCTTTCTTTAGCACCTTATTCTTGGAGCTGACTTCCTTCTCAGTGGCCACATAGTCCTCATCTTCATAATCTAAGGTTTTCTTCTTACTTGACCTGGTGGCTGCCTTTGGCAAATTACTGGGAGTGCTCCTACTGTCATCATCTCAGGTACTTGAGGGACTAGTGCCCTCACTCAATTGCACTGGCTCTTCAGGTCTGTTTTGGCTATCACTCTGGTCTGGCATCTTGGCAAATAGATAGCAAACCCTGTGAATAGATATAGATGAGGTAGAATAGATGAGCATCACAAAGTGCAGAGTTTTTGCAAAACTGATGAGTCAAAAACTTAGTTTTAGTTCTCCACAGAAAGCATTTCGGAGCTACCGATATGTTAAACTCGATGATACCGAAGCAATTTTGGAACCTAAACTAGTGAACTCGGTCAGGCCGAATCACAGTTCGGTGGCACCGAGACTGCTAGGGTTTCACAGAGAATCAAACTTGGTCACACCGATTTGCAATTTTCGGTCAGACCGAAAACGCATGTGCAATGGCCTAAGCCAAATCGGTGAGACCGATTTCTACAACTCGGTGTAACATCCCAAATTTTCAATTTGGAATGTTATACATAGGTCATCCATGCATACCATATTTTATTGCATTTCCGTTCCGTAATCCTCGAAATCCTAAGCAACTCAAGGACCCTCGAAGAGAGTTGGGGATTTCCCGGTTTTCATAGTTGATTTTTATCAAATAATGAAACCATGATTTTTTATTTTAATAATTTTTCTCTCCGAAAAATATTTCATTTCAAAATAAATGAGAGGAGATAATATGACTTCTCCAAAATAATTGAAATATTGGAGGAAAAATATTAAAATCAGTTATTTGATTTTATTTGGATTTTATTTGCATTAGAAAAATTGCACGTTTTCAAATTTGCATTTTAGGGCCAAGAAAATGTTCATCTTGTTCTAAATATTTTATTTAGACGGTGAAAATTTGTTTTGCCATTTTTAGATTTTTATTTTAATTTCTAGGATTTTATTTCTGTCGGCGAAATTGTTTTAAAAAAAGGAACTCCCCGCGCCGACTGGGCCGAACCCAGCCGGGCCGCCGGCCCAAGTCGCCGCCGCCGCCTCCCCGCGTGCGAGCGCCGCCGCCGTCGAGCTCGGACCGGAGTCTGAGCCGGACTCCGCCTCCACCGCGCCTTGCCCCCTCCTCCAAGTCGCCCCCTCCTATTTATACGCGCCACCCCAGCCCCCCACCACCACACCGCCGCCGCCCCGTAGCCGCCGCACCTTTCGCCGCTGCCCGTGCTTGCCGCTGCCCCCACGAGCCGCCGCCCAACCGCGCCTCGCGGAGCCCCTCACCGGAGGTACCGCGCCGGATCCCGAGCCATCGGTTTTTTAAAAAAAACCGTTCGGTTTTCTAGAAACCCTAGTTCGTTTTTTAAAATCAGTTCGCCGGTTTTTCTCCGTTCTTCTAATTAGCAGATGTTCATCTGTACGTTCGTCTTAACAAACAGTTTTCCCCCGTTAGTTATAGTTAACGAACGCTCATTCGTTAGTCTGTTCGTCAGTTTTCTTTTTGTCGGATTTATCCGCGATTTTTCTCGATCGCGATTTCTGATCCGATCTTAGTTTCTATTTATCTTTTCGCTCGTTAGTCGGAATCAGGCGATTCAAGCGCCTAGATCTTCGTCTCGAGACCCTCTTTCTGTTTAACCAACTTGCACAAGTTTTTTCTACTGTAAAATTTGACCTAGGTCTAGATTAGTAAATAGATCTTGTTTCTCTCGCCGTTTGAGTTTCGTTGCTCCGTTTGATTTGATTCTTTTTGCATACCGGAGTTCTTAAGTCGAACTTTCTGGTCAACCGCTCTTATTTGAGTTTTGCTTGTGCATATTTGCTTTTTGCTTATGTATGTTATTGTTTGTTTGCGATAGAACACCCGGAGTGCGAAGCGTGTTACTACGAGTCTCTAGGTTTCGTGGATCGTCAGCAAGGCAAGTAACACATTGATCATACTCTTTTCATACCCAGTTTTTATGCATTAGTTCCAATCCTCAAACATTGCATGATTAGGATGTCTTTAACTTGTGGGTTGGGAAGTAGTTATTGAGGTAGAACCTAGTACCCTGTTAATATCAAACCCTTGGGAGTTACTTCTGCGCGTTGCTTATTGCTATGCTATGCTCGTAGACGTGGTTTGGGCTTGAGTGAAAGCCATGATAGATGTGAGATTGTTAATTAATGGTTCAACTTAAGGTGGCAACTTGAATACACATCTGGGTGGATTGAGGCACCTGGGGAACCTAGTGTTGTCTGTTTTTTTGGAAATCCCGGGGTACCCGTGTGATCTTCCTATGGACCGCCACCTAGGCTCAAAGGGAACTGAGATGATTCATGCTAGAAACTTCAATGTGCAGCCACAAGCTATTATGGGCTCTAGCATAGTTGAGTAAGTTACGTGAAGCTCTTGAAGAGGTGGATCAGCAGGTGGTGGGTTTTGTAGGTTTGGTATGGTCTACCCGGAGTAAAGAGTTAATGTTTCTGAAAGACTGTGTCTCGATCATCCGTTTCTCAAACACCATGCAGTGCGAGAATTCCAACGGAGGCGATCGGGTCTTGTGGGGATAAGTGTGCAAACCTCTGCAGAGTGTACAATCTAATCATGGTTAGCCGTGTCCCCGGTTATGGACAATCTTGAGTATCTAGTACTTGGGTTATCACATGTATCTCATCACTCTTAATTCAATTTGTTGGGTTATTAAATACTTTAATTGGGATTGAGTTGGGGTTACCTTCTCAATGTTGTTCAACTACCATGATAGTTAAATAAAATCTATTCCTTTGTTGTAGGGAAAAATTGGCTTTACGCAAAACTGTAACCATAGAGCTTTCCACCAGCCAAATATGCATGTAGTGATAGCATTATTCTGTTCTTGCTCTACTGTGTTACTTTGCCAGCATATTCCATGTGCTGACCCGTTCTCGGGTTGCAACGTATTATGTTGCAGACTTTTCAGACGAGGAGTAAGGTTCATTAGGTCGTTGCCGTGCAGCTCAGCTATGCCGTTGGAGTTGATGGACTCACTTATCTTCCAAGCCTTCCGCTGTTATCGCATTAGATGGCCTTAAGCCATGTTATTGTAATAAGTTCTCTTTGCAGACATTCGATGTAATAAGTCTGTGATTGCTACTCTATTATAAATCCTTCGAGTACTGTGTGTGTCAGCATTACCGATCCAGGGATGACACTGAAGCACAGAGACTTGACCGTTTGAGGTCGGGTCGCTACAAGATGGTATCATAGCACATGCTGAGTGTAGGACACGACCACTAAGCTAAAGCCATAGATCACTATTCTCTTCTCATTTCTGACTCCTCTCCATTTTCTACTCTTTAGGATGACGGAGATGAAGAACAAGTTTGCACAACCGGATGAAGACACACCTTTTGGATGCCACTTGAAGGAAGTCACTAGGTACTTGAACATTGGAATACCAAGCTTCACCGGGACGTACAACGCCACCTTACCAGAAGAGGAGCGCTGGATGATTCAAGTACAAGTTCCAGGAAGGACATTCTCATCAACTTCCAAACCCATAGAATTTTCTTTCGACGCACCAACCTGGAGTTTAGGAAAGAGCATGGCAGCCCACATTACCATGGGACGCATTGGAGAAGTCTACAACAGGGAACTCAAGGACTCTATCTACTAAATATGTGGGCTCGGAGACGAGCAATGGGAAGTAATCAGCACTAAGAAGGATAGATCCATTGCAGCTTTCATCCAGGAGTTAAACAAGCACATTCGACGTCAGGAGAACCAGATGTGCGCGGACATGATGGACTTGAAGAAGGTGAATACTAGGATCATCGAGCTGGAAGAAGAACTCAAGTTTACACACGATGGATATGAGGAGGAAATCAAGACACTACTGGAGAAGAATGACGACCTAGTTAAGAAGATCGGAGTATTCACGGGAGACCCCACACCAGTAGAAGAAGACGAAGAACCCAAGGAGATTCGCCTCGAGGACTACATCATCATCGACGACACCGATTCCGATCCTAGTGATGATAACTTTGAAGACGAAGCTGGAGCAGACATCATGGAGTCTTCCACCGATCAAAATTTCTAGATGACCACCATATGTTATTAGTATTTCCCCATGTAATTAGTAGTAGTAGAGCACTTTTGCGATAGTTCTAGACCGCTTGTATGCCCTTGCTTGATTGATTGAGTGAAATGATTGTGTTTGTCTCATGTGCATATGGGTAGTGCTTTCTCATTAGACCCCATTCTGTTCTGATCTCTCCCCTCTAAACCCATCATATGCCTCCGAGACGTGACCCCGGTTTTGCTTTCCCACCGGAGCTCACTCAGTTAATCCAGCAGAAAAATACCCTGATGCAGTTGTTAGTTCAGAACCAGGGCAACAACAACCCGCCACCAATGGACAACCTAGCCCGCTTTCTAAGGTTACAACCGCCGGTGTTTTCTAGTAGCACCGAGCCCATAGTTGCAGATGATTGGCTCCGCAGAATTGGAAGGGAGTTAACCACTGTAGGATGCACTAATGCTGAGAAGGTGCGTTTTGCCGCACATCAGTTGGATGGACCAGCAACATCATGGTGGGAGAATTACATTGTCACCTACCCCATAGCCACGGTGACATGGGACCAGTTTCAGCAAGATTTTCGCACAGCCCATGTCTCAACCGGAGCTATGCGAATGAAGAAGCGGGAGTTCTGCAACTTATGCCAGGGGAACCGTACTGTGGCTCAGTACGTGGATGAGTTTAGCAAGTTATCTCGCTATGCCCCTGATGATGTGGCCACAGATGCCGCGAAGCAGGAGAAGTTTATGGAAGGGCTGAATGATGAGATGAGCATGCAGTTGATGGTAGCAACCTTCAACAACTACCAGGAGTTGGTAGATAAGTCTCTTATTATTAAACGGAAGCAGCAGCAAATTGAGAACCGTAAGAGGAAGTACGGACAAGGGAAGTATAAATCAGGAGCCCAGCAGAAGCCTCGCCTAACTCCGAACTCGGGAGGACTTGTTCATAACCATGGAGGTCACAACCACACTGGAGGAGGATCGCATAATCACAATGGTGCTAAGAATGGAAATGGGAACGAAGCTAACAACAATTAGAACCGCTCCAACCCCGCCACACCCGCCAAAAGAGACCTAAGTCAAGTTACTTACTTTAAGTGCGGGAAGACAGGGCACTATGCCAATGATTGCCCTGAAGGAAGGAATGGAAACGGAAATGGGAGTGTTGGGAAGAAGCCTAACCCATTCAACAAAGGACAAGTTAACCATGTTAACGTGGAGGAGGTTGAAGAGCAGCCAGACGCGGTAATAGGTGAGTTTTTGGTTCAGTCATTTACCGCTCTTGTTCTTTTCGATGCTGGTGCATCGCATTCATACATATCAAGGGGATTCGTGGATAAGTTTAAACTACCAACCCAAACCCTTAGGACCCCTCTTCTAGTGAGTTCACCCGGAGCAGAGTACATGGCTAGCCGATGGTGCGACCAGTTACCCCTAACCATTGGCACACATGTTTTTCCGTCCGACCTAATTATCTTGGAGTCACAAGGATTGGATGTGATATTAGGGATGGACTGGATGTCAAAGTATGGAGGAAGTATTGCCTGTGCTAGTAAGTCGATTTATCTCACCACCTCAGAGGGAAAAAGGATTAAGTATGTATCTAGGCATGTGCCTAGGAGGAGCCAAGTGAATGCCCTCATGGGAGTTATTCAGGAGGAAGTGCCTGTAGTGCAGGACTACCCAGATGTTTTTCCAGAGGATATTATGGAACTTCGGTTGGAGATTGTTCCAAGAGGTTTCGTTGCAACAATGGAGGTTCAGTCAACATTGTTGGGCAAGATTTGAGAAGCTCAGAAGGATGACAAAGAGATTGCCGAGATAAAGGGGAAGATGAGCAAAGGAAAGGCCAAAGGTTTTCGCGAGGATGAGCACGATACCTTATGGTTTGAGGACCGAGTTTATGTGCCCAATAACCCAGAGATCAGGAAGTTGATACTTCAGGAAGCTCATGACTCACCATACTCGATACACCCCGGAAACACCAAGATGTATTTGGATTTGAAGGAACGTTTCTGGTGGACTGGTATGAAGAAGGATATTGCCGAGTATGTAGCCGTATGTGATGTTTGTCAGAGAGTGAAGGCAGAGCATCAGAAGCCAGCAGGATTGTTACAGCCTATGCCGATACCCGAATGGAAGTGGGATAAACTTGGCATGGACTTTATTACCGGATTGCCCAGAACCAAAGCAGGATATGATTCTATATGGGTAGTAGTTGATCGCTTGACCAAAGTGGCTCACTTTATCCCAGTGAAAACCACCTATACAAGTGCGAAGTTGGCCAAGATATATATGTCCAGGATCGTATGTCTGCATGGAGTTCCGAGGACCATCGTATCAGATAGAGGAACACAGTTTACTTCAAAGTTTTGGCATCAATTGCACCAAACTTTGGGTACGAGATTGGAGTTCAGTACAGCATTTCACCCGCAGACGGATGGACAGACCGAGAGAGTCAACCAGATACTGGAAGATATGTTGAGAGCCTGTGCGCTAGATTATGGATCTAGTTGGGATGATAACTTGCCTTACGCAGAGTTCTCGTACAACAATAGCTACCAAGCCAGTTTGAAGATGGCACCGTTTGAAGCCCTGTATGGGCGCAGGTGCAGAACGCCGTTGATGTGGGATGAGGTAGGAGACTGACAGTTGTTTGGACCAGACTTGATCAAGGAGTCTGAGGAGAAGGTTAAACTGATTCGTGATAGACTGAAGATTGCTCAGTCCAGGCAGAAGAGTTACGCAGACTCGAAACGCAAGAGGGTAACATTTGAAATTGGAGACACAACATATTTGCGAGTATCACCCTTGCGAGGAGTGAAACGTTTTGGAGTTAAAGGAAAGTTAGCCCCGAGATTTGTAGGACCATATCATGTCTTGGAACGGATGGGAGAAGTTTCCTACAAGTTGGAGTTACCTGAGGGATTGTCAGGAGTTCACGATGTGTTTCACGTTTCACAATTGAAGAAGTGTCATACTGAGATGGCCGATATACCATTAAGAGATACAGTACCCTTGGAGGCGATTTAGTTGAACAGTGATTTGACTTATGAGGAGAAGCCAGTTAAGATTCTTGAGTTTGCCAGCCGAGTCACCCGCAGCAAGGTTATCAAGTTTTGCAAAGTTCAGTGGAGCCACCATACCGAGGATGAAGCCACCTGGGAACGAGAGGATGATCTCCGCAAAGACCACCCGCACCTATTTTCTAGCCAACCCGAATCTCAAGGGAGAGATTCATCTTAAGGGGGGTAGGCTTGTAACATCCCAAATTTTCAATTTGGAATGTTATACATAGGTCATCCATGCATACCATATTTTATTGCATTTCCATTCCGCAATCCTCGAAATCCTAAGCAACTCAAGGACCCTCGGAGAGTGTTGGGGATTTCCCGGTTTTCATATTTGATTTTTATCAAATAATGAAACGAGGATTTTTTATTTTCATAATTTTTCTCTCTGAAAAATATTTCATTTTAAAATAAATGAGAGGAGATAATATGACTTCTCCAAAATAATTGAAATATTGGAGGAAAAATATTAAAATCAGTTATTTGATTTTATTTGCATTAGAAAAATTACACGTTTTCAAAATTGCATTTTAGGGCCAAGAAAATGTTCATCTTGTTCTAAATATTTTATTTAAACGGTGACAATTTGTTTTGACATTTTTAGATTTTTATTTTATTTTCTAGGATTTTATTTCTGTCAGCGAAATTGTTTAAAAAAAGGAACTCCCTGCGCTGGTTGGGCCGAACCCAGCCGGGCCGCCGGCCCAAGTCGCCGCCGCCGCCTCCCCGCGCGCGAGCACCGCTGCCGCCGAGCTCGGACCGGAGTCCGAGCCGGACTCCGCCTCCGCCGCTCCTTGCCCCCTCCTCTAAGTCGCCCCCCTCCTATTTGTACACGCCACCCCGGCCCCCCCACCACCACACCCCCGCCGCCCCACAGCCGCCGTCGCCCGCGCCTGCAGCCGCCGAGCCCCGCCGCCCCGCGAGCCGCCGCCCAACCCCGCCTCGCCGAAGGTACCGCTCCGGATCCCGAGCCGTCGGCTTTTTTAAAAACTGTTCGGTTTTTTTAGAAAGCCTAGTTCATTTTTTTAAATCGGTTCGCCATTTTTTCTAGGTTCTTATAATTAGCGGACGTTCGTTCGTACGTTCGTCTTAACAAATGGTTTTTGCCCGTTAGTTACAGTTAACGAACGCTCGTTTGTTAGTCTGTTCGTCAGTTTTCTTTTTGTCGGATTTATCCGCGATTTTTCTCGCTCGCGATTTCTGATCTGATCTTAGTTTCTTTTTATCTTTTTGCTCGTTAGTCGGAATCAGGCGATTCAAGCGCCTAGATCTTTGTCTCAAGTCCCTCTTTCTGTTTAACCGACTTGCACAAGTTTTTGCTACTTTAAAATTTGACCTAGGTCCAGATTAGTAAACGGATCTTGTTTCTATCTTTGTTTGAGTTTCGTTGCTCCGTTTGATTTGATTCTTTTTGCGTACCGGAGTTCTTAAGTTGAACTTTCTGGTCAACCCCTCTTATTTGTCTTTTGCTTGTGAATCTTTGCTTGTTTCTTATGTATGTTATTGTTTGTTTGCGATAGAACACCCGGAGTGCGAAGCGTGTTACTACGAGTCTCTAGGTTTCGCGGATCGTCTGCAAGGCAAGTAACACATTGATCATACTCTTTTCATACCCAGTTTTTATGCATTAGTTCCAATCCTCAAACATTGCATGATTAGGATTTCTTTAACTTGTGGGTTGGGAAGTAGTTATTGAGGTAGAACCTATTACCCTATTAATATCAAACCCTTGGGAGTTACTTCCACGCATTGCTTATTGCTATGCTATGCTCGTAGACGTGGTTTGGGTTTGAGTGAAATACATGACAGATGTGAGATTTTTAATTAATGGTTCAACTTAAGGTGGCAACTTGAATACACATCTGGGTGGATTGAGGCACCTGGGGAACCCAGTGTTGTCTGTTTTTTTTGGAAATCCCGGGGTACCCGTGTGATCTTCCTATGGACCGCCACCCAGGCTCAAAGGGAACTGAGATGATTCATGCTAGAAACTTCCGTGTGCATCCACAAGCTATTATGGGCTCTAGCATAGTTGAGTAAGTTACGTGAAGCTCTTGAAGTGGTGGATCGGCAGGTAGTGGGTTTTGTAGGTTTGGTATGGTCTACCTGGAGTAAAGAGTTAATGTTTCTGAAAGACTGTGTCTCGGTCATCCGTTTCTCAAACACCATGCAGTGCGAGAATTCCAACGGAGGCGATCAGGTCTTGTGGGGAATAGTGTGCAAACCTCTGCAGAGTGTACAATCTAATCATGGTTAGCCGTGTCCCCGGTTATGGACAATCTTGAGTATCTAGTACTTGGGTTATCACATGTATCTCATCACTCTTAATTCAGTTTGTTGGGTTATTAAATATTTTAATTGGGATTGAGTTGGGGTTACCTTCTCAATGTTGTTCAACTACCATGATAGTTAAATAAGTTCTATTCCTTTGTTGTAGGGAAAAATTGGCTTTACACAAAACTGTAAGCATAGAGCTTTCCACCAGCCAAATATGCATGTAGTGATAGCATTATTCTGTTCTTGCTCTACTGTGTTACTTTGCCAGCAGATTCCATGTGCTGACCCGTTCTTGGGCTGCAATGTATTATGTTGTAGACTTTTCAGACGAGGAGTAAGGTTCGTTAGGTCGTTGCCGTGCAGCTCAGCTAGGCCGTTGGAGTTGATGGACTCGCTTATCTTCCAAGCCTTCCGCTGTTATCACATTAGATGGCCTTAAGCCATGTTATTGTAATAAGTTCTATTTGGAGACATTCGATGTAATAAGTGTGTGATTGCTACTCTGTTATAAATCCTTCGAGTACTGTGTGTGTCAGCATTACCGATCCAGGGATGAAACTGAAGCACAGAGACTTGACCGTTTGAGGTCTGGTCGCTACACTCGGTTAGTCCGAGATGAGTTCGGTGGAAACCTAACTCTAAAATTTTGAATCAAACCTAACCTAAAGGATGTTTTCTGTGGATAGATTGTTTTCATACGTGGTAAAGATCATGGAAAAGCAATCTGCTATGAATCGGAGTAAGGAAATAGCACAAAGAGTCGAACCCATACCCTAGTTTGGCAGGAGTTCGCTACGGCGACAACGGCGGAGCAGAATTCCCTTGACGGTGACGAAACTAGGGCGGGAGGTCGCTAGCGGCGAGGAGACGATCCGGAGACCCAAGGAGGCAGAGCAAGACACACGCGCTGGTTGAGTAGTTTGAAGAAATTTCCAAGATCTCACCCGTGGGTTTATATATCTCGACCCTGTCGGTGTCACCGAGTGGAACAACTCAGTCCGAGATGCAGAAGCGCAAGTTGTTACTGCAACTCGGTGTGACCAAAAAGTTCAAATCGGTTGCACCTAGATGGAAAACCTAGATCAACTTAGTGAACTCGGTGTGATCGAAGTGGATGACTCGGTCATACCGAAATGCACAAAGAGGTTTTGGAAGTTTAAGTCTATGACGAAATGGGGACTCCGAGTGCTCATCACACAGGGTGGTTCGAATCTAACTTGATCAAACTTTGTGATGTAGCATGAATAGAGTGTGATACGAGAAAAGCATAGATAGCTAGAGGAGGTTCTTAGGCATTCTTGTCCATCCACTAGGCAAAAGAGAAAACGCCAAACAATGAAAACAACAAGTGGATGTCCTCGAATGAGTAAAATATTCAAGCAACATGCTCACACAATAAGATGACAAATGAAATATGTGACAAAGCATGCACAAACACTCTAGCATATATCAAGCAATTGGCGATGACTAGGTCATCTACATATGAGTATATTGACTTAGGAGTCAAAGGGAACATTTGATCGTAGGTCATACTCATCGTTTAAGCACAAGTTGGGTTGCCACTTTTACATAAAGCATTGTTGTGCCCACACCTTTAGAGTTGCTTTAGCTCAATTGATTGGAGTAAAGCTCCCCCTAGATGTGATATCCCCCCTAAGAGGGATGAACTAACCTTGGGTTTTGTCGATGATGAATTCATGTATGTGTTGAAGATGTAGATGCTCAATGTTGATGTAGATCATTCAGAGCAATCCATTGGAGTGAGTTGCACTTTAATACCTACATGGGTTAGTCCCACAAGGAACAAACAAGCATATCCATAGACATAGAGTGATGTTCACATAAGATGATGCCCATGAAAGCATGTAACGCCCTCGATGCGGCTATATCTCCCACATGTCGAAGCACGACTTAGAGGCATAACCGCATTGAAAGCAATGTCGCAAGTGAGGAAATCTTCACACAACCCATGTAATACATAAGGGAAAGAGATACATAGTTGGCTTACAATCGCCACTACACACAATACATGAATAAAGCATTACATCATCCAGATACAATCAAGGTCCGACTACGGAACCAAAATAAAAGAAGACTACCCCAAATGCTACACAGATTCCCGATCGTCCCAACTGGGCTCCACTACTGATCAACTGAAACGAAACAACACAACGAACACGATCTTCATCAAGCTCCTCCTTGAGCTGGATTGCGTCACCTGCACGGTATCATCGGCACCTCAAACTGGTTTTGGAAGTATCTGTGAGCCATGGGGAATCAGCAATCTCACACCCTCGCGATCAAGACTATTTAAGCTTATAGGTAGGGAAAAGGTATGAGGTGGAGCTGCAGCAAGCGACTAGCATATATGGTGGCTAACATACGCAAATGAGAGCGAGAAGAGAAGGCAAAGGACGATCGATAAAGTATGATCAAGAAGTGATCGAAATATACTTACGTTCAAGCATAACTCCAACACCGTGTTCACTTCCCGGACTCCGCCGAAAAGAGACCATCACGGTTACACACGCGGTTGATGTATTTTAATTAAGGTCAAGTGTCAAGTTCTCTACAACCGGACATTAACAAATTCCCATCTGCCCATAACCGTGGGCACGGCTTTCGAAAGTTCAAACCCCTGCAGGGGTGTCCCAACTTAGCCCATCACAAGCTCTCACGGTCAATGAAGGATATTCCTTCTAGCGGGAAGACCCGATCAAACTCGGAATCCTGGTTACAAGACATTTCGACAGGTAAAACAAGACTAGCAAAGCCGCCCGATGTGCCGACAAATCCTGATAGGAGTCGCACATATCTCGTTCTCAGGGCACACCAGATGAGCGCTCCGTACAGCTAAAACCAAACCTCGAGTTTCCCCGAGGGGGCGCTGCAAAGGACTCTAGTTTGGACCAACACTCAGAGGAGCACTGGCCCGGGGGTTTAATAAAGATGACCCTTGGGCTCCGGAAACCCAAGGGAAAAGAAAAGGCTAGGTGGCGAATGGTAAAACCAATGTTGGGCCTTGCTGGAGGAGTTTTATTCAAGACGAACTATCAAGGGGTTCCCATTATAACCCAACCGCGTAAGGAACGCAAAATCAAGGAACATAACACCGGTATGACGGAAACTAGGGTGGCAAGAGTGGAACAAAACACCAGGCATAAGGCCGAGCCTTCCACCGTTTACCAAGTATATAGGTGCATTAATTAAATAAGACATATTGTGATATCCCAACAAATAAACATGTTCCAATAAGGAACAACACCTCCATGTTCCAACAAGGAACAAACTTCATCTTCACCTACAACTAACAACGCTATAAGAGAGGCTGAGCAAAACGGTAACATAGTCAAACAACGGTTTGCTAGGACATGGTGGGGTTAGAGGTTGAACATGGCAATATAGGAGGCATGATAAGCAAGTGGTAAGTATCGTAGCATAGGCATAGCAAAAGAGCGAGCATCTAGCAAGCAAAGATAGAAGTGATTTCAAGGGTATGGTCATCTTGCCTGAAATCCCTCAAGGAAGAAGAACGAGTCCATGAATAAGACAAACGGACGTAGTCGAACGGATCCTCACAACTCCGGAACGAAACCGAAGCTAACGCGAGAAGCAAACCGGAAAGAAGCAAACAACATAGTAAACAACCATCACATAAACATGGCATGATGCACAACCAAGAATGATGCATGTTCGGTTTAAATATGCATGGCATGGCAAAGTGCACAAACAACTCTACAAGTTAAGTGGAGCTCAATATGCAACGAGTTGCATATTGACGAAACACCACATTCAGTTATTTAGTTCTCTCTCGGTTAGGTACTCAACAGTATTAAATGTTGGTTAACATGGCAAGAGGTGAAGCATAACAAAACTATACCATCTAAACAATTTAAATGGGGCCGGATATAACAAACAACAAATCCGGTAAATCCCCATATGCATTAGCAATTTAAAGCAAACAACAATTTTAAACATTTTAGTTGTTGTTATCATGATGCAGATGACATGAGCAAGTTTTATGCAATATTTATGAAAATGTTGACATGATAAGATATGAGGCATCTGAAGCTCCGGTCATGGGGCGTTACAAAGCATTAGGTTACCTTGTCCCTTTTCTTACCAACAAGAGGGTTTGTGACTCCTAGAACTAGTGCAAGATGAGGAAGTTGTTTGCACATGTCCTTGCCAAAAGATATGAGTGAAGTATGTTGGCGGAGTCACCCTCAAGAACTCTCTAGTTCTTCTTCTTCGAGATTCACATCATCTTGATGGGAATCCTTGAAGTTGTAGGCCTACTTGATGTAGTAGAACTTGATGTAGTCTTGGGAACCCACTTGACCAAGGCCTTGGGAGCTTCTTCAAATGCATCAATCTCCTCTTGAAGCTTGTGCTTCCCTTTTAGCTTGTGGTCTTGTGGTGGAAGATCATCTTGAGATTGTGTCCCTTGTAAAGAAGTAGGATCATACTTCTCTTGTTGAGGAACAAACTTCATATTGGGGTATTGATCTTCTTCTCACTCAACTCCATTGGCATTGAACTTTCGTTTAAAACCAATTCCTTGATTCTTCCGGTGTCTTCCTTGCTTGCATACAATTTCCTCAAATTGCTTACTGTCGGCAAGGCTCTTGTAAACACCTTTCTCTATAATTCCCTTCAATAAGCTATTTTTATTGCTCAAGTGTAACTTGGCTAAGAGAATCATTAGTGGAATCAAGAGAACTACTAGAAGCAACAACATTGGATTTAGCATGATTGTTGTTACTACTAGAAGAAGAATCTTTCTTACTCTTGTTGCTAGATTTAACTTATGGCATGTAAGTAGACAAGAGTAAATGCTTGGCAATGTAAGAAGAACTTTTCTTGTGAAGATAATCATTAGTTTCCTTTAAGAACTCATGCTCTTGCTGAAGGCTGAGCTTTTCAAAGCATAATTTCTCATGAGTCTTTAAAAGTTCTCAATGATCTTCCAAGGTAGTTTCATGAGCTAACTTAAGAGCGTTTAGTTCTTTAGTCAGACGCTCATCTCATTCTTACCATCGTCATTCATTTTATCATGATTAGCATGATTAATAGTAAGTTCATCATAGTTTTCATAACTATAGTTGTCAATAAGTAAATCATCATCTCCTAGCAAATCATCTTCATCACTATTGAAATCACCATACTCGGGGTGTGATACCTTTGGGACTTTATCCATGAAGCATCTTCCAATTCCTTCATTTGGTGAGTCAAATATGTCGTAGGAGTTGGTTGACACAAGTGCTAGACCGGCAACACCTTCATCTTGAGTATATTCGGAGTCGGAGTGATAACTTCTCTCGGAGTGATTGTCGGAGTCGGAGCCGGATCCCCATTCACCAACATGAGCTTGATGTCTTCATTTTGTCTAGCTCCTTGATGATTTGTCCTTCCTTCCCGAATCCTTGCTTCTCCATGATGTTCTTCGTTCATAACGATCATCTCTACTCCTTCTCTCTCTAGGTGGTGATTCTTCTCTTCTACTTCTCCTTTTGGGTGAATCTTCTCTTCTTTTCTAGGGAGCCATACACGCATTAGAGTAGTGTCTGGGTCTTCCACAATTGTAGCAATTTCGTTCACGACTTGAAGATCTTTTGTCATTGCAGGACCTTGAATTGAACTTCTCTCCTTGCTTCTATTCTTGTAGAACCTGTTGAAGTTCTTCACCATTAGGCTCAATTCTTCATTGAAGGTTTTTTTCTCACTTGATGATGTGGGAGCTTCACATGAGGCTTTGTAAGCACCACTTGACTTGTTGTGAAGCTCTTCCTTATCCTTGAGTGACATCTCATGAGCAACAATTCTTCCAATGACTTCTGTTGGCTTGAGATCTTTGTAATTGGGCATCATTTGAATCAATGTACACACGGTATCATATTTTCCATCCAAGGCTCTTAGGATCTTCTTGATGATGAATCTACCGGTCATCTCTTCACTTCCTAAGGCGGCAATCTCATTTGTGATGAGAGCAAGCCTAGAGTACATTTCAGCAACACCTTCACCATCCTTCATTTTGAACTTGTCTAGTTGACTTTGAAGCACATCCAATTTGGATTCCTTGACGGAGTCGGTACCTTCATGCATATCAATCAAAGTATCCCAAATTTCCTTTGCATTCTCAAGACATCTGATTTTGTTGAATTCTTCGGGGCACAATCCATTGAAGAGGATATCACAAGCTTGAGCATTGTATTGCAGCATCTTCAACTCTTCTGCGCTAGCCTCACGGTTCGGTTCCCTCCCATCAAAGAATTCACCTTGCAAGCCAATACACACAATAGCCCTAACGGCGGGGTTATGTCCAAGAATATGCATTTTCATCTTATGCTTCCAACTAGCAAAATTAGTACCATCAAAGTAAGGACCTCTACGGTGGTAATTTTCCTCACTAGATGCCATACTCTCCTAGGTTGTGAAACCAAGGCTGTGATCACCAAACGCTATGGAAATCAAGGCAAATGGAGACCAAAGATCTGATACCACTTGTAGGATCGGAAGTATGTCTAGTGGGGGGTGATTAGACTACTTGACCAAACAAAAATCTAGACTTTTCCCAATTTTAAGTCTTGGCAGAATTTAGCAAATTAGCACTAGTCAAGCAATCAACCTACACATGCAAGTCTAAGAGTATAGCAGCGGAATGTAAAGCATTGCACATGAAGGTAAAGGGAGGAGTTTGGAGGGAGCAAACGCAATGTAGACACAGAGATTTTTTGTGTGGTTCCGATAGGTGGTGCTATCGTACATCCACATTGGTGGAGACTTCAACCCACGAAGGGTAACGTTTGCGCGAGTCCACGGAGGGCTCCACCCACGAAGGGTCCATGAAGAAGCAACCTTGTCTATCCCACCATGGCCATCGCCCACGACGGACTTGCCTCACTAGGGTAGATCTTCACGAAGTAGGCGATCTCCTTGCCCGTACAAACTCCTTTGTTCAACTCCACAATCTTGTCGGAGGCTCCCAAGTGACACCTAACCAATCTAGGAGACACCACTCTCCAAAAGGTAATAGACGGCGTGTTGATGATGAACTCCTTGCTCTTGTGCTTCAAATGATAGTCTCCCCAACACTCAACTCTCTCTCTCACTGATTTGGATTTGTTTGAAAGAAGATTTGAGTGGAAAGCAACTCGGAGAAGGCTAGAGATCAAGATTCATATGGTTGGAATGGAATATCTTGGTATCAACACATGAGTAGGTGGTTCTCTCTTAGAAAATGAATGTTGGAAGTGTAGGCATGTTCTGCTGGCTCTCTCCACGAACGAAGAGTGGGTGGAGGGGTATATATAGCCTCCACACAAAATCTAACAATTACACACAAATCACCAAACTCGGTGGGACCGAATA
The DNA here is from genome assembly GCA_034509565.1 of Triticum monococcum. Taxonomy (NCBI): domain Eukaryota; kingdom Viridiplantae; phylum Streptophyta; class Magnoliopsida; order Poales; family Poaceae; genus Triticum; species Triticum monococcum. The sequence continues at coordinate 355,195,963 of CM067845.1, read as the reverse complement.
ATGAAACTCGGACAGACCGATTTAGTTCAAAATGTGAACGTTAGGCTTTTTGGTGGGACTGACATGTCAACTCGGTGTGACCGATTTCATTAGGGTTAGGGCATAATGTAATCTCGGTGAGACCGATTACACAAACTCACTGGGACCGATTTTGGTAATAAGCTAACCACAGAGTTGGTTAGGCAAACTCAATGGGACCGATTCGCTCATCTTAGTGAGTCGAAATGTTATGAAGGGGAAACAGAGAGTTTGCATTGCGAACTCGGTGGGACCGATCGCTCATCTCGGTTAGACCGAAACATTACGAAGGGAAACAGAGAGTTTGCAATCCCATCTCGGTGAGACCGAGATCCCTATCGGTAAGACCGAAGTGACTAGTGTTTATGGCAGTGGCTATGTAAAAATAACTCAGTGGCGCTGGATAGAAAATTTCGGTAGGGCCGAGTTTGACTTTTGGTTTGGGACATATGTGGATATGAGAAAGTAGTTGAGATTTTTTGGAGCATATCACTAAGCATTTTGAGCAAGCAACCCATTAAGCAACACCTCATCCCCTTTTAATAGTATTGGCTTTTCCTATGGACTCAATGTGATCTTGGATCACTAAAAGTAAAATGTAGAGTCTTGAGCTTTAGAGCTTGAGCCAATCTTTTGTCCTTAGCATTTTGAGGGGTCCACATTTCTAATCCATGCCATGCCAATCATTGAGCTTTCCTAAAATATTTATCTTGAGATATCATTAGCTCAATGAGCTATATGTTGTTAGGAATTACCGAAACCACCAGGGATAGTTGCACTTTCAGAATTGAAAAAGGAGCTAGAGGATTTCGCCGCCCGACGATCCATCGACGAGTAGAGATAGTAGCTACCCAAATTGTTGTCTGCAATTTCCTTCTTCTCTTGCCCCCGTGTCTTCCCGGCTTTGACGCATGTGGCATTTTAAATTATCCGGAATATGTAAGATAATTATTATCTGCGCCATTGTAAATTTGTCGTCGTATTATCCGTTTCCATTTAGCTAATAACCTTTTGAGTTCATTTCTATCTTTGCAAGCTAAAATAGCCAAAGAAGCTTCTTGATCAAAAACATAACCCTTAGGAATAACAAGTGATTCTTCATCATCACTTTCATCAGTATTATCAGATTCAATATTTTCAATCTCTCTAGCCCTAGCAATTTGTTCATCAAGAAAATCACTAAGTGGCACAGTAGTATCAGGCATAGAAGTAGTTTCATCATAAGTACCATGCATAGCAGAAGTGGCATCATCAATAACATGCGACATATCAGAATGAATAGCAGAAGCAGGTGTAGGTGTCACAAGCTTACTCAAAACAGAAGGTGAATCAAGTGCAGAGCTAGATGGCAGTTCCTTACCTCCCCTCGTAGTTGAGGGATAGATCTTGGTTTTTGGATCTCAAGTTCTTCATAATGATAAGCAGATATATATCCCAAGTGACTGAAAGAATAGAGCTATGCTCCCTGGCAACGGTGCCAGAAAATAGTCTTGATAACCCACAAGTATAGGGGGTCGCAACAGTTTTCGAGGGTAAAGTATTCAACCCAAATTTATTGATTCGACACAAGGGGAGCCAAAGAATACTCTCAAGTATTAGCAGCTGAGTTACCAATTCAACCACACCTGGAAACTTAATATCTGCAGCAAAGTGTTTAGTCATTACAAGAAATATGTCAACTTATGACCTTCTGTCAGTGACCCTCGAAGAATTGGTCATAAATTTATGACCATTTTAGACCAATTGGTCAAAAGCTGTCTGGGGGGCTCTAAACCCTAAACCATAACAAACATTTTGGTCAGAAAGGTCATAATTTCATTAGAGGAAATGGTCATAAAGCAAACAGCGCTAGTCCGATGCCTTATTTCTAGTTGCTAACGACCAATATAGATGGTCATAGCCTTGTAAATTGTGGTGGGTTGCTATGACTAGGCGCCACCTCATCAGTTTTGCCTATGTGTCATGTCCATGTGGCAGTTTTTGCCCTAGGTTGTGAAGTAACCTATATTTCTGTCATTCCCAAAATTCCCAAAAAAATCTCATAAATTCTTTGCGTCATATCTTCGTCAAATATGTAAAAACCTTCCTTGCCTAGTTCAAAAATAATTCAAAAATATTCATTTTCCTATTCTGTTCAGAACAACAGTTTGTGAAGGAATTACCACTTTGGCATGTCCAAATAGTATCCATTTTCTACAGTGCTTTCCTATGCCCAAATAACCATCCTCCAACAAATACCATCTCAATCCATTCATTATTTTGAGCCGAGCTTCAACATTCGTAGTTATGTCCAGTGTGGTAGTTTGCAAAGCAAGTACTACCTAGGCTCCTCCTTTTGAGCTGAAAATTTGTGAAGATGGTCTTCTTAGTAACTGATCATCCTCAGCCAAAACTCACGCCCATTAGCCATGTACATTTCCCGTACCGCTAATCAAACACTTGGCTGCTAATTCATGTTTGAGCATCGATCGGTCTCCTCGTGAGAATCTTATGTTGTAATTTTCTTCCTAGCACCTACCTGGGGAGTGCCCAACCCACTAGACATGCCTATGCCGCCCAGAACACATGGCAATGCCAGGGTCACGCGGTGACCACGCGGCGGGCATGCGAGTTTACGCGCTCTAGAATTGGGGCCCTCGGCCACCGCACAAACCTCGACGTATCGCCACCAAACCATGTATTTATGATTAAATAGGTACTTATATACCTATAAATGATTTTTGGAAAAAATAAATAGCAAACTATGAGACAGCTGCAGTTCAAATTTGACCCGCTTCCAACTGAATCGGCGGAAATTTGTCTTTTTCACGAGAGGTGGATCAAAACTTTTTACACCCAACCATTTTGTCAATTGTGCATTAAATATGGCCTCGTATTTTAGAAAAAAGATTTGGTCCAATTTTGCAACAATTATTTGGGAGGTCCTTCACAAAAAAACCTCCTTTTGGGCACTCGAAAAATGGAAAATGGTTTTTTCGTCCAAAGAAAATGAAAACTTCCTTAGGCAACATTGTTTACCATTCCAATATGCACCCTTGTACACAATATGACATCATTTGAACAAACTATGCCATGAATGTGGCCATAACATTGATCATTTGGCTTGAAAGCCATTGATCTCCACACGTGATAGCTCGTTTCTGAGAACACTTTTTTAAAATAATTGCCGTATTACAAGATTGTTATTTTTCTTGGGAACTTGGCCACATATAATGACACAATGCAAAGGTTTCCCAATTTTTTGAATTTGTTTGAATTTTTTATGCCCGTTTCAAAATGCGGTCAAAACGGCGGGAATGACCGTTCCTAGCTAGTGGTTGAATCTTGGAATTTTTTTGGTGTTTCTCTGATTAAATAGGTACTTATGTACCTAGAAATGATTTTTGTAAAAAATAAATAGCAAACTATGATGCAGCTGCAGTTCAAATTTGACCCGCTTCCTACTGAATCGGCAGAAATTTGTCTTTTTCATGAGAGGTGGATCAAAACTTTTTAGACCCAACCATTTTGTCAATTGTGCATTAAATATGGCCTAGTATTTTATAAAAATGATTTGGTCCAATTTTGCAACAATTATTTGGGAGGTCCTTCACAAAAAAACCTCCTTTTGGGCACTCAAAAAATGGAAAATGGTTTTTTCGTCCGAAGAAAATGAAAACTTCCTTAGGCGACATTGTTTACCATTCCAATATGCACCCTTGTGCACAATATGAGATCAATTGAACAAACTATGCCATGAATGTGGCCATAACATTGATCATTTGGCTTGAAAGCCATTGATCTCCACACGTGATAGCTCGTTTCTGAGAACACTTTTTTAAAATAATTGCTGTATTACAAGTTTGTTATTTTTCTTGGGAACTTGGCCACATATAATGACACAATGCAAAGGTTTCCCAATTTTTTGAGTTTTTTTGAATTTTTTATGCCCGTTTCAAAATGCGGTCAAAACGGCGGGATTGACCGTTCCTAGCTAGTGGTTGAATCTTGGAATTTTTTTGGTGTTTCTCTGATTAAATAGGTACTTATGTACCTAGAAATGATTTTTGTAAAAAATAAATAGCAAACTATGATGCAGCTGCATTTCAAATTTGACCCGCTTCCTACTGAATCGGCGGAAATTTGTCTTTTTCACGAGAGGTGGATCAAAACTTTTTACACCCAACCATTTTGTCAATTGTGCATTAAATATGGCCTAGTATTTTATAAAAATGATTTGGTCCAATTTTGCAACAATTATTTGGGAGGTCATTCACAAAAAAACCTCCTTTTGGGCACACGAAAAATGGAAAATGGTTTTTTCGTCCAAAGAAAATGAAAACTTCCTTAGGCAACATTGTTTACCATTCCAATATGTACCCTTGTGCACAATATGAGATCATTTGAACAAACTATGCCATGAATGTGGCCATAAGATTGATCATTTGGCTTGAAAGCCATTGATCTCCACACGTGATAGCTCGTTTCTGAGAACACTTTTTTAAAATAATTGTCGCATTACAAGTTTGTTATTTTTCTTGGGAACTTGGCCACATATAATGACACAATGCAAAGGTTTCCTAATTTTTTGATTTTTTTTGAATTTTTTATGCCCGTTTCAAAATGCGGTCAAAACGGCGGGAATGACCGTTCCTAGCTAGTGGTTGAATCTTGGAATTTTTTGTGTTTCTCTGATTAAATAGGTACTTATGTACCTAGAAATTATTTTTGTAAAAAATAAATAGCAAACTATGATGCAGCTGCAGTTCAAATTTGACCCGCTTCCTACTAAATCGACGGAAATTTGTCTTTTTCACGAGAGTTGGATCAAAACTTTTTACACCCAACCATTTTGTCAATTGTGCATTAAATATGACCTAGTATTTTAGAAAAATGATTTGGTCCAATTTTGCAACAATTATTTGGGAGGTCCTTCACAAAAAAAACCTCCTTTTGGGCACTCGAAAAATGGAAAATGGTTTTTTTGTCCAAAGAAAATGAAAACTTCCTTAGGCAACATTGTTTGCCATTCCAATATGCACCCTTGTGCACAATATGAGATCATTTGAACAAACTATGCCATGAATGTGGCCATATGATTGATCATTTGGCTTGAAAGCCATGAATCTTCATGCATGATAGCTCATTTCTGACAACACTTTTTTAAAATAATTACCGTATTACAAGTTTATTATTTTTCCTGGAAACTTGGTCACATATAATGACACAATGCGAAGGTTTTCCAATTTTTTGATTTTTTTTGAATTTTTTATGCCCGTTTCAAAATGCGTTCAAAACGGCGGGCTTGACCGCTCCTAGCTAGTTTTTGAATCTTGGAATTTTTTTGGTGTTTCTATGATTGAATAGATACTTATGTACCTAGAAATGATTTTTGGAAAAAATAAAGAGCAAACTACGAGGCAGCTACAGTTCAAATTTGACCCGCTTCCAACTAAATTGACGGGAATTTGTTTTTTTCACCAGAGGTGGATCAAAACTTTTGACACCCAACCATTTGGTCAATTGTGCATTAAATATGGCCTAGTAGTTTAGAAAAATGATTTGGTCCAATTTTGCAAAATAGTTTTGGTAGCTGCCTCACAAACCTCCCTTGTTTTTAACACTAAGAAGAGGAAATTTTAATAGCTCATTTTCGAACCAATCAGGACGCGGCATACGGATCACCCCACTGTATTCGATCTGAGCCGTCCGCCTCCTACTGATCCAGCGTCTCTCCCTTCCTCCCTCGACCCCCTCCTTCCCGAGAAACCCTAGGTTAAGCGCTGCCGTCTCCCTCTCCCCGATCCAGATTCGTCTCTGCCTGCTGCTCTTCTCCCCCAAATCCAGCCCCGCCGCCGAGCACCTCCGTCCCAACGCTAGCGACTCCGCCCACTACCCATCGCCGGACCCCCCCCCCCCCCCCCCCCCCCGCGACCTCCGCCCTCTACCCCAACACCGGTGACCCCACCATCTGCATCTCCCCTCCCCTTCTCTCTAGCAAAATCCGCCGGATCGACTCGACCCACACAGGCCGTGCCCAGATCCGCCGTCGCCGCCCCGTCCTCCCTCCCCTGCGCCACAAAAAGGAAAAACCCTATAATCCACCCACAAAACAGACGGGACTCCCCTACGCTGCCGCCCCAGCCGCTCCTCCCCCATCCCTCCCCGCTGCCTGCTCAAGCCCACCGCCCGTCGGCGCCGACACCGCGACCCACCCCCTCCGGCAAGGTCCGCGAATCGCGAGCTCAGATCGGGCGCCCCGCCGCAGGGACGGAGATCTCACGGGTTGTTTCTTTGGTGCCTGGTTCCGCAGATGAACAAGGAGAGGCTCATGAAGATGGCCGGCACCGTCCGCATCGGCGGCAAGGGCACTGTGCGCCAGTAGGTCCTCCGACTCGACTGCAAGCCCATCCAGTGCAATGCCGCCTGCTTCGCCCCGGACACCATCAAGGCGCACTGCTCCTACGCCGTCAACAACTACTACCAGTGCAGCGGCCAGAAACCTATCGCCTGCGTCTTCTCCAGCACCACCGTGGTCTCCTCCACCGACCCAAGTACCCACCTACTCATCCATTCACTCACCGTTTCTTTGCCTGACTGCCCCCAATCGCACAGTTCTAGATTTCTAGTGATGCTCCTTTTTCTTGCAGGCACCAACGGCTGCAAGTACCCTGCGACCCCAAGGTAATGCACCTCCTTCTGAGTTCATCGTCCTCTGTTTTTTCCTTGAGAGAATAGACAAGGACATCTAAGAACAACTAGTACATGTAGGAGGATTGTTGACCATTATTTCAGTTTCATCTAAGATGCCATTGCAGCCCAGCTATGGTTGTCATTGCCTTGCCTCATTAGGTCATTGACCAGCAATAATCACAGGATATATTTGGTGGCTGCTGCCATGTGATGGCATCTGCTGTGGGGCGGTTTGTCCGTTACTTGGCTGGGGAAACCTCATGCGCGTGGGGTTCCCCTCTTTTCCCACATTTGGCTACATCATTTTCCTTAATAATGATGATGGCCTCTAATTTGGACATGCCAGGAACTTCAGACTTAAGAAACAACATATTAGTGCATCTGTACACACTACTGCTTAGTTTCGATTGTTATGGCTCACACCTGGTTACGTATGTTGATTGTTCAAAATGTTCCTGATATATCATGCAGAACCCTGTGTAGTAAATATGGTAATTCCATTCATCTATTAAATGTAACTAGTATACCTTTTCAGTCTCAGTTCAATTAATTAATTGTGCATTGTGCGTGTAAACTCCGCCCATTATTAAGGCGCACTGATCCGTAGCTTACTGCTTTGCCTGCAGGTGTCGTGCTGGCGACCGGGTTCAGAGCGCTCGGATCGAAGGTGGCCGAGCACTGGTACGAGCTCTAGAAGATGGACAAGCAGGGGGCCAACCTCACTCTCATGTAGGAAGCAGAAAGGGGTGAGTCCCTTTTGTGGATCGTGAGTTACCTCACTCTCATGTTACACATTTGGCATCAGAAAGGTTGATAGATGGATCCACTGATCCACGTACATACAGACTTAGTTTCTGTTTATAGAGACTGGACTATGTTCGAAAGAAAATACTGCAGGATAGTTTGTAAAGTGTGTGTTCTTAAGATTTGTAGCAGCAACTACAGTCCTATTCATGCTGATTGGTCCCTGTTATGCACCTGCTTGATTGTCAGCATATGCATCTGGTTTTGTTTTATATTTGAATTTTGTGCCCTATTTAGTTAGTCCTAATGGTCTCATCTCTTAGGAAGATTCTAGCTAACTGAAAGGGCCTTCCTTAATTATTCTAATCATTAACTAGAATATATACACTACACACTACACACTGATCATTATATGCTGTATCTGGTATGCGGTATGCATATATCTTGCTATCTGTATCTATCGTTAGTAGATACTAGTAGTTAGGTACTTAGGCCTTGGTTGCATTATTCCTATCCATCCAGGGGGATTAAGCAAAGATGTTTTCATTATAAGTTCTTTCGAGTATCGAGTTCTCCAAATCTCTTCAATTACTTTTTTGCTTTTCTGAAAAGAAATCTCTTCAGTTAATGCTTTTGAACTTGTTGCACAGATGTTGGTCTGCTTCTGAATATGGTGGAGTTGGGTTCTTAGTTGCTCTTGTAATTTGGCACCATTGGATTTGTTGAGTTGTTCCATTCCAATGCTCCGTGTGCAGCAGATAGCGAATTCAAATTCCGTGAATTGCTTTTGCTGCCTGAACTAGTTAGTGCGGTGCAGTGCTAGTAGAATCTAGGATCACTATACGAGTATAGACACTAGAAAGAAAGAAGGCTTCTCGAAGCCTGTCTATCTACATAGGGCCCTCCATGGCCAGGATCACCACCTGGGTGGCAAGTCACTCATCGACGTCGAGGTCTACATAAAACCCATCGGAGGGGGCGGTGTTGTCGTCTGAAAATAGTAATTAAAGCAAACATGAGTACAAAGGTACTCAACAAGTCTTACAACAGAACCTACTATACATGCTCATTCTCAAGAAGGTGGTGGAGTTATCGCAGCAAGCCAGCTTTGACTCTTGGCTAAGCTATCCTATGAGACACCACTAGTAAAATAGTTTTCGCACACGAGTCCACTAATCACCAACACAATACTCCACCGGGGATCCTCCCTCGTCATCCCACGAGAGGGCCATCCTCGGTACTCACACTTATCTTGAGTCTTTTAGTAGTATCCATTAACTTGTCTATGAACTGTATAGGCAACCAAGTAGTCCTTTACCGTGGACGCGGCTATTCGAATAGATGATGTTAACCCTGCAGGGGTGTTCTTCTTCATACACGCTCTCGCCACTTACCATCGTTTACATGAGATGTACTCGGCAACCTTCAAGCGGAAGCCCAACGAGGGTGTCGGCCACGGCCTACCTAAACACTCAAGTCTCTAGTCCAGGTTTATCGCCTATCCAGGTTCCATCCGCAGGGAGTCCGGCCGAGGTTTCCACATACGGCCCCGAACGATGTGAACAGGGTTCCCGAGACACCAAACGGGTGACTCGGTACACCGTGCCATGGTGTATCTACCGCATCATAGCCCACCCCTAGGGTCAGCGCTACGCACGGCCGCCAACACATAACCTACAAACACCAGAAACTATTTGCAACTCCTGGACAGAGTACTAGGGTGATTAAGAAGCCGAGAGGGTCCATTGGTTTCGGGCCCAATGTATGGTAGTAGCTGATTCTTAAATCACACATACAGATCTCAGTTCTTAGGGACGGCCTCAATGAAACAACCCACCATGTACTCCTACATGGCCTCTCATCGATACCTTTACCAAATCATGTTCAACACATTCCTCACATTACCGACATAATCATTTCACTCTAGCCCATCACCTAGATGAACGAGACCTGACACAACTCTAAGCATAGCAGACATAGCAAGGTAGGAAACACATACATGGCTCAATCAACTCCTACACATGCTAGTGGGTTTCATCTAGTTACTGTGGCAATGACAGGTCATGCAGAGGATAAGGGTTCAACTACCGCAGCACACAACAGTTTGAAACGTTGTTGTCTTAATGCAGTAAATGAGAGCAGAGGCGAGAACATGGGATTGTATCGATATGATCAATGGGGCTGCTTGCCTGATGGAGTGGTAGTAGGGTACTGCCCTTCAGTTGGATACTCGGAGATATCCTCGGAGGCAGAACCTACCACGAAAGACACCACAGAGTATAAACAACACATGGCAATATGCAACAATATGATGCATGCCATGACATGGAAAAATGATGTGTCCTGCCTAATGCAATGTGAAACAAGTTGAAATGGGTCCATTTAATCAAATATTCAAATGAAAGCTTAAGCTCTTATCCATAATAAGTGTATTAGCTTGTTTCACCTAAACAGCAAGGTTAAAGTGTTTTGTCATGCATGAAACCATTGCAGATGGATAGATTGAATTTTTCGATCATTTTTCATATATAATTTGTTTGATTTGCAGCTATGGTTGATTTTCTATGATTTTTAGAAGTTTAGGCTATTTTCTGGAATTTCCTATATGAAAATAAATCCAGAAATTAAATAATTGCATCAGCATTGCATCACTATGACGTTAGAGTTAAAGGCGCCAGGGGCTAGTCAAACCTGACCAGTGGGGCCCACTGGTCAGTGACTCTGTGCACTAACTACGTTTAGTTAGTCTAATTAAATTGGCAGGGCCCACTAGTCAGTGACTATACTAGTTAAACTAACCTAGTTAATTAGCACTAACAGAGTAATTAATCGGGAGGGGCCCGCATGTCAGTGAGAGAGAGGGGGAAGTCAACCTGACTCGGCGGGGTCAAACCTCGCCGGTCAGCGGTCAGCGCCTGCCGACGTTTAGCCGCCGGCGAGGCCAGACGCGGCGGCGTGCTGCGGGATTTGCCCACAGGGCACCATTTGCTGCACGAAGAGCAGCTACGGGCAGCTGGTGCTCGCCCGCATCCAGCCGTGGTGATGGCCTGGCCGGGGAGTGGCCGGAGCATCGCCAGCGACGAGCTTGGCAGAGGCCGAAGCTCGAGTCAGCTCGTGCGCGTGGCTGCAGTGGCCTAGGCGGCGTGGCGCTAGCACCTACAACATCTACACGATACGGTGAGCACGCTGGACATGCCAGCGGGACCACTAAGCGGCCGAAGCTACGTCGACGACGAGCTCAGGCGGTGGTGCGTTCGGACGAAAGAGGCGCGGCGGCTACAAAGCTCTAGCGACCAAACAGAGAGAAGGGGGAGGAGCAGCAGCTCACTGGGAAGCCACAGAGAGGGTCAGCGAGCTCGGGAAGGGCTCGGTGTGGTCAGAATGGCAACGGCGATCTCGGGCGGCCCGAGGTTGAAGACGACGGCGACAGCGACATTGCAGGGGCTCCGGCGTCGTGCGACTTGGCTAGTCGACATAGTCGACGATGGCGATGCTGCTAGACATGGTGGCGCGGCTCGGGGACGGCGTTGGACACGGATGCAACGAGCGGCGGCGACGGTGATGGCTCGGGCGTCGTCGGGGAGGGAGAGAGAGAGAGGGTCATGGGAGGAGAGTGAGTGTGTCTGGGAGCTCGGGAGAGAGGTGGGGGTGCGTCCCATGGCGACAGCTTGACGAGGGGAGCGGCGAGGCGGTGGGCAGCTGCGTGGCACGCAGGTTGTGCTCGCCGTTGAGCAGCTACTTGCCTGTGCTGGCGAGTGCAAGCAGCTCGCTGGCACAGGAGGTGGGCTGGGCCAGTAGGTGGGCCTGCTAGGTGGGCTTCCAGGTAAGTCCTCTGTTCCTTTTGTTTTCTCTTTTTATTTGCTCTGCTCTATGTATTGAAATGATTAAAATACCATTCCATTTCTAAAAATCCTGGAAATATTCAGATGCACATTAGAAAATATTCTCAACTGCCTAAAAATACTTCCAAGAGTATTTGAGCACTTTAAAATATTTATAGTATTTAAAATGCCCAAATTCAAATACTTATGGCTTGTTCAAAAATCCAGAATGGCTCCATAATTTGCAAGACCATTTTTGGCAGAGGTTTAAACCAGAACCAAAAATGGTGGGCTTTTATGAAGGGCATTTTGGGTTCATTGAAATTCCAATTGTTGGAAATTAGCATTTTTCACGGGGGGTGTTGGGGTTGATTAGCCCCCATTTCAAGTTTAAAATAAATTTAAACATGATTCACAAGTTCATCGAATCCTAATGCATGACTAAAAGCAGCGATGTGACAGGCGGTGGATGACGGCGAGGCCTAGGAAGGGAACAACACGGAGGCAGGGAAGACTCGGCAGTTATTTCCCACGCGGAGGGGAGTATGACTGTATGAGGTTTTTCTGGTTCGTCTGCCGTCCGTGGAGAATAACAGCAGGTGTGGGTGAGTAGAGGGATGGCTAGGCCAATGATGGGAGTATGGTGCGGCAGTGAGGCCTGCGCGGTCGCAGAGCCGACCGTGGGGAGGAGGGAGTAGGCAGTCCCGCCGGCGCTTGTTTGAGCGGCTGGAGCAGGAAGAGCAGAGATTGAAGAAGGACGGCGGCCGTTGGATGGCCATCCAACAGTCACTGCTTGTGCTCAACCTTTTTTTAGGAAAGCCTAAAATCTGTGGAAAACAGCATACAACCCATCTGCCATTATTTCTAATAATTTACAACCCATTTGCTAATTATTTAGGTTTTTTGGAGCCCATATTCCTTTTGTTAGCATTACAGCCCATATTGTGGCCACGGTTAAAAAATTATACGAAATTACGCATATTTCGGTGCGGTCCGAATTGTTTTTAATCCCGAAATTTCGACTCACATTCGAACTGATTTTAAAAATAAATGTATATCAATATAAAATCCAAAAAATTCTCCATGCATAAAAATTAATGTAATTTAAAATCTCAAAATGAAAAAAAAGATATTTGAAACTAATTGCTGGTTTGATGTGTTTTAAAAATGTACAACCCATTTCTCATTACTGATGGGCCATTTTCTCGGTGAGCTGAATGAAAGCTCTCCTCGTCTTGAAAGATTTGCAGCCCAACAGGCGTGACAAAGCAACTTACTTGGCAAATCACAAAAAAACTGGGCTGTTGCCGTGGACCCAGCTGTCAGCCTCTCCATGTACAGTACTCTTCCGATGGAATGTCGTTGACGACTTTGACCACACCGCGCCGAGAGCACCAAGGCGGTGGACGACGGCGAGGCCTAGGAAGGGGACGACGCGGAGCCGGGGAAGACGTGGTAGTGGATGCCCACGTGGAGAGGAGTATGAGGGTTCACTGGTTTGGCTGCGGTGTGAGGCTGCCGTCGCCGCAGGGCCTGGCTAGCAGTGGGAGTAGTAGGGGGCGATGAGGCCTCAACGACAGCATAGCCGGCCACTGGAGGCAGGAGCAGGCTGTCTCCCACTACAAAAAAAGACACATCCGTGACATTTTGGGCCGAATGGATTTTTTCTGTCATACATATGACAATTCTATGACGATAATTGTGACAAAACCTGGTGTCATCATAGATGTGGTGGGATCCTACTTCTATGACAAAAAATCATGACAGAAAATGGGCTTTTCGTCCTGGGCGGGCCGAAGACACAGCTGCATGACATTCTTTGGGCCGTCCATGATTGAAAAAACCATGGTTGAAGCGAGGGGGAGGAAAATTTCGGGGAGTTCCCGGTTACAGTGGGAGGTCGGGGGCCAAGCAATGCGCGTTTCTCTCGTACACGTATGCGCATGTGTGCGAGGCATTGGCTCTAACTTAACCCGAGCGAGGCGTTGGGCTCTAACTGAACCCGAGGGATTGCACTGCAGGCTACGCGTTAGTGAACCCGAGCGATCGATCGATGGCTGTTAACTGTACCCGATTGAGTGATTCCTTTGCTACTGCTGCTAACTGAAGCCGATCGATGCCGCCTCTGGGATAAACAGTGAGTGTTGCGGGGGGGGGGGGGGGGGGGTTGGATGAATAGTGAGCGGTGGCGTTGCCTCTCGATTAACAAGACCTCGTGGTGTGGTGGAGGGCTAGGTGAAAATTAGACGGTGAAGGGGTGCCCGTGGAGGGGTGGTTGAACAGGACCCCGTGGTGTGGGGGGCTAGATGAACAGTAGACGATGGAGGGGTGCCCGTGGAGGGGTGGTTGACAGTAGCTGGTGGAGTAGCGCGCGGTGGAGGCTGGATGAACAGGAGCCCGTGGAGGTTGGAGGAGGTCGACGGTAGCCCGTGGAGGCGGGAGGAGGTCGACGGTGGAGATGAACAGTATCTCGTGGAGTCCCGTTTTGCGGTACGCCACACCCCTCCCGATGAACAGGACCCCCGTTTCGACCGTAGCGCTCCAACACAAGTCCGTTTCGTCCGTTTTGTGATACGCCACACCCCTCCCGATCAACAGGACCCCCGTTTCGACTGTAGGAGGTCCGTTTCGTCCATTTTGTGGTACACCACACCCCTCCCGATCAATGGGACCCCCATTTCGACCGTAGGAGGTCCGTTTCCTCTGTTTTGCGGTACGCCAGACCCCTCCTGATCAACAGGACCCCGTTCCGAACATAGGAGGTCCGTTTCCTCCATTGTGCGGTACGCCAGGCCTCGTTTCCATCGCCTGTTCCGTCCAAGCCCTCCCGATGAACACGACCACACATTCCGTTCCGACCAAGCCGGTTGGCTCCCACGCGTTCCGTTGCGTCCCGATGAACACACCACATTCTGTTGCCTCTCGATGAACATGACGCATTCCGTTGCCTCCCCATGAACATGACGACGATGTTGTTTCACCATTCCGACCCAGCCATGTACACGAGCCCTGGCCGTACATATGCGCGAGTAGGCGTTCGAGACCCTGCCCGTATGTACACATACGTGGCCGTATTTTCTTTCTTGCACCCTGGACGTTGTACGTACGTGTACATGCTACATGCGCGCCTCTACTACGACACGTACGCGCCTCTACTACGACATGTGCGCGCCTCTACATCCACCCGTATATATGTACGTACACATTCGTGACTAGAATGACAACGCTACGCATGCTTCGACCTGGTGGGTCCCGACTGTCAGACACTTCCTTGCGTGCGAAGATGTAGCTGGTGGGTCCCAGCAGTCAGGGGGAAACGTTTTTTCACGAAATACGGTGGCCCGTCCAGTGGGTGCCCGCTGTCAGGTGGAGGAATAATTATTTTGCACGTAATAAGGAGGCACTTCCTTACTGCGGCCGTGGACCCATCTGTCAGCCTCTCCACGTACAGTCCATGTTCGATGGAAGCCGTTCCTTGACCATGTTGACCATGCCGCGCCGAGAGCACCAGGGCGGTGGACGACGGCGAGGCCTAGGAAGGGGACGATGCGAAGCCGGGGAAGATGCGGCAGTGGATGCCCACGCGTAGAGGAGTACGAGGGTTCACTGGTTCGCTGCGGTGTGAGGCTGCCGTCGCCGCAGAATAACAGGGGGTGTGGGTGAGTAGAGGGATGGCATGGCCAGCGGTGGGAGTAGTAGGGGGCAATGAGGCCTCCGCCACATTGCAGCCGGCCACGGGAGGCTGGAGCACGAGGCATGACCGGCGCTGGTTTGGGCGGCCGGAGCAAGAAGACTAGAGGTTGAAGAAGCACTAGGGCCGTTGGATGGACATCGTACGGTCACTGGAGCGAGAATCGTGCATATTGACTAAGTTGACAAAGCCCTCCGTACCCGTCAACTTAGTAGGCCCACAAGTCAGCCTGCCACTATACTGGGTCCCAGCTAACAGGGGGAGTATTCGTTCTTTTTGTGCGTAATAAGGAGGCACTTCCTTTCGTGCGAAGATATAACTGGTGGGTCTGAGCTGTCAGCGGTGGTAACATTTTTTCACGAAATACAGAGGCCCTTTTGGCGGGTCCCTAATGTCAGGTGGAGGAATCATTATTTTGCCCGTAATAAGGAGGCATTTCCTTGCATGCGGTCATGGACTCAGCTGTCGGCCTCTCCACATACAGTCCACTTCAGATGCATGTCGGTCGCTGACCACGTTGACCAGGCCGCGCCGAGAGCACCAGGGCGGTGGACGACGGCGAGGCCTAGGAAGGGAACGACACGGAGGCAGGGAAGACTCGGCAGTTGTTTCCCACGCGGAGGGGAGTACGACTTTACGAGGGTTTACTGGTTCGTCTGCCGTCGCCGGAGAATAACAGCAGATGTGGGTGAGTAGAGGGATGGCTAGGCCAGCGATGGGAGTACGGTGGGGCGGTGAGGCCTGCGCGGCAGCAGAGCCAGCCGCGGGGAGTAGGGAGCAGGCAGTCCCGTCGGCGCTTGTTTGAGCAACTGGAGTAGGAAGAGCAGAGATTGAAGAAGCACGACGGCCGTTGGATGGCCATCCAACAGTCACTGCTTGTGCGTCAACCTTTTTTTAGGAAAGCCTCAAATCTATGGAAAACAACATACAACCCATCTGCCATTATTTCTAATAATTTACAGCCCATTTGCTAATTATTAAGGTTTTTTGGAGCCCATATTCTTTTTGTTAGCATTACAACCCATATTGTGGCCACGGTTAAAAAATTATACGAAATTTTGCATATTTCGGTGTGGTCCGAACTGTTTTTAATCCCGAAATTTCGACTCACATTCAAACTGATTTTAAAAATAAATGTATATCAATATAAAATCCAACAAATTCTCCACACATAAAAATTAATGTAATTTAAAATCTCAAAATGAAAAAAAAGATATTTGAAACTAATTGCTGGTTTGCTGTGTTTTAAAAATGTACAGCCCATTTCTCATTACTGATGGGCCATTTTCTCGGCCAGCCGAATGAAAGCTCTCCTCATCTTGAAAGATTTGCAGCCCAATAGGCCTGACAAAGCGAGTTACTTAGCAAATCACAAAAAAATGGCCCGTGGCCATGGACCCAGCTGTCAGCCTCTCCACGTACAGTACTCTTCCGGTGGAATGTTGTTGACCACGTTGACCACGCCGCGCCGAGAGCACCAAGGCGGTGGACGACGACGAGGCCTAGGAAGGGAACAACACGGAGCCGGGGAAGACGCGGCAGTGGATGCCCACGAGGAGAGGAGTACGAGGGTTCACTGGTTCGGCTACAATGTGAGGCTGCCGTCGCCATAGTGCCTGGCTAGCGGTGGGAGTAGTAGGGGGCGATGAGGCCTCAACGGAAGCATAGCCGGCCACTGGAGGCAGGAGCAGGCGGTCTCCCCGGCGTTGGTTTGGGCGGCTAGTGCAAGAAGAGCAGCAATTGAAGAAGCAGCATGAACGTTCGATTCAAATCCAATGGTTACTGCTGCTAGAATTGTTTGTTGACTAAGTTGACAAGCCCTGCGTACGCGTCAACTTAGTAGGCCCACAGGTCAGCCTCCCAACCGGTGCGCCCCAAATGTCAGTGGGAGGAATCATTTTTTCGCGTAATAAGGAGGCAGTTGATTGCGTGCGGCTAGGAGCGGAACACCGACGCGTCCTCCTCAACTAGTGGCGGCGAGGAACAGAACGGCGACGCGTGACTCCGCGCAGTGCAGCGAGGGGCTCCTGGGGCTTGGGAGGGGCGATGCCATGGTGGTCGACGTGAGTGGGAGGGGGAGGAGATAGCGATGAACGTGAACGTGAGGGGGAGGAGATAGCAATGTCGTGGGAGGCGCAGTATTTATAGCAAGTAATGGCACACCTACATAAGATATGGACTGAGCTGCACTGACTTAACTGCAGGTCCAGTTGCATCACTGACATGTGGGCCAGACCCCTGTTGGGCCCATATGTCAGTGACCCAATGCACCTGCAGTTAAGTAACAGCTACGTGGGCATATTTGTTGGAGTAAATTACGGGGGAGCGAAGGGGTGGAAATATTGCTGGTCACAACAGATTGGACGAGCGTGGGGGGAGGAGAGTCATGCAGGCAGATTTTTTCACACGGGGCTTCATGCAGGTATGGAGAACAGTGCATAATAAGTCATCTTGCATGCCGGGCTAGGTATAGTCTCAAGTCATTAAAAACATACATGCCCCACACATGTTCATATTTCAAGGTGCACTAAATTATTGCATGCGATGATTAAGGCTGGCCATAATGGTGGTATCTTAGCTGGTATCATGCACACGGGAATAGCAAACATGCTGATGTGGCAAAGAATTAAAGAAGAGAGGGGGGTTAGATCTAAACCATAGTATTTGCCCTAGAACTACCAGGTTCAACATCTCACAACATAAACCCATACAACCTCCATCGCAAAAAAACCATACAACCATACGCCAAGGAGGTACGTAGTACTATGAATTCCATTTTTCGCTCCATACCAATCGTTCTAAAAACTACTTACTACTTATAACGCGCCATTGAAAATTGGAACTCTTAACCCTGCTAAAAACGATATTTTAAACGTGGCTACTCGATCTGTGGCAACTGGCGAGCCACCGCACTCCAAGTCGTTCACCTGTGGTCCTGACCATCAACTCCTACGGATCAAATTATCATGTGAGCTGACTATTCCTACAAAGGTGCTCCACCACGTACCCGGTACCCATGAATGCAGCAATCGTGCACCTAGGGTTTTAGGGTTTATTTGTTAACGTCGCCTTTACGTAACACTCATGTGTGCGAGACAACGAGAGGCCGACTGTGTGCATGCGCCTCTTCACTTCGTGTATGTACTCCACCGTTTGTCTGGTGTCCAAAAAATTATAATAACTATTAGCAATGTGCCAATGCGTTGCCACACAATCAAAGTCGATTAATACATATTCACCGATTTGATAGAAAAAAGTCTAGTTTTGAAATACGTATATCACTAAAAATATGTTATGTTTCACTCCAAATATATTCCTTTGGCCGTTTTGATGAGATAAGGGAGGAATGTTGTTGGTTTCAAGATTCGAGAAGTGGTACATGTCTAATTTCTACTCTTACTAGCAAGATGCCCGTGCCTTGCACGGAACATCAAGATGTTGTGGGAGAAAAGGATGAATGAGGGAAGGCCTTATCTACAAATGTGGTGAAGAGTGCGGGTAAATTTCCATATTTTCCTTCCAATCCATCAGATATAAATCGGACGACCTACATTGCAGGATGGCAGGCCCACCATCATCACCAACTCTATTTTTTATCCCTACTCTTATAAAAAGCATTGTCGGTGATGATCGTGTGCCTGCCATCCTGCAATATAGGCCGTCCGATCTATATCTGATGGATAGGAAGGAAACTATGGCAATTTTGCAAAAAGATACCCACACCCCTCTCCACATTTGCAAATAAGGCCTTCCCTTGTTCATCCTTTTCCCCCACAAGATAAC
Source organism: Triticum monococcum (assembly GCA_034509565.1). Classification (NCBI taxonomy): domain Eukaryota; kingdom Viridiplantae; phylum Streptophyta; class Magnoliopsida; order Poales; family Poaceae; genus Triticum; species Triticum monococcum. The sequence goes on along the minus strand of CM067845.1, from coordinate 355,177,234 downwards.
CTACTCATACAAATGCATCTTGATGTTCCGTGCAACGCATGGGCATCTTGCTAGTTGTTGCAAAAAGCCCATGTGTGTGTGAGAGAGAGGGAGAGTGGAGGAGGACGGAGTGCATGTGTGACAAAGACACAAGGAGTGTGTGCGATAGGTATCAGCTTAAAATGAGGCGATAGTGTGTGTGCACGATCGAGAGGGCGTGTCTCAAGAAGGGAAGAAAAATCTACATAGATACAAGGAGCGGGAGAGAGACATGTATGCGATGGTGGAAGCACGAGTGTGCGGGTGCATAAACCTATCTAGAGGCTAGCTAGTCGATAAATGTTTGTGAGAGAAATACAAGTTGGGGTGCGAAAGCGAGAGTTTTGTGTGTGTGAGAGAGAGAGACGGTAGTCGGGAAGGGGAGTGGAAGCAGGAGTTGTGTGTGTGTCTGTGTGTGAGAGAGAGGAGACGGTAGTCGGGGTTGTCTGATCGATAAACAAATGAATAATGTCTGTCTGGGATGGAGACGAAAAGGAGACCGCAACAAATGTTGTGTCTACAGGAGAGAGAGAGTAATTTTAGTGGTATGAGTCATATGTAGAGACATATAGGATGTGTGAGAGAATCCCATAGAGAGAAGGACAAAGTGAAAGATGAGTGGAGACTGTGTGCGTGGTGGTGAACAAGAAAGCTTAGGTACCGAGTGATACTAGAGAACAGTAGAGACGTGAGAGATAATGAAAACCGTGTAATGTATAATGATAGGGAGAGTGTGACACTTCTCAAGGGAGACGTCGAGAGACCATGTTTGCGAGGATAGGAGAAACATGAAGTGAGCGTGCGGGTGAGCTGGAGAAAAGAGAGTGATAGCTACCTGAAGGAGCATGCATGCGAGAGAGATGGGCGTGAAAGGAGTGAACAAAAAATGGATTCAAATATTTGAATTCGAGATGATGATACATGTAATCCATACTCGAACCAAAATTGATCTATCAAACATGCATACTCATATGAATTCACGCACATCTATGTTATTTAATATCTAGATATTACTGATCCATACATTTTAGTATAACGTAATTTGGTTAAAAAAATTCGAATTCAACCTTAAGATTTGGAGATCGTTGTATTTGTAAATCATATTATACATATAAAGGAGGAGAATTATTTGTTGTGCTTTTGAAAGTATATATAAAAAATGATGTATATAGAATGTAATTCCAATTGAAAATGGATCCCGCCCAAAAAAATAGAATACAAACGGGATTCGAATTGAGTTGGCACGGTAAACATGCACTCTGCAAAATTTGAACAGAGCGGGGAAAGTCGCAGTAACCGCCCGAAACCAAAATCTGTGAGAAGGAAATCACTACTGCCTATCCCTGCCATGCAAAGCCTATCTGCTGGATTTCTATAGGTTTCGATAGGGGTAGGTTTGTAATTTCACCCCAACATGACGTAACCGCCTCTCACCCGGATTCATACATGGTGGGCGCCAAAACACAATGTGTCCTCAGCCGAAATCGACTCCCTCCCAGATTCATATTCATACACGGTGGGCGCCAAAAACAAACTCTCGTCGGCAAATATTCGGTGTATGCAAGATTACCATCCTACCCCCAACCGACTAATGTTGCTGTGATGTAGTAGAAATTTGAAACGGGGGCTAAGTTTATAAATTTCCTCGCATTTGAGACAAGCGCGCCCTGAATACATGGTTCCCCCCTTCCTCTCTACCTCCCTTTTCCCCATTCGTACTCCGTGGGTGCCAAAACACCCTCTCCACCCCACCCTCCTCCGTCCACCGCCGTCCGCCACCCCATCCACCGCTGTCCTCCTCCACCATGCCGGAGTTGATACCCCGACGCTGCCGTCCATTACAAGAGATCGACATCTCTCATCCACAGCTTCAGACCGGGATCCTTGCATCCGGCCCTCTCGCTTCATCCCCGCCGTCTTCCACCTTGCCGGCGCCGCTCCTACGACTGTCTCGTCCACCGTGCCCCGCCACCACCGTCTACCCTCCTAGATCTGCTTCCACACCGCTGACAGCCATTGCTACCGCAGCACCATCAAATTCTCAGCAGATGGGTACACGGTGCCGCACCCGAGGCGGTACTCTTTCGTATCTGCTCAACTTATTTATCACAGCAAGAAAATAGATCGCCACTGCTTTACTCTGATTTCTTGTCTTGGTTGCGAAGTTGCCTTTGTCCGATTTGCACCTTCAGATCCGCCATGGCACGCTCAACACTATACTCCCAATGCTTATGGTTTTCCCCTTTTATATTCCACACTAGTTAAATCATAGTAGACTAAATTTCAAAATTGGGTCAGTCGATTTTTCAGAGCTCGTCGGAGTTCGCCGATGCGATCGAAGGGGCTCGGATGGTTGTGGGGCCTCGCCGAACGAAGAAAACTCGACGCGGGTGGGGGTTGGGGCGGGGGTGGGGGTGGGGGAGGAACACAGGCGGTGGGGGCCGGTGGTCCGACCGGTGGGCCGTGCGGTGTTCTGTATGGGAAGAATTAGAGACGAGGAAGAAGAAGGGATAGGAGATATAGGATCTTCATCCAACCGCCTGAAATGGTCGAGAGACAGCTGGGAGTTGCATTCTTAATGCGCTCCAATTCATCATGTGTGGGCACTGCGCAACGAACATTTTATTATCCAAAATCTTCTTGCTCTTCTTTACCATGTTCCTCTTCCATTCTTCTTTAATATGTACTCTCTCCGTTCCTAAATACAAGTCTTTGTATAGATTCCACCATGGACTACATATGGAGCAAAATGAGTGAATCTACACTCTAAAATGTATCTGGATACATCTGTATGTGATCCATAGTGGAAATCTCTACCAAGACTTATATTTTGGAACGGAGGCAGTATGATAGTAGTACAGTATGTTCCTTGTACTAAAGATGAGCAGGGACATTTGCAGTGTAGAGGTCTATACGGCCGGTTGTGATGGACACTTTGAGCCTCTTTGATTCATAGGATCTTGTAAACATAGGAATAGGATTTGTAGTGGCCTGCCCACTTGAATCCTGTAAGAATAGCAAGGAAATGCGGGGAGCTATGTCGCCTTTGAGAGTTACACTGATATTGACAATACCGCACCTTCACTTGAAGAGAGGTGATATCCGAAGCCTTTCTAGCCATACCGGCAATACTAGCACATATATTCCAGCAAGTTCCACTTTGCTGATTCTACTCTGATGCTTAAGGTTTTCCCGTTATATCTACACTGTGATCTGTGTAGCTGCTTTGTGTCGCACTAGCAGCAGTCCACTCTTGAAGCTAAACACTGCAATGACTTACAAAATTGGCACCAAGGCATTGAGTGCCATTCTGGATGCAATTTAACTCATACGCTCCCCACCTATTTATTCTTGTTCAGAATATGATCCTAATGACTGTTCTAACCTCGAGGAGTCAAAGGTAGATGGGCTGTCATGTTCACCCATCAAGGTGCCTGTTCTAATTTGGCAATGTTTTATTGATTGCGGGTATCTTGCTTATGTTGTCTTGCATTTCTTCTACTTTGTTGCACCGCCATCTTCTTAGTTTACTCATCATATATTTCGAGATGCCATGCCCATCCATTATCAATACACATTCCATCTGTCATCGTACCATGTTTTTCCACTCAAATGCTATTCTTGTGCATCAGACATCAAAAACGAAGAGGGTGATTGATGAACCTGAAGGAGCACTAGCAAAGTCCTTGAAAAACGTGGTGGTGCCGGAGAAATCAGACAACACCCCACTTATATTGGCTGTACAACCAGTGACACAAAACGTAGGACCGACTCCAACAGACTGTACCCATACTTCACTGGCCACACCACTAGCCCCACCGCATAGGACCTGCACTCCAGCAAAAGGTATACCGATTTCATTTGCCATAGCACCAGCTGTACCACAGAAAAATCCCACTCCAGCAAAAAGTACAACAAGTCCACCGGCCGAAGACCTATCCCAACTACAGAGACGGCCAATTCCTGTAGACTGGAACCCCATTCCATTTATTCCCAGTTTAAAAGACAATGCTTTCAATGTTGTTAGGGACTACGTGAATATATTACCATCATGGGAAGATTATTGTGAAGACAAACACCATTTTCACATCTTCCTATCCAACTTACGTGTAAGTGCTATTATTCATGGTTATTATATTCCTTTTTTCTACTGATTGAACACATCAATGATTTACATTACATTGTTGTAACTTGGCGAGGGTCAATCTAGATAGTCATGATGAGCAAAGCTTGCTTGTGCTTTTCAAGGAAGCATTGCAGCAGTATCGGTGTTACCTGAGGAAATCACACTTTGATGGCAAGTCTATAAACGAATTTCTGGTGAAGTCGCCTATGCTAAATTTAGAAGACATTGAATGGAAAAACCTTGTTATGCACTGGTCTCGTTCCCAGGATGAGGTACTGTCTATGAAATCATATTACAATTTGAACTTCTACTTTTCCGCATGTGCCTTACGGATCTTTTTTGTAGGAAATCTGCTCAAAGAAGAATTCCGGTTTGACAAGAATGACATGATATCACAAATATGTTGCCCGCTGCTTTGCTCTTGTTAGTACATGTTGTCCTGTATCACTGTACTTGCATACATACCTGGTTCATTATGTGACAGCGGTATGCATGATAGCTTGCTTATCAATTGTTCACTCCAAATTATCTGATCTGTATGAATGGTTACATTAGTGTAGAATATATCCAATGCCAATGTTTTTTCAGCTCTGCATTGTTCTTGTAAGTACATGCTGTCCTTTATCAGTGTACTTATAATGACAGGTAGTTGTTCATGTACCATCACTCTGCAGCTCATTTTCCTTTGCCCTCCATTTTCTACACATTAGATCTATATTTACTCTTACCATAAGGTTTGTACTGAAGAAGTTTAGCTGTGCATTGCTCTTGGCTGTACCTTTTGCCTATATCGCTGCACTTACATTTATAGCTACTTCGTTATGTAGCATCACTCTTCATCTTATCTTAAATATTCTCCATTTTTCGTATATTATCACATCTATATTTACTCTTAACAAAATTTAGATTAAAGGCACTGCTTTCAAAAAGATTCTGTGGTAAACTTCTTGAATTGCCCCCCATCAGCATGGACAAGGCCTTTATAGAGCCTGCCTTCACCAATAATGTAAGTTTTTCCATCTCAAGCCTTCAAACTTTGTTGTATATATTTGGTTAGGCATGACTGCAACAGCTGTTTATTTTTGGTGTTTGCATCAAATTTCTTGTTTAAAGTTTATTATGTAGTTGATAAACAAAAGTTTGTCCTTTCTCAATTTAAGTTTTCAGTTGTACAACCAAGTTCTTTCTACATACCATGTAAATTAAACTATACAGAGCGAGTGATCTTCTTTTGCACTGCATGTATGCTTCTGTTCTTCATCCGTAATCCAGTGGTGTGGTGAACCTACCCACTACAGCACAATGTCATATTCTGCAATGTCTTAACTATGAACAATGTCATATCATTCTACTATTATTTAAACCATCTCTTTATTTGCCAATCTAAAATGGTATAAATTGACATCACACTAACCATTGATACTTATGAGTTCTTGATCTGTAATCAAGTGGTGTCGTGAAGCTGCCAACTCCTTCACAATGTCATTTCCTACCATGTCTTGACCTGAACAGTACCATATTGTGTTAATGCAATTTTAAACTGTGTCACTTTATTCTTCAGTAAGAAATGTGATGAATTGTCAGCACTGATACTTTTATGTGCAAAACCTGTCATCTGTCTACTTGTTTATCTTTCAGAGTGAGGAAGATATAAGTGTTGAACAAGTGCAGTCTCATCATCTTGCTCAGCTGCTTGCGCTGCAGCTCCCCAGCAAGGCTAACCTTTCTTGAGATCTATTGAAGTGCTGTCGGTTTTGTATATTATTTTGTCGGCGTATTTATTTGCACTGGTGGTGATCTTTGATGCCAAGTGTATGTAATCCGCTATCTGCTTGTGTTTTGTTATCATAGTGGTGAACTTTGATGCCCAGTGGATGTAATATGCCGTAATTTCTTTATTGTATAGTCTAGGTTTTTTCTTATTCACGATGCTGCAGTTATTTTACTGTATATATATCCTGTCTTTGCAGTAAACCGGCCAAACCGTAAAATTACGGTACATAATCGGGCCGTCATGCAATCACGATGTAGGTTAGGCCTGAAATGTGCCGAACAGCTCACGGGCGGGCAGCAGCCCGAAATGTACCCCGACCCATGATTGTGCGAATCAAATCACAGGCTTTTAACAGGCCAAAATTGTCTCGGTCCTTGTTTGGCCCAATCAGATATCGCTGCGAGTAGGCCGGATGCAAACCGGGCCGTAGTTAGGCCCAACTATATGACGGGCTTTTAACAGGCCGAAATTAATATAGTGCCGAAATGTTAAACAGGCCCTTAACAGGCCAAAACTAATATCAAGCCGAATTACTACGTGGGCCTTTAGCAAGTGGGCCCAAAAGCATAGTGTCCAGTTGACGGGCCGAATCTGAGATGGGCCATAATTGAGCCCAAAGCCTCTTAAAGGGTCGGACCTGATCTGGGCCGTAATTTGGTCCAGAACATGGTAGGCTTTTAACGGCCGGATCTCATATGGGCCACTATTAGGCCCGAAGCATGGCGGGCCATTAATGGACCGAATCAAATATGGGCCGGCATTTGGCCCAAAACATGGCAGCCAGTTAATGGGCCGGCCTACTAGGGTCCTCAAAATCTTGTGGGCCTACAGCTGGGCCGGCCCATTAATGTCGGGAAAATCTCATGGGTCTTTAGCTGGGCCAGCCCATTATGATCAGCAAGAATCTTGTGGGCCTTGACCTGGGCCGGCCCATTATGGCACACAAAAATCTTGTGGGCCTTTACCTAGGCCGGCCCATTATGGCCCGCAAAATCTTGTGGGCCTTTAGCTAGGCTAGCCCATTATGGTCCACAAAATCTCGTGGGCCTTTAGCTGGGATGGCCCATTATGGTCCGCAAAATCTTATGGGGCTTCAGTTGGGCCGGCCCATTTAAACTTGCTGGGCCGGTCCACGTGTCAACATATCATAGGCGCGTCTCGCCCATTGGATGAGTGACACCTGTGCCAACGCAGACCTGACACGTGTCTCCTCGAGCCAATGATGATTTTACACGTGGAAAATCCCCATTGGTCAGGGCTGTTAACGGGTTATCGTATCCAAAACCCAACCTGATAGCTTAACGGCATTCCATTACGGTGGATGCCACGTGTCGGTCACCCTTGACGAAAGCACTTTTGTGACGCGCGATTTATTCCATGATGATAATTTTAGGAATCTCATGGAACACTTCTACGACAGCACATGTATGACTATCTTGATTCTGTCATAAAATCGTCATGGATGTACATGCATGACAGAAAACGTGACCTACTGTGATAAACACGTATCATCACGGAAGTGTATTTTTTTGTAGTGTCCCTCGCGCTGGTTTGGGCGGCTAGTGCAAGAAGAGCAGCGATTGAAGAAGCAACAGGACCGTTCGATTCAAATCCAACGGTTACTGCTGCTAGAATCGTTTGTTGACTAAGTTGACAAGCCCTGCGTACGCGTCAACTTAGTAGGCCCACAGGTCAGCCTCCCAACCGGTGCGCCCCAGACGTCAGTGAGAGGAATCATTTTTTTCGCGTAATAAGGAGGCAGTTGATAGTGTGCAGCCAGGCCAGCAGAGGGAGTAGGGTGGGCCGGGGAAGCCTGCGCAACATCACAGCGGGCCACAAGAGGAGGGAGCAGGCAGTCCCACCGGCGCTAGTTTAGGCGGCTGGAGCAGGAATATCAGAGATTGAAGAAGCACGTCGGCTGTTGGATGGACATCCAACAGTCACTACTGCTAGAATCGTCTGTTCACTGACAAAGCCTTGTGTAAACAAGTCAGCCTCGAAATCCGTGGCTTGTACATCCCATTTGCTATTATTTTTATAATTTTTACTCATTTTCTAATTCATATGGAATTTATTGCAGCCCGTTTTCCATCTTGAGAATTGTTGGCCATTTTCTGGTCAGTACCAGGGTCAAAAAATTAACTAAATATGTGGGAAATTTTGAAAAAAATTGCAAATTTTTGCTGGGGAACAAAATATTCTTAATCCAAAAATTAATAGCCATACTAAAACAAATTTAAAAATAAATTAGTACTATGTCATGTTAAATCCAATGAAATACATATAAGATATCAGCGAAGAACAAAAACAAAAAAAGAAACTTATATCCCATCTGCTCTAATTTTTTTTGGAATTTTCAACCCCTTTTGATATTACTTTTAACAGACATTGACCATACTCTTAAGCTAGGCCGAAATGCATCCCTCCTCGTCTTGAAAGATTTGCAGCCCAGTAATTTGGAGAAAACAAATAGGCCTAGCTTGGGTATTCTTCAAAAAGAAATAATGGGCTACCTATTTTCCCAAACAACTGGTGCATGAGCATTTAGCTTTATTTATTTACTTATTTATGTTTAGGGACCATGAGCATGTACCTGGGCCAGATTCATGTGAGAGCCTTCCTTCCAGTTAATTATGGGCTTCTCTATTGGGCCTTCATCAGTGGGCTGCATGTTATCAACAAGTGGAAAATGTGTTCCGTACGAAAAATAGTATGCGCTACGTACGGTACGGGGCACTAAAGGATCGAACTGTGCAACGACTTCCAAAACATTGTGTTGGTCATTCTAACAACATATTTATTCAACCAATAGACGAAATATACTACTGATTGTACATTGAAAACAGCAGCAGCAGCAACCAGAGCTGGGGGTGCAACAAAAGCAGTAAGCAGGCCAGAAGAGTGAAGACCTCCACGAGCATCCAGCTGCCGCGACCGTCGACGAGCACCATCCAAGACGTGTTCATGCCGACCCAGTACATACCGTTAATGTAGTTGAGGCTGACAGGGATCAGATTGCAGTCAAGGGAGTTGATGCTTGCCACCCTACGATTGTTATGCTGCGTGACACGCCGTTTCTGAAGATCAGGCGGCATCATCAAGCAAGGAGCTGGCTTAAAAAGCTCCGTCCTGAGGGCTTTGAGTAAACGGTACAGCCCCGACGAGCACGCGGCGAGCGGCATGGTACTGAGATTGTCCACACGCGAAACAATGAGCTTGATTACCTTTGTGGGGAGCGAATTCCAGCCACTCTTTCGGCGGACCCTGCTCGGTTCTGCCATTGTTAGTGCTTGGGTTTCGGAAGAGGGGGGGAGGCGCCTTAGCGGGGATGGAAGATTGGACGAGATTATCTACAGACAAAGATGGAGAAGCGAATATGTGCTGCGGGAAGTGGACAGGTGATGATGACTACATCATGCCGCTTGACTTAAGAGACACATACCAGCAGCGTAGGGTCATGTCGATGCTAGACAACTTACTTGAGTGATCACAGTACTGGTACTCCCTATAGTGCTATGCCCTAACTTGCTTGAGTATAGTAGTAGAGTAGGACTCTGCTCTACTACTAGCACCGGAGGAGTAGTATATTCTAATCCAAAATAGTTACAAACTTCAATGCCCGAGCGTGGAACGACTACGAACCGTGCTCAAAGACCGTGTCTACGTGGTGTTTGGACATGGGCGACAACCTCAACGCCAACGGTGCTGCTCCCATTGCACCGTATGTGTTTCTATCCTTCCTGTTCGAAATCGTGGTAGAATTCATGATTTTTTGTGCTTATTCGAATTAAATCTCGTAGTAACTTGCTCATATATTCAACTGGCGCAACGTCCCCTACAGCCACTCCCGTTTCATGGACGGCCTGGCCGATGCCTCCAAGGAGTCCTTTGCCCACTGCTATGAGTGCCCGATGCCGTTGTGTCGCTTGCCGGCGGACATGGTGCATCACCTCATGGATGCGTGCAGCGGTCACTGTTGGCCCTTGGCGGAGAACATCAAGTACGAGACGTGCTACCTGTTCACCATGCCAGAGTCACTGGAGGATCACCGCCGCCTGCTAGTCTTGGAGGAGGACGGCAGCGTCTTCCTCTTGATCGTGGGCATCGGCGAGGCCCACACAGGCCGCCGCCCCATGTCTGTAATGTGCATCAGGGGCGATGCCGCTGACGCTGACACTGACACGAGGCTGATGTACAGGTGTGTGGTCAGTGTTACTACCCCTCCGGGTCGCGTGGGCGGTGACACCGGCCTCATCGAACGGACTTGGACTCTGGGGAGCTGGAACTATCCCGCCAATGTGGACTTGGAAAACCCATGGCATCCTTTACCCGCCAACGCGGTCCACGGGGACTCCAAGGAGGTTCACCTAGACATACGCATTATCAAGTTAAATGTTGATCATTAGTCAATGTAATCCGCTGTCTAAGCATGTGGAGACTTCCATGCAGGATCTTGCTCTATTGGAGTATCGCGCATGAATAAAAGTGTATCCGTTTCTGGTTTAGTCTAGAATCTTCCATGTATGAATTTTTACTACAGTACTGGTGAAAGACTTACGATGAACCATTTCTTACATCTCCTCTGCCCGCTTGCAAGTCATCCCGATTTAATCCCTCCGTCTAGGTGTATAAGGGCATGGTTAATATTACTTAATAGTATAGCCAACTATTGACTATAAGAAAGTGCCATGTCATATGTAGCCAACTTGTATAAGAATCGATACCCAAAACTAATTCTTAAAGATCATCTCTTGCAATGCACAATAAGTGTTATTGCTTCACAAGTTTTGGATGCAAGTTTTGGGCCCCTTACTACTATAAATTAGTACGACCAAAGATTGAACTAACATTATATATAGTACGATAAATGCTAATGCATGTCACCTAAAATTATATCATTCTAACTATTTTCAAATACGAATCCAACGATATAGTTTTTGTTGACATGCACTAACATTTTGTTAGTTATCTTCAGTCAAATTCAATGGGGGACTAATAAACCAAGACCGATGTAGTACAAGTGTAGAGGGCGGCGCTGCACGGGAGTCTCACCTCTCACCCCGCTCGTGGCGCGGTAGTAAAGCCGTCATATCACAAAACCCAACCACTCCCAGTAATAAGTGGCCTGGTAAAATAAACGGACAAGCAACCATCACATCCCTCCGTCTTTTTTGCATTTCATCTCTCTGCATTTACTTTCTCCGGTTCATCTCGCACACTCAATCCCTAGCTACTACTCCTAGGGCCAGTTCTTTTGGTGGCTTCCCCAGCTTTTCCCACAAGACTAGTCACAGTGGAGAGTACTACTCATTTATTTGGGCTTCTAAACTACTACTCCGTCCTGGTTTATTCCTCACCATTGTAATTTGTGCTAAATTTTGACCAAAGATTTAACTAGTTTATTCCTCACCATAGTAATCCCTCTGTCTAGGTGTGTAAGTCATCTTACGAAAACCAAATAATCCCAAAACACTTAGGCGCGGTGCATTAACTTCTACCTTGTTTCTTGTTTCTTGACATATCAACCAATAAGAGATAAAGAGTGTGCATGCTTTTAATGACTTGAGATATCAAACACGACATGTAGTGGTTAGTTCATTGCATGCAATACTATTGATTAGCAAATAAACATTAACGTTTCTTGTTTTCTCCTCCTCCTTGGTCACGGTGCACAGCCTAAGATGACTTACTCACCTAGACGGATGGAGTAGTGCATGTGACATGCACTAACATTTCATTAGTTAAATTTATGATCAAAATTTGACACAGATTACAATGGGGACCAATAAACCAGGACGGAGGTAGTAGTTATGGGATTACTAATCTAGAAGCGTAAAATAACTGGCCCCTGGTACTCCTACTAGTAGTAGTACTCAAGTTGGAATTCCAATTGCACAACACAACTTGTTAGGCAAAAAATTCGATACAGGGTTTAGGAAGCGGTTTGGGAATTTGCATGCCTTTCCAACCAGTGAGATACTCCGTACAAAGTACGACAGAGAAATAACCACAAAGAAGGAAGCTAAAAGTAAACAATCAAACGAGCATTGTTGCATTTGTTTTGCATTGAATCGTTTCACAAGATTGACTAGTGCTGTTTTTCTACTTTTACAAAAACCGCATCGCAATGTTAAAATGTGCATTTGCACGTACTCCCTCCGTCCGGGTTTATTAGGCCTAAAGACAACTTCTCTTAGACCAATACACATAGTAATTTGCTCACATTAATTCTTCCATTCCACTCCCAATGCACTCTCTCACATGCATGCATCCAATGAAAAAGCACACATGAAGTGTATTAACTTTTCAGCCATGGCACCAACAACAATAGCTTTCAATACAACCAATGAAATGGTTGCATGCATGCACCTTTCCAACGCGGGGCCTTATAAAAGGGGACATGCAATAGTAGTACTCCCTCCATCTAGGTGTATAATTCTTCCCTCCTTCTTGGTCACGGTGCACAACAAAAGATGATTTATTGACCTGGATGGAGGGAGTTGCACAGTCTGCAAGCATATATCGAGAGAGATGTGTAGTTAGATGGTATATAGTAAAGTTTGTGCTATATGGATGTAGTTGCAACATGCATACGAATACACAAGGTTTCCAAACTTTCCCTTTTACATACTTAATTAAGGACGCTAAAAATTCCTGAATGTTCGGGATTTATCATTTGCGTCCCAAAACTAATGAGATCGCCTTACGAAACACAAATTATACTCCTCCTAAAAGCCACGGCGCTCGCAGGAGTGCTCGCGGCGCGCCACGAGTGCCCTGGTGCGCGGCCGTTTCCCAGCACGCCGACAAAACGCCTCTTCCTCAGCCTCGCAACTCGCGAGGTGCTGATTGGCGGCTTGCCGGCGGGCGAGCACGATCTCACCGATGTGGTGATCCGACGCCAATAGGTACTCCTCCTCGCTGGAAGCATGCACCCGGTCCACGTACCGCCAAGCGTAGATGAGGCGCTTGGGCCCGACTACACTCAGGGCGTCGGCACGTGCGTCCTCTACCACCCTCACGGCCCTCGCACGAGCCTTCTGCCAAAGAGCCAATCGCGTGACTCTCTCGTACGCGACATAGGCCTCCCAGGCAGCTTGTTCCGCGGTGCGCTTCTCTTCCTCGGCCTTCTTCTCCGCCTCTATTTCGGCGCGCTCTGTTGGAGGCAAAGCCTCCCACAAGGCTACATCCATCTCTTTCCAAAGCTCCTCAAGGTTGGGGGGCTCGGCGGGCGGCGCGGTGTTCTCCTCGTAGCGGGGAGCCGGCGCGTCCTCCGGCGCGCGTGCTAGCGAGATTGGGAACGCCGATGCGTCCTCCTCGACTAGTGGCGGCGAGGAACAGAACGGCGACGTGTCGCGTCGCGGCGAGGAGGGGAACACCAACGTGTCCTCCTCGACTAGTGGCGGCGAGGAGCGGAACAGCGACGCGTCGCGTAGCGGCGAGGAGCATAACACCGACGCGTCCTCCTCGACTAGTGGCGGCGAAGAACGGAACGGCGACGCGTGACCGTCTGCGTGGTGCAGCGAGGGGCTCCTATTGCTTGGGAGGGGCGATGCCATGGTGGTCGACGTGAGAGGGAGGGGGAGGAGATAGCGATGAAGGTGAACGTGAGGGGGAGGAGATAGCGATGTCGTGGGAAGCATAGTATTTATAGCGAGCAATGGCACACCTACGTAAGATATGGACTGAGCTGCACTGACTTAACTGCAGGTCCAGTTGCATCACTGACATGTGGGCCAGACCCCTGTTGGGCCCATATATCAGTGACCCAATGCACCTGCAGTTAAGTAACAACTACGTGGGCATATTTGTTGGAGTAAATTACGGGGGAGCGAAGGGGTGGAAATATTGCTGGTCACAACGGATTGGACGAGCATGGGGGGAGGAGAGTCATGCATGCAGATTAAATTAACCCTGCTAAAAACGATATTTTAAATGTGGCTACTCGATCTGTGGCAACTGGCGAGCCACCGCACTCCAAGTCATTCACCTGTGGTCCCGACCATCAACTCCTATGGATCAAATTATCACGCGGGCTGACTATTCATACAAAGGTGCTCCACCACGTACCCGGTACCCGTGAATGCAGCAATCGTGCACCTAGGGTTTTAGGGTTTATTTGTTAACGTCGCCTTTACGTAACACTCATGTGTGCGAGACAGCGAGAGGCTGACTGCATGTGTGCACCTCTTCTCTTCGTATATGTACTCCACCGTTTGTCTGGTGTCCAAAAATTTATAATAACTACTAGCAATGTGCCAATGCGTTGCCACACGATCAAAGTAGATTAATACATATTCACCGATTTGATAGAAAAAAGTCTAGTTTTGAAATACGTATATCACTAACAATATGTTATGTTTCACTCAAAATATATTCCTTTGGCGGTTTTGATGAGATAAGGGAGGAATGTTGTTGGTTTGAAGATTCGAGAAGTGGTATATGTCTAATTTCTACTCTTACTAGAAAGATGCCCGTGCGTTGCACGGAACATCAAGATCTTGTGGGAGAAAAGGATGAACGACGGAAGGCCTTATCTGCAAATGTGGTGAAGAGTGCGGGTAAATTGCCATATTTTCCTTCCTATCCGTCAGATATAAACCGTACTGAAGGAAATATGCCCTAGAGGCAATAATAAAGTTATTATTTATTTCCTTATATCATGATAAATGTTTATTATTCATGCTAGAATTGTATTAACTGGAAACATAATACATGTGTGAATACATAGACCAACAGAGTGTCACTAGTATGCCTCTACTAGACTAGCTCGTTAATCAAAGATGGTTATGTTTCCTAACCATGAACAAAGAGTTGTTATTTGATTAACGAGGTCACATCATTAGTTGAATGATCTGATTGACATGACCCATTCCATTAGCTTAGCACCCGATCGTTTAGTATGTTGCTATTGCTTTCTTCATGACTTATACATGTTCCTATAACTATGAGATTATGCAACTCCCGTTTACCGGAGGAACACTTTGGGTACTACCAAACGTCACAACGTAACTGGGTGATTATAAAGGAGTACTACAGGTGTCTCCAATGGTAGATGTTGGGTTGGCGTATTTCAAGATTAGGGTTTGTCACTCCGATTATCGGAGAGGTATCTCTGGGCCCTCTCGGTAATACACATCACATAAGCCTTGCAAGCATAATAACTAAGATGTTAGTTATGAGATGATGTATTACGGAACGAGTAAAGAGACTTGCCAGTAACGAGATTGAACTAGGTATTGGATACCGACGATCGAATCTCGGGCAAGTAACATACCGATGACAAAGGGAACAACGTATGTTGTTATGCGGTCTGACCGATAAAGATCTTCGTAGAATATGTAGGAGCCAATATGGGCATCCAGGTCCCGCTATTGGTTATTGACCGGAGACGTGTCTCGGTCATGTCTACATTGTTCTCGAACCGTAGGGTCCGCACGCTTAACGTCACGATGACAGTTATTATGAGTTTATGCATTTTGATGTACCAAAGGTTGTTCGGAGTCCCGGATGAGATCATGGACATGACGAGGAGTCTCGAAATGGTCGAGACGTAAAGATTGATATATTGGAAGCCTATGTTTGGGCACCGGAAGTGTTCCGGGTGAAATCGGGATTTTACCGGATTACCGGGAGGGTTACCGGAACCCCCCGGGAGGCAAATGGGCCTATTGGGCCTTAGTGGAAAAGAGAGAAGAGGGAGCCCACAAGCCTAGCCGGCGCCCCCCCCCTCCCCAAGTCCTAGTAGGACTAGGAGAGGTGGGCCGGCCACCTCTTTCTCCTTTCCCCCCAAGAGTCCTAGTTGGAATAGGATTGGAGGGGAGGAGTCCTACTCCCGGTGGGAGTAGGACTCCTCCCTGCGCCTCCGTCCTAGCCGGCCGAACCCCCTGCCCCTGGCCTTTATATACGGGGGCAGGGGGCACCCCAAGACACACAAGTTGATCCTTGAGATCGTTCCTTAGCCGTGTGCGGTGCCCCCTGCCACCAAATTCCACCTCGATCATACCGTTACAGTGCTTAGGCGAAGCCCTGCGTCGGTAGTACATCAAGATCGTCACCACGCCGTCGTGCTGACAGAACTCTTCCTCGACGCTTTGCTGGATCGGAGCCCGAGGAACGTCATCAAACTGAACGTGTGCTAAGAACTCGGAGGTGCCGGAGTAACGGTGCTTGGATCGGTCGGATCGGGAAGAAGACGTACGACTACTTCCTCTACGTTGTGTCAACGCTTCCGTTGCGATCTACTAGGGTATGTAGATCAGACTCTCCCCCTCGTTGCTATGCATCACCATGATCTTGCGTGTGCGTAGGAAAATTTTGAAATTACTGCGTTCCCCAACAGTGGCATCCGAGCCTAGGTTTTTATGGTTTGATGTTATATGCACGAGTAGAACACAAGTGAGTTGTTGGCGATACAAGTCATACTGCCTACCAGCATGTCATACTTTGGTTCGGCGGTATTGTTGGACGAGACGATCCGGACCAACCTTACGCGTACTCTTACGCGAGACCGGTTCCCTCGACGTGCTTTGCACATAGATGGC
The DNA here is from genome assembly GCA_034509565.1 of Triticum monococcum. Taxonomy (NCBI): domain Eukaryota; kingdom Viridiplantae; phylum Streptophyta; class Magnoliopsida; order Poales; family Poaceae; genus Triticum; species Triticum monococcum. The sequence continues at coordinate 355,160,772 of CM067845.1, read as the reverse complement.
TTGCGGAAGACTGCCTCTCCAACTTTAGTTGAACCAAGTGTGACTACGCTCGGTCCTTGAGAAGGTTAAAACAGAGTCTATTTGACGAACTATCATTGTGGTTTTGATGCGTAGGTGAGATGAGTTCTTACTTAAGCCCGTAGCAGCCACGTAAAACTTGCAACAACAAAGTAGAGGACGTCTAACTTGTTTTTGCAGGGCATGTTGTGATGTGATATGGTCAAGGCATGATGCTGATTTTATTGTATGAGATGATCATGTTTTGTAACCGAGTTATCGGCAACTGGCAGGAGCCATATGGTTGTCGCTTTATTGTATGCAATGCAATCGCGATGTAATGCTTTACTTTATTACTAAGCGGTAGTGATAGTCGTGGAAGCATAAGATTGGCGAGACGACAACGATGCTACGATGGAGATCAAGGTGTCGCGCCGGTGACGATGGTGATCATGATGGTGCTTCGGAGATGGAGATCACAAAGCACAAGATGATGATGGCCATATCATATCACTTATATTGATTGCATGTGATGTTTACCCTTTTATGCATCTTATCTTGCTTTGATTGACGGTAGCATTATAAGATGATCTCTCACTAAATTATCAAGAAGTGTTCTCCCTGAGTATGCACCGTTGCAAAAGTTCTTCGTGCTGAGACACCACGTGATGATCGGGTGTGATAGGCTCTACGTTCAAATACAACGGGTGCAAAACAGTTGCACACGCGGAATACTCAGGTTATACTTGACGAGCCAAGCATATACAGATATGGCCTCGGAACACAGAGACCGAAAGGTCGAGCATGAATCATATAGTAGATATGATCAACATATTGATGTTCACCATTGAAAACTACTCCATCTCACGTGATGATCGGTTATGGTTTAGTTGATTTGGATCACGTGATCACTTAGAGGATTAGAGGGATGTCTATCTAAGTGGGAGTTCTTAAGTAAATTAACTGAACTTAAAAATTATCATGAACTTAGTACCTGATAGTATCTTGCTTGTTTATGTTGATTGTAGATAGATGGCTCGTGCTGTTGTTCCGTTGAATTTTAATGCGTTCCTTGAGAAAGCAAAGTTGAAAGATGATGGTAGCAATTACACGGACTGGGTCCGTAACCTGAGGATTATCCTCATTGCTGCACAGAAGAATTACGTCCTGGAAGCACCGCTGAGTGCCAGGCCTGCTGCAAGAGCAACACCAGAAGTTATGAACATCTGGCAGAGCAAAGCTGATGACTACTCAATAGTTCAGTGTGCCATGCTTTACGGCTTAGAACCGGGACTTCAACGACGTTTTGAACGTCATGGAGCATATGAGATGTTCCAGGAGTTGAAGTTAATATTTCAAGCAAATGCCCGGATTGAGAGATATGAAGTCTCCAATAAGTTCTATAGCTACAAGATGGAGGAGAACAGTTCTGTCAGTGAGCATATACTCAAAATGTCTGGGTATAATAATCACTTGATTCAATTGGGAGTTACACTTCCGGATGATTGCGTCATTGACAGAATTCTCCAATCACTGCCACCAAGCTACAAGAGCTTTGTGATGAACTATAATATGCAAGGGATGAACAAGACTATTCCCGAGCTCTTCGCTATGCTGAAAGCTGCGGAGGTAGAAATCAAGAAGGAGCATCAAGTGTTGATGGTTAACAAAACCACTAGTTTCAAGAAAAAGGGCAAAGGGAAGAAGAAAGGGAACTTCAAGAAGAACGGCAAGAAAGTTGCTGCTCAAGAGAAGAAACCCAAGTCTGGACCTAAGCCTGAAACTGAGTGCTTCTACTGCAAGCAGACTGGTCACTGGAAGCGGAACTGCCCCAAGTATTTGGCGGATAAGAAGGATGGCAAGGTGAACAAAGGTATATGTGATATACATGTTATTGATGTGTACCTTACTAATGCTCGCAGTAGCACCTGGGTATTTGATACTGGTTCTGTTGCTAATATTTGCAACTCGAAACAGGGACTACAGAATAAGCAGACACTAGCAAAGGACGAGGTGACGATGCGCGTGGGAAACGGTTCCAAAGTCGATGTGATCGCGGTCGGCACGCTACCTCTACATCTACCTTCGGGATTAATATTTGACCTAAATAATTGTTATTTGGTGCCAGCGTTGAGCATGAACATTATATCTGGATCTTGTTTGATGCGAGACGGTTATTCATTTAAATCAGAGAATAATGGTTGTTCTATTTATATGAGTAATATCTTTTATGGTCATGCACCCTTGAAAAGTGGTCTATTCTTATTGAATCTCGATAGTAGTAATACACATATTCATAATGTTGAAGCCAAAAGATGCAGAGTTGATAATGATAGTGCAACTTATTTGTGGCACTGCCGTTTAGGTCATATCGGTGTAAAGCGCATGAAGAAACTCCATACTGATGGGCTTTTGGAACCACTTGATTATGAATCACTTGGTACTTGCGAACCGTGCCTCATGGGCAAGATGACTAAAGCACCGTTCTCCGGTACTATGGAGAGAGCAACAGATTTATTGGAAATCATACATACCGATGTATGTGGTCCGATGAATATTGAGGCTCGTGGCGGATATCGTTATTTTCTCACCTTCACAGATGATTTAAGCAGATATGGGTATATCTACTTAATGAAACATAAGTCTGAAACATTTGAAAAGTTCAAGGAATTTCAGAGAGAAGTTGAAAATCATCGTAACAAGAAAATAAAGTTTCTACGATCTGATCGTGGAGGAGAATATTTGAGTTACGAGTTTGGTGTACATTTGAAAAATTGTGGAATAGTTTCGCAACTCACGCCACCCGGAACACCACAACGTAATGGTGTGTCCGAACGTCGTAATCGTACTTTACTAGATATGGTGCGATCTATGATGTCTCTTACTGATTTACCGCTATCATTTTGGGGTTATGCTTTAGAGACAGCCGCATTCACGTTAAATAGGGCACCATCTAAATCCGTTGAGACGACGCCTTATGAACTGTGGTTTGGCAAGAAACCAAAGTTGTCGTTTCTTAAAGTTTGGGGCTGCGATGCTTATGTGAAAAAGCTTCAACCTGATAAGCTCGAACCCAAATCGGAGAAGTGTGTCTTCATAGGATATCCAAAGGAAACTATTGGATACACCTTCTATCACAGATCCGAAGGCAAGACTTTTGTTGCTAAATTCGGAAACTTTCTTGAGAAGGAGTTTCTCTCGAAAGAAGTGAGTGGGAGGAAAGTAGAACTTGACGAGGTAACTGTACCTACTCCGTTATTGGGAAATAGTACATCACAGAAAACTGTTTCTGTGAGAACTACACCAATAAGAGAGGAAGTTAATGATGATGATCATGAAACTTTAGATCAAGATACTACTGTACCTTGTAGATCAACCAGAGTAAGATCCGCACCAGAGTGGTACGGTAATCCTGTTCTGGAAGTCATGCTACTAGATCATGATGAACCTATGAACTATGAAGAAGCGATGGTGAGCCCAGATTCCGCAAAGTGGCTTGAAGCCATGAAATCTGAGATGGGATCCATGTATGAGAACAAAGTATGGACTTTGGTTGACTTGCCCGATGATCGGCAAGCAATTGAGAATAAATGGATCTTTAAGAAAAAGACTGACGCTGATGGTAATGTTACTGTCTACAAAGCTCGACTTGTCGCAAAAGGCTTTCGACAAGTTCAAGGAGTTGACTACGATGAGACTTTCTCACCCGTAGCGATGCTTAAGTCTGTCAGAATCATGTTAGCAATTGCCGCATTTTATGATTATGAAATTTGGCAAATGGATGTAAAAACCGCATTCCTGAATGGATTTCTAGAAGAAGAGTTGTATATGATGCAACCCGAAGGTTTTGTCGATCCAAAGGGAGCTAACAAAGTGTGCAAACTCCAGCGATCCATTTATGGACTGGTGCAAGCATCTCGGAGTTGGAATAAACGCTTTGATAGTGTGATCAAAGCATTTGGGTTTATACAGACTTTTGGAGAAGCCTGTATTTACAAGAAAGTGAGTGGGAGCTCTGTAGCATTTCTGATATTATATGTGGATGACATATTACTCATTGGAAATGATATAGAATTTCTGGATAGCATAAAGGGATACTTGAATAAAAGTTTTTCGATGAAAGACCTCGGGGAAGCTGCTTACATATTAGGCATAAAGATCTGTAGAGATAGATCAAAACGCTTAATTGGACTTTCACAAAGCACATACCTTGACAAGATTTTGAAGTTCAAAATGGATCAAGCAAAGAAAGGGTTCTTGCCTGTGTTACAAGGTGTGAAGTTGAGTCAGACTCAATGCCCGACCACTGCAGAAGATAGAGAGAAAATGAAAGATGTTCCCTATGCTTCAGCCATAGGCTCTATCATGTATGCAATGCTATGTACCAGACCTGATGTGTGCCTTGCTATAAGTTTAGCAGGGAGGTACCAAAGTAATCCAGGAGTGGATCACTGGACAGCGGTCAAGAACATCCTGAAATACCTGAAAAGGACTAAGGATATGTTTCTCGTATATGGAGGTGACAAAGAGTTCACCGTAAGAGGTTACGTTGATGCAAGCTTTGACACTGATCCGGATGATTCTAAATCGCAAACCGGATACGTGTTTACTTTAAACAGTGGAGCTGTCAGTTGGTGCAGTTCTAAACAAAGCGTCGTAGCGGGATCTACATGTGAAGCGGAGTACATAGCTGCTTCGGAAGCAGCGAACGAAGGAGTCTGGATGAAGGAGTTCATATCCGATCTAGGTGTCATACCTATTGCATCGGGTCCAATGAAGATCTTCTGTGACAATATTGGTGCAATTGCCTTGGCAAAGGAATCCAGATTTCACAAAAGAACCAAACACATCAAGAGACGCTTCAACTCCATCCGGGATTTAGTCCAGGTGGGAGACATAGAGATTTGCAAGATACATACGGATCTGAATGTTGCAGACCCGTTGACTAAGCCTCTTCCACGAGCAAAACATGATCAGCACCAAGGCTCCATGGGTGTTAGAATCATTACTGTGTAATCTAGATTATTGACTCTAGTGCAAGTGGGAGACTGAAGGAAATATGCCCTAGAGGCAATAATAAAGTTATTATTTATTTCCTTATATCATGATAAATGTTTATTATTCATGCTAGAATTGTATTAACCGGAAACATAATACATGTGTGAATACATAGACCAACAGAGTGTCACTAGTATGCCTCTACTAGACTAGCTCGTTAATCAAAGATGGTTATGTTTCCTAACCATGAACAAAGAGTTGTTATTTGATTAACGAGGTCACATCATTAGTTGAATGATCTGATTGACATGACCCATTCCATTAGCTTAGCACCCGATCGTTTAGTATGTTGCTATTGCTTTCTTCATGACTTATACATGTTCCTATAACTATGAGATTATGCAACTCCCATTTACCGGAGGAACACTTTGGGTACTACCAAACGTCACAACGTAACTGGGTGATTATAAAGGAGTACTACAGTTGTCTCCAATGGTAGATGTTGGGTTGGCGTATTTCAAGATTAGGGTTTGTCACTCCGATTATCGGAGAGGTATCTCTGGGCCCTCTCGGTAATACACATCACATAAGCCTTGCAAGCATAATAACTAAGATGTTAGTTATGAGATGATGTATTACGGAACGAGTAAAGAGACTTGCCAGTAACGAGATTGAACTAGGTATTGGATACCGACGATCGAATCTCGGGCAAGTAACATACCGATGACAAAGGGAACAACGTATGTTGTTATGCGGTCTGACCGATAAAGATCTTCGTAGAATATGTAGGAGCCAATATGGGCATCCAGGTCCCGCTATTGGTTATTGACCGGAGACGTGTCTCGGTCATGTCTACATTGTTCTCGAACCGTAGGGTCCGCACGCTTAACGTTACGATGACAGTTATTATGAGTTTATGCATTTTGATGTACCGAAGGTTGTTCGGAGTCCCGGATGAGATCACGGACATGACGAGGAGTCTCGAAATGGTCGAGACGTAAAGATTGATATATTGGAAGCCTATGTTTGGGCACCAGAAGTGTTCCGGGTGAAATCGGGATTTTACCGGATTACCGGGAGGGTTACCGGAACCCCCCGGGAGGCAAATGGGCCTATTGGGCCTTAGTGGAAAAGAGAGAAGAGGCAGCCCACAAGCCTAGCCGGCGCCCCCCCTCCCCAAGTCCTAGTAGGACTAGGAGAGGTGGGCCGGCCACCTCTTTCTCCTTTCCCCCCAAGAGTCCTAGTTGGAATAGGATTGGAGGGGAGGAGTCCTACTCCCGGTGGGAGTAGGACTCCTCCCTGCGCCTCCCTCCTAGCCGGCCGAACCCCCTGCCCCTGGCCTTTATATACGGGGGCAGGGGGCACCCCAAGACACACAAGTTGATCCTTGAGATCGTTCCTTAGCCGTGTGCGGTGCCCCCTGCCACCAAATTCCACCTCGATCATACCGTTACAGTGCTTAGGCGAAGCCCTGCGTCGGTAGTACATCAAGATCGTCACCACGCCGTCGTGCTGACGGAACTCTTCCTCGACGCTTTGCTGGATCGGAGCCCGAGGAACGTCATCGAACTGAACGTGTGCTAAGAACTCGGAGGTGCCGGAGTAACGGTGCTTGGATCGGTCGGATCGGGAAGAAGACGTACGACTACTTCCTCTACGTTGTGTCAACGCTTCCGTTGCGATCTACTAGGGTATGTAGATCAGACTCTCCCCCTCGTTGCTATGCATCACCATGATCTTGCGTGTGCGTAGGAAAATTTTGAAATTACTGCGTTCCCCAACACGTACGACCTACATTGCAGGATGGCATGCCCACCATCATCACCAACTCTATTTTTTATCTCTACTCTTATAAAAAGCATTTTCGGTGATGATCGTGTGCCTGCCATCCTGCAATATAGGCCGTCTAATCTATATATGATGGATAGGAAGGAAACTATGGCAATTTTGCAAAAAGATGCCCACACCCCTCTCCACATTTGCAAATAAGGCCTTCCCTCGTTCATCCTTTTCCCCCACAAGATAAACTACTCACACAAATGCATCTTGATGTTCCGTGCAATACATGGGCATCTTGCTAGTTGTTGCAAAAAGCCCATGTGTGAGTGAGAGAGAGGGAGAGTGGAGGAGGACGGAGTGCATGTGTGACAAAGACACAAGGAGTGTGTGTGCGATAGGTATCAGCTTAAAATGAGGCGATAGTGTGTGTGTGCACGATCAAGAGGGCGTGTCTCAAGAAGGGAAGAAAAATCTACATAGATACAAGGAGCGGGAGAGAGACATGTATGCGATGGTGGAAGCACGAGTGTGTGGGTGTATAAACCTATCTAGAGGCTGGCTAGTCGATAAATGTTTGTGAGAGAAATACGAGTCGGGGTGCGAAAGCAAGAGTTTTGTGTGTGTGTGAGAGAGACAGTAGTCGGGAAGGGGAGTGGAAGCAGGAGTTGTGTGTGTGTGTGTGTGTGTCTGTGAGAGAGAGAGAGAGGAGACGGTAGTCAGGGTTGTCTGATCGGTAAACAAATGAATAATGTCAGTCTGGGATGGAGACGAAAAGGAGACCGCAACAAATGTTGTGTCTACAGGAGTAATTTTAGTGGTATTGAGTCATATGTAGAGACATATAGGGTGTGTGAGAGAATCCCATAGAGAGAAAGCCAAAGTGAAAGACGAGTGGTGACTATGTGTGTGGCGATGAAAAAGAAAGCTTAGGTACCCAGTGATACCAGAGAACAGTAGAGACGTGAGAGATAATGAAAACCGTGTAATGTATAATGATATGGAGAGAGTGACACTTCTCAAGGGAGACGTCGAGAGACCATGTTTGCGAGGATAGGAGAAACATGAAGTGAGCGTGTGGGTGAGCTGGAGAAAAGAGAGTGATAGCTACCTGAAGGAGCATGCATGCGAGAGAGATGGGCATGAAACGAGTGAACAAAAAAGGGATTCAAAATTTGAATTCGAGATGATGATACATGTAATACATACTCGAACCAAAATTGATCTATCAAACATGCATACTCATATGAATTCACGCACATCTATGTTATTTAATATGTAGATATTACTGATCCGTACATTTTAGTAGAACATACTTTGGTTAATTTTTTTGAATTCAACCTTAAGTTTCGAGATTGTTGTATTTGTAAATCATATTATACATATAAAGGAGTAGAATTCTTTGTTGTGCTTTTGAAAGTATATATATAAAATGATGTATATAGAATGTAATTCCAATTGAAAATGGATCCCGCCCGAAAAAATAGCATACAAACGGGATTCGAATTGAGTTGGCATGGTAAACGTGCACTCTGCAAAATTTGAACAGAGCGGGGAAAGTCGCAGTAATCGCCCGAAACCAAAATCTGCGAGATGGAAATCACTACTACCTATCCCTGCCACGCAAAGCCTATCTGCTGGATTTCTATAGGTTTCGATAGGGGTAGGTTTGTAGTTTCACCCAAACGTGACGTAACCGCCTCTCACCCGGATTCATACACGGTGGGCGCCAAAACACAGTGTGTCCTCAGCTGAAATCGACTCCCTCCCAGATTCATATCATACACGGTGGGCACCAAAAACAAACTCTCGTCGTCAAATATTCGGTGTATGCAAGATTACCATCCTACCCCCACCGACTAATGTTGCTGTGATGTAGTAGAAATTTGAAATGGGGGCTAAGTTTGTGAATTTCCTCGCATTTGAGACAAGCGCACCCTGAATACATGGTTCCCCCCTTCCTCTCTACCTCCCTTTTCCCCATTCGTACTCCGTGGGCGCCAAAACACCCTCTCCACCCCACCCTCCTCCGTCCACCGCCGTCCTCCACCCCATCCACCGCCGTCCTCCTCCACCATGTCGGAGCTGATACCCCGACACCTCCCTCCATTACAAGAGATCGACCTCCCTCATCCACGGCTTCAGACTGGGATCCTTGCATCCCGTCCTCTCGCTTCATCCCCGCCGTCGTCCACCTAGCCAGCGCCGCTCCTACGACCGTCTCGTCCACCGCGCCCCGCCACCACCGTCTACCCTCCTAGATCTTCTTCCATGCCACCGACAGCCATCGTTACCGCAACACCGTCAAATTCTCAGCAGATGCGTACACGGCGCCGCACCCGAGGCGGTACTCTTTCGTATCTGCTCAACTTATTTATTGCAGCAAGAAAATAGATCACCACTGCTTTACTCTGATTTCTTGTCTTGGTTGCGAAGTTGCCTTTGTCCGGTTTGCACCTTCAGATCTGCCATGGCATGCTCAACACTCTACTCCCAATGCTTATGGTTTTCCCCTTTTATATTCCACACTAGTTAAATCACAGTAGACTAAATTTGAAAATTGGGTCAGTCAATTTTTCAGAGCTTGCCGGAGTTCGCCGGTGCGATCGAGGGGCTCGGGTGGTTGTGGGGCCTCTCCGAACGAAGAAAACTCAACGCGGGTAGGGGTTGGGGTGGGGGTGGCGGAGGAACACATGCGGTGGGGGCCGGTGGTCCGGCCGGCAGCTCGTGCGGTGTTCTGTATGGGAAGAATCAGAGACGAGGAAGAAGAATGGTTAGGAGACGTAGGATCTTCATCCAGCTGCCTGAAATGATTGAGAGACAGCTGGGAGTTGCATTCTTAATGCGCTCTGGTTCATCATGTGTGGGTACTGCACAACCAACATTTTATTATCCAAAATCTGCTTGCTCTTTCTTTACCATGTTCCTCTTCCGTTCTTCTTTAATATGTACTCTCTCCGTTCCTAAATACAAGTCTTTGTATAGATTCCACCATGGACTACATATGGAGCAAAATGATTGAATCTACACTCTAAAATGTATCTGGATACATCTATATGTGATCCATAGTGGAAATCTCTACCAAGACTTATATTTTGGAACGGAGGGAGTATGATAGTAGTATAGTATGTACCTTGTACTAAAGATGAGCAGGGATATTTGAAGTGTAGAGGTCTATACGGTCGGTTGTGATGGACACTTTGATCCTCTTTGATTCGTAGGATCTTGTAAACATGGGAATATGATTTGTAGTGGCTTGCCCACTTGAATCCTATAAGAATAGCAAGGAAATGTGGGGAGCTGTGTCGCCTTTGAGAGTTACACTGATATTAACAGTACCGCACCTTCACTTGAAGAGAGCTGGTATCCGAAGCCTTTCTAGCCGTACCGGGAATACTAGCACATATATTCCAGCAAGTTCCACTTTGCTGATTTTACTCGGATGCTTAAGGTTTTCCCGTTATAGCTACACTATGATCTATGTAGCTGCTTTGTGTCGCACTACCAGCAGTCCACTCTTGAAGCTAAACACTGCAATGACTTACAAAATTGGCACCAAGGCATTGAGTGCCATTCTGGATGCAATGAAACTCATACGCTCCCCACCTGTTGATTCTTCTTCAGAATATGATCCTAATGACTATTCTAATCTCGAGGAGTCAAAGGTAGATGGCTTGTCCTGCTCACGCATCAAGGTGCCTGTTCTAATTTGGTAATGTTTTATTGATTGCGGGTATCTTGCATATGTTGTCTTGCATTTCTTCTACTTTGTTGCACCGCCATCTGCTTAGTTTACTCATCATATATGTCGAGATGCCATGCCCATCCATTATCAATACATATTCCATCTGTCATCGTACCATGTTTTTCCACTCAAATGTTGTTCTTGTGCATCAGATATCAAAAAGGAAGAGGGTGATTGCCGAACTTGAAGGGGCACTAGCAAAGTCCTTGAAAAACGTGGTGGTGCTGGAGAAATCAGACAGCACCCCACTTATATTGGCTGTACAACCAGTGACACAAAACGTAGGACCGACTCTAGCAGACTGTACCCATACTTCACTGGCCACACCACTAGCCCCACCACACAGGACCTGCACTCCAGCAAAAGGTATACCGATTTCATTTGCCATAGCACCAGCTGTACCACAGAAAAATCCCACTCCAGCAAAAAGTACAATAAGTCCACCGGCCGAAGACCTATCCCAACTGCAGAGACGGCCAATTCCTGCAGACTGGAACCCCATTCCATTTATTCCTAGTTTAAAAGACAATGCTTTCAATGTTGTTAGGGACTACGTGCATATATTCCCATCATGGGAAGATTATTGTGAAGACAAACACCATTTTCACATCTTCCTATCCAACTTACGTGTAAGTGCTATTATTCATGATTATTATATTCCTTTTTTCTGTTGATTGAACACATCAATGATTTACATTACATTGTTGTAACTAGGCGAGGGTCAATCTGGATAGTCATGATGAGCAAAGCTTGCTTGTGCTTTTCAAGGAAGCATTGCAGCAGTATCGATGTTACCTGAGGAAATCACACTTTGATGGCAAGTCTATAAACGAATTTCCGGTGAAGTCGCCTATGCTAAATTTAGAAGACATTGAATGGAAAAACCTTGTTGTGCACTGGTCTCGTTCCCAGGATGAGGTACTGTCTATGAAATCACATTACAATTTGAACTTCTACTTTTCCGCATGTGCCTTACGGATCTTTTTTGTAGGAAATCTGCTCAAAGAAGAATTCCGGTTTGACAAGAATGACATGATATCACAAATATGTTGCCCGCTGCTTTGCTCTTGTTAGTACATGTTGTCCTGTATCACTGTACTTGCATACATACCTGGTTCATTATGTGACAGCGGTATGCATGATAGCTTGCTTATCAATTGTTCACTCCAAATTATCTGATCTGTATGAATGGTTACATTAGTGTAGAATATATCCAATGCCAATGTTTTTTCAGCTCTGCATTGTTCTTGTAAGTACATGATGTCCTTTATCAGTGTACTTATAATGACAGGTAGTTGTTCATGTACCATCACTCTGCAGCTCATTTTCCTTTGCCCTCCATTTTCTACACATTAGATCTATATTTACTCTTACCATAAGGTTGGTACTGAAGAAGTTTAGCTGTGCATTGCTCTTGGCTGTACCTTTTGCCTGTATCGCTACACTTACATTTATAGCTACTTGGTTATGTAGCATCACTCTTCATCTTATCTTAAATATTCTCCATTTTTTCGTATATTATCACATCTATATTTACTCCTAACAAAATGTAGAATAAAGGCACTGCTTTTGAAGAAGATTCTGTGGTAAACTTCTTGAATTGCCCCCCCCCCCATCAGCATGGACAAGGCCTTTATAGAGCCTGTCTTCACCAATAATGTAAGTTTGTCCATCTCAAGCCTTCAAACTTTGTTGTATATATTTGGTTAGGCATGACTGCAATAGCTGTTTATTTTTGGTGTTTGCATCAAATTGCTTGTTCAAAGTTTATTATGTAGTTCATAAACAAAAGTTTGTCCTTTCTCAATTTAAGTTTTCAGTTGTACAACCAAGTTCCTTCTTCATACCATGTAAATTAAACTATACAGAGCAAGTGATCTTCTTTTGCACTGCATGTATGCTTCTGTTCTTCATCCGTAATCCAGTGGTGTGGTGAACCTACCCACTACAGCACAATGTCATATCCTGCAATGTCTTAACTATGAACAATGTCATATCATTCTACTATTATTTAAACCGTCTCTTTATTTGCCAATCTGAAATGGTATAAATTGACATCACACTAACCATTGATACTTATGAGTTCTTGATCTATAATCCAGTGGTGTCGTGAAGCTGCCAACTCCTTCACAATGTCATTTCCTGCCATGTCTTGGCCTGAATAATACCATATTGTGTTAATGCAATTTTAAAATGTGTCACTTTATTTGTGAGTAAGAAATGTGATGAATTGTCAGCACTGATACTTTTATGTGCAAAACCTGTCATCTGTCTGCTTGTTTATCTTTCAGAGTGAGGAAGATATAAGTGTTGAACAAGCGCAGTCTCATCATCTTGCTCAGCTGCTTGCGCTGCAGCTCCCCAGCAGGGCTAACCTTTCTTGAGCTCTATTGAAGTGCTGTCGGTTTTGAATATTATTTTGTCGGCATGTTTATTTGCACTGGTGGTGATCTTTGATGCCCAGTGTATGTAATCTGCTGTCTGGTTGTGCTTTATTATCACAGTGGCGAACTTTGATGCCCAGTGGATGTAATATGCCGTAATTTTCTTTATTTTATAGTCTAGGTTTTTTCTTATTCACGATGCTGCAGTTATTTTACTGTATATATATATATATATATATATATATATATATATATATATATATATACAGCCGGTCTATTCTCATAACATTATGAGAATAATATTCTCATAACACTTCCGAACTGCATTGGAAAGCTATGCGCACTGTACCACAGAGACCAGCGAACTTCATGTTTGAAAAAACTGTACGTGTGATTTTTTCGGTACCTTTTTTGCTCTAGTTTTTTAACCGTTTATCGGAATTATGCGTGTAATATACCGTTGAAAAACTATAGAGTAGACGCAATTTTGCCATGTTGAACACTTTTCAAAATTCATCATAGTTTAAGAGCAGTTTCGAAAATCGTGCGGCTCACAACGAATGGCAGCGAGCGTTTTTTTGCTTTTTTTCTAAACCAATCGTCGGAATGAAACATATGATACACCGTTGGAAAGATATCGTCGGTGCGCATCTTTTTCATATCTATTATTTTTTCTAATTCGCTACGGTTTAAGAGCAGTTTTGAATTTACTAAATCGCGGAACTGTGTTTTTCGAATTTTTTCAAATTTTCGGTACTGTTTTCACTCCAGTTTTCTAACCGTTTGTCAAAACAAGGCGTGTAATATACCGTTGGAAAGTACGAACGAGGCGCAACTTTCATATGTTGAAATGTTTTTGAGATTCCTTATGGTTTTTAGTTAAATTTGAAAATCGTTCGTCTGACTACGAAGGGCAGCGGCCATTTTTTCGTGAAATTTTTACAAAACGTTGGTCGAAATGATCCAACTGATACAACGTTGGAAAGATATCGTCGAGACGCTACTTTTTCATATAGAACACTCCCTCTAATTCATTACGGTTTAAGAGCAGTTTTGAAATTACAAAAACGCGGAAACTCTGTTTTTCGCGACAACAAAATCGACGCCTGCACTGCATCGGACAGAAAGCGCACTGCTTCAAACTGAAGAACGCACTGCATCAGACAATGAAGTGAACTTCATGATTTCTCTTTGTCGTACGTAATTTTTCCGTGTGTTTCATACCATGGGACGAGAGTAGAAAACCACACACAAGAGAGTAGCGAGCCATACCAACGAGAGTAGTGAACTTCATACTTTTTTCGGCAATCTTGCTTTACAGAGTGAACCACTTTGACTCACTACAAATGAACCGCATTGCAATGGCCACAAAGGGAACTGCTTCAGACGAAATACCGCACTTCATTAGATGGTCAAGGGCACTGCATGGTTTCTTTTTGTTTAGGCATATTTTTTCTCAGACAGGGAAAGAAGAACGCTCTGCTTCAGACGGAATACCGCACGTCATTAGATGGGCAAGAGCAATGCATGGTTTTTTTTGTGGGACGTAAATTTTTTCAAACATGGTGGAGTGCACTTCGTGTCGAGCGTTGGTACTGCAGGGACGAGGTGAGTGCACTGCATCAATTTTTCTTTTTCCAATATTCTTTCTACTGCACACAACAACAGAGTGAGCTGCATTAAAAAATCAACTTTTCCATTTTTGTTTTTGCACTCGGCAACATAGTGAACCACTGGGAGAGAGAAGATCACTGCGGCAATGAAATAAGTGAGCTGCACCTAAACAATTTTGTTGTTGTTTTCTTCAATGAATGTTTCCGAGAGAGCTGCGATCTGTACATATCTGGACTACGAGCCGAGGCGAACAAACTACAGTGATCCTCTTTTTAATCCATAGTACAAACACACACAAATTACAATGACGAGGAACTACTACAACAACAAAAAAAGAACTCCACTTTTTTGCACAAACCGAGCTGCACTGGAGTGGCACCAGGAACTGCAACACGCCATGTAGAGCACCTCCTCTCTCACTCTAGCGATCTGCAAAGGACAGCATGGCCACTGAGCAGTAGTGAACGCTGCGGCTGCCTCGTCGTCAACCTCCTGGTGGCCCTCAACCCTCCGCTGACTGAACCGCAAGTGGGTGTGCTGCAGAAACGTCTTGGTGTGGTCCTCCTGTCGGGAACGGGTGAGCATGTCTGAAAAATAAAATCAAACACCATGCATCGCAGTAGCGAACTGCATGACACCAGTAGAGAGTAAGAGATGGCTGAATCCCCGAACTACGTTAAGGAATCTACTGCACTGAGTACATCGAAATCGAAAGCAAAAAATGCACCATTGTTCTAAACTGTAAAGCGCCGCTACTGTTCTTCCATGGGGTATCAGTGCCCCCATTTGACTCCCCTCGCATGCATCCGGGGAATGCGCCGGTAAACTGCACATCGCCTCCAACGCAAACGCCGCCAATGCGTCCCCCGTCGCTGACAAGCTCCCTTTTCTTGCTGTAGCGCACTGCACTGCAACGCACATGCGCATTGCACGGGAGCTTCGAAAGAGACGCACTGGACGTGCGAGACGAACTTCATGGTTTTCTTTCAGCGCGCTTTGGGATGTCGTCGGTGTGGGAACCCCTCGTCTATGGAGGGATCATAGGTGAGGTGGAGGCCGGAGGCCAGCTCGTCTTCCACGGTGACCAAAGAAGAGGGAGAGAAGGCTTGGTGGTTGGTCGGGGGTGGTCCGAGTCCCACGCGAGGCAGACCTCTCCATGTAAGGGGACAGTGGATCTCCCCGACAGCTGAGGTTGGTGCTGGCGCGATCTGCGACCAACCACCGAGGGCGTTTCCGGCGGTGAGGCCTCCGCCGGCTGCGAGACAAAGGTTCCGGCACGGAGGCGGGGTGGGAAGGAGGATTTGACCTCCGTGGATGTTGGGGAACACAGTAATTTCAAAAAATTTCCTACGCACACGCAAGATCATGGTGATGCATAGCAACGAGGGGGAGAGTCTGATCTACATACCCTAGTAGATCGCAACGGAAGCGTTGACACAACGTAGAGGAAGTAGTCGTACGTCTTCTTCCCGATCCGACCGATCCAAGCACCGTTACTCCGGCACCTCCGAGTTCTTAGCACACGTTCAGTTCGATGATGTTCCTCGGGCTCCGATCCAGCAAAGCGTCGAGGAAGAGTTCCGTCAGCACGACGGCGTGGTGATGATCTTGATGTACTACCGACGCAGGGCTTCGCCTAAGCACTGTAACGGTATGATCGAGGTGGAATTTGGTGGCAGGGGGCACCGCACACGGCTAAGGAACGATCTCAAGGATCAACTTGTGTGTCTTGGGGTGCCCCCTGCCCCCGTATATAAAGGCCAGGGGCAGGGGGTTCGGCCGGCTAGGAGGGAGGCGCAGGGAGGAGTCCTACTCCCACCGGGAGTAGGACTCCTCCCCTCCAATCCTATTCCAACTAGGACTCTTGGGGGGAAAGGAGAAAGAGGTGGCCGGCCCACCTCTCCTAGTCCTACTAGGACTTGGGGAGGGGGGGCGCCGGCTAGGCTTGTGGGCTGCCTCTTCTCTCTTTTCCACTAAGGCCCAATAGGCCCATTTGCCTCCCGGGGGGTTCCGGTAACCCTCCCGGTAATCCGGTAAAAATCCCGATTTCACCCGGAACGCTTCCGGTGCCCAAACATAGGCTTCCAATATATCAATCTTTACGTCTCGACCATTTCGAGACTCCTCGTCATGTCCGTGATCTCATCCGGGACTCCGAACAACCTTCGGTACATCAAAATGCATAAACTCATAATAACTGTCATCGTAACGTTAAGCGTGCGGACCCTACGGTTCGAGAACAATGTAGACATGACCGAGACACGTCTCCGGTCAATAACCAATAGCGGGACCTGGATGCCCATATTGGCTCCTACATATTCTACGAAGATCTTTATCGGTCAGACCGCATAACAACATACGTTGTTCCCTTTGTCATCGGTATGTTACTTGCCCGAGATTCGATCGTCGGTATCCAATACCTAGTTCAATCTCGTTACTGGCAAGTCTCTTTACTCGTTCCGTAATACATCATCTCATAACTAACATCTTAGTTATTATGCTTGCAAGGCTTATGTGATGTGTATTACCGAGAGGGCCCAGAGATACCTCTCCGATAATCGGAGTGACAAACCCTAATCTTGAAATACGCCAACCCAACATCTACCATTGGAGACACCTGTAGTACTCCTTTATAATCACCCAGTTACGTTGTGACGTTTGGTAGTACCCAAAGTGTTCCTCTGGTAAACGGGAGTTGCATAATCTCATAGTTATAGGAACATGTATAAGTCATGAAGAAAGCAATAGCAACATACTAAACGATCGGGTGCTAAGCTAATGGAATGGGTCATGTCAATCAGATCATTCAACTAATGATGTGACCTCGTTAATCAAATAACAACTCTTTGTTCATGGTTAGGAAACATAACCATCTTTGATTAACGAGCTAGTCTAGTAGAGGCATACTAGTGACACTCTGTTGGTCTATGTATTCACACATGTATTATGTTTCCGGTTAATACAATTCTAGCATGAATAATAAACATTTATCATGATATAAGGAAATAAATAATAACTTTATTATTGCCTCTAGGGCATATTTCCTTCAGTCTCCCACTTGCACTAGAGTCAATAATCTAGATTACACAGTAATGATTCTAACACCCATGGAGCCTTGGTGCTGATCATGTTTTGCTCGTGGAAGAGGCTTAGTCAACGGGTCTGCAACATTCAGATCCGTATGTATCTTGCAAATCTCTATGTCTCCCACCTGGGCTAAATCCCGGATGGAGTTGAAGCGTCTCTTGATGTGTTTGGTTCTTTTGTGAAATCTGGATTCCTTTGCCAAGGCAATTGCACCAGTATTGTCACAGAAGATCTTCATTGGACCCGATGCACTAGGTATGACACCTAGATCGGATATGAACTCCTTCATCTAGACTCCTTCGTTCGCTGCTTCCGAAGCAGCTATGTACTCCGCTTTACATGTAGATCCCGCTACGACGCTTTGTTTAGAACTGCACCAACTGACAGCTCCACCGTTTAAAGTAAACACGTATCCGGTTTGCGATTTAGAATCGTCCGGATCAGTGTCAAAGCTTGCATCAACGTAACCTCTTATGGTGAGCTCTTTGTCACCTCCATATACGAGAAACATATCCTTAGTCCTTTTCAGGTATTTCAGGATGTTCTTGACCGCTGTCCAGTGATCCACTCCTGGATTACTTTGGTACCTCCCTGCTAAACTTATAGCAAGGCACACATCAGGTCTGGTACACAGCATTGCATACATGATAGAGCCTATGGCTGAAGCATAGGGAACATCTTTCATTTTCTCTCTATCTTCTGCAGTGGTCGGGCATTGAGTCTGACTCAACTTCACACCTTGTAACACAGGCAAGAACCCTTTCTTTGCTTGATCCATTTTGAACTTCTTCAAAATCTTGTCAAGGTATGTGCTTTGTGAAAGTCCAATTAAGCGTTTTGATCTATCTCTATTGATCTTTATGCCTAATATGTAAGCAGCTTCCCCGAGGTCTTTCATCGAAAAACTTTTATTCAAGTATCCCTTTATGCTATCCAGAAATTCTATATCATTTCCAATCAGTAATATGTCATCCACATATAATATCAGAAATGCTACAGAGCTTCCACTCACTTTCTTGTAAATACAGGCTTCTCCAAAAGTCTGTATAAATCCAAATGCCTTGATCACACTATCAAAGCGTTTATTCCAACTCCGAGATGCTTGCACCAGTCCATAAATGGATCGCTGGAGTTTGCACACTTTGTTAGCTCCCTTTGGATCGACAAAACCTTCAGGTTGCATCATATACAACTCTTCTTCCAGAAATCCATTCAGGAATGCGGTTTTTACATCCATTTGCCAAATTTCATAATCATAAAATGCGGCAATTGCTAACATGATTCTGACAGACTTAAGCATCGCCACGGGTGAGAAAGTCTCATCGTAGTCAACTCCTTGAACTTGTCGAAAGCCTTTTGCGACAAGTCGAGCTTTGTAGACAGTAACATTACCATCAGCGTCAGTCTTTTTCTTAAAGATCCATTTATCCTCAATTGCTTGCCGATCATCGGGCAAGTCAACCAAAGTCCATACTTTGTTCTCATACATGGATCCCATCTCAGATTTCATGGCTTCAAGCCACTTTGCGGAATCTGGGCTCACCATTGCTTCTTCATAGTTCGTAGGTTCATCATGATCTAGTAGCATGACTTCCAGAACAGGATTACCGTACCACTCTGGTGCGGATCTTACTCTGGTTGATCTACGAGGTACAGTAGTATCTTGATCTAAAGTTTCATGATCATCATCATTAACTTCCTCTCTTATTGGTGTAGGTCTCACAGAAACAGTTTTCTGTGATGTACTATTTCCCAATAACGGAGTAGGTACAGTTACCTCGTCAAGTTCTACTTTCCTCCCACTCACTTTTTTCGAGAGAAACTCCTTCTCAAGAAAGTTTCCGAATTTAGCAACAAAAGTCTTGCCTTCGGATCTGTGATAGAAGGTGTATCCAATAGTTTCCTTTGGATATCCTATGAAGACACACTTCTCCGATTTGGGTTCGAGCTTATCAGGTTGAAGCTTTTTCACATAAGCATCGCAGCCCCAAACTTTAAGAAACGACAACTTTGGTTTCTTGCCAAACCACAGTTCATAAGGCGTCGTCTCAACGGATTTAGATGGTGCCCTATTTAACGTGAATGCGGCCGTCTCTAAAGCATAACCCCAAAATGATAGCGGTAAATCAGTAAGAGACATCATAGATCGCACCATATCTAGTAAAGTACGATTACGACGTTCGGACACACCATTACGTTGTGGTGTTCCGGGTGACGTGAGTTGCGAAACTATTCCACAATTTTTCAAATGTACACCAAACTCGTAACTCAAATATTCTCCTCCACGATCAGATCGTAGAAACTTTATTTTCTTGTTACGATGATTTTCAACTTCTCTCTGAAATTCCTTGAACTTTTCAAATGTTTCAGACTTATGTTTCCTTAAGTAGATATACCCATATCTGCTTAAATCATCTGTGAAGGTGAGAAAATAACGATATCCGCCACGAGCCTCAATATTCATCGGACCACATACATCGGTATGTATGATTTCCAATAAATCTGTTGCTCTCTCCATAGTACCGGAGAACGGTGTTTTAGTCATCTTGCCCATGAGGCACGGTTCGCAAGTACCAAGTGATTCATAATCAAGTGGTTCCAAAAGCCCATCAGTATGGAGTTTCTTCATGCGCTTTACACCGATATGACCTAAACGGCAGTGCCACAAATAAGTTGCACTATCATTATCAACTCTGCATCTTTTGGCTTCAACATTATGAATATGTGTATTACTACTATCGAGATTCAATAAGAATAGACCACTTTTCAAGGGTGCATGACCATAAAAGATATTACTCATATAAATAGAACAACCATTATTCTCTGATTTAAATGAATAACCGTCTCGCATCAAACAAGATCCAGATATAATGTTCATGCTCAACGCTGGCACCAAATAACAATTATTTAGGTCTAATATTAATCCCGAAGGTAGATGTAGAGGTAGCGTGCCGATCGCGATCACATCGACTTTGGAACCGTTTCCCACGCGCATCGTCACCTCGTCCTTTGCTAGTGTCCGCTTATTCTGTAGTCCCTGTTTCGAGTTGCAAATATTAGCAACAGAACCAGTATCAAATACCCAGGTGCTACTGCGAGCATTAGTAAGGTACACATCAATAACATGTATATCACATATACCTTTGTTCACCTTGCCATCCTTCTTATCCGCCAAATACTTGGGGCAGTTCCGCTTCCAGTGACCAGTCTGCTTGCAGTAGAAGCACTCAGTTTCAGGCTTAGGTCCAGACTTGGGTTTCTTCTCTTGAGCAGCAACTTTCTTGCCGTTCTTCTTGAAGTTCCCTTTCTTCTTCCCTTTGCCCTTTTTCTTGAAACTAGTGGTTTTGTTAACCATCAACACTTGATGCTCCTTCTTGATTTCTACCTCCGCAGCTTTCAGCATAGCGAAGAGCTCGGGAATAGTCTTGTTCATCCCTTGCATATTATAGTTCATCACAAAGCTCTTGTAGCTTGGTGGCAGTGATTGGAGAATTCTGTCAATGACGCAATCATCCGGAAGTGTAACTCCCAATTGAATCAAGTGATTATTATACCCAGACATTTTGAGTATATGCTCACTGACAGAACTGTTCTCCTCCATCTTGCAGCTATAGAACTTATTGGAGACTTCATATCTCTCAATCCGGGCATTTGCTTGAAATATTAACTTCAACTCCTGGAACATCTCATATGCTCCATGACGTTCAAAACGTCGTTGAAGTCCCGGTTCTAAGCCGTAAAGCATGGCACACTGAACTATTGAGTAGTCATCAGCTTTGCTCTGCCAGACGTTCATAACTTCTGGTGTTGCTCTTGCAGCAGGCCTGGCACTCAGCGGTGCTTCCAGGACGTAATTCTTCTGTGCAGCAATGAGGATAATCCTCAGGTTACGGACCCAGTCCGTGTAATTGCTACCATCATCTTTCAACTTTGCTTTCTCAAGGAACGCATTAAAATTCAACGGAACAACAGCACGAGCCATCTATCTACAATCAACATAAACAAGCAAGATACTATCAGGTACTAAGTTCATGATAATTTTTAAGTTCAGTTAATTTACTTAAGAACTCCCACTTAGATAGACATCCCTCTAATCCTCTAAGTGATCACGTGATCCAAATCAACTAAACCATAACCGATCATCACGTGAGATGGAGTAGTTTTCAATGGTGAACATCAATATGTTGATCATATCTACTATATGATTCACGCTCGACCTTTCGGTCTCCGTGTTCCGAGGCCATATCTGTATATGCTTGGCTCGTCAAGTATAACCTGAGTATTCCGCGTGTGCAACTGTTTTGCACCCGTTGTATTTGAACGTAGAGCCTATCACACCCGATCATCACGTGGTGTCTCAGCACGAAGAACTTTTGCAACGGTGCATACTCAGGGAGAACACTTCTTGATAATTTAGTGAGAGATCATCTTATAATGCTACCGTCAATCAAAGCAAGATAAGATGCATAAAAGGATAAACATCACATGCAATCAATATAAGTGATATGATATGGCCATCATCATCTTGTGCTTTGTGATCTCCATCTCCGAAGCACCGTCATGATCACCATCGTCACCGGCGCGACACCTTGATCTCCATCGTAGCATCGTTGTCGTCTCGCCAATCTTATGCTTCCACGACTATCACTACCGCTTAGTAATAAAGTAAAGCATTACATCGCGATTGCATTGCATACAATAAAGCGACAACCATATGGCTCCTGCCAGTTGCCGATAACTCGGTTACAAAACATGATCATCTCATCTAATAAAATCAGCATCATGCCTCGACCATATCACATCACAACATGCCCTGCAAAAACAAGTTAGACGTCCTCTACTTTGTTGTTGCAACTTTTATGTGGCTGCTACGGGCTTAAGTAAGAACTCATCTCACCTACGCATCAAAACCACAACGATAGTTCGTCAAATAGACTCCGTTTTAACCTTCTCAAGGACCGGGCGTAGTCACACTTGGTTCAACTAAAGTTGGAGAGGCAGTCTTCCGCAAGCCATCTATGTGCAAAGCACGTCGAGGGAACCGGTCTCGCGTAAGAGTACGCGTAAGGTTGGTCCAGATCGTCTCGTCCAACAATACCGCCGAACCAAAGTATGACATGCTGGTAGGCAGTATGACTTGTATCGCCCACAACTCACTTGTGTTCTACTCGTGCATATAACATCAAACCATAAAAACCTGGCTCTGATACCACTGTTGAGGAACGCAGTAATTTCAAAAAATTTCCTACGCACACGCAAGATCATGGTGATGCATAGCAATGAGGGGGAGAGTCTGATCTACATACCCTAGTAGATCGCAACGGAAGCGTTGACACAACATAGAGGAAGTAGTCGTACGTCTTCTTCCCGATCCGACCGATCCAAGCACCGTTACTCCGGCACCTCCGAGTTCTTAGCACACGTTCAGTTCGATGACGTTCCTCGGGCTCCGATCCAGCAAAGCGTCGAGGAAGAGTTCCGTCAGCACGACGGCGTGGTGACGATCTTGATGTACTACCGACGCAGGGCTTCGCCTAAGCACTGTAACGGTATGATCGAGGTGGAATTTGGTGGCAGGGGGCACCGCACACGGCTAAGGAACGATCTCAAGGATCAACTTGTGTGTCTTGGGGTGCCCCCTGCCCCCGTATATAAAGGCCAGGGGCAGGGGGTTCGGCCGGCTAGGAGGGAGGCGCAGGGAGGAGTCCTACTCCCACCGGGAGTAGGACTCCTCCCCTCCAATCCTATTCCAACTAGGACTCTTGGGGGGAAAGGAGAAAGAGGTGGCCGGCCCACCTCTCCTAGTCCTACTAGGACTTGGGGAGGGGGGCGCCGGCTAGGCTTGTGGGCTGCCTCTTCTCTCTTTTCCACTAAGGCCCAATAGGCCCATTTGCCTCCCGGGGGGTTCCGGTAACCCTCCCGGTAATCCGGTAAAAATCCCGATTTCACCTGGAACGCTTCCGGTGCCCAAACATAGGCTTCCAATATATCAATCTTTACGTCTCGACCATTTCGAGACTCCTCGTCATGTCCGTGATCTCATCCGGGACTCCGAACAACCTTCGGTACATCAAAATGCATAAACTCATAATAACTGTCATCGTAACGTTAAGCGTGCGGACCCTACGGTTCGAGAACAATGTAGACATGACCGAGACACGTCTCCGGTCAATAACCAATAGCGGGACCTGGATTCCCATATTGGCTCCTACATATTCCACGAAGATCTTTATCGGTCAGACCGCATAACAACATACATTGTTCCCTTTGTCATCGGTATGTTACTTGCCCGTGATTCGATCGTCGGTATCCAATACCTAGTTCAATCTCGTTACTGGCAAGTCTCTTTACTCGTTCCGTAATACATCATCTCATAACTAACATCTTAGTTATTATGCTTGCAAGGCTTATGTGATGTGTATTACCGAGAGGGCCCAGAGATACCTCTCCGATAATCGGAGTGACAAACCCTAATCTTGAAATACGCCAACCCAACATCTACCATTGGAGACACCTGTAGTACTCCTTTATAATCACCCAGTTACGTTGTGACGTTTGGTAGTACCCAAAGTGTTCCTCCGGTAAATGGGAGTTGCATAATCTCATAGTTATAGGAACATGTATAAGTCATGAAGAAAGCAATAGCAACATACTAAACGATCGGGTGCTAAGCTAATGGAATGGGTCATGTCAATCAGATCATTCAACTAATGATGTGACCTCGTTAATCAAATAACAACTCTTTGTTCATGGTTAGGAAACATAACCATCTTTGATTAACGAGCTAGTCTAGTAGAGGCATACTAGTGACACTCTGTTGGTCTATGTATTCACACATGTATTATGTTTCCGGTTAATACAATTCTAGCATGAATAATAAACATTTATCATGATATAAGGAAATAAATAATAACTTTATTATTGCCTCTAGGGCATATTTCCTTCAGTGGATGCAAATACGGGTTGGGGAGGGGAAGGCAGAGGATCAACGTGTTTTTCGCGACACCCAAATCTTCGTGTGTACTTCATCAAAGAGAAAACCAGACTTCTTCACACAGAAAACCGCACTGCATCAGGCAAGCAAGTGAACTTCATAATTTCTTGTCTTTTATAAATTTTTTAAGTTTTCTTTTGTATTTTATTTTCTAACAAATGGACCGCACGGACTGAGCGAGTAGACTACATCTGATAAGAAGCTAACTTCTTCGAGATGTTTTGGTTTTCTGTTGAATTTTTTTTATTGTCATCTGGACTACATGGTCAATGTTAGTGAGCTGCACGAAAAAGACAAATGGGCTGCACTAATAATTACATTGCATCAAAAGACTGTTACCTCCCCACCAACATTCTTTGAATATTTTTGAAGAACAAGTAAACCGCACAAAAATAAAAAGTACTGCACGACTGAGCCAGCCAAACTGCACGCACACTTTCTATTTTTGCGCCACTGTCTATGGCTGCTGACGATGCTCATGGGCACAATACATCCATAAGTTGTTTTACACAGCCACACACACATACATACACACAAGATCAGCACTAGCACCTGACAGAGCTGCAATCGAGGATCACCCGAACTGTATTTTGGGGACCAACTAAGCTGCACTAGATCAGAAACCTGCAAATGTAGCCAGACATGACACTGGCGCACCACCACCGAAATGCAATTGAGGAATATCTCGTAGGAAAATGGGGGTTCCTGAGGGTGATATGGTTGCTATTCTCACAGGAGTCAAAGTCGTCGTCCTGTCCTCTCACATCCGTGCATACTGCACCGACGACCCAACTGAGCTGCAACAAAGAGCAACCTGCACTACTCGCTCTGGAGCCGCTAAACTGCAAGGTGTCAGTGTCTCGGACAAACTACAGAAAAACAAAATGTGAAGCGCACAAAAAAAACCATTGCACAGCAAGCACCACCTCGAATCCTAGCCAAACTGCACGCGAGCAACAGTCGAACCTCATCTGAGTGCGTTGTATGTACCAATGGCAAACGAATTGTACAAGAACATGCACCAAACAGCAAGGGCCCTACCGCTGTACTGCTCGCAATGTTCGCCGGCGTAGTGGACGAACTGCAGCTCGTTGCTGGACAGGGAGGACGCCTTCGATGGAGACACCGTCAGAGGATTGGACGCAACGTCCCAGCTGTCTGGGAGGAGTAGGGGGTGGACGGAGAGGAGTGGGGCCTACCAACGGACGAATCTGCACGCCGAGGAGAGGAAGTTAGCATCCGGCGGCCCGACCAGATCTAGGAGCCGCCGTTTGGGAACCGCTAGAGGAGGCCGGATCCATGCCCTGGAGTCATCTCCTCCGGGATGGAATGATGGGGAGGAAGTGGGTAGCAGGGCTGGATCCGACACGAGAACCACATTGACTGCCGGATCCAGAGTGGTGGCGGGGAGGAAGAAGGCCAGAACAGCATCGCGCGGTGGGCTGGTGGTGTTCGTGCGGCGTGGTGAGCGGTGGCCGGCGGAGGGGTGGGAGTTCTGTCCGGGCCATGCACTCGGAGGCGGTTCCCGGGCGGCACGGCCATCCAGCGGGCCGGCTGGGGAGGAGGCCGGGCTGAGACGCCAGTCCCAGGAGGGGAGCGTGGAGTCGCCGGGCTTCGAGAACGCCGGCCAGGGGGCAGCACGGGGTCGGTGCTTCTGTAGCTGTCCGGCGCGGTGGCGGGGCCGGTGTGGTGGGTGGCGGTGGTCGACGCTGTGGGGGGAGGCGGGGGCTCTGGAGGTGGTGGGGTGGGGTACCTCGCGGCGGAATGTGGTGGTGGGTGGAGGTGGGGGAAGGGGATGGGAAGGTGAAGGCAGCAGGGGAGGAAGAAGGGCGGCGCTGGTGGCTAGCCGCCGGCTAGGATTTGGGCACGGGGAGGGGGGAGAAGGTGGGTAGGAGTGGGATGTGGTGGGGTGGGGTGCAGTTTTCTTTCTTATTCTTGTAGTTTGGGTCGATGGTGGGGTGTTAGCAGAATAAGGATTGATGTTATTAGAATAAGGTCTTAAGGGGTGTTATGAGAATAGACCCACCCTATATATATATATATATATATATATATAGTGATGTTATTCATCACCCAGGGTGCAGAATAAGTTATTCTTCACCCGAGGTAATCTTATAATCACTTCATAATTAAATTACATTTAGAATTCAAATAGTTACATTCCTATTGATTCACTACGTAAAATTTGGTATAAGAAAATAAAAATATAGGTCATAAGATAAGAAAATTTGGAGTTTATGTATATTTTACACTATGTTTTTACGTGTGTAATTTTACATAACATAAAATATTTTTTACGGCGATGATATATTTTCTTACGGTCTCTTTTTACGTCAGAAATAAGACAAAACTTACGAAACGTAAAATTACAGTGCATTGATGGTAAAATAGAGGGGGGTGAAGAATAACTATTCCTCACCCAGGGTGACGAATAGTCAATCCCTATATATATATATATATATATCCTATCTTCGCAGTAAACTGGCCAAACCGTAAAATTACGGTACATAATCGGGCTGTCATGCAATCACGATGTAGGTTGGGCCTGAAACGTGTCCAACAGCTCACGGGCCGGTAGCAGCCCGAAATGAACCTCGGCCCATGATTGTGCAATCAAATCACGGGCTTTTAACAGGCCAAAATTGTCTCGGTCCTTGTTTGGCCCAATCAGATATCGGCTGCGAGCAGGCCGGATGCAAACCGGGCCATAGTTAGGCCCAACTATATGACGGGCTTTTAACAAGCTGAAATTAATACAGTGCCGAAATGTTAAATGGGCCCTTAACAGGCCAAAACTAATATCAAGCGGAATTACTAAGTGGGCCTTTAGCAAGTGGGCCCAAAAGCATAGTGTCCAGTTGACAGGCCGAATCTGATATGGGCCATAATTGAGCCCAAAGCCTCTTAAAGGGGCGGACCTGATCTGGGCCGTAATTTGGCCCAGAACGTGGTAGGCTTTTAACGGGCCGGATCTCATATGTGCCACTATTAGGCCCGGAGCGTGGCAGGCCATTAATGGACCGGATCAAATATGAGCTGGCATTTGGCCCAAAACATGGCAGCCAGTTAATGGGCCGGCCTACTAGGGTCCTCAAAATCTTGTGGGCCTACAGCTGGGGCGGCCCATTAATGTCGGTGAAATCTCGTGGGCCTTTAGCTGGGCCGGCCCATTATGATCTACAAGAATCTTGTGGGCCTTTACCCGGGCCAACCCATTATGGCACACAAAAATCTTGAGGGCCTTTACCTTGGCCGGCCCATTATGGCCCGCAAAATCTTGTGGGCCTTTAGCTAGGCCAGCCCATTATGGTCCGCAAAATCTCATGGGCCTTTAGCTGGGACGGCCCATTATGGTCCGCAAAATCTTGTGGGCCTCAGTTAGGCCGGTCCATTTAAACTTGATGGGCCGGTCCACGTGTCAACATATCATAGGCGCGTCTCGCCCATTGGATGAGTGACACCTGTGCCAACGCGGACCTGACACGTGTGTCCTCCAGCCAATGATGATTTTACACGTGGAAAATCCCCATTGGTCGAGGCTTTTAACGGGTTATCGGATCCAAAACCCGACCCGATAGCTTAACGGCGTTCCGTTACAGTGGATGCCATGTGTCGGTCACCCTTGACGAAAGCACTTCTGTGACGCGCGATTTATCGTCATGGACGTGGACACTTCCGTAATGATAATTTTGGTAATATCATGGAACACTTCTACGACAGCACAGGTATGACTATCTTGATTCTGTCATAAAATCGTCATGGATGTACATGCATGACAGAAAATGCGACCTACTGTGACAAACACGTATCATCATGGAAGTGTATTTTTTTGTAGTGCTTCCTCATCTTATCATTTCACCCCGAACAACAAGCTTGACTTTGAGCTTGTGTCGAATCCGTGATTCTCATAGCCTTTCACTTCATCTTTCCTTTTCTGCTCAGTGGCATCTTCTTAGAGTCTCTCAACAAAATTTGTCTTGATCACCGTCAACACTTTGGCTTCTTTAGAGATGTCAACTGAATTCATGGCTCGAAATACCATCCTTGCCTCTCGATGACTTGTGTCGGCATCAACAACATTCTTGTCTCCCCCCACAACACAAACTTGATCATATTAATTTTGGGAATACATCCTTTTTGACATGTCGATGGATTGCTACTGAGACCGTCGGCCACACCCTCATCTTTTCCCTGCTAAAGTTGTATGACTTATTTTCTAAGTTGTTTCCGATGGATCCTTGGTGTATCCAAAGTCTAACCTTTGCTTGAAAACCATGTCAATGCTATCTCGAAGCCTGTCTGTGGTAATCCGATCTTCAATAAGAACATTTGAAGCACAATACTAAATTTTCTTTATCAATTATCCAAACACCGTTGTATGGGTAATGTTATGTAATTTCTATCCCCTTACCTAAATGGTTTTATACTTCTATCCTGTCATGGATATCATGCTCTGCTTGTCCTTGGGAAGGGTATACCCCCTGAAATATGTGTTTAAACACATTTTCCTTTCCATTGTTCTGATTAATATAATAACCATATTTTCCTTCCATTCTTTTGTTTAACCTTTACGGTAAACTAACTTAACTCAGTAGAGATAATTTCCTGCTTAGGTAAACACCTCAATGTACAACTCTGTCAGTAAAGACCCTGTTACTATTGTTGTTGACATCCGGTAGCCGCCGATGGATGAGAACTTTGCCTATTGGTCCGCCTTGTTCAACGAGCAGGAAAATGATTCTCTTTGTCCTTCGCCCTTGGTACTGATGTTGTTGCTGACATAACCGATAGTCTATCCTCTGACATGCCTTGCTTACATGATTATGCAAGACGTCATCACCCCTTCTACTTCTAACCCACATGGTGGGCTCATAACCCACAGTTCCACAAGATCGGAACCTGACTCCCCTGTATATCCTTTATTCCGAAGTATCATTTGCTCTTGGCTTTGTGTGTTGCCACGGGCCATCATCCGAGAGATGATCTATTCCCGATGCTCCGAACCCCCTTCTCACACTCGGTTCAGGTATCAATGGTTTTCCCATCCGCTTGAAACTTCCTATTGTACCTTCATACTTTGCTCTTGATGTTTTATTAAGTTTCAACTCGAGAGATACTTCTGCCTCATTCCCTGAATTATTCATCAGATAATTAACCCTATAAGAGTCAGTTCTCCCGACGTTACTCTTTACTTCCCCACTTAAATCTCGGGGCAAGATTTCTTGTAGTGGAGGAGATTTGTAACACCCCCAGTGTCATGCTACAGTAACCCTCTGTGATTAAAGCTGTTCATTTTGCTGAACAGAGTGCTTGATCACCCCCAATTCAAATATCATTTGAAATTCCACTTTGTAATAGATTTCAATTTGCAAGTGAGATATGGAGTTGCACCAAAGTTGCTGCAAAGTAGTTCATCATTTGGCCAAAATTCCATAACATTTAATTGTTAAGGAAAACTACATCACCTAAGAGCTAAGATGGACTGTAGCAATTATTACAATGCAATTTCAGTATTTTTAAAGTGCTATTTTATTTGTAAAAAATGCAAATGGATTCCTGTGGCCTCGAAAACTTTTTGTAGCACCGCCTAAAGATGCAAACTATTTAATAGGCTAAGTCCGACATTTTCTCAGCTCTTTTGGTTACCCTAAATAGTCATTTTCTATCTCTGTTTTTCAATAAAAGATAAACAAGGAGAAAGGCAGACCCCCTCCCCTGGGCCTCTCGGTCCAGCTGGCAGCCGCGCACGGCCCACCCCGGCCCAACCGGCCACCCATCTCTCTGGCCTACTAAGGCCGCTGCACCCACCCGACAGAAACCCTAACCCCTACCCCTCACTCTCCCTCGTTCCCTCCCTGCGCCGTCACCCATGGCACACACTCACACACACACACACACACACACATACACGCGCGCGCGCGCGCGCAAAAGCATAGAGGAGGGGCGCCCCCTGTTCGATCTCCTCCTCCCGGCGCCCCCACGCTCGAGGACCGCCATCCCTCCTGAACCCCTCCTTGCCGAGCCCATCTCCCCTAACCCTCCTCTGCTCGATCCAGCCTGGATCGAGGGGGAAGCAACTCCGACGCCGCCGCCACCCGACGCCGCCTCACCGCTGGACTGCCTCGTCATCACCAACTCCTCTCGCCGGCCTCGCCATCCTCCTCTCTCCAACGATGTGAGCGGCCCCCTCTCCTCTCTGCCCCGCTCAGTGCGGCCCTCACCGTCGCCGCTTGCACGTCCACTCGCGCCTGCGCCTGCTTTCGCCCAGGCCTTGCCAGCTCATCACACCGCAGCCACCGCGACCCTGTCCCCTCCCCAGGCCCTCCCTCATCCGGCGACACCGCGTGCACGCGTCCGCGCCGGAGGCCGCGCTCCCGCCGTACTACCCCGGCTGGCCGTGCCCGAGTCCGACGCCTCGCCATCGCGCCCGCTTCCTCCCGTCGGCCCTCGCGCCGCTCGCCGCCTTCCTCTGCCCCTGCCCTTGGCCGCAGCCACGTGACCGCGGCCGCTTCCCCCCCACCGCTCCGTCCAGCGGCTCCGCCGTCACCGACGACCTTGCCCCGCATCCGACGCCGCTCTAGCCGAGCCGCGCCGCACCTGGTGGCCTCGTCCCATGCCCAGGCGGGCTACGCCCACCTGTTTCGCCCGTCGCCCAGTTGGCCCCAATGGGCCACTGAAGGCTGGGCCCGGCCCCCTGTTAAAAAACATAATTAAAGCAAATATTAATTAATTACTTAATTAGAGAATTAACTTAATCTAATTAACCTGCTTAATTAACCTAATTACCTAGTTAGTTAATTAAACCTATAGTTAGTTCAAACAGACAATGACTGAACAGCCCCACACGTTAGGGTTGACCATGGTCAACTATGTTGACTGCTGATGTCATGTTGACGTCATGCTGTTGTAATAATACTCCTTTTTCGAATTAACTTAAAAATTAATATTATTAGTAAATCAATTAAAACTTTGGAAATTAATATAAAATAATCCATAACTCAGAAGAAAAAGTTTTATACATGAAAGTTGCTCAGAACGACGAGACGAATCCGATTACACAGCCTGTTCGTCCGTCACATGCCTCTAGCATAGTAAACATGCAACCTTCCTCCTCCGTTTCGTCTGTCAAAATGCCTAACTTCGGGGAAACATCCCCGGATGTTCCCCCCCTTCGCCGGTATCATGTAGCACCGCGTTAGAACACGTCTAGCTCTGCCTGTTGTCCTGTTATGCTCTTGCTTACTATGTATTTACTGTTTCTTCCCCCTCATCTCTCTAGTTGACCCCGAGATCGTTGTTGATGCCCCTATGATCGACTACATCGACGACGACCTCTTCTTATTGTCTGAGCAACTAGGCAAGCAAACCCCCCTTGAGCATTCCGATATCGCCCATTTCTTTCCCTCTCATGCTTGCATTAGAACTGCTACTGCTTTATGTATGATCGTACTTTGATGCATAGCCTGTTTTTGTTACCTGCCCTTACCTGCTTATCCTAAACTGCTTAGTATAGGTTGGTTAGAGATCCATCAGTGATCCCACCTTGTCCCAGTTGCCCCGCTTTATGTTCGATGACCCGATCAACGTGATCGACGTCCAGGCCCGGACACCGCACATCACTTTCCCCTTTTGTTGCTCGACTCTGCAGAGTTACCATCGAGTGCCAAGGGTGGAACCTCATACATCACTCCTGATGTGATCTCCGTAGTGTAGCTATCCGGTCGTGGTCATCGGGGGTGATTTCCTTCTTAACCACTTTCGATACGGCTCTGTCGTGCAACCCCTCAAGTGTGAACCTCGAGGGTGGATCCTCTTACGTTCACCTTGATGATAACATCGAGTGGAATTAACCGGGGGTGATTCCTCGGGTTCCCCTTTGGTGTTAGACACACAGTTACTATGGTTAGTATGAATTTACACTAAACCATGTTACTAAAGACGGGTCGGCCCTGAGGGGTACCCGCGTGAGCTTAATAGCGAGTGATGTGGAGTCGGGTTAACCTGGAAGGTGCACGCGAGATACTTATGAGGCGTGGCCGGGCATTCTTAGCCCTTGCCGCAAGTACTCGAGACAGGGTGACGGGATCACATCGATCATGAGTCTCTACTCGTTACCGCATGCTCCTAATCCACTACAGTTTGGATATTTGATTTGAGGGGCCTCTGGCCTGATAGCACTAACCATCACGTGGGCATAGTATGGGCGTTCTGCGTCGTATGCATCAGCTGACGCTTAATAGACATTAGCGACTGAGCGGCACGCGCCGGGTTGAACTAGTAAGCACCTGCTGTCGGTGTCAAAACCGGCGGATCTCGGGTAGGGGGTTCCGAACTGTGCATCTAAGGCGGAAGGTAACAGGAGGCAGGGGACACGATGTTTTACCCAGGTTCGGGACCTCTTGATGGAGGTAAAACCCTACGTCCTGCTTGATTAATATTGATGATATGGGTAGCACAAGAGTAGATCTACCACGAGATCAGAGAGGCTAAACCCTAGAAGCTAGCCTATGGTATGATTGTATGTTGTCCTACGAACTAAAACCCTCCGGTTTATATAGACACCGGAGGGGGCTAGGGTTACACAAGGTCGGTTACAAAGGAGGAGATATACATATCCATATTGTCTAGCTTGCCCTCCATGCCAAGTAGAGTCCCATCCGGACACGAGACGAAGTCTTCAATCTTGTATCTTCATAGTCCAACAGCCCGGCCAAAGGATATAGTCTGGTTGTCCGGAGACCCCCTAATCCAGGACTCCCTCAGTAGCCCCCGAACCAGGCTTCAATGATGATGAGTCCGACGCGCAGTATTGTCTTCGGCATTGCAAGGCGGGTTCTTCTCCAATTTCCAAGTGTTTGTAAGCAGTGTGCGGTCCCATAAATGTTCGGACCTCTTGGCTTGTATGCCCAATAAAGTCTATCTCCCACGCGTCGAATGAATACGAGGCGCCAGGGCGTTTTTACATTCGCCCCCCTAGCCAGATAAATAAATTGTCTATTAAAGGGACGGGGATTCTTAGATCCGATCCATACCATCCTCCCCCAGCGAGAATCCATCAGAGCGCGTTTTGGAAAAATCCATTCCAGCATGGCCGACCTTCGCAGCTCCTCCTCCCGCCCCCGTAGCCCTAAGCCCGGTGATTGGGAGAGGTGTTCAGTCCCGCACAGTCGATTAGTCGAACTGCAGACTAAGGGATTTCTCCCTCCAGCGTATATGGTGCCCGTTCGAGCCGGGCTCGCCACCTACAATGGCGGGGAGCAAGCGGAGGGCTTTCCCTGTCCCTCCATGGGGGAACGGGTCTGCCTTGTTCCTTATTTACTAAGGGGACTCGGATTTCCAATTCATCCGTTTCTCCGCGGGCTCCTGGAGTTCTACGGCCTCCAATTACACTATCTCATCCCTGCCTCCATTCTACATATCGCCGGCCATGTTGCTCTCTGCGAGTTGTTCCTGGGCTGCGAGGCTCACTTCGAGCTGTGGAAAAGGCTATTTGGCCTCGTCCCTCGCACATAGAGGGAATCACTTTATCAAGTGGGCGGAGCCGAAATATGGCGCATCGCCGATACCGGATACCTGTCCGATACCCGAAGAAGCCGTCCGAAGACTGACCTTCGGAATGGTTTTATATGGAGGACGTTCCCCTTCCGGACCCTGTTCGGCGGGGTCTTCCACAGTTCAACAATGCTCCTCTGAAGAAGCTCCGAAGATGGCGCCCACGGAGCCCCCAGGCAGAAGACAACAGGGAAGTCCTCTATCCGATGAACCGGATCAAAGCACTGGCTCAATCAGGATTGACAATAATCGAAGTTATGTCGATTTGCATAATGCGGGGAGTGCAGCCACTTCAATATCGTGGGCACCCCTTGTGGTGTTACAACGGGGCGGATGACGCCACCTGCTGCGGGCTTAAGGGTCCGAACAATGCTGCCGCTCTAGCAAAATTCTGTCCGAACTGTTCAAGGGTGAGGAAGAGGAGTTCACCCGCATCAAGCCACAGGATGGATTCTCCATGTACAATCCTCCAAGCTGGGTAAGTTATATTTCCCTGCTCCCATCTTTCCCACATTCTTTGTCGTAAGTATTCACCTTGCCACTTTGCGGTAGGAACTGCGAAAAGCCATAAAGGAGGTCAACAACCCTTCTCAACAACCAGAGGACCCTGACCGGGCCCTCGACTCCGAACTTGAAGAAGATTCGGTTATCTCCGTGGAGCTGATAGACCGACAGTTCTATCAGTTAAGCTGCGATGATGCCATGGTGGCCATTACGGCCGACTATCCCGGACTGGTCCCTGCATCGCAAGTAAGAAAAACCAAAAAAATCCCAACTCCAAAAACTAGGATCCCCTTTTAAACACTTCACCCACCATATACACATGGCATTTTTTTTACAGGGAATGCATTCGGGATGCCCTGCCGAACCCGCAACAACTCGCCAACCAGAGGTGCCGAGGCCGGGTAGGCAAAAAAGGAAGGCGGTCAGGACGGAGACGCCGGTGCAAAGGTATAAAAACCCCGCTCCTTGGTTGCCGTCTTTCTCAAAAGGCAATGACACCCGTGTTTCTTTAATAGAAAAAACGCTCGCCGGAATATGTCCGGCGATGTTGCCGATCACGCCTCCACCAGTCGGGCGCCAGGACCGGACATAGAGGCGGAAGCCGATATGGGGCAGGTGCCGGATAAGCCCCCTACAAAGGATGCAGATAGATTATCCGCTACTAACTCAGAAGTGGAAAGCGCCATGAATCATAGGCGCCGCCAGGCCGTACTCCGTGACGCTTGTTTCCCACCAGAGGCATTTGATGCCTTTAATTCTGGAGAGGCGTACCTCCGTGCTGCTCAAGATGGTCTAGCCAGAGCCACGGATCAGTATGTAAAGGATGTACGGGTGAGTGAATCTGGTGATTTATATGTATCAGTAGCCCCTGAGACTTCAAACAGTTAGTAGAACTGATTTAAGGATCATCTTTGTTGTGCAGGTTCTTACAGAGAAGAATACTAGGCTGTCCCAGGAGCTGGAGGAATGCAAGACCCAACTGCGGGCCGCTGTTGCCGCATTGCAGGAACAGAAAAAGCCTCCCGCTGGTAACATTTACTTTAAAGAATGATGGTTACCATATAGTGTGCGGCGTGGCTGCAGATCTAACAACAGATGTTGCAGATGAATCCGGAGAGAATCTGGAGGTCCAGCATGTTATGCGACAGCTAGAGGCTGGCAAACGCATGCTGACTAAAGTTAGGGGGGAGAAAAACAATCTCCAAGATGCCAATATTAAGCTGAGCATGGAACTAAAAGACGTTCGTGGCCAGCTTGCAGACTCCGAGAAGGAGAATAAGTGGCTTCGGCGCGGCATTTTTAGTAAGTGCTTGAACGAATCCTTTTAAAGGAGTTCGGCGAAGAAGTCGACTAACAACGTTATGTCTGTAGGTATGCTGACGGGTCGTCCCAGGGAGGAAATTCCCGGGTCTGCGGGTGATCTTCTGTCCGAGCTGTCACATCTACACGAACAAGTTCGGCAGGTGATGCAGGGTGTTGCCCAGGCCTTGTGGCCATCCGTCTCCCTGCCAGAGGTTGTTGCCGAGCTTGCGGAAAAGCTTAAGGGAGCACGGCGGCGCTTCCAATTATGGAAGATATCAGCCTGCCAACAGGGTGCCAGTGAAGCCTGGGCCATGGTGAAGATGCGGTATACCAAGGCACACCCAAATCACATGGACGAAGTCGGACCTATGGGGCCTGACGGAAAAGAGATCCCCGTTAGCTTAGTTTACGGGTAGGTAGAATTAGTCGCAAAGTATTCTCAACAGGATTGTAAGCTAGACCGCCTGTTGGATGGTATAGAAGAGGAATTTAGTCAGTCTGCATGACTATGTAATTAAATACATGTATAGTGCCTTCTAGCCGGATTGTAGATCATTTGTCGTTGCGGACCTTTTCGCTTCAACCTCCGAGCCCAATAGTCCGGAGTTTATCCGAATACCCGCTCAGTTATATAAGAACCGGGGTATGCGTGGAGACCGGGCGTAGGGGTCATTAGTGCTTTATCAGACAAGTGCCCAACTAGTTATGTTATATTACTTGGGTAGCAAGAAACATCTTCCAGGGAGAATAGTTCCGTTAAGGGTTCCTTTCCCTGGGTAAGCATGCCCTAAAGTGCATGTCCGGACTGTGATAGGAAACGCAGGAAAAACATCTGGAGGCAGATATGGACAATAAATAAAAATCATCTTTTGTTCACCGACCAAATATTCCCTTAAGAATGCTAGCTTTCGGCTTCACCCAGTCTGAGGTACACATCCGGCTGACCCGGCAGTAACAATCGCAGAGGTGCTCCCCTTATGCCCTAGCCGAATTAACGGGAACGTAGGGCATAAATACAAGATCCAGGCAACCCATCTTGGCCAAACTTAAGTCATATCGATGTATATAATGGTGAAAAAAGGTACATGCGGAAATATAACACATGTGTGGGACATGAGGCCCAGATAAATAATTTAAGCTTCTGTGAAAGAAGCCCCCAGGTATGAAGAGTGCGGCTAGCGCATCTGTAATGTGCAGGCGAGGCACAAGGTGACCCTTAAAGGTCTAGAGAAATAATAAAAGAAAGAAAGAAAGAGAAACAAGATGGATGATGCATATGTGAAAAATGGACAAAGGGAGGGGACTAACTTAGAGTCCGGTGCTAGGCGTAGAATATTCGGAGCCTAGCCGCGTTCCATGGATTCGGCTCGACTCGACTAGTCGATGCGTCCCGCAGTCGGTATGCTCCACCGGTCAGAACTTGGTCAATAATGAAGGGACCTTCCCATTTGGGCTCGAGCTTGTTCTTTTTCTTATCCGGCAGGCGTAGAACTAGTTCACCAACGTTATAAGTTTTGGCCCGTACTTCTCTTCTCTGGTATCTGCGAGCCTATTGCTGATAAAATGCGGAACAGGCTTTGGCTACGTCGCACTCCTCCTCCAGGGTGTCCAGACAGTCCTGTCGATCGAGCTCGGCTTCTCTTTCTTCGTACATGCGCACTCGAGGTGAGTCATGAATTATGTCACAGGGCAAGACTGCCTCTGCGCCGTACACCATAAAGAAGGGTGTATATCCGGTACTACGATTCCGCGTGATCCGTAGCCGCCAGAGTACGGAGTCGAGCTCCTCTACCCAGTGCGCGTTAGACTCTGTTAAGGAACGCACTAATCCGGGTTTAATGTCGCTCATTATAAGACAGTTTGCTCGCTTGACTTGACCGTTGGTTTGTGGGTGATAGACTGAGGGATAATAGAGCTTGATGCCCATTTTGTTGCACCAGAGTTTTACGTCGTCGGCCGTGAAGTTCGTGCCATTATCAGTGATGATGCTGTGGGGGACGCCAAAACAGTGTACAACCCCGGATATGAAGTCTATCACTGGTCCGGATTCGGCTGTTTTAATAGGTTTGGCCTCTATCCATTTGGTGAATTTATCCACCATGACCAATAAGTATTTTTTCTTGTGGGTTCCCCCTTTAAGGGGTCCAACCATGTCAAGCCCCAAGACCGCAAAGGGCCATGTAATGGGGATTGTTCGGAGGGCGGTGGGTGGCATGTGGCTTTGATTTGCAAAGAGCTGGCAACCGGCGCAGCGTTGGACCAAGTCTTGTGCATCTGCCCGGGCCGTTGGCCAATAGAATCCTGTACGGAGGGCCTTGCTTACAAGAGCTCGAGCTGCGGCGTGATGACTGCCGAGTCCGGCGTGAATTTCTGCCAAAAGATTCCGCCCTTCCTCTTCGAAGATGCACCTTTGAAGGACTCCGGTAGTGCTTTTTTTGTACAATTCTCCCTCATGGACCCTGTAGGCCTTGGATCTCCGCACTATGCAGCGTGCCTCATTTTGGTCCTCCGGAAGTTCTTGTCTAGTTAGGTAGGCCAAGAATGGTTCTATCCACGGGGCAATAATCGCCATTATTTTGTGGGCTGAAGGTGTTATTTCGGTGGCGGAGCCTCCGATTGTGTCAGAGAGTTCGGTATCGGGTATTTTGGCCGGGTCCAGACTATTGTTACCAGTGTCCCCTTCCCATACTACGGATGGCTTGAACAGCCTTTCCAAAAATATGTTGGGGGGGACCGCATCACGTTTTGCGCCGATGCAGGCGAGGATATCTGCCGCCTGATTATTTTCCCGAGCCACATGGTGAAATTCGAGCCCCTCAAAACGAGCTGACATTTTTAGGAT
Source organism: Triticum monococcum (assembly GCA_034509565.1). Lineage (NCBI taxonomy): Eukaryota > Viridiplantae > Streptophyta > Magnoliopsida > Poales > Poaceae > Triticum > Triticum monococcum. The sequence goes on along the minus strand of CM067845.1, from coordinate 355,121,977 downwards.
GGCGTTTCAATAGGCCGCCATTTTCGGATCCTTGGCATCAAAGTCTCCATTTATTTGGGATATTGTGAGGTTTCAATCCCCATGCACCTTCAGGCGTTGAGTGCCCATGGAGACTGCCATCCGAAGACCATGCAACAGAGCTTCGTATTCGGCTGCATTATTGGAGTCTGTATACAATATTTGCAATACGTACTGAACGGTATCTCCGGTTGGGGACGTCAGGACGACGCCAGCCCCTAGACTAGTCAGCATTTTAGAACCGTCGAAGTGCATGATCCAATTGGAGTATGCGCCGTACTCTTTAGAGAGTTCAGCCTCCGTCCATTCAGCGACGAAGCCGGCCAATACTTGTGACTTAATGGCTCGTAGAGGTTTGTATGTTATGTCAAACGGGAGGAGCTCAATGGCCCATTTGGAAATCTGGCCCGTAGCGTCGCGGTTGTTTATAATATCATTAAGTGGCACTTCCGAGGCTACTGTAATCGAACACTCTTGAAAGTAGTGTCGCAGCTTCCGTGATGCCATGAATACCGCATATGCTATCTTTTGGTAATGCAGGTACCGTGATTTGCATGGAGTGAGGACAGTGGATACATAGTATACCGGCTTCTAAAGAGGGAACTTATGTCCGTCCGCTTCCCGTTCGACAACGAGCACCGCGCTTACAACTTGATGAGTTGCCGCAATGTACAACAACATTGGTTCGCCAATGTTTGGCGCGGCCAGGATTGGGTTGGTTGCCAAGATGGCCTTTATTTCTTCCAATCTGGCTGTGGCCGCGTCCGTCCACTTGAAGTGTTCGGTGCGCCGAAGGAGGCGATAAAGGGGTAAAGCCTTTTCTCCTAAGCGGGAGATAAAGCGGCTTAAAGCCGCCACGCATCCAGCCAACTTCTGGATTTGTTTGAGGTCTGTTGGGGTAGCCAGCTATGACAAAGCTCAGATTTTAGCCGGATTAGCTTCAATACCTCTACTGCAGACAATGAAACCCAGGAGCTTTCCGGCTGGTACGCCGAAGACACATTTTTCTGGATTGAGCTTGATGTCGTATGTTCGGAGGTTGTCGAATGTGAGACTCAAGTCATCTATCAGAGAGTCGACGTGTTTGGCTACTGCTACTGCTGCTGCTGCTCCTCCTCCTCCTCCTCCTGCTGCTGCTGCTACTGCTACTGCTACTGCTACCCCGAGGGAGCAGTAGCAGGAGCAGTAGCAGTAGCAGTAGGCCTTGCGACCAGATGACGGACCCCAGGAGCCAGACGACGCCACTGATGACTACTACTACCCCGAGGGTGCCTACTACTATGTGACGGTCGCTGATGACTTGGAGTAGTTAGGAGGCTCCCAGGCAGGAGGCCTTGCCTTTTTGGTCAATGTTGCTTTTGTGCTAGCCTTCTTAAGGCAAACTTGTTTAACTTATGCCTGTACTCAGATATTGTTGCTTCCGCCGATTCTTGTGTATTCGAGCCCCCGAGGCCCCTGGCTTGTAATATAAAGCTTGTATTATTTTAAATTGTGTCTAGAGTTGTGTTGTGATATCTTCCCGTGAGTCCTTGATCTTGATCGTACACATTTGCGTGTATGATTAGTGTACGATTGAATCGAGGGCGTCACAATCGGTGCCCATAGCACCAACTCACGCGAGGAGTCCGCGGCGTGGATTCCTGGGGCGATGGCGGAGGTCGCCGAGGCGGGGCGACCCCGAGCGCGGCGCCGGCGGTGCTGCTTGTCACCCTGCCCGCCTGAGCCCTCGGCTTGGGCGTACAGGGGAAGCGAATACCCTGGAGGAGGCCGCTCGCACCAAGGCCTCGCCACCACCTGCATCGCCGCTTCTTCATGGCGGTGGATCGACCTCTTCTTCGGCGGGAGTTGCTCCAGGACATCCCGGGGGGCTTTCCCCTTTTCTTCAGTGGAGAACCTTCTGATAGGCGCCATTCATGCTAGTAGTGGAGCAAGGAAGAAGAAGCAGCAAGCGAGGAAGAGATGGGCGACGGGGGCTCCGCCCCCACCCCGTTTATAGCAAGAGAAGGCCATCCGGCACCTCCCACGACCACAGGTAATGATGGTTTCCCTTGCATATCGTAGGGACTCGTCAAGTCGTGCAGTCGCCGAGGCAGCCTGGGGAAGCGGAGACGCCCACGTCCAATCAACCACCACGCATCAATCGAGGCCGCAGGCTTTTGGGGCCCGCGGCGCTCCGTGCTTGGCCCTTGGCTTCGCCGCGAAGTCAAGCCCAAGCACACCTTGGGCCCGGGGCTACTGTCGACGTCCAGGGAACGGGGGTCCCCAGACTTGCCTGCCTACGGCCCGCTGCGTGGCTGAGCCAGCAGGCCGTATGGCCCATCTTCATCAACAAGGCATCCAAGACCCTCGCGAGGGGCCAAGCCTCGCGAGGAGGACGACACGAGACCTCCTCTGGAGCGGCCTAGTCAGGAAGACTCACGAGGAGCGGAGATATCAAGGCGAGGCAAACCTCACTAGGCTCTCGTGACGTGAGCCATGACGATCGACACCAGGCGGGCGCCAGCACACACAGCGTCCTTGTTTCCTCTTTGTTTCCAAGGAAACTAGCACAGGCGAGGAGTACCGAGGCATCCGGCAAAGGTTGCCATTTTGGTGCAACAAGACCAAGACCAGAAGGACGACAAGACGGAGGTCATCATGGATTCCAAGATGGCGTCACCACCAGAGCCTTTCGCAGGCGCAGACCACCTTTTATCAGGATAGCTTGTACTAGCTGTCCCCCTTCAAATTAGTCAGCCGTTGTTGGCTCCCTTCCCGCTCAACATTTGGGAAGAGGACCAGGGCCTCTATAAGTAGGGCTAGCCACCACCATAGAAAAGGAGGCCGAGGAGACGGCATCTTAGATCACTCTCTCACCCACACAAGTGAGCCACACACAAGAACACCTAAATCTCAGGAGGTTGTTCTTCCCCTTGTATTGTTCATCATCAGCCCAAGAGGCAATCCACCACCACACTGGAGTAGGGTGTTACACCACAACGGTGGCCCGAACCAGTATAAATCCCGTGTCTTTCTATGTTGCGAGTTCATCGAGTTCGTCCGCGAGATCTTAGTGAGCTAGGGCATAGATCGGTGGGAGGAAAAGACTTCACGCGCACCCCAGTGTTCGAACCTTAAGGGTTTGCCAGAACCCCACATCCGACAAGCGCACTTTCCTATTTCAAATCCATATTAGCACTGATACTAAACTATTTAGATGAATCATCAGGAACAAAATCGACCAACTTAGTGTCATCTACCGACTTGAACTTCAACAGAGGGTCATGCTATGTGGTTGGCTTCTTGAAAGGCGTCATATCCGCCGGGTCAACATTATCTTGTAAAATTTCAGCTCCTCTGTTGCACAAACAGACTCAACATAGGCATCATCGCCCTCTTCACATTCCAAAGCTAACTTCCGGTTCCCATGTATTGTGATAGTACCCTTATAACCTGGCATCTTAAGCTGCAGATAAACATAACAAGGCCTCACCATGAACTTAGCATAAGCCGGCCGCCCAAACAAAGCATGATAAGGGCTCTTGATCTTAACCACCTCAAAGGTCAATGTCTCAACTTTGGAATTGTGGTCATCACCGAAATCCACTTCCAAAGTTATCTTGTCCACTGGATATGCCGACTTACCGGGCACCACACCATGAAAAACAGTGTTAGACGGCTTAAGATCCTTGTCAGTCAAACTCATACGACGAAAAGTTTTGTAGTAAAGGATATTAATGATGATGCCTCCATCCATGAGCACCTTAGTGAACTTGTAGCCTCCAACCTAAGGCGCAACCACTAAAGCCAGGAGACCCGAATTGTCAACACGGGGCGGGTGATCCTCACGGCTCCAAAGAATAGGATGTTTAGACCATCGCAAGTAATGGGGAATCGCCGGCTCAACTACATTCACTGCCCTTTTATGAATCTCCTGGTCTCATTTACATAAACTCGTGGTGAACACATGATACTGTCCATTGTTCAACTGCTTCAGATTACTCTAATAACTAGATTACTGCTGATTCCCTTAACTAGACTGCTGATTAAAACCACCTTGATTGCCTTGGCCCTGGAAACCAGAATTTGAGCCGCCGCCACCGAAACCAGGTTCGTGAGAGCCGGACCCTGAGCCACAATTTGGGCCATGATTGTTCTAGGAAAAATTGGAATTCCTATACTCCCTCATGATGAAGCAATCCTTCCACAGATAATTGGCCGGCTTCTCATGCGTACCATGCTTTGGGCAAGGCTGGTTCATCATAGCTTCAAGGTTGAACTTTGGCCCTCCAAGCCGGGGCGACTTTCCCTTGCGACACTGATTATTATTCTGCGTATTGGTGTTAGCCACAAAATCTAAATTGCCATCAGCTTTGCGCTTACCTTTGCCACTTAGACCTGCCGTATTATGTCGCTGCCCCTTCATATTGCCGCTCTTCTTCCCCTTACCCGCCTTCTCATCATCAGAGTAGGGGTCTTTGGTACTATCAGAGTCGGCATACTTGATGCGAGCCACCATAAGCTCTCCCATATCATTGCAGTGATGTTTAGGCCACCCCAATTTCTGCTTAAGGGGAAGGAAACGACAATTCTTCTCCAACATCAGGACCGTTGAACCGACGTTGATACTGTCGGATGAGTGTATAACAGCTGAGATCCGGCACACCCAATTGGTTGTTGACTCGCCCTTTCCTTGGACACAAGAATCCAAATCCAGGATCGACAGAGGCTGCTTGCACGTGTCTTTAAAATTTTGGATGAAATGGGCTTTCCACTCTGCCCATGATCTAATGGTGTTAGCGGGTAGCCCTTTCAACCAAGTATGAGCCGGCCCATCCAACATCATGGTGAAATACTTAGCACATGCAACATCACTAACATCCAACATCTCCATGGCCATCTCATAACTCTCAATCCACGCCTCTGGAGGCTGGTCCACCGTATAATTAGGCACCTTACGAGGGCCCTTGAAATCCTTAGGAAAACGCTCATTGCGCAGAGCCGACACTAAACATGGCACACCCAATGTTCTAGATGTCACTCCTGCCTCCATAGATGTTGACGGATAAACCAGAGATTGCTATTGAGCTGCTAGCTGAGCCACCAGCTCGGCCTCCCAACGCACCCTGCCCTGATCCACCAAAGTCTGAGAATCAACACCACCATGCACCGGGTCATGCCTACGAGGTTGGTTATGGTGCTGTTCATTGCTTGAAACTGCTGGCGAGTCAATGTGCCTGCTATAACTCCGGCTTGGCTGAGGGGTTGAGTGAATCTGTTCACGGCTATACGAATAAGCCGCTTGTTGAGCCACAACTGTCTGAAGAAGTTCTCCGGCCCTCCATGTCTCTATCGCAGCTGGAGACTCGCCTTCAACTAGAAGAGCCGCCATCATGACGCCGCAGCAATCATGTTATCCAAAGGGTTAGAATAATGACCTGGAGGTGTTGGAACTTGCTAAGGCGGAGCCACATTGAAACGAGGCGGATCCACAGTATGCGGCTAAACCGGTGCTCTAGTCACGGGAGGCTCAACCGCCCGGTTCACCACGGGCGGATCACTGGTCCCTGCCCTGGCGTGTTAAAAAGGTTTCTCGCATCATACTCCAGAGGTAAGCGACTCTGGTCTCATCTTCTCATGATGGCATTTGAAGCATTTTGATCCAGGGTAAGCCGGAACGACTCCACCTAAATCCGTTGTGCCTGAGAATCCAAAGCAGCTCACTCAGTGGCCATCCTAGTGTTCTCAGCCGCCAGCTCTTCCTTGGCTTGAGCTATCTCATCTTGTAACTTCGCAACATCCACCTTATGCTGTTCTTGAGTGTCCGGGGTCACCTCCACCCCCATCAAAGTCGCCAAAGCCTCCAACAACTCTATCAGAATCTGAGCCGGCGGGCGCATAGGACCGCTAGTACCAGCCATCGCCGCGACCGTTGAGCTGGAGGTCATAGCCGCGACAGTCGTTGAGCTAAGCGCTGGCTGTATACTGGACATGAAGATCGCAACCCTATTTGGTGACTCATAGGGGTCCGGAATACTGTCACCATCGGAACAGCCGCCAAGCTGGTCGTCTTGCAGTTGACACATTGAATTGGTTTCGCCGGTTGACGATTCACCATCCGAGTAGATGGTCGGTTCACCATCAGACACAGATCCTTCCTCAACGTCCACCCCATGGATGAAACCAACAAAGGCACGCTTTATAGCAGCTTGAGCCTTGGCGGGTTGTGCATGCTGAACCATCTCGATGATGTCGGTGCAGATGTCTGGCTCAGGGCCTGATTCACTGATCTTGTTGATGAAAACGTGGATTCCGCCGAAGGGGACCCGGTACCCGTACTCGATTGAGCCGGCCTCGGGGCCCCAGCCAGCATCGTCGATGTAGAGCTTTCCGCGACGACTCTTTGTCATCCGGCCCACAACGTATCCCTTTATCCCTGTGAAGTTTCCCTTCAAGAACTCGAAACCACCGTGCGCTGGCCCCATGGTGGGCACCAACTATCGTGGACTTGACACGACATATGTCCTAGCGCAAGGACTTCGTCATGGAGCCATCGCAACTAGGTTAGCTTGAAGGGGTTAAACGGGACAAAGGGCACAGAGAGTTTACCCAGGTTTGGCCCCTCTCAATGAGGTAAAAGCCAACTCCTACTTTGTGTTGTATTTCTAGGGTTTCGATTACCAGGGAGCGAATACGCTTGACCTATCTCTCGATTGTTTGTTCCTCGAATCAACCCGCCGGCGGGTCACCCCTTTATATACACATGTTGATGCCCAATGGCTTACAGAGTCCGGCCGGCTCATACACAACGTGTTCGGCTCGGTGACTAACTAAGCTCGCCTTACAATACAAGTCATACATGTGGCGGTTCATCCTCTTGGGCCTCAAGTCGCCTCTGGGTCTTGGACCATCAATGGGCTTGCTATGACCTGCCATCTTCATTGATAAGTCACCAGTGGTATGACCCGGCCCCTCCTGGGTGGTTCATACCCAGCAGTTATATCCCCAACACTCCCCAAGATGGGAGAGTTGTTGATGATGATGATGATGACGATGATCTCCCCCTCCGGGAGGGAAGTTCCCTCGGTGGAATCGCTCTACCGGAGGGCAAAAGTGCTCCTGCCCAAGTTCCGCCTCGAGACGGTGGCGCTTCGTCCCGAAAGTCATCTCCTTTTTTTTCTACATCAAAATGACGTATATATCAAAAGAGGGGCACCGGAGGTTGCCGAGGAGGGCACAACCAACCAGGGCGTGCCCAGGTGGGTTGTGCCCACCTGGTGGGCCCCCTCTGGTACTTATTTGCTCCAATAATTCTTATATATTCCATAAAATTTCTCCGTGAAGTTTCAACTCATTTGGAGTTGTGCATAATAGGTAGCCTGACGTAGCTTTTTCAGATCCAGAATTCCAGTTGCCGGTATTCTCCCTCTTTGTGTGAACCTTGCATATTATGAGAGAAAAGGCATTAGAATTACTCCAAAAAGCATTATGATGCATAAAAAAAATATAAATAACAATAGGTAAACATGATGTAAAATGGACGTATCAGTGCCCTCCTCGGCCCACTTCCGGTGCCCCTCTTCTTGTATATAAGTCATTTTGACCTAGAAAACAATAAGGAGAGGACTTTCAGGACGAAGCACCGCAGTCTCGAGGCGGAACATGGGCAGGAGCACTTTTGCCCTCTGGCGGAGCGATTCTGCCGGGGGAACTTCCCTCCCGGAGGGGGAAATCATCTCATCATCATCACCAACAACTCTTCCATCTTGGGGAGGGCAATCTCCATCAACATTTTCAACAACACCATCTCCTCTCAAACCCTAGTTCATCTCTTGTGTTCAATTTTTGTACCAGAACCTTAGATTGGTGCTTGTGGGTGACTAGTAGTGTTGATTACATCTTGTAGTTGATTACTATATGGTTTATTTGGTGGAAGATTATAAGTTCAGATGCATTATGCTATTTAATACCCCTCTGATCTTGAGTATGATTATCATTTGTGAGTAGTTACTTTCGTTCTTGAGGTCACGGGAGAAATCTTGTTGCAATTAATCATGTGAATTTGATATGTGTTCGATATTTTGATGGTATGTATGTTGCGATTCCCTTAGTGGTGTGATGTGAACATTGACTACATGGCACTTCACCTTATTAGGGCCTAAGGGAATGCATTGTGGAGTAGTTATTAGATGATGGGTTGCGAGAGTGACAAAAACTTAAACTCTAGTTTATGTGCTACTTCGTAAGGGACTGATTTGGATCCAAAAGTTTAATGCTATGGTTAGTGTCGGTGTCAAAACCGGTGGATCTCGGGTAGGGGGTCCCGAACTGTGCGACTCAGGCGGATGGTAACAGGAGGCAGGGGACATGATGTTTTACCCAGGTTCGGGCCCTCTTGATGGAGGTAAAACCCTACGTCCTGCTTGATTATTCTTGATAATATGAGTAGTACAAGAGTTGATCTACCACGAGAGCGGAGAGGCTAAACCCTAGAAGCTAGCCTATGGTATGATTGTATGTTGTCCTATGGACTAAAACCCTCTAGTTTATATAGACACCGGAAGGGGCTAGGGTTACACAAGGTCGGTTACAAAGGAGGAGATATACATATCCGTATTGCCTAGCTTGCCTTCCACGCCAAGTAGAGTTCCATCCGGACACGGGACGAAGTCTTCAATCTTGTATCTTCATAGTCCAAAAGTCCGGCCAAAGGATACAATTCGGCTGTCCGGATACCCCCTAATCCAGGACTCCCTCAGTAGCCCCCGAACCAGGCTTCAATGACGATGAGTCCGGCACGCAGTATTGTCTTCGACATTGCAAGGCGGGTTCTGTTCCAAATTTCGAACGTTTGATAAGCAGTGTCCGGCCCCATAAATGTTGGACCTCTTGGCTTCTGCGCCCAATAAGGGCTATCTTCCACGCGTCGAATGAATATGAGGAGCCACGGCATTTTTACATTTGCCCCCCTAGCTAGATAAATAAATTGTCTATTAAAGGGATGGGGATTCTTAGATCCGATCCATATCATCCTCCCCCCGCGAGAATTCATCGGAGCGTGCTTCGGAAAAATCCACTCCAGCATGGCCGACCTCCGCAGCTCCTCCTCCCGCCCCCGTAGCCTTAAGCCCGGTGATTGGGAGAGGTGTTCCATCCCACACAGTCGATTAGTTGAACTGCAGACTAATGGATTTCTCCCTCCAGCGTATATGGTTCCCGTCCGAGCCGGGCTCGCCACCTACAATGGCAGGGAGCAAGCGGAGAGCTTCCCCAGCCCCTCTATGAGGGAGCGGGTATGCCTTGTTCCTTACTTATTAAGGGGACTCGGATTTCCAATTCATCCGTTCCTCCGCGGGCTCCTGGAGTTTTACGGCCTCCAACTGCATAATTTCACTCCTGCTTCCATATTATACATCGCCGGCTATGTTGCCCTCTGCGAGTTATTCCCGAGCTGCGAGGCTCATTTCGAGCTGTGGAAAAGGTTATTTTGTCTTGTCCCCCGTACACAAGAGGGGGTCACTTTATCAAGTGGGCGGAGCCGAAATATGGCTCATCGCTGAAACCGGATACCTGTCCGGTACCTCGAAGAAGACGTCCGAGGACTGGCCTTCGGAGTGGTTTTATATGGAGGACGTCCCCCTTCCGGACCCTGTTCGGCAGGGTCTTCCCAAGTTCAACAATGCTCCTCTGAAGAAACGCCAAAGCTGGCACCCATAGAGCCCCTAGGAGGAAGACAACGGAGAAGTCCTTTACCTAATGAACCGGATTAAAGTGCTGGCTCAATCAGGATTGGCAATAATGGAGGTTATGTCAATATGCATAATGCAGGGAGTGCAACCACTTCAATATTGAGGGCACCCCCTGTGGTCTTTTAACGGGGAAGACGATGCCACCCGTTGCGGGCGTAAGGGCCCGGAAAACGCTGCTGCTTTAGCAAAAATCCTGTTCGAGCTATTCAAGGGAGAGGAAGAGGAGTTCGTCCGCATCAAGCCACGGGATGGATTCTCCATGTACAACCCTCTAAGCTGGGTGAGTTATATCGCCTTACTCCCATTCTTCCCACATTCTTTGTCATGGGTACTCACCTTGTCATTTTACGGCAGGAACTGCGAAAAGCCATAATGGAGGTCAACAGCCCGTCCCCACAACCAGAGGACTCCGACCGGGTCCTCGGTCCCGGACTCGAAGAAGATCCGGACATATTCGTGGAGCTGATAGACCGACAGTTCTATCAATTGAGGTGTGACGGCGCCATGGTGGCTGTCGGTGTCAAAACCGGCGGATCTCGGGTAGGGGGTCCCAAACTGTGCGTCTAGACCAGACGGTAACAGGAGACTGCGGACACTTTGTTTTACCCAGGTTCGGGCCCTCTCGATGGAGGTAAAACCCTACTCCTGCTTGATTAATATTGATGATATGGGTAGTACAAGAGTAGATCTACCACGAGATCAAGGAGGCTAAACCCTAGAAGCTAGCCTATGGTATGATTGTTGTGTATGGAGTTGATTCTGTCCTACGGACTACAACCCTCCGGTTTATATAGACACCGGATAGGGTTAGGGTTACATAGAGTCGGTTACAATGGTAGGAGATCTTGAATATCCGCATCGCCAAGCTTGCCTTCCATGCCAAGGAAAGTCCCCTCCAGACACGGGACGAAGTCTTCAATCTTGTATCTTCATAGTCCTGGAGTCCGGCTGAAGGTATAGTCCGGCTACCCGAACACCCCCTAATCCAGGACTCCCTCAGTAGCCCCTGAACCAGGCTTCAATGACGACGAGTCCGGCGCGCAGATTGTTCGGCATTGCAAGGCGGGTTCTTCTCCAAATCTTGTGTACCTGTAGGAATAATGTCCGATTTTTGTAATGTAGCGCTCCTCGGCTTCCACGTCCAATAATGGCCGTCTTCCACGTGTCAAACGAATGCGAAAAGCCAGGGCATTTTTTACACCCACACCCCTGGCCGTATAAACGAGCCGCCTATTTAACGGGATGGGGATTTAGGTCCAAACCACATCTCTTCCCTTCCGCGAGTTATCATCAGAGCGCTTCCAGCAAAGTTCCATTCCAACATGGCCAGCCGTCCCAGCTCCTCCTCTCGCCCTTCCAGCCCTAAACCTGGAGACTGGGAGAGGTGCTCCATCCTGCACAGCGAGCTAGTGTCACTTCAGGCCAAGGGATTTCTCCCTCGGGCCTACATGGTCCCGTTCTGAGCCGGACTCGCCACCTATAACGGTGGAGAGCAAGCAGAGAGCACCCCCAATCCCTCTAAAGTAGAGCGGGTGTGCCTCGTTCCCTATCTCATAAGGGGACTGGGATTCCCAATTCATCCATTTCTTCGCGGGCTTCTGGAGTTCTACGGCCTCCAGCTGCACAGTCTCACGCCCGCCTCCCTATTGCATATTGCGGGTTTTGTCGCCCTTTGCGAGTTATTTTTAGGCGTTGAGGCTCATTTCGCGCTATGGAAGAGGTTATTCTGCCTGGTGCCCCATTCTCAAAAGGGTTCCATATACCAAGTGGGCGGAGACGAAGTATGGCGCATCGCCGGGACCGGATACCTATCTGGAACCCCAAAGGAAGCATCCGAGGACTGGTCCTCGAAATGGTTTTACATAGATGACGTCCCCCTACCGGACCCTATCCGGGTCGGTCTCCCTGAGTTCAACAGTGCTCCATTGAAGAAGCGCTTGAGCTGGCGTGCGCGGAGCTCTCAGAGAGAAAGCGACAGAGATGTCCTTTACCTGATGGGCCGAATAAGATTGTTGGCTCATTCCGGACTAACCATGATTGGAGTCATGGCTGCATGCATTATGCGGGGGGTGCAGCCGCTTCAATATAGAGGCCACCCAATGTGGGAATTCAAAGGGCCGGACTCAGCCGCAGCTCTCGAAAAGATCTTATCCTATCTGTACAAGGGCGAAAAGGAGGAATTCCTCCGCGTCAACCCGCAGGCCGGATTTAGTATGTACGATCCTCCAAGTTGGGTAAGTGAACAATTGCGCTTGCCCGTCTGTTTGATACTCCCGTGGTTAGATAGGTAGTCTAACGACTTCACTGCAGGAATTGCGACAGGAGGTAAAGAATATAAGCAGCCACCCTCCACAGCCCGAGGACCCAGAACGGTCCCTCGATCCGGACTTCGAAGAGGATCCAGACATATCGGTGGAGCTTATCGACGGGGTGTTTTATCAGCTAAGCAAGGATAATACCTTGGTAGCCATCACGGCTGATTACCCAGGGTTAATCCCGGCCTCCCAGGTGACGGAAACCGGAGTCTCACTCCCTTGAGAGGGATTCCACTCTAGCGTATTTCGGTGTTTCTGACGTCAACCGTGTTTTGCAGGGGAGATTTTCGAGGCAGGAAGCCGAACCTACGACGACCAGCCAACGAGGGGCCGCAGAGCCCCGTAGGGCAAAAAGGAATGAAGTCCGGACTGAAATGCCGGCGCAAAGGTATAATGCACCCTCTGTTTCCCTGGAGTTATTCTATCAAGGAATATTAACGTTCGTGCTATCTTCAGGACGAAGAGACCTCGCCGGACTACATCCGGAGAAGTTGCCAACCGCGCCTCCACCAGCCAGGCTCCAACGTCTGGCCAGGAAGCGGAGGCGAGTACAAGGCGCGCACCGGACGTTCCTCCGACAGAGGATGCGGACAGGCTGTCCGCCACAAATTCAGAAGTGGAGAGTGCCATGAACCACAGGCGTCACCGGACAATTCTACATGACGCTTGTTTCTCCCGAGAGGCTTTAGATGCCTTTAATTCGGGAGATGCATACCTTCGTGCTGCTCAAACTGGTTTAGCCAGAGCCACGGAGCAGTATGTGAAAGACATACGGGTAAGAAAATTTTGGTTAATTATATATATATATATATGCCAGTAGCCCCCGAGACTTGAAACAGTTAGAGCAACTGATTTAAGGATCATTTAATATGCATGTTCTTACAGAGGAGAATACTGTACTGTCCCAGGAGCTGGAAAAGTGCAAGGCCCAACTAGAGGCCACACTAGCCGCAACAGGGGAGCCCAAAGGGACCCCCTCAGGTAGAATATACTTCGAAAGATTAGTATTGTGTGGTGTGGGTGTAAATCTGACAAATCAAATTGCAGATGGCGCCGGACTCAATCCAGACAAGCAACAACTCTTACGCCAGCTAAAGGCCGGTGAGAGTATGTTGACGAGGGTGAGGCGAGAGAAGAATGATCTTCAGGATGCCAACACCAAGCTGGATGTCAAACTTAAAGATGTTCGTGGCCAGCTTTTGGACTCCACGAAGGAGAATCAGCGGCTTTGATGCGGCATTTTTAGTAAGTGCTTGAACGAACTTTGAAAAAAGTTCGGCAAGGAAGTCGACTAACAGAGTAATGTCTGTAGGTATGCTCACAGGTCGTTCTGCAGAGGAGATGCCCGGTTCTACGGGTGACCTTCTTCCCGAACTCATGCAACTGCACGAGCGAGTTCGGTAGGCGATGTGAGGCGTTGCCCGAGCCTTATGGCCTGCCCACTCCGTGCCCAAGGGCCTTGGAGAGCTTGCGGAGAAGTTGAAGGGAGCTCGGCGGCGCTTTCATTTGTGGAAGATATCGGCCTGCCGACAAGGTGCTCGGGAAGCCTGGGCCATGGTGAAGACCCGTTTTACGAAGTCTGACCCAAACCACATGGCTGAGGTTGGACCAGTGGGGCCTGATGGGAAGGAGATCCCTGTGAGCTTAGTATACGGCCAAGTAGAGTTGGCCGCGAAGTATTCCCAGCAAGACTGTAAATTAGACAGCCTGTTAGATCGTATAGAAGAGGAATACAATCAGTTAGAATGACTATGTAATTTTGAATTGACATGTGTAATGCCTTCTAGCCGGATTGTAGATCGTTTGTCGTTGCCGACCTTTCCGCTTCAACCTCGGGACCTGACGGTCCGGAGTGTGTCCGAATACCATAGCGGTTATATAAGAACCGTGGTATGCGTGGAGACCAGGCATAGGGGTCATTAGTGCTTTATCAGACAAGTGCCCGACTAGTTATGTTATATTACATGGTTAGTAAGAAACATCTTCCAGAGAGAATAGTTCCGTTAGGGGTTCCTTTCGCTGGGAGGCATGCCCTAAAGTGCATGTCCGGACTGCGTAAAAGGACACAGAAAAAGGCATCTGGGGGCGCATAAAATGGGTAAAAGATCATCTTTTGTCTCACCGACCGAATATTCCCTTAAGAACGCTAGCTTTCGGCTTCACCCAGTTTGAGGTACACATCCGGCTGACCCGGCAGTAACAATCGCAGAGGTGCTCCCTTTACCTCCTAGCCGAACAATCGGGAATGTAGGGGTAAGCACAGGAGCCAGGCAACCCAGCTTGGCCAAAACTTAAGTCATATCGATGCATATAATGGTGATGAAAAAGGTACATGCGGAAGTTTGACGCATGCGTTGGGCATGAAGCCTGTATAAATAACCTTCTGTTAAAGAAGCCCCCAGGTTTAATGAGCGCGAGTGGCGCGGCACTAGATAAGCCTTTACAGGCTGTAAAAGAAAATAGGGGAAGGAGAGAAATGTAAGACAGAAAAATACAAAAAATGGACAGAGGAAGGAGACGAACATAGAGTCCGGCGCTAGGCATAGAATCTTCGGAGAGGGGTGGCGTTCCACGGGTTCGGCTCGAGTCGCTTATCCAACGCATCTCGCAGGCGGTACGCCCCGCCAGTCAGGACTTGGTCGATTATAAATGGACCTTCCCACTTGGGCTTGAGTTTGTCCTTTTTCTTATCCGGCAGGCATAGAACGAGTTCGCCAACATTGTAGTTTTTGGCCCGTACTTCTCTGCTTTGATATCTTCGGGCTTGTTGTTGATAAAATGCGGAACGGGCTTTTGCCACATCACGCTCCTCCTCCAAGGCGTCCAAGTTGTCCTGCCGATCAAGCTCGGCTTCTCTTTCTTCGTACATGCGCACTCTAGGTGAGTCATGAATTATATCACAGGGCAGAACTGCCTCTGCGCCGTACACCATAAAAAATGGTGTGTATCTGGTGGTGCGATTTGGCGTGGCCCGCAGTCCCCAGAGTACGGAGTCGAGCTCCTCTACCCAGTGCGTATTAGATTCCTTAAGGGACCGCACTAATCTGGGTTTGATGCCGCTCATAATAAGACCGTTTGCACGTTCGACCTGGCCGTTGGTTTGTGGGTGATAGACGGAAGCATAATCGAGCTTGATGCCCATGTTTTTGCACCAGAGTTTTACCTTGTCTGCGGTAAAGTTCGTGCCGTTATCAGTTATGATGCTGTGGGGGACGCCATAACGGTGTACAACCCCGGATATGAAGTCTATCACAGGTCCGGATTCGGCCGTTTTAACAGGCTTGGCATCTATCCATTTGGTGAATTTATTCACCATGACCAGTAAGTATTTCTTTTTATCGGTCCCGCCTTTAAGAGGTCCGACCATGTCAAGCCCCCAGACCGCAAAAGGCCAGGTGATTGGTATAGTTTGGAATGCGGTGGGTGGCATATGGTTTTGGTTGGCAAAAAGTTGGCAACCAACGCATCGTTGGACTAAGTCCTGAGCGTCTTCCCGGGCCGTCGGCCAATAAAAGCCTGTACGGAGAGCCTTGCTAACAAGGGACCGAGCAGCGGCGTGGTGACCACCGAGTCCGGCGTGGATTTCAGCCAGAAGGTTCCGCCCTTCCTCTTCGGAGATGCACCTTTGAAGGACTCCGGTAGTGCTTTTCTTATAAAGCTCTCCCTCATGGACTCTGTAGGCTTTAGATCGCCGCATGATGCAGCGGGCCTCGTTTTGATCCTCCGGGAGTTCCTGCCTAGTAAGGTAGGCTAGGAATGGTTCTATCCACGGGGCGATGATCGCCATTATTACGTGGGCTGAAGGTGTAATTTCATTGGCAGAGCCTCCAATTGTGTCAGATTGTTCGGCGCTAAGTGGTGCGGCTGGGTCCGGGCTGTTATTTGCGGGTTCCCCCTCCCATGCTACAGATGGCTTGAACAATCTTACTAAAAAGATGTTGGGGGGGGGGGACTGCATCGCGTTTTGCTCCGATGCATGCCAGGACGTCCGCTGCTTGATTGTTTTCTCGGGCTATATGGTGAAACTCCAGCCCTTCGAGCCGAGCTGACATTTTTAGGACAGTGTTGCGGTAAGCTGCCATTTTTGGGTCCTTGGCATCGAAGTCGCCATTTATTTGGGATATCGCGAGGTTCGAATCCCCGCGTACCTCTAGGCGTTGAATGCCCATGGATACTGCCATCCGGAGGCCATGTAGAAGGGCCTCGTATTCGGCTGCGTTGTTGGAGTCCGTGTACATAATTTGGAGTACATACTGGACTATGTCTCCTATTGGGGACGTCAAAACGACGCCAGCCCCCAGTCCGGCCAACATTTTGGAGCCGTCAAAATGGATGATCCAGTTTGAGTATGTGCCGTACTCTTTAGGGAGTTCGGCCTCCGTCCATTCTGCGACGAAGTCGGCCAAAACTTGCGATTTGATAGCTCGCCGTGGCTTATAGGTTATATCGAACGGGAGGAGCTCGATGGCCCATTTTGCGATCCGGCCCGTTGCATCACGGTTGTTGATAATATCGTTAAGTGGTACTTCCGAGGCTATTGTTATGGAACACTCTTGAAAGTAGTGTTGTAGCTTTCGGGATGCCATGAATACCGCGTATGCAATTTTTTGATAATGCGGGTACCGTGATTTGCATGGAGTGAGGACAGTGGACACGTAGTAGACCGGCCTTTAAAGGGGGAATTTGTGTTCGTCCGTTTCCCGCTCGACAACGAGCACTGTGCTGACAACTTGATGTGTTGCTGCAATGTACAATAGCATTGGTTCGCCGGTGTTAGGCGCGGCCAGGACTGGGTTTGTTGCCAATATGGCTTTTATTTCATTGAGTCCGGCCGTGGCGGCATCCGTCCACTTGAAGTGTTCGGTGTGCCGGAGTAGGCGATAAAGGGGCAGTGCCTTTTCTCCCAAGCGGGAGATGAAGCGGCTTAGAGCTGCCACGCATCCGTTTAATTTTTGTATTTGTTTGAGGTCCATTGGGATATCCAATTGTGACAAAGCTCGGATCTTGGCTGGATTTGCTTCAATTCCTCTACCGGATACAATGAAGCCCAAGAGCTTTCCGGCTGGAACGCCGAAAACGCATTTTTCCGGGTTGAGCTTGATGTCGTATTTTCGAAGGTTATCGAATGTGAGCCTCAATTCGTCTACTAGAGATTCGACATGTCTTGATTTGATGACCACATCATCCACGTATGCCTCCACTGTTTTGCTGATCTGATTTGCCAGACATGTCTAGATCATGCGCTGATATGTTGCGCCGGCATTTTTTACCCCGAAGGGCATTGTGTTGAAGCAGAATGGGCCGTATGGTGTGATGAATGCTGTTGCAGCTTGGTCTGATTCTGCCATCTTGATTTGATGGTAACCGGAGTATGCGTCGAGAAAACACAACAAGTCGTGTCCTGCGGTGGCATCGATAATTTGATCAATACGGGGGAGGGGGAAGGGATCCTTCGGGCAAGCCTTGTTAAGGTCTTTAAAATCGACACACATGCGCCAGGATTTGTCCTTCTTTGGTACCATCACCAGGTTTGCTAGCCAGTCCGGATGTTTTATGTCTCTAATGAATCCGGCCTCCAATAGCTTGGCTAGCTCTTCTCCCATAGCCTGTCTCTTGGGTTCGGAAAAACGCCGAAGGGCTTGTTTGACCGGTTTGAATCCTTTTAGGATATTTAGGCTATGTTCGGCCAGCCTGCGTGGGATCCCTAGCATGTCTGAAGGGTGCCAGGCGAAAATGTCCCAATTTTCTCGTAGGAATTCTCGCAGTGCGGCGTCTACATCAGGGTTCAGTCGTGCCCCGATGGAAGCTATTTTATTGGGGTTCGTTGGATGGACCTGGAATTTGATTATTTCGTCGGCTGGCTTGAAGGATGTGGATTTAGATCTTTTGTCGAGTATCACATCATCCCTGTTAACCGTGGAGCGCAGCGCCATCAGTTCCTCGGCCGCGAAGGCTTCCGATAGTGCCTCAAGGTCTAATGCGGCCGTCTTGTTTTCGGCGCGGAGTGCTATGTCCGGATCACTAGCTAGAGTGATAATTCCATTCAGCCCGGGCATCTTGAGCTTCATGTACCCGTAATGGGGTATAGCTTGGAAGATTGTGAATGCTTCCCGCCCTAGTAAGGCGTGATGTCCGCTTTTGAACGGGGCCACCTGAAACGTGACTTCTTCGGACCTGTAATTATCCGGCGTGCCGAACACCACATCTAGTGTGATTTTTCCCGTGCAGCGCACTTCCCGACTGGGGATTATTCCTCTAAAGGTTGTGCTGCTTCGCTCGACGCGGTTCCAGTCTATTTCCATTTTTTGAAGGGTCTCCTCATAAATGAGGTTTAGTCTGCTGCCTCCATCCATGAGCACCTTGGTAAGGCGAAAGCCGTCCAGTATGGGACTGAGGACCAATGCGGCTGGTGCTCGGGCTGTTCGGAATCTAGGTTCATCACTTGCGTTGAAAGTAATGGCAGTGTCGCTCCATGGATTTATTGTTGCAACTCGATAGACTTCGGCGAGGTTGCGGAGTGTTCTTTTTTGCATATTGTTTGATGCGAAAGTCTCGAAGACTGTGAGAACGGTACTGGTGTCCTCGGGCTGGCTTTCTGCGGCCTCCCGGTTTAAGAGGTCCTCACCAATTTTCGCTACCTGTCGGAGTATCCAACATGCTCTAAGCCTGTGAGTTGGTGTGGCTTCCTCTGTATTGTGAATTCTACAGGGTCCATCAAGCCACCTTTCCAGTACGGTTCCATGCCCTGTAAAGGGCTTTGGCTTTTTGCTATTTATTCTCGGTGTCTTATTGTAAGTGCATCTAGTGCCACCCCTAGTTGGTTTTGGAGTATTGACGACAAACCTAGTTGAGGGACTAATGTGTTTGTGAGAATTGCAAGATAACACAGGTAGAAGTCCCTCATTGATTCGGTTTTACTACCAGAGATGACCCCTAAAAATGTACGAAGACATTGAAGACAATGATGGTATATGAAGATATTCACATTCAAGACTATGACAAGAGAAGACACTATGTGAAGCCTATGGAACTCGAAGACTTAGATCCTTCGTAGTTCTATTTAATTTGTGTTGAGTCATAGGAACCACCGTACTGTTAAGTGGGGTCCAAGCAAACCAGCCAGAATGACTGAAGTGATGCCTAATTCAAAACCTATATCTTCGAGCAAAGACTATGAGAACAAATCTTGTCCGGAGTCGGACAAGTCAGCTTTACTTGTAGCCCAAGTAAAGTTGCCGTGTGAGTTTGAAATCTGACCGTTGGTACACCTGTCAGTTCCTTAGTGACCCAGGGTCATTTCGGACAAATCAGGTCGGGTTGCCCAGTGGCTATAAATAGTCCACCCCCTACAACCATAAACGGTTGGCTGCTCAGATTTCAGTGCACGGCTTTTGTCGTTTGAGAGCAACCCACCTCGAAGCCTTTGAGAGAAAATTCCTAGCGAGGAGAAAAGCCCTAACCACCTAGAGCCAGAGTAAATTGGGCATCACTTAAGTCTTCTTGTCTGAGTGATCTGAAGACTTATTACACTTGAGGACTGTGCATCCTCCAGCCGGTTAGGCGTCGCGTTCTGAGCATCCAAGAGAAATTGTGGATTGCTAGTGAACGAAGTCTGTGAAGGTTTGGGAGTCTACCTTGAAGACTTACCAGAGTGATTGGGCGAGGTCTGTGTGACCTTAGCTCAAGGAGAAAACGGTGAGGACTGGGTGTCCTGAGCTGCGTGTTCAGGACTGGGTGTCCGGGACTGTGTGTCCTTTGGTTTAAATACCTAGCCGCTCCAACCAGACGTACAGTTGTCACAGCAACTGGAACTGGTCCAACAAATCATTGTCTTCAGCGTGTCACTGGTTTCATCTTCACTTCCTTTTACTTACTGTTACACATTGTGAAGCCATTGCATGCTTGCTGTATCTTCTGTTTCCACATCATAACTGTATGATTTGTTTGGCTTCGTAACTTCTTCCTACCTGATCCTTATTACACTGCAGCTACTTGTCTTGTGCTTTCACTCTATTGAATACTTGACCATGGCTTGCCTAGTGTAATCTAACTTCCGCTGCTTAAGTGATATGCATATCTGTACTGTTTGTCTTCATAACTTTCACGTTTTGAAGACTTTCATAAAAATCGTCTATTCACCCCCCTCTAGTCGATATAACGCACTTTCAATTGGTATCAGAGCAAGGTGCTCCCTTGTTCTGTGTGATTCGGTTTAACCACCCAGAGTTTTAGCTATGTCAACTGCAGGAATAATTAAAGTCTCCGCTGCGTGCCCCGTCTTCGATGGAACTGAATATCCCTACTGGATGAATAAGATGCGCATGCATCTTGAAGCCATTGACGTCGACCTATGGTATGTCGTCGGAAACGGCATTCCCAAGGCTGGAGAAGGTGTCACTGCTGCTGATGTTAAGAAGTTCACTCAACTGGACTCTACTGCCAAGAATATCATCTGTGGTCATCTGACCAAGGGACAGTACGGCCATGTGAGTGCCTTGAAGACATCCAAGCTAGTCTGGAACTGGCTCTCCAAAGTCAATGAAGGCATCTCAACCCAGAGAGATCAGAGAATCAGTGTTCTTCGCAATCTCTTCAACCGCTTCAAGCGAAATGACAATGAGAATGTCCAGCACACATTTGACCGGCTCACTGACATCACAAATGAGCTTCAAGCCCTCGGCGCCACTGAGATCACCAAACATGAAATCGTCAAGACGCTGCTGAGATCACTTGACAGTTCGTTTGACATCCTAGCCCCGATGATTCAAGAACGTCCAGACTTCAAGACACTCGATCCGTCTGACATACGTGAGAGGCTCAACACACATGAGTTTCATCTTTCTGAGAAAAGAGATATCTACGGTCCAAACTATGGGCGAACTCGTGCCTTGAAGGCAAAAGCTGTGTCCTCATCTGAAGAAGAATCGGACAGCAGTTCTGATGATCCTGAAGACATTAGAAGGGAACTTGCAATGCTGGTGAAGAAGTTCCAGAAATTCACCAAGAAGAAAGGCTTCAGAAAGTCTTCATGATCAAGCTCAAGGAATGATGAAGCTTCTGCTCATGACTACAAGAAGAAAACATGTCACAAGTGCAAGAAAACTGGACACTTCATCTCTGAGTGTCCACAATGGGACAATGAGAGCAGAAAGAAGAAGAAGAGCAAGGAATATGACTCTGACGACAAGAAGAAGAAGAAATACTCAAAGTCTTCTTCCAAGTCTTCCTCAAAGTCTTCATCACACAAGAAGAGCTCAACTGGCAAGGCTCGTGCGTTTGTTGGCAAGGAAATGGATTCAGAGGAGGAATCCGCTTCTGAGGAGGCAGAGGTGGAGTCTGAGGAGGAATCTGATTCTGGCATTGCGAGTCTGGCTATAGCTTACGTCGCCAAGTCCATCGTCAACACTGAAGACAATGACTTCATCACCAACACCGTTGCAAATGACAAGGACGACTCCACTCCTACCTACTGCTTCATGGCACGCGGTGCCAAGGTAAACACATGCACTACTCACTATCAAACATCCAGTGACGATGATTCTGATTGTGATTCAAAACCCGGCTACAAAACACTTGCTAAAATTGCAACTGAACAACAGAAAGCCATGGAACATATTCAAAAACTGTTAGACAGAAGCGATGATCTGTCGGGTGCTGAAATGACTCGGTCTGAATCCTTAATTGAAGACATAAAAAATCTTCATGTTAAGTATTAGGAACTTGAAGATCGTCATGATACTCTCTCAACAACTCATGAAAAGCTCTCCTATGATTATCTTCAAAGGAAGCAAGATCTTGAGAAATTGAGAGCGGCTCATGAAGATCTTCAAAAGGAAAACGAGTCACTTCGCGCCGAACAGATCAGTTCCGCTCAGGAAGGATTTGAACCACCATGCCTTAAATGCATTGAGCGTGATAATGCTACTTCTGTTGTTGAATGTTCCACTACTACTGCTGTTGCAATATTTTCAACTGTTGAAGTGGTAACTAACCCCTCTGCTGAGGATACCACTGCTATTGCTGATGAGAATGCTAGGTTGAAGACATTGCTTGAAACAGGGATGTACAAAAGTCTCAAAGGACATCAGACATTATGTGATGTCCTCAAGAAGCAGATTCTGAACCGAAACCCTAGGAAAGAGGGTGTTGGGTTCGTGAGGAAAATTAATGCAGATGGCTCTTACTGGAAACCTGAGCAGTACCCCAAAACCACATGGGTTGCTGCAAAGGAATCCTCAGCAGATCCATCCAATCTATCTGGCTTCACTTGTGCTAATCCCATTATCATTGATAAATCCTTTGATGCAAACTATAAACTGTTTAAGAATCAGAATGGTGAAGCATTTTCCAGGTACATTGGTACTAACTGGAGGAATGGACCGCCTATGAAGAAGATCTGGGTTCCAAAAACGTGTCTGGAGAATCTTCCTATGAATGTCCTCATGACACCTCACATGAAGAAGACAAACCTCAGACCAAAGGCTTCATATGGTCCAAAGGCTTCATACAGGCAGAGGACTCACCTGAGTCGCACTAACGCAAATGTTTTGCAGGGAAACCATGCTCAGGCATATGAGAGCGGTTCTTCAAACCGTCATGTTCATATGACCAAGAACTATTCTGCCTATTCTTATGAGTACTATTGCCCGCCTGCTAGACTGTTTGCTAGGGCTCCAAAGCCAAAATTCTCAGATGCTGCACATAGACTTATTGCTTCTAAGCCACCCTTGAAGATGTGGGTGGTTAAGAAAGCTTAACTCTCTTTTGTAGGGAAAGGTCTCCAGCAGAAAACCAAAATCTTCTGACGCTATTGCTGGGGACCTTAAAAATCTTGTGGGGCGCAAGATCAAATGCCCGAATGGCATCACTATGTATTTCGTACCTGAAACGCATGCTACTCTTCCTATTAGTCCTAACCTCGATCTAAGTTTTCATAACCCACTGGTTCGTCAAATGTTTTTGCTTCACAATTCTCTTCGTGAAGCCTATCCCCCTAACTGCACTGTAGGGTACGACACAAGTGCCTTCAGAGTCTTCAGAATGGATTATTGACAGTGGGTGTATGAATCACATGACTGGCAAAAGAAGTCTTTTTATGGACTCAACCTTACGTCCATCCGACAAGAGCCACATCACATTTGCTGACACTGGTAAAAGTAAGGTATTGGGTCTAGGTAGAGTTGCAATCTCAAAGGATCAACACATGGATAAAGTCATGTTTGCTGAATCCCTTGGCTTCAACTTAATGTCTGTCTCAATGCTTTGCGATTTGAACATGATTGTAATTTTTGGAAAATATCGTTGCCTAGTACTAATGGAATCTGACAAGTCTCTAGTGTTTGAAGGGTATCGGAAAGATGATCTGTATTTGGTAGATTTCTCAGCAGGGCCATAGCTTGCAGTATGTCTTCTGGCAAAGGCTTCAGAATGCTGGCTTTGGCATCGGAGGCTTGGGCATGCTGGCATGAGGAACCTCCACACCCTTGCGAAGAAGAAGCATGTCATAGGCATCGAGGGCGTCAAGTTCAAGAAAGATCACTTATGCGGTGCCTGTGAAGCAGGGAAGATGACAAGGGCAAAACATCCTTCGAAGACAATCATGACCACTACTCGACCCTTCGAACTGCTTCACATGGATCTCTTTGGTCCCACTCACTACTCAACTTTTTCCACTACTGCTTGCCTCTATGACTTTGTCATTGTTGATGATTACTCTAGATATACGTGGGTGCACATAATCCTTTACAAGACTGAAGTGCAGGATGTCTTCAGACGCTTCGCAAATCGGGCTATGAACAATTATGGCGCCAAGATAAAGCACATCAGAAGTGACAATGTCACTGAATTCAAGAACACTGGCCTTGATACATATCTGGATACCTTGGGCATCACACATGAATTCTCAGCTCCGTACACGCCACAGCAGAATGGCGTCGTCGAACGCAAGAACAGAACACTCATTGAGATGACCAGAACAATGCTAGATGAGTACAAGACTCCAAGAAAATTCTGGCCTGAAGCCATTGACACTGCATGCCATACAATCAACCGTGTTTATCTTCACAAGCTTCTGAACAAGACATCTTATGAACTTCTAACTGGCAAGAAGCCAAATGTCAGTTACTTCAGAGTATTTGGCTCAAGATGCTGGATCAAGGACCCACACCACACCTCAAAATTTGCACCAAAAGCACATGAGGGCTTTATGCTTGGATATGGAAAGGATTCGCACTCCTACAGAGTCCTCAATCTCCTTCACTACAAAGTGGTTGAAATAGTGGATGTGCGGTTCGATGAGACCAATGGTTCACAAAGAGAGCAACTGCCAGATGTGCTAGATGAAGTTCCAGCCAGTGAATCAATCAAGCTAATGGGAACTGGAGAAATTATACCTTCTGAAGCTCATCCTGAAGAAGAACTTATCATCTCAGCACCTGATCCACATGAAGACAATGCTCAGCCTGAAGACATTCCTCCCCACGACAACATAGATCAGCAAGAGCAAAGTATTCGACCCATACATCCTCGTGTTGCCAATGAAGTGCAGATTGACAGAATAATTGACAGCATCAATGCACCTGGTCCACTGACTCGTTCAAGGGCAACTCAACTGGCAAATTTCTGCGAACACTTCGCATTCGTTTCAATCACAGAACCCAAGAAAGTTGAAGAAGCTTTTATGGAACCTGAGTGGATTCAAGCAATGAAAGAAGAGCTTCATCAGTTTGAGCTGAACAATGTATGGGAATTGGGTAAGCGTTCTGATCCACGGAAGCATAACATAATAGGCACCAAATGGATATACCGCAACAAGCAAGATGAGCATGGTCAAGTTGTCAGAAACAAAGCTCGTCTCGTTGCTCAAGGATATACTCAAGTGGAAGGCATTGACTTCGATGAAACATTTGCTCGTGTGGCCAGACTTGAAGCCATCCGTATACTGCTGGCCTATGCAAATCATCATAACATACTTTTATATCAAATGGATGTGAAGAGTGCCTTTCTCAATGGCAAGATTGAAGAAGAAGTGTATGTTGCACAACCACCTGGGTTTGAAGATCCAAAACATCCTGACATGGTTTACAAGCTCAATAAGGCACTATATGGCCTCAAACAAGCCCCTCGGGCCTGGTATGACACACTCAAATACTTCCTGAAGAGCAAAGGCTTCATACCTGGCTCCCTAGATCCCACTCTCTTCACGAAGACATATGATGGTGAACTGTTTGTGTGCCAAATATATGTGGATGACATTATCTTCGGCTGCACCAATCAGAAGTACAGTGAGGAGTTCGGATATATGATGCAAGAGCAATATCAGATGTCTATGATGGGGGAGCTGAAATTCTTCCTCGGTCTTCAGATACGGCAACAACGCAATGGCATCTTCATATCTCAAGAGAAGTATCTCAAAGATTGCCTGAAGAAGTTCAGTATGCAAGACTGCAAAGGCTTCACAACACCAATGCCAGCCAAACATCATCTGGGTCCTGACGACAATGGTAAAGAGTTCGATCAAAAGGTATACCACTCCATGATTGGTTCTTTGCTTTATTTATGTGCATCTAGGCCAGATATTATGCTTAGTGTTTGCATGTGTGCTCAATTTCAAGCGGCACCAAAGGAGTCGCATCACTTAGCAGTGAAGCGAATTCTTCGATATTTGGCTCACACCCCAACTCCAGGATTGTGGTATCCAAAGGGCTCAGAGTTTGATCTGGTTGGATTCTCGGATGCTGATTATGCTGGTGACAAGGTTGATCGGAAGTCTACATCAGGCACATGTCACTTTCTGTGACGATCACTTGTATGTTGGTCTTCAAAGAAGCAGAACTGTGTATCCCTCTCCACTGCTGAATCTGAATGCATTGCTACTGGATCTTGCTGCGCTCAGCTTCTGTGGATGAAGCAAACCCTCAAGGACTATGGCATTCAACTGAAGCAAGTGCCTCTTTACTGCGACAATGAAAGCGCCATCAAGATCGCCAACAACCCAGTTCAGCACTCGAAGACAAAGCACATTGAAATTCATCATCACTTTCTCAGAGATCATGTTGCAAAGGAAGATATTGATATCATACACGTCAACACTGAAGAGCAATTGGCAGATATCTTCACCAAGCCCTTGGATGAGAAGAGATTTTGCAAGTTACGGTGTGAGCTAAATATCTTGGAATCCTCAAATGTCCTGTGATCAGGCACACATCCTAACACTTATGCATATTGATGACTTAGATGTGCAACACACAAAGTAACATATATCTTCAATCAATGAAGACATATATTCTAAGTGTGAATACATTAATGTGGAAATTGACTTCGGAGCGCCACGATAATTGTGCACCGTGTCTAAGTCTAATACTTCCTATACGGTGGGTAACGCCACCACCAAACGTTCTATTTTTTGAAGTGCTTCACTCATGGCGTTACCTAGCAATGTCTTCACATTTGGTTTGGCTTCAATCTCTACATGTCTTCATGATTATCTTCACTACGTGGATTATATAGATATATATACTAGTGTTCTGTCCTCTACAGCATTCACTTATAGCTATGTCTTCTTGTTTTGAATCTTTTGAACTAAGTGAATGTGTTCGGACCCTAATCTCTCCATGCTTTCTATCTCAAATTCTATCTCTCCAAGTCATATGCATCCTACTGAAACTGTAGAATGTCTTCTCTGCGTCCTTGTCAGCAGAAGACACAGAGACAAACTTTAAAACCGTTTTCAATGCTCATTCATCCACAAGAAATACGGAGAAGTAGGAATGACCACCCGGCAATCCAGGCGTGCGTGGGATGTGGAACTGCCCCCGAGACTCCGCATGATGGCCACGTGCTGTTCAGATGTGAATTGCCAGGAGCACCTGTGTAATAGCGCAGTGCAGCCCCTGTGACTATAAATACACACTCACCGCGGTCATTATCTCCTTCTCCTTCTTCCTCCCTCGCACGAACCCTAGCGCCACCACTAGCTCTCGACGACGCCGGCGACGAAGCGCTTCACTGCCGCAACCTCTCCGACGCCGTTTTCACGCCGACCGCGGACATCACTCTCTCCGCCGTCGCCGTAGGTGTCTTCCGTCGCCAAGTTAGGGCACGGAGGATCGAACTGCTCAGCCTCATCTCCCACTCTGTCTAGCAGTTCCAAGTGTGGTAAATAAAACCTCTTTTTACAGCCTCTCTTGATCCTATAGTTCGGTCACTTTCTGCCATAAGAAGTTTCTATTCACACAAGTTAGATCTGTCTCAGTCTGCATCTCATAACTTGCCTAGTATATTCACTTGTGCTTCATGAAGTAGTTAGATTCCTCACTTGTACTGATCTATGGGTTCGTACAAATCTGGAACCAACTTCTTTTCTATAAGTGAATGTCTTCGCACAATGAGGTCAATATCTTCTAAACTGATTTATCTTCAAAATCTTCTGAGAATGCATATGACCTCTTCCCCTTCCCTCGCACCTTAATGCTGTCACAGGTACATGTCCGTGGGAGAATCTTTTGGTTCTCATAGTCTGCATTCATTTGCAGAGTTCTTACAGCGTCACATCAATTCTCTTGAAGCCAGTTCCTGTTGGTCTAGCAAAATAAAGCCTTTGAAGCCTTTGAACGTCTTGAAGCCTTCCAAGTTAAGCTTCATGGCTGTAGAAAAACTAGCAAGGAAGGGTGGCAGAAAGCGTCGAGGGGAAATATCAAGAGATCTGCCCGATGGCCTCTTAGAGTTGTACAATACAGATCCTGAAGAGGATTACAATCAGCGCAAGACACGAATCCAATGGATTCGACGCTATTCGGCGGAGCAATGGTTCCAATACCGCTTCGTCACCAAGGAGTACGCTGAGAAAAGCGCCATCAAGGGACCATGGGGAGACGTACTATACAAAAATCTCGTGCCCAGGTCCAGAGACGAAGCCATTGCTCAAGGCTTCTATCCATGCATGGTCAGAGGACCGCAGCCTGCTGATGCTCATCCGCCGTCACTACTCTGGTGTCGTGACGACAATCTGTTCAAGCGCAACTTCCAGTTTACCCAGAGGTCAGCGAAGCACAACAAGAAGAAATTGGATTTAGACTTCAACCCTGGTCCCTCCGCACCAAGGGCAGATGGCACACGTGAGGCCGACCCCAATATCATCGGTCCGTATGCAAATCTTGAGGGCCTCATCACCCGCATCTTAGTCCAAGGGACTGCCGTCAATGACCCTCCTGCTGACTCTGAATCTGATGAAGCGCCTGCTGCACCGAAGCCAAAGCAGGCAAAGAAGCCAAAAGCTTCAAAGCAGACCCCTTCACCCAAAATCTCAAGGGCGAAGCCATTGGCAACTGCACCTCCTGAAGCCAGTGCGCAGTCTGAAGACTTATCTCGAGTCTCCAAGCCCCAGGAAGCAAAGAAGCCTCAGCCACACACAGGCAAAGAGCTCACAGCTGCTACCATTCTACGCAGCGAAACCATTGATCTGTCCAGCGACGAAGATCTTGGAGATGACGCTCTTGAGCAGCTCATCAAGAGCAAGGAGGAGGCTGAAATCTTCAACAATCTGCCTCTGTTTGATGTAGCAATCATCCACAACTTCATCGATGAGTGGTTTGCTACACCAAATATCAGCTTCGATGATCTGCAGCTGCCCATTGGCCTTAGCGTCGCCTTCCAAGGCGCTATTGTTTCAGAACTTGCAATTGCCCAGCGCATTGTTGAACTGAAGCAGAAAATTGATTTTGAAAAGGCTCAGTTCAAGCAGAACATGGCCAGGCTCAGCGTCCAAGAAGTCAAGGACTTCAAGATCATGTTGCACGAGTTAAAGGAAAACTTTCTGAAGAAGCGTGCAGAAGCTCAGGGTTCGCGGGAGCGAATGAAGACTCTGGCTGATCGCTGTGTGCAGGCCTACAATGAGGCCGAGAAGCGCAAGGCACTTGGGCGTCCCAGTATCGACGCCAGGATGGCCACGAAGAAGAAGAAGAAGCCTGCTGTGCCTGAACCAGAGGCACCAAGACAAGAAGCTGCTCCGACTGTCTTCCCCACTGCCACGACTGGCTCAAAGCCAAAGAGCCGGTCAACCGCTTCAGAGCTCAAGAAGACACGGATAGCCGAAGCTGAAGCAAGGAAGAGGAAACACTCTGAAGCCTCTCCTTCTGACCCCACCAAGAAGAAGCGCAAGATGAAGAAAGCTCGGGCTGCTCCCACAGAGCCCTTGATAGTTGAACCCCTATCTGTCATCTACCCTGACGCAGATCATCAGCTGATAGTTCATGAGCCTGCTCCCACAGAGGCTCCTGAAGCTGAAGATATTCCAGTAGCCGACCCCATCGCTGCTGAAGACATTGGTCATCAGGACAATGTACAAGATGATGCAGCCCTTCCTCAGCTTGAGACAAGCGAACTAATCAGCATTGGTCGTCCTGTGACGGCAATCGCACAAGCTGCATCATTGGCGGATCGCCCACAAGAAGAAGAATCTGAGGCCCAGCCCACTCCAACTCCAAAGGCATCGTCTGCATTCTGCAGGCTTCGCAAAGGACCACGGCCTCAAGATTCAGCTGAAGACATTCCGGCTGCATCAGCCAAAGATACTGAAGAAGCACCACCAGAACCCACTTCCCCGCTCCACCAAGAACCAGTTCTCCAGGAGAACGTGCCTGCGTCTGCCCCTCCAGCTAGTCAAGTGGAGGCGGAAAATATGGAGGCTGCCACCACCAACCTTGAAGCCAATGTGGAGCCCTCCCCAACAACAGCTTCTGAAGACACTGAAGCTACTGCTCCTGACACTTCTGCGCCTGAGTCTACGGCCGGTCCACAATTCAACTATCATGTTGTGCACAGGCCTCAGGTTCAGAAGCCGATCCCACGACTGCCAAGGTTCCCAGGTCCTGCATCAGCTCCTGGCTCCTTTAATGTCAATAGCTTCAGGGCAGACAACATGTTTTTCAATAGCTCCAAGAACCCTTACACAAGGGAACGGATTGTATCAGATAGGTTCTGGAGCTATCCACAACGCAGCTATTACTCATGCATCCTATACAACCAAGGCCGCATCTTCCCGCACAAGCGCCTTGAGGTTGAAGCTGTTGCTGGTCTTCCCGGCCTGGAAGAAGCACTGGATTGCTTCAAGCAAGTGGGTTTGCTGCCGTTCATCACAGATGAAGAGCACTGGAATGAAGAGCTTCTGCTTCAATTCTATGCCACTCTTCATATCAAAGGCTACAACAGAGATCCGAAGACTTGGGTCCTGGAGTGGATGACCGGAAATGTCCATCATGAAGCCAATGCATTCAATATCATTGAGCTTACCGGCCTGCCCACTCCTGGCGAATTCTTCGAAGAAGGCTGCCAATTACATGCTGAAGCAATTGAAAGCATATTCCAGAGGCCTGGACCAAATATGAGTCAGATGCTTTCAATGATGAAGCCATTGCCCCATGATGCACCCTATCCAACCGAGTTCTTCGTTGAAGACTTAGAGTACCTGCCCAGAACCATATATCACATCATTAGGCGGACTCTCTGGCCCCTCAAGGGACACTCTCCACATGCCAAGGTCGAGGGTGCAATGAAGAATCTCATATTCTACATCCTTCATGGCAAATGCTTCAATGCGCAAGACTTCTTCATACGCCAGCTTGCGGCATCCGGCTCAGATTTATTTGGCTTGAAGTTTTATGCTCCTTGGGTTATGTGGCTGATCAAGCTTCATTCTGCGATTTCATATTAGCCCTCAGCCCGCAACCATCGGATCTTCTTGCCAGATGTGGACACCTCTGCTGAAGCTATATATCCTGAGCCTGCCAAGCAACCATTAAGTCTTCAGAATGCAGAACACCAAAGCTTCACTCAGAATGATGACGGTGTTGCAGCCATCTCCAGAGTGTATCCGTTGGCTGGCACCACACGTGCACCTGCATCTACTGAAGCCACTGACAGCCCAACTGATCAGCGACCCAAGAAGCACGTGAAGGGAATATGCCCTAGAGGCAATAATAAAGTTATTATTTATTTCCTTATATCATGATAAATGTTTATTATTCATGCTAGAATTGTATTAACCGGAAACATAATACATGTGTGAATACATAGACAAACAGAGTGTCACTAGTATGCCTCTACTTGACTAGCTCGTTAATCAAAGATGGTTATGTTTCCTGACCATGAACAAAGAGTTGTTATTTGATTAACGAGGTCACATCATTAGTTGAATGATCTGATTGACATGACCCATTCCATTAGCTTAGCACCCGATCGTTTAGTATGTTGCTATTGCTTTCTTCATGACTTATACATGTTCCTATAATTATGAGATTATGCAACTCCCGTTTACCGGAGGAACACTTTGGGTACTACCAAACGTCACAACGTAACTGGGTGATTATAAAGGAGTACTACAGGTGTCTCCAATGGTAGATGTTGGGTTGGCGTATTTCGAGATTAGGGTTTGTCACTCCGATTGTCGGAGAGGTATCTCTGGGCCCTCTCGGTAATACACATCACATAAGCCTTGCAAGCATAATAACTAAGATGTTAGTTATGAGATGATGTATTACGGAACGAGTAAAGAGACTTGCTAGTAACGAGATTGAACTAGGTATTGGATACCGACGATCGAATCTCAGGCAAGTAACATACCGATGACAAAGGGAACAACGTATGTTGTTATGCGGTCTGACCGATAAAGATCTTCGTAGAATATGTAGGAGCCAATATGGGCATCCAGGTCCCGCTATTGGTTCTTGACTGGAGACATGTCTCGGTCATGTCTACATTGTTCTTGAACCGTAGGGTCCGCACGCTTAAGGTTTCGATGACAGTTATATTATGAGTTTATGCATTTTGATGTACCGAAGGTTGTTCGGAGTCCCGGATGAGATCACGGACATGACGAGGAGTCTCGAAATGGTCGAGACGTAAATATTGATATATTGGAAGCCTATGTTTGGACATCGGAAGTGTTCCGGGTGAAATCGGGATTTTACCGGATTACCGGGAGGGTTACCGGAACCCCCCGGGAGCCAAATGGGCCAACATGGGCCTTAGTGGAAAGGTGAGAGGGCAGCCCACATAGGGCTGCGCCTCCCCCCTCTCCCTAGTCCTATTAGGACTAGGAGAGGGGCCGGCCACCTCTCTCTCTCTCCCCTTTGAAGGATTCCTAGTTGGACTAGGATTGGAGGGGGGAGTCCTACTCCCGGTAGGAGTAGGACTCCTCCTGCGCCTCCCTCTATCTGGCTGGCCAGCCCCCCTCCCTCCAACCTTTATATACGGAGGCAGGGGGCACCCCAAGACACACAAGTTGATCCTTGAGATCGTTCCTTAGCCGTGTGCGGTGCCCCCTGCCACCAAATTCCACCTCGATCATACCGTTACAGTGCTTAGGCGAAGCCCTGCGTCGGTAGTACATCAAGATCGTCACCACGCCGTCGTGCTGATGGAACTCTTCCTCGACGCTTTGCTGGATCGGAGCCCGAGGAACGTCATCGAGCTGAACGTGTGCTAAGAACTCGGAGGTGCCGGAGTAACGGTGCTTGGATCGGTCGGATCGGGAAGAAGACGTACGACTACTTCCTCTATGTTGTGTGATCGCTTCCGCAGTCGGTCTGCGTTGGTACGTAGACAACACTCTCCCCTCTCGTTGCTGTGCATCACCATGATCTTGCGTGTGCGTAGGAAAATTTTCGAAATTACTGCGTTCCCCAACAGTGGTATCAGAACCTAGGTTTTATGGTTTGATGTTATATGCACGAGTAGAACACAAGTGAGTTGTGGGCGATACAAGTCATACTGCCTACCAGCATGTCATACTTTGGTTCGGCGGTATTGTTGGTTGAGACGATCCGGACCAACCTTACGCGTACTCTTACGCGAGACCGGTTCCCTCGACGAGCTTTGCACATAGATGGCTTGCGGAAGACTGTCTCTCCAACTTTAGTTGAACCAAGTGTGACTACGCCCGGTCCTTGAGAAGGTTAAAACGGAGTCTATTTGACGAACTATCGTTGTGGTTTTGATGCGTAGGTGAGATGAGTTCTTACTTAAGCCCGTAGCAGCCACGTAAAACTTGCAACAACAAAGTAGAGGATGTCTAACTTGTTTTTGCAGGGCATGTTGTGATGTGATATGGTCAAGGCATGATGCTGATTTTATTGTATGAGATGATCATGTTTTGTAACTAAGTTATCGGCAACTGGCAGGAGCCATATGGTTGTCGCTTTATTGTATGCAATGCAATCGCGATGTAATGCTTTACTAGATTACTAAACGGTAGTAATAGTCGTGGAAGCATAAGATTGGCGAGACGACAACGATGCTACAATGGAGATCAAGGTGTCGCGCCGGTGACGATGGTGATCATGACGGTACTTCGGAGATGGAGATCACAAAGTACAAGATGATGATGGCCATATCATATCACTTATATTGATTGCATGTGATGTTTATCCTTTTATGCATCTTATCTTGCTTTGATTGACAGTAGCATTATAAGATGATCTCTCACTAAATTATCAAGGAGTGTTCTCCCTGAGTATGCACCGTTGCAAAAGTTCTTCGTGCTGAGACACCACGTGATGATCGGGTGTGATAGGCTCTACGTTCAAATACAACGGGTGCAAAACAGTTGCACACGCGGAATACTCAGGTTATACTTGACGAGCCAAGCATATACAGATATGGCCTCGGAACACGGAGACCAAAAGGTCGAGCGTGAATCATATAGTAGATATGATCAACATATTGATGTTCACCATTGAAAA
This sequence comes from Triticum monococcum, assembly GCA_034509565.1. Classification (NCBI taxonomy): domain Eukaryota; kingdom Viridiplantae; phylum Streptophyta; class Magnoliopsida; order Poales; family Poaceae; genus Triticum; species Triticum monococcum. The sequence goes on along the minus strand of CM067845.1, from coordinate 355,088,179 downwards.
CTACTCCATCTCACGTGATGATCGGTTATGGTTTAGTTGATTTGGATCACGTGATCACTTAGAGGATTAGAGGGATGTCTATCTAAGTGGGAGTTCTTAAGTAATATGATTAATTGAACTTAAAATTATCATGAACTTAGTCCTGGTAGTATTTTGCAAATTATGTTGTGGATCAATAGCTCGCGTTGTTGCTTCCCTGTGTTTATTTTGATATGTTCCTAGAGAAAATTGTGTTGAAAGATGTAAGTAGCAATGATGCGGATTGGATCCGTGATCTGAGGTTTATCCTCATTGCTGCACAGAAGAAATATGTCCTTGATGCACCGCTAGGTGACAGACCTATTGCAGGAGCAGATGCAGACGTTATGAACGTTTGACTAGCTCAATATGATGACTACTTGATAGTTTAGTGCACCATGCTTGATAGCTTAGAATCGGGACTTCAAAGACGTTTTGGACGTCATGGACCATATGAGATGTTCCAGGAGTTGAAGTTAATATTTCAAGCAAATACCCGAGTTGAGAGACATGAAGTCTCCAGCAAGTTCTATAGCTAAAAGATGGAGGAGAATTGCTCAACTAGTGAGCATGTGCTCAGATTGTCTGGGTACTACAATCGCTTGAATCAAGTGGGAGTTAATCTTCCAGATAAGATAGTGATTGACAGAATTCTCTAGCCACCATCACCAAGTTAGTAGAACTTCGTGATGAACTATAATATGCAAGGGATAACAGAAACAACTCCCAAGCTCTTCGTGATGCTAAAATCAATGAAGGTAGAAATCAAGAAAAACATCAAGTGTTGATGGTTGACAAGACCACTAGTTTCAAGAAAAGGGGCAAAGGAAAGAAGGGGAACTTCAAGAAGAACGGCAAGCAAGTTGCTGCTCAAGTGAAGAAGCCCAAGTCTGATCCTAAGCCTGAGACTAAGTGCTTCTACTGCAAAGGGACTGGTCACTGGAAGCGGAACTACCCCAAGTGATTGGCGGATAAGAAGGATGGCAAAGTGAACATAAGTATATTTGATATACATGTTATTGATGTGTACTTTACTAGTGTTTATAGCAAAACCCTCAGTATTTGATACTAGTTCAGTTGCTAAGATTAGTAACTCGAAACGGGAGTTGCAGAATAAACAGAGACTAGTTAAGGGTGAAGTGACGATGTGTGTTGGAAGTGGTTCCAAGATTGATATGATCATCATCGCATACTCCCCTATACTTTCGGGATTAGTGTTGAACTTAAATAAGTGTTATTTGGTTTTTGCGTTAAGCATGAATATGATTTGATCATGTTTATTGCAAAACGGTTATTCATTAAAGTAAGAGAATAAATTGTTGTTCTGTTTACATGAATAAAACCTTATATGGTTACACACCCAATGAAAATAGTTCGTTGGATCTCGATCTTAATAATACACATATTCATAATATTGAAACCAAAAGATGCAAAGTTAATAATGATAGTGCAACTTATTTGTGGCACTGCTGTTTAGGTCATATTGGTATAAAGCGCATGAAGAAACCCCATGCTGATGGGCTTTCAGAATCACTTGATTATGAATCACTTGATGCTTGCGAACCATGCCTTTTGGGCAAGATGACTAAAACGCCGTTCTCCGGAACAATGGAGCGAGAAAAGATTTATTGGAAATCATACATACTGATGTATGTGGTCCGATAAATATTGCTCGCGACAGGTATCATTATTTTCTGATCTTCACAGATGATTTGAGCAGATATGAGTATATCTACTTGATGAAACATAAGTCTGAAACATTTGAAAAGTTCAAAGAATTTCAGAGTGAAGTGAAAAATCATCGTAACAAGAAAATAATGTTTCTATGATCTGATCATAGAGAAGAGTATTTGAGTTACGAGTTTGGTCTTCAGTTAAAAACAATGTGAAATAGTTTCACTACTCACGCCACCTGGAACACCACAGCATAATGGTGTGTCCGAACGTCATAACCGTACTTTATTGGATATAGTGCAATCTATGATGTTTCTTACCGATTTACCACTATCGTTTTTGGGGTTATGCATTAGAGACAGCTGCATTCACGTTAAATAGGGCACCATCTAAATCCGTTGAGACGACACTATATGAACTATGGTTTAGCAAGAAACCAAAGTTGTCGTTTCTTAAAAGTTTGGGGTTGTGATGCTTATGTGAAAAAGTTTCATCCTGATAAGCTCAAAACTCAAATCGGAGAAGTGCATCTTCATAGGATATCCAAAGGAAACTATTGGATACACCTTCTATCACAGATCCGAAGGCAAGACTTTTGTTGCTAAAATTCAGAAACTTTCTGGAGAAGGAGTTTCTCTCGAAAGAAGTGAGTGGGAGGAAAGTAGAAAACTTGATAAGGTAATTGTACCTTCTCCCTTATTGGAAAGTAGTACATCACAGAAAACTGTTTCTGTGACACCTATACCAATTAGTGAGGAAGCTAATGATGATGATCATGTGACTTCAGATCAAGTTACTACCGAATCTCGTAGGTAAACCAGAATGAGATCCGCACCAGAGTGGTACAGTAATCCTGTTCTGGAAGTCATGTTACTAGACCATGATAAACTTGCGAACTATGAGGAAGCGATGATGAGCCCAGATTCCGCAAAATGGCTTGAGGCCATGAAATCTGAGATGGGATTCATGTATGAAAACAAAGTATGGACTTTGGTTGACTTGCCCGATGATCGGCAAGCCATAGAAAATAAATGGATCTTCAAGAGGAAGACGGACGCTGATAGTAGTGTTACTATCTACAAAGCTAGAATTGTCGCAAAAGGTTTTCGACAAGATCAAGGTGTTGACTACGATGAGATTTTCTCACTCGTATCTATGCTTAAGTCTATCCGAATCATGTTAGTAATTGCCGCATTTTATGAAATCTGGCAAACGGATAAACAAAACTGCATTCCTTAATGGATTTATTAAAGAAGAGTTGTATATGATGCAACCAGAAGGTTTTGTCAATCCAAAAGGTGCTAACAAAATGTGCAAGCACCAGCGATCCATCTGTGGACTGGTGCAAGCATCTCGGAGTTGGAATATACGCTTTGATGAGTTGATCAAAGTATATAGTTTTATACAGACTTGCGGTGAAGCCTGTATTTACGAGAAAGTGAGTGGGAGCACTACAGCATTTCTGATAAGTATATGTGAATAACATATTGTTGATCGGAAATAATGTAGAATTATTCTGTAAAGCATAAAAGGAGTGTTTGAAAGGAGTTTTTCAAAGAAAGACTTCGGTAAAGCTGCTTACATATTGAGCTTCAAGATCTATAGAGATAGATCAAGACGCTTGATAAGTTTTCAATAAGTACATACCTTGACAAGATTTTGAAGTAGTTCAAAATGGAACAGTCAAAGAAAAAGTTTCTTGCCTATGTTACAAGGTGTGAAGTTGAGTAAAGACTCAAAGCCCGACCACGGCAGAAGATAGAAAGAGAATGAAAGTCATTCCCTATGCCTCATTCATAGGTTCTATAAAGTATGCCATACTGTGTACCGGATCTATTGTATACCCTGCACTGATTTGGCAAGGGAGTACAATAGTGATCTAGGAGTAGATCACTGGACAGCGGTCAGAATTATCCTTAGTGAAATAAGGAAATGTTTCTCGATTATGGACGTGACAAAAAGGTTCGTCGTAAAAGGTTACGTCGATGCAAGTTTTTGACACTGATCCAGATGAATCTAAAGTCACAATCTGGATACATATTGAAAGTGGGAGCAATTAGCTAGAGTAGCTCCGTGCAGAGCATTATAGACAAAGAATTTTGCAAAATACTTACGGATCTGAATGTGACAGACCCGTTGACTAAAATTATCTCACAAGCAAAACATGATCACACCTTAATCACATAGCGATGTGAACTAGATTACTGAATCTAGTAAACCCTTTGGGCGTTGGTCACATGGCGATGTGAACTATGGGTGTTAATCACATGGTGATGTGAACTATTGCTGTTAAATCACATGGCGATGTGAACTAGATTATTGACTCTAGTGCAAGTGGGAGACTGAAGGGAATATGCCCTAGAGGCAATAATAAAGTTATTATTTATTTCCTTATATCATGATAAATGTTTATTATTCATGCTAGAATTGTATTAACCGGAAACATAATACATGTGTGAATACATAGACAAACAGAGTGTCACTAGTATGCCTCTACTTGACTAGCTCGTTAATCAAAGATGGTTATGTTTCCTGACCATGAACAAAGAGTTGTTATTTGATTAACGAGGTCACATCATTAGTTGAATGATCTGATTGACATGACCCATTCCATTAGCTTAGCACCCGATCGTTTAGTATGTTGCTATTGCTTTCTTCATGACTTATACATGTTCCTATAACTATGAGATTATGCAACTCCCGTTTACCGGAGGAACACTTTGGGTACTACCAAACGTCACAACGTAACTGGGTGATTATAAAGGAGTACTACAGGTGTCTCCAATGGTAGATGTTGGGTTGGCGTATTTCGAGATTAGGGTTTGTCACTCCGATTGTCGGAGAGGTATCTCTGGGCCCTCTCGGTAATACACATCACATAAGCCTTGCAAGCATAATAACTAAGATGTTAGTTATGAGATGATGTATTACGGAACGAGTAAAGAGACTTGCCAGTAACGAGATTGAACTAGGTATTGGATACCGACGATCGAATCTCAGGCAAGTAACATACCGATGACAAAGGGAACAACGTATGTTGTTATGCGGTCTGACCGATAAAGATCTTCGTAGAATATGTAGGAGCCAATATGGGCATCCAGGTCCCGCTATTGGTTATTGACCGGAGACGTGTCTCGGTCATGTCTACATTGTTCTCGAACCGTAGGGTCCGCACGCTTAAGGTTTCGATGACAGTTATATTATGAGTTTATGCATTTTGATGTACCGAAGGTTGTTCGGAGTCCCGGATGAGATCACGGACATGACGAGGAGTCTCGAAATGGTCGAGACGTAAAGATTGATATATTGGAAGCCTATGTTTGGACATCGGAAGTGTTCCGGGTGAAATCGGGATTTTACCGGATTACCGGGAGGGTTACCGGAACCCCCCGGGAGCCAAATGGGCCAACATGGGCCTTAGTGGAAAGGTGAGAGGGCAGCCCACATAGGGCTGCGCCTCCCCCCCTCTCCCTAGTCCTATTAGGACTAGGAGAGGGACCGGCCACCTCTCTCTCTCTCCCCTTTGAAGGATTCCTAGTTGGACTAGGATTGGAGGGGGGAGTCCTACTCCCGGTAGGAGTAGGACTCCTCCTGCGCCTCCCTCTATCTGGCCGGCCAGCCCCCCTCCCTCCAACCTGTATATACGGAGGCAGGGGGCACCCCAAGACACACAAGTTGATCCTTGAGATCGTTCCTTAGCCGTGTGCGGTGCCCCCTGCCACCAAATTCCACCTCGATCATACCGTTACAGTGCTTAGGCGAAGCCCTGCGTTGGTAGTACATCAAGATCGTCACCACGCCGTCGTGCTGATGGAACTCTTCCTCGACGCTTTGCTGGATCGGAGCCCGAGGAACGTCATCGAGCTGAACGTGTGCTAAGAACTCGGAGGTGCCGGAGTAATGGTGCTTGGATCGGTCGGATCGGGAAGAAGACGTACGACTACTTCCTCTACGTTGTGTGATCGCTTCCGCAGTCGGTCTGCGTTGGTACGTAGACAACACTCTCCCCTCTCGTTGCTGTGCATCACCATGATCTTGCGTGTGCGTAGGAAAATTTTCGAAATTACTGCGTTCCCCAACAGCACGCTCGTGCCCTCAATGACCGAGAGCTTCTTGTGGCTCTTCACCAAAAGCAGGACAGGCATCACGACTGGCTCAAGAGGCAGATGAAAAGCATCATGGAGGACGTCAATCGTATCAGGAATCTTGCAACCAAGAATGCATTTGTTGCACACGAAACCTGTCGCCGCACTTGGAAAGGACTCACGATGATGTGTCCTGAAGCTGAACTTGAAGAGGATGGCTTCACAGAGCGCTTCAAATTTGACTCCACGCCTCCTCGAAGGGCAATGCTTCGCAGAACTCCATCACTTGAAGATTCGGAGTTCTCTTCCTCTGCTGCCATCGTAACTGCCAAGATTATCGAAGAAGAAGATGACACTACATCACCTCCACCTCCTTCAGCGCGCGTCGAATCTGCACCAAGCTCGTCTGCACCGCCAAACGCCTCCACCGACCCTGCTGTGCCTGGGAACGCGTAGAAAACTCTATGTCTTCAAACCTTTTTGGTCATCACTGACAAAAGGGGGAGAAGCATATGATGTTTATAGTCTTCAAGCGGGTCACTATGGGCGGGTGCCTTTATATTTTGCTACATTTTGCTTTGTGCTTACAACTCTCGTTTTGCTACACTTGGTTCTTTGAGTTGTAACACTTAAACTCGATGGTCGTCTGCTACTTGTTTGCCACTATGTTTTTGCGAAGATAAATTCCGCATGTACGACGATAATTTCCGCACTTATATCATTCCGCAGACGTCCATTTTTCATTATGCATGTCATTCTCTTCATATACTTTTACATGCATGGTGGATTGTCATCATAAGTTGAAGTGGATTTCCACAAGTACAACCTGCCATGTGCATTTGCGTTCCAGAAGCAAATTACTTATATGCACATCTTCAGGGGGAACCCTTGCAGCTTATGAAGACAATTCCTTTACAATTTCACAAATTATATTCCCCGTTGAAAACTTCAACTAGTTTGTCATCAATCACCAAAAAGGGGGAGATTGTAAGTGCATCTAGTGCCACCCCTAGTTGGTTTTGGAGTATTGACGACAAACCTAGTTGAGGGACTAATGTGTTTGTGAGAATTGCAAGATAACACAGGTAGAAGTCCCTCATTGATTCGGTTTTACTACCAGAGATGACCCCTAAAAATGTACGAAGACATTGAAGACAATGGTGGTATATGAAGATATTCACATTGAAGACTATGACAAGAGAAGACACTATGTGAAGCCTATGGAACTCGAAGACTTAGATCCTTCGTAGTTCTATTTCATTTGTGTTGAGTCATAGGAACCACTGTACTGTTAAGTGGGGTCCAAGAGAACCAGTCAGAATGACTGAAGTGATGCCTAATTCAAAACCAATATCTTCGAGCGAAGACTATGAGAACAAATCTTGTCCAGAGTCGGACAAGTCAGCTTTACTTGTAGCCCAAGTAAAGTTGCCGTGTGAGTTTGAAATCTGACCGTTGGTACACGTGTCAGTTCCTTAGTGACCCGGGGTCATTTCGGACAAATCAGGTCGGGTTGCCCAGTGGCTATAAATAGTCCACCCCCTACAACCATAAACGGTTGGCTGCTCAGATTTCAGTGCACGGCTTTTGTCGTTTGAGAGCAACCCACCTCGAAGCCTTTGAGAGAAAATTCTTAGCAAGGAGAAAAGCCCTAACCACCCAGAGCCAGAGTGAATTGGGCATCACTTAAGTCTTCTTGTCTGAGTGATCTGAAGACTTATTACACTTGAGGACTGTGCATCCTCCAGCCGGTTAGGCGTCGCGTTCTGAGCATCCAAGAGAAATTGTGGATTGCTAGTGAACGAAGTCTGTGAAGGTTTGGGAGTCTACCTTGAAGACTTACCAGAGTGATTGGGCGAGATCTGTGTGACCTTAGCTCAAGGAGAAAACGGTGAGGACTGGGTGTCCTGAGCTGCGTGTTCAGGACTAGGTGTCCGGGACTATGTGTCCTTTGGTTTAAATACCTAGCCGCTCCAACCAGACGTACAGTTGTCACAGCAACTGGAACTGGTCCAACAAATCATTGTCTTCAGCGTGTCACTGGTTTCATCTTCACTTCCTTTTACTTACTGTTACACATTGTGAAGCCATTGCATGCTTGCTGTATCTTCTGTTTCCACATCATAACTGTATGATTTGTTTGGCTTCGTAACTTCTTCCTACCCGATCCTTATTACACTGCAGCTACTTGTCTTGTGCTTTCACTCTATTGAATACTTGACCATGGCTTGCCTAGTGTAATCTAACTTCCGCTGCTTAAGTGATAGGCATATCTGTACTGTTTGTCTTCATAACTTTCACGTTTTGAAGACTTTCATAAAAATCGTCTATTCACCCGCCCCCTCTAGTCGATATAACGCACTTTCACTTATGATGATGCACCCTCTTAGTTCGGACGGGATTATTATTCAAGGCCGGATTATCCCAAATTTTGTTTCGGTTTTCCAGGCACTTTCCATCGCACAGTACTTTTGTACTATGGATGCCAAGTCAATGAAGCGTGTAATATCACGACGACTTATGGCATTAAGGATTCCCTCGTCCGTGCAATTACTGCAGAAGAGTGATATTGCGTCTCCCTCGCGGTAATCCTTTATCCTGTTCATAACCAGGAGGAATCTGGCCCAGTAATGATGTACTGTTTCGTCAGGCCTCTGCCTGACTTGGGAGAGATCGCTTATGTTCGGGTGGGCGGGTGTCGTTGAATCTGAAACCTCACCGAATCCAAGATTCAGAGGCCGAAGAGTTTCCGAACTCTGAAGTTCGGATTCCTGGATGTTATCCAACGAATCCGGCCCGTTGCCTGATCCTAAGCTCAGGTCTTGAGTTACATCCTCCCCTCCGTGGGTATACGGCTTGGAGGGATCGGGAATTCAGACGTAACTAGTCCTTAGAATAGATGAAGGGTCGCTGCACTGCGCCTCTACCACGGCAACATGGTGGGTGACTTGGGGAGAGTTAATTTCTCTTAGATCGGGTTTAAGCCCAACCTGGTCGTAATCCGTAGCGACCCCCAGGGCGGCGATGCGATCCAAGAGCTTGTTTACGAAAGAGAGCTCCATTGGATCTAACTGCTCGACGAGCTCCGAGCTGACGTGTAGCTTGCTTTTGATGACCCGAGAGGTCACCGTCTGCGCAACAGCCGAACAGGCGGTCATGAGGAAACCACCTAACCGGAGGTTTTGGCCAACAGCCAAGGCTCCCTTAGCAACAACGTTGTCTTTGAAGACGGGAGAAGGCATCCTTCCTGATTGTGACGGCATAGAGGAGCTCTCAATGAAAGCACCAATGTCGGTGTCAAAACCGGCGGATCTCGGGTAGGGGGTCCCGAACTGTGCGTCTAGGCCGGACGGTAACAGGAGACTGGGGACACTTTGTTTTACCCAGGTTCGGGCCCTCTCGATGGAGGTAAAACCCTACTCTTGCTTGATTAATATTGATGATATGGGTAGTACAAGAGTAGATCTACCACGAGATCAAGGAGGCTAAACCCTAGAAGCTAGCCTATGGTATGATTGTTGTGTATGGAGTTGATTCTGTCCTACGGACTACAACCCTCCGGTTTATATAGACACCAGATAGGGTTAGGGTTACATAGAGTCGGTTACAATGGTAGGAGATCTTGAATATCCGCATCGCCAAGCTTGCCTTCCACGCCAAGGAAAGTCCCCTCCGGACACGGGACGAAGTCTTCAATCTTGTATCTTCATAGTCCTGGAGTCCGGCTGAAGGTATAGTCCGGCTACCCGAACACCCCATAATCCAGGACTCCCTCAGTGGCCATTACGGCCGACTATCCCAGACTGCTCCCTGTGTTGCTCATAAGAAAAACCAAAATCCCAACTCCAAAAACTAGGATCCCCTTTTAGATACTTCACCTAGCATATACATATGGTGTTTTACAGGGAAGGCATTAGGGACGCCATGCCGAACCCGCAGCAACTCGCCAACAAGAGGCACCAAGGCCGGGTAGGCCAAAAAGGAAGGCGGTCAGGATGGAGACACCGGTGCAGAGGTATGAAAAACCCCGCTCCGTGGTTGTCGTCTCTCTCAAGATGTAATGACGTCCATGTTTCTTTAACAGAAAAAACGCTCACCGTAATATGTCCGGTGAGGCTGCCGATCATGCTTCCACTAGTCGGGCTCCAGGGCCGGACACAGAGGCGGAAGCCGACATGGGGCGGACGCCGGATACTCCCCCTACAGAGGATGCAGATAGAATATCCGCTACAAATTCAGAAGTGGAGAGCGCCATGAATCATAGGCGTCGCCGGGCCGTACTCCGTGACACTTGCTTCTCACCAGAGGCATTTGATGCCTTCAATTCTGGAGATGCGTACCTCCGTGCTGCTTAAAATGGTCTAGCCAGAGCCACGGACCATTATGTAAGGGATGTACGGGTAAGCAAATCTGACGATTATATGTATCAGTAGCCCCTGAGACTTGAAACAGTTAGCAGAACTAATTTAAGGATCATCTATTGTGCAGGTTCTTACAGAGAAGAATACTCTACTGTCACAGGAGCTGGAGGAATGCAAGACCCAACTTCGGGCCACCATTGCCGCATTGAAGGAACCTAAAAAGTCCCCAGCTGGTAACATTTGTTTCAAAGAATTATAGGTACCATATAGCGCGTGGCGTGGCTGCAGATCTAACAATAGATATTGCAGATGAATCCAGAGAGAATCCGGAGGACCAGCATGTCATACGATAGCTCAAGGCTGGCGAACGCGTGTTGACTGAGGTCAGGCGGGAGAAAAACAATCTCCAAGACGCCAATACCAAGCTGAGCATGGAACTGAAAGATGTTCGGGCCCAGCTTGCGGACTCCGAAAAGGAGAATAAACGGCTTCGACGCGGCATTTTCAGTAAGTGCTTGAACGAACCCTTAAAAAAGGGCGGCGGAGAAGCCGGCTAACAAAGTTATGTCTGCAGGTATGCTAACGGGTCGCCCCACGGAGGAGATGCCCGGGTCTGCGGGTGATCTTCTATCCGAGCTCTCACAACTGCACGAACAAGTTCGGTAGGGGATGCAAGGTATTGCCCAGGCCTTGTGGCCATCCGTCTCCCTGCCAGAAGGCATTGAAGAGCTTGCGGAGAAGCTCAAGGGAGCACAACGACGCTTCCGATTATGGAAGATATTGGCCTGCCGTCAAGGTGCCAGAGAAGCTTGGGCCATGGTGAAGACACGGTATACCAAGACTAACCCAAACCACATGGCCGAGGTCGGACCTGTGGGGCCTGATGGGAAAGAGATCCTTGTTAGCTTAGTGTATGGGCAAGTAGAATTAGCCGCAAAGTATTCCCAACAGGATTGTAGGCTAGACAGCCTGTTGGATGGTATAGAAGAGGAATTTAGTCAGTCTACATGACTATGTAATTAAAGTGACATGTATAATGCCTTCTAGCCGGATTGTAAATCATTTGTCATGGCAGACCTTTTTGCTTCAACCTCGGGACCTGATAGTCTGGAGTGTGTCCGAATACCCGCTCAGTTATATAAGAACCGGGGTATGCGTGGAAACCAGGCGTAGGGGTCATTAGTGCTTGAACATACAAGTACCCAACTACTTATGTTATATTACATGGGTAGTAAGAAACGTCTTCCAGGGAGAATAGTTCCGTTAGGGGTTCCTTTCCCTGGGTACGCATGCCCTAAAGTGCATGTCCGGACTGCGATAGGAAACGCAGGCAAAAACATCTGGGGGAACATATGGAAAATAAATAAGAATCATCTTTTGTTCACCGACCGAATATTCCCTTAAGAACGCTAGCTTTCGGCTTCACCCAGTCTGAGGTACACATCCGGCTGACCCGGTAGTAACAATCGCAGAGGTGCTCCCCTTATGCCCTAGCCGAATTAACGGGAACATATATAGGGCATAAATACAAGAGCCAGGCAACCCAGCTTGGCCAAAACTTAAGTCATATTGATGCATATAATGTCAAAGAAAAGGTACATGCGGAAGAATAACACATGCGCGGGGCATGAAGCCCAGATAGATAATTAAGCTTCTGTGTAAGAAGCCCCCAGGTATAATGAGCGCGGTTAGCATGTCTATGTTGTGCAAGCGAGGCACAAGTTGGCCCTTGAAGGCCTTGAGAAAGAATAAAAAGAAAGAAAGAGAAAAAAAGACAGATAATGTATATGCAAAAAATGGACACAGGAAGGAGACGAACATAGAGTCCGGCGCTAGGCGTAGAATCTTCAGAGTCTGGCTGCGTTCCATGGGTTCGGCTCAAGTCGATTATTCGATGTATCCGCAGACGGTACGCTCCACCAGTTAGAACTTGGTCAATGATGAAGGGACCTTCCCATTTGGGCTCGAGCTTGGTCTTTTTCTTCTTCGGCAGGCGTAGAACTAACTCACCAACGTTATAAGTTTTGGCCCGTACTTCTCTACTTTGGTATCTACGAGCCTGTTGCTGATAGAATGCGGAACGGGCTTTTGCCACGTCGCGCTCCTCCTCCAAGGTGTCCATACTGTCCTGCCGATCGAGCTTGGCTTCTCTTTCTTCGTACATGCGCACTTGAGGTGAGTCATGAATTATGTCGTAGGGCAGAACTGCCTTTGCGCCATACACCATAAAGATGGGTGTGTATCCAGTAGTACGATTCGGCGTGGTCCGCAGCCGCCAGAGTACGGAGTCGAGCTCCTCTACCCAGTGCATGTTAGGCTCCTTTAAGGACCGCACTAATCTGGGTTTAATGCCGCTCATGATAAGACCATTTGCTCGCTCAACTTGGCCGTTGGTTTGTGGGTGATAGACGAAAGCATAATCGAGCTTGATGCCCATGTTGCTGCACTAGAGTTTTACCTCGTCGGTCGTGAAGTTCGTGTCGTTGTCAGTGATGATGCTGTGGGGGACGCCATAACGGTGTACAACCCCGGATATGAAGTCTATCACTGGTCTGGATTCGGCTGTTTTAACAGGTTTGCAATCTATCCATTTGGTGAATTTATCCACCATGACCAGTAAGTATATTTTCTTATGGGTTCCCCCTTTAAGGGGTCCAACCATGTCAAGCCCCCAGACTGCAAAGGGCCAGGTAATGGGAATTGTTTGGAGGGCGGTGGGTGGCATATGGCTTTGGTTTGCAAAAAGCTGGCAACCGACGCAGTGTTGGACCAAGTCCTGTGCGTCTGCCCGGGCCGTCGGCCAATAAAAACCTATACGGAAGGCCTTGCTTACAAGGGCCCGGGCTGCGGCATGGTGGCCGCCGAGTCCGGCGTGAATTTCTGACAAAAGCTTCCGCCCTTCCTCTTTGGAAATGCACCTTTGAAGGACTCCGGTAGTGCTTTTTTTATAGAGCTATCCCTCGTGGACCCTGTAGGCTTTAGATCGCCGCACTAGACAGCGTGCCTCATTTTGGTCCTCGGGAAGTTCCTGCCTAGTTAGGTAGGCCAGGAATGGTTCTGTCCACGGGGCAATGATGGCCATTATTACGTGGGCTGAAGGTGTTATTTCGGTGGTAGAGCCTCCGATTATGTCAGAGTGTTCGGTATCGGGCATTTTGGCCGGGTCCGGACTATTGTTACCGGTGTCCCCTTCCCATACCACGGATGGCTTAAACAACCTCTCCAAAAAGATGTTGGGGGGGACCACATCGCATTTTGTGCCGATGCGGGCGAGGATATCCGCCACCTGATTGTTTTCCCGAGCCACCTGGTGAAATTCGAGCCCCTCGAACCGAGCTGACATCTTTAGGACGGCGTTTCGATAGGCCGCCATCTTTGGATCCTTGGCATTAAAGTCTCCATTTATTTGGGATATTGCGAGGTTCGAATCCCCACGCACCTCCAGGCATTGAATTCCCATGGAAACTGCCATCCGGAGACCATGTAACAGGGCTTCGTATTCGGCTGCGTTGTTGGAGTCTGTATACAGTATCTGCATTATGTATTGAACTATATCTCCGGTTGGGGACGTTAGGACGACGCCAGCCCCCAGATCAGCCAGCATTTTGGAGCTGTCGAAGTGCATGATCCAATTGGAGTATGCGCCGTACTCTTTAGGGAGTTCATCTTCCGTCCATTAAGCGACAAAGTTGGATAATACTTGCGATTTAATTGTTCGCCGAGGTTTGTATGTTATGTTGAACGGGAGGAGCTCAATGGCCCATTTGGCAATCCGGCCCGTGGCGTCGCGGTTGTTTATAATATCATTAAGTGGCACTTCCGAGGCTACTGTAATTAAACACTCTTGAAAGTAGTGTCATAGCTTCCGCGATGCCATGAATACCGCATATGCTATCTTTTGGTAATGCGGGTACCGTGATTTGCATGGAGTGAGGACACTGGATACATAGTATACCGGCTTCTGAAGAGGGAACTTATGTCCGTCCGCTTCCCGTTCGACAACGAGCACCGCGCTTACAACCTGATGAGTTGCTGCAATGTACAACAGCATTGGTTCACCAATGTTTGGCGCGGCCAGGATTGGGTTGGTTGCCAAGATGGCCTTTATTTCTTCCAATCCGGCTGTGGCCGCGTCCGTCCACTTGAAGTGTTCGGTGCGCTGAAGGAGGCGATAAAGGGGTAATGCCTTTTCTCCTAAGCGGGATATAAAGCGGCTTAGAGCCGCCACACATCCAGTTAATTTCTGGATTTTTTGAGGTCTGTTGGGGTAGCCAACTATGACAAAGCTCGGATTTTGGCCGGATTAGCTTCAATTCCTCTACTGGAGACAATGAAGCCCAGGAGCTTTCTGGCTGGTATGCCGAAAACGCATTTTTCCGGATTGAGCTTGATGTCGTATGTTCGGAGGTTGTCGAATGTGAGCCTCAAGTCGTCTATTAGAGAGTCAATGTGTTTGGTTTTGACGACCACATCATCTACGTATGCCTCTACTGTTTTGTCGATCTGTTTCTCCAGACATGTCTGAATCATGCGTTGATATGTTGCGCCGACGTTTTTGAGCCCAGAAGGCATTGTGTTGAAACTGAAGGGGTCGTATGGTGTGATAAATGCCGTTGTGGCTTGGTCGGACTCCGCCATCTTGATTTGGTGGTAGCCAGAGTATGCGTCGAGGAAACACAATGACTCGTGTCCTGCGGTAGCATCGATAATTTGATCAATGCGGGGGAGGGGGAAGGGATCCTTTGCGCAGGCCTTGTTGAGGTCCTTGAAATCAACACATAAGCGCCAGGATTTGTCCTTCTTTGGTACCATTACCAGATTTGCTAGCCAGTCTGGGTGTTTTATTTCTCTAATGAATCCGGCCTCTAATAACTTGGCTAGTTCCTCTCCCATAACTTGTCTCTTAGGTTCAGAGAAACGCCGAAGAGCCTGCTTGACCGGATTGAATCCCTTTAGGATATTGAGGCTGTGCTCGGCCAGCCTGCATGGGATTCCTGGCATGTCTGAGCGGTGCCAGGCGAATATGTCCCAATTCTCGTGCAGGAACTCTCGTAGTGCAGCGTCCGCGGCAGGGTTTAACTGTGCCCCGATGGAGGCTGTTTTTGTAGGGTCCGTTGGGTGGACTTGGAATTTGACTACTTCATCCACTTGTTTAAAAGAGGTGGACTTGGATCTCTTGTCAAGTATCACGTCGTCCCTGTCCACTGTGGAGCGTAGCGCAGTTAATTCCTCGCCCGAAAGGGCTTCAGATAATGCCTCGAGGGCCAATGCGGCTGTTTTGTTTTCGGCGTGGAGTATTGTGTCCGGATCACTAGCGAGAGTGATGATTCCGTTGGGCCTGGGCATTTTGAGCTTCATGTACCCATAATGGGGTATGGCTTGGAAGATCGTGAACGCCTCCCATCCTAAAAGGGTGTGGTATCCACTACTGAACGGGGCCACTTGGAATGTAATTTCTTCGGACCTATAGTTCTCCGGCGTGCCGAATACCACATCTAGTGTGATTTTCCCAGCACAGCGTGCTTCTCGACTGGAGATGATTCCTCTGAAGGTTGTGCTGCTTTGCTCAATGCGGTTCCTGTCTATTTCCATTTTTTGAAGAGTTTCCTCATAGATGAGGTTTAATCCACTTCCGCCGTCCATGAGTACTTTGGTGAGTCGAAAGCCACCCACAATTGGACTAAGGACCAGTGCAGCTGGTGCTCGGGCTGTTTGGAATTTAGGTTCGCCACTGGCATTGATGGTAATAGCCGTGTCACTCCATGGATTCATTGCTGCCACGTGGCAGATTTCGGCGAGGCTGCGGAGTGTTCGCTTGCGCCTATTATTTGATGCGAAGGTTTCAAACACTGTTAATACCATATTGTTATCCACGGGATGGTGCTCTGTGGCATTTGGGATGAGAAAATCCTCACCACTTTTGGCCACCTGCCGGAGTATCCAACATGCTCTAAGGCTGTGTGTTGGTATGGTATCCGCTATACTATGAATCTTGAAGGGTCCGTTAAGCCATCCCTTCAATATGGTTCCATGCCCTGTAGAGGATTTTTGTTTCTTTGTAACTAACTCAGGTGTCTTATGATATTGCACCCTTTTACTTCGGACTGGGTGTATATTCCGAGCCGTATTATCCCAAAATTTCGTTTCAGTTTTCCAGGCGCTTTCCATCGCACAGTACTTTCGTACTATGGACGCCAAGTCAGCGAAGCATGATATGTCACGGCGACTTAAGGTATTAAGGATTGCCTTGTCCGTGCAATTGTTGCAGAAAAATGAGACTGCGTCTTCCACGCGACAGTCCTTAACCTTGTTCATCACAAGGAGGAATCTGGCCCAATAATGATGTACTATTTCATGGGGCTCTTGCCTGATGTGGGAAAGATCGTTTATGTCTGGGTGGGTGGATTTGAGTCCAAACCCCTACCCGATCTGAGACCCAGGGGCCGAGGAGTTTCCAATCTTGGAAGTTCGGATACTGGAGTGTTGCTCGATGAGTCTGGCCCGCTGCCTGACTCTAGGTTCAGGGCTTGGGTGATGTCCTCCCGTAAACGGGTATCCGGCTCGGAGAGCTCAGGAATCCGGACATAGTTAGTCCTCAAAATAGAGGAAGAATCGCCACATTGTTCCTCCACCACCGCAATATGATGGGTGACCGGTGGAGAGTTAATCTCCCTTTGATCGGGTTTAAGCCCAATCCGATCATAGTTTGTAGTGACTCCCAAGGCGGCGATACAATCCAAGAGCAAGTTTAGGGAAGAGAGCTCCATTGGATCCATCTGCTCGGCAAATTCCGAGCCGACGTGGAGGCTGTTTTTGATGACCCGAGAAGTCATCGTCGGTGCAGCGGCCGAACTAGCGGTCATGATGAAACTGCCAAGCCGGAGAGTTTGGCCGACAGCCAGGGCTCCGCCCGCGGTAATATTTTTTTTAACAACCAGACGAGGCATCCTTCCTTACGGCGACGACACAGTGAAACTCTCAATGGAAGCACCAATGTCGGTGTCAAAACCGGCGGATCTCGGGTAGGGGTTCCCGAACTGTGCGTCTAAGGCAGATGGTAACAGGAGGCAGGGGACACGATGTTTTACCCAGGTTCGGGCCCTCTTGATGGAGGTAAAACCCTACATCCTGCTTGATTATTCTTGATAATATGAGTAGTACAAGAGTTGATCTACCACGAGATCGGAGAGGCTAAACCCTAGAAGCTAGCCTATGGTATGATTGTATGTTGTCCTACGGACTAAAAACCCTCTGGTTTATATAGACACCGGAGGGGGCAAGGGTTACAGAAAGCTGGTTACAAAGGAGGAGATATGCATATCCGTATTGCCTAGCTTGCCTTCCACGCCAAGTAGAGTCCCATCCGGACACGGGACGAAGTCTTCAATCTTGTATCTTCATAGTCCAACAGTCCGGCCAAAGTATAATCCGGTTGTCCGGATACCCCCTAATCCAGGACTCCCTCAGTTAGATTTTATCTTAATACTTTTCTCGTAGTTGTGGATGCTTGCGAGGGGGTTAATCATAAGTAGGAGGTTTGTTCAAGTAATAACATCGCCTAAGCACCGGTCCACCCACATATCAAATTATCAAAGTAGCGAACACGAATTAAACCAACATGATGAAAGTGACTAGATGAAATTCCCGTGTACCTTCAAGAATGCTTCACTTATCATAAGAGACCGTTTTGGCCTGCCTTTTGCCACAAAAGGATTGGGCTACCTTGCTGCATGTTATTTGTCATTACCGTTACTCGCTCATTACAAATTATCTTGCTATCAAACTACTCGTTACTTATAATTTCAGTGCTTGCAGAGAATACCTTGCTGAAAGCAACTTGTCATTTCCTTCTACTGCTCATTGGGTTCGACACTCTTAATTATCAAAAGGACTATGATTGATCCCCTATACTTGTGGGTCATCAAGGCTCTTTTCTGGCGCCGTTGCCGGGGAGTGAAGCGCTCTTGGTAAGTGGAAATCGGTAAGGAAAAATTATTACTACTCGCTGAAATTTATTGTCACTTGTTACTATGGAGAACAATCCTTTGAGGGGTTTGTTCGGGGTATATTCACCTCAACAGGAACTACAATTAGTTACCCCTCAACCTACTGCACATACTGAAAATATTGTCTACGAAATTCCTTCGGGTATGATAGAACAACGGCTCTCTAATCCTTATGCAGGAGATGGAACCAAACATCCTGATATGCATGTGATATATGTGGAAGAAATTTATGGATTATTTAAGCTTTCCAGTTTGCCCGGAGACGAAGTTAAGAAGAAGGTTTTCCATTTATCTTTGAAGGTAAAAGCATTGGCATGGTTTAGGCTATGCGATGATATTGGATCTTGGAACTGGAATCGAGTGAAATTGGAATTTCACCAAAAAAAATTATCCTATGCATCTAGTTCATCGTGATTGGAATTATATATATAATTTTTGGTCTCGTGAAGGAGAAAGTATTGCTCTAGCTTGGGGGAGGCTTAAGTCAATGTTATATTCATGCCCCAATAATGAGCTCTCAAGATAAATTATCATTCAGAATTTTTACGCTCAGCTTTCTCGTGATGATCAATCCGTGCTTGATACTTCTTGTACTGGTTCCTTTATGAAGAAGACTACTGAATTCAGGTGGGATATTTGAGAAATAATTAAATGCTACTCTGAAGATTGGGAAATCGAAGAAGGTAAAGAGTCAGGTATTAAGCTTAAGTTTGATTGTGTTAAATCTTTTATGAATACGATGCTTTCCAAAAGTTTAGTACTAAATATGGACTTGACTCTGAGATAGTAGCTTCTTTTTGTGAATCATTCGCTACTCATGTCGATCTCCCTAAGGAGAAGTGGTTCAAATATCACCCACATATTAAAGAAGGAATTAAAGAACCGGTAATAGCTAAAGATGAAACTATCATTTATAATGTTGATCCAGTTGTTCCTACTGCTTATATTGAAAACCCACCTTTCCCTGTTAGGATAAAGGAACATGCTAAGGTTTCAACTGTGGTCAATAATAGAAATATTAGAGAACCTAAACCTGCTGAAAAAAAATCAAAGTAGAACCTAGCATTGCTATGGTTAAAGATCTCTCGGTAGAAATTATAGATGAGCATGTTATTTACTTCTGTAATGAAGCTGCTAGAATTGCAAAACCCGATGAGAAAGATAAACATAGACCTGTTGTTGGCATGCTTGTTGTCTCAGTCAAAATAGGAGATCAAGAAATTATGAATTATATAGCACCCGCTAAAATAGAAGACATAGATGTTACTATTAAACTTTCTAATAGAGACACCATCACACCACTTGGGATTGTTAGAGATGTTGAAGTCTTGTGTGGGAAAATAAAATATCCTGCTGATTTTCTAGTTCCTGGTTCCCCGCAAGATGACTTTTGTCCCATTATCTTTGGTAGACCTTTCTTGAACACCGTGAATGCTAAAATAGATTGTGAGAAACAAACCGTTGATGTTAGTTTTGGTGATGAGTCTCATGAGTTTAATTTTTCTAAGTTCAATAGAAAACATCATAAGAAAGAATTGCCTAGTAAGGATGAAATAATTGGTCTTGCTTCTATTGCCATGCCTCCTCCTGATCCACGAGAAAAATATTTGCTAGACCATGAAAATGATATACATATGCATGAAAGAAATGAGATAGATAAAATTTTCTTTGAACAACGACCTCTGGTTAAACACAAATTGCCTATTGAAACTTTAGGAGGTCCTACTCCACCTAAAGGTGATCCCGTGTTTGAATTAAAACAATTGCCAGACACTTTGAAATATGCTTATATTTATGAGAAAAAGACATATCATGTTATTATTAGTGCTAACCTTTCAGAACATGAAGAAGAAAGATTATTGAAAATTCTGAAGAAGCATCGAGCTTCTATTGGATATACTCTTGATGATCTTAAGGGCATTAGTCCCACTCTTTGTCAGTACAAGATTAATATGGAACCAGATGCTAAACCCGTTGTTGATCACCAACGACGTTTAAATCCTAAAATGAAAGAAGAGGTAAGAACTGAAATACTAAAGCTTCTAGAAGCAGGTATAATCTATCCCATAGCTAATAGTAGATGCACTACTATAGGATGCTGCTAATGCGACACTACGATCATAGACCCTTCAACGAAACTGTGTGCGATCCAATAATCGCAAACAGTGGTGTAAAAAACCCTTCAAAAAGGTGCAAAACGTTTGCGATGGCGGATGCATCAAACACGGTTCAGATTTTAGTTGCGTGTGCGATGTAGGGCATACGGTTCAATTCAATTAACTATTTGCGATGAGGAGAAACAAAAGAAATGGGTAGCCAGATGAAGGTGTGTGCAATATACAACATACGGTTCACCCGAATGAACTGTTTGTGATTAGGCAACACAAAAGAAACGGTCAGCCAGATCAAGGTGTGTGCGATATACGGCTGCGATTCACTCGGATGAACTGTTTCCTTTAAGCCAAGAGAACATAAATGGTTCAATATAACAAGATGTGTGTGATACTCGGCAAACAGGTCTGTAATCAGAAATGTGTGCGAAGAGTGATAATAACACAGACGATTGCTGCTAATAAGCCATGTGTGTTGTGGGAAAACGCTTGGTGGTATACAATTGTCAGCGATTGATGAAATCATCACCGACGGGTTCCCCAGTATGGTCCGTGTGCAATGTCATTGCACACAGAACAACAACATATGTACTTATAACTTATAAAGACTTGATTCCATAAGCAGATTGAACATCCAATTACATATGTGGCTAGTACACACATGACCTTTGCACACACCAAAGTACGTTCAAAAAAGCCTAGGAAACTCAAATAAAGTATAAAAAGGCAAAACGAACCGTGAATAGTTTGATATTTTTAGGACGACGCTACTATAGTTGCATGTTGTAGGATCGAAAGTGTGTCTAGAGGGGGGGGTGATTAGACTACTTGACCAAATAAAAACTTAACCTTTTCCCAATTTTAGTTCTTGGCAGATTTTAGCTATTTTAGGACAAGTCAAGCAATCATCACACAATTCAAGCAAGCATGCAAAGAGTATATTGGCAGCGGAAAGTAAAGCATGCAACTTGCAAGAATGTAAAGGGAAGGGTTTGGAGAATTCAAACGCAATTGGAGACACGAATGTTTTTCCCATGGTTCGGATAAGTGGTGCTATCCTACATCCACGTTGATGGAGACTTCAACCCACGAAGGCTAACGGTTGCGCGAGTCCACGGAGGGCTTCACCCACGAAGGCTAACGGTTGCGCGAGTCCACGGAGGGCTTCACCCACGAAGGGTCCACGAAGAAGCAACCTTGTCTATCCCACCATGGCCATTGCCCACGAAGGAGGTGCCTCACTAGCGGTAGATCTTCACGAAGTAGGCGATCTCCTTGCCCTTACAAACTCCTTGGTTCAACTCCACAATCTTGTCGGAGGCTCCCAAGTGACACCTAGCCAATCTAGGAGACACCACTCTCCAAGAAGTAACAAACGGTGTGTTGATGATGAACTCCTTTCTCTTGTGCTTCAAAAGATAGTCTCCCCAACACTCAACTCTCTCTCTCATAGGATTTGGATTTGGTGGAAAGAAGATTTGAGTGGAAAGCAACTTGGGGAAGGCTAGCAATCAAGATTCATATGGTAGGAATGGAATATCTTGGTCTCAACACATGAGTAGGTGGTTCTCTCTCAGAACATATGAATTGGAAGTGTAGATGTGTTCTGATGGCTCTCTCCACGAATGAAGAGGAGGTGGAGGGTATATATAGCCTCCACACAAAATCCAACCGTTACACACAGTTTTCCAATCTCGGTGGGACCGAATCAACAAACTCGGTCGGACCGAAAAGTAAACCTAGTGACCGTTAGAGATTTTCGGTGGGACTGACATGCAACTCGGTAGGACCGATTTTGTTAGGGTTAGGGCATGACGTAATCTCGGTGAGACCGATTACACAAACTTGGTGAGACCGATTTTGGTAATGATCTAACCAGAGAGTTGGTCAGGCACACTCGGTGGGACCGATTTGCTCTTTCGGTGAGACCGAAAAGTTACAAAAAGGAAACAGAGAGTTTACATTGCAATCTCGGTGGGACCGATCCACTCTTTCAGTGAGACCGAAAAGTTACGAAAGGGAAACAGAGAGTTTGCAATCCCATCTCGGTGAGACCGAGATCCCTATCGGTAGAACCGATTTGCTAGGGTTTGGCAGTGGCTTATGACAAGTGAAACTCGGTGGCGCCGGATAGGAAGAATCGGTAGGACCGAGTTTGGCTTAGGGTTTAGGTCATATGTGGATATGGGAAAGTAGTTGATGGGTTTTGGAGCATATCACTAAGCACATGAAGCAAGAGGCTCATTAAGCAACACCTCATCCCTCCTTGATAGTACTGGCTTTTCCTAAAGACTCAATGTGATCTTGGATCACTAAAATATAATATGAAGAATCTCGAGCTTTTGAGCTTGAGCCAATCCTTTGTCCTTAGCATTTTGAGGGTTCCACTTTCACCATCCATGCCATGCCAATCATTGAGCTTTCCTGAAATAATCATCTTGGAATAGCATTAGCTCAATGAGCTATATGTTGTTATGAATTACCAAAACCACCTAGGGATAGTTGCACTTTCAATCTCCCCCTTTTTGGTAATTGATGACAACATATAGATCAAAGCTTCGACAAATGATAGTAAGAATGAATTACATTGTCGCTTTGAGTGGTATGTGATAAGTAAGAGCTCCCCCTAAATTTGTGCATATTTAAAATTTTCTTTGGACTGCAAATGCACAAGAAGTTAGAATTATGGGTTACTCTTCCATGTCACATACATCTTGGTGGAGTGCTCAAAATGATTAATAATGAAATACATGCACTCATCACCAAGAAAAGTGAATGATCACATAAGATAGATAAGATATATCAAGCATGCATAAGTGTAGCTTATGATCAAGCACATGATCATCAATGTCTCACAAGCATATCAAAGTATCTCGACCAAGAGCAAACAATGTTTGAAAAACCACCAAATAAAGCAAGAGAGAAAAACAACACTCTCTCTCGAAGCCTATGATCTATACATTTTCTCCCCCTTTGGCAACAAGTTACCAAAAAGTTCCTAGAAAATGCATAGTGCTAAATCGACACTCAGGCTTGATCTTCAGGTGGTGGTGGAGTCCGGATCACTCCAAGGACGAAGGCTTCCGTAGACGTGGTTGGAGTTGGAGCTGAAGTGGATGCTGGAGCAGGTTGGGCTGGTGCTGCGGCTGGAGCTAAGGCAGTTGCTCTTGTGTCAGGAACTGGCACTGCAGACGACCTCGGACCTCGTGGCACTCTGGCAAAGGCATCAGTGGTTGGCTTCCCTTTCCTCTCCTGCATGTCATCTTGGAGCTGCTCCACTGCAGTCTGAATCTCTGTCACCTTGATATCCAAGTCATAGAACTTTTGTTCTACAATTCTCTATAGGCTTGCCTGGTTCTGAGTTAGGGTGGCTAGTCCTTTCTCAATCCGCAGGGTGGATGCAATCAAGTAACTGAGCTGCTCTTGCTTGTTCTTCAAGAAGTACTCAGATGCCTCCTCTTGAGTTGGCATCTTGGCAGCTTTGTCCTTTATTGCCTTCTCCTTCTTGGCTTGTGCATGGGCTGAAGATGGTTCATCTTTGGTCATCACAACTTGGTTGTCCTCGAACTCTGGATAGATAGGCAAATGTTCCTTGTCCAACAAGTATGTGTCTGTGCCCATTCTTGAGTTAATCAACATCTGGATCTGAGGGGCATATCCACAGCTCCTCTTCTGATCTGCTGCAGTCCTCTTGATAGTCTCTACCATGAGGCTCATGACCTTGAATTTCTTAGGCACATCAAAGATATGTAGCAAGTTAATGGCATGACCTCTGATCATCCTGTGATCTCCAGACTTGGGCAAAAGTGTGTGCCTAAGGATCCAGTTGATGGTTGGCAGCCCTGACAGAAGATAATGCACTGAGCGAAACTTGAACGTATCAAGTGCTTCATTTGGAATCTCCTTGTACATGTTTGACATTGAGTTATGATCCATCTTCTTCTTGGAATAGACATCCAAGTCATCATCATGCTCCTTTGGGGCATTGATAAGCTGTGCCCACTCAGTAACTGTTGATTGGTACCTCGTACCTTTAGACATCCAAATTATCTTCCCATCTGGATAAAAATGTGCTGTGGAGTAGAACTGCATGATAAGCTCCTCATTCCACTTTGTGAGCTTCTGCCCAACAAAGTCCTCTACTCCACATGCCTTGAAGCTGTCCTGTACTCCAGGGTAGTGCTCTTCATTCTCCTTGATATATTCCCAGTTGACCCATCTCATATCACAAACTATGGGCTTCTTGTCAAGCAAAATTCTGGCTATCACTTTGGTCTGACATGATGAACAAGCTGACTGCTGACCCTGTGAACAGTTTATATATGAGGTAGAGTGGATGAGCATCACAAAATGCAGAGATTTTTGCAAAAGAATGATTCAAAAACTTAGTTTTAGTTTTCCACAGAAAGCATTTCGGATCTACCGATTTTTAAACTCGGTGACACCGAAGCAGTTTTTGGAACCTAAACTAGTGAACTCGGTCAGACCGAGTCGCAGTTCGGTGGCACCGAGACTGCTAGGGTTTCACAAAGTTCCAAAATCGGTCACACCGATTAGTAATACTCGGTCAGACCGAGCCTCACTTGTGCAATGGCATAAGCCAAATCGGTGGGACCGAGTTTTTCAACTCGGTGGGTCCGAGATGGTTTCGGCGGAAACCTAACCCTAAAATTTTCGAATCAAACCTAGTCTACGAGTTCATTGACTGGATAGAAGTTTATCAAACGTGGCAAGAATCATCATGATCACAATGTGCAAGGAATCGGATTGGGGAATAGCACAAAGATCGAGTCCATACCCTAGTGTGGCGGAGACTCGCTACGGCGGCAACGGCGGGGTTGATTTCCATTGACGATGACAGAGACCAGCGACTGGAGGCGGCTGGCGGTGAGGAGACGATCCGGAGACCACGTTGGCAGAGCGAGCTATCGCGCGGGCGAAGGGGTTCGGAGAAATTTCCAAATTTTTGCCCGTGACTATATATAGCCCGACCCTGTCGGTGTGACCGAGTGGAACAACTCGGTGGCACTGAGATGCAAAACTGTATACAGTTGTTGCAACTCGGTGTGACCGAATGGTTCAAATCGGTTGCACCGAGATCGAAAACATAGATCGACTTAATGATCTCGGTAAGACCGAAAGTAGGGTATTGGTTAGACCGAGAATCACAAAGAGGTTTTGGAAGTTTAAGTCTATGACGAATCGGGGACTCCGAGTGCTCCTCACACAGAGTGGTTCGAATCTGACTTGATCAAATTTTGTGATGTAGCATGAATAGAGTTTGAGACGAGAAAAGCATAGATAGCTAGAGGAGGTTCTTAGGCATTATTGTCCATCCACTTGGCAAAGGAAATAAAACCAAACAATCAAAACAACAAGTGGATGTCCTCGAATGAGTAAAATATGCAACCAACATGCTCACACAATAAGATGGCAATAGAAATATGTGACAAAGCATGCACAATCAATTCTAGCATCTATCAAGCAATTTGCGATGACTAGGTCGTCTATATATGAGTATATTGACTTAGGAGTCGAGTGAGAACACTTTATCATAGGTCATACTCATCGTTTAAGCTCAAGTGGGGTTACCACTTTTACATAAAGTATTGTTGTGTTCACATCTTTAGAGTTTCTTTAGCTCAAGTCTTAGAGTAAAGCTCCCCCTAGATGTGATATCCCCCCTAAGAGGGATGAACTAACCTTGGGTTTTGTCGATGATGACTTCATGTAGATGTTGAAGATGTGGATGCTCAATGTTGATCTAGATCACTTGGAGCTATCCATTTGAGTGAATTGCACTTTCAATACCTACATGGGTTAGTCCCACAAGGAACAAACAAGGATATCCATAGACATAGAGTGATGCACACACAAGATGATGTCCATGAAAACTTTAGGTTACCTTGTCCCTTGTCTTACCAACAAGAGGGTTTGTGACTCCTTGAACTAGTGCGAGATGTGGAAGTTGATTGCACTTGTTCTTGCCAAAATGATAAGAGTGAAGTATGTTGGCGGAGTCACCCTCAAGAACTCTCTAGTTCTTCTTCTTTTGGATCCACACCATCTTGATGGGAATCCTTGGAGTTGTAGTCGTACTTGATGAAGTGGAACTTGAAGTAGTCTTGGGAATCCACTTGACTAAGGTCTTAGGAGCTTCTTCAAATGCATCAATTTCCTCTTGAAGCTTGTCCTTGCCTTTTTGCTTGTAGTCTTGTGGTGGAAGATCATCTTGAGCTTGTGTCCCCTTGAAGGAAGTATCAAACTTCTCTTATTGAGGAACAAACTTTGTCTTGGGGTATTAATCTTCTTCCCACTCAACTCCATTGGCATTGAACTTTCGTTCAAAACCAACACCTTGATTCTTCCGGTGCATTCCTTGCTTGCGCACAATTTCCTCGAATTGCTTACTCCCGGCAAGGCTTTTGTACACTCCTTTCTCTATAATTCCCTTCAATAAGCTATTTTCTTGCTCAAGTGTAACTTGGCTAAGAGAATCATTAGTGGAACCAAGAGAACTACTAGAAGCAATAATATTGGAGTTAGCATGATCATTGTTACTACTAGAGGAAGAGTCTTTCTTGTTCTTGTTACTAGACTTGACTTGAGGCATGTAAGTGGATAAGAGTAAACGCTTGGCAATGTAAGAAGAACTTTTCTTGCGGAGATCATCATTGATTGCCTTTAAAAACTCATGCTCTTGCTCAAGATTGAGCTTTTCAAAGCGTAACTTCTCATGAGCTCTTAAAAGTTCTCGATGATCTTCGAAGATAGTTTCATGAGCTAACTTAAGAGTGTTTAGTTCTTTAGTTAGAGCCTCAACCTTCTCCTTATCATTGTCATTCGTTTTATCTTGATTAGCATGATTAATTGACGTTTCATCATAGTATTCATCACTAGAGTTGTCAACAAGTAAATTATCATCACCTAACAAGTCATCTTCATCACTATTAAAATCAACATACTCGGGGTGTGTTACCTTAGGACCTTTGGCCATGAAGCATCTTCCAATTCCTTCATTTGGTGAGTCAAATATGTCGTAGGAGTTGGTTGACACAAGTGCTAGACCGGCAACACCTTCATCTTGAGTATATTGAGAATCGGAGTGATAACTTCTCTCGGAGTGGCTGTCGGAGTCGGAGCCGGATACCCATTCACCAACATGAGCTTGATGTCTTTGTTTTGTGTAGCTCCTTGATGATTTTTCCTTCCTTTCTGAATCCTTGCTTCTCCGTGAGTATCTTCGTTCATAACGATCATCTCTACTCCTTCTCTCTCTTGGTGGTGATTCTTCTCTTTTGCTTCTTCTTTTTGGAGAGTCTTCTCTTCTTTTGTAGGGAGCCGTAGACTCATTGGAATAGTGTCCGGGTCTTCCACAATTGTAGCAGTTTTGCTCTCGACTAGAAGATCTTTTGTCATTCTAGGACCTTGACTTGAAGCTTCTATCTTTGCTTCTACTCTTGTAGAACTTGTTGAAGTTCTTCACCATTAAGCTCAATTTTTCATTGAAGTTTTGTTTCTCACTTGATGATGTAGGGGCTTCACATCAGGATTTGTAGGCACCACTAGATTTGTTGTGAAGTTCCTCTTTATCCTTAAGTGACATCTCATGAGCAACAATTCTTCCAATTACCTCCGTTGGCTTGAGATCTTTGTAATTGGGCATCATTTGGATCAATGTGCACACGGTATCATATTTTCCATCCAAGGCTCTTAGAATCTTCTTGATGATGAATCTATCGGCCATCTCTTCACTTTCTAAGCCGGCAATCTCATTTGTGATGAGAGCAAGCCTAGAGTACATTTCAGCGACACCTTCACCATCCTTCATTTTGAACTTGTCAAGTTGACTTTGAAGCACATCCAATTTGGATTCCTTGACGGAGTCGGTACCTTCGTGCATATTAATCATAGTGTCCCAAATTTCCTTTGCATTCTCAAGACGGCTGATTTTGTTGAATTCTTCGGGGCACAATCCGTTGAAGAGAATATCACAAGCTTGAGCATTGTATTGCAACATCTTCAACTCATCCGCGGTAGCTTCACGGTTTGGTTCTCTCCCATCAAAGAAGTCACCTTTCAAACCAACACACACAATAGCCCAAACAGCGGGGTTATGTCCAAGAATATGCATTTTCATTTTATGCTTCCAACTAGCAAAATTAGTACCATCAAAGTAAGGACCTCTACGGTGATAATTTCCCTCGCTAGACGCCATACTCTCCTAGGTTGTGAAACCAAGGCTATGACCACCAAAAGCTATGGAAATCAAAGCAAATGGAGACCAAGGCTCTGATACCACTTGTAGGATCGAAAGTGTGTCTAGAGGGGGGGTGATTAGACTACTTGACCAAATAAAAACTTAACCTTTTCCCAATTTTAGTTCTTGGCAGATTTTAGCTATTTTAGGACAAGTCAAGCAACCATCACACAATTCAAGCAAGCATGCAAAGAGTATATTGGCAGCGGAAAGTAAAGCATGCAACTTGCAAGAATGTAAAGGGAAGGGTTTGGAGAATTCAAATGCAATTGGAGACACGGATGTTTTTCCCGTGGTTCGGATAGGTGGTTCTATCCTACATCCACGTTGATGGAGACTTCAACCCACGAAGGGTAACGGTTGCGCGAGTACCCCGGATAAGTTGATGGAGACTCCATCCCGTGGTAACGGTTGCGCAAATGGAGACCAAAGCTCTGATACCACTTGTAGGACCTTGAAGTAGATGTGTCTAGAGGGGGGTGATTAGACACTTTATGCCAAAGTTGCAATTTTTAAGCTTTTTCGGTTTGAGTGCAGTTTGAGCATAATTTCAACACTCACAATACATATCAAGCAAGTAGGCAAAGTGTATATAGGCAGTGGAAAGTAAAGCATGCAACTTGCAAGAATGTAAAGGGAAGGGTTTGGAGAATTCAAATGCAATCGGATACACGGATGTTTTTCCCGTGGTTCGGATAGGTGGTGCTATCCTACATCCACGTTGATGGAGACTTCAACCCATGAAGGGTAACGGTTGCGCGAGTCCACGGAGGGCTCCACCCACGAAGGGTCCACGAAGAAGCAACCTTGTCTATCCCACCATGGCCATCGCCCACGAAGGACTTGCCTCACTAGCGGTAGATCTTCACGAAGTAGGCGATCTCCTTGCCCTTACAAACTCCTTGGTTCAACTCCACAATCTTGTCGGAGGCTCCCAAGTGACACCTAGCCAATCTAGGAGACACCACTCTCCAAGAAGTAACAAACGGTGTGTTGATGATGAACTCCTTTCTCTTGTGCTTCAAAAGATAGTCTCCCCAACCCTCAACTTTCTCTCATAGGATTTGGATTTGGTGGAAGGAAGATTTGAGTGGAAAGCAACTTGGGGAAGGCTAGAGATCAAGATTCATATGGTAGGAATGGAATATCTTAGTCTCAACACATGAGTAGGTGGTTCTCTCTTAGAACATATGAATTGGAAGTGTAGATGTGTTCTGATGGCTCTCTCCACGGATGAAGAGGAGGTGGAGGGGTATATATAGCCTCCACACAAAATCCAACCGTTAGACACAGTTTTCCAATCTTGGTGGGACCGAATCAACAAACTCGGTCGGACCGAAAAGTAAACCTAGTGACCGTTAGAGATTTTCGGTGGGACTGACATGCAACTCGGTAGGACCGATTTTGTTAGGGTTAGGGCATAACGTAATCTCGGTGAGACCGATTACACAAACTCGGTGAGACCGATTTTGGTAATGATCTAACCAGAGAGTTGGTCAGGCACACTCGGTGGGACCGATTTGCTCTTTCAGTGAGACCGAAAAGTTACAAAAAGGAAACAGAGATTTTACATTGCAATCTCGGTGGGACCGATCCGCTCTTTCGGTGAGACCGAAAAGTTACGAAAGGTTAACAGAGAGTTTGCAATCCCATCTCGGTGAGACCGAGATCCCTATCGGTAGAACCGATTTGCTAGGGTTTGGCAGTGGCTTATGACAAGTGAAACTCGGTGGCGCCGGATAGGAAGAATCGGTAGGACCGAGTTTGGCTTAGGGTTTAGGTCATATGTGGATATGGGAAAGTAGTTGAGGGGTTTTGGAGCATATCACTAAGCACATGAAGCAAGAGGCTCATTAAGCAACACCTCATCCCTCCTTGATAGTATTGGCTTTTCCTAAAGACTCAATGTGATCTTGGATCACTAAAATATAAAATGAAGAGTCTTGAGCTTTTGAGCTTGAGCCAATCCTTTGTCCTTAGCATTTTGAGGGTTCCACTTTCACCATCCATGCCATGCCAATCATTGAGCTTTCCTGAAATAATCATCTTGGAATAGCATTAGCTCAATGAGCTATATGTTGTTATGAATTATCGAAACCACCTAGGGATAGTTGCACTTTCAATCTCCCCCTTTTTGGTAATTGATGACAACATATAGATCAAAGCTTCGACAAATGATAGTAAGAATGAATTACATTGTCGCTTTGAGTGGTATGTGATAAGTAAGAGCTCCCCCTAAATTTGTGCATATTTAAAATTTTCTTTGGACTGCAAATGCACAAGAAGTTAGAATTATGGGTTACTCTTCCATGTCACATACATCTTGGTGGAGTGCTCAAAATGATTAATAATGAAATACATGCACTCATCACCAAGAAAAGTGAATGATCACATAAGATAGATAAGATATATCAAGCATGCATAAGTGTAGCTTATGATCAAGCACATGATCATCAATGTCTCACAAGCATATCAAAGTATCTCGACCAAGAGCAAACAATGTTTGAAAAACCACCAAATAAAGCAAGAGAGAAAAACAGCACTCTCTCTCGAAGCCTATGATCTATACATTTTCTCCCCCTTTGGCAACAAGTTACCAAAAAGTTCCTAGAAAATGCATAGTGCTAAATCGACACTCAGGCTTGATCTTCAGGTGGTGGTGGAGTCCGGATCACTCCAAGGACGAAGGCTTCCGTAGACGTGGTTGGAGTTGGAGCTGAAGTGGATGCTGGAGCAGGTTGGGCTGGTGCTGCGGCTGGAGCTAAGGCAGTTGCTCTTGTGTCAGGAACTGGCACTGCAGACGACCTCGGACCTCGTGGCACTCTGGCAAAGGCATCAGTGGTTGGCTTCCCTTTCCTCTCCTGCATGTCATCTTGGAGCTGCTCCACTGCAGTCTGAATCTCTGTCACCTTGATATCCAAGTCATAGAACTTTTGTTCTACAATTCTCTATAGGCTTGCCTGGTTCTGAGTTAGGGTGGCTAGTCCTTTCTCAATCCGCAGGGTGGATGCAATCAAGTAACTGAGCTGCTCTTGCTTGTTCTTCAAGAAGTACTCAGATGCCTCCTCTTGAGTTGGCATCTTGGCAGCTTTGTCCTTTATTGCCTTCTCCTTCTTGGCTTGTGCATGGGCTGAAGATGGTTCATCTTTGGTCATCACAACTTGGTTGTCCTCGAACTCTGGATAGATAGGCAAATGTTCCTTGTCCAACAAGTATGTGTCTGTGCCCATTCTTGAGTTAATCAACATCTGGATCTGAGGGGCATATCCACAGCTCCTCTTCTGATCTGCTGCAGTCCTCTTGATAGTCTCTACCATGAGGCTCATGACCTTGAATTTCTTAGGCACATCAAAGATATGTAGCAAGTTAATGGCATGACCTCTGATCATCCTGTGATCTCCAGACTTGGGCAAAAGTGTGTGCCTAAGGATCCAGTTGATGGTTGGCAGCCCTGACAGAAGATAATGCACTGAGCGAAACTTGAACGTATCAAGTGCTTCATTTGGAATCTCCTTGTACATGTTTGACATTGAGTTATGATCCATCTTCTTCTTGGAATAGACATCCAAGTCATCATCATGCTCCTTTGGGGCATTGATAAGCTGTGCCCACTCAGTAACTGTTGATTGGTACCTCGTACCTTTAGACATCCAAATTATCTTCCCATCTGGATAAAAATGTGCTGTGGAGTAGAACTGCATGATAAGCTCCTCATTCCACTTTGTGAGCTTCTGCCCAACAAAGTCCTCTACTCCACATGCCTTGAAGCTGTCCTGTACTCCAGGGTAGTGCTCTTCATTCTCCTTGATATATTCCCAGTTGACCCATCTCATATCACAAACTATGGGCTTCTTGTCAAGCAAAATTCTGGCTATCACTTTGGTCTGACATGATGAACAAGCTGACTGCTGACCCTGTGAACAGTTTATATATGAGGTAGAGTGGATGAGCATCACAAAATGCAGAGATTTTTGCAAAAGAATGATTCAAAAACTTAGTTTTAGTTTTCCACAGAAAGCATTTCGGATCTACCGATTTTTAAACTCGGTGACACCGAAGCAGTTTTTGGAACCTAAACTAGTGAACTCGGTCAGACCGAGTCGCAGTTCGGTGGCACCGAGACTGCTAGGGTTTCACAAAGTTCCAAAATCGGTCACACCGATTAGTAATACTCGGTCAGACCGAGCCTCACTTGTGCAATGGCATAAGCCAAATCGGTGGGACCGAGTTTTTCAACTCGGTGGGTCCGAGATGGTTTCGGCGGAAACCTAACCCTAAAATTTTCGAATCAAACCTAGTCTACGAGTTCATTGACTGGATAGAAGTTTATCAAACGTGGCAAGAATCATCATGATCACAATGTGCAAGGAATCGGATTGGGGAATAGCACAAAGATCGAGTCCATACCCTAGTGTGGCGGAGACTCGCTACGGCGGCAACGGCGGGGTTGATTTCCATTGACGATGACAGAGACCAGCGACTGGAGGCGGCTGGCGGTGAGGAGACGATCCGGAGACCACGTTGGCAGAGCGAGCTATCGCGCGGGCGAAGGGGTTCGGAGAAATTTCCAAATTTTTGCCCGTGACTATATATAGCCCGACCCTGTCGGTGTGACCGAGTGGAACAACTCGGTGGCACTGAGATGCAAAACTGTATACAGTTGTTGCAACTCGGTGTGACCGAATGGTTCAAATCGGTTGCACCGAGATCGAAAACATAGATCGACTTAATGATCTCGGTAAGACCGAAAGTAGGGTATTGGTTAGACCGAGAATCACAAAGAGGTTTTGGAAGTTTAAGTCTATGACGAATCGGGGACTCCGAGTGCTCCTCACACAGAGTGGTTCGAATCTGACTTGATCAAATTTTGTGATGTAGCATGAATAGAGTTTGAGACGAGAAAAGCATAGATAGCTAGAGGAGGTTCTTAGGCATTATTGTCCATCCACTTGGCAAAGGAAATAAAACCAAACAATCAAAACAACAAGTGGATGTCCTCGAATGAGTAAAATATGCAACCAACATGCTCACACAATAAGATGGCAATAGAAATATGTGACAAAGCATGCACAATCAATTCTAGCATCTATCAAGCAATTTGCGATGACTAGGTCGTCTATATATGAGTATATTGACTTAGGAGTCGAGTGAGAACACTTTATCATAGGTCATACTCATCATTTAAGCTCAAGTGGGGTTACCACTTTTACATAAAGTATTGTTGTGTTCACATCTTTAGAGTTTCTTTAGCTCAAGTCTTAGAGTAAAGCTCCCCCTAGATGTGATATCCCCCCTAAGAGGGATGAACTAACCTTGGGTTTTGTCGATGATGACTTCATGTAGATGTTGAAGATG
The DNA here is from genome assembly GCA_034509565.1 of Triticum monococcum. Classification (NCBI taxonomy): domain Eukaryota; kingdom Viridiplantae; phylum Streptophyta; class Magnoliopsida; order Poales; family Poaceae; genus Triticum; species Triticum monococcum. The sequence goes on along the minus strand of CM067845.1, from coordinate 355,054,309 downwards.
TGGATGCTCAATGTTGATCTAGATCACTTGGAGCTATCCATTTGAGTGAATTGCACTTTCAATACCTACATGGGTTAGTCCCACAAGGAACAAACAAGGATATCCATAGACATAGAGTGATGCACACACAAGATGATGTCCATGAAAACTTTAGGTTACCTTGTCCCTTGTCTTACCAACAAGAGGGTTTGTGACTCCTTGAACTAGTGCGAGATGTGGAAGTTGATTGCACTTGTTCTTGCCAAAATGATAAGAGTGAAGTATGTTGGCGGAGTCACCCTCAAGAACTCTCTAGTTCTTCTTCTTTTGGATCCACACCATCTTGATGGGAATCCTTGGAGTTGTAGTCGTACTTGATGAAGTGGAACTTGAAGTAGTCTTGGGAATCCACTTGACTAAGGTCTTAGGAGCTTCTTCAAATGCATCAATTTCCTCTTGAAGCTTGTCCTTGCCTTTTTGCTTGTAGTCTTGTGGTGGAAGATCATCTTGAGCTTGTGTCCCCTTGAAGGAAGTATCAAACTTCTCTTATTGAGGAACAAACTTTGTCTTGGGGTATTAATCTTCTTCCCACTCAACTCCATTGGCATTGAACTTTCGTTCAAAACCAACACCTTGATTCTTCCGGTGCATTCCTTGCTTGCGCACAATTTCCTCGAATTGCTTACTCCCGGCAAGGCTTTTGTACACTCCTTTCTCTATAATTCCCTTCAATAAGCTATTTTCTTGCTCAAGTGTAACTTGGCTAAGAGAATCATTAGTGGAACCAAGAGAACTACTAGAAGCAATAATATTGGATTTAGCATGATCATTGTTACTACTAGAGGAAGAGTCTTTCTTGTTCTTGTTACTAGACTTGACTTGAGGCATGTAAGTGGATAAGAGTAAACGCTTGGCAATGTAAGAAGAACTTTTCTTGCGGAGATCATCATTGATTGCCTTTAAAAACTCATGCTCTTGCTCAAGATTGAGCTTTTCAAAGCGTAACTTCTCATGAGCTCTTAAAAGTTCTCGATGATCTTCGAAGATAGTTTCATGAGCTAACTTAAGAGTGTTTAGTTCTTTAGTTAGAGCCTCAACCTTCTCCTTATCATTGTCATTCGTTTTATCTTGATTAGCATGATTAATTGACGTTTCATCATAGTATTCATCACTAGAGTTGTCAACAAGTAAATTATCATCACCTAACAAGTCATCTTCATCACTATTAAAATCAACATACTCGGGGTGTGTTACCTTAGGACCTTTGGCCATGAAGCATCTTCCAATTCCTTCATTTGGTGAGTCAAATATGTCGTAGGAGTTGGTTGACACAAGTGCTAGACCGGCAACACCTTCATCTTGAGTATATTGAGAATCGGAGTGATAACTTCTCTCGGAGTGGCTGTCGGAGTCGGAGCCGGATACCCATTCACCAACATGAGCTTGATGTCTTTGTTTTGTGTAGCTCCTTGATGATTTTTCCTTCCTTTCTGAATCCTTGCTTCTCCGTGAGTATCTTCGTTCATAACGATCATCTCTACTCCTTCTCTCTCTTGGTGGTGATTCTTCTCTTTTGCTTCTTCTTTTTGGAGAGTCTTCTCTTCTTTTGTAGGGAGCCGTAGACTCATTGGAATAGTGTCCGGGTCTTCCACAATTGTAGCAGTTTTGCTCTCGACTAGAAGATCTTTTGTCATTCTAGGACCTTGACTTGAAGCTTCTATCTTTGCTTCTACTCTTGTAGAACTTGTTGAAGTTCTTCACCATTAAGCTCAATTTTTCATTGAAGTTTTGTTTCTCACTTGATGATGTAGGGGCTTCACATCAGGATTTGTAGGCACCACTAGATTTGTTGTGAAGTTCCTCTTTATCCTTAAGTGACATCTCATGAGCAACAATTCTTCCAATTACCTCCGTTGGCTTGAGATCTTTGTAATTGGGCATCATTTGGATCAATGTGCACACGGTATCATATTTTCCATCCAAGGCTCTTAGAATCTTCTTGATGATGAATCTATCGGCCATCTCTTCACTTTCTAAGCCGGCAATCTCATTTGTGATGAGAGCAAGCCTAGAGTACATTTCAGCGACACCTTCACCATCCTTCATTTTGAACTTGTCAAGTTGACTTTGAAGCACATCCAATTTGGATTCCTTGACGGAGTCGGTACCTTCGTGCATATTAATCATAGTGTCCCAAATTTCCTTTGCATTCTCAAGACGGCTGATTTTGTTGAATTCTTCGGGGCACAATCCGTTGAAGAGAATATCACAAGCTTGAGCATTGTATTGCAACATCTTCAACTCATCCGCGGTAGCTTCACGGTTTGGTTCTCTCCCATCAAAGAAGTCACCTTTCAAACCAACACACACAATAGCCCAAACAGCGGGGTTATGTCCAAGAATATGCATTTTCATTTTATGCTTCCAACTAGCAAAATTAGTACCATCAAAGTAAGGACCTCTACGGTGATAATTTCCCTCGCTAGACGCCATACTCTCCTAGGTTGTGAAACCAAGGCTATGACCACCAAAAGCTATGGAAATCAAAGCAAATGGAGACCAAGGCTCTGATACCACTTGTAGGATCGAAAGTGTGTCTAGAGGGGGGGTGATTAGACTACTTGACCAAATAAAAACTTAACCTTTTCCCAATTTTAGTTCTTGGCAGATTTTAGCTATTTTAGGACAAGTCAAGCAACCATCACACAATTCAAGCAAGCATGCAAAGAGTATATTGGCAGCGGAAAGTAAAGCATGCAACTTGCAAGAATGTAAAGGGAAGGGTTTGGAGAATTCAAATGCAATTGGAGACACGGATGTTTTTCCCGTGGTTCGGATAGGTGGTTCTATCCTACATCCACGTTGATGGAGACTTCAACCCACGAAGGGTAACGGTTGCGCGAGTACCCCGGATAAGTTGATGGAGACTCCATCCCGTGGTAACGGTTGCACAAATGGAGACCAAAGCTCTGATACCACTTGTAGGACCTTGAAGTAGATGTGTCTAGAGGGGGGTGATTAGACACTTTATGCCAAAGTTGCAATTTTTAAGCTTTTTCGGTTTGAGTGCAGTTTGAGCATAATTTCAACACTCACAATACATATCAAGCAAGTAGGCAAAGTGTATATAGGCAGTGGAAAGTAAAGCATGCAACTTGCAAGAATGTAAAGGGAAGGGTTTGGAGAATTCAAATGCAATCGGATACACGGATGTTTTTCCCGTGGTTCGGATAGGTGGTGCTATCCTACATCCACGTTGATGGAGACTTCAACCCATGAAGGGTAACGGTTGCGCGAGTCCACGGAGGGCTCCACCCACGAAGGGTCCACGAAGAAGCAACCTTGTCTATCCCACCATGGCCATCGCCCACGAAGGACTTGCCTCACTAGCGGTAGATCTTCACGAAGTAGGCGATCTCCTTGCCCTTACAAACTCCTTGGTTCAACTCCACAATCTTGTCGGAGGCTCCCAAGTGACACCTAGCCAATCTAGGAGACACCACTCTCCAAGAAGTAACAAACGGTGTGTTGATGATGAACTCCTTTCTCTTGTGCTTCAAAAGATAGTCTCCCCAACCCTCAACTTTCTCTCATAGGATTTGGATTTGGTGGAAGGAAGATTTGAGTGGAAAGCAACTTGGGGAAGGCTAGAGATCAAGATTCATATGGTAGGAATGGAATATCTTAGTCTCAACACATGAGTAGGTGGTTCTCTCTTAGAACATATGAATTGGAAGTGTAGATGTGTTCTGATGGCTCTCTCCACGGATGAAGAGGAGGTGGAGGGGTATATATAGCCTCCACACAAAATCCAACCGTTAGACACAGTTTTCCAATCTTGGTGGGACCGAATCAACAAACTCGGTCGGACCGAAAAGTAAACCTAGTGACCGTTAGAGATTTTCGGTGGGACTGACATGCAACTCGGTAGGACCGATTTTGTTAGGGTTAGGGCATAACGTAATCTCGGTGAGACCGATTACACAAACTCGGTGAGACCGATTTTGGTAATGATCTAACCAGAGAGTTGGTCAGGCACACTCGGTGGGACCGATTTGCTCTTTCAGTGAGACCGAAAAGTTACAAAAAGGAAACAGAGATTTTACATTGCAATCTCGGTGGGACCGATCCGCTCTTTCGGTGAGACCGAAAAGTTACGAAAGGTTAACAGAGAGTTTGCAATCCCATCTCGGTGAGACCGAGATCCCTATCGGTAGAACCGATTTGCTAGGGTTTGGCAGTGGCTTATGACAAGTGAAACTCGGTGGCGCCGGATAGGAAGAATCGGTAGGACCGAGTTTGGCTTAGGGTTTAGGTCATATGTGGATATGGGAAAGTAGTTGAGGGGTTTTGGAGCATATCACTAAGCACATGAAGCAAGAGGCTCATTAAGCAACACCTCATCCCTCCTTGATAGTATTGGCTTTTCCTAAAGACTCAATGTGATCTTGGATCACTAAAATATAAAATGAAGAGTCTTGAGCTTTTGAGCTTGAGCCAATCCTTTGTCCTTAGCATTTTGAGGGTTCCACTTTCACCATCCATGCCATGCCAATCATTGAGCTTTCCTGAAATAATCATCTTGGAATAGCATTAGCTCAATGAGCTATATGTTGTTATGAATTATCGAAACCACCTAGGGATAGTTGCACTTTCAATCTCCCCCTTTTTGGTAATTGATGACAACATATAGATCAAAGCTTCGACAAATGATAGTAAGAATGAATTACATTGTCGCTTTGAGAGGTATGTGATAAGTAAGAGCTCCCCCTAAATTTGTGCATATTTAAAATTTGCTTTGGACTGCAAATGCACAAGAAGTTAGAATTATGGGTTACTCTTCCATGTCACATACATCTTGGTGGAGCGCTCAAAATGATTAATAATGAACTACATACACTCATCACCAAGAAAAGTGAATGATCACATAAGATAGATAAGATATATCAAGCATGCATAAGTGTAGCTTATGATCAAGCACATGATCATCAATGTCTCACAAGCATATCAAAGTATCTCGACAAAGAGCAAACAATGTTTGAAAAACCACCAAATAAAGCAAGAGAGAAAAACAACACTCTCTCTCGAAGCCTATGATCTATACATTTTCTCCCCCTTTGGCAACAAGTTACCAAAAAGTTCCTAGAAAATGCATAGTGCTAAATCCACACTCAGGCTTGATCTTCAGGTGGTGGTGGAGTCCGGATCACTCCAAGGACGAAGGCTTCCGTAGACGTGGTTGGAGTTGGAGCTGAAGTGGATGCTGGAGCAGGTTGGGCTGGTGCTGCGGCTGGAGCTAAGGCAGTTGCTCTTGTGTCAGGAACTGGCACTGCAGACGACCTCGGACCTCGTGGCACTCTGGCAAAGGCATCAGTGGTTGGCTTCCCTTTCCTCTCCTGCATGTCATCTTGGAGCTGCTCCACTACAGTCTGAATCTCTGTCACCTTGATATCCAAGTCATAGAACTTTTGTTCTACAATTCTCTATAGGCTTGCCTGGTTCTGAGTTAGGGTGGCTAGTCCTTTCTCAATCCGCAGGGTGGATGCAATCAAGTAACTGAGCTGCTCTTGCTTGTTCTTCAAGAAGTACTCAGATGCCTCCTCTTGAGTTGGCATCTTGGCAGCTTTTTCCTTTATTGCCTTCTCCTTCTTGGCTTGTGCATGGGCTGAAGATGGTTCATCTTTGGTCATCACAACTTGGTTGTCCTCGAACTCTGGATAGGTAGGCAAATGTTCCTTGTCCAACAAGTATGTGTCTGTGCCCATTCTTGAGTTAATCAACATCTGGATCTGAGGGGCATATCCACAGCTCCTCTTCTGATCTGCTGCAGTCCTCTTGATAGTCTCTACCATGAGGCTCATGACCTTGAATTTCTTAGGCACATCAAAGATATGTAGCAAGTTAATGGCATGACCTCTAATCATCCTGTGATCTCCAAACTTGGGGAAAAGTGTGTGCCTAAGGATCCAGTTGATGGTTGGCAGCCCTTACAGAAGATAATGCACTGAGCCAAACTTGAACGTATCAAGTGCTTCATTTGGAATCTCCTTGTACATGTTTGACATTGAGTTATGATCCATCTTCTTCTTGTAATAGACATCCAAGTCATCCTGAGGCTCCTCTGGGGCATTGATAAGCTGTGCCCACTCAGTAACTGTTGATTGGTACCTCGTACCTTCAGACATCCAAATTATCTTCCCATCTGGATAAAAATGTGCTGTGGAGTAGAACTGCATGATAAGCTCCTCATTCCACTTTGTGAGCTTCTTCCCAACAAAGTCCTCTACTCCACATGCCTTGAAGCTGTCCTGTACTCTAGGGTAGTGCTCTTCATTCTCCTTGATATATTCCCAGTTGACCCATCTCATATCACAAACTATGGGCTTCTTGTCAAGCAAAACTGTCTCATAGAAATATTGCTGTTTTTCGTTCTTTAGGAGTATCGCAAAAAAGGAAAACCAAACGGAGTCCAATTGACCTGAAACTTGACGGAACTTATTTTTGGACCAGAAGAAGGCCAGTAAGTAAAAGAATTGGGCCAAAAGAGTCTCGGGCTGCCCATGAGGGTGGGGGCGCGCCCACCCCCTGGCGAGCCCTCCTGCCTCATGGAAAGCCCGGAGACCCCCCTGCCTTGTTCCCGACTCCATCACCTCTTATATAACCCAAAAGTTCTAGAAAGAAACCTAGATCAAGAGTTCCAACGCCAGAAGCCTCCGTAGCCACCGAAAACCAATCTAGACCCGTTCCGGCACCCTGTCGGAGGGGGAATCCCTCTCCGGTGGCCATCTTCATGATCCTGGTGCTCTCCATGACGAGGAGGGAGTAGTTCTCCCTCGGGGCTGAGGGTATGTACCAGTAGCTATGTGTTTGATCTCTCTCTCGCTCTCTCTCTCGTGTTCTTGAGTTGGCATGATCTTGATGTATCGCGAGCTTTGCTATTATAATTGGATCTTATGATGTTTCTCCCCCTCTACTCTCTTGTAATGGATTGAGTTTTCCCTTTGAAGTTATCTTATCGGATTGAGTCTTTATGGATTTGAGAACACTTGATGTATGTCTTGCATGTGCTTATCTGTGGTGACAATGGGATGTCACGTGATCCACTTGATGTATGTTTTGGTGATCAACTCGTGAGTTTCGTGACCTCGTGAACTTATGCATAGGGGTTGGCACACGTTTTCGTCTTGACTCTCCGGTAGAAACTTTGGGGCACTCTTTGAAATTCTTTGTGTTGGTTGAATAGATGAATCTAAGATTGTGTGATGCATATCGTATAATCATACCCATGGATACTTGAGGTGACATTGGAGTATCTAGGTGACATTAGGGTTTTGGTTGATTTGTGTCTTAAGGTGTTATTCTAGTACGAACTCTATGATAGATCGATCAGAAAGGATAACTTTAAGGTCGTTTCGTACCCTACCATAACCCTAGGCCTTGTTTCCTAGAATTGCAATACCATTTGTGCTCACTTTTATCATGAGTTACCTTGCTGTTTTTATATTTTCAGATTACAAAAATCTATATCTACCATCCATATTGCACTTGTATCACCATCTCTTTGCCGAACTAGTGCACCTATACAATTTACCATTGTATTGGGTGTGTTGGGGACACAAGAGACTCTTTGTTATTTGGTTGCAGGGTTGCTTGAGTGAGACCATCTTCATCCTGTGCCTCCCACAGATTGATAAACCTTAGGTCATCCACTTGAGGGAAATTTGCTACTGTCCTACAAACCTCTGCACTTGGAGGCCCAACAACGTCTACAAGAAGAAGGTTGCGTAGTAGACATCAAGCTCTTTTCTGGCGCCATTGCCGGGGAGGTTAGCGCTTGAAGGTATATCTTTAAATCTTGCAATCGAATCTTTTTGTTTCTTTTTTTATCACTAGTTTAGTTTATAAAAAGAAAACAAAAAATGGAATTAAAGGTACCTCATATGCTTCATCTTTTTAATATCTTTCAGGAAAATAAGGATTCCGTTAATTGTGCCAGAGTGTTAGAAGAAGAATGCATTAGAATGTTTGGCACTAAATCTTTGAATGATGAGCATGATTGCAATGTTATTAGTATGAACTCTTTGAATATCCACAGTACTAATGATGATTGCACTACTCATGATGAAAATGTCTCTTATAAGCATGCCAACTTTTGTGGAATACATAGAGCTTCCAAGCACACACCAAATGGGGAAGATAGATTTTGCAACAGGCATAAATATTTGGAAACGAAATGGTTGCAAGAAAGGCTAGATGATTGTGCTGAAAGATTCAATATCTATCGCCATCCTTGTGAACTTTGCAATGAACATGGTCATTTAACGCTCCAATGCTATTTGTTTCATGATCAAATCATGTCCAAAAATTGTGATAACTTGATTACCCTTGAGCATCATAAAGAGCTTAGTCCTCTTTTGGGGTATGAAGAAATGAAACGTATAACTGAGGGTATTCCAAAATTTAATGTTGATAGATTTCTTGATTTTGATCTAGAAGAAATTTTTATATATTGTGCAGTGAATTGCGTTGAAAATCCTTATATTGCCAATTACATAAAGACAAGAAAACAAATAGAAGATGAAGAGAATACTAATGAAAGGGAAGAGACTTCACAATATTCTCCTATTATTTCTTATGATGAATCAGGTAACGAGGAGGAGCCTCCTATTCAACCAATCACATTAATAAGGAGCTCCAAAAAGAGGATTAATCCCACACATGATGTGAAGAAGAAAAATAAAAGATGGAGAAGCAAAGGTAAAAATGTATCCCTCCCAAATTATGTTGCTCTTATAACTCATTGTGATGATGATAATTGTTATACTATTGGTGCGATCCATACTATTAATGATGAGAGTGATTATGCTTATGATATGAAAAGGCCCAAGCATGGGGATGCTATGTTTGGTGAGAATGACACGTTTTAAAATGTATTTGCTGCAATTAATGTTAGTCCCAAGCTTGGGGATGCTATGTTTAATGAATATGATATTTTTAGTCACCCAAGTTTTGATGAGCAAATTTATTATGATGATAGCATGCCTCCTATTTATGATGGTTATATTGATGAAAGTGGGTTTGGAAGAGTGTCAAATTTAGGAAGTAATGATCCCACTATTTTGGAGGATGTTGAATCTTATTTTGACAATTATAAAAGTGGATTTGGAGAGGTCATTACTTTATTTAGTAATGATTCCACTATCTTGGAAGAGGTTTCAATTAATTATGATGAGAACAAAGTTGCTACTTATGATGATTATTGTGATGACACATATACTATAAAAAGTAGTGATGATTATATTAAAACTTGTCATGATTATGATTACCCTTTTCCTGAATATTACTCTTTTATTGTGGAAACAATTTGTAGTATTTGAGTTTCTTATGATACTCCCACTATTCCGAAAGAGAAGAATTTTGCCTATGTGGAGAGTAGTAAATTTTCTATGCTTGCAGATCATGAAAAGAATGCTCTATGTGATGGTTATATTGTTGAATTCATTCATGATGCTACTGAAAATTATTATGAGGGAGGAATATATGCTTGTAGGAGTTGCAATAATATCAAGTTTCCTCTCTATGTGCTGAAAATCTTGAAGTTATCCTTGTTTTACCTTCCTATGCAAGTTGATTCTTGTTGCCACAAGTTGTTTGCTCACAAAATCCCAATGCATAGGAAGTGGGTTAGACTTAAATATGCTTGCCATATGCATCATGATGCTCCCATTATGTTTCAATTCTAATCTTTTATGTGAGCATCATTGAAGTCATGATGCCTAGCTAGGGGCGTTAAACGATAGCGCCTGTTGGGAGGCAACCCAATTTTATTTTTGCTCCTTGATTTTTGTTTCTGTTTAGTAATAAATAATTGATATAGCCTCTATTATTGTTGATTTTTTATGTTTTAATTAGTGTTTGTTCCAAGTAGAAGCTTTGGGAAGAGTTGGGGAAAGTCTTTGCGATCTTGCTGTAAAAAACAGAAACTTAAGCGCTCACGAGATTTGCTGCCATATTTTACTGGAGAGTGCGATTAGGTTGATTCTTTTTGCAGATGATTAATAGAAAAATTCCTCAGGTCCACCAGTTTATTTAATAATTTTTCGGGTTCCATAAGTATACGTCTGATTCAGATTACTACAGATTGTTCTGTTTTTGGCAGATCCTGTTTTCTATGTGTTGTTTGCTTATTTTGATGAATCTATGAGTAGTATCGGAGGGTATGAACCATAGAGAAGTTGGAATACAGTAGATATTACACCAATATGAATTTATTATGAGTTCACAACAGTACCTAAGTGGTGATTTATTTTCTTATACTAACGGAGCTAACGAGTTTTCTGTTAAGTTTTGTGTTGTGAAGTTTTCAAGTTTTGGGTAAAGATTCGATGGACTATGGAATAAGGACTGGCAAAAGCCTAAGCTTGGGGATGCCCAAGGCACCCCAAGGTAATATTCAAGGACAACCAAGAGCCTAAGCTTGGGTATGCCCCAGAAGGCATCCCCTCTTTCGTCTTCGTTCATCGGTAACTTTACTTGGAGCTATATTTTTATTCACCACATGATATGTGTTTTGCTTGGAGCGTCATTTTATTTTATTTTATTTTGCTTGATGTTTGAATAAAATACCAATATCTTAAATTATTAAATGTTAGAGAGTGTTCACATAGTTGCACAATTATTCGACTACTCATTGATCTTCACTTATATCTTTCAGAGTAGTTTATCATTTGCTCTAGTGCTTCGCTTATATCTTTTAGAGCACGGCAGTGGTTCTATTTTACAGAAATAATTGATCTCTCATGCTTCACTTATATCATTTTGAGATTCCTTTAGAACAGCATGGTAATTTACTTTGGTTATAAATTTTAAATGCTAAGAGAAGTTGGATGCTTGATAGTTGTTTTGAGATATGAAAGTGGTAATATTAGAGGTGTGCTAGTTGAGTAATTGTGAAATTGATGAATACTTGTGTTGAAGTTGGCAAGTCCCGTAGCATGCATGTATGGTAAACGTTGTGTGGCAAATTTGAAGCATGGGGTGTTCTTTGAGTGCTTTCCTTATGAGTGGCGGTCGGGGACGAGCGATGGTCTTTTCCTACCAATATATCCCCCTAGGAGCATGCGCGTAGTTCTTGGTTTTGATGACTTGTAGATTTTTGCAATAAGTATGTGAGTTCTTTATGACTAATGTTGAGTCCATGGATTATACACACTCTCACCATTCCATCATTGCTAGCCTCTTCGGTACCGTGCATTGCCCTTTCTCACCTTGAGAGTTGGTGCAAACTTCGCCGGTGCATCCAAACCCCGTGATATGATACAATCTATCACATATAAGCCTCCTTATATCTTCCTCAAAACAGCCACCATACCTACCTATTATGGCATTTCCATAGTCATTCCGAGATATATTGCCATGCAACTTTCCACCGTTCCATTTATTATGACACGCATCATCATCGTCATATTGATTTGCATGATCATGTAGTTGACATCGTATCTGTGGCAAAGCCACCATGCTTAATTTTTCATACATGTCACTCTTGATTCATCGCAATCCCGGTACACCACTGGAGGCATTCACATAGAGTCATATTTTGGTCTAAGTATCGAGTTGTAATTCTTGAGTTGTAAGTAAATAAAAGTGTGATGATCATCATTAGAGCATTGTCCCATGTGAGGAAAGGATGATGGAGACTATGATTACCCCACAAGTCGGCATGAGACTCCAGATGAAAAAAAGAGGCCATAAAAAAGGAAGGCCCAAACAAAAAAAAGAAGAGAGAAAAAGAGAGAAGGGACAATGTTACGATCCTTTTTCCACACTTGTGCTTCAAAGAAGCACCATGATATTCATGATAGAGAGTCTCTTATTTTGTCACTTTCCTATACTAGTGGGAATTTTTCATTATAGAACTTGCCTTGTATATTCCAATGATGGGCTTCCTCAAATGCCCTAGGTCTTCGTGAGCAAGCAAGTTGGATGCACTCCCACTTAGTTTCTTTGATCAGCTTTCATATATATATAGCTCTAGTGCATCCATTGCATGGCAATCCCTACTCCTTGCATTGACATCAATCGGTGGGCATCTCCATAGCCCATTGATTAGCCACGTCAATGTGAGACTTTCTCCCTTTTTGTCTTCTCACACAACCTCAATCATCATATTCTATTCCACCCATAGTGCTATGTCCATGGCTCGCGCTCATATATTGCGTAAAAGTTGAAAGAGTTTGAAAATGCTAAGTATGAAACAATTTCTTGGCTTGTCATTGGGGTTTGCATGATGAGAGCATTTTGTGTGACGAAAATGAAGCATGGCCAAACTATATGATTTAGTAGGGATAAGTTTTCTTTGGCTATGTTATTTTGATAAGACATAATTTCTTGATTAGCATACTTGGAGTATTACTATTTTTATGTAAACAATAAACTTTTATCTTGAATCTTTCGGATCTGAAAATTCATGCCACAATAGGGAAAAATACATTGAAGAACATGCTAGAAAGCATTCCACATCAAAAATTCTGTTTTTATCATTTACCTACTCGAGGACGAGCAGGAATTAAGCTTGGGGATGCTTGATACGTCTCCACCGTATCTATAATTTTTGATTGTTCCATGCTATTGTATTATCAACCTTGGATGTTTTATATGCATTTATATGCTATTTTATATGATTTTTGGGACTAACCTATTAACCTAGAGCCCAGTGCCAGTTTTTTTCATTGTTTTTGAGTATCGCAGAAAAGGAAAACCAAACGGAGTCCAATTGACCTGATACTTCACGGAACTTATTTTTGGACCAGAAGAAGGCCAGGAAGTAAAAGAATTGGGCCAGAAGAGTCTCAGGCTGCCCGCGAGGGTGGGGGCGCGCCCACCCCCTGCCTCGTGGAAAACCCGGAGACCCCCCCTGCCTTGTTCCCGACTCCAACACCTCTTATATAACCCAAAACTTCCAGAAAGAAACCTAGATCGGGAATTCCGCCGCCAGAAGCATCGGTAGCCACCGAAAACCAATCTAGACCCGTTCCGGCACCCCGCCGGAGGGGGGAATCCATCTACGGTGGCCATCTTCATCATCTCGGTGCTCTCCATGACAAGGAGGGAGTAGTTCTCCCTCGGGGCTGAGGGTATGTACTAGTAGCTATGTGTTTGATCTCTCTCTCTCTCTCATGTTCTTGAGTTGGCATGATCTTGATGTATCATGAGCTTTTCTATTATAATTGGATCTTATGATGTTTCTCCCCCTCTACTCTCTTGTAATGGATTGAGTTTTCCATTTGTAGTTGTCTTATCAGATTGAGTCTTTAAGGATTTGAGAACACTTGATGTATGTCATGCATGTGCTTATCTGTGGTGACAATGGGATGTCACGTGATCCACTTGATGTATGTTTTGGTGATCAACTTACGAGTTCCGTGACCTCGTGAACTTATGCATAGGGGTTGGCACACGTTTTCATCTTGACTCTCCAGTAGAAACTTTGGGGCACTCTTTGAAGTTCTTTGTGTTGGTTGAATAATGAATCTGAGATTGTGTGACGCATATCGCATAATCATACACGGATACTTGAGGTGACATTGGAGTATCAAGGTGACATTAGGGTTTTGGTTGATTTGTGTCTTAAGGTGTTATTCTAGTACGAACTCTATGATAGATCGATCAGAAAGGATAACTTTGAGGTGGTTTCGTACCCTACCATAATCTCTTCGTTTGTTCTCCTCTATTAGTGACTTTGGAGTGAATCTTCATTGCATGTTGAGGGATAGTTATATGATCCAATTATGTTATTATTGTTGAGAGAACTTGCACTAGTGAAAGTATGGACCCTAGGCCTTGTTTCCTAGCATTGCAATATCTATTGTGCTCACTTTTATCATCAGTTACCTTGCTGTTTTTATATTTTCATATTACAAAAACCTATATCTACCATCCATATTGCACTTGTATCACCATCTCTTCGCCGAACTAGTGCACCTATACAATTTACCATTTGTATTGGGTGTGTTGGGGACACCAGAGACTCTTTGTTATTTGGTTGCAGGGTTGCTTGAGAGAGACCATCTTCATCCTACGCCTCCCATGGATTGATAAACCTTAGGTCATCCACTTGAGGGAAATTTGCTACTGTCCTACAAACCTCTGCACTTGGAGGCCCAACAACGTCTACAAGAAGAAGGTTGTGTAGTAGACATCAGAACCATGAGCCATTTTGAGAGAAGCTCCAGTTTGTAAGAAGTTTGTACCAAAACTTGTCCCAAATTGGATTAATTTTTTGCCACAACATGTTGGTGCTATGTCATAACACCACGCCAAGTTTCATGATTTTGAGGCGAGTTTTGGATTTACAGTAATTTTAAAACTAGGTTTCTCAATGTTTACTGTCGAGTCGGCACCGCCCTCGATAGGCTTTTTCCTCGTGGGTCCCAAATGACAAATCCAAATCGGTCACTACCATGCAACTTTTCTTATTCAGAATTACAACCCATTTGGTGTGCTAGCTGAAAATAAGTTTGTGGGTGCTGGTGGGCGCTAAGAACTTGTAGGTTCTGTAATTACAACCCATTTGGTGTGCTAGCTAAAAATATGTTCTTTCCCTATGATGTGCATGCTTATAATATTCATGTCTTAATTAAAGAAATGGCAAGCCATTGGCCTAGTATGAAAGAAAATATGGGTCAAAACCAAGTTAAAAAGGGAAACAATATCGAACTCCTGCTTACAAATAGTACAAAAGCACGAGGATTAATTGCTCATTAGGTTTAGACAAAATCCATATTGAACAAGACAATGACATCTAAGATCTAACTCAACCAAAGTTTTCGGCAGTCACAATCAAATGGATCGGTTTGATCCATAAAATCAAGATCCCCGGCCAGAAATTCTACTAGTACATGATGACAAGCTGTTGTAAATAGAAGCCGAGCATGATCAGAAGCCCTTAGGTCCACCTGAAACTTCTTTTTATGTTGTTCAACACTTGCAGCCATAAGAAATTTCTTGTCAAAAAACTTAATCCTCACGAACAATAGTGCCCTCACATTCAACATGAAGAATGTGACAAAGCTAGTGTTTGCATTGTTGGATGCATATCCTTCTAGTGTTACTGTCTTCAAATGAATGTCATGAGATCTGAGAAAATCCCGGTGCTTCTTGAACCATCGATTGGTTATACCTTTTTCTCCATTGTTAGTGCCTAAATAGAGATGAAGATTGAAAACAGTTAATGTCTAAAAAAGATTATGTTGAAAGAGTGATAGCCGAACGATTAATTATAGTACATTATATATGGGCTTTCAATGTGCGTGAGATCATCACCTTTATATACAAATTTTACAGACATGGAAAGCATTGCAGCAAGCCAATAATCGTGTTTAGATCAAAACACCACATACTGATATGTAAGGTCTTGACAGAATCCACCACCACTGATAAGATGGACAAGCTCTTCATTGAGCATATAACATAATATTAGTACCAAAAGTGTACTCCAAGATGATACTTAACTTATGCGCACAAATGAAAAAGGCAGATTACAAAAGTTTACGTGAATAATATACAGTACCTCAATAGGTGTGGAGCCAAACAACCATCTTGAACCATCTAAGAGGATCACAAATTGCATCCAAGGTCTCCAGTTTAGGCGCAGAGACTATAGTTATTTGCGAAGGTACTATACCAGAATCAAGGAGCAACATTTGAAGTGAAGGGGCATCTTCGATGATGAGATCATGTCCAAAAAACAAATTCCCATGCTTACAAGGTGGGGCGACTTTATTTTGAGACAACGCATACGAATTTCCATTGCAAAAAAAGTAGTAAGCGCTCCAGGGTAGGGCAGCTGGAGTGGATGATGCTGTGCAGTGTGGCCTCCGACAGATCAACCACCACGAGCACAAGTTTTTTAGCAGTGGCAGTTAAAGCATTTGTACCAGATTGTCTGCTAGATGGCACCGGGCGAAGGTGGCGGTGTGGAGAGAGGAGGAAAACCATGAGATGGACATCGGTGGTGAGGGCACAGATACATCGGTTCATGGTATGTTACATACATAGTCATGGTAGAACTCAAGCTGCTGGAGTTTATCGAATTGACGGGATGTCAGCCAGGCGGCCACGATGTAGGGTATGTCCCGCAGGTAGCATGCTGGGATGCAGATGTATTGAAAGGAGCCCTGGTGGGAGGAGATGATGGCTCCAGGGAGTTCAGAATCATCATCGAGAGATAGCTGACGACAATCAAGATTAAGAGGTGCGGTGCACCACAGAGTGCACCACCGAGATGCGACGACTTGTGTGTGGCAGCCATCCTTGGTGGGGAGAAGGGAGATGATCTCCTCAAGGATGCCGTCCGGGAGATTGCTGATGCGGTCCGCCGGAGATTCTACTGGTTCCTCAGGTCCAGGGGGCGCTTCTGGCCGCACAGCCGGGTCCAAGATCTACATCTGGCGGCAGCGCTGGCCGGAGCCTCATCTGTGTACATACCAATCTGAAAGAAAAAATGGCATAACATGTAGGACATTCGAAATCAATTCTCAAGATCAGGAAGAAAAAAGGCACAAACATATATGTAGGAAATTCAAAATCAATTCTCAAGATCTATCCACGAATTATTAGCACGCAAGCTAACCCTAGTCGGATTATTAGCAAAAATCATTTGTACAGAACAAGCAATTAATCACTAAGTCTATACGGACTATGTGCATCTAACGGGTATTAATTACTTTGATTTCATGGACTGAGAGAACATAACCATAGGATTTGTATTTTAGAAAACACATGATATGTTTGCCGCACAAATGGGTATATATATGACTAACCGGTTTTCCGCCGGAGTCATAGTCGTTGCCGGATTTGCTGTTGACCTTCGGCTCCGGCTGGGGGGCACGACGGCGTCGACGAAGTGAAGGTCGTGTTGCTGCCTGCGCGAGACCCCGTCGGTGGCGACAGAAACCTCTGTGCCCAGCTTCATGCGTTGTGCGGGTGCTTCACCAGCCCCGGCGTCGCCACTCCCTCCGATGGTGCGCTTCGGCGGCATCCTCATACACTCCAGAGTCCAGATGTTGGTGACCACTATTGTTGGATGTGGGGTTCCGGCAAACCCTTAAGGTTCGAACACTGGGGTGCGCGCGAAGTCTTTCCCTCCTACCAATCTACGCCCTAGCTCACTAAGATCTCACGGATGAACTCGACGAACTCGCAACACAGAAAGACACAAGGTTTATACTGGTTCGGGCCCCTATTGTGGTGTAATACCCTACTCCAGTGTGGTGGTGATGGATTGCCTCTAGGGCTGATGATGAACAGTACAAGGGAAGAACAGCCTCCTGAGGTTGAGGTGTTCTTGAGCTCGGTGAGCTTGTGCATGTGTGGATGGTCTGAATGATCCCCCCCTTTCTAAGGTGGTGGCTAGTCCTATTTATATAGGCCCTAGTCCTCTTCCCAAATATCTAGCGGGAAGGGAGCCAATAATGGCGGGCTAATTCGAATGGGGGTAGCTACTACAAGCTATCCTGACAAAAGTGGTCTTCGCCTATCAAAGGCTCTGGTGGTGACGCCGTGTTGGGCTCCACGATGACCTCCGTCTTGCCGTCCACCTGGTCTTGGTCTCGTTGCACCAATATGGCAACCTTTTCCCGATGCCTTCATACTCTTCGCCTGCGCTTGCCTCCTTAGCACCAAAGAGGAAACAAGGACGCTGCATGCTCTGGCGCCCGCCTGGTGTCGTGCGTCATGGCTCACGTCACGAGGGTCTCGTGAGGTTTGCCCCGCCTTGATATCTCCGCTCCTCGTGAGGTTGCCTGGCTAGGCTACTCCAGAGGAGGTCTTGCATCGTCCACCTCGCGAGGCTTGGATCCTCGCGAGGGTCTTGGATGCTTTGTTGGTGAAGATGGGCCGTACGACCTGCTGGCTCAGCCACGCCATGGGCCGCAGGCAGGCAAGTCTGGGGATCCCCGTTCCCTGGACGCCGACAGTAGCCCCTAGGCCCAAGGTGCACTCGGGCTTGGCTTCGCGGTGAAGCCAAGGGCCAAGTACGGAGCGCCGCGGGCCCCCAAAGCCTACGGCCTCGGTTGACGCGTGGCGGATGATTGGACGTGGGCGTCTCCACTTCCCCATGCTGCCTCGGCAACTACACGACTTGACAAGTCCCTGTGACATGCAAGGAAAACCATCATTACCTACGATCGTGGAAGACGCCGGTTGGCCTTCTCTTGCTATAAATGGGGAGGGGGTCGGAGCCCCCGTTGCCCATCTCTTCCTCGCTTGCTTGCTCCTTCCTCATTGCTCCACTGCTGACAACAATGGAGCCCATCAGAAAGTTCTCTACTGAAGAGAAAGGAAAGGCTCCCCGCGATGATCCGGGGCCTCTTCCGCCGAAGAAGAGGTCGATCCATCACCGTGATGAAGCGGCAATGCAGGTGGTGTTGAGGCCTTAGTGCGAGCAGCCTCCTCCGGGGTACCCGCTGCCCTTGTACACCCAAGCCGAGGGCTCGAGAGGACAGAGTGACGAGCAGCGCCGCCCGCGCCACGGCGACGCGTACCGTCACCCCTGGAGTTCATGCCGCGGACTCCTCGCGCGAGTTGGTGCTGTGGGCGTTGATGCCTCCGAGCTCCTAGATCCGCTTCCCACGGTTCTTCTCTAACGTGATGCCGCCGAGGGGGCCTCTCGAGCTCTGGCTGCAGCACACCGACTGCAGCACTCCGGTGACTGGAGCAGAGATCAAAGCGGTCCCCACCGGCAAGATCTTCATGACGCGTGGCTGGGGCGAGATCGCGCGGGTCTGCCACGCGAGGGGCGCCCTCGCGATCCACTTTGCGTATGACGGCGTCTCCATGCCCTTCTTCAAGGTCTTCGATGCCGAGGGCCGCCGCCTAGAGTGCTGCCCCGGAGGGGAGCGTGAGGCTGATGCACGCCCTGCTCGCGACCACTCCAGTAGCAGCAGCCCTTGGGAGTCGAGCAGCTCTCCTGAGCTCTATGAGACTCCGGAGACGAGCGATGACAGCTACGTGCCCCCGAGCTCTCGCCGCGCTCGGAGCAGAGCTACGGCGTCTGGCCCTCGCCGCCGCTGATCTAGATGGAGTTGGTGCCGGCCTCCCGTGGCCCACTATTGATGATGGCGTCCGCCACGGGAGGATGTAGATAGGATTCCCCTTAGTGTCGGCTTTTGTTTCCTGCGAAGAATCATGAATTACCCCGTGGGGGCATGTAAGGGTCCATAATGTTTTTTGTGCTTATCTTCCCTGTTATGAGAATTTGGTGAACGCGTGCCCCGTTAAGGCTCGGTCCCCCCTTTCTTTCCTCGCGATAGCTTGTTGCTCTACGCCGACAGGTCCCGGTTCCCTGGTAGGCTACAGCCGTCGCTGGTATGCCAGGTCACGTGCCATGGTCAAGGCCAGGAGGTGTGCGGCCCGATGTCCAGTAAGAGCCCGTGAGGCGCGATGCTCAGGAGGTCCCCCTTAGCGCTCAGGTAGCCATGGTATGGCGAGAAAGGGAGTTGACGTGGCCGCAATGGGGTTGCGGCAAGGCGTGAGTGACCATTAGGCCCAAACATTTAGCCGATCCGAGTGCGGGACTTATCTTGTTGATCTCGTGGCGACTCCTGACGTTGCGCTCGGGCTGCGCGCCTACTTGTGCGGCATAGCTAGGCTGGACCATACGAGTTTCCCTCCCCTCATGCTCTCCTTAGTGCTCTACATCCTCAAGTCCCGGCCCTCGAGCGAGCTCAGCCGCCGCTGGTATGCCAGGTCATGATGCCGTTGTCAAGGCCAGGGGGTGAGGGCTGGAGAGCCAGTAAGAGCTCCTGAGTCGCGATGCTCAGGAGCCCCCCCCTTTAACGCGCAAGTGAATTGCACGAGAGAAAAGGAGACACGCGGTGCCGCCTGCTATCCTTCCCACGGGGTCCCTGTGAACAGGCACAAGAAAAAACATGGTTTGCCGTTACAGCTGTCAGCCTGCCGCTGGTTGCTCTAGATGAGGAGAAGGCACGGAGGTCCTGGTGAGGTGACATGCGCAGGGCGTGCCGCGAGCCAGAGCTTGACTGCTCAGATTTGTCGGTGTGGCAGGGACGGACCCATGCACTAGCGCTGTGCCTGTGTGGAGGCCCCTGGGGGAGGCGATGATCGAGGAGGTAACAACAGTTGGCAGGTTAAGCATGGAGAGCATGTTAACTTGGATAAATGCAGGAAGATACATGACACCGGGTCCGGCCCGAGCGGCTTGGGGATGATGTAGCCCGTGGGGCGCCCCCAACAAGGCAAGCTGAAGACATAAGCAAAAGGGATACATGCTGCAGGGACGGACCCACACAACCTGGGAATAATGCAGCCCGTGGGGCGCTCCCAGCTAAACGAGCTTGGAAGATGTCACCTGGTTCTATAGATGAAGTAGAGTTGGTGCAGCCGAAGGCGTGCGTTGAAGAACCCTTAGCCTTGGGAGGCTCTGAGGGTTCGGGAGGTTCCCTGAAGACCGTCTCCATCTCCTCCAGAACAGCATGGTACCTGGCTTCCTGAGCCGTCAGGACACGTCGCATGTTGCACTGATAGGTCGACGCCACGCTCGGCAAGCCAAAAGGCATACGAACATAGCTGTGTGGTGGGCCCTTGCAGCGGCCCACATGCGAAGGCCAAAAACGCTCCATAGATGCGGCCCTGTTGAGCCCTGGGACGTCGATACAGACACGCAGCCCAGCATCCTTGCCAGGATGCGGACCTGCGCCTCGTGGGCGGCTGTCGCCGCACATGGCTCTTGCTTCTTGCAATTCCTGGGTGGTCTTGGTGATGAACTCCTGAGTAGTGGGCACTCCTTGCCCTGTGCTCTCCTGAGGGTCACGTGCGGTGAAGCACGCTTCCAAGTGGTGCCCAAGCGCCTCCCTCATGTGGTTGGCAAGGTCTGAGGCCCTCCAGAAGAGAGCCCCCGAGCACTGCCTGAGGAGGGCATCGGGTGCGCCTTCCTATGCGATGGAGGGAGGCGCCCCTTGAGCGGGCGCTGGTCCTGACGTGGCTTCTTACGTGATGCCGTCCTCCCGAGGTCCTGCATGGCGCGACTGCTTCTTCTTGGGGATGACCTCCAGAGGGCCTTCATTTCTGTTGTCGGGGTCGTCAATTGCTGTGGCTTGAAAGGCGCGCTCGAGGGAGCACACCGCATCCCTTTCTTCACATGGGACCATGATGATTCCTCCGCTTCCTGGCATCTTGAGAACGTTGTAGCCGTGATGAGTGACTGCCATGAACTTGGCCAGGGCTGGATACCCAAGGATGGCATTGTACGGCAGGCAGATGTGCATGACGTCGAAGTCAATGAGCCCGGTGCGGTAGTTCTTGCGCTCCCCGAAGGTGACAGGCAGGTGGGCCTGCCCTATTGGCGTGGTGGAGGCGTCGGCACTCCCGAGAAAGGCTTGGTGGGCGGGATCTGCTCATATGGCACTTGGTGGTTGTCGAACGTGTCGACAGACATGATGTTGAGCCCTGCGCCGCCGTCGATGAGGGTCTTGGTGACCTGCACATTGCTGATGACTGGGGAACACAGCATAGGGAGGGTGCTAGCGGTGGCTGCGCACTTGAGCTGATCCGCCGAGTTGAAAGTGATGGCGCATTGGGACAACCTGAGCGGGCGTGTGGCCTCGAGCTTGGAGAGCGCCGCGTTCACCTCGCGAGCAAAATGCTTGATGATGCACTGAGAGGCTGGGGCATGGGCACCGCCCAAGATGCAGGAGATCACACACGGCTCCTGGAAGCCCCCAGCCCCCTCGTCTTGGTGGTGGTCGTCGTTCCTTCTTGGTGGCGGCAGCGGGGGAAGACTAGCGTTGCCCTGGGGGCGATCCTCACACGGCGGGTCCCTCCAGGCACCCTCGTGAGGTTGGTCCTGCCAGCGGTCCTCACGAGGTCGGTCGCGCCACTCCTGGCGCGGGCAACGATCGTCCCAGCGTCCACCTCCACGTCCTCCTCCACGGCCGTAGCCCCGGTCGTTGCGCTCGAGGCGTCGACCGTAGCGTCCTTCTCATATGGCTCTGAGCTCTTGACAGTCGCTGGTGTTGTGGGTGTTTAGGTTGTGGAAGGCGCAGAATGGTCGGCCGTTCTTGGATGACTCGGGCTGATCTCTGCCTTGCTTGATGTCGGGCTCCGCTGCGAGCACAGCTACCTCCTTGCGCTTCATGTCCTTCGCCTTGGCCTTCTTCTCCTTCGCGCCCACGGCTGGTGGCTCAAGGAGAGAGAGGCTCCCTCCTCAGCTCTTGCGCACTTGGTCGCCAGGTTCAATAGCTCCTTGTGGATGGCGTGCTCTTCCTTCATCTTGACGTCACGGACGCCGTTGGAGAACACAGAGATGATGGCGTCGTCTGTGACCTTGGGGATCTTGAGGCGGGTGTTGTTGAAGCGCTGGATGTACTTTTGGAGGGTCTCTCCTAGCTGCTGCCTGATGCGGCGTAGATCACCCGCGGTCGGAGGGAGGTCGCGAGTGCCCTGAAAGTTGGCGACGAAGCGGTCGCGCATCTCATCCCAGGAGGAGATCGACCCGTGCTGCAGGTTCAGGAGCCAGGAGTGAGCTCCATCCTTGAGAGCCATGGGAAACCAGTTCGCCATGACATTTCCGTCGCCGTTGGCCGCTTCGATGCTTAGCTCATAGAGTTGCAGGAACTCCGCGGGGTCGGCAGTACCGTCGTAGCGCAGGGGAAGATCCGGCTTGAACTTGCCCGGCCAGGCGACGCTACGCAGCTCGGGGGTGAAGGCGCGACAGCCAGCCGTGGTTGCCGGGGCCCGCTTCAGAGGTGGAGCTTGGTCTTGACGAGGTCCGCGCTGCACCACTTCGGGCGGTGCACGGTCTTAATGAGGTGGCGCGAGGAGCGTAGGTGCAGCTTCTCGCGGCCACGGAATTTCTTGGCAGCTTCTCTCTTCACGCGCGGGCGCCGGGCATGGCGGATCACGTCGCGGAGCCACGCGCCTTGGTGCCAAGGCGACGTCTTGGAGCTGAGGTGGTGGAGGCGCACCATGAGCCCCGTCGCTCACGGCTGGTTGAGGGGGAGGCAGAGAGTGGGACGGCGCCGGAGAGCCCCCCGCGGCGCGGACGAGCTCGGCGACGCGTTCGAGCCACTCCTCATAGAGGTCGTCGACGGGGTGGTAGCGCAGGAGCTCGTTCGCTGCGAGGAGCGGGGCCCGTGCCTCCATGGGAGCATGGTGCGCATGAGACGAAGAACTGGCAGGGGTCAGCGATGGAGTGGCAGTGCGGCGGTCCTGCCGCACCGAAGGATGCAGCAAGGACGCCTGCTTCTCGTTTCCCGCTGGGCCGGTGGCAGCGTTGGCGGCGTGTAACGCCCCGAGACCGATGTGCCAGGTGACCTCCAGTTATTCGCTGTTGTTGCGTTGTCATTGCTTGCGTGTCATGCATTGCATATCATGTCATCATGTGCATTTCATTTGCATACATGTTCATCTCATGCATCCGAGCATTTTCCCCGTTGTCCGTTTTGCAATCCGGCGCTCCTATGTCACCTGGTGTCCCTTTCTACCTCTTTTCGTGTGCGGGTGTTAACCGTTTTCGGATTGGACCGAGACTTGTCATGCGGCCTTGGTTTACTACCGGTAGACCGCCTGTCAAGTTTCGTACCATTTGGACTTCGTTTGATACTCCAACGGTTGACCGAGGGACCGAAAAGGCCTCGTGAGTGTTGCAGCCCAACACCCTTCCAATTTGGTCCAAAGCCCAGCTAAACCCCCTCCATCATCTCGGTCGTTCGATCACGATCACGTGGCCGAAAAACGCACCTCGTTTGGACTCTCCTAGCTCCCTCTACCTATAAATATGTGGCCTTCCCCGAAATTTTCGCGCAGATGAAACCCTAGCCCCGCTCCTCGCGCCGCCGGACAAAACTCCCCATCACCGGCCGGACATGTCCGCCGCCAGCCGCCACGCATTCCAGCTAATGAGAGGCCGACACATCATCACCGCGGCCTCTCGCGCCCAATCGCCGAGCGCCACCTCAGCCGCCGTCCTCCCGCGCCCCGCCGAGGCCCGCCAGGCTCGCGTTCGTCCCCCGCGGGCCCAGCGCCGCCGCCACCTCGGTCTTCGTGCTCGCCGCTGACCACCGCCGCCTTCACCGACCCCGCGTTGCCGTGCATCACCGGAGCTCCACCGCGTCCCGCCGCCTCGTTTTCTCCGCCGCCATCCGCGCTCGCCGCCGCCGCCCGTTTCCTCGCGCACCGGCACCGACCATCACTGCAGCGCCGTCTGGCCATCGCATTGCCTCTCTCCGGCGTGTCACCTCGTCCTCGTGCCGCCCCATGACGCCCTCGCCGGAGTTCGTCTCGTCGGAGTTCCTCTCCGGTTAGATCCGGAGAAGATGGATGAGATGCACCAATCCCGCCATCCAAACACCTTCTCCGTCCCGGATCTCTTCGTCCCGGTTCTCTCCATCCCGCGTTGACTTTCGCGGAGGTAAAATTCCACAAAGTCCCCGAAGTTTCCATATTCATATGCCCATATTCAACGCATCGTAACTCTGCATCCGTAGCTCGGATTCATGCGTGTAGCATATCAAAATGTTCACCTCGACGAGTACATCATTTCATCTCATTACATCATTTTCATTTGAGCTCATCTTGATGCCCGAAATGCTGTTGGAAGAGGGCTATGTGATGAATTTGTCCGATCTGTTTCAGCAAATGGCATTTTGTCATTTTTGCCATGATTAATGTGTGCATACTATGACCCTGAGCTCTACATGTGTTTTGTTATATGCCATGCCATCTTTACAGAGGTGCTTGCCATGTATTTTCATGATATTTGTGGTGACTAGCACAAGCTTGCAAAGTAGCGTAATCAGTAACGCTGATTTCAGGGACTTAGAATTTCACTAAGTCCTTGTCCTGATTTTCTTGTTATGCCATATGTTCATGTTGTTTCCTAGTGATCCGTGCCTCTTTTGAGGATGATCAGTAAGGATGTTTTGTTAACATTGTGGTGCTCTATCCATCCATGTCTTTGTTTGCATTTATGGAGCACCCTAGCTTGAGTCAATCGAGCTCTCTTTTGCTATAAAGTGATCCTGGCAAATTGTTGACATGTTTAGCGATTTTGCCGAGGATGTTGCTACTGATCCGTGCATGCTATAATGTTGTTCTTTCCATGTCTAGCTTCTATGCCATGTCTTCTTGATGGGTGTATGCTTAGTTTGTCATGCCATGCTCTGTAGTGAGTGCATCGAGCTCGTAAACATGCCTACTCGTTAACTGATTTGCATGCTCCTATTTTTCACTAAGTCTGAGATCTGTTTATGTTTTTGCCATGTTCACATGCTTGCCATTGTATTTTCTGATCCCTTTTGGCTCAAGGTCACTAAGGGACTTTTGTTAAGTGCTTTGAGTAGCTTCATGCCATGCCTTGATTTGCCATGTTAAGTTCCTGTAGCATGTAGTTTTCATGCTCTAAAGTGTGCTTCCTGATGATAAATTCCAGACTTGTGTTAATTTCACTAAGTCTGAGACCTATTATCATTTGCAGTTTTGCCATGCTTGTTTGAACCTGTTAATGGATGAATTAGCCGTAGCTCAGTGTTCATCTTTTGTCAAGCATCATGAGTGGATCCCTGCCATGTATTTTGTGTCCATGTTTGAGTGCTGTAGCATATTCATCTTGATGCATTAAGATGGCTACTCGCTGATTATCACAGACCGGTGCCATATTTGTTTTGCTTGCCATTTCCAAACCGTGCATCCGATTCCGGTGATCTTTATATCGATTTCAACCAAAATCACTTCACCATTCCATTGGCACTCTTGGTTTTCCAAGTTGAGGCCAGGTTCGATCATTCCTTGCCATATCATGCATATGCATCACATACCGCATCCCGCATATCATACCATGTTCATGTGTTGGTTGTTTACTATGTTGTGTGCTTCTTTCCGGTGTTGCTTGTTCGGGTTGGTTCCGATAACGTCGCATTTGTGAGGACCCGTTTGACTACGTCCATTTGTCTTCTTCATGAGCTCGTTCTTCTTCCTTGCGGGATTTCAGGCAAGATGACCATACCCTCGAAATCACTTCTATCTTTGCTTGCTAGATGCTCGCTCTTTTGCTATGCCTATGTTGTGATACCTACCACTTGCTTATCATGCCTCCCATATTGTTAAGCCAAGCCTCTAACCCACCTTGTCCTAGCAAACCATTGTTTGCTATGTTACCGCTTTGCACAGCCCCTCTTATAGCGTTGTTAGTTGCAGGTGAAGATTGGAGCTTGTTCCATGTTTGGAACATGGATATTCTGTTGGGATATCACAATATCTCTTATTTAATTAATGCCTCTATATACTTGGTAAAGGGTGGAAGGCTCAGACTTATGCCTCGTGTTTTGTTCCACTCTTGCCGCCCTAGTTTCCGTCATATCGGTGTTATGTTCCCGGATTTTGCGTTCCTTACGCGGTTGGATTATAATGGGAACCCCTTGACAGTTCGCCTTGAATAAAACTCCTCCATCAAGGCCCAACATTGGTTTTACCATTTGCCACCTAGCCTTTTCTTTCCCTTGAGTCGGCCGGCTCAAGGGTCATCTTTATTTTAACCCCCTGGGCCAGTGCTCCTCTAAGTGTTGGTCCAACTGAGCGATGTCCGAGGCTACCAGGGACAACTCTGGGCTAGCTTACCCGACGTCTGGCTCATCCGGTGTGCCCTGAGAACGAGATATGTGCAGCTCCTATCGGGATTTGTCGGCACATCTGGGTGGCTTTGCTAGTCTTGTTTTACCATTGTCAAAATGTCTTGTAACCGGGATTCCGAGTCTGATCAGGTCTTCCCGCTAGAAGGAATATCCTTCGTTGACCGTGAGAGCTTGTGATGGGCTAAGTTGGGACACCCCTACAGGGATTTGAACTTTCAAAAGCCGTGCCTGTGGTTATGGGCAGATGGGAATTTGTTAATGTCCGGTTGTAGAAATACTGAAGTTGACCTTAATTAAAATACATCAACTACGTGTGTTACCGTGATGGTCTCTTCTCGGCGGGGTCCGGGAAGTGCACACGGTGTTGGAGTAATGCTTGACGTAGGTTGTTCTAGGATCACTTCTTGATCATAGTTCATCGACCGTGCTTTTGCCTTCTCTTCTCGCTCTCATTTGCGTATGTTAGCCACCACATATGCTAGTCGCTTGCTGCAGCTCCACCTCATACCTTTTACCCTTCCGATAAGCTTAAATAGTCTTGATCGTGAGAGTGTGAGATTGCTGAGTCCCCGTGACTCACAGATACTTCCAAAACCAGCTTGCAGGTGCCGTTGAACCGTGCGGATGACGCAACCAAGCTCAAGGAGGAGCTCGATGAAGATCTTGTTCTTTATGTTGTTCCGTTTTCCAGTTGATCAGTAGTGGAGCCCAGTTGGGACGATCGGGGATCTATGTAGCATTTGGGTTAGTCTTCTTTTATTTTGGTTCCGTAGCCGGACCTTGATTGTATCTGGATGATGTAATGCTTTATTCATGTAATTGTGTGCAGTGGCGATTGTAAGCCAACTATGTATCTTTTCCCTTGTGTATTACATGGGTTGTGTGAAGATTACCTCACTTGCGACATTGCTTTCAATGCGTTTATGCCTCTAAGTCGTGCTTCGACACGTGGGAGATATAGCCGCATCAAGGGCGTTACACGGCGGGAGATGGGGAATGGTGATGTGGCCCGCCGACAGGAGCCGTCTGAGCGACGCGGGCGGTCAGGGCATCCCGACGCTCAGCTCGAGCACGGCGAGCATCCGCCGTGGAGACGACGGAGCGACGGAGCGACGAACTGATGGAAGGAAGGCTACAGTGCACCCCTACTTGGCGCGCCAAATGTCAGATGTGGGGTTCCGGCAAATCCTTAAGGCTCAAACACTGGGGTGCACGCGAAGTCTTTCCCTCCTACCAATCTACGCCCTAGCTCACTAAGATCTCGCGGACGAACTCGATGAACTCGCAACATAGAAAGACACAAGGTTTATACTGGTTCGGGCCACCGTTGTGGTGTAATACCCTACTCCAGTGTGGTGGTGGTGGATTGCCTCTAGGGCTGATGATGAATAGTACAATGGAAGAACAGCCTCTTGAGGTTGAGGTGTTCTTGAGCTCGGTGAGCTTGTGCATGTGTGGATGGTCTGAATGATCCATCCCCCCCCCCTTTCTAAGGTGGTGGCTAGTCCTATTTATATAGGCCCTGGTCCACTTCCCAAATATCGATAGGGAAGGGAGCCAACAATGGTGGGCTAATTCGAAGGGGGGCAGCTAGAACAAGCTATCCTGACAAAAGTGGTCTTCGCCTACCAAAGGTTCTGGTGGTGACGCCGTCTTGGGATCCATGATGACCTCCGTCTTGCCGTCCTCCTAGTCTTGGTCTCATTGCACCAATATGGCAACCATTGCCCGATGCCTCGGTACTCTTCACCTGCACTTGCCTCCTTAGCACCAAAGAGGAAACAAGGACGTTGCGCGCGCTGGCGCCCGCCTAGTGTCGTGCGTCATGGCTCACGTCACGAGGGTCTCGTGTGGTTTGCCCTGCCTTGATATCTCTGCTCCTCGTGAGGTTGCCTGGCTAGGCTACTCCAGATGAGGTCTTGCGTCGTCCGCCTCGCAAGGCTTGGACCCTCGCGAGGGTCTTGGATGCTTTGTTGGTGAATATGGGTCGTACGGCCTGTTGGCTCAGCCACGCCATGGGCCGCAAGCAGGCAAGTCTGGGGACCCCTGTTCCCTGGATGCCGACAACGATGGACCGGGGGTGCGGCCACCTATTATGGCCGGCGGCTCGGGTGCACAATTAATACGGACCAGTGGGAGCGAGGCATTCTATGGTTGAGGGAGTCCGGGACTAAGGGGTCCTCGGGCGTCCGACCTATTGGATATGGGTCGGACTGATGGAACGTAAAGATACGAAGACCAGAGACTCTACCCGTGTCCGGATGGGACTCTCCTCGGCATGGAAGGCAAGCTTGGCAATCAAATATGAAGATTCCTTTATCTGTAACTGACCTTATGTAACCCTAGATCCCTCCTGTGTCTATATAAACCGGAGGGCTAGGTACGTAGATATATCCTCATAATCATAGTCAGGCTAGACTTTTAGGGTTTAGCCATTACAATCTCGTGGTAGATCAACTCTTGTAACACTCATATTCATCAAGATCAATCAAGCAGGAAGTAGGGTATTACCTCCATAGAGAGGGCCCGAACCTGGGTAAACATTGTGTCCCCTGTCTCGTGTTACCATCGACCTCAGACGCACAGTTCGGGACCCCCTACCCAAGATCCGCCGGTTTTGACACCGACATTGGTGCTTTCATTGTGAGTTCCACTTTGCCATCCTCAAAAGGTTTGATGGCTCTTGCAATCATCCACAACAATGCTGTCCAAGGGGAAGTCGTCCTCCCCGGACAGATCTTCGTGTTCGGCGGCTTCGCACTGCGGACCAACTCGCTTGGCCATCTGGAGCAGATCGACATCTACACCCCTGGCCGTCAGGTCAGATTTGGGAGCTTGAACTATGTCGCGGATATCTGCGGAGACTTGATATTCGACGGATTCGAGACCACCGCAGTCGCTCCCCGTCACCTCGATGAACATGACTTAAATCTGTCATCGGGCCATACCATGGAAATTGCACCTGTCACCGCTTTGGCCTTAGATCTGGAGCAGGTCACGCCATCCGAGGACAGGAAGCTCAACCCCGCCTCGGAAGCCGCAGACTCCACGGCATTAGAGCCGCACACAGACCTAACCTTTGGTAATGCTTGTGTCACTGGAACCTCGGACTCGTTTCTGGCTGCGAGTTCCGAACTATGTGCGTCCGCGCATGCCGAGCATGATTGGTCATCGATCGTCGAATTCAGCGCCGTAGACATCTTCCGGCACTCGCCTTTGGGCGATGTGATGAATTCATTAAAAAAATCTATCCTTAGCGGGGGATTCACGGCCGAACTATGTTCGGTTCGAACTAGAAGCTGATGACGGGGAATTTCACTTCCCACCCGCCACCCACTTCATAGCCACTTTTGAAGACTTAACCAACATGCTCGATTACGGCTTCGAAGACATGGATGGTATGGACGACAATGCAGATGAGGAGCATGGCCAAAACCCGCCGTTCATCGGATGCTGGACGACCACTTCTTCGTATGATGTATACATGGTGGATACACCTAAAGAACCTAACGACAACGACAAAGAAGATCCAGTCAAGGATAAACCTCCTGGGATACAGCCTAAGCGCCGACGTCAGCGGCGCCACTCTAAGTCATGTCGTGCAAAAGATAGCAACACCGGCACAGGAGAAGATAATACTCCGGACGGTGCCGAAGATAATGAAGACCCTGTTGAAGCAACTTCCGAACAAGAAGAACGGGAAGATGGGCAAGTTAGCCCCAACAAACAGGCCACACATGAAGACTCGAAGGACAGTAATTATCTTCCGCCCTCCGAGGACGAGGCAAGCCTCGGCACTGAGGATTTTATCATGCCGGAGGAACCTCTTGAGCAGGAGCGCTTCAAGCGCCAGCTAATAGCCACCGCAAGGAGCCTGAAAAAGAAGCAAAAGCAGCTTCAAGCTGACCAAGATCTGCTCAACAATAGATGTACTGATGTCCTGACAGCTAAGGAATACGGCCTTAAGCACCCAGCCAAAAGTTTCCCGAAGCGCAAATTGCTACCTCAATTTGATGATGAGGCGCTGGAGCCCATACCATCATCACGCAATGGGGCTGACCGACCACCACGTGGTCAGGATAAAGCGGCAACAAAAGCCGAATACCAGCCCGCCCCGCCTCATTATAAAGGCAGAGATAAAATAGCTTGTGGTCACACATATGACCTTCGGCAGGACCTGAACAACAGAGCGGGGTATACCAGATCGTTCTACGGATCACAAGGACGTGCCTCGATACATGTCGATGGCTATCCATCCGGACGTGACAAACCTAGTCATGCACGAGCAGAACGCCGCAGACGGACTCCATCGGAGCTACGTCATGATGCGGTCCGATATAGAGGCGTCGCACACCCTCTTTGCTTCACTGACGAAGTAATGGATCATGAATTCCTAGAAGGGTTTAAACCCGTAAACATCGAATCATACGATGGAACAACTGACCCCGCAGTATGGATCGAGGACTTTATTCTCCACATTCATATGGCCCGGGGAGATGACCTCCACGCCATCAAATACCTCTCGTTAAAACTAAAAGGGCCAGCTCGGCACTGGTTAAACTGTCTGCCTGAAAATTCTATTGGCAGCTGGGAGGACTTGGAAGAAGCCTTCCTAGACAACTTCCAAGGTACATATGTCCGGCCACCAGATGCCGATGACTTAAGTCACATAGTTCAACAGCCTGGGGAGTCAGCCAGGAAATTCTGGACTAGGTTCCTAACTAAAAAGAACCGGATCGTCGACTGTCCGTATGCCGAAGCCCTAGCGGCCTTAAAACATAGTATCCGTGATGAATGGCTTGCCCGCCACCTTGGCCAGGAAAAGCCGAAGTCCATGGCAGCCCTCACGGCACTCATGACCCGCTTTTGCACGGGTGAGGATAGTTGGCTGGCCTGTAGCAAAAATATAGCAAATGAAATGGGCACCTCTGAGGCCAAAAATAGCAGCGGCAAGCTTCGATGAAGTAGACACAAACGCCGAAGCAATGGTGATAACACCGATGACACCACAGTCAACGCCAGATTCAGTGGCCCCAAGTCCGGTCAGCGGAAGAAGCCATATAAAAGAATCAATCAAGGACCATCCAGCTTGGATCGCATACTCGATCATCCGTGCCAGATCCATGGCACCCCAGACAAACCAGCCAATCATACCAAAAGAGATTGTTGAGTTTTCAAACAGGCCGGCAAATTAAACGTCGAGAATAAAGAAAAGGGATCACAAAGCGAGGACGATGACGAGGAGCCCCGGCAGCTGAACAAAGGGGAACAGAAGAAGTTTCCCCCTCAGGTCAAAATGGTGAATATGATATATGCTACACACATCCTCACGAGGGAGCGCAAGCGTGCGCTCCGGGACGTCTATACGATAGAGCCAGTCGCCCCAAAATTCAATCCATGGTCGTCATGCTCAATCACTTTCGATCGCCGGGATCATCCGACTAGTATCCGTCATGGTGGTTCAGCCGCACTGGTCCTTGACCCAATCATTGAAGGATTCCACCTGACGCGCATCCTCATGGACGGCGGTAGAAGTCTCAATCTGCTCTATCAGGACACAATGCGCAAAATGGGCATCAATCCATCACGGATCAAGCCCACAAAGACTACCTTTAAAGGAGTCATACCAGGTGTAGAGGCTCGCTGTACGGGCTCAATCACACTGGAGGTTGTATTCAGATCACCGGACAACTTCCGAAGCAAGGAGTTAATCTTCGATATCGTCCCCTTTCGCAGTGGCTATCACGCACTGCTTGGATGAACCGCATTTGCTCAATTCAACGCCGTACCACACTATGCCTATCTCAAGCTCAAGATGCCAGGACCGCGCGGTGTCATATCAGTTAATGGAAACATGGAACGCTCCCTCCGTACCGAGGAGCACACCGCTGCCTTAGCAGCAGAAGTATAGAGCGGCCTTTTCAAGCAGAACCTCAATTCGGCGGCCGAGTCCCCGGACACTGTCAAGAGAGTCTGAACTACTCTATAGCAGGACAGCCCAGCTCGTCAAGAGCTCGACTAGCAATCCGGCCTTCGTCCTAGTCCCGATCAAGTAGCAGCGTTCGTACCGCGCGTACATAACTATGCACTCAAAATACCATGGGATAGACGGAGGCATAACTAGCCCGTGATCCACAATATGGCTCGACCGCTCCCAGACACACATACTCTCACTATTTCCTTTTCTCCTTTTTCAGGTTTTCTTTCCACAGGTTCCCCTGGTGGCCCAATCACCGGTCCTTTTCAAAGGATAAATATACCAAGATGGCACAAAGCATAGACGTATAGGGAAATTTTTAGGTGGTTTCTTTAACAATCACCCTACCTATTTTCAGGACCCATACGTAGATCTCTCTTGGTCGTGGCTTAGCCCATGGCTTATTGCACTATTTGTATCAATGTGCTTCAACGTATTAATCAAATTATAACGGAAACAGTTTGCGGCCCAAATTCTGCGGCCTTGCCTCATTACCCTTGCTTTTTTTCTTCTGTTTTCCCCTTTTCCTTATTGATAATCTTACCAGATAGCGCACATACACTTTGGTACGTTCTAATTTGCCAGGGGCTTCATAGCACCCACAACACGGCAACAAAGTCCGAACACTTTCCACTGTTCGGCACCCCGAATTTGGCACTATATGCACTGGCTCCGAATCATGTCTTTGGTCAATAGTTGGGTTCCCGGCTCCTGTTCTTGCTACCCTACGTTCCGCTACATCGGCTAAGGTAGTAAAGGGAGAACTACTGCGATTCTGCCCTGGTTTACCCGGATGAGCACCTCAGTAGAGAAAGCCGAAAACTGACTGTCATGATGCGGCGAGAGCCGGTCAGCTCTTCGGCGGTCTCAAATCATTAGAGATTTTTTCTGCATTACACGAGGGATCGGCGCTTGCCTGATCAGGTGTTTACAGCTTCCCAGTTCGAATACCAGGGGCTGCGCCTAAATTTTTATCGTCAAACTCCTATGGCTAAGTGAGGGTGTTCAAGCCGAATAGTCTGATTGCCTGGTTCGCTGTGCTGAACACCTCCTTCAAAGACCAAACAATTGGATCAAGATTGTTTAGATTATATCCCGAACACCCTCGTACTTCCTACGTGGGGCAGAAGCCGACGACTGGCCAACTCTCAGATTTCACACAATACGGCCGCACAGGAGGTGACTTTTTTTAACAAAACATTATATTACAAAATTTGTTTCATCACACAAGGCAAAGAAAACATGAATATATTCATTCAAAAATAATGTCTTGCGCACATTGCGTCACCACAATGCGGGAGCCCTCTAGGACGTCTTCAAAATACCGCTCCGGCTTGCGGTGCTCCTTGCCTTCAGGTGGCCCCTCGGTCACAAGGTTGACGGCATCCATCTTCGCCCACCACACCTTGACACGGGCGAAGACCATGCGCGCACCCTCGATGTAGGCCGACCTCTTGACGATGTCCAGCCGAGGGCAGGCACCTATCAGCCGCTTCACGAGTCCGAAGTATCTGCTGGGTATAGCTTCGGCAGGCCACAACCGGATTACTAAATCCTTCATGGCCAGTTCGGCCACCCTATGCAGTTCGACCAACTGTTTTAGCTGATCGGTGAAGGGCACCGGGTGTTCTGGTGCAAGGTATAGCGACTAGAATAGCTTCTCCGTTGAGCTCCCTTCTTCGGCTCGGAAGAACTCCGCAGCATCGGACACATTGCGCGGCAGATCCGCAAATGCCCCTGGAGAACTCCGAATCCAGGTTAGTAAGAAATACTTTTTCTCCACATACTTGCTTTGCATACTAAACGCCTTACCCACCACGATCTTCTTGGCCTCCTTGATCTCCTGGAGGGCACCCTGGGCTTCAATCCGGCCGCTTACCCGCTTTGGTGAGCCTTGGAGAGTTCGGTCCCTCGAGCCGAAACATCGCACTCCAAGGTCTCACACGTCTTCACAGCTTCCTGGAGCTCTTGCTGGACCTTGTTTAGCCTGGCCTTAAGCTTCTTACGAGTGGCTTAGTCCTTGACAGCTCTCCCCTCGGCTTCGGCCAGGGCCTTTTTAAGGGCCTCGACCTCGGTCATCGCTCCTACACATATTATGACACTACAGTCAATATACATCATTTATTCTTTCCGAATATATAGCAAGTCATTACATATCTTGCTGGTCTTCCAGCTGCTTCCTCTATTGGCCGAGCTCCTCCTCGGCCCGCTCCAGTCTCTGCTTTAGTTTGGAGACTTCGGCAGTGTGTGAGGTCGCGGCCAGCAATGACACCTGCTTATTCACATCAGACATTTTAGTTAGTTTCTTGCGAAATTTAATTGATCCTCTGTCCGGCTTTTCTTTCCGAACATCGGACAGTGTCTCAGGGGCTACTGTCTATATTGGGATTTTCCCTATTACGCCGCTTACCTCAAAACCTGTAAGCAGGCCGCTACAGGCTTCGGTCAGTCCGCTCTTGACGGACTGAACCTTCTTAATCACCGTACCCATAAGGATACGGTGTTCTTCCACAATGGAAGTGCCTCGTAGCGCTTCCAGCAGATTATCCGGTGCCTCTGGTTGGACAGAGGTCACCGGTGGAACAGGCACACCCCCTTCTTTCGAAGGAGGTTGTTCGCCGGATTCCGGAGCCGTATAGATCCCCGGACTTGTATTCGGCTAGGGGCCGAATTGAGCAAGGCCCCCGTCCCAGTCACCATGGGGATCTGCTCCCCCATGTGTCCGGAACCCGAGGTCTTGCCTCCTGGCGCTGCTCCGTCAGCCTCCTGAACCTCTCCCAGGCCTGGGTAGGTCCTTTGGGACAGCACCTTGCCGTCTCCCTTGGCCGCGGGAGAGTGAGCGGCCACCGGTGAGTCATGATACGTCTCCAACGTATCTATAATTTTTGATTGCTCCATGCTATATTATCTACTGTTTCGAATGTTTATGGGCTTTATTATACACTTTTAACATTTTTGGGACTAACCGATTAACCCAGAGCCCAGTGCTAGTTTATGTTTTTACCCTGTTTTAGGGTTTTGAAGAAAAGGAAAATCAAACGGAGTCCAATTGACCTGAAACTTCACGAAACTCATTTTTTGAAGGAAAGAAGCCCAGAAGACTTGGAGTGCACGTCGGGGGACCTACGAGGAGGCCACGAGGTAGGGGGCGCGCCCACCCCCCTGGGCGCGCCCTCCACCCTCGTGGGCCCCTCGTGGGCCCCTGACGTACTTCTTCCGCCTATATATCTCCATATACCCTAAAAACATCCGTGAGCACAATAGATCGGGAGTTCCGTCGCCAGAAGCCTCCGTAGCCACTGAAAGGCAATCTAGACCCGTTTTGGCACCCTGCCGGAGGGGGCAATCCCTCTTCGGTGGCCATATTCATCATCCCGGAGCTCTCCATGACGAGGAGGGAGTAGTTCTCCCTCGGGGCTGAGGGTATGTACCAGTAGCTATGTGTTTGATCTCTCTGTCGTGTTCTTGAGGTGATACGATCTTGATGTATTGCGAGCTTTGCTATTATATTTGGATCCTATAATGTTTTCTCCCCCCTCTACTCTCTTATAATGAATTGAGTTTCCCCTTTGAAGTTATCTTATCGGATTGAGTCTTTAAAGATTTGATAACACTTGATGTATGTCTTGCCGTGGATATCTGTGGTGACAATGGGATATCACGTGAGTCACTTGATGTATGTTTTGGTGATCAACTTGCGGGTTCCACCCATGAACCTATGCATAGGGGTTGGCACAGGTTTTCGTCATGATTCTCCGATAGAAACTTTGAGGCACTCTTTGAGGTCCTTTGTGTTGGTTGAATAGATGAATATGAGATTGTGTCATGCATATCGTATAATCATGCCCACGGATACTTGAGGTGACATTGGAGTATCTAGGTGACATTTGGGTTTTGGTTGATTTGTGTCTTAAGGTGTTATTCTAGTACGAACTCTAGGCCTGTTTGTGACACTTATAGGAATAGCCCAACGGATTGATTGGAAAGAATAACTTTGAGGTGGTTTCGTACCCTACCATAATCTCTTCGTTCGTTCTCCGCTATTAGTGACTTTGGAGTGACTCTTTGTTGTATGTTGAGGGATAGTTATATGATCCAATTATGTTATTATTGTTGAGGGAACTTGCACCAGCGAAAGTATGAACCCTAGGCCTTGTTTCAACGCATTGCCATACCGTTTACGCTCACTTTTATCATTCATTACCTTGCTGTTTTTATATTTTCAGATTACAAATACCTTTATCTACCATCCATATACCACTTGTATCACCATCTCTTTGCCAAACTAGTGCACCTATACAATTTACCATTGTATTGGGTGTGTTGGGGACACAAGAGACTCTTTGTTATTTGGTTGCAGGGTTGCTTGAGCGAGACCATCTTCATCCTACGCCTCCTACGGATTGATAAACCTTAGGTCATCCACTTGAGGGAAATTTGCTACTGTCCTACAAACCTCTGCACCTGGAGGCCCAACAAAGTCTACAAGAAGAAGGTTGTGTAGTAGACATCAAGCTCTTTTCTGGCGCCGTTGCCGGGGAGGTGAGTGCTTGAAGGTATATCTTTAGATCTTTCAATCGAGTCTTTTAGTTTCTTGTTTTATCACTAGTTTAGTTTACAAAAGAAAATTACAAAAAAATGGAATTAAGTTTGTCTCATATGCTTCATCTTTTTAATATCTTTCGTGAGTATGATGGAAAGGAAAATTGTGCCAAAGTGTTAGAAGAAGAATGCATTAGAATGTTTGGCACTAAATATTTGAATGATGAGCATGATTGCAATGTTGTTAGTATGAATTCCTTGAATATCTATGATGCTAATGATATGCAAAGCCACAAGCTTGGGGAAGCTATGTTTGATGAAGATGATATCCCCCCCCCCCAAGCTTTGATGAGCAAAATTACTATGATGAAAGCATGCCTCCTATCTATGATGATTATTGTGATGACACGTATGCTTTAAATAATAATAATAACCATGAAACTTGTCATCTTGATCTTAATTTTCAATCACATGATAGTTATTTTGTTGAGTTTGCTCCCACTATTATTCATGAGAAGAATTTTGCTTGTGTGGAGAGTAATAAAATTTATATGCTTATAGATCATGAAAAGAATGCTTTAGGTGCTGGTTATATTGTTGAATTCATTCATGATGCTACTGAAAATTATTATGAGGGAGGAACATATGCTTGTAGGAATTGCAATAATATCAAGTTTCCTCTGTATGTGCTTAAAACTTTGAAGTTATGCTTGTTTTACCTTCCTATGCAAGTTGTTTTCTCACAAAATCCCTATCCATAGGAAGTGGTTTAGGCTTAAATGTGTTATTTATATTCTCCATGATGCTCTCTTTATGTTTCGATTCTTATCTTTTATGTGAGCATCGTTGAAATCATCATGCCTAGCTAGGGGCGTCAAACTATAGCGCTTGTTGGGAGGCAACCCAATCCTATTATTGTTCTTTACTTTTTGCTCCTGTTTAGTAATAAATAATTCATCTAGACTCTGTTTAGATGTCGTTTTATATGTTAATTAGTGTTTGTGCCAAGTAGAACCTTTGGGAAGACTTGGGTGAAGTCTTCATGATCATGCTGTAAAAAACAGAAACTTTAGCGCTCACGAGAATTGCTGCCATTTTTTATTGGAGAGTGATATTTAGTTAATTCTTTTTGAATATGATTAATAGATAAATTACTCAGGTACAGCAATTTATTTTAGAATTTTTGGGGTTCCAGATATTGAGCTAGGTACAGATTACTACAGACTGTTCTGTTTTTGACAGATTCTGTTTTTCGTGTGTTGTTTGCTTATTTTGATGAATCTATGGCTAGTAAAATAGTTTATAAACCATAGATAAGTTGGAATACAGTAGGTTTAAAACCAATATAAATAAATAATGAGTTCATTACAGTACCTTGAAGTTGTGTTTTGTTTTCTTTCGCTAACGGAACTCACGAGTTTTCTACTTTAAGTTTTGTGTTGTGAAGTTTTCAAGTTTTCGGTAAGGATTCAATGGACTATGGAATAAGGAGTTGCAAGAGCCTAATCTTGGGGATGCCCAAGGAACCCCAAGATAATATTCAAGGATAGCCAAGAGCCTAATCTTGGGGATGCCCCGGAAGGCATCCCCTGTTTCGTCTTCGTTCATCGGTAACTTTACTTGGAGCTATATTTTTATTTACCACATGATATGTGTTTTGCTTGGAGCGTAATTTTATTTTCTTTTTGTTTTGCTTGCTGTTTGAATAAAGTACCAAGATCTGAAATTCTTAAATGCTAGAGAGTCTTCACATAGTTGCATTCTTATTCGACTACTCATTGATCTTCACTTATATCTTTCGGAGTAGTTTGTTGTTTGCTCTAGTGCTTCACTTATATCTTTTAGAGCATGGTGGTAGTTTTATTTTGAGGAAATAGATGAACTCTAATGCTTCTGTTATATTATTTTGAGAGTCTTAAATAGCATGGTAATTTTATTAAAATCCTAATATGCTAGGTATACAAGATTAATAGTAAAACTTTCTTATGAGTGTATTGAATACTAAGAGAAGTTTGATGCTTGATGATTGTTTTGAGATATGGAGGTAATAATATCAAAGTCGTGCTAGTTGAGTAGTTGTGAAATTGAGAAATACTTGTGTTGAAGTTTGCAAGTCCCGTAGCATGCACGTATGGTAAACATTGTGTAACAAATTTGAAACATGAGGTGTTATTTGATTGTCCTCCTTATGAGTGGCGGTCGGGGACGAGCAGTGGTCTTTTCCTACCAATCTATCCCCCTAGGAGCATGCGCATAGTACCGATGTTTTTGATGACTAGTAGATTTTTGCAATAAGTATGTGAGTTCTTTATGACTAATGTTGAGTCCATGGATTATACGCACTCTCACCCTTCCATCCTTGCTAGCCACTTCGGTACCGTGCATTGCCCTTTCTCACACTAAGAGTTGGCGCAAACTTCGCCGGTGCATCCAAACCCCGTGATATGATACGCTATTTCACACATAAACCTCCTTATATCTTCCTCAAAACAGCCACCATACCTACCTATTATGGCATTTCCATAGCCATTCCGAGATATATTGCCATGCAACTTTCCACCGTTCCGTTTATTATGACACGCATCATCATTGTCATATTGCTTTGCGTGATCATGTAGTTGACATCATATTTGTGGCAAAGACACCATTCATAATTCTTTCATACATGTCATTCATGAATTATTGCACATCCCGGTACACCGCCGGAGGCATTCATATAGAGTCATCTTTGTTCTAGTATCAAGTTGTAATCATTGAGTTGTAAATAAATAGAAGTGTGATGTCATCATTATTAGAGCATTGTCCCAAGTGAGGAATAAAAAAGAGAAAGGCCATAAAAAAGAGAAGGCCAAATAAAAAAAAGAGAGAAAAAGAGAGAAGGGACAATGCTACTATCCTTTACCACACTTGTGCTTCAAAGTAGCACCATGATCTTCATGATAGAGAGTCTCTCATTATGTCACTTTCATATACCGGTGGGAATTTTTCATTATAGAACTTGGCTTGTATATTCCAACAATGGGCCTCCTCAAGTGCCCTAGGTCTTCGTGAGCAAGCAAGTTGGATGACACCCACTAGTTTCCTTTGTTGAGCTTTCATACATTTATAGCTCTAGTGCATCCGTTGCATGGCAATCCCTACTCCTTGCATTAACATCAATCGATGGGCATCTCTATAGCCCATTGATTAGCCTCGTTG
This sequence comes from Triticum monococcum, assembly GCA_034509565.1. NCBI lineage: Eukaryota > Viridiplantae > Streptophyta > Magnoliopsida > Poales > Poaceae > Triticum > Triticum monococcum. The sequence continues at coordinate 355,013,968 of CM067845.1, read as the reverse complement.
ATGTGAGAGTTTCTCCTTTTTTTTCTCCACATAACCCCCTCATTTTTCTATTCCACCCATAGTGTTATATCCATGGCTCGCGCTCATGTATTGCATGAAAGTTTAAAGGTTTGGTATTACTAAAGTATGAAACAATTGCTTGGCTTGTCATCGGGGTTGTGCATGATGAGAGAATTCTTGTGTGACGAAAATGAAACATGACTAAACTATATGATTTTGTAGGGATGAACTTTCTTTGGCCATGTTATTTTGAGAAGACATAATTGCTTAGTTAGTATGCTTGAAGTATTATCATTTTTATGTCAATATGAACTTTTGTCTTGAATCTTTCGGATCTGAATATTCATGCCACAATTAAGAAGAATTACATTAAAATTATGCCAAGTAGCACTCCGCATCAAAAATTCTGTTTTATCATTTACCTACTCGAGGACGAGCAGGAATTAACCTTGGGGATGCTGATACGTCTCCAACGTATCTTTAATTTTTGATTGCTCCATGCTATATTATCTACTATTTTGAATGTCTATGGGCTTTATTATACACTTTTATATCATTTTTGGGACTAGCCTATTAACCCAGAGCCCAGTGCCGGTTTCTGTTTTTACCCTGTTTTAGGGTTTCGAAGAAAAGGAAAATCAAACGGAGTCCAATTGACCTGAAACTTCACGGAACTCATTTTTGGAAGGAAAGAAGCCCACAAGACTTGGAGTGCACGTCGAGGGACCTACGAGGAGGCCACCAGGCAGGGGGCGCGCCCACCTCCTGGGCGCGCCCTCCACCCTCGTGGGCCCCTCGTGCCCCCCTGACGTACTTCTTCCGCCTATATATCTCCATATACCCTAAAAACATCTGTGAGAACAATAGATCGGGAGTTCCGCCGCCAGAAGCCTCCGTAGCCACCGAAAGCCAATCTAGACCCGTTCCGGTACCCTGCCGGAAGGGGCAATCCCTCTCCGGTGGCCATATTCATCATCCCGGAGCTCTCCATGACGAGGAGGGAGGCTCGGGGCTGAGGGTATGTACCAGTAGCTATGTGTTTGATCTCTCTCTCTCTCTCTCGTGTTCTCCAGGTGATACGATCTTGATGTATCGCGAGCTTTGCTATTATAGTTGGATCCTATGATGTTTTCTCCCCCCTATACTCTCTTGTAATGAATTGAGTTTCCCCTTTGAAGTTATCTTATCGGATTGAGTCTTTAAAGATTTGAGAACACTTGATGTATGTCTTGCTGTGGATATCTGTGGTGACAATGGGATATCACGTGATTCACTTGATGTATGTTTTGGTGATCAACTTGCGGGTTCCTCCCATGAACCTATGCATAGGGGTTGGCACACATTTTCGTCATGATTCTCCGGTAGAAACTTTGGGGCACTCTTGGAGGTCCTTTGTGTTGGTTGAATAGATGAATCTGAGATTGTGTGATGCATATTGTATAATCATGCCCACGGATACTTGAGGTGACATTGGAGTATCTAGGTGCCATTAGGGTTTTGGTTGATTTGTGTCTTAAGGTGTTATTCTAGTACGAACTCTACGGCTATTTGTGACACTTATATGAATAGCCCAATGGATTGATTGGAAAGAATAACTTTGAGGTGGTTTTGTACCCTACCATAATCTCTTCGTTCGTTCTCCGCTATTAGTGACTTTGGAGTGACTCTTTGTTGTATGTTGAGGGATAGTTATATGATCCAATTATGTTATTATTGTTGAGGGAACTTGCGCTAGCGAAAGTATGAACCCTAGGCCTTGTTTCAACGCATTGCAATACTGTTTAAGCTCACTTTTATCATTCATTACCTTGCTGTTTTTATATTTTCAGATTACAAATACCTTTATCTACCATCCATATACCACTTGTATCACCATCTCTTCGCCGAACTAGTGCACCTATACAATTTACCATTCTATTGGGTGTGTTGGGGACACAAGAGACTCTTTGTTATTTGGTTGCAGGGTTGCTTGAGAGAGACCATCTTCATCCTACGCCTCCTACGGATTGATAAACCTTAGGTCATCCACTTGAGGGAAATTTGCTACTGTCCTACAAACCTCTGCACTTGGAGGCCCAACATAGTCTACAATAAGAAGGTTGTGTAGTAGACATCAACTCACTAGCCATCGCCTTTTAATCCAACGAACCTCTTGATGAGGATCAATGGGAGCTGTCGTGGGCCGGACTGCAATGGCATAAATTAACATATTATATTATGAAGCAAGAGAGGATGAACGCATGGACATACACGGGTTTAGGTACTTACGACGCGGCCGGAGGCTTGTGTCAGGGGCTTTGCTCCGGGCTGCTGTCGACGTCCCGTGCGGAGTTATCCACGAGAGGACCTTTCCCCCTCTTGGGCGCGTCCGCCTCCAGATTTGTGGAGGCCACCCTCTTCTTCCTCCCCCCATCAGGGGGATAGTCACTCTCCTCCGCCTCCTCCTCCTCGTCATCGTCTTTGGCAGCGGAGGAGCGGGTCTTGTCTTCGGACGTCACGTCCGAAGCGCCCTTGTGGCGGGGGCCACTTCGGACCCCCTTGGCCTTCTTCTTGGCCTTCTTCTCCAGCACCGTATAGGGCGCCAGTACCAGCATCTTCGCCAGACGTGGGATGACTGGTTCCTCGGGCAGCGGAGCCAGACACCGAATCTGCTCCGCTCTCTTTGTCCATACCTGAAACAATGAAGTTTAGATATCCTCCTTGAAACAAGCAAGTAGAGGATACGTAAAAGGCTTACCTCGTTTGCGGAATGGGTAATGTCATGGCCGCGATCCGAGTCTATGGCTGGCGGCGTCTCGTTGCCTTTAAAGAGCAACTTCCAAGCATCTTCGTGAGTGGTTCCAAAGAGCCTCTCCAGAGTTTAATGCTTCTTCGGATTGAATTCCTATAGAGGGCGGCTTCGGCTTTGACATGGGAGAATCGAGCGAACTAGCATCACCTGGATTACGTCGACAAGCATAATGTTTTTATCCACCATGCTTTGAATGCGCGTTTGCAGCACTATCAGCTCGTCTGACAAAGACCAATTTGGACCCTTCTCAATCCAGGAGGTGAGCCGCGTTGGAGCTCCGGAGTTAAATTCGGCAGCCGCGGCCTAGGTAGCACCGCGGGGCTCTATGATTTGACAGTCTCCATGAAAGTACCTTCTGGCCAGGTGACATTGGACAGCTTGCTCACCCTGGCGCCTCCACATTCCATGTGCTGGCCGCCCACCACCTTCGGCTTCACGATGAAGACCTTGAGCCATAGTCCGAAGTGGGGTTGGATGCGGAGGAAAGCCTCACACATGACAATGAATGCCGAGATGTTGAGGAAAGAGTTTGGGGCTAGATCATGGAAGTCTAGCCCGTAATAGAACATCAGCCCGCTGATGAAAGGGTGGAGTGGAAACCCTAGCCCGCGGATGAAATGGGGGAGGAATACCACCCTCTCGTTGGGCTTTGGTGTAGGGACGACTTGCCCCTTGGCCGGAAGACGCTGGGCGATTTCCTTCACCAGATACCCGGCCGCCCGAAGCTCAGCAATGTCCTTCTCCTCGACAGAGGAGGCCATCTACTTGCCCTAACCTCTGGATCCGGACATGGTTGAGTGCTTGCTCGAGTTGGGATAGATGAGAACTTGGGCGTTGGAGCTCAAGAGTGGAAGGGCAGAGGAAGAGAGAAGGCGTGGGTGAAGAAGGGGAGTCATTATCTCCTTATAAAGGCAATAAATACTAGGCACCTCCCCACTCGCCTGTTCCCAAGGGCCGTGTAAACGACACAGTTATATTACCCATGCTCGTATTGATGAGAATCCCGCAATAAGGGGACACGGTATCTGCTTTGACAATACGTGCCAATGGAAACTGCATCTCGAAACACCGAATGGCAGACAAAAACGGTTCGATATGATGACCGGACAGACGTGATGTCATCTTGCAAAAAAGTTGTCAGTAGATGGGACTCGTGAAATATTATACTCCCTGCAGATGTGTGTGTGGTACTTGTGTTGCAGATCCGGACACGTTCGTTTCATCCGAAGATTATCTTGGAGTATTCAGAAAAGGGAACCCGCCTTGCAATGCCGAAGACAATCTGTGCGCCAGACACCTCGTCATTGAAGCCGGGTTCAGCGGCTACTAAGGGAGTCCGGGACTAAGGGGTCCTCAAGCGTCCGACCTATTGGATATGGGTCAGACTAATGGACCGTAAAGATACGAAGACCAGAGACTCTACCCGTGTCCGGATGGGACTCTACCCGTGTCCGGATGGGACTCTCCTCGGCGTGGAAGGCAAGCTTGGCGATCAAATATGAAGATTCCTTTATCTGTAACCGCCCTTATGTAACCCTAGATCCCTCCTGTGTCTATATAAACCGGAGGGCTAGGTCCATAGATATATCCTCATAATCATAGTCAGGCTAGACTTTTAGGATTTAGCAATTAGGATCTCGTGGTAGATCAACTCTTGTAACACTCATATTCATCAAGATCAATCAAGCAGGAAGAAGGGTATTACCTCCATAGAGAGGGCCTGAACCTGGGTAAACATTGTGTCCCCTGTCTCCTGTTACCATCGACCTCAGACGCACAGTTCGGGACCCCCTACCCAAGATCCGCCGGTTTTGACACCGACAACAGTCAAAAGCTATCTCACCTCCCGGTGAGCCTGCGTGGCAGACTTCTGCCATTCCTACCATCATTTCACACAGCTACTCGCATGCCTCCCCGTCAATACGCGCACATGCATGCACGCCTCCCGGTATGCCTGCGCTGTGAACTGCTCGCATGCGTCCCGTCAACTCATGCCTGCTCGCACGACACATGGGGCGTGTGGCAGCACATATATTTTTTGGTTTATTTTCTAACGCTTTACTACTTAACCGAAGCATGGCATGGTCTAACGCACACGGTCCAAATAAAAAATCCGTGGCAAACATACGACACGGATGAACTGTTTGCGATGAGAAATTACAACACAGACAGTTAATACAGTTAGTTCGTGTGTGATTCTGTTGGAGATATGCCCTAGAGGCAATCATGTATGATGATATTTCCTATGTGTTTATGAATAAAGATAGTCCTTGGACATTATCAATGATGTGTATCAGCAAGTACGTGATTTGTTTGTGGGACTATGCATTGTATGATGACTGTCCTAAAAGGTCCCTAGTTGAAAGGGCAGTGTGGGCGCGCAGCCAACTAGACTAGCATATGACATGGTCGATGGCTTGGTCTCACTAGCCATGGAGAATTGGATGCTAACCGGATAATATGGACTTGGAAGGATCTGGTCGGATTCGACGTAGTCGGATCCGAGTCGAGATAAGGTCCAAGTCGGACAGACCCAACTATGAGATGCAGCGATATGTCATCTGCGAGTATCTAGTACAACATATGTTCTATGTCCTAAGACCTGAGCTGACACATGTACTCGGGATGGTGACAGACTTGCTTTGGGCCGACCAAACGCTACTCCGTAACTGGCTAGTTATAAAGGTAGGTTTCGGGTTTGTCAAGAACCATGCTGCGAGACGTGGTCAAGCAAGATGGGATTTGCCCCTCCAATCAGGAGAGACATACTCTAGGCCCCTCGTGTGATCCGACCAGGATAAGCATGGCCATGCGACAAGGATTATGAGATAATCCGGTTTGTGGTCGGCATCACTGGAACGAGAAAGAGGTCGGGCTAGCACAAGGATGACAGACTCGCCTTGAGCTTGACAACATATATCGTGTGGCCAAAGGAATGGAAGTGCGATGTATAGGTTCGCTAACCAGCTTCATAGTCTGCTTGGTGTTCGGCATGCCTTGCTAGAGGCCACTACCAACCGTGCAGTTCGGAGGTGATCCAAACTGCGACCAAGCCGACTTGAACCTAAGGGGTCGCGCGCTTAAGGGTAGGAACCTATGAGGTCGGATCCGAGGACACTGGTCGGATGTGATCCGAACTGTATTCGGATTGTGGCCGAGTAGACTTATGGGCTTTAGGGTCCATGCGAGGCCCAAGTGTTGAGCCCGTGACGGACGCCTATATATATAGTGGAGGTGCGGCACACTCATGGATTGATCACTTCGGCGCTGTCACTAGGGTTTGCATGTGTTGCGAATAGACACCTCCACTCGCCGCCGGTTGTGTGATCGGACCTAGCAGTCCGCCGTGCGATGTTCCTCCTACCCGCGCGGATACCGTTAGAGGCGGTGCACTTGCGCCGCTTTGGCGAACCTGTACGTGGGAACCGACCACCGATTGTACGAGGGAGATTGGACGAGGAGGAGACGATCCATGCGGACGCGCTGCCCCAACTCTTCTTCCGCTGCACGGCACTGCGCGTCTTGTGGTAACGAACTGTGATCCATCTCCTGTAGCATGTTGTTGGTTTCGGGACCGCCATGTGCGTAGCGCCTTATATTTCATACATGATCACTCAAACCGGTAGAATACGATTCTATGCATAACTTTATTTTGCAGAGTTTGATGTGAATAGTATGGCTCATGTGTATGTGATGCATGTGTGTAAATTATACATGGCCTGTGTGTCATGTTTGGCAGCCGGCAGGAGCCAACGTGCTGTAATTATATTGTATAAGACCTGCATGTCGACTTGTGACTCTATATAAAATTCATTACTAGTTGTACTAGTTGGATAATGTAGATCAGGTTGGTGGCTTAGCGTCCCGGCGTGACAAACAAGATGGAGTTTCTAGATGGTCATCGAAGTTGGAGCCGACCTAGAAGAACATCCATGGAGCCATACTATTTCACAATATGTATTTATTTGTGATTGTTATGCTTCCTTGTTTTCTATGCATGTTAGAATGGTAGAAAGATCCCTCATGAATATCAAGCGAATTGCCATCCCCGATGTTGCACCTTCTCATGTCAAGTACGTCTAGTAGTGGGCTCATAAAATTGGGGTGCTGCTAGGTGTCCTTGAACTGAAGGGTTCGTGTCGGACACGGACATGCACTGCATTAGGTTGACTTGACAAGGCTATCAAAACGGTTTTGGGCCTTGTGGCAAAAGAGGTCAAGAGCCAGGGTATGAGATACCTACCCAACCGACAGGAGTCGTATAGAGATACAATTAGCAAGGAGTTGCTTGCCGGATAGGCATGTTGTCTAGCAGTGATGCTAATGCTCACTAGTCGCATGTGCTAGTCGGATCCTGAATCACTGAGAGTTTGCGGAGGGATGCTGACTTCAGTGGGAGTATTTCTGTTTAAGGCTAGAATTACTCTACATAAACACATTGCTTAGTGATTGCATATTTTTCTGTTGTAGATCAATGGAACCACCTGCTCAACCCAACTTTGCATTGAAATCAATTCTGGAAAAGGATAAACTGAATGGAACCAACTTTACTACCTAGTATAGAAATTTGAGAATTGTTCTCAAGCATGATAAAAAGGAACATGTTCTAGAGGATCCGCTTCTAGAGGAACCTGCCGATAATGCTAGTACCACAACCAAGAATGCTTACCAGAAACTCGTTGATGAATCAAACGAGATCAGCTGCCTCATGCTGGCTTGTATGGAGCCCAATTTGCAGCAACATTTCGAAGACGTTGGGGCTTTCAATATGATCGAGAGTCTCAAGAGCATGTTTTAGGTGCAGGCTAGGACCGAAAGGTTCAACGTCTGGTGATCCTTGATGGACTGTGAGCTGAAGGAAGGTGATCCACTGAGCCCGCATGTGATCAAGATGATCGGATATGTGCAAGCTTTGGACCCGTTGGGCTTCCCGCTCTTGGATGAGCTGGCTACTGATGTAGTTCTGGGTTCTCTTCCGCCCAGCAATGGGACATTCATCTCAAACTATCATATGCATGGCATGGATAAGAAGCTCACTGAATTGCATGGGATGCTCAAAGTGGCAGAGCAGGATATTAAGAAAGGCACGCATCAAGTGTTGATGGTGCAGAAATCGGCTAAGTTCAAGAAGAGTTGGTCTAAGAAGAAGGCTAAGGCAAAGGGCACGGAGATGGTAACCTCCGCCGCTGCGCCGAAGTCTGGACCGGACTCAAAGACCATTTGCTATCATTGTAAGGAAACTAGTCACTGGAAGAGGAACTATAGTAAGTGGCTTGTAGAGCATGGCAAGAAGGCCGGGAATGCTGCTTTAGGCAAAGGTACACTTGTTGCATATGTTATAGACGTTTAGCTTGCTGACATACCTAGTAGCTCTTGGGTATTTGATACCAGATTAGTTGTTCATATTTGCAACTCGATGCAGGGGCTGGTAAGAACTAGGCATGGCGCACAAGGGGAGATTGACATCAGGGTCGACAACAAAGCAAGAGTTGCTGCGTTGGAGGTCGGCACGATGCAGCTCCAGCTTCCTTCTGGATTTATTTTGGAATTGAATAATTGTTATTACATTCCTGCACTTAGTCGGAACATTATTTCTGCCTCATGCTTGATGAGTCAGGGTTACGAATTCAATTTAAAGGACAATGGTTGTTCGATTTATTTGAATGGTATGCTCCACGGCTATGCACCCATTGTTGATGGGTTATTTATATTGAATCTAGAACAGGAACCGGTCTATAACGTGAATGTCAAGAGGCATAAGCCCAATGAGATAAATCCGACATACTTCTAGCATTGCCGGCTTGGACACATTAGTCTGACACGCATGAAGAAGCTCCATGATGATGGACTCCTAACTTCGACCGACTTTGGGGCGTTCGAGACATGCAAATCATGCTTGCTCGGCAAGATGACTAAGTCTCCTTTCGCAAAGAGTTGTGAGAGGGCATCCGAGCTGTTGGAACTGATACACAGTGATGTGTGTGGACCAATGAGCACAATGCCAGAGGTGGCTATCAGTACTTCGTGACTTTTACTGACGACTTGAGTAGATATGGATATATCTATTTGATGAGGCACAAGTTAGAGACTTTTGAAAAGTTCAAAGAGTTTCAAAACGAGGTGGAGAATCAGCTCGCCAAGACTATAAAACTTCTACGATCTGATCATGGAGGTGAGTACATGAGCCAGGAGTTTGATGATCATCTGAAAAGTAGAGGTATAGTACCTCAGCTCACACATCCGGGTACGCCACAGAGAAATGGTGAATCAGAACAGAGGAATCGCACCTTGTTGGACATGGTTCGATCTATGATGAGCAAGTCGGATTTACCCTTGTCATTCTGGGGATACGCTCTAGAAACTGCAGCTTTCACACTTAACAGGGTACCATCAAAATCCATAGACAAGACACCACATAAGATGTGGACCGGGAAGAGTCCCAGTTTGTCTTTTCTAAAGATTTGGGGTTGTGAAGCATTTGTCAAGAAACTTATGTCAGACAAGCTTACACCCAAGTCGGATAAATGCATATTCGTGGGATATCCGAGGGAAACCTTGGGATATAACTTCTAGAACAGGGAAGAGAACAAAGTGTTTGTTGCTCGGAACGGGGTTTTCCTTGAGAAAGAGTTTCTCAGTCGGGAGGCCAGTGGGAGGACGGTCCGACTCAAAGAAATTCAAGGACCACTCGGGGACGGCTCGGCAGGTGATGAGATCATACCGGAGTCAGTCAGGGAACCCGTAGTGGAAGCGGCACCGGAACCACGGAGGTCGGAAAGATTGCGCAGAGTGCACGATGTATTGTTGCTAGAAAACGACAAGCCGGCCGCATATGCGGAAGCGATGGTGAGCCCAGATTCCGAGGCTTGGCTGGAGGCCATGACATCCGAGTTAAAGTCCATGGATGAGAATCAAGTTTGTGACTTGGTTGATCCACCGCCTGGCGTAACGGCCATTGGTTGCAAATGGGTCTTTAAGAAGAAAACTGATGTGGATGGAAAAGTTCAGATCCACAAAGCTCGGCTTGTCGCTAAGGGTTATGGACAAGTTCAAGGAATTGACTACGACGAGACTTACTCGCCGGTACTGATGCTGAAGTTGGTGAGGATCGTACTAGCTATAGTTGCATATTTCGATTATGAGATATGGCAGATGGATGTCAAGATGGCTTTCCTTCACGGAAATTTAACCGAGGGCGTGTATATGATACAACCCAAGGGTTTTGTCGATCCGACTAGCACTAGTAAGGTATGCAAGCTCAAGAGATCCATTTATGGGTTGAGGCAAGCATCTCGGAGCTGGAGCATTCATTTTGATGAGGTCGTCACTGGTTTCGGCTTCATCAAAAGTGAAGAGGACTCTTGTTTATACAAGAAGTTAAGTGGGAGCTCAATAGTGTTTTTGATCTTGTATGTGGATGACATACTACTGATCGGAAATGATTTTTCGATGCTGAACTCGGTCAAGGAGTCATTGAATGGCAAGTTTTCGACGAAGGACCTTGGTGAGGCAATGTACGTTTTAGGCATTAAGATCTATAGAGATAGATCAAGGAGGCTGCTCGGCTTAAGCCAGAGCACGTACATAGATAAAGTGTTGAAGCGGTTCAACATAAGTGAGGCAAAGAAAGGGTTCTTGCCACTCTCACATGGTATAAGGCTAAGAGAGACTCAGAGTCCTTCGACATCTGATGAGCGAAGTAGGATGAGTAGGATTCCATATGCCTCTCGGCAATCGGATCCATCATGTATGCCATGATATGTACGCGGCCCGATGTTGCTTTTGCAATAAGCCTAACAAGTAGATACCAGGCCAACCCAGGTGAGAGTCACTGGGCAATGGTAAAGACTATTTTGAAGTACTTGAAAAGGACTAAAGATATGTTCCTAGTTTATGGAGGTGAGGAAGAGCTCATCGTAAGGGGTTACGCTGATGCTAGTTTCCAAACTGACAGAGATGATTGTCGATCACAGTCCGGATTCGTGTATGTCATGAACGGAGGAGCAGTGAGCTGGATGAGTTCCAAGCAAGATACGGTGGCCGATTCTACTACAGAAGCCGAATACATTGTGGCTTGTGAAGCTGCAAAGGAAGGTGTTTGGATCCAAAACTTTCTGGATGATCTTGGTATTTTCCCAGCCTCGGTAAAACCGTTGGACTTTTATTTTGATAATTCTGGTGCCCTCGCACAAGCCAAGGAGCCGAGGAATCACCACAAGGTCAGACACATAGATTGGAAATATCACCTAATACGAACGATCGTAAAGAGTGGTGATGTAGAGTTATGCAAAATTCACACAGATGCAAATGTTGCGGATCCATTGACTAAGCCGCTTCCACAACCCAAGCATGAGGGGCACATTAGAGCTATGGGCATTCGATGTCTATTTGATTGACTCTAGTGCAAGTGGGAGACTATTGGAGATATGCCCTAGAGGCAATCATGTATGATGATATTTCCTATGTGCTTATGAATAAAGATAGTCCTTGGACATTATCAATGATGTGTATCAGCAAGTACATGACTTGTTTGTGGGACTATGCATTGTATGATGACTGTCCTAAAAGGTCCCTAGTCAAAAGGGTTGTGTGGACACACAGCCAACTAGACTAGGATACGACACGGTCGATGGCTTGGTCTCACTAGCCATGGAGCATTGGACTTGGAAGGATCTGGTCGGATTTGACGTAGTCGGATCCGAGTCGAGATAAGGTCCAAGTCGGATAGACCCAACTATGAGACGCAGCGATATGTCATCTGCGAGTCTCTAGTACAACATATGTTCTATGTCCTAAGACCTGAGCTGACGCATGTACTCGGGATGGTGACAGACTTGCTTTGGGCCGACCAAACGCTACTCCGTAACTGGGTAGTTATAAAGGTAGGTTTCGGGTTTGTCTAGAACCATGCTGCGAGACGTGGTCGAGCAAGATGGGATTTACCCCTCCGATCAGGAGAGATATACTCTGGGCCCCTCGTGTGATCCGACCAGGATAAGCATGGCCATGCGACAAGGATTATGAGATAATCCGGTTTGTGGTCGGCATCACTGGAACGAGAAAGAGGTCGGGCTAGCACAAGGATGACAGACTGGCCTTGAGCTTGACAACATATATTGTGTGGCAAAAGGAATGGAAGTGTGATGTATAGGCTCGCTAACCAGCTTCATAGTCTGCTTGGTGTTCGGCATGCCTTACTAGAGGCGGCTACCAACCGTGCAGTTCGGAGGTGATCCGAACTGCGACAAAGCCGACTTGAACCTAAGGGGTCGCGCGGTTAAGGGAAGGAACCTACGAGGTCGGATCCGAGGACACTGGTCGGATGTGATCCGAACTGTATTCGGATTGTGGCCGAGTAGAATTATGGGCTTTAGGGTCCGTGCGAGGCCCAAGTGTTGAGCCCGTGATGGACGCCTATATATATAGTGGAGGTGCGGCACACTCATGGATTGATCGCTTCGGCGCTGTCACTAGGGTTTGCATGTGTTGCGAATAGACACCTCCACTCGCCACCGGTTGTGTGATCGGACCTAGCAGTCCGCCGCACGACGTTCCTCCTGCACGTGCGGATACCGTTAGAGGCGGTGCACTTGCGCCGCTCCGGAGAACCTGTACGTGGGAACCTACCACCGGTTGTACGAGGGAGATCGGACGAGGAGGAGACGATCCACGCGGACGCGCTGCCCCAACTCTTTTTCCGCTGCACGGCACTGTGCGTCTAGTGGTAACGAACTGTGATCCATCTCCCGTAGCATGTTCTTGGTTGTTCTGCGCGTAGGAAATTTTAATTTGTAGTCGACGCACCCTACCGTAGATCCCAACAGATTCTGTGTGTACAAAAAACTTTGAAAATGCAAACTAGTTGCTTGCGGTGGCTAGGAGTATCGCACATGATGCGTCTGCGAGTACTCGTGTGCGATGATTAATAAGTTACACATACGTTTCCCTATGTTAACATGTGTGTGAATTTGCAATATGGACAGTTAATATGCAAATGCCTTCTAGACATTGGGCACACTCTTAAACTCAATGAACTGTGTACGATGCTAATACTTTCCATGAAAATTTAAGAACTTGGGTAACATCATTTGAGTAACATATATATAGTGGTTACACTATTCGACAAAAGGAGGATATTCGTCACACGGTTTTGATAACCATATGGTCCATATCTACATACTTAACATAGTAACAACTATCACATTTTAAGAGGCTAAGGGCCAACAACCATATGGTCCATATCTACATACTTAAATTGGTAAATAGAATTTGTTACTTCCTAGGAACGAAGTCAGAATATGAAATCACAATTGGTTTCTTAAATAGTGATAAATTAGTGAGAACAAATACCCAAATTTTGCTAAGTAATATGACAACATGGAGAAAGTTGAAAGGACACTAACCTCGATCAGACTTTGATCGGTTGATGATGTTGAGGAAGTAAACATCCATGTTAATTAGACCAGGCTGTGGTGCACGCACTAGAATTTTATTACCAGCTTTCAGTTCATAACACTTAGACATTTTTCTCTAAAGGTCCGCATTAAAATAGGAGTGACCATCTTTATCAAGTTTTACGCTAACCGTCATTGTAAATCCATGATGCGTTGTCAATATGACATCCTGGGAGTCATCAACTAAGTAAAGCCCAAGATTTCCTTCCACTCTCGTTCTTGCAAAGCAAGGGATGTACTGCTTGAAATGAAAATTAAGATCGTAAATTAGATATATTGAAATAACAGAGCAATATGCAAATATGGGAGTAACTGATAGAACAGATCAATATATAGATGAAAGCAAAGTACAAAAATATAGAATTAAAAATAGAAAATGTAACAAAGAATTGATGCAAATATACAGATAATGTAGCAACAGACGGTATATGTTCACAAATTTAGGCCATGCCGACCATGGTAGGTTGAGACTGAACATACCGAGTGCTCCCTGAAGTCATCCGGAATGGTGAGATAGAACTTCATTTCTGATTGGCCACGTCCACACTTGCTCGATTTGTGCTTGCACTGTGGACACATGAATGAACACCCACGAATCAGCTAGAAAAAAATGATTCCACAGCGATTTCCGTCGGTTGATTAATAACGACGGACAGACTGCGATAAGAGATGAGTGAATATTTCGCTAAGTTGATTACCTTCTCCATGAGAAAAATCCCCGGCCCAATCCCATAGAAAACCCCAGTCGACCAGAGTCTAGAATGTCGGTGCAGATAGGCGGCGGAAAGTGGTAGGGGCGAAATCCCGTGCCGTTCGGAGCGCGACCTATGCCTGCCGACAATAGCCGTTGAGCTTAGGGTGGCTATCGCGATAGAAGTTTATGAGGTCCAGAGTTGCGGAGGAGTCCGCAGCGAGTGCGTGGGGACGAAGTGGGTGAGGGTTTTCTTTTTCCCTTTTCATGTGTGAGTAAACACACACGGTTCACAGAGGCGACGGAGATGAATCGTGTGCCATAGTAAATCACCGAGATTGAATGGGAATCCAAATTTCCTTTGTCCTTCATCCATGAGTTTTTTCTACGACGAACATAAACTCTGCTAATCACCGTGTTCAAAGTTGACACTTTTCCGGGTTCATTTACAATATTAAGGGGATTATGTGCATTTTGTAGGCATTAATGCACATAATTCAAATTCAAACAATTGGTGCTTGAAAAGGTGCACAAGAACAGTATGGAAAAACCATACTCATGGTATTTAGTAAATTCTCAAGCCTTTTACAAGGAATGGGCAGAGATTTCAAGGGAATGTGTGGCAATAGTCAACCACAAACGCGTCATTTACTAGGTTATCAACTATAGAACAATGAAATACATGCTTGAAAAACATGACGCCCGGCATGGTGCCGTGCCATGGCCTCACCGTGCCCTGGTTAAAAGCTGAGAAGGTTTGATTTATGTCATCATGCACGCCCTTCATAAATCGAACCATCACCGAGAAAGTTCAATGCTTTTGAGAGGGAAATCACCAAGATTGAAGGGGAATCCAAATTTCCGTCCTAGTTTGTCATTCAGTTTTTTTCCAACAATCAATATACCGCCTCAAATGCAACATGTTCATATTTGACATTTTTCCGGGCTCATTTACAATATTTAGGGGATTGTGTGCATTTTCTAGGCATTAATTATGCACATAATTCAAATGTGAACAATCGGTGCATGAAAAGGTTCACAAGAACGGTCTAGAAAACCATGCTCGTGCTATTTAGTACATTCTCATGCCTTTTACAAGGAATGGGCAGATATTTCAAGGAAATGTGTGACAATAGTCAACCATAAACGCGTCGTTTACTGGGTTAACAACTATACAAAAATGAAATTCATGCTTGGAAAACATGACGCCTGGTGTGGTGCCATGGTATGGCCTCACCGTGCCTTGGTAAAAATTTGAGAATGTTTTCCTTATGTCGTCATGCACGCCTTTCATAAATCAAACAATCACCAAGGAAGTTCCATGGTTTCGAGGGGGAAATCACCAAGATTGAGGGGGATCCAAATTTCCTTTGTCCTTTGTCCATGATTTTTTTTCTATGATGAACATACACCCTGCAAATCAGCGTGTTCAAATTTGGCACTTTTCCGGGTCCATTTGCCATATTTAGGGGATTATGTGCATTTCCTAGGCATTAATGCACATAATTCAAGTTAAAACAATCAGTGCATGAAAGGGTGCATAAGAACGGCCTGGAAAATTACCATGCTCGTGCCATTTAGTAAATTCTCATGCCTTTTACAAGGAATGGACAGATATTTTGATGTAATGTGTGCCAATAGTCAACCACAAACGTTTATTTATTGGGTTTTCAACTATAGAAAAAATGAAATAAATGCTTGAAAAACATGACATCTGGCATGGTGTGCCATGGTATGACCTCACCATGCCCTGGTAAAAATTTGAGAAAGTTTGGCTTATGTCATCATGCACGCCATTCATAAATCGAACCATCACCAAAGGAGTTCCTTGCTTTCGAGAGGGAAATCACCAAGATTGAAGGGGAATCCAAATTTTCTTTGTTCTTTGCCCTGGAGTTTTTTTCTATGACAAACATACACCCTGCAAATCACCGTGTTCAAATTTGGCATTTTTCCGGGCTCATTTACCATATTAAGGGGATTATGTGCATTTTCTAGGAATTTAGCGCATATGAATCCAATCCAGCTACAGCTGCACGGGTGTGATGTGAGGGATGTGGATTGCCGTTCGATCGCGGTGCATCCTACGGTGCACACGCGCGTTCTACGTGGCAGGGGTTCCGTCCAATCATAATGCAACACACAATAGGCTCAGCGCACACTGTTCCGGAAGTGACAGAGATGAACCGTGTGCAATAATGAACGAGAAAAATTGTAAGGGAAGCCAAATTTCTGTTGTCGTTTGTCGTTGAGCTCTTGAATACCACTGTACTGTATGGTTGCCCGGCCCCTCCATCCCAGAGCTCTCTCCAGGAGTCATCCATGGCACCGCGGTGCACAGTAACTGGTAAGGAAGCGATGGCATCCCGCCACGCCGCATTCCTCGCCGCCTGTGACCGCACACATGGTAAGGAAGCGATGGTATCTCGCCGCACCGAGTTCATCACCACCAGCAGCCACACAGTTACATGGGTGGATTTTGAGGCTACCATGGCCGAATGGGTGGTGGATCTAGAGGCGGCCAAAGCCACACAGAAGGAGCGAAAAAGGCAGAAAGTAGTCAAGAAAAGAGAGTCTCGCCGCTGCAAGAAAGAAGAGGCTGCATGCCGTGGTGAGGAGAGCTTGGCGGAGATCGAAGCATGGTGGGCTGCCGCCTACAAGGTCGGGAAGGAGAACATTGGCGTTTGGCCAGCATGCCCCGATGGCAGCATGTGAGAATTAGT
Source organism: Triticum monococcum (assembly GCA_034509565.1). Classification (NCBI taxonomy): domain Eukaryota; kingdom Viridiplantae; phylum Streptophyta; class Magnoliopsida; order Poales; family Poaceae; genus Triticum; species Triticum monococcum. Next base: position 354,997,309 of record CM067845.1, on the reverse strand, counting down.
TTAAGTTTGTAGTATTAGAGAAAATTACCAGTAGTACTTTAAGTTTGTAGTATTAATGTACAGTGTCAGTAAGAGCATCCCTTGAGGGCTTCAAGCGTTGATTAGCATGTGTGCCCGTGTGCGTTTTTTTGCGTTAATCATTAGAAGATCACAAAAAAAACACGGTTTCTATACCGTACCCGTCCGTGTTTTTTTTGCGTTAATGATCCACAAGTCAGTTACTTGTGCGATGTTTCCTAATAAAACAGGCGTACCATGACCAAAAAATCAACTACACGTTTACATTTTTTTGGAGACGGGATCTGCCAATATTCTGTTTTCTGGTACACGAGTATTTTATGCGCTTCATCTGTGTTGTGTGTTTCCCGCACCCAAGTTTCAAGTTTCGCAGTGAAATTTTCATTAGGCGCGCGATTTCAAAATTTATTCCTCCAACCACATGACCACCCATCAAATTTCCTCAATATCTCCCCCCCCCCCCCCCCCCCGTGCGCCTCCCCTATCGACATCTCAAATCACCGCCACCACAACCACAGCTTCAACCGCATCTACGTTTTGCTCGGATCTAGTCAGGTAACCCATCGATCTCTATCACGGCCCCGGCCTGATTGCTTAAATGGCGCCTGCGAAACATCCTCATGCCTCCAAATCCCCACCGCCAGGAGCTGATGGTGGTCCATGGCGTGATGTCCGTTGTGCGTGTTGACCCGGAGGAAAACCTCGCCTCTGCCGCCGCCGACATGGTGCAGGCTCTGGCCCAGATGAAGTGCCCCAGCGACTACCCCCAGGACTTTATAAGTAAGATCTGACCAGCTAAATCTTACCAATACCACTTTCAAGGGCTATGATTTATACGGTTGATGTGTTAAGCATGTTCGTGCCTTGTTTATTTCAATACTGCACACTATGTGATGTTCAAATATTACCGTGTCCAGCTCAAGTTCACCAATACCAACAACAAACTTACAATACATGCCTTAGGATATCACTAGAGATGCTGCCCATTTGCTATTTTTAGTGGATGCTAACCCTGTTGTACTTAGCATGTCTGTCCATGTACTTACACAGGGTCATAACGGTCGATGCTGTTGTTTGCCATCGAGGTTAGCTGCATCCCATGTCTTACAATATTTCACATCATTTGTGCAATTGTAGTTTACCTTCTACCATTTACTGGTTGCCTGTAGGTACACATGTCGGTGGCACTGATCCATGCATTTGACCCGGAGGAACAGCTCACCTCTGCCGCCGCTGACTTTGGGCGGGCTCTAGCCAAGATGAAGTGCCCCAACAACTACCTCTTGGGACTTACCAAGTGTGTACTCACTAGTTCAATCTTACCAATACCAGTTGCAATTAATGGCTATGTTTTGTATGGTAGATGTATTAAGCATGTTGTACTAAACATGCCTAACACATTTTAACTATTTCCCTAACTTTTTATAGACAACTAGGCCCTTATTTGCTCTGGCAGCACCTATCTTGTGATGTTTAACTCTGCCAATTGCATTTTTATCAGTACCGGTTTCAATGGCCATTAAGCCTATTGCAATTAACAGTTGTATCCATTTTTAAAGAGTTGTATTTCAATGGCTACGAACTTACAAAACATGAATTAGGATACTGTTAAGCCTGTTGCAATTAACAGTTGTATCCATTTTTTAATCCGTCCCTTTGCTACCGTGCTACTCTTTCGCAATGAAGATATCACTACATATGTTGTCGTTTTATTACCATTTGCTATTTTTGGTGGATGTTAACCCTGTTGTAGTTAACATTGGCTTTCCATGTACTTACACAGTGCTACAATGGGTAATGATGTTGTTTGCCATCGAGGTTAGCTGCATCCCATGTCTTATACACCATCTATTCCTAAATATAAGTATTTTAGAGATTCCAATATAGACTACATAAGGAGAAAAATGAGTGAACCTAGATTCTAATCTAAAATATATCTATAATTCTATATACATCCATATGTAGTTCATATTGAAATCTCTAAAAAAATACTTGTACTTAGGAACATATGTAGTTGTATTTTTCATCATTTGTGCAATCTCAATTTAGCTTCTAACATTTACTGGTTGCTTGTAGGTACATATATGAGCGCTACTGATCCACGCTTCAATCCCTTTTACGCATGGGGCAGTGAGATATTCATGAACAAGCATCAAGTGAGGAAACTAAGAAAGATTGTTAGGCGAAAGAAATGGGTGATTGGAATTAAGCTCTTTATTTACACTTTGTCCAAGATAACAGTGAACTTTAGGATGGTAAGTAATGTGTTGCCTTTTCCCCCCTGCCCATAACAAGTTACTCTACTAGACCTCAGTATCTGATATTTTTCTCCTTTCAATGGTTTCCGAAGCTATTTACTCATGATTACCTTGCAAACTACATGACCGGAGTGGAAGCAACTAAGGTTAAAGTATATAATTCATGCTACCATGATAATGCTCTATAAGTCTTCCTGAAGGCGGTGAAGGACGGGTGGGCGATTGCCACAAGGGGTTGGACAAAAGTGGTTCGTGCCTATGGCATGCAGGAAGGCACATTATGGGCATTCCGCTTCTTCAACACCATCAACAGTGAAAATGATTTACACTTGTCTCTTCACCTTTACCACCTTTAAATATTGTGGTTCATCATAGTTAATTGCTACAATCATATAATTACTGAAGATATTGTGCTGGCAATTTTATTTATGGATTCGTTGTTGAACCATTGTGCTGAGATTTTGAATTGCACGTTTCATATTTCAAAATTTCCATTTCGAAAATAAATTAAAGGCAAAAATGAAAATACACAGGAGCTAATAAAATAATTAATGTGCACACGGTTAGAAAGAAAACAGCGTGTGTGATGTAAAAAGAGAACAGATGGTCATGGAACTTTGCAAACGGTTCTGGCAATAAAAGCGCTTGTGATGGATAGCCCAATGCCACACAGTTTTCTTCATCAAATTGTGTGTGATGTAGTTGATAAAAGCAAACAGTTAACCGAGGCAGAGCATGTGTGATAGTTACACCTTTTACCCACGAGCCTATACATAAAACTGTGTGGGATGTACATACGAATGGAAACGTTTTCCCTGGATTGGCTGTGTGGGATGTACATAAGAACGGAAACGTATTCCTTGGATTGACTGTGTGTGATATACATATGAATGGAAACGTTTTCCAATGTACATAAGAACAGAAACGTATTCCTTGGATTGACTGTGTGTGATATACATAAGAACGGAAATGTTTTTCTGGGATTCGCCATGTGGGATGTACATACGAATGGAAACAATTGGGTTTTGATGCCTCGCCAGATCGCACACGAGCTCATTTTGTGTGCCAGGAGGGCCTATCCTCGATGGTTTCTGGGTCGTGTGGGAAGGACCCCCTATCGCCCACACTCACTTGGCGAAGGTTCCAAATGCCGTCGCGGAAAGGGGTTAAAAACCATTTGTATAGCACCGACGCATACCAGTGATGGGTAAGTGCCGTTTATTGTGTCCCTAAGAAGGGAGGTATTACTGTTGTTCCTAATGATGAAAATGAACTTATTCCACAAAGAATTGTCACTGGCTATAGAATAGTAATTGATTTTAGAAAATTAAATAAAGCAACTAGAAAATATCAATCCCCTCTCCCTTTCATTGATCAAATGCTAGAAAGATTATCTAAGCACACACACTTTTTTTTATCGATGGATATTCTGGTTATTCGCAAATACCTGTTTCACAACCTGATCAAGAGAAAACCACATTTACTTGTCCTTTTGGAACCTATGCCTATAGACATATGCCTTTTGGTTTATGCAATGCACCTGCTACCTTTCAAAGATGTATAACTGCTATATTCTTTGATTTTTGTGAAACGATTGTTGAGGTTTTCATGGATGATTTTTCTGATTACGGAACTTCTTTTGATGATTTCTTAAGCAACCTTGATCGAGTTTTGCAGAGATGCGAGCAAACTAATCTTGTCTTGAATTGGGAGAAGTGCCACTTTATGGTCAATAAAGGTATTGTCTTGGGACATAAAATTTCTGAACGAGGTATTGAGGTGGATAAATCCAAAGTTGATGCAATTGAGAAAATGCCATGTCCCAGAGATATTAAAGGTATCCGTAGTTTTCTTGGTCATGCTGGTTTCTATAGGAGATTTATTAAAGACTTATCTAAAATTTCCAGGACTCTTACAAATCTTTTAGAAAAGGATGTTTCATTTGTTTTTGATGATGATTGTGTAGAAGCCTTTGAAACACTTAAGAAAGCCTTAATTTCTGCACCTATTGTTCAACCACCTGATTGGAACTTGCCTTTTAAAATTACGTGTGATGCTAGTGATTGTACTATTAGTGTTATTTTAGGACAAAGAGTTGATAAGAAATTATATGTTATTCATTATGCTAGTAAAACTCTAGACAGTGCCCAAAGAAATTATGCTACTAATGAAAAAGAATTTTTACCAATGGTGTTTGCTTGTGATAAATTCAGATCTTACATTGTTGATTCTAAAGTGATTGTTCACTGATCGTGCTTCTATTAAATATATTATGGAAAAGAAAGATGCTAAACCTAGACTCATTACGTGGGTTCTCTTGCTACAAGAATTTGACTTACATATCACTGATAGAAAAGGAGCTGAGAACACTACAAAAAACCACTTCCGTGATGATACGTGTTTATCACAGTAGGTCACATTTTCTGTCATGCATGTACATCCATGAAGATTTTATGATAGAATCAAGATAGTCATACCTGTGCTGTCGTAGAAGTGATCCATGACATTACCAAAATTATCATCAGAGAAGTGTCCACTTCGATGACGATAAATCACGCGTCATAGAAGTGCTTTCGCCAAGGGTAACCGACACGTGGCATCCACCGTAATGGGTCGCCGTTAAGCTATTGGGTTTTGGTTTGGATCCGATAACCTGTTAACAACTTGGACCAATGGGAATTTTCCACGTGTAAAATTCTCATCCTTCGGCAGATCCACGTGTCGGCCTAACATTCGGACAGTTTTCATCCAGCGAATGGACGGGACGTGCCTATGATACGTCGACACATGTCTCGGCCAAACAGTGGCCCATTCAGGTTAAAAGGGCAGGTCTGTCAAAATAAGCGGGCCGACCCATTAGAGGCCTACTTGAGTCAGGCCCATTCACAAGCACGACCCATACAAGTCACACAGAATCGGCCCATTAAAGGCCCATTCTAGATTTCACAATTTCCAGCCCATCGTCAGTTTCAGCCCATTAAGGCCCACTACATCTTTGGGCCAAATTATGTCCTGAGCTTCTTTCGGCCTGTTAGAACCCCATCATCAGTTCCAGCCCGTTAACGGCCCAGAACGTCTTTCGTCCTTTTCTCGGCCCAATCTACAGTTGGGCCAACTTCTAGCCCGTTGTGACTTTAGGCCTGTCCTCGGCCCATTCGGTAAATGGGCCAATTCCTAGCCCATTTTGTCTTTTGGCCTATTAACGGCTCGCACAACAGTTTGGCCTTTGACTGTACAACCTAATTTTGGGTCCATTAGGGGCCCATGTTTTGCAGGGCAAAATTTTAGCTTGACGCGACTTTTGGCCTGTTAAAAGCCTAGTTTGAAAATTGAGCCTCCTCTGGCCCATAACACTTTCGGCCTCTTACTAGCCTGTAAAGTAAAAGGGCCGAGACAAAATTGACATTTATTTTGGCCTGGTAGAGGCCCGCGAGCCGTTTCCATTTATATGGCCCTGTCGAGCTTTCGGCCAGTTAACGGCCTGCTAAGAGTCGTTGTTACGATGGGCCACATCATTTGGGGTCCACTAAATATTATTTTGACCAGCCCAATTAAGGCCCGCTTTGACTACACATGTTTGTTCATTCGTATGGCGTCCAGGAAATGTTTGGGTGTGTTGGCCCCCGTTTCAACGATATAGCATATTCAAAGAATTATCCTACTATATACTATCGCCTCTAAAAAACATACACTATACAATAAAAAGACTAAGGCATAGAAACGCAGAATAATCCTACACTATACAATAAAGAAATTACAGCCGATTATACCCTCTGGGCATAATAGTTCGACACCAGTGATAATAAAGCGGACACAAACTATAAATTACATACACTAGGAAAATAAATTTCATATATCATGGACACGTATCAACATAACTTACCATTTGAACTATAATCTCTGCAGAAAATAGGATTGGCCGGATTTAGATAGCACAAATTTTAGTCTGCAAAATCTCCAATTCCTTCGTGGTTACCTCAGTGTCTTGTTTCATTTTTTTGACTCCTACATCTAATACCTGCAAGTACAGTCTCAACTTGTTGATTGCATGTTGACAATCATGTATGCATTGCCTTGCCACCTCTAGTTGATGCTCGAGAACATCAGCACATTCCAATTCCAATCCATAATCATTTGGGAATGACCATGCCGCACTGCTCATAGATCTTTGTGTTGATGTCACTTCATCCTGAAATGTTTCTATAAGTACACATGACTACGGCAAAAATATCGTTACAACAGTGAAGTGAGCAAGACCGACTATTTTGTATGTGGCAAAACAAGACTAACAATAATGTTACACGTCATGAAGCATAAGCAGGTGATATTTTAAAAATTATAATAATGGTAGTCTGTGCAGCCCGCATACAGAAATCTCTCTTAGCTCACCAGAGGAGCATGATGTTGGGGCCAAATCCAAGACACAGACAGGTTACAAATTTAGACAGCACGTTGCGTGATATGTCTCCATCGTATCTACTTTTCCAAACACTTTTGACCTTGTTTTGGACTCTAATTGCATGATTTGAAAGGAACTAACCCGGACTGGCACTGTTTTCAGCAGAATTGCGATGGTGTTATTTTTGTGCAGAAATAAAAGTTCTCGGAATGACCTGAAACTTCACGAAGAATATTTTTGGAATTTATAAAAAATACTAGCGAAAGAATCATCACCAGGGGGCCACACCCTATCCACGAGGGTGTGTGGGGGCGGGCGCCCACCCCCCTGGGGCGCGCCCCCTCTCTCGTGGGCCCCCTGTGGCTCCACCGACCTCAACTCCAACTCTATATATTCACGTTCGGGGAGAAAAAATCAAAGAGAAGGATTCATTGTGTTTTACGATACGGAGCCGCCGCAAAGCCCTAATCTCTCTCGGGAGGGCTGATCTGGAGTCCGTTCGGGGCTCCGGAGAGAGGAATCCGTTGCCATCGTCATCATCAACCTTCCTCCATCACCAATTACATGATGCTCACCGCCGTGCATGAGTAATTCCATCGTAGGCTTGTTGGACGGTGATGGGTTGGATGAGATTTATCATGTAATCGAGTTAGTTTTGTTTGGGTTTGATCCCTAGTATCCATTATGTTCTGAGATTGATGTTGCTATGACTTTTCTATGCTTAATGCTTGTCACTAGGGCCCGAGTGCCATGATTTCAGATCTGAACCTATTATGTTTTCATGAATATATGTGAGTTCTTGATCCTATTTTGCAAGTCGATAGTCACCTACTATGTGTTATGATCTGGTAACCGCGAAGTGACAATAATCGGGACCACTCCCGGTGATGACTATAGTTTGAGGAGTTCATGTATTCACTAAGTCTTAATGATTTGTTCTCGTACTCTATTAAAAGGAGGCCTTAATATCCCTTAGTTTCCGATAGGACCCCGCTGCAACGGGAGGGCAGGACAAAAGATGTCATGCAAGTTCTTTTCCATAAGCACGTATGACTATATTCGAAATACATGCCTACATTACATTGATGAACTGGAGCTAGTTCTGTGTCACCCTATGTTATAACTGTTGCCTGAGGAATCACATCCAACATAATTATCCATCGCTGATACATTGCCTACGAGCTTTTCACATATTCATCTTTGCTTAGTTACTTTTCCATTGCCACTGTTACAATCACTAAAAAACCAATATTGTTACTTTTGCCACCATTACCGTTACATCCATATTACTTTGCTACTAAATACTTTGCTGCATATTAAGTCTTTCAGGTGCGGTTGAATTGTCAACTCAACTATTAATACTTGAGAATATTCTTTGGCTCCCCTTGTGTTGAATCAATAAATTTGGGTTGAATACTCTACCCTCGAAAATAGTTGCGATCCTGTAACATCCCAAAATTTTCAATTTGGAATGTTATACATAGGTCATTCATGCATATCATATTTTATTGCATTTTGTTTCCGTAATCCTCGAAATCCTAAGCAACTCAAGGACCCACGGAGAGAGTTGAGGATTTCCCGGTTTTCATATTTGATTTTATCAAATAATGAAACGAGGATTTTGATTTTAATTATTTTTTCTCCGAAAATATTTCCTATTAAAAAATACATGAGAGGAGATAATATGACTTCTCCCAAAATAATTGAAATATTGGAGGAAGAATATTAAAATCATTTATTTGGTTTTATTCGGATTTTATTTGCATTACAAAAATTGCATGTTTTCAAAATTGCATTTTAAGGCCAAGAAAATGTTCGCCCCGTCCTAAATATTTTATTTAGACGGTGAAATTTGTTTTGGCATTTTTAGATTTTTATTTATTTTTCTAGGATTTTATTTCTGTCGGCGAAATTATTTTTTTAAGTTTCCCGCGCCCGACTGGGCCTAAGGCCCAGCCGAGCCAGGCCGGCCCGAGCCGCCGCAACCTCTCGCGCGCGCGCCGCCGCCGACCCGGACTCCAAGTCCGAGCCGGACTCCCCGCCGCCGCCGTTGCCTTGCCCCCTTCCCCAAGCAGCCGCCGCCCCCTCCCTTTAAATACCGCCGCCGCACTCCCTGGAGCCCAATTCGATGCCGCCGCAGCCCCTCGCCCCGCCGCCTGCAGCCGCCGCCGCCTCCCGCCACCGCCGCCGCAGCCCCATCACCCCCCGCCGCCCCGCCGTCGCACCGGAACCACGCCGGAGCCCTTCCGGAGCCGAGCCGAGGTAGCCGCCCCGGTTTTCTAAAGAAAACCGTTCGGTTTTTTTAAGAAAACCCTAGGTTTTTTTAGATCAGTTTATTTGTCTTGCGAGCATTTGCTCGTTCGTTCGTTCCAACGAACGCGTTCTTAGTTTAGTTACAGTTAAAGAATGTCCGCTCGTTAAACTGTTCGTCGTTTTCTTTTTCTCAGATTTATTCGCGATTATTTCTGATCGCGATTTCTGATCCGATCTTAGTTTCTGTTTATCTTTTCGCTCGTGAGTCAGAATCAGGCGATTCAAGAGCCTAGATCTTCGTCTCGAGATCCTCTTTCTGTTTAAGCAACTTGAACAAGATTTTGGTACTGTAAAATTTGGCCTTAGTTCAGATTAGTAAACGGATCTTATTTCTTTTGCTGTTTGAGTTTCATTGCTCCGTTTGATTTGATTCTTTTTGCAAACCGGAGTTCTTAAGTTGAACTTTCTTGTCAACCTCTTTTGTTTGAGTTTTTGCTTCTGCATCTTGCTTGTTGCTTATGTATGTTATTGTTTGTTTGCGATCGAACATCCGGAGTGCGAAGCGTGCTACTACGAGTCCCTAGGTTTCACGGATTGTCAGCTAGGCAAGTAACACATTGATCATACTCTTTTCATACGCAGTTTTTATGCATTAGTTCCAATCCTCAAACCTTGCATGATTAGGATGCGATTAACTTGTGGGTTGGGAAGTAGTTATTGAGGTAGAACATACTGCCCTGTTATATTCAAACCCTTGGGAGTTACTTCTACGCGTTGCTTATTACTATGCTATGCTATGCTCGTAGACGTGGTTCGGGTTTGAGTGAAATCCATGACAGTTGTGAGTGAGATTGTTAATTAATGGTTCAACCTAAGGTGGCAACTTAAATTAACATCTGGGTGGATTGAGGCACCTGGGGAACCCAGTGTTGTCTGTATTTTTTGGAAATCCCGAGGTACCCGTGTGATCTTCCTATGGACCGCCACCCAGGCTCAAAGGGAACTGAGATGATTCATGCTAGAAACTTCCGTGTGTAGCCACAAGCTATTATGGGCTCTAGCATAGTTGAGTAAGTTACGTGAAGCTCTTGAAGAGGTAGATCAACAGGTAGTGGGTTTTTGTAGGATTGGTATGGTCTACCCGGAGTAGAGAGTTAATGTTTCTGAAAGACTGTGTCTCGATCATCCGTTTCTCAAACACCATGCAGTGCGATAAATCCAACGGAGGCGATCGAGTCTTATGGGGAAAATTGCGCAAACCTCTGCAGAGTGTACAATCTAATCATGGTTAGCCGTGTCCCCGGTTATGGACAATCTTGAGTATCTAGTACTTGTGTTATCACATGTATCTCGTCACTTTTAAATTAATATTGTTGGGATGTTAATTACTTTAATTGGTATTTAGTTGGGGTTACCTTCTCAATGTTGTTCAACCACCATGATAGTTATAAATAAAATCTATTCCTTTGTTGTAGGGAAAAATTGGCTTTTCGCAAAAACTATAACCATAGAGCTTTCCACCAGCCAAATATGCATGTAGTGATACCATTATTCTGTTCATGCTCTACCATGTTATATTGCCAGCATATTCCATGTGCTGACCTGTTCTCGGGCTGCGACATATTATGTTGCAAACTTTTTAGACGCGGAGTAAGGTTCGTTAGGTCGTTGCCGTGTAGCTCAGCTATGCCGTTGGAGTTGATGGACTCACTTATCTTCCAAGCCTTCCGCTGTTATCGTATTAGATGGCCTTAAGCCATATTGTTGTAATAAGTTCTCTCTTGAGACATTCGATGTAATAAGTGTGTGATTGCTACTCTGTTATAAATCCTTCAAGTACTGTGTGTGTCAGCATTACCGATCCAGGGATGACACTGAAGCACAGAGACTTGACCAACTGAGGTCGGGTCGCTACAAGATGGTATCAGAGCACACGCTGAGTGTAGGACACGACCACTAGGATAAACCCTAGTTCACACCTCTCTACTCATTTATGACTCCTCTCCACTTTCTATTCTTTAGGATGGAGATGAAGAACAAGTTTGCACAACCGGATGAAGACACACCTTTTGGACGCCACTTGAAGGAAGTCACTAGGTACTTGAACATTGGAATACCAAGCTTCACCGGGACGTACAACGCCACCCTTCCAGAAGAGGAGCGCTGGATGATTCAAGTACAAGTTCCAGGAAGAACGTTCTCGCCAACTTCTAAACCCATAGAGTTTTCTTTTGAAGCACCCACCTGGAGTCTAGGAAAGAGCACGGCTGCCCACATTACCATGGGACGCATTGGAGAAGTATACAACAGGGAACTCAAGGACACTATCTACCAAATATGTGGGCGCTGAGACGAGCAATGGGAAGTAATCAGCACCAAAAAGGATAGATCCATTGCAGCTTTCATCCAGGAGTTAAACCAGCACATTCGATGTCAGGAGAACCAGATGTGCACGGACATGATGGACTTGAAGAAGGCGAAGACTAGGATCAATGAACTGGAGGAAGAACTCAAGTTTACACGCGATGAATATGAGGAGGAAATCAAGACACTACTGGAGAAGAATGACGACCTGATTAAGAAGATTGGAGTGTTCATGGGAGGACCAGCACCGGAAGAAGAAGACGATGATTCCACTTGCCCAGACAACTACATCATCATCGACGACACCGATTCCGATCCTAGTGATGATGACTTCGAAGACGAAGCTGGAGCAGACATCATGGAGTCTTCCACCGATCAAAATTTCTAGATGACCACCACATATTAGTAGTATTCCCCATGTATTTAGTAGTAGTTGAGCACTTTTGCGATAGTTCTAGACCGTTGTATGCCCTTGCTTGATTGATTGAGTGAAATGTTTGTGTTTGCCTCATGTGCACATGGGTAGTGCTTTCTCATTAGACCCCTTTTCTATTCTGATCTCTTTCATCTAAACCCATCAGATGCCTCCGAGACGAGACCCCGGTTTTGCTTTCCCGCCGGAGCTCACGCAGTTGATCCAGCAGCAGAATGCGTTGATGCAATTGCTAGTTCAGAACCAGGGCAACAACAACAACCCGCCGCCAGTGGACAACCTAGCCCGTTTTCTAAGGTTACAACCGCCGGTGTTTTCCAGTAGCATCGAGCCAATAGTTGCTAATGATTGGCTACGCCATATAGGAAGGGAGTTGACCACCGCAGGTTGCACAGATGCTGAAAGAGTGCGCTTTGCCACACATCAATTGGATGGACCAGCAGCCTCATGGTGGGAGAATTACACAGCCACCTTTCCTATAGCCAATATCACTTGGGACCAGTTTCAGCAAGCTTTCCGCACAACCCATGTCTCAACAGGAGCTATGCAGATGAAGAAGCGGGAGTTCCGCAACATACGCCAGGGGAACCGTACTGTGGCTCAGTACGTGGATGATTTTAGCAAGTTATCACGCTATGCCCCTGATGATGTGGCCACAGATGCCGCGAAGCAGGAGAAGTTTATGGAAGGGCTGAATGATGAGAAGAGCATGCAGTTGATGGTTGCAACCTTCAACAACTACCAGGAGTTGGTAGATAAGGCTCTTATGATTGAAGGGAAGCAACAACAGATTGAGAGCCGCAAGAGGAAGTATGGACAAGGGAAGTATAACTCAGGAGCTCGGCAGAAGCCTCGCCTAACCCCGAACTCGGGAGGACTTGTTCATAATCATGGAGGTCACAACCACACTGGAGGAGGATCGCATAACCACAATGGTGCTAAGGATGGGAATGGGAACGGAGCTAACAACAATCAGAACCGCTCCAACCCGTCCACACCCGCCAAAAGAGACCTAAGTCAAGTTACTTGCTTTAAGTGCGGGAAGACAGGGCACTATGCCAATGATTGCCCTGAAGGAAGGAATGGAAATGGAAATGGGAGAGCTGGGAAGAAGCCTAATCCATTCAACAAGGGACAAGTGAACCACGTTAACGTGGAGGAGGTTGAAGAGCAGCCGGACGCGGTAATAGGTAAGTTTTTCGTTAAGTCATTTACCGCTCTTATTCTTTTCGATACTGGTGCATCGCATTCATACATATCAAGGGGATTCGTGGATAAGTTTAAACTACCAACCCAAACCCTTAGGACCCCTCTCCTAGTGAGTTCACCCGGAGCAGAGTACATGGCTAGCCGATGGTGCGATCAGATACCCCTAACCATTGGTACACATGTTTTTCCGTCCGACCTAATTATCTTGGAGTCACAAGGATTGGATGTGATATTGGGTATGGACTGGATGTCAAAGTATGGAGGAAGTATTGATTGTGCTAGTAAGTCGATTTATCTCACCACCCCAGAGGGAAAAGGATTAAGTATGTATCTAGGCATGCGCCAAGAAGTAGCCAAGTAAATACCCTCACGGGAGTTGTTCAGGAAGAAGTGCCTGTAGTAACGGATTACCCGGATGTTTTCCCAGAGGAATTGCGAGGCATGCCACCAGATCGAGATATCGAGTTTTTGATTGAGCTATTGCCAGGCATAGGGCCAATATCCAAGAGACCCTATCGGATGCCCGCAAATGATCTGGAGGAAATTAAGAAACAGATTAAGGAGTTATTGGAGAAAGGATAAATTCGAAGAAGTTCATCACCTTGGGGAGCCCCCGTGCTTTTGGTTGAGAAGAAGGGTAAATCCCTAAGGATGGTTGTTGATTATCGAGCCTTGAATGAAGTAACGATTAAGAACAAGTACCCACTGCCGATGATCAATGATATGTTCGATCAGTTACAAGGAGCCAAGGTGTTTTCAAAGATCGATTTGCGATCGGGGTACCATTAGTTGAAAATACGAGAGAAGGATATACCAAAGACAGCGTTCACAACGCGGTATGGGTTATACGAGTACACGGTCATGTCATTTGGACTGACTAATGCCCCTGCCTATTTCATGAGCATGATGAACAAGGTGTTCATGGAGTATTTGGACAAGTTTGTTGTGGTGTTTATTGATGATATTATGGTATACTCGAAGAACGAAGAGGAGCACAAGGAGCATTTGCGCTTAGTTCTCGAGAAACTCAGGGAACACCAGTTGTATGCTAAGTTTAGCAAATGCGAGTTTTGGTTGAAGGAAGTCGGGTTCCTTGGACATGTTATATTGGGAGAAGGTATAGCAGTAGACCCCAGCAAAGTTCAGTCGGTCACTGAATGGTTGGCACCCACCTCAGTTAGCGAGATCCGCAGCTTTCTTGGACTCGCAGGATACTACCGGAGATTCATTGAGAACTTTTCCAAGATTGCGAAGCCAATGACTGAACTATTGAAGAAGGATACTAAGTTTAAATGGACAGAAGATTGCGAGACAAGTTTCTAGGAGTTTAAGAAACGTTTGACTACAGCCCCAGTGCTAACACTGCCAGATATACATAAGGAGTTCCAAGTGTATTGCGATGCCTCTCGCTTAGGACTTGGATGTGTGCTTATGCAGGACGGAAGAGTTGTTTCATATGCCTCACGACAACTAAAACCTCATGAGTTGAACTATGCCACGCATGATTTGGAGTTAGCAGCCGTAGTGCATGCATTGAAGACCTGGAGACATTACCTTATTGGAAACCGTTGTGATGTGTACACGGATCATAAGAGTTTGAAGTACATTTTCAGCCAAAAGGAGCTGAACCTTAGACAGAGGAGATGGTTGGAGCTTATAAAAGATTACGACATGAAGCTACACTATCATCCAGGAAAGGCCAATGTCATAGCAGACGCTTTGAGCCGGAAGAGTTATGCTAATATCCTGCAACGTAAGGGACTGCCGAAGGATTTAGCAGAGGATATCATGGAACTTCAATTAGAGATAGTTCCTAGAGGATTCGTTGCAACAATGGAGGTCCAGTCCACATTGCTGGACAAGATTCGTGAAGCCCAGAAGGATGATAAGGAAATTGCCGAGATAAAGGAGAAGATGGGCAAAGGAAAGGCCAACGGTTTTCGTGAGGATGAGCACGATACCCTATGGTTTGAGGACCGAGTATATGTGCCCAATAACCAGGAGATCAGGAAGTTAATACTTCAAGAGGCTCATGACTCACCCTACTCGGTACACCCCGGAAACACTAAGATGTATTTGGATTTGAAGGAACGTTTCTGGTGGACTGGTATGAAGAAGGATATTGCCGAGTATGTAGCCGTATGTGATGTATGTCAGAGAGTGAAGGCAGAGCATCAGAAGCCAGCAGGACTGTTACAGCCTATGCCGATACCCGAATGGAAGTGGGATAAACTTGGCATGGACTTCATCACTGGATTGCCCAGGACCAAAGCAGGATATGATTCAATATGGGTAATAGTTGATCGCTTGACCAAAGTGGCTCGCTTATCCGAGTGAAAACCACTTATACAAGTGCGAAGTTGGCCAAGATATACATGTCCCGGATCGTATGTCTGCATGGAGTTCCGAGGAACATCATATCAGATAGAGGAACACAGTTTACTTCAAAGTTTTGGCATCAGTTACACCAGACTTTGGGAACGAGATTGGAGTTCAGTACAGCGTTTCACCCGCAGACGGATGGACAGACCAAGAGAGTCAAACAAATTTTGGAGGACATGTTGAGAGCCTATGCGCTAGATTATGGATCTAGTTGGGATGACAATTTGCCTTACGCAGAGTTCTCGTACAACAATAGCTACCAAGCCAGTTTGAAGATGGCACCGTTTGAAGCTCTGTATGGATGCAGGTGCAGAACACCGTTGATGTGGGATGAGGTAGGAGACCGACAGTTGTTTGGACCAGACTTGATCAAGGAGTCCGAGGAGAAGGTTAAATTGATTCGTGATAGACTAAAGATTGCTCAGTCCAGGAAGAAGAGTTACGCAGACTCGAAACGCAAGGAGGTAACCTATGAAATTGGAGACAGAGTATATCTGCGAGTATCTCCCTTGCGAGGAGTGAAACGTTTTGGAGTTAAGGGAAAGTTAGCTCCGAGATTTGTAGGACCGTATCGTGTTTTGGAACGAATGGGAGACTTTGCCTACAAGCTGGAATTACCTGAGGGATTGTCAGGAGTTCATGATGTATTTCATGTCTCACAGTTGAAGAAGTGTCATGCTGAGATGGCCGATATGCCGTGAAGAGATACAGTACCCTTGGAGGCGATTCAGTTGGACAGTGATTTGACTTACGAGGAGAAGCCAGTTAAGATTCTTGAGTTTGCCAGCAGAGCCACCCGCAGTAAGGTTATCAAGTTTTGCAAAGTTCAGTGGAGCCACCATACCGAGGATGAAGCCACCTGGGAACGAGAGGATGATCTCCGCAAAGACCACCCACACCTATTTTCTAGTCAACCCGAATCTCGAGGGCGAGATTCATCTTAAGGGGGGTAGGTTTGTAACATCCCAAATTTTGAATTTGGAATGTTATACATAGGTCGTTCATGCATATCATATTTTATTGCATTTTGTTTCCGCAATCCTCGAAATCCTAAGCAACTCAAGGACCCACGGAGAGAGTTGAGGATTTCCCGGTTTTCATATTTGATTTTATCAAATAATGAAAGGAGGATTTTGATTTTAATTATTTTTCTCTCCGAAAATATTTCCTATTAAAAAATACATGAGAGGAGATAATATGACTTCTCCCAAAATAATTGAAATATTGGAGGAAGAATATTAAAATCATTTATTTGATTTTATTTGGTTTTATTCGGATTTTATTTGCATTAGAAAAATTGCATTTTAGGGGCAAGAAAATGTTCATCTCATCCTAAATATTTTATTTAGACGGTGAAATTTTGTTTTGGCATTTTTAGATTTTTATTTCTGTCGGCGAAATTATTATTTTTTTAAGTTTCCCGCGCCCGACTGGGCCTAAGGCCCAGCCGAGGCAGGCCGGCCCGAGCCGCCGCCGCCTCCCGCACGCGCGCCGCCGTCACCGACCCGGACTCCAAGTCCGAGCCGGACTCCCCGCCGCCGCCGCTGCCTTGCCCCCTTCCCCAAGCAGCCGCCGCCCCCTCCCTTTAAATACCGCCGCCACCCCCCATCACCTGGAGCCCAAGTCGCCACCGCCGCAGCCCCTCGCCTCGCCGCCTGCAGCCCCTCGCCTCGCTGCCCGCGCCGCCGCTTGCCACCGCCCGCGCCGCCGCCAGGAGCCGCTGCCGGCTCCCGCCGCCACCGCCGCAGCCCCGCCACCCCACGTTGCCCTGTCGTCGCATCGGAACCCCGCCGGAGCCGAGCCGAGGTAGCCACCCCGCCGCCCTGATTTTCTAAAGAAAATCATTCGGTTTTTTTAGAAAACCCTAGGTTTTATTTTTTTAGATCGGTTTATTTGTCCTGCGAGCATTCGCTCGCTTGTTTGTTCCAACGAACGCGTTCTTCGTTTAGTTACAGTTAACGAAAGTCCGCTCGTTAAACTGTTCGTCATTTTCTTTTTCTTAGATTTATCCGCGATTATTTCTGATCGCGATTTCTAATCCGAACTTAGTTTTTGTTTATCTTTTCGCTCGTTAGTCGGAATCAGGCGATTCAAGCGCCTAAATCTTTGTCTCGAGATCCTCTTTCTGTTTAACGAACTTGAACAAGATTTTGGTACTGTACAATTTGGCCTTAGTTCATATTAGTAAATGGATCTTGTTTCTTTCGCCGTTTGAGTTTTGTTGCTCCGTTTGATTTGATTCTTTTTGCAAACCGGAGTTCTTAAGTTGAACTTTCTGGTCAACCTCTTTTGTTTGAGTTTTTGCTTGTGCATCTTGCTTGTTGCTTATGTATGTTATTGTTTGTTTGCGATAGAACATCCGGAGTGCGAAGCTTGCTACTACGAGTCCCTAGGTTTCACGGATCGTCAGCAAGGCAAGTAACACATTGATCATACTCTTTTCATACGCAGTTTTTATGCATTAGTTCCAATCCTCAAACCTTGCATGATTAAGATGCTATTAACTTGTGGGTTGGGAAGTAGTTATTGAGGTAGAACCTATTGCCCTGTTATATTCAAACCCTTGGGAGTTAGTTCTACGCGTTGCTTATTACTATGCTATGCTCGTAGACGTGGTTCGGGTTTGAGTGAAATCCATGACAGTTGTGAGATTGTTAATTAATGTTTCAACCAAAGGTGGCAACTTAAATTAACATCTGGGTGGATTGAGGCACCTGGGGAACCCAGTGTTGTCTGTATTTTTTGGAAATCCCGGGGTACCCGTGTGATCTTCCTATGGACCGCCACCCAGGCTCAAAGGGAACTCAGATGATTCATGCTAGAAACTTCCGTCTGCAGCCACAAGCTATTATGGGCTCTAGCATAGTTGAGTAAGTTACGTGAAGCTCTTGAAGAGGTAGATCAGCAGGTAGTGGGTTTTTGTAGGATTGGTATGGTCTACCCAGAGTAGAGAGTTAATGTTTCTGAAAGACTGTGTCTCGGTCATCTGTTTCTCAAACACCATGCAGTGCGAGAAATCCAACGGAGGCGATCGAGTCTTGTGGGGAAAACTGCGCAAACCTCTGCAGAGTGTACAATCAAATCATGGTTAGCCGTGTCCCCGGTTATGGACATTCTTGAGTATCTAGTACTTGGGTTATCACATGTATCTCATCACTTTTAAATTAATATTGTTGGGATGTTAATTACTTTAATTGGGATTGAGTTGGGGTTACCTTCTCAATGTTGTTCAACCACCATGATAGTTAAAAATAAAATCTATTCCTTTGTTGTAGGGAAAAATTGGCTTTTCGTAAAAACTATAACCATAGAGCTTTCCACCAGCCAAATATGCATGTAGTGATAGCATTATTCTATTCATGCTCTACTGTGTTATATTGCCAGCATATTCCATGTGCTGACCCGTTCTCGGGCTGCAACATATTATGTTGCAGACTTCTCAGACGAGGAGTAAGGTTCGTTAGGTCGTTGCCGTGCAGCTCAGCTATGCTGTTGGAGTTGATGGACTCACTTATCTTCCAAGCCTTCCGTTGTTATCGTATTAGATGGCCTTAAGCCATATTATTGTAATAAGTTCTCTCTTGAGACATTCGATGTAATAAGTGTGTGATTGCTACTCTATTATAAATCCTTCGAGTACTTTGTGTGTCAGCATTACCGATCCAGGGATGACACCGAAGCATAGAGATTTGACCATCTGAGGTCGGGTCGCTACAGATCCCCTATACTTGTAGGTTATCAAGACTATTTTCTGGCGCCGTTGCCGGGGAGCATAGCTCTATTCTTTGAGTCACTTGGGATTTATATCAGTTGATCATTATGAAGAACTTTAAAGATGAAAGAACCAAGATTTTTCCCTCAACTACGAGGGGAGGTAAGGAACTGCTGTAACATCCCAAAATTCTGAATTTTGGAATGTTATAATAAATAGATAGATTTGATTGATTGTTTGATTGATTATGTGAAATTGAGTGAAATTCGAAACCTTTTTGAAAGCTAAATGAGAGGGAATAAAAGGACTTTCCCAAACTTTCATTTTGCATTCGTGATCTCCGTGAATTCAAATTCTTTTCACCACGAAACCCTGGAGAGGAGATGACATGACTTCTTCCATTCATTTAAATGACAAGGGGTGTTGAAAATATTTGAATTCGTTTGGAAGATATTTCCAATTCTGAAACTTTATGCAACTCAATGATTTTCATGAGAGGAGATAAAATGACTTCTTCAAATTATATGAAATATGAGTTGGGAGCTTCAAAGGATCAAATTCAAAGTCTTTTTGGAATTATTTTTCAATTTGGAGTTATTGGATTTTATTCAAATCATTGTTTCTTCAAAAATAAAATACATGGAAAATAGGGTAACATGATTCCCTACAACGGAAAATTGGAGAGAAATAAATTTGAAATCATTTTGGTATTTTTAAAATGATTTTTATTGGATTTTATTAGACCAGTATCACTCTTTGAATTATCTGAATTTGTGTGAATTTTATTTAATGCTAGGAAAGTGTTCATCTTGTAGAAAATCTTTTTCTGAAAATTTTGCTATATAATATGCCTATATAAAGTTTTATTTTTATTTTCTTTTTTCAGTTTATCGCATTCTGTTTAAAAAGAATAACAAAAACTGCGCGCGCGCGTGAAACTAACTGTCGGCCACGTGCGCATCATAGTACCAGCGGGCGCCCTATCTTTTTTTCTTTATCCTACATGGGCCAGGCCCAGCCAGCCTTTCCATTTTTTAGGCCGATTTTTTAAAAAAAAAAATTGCAGCCGCAGCCGTAGCGTGCACGCGGCCGGCCGAAGGCCTTTAGGCCCATGTGAGCCGCTCACCTCTTTTTATCTCTGTTTCGTATATTTTCGTCTACATTTAGTCCCACATTGACTAGCCTTTGACCTCTAAGCCTCTTTTCCACCAATAAATATAGACCCATAGAGCCTCCAAAAATCATCCGATTCAGGTTAAATCAATATTTTGGTTTGACTAGATTCATTTAAGAAAAATATATTTCTCCTCTCCGGCGCGACTTTTGGAAAGTGTCTCTTCTCTCCAAAGTCGTCTTTTCTCTGCCTTATAAAGGTATCTTTCTTTATTTTTTTTCTTCTTATACTTCCGTAGTTTATTATTTTTAGACTAATACGATAGAATAATTAGATTATCAATTAGTCTACGTATTTATACGTTAGACCTTAACCGTAGCTATTTTTCTTTCGTAAAACAGCTTGGCCCGGATTTTTCAAATAGCCATAACTTTTCACTCCTTTATCCAAATTAGATGAAACCAGCGCCTATAGTTTCGTCTTGTTTTCACCTATCCAGTGAACCTGTCACATCAACTTTTTGAAATTTTCAAATTTTGTTCAGATTCATATTCAAACTTCTTTTGAACATAACTTGAGTTTCGTAACTCCGATTTAGTTGATTCTTTTTGCAAATCGAAGCTCTTGACCTAAACTTTCTGAAAAGACCAAATTCACTTAATTTTGGTACTGTTAGAAATTGTTTTATGTTGCAAGAGTTATTTGCTTGGTTTTGACGTTTTCCGAATTGTTTCTTTGTTCTCTCCGGTCTTTAAGTGATTGCTTATGTGTGGTTACTATTGCTTGCTTACGATAAATTGACCGGAGTGTGACGAGTAGAACTATCAAGAGTTTTGAGTGTGAATCATCTTCATCAACATTGCAGGCAAGTTCACACTTTGATCATACCCCTTTATCACCCAGTTTTTATGCATTAGTTTCAACCTCAAACATTGCATGAGTAGGATTGATAACATGTGGGTATTGGGAAGTAGTTGATGAGTTAGGAACCTATTGCCCTGCATTCAAACCTTGGGAGTTACTATTACGTTATGTTTGTACTACTATGCTATGCTCGTAGACGTGGATTGGGTTTGAGAGTATTCATGACAGACGTGAGATTGTTAATGAATGGTTTACTTAAGGTGGCAACTTTAACACACATCTGGGTGGATTGAGGCACCTGGGTATTCCAGCGATTGCCTATTTAGGCACCTGGGTATTCCAGCGATTGCCTGTTTTTTTATGGACCGCCACCCAGGCTCAAAGGGATCATGAGATTATTCATACTAGAAACTTCCGTGTGCAGCCACAAGCTATTATGGGCTCTAGCATAGTTGATTAAGTCGTGTGAACTCTTACAGTGATAGACTAGCAGATGTAGGGGTAGTAGGTGGTATGGTCTACCCATCGTAAGGTGCAAACACTTCTGAAAGACTATGTCTCGGTCATCCGTTTCTCAAACACCATGTAGTGTGAGAAATCCAACAGAGGAGATCGAGTCTTGTGGGGAAAAGTGCGCAAACCTCTGCAGAGTGTACAGACTAATCATGATTAGCCGTGTCCCCAATTATGGACATCTTGAGTATCTAGTACTTGGATTATCATGTGAATCTCATCATGTTACTTTAAATTAAGTTGTTGGGTTTAATGATGTTACTTAATTGGGATTGAGAATGCTGTCAACCATTCTCAATGTTCAACAACCACCATGATAGTTAATTAAAATGTATTCCTTTGCAGTAGGGAAAAATTGGCTTTTTGCAAAAACATTATAACCCCAGAGCCTTTCCACCAGCCAAATATGCATGTAGTGATAGCCTTTATTCATCATTATTCTCTATGGTGTGAATTTGCCAGTACATTCAATGTACTGACCATTTGTGGCTGCAACGTCTCATGTTGCAGGATATCTTACGACGAGTAAGTGATATGTTAGGGTTACGATTTCTACACTCAACTTTGCCGTTGGTGTTGATGGGAATCCACAAACCTGGTTACTTACGCTATTTGGATTGAGGTAATAGTATTTACGTTACTTTTACATGTGATTTACCTATGTTATAAATCCTCGAGTACTGTGTGTCAGCATAACGATCCAGGGATAAAACTTAAGCACAGAGACTTGACCGTCTGAGGTCGGGTCGCTACAACTGCCATCTAGCTCTGCACTTGATTCACCTTATATTTTGAGTAAACTTGCGACACCCACTCCCGCTATTCATTCTGATATGTCGCATGTTATTGATGATGCCACTTCTCCTATGCATGATGCTTATGATGAAACTACTTCTATGCTTAATATTGTGCCATTAGGCGAATGAAATTATTAAAACTGATAATACTGATGAAAGTGATGATGAAGATTCTCCCCTATATATGAATGGCCTGTTGTGCCTGAGGGTTATGTTATGGATGAAGAAACTGCTAGATATCTTTTAGGTTGCAATGATAGTTATGATCTTAAGATACTGTTAGCTAAAGTGAAAGAAAAACCTTTGAATGCTAGAATGAAATATGACCCTGCTTTTGCTACTTTACCTATCTGTATTTCCAATAAGGATTATGATTTCTCTGTCGACCCTGAGTTAATTACTTTAGTTCAATCTGATCCATTTTATGGCTATGAATCTGAAACTGTTGTGGCACATCTTACTAAATTAAATGATATAGCCACCCTGTTCACTAATGAGGAAAAAATTCATTACTACTATATCCTTAAGTTATTTCCGTTCTCATTAAAGGGTGATGCTAAAACATGGTTTAATTCTCTTGATCCTGGTTGTGTGCGTAGTCCCCGGGATATGAATTATTACTTCTCTGCTAAATATTTCCCCGCTCATAAGAAACAAGCTGCCTTAAGGGAAATATATAATTTTGTGCAAATTGAAGAAGAGTCTCCCACAAGCTTGGGGAGGCTTCTCCGATTACTTAATCCTTTGCCTGATCATCCTCTCAAGAAAAACGAAATACTTGATATCTTTTATAATGGACTAACGATGCTTCCAGGGAACACCTGGATAGTTGTGCTGGTTGTGTTTTAAGGGAAAGAACTGTTGATCAAGCTGAATTGCTATTGAATAATATGCTGAGTAATGATAATGATTGGTCACTTCCTGAACCAACTCCTAAGCCAACTCCAAAGAAAAGGGGTATTCTATTTCTCAGTCCTGAAGATATGCAAGAGGCAAAGAAATCTATGAAAGAAAAGGGTATTAAAGCTGAAGATGTTAAGAATTTACCACCTATTGAAGAAATGCATGGTCTTGATAACCCGACACAGGTAGTAAAGGTAAATTCTCTCTATAGATTTGATGAAGGTGATATTCCTCGTTATAAGTCTGCTAGCCAATGCTTAGATGAGTTTGATAATTTTCTTGTTAAACAAGAAAACTTCAATGCTTATGTTGGTAGGCAATTGAAACATAATGCTTATATGATTGAACACTTGAGTGATTATATGTCTAGAGTTAAAGGTGAACTTAAGCTTATTAGTAAACATGCTTCTATGGTTACCACTCAAGTAGAACAAGTGCTTAAAGCTCAAAATGATTTGCTCAATGAATTAAATAATAAGAAAAATGATAATGTTATTAGAGTTGTGACTAGAGAGGGTAAAATGACTCAGGAACCTTTGTATCCTGAGGGCCACCCAAAGAGAATTGAGCAAGATTCTGAGAGAACTAATGTTGATGCACGTGGTTCTTCTAAGAAGAAGAAAAAGAAAAATGATAGGACTTTGCATGCTTCTAGTGAACCTGTTGTTGACTCACCTGAGAATCGCAATGATATTTCTATTTCTGATGCTGAAACACAATCTAGTAATGAACATGAACCTAGTGATAATGTTAATGATGATGTTCATGTTGATGCTCAACCTAGCAATAACAATGATGTAGAGATTGAACCTGTTGTTGATCTTGATAACCCACAATCAAAGAATCAACGTTATGATAAGAGAGACTTCGTTGCTAGGAAGCACAGTAAAGAAAGAGAACCATGGGTTCAGAAACCCATGCCTTTTCCTCCTAAACCATCCAAGAAAAAGGATGGTGAAGATTTTGAGCGCTTTGCTGAAATGATTAGACCTATCTTTTTGCGTATGCGTTTGACTGATATGCTTAAAATGAATCCTTATGCTAAGTATATGAAAGATATTGTCACAAATAAAATAAAGATACCGGAAGCTGAAATTTCCACCATGTTTGCTAATTATATTTTTAAAGGTGGAATACCAAAGAAACTAGGAGATCCAGGAGTACCAACTATACCATGCTCCATTAAAAGAAACTATGTTAAAACTGCTTTATGTGATCTTGGAGCCAGTGTTAGTGTTATGCCTCTCTCTTTATATCATAGAATTGATTTGAATAAGTTGACACCTACTGAAATATCTTTGCAAATGGCTAATAAATCAACTGCTATACCTGTCGGTATTTGTGAGGATGTGCGTGTTGTGGTTGCAAACGTTACTATTTTAACGGACTTTGTTATTCTTGATATTCCCGAGGACGATAGTATGTCTATAATTATTGGTAGACCCTTTTTGAATACTGCAAGGGCTGTTATTGATTGCAACAAAGGCAATGTCACTTTTCATGTTATTGGTAATGAGCATACTGTAAATTTTCCAAGGAAACAACCTTAAGTCCATAGTATAAATTCTATTGGAAAAACTTCAACAATTACTATTGGAGGTTTTGAATTTCCTCTTCCTACTGTCAAGAAGAAATATGATATTCTTATTGTTGGGGACATGCATATCCCCGTTGAGGTAACTTAGTGTTATTCGAAAATTCTTCGGTTTCGTGTTATTCAGAAAGAGTTTGTTAAGAAGACTTGATCAACCTTGTTAGTGGATTCCTTTTCATGAGCATGAGATGGATGAAGTTAGAAAGCACAACTCTCTGTACCCTCTTTTTACTTTCTGTTATTTAGATTAAATAAAGCAAAAATAGTATTTTCTGTCTGTTTTCTGAATTATACCCCGAAAAATATAAGTTCTCCAAATGTCCTGAAAATTTTATATGATTTTTTCTAGAATATTTAACAATATTTGGCCTTGAGAACACACAAGGGGGCCACACCACTTGGCCACGAGGGTCCATGGCGCACCCACCCCCCTGGGGCGCACCCCCTGCCTCGTGGACCCCATGTGGGCCCCCTCCACTTATTCTTGCACCCACACACTTCGTTTTCCTCCAGAAAAATCATCCACCAGCTCAAACCCGAGTTCTAGCTCATCTTGCTGCATTTTCGATCTCCTAGCTCAAAGCTCCATTCACAAAACTTCTTTGGGGGATTGTTCTTCGGTATGTGACTCCTCCAATGGTCCAATTAGTTTTTGTTCTAGTGCTTTATTTATTGCAAATTTTTGCTGTTTAGGTGACCCTGTTCTTGAGCTAGCATGTCAAATTTATGTGGTCAAAAGTAGTTTTAATGCATGATATGGTCTCTAGGCACTTGTGGGAGTAGTTGCTATCAGTCTTGTTGAGTTTGATTCACTTTTATTTTGAGTCACTAAAAATTTTAGAGAAAGAAAATGATGAAGAGATTGTTGAGGGGCTCTTCGAGCCGAAGCTCGAAGGATAAGCAAAGTGAAGAGAATGAGAAGCCCAAATATAATCTCCCTCGCACTCCGGAGGTTCGGCCGTGTGAATGGCCTTGTGATGAGTTCTTGAGAGAAGCCGAGATTTATGATGACTTTTATTATTTGGCTGAGAATGCAGGCCTCATCGACTTCCTCCGCGACCAGCGCGAACAGTATCTCCTCCTCACTAATATTTTTGTGCAAATTTTTTACTTTCATGCTAAGAAATCACCACCTTCAGTGGAATTTCATTTATATAATGAGGTTAAGGAGATGTCACTTTATGATTTTTGTCGGGTCCGTAAGATACCCTTTGAGGCCAGCATAGAGGAACCGCATCGTAATGATGTGGAGGGGTTTATTGATACGATTGTTGTAGGGGAAATGAGGAAAGTTTCCGATGCAAGAATTACTAGCATACATTTTCCTGTTCTACGCTACTTTGCAATATTTGCTAGTAGATGCTTAATTGGTCACGGGAACAGTGAAAATCTTAGTGCCCTTGATATTGCTATTTTGCACCATGCTTTGTTTCATGATACCACTTTCAGTTTATGTGCTATTGTTGCTAAATGATTAAATCTGAACCGAACAAAGGGTCCCATCTTCGGAGGCATGTTTGCTTCGTGCCTTGCGGCACACTTTAGGATGCCTATTAGGCATTATGAGAAAGAGGAAAAGTTGTTGCCCCCTATTTTTCTAGATTATAAGAGTATGGTAGCACATGATTTTATTGTTAAAGATAAGAAGAAGATGCTTAAGTATAGATTGATATTTGATAAAAACTACTATGAGATTATTACCTTCTTGCACCCTCTTTGTTTAACATATTTTCAGGTACGTACCTCATTTTGCTGAAGGCCATTCATGCCTACTGGAGCCTGACATCAGCTCCAGAGCCCAAGCCGGAGCCACCCCTTGACCCTTATCGACAGTCTGTTTATCAGTGGGATCCGTAGGAGATCGCCAACCAGTGGCACCCATAGGACACTCCTCCATACACCGGAGAGGGCAGCTTTGAGCCATGGCCATAGACCAACTTAGGCCAAAAGCCTAAGCATGGGGGAGTACGTATTCCACACCGACATTACATTCATGTTCACACACTCATGCCAGTTGTTGGTGCTCATACTTTTTCATTGTACTATCCATACTAGTTTATATTCTTTTTCAGCATTCTTCTTGTGTGTTCGAAAAACCTTAAGAAAAACAAAAAAAATTAGTTGTAGCCTTTAGCTAGTTTACTTTCCCTGCTTGTAGTAGTAGTAATTAAAAAGAAAACCCAAAAAGATTTCTCGTTCTTCTTTTTCTTGTTGGGAGTTTTCCCGTGTAAATAGTTTTATTTCCTTTCTTTTATTTGGGGGTCGAGAGGAGAAGACCATGATGAAAATGTTGAGTGGCTCTCATATGCATTACTCTTGATCTAACCAAGAGCCCATATTACCTTGTCTTCTCCCTTATATTGAATGCTTGCAGATTCTAGCTTAGTACAATGCACGTGCATTATTATTATTATCCACACCATTCGGTTGTGCAAGTGAAAGGCAATAATGACGATATATGGTGGACTGAATGAGATGAGAGAAGCTGGTATGAACTCGACCTATCGTGTTTTTGTAAATATGATTTGTTCATCATTCATGATTTAGCCTATTATGAATGAAACATGGTTGCAATGACAATTAGAGATTATAGTTGCTCATGCCATGCTTAATTAGCTAGGAGTTTATAATGGTTTACCTTGCATGCCAACATGCTATTAAAATGCTTCTGATGTGGTATGATAGGGTGGTATCCTCCTTTGAACAATTCAAGTGGCTTGACTTGGCACATGTTCACGCAAGTACTTGAAACAAAATCAACATAGCCCCCACAATATTTATGTTCATGGTGAATTATATCCTACTCATGCTTGCACTCATTGTTGATTAATTTTAATGCATGTTCATGACTGTTGTCGCTCTCTAGTTGGTCGCTTCCCAGTCTCTTTCTAGCCTTCACTTGTACAAAGCAGGAATACTGCTTGTGCATCCACCTCCATAAACCCCAAAAGTTATTCCATATGAGTCCACCATACCTTCCTATATGCGATATCTACCTGCCATTCCAAGTAAATTTGTATGTGCCAAACTCTAAACCTTCAAATGAAATTCTGTTTTGTATGCTCAAATAGCTCATGTATCAACTAGGGTTGTCTATATCTTCCATGCTAGGTGGGTTATTCTTAAGAGGAGTGGACTCCGCTCCTCATTCATGAGAAAATGGCTGGTAACCGGGATGCCCAATCCCATGCTTAAATTATGTTGTTAGTTGTCGGCACCCGTTGTTTCAGACAAGCCATGGATTGATGTTTGTTGGTGGTGGGGGAGTATAAACTTTACCATTCTGTTTGGGAACCGCCTATAATGTGTGTAGCACGGAAGATATCGAGATCTCTTGGTTGTTATGTTGATAATGAAAGTATACCACTCAAAATATTATTGGGTTTTTATCAGTTATGCCACCGGTTGTGTCCCACTACTCAGTTTTGCCACTAGAAATTTCAACTGCTCAAAAATGTCATCGCTTCATTAGACACATGCTCAAAAATGCCAGTAAACACCATTATTGTGATCTCAAATCTCTTTTGCCATGTTATAATGGCATAAATACCTATGAACCAAAATGCCAACTCTCCCTCTATCTCACTACAATAAAGTATGGGGCCCACTTGATCCCAACATCGTTCTTATTTTCCTATAAAATTATTTGCTTGGTTACTCCTAACAAGTGGGGCCACACATATCATTGTGAGATAGAGAGAACTGACATGTGGGTATAGGCTTATTTTTGTCATAGAACATGGTCAATGGGTTTGACGTAAAAATAACAATGTCTAATGGCATTTTTGAGAAAACATCTAACAGAATGATGGCATTTTTGAGATATCTAATGGCATTTTTGAGCAAGCATCTCACGAATTGATGGCATTTTTGAGCAGTTGTAACTTCTAATGGCAAAATTGAGTAGTGGGACACAACTAGTGGCATAAATAATAAAAACCCAATATTATTTATCTCTATTTCAAAAATCGAGCTCTAGCACCTCTACAAATCCCTTCTTCCCTCTGAGAAGGGCCTATCTATTTACATTTATGTTGAGTCATCACCCTCTTATTAAAAAGCACCAGTTGGAGAGCACTGCTGTCATTTGCACGCATTACTATTAGTTTACATTGAGTATGACTGTAACTAGATCTCTTTTACCATGAATTACAATGTTTAGTCAGTCCTAGAACTTCAGAGGTGCTCTGCATTTATGTTTTGCGGTCTCAGAAAGGGCTAGCGAGATACCATCTTGTTATATCATATTATGATTGTTTTGAGAAAGTGTTGTTTTCCGAGATTTACTATTATTGCTCGCTAGTTGATTATGCCATTGATATGAGTAAACATGAGACCTAAATGTTATTGTGAATATGGTTAGTTCATAATCTTTACTGAAAACTTGAATGCTCACTTTACATATTTCAACAACAAGATCAAACAGAGTTTGTAAAAGTTTTTCTTTATCACTTTCAGTTTGTCAACTGAATTGCTTGAGGACAATCAAAGGTTTAAGCTTGGGGGAGTTGATACGTCTCCATCATATCTACTTTTCCAAAACACTTTTAACCTTGTTTTGGACTCTAACTTGCATGATTTGAATGGAACTAACCCAGAATGACGTTGTTTTCAGCAGAATTGCCATGGTGTTGTTTTTGTGCAAAAATAGAAGTTCCCGGAATGACCTAAAACTTCACGGAGAATATTTTTGGAATTTATAAAAATACTAGCGAAAGAATCAACACCAGGGGGCCCATACCCTGTCCATGAGGGTGGGGGGCGCACCCCCGTGGGGCGCGCCGGGGGGTGCGCCCCCTGTCTCGTGGGGCCCCTGAGGCTCCACCGACCTCTACTCCA
This sequence comes from Triticum monococcum, assembly GCA_034509565.1. Lineage (NCBI taxonomy): Eukaryota > Viridiplantae > Streptophyta > Magnoliopsida > Poales > Poaceae > Triticum > Triticum monococcum. The sequence continues at coordinate 354,967,657 of CM067845.1, read as the reverse complement.
ATTCTATATATTCACATTCAGGGAGAAAACAATCAGAGAGAAGGATTCATCGCTTTTTATGATACGGAGCCACCGCCAAGCCCTAATCTCTCTCGGGAGGGCTGATTTGGAGTCCGTTCGGGGCTCCGGAGAGGGGAATCCGTCACCATCATCATCATCAACCTTCCTCCATCACCAATTTCATGATGCTCACCACTGTGCGTGAGTAATTCCATTGTAGGCTTGCTGGACGGTGATGGGTTGGATGAGATTTATCATGTAATCGAGTTAGTTTTGTTCGGGTTTGATCCCTAGTATCCATTATGTTCTGAGATTGATGTTGCTATGACTTTGCTATGCTTAATGCTTGTCAGTAGAGCCCGAGTGCCATGATTTTAGATCTGAACCTATTATGTTTTCATGAATATATGTGAGTTCTTGATCCTATTTTGCAAGTCGACAGTCACCTAGTATGTGTTATGATCCGGTAACCCAAAAGTGACAATAATCGAGACCACTCCTGGTGATGACTATAGTTTGAGGAGTTCATGTATTCACTAAGTGTTAATGCTTTGTTCCGGTACTCTATTAAAAGGAGGCCTTAATATCCATTAGTTTTCGATAGGACCCCGCTGCCACGGGAGGGTAGGACAAAAGATGTCATGCAAGTTATTTTCCATAAGCACGTATGACTATATTCGGAATACATGCCTACTTTACATTGATGAACTGGAGCTAGTTCTGTGTCACCCTATGTTATAACTGTTGCATGAGGAATCGCATCCGACATAATTATCCATCACTGATCCATTGCCTACAAGCTTTTCACATATTGATCTTTGCTTTGTTACTTTTCCGTTGCCACTATTACAATCACTACAAAACCAATAATGTTACCTTTGCCACCGTTATCGTTACTTCCATATTACTTTGCTACTAAATACTTTGCTACAGATATTAAGTCTTTCAGGTGCGGTTGAATTGACAACTCAACTGTTAATGCTTGAGAATATTCTTTGGCTCCCCTTGTGTCGAATCAATAAATTTGGGTTGAATACTCTACCCTCGAAAAATGTTGTGATCCCCTATACTTGTGCCTTATCATTGCGTATAAGTAAGCAAGCAGTTTGCCATCATGTAGCTCAATTAAAGTCTTAGGGAGCATAATGAACAACAGAGGGATTCATACAAACCTATTATAGCAAGAAAAACTACGCAATCATTAGCCTAGTATAAACTAGATTGTGAGCCTCATGGAGTAATAGTTGGTTAATAGACTTCAAAGCTTCAAGCACACTTCGCCAGAGTAATTAAATGGTAATTAAGGCCTTTAATTATGTCAACTAATAGTTATACAGGTACCAAACATCAGGCATCATTGTTTGGGTATCTCATTAACCGAGGACAAATAAAGAAATTGAAAAGAGCAATTTAACTATGCCCAAAACAAACAAGCAATTGAACTGTTGAGTTGGCAGCATGCATACATGCACGCCTCAATAACATCCATGGCCTAGCTACATTTACTATATAAGGGAACAAGTAATGTAATATTGTTTGCCCCAAATGAAGTATATTGACTAGTATGTAATCAATATCCTAGTAATGATAGGGAGGCTAATGATGTGAATATGCGTTTGGTTATGACATTTATGGCATCGACAACTCTACCATGGCAGGAAGCAGTTTCACACTGTTCACTACTATTAGATGTTTTGAATATTAAAACTAGACTACATCTGTAATGAGTGAACAGACACATTAAAATGTGTTTACATACATCTAATTTACAAAAAAGTTAGAACATCATATAGTAGTGAGTGGAGGGTGTTTTAATCGATGGCCCAATGACTGGGTTACAGGTGAAGAACCCTACGCAAGCACAATGTCAGACAAATAGGATGTCCTGGTAACTGTAATACAATGTGACTTACCTTAACTGGTTGAACAAGCTCAGCGCTACTCCTCCTTCTCTTACAAGGCTCCTTCCTAACATCTTGTACTTGGAAATCCTCAATCTTATCATCGTTGCACCCCCTTTGCAAGGTGACACAAACTAGTTACTGGTCTCCTTGGAAGATAAATATGCATACTTTCCAGTCTGTGAACAACACAAAAGGATGATATTATAACAAAACAACACCACATAATGAAACATGCCCTATCTCTTGCACACAATGAAATGAATATTCACTATGTGTGCACTATGTAAAATTAAGCATACCTTCGAACTGAATCTCCATGTACTCTTGGAGAGCCTACTTTAGTGTACATCCAAACCTTTATGTCACCTATCAGTTATACAAGCCCCCACTAGAGCATCCCTTAGTGTTTAAATCGTTGACAAGCTCTACTAGGTCAAGAACTGCAAGTAATCAAAGCAAACGGTCCTAGTATGGATGGCTGACACAAACAAGCAATTGAACAGATGTGTGAGCAAATCTTACATATCAAGAAAAGAAGCACATAAGGAGGCTTAAAGACCATCACTTGACTGACCAGATTTAAGGGGCATTTAAACATCATGCGCAACGTATGAACTAACATAAACATTGCATATTTCAGATTCTGTAATGAAATGCACATGTATTAAGTTATGCCATGTATGATGATGCCTAAATGTACACTATAGCAGGCAGGAGTGATTCATCATTGCACGCACAATTGAATTGCAGGTTAAGGGCCAGTTCTATTCCGCCTTTTCAGAGCTTATTGTCAAAATAATCCATAAACGATGTACAGAAGTCATTTTGAGTTATGGGCTTGGGCTTAACTTGTTTCACTTTGGAGGGGGTGTTTCGGGTAGAAGCTCACTACACATTAAAGGGAAGGGGAATAGTGAAATGACTCTATTGTCTGCCTATATTACACTCAAAATTCCACTGCTCATGCCCGCGTCACACCTGACCCTCAAGTAAAAACAAACACGCAAGCTTTCATTCCATGCCCGCTTGCATTCATCTCCCCTTTCCCTCTACCTCGACCCGCTGCCTGCAGCGCTAGGGTTCCTCCAGCAAGCCATCGCCACTAGTCCCATCTGGCCTGTCCTCGACGATGCTCTATCCAGCTAGGCTACATGGCTGGTGGGTAGGGCCAAATCTCCCCGGCTGCTCCTCTCTCTGGCGCCGCCCCTCATTCTCATGGCCTCCAGCAACTGCTCCGCTGTGGTTCGTCCAACGCACTACTCCGGCGGGCGCCGCACAACTACGGCCGATGCCACACTACGGCAGAAGGCACCTCGTTCCCCCTCCCCTCCTCCCAGTTCGCGGCCTTGAGGTTTTGTTGAAGGATGAGCTCATCCAACAAGGTGAGGATCTCCTCTGATTTTTTGCCAAATTTCATTCTGATCCGCTATACGACGAATTGCTATGAGCTGCTTCTGCTGCTGCTATATGATGCATTGCTATGAGCTGCTCCAGCTACTGCTATATGATGAATTGCTATCAGCTACTGCTGCTATATGATGAATTGCTATGAGCTGCTGCTATATGATGAGTTGCTATAAGCTGCTCCTGCTGCTGCTATAAGATGAATTGCTATGAGCTACTCCTGCTGCTGCTATATGATGAATTGCTATGAGCTGCTCCTGCTGCTGCTATATGATGAATTGCTATTGGTATATGATGAATTGCACACTTCTGCCGCTGTATGATGAGTTGCTATGAGCTGCTACATCTGCTATATGATGCTTTTAGGTGGTGCTTCTATATGATAATAACCAACCACTTGGACCATCGAATTTTGATAAATAATCATTCTTCATTTAAATTTAGGTCATGTGTTCTTCGTTTAAATTAGGCAATGGGATCTCTATGGAAGACATTGACCAAAGTAGATTGTGTCAAGTAGATGGTATCTTTGTATTTGCATTTTGAACGAATATTGATGGTCTGTTTTCCTGTCATATTAGTTACTGCATTGGGTTCAATTTGTGATATTTGCAAGTCAAATTAATTTTCATATGGGCAGCAAAATGACAAAATATAATGCAATCTATAATTTTCACTGATCATACCACAGATAAGCTGAAAAGGCAGGCAATGAAAAGAACTGGTTGGCTTATTACCTGGAGCTTATATTCAAAGGTGCTTATTTTCTTAGGATAACTCAAAATAACTGTCCATGAGAAACTTGGCCAATAGAACTGACATACAAATAACTTGTCATGATGATTGCAATGGAGGCCCAATTCTTTTGCCAGATTCTCCCAAAATCTGACCCCTACCCAGATTCTCCCAGAATCTTTGAGCCCCATTTGTTTTACAATCCTATCTAGTTAGGGTCTAATTAGGTAGGATCGTAAAACAAAAGGGGGTCAAAGATTCTAGGAGAAGCTAGAGAGGGGCAGATTCTGGGAGAATCCTGCAAAAGAACTGGGCCGGAGTGACCTACCATAGCACACTGTATAGGCTCACCGTTGCCTCTCCCTTTTTTGCGATGTTCCATGAAATTTCCACATACATCTTGCACTTTTTCATTGCGTAACCCTATCTGCAAGTTGACATGGCTAATTTCAGACATCTCTACATGATAATACATTGCATATCCCTTGCGCATATTTAAACCACCAATTAACGATTGTGTGTAGCATAAACTAGCCATGACTCTGTGTGCTGGACTAGCAGGCACTCTAAGGGAGCCTAATGTACTACCTCTGTTCCTAAATATATGTGTTTGTAGAGATTCCAGTATGGACCATATATATATATATATATATATATATATACATAAACACTATTCTGATCACGGGATCAGAATAATATTCTGATCACAACCTGACTTGCCCCGCTAGTAGTACGTTGAACAACCCTGTGAACTAGGTTGAACTTCCGCCAACATTGCCCAAATGGGGCTTGCGATATACCGTTGGAAAGCTATGGACACCAATATCATGACCCAACTTAATTTTTTGGCAAAATATAAGCGGTTTAAGAGCAGTTTTGAAAACCGTTTTTTCTTCGCACAAAAAACGTGAATCGTATTTTCGATCGCATTTCTAAACCGTTTATCGGAATGAGGCTGTAACATCCCAAATTTTCAATTTGGAATGTTATACATTAGATCATCATGCATATCATATTTTCTTGCATTTTGGTCGATCCTAGAAATTTCACGCAACTCAAGGACCCCCGGAGAGAGTTGGAGATTTCGTTATTTTCATATTTGAGTTTTCTCAAATTTTGAAAAGAGGATCATTTGATTTTATTTATTTCATCTTCAATTATTTTCTCAATATGAAATATGAGAGAGGGGAATAATATGACTTTCCCAAATTTAGAAAAAATGAAGATTTAATAAATAAATCAAATTTTGGATTTGTCGGAGTTTATTTGCCTTTTATTTGGATTAGGGAAAAATGCGTGTTTTCAAAATTTGCATCTAGGCCCCGAGAAAAGTTCATTTTGTTCGACTCATTTTTCTGGAGTCGGGGAAAATTTACTTTAGATTTTTTGGAGTTCGTTTAGATTTTCTTTCTTTTGTTTTTCTGCCCGCATAACCGATTTAAAAAAAATCCCCGCAGCGCCCGCCTGGGCCAAGGCCCAGCCGGCCGGGCCGGCCTCCTCGCGCGCGCGCGCCCGCGCATAGCCGCCGCCGCCAAGGCCTAGTCCTAGAAGGACTCCGCCGCCGCCCTTTCTTGCCCCTCCCCCAAGTTTTCTCCCCCCCACCCCCCACCTATATAAATACCCAACACCCCCACCCCTCTCCTCCCAAGCCGCAGCCACCGCCGCCGCCGCCCTAGCGCCGCCGCCGCCTAGCCGCCGCCGGAGCCCCCTCGCCGGAGCCCCTCGCTGAGGTAGCCGCGCCGCGCCTCTCCTTTTCCCTCGGTTTGGTTTTTTTTTTAAAAGAACCGTTCCGGTTTCTTTTCGTTCATTGTTTCGGGTTTTTTCGAAACCCTAGATCGGTTTTCGTTTTGTTTTCGGTTTAGTTGTTTAGAGACCGTTCGCCGGACCGTTCGTCCTAACGAACGTGATCACCGGTTATTCTAGGTTAACGAACGTCCGTTCGTTTAACCGTTCGTCGTTTTCTTTTCGTCGGATTTATTCCGCGATTTTCTGATCGCGATTTCAGATCCGATCTTTGTTCTAGTCTATCTTCTCGCTCGTTTATCGGAATCAGGTGATTCAAGCGCCTGGAGTTTCGTTTCGAAACCGCCGTTCCGACTAATCAACTTAAATAAGTTTTTGCTACTGTAAAACTTGACCTAGTTTCAATTTCCTAGAACCGAGTTGTTTTGTTCCGCCGTTTGTTTTCTGTTGCTTTGTTCGGTTATTTCTTTCTTTGCAACCGGAGTTCTTAAGTTGAACTTTCTGGTTTGATCTCTTGTTCGAGTTTTACCTGTGCATTAGATGAGTACTTATTGTATGCTTGTTGTTTGTCTGCAATAGATTACCCGGAGTGCGCTGCCTGTTACTTCGAATCTCTAGGTCTCGCGGATCATCAGCAAGGCAAGTAACACTTTGATCATACCTTTTCTACAACCCAGTTTTATTGCATTAGATCAATCCTCACACATTGCATGATTAGGATCTAAATTAAATTGTGGGATGGGAAGTAGATGAGGTAGTACCTAATACCTGTATCATTATGAAACCTTTGGGAGTCACTTCTACGTTTGCTTATTATGCCATGCTATGCTAGTAGACGTGGATTGGGTGAGTGATATCCATGACAGATGTGAGTATTGTTAATTAATGGTTTACTTAAGGTGGCTACTTAAACACACATCTGGGTGGATTGAGGCACCTGGTTTCTATCAGGACTTTCATGTTTTTCTTTTGGACCGCCACCCAGGCTCAAAGGGATCATAAGATCTTTCATGCTAGAAACTTTTGTGTGCAGCCACAAGCCATTATGGGCTCTGGCATAGTTGATTAAGTCGTGCGAACTCTTACAGGGTAGACTAGCAGATGTAGGGGAAAGTAGGTGTACCGGTCTATCCATCGTAAGGTGCTAGTGCTTCTGAAAGACTGTGTCTCGGTCATCCGTTTCTCAAACACCATGTAGTGCGAGAAACCCAACGGAGGAGATCGAGTCTTGTGGGGAAAAGTGCGCAAACCTCTGCAGAGTGTAATAAACTAATCATGATTAGTTGTGTCCCCGGTTATGGACATCTTGAGTATCTAGTACTTGAATATCGTGTGAATCTCATCATGTTACTTCTAATTAATATTGTTGGGGCTTAATTGTTCACTTAATTGGGATCGGAATGCTGTCAACCATTCTCGATGTTCAACTACCATGATAGTTAAATAAATTCATTCCTTTGCAGTAGGAAAAAAACTGGCTTTACGCAAAACAATAACCATAGAGCTTTCCACCAGCCAAATATGCATATAGTATAGCTGTTACATTCCATTACTCTCTATGTGTTACCTTGCCAGCATATTCCATGTGCTGACCCGTTTTCGGGCTGCAACTTTCATGTTGCAGACTTTTCAGATGACGAGTAAGGTGCTTTTAGGTCATGGTTCTATACTCAGTGATGCCATTGGAGTTGATGGACCCATTTATCTTCCAAGTCTTCCGCTGTTATCGACATTAGATGGCCTTAAGCCATATTTATTGTAATAAGTTCTCTTTTGAGACACCGATGTAATAAGTGTGTAATTGCTACTCTGCTATAAATCCTTTGAAGTACTGTGTGGTGTCAGCATTACTGATCCAGGGATGACACCGGAGCACAGAGACTTGATCCATTCGGGTCGGGTCGCTACAGAGATGGTATCAGAGCACACGCTGACTGTAGGACATGACCACTAAGTTAAAGCCATAGATCACTACTCTCTCCTCATTTTCTAACTCCTCGTCTTTTCTACTCTTTTAGGATGAAGGACGCGAAGATCAAGTACGCTCAACCGGATGAAGGCACACCTTTTGGATTTCACTTGAAGGAAGTCACCAAGTACCTGAACATTGGATTACCAAGTTTCACGGGAACCTTCAACGCCACTCTGCCTGAAGAGGAGCGCTGAAAGATTCAAGCTCACGTTCCGGGAAGGACATTCGCACCAATCATGAAGCCTATAGATAGTATTTTCAATGCACCAACCTGGAGTTTGGGAAAGAGCATGGCAGCCCATATCACCATAGGACGCATTGGAGAAGTTTATCAAGAACACCTCAAGGACACTATCTACCAGATTTGCGGACGCCGAGATGAACAATGGGAGTTAGTCAGTACCAAGAAGGATAGATCCATTGCAGCTTTCATCCAGGAGTTAAACCAGCACATTAGACGCCACGAGAACCAGATGTGCAATGATATGATAGAGTTGAAGAATGCGAAGGCAAGGATCATCGAGCTAGAAGGAGAACTGAAGGCTACACGCAAGGACTACATGGACGAGATAGTAGCACTAGCAAGACACAATGGCGATCTTAAGCAGGAGATTGAAGAACTCAAGGGGAAGTTAGCATCCAGGAAGGAATAAATGTACGTCGCATGTCCGGACAACTACATCATTCTCGATGATACCGATTCGGATCCAAGTGAACCCGACTTTGAAGACGAAGCTGGAGCGGACATCATGGAGTCTTCCACCGGTTCAAGTTTCTAGATGACCACCAACTATTAGTAGTATTTCCCCCATGTATACCTTATAGTTCGAGCACTTTTGCGATAGCTAGATCGATTGTAAGCCCTTGTTTGAATTGAATGAAGTGATTTTTGTGTGCTTTTGCTCATGTGCATTGGGGTAGTGTTCTCTTTAGACCTCAGTCTATTCTTAAATCTCGTCTTTTCTAAACCCTCAGATGCCTCCGAGACGTGACAATGGATTTCCACTGGAGCTCACTCAGTTGATCCAGCAACAGAATCAATTGATGCAGATGTTAGTCCAGAACCAGCAGAACAACAACAACAACCCACCACCACCGCCGCCACTTGTTGACCACTTAGCCCGTTTCCTTAGGCTGAATCCGCCGATGTTTTCCAGTAGCACCGAGCCAATAGTAGCAGACGATTGGCTCCGCAAGATAGGAAGGGAGTTGACCACTGCAGGATGCATAGATGGTGAGAAAGTGAAGTTTGCCGCACATCAGCTTGATGGACCCGCGGCAGCATGGTGGGAGAATTTCACAGCCACTTACCCAGTTGACACTGTCACATGGGATCAGTTTCAGCAAGCTTTCCGCACTGCCCATGTTTCAGCAGGAGCTATGGCCATGAAGAAGCGTGAGTTTCGCAACTTACGCCAAGGAGGAAGGACAGTTGGCCAGTATGTTGACGACTTCAGCAAGTTAGCACGTTATGCCCCAGATGATGTTGCTACGGATGCAACTAAGCAGGAGAAGTTTCTGGAAGGATTGAATGATGAGTTAAGCATGCAGTTGATGGTAGCAAGTTTCAACAACTACCAGGAGTTGGTAGATCGTGCCATCATGATTGAAGGGAAGCAACAGTAGATTGAGAACCGCAAGAGGAAGTATGGACAGGGGAAGTATAACTCTGGAGCCCAGCAGAAGCCCCGTTTTACCCCTAAATCGGGATTTCAGTTTCAGCATACCCATGGAGGAGGTAGTTCGCACAACCATAATGGCCACAAGAATGGTAATGGGAATGGAGGAAGCAACGGCCAGAACCAGACCATCCCATCAACCCCAACCAAGAGAGATCTGAGTCAAGTCACATGTTTCAAGTGTTCCAAGACCGGACATTATGCCAATGAATGTCCTGAAGGCCAGAATGGAAATGGCAATGGAAGCTCAGGGAAGAAGCCGAACCCTTTCAATAGGGGACAGGTGAACCACGTTAACGTGGAGGAAGTTGAAGATCAGCCTGATGCAGTAATCGGTAAGTTTTTGGTTAAGTCATTTACCGCACTCGTTCTTTTCGATACTGGTGCATCACATTCATACATAACAAGGGTATTTGTGGAAAAATATAGCCTGCCCACTAGGATTCTTAAAACTCCTATGCTAGTAAGCTCGCCAGGAGCAGAGTACATGGCCAGACAAGGATGTTTTCAAGTGCCATTAAGCATAGGAAGGCATGTTTTCCCAACAGATTTAATTATTCTAGAATACCAAGGTCTGGATGTAATTCTCGGTATGGATTGGTTGTCGATGTATGGAGGAAACATCGATTGCGCCAGTAAGACAATTTTGCTCACAACGCCAGAAGGAAGAAGGATCAAGTATGTATCCCGGCATGTGCCAAATAGGACACAAGTAAATTGCCTAACAGGAGTTGTGCAGGAGGAAGTACCAGTGGTAAAGGATTTTCCTGATGTATTTCCAGAAGAGTTGCCAGGCATGCCACCGGATAGAGACATTGAGTTTTTGATTGAGTTATTGCCAGGTACAGGCCCAATATCGAAGCGGCAATACCGGATGCCAGCAAAGGATTTGGTAGAAATTAAGAATCAGATTAAGGAGTTACTGGAGAAAGGTTACATACGCCCAAGTTCTTCGCCTTGGGGATCACCAGTACTTCTAGTGGAAAAGAAGGATGGATCATTACGGGTGGTTGTTGATTACCGTGGATTAAATGAAGTAACCATCAAGAACAAGTACCCACTGCCAATGATTAATGATCTGTTTGATCGTTTGCAAGGAGCTAAAGTGTTTTCCAAGATCGATTTGTGATCAGGGTACCACCAGTTGAAGATTCGAGAGCAGGACATACCTAAGACAGCATTCACCACAAGATATGGACTGTATGAGTATACCGTTATGTCATTTGGATTGACTAACGCACCTGCCTATTTTATGAACCTGATGAACAAAGTGTTTATGGAGTTTTTGGATAAGTTCGTCGTAGTGTTCATTGATGATATCCTGGTTTATTCAAGGAATGAAGAAGAGCATAAGGAACATTTGCGTTTGGTTTTGGAGAAACTAAGGGAACATCAGTTATATGCCAAATTTAGCAAATGTGAGTTTTGGTTGAAGGAAGTAGGATTCCTCGGACACGTTATATCCGGAGAAGGGATAGCAGTGGACCCCACAAAGGTTGAGACCGTAACCGAATGGGAAGCACCAACGACAGTTGGAGAGATCTGGAGTTTTCTTGGACTCGCAGGATACTACTGGAGATTCATTGAGAACTTTTCAAAGATTGCGAAGCCTATGACGGAGTTGTTGAAGAAGGATACCAAGTTCAATTGGACTGAGGAGTGTGAGGCTAGTTTCCAGGAGTTGAAGAAACGATTGGTTACCTCACCAGTGTTGATTTTGCCAGATCAAACCAAGGATTATGAGGTATATTGCGACGCTTCACGTCGAGGACTTGGAGCAGTGCTTATGCAGGAAGGGAGAGTTGTTTAGTATGCTTCACGACAACTGAAGCCTCATGAGTTGAATTACGCCACACATGATTTGGAGTTAGCAGCCGTAGTGCATGCATTGAAGACATGGAGACATTTCCTCATTGGAAATCATTGTGAGGTGTACACGGATCACAAGAGTTTGAAGTACATTTTCACGCAGAAGGAGTTGAATCTCAGACAAAGGAGATGGTTGGAGCTCATCAAGGATTATGATATGAGATTACATTACCATCCCGGTAAAGCTAACGTAGTAGCTGACGCATTGAGCCGCAAGAGCCACGTCAATACGTTAATAACGGAGGAAATACCCAAGGAGTTATCAGAAAACCTTCGTGGACTAAGTTTAGAGATAGTTCCGAAAGGCTATGTAGCAGCATTGGAGGTTCAGTCAACATTGATGGATAAAATCAGAGAGGCTCACAAATCTGACAAGGAGATTGCTTCTATAAAGAAGAAAATGAGCGAAGGAAAAGCAAAGGGATTTCGTGAGGATGAGCACGATACCCTATGGTTTGAGGATCGTGTTTATGTGCCAAATGACCCGGAGATCAGGAAGTTGATTCTACAAGAGGCACATGATTCACCATATTCGATTCACCCAGGAAATACCAAGATGTATTTGGATTTAAAGGAAACATTCTGGTGGACCAGAATGAAGAAGGATATTGCAGCATATGTAGCAGTTTGTGACGTATGTCATAGAGTAAAGGCAGAGCATCAGAAGCCGGCCGAATTGTTGCAACCATTGCCGATACCCGAATGGAAGTGGGATAAGATAGGCATGGATTTTATCACAAGACTACCCAGGACGAAGGCAGGATATGACTCGATATGGGTAGTAGTTGATCATTTGACGAAGGTAGCATATTTCATTCCAGTTAAGACCACTTACACCAGTGCTAAGTTGGAAAAGATATACATGACTAGGATCATTTGTTTGCATGGAGTTCCGAGGAGTATTGTATCAGACAGAGGAACCCAATTTACCTCAAAGTTTTGGAATCAGTTGCATGAAACTTTGGGAACCAGGCTAGAGCTCAGTACCACTTTTCATCCGCAGACAGATGGACAGACCGAGAGAGTCAATCAGATTTTGGAAGATATGCTGAGAGCTTGTGCACTAGATTATGGATCTAGTTGGGACGATAACTTGCCGTATGCGGAGTTTTCCTATAACAACAGTTACCAAACCAGTTTGAAGATGGCACCTTTCGAAGCTTTGTACGGAAGGAGGTGTAGGACACCGTTGTCATGGGACGGAGTTGGAGACCGTCAGTTCTTTGGACCAGATTTGATTAAGGAGTCTGAACGGAAAGTTAAGTTGATTCGCGATAGGCTCAAGGTAGCCCAGTCCAGGCAGAAGAGCTACGCAGATTCTAAACGCAAGGAGACAGTTTACGAAACCGGAGACAGGGTGTATCTCCGAGTATCCCCACTTCGAGGAGTTAAGCGCTTTGGAGTTCAGGGAAAATTAGCCCCGCGTTTCGTTGGACCATATAAGATCTTGCAACGTATGGGAGAAGTCACTTATAAGTTGGGATTACCCGAGGGACTGTCGGGAGTACATGATGTATTCCATGTTTCTCAGCTGAAGAAATGTCACGCCGAGATGGCGGAGGTACCGCTAAGAGATACAGTGCCATTGGAAGCAATTCAGTTGAAGGACGACTTAACGTATGAGGAGAAACCAGTCAAGATTCTCGAGTTTGCCAGCAGAGTTACCCGCAACAAGGTTATCAAGTTTTGCAAAGTTCAGTGGAACCACCACTCAGAGGATGAAGCCACCTGGGAGAGAGAAGAAGATTTGCTCAAGGACCACCCTCACCTATTTTCTAGCCAACCCGAATCTCGAGGGCGAGATTCATCTTAAGGGGGGTAGGTTTATAACATCCCAAATTTTCAATTTGGAATGTTATACATTAGATCATCATGCATATCATATTTTCTTGCATTTTGGTCGATCCTAGAAATTTCACGCAACTCAAGGACCCCCGGAGAGAGTTGGAGATTTCGTTATTTTCATATTTGAGTTTTCTCAAATTTTGAAAAGAGGATCATTTGATTTTATTTATTTCATCTTCAATTATTTTCCCAATATCAAATATGAGAGAGGGGAATAATATGACTTTCCAAAATTTAGGAAAAATGAAGATTTAATAAATAAATCAAATTTTGGATTTGTCGGAGTTTATTTGCCTTTTATTTGGATTAGGGAAAAGTGCGTGTTTTCAAAATTTGCATCTAGGCCCCGAGAAAAGTTCATTTTGTTCGACTCATTTTTTTTGGAGTCGGGGAAAATTTACTTTAGATTTTTCGGAGTTCGTTTAGATTTTCTTTCTTTTGTTTTTCTGCGCGCGTAACCAATTTAAAAAAAATCTCCGCAGCGCCCGCCTGGGCCAAGGCCCAGCCGGCCGGGCCGGCCTCCTCGCGCACGCGCGCCCGCGCATAGCCGCTGCCGCCAAGGCCGAGTCCTAGAAGGACTCCGCCGCCGCCCTTTCTTGCCCCCTCCCCCAAGTTTTCTCCCCCCCCCCACCTATATAAATACCCAACACCCCCCTCTCCTCCCAAGCCGCAGCCACCGTCGCCGCCGCCCTAGCGCCGCCGCCGCCTAGCCGCCGCACCGCCGCCGCCCTTGCACCCCGCCGCCGCCGGAGCCCCCTCGCCGGAGCCCCTCGCTGAGGTAGCCGCGCCGCGCCTCTCCTTTTCCCTCGGTTCGGTTTTTTTTAAAAGAACCGTTCTGGTTTCTTTTCGTTCGTTGTTTCGGTTTTCTTCGAAACCCTAGATTGGTTTTCGTTTTGTTTTCGGTTTAGTTGTTTAGAGACCGTTGGCCGGACCGTTCGTCCTAACGAACGTGATCACCGGTTATTCTAGGTTAACGAACGTCCGTTCGTTTAACCGTTCGTCGTTTTCTTTTCGTCGGATTTACTCCGCGATTTTCTGATCGCGATTTCAGATCCGATCTTCGTTCTAGTCTATCTTCTCGCTTGTTTATCGGAATCAGGTGATTCAAGCGCCTGGAGTTTCGTTTCGAAACCACCATTCCGACTAATCAACTTAAATAAGTTTTTGCTACTGTAAAACTTGACCTAGTTTCAACTTGCTAGAAACGAGTTGTTTTCTTCCGCCGTTTGTTTTCCGTTGCTTTGTTCGGTTATTTCTTTCTTTGCAACCGGAGTTCTTAAGTTGAACTTTCTGGTTCGATCTCTTGTTCGAGTTTTACCTGTGCATTAGATGAGTACTTATTGTATGCTTGTTGTTTGTCTGCGCTAGATTACCCGAAGTGCGCCGCCTGTTACTTCGAATCTCTAGGTCTCGCGGATCATCAGCAAGGCAAGTAACACTTTGATCATACCTTTTCTACAACCCAGTTTTATTGCATTAGATCAATCCTCACACATTGCATGATTAGGATCTAAATTAAATTGTGGGATGGGAAGTAGATGAGGTAGTACCTAATACCTGTATCATTATGAAACCTTTGGGAGTTACTTCTACATTTGCTTATTATGCCATGCTATGCTAGTAGAAGTGGATTGGGTGAGTGATATCCATGACAGATGTGAGTATTGTTAATTAATGGTTTACTTAAGGTGGCTACTTAAACACACATCTGGGTGGATTGAGGCACCTGGTTTCTATCAGGACTTGCATGTTTTTCTTTTGGACCGCCACCCAGGCTCAAAGGGATCATAAGATCTTTCATGCTAGAAACTTCCGTGTGCAGCCACAAGCCATTATGGGCTCTGGCATAGTTGATTAAGTCATGCGAACTCTTACAGGGTAGACTAGCAGATGTAGGGGAAAGTAGGTGTACCGGTCTATCCATCGTAAGATGCTAGTGCTTCTGAAAGACTGTGTCTCGGTCATCCGTTTCTCAAACACCATGTAGTGCGAGAAACCCAACGGAGGCGATCGAGTCTTGTGGGGAAAAGTGCGCAAACCTCTGCAGAGTGTAATAAACTAATCATGATTAGCTGTGTCCCCGGTTATGGACATCTTGAGTATCTAGTACTTGAATATCGTGTGAATCTCATCATGTTACTTCTAATTAATATTGTTGGGGCTTAATTGTTCACTTAATTGGGATCGGAATGCTGTTAACCATTCTTGATGTTCAACTACCATGATAGTTAAATAAATTCATTCCTTTGCAGTAGGAAAAAAATTGGCTTTATGCAAAATAGTAACCATAGAGCTTTCCACCAGCCAAATATGCATATAGTATAGCTGTTACATTCCATTACTCTCTATGTGTTACCTTGCCAGCATATTCCATGTGCTGACCCGTTTTCGGGCTGCAACTTTCATGTTGCAGACTTTTCAGACGACGAGTAAGGTGCTTTTAGGTCGTGGTTCTATACTCAGTGATGCCGTTGGAGTTGATGGACCCATTTATCTTCCAAGTCTTCCGCTGTTATCGACATTAGATGGCCTTAAGCCATATTTATTGTAATAAGTTCTCTTTTGAGACACCGATGTAATAAGTGTGTGATTGCTACTCTGCTATAAATCCTTCGAAGTACTGTGTGGTGTCAGCATTACTGATCCAGGGATGACACCGGAGCACAGAGACTTGATCCATTCGGGTCGGGTCGCTACAGAGGCATATAATATGGCGTTGGAGAGCTGCTTCAAAACCGCTCCTTCCACATGTTGAAAGTTTTCTCTAATTTCCAATGGTTAAAGAGTAATTTGAAAAAACGTAAAATTTCGTAAACCGAATAGCTGAGTTCGTTTTTTCGATGTCATTTCTAAACGGCTAATCCAATGGAGGCATATGATACGGCGTTGGAAAGCTTCTGAAAATGCGCTACTTTTTCATCTTGAAAGTTTTTTTCTAATTTTGAATGGTTTAAGAGTAATTTAGAAAATGGTTTAAGTCCTACCGAGTTCGTATTTTTGATCTAATTTTTTAACCGTGCATCTGAATGCAGCAAATGATATGGCGTTGGAAAGCTTGAACAAATGCGAAACTTTTAGGTATGTATTGTTTCTCCCAATTCTTTACGGTTTCAAGTCAGTTTCGAAAATGGCGAAAAACGTATTTTCGCCATAATTTCTACAAACTTTATCGAAATGGGGCAAATAATATACAGCTGAAAAGCTACGAAAAATGCAAAACTTTTTCATGTTGATGGTTTTCTCTGATTCTTAGCCGTTTTCAAGTAATTTTGAAAACGGCGGGATCATGCGTTCTGCCTTTATCGCGAAACAGATTCTTCGAAAATGCACTGCGTGAAGAACCTAAACTTCTCGGCGCGTGTACCTGAACTTCACTCTATTTTTCACGTGATTTTTTTGCTCGTAGGTCTCCATCCACTGCTCGTAACTCTCCATCCACTCACCGGAATTGAGCAAGTGATATACCAGTGGAAAGCTGCTGTAAGTACATAACTTTCCCGTGTTGATCGTTTTTTCATACTCGTGATGATTTTTAAAAAAAATTCATCTGAAATTCATTCAGCGTAGTAGTTGAACTTCATGCTATTTTCACGTTGAACTTCTGTGACGTATTTTCGTTTGTAATTTTCTCATCCATTCGTTAGTGTTACACAAATGCTACTCCTTTTGTACAAACCCCTCTCACAATATTTTTTTTAACTTTCTCCGACCGAGGACTTGAAACTTACACAAATGATATTCCTGTAGTTTTGAGGTAAATTAGAAAATGGCGAGATCATGATTTCTACGTTCATCGCGAACAGAAATGCATTGCGTGAAGTAGTTGAACTTCACAGGCATGTCTGTTTGAACCTCACTCTGTTTTTGATGTGCTGTTTTTTGCACTGTATGAAGTAGTTGAACTTCTGGAGCATGTCTGTTTGAACTTCACTCTGTTTTACTTTATTGTATTTTTATTGTACGAAACACACACCATGCATTACGTGAACTTCTGGTTATTATCATTTTGAACTTCTCTCTGGTTTGAGAGAATTATTTTAAAACCCAAAAAACAACATTTTTTTACGTATTTTGGACATCTAAATACACGGTGAACCTCTCTCACAAGAATTTTTTGAACTTTTCCTCACCGAGCACTTGAACTTCTAGCAACCATTTTTTCGTTTATGAGTTGTTTTTAAAAGTACAAAAAATGGCATTGTGTTTTTTATTTTTTGAACACGTAAATCCTAGGATTTTAATAAACTCTGAACTTCTCTATTATTTCAATATGAACTTCACCTTTTTATATTTTTTTAGTAAAGAATTGTATTTGATTTTTATACGGAAAAAATCGAACATGGAAATACAAGGTGAACCCCTCTCTCAAGAATTTTTGAATTTCCCCAGACAGAGCACTTGAACTTCTTTCAACAAACATTTTAGGCTTTTATTTTTCTATACATTTTATTCTCATCTGAAATGCATTCCTTGCATTAGTTGAGCTTCTCGTTGTTTTCACCTTGAATTTCTGTTAAATTTTTGTGTATACGTCGAATTACAAACAATTGAAGGTTGAACACCATTTTTTGTCGTTTTAAAACATGTAATTGGGGGTCGGACGTCCTGCAATATATAATTCTGAACCGTGCATGGGGGTGCACGTGAACTTCTTGCAACAAATCTGAGTTTTTTATATTCTTCGAACTTCCATGTTATTTCAAATTGAACTTCACATTTTTATTTTTTCTGTAAAGAATTCTTTTTGATTTTCAGATATACATCAAATCTGACTTTTTATCCAATTTTTGAACTTCGTGGTTGATACTTTAATAATAACAGATATTTGAGTTTCTTAAAAAGGTAAAATCCTAGATTTTTTTAATAAACATCAAACCACTTTGTTATTTTAGTTTGAACTTCTACTTTATTAATAAACAAGAAATTTCTATTTTTAAACTTTTTTAGTCGCTCCTTTTATTTTAAGTTGAACTTGTTCACTTTATTCTTTAGGAAGGACAAAAATCTGAGTTTTTAAATTTTTGATTCATCACATTTTTCTCATTTTTTAGTTTATACTAATTTTACTCATTTTGTTATATCTGAACTCTGTTCTTTTTAATAGTTGGACTTCTCATCTATTTACATGAGTTGTACGTGTATGTTCAGAGTAGCATCTGATGCAGAGTTTACGTGTGAAGCGGGAGCAGAGTTGCTTGCGAAGTGAAACCAGGCCGTGAACCACGCCCAAGTCTTGGCCATCTCTAGACAACAAGACTACGCCAACTTTCCTCAACTAGTTTCTAGACTAACAAAACAGCCACAGTAGCACGTATATCAAATACTTGCAGTGACAATTCCTTCACATTGAAATATTGAACAGTGAATAGTACTAGTAACAAAGAAAACATAGCTTCATATGCTCGTATGCACTCTGAACTCTGTTCCTTCACATTTTTGCTATATCTGAACACTGTTCTTTTTAATAGTTGGACTTCTCATATGATCCCCATGTGAACTAAAGAAAAAACGATGCATAATCACACACGCACACATATCTTGTTGGATCAACAACAATTGTGTTTCTCATGCCAAGCATTTATCCTCTGTAGGCGGAAATTGTTGTACACTTTGAACACATATCTCTTAAACTGATGCATACCAAGTTATGAAAAAAGAAATTTTGCAAACATAGTTGACTAAATCAACGAAACACGTCAACTAACACAGTACACACTCGCAAAAAATAGAGCTAGATATGCTCGTATGCACGTACAGCACACACAAACAGTGCTATGTCTTCCCAGAGAGGAAACAATGTCAACCTGCTACAACTTCATGCAGGATACATCACTGCATACTCAACATGGATTCATCAGGTAGCCGGCCTTGAAATGCAAGTGCTGTGCTGGATGACCATGAGACAAATCGATGAGAGATGGCTGCCCGCGCGGACTGCCCACGAGCGAGGCGATGGACTTCTTGTGGGGAGGGAGAAGGCTACGATGGTGGTCGCTCCGGATGGCAGGTTGCGACGCCATAGCAGACGGTGCATTGGCCGCACGGGCAGCATTGGACTGCCCAGAAACTTCAACACTGCCTCCCAACTCCGTTCTAACAACGCCGGCGACCTTGGATTGCAACGATGGCGTTTCTTAAAATCACATACCGGTGACATCGGGGGATCGGCCGGTCACGCGCCGGAGCTTGGTTGCCGCAGGCGACATCAGGACGAGTCCTGGGGGCGCGGCGACCGGATCAGGCCGGAGGCAGCGCAGCAGCCGGACCAAAGGGACAGGGGCGGCAGCCGGACCCGGAGGCGGGGATGCGGGATCCTGGTTGTGGGTGGCAGTGCGCGGCGTTGGGGCTAGAGGATCCAGCAGAGGAGGAGTGCCACCGCGCTCGCCGAGGCTATTCGGGCTGCAGGATCCAGCAGAGGGAGGGGCGCCGCCGTGCTCGCCAGGAGAAGGTGGGGGCGGCGGCCTCGCGCCGGAGGAGGCGGGGCCGGCTGCGGCGGGAGGCGCTTCGCGACCCGGGGCGGTAGCGCCCGGAAGGAGGCGGGGCCGGCGTCGCGCCCGGAAGGAGGTGCGCCGGAGCAAGGTGTGTGGCGGCTGGAGGTCGTGGGAGCGAGGGAAGGTGGGCGACAGGATAAGAGGTCGGGGCTTTGGGCTTTTTCTGTTTGCTCGCCCGATCTCAGTAACGTCCCATCGGGCCCTTATAGGGCGCTCTGTGATCCAAATAACTATTCTGATCCCAGGATCAGAATAGTGTCAGAATAGTGTCACTATATATATATATATACATTTTTGAGTGTAGATTCACTCATTTTGCTTTGTATGTAGCCTATAGTGGAATCTCTAGAAAGACTTATATTTAGGAACGGAGGGAGTATCATGTATGACATCTACATATCTAATTTAGCAGCCGGCAGTAGAAATCATTGTCTGCACAAATGGATTACTAGTTGAAAATTCTAGTAAAGCATGCTGGCAGGCACACAACAATATAAGAGAGAGAGAGACGCAGTTACAAGATCATAGCAATGCCTCAGTCCATGATCTTGGTTGGCCAAGCTGTTAGATCCACAAGAAACATCGTCCTTGTAGTTTTTGCCAGCTGCATAACATGTAACAATGACCTATTAGTATATTTGAAGTACATCAGGCAGGTGATGCTGGACGGGTTTAAAGGCGACAAGTACCTAGGCCATGGTGGGTGCTTGGCATCTTGCCAGACAGTGGGAATCAGGTTAGAAACATCAAGGGTGATGACGCTGCGCTGGCTATCGGGGTCCAGTAAGAAGATCTAGAACCGTTGAGTACGGTGTTTGTAGAGCGGCTCCGATAGGGTGGACTACAGTGTGAGCGAAGCGGATCTAAAGCCAAGGATGAGAGCGTCGTTGAAGCTGCTCCGATGGTTGGGTTCAGGATGGTGTCGATGATGCGGATCTGGGGCTGTGGACGAGGCGTTACAAGCTGCTCCGGTAGGTTGGACGAGGGTGTGACGAAGTGGATCTGAGGTCATGGACTTGTGCGTTAGCAAAGCGGCCCTGGTAGGGTTGAGAATGGTATAGGCCAAGCTACTCTAGTAGGGTTGATGATGGTGTCGGCGAAGCGGCTCCGGTAGGGTTGAGGAAGGTGTCGGCGAAGAGGATCAGAGGCTGTCGACGGGGGCGTCGGTGGGGCGGCTCCGGGGGGGCGGGGGGTGGGGTGTGGACGAAGCGTCTCCGGTGGGGAGTATGAAGGAGCCGCTGCAGATGCGCTGCCGTTGAAGAGAGTACCGGCAAAGCAGATCCGGCACCGTGGACAAGGCCGACACTAAATAGGTTGTGGTACAACAGTGGATGAGCAGTCTACTTGTTTCTAGGGGAGGTGGGAAGGGTAGATGCGGCCGCAGAAGCAGATCCGGCGAGGTGGACACCGCTGGCAGTGAATGGGCTCTATTACGCCAGTGGATGAGTAGTCTAGGGTTTCGACAGGGGAGGGGTAGAAAGGCCGATGGAGTACGGACGGCCTGATGTAAGATGCTCTGGTGCTATGGAGTTAGCCATTTTTGTGGGAGGGGGAGAGGAAATGGGGGTGCCGTATGGTGGGGGAACCAGAAGTTACCAAAGCAGCCCCGACCAATTATGTAAATGAGGGCCATATTGTAACTGTTGTTCTCCATGCACCAAGGACAAAAGGGGAATTTCGCATGCTAAAGACTAGGTGGCGGAAATTCTAGGAGGAGGCGGGAGATTTTGCCGCCCGCGGGATCATTCGTATCCAGTTTCAACTAATTTTGGACAGTGCTAGAGGGAAGGTCATGCGGGACTGTGTACACGGGGCACACGTCAGTAGTTAATAACTGGTGTGAAGTTCACCCGAGAAAAAAAGACAATAACTCGGGATGATGCACCGATAACTTGTATGTTCACACGGGCGCGACAAGGGATCAAACACTCAGCCTATTTATTTCTCGTGTAAATAGATAATTTAGTGCCATTGATTATTTACTTTAAACATAATGCATTGACCTGTTATTGTAGAGGCGCACAAAAAGAAATGGATATTGTAGTCCCACAAAAGAAATGAATATAGTAGTCCGCTCCTTAAAAGTGTTACCTCATACTATTTCATAGCCTCCATTTCATAAATTGCGTACCCGTTGAATTCATATATGAATATTACCTATATTACTTCATAATAGAACCTTAAATCATCCAAGACTAATGAACTTGAATGCAAGACTAACAATGGTGCATGTAGATAATAGCTACATTGGTTGTTTGAAGAAACATCACTATAACTTTGGCATGCACAATTGAAAAGGATTATTTAGAAAAAAATGTGATATGAGAGTGTCCAATCTTTATAGCGTTGAATCGATATTGTATATTTGGCCACGATACGAAGTAGATATTGATTTATGTTCAAGCAATGCATGTCCACGATCGCTAGATAGTGATATGTGAATGAATTGTGCAATCTCTCTCACACGCATACATATCTCATTTCTCCGTGGACATCGAAATTACACACGCGCACTTCGTGTATTTCTCTCCCTCCATCAAGGTTAGAATTCGTCTTTCTACCCCGTCCTACAAGTCTCTCACACAGAAACACACACACACACACACACACACACACACTATCGAACATGCCCACCCCTTTAATTCCGCCCACCCACCGCCACTAATGTCTCAAAGTATAATTTTGTCTCTCAAATATATGCCTAAGGTTAACTCGGGTCCCGGAACCATATGAATACATACAATGGGATTCCAGCAGAGCACCTTTTGTTTTTAGATTTCGCTCCCTCTCTCTCTCTCACACACACACACGCGCGCGTGCATAGACATTGTTTATCTCTTCATTTTTTTCTGGCACTTGCATGCACACCGCTTGTTTATCTCCGTGATGCTTCAAGTATGCCTCGCACACATGCTATCTACCTATCCCTTAATATAGATATGTGTCACACAAACTCCTTCTCCCTATATCTAATTGTCACTGCCGCCCCCCCCCACACACACACACCCACACACACACACTTCCCGACACCGAAGGAGTAGGGTGACACCTTGATCTTGATACTAATCTATCTACTGGCTTCTCTCTCAAAGACAAACACACACGCACAGACACACACACTACCTGACACCGAAGGAGTATGGTGGCACCTCGATCTTGATAGTACTCTACCTACTGGCTTCTCTCTCAAACACACACACATACACACACACACTCACTAGTTGTGCCTCTATGCCTACCGCGCGCACACTCTCGATACGTCTTTCTTGGAGGAAATATGCCCTAGAGGCAATAATAAAGTTGTTATTTTATATTTCCTTATTCATGATAAATGTTTATTATTCATGCTAGAATTGTATTAACCGGAAACCTTAATACATGTGTGAGTACATAGACAAAACACTAAGTCCCTAGTGAGCCTCTACTTGACTAGCTCGTTGATCAAAGATGGTTAAGGTTTCCTAACCTTGGGCATGAGTTGTCATTTGATAACGGTATCACATAATTAGGAGAATGATGTGATGTACATGACCCACCTATTAGCTTAGCATATTGATTGTTCAGTTTTATTGTTATTGCTTTCTTCATGTCAAATACATATTCCTTCGACTCTGAGATTACGCAACTCCCGGATACCGGAGGAATGCCTTATGTGCTATCAAACGTCACAATGTAACTAGGTGATTATCAAAATGCTCTACAGGTATCTCCGAAGGTGTTTGTTGGGCTGGCATAGATCGAGATTACAATTTGTCACTCCGAGTATTGGAGAGGTATCTCTGGGCCCTCTCGGCAATGCACATCATAAGAGGCCTTGCAAGCAAAGTAACTAATGAGTTGTTACAAGATGATGTGTTACGGAACGAGTAAAGAGACTTGCTGGTAATGATATTGAACTAGGTATGAAGATACCAATGATCTAATCTGGGGCAAGTAACATACCGATGGACAAAGGGAATAACGTATGTTGTCATAACGGTTCGACCGATAAAGATCTTTGTAGAATATGTGGGAGCCAATATGAGCATCCAGGTTCCGCTATTGGTTATTGACCGGAGAGGTGTCTCGGTTATGTCTACATAGTTCTCGAACCCGTAGGGTCCGCACGCTTAACGTTTGATGATGATTTTGTATTATATGAGTTATATGATTTGGTGACCGAATGTTGTTTGGAGTCCCAGATGAGATCACGGACATGACAAGGAGTCTCAAAATGGTCGAGAGGTAAAGACTGATATGTAGGACGATAGTATTCGGACATCGGAAGTGTTCCGGAGGGTACCGAGTACATATCGGGTCACCCGAAGGGGTTTCGGGCACCCCCGACAAAAGATAAAAAGATATGGGCCTAATGGGCCAAGAGGGGAGAAGTAGCAGCCAACAGGGGCTGCTGTGCCCACCATATGGGCCGAACCAGAGGAGGAAGGAAAGAGGATAAGAGAGAAGGAAGGGGAGGGATTCGGCCTCCCCCTTCCTTCCCTCCTCCCTCCTCCTTCCTTCCCCCTCCAGGAATTATGGTAAGGGGGGGCGAATTGGACTTGGGCCCCAAGTAGGATTCCTCCTACTTGGGGCGCCCCAAGGTTGTCCCCCTCCCCCTCTGGTACGTCTCCAATGTATCTACTTTTCCTAA
Source organism: Triticum monococcum (assembly GCA_034509565.1). NCBI lineage: Eukaryota > Viridiplantae > Streptophyta > Magnoliopsida > Poales > Poaceae > Triticum > Triticum monococcum. The sequence continues at coordinate 354,943,385 of CM067845.1, read as the reverse complement.
CGCTTTTCTCTTATTTTGGACTCTAATTTGCATGATTTGAATGAAACTAATCATGGACTGACGCTATTTTCAGCAAAACTACCATGGTGTTGTTTTTGTGTAGAAACAAAAGTTCTCGAAATGGAATGAAACTTTGTGAGGATTTTTTATATCAATAATAAGAATTTCTGGAGCCAAAACCTGCAGGAGAGGGGCACCTAGGTGGGCACAACCCACCAGGGCGCGCCCCCCTCTCCTGGCGCGCCCAGGTGGGTTGTCCCCACCTCGTTGCCCCGCTGACGCTAAAACCAACTCTATATATTCCTATTTTCAGAGAAAAAAATCAGGGAGAACGAATTATCACGATCCACGAGACGGAGCCGCCGCCAAGCCCTGTTCTTCCTCGGGAGGGCAGATCTGGAGTCCGTTTGGGGCTCCGGAGAGGGGGATCTTCGTACTTCGTCATCACCAACCCTTCTCCATAGCCAATTCCACGATGTTCCCCACCAGGAGTGAGTAATTCCTTCGTAGGCTCGCTGGTCGGTGAGGAGTTGGATGAGATTCATCATGTAATCGAGTTAGTTTTGTTAGGGCTTGATCCCTAGCATCCATTATGATCTTAGATTGATGTTGCTATGACTTTGCCATGCTTAATGCTTGACACTTTGGGCCTGGGTGCCATGAGTTCAGATCTAAACCATTTATTTTATCATCATTATATCCATATTCTAGATCCGATCTTGTAAGTTATAGTCACCTACTACATGTTATGATCTCGCAACCCCGGAGTGACAACAACCGGGCCCACTCTTGATGATGATCGTAGTTTGATGAGTTCATGTATTCACTATGTGTTAATGCTTTGTTCCTGTTCAAAGGAGGCCTTAATATCCCTTAGTTTCCAATATGGACCCCGCTGCCACGGGAGGGTAGGACAAAAGATGTCATGCAAGTTCTTTTAATAAAGCACGTATGACTATTTACGGAATACATGCCTACATTATAATGATGAACTGGAGCTAGTGCCGTGTCGCCCTAGGTTATAACTGTCACATGATGAATATCATCCAACAAGTCACCGATCCAATGCCTACGAACTTTTCCATATTGTTTCTGCTAAGTTACTATTGCTATCATCACTGTTACACTTGCTACAAAATTACTGCTATCACTGTTACTGTTACTATTGCTGCTGTCACTACTATCAAAACTATCAAATTACTTTGCTACTAATCACTTTGCTGCAGATAATTAATCTCCAAGTGTGGTTGAATTGACAACTCAGCTGCTAATACCTTCAAATATTATTTGTCTCCCCTCGTGTCGAATCTATAAATTTGGGTTGAATACTCTACCCTCGAAAACTGTTGTGATCCCCTATACTTGTGGATTACCAAGACTTTTTTCTGGCGCTGTTGCCGGGGAGCATAGCTATATTTGTTGAGTCACTTGGTATTATTATAAATTTATCACTATGAAGAATCTGAAGGATCCTAAGACTAAGATATTTCCCTCAAGGACGAGGGGAGGTAAGGAACTGCCATCCAGTTCTGCTTTAGATTCACCTTCTATTATGAGTAAACTTGCAACACCACCACATGCTATTAACTCTGATATGTCGCAAGTTATTGATGATGCTACTTCTACTGTGAATGATACTTATGATGATGCTAGTACCTTGCTTGATAATGATGATGTGCCACTTGGTGAATTTCTTGATAAACAAATTGCTAGAGTAGTACAACATGATGTTGTTGAATCTGATGATGAGCTTGAAACTGAATCTTCTGAAACACCTGCTAGAACTAGCCTTCCTAGATATGAATTGCCTAAGATACCGGAAGGTTATGTTATGAGTGAAGAAGCAACTTGAGATATTCTTGCTTGCAATGATAGAGATGATCTAGAGAAATTACTATGCAAGTATAAAGAAAAATCTTTGAATGCTAGAATGAAATGTGATCCTAAGTTTGCTACTTCACCTATCTGTATTGCTGATAAGGATTATGAGTTCTCTCTCGACCCAGAGTAAATTACTTTGGTTGAATCTGTTCGTTTTCATGCTTATGAAACTGAAACTATTGTGGCACATCTTACTAAGTTGAATGACATAGCCACCCTTTTTACACATGATGGGAAAACTCGTTATTACTTTATTCTCAAATTATTTCCTTTCTCATTAAAGGGTGTTGCTAAAGCTTGGTACAATACTCTTGCTCCTGGTTGCGTGTGTAGTCCCCGGGATATGGTTTATTACTTCTCTGAAAAATATTTTCCTGCTCATATGAAACAAGCTGCCTTACAAGAAATATTTAACTTTGTGCAAACTAAAGAAGAGAGTCACCCACAAGCTTGGGGGAGGCTTTGCCAGTTACTTAATGCTTTGCCTGATCACCCTCTTAAGAAAAATGAAATACTTGATATCTTCTATAATGGACTGACCGATGCTTCTAGGGACTTCCTAGATAGTTGTGATGGTTGTGTTTTCAGGGAACAAACTGTTGGACAAGCTGAGGAATTATTGAATAACATATTGAAAAATTATGATGATTGGACTATTCCTAAACCACCGGCTAAACCCACTCCGAAGAAGAGGGGTATATTATATCTGAGTCCTGAAGATATGCAAGAGGCAAAGAAATCTATGAAGGAAAAAGGTATTAAAGCTGAGGGTGTTAAAATTTTACCTCCTATTAAAGAAATACATGGGCTTAATACACCACCACTGCCTAAGGTGGTAGAGGTAAATTCTCTTATGAAGTTTAATGATAATGAAAATCCTCACAATATGCATCCTAGTCAATGTCTTTATGAGTTTGAAAACTACATTAGAAAACAAGATCACTTCAATGCAAATGTTATGAAACAATTGAAATATAATTCTGATATGATTGCTCGCTTGAGTGACTTGTTATTTAGAATCTCAAATGATGTTAGAGGTGTTGGAAAACATGCTTCTATGGTTCAAAATCAATTAGATCAAGTTGCTAAATCTCAAAGAGAATTACTTGATGAAATGAATCATAATATGCATGACTTTGCTGTTAGAGTTGCAACTAGAGGAGGTAAAATGACTCAGGAACCACTTTATCCTAAGGGACACCCTAAAAGAATTGAACAAGATTCACAAAGAGCTAACATTAATGCACCTAGTTCTTCTAGAAAGAAAAAGAAAAAGAAGAATGATAGGTCTTCACATGCTCCTAGTGAATCTGAAATAGAAAAAACTCCTGACAATGATAATGAAGTTTCTATCTCAGATGCTGAAACTCAGTCTGGTAATGAACACTCACCTAGTGATAATGAAAAAGATAATGCTGATGTTTATGAAGATACTCAACCAAATAATAAAGAATCAGACAATGATGTTGAGATAGAACCACCTGTTGATCTTGATAACCCACAAGCGAAGAATAAAAGATATGACAAAAGAGACTTTGTTGCTAGAAAACACGGTAAAGAAAGAGAACCGTGGGTTCAAAAACCTATGCCTTTTCCACCCAAGTCAACTAAAAATAATGACGATGAAGAATTTGAACGCTTTGCTGAAATGCTGAGGCCAGTCTTTTTGCATACTCGCTTGACTGATATCTTGAAAATGCCGCCTTATGCAAAGTATATGGAAGACATCATCACAAATAAGAGAAAAATACCGGAAGCTGAAATCTCCACTATACTTGCTAATTATACTTTTAAAGATGGAGTACCTAAAAAACATGGAGATCCGGGAATTCCAACTATACCTTGCTTTATCAAAAAGAATTATGTGAAAGCTGCTTTGTGTGATTTAGGAGCTGGTGTTAGTGTTATGCCTTTCTCTTTATATAAAAGACTTGATTTGAATAAACTCACACCTACTGAAATATCTTTGCAAATGGCTGACAAATCAACTGCCATACCTATCGGTATTTGTGAGGATGTGCCTGTTGTTGCTAATGTTACTATTTTGACTGACTTTGTTATACTTGAGATGCCCGAGGACGACAACACGTCGATTATCCTTGGTAGACCCTTCTTGAATACTGCAGGGGCTGTTATTGATTGCAACAAAAGCAAGGTCACTTTTCATATCAATGGCAATGAGTATACGGTGCACTTTCCGAAGAAACAATTCCAAGTGGTTGGTATTAATGTTATTGAAAAATCTCCGACAATCACTATTGGAAGTTTTCAAATACCTCTACCTACTGTCAAAAAGAAATATGAAATGCTTATTGTTGGGGAAATGCATATCCCCATTGAGGTAATCTAGTGATTTATGAAAGTTCTTCAGTTTCATGCTAATCGAAAGTGGTTGTTAATAAGACTTGATCAACCTTATTAATGGATCAATTTTGAACGGTATGAAGTTGATGAATTTAGTAAGCACTACCTTCTGCCCCTACCTTTTGTTTTCTGTTTTTATTAGTTAAATAAAATAGAATGCCATGTTTTGTCTATTTTCTGAATTTCCCGTGCAATAAATAAAAAATTGACCCAAAAATAAAAGTTCTGAGAATGCCCTAGAAATTATACACGTTTTTTTCCGAATATTTGAGAATTTTTGGTGCAATAAACATCAGAGGGAGGTGCACCAGGTGGGCGCAACCCACCTGGGCATGCCAGCACCCCAGGCACGCCCTGGTGGGTTGTGGTCCCCACGTGGGCCCCCTCACTTACCTCTTCATCCCACACCATCACTTACCTCCAGAAAAAATCTACATTGCCTCTCTCCCGTGTTCTTGAGCTCAAACCCGTGGATTTCGATCTCTTTGCTCAAAGCTCCATTTCTGAAACTGTTTCGGGGGATTGTTGCTTGGTATGTGACTCACCGTTTGTCCAATTAGTTTTTGTTTTAGTGGTTTATATTTTGAATAATTAGTTACTCTTGGTGCTGCTATAGATGTGCTCGCATGTTAAATTCTTAGTGTTCTAAGTAGTTTGAATGCTTGTTGTGGCTTCTATGTATCCCTATGAATATTTGCTATAAATCTTACAAAGTTTTGTTGACAAATTTTTGTCACTCCAAAATTTTTATTTTCAGAAAATTGTACTCGGACATGATGAACCTATTTTGAAGGAGTTCTTCGAGGAGACGATCCTCGGGGTCATCTTCTAATGATAGTTCTACTCGCCGGTCTTATGTTGAACCATGTGAAAGTTCCACGCGAGATGCCGCCACCAAAACATGCTTATGGCCTTGCGATGAGTATATGGTACGTGTGGGCATTAAGGAGGAATTTGAGCAATATGTTCACAATGCTGGTCTCGGTCCCTACCTTTCGGATAAGTGTGAACAACACCAACTTCCCACTGAATCATTTGTCAAAGGATTTAAATATTTTCCACGTGAGTCTAGGTTGTCGTTTATGATCTATGATAATCCTTTTACCATATCACCAGAAACTTTTGCTTATCATTGTAAGCTTCCATTTTGGGGTTCGCTTGACAAACCACCAAAGGCTGAGTTTGAAACATTCTTAACGAGCCTTTGTTATGATGAAAGGAGGGGAGTGACTCAAGGTAGAATAAAGAGCATTCATTTTCCCGCAATTCAGTACTTTGCGTTATTTAACGGGAAATGCACAGTAGGCAAGCAAGACTGTAGCACGCTTTGTGCTCCAGGCTTGAGCCTCATGCGTAATGCTCTCACTGGCGAAAGGGATTATAGCCTTGCGGCCATCGTTGCACGCAGACTTCAACACAACGCTAACAGCGGCTGGTTGTATGATGGAATTTATGCCATGCGTTTAGCACAAGGGCTGGGTGCTTCACATCTGCCCTTTGATCCTATTCTACCCACACAATATTTAGATTTTAACAACTTAAAAGACCATAAGATTCTCAAGGGAAAGGCTGATAACTTCAGTTATAGTCTTTTGTTTAACCAAACATCTCCCGTGCAAACATATTTTCCTGCGCCTACTCTTTTTGATTATCACAGCAAGGGAAGATATTTTGTTCTTGAGAGAGAGGCCTGAGCTCACAACGCAGAAGTAGAGGCAGCACGGCGGGCCGAGGCATCCGCACCTAGAGCCTCCGTGAGCGACCACGCCGACTACTACCCTCCAGGCTGCTGATCGACTACCAAGTTAGGCCAAAAGCCTAAGCTTGGGGGAGTACGTGTTCCCACTAACTTTACATTCATGTTCACTTATTCCATTTGTCGGTGCTCACACTTCTTCATTGTATCATCCATGCTTATATTTATTTTCTTGCTTTCTTCTTGTGTGTTTGAAAAACTTTACAAAAAACCAAAAAAATTAGTTATAGCTAGTTTACTTTCTATGCATGCTTAGGAGTAACACTAAAAAGAAAACCCAAAAATATTTCCTTGTTCTTCTTTTTCTTGTTGGTAGCTTTCCCGTGTAAATAGTTTTTCTCATTTTTGCTTTTCACTTATTTGCTTGTTCAAGAAAACTAAAAACTCCAAAAATATTTCAGTGTGTTTCTTTGAATTTCTTTTCTTCTTATTTGAGTTTTACCGAGGAGAAGACCACGATGAAAATGTTGAGTGGCTCTCATTTGAACAATTGTTAAACTAATAAAGAGCACATTTTACCTTGTCTTCTCCTGTTGAATAAAATGTTTTGCAGATTCCAGCTTAGTCCATGGCACTCTTGCACTATTATTATTTTCACATCGCTCGCTCATGCAAGTGAAAGGCAATAATGACGATATTTGATGAACTGGCCATGGCAGAGAGAAACTGGTATGAACTCGACTTGTTTTTTTTGTGCAAATATGTTTAACCTAGTACCCATGATTCAACCCATTATGATTAAACATGTTTGCAATGACAATTAGAGATTATAGTTTCTCATGCCATGCATAAGTAGCTGAGAGTTGATAATATGGTATCCTCCTCTGAATGTTCAAGTGGCTTGACTTGGTACATGTTCATGCATGTAGTTGAATCAAAACCAACATATCCTCTATAATATTTATGTTCATGGTGATCATATCCTACTCATGCTAGTGTCCAATGTTACATATGCATAATGCATGGTTATGATCGTTGTTGCTCTCTAGTTGGACGCTTGTTAATCTAAATTGCTAGCCTTCGCCTGTACTAAGTGGGGATTCTGTTTGTACATCAAAAACCTTGAACCCAAAATTATTCCAGATGAGTCCATCATATTCACCTATATGTGGTATTACCCTACCGTCCTAAGTAAATTTGCATGTGCCACCTCTAAAAAACTTCTAAAAAATTATCCGTTTTGTGTGCCTAGATCGTTCATGGAACGACAGGAGGTTGTCACAGCCTGATTTTTGGCCTTTTCTTTTTCTTTTGTTTTTCTGAGTTTTTTTCTTGAGTTTTCTTTTTCTGTGGCTTTGTGGTCTGGAAACGGAAGAAGATGACCTTTTCTTTGCTTCTAGAGTGGCTTGTCAACCTCAAATCCTTCCCTAGACCTTTCCATTTTCATCCCAGCCCAAATCCCAATATTCTTTTTATTGGGAATATTCCTTTTCTATTAAAGGAATGACCCTAATTGCCCTAGGTTGTGAAGCAACCTATATTTATGTCACTCCTAAAAATCCCAAATAATTCTCATAAATTTTTTGGGTCATATCTTCCTCAAATGTGGGAAAATATTTCATTTGACATGTTTATCATCATGCTCAAATAATTCTTTTCCTATTCTACCCTAAATGGGAGATTGTGAAGCAAGTGCCATTTATCTTTGCCCAATTGATTCCAAACATCTTGGAAACCTTTTCATGTCCAAATAATTGCATCATGACAAATTTCAACTTAAATTGCCTAGTAAATATTCGTGAGCAATTTGTTCAAAGTTCCTGTCTGAGGGAATTGGTTGTGAAGGAAGTACTAGCTAGGTTAATTCAATTGAGTTGAATTTTTGCATGCTCTTTTATATCATCAAATAAAAGCTCTCCACAATATTTGAGCTCATGCAATGCATCCATGTGAGCTGAGCATCAATTATTTGGTTCTGTCCAAATTTTTAGTTAGTGAAGCAAGTATATTTTATCTTGCTCCATTATGTGTGAAACTTTTCCTAGGCCTTCTCCTACCCATTTAACCTATCTCCATCAAATTTGGGCATATTTTGTTTAGCCATTTTCCCTTAGGAATTTTCCTAAAATTTTGTCCAGAGAGGTGCTGTATGAAGGAAGTGCCATTTTGGTTTGGCCAAATGGCATGAAATTTTTACAGCACTCTCATATGCCCAAATCACCATGCCTTGCCAAATTTCAGCTCAAGTGGCTTCTTCATTTGAGTGCATCATCATGATCTTCATTCTGGACCGGATTACTTAGTTGTAAAGCAACTATATTAATTGGTGGTCCAAATCCCTTCAAACTTTCCAAGATCATAGTCCTTCCTATTCTAATCATTCCAGACAACACCATTTGATCAAGTCCATGTTGATCACCAGTGCTCATCCAAAACTGATACAACAAACTTCAGACGATCCCTCATTCATCTCCTTGGCTCCTTTTGTCGATCCATCAACTCCTCCGGCCTCTATTATGCAGGGACTAGTCATTAGACAGCTCGCTGCAGCCTCTCGCATCCCCTCCTTGCCAGTCACAGTGATGACCATCGTTTTGGCATGGCGTTTCTCGCGCTCTAGCACCTCTGTCTTCTTCTCCCTCGCCGCGCGCTTGTCCCCCCGTCGCCTAGCTATGTCCAGCGTGTTCCCCGCGTTGTCACCGTCCCTCTAGAGCGCTTGCCCCCTCCATCTTCTTCCTCGATGAGCCGTCCCCGTCGCCAAACAATGAGCGTCTAAGGGCGCACAGTGCCGACAAGGCTTTAATGGCGTCCTGGCTGCTTCTTCCCCATGCCCCTCGACCTCATCTACCCTGTGAGATTCTCCTTGTTGCTCCTCGTTGCTATCCGTTGAGCTCGCTGGCGTGCACACGCGTACCCGGACGTGCCCGAGCGACAGACACGCGTCCATGGCCACGACCTCGACGCCGCGGCTATTTAAGCCCCTCCCCTCGCCTCCCAACCGCACCAGCAGCTCCCCCTCACTCCCAGACCCCTCCCTAGCTAGTCTCCCGAGCCCCGGAGCCCTTCCTCGCCGCGGTAGGCCGCCATATGGCCGCCGCACGGCCTCGACTAAATCCGACCGAACCAAGCCCCCCTCCTTTCTGACCTCACCAGAAGATCACCCGAAGTACAACGGTCCTCCCCATGCCCTCACCCACTCCTCCGGAGGCCTGTGGCCGCGAGCCCAGCTCCACCTGAAGCCCTCCGCCGCCGCTTCTGGTGCCCTGCTCCTTCCCGCCCTCCTCGACGTTCGTGCCCTTCGGGGACGGGTTCGCCTCGGTCTCCTCTACGCGTGGGTGGTCCGGGAGCTCCGAACGATGGCCGGAGCCGCCCAGGAGCCTCGCCGGAGCGTGTCGTTCCTCCCCTGCATCGGGCGCGACTGGGAGGAAGAAGGCATTGACCCCAGCCAGGCGGGCCCCAGCCCCACGGACCCCACCCGTCGGCCTCCGACGCGTTGACCCGGCGGCCACCGTGGATAAGTGACGGGCCCCACTGCCCGTGGGACCCGCACGTCAACGTCACGCGAACCGACCCCGCCTCTGCCTAGTCACGTAAATGGAAGCGTATTCGCAGGAATACGTTTTCGTTTCCCGTTAGCGTATTCTCCCTTGATATATACTAAAATGCGTTTCCCTTCCGGAAAGCGTATTTCCTTTAACTTCAGCTCAAAGTACATTTTCCTTTTCAGAAAACGTACTCAGCCGAAGGCGCTTTCAGTTTTTGCCTCCAAGAACTTGTTTGTTGAAGTTTTATTCACAGATTGGTCCCTGGTGTTCAACACCTCATGACTCCACAACCGTAACTCCGATTTAGGTGATTCCAAAGCCCACTTATTCGTCTTGTCGAGCCCGAACTTTTGGTATCATTTTCACTATGGTTTGACGTACTGGAAAAGACCATTTTGCCCTTGCCCCTAATCAGCCCCCTCCGAGAGCGAATCCTTTCCGGCGATTCTTTCTGCGATCTTTTCGCACTTCTCCCCGAAGCCTTCTTCATACCTAGGCAAGCCACAACCACCATCTTCATGATAGCCATGAAGAAGCACTGGTTTCCAACTTGAATCTTTAATAACGGTTTGATTGTTTTGCTACTGCTGTCGGTATTTCGGTCATGCTTATGGATCGGTGTTTACCGTCATGCTATGTTTTCTTGAACTCTGTTATTATGTTCTTCATGCTAGTCTTACTTTAATATTGGCAATGTTTGGTAGTAGTACATGTTGGTGATGGTCTTCGGTGCATGACTATCATCTGTTCCGAGTACCGCCGTTATGCATATTTCTTTGCATCTAGTTGATTAAATACTTGCATGGTAGTTTTATCGTTATGTTATTGCATGGTATTTATTAATGATGCTAGTGGTCATGTCATGCAATGGGTAGTGTGCTAGTTGTGATATTCATGCTCGTCAGTATGCCATGCTCATCTGGATAAATGGTTAAATGTTGTTGTTATGCTCATTGTTTGTGATGCACCTCCATGCTTATGTTTGATATCATATTCATGCATTGTAGTTGCATCCTGTTATGTTTGTCATGGCTCAGCATATTGCATTCAAGTTTAATCGGATTAAATTGAACTTGAACAACTGTTGGCTAAGTCATGGTGTCACCATATCGATCTGACAAGTGCAACCACGCTTACCCTATGGGGGGTCCTAACCGGGTCTATTGTCATGCCTCTCACCGGTGCCTCCCGCGAGGGAAGGTTATGCACGGACGCTACCCTGATCAGGTAGGACGGCATAATCGTTGTGTGCCAGTTGTTGAGTATGGCTGCTTGTCCCCGTTTGGGACCGTTTTGCCACGACGGTGGCCTGGTGCCTTTATAGGAACCGGGCCACCCAGGACTTATCCCAAAGGGGAGTTGGTCGGAGTGGGCGGGAGGGTGTCATGGCAGTAGGACGGTTTTGTCGGAATGCTTTGGTCCACCCGAATGGGAGTGCGAGGCCAGGGTTTCGTGGTATGGGTATAGTGTGCTAACCTCTGCAGAGTGTGTGTGTGTTTAATCTATCAATAGCCGTGCCCGCGGATATGGGTCCGGTTCGTAGTTGGTCGCACTATGGGTCAATAGTAATAATAATAATTTGCTTAATAACAACCCTGGTTCGATGATGAAAGAAGTTGGTTGATATTTATGTGATCGTGAGAGGATCACTGTAGTATCTTGAATACTGACTTGTTGGATACTTGTGGTGTTATGCGAGAGTCAAGGGTAAAGGTCAAGCTCCTTGTGGTCATGAATGATTACTGAGGTATTGTTAATACCAAGCTTGATTGGATCATGAGATGATCGTCTGATGTCCGTGATGGTAAGTTTGTGCATGTGATGGTTACGATGTAACCCGAGCAGAGTAAGTTGGAGCATGATAGTATCATCATGTTGCATGCTATTCTCATTATGTTCATATGTTTATGCCATGCTCGTATTGTTCTAACTGTATCATCTTGTTCATGCTATGATTGATTTGATAGTATCATGTTAAACCTGGTTAACCTGTAATTGCCATGCTATTGTTTGTCTTGATTGCTTTGGTTGCTGTGAGCTTGCAAGTACATTCAATGTACTGACCTGGCGTGTCATGCCAGTTTGCAGGTCATGCCGGATTTGATTGCTTGTTTTCCGTGGATCCCTTGTTTGCGCGCTAGGATAAGCGTTCCAGCCAGAGTCCCTGCGGAGTGGAGTTCATCACCGTCGTCGCTATTCTGCTACCAGTAGTCATTCCGCTACATCGTGTTGTTCTGCTGCTTGCATGGAGCAACCGTGGTAGGCGTAGTGTCGCCATGCCGATGTAATCCCCTTGTACGCAATATAGCTTACAATAAAGAGCTGGTTTGTTCTATGCTAAGTAGTGTCGTATTCCAGAAGACTTCTCCTCGATCTCTGGGTTGGAATACGGGGCTTTCCGGTTTTTCTGAGCCGGGGTGCCACAGGCTTGGTATCAGAGGAGGTCTGGCTGTAGGATGCCCTAACCCGCGTGAACGTTAGAATGTGGTAGTATAGAGCATGCATATAGATTATTATCTTGTCGCTAACAGTTAATCTTGTGAGTGTAGGTGGTATCGGTTTCGATCCACTACCTGCACCCTCCTTCTTTGCATGCCTGCTCTTCGGTGTTTGGCGTCATCTCTGTCCCAGCAGAGTGATGCCCTAGTACCAAGTGTTCCAGACACCATTTGCAGGAGTTATGCTCCGGTATCGCATCGATATCTTCCCGCCACCCACCCGTATTATTTTGGTGATAGGCATGCTTCTATCCCGAATCGTGCCTTCCATCTCGCCATTCTGGCAACCCTTCTGATCTTTGCTATTAGAAAAAGGGCAATGCCAGCAAGCCCAGTCTTCCACCGCTACCTTATCCAGTCATCCAATTCTCTGGACGTGTATGATTCCCATTCGTACACTTGATGATGATGTGGTTGTACCCTCAGTGTTCGACCCCATGATCCCCAAGTCCATCCTTGCCTCTGTATCTATCCAGATCCAACCGATGTTCACCCAGCTTGGTGTAGCCTTGGTTACACCAACTCCTTCCACATGTAGATTCACTTTCGTGCACACCGTCACAGCATAATTGACCGCAATACCGGGGTTTCCATGAAATTTGTGTGCTTAGGTGTGCATGCATATTATTGTGTGAGTAGCAATAATATGCGATGTTGCTTGATTATTTATATTATTGGTATGCTTGTGTGTTTGTTTTGTTGTTTTCGTCGTTTCTTTTGCTTCTTTCTTTGGGCCTTCGGTGTGCCATTATTTTCCCCTCATTAAAGTTGCTCGTCAACCACCACCAGACCTGAAGAATCAGTAAGGAATTCAAATATTTGGAAGCTCAGATAAACGGAGTGAAGTTATTAGTAGACTACAGTGAAATTTGGAATATCTTGTTTGAATGCAAAAGGAATCCTGGATGGACAATCAGTATCATGTTTGCATTAGCATGCACTCCTTACAATAATACGGATAATCAGGTTTGCCTTAGTGTGCACTCTTCATGTCAGAAATGATCAGATCAACAAGAAGATAAGCTATGTGCAAGACCAATAGTGCAATTTCAGTCAAAGATATGGTTCAGATACAAGGTTTGATTCTTCAAGGAGGAGGATTTGGAAACATGATAGGCCTGGAAGAAAGCACGGATGTGCCACATACTGAGAAAGGGGGATGGTCTAGCAATTCCTATTTCAACACAAAACCCAGTCTTCCTCAGCAAGATACTCTCGATGGTTTTTAGCATAAGCCATCCAATCGTCCTCAGTACGGCACTAGTGCAAGATAGTACATTGTGAATTGACAGCAGATGTCAGAATCAGATCTGCAACAGTTGGTCAGAAGCAAGAATCGGTCAGAACACAAGCCTGCCTTGGGAATCAGTTTCTCAGATATATGTGAAGGAAGCCAGATATACACTTCAGTGTGACAATGGACTATGAAGATTGACGACAACACTGAGCTTTGTACAAGTACCGGTGAACCTGGAATATGATCCTGATGAGCCCTTGTCTTCTTTTCTCTGGTAACGACACCATGCCTATGTTCTGAGCCGTTTTTGGTCGTCCAGGGTGGATGCTGACTTTATATTTCTCTATTCAACAACTGTCACGAGTTATGAGCTACTTTCCGGCCGTCTCATACAGCTGTTGAGTTTCTTTTTGTGATAGTAGCCCTATAGCTGCTTTTGGCTATTTTACGGAGCTGCCACTTTTTTTATCGACCCGGTCTCATGCTTTGAGCTGCTTTTCAGCCGTCCTGAGCCGTGGTTGAGTTATCTCAGTAATGTCCCAGATCTGAGTTGTAAAGACCTTTCTGGTGGCTACTGATTTATTTGTTGTTTTCTTGCAAGGGTTCGGATGATCATTTCCCTACGGTCAGAACTTGAGAGGTGATGAACCTACCATTCCAATGATGCTACCATGTTAGGAGATGAGGATAAAAGTACGCCTGTCAGAATATTGCACCCGACAGTATCTATGGTCACACAAAGAAGCAATAAGACCAAGCTCTTTCAGCCAAGGATTCAGACAAAGAAAGCAGTAATGAAGGAGGAAGACTGATAATTTTTCCATGACCCACATGGTGCAGATACCCCGGATAGTCTAAGTCAGTATCGACCGCCATGGATATTCACTTAAGGGGTCTACTCAATTTTGAACCACTGTCAGTCATGGATGAGGATATTATCAGATAAGGTCATACCCCGTATGCTGGCCACGACAGGCGACATTCAAATATTTGGTAGGAATCTGAGACTCAAGACAGTGGAGCCAGTCAGCTGGATTCAGAAATTCATGTGATAAGTCAGAATCTGTCGAGAAAGCGGTTATGCCTCACCTCACTGTTCGGAACCTGAAGGACCTGCAGTTATGTGGAGGAACCCAATGCAAGGAGTTAGAGCTTGGGTGTGCATCAAGAAAAATCTGATCACCAATTCATGGACAATTTTCAGTACAGACACAGCAATCGGAAACCAGTCTCGAATTTGTGAGACAGGCATATATTTCAGTCATGGTAATCTCAGATAAGTCAGCAGATATGAAAAGAATTGGAGCCAATATAAGCATGAAAATGTGAGATAAGCTCTGTCACGATATGGATACAGTGAAGCAAACTACCCCAGAACCAGTCAGGCAAGTCAGATGAAGAATTTGATGGCAACAATCAATAAAGGAAAAAGGATACCCGAGTTGGGAACGGTTTCCTTAAGGCGGTATATTCATACTTGTTCCCTGAGCAACCAAATCTCGAGGACAAGATTTCTTTAAGGGGGGAAGGTTTGTCACAGCCTGATTTTTGGCCCTTTCTTTTTCTTTTGTTTTTCTGAGATTTTTTGCTTGAGTTTCCTTTTTCTATGGCTTTGTGGTCTGGAAACGGAAGAAGATGACCTCTTCTTTGCTTCGAGAGTGGCTTTTCAACCTCAAATACTTCCCTAGACCTTTCCATTTTCATCCTAGCCCAAATCCCAGTATTCTTTTTATTGGTAATATTCCTTTTCTATTAAAGGAATGACCCTAATTGCCCTAGGTTGTGAAGCAACCAATATTTCTGTCACTCCTAAAATTCCTAAATAATTCTCATAAATTGTTTGGGTCATATATTCCTCAAATGTGGCAAAATATTTCATTTTACATGTTTATTATCATGCTCAAATAATTCTTTTCCTATTCTACCCTAAATGGCAGATTGTGAAGCAAGTGCCATTTATCTTTGCCCAATTGACTCCAAACTTCTTGGACACCTTTTAATGTCCAAATAATTGCGTCATGATAAATTTCAACATAAATTGCCTAGTAAATATTCCATATCAATTTTTTCAAAGTTCATGTATGAGGGAATTGGTTGTGAAGGAAGTACTAGCTAGGTTAATCCAATTGAGTTTAATTTTTTCATGGTCTTTCATATCATCAAATAAAAGCTCTCCACAGGATTTGAGCTCATGCAATGCATCCATGTGACCTGAGCATCAATTCTTTGGTTCTTTCCAAATGTTCAGTTAGTGAAGCAAGTATATTTTATCTTGGTCCATTATGTCTGAAACTTTTCCTAGGCCTTCTCCTACCCATTTAACCTATCTCCACCAAATTTGGGCATATTGTATTTAGCCATTTTGCCTTAGGAATTTTCCTAAAATTCTGTCTAGAGAGGTGCTGTATGAAGGAAGTACCATTTTGGTTTGGCCAAAAGGCATAGATTTTTTTACAGCACTCTCGTATGCCCAAATCACCCTGCCTTGCCAAATTTCAGCTCAAGTGGATTCTCTATTTGAGTGCATCATCATGATCTTCATTCTGGACCAGATTACTTAGTTGTAAAGCAACTATATTAATTAGTGGTCCAAATCCCACCAAACTTTCCAAGACCGTAGTCCTTCCTATCCTAATCATTCCAGACAGCACCATTTGACCCAATAAAATCCCTGTTGATCACCAGTGCTCATCCAAAACTGTTACAACAAACTTCAGACAATCCCTCATTCATCTCCTTGGCTCCTTTTGTCGATTCATCAACTCCCTTGGCCTCTATTATGCAGGGACTAGTCATTAGACAGCTCGCTGCAGCCTCTTGCGTCCCCTCCTTGCCGGTCACAGTGGTGACCACCGTTTTGGCATGGCGTTTCTCACGCTCTAGCACCTCTGTCTTGTTCTCCCTCTGTAGGATCGAAAGTATGTCTAGAGGGGGGGTGATTAGACTACTTGACCAAATAAAAACTTAGCCTTTTCCCAATTTTAGTTCTTGGCAGATTTTAGCTATCTTAGAGCAAGTCAAGCAATCATCACACAATTCAAGCAAGCATGCAAAGAGTTTATTGGCAGCGGAAAGTAAAGCATGCAACTTGCAAGAATGTAAAGGGAAGGGTTTGGAGGATTCAAACGCAATTGGAGACACGGATGTTTTCCCGTGGTTCGGATAGGTGGTGCTATCCTACATCCACGTTGATGGAGACTTCATCCCACAGAGGGTAACGGTTGCGCGAGTCCACGGAGGGCTCCACCCACGAAGGGTCCACGAAGAAGCAACCTTGTCTATTCCACCATGGCCATCGCCCATGAAGGACTTGCCTCACTAGCGATAGATCTTCACGAAGTAGGCGATCTCCTTGCCCTTACAAACTCCTTGGTTCAACTCCAGAATCTTGTCGGAGGCTCCCAAGTGACACCTAGCCAATCTAGGAGACACCACTCTCCAAGAAGTAACAAATGGTGTGTTGATGATGAACTCCTTGCTCCTGTGCTTCAAATGATAGTCTCCCCAACACTCAACTCTCTCTCATAGGATTTGGATCTGGTGGAAAGAAGATTTGAGTGGAAAGCAACTTGAGGAAGGCTAGAGATCAAGATTCATATGGTAGGAATGGAATATCTTGGTCTCAACACATGAGTAGGTGGTTCTTTCTCAGAACATATGAGTAGGAATGGTGTATGTGTTCTGATGGCTCTCTCTTTGAATGAAGAGGTGGTGGAGGGGTATATATAGCCTCCACACAAAATCCAACCGTTACACACAATCTATCAATCTCGGTGGGACCGAATCAGAAAACCCGGTCTGACCAAAATAGTAAACCTAGTGACCGTTAGGAATTTCGGTGGGACTGAGATGCAACTCGGTAGGACCGATTCGGTTAGGGTTTGGGCATAACGTAATCTCGGTGAGACCGATCGCACAAACTCGATGAGACCGAGTTCGGCAATTAGCTAACCAGAGAGTTGGTCAGGCAAACTCGGTGGGACCGACTTGCTCTTTCGGTGAGATCGAAAAGTTACAAGAAGGAAACATAGAGTTTAGCTTGCATTCTCGGTGGGACCGATTCGCTCTTTCGGTGAGACCGAAAAGTTACGAAAGGGAAACAGAGAGTTTGCAAGCCCATCTCGGTGAGACCGAGATCCTTATCGGTAGGACCAAATTGCTAGGGTTTGGCAGTGGCAAATGACAAGTGAAACTCGGTGGCGCCGGATTGACAGAATCGGTATGACCGAGTTTGGCTTAGGGTTTAGGTCATTTGTGGATATGGAAAGGTGGTTGAGGATTTTGGAGCATATCACTAAGCACATAAAGCAAGAGGCTCATTAAGCAACACCTCATCCCTCCTTGATAGTATTGGCTTTTCCTAAAGACTCAATGTGATCTTGGATCACTAAAATATAAAATGAAGAGTCTTGAACTTTTGAGCTTGAGCCAATTCTTTGTTCTTAGCATTTTGAGGGTTCCACTTTCACATCCATGCCATGCCAATCATTGAGCTTTCCTGAAATAATCATCTTGGAATAGCATTAGCTCAATGAGCTATATGTTGTTATGAATTACCAAAACCACCTAGGGATAGTTGCACTTTCAATCTCCCCCTTTTTGGTAATTGATGACAACATATAGATCAAAGCTTTGACAAATAATAATAATCATGAAATACATCGTCGCTTTGAGAAGTATGTGATAAGTAAGAGCTCCCCCTAAATTTGTGCATATTTTAAAATTTGCTTTGGACTGCAAATGCACAAGGAGTTAGAATCATGGGTTACTCTTCCATGTCACATACATCTTGGTGGAGCGCTAAAAAATGATAAGATTCAAATACATGCACTCATCACCAAGAATAGTGAATGATCACAAACGATAGATAGAATGATAATATTTAACAAGCATTAAGCAACCATTAAGTGTAGCTTATGATCAAACACTTGATCATCGATGTCTCACGAACATAAGGACGTAGTATCTCACACACACAAGCAAACAAAGTTCGAAAAACCACCAAATAAAACAAGAGAGAATAAAAGCAACACTCTCTCTCAAAGCCTATGATCTATACATTTTCTCCCCCTTTGGCAACAAGTTACCAAAAAGTTCCTAGAAAATGCATAGTGCTAAGTCGACGCTCAGGCTTGATATTCAGGTGGTGGTGGAGTCTGGAGCACGCCAAGGACGAAGCCTTCAGTAGATGTGGTAGGAGTTGAGGCTGTGGTGGATGCTGGAGCTGGTGGAACGGAGGCTGTAGCTGGTGCAGACATTGTAGCTCTAGTGTCAGCAACTGGCAGTGCAGACGACCTCGGACCTCGTGGCACCCTCGCAAAAGTATCAGTCGTGGTCCTGCCTCTCCTCTCATTCATGTCCTCCTGAAGCTGCTCCACGGCGGTCTGTATCTCAGTCACCTTGATGTCCATGTCATAGAACCTCTGTTCCATGATCCTCTCTAGGCTCGCCTGGTTTTGAGTCAGGGTGGCAAGTCCTTGCTCAGTACGCAGGGTGGACGCTATCAGGTAACCGAGTTGCTCTTGCTTGGTCTTCAAGAAGTAATCAGATGCCTCCGCTTGAGTAGGCATCCTGGCAGCTTTCTCCTTCTTCGCCTTCTCCTTCTCAGCTTGTGCATGGGCAGATGAGGGTTCATTCTCAGTCATAACCACTTGGTTATCCTCAAAATCTGGACGGATGGGCAGGTGTTCCTTATCCAATAAATACACGCCCGTGCCCATCTTGGAGTTGATGAGCTCCTGAATCTGTGGGGCATACCCACAACTCCTCTTCTGGTCTGCAGCTGTCCTCTTGATTGTTTCCACAATGAGACTCATGACCTTGAATTTCTGAGGCACGTCAAAAACATGAAGCAAGTTAATCGCGTGACCTCTGATCATCTTGTGATCTCCAGATTTGGGCAAAAGGGTGTGCCTAAGGATCCAGTTGATCGTAGGCAATCCTGAGAGCAGATAGTGCACTGACCCAAACTTGAACGTGTCGAGCGCTTCATTCGGGATCTCCTTGTACATGTTGGACATGGAGTTGTGATCCATCTTTTTCTTGGCATAAATGTCCAAGTCATCAGCTTGCTCCTCTGGGGCATTGATCAACTTCGCCCATTCTTCAACAGTGGATTGGTACCTTGTACCCTTTGACATCCATGTGATCCTGCCATCCGGATAAAAGTGTGCTGTGGAGTAGAATTGCATGATCAGCTCCTTGTTCCACTTTGTGAGCTTCTGCCCAACAAAGTCTGCAACTCCACACGCACTAAAGCTGTCAAAGACACCGGGGTAGTACTCTTCATTGTCCTTGATGTAGGTCCAGTCGACCCATCTTATGTCACACACGATTGGCTTCTTGTCAAGCAAAACAGTCTCATAGAAATCTTGCTGCTCCTTGGTATGAAATCTGTAATCCACGGCAGTCCTTCTCCTAGAAGCATACGGATCTGCTTCTCTCCATTTCCTCAGCCCTGAATCTCTCCTGAGCTTCATATCCTCAGCCACAGGATGAGCATCGTTGTGGTCTGGGATCTTGGGCTTGAGCTTCCGGCTTGAGCTTCCTAAGGACACTCTCTTCCTCTTCTTCGATAGCTTCAGGCACTGGGGCCTTGTTCTTTTCTGCAGCTGGGATGCTTCGTGTGTTTCTCTTTGGTGCACTCTTAGGCTTAGATGCAGCCTTAGGTGCTTCCTTGGGCTTGGATGCAGCCGTTCCTGACCTTATAGCATCTCCCAGGAGTTTGGCTGCCTTGGGTGCTGGTGCAGCAACCTCTTCTTCTTCCTCCTCCTCATCTACCATGATGGAGGCCTTCCCAAGCATTCTGGCCACAGTCTTCTTCACCCTCTCTTTTCTTTTCTTGCCCTCAGCAGCAATGGGCTCAATGGGTGCAGGCTTCATAGTTGAAGCCCTAGCCTTTGACATGGGCTGCCTGCCTGCTGGCCTTTTGATTTTCAGCCCTGGCTTTGTGCCTGCTGCTGGCTCAGCTCTCTTTGATGTGGCCTCTTCCTCTGCCACATAGTCTTCATCCTCAGAATCAGACGTTCTCTTCTTCCTTTGACGTGTGGCAGCCTTAGGAAGATTACTGGGGGTGCTCCTGCTGCCATCATCAGAAGAACTTGAGGGGCTAGTGCCCTCACTCATCACAACTTGCTGCTCAGACACATTCTGGCTGTCACTTTGATCAGACATGTTGCAAACTGACTGCTGACCCTGTGAATAGATTATGGATAAGATAGAGTGGATGAGCATCACAAAAAAGCAGAGATTTTTGCAAAAGATTAATTCAAAAACTTAGTTTTAGTTTTCCACAGAAAGCATCTCGGATCTACCGATTTTCAAACTCGGTGACACCAAAGCAGTTTTGGCACCAGAACTGGTGAACTCGGTCAGACTGAGTCACAGTTCGGTGGCACCGAGACTGCTAGGGTTTCACAGAATTCCAAAATCGGTCGCACCGATAAGTTATTCTCGGTCAGACCGAGTTTCACTTGTGCAATGGCAAAAGCCAGATCGGTGGGACCGAGTTTTTCAACTCGGTGGGTCCGAGATGGTTTCGGCGGAAACCTAACCCTAAAATTTTCGAATTAAACCTAATCTACGAGATCATTGACTGGATAGGAGTGTTTCAATCATGGCAAGAATCATGATGATCACAATGTGCTAGGAATCGGAGTGGAGAATAGCACAAAGATCGAGTCCATACCCTAGTTCGGCGGAGACTCGCTACGGCGGCAACGGCGGGGCAGAATTCCGTTGACGGCGGCGGAGACCAGCGACTGGAGGCTGCTGGCGGCGAGAAGACGATCCGGAGACCACGAAGGCAGAGCAGGCTATCGCGCGGGCGAAGAGGTTTCGGAGAAATTTCCAAAATTTTGCCCGTCACTATATATAGCCCGACCCTGTCGGTGTGACCGAGTGGAACAACTCGGTGGCACCGAGATGCAAAACTGTGTGCAGTTATTGCAACTTGGTGTGACCGAAAAGTTCAAATCGGTTGCACCGAGATCGAAAACCTAGAACAACTTAATGAACTCGGTAGGACCGAAAATGGAGTATCGGTCAGACCGAGATTCATAAAGAGGTTTTGGAAGTTTAAGTCTATGACGAATCGGGGACTCCGAGCGCTCCTCACACAGAGTGGTTCGAATCTGACTTGATCAAGTTTTGTGATGCAGCATGAATAGAGTTTGAGACGAGAAAAGCATAGATAGCTAGAGGAGGTTCTTAGGCATTCTTGTCCATCCACTTGGCAAAAGAAGAAAGCCAAACAATCAAAACAACAAGTGGATGTCCTCGAATGAGTAAAATATGCAACCAACATGCTCACACAATAAGATGGCAAATGAAATATGTGGCAAAGCAAGCACAACCAATTCTAGCATCTATCAAGAAATTTGCGATGACTAGGTCATCTATATATGAGTATATTGACTTAGGAGTGAAGTGAGAACACTTGATCATAGGTCATACTCATCGTTTAAGCTCAAGTGGGGTTACCACTTTTACATAAAGCATTGTTGTATTCACATCTTTAGAGTTGCTTTAGCTCAAGTCTTAGAGTAAAGCTCCCCCTAGATGTGATATCCCCCCTAAGAGGGATGAACTAACCTTGGGTTTTGTCGATGATGACTTCATGTAGATGTTGAAGATGTGGATGCTCAATGTTGATGTAGATCACTTGGAGCTATCCATTTGAGTGAATTGCACTTTCAATACCTACACGGGTTAGTCCCACAAGGAACAAACAAGGATATCCATAGACATAGAGTGCTGCACACACAAGATGATGTCCATGAAAACTTTAGGTTACCTTGTCCCTTGTCTTACCAACAAGAGGGTTTGTGACTCCTTGAACTAGTGCATGATGTGGAAGTTGATTGCACTTGTTCTTGCCAAAATGATAAGAGTGAAGTATGTTGGCGGAGTCACCCTCAAGAACTCTCTAGTTCTTCTTCTTTTGGATCCACACCATCTTGATGGGAATCCTTGGAGTTGTAGTCGTACTTGATGTAGTGGAACTTGAAGTAGTCTTGGGAATCCACTTGACTAAGGTTTTAGGAGCTTCTTCAAATGCATCAATCTCCTCTTGAAGCTTGTCCTTGCCTTTTTGCTTGTAGTCTTGTGGTGGAAGATCATCTTGAGCTTGTGTCCCCTTGAAAGAAGTGTCATACTTCTCTTGTGGAGGAACAAACTTTGTCTTGGGGTATTGATCTTCTTCCCATTCAACTCCATTGGCATTGAACTTTCGTTCAAAACCAACACCTTGATTCTTCCGGTGCATTCCTTGCTTGCGCACAATTTCCTCGAATTGCTTACTTCTGGCAAGGCTCTTGTAAACACATTTCTCTATAATTCCCTTCAATAAGCTATTTTCTTGCTCAAGTGTAACTTGGCTAAGAGAATCATTAGTGGAATCAAGAGAACTACTAGAAGCAACAATATTGGATTTAGCATGATCATTGTTACTACTAGAGGAAGAATCTTTCTTATTCTTGTTACTAGTCTTGACTTGAGGCATGTAGGTGGATAAAAGTAAACGCTTGGCAATGTGAGAAGAACTTTTCTTGCGGAGATCATCATTGATTCCTTTTAAGAACTCATGCTCCTGCTCAAGATTAAGCTTTTCAAAGCGTAGTTTCTCATGAGCTCTTAAAAGTTCTCGATGATCTTCGAAGATAGTTTCATGGGCTAACTTAAGAGTGTTTAGTTCTTTAGTTAGAGCCTCAATCTTCTCCTTATCATTGTCATTCGTTTTAGCATGATAGATTGATATTTCACCATAATATTCTTCACTAGAGTTGTCAACAAGCAAATCATCATCACCTAACAAGTCATCTTCATCACTATTAAAGTCAACATACTCGGGGTGTGTTACCTTAGGACCTTTGGCCATGAAGCATCTTCCAATTCCTTCATTTGGTGAGTCAAATATGTCGTAGGAGTTGGTTGACACAAGTGCTAGACCGACAACACCTTCATCTTGAGTATCTTCGGAGTTGGAGTGATAACTTCTCTCGGAGTGGCTGTCGGAGTCGGAGCCGGATACCCATTCACCAACATGAGCTTGATGTCTTCGTTTTGTATAGCTCCTTGATGATTTTTCCTTCCTTTCCGAATCCTTGCTTCTCCGTGAGTATCTTCGTTCATAACGATCATCTCTACTCCTTCTCTCTCTTGGTGGAGATTCTTTGCTTCTTCTTTTTGGAGAATCTTCTCTACTCTTGTAGGGAGCCGTACACTCATTGGAATAGTGTCCGGGTCTTCCACAATTATAGCAGTTTCGCTCTCGACTAGAAGATCTTTTGTCATTGTAGGACCTTGACTTGAAGCTTCTATCTTTGTTTCTACTCTTGTAGAACTTGTTGAAGTTCTTCACCATTAAGCTCAATTCTTCATTGAAGTTTTGTTTCTCACTTGATGATGTGGGGACTTCACATGACGCTTTGTAGGCACCACTTGATTTATTGTGAAGTTCCTCTTTATCCTTGAGTGACATCTCATGAGCAACAATCCTTCCAATTACTTCCGTTGGCTTGAGATCTTTGTAGTTGGGCATCATTTGGATAATGTGCACACGGTATCATATTTCCCATCCAAGGCTCTTCGGATCTTCTTGATGATGAATCTATCGGTCATCTCTTCACTTCCTAAGCCGGCAATCTCATTTGTGATGAGAGCAAGCCTAGAGTACATTTCAGCGACACCTTCACCATCCTTCATCTTGAACTTGTCAAGTTGACTTTGGAGCACATCCAACTTGGATTCCTTGACGGAGTTGGTACCTTCGTGCATATCAATCAAAGTATCCCAAATTTTCTTTGCATTCTCAAGGCGGCTGATTTTGTTGAATTCTTCGGGGCATAATCCATTGAAGAGAATATCACAAGCTTGAGCATTGTATTGCAACATCTTCAACTCATCCGCGGTAGCTTCACGGTTTGGTTCCCTCCCATCAAAGAACTCACCTTTCAAGCCAACACAAACAATAGCCCATACGGCGGGGTTATGTCCAAGAATATGCATTTTCATTTTATGCTTCCAACTAGCAAAATTAGTACGATCAAAGTAAGGACCTCTACGGTGATAGTTTCCCTCGCTAGACGCAATACTCTCCTAGGTTGTGAAACCAAGTCTATGACCACCAAAAGCTATGGAGATCAAGCCAAATGGAGACCAAAGCTCTGATACCACTTGTAGGATCGAAAGTATGTCTAGAGGGGGGGTGATTAGACTACTTGACCAAATAAAAACTTAGCCTTTTCCCAATTTTAGTTCTTGGCAGATTTTAGCTATCTTAGAGCAAGTCAAGCAATCATCACACAATTCAAGCAAGCATGCAAAGAGTTTATTGGCAGCGGAAAGTAAAGCATGCAACTTGCAAGAATGTAAAGGGAAGGGTTTGGAGGATTCAAACGCAATTGGAGACACGGATGTTTTCCCGTGGTTCGGATAGATGGTGCTATCCTACATCCACGTTGATGGAGACTTCAACCCACGGAGGGTAACGGTTGCGTGAGTCCACGGAGGGCTCCACCCACGAAGGGTCCACGAAGAAGCAACATTGTCTATTCCACCATGGCCATCACACACGAAGGACTTGCCTCACTAGCGGTAGATCTTCACAAAGTAGGCGATCTCCTTGCCCTTACAAACTCCTTGGTTCAACTCCACAATCTTGTCGGAGGCTCCCAAGTGACACCTAGCCAATCCAGGAGACACCACTCTCCAAGAAGTAACAAATGGTGTGTTGATGATGAACTCCTTGCTCTTGTGCTTCAAATGATAGTCTCCCCAACACTCAACTCTCTCTCATAGGATTTGGATCTGGTGGAAAGAAGATTTGAGTGTAAAGCAACTTGGGGAAGGCTAGAGATCAAGATTCATATGGTAGGAATGGAATATCTTGGTCTCAACACATGAGTAGGTGGTTCTTTCTCAGAACATATGAGTAGGAATGGTGTATGTGTTTTGATGGCTCTCTCTTCGAATGAAGAGGTGGTGGAGGGGTATATATAGCCTCCACACAAAATCCAACCGTTACACACAATCTACCAATCTCGGTGGGACCGAATCAGAAAACTCGGTCTGACCGAAATAGTAAACCTAGTGACCGTTAGGAATTTCGGTGGGACTAAGATGCAACTCGGTAGGACCGATTCGGTTAGGATTTGGGCATAACGTAATCTTGGTGAGACCGATCGCACAAACTCGATGAGACCGAGTTCAGTAATTAGCTAACCAGAGAGTTGGTTAGGCAAACTCGGTGGGACCGACTTGCTCTTTTGGTGAGACCGAAAAGTTACAAGAAGGAAACATAGAGTTTACCTTGCATTCTCGGTGGGACCGATTCGCTCTTTCGGTGAGACCGAAAAGTTACGAAAGGGAAACAGAGAATTTGCAAGCCCATCTCGGTGAGACCGAGATCCTTATCGGTAGGACCGAATTGCTAGGGTTTGGCAGTGTCAAATGACAAGTGAAACTCGGTGGCGCCGGATTGACAGAATCGATATGACCGAGTTTGGCTTAGGGTTTAGGTCATTTGTGGATATGGAAAGGTGGTTGAGGATTTTGGAGCATATCACTAAGCACATAAAGCAAGAGGCTCATTAAGCAACACCTCATCCCTCCTTGATAGTATTGGCTTTTCCTAAAGACTCAATGTGATCTTGGATCACTAAAATATAAAATGAAGAGTCTTGAACTTTTGAGCTTGAGCAAATTCTTTGTCCTTAGCATTTTGAGGGTTCCACTTTCACATCCATGCCATGCCAATCATTGAGCTTTCCTGAAATAATCATCTTGGAATAGCATTAGCTCAATGAGCTATATGTTGTTATGAATTACCAAAACCACCTAGGGATAGTTGCACTTTCACCCTCGCTGCACGCTTGTCCCCCCATCGCCTAGCTAAGTCAAGCGTGTTCCCCGCGTTGTCGTTGTCCCTCTGGAGCGCTTGCCCCCTCCATCCTCTTCCCCGGTGAGCCATCCCCATCACCGAACAGTGAGCGTCCACGGGCGCACAGTGCTGGCAAGGCTTTAATGGCGCTCTCGCAGCTTCTTCCACGTGCCCCTCGACCTCATCTACCCCGTGAGCTTCTCCTTGTTGCTCCTCGTCGCCGTCCGTCGAGCTCGCTAGCGTACACATGTGTACACGGACGTGCCTGAGCCGTGGACACGCGTCCATGGCCACGGCGTCGACACCGCGGCTATTTAAGCCCCTCCCCTCGCCTCCCGACAACACCAGCAGCTCCCCCTCACTCCCAGACCCCTCCCTAGCTAGTCTCCCGAGCCCCTCCTCGCCGCAGTAGCCCACCATGGCCGTCGGGCGGGGCCCATCCCCGCGGACCCCACCTGTCGGCCTCCGATGCGTTGACTCGGCGGCCGACGTGGATAAGTGACGGGCCCACTTCCCATGGGACCCGCACATCAGCGTCACGCGAGCCGACCCCGCCTCTGCCTAGTCACGTAAGTGGAAGCGTATTCGCAGGAATACGTTTCCGTTTCCGGAAAGCGTGTTCTCCCTTCTTATAACCTAGAATGCGCTTTCCCTTCCGGAAAGCTTATTTCCTTTAACTTCAGCTCAGAATACGTTTTCCTTTTCAGAAAACGTACTCAGCTGAAGGCGCTTTCAGTTTTTGCCTCCGGGGACTTGTTTGTTGAAGTTTTATTCACAAATTGGTCCCTGGTGTTCAACACCTCATAACTCCGCAACCGTAACTCCGAGTTAGGTGATTCCAAAGCACACTTCTTCGTCTTGTTGAGCCCGAACTTTTGGTATTATTTTCACTATGGTTTGACATACTGTGAACGACCATTTTGCCCTTGCCCCTAATCAGCCTCCTCCGAGAGCGAACCCTTTCCAGCGATTCCTTCTGCAATCTTTCCACACTTCTCCCCGGAGCCTTCTTCATACCCAGGCAAGCCACAACCACCATTTGCATGATAGCCATGCAGAAGCATTGGTCTCCAACTTGAATCTTTAATAACAGTTTGATTGTTTTGCTACTACTGTCGGTATTTCGGTCATGCTTATGGACCGGTGTTTACCGTCATGCTATGTTTTCTTGAACTCTGTTATTATGTTCTTCATGCTAGTATTAGTTTAATATTGGCAATGTTTGGTAGTAGTACATATTGGTGATGGTCTTCGGTGCATGACTATCGTTTGTTCCGAGTACCGCTGTTATGCATGTTTCTTTGCATCCAGTTGATTAAATACTTGCATGGTAGTTTTATCATTATGTTATTGCATGGTATTTATTATTGATGCTAGTGGTCATGTCATGCAATGGGTAGTGTGCTAGTTGTGATATTCATGCTCGTCAGTATGCCATGCTCATCTGGATAAATGGTTAAATGTTGTTGTTATGCTCATTGTTTGTGATGCACCTCCATTCTTATGTTTGATATCATGTTCATGCATTGTAGTTGCATCCCATTATGTTTGTCATGGCTCAGCATATTGCATTCAACTTTAATCGGATTAAATTGAACTTGAACAATCGTTGGCTGAGTCATGGTGTCACCATATCGATCTGACAAGTGCAACCACGCTTACCCTATGGGGGGGTCCTAACTGGGTCTATTGTCATGCCTCTCACCGGTGCCTCCCGCGAGGGAAGGTTATGTGTGGGCGCTACCCTAATCAGGTAGGACGACATAAGCCTTGTGTGCCCGTTATTGAGTATGGATCCTTGTCTCCATTTGGGGCCGTTTTGCCACGACGGTGGCCGTTGGTGCCTTTGGTAGGCACGGGGCCACCCAGGACTTAGCCCAAAGGGGAGTTGGTTGGAGTGGCCAGGAGGGTGTTGAAGGAAATATGCCCTAGAGGCAATAATAAAGTTATTATTTATTTCCTTGTATCATCATAAATGTTTATTATTCATGCTAGAATTGTATTAACCGGAAACATAATACATGTGTGAATACATAGACAAACAGAGTGTCTCTAGTATGCCTGTACTTGACTTGCTCGTTGATCAAAGATGGTTATGTTTCCTAACCATAGACATGAGTTGTTATTTGGTTAATGGGATCACATCATTAGGAGAATGATGTGATTGACTTGACCCATTCCATTAGCTTAGCACTTGATTGTTTAGTTTGTTGCTATTGCTTTCTTCAAAAGTTATATATGTTCCTATGACTATGAGATTATGCAACTCCCGTTTACCGGAGGAACACTTTGTGTGCTACCAAACGTCACAACGTAATTGGGTGATTATAAAGGTGCTCTACAGGTGTCTCCGAAGGTATTTGTTGGGTTGGCGTATTTCGAGATTAGGATTTGTCACTCCGATTGTCGGAGAGGTATCTCTTGGCCCTCTCGGTAATGCACATCACTCAAGCCTTGCAAGCATTGCAAATAATAAGTTCGTTGCGGGATGATGTATTACGGAACGAGTAAAGAGACTTGCTGGTAACGAGATTGAACTAGGTATTGAGATACCGACGATCGAATCTCGGGAAAGTAACACACCGATGACAAAGGGAACAACGTATATTGTTATGCGGTCTGACCGATAAAGATCTTCGTAGAATATGTAGGAGCCAATATGAGCATCCAAGTTCCTCTATTGGTTATTGACCGGAGACGTGTCTCGGTCATGTCTACATAGTTCTCAAACCCGTAGGGTCCGCACGCTTAAAGTTGGGTGACAATCGTAATTAGGGTTTTTGCGTTTTGATGTACCGAAGGTTGTTCGGTGTCCCGGATGTGATCACGGACATGACGAGGAGTCTCGAAATGGTCTACACATAAAGATTGATATATTGGAAGCCTATATATGGATATCGGAAATGTTCCGGGTGAAATCGGGATTTTACTGGAGTACTGGGGGTTACCGGAACCCTCCCGGGGGTTATTGGGCCTACATGGGCCCTAAGGGAGAAGAGGAGGGCCGGCCAGGGCAGGCCGCACCCCCGCTCCCCACCTAGTCCGAATAGGACAAGGAAGGGGGGGCCCTTTCCTCTTTCTCCCTTCCCCCTTCCTTTTCCAACAAGGCAAGAGGGGGAGTCCTACTCCCGGTAGGAGTAGGACTCCTCCAGGCACACCCCTTGGGCCGGCCGCACCTCCCCCTCTCCCTCCTTTATATATGGGGGCAAGGGGGCACCCCATGACACACAAGTTGATCTTCGTGATCGTTCCTTAGCCGTGTGCGGTGCCCCCTTCCACCATATTCCACCTCGGTCATATCGTAGCGGCGCTTAGGCGAAGCCCTGCGTCGGTATAACATCATCACCGTCATCACGCCGTCGTGCTGACGAAACTCTCCCTCAACACTTTGCTGGATCGGAGCTCGAGGGACGTCACCGAGTTGAACGTGTGCAGAACTCGGAGGTGCCGTACGTTTGGTACTTGGATCGGTTGGATCGGGAAGACGTACGACTACTTCCTATATGTTGTGTCAACGCTTCCGTTGCCGGTCTACGAGGGTACGTGGACAACACTGTCCCCTCTCGTTGCTATGCATCACCATGATCTTGCGTGTGCGTAGGATTTTTTTTGAAATTACTACGTTCCCCAACAATGGCATCCGAGCCTAGGTTTTATGCATTGATGTTATGCACGAGTAGAACACAAGTGAGTTGTGGGCGATATAAGTCATACTGCTTACCAGCATTTCATACTTTGGTTCGGCGGTATTGTTGGATGAAGCGGCCCAGACCGACATTATGCGTACGCTTACGCGAGACTGGTTCTACCGACGTGCTTTGCACACAGGTGGCTGGCGGGTGTCAGTTTCTCCAACTTTAGTTGAACCAAGTGTGGCTACGCCCGGTCCTTGCGAAGGTTAAAACAGCACCAACTTGACAAACTATCGTTGTGGTTTTGATGCGTAGGTAAGAACGGTTCTTGCTAAGCCCATAGCAGCCACGTAAAACTTGCAACAACAAAGTAGAGGACATCTAACTTGTTTTTGCAGGGCATGTTGTGATGTGATATGTGAAGGAAATATGCCCTAGAGGCAATAATAAAGTTATTATTTATTTCCTTATATCATGATAAATGTTTATTATTCATGCTAGAATTGTATTATCCGGAAACATAATACTTGTGTGAATACATAGACAAATTAAACGTCACTAGTGTGCCTCTACTTGACTAGCTCGTTAATCAAAGATGGTTATGTTTCCTAACCATAGACATGTGTTTTCATTTGATTAACAGGATCACATCATTAGGAGAATGATGTGATTGACATGACCCAGTCCATTAGCTTAGCACCCGATCGTTTAGTATGTTGCTATTGCTTTCTTCATGACTTATACATGTTCATATGACTATAAGATTATGCAAGTCCTGTTTGCCGGAGGAACACTTTGTGTGCTACCAAATGTCATAACGTAACTGGGTGATTATAAAGGAGCTCTAAAGGTGTCTCCAAGGGTACATGTTGGGTTGGCGTATCTCGAGATTAGGATTTGTCACTCCAATTGTCGGAGAGGTATCTCTGGGCCCTCTCGATAATGCACATCACATAAGCCTTGCAAGCATTGCAACTAATGAGTTAGTTGCGAGATGATGTATTACGAAACAAGTAAAGAGACTTGCTAGTAACGAGATTGAACTAGGTATTGAGATACCGACGATCGAATCTCGGGCAAGTAACATACCGACGACAAAGGGAACAACGTATGTTGTTATGCGGTCTGACCGATAAAGATCTTCGTAGAATATGTAGGAGCTAATATGAGCATCCAGGTTCCGCTATTGGTTATTGACCGGAGACATGTCTCGGTCATGTCTACATTGTTCTCGATCCCGTAGGTCCGCACGCTTAACATTACGATGACAGTTTCATTATGAGTTTATATATTTTGATGTACTGAAGTTTGTTCGGAGTCCCGGATGTGATCACGGACATGACGAGGAGTCTCGAAATGGTCGAGACATAAAGATTGATATATTGGAAGCCTATGTTTGGACATCGGAAGTGTTCCGGGTGAAATTGGCATTTTACCGGAGTACCGGGAGGTTACCGGAACCCCTCGGTAACCTAATGGGCCTTAATGGGCCTAGTGGAGGAAGAGGAGAGGAGGCCTAGGGGCTGCCGCATGCCCCTTCCCCCCAAGTCCAAATTGGACAAGGAGGGGGGCGGCGCCCCCCTTTCCTTTCTTCCCTCTCCTCCTTCCCCCAAGTCCTAATCCAACTAGGGAAAGGGGGGAGTCCTACTCCCGGTAGGAGTGGGACTCCTCCTGCGCGCCTCCTCCTAGGGCCGGCCGCACCCGCCCTTGCTCCTTTATATACGGGGGCAGGGGGCACCTCTAGACACACAAGTTGATCTTCAAGATCGTTCTCTTAGCCGTGTGCGGTGCCCCCCTCCACCATAGTCCTCGATAATATTGTAGTGGTGCTTAGGCAAAGCCCTGCGACAGTAGAACATCAAGATCGTCACCACACCGTCGTGCTGACAGAACTCTTCCCCGACACTTTGCTGGATCGGAGTCCGGGGATCGTCATCGAGCTGAACGTGTGCTAGAACTCGGAGGTGTTGTAGTTTCGGTGCTTGCTCGGTCGGGCCGTGAAGACGTACAACTACATCAACCGCGTTGTCATAACGCTTCCGCTATCGGTCTACGAGGGTACGTAGACAACACTCTCCCCTCTCTTTGCTATACATCACCATGATCTTGCGTGTGCGTAGGAAATTTTTTGAAATTACTACGTTCCCCAACAGTGGCATCCGAGCCTAGGTTTTATGTGTTGATGTTATATGCACGAGTAGAACAAAAGTGAGTTGTGGGCGATATAAGTCATACTGCTTACCAGCATGTCATACTTTGGTTCGGCGGTATTGTTGGATGAAGCGGCCCGGACCGACATTACGCGTACGCTTACGCAAGACTGGTTCTACTGACGTGCTTTGCACACAGGTGGCTGGCGGGTGTCAGTTTCTCCAACTTTAGTTGAACCAAGTGTGGCTACGCCCGGTCCTTGCGAAGGTTAAAACAACACCAACTTGACAAACTATCGTTCTGGTTTTGATGCGTAGGTAAGATTTGTTCTTGCTTAAGCCCGTAGCAGCCACGTAAAACTTGCAACAACAAAGTAGAGGACGTCTAACTTGTTTTTGCAAGGCATGTTGTGATGTGATATGGTCAAGACATGATGCTAAATTTTATTGTATGAGATGATCATGTTTTGTAAGCGAGTTATCGGCAACTGGCAGGAGCCATATGGTTATCGCTTTATTGTATGCAATGCAATTGCGCTGTAATGCTTTACTTTATCACTAAGCGGTAGTGACAGTCGTGGAAGCATAAGATTGGCGAGACGACAACGATGCTACGATGGTGATCAAGGTGTCGCGCCGGTGACGATGGTGATCATGACGGTGCTTCGAAGATGGAGATCACAAGCACAAGATGATGATGGCCATATCATATCACTTATATTGATTGCATGTGATGTTTATCTTTTATGCATCTTATCTTGCTTTGATTGACGGTAGCATTTTAAGATGATCTCTCACTAATTATCAAGAAGTGTTCTCCCTGAGTATGCACCATTGCGAAAGTTCTTCATGCTGAGACACCACGTGATGATCGGGTGTGATAGGCTCTACGTTCAAATACAACGGGTGCAAAACAGTTGCACACGCGGAATACTCAGGTTATACTTGATGAGCCAAGCATATACAGATATGGCCTCGGAACACGGAGACCGAAAGGTCGAGCGTGAATCATATAGTAGATATGATCAACATAGTGATGTTCACCAATGAAACTACTCCATCTCACATGATGATCGGACATGGTTTAGTTGATTTGGATCACGTGATCACTTAGAGGATTAGAGGGATGTCTATCTAAGTGGGAGTTCTTTAGTAATATGATTAATTGAACTTAAATTTATCATGAACTTAGTACCTGATAGTATCTTGCTTGTTTATGTTTGATTGTAGGTAGATGGCCCGTGCTGTTGTTCCGTTGAATTTTAATGCGTTCCTTGAGAAAGCAAAGTTGAAATATGATGGTAGCAATTACACGGACTGGGTTCGTAACTTGAGGATTATCCTCATTGCTGCACAGAATAATTACATCCTGGAAGCACCCCTAGGTGCCAGGGCTGCTGCTGGAGCAACACCAGATGTTATGAACGTCTGGCAGAGCAAAGCTGATGACTACTTGATAGTTCAGTGTGCCATGCTTTACGGCTTAGAATCGGGACTTCAACGACGTTTTGAATGTCATGGAGCATATGAGATGTTCCAGGAGTTGAAGTTAATATTTCAAGCAAATGCCCAGATTGAGAGATATGAAGTCTCCAATAAGTTCTATAGCTGCAAGATGGAGGAGAACAGTTCTGTCAGTGAGCATATACTCAAAATGTCTGGGTATAATAATCACTTGATTCAATTGGGAGTTAATCTTCCAGATGATTGTGTCATTGACAGAATTCTCCAATCACTTCCACCTAGCTACAAGAGCTTCGTGATGAACTATAATATGCAAGGGATGAATAAGACAATTCCCGAGCTCTTCGCAATGCTGAAAGCTGCGGAGGTAGAAATCAAAAAGGAGCATCAAGTGTTGATGGTCAACAAGACCACTAGTTTCAAGAAAAAGGGCAAAGGGAAGAAGAAGGGGAACTTCAAAAAGAACAGCAAGCAAGTTGCTGCTCAGGAGAAGAAACCCAAATCTGGACCTAAGCCTGAAACTGAGTGCTTCTACTGCAAGCAGACTGGTCACTGGAAGCGGAACTGCCCCAAGTATTTGGCGGATAAGAAGGATGGCAAGGTGAACAAAGGTATATGTGATATACATGTTATTGATGTGTACCTTACTAATGCTCGCAGTAGCACCTGGGTATTTGATACTGGTTCTGTTGCTAATATTTGCAACTCAAAACAGGGACTACGGATTAAGCGAAGATTGGCTAAGGACGAGGTGACGATGCGCGTGGGAAATGGTTCCAAAGTCGATGTGATCGCGGTCGGCACGCTACCTCTACATCTACCTTCGGAATTAGTATTAGACCTAAATAATTGTTATTTGGTGCCAGTGTTAAGCATGAACATTATATCTGGATCTTGTTTGATGCGAGCCGGTTATTCATTTAAATCAGAGAATAATGGTTGTTCTATTTATATGAGTAATATCTTTTATGGTCATGCACCCTTGAAGAGTGGTCTATTCTTATCAAATCTCAATAGTAGTGACACACATATTCATAATGTTGAAGCCAAAAGATGCAGAGTTGATAATGATAGTGCAACTTATTTGTGGCACTGCCGTTTAGGTCATATCGGTGTAAAGCGCATGAAGAAACTCCATACTGATGGACTTTTGGAACAACTTGATTATGAATCACTTAGTACTTGCGAACCGTGCCTTATGGGCAAGATGACCAAAACACCGTTCTCCGGTACTATGAAGAGACCAACAGATTTGTTGGAAATCATACATACAGATGTATGTGGCCCAATGAATGTTGAGGCTCGTGGCGGATATCGTTATTTTCTCACCTTCACAGATGACTTAAGCAGATATGGGTATATCTACTCAATGAAACATAAATCTGAAACATTTGAAAAGTTCAAAGAATTTCAGAGTGAAGTTGAAAATCATCGTAACAAGAAAATAAAATCCCTACGATCTGATCGTGGAGGAGAATATTTGAGTTACCAGTTCGGTGTACATTTGAAACAATGCGGAATAGTTTCGTAACTCACGCCACCCGGAACACCACAGGGTAATGGTGTGTCCAAACGTCGTAATCGTACTTTACTAGATATGGTGCGATCTATGATGTCTCTTACTGATTTACCGCTATCGTTTTGGGGTTATGCTTTAGAGACGGCCGCATTCACGTTAAATAGGGCACCATCAAAATCCGTTGAGACGACGCCTTATGAACTGTGGTTTGGCAAGAAACCAAAGTTGTCGTTTCTGAAAGTTTGGGGCTGCGATGCTTATGTGAAAAAGCTTCAACCTGATAAGCTCGAACCCAAATCGGAGAAATGTGTCTTCATAGGATATCCAAAGGAAACTATTGGATACACCTTCTATCACAGATCCGAAGGCAAGACTTTTGTTGCTAAAATCGGAAACTTTCTAGAGAAGGAGTTTCTCTCGAAAGAAGTGAGTGGGAGGAAAGTAGAACATGATGAGGTAACTGTACCTGCTCCCTTATTGGAAAGTAGTACATCACAGAAACCAGTTTCTGTGACACCTACACTAATTAGTGAGGAAGCTAATGATAATGAGCATGAAACTTCAGAACAAGATACTACTGAACCTCGTAGAACAACCAGAGTAAGATCCACACCAGAGTGGTACGGTAATCCTGTTCTGGAAGTCATGCTACTAGATCATGATGTACCTACGAACTATGGAGAAGCGATGGTGAGCCCAGATTCCGCAAAATGGCTTGAAGCCATGAAATCTGAGATGGGATCCATGTATGAGAACAAAGTGTGGACTTTGGTTGACTTGCCCAATGATAGGCAAGCAATTGAGAATAAATGGATCTTCAAGAAGAAGACTGACGCTGACGGTAATGTTACTGTCTACAAAGCTCGACTTGTCGCAAAAGGTTTTCGACAAGTTTAAGGGATTGACTATGATGAGACCTTCTCACCCGTAGTGATGCTTAAGTCTGTCCGAATCATGTTAGCAATTGCCACATTTTATGATTATGAAATTTGGCAGATGGATGTCAAAACTGCATTCCTGAATGGATTTCTGGAAGAAGAGTTGTATATGATGCAACCAGAAGGTTTTGTCGATCCAAAGGCAGCTGACAAAGTGTGCAAGCTCCAACGATCCATTTATGGACTGGTGCAAGCCTCTCGGAGTTGGAATAAACACTTTGATAATGTGATCAAAGCATTTGGTTTTGTACAGACTTTTGGAGAAGCCTGTATTTATAAGAAAGTGAGTGGGAGCTCTGTAGCATTTCTGATATTATATGTAGATGACATATTACTAATCGGAAATGATATAGAATTTCCGGGTAGCATAAAGGGATACTTGAATAAGAGTTTTTCAATGAAAGACCTTGATGAAGCTGCTTACATATTGGGCATTAAGATCTATAGAGATAGATCAAGACGCTTAATTAGACTTTCACAAAGCACATACCTTGACAAAGTTTTGAAGAAGTTCAAAATGGATCAAGCAAAGAAAGGATTCTTGCCTGTGTTACAAGGTGTGAAATTGAGTAAGACTCAATGCCCGACCACTGCAGAAGATAGAGAGAAAATGAAAGATGTTCCCTTCCCTATGCTTCAGCCATAGGCTCTATCATGTATGCAATGCTGTGTACCAGACCTGATGTATGTCTTGCTATAAGTCTAGCAGGGAGGTACCAAAGTAATCCAGGAGTGGATCACTGGACAGCGGTCAATAACATCCTGGAATACCTGAAAAGGACTAAGGATATGTTTCCCGTATATGGAGGTGACAAAGAGCTCATCGTAAATGGTTACGTTGATGCAAGCTTTGACACTGATCCGGACGATTCTAAATCGCAAACCGGATACGTGTTTACATTAAACGGTGGAGCTGTCAGTTGGTGCAGTTCTAAACAAAGCGTTGTGGCGGGATCTACATGTGAAGCAGAGTACATAGCTGCTTCGGAAGCAGCAAACGAAGGAGTCTGGACGAAGGAGTTCATATCCGATCTAGGTGTCATACCTAGTGCATCGGGTCCAATGAAAATCTTTTGTGACAATACTGGTGCAATTGCCTTGGCAAAGGAATCCAGATTTCACAAGAGAACCAAGCACATCAAGAGACGCTTCAATTTCATCCGGGATCTAGTCCATGTGGGAGACATAGAGATTTGCAAGATACATACGGATCTGAATGTAGCAGACCCGTTGACTAAGCCTCTTCCACGAGCAAAACATGATTAGCACCAAAGCTCCATGGGTGTTAGAATCATTACTGTGTAATCTAGATTATTGACTCTAGTGCAAGTGGGAGACTGAAGGAAATATGCCTAGAGGCAATAATAAAGTTATTATTTATTTCCTTATATCATGATAAATGTTTATTATTCATGCTAGAATTGTATTATCCGGAAACATAATACCTGTGTGAATACATAGACAAACTAAACGTCACTAGTGTGCCTCTACTTGACTAGCTCGTTAATCAAAGATGGTTATGTTTCCTAACCATAGACATGAGTTGTTATTTGGTTAACGGGATCACATCATTAGGAGAATGATGTGACTGACTTGACCCATTCCATTAGCTTAGCACTTGATCGTTTAGTTTTTTGCTATTGCTTTCTTCATAACTTATATATGTTCCTATGACTATGAGATTATGCAACTCCCGTTTACAGGAGGAACACTTTGTGTGCTACCAAATGTCACAACGTAACTTGGTGATTATAAAGGTGCTCTACAGGTGTCTCCGAAGGTATTTGTTGGGTTGGCGTATTTCGAGATTAGGATTTGTCACTCCGATTATCGGAGAGGTATCTCTGGGCCCTCTCGGTAATGCACATCACTCAAGCCTTGCAAGCATTGCAACTGATAAGTTAGTTGCGGGATGATGTATTACGTAACGAGTAAAGAGACTTGCCAGTAACGAGATTGAACTAGGTATTGAGATATCAACGATCGAATCTCGGGCAAGTAACATACCGATGACAAAGGGAACAACGTATATTGTTATGCTATCTGACCGATAAAGATCTTCGTAGAATATGTAGGAGCCAATATGAGCATCAAGGTTCCGCTATTGGTTATGGACCGGAGACGTGTCTCGGTCATGTCTACATAGTTCTCGAACTCGTAGGGTCCGCACGCTTAAAGTTCGGTGACGATCGTAATTAGGGTTTTTGTGTTTTGATGTACCGAAGGTTGTTCGGTGTCCCAGATGTGATCACGGACATGACGAGGAGTCTCGAAATGGTCGACACATAAAGATTGATATATTGGAAGCCTATATTTGGATATCGGAAACGTTTCAGGTGAAATCTGGATTTTACCAGAGTACCGGGGGGGGGGGGGGGGTTACCAGAACCACCCCAGGGGTTATTGGGCCTACATGGGCCCTAAGGGAGAAGAGGAGGGCCGGCTAGGGCAGGCCGCGCGCCCCCTCCCCACCTAGTCCGAATAGGACAAGGAAGGGGGGGCGGCGCCCCCCCTTCCTCTTTCTCCCTTCCCCCTTCCTTTTCCCACAAGGCAAGAGGGGGGAGTCCTACTCCCGGTGGGAGTAGGACTCCTCTAGGCGCACCCCTTGGTCCAGACGCACCTCCCCCACTCCCTCCTTTATATACAGGGGCAAGGGGGCACCCCATGACACACAAGTTGATCTTCATGATCGTTCCTTAGCCGTGTGCGGTGCCCCGTTCCACCATATTCCACCTCGGTCATATCGTAGCGGTGCTTAGGCGAAGCCCTGCGTCGGTAGAACATCATCACCGTCATCACGCCGTCGTGCTGACGAAACTCTCCCTCAACACTTTGCTGGATCGGAGCTCGAGGGACATCACCGAGTTGAATGTGTGCAGAACTCGGAGGTGCCATACGTTCGGTACTTGGATCGGTCGGATCGGGAAGACGTACGACTACTTCCTCTACGTTGTGTCAACGCTTCCGTTGCTGGTCTACGAGGGTACATAGACAACACTCTCCCCTCTCATTGCTATGCATCACCGTGATCATGCGTGTGTGTAGGATTTTTTTTGAAATTACTACGTTCCCCAATAGGTGTCATGGTACTAGGACGGTTTTGTCGGAATGCTTTGGTCCACCCAAATGGGAGTGCGAGGCCAGGGTTCCGTGGTGTGGGTACAGTGTGCTAACCTCGGTAGAGTGTGTTTGTGTTTAATCTATCGATAGCCGCGCCCACGGATATGGGCCCAGTTCGTAGTTGGTCACACTGGGTCAACAATAATAATAATAATTTGCTTAATAACAACCCTAGTTCAATGAAGAAAGAAGTTGGTTGATATTTATGTGATCGTGAGAGGATCACTATAGTATCATGAATACCGACTTGTTGGATACTTGTGGTGTTATGCGAGAGTCAAGGGTAAAGGTCAAGCTTCTTGTGGTCATGAATGATTACTACGGTATTGTTAATACCAAGCTTGATTGGATCTTGATATGATCGTGTGATGTCCGTGATGGTAAGTTTGTGCAGGTGATGGTTACGATGTAACCCGAGTAGAGTAAGTTGGAGCATGATAGTGTCATTATGTTGCATGCTAGTCTCATCATGTTCATATGTTTATGCCATGCTCGTATTGTTCTAGTTGTATCATCTTGTTCATGCTATGATTGATCTGATAGTATCATGTTAAACCTGGTTAACCTGTAATTGCCATGCTATTATTTGTCTTAATTGCTTTGGTTGCTGTGAGCTTGCAAGTACATTCAATGTACTGACCTGGCGTGTCATGCCAGTTTGTAGGTCATGCCGGATTTGATTGCTTGTTTGCCATGGATCCCTTGTTTGCGCGCTAGGATAAGTGTTCTAGCCAGAGTCCCTGCAGAGTGGAGTTCATCACCGCCGTCGTTGTTCCGCTACCAGTAGTCATTCCGCTGCATCGTGTTGTTCTGCTGCTTGCATGGGGCACCGTGGCAGGCGTAGTGTCGTCGTGCCGATGTAATCCCCTTGTACCCAATATAGCTTGCAATAAAGAGCTGGTTTGTTCTATGCTAAGCAGTGCCGTATTCCATAAGACTTCTCCTCGATCTCCGGGCTGGAATACGGGGTGTTCCGGTTTCTCTGAGCCGGGGTGCCACAGAGGTGGTCGGTATCTTCCATGCTAAGCGGGTTATTCTCAGGTCGAGTGTTTATTCACTCGCCATTGCACGAGAAAAGGGCGGTAATAGGGATGCCCAGTCCCATACTGCAAAATACAAAAAGAGTTAATCTCTCGAATAATCGAACAAAAACTCCCATGGAGTCAAAACCTTTACTTTTATCACTTGGGAACCGCCACTAGCCTGTTTAGAATGGGAGATATTGATAACTGATGGTCGTGAAGTAAATGAGAAGGGTGCATGTCTCAAAATATCATTTTTGTCTGTTTTAAAAGTTGAGCTCTGGCACATCTGCAAATCACTGCTTCCCTCTACGAAGGGACTTTCTTTTTACTTTTATGTTGTGTCATCACCTTCTAAAACAAGCGCTAGAAACTGAGTAGAGCACAGTTGTCATGATTTATGCATTGTGTGTAGCTAATGTTGGGTGCATCATGACTGGATCTTTTCTACCATGAATTACAATGTTTAGTCGCTGCTTGAACTTTGGAGGTGCTCTGCATTTATGTTTTGCGGTCTCAAAAAGGGCTAGTGAGATTCCACAATTGTCGTATTATATCATGGTTGTTTTGACAACGTGTTGCCGTTTGAGATATCTGATTATTGCTCGCTAGCTGATTATGCCATTGATATGAGTCAGTATAATCTTTAAGACTTATTGTCGACATGGTTAGTTATAATGTTGGCTGAAAACCTGGGTGTTGTTTAAGCTTATTTTTGCAAACAAGAGCAAAAGATTTCATAAATGTTTTTCTTTTTCACTTTCAGTTTAGCAACTGAATTTCTTGAGGACAACCACAGGTCTAAGCTTGGGGGAATTGATACGTCTCCAACATATCTACTTTTCCTAACGCTTTTCCTCTTGTTTTGGACTCTAATTTGCATGATTTGAATGAAACTAACCCCGGACTGACGCTGTTTTCGGTAGAACTACCATGGTGTTGTTTTTGTGCAGAAATAAAAGTTCTCGGAATGGAACAAAACTTTGCGAGGATTTTTTATATCAATAATAAGAATTCCTGGAGCCAAGACCTGCTGGAGAGGGGCAGCTGGGTGGGCACAACCCACCAGGGTGCGCCCCCCTCTTCTGGCGCGCCCAGGTGGGTTGTCTCCACCTGGTGGCCCCGCTGACCCTAAAACCAACTCTATAAATTCCTGTTTTCTAAGAAAAAAAGTCAGGGAGAAAGAATTATCGCAATCCATAAGACATAGCCGCCGCCAAGCCCTGTTCTTACTCGGGAGGGTAGATCTGGAGTCTGTTTGGGGCTCCAGAGAGGGGGATCTTCGTACTTCGTCATCACCAACCCTTCTCCATCGCCAATTCCATGATGCCCCCACCGGGAGTGAGTAATTCCTTCGTAGGCTCGCTGGTCAGTGAGGAGTTGGATGAGATTCATCATGTAATCGAGTTAGTTTTGTTAGGGCTTGATCCCTAGTATCCATTATGTTCTTAGGTTGATGTTGCTATGACTTTGCCATTCTTAATGCTTGACACTTTGGGCCCGGGTGCCATGATTTCAGATCTGAACCGTTTGTGTTATCCACTTTGCCATTCTTAATTAATACTATGTGTTATGATTCGGCAACCCCGGAGTGACAACAACCGGGCCCACTCCTGGTGATGACCATAGTTTGAGGAGTTCATGTATTCACTATGTGTTAATTCTTTGTTCTGGTTCTTTATTAAAATGAGGCCTTAATATCCCTTAGTTTCCAATATGGACCCCGCTGCCACGGGAGGGTAGGACAAAAGATGTCATGCAAGTTCTTTTAATAAAGCACGTATGACTATTTACGGAATACATGGCTACATTATATCGATGAACTGGAGCTAGTGCCATGTCGCCCTAGGTTATAACTGTCGCATGATGAATACCATCCAACAAGTCACCGATCCAATGCCTACGAACTTTCACATATTGTTTCTGCTAAGTTACTACTGCTATCATCACTGTTACACTTGCTACAAAATTACTGCTATCACTGTTACTGTTACTATTGCTGCTGTCACTACTATCAAAACTATCAAACTACTTTGCTACTGATCACTTTGTTGCAGGTAATTAATCTCGAGGTGTGGTTGAATTGACAACTCAGCTGCTAATACCTTCAAATATTCTTTGGCTCCCCTTGTGTCGAATCTATAAATTTGGGTTGAATATTCTACCCTCGGAAGCTGTTGCGATCCCCTATATTTGTGGGTTATCACCCTCCCACCTATATATACGTGGGGAGGGGGCGCCTAGAACACTCACCAACAATTGTTAGCCGTGTGCGGCGCCCCCACCACAGTTTACGCCTCCGGTCATATCTTTGTAGTGCTTAGGCGAAGCCCTGCACGGATCACTTCACCATCACTGTCACCACACCGTCGTGCTGATGGAACTCATCTACTTCCTCGATACTTTGCTGGATCAAGAGTTCGAGGGACGTCATCGAGCTGAATGTGTGCAGAACTCAGAGGTGTCGTACGTTCCGTACTTGATCGGTCAGAACGAGAAGAAGTTCGACTACATCAACCGCGTTGTCAAATGCTTCCGCTTTTGGTGTACGAGGGTACATAGACACACTCTCCACCTCTCATTGTTATGCATCTCCTAGATAGATCTTGCGTGAGTGTAGGATATTTTTTTTGAAATTGCATGCTACGTTTCCCAATAGTGGCATCTACGCCAGGTCTATGCATATATGATATGCATGAGTAGAACACAAAGAGTTGTGGACGTTGATCGTCATACTGCTTACCACCAATGTCTTATTTTGATTCGGCGGTATTGTTGGATGAAGTGGCCCGGACCAACCTTACACGACCACGTTCATGAGACCGATTCCATCGATAGACATGCAACTAGTTTTGCATAAAGGTGGCTGGCGGGGTCTATTTCTCCTACTTTAGTTGAATCAAATTTGACTGCGGACGGTCCTTGTTGAAGGTTAAAACAGCAAACTTGATAAATCACCATTGTTATTTTGATGCGTAGGTAAGTACGGTTCTTGCTAGAAGCCCGTAGCAGCCACGTAAGACTTGCAGCAACAAAGTAGAAGACGTCTAACTTGTTTTTGCAGGGCATGTTTTGATGTGATATGGTCAAGACATGATGTGATATACGTTGTTGTATGAGATGATCATGTTCCGTAAAAGTTACTAGCAACCGACAGGAGCCTTATGGTTGTCTTTTTATTGTATGAAATGCAAACGCCATGTAATTGCTATACTTTATCACTATGCTTTAGCGATAGTTGTAGAAGAAATAGTTGGCGAGACGACCATGATGCTACGATGGAGATCAAGGTGTCAAGCTAGTGATGATGGAGATCATGATGATGATTTGAAGATGGAGATCAAAAGCATAAGATGATGGCCATATCATGTCACATATTTTGATTGCATGTGATGTTTATCTTTTATGCATCTTATTTTGCTTAGTACGGCAGAAGCATTATAAGATGATCCCTCACTAAAATTTCAAGGTATAAGTGTTCTCCCCGAGTATGTGATATGTCTCCAACGTATCTACTTTTACAAACACTTTTGCCCTTGTTTTGGACTCTAACTTGCATGATTTGAATGTAACTAACCCAGACTGACGCTGTTTTTAGCAGAATTGCCATGGTGTTATTTTCGTCCAGAAATAAAAGTTCTTGGAATGACCTGAAAATCAACGGAGAATATTTTTGGAATATATAAAAAATACTAGCAAAAAAAAAATCAAGGCCAGGGGCCTACACCCTGTCCACGAGGGTGGGGGCGCGCCCCCTGCCTCGTGGGCCCCCTGACGCTCCACCGACCTCAACTCCAACTCCAAATATTCATGTTCGGGGAGAAAAAAAATCAGAGAGAAGGATTCATCATGTTTTACGATACGGAGCCACCGCCAAGCCCTAATCTCTCTTGGGAGGGCTGATCTGGAGTCTGTTCGGGGCTCCGGAGAGGGGAATCCGTCACCATCGTCATCATAAACCTTCCTTCATCACCAATTTCATGATGCTCACCGCCGTGCGTGAGTAATTCCATCATAGGCTTGCTGGACGGTGATGGGTTGGATGAGATTTATCATGTAATCGAGTTAGTTTTGTTAGGGTTTGATCCCTAGTATCCATTATGTTATGAGATTGATGTTGCTATGACTTTGCTATGCTTAATGCTTGTCACTAGGGCCTGAGTGCCATGATTTCAGATCTGAACTTATTATGTTTTCATGAATATATGTGAGTTCTTGGTCCTATCTTGCAAGTCAATTGTCACCTATTATGTGTTATGATCTGTTAACCCCGAAGTGACAATAATCGGTATACTTACCGGTAATGACCGTAGTTTGAGGAGTCCATGAATTCACTAAGTGTTAATGCTTTGGTCTGGTACTCTATTAAAAGGAGGCCTTAATATCCCTTAGTTTCCAATAGGACCCCGCTGCCACGGGAGGGTAGGACAAAAGATGCCATGCAAGTTTTGTCCCATAAGCACGTATGACTATATTCGGAATACATGCCTACATTACATTGATGAATTGGAGCTAGTTATGTGTCACCCTATGTTATAACTATTGCATGAGGAATCGCATCCGACATAATTATCCATCATTGACGCATTGTCTACGAGCTTTTCAC
This sequence comes from Triticum monococcum, assembly GCA_034509565.1. Classification (NCBI taxonomy): domain Eukaryota; kingdom Viridiplantae; phylum Streptophyta; class Magnoliopsida; order Poales; family Poaceae; genus Triticum; species Triticum monococcum. The sequence goes on along the minus strand of CM067845.1, from coordinate 354,898,833 downwards.
ATATTGTTCTTCGCTTATTTACTTTTCCGTTGCTATTGTTACAATCACTATAAAACCAAAACTATTACTTTTGTTACCATTACCGCTACTATCATACTACTTTGCTACTAAATACTTTGTTGTAGATATATTAAGTTTCTAGGTGTGGTTGAATTGACAACTTAGCTGCTAATACTGGAGAATATTCTTTGGCTCCCATTGTGTCGAATCAATGAATTTGGGTTGAATACTCTACCCTCGAAAACTGTTGCGATCCCCTATACCATTTCTGAGGAGCATAGCTCTATTCTTTGAGTCACTTGTGATTTATATCCGCTGTTCACTATGAAGAACTTGAAAGATAAAACAACCAAGATTTTTCCCTCAACTACGAGGGGAGGTAAGGAACTGCCTTCTAGCTCTGCACTTGATTCACCTTCTGTTTTGTGTAAACTTGCGACACCTACTCCTGCTACTCATTCTGATATGTCACATGTTATTGATGATGCCACTTCTGCTTTGCATGATACTAATGATGAATTTCTTGATGAACAACTTGCTAGGGTTAGAGAGAATGAAATTATTGAAACTGATAATATTGATGAAAGTGATGATGAAGATTCTCCCCCTAGATATGAATTGCCTGTTGTGCCTGAGGGTTATGTTATGGATGAAGAAACTGCTATAGACTTCTTAGCTTGCAATGACAGATTTGATCTTAAGAAATTATTAGCTAAGCTTAAAGAAAAGTCTTTGAATGCTAGAATGAAATATGACCCTGCTTTTGCTACGTCATCTATCTTTATTTCCGATAAGGATTATGATTTCTCTGTTGATCCTGAGTTAATTACTTTGGTTGAATCTGATCCTTTCTACGGCTATGAATTTGAAACTGTTGTGGCACATCTTACTAAATTAAATGATATAGCCACCATGTTCACACAAGATGATAAAACTCGCTATTACTTTATCCTTAAGTTGTTTCCGTTCTCATTAAAGGGTGATGCTAAAACATGGTTTAATTCTCTTAATCCTGGTTGTGTGCATAGTCTCCAGGATATGATTTATTACTTCTCTGCTAAATATTTCCCCGCTCATAAGAAACAAGCTGCTTTAAGGGAAATATATAATTTTGTGCAAATTGAAGAAGAGAGTCTCCCACAAGCTTGGGGGAGGCTTCTCCGATTACTTAATGCTTTGCCTGATCATCCTCTTAAGAAAAATGAAATACTTGATATCTTTTATAATGGACTAACCGAGGCTTCCAGAGACTACCTGGATAGTTGTGTTGGTTGTGTTTTCAGGGAAAGCACTGTTGATCAAGTTGAATTGCTATTGAATAATATGTTGACTAATGAAAATAATTGGACACTTCCTGAACCAACTCCTAAGCCAACTCCGAAGAAAAGGGGTATTCTATTTCTCAGTCCTGAAGATATGCAAGAGGCGAAGAAATCTATGAAAGAAAAAGGTATTAAAGCTGAAGATGCTAAGAATTTACCACCTATTGAAGAAATACATGGTCTTGCTAACCCGACACAGGTAGTAAAGGTAAATTCTCTCTATAGATTTGATGAAGGTGACATTCCTCGTAATAAGTCTGCTAGCCAATGCTTAGATGAGTTCGATAATTTTATTATTAAACAAGAAAACTTCAATGCTTATGTTGGTAGACAATTGAAACGTAATGCTTATATGATTGAACACTTGAGTGATTATATGTCTAGAGTTAAAGGTGAACTCAAACTTATTAGTAAACATGCTTCTATGGTTACCACTCAAGTATAACAAGTACTTAAGGCTCAGAATGATTTTCTCAATGAATTAAATAATAAGAAAAATGATAATGTTGTTAGAGTTATGACTAGAGGGGGAAAATGACTCAGGAACCTTTGTATCCTGAGGGCCACCCTAAGAGAATTGAGCAAGATTCTTAGAGAACTAATGTTGATGAACCTAGCCCTTCTAATAATAATAAGAAGAAAAATGATAGGACTTTACATGCTTCTAGTGAACCTATTGTTGACACACCTGAGAATCCCAATGATATTTCTATTTCTTATGCTGAAACACAATCTGGTAATGAACATGAACCTAGTGATAATGTTAATGATGATGTTCATGTTGATGCTCAACCTAGCAATAACAATGATGTAGAGATTGAACGTGTTGTTGATCTTGATAACCCAGAATCAAAGAATCAACATTATGATAAGAGAGACTTTGTTGCTTGGAAGCATGGTAAAGAAAGAGAACCATGGGTTCAGAAACCCATGCCTTTTCCTCCTAAACCATCCAAGAAAAAGGATGATGTGGATTTTGAGCGCTTTGCTGAAATGATTAGACCTATCTTTTTGCGTATGCGTTTGACTGATATGCTTAAAATGAATCATTATGCTAAGTACATGAAGGATATTGTTACTAATAAGAAAGATAACGGAAGATGAAATTTCCACCATGCTTGCTAATTACACTTTTAAGGGTGGAATATCAAAGAAACTTGGAGATCCAGGAGTACCAACTATACCATGCTCCATTAAAACAAACTATGTTAAAACTGCTTTATGTGATCTTGGAGCCGGTGTTAGTGTTATGCCTCTCTCTTTATATCGTAGACTTGATTCGAATAAGTTGACTCCTACTGAAATATCTCTACAAATGGCTGATAAATCAACTGTTATACCTGTCGGTATTTGTGAGGATGTGCCTGTTGTGGTTGCAAACGTTACTATTTTAACGGACTTTGTTATTCTTGATATTCCTGAGGACAATAGTATGTCGATTATCCTTGGTAGACCCTTTTTGAATACTGCAGGGGCTGTTATTGATTGCAACAAAGGCAATGTCACTTTTCATGTTAATGGTAATAAGCATACAGTACACTTTCCAAGGAAACAACCTCAAGTCCACAGTATCAATTCTATTGGAAAAATTCCAACAATCACTATTGGAGGTTTTGAATTTCTTCTTCCCACTATCAAGAAGAAATATGATATTCTTATTGTTGGGGATGTGCATATCCCAGTTGAGGTAACGTAGTGTCATTAGAAATTTCTTCGGTTTCATGCAATTCAGAATGAGTTTGTTAACAAGACTTGATCAACCTTGTTAGTGGATTCCTTTTAATGAGCATGAGATGGATGAAGTTAGAAAGCACAACCTTCTGTACCCTCCTTTTACTTTCTATTATTTATATTAAGTAAAGTAAAAATTGTATTTTTTGTCTATTTTCTAAATTATCCTTGCAATAAAAATACCCCGAAAATAAAGTTCTCCAACTGCCCTGAAAATTGTTTCCCCCCCCGAATATTTAAGAATTATTGGCACTGAGAACACACCAGGGGGACCCACCATGTGCCCACGAGGGTGGAGGGCATGCCCACCCCCTAGGCGCACCCCTGCCTCGTGGACCCCACATGGTTGCCCTCCACTTATTCTCACACCCACACACTTCGTCTTCCTCTAGAAAAAAAATCATCCACCAACTCAAACCCGAGTTCTAGCTCATCTTGCTGCCATTTTTGATCTCCTTGCTCAAAGCTCCATTCACAAAACTGCTTTGGGGGATTGTTCTTCGGTATGTGACCCCTCCAATGGTCCAATTAGTTTTTGTTCTAGTGCTTTATTTATTGCAAATTTTTGCTTCTTAGGTGACCCTGTTCTTGAGCTTGCATGTCAAATTTATGTGGTCAAAAGTAGTTTTAATGCATGATATAGCCTCTAGACACTTGTAGGAGTAGTTGCTATAAATTTTGTTGAGTTTGGTTCACTTTTATTTTAAGTTACTAAAAATTACAGAAGTTTTGATAAAAAGATGAAGAGATTTTTGAGGGGCTCATCAGGCCGAAGCTCGAAGGATAAGCAAAGTGAAGAAAATAAGAAGCCCAAGTATAATCTCCCTCGTACTGCGGAGGTTCGGCCCTGTGAATGGCCTTGTGATGAGTTCGTGAGAGAAGCCGGGATTTATGAAGATTTTTATTATTTGGCTGAGAATGCAGGCCTCACCGACTTCCTCCACGACCAGCGTGAATAGTATCTCTTACTCACCAATATTTTTGTGCAAAATTTTCATTTCCATGCTAGGAGATCGCCACCTTCGGTGGAATTTTATTTATATGATGAGCATAAGGAGATGTCACTTTTTGATTTTTGCTGGGTTTGTAGGATACCCTTTGAGGGCAGCATAGAGGAACCACATCGTAATGATGTGGAGCAATTTATTGATATGATTGATGTAGGGGAAACGAGGAAAGTTTCCAATGCAAGAATCACTAGCATACATTTTCCTGTTCTACGTTACTTTGCAATATTTGCTAGTAGATGCTTAATTGGCCGTGGGAACTGTGGAAATCTTAGTGCCCCTGATATTGTTATTTTGCGCCATGCTTTGTTTCGTGATACCACTTTTAGTTTAGGCGCTATTGTTGCTAAAAGGTTAAATCTGAACCGTACAAAGGGTCCCGTCTTAGGAGGCATCTTCGTCTCACGCCTTGTTGCACACTTTAACATACCTATTAGGCATTATGAGAAAGAGGAAAAGTTGCTGCCTCATATTTTTCTAGATTATAAGAGCATGGTAGCACATGATTTTATTGTTAAGAATAAGAAGAAGATGCTTAACTATAGACTGATATTTGATAAGAATCACTTTGACACTATTACCTTGCCTACTCCCTCTTTGTTCAACATATTTTCAGGCACGTACCTTGTTTTGCCAGAGGCCGTTCAGGCATACCAGAGCCTGACATCAGCTCCAGAGCCGGAGCCACTATCAGATCCTCACCGTCAGTCTGTTTATCAGTGGGATCTGGAGGAGATCGCTAACCAATGGCACCCCGAGGACCCTCCTCAGTACCTTGGAGGGGATCATTTCAATCCATGGGCATAGACCAACTTAGGCCAAAAGCCTAAGCTTGGGGGAGTATGTATTTCTCACCGACATTACATTCATGTTCACATACTCATGCCAATTGTCGGTGCTCATACTTTTTCATTGTATTATCCATGCTAGTTTATTTTCTTTTCTGGCATTCTTCTTGTGTGTTTGAAAAACCTTAAGAAAAAACAAAAAAAATAGTTGTAGCCTTTAGCTAGTTTACTTTCCATGCCTGTAGTAGTAGTAATTAAGAAGAAAACCCAAAAAGATTTCTCGTTCTTCTTTTGCTTGTTGGGAGCTTTCTCGTGTAAATAGTTTTGTTTCTTTTCTTTTCTTTGGGGGTCGAGAGGAGAAGACCATGACGAAAGTGTTGAGTGGTTCTCATATGCATTATTGTTGATCTAACAAAGAGCCCATATTACCTTGTCTTCTCCCTTGAATAGAATGCTTGCAGATTCCAGCTTAGTGCAATGCACGCGCACAATTATTATTATCCACACCGTTCGGTTGTGCAAGTGAAAGGCAATAATGACGATATATGATGAACTGATTGAGATGAGAAAAGCTGGTATGAACTTGACCTCTCTTGTTTTTGTAAATATGATTAGTTCATCGTTCCTGATTCATCCTATTATGAATGAAACATGTTTGCAATGACAATTAGAGATTATAGTTGCTCATGCCATGCTTAATTTTCTAGGAGTTTATAATGGTTTACCTTGCGTACCAACATGCTATTAAAATGGTTGTGATGTGGTATGATAGGGTGGTATCCTCCTTTGAACGATTAGAGTGGCTTGACTTAGCACATGTTCACGTATGTAGTTGAAACAAAATCAACATAGCCTCCATGATATTTATGTTCATGGTGAATTATATCCTACTCATGCTTGCATTCAGTGTTGATTAATTTTAATGCATGTTCATGACTGTTGTCGCTCTCTAGCTGGTCGCTTCCCAGTCTCTTTCTAGCCTTCAATGGTACTAAGCGGGAATACTGCTTGTGCATCCAACTCCATAAACCCCAAAAGTTATTCCATATGAGTCCACCATACCTTCCTATATGCGGTATCTACCTGCCGTTCCAAGTAAATTTTATGTGCTAAACTCTAAACCTTCAAATAAACATTCTGTTTTGTATGCTCGAATATCTCATGTATCAACTAGGGCTGTCTGTATCTTCCATGCTAGGCGCGTTATTCTCAAGAGGAGTGGTCTCCGCTCCTCACTCACGAGAAAATGGTTGGTCACCGGGATGCCTAGTCCCATGCTCAAATCAAATCAAAATAATTGCAAACAAAACTCCCTCGAGATTGTTGTTAGTTGGAGGCACTCGTTGTTTCGGGCAAGCCATCGATTGATGCTTGTTGTTGGTGGGGGAGTATAAACCTTACCATTCTCCTCCGCCTATAATGTGTGTAGCATGGAAGATATCAAGATCTCTCGGTTGTTATGTTGACAATGAAAGTATACCGCTCAAAATATTATTCATCTCTATTTCAAAATCGAGCTCTGGCACCTCTACTAATCCCTGCTTCCCTCTGCGAAGGGCTTATCCATTTACTTTTATGTTGAGTCATCATCCTCTTATTAAAAAGCACTAGTTGGAGAGCACCGCTGTCATTTGCATGTATTATTATTAGTTTACATTGAATATGACTGTGATTGGATCTCTTTTACCATAAATTACAATTTCCAGTTAGCCCTTGATCTTCAAGGATGCTCTGCATTTATGTTTTGCGATCTCAGAAAGGGCTAGCGAGATACCATCTTGTTATATCATATTATGATTGTTTTGAGAAAGTGTTGTCATCCGAGATTTATTATTATTGCTCACTAGTTGATTATGACATTGATATGAGTAAACATGAGACCTAAATGTTATTGTGAATATGGTTAGTTCATAATCTTTGCTGAAAACTTGAATGTTGGCTTTACATATTTACAACAACAAGAGCAAACAGAGTTTGTAAAAGTTTTTCTTTTTCACTTTCAGTTTATCAGTATGCACTGTTGTGAAAGTTCGTCGTGTTGAGACACCACGTGATGACCGGGTGTGATAGACTCTACGTTCACATACAACAGGTGCAAGATAGTTTTGCACACGCAGAATACTCGGGTTAAACTTGATGAGCCTGTCATGTACATACATGCACTGGTGCGCGTCGGTCCTAAACATGACCTGGCACACACACTCGGCAAAATGAGGTCGTGTGCGACCGACGAGCACTCAAATACAGAAATACGTACAGTAGTGCTAAAAATACAATTATACAGGCGAAATCATTTCCGGTCGTAAGTACATCCCACACAGTCAATCACCACTAAACATTTCCGTTTGTATATACATCCCACAAAGTCACTACAAGGAAAACGTTTGCGCAAGGTGGCATAACACAAATAGTTTTGAAGAGAATGTCGTGTGTGATTGTTCATTGATCCAACACGGTTTATTCCTAGAAAATGTATGTGTTGCCTGAGGTCATCGCCCATGGTGGTTTCTCATTAACCGTTTGCAATAGGAAAACCCAATTAGCAAGCTAATTGGCCAATTAGCAGACTAATTACCCTATTATTAATAATCCATTTACTAATGTAATTGAAATTCATATTAAGCACATAATATATTCCATTTCCATATTAAGGAAGCATGATTTCATAATTGAAATACATCAGAGTACAACATGATATAGCTTCAGAACTCAGCTACCCCATTACACAACTACACCAGCAGCAAGTTTCACATGCAACATCTAGAATCTTTCGAAATTAGCATCATAGACGGTAAATAGAGAGAGGCATCTCATCTGGAAAACTGCTGGAGCGGAAGGCGAATATTGAGCCTTCATTCATGTTGAAGATCTTCGTAACTTTAGGCCAGTGCTTGTGGATGATTGACTATCCATCCTTCGACCTCTTCAGGAACACTTCAATATTGAACCGTGGGTGTTGTATGAAAACTTTCCTCGTCTCCTGACCACAGAGGTGGTTTGAAAGGTAATCATCAGTGAAGCCTGAAAACAAGGATGTGCATAAATATCTCCTCTATATTGGAAATGGGGCAAAGGAATACAAAAGGCAAGGTATAATAGTTAGTGCCATCTTGTAAACCTCAGTGCTTCCCATTGTTTCCCTGCAACACATATAAGGTAGTTAGTCATCAGGTTAAGTAAGGGTTCACATGCTATCAGTAAAATATATTGATGATAAATAAGCGCATTGCAGATTCATCAGATTAATTCAAGCCACATGGAAAACCCATTTATCCAAACCAAGCATGATTAAGAACTAGAAAATATAGCACTTGTATATGTTTCTCATGTATTAAGTGCAGCCAAATTCGATTTATTCCTCACATGGTACACAATAACATAATGCAGCCACAAGAATTGAACATCGCATTGCAGAATTGTACCAAGTAGTTAACTAAAAACCACAATAAATGAACCAAAAGTTAACTAAGCACCACATTGCACAATATAACATACTCCTAATAGAAGATCAGACAGTTAACCAAACCAAGCATGCTTAACAACTTCGACATATAGCAATTGTATTTGTTTCTCATGTATTTAGTACAACCAAATTCGATTTATTCCTCACATGGTATACAATAACAGAATGCAGCCACAACAATTGAACATCGCATTGCAGAATTGAACCAAGCAGTTAACTAAACACCACAACAAATGAACCAAACGTTAACTAAGCACTACATTGCACAATATAACATACTCCTAATAGAAGATCAGACCGTTAACCAAACCAAGCATGCTTAACAACTTGGAAATATAGCAATTGTATTTGTTTCTCATGTATTTAGTACAGCCAAATTCGATTTATTCCTCACATGGTATACAATAACAGAATGCAGCCACAACAATTGAACATCGCATTGCAGAATTGAACCAAGCAGTTAACTAAACAGCACAACAAGTGAACCAAGCCACAAGAAATGAACCAAGCAGTTGAGTAAACACCAATTGAATAATATAACATACTCCTAATAGAAGATCAGACAGTTAACCAAACCAAGCATGCTTAACAACTTGGAAATATTGCACCCTGAAGAATTAAACATCACATTTGCAGAATTGAACCAAGCAGTTAATTGAACACCACATTGCACGACATATAGAACATATACACTATAGCAAAATATTACATGGTGAAAGTAGATAGCACAATTCACTAGAATTTGTTAAGAAAAGGCAGTAGCTAGCAAACTGAACATGGGTCCTTATAGTGAGCTAATTAGACAAGCTACCCCTCATTGTCGGAGATATCGATAACGATTGGCTCCTTGGACATGGAAGAGGGCGTGGTGAGTTGCCTGAGCCGCTCCGGGCACCAACCTTCTGGCTCTCGAGATGAGGTAAGCACGTGCACGCTGAGAAAACACCTCGTATTCTTTGTCGAAGGCACTGACGGTGGCCTCGAGAAAACGCCACAAACTGTTGTTTAAAGAAGCCAACCGCGTCGCGGTGTCGGTGCACGAGGCGTCAACGATGGCCTCGACAGTGAGGTGCTCCTCCAAGATCTGGGGGCGGCAAGAATGGCAGCCATCGTGACCTCATCAATGCGTGTGGCCGCAATTTGCTTCCCTGCTGCCAAATGCTCCTTGAGGTCCTGGCTATACTGCGTGCACCATGGCTTAGGCCGGCGCTTATTTGGTGGAGGGGTCGGTGATTTGGGTGGAAGGTGTCACGCTCACACCGGCGGTCGGGGCATGTGGGATGTGGAAGGAGGAGGATGGGGGTCAGGTGTGGATTACCTGCCTGGATAGGCGAGGCCGAGCAGCGTGAAGGAGGGTCGCCGGCGAGGAGGCGGTGGCGCTACAAGCAAGGAGTGAAGGTTTCAACTTGGAAAGGAAGGCGGAAAGAGGGGAAATGTGGCTTCTGGTAAGGGGGACGGGGAGATATTTCCGCGGAAGCCGAAAATTTTGAATCGCTTCAGACAAAAAACTGGCGCGCAAAGTGTCATCAGACACGGTCCCTTATTCAGACACGGTCCGAAGATATTTTTGTGCTGCATATCACATGGTTGGTTATAATAAACTGTGTGGGATCTACTTGATTTTTGGTTTTGATTTGAATTACATAATGGGGTCACAATGACCATGGACGGTGTTTGAATTGCTAGACCTTTTATCTGCAGTGATCATAAAAGAATGGGAATTATTCAGGGTTCGTTTGGACATTTTTATGCATTAAGTGAGTTTTCAATGCATTTATGTGCATAATTCAAATTTGAACTACGTGCACATGCTCCAGTGCATATAAATTCGTTGAAAATCAAATCTTTGTCCTTGGGTGCATGCTTAGGTCTCATGCAAGAAATGGGAATGAATTTCAAACACCATGGCAACATTGATTGCGGGCAAAACATTGAGATGCTTGGTTTTTACATTCTAGTAAATCCAAAACTCGTCTAAAATTCATGAAACTTGGCATGCTATCATGGAGTGGCATCAACATGCCGTGGTACAAATTTTGTCCCATTTGGGGCAGGTTTGGGTATATGCTTCTCACAAACCGGAGCTTCTCACAACAAGCATGATGGTTTTCAATAGGGAACGTCCCACCTTTGGGGACGAAACCATATACATTGCTTCTTATTGCTTTCAAGTTTTTTCTCGTGTCAACATAGAACAACAGGAGTGTTGTGTGAATTTTTGTGATTTTTCGAGGTTCGTTTGGACATTTTCATGCAATAACTGAGTTTTCAATGCATTTATGTGCATAATTCAAATTTGAACGACATGCACATGCTCCAGTGCATATAAATTGGTTGAAAAATCAAATCTGTGTCCTTGCGAGCATGCTTAGGTCCCATGTAAGAAATGGGAATGAATTTCAAACACCAGGGCACCGTTGATTGCCGGCAAAACATTGAGATGCCTGGTTTTTAAATTCTACTAAATCCAAAACTCATCTGAAATTCATGAAACTTGGCATGCTATCATGGAGCGGCATCAAAAGGTCATGGTACAAATTTTGTCCCATTTGGGGCAGGTTTGGGTATATGCTTCTCACAAACCGGAGCTTCTCACAACAAGCATGATGATTTTTTGTAGGGAACGTCCCACCTTTGGGGACCAAACGATATCCATTGCCTCTTCTTGCTTTCAAGTTTTTTTTCTCGTGTCAACATAGAACAACAAGAGTGTTGTGTGATCTTTTGTGATTTTTCGGGGTTCGTTTGGACATTTTTATGTATTAACTGAGTTTTCAATGCATTTATGTGCACAATTCAAATTTGAACTACACGCGCATGCTCCAGTGCATATAAATTGGTTGAAAAAAAAATCAAATATGTGTCCTTGAGTGCATGCTTAGGTCCCATGCAAGAAATGGGAATGAATTTCTAACACAAGGGCACCGTTGATTGCTGGCAAAGCATTGAGATGCCTGGTTTTTAAATTCTAGTAAATCCAAAACTCGTCTGAAATTCATGAAACTTGGCATGCTGTCATGGAAGGGCATCAACGTGCTATGGTACAAATTTTGTCCCATTTGGGGTAGGTTTGGGTATATACTTCTCACAAACCAGAGCTTCTCACAACAAGCATGATGGTTTTCGATAGGGAACGTCCCACCTTTGGGGACGAAACGATATCCATTGCCACTTATTGCTTTCATGTTTTTTTCTCGTGTCAACATAGAACAACAGGAGTGTTGTGTGAATTTTTGTGATTTTTCGGGGTTCGTTTGGACATTTTTATGCATTAACTGAGTTTTCAATGCATTTATGTGCATAATTCAAATTTGAACTACATGGGCATGCTCCAGTGCATATAAATTGGTTGAAAAATCAAATATGTGTCCTTGGGTGCATGCTTAGGTCCCATGCAAGAAATGGGAATGAATTTCAAACACCACGGCACCGTTGATTGCCGGCAAAACATTGAGATGCATGGTTTTTAAATTCTAGTAAATCTAAAACTCGTCTGAAATTCATGAAACTTGGTATGCTATCACAGAAGGGCACCCTACATGCTGTGGTATTTTGCGTGTCCATTTTGAGAGAAGGCGCACTCGAATAATGACAGCCAACAAAGGCATTTTGAAAAAAATAGCTGCCACTTTAATATCTCAAACGTTTGTATAATTCAAACCGTGTGCGTTTGGTTAACAATTCACGTGACGCCACGTGCCTTGGTTTTAATGGCTATAGGAGGTGCCGTGTGGACAACTGCTTGACTGAACGGGAGGCGTGCGAGCACAGTCCGGTGCGCAGGCTCAGCAGGAAGCGTACAAGCTGTTCAACGCAGGATCTGTGCATCTCTTCAACGCAAACGGTTCAGATTACGACAAGCAAATTAAAGCCAGACTTCGGCGCTAAGCCAAGAGACACTGCGATTTGTCAAAATATGCAGCTAAAAATAAATATCACTATCTATTTTTTGCAATTAAAATTCAATAATTAAGCATAGATTTCATTCATACTAGAGATTAAGCAGTCGTTGTCACCGGGAAGCGAGACAGCCTTGGACCGCCGCCCGCCTCGCTCCCACTAGTCTATATTAATGGCGTCGCTGAGCGGCCGCACCCCCCCATCCTCACCACACACACAATTCCTCTCTCCTCGCCCGCATCCGTGGCGCTGCTCTGAGTCCTCAAAGCCGTCAGTGTACGAGGATGCCGCCGAAGCGCCCCGTCGGAGGGAGTCGCGACGCGGGGGATGTTGAAGCACCGGAGCACGGCGTGAATATGGAGACAGAGGTTCCCGTCCCCGCCAACGAGGTGGAGAATGAGGCTTCCAACAAGCGGAGGCGGGTCGAGAAAGAACCGCCAGCGACTCCAGTAGGCCTACACTTCATCAACAACCTCCCCGATGATATGTTGGTAGTCATCATATCCCTCCTCCCAATCAGAAATCGGGCGAGGACAGCCGCCGTTTCCTGGCGGTGGCGCACCCTATGGCTCCGCACCCCTGTCGACCTCCTCCACGCGCACAAGCTCTGCCATGGCTATCGCCAAAGCTTGGATGCGTTCTCCCAGATCCTCGGTAGTCACCATGGCCCAATCAAAGGCCTTATCATGGGCAACTTCCGTTCCAATGGCAAGGAGCGAGCCAAGCTTGACGAGTGGTTCCAATCCTGCGCCATAGATCAGCTCAAGAAGCTAAGTTATAATGATAGGCATATGAGCTTGCTGCCAACGTCCGCGCCGCGCTTCACAACCATGCCGCGCCTCACCAAGTTCTTGAACTGCCATCCCCCTTAATGACGCGCCTGCTCTTTTTCAACCACGATTGAAGCACATCGAGCTCGTCATCGTCTACATCCCAAAGAATGACATGGAGCGCTCACTCCGTGGCTATACTGCACTTGAGTTCCTTCGTCTTCAAGCGATGAATTGGTCGAGTACCTTGCGCATCACCTCCAGGACTCTCCGCACTATTTATGTGTGTTGTTGGTGATGCAACAAGAGATCACAAAAGGTGGACCACAATATGGTCATCCAGGACACACCTTCACTTGAGAGATTACTTGCAGTTGATCAACAAGGTCCAACAAGAATCAATGTCATTTCTGCGCCAAAATTGAAAGTGGTGGGCTACTCATCTGTCAAATACTACAACTTTCAGGTACAACAATCGCCTTATATACCTCTACTTCTTGATATCAATTTTATTTCTAGTTTTGAAGAGGGATGTTCGTCTGTCATCCAGCGAAGCTTCACCTAGACTCTAGGCACAGTGAAGGTCATGGCACTACAATCTGTCGTCGCCAACCTGGACCAAGTTTTCAGTTGCTTGAGATGCTTTCCGTGCCTAAAGAAGCAGTATATCAAGGTGATGTTCCTTTCCTGTTAAATGTTAACCATAAGAGAGTTCAATTTTTTGTGCCTTTTCCCAAGTTTACAATGACTATGTACTATGATTTCTGAAGGAATTTTGGAGGATTTTAGGACATACACCCCACCCCATATTGGTTGCTTCATTCATATGGTTACAATCGTCCATAAGCATTTCTCCTTTGGATTCATCTGTACTAGTTTTCTTAGGTAATTTTCCATCCAATCCAACCTCTTGTGAAGAAGGCTACATGTTTCTAGATTGTAATCAAATTAATGCCAATGGTAATCATGACAGATCGAAGATGGCACGTTGGTGCAATTTACAAATCCTGCAAACCAAATGGGCATGTAGCAATGTTCAAAACTGCATGTAGGCACTAATACGTTCTCTTCTTTTGCAGTGCATATTAGGCCCGGTGGAAGATGTTGATAACGACAATCACATCGTATGCCTAGATCTGCATCTCTCAAATATTACTTTGAACTCCTACCGAGGGACCCCAACGGAGATTACGCTCGCCATGTTCTTTCTTGCCAGAGCAAAGGTGCTGAGCATACTGAGGTTGAACACACATTTAATTAGGAAAGATCAATGGTATGATTATCAGAGGCGGCTGGTACTGCGGAATGGAAGTGCCTCCAAAAATGCCAAACTTCATATTGGAAGAGCATATGGCAAAGCAATTGGAAGTTATTGTGTCAAAATCATACATGACTTGTCAGTGGCTGATCCCTTCTCAGAAATGACGCAGCTTGCAATGTTTGAATTTGGGCATTGTAATCTTTGAACTTGAACCTTGCAATATTTATGGTATTTGTTATATTGAACCATTTATGTTCTCTTGTCTCAACGCAAACAGTTCATCAGGTGAACCGCATGTCGTACATCGCACACACCTTGATCTGGCTGACAGTTTCTTTTGTGTTGCCTAATCACAAATAGTTCATTCGAGTGAACTGTATGATGTACATCGCACACACCTTGATCTGGCTGACCGTTTCTTTTGTGTTGCCTAATCACAAACAGTTCATCCGAGTAAACCGTATGCTGTACATCGCACACGCCTTCATTAGGTTGCCCATTTATTTTGTTCCGCCTCATCGCAAACGGTTCATTGGACTGAACCGTATGCCCTGGATCGCACACGCAACTAAAATCTGAACCATGTTTGATGCATCCTCCATTGCAAACATTTTGCACCTTTTTTGACGGTTTTTTACATCCTCGTTTGTGATTAATGCATCGGACACAGTTTCGTGAAAGGGTTTCTGATCGTAGTGTCGCGTTAGCAGCATCCTGCAGTAGTGATGGCCTCGGAACACTGGAGACTGAAAGGTCGAATGTGAATCATATAATAGATATGATCAACATAGATATGTTCACCATTGATGACTACTCCATCTCACGTGATAATCCAACATGGTTTAGTTGATTTAGATCATGTAATAATTTAGATAACTCGAGGGATGTCTATCTAAGTGGGAGTTCTTAAGTAATATGATTAATTGAACTTAATTTATCATGAACTTAGTCCTAATAGTTTTTGCATATCTATGTTGTAGATCAATGGCCCGTGCTACCGTTCCCTTGAATTTTAATGCATTCCTAGAGAAAGCTAATTTGAAAGATGATGGTAGCAACTACACGGACTGGGTCTGTAACTTGATGATTATCCTCATTGCTGCACAGAAGAATTATGTCCTTGATGCACTGCTAGGTGAAAGTCCTGCTGCAGGAGCAGATGCTGATGTTATGAACGTCTGACAAGCTAGATCTGATGACTACCCAATAGTTCAGTGTGCCATGCTTTACGGCTTAGAATCGGGACCTCAAAGACGTTTTGAACGTCATGGACCATATGAGATGTTCAAGGTGTTGAAGTTAATATTTAAAGCAAATGCCTGAGTTGAGAGATATGAAGTCTCCAACAAGTTCGATAGCTGCAAGATGGAGGAGAATAGTTCTGTCAATGAACACATAATCAAAATGTCTGGGTATCATTAGCACTTAACTCAGTGGGAGTTAATCTTCTAGATGATAGTGTTGTTGACAGAGTTCTTCAATCACTGCCACCAAGCTACAAAGGCTTCGTGATGAACTATAATATGCAAGGGATGGATAAGACAATTCCCGAGCTCTTTGCTATGCTCAAAGCTGCAGAGGTGGAAATCAAGAAGGAGCATCAAGTGTTGATGGTAAACAAGACCACTAGTTTCACGAAAAAGGGCAAGGGAAAGAAGGGGAACTTCAAGAAGAATGGCAAGCAAATGTCCACTCCCGGGAAGAAGCCCAAGTCTGGACCCAAGCCTGAAACGGAGCGCTTCTAGTGCAAATTGACTGGTCACTAGAAGCGGAACTGCTCCAAGCATTTGGCGGATAAGAAGGATGGGAAAGTGAACAAAAGTATATTTGATATACATGTTATTGATGTGTACCTTACTAATGCTCATAGTAGCGCCTGGGTATTTGATACTGGTTCGGTTGCTCATATTTGTAACTCGAAATAGGGGCTACGAATTAAACAAGATTGGCTAAGGACGAGGTGACGATGCGCATCGGGATGGTTCCAAGGTCGATGTGATCGCCGTCGGCACGCTACCTCTAGATCTACCTTCGGAATTAGTTTTAGAGCTGAATAATTGTTATTTGGTGCCAGCGTTGAGCATGAACATTATACCTGGATCTTGTTTGATGCGAGATGGTTATTCATTTAAATCAGAGAATAATGGTTGTTCTATTTATATGAGTAATATCTTTTATGGGCATGCACCCTTGAATAGTGGTCTATATTCGTTGAATCTCGATTGTGGTGATACACGTATTCATAATATTGATGCCAAAAGATGCAAAGTTGATAATGATAGTCAACATATTTGTGGCACCACCGTTTAGGTCATATTGGTGTAAAGCGCATGAAGAAACTCCATGCAAATGGGATTTTGGAATCACTTGATTATGAATCATTTGATACTTGTGAACCATGCCTCATCGGAAAGATGAGTAAACTCTGTTCTCCGAAACAATGGAGCGAGCTAATGACATATTGGCAATAATACATACCAATGTATGCGGTCCGATGAATATTGAGGCTCACGGCGGATATCGTTATTTTCTAACTTTCACAGATGATTTTAGCAGATATGGGTATATCTACTTGATGAAACACAAGCTTGAAGCATTTGAAAAGTTCAAAGAATTTCAGAGTGAAGTGGAGAATCATCGTAACAAGAAAATAAAGTTTCTACGATCTGATCGGAGGCGAATATTTGAGTTACAAGTTTGGCCTCATTTAAAACAATGTGGAATAGTTTCACAACTCAAGTCATCTGGAACACCACAGTGTAATGGTGTGTCCGAATGTCGTAAGCGTACTTTATTAGATATGGTGCGATCTATGATGTCTCTTACCGATTTACCACTATCTTTTGGGGTCATGCATTACAGACAACTGCATTCACTTTAAATAGGGCACCGTCTAAATCCTTTGAGACAACACTGTATGAACTGTGGTTTGGCAAGAACCCTAAGCTGTCGTTTCTTAATGTTTGGGGTTGCGATGCTTATGTGAAAAAGCATCAGCCTGATAAGCTTGAACCCAAATCGGAGAAGTGCGTCTTCATAGGATACCCAAAAGAAACTATTGGGTACACCTCCTATCACATATCCAAAGGTAAGATCTTTGTTGCTAAGAATGGATCCTTTCTAGTGAAGGAGTTTCTCTCGAAAGAAGTGAGTGGGAGGAAAGTAGAACTTGATGAGGTAATTGTACCTTCTCTCGAATTGGAAAGTAGCTCATCACACAAAACCATTCCCGTGAAGCCTACACCAATGAGAGAGGAAGCTAATGATCATGAAACTCCAGATCAAGTTACTACCGAACCTCGTAGGTTGAACAGAGCATGTTCTGCACCAAAGTGGTATGGTAACCCTGTTCTAGAAGTCATGTTACTAGACCATGACGAACCTATGAACTATGAAGAAGTGATGATGAGCCCAGATTCCAATAAATGGTTTGAGGCCATGAAATCTGAGATAGGATCCATGTATGAGAAACAAAGTGTGGACTTTGGTTGACTTGCCCGATGATCGGCGAGCCATAGAGAATAAATGGATCTTCAAGAAGAAGACTGCCGCTGATGGTAATATTACTGTCTACAAAGCTTGACTTGGCGTGAAAGGTTTTTGACAAGTTAAAGTAGTTGACTATGATGATCGAGACTTTCTCACACGTAGCGATGCTTAAGTCTGTCCAAATCATGTTAGCAATTGCCGCATTTTATGATTATGAAATCTGGCAAATGGACGTCAAAACTGCATTCCTTAATGGATTTCTTAAAGAAGAGTTTTATATGATGCAACCAGAAGGCTTTGTCGATCCTAGATATGCTAAGGAAGTGTGCAAGCTCCAGCGATCCATCTATGGACTGGTGCAAGCATCTCAGAGTTGGAATATACGCTTTGATGAGGTGATCAAAGCATATGGTTTTATACAGACTTTTGGAGAAGCCTGTATTTACAAGAAAGTGAGTGGGAGCTCTGTAGCATTTCTAATATTATATGTGAATGGCATATTGTTGATTGGAAATGATGTAGAATTTCTGGATAGCATAAAAGGATACTTGAATAAAAGTTTTTCAATGAAAGACCTCAGTGAAGCTGCTTATATATTGGGCATCAAGATCTATAGAGATAGATCAAGACGCTTAATTGGACTTTCACAAAGCACATACATTGATAAAGTTTTGAAGAGGTTCAAAATGGACCAGTCAAAGAAAGGGTTCTTGCCTATGTTACAAGGTGTGAAGTTGAGTCAGACTCAAAGGGTTCTATCATGTATGCTACGCTGTGTACCAGACCTGATGTGTGCCTTGCTATAAGTCTTGCAGGGAGGTACCAAAGTAATCCAGGAGTGGATCACTGGACAGCGGTCAAGAACATCCTGAAGTACCTGAAAAGGACTAAGGGATTGTTTCTCATTTATGGAGGTGACAAAGAGCTCGTTGTAAATGGTTATGTTAATGATAGCTTTGACACTGATCCGTATTACTCTAAGTCACAAACCGGATACATATTTATATTGAATGGTGGAGCTGTAAGTTGGCGCAGTTCCAAGCAAAGCATTGTGGCAGGATCTACGTGTGAAGCGGAGTACATAGCTGCTTCAGAAGCAGCAACTGAATGAGTCTGGATGAAGGAGTTCATATCTGATCTAGGTGTAATACCTAGTGCATCAGGTCCAATGAAAATATTTTGTGACAATACTGGAGCAATTGCCTTAGCAAAGGAATCCAGATTTCACAAAAGAACCAAACACATCAAGAGACGCTTCAACTTCATCCGTGATCAAGTCAAGGAGAGAGACATAGAGATTTGCAAAATACATACAGAACTGAATGTGGAAGACCCATTGACTAAGCATCTTTGTCGGTGCAACAAACCCTGGGTCTGTTGACCAACCATATTCAGGCACAAGATCAAGATTGAAGCACCAGCCTAAGCCCGAGATTGGAAAACCAAGATATTTGAAGAACCAACATGCAGCTCGGATGGGTCAGGATTGAGCCTAAGGAGCAAGGTATCGGCAAGAGAAGGGCCTCCCTTGCCGGGCAGGCGAGCCCGGCAAGGGGCGAGGTCATCACCAGAAGCAAGCGACCGAGGCTCCCCGGCAGGGCCTGCCGGGGCTCGCGGGGCAGAACCGCCGCACCAACCACTTAAGCACGACTCACATCGTCAATCAGTGCGGTGTCAAGCTGCAAGGTGATTAAGTGGTAGCCATTCACCACATGGCAGCCGTTTCCTACAGAGAAGCCTACAGATGATACCCATCCTGTGACGTGTCAAGAGAACAGGAGTGGAGCTGGCAACCCAGTGATGTGGCACTAAGTGGCGCATTTAATGCACCCTGTCAGCCTGAAGAGTTAGGTATGATAGCACTATTTGCTATCATATCAGTGGATAATGACCACTTTGCCACTGTGGCGACGCCTTAATCTATAAAAGGAGGCCAATGGCACTCATAGGAGGGGTTAGAAGGTTAGAAAGTTGACAATCCCAAGCCACCACATACAAGTAGTCGCCTCGGGCAAACCTTGTCGGGCAAGTGTACTACGCATCACCACATCCATCCTTCCATTAATCCACTAAAGTAGGAGTAGGGTCTAGTGCCTCGTGGCGGCCCGAACCTAGGTAAGTCGATTGTGTTCTCCCTGCCGCGTGGCTGTACGCTGGTCTTCTCTTTGTGCAACGCGCCATCCCCCTATCGAACCAACAAGGGGCCGCCCGGTCCCATAGGTGGCCGCAGAAATCCCGCGACATCTTTGGCGTGCCAGGTAGGGGGAGAGCTTGCGCGAACCTGAAGGTATATGCCGCCTGTCATCTTCATCGACATTTTCATCCTCGGCGGTGCCATCGACCATGGTTCCCGGGAAGAAATATGGCACCTCATCCCATCCTTCCACCTCGAAGGTTCCTCTGCCCGCGGCCTCCAATGTCGCGGGAGACATGGGAGCTCGCAAGAACGTGCACGCCGCTGGGGGCGTGGTTGGAGCAGGTGGCACTGCTACCGCCTTCCCTGCGGCCGACAAGGGAGCCAGAGCTACCGGAGGAGAACAACATCAGCAGCGTCTCGACGGTCAAGCTCTACAAGGTGCGGGCGAGGGAGTCGCTCCGTCTGAAACCCCTCTTCCCGCCGACGGGCACAGCCACAGCAACGGTGCTCGGTCTAGGGCGAGCCATCGCCCACCGGTGGCCCCATCACGGGAGCGGCTGCGGTACATGCGCCTCCTCCAGGACGAGCCAACAAGGCCGCTACGCTCAACGGGGCCGCTGATCTTCAAGCACCACCGCCACGCGATCCCGCTGCCCCGACAGTCGTCCAATAGCAGTATGAGCCAGGCGTCCATGCAAAGCACAACCACGGAGGCCATGGCACGAGCTCAGTTTTTACTGAGGTTCCCGCTAGCGGTCGAGTAGATGGATGAGTGGTGTGCCACCATCTAGAGCCTGCTCGGTTTTGCCAAAGCTAGGGGCTCACGACAAGCTAGCCCACAACGACCAGCCCAAGCAACAGCCACCACCTGTGTCGCTAGCCGTATGAAGGGGGCCGTCCCCACGATTCAGTCCCTGCCACAACATCTGGCGAGGACGCAGCAAAATCAAGACCCCGACGATGTCTCGATGGCCTCTTCTGACCCTCGAGCACACCCAAGCCAACATCGAACCCCAGAAGGCAGACAACGGGGGGACGCGCGCGCCGTCACTGAACGACGCCGCGATGATCGCCACCAGGCCGACGGGTGCGACAGCCTTAATGTCGACGAGCCTGCTCTCGGTGTTGGCGGGTGCCTACCCTTCGAGGTTGGCTGCCCTGCCTTTACACAAGAGCTGTGGCAAGTCCGTTGGCCGTCCGTTCGCACCTTCAAGCCAGAGATACCTGAGAAGTACGACGGGAGGTCGAACCCGGCAGAGTTCCTGAGCATCTACACCATCGTTGTTCAGGCTGTGAGGGGAAGAGATGAGAAGGTGTTCATCAACTACTTCTGAAGGAAATATGCCCTAGAGGCAATAATAAAGTTGTTATTTATATTTCCTTATATGATGATAAATGTTTATTATTCATGCTAGAATTGTATTAATTGGAAACTTAGTACATATGTGAATACATAGACAAACGGAGTGTCACTAGTTTGCCTCTACTTGACTAGCTCGTTGAATCAATGATGGTTATGTTTCCTAACCATAGACATGAGTTGTCATTTGATTAACGGGATCACATCATTAGAGCATGATGTGATTGACTTGACCCATCCGTTAGCTTAGCACAATGATTGTTTAGTTTGTTGCTATTGCTTTCTCCATAACTTATACATGTTCCTATGACTATGAGATCTTGCAACTCCCGAAGACCAAAGGAACACTTTGTGTGCTACCAAACGTCACAACGTAACTGGGTGATTATAAAGGTGCTCTACAGGTGTCTCCGATGGTGTTTGTTGAGTTGGCATAGATCGAGATTAGGATTTGTCACTCCGATTATCGGAGAGGTATCTCTGAGCCCTCTCGGTAATGCACATCACTATAAGCCTTGCAAGCAATGTGACTAATGAGTTAGTTGCGATATGATGCATTACGGAACGAGTAAAGAGACTTGCCGGCAACGAGATCGAACTAGGTATTGAGATACCGACGATCGAATCTCGGGCAAGTAACATACTGATGACAAAGGGAGCAACGTATGTTGTTATGCGGTTTGACCGATAAAGATCTTCGTAGAATATGTAGGAGCTAATATGAGCATCCAGGTTCCGCTATTGGTTATTGACCGGAGACATGTCTCGGTCATGTCTACATAGTTCTCGAACCCGTAGGGTCCGCACGCTTAACATTCGGTGACAATCGGTATTACGAGTTTATGTGTTTTGATGTACCGAAGATAGTTCGGAGTCCCGTATGTGATCACGGACATGACGAGGAGTCTTGAAATGGCCAAGACATAAAGATTGATATATTGGACGATTATATTCACACACCGGATGAGTTCCAAGGGTCACCGTGTAACATCCCAAATTTTCAATTTGGAATTTTATACATTAGATCATCATTGCATATCATATTTTATTGCATTTTGGTTGATCCGAGAAATTCTACGCAACTCAAGGACCCACAGAGAGAGTTGGGGATTTCATTATTTTCATATTCTAGTTTTCTCGAATTTTGAAAAGAGGATCGTTTGATTTTAATTTTTTCCTCTTCGAATATTTCTTTTATAAAAATAAAAGAGAGAGGATAAAATGACTTCCTCAAAATAAAGAAATATCGAAGATTTAATATTAAAATCAAATAAGATTTTATTCGGAGTTTTATCGCTATTTTATTTGAGTTAGGAAAAATATGCGTTTTTTCAAAATTGCATTTTAGGCCCAAATAAATATTCACCTTGTCCGGCCTATTTTTAGAGGACGGGGAAAATTTATTTCGGGATTTTTGGAGTCCGTTTAGTATTTCTTTTCTTTCTTTTTCTGCATGTCGGAATTATTAAAAAAAAGTCAAACCAACTCCGGGCCGCCCCGAGCCGCCCGAGGCCTAGCCCCGCGCCCCGACGCCAAACCCTAATCGCGCCGCCACCGCCGCGGTCGTTGCCGCACGCCGCTACCGCCGCCGCTGCCGTCTGCGTGCGCCGCACGCCGCCGCAGTTGCCGCCCCGCGCCGCCTCGCCGGAGCCGCCCGCCGCCGCCGCCGTCTCGCCAGACTTCGCCGGAGGTAGTCGCCGCCGCCTCGGTTTTCGCGAGAAAACTGATTATTTTTTTAAACCCTAGATTCCTTTTTATTGTTAGATCGGTTTTTCGGTTTAGTTATTTAGTGAACGTTCGTTTGTTAGCCTATTCGTCAGTTTTTCTTTTTCTCGGATTTTTCGCGATTATTTTCGATTGTGATTTCTGATCTGATTTTCGTTTTAGTATAACTTTTCGCTCATTTATCGGAATCAGGCGATTCAAGCGCCTAGAGTTTCGTCTCGAAGCCCTCTTTCTATTTAACAAACTTAAACATGTTTTGCTATTGTGAAATTTGACTTTAGTCCAGATTAGTAAACGAAGCTTGTTTCTTTCACCGTTTGAGTTTTGTTGCTTCGTTTGATTTGATTCTTTTTGCAAACCGGAGTTCTTAAGTTGAACCTTCTGGTTAGATCTCTTATTTGAGTTTTACCCGTATCCTTGCTTGATTGCTTATTGTATGCTTGTTTGATTGCGATAGAGTACCCGGAGTGCGAAGCATGCTACATCGAGTCTCTAGGTTTCACGGATCATCAGCAAGGCAAGTAACACTTTGATCATACCTCTTTACTACCCAGTTTTATTGCATTAGATCAACCCTCAAACAATTGCATGGTTACGATCTGAATAAATTGTGGGTTGGGAAGTAGATGAGGTAGTACCTATTCACATATTTTATTATCAAACATTGGGAGTTACTTCTACGTTATGATTATATTGCCATGCTATGTTCGTAGACATGGATTCGGTTTGAGAGTGTCCATGACAGATGTGAGTTGTTAATTAATGGTTAACTTAAGGTGGCAACTTTAATACACATCTGGGTGGATTGAGGCACCTGGGGAAATCAGTGATTGCCTGTATTTTTGGAAATCCCGGGGTACCGTGTGATTTTCCTATGGACTGCCACCCAGGCTCAAAGGGATCATAAGATTATTCATGCTGGAAACTTCCATGTGCAGCCACATGCCATTATGGGCTCTGGCATAGTTGAGTAAGTTGTGGGAAACTTTTCCATGATGGGCTAGCAGATGTAGGGATTGTAGGTGTACCGACCCATCTATCGGTTAAGGGGACCTCTTCGGAAAGACTGTCTCTCGATCATCCATATCTCAAACATTATGTAGTGCGAGAAATCCAACGGAGGAGATCGAGTCTTGTGGGGAAAAGTGCACAAACCTCTGCAGAGTGTACAAACTAATCATGGTTAGCCGTGTCCCCGATTATGGACATCTTGAATATCTAGTTCTTGGATTATCATGTGGATCTCATCACTCTAAATTAATTTTGTTGCGTTATTAATTACTTTTAATTGGGATTGAGAGGGGGTTTACCTTCTCAATATTTTTTTCAACCAACTTTGTAGTTAAGTACAATATATTCCTTTGCAGCAGGGAAAAATGGCTTTTTGCAAAACCTATTAACCATACAACCTCCAAAAGACATATATGCATGTAGTGATAGCTTTATATTGTTCATTACTCTCTTGTGTTACACTGCCATCATATTCCATGTGCTGACCCGTTTCGGGATGCAACGTATCATGTTGCAGACTTTTCAGACGACGAGTAAGGAGCCTTAGGTCGTGGTCTTTCACTCAGTCATGCCGTTGGAGTTGATGGACTCACTTTATCTTCCAAGCCTTTAGTTGTTATCGTATTAGATGGCCTGAAGCCATATTTATTGTAATAAGTTCTCTTTTGAGACATTCAATGTAATAAGTGTGTGATTGCTACTCTGTTATAAATCCTCAAGTACCGTGCGTGTCAGCATTACCGATCCAGGGATGACACTTATGCACAAAGATCAGACTATTTGAGGTCTGGTCGCTACAAAGATGGTATCAGAGCACACGCTGACTGTAGGACATGACCACTAAGCTGAAGCCCTAGACCACTACTGTCTTCTCATTTCCGACTCTTCTCCATTTTCTACTCTTTAGGATGGCGGACGCAAGGACCAAGTTTGCACAACCGGATGAAGACACACCTTTTGGATGCCACTTGAAGGAAGTCACTAGGTACCTGAACATTGGAATACCAAGCTTCACCGGGACTTACAACGCCACTTTACCAGAAGAGGAGCGCTGGATGATTAAAGTTCAAGTTCCAGGAAGGACATTTACGCCAGTCACTCAGCCCATAGAGTTTTCCTTTGATGCACGAACCTGGAGTCTAGGAAAGAGTATGTCAGCCCACATCACCATGGGACACATTGGAGAAGTTTACCACAAGGATCTCAAGGATACTATCTACCAGATTTGTGGGCACCGAGATGAGCAATGGGAGATGATCAGCACCAGGAAGGATAGATCAATTGCCGCTTTCATCCAAGAGTTAAACCAGCACATTCGTCACCAGGAGAATCAGATGTGCACAGGAATGATAGATCTAAAGAAGGCGATGACCAGGATCACGGAGCTTGAGGAAGAACTTAAGGCAACTCGCGAAGATTATGAGGAAGAAATTGTTGTACTAGTGGACAAGAATGACGACCTGACAAGGAAGCTAGGAGTATTCATGGGAGACCCCGTGCGAGGAGGAGAAGATGACGGTTCCACTTGCCCGGAGAACTACATCATCATCGACGACACCGACTCGGACCCCGTCGATAGTGATGATGACTATGTTGATGAAGCTGGAGCGGATATCATGGAGTCTTCGACCGAACAATATTTCTAGTCGACCACCTTATCAGTAGTAGTATTCCACCATGTAAATAGTATAGTCCAAGCACTTTGTAACGATAGTTCTAGACTGATTGTATGCCCTTGCTTGATTGATTGAGTAATATGATTGTGTTTGTCTCATGTGCATGTGGGTAGTGTTTTCTCACTAGACCTCATTCTATTCTATTCTCTTCCCTCTAAACCCTCAGATGCCACCGAGACATGACCCCGAATTTACCTTTCCACCGGAGCTCACTCAGTTGATCCAGTAGCAGAATACCCTAATGCAGTTGTTAGTTCAGAACCAAGGCAACAACAACAACAACCCACCACCACCACCCCCAGTTGACAATTTAGCCCGTTTTCTGAGGTTGCAGCCGTCGGTGTTTTCCAGTAGCACCGAGCTGATAGAGGCAGATGATTGGCTCCGCAAGATTGGAAGGGAGTTAACCACTTCAGGATGCACAGATGCTGAGAGGGTGTGTTTTGCCGCGCACCAATTGGATGGACCAGCAGCCTCATGGTGGGAGAATTACACTGTCACCTATTTTATAGCCACTATTACATGGGACCAGTTCCAGTAGGCTTTTCGCACAGCCCATGTATCAACAGGAGCTATGGCCATAAAGAAGCGTGAGTTTCACAACTTATGCCAAGGAGGACGCACCGTTAGCCAGTATGTGGATGACTTTAGCAAGCTATCACGTTATGCCCCAGATGACATTGCTACGGATGTAGCTAAGCAGGAGAAGTTTTTGGAAGGACTGAATGATGAGCTGAGCATGCAGTTGATGGTAGCAACCTTTAATAACTACCAATAGTTGGTAGATAGAGCTCTCATGATTGAAGGGAAGCAACAGCAGATTGATAACCGCAAGAGGAAGTATGGACAAGGGAAGTATAATTCTGGAGCTCAGCAGAGACCCTGTTTTACCCCGAACTCGGGAGGACTTGTCCATAACCATGGAGGCCACACTCACAATGGAGGAAGTTCTCACAACCATAGTGGCTCCAAGAATGGTAATGGAGGAAGCAACAGACAGAACCGTTCCAACCCAGCAACGCCCGCCAAGAAAGATCTAAGCCATGTTACTTGCTACAAGTGCCAGAAGACCAG
This sequence comes from Triticum monococcum, assembly GCA_034509565.1. NCBI lineage: Eukaryota > Viridiplantae > Streptophyta > Magnoliopsida > Poales > Poaceae > Triticum > Triticum monococcum. The sequence continues at coordinate 354,872,119 of CM067845.1, read as the reverse complement.
ACATTACGCCAATGAATGTCCTAAAGCTAAGGACAGAAACGATAATGGAAGCTCTGGGAAGAAGCCCAACCCTTTCAATAGGGGACAAGTGAACCACGCTAACATGGAGGAGATTGAAGCCCAGTCAGATGCAGTAATAGGTAAGTTTTTGGTTAAGTCTTTTACTGTAGTCGTACTTTTCGATACTGGTGCATCGCATTCATACATATCAAGGGGATTTGTGGATAAGTATAAACTGCCCACCAAAGTTCTTAGTACACCTATGTTAGTGAGCTCGCCAGGAGCAGAGTATATGGCAAGCCAAGGGTGTTTTTAGATGCCATTGAAAATAGGTAGGCATGTTTTCCCCTCAGACCTGATAATTTTGGAGTCACAAGGTTTGGATGTGATTCTGGGTATGGATTGGCTATCGATGTATGGAGGAAACATCGATTGCACCAGTAAGTCGATTTTGCTCACCACCCCAGAAGGAAGAAGGATCAAGTATGTATCCCGACATGTGCCGATTAGGACTCAAGTAAATTCCTTCACAGGAGTTGTACAGGAGGAAGTACCAGTGGTGAAGGATTTCCCGGATGTATTTCCAGAAGAGTTGCCAGGCATGCCGCCGGATAGAGACATTGAGTTTTTGATTGAGCTTTTGCCAGACATAGGGCCAATATCTAAGAGACTGTACAGGATGCCCACACATGATTTAGAGGAAATTAAGAAGCAGATTAAGGACTTACTGGATAAATGATATATTCGCCCAAGTTCGTCACCTTGGGGATCACCAGTACTTCTAGTGGAGAAGGATGGATCATTAAGGATGGTTGTTGATTATCATGGATTGAATGAAGTAACGATCAAGAACAGGTACCCACTGCCGATGATCAATTATTTGTTTGATCAGCTGCAGGGAGCTAAGGTGTTTTCCAAGATCGATCTGCGATTAGGGTACCAGCAGTTGAAGATTCGAGAGTAGGATATACCTAAGACAGCTTTTACCACAAGGTACGGGCTATATGAGTATACCGTTATGTCATTTGGCCTGACTAATGCACCTGCCTATTTCATGAACATGATGAACACGGTGTTTATGGAGTTTTTGGATAAGTTCGTTGTGGTGTTCATTGATGATATTCGGGTCTACTCGAAGAATGAAGGGGAGCATAAGGAGCATTTGCGTTTAGTACTTGGGAAGCTCAGAGAACATTAGCTATACGCCAAGTTCAGCAAGTGTGAGTTTTGGTTGAAGGAAGTTGGATTCCTTGGACATGTTATATCCGGAGAAGGAATAGCAGTAGACCCCACCAAGGTTGTCACTGTGACAAATTGGGAGTCACCCACGTCAGTTGGAGAAATCCAGAGTTTTCTTGGACTCGCAGGATACTAACGGAGATTCATTGAGAATTTCTCGAAGATTGCAAAGCCTATGATGGAGTTGTTAAAGAAGGACACCAAGTTCAAATGGACTGAGGAATGTGAGGCTAGTTTTCAGGAATTGAAGAAACGTTTGGTTACATCACCGGTGTTGATTCTGCTAGATCAACGCAAAGATTATGAAGTGTATTGTGACGCTTCTCATCGAGGACTTGGAGCAGTGCTTATGCAGGAAGGAAGAGTTGTTTCATATGCCTCATGACAGCTTAAACCCCATGAGTTAAATTATGTCACGCATGATTTGGAGTTAGCAGCCGTAGTACATGCGTTGAAGACATGGAGACATTTTCTCATCGGAAACCATTGTGAGGTATACATGGATCACTAGAGTTTGAAGTATATATTCACGTAGAAGGAGTTGAATCTCAGGCAGAGGAGATGGTTGGAACTCATAAAGGATTATGATATGAAGTTTCACTATCATCCCGGAAAGGCTAACGTAGTAGCCGATGCGTTGAGCCGAAAGAGTCATGTCGATACACTCATGACCGGGGAATTACCCAAGGACTTGGTAGAAGACCTTCGTGAGCTATGTTTGGAGATAGTTCCGAGAGGTTATGTAGCAGCTTTGGAGATTCAGTCTAATTTGATGGATAAGATCAGAGAAGCTCAGAAGACGGACAAGGAGATTGCCGAGATAAAGGAAAGAATGAGCAAAGGAAAAGCCAAGGGATTTCATGAGGATGAGCACGATACCCTATGGTTTGAGGACCGCATATATGTACCAAATGATCAGGAGATCAGGAAGCTGATTTTGCAGGAGGCCCATGACTCACCATATTCGATTCACCCAGGAAATACAAAGATGTACCTGTATGTGAAGGATGGATTCTGGTGGACCGGAATGAAGAAGGATATTGCGGAGTATGTAGCAGTTTGTGATGTTTGTCAGAGAGTGAAGGCAGAGCATGAGAAGCCAGCAAGATTGCTGCAACCATTGCCGATACCCGAATGGTAGTGGGATAAGCTAGGCATGGATTTTATCATGTGATTACCCAGCACTCATTCAGGCTATGACTCGATATGGGTTGTAGTCGATCATTTGACGAAAGTAGCTCATTTCATCCAAGTGAAGACCACTTACACCAGTCCTAAGTTGGCAAAGATATACATGACCAGGATCGTATGTTTGCATGGAGTTCCGAGGACAATTGTATCAGATAGAGGAACCCAGTTTATCTCAAAGTTTTGGAATCAGTTGCATGAAACTTTGGGAACGAGGCTAGAGTTTAGTACGGCTTTTCACCCGCAGACGGATGGACAGAGAGTCAATCAGATTCTGGAGGACATGTTGAGAGCTTGTGCGCTAGATTATGGATCTAGTTGGGACGATAATTTGCCTTACGCAGAGTTCTCTTACAATAACAGTTACCAAGCCAGCTTGAAGATGGCCCCTTTCGAAGCACTGTACGGAAGGAGGTGCAGAACACCGTTGTTGTGGGATGAAGTTGGAGACCGACAGTTGTTTGGACCAGATTTGATTAAGGAATTTGAAGAGAAGGTTAAGCTGATTTGTGATAGACTCAAGGTAGCCCAGTCCAGGCAAAAGAGCTATGCGGATTCTAAACGCAAGGAGACATCTTACGAAGTTGGAGACAGAGTGTATCTTCGTGTATCACCACTCCGAGGAGTTAAGCGCTTTGGAGTTAAGGGAAAGTTAGCACCACGTTTTGTGGGACCATACAAAGTTTTGGAATGTATGGGAGAAGTTGCTTACAAGTTGGAATTTCCCGAAGGATTGTCAGGAGTTCACGATGTGTTCCACGTTTCTTAGTTGAAGAGGTGCCATGCAGAGATGGCTGATATCCCTTTGAGAGATACAGTGCCACTGGAAGCGATACAGTTGGATAGCGACTTGACCTACGAGGAGAAGCCAATCAAGATTCTCGAGTTTGCCAGCCGAGTTACACGCAGCAAAGTTATCAAGTTCTGTAAAGTTTAGTGGAGCCACCATACCGAGGATGAAGCCACCTGGGAGCGAGAGGAAGATCTACGCAAAGACCATCCACACCTATTTTCTAGCCAACCCGAATCTCGAGGGTGAGATTCATCTTAAGGGGGTAGGTTTGTAACATCTCAAATTTTCAATTTGGAATGTTATATATTAGATCATCATTGCACATCATATTTTCTTGCATTTTGGTTGATCCAAGAAATTCAACGCAACTCAAGGACCCACAGAGAGAGTTGGGGATTTCATTATTTTCATATTCGAGTTTTCTTGAATTTTGAAAACAGGATCGTTTGATTTTAATTATTTTCTCTTTGAATATTTCTTTTATAAAAATAAAAGAGAGAGGATAAAATGACTTTGTCAAAATAAATAAATATCGAAGATTTAATATTAAAATCAAATAAGATTTTGTTTCGGAGTTTTATCGCTATTTTATTTGAATTAGGAAAAATATGCGTTTTTTGAAATTGCATTTCAGGCCCAAATAAATGTTCACCTTGCCCGTACTATTTTTAGAGGAGGGGGAAAATTTATTTCGGGATTTTTGGAGTCTGTTTAATATTTCTTTTCTTTCTTTTTCTGCACGTCAGAATTATTTAAAAAAAAAGGCAAACCGACTCCGGGCCGTACCTGAGCGGGACTCCGCCCGGGGGGGCTTTATAAGCCGCCGCCCTGAGCCGCCCGAAGGCCAGCCCCGTGCCACAAGCCCACGCGCACCCCGACGCCAAACCCTAACCACGCCGCCATTGCCGCACGCCGCCGCCGTTGCTGCCACCCGCCGCCCCGCGCCGCCTCGCCGGAGCCGCCCGCCGCTGCCGCCGTCTCGCTAGACTTCGCCAGAGGTAGCCGCCGCCGCCTCGGTTTTTGCGAGAAAACTGAGCGGTTTTTTTGAAAACCCTAGATTCCATTTTTTTTATTGTTAGATCGGTTTTTTTGGTTTAGTTATTTAGCGAACGTTCGTCCGGACGTTTGTTTTAACGAATGGTTTTCACCGTTTAGCCACAGATAGCGAACGTTCGTTCGTTAGCCTGTTCGTTAGTTTTTCTTTTTCTCAGATTTTCCGTGATTATTTTCGATCGTGATTTCTGATCCGATTTTCGTTTTAGTATAACTTTTCGCTCGTTTATCGGAATCAGGCGATTCAAGCGCCTAGAGTTTCGTCTCGAAGCCCTCCTTCTGTTTAACCAACTTAAAAAAGTTTTTGCTACTGTAAAATTTGAATTTAGTCTAGATTAGTAAAGAAGCTTGTTTCTTTCGCCGTTTGAGTTTTGTTGCTTCGTTTGATTTGATTGTTTTTGCAAACTGGAGTTCTTAAGTTGAACCTTCTAGTTAGATCTCTTATTTGAGTTTTACCCGTGCCCTTGCTTGATTGCTTATTGCATGCTTGTTTGATTGTGATAGAGTACCCGGAGTGCGAAGCGTGCTACATCGAGTCTCTAGGTTTCACGGATCATCAGCAAGGCAAGTAACACTTTGATCATACCTCTTTACTACCCAGTTTTATTGCATTAGATCAACCCTCAAACAATTGCATGGTTAGGATCTGAATAAATTGTGGGTTGGGAAGTAGATGACGTACTACCTATTCACCTGTTTTATTATCAAACCTTGGGAGTTACTTCTACGTTATGCTTATATTGCCATGCTATGCTCATAGACGTGGATTGGGTTTGAGAGTGTCCATGATAGATGTGAGTTGTTAATTAATGGTTAACTTAAGGTGGCAACTTTAATGCACATCTGGGTGGATTGAGGCACTTGGGGAAACCAGTGATTGCCTGTATTTTTGGAAATCCTGGGGTACCGTGTGATTTTCCTATGGACTGCCACCCAGGCTCAAAGGGATCATAAGATTATTCATGCTGGAAACTTCCGTGTGCAGCCACACGCCATTATGGGCTCTGGCATAGTTGAGTAAGTTGTGGGAAACCTTTCCATGATGGGCTAGCAGAAGTAGGGGATTGTAGGTGTACCGACCTATCTATCGGTTAAGGGGACCTCTTCGGAAAGACTGTGTCTCGGTCATCCGTTTCTCAAACATCATGTAGTGCGTGAAATCCAACGAAGGAGATCGAGTCTTGTGGGGAAAAGTGCACAAACCTCTGCAGAGTGTACAAACTAATCATGGTTAGCCGTGTCCCCGGTCATGGACATCTTGAGTATCTAGTTCTTGGATTATCTTGTGGATCTCATCACTCTAAATTAATTTTGTTGGGTTATTAATTACTTTTAATTGGGATTGAGAGGGGGTTTACCTTCTCAATATTTTTTCATCCAACTTTGTAGTTAAGTACAATATATTCCTTTGAAGTAGGGGAAATTGGCTTTTCGCAAAACCTATTAACCATACAGCCTCCACCAGCCATATATGCATGTAGTGATAGCTTTATATTGTTCATTACTCTCTTGTGTTACACTGCCAACATATTCCATGTGCTGACCCGTTTCGGGCTGCAACGTATCATGTTGCAGACTTTTCAGACGACGAGTAAGGAGCCTTAAGTTGTGGTCTTTCACTCAGTGATGCCGTTGGAGTTGATGGACTCACTTTATCTTCCAAGCCTGCCGATGTTATCGTATTAGATGACATTAAGCCTTATTTATTGTAATAAGTTCTCTTTTGAGACATTCGATGTAATAAGTGTGTGATTGCTACTCTGTTATAAATCCTCAAGTACTGTGGATGTCAGCATTACCGATCCAGGGATGACACTTATGCATAGAGATCAGACTGTTTGAGGTCTGGTTGCTACACACCGGATATTTATCGGAGTGCCGGGGGGTTATCGGAACCCCGGGGGAACTAATGGGCCAACATGGGCCTTGTGGGAGAGAGAGGAGAGGGCCTAGGGCTGGCCGCCCCCCTTAGGAGTCCGAACTGGACAAGGAGGGGGCGGCACCCCCTCTTTCCTCCCTCTCCCCCTCTCCTTCCTTCCCCCTTCCTCCTTCCTAGTTGAACTAGGAAAGGGGAGTCCTACTCCCACTAGGAGGAGGACTCCCCCCTCTCCTTGGCGCGCCCCAAGGCCGGCCGGCCTCCCCCCTTGCTCCTTTATATATGGGGGCGAGGGGCACCCTAGAACACACAAGTTGATCATTGATCCCTTAGCCGCGTGCGGTGCCCCCCTCCACCATAATCCACCTCGGTCATATCATAGCGGTGCTTAGGTGAAGCCCTATTTCAGTAGCATCATCATCACTATCATCACGCCGTCGTGCTGACGAAGCTGTCCCTCGAAGCTCTACAAGATCGTGAGTTCGTGGGACGTCACCAAGCCGAACGTGTGCAAATCGCGGAGGTGCCATACCTTCGGTGCTAGGATCGGTCGATCATGAATACGTACGACTACATCAACTGCGTTGTCATAATGCTTCCGCTTATGGTCTACAAGGGTACATAGACAATACTCTTCCCTCTCATTGCTATGCATCACCATGATCTTGCATGTGCGTAGGAAAATTTTGAAATTACTGCGTTCCCCAACAGTGGCATCTGAGCCAGGTTTATGCATAGATGTTATATGCACGAGTAGAACACAAAGGAGTTGTGGGTGTGGGTATATACATATTGCTTGCCGTCACTAGTTGATTCTTTATACGGCGGTATTGTTGGATGAAGCGGCCCAGACCAACATGACGCGTACGCCTACGCGAGACTGGTTCTATCGACGTGCTTCGCACACATGTGGCCGGTGGGTGTCAGTTTCTCCAACTTTAGTTGAATCAGATTCAATGAATAGGGTCTCTTTCTGAAGATCAAAAAGCAATCACAATACCGCGTTGTGGTTTTTGATGCGGAGGTAAGAGCGGTTCTTGCTCAGCCCGTAGTAGCCATGTAAAACTTGCAACAACAAAGTAGATGACGTCTAACTTGTTTTTGCAGAGCATGTTGTGATGTGATATGGTCAAGACATGATGCTAAATCTTATTGTATGAGATGATCATGTTTTGTAACGCAGTTATCGGCAACTGGCAGGAGCCATATGGTTGTCGCTTTATTGTAGGAAATGCAATTGCCATGTAATTGCTTTACTTTATACTAAGCGGTAGCGATTGTCGTAGAAGCAATAGTTGGTGAGACGACAATGCTTCGATGGAGATCAAGGTGTCAAGCCGGTGACGATGGTGATCATGACGGTGCCTTGGAGATGGAGATCATAGGCACAAGATGATGATGGCCATATCATATCACTTATATTGATTGCATGTGATCTTTATCCTTTATGCATCTTATTTTGCATAGTTAGGCGGTAGCATTATAAGATGATCTCTCACTAAATTTCAAGGTACAAGTGTTCTCCCTGAGTATGCACCGTTCTAAAGTTCGTCGTGCCGAGACACCACATGATGATCGGGTGTGATAAGCTCTATGTTCACATACAACAGGTGCAAGCCAGTTTTGCACACGCGGAACACTCAGGTTAAACTTGCCGTTCCTAGCTTATGCAGATATGGCCTCGGAACACTAAGACTGAAAGGTCGAGCGTGAATCATATAATAGATATGATCAACATAGTGATGTTCAGCATTGAAAACTACTCCATCTCACATGATGATTGGACATGGTTTAGTTGATATGGATCACATGATCACTTAGATGATTAGAGAGATGTCTATCTAAGTGGCAGTTCTAAAGTAATTTGATTTATCATGAACTTTGTACCTGATAGTATTTTGCATGTCTATTTTGTTGTAGATAGATGGCCCGTGCTGTTGTTCCGTTGAATTTTAATACGTTCCTAGAGAAAGCTAGGTTGAAGGATGATGGCAGCAACTACACGGACTGGGTCCGTAACTTGAGGATTATCCTCATTGCTGCATAGAAGTACTATGTCCTGGAAGCACTGCTAGGTGACAAACCCGCTGCAGGAGCAACGCCAGATGTTGTGAACACCTGACAGAGCAAACCTGATGACTACTCGATAGTTCAGTGTGCCATGCTTTACGGCTTAGAACCGGGACTTCAACGATGTTTTGAAGGTCATGGAGCATATGAGATGTTCCAGGATTTGAAGTTAATATTTCAAGCAAATGCCCGGATTGAGAGATATGAAGTCTCCAATAAGTTCTACAGCTGCAAGATGGAGGAGAATAGTTCTGTCAGTGAACATATACTCAGAATGTCTGGGTACCACAACCACTTGACTTAGCTGGGAGTTAATCTTCCTGATGATAGTGTCATTGACAGAGTTCTTCAATCACTACAACCAAACTACAAGAGCTTCGTGATGAACTATAATATGCAAGGGATGGATAAGATGATTCTTGAGCTCTTCCCAATGCTAAAGGCTACGGAGGTAGAAATCAAGAAGGAGCATCAAGTGTTGATGGTCAACAAGACTACAAGTTTCAAGAAAAAAGGTAAAGGGAAGAAGGGGAACTTCAATAAGAACAGCAAGCCAGTTGCTGCTCAAATGAAGAAACCCAAGTCTGGTCCTAAGCCTAAGACTGAGTGCTTCTACTACAAAGGAACTGGTCACTGGAAGCAGAACTGCCCCGAGTATTAGGCGGAGAAGAAGGATGGCAAAGTGAAAGTTATATTTGATATACATGTTATTGATGTGTACCTTACTAATGCTCGCAGTAGTGCCTGGGTATTTGATACTGGTTTAGTTGCTAACATTTGCAACTCGAAACAGGGGCTATGGATTAAGCGAAGATTGGCTAAGGACGAGGTGACGATGTGCGTGGCAAATGGTTCCAAATTCAATGTGATCGCCGTCGGCACGCTACCTCTACATCTACCTTCGGGATTAGTTTTAGACCTAAATAATTGTTATTTGGTGCCAGAGTTGAGCATGAACATTATATTTGGATCTTTTTTGATGTGAGACGGTTATTCATTTAAATCAGAGAATATTGGTTGTTCTATTTATATGAGTAATATCTTTTATGGTCATGCACCCTTGATGAGTGGTCTATTTTTACTAAATCTTGATAGTAGTGATACACATGTTCATAGTATTGAAGCCAAAAGATGCAGAGTTAATAATGATAGTGCAACTTATTTGTGGCAGTGCCGTTGAGGTCATATTGGTGTAAAGCGCATGAAGAAACTCCATTCTGATGGACTTTTGGAATAACTTGATTATGAATCAGTTGGTACTTGTGAACGATGCCTCATGGGCAAGATGACTAAAACTCCGTTCTCCGGAACAATGGAGCGAGCAACAGAGTTATTAGAAATCATACATACTGATGTATGTGGTCCAATGAACATTGAAGCTCGCGGCGGATATCGTTATTTTCTCACCTTAACAGATGATTTGAGTAGATATGGGAAAATATACTTAATGAAACATAAGTCAGAAACATTTGAAAAATTCAAAGAATTTCAGAGTGAAGTGGAAAATCATCATAACAAGAAAATCAAGTTTCCATGATCTGATCGTGGAGGTGAACATTTGAGTTATGAGTTTGGACTTCATTTGAAATAATGGGGAATAGTTTCGCAACTCACGCCACCTGGAACACCACAACATAATGGTGTGTCCGAATGTCGTAACCGCACTTTATTAGATATATGGTGCGATCTATGATGTCTATCACTGATTTACCGCTATTGTTTTGGGGTTATGCTTTAGAGACGGCTGCATTCACGTTAAATAGGGCACCATCTAAATCCGTCGATACGACACCTTATGAAATGTGGTTGGGCATGAAACCCAAGTTGTCGTTTCTTAAAGTTTGGGGCTGCGATGCTTATGTGAAAAAGCTTCAACCTGATAAGCTCGAACCCAAATCGGAGAAATGTGTATTCATAGGATACCCAAAGGAGACTGTTGGGTACACCTTCTATCACAAATCTGAAGACAAGATATTTGTTGCTAAGAATGGATCCTTTCTAGAGAAGGAGTTTCTCTCAAAAGAAGTGAGTGGGAGGAAGGTAGAACTTGACGAGGTAATTGTACCTTCTCCCTTATCAGAAAGTAGTTCATCACTGAAATTAGTTCCAGTTATTCCTACACCAGTAAGTGAGGAAGCTAATGATAAAGATCATGAAACTTCTGATCAAGTTACTACCGAACCTCGTAGGTTAACCATAGTAAGATCCGCACCAGAGTGGTACGGTAATCCTGTTCTTGAAGTAATGTTACTTGATCATGATGAACCTACGAACTATGAGGAAGCGATGATGAGCCCAGATTCCGCAAAATGGTTTGAGGCCATGAAATCTGAGATAGGATCCATGTATGAGAACAAAGTATGGACTTTGGTTGACTTGCCCGATGATCAGCAGGCCATAGAGAATGAATGGATGTTCAAGAAGAAGACTGACGCTGATGGTAATATTACTGTCTACAAAGCTCGACTTGTTGCAAAAGGTTTTTGACAAGTTCAAGGAGTTGACTACGATGAGACCTTCTCACCCATAGCGATGCCTAAGTCCGTCCGAATCATGTTAGAAAATGCCGCATTTTATGATTATGAATTTGGCAAATGGGTGTGAAAAATGCATTCCTTAATGGATATCTTAAAGAAGAGTTGTATACAGTACAGAAAAAAGACACATCCGTGACATTTTGGGCTGAACAATTTTTTTTCTATCATACATATGACACTTCTATGACGATAATTGTGACAAAACCCGGTATCATCATAGATGTGGTGGGCTCCTACTTCTATGACAAAAAATCATGATAGAAAATGGGCTTTTCGTCCTGGGCGGGCCGGAGATGCAGCTGCATGACATTCTTTGGGCCTTCCATGACGGAAAAAACTGTGGTAGAAGCGAGGGGGAGGAAAATTTTGGGGAGTTCCCGGTTATGGTGGGAGGTCGGGGGCCGAGCGATGCACATTTCTCTCGTACATGTACGCGCGTGTGTGCGAGGCGTTGGCTCTAACTGAACCCGAGCGAGGCATTGGGCTCTAACTGAACCCGAGCGATTGCACTGCAGGCTACGCATTACTGAACCCGACCGATCGATCGATGGCTGTTAACTGAACCCAATCGAGCGATTCCTTCACTACTGTTGCTAACTGAAGGCGATCAATGCTGCCTCTGGGATGAACAGTGAGCGTTGTGGGGGGGGGGGGGGGGTTGGTTGAACAGTGAGCGGTGGCGTTGCCTCTGGATGAACAGGACCCCGTGGTGTGGTGGAGGGCTAGATGAATAGTAGACGGTGGAGGGATGCCCGTGGAGGGGTGGTTGAACAGGACCCCGTGGTGTGGAGGGTTGGATGAACAGTAGATGGTGGAGGGGTGGTTGAACAGTACCCGGTGGAGTAGCGCACGGTGGAGGCTGGATGAACAGGAGCCTGTGGAGGCTGGAGGAGGTCGACGGTAGCCCGTGGAGGCTGGAGGAGGTCGACGGTGGAGATGAACAGTATCCCGTGGAGTCCCGTTTTGCGGTACTCCACACCCCTCCCGATGAACAGGACCCCCGTTTCGACCGTAGGAGGTCCGTTTTGTCCGTTTTGCGGTACGCCACACCCCTCCCGATCAACAGGACCCACGTTTCGACCGTAGGAGGTCTGTTTCCTCCGTTTTGCAATACGCCACACCCCTCCCGAGCAACAGGACCCCCGTTTCGACCGTAGGAAGTCCGTTTCCTCTGTTCTGCGGTACGCCAGGCCTCGTTTCCATCGCCTGTTCCGTCCAAGCCCTCCCGATGAACACGACCACGCATTCTGTTCCGACCCGGCCGATTGGCTCCCACGCGTTCCGTTGCCTCTCGATGAACACGACGCATTTCGTTGCCTCCCGATGAACACGACGCATTTCGTTTCCTCCCCATGAACACGACACATTCTGTTGCCTCCCCATGAACACGACGACGACGCTGTTTCTCCGTTCCGACCCAGCCATGTACATGAGCCCTTGCCGTACGTATGCGCGAGTAGGCGTTCGAGACCCCGCCCGTATGTACACATACGTGGCCGTATTTTCTTTCTTGCACCCTGGCCGATGTATGTACGTGTACATGCTACGTGCGTGCCTGTACTACGACACGTGCGCGCCTCTACATCCACCAGTATATATGTACGTACACGTTCATGACCAGAATGACAACACTACGTACGCTTTGACCAGGTGGGTCCCGACTGTCATGCACTTCCTTGCATGCGAAGATGTAGCTGGTGGCTCCCAGCAGTCAGGGGAGCGAATCATTTTTTTGCCCGGAAGCACTTCCTTGCGTGCGAAGATGTAGCTGGTGGGTCCCAGCAGTCAGGGGGCGAATCGTTTTTTTGCTCGGACGCACTTCTTTGCATGCGAAGATGTAGCTACTGGGTCCCAGCAGTCAGGGGGAAACGTTTTTTTCACGGAATAAAGTGGACCGTCCGGTGGGTCCCAGCTGTCAGCTGGAGGAATCATTATTTTCTGCGTAATAAGGAGGCACTTCCTTGCTGCGGCCGTGGACCCAGCTGTCAGCCTCTCCACGTACAGTCCACGTACGATGGAAGTCGTTCCTTGACCACATTGACCACGCCATGCTGAGAGCACCAGGGCGGTGGACGACGGCGAGGCCTAGGAAGGGGAGTACGAGGGTTCACTGGTTCGGCTGCGGTGTGAGGCTGCCGTCGCCGTAGGGCCTGGCTAGCGGTGGGAATAGTAGGGGGCGGTGAGGCCTCCGCGGCAGCACATCCAGCCACAGGAGGCAGGAGCATGCGGCACGACCGGCGCTGCTTTGGGCGGCTGGAGCAAGAAGACCAGAGGTTGAAGAAGCACTACGGCCGTTGGATGGACATCGTACGGTCACTGGAGCTAGAATCGTTTATATTGACTAAGTTGACAAAGCCCTCCGTCCCCGTCAACTTAGTAGGCCCACAAGTCAGCCTCCCACCAAGGTGGGTCTCAACTAGCAGGGGGTATTTATTTTTTTGTGCATCATAAGGAGGCACTTCCGGTGGGTCCGAGCTGACAGCAGGGGGAACATTTTTTTCGTGAAATACGGTGGCCCGTCGGGTGGGTCCCAGAAGTCAGGGGCAAACATTTTTTTTCACGAAATACTGGTGGGCGTCTGGTGGGTCCCTGCTGTCAGGTGGAGGAATAATTATTTTCCGCATAATAAGGAGGCATTTCCTTGCGGCTGCCGTGGACCCAGCTGTCAGCCTCTCCACGTACAGTATTCTTCCGACGGAATTCGGTCGTTGACCACATTGACCACGCCGCGCCGAGAGCACCATTGCGGTGGATGACAGCGAGCACTAGGAAGGGGATGATGCGGAGCCGGGGAAGATGCGGCAGTGGATGCCCACGTGGAGAGGAGTACGAGGGTTCACTGGTTTGGCTGCGCTGCCGTCGCCGTAGAATAACAGGGGTGTGGGTGAGTGGAGTGGAGGGATGGCCTGGCCAGCGGTGGGAGTAGTATGGGGGCGGTGAGGCCTCCGCGGCAGCACAACCGGCCACAGGAGGCAGGAGCAGGCAGCACGACCGGCGCTGCTTTGGGCGGCTGGAGCAAGAAGACTAGAGGTTGAAGAAGCACTACGGCCATTGGATGGACATTGTACGGTCAGTCGAGCTAGAATCGTGCGTATTGACTAAGTTGACAAAGCCCTTCGTCCCCGTCAACTTAGTAGGCCCACTATACTGGGTCCCAACTAGCAGGGGGTATTCTTTTTTTGTGCGTAATAAGGAGGCACTTCCTTGCGTGCGAAGATATAGCTGGTGGGTCCGAGCTATCAACGGCGGTAACATTTTTTTCGCGAAATACAGAGGCCCTTTCATTGGGTCCTAAATGTTAGGTGGAGGAATCATTATTTTGCGCGTAATAAGGAGGTATTTCCTTGCGTGCGGACGTGGACCCAGCAGTCACCCTCTCCACGTACAGTCCACTTCAGATGCATGTCGGTTGTTGACCACGTTGACCATGTCACGCCGAGAGCACCAGGGCGGTGGACGACGGTGAGGCCTAGGAAGGGAACAACACGGAGGCAGGGAAGACTCGGTAGTTGTTTTTGTTTCCCACGTGGAGGGGAGTACGACTGTACGAGGGTTTACTGGTTCTTCTGCCGTCGCCGGAGAATAATAGCAAGTGTGGGTAAGTAGAGGGATGGCTAGGCCAATGATGGGAGTACGGTGGGGCGGTGAGGCCTGCGCGGCAGCTCAGCCAGCCGCGGGGAGGAGGGAGCAGGCAGTCCTGCCGATGCTTGTTTGAGCGGCTGGAGCAGGAAGAGTTGAGATTGAAGAAGCACGACGGCCGTTGGATGGACATCCAACATTATACAGGCCATCTGTGCAAAGCCTCAAATCTGTGGAAAATTGCATACAACCCATCCCCCATTATTTCAAATAATTTATAACCCATTTGGTAATTCTTATGGGTTTTTTGGAGCCCATATTCATTTTGTTAGCATTACAGCTCATATTGTGGCCACGGCTAAAAAATTATACGAAATTTTGCATATGTCGGCGGGTCCCTGCTGTCATCCTCTCCATGTACAATCATCTCCTGATTGTGTACGCGTCAACTTGCTAGGCCCACAAGTCAGCCTCTAAACCCGTGGAGGACAAATACAACCCATTTAAAAAAATAGCAACCCATTCCATACGTTCAAATGGAAAGTTCAACATTCAGAGCAAAGTAACAGGTCTGATCCACATATAGAGTACTGAACTTCCACATTGACAACCATCATAGCCAAGTTAACTATCTACTCCCACTAATACTCTAGTAGCATACAAGTACTAACTTACTCTTAGCTAACTAGACGACGCCGACCACCATCTGTGGTACACGCTAAACGCCGGCACCGGTGCCGTGTGCCTCGCCTAGGACTTGCAATAGGTGTGATAGGGCACGTTGCTCATGCGCATTGGCCCTTTCCATGCTGGCATGGTCCACCGAAGCTTCGGCTTCCAAGCGGGAAATCCACTTGACTAGCTGGCAGTAAAAATCGGCGTCGCGAACGCGTGCGTGCCTGACAGCCTCCAGGGCTATTTGCCGGGCGCCGGCCTCCACGTAGTCGGCCCAGTTGCGGGCGCTCTGCTCGCGACTCAGAGCGTCGGTGCGCTGCTGCTCCATGTCCCGCTGGCGGCGCAAATCGGCGATACACTGCTCCTCTGCCAGGCAGTCGCGCTCCAACAACTCCTGCTCCTCCACCATGCGGTCGCGCTCCAACAACTCCTCGATCTCCGCATTGCCATCTAAAGATAGATAGAATGCCTCCTCCTCCGTCTTCCTTCCGATGAAAACCCAAACAATAGTTCCGGCGGTGACCGCCTCCTGCGTCGCCTACCGCGGACGTGCGGGGGCATGGCGGACGTGGCGAGCGACGTCGGACTGGTGGGGGCTTATGAGGATATGGCGAGTTGGGTCACGGTGGCACCGGAGAAGGCCGGGAAACAGTACTTATAGGCAGAAGGTAGCGCGACGGTCATCGGAATCCAATGCATAATGGCTTAGCGCGCCAGCTTGTCGTGGAAAACTAGAGAAACTGAAATTATGACTGTGCCATCCCGTCCCATCTGGGTCGCACGCCGGCATGGCGGTCAAACGAGTGCACTCGAATCATCTCCCTCCTTGTCAATAATGATTCCACGGATTTAAAAAGCCTGCAACAATTAAAGCGTATCTTTTTTCGCATCAGTTAGCTGCCTTAATTATGACTGGCTGCATGCAGGCACTCAGAATCGCTCACAGGCAGTACGCGAAGCAGCATGCAACGAGTCGCAGCCGAGGGCATGCATGCAGCCACTTAAATCACTGGAATTAATTAGGCTTAAACTTCTGCATGCCGTTAATTATTGCCATGCCTTGGTCTTGCTGCTTTGCTCACGGGACTAATAAACCCGGAGGGAGGGAGTACCTTGGTTGGTGAGAGGTTTGAATTAAGCCCTGCAAACCGGAAAGGAGGTACTAGTACATGCGTGATCCGCTATTTATTCATGTAGGATCTAGTAGGTCGTTTCTTCAATTAAGCCCTGCAAACCGGAAAGGAGGTAGTACGTGCATGATCCGCTATTTATCTGTGTAGGATCAATAGTGTAGCTTGTCAGTTTCTTCAGAGGTAGGCATTTTTATCTGTGTAGGATCGGTAGTGTAGCTTGTCAGTTTCTTCAGAGGTAGGTATTTTTATTCAAAAAACTGCCACTTCGCATCTTGCATCGCAAATAAAACTGCCAGGAGCGCATTTGTAGGCTAGCTAGTGATCGATCAGTAACTTCTAAACCCCTGAGTGAACAGAAATAAGTAACTATTAATGCATCTCAATGATTCACAGATCATATACAAATATGTAGCTCCAAAAGCAAAGATCAGCCACTTCGGATATTGTGTCGCAACTAAAACTAACTAGTACGATTTCCATACATAAGATCAACATGTTAATGCATCTCAATGATTCATAGATCATATACAAAAATGTAGCTCCAAAAGCAAAGATCTAGAAAAACATATGTTCTTCCTACTAACATGGATGCTTCTCTTGGCCAACATTCAGTACAGACTGGAAGACAAATTTGTTTGTGAAGTCTACAATTCCTCTTGCAAATGTAAGTGGTTTCACCAACAGCTGGAACCATGAGAATGAACCACACTTGATGGAGGAACATCCACTGCAATATGATTTGGTCTTCTCTCGATCACACCGCAAGACTATTTTCGGAATACAAACTTTAACTTAGGCAAAATGATGCCCATTGTATAATCAAACCAAAGCAATGAAGCACCTAGTGTTGGCCAATAAATAGTACAGTACTACTTTTCTGCAGTCCATGAAGTGACTATCCAATCTTTCTGTGTCTATTTTCAAATGGCACTACATGCAGTGACTATACTATTCTCTTGTGCAGTTCAACCAAAATTGCGGACACTTTGTTTGTTTGCCAAATAGCAACGGGCAGACATCTTTGTCTGCACAAAGCTAGTAAACATATACCACACCTTGTATTTTCGGTTTAAACACGTCTCTTCCGCTTAGCATCTGTCATGTTCTGCATTGGACAATCTGATAAAGTTATGTTTTGCCCTGTACAATTTCATATTGAATTGATTTACTGGTTCAGAGCAGAAATATAGCGCCTATTCTTCATCAGACCTAGGATATCCATGTTCGCAGTGATGGAAGAGGTGAAATCGATACAACCGAAATTGAGCATCCAATCATTGAATCATGTCCTGCACCTCCAATGTAGGTCCACCCTGCCAATAAATTCACATGCAAACCACTAGTATTACTATCTAATGACAGTACAAAAAGAGTAGCAAGATAGTAGCAAACCATGTACCTTCGTAATGAATAGCTCATAGTGCCACCAATTGGATATAAAGGTTTGGAAAAAACATGCTCCTAATGTTGAACCAGTTGGACTTTTTGTGCAGTTCCACTAAAATCGAGCATCCCTGTTTGCATAGATATTGAAAGTGTGATTACTCTAAAAGTGTCACTAGTTGAAGCATAGACTCACAAATATAAGCACTCCAATTTCTTAATGGGAAAAGGTAGCAAGACTGTTTCTAACCACCTGTTTGAAGGAATAAATAAAGCAACATCGGCTGATGTCAGGAAGGCATACATAGTTTTTTTTTGAAAAACTGAGCCATTCCTGACCTTTCCTCTTCTTTTAAGCAAATTTCGTGTAGTTCTACTAAAATAAAATGCCATCACCGCCTTGACAATTCAGTGACACTGTACAAAAGGAAATTACTTAACATTACATCATGATGTCAGGTATGTAGTCGACAGGCATTAGAGACAAACATACAAATCTCCTCCGATAACATAATGAACATTAATTTTAACAAAGGTATGACTAGCTTTACCAGGATAATTTGAGTGAATTATACACCCTTTGTTCCTTAATATAATACGTTTTCACGGTTCAATTTAAAGTACCCAAACGTCTAGTATTTAGAAAAATAGGTAGTAGTTTTCCTGAGCACATATCTGGGAAAGCTTGCCACACTTTATTTACGTCCATACGCTAATGCAACACCATTCGAGTACTACAAATATACACTAATCCAGTGGCTAGTGCAATAGTAGAGTAGTTAGTTTATTATAGGGTACAGTGCAATGGTTTTACTGAACAGATTTCAATAAACTCTAGCACCGGAAGGTTTCTATAAGAATTAACAATACAAAATGTAAAGGTAACAAGTTTCAGCATTGGTATACTAGATGTGCATGAGCATTAAACCAAATACAAAAAGTCTGAAGGTAACTAGCATTATTAACTAATGACGGTATAAAAAATTATGAACCATGTACCTCCAAGGTAAATATCATTTTGAACTCGGGGGGACCTTAAAAATTGCTATCCCAATCTTGTAATCGATCAAACATAAAAACTTGATCGAACGAATCAAGAGAACAACCGGAGGAGGAGGTGCCCACTCTTGACCTTTCCTCTTGTCTTCATAATTGTCTATGCAGTTTAACCAAAATAAAATGACATCAGCGCCTTGGCATTTTGGTGGCACTGTACAAAAAATTAACTTATCTCATGAAAGTGAGGTATGTAATCTATAAGCATTAACAGTGCAAAAATCTGAAGGTAGTAACAAGTTTCATCGTTGGTATACTGGCTGTGCAACAACATTAGAATGCCTTAGCTGGAAAATCTTTAATACATCCACAATCAACAACTAACCCTGAAATAATCCAGTGACATTAAATGGCATTGCTTAAATTTATCGGTGGCATTAGACTAAGAGTGGCATTAGTTAAATGTGGCATCACTTTAGCAATAGCATTGCTTGACTTGACTGCTGGTGTTATACTAACAGCAAAAAAGTGGCAATAAGAGCATGGGAGGCCCATTCGGACAGTGGGCGCACCAGTACGATGTACCTCCACGGACGCAGAGTGGTGAGGGAGGTATGGTTGCCCAGAGCAACAAATATCTAGGCAGCATATGTGGATTACGTCCCATTTTTGTTCTCTTTAGCCACCTTTTTCCTATGCAAGGACAGCAAACCGATCGACTTGGTCATTCTCTATTGCGTTGTCATGCTTTTCTACCCTTCTTCAACCAAGAGACACGAGACTCGTTCCTTAGCTACTGATTTTCCCCTTTTCAACCTAGATGCGGGTTCGATGCCTACTCTCTTGGACGTGGCAGATGGGGCAATAGAACAAGGTTATGGTTCGAAAAGAGGTAGCATACCTGAGGGTCGGCGGGAAGTGGCTTCGCTCGTGGTCGTCGTCCTCCGCACACACTACGGCAGCGAGCTTGGGGACGGAGGCTATCCCGCGCGGGCGCTAGGTCTGAGAGGACGGCCTTGTCGTCAGTGCGTGACCTCGCTCGCCGACGACGAGTGCATCAACGTTGCACACCCTTTTCTTCCCCGGTGGATCTGTGGCCATCGGTGAGGAGGGATAGAGGGGCCGTCTTTTTTAGATCTGGAGAGAGGGTGGTAGTGTGAGAAGGAAGTGGGCAGCCCTTAGCTAGAAAGCGCTCAAGCTCCAGCCTATATATCTTTTTTATACTACTAGTACTGGAGGTGGAGTAGTGGTAGAGTAGTTTATATTTTCTCTGCGTACAGTACCAGTTAGTCGTGCTTCAAAACTGATCGGCACACCATTAAAAAAATAAAGGTCGATAACTAATGCGACACCTCGGGGCCAACATGGCCAGATCGCATTTTGCACAAGAAATTACACACCATGTTTCGTTGACATGTGGTCCCATTCCAACATATCAGTGAGACGACGACGAGTAGTAGGAGTATTTCTGAACGGACGTGTAGGCTGGGGTGCCTCTTCGTGAACCGTGGCAAACTCGCAACCATCCACCCACTCTTCACCTTTCCCTCTCGATTTGGAACTGCTATCGCACGCTCTTCCTCTCCCTCCTCCATCTTCCTTCAGCCCTTCACCCTTTCTTCTGCCATTGTTCGATCATCTTCTCCATGGAGGGAACATGCCGGAAACGACCCCGTTATTCTTGCCCCAATCTGAAAGATGATGTGGTGGAGGAACTCATTGATCGGTGCAACATCATCACCTCGGCTAGCATGGCAGGTTCGTTCAAGCCCATTCTCGACTCAACTAATAACATCATTACAAAGAACCCAAGAGTCAAGGAGCGGTTTGATCTCCCCTATCTTCTTCGCCGTGACCCTGATGACTGGCGCCGGCACGATGGAGGCCTCGCCCTGTGCAAGTTGATGCCGCTTGATAATGATACGTATGATGTTAAGATGCCATCGCTTGAAGGAAAGGCTTGGGCGTGCGCAAACGGAGATTGGGTTGTTTACATTGGGTCCAACTGCGAGTGGGAACTTGTGAATGTGTACACTCGTGACTGGGTTCCACTTCCAAAAATCTCAGCAGACTGCCCAGAGGTTGAGCACACCGGTATTGTACGCACGTTCAAATACGGTCATGGTCACTGTCTTCTACGAAAGATAGCAATTTGTCGAGTTCCCAACCGCTCTTGGAATTACAACTATCAAGTTGTTACTATCTTCGACAAGCTTGTTGCCGTCCTTGGTGGTTTGACTCGATGGATATTGCTCAAAAATCAGTTTCTGTACACGGATGAGTACTGTGATGCAATTCAATACGAGGGCCTTGTGTTTGCTGCCACCACTCGTGGCACTATTTTTGCATGGGATCCTCGTAGTTTCGCTATGTTTGTCTTCCACCGTAATTATAATTGTTTCATCCACATGCATGCGGGTTAGCAAGTTTCCTTTTACTAATTAACCTTCTTCTTGTGTTTCCAAGGTCCTGTGAACATCCCAGCACCTATACTTGAAAAATTTTATAACCAAGGGGGAGATGACGATGGTGATGATCACAAGCTTGAGGACGAGCAGCGCCCATATACTCTGTGGCGCCTGGAAACTAATTCCGATGGATCACCTCTTCTTGTGTGTATACATCCCACTGATGATGTTACTGCTAAGGAAGTAGGTGTAGTCTCCCATGGTCGCACTCTTCGGACCTATAACAACACCCGTTGCATGGTATTCGGGATGGATACTAGTGTGCTAGCGCCAACTCCTTCTCCCTGGTACAGAATTGATAGTCTTAGAGAAAACTCGCTCTTCCTTGGACAAAACTATTGGATGATGGTGAAAGGCGATCCAACTGATGTTGACACAACGTTACTAGTACCATTTATGAGAAGCAATTGAGTCTATACCTCGGACATTTGGGTGGTTCCCTACCCTGGTACTGATATAGTAGGCCGCTTCAGCCTGGATGATCAGTCCTACGTTGGTTTCCAGATCGACAATCGATGGCCCGTCCCAGAGAATCACTTGTGGTTCAAAGCAAGCATTTCCAACACCAAGGAATGGTTGAGTTGAAGTTCATTTCATTGGTTGTCATTTGTTGTGTGGTGAAAACTTTAGTATTTATAATGTATCCTCGTTGTCGATGTGGGTTGATGACCTGTTGTATGTAATAAAATGATATGCCTGTGATAAACTTACTAAATTTACGAATGGCTTTCGAGTCGCTTCTCTTAGTGAGTGGTGCGACGAGGCAAAAATATTTTCCGAAGTGCATTGCAACAGGTTATCGGATGAGGCCAATCAACAATAGTAGTACACTACTTGTACTAGCTTCACATGCTTCGCGCGTCGGGCGGGTGTTTTTACTGTAGCCATATGTTAATGTGTTCGTTGTACGTAACTAGCACCTCGAATCCTCGATACTAGTACTATATAGTAGGAGTAGTAGGGTGGCATGGGCCAGAACAAGCATTCACGTCCAGGAGTACGGCACATGCCACCACCACGACATCCATCTGACACCATATTATTTCTTGGAGTCCGTGCTAGAGCAATCTCTTCAACCTCATCATTTCTCTAACTTCAGCCATCGTGCGGCGGGCGAGGTGGGGGTTTGCCGATAGTCAGTTTCCTTAACTGCGGTCCCACTTGTAAGGCCAACTCCAACACACGACCCCAAACGGACCTCCATTTTGCACGAACTCCAATGATAATTTTGACTAGAAAAGCAAGACCAAAGAAAACAAGAACCACAAGAATACATTTTACTACTCCTGTAAGTTGGATTAGTGCCTTCTCGATGCATTCATTGTTGATCTGTGGAGGCTCGATCTTGCGTGCTTCTTTCTTATTCGAGTGTAAAGAAGTAGACGTTGCTTCCTCGCATCTAGTCTCATGTCTAGCCTCTATTCTAGTAGGAGTATCAACAAGTGCACTAATCTCATCTCTAGCCTCTATCCTAGCTAAAAGTGATAGAGCATCTACTAAATTGCGCTCTATCAATATATGAATGTACTCTTCTTCCCAATACAAAAACTTGCATCCATTCTACTCCCTACGTTGCACATTACATGCCTTCTATTTGTCAAAATATATATGTATCTAGACATGTTTTAGTATATAGGTACATCCATTTTTGGACAAATGGAAGTCAAGTATTTTGGAACGGAGGGAGTACACAATAATTTTTTTTAGTTAGCACAACTAGTCTAATCCAAGAGCACAACCGAAGATTTGGTCGGGTTCTTCCTCCTTTTGCCGACATGTGGGACATCCAACATCCAGGTCGTGTCATGAAAGAAAATAGAGTGGTAGTTGAAGCCACGAGATGTGCATCTTGGGTTAAACTATAAATAGAATCTTACTACTCTTGAGTAACTCCAAAAGCGGCCACCGAAGATCTTTATTGGATTTGTTTTTAATGACCAGCATGTCGAGGTGAAAGATGTATAGGTTCAGTGGGTCCTCTTGCGTTTTCACTTACATGTGGGGCCGCATGTGAGCACACACACGATGGGCTCCGCGCATCTGCTGGCTGGCTGAAAAGAGAGATAGAGGAGGGTTGAGCACGGACTGCAGGAAATTTGTTCTACGTACCTCGATATAGGCTTGATATAGTGGGGTGGCATGGGCCATAACTAGCATTCACGTCTAGCGGTACGGCACACGCCACCCACACGAGTCCCATCCGACACCAATTTTCTTGGAGTCCGTGCTACAACCATCTCTTCTCCCTCCTGTTTTCTCAGCCATCGCGCAGTGGGCGGGGTGGGGGTTTGCCGATAGTCGGTTTTCTCAACTGCGGTCCCACTTGTAAGTGAAAATGCAACACCGCACGCATTCTTGCTTGAGCGGCGTGCCGGACCAACCGTGTAGGGGTGCGACGCGAACACGGCAGGCTTTTCCTTTTGAACTCGTAACTTGTAAAATTTGGTTCTGCTCCATGGCGCGACCCATAGATAGAAAATAACGATTTTGCCTAGAGTGATGAGAAGTTTGGTTCTGGCGCCGTTCATGCATGGAGTACGTACGAAAATTATGAAGTTGATGCGAAAGGTAAGATAATTATTGTAGTATCATATACTACTACATGGATTTGACGGAAAGATAAAAATACATATGGATCCATCAACGACATCCTCACGCCCTAGTGTGCCGGGTCACCAACCGACGTGTGAGGAGCAGCGGCGTTGGCGGCGAGCTCAACGTGCTTCTGAACAGTGTCGTCCAAGGTTGCCCTGCAGTCCAAGAAGGCCAGCATCCTATCTTCCTCCTCTTGCATGTAGTAGTCCTTGTGGACGATTAGCGAGTAGACGTGGGTGATTATGTCGATGATGTCTTGCTGCGCCAGGCGCTGCGCGGCGAGCGCGACCTCGAGGTGGACATTCCCCGGTGCGACGGCGGGCAGTCGCAGGGCCACGAGTGCGTCAAAGAGGTTGTCACCATAGTAGCCGTTGAGGGTGGCGGGCATCGCAGAGCCTGGGCGCGTCGGCTGGAGGCTTACGTCAAAGTCGTCCGCAAGCTTCTTGACGACGGTGAAACTTGTCGAGGAAACCGACGAGGACCTCATCGAACAAGGAGAGGAAGCTGTCGTCCAAGCGGCCCCTCGCCCTGGCGGCCTCAAGTAATACTACCTGGAGACGTTCCTCGGTGTCGGGCCACAGGCCGGCGTCATGGACCATCTGGCACAGCCGGCTGATGCTCGCGCTCATCGCCTCCATGGGTCAAGCTTAGCTTCTAGTCAACTGATCTTGCGATTCGAGTGATCACTCTTGCCCTTGGTTAGCGTGCGTAGGTGCGTAGGATTTCGTACTACTCCTCGCCCTCTACTGCACCTGCCTTTGGCTGTATGATAGGTGGGCCAGCCACCCCCTGGGCCCACATGTCATTCACCCAAAGGCAGTTGCCGTAAGTCAATGAAGCTGTGTCCCCCTCCGTGCCGGTGCAGTATAGTCATCTCACCGAACCTCTATTTGGGGCCAAACGAGAGAAGTTTGATGTTCACTGGTTTATTGGTCCCCTTTGCATTTTGCGCCAAGTTTGACCTTTGATTTAACTAATAAAATGTTAATGCATGTAAACAAAAATGTTGTGTAAGTCACCTTACGAAAACCAAATAATCCCAAAATACTTAGGCACGGTGCATTAACTCCCTCCTTGTTTCTTATTTCCTGACATATCAACCAATGAGAGATGTGGGCCGTGCATGCTTTCAATGACTTGAGACTACCAAACATGACATGCAGTGTTTAGTTCATTGCATGTAATCCTATTAGTACTCTAGTTAGCAAAAAAAACATTAACTTCTCGCGCCGATAAGAATAAAACACCATGTATTTATTTATAGAGGGAGTAGTACATTTTTTGTGACATGCATTACTAGATATTGCTAGTCAAATACTAAAATCCAGATGGACATGGTAGTACTCCTAAATCCAGACGGTGGTGCTACTAGTACTAGTAGTAGTACTACCAATGTAGTAGTAGGAGTACTAGCACTGTACTACCCGTTGGTCAAATTATTACGTGTTGCTCCTCACAGTGAAGTGACAAGACCCTGCGCCGGAGATGACACCTGATTATAGGCGCCGTGCTCGGCATACCATAGTCAGCCTCACCGTCTGCAGTCACTATCATCATGGCTATAGAGCTAGCCTGCTTACAACTAGCCCTGTTTGACATAATTTCCCGTGCGTAGATTCCCATGCATTGCACGGAACACCAAGATTGGGGGTGGATGGCTCCGGCAGCAGCCATCGCACCAGATTTTTCCACGGCCTTCTAGATGTGGTGGGGAGGAGATAAGGCTGATTGTGAGAGACAAGGAGTTGTTTGTAAATAGGGAACAAGTGTGGGGATCTTTTTTGCAAAAATGGAGAAGCTTGGTTTGTATGCGTCAGATCTAGATCCGACGGCTATTGGTGAAAGATGGGAGGCACAACATCATCACCAACTCAAGACCTGTTTGATTTGCAGGATTTTGAAAACGCAGGACTAGGACAAGGCAATATTACAAGTTTGAAACTGATATTACAAATGTTAGGAGTAATGCTGCACCTACGAAGAGGGTATTACTAGGAAGTTTACGTAAGAACTTTCGTTACTTTAGGTGGATGCAACATTATCGTACAAACTAAAATCCACCGCCCTGACAAGTCACTAATGGGCAAATAAGTTTTCAAGTCTCTGGCCACTTGATGTTTCAAAAACAAATTCAGCTTCTGCGGAGACTTTGTCATTTAGGCTTAAACGCTTGCGGTGATCAGCACGCCATTCATTATTGCGCCAGAGAACGCCAAACCTCATTACCTTGAGCACACTTGCCTCCAGAACAAAGAACCTGGCCAATTTAATCTCAGATGTGCTGCCTCGGTAGTCGATCAAATCAATTTCTAAAAGATGGAGATCAAGGCATTCGATGAGATTGTTATAGTGCAGCACATTTTTCACTTTCGGGTCTTTTTTATCTGCAAAAGAAGAGAACATATTAGAGCAGTTGGCCGCATAAGATTGTCGTGTCATCAAGAGGTACCAATATCATTCACTCATACGATAGGGTTGGCTGGCTAGTGATATTTTTTCACTCTCTCTCTCTCTCTCTTTCTGTTTCCTCTCATTTAACTAGGAGCACGTGAAGAGCTTGGGCATTTGTTGCCTTCCACTATGTGGCCGATGCCATATTTCGCAAAAGTATGCCACATAATACACATCGATGTCAAATCAAAAGATTTTGGCACCGCTCTCGCGATGTGAGAGAGTTGGCACCACTATGCACATAGACCCACATGTATAAACAAATCATTCAAACCAACTACACTAGCCTCTCACTCTCCCAAACAAGTGTTTTTTTATTGCCTCAGTCCTCTCTCTCTCCCACGCAGTGTTTTTTCATTGCGTGAGTTAATTTGGCACCGGAGCAAAGTAGGTGATCCAGATTGGGGCACCAGGTGAGCAATGAAGCGGCATCGATGCCAAATGCATCTCAAGTGAATTTGGCACATGTTTTGGCCTACATAGCCCAGTTTTGTACTCCCTCCGCCCCAAAATTCTTGTCTTAAATTTTGGGACGGAGGGAATACTACCTCATATTTAGTATAAAACTTTGACCATAGATTTACCTAAGCAAAGTCACTAAAAATTACACCATTTGAAATTATGTTCAAATACAAATCCAACGATATAGTTCTTAGTGACATGCATTAACATTTTGTCAGTTAAATCTATGGTCAAATTTTGATAACACAAAATTGGAAGAGTAAACCAGGACGGAGGTAGTACTTGCTCTTAGGGTAACCATAGAGTTACTGGAGTAGTCTAAGTTACTTTCCACTATGACTAGCCTAGGCTACTATAGTAGTACAACATAAAAATGATGCAGGTGATCACATGAGAAAAAAATACTAAAAACATTCCTTTCGGTGCAGTGCGTAGATGCAGTTTTGAACACTACACTTATCATCGTAATTTGGGAAAATTACGAAAAAATTGAGCTACATTGTGATTACCGTTTACTTATAGGAAAGGAGTTTCACCTCGATGAGTAGCTTCTCCATGCATGGAAAGCATGTAAGGAATCCAACAACTTGATCCAGATTGGGGCCGATAGATTTTTAGTGCTAAGATCTTCACTGTGCGCATGGACTGGGTCAAGCTTGTGGGAATCATTTTTTGGAAGACGATCGTAAATACATCAAGAAGAAATTTAAAAATGTGAATTTCAAGAAGACAGAGAAGAAGATGAGTGCTGTACCTGAACGATTATGGATCCAATAAAGAGTTCGGAGAATTTGGCAGATGAGTACACCAACGCTGTCAATTTCGGCCGTCAATGACCCTGATTTTTGTTGGACCTTCTAGATCCGATACAAGCAATCTCTCAAGGAAAGGCACATTCTCAATGACCATAACATGGAACAGCTAGAGTGATCTCTTCCCAATTGATGTCTTGTTGCGGGGCCAGCAAGACACATAAATCCATCGGAGATTCGTCGAGGCGATGTGGAGGCTAATGAACCCGTGGATCCGCTCAAGACGAAGGTACTCGAGCATAGTACAGCTGTGGAGCAGGTGCTCCATAGCCTTCTTCGAGATGACAACGTCGAAGAGGTCGAGCTGCTTGAGTTGAGGGAGAAGAAGGGCGGGCGCGACATTAATCTAGGGAAGATAGCAGGAGCTAAAGCTGGCGCGGCGCAGCGTTGGCATGAGACGGAGCGAGGACGGCGGCAGAGAGCGACATTATCCATCTTCAAAGCCGAGCTCCTCGAGTTGATCTAGGGCGGGGGATAAGAACCACTCTTCGAACTTGGGTTGGACCTTGCAGTTGGTACTGAACATGCGGATGTCAAGGCGTCTGGCTGGCCCAGGGTGCGATGAAACGATCTTGGAGGCTGTGGCCATGTGTTTGCATTCCCCATCGCAGAGGCAGCTGCCGACGGCGATGTTGAGGGGGACGCAGCGCCAGAGGGGGCACCATCGCCGGGAGAGCAGGGCGGTCCGCACGGCAGATTTGGTGGGGAGGAGGCCGATGATGACGAGCAGCATGTCGTCAGGGAGGCTGCTGATGAAGTCCAGGCTCATCGGATGCGGTTTTGGCTCGAGCCGCCTCCGCTTGTTGGCTGCCTCACCATCCATCTCAACCGGCGGCGACGCCGGTGTACACGTGTGCTGGTGTGTGTTGTGTGTTGGGTGTGCGCAAGTGCATCCTTCTGTGCATGCTGCCGCGCAGTGGGAATTGTGCGCGAGTCTGTCCTTCGCGCGCAAGAAGTTTGTCCTCAATGCTCGTGCGGGGTGCTACCCCGAGTGGATTCAACTTTGTTTACTTCACCGTGTGTCAGATGGGCCTCTAGTTTACTTATTTTCACCCACTGCCACATGGGCCAGCACACGAAGATACAGAACACAAGATGACAAGGCAGCATGTGGATTGGTTGATCGGTCAACTAAACAATATACGGAGCTATACGCTGACACAGTGAGCGTATAATCCGTCGGTATAGAGAGTTCAAGTGAGAGGGGAGGCCCATGAGAGATAGTAGAGAGAGAGAAAGAGCTACTCCCTCCGTTCGATAATGTAGTTCCAACTTTTTTTAAGTCAAACTTTTGAAACTTTGACCAAGTTTATAAAGAAATTACTTATATCTACAATACCAAAGATAAATGATAGTATGAAGTAAGTACATGTTGTGATGAATCTAATGATAGTTCCAGATGTAAATGTTTTTCTCCACATATACCCGCTCAAACTTTTCTGAGGTTTGACTTTTCAAAACATCCATATGCTTATGGACGTGACAGAGTCCCTAACTAGACAGAGAGAGAGGGTGAGTGAAAAAAGTGTGTGTGCGTGTGTGAAAGAGACATGGACAACACATGATAAAAGTAGAGAAAAAGCGTGCGTGTCTTATGCAAACATATCACACATGCATCTTAGACAATGGAGGCAAGGTGAGGAGATAGTGTGTGGTTGTTTGGAACCAAGAGAGCAAGACCCCTAGCACGTGGCCAAGAGGGGTCTGACAAACAAGGGAGAGAGGTCAAGAGAGACGTACGGAGAAAATGCAGACATGGGGAGGAGAGAGTGTATATTTGTCATAGAGAGATCCCCTGGAGATCGTGATGGGACTACATGGGTGGGAGATCGAGTGACAAGGTGTGTGCGCGATAGAAGATGCCCCGAGAGATATCGAGATAGACGTATGGATGGAAGGAGACAATACGTGTGTTCTTGATGGCTAGTAAGAGATAATCATACTTAGGAGGGGGGAGTGCTTGCGCCTATGATGGAGTGAGGGATTATGGTACTTAGGGGGGTGCGTGTCACATGGAATGAGAACAAGGGCGGAGAGTGTTGGATGGGTCTATATGTATAGCGCGAGCGAGACATGTGTATGTGTGAACCAGGGAGATATAAGGCCAGTTTGGCTTGCGTCCTGAGCATCTTTTGCCTGGCCTGGGGTTGTGGCTGGATTTCATGCACGCTTGTTTGGTTGCTACCCTGTGAAAAAGAAAGCCCGCCTGGCCTGGGTTCCCTTGCACTGTAATTAGCCTGGCTGAACTCTAGACACTGCAAGTAGCCTGGCCTAGGCGACTGATTTCGAACGCCTGGCCGTGCCTGGTCGTGTGCCCACGAGGCTAACAGCAACATGGATGGATATTAGCATTAAATAATTGATGCATGGATTGATTGATGGGACATTGATGCTTTGCCTGGCTCAGGCATGAACCAAACGCTTCAGCACCACACAAGCCTGGCTAGGCAAAAATATTTTACATCTCACGTCCACACCAGGCAGTACCGGCCATAAAGGCATGAGGGTTAGGTCACGAACCAAACTGACTAATAAAGTCTGAGAGAGATTGAGGAGCCCCAATAAGGCTGAGTGGTGCGTCAGATAGCTGAGAGGGGGGAAGAGATATTCCATCCGCTCGATAATGCAGTGCATGTAAATTTTTTAGAAGTCAAACTTTGGAAACTTTGATCAGGTTTACGCAAATGTTATTTATATCTACAATACCAAAGATACATCATACAAAACTACATATCATGGTGAATCTAATGGTATATGTTTGCCGTACTAGATGTAATTCTTTTTCTCCACGTACATGGTCAAACTTTGTGATGTTTGACTTTTCAATAAATCTATATGCTATGGACCGAGGAGAGTGCCTCAGTCGAGACAGATCAAGTGTGTGTGAAGGAGAATGAGTAAGTGTGCAAAAGGAGTATGTGTGTGAAAGATAAAGTGACAACAAACGATAAATTAGAGAGAGTGTGTGTTTTTTCGTTTCTTATGCGAACATATCATGCATGCATCTTCGAGATGGAAAAGCGAGGCGAGGAGATACATGAAGATAGCTAGTGTGTGATTGTTTGCAACGGAGAGAGACACCTCTGTAGCACATGTCCAATAGAGGTTTGGTCAACAAGGAACAAAGGTCGAGAGGGACACATGGATGGCATGGATGCATGGGGAGGGAGAGAGGGTGTGTTTGTGATAGAGAGATCCCGTCGAGATCGTGAGGGGACTATATGGGTGGGAGATCGAGGGAGTGCGTGCGCAATAGAATGATGCCCCGAGAGAAATCGAGATAGACCAGGCACATGTTTGTGATGGAGACTAAGATTAGCTAGTCATATACATATAGGGGGGACTGCCTGTGCCTACAATTGAGTGAGAGACCATCGTACTTGGCTAGCTGGGCATGAGATTGTGTATGTGCGCGTGTGAGATGGAGAGAGAACGAGGGGGAGAGATAGAGTTTTAGATGGGCCTATCGAGTGCGAGTGAGATATGCATGTGTATGTGTGACCCAGGTGGATGGAGAGTTTGAGAGAGGGGGGGGGGGGGGGAGCTCCGAGACGACATAGTGGTGCGTGAGAGAGTTGCGGGCAAAGAGCCAAGGAATTTGTGTGCGTACGATGAGTGCACCCAAGATATCTAGCTTGGACTAGCTAGAGTATCATACATAGTTTGCGAGAGAGACCTATAGATGGTGTACATATGCATGCGAACTAGAAAGACCCCCCCCCCCCCCACACACACACAAAGAGAGAGAGAGAGAGAGAGAGATGGAGAGAAAGGGAGAGGGACTAACAAGGTTTTTGTGTCGGATGCGTGCTACAGAATTGAAGATTGTCGGAGAGAGAGAGAGAGAGAACAGGAGTCCGGGAGAGGGGGAGGTCGCGTTTGATGCATCAAAGACTGATATAAACCATGTTTCGATATAAACTTGCATTCAAATATTTAAATTGGAGAACATGTTGTCTGCAATCCACACATGAACGGATATATGTGTATATCAAACAAGTTCATTAATTTGACTTTCAACATGTTCATGCAGTACTATAATACTGTACAACATGCTACTCAATTGAGGTGTTCAATTTTGGATTTAGTTCACTGTTTTGACCTACTGAACGAGCTATTTCATTGAATCGAGATATTTGATTTTGGGTTTGATTCACGTTTTTGAGTGGGTCAACTGTTTGTCATATAGTAAATCGCTAGCAACGAGCATGTAAAAACACATTACTCCCGAGCATCATCTCTCCATCTAAACAAGAAGTGGCAAGCTAATATTTCAAAATTTGATCCGAATTGACTTGGTAACGTAGACGTGGATGCTCGTTTTCCCAAAATTTGAATGAACCGTTAAACATCCTCTCTGCTCGGTGGAATTCGCCCGAGCAAATAAATGGGGGACGCGAAATTACCGTTCTATGTGGGACACACATCAATTGGCCCGTTGTACATCGAGGGTAGGTTCATAACTTCATCCAAGCGCGCCTTCTCCTCGGCCGAAATGACATGTGCCGAATAATTCATAAACCATGGTCGGCAAAACACGCTCTCCTTGCCCGAAATAGCCCGCGCCCACTATTTCAAAACATGCTCTCCTCGCCCGAAATCGCTCGCGCCCACTATAGTTCAAAACACACCCTCCTCGCCTGAAATCGCTGCCGCCCACTATTTGGGGAGAAGCAAAGTTACTCTACTATCCCCGACCCTCAGTACACAGACCCAAGCCGAGAAGCCTATAAGCAAGGGTAGAACTGTAACTCCCCCTCACATTTCAGACAAATGCGTCCGTTGGACATGGTTCCACTCCCCTCCCAATTCCCCTCCGCCCCCCATTCATACCTCGTGGGCGCCAAATCACCTTCTCCCCGGGAAGCTCCCTTCTCCCGAGCCGTGAAACCTCAGCCCCACCTCCATGGCGCCCCCACCGCACCAATTTCACAGCCGCCCTCCTCCCTAATGCCAGAGACGCTGTCCATTTGTCGTCGTGCACTGGGCCGTGTGCCTCTTACTCCGTGCTGTTGGCGCTGCCTCGACGACGGCCGCGTGAACCGTACCGGAGCCGATTCACCCCCGCTATTGTTCACGACACCGGAGCGGCTTCAACTTCGGATCCGTCCAGAGTCCTGGCGCTGCTTCCGTGTAGCCGTCGCGACATCGCTCTTTCCCTGCCGTTGGTCGCCACCGCAACCGCGCCGGCCTCACCGACTCGGTAGCTGGACCAGCCTACTTCACCATGCCACCAGATAGGTTGCACCCTCATCTCAAATCACTTTATTTAGGCGTAAGTTGTCTGAATTTTTATTATGGGCCTCGATTCCCAATGGGAAGTAGCACCCCTCGATGCGGCGAAACTCCTAGGCTGCCGGTTGCCTGGTGTCTAACGTAAGGGTGTGCGAACCCCAGGCTCTCCACCTCGCCGTTGCCGAATCAGCGGCTCCCTCGCCCTCCGCCAGACGCTCCGGCGGCGGGAGGACGAGGGAGGCCCCATCGACGGCGAAGTTCTCGTGGAGCTCCATGGTGGCCCAGCTCCTTTCTTCGTGCTCGCTGCTCGGTGGAGAGGCCGTGCACGGTTCCCCCGTGCCGGAGATCGAGGGATGGCGATTCCAGCGGTTGAGGATCTGGAGAAGGAAGGCGATGTCCAGCGATGCGACGACGACGACGGCCATGGGTGTAGGCCCTCAGGGACCGTTGATTGGAGACTTCCCGTTTCGCCCGGGGGCTCCTTCAATCCAAGGCATCAGCGAGCAGCAGCGAACAACGCGTCACCGGCTCGTCCACGGCGCCGAAGTAGTTGGGTTGCAGAGGGGCTTGGTTGTAATTTCCTTTTCTGTGTGGACCTTTCATTAATTTGGCTGTTTTAATGTCAATTCCTTTTCTCACAAAAAATAAATAAATAAACATGATGACTGCCACTTGTATATTTAGAGTGACTTGAGATTAGTAAATATGAAAGGTGCATAAGTCTTTGGTTGTTACATCTAAGAGATAGACAGGAGGTCTTGTGTTCAATTCCCATAATGTTGATTTATTTTGACCCAATTATTTTTCGCGGTCTCTCTATAAAAGCCCATAAAAGGCCCATCAACATACAAGTAACTGGCCCGGATCATTTAACGTGTGTAAACCAAACATAAAGGACTAAACCAAACCAAGAATACCTATTCCCTTTAATAGTAGGTATAGATTGATGAAGACATCATATTTCTTCAACGCACACACAAAACAAGGATATCCCTTTAAATGAACTAAGTTAGGCAAGCTTTTATCTTCCAACTCTCCAAGTTGATGTCTAGCTCAACCAACTAGCTCAGGGGGGTAACCGACACAGATTCTTGGAGAATGATTGGTTTACAAGAAACCAACTTGATCACGAACTCCACATATCGGCCAGGGGACGACCTAGTGATACTTCCGTGAAGATATCCGGAAAATCACGAACCACCGATATGTTAATAAGATCAAGAACAATCTTGCTTTTTAGGGCAAGACGATATGATCAAATGAGCGAGGATTTGACAAAATCCTAACTGATCAATCGAAGGGTGCACCAAAAACAAGGACTAGGTAGCACAATCTATCTTGGAATGATGATTCACTAACCAACATGGTAAGAATGAAATTATTGTCCTTTAAGTACAAAGCAACAAGGCTGCTAGGAGTATTGATTTCACACATCATGGTTCACTTGTCGGGATTTTGGTTGCAACAACACGGTACCAAGGAGCGAATGATGATGGCGAGAAGTATCACTGCATCATGAATTTATAAGAGTTGGTGCAATTATCATGACATTCCTGGCATCAAGAGGGAAATACTTCAGGGTAGAACAGAATCAAAAGCTGGATTGGCATTTTGATCCGCGGAGCACAAATACTTTGACCCAATCCTGGACATGGATGAGGTACTGGAGTTTGTTTCTCCTATTCATTCTGAAATAGAATGACGTACCACAAGGATAATAGACTTTGATGAACGAATGCAATGATATACCCTCGGCTATCAATTGATAGACGAAGGTCAGAAACAACTAAGGAGGGACAACTCAAGGAACATATATCTTTCTGAGTTGTGGATGCATAGATTAGTATGTTGAGCAAAGCTCAACATTTCTTCCGGATAACCCATGTAGAAAGGTAGAACTGGCAGATTCACAATGTAGAACGAAGAACTCATCAAGAGCACTCTTATTGTGATCTTTTGGTTCAAAAGAACTTCTGCCATAAGCAGTCCATGATACTTGGAAGAAGAAAATACCACGGACCTCGAGGACTATCGCAAAGGTTACTAATATTCTAAAGGAACTACCAAACACTATCAATAGAAGGTAAGTGGAGTGAATCTTGGGTCAGGAACCCAAGAGTAGAATACCTACTACTAAATGGCATCACGGGATGCTTTCGAGAACAATGGCCAGAATCATCACATCGGGAATACAAAGCATTTCTATATTAGTAGGTGACTCTCTAAGACACCTAGGGTCATAATAATAGCTCCAACATATATGTTGAGGCAACAGAGTACCTCAACTCACTGGCTAGTGTGCTTATTCTGACCAAAAGGACATCGGGAACGGAGGAAGGATTTGCAAATGCATCAGATTATTTAGAAACCTGGAATGACTCGGACAGCATAACAGTTGTAAATGCTCGAAAAGATTTGAGACATCCTGCAAAATGGTGGCATAACCACTTAACATCGCAATATCAAGTTTCCAAGTCCAACTAACAACACACTGCAGTAGTAGAAACTGGACTGAGGCTTAAATCCAACAATCCTAGGCAACTACGGTTTAGTAACACGTCATCCTGAGAGATAGAAGAGAAGCCTAGTTCTTAACCCCGTAGAAAAGATAAGATGACTCAGATCAGAAGGTCATGAGGATAAGGAGTACAAAGAGCCTTATGTTCCCTTCCACAATCAATTCCCTTACATAACTAAAGCATTTCTAGACTCAACTTCGACCGGTTTGGCTTGGTAATCCTACAGGCAGTCAGGCTCTGATACCAAAGCTGTCAGGACCCTGATTCCAAGTCACATCGATCTAGCCGGTAACACCTCATATCACTTTGCGGCCTCACACACGGTATTCCCACTGGAGTCGCCTTACCATGGCCCGGGACCGTTTGCGCCTTTTGGCTCACGTATATGATAGTGTCGCTAGCATCCATATGACAGAGAACCCGGGCCGACATGGCTAGTCGTGAACCCAAAGCGGCACTAACCTATGGGGATAGGCATACATGAATCACATCGAGCATGTCGGTCAGCAGCGTGTGAATCCGGGTTGTAGCACTGGGCAAACAGGACTCCGGGAACCCGGGCTGTAGCAGGCTAGGCAGGACTCCGGATATCACCGCGTGACATTTCCCCAAAGGGACAGACACAGGAACAAAGTGAAACACATGCCACGCAGTCAAGTGTCCTAAGCAGTAGTGCTGGGCTAGCAGGACTCCGGTGAACCGGGCTGTAGCGGAGTACTATGGCTCATGGAAGCACTAGACCACATTTCCCCATAAGAGAGGCTGCCAAGGATAAACAACTAGATTGTCGGATCCCACACATACCAAGCATTTCAATCATACACACAATATGCCCGATATGTGTAAATACAACATGGATCACAACATAACTCTACGACTCAAGTATTTATTCATTAGGCTCCGTAGAGCCAGATAAAACAAACATGGGTCTCATGACCCAACATTCAGAGCATACAAGTCAAAGCACATGCGGAAGCTTAACATGTGTGAGTACAGACTTCTACAAATGAAAAAGGCTGAGAACCTGACTATCTACTAGATCCTGCCGAGGGCACAAGATCGTAGCTGAGGTATCAAGCTAAACGTCGAAGTCCACCCGGAACTACTAGCGAGACTGAAGTCTCTCTGCAAAACACAAAATAAGCAAACGTGAGTACAAATGTACCCAGCAAGACTTACATCAGAACTAACTACATATGCATCGGTATCAATAAAGGGGGTGGTGGAGTTTGACTACAGCAAGCCAGCTTTGACTTAGTGGCTATCCTATACCACGACTGTGAGTAACTCTTTTGGGGTGGCGCACACGACTCCACATATTCACCATATCAATACACCACTATGGATCCGCTCCCGTCTCCCTACGAGAAGCCCATCCATAGCACCCACGCTTATCTTGCGCATTTTAGAGTACCCACTTTCACTTGTCTATGAACTATGCAAGGTGTCCAAGTTTCCATACCCGAGGAATCCGGCTATTCGAATAGATAATGATAACCCTGCAGGGGTGTACTTCTTCACACACGCTCTCGCCACTTACCACCATGTACACGTCGTGTATCTCGGCAACCTTCAAGCGGAAGCCTGGCGAGGGAGTCGGCCACGAGCTGACTAACCAACAAGTCTCTAGTCCAGGTTTATCGCCTATTTGGGTTCCATCCGCAAGGAGATCCAGCAGGGGTGTCGCTCACGGCCCCAAACGATGTGAGCAGGGTTCCCAAGTGCATCATCCGGGTGCCACTTGGTACACCGGGCCACTGTGCCTAGTTTGTCCCAAGCCCACCTGTACCGGGTGCCACTTGGTAGACTACTAACACTACCTACAAACACCAAAAACTAGTTGCAACTCCTGGACAGAGATTGGGTTGATTAATAAGTCGAGAGAGCTTGGAGCGCCCGGAGCCCAATGTGTGGTAGTAACTGTTCATGGATCACAAACACAGAACTCAGTTCCTGAGGACGGCTGCAATGAGACAACCCACCATGTACTCCTACATGGCCTCTCACCACTACCTTTACCAAATCGTGTTCACACACTTAGCTCTCAACAGTAGGACATGTTCACCACATTCCAATTCCTCCCCGATGAATCGGACCTGACTCAACTCTAAGCAGTAGCAAGCATGGCAAACAAGCATGAATGAGTAGGCACATTAGGGCTCAAACAACTCCTACTCATGCTAGTGGGTTTCATCTATTTACTGTGGCAATGATAGGTCATGCAGAGGAAAGGGGTTCAACTACCGCAGCATGTAATAGCTGAATTGGTGTTGTCCTAATGCAGTAAAAGAGAGCAGGAGCAAGAGAGTGGGATTGTATCAGAATGAAGAAGGGGGTTTTGCTTGCCTGGCACTTCTGAAGATAGTATAGTTCTTCATCGGTGTCATCGAATTCATTACTGGATCAACGTTTACTCAGGGGGGACAAACACCGGCAACTGAGAAAGAACTCAATCAACACATGACGACATGCAACAATATGATGCATGCTATGACATGGCAATATGAATGTGTTTTGGGCTAATGCAAGCTAGAACATATTGAAATGAGTCCATTTGATCCAAAGATTCAAATGCAAACCCATTTTATGAAGTTATATTAGTGCATTAACTTGTTTCACCTAAACAGCAAGGTTAAAGTGTTCTAACATGCATGAAACTAGTACGGATGGAAAGATTGGATTTTTTGATCATTTTTCATATATAACTTATTTGATTTGGAGTTATGGTTGATTTTCTATGATTTTTAGAAGTTTTAGACATTTTCTGGAATTTTCTAATTATTTTAAATCCAGAAAATGATTTACTGCGTCAGCATTGCGTCAGGGTGACGTCAGTAGGGTCAACAGGGCTGCCCCGGGTCAAACCTGACCAGTGGGTCCCACTGGTCAGCATCACAGTGCTAGCTAGGGTCGCTGACTTGTGGGCCTAGCCAACGGCCATGTCAGCACGATCAAAGCTGACGCGTGGGCCACTGTGGTTAGGTTAAATCCTAACATGGGTTTACCCCGTGGTTCATTAGCATGGTGGGGCCGGTCTGTTAGTGACACATGGCGAGGTTAACGCGGTAATTAGCCTCAGGCTAATGACGCCACGTCACCTCACCGGGGTTGGCCCGACGACGACCAAACCGAGCGGCGAAGACGCGTCGGGTTCGCGTTATAGTCCACGGAATCGACCGCCGTTTGGACCTACGGCTAGTTGGGGGCAGCGCGCATCCATTGGTGGTGGTGGGAGTTGCTAGGGTGGCTGGGAATGGCGCCGGCGTCGAGCAAGGCGGCGGCCGGAGCACGGCTCTGTTCGGGCACAGGGTTGCGGCTCACAAGCGAGCGAGCTAAGCGGCTAGGCAACAGCTACAGAGCACGGGGAGCACGCCGACGCGCTCAGAAATGTCGGGCGCAAGCTCTAGTGATGGCAGCGACGAATGCGGCGGTGAGAAGCTTCGGCCATGGTGGGAACAGCGGCTAGGGGACGCAATCGATGGTTGGAAGAGGGGGAACGAACAGATGATCACTGGGAGTCTAATGGAGTGCTCAGCGGGCTCGGAGACACACTGGGGCGAGCGGAGCGACAAGGGGGATCTCCGGTGTCCGGAGGTTGAAGAAGACACGTTGGCGGCGACGCAGGGCGTCTGGCTCGGTTCCTTCGGCTTGGGGATGCGGAGCTCAACGGCGGTTCTGGTGGACACGACAGAGGGGTGACGGGATGGCTGTGGTCGCGGCGAATGGCGTCGGTGGCGTCGGGCTCGCTCGGCCATCGGGAGGGAAGCAGAGGAGCGATGGGGAGAGAGTACTAGAGAACGAGGGGTCTTCGTGGCCGTCTGCATGGCGCTAGGAGATAGCCTCGGGGGCGTGAGACAGCCAGGGAGGCAGGAGGTGGCGCGAGGAGAGAGCGCGTGTGTCGGCCACGCGCTCGGTATCCTACTGGCAAGAGGAAGACGACGACTGGCGCGTCGGCTACCTGCTGGGCTGGGCCTCAGCTACAGTGCTGGGTCACAAGGTGGGTTGCAAAGGTGAGTTCTCTACCTCTCTTTCTTTCTATTTTAGTTTCTGTTTTCCTATTTATTGTAACTCTGTTTTGATTTAGTCTCTGCACTAAATCATTTTATATGCTTCTCATAATTTTTGTAGAGACTATTTGGATCATTCTAGAGCCCCTCACATTTACCCAGAATTATTGGACATATATAAAATATATAACATATATATATCCAATGCAAATAGTTATTGATTGAATCCAAAGGCCCAAAATAAATATCTCTGAGATTCCAAAAATATTGTTTTAAGTTTTACATCTTGCCAATATTTTCAGAGACTAAGAGGAACATTTTCTTGGACTTCTTTGAAAAGATTTTAATGTTGATTATTTCTGAAGTGATTTCTGTGGGTTTCAACTAACCTCAATTCAACTTTCAGATTTAGACATGATGCATGATGCTCACTCAGGTAATTATCTACAAGCAAATTCTAGGACTGTGACAACTCACCCCTACTAAATAGGAATCTCGTCCCGAGATTCAAGATGTGAGGTAAGAAGACAGAGGGAACACCAATAAAGAATCTTCACGATCCGATTGCCCTTCTCGAAGATGTTGATTCATTGCATCATGTCGATCTTGACATCTTTGCCCTTAAGAACTTCACCCCAACACGATGATGACAAAAGAAATTCTACAAGAATCAATCTTCTCAAAGATTGAGCAACTCACGATCAACAAACGGAATGAGTCATTGAAACATCTCTTGAGTTGAGACACAAAACAAAAATCAAGAAGGATGGAAGAAACAGAGGTCCAAGGTTCAAGTTGGTAGATAGCAATTCCACACCTAACTAGATGGTGAGTATGTGTCAAGGTAGCAAGGAGATAATTTTTCATGATTCCATAATGGAACACCTTAGAGAAGGTGGCTCGTGGAAATATTCCCTTAAGTGGCAAAAAGAATTACTTCTGATTCATAGATCATTGAAACTCTCTATACCAGCGTAAGGCAATTCGCAAACGATCGTCTGGAAGAGTTCAAAGAAGTGTCATACTCGGACTAGAATGGATGATGTGGACTACCTTGTTGAAGACAACGCAAAGGATGATTTTGCTTGCGCGTGCTCTCAAGAACTTGAGAATTTCCATATTCATCAAGGTTCTACCAACATCCGTGTCAAGGATCCTGGCAACGCAACATACTACCATGATGAATAGTGATGGACGATGCAGATGCAAAGGAAGATAACAACTTCTCAGATTTCACCTTAGCGAGGCCAAGGGAACAAAATCTGGATGATCGGCCAAGAGACATTTAGCACTCCGCTTCTAATATTCTCCTTGATGTGCTAGCATAACCCATTCATAGATATGGTTTGATATCTAGAACATCAAGTAAAAGGTCAGACCTCGGGAACACAAAAATTCATAAGGAACAACTATTGGAATAAATTCTACGAGATCCTTATGGGGAGGTGGCCAACTTTATCAATCAGGATACTACAATAATAGGTCTTCCGGCTGGGTGTGTTGGCCACGACATCCACTTACCGGGTTATAGAGACCAATATTATAGTTCTTGGGAGGCGTTCCAACCATCATATCTGCCTGAGATTTAGATCTGGCTGGTAACAGGATATTTCAGACAGCATGTCCGGAAAAAGGAAGTTTGCAACACAAACCAGCAGGACGGCGTTGCGAGATTCTCAGGAGATGAACTACGATAGCAAGATCCAAAACTTGAGCGGGTTCTGCTACACACATGTGAACACGTTGTCCCAGACAAGCATGACCACATAGTAGTCTTACAATGAAACACTACCGAGTTCAGGTGGGAACCATCAACGAGGATATCGAAGTCCTTTTATAAGCCCGGGTTAGCTCTTAAGAAGGAGCTTCTTATCCTTGAACAAATCAATCAGTGGCTTGGTGTGCTAGGAAATACATATAGAATGGAGGCGGCCAACCTGTCAAACTATAGCGCACTTCGCACATGTGTGACTAATTTGGGATGATTCCAAGGAAGCAAAAACAAACTTTCTCGAATTCACGGCAGCAACTTGCATCAAATGCACATGAATTAGAGGAAGTCACTTCTTTCATCCAACATATCCTTCATGAACGGAACATGAAGAAAATTCTTACACAAGTTTCCAACACTAGCTTATTGTTCAACATGAATCATGGAGAAGATAAAATGCTGCTGATGGGCTCAACAACAAGTCATCAAGGCTTCCATATAGATGGAATTCCACAATTTAGCAACATGGTGTTAGTATTGGTCAGACCAAAATATGTAATGGTGTATGCTCGGGGGATCAACCACGAGTACGACAACATTATGAA
This sequence comes from Triticum monococcum, assembly GCA_034509565.1. Lineage (NCBI taxonomy): Eukaryota > Viridiplantae > Streptophyta > Magnoliopsida > Poales > Poaceae > Triticum > Triticum monococcum. The sequence continues at coordinate 354,830,732 of CM067845.1, read as the reverse complement.
TATCGTTGGTTCTGATTTGATTTGAGAATAGCCCACACTCAAATCAAAGTTTGGACAAGACAATAGATCCAACAATTGATCATGAGGATCAACTAGCACATATGCCCGTGCATTGCAATGGGGAAAATTGATGTTTTGCACAAGCATAAGGTCCCACAACATCGGATTCATTATGAAGAACATGCTGCAATGCAGCATCGTCCTTCTACAAAATGAACATAAAAAATACGTCGCAATTTAGTCGTGTTCATATTTTCTTTGCGGGGCGTAATGTCCCACTGATTTCATTTAAATACAATCCTTTTTAATGGCATTTAAGCATGATCCTTTCATTAATTACCATGAAGTCCTCACCCATTTTAGTTGGGAATCAAATCCTTCCTTTTCTAATTTAATTTCCCTAACACATTAAGGCCTATAGATCCTTTCTTTTAATTATCCTACCTTTTTTCCTCAAATCCTTCATGTAGAATTTATTAATACCACAATCTTTCTAATAGTTATTCCACCGATTTACTTATAATCCTTTCTTTAATTAGCCACATTCATTTAAATATTATATTTAAGCTTACAATCCTTCCTTTATTAGCTCATTCGCTTAATTAGCTCTCCCTAAACATGAGCCTTGGACCTCACCCTTCCCCATCTATAGGAACGAAGGGTGATTTGTGCGAACCCCGGGCTCTCCACCTCACTGTTGCCGAATCAGCGGCTCCCTCGCCCTCCGCCAGACGCTTCGGCGGCGGGAGGACGAGGGAGGCCCCTTCGACGGCGAAGTTCCGGTGGAGCTCCGTGGTGGACCAGCTCCTTTCTTCATGCTTGCTGCTCGGTGGAGAGGCCGTGCACGGTTCCCCCGTGCCGGAGATCGAGGGATGGCGATTCCGGAGGTTGAGGATCTGGAGAAGGAAGGCGACGTCGAGCGGTGCAACGACGACGACGGCCATGGGTGTAGGCCCTTAGGGACCGTTGATCGAAGACTTCCCGTTTTGCCCGGGGGCTCCTTCGATCCAAGGCGTCAGCGAGCAATAGCGAACGACGCGTCACCGGCTCGTCCACGGCGCCGGAGTAGTCGGGTTGTAGAGGGGCTTGGTTGTAATTTCCTTTTCTGTGTGGACCTTTCAGTAATTTGGCAGTTTTAATATCAATTCCTTTTCTCACAAAAAATAAATAAATAAACATGATGACTGCCACTTGTATATTTAGAGAGAGTTGAGATTAGTAAGTATCAAAGGTGCATAACTCTTTGGTTGTTACATCTAAGAGATAGATAGGAGGTCTTTTGTTCAATTCCCATAATGTTGATTTATTTTGACCCAATTATTTTTCACGATCTCTCTATAAAAGCCCATAAAAGGCCCATGAACATACAAGTAACTGGCCCGGATCATTTAACATGTGTAAACCAAACGTAAAGGACTAAACCAAACCAAGAATACCTATTCCCTTTAATCGTAGGTATAGATTGATGAAGACATCATATTTCTTCAACACACGGACAAAAACAAGGATATCCCTTTAAATGAACTAAGTTAGGCAAGCTTTTATCTTCCAACTCTCCAAGTTGATGTCTAGCTCAACCAACTAGCTCAGGGGGTAACCGACACAGATTCTTAGAGAATGGCTGGTTTACAAGAAACCAACTTGATCACGAACTCCACATATCGGTCAGGGGACGACCTAGTGATACTTCCGTGAAGATATCCAGAAAATCACGAACCACCAATATGTTAATAAGATCGAGAACAATCTTGCTTTTTAGGGCAAGACGATATGATCAAATGAGCGAGGATTTGACAAAATCCTAACTCATCAATCGAAGGGTGCACCAGAAACAAGGACTAGGTAGCACAATCTATCTTAGAACGATGATTCAATAACCAACATGGTAAGAATGAAATTATTGTCCTTTAAGTACAAAGCAACAAGGCTGCTAGGAGTATTGATTTCACACATCACGGTTCACTTGTCGGGATTCTGGTTGCAACAACACGGAACCAAGGAGCGAATGATGATGGCGAGAAGTATCACTGCATCAAGAATTTATAAGAGTTGGTGCAATTATCATGACATTCCTGGCATCAAGAGGGCAATACTTCAGAGTAGAACAGAATCAAAAGCTGGATTGGCATTTTGATCCGTGGAGCACAAATACTTTGACCCAATCCTGGACATGGATGAGGTACTGGAGTTTGTTTCTCCTATTCATTCTAAAATAGAACGACGGACCACAAGAATAATAGACTTTGATGAACGAATGCAATGATATACCCTCGACAATCAATTGATAGACGAAAGTCAGAAACAACTAAGGAGGGACAACTCAAGGAACATATATCTTTCTGAGTTGTGGATGCATAGATTAGTATGTCGAGCAAAGCTCAACATTTCTTCCGGATAACCCATGTAGAAAGGTAGAACTGGCAGATTCACAATGTAGAACGAAGAACTCATCAAGAGCACTCTTATTGTGATCTTTTGGTTCAAAAGAACTTCTGCCATAAGCAGTCCATGATACTTGGAAGAAGAAAATACCACGGACCTCGAGGACTATCGCAAAGCTTACTAATATTCTAAAGGAACTACCAAACACTATCAACAGAAGGTAAGTGGAGTGAATCTTGGGTCAGGAACCCAAGAGTAGAATACCTACTCCTAAATGGCATCACGGGATGCTTTCAAGAACAATGGCCAGAATCATCACACCGGGAATACAAAGCATTTCTATATTAGTAGGTGACTCTCTAAGACACCTAGGGTCATAATAATAGCTCCAACATATATGTTGAGGCAACAGAGTACCTCAACTCACTGGCTAGTGTGCTTATTCTGACCAAAAGGACATCGGGAACGGAGGAAGGATTTGCAAATGCATCAGATTATTTAGAAACCTGGAATGACTCGGACAGCATAACGGTTGTAAATGCTCGAAAAGATTTGAGACATCCTGCAAAATGGTGGCATAACCACTTAACATCGCAATATCAAGTTTCCAAGTCCAACTAACAACACACTGCAGTAGTAGAAACTGGACCGAGGCTTAAATCCAACAATCCTAGGCAACTACGGTTTAGTAACACGTCATCCTGAGAGATAGAAGAGAAGCCTAGTTCTTAACCCCGTAAAAAAGATAAGATGACTCAGATCAGAAGGTCATGAGGATAAGGAGGTCAAAGAGCCTTAGGTTCCCTTCCACAATCAATTCCCTTACATAACTAAAGCATTTCTAGACTCAATTTCGACCGGTTTTGCTTGGTAATCCTACAGGCAGTCAGGCTCTTATACCAAAGCTATCAGGACCCTGATTCCATGTCACATCGATCTAGCCGGTAACATGTCATATCACTTTGCGGCCTCACACACGGTATTCCCACGGGTGTCGCCTTACCATGGCCCGGGACCGTTTGCGCCTTTTGGCTCACGTATATGATAGTGTCGCTAGCATACATATGACAGAGAACCCGGGCCGACATGGCTAGTCGTGAACCCAAAGCGGCACAACCATATGGGGACAGGCATACATGAATCACATCGAGCATGTTGGTCAGCAGCGTGTGAATCCGGGCTGTAGCACTGGGCTAACAGGACTCTGGGAACCCGGGCTGTAGCAAGCTAGGCAGGACTCCGGATATCACCGCGTGACATTTCCCCGAAGGGACAGACACAGGAACGAAGTGAAACACATGCCGGCCAGTCAAGTGTCCTAAGCAGTAGTGCTGGGCTAGCAGGACTCCAGTGAACTGGGCTGTAGCGGAGTACTATGGCTCATGGAAGCACTAGACTACATTTCCCCATAAGAGAGGCTGCCAAGGATAAACAACTAGATTGTCGGATCCCACACATACCAAGCATTTCAATCATACACACAATATGCTCGATATGTGTAAATACAACATGGCATCACAACATAACTCTACGACTCAAGTATTTATTCATTAGGCTCCGAAGAGCCAGATAAAACAAACATGGGTCTCATGACCCAACATTCAGAGCATACAAGTCAAAGCACATGCGGAAGCTTAACATGTGTGAGTATAGACTTCTACAAATGAAAAAGGCTCAGAAGCCTGACTATCTACCAGATCCTGCCGAGGGCACAAGATCATAGCTGAGGTATCAAGCTAAACATCGAAGTCCACCCGGAACTACTAGCGAGACTGAAGTCTCTCTGCAAAACATAAAATAAGCAAACGTGAGTACAAATGTACATCAGAACGAACTACATATGCATCGGTATCAATAAAGGGGGTGGTGGAGTTTGACTACAGCAAGCCAGCTTTGACTCAGTGGCTATCCTATACTACGTCTGTGAGTAACTCTTTTGGGGTGGCGCACACGACTCCACATATTCACCATATCAATACACCACTATGGATCCGCTCCCGTCTCCCTACGAGAAGGCCATCCATAGCACCCATGCTTATCTTGCACATTTTAGAGTATCCACTTTCACTTGTCTATGAACTATGCAAGGGGTCCAAGTTTCCATATCCGAGGAATCCGGCTATTCGAATAGATAATGATAACCCTGCAGGGGTGTACTTCTTCACACACGCTCTCGCCACTTACCACCATGTACACGTCGTGTATCTCGACAACCTTCAAGCGGAATCCTGGCAAGGGAGTCGGCCACGACCTGACTAACCAACAAGTCTCTAGTCCATGTTTATCGCCTATTCGGGTTCCATCCGAAGGAGATCCGGCCGGGGTGTCGCTCACGGCCCCAAACGATGTGAGCAGGGTTCCCAAGCCCACCATCCGGGTGCCACTTGGTACACCGGGCCACTGTGCCTAGTCTGTCCCAAGCCAACCTGTACTGGGTGCCACTTGGTAGACTACTAACACTACCTACAAACACCAGAAACTAGTTGCAACTCCTGGACAGAGATCGGGTTGATTAATAAGTCGAGAGAGCTTGGAGCGCCCGGAGCCCAATGTGTGGTAGTAACTGTTCATGGATCACAAACACAGAACTCAGTTCCTAAGGACGGCTGCAATGAGACAACCCACGATGTACTCCTACATGGCCTCTCACCACTACCTTTACCAAATCGTGTTCACACACTTAGCTCTCAATAGTAGGACATGTTCACCACATTCCAATTCCTCCCCAATGAATCAGACCTGACTCAACTCTAAGCAGTAGCAGGCATGACAAACAAGCATGAATGAGTAGGCACATCAGGGCTCAAACAACTCCTACTCATGCTAGTGGGTTTCATCTATTTACTGTGGCAATGACAGGTCATGCAGAGGAAAGGGGTTCAACTACCGCAGCATGTAACAGTTGAATCGGTGTTGTCCTAATGTAGTAAAAGAGAGCAGGAGCAAGAGAGTGGGATTGTATCAGAATGAACAAGGGGGTTTTGCTTGCCTGACACTTCTGAAGATAGTATAGTTCTTCATCGGTGTCATCGAATTCATCGCTGGATCAACGTCTACTGAGGGGGGACAAACACTGGCAACTGAGAAATAACTCAATCAACACATGACGATATACAACAATATGATGCATGCTATGACATGGCAATATTAATGTGTTTTGGGCTAATGCAAGCTAGAACATATTGAAATGAGTCCATTTGAACCAAAGATTCAAATGCAAACCCATTTTATGAAGTCATATTAGTGCATTAACTTGTTTCACCTAAACAGCAAGGTTAAAGTGTTCTAACATGCATGAAACTAGTATGGATGGAAATATTGGATTTTTCTGATCATTTTTCATATATAACTTATTTGATTTGGAGTTACGGTTGATTTTCTATGATTTTTAGAAGTTTTAGACATTTTCTGGAATTTTCTAATTATTTTAAATCCAGAAAATGATTTACTGCATCAGCATTGCGTCACGGTGACGTCAGCAGGGTCAACAGGGCTGCCCCAGGTCAAACCCGACCAGTGGGTCCCACTGGTCAGTGTCACGGTGCTAGCTAGGGTCGCTGACTTGTGGGCCCAGCCAACAGCCACGTCAGCACGGTCAAAGCTGACGCGTGGGCCATTGTGGTTAGGTTAAATCCTGACAGGGGTTTACCCCATGGTTAATTAGCATGGTGGGGCCGGTCTGTTAGTGACACATGGCGAGGTTAACACGGTAATTAGCCTCAGGCTAATGACGCCACGTCACCTCACCGGGGTTGGGCCGGCGACGACCAAACCGAGCGGCGGAGACGCGTCGGGTTTGCTCTATAGTCCATGGAATCGACTGCCGTTTGGACCTAAGGCTAGCTGGGGGCAGCACGCATCCATTGGTGGTGGTGGGAGTTGCTGGGGTGGCCGGGAATGGCGCCGGCGTCGAGCAAGGCGGCGGCCCGAGCACGGCTCTGTTCGGGCACAGGGCTGTGGCTCACAAGCGGGCGAGCTAAGTGGCTAGGGAACAGCTACAGAGCACGGGGAGCACGCCGACACGCTCAGAAACGTCGGGCGCAAGCTCTAGTGATGGCAGCGATGAACGCGGCGGCAAGAAGCTTCGGCCATGGCGGGAACAACGGCTAGGGGACGCAATCGATGGTTGGAAGAGGGGGGAACGAAGAGATGCTCACTGGGAGTCTAATGGAGTGCTCAGCGGGCTCGGAGACACACCGGGGCGAGCGGAGCGACGAGGGGGATCTCTAGTGTCCGGAGGTTGAAGAAGACATGTTGGCGGCGATGCAGGGCGTCCAGCTCGGTTCCTTCGGCTTGGGGATGCGGAGCTCGACGGCGGTGCTGGTGGACACGACAGAGGGGTGAGGGCATGGCTGTGGTCGTGGCGAATGGCGCCGGTGGCATCGGGCTCGCTTGGCCATCGGGAGGGAAGCAGAGGAGCGATGGGGAGAGAGAACCAGAGAGCGAGGGGTCTTCGTGGCCGTCTGCGTGGCGCTAGGAGAGAGCCTCGGGGGCGTGAGACAGCCAGGGAGGCAGGAGGTGGCGCGAGGAGAGAGCGCGTGCGTCGGCCACGCGCTCGATATCCTGCTGGCGAGAGGAAGACGACGACTGGCGCGTCGGCTGCCTGCTAGGCTGGGCCTCAGCTACAATGCTGGGTCACAAGGTGGGTTGCACAAGTGAGTTCTCTGCCTCTCTTTCTTTCTATTTTAGTTTCTGTTTTCTTATTTATTTTAACTCTGTTTTGATTTAATCTCTGCACTAAATCATTTTATATGCTTCTGATAATTTTTGTAGAGACTATTTGGATTATTCCAGAGCCCCTCAGATTTACCCAGAATTATTGGACATATATAAAATATATAACATATATATATCCAATGCAAATAGTTATTGATTTAATCCAAAGGCCCAAAATAAATATCTCTGAGATTCCAAAAATATTGTTTTAAGTTTGACCACTTGCCAATATTTTCAGAGACTAAGAGGAACATTTTCTTGGACTTCTTTGAAAAGATTTTAATGTTAATTTAGACATGATGCATGATGCTCACTCAGGTAATTAGCTACAAGCAAATTCTAGGGCTATGACTGGCGCCCTCCTGTCTCATGGGGCCCTCGTGGTTCCCCTGACGTACCTCCTGCACCCATATATACCTACGTGACCTAAAACTTCCAGAACACACAATAGATCGGGAGTTCCGCCGCCAGAGGCCTCCGTAGCCACCAAAAGTCAATCTGGGCCCTGTTCCGGCACCCTGTCGGAGGGGGAACCCTCACCGGTGGCCATCTTCATCATCCCGGTGCTCTCCATGACGAGGAGGGAGTAGTTCTCCCTCGGGGCTGAGGGTATGTACCAGTAGCTATGTGTTTGATCTCTCTCTCTCTCTCTCGTGTCCTTAAGGTGACACGATCTTGATGTATCGCGAGCTTTGCTATTATAGTTGGATCTTATATTTCTCCTCCCCCTCTTCTCTCTTGTAATGAATTGAGTTTCCCCTTTGAAGTAATCTTATCGGATTGAGTCTTTAAAGATTTGAGAACACTTGATGTATGTCTTGCCATGGATATCTATGGTGACAATGGGATACCACGTGCCACTTGATGTATGTTAAGGTGATCAATTTGCGGGTTTCGTGACATTGGGAACCTATGCATAGGGGTTGGCACACGTTTTCGTCGTGATTCTCCGGTAGAAACTTTGGGGCACTCTATGAGGTTCTATGTGTTGGTTGAATAGATGAATCTGAGATTGTGTGATGCATATCGTATAATCATACCCACGGATACTTGAGGTGACATTGGAGTATCTAGGTGACATTAGGGTTTTGGTTGATTTGTATCTTAAGGTGTTATTCTAGTACGAACTCTAGGGCTGTTTGTGACACTTATACGAATAGCCCAACGGATTGATTGGAAAGAATAACTTTGAGGTGGTTTCGTGCCCTACCATAATCTCTTCGTTCGTTCTCCGCTATTAGTAACTTTGGAGTGACTCTTTGTTGCATGTTGAGGGACAGTTATGTGATCCAATTATGTTAGTATTGTTGAGGGAACTTACACTAGCGAAAGTATGAACCCTAGGCCTTGTTTCAACACATTGCAATACCGTTTACGCTCACTTTTATCACTTGCTACCTTGCTGTTTTTATATTTTCATATTACAAAAACTATTATCTATCATCCATATACCACTTGTATCACCATCTCTTCACCGAACTAGTGCACCTATACAATTTACCATTGTATTGGGTGTGTTGGGGACACAAGAGACTCTTTGTTATTTGGTTGCAGGGTTGCTTGAGAGAGACCATCTTCATCCTACGCCTCCTACGGATTGATAAACCTTAGGTCATCCACTTGAGGGAAATTTGCTACTGTCCTACAAACCTCTGCACTTGGAGGCCCAACAACGTCTACAAGAAGAAGGTTGTGTAGTAGACATCAAGCTCTTTTCTGGCGCCGTTGCCGGGGAGGTTAGCGCTTGAAGGTATATCTTTAGATCTTGCAATCGAGTATTTTAGTTTCTTGTTTTTTCACTAGTTTAGTTTATAAAAGAAAACTATAAAAAATGGAATTGAGTTTGTCTCATACGGTTCACCTTTTTAATATCTTTCATGAGTATGATGGAAAGGATAATTGTGCTCAAGTTCTAGAAGAAGAAATCTATAAAATGTTGCCACTAAATATTTGAATGATGAGCATGATTGCAATGTTATTAGTATGAATTCCTTGAATATCCATGATGCTAATTATATGCAAAGTCACAAGCTTGGGGAAGCTATGTTTGATGAAGATGATTTTTTTGTCCCCCAAGTTTTGATGAGAAAATTTATTATGATGAAAGCATGCCTCCTATTTATGATGATTATATTGATGAAAGTGGATTTGGAGAGGTTCCAATTGATTATGAGAACAAAGTTGCTATCTATGATGATTATTGTGATGACTTGTATGCTATAAAGGATAATGATATCCATGAAACTTGTCATCGTGATTTTAGTTTTCAATTGGATTATGCCTCACATGATAATTATTTTGTTGAGTTTGCTCCCACTATTATTCATGAGAAGAATTTTGCTTGTGTGGAGAGTAATAAAATTTCTATGCTTGTAATCATGAAAAGAATGCTTTAGGTTCTAGTTATATTGTTGAATTCATTCATGATGCTACTGAAAATTATTATGAGGGAGGAATATATGCTTGTAGGAATTGCAATAATATCAAGTTTCCTCTCTATGTGCTTAAAGTTTTGAAGCTATGCTTGTGTTTACCTTCCTATGCAAGTTGATTATTGTTCCCATAAGTTGTTTGCTCACAAAATCCCTATGCATAGGAAGTGGGTTATACTTAAATGTGCTAGTCATATTCTTCATGGTGCTCTCCTTATGTTTCAATTCTTATCTTTTATGTGAGCATCGTTGAACTCATCATACCTAGCTAGGGGCGTTAAACGATAGCGCTTGTTGGGAGGCAACCCAATTTTATTTTAGTTCCTTGATTTTTTTCTCCTGTTTAGTAATAAATAATCCATCTAGCCTCTGTTTAGATGTGGTTTTATGTGTTTGGGAAGACTTGGGGAAAGTCTTATTGATCTTGCTGTAAAAAACCGAAAGATTAGCGCTCACGAGAATTGCTGCCATTTTTATTTGGAGAGTGCTATTTAGTTAATTCTTTTTTCATATGATTAATAGATAAATTCCTAAGATCCAGCAATTTATTTGAGAATTTTATTAGTTCCAGAAGTATACGTTTTATCCAGATTACTACAGACTGTTCTGTTTTTGACAGATTCTGTTTTTCATGTGTTGTTTACTTATTTTGATGAATCTATGGCTAGTAAAAGAGTTTATAAACCATAGAGAAGTTGGAATACAGTAGGCTTAACGCCAATATAAATAAAGAATGAGTTCATTACAGTACATTGAAGTGGTGATTTATTTTCTTATACTAACGGAGCTCACGAGTTTTCTACTTTAAGTTTCGTGTTGTGAAGTTTTCAAGTTTTGGGTAAGGATTCGATGGACTATGGAACAAGGAGTGGAAAGAGACTTAGCTTGGGGATTCCCAAGGCACCCTAAGGTAATATTCAAGGATAGCCAAGAGCCTAAGCTTGGGGATGCCCCGGAAGGCATCCCATCTTTCGACTTTGTTGATCGGTAACTTTCCTTGGAGCTATATTTTTATTCGCTACATGATATGTGTTTTGCTTGGAGCGTCAATTTATTTTGTTAGGATTTGCTTTCTGTTATTTATAATAATGCTTTGCATCTTTTATTTCAATAAAAGTGGCATTGATAGCCTTTACTATGCCTATTTTAGAAGTCCACATGTTCCTGTTTGAAAACAGAAAGTTTACCGCTGTTGCAATAATTCCCTAGAAAAGTCAGAATGTGATAAAATGTTGAAACCTTTTGCATATTAAGCTCTGTTAAATTTACTACAGTGGGAATTTTCTTTCATAATTTTTGGAGCTAGGGAAGTATGGATGTTGCTGCATTCTTTTCAGACTATCCTGTTTAGGAAGATCGCTGTTATGTTTGCATTGTTTGCATATGTTTGCTTCTTTAATGATTCTATTTGAGGATAGGACTATTAAATATGCAGAGGCATTTAGTATGAAATGTTTAATAATAATTTTAGTGATTTGCTACAGTAGAGTATGATAAGGTTTTTGCAATGGTTTATACTAACTTATCTCACGAGTCCTTGTTGAGTTTTGTGTGGATGAAGCTTTTGAGATTTAGGGAGACCGTGATATGAGAGGAATTAAGGAGACACAAAAGCTCAAGCTTGGGGATGCCCAAGGCACCCCAAGATAATATTTCAAGAAATCTCAAGCGTTTAAGCTTGGGGATACCCCGGTTGGCATCCCACCTTTCTTCTTCAACAACTATCAGTTAGTAGCGGTTGATCCTAAGTTTTTGCTTCTTCACATGATGTTTGCTATTCTTAGAAAGTCATTTTATTTTTCTTTGCTTGCTGTTTGAATACAATACCAAGATCTGAAATTATTAAATGTTAGAGAGTCTTCACATAGTTGCATAATTATTCAAGTACTCATTGATCTTCACTTATATCTTTCGGAGTAGTTTGTCATTTGCTCTAGTGCTTCACTTATATCTTTTAGAGCATGGTGGTAGTTTTATTTTGAAGAAATAGATGAACTCTCATGCTTCACTTATATTATTTTGAGAGTCTTAAATAGCATGGTAATTTTCTTAAAATCCTAATATGCTAGGTATACAAGATTAGTAATAAAATTCTCTTATGAGTGTGTTGAATACTAAGAAAAGTTTGATACTTGATGATTGTTTCGAGATATGAGGATGGTGATATTAGAGTCATGCTAGTTGAGTAGTTGTGAATTTGAGAAATACTTGTGTTGAAGTTTGTGATTCCCGTAGCATGCACGTATGGTGAACCGTTATGTGATGAAGTCGGAGCATGATTTATTTATTGATTGTCCTCCTTATGAGTGGCGGTCGGGGACGAGCGATGGTCTTTTCCTACCAATCTACCCCCTAGGAGCATGCGTGTAGTACTTTGCTTCGATAACTAATAGATTTTTGCAATAAGTATGTGAATTATTTATGACTAATGTTGAGTCCATGGATTATACGCACTCTCACCTTCCACCATTGCTAGCTTCTCTAGTACCGTGCAACTTTCGCCGGTACCATAAACCCACCATATACCTCCCTCAAAACAGCCACCATACCTACCTATTATGGCATTTCCATAGCCATTCCGAGATATATTGCCATGCAACTTTCCACCGTTCCATTTATTATGACACGCATCATCATTGTCATATTGCTTTGCATGATCATGTAGTTGACATCGTATTTGTGGCAAAGCCACCGTTCATAATTTTCCATACATGTCACTTTTGATTCATCGCAATCCCGGTACACCGCCGGAGGCATTCATATAGAGTCATACTTTGTTCTAGTATCGAGTTGTAATAATTGAGTTGTAAATAAATAGAAGTGTGATGATAATCATTAATAGAGCATTGTCCCAAAAAAGGGAAAGGCCAAATAAAAAAAGAGGTAAGGCCAAAAAAAGAAAGGCCAAATAAAAAAGGGGCAATGCTACTATCCTTTTACCACACTTGTGCTTCAAAGTAGCACCATGATCTTCATTATAGAGAGTCTCCTATGTTGTCACTTTCATATACTAGTGGGAATCTTACACTCTAGAACTTGGCTTGTATATTCCTATGATGGGCTTCCTCAAAATGCCCTAGGTCTTCGTGAGCAAGCGAGTTGGATGCACACCCACTAGTTTCTTTTGTTGAGCTTTCATATACTTATAGCTCTAGTGCATCCGTTGCATGGCAATCCCTACTCACTCACATTGATATCTATTGATGGGCATCTCCATAGCCCGTTGATACGCCTAGTTGATGTGAGACTATCTTCCCCCCTTTTTTGTCTTCTCCACAACCACCATTCTATTCCACCTATAGTGCTATGTCCATGGCTCACGCTCATGTATTGCGTGAAGATTGAAAAAGTTTGAGAACATCAAAAGTATGAAACAATTCATTGGCTTGTCATCGGGGTTGTGCATGATTTAAATATTTTGTGTGGTGAAGATGGAGCATAGCCAGACTATATGATTTTGTAGGGATAGCTCTCTTTGGACATGTTATTTTGAGAAAACATGATTGCTTAGTTAGTATGCTTGAAGTATTATTATTTTTATGTCAATATGAACTTTTGTCTTGAATCTTATGGATTTGAATATTCATACCACAAGTAAGAAGAATTACATTGAAATTATGCCAACTAGCATTCCACATCAAAAATTATCTTTTTATCATTTACCTACTCGAGGACGAGTAGGAATTAAGCTTGGGGATGCTTGATACGTCTCCAACGTATCTATAATTTTTGATTGCTCCATGCTATATTATCTACTATTTTGGGCAATATTGGGCTTTATTATCCACCTTTATGTTATTTCTGGGACTAACCTATTAACTAGAGGCTCAGCCCAGATTTGCTGTTTTATGCCTATTTCAGTGTTTTGAAGAAAAGGAATATCAGACGGAGTCGAAACAGAACGAAATCAACTGGAGAAGTTATTTTTGGAAGGAAACACACCTGATGGACTTGGACCCCACGTCAAGGAAGGAAGGAGGTGCTCACGAGGGTGGGGGGCGCCTCCCCTAGGGCGCGCCCCCTGTCTCGTGGGGCCCTCGTGGCTCCCCTGATGTACCTCCTGCACCCATATATACCTACATGACCTAAAACTTCCAGAACGCACAATAGAACGGGAGTTCCATTGCCAGAAGCCTCCGTAGCCACCAAAAGTCAATCGGGACCCTGTTCCGGCACCCTGCCAGAGGGGGGAACCCTCACTGGTGGCCATCTTCATCATCCCGGTGCTCTCCATGATGAGGAGGGAGTAGTTCTCCCTCGGGGCTGAGGGTATGTACCAGTAGCTATGTGTTTGATCTCTCTCTCTCTCTCTCTCTCTCTCTCTCTCTCTCTCTCTCGTGTTCTTAAGGTGACTCGATCTTGATGTATCGCGAGCTTTGCTATTATAGTTGGATCTTATGTTTCTCCTCCCCCTCTTCTCTCTTGTAATGAATTGAGTTTCCCCTTTGAAGTAATCTTATCGGATTAAGTCTTTAAAGATTTGAGAACACTTGATGTATGTCTTGCCGTGGATATCTGTGGTGACAATGGGATACCACGTGCCACTTGATGTATGTTAAGATGATCAACTTGCGGGTTTCGTGACATTGGGAACCTATGCATAGGGGTTGGCACACGTTTTTGTCATGATTCTCCGGTAGAAACTTTGGGCCACTCTATGAGGTTCTATGTGTTGGTTCAATAGATGAATCTGAGATTGTGTGATGCATATCGTATAATCATACCCACGAATACTTGAGGTGACATTGGAGTATCTAGGTGACATTAGGGTTTTGGTTGATTTGTATCTTAAGGTGTTATTCTAGTACGAACTCTAGGGCTGTTTGTGACACTTATAGGAATAGCCCAATGGATTGATTGGAAAGAATAACTTTGAGGTGGTTTCGTACCCTACCATAATCTCTTCGTTCGTTCTCCGCTATTAGTGACTTTGGAGTGACTCTTTGTTGCATGTTGAGGGACAGTTATGTGATCCAATTATGTTAGTATTGTTGAGGGAACTTACACTAGCAAAAGTATGAACCCTAGGCCTTGTTTCAACACATTGCAATACCGTTTACTCCCACTTTTATCACTTGCTACCTTGCTGTTTTTATATTTTCAGATTACAAAAACTATTATCTATCATCCATATACCACTTGTATCACCATCTCTTCGCCGAACTAGTGCACCTATACAATTTACCATTGTATTGGGTGTGTTGGGGACACAAGAGACTCTTTGTTATTTGGTTGCAGGGTTGCTTGAGAGAGACCATCTTCATCCTACGCCTCCTACGGATTGATAAACCTTAGGTCATCCACTTGAGGGAAATTTGCTACTGTCCTATGTGACACTCAAAAATTTTTGATTTGGTTTTCACCAAAAACTTTATTGGATTCAAAAGGAGGGACTTTAAAAAAATTTCTCTTTCAGAAAATCCTTCCTCTTAAAAATTTCCTTTCACCCTTGGCAAGGATTTCCTTTCCTTTTAATTTTGGTGTTAAAATTTTTGGAAGCTTTTCTTCTGGTTATTTCCCTCTCAAACTTATTTATTTTCAAAAAAAGAAAACCCTAGGAATTTTTGGGACTTCTTTTCTTTTTGAAGAAACCCATGGTTTACCATGTCTCCTATGGTAAATCTTCTCAAAATACATTCCCTCCATCTTTGAACAATCTAAATTCTCCGTCTCAACAAGTCCAAACAAGTTTTGGATTTTATTTAAATTATTTTTCTCCTCAAAAACATTTCTGCCATTTATTTGAGCTTAAGTGATTTTCAAAGCAAGTGTCACTTTGCCTTTGAGTTTTTATCCCAAACCAACTTCCTTGGATTGTCTTTAGTACCCACAACCTGGAACCATCTTGATCCACTCTTCTTCTTTTCAAATATTTCAAATTTCACTCACTGCAAGTTTGGACCAGATTTGCCAAATTTGGTGAAATTCATATCTACACCTCTCCAAAAATTCCACCAAAATTCAGGCAGCCTACTGGAGCAATGAGAGGCCACTCCACCAAGTCTCAGCTCAAGGAAAAATCCCTAGATGCCAAAAACATTCTGTCGAACACTTGAGCTACACTGTTCTTGGCATAGTTCAGTAAAATTCAGTTTTACAGTGTCGATTTCTTCAGAGTTACAGGCACATGCTCACAGTGCCTTGGCTCGACGCTCGCAGCCTCTCTCCTCTTATCCGGATGCTGCACCCGCGTGCTTGGAGCCTTCCTGGCGTTAGAAGCGCATTGGCCCGCCCTCGCCGACGTCTTCTGCAGCGTCGGGACCTCCCGTGGCGGCCGACAGAAGGCACACCATGGCAGAACGCCGTTTTGGCGCCGCCCAAAGCCTCCTGGCCCTCCACGTGTCCTCATGCATGCCAGCGCACGCCCGTGGCACCCTCACCGCGGCCCGGCAAGCACGGAACGTGCTCCCTGCCGCCGACGGGCCCGCGCCGCCCCGTTCCGTCGAGCTCGCCCCTAACACCCCCTCCAAGCTCGCTTAGCACCCAAATGGAACCAGTAGAACTCCGTGATGACGCCCAACTCCCTAAACCTTCCCGACCAAGCTCTGCGCCGCCGTAACCTTCACCGGAGATCCCCGTTCACGGCCACCGCCTCGGATCGCCTATAAAGAGGACCCCGAGCTCGCTCACGAGACCCACATCTCCTCTACGCCTCTCCAGAACCCTGCCAGGAGGACCTCGAGGAGGTCTCCTCCCCCAACTCCGGCCGCCTCGCCCTGCCTCGGCCTCCACCTCGATTCCCTTCGGTGAGGCCAGCTCCGACGCCCAAAACTCGTCCGTAGCCTTCTCTTGCACCCAATGCTCTAACCCCCACCTCAATTTGATCCTTGCAGCCCTCTTCGGCGAGACCCGTCAACGCCCGAACCACCGTCCGCCGGAGTCAAGCCCGCCGTCGACGTGGTGCTCACCGGCGACCAACACCACCACCCACCGTTGCGGAAGGACACGGTGAGCACGTTGGTAATCCCCGATTACCCTGCCTCGCCGTGGATCGCCGCCGGTGACCACCGCGGCTCTCGGGCACCGGCGAAGTCTGCCGCCTCGTTTTGAAAATTTAAACCTGACAGGCGGGACCCGCTGTCAGCCTCTGTATTCTGTCTAAGTGAAGCATTTTCTAAAAACGTCTTCTGCCAAATACGCCTTCCCTCTGGGCTGGCGTAGTTTCTGCTGAAGCGCTTTCTGTTTTTATAAACTAGCCCCTAAAAACTTTCTGTCTCATTACAGATACGTCCTTGGTTTAAAACCCTTATAACTTTTTAACAGAAAGGAATTTTTGAGTGATTCTTTTTCTGTCCTCTTCAGAATTATGTCTAGTTTTTTATCATATTTATTTGAAAAATATTTGGAATACTTTCTGTGCACTTCTTGGTATTTACGATAGCGCATATATTTTCTTTATACCGTAGATACCGAAGGAGGTGACGGAGCCGCGAACTTCACCGAGCTAGGCTCCGACTACTCTGAACCAGGCAAGCATGTTTGAACTTTTGATATGATGAGTGTCTTGGCATGTTTTGCATGTAGTGAGTTTCATGGCATGTTGATGAGCATACCGATGAACGTTATTTTATGAAAGGTTGAAGTAAGTGAGTTTGATGATCCATAAGTGGATGGAAGTGAGTATGAATGGCCATGTGTTGGCATGAGGATGGGTAAGATGGCAGTGTTGTAGCATGCCAGTCTTATGCCAGACTATGTGACTTCAGGGTCAAACCGTACCGGTCCAGTTTCCCCCTTTTCCTTCCCTGTACTACCACATGTTTTCCGCAAGGAATATGGCTTAGTAAGTTGCAAACCGCTTTCCTGGTACACACCAAAAGGAGAGGCCGGGATGATGGTTCCATGGCCCTGGATTAAAGCCAGTCATCCGGTCAGGGGGCATGGGTGTTTCCGGTTGGGACCGAGAGGGGGGCACCCCTTAGAGCGCGCATATATAAATTTGATCCCATGCTATTCGAGATTGTGATCTCCCCGTCTCAAAAGCTTTTCTTGGACGATGTCTAGGGTGAGTCCTGGCATCGAGAGGTAGGATGGGTGTGTACTGGTTAGCTGTGTTTTCTTCTGAAAAACCGTAAACGGAACTAGTCCCTCGTGACTACGGAAATCCGTTGGCTGTGGGAATTTTTTTGTACAAACTCTGCAGAGTCATATATTCCTTGAATCATCTATTCCATGTCCACTTTCGTATCATCTTGGACTAACAGTATCAGTTTGATGACAGAGACTCCAGTGAATCCCATGAGTACTAAGCCCGGCTAAACGTTATTCCTGTGGATGGACTAACCTGTTTATTATCATGAACTGAATATTTATTATGAGTATTGTTTATTTGTGACTAAAGCCCTTTCTGTGATGTCGCTCAGATGTCCGACTGTGGCATTTCTTTTAAAGCCCTTTTTGTGATGTCGCTCAGACGTCCGACTGTGGCATTTCTTTTAAAGCCCTTTCTGTGATGTCGCTCAGACGTCCGACTGTGGCATTTCTTTTAAAGCCCTTTTTGTGATGTCGCTCAGACGTCCGACTGTGGCATTTCCTTTAAAGCCCTTTCTGTGATGTCGCTCCGACGTCCGACTGTGGCATTTCTTTTAAAGCCCTTTTTGTGATGTCGCTCAGACGTCCGACTGTGGCATTTCTTTTAAAGCCCTTTCTGTGATGTCGCTCAGACGTCCGACTGTGGCATTTCTTTTAAAGCCCTTTCTGTGATGTCGCTCAGACGTTCGACTATGGCATTTCTTTTAAAGCCCTTTCTGTGATGTCGCTCAGATGTCCGACTGTGGCATGATTTTTCCTGTTATTATTTGTTCACCCTTCGTGGCGTCGCTTCAGACACACGATCGGCTCTCATTTATTTTCTGTTGGGATTTCAGGCGGGCTACCGTCGTTTCCTTCGTACTTACTTCGTTATTTTCCTGTTATTATTTGTTCACCCTTCGTGGCGTCGCTTCAGACACACGATCGGTTCTCATTTATTTTCTGTTGGGATTTCAGGCGGACTACCGCCGTTTCCCTCGTACTTACTTCGTTGTGCAAATATTATCAGTGTGCATTGGGAAGATTATTCATGACGCATCCATGCATGCATTTGTTATATCTTACGTCCAAACTGTCTTGCGAGTACTTTCAAAGTACTCAGTGGCTTGTTGATTTGGCCAGATGCTGACGAAGGCGATCTCATGGATGAAGAGTTCGATAGCGAGTCCGACGCCTAGAGGAATCCCAGTCAGTCTCGTGTGACCCTGGTCTTGGTCTCAGTTTCATACCCGCTTCCGCAGCCCGAATAAATTTATCGAGCCTCACCTCGATGCTCGATGAGATGCCAGTTTGAGAATCGTGTTACCACACTCCCCATTGTGTTATTCCATCACCACTATATCCTCGAGTCAGTAGTATGCCACCACACCATTGTGTTATATCCGCCATTATGTATAATTATTGGCGCGCTTGTAATAATTCGTTGAGCAGCCCTAGCTCGACCCTGTAATATATTCTATGCTATTGGCTTATTGTATCAAGTATTTGTCTACCAGTGAGGAGGATTTTCTCTCATACTGGACTCAAAGATTGGTTTCTCAATAAATAATTTTATTGGAAAACCGGTCATGACAAGCTTGGTATCAGAGCCAGGCTGACTGTAGGAAGCCACTAGGTGTGATCGCTAATCGGTTATTAGCATAATAGAGCTAATTTATATTTTTGCTATGGTAGTCATTTTCTGACAGTCAGCATAAATTTATGATCTGACCATTCAGGATTTTTGCCTACTTTTGTAGATGGCCGACAACGACTGCGAGTCTCAGACCTTCGCCAACGTGCCCGATGGGTTTGTCAAGCTTCTCTCCTTCATCGTTCAGGTCGCGATGGGGCCATCCGTGCGCCCAGTCTTCACACTCCGCCAGCACAGGGTCAACGACGGTCTGACCATGCACCAGGCCACGGTGCAGTTCAAGGGAGGGCGTGGTGAGCTACGCCACTACCTGTTTGTGGGAAGAGCCATGCCTTCGGAGAGGCATGCTATGCAGATGGCAGCCCGTGAGGCGATAGCCCACCTCAGGGATGTCCTTCCCGCGATGAAGACTCGTCGCTACCGTTATCTTCCATGCCATGTGCCCTACACCTGCCACTACGCATTCTCCTGCCCTAGAGGAGAACGAGATGAGGCTTTTGAGATGCTTATTGAGTATCTCCGGGCTCTAGAGGCAGCCTTCGACAACCTGGTGGACGACTTCGTGGCTGCCCGCATGGACGCAGTCCATGGCTGTGCCGCCAACAGGAGGGAGCTCCTGCTCACTGCACCGCCACTGACTTTTGTCTCGTCTTCAGCATCGCATGCACCTACTCGTCACCTGCCTACCACCGGAGGGATCAACCAGGCCTTTGCGCCCACTCCAGCGCGCACTGCACCACCCATTGTGCCTACTCCTATTTGTGTTGCTCCGCCCCTGGCACCAGTTCCATCTACCCGACGCGGCTCTTCTCGTCTGGAGCCTATTAGTGAGGAGGAGGTCGAATCCCCAGCCTCACTACGCCTCACCCTCGGCAGGGCCAAGGAGATCATCGACATTTCCGGCTGAGTGCGTTTGCCCGTCATGCGATGTACCGCTTTGTAAGATGTGTTGCGAGGAGTAGCTTGTTTGCGCATCATGTAGAACAGGAGGAGTGTACTAGCCTAAATAACATGTCAGGATTATGTACGCATATCCTGAGTGATGTACTGTATAATTATCGCCCGCATGTAAGATATGTAATGAGCAGTCCTTCTCCGTGCGCAAATCAATTTGCTTTCTTAAGTGATCTTGGACTTTTAAAATTATTGCCATCCTTGTGCATTTTTCTTTTTGGAGTTGTTTTGACGACCATCTTCATATTTCTTATGAGTTTTACAAAATATATCCCCAGAGTGAAAAATGTCTCGTCCTTGGACACGCTCCATGCCTACTCCGCCAGAGGAAAATTTGGACACTCAACCAGGCAACAATTTCTCGCAAGGGCAGTCGAGCCAATAGGGCAGTGACACGGTACTTTCTCAGATGTGCCGCCTTTATGAACAGAGTCAGCAACAACATCGTGAAATGATGAACCAAGTTATCAACATGGGAAATTACCATGGACAGTATCCGCAGCATTCCAAGTTATCCGAGCTGCAGAAGACGCGTCCCCAAACATTTTCACATACTGACAAGCCTCTTGAAGCCGAGGACTGGCTTTGGGACATGGAGAGGAAATTAATTATTGCAAAATGTTCAGATTCCGAGAAGGTACTGTATGCTCCGCACTATCTTACAGGAGCAGCCGCATCTTGGTGGGAGAATTTTCTGCATATGCATCCAAACGAAGGTGACATAACCTGGGATGATTTCAAGGAAGGTTTCCGCGGTGCACACATTCCTAAGAGTATTATGAAAATCAAGAAGAGAGAGTTCGACGACCTCAAACAAAGGAACTTGACAGTGGCAGATTACAACAGTCAATTTACACTATTGTCCCGCTACCCCAATGAAGAGCGTATGACTGAAAGCAAGAAGATGGAGAAATTCCTTGATGGTTTGGCACCCGCGCTTAAATGCCAACTGGTCGTGCACACTTTTCCTGATTTTAAAACACAGGTGGACAAAGCCATTACTCTGGAAAATGAGAGACGCAGTCTGGAAGATATCCGCAAGCGAAAAAGGGACCAGACTAACCTTGCTCGCAATCAACGGAGCAAGACAGATTTCAAAAAGGGTGGGACGCACAAATCCTCATCCAACGTCTCACACCCAATCCAGAATTTTCATGCAAGGAACAAGGAGTTCACATATCGCCCCGGCCTTACTTGTTACGCTTGTGGAGAAGAAGGGCACTATGCGAAACAGTGCCCCAAGCCAAGGAACTCAACCCCAAGGCCGAACAACGGCGGCAATAATTCAGCGCCCAAGCGAAACAATTTCAATCCCAACAACCACAGGAAGGGTCATCTGAACCACGTAACCAAAGAGGAGGCACAAAATGCTCCGGATATCATACTCGGTACGTTTCCTGTCAACACAATACCTGCAACGGTTTTGTTTGATTCTGGAGCTTCTCACTCTTTCATTTCGAAAAGTTCTGCCTTGCAAAATAATTTTTCGATGCTTCCTTTGGAGAAATCCATGATCATCAAGTCCCCTGGGATTCAACAAGTTACTCAGAATTACTGTCAGAATGTGGTCATTGAGTTCGAAGGATTGGAGTTTCACGCAAATCTTATTGTGTTGGAAAATAAAGGACTGGATGTCATCCTAGGGATGGATTGGCTGACCACCAACAAGGGGTTTATCGACTATTTCAACAGGACCGTAATTCTCATGCACCACCAAGGGAAGACAATAAAAGTATCAGCCAAGGAAGGAAAAATACCCCGGCAACCGAGATTGAATAAAGTGGACATTTCTAAGCTAAACAAGGTTCAGTAGTGTGTGAATTTCCAGACGTATTCCCTGAAGAGCTACCAGGCATGCCACCAGACCGAGAGATAGAATTCTGCCTTGAGCTCGCACCGGGAACCACCCCCATATACAAGAAACCATACAGAATGGCACCATCCGAGTTGGTTGAATTGAAGAAGCAAATAAAAGAATTACTGGACAAAGGATATATTCGAGCCAGCTCCTCACCTTGGGGATCACCAATTTTATTTGCCAAAAAGAAGGATGGAACACTGAGATTGTGTATTGACTATCGAGCACTTAATATGGTCACAATTAAGAACAAATACCTGATGCCAAGGATAAACGATTTGTTTGATCAACTTGCTCAGGCCAAGGTATTTTCAAAAATTGACTTAAGGTCAGGATGCCATCAATTAAAGGTGCGAACGGAAGATATCCCCAAAACCGCCTTCACTTCCAGATATGGACTGTATGAGTTCACAGTGATGCCATTTGGATTAACTAATGCCCCTGCATATTTTGTTCACCTCATGAACAAAGTATTTATGAAATATATGGACAAGTTCGTCGTGGTATTCATCGACGATATACTGGTATATTCCAAAACACCAAAAGAGCACGCAGATCACCTCAGGATTGTGCTAGGAGAGCTCAGAAAACACCAATTGTATGCCAAGTTCAGCAAGTGCGAATTTTGGCTAAGACAAGTAGGCTTTCTAGGCCACGTGCTAACCCAAGACGGTATCGCAGTGGACCCAGAGAAAGTCAAGGCCATACTTGGCTGGAAGTCGCCAGCCAGCGTAACAGATATACGTAGTTTCTTGGGAATGGCAGGATATTACCGCAGATTTATTGAAGGATTTTCCACCATAGCCAAGCCTATAACACAGTTACTCAAGAAAGACAAGAAGTTTGAATGGACAGAAGCCTGCGAAAAGAGTTTCCAAGAGCTAAAGCGAAAATTAACAACAACACCAGTATTAACTGTGCCAGACATACACAAGAATTTTGAAGTATTTTGTGACGCGTCCAGAAAGGGTCTCGGATGCGTGTTGATGCAAGAAGGCAAGGTTGTCGCCTATGCTTCAAGGCAACTTCGCAAGCATGAGGAAAATTATCCCACTCATGACTTAGAAATGGCAGCGGTCATTCATGCACTGAAAGAATGGAGGCATTTCTTACTTGGGAACCGATGTGAAATATATACAGATCACAAAAGTCTCAAGTATATTTTCACGCAGCCAGAACTAAATTTATGACAGAGACGTTGGATGGAATTGGTAAAGGATTATGATGTTGGTATCCATTACCACCCAGGGAAGGCAAATGTAGTGGCTGATGCTCTTAGTCGGAACCCCAACTCCGACGAAAGCAATCTGCGAGGCTTGATGCCCGAATTCCAACAAGAATTTGCCAGGCTCAATTTGTTAATGGTCGTTGAAGGCACCATATCAAACTTGGAAATACGACCCGACCTTGTGGAGGAAATTAAAAGAGCTCAGCCCGGTCACCCCAGCATTGAAGGCATCAAAAGAAAGGTGAGTATGGGCAAGGCCTCGGAGTTCGTCATAGACAATGGAGGAATATTGTGGTACGGAGAAAGGCTTTGCGTACCAAACATAGAAGATCTTAAACAGCAAATCCTAGCTGAAGCCCATACCGCCCCATACTCGATCCACCCTGGCGGGACCAAGATGTATAAAGATATTCAGGAAAGATTTTGGTGGCACGGTATGAAGAGGGACATAGCCACCTTCATTGCACATTGTGACTCGTGTCAATGAATAAAAGCTGAGCATCAGAGACCGGCCGGACTACTACAACCAAACAAAATACCTGAGTGGAAATGGGATGAAATAGGAATGGATTTTATTGTTGGGCTACCTCGGTCACAGCATGGGAATGATGCCATCTGGGTCATTACTGACAGGTTAACCAAGGTGGCACATTTCATTCCAGTGAAGACAACCTACAACACTCAGCGACTTGCCAGGATTTATCTCACCCGCATAGTTTGTCTGCATGGAGTCCCGAAGACTATAATATCCGACAGAGGCACTCAGTTCGTCTCAAAATTTTGGGAGCATTTACAACAGGCTCTGGGAACTCAACTAGCCTTCAGTACCGCATATCACCCACAGACCGATGGACAAACGGAACGAGTAAACTAGATTTTAGAAGACATGCTGAGAGCCTGTGTCCTCACATATGGAACCAGTTGGGAAGAAAGCCTGCCATACACCGAATTTGCATACAACAATAACTACCAGGCCAGCCTGCAAATGGCACCATTTGAGGCTCTATACGGACGGAGATGTCGTACCCCGTTGAATTGGTCACAGACCGGAGACAGCCGCATCTTCAGACCGGACATGCTCAGAGAAGCTGAGGAAAAAGTCAAGCTAATCAGAGACCGACTTAAGACCGCTCAAAGTCGACAGAAGAGTTATTATGATCAGAAGCATCGTAGGGTCAGCTTCGAGCCTGGTGAGTTCGTATACCTAAAAGTATCTCCCATGAGAGGATTGCAACGATTCAAGATTAAAGGGAAGCTAGCACCAAGATTCATTGGACCGTTCTGTATAATGGCGCGAAGAGGCAAGGTAGCCTACCAGCTAGACTTACCCAAGGAATTATCCGATGTCCACGACGTGTTCCACGTCTCGCAATTGAGGAAGTGCGTGAGCAACCCAGAGAAACAAGTATCCCATGAGAGCATTGACGTACAGCAAGACCTCACTTATCGGGAATGTCCCGTAAGAATAATAGAGGAGTCTGAAAGGAGAACCCGACATAAGACCACCAAATTCTTCAGAGTACAGTGGAGCAATCACACCGACAGTGAAGCTACTTGGGAAAGAGAGGATTTTCTTCGGACTGAGCATCCACAATTATTTAAGGATCAGCTGAAATCTCGGGGACGAGATTTTTCCTAAGGGGGTAGGTGTTGTGACACTCCAAAATTTTTGATTTGGTTTTCACCAAAAACTTTATTGGTTTCAAAAGGAGGGACTTTAAAAAAAATTCTCTTTCAGAAAATCCTTCCTCTTAAAAATTTCCTTTCACCCTTGGCAAGGATTTCCTTTACTTTTAATTTTGGTGTTAAAATTTTTGGAAGCTTTTCTTCTGGTTATTTCCCTCTCAAACTTATTTATTTTCAAAAAAAAGAAAACCCTAGGAATTTTTGGGACTTCTTTTCTTTTTGAAGACACCCATGGTTTACCATGTCTCCTATGGTAAATCTTCTCAAAATCCATTCCCTCCATCTTTGAACAATCTAAATTCTCTGTCTCAACAAGTCCAAACAAGTTTTGGATTTTATTTAAATTATTTTTCTCCTCAAAAACATTTCTGCCATTTATTTGAGCTTAAGTGATTTTCAAAGCAAGTGTCACTTTGCCTTTGAGTTTTTATCCCAAACCAACTTCCCTGGATTGTCTTTAGTACCCACAACCTGGAACCATCTTGATCCACTCTTCTTCTTTTCAAATATTTCAAATTTCACTCACTGCAAGTTTGGACCAGATTTGCCAAATTTGGTGAAATTCATATCTACACCTCTCCAAAAATTCCACCAAAATTCAGGCAGCCTACTGGAGCAATGAGAGGCCACTCCACCAAGTTTCAGCTCAAGGAAAAATCCCTAGATGCCAAAAACATTCTGTCGAACACCTGAGCTGCACTGTTCTTGGCATAGTTCAGTAAAATTCAGTTTTACAGTGTCGATTTCTTCAGAGTTACAGGCACATGCTCACAGTGCCTTGGCTCGACGCTCGTAGCCTCTCTCCTCTTGTCAGGATGCTGCACACGCGTGCTTGGAGCCTTCCTGGCGTCAGTAGCGCGCTGGCCCGCCCTCGCCAGCGTCTTCTGCGGCGTTGGGACCTCCCGTGGCGGCCGACAGAAGGCACACCACGGTAGAACGCCGTTTTGGCGCCGCCCAAAGCCTCCTGGCCCTCCGCGTGTCCTCATGCATGCCAGCGCACGCCCGTGGCACCCTCACCGCGGCCCGGCAAGCACAGAACATGCTCCCTGCCGCCGACGGGCCCGCGCCGCCCCGTTCCGTCGAGCTCGCCCCTAACACCCCCTCCAAGCTCGCTTAGCACCCAAATGGAACCAGTAGAACTCCGTGATGACGCCCAACTCCCTAAACCTTCCCGACCAAGCTCTGCGCCGCCGTAACCTTCACCGGAGATCCCCGTTCACGGCCACCGCCTCGGATCGCCTATAAAAAGGACCCCGAGCTCGCTCACGAGACCCACATCTCCTCTACGGCTCTCCAGAACCCTGCCAAACCACCAGGAGGACCTCGAGGAGGTCTCCTCCCCCAACTCCGGCCGCCTCGCCCCGCCTCGGCCTCCACCTCGATTCCCTTCGGTGAGGCCAGCTCCGGCGCCCAAAACTCGTCCGTAGCCTTCTCTTGCACCCAATGCTCTAACCCCCACCTCAATTTGATCCTTGCAGTCCTCTTCGGCGAGACCCGTCAACGCCCGAACCACCGTCCGCCGGAGTCAAGCCCGCCGTCGACGTGGTGCTCACCGGCGACCAACACCACCACCCACCGTTGCGGAAGGACACGGTGAGCATGTTGGTAATCCCCGATCACCCTGCCTCGCCGTGGATCGCCGCCGGCAACCACCGCGGCTCTCGGGCACCGGCGAAGTCTACCACCTCGTTTTGAAAATTTAAACCTGACAGGCGGGACCCGCTGTCAGCCTCTCTATTCTGTCTAAGCGAAGCGTTTGCTAAAAACGTCTTCTGCCAAATACGCCTTCCCTCTGGGCTGGCGTAGTTTCTGCCGAAGCGCTTTCTGTTTTATAAACTAGCCCCTGAAAACTTTTTGTTTCATTACAGATACGTCCTTGGTTTAAAACCCTTATAACTTTTTAACAGAAAGGAATTTTTGAGTGATTCTTTTTCTGTCCTCTTCAGAATTTTGTCTAGTTTTTTATCATATATATTTGAAAAATATTTGGAATACTTTCCGTGAACTTCTTGGTATTTACGATAGCGCATATATTTTCTTTATACCGTAGACACCGAAGGAGGTGACGAAGCCGCGAACTTCACCGAGCTAGGCTCCGACTACTCTGAACCAGGCAAGCATGTTTGACCTTTTGATATGATGAGTGTCTTGGCATGTTTTGCATGTAGTGAGTTTCATGGCATGTTGATGAGCATACCGATGAACGTTATTTTATGAAAGGTTGAAGTAAGTGAGTTTGATGATCCATAAGTGGATGGAAGTGAGTATGAATGGCCATGTGTTGGCATGAGGATGGGTAAGATGGCAGTGTTGTAGCATGCCAGTCTTATGCCAGACTATGTGACTTCAGGGTCAAACCGTACCGGTCCAGTTTCCCCCTTTTCCTTCCCTGTACTACCACATGTTTTCCGCAAGGAATATGGCTTAGTAAGTTGCAAACCGCTTTCCTGGTACACACCAAAAGGAGAGGCCGGGATGATGGTTCCATGGCCCTGGATTAAAGCCAGTCATCCGGTCAGGGGGCATGGGTGTTTCCGGTTGGGACCGAGAGGGGGGCACCCCTTAGAGCGCGCATATATAAATTTGATCCCATGCTATTCGAGATTGTGATCTCCCCATCTCAAAAGTTTTTCTTGGACGATGTCTAGGGTGAGTCCTGGCATCGAGAGGTAGGATGGGTGTGTACTGGTTAGCTGTGTTTTCTTCCGAAAAACCGTAAATGGAACTAGTCCCTCGTGACTACGGAAATCCGTTGGCTGTGGGAAATTTTTTGTACAAACTCTGCAGAGTCATATATTCCTTGAATCATCTATTCCATGTCCACTTTCGTATCATCTTGGACTAACAGTATCAGTTTGATGACAGAGACTCCAGTGAATCCCATGAGTACTAAGCCCGGCTAAACGTTATTCCTGTGGATGGACTAACCTGTTTATTATCATGAACTGAATATTTATTATGAGTATTGTTTATTTGTGACTAAAGCCCTTTCTGTGATGTCGCTCAGACGTCCAACTGTGGCATTTCTTTTAAAGCCCTTTCTGTGATGTCGCTCAGACGTCCGACTGTGGCATTTCTTTTAAAGCCCTTTCTGTGATGTCGCTCAGACGTCCGACTGTGGCATTTCTTTTAAAACCCTTTTTGTGATGTCGCTCAGACGTCCGACTATGGCATTTCCTTTAAAGCCCTTTTTGTGGTGTCGCTCAGACGTCCGACTATGGCATTTCTTTTAAAGCCCTTTTTGTGATGTCGCTCAGACGTCCGACTGTGGCATTTCTTTTAAAGCCCGTTCTGTGATGTCGCTCAGATGTCCGACTATGGCATTTCTTTTAAAGCCCTTTCTGTGATGTCGCTCAGACGTCCGACTGTGGCATTTCTTTTAAAGCCCGTTCTGTGATGTCGCTCAGATGTCCGACTATGGCATTTCTTTTAAAGCCCTTTCTGTGATGTCGCTCAGACGTCCGACTATGGCATTTCTTTTAAAGCCCTTTCTATGATGTCGCTCAGACGTCCGACTGTGGCATGATTTTTCCTGTTATTATTTGTTCACCCTTCGTGGCGTCGCTTTAGACACACGATCGGCTCTCATTTATTTTCTGTTGGGATTTCAGGCGGACTACCGCTGTTTCCCTCGTACATAGTTCGTTATTTTCCTGTTATTATTTGTTCACCCTTCGTGGCGTCGCTTCAGACACACGATCGGTTCTCATTTATTTTCTGTTGGGATTTCAGGCGGACTACCGCCGTTTCCCTCGTACTTACTTCGTTGTGCAAATATTATCGGTGTGCATTGGGAAGATTATTCATGACGCATCCATGCATGCATTTGTTATATCTTACGTCCGAACTGTCTTGCGAGTACTTTCAAAGTACTCACTGGCTTGTTGATTTGGCCAGATGCTGACGAAGGAGATCTCATGTATGAAGAGTTCGATAGCGAGTCCGACGCCTAGAGGAATCCTAGTCAGTCTTGTGCGACCCTGGTCTTGGTCTCAGTTTCATACCCGCTTCCGCAGCCCGAATAAATTTATCGAGCCTCACCTCGACGCTCGATGAGATGCCAGTTTGAGAATCGTGTTACCACACTCCCCATTGTGTTATTCCACCACCACTATATCCTCGAGTCAGTAGTATGCCACCACACCATTGTGTTATATCCGCCATTATGTATAATTATTGGTGCGCTTGTAATAATTCGTTGAGCAGCCCTAGCTCGACCCTGTAATATATTCTATGCTACTGGCTTATTGTATCAAGTATTTGTCTACCAGTGAGGAGGATTTTCTCTCATACTGGACTCAAAGATTGGTTTCTCAATAAATATTTTTATTGGAAAACCGGTCGTGACATCCTACAAACCTCTGCACTTGGAGGCCCAACAACGTCTACAAGAAGAAGGTTGTGTAGTAGATATCACCAAGCAGTTTGTGCCTTCAAGGAAGGCGTCAAGTATCAGGAGTTGAATCTGAAATTCGGTAGGACAGGAGATATGTCCCTCACTCAGATGATGGAGATTGCTACCAAATACGCTAACGGCGAAGAGGAAGATCGACTCCGGAGTGGCAAACACAAAGCAGTCGCCCAGGACACTGGTGGAGGTACTTCCAATCGGAAACAGAAGCGTAAGGCCGAGCCACTTGCTCCTGGTGAGGCTTTAGTCGTAGCTCAAGGAAAGTTGAAGGAGAAGCCCAAAGGGCCCTGGACCCCCAAGAAAGTGAAATATCAACATGGAAATGATGTTGGATTTGCCATGTCACATTCACATCAAGAAGGACGAAGAGGGTAATCAAATTTATCCTAAACATACCAGTCGACAATGTCGAGTTCTGATCCAGCAGTTCCGAGAGAAACAATCCAATGAGAAGGAAAAAGAATCGGATACGGGTGAAGATAAAGAAGAAGAAGATGATGGTTTTCCCAACATCAATTCCACTCTGATGATTTTTGCTAATGTTGAACGCAAGAGTCGACTGAAAGTTATCAACAGAGAAGTGAACATGGTGGCTCCAGCAACACCAAGTTATTTGAAGTGGTCTCAGACTACCATCACATTCGACCTGTCAGATCACCCAACGCGTATAGCCACCGCTGGGAGGCAAGCGTTGGTGGTCGACCCTGTTGTTGAGGGCACTCGACTGACCAAAGTACTAATGGATGGTGGTAGCGGCCTGAATATCCTTTATGCTAAAACTTTGAAGGGAATGGGCATTCCGATGTCCAAGCTTAGTGAAAGCAACATGAGTTTTCATGGCAATATACCTGGCAAGAAGGATGAATCACTCAGCCAAATCGCCCTTGATGTGGTTTTCGGTGATTCCAAGAATTACCGCAAAGAAAAGTTGACATTTGAAGTAGTGGATTTCAAGAGTGCTTATCATGCCATTCTGGGTAGGCCTGCCTATGCACGTTTCATAGCTCGACCATGTTACGTGTACCTCAAATTGAAAATGCCTGGTCCCAGAGGAGTGATCACTATCACTGGAAATCGGCAGAAAGCAAAAGAGTGCTTCCAGAAGGGCTCAAAAATCGCCGATGCACATATGTCAGCAGTTGAAATGCAAGAATACCAGAAAATTGCAGATCCGAGTGATTTGCTGCACTCCAAGAAGACTACCACTGAATCTGCATTTCAGTCGTCCGGTGAAACCAAGCTGATTCATATTCACCCGACCGATCCTAATGCTACTCCTACTCATATATCGACATCGCTCGACATCAAATAGGAAGAAGCGCTCATCCAGTTCCTCCGTGAGAACTGGGACATCTTTACATGGAAACCTTCTAACATGCCGAGTGTACCCAGGGGACTGGCTGAGCACCGTTTGTGAGTCGACCCAAAAGTAAAACCAGTCAAGGAACATCTTCGACGGTCTGTCGTATAGAAGAGAAAAGCAATTGGTGAGGAAGTGGCTTGGCTCCTAGCAGCTGAGTTCATCCAAGAGATTTACCACTCCGAGTGGCTCGCCAATGTTGTCATGGTCCCCAAGAAGGATGACTCACTTCGCATGTGCATTGACTTCAAGCATATCAACCAGGCCTGCCCAAAGTATCATTTGCTCTCCCCCGCATCGACCAAATCATCGACTCGGCTGCGGGGTGTGAGCGTTTGTATTTTATGGATGCCTATTCCGGGTATCATCAGATCCGACTGTATGGACCCGATGAGATAAAAATGGCTTTCATCACTCCATTTGAATGCTTCTGTTATGTCACCATGCCATTGGGCCTTAAGAACGTCAGATACACATACATGAGGATGATCCAGAAGTGTCTGCTCACTCAAATCAGTCGGAATGTGGAAGCATACATGGATGACATCGTGGTCAAGTCGCGTAAGGGTTCCGACCTGCTAGTTGACCTTGCTGAAACCTTTGCCAACCTCAAAAGGTATGATATCAAGCTTAATCCATCAAAGTGCACGTTCGGAGTTCCTGGCAGAAAGTTACTCAGTTTCCTTGTTTCCAAACGAGGGATCGACGCTAACCCAGAGAAAGTTGGTGCTATACTCCGGATGAAACGCCCCGTGCGTGTGCATGATGTCCAGAAGCTCACAGGTTGTTTGGCCGCCTTGAGTCGATTCATTTCTCGCCTCGGTGAAAAGGCATTGCCTCTATACTGACTGATGAAGAAATCTGATAAGTTCGAGTGGACTCCTGAAGCTAATGCA
Organism: Triticum monococcum; assembly: GCA_034509565.1. Classification (NCBI taxonomy): domain Eukaryota; kingdom Viridiplantae; phylum Streptophyta; class Magnoliopsida; order Poales; family Poaceae; genus Triticum; species Triticum monococcum. The sequence goes on along the minus strand of CM067845.1, from coordinate 354,799,145 downwards.
GCGTTTGCAGAACTCAAAGCCCTGCTTTCCACCCAGCCGGTGCTCGCTGCACCAATCAACAAAGAGCCTTTACTGCTTTATATTGCAGCCACTGGACAAGTTTTCAGTACAGTACTCAAGGTCGAGCGGGAAGAAGAAGGAAAAGCCTATAAAGTTCAGCGCCCAGTATATTTTGTTTCTGAAGTTCTGACTCCATCCAAGCAAAGATATCCACATTACCATAAGCTTGTTTATGGGATGTACATGGCCACGAAGAATGTTGCACACTATTTCTCTGATCACTCCATTACAGTCGTTAGCGACGCACCATTGTCAGAGATCCTGAACAACAGAGATGCAACTGGTCGAGTGGCAAAATGAGCAATTGAACTCCTTCCCTTAGATATAAAATTTGAGGCAAAGAAAGCTATCCAGTCCCAAGCAATAGCAGATTTCCTCACCGAGTGGATCGAACAGCAACTGCGGACTCAGGTTCACTCGGAGCATTGGACCATGTTCTTTGATGGATCCAAGATGCTGAATGGTTCCGGTGCTGGGGTGGTATTAGTATCCCCCCGAGGCGACAAACTCAGCTATGTTCTCCAGATTCATTTTGACTCCTCCAACGATGAAGCTGAATATGAAGCACTTTTGTACGGGTTGCATATGGCCATTTCACTCGGCGTCCGTTGCCTCATGGTCTACGCGACTCAGATTTGGTGGTGAATCAATTGATGAAGGAGTAGGACGTCAGAAGCCCGACTATGACTGGCTATTGTAATGCAGTGAGAAAGTTAGAGAAGAGGTTTGAGGGGTTAGAGCTCCATCACATACCCCGACTGAAAAATCAAGCAGCCGATGATTTGGCAAAGATAGGTTCCAAGAGGGAGGCTATTCCCAGCAATGTATTTTCGGAACATATTCATACACCTTCAGTTCAAGAAGATCCTTTCGCTGAAGAGCCCCCGCAACCAAAGAGTGCCATTGATCTGACTGAAGTCGAAGTCCTAGCAGTGGTCGACTTGATGATGGAGGTTCTGGTCACCACTCCCGACTGGACAGTGTCGTACATCGCGTACATTCTAAGGAAGGAACTCCCAGAGGATGAAGAAGAGGCTCAACAGATTGTCCGTCGGTCCAAAGCCTTTACTGTGATAAGAGGACAGCTGTTCAGAGAAAGTGTAACTGGAGTCAGCCAGAAATGCATAACACCAGAAGAAGGTCGAATGATCCTCAACGACATCCACTCGGGGACCTGTGGTCATCATGCGTCCTCTCGGACCATTGTGGCCAAAGCATACCGAGCGGGGTTTTATTGGCCACGGGCGAATGAGATGGCGAAAGAGATAGTCGACAAATGTGAAGGGTGCCAGTTTTACTCCAACATGTCTCGCAACCCAGCATCAGCCCTGAAGACCATTCCACTCATCTGGCCCTTTACTGTTTGGGGGTTGGACATGGTTGGACCTCTGAGGACTGGTAGGAGCAGATTTACTCATGTGCTCGTGGCAGTCGACAAGTTCACCAAATGGATTGAAGCCAAGCCTATAAAAAGCCTTGAAGTCGGTACTATTGTCAGCTTCATCAGAGAGTTAACATTTAGATATGGTGTTCCACACAGCATCATGACTGACAATGGGTCAAACTTCGATTCTGATGAGTTCCGAGCTTTCTGTGCTTCACAAGGCACCCGAGTCGACTATGCTTCAGTCGCCCATCCCCAGTCGAATGGATAAGATGAAAGAGCAAACGAATTGATTCTCAAAGGATTGAAACCTAGATTGATGTGTGATCTCAAGCATGCGGCCGACGTTTGGGTCGATGAACTTCCATCAGCACTTTGGGGATTGAGGATGACTCCTAATAGGTCGACCAGATGAACTCCATTCTTCTTGGTCTATGGAGCTGAAGCTGTACTCCCGAGTGACCTACTCCACAATGTGCCCGAAGTCGAGCTTTTCTTAGAAGATGAAGTAGAATAGGCTCGGCAAGACGTAGTTGATCTCCTAGAAGAGGATAGAGATATGGCTCTGATACGGTCGACCATTTATCAGCAAGACCTGCATCAATTCCACGCCAGAAATGTGAGGGACGAGCATTTCAAGAGGGAGACTTGGTTCTCCGAGTGGATCAGCAGAAACCACACAAGCTCGCTCCTTCTTGGTAAGGCCCCTTCATCATCACCAGGGTGCTCCACAACGGAGCTTACCACCTTTATAACATTGAGCACAAGAAAGACGAGCCACGCGCTTGGAATGCAGAGCTGCTCCGCCCCTTTTACACTTAAGCATTCACACTGTTGAGATTTAATAAGAGATACCTACTAGTTTGATTATCAAAGACACAGTTTTTTAGTCTCCTAAATGATTGTTGTTTCTTTTTTATATGTTTCAAATCCCCCAGTGGGTGCCTTAGATGCGAGTCCGTTTCGCCTAAGTTTTTAAAAATCCTACCGAGTGGTGAGCAAACCTCTCACCCGGGGACTTAGATGTGAATCCATTTCGCCTAAGTTCGGAAAATCCTACCGAGTGGCGAGCAAGCCTCTCACTCAGGGGCTTAGCTCAGAATCCATTTCGCCTAAGTTTGAAAAAAAATCCTACCGAGTGGTGAGCAAGCCTCTCACTCGGGGGCTTAGCTGCAGTCTAGTACTCGCCTAAGTTTAAAAAATCCTACCGAGTGGTGAGCAAGCCTCTCACTCGGGAGGTTAGCTGCAGTCCAGTACTCGCCTAAGTTTAAAAAATCATACCGAGTGATGAGCAAGTCTCTCACTCGGGTGCTTAGATGCAGTCGAGTATTCGCCTAAGTCTGAAAAATCCTAGCGAGTGGTGAGCAAGCCTCTCACTCGGAGGCTTAGCTGCAGTCCAGTACTCGCCTAAGTTTAAAAAATCCTACCAAGTGGTGAGCAAGCCTCTCACTCGAAGGCTTAGCTGCAGTCCAGTACTTGCCTAAGTTTAAAAAATCCTACCGGGTGGTGAGCAACCCTCTCACTCGGAGGCTTAGCTGCAGTCCAGTACTCGACTAAGTTCGAAAAGTCCTACCGAGTGGTGAGCAACCCTCTCACTCAGAGGCTTAGCTGCAGTCTAGTACTCGCCTAAGTTTAAAAAATCCTACCAAGTCGTGAGCAACCCTCTCACTCGGAGGCTTAGCTGCAGTCCAGTACTCGCCTATGTTTGGAAAATCCTACCGAGCGGAGAGCAACCCTCCCACACGGAGGCTTAGCTGTAGTCAAGTACTCACCTAGGTTTGAGAAATCCTACCGAGTGGTGAGTAACCCTCACACTCGGGGGCTTAGCTGCAGCCCAGTGCTCGCCTAAGTTTGAAAAGTCCTACTGAGTGGTGAGCAACCCTCACACTCGGGGGCTTAGCTGCAGCCCGGTGCTCGCCTAAGTTTGAAAAAAATCCTACCGAGTGATGCTCAACCCTCACACTCGGGGGCTTAGCTGCAGTCCAGTACTCGCCTAAGTTTGAAACACATTACCATCCGCAAGGACGATGAGGTGCAGGTCGACTGCAACCTTCTCCTCAGAGCTGCGCCATAAATACAATGTGCGCTCCATCCTCATCCGCAAGGACGATGAGGTGCAGGTCGACTGCAACCTTCTCCTCGGAGCTGCGCCACAAATACAATGTGTGCTCCATCCTCATCCGCAAGGATGATGAGGTGCAAGTCGACTACAACCTTCTCTTCGGAGCTACGCCACAAATACAATGTGCGCTCGATCCCCATCCGCAAGGACGATGATGTGTAGATCGACTGCAACCTTCTCCTCGGAGCTACGTTACAAATACAACATGCGCTTCATCCTCATCCGCAAGGACGACGAAGTGCAGGTCGACCGAGACATCTTCCTCAGAACTGCATCTCAAGTACAAAGAATATTCCGAGTGAAGAACAAGTTCCACTCGAAGGCAAACACAAGCATATTCAGAAATAAACCAAGTTCAGATAAATCCTAAGGTTTCGGTCCACGGATCAAAAGTACTCGAGCATCAAGTCCGAAGAAGTTTAACGATTACATAATCACTCGGCATCCTGAGGCAAATAAAGGTGGAGCATAATGTTTTTTTGATCAATCGTTAGGAGAAGGACTGGCTGGGTCACAGAAACTATCAAGGTCTATGATGTCTGTGATGCGAGTGGTGGCGTCAAGGAAACTATCCATGAAGGACTGGAAAGTGTGCCTTTTTGTGTTAGCAACCTTGAGCTCCGCCAACTTGTCTTCTTTGACATCCCTGCAGTGCACTCGGACCAGGGACAGGGCGACATTAGCACCGCAGCGAGCGGACAACTTCTTCCATTCTTGCACTCACTCATGTATTTGATTCAGTTGGGCCATCAGAGACTCGAGGTCTTGAGATAGTTCCGCTTGAGGCCAGAGTTCAGCATCAACCCGAGTCATCGCCGCCTTTAGGCGGGCAAGATAGGCAACTGTGTTGTCCATGCGAGATTCCAACCGCATCACATTCATTGCAACGTCATCTTTGACTGGGCAATTTATGGGGTCGACCCACCCAGTTTCCGCTTCAAAGTCCTGGAAAAGCTCTGCACAGTCAGATAAATGGTGAGTCAACAATATAATAAGACCTGTCAATCGACCATAACAAGTCAGTCGAACATCAGTACCTTCAAGATTTAAGACCAATTGTGCAGCAATCTGGCCCAGATAAGACTCCAACTCGCCCTTCTTGGCTTCGAGGCTCCCAATCTCGTCAGACAGCTTGTCCTTGTCTTTCTTTAGTCGCTCGACCTCCCGATTGGCGTCAGAGGCAGCAGTCTTCAGTTTGGAGTTCTCTTCTTCTAACTTGCCGACCGAAGCAGGCTTCTTGTCAGAAAGTTCTGTTTTCTCTCGCGCCTCCTTCTGCGCAGCAGAAAGATCCAGATCCTTCTTCTCTAGAGCCTGCTTCATTTTCTCTAAAGAAATAACATTCTTTAGACGAGCTTGGAGTTGACGGTTTTCACTACGTACATCTACTCGAGTGGAATCACTCGGTTCAAAGAAATGGAAAGGAAAGTGCTAGTCGTAAGATGGACAGTTGACGATTGGTTACCTCCCATGGCAGCTACTTCGTCACGAGCTATCTTGAGATTCTTATTGGCCAGTTCCAGATCAAGGTTAAGGCTGATTCGCTACTTGTTTAGTGTAGAAAGTTGAGACCCAAGATCACAAGATTTCTGCAGTCAAGATATAAGACATATCAGTCAACAGAAATAAAAGAGCATCACAGTGAAAGTTACTCTAAGACTACAGCCGAATCTAACATTCAACGGTAGTCTCGGGGACTACACCCAGTGGGTGCACTTAGCGTGCCCCCACTGGTTGGATTCAACACTCGGCATGGTCTGCCCAGCTCAAGTCAAAAAAAGAGAGAAATAAGCGAAGATAGTTGTTCTCAGACCATAGTCGACTGCCTGTAGTCCACCACGGTCTCGGGGACTACACCCAATGGGTGCACTTAGCATGCCCCCACTGGTTCAATTTTTCACTCGACATGACCCGCCCAGGCCGAGTGAGAAAATTCAGATTCTCAGACCAGAGTCGACTGCCCGTAGTCAACTATGGTCTTGGGGACTACACCTAGTGGGTGCACTTAGCGTGCCCCCACTAGTTCAAAAATTCAATCGACTCAATCCAAGTCGACTCAAGTGGAAGACCTATACAACTTTAGGGCAGACAAACCCCAGTGGGTGGATAGAAGCAAGATCAGTCAGAAATCAACTAATCTGGACATTGGTCCGTAGAGCAGCGCCGGCGTTGAAGGCCACCTGACTGGCCTCGTGCACCACTTTCATCTGTCCCATCACAAGATTCATCTGAAGAAGAGCTTCCTTGGCGGCACTCGGTGGGTTGTCTGGAGTTTGGTATGCAGTGAAAAGCGATGATGGCAGAGAAGTCGAAGCACCCGCTGGGTCTGATGCATGGAGTTGTACTGGAGCAACAGGGGTCTGAGCAGCTGACCCTGATGGACAGTCAGTCGACAGCGGGATAGAGAAAGTGACGTTGGTGCGAGCCTAATCTGCAGATCGCTCGACCGTCGTCCCAGGCATCAGTGTCGACTAAGGAACCTGAACCTCAGGTACTTTTCTGCTAAGTCCGTGGTCCCTCCTCCTCCTTTCCCTCAGAGGCACTTCTTCTTCATCGTCCGGAAGCACAACAACATCTCGTGGAGCTTCAGCAAACAATAAAAATCAGAGAGACAACTGAGGAATAGTCCAGTCAACCGAATAAATTCGAGTCGGGAAGACTTACTGGCTTTGGGGGTAGCTGCATCATCGGTTTACTCGTCGTCTAAGACCTTGTCGATATCCATATCAGTCGCGGCAGAGGTCGTGCTGGAAAATTTCATCATCCACTCCGTCAGGACAGGGGAATCAGTCGAAGCAAAGAAACATGGGAAGAACATTTACCTAGAAGCAACAGGAACATCCATCTTGATCTTAGGCAAGGTCTTCCGGGCCTTCGAGGGATTGATCTTGGGCTGCTTGGTGACTTTTGAGATGCAACGCTCGAGGTCGCAGCCTTACCACGCCTGCCCACGGGATCATGGCGTTGCTCGGATCGACGTTCTGAACGAGGCGGTGAGTCGACTACCTCCTCGTCGTCTGACTCGTCGCTCTCATCTTCATCATCGTCGTTTGGTGACTCCCATTCACCACTCTCCTCTGTGCTGTCCTCGCCCTCATGCTCCTGCTCGAGAGCTTGTTCACCATTGGGAATTGAGTACATCTCTGTGTAAATCTACAAGACAAGAAGTCGAGTGGAAATCAGTCGGATTAACGAATAGTCGGAAAACGCATCCAAATGCAATCGGTCATATCGGCCAAACCTTGTCTGGATGGTTGCTGTTGCTGTAAGGGTCGACTCTCCTGGCGCCCCTGGGGTTGTCCTTGTTTCCAGTGATGCTCGTCAGCCGTTGGGCCACTGTTTCGGCCGGCACCTCCTCTGGATGAACCCGAGTGGTGTCACCAGCGCCGGAGTACATCCACATGGAGTGGTCACGGGCCTGGAGCGGTTGAATGTGCCGACTGAGGACCACCTCCAACAAGTCCATGCCGGTGATGCCTTGGTTGATCAGCTGGACCACCCTCTCGACTAGCATGCCTGTCTCCGCCTTCTCCCTGGTGGACACTTTCAACGAGGAAGGAGTCTGAACATGGTCGAAAGAAAAAGGAGGAAGTCCAGTCGACTGGCCTGGAGTCGCGATATCCTTGCAGTAGAACCAGGTCGGCTGCTAGCCTCTGACCGACTCAGGAAGAGTCATCGGAGGAAAAGAACTCCTCTTCCTCTTCTGGATACCCAAACCCCCACACATCTGGATAACGTGGGTTTTCTCGTCATTCGAATTTGCTTTCTTCACCGTCTGGGATCGGATGGTGAAAATATGCTTGAAAAGACCCTAGTGCGGTTGACACCCCAAGAAATTCTCACACATGGACACAAATGCGGCAAGATATGTGATGGTGTTGCGAGTAAAATGATGGAGTTGGGCCCCGAAGAAACTCAAGAAACCCCGGGAAAAGGGTGCGGAGGAAGTGAGAAACCACAGTCGACATGGGTGGCTAGCAGAACACACTCACCCGGCCGCGATTGCGGCTCCGTCTCCCCCTCTGGCAACCGGGCAGCTTTGTGGATGATCAATCTGGACTCGGCCAGCTCATCCAAATCTTCCTGCCGAATCGAAGATCGGATCCAATCACCCTAGATCCAACCTGACGGCAGCCCCGAGCGCGATGAAGATCCCCGATTCGTCTTCTTGCCTTTCGCTACCCCCGTCGCCTACTTCACGCGTTCTAGCGCTGCCGTCTTTTCCTTCCCCATGGCAGCGGAGCGGTGGCGTCGAGAGTGGAGAAGCCGGATGTGGTGGGAGAACAACATCCTCTCTTGTTATGTATGGCTCATTACATTGTGATCTCTGTACTCCTGGTTCCTAGAATGCCACAATACATCCTCTCTTGTTTCAGCATCATGAAACATCTTCTATAATCTTGGTGTAATTGGAAAATGTCTCAAAACATTATGAGGAATCCTCTTCACAACATCGCCATCTTTCCATCTTGATGATTTGCATTTCAGGCATTCACTTAAGTTGGCATAATCCTTCCGGAATAGAACACAATTATTCTTACAACATGGATCATATCATATCCAATTCTAACTGCACGAAGGAAATTCTTCATTTTACTGTAGGTGTGTGGCAGCTCATACGCATCTGGGAAAGCTTTGCGAAAAGCAGCCAACATCGCATCAAATGATTTGTTGGTCTTCCGCTCAGATGTCTTCACCTGAAGAAAGGTGACCATAGCTGAGAATACTGACAGCTTATTTCCTGGGGTGACAGCCATGTCACATTGTTCCAACATGAGGGCCCACCATTTTTCTTCTGCAGGTGAAAGTTCACGGAATGCACGAGCATTTCCTAGCATTGTTTCAATGTTGGTCAAACTCACTGGCTCCGCCACCACCACCTCCTCCTCCTCTTCCACCTGAGCATCAAGCAGATCAAGATGGTGATCTACTGCTTCCACGTAGTCAATAACATTGACGTTCACAGCTTCACCATGATGAACCCACCTAGTATATGTGACCAACATCCCATACAAGTGTAGATGATTTTGCACAGTTGACTAGGGTCTTCTAACTGAATTCATACAACTGCTACACAGGCAGAGCAGATCTGATTTTGGACCACCATACTCAGCTCTGATAAAGTTCATGAAGTTTTCAACCCCCTCCACATATGCAGCGGAGAATCCTCGAGCAGAAGTTATCCAAGTCCTGTCCATCTGTTAGACATACAAATTAGTTCTTCTACTAGATATTACAGGAAAAACATATATGCTTTTTTATGAAGTCCAGAAGAAAATACCTAGGTCGATGTCTAAAGATATGGCAAGATATTTGGATGAGCAGATCTAAGTAATGAAATATATGTAAAGCTAATTCAGTAAATAGATTTGAGTCCTAAATTATGGCAGGCTGTTTCAGCAGTCAATGAGGCCGAGCACACAGCCATCGAACTATCCAAGGCCATCGCAGCAACAAAGATCGAGTATAAAATGGTGTAGAGCTATTTCACCTAACAGATTGGCTACTAGACCATGGCAATCTACGTCACAATAAATATATGGCAGGATATTTTAGCAACTAATCGGCCTTGGCATGCCATCTCAGCTAAGAAGATTGAGTGCAGAACAGGGCAAGGAAGCTTCTTAAGCAGAGCATATTGACTATAAACTACTTCGGTAAACAGTGAGATTAACAACGTCTATCAGCTAACATTCAACGCTACACCGACATGCACGGGGCCTCGGTCTAGAATGCGCGTACCGTGGGAGAAACTAACCACCATGCATCTCCACACGAACGTCGCCAGTGGTGGCGGCGCTGACCACCGTGCGCCTCCACAAGGACGTTGCCAGCGGTGGTGGCGCAGCTAGAGGACGACAATCTACGAGAGTGTACTGTGGGAGCGAGAGGATTGCCATGCGTCCCCTCAACGAACCGCGGTGCCGACGTATCAGCATGGCAGGGAGGGCGGCTTTGGCAGAGCGAATGGAGTGGAGGGGGACAAGGGGGAGGGGGGTTTGGGGAATATTATTGGCTAGTTGACCGAAGGGCGGTTGAATCTAGGATTTGGGGGGAATTTTTGGGTGGTGGGAGGATTTTCGCGGTGGGTGGGGGGAGTTTGGCGCATGGTCAGTTTCTCCAAATGTAGTCCCACGTGTCAGTGAAGAGGCAAGCCAAAGCGCGTTCCGTTTGCCTGAGCCATGTGCGGGACCGAACGTGTGTGGGGTGCAACGTGACCGCGACAGGGGTGCTGTGAGTGTACCGCCTTTTTTTCCTTTTAAACTAGGTGCTTCGGCCCCTCAAAATAAAACTTGTTGCTTCTCGCGATCCATCAATACTACTACTAGTAATCCGGTAATCCCGACTAAAATGGCGCGGCCGGGTCTTTTCCCGCGTGATATGCTGGGAGGTTGGCTTAGTTGGGTTTTTTAGGACGAGTAATGCTACACCTACGTAGTCCCGGTTACGTAATTAACATAATGTGAAACGTGTGAGCTCTTGATATAGATTGGGGGGAGGGAGTGGCCCACCAACATGAAAATCAGGGGAGGAGAGAGAGAGGTAATTTACGTTAACCCTTTTGTAGGTTCCCGTAGATGTAGAAAGATGTGAAATGCGTGAATGTGTGCAGATAAGGCCTTCCCTCGTTCATCCTTTTCTCCCACAAGATCTTGATCTTCCGTGCAACGCACAGGCATCTTGCTAGTACTGCTACAATATACTATATTATTGTGAAAGTTCATATACACCGGCCGAGATTAATGCAAACACGATAGATTTTCATTACATTTTGAACTTCTATAGGACAGAAAAATAAAAGAAACCTGACCCTAAACCTATTCTACGGCGGCGACCGACGTCCTCCATCTGGGATCTCCATGGACGGGGGCAGGGTTCAAGACCCGTGAAGTGAAGGTGCGGTCTCCGGCGAGGAAAAGTATAACACGGGAGACGGACTGGCCAGTTAGCACACCATGCCCTGCCGCCTCCCATGCCCTACTCATCCTCGGAGGAGTCCCCCGACCTCGGCGGTGCCAGACGTTGGACGGCGGCTAGTAGGACACGTGGTTGACGGTGCTCCCGTCGTCGGCCGCCAGCGTGGCCACCGCTTCTGTGGCGACTTGAGCGAGGGCGGCGACTTCGAGCTCCATCCCCGAAGACAAGCTCTCCCGCAAAGCGTTCGCGCTTGCGCTTGGCCAAACATGGCAGATGTGGTGCCAGGTAGGAGGACGATGCACTATGGTGTGGAGGTTAGCTGGCGTTGCCACTTTAAGTGGCGCATTATGGTGACGCCGAGCGTCCTGGTGCATCATTAAGTCACTGGAGTTAGTTCCTCGGGCACCGAGCCTCTTAACAACGTCATACGGATGGACGACATGAATGTGGGTAGCTGGCGCTGGCTGGGAACGCACCGCGCGACGGTGTGAGGGATGAGGGTTTTTGGTGTGCCAAGGTAGCCAGCTGCGTTCGTGGCAACATTGGATATGCCCTTTGCTCACATGCGATCGACGCATGTCATTGAAAAAGCAAGACGATCCGGCATGGTCTCAGGTCCTAAGGATGCAGTTGGCCGCGCTGCACCACTCTGCGGACGCGTCCTGGCGCCCCATGCATCCTCGACGAGCCAGGTGTTGGGGTGTGTTTGGATTGTGGCCAAAGGGCACCTTACCAAAATTTTGGTCATGACCCAAAGATTGGTCTTTGTTTGGATGGATGCCATTTTTGGCATGCCAATGAACTCTAGCCAACTCTAGTTCATTTTTCTTGCCGATGTCGGCCAAATCATGGGCAACCAAAACCTCAACCAAAATTTTGGCTACCCAATGCTTTGATGGGGCTACCTTGGGCACAAACCAAACATACTGTTGGTCGTGCCACAACACTAACGCCACCCTCGGCACACTGAAACCGACCGTGTCTAGCGACGATGAGCGTGTCGCTCACCACGGTTGCCGTGTCCAGAGGCGGTGCTGGAGCTGCGCCACGTTGTTGGCCCCCACGACCCACATGAACGGTTGCTGGTGGCGAGGAGGTCGTGGGCCAGCTCCTCCATTGGACTAGTTTGCGCTACGTCGTCCCCATAGGTGTGCCCCACATGTCAGTTTCCCTGTTTTCCCAGCCATATTCGAGCGTCAGTGCTCCGCGCTGTGCATTAGGCCTTTCACTATGTAGGCCAAACGAGACAACTTATTGTTTATTCGAGTCGTTCAAGTATAATCATGTGGCGTTTGCTTATTTCTCATTCCTCTCCAACCCTCTTCTCCATCGATCATGTAGCCCTCCGGTCGAGTCCATCCTCCCGCATGCCTCATTTGAACATTCACCGAGTATCATTCATATGTGGGCCTAGACCATGCTTGTATTTCCAATGTTTATTTATAATTTGTATGAGATGCATACAAACAAATGGTTCGTTAGAAGTTTCACTTTGCCTCCACTACGTGTCGCTTCGCGTCTTAGTTTTGACATCCCATTCGGTTCATGCACCGACACATGTTGACGAGATCGATTGATGTTCAGAGATCAATTGCGTGTTGTGCAAGGAGATAAAGGTTTGGTCTATTTCTATGATAGAAATGACCCGTGGGGGGGCTGTGGGGATCAGAGGCAGTATATTGTACGTTCATAAGTGAAACGAACGTATTGTACCCACCCTAGTCCTCTTCCAATCGATCTCCGGACCCCGAGATGAAATCGAGAGAGAACGAGTGGGGGCATGTGTGATACCTAAGGCGGATTCAAAATTTTGAACCGGTGATCATAGCATCCGCAAATCATATATAAAGGGTATTCAATGTTCGTTTCGTTTTTGAACGTACAATATAGTCCATCCTATCCTTTCTAGTTTACATATAAGGTTATGTGTAGTCAAAGTATCTCCACTTTGATAAAAAAGTATCAACATTCAACAACGCCCAATAAATATTGCCAGATTCGTACGTACTCCTAGATTTGTACTTGAGATGGTTTCCAATTTGTTTTCAACCACGTGAATGTGCTTGTTCTCGCGCATGCTCTTCCTACTAGGATTTCGCCACGTATGGTCAGTCCAATAGTAACCTTTTTTAAGCTCCCTGTCCAATAGTACTAGTGGAGTACTGACAACATCTCTACTAGAGTATGCAGTGCTCATAGTTGTACTCCCTCCTTCCATTTATATAGGGCCTATGTGGAGGAGAGAGATGTGAAAAAGTAAGGGGATTGAGCTCTCATGCAAGAGCCTAGCTATATACGCATTCCTAGTTAAATACGTACAATAAATATGAAGAAAGAGATGGAGAGGAGATGGAAAAAAGTACTAATACAATAGCCAACCTTATAATTTTTTTGCGGGAAATAGCCAACCTTATAGACCACACTACTATATGAGTGCATATAATAAATGATGGCTATAGATGACATGGCAGTTCCTTACAGCCATCGACTGGCTATATTATTAACCATGCTCTAATGCGTTTTTCAAAACCGCATTTGACTATTGACAAGATTAATAGTACATGAGATGTATAATGTGAAAATTATATCACTGGAAGCTCCTTTCACATATGTATCCCTGCCTTACCCTCCCTTTCGGTCACTTACTGGTGGACCCCATGCTTGCTAGGCCCCGCATGTCAGTTACTCAATGGGTTTGGCCACGTCAGGGGATCCTCATCCGTAGTATACTCCCTCTGTTTTTATTTACTCCTCATAAAATGACGCGGGCGGGGGAGGGGAAGGGACGTCGGTTTGCTCTCAACTGCGGTCCCACAAGCGAGCGAAAACGCAAGACGAAGTGTGTTCCATTCGGTGAGCGACATGGAGGGTCTAGCGTGCCGGGCTGCAACGCGAACGCGACAAGAGCGACGTACAGTCAAAACCGATTGACCGGTCGTCACCGGAACCACTATTCACACCAGAACCTTCGCTGATCGGCCTACGCCAGCCACTGCCCTAAAACCACACCTAATCTCCAGCCCCTCCCCCCACCTTTCGATTACCTAGCCCACATCAATCGTCCCCTAGTTCGCCGGAAAGCCATGGTGCACTACAAGATCACGTACTACAAGATGCTGACACCGGAGCACCGCGCAGAAATCGCGGTGGTGGTCGGCGCCAGAGACCTACGTTCCCAAGATCGCTTTGCAGCAGGCCAATCCCCGAGCTCTCTGGAGCCAAGCTATGAGGAGGAGGAAGTCGATCCAATGTTCATGACCTCGGTCGCGGCGCAGAAGGCCCCCGATGGGTATGAGACGATGGACGTCAACTTCGTGCCAGCGTCCGAGTCCCCCGTGGTGCAGGTGGACCAGCGGTTCAACCTGGCGATACTAAAGGAGGACCGGGAGGCAGATGCTCAACTCGACGCGGAGCGCGTGCATGCCGCTGCCATCGAGGCTCTCCTGCAGGTGGAAACATATGTCGTGGATGTGAACCGGGCGGCGGAGGCTAAACTTGAGGCAGAGCGCGCGGATGCCGCTGCCATCGAGGCCCTCCTACAGGCGGAACCAGACATCCTGGACTTGAACCGGGCGGCAGAGGCTCAACTCGACGCGGAGCGCGCGGATGCCGCTCTCATCGAGGCCCTCCTACAGGCGGAACCTGACGTCCTGGACTTGAACCGGGCGGCGGAGGCTCGACTCGACGCGGAGCGCGCTGATGCCGCTGCCATCGAGGCCCTCCTACAGGCGGAACCGGACGTCCTCGACTTGAACCGGGCGGTGCTCTCGTCCGTGCAGAGCGCACGCACGCTCCACGTGAACGAGTAGCTGGAGGCCGAGGACAACCATGGTGCGGAGACACACGTCGGCAGCTACGGCTGGTTCACGCCGGCAACCAAAGATGACGAGGCCGTCTTGTTCCACGAGCAGTGATAGCTTTTCTTTATGTTGTTGTTTTTATGGATCTTTTGCTGTGTAAAAACATATATTGTTATGCAAGTTGCATGACTTGGGTCAGTCTACCATTTCAGGCGGTTGGATGAATATCCTACGTCTCCTAACCCTTCTTCCTCACCTCTTCTTCTTCCCCAACAGACCACCACACGGGCCGTACGGATACTCCCCAACATGTGGTTGGATAAACATACTCTATGAACAAAAATTATGTGTCAGCGGTAGGATGGCTGAGTTTGGTTTGTTCACATGTGATAGCACGTGTCAGTGACTTGCGTTCCCTTGGTTGGGTTTGTGGCGTGCAGGAGCGACTGTGCATGTGAGGGTGTGATGCCACCATGTGAGGGTGCGGTGCGACCGCAACAGCCGTGCGCAAGTGTACCTCCTTTTCATTTTGAAAACTTCAGGCAAGCTTGGCAAAAATGTGTGGCGAAGTATGGCAATGCAAGGCCTAGACCCAAACAGGATAAGTACATAGTACGTAGTACAAGGAGTACTAGCGTTAAAAAAGAAAGGCGGGGTTTTCCTTCGTGGGATTAATTGATACAAATCCTCGTTTCACATGTCAATTAATGCGTATTTTTTTCTCCAATGCCCAAAGAGCTAACCATCTCACTCCTGGTCGCTTGATTAATGTAGCGCCATGCAAACCAACCTTCTCACTTCCGCATGCATGCAGGGGATATTAATGTCCTTGGTTGCTAGTATGAGGCAAACCCCATCAATTTTGCGTCGATTAGTGTTAGTGGCCTTTTGCAAATTGTAATTTTGATATACTGGCCTTGTGTACAGAAAAATGGAGGCAGTAACTATATTTTACTTCCTTCCCCATTGCGGTGACGTCGACGATATCTCAAACATTGTGGGTTGGCGAAGTGCGTTCGACGGAGAACACCATTGAGGGAGACCACGGTAACTCATTCGCAAGTGCCGCCTGCAAGCTGAGAGAACCGCCTTATTTGCATCCAGTAAGTCTGTTGAACCAAAGGATGCGTGAATGTACTAGTACTACTCATACACAATAGCGTCGTCCGTCCAGCTTAGTGTGGTGAGATGGTTTCTCAAAGAAGACTATGGAGAAGCGGAGTCGGCGAAGAGTGAAATGATGGTTGCTTCGTCCGTGCTTTGTGATTTGACACCTCACTAGTTTGTGATTTGTGATAGAAGGGATAGGGGAGTAGACTCTATCCTCTATACTGTACATGTGTCCAAGCACAGGAGAAAGAGGAGAAACGTTGCATTTTTCTATTCCTTCAATCAATCAATCAGGGAGCTTCGGCTCCATCCTTTTGGATTTGGAAACACCGTCCACAATGGTTCCTAGGATGCCAAAAGCTATTTTCACATTTGGCTACACATTGTGGATGCCCTTAAGCGTACCACTTGGTTTTGCTCCTGCGTGCTATCTATACAAATCTCAATTATATTGATCTAAAAAATTATAGAATCAAGATTAGTAAAAAGGAGGTGATTTTGCCGCGCGGATGGTGGGGGAGATTTCTTATTTTTTGAGGACGTTGTCCTGGCAGTTTGCGAACATGCGATCCCACGTGTCAGTGCTTTACCAAGCCGATCTGCTTCCCACATGAGGCAGAACAATGGCAGAAGCAACACGTGGTTAACTTGAAGAAGATGAGGGAGAAGCGGATTCAGCAACGAGTGAAATGATGGTTGCTTCGTCCCTCCAACTTATTTTTTAGCATTATTACTTCATCCCTCCAAGTTAACTGCGGGAAAGGTGCAGCTTTGTGATTTGACACCTCATTGCTCATTACTACGTTGGCGCCATGACTGGGTGCTTCACCCCGGCTACTCTGCACTGTATTCCGGTATGGCACGTGGACCCGGTAGCTTGATGCCCCACATGTCGGCGAAAGGGACTAGAAGATTTATGAAAGCGAGCGCTCCACTCTTACGACGGAGGAGTACACGACACGACGGCCCAGTGAATTGTCACTTGTACTGTATATAGTACTATAGTTTTGTTGTTTCGCATGATCCATCGATACAAACCTGATTAAATAGGAAAGGGCGGGATTTTTCCCGCACGGTATATGATACTGGCCATACATTTCAAAGGAAATTTTAATGTATGCAAACTGAATAATTAAGTAACAATATGATATCTAGTAAAACTAAAAACACATACTATGATTTATTGTGTTAGAGTGTAGTAGTAGTGTTGTATTGCATAGTTGTTAGATGTAACATGCGAGAATGTGTAGAGATGTAGTTTTGGAGGGCCTACAAAGAGAAAAGTTTAATACGTTCACCGAACTTCAGAATAAGCTGATTACGGTCACTATATACATTTTGCGGTGATTATACAGTCACTTGCTCACGGTTCAGCATCGGATTGCACTCTGTTGACCGGCCAAATAGTCTGCGTGGCACCATGTTGACTAGTTAAATTGACCACGTTCCTCATGGGTCCCACCTGTCAGTTTGCTTAGGGAAAAGTTCAAATAAACACAAATTTACGCAGGCGCGACAAGACTCCACCCCGTGCGCGGGAATCACCTGGTTGTGTATGTGTCTGTCAGGGCCTGATGTGTGCGCGTGCACGTGTAAGTTGAGCACTTGAGCATGAGAGTGTGTGTTGGTCGTGTGGTGTACTGGTGTGTGCATGCATGAGTGTGTATGTGCGTGTGAGTGTTGCGTGCATGCATGGCTGCGTGTGTACGTGTGAGTGTTGCGTGTGTGCGTGGGTGGGTGCATGTGTTCGTGTGAGTGTTGCGTGCATGCAGTTCATGTGCATGCGTGTGTGTGTGTGTGTAATCACCACACCAGCTCCTGTGTGTTACAACAGACGGGTCAGCATACCAATACAAGGCCACCTTGTCTGCGGTGCCCGCGGTCATGACTTCGAACCACCGTCCAATATTTTTTTTGCCGTTTGTTTTCATTCTTACCAGTAAAATGCCCATGCGTTGCACGTAAAATCAAGATGCATTTGTATGACTAGTTTATCTTGTGAGAGAAAAGGATGAACGAGGGAAGGCCTTATTTGCAAATGTGGAGAGGTGTGTGGGTACGTTTTTGCAAAATTGTCATAGTTTCTTTCCTATCCATCAGATATAAATCGAACGGCCTATATTGCAGGATGGCAGGCACCATCATCACCAACTCTGTTTTTTATAAGAGTATATTTTATCCCTACTCTTATAAAAAGCATAGTCGGTGATGATCGTGTGCCTGCCATCCTGCAATATAGGTTGTCTGATCTATATCTGACGGATAGGAAGGAAACTATGGCAATTTTGCAAAAATATACCCACACCCCTCTCCACACTTGCAAATAAAGCCTTCCCTTGTTCATCCTTTTCTCCCGCAAGATAAACTGCTCATACAAATGCATCTTGATGTTCCGCGCAACGCATGGGCATCTTGCTAGTATTTTATAAGAGTGTAGATGTAGAGTAGATACAAGCCGACATGTGGGCCCGATGGTAGTGAGATAATGTGATGCAACACTAGAGGTGCCACGTGGAACGTTTAACTGGTCAAATAGTCGTGTATTGAGAAAATACAGAGTTGTACGGTGAGCCCGTGACTGTATAATAACCACAAAACATAAATGGTGACCGTAATGAGTGGATTCTGAAGTCCCATGTACATATCGTGCTTTCACTTCAAATACAATGATCGTCACTCTATATATCGTGAGAGAAAGATGAAACATGCGTGAATGTGCTGGGGGCTTACTTTTAGAGGACCTGGAGATAGTTTGTGTGCATACGTGAAAGGGGCGTAGAGGGAGGGTATGCGATGGCGAGAGAGATGCTCTTCATTTCTCTTTTTTATGACTAACTGTATATACAGTATAAAAGTATACAAATTCATAGTGCGGAATAAATATCATTGTGGGCACCATGCAATGCAAGCATTCATACTCCTCCATATAACATTGTAATGTTGTATACATGTAGAAATTCTAAAATATTTTTTGGCCACACTTTATTCAAAAGGAATGTTGTATGCGAAATAAACGTGAAGAGAGGGCTTTTAGATCAATGGGGTAGGCGATGTAACATGTGTGAATGTGTAGTTGATGCATTTGGCAGGGCCTAGAGAGGTATGTGTGTGTATTACGTATTCGAGAGAGGCATGGATAGACAGGCCGACAGGGGGGCGTGGGAGAGATAGCACGAGAAATGAGAGTGGTCTAGAGAGAGATACAAATATGACGTCATGGCGAGAGATTCCCTTGAGTGTGTATATGCAAGGGGGGAGTGGATAGAGGCACCAGGAGAATATATTTTTTTGTGTGTGGTGTCTGTGTTGGTATGTGTGGGTGTGAGAGGATAACGAGACGTGGGGGCACAGGGTGTGTCACCGTGTGAGGTCCGGTGGGTCGAGGTGAGGCCATTTGTTTGGTTCTGTCCTGCGCCACATTGGTCAGCCTGTGACGCATTTAGGGAGACCCATGGACGACTAGTCGTACAAGACAAAGATAGCATAATTGTGAAGGACTCTATGTCCACTGACAAAGCCGGCTAGGATTTGTAACCCTAGGTTCTCGGACTAAGGTAACCCCTTTATCTCTGATATTACTATTCATCCAACCTAACTTTAAGGGGTATCCTACAGAATGCTCTGCTAGAATCATACTCGTCGATTAGGAAGACAGGTGTGAGACAATGCGTGAGAGACATGCCTAAAGATAATGTGCGTACATGAGACACGTAGGCAGGTCTATGTATATAGAAAGGGTCGATGGGGATTGTGCGTGTGTATGCTTGCGAGAGGAAGAGTGCCTGTGATAAAGGTTAGTGAAAACTGTCATAAATGGTTACGAGAGGGAGGGAGGGTTATATCAAGAGCATGTGTGCGAGAAAGACACCTCGGGAGAGAGTGTGTGAGAATGTGTGAGAGACCATCGATGGAGAGTGAAACTACGCATACAAGACTGCTGTACACATTGATTAAAGATATAAATTGTATCCAAATATTAGGATGGGATCATGATATTTGCAATTCGCGTAAGGAACGGTCATTGATCCATCAGACATCTAGATTCTATGGAATTTGAGCATGTCTATGTTATTATTCGACACAATTGATCCACATAGTTAGTATTTTGAACTCCAGACAATGCATCGCTTTAGCAATTGAATATAAACATGAGTATAGTTCATGTTGTGTGTGTAAAGCACATTATACATACGAAAGTTACACAATGAACATTATAAATAGCTACCTATGAACTAGCATACATTTGAATTCAACTTAAGGTGGTTTAAAAAAATCGAATTCAACATGAAGTCCATTCAATTATTTGAATTTGATATCATGGCATTTGTAAATCATACCTAAATTATGGGGGCACCAATATTTGCTCTGATTTTGTACATAATAGCATATGTAGTCGTGTACAAAATAGATTCTAATATAGCTCCTCCATTCCAAAATAATCATAGTTATAGGATTTCCAAGTGTCAACTTTTCAAAAAGAAGCAGATAGTTTAATGAGGTTTTCAAACATACAAGGTCAAATTTAACGTTGTCTATTTAGGTCAATCCTCAAAGTTCAAGAGTACTGTAAACGTGAATGCTTGTGTTTCAAAATTTCGAATGAAGCGCCAAAAGAGCCTCTACTCGCCCGAAACCACGTGAGACCAATGTTTGGTAGTACAAGGAAATTACTTTTCTAATAACTCTGACCCGTGAAACCTATCGGCCTGACGTCCAAAGGTCTAAACCGGGGTAGGTTTGTAGCTTCATCTAGACGCCACGCAACCGCCTCCGAAAAACATTCCTACACAATGGCCGCCTAAGCACACATGCGCGTGGCCGAAATCGCTGCCGTCCACTATTTGGGACACCTGGGATTACCGTCCTATCCCCGACCCGCATTGGGTCCAAAATTTAAGAGGGGGGCAGAGTTTGTACTTTCCCCAAATTTCAAACAAGCGCGTCCCATCTTCTGTTCAAAAAGCCAAAAGCAAGCGCGTCCCAGACCGAAACATGGTTCTCCCCCTCCCCCCCCCCTCCCGCCCACCCGTCCGATTCCCCATTCGTACTCCGTGTGCGCAAAAAATACCTCTCCACTAGCAGCGAAACACCGGCGTCCTCCGTCCGCCACCCCATTCCACCCATCAACCACCGCCCTCCTCCATCACGCTGGAGCCGATACCCTGACGTCGTCGTCCACTGCAACCTCAACTACAACGCCCTCCACGGCTAGTAGTTGAAGCCGAGGCCGAGCCGTCCGTACCCGAGCCAGTTCAACAACGCCGTGCTGCGCCTCACCGCTGCCGCTCCAACTTCGCCACCCTCCACTACACCGGAGCTATTCCTACTACATCGTCCTTCGCTGCCTTGGAACTGCTTCCCCTCCGCCGACATACGGCCATGACAACACAGTCAACAATTTGGCCATGGGTTCGTCCAAGCCTTCACCCTCCTCCATAACATCGATTTCCCCAGCAAAAAGAAGAAGATCGGCGTGACATGTGGAGGCGACCACACCGGCAACCAAAAATGGTACTCCTCTTCCCTTATTTGTGCAAACCTTACGTGTTTGCTTGCACGGTATTCATCCCACAGAATACACTAGTTGAACACTTCTTCTTGATACTAGATGTTCCTAGTAACTCGTGATGCACAAGGTTTCTCCTCATATACTATTTCACCTTAGCTAGAGGTCCGTCGCCCCCCTAAATTTCAATTCCTGGTCAGTTGATTCCCAATTAACGGAAGCATTCCCCGGCGTAACAGGCGCTAGTCCGCCTATTACGCCGGGGAAGCAGCGCCTCGGTGTTTATCTTAGGGGCGTGTGGGGCCTAGAGCTACTGGTGCCCGATTTGGAGGTCGGTCGGGATTAAAGGGATGGCTTGGGGGCGCTGCCAAGCACGGCGGTGGTGTGAGGTCGAGGGGAGGGCGGGGCGGCGGAGGCAGGGGTCTGGGCCGGTGGTCACTGGCGGTTCGAGAAAGATCGTCAACAGTGACTGGCGGGACATAGACGAAGGCCATCTGCCCATTCCTTATAGATCAGCCGGTTCATTAAAAAAATCGACTGACCTATTTATTTTTAGTCGACTGTTATCTTGATATGCCCACATGTGGTGGTGTGCTAGAGGAGTACCTGCATTTCCTGTGCTCACATATTACAAAATCATACGGAGTGGAATCTATTTTTGTTTGCCATGCAATGTTGTAGAGTTATCATATGTCTCCTGTCATTTATTTTTCAGCCACCGGCTATCTGCTACTTTTACAGTGCACTAGTTCTGCACACGCTTCACCCATACTCTCCCTATTGTGTTTTTATGCAAGGGTATCTCAGACTCTGCTGCTATGAGAGAAGCAAAAAAGAAAAGAGAGAAGTCGCTCCAGCGTTGTACGCGGATAGCCAGACACGTTTCAGCCTTATAATAGGTGCAGTGTCAGCAGATGGAGACGGTAAACGTAGCTCTGGAGTTGATGACCTCGCTCGCAATGAACCACCATCCCAGGTGCGTGCTTTAACTTCGCAGTGTCATATGTGGTTGCATGTTCCATATGGTGTCTAGCTTGTATTCGAAAGACCAAAGTCGGTCTTTATTAAGATAAGGAAATATATTTTTTACATGAACCACCATCCCGTGAGCACTAGAAGACAAATAGCTAGTCAGGGCACTAGCCGAGCCAGTGACAAGCCCAGCAAAGAGAGGCATCACCTGGAAGCCAACTAAAAAGCCGCGATGGTGGCGAAGCAGCCCGCCTCCCACCAGGCTCTCAGGTCCTAGATGATCATGCTCACCACTCCAGCCAGATGTCTAGCTTGTATTGCTTCCAATTTGGTTAAATTGGATCTTCTTAGCTTACACATTATACCTTTTAATATGACATGCCTTTCTATTTTTGGTACATACTAGTACATCTGTGTATTAACCATGTTCTTACATCAAACTAATGTTCTTGTTTATCCCTCATCAATCACTTATGATGAGGCACTCGGGCAAGTGGATTACTCCTCATTTAAAGAATGCATCGTCAGCCTCCCGACATGATTCTCAAGAAACAACAAGGCTAGATGAAGATACTGAACGTAGCTCTATAGTTGATTATCGCATTTCCCCTACACTAGCATCACAGGTTCTTGCTCTAACTTAGCAGCGTGATATGTGGTTGCGTGTTGCATAGGGTGTCTAGATTGTAATTCTTCCAATCTGGTTAAACTGCATGTGCTATTCTGCTTAGCTTATACATTATACCTGTTAATGTGACATGCCTTCCTGTATTTAGTACATAGTACATCTGTCTATTAAGCATGTCCTCACATAAAACTATTGTTTTTTTGTATCCCGCATAAATCAATATGACAAGACACCTTCAATATATGCAGTGTGATATTAGTTGCATCTTTGATATGATTTATAGCATGCGCTGCTTCTAATTTGCTGAAATGCCATTTATGATGGGACACTTTTAACTTGGCAGAGTCATATTGGTTGCATCTTTCACGTGGTGTCTAGCTTGCATTGCTTCTTATTTGGTGAAATGGTTTCTGCTTAGTTTACACAAACAATTGTGAATATGCCATGTTGTCCTGTTTTTCGTATTATTCCATCCTGGAATCATGTGTTTGCCTTACATCAAAGTAGTGATTGTCAGTATCATGCACGAATGATATCTGAACAGTGAATTTTATTGATTTTTCTTGTTGGTTTTACTTGACAATTCAAAATCAATAAAGCAGAAGGAAGTTAGCAAGGCAGCGGATGAAGGTGCTCCTTCCAAATGGAGGGCCTCTACAGATTCTACTCCTCCACCCCCCAAGATGATTTCCATGACAACAGATGCATAGACATTCAACGTAGATGTGTTGGTGATGAGCACGTCTCCCCTAGTGCACCATCACAGGTGCCCCCTCTAACTTGGCACTGTTATATGTGGTTGCATGTTATGTATGATGTCTAGCTTGTATTGCTTATAATTTTGTTGAATTTCATCTGCTTGTGACTAAGACACGTGTTCCTGTTTCTAGAACATACAATATCTGTCTATCACACCATGTTCTTACATCAAAGTACATTTGTTCTGAAGAACTAAATTGGTATTCATTTTTCTTGTCGGCTTGACTTAACATGGCACAGAGAAAGAGGAAGCAAGACAGAATGACAGGGAAAGGGAAGCAGAACAATCCTGCAGATTCTACTGATACTGATGGTGCAATAGAAGGTCAAAGTCCAGCGGAAGATTGTATCGATAGGGTATCCCGTGCTACACGAGCTGCAGAACAAGCCAAACAGAAACAAATAGCTGCCACCAAACAAGAAGAGACAACCCTAGTTGTTGCAACACCTTCCACAGTACCACTAGCTGCATGATTTACTCGTTGGTCAACTCAGCTAGCAGCATGTTCCCAAGCTCCCTTGCCACCTGACACTACTTCCAAAGCACTATTGACACAAGATGAGTTGGCAAGATGAGATGAACTTTGTGTAGTTACTGGAGTCAAGTTGTAGTTGCATGCTTCTTTGTATGTAGTCTCACAGTTTGATGTACACTAACA
This sequence comes from Triticum monococcum, assembly GCA_034509565.1. Lineage (NCBI taxonomy): Eukaryota > Viridiplantae > Streptophyta > Magnoliopsida > Poales > Poaceae > Triticum > Triticum monococcum. Next base: position 354,775,230 of record CM067845.1, on the reverse strand, counting down.
CTTCCTATGTTTATTGTTGGACTAGCACCTAGGCGCAAGAGGAAACAAACATCAGGGATAATGCTCGATAGGTTAACTAAATCTAGAGGAGGAAGAATGGAGATCCATTTTGAGGCAGGTTTAAAAAGGCCACGTGATGCTACAGAGTCAGCCAAGTTAGTATTAAAGGCAGCGGTTGCTGTTAGGTGTCATGTATGTATCCTCCCAACATGGATTCAGTACATGAATGACAAAGACGAAACCCAATTGAACACCTTCCTCGACCATTTATCTCTAAGTATGGTTATGTATGGAAACTAGTAATATCGTCTTGCTCTGTCCAATACTTTCTAGGTTACTGATAATGAGACTCCCATAATTTTCAACAAATGAGGTTCAAGTTGGATAGCCAAGATGATGCAACCAGACAAGCTTGCACCCATGTTTTCAAGTCTGCTCTGCGACAGTATCGGTATAACTTGAGGAAAATTCACTTTGAAGGCAAGGCTAACAGTGAACTTGCCCAAACATCTCCAGTGGAAAATGTATTTGATGAAGACTAGAGAGGCCTCGTAAAACACAGGTCCGATCCGAAGTATCAGGTACATTATATATATATGTGATCAGATCACATGTTGAAGTCCTATTTACGCATGTGCCACACAAATCTATCTTCTTGTAGGTGAACTGTTCAAAGAACAAGGCCAACCGTACGAAATTGAAATTCCAACAGACGACAGGATCTCGTAGCTATATTGCACACTGTGAGGCTCTTGTAATTAGCTGCTGTTTCACTCTTTTCGATGTACCATATTATCAGATCTATATTGACTTGTTCCAAATGCATAGGAAAGTCCGCAAGGACCAAAAAGTACCTGAACCAAATGTTGTGGAAATCTTCAAGGACTGTCACACCAGCAAGAAGAAGGGCATGACTGCACCAGTCAAAGCCGATGTTGTAAGTCCTTAATCCTCATGCCTTTTAGCTACTACTTACTTTGATTTGTTCCTTGAACTACATGGTTTGCGACCAATGTCTATTACTCTTTTCAATTTTATACACAATTGTCTTAGCGTATCATTGCACCTTACAAGGTTTAAAAGAGAGGAGTGATGTTCCTTTGATCTTGACCTATAATCTAGTTCCATGTTGGACTTTCCCACACAATGTTACAATTGCCTGTTTGTCTGTTCTCAGTTGTTTTGTGATATGAATGATGTCATACTATGCTTACCGTGTTATAAACTTTGTCTCTTTATCCTTAGCCCTCAATACAATGTGAAGAAGTAGACAATACATTAGCGATGGTACATGGTCATATGTTTGGAACCTGGTTTTATTATGTACTTTGCAATAAAATACAACTATTATTTCACATGGGTTCAACAGAATAAGTTCTGTATATAGACCAAAGCTATTTTGTTTGGTTTTGTTGCCTCCTTAATATCTCCTGTTCTGGTAATACTAATGTAAAACCACAACTTTTTAGTGAGTTATGGAAAAAATGGTGGAACCGCCACCTTCTGAAGGTGGCGAGGCAACTATAACCATAATGTCAGCTCTTGTTGCAGTGGGTCAGTACCTATCCACTAACAGTGCCAAAAGCACGTTCCTGCGTAATACTGGCTTGGTTGTTAAGGCAATCTCGTCCAAACTGCCTCATGATCAAGATATGCAAGCTCAAAACAATGTTGTACCTGCGCTCCACACACAAGTCCATTCCCTACCAGAGACCCTTTATGAAACAAGGAGAGACATTGTTCGATGTTGTCAAGATATGCATGGTTTTGAAACCAGACTATCAGACATTTGCTATGTTGTTCAGGAGCCTAGGAGAACTGAAGGCGAAGGTTATGGTGCTCCATCATACAATACAGCATGAAAACGTAACAGTCAGGTCAAATGAAATGAGGTTCTAGTGGTGCATTTATCTGCTAGACTGTTAACTTTTATGCCAACCTTCCTTTTGTTTTATAGTTGTAATTTGTTTTGGTGCGATACAAAATTTGTTCATAACATGCAGCCACCGGCTGAAGAAAACAGCAAGCCATTTTTTATGTGTGGGGTGTTCCCTATATTTGCACTGGTGGCGAACTTTGATGCCCACCGGCTGTAGTTAACATGGGCCTCCTACGGGCCATAGAAACAATGAGCCTTCTAAGGGCCGTAGAAACAATGGGCCTTCTACGTGGCATAGAAACAATGGGCCTTATATGGGCCGTAGACATAATGGGCCTTCTATGGGCCATATCATCAATGGGCCTTCTATGAGCCGTATGATCGGTTGGCCAAACATGGGCCAATAACAGACCACATTATGGTCGTAAATGGGCTAGAGTTGAAATCATTCATGGGTCGACCATAATGGAATGTCGTTAATCGGCCGTATTTTGATGACGCTATGAAAACGACCCAACGTAACGGGCTGAATTTGGCCCACAAACAGAAAATGACAGTAACAGGCCGTAAGTAAACGAATGTGGAAATGATCCCAAGAATAAATGGGCCCCGAGAAGGCCGAAAGATAACATGGGCTAGAAACGGCCCAACAGAATAATGGGCCACTAATGGGCATAAAGTGACACACTATTTATTAGGGGCCAGTTTCACCACGTGCCGTTAATGGGTATAAAGTGATACACTGTTCATTACGGGCCAGATTTACCATGGGACATCAATGGGCCGAGAGTAATAAGGGCCTCATATGGGCCGAAAGACGTCATGGGCCATACATGGACCGGAAGATAAAACGGGCTAGAATTATATTGGACGGACCAGATGACGCTACTGGGCCTAATTCGGATAGGCCGTAAACGGGCCCTGGGTTAGCAGGCTGTAAATGGGCAATATGCGAATAGGCCGTTAACAGGCTTGCCGTGGGCCGGCCCACCACCTTTTGACCAAGTCAAACGGGCCAGCCTTTTCACTGGAATGGGCCTCTGTTGGGCCATGCCATGTGTCGACGTATCATAGGCGCTTTTGGTCCAATGAGTGGATGACATCTGTCCCAACGGTGAGCCGACACGTGTTTCCTCCAGCCAATGATGATTTTACATGTGGAAAATCCCCATTGGTCGGGGCTGTTAATGGGTTATCGGATCCAAAACCAGACCCGATAGCTTAACGGCATTCCGTTACGGTGGATGCCACGTGTCGGCCACCCTCGACGAAAGCACTTCTATGACGCGCGATTTATCGTCATGGAAGTGGACACTTCCATGATGATAATTTTGGTAATGTCATGGAACACTTCTACGAAAGCACATGTATGACTATCTTGATTCTGTCATATATTTGTCATGGATGTACATGCATGACAAAAAACGTGACCTACTGTGACAAACACGTATCATCACAGAAGTGTATTTTTTTTGTAGTGATGGGCCTTGTGGGAGAGAGAGGAGAGGGCCTAGGGCTGCCCCCCCTTGGGAGTCCGAATTGGACAAGGAGGGGGGCGAAGCCCCCTCTTTCCTCCCTCTCTCCCTCTCCTTCCTCCCCCTTCCTCCTTCCTAGTTGAACTAGGAAAGGGGAGTCCTACTCCCACCAGGAGGAGAACTCCCCCCTCTCCTTGGTGCGCCCCAAGGCTGGCCGCCCTCCCCCCTTTCTCCTTTATATGCGGGGGCAGGGGGCACCTTAGAACACACAAGTTGATTGTTTCCTGCCGTGTGCGGTGCCCCCCTCCACCATAATCCACCTTGGTCATATCGTAGCGGTGCTTAGACAAAGCCCTGTTCCGGTAGCATCATCATCACCGTCATCACGCCATCGTGCTGACGAAGCTCTACTGGACCGTGAGTTCATGGCACGTCACCGAGCCGAACGTGTGCAAATCGCGGAGGTGTCATACCTTCGGTGCTAGGATCGGTCTATCATGAAGATGTATGACCACATCAACCGCGTTGTTATAGCGCTTCCGCTTACGGTCTATGAGGGTACGTAGACAATACTCTTCCCTCTCGTTTCTATGCATCACCATGATCTTGTGTGTGTGTAGGAAAATTTTGAAATTACTACTATCCCCAACAACTTCCCTTTGGCCCTCAAGTCTAATGTGAGGTCTTGGCTGATGCACCTGCCAGAGACCTCCATTTCATCATGGGCAGACCTATGCCATGAGTTCATCGGTGCCTTCACCGGTGGCCACCAAGAGCCCGGCAGGCCCAGCGACCTGCAGCTTCTCCAGCAGAAGGAAGGAGAAACCCTCTGTAAGTATTTGCATAGATTCAGTAGAGTTCATAGAAATATTCCAAATATCCATTTGACAGCTGTTATAGCAGCTTTCCAGTCCAATGTGCGCAACCGCCGCATTCGTTCCAAAATGAATGTGCGGTTGCCCAAGACTGTGAAAGAACTATATACACTGGTAGACAAATGTGCCTATATGGAAGAAGCAAGGAAGTTGCCCGGAGAGGAGGATTGCATTAATGTTGATTCAGAGGATGAGGATGAATCAACCAGTCAGGGGAAGGGCAAGAAGCGCAGTAAGAAGCCAAGAGACAAGGCAGTAATGACTGTGGAAGGTTTGGGCACACCTAGTACCGGCAAGAAGGCCAAGGCTAAGGCCCCCGGCAAGGAAGTTGTCACGTGCACTGCCTTCCGGGAGGCCTGTGCTGCAGAAAAAGTTGGGAAAGGTGATGGGCCGTACTGCAAGATCCACCGGACCAAAGGCCATGACCTTCAGGAGTGTTATTAGGTTGAGTAGCTTGTCAAGAGACAGAGGGCAGAATATGATAAGCGTGATAAGGAGAAGGGTCAGAATGCAGTAAGGGTCGAGGCGGTGAAGCAAATTGCCCCGACAAGCCCTTTCGGAACCAAGGAAAGCCTGCCAGGGGCTGTGAGAAGGAGACTTGTGATGGAGGAAACTAGTGAGCAGGAATTTCAGAAGGCCAAAGACACCCTATGCATTGATGGAGGTGCATCTTTGCACACCTCGCATCGCCAACTCAAGCGATGGGCACGAGAAGTCAATGTTGTGGAACCATCGCCAGAGGCGCGGAAGCCACTCAAGTGGTTCCGCATGCCCATCGTCTTTGATGAGGAGGATCATCCTTGCCACACCATGCCGGTAGGGTGTCTGCCGTTGTTGGTTTCCCAACAATTCGCAACCTCAAGGTCACAAAGATGTTAGTGGATGGCGGAGCCGGGTTGAATCTGATTTCCCCAATACTAATCAGCAAGCTTCAGATAGGAGAAGAGAAGCTAGAGGCCACCGTCACGTTTCAAGGAGTTAACCCCGGCAGGAGTCATCCTAAGGGGAAGATCACGTTGCCGGTGACGTTTGGGGGAGAGCTGAACTTTCGGACGGAGAAGATTGTGTTTGATGTGGTTGATCTCCCCCTGCCGTACAATGGGATTCTTGGACGACCAGCGCTGGCCAAGTTCATGGCGGCATTCCACTATGCTTACAACACCCTGAAAATGCCTAGGCCATTGGGAGTCCTCACTATCCCGTCAGATGAGAAGGATGCAATTATCTATTTGGACAAGATGTATTGGGATGCAGTCGCAGCAGAGGCTGCGGTGGCAACATTTCCTGCCAAGGAAAGAAAAGGAAAGAAGAGGGATTGTAGGACCTCCGGCAAGGAGTCCGGGAAGCATGCCCCCCTTCGAGTGCACGACACCTGTTGACGACTTGCCGGAGTGTTCCCACAACAAGAGATCCAAGGTTGCTGCACCCCAAATGAAGAAGGTCCCGGCAGGGCTAGCTGGCATTGATGGTACTTTCACTATTAGCGCCACCCTCGATGACAAATAGGAAAGCACGCTTGTTGCCTTCCTGCGGGCGAATATTGATGTGTTTGCTTGGCAACCATATGATATCCCCGGTGTTCCCAGGGAGGTAATTGAGCACCACCTTGCTATCTACCCACATGCCCGACCCGTCACGAAGAAAGTATGAAAGACGACCTTGGAGAGGCAGCAGTTCAATGCCGAAGAGATCAAGAAGTTGGAAGCAGCTGATTTGGTTAGAGGAGTATTCCATCCTACATGGTTGGCAAATCTAGTAGTGGTCTGGAAAGCTAATGGGAAGTGGAGGCTTTGCATTGACTTCACAGACCTCAACAAAGCTTGCCCGAAGGACCCATTTCCCTTGCCACGCATCGAACAGATCGTGGATTCTACTTCGGGATGTGATTTGCTCTCCTTTTTGGATGCATACTCAAGATATCATCAGATCTTCATGTCTAAGGAGGATGAAGAGGAGACATCATTCATCACTCCATGTGGTACGTACTGCTTTGTCTGCATGCCTTTCGGATTAAAGAGTGCCAGGTCCACTTTTGCAAGGGCAGTACAGATTGGCTTTGAGCCACAATTGCACAGAAATATAGAACCCTATAGGGATGATATTGTGGTTAAAACCAAGGATAAGGCCACCCTTATCCAGGATTTGGAGTAGACATTTTCCAATCTGCGCAAAATCAGTCTGAAGCTTAACCTAGACAAATGTGTGTTTGGTGTTCCTTCCAGCAAGCTACTTGGGTTCTTCGTGTCCCATCAGGGGATCGAAGCCAACCCCGACAAGATCAAGGCCATCGAGTAGATCCAAACGCCAAAGGATAGTTAAGGATGTGAGGCGCTTGACAGGATGCGTTGCCGCGCTGAGCAGATTCATCTCCAAGTCTGCCAAGCGTGCCCTGCTGTTCTTCAAGGTTTTGAAGAAGGCGGGACCTATGAAGTGGACCTCGGAAGAAGATGCAGCTCTGCAAGAGTTGAAAGCCTACCTATTGTCTGTGCCTACCTTGGTTGCACCCAAACCCCAAGAACCATTGTTGTTATACTTGGCGGCAACCAACCAAGTGGTCAGTGCAGCTTTGGTGGCGCAGCAAGAGGTGGATGGAACAGAAAGTGGACAGATCACGGCTGAATCAGGAAAGGATCAGGACAACAATGAGCACGGCAATGAGAGCACCCCCAAGGACGTGACAAGGAAGAGAGTGGTGCGGCGCCTAGTGTACTTCATCAGCTCCTTATTACAAGGGGCTAGATCGAGGTACTCTGGCGTGCAAAAGTTGATCTTTGGTCTTATTATGGCCTCAAGGAAACTGCACCACTACTTCCAAGCCCATGAGATCATAGTTGTCACTCGTTTCCCGTTGCAAAGGATACTCCGAAACCCTGAGGCAACTGGCAGAATAGTGGAATGGGCTTTGGAGTTATCCAGCTTTGGTTTGAAGTTTGAGAGCACTTCAACTATTCATAGCACGGCATTGGCAGAGTTTATTGCAGAATGGACGCCACCCCCTGATGAGGAAAGGACAGAGACAGCTCTCCCCGGCAAGGAATCCCCCCAAGAATGGATTATGTATTTTGATGGTGCTTTTCCCCAACAAGGTGCATGGGCTGGTGTGCTCCTTGTTGCCCCCTCCGGGGAGCAATTAAAGTACGTTGTCCAGATGCACTTTGCCCGGGAAGAAGCCACCAACAATACAATAGAGTACGAAGGGCTCCTTGCCGGGCTCAAGATTGCAGCAGAATTGGGAATTAAGAAGCTGATTATTCGAGGATATTCACAGCTCGTGGTGAGACAAGTCAACAAAGATTACCAAAGCCCAATGATGGAAGCATACATTGAGGTAGTAAGGAGATTCGAGGAGCACTTTGATGGGTTGCAAACAGTGAAGGAAATATGCCCTAGAGGCAATAATAAAGTTATTATTTATTTCCTTATATCATGATAAATGTTTATTATTCATGCTAGAATTGTATTAACCGGAAACATAATACATGTGTGAATACATAGACAAACAGAGTGTCACTAGTATGCCTCTACTTGACTAGCTCGTTAATCAAAGATGGTTATGTTTCCTAACCATGAACAAAGAGTTGTTATTTGATTAACGAGGTCACATCATTAGTTGAATGATCTGATTGACATGACCCATTCCATTAGCTTAGCACCCGATCGTTTAGTATGTTGCTATTGCTTTTCTTCATGACTTATACATGTTCCTATGACTATGAGATTATGCAACTCCCGTTTACCGGAGGAACACTTTGGGTACTACCAAACGTCACAACGTAACTGGGTGATTATAAAGGAGTACTACAGGTGTCTCCAATGGTAGATGTTGGGTTGGCGTATTTCGAGATTAGGGTTTGTCACTCCGATTGTCGGAGAGGTATCTCTGGGCCCTCTCGGTAATACACATCACATAAGCCTTGCAAGCATAATAACTAAGATGTTAGTTATGAGATGATGTATTACGGAACGAGTAAAGAGACTTGCCAGTAACGAGATTGAACTAGGTATTGGATACCGACGATCGAATCACGGGCAAGTAACATACCGATGACAAAAGGAACAATGTATGTTGTTATGCGGTCTGACCGATAAAGATCTTCGTAGAATATGTAGGAGCCAATATGGGCATCCAGGTCCCGCTATTGGTTATTGACCGGAGACATGTCTCGGTCATGTCTACATTGTTCTCGAACCGTAGGGTCCGCACGCTTAACGTTACGATGACAGTTATTATGAGTTTATGCATTTTGATGTACCGAAGGTTGTTCGGAGTCCCGGATGAGATCACGGACATGACGAGGAGTCTCGAAATGGTCGATACGTAAAGATTGATATATTGGAAGCCTATGTTTGGACATCGGAAGTGTTCCGGGTGAAATCGGGATTTTACCGAATTACCGGGAGGGTTACCGGAACCCCCCGGGAGCCAAATGGGCCTACATGGACCATTGTGGAAAGGTGAAAGGGGCTGCCAAGGAGGGCTGCGCACCTCCCCCCCTCCCCTAGTCCTATTAGGACTAGGAGAGGTGGCCGGCCACCTCTCTCTCTTTCCCTCTCCCTTTTTCCCAAGGAGTCCTAGTTGGAATAGGATTGGAGGGGGGAGTCCTACTCCCGGTGGGAATAGGACTCCTCCTGCGCCTCCCCCTCTTTGGCCGGCCAGCCCCCCTCCCTCCAACCTTTATATACGGGGGCAGGGGACACCCCAAGACACACAAGTTGATCCTTGAGATCGTTCCTTAGCCGTGTGCAGTGCCCCCTGCCACCAAATTCCACCTCGATCATATTGTTGCAGTGCTTAGGCGAAGCCCTGCATCGGTAGTACATCAAGATCGTCACCATGCCGTCGTGCTAACGGAACTCTTCCTCGACGCTTTGCTGGATCGGAGCCCGAGGAACGTCATCGAGCTGAACGTGTGCTAAGAACTCGGAGGTGCCGGAGTAACGGTGCTTGGATCGGTCGGATCGGGAAGAAGACGTACGACTACTTCCTCTACGTTGTGAGATCGCTTCCGCAGTCGGTCTGCGTTGGTACGTAGACAATACTCTCCCCCTCATTGTTATGCATCACCATGATCTTGCGTGTGCGTAGGAAAATTTTCGAAATTACTACGTTCCCCAACAGTGGCATCCGAGCCTAGGTTTTATTGTTTGATGTTATATGCACGAGTAGAACACAAGTGAGTTGTGGGCGATACAAGTCATACTGCCTACCAGCATGTCATACTTTGGTTCGGCGGTATTGTTGGTTGAGACGATCCGGACCAACCTTACGCGTACTCTTACGCGAGACCGGTTCCCTCGACGTGCTTTGCACATAGATGGCTTGCGGAAGACTGTCTCTCCAACTTTAGTTGAACCAAGTGTGACTACGCCCGGTCCTTGAGAAGGTTAAAACGGAGTCTATTTGACGAACTATCGTTGTGGTTTTGATGCGTAGGTGAGATGAGTTCTTACTTAAGCCCGTAGCAGCCACGTAAAACTTGCAACAACAAAGTAGAGGACGTCTAACTTGTTTTTGCAGGGCATGTTGTGATGTGATATGGTCAAGGCATGATGCTGATTTTATTGTATGAGATGATCATATTTTGTAACCGAGTTATCGGCAACTGGCAGGAGCCATATGGTTGTCGCTTTATTGTATGCAATGCAATCGCGATGTATTGCTTTACTTTATTGCTAAGCGGTAGTGATAGTCGTGGAAGCATAAGATTGGCGAGACGACAACGACGCTACGATGGAGATCAAGGTGTCGCGCCGATGACGATGGTGATCATGACGGTGCTTCGGAGATGGAGATCACAAAGCACAAGATGATGATGGCCATATCATATCACTTATATTGATTGCATGTGATGTTTATCCTTTTATGCATCTTATCTTGCTTTGATTGACGGTAGCATTATAAGATGATCTCTCACTAAATTATCAAGAAGTGTTCTCCCTGAGTATGCACCGTTGCAAAAGTTCTTCGTGCTGAGACACCACGTGATTATCGGGTGTGATAGGTTCTACGTTCAAATACAACGGGTGCAAAACAGTTGCACACGCGGAATACTCAGGTTATACTTGATGAGCCAAGCATATACAGATATGGCCTCGGAACACGAAGACCGAAAGGTCGAGCGTGAATCATATAGTAGATATGATCAACATAGCGATGTTCACCATTGAAAACTACTCCATCTCACGTGATGATCGGTTATGGTTTAGTTGATTTGGATCACGTGATCACTTAGAGGATTAGAGGGATATCTATCTAAGTGGGAGTTCTTAAGTAATATGATTAAATTGAACTTAAATTTATCATGAACTTAGTCCTGGTAGTATTTTGCAAATCATGTTGTAGATCAATAGCTCGTGTTGTTGCTTCCCTGCGTTTTATTTTGATATGTTCCTAGAGAAAATTATGTTGAAAGATGTTAGTAGCAATGATGCGGATTGGATCCGTGATCTGAGGTTTATCCTCATTGCTGCACAGAAAAAATATGTCCTTGATGCACCGCTAGGTGACAGACCTATTGCAGGAGCAGATGCAGATGTTATGAATGTTTGGCTAGCTCAATATGATGACTACTTGATAGTTTAGTGCACCATGCTTAATGGCTTAGAATCGGGACTTCAAAGACGTTTTGAACGTCATGGACCATATGAGATGTTCCAGGAATTGAAGATAATATTTCAAGCAAATAACCGAGTTGAGAGATATGAAGTCTCCAATAAGTTCTATAGCTAAAAGATGGAGGAGAATCGCTCAACTAGTGAGCATGTGCTCAGATTGTCTGGGTACTACAATCGCTTGAATCAAGTGGGAGTTAATCTTCCAGATAAGATAGTGATTGACAGAATTCTCTAGTCACCATGACCAAGTTAGTAGAACTTCGTGATGAACTATAATATGCAAGGGATGACAAAAGTAATTCCTAAGCTCTTCGTGATGCTGAAATCAACGAAGGTAGAAATCAAGAAAAACATGAAGTGTTGATGGTTGACAAGACCACTAGTTTCAAGAAAAGGGCAAAGGGAAGAAGGGGAACTTCAAGAAGAACGGCAAGCAAGTTGCTGCTCAAGTGGAGAAGCCCAAGTCTGATCCTAAGCCTGAGACTAAGTGCTTCTACTGCAAAGGGACTGGTCACTGGAAGCGGAACTACCCCAAGTATTTGGCGGATAAGAAGGATGGCAAAGTGAACAAAAGTATATTTGATATACATGTTATTGATGTGTGCTTTACTAGTGTTTATAGCAACCCCTCCGTATTTGATATTGGTTCAGTTGCTAAGAGTAGTAACTCGAAACAGGAGTTGCAGAATAAACAGAGACTAGTTAAGGGTGAAGTGACGATATGTGTTGGAAGTAGTTCCAAGATTGATATGATCATCATCGCACACTCCCCTATACTTTCGGGATTAGTGTTGAACTTAAATAAGTGTTATTTGGTTTTTGCGTTGAGCATGAATATGATTTGATCATGTTTATTGCAATACGGTTATTCATTAAAGTCAGAGAATAATTATTGTTCTGTTTACATGAATAAAACCTTCGATGGTCATACACCCAATGAAACAAGTTCGTTGGATCTTGATCGTAGTGATACAAATATTCATAATATTGAAACCAAAAGATGCAAAGTTAATAATGATAGTGCAACTTATTTGTGGCACTGCCGTTTAGGTCATATTGGTATAAAGCGCATGAAGAAACTCCATGCTGATGGGCTTTCGGAATCACTTGATTATGAATCACTTGATGCTTGCGAACCATGCCTTTTGGGCAAGATGACTAAAACGCCGTTCTCCGGAACAATGAAGCAAGCAACAGATTTGTTGGAAATCATACATACTGATGTATGTGGTCCGATGAATATTTAAGGCTTGCAGCGGGTATCATTATTTTCTGACCTTCACAGATGATTTGAGCAGATATGGGTATATCTACTTAATGAAATAGAAGTCTGATACATTTGAAAAGTTCATATAATTTCAGAGTGAAGTGGAAAATCATCGTAACAAGAAAATAAAGTTTCTACGATCTGATCGTGGAAAAGAGTATTTGAGTTACGAGTTTGGTCTTCAGTTAAAACAATGTGAAATAGTTTCACTACTCACGCCACCTGGAACACCACAGCATAATGGTGTGTCCGAACGTCATAACCGTACTTTATTGGATATAGTGCAATCTATGATGTTTCTTACCGATTTACCACTATCGTTTTTGGGGTTATGCATTAGAGACAGCTGCATTCACGTTAAATAGGGCACCATCTAAATCCGTTGAGACAACACTATATGAACTATGGTTTAGCAAGAAACCAAAGTTGTCGTTTCTTAAAAGTTTGGGGTTGTGATGCTTATGTGAAAAAGTTTCATCCTGATAAGCTCAAACTCAAATCAGAGAAGTGCGTCTTCATAGGATATCCAAAGGAAACTATTGGATACACCTTCTATCACAGATCCGAAGGCAAGACTTTTGTTGCTAAAATTCGGAAACTTTCTGGAGAAGGAGTTTCTCTCGAAAGAAGTGAGTGGGAGGAAAGTAGAAAACTTGATAAGGTAATTGTACCTTCTCCCTTATTGGAAAGTAGTACATCACAGAAAACTGTTTCTGTGACACCTATACCAATTAGTGAGGAAGCTAATGATGATGATCATGTGACTTCAGATCAAGTTACTACCGAATCTCGTAGGTAAACCAGAGTGAGATCCGCACCAGAGTGGTACGGTAATCCTGTTCTGGAAGTCATGTTACTAGACCATGATAAACTTGCGAACTATGAGGAAGCGATGATGAGCCCAGATTCCGCAAAATGGCTTGAGGCCATGAAATCTGAGATGGGATTCATGTATGAAAACAAAGTATGGACTTTGGTTGACTTGCCCGATGATCGGCAAGCCATAGAAAATAAATGGATCTTCAAGAGGAAGACGGACGCTGATAGTAGTGTTACTATCCACAAAGCTAGAATTGTCGCAAAAAGGTTTTCGACAAAGTTCAAAGGTGTTGACTACGATGAGAGCTTCTCACTCGTATCTATGCTTGAGTCTGTCCGAATCATGTTAGTAATTGCCGCATTTTATGAAATCTGGCAAATGGATAAACAAAACTGCATTCCTTAATGGATTTATTAAAGAAGAGTTGTATATGATGCAACAGAAGGTTTTGTCAATCTGAAAGGTGCTAACAAAATGTGCAAGCTCCAGCGATCCATCTGTGGACTGGTGCAAGCATCTCGGAGTTGGAATATACGCTTTGATGAGTTGATCAAAGCATATAATTTTATACAGATTTGCGGTGAAGCCTGTATTTACAAGAAAGTGAGTGGGGAGCACTACAGCATTTCTGATAAGTATATGTGAATGACATATTGTTGATCGGAAATAATGTAGAATTATTCTGTAAAGCATAAAGGAGTGTTTGAAAGGAGTTTTTCAAAGAAAGACTTCGATAAAGCTGCTTACATATTGAGCTTCAAGATCTATAGAGATAGATCAAGACGCTTGATAAGTTTTTCAATAAGTACATACCTTGACAAGATTTTGAGGTAGTTCAAAATGGAACAGTCAAAGAAAAGGTTTCTTGCCTGTGTTACAAGGTGTGAAGTTGAGTAAAGACTCAAAGCCCGACCACAGCAGAAGATAGAAAGAGAATGAGAGTCATTCCCTATGCCTCATTCATAGGTTCTATAAAGTATGCCATGCTGTGTACCAGATCTATTGTATACCCTGCACTGATTTGGCAAGGGAGTACAATAGTGATCTAGGAGTAGATCACTGGACAGCGGTCAGAATTATCCTTAGTGAAATAAGGATGTGTTTCTCGATTATGGACGTGACAAAAAGGTTCGTCGTAAAGGGTTACGTCGATGCAAGTTTTTGACACTGATCCAGATGAATCTAAAGTCACAATCTGGATACATATTGAAAGTGGGAGCAATTAGCTAGAGTAGCTCCGTGCAGAGAATTATAGACAAAGAATTTTGCAAAATACTTACGGATCTGAATGTGACAGACCCGTTGACTAAAATTATCTCACAAGCAAAACATGATCACACCTTAATCACATAGCGATGTGAACTAGATTACTGAATCTAGTAAACCGTTTGGGCGTTGGTCACATGGCGATGTGAACTATGGGTGTTAATCACATGGTGATGTGAACTATTGCTGTTAAATCACATGGTGATGTGAACTAGATTATTGACTCTAGTGCAAGTGGGAGACTGAAGGAAATATGCCCTAGAGGCAATAATAAAGTTATTATTTATTTCCTTATATCATGATAAATGTTTATTATTCATGCTAGAATTGTATTAACCGGAAACATAATACATGTGTGAATACATAGACAAACAGAGTGTCACTAGTATGCCTCTACTTGACTAGCTCGTTAATCAAAGATGGTTATGTTTCCTAACCATGAACACAGAGTTGTTATTTGATTAACGAGGTCACATCATTAGTTGAATGATCTGATTGACATGACCCATTCCATTAGCTTAGCACCCGATCGTTTAGTATGTTGCTATTGCTTTCTTCATGACTTATACATGTTCCTATAACTATGAGATTATGCAACTCCCGTTTACCGGAGGAACACTTTGGGTACTACCAAACGTCACAACGTAACTGGGTGATTATAAAGGAGTACTACAGGTGTCTCCAATGGTAGATGTTGGGTTGGCGTATTTCGAGATTAGGGTTTGTCACTCCGATTGTCGGAGAGGTATCTCTGGGCCCTCTCGGTAATACACATCACATAAGCCTTGCAAGCATAATAACTAAGATGTTAGTTATGAGATGATGTATTACGGAACGAGTAAAGAGACTTGCCAGTAACGAGATTGAACTAGGTATTGGATACCGACGATCGAATCACGGGCAAGTAACATACCGATGACAAAAGGAACAACGTATGTTGTTATGCGGTCTGACCGATAAAGATCTTCATAGAATATGTAGGAGCCAATATGGGCATCCAGGTCCCGCTATTGGTTATTGACCGGAGACATGTCTCAGTCATGTCTACATTGTTCTCGAACCGTAGGGTCCGCACGCTTAACGTTACGATGACAGTTATTATGAGTTTATGCATTTTGATGTACCGAAGGTTGTTCGGAGTCCCGGATGAGATCACGGACATGACGAGGAGTCTCGAAATGGTCGAGACGTAAAGATTGATATATTGGAAGCCTATGTTTGGACATCGGAAGTGTTCCGGGTGAAATCGGGATTTTACCGAATTACCGGGAGGGTTACCGGAACCCCCCGGGAGCCAAATGGGCCTACATGGACCATTGTGGAAAGGTGAAAGGGGCTGCCAAGGAGGGCTGCGCACCTCCCCCCCTCCCCTAGTCCTATTAGGACTAGGAGAGGTGGCCGGCCACCTCTCTCTCTTTCCCTCTCCCTTTTTCCCAAGGAGTCCTAGTTGGAATAGGATTGGAGGGGGGAGTCCTACTCCCGGTGGGAGTAGGACTCCTCCTGCGCCTCCCCCTCTTTGGCCGGCCAGCCCCCCTCCCTCCAACCTTTATATACGGGGGCAGGGGACACCCCAAGACACACAAGTTGATCCTTGAGATCGTTCCTTAGCCGTGTGCGGTGCCCCCTGCCACCAAATTCCACCTCGATCATATTGTTGCAGTGCTTAGGCGAAGCCCTGCATCGGTAGTACATCAAGATCGTCACCACGCCGTCGTGCTGACGGAACTCTTCCTCGACGCTTTGCTGGATCGGAGCCCGAGGAACGTCATCGAGCTGAACGTGTGCTAAGAACTCGGAGGTGCCGGAGTAACGGTGCTTGGATCGGTCGGATCGGGAAGAAGACGTACGACTACTTCCTCTACGTTGTGAGATTGCTTCCACAGTCGGTCTGCGTTGGTACGTAGACAATACTCTCCCCCTCGTTGTTATGCATCACCATGATCTTGCGTGTGCGTAGGAAATTTTTTGAAATTACTACGTTCCCCAACAAACAGAGCATGTGCCCTGTGCGGAAAACAACATAGCTGATCAATTGTCAAAGTGTGTTGTGTAGAAGCTTCTTGTGGAACCAGGAACTTTTGTTCTCCATCTCTCTTGACCCTCTGTATCACCAGCCACAATGGCCCGGAAAGGAGAAAGATGGACTACGGTAAGCCTCTCCCGGCAGAGCTATCTCCTCCCAGCAAAGACCCTACCGGAAACAACTCCTCACAGCTTGCCAGACCACCCCCTCCAGCCGGGCCTATGGACCCCGTCAACAAGGATGGTACTCCTGCAGCCGAGGAGGTGCCGCTAGTCCTCGTTGTCGAGCCCCAGGCTCCAACCTGGGCAAGGCACATTGTTTGCTTCCTCCAAACCGGAGAACTCCCTGGCAATCATGATGAAGCTGAAAGAGTAGCCCAGAGGGCCAGTATGTATTAGTTTGTCGATGACACTCTGTACAGAAGGAGGCCCAATGGTCTGAAATTGAAGTGTGTTTGCTGTGAGGATGGAAAGGAACTGCTGGCTGAGATTCACAAAAGAATGTGCAGATCACACATTGGATCAAGGGCATTAGTTGGGAAAGCATTCTGGCAAGGATTCTATTGGCCCACGGCCCTCCAAGATGTAGTTGAGCTCGTCACAAAATGTGAAGCATGTCAGTTCCATTCCAAGAAAACACACCTGCCTGCCCAAGCTCTTCAGACAATCCCTCTATCATGGCCATTTTTAGTCTAGGGGCTCGATATCCTCGGCCCCTTGCCCCGAGCAATCGGGGGCTTTGAATTCTTGTTCGTTGCCATCGACAAGTTTACAAAGTGGTCGGAAGTGACTGCCGTGAAAAAGGTGACTGCTCAGTCAGCTATCAAGTTCTTGAAAGAATTGGTGTGTCATTTCAGAGTTCTGGCAAGGATCATCACAAACAATGGCACCCAGTTCTCGAGCCATGCCTTCATGCAATATGTTCGCACCCTAGTATGAAAAATCTCATTCGCTTCTGTGGCACACGCTCGAAGCAATGGACAAGCTGAGAGGGCGAATGCTAAAGTGCTTCATGGACTCAAGACAAGAACTTTCGATATACTGCAGAAGCACGACAACGGTGGATCGAGGAGCTGCCGGTAGTTCTCTGGTCCCTCAGAACAACACCTAACCGAGCTACCAGGCAGACTCCCTTCTCCATGGTCTACGGGGCAGAAGCAGTTATCCCCACAGAACCCATTTACGAGTCCCCTCGAGTGCTTGCCTACGATGCAGTAGCGCAAGATCAGCACCGGTGTGACGATGTTGTGCTACTTGAGGAGAACCATCTCCGGGCTGCTACGCGTGCTGCATGCTACCAGCAAGCCCTGCGTCACTATGATAGCCGCAGGTTCATGCCCGGTGTTTTGAGGAAGGTGACCTTGTCCTTAGGCGCGTTCAGTCTGCCAAGGGTACAAACAAGTTATCACCGAAGTGGGAAGGCCCTTATTGGGTGGTACGAGTCACCAGACCTAGGCGCAGTCCGTCTAGAGACCGGAGATGGCACACGGTTGCAAAACTAATGGAATATTGAGCATCTCCATAAGTTCTACCCGTAAGGCGCAGAGGCTGCCGGGCCCTGCCCGGCAGCCACCTATTGTACATGGCCTTGCCGAAGTTGCATGTAACCCCATGTACAAGCCGGGGCGATGACCCCGCGCGAGATAAAATAAAGAAGCACTGTAGGGGGGCCCCAACTAAGATTGCATGCATGCACAGGCACAGCCAGATCATTTCATACACATTTCATGATGAAAGCACAAGTGCTCCCTAGGTGGGTTTGGTAATTAATGACAACATATCTCTTGTTGGACTAACGTTTCTATCTAGTATGTTTCAGATAAGTTCAACAATGGAGTGGCATGGACTAAAGTTGTGGGAAATTCTCCATGATGCTAAGGACAAAGGATTGGCTAAAGCTTAAAGCTCAAGACTCTTCATTTTACATTTTAGTGGTCCAAGATCACATTGAGTCCATAGGAAAAGCCAATACTATCAAGGAGGGATGAGGTGTTGCTTAATGAGCCTCTTGCTTCAAGTGCTTAATGATATGCTCCAAAATCCTCAGCTACTTTCCCACTTCCACGTATGACCTAAACCTAAGCCAAACTCGGACCTACCGATTATTTCTATCCGGCGCCACCGAGTTTCACTTTTCATAGCCATTGCCAAACCCTAGCAAATCGATTCTACCGATAGGGATCTCGGTCTCACCGAGATGGGATTGTAATCTCACTGTGTATGTCCATTGCCAAAATCGGTCTCACCGATCTTGTGCAATCGGTACTACAGAGGTTACAATGCAAACTCACTGTGTATGCTCATTACCAAAATCAGTCTCACCGAGTTTGTGTAATCGGTCCCACCGAGTTTGCCCGACCAACCCTCTGGTTAGCTTATTACCAAATCGGTCTCACCGAGTTTGTGTAATCGGTCTCACCGAGATTACGTTATGCCCTAACCCTAACCATATCGGTCCTACCGAGTTGCATGTCAGTCCCACCGAAAATCTCTAACGGTCACTAGGTTTACTATTTCGGTCCGACCGAGTTTGTTGATTCGGTCCCACCGAGATTTGTAATGGTTGGATTTTGTGTGGAGGCTATATATACCCCTCCACCTCCTCTTCACTCGTGGAGAGAGCCATCATAACACATCTACACTTCCAACTCATATGTTCTGAGAGAGAACCACCTACTCATGTGTTGAGGCCAAGATATTCCATTCCTACCACATGAATCTTGATCTCTAGCCTTCCCCAAGTTGCTTTCCACTCAAATCTTCTTTCCACCAAATCCAAATCCTGTGAGAGAGAGTTGAGTGTTGGGGAGACTATCATTTGAAGCACAAGAGCAAGGAGTTCATCATCAACACACCATTTGTTACTTCTTGGAGAGTGGTGTCTCCTAGATTGGCTAGGTGTCACTTGGGAGCCTCTGACAAGATTGTGGAGTTGAACCAAGGAGTTTGTAAGGGCAAGGAGATCCCCTACTTTGTGAAGATCTACCACTAGTGAGGCAAGTCCTTCGTGGGCAATGGCCATGGTGGGATAGACAAGGTTGCTTCTTCATGGACCCTTCGTGGGTGGAGCCCTCCATGGACTCGCGCAACCGTTACCCTTCGTGGTTTGAAGTCTCCATCAACGTGGATGTAGGATAGCACCACCTATCCGGACCACGGGAAAAACATCCGTTTCTCCAATTGCGTTTGAATTCTCCAAACCCTTCCCTTTACATTCTTGCAAGTTGCATGCTTTACTTTCCGCTGCCTATATACTCTTTGGTTGCTTGCTTGATATGTATTGTGAATGTTGAAATTGTGCCTAAACTCCACTTAAACCGAAAAAGCTTAAAAACTACAACTTTAGCATTAAGTGTCTAATCACCCGCCCCTCTAGACACATCTACTTCAAGGTCCTACAAGTGGTATCAGAGCTTTGGTCTCCATTGCCTTGGTTTAATCACCATTGGAGGAAGATGGATGTGTCTACTTTAGGGAGTCTTAGACATAGAGTGCCTATTCTTGATGGAGAGTATTTTCATGAGTGGAAAAATGAGGTGCTTGTAATTTTCAATCAATATCATTTGAACAAGTATATTGCTAGCCCTTGTGCACCTCATATTGATCCTTTGCATTCTACCCTAGATGAAGATATCAACATAATTCGCAATCTTAGAACTATTGAGCTCATCATTAGAGGATTGCCCAAAAATTTGATTGCTAGTTTGCCTACTCTTAATTGTACCTATATTATATGGAAATTTCTTGAGGAACGATTTCCCGATTATTCCTTGAAAAATTTGGATGAAATTCTCCATAAATCTATTGCCTTGAGTAAGATGAACTCTAGTGAGCCTAGCTTTGGTGATTGTCTATTTGAGCTTACCAATCTCAAGCATGCTAAGGGAGATGTTGGAATCATTATATCCGAAGCTATAAGAATTCATAAAGGTGACCACTTTGATGATCATTTATCTAATGAATTACCCTCTCTAGGAAATGATGAGTCACAAGATCATGGTGAACATGGATACTATGATGATGATGATGATAGTGACTTCGATCTTGATGATGCAATGAGACATTTTGGTCTTATGGCAAATCTTCGGGGATATGTGTCAGGAGGAAAGGAATGGGTTCTTGATAGTGGATGTACTGATCATATGACCGGAGATGAAGAGATGTTCCGTGAGCTTGCTGAAAATGACGGCCCTCGAAAATATGTCACCTTTGGTGATAATTCAAAGGGTAAAGTGGTTGGCCTTGGTAAGGTGGCCATCTCACATGACAGTTCCATTCAAAATGTCATGCTCGTTGAATCTCTCGGCTACAACTTACTTTCAGTATCTAGACTTGCTGATTTTGGTTTGAATGTCCTATTTACTGAGGTAGATTGCCAAGTGTTCCGTCGAGAAAATCATAAAATGGTCTTTATCGATATACGTAGAGGTGATCTTTACATTGTCGATTTCTCTAAAAAGGCACGACCTAAAACTTGCTTTATTGCTAAATCCTCAAAAGGTTGGTTGTGGCATAGACGACTAGGTCACATTGGCATGAGAAACCTTGACAAGCTTATTAAAGGAAATCATATCCTTGGAGTTAACGATGTCATATTTGATAAGGATAGACTTTGCAGTGCTTGTCTAGCAGGTAAACAGGTTGGAGGAAGGCATCCCGAGAAGAACATCATGACCACAAGGAGGCCACTCGAGCTACTTCATATGGATCTTTTTGGTCCCAACGCCTACAAGAGTCTCGGTGGAAATTCTTTTGGTCTAGTTATAGTTGATGATTTTTCAAGATTTACATGGGTGTTCTTTCTTGATGACAAGTCGCAGGTCCAGAAGATCTTCAAAAACTTCGCTAGGAAGGCCCAAAATCAGTTTGACGTGAAGATCAAGAAGGTTCGGAGTGACAACGGAATGGAGTTCAAGAACGCAAATGTGGACACCTTTCTTGACGAAGAAGGGATTTCACACGAGTTCTCGGCTACGTACACACCTCAACAAAATGGAGTTGTTGAGAGGAAGAACCGGACGCTCATCGAAATGGCGAGAATGATGCTTAATGAGTACAAGACGCCGAAGCACTTTTGGGCAGAAGCGGTTGAGACAGCTTGTCATGCAAAAATCGCTTGTATCTTCACAAGCTACTCAGCAAGACGGCATACGAGCTCCTCACCGGTAAGAAACCCCAAGTTGGATACTTTCAAGTATTCGGCTCAAAGTGCTACATTCTTGACAAGCATCGTCGTTCAAAGTTTGCTCCTAAATCTCATGAAGGTTTTCTACTTGGTTATGGCTCAAACTCTCACACTTACCGTGTCTACAACAATTTCACCCGAAAGGTTGAAGAGACGGTAGATGTGAAGTTTGATGAATCTAATGGCTCGCAAGTAGAGCAATTGCCAATCGATGTAGGAGACAAAGACCCTTGAGAAACAATCCAAGACTTGTCTATTGGCAAAATTCATCCAACGGAGGTGAAGGAGAGTACCTCGTCCGTCCAAGTGGAAGCTTCTACTTCACGACAAGGTGAACCAAGAATTGATACGGAAGCATCCACAAGTGGGACACACCAAGATGAAGAAGACGAGGAAATACATCAAGACGAACATCAACAACCTCCTTCTCCACCACGACAAGAGAACGACAACGTCAACAATGAAGAAGGCCAAGAAGAAGAACAAGATGAAGAAGATGTTCAACGAAGACCCAAGCAAAAGCTCTCACGAGTTCGAGCAAGAATTGCCAAAGATCATCTTGTCGAGCAAATCTACAATGATATTCAAACCGGGAGAATCACTCGCTCAAAAACTCGTTTAGCTAACTTTTGTGAAAACTATTCATTCATCTCTAGCATTGAACCTATGAAGGTTGAAGAAGCATTGGAAGATCCGGATTGGATAAACGCTATGCATGAAGAGCTACACAACTTTGAGAGAAACCAAGTTTGGACATTGGTTGAGAAGCCCGACAACAACCACAACATCATTGGTACCAAATGGGTGTTTCGCAACAAGCAAGATGAAGATGGACAAGTGGTTCGCAATAAAGCACGTCTCGTCGCCCAAGGGTACACACAAGTCGAAGGTATGGACTATGGTGAGACATATGCTCCCGTTGCTAGACTTGAGTCCATTCGCATCTTACTTGCCTATGCTAATCACCATAATATCACCTTGTACCAAATGGACATTAAAAGTGCTTTTCTAAATGGTGAAAGAGGAGGAATTTTATGTCAAACAACCTCCCAGCTTTATCAATCCTAAGAAACCAAATCATGTTTACAAACTTCACAAAGCTCTTTATGGTCTTAAACAAGCTCCTAGAGCATGGTATAAATGCTTGACCAAGTTCCTTATTGCAAGTGGTTTTGAAATTGGTAAAATTGATTCTAATCTTTTTACTAAAATGGTTAATGGAGAACTATTTGTATGCCAAATTTATGTTGATGATATCATATTTGGTTCAACTAACTCTCTCTTTAGTGAAAAGTTTGGAAAGCTAATGTCAGAGAAGTTTGAGATATCTATGATGAGTGAACTCAAATTCTTTCTCGGTTTGCAAATCAAGCAAACTAAGGAAGGTACATTTGTCTCTCAAACGAAGTACACCAAGGACTTATTCAAGAAGTTCAATATGCAAGAATGCAAAGGTATGCCTACACCCATGCCTACTAGTGGACATCTTGATTTGACCAAAGATGGTGAACCGGTTGATCAAAAAGTTTATCGCTCTATGATTGGTTCTTTGTTATACCTATGTGCTTCACGTCCCGACATTATGCTAAGTGTGTGCATGTGTGCATGTTATCAAGCTGCTCCTAAAGAATGTCATCTTAAGGCCGTGAAAAGGATAGTGAGATACTTAATTCATACACCAAACTTTGGCATTTGGTATCCTAAGAGGTCTTCTTTTGATCTTGTTGGCTATTCCGACTTGGATTATGCCGGAGACAAGGTTGATGGAAAGTCCACTTCGGGTACTTGTCAATTTCTTGGTAGATCTCTTGAGTGTCTTGGTCTTCCAAGAAACAAAACTCGGTATCCTTATCCACCGCCGAAGCGGAATACATTGCCGCTGGTTCATGTTGTGCTCAATTACTTTGGATGACCCAAACTCTTAAAGATTATGGGATCTATGTGAAACATGTTCCACTGCTTTGTGACAATGAAAGTGCTATCAAAATTGGTCATAATCATGTACAACATTCTCGAACTAAGCATATTGAAGTTCGTCATCATTTCATTCGAGACCATGTTGCTAAGGGTGACATTGATCTTAAGCATGTTCGCACCGATAAGCAATTAGCGGATATATTTACTAAACCTCTTGATGAGAAAGTATTTTGCAGGTTGATAGGTGAATTGAACATTCTTGATGCTTCGAACTTGGAGTAGGAACTCCATTGGATACATGCAAGACATGAGCTTATGACTAATCCATGATATATCTCTTATGATGACTATCTTATGTCTTGGATATATTTGTACCTTGCATGTTGTCTAACCCATGTAGGTGCTTGGTTGAATCTAATTCCATGAGATTGCGACTCACTCACATCTTGAGCAATCTCTACATCACCAAGTCTCTACACAATGGTGGTTGAAGACAAGGAAGCACAAAACCATTCAAACATATCCTTTGACAAATTCTATGTTGAGCTTCATGATTGTCATTTTTTTTGATACACAAGTGCTCTTCCTTGCAAGAACTAACCCATGTAGGTAGATGAACTCAAACTCCAAGTGGTGCTCCCAACTCTTGATGAGCTACATCAACCTTGAGCACCCACACAAGTTCAACTACATGAGCAAGAACCACACCACCACCCAAGGTATGTTATTCCATCTTAGAGAAGCTTTACTCCAAGACATGAGTCAAAGCAACTCAACAAGATGTGAATACATCAAGATGCTTAAACGAAAAATGGTAACCCCATTTGAGCTTAAACAATGAGTATGACCTATGATCAAGTGTTCTCACTTGACTCCTAAGTCAATATACTCTAACATAGGTGACTATGTCACCGCCCAACTCTAGATGAAGTTCTCTTGTGTTCTTCATCTAGATCTTTCAGTTTCTTCTCTTTTCTTTTTGTTTTTGTTCTGCATTTTCTGCATTCAATTCCTTGCAAATCCTTCAGATAATTCATTGCAAATCTTTGTGAGATCCTACATGTTTAGTGAGCTGAGGTGACAAGTGTTTTTCTCTGTGTTGAACTCGGTTTCACCGACTTGTAGTTTTCGG
Organism: Triticum monococcum; assembly: GCA_034509565.1. Taxonomy (NCBI): domain Eukaryota; kingdom Viridiplantae; phylum Streptophyta; class Magnoliopsida; order Poales; family Poaceae; genus Triticum; species Triticum monococcum. The sequence goes on along the minus strand of CM067845.1, from coordinate 354,750,777 downwards.
TCCAACCGAATCTTTTCGGCCCCACCGAAACATGCCACTCGGTGCCACCGACTTCACAACAGGAAAAATAGTTTGCCACTTGTTCTATATTTCTTCTGATCTAGCTCTACTCAATGAATCTTGTCCTCTACAAGCATCACAGTTTTATCCATTGCTTTGTGCCGAGTCTCAAGGACCAAACCTATACGACGGATTCCAGAAAGCCCTTCTTGGAAATTGATGTCAAAGGGGGAGAGAGAGATCACGTCAAAGCTTATCACCTACAAGGGAGAAAGTATTAAGGGGGAGAAAGAGATTTCCAGGGGGAGAGAATACTCAAGGATCCCAGATGCTTGATGTTCAAGAGGAGAGATGTCACATGTCTTTTTGGGGGAAAGACATGTTCATATGTGCTTATTTGCATTAAGTTCTATCCATTTGTATCTTTTAGCTCTGATTTTCTGTTCCCTATCTTCTCCCAATATCCCATGTAACATTCAGGGGGAGCAAGACACCTAAGGGAAAGAAATCAGTTAAATTCTTTGCATATCTTTAATCTTGGGGACATGTTGAATCCATTGTGGTACCTTGTACTCACTTTCTACATGTCATCCCAGTCTTGGTACTCTTGTGGCTTCTTTGGTTTGCTCTGGCTAGTGGAGGTACCTGTGTTATCTAACCTTGTTTGTGCAGGTTCATTCCATCCTAAGCCAGCTAAAGACTACAAGGTAAGTGTATGCATCAAAATCATGAGTATGAGGAATTCTTGCTTATGTACATACTGTTTGCAAGAAGGACTCATGAGCATGAAGGTATTTTCCTTGATAATCTTTTGCTCTGATGCATATGGCCAAGATACATGTAACACATCGCCTACTCTGTCATGGTTATGCTCTCACATGCCTCTATATTTCACATTTACATGAGTGCATACATGTAGGGGGAGCCTATGCTTGTTACATGTCCTTCCAAAGCTTTACTTGCTGTTCTTTATATCTTTATCTAAATCTTTGATGTATGTTTCCATCAATTACCAAAAAGGGGGAGATTGAAAGCACAAGTGCTCCCTAGGTGGTTTTGGTAATTAATAACAACATATCTCTTGTTGGACTAACGTTTCTATCTAGTATGTTTCAGATAAGTTCAACAATGGAGTGGCATGGACTAAAGTTGTGGGAAATTCTCCAAGATGCTAAGGACAAAGGATTGGCTAAAGCTTAAAGCTCAAGACTCTTCATTTTACATTTTAGTGGTCCAAGATCACATTGAGTCCATAGGAAAAGCCAATACTATCAAGGAGGGATGAGGTGTTGCTTAATGAGCCTCTTGCTTCAAGTGCTTAATGATATGATCCAAAATCCTCAGCTACTTTCCCACTTCCACATATGACCTAAACCTAAGCCAAACTCAGACCTACCGATTATTTCTATCCGGCGCCACCGAGTTTCACTTGTCATAGCCATTGCCAAACCCTAGCAAATCGGTTCTACCGATAGGGATCTCGGTCTCACCGAGATGGGATTGTAATCTCACTGTGTATGTCCATTGCCAAAATCGGTCTCACCGATCTTGTGCAATCGGTACTACCGAGGTTACAATGCAAATTCACTGTGTATGCTCATTACCAAAATCGGTCTCACCGAGTTTGTGTAATCGGTCCCACCGAGTTTGCCTGACCAACCCTCTGGTTAGCTTATTACCAAATCGGTCTCACCGAGTTTGTGTAATCGGTCTCACCGAGATTACGTTATGCCCTAACCCTAACCATATCGGTCCTACTGAGTTGCATGTCAGTCCCACCGAAAATCTCAAACGGTCACTAGGTTAACTATTTCGGTCCGACCGAGTTTGTTGATTCGGTCCCACCAAGATTTGTAAATTGTGTGTAACGGTTGGATTTTGTGTGGAGGCTATATATACCCCTCCACCTCCTCTTCACTCGTGGAGGGAGCCATCAGAACACATCTACACTTCCAACTCATATGTGCTGAGAGAGAACCACCTACTCATGTGTTGAGGCTAAGATATTCCATTCCTACCACATGAATCTTGATCTCTAGCCTTCCCCAAGTTGCTTTCCACACAAATCTTCTTTCCACCAAATCCAAATCCTGTGAGAGAGAGTTGAGTGTTGGGGAGACTATCATTTGAAGCACAAGAGCAAGGAGTTCATCATCAACACACCATTTGTTACTTCTTGGAGAGTGGTGTCTCCTAGATTGGCTAGGTGTCACTTGGGAGCCTCCTACAAGATTGTGGAGTTGAACCAAGGAGTTTGTAAGGGCAAGGAGATCGCCTACTTCGTGAAGATCTACCGCTAGTGAGGCAAGTCCTTCGTGGGCGATGGCCATGGTGGGATAGACAAGGTTGCTTCTTCGTGGGTGGAGCCCTCCGTGGACTCACACAACTGTTACCCTTCGTGGGTTGAAGTCTCCATCAACGTGGATGTAGGATAGCACCACCTATCCGAACCACGGGAAAAACATCCGTGTCTCCAATTGCGTTTGAATTCTCCAAACCCTTCCCTTTACATTCTTGCAAGTTGCATGCTTTACTTTTCGCTGCCTATATACTCTTTGCATGCTTGCTTGATATGTATTGTGAATGTTGAAATTGTGCCTAAACTCCACTTCAACCGAAAAAGCTTAAAAACTGCAACTTTAGCATTAAGTGTCTAATCACCCCCCTCTAGACACATCTACTTCAAGGTCCTACACATGAGCATTTGCATATGCATATAGATAGGACTGCATCTTGCATTCATTCTCATCTACATAGAGTTGCGGGTTCCTACCGTGAACTTGACTCCGACAAGGGACGAGAAGATTGCACAGCATCGCAGTCCTCGGCAAGCCAAACAGATAAGTTTACCTCTTGTCCATCAGTGTTCTATAAGCTATAACTTGTGCATAGAGAAGCCTTGCCACTCTCTTGCAACTAGGGTGCTCCCATCCTTGGCTCGAACGTTGCTTCGGCCTGGATGGTCATAGTGGCCCTTGATGAAAAGGGAGTGGGCGGGGGGCTGGCGCCTCGGTCTGTTCCCCGGTAGACACGCTTCTTCGGCAGACGAAAAGGATGCCGGCAGGATATCCTGCCGGGAAAACTCGTTTAGCTACAATAAAGAGGTACTCCACCTCTGCATGGACGTATACATGCACGAGTTCTCGGCAAGGTTTATCTCTTTCATTAACATGTGAATACAAGCATGAGCATTAATAACACAAAGATGGACTCGAGAGATTACATTATTTGAATTAAAATTTGGCAAGTGTCGGCTGATTTAAGATTGAAAAGAGATAAAAACCCAATAACCCCTCTTGTCCTTTCTCTGCTCCTTTTCCTAGGATACTAAAGCAAGAGGGAAAGGAGAATAAAAGGGGCATTGGGGGAGGCGCGACGACGGGGGAAACTGGCAGAGCAGTCATCCACCGCAGTCTGCAGGTGGCGTGCCCCCAAGAGCTGCGCAAGGTGACGAGCAAGGCCCGTCGTCCTTCCCCAAACAAAAAGAAGAAAGAAAGGGGGAAGGGATAGAGACGGTAGCGGCATCAACCACAACGGGCATGCAACGCTACCATCGCTATGGCGGGCCGGATGGAGCACCCCTCATCAATGACAACTCCAAGGCCTCCGGGAGGGGCAGTGCTGGGATTACCAATGAACTCCAGCCCCGCCTCCCGGACGAGTATTGAAGAGACAAAAAGATTCGCCACGCCAAGGACCAGGCTCACTCCCCAAGCGTCAGCGCCAGTGTGTGGCAATGTGTGCCCTGAGTCAGAGCCCGGGGGCTGGCCCAGGCCTCCTTGTCAAGCATGATCACCAGAAACAGAAGATGAGGAAAAGAGGACCACGGAAATGGATAACTCCGCCCTCCTCTGCTCCTCCCTTTTATAGGTCGAGTGGGGAGGGGCAGCGGCTCCATCCACGGGGGATCACTGCCCTCCTCCGCCAATTCAAGGCAGGCGGGCCCTTTTTCAAGGTACTCTCCCGTGACACGCGCCTCCATTACCTACCCTGCGCAATGCATGCTACATACGTGGCTAAGGATAAGGGCGCGCTGTGGGAAGAGTACTTGGAATTTGATATCCTGTGCGCTAAGGTCATTCATGGGCCATTACTGGAGCAACCCCGCCACTATTGGCTTTATGCCGCATGCGGGAAAAACGGAAACTGGCCCAGAATCAAGGTTGAAGAAACAACAACGGAAAACTTAAGGGGGCCAACCCCTTCAGCAGCTTTGCATGTGCACTTATTAGGCCCTACCCCGACGACACTCAGCAGCGCGTTCAAGGCAGGCCCGGGGGCTTCTGTCGGTGCAACAAACCCTAGGTTTGTTGACCAACTATGCACAGGCACAAGATCAAGATTGAAGCACCAGCTTAAGCCAGAGATTGGAAAACCAAGAGATTTGAAGAACCAACATGCAGCTCAGATGGGTCAGGATTGAGCCTAAGGAGCGAGGTATCGGCAAGAGAAGGGCCTCCCTTGCCGGGCAGGCGATCTCGGCAAGGGGCAAGGCCATCACCGGAAGCAAGCGAGTGAGGCTCCCCAGCAGGGCCTGCCGGGGCTCGCGGGGCAGAACCGCCCCACCAACCACTTAAGCACGACTCACATCGTCAATCAGTGCAGTGTCAAGCCGCAAGGTGATTAAGTGGCAACCATTCGCCACATGGCAGCCATTTCCTACAGAGAAGCCTATAGATGACACCCGTCCTGTGACGTGTTAAGAGAATAGGAGTGGAGCTGGCAAGACCTGATGGGCGCCTAGTGATGTGACACTAAGCGGCGCAGTTAATGCACCCTGCCAGCCCGCAGAGTTAGGTATGATAGCACTATTTGATGTCATATCAGTGGATAATGACCACTTTGCCACTGTGGTGACCCCTTAATCTATAAAAGGAGGCCCATGGCACTCGTAGGAGGGGTTAGAAGGTTAGAAAGTTGACAATCCCAAGCCACCACATACACGTAATCGCCTCGGGAAAACCTTGTCGGGCAAGTGTACTATGCATCACCACATCCATCCTTCCATTAATCCACTAAAGAAGGAGTAGGGTCTTATGCCTCACGGCGGCCCGAACCAGGGTAAATCGATTGTGTGCTCCCTGCCGCCCGGCTGTACGCCGGTCTGCTCTTTGTGTAACGCGCCATCCCCCTGCCGAACCAACAAGGGGCCACCCGGTCCCATAGGTGGCTGCGGAAATCCCGCGACACTCTTCCATGAGCAAAACATGATCAACACCAAGACTCCATGGGTGTTAGAATCATTACAATGTAAGATTATTGACTCTAGTGCAAGTGGGAGACTAAAGGAAATATGCCCAAGAGGCAGTAATAAAGTTGTTATTTTCTATTTCCTTATTCATGATAAATGTTTATTATTCATGCTAGAATTGTATTAACCGGAAAGCTTAATACATGTGTGAATACATAGACAAAACACTGAGTCCCTAGTGAGCCTCTACTTGACTCGCTCATTGATCAAAGATGGTTAAGGTTTCCTAACCATGGACACAAGTTGTCATTTGATAATGGGATTACATCATTAGGAGAATGATGTGATGGACATGACCCGTCCGTTAGCTTAGCATATTGATCATTCAGTTTTATTACTATTGCTTTCTTAATGTCAAATACATATTGCTTCGACTATGAGATTATGCAACTCTCGGATACCGGAGGAATGCCTTGTGTGCTATCAAACGTCACAACATTACTGGGTGATTATAAAGATGCTCTACAGGTATCTCTGAAGTTGTTTGTTGGGTTGGCATAGATCGAGATTAGAATTTGTCACTCCGAGTATTGGAGAGGTATCTCTGGGCCCTCTCGGTAATGCACATCATAAAAAGCCTTGAAGCAAAGTAACTAATTAGTTAGTTACAATATGATGTATTACAGAACGAGTAAAGAGACTTACCGGTAATGAGATTGAACTAGGTATGAAGATACCGACGATCGAATCTCGGGTAAGTAACATACTGATGGACAAAGGGAATAACGTATGTTGTCATAACGGTTCGACCGATAAAGATCTTTGTAGAATATGTAGGAGCCAATATGAGCATCTAGGTTGTGCCATTGGTTATTGATTGGAGAGGTGTCTCGGTCATGTCTACATAGGTCTCGAACCCGTAGGTTCCGCATGCTTAACGTTCGATGATGATTTTGTATTATATGAGTTATGTGATTTGGTGACCTAATGTTGTTCGGAGTCCCAGATGAGATCATGGACATGAAAAGGAGTCTTCAAATGGTCAAGAGGTAAAGTTTGATATATAGGACAATAGTATTCGGACACCGGAAGTGTTCCGGAGGGTATCAGGTACATATCGGGTCACCGGAAGGGGTTCCGGGCACCCCCGGCAAAAGATATGGGCCTAATGGGCCAAGAGGGGAAACACAGCTGCCAGCAGGGGCTGCTGCAACCCCCATATGGGCCAAACTAGAGAAGGAAGGAAAGAGGAGAAGAGAGAAGGAATGGGAGGGATTCAGCCTCCCCCTTCCTTCCCTCCTCCCTTCTCCTTCATTCCCCCTCCGGGAATTATGGTAAGGGGGGCCGAATTGGACTAGGCTCCAAGTAGGATCCCTCCTACTTGGGGCGCCCCAAGGCTGTCCCCCTCCCCTTCCCACCTATATATACTGTCAGGACCCCGATTCCAACTCACATCGATCTAGCCGGTAACACCCCATATCACTTTGCGGCCTCATGCGCGGTATTCCCACGAGTGTCGCCTTACCATGGCCCGGGACCGTATGCGCCTTTTGGATCACGTATATGATAGTGTCGCTAGCATCCATATGACAGAGAACCCGGTCCGACATGGCTAGTCGTGAACCCAAAGCGGCACCAACCTATGGGGACAGGCATACATGAATCACATCGAGCATGTCGGTCAGCAGCGTATGAATCCGGGCTGTAGCACTGGGCTAACAGGACTCCGGGAACCCGGTCTGTAGCAGGCTAGGCAGGACTCCGGATGTCACCGCGTGACATTTCCCTGAAGGGATAGACACAGGAACGAAGTGAAACACATGCCGGCCAGTCAAGTGTCCTGAGCAGTAGTGCTGGGCTAGCAGGACTCTGGTGAACCGGGCTATAGTGGACTACTATGGCTCATGGAAGCACTAGACTACATTTCCCCATAAGAGAGGCTGCCAAGGACAAACAACTAGATTGTTGGATCCCACACATACCAAGCATTCCAATCATACACACAATATGCTCGATATTTGTAAATACAACATGGCATCACAACATAACTCTACGACTCAAGTATTTATTCATTAGGCTCTGAGGAGCGAGATTTTACAAACATGGGTCCCATGACCCAACAATCATAACATACAAATCAAAGCACATGTGGAAGCTTAACATGTCTGAGTACAGACATCTACAAATGAAAAGGGCAGAGAAGCCTAACTATCTACCAGATCCTGCCGAGGGCACAAGATCGTTGCTGAGGTATCAAGCTAAACGTCGAAGTCCACACGAAACTACTAGCGAGACCGACATCTCTCTGCAAAACATAAAATAGGCAAACGTGAGTACAAATGTAGCCAGCAAGACTTACATCAGAACTATCTACATATGCATCGATATCAATAAAGGGGGTGGTGGAGTTTAACTGCAGCAAGCCAGCTTTGACTCAGTGGCAAACCTGAACTACGACTGCAAGCAACTCTTTTGAGGTGGCGCACACGAGTCCACATATTCACCATATCAATACACCACTATGGATCCGCTCTCGTCTCCCTACGACAACACCATCCATAGCACTCACGCTTATCTTGCGCATTTTAAAGTATCCACTTTCACTTGTCTATGAACTGTTATAGGCAACCCAAAAGTCCTTTAGTGCGGACACGGCTACTCGAATAGGTCATTTATAACCCTGCAGGGGTGTACCTCTTCACACACGCTCTCGCCACTTACCACCATGTACGCGTCATGTATCTCGACAACCTTCAAGCGGAAGCCTGGCGAGGGAGTCGACCACGATCTGACTAACCACACAAGTCTCTAGTCCAGGTTTGTCGCCTATTCAGGTTCCATCCGCGAGGAGATCCGGCCGGAGTTTCGCTCACAGCCCCAAACGATGTGTGCAGGGTTCCCAAGACACCAAACGGGCGCCCAGTACACCGTGCCATGGTGTATCTACTGCACCCACCCCTAGGGTCAGCGCTATGCACGGCCGCCAACACATATCCTACAAACACCAGCAACTAGTTGCAACTCCTGGACAGAGGGCAAGGGGCAGTTAATAAGTCGAGAGGGTCCATTGGTTTCGGGCCCAATGCGTGGTAGTAGCTGTTCATGGATCACAAACACAGAACTCAGTTCCTGAGGACGGTTTCAATGAGACAACCCACCATGTACTCCTACATGGCCTCTCACCGCTACCTTTACCAAATCGTGTTCACACACTTAGCTCACACAGTAGGACATGTTCATCACTGTTCCAATTCATCCCCGATGGATCAGACCTGACTCAACTCTAAGCAGTAGCAGGGATGACAAACAAGCATGAATGAGTAGGCACATCAGGGCTCAAACAACTCCTACTCATGCTAGTGGGTTTCATCTATTTACTATGGCAATGACAGGTCATGCAGAGGATAAGGGGTTCAACTACCGCAGCAAGTAACAGTTGAATCGTTGTTGTCATAATGCAGTAAAAGAGAGCAGGAGCGAGAGAGTGGGATTGTATCGGAATGAACAAGCGGGTTTTGCTTGCCTGGCACTTCTGAAGATAGTATAACTCTTCATCAGTGTCATCGAACTCATCGTCGGGAGCACGTCTATTGAGAGGGGACAAATACCGGCAACAGAGAAGGAAAACACAATCAATGCAATGCACAATATGCTGCATGATCATGACATGTCAATATGTTGTGGTTTGAGCTAATGCAACTAGCAATCATATTAAATGAAGTTGGTTTGAACCAAGGGTTCAAATTCAAACTCCATATGTGCTTATTTAAATGTCAATTATGCAAATTGCCATGTACAGCAACCTTGGGTTGTTCAAACATGCATGCAAATGCCATAAACAGATTCCTTGAATTTTTCTGATAATTTTTCATATGTAATTTATCTCATTTGGAGTTATGGTTGATTTACTATGAATTTTTGAAGTTAGCACTATTTTCTGGAATTTTCTGAATAAGAATAAATCCAGAAAAAGAGTTACTGCGTCAGCACTACGTCACCGTGATGTCAGTAGGTCAATGGGGCTGACCAGGTCAACCCTGACCAGTGGGGTCCACACATCAGTGACCCAGTGTCGGTTTGTCTCACAGACAGGTGGGGCAGTCAACGGCCATGTCAGCGTGGTCAACGTCGACGCGTGGGGCCACTGTGTTTAGATTAAGTCTAATCTAAACTTATCCCGAGGTTATTTAGTCGGTGGGTCCCTATTGTCAGTGGCTGAGGTGATTAAACTAAACATGATTAGGCCATAATTTCGACGCCTCGTCAGCAGTCGCCGGGGTTAATCGACGGCGCTAGCAGAGGGCACCGGAGTTGCCCTCCCGGCTGTTTCCGGCGACGGGAGCAAGCGGGGCTGGCCTCTACGGCTGCGACGCGACGAGGCGCTTCGATTGGTGGCCATAGGCGGTGCCAGGGCAGCGTGTAGCAGCGGTGGCGACGGCCCGGGCGGCAGCCGGAGTTCGGGCAGGTGTGGGGATGCGGCTGCAGTGCCCAAGCGAGCGAGCTAGCATGCTGAAGATGCAGCACGCGATGCCCTGAGCGTAACGTACGCACGCCTGGGACGAATTGGTCACCGGAGCCACGCCGACGTTGAGCTCAGGCGGCGGTGAGTGTCGGCCTTGACGGAACCGCGGCTAGAGGTCGGGGAAGACATGGGAAAGAGAGGGGGAATGCGTCGGAGCTCACTGGGAGGTCGCTGAGGAGCTCAGCGTGCTTGGGGCGGCTTGGAGGCGACGAAATCACGGCGGCGATCTTGGTTGCCCGAGGAGGAATATGAGGGCGGAGGCGGCTCCACGGGGCATCCGGGCTTGAGTACGTCGACGATGAGGAAGATGGAGTTGCGGTGGTTCTTCCAGACACAATGGATGAGCGAGGGAGGGCCGGTGGCCGTGGTGGTGCTCGTCGGCGGCGGCGGGTGTGTTCGGTGGTGCCACACGGAGAGCAGAGGAGGGGAAGGGTCCAGAGGAGAGAGGGGAGAGGTGCAGCGTGGTGCTGGGAGTCTCCATGGCGCTCGAATGGGTCCGGGGAAGGAGGAAGCAGGCAGGGAGCTGGCCACGGCAATCGCGCGCGCGTCGACACGCCTCTGCCTACTGGCAGAGGTTGAAAACAGCCGCTTTGCCTAATGGGCTGGGCCGCCAGCTGGAGTTGGGCCAGGTAGGTCCAGGTAAGTGGCCCAGTGGCCTTCCCTCTTTTATTTGTTTCTGTTTTCTATTTTTCTGCTGTTGTTTTGGCTTTAGTAAAAATACTAAAGCATTTTGTAAAATGCTGCAATAATTTGTGGACACTCTAGGGATTATTCCAGTGGTCCACATTTAAATTCAGCATTATTTGAGCGTTTAAATTATTTATAGGGTTTAAATGCCCAAATTCAAATATGATATGATTTAATTCAAAAATCCATGAATGACCTTGAAACATGTGCATCATTTTTGTCAAAGGTTTTAACCTTCTCTAAAAATGATGAACAATTTTTAAAGGCATTTTGGGTTTATTGAAAAGGCTTATGGCTGACCCTATTTGATTTAATTTTTAGTGCTAGGGTTTTTCATCCCCATTTCAACTTTCTGAGAAATTTAAACATGATGACATGAATGCCTTAATGCAACTAATGACAAGCAAATTCTAGGGCTGTGACAACTCACCCCCACTAAACAAGAATCTCGTCCCGAGATTCAAGACGTGAGGTAAGAAGACATAGGGCACAAACTAACATGATCTTCATGATCTATTGCTTCAGATCGATCTTGGCGTCCTTCCTTTCGAGATCTGCATCCAACACGATGATGACGGACAGGAACTCTACATGAATCGATCTTCTCGAAGATCGGGCAACTCAAGATCAACTCTTGGGGTGAGATATAAAACATCTCTTGAGCTGAGACACGAAACATACATATCAAGAGGGATGTAGAGGGACATATGATGAAGTTCCAAATTGGTAGGCAACAATCCCACGCTTAGGTGAGATGGTGAGTGAGTGTCAAAGCGGCGAGGAGATAAGTTTCCATGATTACCTAACGGGGCACCTCAGAGAAGGTGACTCATAGAGCTATTCCCTTAAGTGGAAAAAAGAATTACTTTTGATATAACGATCATTGAAACTCTTTATGCCAGCCTAAGTCAATCACAAACGATCGTTTGGCGGAGTTCGAATGGATGATGTGGACTACCTTGTTGAGGACAACACAATGGATGACTTTTGCTTATCACCGGAAATGAATGGGACCCATGGTAGGATGGCACAACGGCGGTGCAAGATGGGAATATAAAGCAAATGCTGGGAATGATTCTAGTAACTGGGAAGAAAACAAATAGTAGAGAGTGAGCCCAATGTTTGGAAAGGTTATAACATAACCGAGGAAACCAAGAGCACAAGGATCCCTAAGGAGCAGCTTCTGGAATGAGTTGCACGAAATCCTTATGGAGGAAAATAGTCAAATAGCTCAATCAAGATACTACAATGATAGATCTTCCGGCTAGCTGTGTCGGTCAGAACATCAACCCTGTCGGGACCTACATCATAGGTCTTGGAAAAGTTTCAACCATCATATCTACCGGAGATTTAGATCCGGTTGATAACGGGATAAGACTCATCAAGACTATAAAGAGAAATGAAGGTCTGCAACACAAATTGACGAGATGACGTTGCGAGATTCTCGGGGAGTGAACTACGATAGCAAGCTCCAAAATATGAGCTGGTTCTGCTACACACCTGTGAACACACTGTCCTAGACAAGCATGACCACATGGTAGTCTTATAATAAACACTACCGAGTTCAGATGGGGAACCGTCATCGAGGATATCGAAGTCCTTGTATAAGTCTTGCTCTTAAGAAGGAACTTCCTCTCCTTGAACAAACCAATCAGTGGCTTGGTGTGCTAGGAACACAAATGGAGTGGAGGTAATTAGTCTACCAAACCATAGAATACTTCACACGTATGCATGACTGATTTGGGATGATTCCAAGGGAAACAAAACAAACCTTTCTCAAATTCATGGCGGCAACTTACACCAAATGCATGTGAACCGGAGAAGGTCACTTCTTTCATCCAACATATGCTTCATGAATGGGACACGAAGGCATTGCTTACATGTTTTCAACACTAGGTTGATGTTCAACATGAATCATGGGGGAGACAATATGCTGCTGATGAGCTCAACAGCAACTCATAGGAATTTCCATATCACTGGACTTCCACCATCATGTGAACATGGTGATAGCATTGGTCAGACCAAAGGATGTAATGGTGTATGCTCGAGGGATCAACCACGAGTAAGACAACATTATGAACATCGTTGGTTCTGATTTGACTTGACGATAGCCCATACTCAAGTCAAAGTTTTGACAAGACAATAGATCCAACAACTGATCACGAGGACCAATTGGTGAAGATATCATCTTTCTTCAACACACACACACACACACACAAAGATATCCCTTAACATGAACTAAGTCAGACAAGCTTTTATCTTCCAACTCTCCAAGTTGTTGTTTAGCTCAACCAACTAGCTCACAGATATCCAACACAGATTTTTGGAGAATGGGTGGTTTGGAGAAAAACCAACATGATCACGAACTCAACATAGCGGTCAGATGACAACCTGGTAATACTTCCGAGAGGATATTCGGAACATCACCAACCACCGATATGTTACTAAGCTCGAGAACAATCTTGCTTTTTAGGGCAAGAAGATATGATCAAATGAGCGAGGATTTGACAAAATCCAAACTCATCAATCGAAGAGTGCACCAAAAACAAGGACTAGGTAGCACAATCTATCTTAGAACGATGATTCAATAACCAACAGGCTAAGAATGAAATTATTGTCCTTTAACTACCAAGCAACGGAGTTGCTAGGAGTATAGATTTCACGCATCACGGTTCACTTGTCGGATAACATGGGGACCAAGGAATGGACAATGATGGCAAGAAGTATCACTGTATCAAGAGTTCATAGGATGGTGTGCAATTTCCATGACATTCTTGACATAAAGATGGTAATACCCCAAGATAGAACAAAATCAAAAGCTGGATTGGCATTTGATTTGCAGATTACAGCTACTTTGACCCAATCCTGGATATGGATGAGGTACTGAAGTCTGTTTTCTCCTAGTCATTCTGGAATAGAATGGCTTGACGAACTACAAGAGTAATAGGCATCGATAACACAAGTGCACGACTACTCCTGAGTACAAATTGATAGATGGAGGTCAAAAAAAACTAATGAGGGACAACTCAAAGAACATATGATTTTCTGAGTTGTGGATGCATGGATTAGTATGTCGAGCAAGCTCAACATTTCTTTCGGATAACCCATGCAGAAAGGTAGAACTGGCAGATACACAATGTAGATCGAAGAACTCATCAAGAGCACTCTGATTGTGATCTTTTGATCCAACAGACTTCTGCCAAAAGTGGTTCATAGTATTTGGAAGAAGGAAATACCACGGACCTCGAGGACTAGTGCAAAGGTTACTAATAACCTAAAGGAATGAGCAAACACTATCAACATGAAGTAGGTAGGGTGAATCTCGGGTTCAAAAACCCAGAAATAGAATGCCTACTACTAGATGGCATCACGGGATGCTTTCGAGAATGGTGGCCAGAACCATCACACTGGGGATGCAAAGCATTGCTAGATTACTAAGTGGTCCTCTAGGACACCTAGGGTCATAACACTAACTCCAACATACATGTCAAGGCAACGGAGTACCTCAACAGACCGATTAGTGTGGTTGAACTGGCCCAAAAGAACATCGGGAACGAAAGTAAGGGATTTGCAAATGCATCAGACTATTTAGAAACCTGGGATGACTCAGATAGCATAACGGCTGTAAATGCTCAAAATGATTTGAGACATCCTGCAAAATGGTGGCATAACCACTCAACAACACAATATCAAGGTTCTGAGATCAACTGTCAACATACGGAAGTAGTAGGAACGGAACTGAGGCTTGAAACTATCAATTCTATAAGTCTATGGATTAGTAGCACGTCATCCTGATAGATAGATGAGAAGGCCTAATTTTTAATCCCCATAGGAAAGAAGAGGTTGACTCAGATTAGAAGGGCATAGGGTAAAGGAGTAAAAAGAACCTTATGTTCCCTTCCACAATCAATTCCCTTACATAACTAAAGCATTTCTAGACTCGACTTCGACCAGTTTGGCTTGGTAATCCCGCAGGCAGTCAGGCTTTGATACCAACGCTGTCAGGACCCCGATTCCAAGTCACGTCGATCTAGCCGGTAACACCTCATATCACTTTGCGGCCTCATGCACGGTATTCCCACGGGTGTCGCCTTACCATGGCCCGGCACTGTATGCGCCTTTTGCTCACGTATATGATAGTGTCGCTAGCATCCATATGACAGAGAACCCGGGCCGACATGGCTAGTCGTGAACCCAAAGCGGCACCAACCTATGGGGACAGGCATACAAGAATTACATCAAGCATGCCAGTCAACAGCGTGTGAATCCGGGCTGTAGCACTGGGCTAACAGGACTCCGGGAACCCGGGCTGTAGCAGGCTAGGCAGGACTCCGGATGTCACCACGTGACATTTCCCCGAAGGGACAGACACAGGAAAGAAGTGAAACAAATGCCGGGCAGTCAAGTGTCCTGAGCAGTAGTGTTGGGCTAGCAGGACTCCGGTGAACCGGGCTGTAGCGGACTACTATGGCTCATGGAAGCACTAGACTACAATTCCCCATAAGAGAGGCTGCCAAGGATAAACAACTAGATTGTCGGATCCCACACATACCAAGCATTCCAATCATACACATGTGCAAATACAACATGGCATCACAACATAACTCTATGAATCAAGTATTTATTCATTAGGCTCCGAGGAGCGAGATATTACAAACATGGGTCCCATGACCCAACAATCATAGCATAAAAATCAAAGCACATGCGGAAGCTTAACATGTGTGAGTACAGACATCTACAAATGAAAAGGGCTGAGAAGCCTGACTATCTACCAGATCCTGCCGAGGGCACAAGATCGTAGCTGAGGTATCAAGCTAAATGTCGAAGTCCACACGAAACTTCTAGCGAGACTGACATCTCTCTGCAAAACATAAAAAAGGCAAACGTGAGTACAAATGTACCCAGCAAGACTTACATCCGAACTATCTACATATGCATCGGTATCAATAAAGGGGGTGGTAGAATTTAACTACAGCAAGCCAGCTTTGACTCAGTGGCTAACCTGAACTACGACTGCAAGCAACTCTTTTGACGTAGCGCACATGAGTCCACATATTCACCATATCAATACACCACTATGGATCCGCTCCCATCTCCCTACGAGAACGCCATCCATAGCACTCACGCTTATCTTGCGCATTTTAGAGTATCCACTTTCACTTGTCTATGAACTGTTATAGGCAACCCAGATGTCCTTTACCGTGGACACGGCTATTCAAATAGATCATTTATAACCCTGCAGGCGTGTACCTCTTCACACACGCTCTCGCCACTTACCACCATGTACACGTCATGTATCTCGGCAACCTTCAAGCGGAAGCCTGGCGAGGGAGTCGGCCACGACCTGACTAACCACACAAGTCTCTAGTCCAGGTTTATCGCCTATTCGGGTTCCATCCGCGAGGAGATCCGGCCGGAGTTTCGCTCACAGCCCCAAACAATGTGTGCAGGGTTCCCGAGACACCAAACGGGCGCCCGGTACACCGTGCCACGGTGTATCTACCGCATCATAGCCCACCCCTAGGGTCAGCGCAACGCACTGCCGCCAACACATATCCTACAAACACTAGAAACTAGTTGCAACTTCTGGACAAAGGGCAAGGGCAGCTAATAAGTCAAGAGGGTCCATTGGTTTCGGGCCCAATGCATGGTAGTAGCTGTTCATGGATCACAAACAAAGAACTCAGTTCCTGAGGACGGTTTCAATGAGACAACCCACCATGTACTCCTACATGGCCTCGGACCGCTACCTTTACCAAATCATGTTTACACACTTAGCTCACACAATAGGACATGTTCATCACTGTTCCAATTCATCCCCGATGAATCAGACCTGACTCAACTCTAAGCAGTAGCAGGCATGACAAAAAAGGATGAATGAGTAGGCACATCAGGGCTCAAACAACTCCTACTCATGCTAGTGTCTTTCATCTATTTACTGTGGCAATGACAGGTCATGCAGAGGATAAGGGGTTCAACTACCACAGCAAGTAACAGTTGAATCGTTGTTGTCCTAATGCAGTAAACGAGAGCGGGAGCGCAAGAGTGGGATTGTATCGGAATGAACAAGGGGGTTTTGCTTGCCTGGCACTTCTGAAGATAGTATAACTCTTCATCAGTGTCATCGAACTCATCGTCGAGAGCACGTCTATCGAGAGGGGACAAATACCGGCAACAGAGAAGGAAAACACAATCAATGCAATGCACAATATGATGCATGATCATGACATGTCAATATGTTGTGATTTGAGCTAATGCAACTAGCAATCATATTAAATGAAGTTGGTTTGAACCAAGGGTTCAAATTCAAACTCCATATGTGCTTATTTAAATGTCAATTATGCAAATTGCCCTGTACAGCAACCTTAGGTTGTTCAAACATGCATGCAAATGCCATAAACAGATTCCTTGAATTTTTCTGATAATTTTTCATATATAATTTATCTCATTTGGAGTTATGGTTGATTTACTATGAATTTTTGAAGTTAGCACTATTTTCTGGAATTTTCTGAATAAGAATAAATCCAGAAAAAGAGTTACTGCGTTAGCACTACGTCACCGTGACATCAGCAGGTCAACGGCGGCTGACCAGGTCAACCCTGACCAGTGGGGTCCACACGTCAGTAACCCAGTGCCGGTTTGTCTCACAGAGAGGTGGGGCCAGTCAACGGCCACGTCAGCATGGTCAACGCCGATGCATGGGGCCACTGTGTTTAGATTAAGTCTAATCTAAACTTAACCCGAGGTTATTTAGTCGATGGGTCCCTATTATCAGTGGCTGAGGTGATTAAACTAAACGTGATTAGGCCATAATTTCGATGCCACATCAGCAGTCGCCGGGGTTAATCGCCAATGCTAGAAGAGGGCACCGGGGTTGCCCTCCCGAACATTTCCGGCGACGGGAGCAAGCGGGGATGGCCTCTATGGCTGCGGCACGATGAGGCGCTTCAATTGGTGGCCATAGGCGGTGCCGGGGCAACGTGTAGCAGCGGTGGCGACGGCCCGGGCGGCGGCCGCAGTTCGGGCAGGTGCGGGGACGCGGCTGCGGTGCCCAAGCGAGCGAGCTAGCATGCTGAAGATGCAACACACGATGCCCTAAGTGTAACATACGCACGCCCGGGACCAATTGGTCACCGGAGCCACGCCGACGTTGAGCTCAGGCGGCGGTGAGTGTCGGCCTTGACGGAACCGCGGCTAGAGGTCGGGGAAGACGCGGGAAAGAGAGGGGGAATGCGTCGGAGCTCACTGGGAGGTCGCTGAGTAGCTCAGCGTGCTTGGGGGTGGCTCAGAGACGGCGAAATCACGGCGGCAATCTCGGTTGCCCGAGGAGGAAGATGAGGGCGGAGGCGGCTCCACGGGGCGTCCGGGCTTGAGTACGTCGACGATGAGGAAGACGGAGTTGCAGTGGTTCTTCCAGACACAATGGATGGGCGAGGGAGGGCCGGTGGCCGTGGTGGTGCTCGTCGGCGGCAGCGGGTGTGTTCAGTGGTGCCCCGCGGAGAACAGAGGAGGGGAAGGGGTCCAGGGGAGAGAGGGGAGATGTGCAGCGTGGTGCTGGGAGTCTCCATGGCGCTCGAATGGGTCCGGGGAAGGAGGAAGCAGGCAGGGAGCTGGGATCGGCGATCGCGCGCGCGTCGACACGCCTCTGCCTACTGGCAGAGGTTGAAGACAGCCGCTTTGCCTGATGGGCTGGGCCGCCAGCTGGAGTTGGGCCAGGTTGGTCCAGGTAAGTGGCCCAGTGGCCTTCCCTCTTTTATTTGTTTTTGTTTTCTATTTTTCGGCTGTTGTTTTGGCTTTAGTAAAAATACTGAAGCATTTTGTAAAATGCTGCAATAATTTGTGGACACTCTATGGATTATTCCAGTGGTCCACATTTAAATTCAGCATTATTTGAGCATTTAAATTATTTATAGTGTTTAAATGCCCAAATTCAAATATGATATGATTTAATTCAAAAATCCATGAATGACCTTGAAACATGTGCATCATTTTTGTCAGAGGTTTTAACCTTTTCTAAAAATGATGAACATTTTTAAAGGCATTTTGGGTTTATTGAAAAGGCTTATGGCTGACCCTATTTGATTTAATTTTTGGTGCTAGGGTTTTTCATCCCCATTTCAACTTTCTGAGAAATTTAAACATGATGACATGAATGCCTTAATGCAACTAATGACAAGCAAATTCTAGGGCTGTGACATATACGTGGGGAGGGGCGCCTAGAACACACACCAAGAATTGTTAGCTGTGTGTGGCGCCCCCTCCACAGTTTACGCCTCCGGTCATATCTTTGTAGTGTTTAGGCGAAGCCCTGCGCGGATCACTGCGTCATCATCGTCACCACACCGTTGTGCTGAGGAACTCATCTACTTCCTCGATACTTTGCTGGATCAAGAGTTCAAGGGACGTCATCAAGCTGAACGTGTGCAGAACTCGGAGGTGTCGTACGTTTGATACTTGATCGGTCGGAACGAGGAGAAGTTCGACTACATCAACCGCGTTGTCAAACGCTTCCGCTTTCGGTCTACGAGGGTACATAGATACACTCTCCCCCTCTCGTTGCTATGCATCTCCTACATAGATCTTGCGTGAACGTAGGAATTTTGTTTTTTGAAATTGCATGCTACGTTTCCCAACATTTCTCTCCCTCCTCCTTCCCCACCCCCACCCCCATAAATGACAGTAGAAGGGTGACAACTCAATCTTGATCTTAATCTATCAATTGGTTTCTCTCTCAAACACACACACACACATACAAACACATGCTACTTGTGTCTTTGTGCCTCGCTCACACACACTTGATACTTCTTTCTCTCTGTAGCCCCCTCGATATGTAGACTTCTCGCGCGCGCACAGCTGTAGTCACGATGATGCTGAACCCAGTGTGCCTTGTTTTTACCGGCCTCATGTGATAGTTTTCAACCTGTTTTCCGTTAGTTAACAAGGCAGCCCTTTCTTTGTAACTACTAGTGAACCTGAGATCATTTGGGGCAGACATAAAATATATCACTTCAACCCCATTATCGCAGTAACTATTTTAAAAGAAACTAGCTAGATGTCTGTGTATTGCACGGAACATCAAGATGCATTTGTATGAGTAGTTTATCTTGTGAGAGAAAAGGATGAACAAGGGAAGGCCTTATTTGCAAATGTGGAGAGGGGTGCGGGTACCTCTTTGAAAATTTGCCATAGTTTCCTTCCTATCCATTAGATACAAATCCGACGGCCTATATGGCAGGATGGTAGGCACACCATCATCACCAACTCTATTTTCTACTCCCTTCGTTCCTAAATATTTCTCATTTTAGAGATTTCAACAAGTGACTACATACAGAGCAAAATGAGTGAATCTACACTCTAAAATATGTCTATATACACATCCCTATGTGGTAGTCCATTTGAAATATGAAAAAGACAAATATTTAGGAACGGAGGGAGTATAATATTAGACATAGAGATATATCTCCAGCATCATCCACAACGAAAATGTGCTAGAATGGTTAGCGCCGGATGCTCGCAACGCGATGACCTGAGTTCGAATTCTGTCTTCAACTTTAGATTTTTATATTATATATTATTTAATATATACTTGTTTTGCTATTGCACTAACAGTGGAACCCACCGAGTACTTAGAATACAAGATTAAGGATGGATTTGTTTCTTTTTAACTTTTTGTACGAAGTTGTAGCCACCCTACAAGTCATGTGTACATTGTACATGCAGTTAACTTTTTATAGAGGGAGAATCATACACACAATTAACTCAAATGGATTTTATGTGACTCTATTATTTCCAGCATAAGACCATCTCCAACGGCAGCCGACAAATTTCCTCCTGCTTCCTTCTGCAGAGGACAACATCCAATGCCAACGGCATACATTTTCACAACTCTAACCAACCAGAGGAAATTTGTGCAAACATGGACTAATTTCATATAAGCATGAAGGATTTCAAATAAAAAAGTCGGATCTTCATATAAACATGGTGGATTTCATTACATTTACATGAACTAAGCGGTGCTAATCTGGCTCTCGTGGTATAATTAATACCTAATCTAAATGGCCGCCCGTGGATCCCTTTGTCTTCCTCATGTCCGGCAGACACTTGCGGGGTCGACGAAAGTCCTCAAAAGAGACGAAGAAGCAAAGGAACCACCTGAATATGCAGTCGTCACCTCGGCTATGGCCTTCATGGGACCCAAGTGGCGGTACCCTCCCGTGTTCTACTTCTCCTCGATGATAGCTGCGGCCACGGAGAAGCTGGCCACCGACTCGTCGCTCTCCATGCACTCGGCTTCTGTCTCTGCCTGTATGGCGCTGCCGCAGGCACGGGAGGCGCGCCCACAAACACGGAATGCACCGCCACCATAGACACTAGTGGCGCAGTACGACGTGGCAGTGATGTCTACTACACAACCTTCTTCTTGTAGACGTTGTTGGGCCTCCAAGTGTAGAGGTTTGTAGGACAGAGCCTCATCATTTAAAGGTTTAGTGCCAAACATTTTAATACATTCTTCTTCTAACACTTTGGCACAATTTTCCTTTCCATCATACTCACGAAATATATTAAAAAGATGAAGCGTATGAGGCAAACTTAATTCGATTTTTTTGTAATTTTCTTTTATAAACTAAACTAGTGATAAAACAAGAAACTAAAAGACTAGATTGCAAGATCTAAAGATATACCTTCAAGTGCTAACCTTCCTGCCAACGGTGCCAGAAAAAGAGCTTGATGTCTACTACACAACCTTCTTCTTGTAGACGTTGTTGGGCCTCCAAGTGCAGAGGTTTGTAGGACAGTAGCAAATTTCCCTCAAGTGGATGACCTAAGGTTTATCAATCTGTAGGAGGCGTAGGATGAAGATGGTCTCTCTCAAGCAACCCTGCAACCAAATAACAAAGAGTCTCTTGTGTCCCCAACACACCCAATACAATGGTAAATTGTATAGGTGCACTAATTCGGCGAAGAGATGGTGATACAAGTGGTATATGGATAGTAGATACTGGTTTTTGTAATCTGAAAATATAAAAACAGCAAGGTAACTAATGATAAAAGTGAGCACAAACGGTATTGCAATGCTAGGAAGCAAGGCCTAGAGTTCATACTTTCGCTAGTGCAAGTTCTCTCAACAATAATAACATAATTGGATCACATAACTATCCCTCAACATCCAACAAAGAGTCACTCCAAAGTCACTAATAGCGAAGAACAAACGAAGAGTTTATGGTAGGGTACGAAACCACCTCAAAGTCATTATTTCCAATCAATCCGTTGGGCTATTCCTAAAAGTGTCACAAACAGCCCTAGAGTTCGTACTAGAATAACACCTTAAGACACAAATCAACCAAAACCCCAATGTCACCAAGATACTCCAATGTCACCTCAAGTATCCATGGGTATGATTATACGATATGCATCACACAATCTTAGATTCATCTATTCAAAACAACACAAAGGACTTCAAAGAGTGCCCCAAAGTTTCTACTGGAGAGTCAAGACAAAAACGTGTGCCAACCCCTATGCATAGGTTCATGGCCAGAACCCGCAAGTTGATCACCAAAACATACATCAAGTGGATCAATAAAATACCCCATTGTCACCACAGGTATCCCACGCAAGACATACATCAAGTGTTCTCAAAGCCTTAAAGACTCAATCCGATAAGATAACTTCAAATGGAAAACTCAATCCATTACAAGCCAATAGAGGGGGGAGAAACATCATAGGATCCAACTATAATAGCAAACCTCGCGATACATCAAGACCGTACCACCTCAAGAACACGAGAGAGAGAGAGAGAGAGATCAAACACATAGCTATTAGTACATACCCTCAGCCCTGAGGGAGAACTACTTCCTCCTCGTCATGGAGAGCACCGGGATGATGAAGATGGCCACCGGTGAGGGATTCCCCCTCCGGCAGGGTGCCGGAATGGGTCTAGATTGGTTTTCGGTGGCTACGGAGGCTTCTTGCGGCGGAACTCCCGATCTATTCTGTTCCCTGAAGTTTTTAGGGTATATGGGTATATATAGGAGGAAGAAGTATGTCAGTGGACTTCCGGGCTGTCCACGAGGCAGTGGGCGCGCCCCCACCCTCGTGGACAGCCCGACACTCTCCTGGTCCATCTCCGATACTCCGTGAGCTTCTTCTGGTCCAAAAATAAGTTCCGTGAAGTTTCAGGTTAATTGGACTCCGTTTGATTTTCCTTTTCTGCGATACTCTAAAACAAGAAAAAAAACAGAAACTGGCACTGGGCTCTAGGTTAATAGGTTAGTCCCAAAAATCATATAAAATAGCATATAAATTCATATAAAACATCCAAGGTTGATAATATAATAGCATGGTACAATCAAAAATCAGCATACCCAAGCTTAATTCATGCTCGTCCTCGAGTAGGTAAATGATAAAAACAGAATTTTTGATGTGGAATGCTACCTAACATATTCATCCATGTAATCTTGTTTATTGTGGCAAGAATATTCAGATCCATAAGATTCAAGACAAAATTTTAATATTGACATAAAAATAATAATACTTCAAGCATACTAACAAAGTAATCATGTCTTCTCAAAATAACATGGCCAAAGAAAGCTATCCCTACAAAATCATATAGTCTGGTTATGCTCCATCTTCACCACACAAAATATTTAAATCATGCACAACCCCGATGACAAGCCAAGCAATTGTTTCATACTTTTGATGTTCTCAAACTTTTTCAATCTTCACACAATACATGAGCGTGAGCCATGGACATAGCACTATAGGTGGAATAGAATGGTGGTTGTGGAGAAGACAAAAAGGAGAAGATAGTCTCACGTCAACTAGGCGTATCAACGGGCTATGGAGATGCCCATCAATAGATATCAATGTGAGTGAGTAGGGATTGCCATGCAACGGATGCACTAGAGCTATAAGTGTATGAAAGCTCAAAAAGAAACTAAGTGGGTGTGCATCCAACTTGCTTGCTCATGAAGACCTAGGGCATTTTGAGGAAGCCCATCATTGGAATGTACAAGCCAAGTTCTATAATAAAAGATTTCCACTAGTATATGAAAGTGACAACATAGGAGACTCTCTATCATGAAGATCATGGTTCTACTTTGAAGCACAGTGTGGTAAAAGGATAGTAGCATTGCCCCTTCTCTCTTTTTCTCTCATTTCTTTTATTTTTTATTTGGGCCTTCTTTTTTATGTCATATTTTTTATTTGGGCTTCTTTGGCCTCTTTTTTTCATCCGGAGTCTCATCCCGACTTGTTGGGGAATCATAGTCTCCATCATCCTTTCCTCACTGGGACGATGCTCTAATAATGATGATCATCACACTTTTATTTTCTTACAACTCAAGAATTACAACTCATAGTTAGGACAAGATATGACTCTATATGAATGCCTCCGGCGGTATACCGGGATGTGCAATGACTCGTGAGTGACATGTATGAAAGAATTATGAACGATGGTGTCGGATTTCGGGTTTCGGCAGGCCCTTAAGGTTCGAACACTGGGGTGCGTGCGGAAATCACGCCCTCTACCTCCCTATCTCACAAAGATCTAAACTACTAAAAGAATCGCACAAGAGACACAAGATTTATACTGGTTCGGGCCACCGTTGTGGTGTAATACCCTACT
This sequence comes from Triticum monococcum, assembly GCA_034509565.1. NCBI lineage: Eukaryota > Viridiplantae > Streptophyta > Magnoliopsida > Poales > Poaceae > Triticum > Triticum monococcum. The sequence goes on along the minus strand of CM067845.1, from coordinate 354,726,753 downwards.
CCAGTGTGTGGCGGATGGATTGCCTCCTGGGGCTGGTGATGATGGACAGAACAAGGAAGAACAGCCTCGCGAGGGTCTGTTCTTGGCTGGGAGGAGTTCAGTCACCTTCTCTCTCTCTCTCTCTCTCTCTCTCTCTCTCTCTCTCTTGCTAGCCGAGTCCACCAACTCTACGGACCGAGCCGACCCACTACTCTATGAACCTAACCCTTTCTACCAACTGATCGAACCGAACACCTTGCTACGTGGGTGGCCGTCCCTATTTATAGGGGCCCCGGTCCTCTTCCCAAATATTGAGCGGGAAGGGAGCCAACAATGGCGGGCTAATTTGAAGGGGGACAGCAAGTACTCTTATCCTGACTAAAGTTGGTCTTCGCCTGCGAAAGACTCTGCGGTGACACCGTGCTGGGCTCCATGGTGACCTCCGTCTCGTAGTCCGCTTGGTCCTGGTCTCGTTGCACCGAAATGGCAACCTTTGCCTGATGCCTCGGTACTCCGCGGCTGCGCTTGCCCCCTTTGCACCAAAGAGGAAAGAAGGACGCTGCGCGCGCTGGCGCCTGCCTAGCACCCTCGATCGTCATGGGTTGCGTCATGGGCACCTCGCGAGATGCCCTGCCTTGATATCTCCGTCTCCTCGCGAGCCAGCCTGAGGAGGCTGCGCCTGAGGATGCGCCGTGTCGTCCGCCTCGCGAGGCTTGGCCCCTCGCGAGGGTCTTGAGTCTTGTGCTGATGAAGATGGGCCATGTTGGGCCTCCATTCGAGCCATGCCGCAGGCCGTAGGCAGGCAAGTCTGGGGACCCCCGTTCCCAGAACGCCGACAGTAGCCCCCGGGCCCAAGGCGCGCCTGGACTTGGCCGTGCCGAGAGGCGAAAGGGCAAGGGCGAAGCGCCACGGGCCCTAATAGCCTGCGGCCTTGGGCGCCGCGTGGCGGTTGATTGGACGTGGGCGACTCCACTTCCCCATGACGCCTTGGTGATCGCGTGAGTTGGACAAGTCCCTGCATGCAAATCGTGTCATGATTACCTGTGATCGTGGAGGCCGGCGGTTGGCCTTCGCCGGCTATAAGTACGAAGCCCTGCGTGCCCTTCCAGTCCATTCCTCCTGGCTTCTCCTTCTTCCCGATCCTTGCTCCGCCTTGCTGGGATGGCTCCGATCCGCCGGTTCTCCGTAGTGGAGAAGGGAAAAGCTCCACAAGAGGGGCCAGACCCGCTCCCGCCGAAGAAGCGGCTCGCCCTTTGCAGCCGGGGCGAGGAAGACCGTCAGGTGGAGCCGAGGCCCTGGTGTGAGCGGGCTCCGCCGGGGTTCCCGCTTCCTTTGTATGCCCCCGCCGAGGGCCCCGAGGGTGTCGATGCTGATCTCCGCGGCCGGCGCCGTCGTAGGCGCCATCGGGTCACGAAGGCGTGGGTTGTTCCTCCTGGAGTCCACGCCGAGGGCTCCTCCCTGGAGTTCGTGCTCCACGTCGTCGTTCCTCTCCAGTCCTGGATCCGTCTGCCTCCCTTCTTCGCCTCCATCGTCCCTCCAGGAGGGCCTCTGGAGCTCTGGCTGCAGCACGCCGGCTGCAGCGCCCTCGCGACCGAAGCTGAGGTCGTGGTCGCCGCCCGGGGCGAGGTCTACTTGTCCCGTGGCTGTAGAGAAGTCGCCCGGGTCTGCAAGGTGAGGGGCGTCTTCGCGGTCCACCTGGAGTACGATGGCGTTGCGGTGATGTTCTTCAAGGTCTTCGACGCGATCGGGCGCCGGCTGGAGTGTTGCCACGGGAGAGGTGGCCAGGACCTTGCCCTGGTGAGGGCTAGGCCCGTCGACCGCTCCCTTGGCGAAGGCGCCGGGGGGGTCCAGCGACTCCAGCGAAATCTTCGCGACTCCGGAGACGAGCGACGACAGCTACGAGCCCCTGAGCCGGCGCCGCTCCCGGAGCAGGGCGGGCCCGTCAGGCCGTCGCCAACCCTGATCTGGATTGGGTTGGCGCCGGCGCCTCACGGCCCACTGTTCATGATGGCATCTTTTGCAGGAGCCCGTGTAGTTAGCACTCCTTAGGATCCGTTCCCTGCGAGGAATCAAAATGCGCCCCACGGGGGCTTGTAAGGCGTCTGTAATCCCGTTTGTTAATACATGACCTTTTCTATGGATTTGTGTGAGTTGCTGATTTCGTCATAGCTTAGTTCTCCCTTTCGAACCTCGCGAGGGCTTGGTGCTCTATGCCGACAGGTCCCAGTCCCAAGGCGGCGTCAGCCGTCGCTGGTATGCCAGGTCACGATGCCGTGGTCAAGGCCGGGAGGTGAGCGACCCGGGTTCCGGTAAGAGTCCCTGAGTCGCGATGCTCAGGAGGTCCCCTTTGGCACCCAAGCAGCCGTCGCTCGGTGAGAAAGGGAAGCAACGTTGCTAGCATAGAATTGCCTTAGGTGCGGGGGTAGTGCCACGGTAGCCGGTGCTGTGGGAGGTGACTAATCTCGAGAGTCGAGGATTATTCCTGGTGTGCCGTCGGGTTCGCGCGTCGGTAGGAGCGGAATCGCTCGGCAAGGTCCTCGCGAGCCCCTTCTCCCTCGCCTCTGCTCCCCTTTCTACTCTATGTCCTCGGGTCTCGGCCCTCGAGCTGGTCTCAGCCGTCGCTGGTATGCCAGGTCGCGATGCCGTGGACAACGCCAGAGGGTGAGGGCTGGAGAGCCAGTAAGAGCCCTGAGTCGCGATGCTCAAGCACCCCCCCCTTTAACATGCAAGCGGTTCACGCAGGCGAGGGTGAAGGGAACCTCGCGAGGGCCTTGGCTAGCGCAGTCCCCTCCAAGGATCCTGCAGGTTCATCACAGAAAGAATATGGGGTTGCCATGGCAGTCATTAGTCGATCGTTAGTCGCTCAAGAGCTCGCTGGTTGGAGTAGGTGAGGTGTATCTGGCACCCGTGAGCCAGCGCGGGACTCACGAGGCCCTACCTCTGGGCGGGTTACGCCTGGCACTGGGCCGTATCTTGAGATGTGTCCCTGCAAAATTTGGTTAGATGCCGGTACTCTACGTCCTCGGGTCCCGGCCCTCGAGCTTGTCTCAGCCGTCGCTGGTATGCCAGGTCGCGATGCCATGGACAAGGCCAGAGGGTGAGGGCTGGAGAGCCAGTAAGAGCCCTGAGTCGCGATGCTCAGGCACCCCCCCCTTTAACGTGCAAGTGGCCGACATGGAGAAGAAAGGATGCCGCAGACAGGCACCATGCAGTTAAGCGTGATAGGCAATGCATAGTTGGAAATAAACACGAGTGAGATACACGCCGCTGGCTCTGGCCCGAGCGGCTTGGGGATGATGCAGCCCGAGGGGTGCCCCCAACAAGGCAAACTAACGACCAAAAGGTAAAAGGGGATACATGCCGCAGGGACGGACCCACGCGGCCTAGGAGTGATGCAACCCTAGGAGGGCGCTCTCAGCTGGGAATGGAACTTGAAAGATGTCACCTGAGGATGTCGTCGGCGAAGTGGCGTTGGTGCAGCAGACCTGATGGGCTGCAGAAGCTAATCCTCATGAGCCCCCTGGCCCCGGGGCCTCGGGAGGCTCGGAGGCACTGGCGACTCCTCGCGAGCTGTCTTCATCTCCGCCAAGGCCGCGGAATGCCTATCTTCCTGAGCCTCCATGATGCCCCTCATGAGGCGCTGGTACACCGCAGCCATGCTCGGCAGGCCGTAAGGCATGCGAACATAGCTGTGGGGCGGACCCCCGCAGCGCCCCACTCGCGAAGGCCAGAGACGCTACGTCATGGCAATCTGATTGAGCCCTGGTACGTCGACGCAGACGCGCAGCCCACCATCCTCGCCTAGATGTGGGGCCACAGCTGGTGGGCAGCGGCAACCTCTCATGATCCTTGACTCCTGTAGTTCTTGAATGGCCTTGTTGACGAACTCCTGCTGGTCTGGCCTTCCTTGCACGGCTCCTTCCTGGGGGAAACGTGCCGCGAAGCATGCTTCCACATGGTGCCCAAGCGCCTCCCTCGTGACCCTGGCTAGGTCGGTGGCCCTCCAGGTGAGAGCCCCCAAGCCCTGCCTGAGGAGGGCGCCGGGCGTGCTTCCCTATGCGATGGATGGGGGGTCCCCCTGGGCAGACACGGGCCCTGAGGGGCCTGCCTCCTGAGGGGTCGAGCCTGACAATGTCTTCTTCTTCTTGGGGGTGGTCTCAAGAAGCCTCCTGCTTCCACGATCTGGGTCTTCTGGCGAGGCGGCCTGGTAGGCTCGCTCCAGGGAACACACTGCATCCTTCTCTTCACAGGGCACCGTGATGACGCCGCCATTTCCTGGCATCTTGAGGACGTTGTAGCCGTGGTGAGTCACAGCCATGAACTTGGCCAGCACTGGGTACCCGAGGATGGCGTTGTACGGCAGGCGGATGTGGGCGACGTCGAAGTCGATGAGCTCGGTGCGGTAGTTGTTGCGAGCCCCGAAGGTGATAGGGAGGCGGACCTGCCCGATCGGGACTGTGGAACCGTCGGTGATCCCGGAGAAAGGCTTGGTTGGCTGAAGCTGGTCATAGGGCACTTGGAGGTTGTTGTGTTTCCACGGACAGGACGTTGAGCCCCGCCCCACCATCGATGAGGGTCTTGGTGACCAGCACGTTGCTAATGACTGGGGAGCAGAGCATCGAGAGGACTCCGGCCGTGGCTGCGCACTTGAGCTGGTCTGCCGAGCTGAACGTGATGGCGCACGCCGACCACCTGAGGGGGCGCGTTGCTTCGAGCCTGGGGAGAACTGCATTCACTTCGCGGGCAAACTGCTTGAAGATACGTTGAGAGGCTGGGGCTTGAGCTCCGCCTAAGATGCAGGCGATTGCGCGCGGCTCTTGGAAGCCCCCAGCCCCCTCGTCTTGATGGCGGTCTTCGTTCCTCCTTGGCTGAGGCGGCAGCGGAGGTAGGCCTGCATTGCCGTGAGGGCGATCCTCACGAGGCTGGTCCCTCCAGTCTCCCTCGCGAGGCAGGTCCCGCCAGCGGTCCTCGCGACGCTGGTCGCGCCACCCCGGGCGCGGGCTGCGATCTTCCCAGCGTCCTGGGTTTCTTCCTCCTCCTCGGCCGTAGCCCCGGTCAGCACGGTCAGGGCGACGGCCGATCCTTCCTTCTCGCACGGCGCGGAGTTCTTGACATTCGTTGGTGTTGTGGGTGTGGAGGTCATGGTACACACAGTACCGGCTGCCTCTGGAGGGTTCGGGCAGATCCTTGCCCCGCTTTGTGTCTGGTTCCGTGGCGAGTACGGCAGCCCCCTTGCGCTTCTCATCCTTGGCCTTGGGCTTCTTCTCTTCTGGGTCCGCGGCAGGCAGCTCGAAGAGGGAGAGACGTCCCTCCTCAGCCCTGGCGCACTTGTTTGCCAAGTTGAACAGCTCCAGGGAGGTGCAGAGGTCTTTGTGCATCGCCAGCTCCTCCTTCATCTTGATGTCGCGCACGCCGTCGGAGAAGGCCGAGATGATGGCCTCCTCGGACACCTTGGGGATCTTGAGGCGCGCGCTGTTGAAGCGATGGATGTATTTTTGCAGGGTCTCTCCGGGTTGTTGCTTGATGCGGCGCATGTCGCTCATGGCGGGTGGCCGGTCGCGAGTACCTTGGAAGTTGGCGATGAAGCGGGCGCGCATCTGGTCCCAGGAGGAGATCGTGCCTGGAGCCAGATTCAGGAGCCAGGTTCGAGCTCCTTCCTTGAGCGCCATGGGGAACCAGTTTGCCATGACCTTTTCATCCCCGCCGGCAGCCTCGATGCCCAGCTCATAGAGCTGGAGGAACTCTGCAGGATCGGTTGTGCCGTCGTAACAAGGAGGCAGGTCAGGCTTGAACTTGTCGGGCCACGCGACGCTGCACAGCTCAGTGGTGTAGGCGTGGCAGCCCGCGGTGGCCACGAAAGGCTTCGGTTGGTGGAGAGCTTGGTCTTGAGGGTCACCACGCACTGCAGCTAGGAGCAGGGCGGGGTGTTGGCGCGCCGGAGTTGGAGCAGGGTCGCGGCGTGCCGGAGCAGGGAGCGCCCTGGCAGCCCCTTGCAGGCGAGGGACTTCTTGGCAGCTCCGTTCTTGCTGCGCTGGCGCCTAACGGAGCGGGTTCTGCCCATGGGCCAAGCGCCTTGGAGCCATGGCATCTTCTTGGAGGGGAGGCGGCTGGTGCGCCTTTGGAGCTTCGTTGCCCGCGCGGGGCGGAGTGTGGCGCAGAGGAACGGACGGCGCGGAAGAGCCCCCTGCGGCGCGGACAAGCTCGGCGACGCGGTCGAGCCACTCTTCGTAGACGTCGCTGACGGGGCGGTAGCGCAGGAGCTCGTTTGCCGCGAGGAGCGCAGCTCGAGCCTCCAAGGGTGCGTGGAGCGCGCGGGGCGAAGAACCGGCTGGAGCGAGTGATGGAGTAGCGGTGCGGCCGTCTTGCCGCACGGACGGATGCTGAGACTATGCCTGCTGCTCGCCCCCTGCCGGACCGGTGGCGGCGTTGACGGCGGGCGACGGGGAACGACGAGGACGCCCACCGACGGGGGCCGTCTGGGCGACGCGAGAAGCGATGGCGGCCCGGCGCTCGGCGCGGGCCCGATGAGCGTCGGACATGGATGCGTCGGTCGGAGGAGAACGGAGTGGCGGAGGACAGATTCCGGCGCACCCCTACCTGGCGCGCCAAATGTCGGATTTCGGGTTCCGGCAGACCCTTAAGGTTTAAACACTGGGGTGCGCGCGGAAATCACGCCCTCTACCTCCCCGTCTAACAAAGATCTAAACTACTAAAAGAATCGCACAAGAGACACAAGATTTATACTGGTTCGGGCCACCGTTGTGGTGTAATACCCTACTCCAGTGTGTGGCGGATGGATTGCCTCCTGGGGCTGGTGATGATGGACAGAACAAGGAAGAACAGCCTCGCGAGGGTCTGTTCTTGGCTGGGGTGATGAACTGCTGGGAGGAGTTCAGTCACCTTCTCTCTCTCTCTCTCTCTCTCTCTCTCTCTCTCTTGCTAGCCGAATCCACCAACTCTGCGGACCGAGCCGACCCACTACTCTGTGAACCTAACCCTTTCTACCAACTAATTGAACCGAACCCCTTGCTACGTGGGTGGCCGTCCCTATTTATAGGGGCCCTGGTCCTCTTCCCAAATATTGAGCGGGAAGGGAGGCAACAATGGCGGGCTAATTTGAAGGGGGACAACAAGTACTCTTATCCTGACTAAAGTTGGTCTTCGCCTGTGAAAGACTCTATGGTGACGCTGTGCTGGGCTCCATGGTGACCTTCGTCTCCTAGTCCGCTTGGTCCTGGTCTCGTTGCACCGAAATGGCAACCTTTGCCTGATGCCTCGGTACTCCGCGGCTGCGCTTGCCCCCTTTGCACCAAAGAGGAAAGAAGGACGCTGCGCGTGTTGGCGCCCGCCTGGCACCCTCGATCGTCATGGTTTGCGTCATGGGCACCTCGCGAGATGCCCCGCCTTGATATCTCCGTCTCCTCGCGAGCCAGCCTGAGGAGGCTGCGCCGTGTCGTCCGCCTCGCGAGGCTTGCCCCCTCGCGAGGGTCTTGAGTCTTGTGCTGATGAAGATGGGCCATGCTGGGCCTCCATTCGAGCCACGCCGCAGGCCGCAGGCAGGCAAGTCTGGGGACCCCCGTTCCCAGAACGCCGACAGATGGCTTTGCCACAAATACGATGTCAACTACATGATCATGCAAAGCAATATGACAATGATGAAGTGTGTCATAATAAACGGAACGGTGGAAAGTTGCATGGCAATATATCTCGGAATGGCTATGGAAATACCATAATAGGTAGGTATGGTGGCTATTTTGAGGAAGATATATGGTGGGTTTATGGTACCAGCGAAAGTTGCGCGGTACTAGAGAGGCTAGCAATGGTGGAAGGGTGAGAGTGCGTATAATCCATAGACTCAACATTAGTCATACATAACTCACATACTTATTGCAAAAATCTATTAGTTATCGAAACAAAGTACTATGCGCACGCTCCTAGGGGATAGATTGGTAGGAAAAGACCATCGCTCGTCCCGGACCGCCACTCATAATGAAGACAATCAATAAATAAATCGTGCTCCGACTTCATCACATAACGGTTCACCATACGTGCTTGCTACGGGAATCACAAAATTTAACACAAGTATCTCTCAAATTCACAACTACTCACTAGCATGACTCTAATATTACCATCCTCATATCTCAAAACAATTATCAAGTATCAAACTTCTCATAGTATTCAATGCACTTTATAAGAAAGTTTTTATTATATCCCTCTTGGATGCCCATCATATTAGGACTAAATTCATAACCAAAGCAAACTACCATGTTGTTTAGGACTTGCAAAATAACATAAGTGAAGCACGAGAGTTCATCTATTTCTTCAAAATAAAACCACCGCCGTGCTCTAAAAAGATATAAGTGAGGCACTAGAGCAAATGACAAACTACTTCGAAAGATATAAGCGAAGCTCAATGAGTAGTCGAATAATTATGCAACTATGTGAAGACTCTCTAACATTTAAGAATTTCAGATCTTGGTATTTTATTCAAACAACAAGCAAAACTAAATAAAATAAAATGACGCTCCAAGCAAAACACATATCATGTGGTAAATAAAAATATAGCTCCAAGTAAAGTTACCGATGAATGAAGACGAAAGAGGGGATGCCTTCTAGGGCATCCCCAAGCTTAGGCTTTTGGTTGTCCTTGAACATTACCTTGGATTGCCTTGGGCATCCCCAAGCTTAGGATCTTTCCACTCCTTATTCCATAGTCCATCGTATCTTTACCCAAAACATGAAAACATCACAACACAAAACTTAACAGAAAACTCGTAAGCTCAGTTAGTATAAGAAAATAAATCATCACTTAGGTACTGTTGTGAAATCATTATAAATTCATATTGGTGTAATATCTACTGTATTACAACTTCTATATGGTTCTTACCCTCCGATACTACTCATAGATTCATCAAAATAAGCAAACAACACATAGAAAACAGAATCTGTCAAAAACAGAACAGTCTGTAGTAATCTGGATCAAACGTATACTTATGTAACTCATAAAATTCTAAAATAAATTTCTGGACGTGAGGAATTTATCTATTAATCATATGAAAAAATAATTAACTAAATATCACTCTCCAATAAAAAATGGCAGCAATTCTCGTGAGCGCTAAAGTTTCTGTTTTTACAGCAAGATCAACAAGACTTTCCCCAAGTCTTCCCAATGGTTCTACTTGGCGCAAACACTAATTAAAACATAAAAAATCAATAATAACAGAGGCTAGATAAATTATTTATTACTAAACAGGAGCAAAAATCAAGGAACAAAAATAAAGTTGGGTTGCCTCCCAACAAGCGCTATCGTTTAACGCCCCTAGCTAGGCATGATGATTTCAATGATGCTCACATAAAAGATAAGGATTGAAAGATAAAGAGAGCATCATGAAGAATATGACTAGCACATTTAAGTATAACCCACTTCCTATGCATAGGGATTTTTTGAGCAAACAACTTGTGGAACAAGAATCAACTTGCATAGGAAGGTAAACCAAGCATAACTTTAAGATTTTAAGCACATAGAGAGGAAACTTGATATTATTGCAACTCCTACAAGCATATGTTCCTCCCGCATAATAATTTTCAGTAGCATCATGAATGAATTCAACAATATAACTATCACGTAAAACATTATTTTCATGATCTACAAGCATAGAAAATTTACTACTCTCTACATAAGAAAAATTCTTCTCAATCGGAATAGTGGGAGTATCATAAGAGACTCGAATACTATAAATTGTTTCCATATTAAAAGAGTAATGTTCAGAAAAAGGGTAAACATAATCATGACAAGTTTTATAAATATAATCATCACTACTTTTATAGCATATGTATCATCACAGTAATTATCATAAGTAGCAACTTTGTTCTCATCATAATCGATTGAAACCTCTTCCAAGATAGTGGAATCATCACTAAATAAAGTCATGACCTCTCAAAATCCACTTTCATAATTATCATAATAAGATTCAACATCCTCCAAAATAGTGGGATCATTACTTCCTAAAGTTGACACTCTTCCAAACCCACTTTCATCAATATAATCATCATAAGTAGGAGGCATACTATCATCATTATAAATTTTCATATCAAAACTTGGGAGACTAAAAATATCATATTCATTAAACATAGCATCCCCAAGATTGGGACAAAAATTAATTGCAGCAAATATATTCTCAAAAATGTCATTCTCATCAAACATAGCATCCCCAAGCTTCGGCCTTTTCATATCATAAGCATAATCACTCTCATAATCAATAGTATGGATAGCACCAATAGTATAGCAATTATCATATTCTTCCAAGCAAGTGCCACAAAGATTTTCAAGATCATAAGAAGTATCATTATCTTCCCAATCATAATCATCACAACAAGCAATAGGCATAACAAGATTATCATCAAGTGCATCATCTTCCACAATTATATTTTCATGAGGCACAACAGTAATAGGAGCAGCATTATTTGGGAGAGATATCTTTTTTACCTCTCTTCCTTTTTCTTTTCTTCTTCTTCGCCACATCATGTGTGGGTTCAATCTCTTTTTGGAGCTCCTTATTAATGAGATTGGTTGAATAGGAGGCTCCTCCTCGTTACCTGATTCATCATAAGAAATAATAGGAGGGTATTGGGAAGCCTCTTCCCTTTTATTAGTATTCTCTTCATCTTCTATTTGTTTTCTTTTCTTTATGTAGTTGGCAATATAAGGATTTTCAATACAATTCACCGCACAATACATATAAATTTCCTCAAGATCAAAGCCAAGAGGTTTATCACGGGCAAATACTGGAAGATAGTTAGTTATACGTTTCATTTCTTTGTAACCCATAAGCAAAATAAGTTCATTATGATGTGCAAGAGAAATCAAGTGATCACAATTTTTGGAAACGATTAGATCATGAAACAATTTGCATTGGATGATTAAATGATTATGTTCATTGCAAAGCTCACAAGTATGGCTAAGAAAATTTAAATTTTCAGCATAAACATCTAGCCTTTCTTGCAACAATTTACTTTCTAAGTACTTATGCCTCTTGCAATATCTATCTTCCCTATTTGGTGTGTACTTGCAAACCCAATGCACTCCACAAAAATTGACATGTTTATAGGAGACATTTTCATCATAACTAGTGCAATCATCATTACTACTATGGATATTCAAGGAGTTCATACTAACAACATTGCAATCATGCTCATCATTTAAAGATTTAGTGCCAAACATTTTAATGCATTCTTCTTCTAACACTTTGGCACAATTTTGCTTTCCATCATACTCACGAAAGATATTAAAAAGATGAAGCGTATGAGGCAAACTTAATTCCATTTTTTTGTAATTTTCTTTTATAAACTAAACTCGTGATAAAACACGAAACTAAAAGACTCGATTGCAAGATCTAAAGATATACCTTCAAGCGCTAACCTTCTCGGCAACGGCGCCAAAAAAAGAGCTTGATGTCTACTACACAACCTTCTTCTTGTAGACGTTGTTGGGCCTCCAAGTGCAGTGGTTTGTAGGATAGTAGCAAATTTCCCTCAAGTGGATGACCTAAGGTTTATCAATCTGTAGGAGGCGTAGGATGAAGATGGTCTCTATCAAGTAACCCTGCAACCAAATAACAAAGAGTCTCTTGTGTCCCCAACACACTCAATACAATGGTAAATTGTATAGGTGCACTAGTTCGACGAAGAGATGGTGATACAAGTGGTATATGGATAGTAGATAATGGTTTTTGTAATCTGAAAATATAAAAACAGCAAGGTAACTAATGATAAAAGTGAGCACAAACGGTATTGCAATGCTAGGAAACAAGGCCTAGGGTTAATACTTTCGCTAGTGCAAGTTCTCTCAATAATAATAACATAATTGGTCACATAACTATCCCTCAACATGCAACAAAGAGTCACTCCAAAGTCACTAATAGCAGAGAACAAACAAAGAGATTATGGTAGGGTATGAAACCACCTCAAAGTTATTCTTTCCAATCAATCCGTTGGGCTATTCCTATAAGTGTCACAAACAGCCCTAGAGTTCATACTAAAATAACACCTTAAGACACAAGTCAACCAAAACCCTAATGTCACCTAGATACTCCAATGTCACCTCAAGTATCCGTGGGTATGATTATACGATATGCATCACACAATCTCAGATTCATCTTTTCAAACCAACACAAAGTACTTCAAACAGTGCCCCAAAGTTTCTACTGGAGAGTCAAGACGAAAACATGTGCCAACCCCTATGCATAGGTTCATGGGCGGAACCCGCAAGTTGATCACCAAAACATACATCAAGTGGATCAATAGAATACCCCATTGTCACCACAGGTATCCCACGCAAGACATACATCGAGTGTTCTGAAATCCTTAAAGACTCAATCCGATAATATAACTTCAAACGGAAAACTCAATCCATTACAAGACAATATAGGGGGGAGAAACATCATAGGATCCAACTATAATAGCAAAGCTCGCGATACATCAAGATCGTACCACCTCGAGAACATGAGAAAGAGAGAGATCAAACACATAGCTATTGGTACATACCCTCAGCCCCGAGGGAGAACTACTTCCTCCTCATCATGGAGAGCACCGGGATGATGAAGATGGCCACCGGTGAGGGATTCCCCCTCCGGCAGGGTGCTGAAACGGGTCTAGATTGGTTTTCGGTGGCTACGGAGGCTTCTGGCGGCGGAACTCCCGATCTATTCTGTTCCCCGAAGTTTTTAGGGTATATGGGTATATATAGGAGGAAGAAGTACGTCGGTGGACTTCCGGGCTGTCCACGAGGCAGGGGGGCGCGCCCAGGGGGGTGGGCGCGCCCCACCCTCGTGGGCAGCCCGTGACTCTCCTGGTCCATCTCCGATACTCCGCGAGCTTCTTCTGCTCCAATATAAGTTTCGTGAAGTTTCAGGTCAATTGGACTCCGTTTGATTTTCCTTTTCTATGATACTCTAAAACAAGGAAAAAACAGAAACTGGCACTGGCACTGGGCTCTAGGTTAATAGGTTAGTCCCAAAAATCATATAAAATAGCATATAAATGCATATAAAACATCCAAGGTTGATAATATAATAGCATGGAACAATCAAAAATTATAGATACGTTGGAGACGTATCAGGCAGCGATGACGCCCGTACCGGCGTGGAGCAACTCGCCATTCCTCATCGAGCTGAACTGGAGCAGCGAGTTGCTGAACCACGCACCAGCTTGGGGCGGCAACTAGCTCTAGCGGGCCGAGCAAGGTTGGTGAAGCACCGAGTGGCCTCGCTCGTATCCAGAGGGCTTGGTGGGCCACCCAGCTGGGTAGTATGCCGGAGAACGGCTCCTCGGAAGCCATTGGAAGAGTGGAGAAAATGGTGAAGGGGGAGATGGGGGAGCGGCGGAGGGGTGCGATTCTTGTCCGATGTCTTTCTGGCCTTATTTAAATGGAGGGCGGACGGTAGGAGCTTGGCCGGCGTCTGGCCTCAATTAAAATGAGGGCAGACGGGAGGAGTTCGGCCGACGTTGCATTTAATTCTGGCCCGCTCATGAGCGGACGTGTGGCCGGAGTAGCTTTCTCGGTTTGCATGCGGGTTTCACGGAGGTGTTTGATTGAGGCGAGGAGGTGTGTTCAGTCGGGCATGCAGTGGGCGGTGCAGTACTATTTGATTTGACAACTACTAGTAAACCAGGGCAGTTCCCGATATGGCTTTAATGCAGATGAGGGAGAGGGTAGTGATTCCCGAAATGTTGAACAACCAATGATGCATCCTCCTTCAATTAGCATCCTGAATGCATGAGGGAAGTAATGGGAGGAGGACGGGGAAAAGAGGTAGCACGATGTGAATGCAACGCAGTTTGCACTCATATAAGGCGCCCCTCCATTCCAATGCATCTACCACACCATAATGACCTGAGCACCTACACTAAGCGCAAAAGTGCTCACTCGAGACCCATGGCGGCGATGCGCGCGAGCGGCCAGCAGCTGTGCCAGATGGTCCAAGACGTCGGCCTGCGGCATGGCACCAAGGATAGTCTCCAGACACTGTTGGCAACCAGTTGGTTCATGGCCATCGTCGACGCCAGCTACGACTCTCAGTTGGACCAGATGACCGTTGCCACCATCAACAAGTTCACCGTCGTCAAGAACCTCATAGACGACATCGTCGTACTCCTCCAGCCCACGCGCCCGGGCTCCTCATTGCCTGCCGCCCTAATCGGCCTCCATGGCAAGAACCTCTTTCAAGCACTGGTGGCCCTGCGACTGCCCGCTGACGCAACGAAGAATGTCCAGGAGGTCGCGCTCGCCGTGAGGCGCCTTGCCCTACAAGAATTCGTCGACCTACACATCCATGTGTACGAGAAAGTCGTGTACATAGGTATCTACAAGGACGGTGAGGACGCTGTGACATTGGCCTTCGTCAATCGGCTGGAATCATTGGACGCCTTTGTGTAGAAGCACCTTGACCTCGCCACAAAAGCCACCATTCCTAAGCTGCCGGTCGGTGGCCCAGCGCACAGAGTCGAGGAGGAGGAGGTCGTATGTTGATGGGTGCATATTTCTTCTTGCCTCCTCTAACCACCACTATGATCGCATCATCGTGGCCTTAAGTCTTATTGCGCTATTGCATTCTCATTCCAGTTAATACAGACATGTGCGATCACTTTGCTCACATTTGGGGGCAATTATATGCGTCACTGTAACTAGTACTTCATCCGTCAATTTAAAAGTTGTGCTTAACTTTTCCATCAACTTCGTGCAATGCACAGGCATCTTGCTAGAAACACTACAACATGTCGAACCGCATGTGATCAAACAGACGATGCGCCAACCTAGCTACTACCCTGCTGCTACCTCTTGAGCATGCGTTGGTTTTCCCTTGAAGAGGAAAGGGTGATGTAGCAAAGTAGAGTAAGTATTTCCCTCCGTTTTTAAGAACCAAGGTATCGATCCAGTAGGAGACTACACACAAGTCCTTCGTACCTGCCCAAACAATCAAGAACCTCGCAACCAATGCGATAAAGGGGTCGTCAGTCCCTTCACGGCCACTTGCAAAAGTGAGATATGATAAAGATAATAAGATAAATATTTTTGGTATTTTTGTTGTATAGATTGAAAAGTAAAGATTGCAAAATAAAAGGCGACGGAAATGGCTAGTTGTCGGGAGAATAATATAATGGAGAATAGACCCGGGGGCCATAGGTTTCACTAGTGG
Source organism: Triticum monococcum (assembly GCA_034509565.1). Taxonomy (NCBI): domain Eukaryota; kingdom Viridiplantae; phylum Streptophyta; class Magnoliopsida; order Poales; family Poaceae; genus Triticum; species Triticum monococcum. Next base: position 354,711,580 of record CM067845.1, on the reverse strand, counting down.
CTTCTCTCAAGATAGCATATTCTACAGTGGGTGAACAAATTACTGTCGAGCAATTGATAGAAAAGTGCATAGTTACGAGAATATCTAGGCATGATCATGTACATAGGCATCACATCCATGACAAGTAGACCGAAACTATTCTTCATCTACTACTATTACTCCACACATCGACCACTATCCAGCATGCATCTAGAGTATTAAGTTTATAAGAACAGAGTAACACATTAGGCAAGATGACATGATGTAGAGGGATAAACTCAAGGAATATGATATAAATCCCATCTTTTTATCCTCAATGGAAACAATACAATACGTGCCTTGCTGCCCCTACTATCACTGGGAAAGGACACCGCAAGATTGAACCCAAAGCTAAGCACTTCTCCCATTGCAAGAAAGATCAATCTAGTAGGCCAAACCAAACTGATAATTCGAAGAGACTTGCAAAGATATTTAAATCATGCATAAAAGAATTCATAGAAGAACCAAATATTGTTCATAGATAATCTTGATCATAAACCCACAATTCATCGGATCTCGACAAACACACCGCAAAAAGAATTACATCGAATAGATCTCCAAGAGAATCGAGGAGAACTTTGTATTGAGATCCAAAGAGAGAGAAGAAGCCATCTAGCTAATAACTATGGACCCGAAGGTCTGTGGTAAACTACTCACACATCATCGGAGAGGCTCTGGTGTTGAAGTAAAAGCCCTCCGTGATCGATTCCCCCTCCGGCAGAGTGCCGAAAAAGGCCCCAAGATGGGATCTCACGGGTACAGAAAGTTGCGGCGGTGGAAATAGGGTTTCGTCGTGCTCCTAGATATTTTCAGAGTATATGAGTATATATAGGTGAAAGAAGTAGGTCGCTGGAGCTGCGAGGGGCCCACGAGGGTGGGGGTGCGCCCACCCCCTAGGGCACGCCCTCCTGCCTCATGGCTTCCTCGCTGCTTCCTTAACGTCCACTCTAAGTCTCATGGATTGCGTTTGTTCAAAAAACGATCCTCACGAAAGTTTTATTCCATTTGATATTCCTTTTCTGCGAAAACACTGAAATAAAAAAATAGCAATTTGCACTAGGCCTTCGGTTAATAGGTTAGTCCCAAAAATAATAAAAAGTTCATAATAAAGCCCATTAGACATCCAAAATAGATAATATAATAGCATGGAACAATAAAAAATTATAGATACGTTGGAGATGTATCAAGCATCCCCAAGCTTAATTCCTGCTCGTCCTTGGGTAGGTAAATGGTAAAAACAGAATTTTTGATGTGGAATACTTCCTAACATAATTTTCAAACTAATTCTCATTATTGTGGCATGAATGTTCAGATCCGAAAGATTCAAGATAAAATTTTAATATTGACATAAAAATAATAATATTTCAAGCATACTAACTAAGCAATTATGTCTTCTCAAAATAACATGGCCAAACAAAGTTATCCCTACAAAATCATATAGTCTGGCTATGCTCTATCTTCACCACAAAAAATATTTAAATCATGCACAACCCCGATGACAAGCCAAGCAATTGTCTCATACTTTTGACGTTCTCAAACTTCTTCAATCTTCACGCAATACATGAGCGTGAGCCATGGATATATTACTATAGGTGGAATAGAATGGTGGTTGTGGAGAAGACAAAAAGGAGAAGATAGTCTCACATCAACTAGACGTATCAACGGGCTATGGAGATGTGCATCAATAGATATCAATGTGAGTGAGTAGGGATTGCCATGCAACGGATGCACTAGAGCTATAAGTGTATGAAAGCTCAAAAAGAAACTAATGGTTGTGCATCCAACTTGCTTGCTCACGAAGATCTAGGGCATTTTGAGGAAGCCCATCTATGGAACATACAATCCAAGTTCTATAATGAAAAATTGTCACTAGTATATGAAAGTGACAACATAGGAGACTCTCTATCATGAATATCATCGTGCTACTTTGAAGCACAAGTGTGGTAAAAGGATAGTAGCATTGCCCCTTCTCTCTTTTTCTCTCTTTTTTTATTTGGGACTTTTCTCCCCTTTTTATCGCCTCTTTTTTTCGTCCGGAGTCTCATCCCACTTGTGGGGGAATCGTAGTCTCCATGATCCTTTCCTCACTAGGACAATGCTCTAATAATGATGAACATCACACTTTTATTTACTTACAACTCAAAAATTATAACTTGATACTAGAACAAAAATATAACTCTATGTGAATGCCTCTGGTGGTGTACCGAGATATGTGATGAATCAAGAGTGACATGTCTGAAAGAATTATGAATGGTGGCTTTGTCACAAATACGATGTCAACTACATGATCATGCAAAGCAATATGACAATGATGAAGTGTTTCATAATAAACGGAACGGTGGAAAGCTGCATGGCAATATATCTCGGAATGGCTATGGAAATGCCATAATTGGTAGGTATGGTGGCTGTTTTGAGGAAGATATATGGTGGGTTTATGGTACCGGCGAAAGTTGCGTGGTACTAGAGAGGCTGGCAATGGTGGAAGGGTGAGAGTGCGTATAATCCATGGTCTCAACATTAGTCATAAAGAACTCACATACTTATTGCAAAAATCTATTAGTTATCGAAACAAAGTACTACGCGCATGCTCCTAGGGGGATAGATTGGTAGGAAAAGACCATCGCTCGTCCCCGACCGCCACTCATAAGGAAGACAATCAATAAATAAATCATGCTCCAACTTCATCACATAATGGTTCACCATACATGCATGCTATGGGAATCACAAACTTTAACACAAGTATCTCTCAAATTCACAACTACTCAACTAGCATGACTCTAATATTACCATCTTCATATCTCAAAACAATCATCAAGTATCAAACTTCTCATAGTATTCAATGCACTTTATATGAAAGTTTTTATAATTTTATAGCCAAAGAAAATTACCATGCTATTCTAAAAGACTCTAAAAATGATATAAGTGAAGCATGAGAGATCAATAATTTCTATAAAATAAAACCACCAGTGTGCTCTTAAAAAGATATAAGTGAAGCACTAGAGCAAAATTATCTAGCTCAAAAGATATAAGTGAAGCACATAGAGTATTCTAATAAATTCCGATTCATGTGTGTCTCTCCAAAAGGTGTGTACATCAAGGATGATTGTGGTAAACTAAAAAGCAAAGACTCAAATCATATAAGACGCTCCAAGCAAAACACATATCATGTGGTGAATAAAAATATAGCCTCAAGTAAAGTTACCAATGGACGAAGACGAAAGAGGGGATGCCTTCCGGGGCATCCCCAAGCATAGGATTTTGGTTGTCCTTGAATTTTACCTTGGGGTGCCATGGGGATCCCCAAGCTTAGGCTCTTGCCACTCCTTATTCCAAAATCCATCAAATCTTTACCCAAGACTTGAAAACTTCACAACACAAAACTTAACAGAAAATCTCATGAGCTCCGTTAGTATAAGAAAACAAACCGCCACTTCAAGGTACTGTAATGAACTCATTCTTTATTTATATTGGTGTTAAACCTACTGTATTCCAACTTCTCTATGGTTCATACCCCCCGATACTAGCCATAGATTCATCAAAATAAGCAAACAACACACGAAAAACAGAACCTATCAAAAACAGAACAGTCTGTAGCAATCTGTAGGTTTTGAAAACTTCTCTAACTCCAAAAATTCTACCAAATTAGGAAGACCAAAATAATTTGTATATTGATATACTGCAGTTGGAATCAGTATTTTATCGCTCTCTGGTTAAAACTTAAAATTATTCTCGTGAGTGCATACTTTCTGTTTGTTTCAGCAAGATCAAACAACAATCATCCAAGAAGATCCTAAAGGCTTTACTTTCCACAAACACTAATTAAAACATAAAAAACGCAATCATAACAGAGGATAGATGATTTATTTATTACTAAACAGGAACAAAAAACAAGAAACAAAAATAAAATTGGGTTGCCTCCCAACAAACGCTATCGTTTAACGCCCCTAGCTCGGCATAAAAACAAGAATAGATCTTGGTATTATCATCTTTGGTATGCAATCCATAAGTGGCTCTCATAATAGATTCATAAGGTAATTTAATTTTCTTCCTAGGAAAGTGTTCCATGCCCTTCCTTAATGGAAATTGGAATCTAATATTTCCTTCTTTCATATCAATAATTGCACCAATCATTCTAAGGAAAGGTCTACCAAGAATAATAGGACAAGTAGGATGGCAATCTATATCAAGAACAATGAAATCTACATGCACATAATTCCTATTTGCAACAATAAGAACATCATTAATTCTTCCCATAGGTTTCTTAATGGTGGAATCCGCAAGATGCAACTTTAAAGAACAATCATCAAATTCACGGAAACCTAACACATCACACAAAGTTTTTGGAATCGTGGAAACACTAGCACCCAAATCACATAAAGCATAACACTCATGATCATTAATCTTAATTTTAATAGTAGGTTCCCACTCATCATAAATTTTTCTAGGGATAGAGACTTCTAATTCAAGTTTCTCTTCATAATATTGCATTAAAGCATCAACAATATGTTTGGTAAAAGCTTTATTTTGACTATAAGCATGAGGAGAATTTAACGCGGATTGCAACAAGGAAACACAATCTATTAAGAGAACAATTATCATAATTAAATTGCTTGAAATCCAAAATAGTGGGTTCATTGCTATGTAAAGTTTTGACCTCTTAGATCCCACTTTTACCAATTTTTGCATCAAGATCTAAAAACTCTGAATCATTGGGACGCCCTTTAACTAAAGTTGACTCATCTCCAGTCCCATCTTTATCAAGATTCATATTGGAAAACAAAGACTTAATAGGGGAAACATCAATCACTTTTAGATCTTCATCATTATTATCATCGAAACTAGAAGAACATGCTTTTACAAAGCAATCCTTTTTAGCACGCATCCTAGCGGTTCTTTCTTTGCACTCATCAATGGAAACGCTCATGGCTTTGAGAGACTCGATGATATCATGCTTAGGTGGAATAGATCCAAGTTTTCGAGGGTAGAGTATTCAACCCAAATTTATTGATTCGACACAAGGGGATCCAAAGAATATTCTCAAGTATTAGCAGCTGAGTTGTCAATTCAACCACACCTGGAAACTTAATATTTGCAGCAAGTGTTTAGTAGCAAAGTAATACGATAGTAGTGGTAACGGTAGCAAAAGTAATATTTTTGGTATTTTGTAGTGATGATAACAATAGCAACGGAAAAGTAAATAAGCGAAGAACAATATATGGAAAGCTCGTAGGCATTGGATCGGTGATGGAGAATTATGCCGGATGTGGTTCATCATGTAACAGTCATAACATAGGGTGACACAAAACTAGCTCCAATTCATCAATGTAATGTAGCCATTTATTCCGAATATAGTCATACGTGCTTATGGAAAAGAACTTGCATGACATCTTTTGTCCTACCCTCCCGTGGTAGCGGGGTCCTAGCGGAAACTAAGGGATATTAAGGCCTCCTTTTAATAGAGTACCGAACCAAAGCATTAACACATAGTGCATACATGAAGTCCTCAAACTAAGGTCATCACCGGGAGTGGTCCCGATTATTGTCACTTCGGGGTTGACGGATCATAACACATAGTAGGTGACTATAGACTTGCAAGATAGGATCAAGAACTCACATATATTCATGAAAACATAATAGGTTCAGATCTGAAATCATGGCACTCGGGCCCTAGTGACAAGGATTAAGCATAGAAAAGTCATAGCAACATCAATCTCAGAACATAGTGGATACTAGGGATCAAACCCTAACAAAACTAACTTGATTACATGATAAATCTCATCCAACCCATCACCGTCCAGCAAGCCTACGATGGAATTACTCACGCGCGGCGGTGAGCATCATGAAATTGGTGATGGAGGATGGTTGATGATGACGACGGCGATGGATTCCCCTCTCCGGAGCCCTGAACGGACTCCAGATCAGCCCTCCCAAGAGAGTTTAGGGCTTGGTGGCAGCTCCGTATCGTAAAACGTGATGAATCTTTCTCCCTGATTTTTTCTCCCTGAACACGAATATATGGAGTTGCAGTTTAGGTCGGTGGAGCTCCAGGGGGCCCACGAGGAAGGGGGCACGCCCAGGGGGGCAGGAGCGCCCCCCCACCCTCGTGGTTAGGGTGTGGGCCACTTGGCCTTGATTCTTTGCTAGTATTTTTTATTATTTCCAAAAATAATCTCCGTGGAGTTTCAGGTCATTCCGAGAACTTTTGTTTCTACACATAAATAACACCATGGCACTTCTGCTGAAAACAACGTCAGTCCGGGTTAGTTCCATTCAAATCATTCAAGTTAGAGTCCAAAACAAGGGCAAAAGTGTTTTGAAAAGTAGATACGACGGAGACGTATCAACTCCCCCAAGCTTAAACCTTTGCTTGTCCTCAAGCATTTCAGTTGACAAACTGAAAGTGATAAAGAAAAACTTTTACAAGCTCAGCTTGCTCTTGTTGTTGTAAATATGTAAATCCAGCATTCATGTTTTCAGCAAGGATTATGAACTAACCACATTCACAATAACACTTAGGTCTCATGTTCACTCATATCAATGGCATAATCAACTAGCGAGCAATAATAATAAATCTCGCTAGCCCTTTCTGAGACCGCAAAACATAAACGCAGACCACCTTTAAAGATCAAGGACTGACTAGACATTGTAATTCATGGTAAAAGAGATCTAGTCAAGTCATACTCAATGTAAACTAATAGTAATGAATGCAAATGATAGCGGTGCTCTCCAACTGGTGCTTTTTAATAAGAGGATGATGACTCAACATAAAAGTAAACAGATATGCCCTTCGCAGAGGGAAGCGGGGATTTGTAGAGGTGCTAGAGCTCGGTTTTGAAATAGAGATAAATAATATTTTGAGCGGCATACTTTCATTGCCAACATAACAACCAAGAGATGGTGATATCTTCCATGCTACACACATTATAGGCGATTCCCAAACAAAATGGTAAAGTTTATACTCCCCCTCCACCAACAAGCATCAATCCATGGCTTGCTTGAAACAACGAGTGCCTCCAACTAACAACAGTCCTAGGGGAGTTTTGTTTGCAATTATTTTGATTTGATTTGCATAAAGCATGGGACTGGGCATCCCGGTGACCAGCCATTTTCTCGTGAGTGAGGAGCGGAGTCCACTCCTCTTGAGAATAACCCGCCTAACATGGAAGATGCGGACAGCCCTAGTTGATACATGAGCTATTCGACCATACAAAACAGAATGTTTATTTGAAGGTTTAGAGTTTGGCACATACAAATTTACTTGGAACGGGAGGTAGATACCGTATATAGGTAGGTATGGTGGACTCATATGGAATAACTTTGGGGTTTATGGGATTGGATGCACAAGCAGTATTCCCGCTTAGTACAGGTGAAGGCTAGAAAAAGACTGGGAAGCGACCAGCTAGAGAGCGACAACAATCATGAATATGCATTAAAATTAATCAACACCGAATGAAAGCATGAGTAGGATATAATGCACCATGAACATAAATATCGTAGAGGCTATGTTGATTTTGTTTCAACTACATGCGTGAACATGTGCCAAGTCAAGCCACTCAAATCGTTCAAAAGAGGATACCACCCTATCATACCACATCACAACCATTTTAATAGCATGTTGGCACGCAAGGTAAACCATTATAAGCTCCTAGCTAATTAAGAATTGCATAAGAAACTATAATCTCTAATTGTCATTGCAAACATGTTTATTCATAATAGGCTGAATCAAGAACGATGAACTAATCATATTTACAAAAACAAGAGAGGTCGAGTTCATACCAGCTTCTCCCATCTCAATCAGTCCATCATATATCGTCATAATTGCCTTTCACTTGCATGACCGAATGATGTGAATAAATATAGCAGTGCACGTGCATTGGACTAAGCTAGAATCTGCAAGCATTCGATAAGCAGGAGAAGACAAGGCAATATGGACTCTTGGTTAAATCAACAATAATGCATATAGGAGCCACTTTAACAATTTAATTATGGTCTTCTCCTATCGACCCCCAAAGAAAAGAAAAGAAATAAAACTATTTAAACAGGAAAGCTCCCAACAAGCAAAAGAAGAACAGGAAATCTTTTACTGTATTCTTTTTAATTAATACTACAAGCATGGAAATTAAAACTAGCTAAAAGCTACAACTAATTTTTTTTCTTAAGGTTTATTAAACACACAAAAAGAAGACATAAAAAATAAATAAACTAGCATGGATATTATAATGAAAAAGTATGAGCACCGACATCTAGCAATGAGTGTGTGAACATGAATGTAATGTCGGTGAGAAATACGTACTCCCCCAAGCTTAGGCTTTTGGCCTAAGTGGGTTTATTGCCACGGATGGCATGGCGGATATCCAAAGTTGTAGTTGGGGTCATACTGAGATGCAGTAGTGTAACGCCCCGAGACCGTTGCGCCAGGTGTCTTCCAGTTATTTGCTGTTGTTGCCTTGTCATTTGTTTGTGTGTCATGCATTTCATATCATGTCATCATGTGCATCGCATTCGCATACGTGTTCGTCTCATGCATCCGAGCATTTTCCCCATTGTCCGTTTTGCAATCCGGCACTCCTATGTCCTCCGGCGCCCTCCTTTTGCCTCTTTTCGTGAGCGGGTGTTAAACGTTCTCGGAATGGACCGAGATTTACCAAGCGGCCTTGTAACACTACCGGTAGACCGCCTGTCATGTTTCATGCCATTTGGAGTCCGTTTGATACTCCAACGGTTAACCGGGGAACCAAAAAGACCTCGTGTGTGCTGCAGCCCAACACCCATCCAAAGTGGCCCGATAACCCATCCAAACCCCCTCCATCCTCTCGGTCGTTCAATCACGATCGCGTGGCCGAAGACCGCTCCTCATTTGGACTCTCCTAGCTCCCTCTACCTATATATATGTGCCTCCCCCCGAAAATTCGCGGACGAAACCCTAACCTCCTCTTCCTCCGCGCGTCCGGACGCGTCCACGCCGTGCCACGTTGCACTCCACCTCGCCTGCCGCCGCCGGCCCGCCCGGGCCCAAGGTCGGCGCGTGCATCACCGCCGCCTGCTCCACCGCCTTCGCCGCTCCCCGCCGGAGATCTCCACCTCGCCGCCCCGGGCCGAACCGGGCCGCGCCCCTCCGCGCCGCCGCCCGCCCTCACCGCCGCGCTGCCCGCCTTCGCCTCCGGCCATCGCCGCCAACGCGCCCCGCCGCCTACAGCTCGCCCGGCCGCCGCGGCTTCACCGCTCTGCCGCTGCCTCGAGTGCACCGCGCCGCCGCCCTCTTCGGCTTCGCCCTCACCGGCGCGCCGCACCTCGTCCGGGCTGCTCCGGCGAGCGACCCGACCTCGCCGGCGTCAACCTCCCTCCTCCGGTGCCTCCCCGCAGCTCCGACCGCCTCCTTCTCCGTCTCTGGCGAGATTCCGGCCAGATCCGGATTGGGACCAGATCCACCGTTCCCCGATCCAAACGTCTTCGCCCGTCCCCGCACCGCTTCGTCCCGGAACCTCCTCGTCTAGTTTTCGCGGGGTAAAATTCCACTAAGTCCCATATCTGTGACATTTTCTAGCCCTGTTCATCATGCCATAACTTCTCGTGTGATGCTCCGTTTTGAGCGTGCGATATATCAAAATGTTCATCATGATGTACTCTTAATTTTGTTCCATTACACCATGCTTGTTTGAGTCCATCTTGATTCCCAAATCGTTGATGCAAGAGTGCTATAAAATGTTAGTTCCTGATTCTTATCAGATTATGAGCTTTTGTCATTTTTTCCATGATTATTGTGTGCTGCATATGGGAATGAGCTCTACACTGGTTTTGTTAAATACCATGCCATCTTTAGAGGGGTGTATGCCATGTATTTTTGTGATTAATGTGGTGACTAGCACAAGCATGCAAAGTAGCTCTCGTGATATTGCTGTTTTCAGGGACTTAGAATTTCACTAAGTCTTTGTCTGCTATTATTTTTATGCCATGTATTCATGTTGCTATAGAGTGATCAATGCTTCTTTTGAGTATGTTCAGTAAGGATGATTTGGACATATGGTTGTGCTCTATCCATCCATGTCCCTATTTGAATTTATTGAGTGACCTAGCATGACTCAATCTTGCTCTACTTTTGCTATAAAATGTTCCTGGCAGATTGTTTATGTGTTAATCAATTTTGCCAAGGTTGTTGTAGTTGATCCATGCATGATATGAGATCGTTCTTGCCATGTTTAGCTTCTTTAACATGTCTTCTTGCTGGTAGTATGCTTAGTTTGTCATGCAATTCCTTGTGTTGAGTGCATCGAGCTCGCAAACATGCCTTCATAATTCTATTTTTGCCGTGTCCAGTTTTCTGCTAAGTCTGAATCTGTTAACGAAACTTGCTATGTTTACATGGGTGCCATCATATTTTCTGTGTCCTTTTGGCTTATTGTCAGTAAGGGACTTTTGTTATATGATTTGAGTAGATTCATGCCATGCCTTGTATTGCTATGATATGACCCTATAGCATGTTGTTATCTTGCTCTAAACATTGCTTCCTAATGTTAATTCCTGACATGTTAGTATTTTCACTAAGTCTGTGAAGCTGCTATCTTTTGCTCTTTTGCCATGCTTGTTTGAACCTGCTCTTGTGTGATTTAACCGTAGCTCAGTGTTCATCTTTTGTCAAGCATCTTGAGTAGATCACTGCCATGTGCCTTGTTGCTATGTTAGAGTGCACTAGCTTATTTTCTTGTTGCATTTTAGATGTCATCGTGCTGTTAATCGCAGAATCTTGCCATTCTTGTTTTGCTTGCCATTTGCAATCCGTCCATACGATTCCGGTGATCTTTATATCGATTTCGACCGAAATCAACTCATCTTTCCAGAGGCACACTTGGTTTGCCAGGTTGAGGCCTGGTTCAATCTTTCCCTTCCGGAGCATGCATATGCATTGCATATCACATCCCGCATATCATGTCATGTTTTGCATCATGTTGCTTGCGCATTGCACCGTGATTGATTGTTGGTCCTTTGCTTGTGTTCTTGCCTTGGGTAGAGCCGGGAGACAAGTACGTGATCGAGGAACCCGTTGAGTACGCTTACGAGGATCAAGCTTTCATCCACTCGGAGAACTTTGCAGGCAGGATGACCATACCCTCGAAATCACTTCTATCTTTGCTTGCTAGTTGCTCGCTCTTTTGCTATGCCGCGATACCTACCACTTGCTATATCATGCCTCCCATATTTCCATGACAAGCCTCTAACCCACCTTGTCCTAGCAAACCATTGTTTGGCTATGTTACCGCTTTGCTCAACCCCTCTTATAGTGTTGCTAGTTGCAGGTGAAGATGGAGTTTTGTTCCTTGTTGGAACATGTTATTGTTGGGATATAACTATTATATATTGTTTACTTTAATGCACCTATATACTTGGTAAAGGGTGGAATGCTCGGCCTTATGCCTGGTGTTTTGTTCCACTCTTGCCGCCATAGTTTCCGTCATACCACTGTTATGTTCCTTGGTTTTGCGTTCCTTACGTGGTTGGGTTATAATGGGAACCCCTTGATAGTTCTCCTTGAATAAAACTCCTCCAGCAAGGCCCAACCTTGGTTTTACATTTGCACTAACAACCTATCACCTTCCCTTGGGTTCTGCAGACTCAAGGGTCATCTTTATTTTAACCCCCCAGGCCAGTGCTTATCTATGTGTTGGTCCGAACTAGAGCCCCTTGCAGCGCCACCTCGGGGAAACTTGAGGGCTGGTTTTAGTTGTACGGATTGCTCATCCGGTGTTGCCCTGAGAACGAGATATGTGCAGCTCCTATCAGGATGACGGCGCATCGGGCGGCTTTGCTGGTCTTGTTTTACCATTGTTGAAATGTCTTGTAACTGGGATTCCGAGCCTGATCGGGTCTTCCTGGGAGAAGGAATATCCTTCATTGACCGTGAGAGCTTGTGATGGGCTAAGTTGGGACACCCCTATAGGGTTTTGAACTTTCGAAAGCCATGCCCGCGGTTATGGGCAGATGGGAATTTGTTAATATCCGGTTGTAGAGAACTTGACACTTAACTTAATTAAAATGAATCAACCACGTGTGTAGCCGTGATGGTCTCTTCTCGGCGGAGTCCGGGAAGTGAACAGAGTTCTTGTGTTATGCTTGAACGTAAGTAGTTTCAGGATCACTTCTTGATCACTTCTAGTTCACGACTGTGTTTTGCTTCTATTCTCGCTCTCATTTGCGTAAGTTAGCCACCACATATGCTAGTGCTTGCTGCAGCTCCACCTCACTACCTTTTCCTACCCATAAGCTTAAATAGTCTTGATCGCGAGGGTGTGAGATTGCTGAGTCCCCGTGACTGACAGATTACTTCCAAAACCATCTTGCAGGTGCCGATGATACCAGTGCAGGTGACGCAACCCAGCTCGAGTGGGAGCTCGATGAAGATCGTGTTCGTTGTGTTGTTTCGTTTTCAGTTGATCAGTAGTGGAGCCCAGTCGGGATGATCGTGGACCTATGCATTAGGGGTGGTGTGTAATTGACACGGTAGATGTCCTAGAGAAAGGACTTAGTCGTAGGGCCATCGCAACTAGGAAGCTTAAAGGGGCTAATCGAGACAAAGGACACGAGAGGTTTTATACTAGTTCGGCCCCTTACGATGAAGGTAAAAGCCTACGTCTAGTTGTGTTGGTATTGCTGGGATTTCGATTACCAAGAGGCTCAATTCGCCGGCTTGGTTATCGATCTTTTGTTTCTTGCCCTAAGCCGCCACCGGGTCGTCCCCTTATATACACGGGTTGGCGCCTGGTGGCCTACAGAGTCCTGGCCGGCTCATAACCGTGTCCGGCTCGGTGACTTCCTTTACTTGCCTTTCTTTACAAGTCTTTCCTTACATACGGAGGTTCATAATATCAGGCCTTAAGCCGCCTCCAGGACTTTGGGCCTTCTATAAAATTTAATAAACTATCATCTTGAATGTTTACTGGGCTTCTTGTGTAACCCGCCATTGGGTCTGACCCGGCCCCTTCTGGGCGGGTCATAACTGATAGTTATATCCCCAACATTAGGCCCCGGGTTGACTTTGAACTTCATTCTTTGTCAATCTTCAATACTTTAAACAAAAATCGATCTTCTTATCTTCGCTAAAGTTTTTGTAACCCGCCGTGACGTCATCTCTTGAAAACGCAAAAAACTTTCATGACGTCATCTCCCAACGGATCTTTTATCTTTAATGTTTCCCGAGAATCGAGGCGCCTATGTAGCTGGATAACCATTATTCGGCTCTCCCTCGATTTTTGCGCCCGTCTGTTCACATCTTTCCCTTATAAATAGGCACGCCTCGGCCTTCCTCATTCTCCTCTCTTGCTCTGCCTTCTTCCTCTCGCAACCCTCCTGCTGCTCGAGCCTCACCGCCGTCGTGCGTCTCCTTTGTCTCAGTCAACCTTGGCCGCTACATCAACTCGAACTGGTCCAGAGAACGGCAGAGACCTCCACAGTAGACCTGTGACTATAAGTTTTCTTCTTAGATCCGCATTTAGGGTTTCCAGATTCCTTCGTGTTCTTCCTAGTTCATCGCAATCCCTTGTAGTTCTTCCACCGCAGGCCTCTTCTTGATCCAAAAAGATATATATATATATATATATATATATATATATATATATATATATATATATATATATATATATATATATGCTCGTGCGGTAGTGTTTTTGTGCCTCTTCTTGACCCACAGATCCCTTTCTCTGATTCAAAGATTGCATTAGAACTTACAGACTCCTCTGCGCTGAACTTTTTATTTTGAATAGCCATTTGATCTAGAATAATACCAAGAAATTTAGGAAACTTGTTTGTCTCAACACTTAGCTGAATTTGCCTTCTTCAAATATCTATAGTCATGGCGGCTTACCATGCCGGCTTACTTTTCCTTATATGTCATTAGCCCTTAACTAAGCCGCCACTACTTATTTGCATCATCATCACTTAAGTGTTAATCTCACCATTAAATTGAACCGGCATGTTGCCTTTCTTTTCAGTTCGTCTTTTCACATCATGCCATCCAAAGCACCAACCATCTGTAACTGGGTTCCCTCAACCATAACTGAGAAACGTTTGAAGGAGTTTTTCACCATTGGATTTCCGCCCGGAAAAGACGTCATGTCTTACCGTGCCCCTGACTCGGAAGAAGAACGGCCCAATCCAAGAGACGGTGAAGTGATTGTTTTTACTGATCACATGAACCGTGGCTTCTCACCGCCCGGTTCAAAGTTCTTCAGAGAGGTCCTCCACTTTTTCAAACTCCATCCTCAAGATATCGGGCCCAATTCCATATCTAACATCTGTAACTTCCAAGTGCTCTGTGAGGTGTATCTTCAACAAGAGCCGACCGTGGAGCTGTTTAGAGAATACTTTTATCTGAACCGGCAGAACGAGTGCACCAACGGCCTTAGCTTAGAACTTGGAGGCATCTCAATTCAGCACCGATAGGGTGCTGCCTTCCCCCTCATAGTCTTACCAAGTCACCCAAAGGACTGGAATCAGACTTGGTTCTACTGTCAAGACATTTCACCGGCAAACGAGAAGCCATTGCCGGGTTATCGCCCCGATCGTCTTGACTCCAAGTTTGTGCTTCCTAACAAGCTTACTGCCACTGAACGCAAGAGGCTGATACCATCCATCAAAAGGATTAACGCTCCGTTAGGGAACGGTTTAACTAGAGTTGATCTGACCCGCTGCTGGATCTCATGGCGGGTCATCCCTTTAAGCCGTCGGTCAAAGCTGATGTATGAGTATGGTGGAGGCCCGGATGACTCTCTTCGTAATAGCCCCGTTCAATTAACAAAAGAAGATATTGTTTCAATGTCAACCCTTGTGCTGAACAGGAAATACGAAGATTGCAGTATTGTTGGGTTAAACCCCTTCTGCAAGCTTAACCCAGTGCCAGAAGTAAGGATATTATGATTTCTCTCCTTTGTATTTTCCCTGGCCGTATTGTTTTAATAGTTTCCTGACTTTTCATCTTGTTTTTACCTATCTGCAGGCCAACTTTGACTTTTGGAAAGTTAAATATGACCACGAAGCCACCAAGAAAGCGAGAGCCGCAGCCATAAACGCCAAGAAAACGACCCGGAGGTCGAAAAAGAACACTGCTGAAGATTGGATGAAGCTTGATGATACATCTGATTCGGAGGTAACCCTTGATTCCCTTGGCCAAATTTTTAATAATCTTATTAACACTGATCATTACCAAGATGACACTAGGGCCAGTCAGGCCGCGAAAGCAGAGGTAACTATCATTTCCTCAGACTCAGAGCCCTTGCCAAGACAAAAAATTCGACAAGTGATCCGTAAAGTAAGGTTTTCTAACCCTTTAGCTCACTTGGATCCCAACTTTCGTTTGAAAAAGCAGCAACATGAAAGCCGCCGTCAAGCTCGGACCGAAGATGAGCCGGCTGTCGTTCTTCAACAAACTCCTCAGAAGCGCCGGAATGAGGTTTACTTCTTTTGTCTTTGAGTCTGTTTAATGGATCCTTTCCCTTGCATTACTTTAACTCTATTTTATCTTTTCAGGAGCTGTCTCGCTCTTCTGGCGACTCATCGCAAACTCAATTTCCGACCTTCAAGACTGCCCCTGGGTAATGAAAAATCCTCCTTTTTTCCGGGTTGTTCAAATTGTATCTTTGTACTGACAGTTCTGCAACATCTCTCTTAGTGGCCAAGCTCAATCCAAGAAGGCAAAGGCAGCTAAACCAGCGGAAGACCCGCCAATGCTTGCATCTGACCCAACCAGGCCATCTTCTCCTCCATTAACTGACACTGCAGAAGACCCGCCTGTCGATGCAGAAGCAAATCCTCCCAAGCCATCGTTTGATGAGACCACTGTGAACCCTTCCGCAACTGGACCATCAAGCTCAGCCAACACGCCATCACCGTCTGCACAATATGTTCAGATCACCGGGAGCCGTTTTATTGAGCCAGGGAATCCAACCGTGCTGGCTCGCTACACGGCGAAACAAGAGGCATTGGAGAGGCAGAAAGTGCGCTTTGACATTGCCAATTATGATAATCTAAATGCCAATGATATTTTATCCGGCTATCTCAGCCATGTGCACCCCAGTCGTGATTCTGAGATTGAAATGGTCAAACAGTTGCAGTTGAAATACGAGGTATGTTCTTCCGGCTTATCTATATTCCTCCAACCCCCAAGTCTTCAGATTATGAGAGAACCGGAATGGTCTGTAGACTTTATAATATAGGCCAAGACCGTTACCTTTGCAACTTTTCTTGAATTCAACAAAATAGAACAAAGCTTCACTTGTAGTCCCCAAGGGCCGGTTCCTTTTGATCATAAATGAGCCGGTACTTTTTAAATTGATTTGTACCGTATTCAAATAACTTAATACTCCGGCTTAACCTTGAGAAACTTGCTGAATTGCATACATTAGCCCCCAAGTGCCAAGTGATGTTACTTTGTAAAGTACTTGGGACTTTAAAATATGTTTTTAGAGTCATAAAAATTTGTTTTGGCATACATTAGCCCCCAAGTGTCAAGTAGTTTTTTTGTAAAGTACTTGAAAAACCAGCTTCATCGCCAAGAAGAAAACCTAGGCAGATGAAAAAACGCTTCTGACGCAACGCACCGAGAAGGCCGAAGCAGCCCTTGAAGAGGTTTCAACAGAGCTGGACGGTTTAAAGGGTCGGGTGTCTCAAATGGTGGCCGCCATCTTTGGTAAACCGTCTGTCTTTAATCTTGTTTACTCTTTGCTGATCCAGAATATAAGCCGCCAGCTGACCTTTTGTATAAAATATGTGCAGGCCCACAAAGCAAGAACCTGAGCCAAGATCCTTTGATTAAACTAAAGGCAGTGTATACTTTAGTAGAACAACTGTATATTGGCGCACAATGGGTAGTTGTCGCCATCTCTCCTGCCAATCAAGGACCCAACCGGCTCAGCGACGTCTTGAAGAAACTGCCAATCCTACCCGCCAGATTTCAAGAAGTGAAACGCTCCTGTGCGCAAGCCAGAGCTTTGACTGCCCTGAGCCGCTCCAAAGCTTGGGTGCCAGACCTAGACCCGGCGGACGTGGCTAGAGGCTATCCCATCGTGAAGGAAGACGGATCTCCCTTTGAGCAGGATGACTTCATGGCTTGCGTGTGCGGAGTCCGACCTCAGGCAACTACCCTTGGAGATGACACCAACATCGACAAATACCAGCCGGGTTTTGATGTTGAAAATAAGAAGATGGCGACTCCCTCGTACAAGGTGACAGATTTGATCCCTCCTGTAAGAGAAAATACATTTGCCCCGAAAGTTGACCCGGCTGGCCAGATCGACAAAGAAGCGAATTTGTCGCCGTGAATGGTTTTGACTGGTCAAAACCCAACTTCCAGCCAACAGAGGGCGGTGAACCGGCGAGGGAGGAGTAATAACCATCTTCATTGGCTTATAAAAAGCCTTGTACTAGTTTAGTTGTGAAAACACTGAGTGCCTTGCCTATGCCATCGTGCATAAAACACTGTGGGATTAAGCTAAGGTTCGAATACGACCATATAGCCCCCAGTGGCTTTGGCGTTGCGCCGATCAAGAGGGTACCGACAGCTATGTTCTCTTTGGTTCGAATACGACCTATGTTTGAACAGGAAGCCCCCAAATGACCTTGAGAGGTTTTTAACGACCCTGATTCGAATATGATCCAAGTCGGATCCAAAAGGGGTTAAGCTATGATTCGGATACGATCAAGAAGCCCCCATGTGAGTTTGGCCTTGAGCCGATCAAGAGGGTTACGACAGCTATGTTCTCTTTGGTTCGAATACGACCTATGTTTGAACAGGAAGCCCCCAAGTGACCATGATATTGCAGCTAGATTCGAATACGATCATAAGCTGGACCAAAAAAGGTTAGACTTGATTCAAATATGATCAGCTCCTTAATATTCATTTGAAAATAAGAAACAACAAAGATGCATAATCTTTGAAAAGAAAAGAGACCGATGGTCTTACTTTATTGCTTATCATGGTATATACAATGTTAAAGTATGTACATGAAGAGAGCCGGTGGCTCAGGTGTAGTATGGCCGAAGTTGAGCAATGTTCCACGGCCGACGGGTCTCCTCCTCCGACTTACGTGAGTCTTTGTGCTCTCGAACATCAATGAGGTAATACGACCCGTTGTTTAAGTTCTTGCTGGCCACAAAGGGTCCTTCCCAAGGTGGGGATAATTTGTGTGCATCTGACAGATCCTGGATGAGCCGGAGCACCAGGTCGCCTTCCTGAAAAGTCCTGGACTTAACCTGGCGGCTGTGATAACGGCGCAGGTCATGTTGATAAATTGCTAATCGAGCCGCTGCTAAGTCTCTTTCTTCATCTGACAAGTCGAGTGCATCCTGTCTGGCTTGTTCATTATTAGCTTCAACATAAGCTGCCACACGGGGCGAGTCATGACGGATGTCACTAGGCAACACTGCTTCTGCTCCATACACCATGAAGAAAGGTGTGTAACTTGTAGACCTGTTAGGTGTGGTATTGATACTCCACAACACCGAGGGTAATTCCTCTACCCAATAACCCGGCGTTCACTGTAAGGGAACCATAAGCCGGGGTTTGGGACCTTTTAAAATTTCCTGATTTGCTCTCTCAGCTTGACCATTGGATTGAAGATGAGCTACAGAAGAAACATCAAGTCGGATATGCTCATGTTGACAAAACTCCTCCATAGCCCCATGGATAGATTAGTGCCATTGTCAGTGATAATGTTGTGTGGGAAACCAAAATGGAAGATCACCTTTTTCATGAACTGAACCGCCGTGGCCGCATCACACTTACTCACCGGTTCTGCCTCAACTCACTTTGTGAATTTATCAACTGCCACTAAAAGATGTGTCTTTTTATCCTTAGACCTTTTGAAAGGCCCCACCATGTCAAGCCCCCAGACCACAAACGGCCAAGTGATTGGAATCATCCAGAGCTCTTGAGCCGGAACATGTTCTCGTCGTGCAAATTTTTGACATCCATCACATCTGCTGACCAGATCCTCTGCATCAGCGTGAGTCGTCAACCAGTAAAAACCGTGACGAAAAGCTTTGGCCACCAGAGATTTTGACCCGGCGTGATGACCAAAATCACCTTCATGCATCTCACGCAGTATTTCTTGGCCTTCTTCAGGGGAAACACACCGTTGAAATGCTCCAGAGACGCTGCGATGGTATAGTTCTCCATCAGAAATCGTCATTGAGTTGGACCACCGGGTT
Source organism: Triticum monococcum (assembly GCA_034509565.1). Classification (NCBI taxonomy): domain Eukaryota; kingdom Viridiplantae; phylum Streptophyta; class Magnoliopsida; order Poales; family Poaceae; genus Triticum; species Triticum monococcum. The sequence continues at coordinate 354,692,371 of CM067845.1, read as the reverse complement.
ATCTATCGAGCCAGGGTCTCATCCGCTGGCAACTCTCCCCGGGTCATGTAAGCCAAGAATGGCACTGTACAATCTAGGATGACATGAAGAGCTGCCACCAACTGCGCCTCCGGGTCAGGAACATCTAAATCTTCTTATGTGGGCAACTAGACAGACAGGTTATGCAAAACATCCAAAAAGGTGTTAGGTGGTATCGGCTTACGCTAAGACCCCAACTGGCTTAAAGCATCAGCCGCTTTGTTCTTCCTACAGTCAATGTGCTCCACCTGATAACCTTTAAAATGCCCCGCAACAGCATCAACCTCCCGACGATAAGCCTCCATGAGAGGATCCTTGGAATCCCACTTGCCTGATACCTATTGAGCCACTAAATCCGAGTCGCCAAGACATCTGACCCGGCTCAAACGCATCTCTTTTGCCACTCGAAGACGATGGAGCAAGGCTTCATACTCTGCTGCGTTGTTAGTGCAAGGAAACATCAGCCGTAACACATAACAAAATTTGTCACCTCAGGGAGAGGTTAAAACAACTCCAGCCCCCGAGCCTTCCAACTGTCTAGACCCATCAAAATGAATAGTCCAATACGTGTTGTCTGGTTTCTCTTCTGGCATCTGCATCTCTGTCCAGTCATTAATGAAGTCAACTAGTCCTTGAGATTTGATCGTAGTACGTGGTACATACTTCAACCCATGAGACCCAAGCTCAATGGCCCACTTGGCGACTCGTCCAGTGGCTTCTCTGTTTTGAATGATGTCTCCCAAAGGAGCAGAGCTAACCACAGTGATTGGATGACCCTGAAAATAATGTTTAAGCTTCAGGCTTGCCATGAACACCCCATACACGAGCTTCTGCCAATGTGGATATCGTTGCTTGGATTCAATTAACACCTCACTAACGTAGTAAATCGGTCGTTGAACCGGATGTTCCTTGCCAGCCTCCTTGCGCTCCACCACAATAGCCACACTAACAGCGCGTGAATTGGCGACCACGTATAACAACAACGGCTCTTTCTCAACTGGAGCAGCCAGGACCGGCGGCTCAGCAAGCTGTGTCTTTAGATCTTCAAAAGCAAAGTTTGCAGCATCGCTCCAAACAAAATCATCTGTTTTCTTCACCATCTGATACAAAGGCATTGCCTTCTCCCCTAACCGACTTACGAACCGGATCAAAGCAGCAACACGACCTGCCAGTCGTTAAACATCGTTGATGCATGTTGGTTTGGCCAGGGATGTAATTGCCTTGATTTTCTCCGGGTTAGCTTCAATACCTTGGTTGGACACCAAAAAACCCAAGAGCTTGCCGGCTGGGACTCCAAAAACACACTTGGCTGGGTTAAGCATCATTTTGTAGACCCGGAGATTATCGAAGGTCTCTTTCAGGTCTGCGACCAATGTTTCCTCTTTCCTAGATTTTACCAATATATCATCCACATAAGCATGAACATTACGCCCAATCTGATCATGAAGACAGTTCTGTACACACCATTGGGAAGTCGCTTGGGCATCTTAAGCCCAAAAGGCATAGACACATAGCAGAAAGCTCCAAAAGGAGTGATAAAAGCCGTCTTCTCCTGATCTTTGACCGCCATCTTAATCTGATGATAACCAGAGTAAGCATCCAAGAAACTCAAACGTGCGCAACCCGCCGTAGCATCAATGATCTGATCAATACGAGGGAGGGCAAAAGGATCAGCCAGACAAGCCTTGTTCAGATCGGTGTAATCCACACACATACGTCAGGTGCCATTCTTTTTTAGTACAAGCACCAGGTTGGCTAACCACTCTGGGTGAAAGACTTCTACGATGAACCCGGCCGCCAAGAGCCGGGCCACCTCTTCTCCAATGTCCTTGCGCCTTTCTTCATTGAACCGTCGAAGAAACTATTTAACAGGTTTAAACTTTGAATCAATATTGAGAGTGTGCTCAGCGAGTTCCCTCGGGACACCCGGCATGTCTGAAGGTTTCCATGCAAAGATGTCCCGGTTCTCACGGATGAACTCGATGAGCGCGCTTTCCTATTTTGGATCCAAGTTTGCACTTATGATGAACTTCTTGGATGAGTCGCCAGGTACAAAGTCAACCATCTTGGTGTCATCAGCTGATTTGAATTTCAACACCGGATCATGCTCTGTTGTTGGTTTCTTTAATGACGTCATGTCTGCTGGGTAAAACTTTAACTCCTATGTTGCGTCATGCTTGTAAAACTTTAACTCCTCTGTTGCACAAATAGATTCAGCATAGGCAGCATCACCATCTTCACACTCCAAAGCTATTTTCCGGCTACCATGTACTGTGATGGTGCCCTTATAACCCGACATCTTGAGCTGCAAATATACATAACACAACTGAGCCATGAACTTGGCATAAGCCAGCCGTCCAAACAGAGCATGATATGGGCTTTTGATCTTTACCACCTCAAAGGTTAATTTTTCTGCTCTGGAATCATACTCATCCCCAAAGGCTCCTTCCAGTTCAATCTTACCCACTGGGTATACCGACTTGCCAGGAACCACACCGTGAAAAACAGTGTTGGATTGTTTAAGACTCTAATCAGTCAATCCCATCCGGCGGAACGTCTCATAGTAGAGGATGTTGATGCTGCTGCCTCCATCCATGAGTAACTTAGTGAATTTGTATCCACCAACCTGAGGTGCCACTACCAAAGCCATGTGACCCGGATTATCGACCCGGGGTGGGTGATCCTCTCTGCTCCACACAATAGGCTTCTCTGACCAACGTAAGTAACGTGGAATCGCCGGCTCAACGGCATTGACGGCCCTCTTGTGAAGCTTCTGGTCCCTCTTACATAAACTAGTGGTGAATACATGGTATTGCCCACTATTTAGTTGTTTTGGGTTGCTTTGATATTCGGACTGTTGCTGCTGATGACCTTGGCCGAGTTGTGGATTATATCCTCCTTGGTTACCAGGATGGCCCTGACCGTGAAATCCTCCTCCACCTGAACTGGCACCCAGGCCTTGGAAACTGCCTCCACCTGAACCGCCACCTGGGACATGACCTCCATCAAATGCGTTGGAATTTTTAAACGCTTTCGTGATCGTACAATCTTTCCACAGGTGGGTGGCTGGCTTCTCCCGGGTGTCATGCCTTGGACAAGGTTCATTCAATAGTTGCTCAAGGGTGGGACCTAACCCGCCCGACCGAGGGGGTTGTCTGCCCTTGCGCCATTGATTTCCGCCCTATGCATTGGTGTTAGCAACAAACTCATCAGCCTTGCGTTTATTACCTCCTTGATTTGCCGGGTTATGCTGGTGACCCTTGCCGTTGCTGTTCTTCTTTCCCTTTGCTGTATTTTCTTCGTCACACACCGGGTCTTTGGTACTATTAGAATCAGCATACTTGACGAGAGCCACCATCAACTGGCCCATGTCATTACAGTCATGCTTGAGCCGCCCCAACTTCTGCTTCAGAGGTTCAAAACGGCAATTTTCTCCAACATCAAAATTGTTGAGCCGGCATCCATCTTATCAGACAAATGTATTATCTCCTTAACCTGGCGCACCCAATGGGTTGTAGACTCACCGTCCTCTTGCTTACAATTAGTTAGGTCCACAATCGACATAGGCTGCTTACACGTGTCTTTGAAGTTCTGGATGAACCGGGCCTTTAACTCCGCCCATGAGCCGGTAGAATTAGGCGGCAACCCCTTCAACCAAGTACGAGTTGTTTCATCCAACATCATAGTGAAATACTTGGCCATTTCTGCGTCACTGACCTCCAACAACTCCATAGCCATCTCATAACTCTCAATCCAAGCCCCGGGCTGTAAGTTAGCCGTGTAATTAGGCACCTTACGAGGCCCCTTAAAGTCCTTCGACAGACACTCATTACGTATGGCCGGCACCAAGCAAGGGACGCCTCTAGTTCTTGTGGCCACTCCTGCCTCGACCGAGGTTGCTGGATAAGCCAGAAAAGTTTGATGAGCCACCTGATGTGCTGCCATTTGAACTGCTCGTTCCGCCTCTTGTCGAATCCTCTCCTGACTCGCCAAGTTAAGGGCTCCAGCCCATACCGGCTCATGCCTGTGTGGCCGGTTGTGGCGTTGAGCATTGCTTGACATGTCTGCGGATTCCATATGCCTACTATAGCTCGGGCTCTGGCTTGGGCGAGGAGTTGAATGGATCCTGTCTCGACTGTAGGAGTACGCATCCTGCTGTGCCAGAGCTGTTTGAAGAAGTTCTCTTACCCTCCGCATTTCAACCGCCGCCAGTGAGTCGCCTTCCATCGGGAGAGCCGCCAAACGAGCCAATGTTGCGATGAGGTTTTCCAAGGGGTTGGAGAAGTGACCCGACGGTGTTGGTACGTAATGAGGTGGAGCGGTAATTATATGAGGCGGCTCCATGGCACGCGACTGAACCGGTGCACCGGGTGTCGTGATCCGGTTTGCCTCCGGCAGGTTGCTTCCCCCAGCTCCGGGTGTATGGAATAGGTTCCTAGGATCAAGCATCAGAGGTAAACGTGACTGAGTTTTCTAATGCCTCCTCCTCATGACCTCGTTTGACGCGTTAAGATCCACCGAGAGCCGGAAGGTCTCCGCTTGAAGTTGTTGAGCACGAACGTCCAAAGCCGCCCGCTCTGCTGCCATCCTGACTTCCTCTGCGGCTAGACTTTCCTTAGCTTCCACCATCTCTTCACGTACGCGTGCCACCTCTACGTCGTGCTTGGCTTTATCCGCTGGTTCTACCACGGCGGTCAACCGAGTTGTCAATTTATCCATGAGGTCCATTAGAATCTGAGCCGGGGGGCGCGCGGGGTCTCCTGACCCGGCTGCAGCCGACCCGGTAGCTGTTGTTGCCGCTGCTGTAGAGTTCTGCTCGGGCTGCATCCTTGCCATGAAGACTCCGGCCCAATTTGGTGGCTCAAGAGGGTCCGGAATACTGCTGCCATCGGAATAGCCCCCGAGCATGTCGTCCTGCAGCTGGTACAAAGAGTCTGTCTCACCCGTTGATGATGCAGTGCCAGAACAGATGGCCGTCTCACCGCCCTCCACCGATCCTTCAGAGTATTCACCGCCGTGGACGTAGCCTACGAAGGCATGCTTGACGACAGATTGAACACGGGTGGTCCTTGCGCGCTGAGCCGTTTCGATGAGGTTTGTGTGGACGTCCGGCTCAGGGTCTGACTCGCCGATCTGACCAATGAAGACATGAATTCCGCCAAAGGGGACCCGGTACCCGTACTCAATTGAGCCAGCCTCGGGGCCCCAACCTTCGTCGTCGATGTAGAGCTTGCCGCGACGACTCTTGGTCATCCGGCCCACAGCATCCCTTGAGCCCTTCGAAGTTGCCCTTCAAGAAATCAAATCCACCATGCGCTGGCCCCACGGTGGGCGCCAACTGTCGTGGAATTGACACAACAGATGTCCTAGAGAAAGGACTTAGTCATGGGCCATCGCAACTAGGAAGCTTAAAGGGGTTAATCGGGACAAAGGACATGAGAGGTTTTATACTAGTTCGGTCCCTTACAATGAAGGTAAAAGCCTACGTCTAGTTGTGTTGGCATTGCTGGGGTTTCGATTACCAAGAGGCTCAACTCACCGTCTTGGTTATCGATCTCTTGTTTCTTGCCCTAAGCCGCCACCGAGTCGTCCCCTTATATACACGGGTTGATGCCTGGTGGCCTACAGAGTCCCGGACGGCTCATAACCGTGTTTGGCTCGATGACTTCCTTTACTTGCATTTCTTTACAAGTATTTCCTTACATACGGCGGTTCATAATATCAGGCCTTAAGCCGCCTCCAGGCCTTTGGGCCTTCTACAAAATTTAATAAACTATCATCTTGAATGTTTACTGGGCTTCTTGTGTAACCCGCCATTGGGGCTGACCCGGCCCCCTTCTGGGCGGGTCATAACTGATAGTTATATCCCCAACAGGTGGTCTTTCTTTATTTTGGTTCCGTAGTCGGACCTTGATTGTATTCTGGATGATGTAATGCGATACTTATGTATTGTGTGAAGTGGCGATTGTAAGCCAACTCTTTATCCCTTTGTTATTCAGTACATGGGATGTGTAAAGATTAGCCCTCTTGCGACATGCCTACTATGCGGTTATGCCTCTAAGTCATGCTTCGACACATGGGAGATATAGCTGCATCGTGGGTGTTACAAGCAGTCATTGCATCGTGGGCTGGAGCTTGGAGGCGAGCTATCTCAGCCCTCGTGTTATACTCTTCCGCCTCCTCTCTGGTTATAAAATATCTCCCTTTTGCCTGAAAGTCAAAGAAAGTATAAGCAGGGAGAGCAACGTGATAGGTGCACCGTTTGTCAAAGATTAGTCGGTACTGGAGGAACTGATTGTTCCTCTCAACAAAATGATGACGAACCATAGCCTCATAATTCAAATAAGCAGGAGGCAACTCAATATCATCCTCACGTACGGTTATACCAAGAAAATTAGCTATACGGATTGCATAAATTCCACCAAAGAAATCTCCATTAAATCTATTGTGATGCAACCTACGTGCAACAATGGCTCCCAAATTGTAATGTTTATCTCCTAACACAGCACTCCTAATAATACCGAGGTCAGGGACACACATATGCCATGCTTCATCTTTACCATTTATGCACCTACCTATGAAGAGAGCAAAATAATGTATAGCAGGAAAATGAATGCTCCCTATGGTAGCTTGTGCTATATCTCTAGATTCCCCCACAGTTATACTAGCAAGAAAATCTCTAAACTCAGATTTGCAAGGTTCACTAGTACTACCCATTGTGGAAGTTTGCAAGCAGTGGTAAAATCCTCTAAGTCCATAGTACAAGAATTTTCATAGAGATCAAACAGGACAGTTTGAGAATTGCATGAAGATGAAAATTCAAACCTCCTCACAAAGGAACTAGTGAGATAGTGGTACTGACGGCACTTTTCTGCCTTGAAGCTCACAAGATCAGCGTTACGCAAATATGCGTTAAATTCGTCCTTAATTCCTGCTCGATCCATGAAGTCCTCTGAAGGCCATTCACAAGGCCGCATTGGGGCGTCCCTTGGTGGTTCATCATCAGCATCACCCATTGCAAGCCTGGGTCCTTGCTTCGTTGAAGGACCACCTTGGTACATTTTCCTAAACATATTTCTTCTTCTGAAAAATTTCTAAAAATTTTAGTAACTTCAAATAAAAGTGAACCAAGCTCAACAAAATTGATAGCAACTACTCCTACAAGTGCCTAGGACCTATATCATGCATTAGAACTACTTGGAACCATATAAGTTTGTCATGCAAGCTCAAGAACATGGTCACCTAGGCAGCACAAATTTGCAATGAATAAAGTACTAGAACAAAAACTAACTGGACCAATGGAGGAGTCACATACCAAGGAACAATCCTCCCGAAGCAGTTTTGTGAGAGGTGCTTTGAGCAAGGACATCGAAAATCGCAGCAAAATGAGCTAGAACTCGTGCTTGAGCTGGATGGTTTAGAAGAAGTGTGTGGGTGCAGGAATAAGTGGAGGGGAGTCATCATGGGCCCACGAGGCAAGGGGCGCGCCCTGGACCCTCGTGGATAGGTGCTTGCTCCCCCTGCTATGTTCTCAGTGCCAGATATTCTCAAATATTCTAGAAAAAATCATATTAAATTGGCAGGGCATTTGGAGAACTTTTATTTTCGGGGTATTTTTTATTGCACGGATAAATCAGAAAACAGACAGAAAAATACTATTTTTACTTTATTTCAACTAAATAACAGAAAGTAAAAGGAGGGTACAGAAGGTTGTGCTTTCTAACTTCATCCATCTCATGCTCATCAAAAGGAATCCACTAACAAGGTTGATCAAGTCTTGTTAACAAACTCACTTCGAGTAACATGAAACCGCAGAAATTTCGAATGACACTATGTTACCTCAACGGGGATATGCACATCCCCAACAATAAGAATATCATTTTTCTTCTTGACAGTAGGAAGAGGAAATTCAAAACCTCCAAAAATAATCGATGGAATTTTTCCAATAGAATTGATACTGTGGACTTGAGGTTGTTTCCTCAAAAAGTGTACCGTATGCTCATTACCATTAACATGAAAAGTGACATTGCCTTTGGTGCAATCAATAACGGCCCCTGCAGTATTCAAAAAGGGTCTTCCAAAAATAATTGACATACTATTGTCCTCGGGAATATCAAGAATAACAAAGTCCATTAAAATAGTAACGTTTGCAACTACAACAGGCACATCCTCACAAATACCGACAAGTATATCAGTTGATTTATCAGCCATTTGCAAAGATATTTCAGTAGCTATCAACTTACTCAAATCAAGTCTACGATATAAAGAGAGAGGCATAACACTAACACCGGCTCCAAGATCACATAAAGCAGTTTTATCATAGTTTCTTTTAATGGAGCATGGTATAGTTGGTACTCCGGGATCTCCAAGTTTCTTTGGTATTCCTCCCTTAAAAGTATAATTAGCAAGCATGGTGGAAATTCCAGCTTCCGGTATCTTTCTTTTAGTAGTAACAACATCTTTCATGTACTTAGCATAAGGATTCATTTTAAGCATATTAGTCAAACGCATACGCAAAAAGATAGGTCTAATCATTTCAGCAAAGTGCTCAAAATCCTCATCATCCTTTTTCTTGGATGGCATCGGAGGAAAAGGCATGGGTTTCTGAACCCAAGGCTCCCTTTCCTTACCACGTTTCCTAGCAACAAAGTCTCTTTTATCATAACTTTGATTCTTTGATTGTGGGTTATCAAGATCAACAGCATGTTCAGCTTTTAAATCATTATCGTTGCTAGGTTAAGCATCAACATGAACATTATCATTAACATTATCACTAGTTTCAGCATCAGAAATAGAGATATCATTGGAATTCTCAGGTGTGTCAATAACAGGTTCACTAGAAGCATGCAAAGTCCTATCATTTTTCTTTTTCTACCTGTTAGAAGGACTAGGTGCATCAATATCATTTCTCTGAGAATCTTGCTCAATTCTCTTTGGATGGCCCTCACGATACAAAGGTTCCTTGGTCATTTTACCACCTCTAGTCATAAATCTAACAACATTATCATTTTTCTTACTATTTAATTCATTGAGCAAATCATTCTGAGCTTGAAGTACTTGTTCTACTTGCATGGTAACCATAGAAGCATGTTTATTAATGAGTTTAAGTTCTTTAACTCTAGACATATAATCACCCAAGTGTTCAATCATATAAGCATTTTGTTTCAATTGTCTACCAAAATAAGCATTGAAGTCTTCTTCCTTAACCATAAAGTTATCAAACTCATCCAAACATTGGCTAGCAAACTTAGTAGGAGGGATTTCAGCTTTATCATATCTATAGAGAGAATTTACCTTTACTACCTGTGTCGGGTTAACAAGACCATGTATTTCTTCAATAGGTGATGGATTATAATTATGCATTTCTTCGACACGCGGTAAATTAAGACCATGTATTTCTTCAATAGGAGGTAAATTCTTAACATCTTCAGCTTTAATACCCTTTTATTTCATGGATTTCTTTGCCTCTTGCATATCTACAGGACTGAGAAATCGAACACCCCTTTTCTTCAGAGTTGGTTTAGGAATAGGCTCAGGAGTTGGCTCAAGAGCTGGCTTAGGAAGTGTCCAATTATTTTCATTTGTCAACATATTATTCAATATAATTTCAGCTTCATCCGGTGTTCTTTCCCTGAAAACAGAACCAGCACAACTATCCAGGTAATCTCTGGAAGCATCAGTTAGTCCATTATAAAAGATATCAAGTATTTCATTTTTCTTAAGAGGATGATCATGCAAAGCATTAAGTAATTGGATAAGCCTCCCCCAAGCTTGTGGGAGACTCTCTTCTTCAATTTGCACAAAATTATATATATCCCTTAAGGCAGCTTGTTTCTTATGAGCAGGGAAATATTTAGCAGAGAAGTAATAAATCGTATCCTGGGGACTATGCACACAACCAGGATCAAGAGAATTAAACCATATCTTAGCATCACCCTTTAATGAGAACGGAAATATTTTAAGGATATAAAAGTAGCGAGTTCTCTCATCATTAGTGAACAGGGTGGCTATATCATTTAATTTAGTAAGATGTGCCACAACAGTTTCAGATCCATAGCCATAAAAAGGATCAGATTCAACCAAAGTAATTACATCGGGATCAATAGAGAATTCATAATCCTTATCAGTAACGAAGATAGGTGAAGTAGCATAAGCAGGATCATATTTCATTCTAGCATTCAGAGTTTTTTGTTTAAGCTTAGCTAATAATTTCTTAAGATCCCTTCTATCATTGCATGCAAGAAAGTCCCTTTTAGTTTCTTCATCCATAACATAGCCCTCAGGCACAACAGGCAATTCATATTTATTAGGAGAGCCTTCATCATCACTTTCATCAATATTATTAGTTTCAATAATTTCATTCTCTCTAGCCCTAGCAAGTTGTTCATCAAGAAATTCACCAAGTGGCACAGTAGTATCAAGCATAGAAGTAGTTTCACCATAAGTATCATGCATAGCAGAAGTGGCATCATCAATAATATGCGACATATCAGAATTAATAGCAGAAGAAGGTTTAGGTGTCGCAAGCTTACTCAAAACAGAAGGTGAATCAAGTGCGGAGCTAGATGGCAGTTCCTTACCTCCCCTCATAGTTGAGGGATAAATTTTTGCTTTTTCGTCTTTCAAGTTCTTGATAATGATAAGCAGATATAAATCCCAAGTGACTCAAAGAATACATCTATGCTCCCCGGCAACGGCGCCAGAAAATAGTCTTGATAACCCACAAGTATAGGGGATCACAACAGGTTTTGAGGGTAGAGTATTCAACCCAAATTTATTGATTCAACACAAGGGGAGCCAAAGAATATTCTCAAGTATTAGCAGCTGAGTTGTCAATTCAACCACACCTGGAAACTTAATATCTGCAACAAGTGTTTAGTAGCAAAGTAATATGATAGTAGTGGTAACCAAGGTTGTCAGAATCGCGATTCTGTTAGACGATTCTATGACTTTACGATCCACACTAACCCCTCTAATTCTACGATTTTAGTTCATAGAATCTACGTTTTTACGATCCTGATAGTGAAGATTCTACGATTTGCGATCCTACCATCAGAGCTCCGATCCGATTCAAAATCACGATTCTGACAACTTTGGTGGTAACGGTAGCAAAAGGTAATGGTAGCAAAAGTAATATTTTTGGTATTTTGTAGTGATGATAACAATAGCAACGGAAAAGTAAATAAGCGAAGAACAATATATGGAAAGCTCGTAGGCATTGGATCGATGATGGAGAATTATGCCGGATGTGGTTCATCATTTAATAGTCATAACATAGGGTGACATAGAACTAGCTCCAATTCATTAATGTAATGTAGGCATGTATTCCAATATAGTCATACATGCTCATGGAAAAGAACTTGGGTGACATCTTTTGTCCTACCCTCCCGTGGCAGCGGGGTCCTAGCGGAAACTAAGGGATATTAAGGCCTCCTTTTAATAGAGTACCAGACCAAAGCATTAACACATAGTGAATACATGAACTCCTCAAACTATGGTCATCACCGGGAGTGGTCCCGATTATTGTCACTTCGAGGTTGCCGGATCATAACACATAGTAGGTGACTATAGACTTGCAAGATAGGATCAAGAACTCACATATATTCATGAAAACATAATAGGTTCATATCTGAAATCATGGCACTCGGGCCCTAGTGAGGATTAAGAATAGCAAAGTCATAGCAACATCAATCTCAGTACATAGTGGATACTAGGGATCAAACCCTAACAAAACTAACTCGATTACATGATAAATCTCATCCAACCCATCACCGTCCAGCAAGCCTATGATGGAATTGCTCATGCACGGCGGTGAGCATCATGAAATTGGTGATGGAGGATGGTTGATGATGACGACGGCGACAGATTCCCCTCTCCGGAGCCCCAAACGGACTCCAGATCAGCCCTCTCGAGAGAGTTTAGGGCTTGGCGGAGGCTCCGTATCGTAAAACGCGATGAATCTTTCTCCCTGATTTTTTATCCCCAAACACGAATATATGGAGTTGGAGTTGAGGTCAGTGGAGCTCCAGGGGGCCCACGAGGCAGGGGGGCATGCCCCCCACCCTCGTGGCTAGGGTGTGGGCCCCCTGGCCTTGATTCTTTGCCAGTATTTTTTATTATTTCCAAAAATAATCTCCATGGAGTTTCAGGTCATTTCGAGAAATTTTGTTTCTGCACATAAATAACACCATGGCCATTCTGCTGAAAACAGCGTCAGTCCGGGTTAGTTCCATTCAAATCATGCAAGTTAGAGTCCAAAACAAGGGCAAACGTGTTTGGAAAAGTAGATGCGACAGAGACGTATTAGAGGGCATCTTATTAAAATTTCCATAAGAGTTGTTGTACGAATTACCATAATTATTAGAGGAATTACCAGGGAAAGGCCTAGAATTAAAGTTTCCTCTATAGTGTTGTTACTAAATTTGTTCCTACTAACAAAATTCACATCCATAGATTCATTATTATTATTATCAATCAAAGTAGACAAAGGCATATCATTAGGATCAGAAGAAACACTCTTATTAGCAAACAACTTCATAAGTCCATCCATCTTTCCACTCAAAAAATTAATCTCTTCTATCGCATGAACCTTTTTACTAGTATATCTTTCGGTGTGCCATTGAGAATAATTAACCAGAATATTATCTAGGAGTTTAGTAGCTTCTCCTAAAGTGATTTCCATAAAAGTGCCTCCCGCGGCCGAATCTAAAAGATTTCTAGAAGCAAAAATCAATCCAGCATAATAATTTTGTATAATCATCCATAAATTCAAACCATGTGTAGGGCAGTTATGTATCATTAATTTCGTCCTCTCCCAGGCTTGTGCAACATTCTGATGATCAAGTTTCTTAAAATTCATAATATCGTTTCTAAGAGAGATGATCTTAGCGGGAGGAAAATACTTAGAGATAAAAGCATCTTTGCACTTATTCCATGAATCAATGCTATTTTTAGGCAAAGAGGAGAACCAAGTTTTAGCACGATCTCTAAGCGAAAATGGAAATAGCTTCAATTTATCATTATCCACATCTTTCTTCTTTTGCATATCACATAAATCAACAAAGTTGTTTAGATGGGTAGCGGCATCTTTACTAGGAAGGCGAGCAAATTGATCTTTCATGACAAGATTCAGCAAAGCAGTATTAATTTCACAAGATTCAGCATCGGTAAGAGGAGCAATCGGAGTGCTAATAAAATCATTATTGTTGGAATTGGAAAATTCACACAATTTAGTATTATCCCGAGCCACCATGACAAACAATCAATCCAACACGCAAGCAAACAAGAGGCAAGCGAAAAAAAGATGAATGGAAAAAGGGCGAACGAAAAAGAGGCGAATAAAACGGCAAAGGTGAAGTGGGGGAGAGGAAAACGAGAGGCAAATGGCAAATAATGTAATGCGAGGGAGAATAGTTTGTGATGGGTACTTGGTATGTCTTGACTTGTGCGTAGATCTCCCCGGCAACGGCGCTAGAAATCCTGCTTGCTACGTCTTGAGCATGCGTTGGTTTTCCCTTGAAGAGGAAAAGGTGATGCAGCAAAGTAGCATAAGTATTTCCCTCTGTTTTTGAGAACCAAGGTATCAATCTAGTAGGAGACTACACACAAGTCCCTCATACCTACACAAACAATTAAGAACCTTGCAACCAACGTGATAAAGGGGTTGTCGGTCCCTTCACGGCCACTTGCAAAAGTGAGATCTGATAAAGATAATAAGATAAATATTTTTGGTATTTTTGTTGTATATATTAAAAAGTAAAGATTGCAAAATAAAAGGCGACAGAAATGGCTAGTTGTCGGGAGAATAATATAATGGAGAATAGACCCGGGGGCCATAGGTTTCACAAGTGGCTTCTCTCAAGAGTGGATATTCTATGGTGGGTGAACAAATTACTATCGAGCAATTGATAGAAAAGCGCATAGTTATGAGAATATCCGGGCATGATCATGTATATAGGCATCAAGTCCGTGACAAGTAGACCGAAACGATTCTGCATCTACTACTATTACTCCACACATCGACCGCTATCCAGCATGCATCTAGAGTATTAAGTTCATAAGAACAGAGTAACGCATTAGGCAAGATGACATGATGTAGAAGGATAAACTCAAGCAATATGATATAAATCCCATCTTATTATCCTCGATGGCAACAATACAATACGTGCCTTGCTGCCCCTGCTGTCACTGGGAAAGGACACCGCAAGATTGAACCCAAAGCTAAGCACTTCTCCCATTGCAAGAAATACCAATCTAGTAGGCCAAACCAAACTAATAATTCGAAGAGACTTGCAAAGATATTTAAATCATGCATAAAAGAATTTAGAGAAGAACCAAATATTATTCATAGATAATCTTGATCATAAACCCACAATTCATCGGATCTTGACAAACACACCGCAAAAAGAATTACATCGAATAGATCTCTAAGAGAATCGAGGAGAACTTTGTATTGACATCCAAAGAGAGAGAAGAAGCCATCTAGCTAATAACTATGGACCCGAAGGTCTGTGGTAAACTACTCGCACATCACCGGAGAGGCTATAGTGTTGATGTAGAAGCCCTCTGTGATCGATTCCCCCTCCAGCGGAGTGCGGAAAAGGCCCCAAGATGGGATCTCACGGGTACAGAAGGTTGCGGTGGTGGAAATAGGGTTTTGTCGTGCTCCTGGATGTATTCAGGGTATATGAGTATATATATGCAAAAGAAGTAGGTCGGTGGAGCTGCGAGGGGCCTACGAGGGTGGGGGCGCGCCCTCCTACCACGTGGCTTCGTCGCTACTTCCTTGACGTCCACTCCAAGTCTCCTGGATTGGGTTTGTTCCAAAAACGATCCTCGCGAAGGTTTCATTCCATTTGGATACCGTTTGTGGGGACCCTGACTCATAAGTCGAGATCACCGAATGCACGTGTACAGTGATCCCAGAGATCAATGCTCACTGAACACACAGAAGCTGAATAACAAGAGTCTTACATCCATACATACCGTTTTACACAAGTAGGACCATTATGGTCAAGTCTTGAGTGTATCATCGCAGCGGAAATCTTCAATAACAACTTGGACCCATGCCATCTGCCTTAACCCTACAAGCATTCTGACTGGGAAAGCGGCCTAGCTCGCACAATCGTCACCAAATAACTCTTCAATATGTCTTGTCTTTCATGCCTGGCCAATAAAATAACCATTGGCAAGCCAATGAGTACTTTGAATGTACTCGCAAGCAACCCAAGGGTGATAACAGCTTAATTATGCAAGGTGTCGGATATCGGGTTCCGGCAGACCCTTAAGGTTCAAACACTGGGGTGCGCGCGGAAATCACGTCCTCTACCTCCCCGTCTCACAAAGGTCTAAACTACCAAAGGAACTGCATGAGAGACACAAGATTTATATTGGTTCGGGCCACCGTTGTGGTGTAATACCCTACTCCAGTGTGTGGTGGATGGATTGCCTCTAGGGGCTGATGATGATGAACACTACAGGGAAGAACAGCCTCACGAGGGTCTGTTCTTGGCTGGGGGGACGAACTACTGGGAGGAGTTCCGTCCCCTTCTCTCTCTCTCTCTCTCTATCTTACTTACTTACTCACTCTGCTTGCTAGCCGGATCCACACGCCGAGCCGAACCCTTTCTACCAACTGATCGAACCCCTTGCAACGTGGGTGACCGGCCCCTATTTATAGGCGAAGGCCCTGGTCCTCTTCCCAAATATCGAGCGGGAAGGGAACCAACAATGGTGGGCTAATTTGAAGGGGAACATCTAGTACACTTATCCTGACTAAAGGTGGTCTTCGCCTGCGAAAGACTCTGCGGTGACGCCGTGCTGGGCTCCATGGTGACCTCCATCTTGTAGTCCGCTTGGTCCTGGTCTCGTTGCACCAAAATGGCAACCTTTGCCTGATGCCTCGGTACTCCGCGGCTGCGCTTGCCCCCTTTGCACCAAAGAGGGAAGAAGGACGCTGCGCGCACTGGCGCCCGCCTGGCACCCTCGATCGTCATTGCTTGCGTCATGGGCACCTCGCGAGATACCCCGCCTTGATATCTCCGTCTTCTCATGAGCCAGCCTGAGGAGGTTGCGCCCGAGGATGCGTCGTGTCGTCCGCCTCGCGAGGCTCGACCCCTCGCGAGGGTCTTGAGTCTTGTGCTGATGAAGATGGGCCAGGTTGGGCCCCCATTGGAGCCACGCCGCAGGCCGCAGGCAGGCAAGTCTGGGGACCCCCGTTCCCAGAACGCCGACACAAGGCACTACTGCTAATTTGGCATTTTTGCGGAAACCTAGTTTTTCTCATGCAAGTATGATCAACATTTATCAAGGATATGAATGTGTCTGCAACAAGTACCAGGAGGTTACCAACATCAACATCGAGAGAGAGTTATGAACAACTCATGCTCAAGCTCATCGTGACTTCCTCACGAATCACATCAATAGATTTACCAAACCGTGTTGTTTGTCAGAAACATATGGACGTAGTCTAAGCAGCACCACCCAACTGTCCTTGACCGTGGACACGGCTATTCGAATAGTTTTACACTCTGCAGAGGTTGCACACTTTACCCACAAGATCCGGGGAACTTACGTGTCATCCACGACCCATAGTACCTCAAGTACCCGGGGTAAGCACCCGATCACTATCTTTCCCTAGACGACACTAACAAGGAGTCCACTCATTGTTCCGTATCCTCACGATGTACATCATACGAGACTTACTCGAGATCGTAACATCCGAGAGGGGACAAAACGGTGTATCCGATGCCCTGTGAAAACAGTCATGGCCGCCCTACCTGGCACGACCCCGTCTCGAGAGAGCGCACCAACAACTCTCCCGTCACTAGTAACGCGGGCTCCAAGCTAGTATCGGCCTAGGTAATCAATAATGCCCTTTCCCATACAAGGGTAGAGTGGTTGCGCATGCAAGGTTGGGACAGTTGACAAATCTTAAATCTAATCCGTCTCTGTAAACAACACTTTTATCGAGCCTCGGTACACTACTTCTCCACCAAGTAGTGACCTAGTTCATCATCATGTCCCAGGGGCATTAGTGGCACCCACTGGGGTTATTGGCAAGTATGTCAAACCACACTTGTTTCTTTCCATGCATAATCCTGATCCACTTTGCGTAGCAACTACTTTAGCATCCTATCTACTTCCACCGGCATAACCCTCATAGAAAGGTAGGGTCATGCATCATGCAAGTGTCAACGAGAAAAGCAACAGAGGCACCACCTCAAGTGGCCACCGTTTTATCATGACTTCGATGCAAGCAATAAAAGTGCTATATGACATGCATAAAAAGGGTTCCATAGACATGGTCAAACGGCTGCTTGCCTGTTTTAACAAAGTCTTCATGGTCTTTAAATATCTCTGGTCCAACTCCAAGCATTTCGTCTACTTCGTCAACTATCGTCGAAAGCAACCATAATAAGCAACTCAACAAGGCAGAAAATAAAAGTGCTCTAAAAATATTAAGTTGACTTTTATTGGATACCTCTGGTCATATGAGGAATGACCAAAGTGATTTCATTGGAAGTGGATCAAGGGATATTTCTAAACATTTCGATATGATGGAATCAAGGGGTTTATGGAATTGCAAGAAGTGTATAGAAATATTATTTTGAAAAATGAGCAAAGATACCCATTTAACAAGGCATGATTATAGAAGCATCTAGGAGTTGGTTTCACTAGATTTGGAGTTCAAATGATTTTCCTATGAATTTGCAAAGTTGACAAATATGAAGAAATGGCTCATTATTTTTTTGTGGCATAGAAAGTATTAATAAAAATGTTCAGAAACTAAGTTATGAACTTATAAGCATCTGGGAATTTGAATCATGGCATTTGGATCAAATTTGAGCCCTCTGTGATTTTCTAAAGTTTATGACAGAAATGGAAAAATGGGATTTGATAAATGTTTATGAAGAGAAAGTTTTTGGAAAAATGTGCAAATAGCACCATGTGAAAGATCATGATTTATAGAGTCATAAGAAATTTGAATCATCAAATTTGGACACTATTTGAGTTGTTTAGAGATTTTTGAAGTTCACTGGATAAAGAAAATGATAAAAAGGGCTTAACCTTATCATGCACGCAGGTGAGATATAGACGTGGGCCGGCCAAGTGGCATCAGCCGCGCGGGGTGCCCAGGCGACGTCGATGGCGCATTCCCTGGGGTATGCCTTCGCTCCGGGCAAACGGCTTTAGAGGAGGCCGTCTCCACTTACCCTAGGGGCCCGGGGCCTTAGCCACTTATAGGCGGGTCCCGCTGGCAGGCCCTCCTCCTACCTCCCGCTCAAAACAGAGGAGGAGCAGAGGAGGCCGGCCGAGCACGGTGCTGGCGCCCTTCCCGCCGACTCCGGCCGTCCCCGATGGCGTCCAGCATACCGTAGGGCTCGGGGGATCGAGCCGCGCCCATCCATGGGCCTCACACGGTTCGGGAGGAACGGGGGCGACGGTGAGCTTGGCCCCGGCGGGCGGCTTCGGGACGAGACGAGCGCGACGCCGTGGGCACCGTAGCAAAGGAAATAAGGAGCGGGAGGGATCCTATGGCCTGTGGCGCTTCCCCTGGTGATCGAAGGAGAGGATGGGAGGCTCTGGTTCGCCGGAGCCGGGAGGAGGCCGACGGCGACCATTGTGGCCATGGAGAGGAAAAGAGGGAGTGAGGGGGAGAGGGGACTTGTCCGGGAGATGCACGGGAGAGAGGCGGTTCCAACCAAGACGAGAGAGAGTCGGGGATGGCTTAAATGGGCGTGGTCGCGGAGCCCACGGACGCGCTCGGGTGAGGTCATGGAGGGGAGAGGAGAGAGGTTTAGGAGGGGCCGGCAGCTTGTCGTGTCCCAGACGCCGAGGCGGCCTCGTGAGACACGCTGGGGAGGCCCGTGGTGGCCGGAGGCGGTTGGCAGGGGGCGGCTACAGTGCACACCCGCACTGTAGCGCGCTCTGGAGCACGCCAATTGCATGCCAAGGCATGCCTTTGGCTTGTAGGGCGTGGCCACTTGTGTCTAGGTTGTTTAGGGAGGAGTAAACAAAGGGGAGAGGGCCTTGGATGCCCTGGACAGCCAGTAGGAGAGGAGAGAGGTTGAGGGAGAGAGGGAAATGGGCTGTCTAGAGAGAGAAACTGGGATTTTACCCCTCCAATAATTGAGCTATGGATTTTCCATTTCTACTGGAGGTGCAAGGGGACTAGGAGGGGCTGTGGTAAAAAGTTGAGGCCATGGAGATTAGTGGAAGGGGTCAAAATGGTGTTTTTGGAAAAATGGCAGATGGTGTTTGTTATTGGTTTGGGCAAGAAAATTAACTCCAATTGACATGAGAATTAACAAGATCAAGTGTCACACATAATTGAGGTTGACCACCGAATTTGAGTCCATTTTGAGAAAGTTTCCAATGCAACTTTTGTAAACCCTAGAATCAGCAGAAATGGCTTTACCAAGATTTAGTTATGCAAATCTATTCTCCTTGATGCACCACTTGGTGTAGTGTCATCATTTAAGGATTTGAACATGTCCACAAAAATTCAAATCAAAAGGACACACTTGGCAATGTAGAGTTGTTCAAATTTGGTTTTGGACAGAAAGGGTTTTGGGGTACTTTGATCAAGATAACATTCTCTCCAACTTGTGCCATTTGGTCTAGATGCATTATTACACCATTTGAGCATGTGCACCAAGTTTTAGAACATTTGGACAGGTTTGGCAACGTAAAGTTGCTCAAACTTCAAAATGGACAGAAATGGTTTTGAGGGGATTTCATGGGGTTATACTATTCTCCATGACATGGTACTTGACAAGATCATCAAAAATGTCATATGTGACATGCTAGAATTTTCCTGGATTTATTTGAAAATATTTCTTATAGAAATATTTCAAATATTTGAAATGAGCTGAAATGGTTCTGGAGGGTTTTGTCCAATATTTTGATCATGACCATTTGTTGAAACTCATATATATGGAAAATATATGTCCATTGAGTCTCCCTAATGTTTCTCAAATATTTTTAAAGCTTTAAAATAATTTTAACCTATTAAAGACCATTTCTGGCCTTAAGAAAAATCCTTTAAATAAAATAGGAAAATAACTTTTAAAATTATATTTTTGTGGTTTCTGGGTATCCTATATCTAATAGGAGTCAAAAAATATTTTTAGAAAGATTTTTACTGCCCTTAATTAAGTACTTGCGGTGCAAACCTCAATTCAGGGGTTTTTGGAAAACTAATTTTTGAAAATACTATTTGGCCAAATTATTTTTGTAAGAAATTGTTTTTACGTCCTATAAACATGGCATGATCATTGGTTCAAGAGTTTGGAGCAAGGAGATGAAGTATAGGAGTTGGAGGATTTATTTGATTTTTAGAGCACTTGCAAACAACAGACAAAATCAAATCAAGGCAAGGTCCAAAACACTCAAAAGTTTTTTTCAAACCACATTTTATCATGATTTATTAGCTTAAGTGTTGTGGCATGAAAATCAGGGTGTGACACCATTTGATATTCCTTTTGTGTGAAACACTGAAATAAAAAAACAGCAATTTGCACTCGGCCTTCGGTTAATAGGT
This sequence comes from Triticum monococcum, assembly GCA_034509565.1. Lineage (NCBI taxonomy): Eukaryota > Viridiplantae > Streptophyta > Magnoliopsida > Poales > Poaceae > Triticum > Triticum monococcum. The sequence continues at coordinate 354,671,808 of CM067845.1, read as the reverse complement.
TAGTCCCAAAAATAATATAAAAGTGCATAATAAAGCCCATTAATCATCCAAAACACATAATATAATAGCATGGAACAATAAAAATTACAGATACATTGGAGACATATTGAAGGAAATATGCCCTAGAGGCAATAATAAAGTTATTATTTATTTCCTTATATCATGATAAATGTTTATTATTCATGCTAGAATTGTATTAACCGGAAACATAATACATGTGTGAATACATAGACCAACAGAGTGTCACTAGTATGCCTCTACTAGACTAGCTCGTTAATCAAAGATGGTTATGTTTCCTAACCATGAACAAAGAGTTGTTATTTGATTAACGAGGTCACATCATTAGTTGAATGATCTGATTGACATGACCCATTTCATTAGCTTAGCACCCGATCGTTTAGTATGTTGCTATTGCTTTCTTCATGACTTATACATGTTCCTATAACTATGAGATTATGCAACTCCCGTTTACCGGAGGAACACTTTGGGTACTACCAAACGTCACAACGTAACTGGGTGATTATAAAGGAGTACTACAGGTGTCTCCAATGGTAGATGTTGGGTTGGCGTATTTCGAGATTAGGGTTTGTCACTCCGATTGTCGGAGAGGTATCTCTGGGCCCTCTCAGTAATACACATCACATAAGCCTTGCAAGCACTGCAACTAATATGTTAGTTGTGAGATGATGTATTATAGAACGAGTAAAGAGACTTGCCGGTAACGAGATTGAACTAGGTATTGGATACCGACGATCGAATCTCGGGCAAGTAACATACCGATGACAAAGGGAACAACGTATGTTGTTATGCGGTCTGACCGATAAAGATCTTCGTAGAATATGTAGGAGCCAATATGGGCATCCAGGTCCCGCTATTGGTTATTGACCGGAGACGTGTCTTGGTCATGTCTACATTGTTCTCGAACCGCAGGGTCCGCACGCTTAACGTTACGATGACAGTTATTATGAGTTTATGCATTTTGATGTACCGAAGGTTGTTCGGAGTCCCGGATGAGATCACGGACATGACGAGGAGTCTCGAAATGGTCGAGACGTAAAGATTGATATATTGGAAGCCTATGTTTGGGCACCGGAAGCGTTCCGGGTGAAATCGGGATTTTTCCGGATTACCGGGAGGGTTACCGGAACCCCCCGGGAGGCAAATGGGCCTATTGGGCCTTAGTGGAAAAGAGAGAAGAGGCAGCCCACAAGCCTAGCCGGCGCCCCCCCTTTCCCAAGTCCTAATAGGACTAGGAGAGGTGGGCCGGCCCCCTCTTTCTCCTTCCCCCCAAGAATCCTAGTTGGAATAGGATTGGAGGGGAGGAGTCCTACTCCCGGTGGGAGTAGGACTCCTCCCTGCGCCTCCCTCCTAGCCGGCCGAACCCCCTGCCCCTGGCCTTTATATACGGGGGCAGGGGGCACCCCAAGACACACAACTTGATCCTTGAGGTCGTTCCTTAGCCGTGTGCGGTGCCCCCTGCCACCAAATTCCACCTCGATCATACCGTTACAGTGCTTAGGCGAAGCCCTACGTCGGTAGTACATCAAGATCGTCACCACGCCGTCGTGCTGACGGAACTCTTCCTCGACGCTTTGCTGGATCGGAGCCCGAGGAACGTCATCGACCTGAACGTGTGCTAAGAACTCGGAGGTGCCGGAGTAACGGTGCTTGGATCGGTCGGATCGGGAAGAAGACGTACGACTACTTCCTCTATGTTGTGTGATCGCTTCCGCAGTCGGTCTGCGTTGGTACGTAGACAACACTCTCCCCTCTCGTTGCTGTGCATCACCATGATCTTGCGTGTGCGTAGGAAATTTTTTGAAATTACTGCGTTCCCCAACAGTGGCATCCGAGCCTAGGTTTTATGGTTTGATGTTATATGCACGAGTAGAACACAAGTGAGTTGTGGGCGATACAAGTCATACTGCCTACCAGCATGTCATACTTTGGTTCAGCGGTATTGTTGGTTGAGACGATCCGGACCAACCTTACGCATACTCTTACGCGAGACCGGTTCCCTCGACGTGCTTTGCACATAGATGGCTTGCGGAAGACTATCTCTCCAACTTTAGTTGAACCAAGTGTGACTACGCCCGGTCCTTGAGAAGGTTAAAACGGAGTCTATTTGACGAACTATCGTTGTGGTTTTGATGCGTAGGTGAAGATGAGTTCTTTCTTAAGCCCGTAGCAGCCACGTAAAACTTGCAACAACAAAGTAGAGGACGTCTAACTTATTTTTGCAGGGCATGTTGTGATGTGATATGGTCAAGGCATGATGCTGATTTTATTGTATGAGATGATCATGTTTTGTAACCGAGTTATCGGCAACTGGCAGGAGCCATATGGTTGTCGCTTTATTGTATGCAATGCAATCGCGATGTAATGCTTTACTTTATTGCTAAGCGGTAGTGATAGTCGTGGAAGTATAAGATTGGCGAGACGACAACGACGCTACGATGGAGATCAAGGTGTCGCGCCGGTGACAATGGTGATCATGACGGTGCTTCGGAGATGGAGATCACAAAGCACAAGATGATGATGGCCATATCATATCACTTATATTGATTGCATGTGATGTTTATCCTTTTATGCATCTTATCTTGCTTTGATTGACGGTAGCATTATAAGATGATCTCTCACTAAATTATCAAGAAGTGTTCTCCCTGAGTATGCACCGTTGCAAAAGTTCTTCGTGCTGAGACACCACGTGATGATCGGGTGTGATAGGCTCTATGTTCAAATACAACGGGTGCAAAACAGTTGCACACGCGGAATACTCAGGTTATACTTGACGAGCCAAGCATATACAGATATGGCCTCGGAACACGGAGACCGAAAGGTCGAGCGTGAATCATATAGTAGATATGATCAACATATTGATGTTCACCATTGAAAACTACTCCATTTCACGTGATGATCGGTTATGGTTTAGTTGATTTGGATCACGTGATCACTTAGAAGATTAGAGGGATGTATATCTAAGTGGGAGTTCTTAAGTAAATTAACTGAACTTAAAATTATCATGAACTTAGTACCTGATAGTATCTTGCTTGTTTATGTTGATTGTAGATAGATGGCTCGTGCTGTTGTTCCGTTGAATTTTAATGCGTTCCTTGAGAAAGCAAAGTTGAAAGATGATGGTAGCAATTACACGGACTGGGTCCGTAACCTGAGGATTATCCTCATTGCTGCATAGAAGAATTACGTCCTGGAAGCACCGCTGAGTGCCAGGCCTGCTGCAAGAGCAACACCAGAAGTTATGAACGTCTGGCAGAGCAAAGCTGATGACTACTCAATAGTTCAGTGTGCCATGCTTTACGGCTTAGAACCGGGACTTCAACGACGTTTTGAACGTCATGGAGCATATGAGATGTTCCAGGAGTTGAAGTTAATATTTCAAGCAAATGCCCGGATTGAGAGATATGAAGTCTCCAATAAGTTCTATAGCTGCAAGATGGAGGAGAACAGTTCTGTCAGTGAGCATATACTCAAAATGTCTGGGTATAATAATCACTTGATTCAATTGGGAGTTACACTTCCGGATGATTGCGTCATTGACAGAATTCTCCAATCACTGCCACCAAGCTACAAGAGCTTTGTGATGAACTATAATATGCAAGGGATGAACAAGACTATTCCCGAGCTCTTCGCAATGCTGAAAGCTGCGGAGGTAGAAATCAAGAAGGAGCATCAAGTGTTGATGGTTAACAAAACCACGAGTTTCAAGAAAAAGGGCAAAGGGAAGAAGAAGGGGAACTTCAAGAAGAACGGCAAGCAAGTTGCTACTCAAGAGAAGAAACCCAAGTCGGGACCTAAGCCTGAAACTGAGTGCTTCTACTGCAAGCAGACTGGTCACTGGAAGCGGAACTGCCCCAAGTATTTGGCGGATAAGAAGGATGGCAAAGTGAACAAAGGTATATGTGATATACATGTTATTGATGTGTACCTTACTAATGCTCGAAGTAGCACCTGGGTATTTGATACTGGTTCTGTTGCTAATATTTGCAACTCAAAACAGGGACTACAGAATAAGCGGACACTAGCAAAGGACGAGGTGACGATGCGCGTGGGAAACGGTTCCAAAGTCGATGTGATCGCAGTCGGCACGCTACCTCTACATCTGCCTTCGGGATTAATATTAGACCTAAATAATTGTTATTTGGTGCCAGCGTTGAGCATGAACATTATATCTGGATCTTGTTTGATGCGAGACGGTTATTCATTTAAATCAGAGGATAATGGTTGTTCTATTTATATGAGTAATATCTTTTATGGTCATGCACCCTTGAAAAGTGGTCTATTCTTATTGAATCTCGATAGTAGTAATACACATATTCATAATGTTGAAGCCAAAAGATGCAGAGTTGATAATGATAGTGCAACTTATTTGTGGCACTGCCGTTTAGGTCATATCGGTGTAAAGCGCATGAAGAAACTCCATACTGATGGGCTTTTGGAACCACTTGATTATGAATCACTTGGTACTTGCGAACCGTGCCTCATGGGCAAGATGACTAAAACACCGTTCTCTGGTACTATGGAGAGAGCAACAGATTTATTGGAAATCATACATACCGATGTATGTGGTCCGATGAATATTGAGGCTCGTGGCGGATATCGTTATTTTCTCACCTTCACAGATGATTTAAGCAGATATGGGTATATCTACTTAATGAAACATAAGTCTGAAACATTTGAAAAGTTCAAGGAATTTCAGAGTGAAGTTGAAAATCATCGTAACAAGAAAATAAAGTTTCTACGATCTGATCGTGGAGGAGAATATTTGAGTTACGAGTTTGGTGTACATTTGAAAAATTGTGGAATAGTTTCGCAACTCACGCCACCTGGAACACCACAACGTAATGGTGTGTCCGAACGTCGTAATCGTACTTTACTAGATATGGTGCGATCTATGATGTCTCTTACTGATTTACCGCTATCATTTTGGGGTTATGCTTTAGAGACGGCCGCATTCACGTTAAATAGGGCACCATCTAAATCCGTTGAGACGACGCCTTATGAACTGTGGTTTGGCAAGAAACCAAAGTTGTCGTTTCTTAAAGTTTGGGGCTGCGATGCTTATGTGAAAAAGCTTCAACCTGATAAGCTCGAACCCAAATCGGAGAAGTGTGTCTTCATAGGATATCCAAAGGAAACTATTGGATACACCTTCTATCACAGATCCGAAGGCAAGACTTTTGTTGCTAAATTCGGAAACTTTCTTGAGAAGGAGTTTCTCTCGAAAGAAGTGAGTGGGAGGAAAGTAGAACTTGACGAGGTAACTGTACCTACTCCATTATTGGGAAATAGTACATCACAGAAAACTGTTTCTATGAGACCTACACCAATAAGAGAGGAAGTTAATGATAATGATCATGAAACTTTAGATCAAGATACTACTGTACCTCGTAGATCAACCAGAGTAAGATCCACACCAGAGTGGTACGGTAATCCTGTTCTGGAAATCATGCTACTAGATCATGATGAACCTACGAACTATGAAGAAGCGATGGTGAGCCCAAACTCTGCAAAGTGGCTTGAAGCCATGAAATCTGAGATGGGATCCATGTATGAGAACAAAGTATGGACTTTGGTTGACTTGCCCGATGATCGGCAAGCAATTGAGAATAAATGGATCTTTAAGAAAAAGACTGACACTGATGGTAATGTTACTGTCTACAAAGCTCGACTTGTCGCAAAAGGTTTTCGACAAGTTCAAGGAGTTGACTACGATGAGACTTTCTCACCTGTAGTGATGCTTAAGTCTGTAAGAATCATGTTAGCAATTGCCGCATTTTATGATTATGAAATTTGGCAAATGGATGTAAAAACCGCATTCCTGAATGGATTTCTGGAAGAAGAGTTGTATATGATGCAACCTGAAGGTTTTGTCGATCCAAAGGAAGCTAACAAAGTGTGCAAACTCCAGCGATCCATTTATGGACTGGTGCAAGCATCTCGGAGTTGGAATAAACGCTTTGATAGTGTGATCAAGGCATTTGGATTTATACAGACTTTTGGAGAAGCCTGTATTTACAAGAAAGTGAGTGGGAGCTCTGTAGCATTTCTGATATTATATGTGGATGACATATTACTGATTGGAAATGATATAGAATTTCTGGATAGCATAAAGGGATACTTGAATAAAAGTTTTTCGATGAAAGACCTCGGGGAAGCTGCTTACATATTAGGCATAAAGATCTATAGAGATAGATCAAAACGTTTAATTGGACTTTCACAAAGCACATACCTTGACAAGATTTTGAAGAAGTTCAAAATGGATCAAGCAAAGAAAGGGTTCTTGCCTGTGTTACAAGGTGTGAAGTTGAGCCAGACTCAATGCCCGACCAATGCAGAAGATAGAGAGAAAATGAAAGATGTTCCCTATGCTTCAGCCATAGGCTCTATCATGTATGCAATGCTGTGTACCAGACCTGATGTGTGCCTTGCTATAAGTTTAGCAGGGAGGTACCAAAGTAATCCAGGAGTGGATCACTGGACAGCGGTCAAGAACATCCTGAAATACCTGAAAAGGACTAAGGATATGTTTCTCGTATAAGGAGGTGACAAAGAACTCAACGTAAGAGGTTACGTTGATGCAAGCTTTGACACTGATCCGGACGATTCTAAATCGCAAACCGGATACGTGTTTACTTTAAACGGTGGAGCTGTCAGTTGGTGCAGTTCTAAACAAAGCGTCGTAGCAGGATCTACATGTGAAGCGGAGTGCATAGCTGCTTCGGAAGCAGGGAACGAAGGAGTCTGGATGAAGGAGTTCATATCCGATCTAGGTGTCATACCTAGTGCATCGGGTCCAATGAAAATCTTCTGTGACAATACTGGTACAATTGCCTTGGCAAAGGAATCCAGATTTCACAAGAGAACCAAACACATCAAGAGACGCTTCAACTCCATCCGGGATTTAGTCCAGGTGGGAGACATAGAGATTTGCAAGATACATATGGATCTGAATGTTGCAGACCCGTTGACTAAGCCTCTTCCACGAGCAAAACATGATCAGCACCAAGGCTCCATGGGTGTTAGAATCATTACTATGTAATCTAGATTATTGACTCTAGTGCAAGTGGGAGACTGAAGGAAATATGCCCTAGAGGCAATAATAAAGTTATTATTTATTTCCTTATATCATGATAAATGTTTATTATTCATGCTAGAATTGTATTAACCGGAAACATAATACATGTGTGAATACATAGACCAACAGAGTGTCACTAGTATGCCTCTACTAGACTAGCTCGTTAATCAAAGATGGTTATGTTTCCTAACCATGAACAAAGAGTTGTTATTTGATTAACGAGGTCACATCATTAGTTGAATGATCTGATTGACATGACCCATTTCATTAGCTTAGCACCCGATCGTTTAGTATGTTGCTATTGCTTTCTTCATGACTTATACATGTTCCTATAACTATGAGATTATGCAACTCCCGTTTACCGGAGGAACACTTTGGGTACTACCAAACGTCACAACGTAACTAGGTGATTATAAAGGAGTACTACAGGTGTCTCCAATGGTAGATGTTGGGTTGGCGTATTTCGAGATTAGGGTTTGTCACTCCGATTGTCGGAGAGGTATCTCTGGGCCCTCTCGGTAATACACATCACATAAGCCTTGCAAGCACTGCAACTAATATGTTAGTTGTGAGATGATGTATTATAGAACGAGTAAAGAGACTTGCCGGTAACGAGATTGAACTAGGTATTGGATACCGACGATCGAATCTCGGGCAAGTAACATACCGATGACAAAGGGAACAACGTATGTTGTTATGCGGTCTGACCGATAAAGATCTTCGTAGAATATGTAGGAGCCAATATGGGCATCCAGGTCCCGCTATTGGTTATTGACCGGAGACGTGTCTCGGTCATGTCTACATTGTTCTCGAACCGCAGGGTCCGCACGCTTAACGTTACGATGACAGTTATTATGAGTTTATGCATTTTGATGTACCGAAGGTTGTTCGGAGTCCCGGATGAGATAACGGACATGACAAGGAGTCTCGAAATGGTCGAGACGTAAAGATTGATATATTGGAAGCCTATGTTTGGGCACCGGAAGCGTTCCGGGTGAAATCGGGATTTTTCCGGATTACCGGGAGGGTTACCGGAACCCCCCGGGAGGCAAATGGGCCTATTGGGCCTTAGTGGAAAAGAGAGAAGAGGCAGCCCACAAGCCTAGCCGGCGCCCCCCCTTTCCCAAGTCCTAATAGGACTAGGAGAGGTGGGCCGGCCCCCTCTTTCTCCTTCCCCCCAAGAATCCTAGTTGGAATAGGATTGGAGGGGAGGAGTCCTACTCCCGGTGGGAGTAGGACTCCTCCCTGCGCCTCCCTCCTAGCCGGCCGAACCCCCTGCCCCTGGCCTTTATATACGGGGGCAGGGGGCACCCCAAGACACACAACTTGATCCTTGAGATCGTTCCTTAGCCGTGTGCGGTGCCCCCTGCCACCAAATTCCACCTCGATCATACCGTTACAGTGCTTAGGCGAAGCCCTGCGTCGGTAGTACATCAAGATCGTCACCACGCCGTCGTGCTGACGGAACTCTTCCTCGACGCTTTGCTGGATCGGAGCCCGAGGAACGTCATCGAGCTGAACGTGTGCTAAGAACTCGGAGGTGCCGGAGTAACGGTGCTTGGATCGGTCGGATCGGGAAGAAGACGTACGACTACTTCCTCTACGTTGTGTGATCGCTTCCGCAGTCGGTCTGCATTGGTACGTAGACAACACTCTCCCCTCTCGTTGCTGTGCATCACCATGATCTTGCGTGTGCATAGGAAAATTTTTGAAATTACAGCGTTCCCCAACACGTATCACCTGCTTATCTGGCGGAAAAAGCACCGCCCTAGCATTTCCAATCGATATTTCTATCTATCGATCATGCCAAGGAGCAGAACCAAATGTTACAATTTATACATGTTTCTCTATCTCTACTCTTATAAAAACAGAGTTGGTGATGATGGTGTGCCTGCCATCCTACAATATAGGCCGTCCGATTTATATCTGACGGATAGGAAGGAAACTATGGTAATTTTGTAAAAAGATACCCACACCCCTCTCCGCATTTGCAAATAAGGCCTTCCCTCATTCATCCTTTTCTCCCACAAGATAAACTACTCATACAAATGCATCTTGATGTTTCGTGCAACGCACGGGCATCTTGCTAGTAAGAAACAAATCTCGAGTTTGGCACGAGTTCGTGCAGCAGTAGCACCACAAAGCCTAGCGCAGGAGTTACATTTCCCTCTTGGTGCCCACAGGACTGAGCTTCAGTGGACCCGATAGGTGGCTAGTCCACATGTCATGCTCCCGAAGGCCGAGGGGCGGTGGGGCCGAGAGGGGTGAGCCACATGTCGGGGGATATGTGGTGTCATGGGATCGAGCGGCGTCGTGGGAATCCCGTGTGGCTGTGGTACAAAATTGATGCTCGCTGCATTTCAGTTGTCCCACATGTCATGCACACAAAGGCAGAGGGGCGGTGCGGACAAGAGGGGTGAGGCGGATGTCAGGGGACGTGGTGCCGTGGGTTGGAGCGGCGTCATGGGAATGGCAAGTAGCAGTGTATGAAACATGATGGTCGCCGTAGTTCAACTTCCATGGACAAGCTGTCATGTCTATTGACACATGCATTGCATACCGATCATTGGAAGGAGTAGTAGAGAAAGCTAGGCAGATAAATAGTTCCTTATAGTCAAGCGGACCTATGCTACTACTTGTTCCAAAGACATGCACACCATCGAAATAGTTCATCTATATCAATATACACAGAGAGGAAATATGTCTTTTACAAGAGAAGAAATAGTGCATCCATCCATAATGCCCTATTGCTGGTGCAGCTTCTTCTTCTTGTTCTTCTTCTTTTTCTTCTTCTTCTCATTTTCTGTGGGAGACGGCTTCACAACAAGCTCTTTCGACCTTGTAGCTATTTCTAAACTCACACAGGCATCGAGGGCAGCATATTTTATCCTCTCGTACATCAAGGGATAATTCTCCCAACCAGACAACCTTAATGCTAGCATCTCGCTACCCTTCTGAAGATTTGTACCAAGCACCAAATTTGCTACGTCGAATAGGGATGGTGTCTGTTTATCACAATATTCTACAGGAATTTCGATTCTGGTTTGTATGTAAGTTATGCTTTTCAAGTTAAGGTTGTACGACGCCATCTTCTGTTTGTCCCCTTCGATGGCTGCCCCACAGAAGTATATATCCTCCCGAGACAAGAAATCATGGATCTCACCTGGTATGGAGGGAGCGTGTATGGTGTGGTACACCAAAACATCATCTTTGTGGCACAACTGAAGGACGGTGGCGCATTGGATCTTCCCAGTGGCATGCTCCCTGTACTCTGCATCGAGACCGGTGACCTTCATCTCTACCTTTTGGAGGGAGTTGGATACATTGTTGATCCACTTCTGAACAACCCTTGGGTGGTCGGTGATGGTGCAACTATGCTCAATGAGTCTTCGACGAGGACATGTTGGACGCTAAAAACCTGCATCTGGATCTCCTTCGCCATTTGGAACCGCTGGACCAGAGGTCTATGGTTTGGAGAATTAGGATTAGATGGCTAGTCTAACTGAAGAAGATGATTATTTAAAGGGGCTTTGGAATTACTCCAGGAGTATGTGAAGAGGTTAAAACAATGTGAATGCAGTGGGGTTTGGATGCAAATGAAGATGAAGGAGATGTGAAGAAGCAGAGGAAAATTCGTTCTCGATGGAGAAGTAAATGGGAGAAGTGGCCTGCAAGCAGTTGATTAGACAGCTAGGTAGACTAAACGAAAAGGCTATGCAGGTAGACTAATTAGTGGTACCTGTCCGTGTACGTGCCCATCCTTCTAGCGCTACATGTGCCACTGGCTACTTGAGGTCACTCTTTCGAGTCACCGTGGTGAGACATTTTATGATTCCTTTTTATTTGTGCACCCCTCCTGACAGGTGGCATCTATGCAAACAGATATAAAAAATGTGTCGTAGCTGGTTCGAATGGATATTGGCGCGTGCTTGGGAGGCACAACATTCTCTGGTTAAGGAATATGCGGTTATCCTCAAAAATGAGAAAACCCTTCTTTGAGCTTCCGCATCCATGAGAATTTGGTTCTTCTTGCAATATGGATGCTACCTGGAGGATGAAGTGAACCCAGAGGTATGCTAGCACGGGAGACCTACTTCCAATATATAGTACTACTCCATATGTTCCTACTAGTAGTAGTACAACTGTGGTACACTTGATGAAAATATTATTCATCCAGTCCTCACAGTGAAGTGACAAGACCCTGTGCCCATGGTGACACTAGTTCGGGCGGCGTGCTCGGGTTACCAAACCCAGCCTCACCTTGTGCACTATGTAGTCACTACCACCGCCGTTGTATAGCACACCTCACCTCGTCTCCCTCTCCCCTAGCACCATTCCATCTCCATCTCCGTCTCGCCAGAGATCCCGAGGTCACTCTTCATCATCTCACTGTGTGCTCGCCTCCCCCAGTACCACTATTCCCTCGCAAGCCGCTCTAGCATCGAGAGTCTTCTCCCCTGTAAATCAAGCCCCCCAAAACCCCACCTTCCAAACTCCACCATGGCCGAACGCGAACCGCACAGCATCCATATGATCCACGATTGGAGCAATCTCCCTAGTGACATCCTCGACCTCTGTTGTTCGTGTATGGATATGTTGAGCGTTGTGCGGCTGCCTGCATGCTCGAGGGACATGCACATGGCCATCATCGAAGCGAGGCCTAAGCTTTTCAAGACACCTTGCTTGTTGCTATCTGGTGTTGCGAGATTTTCTCACCATGATACGGAGGCGTACATGATGCCCCTCGACTTCAATCCGACCTCCAATAGACGAAACTTCTTTGCAAGTATGTAGTGGGTCACCATACATCATTTCCTTTGACTTCGAACCGATCACCATCGCCCGAAACTTCTTGGAAGGTATGTACTGGGTCGGCATGAACTCCCACTGGATGGTTGCCGTTAGAGAAGACTGGAAAAATTTGGTGCTCGTGAACTTCCACACCTCCCATGAGATTAACCTTCCTACGTTGGATTATATAGTGTTTTACCGCCGCGGTCCAAGTCATCTAGATTACGTCATCAGTTGGACGCACCTTGTTTTGCAGAAGATTATAATATGCCAAGTTCCCACACGAGATGCAGATTACACAGACTTCAAGGTAATTGCATTGTTCGACCGCGGACTCGCCTATCTTTCCGCTGGTGCCTTCTTTAGCTAGAGACAACTCACCTCGCAGTGGATCATCAAAGCTGATACACACTTCTGCGATGCTATTGAACACAATGGCTTCATCTACGTGATCGACAAAGCAGATGGTACCACGTATTGCTGGGACGACGCATGTAAGTTGTTTCCATCTGATGTTAATGATAATGCCATGACACTGTTTAAATTTTTTGTGATGGTTGGCATATCCCTGTTTGAGCAGAATTTGAGTAGAACTATGGAAATGCATTAGAGATGTCGTAAATCAGCTATATTTGGAATGAGTTAATTCATGCGATTGTGACCATGTCATTACAGCCAATTTTTAGCCCTGAATAATCAAACGGTTAGGAAGATATGGATATTCTCCTTATTTTATAGTAATCTATATACTACTAAATATGAGTGTGTATCAATGGCCATGTTAGTTTCCTCATTTTCATGAAAGAAACATGCATCACACTGTTGGTTTCATCTAACCATACATTAGGGAAGTAAATGTGCATATGGAGAACTCTATATTTGGATGTAGTGAAATCCTGTAATGCTTACCATGTGTACATACCTATATTCGCCCTTCAGCAATCAATGGCTAGAATAATATCCTCACAAATTTTTTTCCCACAAAACATGAGTATATAATAATGCATGGTCTGTTAGTTTCCTTGAAGAATTTGTTTGTGAGGACAGAACATGATTACATAACATGCATGACATGGTAGTTTCGTGTGAAGAATTGATTGCGAGATAACATGAGTATAACCATGCATGGCACTTCTATATTTTCGAACCCAGTATACATTCCCATGTATTTTCCTGACAGTTCCAATAGGGACATATCAATGCTATTTCATGCATTATCCTACTCATACTATGAACAATGATGATCTTACATTAACAATGCATGTCCTTTTTGATATGATGAAGTGCCCCTACAGTTACTGCCCTTTGTAATCACACCACCTTTGCCAAAAATAGGGAAGCACAATTGGTTCCTTGCTCGACCAGACGACTGCAAAAGACTGATGATCATTTACACACATGAGCCGGATAAGTTATATTGCAAAACCCCAATGTATACAAGCACCATGAAATACGTGAGTATCCAAACAGTGGTTGTTATGTCTATGAGCAGGATACCAGCTTGTTGGGGCCTTCGGGATTTTTGAGTTGGAAGTGGGTAAACAACCTTGGTTCACACTCTCTGTTTCTCGAACTCAATTATATGATTAACCAGTAGATCACCGTTGGCAAGGACCTTGATGGCAGAGAGGCTCTGTTTGCTATGGAAAACTGTGTCTACACGGCGAGCCCTAGAACGTTGGGAGCAAACTCCCTTGATTGTCAATGATATAGCTGATACGTCTCCAACGTATCTATAATTTTTGATTGTTCCATGCTATATTATATCCTGTTTTGGACATTATTGGGCTTCATTATGCACTTTTATATTTTTTTGGGCCTAACCTATTAACCGGAGGCCCAGCCCAGAATTGCTCTTTTTTGCCTATTCCAGAGTTTCGCAGAAAAAGAATATCAAACGGAGTCCAAACGGAATGAAACCTTCGGGAACGTGATTTTCGGAGCGAATGTGATCCAGAGGACTTGGACCCTACGTCAAGACATCAACCAGGAAGGCATGAGGTAGGGGGCACGCCTACCCCCCCCCCCCAGGGACGCCCTCCACCCTCGTGGGGCCCACGTTGCTCCACCGACGTACTTCTTCCTCCTATATATACCTATGTACCCCCAAACTACCAGATACGGAGCCAAAACCCTAATTCCACTGCCATAACTTTCTGTATCCGCGAGATCCCATCTTGGGGCCTTTTCCGGAGCTCCGCCGGAGGGGGCATCGATCATGGAGGGCTTCTACATCAACAACATAGCCTCTCTGATGAAGTGTGAGTAGTTTACTTCAGACCTTCGGGTCCATAGTTATTAACTAGATGGCTTCTTCTCTCTTTTTGGATCTCAATACAAAGTTCCCCCCCCTCTCTTGTGGAGATCTATTCGATATAATCTACTTTTGCGGTGTGTTTGTTGAGACCGATGAATTGTGGGTTTATGTTCAAGTTTATCTATGAACAATATTTGAATCTTCTCTGAATTCTTTTATGTATGAATGGTTATCTTTGCAAGTCTCTTCGAATTATCAGTTTGGTTTGGCCTACTAGATTGATCTTTCTTGCAATGGGAGAAGTTCTTAGCTTTGGGTTCAATCTTGTGGTGTCCTTTCCCAATGACAGTAAGGGCAACAAGGCACGTATTGTATTGTATTGTTGCCATCGAGGATAACAAGATGGGGTTTACATCATATTGCATGAGTTTATCCTTCTACATCATGTCATCTTGCTTAAAGCGTTACTCTGTTCTTTTGAACTTAATAGCTGGATAGCGGTCGATGTGTGGAATAATAGTAGTAGATGCAGGCAGGAGTCGGTCTACTTGTCTCGGACATGATGCCTATATACATGATCATACCTAGATATTCTCATAACTATGCTCAATTATGTCAATTTCTCAACAGTAGTTTGTTTACCCACCATAACACTTATGCTCTCGAGAGAAGCCACTAGTCAAACCTATGGCCCCCAGGTCTATTTTCCATCATATTAATATTCCATCAACAAGCTATTTCCTTTTCCGTTTATTTTGCTTTCTTTACTTTGCATCTTTATCATAAAAATACCAAAAATATTATCTTATCATATCTATCAGATCTCACTTTCGTAAGTGACCATGAAGGGATTGACAACCCCTTTATTGCGTTGGTTTCGAGGATTTTATTTGTTTGTGTAGGTGCAAGGGACTCGTGCGTGGCCTGCTACTGGATTGATACCTTGGTTCTCAAAAACCGAGGGAAATACTTACGCTACTTTGCTGCATCACCCTTTCCTCTTCAAGGGAAAACCAACGCAGTGCTCAAGAGGTAGCAAGAAGGATTTCTGGTGCCGTTGCCGGGGAGTCTATGCAAAAGTCAACATACCAAGTACCCATCACAAACCCTTATCTCCCGCATTACATTATTTTCCATTTTCCTCTCGTTTTCCTCTCCCCCACTTCACCCTTGCTGTTTTATTCGCCCTCTCTCTCCGTCCTCCTTCTCTTTCTCTATTTGCCTCTTTTTACCCGTCTCTTGTTTGCTTGTGTGTTGGATTGCTTGCTTGTCATGATGGCTCAAGATAATACCAAATTGTGTGACTTTACTAATACCAACAACAATGATTTTATTAGCACTCTGATTGCTCCTCTTACCGATGCTGAATCTTGTGAAATTAATGCTCCTTTGCTGAATATTGTCATGAAAGATCCGTTTTCCGGCCTTCCTAGTGAATATGCCGCTACCCATCTAAACAACTTCGTTGATTTGTGTGATATGCAAAAGAAGAAAGATGTGGACAATGATATTGTTAAATTGAAGCTATTTCCTTTTTCGCTTAGAGATCGTGCTAAAGCTTGGTTTTCGTCTTTGCCTAAAAATAGTATTGATTCATGGAATAAGTGCAAAGATGCTTTTATCTCTAAGTATTTTCCTCCCGCTAAGATCATCTCTCTTAGAAACAATATCATGAATTTTAAGAAACTTGATCATGAACATGTTGCACAAGCTTGGGAGAGGATGAAATTAATGATACGTAATTGCCCTACATATGGTTTGAATTTATGGATGATTATACAAAAAATTTACGCCGGATTGAATTTTGCTTCTAGAAATCTTTTAGATTCAGCTGTGGGAGGCACTTTTATGGAAATCACTTTCGGAGAAGCTACTAAACTCCTAGATAATATTATGGTTAATTATTCTCAATGGCACACTGAAAGATCTACTAATAAGAAAGTGCATGCGATAGAAGAAATTAAAGTTTTGAGTGGAAAGATGGATGAACTTATGAAATTATTTGCTAATAAAAGTGTCTCTTCTGATCCTAATGATATGCCTTTGTCTACTTTGATTGAGAATAATAATGAATCTATGGATGTGAATTTTGTTGGTAGGAATAATTTTGGTAACAACGCGTATAGAGGAAACTTTAATCCTAGGCCGTATCCTAGTAATTCCTCTAATAATTATGGTAATTCCTACAACAATTATTATGGAAATTTTTATAAGATACCATCTTATTTTGAATCTAATATTAAAGAATTTATTACTTCGCAAAAGAATTTCAATGCTTTGATTGAAGAAAAATTGCTTAAGATTGATGAGTTGGCTAGGAACATTGATAGAATTTCTCTTGGTATTGATTCTTTGAAACTTAGGTATATTCCCCCTAAGCATGACATCAATGAGTCTCTCAAATCCATGAGAATTTCCATTGATGAGTGCAAAGAAAGAACTGCTAGGATGCGTGCTAAGAAAGATTGTTTTGTGAAAGCGTGTTCTTCTAGTTTCCATGAAAATAAAGATGAAGATCTAAAAGTTATTGATGTGTCCCCTATTAAATCTTTGTTTGGCAATATGAATCTTGATAATGATGGGACTGAATGTGATCCACCTTTACCTAGAAGATATTCCAAAATTTGGAGTCTTTAGATCTTGATGCTAAAATTATTAAAAGTGGGATTGAAGAAGTCAAAACTTTAAATATCAATGAACCCACTATTTTGGATCTCAAGGAATTTAATTATGATAATTGCTCTTTGATAGATTGTATTTCCTTGTTGCAATCCGTGCTAAATTCTCCTTGTGCTTATAGTCAAAATAAAGCCTTTACCAAACATATCGTTGATGCTTTGATGCAATCTTATGAAGAAAAAATTGAGTTGGAAGTTTCTATCCCTAGAAAACTTTATGATGAGTGGGAACCTACTATTAAAATTAAAATTAAAGATCATGAATTCTATGCTTTGTGTGATTTGGGTGCTAGTGTTTCCACGATTCCAAAGACTTTGTGTGATTTGCTAGATTTCCGAGATTTTGATGATTGCTCTTTAAACTTGCACCTTGCGGACTCAACTATTAAGAAACCTATGGGAAGAATTAATGATGTTCTTACTGTTGCAAATAGGAATTATGTGCCCATAGATTTTATTGTTCTTGACATAGATTGCAATCCTTCATGTCCTATTATTCTTGGTAAACCTTTCCTTAGAACGATTGGTGCAATTGTTGATATGAAGGAAGGGAATATTAGATTCCAATTTCCATGAAGGAAAGGCATGGAACACTTCCCTAGAAATAAAATTAAATTACCATATGAATCTATTATGAGAGCCACTTATGGATTGCCTACCAAAGATGGCAACACCTAGATCTATCCTTGCTTTTATGCCTAGCTAGGGGCATTAAACGATAGCGCTTGTTGGGAGGCAACCCAATTTTATTTTTATTCCTTGCTTTTTTCTCCTGTTTAGTAATAAATAAATTATCTAGCCTATGTTTTGGTTGTGTTTTTTGTGTTTAATTAGTGTTTGTGCCAAGTAGAACCGGTGGGAAGACTTGGTGAAAGTCTTTTTAAGCTTGCTGTAAAAAGCAGAAACTTTAGCGCTCACGAGAATTTCTGCCGTTTTATTTGGAAAGTGCTATTAAGTTAATTCTTTTTGCAGATGATTAATACATAAATTCCTCATGTCCAGAAATTTATTTTAGAATTTTTGGGGTTCTAGAACTTGCGTTAGCTACAGATTACTACAGACTATTCTGTTTTGACAGATTCTGTTTTTCGTGTGTTGTTTGCTTACTTTGATGAATCTATGGCTAGTAAAATAGTTTATAAACCATAGAGAAGTTGGAATACAGTAGGTTTAACACCAATATAAATAAATAATGAGTTCATTACAGTACCTTGAAGTGGTGTTTTGTTTTATTTCGCTAATGGAGCTCACGAGATTTTCTACTTTAAGTTTTGTGTTGTGAAGTTTTCAAGTTTTGGGTGAAAGATTTGATGGATTATGGAACAAGGAGTGGCAAGAGCCTAAGCTTGGGGATGCCCATGGCACCCCAAGATAATCTAAGGACACCTAAAAGCCCAAGCTTGGGGATGCCCCGGAAGGCATCTCTTCTTTCGTGTACTTCCATCGGTAACTTTACTTGGAGCTATATTTTTATTTACCACATGATATGTGTTTTGCTTGGAGCGTCTTGTATTATTTGAGTATTTATTTCTAAGTTTTCCACAATCATCCTTGCTGTACACACCTTTTGAGAGAGACACACATGATTCGGAAATTGTTAGAATACTCTATGTGCTTCACTTATATCTTTTGAGTTATGTAGTTTTTGCTCTAGTGCTTCACTTATATCTTTTAGGGCACGGTGGTTGATTTGTTTTATAGAAACTATTGTTCTCTCATGCTTCACTTATATTATTTTGAGAGTCCTACAAAACAGCATGGTAATTTGCTTTAATTATGTTAGGCATTCAAGATTAATAAAAAAATTCTTATGAGTGTGTTGAATACTATTAGAAGTTTGATACTTGATAATTGTTTTGAGATATGTAGATGGTGATATTAGAGTCATGCTAGTTGAGTAGTTGTGAATTTGAGAAATACTTGTGTTGAAGTTTGTGATTCCTGTAGCATGCACATATGGTGAACCATTATGTGATGAAGTCGGAGCATGATTTAGTTTATTGATTGTCTTCCTTATGAGTGGCGGTCGGGGACGAGCAATGGTCTTTTCCTACCAATCTATCCCCCTAGGAGCATGCGCGTAGTACTTTGCTTTGATAACTAATAGATTTTTGCAATAAGTATGTGAGTTCTTTATGACTAATGTTGACTCCATGGATTATACGCACTCTCACCCTTCCACCATTGCTAGCCTCTCTAATACCGTGCACCTTTCGCCGGTATCATACACCCACCATATACCTTCCTCAAAACAGCCACCATACCTACCTATCATGGCGTTTCCATATCCATTCCGAGATATATTGCCATGCAACTTTCCACCGTTCCGTTTATTATGACACTCTTCATCATTGTCATATTGCTTGCATCATCATGTAGTTGACATCGTATTTATGGCAAAGCCACCGTTCATAATTCTTTCATACATATCACTCATGCATCATTGCACACCCTGGTACACCGCCGGAGGCATTCACATAGAGTCATATTTTGTTCTAAGTATTGAGTTGTAATTCTTGAGTTGTAAGTAAATAAAGCGTGATGATCATCATTATTAGAGCATTGTCCCAGTGAGGAAAGGATGATGGAGACTACGATTCCCCCACAAGTCGGGAATAAAAAAAGAGAGAAGGGACAATGCTACTATCCTTTTACCACACTTGTGCTTCAAAGTACCACCATGATCTTCATGTAGAGAGTCTCCTATGTTATCTCTTTCATATACTAGTGGGAATTTTTCATTATAGAACTTGGCTTGTATATTCCAATGATGGGCTTCCTCAAAATGCCCTAGGTCTTCGTGACCAAGCAAGTTGGATGCACACCCACTTAGTTCTTTTTGTTGAGCTTTCATATATTTATAGCTCTAGTGCATACGTTGCATGGCAATCCCTAGTCACTCACATTGATATCTATTAATGGGCATCTCCATAGCCCGTTGATACGCCTAGTTGATGTGAGACTATGTTCTCCCGTTTTGTCTTCTCCACAACCACCATTCTATTCCACATATAGTGCTATGTCCATGGCTCACGCTCATGTATTGCGTAAAAATTGAAAACGTTTGAGAACACCAAAAGTATGAAACAATTGCTTGGCTTGTCATCGGGGTTGTGCATGATTTAAGTACTTTGTGTGGTTAATATGGAGCATAGCCGGACTATATGATTTTGTAGGGATAACTTTCTTTGGCCATGCTATTTTGAAGAGACATAATTGCTTAGTTAGTATGCTTGAAGTACTATTATTTCTATGTCAATATTGAACTTTAATCTTGAATCTTTTGGGTCTGAATATTCATTGAAATTATGCCAAGTAGCATTCCACATCAAAAATTCTGTTTTTAGCATTTACCTACTCGTGGACGAGCAGGAATTAAGCTTGGGGATGCTTGATACGTCTCCACCGTATCTATAATTTTTTATTGTTCCATGCTATATTATATCCTGTTTTGGACATTATTGGGCTTTATTATACACTTTTATATTATTTTTGGGACTAACCTATTAACTGGAGGCCCAGCCCAGAATTGTTGTTTTTTCCTATTTCAGAGTTTCGCAAAAGAGAATATCAAACGGAGTCCAAACGGAATGAAACCTTCAGGAATGTGATTTTCGGAACGAATGTGATCCAGAGGACTTGGACTCTACGTCAAGACATCAACCAGGAAGGCACGAGGTAGGGGGCACGCCTACCCCCAGGCGCGCCCTCCACCCTCGTGGGGCCCATGTTGCTCCACCGACGTACTTCTTCCTCCTATATATACCTACGTACCCCCAAACTACCAGATACGGAGCCAAAACCCTAATTCCACCGCCGTAAATTTCTCTATCCGCGAGATGCCATCTTGGGGCCTTTTCCGGAGCTCCGCTGGAGGGGGCATCGATCACAGAGGGCTTGTACATCAACACCATAGCCTCTCCGATGAAGTGTGAGTAGTTTACTTCAGACCTTCAGGTCCATAGTTATTAGCTAGATGGCTTCTTGTCTCTTTTTGGATCTCAATACAAAGTTCTCCCACTCTCTTGTGGAGATCTATTCGATGTAATCTTCTTTTGCGGTGTGTTTGTTGAGACTGATGAATTGTGGGTTTATGATCAAGTTTATCTATGAACAATATTTGAATCTTCTTTGAATTCTTTTATGTATGATTGGTTATCTTTGCAAGTCTCTTCGAATTATGAGTTTGGTTTGGCCAACTAGATTGATATTTCTTGTAATGGGAGAAGTGCATAGCTTTGGGTTCAATCTTGTAGTGTCCTTTCCCAGTGACAGTAGGGGCAGCAAAGCACGTATTGTATTGTTGCCATCAAGGATAACAAGATGGTGTTTACATCGTATTGCATGAGTTTATCCCTCTACATCATGTCATCTTGCTTAAAGCGTTACTCTGTTCCTTTGAACTTAATACTCTAGATGCATGCTGGATAGCGGTCGATGTGTGGAGTAATAGTAGTAGATGCAGGCAGGAGTCGGTCTACTTGTCTCGGACGTGATGCCTATATACATGATCATACCTAGATATTCTCATAACTATGCCCAATTTTGTCAATTGCTCAACAGTAATTTGTTTACCCACTGTAACACTTATGCTCTTGAGAGAAGCCACTAGTGAAACCTATGGCCCCGGGTCTATTTTCCATCATATTAATCTTCCATCAACAAGCTATTTCCTTTTCCGTTTATTTTGCTTTCTTTACTTTGCATCTTTATCATAAAAATACCAAAAATATTATCTTATCATATCTCACTTTCGTAAGTGACCATGAAGGGATTGACAACCCCTTTATTGTGTTGGTTGTGAGGATTTTATTTGTTTGTGTAGGTGCGAGGGACTCGTGCATGGACTCCTACTGGATTGATACCTTGGTTCTCAAAAATCGAGGGAAATACTTACGCTACTTTGTTGCATCACCCTTTCCTCTTCAAGGGAAAACCAACGCAGTGCTCAAGAGGTACCAACAGCCTGCAGCCAAAAGAAGGTGAGAATGACAAAGGCAACTGGATTAACTTTGATCCTTGGATGTCTCAAGTCCGACAGGAAGTGATGTATTTCAAGCCTTCAGGTCGATAGGTAATTGGGTTGTTGCATTGAAAGGGTGGAGTACTGGTGTCTCCAAATCACCGGTCGCTGAAGTGGGGCTACAAATTATGATGGTGTTGGATCATCCCTCTTTGAATGACTTGTTGTCTTTGCTGCTTGTTCTGGATGGGTAGTTCTCTCTTTTGTTATGCATATTCCTTGTCATTTGGTCATCCTCGTCTATGTCACTCTTACTATGTAATAGTTGCCCCTATTTAGAATGTCATTCTCGTCTGGATCACGAGAGTCTAAGCGCTACAGATGGGTGCATTTTGGTGGTGTAGCAAGACTTCTTATGAACTATCATATCTTGTTGTTTATGTCAGTAGTAGTCACTAGTCAGTGTTTGAATGTTGTATATATCATTGTCTTGAACTATTTATTGTCTCGAACTGCTGGTGGGCTAAATGAGGGTATCACCATTCTCCAGTGTTCAGAGTATATCTACTTTTTTCAAGTTATAATTTGAGCTCAGTGTATTTTCGATGATCTACACTTGTTTGGGCTAGTGAGGTGTTGCTGAATATGGGCCGAGTAGTAACACAATGCCAAACAGGTCAATTATGACTCTCGGGCCGGGCTCTCAAAAGATCCTCAAAAAAGGCTGGGCTCTCAAAAAAAAAGAAAGAATAAGGACTCTTAGGCCGGCATGTGGGTGCCACCGGTGTTTTCGTGCGCTTGCGCGCCGATAGCTTATTGGCGCATGTTCAAAATTCATGCTACATTTTCATCCCAAATCCCCTGCCCCTCCCCCACCTCTGGATTCTCGATTCCTACTCCAGTTCCCCCAAATCCACCTCAAGCGCACTATCATGTCGGCGGTCAACACAGATCTTCGAGCCGGAGATCCTGAGGTCCGTCCTGCCTTCAGGCACTGCATGTTGTCGCTCAACAGTGGCATGGCGGTGCTTGACGACCAGTTTTCCGGCAAAGTGCTGATGGTAACCATCAATGGCGACCGACCTCCCATCTCGCTGGACGACCTTGTCAAAGCTCTTGGCATTGCACACGACATCCAAATAAGTGACTTGCTCGTCGAAGTCCAACCACCAGTGGCTGATTTCTTCGTCAGGTTCTGGACAACTTTTGACTGCAGTCGTGTGTTCGAATCTTCCTGGCGTTTGTTCTCCATGGCGCACTGGTCAGCTTTGATCGATGGCACCCAGGATGGGGCTCGATGCCCTCTGAGCTTGAGTTTTTAACAAAGCTTACCTTCCACGGCATGCCTCGACGTGCTTGGAACAGCGAGTCCATGAATGAGCTTATCAACGACCTTGGAGGTGAGCTCGCAAGTATGTTTGTTCCTCCAGATAGCTGGGCTCTGACGGTTATGGCATGGATGAAGAAGCCGTCTGATGTCTACTACGCAACTTTATTCTTGTAAACATGTGTTGGGCCTCCAAGCACAGAGTTTTGTAGGACAGTAGCAATTTTCCCTCAAGTGGATGACCTAAGTTCTATCAATCCGTGGGAGGCATAGGATGAAGATAGTCTCTCTCAAACAACCCAGCAACCAAATACAAGAAATCTCTTGTGTCCCCAACACACCTAATACAATGGCAAATTGTATAGGTGCACTAGTTTGGCGAAGAGATGGTGATAAAAGTGTAATATGGATGGTATAAATATATTTTTATAATCTGAATAAATAAAAATAGCAAGGTAGAGCACAAAAACGGTATTGCAATGCTTAAAAATGAGGCCTAGGGTCCGTAATTTCGCTAGTGCAATCTCTCAACAGTGCTAATATAATTGGATCATATAACCGTCCCTCAACGTGCAACGAAGAATCACTCCAAAGTTCCTATATAGCGGAGAACATAAGAAGAAATCGTTTGTAGGGTACGAAACCACCTCAAAGCTATTCTTTCCTATCAATCTATCCTAGAGTTTGTACTAAAATAACACAAAGCTATTCTTTCCGATTGATCTAACCAAGAGTTCGTACTAAAATAATACCAAAGCAAATTTAGATTCATCATATTCAATCCAACACAAAGAACTTCAAAGAGTGCCCCAAGATTGCTACCGGAGAAACAAAGACAAGAACGTGCATCAACCCATATGCATAGATTACCCCAATGTCACCTCGGGAATTTGCAAGTTGAGTGCCAAAACATATATCAAGTGAATCAATACGATACCGCATTGTCACCACGAGTATTCAATTGCAAGACATATATCATGTGTTCTCAAATCCATAAAAGTATTCAATCCGATAACAACGGAATCTCAAAGGGAAAACTCCATTCATCACAAGATAGAGAGGGGAAAACACCATACGATCCGACTATATTAACAAAGCCCGCGATACATCAAGATCGTGACATCTCAAGAACACGAGAGAGAGAGAGAGGGAGGGAGGGAGAGATTAAATACATAGCTATTGGTACAAACCCTCAGCCCCGACGGTGGACTACTCCCTCTTCATCATGGTGGCCGCCGGGATGATGGCCGCTGGGATGATGAAGATGGCCACCGAAGAAGATTCCCCCCTCTGGCAGGGTGACGGAACAGGGTCTAGATTGGTTTATGGTGGCTATAGAGCCTTGCAGCGGGGGAACTTATGATCTAGTTTAACCCCGAGGGTTTTTGGAATATTTGACATTTTATAGGGCAAAGAGGGGGCGCGGGAGGCCACCGAGATGGGCACAACCCACCTGGGCGCGCCTAGGCCCCCAGGCGCGCCCTGGTGGGTTGTGCCCCCTCGGGGCACCCCCCAGGAGGGAGTCTTCTGGTCCATAAAAAATCCACCAAAAGTTTCGCGGTGTTTGGACTCCGTTTGTTATTGATTTCCTACGATATAAAAAACAAGCAAAAAATAGCAACTGGCATTGGGCATTGGATCAATAGGTTAGTCCCAAAAAATGATATAACATTAGTATAAAATGATTGTAAAACATCCAATAATGATAAAATAACAAGATGAATACTTTATAAATTATAGATCCATTGGAGACATATCACCGTCCACCATACCGATGGTGATTGGTGTTGAGATACGAGTGCAGGAACCGGGTTGTACTATTCATCGCCACCAAGGCTGTCGCGGACCATGTTAGGGATGTACCTGTATCGAGTGTTCGTGCATTTCGAAGAAGTGGTCAATCCATCAATCGAAGTCCTGTCACCGCTGCTAGTGCCTGGGTCCATCGACGATGACCATTACAGGAGTAAACGTCAGACTCTCCCCGTGTTGCTCGGAACGATGGATGGCACAGGGCCTACTCCATCGCGCGGCAGAGGCCACTGCTTCTTTGGGAGAAGAGGCAGGGTTGGCTGCCTGGATGTGCTCTAATTTGAGGTAACAATTAAATCTTGTCAGATAGTAGTTAAATTCGAGCTATTGGTGTGAAACACTGATGTGCCCGTACATTTGATTGTGACCTATTCTATTTTTGTACCTGAACTTTTTTTAGAAAGGGTTGTACGTCAACTTAATGTGCTAGCAGAACTTATTGTGTTGTCTGTCTGTTTTCTTTACACAGCATTCAAGATATTTCCCCGTCATTGATAAAGACGATGAACCGTTATGTACGAGTTTGTTGGTTTCGACATAGTCCTACCCGTAGCGATCCACTACTTCCACCGTGATTGTGTTGCCTGCATGAAATTTTTGTATGCATGTTCAGTGTGCTATGATGTTCTATATGATTGTGTCAACTATATAAGTTTTTACTGAGCATCAGCAATGCATATGGCTGAAAGATGTATTTACGAG
The DNA here is from genome assembly GCA_034509565.1 of Triticum monococcum. NCBI lineage: Eukaryota > Viridiplantae > Streptophyta > Magnoliopsida > Poales > Poaceae > Triticum > Triticum monococcum. The sequence goes on along the minus strand of CM067845.1, from coordinate 354,646,182 downwards.
CATCGACTGATGGGTCTCTCCATCTCTCTCTCTCACACACACAAGTGGGACCCATTGAATTATTTCTTCGCTCATGACAGCTTTTAATTAGGTTCCGTTGTACTCTAATTTTTTTCTTAAGTTCTTAATTGAGCTTAGTGACTTCAAAAAGTTGTAGAGAAGCCTTGTTTGGGCCTTTTCGATGTCATTGAATGTTGGCTGAGTAGCCATGTAAAGTTGTATTGTACTAAACATGCCTTTTTTAACATCAACAATGCAACTTGGCCGACAGTTGTATACAATATCCTAAAATAAGCGCAACCTAGCCTATCTTTCTTTTCATAATATAAAATGCATAGCCCAGTTCGTTTTTATATAATAAAATTACCAAGCCCAACTTAATTTTTTAATAATATTCGTATCTCAATATTATTTTTATACGAAATGCTCAGTCCAGACCATCATTGTTTTTTCACCCATCCCGGAAAATGGGTCCATTTCTACTAAAATCAAATGGCTTGTAAATTATCAAAAATGATAAATGCGCTGCATGTACGCAATATTATTTTTGACCTAGCTTACTAATTAGGTGTATTCGAATAAATAATCAAATGCATTGTAAATTATCATAAATAGTATTTTTTGAGAAAAAATTATCATAAATAGTAAATCAGCTATTATTATTATTTTTAACCATCCCAGGAAATAGATTATTTTTTAGTAAAAGACCAGGAAATAGATGTATTGGCAAACAAAATGAAATGGGTTGTAAAACCTAAACAAATGGGCTGCATTCTGCCACAGCTTTCGAAGCTGACTTTGTTGGCCCACTAGACGAAGCCTGCAAGGTGTTGTCCATTTAGTGAACAAAATGATTTAATGGTCTAAAACAAAGAGTCAACAAATTATTCTGACATCTGTAGTCGTTGGATTGAGATCCAACAGCGACCCTGCTTCTTCAATCTCTGATCTAGTTGCTCTTGCTCCAGCCGCCAAAACCATAGCCGACTGGAGCGCCTGCATCTGCCTCCTCTGGCGGTCTGTGCTGCCACGCAGGCCTGGCCGCCCCACTCTACTACCAACGGTGGCCAGGTCATACCTGTACTCACCCACACCTTCTGTTATTCTCCGGCGAAGGCAGCCTCACCCGGCAGCCGAACTAGTCCCTCATACTCCCCTCCGCCGGGGACTCCAGTGCCCCTTGTTCCATGACTCCAAATCGTTCCCATCTTAGGCCTTGCCGTCGTCCACCGCCTTGCTGCTCTCGGCGTGGAGTGGTCAACGTGGTCAAGGAACGCCTTCCACCGGAAGAGGACTATACGTGGAGAGGCTGACAGTTGGGTCCACGGCCGCAGCAAGGAAGTGCCTCCTTATTACACACAAAATAATGATTCCTCCACCTTAAAGCGGGACCTACCGGAAGGGCCTCGAAAAAAACGTTTCCCCCCTGGTAGCTGGGACCCACTAGCTACATCTTCATATGCAAGGAAGTGTGTCCCTATTACAGGCAAAAAAATGATTCTTCCACCTGACAACTGGGACCCACCAGCTATATCTTCACACGGAAGGAAGTGCCTCCTTATCCTCCCTAACAGTTGGGACCCATTGGGTCGAACCGAATGTCGGGTTGTCTGTCTGGTCACGACCGTGTACATACATACTGGTCGATGGGTCTCTCTGCAGTGATGAACCGTGTCCGAGTAGGGAGATGCATGTGTCGTAGTAGAGGCGCGGACGTAGCATGTCACGCAGTCCCATCTATATATATCATGTACACGTATGTACAGCCACACTACAAGAAATTAAATACAACTACGTATGTACATAAGGGTGGTGTCTCGAATGCATACTCGCGCATAGATACGGCCAGGGCTCGTCTACATGGAGAGGCAACGGACGGCAGCGACATCGTCCTGTTCATCATCAGCTAACCGACTGGATCGGAACGGAGGAAACAACGCCGTCTTCACCGAGAGCCAAGTGACTGGGTCGGAATGCATCCTGTTCATCGGAGCGAAGCCACTGGGTCGGAACGCATCATGTTCATCGGGAGCCAACCGACTTGGACGGAACAGCCGAAACGAGGTCTGGCGTACTGCAGAATGGAGGAAACGGCCTTATGTTCGACTGCGTACAGTCGAAATAGGGTCCTATTGATCGGGAAGGGTCTGGCGTACCGCAAAATGAAGGAAACGTACTTGTGTTGGAGTGCCTACGGTCGAAATGGTGTCCTGTTGATCGGGAGGGGTGTGGTATACCGCAAAACGAAGGAAACAGACTTCTGTTTGACCTCCTACAGTCCAAAAGGGGCTCCTGTTCATCGGGAGGGGTGTGGCATACCACAAAGCGGGACTCCACGAGCTACTGTTCATCCACCGTCTACTTCCTCCAGCCTCGACCTGCTACTGTTCATCCACCGTCTCCAGCCTCCACCAGACACTGTTCATCCAGCCTCCACTGGCTTCAGTTCAACCAGCCTCCACAGGGTCCTGTTCATCTACCACCAACCGGCTGGGGTGTGTGGCGTCCTCCTTGGGCTCTTGTTCATCCAGCGTCAACCGCGTACTATATACCACGGGATCCTGTTCATCCAGCGGCAACCCCCTATACATACGGCCAGGGTCCTGTTCATCCAACCCCCCATAGGGAACTGTTCATCCACAACCAACCCAACTGGCTCGAATCACACCACGTCTCGACTTGTTCTACGTATCGCACGTGCGGCAGCAACAGGCACTGTTCATCCAGAGGCAACCCAACTAGCTAGCTATGCGGCAGCAGCGATCGATGGGGTTCCATTAGCAGCGTAGGAGTCTCGGTTGGGTCCAGTTAGCAGCAAAGGGATCGATCGATCAGCTTCAGTACGTAGCAGCAGGAGATCGCTCGGGTTCAGGTATAGCGACACGGCTCGCACCATGTGCACGCACGAGAGAAACGCGCGAACCACACTACATCGCTAGGCCTTGATCACCCACCATAACCGGGAACTCCTTGATATATTCCTCGCCCTAGCTTCTACCATGATTTTCTCCATCATGGACAGCCCAAAGAATGTCATGCAGGTGCGTCTCCGGCCCACCCAGGACGAAAAGCCCATTTTCTGTCATGATTTTTTGTCATAGAAGTAGGAGCCCACCACATCTATGATGATACCGGGTTTTGTCATAATTATCATCATAGAAGTGTCATAAGCATGAAAGAAAAAATTTCGTTCAGTCCAAAATGTCACGGTTGTGTCTTTTTTTTAGTGGAACCCCGTAGCGGATAACTTGTCTAGGTTAGAAAATATTCTTGATGACCCACAACCTATTAATGATAGTTTTCCTGATGAGCAATTAGCTGCAATAAATGTTTCTCATAACACTCCTTGGTATACTGACTATGCCAATTGTATTGTTGCTAAATATATACCACCTAGCTTCACTTATCAACAAAACAAAAAATTACCTCTTGTAATCCTTGTAGTTGTACTTGTTATTCCTTTTATTCAATAAAGCTTTTGATATGCTGTGGGGGTGTTCCCCATAGTTCCTAGTCAAAAAAAGAAAAAATTCTTTTATGATTTAAGACATTACTTTTGGGATGACGCACATCTATATAAAGGAGTAGATGGTATTATTAGACATTGTGTACGTGAGCATGAACAGGAACAAATCCTACGGAAATGTCACTCCGAAGCTTATGGAGGGCATAATGCGGGAGATAGAACTACTCACAAGGTATTACAATCTAGTTTTATTGGCCTACTCTCTTCAAGGATGTTTGTAAGCTTGTTTTATCTTGTGATGAATGTCAAAGAATCGGTAATATCGGTAAGCGTCAAGAAATGCCTATGAATTATTCACTTGCTCTTGAACCATTTGATGTTTGGGGTTTTGATTATATGGGACCTTTTCCTTCCTCTAATGGGTATACACATATTTTGGTTGCTGCTGATTATGTTACTAACTGGGTAGCAGCTATTCCAACTAGTAGTGCTGATCACAACACCTCTACTAAAATGCTTAAGGAAGTTATTTTCCCCAGGTTTGGAGTCCCTAGATATTTAATGACTGATGGTGGTTCACATTTTATTCATGGTGCTTTCCGTAAAATGCTTGCTAAGTATGATGTTAACTATAGAATTGCATCCCCCTATCATCCTTAGTATAGTGGTCAAGTTGAACTTAGCAATAGAGAAATAAAATTCATTTTACAAAAAACTATCAGTAGGTACCGAAAGAATTTGTCTAAGAAATTAGATGGTGCACTTTGGGCTTACCGAACATCATATAATAAAATAGTGGGTATGTCTCCTTATAAAATGGTTTATGGAAAAGCTTGTCATTTGCCTCTTGAGTTAGAACATTTGGGCAATTAAACAACTCAACTATGATTTCAAACTTGCCAGTGAAAAGAGGCTATTTGACATTAGCTCGCTAGATGAATGGAGAACCCAAGCTTATGAAAATGCCAAATTATTGAAAGAAAAAGTTAAAAGATGGCATGATAAAATAATCCAAAAGCGTGAGTTCAAAGTTTGAGAATATGTTCTTTTGAACAACTCTCATTTCAGATTATTTGCAGGAAAACTTCTCTCCAAGTGGGAAGGACCTTATGTTATCAAGGAGGTTTATCGATCTGGAGCTATCAAAATAAATAATGTCGAAAGTACTAACCCGAAGGTTGTCAATGGGCAAAGAATAAAACATTATATCTCAGGTACTCCCATTAATGTTGAAAGCAATATTATCCAAACTATGAGACCATAAAAACACATAAAATAAACCTTATGAAACACTCCAGAATCATGAAAAAAGAGGAGCACTAATGCAGGATGCTGCTAACGCAACACTACGATTAGAGACCCTTCGAGAAACTGTGTGCGATGCAATAATAGTAAACGGTGTTGTATGAAAACCGTCAGAAATGCATAAAATGTTTGCGACGACGGATGCGTCAAACACGGTTCAGGTTTTATTTGCGTGTGCGATGAAGGGCATACGGTTCAGTTCAATGAACTATTTGCGATGAGGAGGAACAAAAGAAACGGGCAGCCAGATGAAGGCGTGTGCGATACACAACATATGGTTCACTCGGATGAACTATTTGTGATTAGGCAACACAAAATAAACGATGAGCCAGATCAAAGGTGTGTGCGATATACGGCATGCGGTTCACTCGGATGAACTATTTGCGTTGAGACATGAGAACAAAAATGGTTCAACTTAACAAGATGTGTGTGATACGCGACAAACAGGTCTGTAATCAGAAATGTGTGTGAAGACCGATAATAACGCAGACGGTTGCTGCTAATAAGACGTGTGTGTTGTGCGATGGGATTGCATACAGAACAAACAAACACACACACACACACAGATATATATATATATATATATATATATATATATATATATATATATATATATATATATATATAGACACACACTTATAAGGACATGCTTGCATAAGAAAATTAAACATCCACTTAAATAGGTGGCTACTACAACCATGTCATTTGCACACACCAAAGTAAACTATTACATGCATAATTACATAGGTGGCTACTACACACATGACATTTTGCACACACACTAATAAAGTAAACTATATATTACATGCATGATTAACTAGCATAAACGATCATCTGATCATCATCTATTTCTTGTGACGCTTGCTCTGCTTGTCGCTCGATCCGGGCTCGTCGATTTGGTTAACTAGGCACTTCCTCATGTCAACGATCCGCCTATGCATCTCTTAGCATGTGTACACGCTCTTGGCCATGAACCTGAGATGAGGTTCATCCAGTTGCCGCATCCAGGCCTTGTGCCAGGATACGAGACTTGTTCTCTGGCCATCCTGCTTCATCTTTTCGTAGTAGGGGTCGATGATGGTCGAGGTGAGTTCGACCAGGGAGTCATGCTTTGTGCTGCCCCAGACCCTGTAGTGGTCACGGATTTCGACAATGTTCTTGCACGCCAAGCCTGTAACACTGAGCGCTTTTAAATCCCTTTGGTTTCCACTGTGGCAAACTTGTAGTCGGTGTTGTTGACAAACCTGTTGAAATGGTCGCAAGGCTCTATGGCCATGCAGTAGTGGTAGATGAGGACATGATGGCACACGCACAACTAGGCAATGGCAACCTTCTGATCTATGCCGGGATGACCGACGGTGTACTGGAGGTCGATGCCGACCACCTTGTACTTGTCTCCAGCAGGAAACTGCTCAATGTTGTTGATGTAGTCTGCCACCACGGCCGGGTCGATGGTGTACACCACCGAGAGATCCGTCTCCCTCGCGTGGGTCTCCACTCTATGCTCACCGAACTCCATTGGAGCGCCGCCGGACATCCCCTCTCTATGTGTCATCATGGGTGTGCTTGTTGTGTTGTAGGGCGCGATCGAAAGGTTGAAGAGACTAAGGTTATAATGGCCGCGAGAATTAAAGGGGAAGCCATACGGCCAGGAATATCGGCAGGCCCTGATGGCAGTTCTAATTTGCAGTGCGTAACTCCATCATGCCGCACGTAACTGCATCACGCGGCAACGCGCGTGGCGCAACCGCATGCATATGGGGCCCTCGACGTGATCATGTGCACGCCCAACCGCTGGCAGAGCGCGCACGGAGGGCGCGAGCAGAGCGCTCTGCGGTCGCCTCAAGGAAAAGTTGTCCACAAGCCGAGCGAGCCGACGGATGCGACAGAGCGCGCCGCAGCGCCTAACGGCGAGCAGAGTAGGGCACAGTGATACGTGGCAAATAAGACGAACTGTGTGAGCGATGTCAGAGACATCAAGCACGAATCAGATTAGAGTTGCGTGTGCGATACGTGGCAGACAGTTGATCCATCAGAGCTGTTTGTGATGGAATAAGCTGTGTGTGTTGTGGGCAAACGCTTGCTGGTGTATAACCTTAAATTTAACCAAACAAGTGTTAATGCATGTTACAAAAATTGTATAGCTGGAAACTATGTTCAAATACGACTCCAACAATATAATCTATGGCGACATGCATTCGTATTTTATTAGTTAAATCCTACTTATAAACCAGGACAGGGGTATAGTAGGTAATTAAATCCCAAACGTTTTTTATTAACTGTATGTGTACGTGTCCTCTCATCCTCCTCTTGCATGTCTTGTCACCCCGCTGCCGCAGATGGCTTACAACGCAAGCTTGCGCAGCGCGCAGGGGCGTTCTTTTGGCCAAACGGCGGCGCCAATGAATCATTGGTGAGCCCGTTCCCATGCAACCTTGTAGGTTCCCGCGCAAGCTTCCCGCCCGACTCGGTGAAATCCCCCAAAATCCCAATTCTTGCCAGCCTGCTATAAAAACCCTCATGGCTGGCAAGTCTTGCGTCGCATTTTCCCCTCCCTGCATGTAGCTTATCTCGTCTGCTTCTCCCACAATCGCCAATGGCACCGGTTCATCGTCGTCGCTCAGGCACTCCGTCGTCATTAGAGGATAGCTCCAGCTAGGAGGCTACACCGCGGCGGCGGCACAGTCCCCGGCATAGTGTAGTGCGCGTGGCGTCCCTGTTGGGTGTGCGTGGAACACCCACCACACGCTCCGCCGCCGGCGGCTGCCGTTGTCACCACACCACAGTCGAAAGCCAGGGCCATCTCCCGCTCCGCTACCGTTGCCCAAAGGTGGGAGGTGGCCGTCGTGGCTGCCACCCCACTGTCGGCCACCGTGGCCATCACCCGCTTCGCCATCGCGGCCCGAAGGCAGGAGGTGGTGGTCGTGGCCGCCACCCCATCATCGGCCACCGTGGCCACCACCCCACCGTCGACCGCCTGGATCATCACCCGCTCCGCAACCGCCGCCTGAAGGAGGGTGGCGGAGGTGGAGGCCCGCACATGCATCAACGACCTTGCGCGCTACATCAAGTTCTTGCGGGAGAAGGAAGAGCACCTCTTCGAGCATGCAAACAGCCTTACTGCAGCCATGGTCGCAGCACACGCCGACGCAGAGGCGAGGAATCAGCAGATCTACGAGCAGTCCGGCCGTTTCGAGTGGGATCGTCTGTAGCAGCAGCGGGCGTTCGAGCTGGTGAGCGTCGCTGAACGTGCAGCAGCGGAAGGCACCGTATTACATTTGTCCAGCTCGTCGGTAGGCTCCTTCTCCTCTTCCTCTTACTGAGCGCGCTCGGCAAAGGAGAGGCTGCCGGAAGTAGCACAAAGCCCCTCCGTGGTAGTAGTATTTAGGGTCTATTTTGTTCAGTTCATTTGACTATTGATGCGTGGTCGAACTGTACAATGTACTTAAAATTAGCTAGTATATATAGTTGAACTAGCTATTTCAATACGTGGTTGGCAACAATTAGGGAGAAGTTTGGTCGGTTCGGCTGTCAAGTTGAACTGTTTGTATAAATTAAGAACGACTGCTTAATCTATGAATGGAATCTATACTTAATTACTGAATTTTAGTTGCAAAAATTACATAGTGCTAATGATTTCTAGTTGCATATTTTGACAAATCGCAGTGTTACAAGGATTGACAAATGGCAACGTTACTAGATCACAAATGTAAATCTTTCTAGATTAACAAATGGCAACATACCCAATATGATAGATGCAAATCTTACCAAATTTTTTGTACGTGGTTGCACACAGGTCATCGAAAATAACCGTTTGCATTGAAGGGATGAACAAATCCTGCACTACTCTCACTTTGCATATGGGTGTTCTATCTAAATCGTTTGCGACCAAGAGCTGCAGAAATCCTTCTCGGCACATTTTCTCTTGGCTTCTTGGGGAAGCTCTCCGTTTGCATATGGGTGTTCTAACTAAAGCGTTTGCGATGAGTGTTCTATATTTAAAAAGCAAATTAAACAGTGGCTTGGGCGCCATTAATGGACAGGATGCGAGCAAGGCGGGCAGCCATGGAAGTCAAAGGGCTCGCTTCGCAGTGAGCCTATGCAGCGTACAGCTCGCACGCTTCTCGGTGAGCCTGCGCACTCGAGGACAGCTTGCATGCCTCTCGGTCAGCCTGCGCAACGGTCGGCGCTCGCACGCCTCCTGTTCAGTCAAGGTCAAGCAGCTGTCCGCATGACACCTCCTACAACCATTAAAACCAAGACACGTAGCATCACGTCAATGGTTAACAGAATTCTGGATTTACTAGAATTTAAAAACCACACATCTCAATGTTTTGTCGGCAATCAATGGTGCCCTGGTGTTTGAAATTCATTCCATTTCTTGCGTGGGACCTGAGCATGCACCCAAGGACATAGATTTGATTTTTCAACCAATTTATATGCACTGGAGCAAGTGCATGTAGTTCAAATTTGAATTATGCACATTAATGCATTGAAAACTTAGTTAATGCATAAAATGTCCAAACGAACCCCGAAAAATCACAAAAATTCACACAACACTCCTGTTGTTCTATGTTGACACGAGAAAAAAATTTGAAAGCAATAAGAGGCAATGGATATCGTTTCGTCCCCAATGGTGGGACGTTCCCTACCGAAAACCATCATGCTTGTTGTGAGAAGCTCCGGTTTGTGAGAAGCATATACCCAAACCTACTCCAAATGGGACAAAATTTATACCATGGCATGTTGATGCCGCACCATGATAACATGCCAAGTTTCATGAATTTCAAACGAGTTTTGAATTTACTAGAATTTAAAAACCAGGCATCTCAATGTTTTGCCGGCAATCAACGGTGCCCTGGTGTTTGAAATTCTTTCCCATTTCTTTCATGGGACCTAAGCATGCACCCAAGGACACAATTTGATTTTTCAACCAATTTATATGCACTAGAGCATGTGCATGTAGTTCAAATTTGAAGTATGCACATAAATGCATTGAAAACTCAGTTGATGCATAAAAATGTCCAAACGAACCCCGAAAAATCAAAAAAATTCACACAACACTCCTGTTGTTCTATGTTGACATGAGAAAAAAATTGAAAGCAATAAGAGGCAATGGATATCGTTTCATCCCCAAAGGTGGAATGTTCCCTACCGAAAACCATCATGCTTGTTGTGAGAAGCTCCGGTTTGTGAGAAACATATACCCAAACCTGCCCCAAATGGGACAAAATTTGTACCACGGCATGTTGATGCCGCTCCATGATAGCATGCCAAGTTTCATGAATTTCAGACGAGTTTTGGATTTACTAGAATTTAAAAACCAAGCATCTCAATGTTTTGCCGGCAATCAATGGTGCCCTGGTACTTGAAATTCATTCCCATTTCTTGCATGGGACCTAAGCATGCTCCCAAGGACACATATTTGATTTTTCAACAAATTTATATGCACTGGAGCATGTGCATGTAGTTCAAAATTGAATTATGCACATAAATGCATTGAAAACTCAGTTAATGCATAAAAATGTCCAAACGAACCCCGAAAAATTCCAAAATTGAACACAACACTCTTGTTGTTCTATGTTGACACTCGAAAAATTTAGAAAGCGATAAGAGGAAACGGATATCATTTCATCCCCATAGGTGTCACGTTCCCTACTGAAATCATCATGCTTGTTGTGAGAATCTCTGGTTTGTGAGAAGCTTATACCCAAACCTGCCCCAAATGGGACAAAAAATTTACCACGGCATGTTGATGCTGCTACATGATAGCATGCCAAGTTTCATGAATTTTAGATGAGTTTTGGATTTACTAGAATTTAAAAACCAGGTATCTCAGTGTTTGTGGCCGAGTGGCGATGGCAAGGTGTTTGAAATTCATTCCCATTTCTTGCGTGGGACCTAAGCATGCAACCAAGGACACATATTTGATTTTTCAATAAGTTTATATGCACTAGAGCATGTGCATGTTGTTCAAATTTGAATTATGCGCATAAAATGCCTAGAAAACCCAGTTAATGTATAAAAATGTACAAATGAGCCCTGAATAATTCCAATTTTTTTGACGACACACCTATAGTTGCATGTTCACTGTGATAAAATTTCTAACAATTCAAAGACCATCCTTTGTAGCTGTGACCCCATTGCGGAATTCAAATGATCAAGACGATAAATCAAGTAGATCGCACACAGTTTATTATCACCAACCGTGTGAGATTCAGCACAAAATGTCTTGAAGCACCGTAGGTGTATAGTACTATAAATCAAGTAGATTACACACAGTTAGTCTCCTTTGTGTACCCAAATTACGCAATGACGTGCATGACCACTGTAACCAGGGAAATTTGAACCAAAATTTGTGATGTTCAAACTCAACACACACGGGTTAAGCTATCTGAATCGTTTGTGATGTTCACATATCATACACAGTTCTGAATAAGGGACCGTGTCTGATGACACTTTGCGCGCTAGTTTTTTGGCTGAAACGATTCCAAATTTTCGGCTTCCGCAGAAATATCTACCTCCCCGCCCGTCCCCCTTACCAGAAGCCACATTTCCCCTCTTCCCGCCTTGCTTTCCAAGTTGAAACCTTCACTCCTTGCTTGCAGTGCCACTGCCTCCTCGTCGGCGACCCTCCTTCACGCTCCTTCACCTCGCCTATCCAGGCAGGTAATCCACACTCGACCCCATCCTTCTCCTCCTTCCACATCCCACATGCCCCTACTGTTGGCGCGAGCACGACACCTTCCACCCAAATCACGGACCCCTCCACCAAATAAGCGCCGGCCTAAGCCATGGTGCACACAGTATAGCCAGGACCTCAAGGAGCATTTGGCACTGGAGAAGAAAATTGCGGCCGCACGCGCGGATGAGGTCGCGATTGCTGCCATTCGTGCCGAACCCCAGATCTTGAAGGAGCACCTTGCCATTTGCTAGCTACGCTGGTTAAGCATGCTTAGTTTACCCGTTGCGTGTGTTGCTCATGCCTTTCCTTCACAAATTCTAGTGAATTGTGCTATCTAATTTTACCATGCAATTTGTTGCTCTAGTGTATATGTTCTATATGTCATGCAGTGTGGTGCTCATTTATTAACTATTTTTTAATTAGTTGTCGTCTTTAGTTAACTATTAGGTTCAATTCTGCAAATGTGATGTTCAATTCTTCAGGCTGCAATTTTGTATTGTCTTCCATGTGAGAAATAAATCGAATTTCTCTTTACAAAATTGTGGGTGCATTCTGTTATTGTATACCATGTGAGGAATAAATTGAATTTGGCTGTAGTAAATACATGAGAAACAAATACAATTGCTACAATTGGTTGTAGTTAACTGTTTGGTTAACTGTCTGATCTTCTATTAGGAGTATGTTATATTGTGCAATGTGGTGCTCAGTTAATATTTGGTTCATTTGTTGTGGTGTTTATTTAACTGCTTGCTTCAATTATGCAATGCGATGTCCAATTGTCGTGGGTAGAATTTTGTATTGTTGTGCATGTGAGGAATAAATCAAATTTGGCTGCACTTAATACATGAGAAACATATGCAAGTTCTATATAACCTAGTTCTTAATCATGCTTGGTCTGGATAAATGTGTTTTCCGCGTGTCTTCAATTAATCTGATGAATCTGCAATGTGATTATTTTTCATCAACATATTTTATTGATAGCATGTGAACCCTTACTTAACCTGATGACTAACTACCTTATATGTGTTGTAGGGAAACAATGAGAAGCACTGAGGTTTACAATCGAGGTTAGCATGTGCATGGTCCGTTGTCTAATAGCACATTATTGTGCAATTGCAGGAACCATTCTAATATTTAGGTTTTTAACAATTTGGTCTTGCACATGTAGGTCCTGCTGTCAGAGGTTTTGACCCACTATTCGACCCTTTTTGCATATGGGGAAATGAGTTGTCCATGAATATCAGTCAAGTCAAGAAACTCAAAAAGATTGTTAGGATACAGAAATTAGCGACAAAAAACAACAAGATCTTTGTCTGCACAATGAAGAAGACATCAGTTCACTACAGGATGGTACTAACTATTTTACCTTGCCTTTTTTATTCCTTTGCCCCATTTCCAATATAGAGAAGATATTTATGCACATCCTTGTTTTCAGGCGTTTCCAAAGTAGTTCACGGATGATTACCTCTCAAACCACCTGTATGGTCAGGAGGTGAGGAAGGTATTCATACAACACCCACGGTTCAATATTGAAGTCTTCCTAAAGAGGACAAAGGATGCACGGTCAATCATCCACAGGCACTGGCCTAAAGTTACAAAGACCTTCAACATCAATGAAGGCTCAATATTCGCCTTCTGCTTCAACCGTTCTCCAGATGAGATACATATGTCTATGTACCGTCTATGATGCTAATTTCAAAAGGTTATAGTTGTTGCATGTGAAACTTGGTCCTGGTTTAGTTGTGTAATGGGGTAGCTGAGTGCTGAAGCTATATGATGTTGTACTCTGATGTATTTCAATTATGGAAATGAAATATATTGTATGCTTAATATGAACTGTCAATTAGATTAATAAATGGATTATGAATAATCAGATAATTAGCCTGCTTATTGGGTTTTGCTATTGCAAATGGTTGTTGAAAAAATACCATGGGCGATGACCTCACGCAACGCACACAGTTTCTAGGAATAAACGGTGTTGGATCAATGAACAATCACACACAACTTTTCTCTTGAAAACTGTTTGCGTTAGGCCACCTTACGCAAACGTTTATCACATGAAAACTGTGTGTGATGGACAGCCTTTGCCACACAGTTTCTTCCACGGACCGTGTGTGATATATTCAATAATGCAAGCGGTTTAACGGGAAAAATTGTGTGTGGTATACCTATGAACGGAAACGTTTTCCTTGGAGCGACTGTGTGGGATGTACATACAAACGGAAATGTTTAGCGGGGACCAACTGTGTGGGATGTACTTGCGACCGGAAACAATTTCGCCGCATAATTGTATTTTTAACTCTGTTGTACGTATTTCTGTATTTGAGCGCTCGCCGGTCGCACACAACCTCATTTTGCCGAACGTGTGTGCTAGGAGGGCATATCCCCGACGGCTTCTGGGTCTTCTGGGAAGGACCCCCCTATCGCCCACATTCACTTGGCGACGGTTCCAAATGCCGTCGCGGAAAGGGTTAAAAACCGTTTGTTTAGGAGCTCGTTGTACTAGTGGAGGTATGTGATACGGTAAGTAAATGGACTCCGAAAAATCCGTAAAAATATTTTCTATCAGTTTTGGAATATATTAAGAATTAGGAAAATAAGAAACAACCAGGAAGGCAACCCTGGTGGACACAAGACACCAGGGAGTGCCTGGCATCAAGGTGGGTTGTGCCCACCTCAGGTACCTTTTGGACTCCATTTTTCTCCTGTTTGCTTGTTTCCCAAGATAAAAAAATCTTTATATACCCCCGGACCCTATTGACCACTGTATCGCAAAGAAATCTTCTGTTTAGTTTTCTTGTTGTTTTCCTAACAGATATGAAAATATGTCATCTCAAGATTCCGAGGAGGAGTGCCTAGTTTCTTATCAACCTTTAAATAAAAATATCTTCAGGGACACCTATCCCTACATATGTGTCAGATTTCGGGTTCCGGCAGACCCTTGAGGTTCGAACACTGGGGTGCGCGCGGAGATTTCGCCTCCTACCTACCTGCACCCCTCCGTCTTGCTAGGATCTAAACTATGGCAAGAACAACACAAGAGACACAGGGTTTATACTGGTTCGGGCCACCGTTGCGGTGTAATACCCTACTCCAGTGTGTGGTGTGGTGGATTGCCTCTTGGGCTGACGATGATGTACAATACAAGGAAGAACAGCCTCGCGAGGGTCTGTTCTTGGCTGGGCGATGAACTGCTGGGAGGAGTTTAGTCACCTCTCTCTCTCTCTCTCTCTCTCTCTCTCTCTCTCTCTTTCTGATCTTTTTATCCTTCGTTCCCCCTCTTTCCTTCCAACCTCCTTTGCTCTGTGGGTGGCTGATCCTATTTATAGAGGCCCTGGTCCTCTTCCCAAATATTGAGCGGGTAGGGAGCCAACAATGGCGGGCTAATTTGAAGGGGGACAGCTAGTATCAGCTATCCTGACAAAAGTAGTCTTCGCCTGCGCAAAGCTCTGGTGATGACGCCATCTTGGGCTCCACGGTGACCTCCGTCTTGTAGTCCTCCTTGTCTTGGTCTCGTTGCACCGAAATGGCAACCGTTGCCTGATGCCTCGGTAGTCCGCGGCTGCGCTTGCCCCCTTTGCACCAAAGAGGAAAGGAGGACACTGCATGGGCTGGCACCCGCCTGGCGCCCTCGGTCGTCATGGCTTGCGTCATGGGCACCTCGTGAGGTACTCCGCCTTGATCTCTCCGCCTCCTCGCGAGCCAGCCTAACGAGGCCGCGCCTGAGGAAGCTCCGCGTCGTCCGCCCCGCGAGGCTTGGCCCCTCGCGAGGGTCTTGGGTTTGTGTTGGTGAAGATGGGCCGCGCTGGGCCCCCCTTTGAGCCACGTCGCAGGCTGCAGGCAGGCAAGTATGGGGACCCCCATTCCCAGAACGCCGACAGTAGCCCCTGGGCCCAAGGCGCGCCCGGACTTGGCCGTGCCGGGAGGCAGAAGGAAAAGAGCGAAGCGCCGCGGGCCCTAACAGCCTGCGGCCTTGGGCGCCGCGTGGTGGTTGATTGGATGTGGGCGCCCTAGCAACCGCGCGAGTTGATAAAGGAGCGGCATCCACCTAGGCTTTGCTTCTTGCTTTCCCCGGTTGCTGCTCAGATCCCCTTTCCCGCGCCTCTCCTTCCTCCAAAATTTCCAGATCCACTCCGACCGTGTGACCTAGGAAGCCATGGCGCCTTGTCAGCCCCCGGCCGTAGCTTGGTACTCGTCTGCCCTGGACCCGCCGAACATGTCGGAGGCGAGCCTTGCTCGGTTGCGCCGGATGGCGACGGCGCAGGGCATCAACGGGGCGAAGGTGTTTAAAGCCGGCTCTGCCACCCCTGAGGGTCAAGGGAGCACCTTCTATCTGCTCTTCGTAAGTGCCATTGCTGCTGGCCTGGTGCCTCCCTTCTCCGAGTTCTTCTTCTCTGTCCTCCGCCACTATAAGCTACAAGCCCTGCATCTCCACCCCAACTCCGTCCTTCTCCTGGCAATCTTCGCCTATTACTGCGAGGCTCACGTAGGGGTGCAGCCCTTAGTGGCCTTGCTGCACCACTACTTCTACCTCGGGACATCTCGTGGTACTGCTTCCGCGTGCGCGAGCTTCGTCGCGTACGGTGGCGCCATTGCCATTTCGAACCCCGGGAAAAGGATTGAGGGCTTCAGGAGCAAGTGGGTCTTGGTGGATGCTGGGCGCATCCACCCTCGGCTGATCTTGCCCACGGAGCAGCCCACGAGCTCCAGCAATTGGGTTCGAGTGGAGCTCACAGACCCCTGCGCGAAGCTGATGTTGGAGAAGATGGACGCGGATCTGAGGCCGGCCAATATGGCGGCGGCGAAGCTAACCGGTGTGTCGCTGCTGAGGGAATTCCTGGAGCACCAGCTGGCTCCGCTTCGGCAGTACTCACTTCCGATGTGGAGGCCCCGTCCGAGCCCCGCGGCCTTAGCCGACGGAGATCTGGCTGCTGTCCTCCAATCTCTGGTTGGGAGCGATGTGGCGAGGTCGTTGGGCACTCCTACGCCCTTGTTCCTCCGCGACGACTGGGAGCAGGTAGTGGAGTCCATGCCCGTCTTCAACGGGGATGGGACCGTGCCCATGGAAACTCCCGAGGAACCAGTGGACGTGCCCTCCGATGACTCCAGCGAAGAGGAGGAAGGAGGGGAGCGGGGAAAAGGGCCTGACTCCAAGGCGACTGACAGAGAGTCGAGGGCTCCCCTCCCCCCACGCAGGTCCCGCGTTCTCCGCCTCTCTCTGAGCGATGACGACTAGGATGACGACGAAGACGACGGCGAGGACAACGACGAGCAGGACGGCGGGAGCTCACCCCCGATCCCGAAGAAGGACAGGACTGGGCTGATCTCCCGCGGGTCTGCCCCGGCCCCGGGGCGGACCGCAGATGCACCTTCCGCCTCCAAGCTTCCCGAGGTTGACCCTTCCAGCCGGCTTTCAGGCTTCAAATTTGGCCGGAGGCCGCTTGAGCTCGCTGGCGACGACCCGTAAGCATTTGATTCTTGTCTTTATTTCTTGCTCTGCTTCTGAGGCTTGACGTCCGCATTTCTTGGATAGGCTGGCGCCCGCAGCAAAGAAGCCGAAGGGGGTCCCGAGGTTCCACCCGTGGCAGCGCCTCTGCCTGCGAAGCAGGGTGACCGTGACGCACAGGCTTCTCCTGCCCGGTCGTCCTCGCGAGGCCTGGCTGAGCTGGCTGGGGCGAGCTCAGCCCCCACAGCCCAAGTGGCTCCCGAGGTGCTCTCGCCTGTCGCCGCCACTACAACTGTTGGGGCGCGGCAGACTCCGCCTTAGGATGCTGCGGCCGTGCTGCCGCCTTCTCCTCCTACTCCACTGGCTGCTGTCTCTCCGACTCCTTCTGCCGTTCTGGATCATGCTGTTGCTGAGCTGGACTGACTACGGCAGGATCTTCTTGGCGCCGACCCCCGCTTGGTGGCCGGGCGCTTGGAGCTGGCTTCAGGATGGGTTCGCTCCGACGCTTCGATTCGGGCGGCGCTGGTCCAGGCCTCGACGGCATGTGACGAGGAGAAGCAGGCCGTCCTTGAGGCGAAGGCTGCTCGTGACGCAGCCCTGGGGGAGGTGGTCGACGTCCGTGGGCGTTGCAAGGCGCTGGAGGGCGAGCTGCAAGATTTGCGGGACCAGCTCGCGAACGAGGTCCGCCTTCGCCAAGAGTAGGAAGAAGGCGTGAAGGCTCGCGAGGCGGCTCTCAAGGAGAGGGAGGTCAAGCTCAAGAAATGCCGTGACCACCTAGGCGCGCTAGAGCAGGAGTTGGGGGCGAGGAAGGCCAAGCTGGACGACGAGGCCCTGGTTCTTGCCGAGGACCGCGTGGCCTTCACGGAGATGGAGGCGAGGGCTCGCTCCTCACTAAGGACGCTTTACGACAGCGTCTTGGAGAGCCCACTGGCTGGCGCCGAGGACGGCCCCGCCAAGCTGCTTCCCTTCCTGGTTCACGCTCTTGAAGATGTCGCCCTTGGCCTTGGCCCCACGGCCGAGGCAGAGGCGCGTGTCTTGTCTTCTGCAGCACTGACGCGGGTCCTCACCCACATCTACCTTCGTGATCCCGGTGTTGACCTCGACAGCCTGCTGGAGCCAGTGAGCGGCGAGCGTGCCGCTGCTGCTGCCGAGGCCGTGAAGGGTCGTGCAGAGGCCCTGCTAGGGAGGTTCAGGGCCTTCAGCACCAAGCCGAAGCAAGGCGCTGCCGACTCCACCGCTCCGTGAGGCGTACCCGATCCGCGCTGCTCCACTGCCGACAAGTGACTCCATTGCGGCTCCTGTCCTGCCTTTAATTCCTACACATGTATCATGCCTCGGGGAGGTGTTTAATCTTGCGTTTGGCATTGAGATAACAGTGTGGACTATAATATTTGCTTTTGAATTCCTTGAAATTTGCGCCTTTCCTTCCTACTTGCTTATGTTCTACGCCGGCAGAGCCCAGCCCCGCGCATGCCTCACCCAGCATTGCTCCCGACCGGAAACCAGGACGGGGCCAAGGAGTGAGGGGCCACGTGACAAGTTAGGCTCCTGAGTCGCGATGCTCAGGAGTCCCCCTTGGCGCACGAACAGCACGTAGGGAGGTGTGATGCGGGTGGATCTACCGTTCTACGTCTGCAAAGCCCAGCCACGCGCGTGCCTCACCCAGCGTTGGTCCCGACCGGAAACCAGGACGGGGCCACGGAGTGAGGGGCTACATGACCAGTTAGGCTCCTGAGTCACGATGCTCAGGAGTCCCCCTTGAAGCTCAAACGGCCTTCGTACCTTGGCTCCGCTCGGGGAGAGACTCGCGACGAACCAGGCCCGGGGGGACCTGGCTGGGCGGCGTGCGTCTGGGTATGACCCAGGCGCAGCCCCCGTGCCCATCCCCCTCGCGCGGCACTCCCGAGGGGAGCGTTACGATGAGGCTAGACACTGAGCTCTGGGCTCTCTGAGGTTGGTGCGGCCTGGGGGCCACCCTCAGTTGTTTATCACCAGCGCGGAGCATAGCGCTACCGTATGTGTACGGGCATAGCCGCTCCTCGGTAGTGTCGTCAGCCAGCGCGGAGCATGGTGCTTCCACTGGTATGTGGGAGGGGCCCCCCCTCCGGGAGGAGCCCCCGGGGCATGTACAGCCCCACCCTGACACGTGGCTGGCACGGTAGGGCCTGTCGAGGTGTATCTGGGCACCCGTGAGCCAGCGTGGGACTCACGGGGCCCTACCTCTAGGCGGGTTGCGCCTGGCACTGGGCCTTATCTTGTGATGTGTCCCTGCAAATTTGGTTAGATGTCGGCACTCTACATCCTCGGGTCTCGGCCCTCGAGTTGGTCTCAGCCGTCGCTGGTATGCCAGGTCGCGATCCCATGGACAAGGCCAGAGGGTGAGGGCTGGAGAGCCAGTAAGAGCCCTGAGTCGCGATGCTCAGGTACCCCCCCCCCTTTAACGTGCAAGTGGTCGGCATGGAGAAGAAGAGGTGCCGTGGACCGGCATCAAATAATCAAGCATGGTGGGTCTAATGCATAATCGGAAATAAACGCAAATGGGATACATGCCGCTGGGCCTGGCCCGAGTGGCTTGGGGATCATGCAGCCCGAGGGGCGCCCCCAACAAGGTAAGCTAACAACATGGAATAAAAAAGGGATACACGCCGCAGGGACGGACCCACGCGGCCTGGGAATAATGCAGCCCTGGGGGGGCGCTCCCAGCTGGAAATAAAACTCGAAAGATGTCACCTGCTGATGTTGAGGACGAAGGAGCGTTGATGTAGCAGGCTCGGTGGGCTGCGGGAGCCGATCTTCACGAGCCCCCAGGCCCAGGGGCGTCGGGAGGCTCCGGAGGCACTGGCGGCTCCTCGCGGGCCATCTCCATCCCTGCCAGGGCTGCAGAACACCTGGCCTCTCATGCCTCCGTGATGCCCCTCATGAGGCGCTGGTACGTGTCAGCCGCGTTCGGCAAGCCGTAAGGCATGCGAACGTAGCTGTGGGGTGGGCCTCCGCAGCGCCCCACTCGCCAGGGCCAGAGGCGCTCCAGAGAGGTGAGTCGGTTGAGCCCTGGTATGTCGATGCAGACGCGCAGCCCACCATCCTCGCCTGGATGGGGAGCCACTGCTGGTAGGCAGCGGCCGCCTTTCATGACTCTTGATGCCTGTAGCTCCTGAATTGCCTTGCTGACGAACTCCTGAGGGTCTGGATCTCCTTGCCTTGCTCCTTCTTGAGGGAAACGTGCTTCGAAACACGCCTCCATGTGATGCCCAAGCGCCTCCCTCGTGACCCTAGCGAGGTCGGTGGCCCTCCAGGGGAGAGCCCCCGAGCCCTGCCTGAGGAGGGCGCCGGGCGCACTTTCCTATGCGATGGAAGGAGGTTCCCCCTAGGAAGGCGTGGGCCCAGAGGGGCTTGCCTCCTGAGTGGTCGGGCCGGACGATGTCTTCTTCTTCTTAGGGGCGGTCTCGGGAGGCCTCCTGCTTCCACGATCCGGGTCTTCCAGTGACGCGGCCTGAAAGGCTCGTTCCAGGGAACACACCACGTCCTTCTCTTCACAGGGCACCGTGATGACTCTGCCGCTTCCTGGCATCTTGAGGACGTTGTAGCCGTGGTGAGTTATGGCCATGAACTTGGCCAGCACTGGGTACCCAAGGATGGCGTTGTACGGCAGGCGAATGTGAGCGACGTCGAAGTCGACGAGCTCGGTGCGGTAGTTGTCGCGTGCCCCGAAGGTGACAGGGAGGCGGACCTGCCCAATCGGGACCGTGGAGCCGTCGGTGATACCGGAGAAAGGCTTGGTTGGCTGAAGCTAGCTGTAGGGCACTTGGAGGTTGTTGAATGTTTCCACGGACAGGACGTTGACCCCTGCCCCGCCATCGATGAGGGTCTTGGTGACCACTACATTGCTGACGATCGAGGAGCAAAGCATTGGGAGAACTCCGGTTGTAGCCGCACACTTGAGCTGATCTGCTGAGCTGAACGTGATGGCGCACGCCGACCACCTGAGAGGGCGCATGGCTTCGAGCCTGGGGAGGACTGCGTTCAATTCGCGGGCGAACTACTTGAAGATGCGCCGAGAGGCTGGGGCTTGTGCCCCGCCCAGGATGCAGGCGATCGCGCGCGGCTCCTCGAAGCCCCCAGCCCCCTCGTTTCTCCTTGGCTACGGCGGCAGCGGTGGGAGGCCTGCATTGCCTTGCGGGCGATCCTCGCGAGGCTGATCCCTCCAGTCTCCCTCGCGAGGCTGATCCCTCTAGCCTCCCTCGCGAGGCGGGTCTTGCCAGCGATCCTCGCGAGGTTGATCGCGCCACCCTTGGCGCGGGCCACGGTCTTCCAGCGTCCTGCGTTCCTTCCTCCTCCTCAACCGTAGCCCCGGTCACCACGGTCAGGGCGACGGCCGATTCTTCCTTCTCGCACGGCTCGGAGCTCTTGACATTCGTTGGTGTTATGGGTGTGGAGGTCGTGGTACACACAGTACCGGCCGCCCTTGGAAGGTTCGGGCTGATCTCTGCCTCGCTTGGTGTCTGGTTCTGCTGCGAGCACGGCAGCCCCCTTGCGCTTCACATCCTTGGCCTTGGGCTTCTTCTCTTCGGGGTCTGCGGCAGGCAGCTCGAGGAGGGAAAGACGCCCTTCCTCGGCCCTGGCGCACTTGGTTGCCAGGTTGAACAGCTCCAAGGAAGTGCACAGGTCTTCATGCATCGCCAGCTCCTCCTTCATCTTGACATCGCGCACGCCGTCGGAGAAGGCCGAGATGATGGCCTCCTCGGTCACCTTGGGAATCTTGAGGTGTGCGTTGTTGAAGCACCGGATGTACTTCTGCAGGGTCTCCCCGGGCTATTGCTTGATGCGGCGCATGTCGCTCATGGCGGGTGGCCGGTCACGAGTGCCTTGGAAGTTGGCGATGAAGCGGGTGCGCATCTCGTCCCAGGAGGAGATTGTGCCTGGAGCTAGGTTCAGGAGCCAGGTGCGGGCCCCGTCCTTGAGTTCCATGGGGAACCAGTTCGCCATGACCTTCTTGTCTCCGTTGGCAGCTTCGATGCCCAGCTCATAGAGCTGGAGGAACTCCACAGGGTTAGCCATGCCGTCGTAGCGAGGAGGCAAGTCCGGCTTGAACTTGCCGGGCCACGCGACGCTGCGTAGCTCGGCGGTGAAGGCGCGACAGCCTGCTGTGGCCACGGGAGGCCATGGATGACGGGGAGCTTGGTCTTGCATGTCCCCACGCGCTGCAGCTGGGAGCAGCGCGGGGTCTTGACGTGCGGGAGCAGGAGCATGGTCGCGACGTGCTGGGGCAGGGAGCGCCCGGGCAACTTCTTGCGGGCGAGGGACTTCTTGACAGCTCTGCACTTGCCGCGCCGGCACTTGACGGAGCGGGTTCCGCCCAGGGGCCACGCGCCTTGGAGCCATGGCGCCGTCCTGAGGAGGAGGCGGCCGGGGCGCCGCCGGAGCTTCATCGCCCGCGCGGGGCGGGGTGGGGTGCTGCGGAACGGACGGCGCAGGAGAGCCCCCTGCGGCGCGGACGAGCTCAGCGACGCGGTCGAGCCATTCTTCATAGACGTCGTCGACGGGACGGTAGCGCAGGAGCTCGTTTGCCGCGATGAGTGCAGCCCGAGCCTCCATGGGTGCGCGGCGCACGCGGGGCGAAGAACCAGCTGGGGTGAGCGAGGGAGTTGTGGTGCGGCCGTCTTGCCGCACGGACGGATGCTGGGACGATGCTTGCTGCTCGTCCCCCACCGGGCCGGCGACGGCGTTGACGGTAGGTGATGGGGAACGACGAGGACGCCCGCCGACAGGGGCCGTCTGGGCGACGCAGGAAGCGAGTGCGGCCCGGCGCTTGGCGCGGGCCTGACGAGCGTTAGACATGGGCGTGATGGTCGGAGGAGAACGGGGTGGTGGAAGACGAATCCCGGCGCACCCCTACCTAGCGCGCCAAATGTCGGATTTCAGGTTCGGGCAGACCCTTGAGGTTCGAACACTGGGGTGCGCGCGGAGATTTCGCCTCCTACCTACCTGCACCCCTCCGCCTTGCTAGGATCTAAACTATGGCAAGAACAACACAAGATACACAGGGTTTATACTGGTTCGGGCCACCGTTGTGGTGTAATACCCTACTCCAGTGTGTGGTGTGGTGGATTGCCTCTTGGGCTGATGATGATGAACAATACAAGGAAAAACAGCCTCGCAAGGGTCTGTTCTTGGCTGGGGCGATGAACCGCTGGGAGGAGTTCAGTCACCTTTCTCTCTCTCTCTCTCTCTCTCTCTCTCTCTCTCTCTCTCTCTCTCTTTCTGATCTTTTATCCTTCGTTCCCCCTCTTTCCTTCCAACCTCCTTTGCTCTATGGGTGGCTGATCCTATTTATAGAGGCCCTGGTCCTCTTCCCAAATATCGAGAGGGAAGGGAGCCAACAATGGCGGGCTAATTTGAAGGGGGACAGCTAGTATTAGCTATCCTGACAAAAGTAGTCTTCGCCTGCGCAAAGCTCTGGTGATGACGCCGTCTTGGGCTCCACGGTGACCTCCGTCTCATAGTCCTCCTGGTCTTGGTCTCGTTGCACCGAAATGGCAACCTTTGCCTGATGCCTCGGTACTCTGCGGCTGCGCTTGCCCCCTTTGCACCAAAGAGGAAAGGAGGACACTGCGCGGGCTGGCACCCGCCTGGCGCCCTCGGTCATCATGGCTTGTGTCACGGGCACCTCGTGAGGTACCCCGCCTTGATCTCTCCGCCTCCTCGCAAGCCAGCCTGACGAGGCCGCGCCTGAGGAAGCTCCATGTCGTCCACCCCGCGAGGCTTGGCCCCTCGCGAGGGTCTTGGGTTTGTGTTGGTGAAGATGGGTCGAGCTGGGCCCCCCTTTGAGCCACGCCGCAGGCCGCAGGCAGGCAAGTCTAGGGACCCCCATTCCCAGAACACCGACAATATGGTTTTCTGCTAAGGAAGATGAACCAGTCCCTCCTTGTTTGAAGCACGAAAGCTTGGAGGTGTTATGCAAGAGAATAATAAAGCTTGAGACGGAGAACGATGAGTTGAGGATAGATAATTTTACTCTCTGACGTAAGCTAGAGAAAGAGAAGGATAAATCCACTACATCGTCACCACCACCTTCTTCATCACCAAAGGAGACTTGAGTATCGGGTATGGGCACTCCCCCTGGCTTGTGCCAAGCTTGGGGGAGGTGCCCCGGAATCGTATCACCATCACTATCTTCTGCCTTTAATTATCTTAGTTTGATCCTTAGTTATCTTTTGATTTAGTTGAATAAATGTTTCATTTGATCCTTTCTTTTCAAGTGCTTGCTTAGTGATCTATCCTTGTAATCATGTGTGAGATATATTATAAAGTTTAGTTTGAGTTTTATTTTCTTTACTTTCATATCCAATAAATAGAAAGGAAATAAATGAAAAAGATCATATGCTAATCTTATGATAAGTAATGACATCACATAAGGAAGAATATAAGTAAAAAAATTATTGTATATTTACAGACATAGCATTGGTCAATGATGTAATTCATGAAAGAATTAATAAAGGAAGAGAAGATTCACATGCAAATACAGTATCTTGGACATCTTTTATGATTTTGAACCCACATCAAAATATTATATGCCAAAATTGTTGACGTTGGACAAGGAAGACAACATAATGATTTATGTTTGTCCATATTCACATTGTCATAGATCCTTTAACATGTGGTGCTTGCCCCCCATCTTTGCTAGCCAAAAATTCCGCACTAAGTAGAGATACTACTTGTGCATCCAAAACCCTCAACCCAAATCTTGTTTTGAGAGTCCACTATACCTACGTATGGAACGAGTAAGATCCTTCAAGTATGTTGTCATCGGTGTAATAAGGCAATAAAAATTGCTTCTAAATGTGTTAGATCATTTAGTAAGAGAAAATTGAGCATTGTACGAACTTGAGATGGCAAAATAATAAAGGCGATAGACTTCATAATAAAAGTTACTATCATAAGGGGCAATATAACGTGACATTCTTTTGCACTAAGAGATTGAGCATACAACCAAAAAATGCATGGCAACCTCTGGTTCCCTCTGTGAAGGGCCTATCTATTAGTTTTATGGATTTACATTTATGTAAGAGTCAAACTATCCCTCTATTCCTTTTTTCTCTTTTGGCAAGCACCATGTGGTGAGGACAGATCTAGGCACATATATCCAGTTGGATATGGGTGGGCATGAGTTATTATTGTTGACATCACCCTTGAGGTGAATACGTTGAGAGGCGAAACTATAGGCCCCTATATTTCTATGTGTCTGGTTGAAACTTTTTTCTCATGTGTATGTGGTGAGTGTTAGCAATCATAGAAGACTATATGAGGTTGATTATGTGGACTTGCGAAAAGGCTCCGATACATGACCCTGATACGTCTCCAACGTATCTATAATTTTTTATTGTTCCATGTTGTTATATTATCATTCTTGCATATTTTACAATCATTTTATATCATTTTTTGGTACTAACCTATTGACATAGCGGCAAGTGCCAATTACTATTTTTTTCATGTTTTTTACATCACAAGTAATTAATATCAAATGGAGTCCAAACACAACGAAACTTTTTGTGGATTTTTTTGGACCAGAAGACATCCAATAGGACCAGGCGCGCCCTGGTGGGTTGTGCCCACCTCGGGTGCCCCTGGACCGCCTCTTCACTCTATAAAAAACCCAATATTCCATAAACCTTAGGGGAGTCGACGAAAATAAATTCCGGCCACTGCAAGTTCCCGAAACCACTAGATCCAATCTAGACACCATCACGGAGGGGTTCATCATGTCCATTGGTACCTCTTCGATGATGCGTGAGTACTTCTTTGTAGACCTTCGGGTCCGTAGTTAGTAGTTAGATGGCTTCCTCTCTCTCGTTTGATTCTCAATACAATGTTCTCTTGGAGATCCATATGGTGTAATTCTTTTGTAGTGTGTTTGTTGGGATCCATTGAACTTTGAGTTTATGATCAGATCTATCTCTTTTTATCCATGGAAGTTATTTGACTCTTCTTTGATCTCTTATATGCATGATTGATTATATAGCCTCGTATTTCTTCTCCGATATTTGGGGTTTGTTTGTCCAACATGATATATGTATCTTGCAATGATCATTGCCTAGGTATCGTCATGATTATTTGAAGTTCTATCAATTGCCCAATAGTAATTTGTTCACCCATTGTTTGCTCTTTTTCTCGATAGAAGTCACTAGTGAAACCTACATCCCCCGGGTCTCTTCTTTAATATATTTTCCTTTGCGATCTATTTTCATTTGCTTTTATTGTCAGATCTACTAAACCAAAAATACAAAAATATCTTGCTGCAATTTATTTTATTCGAGATATATTTATCCCATCTATCATATTTTTATCATGTACGTTTGCCAATTTCTGGCACCGTTACTCGAAAGGGATTGACAACCCCTATAATACGTCGGGTTGCGAGTATTTGTTATTTTTGTGCAGGTGTTGTTTACGTAGTGTTGCTTGGTTCTGCTACTGGTTCGATAAGCTTGGTCTCATCACTATGGGAAATACCTACGGTTTGCTGCATCATCCCTTCCTGCTTGGAGAAATACTGACGTAGTCCAGCAGACATCAAAAGGAATTTCTGGCGCTGTTGCTGGGGAGACATCATCAACATTACCAGGTTCCTGATCACAAATCTCATCTCCTCGCAATTTATATTATCTGCCATTTGCCTCTCGTTTTTCTCTCCCCCACCTCACAAAAATTTGCCGTTTTATTCGCCCTCTTTTCCTTGCCGGATCTGTTTTTGAGTGCAATCTTGTTGCGTAGTTGATATGTCTCCAACGTATCTAATTTTTCTCATGCTTTTCCTCTTGTTTTGGACTCTAATTTGCATGATTTGAATGAAACTAACCCCAGACTAACGCGGTTTTCAGCAGAACTACAATGGTGTTGTTTTTGTGTAGAAATAAAAGTTTTCGAAATGGAACGAAACTTTTTGAGGATTTTTTATACCAATAATAAGAATTTCTGGAGCCAAGAACCACCGGAGAGGGGCCCCTGGGTGGGCACAACCCACCAGGGCATGCCCACCTCTCCTGGCGCGCCCAGGTGGGTTGTACCCACCTGGTGGCCCCGCTGACGACCCCCCTGATACTAGAAAATCACATTATTCCAGAAAAAATCAGGGAGAAAGAGTTATCGTGATCCACGAGACGGAGCCACCGCCAAGCCCCGTTCTTCCTCGGGAGGGCAGGTCCGGAGTCCGTTTGGGGCTCCGGAGAGGGGGATCTTCGTTCTTCGTCATCACCAACCCCTCTCCATCGCCAATTCCAGGATGCTCCCCACCAGGAGTGAGTAATTCCTTCGTAGGCTCGCTGGTCAGTGAGGATTTGGATGAGTTTCATCATGTAATCGAGTTAGTTTTGTTAGGGCCTGATCCCTAGTATCCATTATGTTCTTAGATTGATGTTGCTATGACTTTGGTATGCTTAATGCTTGTCAATTTGGGCCCGGGTGAAGGAAATATGCCCTAGAGGCAATAATAAAGTTCTTATTTATATTTCCTTATATCATGAAATATGTTTATTATTCATGCCAGAATTGTATTAACCGGAAACTTAGTACATGTGTGAATACATAGACAAACAGAATGTCAGTAATATGCCTCTACTTAACTAGCTCGTTGAATCAATGATGTTTATGTTTCCTAACCATAGACATGAGTTGTCATTTGATTAATGGGATCACATCATTAGAGGATGATGTGATTGACTTGACCCATCAGTTAGCTTAGCACGATGATTGTTTAGTTTTTTGCTATTGCTTTCTCCATAACTTATACATGTTCATATGACTATGAGATCATGCAACTCCCGAATACCGGAGGAACACTTTGTGTGCTACCAAACGTCAGAACGTAACTGGGTGATTATAAAGGTGCTCTACAGGTGTCTCCGATGGTGTTTGTTGAGTTGGCATAGATCGAGATTAGGATTTGTCACTCTGATTGTTGGAGAGGTATCTCTGGGCCCTCTCGGTAATGCACATCAATATAAGCCTTGCAAGCAATGTGACTAATGAGTTAGTTGCAGGATGATGCATTACAAAACGAGTAAAGAGACTTGCGGTAACGAGATTGAACTAGGCATTGAGATACCGATGATCGAATCTCGGGCAAGTAACATACCGATGACAAACGGAACTACGTATATCATTATGCGGGTTGACCGATAAAGATCTTCGTAGAATATGTGGGAGCCAATATGAACATCCAGGTTTCGGTATTGGTTATTGACCAGAAACGTGTCTCGATCATGTCTACATAGTTCTCGAACCCATAGGGTCGCACGCTTAATGTTCTGTGACGATTGGTATTATGAGTTTATATGTTTTGATGTACCGAAGGTTGTTCGGAGTCCTGGATATGATCAAGGACATGATGAGGAGTCTCGAAATGGTTGAGACATAAAGGTTGATATATTGTATGACTATGTTTGGACATCGGAATGGTTCCGGGTGAGTTCGGGCATTAACCGGAGTACCGGGGGGTTACCGGAACCCCCCGGGGAGTATATGGGCCCTAATTGGCTTTAGGGGAGAGAGGGAAGGGGCTTCCTAGGGCAGGTTGCACGCCCCCAAGTCCTAGTCCGAAGTGGACTAGGGGGGAGGGGCGGCGGCCCCTCCTTCCTTCTCTTCTCTCTTCCCTTTCCTTCTCTCCTACTCCTACTACATGGAAGGGGGGAATCCTACTCCCGGTGGGAGTAGGACTCCCCAGGGCGCGCCATAGTAGAAGGCCGACCCTCCCCCTCCTCCACTCCTTTATATACGGGGGAGGGGGCATCCCATAGACACACAAGTTGATCATTGATCTCTTAGCCGTCTGTGGTGCCCCCCTCCACCATAATCCACCTCAGTCATATCATAGCGGTGCTTAGGCGAAGCCCTGTTCCAGTAGCATCATCATCACCGTCATCATGCCGTCGTGCTGGCGAAGCTCTCCCTCGACACTCTACTGGATCCTGAGTCCGTGGGACGTCACCGAGCCGAACGTGTGCAAATCGCGGAGGTGCCGTATTTTTGGTACTAGGGTCGGTCGATCGTGAAGACGTACGACTACATTAACCGCGTTGTCATAGCGCTTCCACTTATGGTCTACGAGGGTACGTAGACAACACTCTTCCCTCTTGTTTCTATGCATCACCATGATCTTGTGTGTGCGTAGGAACTTTTTGAAATTACTGCATTCCCCAATAGTGGCATCCGAGCTAGGTCTATGCGTAGATGTTATATGCACGAGTAGAACACAAAGGAGTTGTGGGCGTGGGTATATACATATTGCTTGTCATCACTAGTTGATTCTTGATTCAGGGGTATTGTTGGATGAAGCGGCCCATACCGACATTACGCGTACAACTACGCGAGACTGGTTCTACCGACATGCTTCGCACACAGGTGGCTGGTGGGTGTCAGTTTCTCCAACTTTAGTTGAATCAGATTCAATGAACAGGGTTCTTTCTGAAGATCAAAAAGTAATCACTATACCGTGTTGTGGTTTTTGATGTGTAGGTAAGAATGGTTCTTGCTCAGCCCGTAGCAGCCATGTAAAACTTGCAACAACAATGTAGAGGATGTCTAACTTGTTTTTGCAGGGCATGTTGTGATGTGATATGGTCAAGACATGATGATAAATTTTATTATATGAGATGATCATGTTTTTGTACAATAGTTATCGGCAACTAGCAGGAGCCATATGGTTGTCGCTTTATTGTATGAAATGCAACCGCCATGTAATTGCTTTACTTTATCACTAAGCGGTAGCGATAGTCATAGAAGAAATAGTTGGCGAGATGAAAACGATGCTTCGATGGAGATCAAGGTGTCAAGCTGGTGACGATGGTGATCATGATGATGCTTTGGAGATGGAGATCAAAGGCACAAGATGATGATCGCCATATCATATCACTTATATTGATTGCATGTGATGTTTATCCTTTATGCATCTTACTTTGCTTAGTTCGACGGTAGCATTATAAGATGATCTCTCACTAAATTTCAAGGTATGAGTGTTCTCCCTGAGTATACACCGTTGCTACAGTTCGTCGTGCCAAGACACCCCGTGATGATCGGGTGTGATAAGCTCTGCGTTCACATACAATGGGTGCAAGCCAGTTTTGCACACGCAGAATACTCGGATTAAACTTGACGAGCCTAGCATATGAAGATATGGCCCTGGAACACTGAGACCGAAAGTTCGAGTGTGAATCATATAGTAGATATGATCAACATAGTGATGTTCACCATTGAAAACTACTCCATCTCACGTGATGGTTTAGTTGATATGGATCACGTGATCACTTAGATGATTAGAGAGATATCTATCTAAGTGGGAGTTCTTAAGTAATTTGATTAATTGAACTTTAATTTATCATGAACTTAGTACCCGATAGTATTTTGCATGTCTATGTTGTTGTAGATAGATGGCCCGTGCTGTTGTTCCGTTGAATTTTAATGCGTTCCTAGAGAAAGCTAAGTTGAAAGATGATGGTAGCAACTACATGGAATAGGTCCATAACTTAAGGATTATCCTCATTGCTGCACAGAAGAATTACGTCCTGGAAGCACCGCTAGGTCACAAACTCGCTGCAGGAGCAACGCCAGATGTTGTGAACACCTGGCAAAGCAAAGCTGATGACTACTCGATAGTTTAGTGTGCCATGCTTTACGGCTTACAACCAGGACTTCAACGACGTTTTGAACGTCATGGAGCATATGAGATGTTCTAGGAGTTGAAGTTAATATTTCAAGCAAATGCCCAGATTGAGAGATATGAAGTCTCCAATAAGTTCTACAGCTGCAAGATGGAGGAGAATAGTTTTGTCAGTGAACATATACTCAGAATGTCTGAGTACCACAACCACTTGACTCAGCTGGGAGTTCATCTTCCTGATGATAGTGTCATTGACAGAGTTCTTCAATCACTGCCACCAAGCTACAAGAGCTTCATGATGAACTATAAATATGCAAGGGATGGATAAGACTATTCCTGAGCTCTTCGCAATGCTAAAAGCTGCGGAGGTAGAAATCAAGAAGGAGCATCAAGTCTTGATGGTCAACAAGACCACCAGTTTCAAGAAAAAGGGTAAAGGGAAGAAAGAGAACTTCAAGAAGAACAACAAGCCAGTTGCTGCTCAAGTAAAGAAACCCAAGTCTGGACCTAAGCCTGAGACTAAGTGCTTCTACTGCAAAGGGACAGGTCACTGGAAGCGTAACTGCCCCAAGTATTTGGCGGAGAAGAAGAATGGAAAAGTGAAAGGTATATTTGATATACATGTTATTGATGTGTACCTTACTAATGCTCGCAGTAGTTCCTGGGTATTTGATACTGGTTTAGTTGCTAACATTTGCAACTCGAAACAGGGGCTATGGATTACGCGAAGATTGGCTAATGACGAGGTGACGATGCACGCGGGAAATGGTTCCAAAGTCGATGTGATCGCCGTCGGCATGCTACCTCTACATCTACCTTCGGGATTAGTTTTAGACCTAAATAATTGTTATTTGGTGCCAGTGTTAAGCATGAACATTATATCTGGATCTTGTTAGATGCGAGACAGTTATTCATTTAAATCAGAGAATAATGGTTGTTCTATTTATATGAGTAATATCTTTTATGGTCATGCACCCTTGATGGGTGGTCTATTTTTACTAAATCTTGATAGTAGTGATACACATGTTCATAGTATTGAAGCCAAAAGATGCAGAGTTGATAATGATAGTGGAACTTATTTGTGGCACTGCCGTTTGGGTCATATTGGTGTAAAGCGCATGAAGAAACTCCATTCTGATGGACTTCTAGAATCAATTGATTATGAATCACTTAGTACTTGCGAACCTTGCCTCATGGGAAAGATGACTAAAACTCCGTTCTCCGGAACAATGGAGCGAGCAACAGAGTTATTGGAAATCATACATACTGATGTATGTGGTCCAATGAACATTGAAGCTCGCGGCGGATATTGTTATTTTCTCACCTTCACAGATGATTTGAGCAGATATGGGTATATCTACTTAATGAAACATAAGTCTGAAACATTTGAAAAGTTCAAAGAATTTCATAGTGAAGTGGAAAATCATCGTAACAAGAAAATCAAGTTTCTACGATCTGATCGTGGAGGTGAATATTTGAGTTATGAGTTTGGACTTCATTTGAAACAATGCGGAATAATTTCGCAACTCACGCCACCTGGAACACCACAACGTAATGGTGTGTCCGAACATCATAACCGCACTTTATTAGATATGGTGCGATCTATGATGTCTCTCACTGATTTACCGCTATCATTTTGGGGTTATGCTTTAGAGATGGTTGCATTCGCGTTAAATAGGGCACCATCTAAATCCATCGAGACAACACCTTATGAACTATGGTTTGGCAAGAAAACCAAGTTGTCATTTCTTAAAGTTTGGGGCTGCAATGCTTATGTGAAAAAGCTTCAACCTGATAAGCTCGAACCCAAATCGGAGAAATGTGTCTTCATAGGATACCCAAAGGAGACTGTTGGGTGCACCTTCTATCACAAATCCGAAGGCAAGATATTCGTTGCTAAGAAAGGATCCTTTCTAGAGAAGGAGTTTCTCTCGAAAGAAGTGAGTGGGAGGAAAGTAGAACTTGATGAGTTAATTGTACCTACTCCCTTATTGGAAAGTAGTTCATCACTGAAATCGGTTCTAGTGATTCCTACACCAGTAAGTGAGGAAGCTAATGATGATGATCATGAAACTTATGATCAAGTTACTACTGAACCTCATAGGTCAACCAGAGTATGGTCCACACCAGAGTGGTACGGTAATCCTGTTTTGGAGGTCATGTTACTTGACCATGACAAACCTACGAACTATGAGGAAGCGATGATGAGCCCAGATTCCGCAAAATGGCTTGAGGCCATGAAATCTCAGATGGGATCCATGTATGAGAACAAAGTGTGGACTTTGGTTGACTTGCCCGTTGACCGGCAGGCCATAGAGAATAAATGGATCTTCAAGAAGAAGACTGACGCTGACGGTAATGTTACTATCTACAAAGCTCGACTTGTTGCAAAAGGTTTTCAACAAGTTCAAGGAGTCGACTACGATGAGACCTTCTCACCCGTAGCGATCCTTAAGTCCTTCCGAATCATGTTAGCAATTGCCTCATTTTATGATTATGAAATTTGGCAAATGTATGTCAAAACTGCATTCCTTAATGGATATCTTAAAGAAGAGTTGTATATGATGCAACCAGAAGGTTTTGTCGATCCAAAAGATGCTAACAAAGTGTGCAAGCTCCAACGATCCATTTATGGACTAGTGCAAGCCTCATGGAGTTGGAATATACGCTTTGATAGTGTGATCAAAGCATATGGTTTTATACAGACTTTTGGAGAAGCCTCTATTTACAAGAAAGTGAGTGGGAGCTCTGTAGCATTTCTGATATTATATGTAGATGACATATTGTTGATCAGAAATGATACTGAATTTCTGAATAGCATAAAAGGCTACTTGAATAAGAATTTTTCTATGAAAGACCTCTGTGAATAGCATAATTGGACTTTCACAAAGCACATACCTTGATAAAGTTTTGAAGAAGTTCAAAATGGATCAGGCAAAGAAAGGGTTCTTGCCTGTATTACAAGGTGTGAAGTTGAGTCAGACTCAATGCCCGACCACTGCAGAAGATGGAGAGAAAATGAAAGTTTTTCCCTATGCTTCACCCATAGGCTCTATCACGTATGCAATGCTATGTACCAGACCTGATGTGTGCCTTGCTATCAGTTTAGCAGGGAGGTGCCAAAGTAATCCAGGAGTGGATCACTGGATAGTGGTCAAGAACATCCTGAAATACCTAAAAAGGACTAAGGATATGTTTCTCGTATATGGAGGTGACAAAGAGCTCATCGTAAATGGTTACGTCGATGCAAGCATTGACACTGATCCGGATGACTCTAAGTCACAAACCGAATACATGTTTTTATTAAATGGTGGAGCTATTTGTTGGTGCAGTTCCAAACAGAAAGTCGTGGCAGGATCTACGTGTGAAGTGGAGTACATAGCTGCTTCGGAAGCAGCAAATTAAGGAGTCTGGATGAAGGAGTTCATATCCGATCTAGGTGTCATACCTAGTGCATCGGGTCCAATGAAAATCTTTTGTGACAATACTGGTGCAATTGCCTTGGCAAAGGAATCCAGATTTCACAAGAGAACCAAGCACATCAAGAGACACTTCAATTCCATCCGCGATCAAGTCAAGGAGGGAGACATAGAGATTTGCAAGATACATACGGATCTGAATGTTGCAGACCCGTTGACTAAGCCTCTCTCATGAGCAAAACATGATCAGCACCAAGACTCCATGGGTGTTAGAATCATTACAATGTAATCTAGATTATTGACTCTAGTGCAAGTGGGAGACTGAAGGAAATATGCCCTAGAGGCTATAATAAAGTTGTTATTTATATTTCCTTATATCATGATAAATGTTTATTATTCATGCTAGAATTGTATTAACCAGAAACTTAGTACATGTGTGAATACATAGACAAACAAAATGTCACTAGTATGCCTCTACTTAACTAGCTCGTTGAATCAATGATGTTTATGTTTCCTAACCATAAACATGAGTTGTCATTTGATTAACAGGATCACATCATTACCGAATGATGTGATTGAATTGACCCATCAGTTAGCTTAGCACGATGATTGTTTAGTTTGTTGCTATTGCTTTCTCCATAACTTATACATGTTCATATGACTATGAGATCATGCAACTCCCGAATACCGGAGGAACACTTTGTGTGTTACCAAACGTCACAACGTAATTGGGTGATTATAAAGGTGCTCTACAGGTGTCTCTGATGGTTTTTGTTGATTTGGCATATATCGAGATTAGGATTTGTCACTCCGATTGTCGGAGAGGTATCTCTGGGCCCTCTCAGTAATGCACATCAATATAAGCCTTGCAAGCAATGTGACTAATGAGTTAGTTGCAGGATGATGCATTAAAGAACGAGTAAAGAGACTTGCCGGTAACGAGATTGAACTAAGTATTGAGATACCAATGATCAAATCTCGGGCAAGTAACATACCGATGACAAAGTGAACTACGTATATCGTTATGCGGTTTGACCGATAAAGATCTTCGTAGAATATGTGGGAGCCAATATGAACATCCAGGTTCCGCTATTGGTTATTGACCAGAGACGTGTCTCGATCATGTCTACATAGTTCTCGAACCGGTAGGGTCCGCACGCTTAATGTTTGATGACGATCGGTATTATGAGTTTAGATGTTTTGATGTACCGAAGGTTGTTCGGAGTGCCGGATATGATCACGAACATGACGAGGAGTCTCAAAATGGTCGAGACATAAAGATTGATATATTGGATGACTATATTTGGACATCGGAATGGTTCCGGGTGAGTTCAGGCATTAACCGGAGTACTAGGGGTTACTGGAACCCCCTAGGGAGTATATGGGCCCTAATGGGCTTTAGGGGAGAGAGGGAAGGGGCTGGCTAGGGCAGGCCGCGTGCCCCCCAAGGCCTAGTGTCGATGTCAAAACCGGCGGATCTCGGGTAGGGGGTCCCGAACTGTGTGTCTAAGGCGGATGGTAACAGGAGGCTTGGGACACGATGTTTATCCAAGTTCGGGCCCTCTTGATGGAGGTAATACCCTACGTCCTACTTGATTGATCTTGATGATATGAGTATTACAAGAGTTGATCTACCACGAGGTCGTAGAGGCTAAACCCTAGAAGCTAGCCTATGGTACGAGTGTTGTTGTCCTACGAACTAAACCCTCCGGTTTATATAGACATCGGAGGGGGCTAGGGTTACATAGAGTCGGTTACAAGGGAGGAGATCTACATATCCGTATTGCTAAGCTTGCCTTCCACGCAAAGGAAAGTCCCATCCGGACATAGGACGAAGTCTTCAATCTTGTATCTTCATAGTCCAACAGTCCGGCCAAAGGATATAGTCCGGCTGTCTGGAGACCCCCTAATCCAGGACTCCCTCAGTAGCCCCTGAACCAGGCTTCAATGACGATGAGTCCGGCGCGCAGATTTGTCTTCGGCATTGCAAGGCGGGTTCTTCCTCCGAATACCCCATAGAAGATTTTGAACACAAGGATAGTGTCCGGCTCTGCAAAACAAGTTCCACATACCACCATAGAGAGAATAATATTTCCAAAAATCTAATCTACTGACACGTTTAGCAACATGACATCACGTCATGGCCCGGTCATTACTCGAACTGTTTTTCTCAACCAGCACTCCACATGTTGCGAGGCGGTTTTCTCGACACGTCTTGTCGAAGCAGAGATCGTGTCCCCCTTATTACAGGATTCTCATCAATACAGATGTGGGTAACCCAATCATGCCCGTTGGTATGACTCCTCGATTTTAGGCAAGTCCCGAACGGCCACGAGGAGGATGCTTGATATTCACCCTCTTTATAAAGAGGCCGAGACCTATCCTTTTTTCCTTCTCGTACTCAATCGAATCCTTCCCCCGCCTCAAGTTCCAACACCCAACGCTTAGGTCAGGCGCTTCGGGCCTTCAACCATGTCCGGATCCAACCTTCAAGGTCGGTGGATGCCTTCCTCTGTCACAGAGGAAAACATCAATAAGCTAAGAGAGGCCAGGTATTTGACCGGCGAAATCTGGCATAGGCTGCCTGCTCGAGGGCAGGTCATTCCCACTCCCGAACCTGGCGAGAGCATTGTATTCATCTCTCACTTCCTCCGAGGGCTAGGCCTCGCTCTGGATCCCTTTGTTAGGGGGCTCATGTTTTATTATGGGCTGGATTTCCATGACCTGGCCCCGGATTCCCTCCTTCACATCTCGTCGTTCATCATCGTATGTGAGGCCTTCCTCCTCATTACCCCACACTTCGGCCTGTGGCTCAAGACTTTCAATGTGAAGCCGAAGATTATCGAGGGGCGACACGCAGACTGCGGAGGTACCGTAATAAGCAAAAACGCTGATGTTCCATGGCCTGAGGGTTCCTTCTCGGAGGTGTTCAGTTTATGGCAACGGGAGTGGTTTTATATCACAGCTCCCCGAAGTACCAAGTGGGTAGCCGCCCCTGCCTTTTGCTCGGGCCCCCCACCAGAACTAACGTCATGGATCAACAAGGGGCTAGACTGGGGGCCAGTAAAGGATGTGCCGATATTGCAGAGTCGCATCTGAGATCTCCTCAAGAAAGATGTCAGCCTGGTCACGGTAATGCAAGTCATGCTAGTTCGTCGAGTCCCCCTGTCGGCGTTCTGGGAACGGGGGTCCCCAGACTTGCCTGCCTGCGGCCTGCGGCGTGGCTCAAAGGGGGGCCCAGCACGGCCCATCTTCATCAACACCGACCCAAGACCCTCGCGAGGGGCCAAGCCTCGCGGGGCGGACGACACGGAGCTTCCCCAGGCACGGCCTCATCAGGCTGGCTCGCGAGGAGGCAGAGAGATCAAGGCGGGGTACCTCACGAGGTGCCCGTGATGCAAGCCATGACGACCAAGGGTGCCAGGCGGGCGCCAGCTGGCGCAGTGTCCTCCTTTCCTCTTTGGTGCAAAGGGAGCAAGCGCATGTGAGAGCATCAAGCAAAGGCACCCGTTTCGGTGCAACGAGACCAAGACCAGTCCAACGGCAGGGAGGAAGTCATTGTGGAGCCCAAGCCAGCGTCACCACCAGAGCCTTTGGCAGGCGAGGACCAACTTTAGTCAGGATAAGTGTACCAGATGTTCCCCTTCAAAATGGCCAATTGTTGGCGCCCTTCCCGCTCAATATTTGGGAAGAGGCCCAGGGCCTTTGCCTATAAATAGGACTAGCCACCCCCAGGGTAGAGGGGGTTGGAGATCGATCAGAGAGAGATCGAGAGGAAAATCAGAGAGAGAATCGAGAAGAGAGAGAGAGAGAAGGGTGACTGAACTCCTCCTAGCAGTTCATCCCCTCAGCCAAGAACAGACCCTCGCGAGGCTGTTCTTCCTTGTATTTCTCATCATCACCAGCCCAAGAGGCAATCCACCACACCACACACTAGAGTAGGGTATTACACCACAACGGTGGCCCGAACCAGTATAAACCCTGTGTTTCTTGTGCTGTTCTTTCCATAGCTTAGATCTTAGTGAGGCGGAGGGGTGCAGGTAGGTAGAAGGCAAAATCTCCGCGCAGACCCCAGTGTTCGAACCTCAAGGGTCTGCCAGAACCCGAAGTCCGACATTTGGCGCGCCAGGTAGGGGTGCACCAGAGTTTTCCCTTCTGCCACCGCCACGACCTGCCCCGTGATGAGTAGCGCGTCGCCCGCTCCGGCCGCCGGCGCCAGCGCGGGGGCCAGGGGGCTCCGAGCCCTGGCCCCAGCCCTGCAACGGCTACGGTGGCCAAACAAGTTCAAGCCAACGAGGCCGCCGCGCTACAGCGGCGTGACTGATCCGTTGGCCTTCTTACTAGTGTACGAGGAGGCCACCC
This sequence comes from Triticum monococcum, assembly GCA_034509565.1. Taxonomy (NCBI): domain Eukaryota; kingdom Viridiplantae; phylum Streptophyta; class Magnoliopsida; order Poales; family Poaceae; genus Triticum; species Triticum monococcum. The sequence continues at coordinate 354,607,851 of CM067845.1, read as the reverse complement.
TCAAAGCTGGAGGTGATGATAGGGTCATGGCCAACTGGCTTCCCATGGCCCTCACCGGCGCTCCGCGTGCATGGCTGCTCCACCTGCCGGCAGCCTCCGTGGCCTCTTGGGAAGAGCTCCGCAGCCTCTTCCTCGCCCACCACGCTGCACCAACACCCCCGGTCGTCGCGGCCCTCCTGGGCGGCTCGCAAGCGCCGCCTACAAGTCACCACATCAAGTCGTTCATCCGCCGGGTCAGCATCGCTTCCACGCGACAGGGGGCTCCCCCGGACCGGGCGGCGCCCAAGGCCGGCCTGACCTTCATCTCGGAGGACCACCCCTCCAACTCAGCCTGCTCGGGTGCGCTCCCCATGCTATGCACCCCCACCATCTGCCAGGTGGCCATCACCAGAACTCTCATCGATGGCGGTGTGGGCCTCAGCGTGCTCTCGGTTGAGGCCTTCAACCTCCTCTGCATACCCCTGGAACGGTTGCAACCCAGCCGGCCCCTCTCAAGCGTTGGGGCCAGATCATCCAGCTCCTTGGGACAGATCCGGCTCCCAGTAACCTTCGGCACCTACAACAACTTCTGCACGGAGCTGGTCGACTTCGACATCGCCCCCATCGGCCTCCCCTACAACGCCATCCTCGGATACCCAGCGCTGGCCCAGTTCATGGCCGTGACGCACCCGGCGTACAACCTCATGAAGATGCCCGGGAGCAGCGGTGTCCTCACCGTGCACGGGGACACCGGAACGCGCTGCGAGTGCTGAAGCTCACCTTCAAGACGGCAACGTCGGCACAGCCCGCCAACTCGGAGACCCCCGAGCCCAAGGGGGCTGCACCCGCCAAGAAGAGATAGTTGTTCACCCAAGACAAGGCAGAAACCAAGGAGATACCCATCGATGAGGATGGGTCCACCAATGCCACTTTCACCATAGGCGCCAACCTCGAGCCCGAGCAGGAGGAGGCCCTAGTCAGGTTCCTACGCGCAAACAAGAAGGTATTCGCTTGGGAGCCTGACCAGTTGGCGGGGGTCCCTAGGAGCATAATCGAGCATCACCTCAACGTGTGCCCCAACGTGCACCCTGTGAAGCAGAAGGGAAGGCGGCAGTCCACAGAAAAGCAGGCCTTCATCGTCCAAGAGACCCGTAAACTAGAAGCCGCTGGGGTCATTCGCGAGGTCCGATACCCAGATTGGTTGGCCAACCCTATCGTTGTGCCAAAGAAAGGAGGGAAGGAGCGCATGTGTGTCGACTTCACCAACCTCAACAAGGCATGCCCGCAAGATCTGTTCCTGCTCCCCCGCATCGACCAGATCGTCGATTCCACCGCAGAATGCGACCTGCTATGCTTCTTGGATGCCTTCTCTGGGTATCACCAGATCAAGATGGCGGTAGAAGACGTCGAAAAGACAGCCTTCCTAACCCCGTGTGGGGTGTACTGCTACACATGCATGCTATTCAGGCTGCGTAACGCAGGGGCGACCTTTCAGCGGCTGATGCACATCACCTTGGGCCCGCAGCGCGGGAAGAATGTTGAGGCTTACATCGATGACATTGTGGTGAAGTCTTGGGAGGCCAGGACCCTGATACAAGACCTAGAGGAAACCTTCGCGAGCCTCAACGCAGTGAATCTGCGGCTCAACCCAGAGAAGTGTGTGTTCGGAGTCCCCTCGGGCAAGCTCTTGGGTTTCCTCGTGTCCCACCGAGGCATCGAGGCTAACCCGGAAAAGGTCAAGGCGGTCAAGGACATGAGCCTGCCAAAGACCCTCAGAGAAATGCAGAAGCTCACTAGGCGCGTGATCGCGCTAGGGCGCTTCATCTCCAAGTTGGGGGAGCGTGCGCTGCCTTTCTTCCAGCTAATGAAGAAAAAGGGGCCCTTTGAATGGACTGAAGAGGCCGACAAGGCGTTCCAGGATCTCAAGAGATACCTGACCAGACCTCCGGTCATGGTGGCTCCCCGCCCTCAAGAGCCCCTGGTGCTTTACCTCGCCGCCACTCCCTACTCCGCCAGCGCAGCCCTGGTGGCGGTTAGGGAGGAGCGTCGAATCAAAACCAAAGCAGCAGCCCGGGACAAGGCAAAACAGGAACAAGGAAGGCCCACAAAAACTGCCACCGCGGCTGAGGAGGATCAGCCGCCGCAGAGGAGTGCACCGGAGGCGGAAGAGGCCCCTCTCCCAGATGGCCATCATTAGGAGGCCTCATCGCCTCAGGAGGCGCCATGGTCTCCGGAGGGCGCCACCGGCACTGACGCACCCAACCTCATTGAGCATCCAGTGTACTTCGTCAGCACGGTGTTGCGGGACGTGAGGGCACGGTACCCCATGCCTCAGAAGCTCCTCCTTGCGCTACTGGTGGCCTCGTGCAAGCTGCGGCACTATTTTCAGGGTCACCCCATCAAGGTCGTCTCATCATACCCCCTGGAGAGAGTGCTCAGGAGCCCTAACTCAGCTAGAAGGGTCGCTGAATGGAACATAGAACTGCAAGCATTTCAGCTCGAATTCAGCACGACCAGAGTCATCAAGGGAGCAGCATTAGCAGATTTTGTGGCAGAATGGACGGAGGCACCAGGCCTCAAGGACGACGAGGATCGGTCCCTCTCCTCGGGAAGCGAGGCGCCAGAAGGCTGGGTCATGTACTTCGATGGGGCGTTCTCCAGGTATGGCGCTGGGGCTGGGGCGGTGCTTATATCGCCCACTCAGGACAAGCTCTACTAAGCTGTACAGCTCTGTTTCCAGCAAGGTGAAAAGGTCTCCAACAACATAGCGGAGTATGAAGGTTTAATAGCGGGCTTGAAGGCCGCAGCTGCCCTGGGGGTGAAACGCCTCACCATCAAGGGCGATTCGCAGCTCCTTGTCAATTTCTCCAACAAGGTGTACGAGCCGAAAGATGAGCACATGGAAGCTTACTTTGCGAAGGTCCGCAGGATGGAGAAGCAGTTCTGGGGGTTGGAGTTACAGCATGTGCCTCGTGGCACCAATTAGGAGGCCGACGACATCGCCAAACAGGCGTCCAGGCGGTTACCTTAGGAGCCTGGCATCTCCGAGGAGCGGCTCTTCAAGCCCTCAGCCCTGCTGTCATTATCAAACACGGCTCAGCCTCGGGAGGAGCTCCCCCATCCACCTGCCTCAGGAGCCACAGTCTGTGGCCCGGCCTCACGAGTACGCCTGCTCCTGACGATGGAACCTCAGGAGGGGTGCTGGATCACGGAGCTCCGGAGTTACTTAACACAAGGGACCCTGCCAGAGAAGGAGGAGGAAGCGGAGCGTGTGGCACGGCAGGCCACGGCATACTGCATCAAGGATGGAGAGCTCTACTAGAAGCGACCAAATGATGTATCCCTGCGCTGCATCTCCAGGGGGCAAGGAAAGGAACTGCTGGAAGATATACACGGCGGAGACTGTGGACATCATTCATCATCACGGACCCTCGTCGGCAAGGTGTTCCGCAGTGGGTTTTATTGGCCCACCGCACTCAATGACGCCGTCGAACTGGTGAAAGCTTGTGAGGCCTCCCAGTTCCACGCCAAGCAGATCCATCAGCCGGCAAGAGGCCTGCAGACTATACCCCTTTCATGGCCATTCGCAGTCTGGGGGCTGGACATCATGTGCCCGTTTCCTCGGGCGCCAGGGGGCTACCGCTACCTCTACATCACCGTGGACAAGTTCACCAAGTGGGCTGAAGTTGTTGGCATTCTGGGAACGGGGGTCCCCAGACTTGCCTGCCTGCGGCCTGCAGCGTGGCTCAAAGGAGGCCCAACATGGCCCATCTTCATCAACGCAAGACCCAAGACCCTCACGAGGGGCCAAGCCTCGCGAGGCGAACGACACGAAGCTTCCTTAGGCACGGCCTCGTCAGGTTGGCTCGCGAGGAGGCGAAGAGATCAAGGCGGGGTACCTCGCGAGGTGCCCGTGACGCAAGCCATGACGACTCAGGGTGCCAGGCGGGCGCCAGCGCGCGTAGCGTCCTTCTTTCCCCTTTGGTGCAAAGGGGGCAAGCGCAGCCGCGGAGTACCGAGGCATCAGGCAAAGGTTGCCATTTCGGTGCAACGAGACCAAGACTAGGAGGACTACGAAGCGGAGGTCACCATGGAGCCCAAGACGGCGTCATCACCGGAGCTTTGCGCAGGCGAAGACTGCTTTTGTCAGGATAGTTGATACTTGCTGTCCCCCTTCAAATTAGCCCGCCATTGTTGGCTCCCTTCCCGCTCGATATTTGGGAAGAGGACCAGGGCCTCTATAAATAGGACTAGCCACCCGCACAGCAAAGGGGGTTGAGAGGAGAGTTCCTGGGAGAGAGTTCTTTGGGGACGGAGGAGCTTTAGTGGTTAGGGATCAAAATCAGAGAGAGAGAGAGAGAGAGAGAGAGAAGGGTGACTGAACTCCTCCTAGCAGTTCATCGCCCCGGCCAAGAACAGACCCTTGCGAGGCTGTTCGTCCTTGTATTGTTCATCATCATCAGCCCCAGGAGGCAATCCACCAACCACACACTGGAGTAGGGTATTACACCACAACGGTGGCCTGAACCAGTATAAATCTTGTGTCCCTTGTGCAGTTCTTTTAGTAGTTTTAGATCTTTGCGAGGCGGGGTGGTAGAAGGCGTAATCTCCGCGCGCACCCGAGTGTTCGAACCTTAAGGGTCTGTCGGAACCCAAAATCCGACATTTGGCGCGCCAGGTAGGGGTGCGCCGGAATTCGTCGTCCACCACTCCGTTCTCCTCCGACCGTCGTGTCCATGTCAGACGCTCGTCGGGACCGCGCCGAGCGCCGGGCCGCCATCGCTTCTCGCGTCACCCAGACGGCGCCCGTCGGCGGACGTCCTCGTCGTTCCCCGTCGCCCGCCGTCAACGCCGCCACCGGCCCGGCGGAGGGCGAGCGGCAAGCATCGTCTCAGCATCCCTCGTGCGCCAAGACGGCCACACCGCTACTCCATCACTCGCACCCACTGGTTCTTCGTCCCGCGCGCTCCGCGCACCCTTGTAGGCTCGAGCTGCGCTCCTCGCGGCAAACGAGCTTCTGCGCTACCGTCCCATTGACGACGTCTATGAGGAGTGGCTCAACCGCGTCGCCGAGCTTGTCCGCGCCGTAGGGGGCTCTTCCACGCCGTCCGTTCCGCTGCGCCGCACCCCGCCCCGCACGGGCAACGAAGCCCCGTATGCGTACCAGCCGCCTCCTCTCCAAGAAGACGCCGTGGCTCCAAGGCGCGTGGCCTCTGGGCGGAACCCGCTCCGTCAGGCGCCAGCGAAGCAAGAGCGGAGCTGCCAAGAGATCCCACGCCCGCAAGGAGCTGCCCGGGCGCTCCCTGCTCTGGCGCGCCGCGACCCTGCTCCAGCTCCGGCATGCCAAGACCCCGCGCTGCTCCTAGCTGCAGCACGTGGGGACCCTCAAGACCAAGCTCTACACCAACCGAGGCCTGTCGTGGCCACCGCAGGCTGCCGTGCCTACACCACCGAGCTGCGCAGCTTCGCGTGGCCCGGCAAATTCAAGCCAGACCAGCCTCCTCGTTACGATGGCACGACTGACCCTGCGGAGTTCCTCCAGCTCTACGAGCTGGGCATCAAAGCTGCCAGCGGGGACAAAAAGGTCATGGCGAACTGGTTCCCCATGGCGCTCAAGGAAGGAGCTTGCACCTGGCTCCTGAATCTGGCTCCGTGCATGATCTCTTCCTGGGACCAGATGCGCACCCGCTTCATCGCCAACTTCCAAGGTACTCGCGACCGGCCACCCGCCGTGAGCGACATGCGCCGCATCAAGCAACAACCCGGAGAGACCCTGCAGAAGTACACCCAGCGCTTCAATAGCGCGCGCCTCAAGATCCCCAAGGTGTCCGAGGAGGCCATCATCCCAGCCTTCTCCGATGGCGTGCGCGACGTCAAGATGAAGGAGGAGCTGGCGATGCATGAAGACCTGTGCACCTCCCTGGAGCTGTTCAACTTGGCGACCAAGTGCGCCAGGGCTGAGGAGGGACGCCTCTCCCTCCTCGAGCTGCCTGCCGCAGAACTAGAGGAGAAGAAGCCCAAGGCCAAGGACGTGAAGCGCAAGGGGGCTGCCGTGCTCGCAGCAGAGCCAGACACCAAGTGGGGCAAAGATCTGCCTGAGTCCACCAGGGGCAGCCGGTACTGTGTGTACCACGACCTCCACACCCACAACACCAACGAATGCCAAGAACTCCATGCCGTGCAAGAAGGAAGGATCGGCCGTTGTCCCGACCGCGCCGATCGGGGCTACGACCGAGGAGGAGGAAGAAACGCAAGGCGCTGGGAAGACCGTGGCCCGCGCCAAGGGTGGCCCGATCAGCCTCGCGAGGATCGCTGGCGAGACCTGCCTCATGAGGGGGACTGGAGGGATCAGCCTCGTGAGGTTCGCCCGCAGGGCAACGCAGGCCTCCCTCCACTGCCACCTCAACCAAGGAGGAACGAGGACCGCCACCAAGACGAGGGGGGTGGGGGCTTCCAGAGCCGCGCGCAATCGCCTGCATCCTGGGCGGAGCTCAAGCCCCAGCCTCCCAACGCATCTTCAAGTAGTTTGCCTGCGAGGTGAATGCAGCCCTCCCCAGGCTCGAAGCAACGCGCCCTCTCAGGTGGTCGGCGTGCGCAATCACCTTCAGCTCCGCGGATCAACTCAAGTGTGCAGCCATAGATGGCATCCTCCCGATGCTCTGCTCCCCAGTCATCAGCAATGTACTGGTCACCAAGACCCTCATCGATGGTGGGGCAGGACTCAATGTCCTATCCGTGGAAACGTTCAACAATCTCCAAGTGCCCTACGACCAGCTTCAGCCAACCAAGCCCTTCTCCGGAATCACCGACGGCTCCACGATCCCGATTGGGCAGGTCCGCCTCCCTGTCACCTTCGGGGCACGCGACAACTACCGCACCGAGCTCATCGACTTCGACGTCACCCACATCCGCCTGCCGTACAAGGCCATCCTCGGGTACCCAGTGCTGGCCAAGTTCATGGCCATGACTCACCATGGCTACAACGTCCTCAAGATGCCAGGGAGTGGCGGAGTCATCACGGTGCCCTGCGAAGAGAGGGATGCAGTGTGTTCCCTGGAGCGAGCCTTTCAAGCCGCGTCACTGGAAGACCCGGATCGCGGAAGCAGGAGGCTTCCCGAGACCACCCCCAAGAAGAAGAAGACATCGTCCGGACCAGCTCCTCGCGAGGCAGGCCCCTCAGGGACCGCGTCTGCCCAGGGGGAGCCTCCTTCCATCGCATAGGAAGGCGCGCCCAGCGCCCTTCTCAGGCAGGGCTCAGGGGCTCTCCCCTGGAGGGCCACCGACCTGGCCAGGGTCACGAGGGAGGCGCTTGGGCACCACGTGGAGGCGTGCTTCGGAGCACGTTTCCCTCAAGAAGGAGCAAGGCAAGGAAGGTTGGACCCACAGGAGTTCGTCGACAAAGCCATTCAAGAACTACAGGAATCACGGATCATGAGAGGTTGCCGTCGTCTGCCGGCTGCGGCTCCCCATCCAGGCGAGGATGGTGGGCTGCGCGTGTGCGTCGATGTACCAGGGCTAAACCAAGCCACTACGATGGAGCGCCTGTGGCCCTCGCGAGGGGGGCGCTGCCGGGGTCCGCCCCACAGCTACGTTCGCATACCTTGCGGCCTGCCGAGCATGGTGCTGCACGCCAGCGCCTCATGAGGGGCATCATGGAGGCTTAAGAAGACAGGCGTTCCGCAGCCCTGGCGGAGATGGACATGATTCGTGAAGAGCTACCAGTGCCTCCGGAGCCTCCCGAGGCCCCTGGGCCTGGGGGCTCGTGAGGATCAGCTTCCGCAGCCTCCCGAGTCTGCTGCACCGACACCCCTCGTCCTCGACACCCTCAGGTGACATCTTACAAGTTTCATTTCCAGCTGGGAGCGCCCTCCCAGGGCTGCATCGTTCCCAGGCCGCTTGGGTCCGTCCCTGCGGTATGTATCCCTTGTTATTTTCATGTCGTTAGCTTGCTTTGTTGGGGGCACCCGTCGGGCTGCATCATCCCCAAGTCGCTCGGGCCCAACCCAGCGATGTTTACCTTCCCAGCATCTGTTTGAATGGATCCCCTACTTCACAGCTAACGTGTTTGATCTAGTTGCCTGCTCAACTGGCGCCAACTAACGGAATTGCTCCCACAACGGCACGACGCTTGTGCATGGGTCCATCCCTGCAATGCCGACAAACCTGAATGGCTGAGCTCTGGCCGCGGCAGCCCCGCACAGCGCCACCTCGTCAAGCCTCCAGTGCCTCATCTCTCCTCGGAAGCAACTAACGGCAGACTGGCAGTTGTCATGACAACCTTTTCTTCCTTCTATGATGAGTTTACAGGATCCCCTAAGGGAGTCGCACCCGACACGGCCATCGCGACGTTCTCTTCACTCTCGCCCGCGCAAACCGCTTGCACGTTAAAGGGGGGGTGCCTGAGCATCGCGACTTAGGGCTCCTACTGGCTCTCCAGCCCTCACCCTCTGGCCTTGACCACGGCATCGCGACCTGGCATACCAGCGACGGCTGAGACAAGCTCAAGGGCCGGGACCCGAGGACGTAGAGCAGAAAGGGGAGCAAAGGCGGGGAAGAAGGGGCTCGCAAGGACCTTGCCGAGCGATTCCACTCCTGCCGACGCGCGGACCCGACGGTACACCAGGAATAATCCCCGACTCTTGAGATAAGTCACCGCCCGAAAGCACCAACTATAACACCACTACCCCCGCACCTAATGCAATTCCATGTCAGCGACGCCGCTCTCATTTCTTGCCGAACGATGGCTGCTTGGGCGCCAAAGGGGACCTCCTGAGCATCGCGACTCAGGGGCTCTTACCGGACCCCGGGTCGCTCACCTCCTGGCCTTGACCACGGCATCATGACCTGGCATACCAGCGACGGCTGACGCCGCCTTGGGACTGGGACCTGTTGGCGCAGAGCACGCGAGGTTCAAAAGGGAGAACTGTGCTAAGACGGAATCAGCAACTCACATAGCTCTGCAGCAAAGGCTATGTATTAACAAACGGGACTACAGACACCTTACAAGCCCCCATGGGGCGCATTCTAATTCCTCACAGGGAACGGAACCTAAGGGATGCTAACTACGCGTGCTCCTGCAAAAGATGCCATCATCAACAATGGGCCGTCCGGCGTCGGCACCAACCCCATCCAGATCAGAGTCGGCGACAGCCAGACGGGCCCGCCCTGCTCCAGGAGTGGCGCTGGCTCGGGGCTCGAAGCTGTCGTCGCTCGTCTCCGGAGTCGCGAAGACCTCGCCGGAGTCGCTGGGTCCTCCGGCGCCTCCGCCAAGGGAGCGGTCGACGGGCCTAGCCCTCGCCAGGGCAAGGTCCTGGCCACCTCTCCCGGGGCAACACTCCAGCCGGCGCCCGTTCGCGTCAAAGACCTTGAAGAACATAGCCGCAGCGCCATCGTACTCCAAGTGGACCGCGAAGACGCCCCTTTCCCTACAAACCCGGGCGATCTCTCTCCAGCCACGAGACATGTAGGCCTTGCCCGGGGCAACGACCATGACCTCTGCCTCGGTCGCAGGGGTGCTGCAGCCGGCGTGCTGCAGCCAGAGCTCCAGGGGCACCCCCGGTGGGATGATGGAGGCGAAGAAGGGAGGCAGACAGATCCAAGACTGGAGAAGGATGGTGACGTGGAGCACGAACTCTTGGGAGGATCCCTCGGCATGGACTCCAGGAGGAACCACCCACGCCTTCGTGACCCGACGGCGCTGACGACGGCGCTGACCGCGGGGATCGGCATCAACACCTTCAGGGCCCTCGGCGTGGGCATACAAGGGAAGCGGGAACCCCGACGGAGCCCGCTCGCACCAGGGCCTCGCCACCACCTGACGGTCCTCCTCGTCCCGGCTGCAAATGGCGAGCCGCTTCTTTGGTGGGAGCGGGTCTGGTCCCTCTCGCGGGGCCTTCCCCTTCTCCGCTGCAGAGAACCGGCGGATCAGAGGCATCGCAGCAAGACGGAGCTAGGATCGGGAAGGAGAAGCAAGGAGGAATGGACTGGAAGGGCACGCATAGTCCCGTACTTTAAGCCGGCGAAGGCCAATCGCCGGCCTCCACGATCATAGGTAATCATGACACGATCTGCATGTAGGGACTTGTCCAACTCGCGCGATCACCAAGGCATCGTGGGGAAGTGGAGACGCCCACGTCCCATCAACCGCCACATGGCGCCCAAGGCCGCAGGCTGTTAGGGCCCGTGGCGCTTTGCCATCGCCCTTTCGCCTCTCGGCACGGCCAAGTCCGGGCGCACCTTGGACCCAGGGGCTACTGTCAGGGTTCTGGGAACGGGGGTCCCCAGACTTGCCTGCCTGCGGCCTGCAGCGTGGCTCAAAGGAGGCCCAACATGGCCCATCTTCATCAACGCAAGACCCAAGACCCTTGCGAGGGGCCAAGCCTCGTGAGGCGGAAGACACGGAGCTTCCTCAGGCACGGCCTTGTCAGGTTGGCTCGTGAGGAGGCGAAGAGATCAAGGCGGGGTACCTCGCGAGGTGCCCGTGACGCAAGCCATGACGACTCAGGGCGCCGGGTGGGCGCCAGCACGCGCAGCGTCCTTCTTTCCCCTTTGGTGCAAAGGGGGCAAGCTCAGCCGCGGAGTACCAAGGCATCAGGCAAAGGTTGCCATTTTGGTGCAACGAGACCAAGACTAGGAGGACTACGAGGCGGAGATCACCGTGGAGCCCAAGACGGCGTCATCACCGGAGCTTTGCGCAGGCAAACACTGCTTTTGTCAGGATAGTTGATACTTGATGTCCCCCTTCAAATTAGCCCGCCATTGTTGGCTCCCTTCCCGCTCGATATTTGGGAAGAGGACCAGGGCCTCTATAAATAGGACTAGCCACCTGCACAGCAAAGGGGGTTGAGAGGAGAGTTCCTGGGAGAGAGGAGTTCTTTGGGGACGGAGGAGCTTTAGTGGTTAGGGATCGAAATCAGAGAGAGAGAGAGAGAGAGAGAGAGAGAGAAGGGTGACTGAACTCCTCCTAGCAGTTCATCGCCCCAGCCAAGAACAGACCCTCGCGAGGCTGTTCGTCCTTGTATTGTTCATCATCATCAACCCCAGGAGGCAATCCACCAACCACACACTGGACTAGGGTATTACACCACAATAGTGGCCCGAACCAGTATACATCTTGTGTCCCTTGTGCAGTTCTTTTAGTAGTTTTAGATCTTTGCGAGGCGGGGTGGTAGAAGGCGTAATCTCCGTGCGCACCCCAGTGTTTGAACCTTAAGGGTTTGCCGGAACCCGAAATCTGACAGAAGTAGAGGCCGTCCACACCATCCCCGCGGGTTTCGCGGTCAAGTTCATAGGGGCATCGTGAGCCGGTTCGGGGTGCCGAACCGCATCATCACAGACAACGGTTCGCAGTTCACTAGTAACCTCTTCAAAACATACTGTGCTAACCTAGGAACGCAGATATGCTACGCTTTGGTGGTGCACCCCCGAAGCAACGGCCAGGCCGAGCGAGCCAACGCAGAGGTCCTGAGGGGCCTCAAGACCAGGACGTTCAAGAAGAAGCTGGAGGCCTGCGGCAGAGGTTGGTACGACGAGCTTCAGTCTGTGTTGTGGTCCATCCGCACAACCGCGACCAAGCCGACTGGAGAGACCCTGTTCTTCCTGGTCTACGGAGCCGAAACGGTCCTCCCTCACGAGGTCAGACGTCGCTCCGCGCGGGTCCTGGCGTTCGATGAGGCGCAACAGGACGCCATGAGGGGGATAGACCTCGTGCTGGAGGAGGAACGTCGCCGAGAAGCTGCGCTGCGAGCGGTGAGGTACCAACAAGCACTGCGACGATATCACTGCCGCAACATCCACCCCAGAACTCTCGAGGTAGGAGACCTCGTGCTCAGGCGGGTTCTCTCTAGGGAGGGACTGCATAAGCTCTCTCCCATGTGGGAGGGCCCATTCAAGGTTGTTCATGTTTCCAGGCCTGGCTCCGCGTGCTTGGAGACTCAGGAGGGGGTGCCGGTACAGAACGCATGGAACATCTAGCACCTCCGGAGGTTCTACCCCTAAAAAGGCCTAGAGCCTATGAAGAAGGTGAATGCCTGTGAAGCTGTCGCATTTTGGAAAAGGCCCAGATCCTGTGAAGAAGGCGAATGCCTGTGAAGCTGTCGCGTTTTGGAAAAGGCCCAGAGCCTGTGAAGAAGGCGAATGTCTGTGAAGCTGTCGTGTTTTGGAAAAGGCCCAGAGCCTGTGAAGAAGGCGAATGCCTGTGAACCTGTCGTGTTTTGGAAAAGGCCCAGAGCCTGTGAAGAAGGCGGATGCCTGTGAAGCTGTCGCGTTTTGGAAAAGGCCCAGAGCCTGTGAAGAAGGCGAATGCCTGTGAAGCTGTCGCGTTTTGGAAAAGGCCTAGAGCCTGTGAAGAAGGCGAATGCCTGTGAAGCTGTCGCGTTTTGCAAAGGGCCCGAAGCCTGTGAAGAGGGCAATTGCCCGTGAAGCCTGCTTCCCACAAGAAAGGCCCGGAGCCTGTGAAGAAGGCCAACGCCTGTGAAGCTTGCCGCCCGTGACACTCTCACGTAATAATGAGTTGGGGCTGTACACACCCCGGAGTCTCAGGAGCGCCAGCCTCAGGCCCTGGGGCTCCCTCCCATGCCCAGTGGCAGCACTTAGCTCCGCGCTGGTGAGAAGAAGTCGAAGACTAGATTAGGTGCCGGACGCGGCTTTTTCATTTGCTTTCCGCAGTTGGCTTGTTCATTCTCATTCGAAGTTTTGTTGAAGCTGTTGCCGTCTTTGGCTTTTGGTTCTTCGACTTTTCACTCTCCTGCCTCGATTTCTCTTATGCAAGGCCACGCGAGGGGGGCAGCCGAGTGCCCTCGTGAGTGTTCCTGTCCTAGTCATTCAAAGTTTTCGCGACCTGGGTCCATTACAGGAGCACCCCTCCAGTCCGTGCCCCACGGGCACCGCGACACCAACGCAGGGCCTGGGTCGGTCGCCCCCCACAGCTGGGGCCGGGAACTATCCACGCGCGGGCACGTAGCCGGAAGGCACGATAACGGAAGCAAAGCGATGAGTAACAGGAATAACCCAAACACGCCCCCACGGGGCTCCACGCTACTGTCTTTTTACGCAGGAAAAAGGAAAAGGAAGAACAAATCAGGCACAGCTCACCTCACACCGGCCTGCAGGGAAGACTCGAGCTGCCTCCGGGGCTCAGGCAGACTCCCTCTCGCGCTTCACCGAGGCGCGACGGCGGGCAGACACGCTACCACCTCCCAAGCAGGTACGACGGCGTGGAGGTTGACCGCGGCCACCGCTAGAAGAGTCGCCGCCTGAAGAAAAACCGGTGAAGCTTGGGGAACCCTGAGCGCCGCCAATCACGCGAGCGTTGTCCTCTCCATCATCGCCGGGGCTGGGTTCCCGGCCGCGGTCATTGTCCTCAGGGCAGCACCTTGCGCGGCGACCATCTTCCCCAAACACCCTCACGTAGAGGGTGGCATCACCGTCAAACTTGAAGTGCAGGGTGCACCGACGGCTCAGGCCACGCGCGCGAGCAAACGTCTGCCAACCGCGTGTCAAGGCCAGGCTCCCGGCTGTGGAGACCTCCAGTGAAGCCCATGAGGCCTGGCTGCAGCAGCCGTCTGCCTGAAGCCATAGGCCGCCCGGGGCGCCGGCCGGGAGCTCGCTGAGGAGGAAGCGAGGAAGTTGAAGCCGGGTGCTAGTCGGCTCCGCCGACCACACAACGAACTCCGGCAGCACCTCTACAGCGCGAAAGCGCAGCCTAGGGGAACGCACGACCGAAGCGCGCCCCCCGGTCGCAGCAGTCCGCCTGTCACCGTGCTGGAAATCGTCTCCACGGCCGTGGGGAGCTGCCATGGTGGCCACAGGATGTTTGCATGGGCGCCCTCATCCGCGCTTGGGCAGGGGAGAGGCAGGCTCAACCTGGCGAGCCTTCCCCTTCTCTGCGGCCGAGAACCTCCTCGACAGGGCCATGAAGAAGAAGGAGAAGCAAGGGGGGATGAACTGGAAGGGCGCGCGCCGATCCGTACTTATAGCCGACGAGGGCCAACCATCGGCCCCCACGATCGCAGGTAATCATGACCCGCTTTGCATGCAGGGACTTGTCCAATCCGTGCAGTTGCCGAGGCGCCATGGGGAAGTGGAGACACCCACGTCCAATCAACCACCACGCGGCGCCCAAGGCCACAGGCTGTTAGGGCCCGCGGCGCTTCGCTCTTGCCCTTCCGCCTCCCTGCACGGCCAAGTCCGGGCGCGCCTTGGGCCCGGGGGCTACTGTCGGCGTTCTGGGAACGGGGGTCCCCAAACTTGCCTGCCTGCGGCCTGCGGCGTGGCTCAAAGGGGGGCCCAGCACGGCCCATCTTCACCAACACAAACCCAAGACCCTCGCAAGGGGCCAAGCCTCGCGGGGCAGACGACGCGGAGCATCCTCAGGCACGGCCTCATCAGGCTGGCTCGCGAGGAGGCGGAGAGATCAAGGCGGGGTACCTCACGAGGTGCCCGTGGAGCAAGCCATGACGACCAAGGGTGCCAGGCGGGCGCCAGCTCGCGCAGTGTCCTCCTTTCCTCTTTGGTGCAAAGGGAGCAAGCGCAGGCGAGAGCATCAAGCAAAGGCACCCGTTTCGGTGCAACAAGACCAAGACCAGTCCAACGGCAGGGAGGAAGTCATTGTGGAGCCCAAGCCAGCGTCACCACCAGAGCCTTTGGCAGGCAAGGACAAACTTTAGTCAGGATAAGTGTACCAGATGTTCCCCTTCAAAATGGCCAATTGTTGGCGCCCTTCCCGCTCAATATTTGGGAAGAGGCCCAGGGCCTTTGCCTATAAATAGGACTAGCCACCCCCAGGGTAGAGGGGGTTGGAGATCGGTTAGAGAGAGATCGAGAGGAAAATCAAAGAGAGAATCGAGAAGAGAGAGAGAGAGAGAGAGAGAAGGGTGACTGAACTCCTCCTAGCAGTTCATCCCCTCAGCCAAGAACAGACCCTCGCGAGGTTGTTCTTCCTTGTATTGCTCATCATAACCAGCCCAAGAGGCAATCCACCACACCACACACTGGAGTAGGGTATTACACCACAACGGTGGCCCAAACCAGTATAAACCCTGTGTCTCTTGTGCTGTTCTTTCCATAGCTTAGATCTTAGCGAGGCGGAGGGGTGCAGGTAGGTAGAAGGCGAAATCTCCGCGCGCACCCCAGTGTTCGAACCTCAAGGGTCTGCCGGAACCCGAAATCCGACACCCGCCTTGCAAACATCGACCCCTCCGTATGTGGGAATTCAAGCCGGAAGGACCGCGAACTATTCAGCACTTCCTTGGAATGACGCTCGAAGAGATGTACAAAGTGTTCTTCGGACCACAAATAAAATGTCCGGACACCACCGAGGATGCGGGTCTGAGCCGTAATCGCCTAGATGCCCAAGTAAGTAATCCCGTGGCCGAACACGGTGTCTTTTTATTTATCATAACATCATTCTGAAAAGTCGCTCTTTGACCAGGACTAGGTAACAAAGGCGAAGATGATTAGGTGTTCGGCCCCCCTTCCCGAAGGCTCGGCCAATCCAGTACTAGCCAGAATGCTCGAGCCGGCGCCTTATCAGGCGCCCTCAGGGGAAGATAAAGGGGGAAATCAAGAGGCTGAAAGCAGGCCTCACTCATTATTCATCCAAACTGGGGGAATTAGCGCCTCCGCGAAGGAGGATAACCAAGGAGAAGAATCTGAAATTCCCTCTCCCCAAGGGAGGAAGAGGACCACCTCTGAAGACCCGGAAACAAAGGTTTCCAAACGGGGGAAGAAATATTCGCCAGAGGGTCCTGCCTCGGAGGGTACTCTTGCCGCACAGCGCCCGCCAGGGGATCAACCCTCTTCCGAGCTGTAAGTAAACAAAAAGTACTTAATATTAAAAATATCTTACATTACTTCTGAAGACAATAACCGAAGCATATATCTTGTAGTTTGAATCGTAGCCCTTCTCGACAGAGTTCGTCTTCGGGGGATCTTCTTCCGGATATGATGGAGAGCGAAACACCTCCCCCTGCCACCCCACCTTATGAGGCGAGCGGCCCTGAAGTGTCGTCGCAGAGGGTTTCTCCTGATCCGCCAAGGCCAGAGGGTAATCCTTCGGCCACCCAAAGTCCTCAGTATTCGGCCCCTGAAGAGAGCAACAGAAAGAGTCCGGAACCGTCTGGTGTGCGATCGGGCACACTGAGGGATCTTCTGGAGCAAGCGGCCATCTCAGAAGCGCATCGTACGCTAATGGGTATGGTGATTGAGAGGATTTCATCCGCCGAAAGCGGGTTGCATGAAGCTTTTATGAGTCTGCTGAAAGGCTTTGAGGTACGTGAAATAGTGTATGTTTTTGACAGTACCGCACACGTTAGGTGTGCCTTATGCAGATAGTAACCCCTAAGACTTTGGTTGCCATCGAGAATGGCGGCAAACAGAGGATCATAGTCCCAGGTAATAATCAGGCCGCCTCCATGTGCAGGTGGCTGAATGTCCGGTGACTAGCCGGACTGGTGAGTTTGCCGAGCTAAATCGGCAAGTTGATGCAGCAGATGCCGACATCGTGCTTGTGAACAAACGGCTCGACAAGGCACAGGGTATGTGATTTCTACGGTGATCAACACATAGTAAGAGGAGCATGATGCTAGTATCTTTAATATGTTGTGACTGCAGATGGAGCTACCGCCATGGAGACCCTTCGGGCGGAACTTGCCCGAGCCAAGGACCAGGCCAGGAATAGTGATGCGGCCGCTCTAAAGGCGGTCGAAGAGCTGAGGGCCGAACAGGCTGCGCATTGCCGAAGCAAGGAAAAATAGCCAAGATGGCCGTTGAGTTGAAAGATGCCGCCGACCGTTACCAGCTTCTTGAAAAAGAAAGCCGAGCGAAGGCGACGGACCTGGAGAAGGCCATGGTAGCAGCCAAGGAAGCCCGCCCCAAAATTAGAGCGGCGAAGGAGGAGCTGCGTCAAGCTGGAGATATCACGGCTTGGAAGCCATTTTTGTTGCGGACGAAGTTCGGAGATCCGAAGTATGCCCCTCTTGATCAACTATGGAGTTCTGCAGACGCATACGTGGATTTGGCAGCAAGTGTTGCTGATGCGGCCGAGTACTTCAATGATCAAAAAGATCATGAAGTGGAAAAGCTGTTCTGGTCACAGTTTCATGTTCCAGTGCGTCCGCTGCTATTGAATGAGCGAATGACCGAGTGGGCCGAGCTCCATAGGTTGTCTGGGCTTGCCATGAGGTCTATTGTGGATCATCTGTGGCCGGAAGGGCCAAGGCCGAATTGTTATTTTAGTTTAGTGCAACAATTCCTTCGTGCTGTGCCGCACATCGACGCTATGAAGAGGTTGGCGTGCATAGAGGGTGCGCGTATGGCACTTGCCCGTGTCAAAACATACTGGGCAGAGATAGAGGCCACCGCTATTGCAACCCAGAGTTCGGCCGTAGGCCGAGTATCTGCCGAGCACTACTTTCAAGAAGTCCTTGAAGGCGCTCGATCAATAGAGGCTCAGTGCTCGAAGAATATAATGTTCTAGTGACATGTATTCCCATTGTAAAAACAATGTTTTATTGAATTATAAAGGTTGTGTTTATACTTTTGCCTGATAGTATTATGATGCCTCATGTGCGGCCGTTTATGTATATTTGTATATAACCTGAAAGTTTGCAATCGTCAGCTTCAGCCCCCACGCATATAATGCGGGGGTGTTCGCAAAAACGCGTATTCACACTTGATCCAACATGTTGGTCCATTAAGAAGGTGGTAGCGCAGCGAACGAGGCAATTGGACTATATTGCTTTAATACTTTCACTTAGCCATAGGATTTTGACGGTGGGACTACTATATAGCCCCTGGTACCTCTGCGCTTGCCAGAATATGGTGCGTGTACGTACATGACCAGGAAACGGCCCTTCGTTAATGCGGAGGAATCCCGAAGATTCCGCTAGGTCGTCGAGTGGTTGACCAGCCTCGCGCTTTATCATGACAGTCAGTTTTCGGCTTTCTCTATTGAGGTGCTCATCCGAATGAACCAGGGCACAATCTCAGTAGTTCTCCCGGTGTCGCCTTAGCCGATAGAGCGGAACGTAAGGTAGCAAAACGTGGGAGCCGGGCAAACCCAACATTTGACCAAAGACATGATTCGGAGCTAATCCATATAAGGCCAAACTCGCGACGCCGAACACTCCCTAAGGTATTCGGTCTTTATAACATATGTCGGGCTGAACAATGCCCTTAATAATAAACCCCGAGTGTCCAGGTACATGCAATATTTTGATGTGGCAAAATGCCAATAACGTCAGCATCCTTCTCGGTTGTATTGAGTATCCAGAGGATGTGAACAACAAGAGACAGTAAAAAAAGGTTTACGCGGGGTCTTAATCTGAAAAGAAACCTTTGAGAGGGTCCCTGCTGCATGTCTGCGCCTGTGTCTCCGTTGTGCCGTGTCCTGGACGGGTGCAGCACGATTGCCATCTATAAAAGAGAAGAACTTAGGTGAAAGTTGTCGTGCCAAAAAATTGTTTATTCTCGATAAACCATTAAAATTCAAGATAAGTCAAGTTGAGCCAAACTAGCCCTGATTACACGCGAGAAGCCCCTGGTACCATCTATGAAGGTTTAACCATCAAACCAATCTCAGGTATATCTGGTGATGCGTCGGACTCATCGAACCGTGTCCGCGGTCTTGATGACCTGTCATTTATTCTGGTTGGTGAGGCCGTCTAGTGCTCGGCTGCCGCCACACGTTCTTCCGCGCATAGTGAACGCTCAATATTTCCACTAACTGTGATGGCACCACGTGGACTAGGCATCTTAAGCTTAAGATAAGCGTAATGTGGTACCGCATTAAAACGAGCGCAAGATGTTCTTCCGAGTAGTGCTTGATAGCCGCTTCGGAAAGGAGCAATGTCGAAGTCTAACTTCTCACTTCGGTAGTTGTCGGGTGAACCTAATACAATCTCTAGTATTAGAGAACCCATGGAGCGGGCCTCTTGGTCTGGTATTGCTCCCTTGAAGGTAATATTACCGTG
Source organism: Triticum monococcum (assembly GCA_034509565.1). Lineage (NCBI taxonomy): Eukaryota > Viridiplantae > Streptophyta > Magnoliopsida > Poales > Poaceae > Triticum > Triticum monococcum. Next base: position 354,588,901 of record CM067845.1, on the reverse strand, counting down.
GCTGATTTTTGTCGGGTCTATCCCCCTTTTGCGGATTGTGTCTGGATATATCAGATTTAGACCACTGCCGCCGTCCATAAGGACTGGTGTGAGATGGTATTCATTTATTATTGGGTCTAACACCAAGGCAGCCAATCCTTCATGTCAGATGCTTGTCGGGTGATCCATGCGATCAAAATTTATCGGGCAGGCCAACCAGGGGTTGAACTTAGGGGTGACGGGCTCTACGGCGCGTATGTCTCGGAGTGCATGTTTGCTTCTCCTCTTCGTCACGTGGATCATTTTTACTGTTTTAACCTCTAGTGCGAATTTTTCTTGTTCTCCAGTGCTTTGCTGGCGAGGTTCGTCCTCATCTTCGCTTGGTGTCTCCCTGCCCTTGTGTTCAGCGTTTAGCTTACCGGCCTTCTTGAAGACCCAGCATTCTCTGTGGGTGTGATTTGCAGGTTTATCGGGGGTGCCATGAATCTGACATAGTTTGTCTAGAATCTTGTTTAGGCTGGACGGTCCATCTCTGCTGCCTTTGAAAGGCTTTTTCCGCTGACCTGGTCGAGTGCCCCTGAATCCGGCGTTTAACGCCGTATTATCTGGGTTGTCTTCTTTATTTTGATGCTTGCTTTTACTGCATCATGGTTTTCCATTTCCATCCCTGACTTCGGATGTGCTTGGGTCGCTGGTGCTACTGCGGGCTAACCAGCTATCTTCGCGCGTGCAAAAGCGGGTCATGAGGCTTGTTAGGGCTGCCATCATTCTCGGTTTTTCTTGGCCGAGGTGCCTGGCGAGCCATTCGTCTCGGACGTTGTGCTTGAAAGCTGCTAAGGCTACGGCGTCCAGACAATCGACGATTTGGTTCTTCTTAGTGAGAAACCTGTTCCAAAGCTTTCGGGCTGACTCTCCGGGCTGTTGAATTATATGACTTAAATCGTCTACATCCGGAGGTCGGACATTGGTCCCTTGAAAATTAGCCCGAAAAGCATCCTCGAGCTCCTCCCAACTTCCAATTGAGTTTTCAGGGAGGCTTTTCAGCCAGTGTCGAGCTGTTCCTTTAAGTTTGAGGGGCAAGTACTTGATGGCATGGAGATCGTCTCTGCAAGCCATATGGATATGGAGGATAAAGTCCTAAATCCAGACCCCAGGGTCTGTGGTCCCGTCATACACCTCTATGTTCACTGGTTTGAATCCTTCTGGAAATTCGTGGTCAAGCACCTCGTCGGTGAAACATAGGGGGTGTGTGGCACCCCTGTATTTGGATGTTGGACGGTTGTAGTATTCAGTTTTGATTTTGTACCGGAGCGCGCTTCCTAGATCATTAGATGGATCTGGTCATACTAGATTTTTGGCGCAAGTCCTCACGTAGATCGTGTGTTGACTTATGCGCGGCCTTGTTAGCCGCTCTATCGTGGCCACAAGGTGGTTGATCCGGCCGGTTGGCCGTTTTATTTTTCGGCTGTGTGGGCTCTAAGGCCTCATCCTCAAATTCAGGTAATAGCTTGCGCTTTGGATAGCTCTTTGTGTGGTAACTGCCACCATACTTTTCTTCGTTGTCAAGCACTTTGTTCCACCTGCTATTGAGCGTATTTTGTGTGGCCTTAAGCCTTTGCTTCTGCTTCTTCAGACTCCTCGTTGTAGTAATAAGCCTGCTGCGGAGGTTCTCTTGTTCCAAGTGCCTTTCCGGGATGATGTGTGCATCTTCGTCCGGACTGTTTTCCTCCCCAGAGGGGGTTGAGGAGGTTTATCCATGGCGTCGCCATGTTCGGACATTGGACCCGTACTATGTGCGCCATTTGCAGTTTCATCGTGCTCTGCCGCCGGGTCAATATGTTCATCGTTTCCTCTGGAGTCGACTGGAGTGTTATTTTCTCTTGTGCTATTATCGCTGTTTTTGCCGAGGCAGGATTTGGGGCGGCGCCTAAGCCGACGCTTTGTTTGCTTCTTGGAGGGGTCATCCTCCGCTCTCTTGTCGCCATTGTCGTCTTTAGGTGTATCCACCATGTATATGTCATGTGATGAAGTGGTTGTCCAGCGCTCTGTGGGCACTGGTTCCTGTTCCTCTCCTGCATCGTCGTCCATGCCGTCGATGTTTTCGGAGTCGAAATCGAGCATGTTGGTTAAATCGTCGACAGTGGCTACTAAGTGGATGGTGGGTGGGCAGCGAATTTCTTTGTCGTTCGCATCCCCTTCTAGCCGGACATAGTTCGGCCAAGGTTCTCCTAGCAAGGAGAGAGACCTTAATGAATTTAGCACATCGCTGAAAGGCGAGTTGTCGGTGTCAAAACCGGCGGATCTCATAGTAGGGGTCCTAAGCTAGGCGTCTTGGAGCGATGGTAACATGGACACGGAGTTTACCCAGGTTCGGGCCCTCTTGATGGAGGTAAAACCCTACATCCTGCTTTTGATTGTATTCATATGGGGGTAGTATAGAGTACATGTGTCTACCACGCGATGGTAATGAATATGAGACATTGTCTATTGAATAGCCTGGCTTCGGTTTATATATGCACCGTAGGCCTAGGGTTTAGAGGAGTCCTTGTCTTGGGCGCCAAGTCTTGTGGAGTCTTCCTTGTATGCGGCAGGGGTTGTTCGAACTGGGCCATGACTGTGCGGTCATGGGGTCATCGGCCCAATCTAACTGATCGGGAGACGACGTGGTGAGTAACCCCTAGTCTAGGACACCGTCAGTAGCCCCCTGAACCGGTCTTCAAGTTGGGGACGCTCCTCGATTCTTCCGAACTGTTCTTCATCTTTAGTTGTCGGTCTTGAAAACTAGTTCAACAAATCTTCGCATCTTTGATCTTGAGGATCGCCAAAGTGCATCCGAAGAGTTTACACATCGGGTACCCGAGGAGCCCCTTTAAGTTTCTGGCCTTTATCAATGCCTTGTTATTTTCACGCCCACCTCGGGTTTGAAGTTGTCCCCGTGCAGCGGTGTCCTCTTCCATCCGAGCTCCAACGCCGGACTGCATTTGAGGTATCTTTTGCAGCCAAGCACCAACGCCGGACCGCTTTCCGAGCTCCAACGCCGGAATGTATCCGAGCTCCAACGCCGGACTATGTCCAAGCTCCAACGTCGGACTGTATCCGGGCTCCAATGCTGGACTAAATTGGAGGTGTCATAAATCACCATGGTTCAAAAAAGTTGAAGGAGTATAGCCGAGCTTAATGTCGGAAATGCCCTCTATGGAGCCAGCCACTAGCGCCCAAGCTTTATGCCGGACTGCTTCCGAGGTGGTGCACCACCCCGACCGTGGGCCGATTTTTTGTCAGTATTTTTGATTAGTGCAATTTATTCTCTGCCGAGATATATAGCAAGTAGTCCTCAAGGTGTGTATCGGTCTAAAACCCGAGATGCACCTGAAGGATGACATAAGACCGCTGATCCCAGTAGCCGCTGAGACTCGGGTTGATTTGCAAAATCGTCCTGGGGATCAACTCCTAACTTGGCAGAATACTTCGGGACACAAAAAGCGGCATGCTCAGTCCTCGAGACTCAGGTTGGGTGCGGCCGACCAACCTGAGGATCAAAATCTCCTCGGAAACTGTATTGCACTTAAAATTTTCTGCATTGGACAGGCAATGCAGTAGCCCCCGAGACACTGGTCGGGTGGCAACACCAGATCAGGGGATCGATGTGCCCCTTTAATATTTGTAAATAATAAGCGGGAAGCCCAGTAGCCCCCGAGCCTTAGTGCGGGCACGGGTGGCCAAATTAAGGATCCATATCCATAGTAAAATCACAAATTATGTGTAATGACTCTATGTATCCAAGGATGTTATATCATTAATGCTCGGATCCGCGTTGTACAAAACTTTGTTGACCGACCATCGGCTTCCACCTCCTTGGCCAGTAGCCGAGGAGTGTTTGTTCTACTTTATAAAGCCTTTATGAGGGCAAAGATTTACGACAAACAAGGCAATATGGCCATACGGTTTTATAAACAAAGGTGCGCAGAGAGATATGTTATATTACTGCTTAACATAAGAGATGTATTCCAAAGAAAATAGTCCCGCTATCGGTTCCTTTCTTTGGGTTGTCATGCTAAGCATGATCATGAAACCTCGGATCTAATGTAGGAGAAAAATATTGAGGATTTAGTTTGGGAGGCCAGTTACTAGCCCTCGCTAGTGTTCGGCGACAGTCGAGGTCAAGCCATAAACACTTCGGCCAATGTTATGAATGGCCCGTCATTTAACAGAGTCATTGGATCGCTGACCAGTTTACGCTTATTGTGACAGTCAGTTTTTGGCTTTCTCCACTGAGGTGCTTAACCATGTGAGCTGCAAGCACAATCGCATTGGTTCTCCCTTTGCACACCTAGCCGAACAAAGTGGAACGTAGGAGGCAAGCGCAGGAGCCGGGCAACCCATCTATTGACCGAAGACACAATTCGAAACCGATGCATATATAGCAATATCCGAGAATGTTTTTGCCGAATCTCTAAAGGTGTCCGGCGTTGCACTGCGAGACTTGTGCTGAAAACACACAAATAGTTTGAAAGTGCCATAAACTTGACGTCCGAACAAGATCAAGTGTCCCGTGCCAATCCGAAAATTGGAAAAAAAATGTGCTTCTGTCGTGCTTTAACATGACACATCCGATCTCAAGACTTCACGCGGGTCAGCCTACGGCTTCAAGCTCCTTATCCCAAAGGCGGAGTACTTCTCCAAGGGCAGTTTAGCAAACTAACCTCAAGCAGCTTTCAGAGAGAAGACAGGCTATCCGGCTATTGATCATAAACTCGAGTCGAAAAAGGAGCGGTAGAAAAAAACTTTGCAACGACCAAGAAGAAAACACATTTACTATAAAAGAGCTGATATAAATTTTAAGAGCCTCCGAGTGACTTGGGTAAAAGAATTTTATGTATAATGATTGTATGTACCAAAGTACTTATATCATATCTGTGTTCACCCAAACTTTAAACGTGTCTTAACCGACTGCCGGCTTCTCCCTCTTCGGCCAAAGGCCGAAAAGTGCCATGTACTTCACCTGTCGAGAGTATCGACGGTGTTTCCGATGACCAAGCAATCAGGCCATAAGGCTGTAGCAGACAAAGCGCGCTTAGGGAACTTATGCTATATTACAGACGAAGTGTAAGAAGTATCTTCGAAGAAAATAGTACCCCCACCGATACCTTTCTCGGTGCTCATTATTACTGTGAGACTTGTGCAATAGATTTTTTGTACTCATGAGTTCCGTTGTGTGCCGACCATGATTGAAAACAATAAGAGCGCTTGCTTTCGGCTTCATCCAGTCCGAGGTCAGAGCTCAGATGACCCGGTCGTGACAATCGCAGAGCTGCTCCCTTTACTCCCTAGCCGAACAATCGGGAATGTAGGGGTAAGCACAGGAGCCAGGCAACCCAGTTTGCGGAACACTTAGGTCAATATGGTGCATATTGTGGCGTAGTACACAAATACGGAACGAAGCTGTACAAGTGTAATCATATGTAATAGGAAAGGCTTCATGAAGGAAGCCCCCAAGTAAACGGGGTATTCGAATTTATGTGTCACCAACAAAGTTTTGACAAGGAAGTTTTTCACATACAACTTTTTACCAAAAAGTTATAATGCTTGGTCGAACTGAACAAAATTTAAAACTTTGAGCATGAAAGCGACTTAGCTGGTTAATGTATTCGGCATTGATGACGCGGTCCGAGCTTGATGCAGGGCAAGGTTCTAGCCCCTAGGCTGGTCCCGAGGTGGCCGAGCGGAGAGTTTGGCACTCCGAAAAGGTGAAGCCCCCAGTCCAGCCGCGGTGATGGAGCAGGTCAGCGGGTGACAACGGAGTCTCCGGCTGAGTAGCTAGGTTGGTGAAGCAACGACGCGGAGTTGCCAACAAAGGGCAGCGCGCCAAGGTGACAACACAATTTGGTCGACGGAGGCGATAGCGCGGCTCAGTCTAAGTTGATTGGCTGCACAGATAAAATAGTGCCAACCAAAAGTAATGACATATAATAATGTATATAAAAAAATTCCTCTACTTAATTAATATAAGTGAAGTAAATAATGAAAGAGATATGGTCTGAGCGTCGAGGTCGGCCCGGCGGAGCCGCAATGTGGAAAAGTTGACACAGGAACACGCGTCGACGCGACATCACGACTTGGTCAACATCGGCGGGACGACGATATCGCCTTGCCGAGGTGTTAGCGCGGCCCAACCTAGATAGATTGCCTGCACACACAAAGTAGTGCAACCAAGAAATAATAATAGTGAAAAAAGGTGCACAATTAATATATGCGAAGCGAATAGTCCGGCTGATCGTCGAGGTCGGCTCGATGGTATGACGACATTGTGGCATGGCGATGTCGACACAGGTCGGCTGGCCTAGGTGACGGCGAGAGGCTGGCCAGACCGTCACCGTGCACCTGTGTCGGAAAAATATCTCTACAAAAATAATGCAGTGCAAAACAACAGAAGATATTCTTTGTGCAATAATTTTAGGAGCTAACCGAATAGTTAGGGAAAGATAAAACCTGTTAACCGGCGGCGACGACCTTAGCAGACCAAAGCAAACGTATGAACTGGTCCGTACTGAACATGCTGCGAAAATAGTCCTCACTATACTTAGTAGTAATTTTGTTTTGCGTACTTGTGAACAAAAGTAATGAGGAACCAGCGATCGACTAGGTGGGCATTGAATAATAAAAAGGGGAAAAACAAATCTCCATGTGGTGTGCTGCCATCGAGCCAAAGCTCTGATTGGTGCACTGGCCCGTACTGTCTTTTCAATACGCATGATTTCTTTGGCTGGACCGTCCGACCGTGGATAAAGGTGCACCGACGAAGCGCCCCTTGATGCAAAGCTAGCTAGCACTGTTCATCAGTTAGATTTAAAAAATCATGCTGCACAAACTAGCACTTGATTAAGTTGGTCATGCGACAGAGGGAAATACTGCATGTTCATAGTACTAGTGCATGAAAGCAACATCTATGTGCTGAATTAAAAAGAAAGAGGATAAAGAAAAGGAAAGAAATCCCTTGATGGCCGATGCCTATGCGGGATTGTCCTTGGCGCTGCATGTGTTTGCTCGATCTTGGCCTGTACTCCTTGGGACCTAGCACAGTGTACGTCACGCAAGGCCGGCCGCTGGTATCTTTACGAAGGCATCCGACGGAGGCCTCGACTCGCCTGCTATATTTAGATCGCCCGTTGTGGCTGCAGATTAAAACTAATCTGCAAATAAAAATAGCGCAAGACTACAGGCAATAATTGCAAAGGAAATTTGATGTAGAAAAAATAGATTGAATTGAAATCATAACACTTGATTTATGCCGTCGATCCATGACGACACCTAGAAGGCTCTCAATGAAAGCACCAATGTCGATGTCAAAACCGGCAGATCTCGTAATAGGGGTCCTAAGCTAGGCATCTTGGAGCGATGGTAACATGGACACGGATTTTACCCAGGTTCGGGCCCTCTTGATGGAGGTAAAACCCTACGTCCTGCTTTTGATTGTATTCATATGGGGGTAGTACAGAGTACATGTGTCTACCACGAGATGGTAATGAATATGAGTTATTGTCTATTGAGTAGCCTGGCCTCGGTTTATATATGCACCGTGGGCCTAGGGTTTAGAGGAGTCCTTGTCTTGGGCGCCAAGTCTTGTGGAGTCTTCATTGTATGTGGCAAGGGTTGTCCGAACTGGCCCATGAGTATGCGGCCATGGGGTCATCGGCCCAATCTAACTAATCAGGAGACGGCGTGGTGAGTACCCCCTAGTCCAGGACACCGTCATGAGTGCTGAAAGATATCCGCGGAGGTAAACACCATGATCGGTGCCCAATTGGATTCGATGGGCATGGACGCAGGCGGTTCAGAGCCTATGGCCGGGGACGAATCCAATGGTTCGGCAACACGGCTCTCGCAAGGGGTGAAGTCAGTATTCGGCTCTATCGCCACTGAGAGTGCGGCCTCCATGGCAGGGTCTATCCACCCGTCCTCGGATGGTGCACTTTGCTCTGGATTGAGGGCCGAAGTAGTTGCAGATGCGATCTCCCGAACACTGTCCGACGGCAGAGTTACGTCATGCTCGTCGTGATTGTGCGGCGCACCTGACATGGGCTCGAATCCATCGAAGATCAAGTCTCCGCGGATGTCGACGGTGTAGTTTAAGTTTCCGAACCTGACCTGATGGCCAGGGGCAAAGCTCTCGATCTGCTCCAGATGGCCAAGCGAGTTGGCCCGCAGTGTGAATTCGCCGAATACGAAGATCTGTCCGGGGAGTAAAACCTCACCCTGGACCGCATCGTTACCGATGATCGAAAGAGCCATCAAGCCTTACGGTGACAGCACAGTGGAACTCTCAACGAAAGCACCAATGTCGGTGTCAAAACCGGCGGATCTCGGGTAGGGGGTCCCGAACTATGCGTCTAAGGCGAATGGTAACAGGAGGCGGGGGGCACGATGTTTACCCAGGTTCAGGCCCTATTGATGGAGGTAATACCCTACGTCCTGCTTGATTTATCTTGATGATATGAGTATTACAAGAGTTGATCTACCACGAGATCGTAGAGGCTAAACCCTAGAAGCTAGCCTATGGTATGATTGTTGTTGTCCTATGGACTAAACCCTCCGGTTTATATAGACACCGGAGGGGGCTAGGGTTACACAAAGTCGGTTACAAGGGAGGAGATATACATATCCGTATTGCTAAGCTTGCCTTCCACGCCAAGGAAAGTCTCATCTGGACATAGGACGAAGTCTTCAATCTTGTATCTTCATAGTCCAACAGACCGGCCAAAGGATATAGTCCGGCTGTCCGGAGACCCCCTAATCCAGGACTCCCTTACCTAGTCCAAATTGGACTAGGGGGAGGGGTTGCGCACCCTCCTTCCTTCTCTTCTCTCTTCCCTTTCCTTCTCTCCTACTCCTACTACATGGAAGGGGGGAATCCTACTCCCAATGGGAGTAGGACTCCCCAGGGCACGCCATAACAGAGGGCCGGCCCTCCTCCTCCTCCTCCACTCCTTTATATACGGGGGAGGTGGGCACCCCATAGACACACAAGTTGATCATTGATCTCTTAGTCGTGTGCGGTGCCCCCGTCCACCATAATCCACCTCGGTCATATCGTAGCGCTGCTTAGGCGAAGCCCTGTTCCAGTAGCATCATCATCACCGTCATCACACCATCGTCCTGATGAAGCTCTCCCTCGACACTCTGCTGGATCGTGAGTTCGTGGGACATCACTGAGCCGAACGTGTGCAGATCGCGGAGGTGTCGTACTTTCGGTACTAGGATCGGTCGATTGTGAAGACGTACAACTACATCAACCGCGTTGTCATAACGCTTCCGCTCATGGTCTACGAGGGTACATAGACAACACTCTTCCCTCTCGTTGCTGTGCATCACCATGATCTTGCGTGTGCGTAGGAATTTTTTTGAAATTACTATGTTCCCCAACACTGGGTGCCATGATTTCAGATCTGAACCATTTATAAATTCATCATTATATCCATGTTTTAGATCCGATCTTGCAAGTTATAGTCACCTACTACGGTTATGATCCGGCAACCCCGGAGTGACAACAATCGGGCCCACTCCCGGTGATGACCGTAGTTTGAGGAGTTCATGTATTCACTATGTGTTAATGCTTTGTTCCGGTTCTCTATTAAAAGGAGGCCTTAATATTCTTTAGTTTCCAATATGGACCCCGCTGCCACAGGAGGGTAGGACAAAAGATGTCATGCAAGTTTTTTAATAAAGCACATATGACTATTTACGGAATACATGCCTACATTATACTGATGAACTAGAGCTAGTGATGTATCGCCCTAGGTTATAACTGTTTCATGATGAATATCATCCAAAAAGTCATCGATCCAATGCCTACAAACTTTTCATTATTGTTTCTACTAAGTTCCTACTGCTATCATCACTATTACACTTGCTACAAAATTACTGCTATCACTGTTACTGTTACCGTTGCTGATGTCACTACTATCAAAACTATCATATTATTGTGCTACTGATCATATTGCTGCAGATAATTAATCTCCGGGTGTGGTTGAATTGACAACTCGGCTACTAATACCTTCAAATATTCTTTGGCTCCCCTTGTGTCGAATCTAGAAGTTTGGGTTGAATACTCTACCCTCGAAAACTGTTGCGATCCCCTATACTTGTGGGTTATCAAGACTATTTTCTGGCGCCATTGTCGGGGCGCATAGCTATATTTGTTGAGTCACTTGGGATTATTATCATATTATCAATATGAAGATTCTGAAGAATCCAAAGACTAAGATTTATCCCTCTAAGACGAGGGGAGGTCAGTAACTGCCATCCAGTTCTGCCTTAGATTCACCTTCTGTTATGAGTAAATTTGCAACACCACCACATGGTATAAATTCTGATGTCTCAAGTTATTGATGATGCTACTTCTACTATGAATGATACTTATGATGATGCTAGTACCTTGCTTGATAATGATGATGTGCCACTTGGTGAATTTCTTGATAAACAAATTGCTAGAGTAGTACAACATGATGTTGTTGAATCTGATGATGAGCTTGAAACTGAATCTCCTAAAACACCTGCTAGAACTAGCCTTCCTAGATATGAATTTACTAACATACCGGAAGGTTATGTTATGAGTGAAGAAGCAACTAGAGATATTCTTGCTTGTAATGATAGAGATGATCTAGAGAAATTACTATGCAAGTATAAAGAAAAATCTTTGAATGCTAGAATGAAATGTGATCCTAAGTTTTCTACTTCACCTATCTGTATTGCTAATAAGGATTATGAATTCTCTCTCAACCCAGAGTAAATTACTTTGGTTGAATCTGTTCCTTTTCATGCTTATGAAACTGAAACTATTGTGGCACATCTTACTAAGTTGAATGACATAGCCACCCTTTTTACACATGATGGGAAAACTCGTTATTACTTTATTCTCAAATTATTTCCTTTCTCATTAAAGGGTGATGCTAAAGCTTGGTATAATACTCTTGCTCCTGGTTGCGTGTGTAGTTCCCGGGATATGGTTTATTACTTCTCTGAAAAATATTTTCCTGCTCATATGTAACAAGCTGCCTTACAAGAAATATTTAAATTTGTGCAAACTAAAGAAGAGAGTCTCCCACAAGCTTGGGGGAGGCTTTGCCAGTTGCTTAATGATTTTCCTGATCATCCTCTTAAGAAAAATGAAATACTTGATAACTTCTATAATGGACTAAATGATGCTTCTAGGGATTTCCTAGATAGTTGTGCTGGTTGTGTTTTCACGGAACGAACTATCGCTCAAGCTGAAGAATTATTGAATAACATATTTAAAAATTATGATGATTGGACTATTTCTAAACCACCGCCTAAACCCACTCCGAAGAAGAGGGGTATATTATATCTCAGTCCTGAAGATATGCAAGAGGCAAAGAAATATATGAAGGAAAAAGGTATTAAAGTTGAGGATGTTAAAATTTTACCTCCTATTGAAGAAATACATGGTCTTAATACACCACCAATGCCTAAGGTGGTAGAGGTAAATTCTCTTATGAAGTTTAATGAAAATGGTAATCCTCACAATATGCATCCTAGCCAATGCCTTTATGAGTTTGAGAACTATGTTAGAAAACAAGATCACTTCAATGCAAATGTTATGAAACAATTGAAATACAATTCTGATATGATTGCCCGCTTGAGTGACTTGTTATTCAAAATATACAATGATGTTAGAGGTGTTGGAAAACATGCTTCTATGGTTCAAACTCAATTAGAACAAGTTGCTAAATCACAAAGAGAATTTACTTGATGAAATGAATCATAATATGGATGACTTTGCTGTTAGAGTTGCAACTACATGAGGTAAAATGACTCAGGAACCACTTTATCCCGAGGGACACCCTAAAAGAATTGAACAAGATTCACAAAGAGCTAACACTAGTGCACCTAGTCCTTCTAGGAAGAATAAGAAAAATAAAAAATGATAGGACTTTGCACACTTCTAGTGAACCTGAAATTGAAAAACCTCCTGATAATGAAAATGAAGCTTCTATCTCTGATGCTGAAACTCAATCTGGTAATGAACACTCACCTAATGATAACGAAAAAGATAATCATGCAGTTCATGAAGACTCTCAACCAACCAATGATAAAGAACCAGATAATGAGGTTGAGATAGAACCACATGTTGATCTTGATAACCCACAACCTAAAAATAAAAGATATGATAAAACAGACTTTGTGGCTAGGAAACACGGTAAAGAAAGAGAACCGTGGGTTCAAAAACCTATGCCTTTTCCAGCCAAGTCAACTAAAAAGAATGATGATGAAGAATTTGAACGCTTTGCTGAAATGCTGAGGCCTGTCTTTTTGCGTACTCGCTTGACTGATATCCTAAAAAGCCTCCTTATGCAAAGTATATGAAAGACATCATCACAAATAAGAGAAAAATTCTGGAAGCTGATGTAACGACCCGACCCAAAATTGGTCAAGTCTCTGTGTAGCTGTACCATCCCAAGATCATGCTGTCACACACATTACATTGATGAAAAGATTCAAAGTTCAATCACACCTGAATTTATTACACGATTCTCATATCGAGTCTTTATTACATCATAATAAATTCGGCCGAAGGCCAACTCATGAGAAATAAACTAAATAAAGCTGCGGAAGCGTAGACGAATAGCGAGTCCATCCGACTCCATAGGGCAATCGCCAAGCGTAGATCGTAGCCTCACTCCTGGTCGGAAAACTCCTCTGCAACATGAGACGTTGCAGCCGTGTAAGTCAGCATTTAGAATATGTCGGCAAGTCATAGAGAGAACAACAATATTAATACTAACACTATATGCAATTTGGCTGTGGGGCTCTAAGTTTTATGTTTTTGCAAAAAAGCTAGTTTTTCCCTACAACAAAGGACTTGCTTACAGTTACTACAAAATGTTGGTAGTTATTGAGATGGTTCCGCCAACCAATGTCTCATTCCCAATTATTAATTAACCCCTCAATTAATTTATTTTATTCGGTGTTGAGATTTCCGAAATACTCCAGTTTCCAGAGGCTCATTTGTCCGTAACCGGGGACACGGCTAATCGATTAGGTTGTTACTCTGCAGAGTCTTGTGCACTTTAGCCGCAAGAATCATTCCCTCCTTTATGCCCTTGCACTGCCTAGTGTTTGAAGACGGGATGAACGAAACAGGGTCTTCCGTAGAGTTTCTCTGGTCACTGCCGGTGCCCATCCATGTCCTACCGTTCTTCTACATTTGCTAGCACCGTCCACCTAGAGTCATGCCTAAGGTCAACCCAGCCAGAGCCCATAATGGCTTGCGGCTGCACAGGTAAGCTTCCGGTCAAGGGGTATCCATCCATCTCTTCGTGGCTGGGTGAAGCTTCCCGCAAGATGTCATGGCGCTTCTCCATGCATCCCGGCCATCCGCTGGTTCCTCCAGGGTGCCCATCAACCGTCCTCCACCCAGTAGTGAATTTCAAGTCCATCTTGAGCTTGAAATCATGGGGTTGTCATCATCTTGACTCTCGCATCTCCCTTATGAATCTCTCAACCAACCCCGTCTACGAGCATAGCAAGATAAACTACATCGTCTCGGGCAATAGTAGCAAGGGGAATTGGGCTCATCATACCTCATGATACTACTCAACACATAACTTAAAATTCTCCTACTGCATGCATGGTGGGGAGGAATAATTCTAATGCAACAAAATCATAGGTATTGTAAAACATGATCAAATGACTTCCCTGGCTGACGGTCTTCAAACGCTAGTGACTCGAGATACCAAACTTCGCACTCCGGAAATTCTATCGAGTCAAACAATAGCACAAATAAGTATTCCTTTAAATAACATAACAACAAGTTAAAGGAAAACACACAAGCACTCAAACCAAAACCAAAGAAAACTCGAAGAAAACAAAATCAGGTTTTCATCACTTCAAGCAACAACAAAGAAATAGTTTTATCCCACTAACACTTTTCTTAACAGAACCAAAGCAAGGGTTTTGCTAACTAACACAAAGGAAAACAACATATAAACTAGGTGCAAAAAGAATCACATCAATATCTATTATAGAACTCCTGTTATACCTAAAACAAAACTAATAAGAAAATAAAATAAAACTTTTTATTTTGCTATAAATAAATGTTCACCCTCTGTAACTACAGAAACTAATCTAAAATAAATTATAACAGGGGTAAATTAAAATTCTATAATAACTAGAACAACAGGAAGCAACAAGCAAGCTAAAAAAACTAGAAAAGCTTGATTTTCGACTAAAACTAATTTTAAAACAATCTACAAATACCCCAACTAGTTCCTACTGCTAGGCTAGCTCAAAACTAAGCAGTGGCAAAAAGAATCACCTAAAGATATTAATTCTAGCTCAAATTATAGTAGAAATACCAATCTGACTAAAACTAATATAAAACTATTTTTATAAGCTTAAACATGGACGAATCTAGTTTCTACAGAAACTATAGGAAATTTGTAAACTAACAAAAAAATAATCAACTAAAAATATTAAACAACCTGAAAGATATAGACTTTAAAAGAACAAAACTACACTGTTTTAAAAACACAAACAAAGAATAAAACTAAAACAACTAGGGCGCTAACAGGCCGAAACAGTGAGTGCTCTAAAACTATCTAACGCGCGAGCGATTAATAGACCACTGCGTCCACGGGCTAACAGAAATAAACCGATCGGTTTGGTCTAACTAAACCTGGTAACTAAACCGGAAATAAACCGTAAACTAAAACCGATCTAATAAAGAAAAATCGTACCCCTTCACTAGTTCTAATCTAACGCATTGGTGGAAGATCGAACGGCGAGTGGAGCTCGGGCTTACAGCGATCGGCGGCAACGAATGAACGACGATGGCGGCTCTGGCGATGGCGGTGCGGTGGCTATGGTCGTCGGGGAAGGTGACGGAGGCGTCCGAGCGATGTGGCGGAACGAGGCGAGGTCGAGGGTGGTGGCTGCTGCGGTCGGGGATGATGAAGACGGCCGGGGCGACGACGACGACTCCCTGGTGAGCTGCAGCTCCAGCGAGCGGCAATCGAGCTCGGGGGCGACGGCTTCGGGGTTCCTGGGCATCGAGGGGATGTCAAAAAGGTGCGGTACGAAGAGAGGGTTGGGTGAACAACTTGGAGGTCGAGGGGTGGCTCACCGGCGGCGGTGGCGGCGATGAACTGCAGCGGCGGAAGCGAGATGCATTTGCCGAGGATGCGGGCGGTGGTGGGTTTCAGGGTTAGGGTTTTAGGGGTGCGAGAGAGGAGGGGCAGGGCTTTATATAGGGTATGACCGTGGGCGAGGGGGCAACGCGGGACCGCGATCCCGAGAAGATCACGGTGATGGGCGGCGGTGGTCGCGCTCTGGTGTGGCATGACGTGGGCGAGGGGTTAGGGATAGGGTGGGGCCTGCGGATCAATGAGGGAGAGGGAGATCGAGAGAGAGGGACAGCGATCGGGTGGCCGATCAGAACGGGGTTGGGCATGCGGCGCGGAGCTGGGCTGGCTGGCGCGCTGGTGGGCCGCATCCGGTGGCTAGCTGGGCCGGTTGGCCTGGCCAGCTCGGGGGGCTTTTCCTTTGTTTTGAATTAAGGCAGAGAGAAAAAACTAAACTAAGAGAAAACTATAATATTTTTATATAAGACATATGTATATCAAAATTCTGAGGGGAATTAATCCTACAACATGGACATTTTTCCAAAGGCAAAACAAAAACTTAAAAAACATCTACTGGAAATCCCAAATACGATTCAAATTTGAATTCAAACTTTTTGGCCATGTTTTTCTTCTGACATTTTTGGAGTGTCATGTTTACTCCTCTCATACTTTTGCTCAAGTATTTTGTCAGGCATTTCTTTTTTTGAAATAACTTTCAATTGCCAAGTTGAATCCAATTCAAACAACAACTCAAATGCCTCTGAAAATTTCCAAATGCCACACAATTCAAACAAAATGCATAGATGCTTAACTAATATTTGTAAAACATTCCAAATTGAAAATTTGGGATGTTACAAACCTACCCACCTTAAGATGAATCTTGCCCTCGAGATTCGGGTTGGTTAGCAAATAGGTGCGGGTGGTCTCGGCGGAGATCTTCTTCTCGCTCCCAGGTGGCTTCCTCCTCGGAGTGGTGGCTCCACAGAACCTTGCAAAACTTGATGATCTTGCTGTGGGTAACTCTATTCGCAGTCTCGAGAATTCTGACGGGTTTCTCCTCATAAGTCAGACCACTATCCAGCTGTATGGCCTCTAGGGGCACTGTGTCACTCAAAAGAATATCGGCCATCTCGGCATGGCATTTCTTCAGCTAGGATACGTGAAAGACATCGTGAAATCCTGACAATCCTTCTGGCAATTCCAGCTTATATGCAACTTCTCCTCTGCGTTCGAGGATTTTGTAGGGGCCAATGAACCTGGGTGTTAATTTTCCTTTAACCCCAAATCACTTGATTCCACGAAGTGGGACACACGGTGATATGCTCGGTCTCCAACTTCATACGTTATCTCCTTGCGTTTACTGTCGGCATAACTCTTCTGTCTCGATTGGGCTATCTTGAGTCTATCTCGAATCAGCTTGACTTTCTCTTCGAAGTCTCTGATAAGATCGGGACCAAAAAAAATCCGGTCTCCGGCACCATCCCACATCAATGGGGTTCTGCACCTCTTTCCGTATAGAGCTTCGAAAGGGGCCATCTTCAGACTGGTCCGATAGCTGTTGTTGTACAGAACTCTTCGTATGGCAAATTGTCATCCCAGCTAGACCCATAGTGTAGCGCACAGGCTCTCAACATGTCCTCCAGAATCTGGTTGACTCTCTCGGTCTGTCCACCTCTCTGCGAATGAAAAGCTGTACTGAACTCCAGCCTCGTACCCAAAGTTTCATCCAACTGATTCCAAAACTTTGAGGTAAATCGTGTTCCTCTATCTGACACGATACTCCTCGGAACTCCATGCAGACATACGATCCTGATCATGTATATCTTGGCTAACTTAGCGCTGGTATATGTAGTCTTCACGGGAATGAAATGAGCTACCTTGGTCAAGTGATCAACTACTACCCAGATAGAATCATAACCTGAACAGGTCCTGGTTAATCCTGTGATAAAATCCATTCCAAGTTTTTCCCATTTCCACTCGGGAATCGGCAGTGGTTGAAGTAACCCTACCGGCTTCTCATGTTCCGCCTTTACTCGCTGACAAACATCGCATACTGCTACGTACTCGGCAATATCCTTCTTCATACCTGTCCACCAGAAACTTTACTTCAAGTCCAGATACATCTTGGTGTTGCCTGGGTGAATCGAGTACGATGAATCATGGGCCTCCTGAAGAATTAACTTCCGGACCTCTAGGTCATTAGGCACATAGATACGATCCTCAAACAATAAAGTTTTGTGTTCATCCTCACGAAAACCTTTAGCCTTTCTGTTACTCATCTTTTCCTTTATCTCTGCAATTTCCATGTCCGTCTTCTGCGCTTCACGGATTCTTTCGGTCAGAGTGGACTGAATATCCAAGGTGGCGACAAATCCTCTTGGTACTATCTCCAATCGGAGATCTCTGAGATCGTCGGCTAATTTCTGAGGTAATCCTCCAACTATGAGTGTGTTCACATGGCTTTTACGGCTCAAGGCATCTGCTACAACATTTGCTTTCCATGGGTGATAATGCAATCTCATATCATAGCAGTTGATCAATTCAAGCCATCTCCTTTGTCTGAGGTTCAACTCCTTCTGCGTGAAAATGTACTTCAAGCTCTTATGATCCGTGTAAACATCACAACTATTTCTGACAAGGAAATGTATCCATGTCTTGAGTGCGTGCACTACGGCTGCTAACTC
This sequence comes from Triticum monococcum, assembly GCA_034509565.1. NCBI lineage: Eukaryota > Viridiplantae > Streptophyta > Magnoliopsida > Poales > Poaceae > Triticum > Triticum monococcum. Next base: position 354,571,101 of record CM067845.1, on the reverse strand, counting down.
CAAATCGTGTGTGGCATAATTCATCTCGTGAGGTCGTAGCTGTCTGGAGGTATAAGCTACAACTTGTCCTTCCTGCATGAGAACTCCTCTGAGTCCTTGACGAGAAGCGTCACAATGAGTACTGGGGCTGTAACCAGACGTTTCTTCAACTCCTGAAAGCTGGCTTCACAATCCTCGGTCCAAATGTACTTGGTTTCCTTCTTCAATAGCTCGGTCATGGGTTTAGCAATCTTGGAGAAATTCTCAATAAATCTCCGATAATATCCTGCAAGTCCAAGAAAACTGCGGATCTCCTTGACTGAGGTGGGTGATTGCCAGTTGGTGACCGATTCAACCTTGGTGGGGTCAACTGCTATTCCTTCTCCTGAAATAACATGTCCGAGGAATCCGACTTCCTTCAACCAAAATTCACATTTGCTGAACTTGGCATATAACTGATGTTCTCGGAGTTTCTCCAGGACTAGACGCAGATGTTCCTTGTGCTCTTCCTCGCTCTTAGAGAAAACCAATATGTCATTGATGAACGCCATGACAAACTTGTCCAGATATTCCATAAATACCTTGTTCATCATGCTCATGAAATATGCAGGGGCATTAGTCAATCCGAATGACATGACAGTATACTCATATAAACCATACCTGGTGGTGAAAGCTGTTTTGGGTATATCCTGTTCACGAATCTTCAGCTGGTGATACCCTGATCGAAGATCGATCTTGGAAAATACTTTGGCTCTGACTAGCTAATCAAATAAATCATTAATCATCGGTAGAGGGTACTTATTCTTGATGGTCACGCCGTTCAATGAACGATAATCTACAACCATTCTCACGGTTCCATCCTTCTTCTCTACCAAAAGAACTGGGGCTCCCCAAGGTGATGAACTTGGGCGAATATATCCTTTCTCCAATAATTCCTTGATCTGCTACTTGATCTCTTCCAAATCATTCGGGGCATCCGATAAGGTCTCTTGGATATTGGGGCTGTGCCAGGTAATAACTCGATCAAAAATTCTATTTCTCTATCTGGTGGCATTCCTGGTAATTCCTCCAGAAATACATCCGGAAAATCTTGTACTACAGGCACTTCCTCCTGAACCAGTCCCGTGAGGGAATTCACCTGCTTCTTTATCGGTGTGCGTCTCGATACATACTTGATCCTCTTCTGCTCCGGGGTGGTGAGAAACATCGTCTTGCGGGCATAGTCGATGTTCCCTTCAAACTTCGTCAACTAGTCCATGCCTAGGATCACGTCTAATCCTTGGGATTCTAAGACTATGAGGTCTACAGGAAAATCATGATTTCTGATGCTGAGGGTTGAATGACAGCCTAAGCCTGCCATCATCTCTCCTCATGGGGAAGTGACTTGGAGCGGGGTTCTAAGGGTCCTAGTGGGTAACCCATACTTTTCCACAGCTACCTTTGATATGAATGAATGCATTGCACCGGAATCAAAGAGTGCCAATACTAGACGTGAATTTAATAAAAACTTACCAACCACAGTGTCTGGCTGATCATAGACGTCCTCCACGTCAATGTGATTCACCTGAGCATGAGGAAAAGGGTTGGGCTTCTTTGCAGAGCTTCCATTGTCGTTGCCGTTTCCATTCCTCTGCTTGGCCTCCGGACAATCGGTGGCATAGTGTCCTGTCTTTTGGCACTTGAAATAGGTGATATGACTCAGATCCTTCTGAGTTGGAGCAGGACGGTGCTGGTTGCTGTTGCCTCCATTGCCTGACTTGGAGTTGTTGTCGTGGTTGCGATTGTTCCCATTCCCTCCATGGTTATGTCATCCATGATTATGTCCTCCATGGTTGTGATGGGTATGTCCTCCCGAGTATGGGGCATAGCGGGGCTTCTGCTGAGCTCCGGAGTTGTACTTTCCCTGGCCATATTTCCGCTTGCGGCTTTCAATCTGCTGCTGCTTGCCTTCAAGTATAGTGGCCTTGTCTACCGGCTCTTGGTAGTTGTTGAAGGTAGCCACCATTAGCTGCATTCCCAGCTCATCATTGAGTCCCTCAAGAAACTTCTCCTGTTTTGCGGCATCTGTGGCCACATCATCTGGGGCATAGCGAGATAATTTGCTGAACTCATCCACATACTGCCCCACACTACGGTTCCCCTGGCGTAAGTTGCGGAACTCACGCTTCTTCAGACTCATGGCTCTAGCTGAGACATGAGCGGTGCGGAAGGCCCGCTGGAACTGACCCCATGTCATGGTGGCGACCGGATAAGTGGCGGTGTAGTTCTCCCACCAAGAGGCTGCAGGTCCATTCAGTTGATGTGCGGCAAAATGCACCTTCTCAGCATCTGTGCATCCAGCAATTGTTAGATCCCTTCCGATCTTGCGGAGCCAATCATCAGCTACAATCGGCTCGGTGCTACTAGAAAAAAAAGGTGGATTCAGCCTTAGGAATTGGGTCAGGTTATCGACGGGGGGTGGTGGCGGTGGATTGTTGTTGTTGCCTTGGTTTTGGATGAGCATTTGCATTAAGGCATTCTGTTGTTGAATCAGCTGAGTGAGCTCCGGCGGGAAAGTGAAACCGAGGTCACGTCTCGGAGGGATCTGGTGTTATGGAGTGGATGAAAAATTAGAATAGAACAAGGGTCTAATGAGAAAATAGCACTAACCAAATGAATGCACACACATAATCACACCAATCATTTATTCATTCATCTCAAACAAGGATCAATCTCGGATTACAAAATCTCATGACTGATCGAAAATAATGACCTAACTGATCGACAAAAATAAAATAACATGGCGGTCGACTAAATGTCTTCATCAATTATCCTTGCGTCCTCTGGTGCGGCGTCTTCTGGTGCGGCGCCTCCTCTGGCGGTTTCCTTCGGTGGAGCTCTCTTCATAATCCTCGTCATTGCTCACGAGGGGTCCATCATCTCCACTCGGAAAGAGGTCTTCTCCCAGATCCATCTTCTCCTCCAGTGTGGCAATATATTTCTTCCGGTCCTTGAGTCTATCCATAAAATCCTTGACTTCATCCTCATGCTCATAGTGGGCTTCACGTGTTGCATCCTCCAGTTCAATTTCACGAAGATGCAACTTTTGGACCGTCTTCAAGCTCCTACGCATCTGAATCTCTAGAGCCCTAATATGAGCCTCCAAGTCTTGGACATATGAGTGAACGGAGTCGTCATCTATGGTGCGGATGATCTCTCCATCTGCAGTCCTGCGAGAAACCATGGTGTAGTCTGATCCAACAAGCTCGGTCTTGTATTCCTCCTGGATGCGTCCAAGTGCACTATGAACTGCTATGTCTCTCCCGAGGATCCAAGTGGGAGCAATGAACCTGAAGTCAACGGGCGCCGAGAGACTTCCGAAAGTCCTCCCTGGTATGTGCACCTTAATCCTATAACGACGGTCTTTTGGAAATCCCATGATAGGGGTCCCGGTGATAGACGACGGGGCAATCTTCAATTCCTTGGTGATCTGGACCAGCCTCCTGCCGAAAAGCATTGTCTCATCTGGCTGGCAAAACTCCGGGAGCAGAACTGGGATGAACTTGACGGCCATCTAGAATGTTGAAATCGGAGAGAAGTCAGAAATGAACAAGGGAGTATTACGGAATGATAAGGACATAAAATAAAATAGTTCTTCCAATGGCTTTCCGATCCTAGGGGTTACATCCTACGGTCAGCGTGTTCTCTGATACCATCTCTGTAACGACCCGACCCAAAATCGGTCAAGTCTCTGTGTAGTTGTACCATCCCAAGATCATGCTGGCACACACCGTACATTGATGAAAAGATTGAAAGTTCAATCACACCTGAATTTATTACACGATTCTCATATCGAGTCTTTATTACATCATAATAAATTCAGCCGAAGGCCAACTCATGAGAAATAAACTAAATAAAGCTGCGGAAGCGTAGACGAATAGCGAGTCCATCCGACTCCATAGGGCAATCGCCAAGCGTAGATCGTAGCCTCACTCCTGGTCGGAAAACTCCTCTGCAACATGAGACGTTGCAGCCGTGTAGGTCAGCATTTAGAATATGCCGACAAGTCATAGAGAGAACAATAATAATAATGCTAACACTATATGCAATTTGGCTGTGGGAATCTAAGTTTTATGTTTTTGCAAAAAAGGCAGTTTTTCCCTACAACAAAGGACTTGCTTACAATTACTACAAAATGTTGGTAGTTATTGAGATGGTTCCGCCAACCAATGTCTCATTCCCAATTATTAATTAACCCCTCAATTAATTTATTTTGTTCGGTGTTGAGATTTCCGAAATACTACAGTTTCCAGAGGATCATTTGTTCGTAACCGGGGACATGGCTAATCGATTAGGTTGTTACTCTGTAGATTCTTGTGCACCTTACCCGCAAGAATCGTTCCCTCCTTTATGCCCTCGGACTGCCTGGTGTTGGAAGATGGGACGAACGAAACAGGGTCTTCCATAGAGTTTCTCTGGTCACTGCCGGTGCCCATCCATGTCCTACTATTCTTCTACATCTGCTGGCATCGTCCATCCAGAGTCACGCCTAAGGTCAACCCAGCTAGAGCCCATAATGGCTCGCGGCTGCACAGGTGAGCTTCCGGTCAAGGGGTATCCATCCGTCTCCGGTGAAGCTTTCCGCAAGATGTCATGGCTCTTCTCCATGCATCCCGGCCATCTGCTGGTTCCTCCGGGTGCCCATCAACCGTCCTCCACCCAGTAGTGAATTTGAAGTCCATCTTGAGCTTGAAGTCATGGGGTTGTCATTATCTTGACTCTCACATCTCCCTTATGAATCTGTCAACCAACCTCGTCTACGAGCATAGCAAGATAAACTACATCATCCCGGGCAATAGTAGCAAGGGGAATTGGGTTCATCCTACCTTATGATACTACTCAAGACATAACTTAAAATTCTCTTACTGCATGCATGGTGGGGAGGAATAATTCTAATGCAACAAAATCATAGGTATTGTAAAACATGATCAAATGACTTGCCTGGCTGACGGTCTTCAAACGCTAGTGACTCAAGATAGCAAGCTTCGCACTCCGGAAATTCTATCGAGTCAAACAATAGCACAAATAAGTATTCCACTAAATAACATAACATCAAGCTAAAGGAAAACACACAAGCACTCAAACCAAAACCAAAGAAAACTCACAGAAAACAAAATCAAGGTTTTCATCACTTCAAGCAACAACAAAGAAATAGTTTTATCCCACTAACACTTTTCTTAATAGAACCAAAACAAGGGTTTTGCTAACTAACACAAAGGAAAACAGCATATAAACTAGGTGCAAAAAGAATCACATCAATATCTATTATAGAACTCCTGTTATACCTAAAACAAAACTAATAAGAAAATAAAATAAAACCTTTATTTTGCTGTAAATAAATGTTCACCCTCTGTAACTACAGAAACTAATCTAAAATAAATTATAACATGGGTAAATTAAAATTCTATAATGACTAGAACAGCAGGAAGCAACAGCAAGCTAAAAAACTAGAAAGGCTTGATTTTCGACTAAAACTAATTTCAAAACAATCTACAAATACCCCAACTAGTTCCTACTGCTAGGATAGGTCAAAACTAAGCAGTGGCAAAAATAATCACCTAAAAATATTAATTCTAGCTCAAATTATAGTAGAAATACTAATCTGACTAAAACTAATATAAAACTATTTTTATAAGCTTAAACATGGCCGAATCTATTTTCTACAAAAACTATAGGAAATTTGTAAACTAACAAAAAAAGAATCAACTAAAAATATTAAACAACCTAAAAGAAATAGACTTTAAAAGAATAGAACTACTCTATTTTAAAAACAGAAACAAAGAATAAAACTAAAACAACTAGGGCGCTAACGGGCCGAAACAGTGAGCGCTCTAAAACTATCTAATGCGTGAGCGATTAATAGACTACTGCGTCCATGGGCTAACAGAAATAAACCGACTGGTTTGGTCTAACTAAACCTGGTAACTAAACCAGAAATAAACCGTAAACTAAAACCGATCTAATAAAGAAAAACCATACCCCTTCACTAGTTCTAATCTAACGCGTTGGTGGAAGATCGAACGGCGGAGAGGAGCTCGGGCTTACAGCGGTCGGTGGCAATGGACGAACGACGGCGGCGGCTCTGGCGACGGCGGTGCGGCGGCTATGGTCATCGGGGAAGGTGACGGAGGCATTCGGGCGATGCAGTGGAACGAGGCGACGTCGAGGGTGGCGGCTGCTGCGGTCGGGGACGACGGAGACGGCCGGGGCGACGACGACGGCACCCTGGTGAGCTGCAGCTCCGGCGAGCGGCAGTCGAGCTCGGGGGTGACGGCTTCGGGGTTCTTAGGCACCGAGGGGATGTCAAAAAGGTGCGAAACGAAGAGAGGGTTCGGGTGAACAACTTGGAGGTCGAGGGGTGGCTCACCGGCGGCAGTGGCGGCGATGAACTGCAGCGGTGGAGGCGAGATGCGTTTGGCGAGGGCCCGGGCGGTGGTGGGTTTTGGGGTGAGGGTTTTAGGGGTGCGGGAGAGGAGGGGCAGGGCTTTATATAGGGTATGACCGTGGGCGAGGGGGCAACGCGGGGTCGCAATCCCGAGAAGATCGCGGCGATGGGCGGCGGTGGTCGCGCTCTAGTGCGCCATGACATGGGTGAGGGGCTAGGGATAGGCTGGGGTCGGCGGGTTAGTGAGGGAGAGGGAGATCGAGAGAGAGGGACAGCGATCGGGTGGCCGATCGGAACCGGGTCGGGCGTGCGGCACGGAGCTTGGCTGGTTGGCGCGCTGGTCGGCCGCGTCGGGTGGCTAGCTGGGCCCGTTGGCCTAGCCAGCTCGGGGGGCTTTTCCTTTTTTTTGAATTAAGGCAAAGAGAAAAACTAAACTAAGAGAAAACTATAATATTTTTATATAAGACATATATATATATCAAAATTATTAGGGGAATTAATCCTTCAACGTGGACATTTTTCCAGAGGCAAAACGCAAACTAAAAAAACATCTACTGGAAATCCCAAATAAGATTCAAATTTGAATTCAAACTTTTTGGCCATATTTTTCTTCTGACATTTTTGGAGTGTCATGTTTATTCCTCTCATACTTTTGCTCAAGTATTTTGTCAGGCATTTCTTTTTTTTGAAATAACTTTCAATTGCCTAGTTGAATCCAATTCAAACAACAACTCAAATGCCTTTGAAAAATTCCAAATGCCACACAATTCAAACAAAATGCATAGATGCTTAACTAATATTTGTAAAACATTCCAAATTGAAAATTTGGGATGTTACAGCTGAAATCTCCACTATGCTTGCTAATTATACTTTTAAAGATGAGTACCTTAAAAACTTGGAGATCCGGGAATACCAAAGATACCTTGCTCTATCAAAAAGAATTATGTGAAAACTGCTTTGTGTGATTTAGGAGCTGGTGTTAGTGTCATGCCTTTATCTTTATATAAAAGACTTGACTTGAATAAAATCACACCTACTGGAATATCTTTGCAAATGGCTAACAAATCAACTGCCATACCTATCGGTATCTGTGAGGATGTGCCCGTTGTCGTTGCTAATGTTACTATTTTGACTGACTTTGTTATACTTGAGATGCCCGAGGACGACAGCATGTTGATTATCCTTAGTAGACCCTTCTTGAATACTGTAGGGGCTGTTACTGATTGCAATAAAAGCAAGGTCACTTTTCATATCAATGGTAGTGAGCATACAGTGCACTTTCCGAAGAAACAATTCCAAGTGAATGGTATTAATGTTATTGAAAAATCTCCGACAATCACTATTGGAAGTTTTCAAATACCTCTACCTACTATCAAAAAGAAATATGAAATGCTTATTGTTGGGGAAATGCATATCCCCATTGAGGTAATTTAGTGATTTACGAAAGTTCTTCGGTTTCATGCTAACCGAAAGTGGTTGTTAATAAGACTTGATCAACCTTATTAATGAATCATTTTTGAACATTATGAAGTTGATGAATTTAGTAAGCACCGCCTTCTATCCTTACCTTTTATTCTCTGTTTATATTAGTTAAATAAGATAAAATGCCATGTTTTTTCTATTTCCTGAATTTCCCGTGCAATAAAAAATGACCCAAAAATAAAAGTTCTCAGAATTTCCTGAAAATTTTATATGATTTTTTCCTGAACATTTAAGAATTTTTGGTGCAAAAATAACCGGAGGGGGTGCACCAAGTGGGCACAACCCACCTGCGCGCGCCCTGGGGAGTTGTGGTCCCCATGTGGGCCCCCTCACTTATCTCTTCATCCAAATTTTCACCTACCTCCAGAAAAAAATCACTCACCCTCTCTCTCCCGAGTTCTAGCTCATTTTGCTGCCAATTTCGATCTCTTTGGTCGAAGCTCCATTTTCGAAACTGTTTCGAGATATTGTTGCTTGGTATGTGACTCCATCATTTGTCCAATTAGTTTTTGTTTTAGTGGTTTATACTTTGAATAATTAGCTACTCTTGGTGCTGTTGTAGAAGTGCTTGCATGTTGAATTCTTAGTGTTCTAAGTTGTTTGAATGCTTATTATGGCCTCTATGCATCCCTATGAGTAGTTGCTATCAATCTTACAAAGTTTTGTTGGAAAAATTTTGTGGACTAAAAATTCAGATTTTTGTTCAAAGGAAAAATTGTACGCGGACATGAATATCTTCAGGAAATATGGCTCAAGGAAGAACTTGTAGCGACGAGACCTCAAACAATCTGATCTCTGTGCATCAGTGTCATCCCTAGATCGGTAATGCTGACACGCACAGTACTTGAAGGATTTATAACAGAGTAGCAATCACACACTTATTACAACGAATGTCTCAAAAGAGAAATTATTACAATAAATATGGCTTAAGGCCATCTAATACGATAACAGTGGAAGGCTTGGAATATAAAGTGAGTCCATCAACTCCAACGGCATCACTGAGTGAAAGACCATGACCTAAGGCTCCTTACTCATCGTCTGAAAAGTCTGTAACATGATACGTTGCAGCCCGAAAATGGGTCAGCACATGGAATATGCTGGCAATGTAACACAACAGAGTAATGAACAGAATAATGCTATCACTACATGCATATATGGCTGGTGGAGGCTGTATGGTTAATATGTTTTGTGAAAAGCCAATTTTTTCCTACAACAAAGGAATATATTTATTTAACTATCATGGTGGTTGTTAAACATTGAGAATGGTAAACCCCATCTCAATCCCAATTGAAAGTAATTAATAACCCAAACAAATTTTATAATTAAAAGTGATGAGATCCACATGATAATCCAAACACCAGATACTCAAGATGTTCATAACCGGGGACACGGCAAACCATGATTAGTTTGTACACTCTGCAGAAGTTTGCGCACTTTTCCCCACAAGACTCGACCTCCTCCGTTGGATTTCTCGCACTACATGGTGTTTGAGAAATGGATGATCGAGACACAATCTTTCAGAAGCGTTAGCACCTTATGATGGGTAGACAATACCACCTACATCCCCTACATCTGCTAGTCTACCATTGTAAGAGTTCACACTACTTAATCAACTATGCTAGAGCCCATAATAGCTTGTGGTTGCACACGGAAGTTTCTAGCATGAATAATCTCATGATCCCTTTGAGCCTGGGTGGCAGTCCATAGGAGAATCACACGGTACCCCGAGATTTTCAAAAATACATGCAATCACTGGATTTCCCAGGTGCCTCAATCCACCCAGATGTGTATTTCAGTTGCCACCTTAAGTTAACCATTATTTAAGAATACTCACATCTGTCATGAATACACTCAAACCCAATCCACGTCTACGAGCATAGCATAGCAAAATAAGCAACATAGAAGTAACTCCCAGGGTTTGATAATAATCAGGTGAATAGGTACTACCTCATCTACTTCACAAACTCAAAATTTAAATCAGATCCTAACCATGCAATTGTGTGGGGATTGATCTAATGCAATAAAACTGGGTAGTAAAGCGATATGATCAAAGTGTTACTTGCCTTGCTGATGATCAGCGAAACCTAGAGACTCATAGTAGCACGCTTTGCACTCCGGGTACTCTATCGCAAACAAACAAGCATACAATAAGCAATCAAGCAAGGGCACGGGTAAAACTCAAATAAGAGATCTAACCAGAAAGTTCAACTTAAGAACTCCGGTTTGCAAAAAGAATCAAATCAAACGAAGCAACAAAACTCAAACGGCGAAAGAAACAAGCCTCGTTTACTAATCTGGACTAAAGTCAAATTTTACAGTAGCAAAAACTTGTTTAAGTTGGTTAAACAGAAAGAGAGCTTCGAGACGAAACTCTAGGCGCTTGAATCGCCTGATTCCGATAAACGAGTGAAAAGATAAACTAAAACGAAAATCGGATCAGAAATCATAATCGAAAATAATCGTGGAAAAATCTGAGAAAAAGAAAAACTGACGAACAGGCTAACGAATGAACGTTCGCTGTCTACGACTAAATGATGAAAACCGTTCGTTAAAACGAACGTACAAATGGCCGTTCGCTAAATAACTAAACCAAAAAAACGATCTAATAAAAAACGGGATCTAGGGTTTCAAAAAACCGTTTGGTTTTCTCGGGAAAACCGAGGCGGCGGCTACCTCCGCCGACAATGAGGCGACGGCGCGGCGGCGAGTCGATGGCGGGGGCGGCGGCGGCGAGTTGGTGCCGAGGCGGGGCGGCGGTGCGGCGCGGTGCAGCGGCGGCATCGGCTGCGTGCGGCGCGGCGGCGGCGGGTCGGCGGCGTGCGGCGCGGCGCGACTAGGGTTAGGGTTTGGGCATAGGGCGCGGGTGGGCTAGCGGCGGCTGGGCCTTGGGGAGGCTCGGGGCGGCGGCATATAAAGCCCTCCGGGCGGAGTCCCGCTCGGGTACGGCCTCAAGTCGGTTTCTTTTTTTTTAATAATTCTGACATGCAGAAAACAAAGAAAAGAAGTACTAAACAGACTCCACAAATCCCGAAATAAATTTTCCCCATCCTCTAAAAATAGGCCGGATAAGGTGAACATTTATTTTGGGCTTCTAATGCAATTGTGGAAAACGCATATTTTTCCTAATTCAAATAAAATAGCGATAAAACTTCGAATAAGAAAATCTTATTTGATTTTAACATTAAATCTCTGATATTTATTTATTTTGAGGAAGTCATTTTATCCTCTCTCTTTTATTTTTATAAAAGAAATATTCAAAGAGAAAAATAATTAAAATCAAGCGATCCTCTTTTCAAAATTCGAGAAAAACTCGAATATGGAAATAATGAAATCCCCAACTCTCTCCATGGGTCCTTGAGTTGCGTAGAATTTCTAGGATCAAACCAAAATGCAAATAAAATATGATATGCAATGATGATCTAATGTATAACATTCCAAATTGAAAATTTGGGATGTTATAGAACTCCAAGGGTGTTATTGGGGAGTCTTCTAACAATGATCTCCACCCTTGGAGGTTGGCAGAGGTATGGCCGTGCGAATGGCCGCACATCCCGTTCCTGCAAGAAGCTGGAATTCATGAGGAGTTCATGCAATTCATTGCCAATGCCAGTCTCACCGACTTCATCGCAGATCAGTGTGACCAGCACCAAATCCTCACAAATATGTTTGTTCAAAGCTTTACTTTCTTGCCTAGAAATAATCCTCCTAAAGTGAGCTTTGATTTATATGCTGAAAATCATCAGATGCCACTTACTGAGTTTTGTGACGTATGCTTGATCCCTTCTAATGGGAGCTTGGCTGAGCCTAGGCCAACTGAGTTTGAGGATTTTTGTCGCACTTTGACAGTGGGTGATGAGAGGAGAGTGTCAGCCATCACTGTCGGTGGTTTACATTTTCCTACTGTTCATTACTTTGCATATTTCATTAGCAAATGCTTGCTTGCTAGGGAGAAGGTGGGTGCACTTAGTTCACCAGACCTTGCTGTTTTATGTTGTGCCATTGAGGGCGACAACACGTATAGCTTGGGAGCTATCGTGGCTCATCGCCTGCACCTTAATAAATCTCAGGGCAAAATACATGGTGGGATTTATGCTACTCGTTTGGCGGCTCACTTCGAGGTTGAGATACGCCCTCATGATTACCCTCTGACCAAGGTGTACCTAGACCGTGCAGCCATGGATCACCATCACTTTCTTGCACATGATCGTCCTGACATTGCCATTCCTTATAACTTGGTCTATAACATTGACACTCGTAATGTTATCCCCTTGCATGCACCTGGTTTGTTTGATTCTGTTGCCAGGGGTGGATATCAAATTATGCTTGTAGACATCCTCGCCTCCTGGAATGCTAACGCTGCTGTAGAGGCTGCATAGGCACCTCCACAGTGGGATCAGTGGATGCCCGCTCCTCAGCAGTGGGATGAGTGGATGTCTGCTCCTCAGGATCCATACTACCCTCCAGGCTACTAATTCACTACCAAGTTAGGCCAAAAGCCTAAGCTTGGGGGAGTATGTGTTTCTCACCGACATTACTTTCATGCATATTATTCCATTTGTCGGTGTCCACACTTTTTCATTGTATCACCCATGCTTAGATTTATTTTTCTTGCTTTCTTATTATGTGTTTGAAAAACTTTAGAAAAACCAAAAAAAATTAGTTGTAGTAATTTACTTTCTATGCATGCTTAGTAGTAGTACTAAAAATAAAATCCAAAAGGATTTCCTTGTTCTTCTTTTTCTTGTTGGGAGCTTTCCCATGTAAATAGTTTTTCTCGTTTTTGTTTAATTGCTGAAGAAAACCAAAAACTCCAAAAATATTTTAGTGTGTTTCTCTGAATTTCTTTTCTTTTATTCGAGTTGTACCAAGGAGAAGACCACGATGAAAATGTTGAGTGGCTCTCACATGAATAACTGTTGAACTAATAAGAGCCCATTTTACCTTGTCTTCTCCTGTTGAATAAAATGTTTGCAGATTCCAGCTTAGTCCATGGCACTCTTGCGCTATTATTATTTTCATATCATTCAGTCGTGGAAGTGAAATGCAATAATGACGATATTCGATGAGCTGTCCTTGTCAAAGAGAAACTGGTATGAACTCGACTTGTCTTGTTTGTGTAAATATGTTTAACCTAGTGCCCATGATTCAGCCCGTTATGATTAAACATGTTTGCAATGAGAATTAGAGATTATAGTTCCTCATGCCATGCATAAGTAGCTGGAAGTTAATAATGATTTATCTTGGATATCAACATAGCGCTAAAATGATTGTGATCTAGTATGATGATATGGTATCCTCCTCTGAATGTTCGAGTGGCTTGACTTGGTACATGTTCATGCATGTTGTTGAATCAAAACCAACATATCCTCTATAATGTTTATGTTCATGGTGTTCATATCCTACTCATGCTAGTGTCCAATGTTACTTATGCATAATGCCTGGTCATGATCATTGTTGTTCTCTAGTTGGCCGCTTCCCAATCTTAAATTGCTAGCCTTCGCCTGTACTAAGTGGGGATTCTGCTTGTACATCAAAAACCTTGAACCCAAAGTTGTTCCACATGAGTCCACCATACCTACCTATATACGATATTACCCTACCATCCTAAGTAAATTTGCATGTGCAACCTCTAAAAACTTCTAAAAAATTATTCGGTTTGTGTGTCTGGATCGTTCATGGAACGGTAGGAGGTGGTCGATATCTTCCGTGCTAAGCATGGTATCCTCAGGTCGAGTGTTTATTCACTCGCCATCGCATGAGGAAATGGGCGGTAATAGGGATGCCCAGTCCCAAGCTACAAAATACAAAAAATAGTTCATCTCTTACATAATCAAACAAAAACTCCCAATGGAGTCAAAACCTTTACTTTCCGCTTGGGGGCCGCCACTAGCATTCTTAGCATGGAAGATGTTGATAACTGATGGTCGTGAAGTGAATAAGAAGCGTGCATGTCTCAAAATATCATTTATCTTTGTTTTAAAAACTAAGCTCTGGCACCTCTACAAATCACTGATTTCCTCTGTGAAGGGACTTTCTATTTACTTTTATGTTGTGTCATCACCTTCTATAAACAAGCGCCGGAAACTGAGTAGAGCACAGCGGTCATGATTTATGCATTGTGTATAGCTAATGTTGGGTGCATCATGACTGGATCTTTTCTACCATGAATTACAATGTTTAGTTGTTGCTTGAACTTCGGAGGTGCTCTGCATTTATGTTTTGTAGTCTCAGAAAGGGCTAGCGAGATACCATTATTGTCATATTATATCATGGTTGTTTTGACAACGTGTTGCTGTTTGAGATATCTTATTATTGCTCTCTAGTTGATTATGTCATTGATATGAATCATTATAATCTTTAAGAGTTATTGTCGACATGGTTAGTTATAATGTTGGCTGAAAACCTGGGGGCTGTTTAAGCTTATTGGTGCAAACAAGAGCAAAAGAGTTCGTAAAAGTTTTTCTTTCTCCATTTTAGTTTATCAACTGAATTACTTGAGGACAAGCAAAGGTTTAAGCTTGGGGAAGTTGATATGTCTCCAATGTATCTACTTTTTCTCACGCGTTTCTTCTTGTTTTGGACTCTAATTTGCATGATTTGAATGAAACTAACCCCGGACTGACGCTGTTTTCAGCAGAACAACCATGGTGTTGTTTTCGTGCAGAAATAAAAGTTCTCGGAATGGAACGAAACTTTTTGAGGATTTTTTATACCAATAATAAGAATTTATGGAACCAAGAACCACCGGAGAGGGGCCCTGGGTGGGCCCAACTCACCAGGGCGCGCCCCCTCTCCTGCCGCGCCCAGGTGCGTTGTACCCACCTGGTGGCCCCGCTGATGACCCCCCTGATACTATAAAATCACATTATTCCAGAAAAAAATTAGGGAGAAAGAATTATTGCGATCCACGAGACGAAGCCACCGCCAAGCCCTGTTCTTCCTCGGGAGGGCAGATCTGGAGTCCGTTTGGGGCTCCAGATAGGGGGGTCTTCGTTCTTCGTCATCACCAACCCCTCTCCATCGCCAATTGCATGATGCTCCCCACCGGGAGTGAGTAATTCCTTCATAGGGTCATTGGTCGGTGAGGAGTTGGATGAGATTCATCATGTAATCGAGTTAGTTTTGTTAGGGTCTGATCCCTTGTATCCATTATGTTCTTAGTTTGATGTTGCTATGACTTTGCTATGCTTAATGCTTGTCACTTTGGGCCCGGGTGCCATGATTTCAGATCTAAACCATTTATGAATTCATCATTATATCCATGTTTTAGATCTGATCTTGCAAGTTATAGTCACCTACTACGGTTATGATCCGGCAACCCCGGAGTGACAACAACCGGGCCCACTCCCGGTGATGACCGTAGTTTGAGGAGTTCATGTATTCACTATGTGTTAATGCTTTGTATCGGTTCTCTATTAAAAGGAGGCCTCAATATCCCTTAGTTTCCAATATGGACCCCGCTGCCACGGGAGGTAGGACAAAAGATGTCATGCAAGTTCTTGTAATAAAGCACGTATGACTATTTACGGAATACATGCCTACATTATATCGATGAACTGGAGCTAGTGCCGTATCGCCCTAGGTTATAACTGTCTCATGATGAATATCATCCAACAAGTCACCGATCCAATGCCTACAAACTTTTCATTATTGTTTCTACTAAGTTACTACTGCTATCATCACTATTACACTTGCTACAAAATTACTGCTATCACTGTTACTGTTACCGTTGCTGCTGTCACTACTATCAAAACTATCATATTACTGTGCTACTGATCATATTGTTGTAGATAATTAATCTCCACGTGTGGTTGAATTGACAACTCAGCTGCTAATACCTTCAAATATTCTTTGGCTCCCCTTGTGTCGAATCTATAAATTTGGGTTGAATACTCCACCCTCGAAAACCGTTGCGATCCCCTATACTTGTGGGTTATCAAGAGTAGTCACAATGACTCAAGAGAACACCAAGTTGTTTGATTTCTTTAATACCAACAACAATGATTTTATTGGCACTCCGATTGCTCCTCCCACCACTAGTGCGGAGTCTTGTGATATTAATACCGCTTTGTTGAATCTTGTTATGAAAGATCAATTTTCTGGTACTCCCAATGAGGATGCCATGTCCCATCTTAACACATTCATGGAATTATGCGATATGCAAAAGAAAAAATATGTGGACAATGACATTGTGAAGTTGAAATTATTTCCGTTTTCTTGCGAGATCATGCTAAAATTTGGTTTTCTTCGTTACCTCGCCATTGTATCGATTCTTGGAATAAGTGCAAAGATGCTTTCATTACTAAGTATTTTTAGCATGCAAAAGTTATTTCCCTTAGAACCTAGATCATGAATTCCAAGCAACTTGAACATGAGCATGTTGCACAATCTTGGGAAAGGATGAAAAAGATGCTAAGGAATTGCCCAACTCATGGGTTAAATCTTTGGATGATCATACAATTTTTTACGCGAGGTTGAATTTTGTTTCTCATAATCTTTTAAATTCCACCGCGAGTGGTACTTTTATGGAAATTACTTTGGGTGAAGCCACGAAATTGCTTGATAATATTATGGCAAATTATTCACAATGGCATACCGAAAGAGCTCCTACTAGTAAAAAAGTTAATTCGGTTGAATAAATTCCTTCTTTGAGTGAAAAACTTGATGCTCTTATGAAATTGGTTGCTAGCAAAAGTGCTCCTATTGATTTTTATGATGTGCCTTTGTCTACTTTGATTGAGAAAAATAGTGATGTCGTAGATGTGAATTTTATCTCGCAAAAAAATTTCAATAACAATGCTTATAGAGGTAATTTTAATCGTAGTCCTTTTCCTAGTAATTCCTCTAATAATTATGGTAATTCCTATGGAAATCCTTCTTATAGTAATAATAGGAACACCTCTGATCTTGAGAATAATATTAAAGAATTTATCAACACTCAAAAGATTTTCAATACTACAATGGAAGAAAAGTTAAATAAGATTGATGATTTGTCTAGAAGTGTTGATAGAATTTCTCATGATGTAGACAATCTCAACATGAAAATTTTTGTGCCTAAAGTTGAAGAATCAATTAAATCTCTTTATGTTTCTATGGATGAAAGTCAGAAAAGAACCGCTATGCTTAGAGCTAGAAGAGAATTTTTAGAAAAAGCGTTTACTAGTGATTGCTTTTCATAAAAGTGATGAAGATATTAAAATAATTGGTATTTGTTCTATTGATTCCTTGTTTAGTAAAATTAATATTGATGATAAAGGGACTGGAGAAGATTCAACTTTAGCTAGAAGGAGTCCCGATAATTTGGAGGTTGAAAACCTTGTTGGGAAAATTGATAAAAGTGGGTTTGAAGAGGTCAAAACTTTAACTAGTGATGTGCCCACTCTTTCGGATTACAAAGATTTTAATTATGATAGTTTCTCTTTGATTGATTGTATTTCTTTGTTTCAATCCATGATGAATTCACCCATGCTTATGAACAAAATAAAGCTTTTACTAAACATATTGTTGATGCTTTGATGAAATCTTTGGAAGAAAAGTTGGATTAGAAGTTTCAATTCCTAGAAAGTTGCATGATGAGTGGGAACCTACTATCAAAGTCAATATTAAAAATTATGGGTTTTTTTCTTTATGTGACTTGGGTGCTAGTGTTTCTACAATTTTGAAATCTTTATGTGATCTGCTTGGTCTTACCGATATTGAAGATTCTTCTTTAAATTTGCACTTGGTGTATTCTATTATTAAAAATCCTATGGGAAGAATTAATGATGTTCTTATTCTTGCAAATAGGAATTATGTGTCCATAGATTTTATTGTTCTTGATATTGATTGCAATCCGTCTTGTCCAATTATTCTTGGTAGACCGTTTTTACGCACTATCAGTGCCGTGATTGATATGAAAGAAGGCAACATTAAGTTCCAATTTCCGCTGAGGAAGGGCATGGAACACTTCCCTAGAACAAGAATTAGGCCACCTTATGAATCAATCATGAGGGCATCTTATGGATCTAGAACAAAAGATGACAAAACTTAGATCCTTGCATTATGCCTAGCTAGGGGCGTGAAACAATAGCTTGTTGGGAGGCAACCCAATGAATAAAATTTATTTTGCTTTTTGCTTCCTGTTCTTGAGTGTTAGAAAAATTATGCTACTGTTATGATTGTGTTTTTTGTGTTTTAATTAGTGTTTGTGCCAAGTAAAGCTTTTAGGATCCTCTTGGGTGATAGTTGACTTGATTTTGCTGAAAAACAGAAACTTTTGCACTCACGAAAATAATTTTCGTTTTTAACCAGAGCGCGATAAAATACCAATTCTTTTTGAAAAAGATTAATATACAAATTTATTAGGTCTTCCTAATTTTTCAGAATTTATGGAGCTACAGAAGTATTCTGAATATCCATATTTCTACAGATTGTTCTGTTTTTGACAGATTCTGTTTTCTTTGCGTTTTGTGCTTGTTTTAATGATTCTATGGTTTTCGTTGAATAGTTTTTGCCATAGAAAAGTTGGAATATAGTAGATATAATGCAATAATAAAATATTAATTGGTTTGCAACAGCACTTATAGTAGTGATTTGTTTTATTATACTAATGGATCTCACGAAGGTTTTGTTGAGTTTTATGTGATTGAAGTTTTCATGTTTTGGGTGATGTTATGATGGATGAAGGAATAAGGAGTAAGAAGAGCCTAAGATTGGGGATGCCCATGGCATCCCAAGCTATTATCCAAAGAGAAGAAAGCAACTAAGCTTGGGGATGCCCCGAGTGGCATCCCCTCTTTCTTCTAACGATCATCGGTATTTTACTCAAAGCTATATTTTTATTCGTCACATACTATGAGTTTTTCTTAGAGCGTCTTGTATGATATGAGACTTTGCTTGTTTTGCTTTTTGTTTTAAGTCATGAATCCTTGCTTGACTTGTCAGAATTATGCCATGACTTGTTAGAATTGCACTCTATGCTTCATTTAAATCTTTATGAGCTATGAATTGCTTTAGTGCTTCACTTATATTTTTTTGAGCACGGTGTGCTTTAGTATTTTTGAAGAAATGCTCTATTGCTTCACTTAGATTTGTTTGAGAGTTAGTAAATTTTTTAAGAAATTTTCTCTTGCTTCACTTAAATTAATTTGAGAGAAATAAATAATATGCTCATGATCTCCACTTATATTTGTTTGAGCTTATCAAAAGCAACACAAGAAAATTAGTTCCAAAGTGATAGATATCTAAGAAGGATATAATAAAAACTTTCATGAAGATAATTGGACAAAATAGACTTGATTCCTTGTAATAGTTTTGAGATATGATGATGTGATATGTGAGTCATGTTGATGAGTAATTATGCTTTAGTAAGAATATTGGTGTTAAGGTTTGTGATTCCCTATGCAAGCACGAAAGTCAATAGTTATGAAATGAAATTACATCCTACTTGTGGTGCATTATTTGGTGTTAATTATGCTCAATGTTCTCTTATGAGATTATTCGTTTCTTGATTGGTCGCTTCTCAATCTTTAGCTAGCCTTCATTTTGCACTAAGTATGACCACTACTTGTGCCTCCAAAATCCTTTAAACCAGTTTTGCCACACGAGTCCACTATACCTACCTATATGCGGTATTATTTTGCCGTTCTAAGAAAATGTGTATGTGCCATCTCTAATTTTCAAAATAAATTTCTCTTTTGTGTGCTTGTACCGTTCGCGAAGCGGTGAGGGGTGGCCGATATTTTCCATGCTAGATGTGTTATTCTCACGATGAGTGTTTATTCA
The DNA here is from genome assembly GCA_034509565.1 of Triticum monococcum. Taxonomy (NCBI): domain Eukaryota; kingdom Viridiplantae; phylum Streptophyta; class Magnoliopsida; order Poales; family Poaceae; genus Triticum; species Triticum monococcum. Next base: position 354,551,453 of record CM067845.1, on the reverse strand, counting down.
CTTGTCATTGCACGAGAGTAAGGCAAAAGGTATTAGGGATGCCAGTCCCAAAATGAAAAATGAATTTACTTTATGTTGTCAAATAATAAATTCCTTGGAAAGTGTTGGTATGGAAGGCACCCGTGGATACGGTTAGCCATGGCAAGTGAAAGTATGGTGGAAAAAGGAATAAACTTTAATTTCTGTTTGGGAACCGCCTATGATATATCTAGCATGGAAAGTGTGGGGAACTCTAAGTCCTTTTCGTTGGTGGGAAAAGTATGCATCTCAAAATGTTTTATCTCTCAATATTTGCTTTGAGCTCTGGCACCTCTACAAATCCTTACTTCCCTCCGCGAAGGGTCTTTCTTTTACTTTATGCAATTTTTATTTTAAATTTGAGTCTCCATCCTCTCTTATAAAGCACCAACTAGGGGGCACTATGATCGTACTTGAGGATTGGGTGTAGCTAATATGCGAGTGTGTTTCATGATTGGATCAATGATTGAGCATGATGGGCTAGGGATAACTTATTTTAGCGTTGATATTTTGAAAGACATGTTTGCTTGTTGATATGCTTGAGTATTTAAGTCTCATGTCAAAACTAGACTATTGCTTTGAATCATATAACAGTCCAACTGTCCATGCTATAAAGAAAATGAGACATGACGTGTTAGGCAGCATTCCACATCAAAAACTCTATTTTTATCATTTGCCCACCACGAGCAAGAATTAAGCTTGGGGATGTTGATACGTCTCCAATGTATCTATAATTTTTGATTGTTCCATGCTATTATATTATCAATCTTGGATGTTTTATAATCATTTTATAGTCATTTTATATTGTTTTTTGGTACTAACCTATTGACATAGTGCCAAGTGCCAGTTGCTGTTTTTTGCATTTTTTTTACATCACAGGTAATCAATATCAAACGGAGTCCAAACATAGCGAAACTTTTTGTAGATTTTTTGGACCAGGAGACATCCAATGGGCCGGAGAAGCGCCTGAGGGGTGCTCTCAGGGGAGCACAACCCAGCAGGGCGCGCCTGGAGGCCCAGGCGTGCCCTGGTGGGTTGTGCCCACCTCGTGGGTGCCCCTGGACAGCCTCTTTACTCTATAAATACCCCAATATTCCAGAAACCCTAGGGGAGTCAACGAAAATCAATTCCAGCCGCCGCAAGTTCCTGAAACCACCAGAGCCAATCTAGACACCATCACGGAGGGGTTCATCGTATCCATTGGTGCCTCTCCGATGATGCGTGAGTAGTTCTTTGTAGACCTTCAAGTCCATAGTTAGTAGCTAGATGGCTTCCACTCACTCGTTTGGTTCTCAATACAATGGTCTCTTGGAGATCCATATGGTGTAATTCTTTTGTGGTGTGTTTGTTGGGATCCGATGAACTTTGAGTTTATGATCAAATCTATCTCTTTTTATCCATGAAAGTTATTTGAGTCTTCTTTGATATCTTATATGCATGATTGATTATAGCCTCATATTTCTTCTCCGAGGTTTTGTTTGGCCAACTTGATCTATTTATGTTGCAATGGGAAGAGGTGCTTTGTGATGGGTTCGATCTTACGGTGCTTGATCACAGTGACAGAAGGGGGACCAACACGTATGTATCGTTGCTATTAAGTATAACAAGATGGGGTCTATTTCTACATAAATAGCTATTGTCTACATCATGTCATCGTTCTTATTGCATTACTACATTTCTCCATGAACTTAATACACTATATGCATGCTGGATAACGGTCGATGTGTGGAGTAATAGTAGTAGATGTAGGCAGGAGTCGGTATTCTTGTGGTCTCTCTTGTTTGCTCTGGCCAGTAGGTGTATCTGTGTTATCTAACCTTGTTTATGCAGGTTCATATCATCCTAAGCCAACTCAAGACCACAAGGTAAGTATATGCATCATAGTCATGTAAATGAGAATTTCTTGCTGATGTACATACTGTTTGCAAGAAGGACTCATGAGCATGAAGGTACATTTCTCATATTATCATCATTTGCTCTGATGCACATAGCCAAGATACATGTAACACATTGCTTACTCTGTCATGTTTATGCATTCACATGCTCCTATATTCCATATTCACATGATTGCATACATGTAGGGGGAGCCTATGCAAGTTACATGTCTTTCCAAAGCTTTACTTACTACTCTTAATACCTTGATCTAAAGCTTTGATGTATGTTGTCATCAATTACCAAAAAGGGGGAGATTGAAAGCACAAGTGCTCTCTAGGTGGTTTTGATAATTAATGTCAACATATCTCTGGTTGGACTAACATTTTTATCTAGTATGTTTCAGATAAGTTCAACAGTGAAGTGGCATGGACTAGAGGATGTGAAAACCCTTCAAGATGCTAAGGACAAAGGATTGGCTCAAGCTCAAAGCTCAAGACTCTACACTTTCTATTTTAGTGATCCAAGATCATATTGAGTCTATAGGAAAAGCCAATACTATCAAGGAGGTATGAGGTGTTGCTTAATGAGGTTCATGCTCAAAATGCTTAGTGATATGCTCCAAAACCCTCAACTACTTTCTCACATCCACATATGACCTAAACCAAAAGTCAAACTCGGCCCCACCGATTCTTTCTATCTGGCACCACCGAGTTTCAAATGTCATAGACACTGCCACAAACCCTAGGCAAATCGGTCTTACTGATAGGGATCTCGGTCTCACCGAGATGGGATTGCAAACTCTTTGTTGCCTATTGCAATACTTTCGGTCTCACCAAAACTTGCGATCGATCCCACCAAAACTGCAATCTAAACTCTCTGGTTCCCTTTTGTAACATTTCGGTCTCACCGAAATGAGCGATTGGTCCCACTGAGTTTACCTGACAAACTCTCTGGTTAGCTTATTACCAAAATCGGTCTCACCGAGTTTGTGTAATCGGTCGCACCGAGATTACGTTATGCCCTAACCCTAATCATATCGGTCCTACCGAGTTGCATGTCGGTCCCACCGAAAACCCTAATGGTCACTAGCTTTGCCAAATCGGTCAGACCGAGTTTAATCATTCGGTCCCACCGAGTTTGGAAAGTTTGTTTAACGGCTAGATTTTGTGTGGAGGCTATAAATACCCCTCCACCACCTCTTCATTCGTGGAGAGAGCAATCAGAACAAACCTACACTTCCAACCTATATTTTTTGAGAGAGAACCACATACACTTGTGTTGAGACCAAGATATTCCATTCCTACCATATGAATCTTGATCTCTAGCCTTCCCCAAGTTGCTTTCCACTCAAATCTTCTTTCTACCAAATCCAAATCCTGTGAGAGAGAGAGAGAGAGAGTTGAGTGTTGGGGAGACTATCATTTGAAGCACAAGAGCAAGGAGTTCATCATCAACACACCATTTGTTACTTCTTGGAGAGTGGTGTCTCCTAGATTGGCTAGGTGTCACTTGGGAGCCTCCGACAAGATTGTGGAGTTGAACCAAGGAGTTTGTAAGGGCAAGGAGATCGCCTACTTCGTGAAGATCTACCGCTAGTGAGGCAAGTCCTTTGTGGGAGATGGCCATGGTGGGATAGACAAGGTTGCTTATTCGTGGACCCTTTGTGGGTGGAGCCCTCTGTGGACTCTCGCAACTGTTACCCTTCATGGGTTGAAGTCTCCATCAACGTTGATGTACGATAGCACCACCTATCGGAACCACGACAAAAACATCCGTGTCTCCAATTGCATTTGAATCTTCCAAACCCTTCCCTTTACATTCTTACAAGTTGCATGCTTTACTTTCCTCTGCTCATATACTCTTTGCATGCTTTCTTGATATGCATTTAGTTTGTTAAACTTGTGCCTAAACTCCACTTCAACTTAAGAAAAGTAAAAACTGTAACTTTTAGCACTTAGTGTCTAATCACCCCCCCTCTAGACACCTCTTCTCGGTCCTTTCACTACTATTATTTATTATATTTTATGCATAATAATGATTTATGGAGTTATTCTAATGCCTTTTCTCTCATAATATGCAAGGTTCACACAAAGAGGGAGAATACTGACATCTGGAATTCTGGACCTGAGAAAGCTACGTCAGGCCACCTATTCCGCACAACTCCAAATGAGCTGAAACTTTATGGAGAATTTTTATGGAATATTTCAGAATTATTGGACCAAATAACTACCAGAGGGGCCCCACCAAGTGGGCACAACCCACCTGGGCGCGCCCTGGTGGGTTGTGCCCTCCTCGGCCCACCTCCGGTGCCCCTCTTTTCGTATGTAAGTCATTTTAACGTAGAAAAATAAGGAGAGGACTTTCAGGACAAGCACCGTCATCTCGAGGCAGAACTTGGGAAGGAGCACTTTTGCCCTCCGGCGGAGCGATTCCGTTGGGGGAGCTTCCCTCCCGGAGGGGGAAATCATCGTCATCATCATCACCAACAACTCTCCCATCTTGGGGAGGGCAATCTCCATCAATATCTTCAATAGCACCATATCCTCTCAAACCCTAGTTCATCTCTTGTGTTCAATTTTTTGTACTGGAACCTTAGATTGGTGCTTGTGGGTGACTATACTGTTGATTACATCTTATAGTTGATTATTATATGGTTTATTTGGTGGAAGATTATATGTTCGGATTCATTATGCTATTTAATACCCCTCTGATCTTGAGCATGATTATCATTTGTGAGTATTTACTTTTGTTCTTGAGGTCACGGGAGAAATCTTGTTGCAAGTAATCATGTGAATTTGATATGTGTTCCATATTTTGATGGTATGTATGTTGTGGTTCCCGTAGTGGTGTCATGTTAACGTCGACTACATGGCACCTCACCTTATTAGGGCCTAAGGGAATGCATTGTGGAGTAGTTATTAGATGATGGGTTGCGATAGTGACAGAAACTTAAACCCTAGTTTATGCGCTACTTCGTAAGGGACTGATTTGGATCCAAAAGTTTAATGCTATGGTTAGATTTTATCTTAATACTTTTCTCATGGTTTAGGATGCTTGCGAGGGGGTTAATCATAAGTAGGAGGTTTGTTCAAGTACGAACAACACCTAAGCACCGGTCCAACCACATATCAAATTATCAAAGTAGTGAACACGAATTAAACCAACATGATGAAAGTGACTAGACAAATTCCTGTGTACCCTCAAGAACACTTTGCTTATCATAAGAGACCATTTTGGTCTGTCCTTTGCTACAAAAGGATTGGGCTACCTTGCTGCATATTATTTGTCATTGTCGTTACTTGCTCATTGCAAACTATCTTGCTATCAAACTACTCGTTACTTATAATTTCAGTGCTTATAGAGAATACCTTGCTGAAAGCCACTTGTCATTTCCTTCTTCTCCTCGTTGGGTTTGACACTCTTACTTATCGAAAGGACTATGATTGATCATATACTTGTGGGTCATCAGGTACCCGTACTCAATTGAGTCTGCCTCAGAGCCCCAGCTTGCGTCGTGGATGTAGAGCTTGCCGTGGCGACTCTTGGTCATCCTGCCAATGGCATATCCCTCGATCCTTGGGAAAGAGCCCTTCAAGAACTCGAAACCACCATGCGCTTGCCCCACGGTGGGCGCCAACTATCGTGGTTTTGTCACGGCAGATGCGCTTGTGAAAGGACTTAGGTGCGAGGCCATGGCTACGGTGATTAGCTTAAAGGGGTTGAGCGGGACGAGAGACACGGGTTTAGCCAGGTTCGGCCCCTCACGATCGAGGTAAAAGCCTATGTCATGCTTTGTGTTGTATTGCTTGAGTATCGATTACAAGGGAGTGGATTCACTTAACCTAGCTATTGACAGATTATAACTTAGGTTTACCCGCCGTAGGGTCTCGCCTTTATATACACAGGTCGAGGTCTTGGGCTTACAAGAGTCTGGGTCGGATCATGCTCCGTGACCGACCCTGGTTCTAAGTTGCCTTGCCTTCCTAGGCAAGTCGCCATCGGGCGGCTTACACTTTCGGGTCACGCACCGTCTTTTGGCCTTGGGCCTCTGTCCGGCTCACCACGTAAGTCACCTCTCTGGTTCCACGTCTAGCCTTCTTGGGCCTGTCTAAGGCTTCTTTATGAGTCGCCAATATCCTAACTCGGCTCTGTTAGGGCGGGTCTCACCGTGGAGTTATATCCCCAACTGTGTGTGTTATAAGAAATGTCAATTTGATTACAACATGGATTATCAATAATAGGCCAACTACCCTGCTTATTGGGGTTTTCTATTGCAGATGGTTTCTCTAACAACACCGTGGGTGATGAACTCAAACAACCTACACGGTTTGTAGAAAGTAGGCGTGTTGGATCAATTAACAATTGCACATTGCTTCCGCCAGAGAGCTGTTTGCGTTAGGCCACCTTGCACAAATGTTTCCACATAAAAAATTGTGTCTGATATGCATATGAATGGAGACGTTTTTCTGGGATTCACTGTGTGGGATGGACAAACGAACCGAAACGATTAGACTCCGATGCCTTGCCCGATCGCAAACGAGCTCATTTTGCCCTATGTGTGTGACTCGAGGGCCTATCCCCGACAGTTTCTAGGTCCTGTGGGAAGGAACCCCCTATCGCACACACCGACGAGGCGACGGTTTAAAACACCGTCGCGAAAGGGGGTAAAAACCATTTGTATAGGGCGTCTCTACACCAGTGTATGTTCTTTTTTCTATCTGTATACCTTTTTCTTCTAATTGTAAGTCATTTTAATGTTATGTACAATTAGACCTTATATCTGCCCTAATAATAAAGGACCGAGTGCTTCTAGTCATACGTCGTCGGCATTTTTGCAGAAAAGTCCCTACGTTTTGTGATATTCAACCCATAGTCCTATTATAAGTGGTTAACCAGGCAAACGCATCATTTTTACACAAAACACCCTCTCGTTTGGATATTCAATCCATGCTCCAAGCAAATTTGTAAATAAAAAAACACGACCACAAATGATGCATGGGCTCGCCTCCTCTCCCTCTCGCCCACGAACTCATCGCCGCCGCCACCACCCGCACCGGCGGCTTCCAGTGAGATCCGACACGCAGCATGCCCCCGAGCTCCCCACGGTCCTCTCCTCCCTCCCCTCCGGCTTGATTCTCCATTCCTATCCTCTATGCCCGCTCGCAACCCCACCTACGTGGCTAGGGTTTCAGGGAGGGCTTCGCCGGCGCATCTCCGGTGGCCCCAGGTTAGTCCCTTCTTCCTTCTTGGCCTCCCCCGAGGCGCCTCTAGTGACTCCACAGCCTTGTCCTTTCCCATCCAGTGCGACCTGCTACAGAGATGACACTTGCAGGCTCCCGCGGACCTCTTCATGAGAAGCCTCCAGCCCACACCAGCTCCTCTATCCTGCTTCCTCCTGTGCGGTTGTAGGCACGCCCCGGCGCGCCGTAAAGCTCTGCCGCCTCCCGTGGCTGAGTAGCACATGGATAAAACAAGCACCAGGAGATCGTGCGAGGAAATAATCAGTTGATTTTGTGGCAGGAGAATGACTAGAAGAATAAAAGGCAAGGAATTGTGGTGGTGGAACTCGCGTGAAGACTGAAGAAACGAGAAACATGAGGATTTTTATAGGACCTTTCATAGAAGTGGTTTGGGGAGGCAGTGAATGAGAGAGAAAATGCATCTTTTACGTGCAAAGGTCTTGTTGAAAGTAACACCATGTTGCAGACATTTTACTAAACCAGAACCTGTCTGCCGGCGCCCAGCCCACCTGAGGTACCTATTTTTAGTCCTTGAATTTTTGGCTGGCCAAACTATTAGATAAAACCTGGAAGTATTAGCTTATCATGTGCTAGAAAATTTCAAACCTGCCTCGGAATATTTTAGTATGTCCATGTATTTATCTCGGAATCAATAGCTTACCACATACTAGAAATCTGGTAGTATATAGCTCAAACACAAAGCTGGGTTATTAAACTTATCAGAAGAAAAACCTGACATGTAATGGTTCCATGAAGCTGCTTACATTCTTTACTGTTGTGCTTCTGGCACGATGGGTGTTTAGAATGGGCATATTTGCAAGACATCCATACAGTTGTGTACTTCCAAGAGAACCAGTACGTGTTTGCATCAATACATCAAAGTTTCTTTGTGTACTGGTAGTTCTACTTCTGATGTTTCCGCAGGATATTGTTATGTTGATAATGGCTCTGAATGTGAGGGTGCTAAGAACTACTTGTTGCATTCTGTAGTTCCCTTCATTACATGAAGTAGAATTATAGCAAAGACTTACGATGTGAACATCTACTATATATGATTTTCTTGTTCTCATGTATCCTTTTTTTTCATATAGATATCCCACTGTTATTAGGGATTTGACACCTAAGGCAGAGTCATCGTTTCCTCTATCAAGGGTCATGTATGATGTTCTTGCCCTATAATATTTATAACCATGTATCTAAACTTTGTAGTAGGCTAATTACCGACTATCTCGCCTTGGATAGGATGGAAGATGCACTTGGAGAAGGCCCAGCCAGTCGATCATGTTTGTGCATACCTGCCGGTATGTATAAGAATTTTACATATTCAATCCTAACTATATTCTTTGTCTGTCCTGAGAGTGTGATTCAGATTATCCTAATGTGTTGAACTGCTTCAGGTGCAAATAAGAAAGCTTCAATTGTTGGACATTTTAAAGATGGTGCTACTCTCGGTAAAGTCGAAGGTACAATCATATATAAATTGTTCATGGGTGACCAGAGCGATGCATTTAGCATATTTTCTATTTTCAGTTTTTCACTCATCGTCAAGCACTGCCCTCCAATCAATAATAATGTCCATTTATTCTTCAATTACCACTGATAGGTGACCCGGATTAAACCAAAATAAGCCACTCCTTGGCATGGTTTCCTTGAGACATGCTTAAGAATTAAAACACTTGAGGTGCAAAATACATTTTTGCTTGAAGACCTTATTTCAGATATTTATACTACTGGCAAAGTATAACCAAAGATAGATTTAGAAGTAGTTGCTTGTCATTTATCATAACTAAATATACGCCACACCTCTATATTTCCTAAGATTCCTGCAATATCTTATATTAGAATTGGTCTGTTCAATTTGCATGTGCCAGATGAAGGGCCTTCTTTAATTAAATTGAGTGGATAGAATGCAAAGAGACGAGTTTGACCCAAGAGTATGATAATGATGTTGAACTAGCCCTCATAGAGATGGGATTTAAAGAATATAATTTGGAAACTGATTGAGCTGAAAGTACGTGCATTGTTGTATTTACTTGTCAAGGTTTGTTAACACAATGACGAAATAGTTTGTTCGTAGTAAATAAATATATTTTTAGTAACTTACATTGATTATTCTTAGGTTTCATGTTACTCGCCAATGTTTTTATTATGGTGTTAACTTAGGTTTGAAGATTATTTATCCAACCATGTGGACTAGCTGAATTTTACTCTCCCTGAAGATTCAGTGACCAACTCTGGTGCTCCCTTCGATCTGGTCTGCAGCAAGTACACTACCTAATCTTAGTCATTGCCAGCATTGTGGTTTGGAAAAAAAGTGGTGTACGAATGGCTTCTAAGGATAGTTTGCACCATGTACTTAAGGTTATCCTATTTATGTTGTTGTAAGCACAACTGTTCAATTTTAAATCACCAGGAAATGAGCATAATGCATCTTTTAGGTTCTATAATTTTGGATGTTAGGTGGCTTAAGTAGTGCTTTGTTAGTTTGTCAGCTCTCTGAAAAAAACATTCAAGAAGGGAGCAATCTTCTCCTTGTCATTGTTAATATTTCATTGCTTTCTATATATTGCGCAGCTACACATATGGCTGCCTTAATCTCTTTATTCAAGACAAGCATAATATGAATGCCCTATTATGATGCCCCTCATGTCCTTTTGTTGTTTGCTTTGCCAGTTTTGCTACACTATTTGTCATGGTTATCTCGCCGGTGGGTTCGTGAGACGACAGATGCCATGGGGTGGCTTGAGGTGAGCGCAAGGCTGCAGTGGAGATCAAGGGACGGGATTGGGCATGCAGCACGCGGTGGTTTACCCAGGTTTGGGGCCCTCGTGTGGAGGTAACACCCCTACCCCTGCATGTCTGAAATATATATGGAGTAGTACAGAGTTGCTCCTAGAGCTGTATTTAAATGAATCAGGAAGCTGCCTATGCTTATTCTCTGCTCGACCTCATGTGTGAGCGAGTGTGAGTGTGTGGCGTGAGAGCCAAGGGCTCTGGGTAAGCATGCATGTGTGTGGACGAGTGGGCATGGATGGATGGAAGTGTGCGTTGGTGTGGCCAAGTGAGGATGTGAGTGTGAGGCCTTCTCTAGGTAACTTTATATACTAGTGCCCAGGGACAAGGGGTGGCCCACACACCCACTACACTATTGGGATGTCATATGATGTGGTGCATGATGCAGGCTACAGTGCACCACTATTGGAGCGCAACGAAGTAACACATGACACAGGCTATAGTGTTTGCTTTATCAGCAATAGTGTCCGTGGTACAACCGTCTTATTGGTGTCGGGTCGAAGCCGCGGTTGACTTCGTAGAGCAGGCCGGCTGGAGCAGCCGGACGGAGAGCTGGTCGGGCTGCCGGGATGGTGAGGCGGCCAGGGTGGTCGGGCAGCCGGACCGGGGCGCTGGTCGCGACCGATGTTTTTGAAGCGTCGTTCGCCGTCTTGGGCCTACCTGGGGGTCATCACCCGACAGTAGCCTCCGGGCAACTTGGAAAAGTTGGGCGGAGGGTTTTAGCAGGCGTTGATGAAGCAGAAGATGTCGATGACGACCGACTGTGGACCGCAGCCAGCGCGGCTTGCTTCCGATGGGGACGCGCAAGCGCACCCGCTGGGTATAGCCTCCGGGCATCTTGGAAAAGTTGGGCGGACGGTCTTCGTGGTTGTTGGTGCAAAAGATGGGCGTCGAGGGTGCCGATTACAGCCGGCAGCGGGCGTGCAACGGGCGCAGCGTGTTCCGGGTGGGGGCGCGTCAGCGCATCCACTTGGTGTAGCACCCGAGCCTCTGGGAAACTTGGAAAAGTTGGGTGGAGGGTTCTGCTGTTGATGATGGAGCCGACAGCGACTTCAAGGGTGCCGGGCGCAGACACGGAGTCCGTCGGCCAGTGGGCGCGGGGCCCTGCCGGGCGCGGACGCAGAGTCCGCCGGCTGATGAGCGTGGGGACCCATCGGGCGCGTACGTGAAATCGGCAGCTGATGGGCGCGGGGCCCTGCCGGGCGTGGACGCGGAGTCCCTCTGACTGAGTGGGGGCACACGAGCGCACCCACTAGGTGTAGCCTCCGGGCAATTTTGAAAAGTTGGGCAGAGGGTCTTGTTGTTGATGAAGCGGACGGTGGCGTCGGAAGTGCCGGTTGCAGCCAGTGCCGGGCCTGCAACCAGACCGGTGCTTTCCCAACTGGGCATGCCGGCGAACCCGCTGGGTGTAGCCTCTGAGCCTCCGGGCGAGGAGGGGATTCCCCATGGAGATGATTGTGGAAAAGACAAGGTTAGTCCGTGTAGATATTTCAAATGTTTGCTTTTAGAAGTGCAAGTCTTACGCAGAGGGTGCCGACTCGGTTTCGTCCAAGCCCCCTTCAGTCTTTTTATGTCCCCTCCACTCTTTGGCTTTGCCTCTTGCTAGCTAGACAGCCGGGATCCGGTCTGTAGCTGTTGCGAAGAGTGGCCGCGTAGTGGAGCGTACAATACTCGGACTATAGGAGTAGATTCAACCGAGTAGTTACTCATAAAGGAAACGACCGGGTTGCCCAAGCCGTTTTCTCTCGTACGTTTTTCGCGTGGGGTGATCTCCAGCTTTTTCTCTCGTTTGCCAGACAGTTGCGTCGCAGTCTGTGGCTGAGAGATGGGCCTTCGGTACCATATGCGCTACTAAGCCGTCTGCGGGAACGAACGTATCAGGCCGAGCGGGGTCGAGACTGGCTCGTGCCCGGGTGAACAGTAATGCAACTAATAAAAATTGAGAAATAGCTTCGAGGGTCGCTCAGGTTATCCGGTTTTGTGCACAGTGCAAATTATATGCGGGTGAGGAGCTCACATTGCTTTAATGCAGACGAGGCGGAAGGAGCCGAAGACAGCCGACATGGCTTGGCGCTCGTGGAGCACGCCAGCACACCCACTAGGGGTAGCCTTCAAGCCTCCGGGTGCTCATAGGGGGTCCCAACCGGTCGGGCCCAACCGGCCAGGCGTCGAGGCGGCCGGACGCTGAAACAGGCAGTGACGCAAGCGGATGGAGGCATGTGGAAGCCTTTCTCTTCTTCTTTTTAATTGGCTCTTCTCTTTCTCTCTTATTTTGTGCCGGGTCGGCAGCTGGCCACAGCGGGAGCAGCAGGAGTGCGTGAAGCCGGCAGGTAGCCGGGTGGCGGGCGAAGCCGGCCGTCCGGGTCGGAGGCGAAGCCGGCGGCTTGAGGGAGCGTGGACGCGGCTCGAGCGAAGAGCGGGCGCGCGACGGCCGGGGTGCGGGAGCCGGCTGGGGCGGCACGGCCGGGCGCGAGGCGAGCCGGCAGAGGGATGCGGGAGGCCGGGTAGACTGCGGGAGCGCCGGGATGCGGCGGAGCAGCGCGCGGGGCGACCCGGCAATGGGTGGATGCGACCCGTCCAGAACAGGGGCGACAGTGGGGTAATGCCCGGCGCGAGGCGGGGTGCGGAGCTGGCAGGAGGCCGCGGGCGCGGGAGCCGGCAGGGGCGCGGCATGGAGCCACGCGTGGGGGCAGCCAGACGGAGCGATAAGGAGGCAAGCCGACGCGCTGGAGGCAGTGCCAGCATGCGGCGGAGCAGAGCCCGCGGGCGGGCGCCCTGGTGGGCGCGCGGATGCGGAGACAGGCCGACGCGGGCAGAGGCGGAGCCGGCCGGGGCATGGCGACCGACCTGGCAGCCAACGCGGGAGCCCAACGGAGAGGCGCGACGATGCGGACGTTCGGGCCGACGCGGGGCGGGAGGAGCCGGACCCAGCGCCGCGGGCGAAGACAGCGCGGGAGGCCAGGGCCGGCTTGCGGGAGGCACAGGAAGCGGCCGGTGCAGGCGTGACGGGCGGACCTTCGGCGCGGTGGTGCGGCAAAGGAGGCCGGCACGACGAGGAGGGAGGCCAGTGCGGCCAGGCAAAGGCCATGCGCAGGGGCGCTGCCAACCGGTGTGAGGTGGGGAGGTGGCCGCAGGGCGGAGCCGGCGACGGGGGGCCCGCGAAGGCAGAGCCGGCCGTGGAGGCGCGTGAGGTGCGGCCAGCATGGGACGACGGTAGGCGGCACGACGCTAGACGGCGCAGACGCGGGAGGAGCCGGACCCGGCTGCACGCGTGCGCGGGTGGAGACCTGGCGGGTGGAGTGCGGCGTGAGGCGGTAGGCCGGGATGCAGTGTAACACCCTCGATGCGGCTATATCTCCTACGTGTCGAAGCACGACTTAGAGGCATAACCGCATTGAAAGCAATTTTACAAGTAAGGTAATCTTCACAAGAAGCCATGTAAAAAATAGAAGGGGTAAAGATACATAGTTGGCTTACACTTGCCACGTCACATGAATACATGAATAACATTACATTCATCCAATACACTCATGGTCCGACTACGGTACCAAAATAAAGATCAACCTCCACATGCGACACGGTCCCCGATTGCCCCAACTGGGCACCACTACTGATCATCTGGGAAAGACACATAGTAACGACGAGAGTCATCATCGAACTCCCACTTGAGCTCAAGCGCATCGTCTGGAACGGTATCATCGGTCCCTGCATCTGGTTTGGAAGTAAACTGTGAGTCACGGGGACTCAGCAATCTCACACCCTCGCGGTCAAGACTATTTAAGCTTATAGGTAAGGAAAGGTATGATGTGGAGCTGCAGCAAGCGACTAGCATATATGGTGGCTAACATACGCAAATGAGAGCGAGAAGAGAAGGCAAAAGGACGGACCAACAACAATGATCAAGAAGTGATCCTAGAACAACCTACGTCAAGCATTACTCCAACACCGTGTTCACTTCCCGGACTCCGCCGAGAAGAGACCATCACGGTTACACACGCGGTTGGTGCATTTTTAATTAAGTTAAGTTTCATGTTATCTACAACCGGACATTAACAAATTCACATCTGCCCATAACCACGGGCATGGCTTTCGAAAGTTCAAATCCCTGCAGGGGAGTCCCAACTTAGCCCATCACAAGCTCTCACGGCCAACGAAGGATATTCCTTCTCCCGAGACATTCCGATCAGACTCGGCATCCTGGTTACAAGACATCCTTGACAATGGTAAAACAAGTCCAACAACAGCGCCCGATTGTGCCGACAAATCCCGATAGGAGCTGCACATATCTCGTTCTCAGGGCACACTGAGATAAACAATCCGTACAACTAAAACCAGCCCTCGAGTTTCCCCGAGGTGGCGCTGCAAGGGGCTCTAGTTTGGACCAACACTCAGAGTAGCACTGGCCTGGGGGGTTTAAATAAAGATGACCCTTGGGCTCCGGAAACCCAAGGGAAAAAGAGGCTAGGTGGAAAATGGTAAAACCAAGGTTGGGCATTGCTGGAGGAGTTTTATTCAAGGCGAACTGTCAAGGGGTTCCCATTATAACCCAACCGTGTAAGGAACGCAAAATCCGGGAACATAACACCGATATGACGGAAACTAGTGCGGCAAGAGTGGAACAAAACACTAAGCAAAAGGCCGAGCCTTCCACCCTTTACCAAGTATATAGGTGCATTAGGATAACAAGATAATATTGTGATATCCCAACAATAAACAATGTTCCAACAAGGAACGATCTCCAATCTTCACCTGCAACTATCAACGCTATAAGAGGGGCTGAGCAAAGCGGTAACATAGCCAAACAACGGTTTGCTAGGACATGGTGGGTTAGAGGTTTGACATGGCAATATGTGGAGGCATGGTAAGCAAGTATTAGGTATCGTAGCATAGGCATAGCAAAAGAGCGAGCATCTAGCAAGCAAAGATAGAAGTGATTTCGAGGGTATGGTCATCTTGCCTGCAAAGTTGTCAGAGTTGACTTGATCCTCGTAAGCGAACTCAACGGGCTCCTCATTCACAAACTTGTCTTACGGATCTACCCAAACAAGAACAACAAGCAAACGGAACACAATCAACCACGTGCAATGCTCAAACAACATGATGCAAACATGATATGATATGCGGGATACGGTATGTGATGCATATGCAAGATTTGACAAGGAATGATTGAACCTGGCCTCAACTTAGAAATCCAAGAGTGCCACTAGAAAGGTGAGGTGATTTCGGTTGAAATCGATATAAAGATCACCGGAATCGGATGCACGGTTTGGAAATGACAATCAAAACAAATAAGGCACTGGTCTGCAATAATCAGCAAGTGACCAACTAAATGCATCAAAATAAATATGCTACAGCACTCAAACATGACAACAAAATACATGGAAGGGATCCACTCATGAAGTTTGACAAAATATGAACACTGAGCTACGGCTAATTCATCCATTAACAGGTTCAAACAAGCATGGCAAAAGTGCAAACGATAGCAGGTTTCAGACTTAGTGAAATTAACACAAGTCTGGAATTTATCATCAGGAATCACACTTTAGAGCATGATAACTACAAGCTACAGGAACTTAACATGGCAAAGCAAGGCATGGCATGAAGCTACTCAAAGCACTTAACAAAAGTCCCTTAGTGACCTTGAGCCAAAAGGGATCAAAAAATACAATTGCAAGCATGTGAACATAGCAAAAACACAAATAGATTCAGACTTTGTGAAAAACTGGAGCATGCAAAACCATTAACGAGTAGGTATGTTTACGAGCTCGATGCACTCCCTACAGAGCATGGCATGACAAACTAAGAATACATCCATCAAGAAGACATGGCATAGAATCTAGACATGGCAAGAACAACAACATAGCATCCACGGATCAATAGCAACATCCTCGGAAAAATTGCTAAACATGTCAACAATCTGCCAGGATCATTTTATAGCAAAAGTAGAGCTCGATTGACTCAAGCTAGGGTGCTCCATAAATGCAAACAAAGACATGGATGGATAGAACACCACAATTTTAACAAAACATCCTTACTGATCATCCTCAAAAGAGGAACGGATCACTAGGAAACAACATGAACATATGGCATAACAACAAAAACAGAACAAGGACTAGGTGAAATTCTATGTCCCTGAAATCAGCATTACCGGTTACGCTACTTTGCAAGCTTGTGCTAGTCACCACAAATATCACACAAATACATGGCATACACCCCTGTAAATATGGCATGGCATATAACAAAACACATGTAGAGCTCAGGATCATAGCATGCACACATTAATCATGGCAAAAATGACAATATGCCATTTGCTGAAATAGATCTCACAAATTCATCACATAGCCCTCTTCCAACAGAATTTCGGGCATCGAGATGAGCTCAAATGGAAATGATGCAATGAGATGAAACGATGTACTCGTCGAGGCGAACATTTTGATATGCTACACGCACGAATCGGAGCTATGAATCCAGAGTTATTGCATGTCAAAGATAGCAAAATGTTAGGGTTTCGATAGGAAAAAGTCAACCCGCGGGAAACGGATATGGATCTGGAACTCGAGCACTGTAGCACGTACACGCCTCCCGAAGTTCACCAGGGTTGAAGTCGCCGGAAATGATGAGGCGGCCGGACAGGAGGGAGCTCGCCGAGGCAGGGACTCTCGCCGGAGTACGGGATGGCGGGCGCGGAAGCCGGAGCAGAGGGAGCGGCGCGGCAGACGGCGGAGGGCGGCACGGCGGTCGGCGGAGGGCGGCGCGGCGGTGCGCCGGCGTCCTGGCGGAGTCAGGCGGCAGAGTTCCCGGTCGGCGCGGGGCGGGCCCGATGGGCGGCGGGGCGCGCGGGCTCTCGGGGGCCCTCCCTGGGCCGGGCGGGCCGGCGCAGCGGGGAGCCCCGGCGGGACACGTGGCGGAGCCTCATTGGCCAGCGGTGGTGGGCGGACGTGTCCGGCCCAATTCAGACACGTCCGGCGGCGAGGGGAGCAGATTTCTAGGGTTTGGAAGGAGGGGATCCGGGATTTTCGTGGAGGGGTCTATTTATAGCGGTAGAGGAGGCTAGGAAGCTCCAAATGAGGTGCGGTTTGCGGCCACGCGATCGTGATCGAATGCTCTAGATGATAGAAGTGGTTTAGGTGGGTTTTGGGCCACTTTGGAGAGGTGTTGGGCTGCAACACACACGAGGCCTTTTCGGTCCCTCGGTTAACCGTTGGAGTATCAAACGAAGTCCAAATGGCACAAAACTTGACAGGAGGTCTACCGGTAGTAAACCAAGACCGCATGGCAAGTCTCGGTCCAATCCGAAAATGTTTAACCCCCACACACGAAAAAAGGTAGAAAGGACCACCGGAATGCAAAGTGGACAACGGGGAAAATGCTCGGATGCATGAGACGAACACATATGCAAATGCAATGCACATGATGACATGATATGACATGCATGACAAATACAACAACACACGGAGACAAAAATCCGACAACGACGAAATGAAATAACTTAGTGCCGGAAATGGCAAGAGTTGGAGTACAGATAAGGTAAATTACATCCGGGGTGTTACATGCAGGCGCGAGCCGGCGGGCGTCAAGCCCGCGAGTGGGTGTGGCCGGGTCGCGGTAAGTAGGATGGGCGGAGCCGGCGAGCAGGCGCAGCCGGGTCGTGGGACACCGGACAGGCTAGTCGCGCGGAGGCGACCGGGTCGGAGGAAGGCGCGGGAAGGCAGGGCCGGACGGGTGCGCGGCCGCGGAGGCTCGGAGAAGGCGACTGCGGAGGGCCTTGCGGCAACTTTACGGAGTAGAGCAGCAGCCGGCGACGTGACTACGCAGTGGAGCGAATCCATAGCGACGCGGTGGAGCCGATGGAGGCGGTGTACGACCATTGTCTGACCCGTGTATCACCATTAACTAGGTAATGTACGGGTGTATGGCTTGTGTACAGGAATTATCCAATTGGTGTCTGGCTATTATCTGATGCGCACATGACCATTGTACGACTTGCATTTGGCTAGAATGTAAGAGCATTTGCAGCCGTTCGGCCCCCCGGGGCGTCGAAAAAAAGTGGCCTGGGGGAGAACCGGCGCTAGATTGGCCCCTAGGAGCAACTTCGTTTCTAGTCGTCGGTCCACAGGTCATCGCGGGTTTGGCGATGTTCCGTTCAAATTTTTGGAAACTCGGCGATACTTCATTGAAATTTGTACAAAACATAAAAACATGCAAACTACACCTAACTACGCCAAACTAAAAGCCTAGTCACTATCGTCGCCGCTACCGTTGTCTACATGCCGAGAAGCCTATAGAAGCGGGTGTAGTCGCCACCGCCGTCGTCGTCATCACGCGCCTCGCCTGCGTCGCCACCGTCCCTACTGCAGCCTTGGCCGAGCTCGCCGACACGCGGCGGGGTACTGGACGGCCCGACCTCGTCCTCCTTATCACTGTCGAGGACGATGACGCCGCCCTCCTCGCTGCCGCGGCAATGGGCCTGGAGCTCCAGGTATGCCCGGCGCTGGTAGCGCACCTGCTCGCGGACGTAGTCCTCCTTCGCCTACTTGAGGGCGGATGCGTCGTGGGGTGCCACCATGTCGACGTGCTCCGGCTTCATGGGGAGCAGCCCCGGCTCGGGCTTCGGCTGGACCAGGTGGAGGGAGCGCCTCGTGGGTGCCGAACTAGGCGGGGAGGGCCGGGCACCCTTGTTGATGACGAGGGCACCGCTGCGAGTGCGGCGCCCGAGCGGTGTCTCCTCCGTCTCGGGCTTGACGAGGTGAAGGGCCGGTGAGCCGGAGCCCAGTGACGAGGACGACCCCGGCTCCATCTGCCGCGGCATCCAGGAGCTGCCACGGCGGCGAGAGAAGGATGGCCGCAGCTGGTACTCGTGGTGCGGCACATTGGTGGTCTCAATGTGGTCGAAGACGGCCTCGACGGTGCGGCCGGGCACGCCACACTACTCGCACCGCCCGTCGGTGTTCAGGCGGCCGCGGGGGATGACGCCGTTGGTGGAGGCGATCTGCTCCTCACGGCGGTGCGCGAAGTACATGGACCACATGGTGTGGCTGTCGGCGGCGTATCATGGCTCGTTCCGCTACTCCTCCATCAGGGACGAGCGGATGCGGGCAATATCGGCCCGCCGTGCCGCCCCTTCGGGCATAGGCGGCACCAGGACGCCGCCGGCGCTCAGCCTCCACGTCCCCGGCACCCGCATGTCCGGGGGGCCGAGTACTCGGCCTCGTAGAGGAGGTGTGCCTCCAGCTCTTGGAGGTGGCGGCGGCCGAAGCTGTTCGCCGCTGCGTCGTCGCCTGGATACCTCTCGGCCATATGTTCATCGGCGAGAAGGCAGGGAGAGTGTAGCTTTGTGCGCCGGAGTGGGTGGGTGGGGGGGAATGTGAACTATGCCGTCCACCGGCGGGGCCGTCGCCTTCTATAGCCGAGCGGGAGTGGTGAGAGGCTGTGTGCCGGGCGACGCGTGGCGGGTGAGGGCAGGACGCGCGTTGCGGCACCTTCACTGCGCCACCCGTGAGGCATCAATGGAGGCTGACCGGCGTGGCAGCGCGGCAGCCTTGGCCAGCCGCATTGATTCCCGCGGGAACCGAGGCAATGAGGGCGATGAAGTGGCATCTCGCTGACTCGGCCGGCCCATCCTCTTTCGCGCCAAAATAGCTCGCCCCGGCGCCCCCAAGCGCACCAGGTTCGGCCTGGGTCCACCGACGCCAGTTTTGGCCCAAACCGGCAAAAAACGGCCTCCCGGGGGCGCGACTGGGCCGATTTTTGGGCGCCAACACGAAAAAAATGCCTGGGGATGGCCTGTTGGGGGCACGGCTGGAGATGCTCTAAGTGAGGGGGAGCAGCTGTGGCTGGAGGCACTTGCGGATGAGCGTGAGTAGGTTCAGCGGTGGGGGTCAGCAGCGAGGCGAAGCACGGGCACCGGGAGCGAAGGCGCGGAGACACGGTAGCGAGGTGAAAGGCCGCCGGGACTGTCGAGGATATACCCCGCGGTATGACCCCGCCGGAGATATAACCCGGCTGGAACTTGGTGTTTCATTGGTAAACTGCCAAAAGACTAGCGACTCACTGATGACCCAGCCGGGCATGGTGACTCATTGGTGACCCGGCAGGTGTTTCAGACGATCGACAAGACCCAACGGCCCAGAAGGCGGCTCGAGGGAAGGCCGACTCATATTATGGTGGGCCGGCTTAAGAGGAAAGGCATGAGGAATATTTCCCTTACATGGAAGGAAGACCCGGACTTGTATCCGGCTTGTAATAGCAGATAGACTAGTCCTAATCCTACTCGGACTCCACATGTAACCCGCCCCTCCAACTTATATAAGGAGAGACAGGGCACCCCAAGAGGGACAAGTTTCACAAGTTTAGACAAATAAGTCAATAGCTCTCAAGATAGAGGTAGCGAAAGAGCACTGTTGTAATTGTGAGCATCATCATCACCATTATCAATGAAGAAGGATGTAGGCTTTTACCTCCACCATGGGGGCCGAACCTAGGTAAAACCTCGCGTCTCTCGTCCCACTCAACCCCTCTCAAGCTACTGTAAGTGCATCTAGTGCCCCTTAGTGATTTTGGTGTATTGAATACTTCTAGGTTAAGAGACTAATGCGTTTCTGAGTGTACACAGGTCTATAAGTATATGAGGAGTTTGATATTTACAGAGAAAGTCGACCCCTAAAAATGGATGTCTTCAACTGAGGACTTTGGATTTCTGAAGACTTTCTGAAGACTTTGAAAGTGAAGAAATTGGTGTGACCGTGAAGACTTGATATTCATGTGAGGAACATGAAGTGTGAAGACTTTTGTTTCGTAGTTTCATTTTCTCTTTCTTGAGTCATAGGAAACACCGTACTGTTAAAGGGGGTCGAGGTAAAACTAAGGAAAAGTTTCAAGCTGATGCTCAACTCAAAATCCTACACCTACCAATCCCTTCGAGTGAAGCCATTGGAAATCTCATACAGTTTAGTCAATTTCTTCTGTGACAGAGACGTAGTTCTTCTGGTTTCTGAGGAATTGGTCCTGACTGAGGAGTTAGGAATTCGCCAGTGCGGATTGCCTACAAGTGAGGAACATGATAGCCCTGAGTAACTCAAACCTCAAATTTCCGACCGCTGATGTGCTACGCGCCAGTTGTCCCAAAATATCTACCCACCTAACGGTCATATCATTGAAGGGCATTTATGTATTATCATGTCGGGCTGCTCCCTAAGCTATAAATAGCCGCCCCCCTACAATCACTAGCTGGTTGGCTGCTCCGCGAGAAAATGACACTTGTCATTGAGAGCATCCCATCCTCCGAGGACTTTGAGCGAAATCATCAAGTGAGGAAAAACCAAAAACCCAAACCCAAACACCTTTGAGGATTGTGCATCCTCCAGATGGTTAGGCATCATGGTCTAGAGCATCCAAGAGGAAATTGTGGATCGCCGGGTGACCGAGTTTGTGAAGGTTTGGAAGTCACGTGACACTGGTGCACGTCAGTCCCAAACAAATAGTTTTTAACCCCTTTCCGCGACGGCATATGGAACCGTCTCCAAGTGAGTGTGGGCGATACGGGGGTACTTCCCACACGACCCAGAAACCATCGGGGATAGGGAGCCTTGATGCATACAGTTGTCCCTGTATAACCGTTTCCGATATCTCGAATATCCCAAATGCTTCATCCTTGCCACTCGTTTGTGCTTGCATTGCCATCGCAGTCGGAGTTTTGTGGTTCTTCCTAAAACCAGGTAGATTCCAGGCACGACCATTTTCTAGGTACATTCTAGGCACAGGAGATTTACGATGTCTGGCACATCACAAACAATTCATGATTACAAACCGTGTACGATAGGTAGACAATCACACACATTTAGTTTTCCCGCACTGTATGTGATAGTGACTGACATCACACACGCTTTGCAAATGGCAACTGTGTGCATGCTTGCACATGTTTCCTCTCTGTGAACCGTCTTGGATTATGGTGTATATCGCAAACGTTTATGTTTTACCAACCGTGTGTGCCGTAGTGACCTGCACAACGTTCACCCTAATTTAATTGCTGCTATTTAAAATTGTACCTAATTTAAACTTGAAAGTAGGCTATAGCTTTATTCATATCCATCAGGTTCAAACAACCAATGCATTATTCGATTCACAGGTACATATGTTTAAGAATTACAGAAGCACCTAATAAAGAATGATGTACCAGGATTCCATACTTGTACTATTATAGATGGTAAAGAAATAGGTGACACACATTCCAGTTGCTGAACAAGGTGAAGCGGAATGGCCCTATTGTGCTCTCGTAGATGCAGAAGGCATGCAGGACTCTAGTCCAACCCCTTGTGATGGCCGATCACCAATCCTGTAGTTTGAGAGGTAATCTTGAGTAAACTGCTTCAGGATCCACTGTAAAAGAAAAAAAGATTCAGATATTGTCATCTAACACAACTCATTACGGGCAGTAAAAAGAAGCCTACAGGGTTCTTACTTACCATCCTGCAGTTCACTGTTGTCTTGCATAAAGTGTAAACAAATAGTTCGATTGACATCTTTTAACCCATTTTAGTAACAATCTTTATCAGTTTCCTCACTTGATGCTGGTTCATGAATATCTCATTGCCCCATACACAAAAAGGGTCGAAGTGTGGATCTTTGGCAATGATATATGTACCTAAAAGCACCAAGTTAATATTAGAAGCTAAACAACAATTTAAAAATGAGGTAGTACAACACTCCATCCATCCCATTATATAAGTTTTTATTACATGTATATCTAGACATCATCAGAACATTGAGGTAACACTCTTCCTTGTTGCTATGTAGCCTGGGATTGCATATTTAGTCATTCAATACAATGCATGTTGCTAAACAACAATTGAAAAACGAAAAGGCATGTTAACTGCAATATCCTTAACAGCAACCAAATATCATAATTCATAGTGGTATTGTTGAAACTGTTATTGATGAAATTTAACTGCACAGCAAATAGTTGCACATATAGAGCATCACATTGGCGAACTGAAATAAATAAGTCATAAGGACATCTCTAGGCGATCCTTAAAAAGTTAAAGGACTAAAACCCTTAGTGGATATATATACTCCAGCAATTTTTGGCCTTTTCTAGTCGATCCCCTAAACTTAAGGTTGTAAACTTCAATTTGATCAAGTTCAAAGCAGGTTCAACCGAAAGTAGCATGCATTCAAACATAAACATAGATAGTTTTGCATAACCAAACATAAAACATAAATTTAAACAAAGCTAAACTACCTTCGGTCAAAGTAGAGGTTGAGCCAATCCTTCCTCGTCATGTACGATGTGCCGTGAGCCGGGTCTGGGCCAGTACCGTCATTGGGGTCGTTGGGGAAGGCACTCCTCCACTCATCGATGTTAATCTCCTCGTCCTCGGGGCCCACCTCGACGCCCTCCACGCCGCCATCTTCGATGCCCGATCCGCCTTCGACCTCGTCATCAGAGGAGAGCGCGATAACCTCACCGCCCTTCGCGCCGCCATCTTCACCGCCTTCGACCTCGTCATCGGTGGAGAGCACGATAACCTCGCCGCCCTCCATGCCGGCAAAGATCGTTTGCTCTGCCTCCACGAGCTCCGGGTGCTGCCGGTGGTGCTCTTGCATGTAGGCCTTGTTGGCGGCCTCGGCCTCGAGACGCTCCCATGCCTCGCGGTCCTCCCATGCCATAGCCGAGCTCACCACCCTGGCTCCAGTGGAACGAGGTGGACCAGGCGTGTGCCGAAGGGGAAATTGAGCCTAGCCGCTGCGCCGTGGTAGCGGACCTGCCAGCGGTCGTACTCCATGGCCGCGAGCTCAGCCGTGTGGAAGCTACCGAGCCACCGGTGGGTGTGGGTCTCTCGATATGTAATCTCGGTGACCCACGTCCCCCACCACCGATGCTGGACCTTGAAGTAGGACTTCGTTGGCTGCCGGGTCCGGGGGAGGACGGGGAAATCCTCGAACCGTCGTAGGGGCGTGGCGGCGGGCGGATCAGGGGACCGCGACAACGGATCGGGCCCGCGGAGGACGACGGGGACACCTCGGCGGCCACCTCTCCAACGCCGGGCGAAAAGGTCGCGATAAACCTCTTTTTGGCCACTGGCTACTCGAGCTCCCTAGCACACAAGCATAGGTTGAGGATGGAGGCACCGGCGATGGGGTGACCTACCAATGGTTTCGAGGGTTGCGTGTGTCTGTGTGAGCGGAGGTTGTGTTTGAGGAAATACTGCAGCAACTAAATTTTTTACTAGATGGGAGTAACAAGGCGGGGCTACTGAAAATTTGGATCAAGGGCGAGCAGATATTTTTGAGATTGCGAGGGATGTAGAGGCTGGAGTAAAATGCCGGGGCTACTAAAAATTTGAATTAAGGGACTGAAGCAGAGCGGGAGTAACAGACATTGCACACGGTCCGCACATACTAATCGTGTGCTATCAAACATTAGAACCATCCAGACGGTAGATATTTTCGAGATTGCGAGGGATGCAGAGGCGGGAGTTTTGGGGGAGCGGGCTAGTGTGCTTGACACGGCGGCTGTGGACTGTAGCCAACGCACCTTCTCACGTAAGCCATAGGCATACTATACACCGGCGGTGCTCCAAGATATTTTGTACTACATCTCACATGGTGGGTGACAATAAACTATGTGGGATCTACTTGATTTGAATTACAAAATGGGATCACAATGGCAATGGACGGTGTTTGAATCGCTAGACCTTTTATCTGCAGTGAACATGCAACTATATGTGTGTCGTAAAAGAATTGCAATTATTCATGGTTCGTTTGGACATTTCATACATTAAACTGGTTTTCTAGCCATTTCACGTGCACAATTCAAAATTAAACTACATGCACATGTTCCAGTGCATACAAATTGGTTGAAAAATCAAATCTGTGTCCTTCAGTGCATGCTTAGGTCCCATGGAAGAAATGGCAATGAATTTTTCGTGGTTCGTTTGGCCTTTTTATACATTAACTGGGTTTTCTAGGCATTTTATGTGCATAATTCAAATTTGAACTAGAAGCACATGCTCCAATGCACCAAAGTTGGTTAAAAAATCACATGTATGTCCTTGGGTGAATTTCTAGGTCCCATGCAAGAGATGGGAATGAAATTCAAACACCATGGCATCGTTGATTGCCGGCAAAACATTGAGATGCATGGTTTTTAAATTCTAGTAAATCCAAAACTCGTCTAAAATTCATGAAACTTGGCATGCTATCATGGAGCGACATCAACATGCCATGGTGAAAATTTTGTCCCATTTGCGGCAGGTTCGGGTATGAGCTTCTCACAACAAGCACGATTGTTTCGGTAGGGAATATACCACCTTTGGTGACGGGACGATATCCATTGCCTCTTATTGCTTTCAAAAAATTTCTAGTATCAACATAGAACAATAGGAGTGTTGTGTTCAATCTTGGAATTTTTCGGGGTTCGTTTGGCCTTTTTTACACATTAACTAGGTTCTCTAGGCATTTTATGTGCATAATTCAAATTTGAACTACAAGCACATGCTCCAATGCACCAAAGTTGGTTGAAAAATCACATGTGTGTCCTTGGGTGAATGTCTAGGTCCCATGCAAGAGATGGGAATGAAATTCAAACACCAGGGCACTGTTGATTGCTGACAAAACATTGAGATGCCTGGTTTTTAAATTCTAGTAAATCCAAAACTCGTATGAAATTCATGAAACATGGCATGCTACCATGGAGCGGCATCAACATGCCGTGGTGAAAATTGTGTCCCATTTGGGGCAGGTTCGGGTATAAGCTTCTCACAACAAGCATGATGGTTTTGACAGGGAACATACCACCTTTGGGGACGGGATGATATTCGTTGCCTCTTATTGCTTTCAAAAATTTTCTAGTGTCAACATAGAACAAAAGGAGTGTTGTGTTCAATCTTGGAATTTTTCGGGGTTCGTTTGGCCTTTTTTATCCATTAACTGGGTTTTCTAGGCATTTTATGTGCATAATTCAAATTTGAACTACAAGCACATGCTCCAATGCACTAAGGTTGGTTGAAAACTCACATGTGTGTCCTTGTGTGAATTTCTAGGTCCCATGCAAGAGATGGGAATGAAATTCAAGCACCAAGGCACTGTTGATTGCCGGCAAAATGTTGAGATGCCTGGTTTTTAAATTCTAATAAATCCAAAACTCGTATGAAAGTCATGAAACTTGGCATGCTATCATGGAGCGGCATCAACATGCCGTGTTAAAACATTTATCCCATTTGGGGCAGGTTCGGGTATATGCTTCTCACAAACCAGAGCTTCTCACAACAAGCATGATGGTTTCGGTAGGGAACGTCCCACCTTTGGGGACGAAATGATATCCATTGCCTCTTATTGCTTTCAAAAAAGTTCTCATGTCAACATAGAACAACAGGAGTTTTGTGTCAATTTTTGGGATTTTTGGGGTTCATTTGGACATTTTTATGCATTAACTGAGTTTTCAATGCATTTATGTGCATAATTCAAATTTGAACTGCATGCACATGCTCCAATGCACTAAGGTTGGTTTAAAAATCTAATCTGTGCCCTTGGGTGAATTTCTAGGTCCCATGCAAGAGATGGGAATGACATTCCAACAACAGGGCACTGTTGATTGCCAGCAAAACGTTGAGATGCCTAGTTTTTAAATTCTAGTAAATCCAAAACTCGTCTGAAATTCATGAAACTTGGCATGCTATCATGGAGCGGCTTCAACATGTCGTGTTAAATTTTTTGTCCCATTTGGGGCAGTTTCGGGTATATGCTTCTCACAAACCAGAGCTTCTCACAACAAGCATGATGATTTCAGTAGGGAGCGTACCACCTTTGGTGACGAAACGATATCCATTGCTCTTATTGCTTTCAAAAATTTTCTCGTGTCAACATAAAACAACAGGAGTGTTGAGTCAATTTTTGGGATTTTCCGGGGTTCGTTTGGACATTTTTATGCATTAACTGAGTTTTCAATGCATTTATGTGCATAATTCAAATTTGAACTACATGCACATGCTCCAGTGCATATAAATTGATTGAAAAATCAAATCTGTGTCCTTGGGTGCATGCTTAGGTCCCATGCAAGAAATGGTAATGAATTTCAAATACCAGGGCATCGTTGATTGCCGGCAAAACACTGAGATGCCTCATTTTTAAATTCTAGTAAATCCAAAGCTCGTCTGAAATTCATGAAACTTGCCATGCTTTCATGGAGCGGCATCAACATGCCGTGGTAAAAAAATTGTCCCATTTGGGGCAGGTTTGGGTATATGCTTCTCACAAACCAGAGCTTCTCACAACAAGCATCATGGTTTCAGTAGGGAACGTCCCACCTTTGGGGACGAAACGATATCCACTGCCTCTTATTGCTTCCAAAAATTTTCTCGTGTCAACATAGACCAACAGGAGTGTTGTGTCAATTTTTTTGATTTTTTGGGGTTGTTTTGGACATTTTTATGCATTAACTGAGTTTTCAATGCATTTATGTGCATAATTCAAATTTGAACTACATGCACATGCTCCAGTGCATATAAATTAGTTGAAAAAACAAATCTGTGTCCTTGGGTGCATGCTTAGGTCCCATGCAAGAAATGGGAATGAATTTCAAACACCAGGGTACCGTTGATTGCTGACAAAACATTGAGATGCCTGGTTTTTAAATTCTAGTAAATCCAAAACTCGTCTGAAATTCGTGAAACTTGGCATGCTGTCATGGAATGGCACTCGACATGATGTGGTATTTTTCATGTCCATTTTGAGAGAAGGCGCACTCGAATAATGACAGCCAACAAAGGCATTTTGAAAAAATAGCTGCCACTTTACTATCTCAAACGTTTGTATGATTCAAACCGTGTGCGTTCTGTTAACAATTCACGTGACGCCACGTGTCTTGGTTTAATTGCTGTAGGAGGTGTCGTGCGGACAGCTGCTTGACCTTGACTGAACGGGAGGTGTGCGAGCGCAGTCCGGTGTGCAGGCTGACGGAGAGGCATGCAAGCTGTCCTCCAATGCGCAGGCTCACCGAGAAGCGTGCGAGCTGTACATTGCGCAGGCTCACTGGGAAGCGAGCCCTTTGACTTCCATGGCCGCCCGCCTTCCTCTCCATTAATGGCGCCCGAGCCGCTGTTTAATACAGGTGGCCTTACTGTTCGCCTCCCATGCCCCTCCCCCCCTGCAGACCTCCACCGCCATGGCGCGGAATGATCATCTGCCACTAGTCTTCAAGTTTGGTGAAGTCGAATCCGAGCCGGAGGAGATAGAAAATAAGGAGGAACGGGGCCTCATGGACATAGCCTAGAACGAGCTGGGTGCGGCGGTTGTTGCCCCCGCTCCCGTCCCAGCTCCCATCCCCGCGGCAGCGACCATCCCCGTAGCATTGATGGGCTGGTCGCCGAGCACTACCACAGAGACGGAACCCGCGGGCATGAGTGAGGTCTCTGCGGACCCGCGCGAGCTCGTGTACATGCCAACGCCAGCGCCCGTGCCCGTGCACGCCCCTCCACCCACCGTGGCGCCGTCCCCCGTGCGTTTGGCTGCACCCGCCGCGCCGGTGCGCGCCCCTCCACCCACCGCAGCGCTGGTCCCCATGCATGTGGCTGCACCCGCCATGCCCGTGCCCGTGCCCCCCCCCCTCAGCGGCATGGGACGTTGTCGTCGACCGCTACCTCTCAGCAGCGCCAGTTGTCGTCCTCCCGCGCCCCGCCCATTGATCGCGCGACGACATGATGTTTGATTTACAAGTTAAGAACATTTTGTGTTGCCTTGAAGACTTCAACAACAGTGTCCCGGAGGACGACAACGACAACGACGACGCGGCACGCCGCATCCGCCGCTGCCGGAAATAGTTTTTGGGGGTTTAATACTGTATCTCCAATTCTCAATCATATGAACATAAATTCGAAGTGTGACTGAATGAAAGATATGGTTTGAACAAACTTGCTTTTTTCTCTCTTAATGTACAGACTTATCAAATGATTTTCTTTAAAAAAACGTCAACGGTTTTTAAATATAAAACACTCATCGCAAACGTTTTAGTTAGAACACCCGTATGCAAACCGACAGCTTCCCCAGGAAGCCAAGGGAAAATGTGTCGATCAGGATTTCTGCATCCCTTCAACGCAAATGGTTGTTTTGCATGACCCGTGTGCAACCACGTACAAACAATTGGGTAAGATTTTCATATCTGTCATTTTGGGTATGTTGCCATTTCTCAAACTGGAAAGATTGACATTTGTTTATCTAGTAACATTGCCATTTGTCAACCTTGTAACACTGCGATTTGTCAAAATATGCAGCTACAAATCACTAGCAGTATTTAATTCTTGCAACTAAAATCACTAGCACTATTCATATGGACACCACTAGCAGGCGTGAGTTCATGGACACATATGCAAATGTACCATTGATTACATACGACAAGTCATCAACCCACAACGACAACGAGGATACACGTTGGATTATAGATCATTTCCAACAAAACATTCTAGTAAAGTTTTTCTCACACAACAAATAACAAAGCGATGAAATGAACTTCAGCTCAACCACTCGTTGGCGTTGGAAAGGCTTGCTTTGAACCAGAAGTGATTCTCTGGGAAAGGCCAGCTACTGTCAATCTTGAGACCAACGCATGACTGATCATCGAGGCTGAAGCAGCCTATGTCAGGACCCATATTGGGGCGATAGGGAAGCATAGTAATGTCCAAGGTATAGATATATTTGTTTCTCATAAATGGTAGTAACAGTGTGTCAACAACAGTTGGATCGCCTTCCACCATCATTGGATAGTTTTGTCCAAGGAAGAGCGAGTTTCCTCCAAGACTTCTAATACTGAACCAGGGAGAAGGTGTTGGCGCTAGTACACTAGTATCCATCCTGAATACCCTGCAATGGATGTTGGAATAGGTCCAGAGAATGCGACCATATGAGACAACACCTGCTTCCTTAGTAACATCAGCAGTGCCCTGTATACAGATAAGAAGAGGTGATCCATCGGAATAAGTTGCCAGGCACCACTGAGTATATGGGTCCTACTCGTCCTCATGCTCGTGAATAATTTTTTCAAGTGTAGGTGGTGGAATTTTCATAGGACCTTGGAAACACAAGAAGGTTAATTAGTAAAGGGAAACTAGCTAACCCGCATGCATGTGGATGAAACAATTATAATTACGGTGGAAGACAAACGTACCGAAATCATGAGGATTCCATGCAAAAACAGTGCCTCGAGTGGTGGCAGCAAACACAAGACCCTCGTATTGAATTGCATCACAGTACTCATTCGTGTATAGAAACTGATTTTTGAGCAATATTCATTGAGTCGAACCATGAAGGACGACAACAAGCTTGTCAAAGATAGCGACAACATAATCATTCCTATAGCCCCAAGAGCAGTTGGGAACTCGACAAATTGCTATCTTCCATAGACGACAGTCAGCATGATCGTATTTGAACTCACGTAGAATACCGGTGTACTCAACCTCTGGGCAGTCGTCTGAGATTTTTCAAAGTGGAACCCGGTGACGAGTGTACACATTCACAAGTTCCCACTTGCAGTTGTACCCAATATAAACAACCCAATCTCCATTTGCGCCTGCCCAAGCCATGCCCTCAAGCAATGGCATCTTAACATCATACGTATCATTATCAAGCGGCATCAACTTACACAAGGCGAGGCTTCCCTCGTCCCCGCACCAGTCAGCAGGGTCATGGCGAAGAAGATAGGGGAGATCAAACTTCTCTTGAACCCTTGGGTTCCTTGTAATGATGTTATTAGTTGAGTTGAGAATGGTCTTGAATGAACCTGCCATGCTAGCCGAGGTGATGACGTCGCACTAATCAATGAGTTCCTCCACCGCATCATCATTCAGATCAGAGCAAGAATAACAGGGTCGTTTCCGGCTTGTTCCCTCCATGGAGAAGACGATCAAACAATGGCAGAAGGAAGGGTGGAGGCAAATGGAGAAGGGAGGAAGAGCTAGCGTGCGACGGCAATTCCAAATCGAGAGGGAAAGGTGAAGAGTCAGTGGATGGTTGCCACGGTACACGAAGAGGCGCCTGGGGAGCGAATGGTTGCCATAGAGGTCACACATTGACGACAACGGCCAAGTGAACCGCATGCAATCCCATCGCACAACACACACATCTTGTTAAGTTGAACCGTTTCTGTTCTCTTGTGTCAACGAAAATAGTTCATCCGAGTGAACCGCATGCCGTATATCGCACACACATTGATCTGGCTGACCGTTTCTTTTGTGTTGCCTAATCATAAACAATTCATCCGAGTGAACCGTATGCTGTATGTCGCACACACCTTCATCTGGCTGCCCGTTTATTTTGTGTTGCCTAATCACAAATAGTTCATCCGAGTGAACAGTATGATGTGTATCGCACACGCCTTCATTTGGCTTCCCGTTTGTTTTGTTCCTCATCATCGCAAATAGGTAATTGAACTGAACCGTATGCCCTTCATCACACACGAAACTAAAATCTGAACCATGTTTGATGCATCCTCCATCACAAATGTTTTCACCTTTTTTAACGGTTTTCATACACCACCATTTGCGATTATTGCATCGCACACAGTTTCTCGAAGGGTCTCTCATCATAGTGTCGCGTTAGCAGCATCCTACAGTAGTGTGAAGACTTACCACGAGTGATTGTATGAGGTCTATGTGACCTTATTTCAAGGATAATACGATGAGGACTGTGTGTCCTCAGGTTTAAATACCTAGCTACTCTAACCAGACGTACAACTGTCACAACAATTTGAACTGGTCTACCAAATATTTGTCTTCACCGAGCTAACTGGTTCTATTTCCTCAACCCTTTCATTTCTTCATTACTGTGTTGTGTACCTATTCATATCTGTTTGAAGACTTTGACTAAAGACACTCTCAATTTCGTCAGTTCAATTTCTTCACTCAGTCTGTCTTCATCCTGTTTTATCCTGTGGTTATGCTTTCTGTACTGTTTGTTTCCTATTCATCATGATGTCCATGCTTATGTTATGCCATGTCTGCATCTGAGTACCTATTTCGCTGCAAGTAGTTCTTTGCTCAGGAATTTCCTCACCCTGAAATTCCTTAGTCAAGAATTCATAGAAATCGCCTATTCACCCCCCCTCTAGTCGACTTAACGCACTTTCAATTGGTATTAGAGCAAGGTACTCCCTTGTTCTGTGTGATTTTGGTTTAACCGCCTGGAGTTTCAGTTATGTCGACTGCAGGTATGATCAAGGTCTCTGCTGGGTGTCCTACCTTCGATGGGACAGACTACCCCTACTGGAAGAATAAGATGCGCATGCATCTTGAGGCAATTGACAACGATCTTTGGTACGTTGTGGAAAATGGCGTTTCCTCTGTCACTCCTACCATCAACGCTGCTGATGTGAAGAGATTCAAGCAACTCTACTCTCAAGCGAAGAACATCATATGTGGCCATATGAGCAAAGGGTAGTATGGCAGCGTGAGTGCTTTGGAGACAGCAAAGCTTATCTGGGACAAGTTGTCCAATGTCCACGAAGGAGTCTCAACACAGCATGACTCTCGGGTTGACATTCTCCGCAATCTCTTCAACCGCTTCAAAATACTTGACAATGAAAATGTTCAGCAAACCTTTGATCGCCTCACTGACATTTCAAATGAGCTTCAAGCACTTGGTGCCTCTGACATCATCGACCACAAGGCGGTGAAGAAATTTCTTCGATCGCTTGATTCCTCATTTGACACCCTTGCACTGATGATACAAGAATGTGGAGACTACAAGTCACTTGATCCCGCTAATATCCTCGAGAGGCTAAACACTCATGAGTTCCAGCTTGCTGAGAAGAGAGATCTCTGTGGACCGAGCTATGGCAGATCACGAGCTCTAAAGGCCAAGGCAGTGTCTGAATCTGAAGGTAAAGATTCTGGTAGCAGCCTTGGTGATCCTGAAGAACTGAGCCAGGAGCTATCAATGCTCGTGAGGAAATTCCATAAGTTCTCAAGATGTGGTCGCTTTAGAAAATCCTCAAGAAGTGATGACTTAAGATCAGATTCCTCATCCCGTGATTACAAGAAGAGAATTTGCCACAAATGCAAGAAACCCGATCACTACATTCAAGATTGTCCTCAGTGGGAAAAAGAATCAAAGAAGAAGAAGTACAAGGACTGCAGTTCTGATGATTCAAAGAAGAAGAAGAAATCTCTAAAGTCCTCTTTGTAAAAACCTTCAAGGTCTTCATCTCACAAGAAGAGCAGCTCCAAGAAGGCTCGGGCATTCATTGGCAAGGAAATGGACTCTAAGGCTGAATCTGAGGAAAATGAGGAAGAGGAGGCATCTAAGGAGTCAGACTCTGGTGTGGCGAGCCTAGCCCTCGCTAGTGCGTTCGTCAGCAAGTTCATCTTCAACTCTGAGGAAAAGGACCTCCCGAACACCACTGACGACGGTGATGATGACTACGCTCCCACCTATTGCTTCATGGCAAAAGGTGCAAAGGTACTCAAATATCCCTGCTTCGAATCAAGTGATGATGAATCTGATGAAAACCTGATACGTCCATTTTGCAACATGCTTTATGGGCTGTTATTACACATTGTGTCACAATACTTATGCCTATTCTCTCTTATTTTACAAGGTTTACATGAAGAGGGAGAATGCCGGTAGTTGGGATTCTGGGCTGGAAAAGGAGCAAATATTAGAGACCTATTCTGCACAGCTCCAAAAGTCCTTAAACGTCACGAGAGTTATTTCCAGAATATATAAAAAATACTGAGCGCAAGAAGTACCAGAGGGGGGCCACCCACCAGCCACGAGGGTGGGGGCGCGCCCTACCCCCTAGGCGCGCCCCTGCCTCGTGGGCCCCCTGGTGGCCCTCCAATGCCCATATTCTGCTATATGGAGTCTTTCGTCGAGGAAAAAATCATAAGAAAGTTTTCAGGATGAGACTATGCCGCCACGAGGCGGAACCTTGGCGGAACCAATCTAGGGCTCCGGCAGAGCTGTTCTGTCGGGGAAACATCCCTCCGGGAGGGGGAAATCATCACCATCGTCATCACCAACAATCCTCTTATGGGGAGGGGGCCAATCTCCATCAACATATTCACCAGCACCATCTCATCTCAAACCCTAGTTCATCTCTTGTATCCAATCTTTGTATCCAAACCTCAGATTGGTACCTGTGGGTTGCTAGTAGTGTTGATTACTCCTTGTAGTTGATGCTAGTTGGTTTACTTGGTGGAATACCATATGTTCAGATCCATTATGCATATTAATACCCCTCTGATTATGAACATGAATATGCTTTGTGAGTAGTTACGTTTGTTCCTGAGGACATGAGAGAAGTCTTGCTATTAGTAGTCATGTGAATTTGGTATTCGTTCGATATTTTGATGAGAGGTATGTTGTCATCCCTCTAGTGGTGTCATGTGAACGTCGACTACATGACACTTCACCATTGTTTGGGCCTAGCGGGAGGCAATGGGAAGTAATAAGTAGATGATGGGTTGCTAGAGTGACAGAAGCTTAAACCCTAGTTTATACGTTGCTTCGCAAGGGGCTGATTTGGATCCATATGTGTCATGCTATGGTTAGGTTTACCTTAATACTTCTATTGTAGTTTTGGATGCTTGCAATGGGGGTTAATCATAAGTGGGATGCTTGTCCAAGTAAGGATAGCACCCAAGCACCGGTCCACCCACATATCAAATTATGAAAGTACCGAACACGAATCATATGATCGTGATGAAAACTAGCTTGACAATAATTCCCATGTGTCCTCGAAGCGCTTTCCTTCATATAAGAGTTTGTCCAGGCTTGTCCTTTGCTACAAAAAGGATTGGGCCATCTTGCTGCACCTTATTTACTTTTGTTACTTGCTACTCGTTACAAATTACCTTATCACAAAACTATCTGTTACCGATAATTTCAGTGCTTGCAGAGAATACCTTGCTGAAAACCGCTTATCATTTCCTTCTGCTCCTCGTTGGGTTCGACAATCTTACTTATCGAAAAGGCTACGATAGATCCCCTACACTTGTGGGTCATCAAAACCTCGAGCCTAGCTATTCTAAACTTGCTAAGATTGCTGTGAATCAACAAAAGGCTCTTGAGAAGGTTCAAAATATGCTAGACAAAAGCGATGGTATGTTGGGTGAAGAAATGGATCTCACTAAAACTTTGACTGAAAATCTTCAGAGACTTCAAACTAAGTTTGATAATCTTCAGAGTCATCATAACACTCTCTTATCTGATCTTGAGAAGCTTTCTTATGAATTTCTTCAAAGAAAGCAAGATCTTGAGAAGTCAAGAGTGAGTTATGAAGATCTTAAGAAGGGGCGTGATTCATTACTTGCTCAACAGATCAGTGCTACCCAGGAAGAATTTATTCCTCCATGTTTGAAGTGCATTGAATGTGAATCTACTAATTCTTCGCCTGAAAGTTGAAATGCTTCTACTGCTGCAAATTCTTGACATGTCTATGCTATCACTAATTCCTCATCTGAGGATGCTGCCAGTATCACTGACCATGTAGGGCTGAAGGAATTGTATGTGACAGGCATGTACAAAAGCCTCAAAGGGAATCAGGCTCTTTGGGATGTGCTTAGGAAGCAGATCCTCAACAGGAACCTAGAAAAAAGGGTATTGCCTTTGAGAGGAAACTCAATGCTGATGGGACCTACTGGAAGCCTGAGAAGTATCCCAAAACCTCATGGGTTGCTGCAAACGGACCTTCAGTGGATCCATCTACTTTATCTGGCTTTACATGTGAATCTTCATATTCTTCTGATGAGTCATTTGACTCCAATTATAAATTGTTCAAAATCATAATGGTGAAGTATTTGCTAGATATGTTGGCACTAACTGCAGGAACGGTCCTCCTATGAAGAAAATATGGGTTCCCAAAAGGTTCCTTGAAAGTCTTCAGGTGAATGTCATCATGACACCACCTGTGAAGAATAGGAACCCCAGATCAAATTCTTCATATGGACCAAAGTCTTCATATGGATCCAAGTCCTCATACGGACCAAATTCCTCACATGGATCAAATTCCTCAAAAGGATCAAAGTCATCATATGAACATCATCGTGCTAACACCTTTGTTTCACAGGGAAAGACTAAGGGTTATGGATATGTGCATTATTCCTCAAATCATTATGTTCATAAATCCTCGAAGAATTTCTCTGCTTACTCATATGCTTACCCTAACCCCTCTTATGTGAAACAAAGTGGATTGGCATCTATGCCACCTTTCTCTTATGGAGCTCGCAGAATGATGAATTCTTTACCACCCCTTCAGGTGTGGGCGGTGAAGAAAAAAAAACTAATCTCTTATGCAGGGTCAGGTCTCCAAACGAACCTAAACGTCTGAAGAATTTGCTGGAGACCTGAATATACTTGAAAGGACGCAAGCTAATCATGAAGAAATGAATTTTCATTTCTCACGTCCTCATACTACTTTACCTGTTCTATCGCTTGATGAAATTGATCTGATGAATTTGATATCACATTCTTCACTGATGAAGTATATGAGTTCGTAAGCTGCACTAATTCATCTGCAGGATGATCAACCCAAAACCACTGAGTGGGTCCTCGACAGTGGATGTACAAATCACATGACTGGTGATAGGAGCTTATTGATGGACACTGCTTTATCTCCATCGCATCTGAAGCATATCACCTACGCCGACAAAGGCAAAAGCAAGGTATTGGGTCTAGGTAAGGTTGCAATCTCAAAGGATCGACACATGGACAAAGTCATGCTTGTCGAGTCCTTAGGATTCAACCTCATGTCTGTCTCAATGCTTTGTGATCTTGATATGGTTGTTGTCTTTGGCAAGTATCGTTGTGTTCTGATCATGGAAGCTGAAAATTCAAACGTCTTCGAAGGCTTTAGGAGAGGAGATTTGTATATTGTTGATTTCTCTACAGGACCACAACCTACCACATGTCTACTTGCAAAAGCTTCAGAAGGCTGGCTATGGCATCAATGACTTGGTCATTCTGGCATGAGGAACTTGCACACGCTCGCAAAGAAGAAGCATGTCATGGGTATCGAGGCTGTCAAATTCCTCAAGGACCATTCGTGTGGAGCTTCTGAAGCCGGAAAGATGACCAAGGCCAAACATCCCTCAGAGACCATCATGACTACCACTCGTCAATTTGAATTGCTTCACGTGGATCTCTTTGGCCCTACTCATTATGCCACATTTACCAATGCCGCATCTTTATATGGCTTTGTCATTGTTGATGACTATTCTCGTTATACATGGGTGCATATCTGTAACACCCTCGATGCGGCTATATCTCCCACGTGTCGGAGCACGACTAAGAGGCATAACCGCATTGAAGGCAATGTCGTAAGAGGGGTAATCTTTACACATCCCATGTACTGAACAAGAAAGAGGTACAAAGTTGGCTTACAATCGCCACGTCAACAATACATGAATAAAGCATTACATCATCCAGATACAACCAAGGTCCGACTACGGAACCAAAATAAAAGAAGGCTACCACTAATGCTACAGATCCCCGATCGCCCCAACTGTGCTCCACTACTGATCAACTGAAACGAAACAACACAACGGACATGATCTTCATCAAGCTCCTCCATGAGCTTGGTTGTGTCACCTGCATGGTATCATCGGCACCTGCAACTGGGTTTTGGAAGTAATCTGTGAGTCACGGGGACTCAGCAATCTCACACCCTCGCGATCAAGACTATTTAAGCTTATGGGTAGGGAAAAGGTATGAGGTGGAGTTGCAGCAAGCACTAGCATAAATGGTGGCTAACATACGCAAACGAGAGCGAGAGGAGAAGGCAAAGCACGTTCGAGAATCTAAGATCAAGAAGTGATCCTGAAACTACTTACGTTCAAGCATAACTCCAACACCATGTTCACTTCCCGGACTCCGCTGAGAAGAGACCATCACGACTACACACGCGGTTGATGCATTTTAAATTAAGTTAAGTGTCAAGTTTTCTACAACCGGACATGAACAAATTCCCATCTGCCCATAACCGTGGGCACGGATTTCAAAAGTTCAAAACCCTGCAGGGGTGTCCCAACTTAGCCCATCACAAGCTCTCACGGTCAATGAAGGATATTCCTTCTCCCAGGAAGACCCGATCAGGCTCGGAATCCCGGTTACAAGACATTTCGACAATGGTAAAACAAGAACAGCAAAGCCACCCGAATGTGCCGACAAATCCCGATAGGAGTTGCACATATCTCGTTCTCAGGGCACACCGGATAAGCAATCTGTACAACTAAAACCAGCCCTCGAGTTTCCTCGAGGTGGCGCTTCAAGGGGCTCTAGTTTGGACCAACACTCAGAGGGGCACTGGCCTGGGGGTTTAAAATAAAGATGACCCTTGAGTCTGCAGAACCCAAGGGAAAAAGGCTTAGGTGGCAAATAGTAAAACCAAGGTTGGGCCTTGCTGGAGGAGTTTTATTCAAGGCGAAATGTCAAGGGGTTCCCATTATAACCCAACCGCGTAAGGAGCGCAAAATCAAGGAACATAACACCGGTATGACGGAAACTAGGGCGGCAAGACTGGAACAAAACACCAGGCATAAGGCCGAGCCTTCCACCCTTTACCAACTATATAGATGCATTAATTAAATAAGAGATATTGTGATATCCCAACAATAATCATGTTCCAACAAGGAACCAACTCCAATCTTCACCTGCAACTAGCAACGCTACAAGAGGGGCTGAGCAAAGCGGTAACATAGCCAAACAATGGTTTGCTAGGACAAGGTGGGTTAGAGGTTTGACATGGCAATATGGGAGGCATGATAAATCATGTGGTAGGTATTGTGGCATAGGCATAGCAAAAGAGCGAGCAACTAGCAAGCAAAGATAGAAGTGATTTCGAGGGTATGGTCATCTTGCCTGAGATCCCGCAAGGAAGAAGAATGAGTCCATGAAGAAGGGAAACAGACGAAGTCGAACGAATCCTCACAAACGTGACGTTATCGGAACTAACCCGAAGAAGCACACCGGAAAGAAGCAAACAACATAGTAAACAACCATCACATAATCATGGCATGATGCACAACAAGTATGATGCATGTCCGGTTTAATGAGGCATGGCATGGCAAAGTGCACAAGCAATTCTACAAATTAAGTGGAGCTCAATATGCAACTCCGTTGCATATTGGCGAAACACCACATGACTTATTTAGTTCTCTCTCGTTTAGGTACTCAACAATATTAAATGTTGTTAAACATGGCAAGAGGAGAAGCATAATAAAACTACCTAACTAGGCAAGTTTAAAAGAGGCCGGAAACAACAAACAACGATTCCGGTAAATCCTCATATGCATTTAGCAATTTAATGCAAACAACAATTTTAACCATCTAAATGTTATTATCATGATGCAGATGACATATTCATGTTTATGCAATTTTTATTAAAAGTTGACAAGAGCATTATGAAGCATTTGTCACCATGGTGGAAAGAAAAGGAGGTGCCACATCAACGATAACGAAAACGGTGCCACGGCAACGTTCCGGTTCCGGTAACTCGATTGAGATACCAATGCAAAGGAGAAGCGTGCGGATGCGTGCAAAAGATGGTGGGGCGCTCCCGGATTCCGGGTGTCCCACGAGTTGGCGACAAGGAAACGAGTGACAATTTGGACACGGTGCAAACACGAGCATCTCAAACATCGCAAGCATTCGTTCACGGACGTCGTCTCGGGGTTATACCTTCGAAGCGTGCATTTCGAAGCGGATCGGTTCGTAGAGGAAGTAGTCGTTCACGACCCTCGTGGAAGTAGCGGTACATGTTCGGGAAGCGGTAGAGGTACGAGTCTTCGACAACGATCACCGTACACGTTCCGACGTCGTCGGAAGAGGTTCTCGCAATCTCGGCGACAGTAGTGGAACACGTTTTCGTAGGGGTTCAAGTCATCTTTAGCGGTACTTGATGAATCCCGAAACGGTTTTAGGCGTCTTCGCGCGTAGGGGTACTTGGCGTTTCCGCGTCGTCGGTCTTGCCGGTCCCGGACTCAGCAACATAGTCCAACAAGAGCGTCATCGGACTTGTCGAATTCAAAGTCTTCAGGGGTCGTCGCGTTACTTGGCCCTTGCGGTATTGATAGCTCGAAGGGGTACTTGGCGGGTCCGAGGTCTTCGGCCGTAGTTGTACTTGATGATACGGGTAGTCGAACTTGACAAAAAACGGGTCTCCTCGGGGACTTGATGCATCCGAATTCTCCGGGTTTGTAGTAGTACTTGGTGTTCGGAGTCCGGGTCTTGCAGGTGGTGTACTTGGTGCTTGCGGTTCCGATCCGGGGGTGCATGCGTCCACGGTAACACTGCATGCTGCAAAGAGGCGACGACTTGGGCGGTTCTGGCCAAGGACTCGGGCAGCAAGTGTATGAGCTCAATGGAGCTTGGCTGCTGCTAGTTTCCTTCATTAGGTGACAGAACGAAGGCGCAGCGTCACTGGACGGTGAAGCAGTAGCTACAGCGAGGCTGTGGTGCCGTGGTGAGCTCGCAGGCAAGAACGACGACGAGCTTGGCGCGCTGAAGGTGGGGACACGGACGAAGAAGACGGGGCGCGGGGTCACAGGACTGGCGATCTCCAACAGCGGCGGCCTCGTCCTATGATGCCTGGCGACAGATGCGGGGTGGAACGGGCAAGAGCACGGAGGGTCCTGGTGCTGGAGCTCAGCGGCAGCGGCCATCGCGGGAGACGGGGAGGAGGCGAGATGGCGCGCGGCGGCCTGGCTACCATCGAGGAGACGGGCGGCAGCTTCAATGGCCGGCCGGCGAGGCCATGGCCTTGGTGCAGAGGAGCCCTGGGGATCGGCGTGAGGGAGGAGCAGGGGTTAGGGAAAAGGATATGCGCGAGGAAGGATCGAGCGGGCTCGCGGTGGAGGCGACGAGGGGATCGGGCGTCGAGGGGAGCTCCTCTCCCTGTCCCGATGCGCGCATGGTGAGAGTGGCGGCGGGAGGAGGAATGAGGAGGAGGGGTCGAGGGGAGATGAGGATCGGTGCCTAGGGTGCGGCCGGGCTAGGTTTAGGATGGGAGATCAGTTGGGCCGGTGCGGGAGGCCCAGTTGGGCTGGACTGGTGGGAGTTTTAAGAGGCCAGCAGTGCAGGCTGCCTCTCTCCCTATCTCTAATTTGCTTTAATAGGAAAACAAATAGAGAGAAGAAAAAAATAAAGAGAGGGTTAGGGAAAGAATATTTCAGAAAATAAAATATTCTTGGAGCGTCGGAACTGTGCACAAATATAATAAAATGGTTTGCCAATATTTTAGAGATAGAAAAATAATTCAAGTTTGAATTAGATTCAAACTTGAGCCATTTTTGAATCCAACCAAAACAAGTCCAAAGGATCTTAAAATTGGAGGAGGTGGTCCTGGCACGGTCTAGAATTTATAGGAAAAGAATGGACATTAATAGAGATGGGGGAAATGGGACTAGCAAAAGACAGGAAATAGAAGGAAAGGAGAAGGAGATGATGCATGGGACGAAGGCATGGGGAAATATTTTGCAAGTGTGTCAAGGTAATTCCACATAATTGGAATATTTACTATAGCTCTCTAAATATCAAGAGGATAAGTTGTCAAGAGAATCATCATGTGAATTCCCTCGATTTAAATGGATCAAAGATCCATGCCATTTGTTTAGTTGAGTTAAGAAAAAAATAAATGACATGATGGCATGATGACATGATGCAATGCACATGATGCAATGATGAATGCAATGAACCAAACAAATCATACGACGAAACCCGGAAACCATGGAGGGCATCTGAATCTCCGGTCTTGGGGCGTTACAACACTCCACCACTACGAGAGGATCTCGTCCCGAGATCTAGGATGGCACCGGAGGGAAAACGGAAGAGGAAGACGAGAGGTAAAACTAAGTTGCTTCTTTGACAAATGAGTGAAACCAAAGAACCTTGAGAGGTTGAACAACTTCAAGAAAAGAATACAATAGTGGTGAACAAAGTTGAAAACACTCCGTTAGAAAAGAGAAACAAGGAAGAACAAATTCGGGCAGCACTCCGGTTGAAAAGTGATATGAAACTTGATAAGATGAAAAGAACTTGAGCAGAGGGCACAACACTCTGGTTAAATGGATAAGCAAAGGAAAGAACATGATCTTGACAAAACAAGATGATGGGTCGACGCGAGCAACATCACAATGCCTCTGGAACAAAATATAGAACAGACTGAAAGTAACAAAGAAGAAAACAACATCTTCTACGTCGAATGAATTTGAAAGCGTCCTTAGAAAGAAGGATTGAATGGAGTTGTTGAAAATTAAATAACAAAAGAATAAGGCTGTTGTGGGCTTATGGAAAACATCTCGAAAACTTGAGGTGAAATTCTACCATTGACGGAAACAATAGATTGAATTGACATCAACAAGGAGATGAGAAGCTTATTCACCGGGAGGATAAATGAAGAACTTGGGTCATTTATAAGCACCATAATTAGCAACAATCCTTAGGGAAAGTTTTAGGTGAAGTATAACCCAAGATAATTTCAATGAAGAGATTGATGGTTTGAAAAGATGTCTTGAGCGAAGAGAAAATGATGGATTTAGATATGTCACTCTTGAAAAACTTGTGATCCATGAAACACGAAGGGAAATTATCAATAATGACATAACACCACCTCAAAAGATGAGATATGAAAGAATTGCACTTCGAAATGCAAGATGAAGAAAACTTGATCTCCTCTGAAAAGAATCTCGATGAACACTTCGAGAAGGAATTAAATCCTTGATGAACCATCAAGTAGAGCCTTTGTGAGAACTCCGGTAATAAAAGGATGATAGAAAGAAATAGAAGTTGAAAACACAAGGTGAATCCTTGCAATGATTTAGATGAATCTCCGTGGTGATATAATAGCGAGAGCTTGGAACTCTTGGAAAAGAAAAGATAAAGCCTCTCGAACCGAGAATGTGATATGATGAACCTCCAGAATACGGAATTAATCATTTGGATGAAACAAGAATAAGAATTACATTATGCTTATCCTTCATCAATTTAAATAGATGACAAGCAACGAATTTGGCATGCTACTTATTCTCATAGAAAGGATTAAGATAGATATAGCATCAAACTTAAGACGGTCTTCAACGATCCACCGGTAGGATTGAAAAAAATGAATACATTGATATGATAACGAAGGAAGAAGAATCTTGAACGAACCACCGGTAAGAATTGAAAATGAACAAAGAAAAGATAAGGAAAACACCGGGAAGAATTATAAAAGAACGAAGAAACTTGAGCGATTATAAATACATGAGAACGAAGAGATCATGAACTGATTAGAGGATATTTGAGTGATGCACTGGTATGATTTAGAGAACGAGAGTTGAAAGCTGGAAAGAATAATTCTGAGAAGATGGGCTTCGAAGAATCAAATTGAAAAAATCTTGAATTGCTCCGGAAGGGTGAAAAGAATTCTCACAATTGAAAACAATTATGATAGGATGGCATAAAGCTAGCACCAAGAATCTTCAAGAGAACGGATAAGGATTTAAGAGGAACTCTTGTTCGGTCTTCACTAACGCGAGAATGACGACGAGAAACACCATCATGATTTGTTGAGACACCCCGGAATGAAAATTAGAAAGGTTGAGCCAACGGTGAAAAGAATATGAAAGATCTTGGAAAAACCATCTGACTGATGATAATTCATTCTTACGTCAAACTTTGAAAAAGAATTGAGAATAACTTTGGGAAAATAAGAAGAGTTAGGTAAGATCCTGGAAAAAGACCTATGGGTTAGGGCCCACTCAAAAGAAACATCGTTGAACGATTGCTTGAAAAGAGAGATTGCACCATTTAAATTAAATGGCTTGAATGGGATAATAAC
The DNA here is from genome assembly GCA_034509565.1 of Triticum monococcum. Taxonomy (NCBI): domain Eukaryota; kingdom Viridiplantae; phylum Streptophyta; class Magnoliopsida; order Poales; family Poaceae; genus Triticum; species Triticum monococcum. The sequence goes on along the minus strand of CM067845.1, from coordinate 354,507,728 downwards.
CTCGAAATAGGTTGAACGGATCTTGAATGACAAGAAGAGCCTTCTGAGATATCTTCAGCACTCCGGAACAAATGAATAGCGAGAGGGGAATGATTATGAGGTGCACCAGTATGGGAAAACATTGGGCAAAAGAAAGGACTATGCTCAAAACCAAAGCTTGAATTTAATCCACCGAAGAAGAAAAGAGCAGGAAGAATAATAAACTTGTGGAGTATCTTCATGAGAACCACCGGGTAAGAACATTGATTGAGAAGGATGAAGAGACTTCACATCCATAAGATGGATACTTGATAAAGAAATCCGATTCCTTGAAGAAAACAAGGGAGGGAGGGAGGGAAAACAAAGACAACTTGGAGACGGATGAAACAAACACCGTTGGCGAAAACTGAGTTGATCTTGCGGATGTTGAAATGATAGGATCCACTTGAAGAGTAACACGCCAGTTGAAAAGGATTGACATGACAATCTTGATCATCATGAAGAATTGGTATTCACATCGGAGTACGAGAACACCATTTGGGAAAGGTATGGAATCAACATTTGACTTCGAAGCAACTTGAATACCACAACTGAAAACAAAACAAAGGATTGGCTTACAGAATAAGCCAGAACAAACATATGATAGATATTTCGTCCGAAGTTTTTGTGGTGGGGCCCACACGGGCTCGATCGTACAGCACCATCATGTACAAGGCAGTGCACATGACATACGAAGTGTCCCCGAGTCAGCATAGCCAAGGACTCTTTATGATACAACGAGACCACTGTAAAACCAACCGTGGATAGGTGGACCACTAGACGTTGAACCCCAATTTCATATCATACATCTGTGAGAAAGATATCCCATGAGCTACTTGAATCCCCACTTATAAACTCCCGAAACTTTCTGGTTATGCAATCAGGTGATGGGGATATAGGGGAAGCATAATATCTCACCCAAACTAAAAATACCTACATCCAGCTGTACCCATCCTTCAACACATAACCAAGAAACCTTCGGAAATCATTTACCTCAACCTTCGAAAAGCATCTGTTATATGAGTTATGGCAATACTCCCGAACTCCCGCCCAAGTACTGGGTGGCGTCGAGGTTATCTCACCAACAACTGCATAAAAGAGACTTTCGATGCCGGCGAAACTCAGGTATTCCAGAACTGCAACGACAAAATTGTGACGACAACACCTCGGAGCTCAACTCCCCGGGACACTGCCACAACCCCTAAATGTCAGGAGGCACCAAGAACAATGTTCTCGTCACAAAACCATCGGAACGATTCCAAGATACCTGCGTGATCCTAAAAAAAATTAGTGAAATTTTGAGAAGAGGAGAGTCAAAACTCTACGTCAGGATGCCTCACCAGAGTGATGAAGGGACTGGGGAGTAAAAAAGAATCCTACTCTCCGATATATATATATATATATATATATATATATATATATATATAATCCTAAGAGACTCAAAACATTTTTCTAGACTCAACAATGTCAGCGATTCGATCAAGCAGGGGGCTCCTAAGTCGGGGCTGGCTTTGATACCAACTTGTAACACCCTCGATGCGGCTATATCTCCCACGTGTCAGAGCACGACTTAGAGGCATAACCGCATTGAAGGCAATGTCACAAGAGGGGTAATCTTTACACATCCCATGTACTGAATAAGAAAGAGGTACAGAGTTGGCTTACAATCGCCACTTCACACAATACATGAATAAAGCATTACATCATCCAAATACAACCAAGGTCCAACTATGGAACCAAAATAAAAGAAGACTACCCCTAATGCTCCAGATCCCCGATCGCCCCAACTGGGCTCCACTACTGATCAACTAAAACGAAACAACGCAACGGACACGATCTTCATCAAGCTCCTCCTTGAGCTTGGTTGCGTCACCTACACAGTATCATCGGCACCTGCAACTGGGTTTGGGAAGTAATATGTGAGTCACGGGGACTCAGCAATCTCACACCCTCGCGATCAAGACTCTTTAAGCTTATGGGTAGTGTGGTGGTTTTGTCACGGCAGATGTCCTAGAGAAAGGACTTAGTCGTGGAGCCATCGCAATGGGTTAGCTTGAAGGGGTTAAAGCGGACACAGGGACGCGATAGAGTTTATACTAGTTCGGCCCCTTTGATGAAGTTAAAAGCCTACGTCTAGTTGTGATGGAATTGATGGGGTTTCGATGACTAGGGAGCAAAAAGCTTCGCCTATGTCTCGAGTTGTTGTCTGTTGTCCTTGAACCGCCGCCGGGTCGTCCCCTTATGTACACGGGTGACACCCGTCGGTTCACAGAGTCCCAACACCGGTCGATATTCGTATCCGGGTTGGTCTCTCCTTATTCCTAACTTACAATACAAGTTTACATACAAATTCCGGTTTACAGCTACAAGTCTTGAACCGGCTATGGGCCTTAGGCCCTCATCTGCCTTCTTGGGCTTTATCACTTATGGAACTACTGATGAAGTTGACCCTGCCCAGATAGACCGGTTTACGCCCAGCTGTAATATCCCCAACATTAGGCCCCAGATTGATTTGAACGGGTTCATGTCAATCCTTTAACAAAAACTTCATCTTCAACGTCTTCTCATAAATTGGTAAACCGCCATGATGTCATCTTCTCTGATTATTGTAAACCGGAGTGATGTCACCTGTCATAACGAAGATATCCATTATGCTTCTTTGTTTAATATATCTACGGAAATCGAGGCGACAGATCCGTTTCGTGGCCCCTTGATTGTCGCGCCTGACACATGTCTTTTTGCCTTATAAATAGGACCGAAGGGTCATTTCCTTTCTCTTTCCCTTCTTCACCTTCTGCTTCGTCTTCCTCGCATCGCCCGGCTTCAGAGCTCCTGCGCCACCGTTGACCTCTGCCTCAACCTTGGCCGCTGCATCAACCTGGGTGCATGCAATGCCCCGAGACCGATGTGCCAGGTGTCGTCCAGTTATTCGCTATTGTTGTCTTGTCATTGCTTGCGTGTCATGCATTGCATATCATGTCATCATGTGCATTTCATTCGCATACATGTTTGTCTCATACATCCGAGCATTTTCCCCGTTGTCCGTTTTCCAATCCGGCGCTTCATTCTCCTTCGGTGGTCATTTCTACCTTTCTTTCGTGTGTGGGGATTAAACATTTCCGAATTGGACCGAGACTTGCCATGCGGCCTTGGTTTACTACCGGTAGACCGCCTGTCAAGTTTCGTACCATTTGGACTTCGTTTGATACTCCAACGGTTAACCGAGGGACCGAAAAGGCCTCGTGTGTGTTGCAGCCCAACACCCCTCCAATTTGGCCCAAAACCCACCAAACTCTGCTCCATCACCTAGAGCGTTCGATCACGATCGCGTGGCTGAAAACCGCACCTCATTTGGACTCTCCTAGCTCCCTCTACCTATAAATATGTGTCTCCCTCCGAAATTCTCGCGTAGATGAAACCCTAGCCCCGCTCCTCGCGCCGCCGGACAAACTTCCCACCACCAGCCGGACATGTTCGCCGCCCGCTGCCACCTCGCTCCAGCCAATGGCGAGCCGCCACCTCAGCATCTCCACTGCCGCACGCAATCTGCCGCCGCCACGTCACCTCACCCTGCCTTCCTCTCTCTCCTCAGCCGCCGCCTCCACCGCGCGGCCCGCGGGACCCAGATCGGGCCCGCGCGAGCACGCACCACCGCCGTCGTCAGCCCGCGTCACGGCCGAGTCCTTCGCCGCCCAACTGCCCGTAGGCCTCGGCGCTGGCCACCGCCACCTCGCTGGCGCGGCTCCCCTCGCCCGCCACCATGACCTCGCCCCGACCGCCGCCTTCGACCCACCGCATCCCGCGCTTGACGCCGGCAGCACCCGCCGCCACCGGACTTCGCCGGCCGGCCGCGCCATCCCGGAGGTCTCCCGCCGGCGACCCCGCACCTCACATCGACCCCGACGCCCCAAGCTCCTTGAGCCGGCCACCTTCTTCCCCGTCTCCGGCGGGATCCGCGAAGCGGGATCAAATCTTCACCATCCAAACACCTCGCCTCAGATCTGCACCGCTCCGTCCCGCGTTGACTTTTCGCGGAGGTATATTTTCTCTAAGTCCCAGGAATTCCAGATCCATGTTGCCATGTTCGAGGCCTCGTAACTTTGCATCCGTAGATCCGAATCATGCATATAGCATATCAAAATGTTCGTCTCGGTGAGTACATCATTTCATTCCATTGCATAATTTTCATTTGAGTTCATCTTGATGACCAAAATGCTGTTAGAAGGAGGCTTCATGAGTTAATTGTCAGATCTGTTAGTTCATCTTAGACTTTTGTCATTTTTGCCATGATTGTTGTGTGCATGATATGCCTGTGAGTCCTTCATATGTTTTGTTAAGCATCTTGTTATCTTTCCAGAGGTGCAACCCATACATTTTTAGGATGTGTGTGGTGACTTGTGCAAGCTTGCAAAGTGAGGCACCCGGTAAATCTGTTTTCAGTGGCTTAGTAGTTTTCACTAAGTCTGGGATTGTTTAGTTCATGATGCCATATGTTCATGCTATTTCCTAGTGATCCGTGCCTCTTTTGAGGATGATCAATAAAGGAGTTTTGTTAATCTTGTTATGCTCTATCCATCCATGTCTTTGTTTGCATATGTGGAACACCCTAGCTTGAGTCAATCGAGCTCTACTTTTGCTTCGTTGTGAATCTGGGCAGATCGTCAACTTGTTTGCGATTTTGCCGATGTTATTGTAGTTGATCCTTGCATGCTATGCCATTGTTCTTGCCATGTCTAGCTAGCATTTTGTGCCTTCTTAATGGATGTATGCTTGCCTTGCCATGACTTGCACCGTAGTGAGTGCATCGAGCTTGTTTACATGCCTTCGTGAGTTATGTTCAGCATGTCTCAGTTTTCACTAAGTATGAAAACTGATTGTGTTTTAGCTATGTTCGTGTGCTTGTTAGTATATTTTGTGACCCCTTTTGGCCCCAGGTCACTTAGGGACTTTTGATAAGCTTGTTGAGTAGCTCCATGCCATGTATTTCTTTGTCATGTTCAGATCCTGTAGCATGTTGTTTTGCTGCTCCAAAGAGGGCTTCATGATCTGAAATTCCAGACAAGTGTTAATTTCACTAAGTCCGAAATCTGTTTTGCATTTGCGTTTTTGCCATGCCTGTTTGAACCTCATAATGGATGAATTGGTCGTATCTCAGTGCTAGTATTTTGTTAAACATCTTGAATGTTTCCCTTCCATGTATTTTGTTGCCATGTTTGAGTGTTGTAGCATGTTCATCTCATTGCATTTAGATGCGTACTTGCTGTAAATCGCAGACCGGTGTCATTCTTAAAACGCTTGCCATTTCCAAACCGTAACTCCGATTCCGGCATTCCTTATATCGTTTTCAAGTGATTTCATCCCATCTTTCCAGTGGCACACTTAGATTTCCAAGTTGAGGCCAGGTTCATGCATTTCCTGTCACTTCATGCATATGCATCGCATACCGCATCTCGCTTATCATACCATGTTCATGTGTGGATTGTTTACTTTGTTGTGTGCTTCTTTTCCGGTGTTGCTTCTTCAGGTTGGTTCCGATATCGTCACGTTTGTGAGGACCCGTTCGTCTACGTCCGTTTGTCTTCTTCATGGACTCGTTCTTCTTCCTTGCGGGATTTCAGGCAAGATGACCATACCCTCGAAATCACTTCTATCTTTGCTTGCTTAGATGCTCGCTCTTTTGCTATGCCTATGCTGCGATACCTACCACTTGCTTTTCATGCCTCCCATATTGTTGAACCAAGCCTCTAACCCACCTTGTCCTAGCAAACCGTTGATTGGCTGTGTTACCGCTTTGCTCAGCCCCTCTTATAGCGTTGTTAGTTGCAGGTGAAGATTGGAGACCGTTCCTTGCTGGAACTTTTATTTACTTGTTGGGATATCATTATATTGCCATGTTATCTTAATGCATCTATATACTTGGTAAAGGGTGGAAGGCTCGGCCTTATGCCTAGTGTTTTGTTCCACTCTTGCCGCCCTAGTTTCCGTCATATCGGTGTTATGTTCCCGGATTTTGCGTCCCTTACGCGGTTGGGTTATAATGGGAACCCCTTGACAGTTCGCCTTGAATAAAACTCCTCCAGCAAGGCCCAACCTTGGTTTTACCATTTGCCACCTAGCCTTTTTTCCCTTGGGTTAGGCCAGCCCAAGGGTCATCTTATTTTAACCCCCCCGGGCTAGTGCTTGTCTAAGTGTTGGTCCAACCCAGAGCACCGTGCAGGGCCATCCCTTGGCAACTTGGGTTACGTCGGCTCCTGTACGCTTAGCTTATCCGGTGTGTCCTGAGAACGAGATATGTGCAGCTCCTATCGGGATGTCGGCGCATCGGGTGGTCTTGCTGGACTTGTTTTACCATTGTCGAGGATGTCTTGGAGTACCGGGATACCGAGTATGACCGGAATGTCTCGGGAGGAGGTCTATTCCTTCGTTGACCGTGAGAGCTTGTGATGGGCTAAGTTGGGACACCCCTGCAGGGATTTGAACTTTCGAAAGCCGTGCCCGCGGTTATGGGAAGATGGGAATTTGTTAACGTCCCGTTGTAGAAAACCTGAAGTTGACCTTAATTAAAATGAATCAACTGCGTGCGTAACCGTGATGGTCTCTTTCCGGCGGAGTCCGGGAAGTGAACACGGTTGTTGGAGTTATGCTTGACATAGGTTGTTTTAGGATCACTTCTTGATCATACTTTTATCGACCGTGCTTTGCCTTCTCTTCTCGCTCTCATTTGCGTATGTTAGCCACCATATATGCTAGTCACTTGCTGCAGCTCCACCTCATACCTTACTTTACCCATAAGCTTAAATAGTCTTGATCGCGAGGGTGCGAGATTGCTGAGTCCCCGTGGCTCACAGATACTTCCAAAACCAGTTTGCAGGTGCCGATGAGTCTGTGCAGATGATGCAACCAAGCTCAGGAGGAGCTCGATGAAGATATTGTCCTTTATGTTGTTTCGTTCTAGTTGATCAGTAGTGGAGCCCAGTTGGGGTCGATCAGGGACCTTTGTCGCATTTGGGGTTCTTCTTTTATTTTGGTTCCGTAGTCGGACCATGAGTGTATTTGGGTGATGTAATGCTTTATTCATGTATTTGTGTGAAGTGGTGATTGTAAGCCAACTATGTATCTTTTTCCCCTATTGTATTACTTGGGTTGTGTGAAGATTACCTCACTTGCGACATATGCCTTCAATGCGATTATGCCTCTAAGTCGTGCCTCGACACGTGGGAGATATAGTCGCATCGAGGGTGTTACATCACACCAGAGCATCGCGGCAACCTTAGTCTTCCTCAGCTCCCGTAAACCTTCTACCCTTTCCCCCACAGATCTTTTTTAGGGTTTCACAGTTCTTCAGTATTCATCGTCTGCCTCTTGCTCATACGATAGATCTTTAGATGAATCCGCAAATCTTTATTCTATGCAATGATAGTTGTTTGACCTTCGCCTTCACTTATGCATCTCAAAACCATAGATCTATATGAACGTTTTGCTCATTGGTTCGGTACTGCTCCTTTTGAACCTCTAAGTATTCATCTCTTTTCTGAACTTGCTTCAGATCCAATGCTGTAAAGAAATCTTGTGAAACCTGTTTCTGCGTACTTGTCCATCCACAATCTCAGCTGTTTCAATGCTTAGATCAGGTGGTTTAACCTTATAGAATTTTTTTCCAAACCAGTATATACCATTAGTCCCCTTGTTGAACCGCCAGATGTTTGTTGCTTCATAAAACTCCGGTTCAGATAGTTCTGTCTCTGGTTTAACAGTGCACATACCAATGTACCTTGATCAAATGCATTTTTGAACCGGGGTCTTCTACCTTGTAGATTCCATCATGGCCAAGCAAGTATATGAGTGCAATTGGGTTCCTTCTCGCGTCACAGAGGCTCAACTGGACGATTTAGTCCTGATTGGCGCTTTAGGCAGCAAAGATACCATCCATTGGAGGGCTCCTAGCAAAGAATGCCCTCCCACACCTCGAGAAGGAGAGGTTGTTGTTTTCGTAGATCACTTAGCCCAGGGCTATAAGCCGCCCGGTTCTAAATTTTACCGGGATGTTTTAGCCGATTTCCAGCTCCATCCACAAGATACTGGCCCCAACTCTATTACAAATATGTGTCACTTCCAAGTGCTCTGTGAAGCGTTCTTTCAAGAGGAGCCCACAGTGGAATTGTTCAGAGACCTTTTCTATCTAAACCGCCGTACTGAGTTTACTGATGGCTCCAATACGGAGTTGGGTGGCGTGGCGATTCAGAAAAGGAAAGAGGTCACATACCCTCATGCCAAACTGCACAGCCACCCCAAAGAATGGAATCAGACATGGTTCTACTGCAAAGACACTTCCCCTGCTGGTGAGAATCCCTTGCCTGGCTTTTGTCCGGAGCGGCTTAGCAATACACACCCTTTTCCACAAAGATTGACTGCCCAGGAGAGAAGCAAGTATGCTCCTCAACTGTCAAAGCTCAGAGCCTTTATGGCCAACGGTTTAACAGGGGTTGATCTCGCTCGCTGTTGGATATCATGGAGCATACTGCCCCTTAGTCAGCGCTCCGGTTTGATGTGCGAGTATACTGGCAGTGTTGATGAACCACTGCGACATTCCAAAATCCAGCTCACCGATGAAGAAATCACAGAGGTTGTGAATAAGATGCAGAATGAACCGGAACATGTCTGTGCTAGAAATGGCATGCTTCCCTTCTGTGCCACCAACAAACCGCCAGCTGTAAGACTTTGATTTGTCTTTTTGCTGAATCTGTTATTGATATATCTGGTTTTTGTTTAATATCATTGTTTGTGTAATCAAGGCAATGATCCGTTTTGGAGCAAGAAACTGCCGCAGGAGAAACCAGAAAAACCAGACAAACCGGAAAGAGCAACTCGGCAAAAGACTAAAGCTGTGAAGAAGACTGCCCACAGAAAGAGAACCACTACATCTTCTAAGCCGGCCCCTGATGATGATGTGGACAATCCGTACCTTGAGGTAGAGCTTGACTCACATGGTTTATTTTTCATGCGTCTTATTGATGATGATATTTGTCAGGATGATGCCGAAGCCAGCCACGCGGATGCTGCAGAGGTAATTATTCTCTCTTCCGATTCAGAACCTTTGCCTTCACAAAAAATCTGCCAGGCAAACCGGAAAGTTAATTTTTCTCATCCTCTTGCTTATTTGGATCCTAAATTTCTTATGAAGACCCAACAACACGAAGCTCGTCGCACAACCCAGCACAGCGGCCAGGTAGTTGCCTCCGCCGGTTTACCGAACAGTCCGGTTCGGAAACGGTGTTCAGAGGTCTCTAATTTGCTTGTCAGTGCTTGTCCTAAAGCGGGCTGCTTTCGTCAACCTCTTAATCCGTCTGACTCCGATTACCAGGTTACTTCCCACTCATCTTCTGGCGAGTCATCGGCTACTCAGCTGGCACCACTCAAAATGGTGCTTGGGTAAGCTATACTTATTATGATATTTGCAGTACATTGCCTTAGAACATATGCTGTATTTGATTTTGTTATTCTTCTCAGGGCCAAACCTAGGCCAAGCAAGAAGGCCCGCCTGGACAAAGCGGCCGAAGAAGATGCCGTTCTTGAGCTAGGCAAGTCACCCGATCTTGAAGCGGCTATTCCTGAGGATATATCCAACGATCCACCGCAGCAAGACGACGATCTTATTGCTGAAGAGAGACCTACTGATGCCTCAGGTCCTATCAATGAGACCACAGGTTCCATCTGGATTGAAAGCTCCACCGGTCCAGCAAAACCTACTGACAAGCCAATAGCCCCAGTGCAAACCAGCGGTACCCAGGATAATGAGGTTGTCATTACTGGCACTGGCCATACTGAGCCAAGCAATCATGTCGCTTTGTCCAAACATTCTGCCAAGGAAGAATTTGTTGCCTTTGGCAAAGGCAAGTGGAACGCTGATCTGACAACTTACGCTGCTCTGAACGCCCAAGATATCCATTCTGGCTACCTGAACCGGTTGTATACCAGTCGCGACTATGAAGCCGGTCTGGTTAATATGATGAAAGATAAATATGAGGTAACTTCCACATGCTCCTTCCTGCTCGTATACTTCAATTCTTGCTGACTCTCCTAGCCCCCAAGGGCCGGTTTGTAATCTTCTTTCAAACCGGGACTTACTAATGTAAATCTTGATGCTTTGAAATTCGCTGATGTAGCCCCCAAGGGCCGGTTCAACTTAGCGTAGTTAAACCGGTACTTTAAGTAATTGAAATCACCGCATCAGAATATGTATGAGCGAATAGCCATTAGCCCCCAAGTGCCAAGTTGAATACTTGTATTGATCTTGGGACTTTGTAAGCAATTGAAAGATGAAGATCGAATATGCATTAGCCCCCAAGTGCCAAGTGCATAACTTGTTATGTGGTTGGTACTTCAATCCTTGTACCGTTTTGTTGAAGCATATAACTGTCTGCATGCAGGCTAAGCTGAAGACGAAAGAAAACCAAATCGCCGACCTCCAAGAAAACCTAAAAACCCAACAAGCTGAAACCTCCAAAGCAAAAGAGGAATTAGCCAGCGCTTTAAGCGCCATGGAGCAGCTTAAGGAGAACTTCAAGAAGAAGCAGGCGGATTGGGCCACTGAAAAGTCCACTTTAATCAAACGAGCAAAGGATGCCGAGGCTGCACTAAAACCGGTGGCGGATGAACTGACCAGTATAAAGCGGCACGTGCATACAATGACCACTGCTATCTTTGGTAAGCCAGTTTGACTTCTGAATTGACTCGGCCTTCTTACAGAGCTGCCGGTTTAACCCTTATGATATTTCAGGAACACGCACTGGTCACTTGGGGTCAGATGTGCAGAAAAAATTGAAAGCTGTCTACACGTTGGTCGAACAGTTGTACACTGGTGCACAGCGGATCATCTGTACCGCATCTCACAACAAACCGGCGCCCACTTTGATTCAAGATACTCTGATGAAACTGTCGGTGCTTCTCGCCCGGGTTGAAGAGCTAAAGAAATCTGCTGCTCGAACCGGTGCGATCAATGCCTTAATGCGGGCAAAAGCCTGGGTGCCGGATTTTGATCCTATTGAAGCGGCTCAGGGCTATCCCAGCTTGAAAGAAGACGGGTCAGAGTTTAGTGAAGCGGATCAGCGAGCCATAAACCGGGAGGTGCGTCTGCTAGCTTGTCAATTGGCTGAGGAAGCAGACTTGTCTTGTTATCAAGCCCAATATGACAATCAGAACAAGCGAATAGCTGCCCCAATTCTTGAGTAGGAAAATCTTATCCCTCCAATCCGTAAGCATACTTACGCTCCTGATATTGACCCGTCATTGCTGATCCACGATGAAGCTGTTTTTCAAGCATTAATGGGAATCGACTGGACAACTGTTGATTTCCAGCCACTGGGTAGAGAAACGGAGGCTGAAGCGGCGCAGGATGACCCACAACCATCAGGCCAGGCTGGTGACCAAGCTTGAACCGGAAGCCGGTTTTGAAACTGCCTCTCCTTTGCGAAAAACAATGATATTATTATGGGCACCGTGTTGCCTTGTAATAGGCTACCTGATACTTTTGATGTTGATATGCCTTCGTGCATATTTTGTTTTTCCTGTGGTGATGAACTTTCCAAAGCAACTTCTGCAATAAAAAACTCTTCAAGTGCCACCGCGGTTGTACCGTCCGGCGGAATATGATGTCTGCATATATGAAGTCAAAACATCCAAAAAATTCTTAAGTATATGACCAAATTTTTGTGATACATAATACCTGCCATCGTTGAGCATGAAGTTGGCTTGGCCAATCTTGAAGCGGAGTTTTGCAAACCCACACTGTTGGAGGAGATAATAGCTCATGTATATATATGACGCTGGTTTACCATGTAAACAGTGCCGGGTTACAATAAACACCGTGTTACTCCATAAGAGGATGTTAACAATAAATATCAAACCGGGCAAATAGTCTCTGGATTGATGTGAACTGTGTTCCGTCAATTGATTGGTTAAAAAACTTTGTCGGTTTAAAAAACGCAATAAAAAGCAAACACCCCCTTCAAAGAAAAGTGTAAAGCAAATGCAATGACAAAACCGTTGCAAAAAAAGGTTTATTTGAGCTGATCAGATGGTGTTACCATGGCCAAACACGACCAAGCTCCCGTTAGGTGTAACTATGATTCTAGTCAGCCAGGTCCCCAAATGAAACCATGGCATTTATGCCGATCAAGTGGCATGGTCATGGTTCGGGTTCGACCAAGCCCCCAAGTGATTTTGTGGCCTTAGGCCGATCAAGAGGCATGACTGGTTCAGACATGACCAAGTCCCCAAGTGATCTGGTGGCTCTCACCTATCAAGAGGTATGGTATTGGTTCGGACACGACCAAACCCCCAAGTGATATAACATGATGCTTCAAAAAAGTGAACTCAAGGGGTAAACCGGGGGCCGCTTTAGAGCAACTCCGTGTAACCTCACATGATGTAAAAGAACAGATACCCCGCTTTAGCTGAGGTTCCGGTTTATTATATTTAATCATAATATATGCATTGTTGTAATATGTACATAAGTATAGCCAATGGCTCAGGTGTAGTAAGGCCGAAGATGAGCTATGTTCCACGGCCTGTTGGTCTCCTCCTCTGATGTGCGTGAGTCTTTATGCTCTCGAATATCGATCAGATAGTACGACCCGTTGTGCAGATTCTTGCTGACCATGAAAGGCCCCTCCCAAGGTGGGGATAACTTATGCATATCAGTCTAATCTTGGATGAGCCGAAGCACCAAATATCCTTCCTGAAAGGTTCTGGTTCTGACTTGGCGACTGTGATAACGACGAAGATCCTGCTGGTAAATCGCCGATCGGGCGGCTGCGATGTCACGCTCTTCATCCAACCGGTCCAAAGCATCTTGTCATGCCGTCTCGTTGTCCGCTTCAATATAAGCCATCACACGCGGTGAATCATGTCGGATATCACTGGGGAGAACCGCCTCCGCTCCATAAACCATAAAGAACGGTGTGTATCCTGTTGATCTGTTGGGTGTTGTATTGATGCTCCATAACACAGATGGTAATTCTTCTACCCAACAACCCGACGTTCTCTGCAAAGGAACCATGAGCCGGGGCTTGATGCCTCTCAAGATCTCTTAATTAGCTCTTTCTGCTTGACCACTGGACTGTGGATGTGCCACTGATGAAACGTCGAGCCGGATGTGCTCCCGTTCGCAGAACTCCTTCATAGCACCTTTGGACAAATTGGTACCATTATCTGTGATAATAATGTGCGGAAAGCCAAACCGGAAAATCGCCTTTTTGATGAACTAAACCGCCGTGGCCGCATCACACTTGCTAACAGGTTCTGCCTTCACCCACTTTGTAAACTTGTCAACCGCCACCAGGAGGTGGGTCTTCTTATCTTTGGACCTTTTGGAAGGCCCAACCATATCCAGCCCCCAATTCGCAAACGGCCAAGTAATTGGAATCATTCTCAATTCTTGAGCCGATACATGAGCACGTCTTGAAAACCTTTGGCAACCATCACATCGTCTGACTAGATCCTCCGCATTAGCATGAGCAGTTAACCAATAGAAGCCACGGCGAAACACTTTAGCCACCAGAGACTTTGAACCGGCGTGGTGACCACAATCTCCTTCGTGGATCTCACGCCGAATTTCACGGCCTTCTTTAGGAGACACGCAGCATTGAAAAGCTCTTGACACACTGCAATGATGCAACTCGCCGTTGATAATAGCCATGGACTTGGATCGCCGGATTATTTGCCAGGCCAGAATCTCATCCTCTGGTAACTCGCCCCGGTTCTTGTACGCCAGGTAAGGAAGCGTCCAATCTGGAATAACATGAAGAGCTGCCACCAATTGAGACTCCGGATCAGGAATAGCCAAATCCTCTTCACCAGGGATCTTGACCGACGGGTTGTGCAGCACATCCAGAAAAACATTGGGCGGGACCGGTTTGCGCTGAGAGCCCAGCCAGCTTAAAGCGTCCGCCGCTTCATTCTTCCGCCGGTCCACGTGGTCCACCTAATAGCCTTTGAAATAACCTGCAACAATATCCACCTCACGATGATATGCTGCCATGAGTGGGTCCTTGGAGTCCCAAGTGCCAGACACTTGCTCAGCCACAAGGTCCGAGTCACCGAAGCACTTAACTCGACTTAGATTCATCTCCCTAGCCATCCGGAGACCATGGAGCAAGGCTTAATACTCAGCTGCATTGTTAGTACAAGGGAACATTAAGCGGACAACATAACAAAACTTATCACCTCGTGGGGAAGTTAATACGACTCCAGCCCCCGGGCCTTCCAATTGCCTGGATCCGTCAAAATGGATGGTCCAATACGTGTGATCCGGCTTTTCTTCAGGTGCTTGCATTTCCGTCCAATCATTGATGAAATCAACAAGTGCTTGAGACTTAACCGCTGTCTGAGGCACATACTTCAAACCGTATGGCCCCAGCTCTATAGCCCACTTTGCAATCCGGCCAGTTGCTTCCCGGTTCTGGATGATATCTCCCAAAGGAGCAGAACTGACCACCGTAATTGGGTGCCCTTGGAAGTATTGTTTAAGCTTCCGGCTTGCCATTAAAACTCCATACACCAGCTTCTGCCAATGCGGATACCTTTGCTTGGACTCGATTAGTACCTCGCTGATATAATAGACCGGTCGTTGAACCGGATGCTCCTTGCCTGCCTCCTCTCGCTCCACCATAATAGCCATGCTGACCGCCCGAGCATTAGCAGCAACATATAGCAGTAACAGCTCCTTGTCAATGGGAGCGGCGAGCACAGGCGGATTGGCCAACTGCCGCTTTAAGTCCTCAAATGCCTCATCAGCGGCGGAGCTCCAAACAAACTGATCCGTTTTTTTCAACATCTGATACAAAGGGATTGCCTTCTCACCAAGACGACTGATAAACCGCTTAATGCGGCAACCCGGCCTGCTAGGCGTTGAACATCATTGATACACTTCGGTTTAGCCAGGGAGGTGATGGTCGTGATCTTCTCCGGATTAGCCTCAATTCCCCTGTTGGACACCAGAAAACCCAATAGCTTGCCCGCCGGTACACCAAAGACACACTTGTCTGGATTAAGCATCATCTTGTATGTTCTCAGGTTATCAAAGGTTTCCTTCAAATCACCAATCAGAGTCTCTTTCTCCCTGGACTTAACCACGATATCATCCACGTAAGCATGTACATTACAGCCAATCTGCTTGTGAAGACAATTTTGTACACATCGTTGGTAAGTTGTCTGGGCACTCTTGAGCCCGAAGGGCATAGACACATAGCAGAAGGCTCCAAAGGGAGTTATAAATGATGTCTTCTCCTGGTCCTTAACTGCCATTTTGATCTGATGATAGCCAGAATATGCATCCAAAAAACTTAAATGCTCACAACCCGCCGTAGCATCAATAATTTGATCAATACGGGGGAGGGAAAAAGGATCTGCTGGACAAGCTTTATTAAGATCTATGTAATCCACACACATGCGCCAGGTGTCGTTTTTCTTGAGGACCAGCACCGGATTGGCATGCCACTCAGGGTGAAAAACTTCAACAATAAAGCCAGCTGCTAAGAGCCTGGCTACCTCTTCTCCAATCGCCTTGCGTCTTTCATCCTTAAACCGGCGGAGGAACTGTTTCACCGGTTTATATTTAGGATCCACATTAAGTGTGTGCTCAGCGAGTTGCCTCGGTACACCTGGCATGTCAGAGGGCTTCCATGCAAAAATGTCCCGATTCTCACGGATGAACTCGATGAGCGCGCTTTCCTATTTCGGATCCAAGTTGGCACTAATGTTGAACTGCTTGGACGAATCGCTAGGTACGAAGTCAACAAGCTTAGTTTCTGCTGCCGATTTGAACTTTAGGGCCGGATCATGCTCCGTAGTTGGCTTCTTCAATGGAGCCATGTCCGCCGGATCAACATTGTCTTTATAATACTTCAACTCCTCGGTGGCACAGACCGACTCTGCATAGGCCGCATCTCCTTCCTCACACTCCAAAGCGATTTTGCAGCTTCCGTGAACCGTTATTGTCCCCTTGTGACCCGACATCTTGAGCTGCAAATACACATAACAGGGTCGACGATTAACTTGGCGTAGGCCGGTCGCCCAAACAGGGCGTGATATGGACTTTGGATTTTCACCACTTCAAACGTCAATGTCTCCGACCTGGAATCATGATCATTCCCAAAGGCCACTTCCAGAGCTATCTTACCAACGGGATATGCTGATCTGCCAGGCACTACACCGTGCAATACTGTATTAGACGGTTTGAGATTCTTATCTGTTAGTCCCATACGACGGAAGGTCTCATAGTACATGATGTTAATGCTACTCCCTCCATCCATGAGCACCTTGGTGAACTTGTAACCTCCCACCTGAGGTGCCACCACCAGAGCCAACTGACCCGGATTATCGACCTGGGGAGGGTGATCCTCTCTGCTCCATATGATTGGCTGTTCAGACCAACGTAGATAATGGGGTATGGCCGGTTCAACAGAGTTGACCGCCCGCCTCTGAACCTTCCGGTCTCGCTTGTCCAAGCTAGTGGTGAAGACATGGTACTGCCCATTACTCAACTGCTTTGGATTGCTCTGGTAACCTGACTGTTGCTGCTGTTGCTTGGGACCACCCTGGTTGTTCTGACTATTTTGACCATTACGTCCGCCCGGATTACCATTAAATCCTGAACCGGAACTTCCTCCACCGTAACCCGGCCCGGATCCTGAGCCACCGCCAGATTCGTGATCATACCGGAAATTATTAGAATTCTTGAACTCATGCATAATAAAGCAATCCTTCCAAAGGTGGTTTGCTGGCGCCTCCTTCGTCCCATGTCTTGGACAGGGCTGGCTTAGAAGATAGTTTAGGCGGTCTGGGTTAGGGTTGGGCGCCCCATTACGGTTTTTCGGTCTACCCTTGCGTCGCTGGCCATTGTCCTGTGCGTTGGTATTAGCCACAAAGTCCATGTTACCATCCGCTTTACGCTTGCCTCCACCACCATTGCCTGCCCAGTGATGCTGCTGACCTTTGGAGTTGCTGTTCCTCTTTCCCTTTCCTGTCTTGCCATCATCAGACACGGGGTCCTTGGTACTATCAGAATCAGCATATTTCACCAAAGCGGCCATGAGGGTCCCCATGTCTGTGCAATGACGCTTCATCCGTCCCAACTTCAGCTTCAGGGGCCCAAACCGGCAGTTGCCTTCTAGGGTTAATACTGCGGTGTCAGCGTTGATGCGGTCTGAGGAGTGCAACACTTGTGAAACCCGGCGCACCCAATGAGTCGTTGATTCTCCTTCCTCCTGGACGCATGCAGCTAAGTCCACTATCGACATAGGCTGTTTACAGGTATCCTTGAAATTACTGATAAACCGGGCTCGTAATTGGGCCCATGAACTGATAGAATTAGCCGGCAATCTTTTTAACCAAGTACGGGTCGTTCCTTCAAGCATCATAGTGAAGTATTTCGCACACGCCGCGTCATCCACATCAAGCATCTCCATGGCCATCTCATAGCTCTCCACCCATGTCTCTGGAGGTTGATCCGCCGTGTAATTTGGTACCTTGCGCGGGCCTTTGAAATGCTTGGGCAGGCGCACGTTGCGTAAAGCGGGGATAAGGCAATGCACCCCCAAAGAACTAGAAGTAACACCAGGTTCGGTCAAAGTGGTTGGACGAACCGGCGTGAGCTGCCAAGCCTGATGATGTGTGGCTAACTCGGCCTCCCTGCGCGCGCGGGCCCGGTCCACCACTCCCTAAGTGTTATCAGCACCACCCGCCGGGTTGTTTTCACGGGGTGCTCCACGTCGTTCATTACTCAACACTGCTGGTTCATCCATATGTCTGCTATAGCTCCGGCTTGGACGAGGGGTCGAGTGGATCCGGTCGTGGCTGTACGAGTACGCTTCCTGCTGGACCAAAGCTGTCCTCAGAAGTTCCTTGACCCGTCACGTCTCTACTGCCTGCGGCGAGTCACCTTCAATTGGAATGGCCTCTAGCTGTGCAGCAGCGGCAACAAGATTGTCCATTGGGTTGGAGTAGTGACCCGGAGGTGCTAAAGCAGCCTGAGGTATAACGGTGTTTTGACGAGGCGGGTCCATCTGACGAGGCTGAACCGGTGCACCAGTCCCAGGGGCTTCTGCCCGGTTTCTCTCCAGCGGATTGCCGGTTCTTGGTCCTGGAGTGTTGAAAAGGTCTCTGGCCTCGAAAACCGGAGGTAAACAGGATCGGTGCTTCCTCCTCATGAGTTCATGCGACGCACTTTGGTCCAACATAAGCCTGTAGGCTTGTGCTTCTAAAGCGGCCCGCTCTGCGGCCATCCTGGTGTCCTCAGCCGCCAGATCCGCCTTGGCCTGGGTGATCTGTTCCTTTACCTTCGCAATCTCCGCGTTGTGAACGTCCTGATCCAGCGGATTAACTTCCGCCATAAGCACAGCCAACACATCAAATAGCTCTGATAGAACCTGAGCCGGCGGGCGCATAGGGCCTCCTGCCCCGGCAGCCGCCGCCGCTGCTGAACCAGGGGTCGTTGCCGCAGCTGTCGAAGAATGAAGCGCTGCTTGTGTTCCGGCCATGAATATTCCAACCCGGTTGGGCAGATCAGAGGGGTCCGGAATACTGTCGCCATCGGAACAGCTCCCAATCGGGCCATCTTGTAGCTGATAAACAGATTTGGTTTCTCCGGTCGAAGACTCGTCATCAGAACAAACGACGGTCGCGCCGCGAAATTTCGATCCGCCCTCATGACTTCCTCCGTGGATGACTCCCACGAAGGCATGCTTCATGGCTGGTTTAACCCGGGCGGATCGCGCACGCTGAGCCGTTTCGACGAGGTCGGTGCAGATGTCCGGCTCAGGTCTCGGTTCACCCATCTTGCCAATGAAAACGTGAATGACACCAAAGGGGACCCGGTACCCGTACTCAATTGAGCCGGCCTCGGGGCCCCAGCCTGCGTCGTCGATGTAGAGCTTGCCGCGACGACTCTTAGTCATCCGGCCTACAGCGTAGCCCTCGAGTCCTTCAAAGCGGCCCACCAAGAACCGGAAACCATCGTGCGATAGCCCCATGGTGGGCGCCAACTGTTGTGGTTTTGTCACGGCAGATGTCCTAGAGAAAGGACTTAGTCGTCGAGCCATCACAACGGGTTAGCTTAAAGGGGTTAAAGCGGACACAGGGACGCGATAGAGTTTATACTAGTTCGGCCCCTTCGATGAAGGTAAAAGCCTACGTCTAGTTGTGATGGAATTGATGGGGTTTCGATGACTAGGGAGCAAAAAGCTTCGCCTATGTCTCAAGTTGTTGTCTGTTGTCCTTGAACCACCGCCGGGTCGTCCCCTTATATACATGGGTGACACCCGTCCGTTCACAGAGTCCCAACACCGGTCGATATTCATATCCGGGTTGGTCTCTCCTTATTCCTAACTTACGATACAAGTTTATATACAAATTCCGCTTTACAGCTACAAGTCTTGAACCGGCTACGGGCCTTAGGCCCTCATCTGCCTTCTTGGGCTTTATCACTTCTGGAACTACTGATGAAGTTGACCCGGCCCAGATAGGCCGGTTTACGCCCAGCTGTAATATCCCCAACAGGTAGGGAAAAGGTATGAGGTGGAGTTGCAGCAAGCACTAGCATATATGGTGGCTAACATACGCAAATGAGAGCGAGAAGAGAAGGCAAAGCACGTTCGAGAATCTAAGATCAAGAAGTGATCCTAAAACTACTTACGTTCAAGCATAACTCCAACACCATGTTCACTTCCCGGACTCCGCTGAGAAGAGATCATCATGGCTACACACGCGGTCGATGCATTTTAAATTAAGTTAAGTGTCAAGTTTTCTACAATCGGACATTAACAAATTCCCATCTGCCCATAACCGTGGGCACGGCTTTCGAAAGTTCAAAACCCTGCAGGGGTGTCCCAACTTAGCCCATCACAAGCTCTCACGGTCAGCAAAGGATATTCCTTCTCCCAGGAAGACCCGATCAGGCTCGGAATCCCGATTACATGACATTTCGACAATGGTAAAACAAGACCAGCAAAGCCACCCGAATGTGCCGACAAATCCCGATAGGAGCTGCACATATCTCATTCTCAGGGCACACCGGATAAGCAATCCGTACAACTAAAACCAGCCCTCGAGTTTCCTCGAGGTGGCGCTGCAAGGGGCTCTAGTTTGGACCAACACTCAGAGGAGAACTAGCCCGGGGGTTTAAAATAAAGATGACGCTTGAGTCTGCAGAACCCAAGGGAAAAAGGCTTAGGTGGCAAATGGTAAAACCAAGGTTGGGCCTTGTTGGAGGAGTTTTATTCAAGGTGAACTGTCGAGGGGTTCCCATTATAACCCAACTGCGTAAGCAATGCAAAATCAAGGAACATAACACCGGTATGACGGAAACTAGGGCGGCAAGAGTGGAACAAAACACCAGGCATAAGGCCGAGTCTTCCACCCTTTACCAAGTATATAGATGCATTAACTAAATAAGAGATATTGTGATATCCCAACAATAATCATGTTCCAACAAGGAACCAACTCCAATCTTCACCTGCAACTAGCAACGCTATAAGAGGGGCTGAGCAAAGCGGTAACATAGCCAAACAACGGTTTGCTAGGACAAGGTGGGTTAGAGGTTTGACATGGCAATATGGGAGGCATGATAAAGCATGTGATAGGTATCACGGCATAGGCATAGCAAAAGAGCGAGCAACTAGTAAGCAAACATAGAAGTGATTACGAGGGTATGGTCATCTTGCCTGAGATCCCGCAAGGAAGAAGAACGAGTCCATGAAGAAGGGAAACGGACAAAGTCGAACAAATCCTCACAAATGCGGTGTTATTGGAACTATCCCGAAGAAGCACACCGGAAAGAAGCAAACAACATAGTAAACAACCATCACATAATCATGGCATGATGCACAACAAGTATGATGCATGTCCGGTTTAATGAGGCATGGCATGGCAAAGTGCACAAGCAATTTTACAAATTAAGTGGAGCTCAATATGCAACGCGAAACACCACATGACTTATTTAGTTCTCTCTCGTTTAGGTACTCAACAATATTAAATGTTGTTACACATGGCAAGAGGAGAAGCATAATAAAACTACCTAACTAGGCAAGTTTAAAAGAGGCCGGAAACATCAAACAACGATTCCGGTAAATCCTCATATGCATTTAGCAATTTAATGCAAACAACAATTTTAACCATCTAAATGTTATTATCATGATGCGGATGACATATTCAAGTTTATGCAATTTTTATTAAAAGTTGACAAGAGCATTATGAAGCATTTGTCACCATGGTGGAAAGAAAAGGAGGTGCCACGGCAATGTTCCGGTTCTGATAACTCGATTGAGATACCGATGCAAAGGAGAAGTGTGCGGATGCGTGGAAAAGATGGTGGGGCGCTCCCGGATTCCGGGTGTCCCACGAGTTGGCGACAAGGAAACGAGTGACAATTTGGACACGGTGCAAACACGAGCATCTCAAACATCGCAAGCATTCGTTCACGGACGTCGTCTCGGGGTTATACCTTCGAAGCGTGTGTTTCGAAGCGGATCGGTTCATCGAGGAAGTAGTCGTTCACGACCCTCCTGGAAGTAGTGGTACATGTTCGGGAAGCGGTAGTGGTACGAGTCTTCTGCAACGGTCGTCGTACATGTTCCGAGGTCATCGGAAGAGGTTCTCGCAATCTCGGCGACGGTAGTGGAACACGTATTTGTAGGGGTTCAAGTCATCTGTAGCGGTACTTGATGAATCCCGAAACAGTTTTAGGCGTCTTCGCGCGTAGGGGTACTTGGTGTTTCCGCGTCGTCAGTCTTGCCGGTCCTGGACTCGGCAACGTAGTTGAACAAGAGCGTCATCGGACTTGTCGAATTCAAAGTCTTCGGGGGTCGTCGCGTTACTTGGCACTTGCGGTATAGATAGCTCGAAGGGATACTTGGCGGGTCCGAGGTCTTCGGTCGTAGTGGTACTTGATGATACACGTAGTCGAACTTGATGAAAAAGGGTCTCCTCGGGGACTTGATGCATCCGAATTCTCCGGGTTTGTAGTAGTACTTGGCGTTTGGAGTCCGGGTCTTGCGGGTGGTGTACTTGGTGCTTGTGGTTCCTATCCGGGGGTGCATGCGTCCACGGTAACACTGCATGGTGCAAAGAGGCGACGACTTGGGCGGTTCTGGCCAAGGACTTGGGCAGCAAGTGTATGAGCTCGATGGAGCTTGGCTGCTGCTAGTTTCCTTCATCAGGTGACAGAACAAAGGTGCAGCGTCACTGGACGGCGAAGCAGCAGCTACAGCGAGGCAGGGGTGCCGTGGTGAGCTCGCAAGCAAGAACGACGACGAGCTTGGCGCGCTGAAGGTGGGGACACGGACGAAGGAGACCGGGCCCGGGGTCGCAGGACCGGCGATCTCCAACGGCGGTAGCCTCGTCCTACGATGCCTGGCGGCAGATGCGGGGTGGAATGGGCAAGAGCACGGAGGGTCCTGGTGTTGGAGCTCAGCAGCGGCGGCCATCGCGGGAGATGGGGATGAGGCGAGATGGCGCGGCGGCGGCCTGGCAGCTTCAATGGCCGGTCGGCGAGGCCATGGCATTGGTGCAGAGGAGCCCTAGGGATCGGCGTGAGGGAGGAGCAGGGGTTAGGGAAAAGGATATGCGCGAGTAAGGATCGAGCGGGCTCGCAGTGGAGGCGGCGAGGGGATCGGGCGTTGAGGGGAGCTCCTCTCCCTGTCCCGATGCACGCGTGGTGAGAGTAGCGGCGGGAGGAGGAATGAGGAGGAGGGGTCGAGGGGAGATGAGGATCGGGGCCTAGGGTGCGGTCGGGCTAGGTTTAGGATGGGAGATCAGTTGGGCCGGTGCGGGAGGCCCAGTTGGGCTGGACTGGTGGGAGTTTTAAGAGGCCAGCAGTGAAGGCTGCCTCTCTCCCTATCTCTAATTTGCTTTAACAGGAAAACAAATAGAGAGAAGAAAAAATAAAGAGAGGGTTACGGAAAGAATATTTCAGAAAATAAAATATTCTTGGAGCGCCGGAACTGTGCACAAATATAATAAAATGGTTTGGCAATATTTTGGAGATAGAAAAATAATTCAAGTTTGAATTAGATTCAAACTTGAGCCATTTTTGAATCCAACCAAAACAAGTCCAAAGGATCTGAAAATTGGAGGAGGTGGGCCTGGCACGGTCTAGAATTTATAGGAAAAGAATGAACATTAATAGATAAGGGGAAAATGGGACTAGCAAAAGATAGGAAATAGAAGGAAAGGAGAAGGAGATGATGCATGGGACGAAGGCATGGGGAAATATTTTGCAACTGTGTCAAGGTAATTCCACATAATTGGAATATTTACTATAGCTCTCTAAATATCGAGAGGATAAGTTGTAAAGAGAATCATCATGTGTATTCCCTCGATTTAAATGGATCAAAGATCCATGCCATTTGTTTAGTTGAGTTAAGAAAAAAATAAATGACATGATGGCATGATGACATAATGCAATGCACATGATGCAATGATGAATGCAATGAACCAAACAAATCACATGATGAAACCCGGAAACCATGGAAGGCATCTGAATCTCCGGTCTTGGGGCGTTACAATATCATCACTTACAAAACTGAAGTGCAGGAAGTATTCAAAGGATTTTCCTTGAGGGCTTCAACAATCTTTGGTGTGAAGATCAAGCACATCAGAACTGACAATGGAACTGAGTTCAAGAATACTGGTCTTGATGACTATCTTGATGAACTTGGTATTACTCATGAGTTATCTGCTCCTTATACTCCTCAGCAGAATGAGTACAAGACGGCTCGCACTATGCTTGATGAGTACAAGACGCCTCCTCGCACTATGCGGGAGTGCAAGAACAGGACTCTTGTTGAGATGGCTCGCACTATGCTTGATGAGTACAAGACGCCTCCTCGCTTCTAGCCTGAGGCAATTGATACCGCGTGCCACATCATCAACAGGGTATATCTTCACAAATTCTTCATAAAGACCTCATATGAACTCCTCACGGACAAGAAACCCAATGTGAGTTATTTCAAAGTCTTTGGTGCTAAATGTTGGATTAGAGATCCTCATCACAATTCTAAATTTGCACCAAAAGCTCATGAAGGTTTTATGCTTAGTTATGGTAAGGACTCGCACACCTACATAGTCTTCAACATCTATCACCACAAGGTTGTTGAAACTATAGATGTGCGGTTCGATCAAACTAATGGCTCGCAAAGAGAGCACCTACCTCCTGTGCTAGATGAAATACCACCTGAGGAATTCATTAAGTTCAAGGCTACTAAGGATGTCATTCCTACCGAAGAATCTTCTGAAGAAGTCATTCCAGAATGTGAAGAACATCATGCTGGTGCACCTGAAGAAAATGGCTCTGAAGAAAATGTTGAGCAAATTCCTCATCGTCAACCAGCTCATCCTCGCATTGCTAATGAAGTGTGGATTGAGAGAATCATCAACTACATCAAAGCACCAGGTCCTCTCACACGCTCAAAAGCTTCACATTTGTCTAAATTTTGGGGGCACTTGGCTTTCGTCTCTATCATAGAGCCCACTAAGGTAGATGAAGCATTTCTGGAGCCTGAGTGGATTCAAGCTATGCATGAAGAATTACATCAGTTCGAGCTCAACAATGTCTGGGAACTTGTCAAGCGACCAGACCCGCGCAAGCACAATATCATTGGAACAAAATGGATCTAACGCAACAAGAAAGATGAAAATGGCCTTGTGGTGAGGAATAAGGCACGACTTGTAGCTCAAGGCTACACACAAGTTGAAGGAATTGATTTCAATGAAACTTTTGCACCTGTTGCTAGACTTGAAGCTATTTGCATTTTACGTGCTTATGCTAACCATCATAATATCATCTTATATCAAATGGATGTGAAAAGTGCATTCCTCAATGGTAATCTTGAGGAAGAAGTATATGTTGCTCAACCCCTAGATTTTGAGGATCCAAAGTATCCTGACAAAGTCTTAAGACTTAATAAGGCCCTCTATGGCCTCAAGCAGGCCCCTCGGGTGTGGTACGATACTTTGAAGGAATTCCTCATGAAGAAAGGCTTCAAACCCAGTTCACTTAACCCAACTCTCTTCACCAAAGCTTATGATGATGAATTATTCGTGTGTCAAATATATGTTGATGATATCATCCTTGGCTGTACTGACCAATGTTACAGTGATGAATTTGCCTATACAATGAGTGAAGAATATCAAATGTCTATGATGGGAGAATTGAAATTCTTCTTAGGTCTTCAGATTCATCAACAACGAAACAACATCTTCATATCTCAGGAGAAATACCTCAAGGATGTATTGAGGAAATTCGGCATGCAAGATTGCAAAGGCGTCAAAATCCCTATGCCCACAAATGGCCATCTATGCATTGATGAAAATGGTATTGACTTTGATCAAAAGGTATACCGGTCCATGATTGGTTCTTTATTGTATTTATGTGCATCTAGGCCAGATATTATGCTTAGTGTTTACATGTGTGCCCGCTTTCAAGCGACACCGAAGGAATCACACCATAAAGCTGTGAAGCATATTCTTCGATATCTAGCTCACACTCCAACACTTGGATTATGGTATCCCAAGGGCTCGGCTTTTGACCTCATTGGATATTCAAATTCTGACTATGCTGGTGATCGTGTGGACCGCAAGTCAACATTTGGCACATGCCATTTCCTCGGACGATCCTTGGTCTGTTAGTCTTCGAAGAAACAGAACTGCGTATAACTTTCTACTGCTAAAGCTGAGTACATTGCTGCTGGTTCGTGATGTGCACAATTGCTATGGATGAAGCAAACTCTCAAGGACTACGGCATCAATGTGAATAATGTGCCACTCTATTGTCACAATGAGAGTGCTATCAAGATTGCTCATAACCCAGTTCAGCACTCGAAGACAAAGCACATTCAGATTCGTCATCATTTTCTTTGTGGTCATGTGTTGAAGGGCGATGTCTCCATCGAGCATGTGAAGACTGAAGAACAGCTAGCCGATATCTTCACAAAGCCCTTGGATGAGAAGAGATTTAGCAAGTTGCGGTGTGAGCTAAATATCCTAGAATCTTCGAATGTCCTTTGAAAAGGACACACATCCTAACACTTATGCTAAATTGATGACTTAGATGTGCAACACACGAAGTAACGTTTTTTCTTCAATCAATGAAGACTAACCCTCTAAGTGTGAAGAAATTAACGAAGAATTTGATTCTCAGAGCCCTACGACAATTGGACGCGGCGTTTGAAATCAGCATTCTTATACGGTGGGTTACGCCACCAACAAAAGATGAAAATCTTCAATTTGAGTTTTTCTTCAGTCTTGAAATTCCTCAGTTGTTTGATTTCTTCAACTTTGCAATGTCTTCACTCTCTCCGTCGTTTTTCCTCATTGAATATATATTATATATGAGTTTATGTCCTCTATAGCATTCACTTATAGCTATTTCTTCAAGTTGATCTTTCTGCTAAGTGAATGTGATCGGACCCGTCCCCCTCTATGCTATACTCAGCCCAGTCTGTGCACAAATTCTTCATGTGCATTCTATTTGAAACCCGCTCAAAATCTTCACTGTGTCCTTGTCAGCTGAAGAATCTGCGAATGAAACTTTAAAATATTCTAATCTGAATTTTCGGTTGTTGCCGCCTAAACCATTCCAAATCACACGATAATACTTATCTATTCACCCACGATCTCCACATCTCTGTATGTGGGTGACACATGTCACAAGGATGAGAAAGGTCAGGGGCACGTTCGTCCATTTTCCTCGAGCAAGCAGTTTTTCACCGTGGCTATAAATACCCCTTCCCTTCCTCAGTCTGTTTTTACTCCGCTCGACCTCACTCCCTCACTCGAGCTCTCAAAACCTAGCGCCGCTGCTACTTCCATCATCACCGATGAGGAAGAGCTTCGCTGCCTCGACCTCGTCGTCTTCCTACTCGCGCCGGCCGCGAATTTCTTCACTCCGCCGCCGTAGCCATCTTCCTTAGACAAGTTAGGGCATGGAAGATCTGAACCGACGAGCTTCAAATCTACTATTCTTAGTTCGTCGTGTTCTTCGTCAATGGTAAATAAAAGCTACTGTTACTGCCCTTATTGATTCTAGTGATTTCTTCAAAATCTTCAAAAGGTGTTTATTCTTCAACCTACACACTCTAAACACCTCACACAAACATCTGTTCTTGATCTGTTTCCCTAAGCCATGTTTTTCTTCAAGTGTCCTCAATTGTGTGGATTTTCAATCTATACAACTCTGGAACCTAAGACAAAGAACGCTTAGTGAAATTCCTCAAGACACATCTGGTCAAATTCCTCAAACTTGTTATTATTTGAAAAAACTTCTGAGAACATATATGACCTCTCCAAATTCTTCGCACCTATACTCTGTTCACAGGTACCCATGTTCGCTGCTGAATCACTAGGTTCTCATCAACTTAACTCATTTGTAGCGTTCCTCGAAGAAAAACTACATACCTCTTCAGAGAACTCAATAGTTCAAAATCCTCAGCTAAAGAAAATGACAGATAGCAAGAAACCTCAGAAGGGAGGCAAGAGACTGGAAGTCAACACAGCTTTTGAAATCCCTGAAGATATCTATGATGGGTACTGCACACTCCCTCAAGAAACCAAGAATGAGCGCAAAGTGCGCATTTAGAAAATTGAGAGGAGATGGGCCAGAGAATGGAGGGACTACCGATATGTCACTCCAAAGTACATGAAGAAATTCGCTCTTCACCCTCCTTGTCCAAGACTTCCATTCGCACCTGGCCAAATTGCAGATCCCACCAGCCTCAAGCACCATCGACGAAAGTGTTCACAGCAGTAGAGATTCCCCCTATAGACTTTCTTTCATCGCCTCATATCATCTTCCCCGTTGCCGGCAGCCACGCCAACTGCATTACCATCATTGTCGGCGTTCTGGGAACGGGGGTCCCCAGACTTGCCTGCCTGCGGCCTGTGGCGTGGCTCAAAGGAGGCCCAGCATGGCCCATCTTCATCAACACAAGACTCAAGACCCTCGCGAGGAGCCAAGCCTCGCGGGGCGTATGACACGGCGCATCCTCAGGCGCAGCCTCCTCAGGCTGGCTCGCGAGGAGCCGGAGAAATCAAGGTAGGGTACCTCGCGAGGTGCCATGACGCAAGCCATGACGACTCAGGGCGCCAGGTGGGCGCCAGCGCGCGCAGCATCCTTCTTTCCTCTTTGGTGCAAAGGGGGCAAGCGCAGCCGCGGAGTACCGATGCATCGGGCAAAGGTTGCCATTTCGGTGCAACGAGACCAAGACCAGGCGGACTACGAGACGGAGGTCACCATGGAGCCCAGCACGGCGTCACCGCAGAGTCTTTCGCAGGCGAAGACCAACTTTAGTCAGGATAAGTGTACTCGCTGTCCCCCTTCAAATTAGCCCGCAATTGTTGGCGCCCTTCCCGCTCAATATTTGGGAAGAGGCCCAGGGCCTTTGCCTATAAATAGGACTAGCCACCCCCAGGGTAGAGGCATCCAAAAAGGGGGTTGGTCAGGCTAGCAAGCAGAGTGAGTGAGACAGAGAGAAGGGCGACTGAACTCCTCCT
The DNA here is from genome assembly GCA_034509565.1 of Triticum monococcum. Classification (NCBI taxonomy): domain Eukaryota; kingdom Viridiplantae; phylum Streptophyta; class Magnoliopsida; order Poales; family Poaceae; genus Triticum; species Triticum monococcum. Next base: position 354,479,168 of record CM067845.1, on the reverse strand, counting down.
AGCAGTTCATCGCCCCAGCCAAGAACAGACCCTCGCGAGGCTGTTCTTCCTTGTATAGTTCGTCATCATCAGCCCCAAGAGGCAATCCACCCACCACACACTGGAGTAGGGTATTACACCACAATGGTGGCCCGAACCAGTATAAACCTTGTGTCTCTCGTGCAGTTCTTTTAGTAGCTTAGATCTTTGTGAGACGGGGAGGTAGAAGGCGTGATTTCTGCGCGCACCCCAGTGTTCGAACCTTAAGGGTCTGCCGGAACCCGTGAATTCGATATTTGGCGCGCCAGGTAGGGGTGTGCTGGAATTTGCCTTCCTACCGCTGTGCCTCCCGTCGCATCGTCATCACCATGTCCGGCGACCAGGCGGGCAACCAAGGTCCATGGGTGGCGTGGCCCACCTGCGCGGAGCCGCCCGCCTCGGGCGGCCCCGTGCCCCAGGCAGCTCGCGGTCCGCAGGGCGCTGCGGGCCGCGGACGACGCGGACAGGCCTCCGCAACCCTCACACCGCGGCAAGCGCGGTCGGCGGCAAGGGCCTCGAATCACGCCGCAACCACGACGCCGTACACCCGCCGGGAGCAGGCGAATTCAAGGGCCACGCTCACGGCGGCCCGGGAGCTGCTGCGATGCAGACTGCTGGAGGGCGGCCACGATGTGCTGCTGGAGCGAGTGGCGGAGCTCCTGGGCTTCGCCGCCTCGGGGGCTCACCCTTTCTCCACCCAGCTCCCATCTCAAGCCCAGGGCGACCCGCGCGGGGGCTCCGCACGTGCCCGCGGACTCCAAGGCTACTCCGACGCTGGCGAAGCTGTCAGCACCGGACCGGCGGCAGTGCTGCCCCCGCCCCCGGCCCGCGAAGAAGAAGGACTCGACGCGACCTACGGCCCCGGAGGGCGGCCGCGCTGCCACCCTGCAGTAGGCATGGCAGGTGGGACCGCGTGGCATGCAGGGCATCACGGCGTGGCACTCGGGATGACGGCGACGGAGGAATACGTGCCCCTCATGATGGACCAAGGACACCACCACGGGAGCGGACAAGGCTCGCTCCTCGGCCCAAGCTGGGGGGACGAGGCAGTGGAAGCTGAGCCCTTCCAGGAGCCCAGGGATGAACCCGCCGGCCACGCTGGAGGCAACAATTATCAGGCACCGCTAACTCTTCAGGGGCAGGTATACGCTAACCATGGATCACATGAGGTGCAGGTCGCCGCAGCAAGCAGCTGCCCCGTTCCCACAGTCTCCTACCCCTCGGGAGGAGGGCGCAGGGGGCTGCAAGAAAGGGGGCGGGATCCAACATCACCACCGCGGTGTTCGGAGCAAGGTGTTCTCAGGAGGTAGGCCCTCTGCTGGGGAGGTGCCTCAGGGCCTGCCCCTGGCAGAGGACCTGTGGTCGTCGGGGGAACCGCTGGCGACCGCTCTACCCCATCGGGCGGCGTCCTGGGTTCCGGTCGTTGCTGATGGCACTAGAGTGTGGCGCAAGGCGGGGCCCTCGTCTGGCGATATGAAGCAAGGCCAGTACCTGTGAAGAAGGCCCAGTGCCTGTGAAGCTCGCCGCCCCGTGACACTCTCACGTAATAATGAGTGGGGCTGTACACGCCCCGGAGTCTCAGGGGTGCCGGCCTCAGGCCCTGGGGCTCCCTCCCAAGCCCAGTGGATAGCACTTAGCTCCGCGCTGGTGAGAAGACGTCCAAGACTAGATTAGGTGCCGGACGCGGCGTTTTGTCTGCTTTTCGTTGCCTTTCCCTTTGGCTGTAGCTTTCCCCTCGCTGGATTTAAGTTGGATTTGAATTTGAGATTTGCATGTGTTCGAGGAAGGGGTGCTTATTCTCGCTCGAGCCGTTTCTCGTGTTCTGGTTACCGCTTCACCACAGCTGCCTCCCCTCGTGAGCCCCTCGCGAGTCCGATCAGGCCTGGCTCGTGCGCGACCTGAATTGCTGCTGTTGCTCGCTCTTGGGAGGATCTTCGGGTGCCTGCGGAGGTTGCCTCGTTCTGAAAAGGCCCAGAGCCTGTGAAGCAAGGCGAGTGCCTGTGAAGCTATCGCGTTCTGGAAAAGGCCCAGAGCCTGTGAAGCAAGGCAAGTGCCTGTGAAGCTATCGCGTTCTGGAAAAGGCCCAGAGCCTGTGAAAGCAAGGCGAGTGCCTGTGAAGCTATCGCGTTCTGGAAAAGGCCCAGAGCCTATGAAGGAAGGCGAGTGCCTGCGAAGCTATCGCGTTCTGAAAAGGCCCAGAGCCTGTGAAGCAAGGCGAGTGCCTGTGAAGTCATTGCGTTAGGAAAAGGCCCGGAGCCTGTGAAGCAAGGCGAGTGCCTGTGAAGTCATTGCGTTACGAAAAGGCCTGGAGCCTGTGAAGCAAGGCGAGTGCCTGTGAAGTCACTGCGTTAGGAAAAGGCCCGGAGCCTGTGAAGAAGGCGAATGCCTGTGAAGTCATTACGCTCAGAAGAAGGCCCAGAGCCTGTGAAGAAGGCCAACGCCTGTGAAGTTTTTCATCAGCAACGATCTCACATCCTGAGGACCCAACTAGAGAGCACCCAAGGCGTCGCGCCCTCCTGCAGGCCGCCTCGGGGCCCGTGTGGGGCAAAGGTAAACTAGCCCACCGTCAGGCATGCGCGCAATTTGACTACTACTGATATGATGGACACAAGTTTTTATATGAGGGGCTTCCCCTCCCAAAATGCTCTCATGACCGTCAGGCCAAACACCTAAGTTCTATTCATGCAGGGTAAAAGACAGGAGAAGTAAATGGTTAGTCTGACAAATCCCCCAACACATCCTTGGGGGCGCCTCCCGAGCTGTCGCTGGCATCACTGAATTTGCCCTCGTTGTCTGCGCCACCACCAGCTGCGTCGGGGCCATCCACCACACCGCCTTCGTCGGCAGCCACGACCACGTCGTCGTCATCCGAAGTGAAGGCTCGGACAAGAGCATCCACGTTGTTCTCCACCCAATCCGCCAGGTCGCCTCGGACGACCTGGGGAACTGGGGCGATGGCGGCGTCAAAGTCGAATTGGGGATCCATGTTCCGGAGATGGCTGAAGACACGATAAAAGGCGCGCCCGAGCAGGGCGCGGCTCCTCTCCTCCACCAACCTGTCGGCCCTGACCGACCGAGCCTCCAGCTCGCGCCTCCCTGTAGCCAGGCGCAGGCCCTCGGCCTCCAGGCGCGCGTCTTCGCCAGCAAGCTCCTCCCCAAGCAAGTTCACCGCGTCGGTCGCTCTTCGAAGGAACCCTTGGCGGCGAGCGCGGCGCTCCCGGGCACGCTCAAGCACGTCTTCCACACCATCATCCGCCCCAAGCAAGCGCCGGGGGCCGCGAATCATCGTTCCTCCTCCGGGCAGGGGGCTGGGGGCTGGCGCCCTCGCGATGGCCGGGCGCGTCGCACCAGAAGCCCGGCCTAGGGCCAGCCCGTCTCCAGATGAAGGGCGCAGGAGGTGCCCCAACCAGTCGCAGTCCCCAATCAGATGAGAAGCCCACGGCAGACTGGGTATTCCCCGAGAGGGCCCATGAAGGAAAATCGCGGGGATTGAAGGGCCGCGGTGCACCTCGAGATGGTCCACCCCTTCAGATGCCCTCACCACAAGGGCAGAGCTGCTCGGAGCATTTGAGGACGGTAGAGGGAGCGAAGCCAAGGGAGGCAGCACCTCTGCTGCCTCCGCGAGCTCGGCCGGAAGAGGCCTGCGGAGCAAGGATCAGTGAAAGCAACAAGAGATTCAGGAGCCAGAGAGGAAGAAGACTTACTTGTCAGTGGCGAAGTACTTCCTGTGCTTCAGCACGCGAGGACGGAGCATCAGAGCGATCCGCGTCAGGGGCGCCTGCCTGGCGCGTGCCGCCCATCGCCTCGCCAGAAGACGCGGCTGGGGCCTCCAAGGCCCCAGCCCCGAGCGTTGGGAGCGGCTGCTTGCCACCTTCAGCCGCAGCAGCACGAGTCCCAGGAGTCGTCCCCTCGCGAGCGTCACCCGGCGCTGCCATCTCATCAGGAGCCCCCTCGGCCTCTGGCGCCTCCTGCCTCCCTGCTCCGCCACTTGAGGAGGAGCCGCCTTGGCCGGTTGGAAGGGCAGTCACCACCATGGGATTCTCGCAAGGTCCCTGGAGGCCGGCGGGGCGCAGTCCCCACTCATCAAAGACAGGCATCTGCTTCACGACGTCGGCCCTGCTCTGGCAGAGATACAGCAAGGCCCCTCCCTGCCGGACGTTGCCGGGATTGAGGTCCCCGGCCAAGGTCAAGAGCGTCGACTTCAGCACCACGGGAGCCAGGTCCTCCTCCTGGAGCCTCATGCTATCCTCGCGCCCACGGAAGGCCCACATCCAGCGAGAGTGGCGTTGAAGGGGAGCAACATGGCATAACAGAAACTCCTTCACCACCTTAGGCGCTGTCACGCCGAGCTTCCTCAGGAGCGTGAAGAGGCTCCAGACAAAGATGAGCCGGGGGCTCTTGAGCGTCTCCTGGCCCCAACCCAAATTGGGGACAGCAGGCGAGGTCGGCTCCAATAGCAGGGGGCTGGGCACCCCTGCGTCCACATACAACCACCGCTCGCGGAACCCAACCGCGGGCTGGGGGAGTTTGAAGTCAATCCCAGAGGCCTCGGTCTTAGGCTCGGCAGCAAAGCTCACGCATGCCCAGCATTGGGAAGGGTTGACAAGGTGCAGCGAGAAGAAGTGGCGCAGCAAGGCAACCGAAGGGGGGATGCCCACCATGGCTTCGCAAACGAAGGAGAAGACCGAAAGGAGGGTGATGGACTCGGGACTTAGATGCATTATGTGGATCTGATAATGAGAGAGCACGGCATTGAAGAAATCAGAGAAGGGGGAACCAGACCCGCCCACAAGGCATCGGTGAAACATGGGACCTCGCTTGCTATCCTATTGATGGAGAAGTGGGACGCGGGCCAGGCCGTCGTCCTCCCGCACTCATTGAAGACGGTGGCCAGGGCCAAGCTGTCCCTGCCCAGGCACTCTTGATTGAGTACGATCGACTGACCGACGGCAGGGACCATCGATGGCGGCACACAAGATGGAGGCACGGGTTTCTCCCCTCTCTCCTTCCTCGTCAGAGCCATGGCGATGGGAAGGAGGGGGAAGATTCGAGATTGGATTGGAGGCGGGAGCCAGCGTGCGAAGGAAGGAAGAATAGGGGACTCTCAAGCAACATGAAGGGGAGTAGCTGTGTGCAACTACAAGTCCGCCTGGCAAGGCGCAGAATAAGGGGGCGTGGGGGGAACAGTGCCGCCCACGTCCCATCAACCGCCACGCGGCGCCCAAGGCCGCAGGCTGTTAGGGCCTGCGGCGCTTCGCCCTCGCCCTTTCGCCTCTCGGCACGGCCAAGTCCAGATGCGCCTTGGGCCCGGGGGCTACTGTCGGCGTTCTGGGAACGGGGGTCCCCAGACTTGCCTTCCTGCGGCCTGTGGCATGGCTCAAAGGAGGCCCAGCATGGGCCATCTTCATCAACACAAGACTCAAGACCCTCGCGAGGAGCCAAGCCTCACGGGGCGGACGACACGGCGCATCCTTAGGCGCAGCCTCCTCAGGCTGGCTCGCGAGGAGCCGGAGAAATCAAGGCGGGGTACCTCGTGAGGTGCCATGACGCAAGCCATGACGACTCAGGGCGCCAGGCGGGCGCCAACGCGTGCAGCGTCCTTCTTTCCTCTTTGGTGCAAAGGGGGCAAGCGCAACCGCGGAGTACCGAGGCATCGGGCAAAGGTTGCCATTTCGGTGCAACGAGACCAAGACCATGCGGACTACGAGACGGAGGTCACCATGGAGCCCAGCACGGCGTCACCGCAGAGTCTTTCGCAGGCGAAGACCAACTTTAGTCAGGATAAGTGTACTCGCTGTCCTCCTTCAAATTAGCCCGCCATTGTTGGCGCCCTTCCCGCTCAATATTTGGGAAGAGGCCCAGGGCCTTTGCCTAAAATAGGACTAGCCACCCCCAGGGTAGAGGCATCCAAAAAGGGGGTTGGTCCGGCTAGCAAGCAGAGTGAGTAAGAGAGAGAGAAGGGCGACTGAACTCCTCCTAGCAGTTCATCGCCCGAGCCAAGAACAGACCCTCGCGAGGCTGTTCTTCCTTGTATAGTTCGTCATCATCAGCCCCAAGAGGCAATCCACCCACCACACACTAGAGTAGGGTATTACACCACAACGGTGGCCCGAACCAGTATAAACCTTGTGTCTCTCGTGCAGTTCTTTTAGTAGCTTAGTTCTTTGTGAGACGGGGAGGTAGAGGGCGTGATTTCCGCACGCACCCCAGTGTTCGAACCTTAAGGGTCTGCCGGAACCCGTGAATCCGACAATCATTGACTGAGCAGATGAACCTGAGGATTTCACAGCTCCGGAAGAGAGGTTGCACTCTTTCGTGTTTGCTTACATTATACATCGGTTTTTATTACCTGCTACTTTATCATCCTGTTCACCTCTTAGACTCTGAGTCAGGTCCAAACTAATGTTCAAACTTGAGTTTTAAAATGCCTGTGGGGCACATATTGAGGCAGCAATGAATAGTATATGTCTACTATTTGGTTCATCTCGGGTCTTCTATGTGGTTCATGTTGGGTGGGCAACAAACAGTAGATGATGCATCGTCTATCTTTTTAAACTGAAGCTATAATCTACCTGCTATCATTAGTTTTGGATCTATCCAGTCGTTTGCTACCATCGTCTTGATTTTTGCATGCACCCCTTAGAACTTACATAATCTAACTATGTTTTATTATTATGCATGTCAGTTATTGTACATAGTCGTACTGAACATGTAGAGAAAAAAGAAGACCGTTGCGTGGGAATATAATGTCATGCAGACGCTGCTCCATGGTGGGCAAAGTGCCCCGCTCCCACCATTCGATATTGTATTCCAGAGGAAGAAAACTATTCAAAGGGGGATTTAGACGGAGCCGACCACTCCTATTTACCACCTGAAGTGTTTGCTCTAACCTGGCATGCTGATGTTGGTCATATCATGCATATGGCGCCTCACGTTGCTTACATTATACATCTTATATGTCATCAGCTTAGTCTAGATTTGCTTTGTGTGAATGCCACCTGTTTGGTTTCTATATCATACCCCCACCGTTCCTAAATATTTGTCTTTTTAGAGATTTCAACAAGTGACTACATACGGAGCAAAATGAGTGAATCTACACTCTAAAATATGTCTGTATAGATCTGTATGTGGTAATCCATTTGAAATCTCTAAAAAGACAAATATTTAGGAACAGAGGGAGTATATGGGAATTATGCAATGCCATCTTCTTTAGCCAGGCATCATATATGTGAATCATGCAATGCCATCCTGTTTAGCCAGTCATCATATATGTGAATTGTACCGTGCCATATTTTTTCATAATGTATTCCATTTGTCAACAATGTTCATCTACTCTTCCTATGTGTCAGCCATTTGAGTCGGTCATGGGAAAATCTGGAGTGAAAACAAGGTCTTCTGAGCAGTCAGTGCTACCTGTCATGGTTACAGATAGCTCCTCGGACAGGAGGATTCAGAGACAGGTGACTAGTTGTATTCCCCCCAAGGTACATGCTCTAACTTGTCATGGTTATATTGCTCATATCATGCATATGTCTTACAATGCTATGCCATCTTAGATTAGACATGCTTTGTGTGAATGCCTCATGTTTTCTTTCTATATCAGATATGTGAATTATGCAATGCCATGTTTTTCAGCCAGTTATCGTATATGTGAATTATGCACCGCCATGTAGCCAGGCATCATATATTTGAATTATCTCATGCCATCCTTTTTTTTCATTACGTATTCCATCTGTCGACAATCTGTGTATATTGAACTACTCTTCATGTGTATCAGCCATTTGAGCCGATTATGGAAAAATTAGGAGTGAAAACAAGATCTTTAGAGCAGGCAATGGTACCTATTGAAGCATATATCTCGATGGTTACAGGTAGCTCCTCATAGGAGGATTCAGAGACGGATGTCCAGTCCTATATCCCACCTGAGGTGTATGCTCTAATTTGAAATGTTTATATTTCTCATATCATCCATATGGAGTCTTGCATTGCTTATTTTAGACATCATATGCACAATATTCAATTCCATCTTCTTAGTTTAGAGATCATACATGCGAGTGCCAGCTTCTAAGTATATGAATCAATTATGTCAATTATATCATGCCATCCTGTATACTTAGAAACATGTATGTGAATTATTTCATCCCAACCTATTTTAGAAAGACATCATATAGTTTTGTCATGTCATCCTGTTTAGATACTCATCATATGTTGAATTATGCCATTATATCATGTTAAGTTATCCATCATATATCTGAAATGGTGTCATGTTATCCTGTTTAGTTAGCCATCATATATGTGAAATTGTGTCATGTTGTCCTGTTTGGTTAGACAACATATATGTGAATTACCACATCTGTCTATCATACAATGTCTGTATGTTCAATTTCTTTTCTTGTTTATCAACCATTTCAATTGGAGCGGGTGATGGCAGTATCTAAGGGAGCAAAAACATGTTCTTCACAAAAGACAGTGCTACCCGTCAATGTAGATAGAACCATGGTTGTACTGGCCCACGAACTAGCCACACAACACATAATCGAGACTCCTCCAGATTGCACACTTACACTGTTGGACAGAGAACCAGCTACAACCCATCTAACCCCAACCCCAGCGGATAGTAACCCACTTCTAGTTGACACAGCACCATGTCCACCACAGAGTACCCCCACATGAGCAGTTTGTAAAGCAACTGCAGTGCCCAAAGCATGAAGACCACCACAGCGAACCCAAACTCCACGTCTAAAGCAGAAGAGCAATTGTTCTCAGGTCAGATTTCGTAGCTACAGTACATACTCCTTTGTTATTGCATCACTGTATTTACTCATACCAACTACCACTACAAAAAATACACTTCCGTGATGATACGTGTTTGTCACAGTAGGTCGCTTTTTTGTCATGCATGTACATCCATGACAAATTTATGACAGAATCAAGATAGTCATACACGTGCTGTCGTAGAAGTGTTCCATGACATTACCAAAATTATCATCACGGAAGTGTCCACTTCCATGACGATAAATCGCGCGTCATAGAAGTGCTTTCATCAAGGGTGACTGACATGTGGCACCACCGTAACGGAACGCCGTTAAGCTATCGGGTCGGGTTTTGGATCCGATAACCCGTTAACAGCCCCGCTCAATGGGAAATTTCCACGTGTAAAATTCTTATTGGCCGGACGAAACACGTGTCAGCTCGTCAGTGGGTCAGATAGGCGCCTATGATACGTCGACACGTGGCACGGCCCAACAGAGGCCCATTCCTGTGAAAAGGTCGGCCCGTTTGACTTGGTCAAAAGGTGGCGGGCCGGCCCATGGAAAGCCTGTTAACGGCTTGTTCGCATATAGCCCATTTACAGCCCGCTAACCCAAGGCCCGTTACGTCCTATCCGAATTAGGCCCAGTAGCGTCATTTGGGCCATCCAATATGATTCTAGCCCGTTGTCGGAGTAATGGGCCACGGGTAGGCTAACCCGAGCCCCATAACCTTTCAAGAGATCGGGGCAGGCTGCGCCCCTCAAGACCACAGGGCAAAGAGCCACCTCCTGGGGAGTCTACGACAAGGCGGACGACTGCCCGCTCACGACCGAGTCCCAGGGGCGACTTCCAGAGAAGCCGGCTTTGGGGGTCGGCCGGCGACTCCAACAAACCGTGACCTCATCGAGGGGGACGGGGCAGGGGCGTGGCTATAATGAAGCCCACTCCCCGCCCCTTACCAAGGGCAGGCATGGCTACAGCGCGCCGTACTTGGGAAGATCTCCATGCGGCGTGGCACTATTGCCCAGCCGGCCCTGACATCAGCACCACTGTACCTGGTCCTGCGCCCACGACGGCTTGTCTGTACGGCCTAGAGGCAGCAGGGCCCACCAGTCAGCGAGACCTCGGGAGACGGCGGGAGAACCGCCATTCGGACCCATCAGGAGTTGGCCCGGGGGAGTCGACCGAGTCCTCCCCTGGAGCCCACGCGCCATTAATCAAGAAGAGATGGGGAGTGGCCACAGTGATCGCTCGCCAGGCGGCGGGGCTGTTGTCACGACCCCATGACCAAGCCTGCGTCATCAGAAGCACGACTATAGTAATCAGCAGCCGGCAAGACCCGCCCGCGGCGGACGCGGCCTGTCGGCTTCGTACCAGACCAATCGGCGGGGCCCACCAGTCGGCGGTCCCCAGCAGTCAGTGGAGAAGTCGGAGGTCGGAGGCACAGACGGCTGGGCCCACGCCCAGTCGAATTAGCATTGTACCCCTGGGGGGTAGGCCTATATAAACCCCCCAGGGCACCCATGCAAAGGGTTGGATCCCAGTAGTTCTATACCATACCAGATAGAAGGAGAGAGCTAGCCTTGCCCTCTCCTACCACCAGACACAGCTCAAGGAGCAACCGTGTAAACACTTGACCATAGTGATCATGCGGAGACCCTGCAGAGCAGCAGTAGGGGTATTATCTCCCCGGCGTGCATGTCTTCGCCTCATCCCGTTTCCAGGCACCGGCAACATTCTACTCGCCCCCACCATGATAAGCCATCCGTTGGCATATGTCGCACCAAACCCCTGACATTTGACGCCCATCGTGGGGCATGGTGCACCGCCGTCTGGAGATCTGTTCTGGACGGGAACCCTTTTCCTCCCTGGCGAGCACAGCTAGCCTGGCACGCCAGACGAAGTTTGCGTCGACGCGCTGCACGGCATTGAGATCGCCTGCACAGCTAGCTCCTTGGCCTAACTTGTCGGCGATGTCCGTCTCTCCGACGAACCTGCGCCCGACGCAGGTGCGGGCGGCCCCGAAAACCTCCTCGCGGGCCTCCTTGATCAACTCCACGTTTCTGGCGAGCCCGCCATAGACTTGGAGTCCGTAGGCTCCACCGACCCGATGCTGGTCGACTCCGACACCGCGTCGGTCGATGCGTTCCCCACCAACATGGTGGTCTACGACGAACCTCTCCCCCATGCGGAGAGCGATGGAAGCACCGTCACTGAGGTGCTGGTCATCAGTCATGACAAGTTCCCTGGCGGAGGGGCGCCCGACTCACTCGGCGCGACGCTGCAAGACCTAGCTGCGCCAATTCCGGAAGATGCTGACGCAGAGACGTTAGAAGCGCGCCGCCTTCAGCTCGTTGAAGGCGTGAAGAAGCTAGCCAGCATGAGACGCTTGTCAGAAGCTTACCAGCAGGAGATGGATCGCGCTGTTGGCGGCTCGTCGGCCCCGGCAGGGCCCAGCCGTCTTGGCGCGGTTCAGCAGCGTGGCGTAGCCATTGCCAGCCTATTTGGGGCTAGCCGCCCCGTGTATGCCACGCCAGCGGAGAACATCCGAGCCGCCCAGGCAGCGGCGGTGAGCTGGACAATTTGAAGGGCGAAGAGTGCCGCCTCATGATGGAGCGAGTCTAGTGGCTCCTCGACGCGGCCGCCATGCGGAACGAGGCCGGCTGCCGCACGGAGGCGCCACAACGGCCAAACAATGACCCGCACCAAGATCAAGGCGCGACGTCTCGGATGCCGACTGGCGGTGCTCGAGGAAGGAAGGACAAGGAGCCGGCTGTCAGCCATAGTCGGACTTGCATTACCATAGAGCGCGACCGAGAAGGCCGCCCGAGAGCAGTGGAATGACGGGACGATTGTCCGCCTCCCCCTCCCCGCAAGGAGAGGCGAGTCTCCCCGCCGCCTGTTGACCATCCGACTCTTGGTGACCGCCTTGGCCGCCGAGAGGGAGTTGGAGAGAATGACGCCCGCCACCGGATCAACCGACTTCACCGGTCCCTGGCGCTGGAAGAAGAGGACGAGCTGGGTCCGCCTTGTTTCGGGCCCCACATTCGGGATGAGCCCTTTCCCAGAGGGTTCACGCTCCCAAGAGACACGCCCAAGTATACCGGCTCCATGAAGCCGGAAGGCTGGCTAGTCGACAACTCCACAGCTGTCAGCATAGCGAACGGCAACAAGCGTGTTGCCATAAAGTACGTTCCGCTCATGCTCCAGGGCACAGCCCGGATATGGCTGAACAGCCTAAAGCCCCGCAGCATCAATAGCTGGGTCGACTTCAGCGAAGCATTCATCCGCAACTTCACCAGCACGTACAAGCGTCCTCCCAAGCCTCGTCAGCTCTCCTTGTGCGTGCAAGGTCCTGACGATTCGATCGCGACTACCTCACGCGTTGGGCTGAGCTCCGGAACTCCTGCGAGGGCGTGCACGAGGTGCAGGACATCGAGTACTTCCTAGCCGGGTGCCGAGAAGGCACCCTCCTCAAGCACAAGCTCCTCTGCGACGAGACAGAAACCCTCGACGAGCTGCTGATCATAGCGGACAAGTACGCTACGGCCGACTCCTCCATGAAGACAGAAATTCAAATCAGCGCGACGGGCAAAGTAGCTCCTCAGGCTCCAAGTACTCCGGCGGCAGACGCCGGCCGGCGACAACAGTAGGGCGACAACAAGCGCAAGGCCCCGCAGCCAGCTTCTAGCAGCCGGCAGGTCGCGACCGTTGAAGCCCAGCAGCCAGAAGAGCAGCCTCCGCCCAAGCGACAGAAAGGCCGCAAGCCGAACTGGTTGCCGGCCTTCTCCTACGAGTAGACCTTGGATGGACCTTGCAAGTTCCATAGCGGCGTGTGTCGGCGTTCTGGGAATGGGGGTCCCCAAACTTGCCTGCCTGCGGCCTGTGGCGTGGCTCAAGTGGGGGCCCAGCACGGCCCATCTTCATCAACACGAGGCTCAAGACCCTCGCGAGGGGCCAAGCCTCGCGAGGCGGATGACATGGCGCATCCTCGGGGACGGCCTCGCCAGGCTGGTTTGCGAGGAGGCGGAGAGTTCGAGGCGGGGTACCTCGCGAGGTACCCATGACGCAAGCCATGACGACACGGGGCACCAGGCGGGTGCCAGCGCACGCAGCGTCCCTCTTTCCTCTTCGATGCAAGGGGGCAAGCATATCAGCGGAGTACCGAGGCATCAGGCAAAAGGTTGCCACTTCGGTGCAACGATACCAGGACCAGGAGGACTACGAGACGGAGGTCACCATGGAGCCCAGCGCGGCGTCATCTCCAGAGCCTTTGGCAGGTGAAGATTGCTTTTGTCAGGATAGATGTACTCGTTGTCCCCCTTCAAATTAGCCCGCCATTGTTGGATCCCTTCCCGCTCAATAACTGGGGAGAGGACCAGGGCCACTATAAATAGGACTAGCCACCCACATAGCACAGGGTTCGATTCCTGGTCGTTCGGTCCTGGACAAGGACGAGTGAGAGAGAAAGCAGAGAGAGAGAGAGAGGGGGGTGACTGAACTCTTCGTAGTGGTTCATCACCACCACCAAGAACAGACCCTCGCGAGGCTGTTCTTCCTTGTATTGTTCCTCCTCACCAGCCCCAGGAGGCAATCCATCCACCACACACTAGAGTAGGGTATTACACCACATCGGTGGCCCGAACCAGTATAAATCTCGTGTCTTTCGCGCAGTTCTCTTAGTAGTTTAGATCCCATTGAGACGGAGAGGTTGAAGGTAAGATTTCCGCACCCACCCCAGTGTTCGAACCTTAAGGGTCTGCCGGAACCCGAAATCCGACATTTGGCGCGCCAGGTAGGGGTGCGCCGAAATTCATCTTCCACCGCTCCGCCCTCCTTCGGTCGCCGCAACCATGCGCGGCGCCAGCCGGGCTCGCGCCGCCCCGGCGGCCCTCACCGGCGGGTGCTCTCGTCGTCCCCCGCCGCCCGCCGTCGACACCGCCACCGGCTTGGCGAGAAGCGAGCTACAAGCACCACCCCAGCGTCTGCCTACGCGACAGAGCAACTGCACCGTGGCACTGACGCCTCCGGTCGTTGCGGCCCTCCTGGGCGGCTCGCAGGCGCCGCCCACAAGTCGCCACGTCAAGCCTTTTGCCCGCCGGGTTAGCACCACTGCCGCGCGGCAGGGGGCTCCCCCGGACTGGGCGGCGAGCGAGGTTGATCTGACCTTCAGCTCGAAGGACCACCCCACCAACCCGGTCAGCTCAGGCGCGCTCTCCTTGTTGTGCACCCCCACCATCTGTCAGGTGGCCGTCACCCGGACCCTCGTCGACAGCGGCGCGGGCCTCAGCTTGCTGTCGGTCGACACTTTCGACCTCTTCCACATACCCCGGGAGCGGCTGCGACCCAGCCGGTCCTTCTCGGGTGTCGGGGGCGGATCATCCGGCTCCCTGGGGCAGATCCGGCTCCCGGTGACCTTCGGCACCTACGACAACTTCCGCACGGAGACGGTCGACTTCGACATCGCCCCCATCGGCCTTCCTTACAACGCCATCCTCGGCTACCCGGCACTAGCCCACTTCATGGCCGCCACGCATCCAGCGTACAACCTCATGAAGATGCCCGGGAGCAATGGTACCCTCACGGTGCGCGGGGACACCGGGACGCCCTGCGAGTACTCGAGCTCGCCTTCAAGAAAGCGGCGTCGGCACGGCCCGCCAACGCGGAGGCCCCTGAGCCCAAGGGGGCTGCACCCACCAAGAAGAAGCAGTTGTTCACCCAGGACAAGGCAGAGACCAAGCAGATACCCGTCGACGAGGGCGGGTCCTCCAGTGCCACTTTCACCATAGGCGCCAACCTTGAGCCTGAGCAGGAGGAGGCCTTGGTCAAGTTCTTGCGCGCGAATAAGAAGGTATTTGCTTGGGAGCCCAATCAGCTGGCGGGGATCCCCAGGAGCGTCATCGAGCATCACCTCAACCTATGCCCAAATGTGCGCCCCGTGAAGCAGAAGGCCAGGCGGCAGTCCACGGAGAAGCAGGCTTTCATCGCCCAAGAGACTCGCAAGCTAGAGGCCGCCGGGGTCATTCGCGAGGTCCGATACCCGGATTGGTTGGCCAACCCTGTCGTTGTGCCCAAGAAGGGGGGGGGGGGAAGAATGCATGTGTGTTGACTTCACCAACCTCAACAAGGCATGCCCACAAGATCCGTTCCCGCACCCCTGCATCGACCAGATTGTCGATTCCACTGCGGAGTGCGACCTGCTATGCTTCCTGGACGCCTTCTTCGGGTATCACCAGATCAAGATGGCAGTGGAAGACGTTGAGAAGACCGCCTTCTTGACCCCATGCGGGGTATACTGCTATACATGCATGCCGTTCGGGCTGCGTAACGCAGGGGCAACCTTTCAGCGACTGATGCACATCACCTTAGGCCGCCAGCTCGGAAAGAATGTCGAAGCCTACGTTGATGACATTGTAGTAAAATCTCGGGAGGCCAAGACCCTGATACAAGACCTGGGGGAGACCTTCGCGAGCCTCGACGCAGTAAACCTGCAGCTCAACCCGGAGAAATGTGTGTTTGGCGTCCCCTCGGGTAAGCTCTTGGGATTCCTCGTGTCCCATCGTGGCATCGAGGCCAACCCCGAGAAGGTCAAAGCGTTCGAGGACATGAGCCCGCCAAAGACCCTCAGAGGAATGCAGAAGCTCACCGGGCGCGTGACCGCGCTAAGGCGCTTCATCTCTAAACTAGGGGAGCGAGCGCTGCCTTTCTTCCAGCTGATGAAGAAGAAAGGGGCCTTTGAGTGGACTGAAGAAGCGGGTAAGGTGTTTCAAGATCTCAAGAGATACCTGACCAGTCCCCCAGTCATGGTGGCTCCGCGCCCTCAGGAGCCCCTGCTGCTATACCTCGCCGCCACACCCTACTCCACCAGCGCAGCCCTGGTGGCGGTTAGGGAGGAGCGCCAAGTCAAGGCCGCAGCGGCAGCCCGAAGCAGGAGAAAACGGGAACAAGGAAAGACTGCAGAAGCCGCAACCGCGACTGAGGAGGGTCAGCTGTCGAGGAATGCAACGGGGGCACGAGAGGCCGCCCGACCAGGTGGTCCACCTCCCGAGGCCACGACGCCCCGTGAGGCGCCCTTACCTCCTGAGGGCGCAGCAACCACAGATGCTCCCAGCCTTGTCGAGCTCCCAGTTTACTTTGTTAGCACGGTGCTACGGGACGCGAGGGCCCGGTACCCAATGCCTCAGAAGCTCCTCCTCGCGCTACTGGTAGCCTCGCACAAGCTACGTCACTACTTCCAGGCTCACCCCATCAAAGTCGTCTCGTCATACCCCTTGGAGAGAGTGCTCAGGAGCCCTAACTCAGCTAGAAGGGTCGCTGAATGGAACACAGAGTTGCAGGCATTTCAGCTCGAGTTCAGCACAACCAGGGTCATCAAGGGAGCAGCATTGGCGGATTTTGTGGCAGAATGGACAGAGGCACCAGGCCTCAAGGCCGACGAGGATCGGTCCATCTTCCCGGGGAGCGAGGCGCCAGAAGGCTGGGTCATGCACTTTGACGGGGCGTTCTCCAGACATGGTGCTGGGGCTGGAGCGGTGCTTGTATCGCCCACTCAGGACAAGCTCTACTATGCCGTATAGCTCTTCTTCCAACAAGGTGAAAAGGTCTCCAACAACATAGCAGAATACGAGGGTCTAATAGCAGGCCTGAAGGCCGCGGCAGCCCTGGGGGTGAAGCGCCTTACCATCAAGGGCGATTCACATCTCCTCGTGAACTTCTCCAACAAGGTGTACGAGCCGAAAGACGAGCACATGGAAGCTTACCTTGCGGAGGTCCGCAGGATGGAGAAGCAGTTCTGGGGGCTGGAGTTGCAGCATGTGCCCCGTGGCACCAATCAGGAGGCCGACGACATCGCCAAGCGGGCATCCAGGCGGCTACCTCAAGAGCCTGGCATCTTCGAGGAGAGGCTCTTCAAGCCCTCAACCTTGCCGTCGTTGTCGAACACGGCTCAACCTCGGGAGGAGCTCCCTCAGCCACCTGCCTCAGGAGCCCCAGTCTGTGGCCTGGCCTCGGGAGCACGCCTGCTCCTGACGGTGGAACCTTAGGAGGAGTGCTGGATCACCGAGCTCCGGAGTTACTTGACGCAAGGGACCATGCCGGAGAAGGAGGAAGCGGAGCGAGTGGCGCGGCAGGCCACTGCGTACTGCATCCGAGACGGAGAACTCTACCGGAAGCGGCCAAATGATGTACTCCTGCGTTGTGTTTCCAGGGACCAAGGAAAGGAACTACTGGAGGACATACACGGCGGAGACTGCGGGCACCACTCATCATCGCGGACCCTCATCGGCAAGGCGTTCCGCAATGGGTTTTATTGGCCTACCGCACTCAATGACGCTGTAGAGCTGGTGAGAGCTTGTGAGGCCTGCCAGTTCCACGCCAAACAAATCCATCAGCCGGCCGGAGGCCTGCAGACTATACCCCTTTCATGGCCGTTTGCAGTCTCGGGGCTGGACATCCTGGGCCTGTTTCCACGGGCGCCAGGGGGCTACCGCTACCTCTACGTCGTCGTGGACAAGTTCACCAAGTGGGCAGAAGTGGAGGCCGTCCGCACCATCCCCGCGGGCTCTGCGGTCAAGTTCATCAGGGGCATCGTGAGCCGGTTTGGGGTACCGAACTGCATCATCACAGACAACGGTTCGCAGTTCACCAGTAACCTCTTCAAAACATACTGTGCTAACCTTGGAACGCAGATATGCTACGCTTCCGTGGCGCACCCTCGACGCAACGGCCAAGCCGAACGAGCCAACGCAGAGGTCCTGAGAGGCCTCAAGACCAGGATGTTCAAGAAGAAGCTGGAGGCCTGCGGCCGAGGTTGGTACGACGAGCTTCAATCCGTGGTGTGGTCCATCCGCACCACCGCGACCAAGCCGACTGGAGAGACCCCATTCTTCCTGGTCTATGGAGCGGAGGCAGTCCTCCCTCACGAGGTCAGACGTCGCTCCACGCGAGTCCTGGCGTTCGACGAGGTGCAACAGGACGCCATGCGGGGGACGGACCTCGTGTTGGGGGAGGAGCGACGGCGGGAAGCCGCGCTGCGAGCGGCGAGGTATCAATAGGCGCTGCGGCGATATCACTGCCGCAACATCCGCCCCAGGACTCTCGAGGTAGGAGACCTCGTGCTTAGGCGGGTTCTCTCCAGGGAGGGGTTGCACAAGCTCTCTCCCATGTGGGAGGGCCCGTTCAAGGTTGTTCATGTTTCCAGGCCCGGCTCCGCGCGCTTGGAGACTCAGGAGGGAGTGCCAGTCCAGAATGCATGGAACATCCAGCACCTCCGAAGGTTCTACCCCTGAAAAGGCCCGGAGCCTATGAAACAAGGCGAGTGCCTGTGAAGATCATCGCTTTGGAAAAAGGCCCAGAGCCTGTGAAGCAAGGCGAGTGCCTGTGAAGATAATCTCTTTTGCAAAGGCCAGGAGCCTGTGAAGCAAGGCGAGTGCCTGTGAAGATCATCGCTTTGGAAAAAGGCCCAGAGCCTGTGAAGCAAGGCGAGTGCCTGTGAAGATCATCTCTTTTGCAAAGGACCAGAGCCTGTGAAGCAAGGCGAGTGCCTGTGAAGATCATCGCTTTGGAAAAAGGCCTAGAGCCTGTGAAGCAAGGCGAGTGCCTGTGAAGATCATCTCTTTTGCAAAGGCCCGGAGCCTGTGAAGCCCTCATGCTCGAGGAAAAGGCCTAGAGCCTATGAAGCAAGGCGAGTGCATGTGAAGATCATCTCTTTTGCAAAGGCCCAGAGCCTGTGAAGCAAGGCGAGTGCCTGTGAAGCCCTCGCGCTCGAGGAAAAGGCCCAGAGCCTGTGAAGCAAGGCCAATGCATGTGAAGCTTGCCGCCCCGTGACACTCTCACGTAATAATGAGTGGGGCTGTACACGCCCCGGAGTCTCAGGAGCGCCGGCCTCAGGCCCTGGGGCTCCCTCCCACGCCCAGTGGCAGCACTTAGGTCCGCGCTAGTGAGAAGACGTCGAAGACTAGATTAGGTGCCGGACGCGGCTTACCCATTTGCTTTCCGCAGTTGACGTGTTCGTTTGCATTTGGAGTCTTATTGGAGTTATCGCTGTTGCTGATTTATGGTTTGTCGATTTTCGCCCCTCGCTTTGGTTTCTCTCGTGAACAACCTCGCGAGGGATGGTGCTCAGGCGCCCTCGCGAGGGTTTCTGCCCTGGCCCCAGGAGGGTTTCACGGCCCTGGCGCATTACCGGAGCACCCCTCCTAGTCCGTGCCCCTCGGGTACCGTGACGCGTGCACAGGGCCTGGGTCGGTCGCCCCACCCCCCAGCCGGGGTCGAAAGCTATCTACGCACAGGCGAGAAATCAGGAAGTACAAAAATGAGATCAAGGTACTAGCTGAAGCGGCAACATTTCCCAACACGCCCCCAGGGGGCTCCATGCATCTATTCTCTCTTACACAGGGAACAAAAGAGAAAGGAAAAAGACGAGCCTGGTGCCGCCCCACCCGCATCGACTCACGGCGGCGACACAGGCTGCCCCGGGGCCTCAGGCGGACCCCCTCTCGCGCTGCGCCGGGGCACGACGGCGGGCGGACGAACCACCACCTCCTAGGCAGATCCGACGGCGCGGGGGAGGACTGCTGCCACCACTGGAGGAGTCGCTTGAGGAAGAGCTGATGAGGCTGGGGGATTCGCTGGCGCCGCCGCCCGCTCGGGCGCTATCTCCCCCATCACCATCGGAGTGGGGCCCGCGGACGCGGTCACCGTCCTCCGGGTAGCACCCCGTGCGGCGACCATCTTCCCCAAACACCCTCACGTAGAGGGTGGCATCGCCATCGAACCTGAAGTGCAGAGCGCACCGACGCTCCAAGCCGCGAGCACGGGCAAACGCCTGCCAACCACGGGTGAAGACCAAGCCCCCGCTGGCGGAGACCTCTAGCGCGACCCACGAGGACCTGCTGTAGCAGCCCTCCGCCTGGAGCCAGAGGCCGCCAGGAGCGCCGGCCAGGAGTTCGCCAAGGAGGAAGCGACGAAGCGGGAGCCGGGCGCAAGCTGGCTCCGCCGACCAAACGACAAATTCCGGCGGTGCCTGCCCGGCGCGAAAGCGTGGCCTGGGGGAGCGTGCAACCCAGGCGCACCCTCCTGCTGCGGCGACTTGCCCGCCGCCGCGCTGGGAGCCCCCTCCATGGCCGCTGGGAACTACCGGGGCGGCCACCGGGTGCTTCCGGGGGCGCCCGCGACCACACTTGGATGGGGGAGAGGCAGGACCGACCTGGAGGGCCTTCCCCTTCTCTGCGGCCGAGTACTTCCTCAATGGAGCCATCACACCAAGACGGAGCAAGAACTGAGGCGCAGGAGAGAGCAAGAGAAGATGGACTTGACGGGCACGAGCGGTGCCGCACTTATAGCCGGCAAAGGCAAACCGCTGGTCTCCACGATCACAGGTAATCATAACACGTTCTGCATGCAGGGACTTGTCCAACTCACACGATCACCAAGGCGTTGTGGGGAAGCGGAGGCGCCACGTCCAATCAACCGCCATGCGGCGTCCAAGGCCGCAGGCTGTTAGGGCCCGCGGCGCTTCGCCCTTGCCCTTTCGCCTCTCGGCACGGCCAAGTCCATGCGCGCCTTGGGCCCGGGGGCTACTGGCGGCGTTCTGGGAACGGGGGTCCCCAAACTTGCCTGCCTGCGGCCTACGGCGTGGCTCAAGTGGGGGCCCAGCGCGGCCCATCTTCATCAACACGAGGCTCAAGACCCTCGCGAGGGGCCAAGCCTCGCGAGGCGGACGACACGGCGCATCCTCGGGCACGGCCTCGCCAGGCTAGTTCGCGAGGAGGCGGAGAGTTCAAGGCGGGGTACCTCGTGAGGTAGCCATGACACAAGCCATGACGACACGAGGCACCAGGCGGGTGCCAGCGCTTGCAGCGTCCCTCTTTCCTCTTTGGTGCAAGGGGGGCAAGCGTATCAGCGGAGTACCGAGGCATCAGGCAAAAGGTTGCCACTTCGGTGCAACGAGACCAGGACCAGGAGGACTACGAGACGGAGGTCACCATGGAGCCCAGCGCGGCGTCATCTCCAGAGCCTTTGGCAGGCGAACACTGCTTTTGTCAGGATAGATGTACTCGTTGTCCCCCTTCAAATTAGCCCGCCATTGTTGGATCCCTTCCCACTCAATATTTGGGGAGAGGACCAGGGCCACCATAAATAGGACTAGCCACCCACATAGCAAAGGGTTCGATTCCTGGTCGTTCGGTCCTGGACAAGGACGAGTGAGAGAGAAAGTAGAGAGAGAGAGAGAGAGGGTGACTGAGCTCTTCATAGTGGTTCATCACCACCGCCAAGAACAGACCCTCGCGAGGCTGTTCTTCCTTGTATTGTTCGTCCTCACTAGCCCCAGGAGGCAATCCATCCACCACACACTGGAGTAGGGTTTTACACCACATCGGTGGCCCGAACCAGTATAAATCTAGTGTCTTTCGCGCAGTTCTCTTAGTAGTTTAGATCCCATTGAGACGGAGAGGTTGAAGGTGAGATTTCCGCGCGCACCCCAGTGTTCGAACCTTAAGGGTCTGTCGGAACCCGAAATCCGATAGCGCGAAGCCGTCGAATCACACCACCCGGAAGTGCCACTGGCTCACCAGGATCGCCAAGGGAGACGGCCTCCTGCCACCCCCACCTGCTGGGCAGCCGCCTCCGCCTCCGCCCTAGCAGCCGGCAATCAGGCGAGTCGGCGCATTGCAAGACGAATACCCTGAAGAGCACGGAGCCTACGTGGTGTTCACCAGTGTGGCTGATGATCGATGCAGCGGGCGGCTGCTGCGACAAGAGGTGAACACAGTAGCCTCAGAGACGCCAGAGTTCATGCACTGGTCAGAGAGGCCCATCAGCTGGAGCAGGGCTGACCACCCAGAAGTGATGCCGAGTCCGGGCTCCTACGCCTTGGTCCTGGACGCCACCTTTGCCACGGACAAACGGGTCGTGCGTTTCTCGCGAGTTCTGATAGATGGGGGCAGCAACATCAACATCCTGTACAAGGACACCATGTAGAAGTTAGGAATCAAGCAGAGACAGCTTCAGAACAGCCGGACTGTGTTCCACAGCATTGTCCCTGGGCTTTCCTGCTCACCAATCGGCAAGATCTTGATTGACGTCCTCTTTGGGGACAAAGATCACTTCCGAAGAGAGTCTGTTTGGTTTGAGGTAGTGGACCTTGAGAGCCCATACCATGCGCTACTTGGCCGGCCCGCCTTGGCCAAGTTCATGGCGGTCCCCCATTATGCCTACCTCAAGATGAAGATGCCCAGTTCCAGGGGAATTCTGACTGTGGCCGGCAACTATCGGAAGTCGTCCGCTTGCGCGGCCGAGAGCAGTCGGCTGGCCGAGTCCCTGGTGATTTTGGCCGAGAAGCGACTCCTTGAGCGAGTTGTGGCGATGGCCGGCAAGCAGCCGGAGATATCGCCCGACCCGAAGGAGTCGGAAGCCAAAGGTTCGTTCAAGCCGGCCAAAGAGACAAAGAAGATATGCTTGGATCCGGAGCACCCAGAGAGGTATGCCGTCATAGGTGCAAACCTCGATAGCAAATAGGAAGGCGAGCTCGTCGATTTCCTCCGTGAGAATCGGGACATCTTCGCATGGTCTCCCAAGGACATGCCAAGTGTACCAACGGATTTCGCCGAGCACAAGTTACACATCCGATCTGATGCAAAGACGGTCAGGCAGCCCCTGCGCCGCTTATCAGAAGAGAAGAGAAGAGTTGTCGGAGAAGAGATAGCCTGACTCCTAGCAGCCGACTTCATTATGGAAGTTTTCTTCCCGGAGTGGCTGGCAAATCCGGTCCTGGTGCTAAAGAAGAACAAGCAATGGCAAATGTGTATTGACTACACGAGCCTCAACAAGGCCTGCCCCAAGGACCCATTTGCTCTACCATGAATTGACCAAGTGATAGACTCAACAGCCGGATGCGAGTTGTTGAGCTTCTTGGATGCATACTCAGGATGTCACCAGATCAAGCTGAATCCGGCTAACAGAT
The DNA here is from genome assembly GCA_034509565.1 of Triticum monococcum. Taxonomy (NCBI): domain Eukaryota; kingdom Viridiplantae; phylum Streptophyta; class Magnoliopsida; order Poales; family Poaceae; genus Triticum; species Triticum monococcum. Next base: position 354,456,434 of record CM067845.1, on the reverse strand, counting down.
TGAAGACCGCCTTCATCACGCCGTTTGGAGCATTCTGCTACCTCACCATGACGTTCGGCTTAAGGAATGCCGGCGCCACCTTTCAGCGTTGCATGCAGAAGTGCCTCCTCAAGCAGCTCGGCAGGAACGCCCATGTTTACGTGGACGACGTGGTGGTGAAGACGGAAAAGCGAGGAACACTGCTGGAAGACCTCAAGGAGACCTTTGAGAACCTGCGCTGGTTCCAGATCAAGCTCAACCCCGAGAAGTGTGTCTTCGGAGTACCAGCCGGCCAGCTGCTAGGTTTCCTGGTCTCTGAACGTGGCATAGAATGCAACCTAGTAAAAATCAAGGCCATCGAGAGAATGGAGGTACCTAGCCAACTGCTGGATGTGCAGAAGTTCACCGGCTGCTTGGCGTCCATCAGACGATTCATCAGTCGGCTGGGCGAGAAAGTTCTCCCCTTATACCAACTCATGAAGAAGACCACTTTTTTTCGAGTGGAACCATAAGGCGGACGAAGCTTTCCACCAGTTGAAGAAGATGCGGACTACTCCACCTGTCCTGGCGGCCCCGACTCCCAAGGAACCTGTGCTCCTGTACATCGCCGCCACCAGCCGAGTAGTCAGCACAGTCATTGTAGTAGAGCGCAAGGAGGAAGGCAAGGCGCTACCTGTCCAGAGACCAGTATATTACCTGAGCGAGGTACTGTCGACCTCCAAGCAGAACTACCCCCACTACTAGAACATGTGCTATGGCGTGCACTTTGCTGCCAAGAAACTGAAGCCTTACTTTCAAGAGCATCCAATCATAGTGGTTTGCACGGCTCCACTTGCCGAGATCATCGGTAGCCGAGATGCCTCTGGTCGAGTGGCCAAGTGGGCCATAGAGCTGGCTCCTTACACCATCTACTACCAGCCCCGCACTGCTATCAAATCACAAGCACTGGCCGACTTCCTCGTCGACTGGGCCGAGACCCAGTACCTGCCTCCACCGCCTGACTCCACCCATTGGCGGATGCACTTTGACGGCTCCAAGATGCGCACCGGCTTGGGAGCCGGCGTCATCCTCACCTCTCCCAAAGGTGACAAGCTCAAATATGCACTGCAAATCCATTTTGCCACCTCCAACAACATGGCCGAGTACGAGGCGCTCATTCACGGGCTCCGGCTTGCAAAAGAACTTGGCATCCGCCGGATCTTCTGTTATGGCGACTCGGACTTAGTGGTCCAGCAGTCATCTGGCGACTGGGACGCGAAAGAGGCAAACATGGCGAGCTACCGTTTCCTCGTGCAGCAACTCAGCGGGTATTTCGAAGGGTGCGAGTTCCTCCATGTGCCAAGAAATGACAACGACCAAGCAGACGCCTTGGCATGAATCGGCTCTACCCGCCAAGCAATACCATCTGGCATCGCCCTTCAACGCCTCCTCAAGCCGTCTGTCAAGCCTTCGCCAGAATCAGACTCCATTTTTGTGCTGGCTCCTCCCGAAGATGACGGATCCGACTCCAGAGCTCCGACAGTCGGAACGGGGACTTTGGTGGGCGACTCCAAAGCTGCCACAGTCGAGCCCGGCCCGGGGAGTGCAGTGACGGACTCGAAGATTCCAGAACTCGGCCCAAGGACCGCGCCAGTTGGCCTGGGGACTTCATCAGCCCAGCAAGCGGCTGTTGAATCTAGCCCGCCGCATCCCAGCCCAGCCGCCCTCGTCCAAGTCGCAGTTCTGGTAGTCGAAGAAATAGCAGCACCCTCATGGGCCCAGCCCATCCTCAAATTCCTGGTGAACAAAGAGCTACCAACTTATGAGACCTTAGCTCGGCAAGTACAACGTCGGGCGGCAGCCTATACCATAATCAACAGAGAGGGGTCAGGTGCAGCGTCACTGGTGTCTACCAGCGCTGCGTAGAGCCACAGCAAGGCCAGGCGATCCTCAAAGACATCCATCAAGGCGAATGCAGCCACCATGCGGCTACAAGAGCACTCGTCGCCAAAGCTTTTCGGCACAGTTTCTTTTGGCCGACTGCCTTGGAAGAGGCCAAGGAGTTGGTCCAAAAATGCAAAGAGTGCCAGAAGTTCAGCTCCAAGCCGCACCAGCCGGCTTTCACGCTCAAGACCATCCCCATTGCTTGGCCTTTCGCAGTTTGGGGTCTAGACATGGTGGGACCGTTCAAGACAGCACGAGGTGGTCTAACTCACCTAGTTGTCGCAGTGGACAAGTTCACCAAGTGGGTGGAAGTGAAGCCAATTAAGAAACTGAACGGTCCGACTGCCGGGACCTTCATCACCGATATCACAATTCGGTACAGCATACCACACAGCATCATCACCGACAACGGCACAAATTTTTCCAAAGGCGCCTTGGCCCATTTCTGCGCAACACAGGGCATCCGACTGGACCTAGAGTCCGTCGCCCACCCGCAGTCAAATGGCCAAGTGGAGTGAGCAAACGGCCTCATCCTGTCCGGCATCAAGCCTCGGTTGATCGAGCCTCTGGAGCGCTCGGCTGGCTGCTGGCTCGACAAGCTGCCAGTCGTCCTCTGGAGTCTGCGCACGACTCCAAACAAGTCAACTGGCTTCACACCCTTCTTCCTCGTCTACGGTGCCGAAGCCGTCATCCCAACGGACATAGAGTTCGACTCCCCATGAGTCACCATGTACACCAAGGAGGAAGCAGAAGAAGCACGACAAGACGGCGTCAATTTGCTGGAAGAGGGCCGGCTGTTGGCACTCAGCCGGTCCAGCATCTACCAGCAGAGCCTGCGTCGATACCACAACAGGAAGGTCAGGCCAAGATCTTTCAAAGAAGGCGACCTTGTCCTCCGGCTGATCCAGCGAACAGCCGGCCAGCACAAGCTGTCGCCGCCTTGGGAAGGCTCTTTCATCATCAACAAAGTACTAGGCAACGACTCCTACTACCTGATCGACGCTCAGAAGCCCCGAGCACGCAAGAGGGACGACTCTGGCAAGGAGACACAACGGCCATGGAATGCAAATCCTCTCCGAAGATTTTATAGTTGATGCAGTACGTACGACGCTACCTTATGTATTAAAGTACCAAGACTTCGGGCCCACCGAGATGAGCTCGGGGACTGCCCTCTTTTGTCTGTATGATAAAAATTATGCCTACAAGTATGTTACTCTTTGTCATGCCGCTTGGCACCGGGCTCAACAAGTCGGCCCGGGGACTTGCCGCCTTGCACTATGAAATGCTTCCTGCAGCCGGACAAGTAGTGTGTAACACCTAAGCCGTCTTCTGCCAGAAGCCGCAGCTTGCAGAGCGACTGTACAGTGGGAAGAGGTAAGGTAGAATGGGTGCTCGCACGAAAAATGGCTAAGGACTCAAAGCGTAAAACATAGCTCAAGACGGCTTCCAGCCTTTCTCACAAACCGACTCTCGGACAGTCGGATTGTCGTTTTCTATCCAACTTGCTCAAACAATCTTGAAATCGGCTAAGTACTTGCTTTCCCAAAGTAGCCTAGCACTTGATCCAGCAACAGTCCGCAGAGCGGCTGTTCGATTGGCAAGGCAGACAGCTAAGAGAAAGCGGCAAAGGAAAACAGCCAAAAGAACAATGAGCAAGAAAAAAAATAAAATATATATATAACTTAGGCCCTTGGACAAATTGTCAAATAGAGGTTCAAAATACACCCCGCGGGTGGAATTGTGCGAATTAACAAGTTCCTCAAAAGACTACTAAAGCAGATAAAACAAAAGACACAGCGGCAGATTAGGAGGCGGCAGACGGACTCGGGGGGTCAGAGGAGGCGCCAGCGTCAGGCGTCGGGGCGGTCGGCTGGCTAGTCTCGGCTTGATCGCCTCTGGCAGCAGTCAGGTCGGTTGCACGCGGCTCGTTGCTGGAGGCGCGGTCGGGCTGAGGCTGGCCGTCTGCTCCGTCTTCTGGTGCCACCGCGTCGCCCTCATCCTCCGCCTCGTCCTCCTCCTCGACGCTGGAGCCAATCACCTCCGCCGAGTCTTCGCCGTAGTCTGGGTTCATGCCAAACCACTCCGGCGGTACCTCCTCGCCGTCTTCAGACCGCTCGGGGACGAAGATGCTTGTGTCGGTGTACTCGGTGATCGCCGCAGCACGCTTGACGAGGGCATCTTCCACAGCCGCCAGCTCCGGCTGGGCCTCCGACCGAAGCGTGGCCAACCGGTCTAGATCCAGCCCCGGGTACCACGCCTTGACGAACTCTAAGGCCCATCGCGCTCCAGCCCAGGCCTCGAGGCGACCAGCCGCGACCTCCAACCAGTTGGCCGTTAGGCTGGGGGTGCGCGGAGCCTGCATATCTGGCCGAAGGGCGGAAATCGCCTGGGCACCGACGCGCTGAAGGCGGTGTAGCATCCGGTGAGCCGGCCAGAGGCGAGCCTCGATGCTCAAGATGTGCTCATCAAGAGTTCGGGGGGCATCGGCGGTGATCTCCGCGCCCTCCACCCTCCGACTCTCACGATCGGCCTCGATGGCTTGGATAGCGGCATGCGACTGCCCAGGGAAGAAGTCTGCAAAAGACACGAAGAAACGAAAAAGCAAGTCAAAAGCTAGGAGTCGGCACGATCTAAGTCGGCAGCTCGAAGAAAGAAAATAAAGAGACTCACCATCAACAATCTCTTCAATCTCATGGAAGCCGGAGGACAGCAGCGCCTCCTTGTCAGACCAGGAGGAGCACTCACTCGCGAACTCGGCCAAGAGGGCGGTTTCCGTCTCCTCCGCCTCCCTCTGCGACTTCGCAAGCAGCTCCTTCTGCTCTGCCAACTGAGTGGCCAGCAGATCGCGTTCTGTGGCGAGCCTCCTGCACTCCTCCCCTTTGGCGAGCAAGGCAGAGTTGGCTTCGCTCAGCTGCTGCTAAAGAGCAGCGTTGGCTCCTGAAGGAAAGGAAGAAAGACAACAGTCGTCAATAAAGTAAGTCGCCGGGGAGATCCGGCCCGACTGCTCAGCAGTCGGCCTGAATCTCGCGGACTACAGCCCGCGGGTGCGCTAGCGTGCCCCCGCAGAGAAGAAAAGAGAGGGAAGGACTTACTCCGGCTCTCCGCCAAGTCGGCGGTCCGCTTGCCCAGGTCTTCAACATTACGGTTGAAGGCAATGACGTGGAGGTTGTGTTAATCCTGCAACAAGCATTTCAGACAAAGTAGTACCCAGAAGTTCATCAATTGGAGTTCCGGGCCGCCTGCTCAGCAGCCAGCCCGAAACTCGGGGACTACACCCAGTGGGTGCGCTGGCGCGCCCCCACAGAGAAGAACAAGAAAAACAAAGGCCCAAAGAAAAAACATACCCGGACGGCTGCCCACGACGCTAGGAACGCCTTGGTGCAACTCTAGAGGGTGTCGGCCTCAGCGCGGAGCTTCGCCTGGACGTCCGGGAGCGCCCGGTTCAGCGGCCCTGTGCCGCCTCCTCGCACCCACCCAATAGGTGCGGCGCTCGTCGCTTCGGCGTCTGGAGCCGCCAAGCTGGCGGTGCCGGCTTCCAGGGCGCGGGGTGCCGAAGTTGCCTTCTCCAGACGACGGCGCGCTAGCGAGCCGACCTGGAGGAGTAGCTTCGCCATGACCTCGTCTTCGGTCGGCGGCACCGGAGGGTCCGCTGGCTGCTCGCCTTGCACACCTTCAAACGGCGGCGGAGGCGGCGGCGGAACGTTCGCGCTTGGAGTAGAGGGCTCGCCGCCTTCCCTCTCCTCGACGAGGTTCTCCCCGCCGGCTCCCCCAGTCTGCCCCGTGAACTCCGAGGGCAGAGGCGTAGAGTTCAGCAGGGTAACAAGCAAGGCCGACTGGCGGTGTGCGGCTTCCTCAGCCTGCTGCCTCGCCGCGGCGGCGGCTTCGGCCTCCACTAGTTTTTTAACTAGCGGAGGCCTCCGCCCTGTCGGCCTCCGCCTTCTCCAGGCGAGGGCTTCTTCTTCATTGCGCTTCTCCCGCGCATTCCGCTCCGTCGCCTCCCGGAGGTCGGCAGCGGGGTCTATCCGCCGAGTGGTGGCAGGCGTCTCCGCTGACCCCATGACGGAGGCGGCGGCGACCCGCTCAAGAGAGATGGGAGCCCTGAAGAAAGAGGGGTGAGCAGAGACTCAGACAAAACACGAAGAAAGAACAAACTTTGAAGACAGAATACTTACGCACAGACCAACGACGGCTTCTTCACTTCCTTACGGAATTGGATGGCCTTCGCGGCTGCCTCGTCCCGCCGGGTCGCCGCAGCCGAGCCCTTGGGCTTCTTCGGCCGGCTGCCGAACAAAGTTGGCGCAGCCCGGCGCTTCTTCCCGCCGCCTGGAGCGCCCGACGCGGCAGAAGAGCCCGTGCCCGGCTGTCTGGCTCCTGGCCGATGGCGAGGGGTCCCTCGGCGTTGTCTTCAGGCCAGTCGGTGAAGGTAGCCGAGGGCCTGAAGTCGCCTATCGTCCCTCCTCCTCCCTCGGCGTCGTCTTCCAGAGCCGCCGCCCCCAGATCAGGGTCATCGATGTTGCTCTCCGCCTGGTCGGTGACGAACTCACGGGCCGGCCCCGAGGTGCCGGCTGGTGGGTGAAGAAGGGGATTCTAACCAAAAGCCGACTGCTCGGAACAAAACTCGGCAAGAAGAAGACAATCCAAAGAAAGAAAAGAAAGGCGACTCACCACGGGCGGGAGGTTGGCGCGGGAGTATGGCTCCTTGCAGAATCGCCAGTCCTCCGGGAGCCTGCTGTCCGAGAGGTAGTTCACCATAAGGGCCACCTCTTCGTGAGGCATGTCCTTGGTGCACATCCGACTCGGGTCGCGACCCCTGCTCATCTGGCATATCATGTGAGGGCGGCCTTGGAGTGGGAGAACTCGGCGCGAGACGAAGGCGGCCAGCAGGTCCGAACCAGTCAGAACCTCTGACTGCGTCAGCACTCGGAGTCACGTGATGGCGCCGGCTCCCGCAGGCGTCAGCAACCTTGCCCGGTACGACCGGTTGGGCAGTCTGCCAGCCGGCGGGCCGGCTTCGAAAGTCGGCAGATTGACCCAATCGCCCCTCGTGGCGACGTTCCTGACATAGAAGTAGGACCGCTGCCACATCTTCACCGACTTCAACAGCGAGATGGAGGGGAAGTGGTTGTCAGCTCCTATCCTTCGCACGGCGATGAAGGCGCCGCACTGAGCTGGCACACCCGCGGCCTGGGTGCCGAGCTTGGAGAAGAAGAACTCCCCCCAGAGCTCGAGGGTGGGGAGGACTCCGAGGAAGCCTTCGCATAGTGCCACGAAGGCGGACAGCAGCACCACTTTGTTGGGGGTGAGGTGGTGCGGCTGGAGCCCATAGAACTCCATGAAAGACCGGAAGAAGCTGCTCGCCGGCAGCCCCAGCCCGCGCATGCAGTGCGAGCGAAAGATGACCCGCTCGCCCTCCTGCGGGGCGAGGGAAATCTCCCCCTCCGGCGCGAGACACACCTGCACGCGGTCCTCGCCGGGAAGCCGATGGGTCCGGCGAAGGAACTCGATGTGGTCTTCATGGACTTTGGAACCGTCCCAGGTGCCGGAGCACACCGGGGGAGGCGCGGTCGCAGAGGAAGAACTCATCGCGAGGTATCGCTGCGGTGATCGCCGGAGCTTGGGTGTGCGGCGGAGCGAAGAAGAGAAGAGGAAGCAGGAGAGCGAGGAGTTGCGAGGAGGAAGAAAGCAAGGGGTAGTGGGAAGGAGGGGCGCGCGTGCCCCCCTCTTCCCCCTACTTATAGCCCTGTGGGGCTGCGAAGCCGAGGGGCGGACATGGGGATTTACTCCGCCCGCAACCCCACGCCCCCACGATCCACGTAAAGTTACTGCATGCAGTAACTTCACGGGAATCCCAACCGTCCACCGGGCCGCAGCGGATCCGCTCTGGCGCCGAGGCGCGGTAGTGGCAGGCCCCGCCTACGGGCCTGTCCCGTCGCGCGCGTGGGCTGGCAGGACGTCCTGGCCACGTGCCCTCACGTGACAGGCCAAGAACAGGTGGCGGCCTGGAAGCTTAGCTAGCACGCCACTTGAAATCCCGCCGCGACGTTCGAACTACTGAGCAAGTCGGAATTGAGTGAGTTCGAGTGGGGCGAGTCCGACTCCTTCTAGTCAGCCCGGCAGAAGTCAATCAAGACCGTGTGTTGAGCACCCGGAAAGAGAAACTGCTGAGGCTTCTCGGCCAATCGTCCGCGGCGCCTCACCAGCTTCAGGGACTACTGTCAGAGTAATGGGCCACGGGTAGGCTAACCCGAGCCCCATAACCTTTGAAGACATCGGGGCAGGCTGTGCCCCTCAAGACCACAGGGCGAAGAGCCGCCTCCTGCGGAGTCTACGGCAAGGCGGCCGACTGCCCGCTCACGGCCGAGTCCTAGGGGCGACTTCTAGAGAAGCCGTCTTTGGGGGGTCGGCCGGCGACTCCAACAAACCATGACCTCATCAAGGGGGACGGGGCAGGGGCGTGGCTACAATGAAGCCCATTCCTCGCCCCTTACCAAGGGTAGGCATGGCTACAGCGCGCCGTACTTGGGAAGATCTCCCTGTGGCGTGGCACTGTTGCCCAGCTGGCCCTGACATCAGCACCACTGTACCTGGTCCTGCGCCCACGACGGCTTGTTTGTACGGCCTGGAGGTAGTGGGGCCCACCAGTCAGCAAGACCTCGGGAGACGGCGGGAGAACCGCCAGTCGGACCCATCGGGAGTCGGCCCGGGGGAGTCGGCCGAGCCCTCCCCCGGGGCCCACGCGCCATTAATCAAGAAGAGATGGAGAGTGGCCACAGTGATCGCCCGCCAGGCGGCGGGGCTGTTGCCACGACCCCATGACCAAGCCTGCATCATCAGAAGCACGGCTACAGTAATCAGCAGCCGGCAAGACCCGCCCGCGGCAGACGCGGCCTATCGGCTCCGTACCAGACCAGTCAACGGAGAAGTCGGAGGTCGGAGGCACTGACGGCTAGGCCTGCGCCCAGTCGAATTACCATTGTACCCCTGGGGGGTAGGCCTATATAAACCCCCCAGGGCACCCATGCAAAGGGTTGGATCCCAGTAGTTCTATACCATACCAGATAGAAGGAGAGAGCTAGCCTTGCCCTCTCCTACCACCAGACACAGCTCAAGGAGCAACCGTGTAAACACTTGACCATAGTGATCATGTAGAGACCCCGCAGAGCAGCAGTAGGGGTATTATCTCCTCGGAGAGCCCCGAAGCTGGGTAAGATTCGCCGGCGTGCATGTCTTCGCCTCATCCCGTTTCCAGGCACCGGCGACATTCTACTCGCCCCCACCATGAAAAGCCATCCGTTGGCATATGTTGCATCAAACCCCCGACACCCGTTTTCACTTCTGGCCCATGTATGGCCCATGACGTCTTTCGGCCCATATGAGGCCCTATGTAACTCTTGGCCTATTAATAGCCCGTGGTGAAACTGGCCCGTAATGAACAGTGTATCACTTTACACCCATTAACAACCCATGGTGAAACTGGCCCATAATGAACAGTGTATCACTTTATACCCATTAACGGCCCGTTATTCCGTTGGGCCGTTTCCAGCCCATGTTATCTTTCGGCCTTCTCAGAGGCCATTTATTCTTGGGCTCATTTCCAGCATTCGTTTACTTGCGGCCCGTTACTGTCATTTTCTGCTTGTGGGCCAAATTCAGTCCGTGGTTACAGTCGGCCCGTTTGTGGTCCGTTAATACGTTGGGCCCTTTTCATAGCGTCATCAAATATGGCTATTAACGATGGCCCGTTACGGTCGGCCCATGAATGGACGATTCCAACTCTAGCCTGTTTACGGCCATAATGCGGCCTGTTATTGACCCATGTTTGGCCAATCGATCATACGGCCCGTATAAGGCCCATTGATGATACGGCCCGTAGAAGGCCCATTGTTTCTACGGCCCGTAGAAGGCTTACTATTTCTACGGCCCGTTGAAGGCCCACTGTTTCTACGGCCCGTAGGAGGCCCAGTGTCACTACAGTAAATATTAGCCCATGGTTATTGTGTCCTAGTTTTAAAAAAATTAGGTTATTGCAGCCACTAGTTAACCGCGGAAATAGAACTGCAATGACTACAAGCAAACAAATAAACAAGACAACAAGGAAATAAATAAGCAAGCAACTAACGCTAGGCTATCACGGCTATTACACATATTACATCCACTGGGCATCAAAGTTTGCCACCAGTGCAAATATAGGGAACAAAGCAGCATATCATATACACTGGCCGTCAAAATTGGCCACCAGTGCAAATAAACGCGGCAGCAAAACAAGAGCATAACTGAAACAACTTCAGAAGAGCTAAAGAAACGTTATCCTGGGTATCCACTATGCTGGCAATAAGCTTAGCAAGCTGATTAGCTTTGTCCTGTTTGGCGCTAAAATCCTCCAACGCTTGCTGTTGCACCAGAAAGTATGCATCTGAATGCTCCAGCGACTTCCGCAGTCCTTCTACTTCTTGTCGCAGCACAGCTGATCGATGTCTTTCAGCTTGTAGTTGAGACTCAAGAAACCGAACTGATTCAGACAGTGAGTTTGAATAGCTTGTGCAAGCGGTAGTGGCCAGTAACTCCAACACTAAACCAAGACAAGATGTGTCACTATCCTGAACCTTATCTGCATTACTTCCTGTACCATTGCTTAATAAGGCACTCTTACCCAATATTCTGTTAGCATTCTAAAAGAAGAAACAAGCAGACACATAACAAGTTTAGCATGTACTAGTATATGAAACTCATTTCGGTGAACCAGTTCATTAGTAAGGTGGACAGGATTAAACTACCAAGTCTTCTATTGCCAAGTACTAGTACATAATAAAAGCATCAAACAAACATATATCTATGTCCTATGGTAGCAATGGAATCTTAAATTAGAACATTTGTTCTTCAGGTTTAGGCACTTGTTCTACATGAACAGAGTACAATAAGACGCAAGAATATAATACTTAAAAATAGAAGATGAGCTCATAGACCTTACCACATTCTTGGTTCAGGACCAGTACAGAACAAGGTGTTCCCAGTCATTGTCCAGTAAATGTGTCTCAGGAGAACGTAAGGGAATTTGATGAGTTTCTTTGCCGGTGGAGTACGTTTTCTTCAGGTAATTCTGATACTGCCACCAAGCATTCTTGAAGATAGCAGAGGTATTAGCACAGGTTACCTCATCCTGAGTTTCCAAATCGGTCCTTCTCTATAGAGAAAAATGGGAAAATTTGCTGTATTATAACCATCATGGAGGTAGGATGTATGGGACGAAGCAAAGTAATTGCCAGGAATAACATTACTTACACATAACTCCTGGACAAACACCTGCAACTGGCATTTTCCTTCATCTTCAGTATAATATTTCCAATATGGGAAGATACGCACATACGATTTAACAATATCAAATGTGATAGATGCTAAACTACGACTAGCTAGTTGTGCTTCCTCCACAGGAATAGGCGTACTAACTGGTGGAGTTGGGGTTCGCCGTGATAGTAATGGCCCTTTGGGCACTGGAGCTGCCTTACTAACTGCTCTTGTTTGGGAGCTCTGTGGTGGAGATGGTGCTGTGTCAACTGGAACTGGGTTACTATCGGCTGGGGTTGGGGTTAGATTGGGTGAACCTGGTTCCTTGTCCATAGTAGTAGGGGTACAATCTGCGAGAGTTTGGGTTATGTGTGGTAGGGCTAGTTGTTGTGCATGTACAACCGGGGTGCTATCTCCACCAAGAGGTAGCACTGTTTTATTTGAAGACCGTGTTTTTAGTGCGCTAGATACTGGCATCACCCGCTCCAATTCAAATGGCTGATAAACAGGAAACATAGTTGAATGTACAAACATTGTATGAGAGACAGGTGCAATAGTGTGGAAAAAAGAGGGCATTAAATAGTTGACATGTATATTGTTTAACTAAAATGGATAGCATGACATAATTTCACATATATGATGTCTATCTAAACTGGATAGCATAGCATAACATAATTCAAAGATATGATGAATAACTAAACAGGATCGCATGACATAATTCACCTACATGTTATCTAAGTAATCAGGATCGCATCATTTAATTCACATATGTGATTTATATGCTAAACAGAGGGCATTCGATATGATGTCTGAACTAAGAACATGGTGTTGAATATTGTGTATATGATGTCTAAACTATGCAATGCAAGACACGGTATGCATGATATGAGCAGTATAACCATGCCAAGTTAGAGCATACACCTCAGTGGGGGAATAGGACTGGTCATCTGCCTCTGAATCCATCTCTGAGGAGCTATCGGGACCCAACAAGAGATCTGCTTCGACAAGTAGCACTGTCTGCTTTGAAGGCCTTGTTTTCACTCCAGATTTTTCCATCTCCCACCCAAATGGCTGATTCATAGGAAGAGTAGTTTAATGTACAAACATTATCGACAAATGGAAATGTAATGAAGAAAAGGATGGGCAAGATATCATTCAAATATATGATGCCTAGTTAAATAGGATGGCATTGCACATTTCACATATATTATGGCTGGCTAAAAGACATGAGACTGCATAATTCCCATATATGATATAGAAACTAAACAGGTGGCATTACAGAACATGACTAAACTAAGTAGATGACATATATGATGTCAAAAGTAGGCACTGCAAGGCAACATATGCATGATATGACTAACATCATCATGCCAAGGTAGAGCAAACACCTTGGGGTGTAAATAGGAGTGGTCAGCGGCGTCTGAATCTGCCTTAGAACAGATATCTTCCTCTTGATTACAATCTGGAGAGGGGTGGGGAGGGTTTGCCATTGAACCCACCATGGAGCGATGTCTGCATGACATTGTATTGCCGCGCAAAACTCTTCTCTTTTTCTCTACATGTTCAGCATGACTGTGTACAATATCTGACATGCATACGAAACAAATATGGTGAGATTATGTAAGGAGAGCATGTAGAAATTTAGAGTGATGCTAACAACCAGTGGATCGATGTTTTTCCAGTGAACCAAAATATCCCTAATGGATCGACGTGAATGTATAGTAATAAGTGATGCAACAAGTGTACAACCTCTTTGCCGTAGCCGTGTCGACCTCAGCATCATTGGGTTGGTCGCTGAAGCAGTTGAGGTAGAGGTGGCTGTCGGAGGTGTGGAGGAAGATCTGAGGAATCTGTAGACGGCGTCCAGGGCACTGCTCTGTTGTGATGGATCGTTCTGTCGTTGGAGCAGCTCCGGTGAGCCATAAGACGTCAAGGCTGAAGCAGCATAAGACAGACATCATCAATCTCAAGTGGGATTCTAATAGCATCTCCAATAGACGATGTAAAATGGATGTAAAATTAACATCACCAAAAACCACCTGACTACAACAGATGAGGTAAAAATTGTTGACTCTGAACTTAACTGTCGAAACTGAAATTTACTGTGGAATCTGAATGCTACTGTCGAAACTGAACTCAATGGTAGCAGAGAGGCACTTGACATGTAGTTTAGGGAGGGCATGCAGTTCATCTTCAACCTGCACCCCCCTAAGCCGCCAGCCACCACCGGCCGAACTGCCGGCCCCAGCGCCGCCTCGCCGCCCCGAAACAACTCGTCACCGCCGCCCTGGCCAGCCCTCTAGGCCCCCTACCCTGAACCCTAAGATAGATAGTGGGGTACCTCTCCGGCGAGCCCCCGTCCCCGCTGCGGGTGGTTCTTCCTTAACTCCGGCAAGCCCCCCCAACCCCTGAAAATAGACTAACCCAAAAGTCGATTCAGTCGACTGAAGTGTGGCTTAATCGGAGCAGAGCAGCAACACGAGCGAGGGGGAGAGCAGCAGCAGCAGTTGGGCGAGCAAGCGATCGAGCGAGAGCTGCAGCAGCAGCAGCAGATCCGGCTAGTATGGACGCTGCCGCCAAAGGGGCCTCGCACTGGGGGAGGGCCGCCATGGAGATGTCGCCCGCTGCGCCGGATTCAAGGTAGCCGCTCCATGGGGGTGCGGGATGGAGCACCGTCGGCGCCGGGAGGTCGAGTTAAGGAGAAGGTGCGATGCGATGAGTGTACAACCTCTTTGGTGGCGCAGAGTAGGCCTCGGCTTCGTCCGAGGAGTCGGTGAGGATGCTGCGGTTCTAGTGGAGCAGGTTAAGGCGGCGCTGTGGGGATGGAGCAGCCGCGATAGATGAGGCAATCATCGGAGCAGCTCCTTGGAGGTGGAGGACAGGGCGGCTGAACCGGCGGGACGGCGAGATGGACGACGGATCCTCATCCGGGGAGGTGGACGAGGGACGTCGAGCTGTTGTGGTGGACGACGTCATCGGGGAAGAGGCTCCGGCTGGGCAGCAGTGACGTGGCGGACGGAGGAGGGTGGGGTTTCGCGGCTGGAGCGGAGAGGTTATGGCGGCCTGGGATTTCGAATGGCGAAAAGGGGGCGATGGGAGGGGGTGAATCATGACTTAGGAACGCGCTTGTCCAAACTGTAGGGTGTGTTACAAAAGTACTCCCCACCGATTTGAACTAGCGGCCCTTTCGGCTCAGGGTTAGAAGGGGGATTTCGCGTGTCGGGATTTGGCAACTGGAGGGAGTTTTCGCGCGCGTTGTAATTTCGGGATAGCAAGGCGCGGGTTGTGAAGGTGCCAGTTTTGGGAGCACGATATCTGAATTTTCAGGATATAACAAGATGCGGGTTGAATTTTAGGGACAAGCCTAACATGTAGTAATATTGTACTTGTACGTACCAAATCAATTCGCACTTCCCTCAACCAAAAAGAAAACGAAAAAAATAAAACTATTCACACCACACAAAGAGAGAGTCTTGCCCCGTTTTACTATACAAATGCTATTCAAAGCTACTCCCTCCTTCCATCTATATGGGGCCTAATGTGTTTTTTGATGCTAACTTTGACCAAATATTAGAGCAATGATATATGACATGCAACTTACACAAAGCACACCGTTAAATTCGTCTGTGAAAGGTTCTTTCAATGATATAATTTTCAAATTGTGCATGTCACGTACTATTAATCTTGTCAGTAGTCAAAGGCGGTCTTAAAAATCTCATTACGCCCTATATAGATAGAAGGAGGGAGAATGAATCCATGTTATGTCCGATTAAATTTTTTCGCTTGTTGTATAATGCATGTAACCTACTCATACCAACATTTTAGTGCATTCCAAATGTCTATACTACCGCTGCAATTTGAACTAAATTTGAATTCGTTTCTCTATTTCAATAAGAATCTACAATCATGATTGTTGCCAACTTCAACCATCATAGTTTCCTTGCTATCCCCCAGATATAAATCGGACGGACTACAATGCAGGATGGCAGGCACACCATCATCAACAACTCCGTTTTTTATAAGAGTAGAGATAAAATATATTAAATGTAGTATATCATGTTCATAACCACACCATGTGTATCACCGTTATATATATTCACACATCCATCGGTTTGAAACACTATGATAAATTCTTCAAATATCCGAATTCGCTTTTTATAATGAAGTATATATGATCTCTATTCATCTTTTACACCCACACAACCCTCTTATCTTTGTAGCTAGCGCTAACTTTCTCTTGTGCATGCACACGCCCGCATCCCTCTCACCCTCCCTCAGCATTCTCTAGCTCCATCGCACAAATTCGTCTTTTCACTTTAGGTCGTACACCCATGGTGTGTGTAGGCCCCCCAGGTCCTTCTTTACGGCACACATCGATCGATATGCCTCTCTAGCCAGGTGTGCCTAGCACAAACACAAGCTTCCGCTCTTCTCTTGTCACCGTCCATGCCTCACTCCCACCACTATTTTCATCGTTCTCGTACTCGCACACTCCTCCCCCTTGATATAGTATGCCTCTCGTACCACCTCCTACATGCATCCCTCTCTCTCTATCCTTCTCCTCGTGCCTCATTTGCTTCTAACACACACATGCATGTATACCGATCGATCTCCCAATGTATACCTAGATCAACTTTAACTACCCCCCATCGATCGACGTACCTCACAAGTTATGTCTCTCCTTTCTCTTACAAAGGGAGATTGATCTTCCTATGTAGTTACGTCTGCTTACCACAGCCACATCGTCCCCCCTAATCATTCGTGCATGCCTGCTGACCCGTCTCTCACACGCACGTGCACAGACAACAAGCAGCCATCTCCTCTCTTATTGATATTGCGGGCATGCCCTCCATTTGTCTAGCAAGCCTATCCCACCATTTGTTAGAAGCAACTCCACTACCACCCCCTCCAACACTCTAGCTCTGTCTCTCTCCCAACCTTATTCATCTCCTGCACATATGCATGGATGCCGATCGATCTCCCTTAATACATCAGGCAGATCGATCTCCTTAATACATGAGGTAGGCCTCTCTCCTCCTCCACACATATACCAGCCATTGTACCTCTATAGTTAATTGGGCCTCCCTCTTCCCCCACCACACACCGATAGTCGAGCGCTGCAGGTAGGTATCCATGCCACAGAGACAAACTGCACATGTCCCATCTCACGTTCTAGTAGGCCAGCCACTATATCTTTGACGTGGGCACACACAAATTCGATGGCACTCTTTATCGATCGCGCACGCACACACACATCATCCCTCTCTTCGATTCTATGGACACCTCAAGCCAATGATACCTCCACTCTCTTCTCGTGGATCGCCCCCTTTATATATATGTTATATCTAGGACTCTATTTCACACACATTGCATATGTTAAATATTTTGATTGACCCCCCCCCCCCCACACAAAAAAAACTCTCAAGAACCCACACACTATATCTCTCTAGGTTTGTATCTCTCTCACACAACCCCGCGTAGGTGGTGTACGTATACAAGAAGAGAATAGGTGCACCGTGCACGTACTCACGCTTCGTGCCCAGCCACACCCGCGCGGGTACACGGTGGAGCTCAGTTCTTTATGAAATGGCAGCCCACGTGCTAATTTGAACGCCTGTAGTGGTTGTTTACCTAGGGAGGTCATGTATCACGCGTGCACAAAACAATGTTCGACTTGACGCGTTGCCGCGTTATTTTTAAATAAAGTCATAACGCTCAATGGCGCGTACACAGAATATAAAATGATTTTTATGGAGGAAAAGGTAGTCCGCTCTTCAGAGTATCTCACACAAGGCTCCGGTGGCCTCTCTCTCTCTCTCACCGTTGGTCACTGATCCGGCCGCATCCCGTCTGCGGGGGGAAAGGGAGTGCGGTGGCCTCTCTCTCTCTCTCGCCGTTGGCCACTGATCCGGCCGCATCCCGTCCGCCGGGGGAAAGGGAGTGCGGTGGCCTCTCTCTCTCACTGTTGGTCACTGATCCGGCCGCATCCCGTCCGTCGGGGGAAAGGGAGGAAGTGCATCGTTTCTCCGTTCGACGGCATTGAGGCAGCATGTCCTGATCTGCGATACACGTCGTTCTCTCTGACCAAGCTCTGGCGTGGCAGGGCCTACGCCACCTGCTCGCAGATTCCGCCCGCCACCGCTCACCTAGTTACATCCCGACGACCTCCAGGTATCCCCTTCGGCCTTGCTCCACTGCCCGTTTTCCCACTTCACTGCATGTGGATCTTCCATAGTTCTTTGCCCAAAATGTAGCTCGTCCGGCCTACTTTCCATATTGCATTCTCGTCCTCACACTGTTTTAGACAAACACAACCATATTGTTATCTTCCCTTAGGACAAGGAATATGCTTCTTTTTGTCGTCGCATGTGTCATCAACTGTTATTGGCCAGTAATTGTTTCCTTTCTACCTCTTGTTTGCAAATAGGGCTATCCATTTCACCTCGTTGCTATTGCGACCTTTTGGTGAACTGCACAAATCACTTTTTTCTTAAGAGTGTTTTGTGTAGTTGTACTAAAATGTCACACGGGCAATGTCTCTACATTTTAGTGCGACTGCACAAAGGGAGATTGGTTTTGCTCTATCCTCCTCATCCAACTCCGAGCCTAATCTTCTCCAACTAGTTAGTCTTAAGAGAGACTGCAAAGGTGACCGGCTTCTATTTGTGTGTTTATTGTTTCATCAGCAGTCCTCTATTATCGTAATCACACTTGATATCTTTGGAACAGGGACGCTCAGCTCTATTTTAGTGGAACTGCACAAAATGATCAGAATGTTGCATGCTCCAGACAGCTACTTTTTTCCCCAACATGCCTTGTTGATTTAGACAGAGCTGGGGGGATGTTGCTGCCAATGAAAGCATGGATCAATTTTAATTTAACACCTTCTCACAACTTTGTCTTTAGTTGTGATGTAATTATTAGCTCTGATCTGCTAATAATTGACATGCATTAGCAAGGAAGTTAGTTTTTTATTGTTTCCGAAAGAGCATTGATGGCAAGACACGCGAAACAAAAGCTGAAAGCTCACACCATTGTACAATTTCATGTCGCTGGAAAATTATTTGTATAGTACGTCAATTATGTAAACAAATGATGGAAGCTTGATAGCATTGCCAGAAGCCTCTTCATCATCCGAGTCCATATGCCATGCACAAAATTGTACTCCTTCGTTCCTAAATATTTGTCTTTTTACAAATTTCAAACGGGCATATTTTAGAGTGTAGATTCACTCATTTTGCTTCATATGTGTACTCCATCCGTTCCTAAATATTCTATTCGTCTTCATAGAGATTTCAACAAGTGACTACTACGGAGCAAAATGAGTGAATCTGCACTCTAAAATATGTCTATATACATCCGTATGTGCCAGTCCATTTGAAATCTCTAAAAAGACAAATATTTGAGTAGTCACTCATTGAAATCTCTAGAAAGACAAATACTCCGGAGTATATTTAAGAACCGAGGGGGTAGTGCACAACCGCATGGCAGACTCAGCCCGGTCGTTGCGCCGCATTAATAGTGAGTAATGAGCAGTCAAATCATAAGCCCCACCTTTCCCACTGTAAGTTGCTCTGAAGAAGCAACCATCAATACGCTCTTCTTTGAATCCGCTCATACTACTCCATTCGTCGCTGTTTATACAGCGCGCTTTAGAAAAAAGAAAAAAATCTGTGGGACCAAGGCGACTAGCGATCGGCCTGAAAAATAGCATTGGTAGTTATAGCACAGCGTCTATTACTAGAGGGAATAATGCGTACATACATGCATGCAGTGCTTCCACCCCGGGTACACACATACCATGCACTCCGTAGTAGTACAGTACATGGAGAGAAAATTGTGGACTTGATTCCGGTTACCACGCCCTAATTAATTGAGCATTAAACTAAACGCGTCTAAAGTCTCTCTAGTGGTGGAAATGCATTGAGAGAAATGCATCATAATGAAGCGTGCCCTGTAAACTGTGACGGAGGGTGGAGTAGTATGAACGTGCAAAACCAAGTACGCGTACTACTGCGCTTGGCTCTTCGCCCCTTCGTGAAGTCGAACAATGATGGTACTCCGCATGTTGGGTACTATAGTGTATGCCTCTAACAATCTGGCACCGAATGGACTGATGCATGTCCACGAGGGTAGGTTGCATTAGTCAAAAGGCGTAAGCGAGCTTCACCTTGTCCTACAAGCTTCTCCTCATTCTGTGAGTTGACGGGACACACCAAAAAGTAGTGCTAGTCCATACTCCCTCCTTTCTGGTTAATATGGCTTAATCTTTTTTGCAGGTAAATGAGAGAGCTTTATTCATATATAAGCATTCTTAGGACGATCAGCCAAGACACTGGTCACTAGGAAGCGAGGTACCCCGCAAAAAAAGAAGTAGGAAGCGAGGTGTTTCATCAAGCCAGCTCTTGGCCACATTCAAAATGCAGCAAGCACGGTTTGCACGATGCGCCGCAAGGTTTGCTGACCTGCTTACATGCTGAATAACAAAAAAAGAGGAAATATTACTGAGCGCTACTATTTGTAACAGGATATGAGCCAGAATTAAGCGAGAATTGTGGCGAGTGTTCCATGCAATCAACTTCCATTATCACATGCGAGAACCCTCAAAGAGAACCAAATGTGTTGAAGATTGCTTTATCACATTTTAAAATTATAATAAGAGTGCAGATGCTCCTCCATCCGGTTCCTAGTACCAGTATAGTACGTACCTTTATGGACTATAGTAGTAGTACTAGTAAACTTTGCGCTTGGCTATTCGGGAACTCGAACAATAATATCACTAGTAGTATAGTGTATGCTTCTGGCAATCTGACACCGAATTAACTGTTGCACGTCCACCGCCTGAGCGAGGGAGAGCTTGCATTAGTCAAAAGTTTCTCCTTGTCCTGCGAGCCACCATGTGCAAGCTTCTCCCGTCCTGCAACCTTCTCCTCGTCCGGCAAGTTGACGGGACACAGCAAAGTAATACTAGTCCATGCTGCCTCCTCACCGATTAATATGGCTTAATTTCATAAGAGATAAATACACTGTCTGTCACTGTATATTTGTAAAAATACGGTCAGTGGACTTCATAATACGCTCATTGCGCTCAATATATATATTTTCCTGTGTTCATACGGTCACCAGCTCACCCTGACTGAGTATGTGTGTGCATGCACGTGTAGGTTGAGCACTTGAGCGTGACCGTGTGTGTTCCGTCGTGTGCTCGGACATGCATGCATTAGGGCATCGCGCGCGTTTTTGCGTCCATGTGTATGTGTGACTGTTGCATACACGTAGGGGGAGTACATGTAGGGGCTACTAAGGAGCAGTCAAATCACATAGTAAGTTAGTTGGAAGAAGCAACCATCATTTCACTCTTGAATGACACATACGCAATATAAAATGGTTGATATGGAGAGAAAAAGAAAACCACTATATATACACTAGCAGGAGCCTAAGCTACAAGGCTGCTTGCTTAGGTTGTTCTCTTCACATGCATAGAATGACGGGCCTGATCCCGCAGCTGGGGGAAGGGAACAATGTTCTGCGTAGACGCAGTCGACATCAGCGAGGGAGAAAACCCAAGTCGGTGCGTCCCAATCAGGGGTCACCGCGGTATGGGCCGATGTCGTGTCCCAACTGCCCTTCTAGCTACAGCCTGACGTCCCAGGTAGTCCATCTTCCTTTTGGAGCCGGCTTGCTCCACTGCCGTAGCTCCATCTCCATGCCGATCTTTCTCTACTTCTACTGGCTTCTACTTGTGATGAGTTTATGTCTCATGAACTAGTGCCAGTACTATTATTCTAATCACACTTCTTCAATATCTTTGCCATCAGGGATGCTCAGGTCGATTTTAGTGGAACTGCACAAAAGCATCGTATGATCCGAGGGTGCTAGCCGTCTTTCCTTCGACAGGTTCTACCTGGCCAGGAAATTAAATCATGTTTAGGGTTTAGGGTTTAAGTCGTAGTGACCCCATTAGTAGTTTTTCTATCGTACACGCTCTCACAACTTTTTTCTTTAGTTGTGAAGTAAATATTGGCTATGATCAGTGAATCATTTTGATGCATCAGCATGCGTGTTAGTTTTCCTTTGTATTTGATGGAATGTTTTAACGGGGCAACCTTGGAATAGGAATGAAAATGGAGTGGAAAAGTTTCCGTTTTTCCGGAGAAAAAATGGAAACGGAGAGAAACCAATGTTTCGTTTCGTTGGATCGTGCCATCGAGCAAAACCAACATTTAAATCACGTCTATTGTGTTCGTGTCTCACCCTCCTCCACGTCTCGACCCCACATGGTCACTCGGCATGCCACTCACCGCAAACCGAGTAGTATACCATAACTTTCCCGCCTGCTTGTCGATGGATCGCACCATGGAGTACTAGCACTACTAGAAGAGATTGACGAGTTGGGGGAGGACATCTAGCTATAGCACGGACTCCCAAGAACTTACTACTGGAAGAGGTCGCACATGTTGTAGCCAGCTATTGCGACCTTTGAACGCGGAGCAGCCGCGTGCACCCGGAAGTGGCGCGGGCGACGCTCTCTCGGCCGGCGCGCCGCTTCAATGCCGGCGCCAGTGAGAGGTCGCGTCTGCTCTGGCCGGGCATGAATGCAGCACTGATCGTTTCGGGCGGGAAGCACGCGCGGGTGATGAAGAGGGTTCCGGTTGGTCAGGACCGGCCATGGCAGCGGTCCGGACGTGCGCAAACAAGAGATGTTGTACGTTAATATTGTTGCATATATAATTAACAACATAAATAATGTGCCAGTTGGACAAATATGATTGGAGATGGAGATGGAAATGGAATTTTACGTAAACACGGATATGCATGTCTATGTCTATGTGTGTGTGCGCGACGACTCTCGCGACCTGGAAGCGGGGGCGTGTTTTTGATCGAGTTTTATTTCTTGGTACGTTAGAAAATCAGTTTGTCTAATTCACATCTAGATGTTATTTAAGGATATCACATCTAAGCTCCCACAAGTATATAATGTAGCAACAAGAAACCAAAAAAAACTAGGAAAAGACCACAAACAGAGTGGACATCAACTTATATGTGACATAACTATGTCACATCTAGATGTGTCCTAGACAGACCCTTAAAAAATTGTCTGCCAGTTTTCATTTATTTTTTCCGGGAACGCGCGTATTCTATTTAAAACCACTACTATGGAGATATTTTTTTACTCCATTATAGCCTCTTGTTTGATAGAGTTTCTCGCGTCTCGCTCTCTCACCCTCTCCATATCAAAACAAGATGACAGTGTCCACTCTATCTCTCTCCTCACCGGTGGTCACAGATCCGGCTGAATCCCGTCCGCTGCGGGAGGTGAGGAGGTGCAGCGTTGACGTTGTCGCCATCAGCGACGGAGGAAGCTGAGGCGCACCATCCTCTTGGAGCCGGCGCTGGCGCGGACAAAGATCCTACGCGCCCTTGTTCGCTGCCGTCGTGTGGGCAGATCCCGCCCGCCCGCCTAAACGACATCTCGCCCACCTGAGGTATAACTTCTTCTACTGGTCCAGCTCCCCAGGTCGCTGCATGCGGGTTTTCTTCTATGCGACTACTCCCCAGCTCCCCATGCATAGTAGCTAGGGTTCGTCGGCTAGTCCAACATCATCTACTAGTACTATTATAGAGGAAATGCCACTCAAAAAGTTGTCCTGATTTATGCCTCAGTGGAGGTATACATGTTGTTTCGACAAAAAGTACATGGTGGTTGTGCGGTCATTGTCCATATGGTGGTAGTACTATCACTGGTTAAATGAAGAAATGCTTTTTTTCTCGGGTATCCTGGTTTAGTTCCCATCAAGATAATTATGATGCTTCTGTTTGTTGGTGTACTTTTCATTAATTCTTATTGACAATTGAGATGTCGTTGCTAACCCTTTTTTATATTTTTGGAAACAGCGATGCGTGTCTCCATACCCGGGCATGTCTTCCTCAATTTTAGTGGAACTGCACAAAATTGGATGGCCATTGTTGTTCCGCCTCACTATCCTCTGCCACGTGGTTCTTCCTTCCTCGAGCTTGATTACTTAGAAGAAACAGACTACAGTGAGGATTTGTCGAACTTCTTAGGTGCCTCACCCAAACTTGATGCCAAATGGATGATGCATCACCATGATGACCTATCGATGCTCATGGTTGCGCCTCATGGTTGCGTCGGCTGGTGAAGCTGATCGATTTTAGACGAAAAACAAGATGTCTTCCATCAGTGCTCTTTTCTTGTTACGCACAAAGATGATATCCTTCGTCAGTTCACCTTGGTTGCCTTGGAGACGCAGTCGTCTTTCACGTTGGTGCAATTTTTGCTAGGGTTTTACGACAGGTGGGCCCAAAATGTGGCTGGCTCACCTGTCATACAGCCAAAAGCAGGTGCAGTGAAGGCACCGGAGCTCAGTCCGTACTACAGTAGTATATATATATAAGCGGGAGCCTCAGCGCTTGTTCGCTAGGGTTTGCACTCTCCACACGTTCGCCGCACTACATATATGTTACACGCTGGAGGCTCGGCGTTCATTTGCTAGGGTTTGCTATATTCACAGTCTCTTACCCTCTCTTCACCAGATCTAAACAAGACTGTGTTGGCCTCTTGTCTCTCTCTCCCTCCTCACAGCTGGCGAAGGAGGCATCCATATCCCGTCGCACCGGGAAGGGCAGGAGGTGCAGCATTCACTCTATCGCCTTCAGCGAGGGAGGCAATCCACTGCCGGTTTGTAGGATCGAAAGTATGTCTAGAGGGGGGTGATTAGACTACTTGACCAAATAAAAACTTAACCTTTTCCCAATTTTAGTTCTTGTCAGATTTTAGCTATTTTAGGACAAGCCAAGCAATCATCTCACAATTCAAGCAAGCATGCAAAGAGTATATTGGCAGCGGAAAGTAAAGCATGCAACTTGCAAGAATGTAAAGGGAAGGGTTTGGAGAATTCAAACGCAATTGGAGACACGGATGTTTTTCCCGTGGTTCGGATAGGTGGTGCTATCCTACATCCACGTTGATGGATACTTCCACCCACGAAGGGTAACGGTTGCGCGAGTCCATGGAGGGCTCCACCCACGAAGGGTCCACGAAGAAGCAACCTTGTCTATCCCACCATGGCCATCGCCCACGAAGGACTTGCCTCACTAGCGGTAGATCTTCACGAAGTAGGCGATCTCCATGCCCTTACAAACTGCTTGGTTCAACTCCACAATCTTGTCGGAGGCTCCCAAGTGACACCTAGCCAATCTAGGAGACACCACTCTCCAAGAAGTAACAAATGGAGTGTTGATGATGAACTCCTTGCTCTTGTGCTTCAAATGATAGTCTCCCCAACACTCAACTCTCTCTCACAGGATTTGGATTTGGTGGAAAGAAGATTTGAGTGGAAAGCAACTTGGGGAAGGCTAGAGATCAAGATTCATGTGGTAGGAATGGAATATCTTGGCCTCAACACATGAGTAGGTGGTTCTCTCTCAGAACATATGGGTTGGAAGTGTAGATGTGTTCTGATGGCTCTCGCTACGAGTGAAGAGGAGGTGGAGGGGTATATATAGCCTCCACACAAAATCCAACCGTTACACACAATTTACCAATCTCGGTGGGACCGAATCAACAAACTCGGTCGGACCGAAATAGTAAACCTAGTGACCGTTAGAGATTTTCGGTGGGACTGACATGCAACTCGGTAGGACCAATATGGTTAGGGTTAGGGCATAACGTAATCTCGGTGAGACCGATTACACAAACTCGGTGAGACCGATTTGGTAATAAGCTAACCAGAGGGTTGGTCAGGCAAACTCGGTGGGACCGATTCGCTCTTCTCAGTGAGACTGAAATGTTACGAAAAGGAAACAGTGAGTTTACATTGCAATCTCGGTGGGACCGATCCGCTCTTTCGGTGAGACCGAAAAGTTACGAAAAGGAAACAGAGAAATTGCAATCCCATCTCGGTGAGACCGAGATCCCTATCGGTAGAACCGATTTGCTTAGGGTTTGGCAATGGCTATGACAAGTGAAACTCGGTGGCGCTAGGTTGAAAGAATCCGTAGGGCCGAGTTTGGCTTTGGGTTTAGGTCAAATGTGGATATGGGAAAGTAGCTGAGGATTTTGGAGCATATCATTAAGCACATGAAGCAAGAGGCTCATTAAGCAACACCTCATCCCTCCTTGATAGTATTGGCTTTTCCTATGGACTGAATGTGATCTTGGACCACTAAAATGTAAAATGAAGAGTCTTGAGCATATGAGCTAGAGCCAATCCTTTGTCCTTAGCATTTTGAGGGTTCCACTTTCACCATCCATGCCATGCCAATCATTGAGCTTTCCTGAAATGATCATCTTGGAATAGCATTAGCTCAATGAGCTATATGTTGTTATGAATTACCAAAACCTCCTAGGGATAGTTGCACTTTCAATCTCCCCCTTTTTGGTAATTGATGACAACATATAGATCAAAGCTTCGACAAATAATAATAAGAATGAAATATATCATTGCTTTGAGAAGTATGTGATAAGTAAGAGCTCCCCCTAAATTTGTGCATATTTAAAATTTGCTTTGGACTGCAAATGCACAAAGATTTAGAGTCATGGGTTACTCTTCCATGTCGCATACATCTTGGTGGAGCACTCAAAAAGATAAGAATGAAATACATCCACTCATCACCAAAGAAAGTGAATGATCACATAAGATAGATAAGATATATCAAGCATGCATAAGTGTAGCTTATGATCAAACACATGATCATCAATGTCTCACAAGCATATCAAAGTATCTCAACTAAAAGCAAACAAAGTTTGAAAAAAACACCAAATAAAGCAAGAGAGAATAAAGGCAACACTCTCTCTCTCTCTCTCGAAGCCTATGATCTATACATTTTTCTCCCCCTTTGGCAACAAGTTACCAAAAAGTTCC
The DNA here is from genome assembly GCA_034509565.1 of Triticum monococcum. Taxonomy (NCBI): domain Eukaryota; kingdom Viridiplantae; phylum Streptophyta; class Magnoliopsida; order Poales; family Poaceae; genus Triticum; species Triticum monococcum. The sequence continues at coordinate 354,430,365 of CM067845.1, read as the reverse complement.
TAGAAAATGCATAGTGCTAGACTGACTCTCAGGCTTGATCTTCTGGTGGTGGTGGAGTCTGGATCACTCCAAGGACGAAGCCTTCTGTAGACGTGGTTGGAGCTGGAGCTGAAGTAGATGCTGGAGCTGGTTGGGCTGGTGCTGTGGCTGGAGCTGAGGTGGTGGCTCTGGTGTCAGGAACTGGCACTGCAGTCGACCTCTGAGCTCGTGGCACTCTGGCAAATGCATCAGTTGTAGTCTTCCCTCTCCTCTCCTGCATGTCATCTTGAAGTTGCTCCACTGCAGACTGGATGTCTGTTACTTTGACATCCATGTCATAGAACTTTTGTTCTATGATCGTCTCTAAGCTCACCTGATTCTGAGTGAGGGTGGCCAGTCCTTTCTCAATCCTCAGTGTGGAAGCAATCAAGTAACTAAGCTGCTCTTGCTTGTTTTTTAGGAAATACTCAGATGCCTCCTCTTGAGTTGGCATCTTGGCAGCTTTCTCCTTCCTTGCCTTCTCCTTCTGTGCTTGAGCATGAACTGATGATGGATCATTCTTGTTCATCACAACTTCATTATCTTCAAAATATGGATGAATAGGCAAATGTTCCTTGTCCAATAGGTATATGCCTGTGCCCATCTTGGAGTTAATTAGCTCCTGGATCGGAGGGGCATAACCACAGCTCCTCTTCTGATCTACTGCAGTTCTTTTGATGGTCTCTACCATGAGGCTCATGACTTTGAATTTCTGTGGCACATCAAAGATATGAAGCAAGTTGATTGCATGGCCTCTGATCATCTTGTGATCACCTGACTTGGGCAACAGAGTGTGCCTCAAAATCCAATTGATAGTTGGCAACCCTAACAGAAGATAATGTACAGACCCAAACTTGAAAGTATCAAGTGCCTTGTTTGGAATTTCCTTGTACATGTTGGACATAGAGTTGTGGTCCATCTTCTTCTTGGCATATATGTATAAGTCATCCTCATGCTCCTCTGGGGCATTGATGAGCTGTGCCCACTCAGCAACTGTTGATTGGTACCTCGTACCTTCAGACATCCACACAATCCTTCCATCTGGATAGAAGTGTGCTATGGAGTAGGACTGCATGATCAGCTCTTCATTCCACTTTGTGTGCTTCTGCCCAACAAAGTCTGCTACTCCACAAGCCTTGAAGCTGTCTTGCACTCCAGGATAGTGCTCTTCATTGTCCTTGATGAACTGCCAATCTACCCATCTCATGTCACAAACAATGGGCTTCTTATCCAACCAGACTGTCTCATAGAAGTCCTGCTGTTCCTTAGTGTGGAACCTATAGTCAACAGCAGTTCTTCTTCTTGTAGCATATGGATCTTCTGCTCTCCACTTTCTCAGCCCTGAGTCTCTTCTGATCTTCATGTCCTCAGCCACAGGATGAGCATCATTGTGGTCTGGGATCTTGGGCTTTAGCTTCCTGAGAACTTGGCCTTCCTCTTCTTCTGCAGTGTTAGGCACTGGGGCCTTGTTCTTTCCAGCAGCTGGTATGCTCCTTGTGTTCCTCTTTGGAGCTGTCTTGGCCTTTGATGCAGCCTTGGGTGCTTCCTTGGGCTTGGATGCAGTAGCCCCTGATCTTATAGCATCACCCATCAACTTTTGTGACTTGGGTGCTGGTATAGCAACCTCTTCTTCCTCTTCCTCTTCAGAATCTCTCATGATTGAGGATCTCCCAAGCACTCTAGCAGTGGTCTTTTTGATCCTCTCCTTCCTCTTCTTCCCTTCTGCAGCAGCATCTTTGGGTTCAGATCCCAAAGGGACTTGAGTAGATGCTCTGGCCTTAGACATTGGAATTCTCTTTGCAGGAACCTTTTGCTTCATGCCTGGCTTGGTGGCAGTAGCAGTGCTATATTCCTTCTTAACCACTTTCTTGGAAGTGGCTTCTTCTTCTGCCACATAGTCCCCATCCTCTGATTCTGAGGTTCTTTTCTTCCTTTGTCTGGTGGCACCTTTTGGCAAGTTACTAGGAGTGCTCCTGCTGCCTCCATCTGAGGAACTGGAGGGACTAGTGCCCTCACTCATGTACACTTGCTGCTCTGACAGGTTTTGGCTATCACTCTGATCTGACATGATGAACAAGCTGACTGCTGACCCTGTGAACAGTTTATAGATGAGGTAGAGTGGATGAGCATCACAAAATGCAGAGATTTTTGCAAAAGAATGATTCAAAATCTTAGTTTTAGTTTCCCATAGAAATCATTTTGGATCTACCGTTTTTTAAACTCGGTGATACCGAAGCAGTTTTGGAACCTAAACTAGTGAACTCGGTCAGACCGAGTCACAGTTCGGTGGCACCGAGACTGCTAGGGTTTCACAAAGTTCCAAAATCGGTCACACCGATTAGTAATTCTCGGTCAGACCAAGTCTCACTTGTGCAATGGCATGAGCCAAATTGGTGGGACCGAGTTTTTCAACTCGGTGGGTCCGAGATGGTTTCGGCGGAAACCTAACCCAAAAGTTTTCGAATCAATCCTATTCTATGAACGCATTGACTGGATAGTAGTGTTTCAATCGTGGCTAGAAACAATAAGATCACAATGTGCTAGGAATCAGATTGGGGATAGCACAAAGATCGAGTCCATACCCTAGTTCGGCGGAGACTCGCTACGGCGGCAACGGCGAGGTTGAATTCCGTTGACGGTGATGGAGACCAGCGACTGGAGGCGGCTGGCGGCGTGGAGACGATCCAGAGACCACGTTGGCAGAGCGAGCTATCGCGCGGGCGAAGGGGTTCGGAGAAATTTCCAAATTTTTGCCCGTGCCTACATATAGCCCGACCCTGTCGGTGTGACCGAGTGGAACAACTCGGTGGCACCGAGATGCAAAACTGTATACAGTTATTGCAATGCGGTGTGACCGAATGGTTCAAATCAGTTGCATCAAGATCGAAAATTCAGATCAACTTAATGATCTCGGTAGGACCGAAAGTAGGATATCGGTCAGACCGAGAATCACAAAGAGGTTTTGGAAGTTTAAGTCTATGACGAATCGGGGACTCCGAGTGCTCCTCACATAGAGTGGTTCGAATCTGACTTGATCAAATTTTGTGATGTAGCATGAATAGAGTTTGAGACGAGAAAAGCATAGATAGCTAGAGGAGGTTCTTAGGCATTCTTGTCCATCCACTTGGCAAAAGGAAATAAAACCAAACAATCAAAACAACAAGTGGATGTCCTCGAATGAGTAAAATATGCAACCAACATGCTCACACAATAAAATGGCAATTGAAATATGTGACAAAGCATGCACAACCAGTTCTAGCATCTATCTAGCAATTGGCGATGACTAGGTCATCTATATATGAGTATATTGACTTAGGAGTCAAGTGAGAACACTTGATCATAGGTCATACTCATCGTTTAAGCTCAAGTCGGGTTACCACTTTTACATAAAGCATTGTTGTGTTCACATCTTTAGAGTTGCTTTAGCTCAAGTCTTAGAGTAAAGCTCCCCCTAGATGTGATATCCCCCTAAGAGGGATGAACTAACCTTGGGTTTTGTCGATGATGACTTCATGTAGATGTTGAAGATCTGGATGCTCAATGTTGATGTAGATCACTTGGAGCTATCCATTTGAGTGAATTGCACTTTCAATACCTACATGGGTTAGTCCCACAAGGAACAAACAAGGATATCCATAGACATAGAGTGATGCACACAATAGATGATGTCCATGAAAACTTTTAGGTTACCTTGTCCCTTGTCTTACCAACAAGAGGGTGTCGGATTCATGGGTTCCAGCAGACCCTTAAGGTTCGAACACTGGGGTGCGCGCGGAAATCACGCCTTCTACCTCCCCGTCTCGCAAAGATCTAAACTACTAAAGGAACTGCATGAGAGACACAAGATTTATACTGGTTCAGGCCACCGTTGTGGTGTAATACCCTACTCCAGTGTGTGGTGGGTGGATTGCCTCTTGGGGCTGATGATGATGAACGATACAAGGAAGAACAGCCTCGCGAGTGTCTGTTCTTGGCAGGGCGATGAAATGCTAGGAGGAGTTCAGTCACCCTTCTCTCTCTCTCTCTCTCTGATCTTTCTGATCCCGATTCCCCCTACCATGTGGGTGGCTGGTCCTATTTATAGAGGCCCTGGTCCTCTTCCCAAATATCGAGCGGGAAGGGAGCCAACAATGGCGGGCTAATTTGAAGGGGGACAACAAGTACACTTATCCTGACTAAAGTTGGTCTTCGCCTGCGAAAGACTCTGCGGTGACGCCGTTCTGATGGCTCTCTCCACGAGTGAAGAGGAGGTGGAGGGGTATTTATAGCCTCCACACAAAATCCAACCGTTACACACAATTTATCAATCTCGGTGGGACCGAATCAGAAAACTCGGTCGGACCGAAATAGTAAACCTAGTGACCGTTAGGAATTTCGGTGGGACTGACATGCAACTCGGTAGGACCGATTCGGTTAGGGTTTGGGCATAACGTAATCTCGGTGAGACCGATTGCACAAACTCAGTGAGACCGAGTTTGGCAATAAGCTAACCATAGAGTTGGTCAGGCAAACTCGGTGGGACCGACTCGCTCTTTCGGTGAGACCGAAAAGTTACAAGAAGGAAACATAGAGTTTACATTGCAATCTCGGTGGGACCAATTCGCTCTTTCGGTGAGACCGAAAAGTTACGAAAGGGAAACAGAGAGTTTGCAATCCCATGTCGGTGAGACCGAGATCCTTATCGGTAGGACCGAATTGCTAGGGTTTGGCAGTGGCAAATGACAAGTGAAACTCGGTGGCGCCGGATTGAAAGAATCGGTATGACCGAGTTTGGCTTAGGGTTTAGGTCATTTGTGGATATGGGAAAGTAGCTGAGGATTTTGGAGCATATCATTAAGCACATAAAGCAAGAGGCTCATTAAGCAACACCTCATCCCTCCTTGATAGTATTGGCTTTTCCTAAAGACTCAATGTGATCTTGGATCACTAAAATATAAAATGAAGAGTCTTGAACTTTTGAGCTTGAGCCAATTCTTTGTCCTTACCATTTTGAGGGTTCCACATTCACATCCATGCCATGCCAATCATTGAGCTTTCCTAAAATAATCATCTTGAAATAGCATTAGCTCAATGAGCCATATGTTGTTATGATTTACCAAAACCACCTAGGGATAGTTGCACTTTCAATCTCCCCCTTTTTGGTAATTGATGACAACATATAGATCAAAGCTTCGACAAATGATAATAAGCATGAAATATATTGTTGCTTTGAGAAGTGTCTGACAAATAAGAGCTCCCCCTAATTTTGTGCATATTTAAAATTTGCTTTGGACTGCAAATGCACAAGGAGTTAGAGTCATGGGTTACTCTTCCATGTCACATACATCTTGGTGGAGCGCTCAAAAATGATAAGATTGAAATACATGCACTCATCACCAAGAATAGTGAGTGATCACCTAAGATAGATAGAATAATAATAGCATTAAGCAAACATTAAGTGTAGCTTATGATCAAACACATGATCATCGATGTCTCACAGATAAGGACATAGTATCTCACACACAAGCAAATAAAGTTCGAAAAACCACCAAATAAAACAAGAGAGAATAAAAGCAACACTCTCTCTCTCGAAGCCTATGATCTATACATTTTCTCCCCCTTTGGCAACAAGTTACCAAAAAGTTTCTAGAAAATGCATAGTGCTAAGTCGACGCTCAGGCTTGATCTTTAGGTGGTGGTGGAGTCCGGAGCACTCCAAGGACGAAGCCTTCGGTGGACATGGTCGGAGTTGAGACTGAGGTGGATGCTGGAGCTGGTGGAACTGAGGCTGTGGTTGGCGCAGATGTGGTAGCTCTAGTGTCAGGAACTGGCATTGCAGATGACCTCGGACCTCGTGGCACGCTGGCAAAAGCATCAGTCGTAGTCCTGCCTCTCCTCTCATTCATGTCATCCTGGAGCTGCTCCACGGTAGTCTGTATCTCTGTCACCTTGATGTCCAAATCATAGAACCTCTGTTCCATGATCCTCTCTAAGCTTGCCTAGTTCTGAGTTAGGGTGGCTAGTCCTTGCTCAATCCGCAGTGTGGACGCAATCAGGTAACCAAGCTGCTCTTGTTTGGTTTTCAGAAAATATTCAGATGCCTCCTCTTGAGTAGGCATCCTGACAGCTTTCTCCTTCTTCGCCTTCTCCTTCTTGGCTTGTGCTTGGGCAGATGATGGCTCATTCTCAGTCATGACCACTTGGTTATCTTCAAAATCTGGACGGATGGGCAGGTGTTCCTTATCCAAGAGGTATATGCCCGTGCCCATCTTGGAGTTGATGAGCTCCTGAATCTGTGGGGCATATCCACAGCTCCTCTTCTGGTCTACTGCTGTCCTCTTAATGGTCTCTACCATTAGGCTCATCACCTTAAATTTCTGAGGCACGTCAAAGATATGAAGCAAGTTGATTGCGTGGCCTCTGATCATCTTGTGATCTCCAGATTTGGGCAATAAGGTGTGCCTTAGAATCCAGTTGATAGTGCGCAGTCCTGATAGAAGATAATGCACTGAGCCAAACTTGAACGTGTCAAGTGCTTCATTCGGAATCTCCTTGTACATGTTGGACATAGAGTTGTGGTCCATCTTTTTCTTGGCATAAATGTCCAAGTCATCATCCTGCTCTTCTGGGGCGTTGATCAGCTGAGCCCATTCAGCAACTATGGACTGGTACCTCGTACCCTCTGACATCCAAGTTATCCTACCATCTGGATAAAAGTGGGCTGTGGAGTAGAACTGCATTATGAGTTCCTCGTTCCACTTTGTGAGCTTCTGCCCAACAAAGTCCTCTACTCCACACGCCTTAAAGCTGTCCTGCACTCCAGGGAAGTACTCTTCATTGTCCTTGATATACTGCCAATCGACCCATCTCATATCACAGACAATGGGCTTCTTATCTAGCAGCACTGTCTCATAGAAATCCTGCTGCTCCTTGGTGTGAAATCTGTAGTCCACTGCAGTCCTTCTCCTAGAAGCATACGGATCTGCTTCTCTCCACTTCCTCAGCCCTGAATCTCTCCTGAACTTCATATCCTCAGCCACAGGATGAGCATCGATGTCGTCTGGGATCTTGGGCTTGAGCTTTCTAAGGACATTCTCTTCCTCTTCCTCTGCAACTTCAGGCACTGGGGCCTTGTTCTTTTCAGTGGCTGGGATGCTTCTTGTGTTTCTCTTTGGCTTTGGCTTTGGAGCTGACTTGGCCTTGGAAGCAGCTCCCCCTGATTTTATGGCATCACCCATTAGCTTGGGTGCCTTGGGTGCTGGTGCAGCAACCTCTTCTTCTTCCTCCTCGTCTTCCATGATGGAGGCCTTGCCAAGCACTCTGGCTACAGTCTTCTTGACCCTTTCCTTCCTCTTTTTGCCTTCAGTAGCAACTGGCTCTGTGGGTGCAGGCTTCACAGTTGAAGCTCTAACCTTAGACATGGGCTGCCTGCCTGCTGGCCTTTTAAACTTCAACCCTGGCTTTGTAACTACTGCTGGCTCAACTCTCTTGGAGGTGGCTTCCTCCTTTGCCACATAATCCTCATCTTCAGAATCTGAGGTTCTCTTCTTTCTCTGACATGTGGCAGCTTTAGGCAGATTGCTGGGAGTGCTCCTGCTGCCATCATCTGAGGAACTTGAGGGGCTAGTGCCCTCACTCAACTGCACTTGTTGCTCTGACAAGTTCTGGCTGTCACTCTGGTCTGACATCATGCAAACTCTGGCTGCTGACTCTGTGAATAGATTATAGATGAGATAGAGTGGATGAGCATCACAAAATGCAGAGATTTTTGCAAAAGAATAATTCAACAACTTAGTTTTAGTTTCCCACTGAAATCATCTCGGATCTACCGATTTTCAAACTCGGTGACACCGAAAAAGTTTTGGCACCAGAACTAGTGAACTCGGTCAGACCGAGTCACAGTTCGGTGGCACCGAGACTGCTAGGGTTTCACAGAGTTCCAAAATCGGTCACACCGATAAGTAATTCTCGGTCAGACCGAGTTTTACTTGTGCAATGCCATAAGCCAAATCGGTGGGACCGAGTTTTTCAACTCGGTGGGTCTGAGATGGTTTCGGCGGAAACCTAACCCTAAAATTTTCGAATTAAACCTGATCTACGAGTTCATTGACTGGATAGGAGTTTATCAAACATGGCAAGAATCATGATGATCACAATGTGCTAGGAATCGGATTGAAGAATAGCACAAAGATCGAGTCCATACCCTAGTTCGGCGGAGACTCGCTACGGCGGCAACGGCGGGGCAGAATTCCGTTGACGGCGACGGAGACCAGCGACTGGAGGCTGCTGGCGGCGAGGAGGACGATCCGGAGACCCAGGAGGCAGAGCGAGCTATGCACGGGCGAAGAGGTTTCGGAGAAATTTCCAAAATTCTGCCCGTCACTATATATAGCCCGACCCTGTCGGTGTGACCGAGTGGAACAACTCGGTGGCACCGAGATGCAAAACTGTATACAGTTATTGCAACTCGGTGTGACCGAGTGGTTCAAATCGGTTGCACCGAGATCGAAAACCTAGATCAACTTAATGATCTTGGTAGGACCAAAAGTATGGTATCGGTCAGACCAAGAATCACAAAGAGGTTTTGGAAGTTTAAGTCTATGACGAATCGGGGACTCCGAGCGCTCCTCACACAGAGTGGTTCGAATCTGACTTGATCAAGTTTTGTGATGACACATGAATAGAGTTTGAGACAAGAAAAGCATAGATAGCTCGAGGAGGTTCTTAGGCATTCTTGTCCATCCACTTGGCAAAATAAGATAAAGCCAAACAATCAAAACAACAAGTGGATGTCCTCGAATGAGTAAAATATGCAACCAACATGCTCACACAATAAGATGGCAAATGAAATATGTGGCAAAGCATGCACAACCAATTCTAGCATCTATCAAGCAATTTGCGATGACTAGGTCATCCATATATGAGTATATTGACTTAGGAGTCAAGTGAGAACACTTGATCGTAGGTCATACTCATCGTTTAAGCTCAAGTGGGGTTACCACTTTTACATAAAGCATTGTTGTATTCACATCTTTAGAGTTGCTTTAGCTCAAGTCTTAGAGTAAAGCTCCCCCTAGATGTGATATCCCCCCTAAGAGGGATGAACTAACCTTGGGTTTTGTCGATGATGACTTCATGTAGATGTTGAAGATGTGGATGCTCAATGTTGATGTAGATCACTTGGAGCTATCCATTTGAGTGAATTGCACTTTCAATACCTACATGGGTTAGTCCCACAAGGAACAAACAAGGATATCCATAGACATAGAGTGATGCATACACAAGATGATGTCCATGAAAACTTTTGGTTACTGTAACATCCCAAATTTTCAATTTGGAATGTTATACACTAAATCATCATGCATATCATATTTTCTTGCATTTTGGTCGATCCTAGAAATTTCACGCAACTCAAGGACCCTCGGAGAGAGTTGGAGATTTCGTTATTTTCATATTTGAGTTTTCTCAAACTTTGAAAAAAGGGATCATTGGATTTTTCAGAGTTTATTTGCATTTTATTTGGATTAGGGAAAATGCGTGTTTTCGAAATTTTGCATTTTAGGTCCCGAGAAAAGTTCATTTTGTTCGACTCATTTTTAGGAGTCGGGGAAAATTTACTTTAGGAATTTTGGAGTTCGTTTAGATTTTCTTTTCGGTGTTTTTCTGCGCGCAAAACCTTTTAAAAAAATCCGCAGCGCCGCTTGGGCCAAGGCCCAGCAGCCGGCCGACCAGGCCTCCCGCGCGTGCGCGCCGCGCCTAGCGCAGCCACCGCCGCCGCCAAGTAGGAGTCCTACTCGGACTCCATCTCCCCTCCCCCTCTTTCTTTCCCCCTCCCCCAAGTCTCCCCTCCCCTCCCCTCTTTAAATACCCCCACCCCCCCTTTTTTCCCCACACCACCCCGCGCCTCCCTCCACCACGCCCCAAGCCGCGCCGCACCTAGCGCCGCCGCCCTTTGCCCGCGCCGCCCAACGCCGCCGCCGCTCGCCGGAGCCTCGCCGAGGTAGCCGCGCTGCGTCACCTTTTCCTCGGTTCGGTTTTTCTTATAAACCGTTTCGGTTTTCTTTTCGGTTCTTGTTTCGGTTTTCTTCCGAAAACCCTAGATCGGTTTTCGTTTGGTTTTCGGTTTAGTGTTTAGCGACCGTTCGCCGGACCGTTCGTCCTAACGAACGTGATCACCGGATTATTCCCGGTTAACGAACGTCCGTTCGTTTAACCATTCTTCTTCTTCTTTTCGTCGGATTTATTCTGCGATCGCGATCTCAGATCCGATCTTCATTCTAGTCTATCTTCTCGCTCGTTTATCGGAATCAGGTGATTCAAGCTTCTGGAGTTTCGTTTCGAAACCGCCGTTCCGACTAATCAACTTAAACAAGTTTTTGATACTGTAAAATTTGACCTAGTTTCAACTTGCTAGAACCGAGTTGTTTTCTTCCGCCGTTTGTTTTCCGTTGCTTTGTTTGGTTCTTTCTTTCTTTGCAACCGGAGTTCTTAAGTTGAACTATCTGGTTCGATCTCTTGTTCGAGTTTTACTTGTGCATTAGATGAGTACTTATTGTATGCTTGTTGTTTGTCTGTGATAGATTACCCGGATTGCGCCGCCTATTATTTCGAATCTCTAGGACTCGTGGATCATCAGCAAGGCAAGTAACACTTTGATCATACCTTTTCTACAACCCAGTTTTATTGCATTAGATCAATCCTCACACATTGCATGATTAGGATCTAATTAAATTGTGGGATGGGAAATAGATGAGGTAGTACCTATTACTTGTTTATTATGAAACCTTTGGGAGTTACTTCTACGTCTGCTTATTATGCCATGCTATGCTAGTAGACATGGATTGGGTGAGTGATATCCATGACAGATGTGAGATTGATAATTTTAAGGGTTTATCTAAGGTGACAACTTAAACACACATCTGGGTGGATTGAGGCACCTGATGTCTATGAGGACTTGCCTGTTTTCTTTTGGACCGCCACCCAGGCTCAAAGGGATCATAAGATCTTTCATGCTAAATACTTACGTGTGCAGCCACAAGCCAATATGGGCTCTGGCATAGTTGACTAAGTCGTGCGAACTCTTACAGGGTAGACTAGCAGATGTAGGGGAAAGTAGGTGTACCGGTCTATCCATCGTAAGGTGCTAGCGCTTCTGAAAGACTGTGTCTCGGTCATCCATTTCTCAAACACCAGTAGTGCGAGAAATCCAACGGAGGCGATCGAGTCCTGTGGGGAAAAGTGCGCAAACCTCTGCAGAGTGTAATAAACTAATCATGATTAGCCATGTCCCCGGTTATGGACATCTTGAGTATCTAGTACTTGAATATCATGTGAATCTCATCATGTTACCTCTAATTAATATTGTTGGGTTATTGATGATTACTTTTAATTGGGATTGAGAATGCTATCAACCATTCTCGATGTTTAACAACTACCATGATAGTTAAATAAAATTATTCCTTTGCAGTAGGGAAAAAACTGGCTTTACGCAAAACAGTAACCATAGAGCTTTCCACCAGCCAAATATGCATATAGTATAGCTGTTTCATTCCATTACTCTCTATGTGTTACACTGCCAGCATATTCCATGTGCTGACCCGTTTCGGGCTACAACGTTAATGTTGCAGACTTTTCAGCCGATGATTAAGGTGCTTTTAGGTCGTGGTTCTATACTCAGTGATGCTGTTGGAGTTGATGGACCCATTTACCTTCCAAGTCTTCCGCTGTTATCATTATTAGTTGGCCTTAAGCCATATTTATTGTAATAAGTTCTCTTTTGAGACATCGATGTAATAAGTGTGTGATTGCTACTCTGCTATAAATCCTTCGAAGTACTGTGTGGTGTCAGCATTACTGATCCAGGGATGACACCGGAGCACAGAGACTTGATCCATTTGGGTTGGGTCGCTACAGAGATGGTATCAGAGCACACGCTGACTGTTGGACACGACCACTAAGTTAAAGCCATAGATCACTATTCTCTCCTCATTTTCTAACTCCTCATCCTTTCTACTCTTTAGGATGAAGGACGCGAAGATCAAGTACGCTCAACCGGATGAAGGCACACCTTTTGGATTTCACTTGAAGGAAGTCACCAAGTACCTAAACATTGGATTACCAAGTTTCACGGGAACCTTCAACGCCACTCTGCCTGAAGAGGAGCGCTGGAAGATTCAAGCTCACGTTCCAGGAAGGACATTCGCGCCAACCACGAAGCCCATAGATAGTATTTTCAATTCACCAACCTGGAGTCTGGGAAAGAGCATGGCAGCCCATATCACCATAGGACGCATTGGAGAAGTTTATCAAGAAGACCTCAAGGACACTATCTACCAGATTTGCGGACGCCGAGATGAACAATGGGAATTAGTCAGCACCAAGAAGGATAGATCCATTGCATCATTTATCCAGGAGTTAAACCAGCACATTCGACGCCACGAGAACCAGATGTGCAATGATATGATAGAGTTGAAGAATGCGAAGGCAAGGATCATCGAGCTAGAAGGAGAACTGAAGGCTACACGCAAGGACTACATGGATGAGATCGTAGCTCTAGCAAGACACAATGGCGATCTTAAGCAAGAGATTGAAGAACTCAAGAGGGAGTTAGCATCCACGAAGGAAGACATGTACGTCACATGTCCGGACGATTACATCATCATCGACGACACCGATTCGGATCCAAGTGAACCCGAATTTGAAGACGAAGCTGGAGCGGACATCATGGAGTCTTCCACCGGTTCAAATTTTTAGATGACCACCAAATATTAGTAGTATTTTCCACCATGTATACATTATAGTTTGAGCACTTTTGCGATAGCTAGATCGATTGTAAGCCCTTGTTTGAATTGAATGAAGTGATTTTGTGTGCATTTGCTCATGTGCATTGGGGTAGTGTTTTCTCTTTAGACCTCACTCTATTATTATATCTCATCTTTTCTAAACCCTTAAATGCCTCCAAGACGTGACCCCGGGTTACCATTAAGGATTGGTAACTATGTTTTTCCCTCAGACCTAATAGTATTGGAATATCAAGGATTGGATGTGATATTAGGCATGGATTGGTTATCAAAGTATGAAGGGAATATCGATTGTGCCAGTAAGACAATTTTGCTTACACCGCTAGAAGGAAGAAGGATCAAGTATGTATCCCGACATGTGCCAAATAGGACACAAGTAAACTGCCTAACATGAGTTGTGCAGGAGGAAGTACCAGTGGTAAAGGATTTTCCTGATGTATTTCCAGAAGAGTTGCCAGGCATGCCACCAGATAGAGATATTGAGTTTTTGATTGAACTATTGCCAGGCACTGGGCCAATATCAAAGAGACCGTATAGGATGCCAGCTAAGGATTTGGTGGAGATTAAGAAGCAGATTAAGGAGTTACTGGATAAAGGTTACATTCGCCCAAGTTCTTCGCCTTGGGGATCACCAGTACTTCTAGTGGAGAAGAAGGATGGATCATTACGGATGGTTGTTGATTACCATGGATTAAATGAAGTAACCATCAAGAACAAGTACCCACTGCCAATGATAAATGATCTATTTGATCGTTTGCAAGGAGCTAAAGTGTTTTCCAAGATCGACTTGCGATCAGGGTACCATCAGTTGAAGATCAGAGAACAGGATATTCCGAAGACCGCATTCACCACAAGATATGGACTGTATGAGTATACCGTTATGTCATTTGGATTGACTAACGCGCCTGCCTATTTTATGAACCTGATGAACAAAGAGTTTATGGAGTTTTTGGATAAGTTCGTCGTAGTGTTCATTGATGATATCCTGGTTTATTCAAAGAATGAAGAAGAGCATAAGGAACATTTGTGTTTGGTTCTGGAGAAACTAAGGGAACATCAGTTATATGCCAAATTTAGTAAATGTGAGTTTTGGTTGAAGGAAGTAGGATTCCTTGGACATGTTATATCCAGAGAAGGGATAGCAGTTGACCCCACAAAGGTTGAGACCGTAACCGAATGGGAAGCACCAACGACAGTTGGAGAGATCCGGAGTTTTCTTGGACTCGCAGGATACTACCGGAGATTCATTGAGAACTTTTCAAAGATTGCGAAGCCTATGACGGAATTGTTGAAGAAGGATACCAAGTTCAATTGGACTGAGGAGTGTGAGGCTAGTTTCCAGGAGTTGAAGAAACGTTTGGTTACCTCACCAGTGTTGATTTTGCCAGATCAGACCAAGGATTATGAGGTGTATTGCGACACTTCATGTCGAGGACTTGGAGCAGTGCTTATGCAGGAAGGAAGAGTTGTTTCGTATGCTTCACGACAACTCAAGCCTCATGAGTTGAATTATGCCACACATGATTTGGAGTTAGCAGCCGTAGTGCATGCATTGAAGACATGGAGACATTTCCTCATTGGAAATCATTGTGAGGTGTACACGGGTCACAAGAGTTTGAAGTACATTTTCACGCAGAAGGAGTTGAATCTCAGACAAAGGAGATGGTTGGAGCTCATCAAGGATTATGATATGAGATTGCATTACCATCCCAGAAAAGCTAATGTAGTAGCAGACGCATTAAGCCGTAAGAGTCATGTAAATACGTTAATGACGGGAGTAATACCCAAGGAGTTAGCAGAAAACCTTCATGAGCTATGTTTGGAGATAGTTCCGAAAGGCTATGTAGCAGCATTGGAGATTCAGTCAACATTGATGGATAAAATCAGAGAAGCTCAGAAATCTAACAAGGAGATTGCTTCTATAAAGGAGAAACTAAGCAAAGGAAAAGCAAAGGGATTTTGTGAGGATGAGCACGATACCCTATGGTTTGAGGACCGTGTTTATGTGCCAAATGACCCGGAGATCAGGAAGTTGATTCTGCAAGAGGCACATGATTCACCCTATTCGATTCACCCAGGAAATACCAAGATGTATTTGGATTTGAAGGAAACATTCTGGTGGACAGGAATGAAGAAGGATATTGCAGCATATGTAGCAGTTTGTGACGTATGTCATAGAGTGAAGGCAGAGCATCAGAAGCCAGCCGGATTGTTACAACCATTGCCGATACCCGAATGGAAGTGGGATAAGATAGGCATGGATTTTACCATAGGTCTACCCAGGACGAAAGCAGGATATGACTCGATATGGGTAGTAGTTGATCGTTTGACGAAGGTAGCACATTTCATTCCAGTTAAGACCACTTACACCAGTGCTAAGTTAGCAAAGATATACATGACTAGGATCGTTTGTTTGCATGGAGTTCCGAGGAGTATTGTATCAGACAGAGGAACCCAATTCACCTCAAAGTTTTGGAATCAGTTGCATGAAACTTTCGGAACCAGGCTAGAGTTCAGCACCGCTTTTCATCCGCAGACAGATGGACAGACTGAGAGAGTCAATCAGATTTTGGAAGATATGCTGAGAGCTTGTGCACTAGATTATGGATCTAGTTGGGACGATAACTTGCCGTATGCGGAGTTTTCTTATAACAACAGTTATCAAACCAGTTTGAAAACGGCACCTTTCGAAGCTTTGTACGGAAGGAGGTGCAGGACACCATTGTCATGGGACGAGGTTGGAGACCGTCAGTTCTTTGGACCAGATTTGATTAAGGAGTCTGAACGGAAAATGAAGTTGATTCGCGATAGGATCAAGGTAGCCCAGTCCAGGCAGAAGAGCTACACAGATTCTAAACGCAGGGAGACAATTTACGAAACCGGAGACAGAGTGTATCTCCGAGTATCCCCACTACGAGGAGTTAAACGCTTTGGAGTTAAGGGAAAATTAGCACCGCGTTTCGTTGGACCATATAAGATCTTGCAACATATGGGAGAAGTCGCTTATAAGTTGGAATTACCAGAGGGACTGTCAGGAGTTCATGATGTATTCCATGTTTCTCAGCTGAAGAAATGTCACGCCGAGATGGCAGAGGTACCACTAAGAGATACAGTGCCGCTTGAAGTGATTCGGTTGAAGGACGACTTAAGGTATGAGGAGAAACCAGTCAAGATTCTCGAGTTTGCCAGCAGAGTTACCCGCAGCAAGGTTATCAAGTTTTGCAAAGTTCAGTGGAACCACCACTTAGAGGATGAAGCCACCTGGGAGAGAGAAGAAGATTTGCTCAAGGACCACCCTCACCTATTTTCTAGCCAACCCGAATCTCGAGGGCGAGATTCATCTTAAGGGGGGTAGGTTTGTAACATCCCAAATTTTCAATTTAGAATGTTATACACTAGATCATCATGCATATCTTATTTTCTTGCATTTTGGTCGATCCTAGAAATTTCATGCAACTCAAGGACCCTCGGAGAGAGTTGGAGATTTCGTTATTTTCATATTTGAGTTTTCTCAAACTTTGAAAAAAAGGGATCATTGGATTTGTCGGAGTTTATTTGCATTTTATTTGGATTAGGGAAAAATGCGTGTTTTCAAAATTTTGCATTTTAGGTCCCGAGAAAAGTTCATTTTGTTCGACTCATTTTTAGGAGTCGGGGAAAATTTACTTTAGGAATTTTGGAGTTCGTTTAGATTTTCTTTTCGGTGTTTTTATGCACGCAAAACCTTTAAAAAAAATCCGTAGCGCCGCTTGGGCCAAGGCCCAGCAGCCGGCCGGCCAGGCCTCCCGCGCGCATGCGCCGCGCCTAGCGCCGCCACCGCCGCCGCCAAGTAGGAGTCCTACTCGGACTCCATCTCCCCTCCCCCTCTTTCTTGCCCCCTCCCCCAAGTCTCCCCTCCCCTCCCCTCTTTAAATACCCCCACACCCCCCCCTTTTCCCCACACCACCCCGCGCCTCCCTCCACCGCGCCCCAAGCCGCGCCGCCCCTAGCGCCGCCGCCCTTTGCCCGCGCCGCCCAACGCTGCCGCCGCCGGAGCCCCTCGCCGGAGCCTCGCCGAGGTAGCCGCGCCGTGTCACCTTTTCCTCGGTTCGGTTTTTCTTATAAACCGTTCCGGTTTTCTTTTCGGTTTTTGTTTCGGTTTTCTTCCGAAAACCCTAGATCGGTTTTTGTTTGGTTTTCGGTTTAGTGTTTAGCGACCGTTCGCCGGACCATTCGTCCTAGCGAACGTGATCACCGGATTATTCCCGGTTAAGGAACGTCCATTCGTTTAACCGTTCTTCTTCTTCTTTTCGTCGGATTTATTCCGCGATCGCGATCTCAGATCCGATCTTCGTTCTAGTCTATCTTCTCGCTCGTTTATCGGAATCAGGTGATTCAAGCGCCTCGAGTTTCGTTTCGAAACCGCCGTTCCGACTAATCAACTTAAACAAGTTTTTGCTACTGTAAAATTTGACCTAGTTTCAACTTGCTAGAACCGAGTTGTTTTCTTCCGCCGTTTGTTTTCCGTTGCTTTGTTCAGTTCTTTCTTTCTTTGCAACCGGAGTTCTTAAGTTGAACTATCTGGTTCGATCTCTTGTTCAAGTTTTACCTGTGCATTAGATGAGTACTTATTGTATGCTTGTTGTTTGTCTGCGATAGATTACCCGGATTGCGCCGCCTATTATTTCGAATCTCTAGGACTCGCGGATCATCAGCAAGGCAAGTAACACTTTGATCATACCTTTTCTACAACCCAGTTTTATTGCATTAGATCAATCCTCACACACTGCATGATTAGGATCTAATTAAATTGTGGGATGGGAAGTAGATGAGGTAGTACATATTACTCCCTCCGTCCGCGAATAAGTGTACATCTAACTTTTGTTCTAAGTCAAAGTTTTAAAATTTTGACCAACTTTATAGAAAATAATACTAACATATATGACATCAAATTGATAGATTATCAAAATACATTTCAAAACGAATATAGTGATACTAATTTGGTGTCATAAATGTTTTTACTTTTTCCTAGAAAGGTGGTCAAAGTTTTAAAAATTTGACTTAAGACAAAAGCTAGATGTACACTTATTCATGGACGGAGGGAGTACCTGTTTATTATGAAACCTTTGGGAGTTACTTCTACGTCTGCTTATTATGCCATGCTATGCTAGTAGACGTGGATTGGGTGAGTGATATCCATGACAGATGTGAGATTGATAATTTTAAGGGTTTATCTAAGGTGGCAACTTAAACACACATCTGGGTGGATTGAGGCACCTGATGTCTATCAGGACTTGCCTGTTGTTCTTTTGGACCGCCACCCAGGCTCAAAGGGATCATAAGATCTTTCATTCTAGAAACTTACGTGTGCAGCCACAAGCCAATATGGGCTCTGGCATAGTTGACTAAGTTGTGCGAACTCTTACAGGGTAGACTAGCAGATGTAGGGGAAAGTAGGTGTACCGGTCTATCCATCGTAAGGTGCTAGCGCTTCTGAAAGACTATCTCTCGGTCATCCGTTTCTCAAACACCAGTAGTGCGAGAAATCCAATGGAGGCGATCGAGTCTTGTGGGGAAAAGTGCGCAAACCTCTGCAGAGTGTAATAAACTAATCATGATTAGCTGTGTCCCTGGTTATGGACATCTTGAGTATCTAGTACTTCAATATCATGTGAATCTCATCATGTTACCTCTAATTAATATTGTTGGGTTATTGATGATTACTTTTAATTGGGATTGAGAATGCTGTCAACCATTCTCGATGTTTAACAACCACCATGATAGTTAAATAAAATTATTCCTTTGCAGTAGGGAAAAACTGGCTTTATGCAAAACAGTAACCATAGAGCTTTCCACCAGCCAAATATGCATATAGTATAGCTGTTTCATTCCATTACTCTCTATGTGTTACATTGCCAGCATATTCCATGTGCTGACCCATTTCGGGCTGCAACGTTAATGTTGCAGACTTTTCAGACGACGATTAAGGTGCTTTTAGGTCGTGGTTCTATACTCAGTGATGCCGTTGGAGTTGATGGACCCATTTACCTTCCAAGTCTTCCGCTGTTATCATTATTAGATGGCCTTAAGCCATATTTATTGTAATAAGTTCTCTTTTGAGACATCGATGTAATAAGTGTGTGATTGCTACTCTGCTATAAATATTTCGAAGTACTGTGTGGTGTCAGCATTACTGATCCATGGATGACACTGGAGCACAGAGACTTGATCCATTCGGGTCGGGTCGCTACAGTTACCTTGTCCCTTGTCTTACCAACAAGAGGGTTTGTGACTCCTTGAACCAGTGCCTGATGTGGAAGTTGATTGCACTTGTTCTTGCCAAAATGATGAGAATCAAATATGTTGGCGGAGTCACCCTCAAGAACTCTCTAGTTCTTTTTCTTTTGGATCCACACCATCTTGATGGGAATCCTTGGAGTTGTAGTCGTACTTGATGAAGTGGAACTTGACGTGGTCTTGGGAATCCACTTGACTAAGGTCTTAGGAGCTTCTTCAAATGCATCAATCTCCTCTTGTAGCTTGTCCTTGCCTTTTTGCTTGTAGTCTTGTGGTGGAAGATCATCTTGAGCTTGTATCCCCTTGAGAGAAGTAGACTTATCTTGTTGAGGAACAAACTTTGTCTTGGGGTATTGTTCTTCTTCCCATTCAACTCCATTGGCATTGAACTTTCGTTCAAAACCAACACCTTGATTCTTCAAGTGCATTCCTTGCTTGCGCACAATTTCCTCGAATTGCTTACTCCCAGCAAGGCTTTTGTACACTCCTTTCTCTATAATCCCCTTCAATAAGCTATTTTCTTGCTCAAGTGTAACTTGGCTAAGAGAATCATTAGTGGAATCAAGAGAACTACTAGAAGCAACAATATTGGATTTAGCATGATCATTGTTACTACTAGAGGAAAAATCTTTCTTGTTCTTGTTACTAGACTTGACTTGAGGCATGTAAGTGGATAATAGTAAACTCTTGGCAATGTAAGAAGAACTTTTCTTGCGAAGATCATCATTCATTGCTTTTAAGAACTCATGCTCTTGCTCAAGATTGAGATTTGCAAAGCGTAATTTCTCATGAGCTCTTAAAAGTTCTCGATGATCTTCGAAGATAGTTTCATGAGCTAACTTAAGAGTGTTTAGTTCTTTAGTTAGAGCCTCAATCTTCTCCTTATCATTGTCATTCGTTTTAGCATATTAATTGATGTTTCATCATAGTACTCATCACTAGAGTTGTCAACAAGCAAGTCATCATCACCTAACAAGTCATCTTCATCACTATTAAAATCAACATACTCGGGGTGTGTTACCTTAGGACCTTTGGCCATGAAGCATCTTCCAATTCCTTCATTTGGTGAGTCAAATATGTCGTAGGAGTTGGTTGACACAAGTGCTAGACCGGCAACACCTTCATCTTGAGTATCTTCGGAGTTGGAGTGATAACTTCTCTCGGAGTGGCTGTCAGAGTCGGAGCCGGATACCCATTCACCAACATGAGCTTGATGTCTTCGTTTTGTGTAGCTCCTTGATGATTTTTCCTTCCTTTCCGAATCCTTGCTTCTCCGTGAGTATCTCCGTTCATAACGATCATCTCTACTCCTTCTCTCTCTTGGTGGTGATTCTTTGCTTCTTCTTTTTGGAGAATCTTCTCTTCTCTTGTAGGGAGTCGTACACTCATTGGAATAGTGTCCGGGTCTTCCACAATTATAGCAGTTTCGCTCTCGACTAGAAGATCTTTTGTCATTGT
This sequence comes from Triticum monococcum, assembly GCA_034509565.1. Classification (NCBI taxonomy): domain Eukaryota; kingdom Viridiplantae; phylum Streptophyta; class Magnoliopsida; order Poales; family Poaceae; genus Triticum; species Triticum monococcum. The sequence goes on along the minus strand of CM067845.1, from coordinate 354,409,834 downwards.
AGGACCTTGACTTGAAGCTTCTATCTTTGCTTCTACTCTTGTAGAACTTGTTGAAGTTCTTCACCATTAAGCTCAATTCTTCATTGAAGTTTTGTTTCTCACTTGATGATGTGGGGACTTCACATGAGGCTTTGTAGGCACCACTTGATTTGTTGTGAAGTTCCTCTTTATCCTTGAGTGACATCTCATGAGCAACAATCCTTCCAATCACTTCCGTTGGTTTGAGATCTTTGTAATTGGGCATCATTTGAATCAATGTGCACACGGTATCATATTTCCCATCCAAGGCTCTTAGGATCTTCTTGATGATGAATCTATCAGTCATCTCTTCACTTCCTAAGCCAGCAATCTCATTTGTGATGAGAGCAAGCCTAGAGTACATTTCGGCGACACCTTCACCATCCTTCATCTTGAACTTGTCAAGTTGACTTTGGAGCACATCCAACTTGGATTCCTTGACGGACTCGGTACCTTCGTGCATATCAATCAAAGTGTCCCAAATTTCTTTTGCATTCTCAAGACGGCTGATTTTGTTGAATTCTTCGGGGCACAATCTGTTGAACAGAATATCACAAGCTTGAGCATTGTATTGCAACATCTTCAACTCATCCGCTGTAGCTTCACAGTTTGGTTCCCTCCCATCAAAGAACTCACCTTGCAAACCAACACAAACAATATCCCATACGGCGGGGTTATGTCCAAGAATATGCATTTTCATTTTATGCTTCCAACTAGCAAAATTAGTACCATCAAAGTAAGGACCTCTACGGTGATAATTTCCCTCGCTAGATGCCATACTCTCCTAGGTTGTGAAACCAAGGCTATTACCACCAAAAGCTATGGAGATCAAAGAAAATGGAGACCAAAGCTCTGATACCACTTGTAGGATCGGAAGTATGTCTAGAGGGGGGTGATTAGACTACTTGACCAAATAAAAACTTAACCTTTTCCCAATTTGAGTTCTTGGCAGATTTTACCTATCTTAGGGCAAGTCAAGCAATCATCACACAATTCAAGCAAGCATGCAAAGAGTATATTGGCAGCGGAAAGTAAAGCATGCAACTTGCAAGAATATAAAGGGAAGGGTTTTGAGGATTCAAACGCAATTGGAGACACGGATGTTTTTCCCGTGGTTCGGATAGGTGGTGCTATCCTACATCCACGTTGATGGAGACCTCAACCCACGAAGGGTAACGGTTGCGCGAGTCCACGGAGGGCTCCACCCACGAAGGGTCCACGAAGAAGCAACCTTGTCTATCCCACCATGGCCATCGCCCACGAAGGACTTGCCTCACTAGCGGTAGATCTTCACGAAGTAGGCGATCTCCTTGCCCTTACAAACTCCTTGGTTCAACTCCACAATCTTGTCGGAGGCTCCCAAGTGACACCTAGCCAATCTAGGAGACACCACTCTCCAAGAAGTAACAAATGGTGTGTTGATGATGAACTCCTTGCTCTTGTGCTTCAAATGATAGTCTCCCCAACACTCAACTCTCTCTCATAGGATTTGGATCTGGTGGAAAGAAGATTTGAGTGGAAAGCAACTTGGGGAAGGCTAGAGATCAAGATTCATATGGTTGGGATGGAATGTCTTGGTCTCAACACATGAGTAGGTGGTTCTCTCTCAGAACATATGAGTTGGAATGGTGTATGTGTTCTAATGGCTCTCTCCACGAGTGAAGAGGAGGTGGAGGGGTATTTATAGCCTCCACACAAAATCCAACCGTTACACACAACTTATCAATCTCGGTGGGACCGAATCAGAAAACTTGGTCGGACCGAAATAGTAAACCTAGTGACCGTTAGGAATTTCGGTGGGACTGACATGCAACTCGGTAGGACCGATTCGGTTAGGGTTTGGGCATAACGTAATCTCGGTGAGACCGAGTTTGGCGATATGCTAACCAGAGAGTTGGTCAGGCAAACTCGGTGGGACCGACTCGCTCTTTCAGTGAGACCGAAAAGTTACAAGAAGGAAACATAGAGTTTACATTGCAATCTCGGTGGGACCGATTCGCTCTTTCGGTGAGACCGAAAAGTTACGAAAGGGAAACAGAGAGTTTGCAACCCCATCTCGGTGAGACCGAGATCCTTATCGGTAGGACCGAATTGCTAGGGTTTGGAAGTGGCAAATGACAAGTGAAACTCGGTGGCGCCGGATTGAAAGAATCGGTATGACCGAGTTTGGCTTAGGGTTTAGGTCATTTGTGGATATGGGAAAGTAGCTGAGGATTTTGGAGCATATCATTAAGCACATAAAGCAAGAGGCTCATTAAGCAACACCTCATCCCTCCTTGATAGTATTGGCTTTTCCTAAAGACTCAATGTGATCTTGGATCACTAAAATATAAAATGAAGAGTCTTGAACTTTTGAGCTTGAGCCAATTCTTTGTCCTTAGCATTTTGAGGGTTCCACTTTCACATCCATGCCATGCCAATCATTGAGCTTTCCTGAAATAATCATCTTATAATAGCATTAGCTCAATGAGCTATATGTTGTTATGAATTACCAAAACCACCTAGGGATAGTTGCACTTTCAGCTTCAGCTCCAGCCCCCAGAACTGCTTTTCCATCCTGCGGACCTCCGCTAGGTAGGCCTCCATATGCTCGTCCTTCGCCTCGTACACCTTGTTGGAGATGTTGACTAGGAGCTGTGAGTCGCCCTTGACGGTGAGGTGTTTCACTCCCAGGGCTACTGTGGCCTTCAACCCGGCTATTAGTCCCTCATACTCTGCAATGTTGTTGGAGACCTTTTCACCTTGCTGGAAACAGAGCTGCACGGCATAGTAGAGCTTATCCTGAGTGGGTGATATCAGCACCGCACCAGCCCCTGTACCGTGTCTGGAGAACGCCCCATCGAAGTACATGACCCAGCCTTCCGGCGCCTCACTCCCTGGAGAGAGGGACCGATCCTCGTTGTCCCTGAGGCCTGGTGCCTCCGCCCATTCCGCTATGAAATCCGCCAACGCTGCTCCCTTGATGACCCTGGTCGTGCTGAACTCGAGCGGAAATGCCTGCAGCTCCATGTTCCACTTGGCGACCCATCCGGCTGAGTTAGGGCTCCTGAGCACTCTCTCCAGGGGGTACGATGAGACGACCTTGATGGGATGAGCCTGGAAGTAGTGACGCAGCTTGCGTGAGGCTACTAGCAGCGTGAGGAGGAGCTTTTGAGGCATTGGGTATCGTGCCCTCGCGTCCCGTAACACCGTGCTAACAAAGTAGACGGGATGCTCAACAAGGCTGAGAGTATCTGGGGCCGCGGCGCCCTCGGGAGGCAAGGGCGCCTCGCGAGATGACGTGGCCTCGGGAGGTGGACCATCCGGGTGTGCAGCCTCACCTGCCTCTGGTGCATTCTTCGGCAGCTGACCCTCCTCAACTGCGGTTGCGGCTTCTGCAGGCTTTCCTTGTTCCCGTTTTGTCTTGCCTCGGGCTGCCGCTGCGGTCTTGACTTGGCGTTCCTCCCTAACCGCCACCAGGGCTGCGTTGGCGGAGTAGGGAGTGGCAACGAGGTAAAGCAGCAGGGGCTCTCGAGGGCGCGGAGCCACCATGACTGGGGGACTGGTCAGGTACCTCTTGAGATCTTGAAACGCCTTATCTGCCTCTTCAGTCCATTCAAAGGGCCCCTTTTTCTTCATCAGCTGAAAGAAAGGCAGCGCTCGCTCCCCTAATTTGGAGATGAAGCGCCCTAGTGCGGTCACGCGCCCAGTGAGCTTCTGCATTTCCCTGAGGGTCTTTGGCGGACTCATATCCTCGACCGCCTTGACCTTCTCGGGGTTGGCCTCGATGCCACGATGGGACACGAGGAATCCCAAAAGCTTGCCCGAGGGGACGCCAAACACACATTTCTCCGGGTTGAGCCACAGGTTTACTATGTCGAGGCTCGCGAAGGTCTCCTCCAGGTCTTGTATCAGGGTCTTGGCCTCCCGAGATTTTACTACAATGTCATCAACGTAGGCTTCGACATTCTTTCTGAGTTGCGGGCCCAAGGTGATGTGCATCAGCCGCTGAAAGGTTGCCCCTGCGTTACGCAGTCCGAATGGCATGCATGTATAGCAGTATACTCCGCACGGGGTTAAGAAGGCGGTCTTCTCAACGTCTTCTACCGCCATCTTGATCTGGTGATACCCGGAGAAGGCGTCCAGGAAGCATAGCAGGTCACACTCCACAGTGGAGTCGACGATCTGGTCGATGTGGGGGAGCGGAAACGGATCTTGCGGGCATGCTTTGTTGAGGTTGGTGAAGTCGACACACATGCGTTCCTTCCCCCCTTTCTTGGGCACAACGACAGGGTTGGCCAACCAATCCGGGTATCGGACCTCGCGAATGACCCCAGCGCTTCTAGCTTGCGGGTCTCTTGGACAATGAAGGCATGCTTCTCCATGGACTGCCGCCTGGCCTTCTGCTTCACGGGGCACACATTTGGACACACGTTGAGGTGATGCTCGATGACACTCCTGGGGATTCCCGCCAGCTGATTGGGCTCCTAAGCAAATACCTTCTTGTTCGCGCGCAAGAACTTGACCAAGGCCTCCTCCTGCTCAGGCTCAAGGTTAGCGCCTATGGTGAAAGTGGCACTGGAGGACCCGTCCTCGTCAATGGGTATCTACTTGGTTTCTGCCTTGTCCTGGGTGAACAACTACTTCTTGGCGGGCGCAGCCCCCTTAGCCTCAGGGGTCTCCGTATTGACGGGCCGTGCCGATGCCGCCGTCTTGAAGGCGAGCTTGAGTACTCGCAGGGCGTCCCCGGTGTTCCCGTGCACGGCGAGGGTGCCGCCGCTCCCTGGCATCTTCATGAGGTTATACGCCGGGTGCGTGGTGGCCATGAACTGAGCCAGCGCCGGGTAGCCGAGGATGGCATTGTAAGGGAGGCCGATGCGGGCGATGTCGAAGTCGACCATCTCCGTGCGGAAGTTGTCGTAGGTGCCGAAGGTTACCGGGAGCCGGATCTGTCCCAGGGAGTCGGATGATCCGCCCCCGATGCCCGAGAAAGATCGGCTGGGCCACAACCGCTCCCGGGGTATGCAGAGGAGGTTGAAAGTCTCGACCGAAAGCACGCTGAGGCCCGCGCTGCCGTCAACGAGAGTTCTGGTGACGGCCACCTGGCAGATGGTGGGGGTGCACAACAGGAGGAGCGCGCCCGAGCCGACCAGGTTGGTGGGGTGGTCCTCCGAGCTAAAGGTCAGATCGGCCTCGCGCGCTGCCCGGTCCGGGGGAGCCCCCTGCCGTGCGGAAACGGCGCTAACCCGGCGGGCAAAAGGCTTGACATGGCGACTCGTGGGCGGCGCCTGCGAGCCTCCCAGGAGGGCCGCAACGACCGGAGGCGTCGATGTTGCGGTGCAGCTACTCCGCCGCGTAGGCAGATGCTGGGGGGGCGCTTGCCGCTCGTTCCCCGCCAGGCCGGTGGCGGCGTTGACGGCGGGCGACGGGGAACGACGAGGACGCCCACCAACGGGGGCCGTCTGGGCGACGCGAGAAGCGATGGTGGCCCGGCGCTCGGCGCAGGCCCGACGAGCGTTGGACATGGATGCGACGGTCGCAGGAGAGCGGAGTGGTGGAAGACAGATTCCGGCGCACCCCTACCTGGCGCGCCAAATGTCGGATTCACGGGTTCCGGCAGACCCTTAAGGTTCGAACACTGGGGTGTGCGCGGAAATCACGCCTTCTACCTCCCTGTCTCGCAAAGATCTAAACTACTAAAGGAACTGCATGAGAGACACAAGATTTATACTGGTTCGGGCCACCATTGTGGTGTAATACCCTACTCCAGTGTGTGGTGGGTCGATTGCCTCTTGGGGCTGATGATGATGAACGATACAAGGAAGAACAGCCTCGCGAGGGTCTGTTCTTGGCAGGGCGATGAACTGCTAGGAGGAGTTCAGTCACCCTTCTCTCTCTCTCTCTGATCTTTCTGATCCCGATCCCCCTACCATGTGGGTGGCTGGTCCTATTTATAGAGGCCCTGGTCCTCTTCCCAAATATCGAGCGGGAAGGGAGCCAACAATGGCGGGCTAATTTGAAGGGGGGCAGCAAGTACACTTATCCTGACTAAAGTTGGTCTTCGCCTGCGAAAGACTCTGCGGTGACGCCGTGCTGGGCTCCATGGTGACCTCCGTCTCGTAGTCCGCTTGGTCCTGGTGTCGTTGCACCGAAATGGCAACCTTTGCCTGATGCCTTGGTACTCTGCGGCTGCGCTTGCCCCCTTTGCACCAAAGAGGAAAGGAGGACGCTGCGCGCGCTGGCGCCCGCCTGGCACCCTCGATTGTCATGCCTTGCGTCATGGGCACCTCGCGAGGTACCCCGCCTTGATTCCTCCGCCTCCTCGCGAGCCAGCCTAAGGAGGCTGCGCCTGGGGATGCGCCGTGTCGTCCGCCCCACGAGGCTTGGCCCCTCGCGAGGGTCTTGAGTCTTGTGTTGATGAAGATGGGCCGCCCTGGGCCTCCTTTGAGGCACGCCGCAGGCCGCAGGCAGGCAAGTCTGGGGACCCCCGTTCCCAGAACGCCGACAGAGGGTTTGTGACTCCTTGAACTAGTGCAAGATGTGGAAGTTGATTGCACTTGTTCTTGCCAAAATGATAAGAGTGAAGTATGTTGGCGGAGTCACCCTCAAGAACTCTCTAGTTCTTCTTCTTTTGGATCCACACCATCTTGATGGGAATCCTTGGAGTTGTAGTCGTACTTGATGAAGTGGAACTTGAAGTGTTCTTGGGAATCCACTTGACTAAGGTCTTAGGAGCTTCTTCAAATGCAACAATTTCCTCTTGAGTTTGTCCTTGCCTTTTTGCTTGTAGTCTTGTGGTGGAAGATCATCTTGAGCTTGTGTCCCCTTGAAGGAAGTAGGATCATACTTCTCTTGTTGAGGAACAAACTTTGTCTTGGGGTATTGATCTTCTTCCCACTCAACTCCATTGGCATTGGACTTTCGTTCAAAACCAACACCTTGATTCTTCCGGTGCCTTCCTTGCTTGCGCACAATTTCCTCGAATTGCTTACTCCCGGCAAGGCTTTTGTACACTCCTTTCTCTATAATTTCCTTCAATAAGCTATTTTCTTGCTCAAGTGTAACTTGGCTAAGAGAATCATTAGTGGAATCAAGAGAACTCATGCTCTTGCCAGGGGCGGACCCAGGAAAAAAGTTGAGAGGGGGCAATTTTTTTAACCATATTCGTGAACCAACAAGGAAAAATATTCCACATAAACGAAAATAGGGGCGTATTCACTTCATTCTAGGCATGGGATTAAAAGTCATTGAAAAGTGAGAGAAAACTAACCATTTGAGACAAAATGAATTATGTCAATATGACAATATCTTGTTGTAAAGTTGCATAAGAGAACATCGACACATTGTTGTAAGAATCAAACCTTCGACCTGAAAGAAAAAAACATCATTAAATCGAGGGAGAATGAAAACTTTGAAGAAGGACGATACTAAAAATTAGAAAAGGAGCTTTGCCCATTACCTTTTGTTTCATCCCACGACAATCTCACACCGCAGGGAAAACATATACCACTTCATTATGAATTTTGTTCACCAATTATTTTTTGACAAAGCGAATAGGGCTATGGTTCATAAAATCATCAAGTACTTCTTATATCCTCATCCTCATGCTGATTCCGGTCATAATCTACAGTCGTCTTCTTTTTAGATGTATCCCTAAGAAGATTGTCCAAATCGACTATTTCATGCATTTTGGAAGTTATTGATTTTGGAAAACACCTCTTGATTAGCTTCCCTGCAACTTCAAGTGCCAAAAACTATAATGTTAAATGAATTACTAAATTAGGAAGTAGAAATATATTATGTGGACTAGCCATTGATTGTAAGTACAAATTGCATCCTAAATTTATATGTTATTACAGAAAAAGTTTGAACTAACATAATCACCTAAATTGATAGATTATACACATAAGTTGAAGATTTCCAACGCATAAATTACAAAAGAACAAAAACCTTGGAAAAAGAAAACCCTGGACGGTTGATATGACTTACCTTAATGTCAATTAGAATTAGGGAATCGGGAATTGCGGTAACTATTTGGCGATGGAGTTGTGCTGCCGTTGCAGTAGTGTCGTGCAAGTCCACGATGACACGAGGGACCGTCGGAGATTGCCGGCGCCGGCGACCGCGTGACGGCGTGTGAGGCGAAGCCAGGGCTTCCGTCTCATGGGTGACTGCACACGTGAGGTGCGCGTCTAGGTTTAATCTTGCGATTGAATTAGGCTTTTGTCTGGGATCGATTGAGTTGGGCCCTAGGCTGCAGTCAATGAGACAACGACGCATACACATGAATTATTATTTTGTAGAACTGCTTCTTTAGAATTGGGCTTACGGAAACAGATTGGGATGAGTGGGGCCAAAGCTATTGGGCTGAGTGGGGGTACATGGCAACTGCCCCCACAGCCATCAACGTAGGTCCGCCCTTGGCTCTTGCTCAAGATTGAGCTTTTCAAAGCGTAACTTCTCATGAGTTCTTAAAAGTTCTCGATGATCTTCGAAGATAGTTTCATGAGCTAACCTAAGAGTGTTTAGTTCTTTAGTTAGAGCCTCAATCTTCTCCTTATCACTGTCATTCGTTTTATCTTGATTAGCATGATTAATTGATGTTTCATCATAGTATTCATCACTAGAGTTGTCAACAAGTAAATCATCATCACCTAACAAGTCATCTTCATCACTATTAAAATCAAAATACTCAGGGTGTGTTACCTTAGGACCTTTGGCCATGAAGCATCTTCCAATTCCTTCATTTGGTGAGTCAAATATATCGTAGGAGTTGGTTGACACAAGTGCTAGACCGGAACACCTTCATCTTGAGTATATTCAGAATCGGAGTGATAACTTCTCTCGGAGTGGTTGTCGGAGTCGGAGCCGGATACCCATTCACCAACATGAGCCTGAAGTCTTCGTTTTGTGTAGCTCCTTGATGATTTTTCCTTCCTTTCCGAATCCTTGCTTCTCCGTGAGTGTCTTCGTTCATAACGATCATATCTACTCCTTCTCTCTCTTGGTGGTGATTCTTCTCTTTTGCTTCTTCTTTTTGGAGAGTCTTCTCTTCTCTTGTAGGGAGCCGTACACTCATTGGAATAGTGTCCGGGTCTTCCACAATTGTAGCAGTTTCGCTCTCGACTAGAAGATCTTTTGTCATTGTTGGACCTTGACTTGGAGCTTCTATCTTTGCTTCTACTCTTGTAGAACTTGTTGAAGTTTTTCACCATTAAGCTCAATTCTTCATTGAAGTTTTGTTTCTCACTTGATGATGTAGGGGCTTCACATGAGGCTTTGTAGGCACCACTTGATTTGTTGTGAAGTTCCTCTTTATCCTTAAGTGACATCTCATGAGCAACAATTCTTCCAATTACCTCCGCTGGCTGGAGATCTTTGTAATTGGGCATCATTTGGATCAATGTGCACACGGTATAATATTTTCCATCCAAGGCTCTTAGAATCTTCTTGATGATGAATCTATCGATCATCTCTTCACTTCCTAAGCCGGCAATCTCATTTGTGATGAGAGCAAGCCTAGAGTACATTTCAGCGACACCTTCACCATCCTTCATTTTGAAATTGTCAAATTGACTTTGAAGCACATCCAATTTGGATTCCTTGACGGAGTCGGTACCTTCGTGCATATCAATCAAAGTGTCCCAAATTTCCTTTGCATTCTCAAGACGGCTGATTTTGTTGAATTCTTCGGGGCACAATCCGTTGAAGCGAATATCACAAGCTTGAGCATTGTATTGCAACATCTTCAACTCATCCGCGGTAGCTTCACGGTTTGGTTCTCTCCCATCAAAGAAGTCACCTTGCAAACCAACACACACAATAGCCCAAACGGCGGGGTTATGTCCAAGAATATGCATTTTCATTTTATGCTTCCAACTAGCAAAAGTAGTACCATCAAAGTAAGGACCTCTATGGTGATAATTTCCCTCTCTAGACGTCATACTCTCCTAGGTTTTGAAACCAGGGCTATGACCACCAAAAGCTATGGAAATCAAAGCAAATGGAGATCAAAGCTCTGATACCACTTGTAGGATCGAAAGTATGTCTAGAGGGGGGTGATTAGACTACTTGACCAAATAAAAACTTAACCTTTTCCCAATTTTAGTTCTTGTTAGATTTTAGCTATTTTAGGACAAGTCAAGCAATCATCTCACAATTCAAGCAAGCATGCAAAGAGTATATTGGCAGCGGAAAGTAAAGCATGCAACTTGCAAGAATGTAAAGGGAAGGGTTTGGAGAATTCAAACGCAATTGGAGACACGGATGTTTTTCCCATGGTTCGGATAGGTGGTGCTATCCTACATCCACGTTGATGGAGACTTCAACCCACGAAGGGTAACGGTTGTGCGAGTCCACGGAGGGCTCCACCCACGAAGGGTCCACGAAGAAGCAACCTTGTCTATCCCACCATGGCCATCGCCCACGAAGGACTTGCCTCACTTGCGGTAGATCTTCACGAAGTAGGCGATCTCCTTGCCCTTACAAACTCCTTGGTTCAACTCCACAATCTTGTCGGAGGCTCCCAAGTGAGACCTAGCCAATCTTGGAGACACCACTCTCCAAGAAGTAACAAATGGTGTGTTGATGATGAACTCCTTGCTCTTGTGCTTCAAATGATAGTCTCCCCAACACTCAACTCTCTCTCACAGGATTTGGATTTGGTGGAAAGAAGATTTGAGTGGAAAGCAACTTGGGGAAGGCTAGAGATCAAGATTCATGTGGTACGAATGGAATATCTTGGCCTCAACACATGAGTAGGTGGTTCTCTCTCAGAACATATGGGTTCGAAGTGTCGATGTGTTCTGATGGCTCTCTCTACGAGTGAAGAGGAGGTGGAGGGGTATATATAGCCTCCACACAAAATCCAACCGGTACACACAATTTACCAATCTCGGTGGGACCGAATCAACAAACTCGGTCGGACCGAAATAGTAAACCTAGTGACCGTTAGAGATTTTCGGTGGGACTGACATGCAACTCGGTAGGACCGATATGGTTAGGGTTAGGGCATAACGTAATCTTGGTGAGACCGATTACACAAACTCGGTGAGACCGATTTGGTAATAAGCTAACCAGAGGGTTGGTCAGGCAAACTCGGTGGGACCGATTCGCTCGTCTAGGTGAGACCGAAATGTTACGAAAAGGAAACAGTGAGTTTACATTGCAATCTCGGTGGGACCGATCCGCTCTTTTGGTGAGACCGAAAAGTTACGAAAAGGAAACAGAGAAATTGCAATCCCATCTCGGTGAGACCGAGATCCCTATCGGTAGAACCGATTTGCTTAGGGTTTGGCAATGGCTATGACAAGTGAAACTCGGTGGCGCCGGGTTGAAAGAATCGGTAGGGCCGAGTTTGGCTTTGGGTTTAGGTCAAATGTGGATATGGGAAAGTAGCTAAGGATTTTGGAGCATATCATTAAGCACATGAAGCAAGAGGCTCATTAAGCGACACCTCATCCCTCCTTGATAGTATTGGCTTTTCCTATGGACTCAATGTGATCTTCGACCACTAAAATGTAAAATGAAGAGTTTTGAGCATATGAGCTAGAGCCAATCCTTTGTCCTTAGCATTTTGAGGGTTCCACTTTCACCATCCATGCCATGCCAATCATTGAGCTTTCCTGAAATGATCATCTTGGAATAGCATTAGCTCAATGAGCTATATGTTGTTATGAATTACCAAAACCTCCTAGGGATAGTTGCACTTTCAATCTCCCCCTTTTTGGTAATTGATGACAACATATAGATCAAAGCTTCGACAAGTAATAATAAGAATGAAATATATCGTTGCTTTGAGAAGTATGTGATAAGTAAGAGCTCCCCCTAAATTTGTGCCTATTTAAAATTTGCTTTGGACTGCAAATGCACAAAGAGTTAGAGTCATGGGTTACTCTTCCATGTCACATACATCTTGGTGGAGCACTCAAAAAGATAAGAATGAAATACATGCACTCATCACCAAAGAAAGTGAATGATCACATAAGATAGATAAGATATATCAAGCATGCATAAGTGTAGCTTATGATCAAACACATGATCATCAATGTCTCACAAACATATCAAAGTATATCAACTAAAAGCAAACAAAGTTTGAAAAAAAAACACCAAATAAAACAAGAGAGAATAAAGGCAACACTCTCTCTCTCTCGAAGCCTATGATCTATACATTTTTCTCCCCCTTTGGCAACAAGTTACCAAAAAGTTCCTAGAAAATGCATAGTGCTAGACCGACTCTCGGGCTTGATCTTCTGGTGGTGGTGGAGTCTGGATCACTCCAAGGACGAAGCCTTCTGTAGACGTGGTTGGAGCTGGAGCTGAAGTAGATGCTGGAGCTGGTTGGGCTGGTGCTGTGGCTGGAGCTGCGGTGGTGGCTCTGGTGTCAGGAACTGGCACTGCAGTCGACCTCTGAGCTCGTGGCACTCTGGCAAATGCATCAGTTGTAGTCTTCCCTCTCCTCTCCTGCATGTCATCTTGAAGTTGCTCCACTGCAGACTGAATCTCTGTTACTTTGACATCCATGTCATAGAACTTCTGTTCTATGATCCTCTCTAAGCTCACCTAATTCTGAGTGAGGGTGGCCAGTCCTTTCTCAATCCTCAGTGTGGAAGCAATCAAGTAACTAAGCTGCTCTTGCTTGTTTTTCAGGAAATACTCAGATGCCTCCTCTTGAGTTGGCATCTTGGCAGCTTTCTCCTTCCTTGCCTTCTCCTTCTGTGCTTGAGCATGAACTGATGATGGATCATCCTTGTTCATCACAACTTCATTATCTTCAAAATATGGATGAATAGGCAAATGTTCCTTGTCCAATAGGTATATGCATGTGCCCATCTTGGAGTTAATTAGCTCCTGGATCTGAGGGGCATAACCACAGATCCTCTTCTGATCTACTGTAGTTCTTTTGATGGTCTCTACCATGAGGCTCATGACTTTGAATTTCCGTGGCACATCAAAGATATGAAGCAAGTTGATTGCATGGCCTCTGATCATCTTCTGATCACCTGACTTGGGCAACAGAGTGTGCCTCAAAATCCAATTGATAGTTGGCAACCCTAACAGAAGATAATGTACAGACCCAAACTTGAAAGTATCAAGTGCCTTGTTTGGAATTTCCTTGTACATGTTGGACATAGAGTTGTGGTCCATCTTCTTCTTGGCATATATGTCTAAGTCATCCTCATGCTCCTCTGGGGCATTGATGAGCTGTGCCCACTCAGCAACTGTTGATTGGTACCTCGTACCTTCAGACATCCACACAATCCTTCCATCTGGATAGAAGTGTGCTATGGAGTAGAACTGCATGATCAGCTCTTCATTCCACTTTCTGAGCTTCTGCCCAACAAAGTCTGCTACTCCACAAGCCTTGAAGCTGTCTTGCACTCCAGGATAGTGCTCTTCATTGTCCTTGATGAACTGCCAATCTACCCATCTCATGTCACAAACAATGGGCTTCTTATCCAACAAGATTGTCTCATAGAAGTCCTGCTATTCCTTAGTGTGGAACCTATAGTCAACAGCAGTTCTTCTTCTTGTAGCATATGGATCTTCTGCTCTCCACTTTCTCAGCCCTGAGTCTCTTCTGATCTTCATGTCCTCAGCCACAGGATGAGCATCATTGTGGTCTGGGATCTTGGGCTTTAGCTTCCTGAGAACTTGGCCTTCCTCTTCTTCTGCAGTGTCAGGCACTGGGGCCTTGTTCTTTTCAGCAGCTGGTATGCTCCTTGTGTTCCTCTTTGGAGCTGTCTTGGCCTTTGATGCAGCCTTGGGTGCTTCCTTGGGCTTGGATGCAGTAGCCACTGATCTTATAGCATCACCCATCAGCTTTTGTGCCTTGGGTGCTGGTACAGCAACCTCTTCTTCCTCTTCCTCTTCAGAATCTCTCATGATTGAGGATCTCCCAAGCACTCTAGTAGTGGTCTTTTTGATCCTCTCCTTCCTCTTCTTCCCTTCTGCAGCAGCATCTTTGGGTTTAGATCCCAAAGGGACTTGAGTAGATGCTCTGGCCTTAGACATTTGAATTCTCTTTGCAGGAACCTTTTGCTTCATGCCTGGCTTGGTGGCAGCAGCAGTGCTATATTCCTCCTTAACCACTTTCTTGGAAGTGGCTTCTTCTTCTGCCACATAGTCCTCATCCTCTGATTCTGAGGTTCTTTTCTTCCTTTGTCTGGTGGCCGCTTTTGGCAAGTTACTAGGAGTGCTCCTGCTGCCTTCATCTGAGGAACTGGAGGGACTAGTGCCCTCACTCATGTGCACTTGCTGCTCTGACAGGTTTTGGCTATCACTCTGATCTGACATGATGAACAAGCTGACTGCTGACCCTGTGAACAGTTTATAGATGAGGTAGAGTGGATGAGCATCACAAAATGCAGAGATTTTTGCAAAAGAATGATTCAAAATCTTAGTTTTAGTTTCCCATAGAAATCATTTTGGATCTACCAATTTTTAAACTCGGTGATACCGAAGCAGTTTTGGAACCTAAACTAGTGAACTCGGTCAGACCGAGTCACAGTTCGGTGGCACTGAGACTGCTAGGGTCTCACAAAGTTCCAAAATCGGTAACACCGATTAGTAATTCTCAGTCAGCCCGAGTCTCACTTGTGCAATGGCATGAGCCAAATCGGTGGGACCGAGTTTTTCAACTCGGTGGGTCCGAGATGGTTTCGGCGGAAACCTAACCCTAAAGTTTTCAGATCAATCCTATTCTACGAACGCATTGACTGGATAGGAGTGTTTCAATCGTGGCTAGAAACAATAAGATCACAATGTGCTAGGAATCAGATTGGGGATAGCACAAAGATCGAGTCCATACCCTAGTTCGGCGGAGACTCGCTACGGCGGCAACGGCGGGGTTGAATTCCGTTGACAGCGATGGAGACCAGCGACTGGAGGCGACTGGCGGCGAGGAGACGATTCAGAGACCATGTTGGCAGAGCGAGCTATCGCGCGGGCGAAGGGGTTCAGAGAAATTTCCAAATTTTTGCCCGTGCCTATATATAGCCCAACCCTGTCGGTGTGACCGAGTGGAACAACTCGGTGGCACCGAGATGCAAAACTGTATACAGTTATTGCAACGCGGTGTGACCGAATGGTTCAAATCGGTTGCATCAAGATCGAAAATTCAGATCAACTTAATGATCTCGGTAGGACCGAAAGTAGGATATCGGTCAGACCGAGAATCACAAAGAGGTTTTGGAAGTTTAAGTCTATGACGAATCGGGGACTGCGAGTGCTCCTCACACAGAGTGGTTCGAATCTGACTTGATCAAATTTTGTGATGTAGCATGAATAGAGTTTGAGACGAGAAAAGCATAGATAGCTAGAGGAGGTTCTTAGGCATTCTTGTCCATCCACTTAGCAAAAGGAAATAAAACCAAACAATCAAAACAACAAGTGGATGTCCTCGAATGAGTAAAATATGCAACCAACATGCTCAGACAATAAAATGGCAATTGAAATATGTGACAAAGCATGCACAACCAATTCTAGCATCTATCAAGCAATTGGCGATGACTAGGTCATCTATATATGAGTATATTGACTTAGGAGTCACGTGAGAACACTTGATCATAGGTCATACTCATTGTTTAAGCTCAAGTGGGGTTACCACTTTTACATAAAGCATTGTTGTGTTCACATCTTTAGAGTTGCTTTAGCTCAAGTCTTAGAGTAAAGCTCCCCCTAGATGTGATATCCCCCCTAAGAGGGATGAACTAACCTTGGTTTTTGTCGATGATGACTTCATGTAGATGTTGAAGATGTGGATGCTCAATGTTGATGTAGATCACTTGGAGCTATCCATTTGAGTGAATTGCACTTTCAATACCTACATGGGTTAGTCCCACAAGGAACAAACAAGGATATCCATAGACATAGAGTGATGCACACACAAGATGATGTCCATGAAAACTTTTAGGTTACCTTGTCCCTTGTCTTACCAACAAGAGGGTTTGTGACTCCTTGAACTAGTGCAAGATGTGGAAGTTGATTGCACTTGTTCTTGCCAAAATGATAAGAGTGAAGTATGTTGGCGGAGTCACCCTCAAGAACTCTGTAGTTCTTCTTCTTTTGGATCCACACCATCTTGATGGGAATCCTTGGAGTTGTAGTTGTACTTGATGAAGTGGAACTTGAAGTGGTCTTGGGAATCCACTTGACTAAGGTCTTAGGAGCTTCTTCAAATGCATCAATTTCCTCGTGAAGCTTGTCCTTGCCTTTTTGCTTGTAGTCTTGTGGTGGAAGATCATCTTGAGCTTGTGTCCCCTTGAAGGAAGTAGGATCATACTTCTCTTGTTGAGGAACAAACTTTGTCTTGGGGTATTGATCTTCTTCCCACTCAACTCCATTGACATTGAACTTTCATTCAAAACCAACACCTTGATTCTTTCGGTGCCTTCCTTGCTTGCGCACAATTTCCTCGAATTGCTTACTCCCGGTAAGGCTTTTGTACACTCCTTTCTCTATAATTCCCTTCAATAAGCTATTTTCTTGCTCAAGTGTAACTTGGCTAAGAGAATCATTAGTGGAATCAAGAGAACTACTAGAAGCAACAATATTGGATTTAGCATGATCATTGTTACTACTAGAGGAAGAATCTTTCTTGTTCTTGTTACTAGACTTGACTTGAGGCATGTAAGTGGATAAGAGTAAATGCTTGGCAATGTAAGAAAAACTTTTCTTGCGGAGATCATCATTGATTGCCTTTAAAAACTCATGCTCTTGCCAGGGGCGGACCCAGGAAAAAAGTTGAGAGGGGGAAATTTTTTAACCATATTCGTGAACCAACAAGGAAAAATATTCCACATAAACGAAAATAGGGGCGTATTCACTTCATTCTAGGCATGGGATTAAAAGTCATTGAAAAGTGAGAGAAAACTAACCATTTGAGACAAAATGAATTATGTCAATATGACAATATCTTGTTGTAAAGTTGCATAAGAGAACATCGACACATTGTTGTAAGAATCAAACCTTCGACCTGAAAGAAAAAAAACATCATTAAATCGAGGGAGAATGAAAACTTTGAAGAAGGACGATACTAAAAATTAGAAAAGGAGCTTTGCCCATTACCTTTTGTTTCATCCCACGACAATCTCTCACCGCATGGAAACATATACCACTTCATTATGAATTTTGTTCACCAATTATTTTTTGACAAAGCGGATAGGGATATGGTTCATAAAATCATCAAGTACTTCTTATATCCTCATCCTCATGCTGATTCCAGTCGTAATCTACAGTCGTCTTCTTTTTAGATGTATCCCTAAGAAGCTTGTCCAAATCAACTATTTCATGCATTTTGGAAGTTATTGATTTTGGAAAACACCTCTTGATTAGCTTCCCTGCAACTTCAAGTGCCAAAAACTATAATGTTAAATGAATTACTAAATTAGGAAGTAGATATATATTATGTGGACTAGCCATTGATTGTAAGTACAAATTGCATCCTAAATTTATATGTTATTACAGAAAAAGTTTGAACTAACATAATCACCTAAATTGATAGATTATACACATAAGTTAACGATTTCGAACGCATAAATTACAAAAGAACAAAAACCTTGGAAAAAGAAAACCCTGGAGGGTTGATATGACTTACCTTAATGTCAATTAGAATTAGGGAATCGGGAATTGCGGTCCCTATTTGGCGATGGAGTTGTGCTGCCGTTGCAGCAATGTCGTGCAAGTCCACGATGACACGAGGGACCGTCGGAGATTGCCTGCGCCGGCGACCGCGTGACGACGTGAGAGGCGAAGCCAGGGCTTCCATCTCGTGGGTGACTGCACGCGTGAGGTGCGCGTCTAGGTTTAATCTTGCGATTGAATTAGGCTTTTGTCTAGGATCGATTGAGTTGGGCCCTAGGCTGCAGTCAATGAGACAACGATGCATACACATGAATTATTATTTTGTAGAACTGCTTCTTTAGAATTGGGCTTACGGAAACAGATTGGGATGGGTGGGGGCAAAGCTATTGGGCTGAGTGGGGGTACATGGCATAGCACATTGACCTACTATGAGCCGATGGAAAAATCAAGTGGGGGCAACTGCCCTTGGCTCTTGCTCAAGATTGAGCTTTTCAAAGCGTAACTTCTCATGAGTTAATTAAAGTTCTCGATGATCTTCGAAGATAGTTTCATGAGCTAACCTAAGAGTGTTTAGTTCTTTAGTTAGAGCCTCAATCTTCTCCTTATCACTGTCATTCGTTTTATCTTGATTAGCATGATTAATTGATGTTTCATCATAGTATTCATCACTAGAGTTGTCAACAAGTAAATCATCATCACCTAACAAGTCATCTTCATCACTATTAAAATCAAAATACTTAGGGTGTGTTACCTTAGGACCTTTGGCCATGAAGCATCTTCCAATTCCTTCATTTGGTGAGTCAAATATATCGTAGGAGTTGGTTGACACAAGTGCTAGACCGGCAACACCTTCATCTTGAGTATATTCGGAATCGGAGTGATAACTTCTCTCGGAGTGGTTGTCGGAGTCGGAGCCGGATACCCATTCACCAACATGAGCCTGAAGTCTTCGTTTTGTGTAGCTCCTTGATGATTTTTCCTTCCTTTCCGAATCCTTGCTTCTCCGTGAGTGTCTTCGTTCATAACGATCATCTCTACTCCTTCTCTCTCTTGGTGGTGATTCTTCTCTTTTGCTTCTTCTTTTTGGATAGTCTTCTCTTCTCTTGTAGGGAGCCGTACACTCATTGGAATAGTGTACGGGTCTTCCACAATTGTAGCAGTTTCGCTCTCGACTAGAAGATCTTTTGTCATTGTAGGACCTTGACTTGGAGCTTCTATCTTTGCTTCTACTCTTGTAGAACTTGTTGAAGTTCTTCACCATTAATCTCAATTCTTCATTGAAGTTTTGTTTCTCACTTGATGATGTAGGGGCTTCACATGAGGCTTTGTAGGCACCACTTGATTTGTTGTGAAGTTCCTCTTTATCCTTAAGTGACATCTCATGAGCAACAATTCTTCCAATTACCTCCGTTGGCTTGAGATCTTTGTAATTGGGCATCATTTGGATCAATGTGCACACGGTATCATATTTTCCATCCAAGGCTCTTAGAATCTTCTTGATGATGAATCTATCGGTCATCTCTTCACTTCCTAAACTGGCAATCTCATCTGTGATAAGAGCAAGCCTAGAGTACATTTCAAGGACACCTTCACCATCCTTCATTTTGAACTTGTCAAGTTGACTTTGAAGCACATCCAATTTGGATTCCTTGATGGAGTCGGTACCTTCGTGCATATCAATCAAAGTGTCCCTAATTTCCTTTGCATTCTCAAGACGGCTGATTTTGTTGAATTCTTCGGGGCACAATCCGTTGAAGAGAATATCACAAGCTTGAGCATTGTATTGCAACATCTTCAACTCATCCGTGGTAGCTTCACGGTTTGGTTCTCTCCCATCAAAGAAGTCACCTTGCAAACCAACACACACAATAGTCCAAACGGCGGGGTTATGTCCAAGAATATGCATTTTCATTTTATGCTTCCAACTAGCAAAATTAGTACCATCAAAGTAAGGACCTCTACGGTGATAATTTCCCTCGCTAGACGTCATACTCTCCTAGGTTTTGAAACCAAGGCTATGACCACCAAAAGCTATACAAATCAAAGCAAATGGAGACCAAAGCTCTGATACCACTTGTAGGATCGAAAGTATGTCTAGAGGGGGGTGATTAGACTACTTGACCAAATAAAAACTTAACCTTTTCCCAATTTTAGTTCTTGTCAGATTTTAGCTATTTTAGGACAAGTCAAGCAATCATCTCACAATTCAAGCAAGCATGCAAAGAGTATATTGGCAGCGGAAAGTAAAGCATGCAACTTGCAAAAATGTAAAGGGATGGGTTTGGAGAATTCAAACGCAATTAGAGACACGGATGTTTTTCCCGTGGTTCGGATAGGTGGTGCTATCCTACATCCACATTGATGGAGACTTCAACCCACGAAGGGTAACGGTTGCGCGAGTCCACGGAGGGCTCCACCCATGAAGGTTCCACGAAGAAGCAACCTTGTCTATCCCACCATGGCCATCGCCCATGAAGGACTTGCCTCACTAGCGGTAGATCTTCACAAAGTAGGCGATCTCCTTGCCCTTACAAACTCCTTGGTTCAACTCCACAATCTTGTCGGAGGCTCCCAAGTGACACCTAGCCAATCTAGGAGACACCACTCTCCAAGAAGTAACAAATGGTGTGTTGATGATGAACTCCTTGCTCTTGTGCTTCAAATGATAGTCTCCCCAACACTCAACTCTCTCTCACAGGATTTGGATTTGGTGGAAAGAAGATTTGAGTGGAAAGCAACTTGGGGAAGGCTAGAGATCAAGATTCATGTGGTAGGAATTGAATATCTTGGCCTCAACACATGAGTAGGTGGTTCTCTCTCAGAACATATGGGTTGGAAGTGTAGATGCATTCTGATGGCTCTCTCTACGAGTGAAGAGGAGGTGGAGGGGTATATATAGCCTCCACACAAAATCCAACCGTTACACACAATTTACCAATCTCGGTGGGACCGAATCAACAAACTCGGTCGGACCGAAATAGTAAACCTAGTGACCGTTAGAGATTTTTGGTGGGACTGACATGCAACTCGGTAGGACCGATATGGTTAGGGTTAGGGCATAACGTAATCTCGGTGAGACCGATTACACAAACTCGGTGAGACCAATTTGGTAATAAGCTAACCGGAGGGTTGGTCAGGCAAACTCGGTGGGACCGATTCGCTCTTCTCGCTGAGACCGAAATGTTACGAAAAGGAAACAGTGAGTTTACATTGCAATCTCGGTGGGACCGATCCTCTCTTTCGGTGAGACCGAAAAGTTACGAAAAGTAAACAGAGAAATTGCAATCCCATCTCGGTGAGACCGAGATCCCTATCGGTAGAACCGATTTGCTTAGGGTTTGGCAATGGCTATGACAAGTGAAACTCGGTGGCGCCGGGTTGAAAGAATCGGTAGGGCCGAGTTTGGCTTTGGGTTTAGGTCAAATGTGGATATGGGAAAGTAGCTGAGGATTTTGGAGCATATCATTAAGCACATGAAGCAAGAAGCTCATTAAGCAACACCTCATCCCTCCTTGATAGTATTGGCTTTTCCTATGGACTCAATGTGATCTTGGACCACTAAAATGTAAAATGAAGAGTCTTGAGCATATGAGTTAGAGCCAATCCTTTGTCCCTAGCATTTTGAGGGTTCCACTTTCACCATCCATGCCATGCCAATCACTGAGCTTTCCTGAAATGATCATCTTGGAATAGCATTAGCTCAATG
The DNA here is from genome assembly GCA_034509565.1 of Triticum monococcum. Classification (NCBI taxonomy): domain Eukaryota; kingdom Viridiplantae; phylum Streptophyta; class Magnoliopsida; order Poales; family Poaceae; genus Triticum; species Triticum monococcum. The sequence continues at coordinate 354,388,548 of CM067845.1, read as the reverse complement.
AGCTATATGTTGTTATGAATTACCAAAACCTCCGAGGGATAGTTGCACTTTCACGGTTGCGATGTTCTCTTTCACCCAGCGCCTGTGCGGGAGGGCCACCAACCCCTTCTTCCTCGCTGTCGTACGTAGTGTGGGCAGATCCGGCCTCCTGTCGCACGCCTTGCCACATCCCGACGACCCTAAGGTATAAGTTTCTTTGAAACCGTCGTTGCTCTAGCTGCATGTGGATCTTTTTCAATCTCTAGTCGAATCTAGGTCTTGGTTCAAAGAGGAAAGAAGGGTGCGGTGGGCTGGAACAAGAATCTAGGACGTGGTTCAATGAGGAAAGGAGGGGCAAAAGTAGTATAGACTGGCTATCCAGCCGCTTTGTAGGTCGAAAAGGGAAAAAGGGGGTAACCCAGTACACACATCTGTAAGGAACCGATCTCTTTGTTGAAAAGGGAAAGAAACTGGGGGGTCAGGTAGTTTGTGCATGACTAGATTTGCCGCCCTCACATAGGAAGAAGGTTCAAAGAGAACAAATATGGGACCAACGCATATATGCTGCTTGGCTACATACTCTACATCACCCATTTATACGTGTGGACGCACATGGTGCTGGCATGTCCCATGCAGCTATTTTGCTGTTGTTAATCTCGGAATTAACTACTGATCTGTTTTAAAAGAATTTCTCTGTTAATATGAATCAATGCAACCGTTTTAGAAATGCTACTGTCCTATACTTTGTTTTCCATCAAGATAAGGTAGATGCTTCTTTTTGTGGCCGCATGTTTCATCCTCCTTTATTGGCCAGTAATTGTTTTCTTTTTGCCTCATAAAACAGGGATATCTATTCAACTTGTTGCTACAGAAAACTTAAATGTCACACCGGCAACTTTGCTTGATTTCAGTGCAACTGCACAAAACTTGATTGGATTTCCTATTCGTGTTGGTAGATCCGTATTTTATGTTGGTCGTCTCATGAAAGGTCAGTACAGGCCTTCATCCACATGATTGTGCAGTGTGCTTTGAGATGATGTACTACTTGTATTGGTACTGTTTTAAATAAATTATGAATTGAAGCTATTGTATTGCTGTCTTTTCCCATTAAGTAGTGAACAAAATGGGACCAACACAGACATGATGCTTGTTTCTTTGTCACAACAAATTCAGCATCACCCCCTTTATAAGCCAGTAATTGATGCCACTCTCAGAATTAACTACTGAATCTTATTTCAAAACTACAACACTTGTTTGGGATTGGCGGGATTACCATTTTTGTGGCCGCATGTTTCATCCTCCTTTATTAGCCAGTAATTTATTCCTTTTTTGCCTCTGTTTATACAAGGATATCTATTCAACTTATTGCTATTGTGACATTTTGCTTCGCTACGCGAAACACTTTGCTTGATTTCAGTGCAACTACACAAAACAAGATTGGATTTCCTATTCGTGTTGGCAGATTCGTGCGTGATCTTGTGTGCGTCATCACATGTAGGTACTTGCCTTCATCCACATGATCGTGTAGTGTGTTTTGAGATGATGCGCTACTTGTATTGGTATTGTTTTAAATAAATGATGAATTGAAGCTATTGTATTGCTGTCTTTTCCCATGAAGTAGTGAACAAAAATGGGACCAACCCAGACATGATGCTTGTTGCTTTGTTACAACAAATTTAGCATCACCCCCTTTATAAGCCAGTAATTGATGCCACTCTCAGAATTAACTACTGAATCTTATTTCAAAACTGCAACACTTGTTAGGGATTGGCGGGATTACCATTTTTGTGGCCGCATGTTTCATCCTCCTTTATTAGCCAATAATTGATTCCTTTTTTGCCTCTGCTTATACAGGGATATCTATTCAACTTGTTGCTATTGCGACATTTTGCTTCGCTATGCAAAACACTTTGCTTGATTTCAGTGCAACTACACAAAACGAGATTGGATTTCCTATTCGTGTTGGCAGATTCGTATTTTATCGTTGTCGGTCTCATGAAAGGTCAGTACAGGCCTTCATCCACATGATTGTGTAGTGTGCTTTGAGATGTTGTGCTACTTGTATTGGTACTGTTTTAAATAAATGTTGAATTGAATCTATTGTATTGCTGTCTTTTCCCATTAAGTAGTGAACAAAAATGGAACCAATCCAGACATGATGTTTGTTGCTTTGTTACAACAAACTCTGCATCACCCCCTTTATAAGTATATGGAAGCACATACTGTTGTTGCACCCACTCTACCCTGGAACTGAATCTTAGTTCAAAACTGCAAACACTTGTTAGGGATCGGCAGGAGTACCATTTCTGTTAGGGATCGGCCGGAGTACAAGTTTAAGAAATGTATTGTTCAGATAATGTCTCTGTTATTATATATTAGTTACAGACTTACAGTGTTTTACAAATGGTACTATCCTGCTTTGTAGTTTTTTCTACATGTTTAACCAAGGTATTGTTAAGATAATGTCTCTGTTAAAATGAATCAGTCGCATTATTTTAGGAATGATACTTTTCTGCTTTTTCTTTCTTTATACATCTTGAAACAAGGCATTGTTAAGATCATGTCTCAGTTAATATGAATGAATCACACTGATTGAGAATTTCTACTCTCCTGCTTTGTTTCCCATTAAGATAAGGTAGATCAATAGATGTTTTTCTTCTGGGAGTACAAGTCATCAACCGTTATTTCTCAGTAATTGTTTCCCTTATACCTTTTGTTGCTTACAGGGATATCAAAATTAAAGCTCGGTTTTATTCCGACTTCGATTTTAGTTCAACTACACAAAAGGAGCCAATGTGTCCAAGGCAAACTGCTGCATTACTGGGTCCAGTTGGTCGTTCCACTTTGCAGAAAGAAGCAGTCATTGTTTGCGCTACATTACAGAAGGAATGACCGAGAAGCTTTACCGAGTATTAGGCCTTCCACTATGTAGGCCAAAAGAGGTGCCAATTTCACATTTTCTTAGTTTGGCACCGAATCCCTCCATTGCTATAGACGGTGCCATAAATATTAGACACCGGTGACATGACTAGTCTGCAGAGACCATTGGCAATTTAACAACACGTGGAGTGCCCTGGGCAAGAAGTGCCCAAACAAGTACAAGAAGCGACAGGACTCCACGATCATACGCATTACATATTTTGAATGGGAAAAGCTTGTCAAAGTTTAATCATTGATGTTAGCAAGAAGCGACAGGACTCCACGATCATAGGCATTACATATTTTGAATGGGAAAAGCTTGTCAAAGTTTAATCATTGATGTTAGCAAGAAGACGTTAGTTCAATATATTGGAATTGGAACACCTTGTCAAAATTTGCTCATTGATGTTAGCCAGAAGACATGCATTTGATATTTTTGAGTGGGACGACCTTGCTGTGAGTAGCGTCGAGTGTTTTTTCCTATTCCTGTGTTCAGTTTAGAAGTAAATAGTTACTCTGCTGAGATATTCCTGTGTTAAGAGTTTGTTCTTAATATTGTCTATGTAATGCCAGGCCTTGTGTTTGATTGCAAAGTTGAGCTTGGAATGTTGTGGCATGCAGCATCACAAGCTGTTCACCGTGCCTCCTGAGAATAATGCTTCGTATTGTTTTGCATGTCGATCTAATGCCAGTGATTTGCTTGTTAAGAAGATCATCCTCTTCTGTTGTTTCCGTGCTTAAGAAGTTCATCGTCTGATGTTTCATTCATACCCTATACGACAAGTCGGGTAGGTTAGACATGAAACCATACGATCTTCCGACCAACTCATGATATTAGGCCATGATTGGATCATCGTTTTCCAACCAAAACCGCTTGTAAAACTGACGCTTGTAAATTAAAGCAGATGGTCTTGGCCGAAGGCGCTTGGTTGGTCGATTTCGACTAGTAAAATATCGGAAGTACTTGACACACGATAAAAACGTTGAACGACACTCAGGCGATTACTAATCCAGCCGTTAGCTGCTGTTTCAACCTTGCCCATGGACGGCATGATACGCACATTGTGCATGTATCGTCTGGTAATGTCGTCCATATAGCAGTGCTCGTAAAATATACACTAGTCTCTCAAATTACACGCGTAACCCGCCGGTTTTACTTACTGACCTCGGGCCCTCGGTTTCATTACGCCTGTATTTTACGCGTTGTTTTCGATGATGAGTAAATTACACTTGTATGTTAATACAGGTTTGAAATAAACCAAAGCTCCGAAGCGCGGCCCTACCGTTTCATGTCGTCTTAGTTTCTCGAAGGTGCTCATAGGTGTCTGATGATCCTGGCTTCCTGAATGAGTAGCGGGTGTTGTATCAGACCATCCGTAGGGCCCGCGAGGCCCTCTCCGTTGTCCTTCAAGTTGTTGTGCTCGCCGTGGCGCCGAGCATTCTTAACATCGTCAACGAACATGAGGATTCAGGAGATGACTTTATTTTGACTGGATGACACTAGGGACCCACTAGGGCCATAGCCGTACGTACGCAAGTGCCTCCTTATTATGTACAACTATATTATTTTTTTGCTTCCTCCTGGTTTCCTGACATCACGGTGCCACACCATTGTCAACCTATGTAGTCAATATAAATGAGAGAATTGCACAAGGTGCGGCCGACAGCTGGGACCAAGCAGCTCCAGCAGTATTTGTGTTTTTGAGGCATGAGCACTACAAAGTTTTTCTTGGCGATGATTTCGTTGTTATTCAGAGGAGAGCAGGGTATTAACTGGGCGAGTTGTGGCCCGTCTAGCCCAGGCCAGATATCTAGCCCAGATACTAATTTTTTTCAAGATGAAAATGGCTAGCCCAGCTATACGTCTTTTTGAGGAATACCCAGGCAAGGTCAACTTGTTATTCTCCGCCCCGCTGGGCTGCAAATCTTTCCTAGGAGGGATGCATTAGGCTTAACAAGAAAATGGGCTTCAAAAAATAAAAAATGGGATGTAATTATAAAAACTGGGCAGTAACTATAAAAAATGCACCAAACATGAAATTAGTTTATAAAATAGTATTAATGGATTTTGAAAATCTTAAGTTTTCATTGTTGCGCGCGCAATGTTTCGTTGGATTTTTACGTAATACAATTTTATATTTAATCTGACTAGAAATTTCGGGATAAAAATATTTCGGAGCCCATCAAAATGTGGGAAATTTTATTGAATTCTGCCTTCAACGGTTGGTTGAAATTATTAATCATTGTCCTAGCTAGAAAATGGGTTGTACTTCTAACAAACTGTAAATGGGCTGTTGTAAATTCCATTAGAATTCCAAAATGGGTTGTACATTCTTACAGAACGCAAATGGGTTGTACATTCTTACAAAATGCAAATGGGCTATAAGTTCTCTGCCACAAACTTGTGCGCCTACTAAGTGACGTGTCCCCTAAAAAAATAAGTTGACGCGTATGCAAGTCTTTGCCAACTTATTATAGTCAACACACGGTTCTAGCAGTAGTGGCCGTTGGATGTCTATCCAATGGATGTCGTGGTTCTTCTTCAATCTCAGATATTCTTAGCTTCGGCCGCCCAAAAAATGATTCCTCCCCCTGACATTTGGGGTGCACCGTTTCGGAGGCTGACCTATGGGCCTACTAAGTTGGAGCGTACCAAGGGATTTGTCAACTTAGTCAATAATAAATGTTTCTAGCTTCAGTGATCGAACGATGTCCATCCAACGGCCATAGTGCTTCTTCAACCTCTGGTCTTCTTGGTCCAGCCGCCCAAAGCAGCGTCGGTCGTGCCGCCTGCTCCTGCCTCCCGTGGTCAGCTGTGCTGCCGCGGAGGCCTCACCGCCCCCATACTGCTCCCACCACAGGCCAGGCCATCCCTCCACTCACCCACAACCCCTGTTATTCTGCGGCGACGGCAGCCTCACACCGCAGCCAAACCAGTGAACCCTCGTACTCCTCTCCGCGCGGGCTTCCACTACGGCGTCTTCCCCGGCTCCGCGTCGTCCCCTTCCTAGGCCTCGCCGTCATCCAGACCACCGCCCTGGTGCTCTCGACGCGGCGTGGTCAACGTGGTCAACGACCAACTTCCATCAGAAGAGTACTGTACGTGGAGAGGCTGACAGCTAGGTCCAGGCGGCCGCAAGGAAGTGCCTCCTTATTACGTGCAAAATAATTATTCCTCCACCTTACAGCAGGGACCCACCGGACGGGGCACCTTATTTCGCGAAAAAAACATTTCCCCCTGACTGCTCGGACCCACCGGACGGGCCAGCGTATTTCACGAAAAAACGTTCCCCCCGCTGTCAGCTCAGACCCACCGGAAGTGCCTCGTTATTACGCACAAAAAATGAATACTCCCCCTGCTAGCTGGGACCCACCATGGTGAGAGGCTGACTTGTGGGCCTACTAAGTTGATTGGGACGGGGGCCTTTGTCAACTTTAGTCAATATGAACGATTCTAGCTCCAGTGACCGTACGATGTCCATCCAACGGCCGTAGTGCTTCTTCAACCTCTGGTCTTCTTGCTCCAGCCACCCAAAGCAGTGCCGGTCGTGCCGCATGCTCCTGCCTCCCGTGGCTGGCTATGTTGCCGCGGAGGCCTCACCGCCCCCTACTATTCCCACCGCTGGCCAGGCCCTGCGGCGACGGCAGCCTCACACCGCAGCCGAACCAGTGAACCCTCGTACTCCTCTCCGTGCGGGCTTCCACTGTCGCGTCTTCCCCGGCTCCCCGCCGTCCCCTTCCTAGGCCTCGCCATCGTCCACCGCCCTGGTGCTCTCGGCGCGGCGTGGTCAACATGGTCAAGGAACGACTTCCATCGGACATGGGTTGTACGTGGAGAGGCTGACAGCTGGGTCCACGGCCGCAGCAAGGAAGTGCCTCCTTATTACGTGCAAAATAATTATTCCTCCACCTGACAGCGGGGACCCACCGGACGGGCCACCGTATTTCACGAAAAAAACATTTCCCCCCTGACTGCTGGGACCCACCAGCTACACCTTCGCACGCATGGAAGTGCGTCCGGGCAAAAAAAACCGATTCGCCCCCCTGACTGCTGGGACCCACCAGCTACATCTTCGCACGCAAGGAAGTGCTTGGCAGTCGGGACCCACCTGGTTGAAGCGTATGTAGCATTGTAATTCTGGTCGCGAACGTGTACGTACATATATACTGGTCGATGTAGAGGCACGCACGTGTCGTAGTAGAGGCGCGCACGTAGTATGTACATGTACGTATAGCGGTCAGGGTGCAAGAAAGAAAATACGGCCACGTATGTGTACATATGGGCGGGGTCTCGAACGCCTACTCATGCATACGTACGGCGAGGGCTCGTGTACATGGCTAGGTCAGAACAGAGAAACAGCGTCGTCATCGTGTTCATGGGGAGGCAATGGAATGCGTCGTGTTCATGGGAAGGCAACGGAATGCGTTGTGTTCATCGGGAGGGCTTGGACGGAACAGGCGATGGAAACGAGGCCTGGCATACCACAGAACGGAGGAAATGGCCTTGTGTTCGACCGTCCACATTCGAAACGGGATCCTATTCATCAGGAGGGGTGTGGCGTACCGTAAAACGGAGGAAATGGACCTCCTATGGTCGAAACGAGGGTCTTGTTGATCGGGAGGGGTGTGGCGTACCGCAAAACGGAGGAAACGGACCTCCTACGGTCGAAACGGGGGTCCTATTGATCGGGAGGGGTGTGGCGTACCGCAAAATGGAGGAAACGGACTTGTGTTGGAGCGCTACGGTCGAAACGGGGGTCCTGTTCATCAGGAGGGGTGTGGCATACCGCAAAACGGGACTCCACGGGATACTGTTCATCTCCACCGTCGACCTCCTCCAGCCTCCACGGGCTCCTGTTCATCCAGCCTCCACGGGCTCCTGTTCATCCAGCCTCCACGGGCTCCTATTCATCCAGCCTCCACGGGCTCCTGTTCATCCAGCCTCCACCGCGTGCTACTCCACCGGCTACTGTTCAACCACCCCTCCACCGTCTACTGTTCATCCAGCCCTCCACACCAGGGGGTCCTGTTCAACCACCCCTCCACGAGCACCCCTCCATCGTCTACTGTTCATCCAGCCCTCCACACCACGGGGTCCTGTTCAACCACCCCTCCACGGGCACCCCTCCACCTTCTACTGTTCTTCCAGCCCTCCACACCACGGGGTCCTGTTCATCCACCCCTCCACGGGCACCCCTCCACCGTCTACTGTTCATCCAGCCCTCCACCACACCACGGGGCCCTGTTCATCCAGAGGCAATGCCACCGCTCACTGTTCATCCAACCCCCCCCCCCCCGCGGCAACGCTCACTGTTCATCCCATCGATCGGCTTTAGTTAGTAGTAGTAGCGAAGGAATCACTCGATCGGGTTCAGTTAATAGCCATTGATCCATTGCTCGGGTTCAGTAACGCGTAGCCTGTAGTGCAATCGCTCGGGTTCAGTTAGAGCCCAACGCCTAGCTCGGGTTCAGTTAGAGCCAACGCCTCGCACACGCGCACGTACGTGTACGAGAGAAACGCGCATCGCTCGGCCCCCGACCTCCCACCGTAACTGGGAACGCCCCGAAATTTTCCTCGCCCTCGCTTCTACCATGGTTTTTTCTGTCATGGACGGCCCAAAGAGTGTCATGCAGCTGCGTCTCCGGCCCGCCCAGGACGAAAAGCCCGTTTTCTGTCATGATTTTTTGTCATAGAAGTAGGAGCCCACCACATCTATGATGATACCGGGTTTTGTCACAATTATCGTCATAGAAGTGTCATATGTATGACAGAAAAAAATTTCGTTCGGCCCAAAATGTCACGGATGTGTCTTTTTTTTGTAGTGTACTTTCGTATTTGAAGGATCCAATGGAAACTCCAATGGCGCAACAGGTATGTTTTAAACCTATTTCTTTAACTGGATTGCTGTTCTAACTTCTTGCTCGATGTTGATTTCAGTTTCAGTTGTATAAACAGTTATGTTCTCATGTGATGCACATTATAAGTGTGCCAGTGCTGTGTAGTTTCTCACACTTATATTCCGTCTATGCTGCTGTGTCTTAAAAATATATGATTAGAATTATGTCTCTATCTTGATTTGGCAACATAAACTAGAATGATATGGACTAGTGACCATAGTACATAGATATATGTTTGTTTCATGTCCACCTTACTACTGAACCGGTTTACCAGAACGAGTTCCGTATACTATAGCTAAACCTGTGATGTGTCTGCTTGTTTCTCTTGTAGAATGCAAACAAAATATTGGATAAGAGCACCCCACTATGCAATGGTAGAGAAAGTAATGCAGATAAGGTTCAAGATAGTGAGACAACCCTGTTGGTCTCCAAGAAAGGTGATAAAAACGATCTTCTAGACAGTGAGACAACCCCACAGTCCTGCGTTGATGTAGTGTCGAGCTACTGACCAGTACCGCTGGCACAAGCTCTTCGAACTCGCTGCCTAAATCACTTCGGCTTCTTCAGTCTCAGCTACAAGCTGAAAGGTATCAGTCAGCTATGTTGCTGCAAGAAGCCGAAGGACGGAGTGATAACCCACAAGTATAGGGGGTCGCAACAGTTTTCAAGGGTAAAGTATTCAACCCAAATTCATAGATTCGACACAAGGGGAGCCAAAGAATATTTGAAGGTATTAGCAGCTGAGTTGTCAATTCAACCACACCTGCAGATTAATTATCTGTAGCAAAGTGATCAGTAGCAAAGTAGTTTGATAGTTTTGATAGTGGTGACAGCAGCAATAGTAACAGTAACAGTGATAGCAGTAGTTTTCTAGCAAGTGTAACAGTGATGATAGTAGTAGTAACTTAGCAGAAACAATATGGAAAAGTTCGTAGGAATTGGATCGGTGACTTGTTGGATGATATTCGTCATGAGACAGTTATAACCTAGGGTGATACGGCACTAGCTCCAGTCCATCGATATAATGTAGGCATGTATTCCGTAAATAGTCATACATGCTTTATTAAAAGAACTTGCATGACACTAGTATGCGTCGGGCCTAAACAAACGGTTTTTAACCCCTTTCCGCGACGGCATTCGGAACCGTCACCAAGTGAGTGTGGGCGATAGGGGGGGGTCCTTCCCACACAACCCAGAAACTGTTGGGGATATGCCCTCCTGGCACACACGCTCGGCAAAATGAGGTCGTGTGCGACCGGCGAGCGCTCAAATATGGAAATACATATAGTAGTGCTAAAAAATACAATTATACGCCAAAATTGTTTCCGGTCGCAAGTACATCCCACACAGTCAATCCCCGCTAAATGTTTCCGTTCGTATATACATCCCACACAGTCGCTACAAGGAAAATGTTTGTGCAAGGTGGCGTAACGCAAACAGTTTTAAAAAGAATGTCGTGTGTGATTGTTCATTGATCCAACAGGTTTATTCCTAGAAACTGTGTGCGTTGCCTGAGGTCATCGCCCATGGTGTTTTCTCATTAACCGTTTGCAATAGGAAAACCCAATTAGCAAGCTAATTGGCCAATTAGCGGGCTAATTTCCCTATTATTAATAATCCATTTACTAATCTAATTGGCATTCATATTAAGCACATAATATATTCCATTGCCATATTAAGTAAGCATAATTTCATAATTGAAATACATCGGAGTACAACATGATATAGCTTCAGCATTCAGCTACCCCATTACACAACTACACCAGCAGCAAGTTTCACATGCAACATCTAGAACCTTTCGAAATTAGCATCATAGACAGTAATAGAGAGATGCATCTCATCTGGAAAACTGCTGAAGCGGAAGGCGAATATTGAGCCTTCATTCATGTTCAAGGTCTTTGCAACATTAGGCCAGTGCATGTGGATGATTGACCGTCCATCCTTCGACCTCTTCAGGAACACTTCAATATTGAACCGTGGGTGTTGTATGAAAAATTTCCTCGCCTCCTGACCACAGAGGTGGTTTGAGAGGTAATCATCAGTGAACACTGAAAACAAGGATGTGCATAAATATCTTCTCTATATTGGAAACGGGGCAAAGGAATAAAAAAAGGCAAGGTATAATAGTTAGTACCAACTTGTAAACCTCGGTGCTTCCCATTGTTTCCCTGCAACACATATAAGGTAGTTAGTCATCAGGTTAAGTAAGGGTTCGCATGCTATCAGTAAAATATGTTGATGAAAAATAAGCAGATTGCAGATTCATCAGATTAATTCAAGCCACATGGAAAACCCGTTTATCCAAACCAAGCATGATTAAGAACTAGGAAATATAGCACTTGTATATGTTTATCATGTATTAAGTGCAGCCAAATTCAATTTATTCCTCACATGGTATACAATAACAGAATGCAGCCACAACAATTGAACATTGCATTGCAGAATTGAACCAAGCAGTTAACTAAACACCACAACAAATGAACCAAACGTTAACTGAGCACCACATTGCACAATATAACATACTCTTAATAGAAGATCAGACAGTTAACCAAACCAAGCATGCTTAACAACATGGAAATATAGCAATTGTATTTGTTTCTCGTCAATTTAGTACAGCCAAATTCGATTTATTCCTCACATGGTATACAATAACAGAATACAGCCATAGCAATTGAACATCGCATTGCAGAATTGAACCAAGCAGTTAACTAAACACCACAACAAATGAACCAAACATTAACTGAGCACCACATTGCGTAATATAACGATACTCCTATAGAAGATCAGACAGTTAACCAAACCAAGCATGCTTAACAACTTGGAAATATAGCAATTGTATTTGTCTCCCATGTATTTAGTACAGCCAAATTCGATTTATTCCTCACATGGTATACAATAACAGAATGCAGCCACAACAATTGAACACCACATTGCAGAATTGAACCAAGCAGTTAACTAAACACCACAACAAGTGAACCAAGCCACAACAAATGAACCAAGCAGTTAACTAAACACCAATTGAACAATATAACATACTCCTAATAGAAGATTAGACAGTTAACCAAACCAAGCATGCTTAACAACTTAGAAATATTGCACCCTGAAGAATTGAACATCACATTTGCAGAATTGAACCAAGCAGTTAATTGAACACCACATTGCACGACATATAGAACATATACACTATAGCAGAAGATTGCATGGTAAAAGTAGATATCACAATTCACTAGAATTTGTTAAGGAAAGGCGGTAGCTAGCAAACTGAACATGGGTCCTTATAGTGAGCTAATAAGACAAGCTACTCCTCATTGTCGGAGATATCGATGATGATTGGCTCCTTGGACATGGAAGAGGGCGAGGCCTCCGCATCGTGGGTGCTCTCATTGTAGTGGTGAGTTGCCTGATCCGCTCCGGGCACCAACATGCTGGCTCTCGAGACGAGGTAAGCATGTGCACACTGAGAAAACACCTCGTAGTCTTCGTCAAAGGCACTGACGGTGGCCTTGATAAAACGCCACGAACTGTCGTTTAAAGCAGCCAACCGCGTCACGGCGTCGGCACGCGAGGAGTCAACGGTGGCCTCGACGGCGAGGTGCTCCTCCAAGATCTGGGGTCGGCACGAATGGCAGCCATCACGACATCATCCGCGCGTGCGGCCGCAATTTGCTTCTCCGCTGGCAAATGCTCCTTGAGGTCCTGGCTATACTGTGTGGACCATGGCTTAGGCCGGCGCTTATTTGGTGGAGGTGTCGGGGATTTGGTGGAAGGTGTCGCGCTCGCGCCGGTGGTCGGGGCATGTGGGATGTGGAAGGAGGAGGAGGATGGGGGTTGGGTGTGGATTACCTGTCTGTATAAGCGAGGTCGTGTAGCGTGAAGGAGGGTCGTCGGCGAGGAGGCGGTGGCGCTGCAAGCAAGGAGTGAAGGTTTCAACTTGGAACAGAAGGCGGAGACAGGGTAAATGTGGAATTTGGTAAGGGGGAGGGGCGGGGAGGTAGATATTTCCGCGGAAGCCGAGAATTTGGAATTGCTTCAGCCAAAAAACTGGCGCGCAAAGTGTCATCAGACACGGTCCCTTATTCACACACGGTCGGAAGATATTTTGTGCTGCATTTCACACGGTTGGTTATAATAAACTTTGTGGGATCTACTTGATTTTTTGTCTTGATTTGAATTATATAATGGGGTCATAGCGGCCATGGACGGCGTTTGAATGGCTAGACCTTTTATCTGCAGTGATCATTCAACTATATGTGTGTCATAAAAGAATTGGAATTATTCATGGTTCTTTTGGATATTTTTATGCATTAAGTGAGTTTTCAATGCATTTATGTGCATAATTCAAATTTGAACTACATGCACATGCTCCGGTGCATAAAATTGGTTGAAAATCAAATATTTGTCCTTGGGTGCATGCTTAGGTCCCATGCAAGAAATGGGAATGAATTTCAAACACCGGGGCACCGTTGATTGCTGGCAAAACATTGAGATGCCTGGTTTTTAAATTCTAGTAAATTCAAAACTCGTCTGAAATTCATGAAACTTGGCATGCTATCATGGAGTGGCATCAACATGCCGCAATAAATTTTTTGTCCCATTTGGGGCAGGTTTGGGTATACGCTTCTCACAAACCAGAGCTTCTCACAAGCATGATAGTTTCGGTAGGGAACGCCCCACCTTTGGGGACGAAACGATATCCATTGCCTCTTATTGCTTTCAAAAAATTCTTGTGTCAACATAGAACAACAGGAGTGTTGTGTTATTTTTGTGATTTTTCGGGATTCGTTTGGACATTTTTATGGATTAACTGAGTTTTCAATGCATTTATGTGCATAATTCAAATTTGAACTACATGCACATGCTCTAGTGCATATAAATTGGTTGAAAAAAAAAATCTTTGTCCTTGGGTGCATGCTTAGGTCCCATGCAAGAAATGGGAATGAATTTCAAACACCCGGCACCGTTGATTACCGGCAAAACATTGAGATGCCTGGTTTTTAAATTATAATAAATCCAGAACTCGTCTGAAATTCATGAAACTTGGCATGCTATCATGGAGCGGCATCAACATGTCATGGTAAATTTTTTGTCCCATTTGGGGCAGGTTTGGGTATACGCTTCTCACGAACCAGAGCTTCTCACAACAAGCATGATGGTTTCGGTAGGTGTCGGTGTCAAAACTGGCGGATCTCGGGTAGGGGGTCCCAAACTTTGCACCTAAGATCGATGGTAACAGGAGACATGGGACGCGACGTTTTACCAAGGTTCGGGCCCTCTTGATGGAGGTAATACCCTACGTCCTGCTTGATTGATCTTAATGAGTATGAGGACTACAAGAGTTGATCTACCATGAGATCGTTGTGGCTAAACCCTAGAAGTCTAGCCTATATGATTGTCATCGCCTCTACGGACTAAACCCTCCGGTTTATATAGACACAGGAGGGGCCTAGGGTTGTACAGAGAAAGGAAATAATACATCTGGATGCCTAGCTTGCCTTCCATGCAAATTAGAGTCCCATCTGGACACGGGAGGAAGTCTTCTATCTTGTATCTTCATGGCCCAATAGTCGGGCCCATGTCCCACAGGCCGGACGCCCGAGGACCCCTTAATCCAAGACTCCCTCAGTAGCCCCCGAACCAGGCTTCAATGACGATGTGCCCGGCCTGCTGATAGTCTTCGGCATTGCAAGGCGGATTCTTCCTCCGAACACTTCAAAGCGTCTGATACGAAGAGTCATACTTAGCTTTCCATTTAATGTCGTACCCCTTGGCTTCTACGCCTCCACCGTTTCAGCTTCCACGTGTCAAGCGAACACAAAAGGTCAGAGTACTTTTTGCACATACCACCCTGGCCATGTAAGATGGGCGTCTTATTTGAAGGGACTGGATCTTAGATCCCATTCCACATCGAGCGAAAAATCCTCACAACCTGCTAGGAGAAACCATTCCAGCATGCCTAGCGTTCCCAGTTCTTCCTCCCGCCCCCATGGCTCCAAAAAAGGCGATTGGGGGAAATGCTCAATATCCCATGGCCAGCTAAGTAAGCTTCAAACGCACGGATTTATCCCCCCCCCCCCCCCCCCCCCGCGCGCGAATTTAGTCCCGGTCCAGGAAGGATTAACCACTTTTACGGGCGAAGCCTTGGCGGAAAATTTCCCCAATCCATCCAGGGGAGCGAGTGTGCTTTATACCCTTCTTAATAAGAGGCGTCTGGTTTCCAATGTGCCCCTTCCTCCGAGGTCTTCTGGAGTACTACGGCCTCCAACAGAACAATCTCACGTCGGGCTCCATTCTGCATGTCGCGGGCTACGTTGCCCTTTGCAAGCTATCCTGGGCTGCGAGGCCCATTTCGAGCTATGGAGGAAATTGTTCTGCCTCGTCCCTCGCTCCCAAAAGGGATCTATATTTGAGGTGGGCGGCGCCGAAATATGGCGCATAGCCGGGACTAGATACTTATCCAGCACGCCGAAGAAGGCGTTCAAAGAATGGCCCTCAGAGTGGTTCTATATTGAGGACGTCGCTCTCCCTGACCCAGTCCGAATGGGCCTTCCCAATTTTACCACTGCTCCATTGAAGAAACGCCACAGCTGGCGCCCTCGGAGCCTCGAGGAGGAAGATAGTGCGGAAGTCCAACAATTAATGGGCAAGATAAGGACACTCGCCCAGTCCGGATTATCAATAATCGAGGTAATGGCCACTTTCATAGTGTGAGGTGTTCAGCCACTCCAATTCAGGGGGCTTCCCATGTGGCACTACAATGGGGAAGACGATGCCTCCCGCTGTGGACGAAAGGGTCCAGAATCCCTTACCGCCCTGGCCGCAATACTGGCCGATCTGTATAAAGGGGAGAAAGAGGAGTTCACTCGTCTTATGCTCCGGGAAGGATTTTCTATGTACAATCCTCCTAGCTGGGTGAGTTTTTAATCCCATCACTCTACTCAATCCTTTCCCTGAGTCATGTTTAATTGGCATTAGCCCGTCCATTTGCAACAGGTATGGCGGAAGGTTATAGCAGGGATCTATAGCCCTGCTCCATAGCCGGAGAACCGTAATCGGGACCTTAACCCCGGATATGAAGAGGATCAGGACATATTTGTAGAGCTTGAGGCGGGAGTATTCTACCATGCGAGCTATGATGGCACAGTAGTGCCAATCATGGCCGACTATCCCGGCTTCCTTCCTGCCTCACATGTAAGTAATTAGGAGACATCTCCTCCGAAAGAGCTTCCTCACTGTACCTCACCCACCGCTGTCGGCGTTCTGGGAACGGGGGTCCCCAGACTTGCCTGCCTGCGGCCTGCGGTGTGGCTCAAAGGGGGGCCCAGCATGGCCCATCTTCATCAACACAGACCCGAGACCCTCGTGAGGGGCCAAGCCTCGCGGGGCGGACGACATGGAGCTTCCTCAGGCACGGCCTCGTCAGCTTGGCTCGCGAGGAGGTGGGGAGATCAAGGCGGGGTACCTCATGAGGTGCCTGTGACACAAGCCATGACGACCAAGGGCGCCAGGCGGGTGCCAGCCCACGCAGTGTCCTCCTTTCCCCTTTGGTGCAAAGGGGGCAAGCGCAGCCGTGGAGTACCGAGGCATCAAGCAAAGGTTGCCATTTCAGTGCAAAAAGACCAAGACCAGGAGGACTGCAAGACGGAATTCATCGTGGAGCCCAAGACGGCGTCACCACCAGACCTTTGTGCAGGCAAAGACTACTTTTGTCAGGATAGCTGGTACTAGCTGCCCCCCTTCAAATTAGCCTGCCATTGTTGGCTCCCTTCCCGCTCGATATTTGGGAAGAGGACCAGGGCCTCTATAAATAGGACCAGCCACCCACGAGAGGTGAGGTTCAGAGAGGGGACAATCGAGAAGAGAGAGAGAGAGAGAGAGAGAGAGAGAGAGAGAGAAGGGTGACTGAACCCCTCCCAGCGGTTCATCCCCCCAGCCAAGAACAGACCCTCACGAGGCTGTTCTTCCTTGTATTGTTCATCATCATCAGCCCAAGAGGCAATCCACCACACCACACACTAGAGTAGGGTATTACACCACAACGGTGGGCCGAACTAGTATAAACCTTGTGTCCCTCATGTTATTCTTTCCATAGCTCAGATCTTAGCGAGGCGGAGGGGCGCAGGTAGGTAGGAGGCGAAATCTCCACGCGCACCCCAGTGTTCGAACCTCAAGGGTCTGCCGGAACCCGAAATCCGACATTTGGCGCGCCAGGTAGGGGTGCGCTGGAGTTTTCTCTTCCGCCACCGCCACGGCCTGCATCGTGATGAGTAGCGCGTCGCCCGCTCCGGCCGCCGATGCCAGCACGGGGGGCAGGGGGCTCCGAGCCCTGGCCCCAGCCCAGCAACGTGTACGGTGGCCGGACAAGTTCAAGCCAACGACGCTGCCGCGCTACGGTGGCGCGACAGATCCGCTGGCCTTCTTGCTGGCGAGCGAGGAGGCCCTCCTCGAAGCTGAAGTTGACGATAGGGTCGTGGCCAACTGGCTCCCCGTGGCCCTCACCGGTGCTCCGCGCACATGGCTGCTCCACATGCCGGCAGCCTCCGTGGCCTCACGGGAAGAGCCCCGCAGCCTCTTCCCGGCCCATCGCGCTACACCAACACCCCCGGTCGTTGCGGCCCTCCTGGGCGGCTTGCAGGCGCCGCCTATAAGTCACCACGTCAAGCTGTTCATCCGCCGGGACAGCGCCGCTTCCACGCGGCAGGGGGCTCTCCCGAACCGGGCGGCGCCCGAGGCCAGCCTGACCTTGAGCTCGGAGGACCACCCCTCCAACTCGGCCTGCTCGGGTGCGCTCCCCATGTTGTGCACCCCCACCATCTGCCAGGTGGCCGTCACCAGAACTCTCATTGATGGCGGTACGGGCCTCAGCATGCCCTCGGTCGAGGCCTTCAACCTCCTCTGCATACCCCTGGAATGGTTGCAACCCAGCCGGCCCTTCTCAGGCGTTGGGGGCGGATCATCCAACTCCTTGGGACAGATCCGGCTCCCAGTAACCTTCGGCACCTACAACAACTTCCGCATGGAGCTGGTCGACTTCGACATCGCCCCCATCGGCCTCCCCTACAACGCCATCCTCAGCTACACAGCGCTGGCCCAGTTCATGGCCGCGACGCACCCGGCGTACAACCTCATGAAGATGCCCGGGAGCAGCGGTGTCCTCACCGTGCACGGGGACACCGGAAACGCGCTGCGGGTGCTCAAGCTCGCCTTCAAGATGGCGGCGTCGGTGCAGCCCGCCGACTTGGAGACCCCCAAGCCCAAGGGGGCTGCACCCGCCAAGAAGAAACAGTTGTTCACCCAAGACAAGGCAGAAACCAAGCAGATACCCGTCGATGAGGACGGGTCCACCAACGCCACTTTCACCATAGGCGCCAACCTCGGACCCGAGCAGGAGGAGGCCCTGGTTGGGTTCCTACACGCAAACAAGAAGGTATTCGCTTGGGAGCCTGACCAGTTGGCAGGGATCCCTAGGAGTGTAATCGAGCATCACCTCAACGTGTGCCCCAACATGCGCCCTGTGAAGCAGAAGGCCAGGCGGTAGTCCACAGAAAAGCAGGCCTTCATCGTCCAAGAGACCCGCAAATTAGAAGCCGCTGGGGTCATTCCCAAGGTCCGATACCCGGATTGGTTGGCCAACCCTGTCGTCGTGCCAAAGAAGGGAGGGAAGGAGCGCATGTGTGTCGACTTCACCAACCTCAACAAAGCATGCCCACAAGATCCGTTCCCGCTCCCCTGCATCGACCAAATCGTCGATTCCACCGCGGAATGCGACCTGCTATGCTTCTTGGATGCCTTCTCTGGGTATCACCAGATCAAGATGGCGGTAGAAGACGTCGAAAAGATAGCCTTACTAACCCTGTGTGGGGTGTACTGCTACACATGCATGCCATTCGGGCTGCGTAATGCAGGGGCGACCTTTCAGCGGCTGATGCACATCACCTTGGGCCCGCAGCTCGAGAAGAATGTTGAAGCTTACGTCGATGACATTGTGGTAAAGTCTCGGGAGGCCAGGACCTTGATACAAGACCTGGAGGAAACCTTCGCGAGCCTCAACGCAGTGAACCTACGGCTCAACCCAGAGAAGTGTGTGTTCGGAGTCCCCTCGGGCAAGCTCTTGGGTATCCTCGTGCCCCACCGAGGCATCGAGGCTAACCCGGAAAAGGTCAAGGCGGTGGAAGACATGAGCCCTCCAAAGACCCTCAGAGAAATGCAGAAGCTCACGGGGCGCGTGACCGTGCTAGGGCGCTTCATCTCCAAGTTGGGGGAACAAGCGCTGCCCTTCTTCCAGCTAATGAAGAAAAAGGGGCCCTTTGAGTGGACTGAAGAGGCCGACAAGGCGTTCCAGGATCTCAAGAGATACCTGACCATCCCACCGGTCATGGTGGCTCCGCGCCCTCAAGAGCCCCTGGTGCTTTACCTCGCCGCCACTCCCTACTCCGCCAGCGCAACCTTGGTGGCAGTTAGAGAGGAGCGTCGAATCAAAACCGTGGCAGCAGCCCGGGACAAGGCAGAACAGGAACAAGGCCCACAGAAACCGCCACCGCGACTGAGGAGGATCAGCCGCCGCAGAGGAGTGCACTGGAGGCGGAAGAGGCCCCTCTCCCAGATGGCCAGTCTCAGGAGGCCTCATTGTCTCAAGAGGCGCCATGGTCTCCGAAGGGAGGCACCAGCACTGACGCACTCCACCTCGTTGAGCACCCAGTGTACTTCGTCAGCACAGTGTTGCGGGATGCAAGGGCACGGTACCCCATGCCTCAGAAACTCCTCCTCGCGCTACTGGTGGCCTCACGCAAGCTGCGGCACTACTTTCAGGGTCCCCCATCAAGGTCGTCTCGTCATACCCCCTGGAGAGAGTGCTCAGGAGCCCTAACTCAGCTGGAAGGGTCGCTGAGTGGAACATAGAACTGCAAGCATTTCAGCTCGAATTCAGCACGACCAGAGTCATCAAGGGAGCAGCGTTGGCGGATTTTGTGGCAGAATGGACGGAGGCACCAGGCCTCAAGGCAGACGAGGATCGGTCCCTCTTTCCGGGAAGCGAGGCGCCAGAAGGCTGGGTCATGTACTTCGATGGGGCGTTCTCCAGGCATGGCGCTGGGGCTGGGGCGGTGCTTATATCGCCCACTCAGGACAAGCTCTACTACGCTGTGCAGCTCTGTTTCCAGCAAGGTGAAAAGGTCTCCAACAACATAGCGGAGTATGAAGGTTTAATAGTGGGCTTGAAGGCCGCAGCTGCCCTGGGAGTGAAACGCCTCACCATCAAGGGCGATTCGCAGATCCTTCTCAATTTCTCCAACAAGGTGTACGAGCCGAAAGATGAGCACATGGAAGCCTACCTTGCGGAGGTCCGCAGGATGGAGAAGCAGTTCTGGGGGTTGGAGTTGCAACATCGCCAAACGGGCGTCCAGGCGGTTACCTCAGGAGCCTGGCGTTTTCGAGGAGCGGCTCTTCAAGCCCTCAGCCCTGTCGTCGATGTCAAACACGGCTCAGCCTCGGGAGGAGGTCCCCCAGCCACCTGCCAGGGGAGCTCCGGCCTGTGGCCCGGCCTCAGGAGCATGCCTGCTCCTGATGATGGAACCTCGAGAGGGATGCTGGATCACGAGCTCTGGAGTTACTTAACACAAGGGACCCTGCCGGAGAAGGAGGAGGAAGCGGAGCGAGTGGCACGACGGGCCACGGCATACTGCATCAAGGATGGAGAGCTCTACCGGAAGCGACCAAATGATGTATCCATGCGCTGCATCTCTAGGGAGCAAGGGAAGGAACTGCTGGAAGATATACATGGCGGAGACTGTGGACATCATTCATCATCATGGACCCTCGTCGGCAAGGTGTTCCGCAGTGGGTTTTATTGGCCCACCGCGCTCAATGACGCCGTCGAATTAGTGAAAGCTTGTGAGGCCTGCCAGTTCCACGCCAAGCAGATCCATCAGCCAGCAGGAGGCCTGCAGACTATACCCCTTTCGTGGCCATTCGCAGTCTGGGGGCTAGACATCTTGGGCCCTTTTCCTCGGGCGTCGGGGGGCTATCGCTACCTCTACGTCGCCGTGGACAAGTTCACCAAGTGGGCTGAAGTAGTGGCTGTCCGCACCATTCCCGCGGGTTCCGCCGTCAAGTTCATCAAGGGCATCGTGAGCCAGTTCGGGGTGCCAAACCGCATCATCATGGACAACGGTTCATAGTTCATCAGTAACCTCTTCAAAACATACTGTGCTAACCTTGGAACGCAGATATGCTACGCTTCGGTGGTGCACCCCCGAAGCAACGGTCAGGCCGAGCGAGCCAACGCAGAGGTCCTGAGGGGCCTCAAGACCATGACGTTCAAGAAGAAGCTGGAGGCCTGCGGCAGAGGTTGGTACGACGAGCTTCAGTCCGTGTTGTGGTCCATCCGCACAACCGCGACCAAGCCGACTGGATAGACCCCGTTCTTCCTGGTCTACGGAGCCGAAGCGGTCCTCCCTCACGAGGTCAGATGTTGCTCCGCGCGGGTCCTGGCGTTCGATGAGGCGCAGCAGGACGCCATGCGGGGGATGGACCTCGTGATGGGGGAGGAACGTCGCCGAGAAGCCGCGCTGCGAGCGGCGAGGTACCAACAAGCACTGCGGCGATATCACTGCCGGAACATCCGCCCCAGAACTCTTGAGGTAGGAGACCTCGTGCTCAGGCGGGTTCTCTCCAGGGAGGGGCTGCACAAGCTCTCTCCCATGTGGGAGGGCCCGTTCAAAGTTGTTCATGTTTCCAGGCCCAGCTCCGCACGCTTGGAGACTCAGGAGGGGGTGCCGGTCCAGAACGCATGGAACATCCAGCACCTCCGGAGGTTCTACCCCTAAAAAGGCCAAGAGCCTGTGAAGAAGGCGAATGCCTGTGAAGCTGTCGCGTTTTGGAAAAGGCCCAGAGCCTGTGAAGAAGGCGAATGCCTGTGAAGCTGTCGCGTTTTGGAAAGGCCCAGAGCCTGTGAAGAAGGCGAATGCCTGTGAAGCTGTCGTGTTTTGGAAATGGCCCAGAGCCTGTGAAGAAGGCGAATGCCTGTGAAGCTATCGCGTTTTGGAAAAGGCCCGAAGCCTGTGAAGAAGGCCAACGCCTATGAAGCTCGCCGCCCGTGACATTCTCACGTAATAATGAGTTGGGGATGTACACGCCCCGGAGTCTCAGGAGCGCCGGCCTCAGGCCCTGGGGCTCCCTCCCACGCCCAGTGGTAGCACTTAGCTCCATGCTGGTGAGAAGATGTCGAAGACTAGATTAGGTGCCGAACGCGGCTTTTCATTTGCTTTCCGCAGTTGGCTTGTTCCTTCTCATTCGAAGTTTTATTGAAGTTGTTGCCGTCTTTGGCTTGTGGTTCTTCGACTTTTCACTCTCCTGCCTGGATTTCTCTTGTGCAAGGCCTCGCGAGGGGGGGGGCAGCTGAGCGCCCTCGCGAGTGTTTCTATCCTAGTCATTCAAAGGGTTAGCGACCTGGGCCCATTACAGGAGCACCCCTCCAGTCCGTGCCCCACGGGCACCGCGACACAAACACAGGGCCTGGGTCGGTCGCCCCCCACGGCTGGGGCCGAGAACTATCCACGCGTGGGCACATAGCCAGAAGGTACGATAACGGAAGCAAAACGATGATTAACAGCAATAACCCAAACACGCCCCCGCGGGGCTCCACACTACTGTCTTTTTTACGCAGGAAAAAGGAAAAGAAAGAACAAATCAGGCGTAGCTCGCCTCACACTGGCCCGCAGGGAAGACCCGAGCTGCCTCCGGGGCTCAGGCAGACTCCCTCTCGCGCTTCACCGGGGCGCGACGGCGGGCGGACACGCTACCACCTCCCAAGCAGATACGACGGCGTGGAGGCTGACCGCGGCCACCGCTAGAAGAGTCGCCGCCTGAAGAAGAACCGGAGAAGCTTGGGGAACCCTGAGCACCGCCAGCCGCGCAAGCGCTGCCCTCTCCATCATCACCGGAGCTGGGTTCCCAGCCGCGGTCATCGCCCTCGGGGCAGCACCCTGCACGGCGACCATCTTCCCCAAACACTCTCATGTAGAGGATGGCATCACCGTCGAACTTGAAGTGCAGGGTGCACCGACGGCTCAGGCCACGCGCGCGGGAAAACATCTGCCAACCGCGGGCCAGGGCCAGGCTCCCGGCTGCGGAGACCTCCAGTGAGGCCCATGAGGCCCGGCTGCAGAAGCCGTCGGCCTGAAGCCAGAGGCCGCCCGGGGCGCCGGCCAGGAGCTCGCCAAGGAGGAAGCGATGAAGTGGAAGCCAGGTGCTAGTCGGCTCTGCCGACCACACGACAAACTCCAGCAGCATCTCAGCAGCGCGAAAGCGCGGCCTAGGGGGACGCACAGCCGGAGCGTGCCCCCCGACCGCAGCAATCCGCCCGTCGCTGTGCTGGAAATCGCCTCCACGGCCGCGGGGAGCTGCCGTGGTGGCCACAGGATGTTTGCGAGGGCGCCCTCGGCCGCGCTTGGGCGGGGGAGAGGCGAGCTCAACCTGGCGAGCCTTCCCCTTCTCTGTGGTCGAGAACCTCCTTGGCGGGGCCATGAAGAAGAAGGAGAAGCAAGGGGGTATGAACTAGAAGGGTGCACGCCGATCCGTACTTATAGCTGGCGAGGGCCAACTGACGGCCCCCATGATCGCAGGTAATTATGACCCGCTTTGCATGCAGGGACTTGTCCAATCCGTGCAGTTGCCGAGGCGCCATGGGGAAGTGGAGACGCCCACGTCCAATCAACCGCCATGTGGCGCCCAAGACCGCAGGCTGTTACGGCCCGCAGCGCTTCGCTCTTGCCCTTTCGCCTCCCTGCACGGCCAAGCCTGGGCACGCCTTGGGCCCGGGGGCTACTGTCGGTGTTCTGGGAACGGGGGTCCCCAGACTTGCCTGCCTGTGGCCTGCGGCGTGGCTCAAAGGGGGGCCCAGCACAACCCATCTTCATCAACACAGACCCGAGACTCTCGCGAGGGGCCAAGCCTCACGGGGCGGACGACACGGAGCTTCCTCAGGCACGTCCTCGTCAGGCTGGCTCGCGAGGAGGTGGGGTACGTCATGAGGTGCCCGTGACGCAAGCCATGACGACCAAGGGCGCCAGGCGGGTGCCATCCCGCACAGTGTCCTCCTTTACCCTTTGGTGCAAAGGGGGCAAGCGCAGCCGCGGAGTACCGAGGCATCAAGTAAAGGTTGCCATTTCGGTGTAACAAGACCAAGACCAGGAGGACTGCAAGACGGAGGTCATCGTGGAGCCCAAGACGGCGTCACCACCAGAGCTTTGTGCAGGCAAAGACTACTTTTGTCAGGATAGCTGGTACTAGCTGTCCCCCTTCAAATTAGCCCGCCATTGTTGGCTCCCTTCCCGCTCGATATTTGGGAAGAGGACTGCCTCTATAAATAGGACCAGCCACCCATGAGAGGTGGGGTTTAGAGAGGGGACAATCGAGAAGAGAGAGAGAGGGAGGGAGAGAGAGAGAAGGGTGACTGAACCCCTCCCAGCGGTTCATCCCCCCAGCCAAGAACAGACCCTCGCGAGGTTGTTCTTCCTTGTATTGTTCATCATCATCAGCCCAAGAGGCAATCCACCACACCACACACTAGAGTAGGGTATTACACCACAACGGTGGCCCGAACCAGTATAAACCTTGTGTCCCTCGTGTTATTCTTTCCATAGCTCAGATCTTAGCGAGGCGGAAGGGCGCAGGTAGGTAGGAGGTGAAATCTCCGTGCGCACCCCAGTGTTTGAACCTCAAGGGTCTGCTGGAACCCGAAATCCGACAACTGCACTGTCTCGTGCTCCAAAGGGGAGGCGCTCGACGCGCCATGCTACACCAGAGGTGTCTCGTAAGAGCGCGGCGCCCGCACTGAACAAGTCGTCAAAGAGGAACGTAGACGATAACACGGTCGAACCTTCATCAAAGAGGTATGGCTTTTTAAATATGCCCTCTAGCAGTCACATCGAACTGTGACCCTGCCTGCTGTGTCTTATTAGGAAGAGCGTTCGCCGGACTATGTCCGAGGATCCTGCTGGTCGTGCCTCCACCAGTCAGGTTCCAGACCCTGCCTTAAGGATGGAGGCTAACACGGGAGTGACGCCGGATTGTCCTTCCATAGAGGACTCGGATGACGTGTCCATCACGAACTCTGAAGTGGAGAGTGCCATGAATCATCGGTGCCGGAGGGCCGCTCTCCGCGACCCCGGCTTTTCAAAAGAGGCATTCAATGCCTTCAGCTCGGCCGATGGATACATCCGAGTTGCTCGGGATGGGCTTGCCAGAGCCACGAACCAGCATTTAAGAGATATGCGGGTAAGTACATATTTGGTAATCATATACCAGTATCCCCCGAGACTTGAAGCAGTTGATACAGCTGATTTAAGGATCATTGCATAATCAGGCACTCACGGAGAAGAATAGCATGTTGCCTCAAGAACTGGAAAAGTGTCAGACCCGGCTGGCTGCGGTTATCGTCAAACTGGAAAATCCAAGAAGGCAACGCCTGGTAATATTCCCTTTCATCCAGGAAAATGTAATCATATACCAGTAATGTTAATAATGTTATGTTTCCAATGACAGGATCAGCAGATCAACTGGAAGGGGAACTGAAAATCGCACAGGCTGGCGAACAAGAGGCCAAAAGGCAACTGGTCGCAGGCGAACGTGTGCTGACACGGGTCGGGGATGAAAAGAACAAGCTGCAAGATTCCAATACCCTGTTGGGTGAAGAACTAAAAGATGTGCGAGCCCAGCTAGCTGACGTCGTTAAGGAGAATAGGAGGCTACGAGGCGGCATATTCAGAATGCTTTTGACCTTACTTCTATGTGATTTAGCGAAGAAATGATCTAACACATTTATGTCTGCAGGTATGCTGACTGGCCATCCCGAAGAGGAAATGTCCGTCTCTCAAGGCAACCTACTGCAAGAGCTGTCCCAACTGCATGAGCGAGCTCGGCAAGCAATGCGGAGCATTGCCAAAGCTTTGTGGCCATCCTCCTCTCCTCCAGGAAGTATGGAGGAGCTTGTGAAGCTATTCCAAGGAGCTCGGCGGTGCTTCCGATTATGGAAGATATCGGACTGCCGAGAAGGTGCACGAGAGGCATGGGCCATGGTAAAAACATGGTACACCAAGCTTGATCCGAATCATATGGCCCGGGTCAGACCTCGGGGGTCAGATGGAAAAGAAATTCCAGTTAGTCTGGTATATGACCAAGTAAAGATAGCCGCCAAGTATTCCCAATAGGATGGTAATCTAGATAACTTGTTAGATGGCATAGAGGAAGAAGTTTTTGAGTCCAAGTGACTATGTACTTGTAGCGACCCGACCCGAATGGATCAAGTCTACTGTGCTCCGGTGTCATCCCTGGATCAGTAATGCTGACACCACACAGTACTTCGAAGGATTTATAGCAGAGTGGCAATCACACACTTATTACATCGATGTCTCAAAAGAGAACTTATTACAATAATATGGCTTAAGGCCATCTAATATCGATAATAGCGGAAGACTTGGAAGATAAATGGGTCCATCAACTCCAACGGCATCACTGAGTATAGAACCACGACCTAAAAGCACCTTAATCATCGTCTGAAAAGTCTGCAACATTAACGTTGCAGCCCGAAACGGGTCAGCACATGGAATATGCTAGCAAGGTAACACATAGAGAGTAATGGAATGAAACAGCTATACTATATGCATATTTGGCTGGCGGAAAGCTCTATGGTTACTGTTTTGCGTAAAGCCAGTTTTTCCCTACTGCAAATGAATAAATTTATTTAACTATCATGGTGGTTGTTAAACATTGAGAATGGTTGACAGCATTCTCAATCCCAATTAAAAATAATCATCAATAACCCAACAATATTAATTAGAAGTAACATGGTGAGATTCACATGATATTAAAGTACTAGATACTCAATATTGTCCATAACCGGGGACACGGCTAATCATGATTAGTTTATTACACTCTGCAGAGGTTTGCGCACTTTTCCCCACAAGACTCGATCGCCTCCGTTGGATTTCTCGCACTACTGGTGTTTGAGAAACGGATGACCGAGACACAGTCTTTCAGAAGCACTAGCACCTTACGATGGATAGACCGGTACACCTACTTTCCCCTACATCTGCTAGTCTACCCTGTAAGAGTTCGCACAACTTAGTCAACTATGCCAGAGCACATATTGGCTTGTGGCTGCACACGTAAGTATTTAGCATGAAAGATCTTATGATCCCTTTGAGCCTGGGTGGCGGTCCAAAAGAAAACAGGCAAGTCCTGATAGACATTAGGTGCCTCAATCCACCCAGATGTGTGTTTAAGTTGCCACCTTAGATAAACCCTTAAAATTATCAATCTCACATCTGTCATGGATATCACTCACCCAATCCACGTCTACTAGCATAGCATGGCATAATAAGCAAACGTAGAAGTAACTCCCAAAGGTTTCATAAATAAACAGGTAATAGGTACTACCTCATCTACTTCCCATCCCACAATTTAATTAGATCCTAATCATGCAATGTGTGAGGATGGATCTAATGCAATAAAACTGGGTTGTAGAAAAGGTATGATCAAAGTGTTACTTGCCTTGCTGATGATCCGCGAGTCCTAGAGATTTGAAGTAACAAGCGGCGCAATCCGGGTAATCTATCGCAGACAAACAACAAGCATACAATAAGTACTCATCTAATGCACAAGTAAAACTCGAACAAGAGATCGAACCAGATAGTTCAACTTAAGAACTCCGGTTGCAAAGAAAGAACAATCCGAACAAAGAAACCGAAAACAAACGGCGAAAGAAAACAACTCGGTTCTAGCAAGTTGAAACTAGGTCAAATTTTACAGTAGCAAAAACTTAGTTAAAGTTGTTTAGTCGGAACGGCGGTTTCGAAACGAAACTCCAGGCACTTGAATCACCTGATTCCGATAAACGAGCGAGAAGATAAACTAGAACGAAGATCGGATCTGAGATCGCGATCGCGGAATAAATCCGACGAGAAGAAAAAGAAGAACGGTTAAACGAACGGACGTTTGTTAACCTAGGATAATCCGGTGATCACATTCGTTAGGACGAACGGTCCGGCGAACGGTCTCTAGGCAACTAAATCGGAAAAGAGAACGAAACCGATCTAGGGTTTCCGGAAAAGAAATCGAAACGAAGGACCAATCTAGAAAACCGGAACGGTTTAGAAAAGAAAATGAATCGGAAGAGAAGAAAAGAATCGGAACGATTTAGAAGAAAAACAATCCGAGGAAAAGAAAAGAGACGTGGCACGGTACCTCTGGCGAGGTCTCCGGCGAGGGGCTCCGGCGGCGGCGTCGTGGGCGGCGGCGGCGATGAGCAAGGGCGGCGGCGGTGGTGACGCAGGGCAGCGACGCGGCGGCGGTGACGCAGGGCGGCGGCGCAGCGGCGGTGACGCAGGACGGCGGCGCGGGGCAAGGGGCGGCGCGGCGCGGGGTGAGGGGCTTGGGCTTGGGGCTTGGTTGATGTTTAGAGGGGGGGTGTGGGGGTATATAAAGAGGGGAGGGGAGAGGAGACTTGGGAGAGGGGGCAAGAAAAAGAGGAGGAAAAAGAGTCCAAGAAAAAAAAGCAACCCGAGTCCTACTAGGACTCTAGGCAACGGCGGCTCCCTCCTGCGCTAGGCGCGCGGCGTGGCTAAGGCCTGGCCGACCGGCCTGCTGGCTGGGCCTTGGCCCAAGGCGCACTGCTGGATTTTTTTTAAACGGTTTCGCGCGCAGAAAAACACAGAAAAGAAAACTAAACAAACTCCAAAATTTCTAAAGTAAATTTTCCCCGACTCCTAAAAATGAGTCGAACAAAATGAACTTTTCTCCGGGCCTAAAATGCAAATTTTGAAAACGCGCATTTTTCCCTATCCAAATAAAAGGCAAATAAACTCCGACAAATCCAATGATCCTCTTTTCAAAATTTGAGAAAGCTCAAATATGAAAATGACGAAATCTCCAACTCTCTCCGAAGGTCCTTGAGTTGCGTGAAATTTCTAGGATTGACAAAAATGCAAGAAAATATGATATGCATGATGATCTAGTGTATAACATTCCAAATTGAAAATTTGGGATGTTACAGTACTTCAATTGACAAATTTGTCCCTATCCAAATTGTAAAACGATTGTCATGGCAAACCTTTTCACTTCGACCTTTGGACCCGAAGGCTCAGAGTGTTTCTGAATACCGTAATGGTAATATAGACCGGGGTATCCATGGAAACCAGGTGTAGGGGTCATAGTTGCTTGAACAAACAAGTTGTATCCGTCTAGCTATGTTATATTACATGTTGGTTGTAAGAAACATCTTCCATGGAGAATAGTTCCGTTAAGGGTTCCTTTCCCTAGGTCAACATGCATTAGTATGCATGTCCGAACTGTGATCGAAAAATCACAGTATACGTAACATCTAGGGGTTCATGATGTAATGAAGGTAAAACGTCTTTAGTTCGCCGACCAAATATTCCCTTATGAACGCTAGATTTCGGCTTCACCCAGTCTGAGGTACAAGTCCGGATGACCCGGCTGTAACAATCGCAGAGGTGCTCCCTTTATGCCCTAGCCGAACAAACGGGAATGTAGGGCATAAGCACAGGAGCCAGGCAACCCAGCTTGGCAAAAACTTAAGTCATAACGATGCATATAATGGCGAAGAAAAGGTACATATGCGGAAGCGGACACATATGTGTTGAGCTTGATGCTTGGAAAATAATAATAAGCTTCTGTAAAAGAAGCCCCCGGGTATTATGAGTGTGTACATTTAAGGATGTGCACATCATAGGTGTGCGGTCTGGCCGCACAAGAGCTAAAGAGCTAGAGAAAAATTAAAGAGGGTAAAAATGAAAACAAAGGGAGAAGGAGATGAATAAAGAGTACGTCTCTAGGCGTAGAATCTTCGGAGTCTTGCGGCATTCCACGGGTTCGGCTCTAGGCGATTGACAGATGCATCACGTAGGCGGTACGCTCCTCTAGTGAGAACCTCGTCTATGATGAAGGGACCCTCCCACCTGGGCTTGAGTTTGTCATTTTTCTTTTCTGACAAGCATAGAATGAGTTCGCCAACACTATAAGTCTTGGCCCGCACTTCTCTGCTTTGGTATCTGCGAGCCTGTTGTTGATAGAATGCAGAACAGGCCTTTGCAACGTCAAGCTCCTCCTCCAAGGCATCTAGACTGTCCTGCCAATCAAGCTCAGGCTCTCTCTCTTCGTACATGCATACTCGAGGTGAGTCATGAATGATGTCGCAGGGCAAAACGGCTTCTGCTCCGTACACCATGAAGAATGGTGTTTATCCGGTAGTGTGATTGGGCATGGTCCGCAGCCCCCAGAGTACGAAGTCGAGCTCCTCAACCCAGTGCTTGTCTGATTCCTTCAAAGACCACACTATTCTAGGCTTGATGCCGCTCATGATAAGACCATTAGCTCGTTCGACTTGACCATTTGTTTGTGGGTGATAGACGGAGGCGTAATCGAGCTTAATGCCCAGGTTAGCACACCAGGTTTTCACTTCATCGGCTGTAAAATTGGAGCCATTGTCGGTGATGATGATGTGTGGGACACCATAACGGTGCACAACATCAGACATAAAGTCTATCACCGGTCCGGCTTCGGCCATTTTAACTGGCTTGGCCTCTATCCACTTGGTGAACTTATCTACCATGACCAGTAGATATTTTTTCTTGTGGCTTCCTCCTTTAAGGGTCCGACCATATCAAGCCCCCAGACCACGAAAGGCCAAGTAATGGGGATTGTTTGTAGAGCGGTAGGCGGCATATGGCTTTGATTGGCGAAGAGCTGGCACCCGACACAGCATTGGACAAGGTCCTGTGCATCTGCTCGGGCCATCGGCCAAAAGAAACCTGTATGGAAGGCTTTACTTACAAGGGCCCGAGCTACGGCGTGGTGACCGCCGAGACCAGCATGGGTTTCAGCTAGGAGCTGCTGTGCCTCTTCTTCAGAGATACATCTTTGAAAGACTCCGATAGCACTTTTCTTGTAGAGCTCTTCTTCATGGACCCTATAGGCTTTCAAACACCGAACAATGCAGAGAGCCTCATGATACGTCTCCAACGTATCTATAATTTTTGATTGCTCCATGCTATATTATCTACTGTTTTGGACATTATTGGGCTTTATTATCCATTTTTATATTATTTTTGGGACTAACCTATTAATAGGAGGCCCAACCCAGAATTGATGTTTTTTGCCTATTTTAGGGTTTCGAAGAAAAGGAATATCAAACAGAGTCCAAACGGAATGAAACCTTTGGGAACATGATTTTCTCACCGAATACAACTCAGGAGACTTGGACCCTACGTCAAGGCACGTAACAGGAGGCCATGAGGTAGGGGGCGCGCCCTACCCTACCAGGCACGCCCCCCACCCTCGTGGGCCCCCTGTTGCTCCACCGACGTACTTCTTCCTCTTATATATATCCATGTACCCTCAAACGATCAGATACGGAGCCAAAAACCTAATTCCACCGCCGCAACTTTCTGTATCCACGAGATCCCATCTTGGGGCCTATTCCGGAGCTTCGCCGGAGGGGGCATCGATCACGGGGGGCTTCTACATCATCATCCAAGCCTCTCCGATGAAGTGTGAGTAGTTTACTTCAGACTTATGGGTCCATAGCTAGTAGCCAGATGGCTTCTTCTCTCTTTTTGGATCTCAATACAATGTTCTCCCCCTCTCTCATGGAGATCTATTCGATGTAATCTTCTTTTTGCGGTTTGTTTGTTGAGACCGATGAATTGTGGGTTTATGTTCAAGTCTATCTATGAATAATATTTGAATCTTCTTTGAATTCTTTTATGTATGATTGGTTATCTTTGCAAGTCTCTTCGAATTATCAGTTTGGTTTGGCCTACTAGATTGGTTGTTCTTGCCATGGGAGAAGTGCTTAGCTTTGGGTTCGATCTTGCGGTGTCCTTTCCCAGTGACAGAAGGGGCAGCAAGGCACGTATTGTATCATTGCCATAGAGGATAACAAGATGGAGTTTTATCATATTGCATGAAACTATCCCTCTACATCATGTCATCTTGCTTAAGGTGTTACTCTGTTTTTAACTTAATACTCTAGATGCATGCTGGATAGCGGTCGATGAGTGGAGTAATAGTAGTAGATGCAGGCAGGAGTCGGTCTACTTGTCTCGGACGTGATGCCTATATACATGAGCATACCTAGATATTCTCATAACTATGCTCAATGCTGTCAATTGCTCAACAGTAATTTGTTCACCCACCGTAGAATACTTATGCTCTTGAGAGAAGCCACTAGTGAAACCTATGGCCCCCGGGTCTCTTTCTCATCATATTAATCTCCATCACTTTATTATGTCTTTGTTTTTACTTTGCTTTTACTATTTACTTTGCATCTCTATACCAAAAATACCAAAAATATTATTTATCATCTCTATCAGATCTCACTTTCGTAAGTGGACATGAAGGGATTGACAACCCCTAAACGCGTTGGTTGCGTTGGCTATTGTTTTTGTGTAGGTACGAGGGACTCGCGGTAGCCTCCTACTGGATTGATACCTTGGTTCTCAAAAATTGAGGAAAATACTTACACTACTTTGCTGCATCATCCTCTCCTCTTCGGGGAAATCCAACGCAGTGGTCAAGAGGTAGCAAGAAGAATTTCTAGCGCCGTTGCCGGGGAGTCTGCGCCAAAGTCAACATACCAAGTACCCATCACAATCCCTATCTCCTGCATTACATTATTTGCCATTTGCCTCTTGTTTTCCTCTCCCCCCCAATTCGCCCTTGCCTTTTTATTCGCCCTCTCTCTCTCTATCCTCCCTCTCTTTCTCTATTTGCCTCTTTTTGCCCGTTTGCCTTTTTGTTTGCTCGTGCGTTAGTTTGTTTTCTTGTCGTCATGGCTAGTCTCATATCTTCTCCGTTGTCTCCCGAGAATGAAGTTCTAAATTTTAAACAAAGGGAGGGAGAAAACCTAAAAGATGCTTGGTATAGAATTTGCAATGCTCAAAATAGATCTACCAGGAAGCAGTCTACTTCAGTTCTTCTCCGCAATTTTTATGTAGGTGCTAGTCCTTGGTATAGATATATCCTTGATACCATTACCGGAGGGAATTTCTTGGGTAGCCATACTTTTGATGCTATGTTAGATTTATTTGGCTCACCACCTCTTTTGGTTAATGGAACTATTTTACGTTGGAGCATGTTATGCAAAGACTTGAAATTATTGAAAATAAAGTTGCTACCATTGAATTAATTGAAAATCTACATAAAAAGATCCACAATCAAATTACCCAATATGGATCTAAGGTAAAAATGACTTTGAAAAATATTAAGGAAAAGGAACCCATAGTTAATGAGAAAATAAATCTAGATTCCACTAGAATCGATAAACTTGAGGGTATCATTACGAACTTGGGAACCGCTTTTTCTTCCAGAAAGAGAACTCCAAGTCCTCCTACTAAAATTTCCAAGCTTATGTATGTTCCTAAAAACAAGGGTGAATCATCTAGTAAGGAAACTGCGGATCTTAAATCTATAAGTATTCATCCCAATCTTTTTGCTATCATTAAGGAACCAATTGCTACAAATGAATTTTTCGATTTTGTGCCTAAGAGTTTGATAATCACTAGAAGGAAAGAAATTACTAAAGGAGATAGATGCCTCGTTGAAGAATTACCTACCAAAGATGGCAATACCTAGATCTATTCTTGCTTGTTACGCCTAGCTAGGGGCGTTAAACGATAGCGCTTGTTGGGAGGCAACCCAATTTTATTTTTATTCCTTGCTTTTTGCTCTTGTTTAGTAATAAATAAATTATTTAGCGTCTGTTTTGGTTGTGTATTTTGTGTTTAATTAGTGTTTGTGCCGAGTAGAACCGTTGGGAAGACTTGGGGAAAGTCTTGTTGACCTTGCTGTAAAAAACAGAAACTTTAGCGCTCACGAGAACTGCTGTCATTTTTATTTGGAGAGTGCTATTTAGTTAGTTCTTTTTGCAGATGATTAATAGATAAATTCCTCACATCCAGAAATTTCTTTTAGAATTTTTGGGGTTCCATAAAAAGAGAAGGCCCAAAAAATGAGAGAAAAGGAGAGAAGGGACAATGTTACTATCCTTTTACCACACGTGTGCTTCAAAGTAGCACCATGATCTTCATGATAGAGAGTCTCTCATTATCTCACTTTCATATACTAGTGGGAATTTTTCATTATAGAACTTGGCTTGTATATTCCAATGATGGGCTTCCTCAAAATGCCCTAGGTCTTCGTGAGCAAGCGAGTTGGATGCACACCCACTTAGTTTCTTTTATTGAGCTTTCATATACTTATAGCTCCAGTGCATCCATTGCATGGCAATCCCTACTCACTCACATTGATATCTATTGATGGGCATCTCCATAGCTCGTTGATACGCCTAGTTGATGTGAGACTATCTTCCCCTCTTTTTGTCTTCTCCACAACCACCATTATATTCCACATATAGTGCTATATCCATGGCTCACGCTCATGCTTTTGATTGTTCCATGCTATATTATATTCTGTTTTGGACATTATTGGGCTTTATTTTACACTTTTATATTATTTTTGGGACTAACCTATTAACCGGAGGCCCAGCCCAGAATTGCTGTTTTTTTTCCTATTTTAGGGTTTCATAGAAAAAGAATATCAAACGGAGTCCCAACGGAATGAAACCTTCGAGAACATGATTTTCGGAACGAACATGATCCAGAGGACTTGGACCCTACGTCAAGCAATCAACGAGGAAGGCACGAGGTAGGGGGCGCGCCTACCCCCCCCCCCCCCTGAGGCGCGCCCTCCACCTTCATGGGCCCCTATTGCTCCACCGACGTACTCCTTCCTCCTATATATACCTACGTACCCCCAAACTACCAGATACGGAGCCAAAACCCTAATTCCACCGCCGTAACTTTCTGTATCCACGAGATCCCATCTTGGGTCCTTTTCCGGAGCTCCGCCGAAGGGGGCGTCGATCACGAAGAGCTTCTACATCAACACCATAGCTCCTCCGATGAAGTGTGAGTATTTTACTTCAGACCTACGGGTCCATAGTTATTATCTAGATGGCTTCTTCTCTCTTTTTGGATCTCAATACAAAGTTCTCCCCCTCTCTTGTGGAGATCTATTCGATGTAATCTTCTTTTGCGGTGTGTTTGTTGAGACCGATGAATTGTGGGTTTATGATCAAGTTTATCTACGAACAATATTTGAATCTTCTCTGAATTCTTTTATGTATGATTGGTTATCTTTGCATGTCTCTTCGAATTATCAGTTTGGTTTGGCCTACTAGATTGATCTTTCTTGCAATGGGAGAAGTGCTTAGCTTTGGGTTCAATCTTGCAGTGTCATTTCCCAGTGACAGTAGGGGCAGCAAGGCACGTATTGTATTGTTTCCATCGAGGACAACAAGATGGGGTTTACATCATATTGCATGAGTTTATCCCTCTACATCATGTCATCTTGCTTAAAGCGTTACTTTGTTCTCTTGAACTTAATACTCTAGATGTATGCTGGATAGCGGTCGATGTGTGGAGTAATAGTAGTAGATGCAGGCAGGAGTCGGTCTACTTGTCTCGGACGTGATACCTATATACATGATCATACCTAGATATTCTCATAACTATGCTCAATTTTGTCAATTGCTCAACAGTAATTTGTTCACCCACCTTAAATACTTATGCTCTTGAGAGAAGCCACTAGTGAAACCTATGGCCCCCGGGTCTATCTTCCATCATATTAATCTTGCAATACTTAGTTATTTCCTTTGCCATTTATTTTACAGTGCATCTTTTATTTCTCTTTATCATAAAAATACCAAAAATATTATCCTATCAGATCTCACTCTCGTAAGTGACCGTGTAGGGATTGACAACCCCTTATCGCATTAGTTACGAGGATTTATTTGTTTGTGTAGGTATGAGGGACTTGTGTGCGGCCTCCTACTGGATTGATACCTTGGTTCTCAAAAACTGAGGGAAATACTTATGCTACTTTGCTGCATCACCCTTTCCTCTTCAAGGGAAAACCAACACAAGTGCTCAAGAGGTAACAGCCACCGTGATCGAACACTCTTGGAAGTAGTGTCGTAGCTTCTGGGATGCCATGAAGACCGCGTATGCTATATTTTGGTGATGAGGGTATCGGGATTTGCATGGTGCGACGACGGTGGATACGTAGTATACCGGTTTCTGAAGTGGGAACTTGTGTCCGTCCTCCTTGCGCTCAATGATGAGCACTGTGCTCACCACCTGGTGTGTTGCAGAGATGTATAATAACACCGGTTCGCCGATGTTTGGTGCGTCCAGGATTGGGTTGCTCGCTAAAAGAGCCTTTATTTCCTCCAGTCCGGCCATTGCCGCTTTCGTCCACTTGAAGTGGTCGGTACGTCGCAGAAGGCAATAAAGTGGCAATGCTTTTTCTCCTAGTCTGGAGATAAAGCGGCTTAAAGCTGCCATGCATCCGGTTAGTTTTTGGACTTGTTTAAGATCTATTGGTGTAGCCAACTATGACAAAGCTCGGATTTTGGCCAGATTTGCCTCAGTTCCTCTATTGGAAACGATGAAGCCCAGCAGCTTTCCAGTGGGAACGTCGAAAACACACTTTTCTGGATTGAGCTTGATGTCATATGTCCGGAGGTTGTCGAATGTGAGACGCAGGTCGTCTATTAATGACTCGACGTGCTTAGTCTTGATGATGACGTCATCCACATATGCTTCCACTGTCTAGTCGATTTGTTTCTCCGGGCATATTTGAATCATGTGTTGGTAGGTGGCGCCGGCGTTTTTAAGCCCAATGGGCATAATGTTGAAGCAGAAAGGCCCATATGGGGTGATGAATGTTGTTGCGGCTTGATCGGATTCCTTCATTTTAATTTGATGGAATTCATAGTATGCGTCGAGGAAACACAGTGAGTCGTATCCTGCAGTATCATCAATAATCTGATCAATGCGGGGGAGGGGGAAGAGATCCTTAGGGCAGGCCTTATTGAGGTCTTTGAAATCGACGCACATGCGCCAGGATTTGTCCTTCTTTGGTACCATCACCAGGTTTGCTAGCCAGTCCGGATGTTTTATTTCTCTGATGAATCTGGCCTCGATTAACTTGGCTAGCTCCTCCCCCATAGCTTGTCGCTTAGGTTAGGAAAAGCGCCGCAGTGTTTGCTTGACCAGCTTATATCCCTTCAATATATTGAGGTTGTGTTCGGCCAGCCTGCATGGGATTCCTGGCATATCAGAAGGGTGTCAGGTGAATATGTCCCAGTTCTCGCGCAGGAACGTTCATAGTGTGGCGTCAACCGTTGGGTCCAGTTGTGCCCCGATGGAAGCTGTCTTCTTGGGGTCCATCGGGTGGACTTGAAATTTTACTATTTCGTCTGCTGGTTTGAAGGAGGTGGATTTGGGATGTATATCAAGGATTACATCGTCCCTATCCACTGTAGAGCGTAGTGTGGTTAACTCTTCGGCCGCGAGGGCCTCAGATAGTGCCTCGAGGGCTAGGGATGTTGTTTTGTTTTCAGCGCGGAGGGCTATGTCCGGATCACTAGCAAGAGTGATAATACCGTTGGGCCTGGGCATCTTGAGCTTCATATACCCGTAATGAGGTATAGCTTGAAAGCGTGTGAATGCATCTTGCCCCAACAGGGCATGATATCCACTGTTGAAAGGGGCCACTTGGAAGGTTATCTCTTCGGGCCGATAGTTCTTCAGCGTACCGAATACCACGTCGAGTGTAATTTTCCCCGCGCATCGTGCCTCCCGGCTGGGAATGATCCCTCGGAAGGTTGTATTACTATGCTCGATGCGGCTCCTATCTATTTCCATTTTATTCAGTGTGTCCTCGTAGATGAGGTTCAGTCCGCTGCCGCCGTCCATGAGCACTTTAGTGAGCCGAAAGCCATCCACAATTGGGTTGAGGACCAAGGCAGTTGGTGCCCGGACTGACTGGATTTTTGGTTCATCACTGGCATTGAAAGTTATGGTCGTGTTGTTCCAGGGATTTATTGTTGCGACTTGGCAGACTTCGGCGAGGTCGCAGAGTGCCCTCTTGCGCCGATTGTTTGAAGCAAAAGTCTCGAAGACTGTCAATACTCTAGGGTCGTCCTCTTTCGGGGGGAGTTGCTTCGCGGTGTTTTTGGTGAGGATATCCTCGCTGCTCTTGGCTACTTGCCGGAGTATCCAACATGCTCTAAGGTTGTGGGTTGGTACGGTACCCGGTGTCGTGTGTATTTTGCACGGCCTATCGAGCCATCCCTCCAGAACGGTTCTGCGTCCCGTAATGGGTTTAGTTTTCTTTACTATGGGTTCGGGTGCCCCGCGAGGGTGCATCTGTTTTGCTTGCCCGAGGGGTTGGGTGGAGACCGGTGGCTCCCAGCGAGCTGTCTGGGTTTTCCAGGCGCTTTCCATTGTGCAGTACTTCTGTACTATAGTTTCCAAGTCCTCAAAGTGTAATACGCGACGGCG
Source organism: Triticum monococcum (assembly GCA_034509565.1). NCBI lineage: Eukaryota > Viridiplantae > Streptophyta > Magnoliopsida > Poales > Poaceae > Triticum > Triticum monococcum. The sequence goes on along the minus strand of CM067845.1, from coordinate 354,350,329 downwards.
GTTGATGGCATTGAGGATTCCTTCGTCTGTGCAATTATTGCATAATACTGAGATCGCATCCTCGTCGCGGCAATCTTTAATCTTGTCTTTGACAAGGAGGAACCTGGCCCAAAAGTGATGGACTGTTTCCTGAGACTGTTGTCGTATGCACGTGAGGTCGCATATATCTGGATGACCGGAATTTCTTGTTAAATATTGCATGTGGTGGGTGGGTGGCTTTAAATCCGAATCCTGACCCAATTTGGAGTCCGGAGTTTGAAAAGCCTCCGAGCTTATTAGTTCGGGTTTCAGGATGCCCAATGATTTTCCGGGCCCCACGCTCGATTTCGGATTCGGAGGGCTCAGAGTGTCGTTCTGCAAACAAGTATCCAGATCTATGAGCTCGGAAATCCGAACACTGCTCGTCTTCAACATAGAGGGAGAGTTGTGGTTTTGCCCCTCTACGACCGCTATCTGATGGGTGATCGGCGGAGATTTGATTTCTCTCTGATCGGGTTTAAGCCAATCTGATCATAGTCTATAGCGACCCCCATGGCGGCGATGCGACCCAGGAGTTCGTTTAAAGACGAAAACTCCGCTGGATCCATCCGTTTGGAGTATTCGGAGTCAATACAGATGCGATTTTCGATGACCTGAGAAGTCATCTTCGGCTTAACAGCCGAATGGTAGATCATGGTAAAGTCACCTAATCGAAGGGTTTGGCCTAAGGCCAGGGCTCCTCCGGAGGTGATGCTGTCCTTGATGACAAGCGAGCCATTGGTCCTGTCTTCGACGTCACGGCATAACTCTCAATGAAAGCACCAATGTCAGTGTCAAAACCGGCGGATCTCGGGTAGGGGGTCCCAAACTATTTGTCTAAGATCGATGGTAACAGGAGACAGGGGACGCGATGTTTTACCCAGGTTCGGGCCATCTTGATGGAGGTAATACCCTATGTCCTGCTTGATTGATCTTGATGAGTATGAGGATTCAAGAGTTGATCTACCACGAGATCGTTGTGGCTAAACCCTAGAAGTCTAGCCTATATGACTGTCATCGCCTCTACGGACTAAACCCTCCGGTTTATATATACACCAGAGGGGCCTATGGTTGTACAGAGTCGCTTACAAAGAAAGGAATTAATACATCCTGACGCCTAGCTTGCCTTCCACGCAAATGAGAGTCCCATGCAGACACGGGAGGAAGTCTTCTATCTTGTATCTTCATGACCCAATAGTCCGGCACATGTCCCACAGGCCGGATGCCCGAGGACCCCTTAATCCAGGACTCCCTCAGTAGGGAACGCCCCACCTTTGGGGACGAAACGATATCCATTGCCTCTTATTAGTTTCAAAAAAATTCTCGTGTCAACATAGAACAACAGGAGTGTTGTGTTATTTTTTGTGATTTTTCGGGGTTCGTTTGGACATTTTTATGCATTAAGTGAGTTTTCAATGCACTTGCGTGCATGATTCAAATTTGAGCTACATGCACATGCTCCAGTGCATATAAATTGGTTGAAAAATCAAATCTTTGTCCTTGGGTGCATGCTTAGGTCCCATGCAAGGAATGGGAATGAATTTCAAACACAAGGTACCGTTGATTGCCGGCAAAACATTGAGATGTCTGGTTTTTAAATTCTAGTAAATCCAAAACTCGTCTGAAATTCATGAAACTTAGCATGCTATCATGGAGCGGCATCAACATACCGTGGTAAAGTTTTTGTCCCATTTGGGGCAGGTTCGGGTATATGCTTCTCACAAACCAGAGCTTCTCACAACAAGGATGATGGTTTCGGTAGGGAACGCCCCACCTTTGGGAACGAAATGATATCCAATGCCTCTTATTGCTTTCAAAAAAATTCTCGTGTCAACACAAAACAACAGGAGTGTTGTGTTATTTTTTGTGATTTTTCGGGGTTCGTTTGGACATTTTTATGCATTAAAAGAGTTTTCAATGCATTTATGTGCGTAATTCAAATTTGAACTACATGCACATGCTCCGGTGCATATAAGTTGGTTGAAAAATCAAATATTTTGTCCTTGGGTGCATGCTTAGGTCCCATGCATGAAATGGGAATGAATTTCAAACACCAGGCACCGTTGATGGCCGGCAAAACATTGAGATGCCTGGTTTTTAAATTCTAGTAAATCCAAAACTCGTGTGAAATTCATGAAACTTGGCTTGCTATCATGGAGCGGCATCAACAAGTCGTGGTAAATTTTTGTCCCATTTGGGGCAGGTTTGGGTATATGCTTCTCACAAACCAGAGCTTCTCACAACAAGCATGATGGTTTCCGTAGGGAACGCCCCACCTTTGGGGACGAAACGATATCCATTGCCTCTTATTGCTTTCAAAAAATTTCTCGTGTTAACATAGAACAATAGGAGTGTTGTGTTATTTTTTGTGATTTTTCAGGGTTCGTTTGGACATTTTTATGCATTAAGTGAGTTTTCAATGCATTTATGTGCATAATTCAAATTTTAATTTACATGCACATGCTCCGGTGCATATAAATTGGTTGAAAAATCAAATATTTTGTCCTTGGGTGCATGCTTAGGTCCCATGCATGAAATGGGAATGAATTTCAAACACCGGGTATCGTTGATTGCCCGCAAAACATTGAGATGCCTCGTTTTTAAATTCTAGTAAATCCAAAACTCGTCTGAAATTCATGAAACTTGGCATGCTATCATGGAGCGGCATCAACATGCCGTGGTAAATTTTTTGTCCCATTTGGGGCAGGTTTGGGTATATGTTTCTCACAAACCAAAGCTTCTCACAGCAAGCATGATGGTTTCAGTAGGGAACGCCCCACCTTTGGGGACGAAACGATATCCATTGCCTCTTATTGCTTTCAAAAAATTTCTCATGTCAACATAGAACAACAGGAGTGTTGTGTTATTTTTTGTGATTTTTGGTGTTCGTTTGGACATTTTTATGCATTAACTGAGTTTTCAATGCATTTATGTGCATAATTCAAATTTGAACTACATGCACATGCTCCGGTGCATATAAATTGATTGAAAAATCAAATCTTTGTTCCTGGGTGCATGCTTAGGTCCCATGCAAGAAATGGGAATGAATTTCAAACAACAGGGCACCGTTGGTTGCCGGCAAAACATTGAGATGCCTGGTTTTTAAATTCTAGTAAATCCAAAACTCGTTTGAAATTCATGAAAGTTGGCATGCTATCATGGAGCGGCATCAACATGTCGTGGTAATTTTTTTGTCCCATTTGGGGAAGGTTTGGGTATACGCTTCTCACAAACCAGAGCTTCTCATAACAAGCATGATGGTTTCGATAGGGAACACCCTACCTTTGGGGACGAAATGATATCCATTGACTATTATTGCTTTCAAAATGTTTCTCGTGTCAACATAGAACAACCGGAGTGTTGTGTTATTTTTCATGACATTTCGGGGTTTGTTTGGACATTTTTATGCATTAAGTGAGTTTTCAATGCATTTATGTGCATAATTCAAATTTGAACTACATGCACATGCTTCGGTGCATATAAATTGGTTGAAAAATCAAATCTTCTGTCCTTGGGTGCATGCTCAGGTCCCATGCAAGAAATGGGAATGAATGTCAAACACCCTGCCACCGTCACTCGGCCACAAACATTGAGATGCCTGGTTTTTAAATTCTAGTAAATCCAAAACTCGTCTGAAATTCATGAAACTTGGCATGCTATCATGGAGCGGCATCAACATGCCATGGTAAATGTTTTGTCCCAGTTGGGGCAGGTTTGGATATATGCTTCTCACAATCCAGAGCTTCTCACAACAAGCATGATGGTTTTAGATAGAACACCGGTATGCAAAGTGAGAGCAGGATTTGTGCATCTCTTGAACACTAATGGTTCTTTTGGATGACCCGTGTGAACCACTTACAAACAATTTGGTGTGATTTGCATCTGTTATATTGCGTATGTTGCCATTTGTCAAACTACAAAGATTGACATTTGTTGATCTATTAAAATTGCCATTTGCCAACCTTGTAACACTGTGATTTGTCAAAATATGAAGCTAAAAATCACTAGCAGTATCTAATTTTTGCAACTAAAATTCAGTAATTAAGCATAGATGAAGGTAAGGAGGCGTGTTCAGCCAGGCGTGCAGTGGGCGGCGCAGTACTATTCCATTTGACAGCGGGCAGTGTAGTTCCCGATATGGCTTTAATGCAGACGAGGGAGAGGGTAGATGTTCCCGAAATGTTGAACGGCCAATGATGCATCCTCCTTCAATTAGCATCGTGTGAATGCATGAGGGAAGTAATCGAAGGACCGGGAAAAGAGAGGCAGCACGATGTGAATGCAACACAGTTTGCAGTCATATAAAGGCGCCCCTCCATTCCAATGCATCTACCACATCGTACGCACCTAAGCATTTGCCTAAGCACCTACACTAATAAGCGCAAAAGTGCCCACTCCAGGCCCATGGCGGTGATGCGTGCGAGTAGCCAGCGGTTGTGCCAGATGGTCCACGATGCCAGCCTGCGGCATGGCACCGTGGATCGTCTCCATACAGTGTTGGCGACCGGCTGGTGGATGGCCGCCGTCGACGCGAGCTACGACTCTCAGTTGGACCAGATGATCGTTCGCACTACCAACAGGTTCGCCATCATCAAGATGCTCATAGACAACATCGCCGTACTCCTACAGCCTGCGTGCCTGGTGTCGGTGTCAAAACCGGCAGATCTCGGGCAGGGGGTCCCGAACTGTGCGTCTAAGGCAGATGGTAACAGGAGGCAGGGGACACGATGTTTACCCAGGTTCGGACCCTCTTGATGGAGGTAATACCCTATGTCCTGCTTGATTGTTCTTGATGATATGAGTATTACAAGAGTTGATCTACCACGAGATCAGAGAGGCTAAACCCTAGAAGCTAGCCTATGGTATGATTGTATGTTGTCCTACGGACTAAAACCCTTCGGTTTATATAGACACCGGAGGGGGCTAGGGTTACACAAGGACGGTTACAAAGGAGGATATACATATCCGGATTGCCTAGCTTGCCTTCCACGCCAAGTAGAGTCCCATCCGGACACGGGACGAAGTCTTCAATCTTGTATCTTCATAGTCCAACAGTCCAGCCAAAGGATATAGTCTGGCTGTCCGGAGACCCCCTAATCCAGGACTCCCTCAGTAGCCCCTAAACCAGGCTTCAATGACGATGAGTCCGGCGCGCAGTGTTGTCTTCGGCATTGCAAGGCGGGTTCCTCCTTCGAATACACCACGGAAGAGTTCGAATACAAGGATGGTGTCTGACCCTGCAAAATAAGTTCCACATACCACCGTAGAGAGAATAATATTTCCACAAATCTAATCTGTTGACACGTTTTGACAGCATGGCATCACGCCATGGCCCGGTCATCATTTGAACTTTTTCTCTTTAACCAGCCCCGCACATGCGAGGCGATTTCCTTGACACGTCTCGTCAAAGCAGAGATCGTGTTCCCCTTATCACGGGATTCTCATCAATACAAACGTGGGTAACCTAACTGTGCATGTTGGTATGACTCCTAGATCTTAGGTAAGTCTCAAACGGCCACGAGGAGGACGCCTGATATTCACCCCCTTTATAAAGGGACAAGGCTTTTTTCTGTTTTCCCTCCCGCACTCAATCGAATCCTTCCCCCGCCTCAAGTTCTAACACCCAAAGCTCAGGTCAGGTGCTTCGGACCTTCAATCATGTCCGGATCCAGCCTTCAAGGTCGGTGGATCCCTTCCTCCATCACGGAGGAGGACATCAAGAAGTTGAGGGAGGCCAGATACCTGCCGCCGAAATTTCGCATAGGCTGCCCGCCCGAGGGCAGGTCGTCCCTACTCCCGAACCCAAGGAGAGCATTGTGTTCATCTCCCACTTCCTCCGAGGACTAGGCCTCGCTCTGGATCCCTTTGTTAGGGGTCTTATGTTCTATTACGGGCTGGATTTTCATGATCTAGCCCCGGATTTGAAAGTGCGTTATATCGACTAGAGGGGGGGTGAATAGGCGATTTTTGTGAAAGTCTTCAAAACGTGGAAGTTATGAAGACAAACAGTAGAGATATGCCTATTACTATGCAGCGGAAGGTAGACTACACTAGGCAAGCCATGGTCAAGTATTCAATAGAGTGAAATCACAGTGACAAATAGCTGCAGTGTAATAAGGATCAGGTAGGAAGATATTATGAAGCCAAACAGAACACACAGTCACTCAGTGAAGACAAAAGATAGAGCGGACATGCAATGACTTCACAACGAGTAACAGTAAGTAAAGGGAAGTGAATATGAAACCAGTGACTCGTTGAAGACAATGATTTGTTGGACCAGTTCCAGTTGTTGTGACAACTGTACGTCTGGTTGGAGCGGCTAGGTATTTAAACCTTAGGACACACAGTCCCGGACACCCAGTCCTGAACACGCAGCTCAAGACACCCAGTCCTCACCGTATTCTCCTTGAGCTAAGGTCACACAGACCTCGCCCAATCACTCTGGTAAGTCTTCAAGGTAGACTCCCAAACCTTCACAGACTTCGTTCACCGGCAATCCACAATGTCTCTTGGATGCTCAGAACGCGACGCCTAACCAGCTGGAGGATGCACAGTCCTCAAGTGTAATAAGTCTTCAGATCACTCAGACAAGAAGACTTAAGTGATGCCCAATTACTCTGGCTCTGGGTGGTTAGGGCTTTTCTCCTTGCTAGGGATTTTCTCTCAAAGGCTTCGAGGTGGGTTGCTCTCAAACGACAAAAGCCGTGCACTGAAATCTGAGCAGCCAATCGTTTATGGTTGTAGGGGTGGACTATTTATAGCCACTTGGCAACCCGACCTGATTTGTCCGAAATGACCCTGGGTCACTAAGGAACTGACACGTGTATCAATGGTCGAATTTCGAACTCACACGGCAACTTTACTTAGGCTACAAGTAAAGCTGATTTGTCTGACTCTGGACAAGATTTTCTCTCATTGTCTTCACTCGAAGACATAGGATTTGAATTAGGCATCACTTCAGTCATCCTGACTTGTTCTCTTGGACCCCACTTAACAGTACGGTGGTTCCTATGACACAACATGAATGAAGTAAAACTACGAAGGATCTAAGTCTTCGAGTTCCATAAGCTTCATAGGGAGTCTTCACATGTCATTGTCTTCAACATGAATATCTTCATAAACCACCATTGTCTTCAATGTCTTCGTACATTTTTAGGGGTCATCTCTGGTAGCTAAACCGTATCAATGAGGGACTTCTACCTGTGTTATCCTGCAATTCTCACAAACACATTAGTCCCTCAACTAGGTTTGTCGTCAATACTCCAAAACCAACTAGGGGTGGCACTAGATGCACTTACAATCTCCCCCTTTTTGGTGATTGATGACAAACTAGTTGAAGTTTTCAACGGGGAATATAATTTGTGAAATTGTAAAGGAATTGTCTTCATAAGCTGCAAGGGATCCCCCTGAAGATGTGCATATAAGTAATTTGCTTCTGGAACGCAAATGCACATGGCAGGTTGTACTTGTGGGAATCCACTTCAACTTATGATGACAATCCACCATGCATGTAAAGGTATATGAAGAGAATGACATGCATAATGAAAAATGGACGTCTGCGAAATGATATAAGTGCGGAAATTATCGTCGTACATGCGGAATTTATCTTCGCAAAAACATAGTGGCAGACAAGTAGCAGACGACCATCAAGTTTAAGTGTTACAACTCAAAGAACCAAATTTAGCAAAATGAGAGTTGTAAGCACGAAGCAAAATGTAGCAAAATATAAAGCACCCGCCCATATTATTGACCCGCTTGAATACTAAAAACATCATATGCTTCTCCCCCTTTTGTCAGTGATGACCAAAAAGGTTTGAAGACATAGAGTTTTCTACGCGTTCCCAGGCGCAGCAGGGTCGGTGGAGGCGTTTGGTGGTGCTGAAGAGCTTGGTGCAGGATCAACGTGCGCTGAAGAAGGTGGTGGTGATGTAGCGTCGTCTTCTTCCTCAATGATTCTCCCAGTCACGGTGGCAGCAGAGGAAGAGAACTCTGAATCTTCAAGGGACGGAGTTCCGCGCAGCACAGCTCTTCTAGGGGGTGTGGAGTCAAACTTGAATCTCTCGCTGAAGCCATCCACTTGAAGTTCAGCTTCAGTGCACATCATGGTGAGGCCTTTCCAAGTGCGGCGACAGGTTTCATGTGCGACGAATGCATTCTTGGTGGCCAGATTTCTGATGCGATTGACGTCTTGCATGATACTTCTCATCTGCCTTTCGAGCCAGTCGTGATGCCTATCTTGCTTTTGGTGAAGAGCCACAAGAAGTTCTCGGTCATTGAGTGTACGAGCACGTTTCTTGGGTCTTTGTGCAGTTGTGCTGTCAGTGGCTTCAGTTGATGCAGGGGCACGCGTGGTGCCAGCCATTGGATACACTCTTGAGATGGCTTCAACACCTTCATCATTCTGAGTGAAGCTCTGGTGTTCTGCATTCTGAAGACTTAATGGTTGCTTGGCAGGCTCGGGATATATAGCTTCAGTAGAGGTGTCCACATCGGGTAAGAAGATTCTATGGTTGCGGGCAGAGGGCTGATAGGAGATAGCAGAGTGTAGCTTGATTAGCCTCATAACCCAAGGAGCATAAATCTTCAAACCAAAGAGATCTGAGCCAGACGCTGCAAGTTGGCGTATAAAGAGATCCTGTGGATTGAAGCATTTTCCATGCAGGATACAGAAGATGAGAGTCTTCATGGCACCTTCAACCTTGGCATATGGAGAGTGCCCCTTAATGGGCCAGAGAGTCCGCCTGACGATGTGATACATAGTTCTGGGCAGGTACTCTAAGTCTTCAACGAAGAACTCAGTTGGATAAGGTGCATCAAGAGGCAAAGGCTTCATCATTGAGAGCATATGACTCATATTTGGCTCAGGTCGCTGGAATATGCTCTCAATAGCTTCAGCATGGAGTTGGCAGCCTTCTTCGAAGAGTTCACCAGGAGTGGGTAGGCCGGTAAGCTAAATGATATCGAATGCATTGGCTTCATGATGGATATTGCCGGTCATCCACTCCAGGACCCAAGTCTTCGGATCTCTGTTGTAGCCTTTGATATGCAGTGTGGCATAGAACTGGAGCAGAAGCTCTTCATTCCAGTGTTCTTCATCGGTGATAAACAGCAGCAGACCCACTTGCTTGAAGCAATCCAGTGCTTCTTCCAGACCAGGCAGACCAGCAACAGCTTCAACCTCAAGGCGCTGGTGAGGAAAGATACGGCCTTGGTTGTATAGGATGCATGAATAGTAGCTGCGCTGTGGGTAGCTCCAGAACCTATCTGATACAATCCGTTCCCTTGAATAAGGGTTCTTGGAGCTATTGAAGAATGTGTTATCTGCCCTGAAGCTATTGACATTAAAGGAGCCAGGAGCTGATGCAGGACCTGGGAACCTTGGCAGTCGTGGGATCGGCTTCTGGACCTGGGGCCTGTGCGCAACATGATAGTTGAACTGTGGACCGGCAGCAGACTCAGGCACAGAAGGTTCAGATGTAGTAGCTTTAGTGTCTCTTGAAGCTGTTGGTTGGTCGGGCTCCACAATTGCTTCAGTGTTGGTTGTGGCAGCCGCAATGTTTTCAGCCTCAACACGTGTAGTGAGAGGGACGGATTCAGGTACGTTCTCCTTGAGAACTTCTTCTTGTTGGTTCGGGGGAGACGGAGCTTGAGGTTCTTCTTCATGCTCTTCGACTGATGCAGCCGGAATGTCGTCAGCAGCCTGAGCCCTTGGCCCTTTGCGAAGCCTACGGAATGTAGGCGACGCTGGTGGAGTTGCAGTGGGCTGGGGCTCATTCTCTTCCTCATGTGGGCGATCTGCCCACGATGCATCTTGTGTGATTGGTGTCAATGGACGACCAATGCTGATCATTTCGCTTGTCTCAAGCTGAGGAAGGGCTGCATCACCTTGTACATTGTCTTGGAGACCAATGTCTTTAGCAGCGTTGGGGTCCGCTGCTGGAATGTCTTCAGCGTGCAGAGCCTCTGCGAAAGCAGGCTCATGCACAGTCAACTGACGATCTTCGTCAGGATAGCGGATGGAGAGGGGTTCGACGATCAAGGGCTCTGTGGGAGCAGCCCGAGATTTCTTGGTCTTGCGCTTCTTGATGGTGGGGTCAGAAGGAGAGGCTTCAGGGTGTTTCCTCTTCCTTGCTTCAGCTTCGGCTGTCCGTGTCTTCTTGAGCTCTGAAGCGGTTGACCGGTGCTTTGGCTTCGAGCCAGTCTTAGCAGTGGGGAAGACAATCGGAACAGCTTCTTGCCTTGGTGCCTCTTGTTCAGCCACAGCGGGCTTCTTATTTTTCTTCGCGGCCATCTTGGGGTCGATGTCGGGACGCCCAAGTGCCTTGCGCTTCTCGGCCTCATTGTAGGCCTGCACACAGCGATCAGCCAAAGTCTTCATGCGCTCCCGCGAACCTTGAGCTTCGGCACGTTTCTTCAGAAAGTTTTCCTTCAACTCGTACAACATGATCTTGAAGTCCTTGACTTCTTGGACGCTGAGCTTGGCCATATTTTGCTTGAACTGAGCCTTTTCAAAATCAATCTTCTGCTTCAGTTCAACAATGCGCTGGGCAATTGCAACTTCTGAAGCAATAGCGCCTTGGAAGGCGACGCTGAGGCCAATGGGCAGCTGCAGATCATCGAAGCTGATATTGGGTGTATCAAACCACTCATCGATGAAGTTGTGGAGGATTGCTGCATCAAACAGAGGCAGATTGTTGAAGATTTCAGCCTCCTCCTTGCTCTTGATGAGCTGCTCAAGAGCGTCATCGCCAAGATCTTCGTCACTGGACAGATCAATGGTCTCGCTGCGCAGAATGGCAGCAGCTGTGAGCTCTTTGCCTGTGTATGGCTGAGGCTTCTTGGCTTCTTAGGGCTTGGAGACTTGTGATAAGTCTTCAGACTGCACACTGGCTTCAGGAGGTGCAGTTGCCAATGGCTTCGCTCTGGAGATTTTGGGAGAAGCGGCTGGCTTTGAAGCTTTTGGCTTCTTCGTCTGCTCCGGCTTTGGTGCAGCAGGAGAGTCATCAGAATCAGTGTCTGCTGGAGGGTCGTTCACGGTAGTCCCTTGGACTAGAATGCGAGTGATGAGGCCTTCGAGATTGGCATACGGCCCGATGATATTGGGATTGGCGTCACGTGTGCCATCCGCCCTTGGTTTAGAGGGACCAGGGTTGAAGTCCAGCCCCAACTCCTTCTTGTTTTGCTTCGCAGAGTTCTGAGCAAATTGGAAGTTGCGCTTGAAGAGAGTGTCATCGCGACACCAGAGAAGTGATGACGGATGTGCTTCAGCTGGCTGTGGTCCTCTAACCATGCATGGAAAGAAGCCTTGAGCAATGGCTTCGTCTCTGGACCGGGGTACGAGATTTTTGTACAATACGTCTCCCCACGGTCTCTTGATGGCGCACTTTTCTGCATATTCCTTAGTGACGAAGCAGTATTGGAACCACTGCTCTGCCCAATATCTTCGAATCCATTGGATTCGTGTCTTGCGCTGACCATAGCTCTCTTCAGGATCAGTTTTGTACATTTCTGCCAAGTCATCAGGCAGATCTTTAGACGTTTCTCCACGTCTCTGTCTGCCTCCCTTCCTTGCTGGTTTTTCTGCTGCCATGAAGCTTAACTTGGAGGGCTTCAAAGTGTTCAAAGGCTTCAAAGGCTTCCTTTTGCTTGACCAACAAGAACTGGCTTCAGGAGAATTGATGTGACGCTGTAAGAACTCTGCAAATGAATGAAGACTATGAGAACCAAAAGATTCTCCCACGGACATGTACCTGTGACAGCATTAAGGTGCGAGGGAAGGGGAAGAGGTCATATGCATTCTCAGAAGATTTTGAAGATAAATCAGTTTAGAAGATATTGACCTCATCATGCGAAGACATTCACTTTATAGAAAAGAAGTTGGTTCCAGATTTGTACAAATCCATAGATCAGTACAAGTGAGGAATCTAACTACTTCATGAAAAACAAGTGAATATACCAGGCAGGTTATGAGATGCAGATTGAGAGAGATGTAACTTGTGTGAATAGAAACTTCTTATGGCAGAAAGTGACCGAACTATAGGATCAAAAGAGGCTGTAAAAAGAGGTTTTATTTACCCCACTTGGAACTGCTAGACGAAGTGGGAGTTGAGGCCGAGAAGTTCGATCCTCCGTGCCCTAACTTGGCGACGGAAGACACCTGCGGCGACGGCGGAGAGAGCGAGGTCCGCTGTCGGCGTGAAAACGGCGTCGGAGAGGTTGCGGCAGTGAAGCGCTTCGTCGCCGGCGTCGTCGAGAGCTAGCGGTGGCGCTAGGGTTCGTGCGAAGGTGGAAGAAGAGATAATGACCGCAGTGAATCATGTATTTATAGGGATAGAGGCGGCACTGCGCTATTACTCAGGTGCCCCTGGCGATTCGCATCTGAACAGCACGTGGCCATCATGCGGTATTGTGGGGGCAGTTCCACATCCCACGTACGCCTTGATTGTCGGGTGTCGTTCCTGCTACTCCGGATTCCTTAAAAATGAATATGGTTTTAAAGTTTGTCTCTGTGTCTTCAGCTGACAAGGATGCAATGAAGACATTCGACGGTTTCAATAGAATGCATATGACTTGGAGAGATAGAGTTTGAGGTAGGAAGCATGGAGAGGTTAGGGTCCGATCACATTTACTTAGTTCAAAAGATTCGAACAAGAAAACATAGGTATAAGTGAATGTTGTAGAGGACAGAACACCAGTACATATATATATATAATCAACATAGTGAAGATAATCATGAAGACATGTTGAGATTGAAGCCAAACCAAATGTGAAGACATAGCAAATGTAACGCCATGAGTGAAACACTTCAAGCAGAAAATTTGGTGGTGGCGTTACCCACCGTATAGGAATTATTAGACACAGACACGGTGCACAATTATCGTGGCGCTCCGAAGTCAAATTCCATGTTAATGTATTCACACTTAGAATGTACGTCTTCATTGATTGAAGATATACGTTACTTCGTGTGTTGCGCATCTAAGTCATCAACATGCATAAGTGTTAGGATGTGTGCCTGATCACAGGACATTTGAGGATTCCAAGATATTTAGCTCACACCGTAACTTGCAAAATCTCTTCTCATCCAAGGGCTTGGTGAAGATATCTTCCAATTGCTCTTTAGTGTTGACGTGTATGATATCAATATCTTCCTTCGCAACATGATCTCTGAGAAAATGATGACGAATTTCAATGTGCTTTGTCTTCGAGTGCTGAACTGGGTTGTTGGCAATCTTGATGGCGCTTTCATTGTCGCAGTAAAGTGGCACTTGCTTCAGATGAATGCCATAATCCTTGAGGGTTTGCTTCATCCATAGAAGCTGAGCGCAGCAGGATCCAGCAGCAATGTATTCAGATTCAGCAGTGGAGAGAGATACACAGTTCTGCTTCTTTGAAGACCAACATACAAGTGATCGGCCCAGAAAGTGACATGTGCCTGATGTGGACTTCCGATCAACCTTGTCACCAGCGTAATCAGCATCCGAAAATCCAACCAGATCAAACTCTGAGCCCTTTGGATACCATAACCCTAGAGTTGGGGTGTGAGCCAAATATCGAGGAATTCGCTTCACAGCTAAGTGATGCGACTCCTTTGGTGCCGCTTGGAATCGAGCACACATGCAAACACTAAGCATAATATCTAGCCTAGATGCACATAAATAAAGCAAAGAACCAATCATGGAGCGGTATACCTTTTGATCGAACTCTTTACCATTGTCGTCAGGACCCAGATGATGCTTGGCTGGCATTGGTGTTGTGAAACCTTTGCAGTCTTGCATACCGAACTTCTTCAGGCAATCTTTGAGATACTTCTCTTGAGATATGAAGATGCCATTGCGTTGTTGCCGTATCTGAAGACCGAGGAATAATTTCAGCTCCCCATCATAGACATCTGATATTGCTCTTGCATCATATATCCGAACTCCTCACTGTACTTCTGATTGGTGCAGCCGAAGATAATGTCATCCACATATATTTGGCACACAAACAGTTCACCATCATATGTCTTCGTGAAGAGAGTGGGATCTAGGGAACCAGGTATGAAGCCTTTGCTCTTCAGGAAGTATTTGAGTGTATCATACCAGGCCCGAGGGGCTTGTTTGAGGCCATATAGTGCCTTATTGAGCTTGTAAACCATGTCAGGATGTTTTGGATCTTCAAACCCAGGTGGTTGTGCAACATACACTTCTTCTTCAATTTTGCCATTGAGAAAGGCACTCTTCACATCCATTTGATACAAAATTATGTTGTGATGATTTGCATAGGCCAGCAGTATACGGATGGCTTCAAGTCTGGCCACAGGAGCAAATGTTTCATCGAAGTCAATGCCTTCCACTTGAGTATATCCTTGAGCAACGAGACGAGCCTTGTTTCTGACGACTTGACCATGCTCATCTTGCTTGTTGCGGTATATCCATTTGGTGCCTATTATGTTATGCTTCCGTGGATCAGGACGCTTAACCAACTCCCATACATTGTTCAGCTCAAACTGTTGAAGCTCTTCTTGCATAGCTTGAATCCACTCAGGTTCCATAAAAGCTTCTTCAACTTTCTTGGGTTCTGTGATTGAAACGAATGCGAAGTGTCCGCGGAAATTTGCCAGTTGAGTTGCCCTTGAACGAGTCAGTGGACCAGGTGCATTGATGCTATCAATTATTCTGTCAATCTGCACTTCATTGGCAACACGAGGATGTATGGGTTGAAGACTTTGCTCTTGCTGATCTATGTTGTCATGGGGAGGAATGTCTTCAGGCTGAGCATTGTCTTCGTGTGGATCAGGTGCTGAGATGATAAGTTCTTCTTCAGGATGAGCTTCAGAAGGTATAATTTCTCCAGTTCCCATTAGCTTGATTGATTCACTGGCTGGAACTTCATCTAGCACATCTGGCAGTTGCTCTCTTTGTGACCCATTGGTCTCATCGAACCGCACATCCACTGTTTCAACCACTTTGTAGTGAAAGAGATTGAAGACTCTGTAGGAGTGCGAATCCTTTCCATATCCAAGCATAAAGCCCTCATGTGCTTTTGGAGCAAATTTTGAGGTGTGGTGAGGGTCCTTGATCCAGCATCTTGAGCCAAATACTCTGAAGTAACTAACATTTGGCTTCTTGCCAGTTAGAAGTTCATAAGATGTCTTGTTTAGAAGCTTGTGAAGATAGACACAGTTGATTGTATGGCATGCAGTGTCAATGGCTTCAGTCCAGAATTTTCTTGGAGTCTTGTACTCATCTAGCATTGTTCTGGCCATCTCAATGAGTGTTCTGTTCTTGCGTTCGACGATGCCATTCTGCTGTGGCGTGTACGGAGCTGAGAATTCATGACTGATGCCCAATGTATCAAGATATGTGTCAAGGCCAGTGTTCTTGAATTCAGTGCAATTGTCACTTCTGATGTGCTTTATCTTGGCGCCATAATTGTTCATAGCCCGATTTGCGAAGCGTCTGAAGGCATCCTGCACTTCAGTCTTGTAAAGGATTATGTGCACCCAAGTATATCTAGAGTAATCATCAACAATGACAAAGCCGTAGAGGCAAGCAGTAGTGGAAAAAGTTGAGTAGTGAGTGGGACCAAAGAGATCCATGTGAAGCAGTTCGAAGGGTCGAGTAGTGGTCATGATTGTCTTCGAAGGATGTTTTGCCCTTGTCATCTTCCCTGCTTCACAGGCACCGCATAAGTGATCTTTCTTGAACTTGACGCCCTCGATGCCTATGACATGCTTCTTCTTCGCAAGGGTGTGGAGGTTCCTCATGCCAGCATGCCCAAGCCTCCGGTGCCAAAGCCAGCATTCTGAAGCCTTTGCGAGAAGACATACTGCAAGCTGTGGCCCTGCTGAGAAATCTACCACGTACAGATCATCTTTCCGATACCCTTCAAACACTAGAGACTTGTCAGATTCCATTAGTACCAGGCAACGATATTTTCCAAAGATTACAATCATGTTCAAATCGCAAAGCATTGAGACAGACATTAAGTTGAAGCCAAGGGATTCAACAAACATGACTTTATCCATGTGTTGATCCTTTGAGATTGCAACTCTACCTAGACCCAATACCTTACTTTTACCAGTGTCAGCAAATGTGATGTGGCTCTTGTCAGATGGACGTAAGGTTGAGTCCATAAAGAGACTTCTTATGCCAGTCATGTGATTTGTACACCCACTGTCAATAATCCATTCTGAAGACTCTGAAGTCGCTGGTGTCGTACCCTACAGTGCAGTTAGGGGGATAGGCTTCACGAAGAGTATTGTGAAGCAAAAACATTTGACGAACCAGTGGGTTATGAAAACTTAGATCCAGGTTAGGACTAGTAGGGAGAGTAGCATGCGATTCGGGTACGAAATACATAGTGATGACATTCGGGCATTTGATCTTGCACCCCACAAGATTTTTAAGGTCCCCAGCAATAGCGTCAGAAGATTTTGGTTTTCTGCTGGAGACCTTTCCCTGCAAAAGAGAGTTAAGCTTTCTTAACCACCCACATCTTCAAGGGTGGCTTAGAAGCAATAAGTCTAAGTGCAGCATCTGAGAATTTTGGCTTTGGAGCCCTGGCAAACAGTCTAGCAGGCGGGCAATAGTACTCATAAGAATAGGCAGAATAGTTCTTGGTCATATGAGCATGACGGTTTGAAGAACCGCTCTCATATGCCTGAGCATGGTTTCCCAGCAAAACATTTGCGTTAGTGCGACTCAGGTGAGTCCTCTGCCTGTATGAAGCCTTTGGACCATATGAAGCCTTTGGTCTGAGGTTTGTCTTCTTCATGTGAGGTGTCATGAGGACATTCACAGGAAGATTCTCCAGACACATTTTTGGAACCCAGATCTTCTTCATAGGCGGTCCATTCCTGCAGTTAGTACCAATGTAACTGGCAAATACTTCACCATTCTGATTTTTAAACAGTTTATAGTTTGCATCAAAGGATTCATCAATGATAATAGGATCAGCACAAGTGAAGCCAGATAGATTGGATGGATCTGCTGAGGATTCCTTTGCAGCAACCCATGTGGTTTTGGGGTACTGCTCAGGTTTCCAGTAAGATCCATCTGCATTAATTTTCCTCACGAACCCAACACCCTCTTTCCTAGGGTTTCGGTTCAGAATCTGCTTCTTGAGGACATCACATAGTGTCTGATGTCCTTTGAGACTTTTGTACATCCCTGTTTCAAGCAATGTCTTCAACCTAGCATTCTCATCAGCAATAGCAGTGGTATCCTCAGTAGAGGGGTTAGTTACCACTTCAACAGTTGAAGATATTGCAACAGCAGTAGCAGTGGAACATTCAGCAACAGAAGTAGCATTATCACGCTTAATGCATTTAAGGCATGGTGGTTCAAATCCTTCCTGAGCAGAACTGATCTGTTCGGCTCGAAGTGACTCGTTTTCCTTTTGAAGATCTTCATGATCCGCTCTCAACTTCTCAAGATCTTGCTTCTTTTGAAGATAATCATAGGAAAGCTTTTCATGAGTAGTTGAGAGAGTCTCAAGACGATCTTTGAGTTCCTGATACTTAACATGAAGATTTTTTATGTCTTCAATTAAGGATTCAGAACGAGTCATTTCAGCACCCAACAGATCATCGCTTCTGTCTAACAGTTTTTGAATATGTTCCATGGCCTTTTGTTGTTCAGTTGCAATTTTAGCAAGTGTTTTGTAGCTGGGTTTTGAATCACAATCAGAGTCATCGTCACTGGATGTTTTATAGTGAGTAGTGCGTGTGTTTACCTTGGCACCACGTGCCATGAAGCAGTAGGTAGGAGTAGAGTCGTCCTTGTCATTTGCATCGGTGTTGGTGATGAATTCATTGTCTTCAGTGTTGAAGATGGACTTGGCGACGTAGGCTGTAGACAGACTCGCAATGCCAGAATCAGACTCCTCCTCAGACTCCACCTCTGCCTCCTCAGAAGCGGACTCCTCCTCTGAATCCATTTCCTTGCGAACAAACGCACGAGCCTTGCCAGTTGAGCTCTTCTTGTGTGATGAAGACTTTGAGGAAGACTTGGAAGAAGACGTTGAGTATTTCTTCTTCTTGTCATCGGAGTCATATTCCTTGCTCTTCTTCTTCTTTCTGCTCTCATTGTCCCACTGTGGACACTCAGAGATGAAGTGTCCAGTTTTCTTGCACTTGTGACATGTTTTCTTCTCGTAGTCATGAGCATATGCTTCATCATTCCTTGAGCTCGGAAATCTGAACACTGCTCGTCTTCAACATAGAGGGAGAGTTGTGGTTTTGCCTCTCTACGACCGCTATCTGATGGGTGATCGGCGGAGATTTGATTTCTCTCTGATCGGGTTTAAGCCAATCTGATCATAGTCTGTAGCGACCCCCATGGCGGCGATGCGACCCAGGAGTTTGTTTAAAGACGAAAACTCCGCTGGATCCATCCGTTTGGAGTATTCGGAGTCAATATAGATGTGATTTTCGATGACCTGAGAAGTCATCTTCGGCTTAACAGCCGAACGGTAGATCATGGTAAAGTCGCCTAATCGGAGGGTTTGGCCTAAGGCCAGGGCTCCTCCGGAGGTGATGCTGTCCTTGATGACAAGCGAGCCATTGGTCCTGTCTTCGACGTCACGGCATAACTCTCAATGAAAGCACCAATGTCAGTGTCAAAACCGGCGGATCTCAGGTAGGGGGTCCCAAACTATTTGTCTAAGATCGATGGTAACAGGAGACAGGGGACGCGATGTTTTACCCAGGTTCGGGCCCTCTTGATGGAGGTAATACCCTACGTCCTGCTTGATTGATCTTGATGAGTATGAGGATTCAAGAGTTGATCTACCACGAGATCGTTGTGGCTAAACCCTAGAAGTCTAGCCTATATGACTGTCATCGCCTCTACGGACTAAACCCTCCGGTTTATATATACACCAGAGGGGCCTATGGTTGTACAGAGTCGCTTACAAAGAAAGGAATTAATACATCCGGACGCCTAGCTTGCCTTCCACGCAAATGAGAGTCCCATCCAGACACGGGAGGAAGTCTTCTATCTTGTATCTTCATGACCCAATAGTTCGGCCCATGTCCCACAGGCCGGACGCCCGAGGACCCCTTAATCCAGGACTCCCTCAGTAGGGAACGCCCCACCTTTGGGGACGAAACGACATCCATTGCCTCTTATTAGTTTCAAAAAAATTCTCGTGTCAACATAGAACAACAGGAGTGTTGTGTTATTTTTTGTGATTTTTCGGGGTTCGTTCGGACATTTTTATGCATTAAGTGAGTTTTCAATGCATTTATGTGCATAATTCCAATTTGAGCTACATGCACATGCTCCAGTGCATATAAATTGGTTGAAAAATCAAATATTTGTCCTTGGGTGCATGCTTAGGTCCCATGCAAGGAATGGGAATGAATTTCAAACACAAGGTACCGTTGATTGCCGGCAAAACATTGAGATGTCTGGTTTTTAAATTCTAGTAAATCCAAAACTCGTCTGAAATTCATGAAACTTAGCATGCTATCATGGAGCGGCATCAACATACCGTGGTAAAGTTTTTGTCCCATTTGGGGCAGGTTCGGGTATATGCTTCTCACAAACCAGAGCTTCTCACAACAAGGATGATGGTTTCGGTAGGGAACGCCCCACCTTTGGGGACTAAATGATATCCATTGCCTCTTATTGCTTTCAAAAAAATTCTCGTGTCAACACAAAACAACAGGAGTGTTGTGTTATTTTTTGTGATTTTTCGGGGTTCGTTTGGACATTTTTATCCATTAAATGAGTTTTCAATGCATTTATGTGCGTAATTCAAATTTGAACTACATGCACATGCTCCGGTGCATATAAATTGGTTGAAAAATCAAATATTTTGTCCTTGGGTGCATGCTTAGGTCCCATGCAAGGAATGGGAATGAATTTCAAACACCAGGCACCGTTGATGGCCGGCAAAACATTGAGATGCCTGGTTTTTAAATTCTAGTAAATCCAAAACTCGTGTGAAATTCATGAAACTTGGCTTGCTATCATGGAGCGGCATCAACAAGTCGTGGTAAATTTTTGTCCCATTTGGGGCAGGTTTGGGTATATGCTTCTCACAAACCAGAGCTTCTCACAACAAGCATGATGGTTTCCATAGGGAACGCCCCACCTTTGGGGACGAAACAATATCCATTGCCTCTTATTGCTTTCAAAAAATTTCTCGTGTCAACATAAAACAACAGGAGTGTTGTGTTATTTTTTGTGATTTTTCAGGGTTCGTTTGGACATTTTTATGCATTAAGTGAGTTTTCAATGCATTTATGTGCATAATTCAAATTTTAATTTACATGCACATGCTCCGGTGCATATAAATTGGTTGAAAAATCAAATCTTTGTCCTTGGGTGCATGCTTTGGTCCCATGCAAGAAATGGGAATGAATTTCAAACACCAGGCATCATTGATTGCCGGCAAAACATTGAGATGCCTGGTTTTTAAATTCTAGTAAATCCAAAACTCGTCTGAAATTCATGAAACTTGGCATGCTATCATGGAGCGGCTTCAACATGCCGTGGTAATTTTTTTGTCCCATTTGGGGCAGGTTTGGGTATATGTTTCTCACAAACCAAAGCTTCTCACAGCAAGCATGATTGTTTCTGTAGGG
The DNA here is from genome assembly GCA_034509565.1 of Triticum monococcum. NCBI lineage: Eukaryota > Viridiplantae > Streptophyta > Magnoliopsida > Poales > Poaceae > Triticum > Triticum monococcum. The sequence goes on along the minus strand of CM067845.1, from coordinate 354,329,736 downwards.
AACGCCCCACCTTTGGGGACGAAACGATATCCATTGCCTCTTATTGCTTTCAAAAAATTTCTCGTGTCAACATAGAACAACAGGAGTGTTGTGTTATTTTTTGTGATTTTCGGTGTTCGTTTGGACATTTTTATGCATTAACTGAGTTTTCAATGCATTTACGTGCATAATTCAAATTTGAACTACATGCACATGCTCCGGTGCATATAAATTGATTGAAAAATCAAATCTTTGTTCCTGGGTGCATGCTTAGGTCCCATGCAAGAAATGGGAATGAATTTCAAACAACAGGGCACCGTTGGTTGCCGGCAAAACATTGAGATGCCTGGTTTTTAAATTCTAGTAAATCCAAAACTCGTCTGAAATTCATGAAACTTGGCATGCTATCATGGAGCGGCATCAACATGTCGTGGTAATTTTTTTGTCCCATTTGGGGAAGGTTTGGGTATACGCTTCTCACAAACCAGAGCTTCTCATAACAAGCATGATGGTTTCAATAGGGAACACCCTACCTTTGGGGATGAAACGATATCCATTGACTATTATTGCTTTCAAAATTTTTCTCGTGTCAACATAGAACAACCGGAGTGTTGTGTTATTTTTCATGACATTTCGGGGTTTGTTTGGACATTTTTATGCATTAAGTGAGTTTTCAATGCATTTATGTGCATAATTCAAATTTGAACTACATGCACATGCTTCGGTGCATATAAATTGGTTGAAAAATCAAATCTTCTGTCCTTGGGTGCATGCTCAGGTCCCATGCAAGAAATGGGAATGAATGTCAAACACCCTGCCACCGTCACTCGGCCACAAACATTGAGATGCCTGGTTTTTAAATTCTAGTAAATCCAAAACTCGTCTGAAATTCATGAAACTTGGCATGCTATCATGGAGCGGCATCGACATGCCATGGTAAATGTTTTGTCCCAGTTGGGGCAGGTTTGGATATATGCTTCTCACAATCCAGAGCTTCTCACAACAAGCATGATGGTTTTAGATAGAACACCGGTATGCAAAGTGAGAGCAGGATTTGTGCATCTCTTGAACACTAATGGTTCTTTTGGATGACCCGTGTGAACCACTTACAAACAATTTGGTGTGATTTGCATCTGTTATATTGGGTATGTTGCCATTTGTCAAACTACAAAGATTGACATTTGTTGATCTATTAAAATTGCCATTTGCCAACCTTGTAACACTGTGATTTGTCAAAATATGAAGCTAAAAATCACTAGCAGTATCTAATTTTTGCAACTAAAATTCAGTAATTAAGCATAGATGAAGGTAAGGAGGCGTGTTCAGCCAGGCGTGCAGTGGGCGGCGCAGTACTATTCCATTTGACAGCGGGCAGTGTAGTTCCCGATATGGCTTTAATGCAGACGAGGGAGAGGGTAGATGTTCCCGAAATGTTGAACGGCCAATGATGCATCCTCCTTCAATTAGCATCGTCTGAATGCATGAGGGAAGTAATCGAAGGACCGGGAAAAGAGAGGCAGCACGATGTGAATGCAACACAGTTTGCAGTCATATAAAGGCGCCCCTCCATTCCAATGCATCTACCACATCGTACGCACCTAAGCATTTGCCTAAGCACCTACACTAATAAGCGCAAAAGTGCCCACTCCAGGCCCATGGCAGTGATGCATGCGAGTAGCCAGCGGTTGTGCCAGATGGTCCACGACGCCGGCCTGCGGCATGGCACCGTGGATCGTCTCCATACAGTGTTGGCGACCGATTGGTGGATGGCCGCCGTCGACGCGAGCTACGACTCTCAGTTGGACCAGATGATCGTTCGCACTACCAACAGGTTCGCCATCATCAAGAAGCTCACAGACGACATCGCCGTACTCCTACAGCCTGCGTGCCTGGTGTCGGTGTCAAAACCGGCAGATCTCAGGTAGGGGGTCCCGAACTGTGCGTCTAAGGCAGATGGTAAAAGGAGGCAGGGGACACGATGTTTACCCAGGTTCGGACCCTCTTGATGGAGGTAATACCCTATGTCCTGCTTGATTGTTCTTGATGATATAAGTATTACAAGAGTTGATCTACCACGAGATCGGAGAGGCTAAACCCTAGAAGCTAGCCTATGGTATGATTGTATGTTGTCCTACGGACTAAAACCCTTCGGTTTATATAGACACCGGAGGGGGCTAGGGTTACACAAGGTCGGTTACAAAGGAGGATATACATATCTGGATTGCCTAGCTTGCATTCCACGCCAAGTAGAGTCCCATCCGGACACGGGACGAAGTCTTCAATCTTGTATCTTCATAGTCCAACAGTCCAGCCAAAGGATATAGTCTGGCTGTCCGGAGACCCCCTAATCCAGGACTCCCTCAGTAGCCCCTAAACCAAGCTTCAATGACGATGAGTCCGGCGCGCAGTGTTGTCTTCGGCATTGCAAGGCGGGTTCCTCCTTCGAATACACCACGGAAGAGTTCGAATACAAGGATAGTGTCCGACCCTGCAAAATAAGTTCCACATACCACCGTAGAGAGAATAATATTTCCACAAATCTAATCTGTTGACACGTTTTGACAGCATGGCATCACGCCATGGCCCGGTCATCATTTGAACTTTTTCTCTTTAACGAGCCCCGCACATGCGAGGCGATTTCCTTGACACGTCTCGTCAAAGCAGAGATCGTGTTCCCCTTATCACGGGATTCTCATCAATACAAACGTCGGTAACCTAACTGTGCATGTTGGTATGACTCCTAGATCTTAGGTAAGTCTCAAACGGCCACGAGGAGGACGCCTGATATTCACCCCCTTTATAAAGGGACAAGGCTTTTTTCTGTTTTCCCTCCCGCACTCAATCGAATCCTTCCCCCGCCTCAAGTTCTAACACCCAAAGCTCAGGTCAGGTGCTTCGGACCTTCAATCATGTCCGGATCCAGCCTTCAAGGCCGGTGGATCCCTTCCTCCATCACGGAGGAGGACATCAAGAAGTTGAGGGAGGCCAGATACCTGACCGCCGAAATTTCGCATAGGCTGCCCGCCCGAGGGCAGGTCGTCCCTACTCCCGAACCCAACGAGAGCATTGTGTTCATCTCCCACTTCCTCCGGGGACTAGGCCTCGCTCTGGATCCCTTTGTTAGGGGTCTTATGTTCTATTACGGGCTGGATTTTCATGATCTAGCCCCGGATTTGAAAGTGCGTTATATCGACTAGAGGGGGGGTGAATAGGCGATTTTTGTGAAAGTCTTCAAAACGTGGAAGTTATGAAGACAAACAGTAGAGATATGCCTATTACTATGCAGCGGAAGGTAGAGTACACTAGGCAAGCCATGGTCAAGTATTCAATAGAGTGAAATCACAGTGACAAATAGCTGCAGTGTAATAAGGATCAGGTAGGAAGATATTATGAAGCCAAACAGAACACACAGTCACTCAGTGAAGACAAAAGATAGAGCGGACATGCAATGACTTCACAACGAGTAACAGTAAGTAAAGGGAAGTGAAGATGAAACCAGTGACTCGTTGAAGACAGTGATTTGTTGGACCAGTTCCAGTTGCTGTGACAACTGTATGTCTGGTTGGAGAGGCTAGGTATTTAAACCTTAGGACACACAGTCCCGGACACCCAGTCCTGAACACGCAGCTCAGGACACCCAGTCCTCACCGTATTCTCCTTGAGCTAAGGTCACACAGACCTCGCCCAATCACTCTAGTAAGTCTTCAAGGTAGACTCCCAAACCCTCACAGACTTCGTTCACCGGCAATCCACAATGTCTCTTGGATGCTCAGAACGCGACGCCTAACCGGCTGGAGGATGCACAGCCCTCAAGTGTAATAAGTCTTCAGATCACTCAGACAAGAAGACTTAAGTGATACTGGGTGGTTAGGGCTTTTCTCCTCGCTAGGGATTTTCTCTCAAAGGCTTCGAGGTGGGTTGCTCTCAAACGACAAAAGCCGTGCACTGAAATCTGAGCAGCCAATTGTTTATGGTTGTAGGGGTGGACTATTTATAGCCACTTGGCAACCCGACCTGATTTGTCCGAAATGACCCTGGGTCACTAAGGAACTGACACGTGTATCAACGGTCGAATTTCGAACTCACACGGCAACTTTACTTGGGCTACAAGTAAAGCTGACTTGTCTGACTCTGGACAAGATTTTCTCTCATTGTCTTCACTCGAAGACATAGGATTTAAATTAGGCATCACTTCAGTCATCCTGACTTGTTCTCTTGGACCCCACTTAACAGTACGGTGGTTCCTATGACACAACATGAATGAAGTAAAACTACGAAGGATCTAAGTCTTCGAGTTCCATAAGCTTCATAGGGAGTCTTCACATGTCATTGTCTTCAACATGAATATCTTCATAAACCACCATTGTCTTCAATGTCTTCGTACATTTTTAGGGGTCATCTCTGGTAGCTAAACCGAATCAATGAGGGACTTCTACCTGTGTTATCCTGCAATTCTCACAAACACATTAGTCCCTCAACTAGGTTTGTCGTCAATACTCCAAAACCAACTAGGGGTGGCACTAGATGCACTTACAGGATTCCCTTCTTCACATCTCGTCATTTATTATCGTATGTGAGGCCTTCCTCCGCATTACCCCTCACTTTGGCTTGTGGCTCAAGACCTTCGATGTGAAGCCGAAGACGGTCGAGGGGCGGTATGCAGCGTGCGGAGGTGCTTTAATAAGCAAAATTGCTGACGCTCCATGGCCGAAGGGTTCCTTTCCAGAGGTGTCCGGATTGTGGCAGCGGGAGTGGTTTTACATCACAGCTCCCCGAAGTGCCCAATGGGTAGCCGCCCCCACCTTTTGCTCGGGCCCCCCGCCACAACTGATGTCATGGATCAGCAGGGGTTTGAGCTGGGGTCCAGCCAAGGATGTGCCAATACTGCAGAGCCATATCCGAGATTTGCTCACGTCCGTTGGCGCACTCTGCTCGCGTCCGTTGGCACGCTTGGCTTGTGGACATCTTTTCCTTGCGCATTCAACTGCTATATGCAGAGCGCTCTGCGGAGCGTCCCTCCATGCGCGCTCTGCCAGCGGTTGCGCATGCGCACGATCACGTCGGGGGCCCCATATGCATGTGATTGTGCCGCGCGCGTTGCCACGCGATGCAGTTATGTGCGGCACGTTGGAGTTACGCACTGCAAATTAGAACTGTCATCAGGGCCTGCCGATATTCCTGGCCGTCCAGCTTCCCCTTTAATTCCCTCAACCATTATAGCCTTAGTCTCTTCAACCTTTCGAATGCACCCCACAACACAACAAGCACACCCACGATGACACATAGAGAGGGGATGTCCGGCGGCGCTCCACTGGAGTTCGGTGAGCATAGAGTGGAGACCCACGCGAGGGAGACGGATCTCTCGGTGGTGTACTGAAGGAAATATGCCCTAGAGGCAATAATAAAGTTATTATTTATTTCCTTATATCATGATAAATGTTTATTATTCATGCTAGAATTGTATTAACCGGAAACATAATACATGTGTGAATACATAGACCAACAGAGTGTCACTAGTATGCCTCTACTAGACTAGCTCGTTAATCAAAGATGGTTATGTTTCCTAACCATGAACAAAGAGTTGTTATTTGATTAACGAGGTCACATCATTAGTTGAATGATCTGATTGACATGACCCATTCCATTAGCTTAGCACCCGATCGTTTAGTATGTTGCTATTGCTTTCTTCATGACTTATACATGTTCCTATAACTATGAGATTATGCAACTCCCGTTTACCGGAGGAACACTTTGGGTACTACCAAACGTCACAACGTAACTGGGTGATTATAAAGGAGTACTACAGGTGTCTCCAATGGTAGATGTTGGGTTGGCGTATTTCAAGATTAGGGTTTGTCACTCCGATTATCGGAGAGGTATCTCTGGGCCCTCTCGGTAATACACATCACATAAGCCTTGCAAGCATAATAACTAAGATGTTAGTTATGAGATGATGTATTACGGAACGAGTAAAGAGACTTGCCAGTAACGAGATTGAACTAGGTATTGGATACCGACGATCGAATCTCGGGCAAGTAACATACCGATGACAAAGGGAACAACGTATGTTGTTATGCGGTCTGACCGATAAAGATCTTCGTAGAATATGTAGGAGCCAATATGGGCATCCAGGTCCCGCTATTGGTTATTGACCGGAGACGTGTCTCGGTCATGTCTACATTGTTCTCGAACCGTAGGGTCCGCACGCTTAACGTTACGATGACAATTATTATGAGTTTATGCATTTTGATGTACCGAAGGTTGTTCGGAGTACCGGATGAGATCACGGACATGACGAGGAGTCTCGAAATGGTCGAGACGTAAAGATTGATATATTGGAAGCCTATGTTTGGGCACCGGAAGCGTTCCGGGTGAAATCGGGATTTTACCGGATTACCGGGAGGGTTACCGGAACCCCCCGGGAGGCAAATGGGCCTATTGGGCCTTAGTGGAAAAGAGAGAAGAGGCAGCCCACAAGCCTAGCCGGCGCCCCCCCCCCCCCTCCCCAAGTCCTAGTAGGACTAGGAGAGGTGGGCCGGCCACCTCTTTCTCCTTTCCCCCCAAGAGTCCTAGTTGGAATAGGATTGGAGGGGATGAGTCCTACTCCCGGTGGGAGTAGGACTCCTCCCTGCGCCTCCCTCCTAGCCGGCCGAACCCCCTGCCCCTGGCCTTTATATACGGGGGCAGGGGGCACCCCAAGACACACAAGTTGATCCTTGAGATCGTTCCTTAGCCGTGTGCGGTGCCCCCTGCCACCAAATTCCACCTCGATCATACCGTTACAGTGCTTAGGCGAAGCCCTGCGTCGGTAGTACATCAAGATCGTCACCATGCCGTCGTGCTGACGGAACTCTTCCTCGACGCTTTGCTGGATCGGAGCCCGAGGAACGTCATCGAACTGAACGTGTGCTAAGAACTCGGAGGTGCCGGAGTAACGGTGCTTGGATCGGTCGGATCGGGAAGAAGACGTACGACTACTTCCTCTACGTTGTGTCAACGCTTCCGTTGCGATCTACTAGGGTATGTAGATCAGACTCTCCCCCTCGTTGCTATGCATCACCATGATCTTGCGTGTGCATAGGAAATTTTTTGAAATTACTGCGTTCCCCAACAGTGGCATCCGAGCCTAGGTTTTTATGGTTTGATGTTATATGCACGAGTAGAACACAAGTGAGTTGTGGGCGATACAAGTCATACTGCCTACCAGCATGTCATACTTTGGTTCGGCGGTATTGTTGGACGAGACGATCCGGACCAATCTTACGCGTACTCTTACGCGAGACCGGTTCCCTCGACGTGCTTTGCACATAGATGGCTTGCGGAAGACTGCCTCTCCAACTTTAGTTGAACCAAGTGTGACTACGCCCGGTCCTTGAGAAGGTTAAAACGGAGTCTATTTGACGAACTATCGTTGTGGTTTTGATGCGTAGGTGAGATGAGTTCTTACTTAAGCCCATAGCAGCCACGTAAAACTTGCAACAACAAAGTAGAGGACGTCTAACTTGTTTTTGCAGGGCATGTTGTGATGTGATATGGTCAAGGCATGATGCTGATTTTATTGTATGAGATGATCATGTTTTGTAACCGAGTTATCGGCAACTGGCAGGAGCCATATGGTTGTCGCTTTATTGTATGCAATGCAATCGCGATGTAATGCTTTACTTTATTACTAAGCGGTAGTGATAGTCGTGGAAGCATAAGATTGGCGAGACGACAACGATGCTACGATGGAGATCAAGGTGTCGCGCCGGTGACGATGGTGATCATGACGGTGCTTCGGAGATGGAGATCACAAAGCACAAGATGATGATGGCCATATCATATCACTTATATTGATTGCATGTGATGTTTATCCTTTTATGCATCTTATCTTGCTTTGATTGACGGTAGCATTATAAGATGATCTCTCACTAAATTATCAAGAAGTGTTCTCCCTGAGTATGCACCGTTGCAAAAGTTCTTCGTGCTGAGACACCACGTGATGATCGGGTGTGATAGGCTCTACGTTCAAATACAACGGGTGCAAAACAGTTGCACACGCGGAATACTCAGGTTATACTTGACGAGCCAAGCATATACAGATATGGCCTCGGAACACGGAGACCGAAAGGTCGAGCGTGAATCATATAGTAGATATGATCAACATATTGATGTTCACCATTGAAAACTACTCCATCTCACGTGATGATCGGTTATGGTTTAGTTGATTTGGATCACGTGATCACTTAGAGGATTAGAGGGATGTCTATCTAAGTGGGAGTTCTTAAGTAAATTAACTGAACTTAAAAATTATCATGAACTTAGTACCTGATAGTATCTTGCTTGTTTATGTCGATTGTAGATAGATGGCTCGTGCTGTTGTTCCGTTGAATTTTAATGCGTTCCTTGAGAAAGCAAAGTTGAAAGATGATGGTAGCAATTACACGGACTGGGTCCGTAACCTGAGGATTATCCTCATTGCTGCACAGAAGAATTACGTCCTGGAAGCACCGCTGAGTGCCAGGCCTGCTGCAAGAGCAACACCAGAAGTTATGAACGTCTGGTAGAGCAAAGCTGATGACTACTCAATAGTTCAGTGTGCCATGCTTTACGGCTTAGAACCGGGACTTCAACGACGTTTTGAACGTCATGGAGCATATGAGATGTTCCAGGAGTTGAAGTTAATATTTCAAGCAAATGCCCGGATTGAGAGATATGAAGTCTCCAATAAGTTCTATAGCTGCAAGATGGAGGAGAACAGTTCTGTCAGTGAGCATATACTCAAAATGTCTGGGTATAATAATCACTTGATTCAATTGGGAGTTACACTTCCGGATGATTGCGTCATTGACAGAATTCTCCAATCACTGCCACCAAGCTACAAGAGCTTTGTGATGAACTATAATATGCAAGGGATGAACAAGACTATTCCCGAGCTCTTCGCTATGCTGAAAGCTGCGGAGGTAGAAATCAAGAAGGAGCATCAAGTGTTGATGGTTAACAAAACCACTAGTTTCAAGAAAAAGGGCAAAGGGAAGAAGAAAGGGAACTTCAAGAAGAACGGCAAGAAAGTTGCTGCTCAAGAGAAGAAACCCAAGTCTGGACCTAAGCCTGAAACTGAGTGCTTCTACTACAAGCAGACTGGTCACTGGAAGCGGAACTGCCCCAAGTATTTGGCGGATAAGAAGGATGGCAAGGTGAACAAAGGTATATGTGATATACATGTTATTGATGTGTACCTTACTAATGCTCGCAGTAGCACCTGGGTATTTGATACTGGTTCTGTTGCTAATATTTGCAACTCGAAACAGGGACTACAGAATAAGCGGACACTAGCAAAGGACGAGGTGACGATGCGCGTGGGAAACGGTTCCAAAGTCGATGTGATCGCGGTCGGCACGCTACCTCTACATCTACCTTCGGGATTAATATTAGACCTAAATAATTGTTATTTGGTGCCAGCGTTGAGCATGAACATTATATCTGGATCTTGTTTGATGCGAGACGGTTATTCATTTAAATCAGAGAATAATGGTTGTTCTATTTATATGAGTAATATCTTTTATGGTCATGCACCCTTGAAAAGTGGTCTATTCTTATTGAATCTCGATAGTAGTAATACACATATTCATAATGTTGAAGCCAAAAGATGCAGAGTTGATAATGATAGTGCAACTTATTTGTGGCACTGCCGTTTAGGTCATATCGGTGTAAAGCGCATGAAGAAACTCCATACTGATGGGCTTTTGGAACCACTTGATTATGAATCACTTGGTACTTGCGAACCGTGCCTCATGGGCAAGATGACTAAAACACCGTTCTCCGGTACTATGGAGAGAGCAACGGATTTATTGGAAATCATACATACCGATGTATGTGGTCCGATGAATATTGAGGCTCGTGGTGGATATTGTTATTTTCTCACCTTCACAGATGATTTAAGCAGATATGGGTATATCTACTTAATGAAACATAAGTCTGAAACATTTGAAAAGTTCAAGGAATTTCAGAGAGAAGTTGAAAATCATCGTAACAAGAAAATAAAGTTTCTACGATCTGATCGTGGAGGAGAATATTTGAGTTACGAGTTTGGTGTACATTTGAAAAATTGTGGAATAGTTTCGCAACTCACGCCACCCGGAACACCACAATGTAATGGTGTGTCCGAACGTCGTAATCGTACTTTACTAGATATGGTGCGATCTATGATGTCTCTTACTGATTTACCGCTATCATTTTGGGGTTATGCTTTAGAGACGGCCGCATTCACGTTAAATAGGGCACCATCTAAATCCGTTGAGACGACGCCTTATGAACTGTGGTTTGGCAAGAAACCAAAGTTGTCATTTCTTAAAGTTTGGGGCTGCGATGCTTATGTGAAAAAGCTTCAACCTGATAAGCTCGAACCCAAATTGGAGAAGTGTGTCTTCATAGGATATCCAAAGGAAACTATTGGATACACCTTCTATCACAGATCCGAAGGCAAGACTTTTGTTGCTAAATTCGGAAACTTTCTTGAGAAGGAGTTTCTCTCGAAAGAAGTGAGTGGCAGGAAAGTAGAACTTCACGAGGTAACTGTACCTACTCCGTTATTGGGAAATAGTACATCACAGAAAACTGTTTCTGTGAGAACTACACCAATAAGAGAGGAAGTTAATGATGATGATCATGAAACTTTAGATCAAGATACTACTGTACCTCGTAGATCAACCAGAGTAAGATCCGCACCAGAGTGGTACGGTAATCCTGTTCTGGAAGTCATGCTACTAGATCATGATGAACCTACGAACTATGAAGAAGCGATGGTGAGCCCAGATTCCGCAAAGTGGCTTGAAGCCATGAAATCTGAGATGGGATCCATGTATGAGAACAAAGTATGGACTTTGGTTGACTTGCCCGATGATCGGCAAGCAATTGAGAATAAATGGATCTTTAAGAAAAAGACTGACGCTGATGGTAATGTTACTGTCTACAAAGCTCGACTTGTCGCAAAAGGCTTTCGACAAGTTCAAGGAGTTGACTACGATGAGACTTTCTCACCCGTAGCGATGCTTAAGTCTGTCAGAATCATGTTAGCAATTGCCGCATTTTATGATTATGAAATTTGGCAAATGGATGTAAAAACCGCATTCCTGAATGGATTTCTGGGAGAAGAGTTGTATATGATGCAACCCGAAGGTTTTGTCGATCCAAAGGGAGCTAACAAAGTGTGCAAACTCCAGCGATCCATTTATGGACTGGTGCAAGCATCTCGGAGTTGGAATAAACGCTTTGATAGTGTGATCAAAGCATTTGGGTTTATACAGACTTTTGGAGAAGCCTGTATTTACAAGAAAGTGAGTGGGAGCTCTGTAGCATTTCTGATATTATATGTGGATGACATATTACTCATTGGAAATGATATAGAATTTCTGGATAGCATAAAGGGATACTTGAATAAAAGTTTTTCGATGAAAGACCTCGGGGAAGCTGCTTACATATTAGGCATAAAGATCTATAGAGATAGATCAAAACGCTTAATTGGACTTTCACAAAGCACATACCTTGACAAGATTTTGAAGAAGTTCAAAATGGATCAAGCAAAGAAAGGGTTCTTGCCTGTGTTACAAGGTGTGAAGTTGAGTCAGACTCAATGCCCGACCACTGCAGAAGATAGAGAGAAAATGAAAGATGTTCCCTATGCTTCAGCCATAGGCTCTATCATGTATGCAATGCTGTGTACCAGACCTGATGTGTGCCTTGCTATAAGTTTAGCAAGGAGGTACCAAAGTAATCCAGGAGTGGATCACTGGACAAAGGTCAAGAACATCCTGAAATACCTGAAAAGGACTAAGGATATGTTTCTCGTATATGGAGGTGACAAAGAGCTCACCATAAGAGGTTACGTTGATGCAAGCTTTGACACTGATCCGGACGATTCTAAATCGCAAACCGGATACGTGTTTACTTTAAACGGTGGAGCTGTCAGTTGGTGCAGTTCTAAACAAAGCGTCGTAGCGGGATCTACATGTGAAGCGGAGTACATAGCTGCTTCGGAAGCAGCGAACGAAGGAGTCTGGATGAAGGAGTTCATATCCGATCTAGGTGTCATACCTAGTGCATCGGGTCCAATGAAGATCTTCTGTGACAATACTGGTGCAATTGCCTTGGCAAAGGAATCCAGATTTCACAAAAAAAAAACCAAACACATCAAGAGACGCTTCAACTCCATCCGGGATTTAGTCCAGGTGGGAGACATAGAGATTTGCAAGATACATACGGATCTGAATGTTGCAGACCCGTTGACTAAGCCTCTTCCACGAGCAAAAACATGATCAGCACCAAGGCTCCATGGGTGTTAGAATCATTACTGTGTAATCTAGATTATTGACTCTAGTGCAAGTGGGAGACTGAAGGAAATATGCCCTAGAGGCAATAATAAAGTTATTATTTATTTCCTTATATCATGATAAATGTTTATTATTCATGCTAGAATTGTATTAACCGGAAACATAATACATGTGTGAATACATAGACCAACAGAGTGTCACTAGTATGCCTCTACTAGACTAGCTCGTTAATCAAAGATGGTTATGTTTCCTAACCATGAACAAAGAGTTGTTATTTGATTAACGAGGTCACATCATTAGTTGAATGATCTGATTGACATGTACACCATCGACCCGGCCGTGGTGGACGACTACATCAACAGCGTTGAGCAGTTGCTTGCTGGAGACAAGTACAAGGTGGTCGGCATCAATCTCCAGTACACCGCCAGTCATCCCAGCATAGATCAGACGGTTGCCGTCGCCCAGTTGTGCATGCGCCATCATGTCCTCATCTACCACTACTGCATGGGCACAGAGCCTTGCGACCATTTCAACAGGTTTGTCAACAGCACTGACTACATGTTCGCCACGGTGGATACCACCAACGATGTAAAAGTGCTCAATGTTATGGGCTTGGCCTGCAAGAACATTGTCGAAATCCGTGACCACTATAGGGACTGGGGCAGCACGAAGAAGGACTCATTGGTCAAACTCGCCTCGGCCATCATCGACCCCTACTATGAAAAGATGAAGCTGATGCCCAGAGAACAAGTCCCGTATCCTGGAACGGGGCCTGGATGCGGCAACTGGATGAACCTCACCTCAGGCTCGCGGCCAAGAGCGTGTACGCATGCTACGAGATGCACGGGCAGATCGTTGATATGAGGAAGCGCCTCGTTACCAAAATTGACGAGCCTGGATCGAGCCACAAGCAGAGCAAGCATCACAAGAAGTAGATGATGATCATATGATCGTTTATGCTAGTTAATCATGCATGTAATATATATTTTACTTTATTGTTGGTGTGTGGAAATGTCATGTGTGTAGTAGCCACCTATGTAATTATGCATGTAATAGTTTACTTTGGTGTGTGCAAATGCCATGGTTGTAGTAGCCACCTATGTAAGTGGATGTTTAATTTGGTTATGCAAGCATGTCCTTATAAGTGTGTGTGTGTGTGTGTGTGTGTGTGTGTGTGTGTGTGTGTTGTTGTTGTTGTTGTCCTGTATGCAATCCCATCACACAACACACACGTCTTGTTAAGTTGAACCATTTCTATTCTCTTGTGTCAATGCAAACAGTTCATCCGAGTGAACCGCATGCCTTATATCGCACACACCTTGATCTGGCTGACTGTTTCTTTTGTGTTGCCTAATCACAAACAGCTCATCCGAGTGAACTGTATGTTGTATATCGCACACACCTTCATCTGGCTGCCCGTTTCTTTTATTTTGCCTAATCACAAACAGTTCATCCGAGTGAACCGTATGTTGTGTATCGCACACGCCTTCATCTGGTTGCCCGTTTCTTTTGTTCCTCCTCATCGCAAACAGTTAATTGAACTGAACCGTATGCCTTTCATCGCACACGCAACTAAAATCTGAACCGTGTTTGATGCATCCTCCATCACAAACGTTTTGCACCTTTTTTAACGGTTGTCATACACCACCGTTTGCGATTATTGCATCGCACACAATTTCTCGAAGTGTCTCTGATCGTAGTGTCGCGTTAGCAGCATCCTGCAGTAGTGTAAGGCCACTGCTGGACGAGGCACTAGACCAAGTCCTCATAAGAAGCAGGTCGCCTTCCAAGTACCGTCTAGTGATGACGAAGCTGATGATGAGGAACTCGCCAAAATCATCAGAGACAGACAGCAAAGGGCTGCTAGAGCCAAAGGCACTAATGTGCCATTGATGCTGGATCCAAAGTTGATCCTCGATTTCATTGACATCTAGCACAAGGATCCCAACACTCCTATGCCCGACTTCAACCTCACTCCTGGCCAAAGTCACATGCTGACCACCTTCATTGACGAAGAAAAGTGGAAATTTGAGAAGGCCAGGAAGTTCAAGAAAGCGCAGTACAAGAAGGAGCGCTATCTAAAGAAAAACGTTGTCAAAATGACAACTGATGAACTTGTGGCTGTTCAATCTGAAATAAAAAACCTCAGTGATGAATTTGACATGTACCGTGCTGATTGGCTAGGAGCCAAAGTCGGATTCGTCAAGTTGGATAAAGGATTCACCACCAATGTTGCAGCCCCAACGCAACATGAATCTCCTCAAGCTAAAGCTTCTGCTCAGCTGACTGAAGAACATGCCAGCACCGCTGATGAAAATCAGGCTACTGATGAAACTGCTAGTACCAGGGCTGATGACTCCATTCCAGCTGCTGATGACAATGCCAAGGCAACCACTAGTGTTGCGCCTGAGGAACAAGCCAGGCCAGCTGAAGCATCCGTCGCTGCGCCTGAAGAAACTGATAATGCCAGGGCAACTGCATCAGTTGTGCCTGAGGTTATTGAACCAATTTCCTCTGCCCCTCCTGCGCCAACGCCAACGCCGAGTCCAGTTCTTCCTTCTGCATCAGAAGCAAAGAAAACCAAGGTTCCGGAGCGAGTAGCAGTGAAGAAAAGGAAAGCATCTGCTTCATCAAATTCTTCAGCACCAAAGAAGATGAAGAAATTGACAAGTTCTTTTGAGAATCCAATTGATGCTATTCCAGTTTCAAGCATGTCATCAAAGGAACTCGCTCCCTTTGGTGAGGATTATGTGATCCCTAGCTGATCTGCTGAAGATATTCCTTCTGCTACTTCTTCAGAGCAGTTGGATGAATAAATTGAAGCAGATAATATCCCTTCAACCCCAGTCATCTCATCGCACATGCCTCAGTTCACAGCTGAAGAGGCAGGCGTTGAAGAATTGAATGAAGATGAAGATGTGGACATTGGGTGCTCCACTCCAGTGTTGAATGATGATTATTGGGATAGTCAGCACCCCAACTCTCTGCTCTTCACGCCGCTCCAACAAATCCCTCAGTCCCCAGTGCACACTAAAGTTCAAATGGGTTCTGAAGATCATCACTCCACTCCTTCCATTCCTGAAAATTCCAGCCACTAGTGCTGATGTTAATGTTGATGAAGAATTGAAGACCAAGGCTGCTACTGAAGCAGAAACTGAAATTCCTCAGCGTGTGGTTCCTGAAAATATGATTCCTGAGGCTGTGATGACTTTGACTGACACTCCTCGGCACAAGACGAAGAATCCCTTCTACAAGAAGCAAAAATTCAAGGCTGATGACTTCTTCCATGCGCATATATTCTTCACAGATTACAATTCGTATGACTCTGCTCATCTGAGAAGGAAGCGTTTCTGGACCGCAAGCCAAGCCAACTTCTATTCTTCACTACTTTTCGATAAGGACAAAGTATTTGATCATGCACATATTCCTCATGTGGACATGGAATCACTACCTTGCTTCACACCATTCCTCAGTGTCTTCATGAAGCTGGGCTGCTAAACTTCTGCACGAACATCGTAGACTGGAATGAAGAACTAATTCTTCAGTTCTACGCAACACTGCACATCACAGGAAATGTTGAAGATGTGAATTCTTGGGTGTTGGACTGGATGACCGATAACACTCACTTTAAAGCACCGGCCACTGAATTGCTTCATGCCCTGCCTGTCAGTCCTCCCCTTGAAGGTGTGCAGCTGATCTATCATGAACCTGAGCTTTCCGATCACTACATGCAAGTGCTGATGAAACCGCTGAAGCCTGGTCAAGCCCCAAGGACCAAATTCCTCGTGAAGGAATTGTTGTATGTGCCACGGACTGTCTATCGCATTCTGACCAAGACATTGAGTCCAATCAAAGGCCACGACTCGAATGAAGAAGAGGTCATTGGCATCATGAAGGATTTGCTTTTCAATATCATCCATGGAGTTCCAATCAACTACCATGATTTCTTCATGAGGAATCTGGCAAATGTTGCTTTGTCGCCTTTTGAATTGAAGCCTTACGCTCCTTGGATTATGAGATTCCTCAGATCAAGGTCTTCAATCAACTACAAGGCTGATTTGCAGAATCACGTCAGCTATTTGCCCCCAATTGAAGTCTTCAAGCGACATGTTTCCTCCTCTGATGAAAAGGGCAAGGGACCTGCTGTTATTGATGAACGCATTCGTCCATTGGATGGTCAGTTCCACAAAGCTGCTTCTTACTCCACCAATGATGACGCTGCCACTCATGACTCGGCCGCCAATGCTTCAAAGCAAAATCCTCAAGCCACAGCTCCAAGGGTGTTGACTGATCATGAGCTTCTCCTCAGTCTTCACCAGAAGGTCGATCGCAACCATAAATGGGTCAAGCGTCAGTTTGGTTCAACTCTTCAGAACATGACCATCACTCAGAATTCAGTGAAGAAGAACCATTACTACCTTCATGAAGTACCTGATCGCACCTGGATTGTTCTATCTCATCTCTATGGTGAAGATGATCTCAACAAGATGGGCTTCAAGCAGGACTTTGACTAGTATCGGCCACCTTCGAAGAAATTCAAGAAGGTCAAAGTTCCTCACTTGGTGGCCAACTCTTATTCTTCATCGCGCAAGGCGGATGAGCATGAAGATTTGGACGACAGTGTGGCAGGGCCTACTTCAACAACCGACCCCAACAACACTGGCGCTCCTCCATCGTCTTCGTGATATTCTTCAGGGGCGTTAGTCCTCACTTTTCATCCCTTTTGGTCATTCGATGATAAAGGGGGAGAAATTTTGAGTTAGTTTTCAAGCGGGTCTATATATGGGTGTTTTTTTGCTATGTTACAACTCTCATTTTTTTTGAAGACTTTGTTGGATCGAGTTGTAATCTTAAACCCGATGGTGGTCTGATACTTTTGCTATCTTCTTCTGCATGCTATTTCCTCATGTATAATAATGCACGCATGCTGAATTACATCAGTCACCATATTTCAACATGCATTTCAACATATCATATGTTAAATGCGTGTATGAATTACAAGATATAGGGGGAGATCTCCATGATTCTACTCTTCAAATGTGCATTGCTTCAAAAGCAAATTCCTCACTATGCACATCTTCAGGGGGAGTTCTTCTATATCTTTCAATCAAATTCCTCAATATCAGTATTTACCCTTCATATGTTTATCCCCATTGAGAACTTAACCTATATTGCCATCAATCACCAAAAAGGGGGAGATTGTAAGTGCATCTAGTGCCCCTAGTGATTTTGGTGTATTGAAGACTTATAGGTTAAGAGAATAATGCGTTTGTGAGTGTACACGGGTCTATAAGTATATGAGGAGTTTGATATTTACAGAGAAAGTCGACCCCTAAAAATGAATGTCTTCAACTGAAGACTTTGGATTTCTGAAGACTTTCTGAAGACTTTGAAAGTGAAGAAATTGGTGTGACCGTGAAGACTGGATATTCATGCGAGGAACATGAAGCGTGAAGACTTTTGTTTTCGTAGTTTCATTTTCTCTTTCTTGAGTTATAGGAAACACCGTACAGTTAAAGGGGGTCGAGGTAAAACTAAGGAAAAGTTTCCAGGTGATGCTCAACTCAAAATCCTACACCTACCAATCCCTTCGAGTGAAGCCATTGGAAATCTCATATAGTTCAGTCAATTTCTTCAGTGACAGAGACGTAGTTCTTCTGGTCTCTGCGGAATTTTTCCTGACTGGGGAGTTAGGAAATCGCTAGTGTGGATTGCCTACAAGTGAGGAACATGATAGCCCTAAGTAATTTGAACCTCAAATTTCTGACCATTGCTGTGCTACGAGCCAGCTGTCCCAAAATATCTACACACCTAACGGTCATATCATTGAAGGGCATTTATGTCTTATCATGTCGGGATGCTCCCTAGGCTATAAATAGCTGCCCCCTACAACCACTAACTGGTTGGCTGCTCCGCGAGAAACTGACACTTGTCATTGAGAGCATCCCATCCTCCGAGGACTTTGAGCGAAAATCATCAAGTGAGGAAAAACCAAAAACCCAAACCCAAACACCTACAAACCCAAAGTGATTGAGCATCACTGAAGAGATTGTTCCTGTGTGAAACCGACGCTTGTTACCTTTGAGTACTGTGCATCCTCCAGAGGGTTAGGCGTCATGGTCTAGAGAATCCAAGAGGAAATTGTGGATCACCGGGTAACCGAGTTTGTGAAGGTTTGGAAGTCACCTGAAGACTTACCACGAGTGATTGGACGAGGTCTATGTGACCTTAGTTCAAGGAGAATACGGTAAGGACTGTGTGTCCTCAGGTTTAAATACCTAGCTGCTATAACCAGACGTACAATTGTCACAGTAGTTGGAACTGGTCTACCAAATCTTTGTCTTCACCGAGCTAACTGGTTCTATTTCCTCAACCCTTTCATTTCTTCATTACTGTGCTGTGTACATGTTCATATCTGTTTGAAGACTTTGACTGAAGACACGATATCCTCAGTTCAATTTCTTCAGTCTGTTTGTCTTCATCCTGTTTTATCATGTGCTTACACTTTCTGTACTCTGTGTTTGTTTCCTATTCATCACACTGTTCAAGATATCTTCCGATATTTCGATAAATCAGTCGATTTATCACTTACTGTTGTCTGACGATAAGATAAATTGGCCGATAAATCAGCTGATATGGCGATAAATTGGCCGATGTGCCGATAAACTGGCCAATTTACCCCTTATCATGGGTCGACCGATAAGTTCCCGATAAGCGATATCCCCAACATTGATTTCATCATGATGTCCATGCTTATGTTATGTCATGTCTACAACTGAGTACTTATTCCGCTGCAAGTAGTTCTTCACTTAGGAATTTCCTCACCCTGAAATTCCTCAGTGAAGAATTCATAAAAATCGCCTATTCACCCCCCCCTAGTCGACTTAACGCACTTTAAACTACCACATAGATGCGTTCACCTCATGACTAAGTTCTCACACTAAGGACATTTGTCGTAACAAATCCACGACAGTTGGCACCCACCATGGGGCCAGCGCACGGTGGTTTTGAGTTCTTGAAGGGTAGCTTCACAGGGATCAAGGGATACGCCGTGGGCTGGATGACCAAGAGTCATCGTGGCAAGCTCTACATCGACGATGTTGTCTGGGGCCCCGAGGCCGGCTCAATTGAGTACGGGTACCAGGTCCCCTTCGGCGGAATCCATGTCTTCATCGGCAAGATCGGCGAGTCAGGGCCTGAGCCGGACACCTGCACCGACGTCATCGAGACGGCTCAGCGTGCACGACCTGCCAAGGTTCAAGCCGCCATGAAGCGTGCCTTTTTTGGTTTCATCCATGGGGCGGATCTTGAGGAAGGATCTATGTCCAGGGAGAAATAGTGATCTGCTCTGATGGCGAGTCTTCAACTGGTGAGACCGATTCAATGTATCAACTGCAGGACGGCAGGCTTGGGGCTTTTCCAATGGAAACAGTATTCCGGACTATGAGCCGCTGAACAGGGTTGCAATCTTCATGGCCGGCACACAACTAGTGCTCGAGTCGACGACCGTTGCGGCTATGACCTCCAGTTCAATGGCTGCAGCGATGGCTGGTGCTAGCAGCTCTGCATGCCCGCTGGCTCAGGTTCTGACCGAACTGTTAGATACTTTAGCGGCTTTAATGGGGGCATAGGTAACCCCGGAGACTCAAGAGCAGTGATAACCCACAAGTATAGGGGATCGCAACAGTTTTCGATAAGTAAGAGTGTCGAACCCAACGAGGAGCTAAAGGTAGAACAAATATTCCCTCAAGTTCTATCGACCACCGATACAACTCTACGCACGCTTGACATTCGCTTTACCTAGAACAAGTATGAAACTAGAAGTACTTTGTAGGTGTTGTTGGATAGGTTTGCAAGATAATAAAGAGTGCGAAAATAAAAGCTAGGGGCTGCTAAGGAAAAGAAACAACTAAAGTAAATATAGCGAGTGTGGAAAAGTGGTGGTAGGAGTTGCGAAATTGCCCCTAAGCAATCGACTACTTTACTAGACCGATAGCAAGTATTATGTGGGAGAGGCCACTGGTAGCATGTCATCCCTGACTTGGAATTCTATGCACTTATGATTGGAACTATTAGCAAGCATCCGCAACTACTAATGTTCATTAAGGTAAAACCCAACCATAGCATTAAGATATATTGGTCCCCCTTCAATCCCGTATGCATCAATTTCTATGCTAGGTTGAAGCTTCTGTCACTATTGCCCTCCAATACATAGTCCTATCAACATACAACTAACACTATGGTGTGATCCACGCGCGCAATCATATGATGGGCACCAAAGGACAGCAACATAACCACAAGCAAATTAAATCAATCATAGCAATTCATCAACCACCGATAGGACAACGAAAATCTACTCAGACATCATAGGATGGCAACACATCATTGGATAATAATATGAAGCATAAAGCACCATGTTCAAGTAGAGCGTACAGCGGGTTGCGGGAGAGTGGACCGTTGTAGATAGAGGGGGAAGGTGATGGAGATGTTGGTGAAGATGGCGGAGGTGTTGGTGTAGATCGCGGTGATGATGATGGCCCCGGTGGCACTCTGGTGCCACCGGAAGCGAGGGGGAGAGAGGCCCCCTCCTTCTTCTTCTAACTTGACCTCCTCCCTAGATGGGAGAAGGGTTTCCCCTCTGGTCCACGGCCTCCATGGCACGGGAGGGGCAAGAGCCCCTCCGGGATTGGATCTGTCTCTCTGTCTCTCTCTGTTTCCGCGTTCTCAGATTCTTCCCTTTCACCGTTTCTTATATTCCCAGAGATCCGTAACTCCGACTGGGCTGAAATTTTAAAACAATCTCTATTAGGATATTAGCTTTCTTGCGGCAAAAGAAGGGCACCAACCGCCTTACGGGGGGGCACGAGGGTCAGGGGCACGCCTGACACCCTGGGGCGCGCCCCCTACCTCGTGGGCCCCTCGAGCATCGTCTCGCGTGGATTCTTCTTCGCAAAAATCATATATATTCCAAAAAAAATCTCCGTCAGTTTTTATTCCGTTTGGACTCCTTTTGATATGGATATTCTGTGAAACAAAAAACATGCAATAAACAGGAACTGGCACTGGGCACTGGATCAATATGTTAGTCCCAAAAATAGTATAAAAAGTTGCCAAAAGTATATGAAAGTTGAATAATATTGGCATGGAACAATCAAAAATTATAGATACGACGAAGACGTATCAGCATCCCGAAGCTTAATTCCTGCTCGTCCTCGAGTAGGTAAATGATAAAAAAGATAATTTTTGATGTGGAATGCTACCTAGCATAATCTTGATCATATGTCTAATCATGGCATGAATATTAAGACACGAGTGATTCAAAGCAATAATCTATCTTTTGACATAAAGACAATAATATTTCAAGCATACCAACCAAGCAATTATGTCTTATTGAAATAACATAGCCAAAGAAAGCTCATCCCTACAAAATCATATAGTCTGGCTATGCTCCATCTTCACCACACAAAATATTCAAATCATGCACAACCCCGATGACAAGCCAAGCAATTGTTTCATACTTTTGACGTTCTCAAACCTTTTCAACTTTCACGCAATACATGAGCGTGAGCCATGGACATAGCACTATAGGTGGAATAGAATATGATGGTGGAGGAGACAAAAAGGGAGAAGATAGTCTCACATCAACTAGGCGTATCAACGGGCTATGGAGATGCCCATCAATAGATATCAATGTGAGTGAGTAGGGATTGCCATGCATCGGATGCACTAGAGCTATAAATGTATGAAAGCTCAAACTGAAACTAAGTGGGTGTGCATCCAACTTGCTTGCTCATGAAGACCTAGGGCATTTGAGGAAGCCCATCGTTGGAATATACAAGCCAAGTTCTATAATGAAAATTCCCACTAGTATATGAAAGTGATAACTCAAGAGACTCTCTATATGAAGAACATGGTGCTACTTTGAAGCACAAGTTTGGAAAAGGGAATAGTAGCATTGCCCCTTCTTTCTTTTTTTATTTTTTTTATTTGGCCTTTCTTTTTTTATTTGGCCTTTCTTTTTTTTATTTGGCCTTTCTTTTTTATTTGGCCTTTCTTTTTTATTTGGCCTTTCTTTTTTATTTGGCCTTTCTTTTTTTGGGACAATGCTCTATTGAATGATGATCATCACACTTCTATTTACTTACAACTCAAGATTTACAACTCGATACTTAGAACAAGATATGACTCTATATGAATACCTCTGGCGGTGTACCAGGATATGCAATGAATCAAGAGTGACAAGTATGAAAGAATTATGAACGGTGGCTTTGCCACAAATACTATGCCAACTACATGATCATGCTAAGTAATATGACAATGATGAATGTGTCATGATGAACGGAACGGTGGAAAGTTGCATGGCAATATATCTCGGAATGGCTATGGAAATGCCATAATAGGTAGGTATGGTGGCTGTTTTGAGGAAGGCATATGGTGGGTTTATGGTACCGGCGAAAGTTGTGCGGTAATAGAGAGGCTAGCAATGGTGGAAGGGTGAGAGTGCGTATAATCCATGGACTCAACATTAGTCATAAAGAACTCACATACTTATTGCAAAAATCTATTAGTCATCGAAACAAAGTACTACGTGCATGCTCCTAGGGGGATAGATTGGTACAAAAAGACCATCGCTCGTCCCCGACCGCCACTCATAAGGAAGACAATCAATAAACACCTCATGCTCCGACTTCGTTACATAACGGTTCACCATACGTGCATGCTACGGGACTTGCAAACCTCAACACAAGTATTTCTCAATTTCACAATTACTCGACTAGCATGACTCTAATATCACCATCTTTATATCGCAAAACTATTGCAATGAATCAAACATATCATATTCGGCGATCTACAAGTTTATGTAGGATTTTATGACTAACCATGTGAATGACCAGTTCCTGTCATTTCTCTAAATAGATATAAGTGAAGCACGAGAGTTTAATTCTTTCTACAAAAGATATGTCCGTGCTCTAACAAATATAAGTGAAGCAAAAGAGCATTCTACAAATGGCGGTTGTCTATGTAAACAGAAACAGGCAATCCAAACTTCAAATGATATAAGTGAAGCACATGAAGCATTCTATAAAGCCACACTCAAAAGATATAAGTGAAGTGCAATGAGCATTCTATAAATCAACCAAGGACTATATCATACCAGCATGGTGCATAAAAAGAAAAATAAAAACCTAAATGCAAAAGACACTCCAAGATTGCACATATCGCATGAACAAAACGAATCCGAAAACATACCGATATTTGTTGAAGAAAGAGGGGATGCCTCCACAGCATCCCCAAGCTTAGACACTTGAGTCTCCTTGAATATTTACTTGGGGTGCCTCGGGCATCCCCAAGCTTGAGATCTATCCTCTCTTCCTTCTTCTCACATCGAAACCTTCTCAATCTCGAACACTTCATCCACACAAAACTTCAACAGAAAACTCGGTAAGATCCGTTAGTATAATAAAGCAAATCACTACTATAAGTACTGTTGCAAACCAATTCATATTTTGTTTTTGCATTGTTTCTACTGTAATATAACTTTTCCATGGCTTAATCCACTGATATAAATTGATACTTTCATCAAAACAAGCAAACTATGCATCAAAAACAGAATCTGTCTAAAACAGAACAGTCTGTAGCAATCTGAACATTCACCATACTTATGTTACTTGAAAACTTCTACAAAAATTAGGAAAAATAAAAAATTTGTGTAGGAATACAGTTCAAAAAGAATCATAACCATTTGACGTTCGAGCTAAAAATGTAAAATCGCGCACTACAGCCAAAGTTTCTGTCCTGCACCGTACAAACCATCAAGCAAATGTAAACATCCTAAAGGCAAACCTTGGCACATTATTTTTATAATACAATGGAATTGTACAAGGGGATAATTATTTTTATTGAAAAGTTTCTGTAATCAATATTCACAAAGTTGCCGTGAGCATGAACAAAGTTCAAGGAGCTCTCCCACTTCAACAATGCTTGTCTTTCTCACTTTCACTTTCCTTTTTTGAAAAAGTTTTGGGTTCCCCTCTTTATTTTTGTTGTTTTTAAACTATATGAAAGCACTCAATAGAAATAAATGACTCTCTAAAACTTCCGGGTTGTCTCCCTGACAGCACTTTTTTTAAAGCCATTAAGCTAGGCATATAATGCTCAAATAATGGATCCACCCGGATCCCAAGGTATATCAAAGCCAATTTTAATTAACAATGATTTGTAATTTAGTAGTGAGCACAAGGTAACATATATCATGTAATGACGAAGTCTAACTCTTTTCCTATGCATCGGCATGTCATAAAAGAACAATTCATGCACACATAGTAAAGGCCAATGCATAGTATAAATAGTTTCTTGCAATTTTATCATGTGGGAAGCATAGAGAGGTGGAGATATAGTTCCTCTCTCATAATAATTGCAAGTAGGATCAGCAAGCACATGCATATTATATTCATTAAAATCATCATGTGTAACAGTAAAAGGCAACCCATCAATATAATCCTTAATAAGGGCAAACTTCTCCGATGTAGTGTAGTTTGGAGAATTCAAAAAGATAATAGGACTATCATGTGTGGGTGCAATAGCAACAATTTCATGTTTAACATAAGGAACTATAGCAAGTTCATCTCCATAAGCATAATTCATATTGGCATCTTGGCCATAAGCATAGCAAGCATCATCAAAAAGGGATATTTCAAAAGAATCGTAGGGATCATAACAGTCATCATAGCAATCATTCTTCGGTAAGCACGAAGGGGAATTAAACAATGTATGAGTTGAAGAGTTACTCCCATTAGAAGGTGGGCACGGCTGATCAATCCGCTCTTCCTCCTTTTGTTCTTCGCTCTCCTCCTCATCTTTTTCATCCAATGAGCTCACAGTTTCATCAATTTCTTCTTCCATAGACTCCTGCAAAATATTATTCTCTTCTTGGACAGCAGAGTAGTACTCAATATATGGTTCAACATAGGCATTAGAAGCATAATTATCATAGCAATATTTAAATATGGCAAAATTTTCAGATTTGTGAAGAGTAGCATCATACTTTTCAATCAAAGAAGCAATTTCAAAAGCACCCTTAAAAGCAACAAATTCTTCAATCTGTTGAACATCATAGTAATTATAAACACCCTTAGCATATGAAGATAAGATTCCATTATCAATAAACTCACATTGGTAGGGAAGGTGTTTCTTAGGGTTTTCAGAACAACAAGTAAAATCATATATTTCACATAAATTCCAAGCATAGCAGTGCAAACATTGAATTTGACCCCATAATAGTTTCCTTTTTTCAGATATACGGTGTCGCACATAACAAGCATGCTCATCTAAAGATTTGCCCTCAACTAAGCTAGTTGGGGTTTCGGCACGAGCACAAAGGGATCGAAGATGATCCAAGTAATAAGCTTCAACAGTGTGATAGATTTTGATTGGTTCTTCAACCATTGGTTCAGTAGGTACAACTAATTTTTTGGCATTTTGCGTTTCCTACCCATAACTAAAGATAGAAAACAACTAAGAACAGCAAATAAAAATTACTTAGTGATAAAGCAAACAAGCACACATGAGAATATTCACCCCACGCTATTGCTCCCTGGCAACGGCGCCAGAAAAAGGTCTTGATAACCCACAAGTATAGGGGATCGCAATAGTTTTCGATAAGTAAGAGTGTCGAACCCAACGATAAGTAAGAATATTCCCTCAAGTTCTATCGACAGCCGATACAACTCTATGCACGCTTGACGTTCGCTTTACCTAGAACAAGTATGAAACTAGAAGTACTTTGTAGGTGTTGTTGGATAGGTTTGCAAGATAATAAAGAGTGCAAAAATAAAAGCTAGGGGCTGCTAAGGAAAAGAAACAACTGAAGTAAATATAGCGAGTGTGGAAAAGTGGTGGTAGGAGTTGCGAAATTGCCCCTAAGCAATTGACTACTTTACTAGACCGATAGCAAGTATTATGTGGGAGAGGCCACTGCTAGCATGTCATCCCTGACTTGGAATTCTATGCACTTATGGTTGGAACTATTAGCAAGCATCTGCAACTACTAATGTTCATTAAGGTAAAACCCAACCATAGCATTAAGATATATTGGTCCCCGTTCAATCCCGTATGCATCAATTTCTATGCTAGGTTGAAGCTTCTGTCACTCTTGCCCTCCAATACATAGTCCTATCAACATACAACTAACACTATGGTGTGATCCACACGCGCAATCATATGATGGGCACCAAAGGACAGCAACATAACCACAAGCAAATTAAATCAATCATAGCAATTCATCAACCACCGATAGGACAACGAAAATCTACTCAGACATCATAGGATGGCAACACATCATTGGATAATAATATGAAGCATAAAGCACCATGTTCAAGTAGAGGGTATAGCGGGTTGCGGGAGAGTGGACCGCTGTAGATAGAGGGGGGAGGTGATGGAGATGTTGGTGAAGATGGCGGAGGTGTTGGTGTAGATCGCGGTGATGATGATGGCCCCCGGTGGCACTCCGGTGCCACCGGAAGCGAGGGGGAGAGAGCCCCCTCCTTCTTCTTCTTCCTTGACCTCCTCCCTAGATGGGAGAAGGGTTTCCCCTCTGGTCCATGGCCTCCATGACATGGGAGGGGCGAGAGCCCCTCCGAGATTGGATCTGTCTCTCTGTCTCTCTCTGTTTTTGCGTTCTTAGATTCTTCCCTTTCACCGTTTCTTATATTCCTAGAGATCCGTAACTCCGATTGGGCTGAAATTTTAACACGATCTCTATCAGGATATTAGATTTCTTGCGGCGAAAGAAGGGCACCAACCGCCTTATGGGGTGGCCACAAGGGTCAGGGGCGCGCATGACACCCTGGGGCGCGCCCCCCTACCTCGTGGGCCCTTCGAGCATCGTCTCGCGTGGATTCTTCTTCCCAAAAATCATATATATTCCAAAAAAATCTCCGTCAGTTTTTATTCCGTTTGGACACCGTTTGATATGGATATTCTGCGAAACAAAAAACATGCAACAAACAGGAACTGGCACTGGGCACTGGATCAATATGTTAGTCCCAAAAATAGTATAAAAAGTTGCCAAAAGTATATGAAAGTTGAATAATATTGGCATGGAACAATCAAAAATTATAGATACGACGGAGACGTATCAAGCAGCAGCGTGTTTGGGTTCATATCTTTGTACCATATTGACATATGGTTCAAAATGATTCAGGCCATGTGGCCTTAATCTTTATGGCTCATATTTGAGCATATCTGAGGTTTTGATAACCCGGTCTGGCTTTGGACGATAAGTCGCTAGTATATTTTGATTGTGCACTTGGAGTTATGCGCTCTAAGTTTTGGGCTGTTACCCTCACTGGATGTGGCAATGTAAGCCGGCAATTTGAGCCAATTTTCCAGGTATGTTTTTAAATTGTTGGATGAATATGCGAGGTTTGATAACCCGTCCTGGTTTTGGACGTTAAGTCGCCGATATATTTTGGATTGCGCCATTGGAATCATGCGCTTATAAATCATTAGATTGTTACCCTCACTGGGTATGGCGATGTAAGCCAGCAGTATAAATCAATCCTACAGGTATGTTTTCCTGATTATATGAATATACGAGGTTTGATAACCCGCCCTGGCTATGGAATTTAAGTCGCCGGTATACTTTGGATTGCGCAATTGGAATCATGCGCTTATAAATCTTTGGGTTGTCACCCTCACTGGATATGGCAATGTAAAGCCAGCAGTATAAGTCAATTCTACAAGTATGTTTTCCTGGTTATATGAGTGTGCGAAGTTTGATAACCCGCCCTGGCTTTTAACTTTAAGTCGCCAGTATATTTTGGCTTCGATGGCCTTAATTCTATCTTTTCCATAATTGCGTAAGACTATATTATGTTTGGGTTGTTACCCGCCCTGGCTTTTGATGTTAAGTCGCTAGGGCATATGTTGTTCAAATTTTGTGTAGGACATGCAGAGTTTTAGACATAAGAATACTGCTATTGCTCATATGAATCATTGCATTTAAGCCCATCATCCGGCCATCTAAAGATATTGTCGGGTTATCCAACTCTGGGTTATATTGCTCCATATTGAGTTTATTGAGGCTATAAGCCGCCGGGTTGCATCCCGGAGTACAATGGATGTGCATTAAGTCACCATCGGTTAAGAACCGTTGGGTATTTAACTCCGGATTATATTATTCCAATCTTAAAATAGCCAACATGGCTAGATTTTTATTATGGTTGCTATTATTTCTTCATCCAAGAGTACTGGTTTACAACAGAGAGCATGGATCAATATTGATATGTAAAGGCTTTCAGCAACATCATCCGGACAATGGATATGGTTTTATTCACTCCCGAGTCGCTGCAGGCATACGACCCGGCACTTGGGGGCTACATTATTCAAGTCGGGATTATATTAAGTATGCAAGTCCCATGTCACTGCAAGCATGTACCATGGCACTTGGGGGCTAATCCAAGGTCATTTTTAACTCACCTCATTGAAGACCCGACCCATCACATAGTGATGAGCTGGCCCTTGGGGGCTACTAATTGCTCCTGTCAATGGTAACCCGAAACTTGGGAGCTACATCATTTGGTGTTATTTTTGAAGTACATGTAAAGTCCCAGCTCAGTATTATCTTAATGAACCGGCCCTTGGGGGCTACACGTTGCTGCTCAAATCTACATGATCATATCTACAAAGTCCCTACTCATTATTGCATAATGATCCGGCACTTGGGGGCTACACATGTGAAGTACAAATTATTCAGTTTATGACTCGTGGCTTAGATGAACAAACTGGATTTCTCCAAAGTTGCAGCATTTTAAAGCAAGTCTTAAGCTATCACTACGTTCTCCTCTTAAGACTTGGGGGCTACAAGTGATATGTATATAAGGGAGGAACATCTTCAAATTCTTAGTTTTGAGAAAACCAGATGAATATTTCAAGATCAATATTTTTGGCAAGTCAGAGCTTTGGAGGCTGACTCAAATGGATTATTTCTTACAATATTTTTCTACAAGAGACCAATGTCAGCAAATTGACTATGAAGCTGGCATGTTGACCCGGATTTTTCAAGAAGTATCTGGATTTTTTGCATTGGCAAAGTTTGAACATATCTGC
Source organism: Triticum monococcum (assembly GCA_034509565.1). Lineage (NCBI taxonomy): Eukaryota > Viridiplantae > Streptophyta > Magnoliopsida > Poales > Poaceae > Triticum > Triticum monococcum. Next base: position 354,300,340 of record CM067845.1, on the reverse strand, counting down.
TAAAGGAGATTTTCTATGACTTCATGGACTCGTATCAACAAGGAAATGACAAGGACTTAAGGATGAGTAGGTGCCGGTTCAGGAAAAACTTTTAACTCGGAGCACAACCTGTCAAATGTGTTCTTGTGTTTATTTTGCAGGATCAATTTAACATGGATAAATCCAAATTAAACTGGGGGCTAATGTCGGGGATATACCCCGCGGTATGACCCGGCTGGAGATATGACCCAGCTGGAACTTGGCGTTTCATTGGCAAACGACCCAAAGACTGGTGACTCACTGATGACCCGACCGGGCATGGTGACTAATTGATGACCCGGCAGGTGTTTCAAACAATCGACAAGACCCAACGGCCCAGAAGGCGGCTCGTGGGAAGGCCGACTCATATTATGGTGGGCCGGCTTAAGAGGAAAGGCATGAGGAATATTTCCCTTACAAGGAAGCAAGACCCGGACTTGTATCCGGCTTGTAATAGAAGATAGACTAGTCCTAGTCCTATTAGGACTCCACATGCAACCTGCCCATCCAACTTATATAAGGAGGGACAGGGCACCCCAAGAGGGACAAGTTTCATAAGTTTAGACAGATAAGTCAATAACTCTCGAGATAGAGGTAGCGAAAGAACACCCTTATAATCGTGAGCATCATCATCATCAATATCAACGAAGCAGGATGTAGGCTTTTACCTCCACCGTGGGGGGGCGAACCTGGGTAAAACCTCGCATCTCTCGTCCCACTCAACCCCTCTCAAGCTACCACATAGATGTGTTCGCCTCATGACTAAGTCCTCACACTAAGGACATTTGCCATAACAAATCCACGACAGGGGCCGGCGGCAAGGACGCGCCGTCCCGTGTGGCCGCTCCGGAGTCGTGTCGATGTCGAGCCCCCGAGCGCTGCCGGAGAGACGACGCCGCGGTGACGATGACGAAAAGGGTCCCGCCCAGACCGCGGTTACAGCAGCAGCGAGCCCCATGGTTGGCGCCAACTATCGTGGTGATCTCGCAGGTGGGTTTGCGAGATGACATATGCTACGGGGTGGCTTGAGGTGAGGCCAAGGCTGTAGTGGATATCAAGGGACGGGATTGGGTAAGCAACACGCGGTGGTTTACCCAGGTTCGAGGCCCTCGTATGGAGGTAACACCCCTACTCCTGCATGTCTCAAATATATGTAGAGTATATGTAGCAATATAGAGTTGCTCCGAGTGTGAGTGTGTGTGGCGTGAAAGCCAAGGGCTCTGGGTGAGCATGCATGTGTGTGGCCGAGTGGACATGGATGGATGGAAGTGTGCATTGGTGTGGCCAAGTGAGGCTGTGAGTGTGAGGCCTTCTCTGAGTCACTTTATATACTAGTGCCCAGGGACAAGGGGTGGTCCACGCACCCACTACATTATTGGAATGTCATATGATGTGATGCATGATGCAGGTTACAGTGCATCACTATTGGAGCGAAGCGAAGTGACACATGATGCATGCTATAGTGTTTTCTTTATCAACAATAATGTTCATGGTACGACTGTCTTGTCGGTGTCGGGTCGGAGCTGCGATTGACTTCGCAGAGCAGGCCGGCTGGAGCAGCCGGATGGGGAGCCGGCCGGGTAGCTCGGATGGCGAGCCGGCCAGGGTGGCCGGGCAGCCGGACCAGGGCGCTGGTCACACCCGATGTTTTTGAAGCATCGTTCGCCGTCTTAGGCCTACCCAGGAGTCATCCCCCCAACACTATTGTTACATTGCATCCCGAGCCGGCCAGGGTGGCCGGGCAGCCGGACCGGGGCGCTGGTCACGCCCAATGTTTTTGAAGCGTCATTCGCCGTCTTGGGCCTACCCGAGGAGAACGTATCTGGTGAAACGAGAGAACTGGTGCACCAGATGCACCAACGATGTATGGGTCGTTGGATTTGAAAGAGAGGGACAGGATTCGGTGCGGTGATGGGCCTGGTGGTACATTTGCAAAACAGTCCTTGCAGTACACCTGAATCCAGCGATCTGACTTCTCTGTACCCACATCGTCTTCCTCCCCTTGCCGTATTCTATACGAGTATAGCCGCCAGGAGCTAGGGTTAAGGTCCAGCGAGCTCAAGACCGATCTCAGATCCTAACCAAACGCGGTTGTCTCTCCCTCTTCTGTACCACTATACCGGGCAAATTAGGGTTATTAAATTTTAATCAATCTCTCTCAACAATCTACTGCCGCCGCCGCCGTCAGCACTATCCATCCGCAACAGCTCAAGGATGTAGGTATGTTTTGCTTCTTCCTCTACCCATCTTGTTCCAGGTGACTAAACGACATGTTTTTGTTGATTAAGAATTCCAATACTGTGCTGTGAGCACCAAATTCAGGTATGAGCTAAAAATATATTTATACAATCTTCATGCCAATTACAAGGGATGTACTCCCTGTTTTCATCCTTTATTGTTGAAAACAATATTAAACAGAACGTGCACTTACAGAGTCTAACTGAATTTCTGTCCAGATTAGGGGATGTGCTCTGTGTGGTATGGTCTTTCATCTATGTACAATTATCTGCGAGTCTGATGTTCGTTACTATTTTTCATACCAGTTTGTTAGTTACTAGTTCAGAGTAAACTATTTTTGCTGAATTTCTGTCCAGTTTTGGTGTTCATTGTTTCTTCAGTTTAGGGGCATCAAGTTGCTCAAATATAGTTTAATTGTATAGCTCCTATCATGACATGTTTTTATGTCAATATTCGTTGGCGTGTATGTGAATTTTTTTTAATCACTTCTGCCTCTGGTTCTTGTGCGTATACTAGTTGGTTCTTTTAGTCTGTGTCTGCAACTCTACACTAACCATGAGAATGGTGTGTTTGTCGCAGATGGATCGATTGATTAGATAAAACAAACAGCAGACCCTGCAAACAAGACGATAATTCTCGGCGTGTCAACATATATTCAGGACCATACCTTCCAGAGGTATACTCTGATAATGCTGGTACTTCTATTGCAAGTAAAAAGTTCACAGCTGGAGCAAACTTCTATCAGCAGAATAGCTAAATCATAAGGGTAAACGTTTATCCTTAGCTGGAGCAGTAATATTGGAAAAAAGACAAACGAGGTGCTCTCTTTTCCGACTTTTCCTGATTATAAACATATTCATGTTTGCCCAGTAAAAAAGAAGTTTCCACATGACTGTTAGTACTTGCATATGAAAAAATTAGTACATGGGAGTTTTAGTGTCCAGTTTTCATGTTCTGTATTTTATCTTGCTAGAATTCACATTAGACCAGTGCCCTGAGGGTAACATACTTGCTGTATTTGCTATGGCACGAACAGTTGAGCAATACTATTTTTCAATCTGTAGAAATGTGCTAGTACTACACGTGAACTATAATTGTGACTGTACCCTCGATCTGATTAGATGATTCTTCAATTATATTGCTCAGTAACAAATTCAGGTTAGCTATACTCTGCTTGTTTTAAAATTTTATGTAGCATAACAGCTTGCAGGAATGAAGAGCAAACATTAATATGAAGAAAAGCTTGAACCAATGGCAGCAAATAAGAATAATGGCAGCAAGTAAGGACAATTTCTTTTGTAATCAAAACTCACTAACGATTTAGGAGTTATAGACATGTTCTCATATGTACAGTATCTTTTTTAGGGATCTTAACTAGTATCGTCGAAATTATATTCAGCATAAGATTTATTTTTGTCCAAGCAGATCATTTTGTTGACCTTTTTGTTTTGGATGTGCATATGAAAAAAGACATTCCTTTTTTTCAGGTATGATCTGCATGTTCAGCTGCAAGTTACTCTCTAGAAAAAAATGCTTGTTGTGACAAGCTAGTGTTCTAGTTGCATCCAAATTGTCTCTTTCAGCAAGCCAAGACGTCCTGTTCATATGAAGAGGGGAGCTGCACGGCGCTCAATCTATTGCCATAGAAAAGCATCCGTCGATTCATGTCGTTCGTGGATGATGCCCTTATGGAGTGATCTGAGCTATGGACACCTTCCCTGAAGCTTAAAACATGTAGTTTCTGTTTAGATTTTGTATGGTGCTGGAATGTGTGGAACTTCATTTTTGTACTCAATTTTTGCTTTCTCTGAACTGCCATAGGTAATTGTCAGTGTATAGATTTGTAATTGGCTATGATGTGGTTTCATTTTAATTAAATGAAGCTGGGGTTCCACTCTGTTTTTCGGAACAACTGTCATCTTTTCAACATAATATATGAATTTCATTTTGTAAATGAGCTAGATCAAAGCTTTTGTCGGTCCACGGGAAGCAAAAGGATCCCTTGCCAAGAGCAGAGAAAAAGGCAGTAGACTTGCAGACCCCGTGGCCGCTCTTTGTGTTCACCTAAGAAGCCAGCTGATTATTCCAAAGCCTGATTAGACCACCAAGCAATTGTTAGGCCTGATCACCATGTACACCTCCCACTGCACAGCATCAGAGATGTAAAGCTATAGAGCACAAAGAGAAACAATCTTTACTTGAACCAGCTACTGAGTTGTTCCCGAAGCAGAAAATAAATTTTTGCAGAGCACAAACTTATCAAATTTGTCATGTACAAGAGCACACCCTGTCAATACTCACGGATACTATACACGTTCTATTTTATTATCCAGATAAATGCAGGCAGGGGTCGTGTCAGAATATTCATCACTCCCAGTGCTCCATGACACCCATCTAGCGACAAATATTCCTGAAAATAAGACAAGTACTATTGTCAACCATATTTTTTATACAATAAATAAGAAAATGGAATAGGTGGTAAAAAACAGAAATGTCGATCTTTGGGAAGATTATACATAGCTATTACTTAATGACAAGATTTACCCAAATATGTCGAGTTGTCATTCCACAGAGCTATTACCTTTTTCAGGTTTGTAGTGCATTGTATACATACAGTGCACACTTATAATAGACATAGAAAAATTATACATAGCTGGCTAAACCAAATATATGCGTATTAACTGGATAAACCAAATATATGCATATGCACACATCTACATGACACTTGGAAATGTGAGCACCCAAACGAACCATGAATCAAGAACCTCATATACTAAAAATATCACTACCATTTTCTAGCAAAGATGGTAGCCAACTGAGCAATGCCGCCATCCATCACACTTCATTGACCGATTGTCCAAATTTTACAGAGAATGACTTAACGTAATTATTCCAACATCAAATTAGTGAAACCAACATACCTACTTATCTGGGACCTTTTGGGTGCTATTTGCCCTGTCAAGAACAACAAAAGCACATTAATACAATCTTACAAAGGACATAGACATTTTTTCAAGGTTTCTTACTTTACCTTTTTTTCTTTTGGTTCACGGTCTGCTCAGAACCCCTTTTCAATCTCTTGCCACTCCCTTTTGTGTTTGCTACATTTGGTGGATGAATATTGATCACACTTGGGAATGATGTTCCAACAAACGACTCAAATTCTTGAACTTTACTTTGCTCACTAACTGGACCCATCTGTCCCAAGTGCGTGAAGGCATCACAAATAGCTTTGTGAAAATATCTCATTTTCTCCTCACAATGCTTCGCTGCATGAAGTGCCAAACTGAAATTTGAACATGTTTCCGAGTACAACTTCCTTATGGTAGGTGAAAGGCATGTAGATGGCCCTTCTAGCTCATGTCCGTTGGCGTCATAGGATAGCTGACGTGCAGCCATTTTAGTCCACCTATGCAGCACATATTGACTAGGAATTTCATTACACCCCTCATTCTTTAGGACAACGATGATGTGACGGCAAATGATACCTAGAGATTCAAACATCCTATAAGAACAGTGTGCTGCCTTAGTACTAGTGCTGAAACTAAATACTCTAACCTTGCCACTCTTGCTGCTAATACCAATGGTCCGAACCTCACCAACCTGCACAATGGATTTAACATGACAATACTCCCTTGCAGCCACCACCTGATGTTGAAATTCAGCAAAAACCTCATGAGTATACACATCCCAACCATGACTCTCAATACTCCAGCAGGTCTCAAGCATAGGAAGTGCGTGAAGGCTGGCATTGCCTTCTTGCAATTCTTTTTGTCATTGTTCCTCTAGAGCTGTTTCAAACCTGACCCAAAACCCAATCAACGCAAGATTTTGGGTGGCGAAGTGTCTGAAGAATGCACTCTCACTCTCAGATCTTGATGAAGTACGCAAGATTCCGCCAAGGTGGGTCTCCATAAAATATGCCGGAATCCATGAGTTGCGTGACTCGTACTTCTCCTGCAACCATGTATTATCTGCTAGCCCAAAGTTAGAGATTATTGAAAACCATTGTGACTCAAACTCACTTGGTGTCTCTGATCCCCAAACACATGACATAAACCATTCATGGAAATCTGGATTATTTTTCATGGTGGCGCCTACTTTTTCAGTAAGCTTCATGAGGATGTGCCACATACAAAGCCTATGTATAGTGTTTGGAAAAACCTGTTCTATCCCTATTCCCATGCTTTGGTCTTCATCGGTCATGATGAGCTTAGGTGCAACCCCAGACATTGCTTTCAAGAAAGTCTTGAACAACCATACATAAGATTCTTTCTTCTCATTCCATAAAAAAGCAGCACCAAAGGTGACACAAGATCTGTGGTTGTTAACTCCTGTGAAAGGGGCAAATACCAAGTTATACCTATTAAAGCGGTATGTCGAGTCAAAAGACACAACTTCACCAAACAATGAGTAATTCTTTCTGCATATGCTATCCGCCTAGAAAATATTTATAAGTTTGTCATTCTCATCGACTTGGTAATCAAAGTAGAATGCTGGATTGGCAGTCTGCTTACTCCTCATTATATCTACTATGATCTGTCCATCTGCCCCCTTAATTGCTCTTTTAAAATCACGGTGAGAGTTTTGGAGGTCACGCTTTGTGCAACCCACATTTTGCTGACCCCCCTTCTCTACACTAAGCAAGCGATATGCCGCGGATGTGCCAACCATTGCCTTATGACATGTAAGTAGTTTGCTCCTCAACTCACTACTGACTTCTCTATTTGACTTGATAAGATGTCTCTTACTTGGCAAAATAAGTTGGTGAGTGTGTGATGGAACAAACCGGGCGACCTTATATTTGCCGTCATCCTGCCTCTTCAATCCAATCATAGCCTCACAACCACACCTTGTTAACTTGAATTTTCGCTTAGGCTTTATCCTTTCTTCTCCCTGAGCCACCTTCCTCCAACCCTCCCTAGCACAAACAAACCTCTTCCACAATACGCCATGTTCATCTTTGTGTGTTGTCCATGTGCGAACCGAAAACCCGACTTCATGAGCATACATTTTGTAGAATGCCATACCTTCCTCCCAGGTGTCAAATTGCATACCAATTACAGGTTGTAAGTTAGCATCACACTCAGGCTCATATCTTGACCCCTGGATAGGGAAAATAAAAAGATGTTTAATTCATAAACTACAACTCATGCATTGGACGTGAGACCAAAACCTACTTACACAAAACGGAAGACTGCTAGTTCGTGTTGGCGTGTGGTAGCTATTTCCATCATTTTCAACCTGCTGGACCGTGCCCTATAATTTTCAGAAAAAACCCATGAGGTGGCAATAATTGTGTGACGTACACCTATGACCAATATAACAAATAATTTACCATGGCAAAGCTGTTGGCATCATCTTCAACTCCCATTGCCATAGTTGACCCAATGCTTAGAGCAGCACTTCCCATGGACTCCATGGTTGCTTATTTTTGTGCAAATATAACCACAAAACATCAAGATTTTTACTTAGCATGGCGGCAATGTAGATTGCAGTTGCAGCAAGACAATATGAGGAACTTGGACAAGTAGTAATTACATAGAAATTTCAACTGGACATAGTACAGGCCATTTCAGCGTACAATTGTAGGATCAGTTTACACAGAGCACATCCCCTCATCTGTTTATCACTAATGGATCGAAGTACTACTAAAATTTCACCTTTATATCTACATCTGAAACATCAATTCGGTGCTCATACTATTCATAATCCCAAATGGCACTGGTTTCAAACGAGTTGGAGAAACTAATGCCCAAAAAGACGAATCAGAAATAGTCCCCTCATTTGGTTTTAGCACTGATTGATTGAAGTGCATACCGTTCCCCCTGTGTAACGCCCCAGATATAACTTTCCCAATTTGTACTCCAACTCTTGCCGTTTCCGGCATTAAGTTATATTTATTCCTCGGGTCCGGGTCTTTGTCTCCGTGTGTTGTTTTCGTTTTCATGCTTCTCATATCATGTCATCACGTGCATTGCATTCGCATACATGTTCATCTCATGCATTCGAGCATTTTCCCCGTTGTCCGTTTTGCATTCCGGCGCTTCGTTCTCCTCCGGTGGCCATTTCTAGCTTCCTTTCGTGTGTGGGGATTAAACATTTCCGGATTGGACCGAGACTTGCCATGCGGCCTTGGTTTACTACCGGTAGACCGCCTGTCAAGTTCGGGTCATTTGGACTTCGTTTGATACTCCAACGGTTAACCGAGGGACCGAAAAGGCCTCATGTGTGTTGCAGCCCAACACCCCTCCAATTTGGCCCAAAACCCACCAAACTCTGCTCCATGTCCTAGAGCGTTCGATCACGATCGTGTGGCCGAAAACCGCACCTCATTTGGACTCTCCTAGCTCCCTCTATGCCTATTTATACCCCCTCCATTTTCGGATCTCGTCTTCCCCGTCCAACCCTAGTCCCAAAAAAAAAAGTTCTCCGCCGCGCCGGACGTGTCCGCGCAGGCCGGACAACGTTCGGGTCCAGCCGCCGCCGCCATGTCAGCGTTGCGGTCCCCAGATCCCCGCCGGCCCGGGAGGCCCAGGAGGGGCCCCCGAGGCCCATCGCCCGCGCCGCCGCCCGGTAGATGGCGCCGCCCGAGACCGCGCCCCCGCGCCCGACTCCGCCGCCCAGTTCGCCGGAGCGCGCCGCCGCCTCCGCGGGCAACCCCGCCGCCGCCGCTTCGTCCCGACTCCGGTGGGCCTCGCCGCCCCACCGCGCCACCGCGGGCGACCCCGGCCGGCCGCCCCGCGCGCCATCGCCGCCGGCCGCCGCCGTCCTCAACGCCGGCCTCGCCCCGGCCATCTTCTCCGGCTGGCCAACCTCGGTTCGCGTGCCCTGCTACAGTGCCATGAACAGTGCCCCGATCTGGATCTCAGATCCGAAATTCTAGGGTTGACTTTTTCCCTCTCCCTCTAGATTTTTATGCAATCTTTGACTGATGATATCTCCGCATCCGTAGCTCCGTTTTGGGCATATAATATATCAAAATCTTCGTCTCGACGAGTACATCATTTCATTCCATTGCATCATATGCATTTGAGTTCATCTTGGTGCCCAAAATTCTGTTAGAAGGAGGCATCGTGAGTTAAATTGCAGATCCGTTAGTTCATCATAGACTTTTGTCATTTTTGCCATGATTATTGTGTGCATGATATGCCTGTGACTCTTTGGGATGAATTGTTAAGCATTTTGTCTTCTTTCCAGAGGTGCCACCCATACATTTTTAGGATGTGTGTGGTGACTTGTGCAAGCTTGCAAGTTCATGATGCCATATGTTCAGCTTGTTTCCTAGTGATCCGTGCCTCTTTTGAGGATGATCAGTAAGGGAGATTTGATATTTGTGTTGTGCTCTATCCATCCATGTCTTTGTTTGGATATGTGGAGTGCCCTAGGTTGAGTCAATCGAGCTCAACTTTTGCTTCGTGGTAAATCTGGGCAGATCGTCAACTTGTTTGCGATTTTGCCGATGCTATTGTTAGTGATCCGTGCATGCTATGCCATTATTCTTGCCATGTCTAGCTAGCATTTTGTGCCTTCTTTATGGATATATGCTTGCCTTGCCATGACTTGCACCGTAGTGAGAGCATCAAGCTTGTTTACATGCCTTCGTGAGTTATAATTTCAGCATGTCTCAGTTTTCACTAAGTCTGAAAGCTGATTGTGTTTCATCTATGTTCGTGTGCTCGTTAGAGTATTTTGTGAACCCTTTTGGCCCTAGGTCACTTTGGGTGTTTTGTTAAGCTTGTGGAGTAGCTCCATGCCATGTTCTTACTTGTCATGTTCAGGTTATGTATCATGTTGTTTTGCTGCTCCGAAGAGAGCATCGTGGTCTGAAATTTCAGACTAGTGTTAATTTCACTAAGTCTGAAATCTGTTTTGCATATTCATTTTTGCCATGCTTGTTTGAACCTCTTAATGGATGAATTTGGCTATGGCTCAGTGCTAGTGATTTGTTAAGAATCTTGTGTACATCCCTGCCATGTATTTTGTTTTCATGTTTGGTGGCTGTAGCATGTTCATTTCGATGCATTTAGGAGCCTACTTGTTGTAAATCGCAGATCGGTTCGTTTCGTAAAACGCTTGCCATTTCCAAACCGTAGCTCCGATTCCTATGATCTTTATATCGTTTTCAGGTGATTTCATCCCCTCTATCCAGTGGCACACTTGGTTTTCCAAGTTGAGGCCAGGTTCATGCATTTCCTGTCATGTCTTGCATTTTGCATCCCGCATCGCATTCCGCATAGCATACCATCTTTGTATATTATTGGTTGCCCTTGCACGTGGTTGATTGTATCCTTGTTGCTTGTTTGTATTGTTGGGTAGAGCCGGGAGACGAGTTCGCTAACGAGGAGCCCGTTGAGTTTGCTTTTGAGGATCCAGTCAACTCTGACAACTGTGCAGGCAAGATGATCATACCCTCGAAATCACTACTATCTTTGCTATGCTAGTTTGCTCGCTCTTTTGCTTTGCCAATGCTACGATGCCTACCACTTGCTTGTCAGCCTCCCAATTGCCATGATTGAGCCTCTAACCCACCTTTGCCCTAGCAAACCGTTGATTGGCTATGTTACCGCTTTGCTCAGCCCCTTCTTATAGTGTTGCTAGTTGCAGGTGAAGATTGGAGCTGTTCCTTGTTGGAACATTTATTTACTTGTTGGGATATCATTATATTGCCTTGTTATCTTAATGCATCTATATACTTGGTAAAGGATGGAAGGCTCGGCCTCTCGCCTAGTGTTTTATTCCACTCTTGCCGCCCTAGTTTCCGTCATATCGGTGTTATGTTCCCGGATTGTTGCGTCCCTTACGCGGTTGGGCTATAATGGGAACCCCTTGATAGTTCGCCTTGATTAAAGCTTTTCTAGCAATGCCCAACATTGGTTTTACCATTTGCCACCTAGCCCCTTTTTCCCTTGGGTTTTCGGAGCCCGAGGGTCATCTTATTTTAACCCCCCCCCCCCCCCCGGGCCAGTGCTCCTCTGAGTGTTGGTCCAAAACGTCAGCCGCCGGTGGCTACCAGGGGCAACTCTGGGCTGGCCTACCGGAAGTTTAGACAATCTGAGTGTGCCCTGAGAAAGAGATATGTGCAGCTCCTATCGGGATTTGTCGGCACGTTCGGGCGGTGTTGCTGGACTTGTTTTAACCTGTCGAATCATCTTGTTGTACCGAGATACCGAGTCTGATCGGTGTGTCTTGGGTGGAGGTCTATTCCTTCGTTGACCGTGAGAGCTTGTTATGGGCTAAGTTGGGACCCCCCTGCAGGGATTGATCTTTCGAAAGCCGTGCCCGCGGTTATGGGCAGATGGGAATTTGTTAATGTCCGGTTGTAGATAACTTGAACCTTAATTAATTAAAATGAATCAACTGAGTGTGTTGCCGTGATGGCCTCTTCTCGGCGGAGTCCGGGAAGTGGACATGGTGTTGGAGTTATGCTTGCGCAGGTTGCTCTCTAGTTTTCCGCTCGTGCTTTGCCTCCTCTTCTCGCTCTCTTTTGCGAATAAGTTAGCCACCATATATGCTAGTCGCTTGCTGCAGCTCCACTTATACATTACCCCCTTTCCTACCTATTAAGCTTAAATAGTCTTGATCGCGAGGGTGCGAGATTGCTGAGTCCCTGTGGCTCACAGATTACTATTACACCAGATGCAGGGACAGATGATACAGCTCCAGATGGCGCGCTTGAGCTCAAGTGGGAGTACGACGAGGACTCTCAGCGTTACTATGTGTCTTTTCCGGATGATCAGTAGTGGTGCCCAGTCGGGGTAGATTCAGGGCCTTGTCGCATGTTGGGGGTCTTTTCTATTTTGGCGCCATAGTCGGGCCATGAGTGATTTGTATGATGGATGTTAATTATGTACTTTGATGTGACGTGGCGAGTGTAAGCCAACTATGTTCCTCCCCTTTATATTATTTATGTACATGGGATGTGTGATGATTTCCTGACTTGCGACATTGCTTTCAATGCGGTTATGCCTCTAAGTCGTGCCTCGACACGTGGGAGATATAGCCGCATCGAGGGCGTTACAAGTTGGTAATCAGAGCCTTCCCCGACCTTAGGAGCCCCCATTGCCTGATCGTTTTAGCAGCCGAGTTGTGTCTAGAAAAATATTTTGAGTCCTTTAGGAATTATATATCGGAGAGCTTAGGAATTCTTTTTACTTCCTAGTCTCCTCATCGCTCTGGTAAGGCATCCTGACGTAGAGTTTTGTCTCTTCTCTTCTCAAATTTCACAAAAAAAATTTAGGATCACGCGAGTATCTTGGATTTGTTCCGATGGCTTATGATGAGAATACTGTCTTGGTGCCTCCTGTCAGGGGTTTAGTGGAAGTGTCCCGGGGAGTTGAGCTCTGAGGTGTTATCATCATAATTTTATCGTTGCAATTCTGGTATACTTGAGATATGTTCGCGACATCGAAAATCTCCTTTATGCAGTTCGTTGGTGAGATAACCTCGACGCCACCCAGTACTGGGGCGGGAGTTCGGGAGTATCGCCATAACTTGTATAACGGATGCTTTTCGAAGGTTGAGGTAGATGGTTTCCGAAGGTTTCTTGGTTATGTGTTGAAGGATGGATACAGCTGGATGTAGGATTTGCTAGTTTGGGTGATATATTATGCTTCCCCTGTATCCCCAACACCTGATTGCATAACCGGAAAATTTCGGGAGTTTCATAGGTGGGAATTCAAGTAGATCTTAGGATATCCTTCCGACAGATGTATGATATGAAATTGGGGTTCGACGTCTAGTGGTTCGCCTATTCACGGTCGATTTTACAGTGGTCTCGTTGTGTCTTAAAGAGTCCTTGGCTATGCTGACTCAGGGACGCTTCGTATGTCATGTGCACTGCCTTGTACATGATGGTGCTGTACGATCGAGCCCGTGTAGGTCCCACCACGAAAACTTCGGACAAAATCTCTATCATATGTTTGTTCCGGCTTATTTCGCAAGCCAATCCTTGGTTTTATTTTGAGTTCTGGTATTCGAGTTGCTTCGACGTCATATGTTGATTCCATCCCTCGTTGATGTACCTCTTCTACCTAATTCTTCGTGGCTTCGCAATTTAGGAATATGTGACCACTTCAAGAGAAGTGCATTCGTTCATTTTGTTCGGATGTGAAGACTTTATGTTGCAATTTTCATTCCGTTGGATTCACCTTCATATTTATCTATTTGTGTGCTAATGGTGGTCAACCTCTTCAGGATGGCTCCTCCAATGCGCACGACTCCGAATCCTGATCCGCCACCACCTCCACCCCCTCTGGAGGCTTGGCAAGCTGTGATGGCCGCAACCAATGCAAATACACAGTGGATCATGCAAATCCTCCAAGAACGCAATCAAGGCAGTCAAGGGAATCAAGGCAACAATCAGAACCATTTTGCTACTCTGAACCAGTTTCTCGCTAATGGTCCAAAGACGTTCAGCAATTGTGTTGAGGCTACCGATGCTGACGATTGGCTAGTGGATCTGGGCAAGCATTTTGAATGCAGCAACGTCAGGCCTGAAGATTTCGTCAAGTTCGCTTCTTTCCAGCTCAAAGATCAGGCCGCTGAGTGGTTCCAGCAGTACAAGGATTCCAGAGGTGGACGTTTGATCACTTGGGATGATTTCCGTCGTGATTTCCGAGCTCATCACATCCCTTAGAGTGTGACTGAAAGCAAACGTGAAGAATTCCGCAATCTGAAGCAAGGCTCTTTGTCTGTCTATGACTACAACAAGTTGTTCCAGAAGCTCGCCCGTTTTGCCAAGCAGGATGTTCCTGATGAGAAGAGCATGATCTGTCAGTTCAGGGGTGGTCTCCGTGAAGAAATACAGCTCGCTCTTGTCCTCTTCGAGCCGTTGAGATACGATGAGTTCTACAACATGGCACTGAAGCAAGAGGCTGCTCAGTTGAGGTGTGATGCTTCCAGGAAGCGAGTCAGAGACACTATGCCTTCTTCCTCTACTCAAGTGGCCAAGCAGCAGAAGTATTGGCTTCCTCCTCCTCCGTTCCGTCAGTCGTATCAGCAGAAGAGAAAAGGTGGCGGTGGTTCTTCCCACCCACCCAACCCAGGCTTTCAGAACAAGATTTCGTCTCAAGCTCCAAGATCAAGTGCTCTGTACCACCGTCCGCTCTCAGAGGTCACGTGCAACAAGTGCCAACAGAAGGGTCACTACGCCAACAAGTGTTTCAACCAGAGGCGTATTCCTCCTCCTCCTCCTGTCAGATCGGCAAGTACAGCTGTGGTCAAGCATAATCCCAAGCACACCAAGGTCAATATGGTGAATGCAGCTCAGGCAGAGGATTCGTCAGATGTGATCATGGGTAACCTTCCTGTTAACGATGTTCCCGCAAAAGTACTTTTTGATACTGGTGCATCACATTGTTTTATCTCGAGACCTTTCGCATCCAAGCACGTGTGGTTTTCTCAAGTTATGCATAAGCCATTAGCAGTTGTCTCTCCGAGTAAATGCTTGCTTGCTAACTATGAAGTTCTGGATATTTCTATCTCGCTGGGTGACTTCAAGTTTCTGGCTTCCCCGATGATTCTTGGTAATTCCGATATCGATCTTATTCTTGGGATGGACTGGCTCTCTAAGCATAAAGCTCAGCTTGATTGTGCAGCCAAGCAGATTCAACTGACTCATTCGTCTGAGGATGTAATTGTCTTTGCTGCTCGGGATAATACAATCCGGTTGTTTTCTCTCAATGAGAAGGGTGAATTGGATGCTATTTCGCAGATCCCAGTCGTTTGTGAGTATCAAGAAGTCTTCCCAGAAGAACTCCCAGGAATGCCTCCGCACCGGCCGGTTGAATTTGTTATTGAACTTGAGCCCGGTACGGAACCTGTGTGCAAACGTCCTTACAAGCTCGGCCCCGAAGAGTTGAAGGAGTTGAAGAAACAACTCGATGTTCAAGAAAGAATGGGTCTCATTCGGCCTAGTACTTCCCCGTGGGGTTGTGGTGTTCTTTTTGTGAAGAAGAAGGATGGAACGGACCGACTCTGTGTTGATTATTGTCCATTGAACAAGAAGACCATCAAGAACAAATACCCACTTCCCAACATCAATGAGCTGTTCGAACAACTCAAGGGTGCCCAAGTATTCTCCAAGCCTGATCTTCATATGGGTTATCATTAGATTCGCATTCGTGAGCAAGATATTCCCAAGACGGCCTTCAGGACAAGCTATGGGTCATATGAATACACTGTCATGTCTTTTGGCCTCGCCAACGCTCCTCCGACGTTCTCTCGCATGATGAACTTCATCTTCAACCCCTACACCAATGACTTCGTTTTGGTCTACCTCGACGAAATTCTGGTTTTCTCCAAGAACAAGGAAGATCATGCCAAGCACTTGCATTTGGTTCTTGACAAGCTCAGGGAACATCAGTTCTACGCCAAGTTCTCCAAGTGTGAATTTTGGCTCGATGAGGTGCTTTATCTTGGCCATATCATCTCTGCCAAGGGCATCGCCATGAATCCTGAGAAGGTGTCTGCAATTGTTAATTGGGAACCTCCTCAGAACGTGAAGCAACTCCGTAGCTTCCTCAGTCTCGCAAGCTATTGCCGAAGATTCGTTGAAATTTTTTCCAAGATTGCAAAGCCTCTCTCAAATCTTCTCCAGAAGCACGTCAAGTACGTTTGGTCTCCGGAGTGTGATATTGCTTTCAAAACTTTGAAAGAGAAGTTAATCACTGCTCCAGTTCTGACTCCGCTTGATGAAACCAAGCCGTACGAGGTCTTTTGTGATGCCTCTCTCCAAGGTCTCGGTGCTGTACTGATGCAAGAGAAGAAAGTTGTTGCTTATACCTCTCGCCAGTTGAAGCCTAATGAGAAGAACTACCCCACTCATGATCTCGAGTTGGCGGCAGTTGTGCATGCTTTGTTGACTTGGAGACATCTTCTATTGGGAAGGAAAGTGGACATTTTCACTGATCACAAGAGTCTCAAGTACATCTTCACCCAGCCTAATCTCAACCTCAGGCAAACTCGATAGGTCGAAATGATTCAAGAGTACAATCCGAGTATCGAGTATACTCCAGGCAAGGCCAATGTGATTGCTGACGCTTTGAGCAGAAAAGCATATTGCAACAGTCTGATTCTCAAGCCTTATCAACCCGAGCTTTGTGAAGCTTTCCGCAAACTTAATCTGCAAATTGTTCCTCAAGGTTTCCTCGCCAACCTTCAAGTCTCTCCTACCTTGGAAGACCAGATTCGCCAAGCCTAGCTTCTTGATGCTATGGTGAAAAAGGTGAAGATTGGTACCGCAAAGAGTCAGTCCAAGTACAAGTGCTACCGACTTGATGACAAGGACACTCTCTTCTTTGAGGATCAAATTGTTGTGCCCAAAGGTGAACTTTGTAAAGTGATCATGAACGAGGCTCACAACTCTCTCCTCTCCATCCACCCTGGTAGCACGAAGATGTATCAGGATCTGAAGCAAACTTATTGGTGGACTCGAATGAAGCGCGAGATCGCTCAATTCGTGAATGAATGTGATGTCTGCAGAAGAGTGAAGGCAGAACACCAAAGGCCAGCAGGTCTCCTCCAACCTCTTGCCATTCCAGAATGGAAGTTTGACCACATTGAAATGGACTTCGTGACTGGGTTTCCAAAGTCCAAGCATGGCAATGATGCTATATTCGTTGTCATCGACAAGCTCACCAAAGTGGCTCACTTTTTGCCTATCAAAGAGTCAATCATTGCAGCTCAATTGGCGGAACTCTATACCTCTCGAATTGTCTCTCTGCACGGTATTCCTCAAGTGATATCTTCAGACCGTGGCAGCATCTTTACCTCCAAGTTTTGGGAGTCTTTTCAGAAGGCCATGGGCACCAACATCCGCTTCAGCACTGCTTTCCATCCTCAAACAAGCGGTCAAGTCGAGCGTGTCAACCAGATTCTTGAAGATATGCTCAGGGCTTGTGTTATCTCCTTCGGCATGAAGTGGGAGGATTGTCTTCCTTATGCTGAATTCTTATACAACAATAGTTTTCAAGCAAGTTCGGGCAAGGCCCCATTTGAAATTCTGTATGGTAGGAAGTGCCGTACACCTCTCAACTGGTCTGAAACCGGTGAACGTCAGCTGCTGGGTAATGACTTAATCACAGAGGCAGAAGAAATGTGCAAGGTCATTCGTGATAACCTCAAAGCAGCCCAATCCCGCCAGAAGAGCTACTATGATAGTAAGCACCATGATTTGGCTTTTGAGATCGGAGATCATGTTTACCTCCGCGTCTCTCCTATGAAAGGGACTCGTCGCTTCGGTATCAAAGGGAAGCTTGCCCCCAGATACGTCGGACCTTTCAAGATTGTCAGCAAGAGAGGCGACCTCGCCTATCAACTCGAGCTTCCTTCAAATTTTGCAAATATTCATGATGTGTTCCATGTCTCCCAACTCCGAAAGTGCTTCAAGACGCCTGAACGCACCGTCAACTTCGAGGACATTGAGCTCCAAGAAGATCTCTCCTATCGTGAGCACCCAGTTGCAATCCTTGAAGAGACTGAACGCAGAACTCGCAACAAGTCAATCAAATTTCTCAAAGTCAAGTGGTCACACCATTCTGACCGTGAAGCTACCTGGGAACGCGAGGATCACCTCCGTTCTGAGTACCCGGAGTTCTTTCAGTCCTAGATCTCGGGACGAGATCTTTTCGTAGTGGTGGAGTGTTGTAACGCCCCAGATATAACTTTCCCAATTTGTACTCCAACTCTTGCCATTTCCGGCATTAAGTTATATTTATTCCTCGGGTTCGGGTCTTTGTCTCCGTGTGTTGTTTTCGTTTTCATGCTTCTCATATCATGTCATCACGTGCATTGCATTCGCATACATGTTCATCTCATGCATTCGAGCATTTTCCCCGTTGTCCGTTTTGCATTCCGGCGCTTCGTTCTCCTCCGGTGGCCATTTCTAGCTTCCTTTCGTGTGTGGGGATTAAACATTTCCGGATTGGACCGAGACTTGCCATGCGGCCTTGGTTTACTACCGGTAGACCGCCTGTCAAGTTCGGGTCATTTGGACTTCGTTTGATACTCCAACGGTTAACCGAGGGACCGAAAAGGCCTCGTGTGTGTTGCAGCCCAACACCCCTCCAATTTGGCCCAAAACCCACCAAACTCTGCTCCATGTCCTAGAGTGTTCGATCACGATCGCGTGGCCGAAAACCGCACCTCATTTGGACTCTCCTAGCTCCCTCTATGCCTATTTATACCCCCTCCATTTTCGGATCTCGTCTTCCCCGTCCAACCCTAGTCCCAGAAAAAAATTGTCCGCCGCGCCGGACGTGTCCGCGCAGGCCGGACAACGTCCGGGTCCAGCCGCCGCCGCCACGTCAGCGTCGCGGTCCCCAGATCCCCGCCGGCCCGGGAGGCCCAGGAGGGGCCCCCGAGGCCCATCGCCCGCGCCGCCACCCGGTAGCTGGCGCCGCCCGAGACCGCGCCCCCGCACCCGACTCCGCCGCCCGCCGCCCAGTTCGCCGGAGCGCGCCTCCGCCTCCGCGGGCAACCCCGCCGCCGCCGCTTCCTCCCGACTACGGTGGGCCTCGCCGCCCCACCGCGCCACCGCGGGCGACCCCGGCCGGCCGCCCCACGCGCCATCGCCGCCGGCCGCCGCCGTCCTCAACGCCGGCCTCACCCCGGCCATCTTCTCCGGCCGGCCAACCTCGGTTCACGTGCCCTGCTAAGGTTCCATGAACAGTGCCCCGATCTGGATCTCAGATCCGAAATTCTAGGGTTGACTTTTTCCCTCTCCCTCTAGATTTTTATGCAAACTTTGACTGATGATATCTCCGCATCCGTAGCTCCGTTTTGGGCATATAATATATCAAAATCTTCGCCTCGACGAGTACATCATTTCATTCCATTGCATCATTTGCATTTGAGTTCATCTTGGTGCCCAAAATGCTGTTAGAAGGAGGCATCATGAGTTAAATTGCAGATCCGTTAGTTCATCATAGACTTTTGTCATTTTTGCCATGATTATTGTGTGCATGATATGCCTGTGACTCTTTGGGATGAATTGTTAAGCATTTTGTCTTCTTTCCATAGGTGCCACCCATGCATTTTTAGGATGTGTGTGGTGACTTGTGCAAGCTTGCAAAGAGGGGTACCTGAGAATTCTGTTTTCAGGGACTTAGTGATTTTCAGTAAGTCTGGGATATTTTAGTTCATGATGCCATATGTTCAGCTTGTTTCCTAGTGATCCATGCCTCTTTTGGGGATGATCAGTAAGGGAGATTTGATATTTATGTTGTTCTCTATCCATCCATGTCTTTGGTTGCATATGTGGAGTGCCCTAGGTTGAGTCAATGGAGCTCAACTTTTGCTTCGTGGTAAATCTGGGCAGATCGTCAACTTGTTTGCGATTTTGCCGATGCTATTGTTAGTGATCCGTGCATGCTATGCCATTGTTATTGCCATGTTTAGCTAGCATTTTGTGCCTTCTTTATGGATATATGCTTACCTTTCCATGGCTTGCACCATAGTGAGAGCATTGAGCTCGTTTACATGCCTTAGTGAGTTATAATTTCAGCATGTCTCGGTTTTCACTAAGTCTGAAAACTGATTGTGTTTCATCTATGTTCGTGTGCTCGTTAGAGTATTTTGTGAACCCTTTTGGCCCCAGGTCACTTTGGGTGTTTTGTTAAGCTTGTGGAGTAGCTCCATGCCATGTTCTTACTTGTCATGTTCAGGTTATGTATCATGTTGTTTTGCTGCTCCGAAGAGAGCATCGTGGTCTGAAATTTCAGACTAGTGTTAATTTCACGAAGTCTGAAATCTGTTTTGCATATTCATTTTTGCCATGCTTGTTTGAACCTCTTAATGGATCAATTTGGCTATGGCTCAGTGCTAGTGATTTGTTAAGAATCTTGTGTACATCCCTGCCATGTATTTTGTTTCCATGTTTGGTGGCTGTAGCATGTTCATTTCGATGCATTTAGGAGCCTACTTGCTGTAAATCGCAGATCGGTTCGTTTCGTAAAACGCTTGCCATTTCCAAACCGTAGCTCCGATTCCTATGATCTTTATATCGTTTTCAGGTGATTTCATCCCCTCTATCCAGTGGCACACTTGGTTTTCCAAGTTGAGGCCAGGTTCATGCATTTACTGTCACGTCTTGCATTTTGCATCCCGCATCGCATTCCGCATAGCATACCATCTTTGCATATTATTGGTTGCCCTTGCACGTGGTTGATTGTATCCTTGTTGCTTGTTTGTGTTGTTGGGTAGAGCCGGGAGACGAGTTCGCTAACGAGGAGCCCGTTGAGTTTGCTTTTGAGGATCCAGTCAACTCTGACAACTGTGCAGGCAAGATGATCATACCCTCGAAATCACTACTATCTTTGCTATGCTAGTTTGCTCGCTCTTTTGCTTTGCCAATGCTACGATGCCTACCACTTGCTTGTCAGCCTCCCAATTGCCATGATTGAGCCTCTAACCCACCTTTGCCCTAGCAAACCGTTGATTGGCTATGTTACCGCTTTGCTCAGCCCCCTTCTTATAGTGTTGCTAGTTGCAGGTGAAGATTGGAGCTGTTCCTTGTTGGAACATTTATTTACTTGTTGGGATATCATTATATTGCCTTGTTATCTTAATGCATCTATATACTTGGTAAAGGGTGGAAGGCTCGGCCTCTCGCCTAGTGTTTTGTTCCACTCTTGCCGCCCTAGTTTCCGTCATATCGGTGTTATGTTCCCGGATTGTTGCGTCCCTTACGCGGTTGGGCTATAATGGGAACCCCTTGATAGTTCGCCTTGATTAAAGCTTTTCCAGCAATGCCCAACATTGGTTTTACCATTTGCCACCTAGCCCCTTTTTCCCTTGGGTTTCCGGAGCCCGAGGGTCATCTTATTTTAACCCCCCCCCCCCCGGGCCAGTGCTCCTCTGAGTGTTGGTCCAAAACGTCAGCCGCCGGTGGCTACCAGGGGCAACTCTGGGCTGGCCTACCGGAAGTTTAGACAATCTGAGTGTGCCCTGAGAAAGAGATATGTGCAGCTCCTATCGGGATTTGTCGGCACGTTCGGGCGGTGTTGCTGGACTTGTTTTAACCTGTCGAATCATCTTGTTGTACCGAGATACCGAGTCTGATCGGTGTGTCTTGGGTGGAGGTCTATTCCTTCATTGACCGTGAGAGCTTGTTATGGGCTAAGTTGGGACCCCCCTGCAGGGATTGATCTTTCGAAAGCCGTGCCCGCGGTTATGGGCAGATGGGAATTTGTTAATGTCCGGTTGTAGATAACTTGAACCTTAATTAATTAAAATGAATCAACTGAGTGTGTTGCCGTGATGGCCTCTTCTCGGCGGAGTCCGGGAAGTGGACACGGTGTTGGAGTTATGCTTGCGCAGGTTGCTCTCTAGTTTTCCGCTCGTGCTTTGCCTCCTCTTCTCGCTCTCTTTTGCGAATAAGTTAGCCACCATATATGCTAGTCGCTTGCTGCAGCTCCACTTATACATTACCCCCTTTCCTACCTATTAAGCTTAAATAGTCTTGATCGCGAGGGTGCGAGATTGCTGAGTCCCTGTGGCTCACAGATTACTATTACACCAGATGCAGGGACAGATGATACAGCTCCAGATGGCGCGCTTGAGCTCAAGTGGGAGTACGACGAGGACTCTCAGCGTTACTATGTGTCTTTTCCGGATGATCAGTAGTGGTGCCCAGTCGGGGTAGATTCAGGGCCTTGTCGCATGTTGGGGGTCTTTTCTATTTTGGCGCCGTAGTCGGGCCATGAGTGATTTGTATGATGGATGTTAATTATGTACTTTGATGTGACGTGGCGAGTGTAAGCCAACTATGTTCCTCCCCTTTATATTATTTATGTACATGGGATGTGTGATGATTTCCTGACTTGCGACATTGCTTTCAATGCAGTTATGCCTCTAAGTCGTGCCTCGACACGTGGGAGATATAGCCGCATCGAGGGCGTTACACCCTGAGCATACCTGAATGAACACGCAGCTCTGCTGCGCGTTGGCCCTCCTTCCTCCCCCTCCTCCTTATCTCTGGCCGCCACGGGATGCTCGGACTCCGGCGTCTCCCCCTCGCCCGCCCACACTGACCTGAACAAGTTCGCGGCAAGAGGTATCGCTCGGCGTGGGGGAAGAAGAAGCTCAACTGATGAACTGTGATTGGAATGTCAGTGGCGGCAGAGAAGGATTCCGGCCGGGGTGGGGAGACAGCGGACGCCAGAGAGAGGGGAGGGAGACAGAAAGGGGTGATTCCCCAAATTATGGAACCCTAGCTCAGCTTGGTACAGGAGACGGCGAATGGACAGAGACGAACTGGGTTGCGAAGTGGATTCCCACGATTTACCAACACTTGTGGGGTTGTTTTGAAAATGTACCTGCAAGTTCCCACCTGGTTGATATCCTGTCCCTTACTTCTCCATCCAATGGCTCAGATCGCTCCGGAGTACCTGGTGCACCAGTTCAACGGGTGCACAGGATACGTTCTCCGGGAAAGTATCTAGTGCTCCTGCTCCGAGGCCTAGGGTGCTCCCGGTGCTCCGATGCGAAAAACATTTTTTTAAATGCTCAAAGAATTCTGAAAAAATGCAGCGCATCGACGGAACATCGATGTCTCTTGTCACAAAATTTCAAATCAAAATTCGAAACATTGCTCGAGATACAAAAATGACAAAATTGACATCAATGTGATAATGGGCCAAAACTAAAGCCCAACTTATGTTATGTACAAAAATTTGTCATTTTTGTATCTCGAGCAATGTTTCGAATTTTGATTTGAAATTTTGTGACAAGAGACATTGATGTTCCGTCGATCTGCTACATTTTTTTCAGAATTTTTTGAACATTTTAAAAATATTTTTTGGACATTTGGAGCACCGGGAGCACCCCAAGCCTGGAAGCACTAGATACTTTCCCGACGTTCTCCCTACCCGGGAGTCATCCCTCCAACACTATTGTTACATTGCATCCATATTGGTCTTGTGGCGGAAACTCACACCCTTCCACTGAACAAAACAGAACAAAGATAGATAAATCCATATTTATTTTTTCTAAAAGTAAGGGCAAGCTCCTAAGAGGATAAAAAATTCGCATGATCGGGTGTTCTCGACGTGGCAATAATTAGGATAATTTCAGGTCATTTGGACCACGTTGGGTATACTTGTAATGTGACATCAATTCTTGAATTAGTTGTTTCATGCCATTTGGAATGTTTAGAAAACACACTGTGACAATTGGTATACTTAAATGTTTGGTTTCATTCATTACCACACCGTTGGATTTATAGATATTAAAAATTAAATATGGTTGCATCCAATGTTTATTTCTGTTGGTTGTTGATCTAATCTACTCTCTGTTTCTTTCTTACAAGAAAAATATACTCTCTGTTTCTTTCTTACAATGATACAATAAGATATGTAAATCTTAGAGGCACAAGGGAACATACATATCTGTAGCAAAAAGCACAAGCGATTAAGAGGACATATAGTGATTGAATGAGCTTCGCGTTCATGCCCCTACTGCATATCATGTCTCCAAGTGCAGGTATTGGCTTCCTGCAGTTCTATTTTGTATACAGGTGTGTATTGAAGATCATGGGTTAGTGCTAGAACTTTTTCATGAGTTAGTGTACAGTCATGTTTGGATCGATGATCGTCTGAGTTTTTTTATAGCATCAACCATTTGAGTTTATCACACCTGTTAGTTAGACCATGACATGAATAAATCTACAACCTTATAATGGAAGGTGTGTACAGCTATACTGTAACTACCCATATGAGTTTCCTCGGTTATGATGATCCAAGTCTTTGTATTTTTTTAGAAAAGGAGGAGAACTCCCGGCCTCTGCATCTGGACGATGCATGCAGCCACTTTATTAATTGTTCACACGAGACCCTACAAAGTCATACAATAGTGAGACTAAAGCCACAGTCTAGGCAACATCTGTCGCTACTCCTAACCAGTTGTTGAAGGGGTGCTGATAGTCTGAGCCTAATACCAAACAGACATCGCATCCAAACCTAACATCTAAGACCTGAGGTCTCAACCAGGACGCCTGCCGGGTATGGGGCACCCACCAGTCCGGCACACTCCTCAACCAGGACGCCTGCCGGGTATGAGGCCGTCGCAGCCACCTGCCACCAATCCATCTTCAGTGTTGTACTGCTACATCAACCTTGTCCGGTCTCGCTGCCGTCGAAGCCACCATGGCGCCAGACAGCTCCACCGCCCCGCACTCGTCCATCCAGCCGCATCCGTCGTCGATTTGCAGTTGCACCATGCCGCCAAAACTCGTCGTCGTCTATGCGGTGGATACAACGTCGCACCACCTGGCATCCTCCACACCATCGCCACTACTGGAGGTACTCGTAGCCCACCAACCACAGCATCTCTCCCTAGAACAGTAGGTCCTCCCAAGACGGCGCCTCCATGGAAGATACGACGCGCAGGATGCCGCCGCCGCCCAATCCAGACTGAATTTTGGACTTTCGTCCGGGAGTTGTTCGGAGGTGGATAGGAGAGACCTCGGCTTTTCCTCCACGGAGGGTACCAGCGTCGAGTGACGTCGCTGATGTCGAGCCGGCCTAGCCGACCAAAGTTTCCTCCGATCCCCATCCTATGCCACCAAACCTCCGTCTACTCTGGATCCTGCAACGAGCCATGATCCAAAACCTACGAAGATGCAAGACCATGGCGCTCAACCCGCCAGAAAGGAGGATCGAGAAGAACACATTGTAAATCTCTAGACGCCGGAACCAGCGGTCCAACGTGGCCAGTGACGACCATCACCACCCCGCAGCGGCCCAAGGAATCCGAAGACGGGATCTAGATGGATTCGATCTGGATCCGGCGGCACCCGCAACCACCAGGTAGGCCCAACGCAACCACCACCTCACGACACGCAGGCCGCCACCACCGCGCCGCGCACGACGCCGCCAGGAGACCCGCCCGCCACGCCACCAAACCCCATGTTCGCTCGGTGCTCCTCTCAACTGAAGGAAATATGCCCTAGAGGCAATAATAAAGTTGTTATTTATTTCCTTATATCATGATAAAAGTTTATTATTCATGCTAGAATTATATTAACCGGAAACATAATACATGTGTGAATACATAGACAAACAGAGTGTCACTAGTATGCCTCTACTTGACTAGCTCGTTAATCAAAGATGGTTATGTTTCCTAACCATGGACAAAGAGTTGTCATTTGATTAACGGGATCACATCATTAGTTGAATGATCTGATTGACATGACCCGTCCCATTAGCTTAGCACCCGATCGTTTAGTATGTTGCTATTGCTTTCTTTATGACTTATACATGTTCCTATGACTATGAGATTATGTAACTCCCGTGTGCCGGAGGAACACTTTGTGTGCAACCAAACATCACAACGTAACTGGGTGATTATAAAGGTGCTCTACAGGTGTCTCCAAAGGTACATGTTGGGTTAACGTATTTCGAGATTAGGATTTGTCACTCCGATCGTCGGAGAGGTATCTCAGGGCCCTCTCGGTAATGCACATCACTTAAGCCTTGCAAGCATTGCAACTAATGAGTTAGTTGCGGGATGATGTATTACGGAACGAGTAAAGAGACTTGCCGGTAACGAGATTGAACTAGGTATTGGATACCGACGATCGAATCTCGGGCAAGTAACATACCGATGACAAAGGGAACAACGTATGTTGTTATGCGGTCTGACCGATAAAGATCTTCATAGAATATGTAGGAGCCAATATGGGCATCCAGGTCCCGCTATTGGTTATTGACCGGAGACGTGTCTCGGTCATGTCTACATTGTTCTCGAACCCGTAGGGTCTGCACGCTTAAGGTTTCGATGACAGTTATATTATGAGTTTATAGGTTTTGATGTACCAAAGGTTGTTCGGAGTCCCGGATGAGATCACAGACATGACGAGGAGTCTCGAAATGGTCGAGACATAAAGATTGATATATTGGAAGCCTATGTTTGGATATCAGAAGTGTTCCGGGTGAAATCGGGATTTTACCGGAGTACCGGGAGGTTACCGGAACCCCCCGGGAGCTATATGGGCCTTAGTGGGCCTTAGTGCAAGAAGAGGAGAGGCGGCCAGGGCTGGGCCGCGCGCCCCTCCCCCCTAGTCCGAATAGGACAAGGAGAGAGGGGGCGGCGCCCCCCTCCTTCTCTCTCTCTCTTTTCCACCTCGCGAATCCTATTCCAACTAGGATTGGGGGAGAAGTCCTACTCCCGGAGGGAGTAGGACTCCTCCCGGCGCGCCTATGATGGCCGGCCGACCTCCCCCTCTTGAACCTTTATATACGGAGGCAGGGGCACCCCAAAGACACACAAGTTGATCCACGTGATCATATTCTTAGCCGTGTGCGGCGCCCCCTTCCACCATAGTCCTCGATAATATTGTAGCGGTGCTTAGGCGAAGCCCTGCGATGGTAGTACATCAATATCGTCACCACGCCGTCGTGCTGACGGAACTCTTCCCTGACACTTTGCTGGATCGAAGTCCGGGGATCGTCATCGAGTTGAACGTGTGCTAGAACTCGGAGGTGCCGTAGTTTTGGTGCTTGATCAGTCGGGCCATGGAGACGTACGACTACATCAACCAAACGCTTCCGTTGTCGATCTACAAGGGTACGTAGATCACACTCTCCCCTCTCGTTGCTATGCATCACCATGATCTTGTGTGTGCGTAGGAAATTTTTTGAAATCACTACGTTCCCCAACAGTGGCATCCGAGCCTAGGTTTTATGTGTTGATGTTATATGCACGAGTAGAACACAAGTGAGTTGTGGGCGATATAAGTCATACTGCTTACCAGCATGTCATACTTTGGTTCGGCGGTATTGTTGGACGAAGCGGCCTGGACCGACATTACGCGTACGCTTACGCGAGACCGGTTCTCCCGACGTGCTTTGCACATAGGTGGCTTGCGGGTGACAGTTTCTCCAACTTTAGTTGAACCAAGTGTGGCTACGCCCAGTCCTTGCGAAGGTTAAACCAGCACCAACTTGATAAACTATCGTTGTGGTTTTGATGCGTAGGTAAGATTGTTTCTTGCTTAAGCCCGTAGCAGCCACGTAAAACTTGCAACAACAAAGTAGAGGACATCTAACTTGTTTTTGCAGGGCATGTTGTGATGTGATATGGTCAAGACATGATGCTAAATTTTATTGTATGAGATGATCATGTTTTGTAATCGAGTTAACGGCAACTGGCAGGAGCCATATGGTTGTCGCTTTATTGTATGCAATGCAATCGTGCTGTAATACTTTACTTTATCACTAAGCGGTAGCGATAGTCGTGGAAGCATAAGATTGGCGAGATGACAACGATGCTACGATGGAGATCAAGGTGTCGCGCCGGTGACGATGGTGATCATGACGGTGCTTCGGAGATGGAGATCACAGGCACAAGATGATGATGGCCATATCATATCACTTATATTAATTGCATGTGATGTTTATCTTTTATGCATCTTATCTTGCTTTGATTGACGGTAGCATTATAAGATGATCTCTCACTAAAATTGTCAAGAAGTGTTCTCCCTGAGTATGCACCGTTGCGAAAGTTCTTTGTGCTGAGACACCACGTGATGATCGGGTGTGATAGGCTCTACGTTCAAATACAATGGGTGCAAAACAGTTGCACACGCGGAATACTCAGGTTATACTTGACGAGCCAAGCATATGCAGATATGGCCTCGGAACACAGAGACCGAAAGGTCGAGCATGAATCATATAGTAGATATGATCAACATAGTGATGTTCACCAATGAAACTACTCCATCTCACGTGATGATCGGACATGGTTTAGTTGATTTGGATCACGTGATCACTTAGAGGATTAGAGGGATGTCTATCTAAGTGGGAGTTCTTTAAGTAATTTGATTAATTGAACTTAAATTTATCATGAACTTAGTACCTGATAGTATCTTGCTTCTGTATGTTTGATTGTAGATAGATGGCCCGTGTTGTTGTTCTGTTGAATTTTAATGCGTTCCTTGAGAAAGCAAAGTTGAAAGATGATGGTAGCAATTACATGGACTGGGTCCGTAACTTCAGGATTATCCTCATTGCTGCACAGAAGAATTACGTCCTGGAAGCACCGCTGGGTGCCAGGCCTGCTGCTGGAGCAACACCAGATGTTATGAACGTCTGTCAGAGCAAAGCTGATGACTACTCGATAGTTCAGTGTGCCATGCTTTACGGCTTAGAATCGGGACTTCAACGACGTTTTGAACATCATGGAGCATATGAGATGTTCCAAGAGTTGAAGTTAATATTTCAAGCAAATGCCCGGATTGAGAGATATGAAGTCTCCAATAAGTTCTATAGCTGCAAGATGGAGGAGAACAGTTCTGTCAGTGAGCATATACTCAAAATGTCTGGGTATAATAATCACTTGATTCAGATGGGAGTTAATCTTCCAGATGATTGCGTCATTGACAGAATTCTCCAATCACTGCCACCAAGCTACAAGAGCTTCGTGATGAACTATAATATGCAAGGGATGAATAAGACTATTCGCGAGCTCTTCGCAATGCTGAAAGCTGCGGAGGTAGATATCAAAAAGGAGCATCAAGTATTGATGGTCAACAAGACCACTAGTTTCAAGAAAAAGGGCAAAGGGAAGAAGAAGGGGAACTTCAAGAAGAACAGCAAGCAAGTTGCTGCTCAAGAGAAGAAACCCAAGTCTGGACCTAAGCCTGAAATCGAGTGCTTCTACTGCAAGCAGACTGGTCACTGGAAGCGGAACTGCCCCAAGTATTTGGCGGATAAGAAGGATGGCAAGGTGAACAAAGGTATATATGATATACATGTTATTGATGTGTACCTTACTAATGCTCGCAGTAGCACCTGGGTATTTGATACTGGTTCTGTTGCTAATATTTGCAACTCGAAACAGGGACTATGGATTAAGCGAAGATTGGCTAAGGACGAGGTGACAATGCGCGTGGGAAATGGTTCCAAAGTCGATGTGATCGCGGTCGGCACGCTACCTCTACATCTACCTTCGGGATTAGTATTAGACCTAAATAATTGTTATTTGGTGCAAGCGTTGAGCATGAACATTATATCTGGATCTTGTTTAATGCGAGATGGTTATTCATTTAAATCAGAGAATAATGGTTGTTCTATTTATATGAGTAATATCTTTTATGGTCATGCACCCTTGAAGAGTGGTCTATTCTTATTAAATCTCGATAGTAGTGACACACATATTCATAATGTTGAAGCCAAAAGATGCAGAGTTGATAATGATGGTGCAACTTATTTGTGGCACTGCCGTTTAGGTCATATTGGTGTAAAGTGCATGAAGAAACTCCATACTGATGGACTTTTGGAACCACTTGATTATGAATCACTTGGTACTTGCAAACCGTGCCTCATGGGCAAGATGACTAAACCACCGTTCTCCGGTACTATGGAGAGAGCAACAGATTTGTTGGAAATCATACATACAGATGTATGTGGTCCGATGAATATTGAGGCTCGTGGTGGATATCGTTATTTTCTCACCTTCACAGATGACTTAAGCAGATATGGGTATATCTACTTAATAAAACATAAGTCTGAAACATTTGAAAAGCTCAAAGAATTTCAGAGTGAAGTTGAAAACCATCGTAACAAGAAAATAAAGTTTCTACGATCTGATCGTGGAGGAGAATATTTGAGTTACGAGTTTGGTGTACATTTGAAACAATGCGGAATAGTTTCGCAACTCACGCCACCCGGAACACCACAGCGTAATGGTGTGTCCGAACGTCGTAATCGTACTTTACTAGATATGGTGCGATCTATGATGTCTCTTACTGATTTACCGCTATCGTTTTGGGGTTATGCTTTAGAGACGGCCGCATTCACGTTAAATAGGACACCATCAAAATCCGTTGAGACGACGCCTTATGAACTATGGTTTGGCAAGAAACCAAAGTTGTCGTTTCTGAAAGTTTGGGGCTGCGATGCTTATGTGAAAAAGCTTCAACCTGATAAGCTCGAACCCAAATCGGAGAAATGTGTCTTCATAGGATATCCAAAGGAAACTATTGGATACACCTTCTATCACAGATCCGAAGGCAAGACTTTTGTTGCTAAGTTCGGAAATTTTCTGGAGAAGGAGTTCCTCTCGAAAGATGTGAGTGGGAGGAAAGTAGAACTTGACGAGGTAACTGTACCTGCTCCCTTATTGGAAAGTAGTACATCACAGAAACCTGTTTCTGCGACACCTACACCAATTAGTGAGGAAGCTAATGATAATGATCATGAAACTTCAGGACAAGATACTACTGAACCTCGTAGACCAACCAGAGTGAGATTCGTGCCAGAGTGGTACGGTAATCCTATTCTGGAAGTCATGCTACTAGATCATGATGAACCTACGAACTATGAAGAAGCGATGGTGAGCCTAGATTCCGCAAAATGGCTTGAAGCCATGAAATCTGAGATGGGATCCATGTATGAGAACAAAGTATGGACTTTGGTTGACTTGCCCGATGATCGGCAAGCAATTGAGAATAAATGGATCTTCAAGAAGAAGACTGACGCTGACAGTAATATTACTGTCTACAAAGCTCGACTTGTCGCAAAAGGGTTTCGGCAAGTTCAAGGGGTTGACTACGATGAGACCTTCTCACTCGTAGCGATGCTTAAGTCTGTCCGAATCATGTTAGCAATTGCCGCATTTTATGATTATGAAATTTGGCAGATGGATGTCAAAACTGCATTCTTGAATGGATTTCTGGAAGAAGAGTTGTATATGATGCAACTGGAAGGTTTTGTCGATCTAAAGGGAGCTAATAAAGTGTGCAAGCTCCAGCGATCCATTTATGGACTGGTGCAAGCCTCTCAGAGTTAGAATAAATGCTTTAATAGTGTGATCAAAGCATTTGGTTTTATACAGACTTTCGGAGAAGCCTGTATTTACAAGAAAGTGAGTGGGAGCTCTGTAGCATTTCTGATATTATATGTGGATGACATATTACTGATTGGAAATAATATAGAATTTCTGGACAGCATAAAGGGATACTTGAATAAGAGTTTTTCAATGAAAGACCTCAGTGAAGCTGCTTACATATTAGGCATAAAGATCTATATAGATAGATCAAAACGCTTAATTGGACTTTCACAAAGCACATACCTTGACAAGATTTTGAAGAAGTTCAAAATGGATCAAGCAAAAAAAGGGTTCTTGCCTCTGTTACAAGGTGTGAAGTTGAGTCAGACTCAATGCCCGACCACTGGAGAAGATAGAGAGAAAATGAAAGATGTTCCCTATGCTTCAGCCATAGGCTCTATCATGTATGCAATGCTGTGTACCAGACCTGATGTGTGCCTTGCTATAAGTTTAGCAGGGAGGTACCAAAGTAATCCAGGAGTGGATCACTGAACAACGGTCCAGAACATTCTGAAGTACCTGAAAAGGACTAAGGATATGTTTCTCGTATATGGAGGTGACAAAGAGCTCATCGTAAACGGTTACGTTGATGCAAGCTTTGACACTGATCCGGACGATTCTAAATCGCAAACCGGATACGTGTTTACATTAAATGGTGGAGCTGTCAATTGGTGCAGTTCTAAACAAAGCGTCGTGGCGGGATCTACATGTGAAGCGGAGTACATAGCTGCTTCGGAAGCAGCAAACGAAGGAGTCTGGATGAAGGAGTTCATATCCGATCTAGGTGTCATACCTAGTGCATCGGGTCCAATGAAAATATTTTGTGACAATACTGGTGCAATTGCCTTGGCGAAGGAATCCAGGTTTCACAAAAGAACCAAGCACATCAAAAGACGCTTCAATTCCATCCGGGATCTAGTCCAGGTGGGAGACATAGAGATTTGCAAGATACATACGGAGCTGAATGTAGCAGACCCGTTGACTAAGCCTCTTCCACGGGCAAGACATAATCAGCACCAAAGCTCCATGGGTGTTAGAATCATTACTGTGTAATCTAGATTATTGACTCTAGTGCAAGTGGGAGACTGAAGGAAATATGCCCTAGAGGCAATAATAAAGTTATTATTTATTTCCTTATATCATGATAAAAGTTTATTATTCATGCTAGAATTGTATTAACCGGAAACATAATACATGTGTGAATACATAGACAAACAGAGTGTCACTAGTATGCCTCTACTTGACTAGCTCGTTAATCAAAGATGGTTATGTTTCCTAACCATGGACAAAGAGTTGTCATTTGATTAATGGGATCACATCATTAGTTGAATGTTCTGATTGACATGACCCATCCCATTAGCTTAGCACCCGATCGTTTAGTATGTTGCTATTGCTTTCTTCATGACTTATACATGTTCCTATGACTATGAGATTATGTAACTCCCATGTGCTGGAGGGACACTTTGTGTGCAACCAAACATCACAACGTAACTGGGTGATTATAAAGGTGCTCTACAGGTGTCTCCAAAGGTACATGTTGGGTTAACGTATTTCGAGATTAGGATTTGTCACTCCGATCGTCGGAGAGGTATCTCAGGGCCCTCTCGGTAATGCACATCGCTTAAGCCTTGCAAGCATTGCAACCAATGAGTTAGTTGCGGGATGATGTATTACGGAACGAGTAAAGAGACTTGCCGGTAACGAGATTGAACTAGGTATTGGATACCGATGATCGAATCTCGGGCAAGTAACATACCGATGACAAAGGGAACAACGTATGTTGTTATGCGGTCTGACCGATAAAGATCTTCGTAGAATATGTAGGAGCCAATATGGGCATCCAGGTACCGCTATTGGTTATTGACCGGAGACATGTCTCGGTCATGTCTACATTGTTCTCGAACCCATAGGGTCCGCACGCTTAAGGTTTCGATGACAGTTATATTCTGAGTTTATAGGTTTTGATGTACCGAAGGTTGTTCGGAGTCCCAGATGAGATCACGGACATGACGAGGAGTCTCGAAATGGTCGAGACATAAAGATTGATATATTGGAAGCCTATGTTTGGATATCGGAAGTGTTCCGGGTGAAATCGGGATTTTACCGGAGTACCGGGAGGTTATCGGAACCCCCCGGGAGCTATATGGGCCTTAGTGGGCCTTAGTGCAAGAAGAGGAGAGGCGGCCAGGGCTGGGCCGTGCGCCCCTCCCCCCTAGTCCGAATAGGACAAGGAGAGAGGGGGCCGGCGCCCCCCTCCTTCTCTCTCTCTCTCATTTCCACCTCGCGAATCCTATTCCAACTAGGATTGGGGGAGAAGTCCTACTCCCGGAGGGAGTAGGACTCCTCCTGGCGCGCCTATGATGGCCGGCCGACCTCCCCCTCTTGAACCTTTATATACGGAGGCAGGGGCACCCCAAAGACACACAAGTTGATCCACATGATCATATTCTTAGCCGTGTGCGGCGCCCCCTTCCACCATAGTCCTCGATAATATTGTAGCGGTGCTTAGGCGAAGCCCTGCGACGGTAGTACATCAAGATCGTCACCACGCCGTCATGCTAACGGAACTCTTCCCCGACACTTTGCTGGATCGGAGTCCGGGGATCGTCATCGAGCTGAACGTGTGCTAGAACTTGGAGGTGTCGTAGTTTCGGTGCTTGATCGGTCGGGCCGTGGAGACGTACGACTACATCAACCAAACGCTTCCGTTGTCGATCTACAAGGGTACGTAGATCACACTCTCCCCTCTCGTTGCTATGCATCACCATGATCTTGCGTGTGCGTAGGAACTTTTTTGAAATCACTACGTTCCCCAACATCAACCCCGCTGCCCCGCGCGAGCCAAGACGAAAAGGACGGGGAGAAGTCCCGCTGCTGCCCAACCGGCCAGGCTTCGCCCGGCGGCGCTGCGGACAGCGGCGAGGAGGGAGAGGGGCGGAGGAGAATATGACGTAAATGATGTTGAAGATTATGACTTCAGTAGGATGGTTAGAGGCAAAAGTATACAAAGTTACAGTTAGTAGATCAATAATTACACTTTATTGACAAAATATTAGTTTCAGTTTGATTTTCGTTTATGCATCATCATGTACTGAATTGTTCGTGGTGATTTTGCCAACAACGTAAAGATATAGATGTTTGTTTCTTCCCTCCGGCTAAATTAAATAGTGTTGAAATTATTTGTTGTGATAGAGCGACGACTATATATGTAATGGAAAATAGAGTAACAGATTGTTTGTCCTCAAGAATCATTAGGATTCATCCAAGACACTGATAGAAAGTTGAAGAGTGTATAATAGCTCAGGCCCATGTTATGTCTCTCTTCTATCTTGACTTGTTAATTTATCTAAGCACGAATACAGTTTCAGTGACTAAAGGTATTTGTAAGTTCCACTTACGGTTTCTCCACTTTCTGATTCATACTTGTATGAAGGGTGTGTGTGGTACACAACTCAAACTATCCATATGATAATTTAATTCTAATGACTCTGCAAGCATATGCGATTTGATCTGGTGGGTTAATTCTAATGGCTCTGCGAGCATATGAGGTTTCTCCTGCTAGGTTGTTCTAATGCATTCTGGATGACTTCACTACTAAGTCCGAGATCTAGGAACGAAACAAATTTCGGGGCAACTAGCATGATCGACCGACATCAATGAAACTGACATACAATTTATCGCCACTTGGATTTGTATGCTAGCAACAGATCATGATTTGTAAGAAAAACAAGATGAAGACAGTTCTGGCCTAATGTTTCAATAGGAGATGTGGTAAGAGCTAGGGCCCTACCGGATCTAGGGCGCAGGTTGTAGGGGAAGGAGGGGGAGGGCGAGGGCTGATGCGCGGCGGCCAGCGGCGTGGTGCCGTCCTTGCGACGGGAGCAGCGGCGGCGAAGGCAGGAGGCGGCTAGGGTTAGGTCTCCTGGCCCCCTAAGGGAAGCCAAGCAAATATTGATTGCTTCTTACTTGATTAGATTGATACATCTCCTCTCCTTATAAAGAGAGCTTTACTTGACTCCTAAGCAAACGATCCTAATAACGATAAGATAATTGGGCTAAGCCCCTAATAATGATAAGATAATTTGGGCCACAACCCACTGGGCTAAACCCCTAATGTGCCGGTCATAACACTTCTCCCCGCCTGCACAAACAGCTCGACCTCGAGCTGTAAGGTGGGGAAGCGCTTGCTGAACTCCTCGAGGTGATCAACCAGCGTCAAACACCTTCTCGATAGTTGGGGCGGCCAGGTCGGTGGCGACGGCGTCGTCCGAAATGTAGTCTGCAACCTCCAGGTAGAAGAGTCGTGGGCAGGCGTGTCCGGGCGTGTAGGGCTCGTCGCAGTTGAAGCACAACCCTTGGTGGCGACGCTCGAGTAGCTCGGCTGAGGTGAGCCGGCGGAACGGGCACGCCGCGGTCACGGCGAGGGGTGCCGCGGAAGCCTGCGCAGGCCGACCCTGCGCAGAATCCGGCGAGGGTAGCATCCCAGCGGCCCGGGATGGTGATTCCTGCTGGATGGCCACCGCGCGGCGCTCGAATGCGCGGGCGTAGTACATGGCCGTCTTGAGATCCTGGGGTCCTCGAAACACCACGTCCACGCGGAAGTCCACCGACAAAGAGGTCGGCCCGCTGCTGTGCCGTCACGCCCGACGCATGGCATGCCAGGGCCTGGAAACGGTCAGCGAAGTCCTCAACCGTCGAGGTGAAGGGAAGGCGGCCTAGCTCTGCCAGGCGGCTCCCGCGGATCGGGGGCCCAAAATGAAGGAGGCAGAGCTCGCGGAAGCGCTCCCAATGAGGCATGTTGCCCTCGTCCTACTCAAGGGCATAGTACCAGGTCTGTGTCGCGCCATGGAGGTGGTAAGAGGCGAGCCAGGTACGCTCCAAGGTGAGGGTGTGCTGCCCGTGAAAGAACTGGTCGCACTGGTTGAGCCAATTGTGGGGGTCCTCCGTGCCGTCGTGTAACGCCCCACATGTAACCTTCCCCAATTGTACTCCGACTCATGCCGTTTCCGGCATTAAGTTATATTTAATTCTCGGGTTCGGGTCTTTGCCCCCCGTGTGTTGTTTTGTTTTTCGTGCATCTCATATCATGTCGTCACGTGCATTGCATTCGCATACATGTTCATCTCATGCATTCGAGCATTTTTCCCGTTGTCCGTTTTGCATTCCGGCGCTTCGCTCTCCTCCGGTGGTCATTTCTAGCTTTCTTTCGTGTGTGGGGATTAAACATTTCCGGATTGGGCCGAGACTTGCCATGCGGCCTTGGTTTACTACCGATAGACCGCCTGTCAAGTTTCGGGTCATTTGGACTTCGTTTGATACTCCAACAGTTAACCGAGGGACCGAAAAGGCCTCGTGTGTGTGCAGCCCAACACCCCTCCATTTTGGCCCAAAACCCACCAAACTCAGCTCCATCGTCTCGGTCGTTCGATCACGATCGTGTGGGCGAAAACCGCACCTCATTTGGACTCTCCTAGCTCCCTCTAGGTCTATATATAGACCCCCTCCTCCAAATCCCGGATCCCCCTCTCCAAACCCTAAAAAAAAAACCTCCGCCGCCGCCGGACACGTCCGGGACGGAGCCGGACGCGTCCGCCCGCGCCCCGCGCCAATCGCCAGCCGACACGTGGATCTCCGCCGCCTCCAGCCGCCGCGGCCCGGCGAGCCCGCAGCGGGCCCGCCCGGCCCATCCGCGCGCGCCGCCGCCCGCGTTCGTCTTCTCCGCGCCCGGCGCCTCCTCCCGGCCGGAGCTGCCGAGCCCCGCCGCGCCCTCGTCGCCGGCGAGCTCCCCTACGGCCCGCGCTGCCCCGCGCCGGCTCCTATCGCCGGGAGCCGCCCCACGCCGCGGTCGCCGCCTCCGGCTGCCGTCGTCACCGGGCGCCGCCCCGGTCCTCTCCGGCCCCGGCGAGCCGCCGGCCTCCCCTTCCCCCGCCGCGCCATCGACGCCGGCGGCTCCTGCCTCCTCGTCGCCGGCGATCCCCGATCCGCGCGCCGGCGGGCTCGGACCCGCGTTGACCGGATCTGGATCGGAGCTACAGTAAAAAACCCTAGATCCGGTTGACTATTTCCCTCTCCCCCTTAACTTTTGTGCATACTTTGACTGCCTGTATCTCCGCATCCGTAGCTCCGATTTGGGTGTATGATATGTCAAATTCTTCGTCTCGATGAGTACATCATTTCATTCCATTGCATCATTTGCATTTGAGGTCCATTTTGTTGCATTTAGGAGGCATGTTGCTGTAAATTGCAGATCGGTTCGTTTAGTAAAACGCTTGCCATTTCTTAACCGTAGCTCCGATTGCCTTGATCTTTATATCGTTTTCAGGGGATTTCTTCCCCTCTATCCAGTGGCACACTTGGATTTCCAAGTTGAGGCCAGGTTCATGCATTTCCTGTTACATGTTGCATTCTTGCATCCCGCATCGCATCCCGCATAGCATATCTTCTTTGCATCTTATTGGTTGCCTTTGCACGTGGTTGATTGTATCCTTGTTGCTTGTTTGTGTTGTTGGGTAGAGCCGGGAGACGAGTTCGCTAACGAGGAGCCCGTTGAGTTTGCTTTTGAGGATCCAGTCAATTCTGACAACTGTGCAGGCAAGATGATCACACCCTTGAAATCACTACTATCTTTGCTATGCTAGTTTGCTCGCTCTTTTGCTTTGCCAATGCTACGATGCCTACCACTTGCTTGTCAGCCTCCCAATTGCCATGATTGAGCCTCTAACCCACCTTTGTCCTAGCAAACCATTGATTGGCTATGTTATCGCTTTGCTCAGCCCTTCTTATAGCGTTGTTAGTTGCAGGTGAAGATTGGAGCCGTTCCTTGTTGGAACATTTATTTACTTGTTGGGATATCACTATATTGCTATGTTATCTTTACTCATCTATATACTTGGTTAAGGGTGGAAGGCTCGGCCTCTCGCCTAGTGTTTTGTTCCACTCTTGCCGCCCTAGTTTCCGTCATATCGGTGTTATGTTCCCGGATTGTTGCGTCCCTTACGCGGTTGGGCTATAATGGGAACCCCTTGATAGTTCGCCTTGATTAAAGCTTTTCCAGCAATGCCCAACATTGGTTTTACCATTTGCCACCTACCCTTTTCTTTCCCTTGGGTTTCCGGAACCCGAGGGTCATCTTTATTTTAGCCCCCCCACGGGCCAGTGCTCCTCTGAGTGTTGGTCCGGAACGTCAGCCGCCGGTGGCCACCAGGGGCAACTCTGGGCTGGCCTACCGGAAGTTTGAACAATCTGAGTGTGCCCTGAGAAAGAGATATGTGCAGCTCCTATCGGGATTTGTCGGCGCATTCGGGCGGTGTTGCTGGACTAGTTTTGACCTGACGAATCATCTTGTTGTACCGGGATACCGAGTCTGATCGGTGGGTCCTGGGTGGAGGTCTATTCCTTCGTTGACCGTGAGAGCTTGTTATGGGCTAAGTTGGGACCCCCCTGCAGGGATTGATCTTTCGAAAGCCGCGCCCGCGGTTATGGGCAGATGGGAATTTGTTAATGTCCGGTTGTAGATAACTTGAACTTGATTAATTAAAATGAATCAACTGCGTGTGTTGCCGTGATGGCCTCTTCTCGGCGGAGTCCGGGAAGTGGACACGGCGTTGGAGTTATGCTTGCGTAGTCTGCTCTACTTAGTTACCGCTCGTGCTTTGCCTTCTCTTCTCGCTCTCTTTTGCGAATAAGTTAGCCACCATATCTGCTAGTCGCTTGCTGCAGCTCCACTCACATTACCCCTTCCTAACCTTTTAAGCTTAAATAGTCTTGATCGCGAGGGTGCGAGATTGCTGAGTCCTTGTGGCTCACAGATTACTATTATACCAGATGCAGGGACCGATGATACTCCTCCGGATGGTGCGTTCGAGCTGAAGTGGGAGTACGACGAGGACTCTCAGCGATACTATGTTTCTTTTCCTGATGATCAGTAGTGGTGCCTGCTTGGGGTTCGATTCAGGGTTTAGTCGCATGTTGGGGAGTCTTTTCTATTTTGGCGCCGTAGTCGGGCCATGAGTGTTTGTATGATGGATGCTATTTATGTACCTTGATGTGACGTGGCGAGTGTAAGCCAACTATTATATTTATTCCCCCTTTATATTTATATGTACATGGGTTGTGTGAAGATTGCCTCACTTGCGACTTATGCCTTCAATGCGATTATGCCTCTAAGTCGTGCCTCGACACGTGGGAGATATAGTCGCATCGAGGGTGTTACAAGTTGGTATCAGAGCCTTCCCCGACCTTAGGAGCCCCATTGCTTGATCGTTTCTAGCAGCCGAGTTGTGTCTAGAAAAATGTTTTGAGTCCTTAGGAATTATATATCGGAGAGCTTAGGAATTCTTTTTACTTCCCAGTCTCCTCATCGCTCTGGTAAGGCATCCTGACGTAGAGTTTTGACTCTTCTCTTCTCAGATTTCACTAAAAAAAATTTTAGGATCACGCGAGTATCTTAGTTTTGTTCCGATGGCTTATGATAAGAATACTGTCTTGGTGCCTCCTGTCAGGGGTTTAGTGGAAGTGTCCTGGGGAGTTGAGCTCTGAGGTGTTGTCATCATAATTCTATCGTTGCAATTCTGGTATACTTGAGATATGTGCGCGACATCGAAAATCTCCTTTATGCAGTTCGTTGGTGAGATAACCTCGACGCCACCCAGTACTGGGGCGGGAGTTCGGGAGTATCGCCATAACTTGTATAACGGATGCTTTTCGAAGGTTGAGATAGATGGTTTCCGAAGATTTCTTGGTTATGTGTTGAAGGATGGATGCAGCTGGATGTAGGATTTGCTAGCTTGGGTGAGATATTATGCTTCCCCTGTATCCTCAACACCTGATTGCATAACCGGAAAGTTTCAGGAATTTCATAGGTGGGAATTCATGTAGCCTTAGGATATCTTTCCAACAGATGTGTGATATGAAATTGGGGTTCGACGTCTAGTGGTTCGCCTATTCACGGTCGATTTTACAGTGGCCTCGTTGTGTCTTAAAGAGTCCTTGGCTATGCTGACTCGGGGACGCTTCGTATGTCTTGTGCACTGCCTTGTACATGATGGTGCTGTACGGTCGAGCCCGTGTAGGTCCTACCACGAACACTTCGGACGAGATTTCTATCATGTGTTTGTTCCGGCTTATTCCGCAAGCCAACCCTTGGTTTTATTTCGAGTTGTGGTGTTCGTTCTGATCCGACGTCATATATTGATTCCATCCCTCGTTGATGTATCTCTTCTACATGATTCTTCGTGGCTTCGCAATTTAGGAATATGTGACCACTTCAAGAGAAGTGCATTCGTTCATTTTGTTCGGATGTGAAGACTTATGTTGCAATTTTCATTCCGTTGGATTCACCTTCTATATTTGTCTATCTGTGTGCTAATGGTGGTCAACCTCTTCAGGATGGCTCCTCCAACACGCACGACTCCGAACCCAGATCCTCCGCCACCTCCGCCTCCTCCGGAAGCATGGCAGGCTGTGATGGCTGCTACTAATGCAAATACTCAGCTGATCATGCAAATCATCCAAGAGCGGAATCAAAGCAGTCAAGTGAACCAAGGCAGCAACCAGAACCAGTTTGCAACTCTGCATCAGTTCCTCGCTAATGGTCCAAAGACGTTCAGTAACTGCGTTGAGGCTACCGATGCTGATGATTGGTTAATCGATCTGGGCAAGCATTTTGAATGTAGCAACGTCAGACCTGAAGATTTCGTCAAGTTCGCGTCTTTCCAGCTCAAGGATCAGGCCGCAGAGTGGTTTCAGCAGTACCGGGATTCCAGAGGTGGACGTTTGATCACTTGGGATGATTTCCGTCGTGATTTCCGCGCTCATCACATTCCTCAAAGTGTGACTGAAAGCAAACGTGAAGAATTCCGCAATCTGAAGCAAGGCTCTTTGTCTGTCTATGACTACAACAAGTTGTTCCAGAAGCTCGCCCGTTTTGCCAAGCAGGATGTTCCTGATGAGAAGAGCATGATCTATCAGTTCAGGGGTGGTCTTCGTGAAGAGATTCAGCTCGCTCTTGTCCTCTTCGAGCCGCTGAGATACGATGAGTTCTACAACATGGCACTGAAGCAAGAGGCTGCTCAGCTCAGGTGTGATGCTTCCAGGAAGCGAGTCAGAGACACTTCGTCTTCGTCCTCTACTCAAGTGGCCAAGCAGCAGAAGTATTGGCTTCCTCCTCCTCCGTTCCGCCAGCCGTATCAGCAGAAGAGCAAAGGTGGCAGTGGTTTGTCCCACCCACCCAACCCAGGCTTCCAGAACAAGACTTCGTCTCAAGCTCCAAGATCGAGTGCTCCGTACCACCGTCCGCTCTCAAAGGTCACGTGCAACAAGTGCCAACAGAAGGGCCACTACGCCAACAAGTGTTTTAACCAGAGGCGTCTTCCTCCTCCTCCTGTCAGATCGGCAAGTACAGCTGTGGTCAAGCACAATCCCAAGCACGCCAAGGTCAATATGGTGAATGCAGCTCAAGCAGAGGATTCGTCGGATGTGATCATGGGTAACCTTCCTGTTAACGATGTTCCTGCAAAAGTACTTTTTGATACAGGTGCATCACATTGTTTCATCTCGAAGCCTTTTGCATCTAAGCATGAGTTCTTTTCCCAAGCGATGCATAGTCCGTTAGCAGTGGTATCTCCGGCCAAATGTTTGCTCGCCAATCAGGAGATTCCGGATATTTCCATCATGTTGGGTGAATTCAAGTTCTTAGCTTCTCCTATGGTTCTTGGCAATTCCGATATCGACCTCATTCTCGGGATGGACTGGCTCTCTAAACATAAAGCTCAGCTGGATTGCGCAGCCAAGCAGATTCAACTGACTCATTCGTCTGAGGAAGTAATTGTCTTTGCTGCTCGGGATAATACCATCCGGTTATTCTCTCTCAATGAAAAGGGTGAATTGGATGCCAAACACTTGCGTTTGGTTCTCGACAAGCTAAGGGAACATCAATTCTATGCCAAGTTCTCCAAGTGTGAGTTTTGGCTCGATGAGGTTCTTTATCTTGGTCATATTATCTCTGCCAAGGGCATTTCCGTGGATCCTGAGAAGGTGTCTGCAATTGTTAATTGGGAACCTCCTCAGAATGTGAAGCAACTCCGTAGCTTCCTCGGTCTTGCAAGTTATTGTCGAAGATTCGTTGAAAACTTCTCCAAGATCGCGAAGCCTCTCTCAAATCTTCTTCAGAAGCACGTCAAGTACGTTTGGTCTCCGGAGTGTGATGTTGCTTTCAACACTTTGAAAGAGAAATTGATCACTGCTCCAGTTCTAACTCCGCCTGATGAAACCAAGCCGTACGAGGTCTTTTGTGATGCCTCTCTCCAAGGTCTGGGTGCAGTACTGATGCAAGAGAAGAAAGTTTTTGCTTATACCTCTCGCCAGTTGAAGCCAAATGAGAAGAACTACCCCACTCATGATCTCGAGTTGGCGGCAGTTGTGCATGCATTGTTGACTTGGAGACATCTTCTCTTGGGAAGGAAAGTGGACATTTTCACTGATCACAAGAGTCTCAAGTACATCTTCACTCAGCCTAACCTCAACCTCAGGCAGACTCGATGGGTCGAAATGATTCAAGAGTATAATCCAAGTATCGAGTATACTCCAGGCAAGGCTAATGTGATTGCTGACGCTTTGAGCAGAAAAGCATATTGTAACAGTATGATTCTCAAGCCTTATCAACCCGAGCTTTGTGAAGCCTTCCGCAAACTTAATCTGCAAGTTGTTCCTCAAGGTTTCCTTGCCAACCTTCAAGTTTCTCCTACCTTGGAAGACCAGATTCGCCAAGCCCAGCTTCTTGATGCTATGGTGAAAAAGGTTAAGATCGGTATTGCAAAGAGTCAGTCCAAGTACAAGTGCTACCGACTTGATGACAAGGACACTCTCTTCTTCGAGGATCGAATTGTTGTGCCCAAAGGTGAACTTCGTAAAGTGATCATGAATGAGGCTCACAACTCTCTCCTCTCCATCCACCCTGGGAGCACGAAGATGTATCAAGACCTGAAGCAAACTTATTGGTGGACTCGAATGAAGCGCGAGATCGCTCAATTCGTGAATGAATGTGATGTCTGCAGAAGAGTGAAAGCAGAACACCAAAGGCCAGCAGGTCTCCTCCAACCTCTCGCCATTCCAGAATGGAAGTTTGACCACATTGAAATGGACTTCATGACTGGGTTTCCTAAGTCCAAGCGTGGCAATGATGCTATATTCGTTGTCATCGACAAGCTGACCAAAGTGGCTCATTTCTTGCCTATCAAAGAGTCAATCACTGCAGCTCAATTGGCGGAGCTCTACACCTCCCGCATTGTCTCTCTGCACGGTATTCCTCAAGTGATATCTTCAGACCGTGGCAGCATCTTTACCTCCAAGTTCTGGGATTCTTTCAGAAGGCCATGGGCACCAACATTCGCTTCAGCACTGCTTTCCATCCTCAAACAAGCGGTCAAGTCGAGCGTGTCAACCAGATTCTTGAAGATATGCTCAGAGCTTGTGTTATCTCCTTTGGCATGAAGTGGGAGGATTGCCTTCCTTATGCTGAATTCTCATACAACAACAGTTTCCAAGCAAGTTCCGGCAAGGCCCCGATTGAAATTCTGTATGGTAGGAAGTGCCGTACACCTCTCAACTGGTCTGAAACCGGTGAACGTCAGCTGCTGGGTAATGACCTGATCACAGAAGCAGAAGAAATGTGCAAGGTCATTCGTGATAACCTCAAAGCAGCCCAGTCTCGTCAGAAGAGCTATTACGACAGCAAGCACCGTGATTTGGCTTTCGAGATAAGAGACCATGTCTACCTCCGCGTCTCTCCAATGAAAGGGACTCGTCGCTTCGGTATCAAAGGGAAGCTTGCCCCAAGATACGTCGGGCCTTTCAAGATCGTCAGCAAGAGAGGCGACCTCGCCTATCAACTCGAGCTTCCTGCAACCTTTGCCAATGTTCATGATGTGTTTCACGTCTCGCAACTCCGTAAGTGCTTCAAGACGCCTGAGCGCACCGTCAACTTCGAGGACATTGAGCTCCAAGAAGATCTCTCCTACCGTGAACACCCAGTTGCAATCTTTGAAGAGACTGAACGCAAAACTCGCAACAAGTCAATCAAGTTTCTCAAAGTCAAGTGGTCACACCATTCCGACCGTGAAGCTACCTGGGAACGCGAGGATCACCTCCGTTCTGAGTACCCGGAGTTCTTTCAGTCCTAGATCTCGGGACGAGATCTTTTCGTAGTGGTGGAGTGTTGTAACGCCCCACATGTAACCTTCCCCAATTGTACTCCGACTCA
Source organism: Triticum monococcum (assembly GCA_034509565.1). Taxonomy (NCBI): domain Eukaryota; kingdom Viridiplantae; phylum Streptophyta; class Magnoliopsida; order Poales; family Poaceae; genus Triticum; species Triticum monococcum. The sequence continues at coordinate 354,255,996 of CM067845.1, read as the reverse complement.
TGCCGTTTCCGGCGTTAAGTTATATTTAATTCTCGGGTTCGGGTCTTTGCCCCCCATGTGTTGTTTTGTTTTTCGTGCATCTCATATCATGTCGTCACGTGCATTGCATTCGCATACATGTTCATCTCATGCATTCGAGCATTTTTCCCGTTGTCCGTTTTCCATTCCGGCGCTTCGCTCTCCTCCGGTGGTTATTTCTAGCTTTCTTCCGTGTGTGGGGATTAAACATTTCCGGATTGGGCCGAGACTTGCCATGCGGCCTTGGTTTACTACCGATAGACCGCCTGTCAAGTTTCGGGTCATTTGGACTTCGTTTGATACTCCAACGGTTAACCGAGGGACCGAAAAGGCCTCGTGTGTGTGCAGCCCAACACCCCTCCATTTTGGCCCAAAACCCACCAAACTCAGCTCCATCGTCTCGGTCGTTCGATCATGATCGTGTAGGCGAAAACCGCACCTCATTTGGACTCTCCTAGCTCCCTCTAGGTCTATATATAGACCCCCTCCTCCAAATCCCGGATCCCCCTCTCCAAACCCTAAAAAAAAAAACCTCCGCCGCCGCCGGACACGTCCGGGACGGAGCCGGACGCGTCCGCCCGCGCCCCGCGCCAATCGCCAGCCGACACGTGGATCTCCGCCGCCTCCAGCCGCCGCGGCCCGGCGAGCCCGCAGCAGGCCCGCCCGGCCCATCCGCGCGCGCCGCCGCCCGCGTTCGTCTTCTCCGCGCCCGGCGCCTCCTCCCGGCCGGAGCTGCCGAGCCCCGCCGCGCCCTCGTCGCCGGCGAGCTCCCCTACGGCCCACGCTGCCCCGCGCCGGCTCCTATCGCCGGGAGCCTCCCCACGCCGCGGTCGCCGCCTCCGGCCGCCGTCGTCACCGGGCGCCGCCCCGGTCCTCTCCGGCCCCGGCGAGCCGCCGGCCTCCCCTTCCCCCGCCGCGCCATCGACGCCGGCGGCTCCTGCCTCCTCGTCGCCGGCGATCTCCGATCCGCGCGCCGGCGGGCTCGGACCCGCGTTGACCGGATCTGGATCGGAGCTACAGTAAAAAACCCTAGATCCGGTTGACTATTTCCCTCTCCCCCTTAACTTTTGTGCATACTTTGACTGCCTGTATCTCCGCATCCGTAGCTCCGATTTGGGTGTATGATATGTCAAATTCTTCGTCTCGATGAGTACATCATTTCATTCCATTGCATCATTTGCATTTGAGGTCCATTTTGTTGCATTTAGGAGGCATGTTGCTGTAAATTGCAGATCGGTTCGTTTAGTAAAACGCTTGCCATTTCTTAACCGTAGCTCCGATTGCCTTGATCTTTATATCGTTTTCAGGGGATTTCTTCCCCTCTATCCAGTGGCACACTTGGATTTCCAAGTTGAGGCCAGGTTCATGCATTTCCTGTTACATGTTGCATTCTTGCATCCCGCATCGCATCCCGCATAGCATATCTTCTTTGCATCTTATTGGTTGCCTTTGCACGTGGTTGATTGTATCCTTGTTGCTTGTTTGTGTTGTTGGGTAGAGCCGGGAGACGAGTTCGCTAACGAGGAGCCCGTTGAGTTTGCTTTTGAGGATCCAGTCAATTCTGACAACTGTGCAGGCAAGATGATCACACCCTTGAAATCACTACTATCTTTGCTATGCTAGTTTGCTCGCTCTTTTGCTTTGCCAATGCTACGATGCCTACCACTTGCTTGTCAGCCTCCCAATTGCCATGATTGAGCCTCTAACCCACCTTTGTCCTAGCAAACCATTGATTGGCTATGTTATCGCTTTGCTCAGCCCTTCTTATAGCGTTGTTAGTTGCAGGTGAAGATTGGAGCCGTTCCTTGTTGGAACATTTATTTACTTGTTGGGATATCACTATATTGCTATGTTATCTTTACTCATCTATATACTTGGTTAAGGGTGGAAGGCTCGGCCTCTCGCCTAGTGTTTTGTTCCACTCTTGCCGCCCTAGTTTCCGTCATATCGGTGTTATGTTCCCGGATTGTTGCGTCCCTTACGCGGTTGGGCTATAATGGGAACCCCTTGATAGTTTGCCTTGATTAAAGCTTTTCCAGCAATGCCCAACATTGGTTTTACCATTTGCCACCTACCCTTTTCTTTCCCTTGGGTTTCCGGAACCCGAGGGTCATCTTTATTTTAGCCCCCCCACGGGCCAGTGCTCCTCTGAGTGTTGGTCCGGAACGTCAGCCGCCGGTGGCCACCAGGGGCAACTCTGGGCTGGCCTACCGGAAGTTTGGACAATCTGAGTGTGCCTTGAGAAAGAGATATGTGCAGCTCCTATCGGGATTTGTCGGCGCATTCGGGCGGTGTTGCTGGACTAGTTTTGACCTGACGAATCATCTTGTTGTACCGGGATACCGAGTCTGATCGGTGGGTCCTGGGTGGAGGTCTATTCCTTCGTTGACCGTGAGAGCTTGTTATGGGCTAAGTTGGGACCCCCCTGCAGGGATTGATCTTTCGAAAGCCGCGCCCGCGGTTATGGGCAGATGGGAATTTGTTAATGTCCGGTTGTAGATAACTTGAACTTGATTAATTAAAATGAATCAACTGCGTGTGTTGCCGTGATGGCCTCTTCTCGGCGGAGTCCGGGAAGTGGACACGGCGTTGGAGTTATGCTTGCGTAGTCTGCTCTACTTAGTTACCGCTCGTGCTTTGCCTTCTCTTCTCGCTCTCTTTTGCGAATAAGTTAGCCACCATATCTGCTAGTCGCTTGCTGCAGCTCCACTCACATTACCCCTTCCTAACCTTTTAAGCTTAAATAGTCTTGATCGCGAGGGTGCGAGATTGCTGAGTCCTTGTGGCTCACAGATTACTATTATACCAGATGCAGGGACCGATGATACTCCTCCGGATGGTGCGTTCGAGCTGAAGTGGGAGTACGACGAGGACTCTCAGTGATACTATGTTTCTTTTCCTGATGATCAGTAGTGGTGCCTGCTCGGGGTTCGATTCAGGGTTTAGTCGCATGTTGGGGGGTCTTTTCTATTTTGGCGCCGTAGTCGGGCCATGAGTGTTTGTATGATGGATGCTATTTATGTACCTTGATGTGACGTGGCGAGTGTAAGCCAACTATTATATTTATTCCCCCTTTATATTTATATGTACATGGGTTGTGTGAAGATTGCCTCACTTGCGACTTATGCCTTCAATGCGATTATGCCTCTAAGTCGTGCCTCGACACGTGGGAGATATAGTCGCATCGAGGGTGTTACACGTCGTAAGTGGCGAAATCAATTTTGGCGAACCGCGGCGGTGTCTGGGTCGGAGCGCCGTGTCTGACTGGCTCGGAGGTGCGAAGCAGTGAGGCGGGCGGCGCCTGGTCGGAGTACCCCGGGTAGGGGCCCGCGAAGCCGGATGGCCCACCGAACTACAGGGACGGAGTCAGCTGTTCCGGAGCCATGGTGTAGACCGGTGGTGGCAAAGACCCGGCCGCCCACGCTGGTAGTGGCGACGGGGAGGGCGGAAACTGGACTTGGTGTATCTGCAGGCCGGCCGGTGCGGATGACGGCAGTCTGGAGCTGAGTAGAGTTGGCGCTTGGAGCTGCAACGGCTGCTATGGAGAGTGGCCGGGCGCGGCGGTAGCCGCGGCGGCAGTCGGTGGCCACTGCGGCTAGAGGGGGGCCACGGCTGGGGGCGGCTGCAGGTGCAGCAGAGGCGGAGGCGGCCCTCTGGGGTGCCCCGCCTGGTACGGTAGCAGCGATGGCCTGCCAATTGCAGGCGCGCCCTGGGACGGCCACGGCAGCGCGGGATGGCCGTAGGCGGCGGTAGTCGCAACCGGCGGAGGTGTGTGCGGTCCGGCCAGGTACAGATGGATGCCCTGGACGGCCGTCACGAGATCCCGCAAGATGCTGGTGACTTCTTCCGGCATGAAAACGGCGGGTGTCGACGCAGCGGAGATGACCGGGGCCGGCGGCGTGGAGGAACCGGCGGTGGTGACAGTGACCAGGGCCCGCGGCGTTGGGGAACCGGCGGTGGTCATCGGTGCGGTGGTGATGATGGGCAGCGGCGGTGTTGGCGTTGACGAAGACATGATCGAGCCCGAGTCTCTGGATACCAAATTGGTAGGAGCTAGGGCCCTACCGGATCTAGGGCGCAGGTTGTAGGGGAAGGAGGGGAAGGGCGAGGGCTGATGCGCGGCGGGCGGCGGCATGGCGCCGTCCTTGCGACGGGAGCAGCGGCGGCGAAGGAAGGAGGCGGCTAGGGTTAGATCTCCCGGCTCCCTAATGGAAGCGGCGCAAATATTGATTGCTTCTTACTTGATTAGATTGATACATCTCCTCTCCTCATAAAGAGAGGTTTATTTGACTCCTAAGCAAACGATCCTAATAACGATAAGATAATTGGACTAAGCCCTTAATAATAATAAAATAACTTGGGCCACAACCCAATGGGCTAAACCCCTAATGTACCGGTCATAACAAGATGCCTAGGTAATTATGACTGGATGTGTTTGCAAGATATTCTTTCAAGTGCATGACGTTGCAACCTGTAATGGTACACTATAGACCTTCATTTATTGAAATAGACCAATGATTTTTTTTTATTTAGTTGTCTTACCATGTGATTTACCAAATGTAAATATTAATTGATTTTGTTAGGAAGCCAATAGTTTATTTATGGTGTTTTCATACTTATGGCTATCAACGATGCATGGAAAGAAAGATCAAAAAGTTCTATGTTTGAACAGGTAATGACAGTAAAATTGGGATGAAACCCAAATTGGTTTGAAAGTAAAGACAGTTTGAAACCAAAGAAAGCTGAGTAGTATAAAGTATACAAAGTTGCTTCTCAGGTTTGTGAGAACGCAGTGATTTGTTTTTGAGCCATTGAAATGCACAAACACTTCCAGAAGTATATAGTTATGCAAAAAGGGGGGAGAGTAGTTCCATGTACCGCGTAAATAGGGGAGAATCACAAAATAGACAATATTGTCTGTGTATGACCTTGTTGCAATGCACAAGGAAGAATCACAAAATAGACAATATTGTTTGTGTATGACCCCGGACAATTAATTAGAGGAACAAGCACAATGGCACAAGTCAATTTGTTGGAGAAAACATGTTGGAAGACAGCCTGACGAACGCTCAGGCTCAAGAATTGTTGAAAATTCTTCTATCTCTATCACATTTACAAGCCTAATTCCTACAACTCACATATTCTATTCGTCCGTTGCAACACATAGGTATATTTACTAGTGGTATGTTAATGTATATTTACATGTACTTCTACCATTGATATTACGTTTAAATTGTTAATATTCAGTCCAAATTGCTTCACTATGAATGACACAACAACGCCAGAGGTATCATCTAGATACATAAGGTTGATTGGATACCTTAGAGATCAATATGATGATGCCTTGTTTATTACCCTGGAGAATCTTCCCCATTCAAAACACGCAAGACCACAAAATCACTAGTTGAAGAGTACTCGTTGCAAATATCACTCCAACTCCCCAGGTCGCGACAAGTGGCGCACATGCAGCACGCCACTTGTCGCAATCTGTGAGTTTTCTTTTTCTTTTAATCCGTTTATTCAAAACGTTCTATCTCTCAAATCGTGTGTCCAAATCTCAAACCGTTTTCACCGTTGGATACCTCGCGTCGAGATATTCAAAACTAGATCCTATGTTGATAGGCTGTGACGCCCCCGATTTAATCGTACACTAATCATACACGCAAACGTGTACGATCAAGATCAGGGACTCACGGGAAGATATCACAACACAACTCTACAAATAAAATAAGTCATACAAGCATTATATTACAAGCCAGGGGCCTCGAGGGCTCGAATACAAGAGCTCGATCATAGACGAGTCAGCGGAAGCAACAATATCTGAGTACAGACATAAGTTAAACAAGTTTGCCTTAAGAAGGCTAGTACAAACTGGGATACAGATCGAAAGAGGCGCAGGCCTCCTGCCTGGGATCCTCCTAAACTACTCCTGGTCGTCGTCAGCGGGCAGCACGTAGTAGTAGGCACCTCCGGTGTAGTAGGAGTCGTCATCGACGGTGGCGTCCGGCTCCTGGGCTCCAACATATGGTTGCGACAACCAGGTAGAATGGATAGAGGGAAAAGAGGGAGAAAGCAACCGTGAGTACTCATCCAAAGTACTCGCAAGCAAGGAGCTATACTACATATGCATGGATATCAAATGGAATAAGGGTATCATATGTGGACTGAACTGCAGAATGCCAGAATAAGAGGGGGATAACTAATCCTGTCGAAGACTACGCTTCTGGCAGCCTCCGTCTTGCAGCATGTAGAAGAGAGTAGACTGAAGTCCTCCAAGTAGCATCGCATAGCATAATCCTAACCGATGATCCTCCCCTCGTCGCCCTGTGAGAGAGCGATCACCGGTTGTATCTGGCACTTGGAAGGGTGTGTTTTATTAAGTATCCGGTTCTAGTTGTCATAAGGTCAAAGTACAACTCCGGGTCGTCCTTTTACCGAGGGACACGGCTATTCGAATAGATAAACTTCCCTGCAGGGGTGCACCACATACCCCAACACGCTCGATCCCATTTGGCCGGACACACTTTTCTGGGTCATGCCCGGCCTCGGAAGATCAACACGTCGCAGCCCTACCTAGGCACAACAGAGAGGTCAGCACGCCGGTCTAAATCCTATGGCGCAGGGGTCTGGGCCCATCGCCCTTTGCACACCTGCACGTTGCGTACGCGGCCGGAAGCAGACCTAGCCTAGTGGCTTTCCAGTCCAATCCGGCACGCGCCACTCAGTCGCTGACGTCACGAAGGCTTCGGCTGATACCACGACGCCGGGATACCCATAACTGCTCCCACGTAGGTGGTTAGTGCGTATAGACCAAATGGCCAGACTAAGTTCAAATACCCAGATCTCGTTAAGCGTGTTAAGTATCCGCAAACACCGACCAGGGACAGGCCCACCTCTCTTCTAGGTGGTCGGAACCTGCCCTGTCGCTCCGCCTCAAAGATCCACTCGCGGGTGCTCCTACGAGCCGTCCCGTCTTTAGTCACCACATGTATCATGTATAAAGTATATAGCATATACCCGTGATCACCTCCCGAGTGATCATGGCCCGATAGTATAGCATGGCAGACGGACAAGAATGTAGGGCCACTGATGATAAGCTAGCATCCTATACTAAGCATTAGGTTTGCAGGTAAAGGTAACAACAGTAGTAGCAAGGACAGGCTATGCATCAGTATAGGATTAACGAGAAACAGTAACATGCTACACTACTCTAATGCAAGCAGTATAGAGAAGAGTAGGCGATATCTGGTGATCAAAGGGGGGGGCTTGCCTGGTTGCTCTGGCAAGAGAGAGGGGTCGTCAACTCCGTAGTCGTACTGGGTAGCAGCGGCGTCGGTCTCGGTGTCTATCGAGAGAAGAGGGGGGAAACAATAAATATTTAAGCAAGCATATGCATAGTGATGCATGACATGACAAGTAACGGCGTTAGAGGTGCCCTAATGCGGTAGTAGGTGATACCGGTGAAGGGGGATGACATCCGGGAAAGTATCCCCGGTGTTTTGCGTTTTTGGGCAGAGACCGGAGGGGGAAAGTTGCGAGTTCGATAGGTTAGGGAGGTGTGGCGGACGAATGGTTTGCGTATCCGGAATCGTCTCGTCGTTCTGAGCAACTTTCATGTAGAAAGTATTTTCATCTGAGCTACGGTTTATTTTATATTAATTTTAATAGATTTAAATCATTTTTAGGATTTATTTAATTAATTTAATCAACATTATCCAGAATAGTGCCTGCTGATGTCATCATGACGTCAGCAGTCAACAGAGGCGTTGACTGGTCAACTGACGTGTGGGTCCCGTTCGTCATACTCTGTTTTAATTAACTAACCATTAATTTAGGTTAATTTGTGATTAGGTTAATTAACCTTAATTAGTTAATTTAATCAGAATTAATTAAGTTAATTATTTGGTTAATTAACTAATTAATTAATTAATTTTATTATTATTTATTTATTTATTATATATATATTTTTGAAATTCTTTTTTTTTAATAAAGTTCTGGGGCGTGGGCCCCCATGTCATTGGCCCTAGGGGCCATAGTGGTTTTGGGCGCCGGGGCGACGGTTGTTGCCCGAACGGGCGCGGTTGCGGGCGCCGGGTCGCCTGGACCCGGGCGCTGCCTTGCCGGCAGCCATGGCGGGGCACGACGCCGGCTCTGGAAGGAAGTGGGCCGCGGCGGATGCGGTGGAAGGGGGTGGTAGCTGGGGCGAGGCCGTGGCCGCGGCGACTGCGGAATCCAGGGGCGCGGGCACCGGACACAGCCGCGGGGGCGACGGCCACGGCGCGAGCGGGCAGGGGTGGTCGCGGGGCGGAGGGGGCTCGGAGTTGGCCGCGGTGTAGCGGCGTCGCCGGCGCAAGGGGGATTCGGTGGCCGCAACGGAGGCGGCAGGGGGCTGGGGGCCACGGCAAGTGCGGTGCGCGGTCACGGCGCGGCGAGCGCGCATCGGACGCGGCCGGAGCGCGTCAACCGGGGGCGAGATCGGCGGGGACCGCGGCGACGAGCGCGAGCGCGTGAGGGAGTGGGAGGGAGCAAGGCGGGGCTCACATCGGGAGGAGTAGGGCACGGGCAGTGGGGGGGCTCGGGGAGGAAGGCGAGGACGGTCCAGCGAGGAGGCTCCAGCCTGGTGGCGGGGACGGGAGGCGCCCGACGAGGTGGGCAGCGGGGTGCTGCCCCGATCCAGTCGAGGGAGGTGAGAGGAGGGGCGCGGAGGAGTCCGGGAGGGGCGGCGGCCTTAGCGGAGCGGCGGCGAGGGGGGGCGATCCAGGCGGCGTGGGGCGTCGTGGCGGCGGACGAGGGCGAGGTGGAGGCGACGGGTGGGAGGTTCGTTCCCCCGATCCGATCTGGATCGGGGAGGAGGGGGGAGCGACTGGGGGAGGGGGCGAGTGGGGGGGAGTGGGGGTTAGGGTTTGGGTCGGGGGGGATAAGGGGAAAGGGGGTGGCCGGCTGGGCCTTTGCCCAGTTGGGCCGGTTGGTGGCCTCGCCGGCTGGGCCGTCTGGCCAAGTGGGGGGGTCCTTTTAAAATTTTTTTGTTTTTTTGTTTTTTGTATTTTCTTTTCTTTATTTATTTTCTTTTCTGTTTTAATTCATTTTAAGTATTTAGGCCTTTTATAAAGGCATGGATCCCACACCATAAATTCCTAGGCATTTATTTGCACACCCCGAACATTTTTGTTTTAAATTTTGAAAAGTTTTTATTCTTTGGTTGATTTTGAATTTGAATTTGAATCAGTTTTGGACTAACGGAAGATTATCAATAGTAACCGGGGTGACGTGGCATGATTATCGTTGGATTACTGTAGCTTGATTACCCGGGCGTTACAAAACTCCCCCACTACAAGAAATCTCGTCCCGAGATTTAGGAGGTAGAAGGAAACAACATGGGGTATTCATCACGCAGGCGATCCTCGCGTTCCCAAGTGGCTTCGTCTTCAGAGTGATTCGACCACTGGACTTTGAGGAATTTGATCGCCTTCTGACGTGTGCGGCGTTCAGCTTGGTCAAGAATGCGGACCGGATGCTCTTTATAAGAGAGGTCCTGTTGCAATTCGAGCACTTCATGATCCACCGCTCGGATTGGATCCTTGAAGCAACGGCGGAGTTGTGACACATGGAACACATCGTGAACCTGAGAAAGGTTCGGCGGAAGCTCCAATTGATATGCCACCATTCCACGTCTTTCGAGAATAGTGAAGGGACCGATATAGCGAGGAGCTAGCTTGCCCTTGATCCCGAAGCGGTGAGCACCCTTCATTGGTGTAACTCGAAGATAAGCCTTTTCGCCAGGTTGATAGACCATGTCTTGGTGATGACGGTCATACTGACTTTTCTGACGTGACTGAGCACTCTTGAGATTCTCGCGAATAATGCGAACTTGTTCTTCGGCCTGTTGGATAATATCCGGACCGAAGAGTGGACGTTCCCCAGTTTCTGACCAGTTCAGAGGGGTTCGACACTTTCGTCCATATAGCACTTCGAAGGGGTACATCTTCAGACTAGCTTGATAGCTATTATTATAAGAGAACTCGGTATATGGAAGAGATTCCTCCCATTTCTTGCCGAATGAGATTACACAAGCTCGAAGCATGTCTTCGAGAACTTGGTTGACACGTTCAACCTGTCCTTGCGACTGAGGATGAAGCGCAGTACTGAACGACAGATGAGTTCCCATAGCTTCTTGGAAACTCGCCCAAAACCTTGAAGTGAATAAACTGCCACGGTCTGAACTGATAACCAGTGGGATACCGTGAAGTGAAACAATTCTGGCCATGTAGAGAGTAGCAAGCTGACTAGTAGTGATTGTCTCTTTGACCGCCAGAAAATGGGCAACTTTGGAAAGCCGGTCAATGACGACAAGAATAGCATCATTACCTTTCTGAGATTTGGGAAATCCAGTGACGAAGTCCATTTCAACATGCTCCCATTTCCATTCAGGAATAGAGATAGGTTGCAGAGTTCCAGCAGGCCTTTGATGCTCTGCTTTGATTCGGCGACAAATGTCACACTCAGCAACATAACGAGCAATGTCCTGCTTCATATTAGACCACCAGAATCTTTGACGAATATCCTGGTACATCTTTGTACTACCAGGATGGATGGACAGAGGCGTATCATGGGCTTCTTGCATAACCCCTTTAGTCTTATCCAGGTTTTTCTTCGAACATGGTACCACTAGGCGGCCTTTGAAATACAAGGCGCCATCGTCAGCAACAGTGAAGAATGAGGGCTTTCCTTTTTTGAGGTCGCGCTTAATCTTGAGGACTTCATCGTCACATTTCTATATCCATTTGATGGTGTCCACAAGATCTGGTTTCGCAACCAGGGTATTGAGAGAACCCTTGGAAACAACATGGAGGTTCCGTCTGGGGAAATCTTCGGGAGGGGGAGCGAGTGATCCCGGAGGAACAATATGGAGGTTCAGCCTTCTAAATTCTTCAACAAGTGATGGGTGAACTTTGTGAACCTGGAGGTGGTTACAGTAATACTTGCGGCTCAAGGCATCAGCCATTACATTAGCCTTGCCGGGGGTATAGGATATACCCACGTCAAAGTCTGCAACAGTCTCCATCCATCTTTGCTGAGGTAGGTTCAAATCTGGCTGAGTAAACAGATACTTCAGACTTTGATGGTCGGTGAAGATCTCGCAACGATTACCGAGAAGGTAATGTCGCCACTGCTTCAGTGCATGAATGACAGCAGCAAGCTCGAGGTCGTGAACTGGGTAGTTTTCTTCGTGAGGGCGCAGTTGACGAGAGGCATAAGCAATCACTCTGCGCTCTTGCATTAGGACACAGCCTAATCCTTGACGGGAAGCGTCGCAGTAAATGACGAAGTCCTTCTTAGTATCAGGTGGAGCAAGTACGGGGGCAGAAGTCAACTTGTCTTTGAGCGCCTGGAAACTTTCCTGACACTTGTCTGTCCAGTCAAACTTGACACCCTTATGCAACAGATTAGTCAGAGGCCTGGCAATCTTGGAGAAGTTCTCGACGAATCGACGGCAATAGCTGGCGAGACCGAGAAAACTTTGGACTTGCTTGACGTTCTTCGGAGGAGTCCAATCGAGAATAGCATGAACTCGTTCAGGGTTGACGGCAATACCATCCTTGGAGATGACATGCCCAAGATAGGTTACTTCGGGGAGCCAGAATTCACACTTGGAATACTTAGCGTACAATTGATGTTCTCGAAGCTTCTCCAGCACAAGACGAAGATGTTCAGCATGTTCATCTTCGTTCTTGGAAAATACCAGGATATCATCCAGATAAACCACGACGAACTTGTCGAGGTAATCCATGAATATATAGTTCATCAGGCGAGAGAAGGTGGCGGGAGCATTCGTTAAGCCGAATGACATGACGGTGTACTCGTATGACCCATACCGAGTCACGAAGGTGGTTTTTGGGATGTCCTCTTCACGAACACGGATCTGGTGGTAACCCAACCTCAAGTCGAGTTTAGAGAACACTGACGAGCCAGCCAGTTGATCATAAAGATCATTGATCCGAGGAAGCGGATATTTATTCTGAATGGTAGCTTGGTTTATAGGACGGTAGTCTTGGACTAATCGGTTTGTCCCATCCTTTTTCTTAACAAAGAGAGAAGGTGCTCCCCAAGGAGAGCAACTTGGGCGAATGAAACCTTTGACAAGAGATTTGTCGATTTCCTCCTTAAGCTCAATGAGTTCATGCGGCGGCATCTTATAGGGTCGTTTAGCTATAGGGGTGGTGCCGGGTTTCAAGTCGATGATGAATTCGACAACTCTAGCAGGGGGAATCCCTGGAAGTTCTTCTGGGAAGACATCTTGGAATTCATGAACGACGGGAATGTTTTCAATGCCCTCGAGTGGTGCAGTGTTCAACGCATTCAAGGCATAAAGTCGTGCCTCGGCATTCTGAACTAGATGAGCTTGGTAAGCTATTATTTCGTCAGAAGGGTGTAGCAGATGGACGACCTTAGTGGAGCAAACTATAGAAGCAGTATGCGCTTTCAACCAATCCATTCCCAGAATGAGGTCTATGTTAGACGACTTCAGGATAATGGGAGAGGCATAGAATTCCAGCCCTTCGATTTCCACGGGGACATCGATGCCAACCAGTGAGGTTTGGCATTGTCCCACGGGGGTTTTTACCAATACCGAAGTGTTCATGCTTGTATGCAAAATCTTCTGACATGAATGAATGCGATGCTCCTGAATCAAATAAAACAGATGCAGGTACTGAGTTTACGAGGAGTGTACCCATCACGGTAGCAGGCTGGTCTTGGGCTTCGTTCAGATCAACATGGTTGGCATGAACGCGACCATAAGACTTGGCATTGTTGTTGCGGGGCTGGTTGTTTCCATGGCCAGTTGCTGGAAGGACCAGTTGATTCTGTTTCTGGTTGCATTCCCTAGCACGGTGACCTGGTTGTCCACACCTGAAGCACAAACCATTTTCGGGAGTAGGGACAGGAGCTTGGGGTGGTGGAGCTGGAAGCCTTGGCTGCCTAGTTGGAGCAGTAGGCAGACGAGGTGCAGCATAGGACTGCCTTGGGGCAGGTGCATTCGGCTGGTACATGCTGTTGGGAATCCATATCTTGCGCTTCTGCGAGGACGGGCCCGAAGATGAGCCCGTGTCACGGCTGCGCCTGTGAGAGCTCTGGTATTCCTGCAGACCAGTTTCGACGTTGATGGCTTTGTTCACCAAGGTGGCGAAATCAGTAAAGTCATGCACGAGAAGCGCGAGCTTGATGTCAGCTTGAAGGCCATCACGGAACTTCTCCTGTCTGCGTGCATCAGTTGCAATGTCCTCTTCAGCATAGCGGGACAAGTCCAGAAACTCCCGCTGATAAGCTTCCACAGTTTTGTTGCCTTGGGTGAGGTTGCGGAACTCACGCTTCTTCCGGTCCATGACTCCTTGAGGAATGAAGCGAGCACGGAAGGCAGCTTGGAAGTCTGGCCAGGTGATGATTGTCCCAGCTGGCAGAGTACGCCTGTGGCTGTCCCACCATTGAGCTGCGGGTCCTTTCAGGAAGAACGAAGCAAAGGTGACATAGCTGGCAGGGGCTACATCAGCAGACTCCATCTCATAGGTGATGTCATGGAGCCAGTCATCAGCATCCAGAGGCTGAGTTGAGCTGCGGTACACGGTTGGGTTGAGGCGCATGAAGTCCTGCAGAGTCACTTGGGTTGGCTGCTGGTTCATATTGGGGCGAGGAAACTGAACCATAATATTCTCCATGAACTGACGATTCAGCTCAAACTGTTGCATCATCCCAGCCATGTACTCAGGCGGTGGTGGGGGGTTGCCACCACGACCACGACCACCTGGTCTAACCATCCTGCTAATATTTAACAGGGGTAGTTCAGCATTTAGAAATTTGCAAAGACAAGAATCATTCATGAAGAAACATGCACAACGAAAGCAGCACGATAGATACTACATAGTAGTCGGCATATCTTACAAAGGAGACCATGCATAGAGTTCGTTACACAGAGTTCGGTACAAAGGCTAAGACATCATAGGCGGCACACAGGCTCGCGGCGAATGCATCTAACACTAACAAGCAAGTCTACATCAGTCCCACGCGGTACTGTGGAGGTAGGTGTAGCCCGACAGCTGGTAGTGACGCGAAGGAAAGACCTCCACGTGAGTAGCCTGGGGTCCGCGGATACTCTGGTGCGGAACCCGATGCGCAGGTGGCAGGAGAGGACCAAGTGCAGGAGAGTAGCCTCCCACATCTGGCCAGCCGATGCCCTGGGGCATCACGGTCCTGGCGGGGTAGATCGCAGAACGTGACAGATCACCAGATCGGACAGAGGGGTGTAACAGTGTCAGAGCACGATACAGGTGCTGACGGGTGGTGTACAACTCGTGTCGAAGAGCTCGGTTAGCTCTATCCAGCCCATCAGCATGCAGAACCAGGTTCTGATGGTAGAAGGGCTCGCGGGTGACAGTGGAGTAGGCCGCAGTGTAGTAACCCTCCGCACCAACATCGGATGCGATAGCAATGTGCCTGAAGGGGGAGGTGTCCAACTCCTGATACTCTCCACGAAGACGTGTCAGAGCAGCATAAGCAGCATCGTGGACCGCCATATCGATAGTCACTCCAACACCATGAGCAGTGTGCAGCACAGTAGTGGAGTCATACTCCCGAGAGTAGAGGTGGACGATGGCACGGTACTGCTCCTGGTTGAAGTCCTGATACTCCTCATAGACGGTGTACTCAGGGTGCCAGCGATAACCCAGATAGGTCATCATCTCAACCAACACAGCAGGTGATCCTGAGGCACCAATGGCCGTCGTGTGGCGCACGACCTGCCTCGTGGGTTCCATCTGAAAACAAAGATGGTTTCACAGGAATCAAATGACAATGGGGATAATGTTCAAACACTACTCTAAAGAATAACTAGGGCTTATCCAACTTTGGGGTGAATGTCGTAACGGGATCCTAGTGTCAGAGTTAGTAAATTCGTTTAACCCGAGTAGAAGAGAGATCAGAGTCCCAGAGTAAGGATCGAGGAGTAAAAGATCCTAATACCACCCAGATGGCGACGTGGGCCCGTAAGGCACACAGCCATGTTAGTAAAAGTTTTAGTAATGTCTAGACTCAACTTCGGCCAAGGAGTGTGGAAGGGAGATTCCTACAGGCAGTCGGCTCTGATACCAACTTGTGACGCCCCCGATTTAATCGTACACTAATCATACACGCAAACGTGTACGATCAAGATCAGGGACTCACGGGAAGATATCACAACACAACTCTACAAATAAAATAAGTCATACAAGCATTATATTACAAGCCAGGGGCCTCGAGGGCTCGAATACAAGAGCTCGATCATAGACGAGTCAGCGGAAGCAACAATATCTGAGTATAGACATAAGTTAAACAAGTTTGCCTTAAGAAGGCTAGCACAAACTAGGATACAGATCGAAAGAGGCGCAGGCCTCCTGCCTGGGATCCTCCTAAACTACTCCTGGTCATCGTCAGCGGGCAGCACGTAGTAGTAGGCACCTCCGGTGTAGTAGGAGTCGTCATCGACGGTGGCGTCCGGCTCCTGGGCTCCAACATCTGGTTGCGACAACCGGGTAGAATGGATAGAGGGAAAAGAGGGAGAAAGCAACCGTGAGTACTCATCCAAAGTACTCGCAAGCAAGGAGCTATACTACATATGCATGGATATCAAATGGAATAAGGGTATCATATGTGGACTGAACTGCAGAATGCCAGAATAAGAGGGGGATAACTAATCCTGTCAAAGACTACGCTTCTGGCAGCCTCCGTCTTGCAGCATGTAGAAGAGAGTAGACTGAAGTCCTCCAAGTAGCATCGCATAGCATAATCCTAACCGATGATCCTCCCCTCGTCGCCCTGTGAGAGAGCGATCACCGGTTGTATCTGGCACTTGGAAGGGTGTGTTTTATTAAGTATCCGGTTCTAGTTGTCATAAGGTCAAAGTACAACTCCGGGTCGTCCTTTTACCGAGGGACGCGGCTATTCGAATAGATAAACTTCCCTGCAGGGGTGCACCACATACCCCAACACGCTCGATCCCATTTGGCCGGACACACTTTTCTGGGTCATGCCCGGCCTCGGAAGATCAACACGTCGCAGCCCTACCTAGGCACAACAGAGAGGTCAGCACGCCGGTCTAAATCCTATGGCGCAGGGGTCTGGGCCCATCGCCCTTTGCACACCTGCACGTTGCGTACGCGGCCGGAAGCAGACCTAGCCTAGTGGCTTTCCAGTCCAATCCGGCGCGCGCCACTCAGTCGCTGACGTCACGAAGGCTTTGGCTGATACCACGACGCCGGGATACCCATAACTGCTCCCACGTAGATGGTTAGTGCGTATAGACCAAATGGCCAGACTCAGATCAAATACCCAGATCTCGTTAAGCGTGTTAAGTATCCGCGAACACCGACCAGGGCCAGGCCCACCTCTCTCCTAGGTGGTCGGAACCTGCCCTGTCGCTCCACCTCAAAGATCCACTCGCGGGTGCTCCTACGAGCCGTCCCGTCTTTAGTCACCACATGTATCATGTATAAAGTATATAGCATATACCCGTGATCACCTCCCGAGTGATCACGGCCCGATAGTATAGCATGGCAGACGGACAAGAATGTAGGGCCACTGATGATAAGCTAGCATCCTATACTAAGCATTAGGTTTGCAGGTAAAGGTAACAACAGTAGTAGCAAGGACAGGCTATGCATCAGTATAGGATTAACGGGAAACAGTAACATGCTACACTACTCTAATGCAAGCAGTATAGAGAAGAGTAGGCGATATCTGGTGATCAAAGGGGGGGGCTTGCCGGGTTGCTCTGGCAAGAGAGAGGGGTCATCAACTCCGTAGTCGTACTGGGTAGCAGCGGCGTCCGTCTCGGTGTCTATCGAGAGAAGAGGGGGGAAACAATAAATATTTAAGCAAGCATATGCATAGTGATGCATGACATGACAAGTAACGGCGTTAGAGGTGCCCTAATGCGGTAGTACGTGATACCGGTGAAGGGGGATGACATCCGGGAAAGTATCCCCGGTGTTTTGCGTTTTCGGGCAGAGGACCGGAGGGGGAAAGTTGCGAGTTCGATAGGTTAGGGAGGTGTGGCGGATGAACGGTTTGCGTATCCGGAATCGTCTCGTCGTTCTGAGCAACTTTCATGTAGAAAGTATTTTCATCTGAGCTACGGTTTATTTTATATTAATTTTAATAGATTTAAATCATTTTTAGGATTTATTTAATTAATTTAATCAACATTATCCAGAATAGTGTCTGCTGACGTCATCATGACGTCAGCATGACGTCAGCAGTCAACAGAGGCGTTGACTGGTCAACTGACGTGTGGGTCCCGTTCGTCATACTCTGTTTTAATTAACTAACCGTTAATTAGGTTAATTAGTGATTAGGTTAATTAACCTTAATTAGTTAATTTAATCAGAATTAATTAAGTTAATTATTTGGTTAATTAACTAATTAATTAATTAATTTTATTATTATTTATTTATTTATTATATATATTTTTTTGAAATTCTTTTTTTTAATAAAGTTCTGGGGCGTGGGCCCCCATGTCATTGGCCCTAGGGGCCATAGCGGTTTTGGGCGCCGGGGCGACGGTTGTTGCCCGAACGGGCGCAGTTGCGGGCGTCGGGTCGCCTGGACCTGGGCGCTGCCTTGCCAGCAGCCATGGCGGGGCACGACGCCGTCTTTGGAAGGAAGTGGGACGCGGCGGATGCGGTGGAAGGGGGTGGTAGCTGGGGCGAGGCCGCGGCCGCGGCGACTGCGGAATCCAGGGGCGCGGGCACCGGACACAGCCGCGGGGGCGACGGCCACGGCGCGAGCGGGCAGGGGTGGTCGCGGGGCGGAGGGGGCTCGGAGTTGGCCGCGGTGTAGCGGCGTCGCCGACGCAGGGGGGATTCGGTGGCCGCAACGGAGGCGGCAGGGGGGCTGGGGGCCATGGCAAGTGCGGTGCGCGGTCACGGCGCGGCGAGCGCGCATCGGACGCGGCCGGAGCGCGTCAACCGGGGGCGAGATCGGCGGGGACCGCGGCAACGAGCGCGAGCGCGTGAGGGAGTGGGAGGGAGCAAGGCGGGGCTCACATCGGGAGGAGTAGGGCACGGGCAGTGGGGGGGCTCGGGGAGGAAGGCGAGGACGGTCCAGCGAGGAGGCTCCAGCCTGGTGGCGGGGACGGGAGGCGCCCGCCGAGGTGGGCAGCGGGGTGCTGCCCCGATCCAGTCGAGGGAGGTGAGAGGAGGGGGCGCGGAGGAGTCCGGGAAGGGCGGCGGCCTTAGCGGAGCGGCGACGAGGGGGGGCGATCCAGGCGGCGTGGGGCGTCATGGCGGCGGACGAGGGCGAGGTGGAGGCGACGGGTGGGAGGTTCGTTCCCCCGATCCGATCTGGATCGGGGAGGAGGGGGGAGCGACTGGGGGAGGGGGCGAGTGGGGGTTAGGGTTTGGGTCGTGGGGGGGGGGGATAAGGGGAAAGGGGGTGGCCGGCTGGGCCTTTGCCCAGTTGGGCCGGTTGGTGGCCTGGCCGGCTGGGCCGTCTGGCCCAGTGGAGGGTCCTTTAATTTTTTTTTTGTTTTTCTATTTTTTTATTTTCTTTTCTTTATTTATTTTCTTTTCTGTTTTAATTCATTTTAAGTATTTAGGCCTTTTATAAAGGCATGGATCCACACCATAAATTCCTAGGCATTTATTTGCACACCCCGAACATTTTTGTTTTAAATTTTGAAAAGTTTTTATTCTTTGGTTGATTTTGAATTTGAATTTGAATTTGAATCAGTTTTGGACTAACGGTAGATTATCAATAGTAACCGGGGTGACGTGGCATGATTATCGTTGGATTACTGTAGCTTGATTACCCGGGCGTTACATAGGCTTTGACGAACTTTTTTTTCACAAAAAAAACTGGTTGAATAAAACCGGACGAAAAAACCGAACCAGGAGCACAGGTTTTTTCCTCTCCGAAAGAGGCACACTCGTGCCTCTCACGAAATCACAACCGTGCCTCTCGCAGAAGCAAAACCATGACTTTCACGAAAAAAAGAGAAAACGCGTTTTTTTCGTTTTCGAGGAGGCACGACCGTGACTCTCGCGAAAGCACAACCGTTCTTCTCGCGAAAGCAAAACTGTGACTCTCATGAAAGAAAAAACAAAATATATATTTTTTTTCGTTTACGAGAGGCACGGCCGTGACTCTTGCGAAAGCACAACCGTGCCTCTCGCGGAAGCAAAACCGTGACTCTCGCGAAAGAAAAAAAATAAAAAAAGCATTTTTTTTCGTTTCCGAGAGGCACGGCCGTGACTCTCACGAAAGCAAAACCGCGACTCTTGTGAAAGAAAAAAAACGCGTTTTTTCACGCAAACTAAGAAAGACCGGTGGAAAACCAAAACTTCGAAAAAATCCGTTTAAATAGCCGAAAACGCGTACGGAAAAAATAAAAAAAAATAAAATCTGAAGGGAGCGCCGAGAGCGCGACATGTAACAAATGGCTGAAAGCACGCCAAGTGGCGCTGATTGTTACGAGGCTCCTAAAGAAACGCTCGTTAACTAGTGGCTCCCGCAAGACCATCTTGGTCAACTCATCACCACACCCCATCTAGTTTTTCCAAAAAAATTGCGCTGGAAAATCACCACACACCCCCTAGTTTTTCCAAAAAAATATTACACTGGAAAACCATGCACTTTGTTCGGAAACATTGGAATAATGCTTCCTCTAAATCACTGGCTACATATGGGGCATTGAGCATTGCATTCGTATTTGCCACAAAGTTAGCCAGAGCACGAATTTTGATTTTTTTTAGACAATCAGCAAAGCTTTATTAATCCGTCACACAGTTTACATGGACGAAATAAAGATCCCCAGGATGGCCCAACCAAATATGGCAACCAAGCCCCAGTTTAAGTGCATGCTTTGCTAGATTATGAGCTTCGAGCGTTCGAGCTCCTAAACTCATAACTCATGAACAAAATTACACGTAGTAAAACTAGTAGAGTACTTTAGTATTTCATGTATAATAGCTCCATAACCAGCCCCGCTTCTTCTCTTGAGATCTTCTATCACCACTGAGCAATCAGAAGCCACATGTATAGCTTGTATGTTTAGATCCTCTGCCAATGCCAGCGCCTCCCTTACCGCTAGAGCTTCCAAAATTGTCGGATCAGTTATCCCTTTAAATACCACCGATGAAGCACCTAGATAGAGTCCATCTCTGTTTCTGCAAATTGTTGCCACTGAGCCTACCCCGCATCGTCCCGAAACCGCAGCATCTACATTCACCTTCGTCAAGTGCTCCGGCGGTTGGATCCAATGGGATAGCCTCACTGGCTTGGGCTGTGAGTGCTGAATGTGCGATTTTTTCAAGACTTGGAGATTATTCCAATAGGACTGAATATATGTGTGTAGACATTGGGCTTTGAAAGATATCCTCATAAACTGCTTTCCTTCTCGCTCCCCATATAGACCACAGCGTGATAATCATACGCACTAGTTGATCATGCAATAACTTGCTGTTCATTTGGAAGATCCATTCCTTAGCGTTTTCAGATTCGTACTGGCACATTAACTCCACCATTTCTTCATCAGCTAAAGCCCACACACTTCTTGCCATTGAGCAGTTTATAAGCGCATGTCTCCAAGAATCTCTAACTCCGCATAATCTGCATGCCGCCGAGGTAGCCATGTTCCGATGCTGAAGAAGATCCGCAGTAGGCATAGAAGATCTAGCCAGCCGCCACAAGAACATTTTCAATTTAGATGGAACATCAATCTTCCATAGTTTCGACCAGTCGCTCGTTTCCCTATCATCGCCTGACGCGCCCACTACCTCGTCAATCCAATTTTCCCTTGTGATTTTCATGTGTAGTATCATTTTGTAGGCTGATTTGACAGTGAACATACCTTGGTTGTCAGCACTCCATGACCAGAAGTCATCAATGTTCCTGGTATACAAGGGGATCAACAAAATGGCCTTAGAATCTATAGGTAAGAACACTTGACGCATCAGCGTCTCGTTCCAGGATGCTGTTGCTGGGATTAACAGGTCAGAAACAAGCTCAGGAGGGTTATTAATCAAGGACACAATTGGTCTCATCATACCCTGGCGTAGAAGCCAGTTGTGTCTCCAAATCTCTGTAGATTGACCATTGCCAATTCTTCTTATAATTCCATGTCTCAACATATTTCGTCCATCAAGTATTGCCAGCCATATTGAGCATGAATTTTGATGGCGTGGGTGCTAACGAATTTGAGTCCGAACTCCAACTCAGCGGCCCATTCGACGATCCACCTGATGTTCTCCCAGTTCCGAAGGATTGGGCCGAGGGCGAAGGATGATACAGTACTGATATCGAGTGTGCTTGGAAACAGTTACCCAATTTTCTCAGGCACGGTGTCCAGGATAAGAAACCCATTTTGTTGTCCACTTTAGATTGGCTGCGCTGAGTCCGGGAGAAGATTGCAATCAACAGACTCCAATCGATTTTTAATTATTTTCGATCAATCAACATAGAGTGAAACCAAGTGCTGAGAATAACAATCAAAGGCTCGTTTTCAGATGGCAACATAGTGTGTGGATTTTGTACACTCAAAGGTGGTACACAATATCCCCTAAAAAAAGGTACGCAGTACGCAACACCTATCAGTCAACCAACCATGATACAACCTTGAGATTTGCTAACACACAAAACACTCGAGATAGTGTGTCCCTCTGTCTTAAAATAAGTCGATTTCTAGTATTGTGGTAAGTAAAACCACCTAAAGTTTAATCAAGCTTACAAAAGAAGTACCAATATTTATGACACCAAATTGGTATCACTAAATCAATCATATAAATGTTTCAAATACCAGCCAGTTAATTTAATCGCTACCCGGTGGGTCAACGAATAGCTGATTAACTGATTTATCAGCTGATTCACTAATTTATCACTGATTAACCGGCCGATTCACCTATTTATACCTACTTAGCACCTAACCGATATAGTACCAGTTACCAAAGTCCTGAAGATTTCATATAAGTTCTTTTCATTATATAATTATTTAGTGTCATAGATGTTAGTACTCTTCTCTATAGACTTTATCAAACTTCAGGTATTTGACCAGCGACAAGACTAGAAATCAACGTATTTTGGGACAAGAGGAACATAATCAATTTTGAGTGTACTTAGGCTTTCCCTGTTTTAGAAAAGACAAAGGCAGCAATAAGTGAGGCTGTCGTCCAAATCGTTAATTTTTTTAGACTTTCATACCTGGAGGTCAAAAAAACCACAATTAGAAAAGCGGGCCAAGAACATTGCGTACATATATCAGAAATAATAATGTCAGCTTACTTTTCTGCAGATCTTCTATCACGTAGTTCAAGTTCTTGAAGCAATTGGGAGTGCTTCTCCAACACCTTTTTGGTATTCTCACGAGTCATAGCCAAGGCTTCACGGATTTTCTTCTCCTCCTCCACCAGCTGTTTCTTGTGTTTTAAGATGTAAAAGTCTCCAGCGTGTTCCTAAACAAACAGAAACCATGTATTTGTATCAGAATTTTGGTGCAGAGTGAATTGCTCAAATTGTTATCAGTACCGATTTCACACGGCCATGGTTTCTGATACTATCAGCACAGCTCACTGCCACGGTGCGAAATGTCTAGCGAGTTTTGACAGCTACCATGTCCTTACAGTCATGTTATTACTCCAAACATTTGAAATTATGAGAAAGTTTGTATGTACTGATGCCAAGTTATTAGCGAAAAGAAAAGATAAAAGTCAACATACGAAATTTATTTGTTTATTTATTTTATGTACACAGAGGAGTTTGCCTTTACAGGGGAAAGTTGCTTTCAAGTCTGTTGGCTCACTAAGTAATTTGGAGTAGATGGTAGGAAATGATATGTCCTTATATTCAACTGTGGCATTTATGGTTAAAGCGTGAAATTCTTAGTAATGGAGGAAAGGACATTTGAGTGATGCTGGCTTATATGCTTCTCCATCCATTGAGTTCAGTCTGTAATCTAGATTATTGTCCTAAATTTTGTTGTGTATTTGGCGCCGGTCTAGTGTGATTAGGTGCTTAACTAATCCGACTTTAAGCGTTATCACTCTGTAAATTTTCCATCAACTCCCGCATGCCTCTTTTGAACGAACTTGCTCTGATTAATTTATTTGTGAAATGATTAATTGTTGTACTGCTTTTTTTTTGAATTGGTTGTTGTACTGCTTTGGTTGAAGGAGAATGATGAGAATGGCAAGGACGAGGAAATGCTTGAAGCTTCTACTGAGGTCATTATTGTGTTGCGTGTTTTTGGCTTGGATGAACTTTTATTTGGTGCTGGAGGATCTTGTGCTGATTTTTTTTTGAAATGCTTAATCATCGTTGGTTCTGGGTAGGGGTGGGCATAAAAACCGAGAACCGAGGACTGGAGCCTAAAAAACCGGGACCGAAGCCGAAAAAACCGAGGACCGAAACTTCGGTCGTCTTCTCGGTTAGCGAATGCCAACAACCGAAACTACTTCGGTGATTTCGGTTGCTGGACTAGGTTCCCCGAATTAACCGAATAGTGTATTACAGTTACAGCCCACAACACCGAGCCCAATAGATCATCCACGAACCTTCTTGCAGCCTTTTCTCAACCCACGTACGCAGCCTCAACAACAGCCGAATCTTTTACTTAAAAAAAAGCAGTCGTATCTTATCCTGAATCCTGATGCGCCCCAGCCTCCAGGCTTCACGCATGCACATCACGCAGCTCCGCCACCGCGCGTCCATTTGCGGATTTGCCCACCTCCCGCGATCTTACCGGTGGCGGCCGGTGCCTATGACCCCCACGCAACGGCGGCAGCTGGATGGCTCCTGCACAATGCCGTTGGCCGGCGCCCATAGCTCCCACGCGGCGGCGGCCATGGCTCCCACGAGCGAGCAGCCATCACTCCTTCGTGGCCGGCAGCCCGCGTGCGACGCGATGCTGCGTTATTTTCTTCCTCCTACCATCCCTCCGCAACCCGTACGCATGTTTCAGTTGATTTTTGTTGGGTTGTTCATCATTTCTTTCCAAAGATTTGACTTCGATTTCTGCCCCCATCAATATCTCAGTTTTCTTTGGTTACACCGAGGACCGAACCGAAATTTTGGTGGACCGATATCTCGGTGCTTGTTTTCTCGAGAGACCGATCGGTCAGCAAAATATGAAAACCGAATTTCAAAGTAAACCGAGGCACCGAACCGTTCGGTTCAGTCTAACCGAATGCCCAGTCCTAGTTCTGGGTTGCAGAGCGCAATGAGAACAAAGGCAAGGACGAGGAAATGCTTCAAGCTTCTACTGATGTTAATATTGTGTGTTTTTGGCTTGGATGAACTTTTATTTGGTGCTGGAGGATGTTGTGCTGATTTTTTAAAAAATACTTAATCATCGTTGGTTCTGGGTTGCAGAGCGCAATGAGAACAAAGGCAAGGAAGTGCTGCCACAAGCTTTTGCTGAGGCCAGTATTTTACTCCAAACAGTTCCCTGAGATGTTTCATAAAACGATGACCCTTATCTTTTTCACTATTTTGTTGGATTTCTCATTTCCAGAAGGAAGATGCAAATTGGAGAATTGAGGCCACAAGACCAAAATGAATGCACTGCACTTCAATGGATCATGTTTCTTCTCTTCTCAAGCCCAAGATCACGCAACTTAGGAGCGATTGAATACTTTTAGTGGTGGATGTGTGTAAGCCATAAGGTGGAGAACTCTACTTTCTTGCTGATACTCCCATCCCTTCAGCTATTAGGTTTCAGGCGTGGTGGATGAATTATTAGAATTGTTTCTGTATTGTGCCTATATTCGGTTTCTTCACACTTTATGCATTTCCTATGTATGTACATGAGAAGCAAAATCAACATATCTAGAGTGTGGTCTTCCCGGGTTGCGTAAAAGACAAGTTTGCTGCTAGGTCAGACGTTTAAAAGTAGCTGGACAGTAAGTTTCCTTCATGTCACATGCATATTTGTCTTTCCTAATGCTAAAACACTAACATGTGTACTCCCTCCATTCACAAATATAAGATATTTTGGATATTTTAATATGGACTATATACGGGCTCAAATGAGTGAATAAAAACACTAGAACGTGTCTATATACATCTGATTCAGAAAAAAGAATACTTGGCAGAACATATTATATTTGTGAACGGAGGGAGTAGTTATCGCTAACCAGAATAATAGAAGTATAACCAAAATAGAATGAGCAAAGTAAAATGAGAACTACTCATAGAAATATATCTCATGAGAATAAAAAACGGCCCAGCAAAGCACGCCTTTGCTTCTATTTTGTTTATTGTTGAGGAAAGCTCTGCCGAGAGTAGATGACTAGATGTGCGTTTAAACTGGGGGAAAAGGTACCAATCTTTTTTTAGGGCGATTGGATGAAAACACACATATTCTTACCACAGAATTTCACCCCTATATTCCAACTGATGCGTAGATTGTGTAATTCCGCAGATCGAGGAGAAGGTTACCTTAGTTGCTTGTTTCTTCCGAGCGGAATTGGAGCTGAACAGGCGCGGGTTCTCAGTGACCGGCCATGGGAGAGAGAAGCGATGTCGGACCGACCGCCGGAGCGCACCGGCGGCAGATTGAAGCAGCAAAGCAGACATCATTCCCAACCCTAGTTCTTTTTTCCCAGACGAGTACTCGTGGGCAATCTGTGTCTGTGCGCTCCTAGTGGGCCTTTTTTATGGACGCACCAGAAGGATTCCCCGCATTGGAGCGGAGTCGAGAAAGTCTCTCTTATCTATCGGACCGACGCTTCTTTTCGGACACAAGCGACAAAACCCGACAAAAGCCCAGCTAGACTAGAGATCGATCCAAGCCCAGGTAAGCTTCCATGTTCCAAAAAAAAAAGCAAAGCAAGCTTCCTGGGGAGCTCCTATTCGACGCAGTTTGCGTCAAACAGCGAAGCGACGCACGCACGGACCCCCCGAGTGGGCCGGCCCAATAGAGGGCGCTGTAGTGAGCGCGCCTGTCTGCCTTTAGAGCATTGATGTTAAAAAAAAGGAAAAAACACGCAAAGTCTCTCACTAGGATTCGGACTCTGCACCTCCATCTAGACTCATAGAGCAGCAAACCAGTAGACCTAACAAGTGCTTGTGAAAACATGGGAGCGTGAAAGTATAAGAACTAACACCAAGGCAGAATCCGTACAGTTTTTTGGATATTGTTCGAACTTTCCTTGGAAATTGTTATTTTTGTAGCAACGCGCAAAGTTTGAAAAGAAGACAAAATTTTGGAAAACTCGAAAAAATTTCAAAAAAAATTAAAATAAAAGCGCGAACAAATTTTGACAAAACAATTTTTGGAATTCCTGAACATTTATTGACTTTTGAGAACAAAAATGGGATAATGGGAACAATTTTTGTAAAGCGCAAACATATTTTAAATTCCCGAACATTTTTATTAAATCGGACATTTATAGAATTTCGAGAACAAAATTTGATAATGTGAACATGTTTTGAATTGTTACATAATTTTTTAAAAGCACGAACATTTTTTGAACACACGAACAATATTTGGATTTGTGAGACAATTTTTAATATTCTCAATAGTTTTCGATGTTGGTAACATTTTCTGAATTGTTGAACCGTTTTTGAGAAGCATGAACAATTTTTGAAATTCCCACACATCCTTTGAAAACAGGAACATATTTTAATATTCTGAACAGTTTTTAAAAAAACACGATCATTTTTTGAAGTTCTCGAACATTATTGAATTTATGAACAAAAATTGGGACACATGATAATTTTTGAAATTTTGAAAACAATTTCAAGAACACGAACATTTTTTCTGAAACTCTCATGTATTTCTAGAAATTACGAAACAATTTTAAAAACAAGAAAGTTTTTTGGAAAAAATAGGAACATTTCTTTGCTTTTTCCAAAAATCCTAAACATTTTGTATAACTGTGAACTTGTGTTGAAAAGGAAAAAAGAAACAAAAAACGAAAACCAAAAAGAAAGGAAAAGGAAAAGAAACAGAAAAAAAGAAACAGAAACAGATAAGTGAAAAAACCAAAAAAACCGATGAAAGAAATGAAAACCCAATTCAGGGAACCTTCCAGAAGGTTCAGAAAACCGTTTTGGGCAGTTCCTAACGTATCTACGTAAGTGGGCCGGCGCAAGCAGCGTTGCTCGGTCGTTCCTATGTGCGAAGCACCGGCATTTTGCCGCAATGAGAGGCCAATAGGAAATTCCCCTGTTCTATATCACACGTGCAAAATTTGGGAGCGTGCCGCACGAATATTCTACAATAGCAGGTATTGAAGATACAAGAAATTTTACTAAATTTGAAAGAAATGGTATTGAGAAATAATCTCTATGGAGTTAGAGACGCATCCATTTGCATCAAAGGTCCTAGATACATAACTGCTCAAGATATCATCTTACCGCTTTTCGTAGAAATCATTGATACAACCCAACCTATTGCTAACTTTACAGAGCTCATTGATTTCTGTATTGATTTACAGATCAAGAGAGATCGTGGATATCAGACAGAACTCAGAAAGAACTATCAAGATGGACTCTCGAGCTTTACTTAAAAAAATTATCTTTGGAGCGTGTTGGCGTACCCCTCCGACGCCATCCGACACAACCGTCGCGGGGCGGAGGAGGGTAGGTTGAGCACATCTGGGAAGCGGTGGGGTGCACACCCCCCTCCCCCCGCGTGTTTTAGCACCCTCTTTTCAATATATGAAGATTCATAACTTCGGTCGAGCTGAAATTTTAAAGGAATTTTTTAATAAAAACTAGTTAAATGCCCGTGCGTTGCTACGGCAATAGATGATTCAAATACAATGTTTATATTGCATAATTATTATGTTAAGCAATGTCATGACCAAACAATGAATAATTATTTTATATCTTAATTTTGTCGACCACACAATGATTGAAGCACAAACTTCATCACTTAGTAAACGTATTATCGCATGACAATCAAGTTTAAGCAATTTCATTGACCAATTATTTGAAATCACAATTGGTTCAGTTTCTCTCAGTAACACACAATATCAAGCTTTGTGTTAAACATGAAGGACTTGAAGGAAATATGCCCTAGAGGCAATAATAAAGTTGTTATTTATATTTCCTTATATCATGATAAATGTTTATTATTCATGCTAGAGTTGTATTAACCGGAAACTTAGTACATGTGTGAATACATAGACACCTGTATAGTGATGTGCATTACCGAGTGGGCCCAGAGATACCTCTCCGACAATCGGAGTGACAAATCCTAATCTCAAAATATGCCAACCCAACAAGTACCTTCGGAGACACCTGTAGAGCACCTTTATAATCACCCAATTACGTTGTGGCGTTTGGTAGCACACAAAGTGTTCCTCCGGTAAACAGGAGTTGCATAATCTCATAGTCATAGGAACATGTATAAGTCATGAAGAAAGCAAAAGCAACATACTAAACGATCAAGTGCTAATCTAACGGAATGGGTCAAGTCAATCACATCAATCTCCTAATGATGTGATCCCATTAATCAAATGACAACTCATGTCTATGGCTAGGAAGAACATCTTTGATTAACGAGCTAGTCAAGTAGAGGCATACTAGTGACACTCTGTTTGTCTATGTATTCACACATGTATCATGTTTCCGGTTAATACAATTCTAGCATGAATAATAAACATTTATCATGATATAAGGAAATAAATAATAACTTTATTATTGCCTCTAGGGCATATTTCCTTCAGTCTCTCACTTGCACTAGCGTCAATAATCTAGATTACACAGTAATGATTCTAACACCCATAGAGTCTTGGTGTTGATCATGTTTTTCTCGTGAGAGAGGCTTAGTCAATGGGTCTGCAATATTCAGATCCGTGTGTATCTTGCAAATCTCTATGTCTCCCACCTGGACTTGATCCCAGATGGAGTTGAAGCGTCTCTTGATGTGCTTGGTTCTCTTGTGAAATCCGGATTCCTTTGCCAAGGCAATTGCACCAGTATTGTCACAAAAGATTCTCATTGGTCCCGATGCACTAGGTATGACACCTAGATCGGATATGAACTCCTTCATCAAGACTCCTTCATTTGCAGCTTCCGAAGCAGCAATGTACTCCGCTTCACACGTAGATCCCACCACGACGCTTTGTTTAGAACTGCTCCAACTGACAGCTTCACCATTTAATATAAATATGTATCCGGTTTGCGATTTAGAATCGTCTGGATTAGTGTCAAAGCTTGCATCAACGTAACCATTTACGATGAGCTCTTTGTCACCTCCATAAACGATAAACATATCCTTAGTCCTTTTCAGGTATTTCAGGATGTGGTTGACCGCTGTCCAGTGATCCACTCCTGGATTACTTTGGTACCTCCCTACTAAACTTATAGCAAGGAACACATCAGGTCTGGTACACAACATTGCATACATGATAGAGCCTATGGCTGAAGCATAGGGAACATCTTTCATTTTCTCTCTATCTTCTGCAGTGGTCGGCATTGAGTCTTACTCAATTTCACACCTTGTAATACAGGCAAGAACCCTTTCTTTGCTTGATCCATTTTGAACTTCTTCAAAACTTTGTCAAGGTATGTGCTTTGTGAAAGTCCAATTAAGCGTCTTGATCTATCTCTATAGATCTTGATGCCCAATATGTAAGCAGCTTGACCGAGGTCTTTCATTGAAAAAATATTATTCAAGTATCCTTTTATGCTATCCAGAAATTCTGTATCATTTCCAATCAACAATATGTCATCCACATATAAGATTAGAAATTCTACAGAGCTCCCACTCACTTTCTTGTAAATACAGGCTTCTCCAAAAGTCTGTATAAAACCATATGCTTTGGTCACACTATCAAAACGTTTATTCCAACTCTAAGAGGCTTGCACCAGTCCATAAATGGATCGCTAGAGCTTGCACACTTTGTTAGCACCCTTTGGATCGATAAAACCTTCAGGTTGCATCATATACAACTCTTCTTCCAGAAATCCATTCGGGAATGTAGTCTTTACATTCATTTGCCAAATTTCATAATCAGAAAATGTGACAATTGCTAACATGATTCGGACGGACTTAAGCATCGCTATGGGTGAGAAGGTCTCATCGTAGTCAACTCCTTGAACTTGTCGAAAACCTTTTGCAACAAGTCAAGCTTTGTAGACACTAACATTACCGTTAGCGTCTATCTTCTTGTTGAAGATCCATTTATTCTCGATGGCTTGCCGATCATCAGGTAAGTCAACCAAAGTCCACACTTTGTTCTCATACATGGATCCCATCTCAGATTTCATGGCCTCAAGCCATCTTGCGGAATCTGGGCTCATCATCGCTTCCTCATAGTTCGTAGGTTCGTCATGGTCTAGTAACATGACTTCCAGAACAGGATTACCATACCACTCTCGTGTGGATCTCACTCTGGTTGACCTACGAGGCTAGGTAGTAACTTGATCTGAAGTTTCATGATCATCATCATTAGCTTTCTCACTAATCGGTGTAGGTGTCACAGGAACCGGTTTCTGTGATGAACTACTTTCCAATAAGGAAGCATGAAAGATCGTGGATGTCGCCTAGAGGGGGGGTGAATAGGCGCTTTAAAATAGTTACGGTTTAGGCTTGAACAAATGCGAAATAAACCTAATGGTTAATTTGTCAAGCACAAAACCTAAAACAACTAGGCTCACCTATGTGCACCAACAACTTATGCTAAGCAAGATAAACTACTTAGGTGATAGCAAGATATATGACAAGAAACAATAAGGCTATCACAAAGTAAAGTGCATAAGTAAAGGGCTCGGGTAAGAGATAACCGAGGCACGCGGAGACGACGATGTATCCCGAAGTTCACACCCTTGCGGATGCTAATCTCCGTTTGGAGCGGTGTGGAGGCACAATGCTCCCCAAGAAGCCACTAGGGCCACCGTAATCTCCTCACACCCTCGCACAATGCAAGATGCCGTGATTCCACTAAGGGACCCTTGAGGGCGGTCACCGAACCCGTACAAATGGCAACCCTTGGGGGCGGTCACCGGTACCCGTCAAATTGCTCGGGGCGATCTCCAGAACCTAATTGGAGACCCCGAAGCTTGCCCGGAGCTTTACACCACAATGATTGAGCTCCGAACAGCACCAACCGTCTAGGGCGCCCAAGCACCCAAGAGTAACAAGCTCAAGGGTACCAAGCACCCAAGAGTAATAAGCTTCTCAACTTGTAACTTCCACGTATCACCGTGGAGAACTCAAACCGATGCACCAAATGCAATGGCAAGGGCACATGGAGTGCCCAAGTCCTTCTCTCAAATCCCACGGAAGCAACTAGTGCTAGGGAGGAAAATGAGAGGAAGAACAAGAAGGAGAACACCAAGAACTCCAAGAGCTAGATCCAAGGGGTTCCCCTCACAAAGAGGAGAAAGTGATTGGTGTAAATGTGGATCTAGATCTCCTCTCTCTTTTCCCTCAAGAACTAGCAAGAATCATTGGAGGGATTGAGAGTTAGAAAGCTCGAAGAAGGTCAACAATGGGGGAAGAACACGAGCTCAAAAGATTAGGTTCATTGGGGAAGAAGACCCCCTTTTATAGGTGGGGAAAAATCCAACCGTTACCCACCAACCAGCCCACGGCCAGCGGTACTACCGCAAGGCCGCGCGGTACTACTGCTTGCATCCAAGCGGTACTACCGCACGGCTGTGCGGTACTACCGTACCGACCCACGGTACTACCGCAACCCCCGCACAGAACCGATAAACAGACGCACAGGAGCTGGGGGCGGAACTTCCGCACGCGCGGTACTACCGCGCCCCCCATGCGGTACTACCGCGAGGCAAAAGTCCCAGCCAGGGGAAAAGGGAAACTTCCGTGCCTACTTCCGCAAAGAAACGGAAGTAGCAAAAACCCGACACAGTAGTACTGTCAAGGGGCGGTACTACTGCCTGACCGCATAGCGCGGTACTACCGCACGGCGAAAGCGGTACTACCGCGGTAGGTGCGGATGTAAAAAATTACATCCACTCCTACTACCGCAAAGGGGCGGCACTAGCCTGGTGGGCAGTGGTAGTGCGGCTCCAGGGGAGCGGTACTACCGTGGGCACCTGCGGTACTACCGTGCCGCTGCACGGTACTAACGCTGATGCCTATGGTACTACCGCTTTCCTGGGAGCAGTACTACCGCAACCAACAATGGCAGCCAGAGAAGGGAGGCAAGAAAACGGAGGAAGCTCCAAGGAAGAAGGAGGGGAAAAGAAGGAGACGTGTACGAGATGAAACCACCCAAACCTTTCCAACGCGGACCCTGACAGAACCACACTCAAGAGAACAAGAACTGCCATAACTTCTGCATATGAGCTCCGAATTGAGCAAACTCAAGCTTGTTGGAAACAAGACGACGAGTAGCATCAAAACAGCGACTGGTTATAGTAAGAAGAGGCAGGGGAGGTATGCCAACAAATAGAGGAGTGAAACCTCCAACCGAGAAGAACCGGCAAAACCTCCAACAACGAAAACATCATAGAGTATGCAAGCGAACTCCGTTTTCGATGAACTCAAGCTTGTCATCAAGATGACCAAGAGCTCTAAGACTCTCAAAGAGAACCAAACAAGAACCAAGAAAGATGATGCAAGGATGCAATGGTTTGAGCTCTCAGCGAATGATACGATCAAGCTACTCATCGAGAGAGCCCCCCTTGATAGTACGGCAATCGATCCTACAACCCAGTCTCCCAACTACCATCATGAGACCGGTAAAATAGAAAACCTATCAAGGGCAAACCTTTGCCTTGCACATGGTCCACTTGAGCTAGATGAAGACGATCTTGACTCCCTCAAGTTGGACCACCTTTCTTGATTGGGTTGACTTGATGAAGACTAGTTGATTGCTCCCCCATACTCCACTATGGGTGAGCCACTCTTCCGCACATCTTCACAAGTTCATGGTCACCACAAAGGACGGCAAGCTTCAAGCATTTGATCTCTTCGTGATGCTCCACTTGAACTTGCACACCGCAACCTAACCCCACAAAGAACCCTCACGAAGACCATGGGTTAGTACACGAAGCGTAATTGACAATGCTTACCATACCATGGGATCACTTGATCCCTCTCGGTACATCTTCTACGCTTTGTGAGTTGATCAACTTGATTCACTCTTGACTTAGTCTTGATCAACCTTGAATCTTTCCAACTCTCTTCATTTGGATGATGTCTTGAAGGTAAACATGAATGATCACACAATCTTCTTCTTCAAGACATGCTTGCAATAAGCTCAACTCTCACATGACCAAGCTTTGGATAATTCCTTAATAGCACCTTGGTCAACCCATAAACTCCTTGAAACCAACACATGGACTCCAAGAAAAGCCTATGGACAAAACCTTCAAATATAACTCAAGGCAATCATTAGTCCATAGAGATTGTCATCAATTACCAAAACCAAACATGGGGGCACCGCATGTTCTTTCAGAGCAGGTATAGTTACCTCATCAAGTTCTACTTTCCTCCCACTCACTTCTTTCAAGAGAAACTCCTTCTCTAGAAAGGATCCAAATTTAGCAACAAAAGTCTTGCCTTCAGATCTGTGATAGAAGGTGTACCCAACAATTTCCTTTGGGTATCCTATGAAGACACATTTCTCCGATTTGGGTTCGAGCTTATCAGTTTGAAGCTTTTTCACATAAGCATCGCAGCCCCAAACTTTAAGAAACGACAACTTTGGTTTCTTTCCAAACCATAGTTCATAAGGCGTCGTCTCATCGGATTTAGATGGTGCCCTATTTAACGTGAATGCGGCTGTCTCTAAAGCATAACCCCAAAATGATAGCGGTAAATCAGTAAGAGACATCATAGATCGCACCATATCTAATAAAGTACGATTACGACTTTTGGACACACCATTACGCTGTGGTGTTCCGGGTGGCGAGAGTTGCGAAACTATTCCGCATTGTTTCAAATGTAGACCAAACTCGTAACTCAAATATTCTCCTCCACGATCAGATCGTAGAAACTTAATTTTCTTGTTACGATGATTTTCCACTTCACTCTGAAATTCTTTGAACTTTCAAATGTTTTAGACTTATGTTTCATTAAGTAGATATACCCTTATATGCTTAAATAATCTGTGAAGGTGAGAAAATAACGATACCTGCCGCGAGCTTCAATATACATCGGACCACATACATCCATATGTATGATCTCCAATAAATCCGTTGCTCGCTCCATTGTTCCGGAGAACGGCGTTTTAGTCATCTTGCCCATGAGGCATGGTTCGCAAGCACCAAGCGATTCATAATCAAGTAATTCCAAAAGTCCATCAATATGGAGTTTCTCCATGCGCTTTATACCAATATGACCTAAACGGTAGTGCCACAAATAAGTTGCACTATCATTATCAATTCTGCATCTTTTGGATTCAATATTATGAATATGTGTATCACTACTATCGAGATTTAATATAAATAGACCACTCTTCAAAGGTGCATGACCATAAAAGACATTGCTCATATAAATAGAACAACCATTATTCTCTGATTTAAATGAATAACCGTCTCGCATCAAACAAGATCCAGATATAATGTTCATGCTCAACGCTGGCACCAAATAACAATTATTTAGGTCTAAAACTAATCCCCAAGGTAGATGTAGAGGTAGCGTGCCGACCACGATCACATCGACTTTGGAACCATTTCCCACGCGCATCGTCACCTCATCCTTAGCCAATCTTCGCTTGATCTGTAGCCCGTGTTTCAAGTTGCAAATATTAGCAACAGAACCAGTATCAAATACCTAGGTGCTACTGCGAGCATTAGTAAGGTACACATCAATAACATGTATATCACATATACCTTTGTTCACCTTGCCATCCTTCTTATCCACCAAATACTTGGGGTAGTTCCGCTTCCAGTGACATGTCTGCTTGCAGTAGAAGCACTCAGTCTCAGGCTTAGGTCCAGACTTGGGTTTCTTCTCTTGAGTAGCAACTTGTTTGCTGTTCTTCTTGAAGTTCCCCTTCTTCTTCCCTTTGCCCTTTTTCTTGAAACTAGTGGTCTTGTTGACCATCAACACTTGATGCTCCTTCTTGATTTCTACCTCCGCAGCCTTTAGCATTGCGAAGAGCTCGGGAATTGTCTTATCCATCCCTTGCATATTATAGTTCATCACGAAGCTCTTGTAGCTTGGTGGCAGTGATTGAAGAATTCTTTCAATGACACTATCATCCAGAAAATTAACTCCCAGTTGAATCAAGTGATTGTTATACCCAGACATTCTGAGTATATGTTCACTGACAGAACTATTCTCCTCCATCTTGCAGCTGTAGAACTTATTGGAGACTTCATATATCTCAATCCGGGCATTTTCTTGAAATATTAACTTCAACTCCTGAAACATCTCATATACTCCATGACGTTCAAAACGTCGTTGAAGTCCCGGTTCTAAGCCGTAAAGCATGGCACACTAAACTATCGAGTAGTCATCAGCTTTGCTCTGCCAGACGTTCATAACATCTGGTGTTGCTCCTGCAGTAGGTCTGGCACCTAGCGGTGCTTCCAAGACGTAATCCTTCTGTGCAGCAATGAGTTTAATCCTCAAGTTATGGACCCAGTCCATGTAATTGCTACCATCATCTTTCAACTTTGCTTTCTCAAGGAACGCATTAAAATTCAACGGAACAACAGAACGGGCCATCTATCTACAACAACATAGACATGCAAAATACTATCAGGTACTAAATTCATGATAAATTAAAGTTCAGTTAATCAAATTATTTAAAGAACTCCCACTTAGATAGACATCCCTCTAATCTTCTAAGTGATCACGTGATCCATATCAACTAAACCATGTCCGATCATCATGTGAGATGGAGTAGTTTGAATGGTGAACATCACTATGTTGATCATATCTACTATATGATTCACGCTCGACCTTTCGGTCTCAGTGTTCCGAGGTCATATCAGCATATGCTAGGCTCGTCAAGTTTAACATGAGTATTCCGTGTGTGCAATTGTTTTGCACCCGTTGTACTTGAACGTAGAGCTTATCACACCCGATCATCACGTGGTGTCTCAGCACGAAGAACTTTTGCAACGGTGCATACTCAGGGAGAACACTTATACCTTGAAATTTAGTGAGAGATCATCTTATAATGCTACCGTCGATCTAAGCAAAATAAGATGCATAAAAGATAAACATCACATGCAATCAATACAAGTGATATGATATGGCCATCATCATCTTGTGCTTGTGATCTCCATCTCCGAAGCACTGTCATGATCACCATCATCACCGGCGCAACACCTTGATCTCCATCGTAGCATCGTTGTCGTCTCGCCAACTATTGCTTCTACGACTATCACTATCGCTTAGTGATAAAGTAAAGCAATTACAAGGCGATTGCATTGCATACAATAAAGCGACAACCATATGGCTCCTTCCAGTTGTCGATAACTCGGTTACAAAACATGATCATCTCATACAATAAAATTTAGCATCATGCCTTGACCATATCACATCACAACATGCCCTGCAAAAAGAAGTTAGACGTCCTCTACTTTGTTGTTGCAAGTTTTACATGGCTGCTATGGGCTGAGCAAGAACCGTTCTTACCTACGCATCAAAACCACAACGATAGTTCGTCAAGTTAGTGATGTTTTAACCTTCTCAAGGACCGGGCGTAGCCACACTCGGTTCAACTAAAGTTGGAGAAACTGACACCCGCCAGCCACCTGTGTGCAAAGCACGTCGGTAGAACCAGTCTCGCGTAAGCGTACGCGTAATGTCGGTCTGGGCCGCTTCATCCAACAATACCGCCGAACCAAAGTGTGACATGCTGGTAAGCAGTATGACTTGTATCGCCCACAACTCACTTGCGTTCTACTCATGCATATAACATCTACGCATAAAACCAGGCTCGGATGCCACTGTTGGGGAACGTGGTAATTTCAAAAAAATTCCTACACACACGCAGGATCATGGTGATGCATAGCAACGAGAGGGGGGAGTGTTGTCTACATACCCTCGTAGACTGAAAGCGGAAGCGTTAGCACAACGCGGATGATGTAGTCGTACATCTTCACGATCCGACCGATCCAAGTACCGAACATACGACACCTCCGAGTTTAGCACACGTTCTGCTCGATGACATCCTGTGAACTCCGATCTAGCAGAGCTTCACGGGAGAGTTCCGTCAACACGATGGCATGGTGACGGTGATGATGTTGTTACCGACGCAGGGCTTCGCCTAAGCACCGCTACGATATAATCGAGGTGGAATATGGTGGAGGGGGGCACCGCACACGGCTAAGAGATCAAGAGCTCAATTGTTGTGTCTAGAGGTGCCCCCGCCCCCGTATATAAAGGACTAGGGGGAGGAGACGGCCGGCCTGGGGAGGGCGTGCCAGGGAGGAGTCCTACTCCCACCGGGAGTAGGACTCCCTCTTTTCCTAGTTGGAGTAGGAGGGGGAAAGGAAGGGAAGGGGAGAGAGGAAGGAAAGGAGGGCGCCGCCCCCCTCCTTGTCCAATTCAGACTAGAGGGGGAGGGGGCGCGCGACCTGCCCTAGCCGCCCCTCCTCTTCTCCACCAAGGCCCATCTTGGCCCATTAAACTCCCCGGGGGTTCCGGTAACCCCCCGGTACTCCGGTATATGTCCGAAACTCCCCGAAACTATTCTGGTGTCCGAACATAGTCGTCCAATATATCAATCTTTATGTCTCGACCATTTTGAGACTCCTCGTTATGTCCATGATCATATCCGAGACTCCAAACTACCTTCGGTACATCAAAACACAAAAACTCATAATACAATAGTCACCGAAACTTTACGCGTGCGGACCCTACAGGTTCGAGAACTATGTAGACATGACCGAGACATGTCTCCGGTCAATAACCAACAGCGGAACTTGGATGCTCATATTGGCTCCTACATATTCTATGAAGATATTTATCGGTCAAACTGCATAACAACATACGTTGTTCCCTTAGTCATCGGTATGTTACTTGCCCGAGATTCGATCGTCGGTATCTCAATACCTAGTTCAATCTCGTTACCAGCAAGTCTCTTTACTTGTTCCGTAATACATCATCCCACAACTAACTCATTAGTTACAATGCTTGCAAGGCTTATAGTGACGTGCATTACCGAGTGGGGCCAGAGATACCTCTCCGACAATCGGAGTGACAAATCCTAATCTCAAAATATGCCAACCCAACAAGTACCTTCGGAAACACCTGCAGAGCACCTTTATAATCACTCAGTTACGTTGTGACATTTGGTAGCACACAAAGTGTTCCTCCGGTAAACGGGAGTTGCATAATCTCATAGTCCTAGGAACATGTATAAGTCATGAAGAAAGCAAAAGCAACATACTAAACGATCAAGTGCTAAGCTAACAGAATGGGTCAAGTCAATCACATCATTCTCCTAATTATGTGATCCCATTAATCAAATGAAAACTCATGTCTATGGCTAGGAAACATAACCATCTTTGATTAACGAGCTAGTCAAGTAGAGGCATACTAGTGACACTCTGTTCGTCTATGTATTCACACATGTATCATGTTTCCGGTTAATACAATTCTAGCATGAATAATATACATTTATCATGATATAAGGAAATATAAATAACAACTTTATTATTGCCTCTAGGGCATATTTCCTTCAGTGATATGGTCAAGATATGATGAGATATAAATTGTTGTATGAGATGATCATGTTTTGTAAAAGTTATCAGCAATTGGGAGGAGCCTTATGGTTGTCACTTTATTGTATGAAATGCAATCGCCATGTAATTTATTTACTTTATCACTAAGCGGTAGCGATAATCATAGAAACAATAGTTGGCGAGACAACAACGATGCTACGATGGAGATCAGGGTGTCAAGCCGGTGACAATGGAGATCATGACGGTGCTTTGGAGATGGAGATCAAAGGCACAAGATGATGATGGCCATATCATGTCACATATTTTGATTGCATGTGATGTTTATCCTTTATGCATCTTATTTTGCTTAGTACGGCGGTAGCATTATAAGATGATCCCTCACTAAAATTTCAAGGTATAAGTGTTCTCGCTGAGTATGCACCATTGCTACCGTTCGTCGTGCCGAGACACCACGTGATGATTGGGTGTGATAAGAGCTACGTTCACATACAACAGGTGCAAGCTAGTTTTGCACGTGCAGAATACTCGGGTTAAACTTGATGAGCCTTGCATATGCAGATATGGCCTCGGAAAACTGAGACCGAATGGTCGAACCTGAATCATATAGTAGATATGATCAACATAGTGATGTTCACCATTGAAAACTACTCCATCTCACATGATGATCGGACATGGTTTAGTTGATATGGATCATGTGATCATTTAGATGGCTAGAGGGATGTCTATCTAAGTGGGAGTTCTTAAGTAATATGATTAATTGAACTTTAATTTATCATGAACTTAGTACCTCATAGTATTTGCATGTCTATGTTGTTGTAGATCTATGGCCCGTGCTACCGTTCCCTTGAATTTTAATGTGTTCCTAGAGAAAAGCTAAGTTGAAGATGATGGTAGCAACTACACGGACTGGGTCCGTAACTTGAGGATTATCCTCATTGCTGCACAGAAGAATTACATCCTGGAAGCACCGCTAGGTGCAAGACCCGCTACAGGAGCAACTCTGGACATTATGAACGTCTGGCAGAGCAAAGCTGATGACTACTCGATAGTTTAGTGTGCCATGCTTTACGACTTAGAATCCGGACTTCAAAGACATTTTGAACGTCATGGAGCATATGATATGTTCCAGGAGTTGAAGTTAATATTTCAAGCAAATGCCGAGCTGAGAGATATGAAGTCTCCGACAAGTTCTATAGCTGCAAAATGGAGGAGAATAGTTCTGTCAGTGAACACATACTCATAATGTCTGGGTACCACAACCACTTGACTCAGCTGGGAGTTAATCTTCCTGATGATAGTGTCATTGACAGAGTTCTTCAATCACTGCCACCAAGCTATAAAGGATTCATGATGAACGGTAATATGCAAGGGATGGAAAAGACAATTCCCGAGCTCTTTGCGATGCTAAAGGCTATGGAGGTAGAAATCAAGAAGGAGCATCAAGTGTTGATGGTTAACAAGACTAGTAGTTTCAAGAAAAAAGGGCAAAGGGAAGAAGGGGAACTTCAAGAAGAACAACAAGCCAGCTGTTTCTCAAGGGAAGAAGCCCAAGTCTGGACCTAAGCCTGATACTGAGTGCTTCTACTGCAAAGGGACTGGTCACTCGAAGCGGAACTGCCCCAAGTATTTGGTGGATAAGAAGGATGGCAAAGTGAAAGGTATATTTGATATACATGTTATTGATGTGTACCTTACTAATGCTCGTACTAGCACCTGGGCATTTGATACTGGTTCTGTTGCTCATATTTGCAACTCGAAACAGGGGCTACGGATTAAACGAAGATTGGCTAAGGATGAGGTGACGATGCGTGTGGGAAATGGTTCCAAAGTCGATGTGATCGCCGTCGGCACCCTACCTCTACATCTACTATCGGGATTAGTTTTAGACCTAAATAATTGTTATTTGGTGCCAGCGTTGAGCATGAACATTATATCTGGATCTTGTTTAATGTGAGACGGTTATTCATTTAAATCAGAGAATAATGGTTGTTCTATTTATATGAGTAATATCTTTTATGGTCATGCACCCTTGATGAGTGGTCTATTTTTGTTGAATCTCGATTGTAGTGATACACATATTCATAATATTGAAGCCACAAGATGCAAAGTTAATAATGATAGTGCAACTTATTTGTGGCACTGCCGTTTAGGTCATATTGGTGTAAAATGCTTGAAGAAACTCCATTTTGATGGGATTTTGGAATCACTTGATGCTTGCAAACCATGCGTCATGGGCCAGATGACTAAGACTCCGTTCTCTGAAACAATGGAGCGAGCAACTGACTTATTGGAAATAATAAATACTGATGTATGCGGTCCAATGAGTGTTGAGGCTCGCGGT
Organism: Triticum monococcum; assembly: GCA_034509565.1. NCBI lineage: Eukaryota > Viridiplantae > Streptophyta > Magnoliopsida > Poales > Poaceae > Triticum > Triticum monococcum. Next base: position 354,215,045 of record CM067845.1, on the reverse strand, counting down.
GGGTATCGTTATTTTCTGACCTTCACAGATGATTTGAGCAGATATGGGTATATCCACTTAATGAAACATATGTTGGGGAACGCAGTATTTCAAAAATTTTCCTACGAACACACAAGATCTATCTAGGAGATGCATAGCAACGAGAGGGGACAGTGGGTCTACGTGCCCTCGTAGACCGAAAGCGGAAGCGTTTAGTAACGCGGTTGATGTAGTCGAACATCTTCGCAATCCAACCGATCCTAGCACCGAACATACGACACCTCCGTGTTTAGCACACTTCAACACAATGACGTCCCTCGAGCTCTTGATCCAGTTGAGGACGAGCGAGAGTTCCGTCAGCACTACGGCGTGTTGACGGTGATGATGAAGTTACCGGGGCAGGGCTTCGCCTAAGCACTATGACGATATGACTGAGGTGTGTAACTATGGAGGGGGGCACCACACATGGCTCAGAAAAGACTTAGTGTGCCTTTGGGGTGCCCCCTCCCACGTATATAAAGGAGGGAGGAAGAGGAGGCTGGCCCAAGGGGGGGGGTGCCAAAGGGGGGAGTCCTACTTGGACTCCCGGTCCAAGTAGGATTCACCCCCCCTTTCCTATTCCAACAAGGACAAGAAGGGAAGGAGGAAGAGGGGAGAAGGAAAGAGGGGGGCGCCACCCCCTCCTAGTCCAATTCGGACCAGCCATGGGGGGGGGGCACCCCTTGAGGCCCTTCTCTCCTTTCCCCTAAAGCCCATTAAGGCTCACTACTTCCCCGGGAGGTTCCGGTAACCTCCCGATACTCCGGAAAATACTAGAAACACTTCGGAACCATTCCGGTGTCCGAATATAACCTTCCAATATATCTATCTTTACCACTCGACCATTTCGAGACTCCTCTTCATGTTCGTGATCTAATCCGGGACTCCGAACAAACTTCGGTCATCAAATCACATAACTCATGTCTCATAATACAAATTGTCATAGAACGTTAAGCATGCGGACCCTACGGGTTCGAGAACTATGTAGACATGACCGAGACACATCTTCGATCAATAACCAATAGCGGAACCTGGATGCTCATATTAGCTCCTACATATTCTATGAAGATCTTTATCGGTCAAACCGCATAACAACATACGTTATTCCCTTTGTCATCGCTATGTTACTTGCCCGAGATTTGATCGTCGGTATCATCATACCAAGTTCAATCTCATTACTGGCAAGTCACTTTACTTGTACCGTAATGCATTATCCCGTAACTAACTCATTAGGTACATTGCTTGCAAGGCTCATAGTGATGTGCATTACCGAGAGGGCCCAGAGATACCTCTCCGATACTCGGAGTGACAAATCCTAATCTTGATCTATGCCAACTCAACAAACACCATCGGAGACACCTGTAGAGAACCTTTATAATCACCCAGTTATGTTGTGACGTTTGATAGCACACAAGGTGTTCCTCCAGTATTCGGGAGTTGCATAATCTCATAGTCATAGGAACATGTATAAGTCATGAAGAAAGCAATAGCAATAAAACTAAACGATCATTATGCTAAGCTAACGGATGGGTCTTGTCCATCACATCATTCTCTAATGATGTGATCCCGTTCATCAAATGACAACCCATGTCTATGCTCAGGAAACTTAACCATCTTTGTGTTGGGGAACGTAGTAATTTCAAAAAAATTCCTACGCACCCACAGGATCATGGTGATGCTTAGCAACGAGAGGGGAGAGTGTGCCCATGTACCCTCGTAGACCAAAAGCGGAAGCGTTAGCACAACACGGTTGATGTAGTCGTACGTCTTCACAATCCGACCAATCCAAGTACCGAATGCACGGCAACTCCGAGTTCAGCACACGTTCAACTCGATGACGTCCCACGAACTCCGATCCATCAGAGCTTCAGGGAGAGTTTCGTCAGCCCGACGGCGTGATGACGGTGATGATGATGCTATCGACGCATGGCTTCACCTAAGCACCGCTACGATATGATCGAGGTGGATTATGGTGGAAGGGGGCACCGCACACGGCTGGGAGAGATCAACAGATCAACTTGTGTCTGGAGGTGCCCCCTTGCCCCCGTATATAAAGGAGCAAGGGGGAAGGCCGGCCGGCCCCTGTAGGCATGCCAGGAGGAGGAGTCCTCCTAGTAGGAGTAGGACTCCCCTCTTTCCTACTCCTACTAGGAGGGGGAAAGGAAGGGGGAGAGGGAGAAGGAAAGGGGGGGCGCCCCCCCCTCTCCTAGTCCAATTCGGACCAGAGGGGGAGGGGCGCATGGCCTGCCCTAGGCCAGCCCTCTCTATCTCCACTAAGGCCCATAAGGCTCACTATTTCTCTCGGGGGGGGGGGGGTTCTGGTAACCCTCCGGCACTCCGGTTTTCTCCGAAACCACGCAGAACACTTCCGGTGTCCGAATATAGTCGTCCAATATATTGATCTTTATGTCTCGACCATTTTGAGACTCCTCGTCATATCCCCGATCTCATCCGGGACTCTGAACTACCTTCGGTACATCAAATCACATAAACTCATAATATCGATTGTCATAGAACTTTAAGCGTGCAGACCCAACGGGTTCGAGAACTATGTAGACATGACCGAGACACATCTCCGGTCAATAACCAATAGCGTAAACTTGATGCTCATATTGGTTCCTACATATTCTACGAAGATCTTTATCGGTCAAACCACATAACAATATACGTTGTTCCCTTTGTCATCCGTAAGTTACTTGCCCGAGATTCGATCGTCGGTATCTTAATACCTAGCTCAATCTTGTTACCAGCAAGTCACTTTACTCGTTCCGTAATACATCATCCCGTAACTAACTCATTAGTTGCATTGCTTGCAAGGCTTATAGTGATGTGCATTACCGAGAGGGCCCAGACATACCTCTCCAACAATCAGAGTGACAAATCCTAATCTCGTTCTATGCCAACTCAACAAGTACCATCGGAGACACCTGTAGAGAACCTTTATAATCACCCAGTTACGTTGTGATGTTTGGTAGCACACAAAGTGTTCCTCCGGTAATCGGGAGTTGCATAATCTCATAGTCATAGGAACATGTATTAGTTATGAAGAAAGCAATAGCAGCAAACTAAACGATCATCGTGCTAAGCTAACGGATGGGTTAAGTCAATCACATCATTCCCTAATGATGTGATCCGGTTAATCAATTGACAACTCATGTCTATGGCTAGGAAACTTAACCATCTTTGATTCAACGAGCTAGTCAAGTAGAGGCATACTAGTGACACTTTGTTTATCTAGGTATTCACACATGTACTAAGTTTCCGGTTAATAAAATTCTAGCATGAATAATAAACATTTATCATGATATAAGGAAATATAAATAACAACTTTATTATTGCCTCTAGGGCATATTTCCTTCAGTCTCCCACTTGCACTAGAGTCAATAATCTAGTTCACATCGTCATGTGATTTAACATCAATAGTTCACATCTTTATGTGATTAGTTCACATCTCCATGTGACTAACACCCAAAGGGTTTACTAGAGTCTGCAATCTAGTTCACATCACGATGTGATTAACACCCAAAGAGTGATCATGTTTTGCTTATGAGAGAAATTTAGTCAATGGGTCTGCCACATTCAGAGCCGTATGTATTTTGCAAAATTTTCTATGTCTACAATGCTTTGCACGGAGCTACTCTAGCTAATTGCTCCCACTTTCAATATGTATCTAGATCGAGACTTAGAGTCATCCAGATCGGTGTCTAAGCTTGCAGCGACGTAACTCTTTACGACGAACTCTTTGTCACCTCCATATCTGAGAAACATTTCCTTATTCCACTAAGGATATTTTTGACCGCTGTCCAGTGATCTACTCCTGGATCACTATTGTACCCTCTTGCCAAACTTATGGTGAGGTACACAATAGGTTTGGTACACAACATAGCATACTTTGTAGAACCTATGACTGAGGCATAGGGAATGACTTTTCATTCTCTTTCTATTTTCTGCCGTGGTTGGGTTTTGAGTCTTTACTCAACTTCACACCTTGCAACACAGGCAAGAACTCCTTCTTTGACTGTTCCATTTTGAACTACTTCAAAATCTTGTCAAGGTATGTACTCATTGAAAAAACTTATCAAGCGTCTTGATCTATCTCTATAGATCTTGATGCTCAATCTGTAAGCAGCTTCATCGAGGTCTTTCTTTGAAAAACTCTTTTCAAACACTCCTTTATACTTTCCAGAAAATTCTACATTATTTCCGATCAACAATATGTCATTCACATATACTTATCAGAAATGTTGTAGTGCGCCCACCCACTTTCTTGTAAATACAGGCTTCACCGCAAGTCTGTATAAAACCATATGCTTTGATCACTTTATCAAAGCATATATTCCAACTCCGAGATGCTTGCACCAATCCATAAATGGATCGCTAGAGCTTGCTCACTTTGTTAACACCTTTAGGAACAACAAAACCTCCTGGTTGCATCATATATAACTCTTCTTTAAGAAATCTATTAAGGAATGCAGTTTTGACATCCATTTGCCAGATTTCATAAAATGCGGCAACTGCTAACATGATTCGGACAGACTTTTAAGCATCGATATGAGTGAGAAAATCTCATCGTAGTCAACACCTTGAACTTGTCAAAAACATTTTGCGACAATTCGATCTTTGTAGATAGTAACACTACTATCAGCGTCCATCTTCCTCTTGAAGATCCATTTATTCTTAATGACTCACCGATCATCGGGCAAGTCAATCAAAGTCCATACTTTGTTCTCATACATGGATCCCATCTTAGATTTCATGGCCTCAAGCCATTTCGCGGAATCCAGGCTCATCATCGCTTCCTCATAGCTCGTAGGTTTGTCATGGTCTAGTAACATGACTTCTAGAAAGGATTACCGTACTGCTCTGGTGCGGACCATACTCTGGTTGTCCTACGAGGTTCGGTAGTAACTTGATCTAAAGTTTCATGATCATCATCATTAGCTTCCTCACTAATTGGAGTAGGTGTCACAGGAACCGGTTTCTGTGATGAACTACTTTCCAATAAGGGAGAAGGTAAAATTACATCATCAAGTTCTACTTTCCTCCCACTCACTTCTTTCGAGAGAAACTCCTTCTCTAGAAAGGATCCATTCTTAGCAACAAAAGTCTTGCCTTCGGATCTGTGATAGAAGGTGTACCCAACTGTTTCTTTTGGGTATCCTATGAAGACACATTTCTCCGATTTGGGTTCGAGCTTATCGGTTGAAGCTTTTTCACATAAGTGTTGTAGCCACAAACTTTAAGAAACGACAACTTTGGTTTCTTGCCAAACCACAATTCATAAGGAGTCGTCTCAACGGATGTAGATGGTGCCCTATTTAACGTGAATGCAGCCTTCTCTAAAGCATAACCCCAAAATGATAGCGGTAAATCAGTAAGAGACATCATAGATTGCACCATATCTAGTAAAGTACGATTACGATGTTCGGACACACCATTACGCTGTGGTGTTCCGGGTGGCGTGAGTTGCGAAACTATTCCACATTGTTTCAAATGAAGACTAAACTCATAACTCAAATATTCTCCTCCACGATTAGATTGTAGAAACTTTACTTTCTTGTTATGATGATTTTCCACTTCACGTTGAAATTCTTTGAACTTTTCAAATGTTTCACACTTATGTTTCATCAAGTAGATATACCCATATCTTCTCAAATTATCTATGAAGATCAGAAAATAACGATACCCGCCGCGAGCCTCAACACTCATCGGATTGCATACATCAGTATGTATTATTTCCAATAAGTCAGTTTCTTGTTCCATTGTTCCGGAGAACGGAGTTTTAGTCATCTTGCCCATGAGGCATGGTTCGCAAGCATCAACAGATTCATAATCAAGTGATTCTAAAAGCCCATCAGCATGGATTTTCTTCATGCGCTTTACACCAATATGACCTAAACGGCAGTGCCACAAATAGGTTGCACTATCATTATTAACTTTACATCTTTTGGCTTCAATATTATGAATATGTGTATCACTACGATCGAGATTCAATAAACCATTCACCTTGGGTGTATGACCACAGAAGGTTTTATTCATGTAAACAGAATAACAATTATTCTTTGGCTTAAATGAATAACCGTATTGCGATAAACATGATCCAATCATATTATGCTCAACGCAAACACCAAATAACATTTATTTTAGGTTCAACACTAATCCCAAAGGTAAAGGGAGTGTGCGATGGTGATCTTATCAACCTTGGAATCATTTCCAACACACATCGTCACCTCATCCTCAACTAGTCTTTGTTTATTTTGCAACTCCCGTTTCGAGTTACTACTCTTAGCAACTGAACCAGTATCAAATACCGAGGGGTTTGCTATAAACACTAGTAAAGTACACATCAATAACATGTATATCAAATATACCTTTGTTCACTTTGCCATCCTTCTTATCCGCCAAATACTTAGGGCAATTCTGCTTCCAGTGACCAGTCCCTTTGCAGTAGAAGCACTTAGTCTCAGGCTTAGGTCTAGGCTTCTTCACTTGAGCAGCAACTTGCTTGCCTTTCTTCTTGAAGTTCCCTTTCTTTCCCTTGCCCTTTTACTTGAAACTAGTGGTCTTGTCAACCATCAACACTTGATGTTTTTCTTGATTTCTACCTTCGTCGATTTTAGCATCACGAAGAGCTTGGGAATCGTTTCCGTTATCCCTTGCATATTATAGTTCATCACGAAGTTCTAGTAACTTGGTGGTAGTGACTAGGGAACTCTGTCAATCACTATCTTATCTGGAAGATTAACTCCCACTTGATTCAAGTGATTGTAGTACTCAGACATTCTAAGCACATGCTCACTAGCTGAGCTATTCTCCTCCATCTTGTAGGCAAAGTACTTGTCAGAGGTCTCAAACCTCTCGACTTGGGCATGAGTCTGAAATACCAATTTCAGCTCTTGGAACATCTTATATGCTCTGTGGCGTTCAAAACATTTTTGAAGTCCCGGTTCTAAGCCGTAAAGCATGGTGCACTAAACTATCAAGTAGTCATCATACCGAGCTTTGCCAAACGTTCATAACGTCTGCATATGCTCCTGCAATAGGCCTGTCACCTAGCGGTGCATCAATGACATAATTCTTCTGTGCAGCAATGAGGACAATCCTCAGATCATGGATCCAATCCGCATCATTGCTACTAACATCTTTCAATTTATTTTTCTCTAGGAACATATCAAAATAAACGGGGAAGCTATGTGCGAGCTATTGATCTACAACATAGATATGCAAATACTATCAGTACTAAGTTCATGATAAATTTAAGTTCAATTAATCATATTACTTAAGAACTCCCACTTAGATAGACATCCCTCTAATCATCTAAGTGATCACGTGATCCATATCAACTAAGCCATAACCGATCATCACATGAGATGGAGTAGTTTTCAATGGTGAACATCTCTATGTTGATCATACTACTATATGATTCACGCTTGACCTTTCGGTCTCAGTGTTTTGAGGCCATATCTGCATATGCTAGGCTCGTTAAGTTTAACCCGAGTATTCTGCGTGTGCAAAACTGTCTTACACCCGTTGTAGATGAACATTGAGCTTATCACACCCAATCATCATGTGGTGTCTCAGCACGACGAACTTTGGCAACGGTGCATACTCAGGGAGAACACTTGTACCTTCAAATTTAGTGAGAGATCATCTTATAAAGCTACTGCCGAACTAAGCAAAATAAGATGTATAAAAGATAAACATCACATGCAAACAAAAACATGTGACATGATATGGCCATCATCATCTTGTGCCTTTGATCTCTCCAAAGTACTGTCATGATCTCCATTGTTACCGACATGACACCATGACCTCCATCATCTTGATCTTTTATCAACGTGTCGTCACATGGTCGTCTCACCAGCTATTGCTTTTGCAACTATTGCTATCGCATAGCGATAAAGTAAAGCAATTACATGGCACTTGCATCTTATGCAATAAAGAGACAACCATAAGGCTCCTGCCAGTTGCCGATAACTTCAACAAAACATGATTATCTCTTACAACAATTTATATCTCATCACGTCTTGACCATATCACATCACAACATGCCCTGCAAAAACAAGTTAGACGTCCTCTACTTTGTTGTTGCAAGTTTTACGTGGCTGCTACGGGCTGAGCAAGAACCGTTCTTACCTACGCATCAAAACCACAACGATATTTTGTCAAGTTAGTGCTGTTTTAACCTTCAACAAGGACCGGGCGTAGTCACACTCGGTTCAACTAAAGTTGGAGAAACTGTCACCCGCTAGCCACTTGTGTGCAAAGCACATCGGTAGAACCAGTCTCGCGTAAGCGTACGCGTAATGTCGGTTCGGGCCACTTCATCCAACAATACCTCCAAACCAAAGTATGACATGCTGGTAAGCAGTATGACTTGTATCGCCCACAACTCACTTGTGTTCTACTCGTGCATATAACATCTATGCATAAACCTGGCTCTGATACCACTGTTGGGGAACGTAGTAATTTCAAAAAATTTCCTACGCACACACAGGATCATGGTGATGCATAGCAACGAGAGGGGAGAGTGTGTCCACGTACCCTCGTAGACCGAAAGCAGAAGTGTTAGCACAACGCAATTGATGTAGTCGTACGTCTTTACGATCTGATCGATCCAAGTACCGAACGCACGACACCTCTGAGTTCAGCACACATTCAGCTCGATGACGTCCCACGAACTTCGATCCAGCAGAGTTTCACGGGAGAGTTTTGTCAGCACGACGGCGTGATGACGGCGGCGATGATGGTACCGACGCAGGGCTTCGCCTAAGCACCGCTACGATACGATCGAGGTGGATTATGGTGGAGGGGGGCACCGCACATGGCTGGGAGAGATCAACAGATCAACTTGTGTCTAGAGGTGCCCCCTTGCCCCCGTATATAAAGGAGCAAGGGGGAGGCCGGCCGGCCCTTGTAGGCGCGCCAGGAGGAGGAGTCCTCCTCCTAGTAGGAGTAGGACTCCCCTCTTTCCTACTCCTACTAGGAGGGGGAAAGGAAGGAGGAGAGGGAGAAGGAAAGGGGGGCGCCGCCCCCCTCTCCTAGTCCAATTCGGACCAGAGGGGGAGGGGCGCGAGGCCTGCCCTAGGCCAGCCTTCTCTATCTCCACTAAGGCCCATAAGGCCCACTATTTCTCCAGGGGGGGGGGTCCAGTAACCCTCCGACACTCCGGTTTCCTCCGAAACCACCCGGAACACTTCCAGTGTCTGAATATAGTCATCCAATATATCGATCTTTACATCTCAACCATTTTGAGACTCGTTGTCATATCCCCGATCTCATCCGGGACTCCGAACTACCTTCGGTACATCAAATCACATAAACTCATAATACCGATCGTCATAGAACTTTAAGTGTGCGGACCCTACGGGTTCGAGAACTATGTAGACATGACCGAGACACGTCTCCGGTCAATAAACAATAGCGGAACCTAGATGCTCATATTGGTTCCTACATATTCTACGAAGATCTTTATCGGTCAAACCCCATAACAATACACGTTGTTCCCTTTGTCATTCGTAAGTTACTTGCCCGAGATTCGGTCATCGGTATCTTAATACCTAGCTCAATCTCATTACCGGCAAGTCACTTTACTCGTTCCGTAATACATCATCCCGCAACTAACTCATTAGTTGCATTGCTTGCAAGGCTTATAGTGATGTGCATTACCGAGAAGGCCCAGAGATACCTCTCCAACAATCGGAGTGACAAATCCTAATCTCGATCTATGCCAACTCAACAAGTACCATCAAAGACACCTGTAGAGCACCTTTATAATCACCCAGTTACGTTGTGACGTTTGGTAGCACACAAAGTGTTCCTTCGGTAATCGGGAGTTGCATAATCTCATAGTCATAGGAACATGTATATGTTATGAAGAAAGCAATAACAGCAAACTAAACGATCATCATGCTAAGCTAACGGATGGGTCAAGTCAATCACATCATTCCCTAATGATGTGACCCGTTAATCAAATGACAACTCATGTCTATGGCTAGGAAACTTAACCATCTTTCATTCACGAGCTAGTCAAGTAGAGGCATACTAGTGACACTTTGTTTGTCTATGTATTCACACATGTACTAAGTTTCCGGTTAATAAAATTCTAGCATGAATAATAAACATTTATCATGATATAAGGAAATATAAATAACAACTTTATTATTGCTTCTAGGGCATATTTCCTTCACTTTGATTAAGGAGCTAGTCAAGTAGAGGCATACTAGTGACATTCTGTTTGTCTATGTATTCACACATGTACTAAGTTTCAGGTTAATAAAATTCTAGCATGAATAATAAACATTTATCATGATATAAGAAAATATAAATAACAACTTTATTACTGCCTTTAGGGTATATTTCCTTCAGTCTCCCACTTTCACTAGAGTCAGTAATCTAGATTACATGGTAATGATTCTAACACCCATGGAGTCTTGGTGCTGATCATGTTTTGCTCGTGAGAGAGGCTTAGTCAACGGGTCTGCAACATTCAGATCCGTATGTATCTTGCAAATCTCTATGTCTCCCTCCTTGACTTGACCGCGGATGGAATTGAAGCGTCTTTTGATGTGTTTGGTTCTCTTGTGAAATCTGGATTCCTTCGCCAAGGCAATAGCTCAAGTATTGTCACAATAGATTTTCATTGGACCCGATGCACTAGGTATTACACCTAGATCGGATATGAACTCCTTCATCTAGACTCCTTCATTTGCTGCTTCCGAAGCAGCTATGTACTCCACTTCACACGTAGATCCCGCCACGACGCTTTGCTTGCAACTGCACCAACTGACAACTCCACCATTCAGTATAAATACGTATCCAGTTTGTGACTTAGAGTCATACGGATCAGTATCAAAGCTTGCATCGACGTAACCATTTACGACGAGCTCTTTGTCACCTCCATAAATGAGAAACATATCCTTAGTGCTTTTCAGGTATTTCAGGATGTTCTTGACCACTGTCCATTGATACACTCCTGGATTACTTTGGTACCTCCCTGGTAAACTTATAGCAAGGCACACATCAGGTCTGGTACACAACATTGCATACATGATAGAACCTATGGTTGAGTCTTATGGAATGGCTTTCATTTTCTCTCTATCTTTTGTAGTGGTCGGGCATTGAGCCTGACTCAACTTCACACCTTGTAACACAGGCAAGAACCCTTTCTTTGACTGATCCATTTTGAACTTCTTCAAAACTTTATCAAGGTATGTGCTTTGTGAAAGTCCAATTAAGCGTCTAGATCTATCTCTATAGATCTTGATGCCCAATATATAAGCAGCTTCACCGAGGTCTTTCGTTGAAAAATTCTTCTTCATGTATCCTTTTATGCTATCGAGAAATTCTGTATTATTTCCAATCAACAATATGTCATCCACATATAATAATAGAAATGCTACCGAGCTCCCACTCATTTTCTTGTAAATACAAGCTTCTCCAAAAGTCTGTATAAAACCATATGCTTTGATCACACCATCAAAGCATATATTCCAACTCCGAGAGGCTTGCACCAGTCCATAAATGGATTGCTGGAGCTTGCACACTTTGTTAGCACCTTTAGGATCGACAAAACCTTCTGGTTGCATCATATACAACTCTTCTTCAAGATATCCATTAAGGAATGCAGTTTTGACATCCATTTGCCAAATTTCATAATCATAAAATGCGGCAATTGCTAACATGATTCAGACAGACTTAAGCATCACTACGGGTGAGAAGGTCTCATCATAGTCAACTCCTTGAACTTGTCCAAAAACTTTTGCAACAAGTCGAGCTTTGTAGACAGTAACATTACTGTCAGCGTCAGTCTTCTTATTAAAGATCCATTTATTTTCTATTGCTTGCCGATCATTGGGCAAGTCAACCAAAGTCCACACTTTGTTCTCACACATGGATCCCATCTCATCTTTCAACTTAGCTTTCTCTAGGAACGCATTAAAATGCAAGGGAATGGTAGCACGGGCCATTGCTCTACAGCAACATAGACATGCAAATACTATCAGGTACTAAGTTCATGATAAATTAAAGTTCAATTAATCATATTTCTTAAGAACTCCCACTTATATAGACATCCCTCTAGTCATCTAAATGATCACGTGATCCATATCCACCAAATCATGTCCGATCATCATGTGAGATGGAGTAGTTTTCAGTGGTGAACATCACTATGTTGTTCATATCTACTATATGATTCACGTTCGACCTTTGGTTCTCAGTGTTCCGAGGCCATATCTGCATATGCTAGGCTCGTCGAGTTTAACCCGAGTATTCTGCATGTGCAAAACTGGCTTGCACCCGTTGTATGTGAACGTAGAGCTTATCACACCCGATCATCACGTGGTGTCTTGGTACGATGAACTATAGCAACGATGCATACTCAGGGAGAACACTTGTACCTTGAAATTTAGTGAGAGATCATCTTATAATGCTATCGACGTACTAAGCAAAATAAGATGCATAAAGGATAAACATCACATGCAATCAAAATATGTGACATGATATGGCCATCATCATCTTGTGCCTTTGATCTCCATCTCCAAAGCACCATCATGATCTCCATCTTCATTGGCTTGACACCTTGATCTCCATCGTAGCATCGTTGTCGTCTCGCCAACTATTGGCACTACTGCTTAGTGATAAAGTAAAGCAATTACATGGCGATTGCATTTCATACAATAAAGCGACAACCATAAGGCTCCTGCCAGTTGCTGATAACTTTTACAAAAAATGATCATCTCATACAACAACTTATATCTCATCATGCCTTGACCATATCACATCAAACATGCCCTGCAAAAACAAGTTAGACGTCCTCTACTTTGTTGTTGCAAGTTTTACATGGCTGCTACGGGCTTCTATCAAGAACCGTTCTTACCTACGCATCAAAACCACAATGATTTTTCATCAACTGTGCTGTAGTCAAACTCGATTCAACTAAAGTTGGAGAAACAGACACCTACCAGCCACCTGTGTGCAAAGCACATCGGTAGAACCAGTCTCATGGACGCGGTCATGTAATGTCAGTCCAAGCCGCTTTATCCAACAATACCACCAAATCAAAGTATGACATTGGTGGGGGGGGGCGCAGTATGGCTATTATCGCACACAACATTTTGCATTCTACTCGTGCATATAACATCTACGCATAGACCTGGCTCAGATACCACTGTTGGGGAACGTAGTATTTCAAAATAAATTCCTACAATCACGCAAGATCTATCTAGGAGATGCATAGCAACGAGAGGAGAGAGTGTGTCTATGTACCCCCGTAGACCGAAAGCGGAAGCGTTTAGTAACGCGGTTGATGTAGTCGAACGTCTTCGTGATCCAACCAATCCTCGCACCGAATGTACGACACCTCCGTGTTCTGCACACGTTCAGCACGATGACGTCCCTCGAGATCTTGATCCAGTTGAGGACAAGGGAGAGTTCCATCAGCATGACGGTGTGTTGACGTTGATGATGAAGTTACCGGCGCAGGGCTTCGCCTAAGCACTACGACGATATGACCGAGGTGTGTAACTGTGGAGGGGGGCACCGCACATGGCCAAGAGAAGACTTGGTGTGCCTTTGGGGTGCCCCCTCCCACGTATATTAAGGAGGGGGGAAGAGGAGGCCGGCCCAAGGGGGGCGCCAAAGGGGGGAGTCCTACTTGGACTCCCGACCCAAGTAGGATTCGGGCCCCCCTTTCCTATTCAACAAGGAGGAGGGAAGGATGAAGAGGGGAGAAGGAAAGAGGCGGGCGCCACCCCCTCCTAGTCCAATTCAGACCAGCCATGGCGGGGGCACCCCTTGAGGCCCTTCTCTCCTTTCCCCTAAAGCCCATTAAGGCCCACTACTTCCTCGGGGGGTTCCGGTAACCTCCCGGTACTCCAAAAAATACCCGAAACACTTCGAAACCATTCCGGTGTCCAAATATAACCTTCCAGTATATCGATCTTTACCTCTCAACCATTTCAAGACTCCTCGTCATGTTTGCAATCTCATCCGGACTCCGGACAAACTTCGGTCATCAAATCACATAACTCATAATACAGATCGGCATCGAACATTAAGCGTGCATACCCTACGGGTTCGAGAACTATGTAGACATGACCGAGACACATCTCCGATCAATAACCAATAGCGGAACCTGGATGCTCATATTGGCTCCTACATATTCTACGAAGATCTTTATCGGTCAAACCGCATAACAACATACGTTATTCCCTTTGTCATCGGTATGTTACTTGCCCGAGATTCGATCATCGGTATCATCATACCTAGTTCAGTATCTTTACTCGTTCTATAATGCATTATCCCGTAACTAACTCATTAGTTACATTTCTTGCAAGGCTCACAGTCATGTGCATTACCGGGAGGGCCCAGAGATACCTCTCCGATACTGAGAGTGACAAATCCTAATCTTGATCTATGCCAACTCAACAAACATGATCGGAGACACCTGTAGAGCATCTTTAGAATCATCCAGTTATGTTGTGACATTTGATAGCACACAAGGTGTTCCTCCGGTATTCCGGAGTTGCATAATCTCGTAGTCATAGGAACATGTATAAGTAATGAAGAAAGCAATAGCAATAAAACTAAACGATCATTATGTTAAGCTAATGGATGGGTCTTGTCCATCACATCATTCTCTAATGATGTGATCCCGTTCATCAAATGACAACACACGTCTATGGTTAGGAGACTTAACCATCTTTGATTAACGAGCTAGTCAAGTAGAGGCATACTAGGGACATTGTCGGTGTCAAAACCGGCGGATCTCGGGTAGGGGGTCCCGAACTATGCGTCTAAGGCGGATGGTAATATGAGGCAGGGAACACGATGTTTTACCCAGGTTCGGGCCCTCTTGATGGAGGTAAAACCCTACGTCCTGCTTGATTTATTCTTGATGATATGAGTGTTACAAGAGTTGATCTACCACAAGATCGGAGAGGCTAAGCCCTAGAAGCTAGCCTATGGTATGATTGTATGTTGTCCTACGGACTAAAACCCTCCGGTTTATATAGACAACAGAGGGGGCTAGGGTTACACAAGGTCGGTTACAAAGGAGGAGATATACATATCCGTATTGCCTAGCTTGCCTTCCACGCCAAGTAGAGTCCTATCCGGACACGTGACGAAGTCTTCAATCTTGTATCTTCATAGTCCAACAGTCCGGCCAAAGGATATAGTCCGGCTGTCCGGAGACCCCCTAATCCAGGACTCCCTCAGTAGCCCCTGAACCAGGCTTCAATGATGATGAGTCCGGCGCGTAGTGTTGTCTTCGGCATTGCAAGGCGGGTTCCTCCTTCGAATACACCACGGAAGAATTTGAATACAAGGATAGTGTCCGACCCTGCAAAATAAGTTCCACATACCACCATAGAGAGAATAATATTTCCAAAAATCTAATCTGCTGACACATTTTGGCAACATGACATTATGCCATGGCCCGGTGATTATTTGAACCGTTTCCTTTAACTAGCCCTGAACATAACGCGAGGCAGTTCCTTGACACGTCTTGTCAAAGCAGAGATCGTGTTCCCCTTATTACGGGATTCTCATCAATACGGCCGTGGGTAACTCAACCGCGCCATCGATTACAACCCTTGGGGGATAAGCGAGTTTTACCAGGCTAGTGGGGGCGCATAGTTTCGACCACCCTTATAAGGGGATATGGTTTAACCTCTTTCTACCCACGCCTTCTTCCTCCTTGCTCATCCGTTCTTGCGCACTCGAGATCCAACGCCCAAGTCCACATCCTTCCCCTCAACCTTCTCCAATCATGTCCAGAGCGGGAGGCAAATGGATGGCTTCCTCCATCACGGAGGGACACATCAAAAAGCTGCGCGGGGCCGGATACCTAGCCGCGAATATCGCGCATCGGCTGCCCACTGCGGGGCAGATCGTCCCTTCCCCGGAACCTCACGAGAGGGTAGTTTTCCTCCACCACTTCCTCCGCGGACTAGGGTTTCCCCTCCATCCATTCGTCTGTGGTCTCATGTTCTACTATGGGCTGGACTTTCATGATTTGGCCCTGAACTTTATCCTCAAGATTTCAGCGTTCATCGTCATGTGTGAGGCTTTCCTCCGCATCCGGCCCCACTTTGGCCTGTGGCTGAAGACCTTCAATATCAAGCCAAAGGTGGTGGGAGGCCAACAAGCAGAATGCGGCGGGGCCAAGGTGGGCAAGATGCCCAATGTTATATGGCTTGAAGGCTCCTTCATGGAGACCATAAAGGGGTGGCAATCGGTGTGGTTCTACATCACCGAGCCGCGCGACACCAACTGGGTGGCTGCCCCCGAGTTTCGACCCGGAATCCCCACACGGCTCACCTCCTGGAAAGAGAAGGGCTTGTCCTGGGGTTCATCGGTGGAGCTGGACGGACTCCAAAAATTTATCCGGAATATGGCAGGCAAGAAGCTCAAGCTTGTCAACATAGTCTAGGTCATGCTCATCCGCTGGATCCTCCTGTGTCAACAACGGGATTCAATTTGTGGGAGTTCGACCCGGCCCAGCACCAGACTCTGAGCGAGCACTTCGACACGACGCACAAGGACGTCTGGAGGGTGCTGTTCAAGGGCGCCAAGGTCCCTCCCTCTCTCACCGAGGACCGCGGGCTAAGCGCGAAGCGCCTAGCACATTCGGTGAGTTCTATACATCTGGTAGGATATTTGTTTCCCCTAGCTTAACCGTGTGCGGGGTCTGAGCTCCATGCCTTTGACAGGACTAGGTGGAGACGTCGGGGCAGATTAACTGTCCGGCCCCTCTGCCCGAAGACACTGCGGACGCTCTCCTGACGGAGATGCTGACTCCGGCTCCTTACAAGGTGCCAAAGAAGACCAAGAAGGCCAAGGGAACCCGAAAGAGTTCCTAACGCCAGGTGTTATCAGACTCATCGTCCGATAACTCTGCGACGCACTCCTCCCCCGAAGACGAGGAGGAAGATGAAGATGCTCCCCCTCCAGTCGGGGGAGACAAGAAAAGGAAGGCCGCCCCAACCGGGGGGGCGAAGGGTCCAAGAAGGGAAGGACTCTCCTTCCGGACTACTCCACCACCGCCGCCGCAGGCGAAGACGAGTGGCTGCTCAAGGCCAAGCCCCTGGCGAAGTCGTAAGTATTCGGATGCCAGAGTAACTCATAGCATACCTTTGTCGCACTGCTTCTCCTAACGCCGAATTATGATTATGCAGACCGCCATGAGCCCGTATCGACGTATCTTCGTCGGACGGCTCCCTGGGCTCGTCGGATATGGCTAGCGATCCACTTCCGACCGCCACCTCCCCTTGCCCTACGGACAACGCCGAGGTATTGTCTCAAGAGGCATCGGGTCGAGGGGATACAGTCCCGGAGGTGCCTCAAGGCGACCTTCCGGATTCCAGGAGCAGAGGGAGCAAGGCTCCCGAGGGCTCCGAGTTCGGCCCTCAGCCGAACACCACGCTGGAACCTCTAGTGGTTCCGGACTCAGGCAGGCGGCCCCCCTCCAAAAGGGGCAAGACGCCTGTGCTGGTGACCTCTGTCCATCCAGAGGCACCGGAGAATCTGTTGGGAGCGCTTCACAGTGCTTCCATCAACGAAGAGCACCGCACTATTATGAGTGCGGTGGTCCAGAAGGTTCAGTTCTCCAAGAGCGGACTGATTGAAGCCTGTGCCAGCCTTCTAACAGGCTTTGAGGTAAGTATTTGAAATATAGGAAAAATATTACCGCATAGACAGTAGCCCCTAATGCTCTGTTCGGTGTTCACAAAGAAAAGCCGAACAGAGGATCAAACAATATCGCAGGAGTGTAATATAAGTATGTCTATATGCGTATGCAGGCTTCGCTGCACTGACTGCAGAGGTCGCCGCACTGAAGCAGGACCTCAAAGGGTCCAAGGAAGAGCTCGGCCTTGCCAAGAGGCAGCTCGAGGAGAACAAAGGTAAGTAGTACCTAGTCTATGGATATATATATATAAAGAATGTGATTGCAAAATGACAGGATCATCGTAAATTTGCTAGGGGCATGACCGAGGTGGTGACCCTGAAACAAGCGCTATAGGCAGGAGGCTCGGGTGGGCGAGGTGCAGCAAGAGCTCCACGCTCTCGTGATGAAGCACGAGGCGTTGGAGCTTGACTTGAAGACGCGAGAGTCCGAGGTTGCCGCGGCCCTTGAGAGCGCAAATAATGCCAAGGCCGAAGCCCAAAAGGCCCTCCAAGAGATTGATGTGATGAAGAAGATAGCAGTGGATAAGGCATTCTATATGCAAAGCAAGCATGTGAAAATAAATTACTTGGTACTTACCCGAATCCGGAGCTCTCCAGGAGCATTCACAGATTTGCCCCGCAGCGTGTCGGATGCCGCACAGTTTTACCATGCCGAGGAGGGAAGCTCAACAGAGAAGCTGTTCTGGTCTCAGTATACTGGGACCGAACACCCAATGCCTCTGAGCGACCAGCTGAAGCAACTGGTCGAGCTGCACAAGGCGGCCGAATAGGCCATGAAGGGCTTTATAGTCCAGATGTGGCCTGGCGACGCCCTTCCCAACAGCTACTTCGGCCTGGTGAGGCGGCTTATGGATGCCTTACCATGGCTAGAAGTCATCAAGCGGTCCGTCTGCATCGAAGGTGAACGCCGGGCTTTCGCCCGTGTGAAGGTGCAATGGGCCAAGATGGACGCCGTGAAGCTGGTGAAAGAAGGGCCGCCGTAGGTCAAGGAACATCGCCACCCCGAGATGTACTATGAGGGTGTCCTGAAGGGTGCCCGTCTCGTAGCGGATGAGTGTACGAAAGATGTAATATTTGAGTAAACTTGCTCGTGTGATCCTGTATTATGAAAACTTGTTCATATGCGCTATGCAACGCTTGTGTGAATTTAAAATATTACCCTCTATTCGGCTGTTTATCAAATCTGAGAGATGGCTAGTCGTCGGCTTCTGCCCCCATGCCACGAGTGCTGGGGTGTTCGGGATAAACCTGAGCACTCTTGTTCCCATTGTTGGGTCCTTCGAGGGAGGTGCTCAGCCCAACGGACAAGGCAATCGGACCATAATGCGTTATCACTCTCACTTAGCCATAGAATTCTATAATTTTAAATTTCGGCGAAGCCCCTAGTATTTGGAAGGCCGAATTCGGGGCGCGATACACGCCATAAGCCGGACAGGGCTGACTCCTCGCTCTAAGCGACATAAGTCTTTAGGGACTTGAAACCTCTCGAACAGCGACCAGTCTCTCGCCTTATCATGCCAGTCAGTTTTAGCTTTCTCTACTGAGGTGCTTAGCCCAGCAGAACCGGGGCACAATCGCAGTAGTTCTCCTAGTGCTACCTTAGCCGATATAGCGGAACATAAGGTACCAAAACATGGGAGCCGGGCAAACCCAACTATTGACCCAAGACATGATTCGGAGCTGATGCATATAATGCTATAAGTTCAGGGTGCCGCATTGTCGAAAGTGTTTGGACTTCTCACGCCGTATTATGGGGTATGCTTAAGCCCCTGGCGTATTGGCCGTACCAGAGTGTACGGGTGCTAGATGTCGTGAATGAACATATAAAAAGGAAGAATGCAATAATAGTCTTAATGCTATGCATTGTTTATTCAAAAAGGTGCGTTAAAGCAGAATGATACAAGTAGTGCGATAAGCAAAAAGTAGGACTGTTTGACATGTCCCTTCCAAGGGCAAGCTGAGGAATAGTATTAAAGCAAATATTTCACTCGTTATTGTAATCCACCTGGGAGTTCCGTGGTGTGACGTAGCTTTCTGCCTCCTTGGTTGCTGCATCATGTGTTCGGCAATCATGCTGCCGGACAGGGTTTCCAAAGATTAAAGTCCTGAAAGAGAAAAATAACAAAGCGAGAAGCCCCTAGTGTGGTTTAAGCCGCGACTTGGGGCGTGCCGCAGTCGTGCCCCCTCCCCGCCTGTGCCCATGGTATTTTTAATGCGTAATTATGTACGCGTGGCATGGGTTTCACCGTTTGGCTGGGACCGGGGTGGGGGCCGCATTGCTATGCGAGCTCAGAACGTGCCAGGCGGTCCTGTTGCCGATTACTCCGGGCGCGCTTGAAGGTGTCCGGGTCCTTAATCGCCAAACTAGTGGATTGCCTTAAGAGGCTGCTTCGTGCTTCTGCTGCGAGGGCCACAGTGTGCTCCTCCGTGCGGAGAGAGCGCTCTGTGTTTCCATTGACTGTGATGACCCCCCGAGGTCCTGGCATCTTGAGCTTGAGATATGCATAATGCGGTATCGCATTGAATCTTGCAAATGCGGTTCGTCCGAGCAGTGCATGGTAGCCACTGCGGAACGGGACTATGTCGAAGATTAACTCTTCGCTTCGGAAGTTATCCGGAGATCCGAAGACCACTTCCAGTGTTACTGAGCCTGTGCAATGGGCCTCTACACCTGGTATGACGCCTTTAAAGGTCGTTTTAGTGGGTTTGATCCTTGAGGGGTCTATACCCATTTTGCGCACTGTGTCCTGATAAAGCAGGTTCAGGCTGGTGCCGCCATCCATAAGGACTCGAGTGAGGTGAAATCCATCAATGATTGGGTCTAGGACCAGTGCGGCGAATCCGCCATGATGGATACTAGTGGGGTGGTCCGTGTGATCGAAGGTGATCAGACAGGAGGACCATGGGTTGAACTTTGGGGCGACTGGCTCCAACGCATATACGTCCCTAAGCGCACGCTTCCGCTCCCTCTTGGGGATGTGGGTTGCGTATATCATGTTCACCGTCCGCACTTGTGGGGGGAACGTCTTCTGTCCTCCAATGTTCGGCTGCCGGGGCTCCTCCTCATCATCGCTATGTGACCCCTTGTCTTTATTTTCGGCATTTAACTTGCCGGCCTGCTTGAACACCCAACAATCCCTGTTGGTGTGGTTGGCTAGCTTGTCGGGGTGCCGTGTATTTGACACGAGCGATCGAGTATACGGTCCAAACTGGATGGGCCCGGAGTGCTTCTTTTGAATGGCTTTTTCCGCTGACCAGGTTTAGAGCCTTTCAATCCGGCATTGACTACAGTATCCTCGGTATTGTCGCTGTTAATGTGGCGCTTATGTTTGTTGCAACGTGACCTGCCATTGCCATCCTTGGTATCCAAAATATCATGGTTCTTTGATATGTTATTACTACGAGCCAGCCAGCTGTCTTCTCCCTCACAAAAGCGGGTCATGAGTGTCGTGAGGCTGCCATAGATTTCATCTTTTCCTGACCAAGGTGCTGGGCTAGCCACTCGTCGCGGATGTTGTGCTTGAAAGTTGCTAGGGCCTCTGCATCTGGACAGTCGATGATTTGATTTTTCTTTGTTAGGAACCGTGTCCAGAATTGCCTGGCCGATTCCTCTGGCTGCTGAATTATGTGGCTCAAGTCATCAGCATCTGGTGGTCGCACATAAGTGCCTTGAAAGTTGTCGAGGAATGCGGCTTCCAGATCTTCCCAACAGCCAATGGACTCTGCTGGCAAGCTGTTGAGCCAATGCCGAGCTGGTCCTTTGAGTTTTAGTGGGAGGTATTTGATGGCGTGTAGGTCATCACCGCGGGCCATGTGGATGTGCAGGAGGAAATCCTTGATCCATACCGCAGGATCTATTGTGCCGTCGTATGATTCAATATTTACGGGTTTGAAACCCTCTGGGATTTGATGATCTATTACTTCGTCTGTGAAGCATAGGGGGTGTGGGGCGCCTCTGTACTAGGCTATGTCACGACGCAACTTGCATGAGTCTTTCCCGCTGTGTTCGGCCCGGCCGGACTTACTTTTACTATATCCGGCGTGACGATTATCGTCTCGCATAATGGCGCGCCCTCGTGATCCATAGATCGATCTTGCATGTTTTGCTTTGTCCTCCAATACGTCTCGCAGGTCTGGCGTATTTCCCCATGCCTTTTTATTTGAATGGCGCCGGGGTGCGGGCTGAACTTTTGGCTGGAATGTCTCTCTGTCACGGCCACGAGGTGGCCGATCAGCCGCGTCATACGCTGGGGATGTAGGTTTCGGTGCTTCCTCCTCCACTCGGGGTAGCAACCTGCACTTTGGGTAGCTCTCGGAGGGGCGTTCGAGTTTATATTCCTCGGCCGCCAGGACTTCAGTCCATCTGTCAGCTAGCAAATCTTGATCATCTTGAAGCTGCTGCTGCTTTTTCTTGAGGCTATTTGTCGTGGCTATAAGCCGGCGCTTGAAGCGCTCTTGTTCGACGGGATCCTCTGGCACGACAAATTCGTTATCGCCGAGGCTTGCCTCATCTTTGGAGGCAGGCATGTAATTATCATCCTCCGCCTCTCCATCTGCCGCTCTCTCAGGGGGGCTGGCTCCTCCATCTTCCTGCTCTAAATCTTGTTGGAGGGGATTGTTGTTGTCTTCGGCACTGTCCGGAGTGCTATTATCTCTGGTGCCGGTATCACCACTTTTGCCTTGGCGGGACTTAGAGCGGTGCCGCTGACGCCGGCGCTTGGGTTGCTTCTTGGAGGGGTCATCCTCCATTGTCTCGTCGCCATTGCCTTCTTTGGGTGTGTCCACCATGTATATATCATATGATGATGTGGCTGTCTAGTGCCCTGTGGGCAGTGGTTCCTCTTCGACTCCCGCATCGTCGTCCATACCATCGATGTCTTCGGAGTCGAAGTCGAGCATGTCTGTTAAGTCATCAATAGTGGCTACTAAGTGGGTGGTGGGTGGGCTGCGAATTTCTTCGTGATCCGCATGCCAATCCTGCCGGACGTAGTTCGGCAAGGCCTCTCCTGACAAGGAGAGAAACCTTAATAAGTTAAGTATGTCGCCAAAGGGCGAGTGCTGAAAAATATTCGCGGAGGTAAACTCCATGATCGGCGCCCAATCGGGTTCGATAGGAACGGGCGCAGGCGGTTCGGAGTCCGTGGCCGGAGAAGGACCCGACAGTTTGGCAACACGGCTCTCGTGAACGGTAAGGTCGATATTCGGCTCGATCACCGCAGAGGATATGGCCTCCATGGCGGGGTCTATCCACCCATCCACGGATGGCGAAACTGGCTCCGAATTGAGGGTCGGAGCGGCTGCCGGTGCGATTTCTCGAACACTGTCCGATGGTAGAGCTAAATCGTACTCATCGTGACCGCGCGGCGCACAAGGCAGGGGCTCGAAACCATCGAAGATCAAGTCTCCGCGGATATCGGCCATGTAGTTTAAGCTTCCAAACCTGACATGGTGGCCAGGGGGCGTAACTTTCGATCTGCTCCAGATGGCCAAGCGAGTTGGCCCGTAGTGCGAAGCCGCCAAACACAAAGATCTGTCCGGGGAGAAAAGTCTCACCCTGGAATGCATCGCTATCGATGATCATAGGAGCCATCAAGCCTAACGGCGATGACACAGAGGAACTCTCAATGAAAGCACCAATGTCGGTATCAAAACCCGCGGATCTCAGGTAGGGGGTCCCGAACTGTGGGTCTAAGGCAGGGAACACGATGTTTTACCCAGGTTCGGGCCCTCTTGATGGAGGTAAAACCCTACGTCCTGCTTGATTTATTCTTGATGATATGAGTATTACAAGAGTTGATCTACCACGAGATCGGAGAGGCTAAACCCTAGAAGCTAGCCTATGGTATGATTGTATGTTGTCCTACGGACTAAAACCCTCCGGTTTATATAGACAACAGAGGGGGCTAGGGTTACACAAGGTCGGTTACAAAGGAGGAGATATACATATCCGTATTGCCTAGCTTGCCATCCACGCCAAGTAGAGTCCTATCCGGACACGAGACGAAGTCTTCAATCTTGTATCTTCATAGTCCAACAGTCCGGCTATCCGGAGACCCCCTAATCCAGGACTCCCTCAGACATTCTGTTTGTCTATGTATTCACACATGCACTAAGTTTCCGGTTAATACAACTTTATTATTGCCTCTAGGGCATATTTCCTTCAACATAAATCTGAAGCATTTGAAAAGTTCAAAGAATTTCAAAGTGAAGTGGAAAATCATTGTAACAAGAAAATAAAGTTTCTATGATCTGATCGTGGAGGTGAATATTTGAGTTATGAGTTTAGTCTTCATTTGAAACAATGTGTAATAGTTTCGCAACTCATGCCACCGGGAACACCACAGCGTAATGGTGTGTCTGAACATCGAAACCGTACTTTATTAGATATGGTGCGATCTATGATATCTCTTACTAATTTACCGCTATCGTTTTGGGGTTATGCTTTAGATACGGTTGCATTCACGTTAAATAGGTCACCATCTAAATCTGTTGAGACGACACCATATGAACTGTGGTTTGGCAAGAAACCTAAGCTGTTGTTTCTTAAAGTATGGGGTTGCGATGCTTTTGTGAAAAAGCTTCAACCTGATAAACTCGAACCCAAATCGGAGAAATGTGTCCCAAAGGAGACTATTGGGTACACCTTCTATCACAGATCTGAAGGCAAGATATTCGTTGCTAAGAATGGATCCTTTCTAGAGAAGGAGTTTCTCTCAAAAGAAGTGAGTGGGAGGAAAGTAGAACTTGATGAGGTAATTGTACCTTCTACCGAATTGGAAAGTAGTTCATCACAGAAATTAGTTCTAGTGATTCCTCAATGAGGAAGCTAATGATGATGGTCATGAAACTTCCGATCAAGTTACTACCGAACCTCATAGGTCAACCAGAGTACGATCCGCACCAGAGTGGTATGGCAATCTTGTTCTAGAGGTCATGTTACTTTACCAGGATGAACCTACGAACTATGAGGAAGCGATGATGAGCCCAGATTCCGCGAAATCGCTTGAGGCCATGAAATCTGAGATGTGATCCATGTATGAGAACAAAGTGTGGACTTTGGTTGACTTGCCCGATGATCGGCATGCCATAGAGAATAAATGTATCTTCAATAAGAAGACTGACACTGACGGTAATGTTACTGCCTACAAATCTCTACTTGTTACGAAAGGTTTTCGACAAGTTCAAGGAGTTGACTACGATGAGACTTTCTCACTCGTAGCGATGCTTAAGTCTATCCGAATCATGTTAGCAATTGCCGCATTTTATGATTATGAAATTTGGCAAATGGATGTCAAAACTGCATTCCTTAATGGATATCTTAAAGAAGAGTTGTATATGATGCAACCAGAAGGTTTTGTCGATCCAAAAGGTTCTAATAAAGTGTGCAACCTTCAGCGATCCATTTATGGACTGGTGCAAGCCTCTCGGAGTTGGAATATACACTTCGATAGTGTGATCAAAGCATATGGTTTTATACAGACTTTTGGACAAGCGTGTATTTACAAAAAAGTGAGTGGGATCTCTGTAGCATTTCTAATATTATATGTGGATGACATATTGTTGATTGGAAATAATACAGAATTTCTGGATAGCATAAAAGGATACTTGAATATGAATTTTTCAATGAAAGACCTCGGTGAAGTTGCTTATATATTGGGCATCAAGATCTATAGAGATAGATCAAGACGCTTAATTGGACTTTCACAAAGCACACACCTTGATAAAGTTTTGAAGAATTTCAAAATGGATCAGTCGAAGAAAGGGTTCTTGCCTGTGTTACAAGGTGTGAAGTTGAGTCAAACTGAATGCTCGACCACTGCAGAAGATAGAGAGAAAATGAAAGTCATTCCCTATGCCTCAGCAATAGGTTCTATCATATATGCAATGTTGTGTGCCAGACCTGATTTGTGCCTTGCTATAAGTTTAGCAGGGTGGTACCAATGTAAACCAGGAGTGGATCACTGGACAGCGGTCAAGAACATCCAGAAATACCTGAAAAGGACTAAGGATATGTTTATCGTTTATGGAGGAGACAAAGAGCTCGTCGTAAACGGTTACGTCGATGCAAGCTTTGACACTAATCTGGATGACTCTAAGTCACAAACCGGATACGTATTTATATTGAATGGTGGAGCTGTCAGTTGGTGCAGTTCCAAGAAGAGCGTTGTGGCGGGATCTACGTGTGAAGCGGAGTACATAGCTGCTCCGGAGGCAGCAAATGAAGGAGTCTGGATGAAGGAGTTCATGTAACACCCACGATGTGGCTATATCTCCCACGTGTCGGCGTGTCGCGACACGACTTAGAGGCATAACCACATAGTGGTTTAGTCGCAAGTGGGGTAATCTTCACACAAGCCCATGGACTGAATAAGAAAGGGATAAAGAGTTGGCTTAGAATCTCAACTTCACACAATACATAAATAATTCATACAACATCCAAAATACAATCAAGGTACAACTACGGAACCAAAATAAAAGAAGACAACCCCAAATGCTACATCCCCGATTGTCCCAACTAGGCACCACTACTGATCATCCAGAAAAGTCACAAAACAACGACTAAGATCTTCATCAAGCTCCCACTTGAGCCCAGTTACGCCACCTGCACTGGTATCATCAGCACCTACAACTATGGAAGTATCAGTGAGTCACGAGGACTCAACAATCTCACACCCACGAGATCAAGACTATTTAAGCTTTTGGGTAGAAGAAGGTAATGAGGTGGAGCTGCAGCAAGCACTAAGCATATATGGTGGCTAACAAACGCAAATAAGAGCGAGAAGAGAAGCAACGCAATGGTCGAGAAGCTAGAAATGATCAAGAAGTGATCCTGAAATTACTTATGCTCAAGCATAACACAAGACCGTGTTCACTTCCCGGACTCTGCCGAGAAGAGACCATCACGGCTACACACGCGGTTGATTCATTTTAATTAAGTTAAGTGTCAAGTTCTCTACAACCGGATATTAACTAATTCCCATCTGCCACATAACCGCGGGCACGACTTTCGAATGTTTAACCCTGCAGGGGTGTCCCAACTTAGCCTATCACAAGATCTCACGGTCAATGAAGGATATTCCTTCTCCCGAAAAGACCGGATCAGTCTCGTAATCCCGGTTACAAGACATTTCGACAATGGTAAAACAAGACCAACAAAGCCGCCCGAATGTGCCGACAAATCCCGATAGGAGCTGCACATATCTCGTTCTCAGGGCACACCAGATGAACACTACGTACAGCTAAAACCAGCCCCCAATCTTCCCCGAGGTGGCGCTTCAAGTGGCTCTATTTTGGACCAACACTCAGAGGAGCACTGGCCGGGGGGGGGGGGGGTTAAAATAAAGATGAACCTCGGGCTCGCGAAAACCCAATGGAAAGTTATAGGTTGTTAGGCAAATGTAAAACCAAGGTTGGGCCTTGATGGAGGAGTTTTATTCAAAGTGAACTGTCAAGGGGTTCCCATAACACCCAACCGCGTAAGGAATGCAAAATCAAGGAACATAACACCGGTATGACGGAAACTAGGGCGGCAAGAGTGGAACAAAACACTAGACATACGACCGAGACTTCCACCCTTTACCAAGTATATAGATGCATTAATTAATTAAATAAGAGATATCGTGATATCCCAACATATCCATTTTCCAACATGGAACCAGCTTCAACTTCACCTACAACTAGCAATGCTATAAGAGGGGCTGAGCAAAAGCGGTAACATAGCCAAACAACGATTTGATAGGAAGGTGGGTTAGAGGCTTGACATGGCAATATGCGAGGCATGATATAACAAGTGGTAGGTAGCGCGACATAGTGATAGAGCGAACAACTAGCAAGCAACATAGTGGTAGGTACCGAAACTATCAAGAAGAAGCAACACCGGAAAGAAGCAAACAACATGGTAAACACACAAGCATAAACATGGCATGATGCACAACCAAGTATGATGCATGTCCGGTTTAAATATGCATGGCATGGCAAAGTGCAACAAACAACACTACAAATTAAGTGGTGCTCAATATGCAAGGAGTTGCATATTGAAGAAACACCACATTTATTTATTTTGTCCTCTCCTGTTCACGTACCCAACAATATTAAATGTTGTTAAACATGGAAAGAGGTGAAGCATAAGTAAACGAACTATTTAGGCAAGTTTAAATGAGGCCAGAAACAACAAACAACAATTCCGAAAAATCCTCATATGCAAATTTCAGAGTTGGTACTGATATTCCCTAAACCATATTTTAGATTTGTTAAACATGCAAAGTAAAGCCACCATGTTAATCTATGCATTTTTCTACCCCATTTACATATAAAGTTTATTAAATTTGGAGCTACAGTTATTTAGTTATGAAATAAATCATTTTAACATGGCATTATGCGAAATAAACACAAACAACATTTTAAACATGCATGAAAGTTGGATATTATGAAACTAGACAAGATTCTAGGAAAGTTACATGTCTAAAACACTTTAATCCGATGCATGGTTGATGAGTTATTAAATGCATGATCTGGAGGGGCTTTTCTGCAAAATAGATAGTTCCTAGAATAATAGCTAAAATCGCTGGAACAGGAAAAAAATGTATTGTGCCGAAACTGACTGGCCCAACAATGCATAGGGGCAAATAGTGGCTGGGCTGATGCTCACCAGAGGGCCTTGGGCCGGTGGTGGAGCTGGGCTGGAACATAGAGTAGGCCTTGGCGCGGCTGCAAGGCCGGCACACGGCCCAGGTGCGGGGGCGCGGTCAACGCTCGGGACGAGCGAGCTGCAGTGGTCGTCTTGTCTCTGCTCGCACGAAGCAGAGGTGCGGCGAGGTGGGACTTGAGCGGCTGGAGGTCGGAAACAACAGCGTGGCGGCGGGATCCGGCGACTCTGCTCGCCGGCGGTGGGCGAAGGTGGAGGCACGGCTGCAGGGTGGAGGAGGCACTGGGCACGTGAGGCTCCCTGGCGGCGGTGGTTCTCTACTGCAGCAAGTCAGAGAGAGAGAGAGACATGTGAGGGCAGGAGAGGGAAAGGAGACAAGGAGAGGCAGGGCATGGTGACGGCCTGCAGCTCACCGGAGCTTGCCGGCGACGCTATGTGGAGGGTCGAGGCAGCGGTGCTGTTAGCGATGCTTGGTACGAGCGACCGAGCGAGAGAACGAGCGAAGGCGCATGGGAGGAGAAGTGGAGTCCCGACGTGGTCGGCAGCTTGGAGGGTCGAGATGACCACCCGAGGCGACGGTGAGCACAGGGCTTGGCGTCCTCATCCTCGTCATCTCGCCGAAGAGCAAGGAGTCGGCATAGGCTTCGGCAGCTGCAAAGTCGAAGATGGCGAATTCAGTCGCTGACTGAGGGGTCGGATCGAGGGCGAGCTGCGGTGACAGGACTTGGGGCTCCATGGCCACGACGGAGCTGTGGCCGTGAGCTGGTGGAGGCCCTCGGGTGCTGCTGCGGCTGAACGTGGGAGGAGGCCGGAGGTCCTGCAGGAGATCCTCTCCAGCGACGAGGCAGGGCTCGGTGAGGAGCACGATGTGGAGGAGCTCCTCTCCTGTTGGGCTCGTGCGAGCGAGACGAAGCAGAGCAGGAGGGGGATCGAGTGGAGCTCGGGGATGAGGGGAGATCATGTGCTGCTGGGTAAAGGAGCTCGGGCTCCTGCGGGATTGAGCGGCGTGGCTGGTTGGATCGATTGGATGGAGGAGGATATTGGCCCGTGCTGAAAATGAGGGAGGTGGTCGGCGGCTGGGTGGAGTGAATGGATCTGGGAGGATCCCGATGGAGATGGTGAGTGGGTGGCGGCGGCGAAAACGAGAGGGATGGATGGGACATCTAGGTCTGGGGTTACACTGATTATATAGGTAGGAGATTAGGGTTGGGGTTATCTAGGTCCCTCCGATCGTAATCGGACGGTTCGAAATAAAATGCTTTGGGAGTCCAAACAAATAATCGCAGATGTTTTAGGGTTATTTGGGGATGATCTAGATTCAACGGTGATGACTGTCCGTATCGGGTTCGGGATAGTTTTGGACATGGGCGAGGGGTCGATGCACTGTGCAAAGAGGGATTAGGTGGCTTGACAAGAGGGAATCGAAAACCCGGTTGGTCTTGGAACGGTTAATGAAGGTGAGGTGTTTGATGGGCTCAGAAAAGAGAGAAAAGAGAAGGAGAGGCCCGGTAGCAGTTTTGGGGACCGAAACGTCCGACGAATAAACCGACTATAATGCCGCTATATGTTTAACAGTTGGGCTAACAAATGAGCTCCGAATGCGACGAAACTTGACAGGCGGTTTATCTACACTATAATAAGACCGCACGCCAACTTTCGTCCCACTCCGGGAACATTTACCGGCCACTTATAAAATAATATTTCAGAGGTGCCGTGGGCGCGTGCAAGTGTGTCTGGGCTGAGACGGACAATGCAAATAACAGGGAGACCCGGACGGATGCACATTTTAAAAACATGAGGATGCAATGCACATGATGACATGGTAAAGATGCAACACACAAACGAAAGACATGGCAACAACGGCGAAAAACTGGAAGATGCCTGGCGCATCGGTCTCGGGGCGTCACAACACTCCACCACTACAAGAGGATCTCGTCCCGAGATCTAAGGATGGTACCGGAGAAAAAGGAAGAGGAAGGGGAAAAGGTAAAACTAAGTTGCTTCTTTGACAAATGAGTGAAACAAAAGAACCTTACGAGGTTGAACAAATTGGAAGAAATAATACAGCGAAGATGAACAAAGTTGAAAACACTCCGTTAGAAAAAAGGAACAAGGAACATTACTAGAACCTTGTAGGTTGAAAGACATAAGAAGAAGTGTTCCAATGGACAAGAAGTACATGCAAGCACTCCAGTTGAAACGAGATGTGTAAGGAATGATAAGGATCAATTACGACAACACTCCGGTTGGAAATGGAAGGCATAGAATATGAACAGGCAAAAATGAAAGCACTTGGATGAGACTCCGGTTAGAAGAGGAATGATAGACACAACACTCATGTTAAAACAAGATAGAGAAGGAATACAAATGATATAATTTGGACAGCACTCCAACTGTAAATGGAAGGAATTGAACATGATCTTGACAAAACAAGATGATGGGTCGAAGAGAGCAACATCACAATGCCTCCGGAAGAAATGTAAGAATGGAATCAAAAGAACGGAGGAGAAGACAACATCTTCTACCTCAAATGAGCTTGAAAAAGCATCTTTAGGAGAATGGTCGAACAGAGTTGTTGGAAAACCAACAACGAAAAGAGTAAGATTGTTGTGGGCTTATGGAAAACATCTCGAAATCTTGAGGTGAAATTCTGCCACTAACGAAAACCAATAGATTGGATTGATATGAACAAGGAGATGAGAAACTTATTTCACCGGGAGGATAAATGAAGAACTTGGGTCATTTATGAGCACCATAAATAGCAACAATCCCTAGGGAAAGCTTTAGGTGAAATATAACCCAATCTAACTCCAATGAAGAGATTGATTAGTTGAAAAGATTTCTTGAGCGAAGAGAAAATGATGGATTTAGATATGTCACTCTTGAAAACTTATGAATCATGAAACACGAAGGGAAATTATCAACAATGACATAACACCACCTCAAAAGATGAGATATGAAAGAATTACACTTCGGAATGCAAGATGAAAAATGCTTGAACTCCTCAAAACAACACATGTGTTGAGCACCATGTTTAATTTTGAGTATAGCTTGGCGGAACTTAACTTCAAGAGAAATCTTGAAGAACAATTGGAGAATGAAAAGAATCCTTGACGAACCACCATGAAGAGCCTCCATGAAGAACTCAGGTAATAAAAGGATGATAAAAAGAAAGAGAAGTTGAATAACACAAGGTGAAGCCTTGCAATGATTTAGATGGATCTTCGTGATGATATAATTGAGAGAGCTTGGAACTCCAGGAAAAGAAAAGATGAAACAATTGTAACCGAGAATTTGACATGATGAACAACTCTGGAAAGAAGAAATTTGATCACTTGGACGAAACAATAATAAGAATTACGTTATGCATATCCTTCACCAATTTAGATTGATGACAAGCAACGGATTTGGCATACTACTTATTCTCGTAAAAAGGATTAAGATAGATATAGCGTAAACTTGAGAAGGTATTCAACGATCCACTAGTAGGATTTGGAAAATACGAATGCATTGATACGATAACGACGGAAGAGGAATGTCAAACCAAACCACCCTAAGAATTGAAACTGAACGTAGCAAAGGCACAATTCACCGGGAAGAATTGGAAAATGAATGAAGATACTTGAGAGAATTTAGATACAAGTTAACGAAGAGATCCCGAGGTGATTAGATCATACTTGAATGATACACCTGTATGATTTGGAGAATGAGAGCTGAAAGCTGGAATGAATAAATCTTATGAAATGATGGCCTTTGGATGATCAAGAAAAATGAAAACAACTCCTGAAATGCTCTAGATGGGTGAAAAGAATTGTCACAATCGAAAACAATTATGAGAGGATGGCAACAAGCTTAAACTACGCATCTTCAAGAGGACGGAGCACAATTTAAGAGAAACTCTTCTTCGATCTTCAAATGTTGAGAATGATGACGAGAAACACCACCAAAAATTGCTGGGCACTACGGAATGACAATTAGAAAGTTTGAACCAACGATGAAAAGAATTTGAAAGATCTTGGAGAAGGACATTTAACTGATGATAATTCATTCTTACATCAAACTTGGGGAAGAATTTGAGAGTAACTCTGGGAAAATAGAAGAGTCAGGTAAGATCCTGGGAAAAGACCTGTGGGTTAAGGCCCACTCAAAAGAAACACCTTCAAACGATTACTTGAAAGGGAGATTGCATCGGTTGATTTAAACGGCTTGAATGAGGTAACATCCTCAAAAGAACTTGAGTGAATTGAGAATGGAAACTTGAATCTTCTGAGATATCTTCAGCACTCCGGAACAAGAATAGCGAGAAGTGGATGATTAAGAGGTGCACCGGCATGAGAAAACGTTTGAAATGAGGAAAATATATGATCGACAAAGCTTGAATCTAATCCACCAGAGAAGAAAAGAGAACGAAGAATAATAAACTTGAAGCTCCGTTAGTATCTTCCGGAGACTCACCGGATAAGAACATGGACGGAAAATAATGGAGAGGCTTCCCATCAATAAAAGGATACTTGATTTAATATCTCCGAGTCCTTGAAGAAAAGGGTGGGAGGGCGGGAAAACAAAGGCAAGTTGGGTTCGGATGAAATGAACAATGTTGGGACAAACTAAGAGGTGATCTTGCGAATAGGGAAAATGATAGGATCATCTTGACGAGAAGCGGACCGGTTGGAAAAGAATTGACATGATAATCTCGATAAATAAGAAGGATTAGAACTCCCATAGAAATATGAGAACAGTGCTTAGAATAAAGTATGTAATCAACACTTGACATGGAAGCAACTCGAATACCACAACTCAAAACAAAACAAAGGATTGGCTTGCAAAATAAGCCGGAAACAAACATATGATAGAGCCCATATCGTATCATGTGTCTATTGGAAAGATATCCTACGAGATACTTGAATTCCCACCTATGAACTCCCGAAACTTTCTGGTTATGCAATCAGGTGTTGGGGATACAGGGGAAGCATAATATCTCACCCAAACTAACAATCCCTACATCCAGCTGTATCCATCCTTCAACACATAACCAAGAAACCTTCAGAAATCATGTACCTCAACCTTCGAAAAGCATCCGTTATACGAGTTATGGCAATACTCCCGAACTCTCGCCCCAGTACTGGGTGGCGTCGAGGTTATCTCACCAACAACTGCATAAAAGATATTTTCGATGTTGGCGAACTCAGGTATTCTAGAACTGCAACGATAAAATTGTGACGACAACACCTCGGAGCTCAACTCCCCGGGACACTGCCACAACCCCTAAATGTTAGGAGGCACCAAGAACAATGTTCTCGTCACAAGAATATCAGAACGATCCCAAGATACCTACGTGATCCTAAAAAAAATTCGTGAAATTTGAGGAGAGAAAAGTCAAAACTTCTACGTCAAGAGACCTCACCAGAGCGACGAAGGGACCGAGGAGTAAAAAGAATCCTACTCTCCGATATATATAGTCGTAAGACTCAAAACATTTTGTTCTAGACTCAACAACGTCAGTGATTCGATCGAGCAGGGGGCTCCTAAGTCGGGGATGGCTCTAATACCAACTTGTAACGCCCACGATGCAGGTATATCTCCCACGTATCGAGGCACGACTTATAGTCATAACCGCTTGGTGGTTTAGTTGCAAGTGGGGTAATCTTCACACAATCCCATGTACTGAATAAGAAACGGATAAAGAGTTGCCTTACAATCGCCACTTCACACAATACATAAATAATTCATACAACATCCAAAATATAATCAAGGTCCGACTACGGAACCAAAATATAAGAAGAAAACCCCAAATGCTAGATCCTCGATCGTCCCAACTGGGCACCACTACTGATCATCCAGAAAAGTCACAAAACAATGACTAAGATCTTCATCGAGCTCCCACTTGAGTGCAGTTGCGCCACTTGCACTGGTATCGTCGGCACCTGCAACTGTTTGGAAGTATCCATGAGTCACGAGGACTCAACAATCTCACACCCGCGAGATCAAGACTATTTAAGCTTATG
Organism: Triticum monococcum; assembly: GCA_034509565.1. Classification (NCBI taxonomy): domain Eukaryota; kingdom Viridiplantae; phylum Streptophyta; class Magnoliopsida; order Poales; family Poaceae; genus Triticum; species Triticum monococcum. The sequence goes on along the minus strand of CM067845.1, from coordinate 354,180,686 downwards.
GGTAGGAGAAGGTAATGAGGTGGAGCTGCAGCAAGCACTAAGCATATATGGTGGCTAACATACACAAATAAGAGCGAGAAGAGAAGCAACACAACGGTCGAGAAGCTAGAAATGATCAAGAAGTGATCCTGAAACTACTTACGCTCAAGCATAACACAAGATCGTGTTCACTTCCCGGACTCCGCCGAGAAGAGACCATCACGGCTACACATGCGGTTGATTCATTTTAATTAAGTTAAGTGTCGAGTTCTCTACAACCGGATATTAACAAATTCCCATCTGCCACATAACCGTGGGCACGGCTTTCGAAAGTTTAAACCCTGCAGGCGTGTCCCAACTTAGCCCATCACAAGCCCTCATGGTCGACGAAGGATATTCCTTCTCCCGGAAAGACCCGATCAGTCTCGGAATCCCGATTACAAGACATTTCGACAATGGTAAAACAAGACCAGCAAAGCCGCCCGAATGTGCCGATAAATCCCGATAGGAGCTGCACATATCTCGTTCTCAGGGCACACCGGATGAACACTACGTACAACTAAGAACATCCCTCAAGTTTCCTCGAGGTGGCGCTGCAAGTGGCTCTGTTTTGGACCAACACTCAGAGGAGCACTGGCCCGGGGGGTTAAAATAAATATGACCCTCGGGCTTGCGAAAACCCAAGGGAAAGTTATAGGTTGTTAGGCAAATGTAAAACCAAGGTTGGGCCTTGCTGGAGGAGTTTTATTCAAAGCGAACTGTCAAGGGGTTCCCATAACACCCAACCGCACAAGGAATGCAAAATCAAGAACATAACACCGGTATGACGGAAACTAGGGCGGCAAAAGTGGAACAAAACACCAGGCATACGTCCGAGCCTTCCACCCTTTACCATGTATATAGATGCATTAATTCATTAAATACGACATATTGTGACATCCCAACATATCCATGTTCCAACATGGAACCAGCTTCAACTTCACCTGCAACTAGCAATGCTCTAAGAGGGGCTGAGCAAAAGCGGTAACATAGCCAAACAACGGTTTGCTAGGAAGGTGGGTTAGAGGGTTGACATGGCAATATGGGAGGCATGATATAACAAGTGGTAGACAACGCGACATAGCGATAGAGCGAACAACTAGCAAGCAACGATAGAAGGGATTTCAAGGGTATGGTCATCTTGCCTGAGATCCCGCAAGGAAGAAGAATGAGTCCATGAAGAAGACAAACGGACGTAGTCGAACGGATCCTCACAAACGCAACGTTACCGAAACTATCAAGAAGAAGCAACACCGGAAAGAAGCAAACAACATGGTAAACGCACAAGCATAAACATGGCATGATGCACAACCAAGTATGATGCATGTCCGGTTTAAATATGCATGGCATGGCAAAGTGCAACAAACAACACTACAAATTAAGTGGAGCTCAATATGCAACGAGTTGCATATTGAACAAACACAACATTTGTTTATTTAGTCCTCTCCCGTTTATGTACCCAACAATATTAAATGTTGTTAAACATGGCAAGAGGTGAAGCATAAGTAAACTAACTATTTAGGCAAGTTTAAATGAGGCCGGAAACAACAAACAACAATTCCGAAAAATCATCATATGCAAATTTTAGAGTTGGTACTGATCTGCCCTAAACCATATTATAGAGTTGTTAAACATGCAAAGTAAATCCACCATGTTAATCTATGCATTTTTCTATCCCATTCACATATAAAGTTTATTAAATTTGGAGCTACTGTTATTTAGTTATGAAATAAATCATTTTAACATGGCATTGTGCAAAATAAACACAGACATCATTTTAAACATTTTAAACATGCATGAAATTTGGATATTATCAAACTAGACAAGATTCTAAGCAAGTTGCATGTCTAAAACATTTTAATCCGATGCGCGGTTGATGAGTTATTAAATGCATGATCTAGAGGGGCTTTTCTGCAAAACAGATAGTTCCTCGAATAATAGCTAAAATCGCTGGAACAGGAAAAAATGTATCGGGCCGAAACTGACTGGCCCAACAATGCATAGGGGAAAATAGTGGCTGGGCTGATGCTCACCAGAGGGCCTTGGCCGGTGGTGGAGCTGGGCTTGAACACAGAGTGGGCCTTGGCGCGGCTGTAAGGCCGGCTCGCGGCACACGGCCCAGGCGCGGTCAATGCTCGGGATGAGCGAGCTGCAACAGTCGTCTCGTCTCTGCTCGCACGAAGCAGAGGCGCGGCGAGGCGGGACTTGAGCGGATGGAGGCCAGAAACAGCAGCGCGGCGGCAGTATCCGGCGGCGCTGCTCGCCAGCGGTGGGCGAAGGTGGGGCGCGGCTGCAGGGTGGAGGAGGCGCTGGGCACGGGAGGCTCCCTGGCGGCGGCGGGTCTCTTCTGCGGCAAGTCAGAGAGAGAGAGAGAGACATGTAAGGGCAGGAGAGGGAAAGTAGACAAGGAGAGGTAGGGCACGTCAACGGCTTGCGGCTCACCGGAGCTTGCCGGCGATGCGATGTGGAGGGTCGGCGCGAGGGTGCTGTTGGCGATGCTTGGTACGAGCGACGGAGCGAGAGAATGAGCGAAGGCGCACGGGAGGAGAAGTGGAGGCCCGGCATGGTCAGCGGCTTGGAGGGTCGAGATGACCACGCGAGGCGACGGTGAGCACAGGGCTTGGCGTCGTCGTCCTCGTCATCTCGCTGAAGAGCAAGGCGTCAGCGTTGGCTTCCGCAGCGGCAAAGTCAAAGACGGCGGATTCAGTCGCTGACCGAGGGGTCGGATCAAGGGCGAGCTGTGGCGATGGGACTTGGGGCTCCATGGCCACGACGGAGCTGCGGCCGTGAGCTGGTGGAGGCCCTCGGGTGCTGCTGCGGCTGAAGGTGGGAGGAGGCCGGAGGTCCTGCAGGAGATCCTCTTCGGCAACGAGGTAGGGCTCGGTGAGGAGCACGATGTGGAGGATCTCCTCTCCTGTTGGGCTCGTGCGAGTGGGACGAAGCAGAGCAGGAGGGGGATCGAGTGGAGCTCGGGGATGAGGGGAGATCGGGCGCTGCTGGGCAGAGGAGCTTGGGCTCCTGCGGGATTGAGCGGCGTGGCTTGGTTGGCTCGATTGGATGGAGGAGGAGATTGGCTCGTGCTGAAAACGAGGGAGGTGGTTGGCGGCTGGGTGGAGTGAATGGATCTGGGAGGATCCCGATGGAGATGGTGAGTGGGTGTCGGCTGTGAAAATGAGAGGGATGGATGGGGCATCTAGGTCTAGGGTTACACTGATTATATAGGTAGGAGATTAGGGTTGGGGTTATCTAGGTCCCTCCGATCGTAATCGGACGGTTCGGCTTTGGGAGTCCAAACAAATAATCACAGATGTTTTAGGGATGTTTGGGGATGATCCGGATTGAACGGTGACGACTGTACGGATCGGGTTCGGGACAGTTTCAGACATGGGTGAGTGGTCTATGCACTGTGCAAAGAGGGATTAGGTGTTTTGACAAGAGGGAATCGAAAACCCAGTTGGTCTCGGAACGGTCAACGAAGGTGAGGGGTTTGATGGGCTCAAAAAAGATAGAGAAGAGAAGGAGAGGCCCGGCGGCAGTTTCGGGGACCGAAACATCCGACGAATAAACCGACTATAATGCCGCTATATGTTTAACGGCTGGGCTAACAAATGAGCTCCAAATGCGATGAAACTTGACAGGTGGTCTATCTACACTGTAATAAGACCGCACGCCAACTTTCGTCCCACTCTGAGAACATTTACCGGCCACTTATAAAATAATATTTCGGAGGTGCCGTGGGCGCGTGCAAGTGTGTCTGGGCTCAGACGGACAAGGCAAATAACTGGGAGACCCGGATGGATGCATGTTTTAAAAACATGAGGATGCAATGCACATGATGACATGGAAAAGATGCAACAGGCAAACGAAAGACATGGTAATGATGGCGAAAAACTGGAAGACGCCTTGCGCATCGGTCTCGGGGCGTCACAGTTCATATCTGATCTAGGTGTAATACCTAATGCATCGGGTCCAATGAAAATCTTTTGTGAAAATACTGGAGCAATTGCCTTGGCGAAGGAATCCATATTTCACAATAGAACCAAACACATCAAGAGATGCTTTAATTCCTTCCATGATCAAATCAAGGAGGGAGACATAGAGATTTGGAAAATACATACGGATCTGAATGTTGCAGACCCGTTGACTAAGCCTCTCTCACGAGCAAAACATGATCAGCACCAAGACTCCATGTGTGTTAGAATCATTACTATGTAATCTAGATTATTGACTCTAGTGCAAGTGGGAGACTGAAGGAAATATGCCCTAGAGGCAATAATAAAATTGTTATTTATATTTCCTTATATCATGATAAATGTTTATTATTCATGCTAGAATTGTATTAACTAGAAACTTAGTACATGTGTGAATACATAGACAAACAGAGTGTCCCTAGTATGCCTCTACTTGACTAGCTCATTAATCAAAGATGGCTAAGTTTCCTGACCATAGACATGTGTTGTCATCTGATGAAACGGGATCACATAATTAGAGAATGATGTGGTGGACAAGACCCATCCGTTAGCTTAGCATTATGATCGTTTAGTTTTATTGCTATTGCTTTCTTCATGACTTATACATATTCCTATGACTATGAGATTATGCAACTCCCGAATACCGGAGGAACACTTAGTGTGCTATCAAACGTCACAACATAACTGGGTGATTATAAAGATGCTCTACAGGTGTCTCTGATGGTGTTCGTTGAGTTGGCATAGATCATGATTAGGATTTGTCACTCCGTGTATCGGAGAGGTATCTCCGGCCCATCTCGGTAATGCACATCACTTTAAGCCTTGCAAGCAATGTGTCTAATGAGTTATTTATGGGATGATGCATTACAGAACGAGTAAAGAGACTTGCTGGTAATGAGATTGAACTAGGTATGAGGATACCGACGATCGAATCTCAGGAAAGTAACATACCGATGACAATGGGAATGACGTATGTTGTTATGCGGTTTGCCGATAAAGATCTTCGTAGAATATGTAGGAGCCAGTATGAGCATCCAGGTTCCGCTATTGGTCATTGACCGGAGATGTGTCTCGGTCATGTCTACATAGCTCTCGAACCCGTAGGGTTCACACGCTTAACGTTCGATGAAGATTTGTGTTCTGACTTATGTGATTTGATGACCGAAGTTTGTTCGGAGTCCCGGATGAGATCACGGACATGACGAGGAGTCTCGAAATGGTCGAGAGGTAAATAATGATATATTGGATGAAGGTATTCGGACACCAGAAAGGTTTCGGGACATTTCAGATATTTATCGGGGAACCGAGGGGTTACCGGAACCCCTCGGGGAAGTTATGGGCCCTAATGGGCCATAAGGGAGTAGGAGAGGAAATGCTACAAGGTGGCGCACCCCTTCCTTTCCCTCTCCCTCTCATTCCCTCCTTCCCCTTCTTGGAATAGGAAGGGGGGGGGGCGAATCCTACTAGGAATGGAGTCCTAGTAGGACTCCCCCCATGGCGCGCCCCCCTTGGCCGGCCACTTCCTCCTCCCCCCCTTTATATACAGAGGCGAGGGGGGGGGGGGGGCTGAGGTAGTCCTGGACTAAGGGGTCCTCGAGCGTCTAGCCTGTTAGCCATGGGCCCGACTGATGGGCTGTGAAGATACAAAGACCGGAGACTCTATCCGTGTCCGGATGGGACTCTCCTTGGCGTGGAAGGCAAGCTTGGTGACCAAATATGAAGATTCCTTTCATTGTAACCGACTTTATGTAACCCTAGATCCCTTCGTGTCTATATAAACCGGAGGGCTAGATCCTTAGAGAAGAACAAGACAATCATAATCAGATAGGCTAGACTTCTAGGGTCTTAGCCATTACAATCTCATGGTAGATCAACTCTTGTAACCCCTCATCAATATTAATCTAGCAGGATGTAGGGTTTTACCTCCATCGAGATCCGCCCGAACCTGGGTAAACATTGTGTTCCCTGTCTCCTGTTACCATCATCCTCAGACGCATAGTTCGGGACCCCCTACCCAAGATCCGCCAGTTTTGACACTGACATTGGTGCTTTCATTGAGAGTTCCACTGTGTCGCCGCCAAGAGGTTCGATGGCCCCGTCAATCATCCACAACAAAATTGTCTAGGGAGAAACCTTCCTCCCCGGACAGATCTTCGTGTTCGGCGGCTTCGCACTGCAGGCCAACTCGCTTGGCCACCTAGAGAAGACTGATAGCTACACTCCTGGCCACCAGGTCAGATTTGGAAGCTTGAACTATGTCACGGACATCCGCGGAGACATGATCTTCGACGGATTCGAGACCGCGGCAGTAGCCGCTCCCTATCACCACGATGAACATGACTTAGATCTGTCATCGAGACACACCCAGGAGATGGAACCTACAACCACTCCGGCTCTAGATCCGGAGTAGATCACGCCATCTGAGGACGGGAGGCTCAGCCCCGCCATGGAGGCCACGGACTCAGCGGCGCACAGGACGGGAGCCACACACAGACCCAACATCAAGTGAGATCTGTGTTGCCAGAACCTCAGACACGTTTCCAGCTACAGGTTCCGAGGCATGTGCGTCCGCGCATGACGAGCTTGATCGGGCGTCGATCATTGAATTCAGCTCCGCGGATGCCTTCCGGCACTCACCTTTAGGCGACGTGCTAAACTCATTAAAAACACTCTCCCTAGAGGGGGAATCACAATCGAATTGTATCCGGTTTGAACTGGAGGCCGACGACGGAGAATTTCGGTTCCCACCCCCACCCACTTAATAGCCACTGTCGAAGACCTAACTGACATGCTCAATTACGGCTCCGACGACATCGATGGTATGGACGACGATGCCGGAGAAGAAGAGGCCCAAAACTCGCCGTTTACCGGACGCTGGACGGCCACTTCCTCGTATGAGGTATACATGGTGGATGCACCAAAAGAGAATAGCGGCGATGACAAGGAAGATCTGGTTGAGGATAAACCTCCCGAGATACAACCAAAGCGCCGGCGTCAGCGGCGCCGCTCTAAGTCACACCACAGCAAAGACAGCAACACCGACACAGGAGAAGATAACACTTCGGACGGTGCCGAAGACAATGAAGACCCCGTTGAGGCAACGGCCGAACAAAATGAACGGGAAGACGGGCAAGTTAGCCCTGGTGAACAGGCCACGCACGAAGACTCGGAGGACACTAATTATCTTCCGCTCTCCGAGGATGAGGCGAGCCTCGGCACTGAGGACTTTATCGTGCCTGAGGAACCTCTCGAGCAGGAGCGCTTCAAGCGCCAGCTAATAGCCACTACAAGGAGCCTAAAAAAGAAGCAGCAACAGCTTTAAGCTGACCAAGACCTGCTCAATGACAGATGGACTAACGTCCTAGAAGCCGAGGAATACGGCCTCAAGCGACCACTCAAAAGTTACTCGAAGCGCAAATTACTACCTCAATTCGATGACGAGGCACTGGAGTCCGTGCCATCAGCACACAATGCGGCTGACCGACCACCACGTGGCCGGGACAAAGCGGCAACACAAGGAGAACACCAGCCCGCCTTATCTCGCCATAAAGGCAGAGACAAAACTGCTCAGGGATACGCGTATGATCTCTGACAGGGCCTGAAGAATAAAACAGGTCCGCCCAGATCGATCTACGGATCACAGGGGCGTGCCCCGACGCGCGACGACGACTATCAAGACGAACATTGCAAGTACAATTACGTCCGAGCTGAAAGCCGCAGACGGACTCCATCCAAACTATGTCATGAACTAGCCCGATATAGCGGCGCCGCACACCCTCTCCGCTTCACTGATGAAGTCATGGAACATGAATTACCAGAAGGGTTCAAACCCGTGAATATCGAATGATACAATGGAGCCACAGACCCCGCGGTATGGATCGAAGACTTCATTCTCCGTATTCATATGGTCCGCAGCGATGACCTTCATGCCATTAAATACCCCCCCTAAAAGTCAAAGGGCCAGCCTAGCACTGGCTGAACAGCCTGCCCGAAAATTCCATTGGTATCTAGGAGGACTTGGAAGAAGCCTTCCTTGACAACTTCCAAGGTACATATGTTCGACCTCCGGATGCCGATGACTTAAGTCACATAGTTCAACAGCCCGGAGAGTCGGCCAGGAAACACTGGACTAGGTTCTTAACTAAAAAGAACTAGATCGTCGACTGTCAGATGCCGAAGCCTTGGTGGCCTTCAGACACAGCATCCGGGATGAATGGCTTGCCCGACACCTCAGCCAAGAGAAGCCGAAGTCCATGGTAGCCCTTATAGCACTTATGACCCACTTTTGCATGGGCGAAGATAGCTGGCTAGCTTGTAGCAATAACAGGGCAAGCGAACCTAGCACTGCGGAAGCCAAGAATAGCAATGGCAAGCCCCGACGCAACAGACACAAGCGTCAAAACAACGGTGACAATACCGACGGCACAGCGGTCAATGCCGGATTCAGTGGCTCCAAGTCCGGCCAGCGGAAGAAGTCGTTCAAAAGGAACAATACGGGCCCATCCAGCTTGGACCGCATACTCGGTCACCCATGCCAGATACACGGCACTCCTAACAAACCAGCCAATCACAACAACAGAGACTGTTGGGTTTTTAAATAGGCCGACAAGTTAAATGCCGAGAACAAGGAGAAGGGGTTGCAAAGCGAAGACGATGACGAGGAGCCCCGGCCACCGAACATAGGGGGACAGAAGAAGCCCCCCCCCCAAGTTAAAACGGTAAACATGATATACGCTACCCACATCCCCAAGAGAGAACGCAAGCGCGCACTCAGGGACGTCTACGCGATGGAGCCAGTCCCCCAAAGTTCAACCCATGGTCTTCCTGCCCAATCACTTTTGATCACAGTAACCATTCGACCAGTATCCGTCATGGCGGTTCAGCCACACTGGTCCTCGACCCAATCATTGATGGATTTCACCTCACGCGAGTCCTCATGGATGGTGGTAGCAACCTGAACCTGCTCTATCAGGATACAGTGCGCAAAATGGGCATTAATCCATTAATAATTAAGCCCACAAAGACTACCTTTAAATGAGTCATACCAGGTGTAGAGGCCCGCTGTACGGGCTCAATCACACTAGAGGTTGTCTTCGGATCTCCGGACAATTCCGAAGCGAAGAGCTGATCTTCGATATTGTCCCGTTTCGCAGCGGCTATCACACACTGCTCGGACGAACCACATTTGCATGCTTCAACGCGGTGCCACACTACGCTTATCTTAAGCTCAAGATGCCCGGCCCACGCGGCGTCATAACAGTCAATGGGAACACAGAACGCTCCCTCCGTACCGAGGAGCGCACCATCGCGTTAGCAGCAGAAGTACAGAGCGGCCTCTTCAAGCAGAACCTTAATTCGCCGGCCGAACTCCCGAGCACTGTCAAACGAGTCCAGACTACTCTCCAGCAGGACAACCCAGCTCATCAAGAGCTCGACTAGCAATTCGGCCTCTGTCCTCGTCCCAACCAAGAAGCGGCATTCGTCCCGCGCATACATAACTACGCACTCAAAATACCATGGGCATAGACGGGGGCATAACTATCTTGTGATCCATAATACGGCTTGACTGCTCCTGGACACACATACTTTCCATTTTTCCATTTTGTCCTTTTCAGGTCCTTTTTTCCGCAGGTTTCTTTTGACGACCTGATCATCGGTCCTCTCGGCAGGACGGATACACCAAGATGGCAAGAAGCACTGGCGTACAAGGGAATCCCTAGATGGTCTCTTTAACGATCACCCTACCTGCCTTCAGGACCTGCACGCAGTTGTCCCTTGGTTAGGGCATGTCAAATAGCCCGGTTGCTTATCGCACCACTTGTATGAATACACTTTGACGTATTAATCAAACTATAACGGAAACAGTTTGCGGCCCAACTTCTGTGGCACTGGCTTACTACCCTTTTTTCCTTTTTCTTTGAGGATTTTCTCAAAGTTGCGACCGGACACTTTGGTACACTTTAATCTGCCAGGGGCTTCATCACGACCCATAATACGACAACAAAGTCCGAACACTTTCTACAACATAGTTCAGCACCCCGAATTTAGCATTATATGCATTGGCTCCGAATCATGTCTTTGGTCAATAGTTGGGTTGCCCGGCTCCTGTGCTTACTACCTTACGTTCCACTATATCAGCTAGGGTAGTAAAGGGAGAACTACTGCGATTGTGTCCTGGTTCATCCGGATGAGCACCTCAGTAGAGAAAGCCGAAAACTGACTGTCATGATGCGGCGAGAGCCGGTCAGCTCTTCGGAGGGTTCAAATCTTTAGTGATTTTTTCCGCATTATGCGATGAATCGGCTTTTTACTCGATCAGGTGATTACAGTACCCTAGTTCGGACGCTAGGGGCTGCGCCTACAATTTTAATTATAGAACTCCTATGGCTAAGTGAGGGTGATAAAGCCACATAGTTTGATTGCCTGGTTCGTTGCGCTAAACACCTCCTTCAAGGACCAAACAAATTGGATCAAGAGTGTTTATATCCCATCCCGAACACTCCTGTACTACCGACGTGGGGGCTGAAGCCGACGACTGGCAACTCTCAAAATTTCATAAACACGGTTGCACAGGAGGTAAAATATTAAACAGACATTATATTACATAGCTGAACTTGTTTTTATAATACAGGGTGAGACAATACAACAATACTCATTAAAAGATTACATCCTTCGTACACTGCTCCACCACAATGCGGGATCCCTCAAGGACTTCGCTAAAGTATCGCTCGGGCGTGCGGTACTGCTTGCCCACAGGCGGTCCTTCGGTCGCGACCGTGGGAACATTCATCTTCGCCCACTGCATCTTGACACGGGCGAAGGCCATCCACCCACCTTCGATACAAACCGACCGCTTGATGGCGTCAAGCCGAGGGCAGGTATCAACTAGCCGCTTCACGAGACTGAAGTAGCTGCTGGGGATAACTTCGACTGGCCACAGCCGGACTATCAAGTCCTTCATGGGCAGTTCGGCCACCCTATGCAGCACGACCAACTGTTTTAGATGGTCGCTCAAGGGCACCAGATATTCTGGCGCAATGTATTGCGACCAGAATAGCTTCTCCGTCGAGCTCCCTGTTGGGGAATGTAGTAATTTCAAAAAATTTCCTACGCACATGCAAGATCATGGTGATGCATAGCAACGAGAGGGGAGAGTGTTGTCCATGCACCCTCGTAGACCGAAAGCGGAAGCGTTAGCACAACGCGGTTGATGTAGTCGTACGTCTTCACGATCCAACCGATCAAGTACCAAACGTACAACACCTATGAGTTCAGCACATGTTCAGCCCGATGACATCCCTCGAACTCCGATCAAGCCGAGTGTTGAGGGAGAGTTTCGCCAGCACGACGGCGTGGTGACGATGATAATTTTCTACCAACGCAGGGCTTCGCCTAAGCACCGCTACAACATTATCGAGGTGGACTATGGTGGAGGGGGGCACCGCACACGGCTAAAAGTTCAAACGATCAATTGTTGTGTCTATGGGGTGCCCCCTGCCCCCGTATATAAAGGAGCAAGGGGGGTGCGGCTGGCCTAGGGAGGGGCGCGCTAGGAGGAGTCCTACTCCTACCGGGAGTAGGACTACCCCCTTTTCCTTGTTGGACTAGGAGAGAGGGGGGAAAGAGGTGGAGGAGAAGAAGGAAGGGGGGGGGGGCGCCGCCCCCCTCTCCTTGTCCTATTCAGACTAGGGGGGAGGGGCGCGACCCATGCCCTGGCCGCCTCTCCTCTCTTTCCACCAAGGCCCACTAAGGCCCATTAAATCCCCGGGGGGTTCCGATAACCTCCCGGTACTCCGGTAAAATCTCGATTTCACCCGGAACACTTCCGATATCCAAACATAGGCTTCCAATATATCAATCTTCATGTCTCGACCATTTCGAGACTCCTCGTCATGTCCGTGATCACATCCGAGACTCCGAACAACCTACAGTATATCAAAACATATAAACTCATAATATAACTGTCATCGAAACGTTAAGCGTGCGGACCCTACGGGTTCAAGAACTATGTAGACATGACTGAGACACGTCTCCGTTCAATAACCAATAGCGGAACCTGGATGTTCATATTAGCTCCCACATATTCTACGAAGATCTTTATCGGTCAGACCGCATAACAACATATGTTGTTCCCTTTGTCATCGATATGTTACTTGCCCGAGATTCGATCGTCGGTATCTCAATACCTAGTTCAATCTCGTTAGCGGCAAGTCTCTTTACTCGTTCCGTAATACATCATCCCGCAAATAACTCATTAGTTGCAATGCTTAAGTGATGTGCATTACCGAGAGGGCCCAGAGATACCTCTCTAACAATCAGAGTGACAAATCCTAATCTCGAAATACGCCAACCCAACAAGTACCTTCGGAGACACCTGTAGAGCACCTTTATAATCACCCAGTTACGTTGTGACGTTTGGTAGCACACAAAGTGTTCCTCCGGTAAACGGGAGTTGCATAATCTCATAGTCATAGGAACATGTATAAGTCATGAAGAAAGCAATAGCAACATACTAAACGATCGGGTGCTAAGCTAACGGAATGGGTCAAGTCAATCACATCATTCTCCTAATGGTGTGATCCCGTTAATCAAATGACAACCCATGTCAATGGTTAGGAAACTTAACCATCTTTGATCAACGAGCTAGTCAAGTAGAGGCATACTAGTGACACTCTGTTTGTCTATGTATTCACACATGTATTATGTTTCCGGTTAATACAATTCTAGCATGAATAATAAACATTTATCATGATATAAGGAAATAAATAATAACTTTATTATTGCCTCTAGGGCATATTTCCTTCAGTCTCCCACTTGCACTAGAGTCAGTAATCTAGATTACACAGTAATGATTCTAACACCCATGGAGCCTTGGTGTTGATCATGTTTTGCTCGTGGAAGAGGCTTAGTCAATGGGTCTGCAACATTCAGATCCGTATGTATCTTGCAAATTTCTATGTCTCCCACCTGGACTAAATCCCGGATGGAATTGAAGCGTCTCTTGATGTGCTTGGTTCTCTTGTGAAATCTGGATTCCTTAACCAAGGCAATTGCACCAGTATTGTCACAAAAGATTTTCATTGGACCCGATGCACTAGGTATTACACCTAGATCGGATATGAACTCCTTCATCCAAACTCCTTCATTTGCTGCTTTCGAAGTAGCTATGACTCCGCTTCACACGTAGATCCTGCCACAATGCTTTGTTTAGAACTACACCAACTGACAGCTCCACCGTTCAATGTAAACACGTATCCAGTTTGCGATTTAGAATCGTCCGTATCAGTGTCAAAGCTTACATCAACGTAACCGTTTACGATGAGCTCTTTGTCACCTCCATAAATGAGAAACATATCCTTAGTCCTTTTCAGGTATTTCAGGATGTTCTTGACCGCTGTCCAGTGATCCACTCCTGGATTACTTTGGTACCTCCTTGCTAGCCTTATAGCAAGGCACACATCAGGTCTGGTACACAGCATTGCATACATGATAGAGCCTATGGCTGAAGCATAGGGAACGTCTTTCATTTTCTCTCTATCTTCTGCAGTGGTCGGGCATTGAGTCTTACTCAACTTCACACCTTGTAACACAGGGAAGAACCCTTTATTTGCTTGATCCATTTTGAACTTCTTCAAAACTTTGTCAAGGTATGTGCTTTGTGAAAGTCCAATTAAGCATCTTGATCTATCTCTATAGATCTTGATGCCAAATATATAAGCAGCTTCACCGAGGTCTTTCATTGAAAAACTCTTATTCAAGTATCCCTTTATGCTATCCAGAAATTCTATATCATTTCCAATCAATAATATGTCATCCATATATAATATTACAAATGTACAGAGCTCCCACTCACTTTCTTGTAAATACAGGCTTCTCCAAAAGTTTGTATAAAACCAAATGCTTTGATCACACTATCAAAGCATTTATTCCAACACCGAGAGGCTTCCACAAGTCCATAAATGGATCGCTGGAGCTTACACACTTTGTTAGCTCCCTTTGGATCGACAAAACCTTCTGGTTGCATCATATACAACTCTTCTTCCAGAAATCCATTCAGGAATGCAGTTTTGACATCCATTTGCCAAATTTCATAATCATAAAATGCGGCAATTGCTAACATGATTCGGACAGACTTAAGCATCACTACGGGTGAGAAGGTCTCATCGTAGTCAATCCCTTAAACTTGTCGAAAACCTTTTGCAATAAGTCGAGCTTTATAGACAGTAATATTACCGGCAGCGTCAGTCTTCTTCTTGACAATCCATTTATTCTCAATTGCTTGCCGATCAACGGGCAAGTCAACCAAAGTCCACACTTTGTTCTCATACATGGATCCCATCTCAGATTTCATGGCCTCAAGCCACTTTGCGGAATCTGGGCTCACCATCGCTTCTTCATAGTTCATAGGTTCGTCATGGTCTAGTAACATAATTTCCAGAACAGGATTACCGTACCACTCTGGTGCGGATCTTACTCTGGTTGCCTACGAGGTTCAGTAACAACTTGATATAATGTTTCATGATCATCATCATTAACTTCCTCACTAATTGGCGTAGGTGTCGCAGAAACCGGTTTCTGTGATGAACTACTTTCCAATAAGGGAGCAGGTATAGTTACCTCATCAAGTTCTACTTTCCTCCCACTCACTTCTTTTGAGAGAAACTCCTTCTCTAGAAAAACTCCGAATTTAGCAACAAAAGTCGTGCCTTCGGATCTGTGATAGAAGGTATACCCAACAGTCTCCTTTGGGTATCCTATGAAGACACATTTCTCTGATTTGGGTTCGAGCTTATCAGGTTGAAGCTTTTTCACATAAGCATTGCAACCCCAAACTTTCAGAAACGACAAATTTGGTTTCTTACCAAACCACAGTTCATAAGGCGTCGTCTCAACGGATTTTGATGGTGCCCTATTTAACGTGAATGCGGCCGTCACTAAAGCATAACCCCAAAACGATAGGGGTAAATTAGTAAGAGACATCATAGATCGCACCATATCTAGTAAAGTATGATTACGACGTTCGGACACACCATTACACTGTGGTGTTCTGGGTGGCGTGAGTTGCGAAACTATTCCGCATTGTTTCAAATGAAGACCGAACTCATAACTCAAATATTCTCCTCAACGATCAGATCATAGAAACTTTATTTTCTTGTTACGATGGTTTCAACTTCACTCTAAAATTCTTTGAAATTTTCAAATGTTTCAGACTTATGTTTCATTAAGTAGATATACCCATATCTGCTTACATCATCTGTGAAGGTGAGAAAATAACGATATCCGCCACGAGCCTCAACATTCATCGGACCACATACATCTGTATGTATGATCTCCAACAAATCTATTGCTCTCTCCATAGTTCCGGAGAACGGTGTTTTAGTCAGCTTGCCCACGAGGCACGATCGCAAGTACCAAGTGATTCATTATCAAGTGGTTCCAAAAGTCCATCAGTATGGAGTTTCTTCATGCACTTTACACTGATATGACCTAAACGGCAGTGCCACAAATAAGTTGCACTATCATTATCAACTCTGCATCTTTTGGCTTCAATATTATGAATATGTGTATCACCACTATCGAGATTTAGCAAAAATAGACCACTCTTCAAGGGTGCATGACCATAAAAGATATTACTCATATAAATAGAACAACAATTATTCTCTGATTTAAATGAATAACCGTCTCGCATCAAACAAGATCCAGATATAATGTCCATGCTCAACACTGGCACAGAACAACAATTATTTAGGTCTAATACTAATCCCGAAGGTAGATGTAGAGGTAACATGCCGACCGCGATCACATTGACTTTGGAACCATTTCCCACGCGCATCGTCACCTCGTCCTTAGCCAATCTTCGCTTAATCTGTAGCCCCTGTTTCGAGTTGCAAATATTAGCAACAGAACCAATATCAAATACCCAGGTGCTACTGCGAGCATTAGTAAGGTACACATCAATAACATGTATATCACATATACCTTTGTTCACCTTGCCATCCTTCTTATCCGCCAAATACTTGGGGCAGTTCCGCTTCCAGTTACCAGTCTGCTTGCAGTAGAAACACTCAGTCTCAGGCTTAGGTCCAGACTTGGGTTTCTTCTCCTGAGCAGCTACTTGCTTGCTGTTCTTCTTGAAGTTCCCCTTCTTCTTCCCTTTGCCCTTTTTCTTGAAACTGGTGGTCTTATTGACCATCAACGCTTGATGCTCCTTCTTGATTTCTACCTCCGCTGCCTTTAGCATTACGAAGAGCTCGGGAATTGTCTTATCCATCCCTTGCATATTATAGTTCATCACGAAGCTCTTGTAGCTTGGTGGCAATGATTGTAGAATTCTGTCAATGACGCTATCATCTGGAAGATTAACTCCCATTTGAATCAAGTAATTGCAGTACCCAGACATCTTGAGTATATGCTCACTGACAGAACTATTCTCCTCCATCTTGCAGCTATAGAACTTATTGGAGACTTCATATCTCTCAATCCGGGCATTTGCTTGAAATATTAACTTCAACTCTTGGAACATATCATATGCTCCATGACGTTCAAAATATCGTTGAAGTCCCGGTTCTAAGCCGTAAAGCATGGCACATTGAACTATTGAGTAGTCATCAACTTTGCTCTGCCAGACGTTCTTAACATCGTCAGTTGCATCAACAGCAGGCCTGGCACTTAGCGGTGCTTCCATGACGTAATTCTTCTGAGCAGCAATGAGGATAATCCTCAAGTTACGGACCTAGTCCGTGTAATTGCTACCATCATCTTTCAACTTTGGTTTCTCAAGGAACGCATTAAAATTCAACAGAACAACAGCACGGGCCATCTATCTACAATCAACATAGACAAGCAAGATACTATCAGGTACTAAGTTCATGATAAATTTAAGTTCAATTAATCATATTACTTAAGAACTCCCACTTAGATAGACATCCCTCTGATGCTCTAAGTGATCACGTGATCCATATCAACTAAACCATGTCCGATCATCACATGAGATGGAGTAGTTTCAACGGTGAACAACACTATGTTGATCATATCTACTATATGATTCACGCTCGACCTTTCGGTCTCCGTGTGCTGGGGATTATAGCAAAAATTTAAAATTTTCTATGGATTCAATCAATCCCGTATACAATTCCCTTTGTCTAGCGTTACGATACTTGCCCGAGATTCGATCGTCGGTATCCCAATACCTTGTTCAATCTCATTACCAGCAAGTCTCTTTACTCGTTCCATAACACATCATCTCATGATAAACTCCTTGGTCACATTGTGCACATTATGATGATGTCCTACCGAGTGGGCCCAGAGATACCTCTCCTTTATACGGAGTGACAAATCCCAGTCTTGATTCGTGCCAACCCAACAGACACTTTCGGAGATACCCATAGTGTATCTTTATAGCCACCCAATTACATTGTGACGTTTGGCACACCCAAAGCACTCCTACGGTATCCGGGAGTGGCACAATCTCATGGTCTAAGGAAATGATACTTGACATTAGAAAAGCTTTAGCATACGAACTACACAATCTTTGTGCTAGGCTTAGGATTGGGTCTTGTCCATCACATCATTCTCCTAATGATGTGATCCCGTTATCAATGACATCCAATGTCCATGGTCAGGAAACTGTTACTAGGAACATGGTGTTGTCTATGTATCCACACATGTATCTGAGTTTCCTATCAATACAATTCTAGCATGGATAGTAAACGATTATCATGAACAATGAAATATAATATAATAATAACTAATTTATTATTGCCTCTAGGGCATATTTCCAACAGTCTCCCACTTGCACTAGAGTCAATAATCTAGTTCACATCGCCATGTGATTAACACTCACAGGTCACATCGCCATGTGACCAACATCCAAGAGTCCACTAGACTCAATGATCTAGTTCACATCACTATGTGATAAACACTCAAAGAGTTCTGGGTTTGATCATGTTATGCTTGTGAGAGAGGTTGTAGTCAACATGTCTTGCCATATTCAGATCCCTATGTATTTCGCAAAACTTTATGTCATATCATAGATGCTGCTACCACGTTCCACTTGGAGCTATTCCAAATTGTTGCTCCATTATACGTATCCGGTATCTCTACTCATAGCTATTCGGATAGGTGTTAAGCTTGCATCGACATAACTCTTTACGTCAAACTCTTTATCACCTCCATAACCAAGAAACATTTCCTTATTCCTCCGAGGATAATTTTGACCGCTATCTGGTGATCTACTCCTAGATCACCTTTGTACCCTCTTGCTAGACATGTGGCAAGGCACACATCAGGTGCGGTACTTCAGCATGGCATACCGTATAGAGCCTATGACAAAAGCATAGGGGACGACCTTCGTCCTTCCTCTTTCTTCTGCCGTGGTCAAGCTTTGAGTCTTACTCAACTTCACACCTTACAACTCAGGTAAGAACCCTTCTTTGACTGATCTATTTTGAACTCCTTCAAAAACATGTCAAGGTGTGCGTTCTTTGAAAGCACCATCAGGCGTCTTGATCTATCTCTATAGATCTTGATGCCCAATATGTAAGCAGCTTTATCCAGGTCTTCCTTTGAAAAACACTCTTCAAACAACCGTTTATGCTTTCCAGAAATTCTACATTATTTCGGATCAACAATATGTCATCCACATATACTTATCAGAAATGTTGTAGTGCTCCCACTCACTTTCTTGTAAATAAAAGTTTCTAACAAACATTGTATAAACCTAAAAGCTTTGATCACTCCATCAAAACATATATTCCGATTCTGAGATGCTTGCTCTAGTCCATAGAAGGATTGCTGGAGCCAGCATACCTTTTAGCATCCTTAGGATCGACAAAACCTTTTATTGTATCACATACAACTTTTCTTACGAAAACTGGTAAGAAAACTTGTTTTGACATCCATCTGTAAGATTTCATAATCGAAAAATACAGCTAATGCAAACATGATTCCGACGGACTTAAGCATCGCTATGGGTGAGAAATTCTCATCGTAGTCAACTCCTTGAACTTGTGAAAAGATTCTTTCCCATAAGTCGAGCTTCATAGACGGTAACATTACCGCCCACATCCGTCTTCTTCTTAAAGATCCATTTATCTCAATGGCTTGCCGATCATCGGGCAAGTCCACCAAAGTCCATACTTTGTTCTAATATATGGATCCTATCTCGGATTTCATGGCTTCTAGCGATTTGTCGGAATACGGGCCCACCATCGCTTCTCCATAGCTCGTAGGTTCATTGTTGTCTAACAACATGATATCTAAGACAGGATTACCGTACCACTCAGGAGTAGTACATATCCTTGTCGACTTACGAGGTTCGATAGCAACTTTATCTGAAGCTTTATGATCACTATCATTAACTTCCTATTCAACAGATATAGGCTCCACAGAAAACATCTTTCTGTGTTGCATCACTCTCTGGTTGAAATAAAGGTTCGACAACCTCATCAAGTTCTATCTTCCTCCCACTCAACTCTTTCGAGAGAAACTCCTTCTCGAGAAAGGACCCGTTCTTAGCGACAAACAATTTGCCCTCGGATTTGAGATAGAAGGTATACCCAACTGTCACCTTTGGGTATCCTATGAAGATGTGTTTGTACGCTTTGGGTTCGAGCTTGTCCGGCTGAAGCCTTAAGCATCGCAGCCCCAAACATTAAGAAATGACAACTTTGGTTTCTTGCCAAACCAATGTTCATACGACGTCGTCTCAACGGACTTAGATGGTGTCCTATCTAAAGTGAATGCAGCTGTCTCTAACGCATAACCTCAAAATGAAAATGGTAGATCGGTAAGAGACATCATAGCTCGCACCATATCTCATATGGTTCGATTACGACGTCCGGACACACCATAACCCAGTGGTGTTCCAGGTGGCTTCAACTGTGAAACAATTCCATAATGTCTTAAGTGTTTGCCAAACTCATAACTCAGAAAATCCCCTTTTTATCAGATCGTGGGAACATGATCGTCTTGTTATGATGATTCTTAACTTCACTCTGAAATCGCTTGAACTTTTCAAACGTTTTAGACTTGTGCTTCATTAAGTAAATATACCTATATCTACCCAAATCGTCAATGACGATGAGAAAATAGCGATATCCACTGCATGCTTCAATTCTCATTGGATCACACGTATCAGCATGCATGATTTCCAACAAGTCACTTGCCCGTTTCATTGTACCTGAAAATGGGGTCTTAGTCATCCTGCCCATGAGGCATGGCTCGCATGTGTCAAGTGATTCAAAATCAAGTGACTCCAAACGTCCATCGACATGGAGTTTCTTCATGCATCTTACGCCAATATGACCTAAGCGGCAGTGCCACGAGAAAGTGGTACTATCATTATTAACTCTACATCTTTTGGCGTGAACATGTGTATTACCACGACCGAGATTCAATGAACCATTCACATAGGGTGCATGACCATGAAAGGTATCATTCATGTAAACAGAATAACCATTATTCTCTAACTTAAATGAATGACCGTATTGCAATGAACATGATCTAATCATATTCATGCTCAACGTAGACACCTGATAACATTTATCTAGGTTCAATACTAATCCCGAAGGGAGATGGAGCGTGAGATGGTGATCTCATCAACTTTGGAAACACTTCCAACACACATCGTCACCTCGCCCTTAGCCAGTCTCCGTTTAGTCCGTAGCTTTTGCTTCAAGTCACCAATAATAGTAACTGAACCGGTATCCAATACCCAGGTGCTACCAGGAGTACTAGTGAGGTACACACGTACATACTTTGAAGTTGCCAGCCTTCTTATCTACCATGCATTTGGGGTAATTCCGCTACCAGTGACCGTTCCCCTTACAATAGAAGCACTTAGTCTCGGGTTTGGGTTCAACCTTGGGTTCCTTCACTGGAGCGGCAACTGGTTTGCCATCCATGAAGTTTCCCTTCTAGCCCTTGCCCTTCTTGAAACCAGTGGTCTTGTTAAACCATCAACACTTGATGCTCCTTCTTGATTTCTACCTTTTGCGGTCTTAAGCACCGCGAACAGCTCCGGGATCAACTCCATCCCTTGAATGTCATAGTTCATCACGAAGATCTAGTAGCTTAGTGATAGTGGCTAGAGAACTCTATCAATCACTATCTTATCCATAAGTTTAACTCCCACTTGATTTAAGTGATTGTAGCACCCAGACATTCTGAGCACATGCTCACTAGCTGAGCTATTCTCCTCCATCTTGTTGGCAAAAGAACTTGTCAGAGGTCTCACACCTCTCAACACGGGCATGAGCCTGAAATCCCAATTTCAGCTCTTGGAACATTTCATATGTTCTATGGCGTTCAAAACGTCATTGGAATCCCGATTCTAAGCCGTAAAGTATGGTGCACTAAACTATCAAGTAGTCATCAGGATGTGTTTGTCAGGTGTTCACAACATCCACAGACGATGTTGTAGGGATTTGCACATCGAGCGGTGCATCAAAGACGTAAGCCTTGTGTGTAGCAGTGAGGACACTCCTCGGACTACGGACCTAGTACGCATCATTGCTTACAATATCTTTAAACTTAATCCTTCTCGAGGAACGTATTGAAACAGGGAGCTACAACGTGAGCTATTTATCTACAACATATTTGCAAAGACAATTTAGACTATGTTCATGATAATTGAGTTCATCTAATCAAATTATTTAATGAACTCCCACTCAGATAGACATCCCTCTAGTCATCTAAGTGAAACATGATCCCAATCAACTAGGCCGTGTCCGATCATCACGTGAGACGGACTAGTCATCAACGGTGAACATCTCATGTTGATCGTATCTTCTATACGACTCATGTTCGACCTTTCGGTCTTCCGTGTTCCGAGGCCATGTCTGTACATGCTAGGCTCATCAAGTCAACCTAAGTGTTTCGCATGTGTCCCGAGGCCATGTCTGTACATGCTAGGCTCGTCAACACCCGTTGTATTCAAACGTTAGAATCTATCACACCCGATCATCACGTGGTGCTTCGAAACAACGAACCTTCGCAATGGTGCACAGTTAGGGGGAACACTTTTCTTGATATTTTAGTGAGGGATCATCTTATTTAAGCTACCGTCGTTCTAAGCAAATAAGATGTAAAACATGATAAACATCACATGCAATCAAATATTGACATGATATGGCCAATATCATTTTGCTCCTTTTGATCTCCATCTTCGGGGCTCCATGATCATTGTTGTCACCGGCATGACACCATGATCTCCATCATCGTGTCTTCTTGAAGTTGTCTCGTCATCTATTACTTCTACTACTATGGCTAACACTTTAGCAATAAAGTAAAGTAATTACATGACGTTTATGTTGACACGCAGGTTATAAATAAATTAAGACAACTCCTATGGCTCCTGCCGGTTGTCATACTCATCGACATGCAAGTCGTGATTCCTATTACAAGAACATGATCAATCTCATACATCACATATATCATTCATCACATCCTTTTGGCCATATCACATCACAAGGCATATGCTGCAAAAACAAGTTAGACGTCCTCTAATTGTTGTTGCAAGTTTTTACGTGGCTGCTATAGGTTTCTAGCAAGAACGTTTCTTACCTACGCCAAAACCACAATGTGATATGCCAATTTCTATTTACCCTTCATAAGCACCCTTTTCATCGAATCCGATCCGACTAAAGTGGGAGAGACAGACACCCTCTAGCCACCTTATGCAACTAGTGCATGTCAGTCGGTGGAACCAGTCTCACGTAAGAGTACGTGTAAGGTCGGTCCAGGCCGCTTCATCACACGATGCCACCGAATCAAGATAAGACTAGTAACGGCAAGTAAATTGACAAAATCGACACCCACAACTGCTTTGTGTTCTACTCGTGCATAGAAACTACGCATAGACCTAGCTCTGATACCACTGCTGGGGATCGTAGCAGAAATTTAAAATTTTCTACGCATCACCAAGATCAATCTATGGAGTAATCTAGCAACAAGGGGAAGGGGAGTGCATCTACATACCCTTGTAGATCGCTAAGCGGAAGCGTTGCAAGAATGCGGATGAAGGAGTCGTACTCGTAGCGATTCAGATTGCGGTTGATTCTGATCTAAGTGCCGAACCACGGCGCCTCCGCGTTCAACACACATGCAACCCAGTGACATCTCCTACGCCTTGATCCAGCAAGGGGAGAAGGAGAGGTTGGGGAAGACTCCGTCCAGCAGCAGCACGACGGCGTGGTGGTGGTGGAGGAGCGTGGAACTCCAGTAGGGCTTCGCCAAGAACTACGAGAGACGAGGAGGGAGAGAGGTAGGGCTGTGCCAAGAGGGAGATGATCTCGCGTATGTTGCAGCCCCCAATACCTCAAGTATATATAGGGGAAGGGGAGGGGCTGCGCCCCCATCTAGGGTTCCCTCCCTAAGGGTGGCGGCAGCCCCAAAACCCATCTAGGGTTGCGGCCAAGGGGGGAGAGAGGAGGGCGCACCTAGGGTGGTCCTTAAGGCCCACCTGGACCTAGGGTTTGCCCCTCCCACTCTCCCTTGCGCCTTGGGCCTTGGTGGGAGGCGCCCCAGCCCACCTAGGGGCTGGTCCCTTCCCACTATTGGCCCATGTAGGCCTCCGGGGCTGGTGGCCCCACCTGGTGGACCCCCGGACCCCTCCGGTGGTCCCGGTACACTACCGGTGATGCCCGGAACACTTCCGGTGGCCAAAACCATACTTCCTATATATCAATCTTTACCTCCGGACCATTCAGGAAACTCCTTGTGACGTCCGGGATCTCATCCGGGACTCCGAACAACATTCGGTAACCGCATACATACTTTCCCTATAACCCTAGCATAATCGAACCTTAAGTGTGTAGACCCTACGGGTTCGGGAGTCATGCAGACATGGCCGAGACAACTCTCTGGTCAATAACCAACAGAGGGATCTGGATACCCATGTTGGCTCCTACATGTTCCACGATGATCTCATCGGATGAACCATGATGTCAAGGATTCAATCAATCCCGTATACAATTCCCTTTGTCTAGCGGTATGATACTTGCCCGAGATTCGATCGTCGGTATCCTGATACCTTGTTCAATCTCGTTACCGGCAAGTCTATTTACTCGTTCCGTAACACATCATCCCGTGATCAACTCCTTGGTCACATTGTGCACATTATGATGATGTCCTACCGAGTGGGCCCAGAGATACCTCTCCGTTACACGGAGTGACAAATCCCAGTCTCGATTCGTGCCAACCCAACAGACACTTTCGGAGATACCCGTAGTGTACCTTTATAGCCACCCAGTTACATTGTGACGTTTGGCACACCCAAAGCACTCCTACGGTATCCGGGCGTTGCACAATCTCATGGTCTAAGGAAATGATACTTGACATTAGAAAAGCTTTAGCATACGAACTACACGATCTTTGTGCTAGGCTTAGGATTGGGTCTTGTCCATCACATCATTCTCCTAATGATGTGATCCCGTTATCAACGACATCCAATGTCCATGGTCAGGAAACTGTAACCATCTATTGATCAACGAGCTAGTCAACTAGAGGCTTACTAGGGACATGGTGTTGTCTATGTATCCACACATGTATCTGAGTTTCCTATCAATACAATTCTAGCATGGATAATAAACGATTATCATGAACAATGAAATATAATATAATAATAACTAATTTATTATTGCCTCTAGGGCATATTTCCAACACCGTGTTCCGAGGCCATATCTGTTATATGCTAGGATCGTCAAGTTTAACCTGAGTATTCCGCGTGTGCAACTGTTTTGCACCCGTTGTATTTGAACGTAGAGATCATCACGTGGTGTCTCAGCACGAAGAACTTTCGCAACGGTGCATACTCAGGGAGAACACTTATACCTTGATAATTTAGTGAGGGATCATCTTATAATGCTATCGTCAATCAAAGCAAGATAAGATGCATAATAGATAAACATCACATGCAATCAATATAAGTGATATGATATGGCCATCATCATTTTGTGCTTGTGATCTCCATCTCCAAAGCATCGTCATAATCACGATCGTCACCGGTGCGACACCTTGATCTCCATCGTAGCATCGTTGTCTTCTCGCCAATCTTATGCTTCCACGACTATCGCTACCGCTTAGTGATAAAGTAAAGCATTACAGGCCGATTGCATTGCATACAATAAAGCGACAACCATATGGCTCCCGCCAGTTGCCGATAACTCAGTTACAAAACATGATCATCTCATAGAATAAAATTTAGCATCATGTCTTGACCATATCACATCACAACATGCCCTGCAAAAACAAGTTAGACGTCCTCTACTTTGTTGTTGCAAATTTTATGTGGCTGCTACGGGCTAAGCAAGAACCGTTCTTACCTATGCATCAAAACCACAACGATAGTTTGTCAAGTTGTTGCTGTTTTAACCTTCGCAAGGACCGGGCGTAGCCACACTCGGTTCAACTAAAGTTGGAGAAACTAACACCCGCCAGCCACATGTGTGCAAAGCACGTCGGTAGGACCAGTCTCGCGTAAGCGTACGCGTAATGTCGGTCCGGGCCTCTTCATCCAACAATACCGCCGAACCAAAGTATGACATGCTGGTAAGCAGTATGACTTATATTGCCCACAACTCACTTGTGTTCTACTCGTGCATATGACATCTACACATAAAACCAGGCTCGGATGCCACTGTTGGGGAACGTAGTAATTTCAAAAAAATTCCTACGGACACGCAAGATCATGGTGATGCAGAGCAACGAGAGGGGAGAGTGTTGTCCACGTACCCTCATAGACCAAAAGCGGAAGCGTTAGCACAACATGGTTGATGTAGTCGTAAGTCTTCACGATCCGACCGATCAAGTACCGAACGTACGACACCTCCGAGTTCAGCACACGTTCAACCTGATGACGTGCCTCGAACTCCGATCTAGCCGAGTGTTGAGGGAGAGTTTCGTCAGCACGATGGTGTGGTGATGATGATGATGTTCTACCGACGCAGGGCTTCGCCTAAGCACCGCTACAGTATTATCGAGGTGGACTATGGTGGAGGGGGGCACGGCACATGGCTAAAAGATCAAACGATCAATTGTTGTGTCTATGGGGTTCCCCCTGCCCCCGTATATAAAGGAGCAAGGGGGGGGGGTGCGGCCGTCCTCGAGAGGGGCACGCCAGGAGGAGTCCTACTCCTACCGGAAGTAGCACTCCCCCCTTTCCTTGTTGGACTATGAGAGAGAGGGGAAAGAGTTGGAGGAGAAGAAGGAAGGGGGGGCGCCGCCCCCCTCTTCTTGTCCTATTCGGACTAGGGGGGAGGGGGCGCGGCCCATGCCCTGGCCGCCTCTCCTCTCTTTCCACCAAGGCCCACTAAGGCCCATTAAGTCCCCGGGGGGTTCCGGTAACCTCCCGGTACTCCAGTAAAATCCCGATTTCACCCGGAACAGTTCCGATATCCAAACATAGGCTTCCAATATATCAATCTTCATGTATCGACCATTTCGAGACTCCTCGTCATGTTCGTGATCACATCCGGGACTCCAAACAACCTTCGGTACATCAAAACATATAAACTCATAATATAACTGTCGTCGAAACGTTAAGCGTGCGGACCCTACGGGTTCGAGAACTATGTAGACATGACCGAGACACGTCTCTGGTCAATAACCAATAGCGGAACCTGGATGTTCATATTAGCTCCCACATATTCTACGAAGATCTTTATCGGTCAGACCGCATAACAACATACGTTGTTCCCTTTGTCATCGGTATGTTACTTGCCCGAGATTCGATCATCGGTATATGAATACCTAGTTCAATCTCGTTACCGGCAAGTCTCTTTACTCGTTTCGTAATACATCATCCCACAACTAACTCATTAGTTGCAATGCTTGCAAGGCTTAAGTGATGTGCATTACCGAGAGGGCCCAGAGATACCTCTCCGACAATCGGAGTGACAAATCCTAATCTCAAAATACGCCAACCCAACAAGTACATTCGGAGACACCTATAGAGCACCTTTATAATCACCCAGTTACGTTGTGATTTTTGGTAGCACACAAAGTGTTCCTCCGGTAAACGGGAGTTGCATAATCTCATAGTCATAGGAACATGTATAAGTCATGAAGAAAGCAATAGCAACATACTAAATGATCGGGTGCTAAGCTAACGGAATGGGTCAAGTCAATCACATCATTCTCCTAATGGTGTGATCCCGTTAATGAAATGACAACCCATGTCAATGGTTAGGAAACTTAACCATCTTTGATCAACGAGCTAGTCAAGTAGAGGCATACTAGTGACACTCTGTTTGTCTATGTATTCACACATGTATTATGTTTCCAGTTAATACAATTCTAGCATGAATAATAAACATTTATCATGATATAAGGAAATAAATAATAACTTTATTATTGCCTCTAGGGCATATTTCCTTCACTCCCCTCTCAGGCTCGGAAGAATTCAGCAGCGTCAGAAATGCTGTGCGGCAGATCGGCAAACGCCCCTGGAGAACTCCAAATACGGGTCATTAAGAGATATCTCTTCTCCATATACTTGCTTTGCATAATAAAAGCCTTACCCGCCGCGATCTTTTTGGCCTCCTGGATTTTTTGGAGGGCGCCTTGAGCTTTGGTCCGGGCCTCTTGTGCGCTCTGGCGGGCCTTCTCATGTTCGGACTCTTGGTCCGCATGTTGACGCTCCAAGGACTCGTATTTCTTCGAAGCATCCAGGAGCTCCTGCCGGACCTCCCTAACTCTAGCCTCATGTTTTTTCCGGACGGCTCATTCCTTCGCTGCCCTCTCCTCGGCCTTGGCCAACACTTCTTGAGGGTTTCAACCTCAGTTGCTGCTCCTACAAATATCACGGCACTACAATCAATATACATCGTTTATTGCTTCCGAACATATAGCAAGTCTCCACATACATTGCTTATCCTCGAGCTGCCTGTTCACAAGGCCGAGCTCTTCTTCAGCCCGGTCCAGACTCTGCTTTAGTCCGGAGACCTCAGCGGCATGAGAGGTGGTGGCCTGCAGTGACACCTATGTTCATAAGACATATTTAGTTAGTTTCCTGCGAAAATTACTTGATCCTCTGTCCGGCTTTTCTTTCTGAACACCGGACAGTGTCTCAGGGGCTACACCGTCTATTGGGACTTTCTCTTTTACGTCTCTTACGTCAAAACCTGCAACAGGCTGTTGCAGGCTTCGGTTAGTCCGCTCTTGACGGACTGAACCCTCTCAATCACTGTACCCATAAGGATACGGTGTTCATCCACAATGGAAGCGCCTCGTAGCACTTCCAACAGATTATCCGGTGCCTTTGGTTGGACAGAGGTCACCGGCAGGATAGGAACACCTCCTTCTCTCGAAGGAGGTTGCTCTCCAGATTCCGGAGCCGTATAGGTCTCCGGAACCGTATCCGGCTGGGGGCCAAACTAAACACGGCCACCATCGCCGGTCTCCATGGGGATCTGCTCCCCTAGGTGTTCGGCGACCGAGGTTTTTCCCTCCGTCGCCTCCCTGACGGCCTCCTGAACCTCCCCTTGGCTTGGGAAGGTCCTTCGAGATAGCACCTCAGCGTGGCCCTTGGCCTTGGGAGAGTGAGCGGCCGGCGGAGACTCGCTGGCCACCGCCTTCGAATCCAGTGAACCTCCTGATGAGGATTGCAGGGAGCTGTCATGGGCCGAACTGCAATAGCATGATTAAACATGTTAATACCATGAAGAGGAGAGGCTGGGTACATGGACGTATGTGGGCTTTTAGTACTTACGATGCGGCCAGGGGCTTGTTTTGGCGGCGTCGCTCCGGGCTGCTGTCAACGTCCCATGTGGAGTTATCCGCAAGGGGGGCCCTTCCCCCTCTTGGGCGCCTCCGCCTCAAGATTTGCGGAGGCAACCCTCTTCTTCCTCCCCCATCAGGGGGAGAGTTACTTTCTTCCTCCTCCTCGTCGTCGTCTTTGGCGGCAGAGGAGTGAGTCTTGTCTTCGGACGACACGTCCGAAGCTCCCTTGCGGCGGGGGCCATGCTATGTCTTGAGCTTGCGTTGGTTTTCCCCGAAGAGGAAGGGATGATGCAGCAGAGTAGCGTAAGTATTTCCCTCAGTTTTTGAGACCCAAGGTATCAATCCAGTAGGAGCCCACGCTCAAGTCCCTCGTACCTGCACAAAGCGATAGCTACTCGCAACCAACGCGATTAGGGGTTGTCAAGCCCTTCACGGCCACTTACGAGAGTGAGATCTGATAGATAGAATATTTTTGGTATTTTTGATATAAAGATGCAAAGTAACAAGTAAAGGCAAAGTAAATAGCAAAAAAATATAAAAGTTATGAAGATTGATATGATGAGAATAGATAGGTTTCACTAGTGGCCTCTCTCAAGAGCATAAGTATTCTACGGTGGGTGAACAAATTATTGTTGAGCAATTGATAGAATTGTGCATAATTATGAGAATATCTAGGCATGATCATGTATATAGGCATCACGTCCGTGACAAGTAGATCGAAACGATTCTGCATCTACTACTATTACTCCACTCATCGACCGCTATCCAGCATGCATCTAGAGTATTAAGTTAAAAACAGAGTAATGCCTTAAGCAAGATGACATAATATAGAGAGATAAATTCATGCAATATGAAATAAACCCCATCTTGTTATCCTTGATGGCAACGACACAATATGTGCCTTGCTGCCCCTTCTGTCATTGGGTAAGGACACCGCAAGATCGAACCCAAAGCTAAGCACTTCTCCCATGGCAAGAATTACCAATCTAGTTGGCCAAACCAAACGGATAATTCGAAGAGACTTGCAAAGATAACCAATCATGCATAAAAGAATTCAGAGAAGATTCAAATATTATTCATAGATAGACTTGATCATAAACCCACAATTCATCGGTCTCAACAAACACACCGCAAAAAGAAGATTACATCGAATAGATCTCCACAAGAGAGGGGGAGAACTTTGTATTGAGATTCAAAGAGAGAGAAGAAGCCATCTAGCTACTAACCATGGACCCGAAGGTCTGAGGTAAACTACTCACACTTCATCAGAGGGGCTATGATGATGTAGAAGCCCTCCGTGATGACGGCCTTCTTCCGGCGAAGCTCCGGAACAGGCCCCAAGATGGGATCTCGTGGATATAGAAAGTTGCGATGGTGGAATTAGGTTTTTGGCTCCTGTTCTGATCGTTTGGGGGTACGTGTGTATATATAGGAGGAAGGAGTACGTCGGTGGAGCACCGAGGGGCCCACGAGGCAGGGGGCGCCCCCTAAGGGGGGGGCCCACCCTCGTGACCTCCTCTTTGATCCCTTGCAATAGGGTCCAAGTCTCCTGGATCACGTTCGGTGAGAAAATCACGTTTCCGAAGATTTCATTCCATTTGGACTCTGTTTGATATTCCGTTTATCCGAAACACTGAAATAGGCAAAAAACATCAGTTCTGGGCTGGGCCTCCGGTTAATAGGTTAGTTCCAAAAATAATATAAAAGTGTAAAATAAATCCCAATATAGTCCAAAGCAGTAGATAATATAGCATGGATCAATCAAAAATTATAGATACGTTGGAGACGTATCAGACATCCCCAAGCTTAATTCCTGCTCGTGCTCGAGTAGGTAAATGATAAAAAGAGAATTTTTGATGTGGAGTGCTACTTGGCATAATTTCAATGCAAATCTTCTTAATTGTGGTATGAATATTCAGATTAGAAAGATTCAAGACAAAAGTTTATATTGACATAGAAAATAATAATACTTCAAGCATACTAACAAAGCAATTATGTCTTCTCAAAATAACATGGCCAAAGAAAGTTATCCCTACAAAATCATATAGTCTGGCTATGCTCCATCTTCCCCACACAAAATATTTAAATCATGCACAACCCCGATGACAAGCCAAACAATTGTTTCATACTCTAACTTTTTCAAAACTTTTTCAATCTTCACGCAATACATGAGCGTGAGCCATGGATATAGCACTATAGGTGGAATAGAATGGTGGTTGTGGAGAAGACAAAAAGGAGAAGATAGTCTCACATCAACTAGGTGTATCAACGGGCTATGGAGATGCCCATCAATAGATATCAATGTGAGTGAGTAGGGATTGCCATGCAACGGATGCACTAGAGCTATAAATGTATGAAAGCTCAACAAAAGAAACTAGTGGGTGTGCATCCAACTTGCTTGCTCATGAAGACCTAGGGCAATTTGAGGAAGCCCATCATTGGAATATACAAGCCAAGTTCTATAACGTAAAATTCCCACTAGTATATGAAAGTGACAATATATGAGACTCTCTATATGAAGAACATGGTGCTACTTTGAAGCACAATATATGAGACTTGCTATATCATGGTGCTACTTTGAAGCACAAGTGTGGAAAAAAGGATAGTAGCATTGCCCCTTTTTTATTTATTTATATTTTTTTGGGCCTTCTTTTTTTCTTTGGCCTTTATTTTTTTGGGACAATGCTCTATTGAATGATGATCATCACACTTCTATTTATTTACAACTCAATGATTACAAATCGATACTAAAACAAAGTATGACTCTAAATGAAAGACTCCGGCATGGAAATATGAAGAACTATGAACGGTGGCTTTGCCACAAATACTATGTCAACTACATGATCATGCTAAGCAATATGACAATGATGGATGTGTCATGATGAATTAGATGGTGGAAAGTTGCATGGAAATATATCTCGGAATGGCTATGGAAATGCCATAATAGGTAGGTATGGTGGCTGTTTTGAGGAAGGTATATGGTAGGTGTATGATACCGGCGAAAGGTGCGCAGTATTAGAGAGGCTAGCAAGGGTGGAAGGGTGGGAGTGCGTATAATCCATGGACTCAACATTAGTCATAAAGAACTCATATACTTATTGCAAAAATTTCGAAGTTATCAAAGCAAAGTATTACGCGCATGCTCCTAGGGGGATAGATTGGTAGGAAAAGACCATCGCTCGTCCCCGACCGCCACTCATAAGGAAGACAATCAATAAATAAATCATGCTCCGACTTCATCACATAACGGTTCACCATACGTGCATGCTACGGGAATCACAAACTTCAACACAAGTATTCTTTAAATTCACAACTACTCAACTAGCATGACTTTAATATTATCACCTCCATATCTCAAAACAATTATCATGCTTCAATCTTTTCTTAGTATTCAACACACTCAAAAGAAAGTTTCACAAATCTTGAATACCAAGCATATTATTATTAGGAAAGTTATCATGCTATTAAGAGACTCTCAAATTAATTTAAGTGAAGCATGAGATATCAATATTTTCTTTAAAACGAATTCACCACCGTGCTCTAAAAGATCTAAGTGAAGCACATAGAGCAAAATTATCTAGCTCAAAAGATATAAGTGAAGCACATAGAGTATTCTATCAAATTTTAATTCATGTATGGCTCTCTCAAAAGGTGTGTACAGCAAGGATGATTGTGGCATACTAACAAACAAATACACAAATAATACAAAACGCTCCAAGCAAAACACATATCATGTTGGTGAATAAAAATATAGCTCCAAGTAAATTACCGATGGAAGTGGACGAAAGAGGGGATGCCTTCCGGGGCATCCCCAAGCTTTGAATTTTTGGTGTCCTTGGATTATCTTGGGGGTGTCGTGGGCATCCCCAAGCTTAGGCTCTTGCCACTCCTTGTTCCATGATCCATCAAAAGAATTCACCCAAAACATGAAAACTTCACAACACAAAACTCAAAATAGAAAACTCGTGAGCTCCGTTAGCGAAAGAAAACAAAAGACCACTTCAAGGTACTGTAATGAACTCATTCTTTATTTGTATTGGTGTTAAACCTACTGTATTCCAACTTCTCTATGGATTATAAACTATTTTACTAGCCATAGATTCATCAAAATAAGCAAACAACACACGAAAAACAGAATCTGTCAAAAACAGAACGGTCTGTAGTAATCTGTAGCTAGAGAAAAATATGGAACCCCAAAAATTCTAAAATAAATTTCTGGACGTGAGGAATTTATCTATTAATCATCTGAAAAAATAATTAACTAAATATCGCTCTTAAAATAAAAATGACAGCAGTTCTCGTGAGCGCTAAAGTTTCTGTTTTTTACAGCAAGTTCAATAAGACTTTCCCCAAGTCTTCCCAACGGTTCTACTTGGCACAAACACTAATTAAACACAAAAAACATAAATAAAACAGAGGATAAATAATTTATTTATTAATAAACAGGAGCAAAAATCAAGGAACAAAAATAAAATTGGTTGCCTCCCAACAAGCGCTATCGTTTAATGCCCCTAGCTAGGCATAACGAGCAAGAATAGATCTACGTATTGCCATCTTTGGTAGGCAATCCATAAGTGGATCTCATGATAGTTTCATATGGTAATTTTATTTTATTTCTTGTAAAGTGTTCCATGCCCTTTTTAATGGAAATTGAAATCTAATATTCCCTTCCTTCATATCAATAATCGAACCAATCGTTCTCAGGAAAGGTCTACCAAGAATAATAGGGCAAGAAGGA
Organism: Triticum monococcum; assembly: GCA_034509565.1. Lineage (NCBI taxonomy): Eukaryota > Viridiplantae > Streptophyta > Magnoliopsida > Poales > Poaceae > Triticum > Triticum monococcum. Next base: position 354,147,239 of record CM067845.1, on the reverse strand, counting down.
TTGCAATCTATATCAAGAACAATGAAATCTACGGGCACATAATTCCTATTTGAAACAATAAGAACATCATTAATTCTTCCCATAGGTTTCTTAATAGTGGAATCCGCAATATGCAAGTTTAGAGAGCAATCATCAAAATTACGGAAATCTAGTAAATCACACAAAGTCTTGGGAATAGTAGAGACACTAGCACCCAAATCACACAAAGCATAAAACTCATGATCTTTAATTTTAATTTTAATAGTTGGTTCCCACTCATCAATTAGTTTTCTAGGGATAGAAACTTTCAACTCAAGTTTTTCTTCATAAGATTGCATCAAGGCATCAACAATATGTTCGGTGAAGGCTTTATTTCGACTATAAGCATGTGGAGAATTTAGCACGGATTGCAATAAGGAAATACAATCAATCAAAGAGCAATTTTCATAATTAAATTCCTTGAAATCCAATGTAGTGGGTTTAGCAACATCTAGATTTTTATTTCTTTCCATCCCACTTTCATCAATTTCATCATTAATATCTAAACACTCCGAATTTTTAGAACGCCTTCTAGGTAAAGGAAGATCATATTCAGTTTCATCAAGATTCATATTGCAAAATAAAGATTTAATAGGAGACACATCAATAACTTTTAGATCTTCATCTTTATTTTCATAAGAATTAGAAGAACACGCTTTAATAAAGGCATCTTTGGAAGCACGCATCCTAGCGGTTCTTTCTTTACACTCATCAATTGAAATTCTCATGGCTTTTAGAGACTCATTAATATCATGCTTAGGTGGAATAGATCTAAGTTTGAAAGCATCAACATCAAGAGCAATTCTATCAATGTTCCTAGCCAAATCATCAATCTTAAGCAATTTTTCTTCAATCATAGCATTAAAATTCTTTTGCGAAGAAATACATTCTTTAATATTAGATTCAAAATCAGAGGGCATCTTATTATAATTCCCATAAGAGTTGTTGTAGGATTTCCCATAATTATTAGAAGGATTACTAGGATATGGCCTAGGATTAAAATTCCTTCTATAAGCGTTGTTACCAAAATTATTCCTACCAACAAAATTCACATCCATAGATTCATTGTTATTTTCAATCAAAGTAGACAAAGGCATATCATTAGGATCAGAAGAAACACTCTTAGTAGCAAATAATTTCATAAGTTCATCCATCTTTCCACTCAACACATTAATTTCTTCTATCGCACGCACTTTTTTATTAGAAGTTCTTTCATTATGCCATTGAGAATAATTAACCATAATATTATCTAGGAGTTTAGTAGCATCTCCTAAAGTGATTTCCATAACAGTGCCTCCCGTTGCCGAATCTAAAAGGTTTCTAGAAGCAAAATTCAATTCGGCATAAAAAATTTGTATAATCATCCACAAATTCAAACCATGAGTAGGGCAATTACGTATCATTAATTTCATTCTCTCCCAAGCTTGTGCAACATGTTCATGATCAAGTTGTTTAAAGTTCATTATATCATTTCTAAGAGAGATGATCTCAGCGGGAGGAAAATACTTAGAGATAAAAGCATATTTGAATTTGTTCCATGAATCAATACTATTCTTAGGCAAAGATGAAAACCAAGCTTTAGCACGATCTCTAAGCAAAAAAGGAAATAGCTTCAATTTAACGACATCATTATTGACATCTTTTTTCTTTTGCATATCATATAAATCAACGAAGCTATTCAGATGAGTAGCGGCATCTTCACTAGGAAGGCCGGCGAATTGATCTTTCATACCAAGATTCAACAAAGCAGTATTAATTTCACAAGATTCAGCATCGGTAAGAGGAGCAATCGGAGTGCTAAGGAAATCATTATTATTGGTATTGGTGAAGTCACACAATTTGGTAGTATCTTGAGCCATCGCGACAAACAAGCAATCTAACACATGAGCAAACCAGAAGCAAGGGGACAAAAAGAGGCAAACAGAGAGGGAGGATAGAGAGAGAGGGCAAATAAAATGGCAAGGGTGAATTGGGGGAGAGGTAAATGAGAGGCAAATGGCAAATAATGTAATGCGAGATATAGGGGTTGTGATGGGTACTTGGTATATTGACTTTTTGCGTAGACTCCCCGGCAACGGCGCCAGAAATCCTTCTTGCTACGTCTTGAGCTTGCGTTGGTTTTCCCTGAAGAGGAAGGGATGATGCAGCAGAGTAGCATAAGTATTTCCCTCAGTTTTTGAGAACCAAGGTATCAATCCAGTAGGAGCTCACACTCAAGTCCCTCGTACCTGCACAAAGCGATAGCTACTCGCAACCAACGCGATTAGGGGTTGTCAAGCCCTTCACGGTCACTTACGAGAGTGAGATCTGATTGATAGAATATTTTTGGTATTTTTGATATAAAGATGCAAAGTAAAAAGTAAAGGCAAAGTAAATAGCAAAAAAATATAAAAGTGATGAAGATTGATATGATGAGAATAGATAGGTTTCACTAGTGGCTTCTCTCAAGAGCATAAGTATTCTACGGTGGGTGAACAAATTACTGTTGAGCAATTGATAGAATTGTGCATAATTATGAGAATATCTAGGCATGATCATGTATATAGGCATCACATCCGTGACAAGTAGATCGAAACGATTCTGCATCTACTACTATTACTCCACTCATCGACCGCTATCCAACATGCATCTAGAGTATTAAGTTAAAAACAGAGTAACGCCTTAAGCAAGATGACATGATGTAGAGAGATAAATTCATGCAATATGAAATAAACCCCATCTTGTTATCCTCGATGGCAACGACACAATACGTGCCTTGCTGCCCCTTCTGTCACTGGGTAAGGACACCGCAAGATCGAACCCAAAGCTAAGCACTTCTCCCATGGCAAGAACTACCAATCTAGTTGGCCAAACCAAACGGATAATTCGAAGAGACTTGCAAAGATAACCAATCATGCATAAAAGAATTCAGAGAAGATTCAAATATTATTCATAGATAGACTTGATCATAAACCCACAATTCATCGGTCTCAACAGACACACCACAAAAAGAAGATTACATCGAATAGATCTCCACAAGAGAGGGGGAGAACTTTGTATTGAGATTCAAAGAGAGAGAAGAAGACATCTAGCTACTAACCATGGACCCGAAGGTCTGAGGTAAACTACTCACACTTCATCGGAGGGCTATGATGATGTAGAAGCCCTCCGTGATGACGGCCTTCTTCCGGCGGAGCTTCGGAACAGGCCCCAAGATGGGATCTTGTGGATACAGAAAGTTGCGGCGGTGGAATTAGGTTTTTGGCTCCTGTTCTGATCATTTGGGGGTACGTGTGTATATATAGGAGGAAGGAGTACGTCGGTGGAGCACTGAGGGGCCCACGAGGCAGGGGGCGCACCCTAGGGGGGGCACCCCCACCCTTGTGACCTCCTCTTTGATCCCTTGCAGTAGGGTCCAAGTCTCCTGGATCACGTTTGGTGAGAAAATCACGTTTCCGAAGATTTTATTCCGTTTGGACTCTGTTTGATATTCCATTTATCTGAAACACTAAAATAGGCAAAAACAGCAATTCTGGGCTGGGCCTCCAATTAGTAGGTTAGTCCCAAAAATAATATAAAAGTGGAAAATAAAGCCCAATATAGTCCAAAACAGTAGATAATATAGCATGGAGCAATCAAAAATTATAGATACGTTGGAGACGTATCAGGCCACTCCGGACCCCCTTGGCCTTCTTCTTAGCCTTCTCCTCCAGTGCCTGATAGGGCGTCGGGACCAGCATCTTCGCCAGGAGCGGAATGACTGGTTCCTCAGGCAGCGGAGCCAAACATTGAATCCGCTCCGCTTTCTCTGTCCATACCTGAAAAAATAAAAATAGTAAAGTTTAAATATCCTCCTTGAACAAGCAAGTAGAAGATACGCCTTGAGACATGAAAGACTTACCTCACTGGCAGGATGGACAAGATCGTGCCCGTGGTCCGAGTCTATGGCCGGTGGCGTCTCATTGCCCTTAAAGAGCAACTTCCAGGCATCTTCGTGAGTGGTTCCGAAGAGCCTTTCCAAGGTTTGGTGCTTCTTTGGATTGAATTCCCATACAGGGCAAGTTCGGCTTTGGCATGGGAGGATCCGACGAACTAGCATCACCTGGATCACGTCGACGAGCTTGATGTTTTTATCCACCATGCTTTGGATGCGCGTCTGCAGCGCTATCAGTTCGTCCGAAGACCAATTTGGGCCCTTCTCTATCCAAGAGGTGAGCCACACTGGAGCTCTGGACTCGAGTTCGGGAGCCGTGGCCCAGGTGGCGTCACGGGGCTCTGTGATATAGAACCACAGTTTCTGCCACTCCTTGACGGTCTCCACAAAAGTACCTTTGGGCCACGTGACATTGGCAGCTTGCTCACCATGGCACCTCCGCACTCCGCGTGCTGGCCATCCACCACCTTTGGCTTCATGTTGAAGATCTTGAGCCACAGTCCGAAGTGGGGTTGGATGCGGAGGAAAGCCTCACACACGACAATGAATGCCGAGATGTTGAGGAAAGAGTTTGGGGCTAGATCATGGAAATCTAGCCCATAATAGAACATAAGTCCATGGATGAAAGGGTGGAGAGGAAACCCTAACCCGCAGACAAAGTGGGGGATGAACACCACCCTCTCGTTAGTCTTCGGGGTGGGGACGATTTGCCCCTTGGCTGGAAGCCGGTGGGCGATTTCTTTCGCTAGATACCCGGCCTCTCGAAGCTTGGTGATGTCCTTCTCCTTAACGAAGGAGGCCATCCACTTGCCTTGCCCTCCAGATCCGGAGATGGTTGAGTGCTTCCTTGAGGCGGAAAATATGAGGACTTGGGCACTGGAGCTTGAGAATGGAGGGCAGAGAAAGAGAGAAGGCGTGGGTGAAGAAAGGGAATCCTTATCTCCTTATAAAGACGGTGAATATCAAACGCCTCCCCACTCGCCATGAAACTCAACTATTCCTTAGGGGCCGTGCAGGCGGCACGGTTGGATTACCCATACCCATATTGATGAGGATCCCGCAATAAGGGGACACGATCTCTGCTTTGACAAGACATGCTAATAAAACCGCATCTCGAAAAACGAAGCGGCAGGCCGAAAAACGGTTCGAAATAATAATCGGGCAGGGACGTGATATCACGTTACAAAAAGTTGTCAGCGGATTTGACTCGTGAAATATTATACTCTCTGCGGTTGTGTGTGGTACTTGTGGTACAGATCCGGATACATTCTTTGCGTCCGAAGACTATTTTGGAGAAGGGAACCCGCCTTGCAATGCCGAAGACAATCTGCGCGCTGGACACCTCGTCATTGAAGCCTAGTTCAGGGTCTACTGAGGGAGTCCTGGACTAAGGGGTCCCCGGGCGTCCGGCCTGTTAGCCATGGGCCGGACTGATGGGCTGTGAAGATACAAAGACCGGAGACTCTATCCACGTCTGGATGGGACTCTCCTTGGCGTGGAAGGCAAGCTTGGCGACCAAATATGAAGATTCCTTTCACTGTAACCAACTTTATGTAACCCTAGATCCCTCCCATGTCTATATAAACCAGAGGGCTAGATCCTTAGAGAAGAACAAGACAATCATAATCAAATAGGCTAGACTTCTAGGGTTTTAGCCATTACGATCTCGTGGTAGATCAACTCTTGTAACCCCTATACTCATCAATATTAATCTAGCATGACATAGGGTTTTACCTCCATCGAGAGGGCCCGAACCTGGGTAAACATTGTGTTCCCTCTCTCTTGTTACCATCAACCTCAGACGCACAATTTGGGACCCCCTACCCGAGATCCACCGGTTCTGACACCGACAAGGGGCACCCCAAAGGCACAACATGCAATCTCTTAGCCGTGTGCGGTGCCCCCTCCACAGTTCAACACCTCGGTCATATCGTCGTAGTGCTTAGGTGAACCCCCGCGCCGGTAACTTCATCATCTCCGTCGCCGCGTTTTCGTGCTGACGAAACTCTCCCTCGTCCTCAACTGGATCAAAGAGCTTGAGGGACGTCATCGTGCTGAACGTGTGCTGAACACGGAGGTGCCATACGTTCGGTACTTGGATCGGTTGGATCGTGAAGATGTTTGACTACATCAACCGCGTTACTAAACACTTCCGCTTTCGGTCTACGAGGGTACGTGGAGACCCTCTCCCATGTCATTGATATTCATCTCCTAGTTAGATCTTGCATGATCGTAGGAAAGTTTTTGAATTATTACGTTCACCAACATGACTCCCCATGATCGAGGTGACCTACACAAAATAAATCTCTCATAATGAAAAAAATATGTGCACAAAATAAAAAATATATGAAGTGTAATTATTAAAAGTAGAAGTGACAGATATCTCACCTATGATGTAAGTACCTCCCTATAGACGATGTTCCTCGTGTAATTACCAACAGGACAGTTGGAGCTCTTGTTTCTGCTGTAATTTGAGCTATTCCTTCCACTATCGTCTGAGATCTTTTTCTTATTGTTGGAGCTCTTGTTTTTGTTGTAATTGGAGCTATTCCTTCTGCTATCGTCTGAGACATTCCTGTAGCCGGGGAGGTAAGGATCTTGATGTTCTTTCTAGCAGTGGATCTAGATAGGGCGACATACAACTGCCCATGAGAGTACACTGGCTCAGCCAAGTATATACCCGTGTTCGGAATAGTCTACCCCTGTGCCTTGTTAACCATCATGGCAAAGTTGAGCCTAATAGGAAACTGCTTCCTCTTGAACTGGAAAGGAAAATCTCATCATCACTAGGACAAAAGGGGATCCTTGGCAAGAAGATCCTCTTGCCAGCATGTTGCCCTAGCACAATTTCTGCATCGATGACATTCCTCTAGAATCCTCGAACCACCAGCCTCATGCCATTGCAAAGTCCATTCACAGGGTCAATATTTCTGAGCAATATAATAGGGCAGTTTATCTTGAGCTTCAACACATGTGGAGGCAGCCTATTAGGGGTCAAAGTGTTAAGGAACTCAGATGGATAATAGTTATGAGGGTCATCTACTGCTGAATCAAAGCTATGATACACCATCTCATCTCCGTGCAATCGGTTGATCATCTTTATATTTATCCTATCCACACAATCATTTCACATCGATAAGATTGCTCTAGAGGTGATGTAGTTTGGATTAGACATATTAGCACCAAGATTGGGAAAAACATTATCTATCAGTGTATCAAGATCAGTGCCCTTCCCAGTACAGGGCACACATATCTCATCCGAAAGGCGGACACAACCATCATTATTGGTCTCCTCCTTGCCATCACTAATGCTCAACTAGTATTCGGCAAACCACGGGTCGCTATGTGCCCTCATATTGCATACCAGCTTTAGGTGATGCATGCAATCCCAAATATAAGACCTACGTAGTGAAGAATAAATTATCTGAGCCCTTGACCCCTTACGAACAACAGGGAGGACTTTCCTGAAATGTCCACCGAACACAACTGTCTTTCCACCGAATGGTCAGTCTGGTCGGCTCATTATATCACGCATACTATTGTCTAGCGCCTCCACCGCCTGGCTCTTTGTCATCGAAGCCTCATCCCATATAATGAGCGAAGCTGACTATAAGAGCTTGGCAGTTCCACTCCGTTTCGTGAAGCTACAAAACCCACCATCGTCAATGCTCAGTGGTATCTTGAACCATGAATGAGCCGTTCTCCCTCTGGGCATTATGGTAGCCGCAACGCCGGACATAGCAGTTGCTACTGCAATCTTTTTATGTCCAAGGACTTTTGCAAGAAGTTCCCTATATAGATAAGTCTTCCCGGTGCCTCCAAGCCCATCCACAAAGAATATGCCACTCTCATCACTATCAACAATAGACATAATTTCATCATAGGCTTTTCTTTGATACAAATTAAGTGAGTCTGATAGATTTGTGTCCTCAACATTAAGCTCAATGGTGGATTCCTCGAAGATCTCCCTTGGCACGCCGGAGGCGGTGTCATATTCTTCATTGATACCAGGAAGATGGAATGACTCTATGTCCTTGCCTAGCATATTCCCGATATCTATCAGAACCATTTGCTCAACTACAACTTTGGATGGATTGTTGTGGCGATAGTCTTCTGACATTGCCTCTAGGTGCTTCTCCCAAAGTCCACGCACATTACTTGGCTCACAGAATACCAATATTGTTGCAAATAGCCTTCGTAGAGATGATGGCATCTCGTAAAACGTAGATTCGGTAAGGTACTCATCAAGTGTGTTGTCTCCTTCGATCAATCCCCTTCTCTCTGCAGCTTCACGAAATGTTGGTAGGATCTCACCATTAATTGTCCTTAGGTCCTCATAGGATGTGGCGCCAGTGACATGGTTTAAGAGGACCCATAGGTAATAGCATTCACCCTCCGCAGGATGAGCTGTCACAGTTCTTCCAACTTGTCCACCTATATCTCGTTGCCTTCTTCTCTAGTATTTTTTTCTTACTTGTTTGCCAGGTATACCACTCGGGGAAGTCCCTATACAAGATAGACCGAGCCTCCTCATGTAACCTATTTGCCTCAAAGTACTCTATAAGCATTGACTTCTGAGAACCTTCCCGGTTAACCACTCGTTCGATATCTTGGCCCTTTTTGAATGACACCATGTGCATGTTGGGCAGATGGAGTTGCAACTGCATCACAGGTGGTGAGTTCTTACTCAATTCAAAGCCATATATCCTCCATAAGGCTTCCGGAGGAGTCACCCACCTAGCATACCTATACTGTTTGATCTCATCTATACCTCCATTTTTATTAGCCTTGTCAGACTCACTCAGAGAAATAGATGCCAGATCATGGCCCTTGTATATGTACCTGAACAGGCATTTAATAGCCTTCATGCTTCCACATGCCTCAAAATTTATGTGACAATTGAAGTAACACAAGAGGTGCGGGTTGTATGGGACGACCCACCTATTATCCAGCCATTCCTTTCGGACCATTGCTTTACAACCATCTTCACGTCGTCTGTATAACGGGTAGGAATCCTTGCCTTACAACGTAGCCATGTTGAAAGGTCGGGGATAATGATTCTTGCAAGAAGGACAACCCTTTGTGCATGGGCAGTCACGATTCAAAGCACCACAAGGTCCATGCATCATATGCTTCACGACCATCTTGTACAGTTCTGGGTACTTCTTCTTGTTTGGGAGCTCGGCTGAGATAAGACGGTCATATTGCTCGGGGCATGTGAGCTTGTACCACCCCTCCATAATGAGAAGGAAGTGGGCATGAGGCAAACCCCTCTTCTGGAATTCCACCACATAAACATAAGCCCTCACCTTGCCCAGGATGTCCTTCTGAAGCAACTTATTCTTGAGTCCTCCAGCTTCGCCCTGAAAACACGACAACGAGATCTGGACAATCCTGAGGTGTCTGGCAGGGGTAGAGTTCCTTCCTAATCTCATCCCAGTTTGGGTTGCATGTCATTATGAGGAAGACGTCCGGCTTGCCATACTTTCGAACTAAGGCCATGGCATCCATGTAGCGACGCCTCTTGTCCCGTGGACCACCGATAAAAGATGTAGATAACACTTTTACAATAACATCTTCCCTACCCTCACCAACATGTAAGCTGTCAACCAAGCCCTGATATAGGTCCGCCCTTATCGTATCCTGATGGCCCCATATATAGTCCAACCAGGAGTTCTCTATCTTGATGTATGTGTCGACCGCAAACTGTTGGAAAAGACGCTTACCATAGAGGATCGGGTTGAATATCCCGAGACACATCTGGAATTTATAGCAGTAGTAGTCCCGCACAGACACACATAGTCTTCCTTCGGAACCTGCATAGAAAATTGAAAATCTATGGTGTTGTAAACTGGAGAGTATATTGCAAACTATGGACTGCGCATGTCAGAACTAATTGCAACACTAACCTGCATTATCATCCTCCTCATCATCATCTTTATCACCTGGATCAGAGGACTCATCACTATGACCATGAGCTAGATGGGCTGCACGAGCTGCCATCACAGTTTCATAGGACACACCTTCCTTCGGGATATCAGCATGCCACCCAAGTTCACCTCTAGGGAAGAATAGAGGGTACGACAACGCATCATAGCATCCATGATAGGACTTGATGCCATATATATCTTTATTCTTCCCATGCAGGATGACACTACTACCGAACTGTCTTCGACATTCATTGCCCTCCACCCACACAACTGCTACTTCTGAAGTGGTCGACGCATTATATCTTCTCTGATCCATCCTTTGGTCAAGGTTAAGTGTTATGTGATAGTCATCCACATCATCAACATGCCCCATACTACGGAGGTGTTCAGAGTATGGGTTGCCACGAAGTATGTCCACCAGTTGTGTGATTACTTCTTTGTCTTCCTGGCACTGCTCTTTGCAACAACTATGATACCTATGCTCTAAACTGGGATCATCATCATAGAAGTAGAGCTCCAGGTGACTATGATCCAAACCATCTTGTTTGCCAAATGACCGTATGTTGTGGTACATTTAGCCATGGGCACGGAATGTGTAGATAGGATGCTTTAATGTGTTAGTGGTATCACTATCAAGGTGACAATATAATGAGGTGAATGAGAAATGGCTATTGAAAAACCTGATGTTGTCACGAAAATGCGCACCATTAGGGTCATCACTCATCTATAGCTTCATGAGCTCGGGTGGCGTATCCAGGTTGGCTAGTTTGATCTTCCCCTTACGACAGGCAAACCCATGGTCTCACGCTCAAACTTCTTTGCATAGTAGTGCTTGTAGTATTCCACTGGCTTCAACTTATGTGTGTCTATTGGGATGTTGCTATACACCATGTCATAGGGATTTGGAACACTTGCAACTGAAGCAAACTCGTCGTCAGACTCGTCCATTTCGACATCCTCGTCGGTGTCATCCTCTGAAATGATAGTGAATAATATGAGTACTAAAATCATGCACATGATGTACACGCTACAACGTGGAACATGATGAAAGTACCAATCCTAGCGAACATGTAGCCTTCCTCATCTTTTGAGTCATCCTCCAAGATGACACCCTCTTCACCACCTATTGTATATAGTCATATATGAGCCCCATGCCTCAAATAGGTTGTAACATCCCAAATTTTCAATTTGGAATGTTATACATAGATCATCATGCATATCATATTTTCTTGCATTTTGCCGATCCTAGAAATTTCATGCAACTCAAGGACCTTCGGAGAGAGTTGGAGGTTTCGTCTTTTTCATATTTGAGTCTTCTCAAATTTTCGAAAAAAGAGGATCATTGGTTTTGTCGGAGTTTCATTTGCCTTTTATTTGGATAGGGAAAAATGCGCGTTTTCAAAAATTGCATTTTAGGCCCGGAGAAAAGTTCATTTTGTTCGACTCATTTTTAGGAGTCGGGGAAAATTTACTTTATTAGTTTTGGAGTTCGTTTAGATCTCTTTCTGTTTTTTTTCGGCGCGCGAAACCGTTTAAAAAAAGGAAAATCCCGAGCGCCTGGGCCAAAGGCCCAGCAAGCCAGCCGGCCGGCCAGGCCAAGGCCAGCGCCGCGTGCGCGCACCAGGGAGCTGCCGCCGCCGCCCCTTGTTGGATTCCTAGTAGGACTTTTGTCCTACTTCGTTTTTTTTCTAGATCTTTCCTTCCCTCTTTTCTTTCCTATTCCTAGTCTAATTCTTGTCCCCTACCCCAAGTAAAACCCTCTCCTCCCCAATATAAATACCCAAGAACCCCCCTCTAAATCATCAAACCAAAGCCCCAAGCCTCCACCGCGCCCACACCCCGCGCCCCTCACCCGCGCCGCGCCGCCCCTTGTGCCCCGTGCCGCCGCCGCACCTTGCCACCGCCGCCGCCGCCCCACGCCCACGCCGCGGAGCCCCTTGCCGGAGACCTCGCCGGAGGTAGCCCCGCGCCACATCTCTTCTTTTCATTGGATCGTTTTCTTCTAATCGTTCTGATTCTTCTTTTCCGATTCGTTTTTCTCTCCGGTTCTTCGCGAAACCGTTCCGGTTTTCTAGATCGGTTTTACGATCGGTTTTCTTCTCCGAAACCCTAGATCGGATTCGTTTTCTTTTCCGATTTAGTTGCCCGAGACCGTTCACCGGACCGTTCGTCCTAACGAACGTGATCACCGGATTTCTTCTAGGTTAACGAACGTCCGTTCGTTCAACCGTTCTTCTTTTTCCTTTTGTCGGATTTATTCCGCGATCGCGATCTCAGATCCGATCTTCTTTCTAGTCTATCTTCTCGCTCGTTTATCAGAATCAGGTGATTCAAGCGCCTGGAGTTTTGTTTTGAAACCGCCGTTCCGACTAATCAACTTTAACTAAGTTTTTGCTACGGTAAAAATTTGACCTAGTTTCAACTTGCTAGAACCGAGTTGTTTTCCGCCGTTTGTTTTCAGTTTCTTTGTTCGGTTCTTTCTTTCTTTGCAACCGGAGTTCTTAAGTTGAACTATCTGGTTCGTTCTTTTGTTCGAGTTTTACCTGTGCATTAGATGAGTACATATTGTATGCTTGTTGTTTGTTTGCGATAGATTACCCCGATTGCGCCGCCTGTTACTTCTAATCTCTAGGACTCGCGGATCATCAGCAAGGCAAGTAACACTTTGGTCATACCTTCTCTACAACCCAGTTTTATTGCATTAGATCCATCCTCACACATTGCATGATTAGGATCTAATTAAATTGTGGGATGGGAAGTAGATGAGGTAGTACCTATTACCTGTTTACTATGAAACCTTTGGAAGTTACTTCTACGTTTGCTTATTATGCCAAGCTATGCTAGTAGACGTGGATTGGGTGAGTGATATCCATGACAGATGTGAGATTGATAATTTTAATGGTTTATCTAAGGTGGCAACTTAAACACACATCTGGGTGGATTGAGGCACCTGATGTCTATCAGGACTTGCCTGTTTTTTTATGGACCGCCACCCAGGCTCAAAGGGATCTTCATGCCAAATACTTACGTGTGCAGCCACAAGCCATTATGGGCTCTGGCATAGTTGACTAAGTCATGCAAACTCTTATAGGGGTAGACTAGCAGATGTAGGGGATATAGGTGCTACGGTCTACTCCATCGTAAGGTGCTAGCGCTTCTGAAAGACTATGTCTCGGTCATCCGTTTCTCAAACACCAGTAGTGCGAGAAAACCAACGGAGGCGATCGAGTCTTGTGGGAAAAAGTGCGCAAACCTCTGCAGAGTGTAACAAACTAATCATGATTAGCCGTGTCCCCGGTTATGGACAATCTTGAGTATCTAGTACTTGAATATCATGTGAATCTCATCATGTTACTTCTAATTAATGTTGTTGGGTTATTAATGATTACTTTTAATTGGGATTGTGTAACATCCCAAATTTTCAATTTGGGATGTTATACATAGATCATCATGCATATCATATTTTTCTTGCATTTTGCCGATCCTAGAAATTTCACGCAACTCAAGGACCCTCGGAGAGAGTTGGATATTTCGTCTTTTTCATATTTGAGTCTTCTCAAATTTTGAAGAAAGGATCATTGGTTTTATCGGAGTTTCATTTGCCTTTTATTTGGATAGGAAAAAATTTGCGTTTTCAAAAAATTTGCATTTTAGGCCTGGAGAAAAGTTCATTTTGTTCGACTCATTTTTAGGAGTCGGGGAAAATTTACTTTATTAGTTTTGAAGTTCGATTAGATCTCTTTCTGTTTTTTCCTCGAGCGCGGAACCGTTTAAAAAAAACAGATCCAGCGACTTGGGCCAAAGGCCCAAGCCACCGAGCCAGCCGGCCAGAGGCCAAGGCCCCCCGCGCGCGCCAGGCGCCAGGAGGAGCCGCCGCCGCTGGGAGTCCTTGTTGGACTCCAGTTGTTCGTTTTTTAGATCTCTTTCCCTCTTTTCTTTCCTAGTCCTAGTCTAATTCCTTGACCCCTACCCCAAGTTTTCTCCCCCCTCCTCAATATAAATACTCCCACACCCCCCCTCTAAACCCATCAAACCCAAAGCCCAAGCACCACCGCGCCTCACACCCACCCGCGCCGCGCCTAGTGCCCCGCCGCCGCGCCCTGCATCACCTGCGCGCTGCCCAAAGCCGCCGCCCGCGCCGCCCATCACCCGCGCCGCCGCCGCACCTTGCCGCCGCCCCACGCCCACGCCGCCAGAGCCCCTTGCCGGAGACTTCACCGGAGGTAGCCCGCGTTACATCTATTCTTTTCATCGGATCGTTTTCTTCTAATCGTTCCGGTTCTTTTTCTCCGATTCGTTTTTCTTCGCGAAACCATTCCGGTTTTCTAGATCGATTTTACGATCGGTTTTCTTCTCCGAAACCCTAGATCGGATTCGTTTTCTTTTCTGATTTAGTTGCCCGAGATCGTTCGCCGGACCGTTCGTCCTAACGAACGTGATCACCGGATTCTTCTAGGTTAACGAACGTCCGTTCGTTCAACCGTTCTTCTTTTCTTCTCGTCGGATTTATTCCGCGATCACGATCTCAGATCCGATCTTCGTTCTAGTTTATCTTCTCGCTCGTTTATCGGAATCAGGTGATTGAAGCGCCTGGAGTTTTCGTTTCGAAACCGCCATTACGACTAATCAACTTTAACTAAGTTTTTGCTGTGGTAAAATTTGACCTAGTTTCAACTTGCTAGAACCGAGTTGTTTTCCGCCGTTTGTTTTCGGTTTCTTTGTTCGGTTCTTTTTTTTCTCTTTGCAACCGGAGTTCTTAAGTAGAACTATCTGGTTTGATCTTTTGTTTGAGTTTTACCTGTGCATTAGATGAGTACTTATTGTATGCTTGTTGTTTGTTTGCGATAGATTACCCGGATTGCGCCGCCTGTTACTTCGAATCTTTAGGACTCGCGGATCATCAGCAAGGCAAGTAACACTTTGATCATACCTTTTCTACAACCCAGTTTTATTGCATTAGATCCATCCTCACACATTGCATGATTAGGATCTAATTAAATTGTGGGATGGGAAGTAGATGAGGTAGTACCTATTACCTGTTACTATGAAACCTTTGGGAGTTACTTCTACGTTTGCTTATTATGCCATGCTATGCTAGTAGACGTGGATTGGGTGAGTGATATCCATGACAGATGTGAGATTGATAATTTTAATGGTTTATCTAAGGTGGCAACTTAAACACACATATGGGTGGATTGAGGCACCTGATGTCTATCAGGACTTGCCTGTTTTTATTTTGGACCGCCACCCAGGCTCAAAGGGATCATAAGATCTTTCATGCTAAATACTTACGTGTGCAGCCACAAGCCATTATGGGCTCTGGCATAGTTGACTAAGTCGTGCGAACTCTTACAGGGTAGACTAGCAGATGTAGGGGAAAGTAGGTGTACCGGTCTATCCATCGTAAGGTGCTAGCGCTTCTGAAAGACTGTGTCTCGGTCATCCGTTTCTCAAACACCAGTAGTGCGAGAAAACCAACGGAGGCGATTGAGTCTTGTGGGGAAAAGTGCGCAAACCTCTGCAGAGTGTAATAAACTAATCATGATTAGCCGTGTCCCTGGTTATGGACAATCTTGAGTATCTAGTACTTGAATATCATGTGAATCTCATCATGTTACTTCTAATTAATATTGTTGGGTTTTAATTGTTCACTTTTTAATTGGGATTGAGAATGCTGTCAACCATTCTCAATGTTTAACAACCACCCTGATAGTTAAATAAATTTATTCCTTTGCAGTAGGGAAAAATTGGCTTTACGCAAAACAGTAACCATAGAGCTTTCCACCAGCCAAATATGCATATAGTATAGCTATTTCATTCCATTATTCTCTATGTGTTATCTTGCCAGCATATTCCATGTGCTGACCCATTTCGGGCTGCAACGTTAATGTTGCAGACTTTTCAGACGACGACTGAGGTGTTTTTAGGTCGTGGTTCTATACTCAGTGATGCCGTTGGAGTTGATGGACCCATTTACCTTCCAAGTCTTCCACTGTTATCGTTATTAGATGGCCTTAAGCCATATTTATGTAATAAGTTCTCTTCGGAGACATCGATGTAATAAGTGTGTGATTGCCACTCTGCTATAAATCCTTCGAAGTACTGTGTGGTGTCAGCATTACTGATCCAGGGATGACACCGGAGCACAAAGATCAAACTGTTTGAGGTTTGGTCGCTACAGAGATGGTATCAGAGCACACGCTGACTGTAGGACACGACCACTAAGTTAAAGCCATAGATCACTATTCTCTCCTCATTTTCTAACTCCTCATCTTTTCTACTCTTTAGGATGAAGGACGCGAAGATTAAGTACGCTCAACCGGATGAAGGCACACCTTTTGGATTTCACTTGAAGGAAGTCACCAAGTACCTAAACATTGGATTACCAAGTTTCACGGGAACCTTCAACGCCACTTTGCCTGAAGAGGAGCGCTGGAAGATTCAAGCTCATGTTCCAGGAAGGACATTCGCGCCAATCACGAAGCCCATAGATAGTGTTTTCAACGCACCAACTTGGAGTCTAGGAAGGAGCATGGCAGCACATATCACCATAGGACGCATTGGAGAAGTTTATCAAGAAGACCTCAAGGACACTATCTACCAGATTTGCGGACGCCGAGATGAACAATGGGAGTTACTCAGCACCAAGAAGGATAAATCCATTGCAGCTTTTATCTAGGAGTTAAACCAGCACATTCGACGCCACGAGAACCAGATGTGCAATGATATGATGGAGTTGAAGAATGCGAAGACAAGGATCATCGAGCTAGAAGGAGAACTGAAGGCTACACGCAAGGACTACATGGACGAGATCGTAGCTCTAGCAAGACACAACGTCGATCTTAAGCAAGAGATTAAAGAACTCAAGAGGAAGTTAGCATCCAGGGAGGAAGACGATTTCGTCGCATGCCCGGATAACTACATCATCATCGATGACACGATTCGGATCCAAGTGAACCCGACTTTGACGACGAAGCTGGAGCGGACATCATGGAGTCTTCCGTCGGTTCAAATTTCTAGATGACCACCAAATATTAGTAGTATTTTTCCCCATGTAACACTATAGTTCGAGCACTTTTGCGATAGTTAGATCGATTGTATGCCCTTGTTTGATTGAATGAAGTGATTTTGTGTGAATTTGCTCGTGTGCATTGGGGTAGTGTTTTTCTCTTTAGATCTCATTCTATTCTTATTTCTCTTCTTTTCTAAAACCCTCAGATGCCTCCGAGACGTGACCCCGGGTTACCATTAAGGATTGGTAACTATGTTTTTCCCTCAGACCTAATAGTATTGGAATCTCAAGGATTGGATGTGATATTAGGCATGGATTGGTTGTCGATGTATGGAGGAAACATCGATTGTGCTAGTAAGACAATTTTGCTTACAACGCCGGAAGGAAGAAGGATCAAGTATGTATCTCGGCATGTGCCCAATAGGACACAGGTAAATTGCCTGACAGGAGTCGTGCAGGAGGAAGTACCTGTGGTAAAGGATTTTCCTGATGTATTTCCGAAAGAGTTGCCAGGCATGCCACCGGATAGAGACATTGAGTTTTTGATTGAGTTATTGCCAGGTACAGGCCCGATATCAAAGAGACCATACCGGATGCCAGCAAAGGATTTGGTAGAAATTAAGAATCAGATTAAGGAGTTGTTGGAGAAAGGTTACATTCGCCCAAGTTCTTCGCCTTGGGGATCACCCGTACTTCTAGTGGAGAAGAAGGATGGATCATTAAGGATGGTTGTTGATTACCGTGGATTGAACGAAGTAACCATCAATAACAAGTACCCACTGCCAATGATTAATGATCTGTTTGATCGTTTGCAAGGAGCTAAAGTGTTTTCCAAGATCGATTTGCGATCAGGGTACCACCAGTCGAAGATTCGAGAGCAGGACATACCTAAGACAGCATTCACCACAAGATATGGACTGTATGAGTATACCGTTATGCCATTTGGATTGACTAACGTGCCTGCCTATTTTATGAACATGATGAACAAAGTGTTTATGGAGTTTTTGGATAAGTTCGTCGTAGTGTTCATTGATGATATCCTGGTTTATTCGAAGAATGAAGAAGAGCATGAGGAACATTTGCGTTTGGTTTTGGAGAAGCTAAGGGAACATCAGTTATATGCCAAATTTAGCAAATGTGAGTTTTGGTTGAAGGAAGTAGGATTCCTCGGACACGTTATATCCGGAGAAGGGATAGCAGTTGACCCCATAAAGGTTGAGACTGTAACCAAATGGGAAGCACCAACAACAGTTGGAGAGATCTGGAGTTTTCTTGGACTCCCAGGATACTACCAGAGATTCATTGAGAATTTTTCAAAGATTGCAAAGCCTATGACGGAGTTGTTGAAGAAGGATACCAAGTTCAATTGGACTGAGGAGTGTGAGGCTAGTTTCCAGGAGTTGAAGAAACGATTGGTTACCTCACCAGTGTTGATTTTGCCAGGTCAGACCAAGGATTATGAGGTGTATTGCGACGCTTCACATCGAGGACTTGGAGCAGTGCTTATGCAAGAAGGAAGAGTTGTTTCGTATGCTTCACGACAACTGAAACCTCATGAGTTGAATTACGCCACCCATGATTTGGAGTTAGCAGTCGTAGTGCATGCATTGAAGACATGGAGACATTTCCTTATTGGAAATCATTGCAAGGTGTACACGGATCACAAGAGTTTGAAGTACATTTTCACGCAGAAGGAGTTGAATCTCAGACAAAGGAGATGGTTGGAGCTCATCAAGGATTACGATATGAGATTACATTACCATCCCGGTAAAGCTAATGTAGTAGCTGACGCATTGAGCCGTAAGAGCCATGTCAATACGATAATGACGGGAAGTATACCCAAGGAGTTAGCAGAAAACCTTCGTGAACTAAGTTTAGAGATAGTTCTGAAAGGCTATGTAGCAGCATTGGAGATTCAGTCGACATTGATGGATAAAATCAGAGAGGCTCAGAAATTTGACAAGGAGGTTGCTGCTATAAAGGAGAAACTAAGCAAAGGAAAAGCAAAGGGATTTCGTGAGGATGAGCATGATACCCTATGGTTTGAGGACCGTGTTTATGTGCCAAATGACCCGGAGATCAGGAAGTTGATTTTGCAAGAGGCACATGCTTCACCCTATTCGATTCACCCAGGAAATACCAAGATGTATTTGGATTTGAAGGAGACATTCTGGTGGACCGGAATGAAGAAGGATATTGCCGCTTATGTAGCAGTTTGTGATGTATGCCATAGAGTAAAGGCAGAGCATCAGAAGCCAGCCGGATTGTTGCAGCCATTGTCGATACCCGAATGGAAGTGGGATAAGATAGGCATGGATTTTATCACAGGACTACCCAGGACGAAAGCAGGATATGACTCGATATGGGTAGTAGTTGATCGTTTGACAAAGGTAGCACATTTCATTCCAGTTAAGACCACTTACACCAGTGCTAAGTTGGCAAAGATATACATGACTAGGATCATTTGTTTGCGTGGAGTTCCAAGGAGTATTGTATCAGACAGAGGAACCCAATTTACCTCAAAGTTTTGGAATCATTTGCATGAAACTTTGGGAACCAGGCTAGAGTTCAGCACCGCTTTTCATCCGCAGACAGATGGACAGACTGAGAGAGTCAATCAGATTTTGGAGGATATGCTGAGAGCTTGTGCACTAGATTATGGATCTAGTTGGGACGATAATTTGCCGTATGCGGAGATTTCGTATAACAACAGTTACCAAACCAGTTTGAAGATGGCACCTTTCAAAGCTTTGTACGGAAGGAGGTGCAGACACCGTTGTCATGGGACGAAGTTGGAGACCGCCAATTCTTTGGACCAGATTTGATTAAGGAGTCTGAACGGAAAGTTAAGTTAATTCACGATAGGCTCAAGGTAGCCCAGTCCAGGCAGAAGAGCTACGCAGATTCTAAACGCAAGGAGACAGTTTATGAAAACCGGAGACGGGGTGTATCTCCGAGTATCCCCACTTAGAGGAGTTATGCGCTTTGGAGTTAAGGGAAAATTAGCATCGTGTTTCGTTGGACCTTATAAGATCTTGCAACGTATGGGAGAAGTTGCGTACAAGTTGGAATTACCAGAGGGACTGTCAGGAGTTCATGACGTATTCCATGTTTCTCAGCTGAAGAAATGTCACGCCGAGATGGCGGAGGTACCGTTAAGAGATACAGTGCCGCTAGAAGCAATTCAGTTGAAGGACGACTTAACGTATGAAGAGAAACCAGTCAAGATTCTCGAGTTTGCCAGCAGAGTTACCCGCAGTAAGGTTATCAAGTTTTGCAAAGTTTAGTGGAACCACCACTCAGAGGATGAAGCCACCTGGGAGAGAGAAGAAGATTTGCTCAAGGACCACCCTCACCTATTTTCTAGCCAACCCGAATCTCGAGGGCGAGATTCATTTTAAGGGGGGTTGGTTTGTAACATCCCAAATTTTCAATTTGGAATGTTATACATAGATCATCATGCATATCATATTTTTGTTGCATTTTGCCGATCCTAGAAATTTCACGCAACTCAAGGACCCTCGGAGAGAGTTGGATATTTCGTCTTTTTCACATTTGAGTCTTCTCAAATTTTGAAGAAAGGATCATTGGTTTTATCGGAGTTTCATTTGCCTTTTATTTGGATAGGGAAAAATGCGCGTTTTCAAAAAATTTGCATTTTAGGCCCGGAGAAAAGTTCATTTTGTTCGACTCATTTTTAGGAGTCGGGGAAAATTTACTTTATTAGTTTTGGAGTTCGATTAGATCTCTTTTTGTTTTTTTTCCGAGCGCGGAACGGTTTAAAAAAAACAGATCCAGCGACTTGGGCCAAAGGCCCAAGCCACCGAGCCAGCCGGCCAGAGGCCAAGGCCCCGCGCACGCGCCAGGCGCCAGGAGGAGCCGCCGCCGGTGGGAGTCCTTGTTGGACTCCACTTGTTCGTTTTTTTAGATCTCTTTCCCGTCTTTTCTTTCCTAGTCCTAGTCTAATTCCTTGACCCCTACCCCAAGTTTTCTCCCCCTCCTCAATATAAATACTCCCACACCCCCCCTCTAAACCCATCAAACCCAAAGCCCAAGCACCACCGCGCCTCACACCCACCCGCGCCGCGCCTAGTGCCCCGCCGCCGCGCCCTGCATCACCCGCGTGCCGCCCGCGCCGCCGCACGCGCCGCCCATCACCCGCGCCGCCGCCGCACCTTGCCGCCGCCCCACGCCCACGCCGCTGGAGCCCCTCGCCGGAGACTTCACCGGAGGTAGCCCGCGCTACATCTATTCTTTTCATCGGATCATTTTCTTCTAATCGTTCCGATTCTTTTTCTCCGATTCGTTTTTCTTCGCGAAACCGTTCCGGTTTTCTAGATCGATTTTACGATCGGTTTTGTTCTCCGAAACCCTAGATCGGATTCGTTTTCTTTTCCGATTTAGTTGCCCGAGATCATTCGCCGGACCGTTCGTCCTAACGAACATGATCACCGGATTCTTCTAGGTTAACGAACGTCCGTCCGTTCAACCGTTCTTCTTTTCTTCTCGTCGGATTTATTCCGCGATCGCGATCTCAGATCCGAACTTCGTTCTAGTTTATCTTCTCGCTCGTTTATCGGAATCAGGTGATTCAAGCGCCTGGAGTTTCGTTTTGAAACCGCCGTTCCGACTAATCAACTTTAACTAAGTTTTTGCTATGGTAAAATTTGACCTAGTTTCAACTTGCTAGAACCGAGTTGGTTTCCGCCGTTTGTTTTCGGTTTCTTTGTTCGGTTCTTTTTTTCTCTTTGCAACCAGAGTTCTTAAGTTGAACTATCTGGTTCGATCTTTTGTTCGAGTTTTACCTATGCATTAGATGAGTACTTATTGTATGCTTGTTGTTTGTCTGCGATAGATTACCCGGATTGCACCGCCTGTTACTTCGAATCTTTAGGACTCGCGGATCATCAGCAAGGCAAGTAACACTTTGATCATACCTTTTCTACAACCCAGTTTTATTGCATTAGATCCATCCTCACACATTGCATGATTAGGATCTAATTAAATTGTGGGATGGGAAGTAGATGAGGTAGTACCTATTACCTGTTACTATGAAACCTTTGGGAGTTACTTCTACATTTGCTTATTATGCCATGCTATGCTAGTAGACGTGGATTGGGTGAGTGATATCCATGACAGATGTGAGATTGATAATTTTAATGGTTTATCTAAGGTGGCAACTTAAACACACATCTGGGTGGATTGAGGCACCTGATGTCTAACATGACTTGCCTGTTTTTATTTTGGACCGTCACCCAGGCTCAAAGGGATCATAAGATCTTTCATGCTAAATACTTGTGTGTGCAGCCACAAGCCATTATGGGCTCTGGCATAGTTGACTAAGTCGTGCGAACTCTTACAGGGTAGACTAGCAGATGTAGGGGAGAGTAGGTGTACCGGTCTATCCATCGTAAGGTGCTAGCACTTCTGAAAGACTGTGTCTCGGTCATCCGTTTCTCAAACACCAGTAGTGCGAGAAAACCAACGGAGGCGATCGAGTCTTGTGGGGAAAAGTGCGCAAACCTCTGCAGAGTGTAATAAACTAATCATGATTAGCCGTGTCCCCGGTTATGGACAATCTTGAGTATCTAGTACTTGAATATCATGTGAATCTCATCATGTTACTTCTAATTAATATTGTTGGGTTTTAATTGTTCAGTTTTTAATTGGGATTGAGAATGCTGTCAACCATTCTCAATGTTTAACAACCACCATGATAGTTAAATAAATTTATTCCTTTGCAGTAGAGAAAAATTGGCTTTACGCAAAACAGTAACCATAGAGCTTTCCACCAGCCAAATATGCATATAGTATAGCTGTTTCATTCCATTATTCTCTATGTGTTATCTTGCCAGCATATTCCATGTGCTGACTCGTTTCGGGCTGCAACGTTAATGTTGCAGACTTTTCAGACGATGACTGAGGTGTTTTTAGGTCGTGGTTCCATACTCAGTGATGCCGTTGGAGTTGATGGACCCATTTACCTTCCAAGTCTTCTGCTGTTATCGTTATTAGATGGCCTTAAGCCATATTTATGTAATAAGTTCTCTTCGGAGACATCGATGTAATAAGTGTGTGATTGCCACTCTGCTATAAATCCTTCGAAGTACTGTGTGGTGTCAGCATTACTGATCCAGGAATGACACCGGAGCACAGAGATCAAACTGTTTGAGGTTTGGTCGCTACAGATTGAGAATGCTGTCAACCATTCTCAATGTTTAACAACCACCATGATAGTTAAATAAATTTATTCCTTTGCAGTAGGGAAAAATTGGCTTTATGCAAAAATGTAACCATAGAGCTTTCCACCAGCCAAATATGCATATAGTATAGCTGTTTCATTCCATTACTCTCTATGTGTTACCTTGCGAGCATATTCCATGTGCTGACCCGTTTTGGGCTGCAACGTTAATGTTGCAGACTTTTCAGACGACGATTAAGTTGCTTTTAGGTCGTGGTTCTATACTCAGTGATGCCGTTGGAGTTGATGGACCCATTTACCTTCCAAGTCTTCCGCTGTTATCGACATTAGATGGCCTTAAGCCATATTTATGTAATAAGTTCTCTTTTGAGACATCCGATGCAATAAGTGTGTGATTGCTACTCTGCTATAAATCCTCCGAGTACTGTGTGGTGTCAGCATTACTGATCCAGGGATGACACCGGAGCACAGAGATCAGACTGTTTGAGGTCTGGTCGCTACATAGGTTGTGCAATGTTTTTTTCTAAAATTTAAAAAACTGGCCGTCATCATTGCCTTGTGAGTGTGTTGGGTATTTTTGGGCAGTCTCACGCGTTGGAGATGTGTTTTCTATGAAGATACAACATAAAAGTGTGCTCATTAAAACTATCAATGAATTCCATTACAGAATTATAATAATGAAGGAAGAACATTACCATTATTAATGATGGTTGATTGGGTTTGGTGTTCTGAACCATTTACGCCTTCCATATTCATTGATGAGCTTTCATCCATCGATGTAGTCTCCTTATTCTTAATACTTTCATAGAATGCTTTGTTTCGACAACACATCAATGCATGTCGTTCTCCATGTGTTATACGTTTTCTCCGTGATATTTCATCCATATCATGGGTCTCCCCATCCGACATCCGCTCCGAAGCAGACTGAATATAGATAGGGGTTCCCATGACTTCAGGAATAGACCAATCACATGTGGGTATGGAGCCATTAGGAACAATGTGAGGGATATACAATGGGTTCTCCATGGCTATGGAATCCTTGCTCAGAGTATTGCGCACTTACGCACGCAATGCCATCTTTGTGTGCTTTTGCTTGGGAGTCATATTAGCATAGCGTGCCCTATCCTTCGAACGTATTGATTCAAGTTTCTCTAAGGAAATCACATGATAACACTAAAGTAAGAGTTGTGGTTGACATGGAAATATGATGATCAACATGTGTTAAATGATATTAGTAACAAATTTGACCAGTGTTAGGCAACTTTTACCTAACGATGATTTCCTTGCTTCACGCTGTCTTTTTAGAAGTTCATCTTTTTTCTTGCTATCCATCATTGCATATCGTTCCCTATCCCATAGCCTCTTCCGCTCTTTGGAATCTTCGGGTTGTGTTTGAATCATTGATGATGTGGGCCCATCATTACTACAATTATTGTTGGCAATAACATCTAGAAATGGAAAAATTCACATATTTAGTACAATACCGAATGAATTATTAACAAAATTGCTTCCATTTTAAGCACTAATTAGTCGCCTTCATACCGGTCATGAGGTTTTCCTGCCCATGGGATGACAAATCAATTGATCCTCTTTGGTATGTGTCATTTCTATTTAACCACTCATTATCTTTATCAGGAACCACATTTTCCTTGTTCCATGCAATTTCCCCTTGTTAAACAAATTATCAGATGGTTTAGCTAAAGTGGAGAACCAACAAATGATATAATTGTGAATAATAAGCCACCTCTCGATGTTGAAGCACACCTTGACCAATTGTCGTTATCTGCACTTGGGAGACCATAGATGGAGTTGCTCCCACTTTCGCCTCTTCGCAACTAACTAATGGTCGAGCTCTTTTTTGATGATTGGCTTCACGGCGCTTCCTTAGTAATTCATATTCTTTCTATTTATCCATTTGTGCATATCGCTCCCTAGCATGTTGCCTCTTGCGTTCTTTCATATCTGTAGGTTGCCCTCCATTACTAATGTCGACAACACCTAAAAATCACACAATTTAGCTAGTTGTTGTGCATCAGATGGTACATTTACACATAATCCAATGAATATTACTTGCGTTGACGTTGTTGGACAGGTCTTTCAAGGGAGTGCGTTCACTGGAACATTTGGGAGACTTCATCTACAAAGAAAGTAAATGAGAAAGGTAATCAAATATTTCTAGTACATTTTAGAAAATTCATGACAATATCTTCGCGGTGGCGTGAACCCATTAGTGATCTTCACAATCCATTGTTGGTGGAAGTCTGGGGTATGTATGGACAAGGTAGATTATTCATAGGATTTTAGGCCAACGGTCTCTTGTGCAGCTATGTTCTGCGTAGTCTGAGATGCCCCTAACTGTTTAACTAATGTGCAAATAAATCATCTATTCCGGACATTACAAGTCTGGCATACCCCTAACTGTTTAAATGATGAACATGACATAGTTCACTGCCTAATTTTGCATAGCCAGGAAAACAAATATTGTTAATGAAATCTCACCATTAGATTTGCTAATTTATAGCATGCTCTCATCTAGCAATTTCTGGGATGTGCTATGTACTTCTGAACAATTAATTTTCTGAAGCACATTTTCTAGCAAGAAGAGCATGCATGCAATTCTGTACATGCGAGAAAACAAATAAACAGATACTTCCGAAGGATACTACGATGAATTAGCAACATATGAGCGTCTCTCAAGTCTCACCACAAATGGTAGATTTTAGCTCATAATCAACTTCTGGCTCATGCAACAGCAGTTCAAGCACAAAGATTTCTAGTTTTTTACAGTAACAAAACACAGGCGAGGAGCTATGGTAAAACTCCAGTATATACAACTCATGTGAACAATATCTTCAGTATTAGCACAAAACTTATGGTCATCTAAGGTTCCTAGATGTATATAGAACCAAAACACCAGCAACACTGTTTACAGAATCTACTATTAGAAGTATGAACCGACAACTTTCACTGTAATAGGAAGAGGGAAAGTTTAAATAGCTTTCACTGTAATAGGAAGAGGGAAAGTTTAAATAGCTTTCACTGTACTACGTCCGCGCATCCATTTATACATTTTGCCAGCTTGTTAAACGGGACAGATAGAGCAAAAAGGGAATGGGACAGTTCCCTACTCAAATTCCAAGAAAGGCAAGGATGCTATCAAACGTGTATTGGACATCATATATGGATCGTGAGACCAATAAATCCAATAAGTGGTGCATGCTTACCAATGAAATTGCTAGCCACTGCATTTGGCAATTTATTGTATATTTCTTATTCACATAGATCAGTAGTAAATTACACAGGTTCATGGATCCCTTAACCCAGGGGCACTGTGCACTCAACATGAAAACACTAGTTGGTAAGAGATTGCCAAAATTAACAAAAGGTTGATGGATGGATTTCTGAAGATTTATTCGTGATGCGAGATCCGAGAATAGAAAACTACAAGAAATAAGAATAACATGATGCAAGCAGGCACACGTGATTTATGGAGATGTGCTGAATAAATAGGCAATTATTCGATTAACATAATCCACGAGTAAATCACTAACATGGCATTGAAAAAAAATAATTGCATACTGATATTCAATCATGCAAGCACATACAATGCTAATTGCAGACAGATCTACATAACGCTAGCATGGCTAAAACAGAAAACAGAAGGAGCAGGATAAACGAGTTATACCCTCCAGTAGGCCATGCAGACGCCGCCGCGGCGATGGTGGCAGCAGAGGTGTCCTTGGTGGCCTTCTTGTCGGCCTCGAGATTCTCGGCGGCGCCACGTTTGGTGTCGGTGGACATGGTGATGATGAGGGCGACGCAGACGTAGAGGAAATAGACGAACAACAAGCAGTCATGTAGTCACTTCCCAAAAACCTATTCATCTCTCTCTCGTACAGGAACCGGAGGGACGGGGTTTCAGAGACCTGCTCTCTTGTCGACCGTGTACGCGACGGACGGGATGTAATCACCGGCAGTAGCAGCAGCATCAAAGGAATGAGGGTGGGCGTGTGCATGAGCGGATGTGATCTGTTCGTGGCGGTTAGGGTTGGGAGACACCGCACACTTATATAGGCGCAACCGCGTAGAGAGACGTGGGGTCGACCCACGTTCGAGTCTGTGACAGCCCACGATCCGACGTCTCAGATCATGGCCTAGCTGTTAGAAACTCTCCGTTAGTGACTGGCAAAAATAAGCGCGTACGTGTGAGCTCGGCTCGGCTCAATCCCGCAACCCGCATCGCGTCGTGACGAGGCGAGGCAAGGCGAGGCGTGGCGTGGCGTGGTGTGGCGAGGCGGGCAGCGTAGGAGGAGCGCGCGAGGGCCTCTTCTATTCCCAAGCTCCAGTAACATGTGGAAGATAATCCCTTATAAAGAGGTCCAACTCCTTGTCCACTAGCGGGGTGGGACTAAAATTCCCACTACACCTAGTGCCAATAAACCCACATGGGCCCTTAGAGATTTTTAGAAATTGCTAGATGGGCCTAAAGCCCATCCTATATTTCAGCAATCCCCGACCAGATCTCGAGGGCCCATTATATCCTCTGTTCCAATTGCTATTTTGATATACCAGTGTTTCAGTGAAGACCTGTTAAAGTTGAACTTCACCTAGAGCAAGCAGCTACACTCCTTCGCAACTAAACAATGGACTAAGCCTTGAATTGTCAGTTTGGCGTAAAGAAGCTTCACCACATGTCTTACCAGTACTAGGCTGCCGAAGGCTGACCCCTCGGGTGGGGCATATAAGTCACACTCCTGGCCTATTCATGAGCTTACTAGAGATCACCCCAATCTCATAGACTATGACCAGCAATCGGGCTCACATAGGTATGTTCCTCCAAAGAGCGCTCTGTAGGATAGCATCTTGCTTGCATAAGCTTCAGAACACATTAAGACGATAGTCATCCTACCATACAGTATTGAAAGTATTGCATCTCCAATGGAGTGGGTTAGTATAGTTACTCTCCTCAGTTCACCACTGGCTTGTTTTCCTAGGTCCTACTGAAGGAAATATGCCCTAGAGGCAATAATAAAGATATTATTTATTTCCTTACATCATGATAAATGTTTATTATTCATGCTAGAATTGTATTAACCGGAAACATAATACATGTGTGAATACATAGACCAACAGAGTGTCACTAGTATGCCTCTACTTGACTAGCTCGTTAATCAAAGATGGTTATGTTTCCTAACCATGAACAAGGAGTTGTTATTTGATTAACGAGGTCACATCATTAGTAGAATGATCTGATTGACATGACCCATTCCATTAGCATAGCACCCGATCGTTTAGTATGTTGCTATTGCTTTCTTCATGACTTATACATGTTCCTATAACTATGAGATTATGCAACTCCCGTTTACCGGAGGAACACTTTGGGTACTACCAAACGTCACAACGTAACTGGGTGATTATAAAGGAGTACTACAGGTGTCTCCAATGGTAGATGTTGGGTTGGCGTATTTCGAGATTAGGGTTTGTCACTCCGATTGTCGGAGAGGTATCTCTGGGCCCTCTCGGTAATGCACATCACATAAGCCTTGCAAGCACTGCAACTAATAAGTTAGTTGTGAGATGATGTATTACGAAACGAGTAAAGAGACTTGCCGGTAATGAGATTGAACTAGGTATTGGATACCGACGATCGAATCTCGGGCAAGTAACATACCGATGACAAAGGGAACAACGTATGTTGTTATGCGGTCTGACCGATAAAGATCTTCGTAGAATATGTAGGAGCCAATATGGGCATCCAGGTCCCGCTATTGGTTATTGACCGGAGACGTGTCTCGGTCATGTCTACATTGCTCTCGAACCGTAGGGTCCGCACGCTTAACGTTACGATGACAGTTATTATGAGTTTATGCATTTTGATGTACCGAAGGTTGTTCGGAGTCCCGGATGAGATCACGGACATGACGAGGAGTCTCGAAATGGTCGAGACGTAAAGATTCATATATTGGAAGCCTATGTTTGGGCACCGGAAGTGTTCCGGGTGAAATCGGGATTTTACCGGATTACCGGGAGTGTTACCGGAACCCCCCGGGAGGCAAATGGGCCTATTGGGCCTTAGTGGAAAAGAGAGAAGGGGCAGCCCACATGCTAGTCGGCCGAACCACCCTTCCCTAGTCCTATTAGGACTAGGAGAAGGGGCCGGCCCCCCTCTCTTCTCTTTCTCCCGAAGAGTCCTATTAGGAATAGGATTTGAGGGAAGGATTCCTACTCCCGGTAGGAGTGGGACTCCTCCCTGCGCCTCCCTCCTAGCCGGCCGACCCCCTTGCCCCTGGCCTTTATATACGGGGGCAGGGGGCACCCCATAGACACACAACTTGATCCTTGAGATCGTTCCTTAGCCGTGTGCGGTGCCCCCTGCCACCAAATTCCACCTCGATCGTACCGTTGTAGTGCTTAGGCGAAGCCCTGCGTCGGTAGTACATCAAGATCGTCACCACGCCGTCATGCTGACGGAACTCTTCCTCGACGCTTTGCTGGATCGGAGCCCGAGGAACGTCATTGAGCTGAACGTGTGCTAAGAACTCGGAGGTGCCGGAGTAACGGTGCTTGGATCGGTCGGATCGGGAAGAAGACGTACGACTACTTCCTCTACATTGTGTGATCGCTTCCGCAGTCGGTCTGCGTTGGTACGTAGACAACACTCTCCCCTCTCGTTGCTGTGCATCACCATGATCTTGCGTGTGCGTAGGAAATTTTTTGAAATTACTGCGTTCCCCAACAGTGGCATCCGAGCCTAGGTTTTATGGTTTGATGTTATATGCACGAGTAGAACACAAGTGAGTTGTGGGCGATACAAGTCATACTGCCTACCAGCATGTCATACTTTGGTTCGGCGGTATTGTTGGTTGAGACGATCCGGCCCAACCTTACGCGTACTCTTACGCGAGACCGGTTCCCTCGACGTGCTTTGCACATAGATGGCTTGCGGAAGACTGTCTCTCCAACTTTAGTTGAACCAAGTGTGACTACGCCCGGTCCTTGAGAAGGTTAAAACGGAGTCTATTTGACGAACTATCGTTGTGGTTTTGATGCGTAGGTGAGATGAGTTCTTACTTGAGCCCGTAGCAGCCACGTAAAACTTGCAACAACAAAGTAGAGGACGTCTAACTTGTTTTTGCAGGGTATGTTGTGATGTGATATGGTCAAGGCATGATGCTGATTTTATTGTATGAGATGATCATGTTTTGTAACTAAGTTATCGGCAACTGGCAGGAGCCATATGGTTGTCGCTTTATTGTATGCAATGCAATCGCGATGTAATGCTTTACTAGATTACTAAACGGTAGTAATAGTCGTGGAAGCATAAGATTGGCGAGACGACAACGATGCTACGATGGAGATCAAGGTGTCGCGCCGGTGACGATGGTGATCATGACGGTGCTTCGGAGATGGAGATCACAAGCACAAGATGATGATGGCCATATCATATCACTTATATTGATTGCATGTGATGTTTATCCTTTTATGCATCTTATCTTGCTTTGATTGACGGTAGCATTATAAGATGATCTCTCACTAAATTATCAAGAAGTGTTCTCCCTGAGTATGCACCGTTGCCAAAGTTCATCGTGCCCAGACACCACGTGATGATCGGGTGTGATAAGCTCTACGTCCATCTACAACGGGTGCAAGCCAGTTTTGCACACGCAGAATACTCAGGTTATACTTGACGAGCCTAGCATATGCAGATATGGCCTCGGAACACAGAGACCGAAAGGTCGAGCGTGAATCATATAGTAGATATGATCAACATGACGATGTTCACCATTGAAAACTACTCCATCTCACGTGATGATCGGTTATGGTTTAGTTGATTTGGATCACGTGATCACTTAGAGGATTAGAGGGATGTCTATCTAAGTGGGAGTTCCTAAGTAATTTGATTAACTGAACTTAAACTTATCATGAACTTAGTACCTGATAGTATCTTGCTTGTTTATGTTGCTTGTAGATAGATGGCTCGTGCTATTGTTCCGTTGAATTTTAATGCGTTCCTTGAGAAAGCAAAGTTGAAAGATGATGGTAGCAATTACACGGACTGGGTCCGTAACCTGAGGATTATCCTCATTGCTGCACAGAAGAATTACGTCCTGGAAGCACCGCTGGGTGACAGGCCTGCTGCTGGAGCAACTCCAGATGTTATGAACGTCTGGCAGAGCAAAGCTGATGACTACTCGATAGTTCAGTGTGCCATGCTTTACGGCTTAGAATCGGGACTTCAACGACGTTTTGAACGTCATGGAGCATATGAGATGTTCCAGGAGTTGAAGTTAATATTTCAAGCAAATGCCCGAATTGAGAGATATGAAGTCTCCAATAAGTTCTATAGCTGTAAGATGGAGGAGAACGGTTCTGTCAGTGAGCATATACTCAAAATGTCTGGGTATAATAATCACTTGATTCAGATGGGAGTTAATCTTCCAGATGATTGCGTCATTGACAGAATTCTCCAATCACTGCCACCAAGCTACAAGAGCTTCGTGATGAACTATAATATGCAAGGGATGAACAAGACTATTCCCGAGCTCTTCGCAATGCTAAAAGCTGCGGAGGTAGAAATCAAGAAGGAGCATCAAGTGTTGATGGTTAGCAAAACCACTAGTTTCAAGAAAAAGGGCAAAGGGAAGAAGAAGGGAAACTTCAAGAAGAACAGCAAGCAAGTTGCTGCTCAGGAGAAGAAACCCAAGTCTGGACCTAAGCCTGAAACTGAGTGCTTCTACTGCAAGCAGACTGGTCACTGGAAGCGGAACTGCCCCAAGTATTTGGCGGATAAGAAGGATGGCAAAGTGAGCAAAGGTATATGTGATATACATGTTATTGATGTGTACCTTACTAGAGCACGCAGTAGCACCTGGGTATTTGATACTGGTTCTGTTGCTAATATTTGCAACTCGAAACAGGGACTACGGAATAAGCGGACACTAGCAAAGGACGAGGTGACGATGCGCGTGGGAAACGGTTCCAAAGTCGATGTGATCGCGGTCGGCACGCTACCTCTACATCTACCTTCGGGATTAATATTAGACCTAAATAATTGTTATTTGGTGCCAGCGTTAAGCATGAACATTATATCTGGATCTTGTTTAATGCGAGACGGTTATTCATTTAAATCAGAGAATAATGGTTGTTCTATTTATATGAATAATATCTTTTATGGTCATGCACCTTTGAAGAGTGGTCTATTCTTGTTGAATCTCGAAGATAGTGATACACATATTCATAATGTAGAAGCCAAAAGATGCAAAGTTAATAATGATAGTGCAACTTATTTGTGGCACTGCCGTTTAGGTCATATCGGTGTAAAGCGCATGAAGAAACTCCATACTGATGGGCTTTTGGAATCACTTGATTATGAATCACTTGGTACTTGCGAACCGTGCCTCATAGGCAAGATGACTAAAACACCGTTCTCCGGTACTATGGAGAGAGCAACAGATTTGTTGGAAATCATACATACCGATGTATGTGGTCCGATGAATATTGAGGCTCGTGGCGGATATCGTTATTTTCTCACCTTCACAGATGATTTAAGCAGATATGGGTATATCTACTTAATGAAACATAAGTCTGAAACATTTGAAAGGTTCAAAGAATTTCAGAGTGAAGTTGAAAATCATCGTAACAAGAAAATAAAGTTTCTACGATCTGATCGTGGAGGAGAATATTTGAGTTACGAGTTTGGTATACATTTGAAAAATTGTGGAATAGTTTCGCAACTCACGCCACCCGGAACACCACAGCGTAATGGTGTATCCGAACGTCGTAATCATACTTTACTAGATATGGTGCGATCTATGATGTCTCTTACTGATTTACCGCTATCATTTTGGGGTTATGCTTTAGAGACGGCCGCATTCACGTTAAATAGGGCACCATCAAAATCCGTTGAGACGACACCTTATGAACTATGGTTTGGCAAGAAACCAAAGTTGTCGTTTCTTA
Source organism: Triticum monococcum (assembly GCA_034509565.1). NCBI lineage: Eukaryota > Viridiplantae > Streptophyta > Magnoliopsida > Poales > Poaceae > Triticum > Triticum monococcum. Next base: position 354,114,204 of record CM067845.1, on the reverse strand, counting down.
AAGTTTGGGGCTGCGATGCTTATGTGAAAAAGCTTCAACCTGATAAGCTCGAACCCAAAGCGGAGAAATGTGTCTTCATAGGATACCCAAAGGAAACTGTTGGGTATACCTTCTATCACAGATCCGAAGGCAAGACATTCGTTGCTAAGAATGGATCATTTCTAGAGAAGGAGTTTCTCTCGAAAGAAGTGAGTGGGAGGAAAGTAGAACTTGACGAGGTAACTATACCTGCTCCCTTATTGGAAAATAGTACATCACAGAAAACTGTTTCTGCGACACCTATGCCAATCAGTGAGGAAGCTAATGATGATGATCATGAAGCTTCAGAACAAGATACTACTGAACCACGTAGATCAACCAGAGTGAGATCCACACCAGAGTGGTACGGTAATCCAGTTCTGGAAGTCATGATGCTAGATCATGATGAACCTACGAACTATGAAGAAGCGATGGTGAGCCCAGATTCCGAAAAGTGGCTTGAGGCCATGAAATCTGAGATGGGATCCATGTATGAGAACAAAGTATGGACTTTGGTTGACTTGCCCGATGATAGGCAAGCAATTGAAAATAAATGGATCTTCAAGAAAAAGACTGACGCTGACGGTAATGTTACTGTCTATAAAGCTCGACTTGTCGCAAAAGGTTTTCGACAAGTTCAAGGGGTTGACTACGATGAGACCTTCTCACCCGTAGCGATGCTTAAGTCCGTCAGAATTATGTTAGCAATTGCCGCATTTTATGATTTTGAAATATGGCAAATGGATGTCAAAACTGCATTCCTGAATGGATTTCTGGAAGAAGAGTTGTATATGGTACAACCAGAAGGTTTTGTCGATCCAAAAGGAGCTAACAAAGTATGCAAACTCCAGCGATCCATTTATGGACTGGTGCAAGCATCTCGGAGTTGGAATAAACGCTTTGATAGTGTGATCAAAGCATTTGGCTTTATACAGACTTTTGGAGAAGCCTGTATTTACAAGAAAGTGAGTGGGAGCTCTGTAGCATTTCTGATATTATATGTGGATGACATATTGCTAATTGGAAATGATATAGAATTTCTGGATAGCATAAAGGGATACTTGAATAAAAGTTTTTCGATGAAAGACCTCGGGGAAGCTGCATACATATTAGGCATAAAGATCTATAGAGATAGATCAAAACGCTTAATTGGACTTTCACAATGCACATACCTTGACAAAATTTTGAAGAAGTTCAAGATGGATCAAGCAAAGAAAGGGTTCTTGCCTGTGCTACAAGGTGTGAAATATGCCCTAGAGGCAATAATAAAGTTATTATTTATTTCCTTATATCATGATAAATGTTTATTATTCATGCTAGAATTGTATTAACCGGAAACATAATACATGTGTGAATACATAGACCAACAGAGTGTCACTAGTATGCCTCTACTAGACTAGCTCGTTAATCAAAGATGGTTATGTTTCCTAACCATGAACAAAGAGTTGTTATTTGATTAACGAGGTCACATCATTAGTTGAATGATCTGATTGACATGACCCATTCCATTAGCTTAGCACCCGATGGTTTAGTATGTTGCTATTGCTTTCTTCATGACTTATACATGTTCCTATAACTATGAGATTATGCAACTCCCGTTTACCGGAGGAACACTTTGGGTACTACCAAACGTCACAACGTAACTGGGTGATTATAAAGGAGTACTACAGGTGTCTCCAATGGTAGATGTTGGGTTGGCGTATTTCAAGATTAGGGTTTGTCACTCCGATTATCGGAGAGGTATCTCTGGGCCCTCTCGGTAATACACATCACATAAGCCTTGCAAGCATAATAACTAAGATGTTAGTTATGAGATGATGTATTACGGAACGAGTAAAGAGACTTGCCAGTAACGAGATTGAACTAGGTATTGGATACCGACGATCGAATCTCGGGCAAGTAACATACCGATGACAAAGGGAACAACGTATGTTGTTATGCGGTCTGACCGATAAAGATCTTCGTAGAATATGTAGGAGCCAATATGGGCATCCAGGTCCCGCTATTGGTTATTGACCGGAGACGTGTCTCAGTCATGTCTACATTGTTCTCGAACCGTAGGGTCCGCACGCTTAACATTACGATGACAGTTATTATGAGTTTATGCATTTTGATGTACCGAAGGTTGTTCGGAGTCCCGGATGAGATCACGGACATGACGAGGAGTCTCGAAATGGTCGAGACGTAAAGATTGATATATTGGAAGCCTATGTTTGGGCACCGGAAGCGTTCCGGGTGAAATCGGGATTTTACCGGATTACCGGGAGGGTTACCGGAACCCCCCGGGAGGCAAATGGGCCTATTGGGCCTTAGTGGAAAAGAGAGAAGAGGCAGCCCACAAGCCTAGCCGGCGCCCCCCCCCCCCTCCCCAAGTCCTAGTAGGACTAGGAGAGGTGGGCCGGCCACCTCTTTCTCCTTTCCCCCCAAGAGTCCTAGTTGGAATAGGATTGGAGGGGAGGAGTCCTACTCCCGGTGGGAGTAGGACTCCTCCCTGCGCCTCCCTCCTAGCCGGCCGAACCCCCTGCCCCTGGCCTTTATATACGGGGGCAGGGGGCACCCCAAGGCACACAAGTTGATCCTTGAGATCGTTCCTTAGCCGTGTGCGGTGCCCCCTGCCACCAAATTCCACCTCGATCATACCGTTATAGTGCTTAGGCGAAGCCCTGCGTCGGTAGTACATCAAGATCGTCACCACGCCGTCGTGCTGACGGAACTCTTCCTCGACGCTTTGCTGGATCGGAGCCCGAGGAACGTCATCGAACTGAACGTGTGCTAAGAACTCGGAGGTGCCGGAGTAACGGTGCTTGGATCGGTCGGATCGGGAAGAAGACGTACGACTACTTCCTCTACGTTGTGTCAACGCTTCCGTTGCGATCTACTAGGGTATGTAGATCAGACTCTCCCCCTCGTTGCTATGCATCACCATGATCTTGCGTGTGCGTAGGAAAATTTTGAAATTACTGCGTTCCCCAACAGTGGCATCCGAGCCTAGGTTTTTATGGTTTGATGTTATATGCACGAGTAGAAAACAAGTGAGTTGTGGGCGATACAAGTCATACTGCCTACTAGCATGTCATACTTTGGTTCGGCGGTATTGTTGGACGAGACGATCCGGACCAACCTTACGCGTACTCTTACGCGAGACCGGTTCCCTCGACGTGCTTTGCACATAGATGGCTTGCGGAAGACTGCCTCTCCAACTTTAGTTGAACCAAGTGTGACTACGCCCGGTCCTTGAGAAGGTTAAAACGGAGTCTATTTGACGAACTATCGTTGTGGTTTTGATGCGTAGGTGAGATGAGTTCTTACTTAAGCCCGTAGCAGCCACGTAAAACTTGCAACAACAAATTAGAGGACGTCTAACTTGTTTTTGCAGGGCATGTTGTGATGTGATATGGTCAAGGCACGATGCTGATTTTATTGTATGAGATGATCATGTTTTGTAACCGAGTTATCGGCAACTGGCAGGAGCCATATGGTTGTCGCTTTATTGTATGCAATGCAATCGCGATGTAATGCTTTACTTTATTACTAAGCGGTAGTGATAGTCGTGGAAGCATAAGATTGGCGAGACGACAACGATGCTACGATGGAGATCAAGGTGTCGCGCCGGTGACGATGGTGATCATGACGGTGCTTCGGAGATGGAGATCACAAAGCACAAGATGATGATGGCCATATCATATCACTTATATTGATTGCATGTGATGTTTATCCCTTTATGCATCTTATCTTGCTTTGATTGACGGTAGCATTATAAGATGATCTCTCACTAAATTATCAAGAAGTGTTCTCCCTGAGTATGCACCGTTGCAAAAGTTCTTCGTGCTGAGACACCACATGATGATCGGGTGTGATAGGCTCTACGTTCAAATACAACGGGTGCAAAACAGTTGCACACGCGGAATACTCAGGTTATACTTGACGAGCCAAGCATATACAGATATGGCCTCGGAACACGGAGACCGAAAGGTCGAGCGTGAATCATATAGTAGATATGATCAACATATTGATGTTCACCATTGAAAACTACTCCATCTCACGTGATGATCGGTTATGGTTTAGTTGATTTGGATCACGTGATCACTTAGAGGATTAGAGGGATGTCTATCTAAGTGGGAGTTCTTAAGTAAATTAACTGAACTTAAAAATTATCATGAACTTAGTACCTGATAGTATCTTGCTTGTTTATGTTGATTGTAGATAGATGGCTCGTGCTGTTGTTCCGTTGAATTTTAATGCGTTCCTTGAGAAAGCAAAGTTGAAAGATGATGGTAGCAATTACACGGACTGGGTCCGTAACCTAAGGATTATCCTCATTGCTGCACAGAAGAATTACGTCCTGGAAGCACCGCTGAGTGCCAGGCCTGCTGCAAGAGCAACACCAGAAGTTATGAATGTCTGGCAGAGCAAAGCTGATGACTACTCAATAGTTCAGTGTGCCATGCTTTACGGCTTAGAACCGGGACTTCAACGACGTTTTGAACGTCATGGAGCATATGAGATGTTCCAGGAGTTGAAGTTAATATTTCAAGCAAATGCCCGGATTGAGAGATATGAAGTCTCCAATAAGTTCTATAGCTGCAAGATGGAGGAGAACAGTTCTGTCAGTGAGCATATACTCAAAATGTCTGGGTATAATAATCACTTGATTCAATTGGGAGTTACACTTCCGGATGATTGCGTCATTGACAGAATTCTCCAATCACTGCCACCAAGCTACAAGAGCTTTGTGATGAACTATAATATGCAAGGGATGAACAAGACTATTCCCGAGCTCTTCGCTATGCTGAAAGCTGCGGAGGTAGAAATCAAGAAGGAGCATCAAGTGTTGATGGTTAACAAAACCACTAGTTTCAAGAAAAAGGGCAAAGGGAAGAAGAAAGGGAACTTCAAGAAGAACGGCAAGAAAGTTGCTGCTCAAGAGAAGAAACCCAAGTCTGGACCTAAGCCTGAAACTGAGTGCTTCTACTGCAAGCAGACTGGTCACTGGAAGCGGAACTGCCCCAAGTATTTGGCGGATAAGAAGGATGGCAAGGTGAACAAAGGTATATGTGATATACATGTTATTGATGTGTACCTTACTAATGCTCGCAGTAGCACCTGGGTATTTGATACTGGTTCTGTTGCTAATATTTGCAACTCGAAACAGGTACTACAGAATAAGCGGACACTAGCAAAGGACGAGGTGACGATGCGCGTGGGAAACGGTTCCAAAGTCGATGTGATCGCGGTCGGCACGCTACCTCTACATCTACCTTCGGGATTAATATTAGACCTAAATAATTGTTATTTGGTGCCAGCGTTGAGCATGAACATTATATCTGGATCTTGTTTGATGCGAGACGGTTATTCATTTAAATCAGAGAATAATGGTTGTTCTATTTATATGAGTAATATCTTTTATGGTCATGCACCCTTGAAAAGTGGTCTATTCTTATTGAATCTCGATAGTAGTAATACACATATTCATAATGTTGAAGCCAAAAGATGCAGAGTTGATAATGATAGTGCAACTTATTTGTGGCACTGCCGTTTAGGTCATATCGGTGTAAAGCGCATGAAGAAACTCCATACTGATGGGCTTTTGGAACCACTTGATTATGAATCACTTGGTACTTGCGAACCGTGCCTCATGGGCAAGATGACTAAAACACCATTCTCCGGTACTATGGAGAGAGCAACAGATTTATTGGAAATCATACATACCGATGTATGTGGTCCGATGAATATTGAGGCTCGTGGCGGATATCGTTATTTTCTCACCTTCATAGATGATTTAAGCAGATATGGGTATATCTACTTAATGAAACATAAGTCTGAAACATTTGGAAAGTTCAAGGAATTTCAGAGAGATGTTGAAAATCATCGTAACAAGAAAATAAAGTTTCTACGATCTGATCGTGGAGGAGAATATTTGAGTTACGAGTTTGGTGTACATTTGAAAAATTGTGGAATAGTTTCGCAACTCACGCCACCCGGAACACCACAACGTAATGGTGTGTCCGAAAGTCGTAATCGTACTTTACTAGATATGGTGCGATCTATGATGTCTCTTACTGATTTACCGCTATCATTTTGGGGTTATGCTTTAGAGACGGCCGCATTCACGTTAAATAGGGCACCATCTAAATCCGTTGAGACGACGCCTTATGAACTGTGGTTTGGCAAGAAACCAAAGTTGTCGTTTCTTAAAGTTTGGGGCTGCGATGCTTATGTGAAAAAGCTTCAACCTGATAAGCTCGAACCCAAATCGGAGAAGTGTGTCTTCATAGGATATCCAAAGGAAACTATTGGATACACCTTCTATCACAGATCCGAAGGCAAGACTTTTGTTGCTAAATTCGGAAACTTTCTTGAGAAGGAGTTTCTCTCGAAAGAAGTGAGTGGGAGGAAAGTAGAACTTGACGAGGTAACTGTACCTACTCCGTTATTGGGAAATAGTACATCACAGAAAACTGTTTCTGTGAGAACTACACCAATAAGAGAGGAAGTTAATGATGATGATCATGAAACTTTAGATCAAGATACTACTGTACCTCGTAGATCAACCAGAGTAAGATCCGCACCAGAGTGGTACGGTAATCCTGTTCTGGAAGTCATGCTACTAGATCATGATGAACCTACGAACTATGAAGAAGCGATGGTGAGCCCAGATTCCGCAAAGTGGCTTGAAGCCATGAAATCTGAGATGGGATCCATGTATGAGAACAAAGTATGGACTTTGGTTGACTTGCCCGATGATCGGCAAGCAATTGAGAATAAATGGATCTTTAAGAAAAAGACTGACGCTGATGGTAATGTTACTGTCTACAAAGCTCGACTTGTCGCAAAAGGCTTTCGACAAGTTCAAGGAGTTGACTACGATGAGACTTTCTCACCCGTAGCGATGCTTAAGTCTGTCAGAATCATGTTAGCAATTGCCGCATTTTATGATTATGAAATTTGGCAAATGGATGTAAAAACCGCATTCCTGAATGGATTTCTGGAAGAAGAGTTGTATATGATGCAACCCGAAGGTTTTGTCGATCCAAAGGGAGCTAACAAAGTGTGCAAACTCCAGCGATCCATTTATGGACTGGTGCAAGCATCTCGGAGTTGGAATAAACGCTTTGATAGTGTGATCAAAGCATTTGGGTTTATACAGACTTTTGGAGAAGCCTGTATTTACAAGAAAGTGAGTGGGAGCTCTGTAGCATTTCTGATATTATATGTGGATGACATATTACTCATTGGAAATGATATAGAATTTCTGGATAGCATAAAGGGATACTTGAATAAAAGTTTTTCGATGAAAGACCTCGGGGAAGCTGCTTACATATTAGGCATAAAGATCTATAGAGATAGATCAAAACGCTTAATTGGACTTTCACAAAGCACATACCTTGACAAGATTTTGAAGAAGTTCAAAATGGATCAAGCAAAGAAAGGGTTCTTGCCTGTGTTACAAGGTGTGAAGTTGAGTCAGACTCAATGCCCGACCACTGCAGAAGATAGAGAGAAAATGAAAGATGTTCCCTATGCTTCAGCCATAGGCTCTATCATGTATGCAATGCTGTGTACCAGACCTGATGTGTGCCTTGCTATAAGTTTAGCAGGGAGGTACCAAAGTAATCCAGGAGTGGATCACTGGACAGCGGTCAAGAACATCCTGAAATACCTGAAAAGGACTAAGGATATGTTTCTCGTATATGGAGGTGACAAAGAGTTCACCGTAAGAGGTTACGTTGATGCAAGCTTTGACACTGATCCGGACGATTCTAAATCGCAAACCGGATACGTGTTTACTTTAAACGGTGGAGCTGTCAGTTGGTGCAGTTCTAAACAAAGCGTCGTAGCGGGATCTACATGTGAAGCGGAGTACATAGCTGCTTCGGAAGCAGCGAACGAAGGAGTCTGGATGAAGGAGTTCATATCCGATCTAGGTGTCATACCTAGTGCATCGGGTCCAATGAAGATCTTCTGTGACAATACTGGTGCAATTGCCTTGGCAAAGGAATCCAGATTTCACAAAAGAACCAAACACATCAAGAGACGCTTCAACTCCATCCGGGATTTAGTCCAGGTGGGAGACAAAGAGATTTGCAAGATACATACGGATCTGAATGTTGCAGACCCGTTGACTAAGCCTCTTCCACGAGCAAAACATGATCAGCACCAAGGCTCCATGGGTGTTAGAATCATTACTGTGTAATCTAGATTATTGACTCTAGTGCAAGTGGGAGACTGAAGGAAATATGCCCTAGAGGCAATAATAAAGTTATTATTTATTTCCTTATATCATGATAAATGTTTATTATTCATGCTAGAATTGTATTAACCGGAAACATAATACATGTGTGAATACATAGACCAACAGAGTGTCACTAGTATGCCTCTACTAGACTAGCTCGTTAATCAAAGATGGTTATGTTTCCTAACCATGAACAAAGAGTTGTTATTTGATTAACGAGGTCACATCATTAGTTGAATGATCTGATTGACATGACCCATTCCATTAGCTTAGCACCCGATCGTTTAGTATGTTGCTATTGCTTTCTTCATGACTTATACATGTTCCTATAACTATGAGATTATGCAACTCCCGTTTACTGGAGGAACACTTTGGGTACTACCAAACGTCACAACGTAACTGGGTGATTATAAAGGAGTACTACAGGTGTCTCCAATGGTAGATGTTGGGTTGGCGTATTTCAAGATTAGGGTTTGTCACTCCGATTATCGGAGAGGTATCTCTGGGCCCTCTCGGTAATACACATCACATAAGCCTTGCAAGCATAATAACTAAGATGTTAGTTATGAGATGATGTATTACGGAACGAGTAAAGAGACTTGCCAGTAACGAGATTGAACTAGGTATTGGATACCGACGATCGAATCTCGGGCAAGTAACATACCGATGACAAAGGGAACAACGTATGTTGTTATGCGGTCTGACCGATAAAGATCTTCGTAGAATATGTAGGAGCCAATATGGGCATCCAGGTCCCGCTATTGGTTATTGACCGGAGACGTGTCTCGGTCATGTCTACATTGTTCTCGAACCGTAGGGTCCGCACGCTTAACGTTACGATGACAGTTATTATGAGTTTATGCATTTTGATGTACCGAAGGTTGTTCGGAGACCCGGATGAGATCACGGACATCACGAGGAGTCTCGAAATGGTCGAGACGTAAAGATTGATATATTGGAAGCCTATGTTTGGGCACCGGAAGCGTTCCGGGTGAAATCGGGATTTTACCGGATTACCGGGAGGGTTACCGGAACCCCCCGGGAGGCAAATGGGCCTATTGGGCCTTAGTGGAAAAGAGAGAAGAGGCAGCCCACAAGCCTAGCCGGCGCCCCCCCCTCCCCAAGTCCTAGTAGGACTAGGAGAGGTGGGCCGGCCACCTCTTTCTCCTTTCCCCCCAAGAGTCCTAGTTGGAATAGGATTGGAGGGGAGGAGTCCTACTCCCGGTGGGAGTAGGACTCCTCCCTGCGCCTCCCTCCTAGCCGGCCGAACCCCCTGCCCCTGGCCTTTATATACGGGGGCAGGGGGCACCCCAAGACACACAAGTTGATCCTTGAGATCGTTCCTTAGCCGTGTGCGGTGCCCCCTGCCACCAAATTCCACCTCGATCATACCGTTATAGTGCTTAGGCGAAGCCCTGCGTCGGTAGTACATCAAGATCGTCACCACGCCGTCGTGCTGACGGAACTCTTCCTCGACGCTTTGCTGGATCGGAGCCCGAGGAACGTCATCGAACTGAACATGTGCTAAGAACTCGGAGGTGCCGGAGTAACGGTGCTTGGATCGGTCGGATCGGGAAGAAGACGTACGACTACTTCCTCTACGTTGTGTCAACGCTTCCGTTGCGATCTACTAGGGTATGTAGATCAGACTCTCCCCCTCGTTGCTATGCATCACCATGATCTTGCGTGTAAGTAGGAAAATTTTGAAATTACTGCGTTCCCCAACAGTTGAGTAAGACTCAATTCCCGACCACTGCAGAAGATAGAGAGAAAATGAAAGATGTTCCCTATGCTTCAGCCATAGGCTCTATCATGTATGCAATGCTGTGTACCAGACCTGATGTGTGCCTTGCTATAAGTTTAGCAGGGAGGTACCAAAGTAATCCTGGAATGGATCACTGGACAGCGGTCAAGAACATCCTGAAATACCTGAAAAGGACTAAGGATATGTTTCTCGTATATGGAGGTGACAAAGAGCTCACCGTAAGAGGATACGTTGATGCAAGCTTTGACACTGATCCGGACGATTCTAAATCGCAAACCGGATACGTGTTTACTTTAAACGGTGGAGCTGTCAGTTGGTGCAGTTCTAAACAAAGCGTCGTAGCGGGATCTGCATGTGAAGCGGAGTACATAGCTGCTTCGGAAGCAGCAAACGAAGGATTCTGGATGAAGGAGTTCATATCCGATCTAGGTGTCATACCTAGTGCATCGGGTCCAATGAAAATCTTCTGTGACAATACTGGTGCAATTGCCTTGGCAAAGGAATCCAGATTTCACAAAAGAACCAAACACATCAAGAGACGCTTCAACTCCATCCGGGATTTAGTCCAGGTGGGAGACATAGAGATTTGCAAGATACATACGGATCTGAGTGTTGCAGACCCGTTGACTAAGCCTCTTCCACGAGCAAAACATGATCAGCACCAAGGCTCCATGGGTGTTAGAATCATTACAGTGTAATCTAGATTATTGACTCTAGTGCAAGTGGGAGACTAAAGGAAATATGCCCTAGAGGCAATAATAAAGATATTATTTATTTCCTTACATCATGATAAATGTTTATTATTCATGCTAGAATTGTATTAACCGGAAACATAATACATGTGTGAATACATAGACCAACAGAGTGTCACTAGTATGCCTCTACTTGACTAGCTCGTTAATCAAAGATGGTTATGTTTCCTAACCATGAACAAGGAGTTGTTATTTGATTAACGAGGTCACATCATTAGTAGAATGATCTGATTGACATGACCCATTCCATTAGCATAGCACCCGATCGTTTAGTATGTTGCTATTGCTTTCTTCATGACTTATACATGTTCCTATAACTATGAGATTATGCAACTCCCGTTTACCGGAGGAACACTTTGGGTACTACCAAACGTCACAACGTAACTGGGTGATTATAAAGGAGTACTACAGGTGTCTCCAATGGTAGATGTTGGGTTGGCGTATTTCGAGATTAGGGTTTGTCACTCCGATTGTCGGAGAGGTATCTCTGGGCCCTCTCGGTAATGCACATCACATAAGCCTTGCAAGCACTGCAACTAATAAGTTAGTTGTGAGATGATGTATTACGGAACGAGTAAAGAGACTTGCCGATAACGAGATTGAACTAGGTATTGGATACCGACGATCGAATCTCGGGCAAGTAACATACCGATGACAAAGGGAACAACGTATGTTGTTATGCGGTCTGACCGATAAAGATCTTCGTAGAATATGTAGGAGCCAATATGGGCATCCAGGTCCCGCTATTGGTTATTGACCGGAGACGTGTCTCGGTCATGTCTACATTGCTCTCGAACCGTAGGGTCCGCACACTTAACGTTACGATGACAGTTATTATGAGTTTATGCATTTTGATGTACCGAAGGTTGTTCGGAGTCCCGGATGAGATCACGGACATGACGAGGAGTCTCGAAATGGTAGAGATGTAAAGATTGATATATTGGAAGCCTATGTTTGGGCACCGGAAGTGTTCCGGGTGAAATCGGGATTTTACCGGATTACCGGGAGGGTTACCGGAACCCCCCGGGAGGCAAATGGGCCTATTGGGCCTTAGTGGAAAAGAGAGAAGGGGCAGCCCACATGCTAGCCGGCCGAACCCCCCTTCCCTAGTCCTATAGGACTAGGAGAAGGGGCCGCCCCCCCTCTCTTCTCTTTCTCCCGAAGAGTCCTATTAGGAATAGGATTTGAGGGAAGGAGTCCTACTCCCGGTAGGAGTGGGACTCCTCCCTGCGCCTCCCTCCTAGCCGGCCGACCCCCTTGCCCCTGGCCTTTATATACGGGGGCAGGGGGCACCCCATAGACACACAACTTGATCCTTGAGATCGTTCCTTAGCCGTGTGCGGTGCCCCCTGCCACCAAATTCCACCTCGATCGTACCGTTGTAGTGCTTAGGCGAAGCCCTGCGTCGGTAGTACATCAAGATCGTCATCACGCCGTCGTGCTGACGGAACTCTTCCTCGACGCTTTGCTGGATCGGAGCCCGAGGAACGTCATCGAGCTGAACGTGTGCTAAGAACTCGGAGGTGCCGGAGTAACGGTGCTTGGATCGGTCGGATCGGGAAGAAGACGTACGACTACTTCCTCTACGTTGTGTGATCGCTTCCGCAGTCGGTCTGCGTTGGTGCGTAGACAACACTCTCCCCTCTCGTTGCTGTGCATCACCATGATCTTGCGTGTGCGTAGGAAATTTTTTGAAATTACTGCATTCCCCAACACCTACTTCATGGGATCTCCGATCACATAGGTTGGGTTACCACCATAACAACTCATGTGGGTCTCATACCCATCTCCCTCGATGCATTATCTATCACAACACATGATAGCCCTTTTGTAAAAGGATATGCCAGATTCTTAGCCGTATGGACATAGTCCAACGCTATCACTCCAGAGTTTCTTAATTTTCTGACAACTTTTAATCTCATTCTTATGTGTTTGTTGGACTTCATGTTGTCCTTTGAACTCTTCACCTTGGTGATGACAGTCTGATTATCACAGTTCATAAGGATAGCTGGAACCAGTTTATCAACCAATGGCAAGTCCATCAAAAGATCTCGAAGCCATCCTGCTTCAACACCAGATGTGTCTAATGTTAATTCTGCTTCCATTGTCGATCTCGTTAATATCGTTTGCTTGCAAGACTTCCAGGAAAAAGCGCCACCTCCAAGAGTAAACATATACCCAGTTGTGGCCTTCATCTCATCAGCATCAGAGATCCAATTCGCATCACTATACCCTTCAAGTACCGAAGGGTCTCCGGTATAGTGAACTCCATAGTTCATAGTACCTTTCAGATAGTGCATAATTCTTTCAACAACTTGCCAATGTACATCACCCGGTTTGGAAACAAACCAGCTCAGTTTGCTCACAACAAACGCGATGTCAGGCCTTGTTACGCTCTCTAGGTACATTAGTGAACCAATGATTTGAGAGTACCTCAAGTGATCTTTAGCCGTGCCTTTGGACTTTCGAATCAACACGCTAGGATCATATGGTGTTTGAGATGGTGTGCAGTCCGAATATCCAAAACGACTCAACACCCTCTCAACATAGTGGGATTGCAGAAGTGTAATCCCACCCTCATTATCTCTTAGTAGCTTGATGTTCAAAATAACATCAGCCACACCAAGGTCTTTCATCTCAAAGTTCTGAGATAGAAACGATTTGACCTCCTCAATGACTTTGAGGTTTGTTTCGAATATCAGTATGTCATAAACATACAAGCACAGTATAACTCCTTCGCCCCCACCATAGCGATAGTGTACACATTTGTCAGCCTCATTAACAATGAAACCAACAGATGTCAGAGTTGTATTGAACTTATCATGCCATTTCTTAGGTGCTTGTTTTAGGCCATATAAAGATTTCAGCAACCTACACACCTTTCCTTCCTGACCATCTATCACAAAGCCATCTGACTCTTGCATGTAGATTTCCTCGTTTAGCTCTCCATTCAGAAAAGTCGTCTTAACATCCATCTGATGGATGAGAAGACCATGCGAGGCCGCCAATGAGAGTAATACTCGAATGGTGGTCAGTCTAGCCACATGTGAATAAGTATCGAAGAAATTTTCCTCTTCTTTCTGGTCATAGCCCTTGGCCACAAGCCTAGCCTTGTACTTTTCAATCGTACCATCGGGCCTAAGCTTCTTTTTGAACACCCACTTACATCCAAATGGTTTGCAACCATAGGGACGCTCAGTGATATCCCATGCCCCGTTAGACATGATGGAATCCATCTCGCTACGGACCACATCCTTCCAGTAATCAGCTTCTAGAGAGGCATAGGATTCTGAAATAGAAGTGGGAGTATCATCCACAAGGTACACGAATAAATCATCGCCAAAGGTCTTTGCAGTCCTTTGTCTCTTGCCCTTACCAAGGGTTTCCTCGTCATCCACCTCAGGATTTTCATCATGTGTTCATTCATAATATTCCATAGGAATGGCAGGCTCATGAGTCTCCTCGGATTCCTGTCTAGAAGTGCTTTGCATATCTCTCATAGGAAAAATATCCTCGAAGAATGTAGCATCCTTAGACTCCATAATTGTATCGACCTTCTTGGTCAGGTACCTCAGATTTCACTACTAGAAATCTATAGCCAACGATGTTCTTAGCATAGCCCAAATTAACGTAGTCCACAGTCTTGGGTCCAAGCTTATGCTTTTTGGGATCGGCACATTGACTTTCGCCAAACAACCCCAAGTACGCAAGTACGAGAGTGTTGTCCTTCTCTTCGCCCATTTCTCATAGGGAGTGATCTCATTATCCTTTGTCGGAACTTTATTTAGGATATGACATGCCATCAATATAGCCTCCCCCACCATGCCTTGGATAAACCCGATGTATCTAACATGGCGTTAACCAAATCAGTTAGAGTACGATTTTTCCTCTCGGCAAACCCGTTTGACTGGGGTGAATGGGGAGGCGTCCTCTCATGAATAATACCGTGTTCCACACAAAAGGAATCAAACTCACTCAAGAAGTACTCTCCACCATGATCTGACCGGACTCGTTTAATTTTCTTTTCAAGTTGATTCTCAACTTCTGCCTTATAGATTTGAAAGTAGTGTAGAGCCTCATCTTTAGTATTTAACAGATACACATAGCAATATCTAGTGGAATCATCTATCAATGTGATGAAGTATTTCTTTCCACCTTTAGTCAACACACCATTCATCTCACAAAGATCAGAATGTATGAGTTCTAATGGTGCCAAGTGTCTCTCCTCTGCGGCCTTGTGAGGCTTGCCAGGTTGCTTAGCTTGCACACATGAAAGGCACTTAGAACCTTTGGATAAAGTGAAACTCGGGATTAAATCCAACTTAGCTAGTCGCGTCAATACACCGAAGCTAATGTGACAAAGACGTGAATGCCAAACTTCAGATTCATTAACATTCGAATGAATATGGTTCACGACTTTATTACAAAAATCTGCGAGGGAAAGGCAGAACATCCCTCCGCTCTCATAACCTTTTCCAACAAAGAGTCCATATTTTGTAACAACCAATTTATTAGACTCAAAAACAACTTAAACCCTTCTCTACATAGAAGGGAGCCACTAACTTCTTGATGGCGGGGACATGCTGCATGTTCTTCAGCTGCACAATCCTTCCCGAAGTAAACTTCAGATCGACCGTGCCAACACCATGAACAGAAGCACTCGTGCCGTTCCCATCAATACGGACCTGTGGCCTATGACCTGGTAAGAAGAAAACAATGAAATGTCAGCACACACATGAACACCTGCACCTGTGTCCACCCACCAATCGGTGGGCTGAAACACTAAAAAATAGTAAATAAATTACCGTACCTAGATGCACCATTCTCATTGTTGCCCACAATCATGTTGACATACTTGGAGTCTTGTCCTGGCTTCTTGTACTTGTTTGGGCACTTGTTGGCCCAATGTTCAACCGAACCACAAGTAAAGCAGCCCTCATCCTTCTTGTTCTTGTTGAAGGTCTTCTTGCCTTTATTCTTAAAGTCGGTATTCTGTTGGACACCATTCTTTCCCTTGGGCTTGTGGGAGTTGAAGTTCCTCTGGTTCACCATGTTGGCGACAGAAGTCCCTTCGGCCCCTTTTCTGTGCGAGTCCTTTGCCCTCGAATTCTACTCAACACTCAGATGGCCAATGACATACTCCACAGAGAATTCACACCTTTGATGTTTTAGAGTGGTGGCAAAGTTCCTCTAGGAATTAGGGAGCTCAGCCATTATGCAGCCTGCGACAAACTTGCCTGGTAACTCGCACTTAAGAAGCTCAAGTTCCTTGACGATGCATATTATCTCATGAGCCTGCTCCAGTACAGGATGATTTTCAACCATCTTGTAATCGTGGAACTGCTCTATAATATACATTTCGCTGCCAGCATCGGTGGCCCCAAACTTAGATTCGAGCACCTCCCACAAGTCCTTGGCAACACGCACATGTAAATATGCGTCGACCAACTTATCTCTGATCATGCTAAGATCTGCTCCTAGGATCACGATGGTAGCTTCCTTGAACGCCTTCTCCTGTTGAGGAGCAATCATTCCTGAAGGAACACCGGTGACCCAAAACACGTTCATAGCCGTGAGCCATAAGGTGGTCTTTGTCTACCAACGCTTAAAATATGTACCGGTAAACTTATCCAGTTTCAGTGCTGCAGCAAAGCCACTCGCCGAAAAATTCCTACACATAATAGGTTTTTGGATTGCTGAATAAATAGGCAATTTTTCGATTAACTTAATCCACGAGTAAATCACTAACATGGCATTGACAAAAATAATCACATACTGATATTCAATCATGCATGCACATACTATGCTAATTGTAGACAGATCTATGTATAACGCTAGCATGGCTAAAATGAAAAACAGAAGGAGTGGGATAAATGAGTTATACCCTCCAGTAGGCCATGTAGACGCCGCCGCGGCGGTGGCGGCAGCAGCGGTGTCCTTGCCAGCCTTCTTGCCGGCCTCGAGCTTCTCAGCAGCGGCACGTTCAGTGTCGGTGGACATGGTGATGATGAGGGCGACGCGGACGTAGAGGAAGTAGACGAACAACAAGCAGTCGTGTAGTTGCTTGCCAAAATCCTATTCGCCCCTCTCCCATGTAGGAACCGGAGGGACGGGGTTTCGGCGACCTGCTCTCCCGTTGACCATGTACAAGACGGATGGGACGGAATCACCAGTGGCAGCAGCAGCAAAGGAACGACGGTGGGCATGCACGTGAGCAGATGTGATCTGTTCGTGGCGGCTAGGGTTGGGAGACACCACACACTTATATAGGCGCAGCCGCGTGGAGAGACATGGGCTCGACACATGTCCGAGTCCATGACAGACCTGGCAAAAATAAGCGCGCAGGTGTGAGCTCGGCGTGGCAAGGCGGGCGACAGAGGAGGAGTGCGCAAGGGCCTCTTCTATTCCCAAGCTCCAATAGCATGTGGAATACAATCTCTTATAAAGAGGTCCAACTCCTTGTCCACTAGCGGGGTGGGACTAAACTTCCACTACACCTAGTGCCAATAAACCCACATGGGCCCTTAGAGATTTTTAGAAATTGCTAGATGGGCCTAAAGCCCATCCTATATTTCAGCAAGATGTACGTTGGCGTACGTGCTTGATCCCAGGAACACGTCGCGTGCTAGATAGGGAGAGGAAGCCGAAACAAGAGCAAGGGAGGTGGGAAAAAGGATAGATGGCGGCTGGACGTGCTGGTCGGGGCGACGTACGAGAAGGAGAGGCGCGACTATGGAGAAGCTCGCCGAAGCTCGCCGATATGGCCGTGGGAGATAGTTGGGCAACATACATACCTGGTGCAGACGGAGCTTGTCCGTCGTGCTGGGCGTGGCGTCGTTGTTGGCAAGGAGGCGTGGTGCAGCCACCGCCGGCGGACGGGAGGACGTGGCCTTGCCGAGCGCGGCGTTGCTGTAGGCGGGGAGACGCGATGCAGTCACCGCCGGCGGACGGCAGGGCGTGGGCACGGTGTTGTTGTAGGTGTGCAGCGCAGTGCGGCGGCAGCTGACGGACGGTGAGAGGAGGGCGAGCACGGTGCAACACGTTCGAAGGCGGCGGTTCCTTGTACCAATCGTGGAAAGAACACAAAATAAGGAGAGGATTAGGTAGGTAATTAAAAGCTTAATAAAGGCCGGTTTTAACTATTTCTATTAAGAAAAAAACATGGAGGGAGGGATTCATTACGTGGGGGATATGGAGGTTAGACGAAGGGAGCGAGCGAAATGGAAACGTTGCTCGTTTTTTAAGTAGTAGAGATTAGCTTTCTTGTAGTGAAAGAAAAGCTCCGACCTACATCAACAATCATCACATGGACCCACAATCCCAGTGCGGTTAGGGGTAGTCGCGCCCCTAGGCCATGTGCCGCCCTCGTGCACCGCGGTACGCTAATTCCTTTGCCCAGAAATCTCATAATTCCCAAAAAAAACTCAAAAAATTGAGGCCATTCCAGCTCCATGGATTTTCACCTAAAAATGCAAAAACAATATAAACCAAGAACCGATATTTGACACTGGATTAATAGGTTAGTTTAATAAAAATAATATAAGTTATTGCCAAAAGTATGTAAACGTGGTATGGTAATATCATGAAACAATAAAAAAATATTGATACGTATCAGTTGCCAGGTTTGCAGCGTGGCCATGTGAGAATTTGACGTTAGCCAGGAACTTACAACTTTATTTTAAAGTCGTTAGTAAGTGCCCAAGATGTAGGATACATCTTGTGAGAATATTTCTTCTTTGGATATTTTTGTGGCCAATGTTTTTCCCAGATCCCGAGATGCTGTAAATTCAATCTTGTGCTGACAGTATTATGTTCATACCATAAAGTTCAAGGAACCAATTATACTCTCACATATGTTCTTTTCAATGTGCCTAACATCTAGTTTGTGAGGTAACATAATTATAAGGATAGTAAAACTGCACCCTTTCCCATCCTTCTCATACACCTGGCGATTCTGGCCGTCAAATGTCGTGGTTCGCTCCTTCCTGGCCATATGTTCTAATTTTCGGTTGAGTATTGGGCTAACCGTCCTGAGGGCAGCTGAAACCGGAGGCCTGTGGTTCTCTGGGCTTTATCTGTCGGCCCATTTGGCTAAAACATGAGCGCCCATCGATTCCAAAAAACACCGAGCGTCTATCACTAAACGCGACAGAGGCATGACGCAGGCAATTGACCTCTGAGATCCCTTGTGTGCGATTCAGGTGATGGCGGGGGCGGCTCGATCCAGACGACAGGCCGATTCTTCATCTAATCAAAGTTGCTCCGCTGAAACTTGAAAGAGGCAATCATACTTCAGTTTCTATTCACACATTCATGGCAGCTGATGTGCCGATGTTTTTCACTGCCAAGGGGTGCTGGTACATGTATATATGCTTCCTCGACGACCACTTTTTACTCACCCTTTCCATCGCTAAACCTCCCGAAGAAGCTTCGATCTGATGTAGCGCATGTACCAGAGACGACTAGGAACAAGGCGATGCAGAGCAGCACAGTGTGAAGCTAGGTGGCGCAGGGTGATGCAGTGGCAAGCGGCCGAGATAGGTGACATGATGCGAGCCTTGCCCATCGCTCCGGAGAAGGTTTCACCGGATGATGCAGGCCATCCATGCCGGACCCCAAGTTTGTCAGGACTGCGTTGGAGATATTTGGTGAAGCTTCTGGCCTTAGGGTCAATTATAGAAAATTGTTAGCAATCCTTATAGCGGAAGATCAGGACGACCGGGCCAGAGTGGAGAGCCTCTTGCAATGCGCCATCGGGGAATTTCCCTGCAGATATCTAGGGTTGCAGTTAGCAATCAAGAAGCTTACCAAGGTGCCATGACAACCGCTTCTAGACCAAGTAAGACACTTTATTCCCACATGGGAGAGAGGTCTTATGCAATGCTCGGGGTCGGCTCGTGCTGGTTAAGTTTGTCATTGCGGCAAGACCAGTCCATCACTAGCTTGTCATGAAGGTGTCAGCTTGGGTTCTCGAGGATGTCAAAAGTTGGATGAGAGCTTTCTTTTGGGCTGGAAAGAACCAAGTAAATGGAGGCCAATGTCTAGTGGCTTGGATCTCAATCTGCAGACCACTTGGCTATGGTGGACTTGGAGTGAAGAACTTGAGTCTACAAGCCCTAGCCCTCAGAGTCAGATGAGAATGGCTTAGGCGTACCGAGTTGCACAGGCCATGGCAAGGCCTTCATATGCTGATCGACGATGAGGCTCGGCAAGTGTTTGATAGCCTAGTGATGATAACCATTGGCAGAGGGGACAAAGTGCTATTTTGGAGGGATAGATGGATTCACAGTTTTGTGGTTGAGGACATAGCGCCATTGTTGGCCCTAGGAGCGGACACAAAGACTAGAAATACTAGGACAGTGGCTCAAGCTTTGAGTGGAGAGAGATGGGTTCAGGAGCTGCAACCCCAACTCTCTTTTGGAGCGCTGATATAGGTCACGAACCTTAGGCACACGTTCGCTACAGTGCCGAGAGATGAGTAGGTCGAGGATACCTCACTATAAAAAAATACACTTCCGTAATGATACGTGTTTGTCACAGTAGGTCACATTTTCTATCATGCATGTACATCCATGATAATTTTATGACAGAATCAAGATAGTCATACATGTGCTGTCGTAGAAGTGTTCGATGACAATACCAAAATTATCATCACGGAAGTGTCCACTTCCATGACGATAAATGGCGCATCATGGAAGCGGTTTCAACAAGGGTAACCGACACGTGGCATCCACCATAACGGGTCGCCGTTAAGCTATCGGGTTCCTGTTTGGATCCGATAACCCCTTAACAGCCTGGACCAATGGGGATTTTCCACGTGTAAAATTCTCATTCACCGGCGGATGCACGTGTCAGCCCAGCGATGGGACAGTTGTCATCCAGCGAATGGAGGAGACACGTCTATGATAGGTCGACACGTGGCTCGGCCCAACAGTGACCCATTCAGGTCAAAAGGCCGGCCCGTTTGACCTGGTCAAAAGGTAACGGCCGGCCCACTTAAAGCCTATTAGCGGCTTGCTCACACATAGCCCATTTACAACCTGCTAACTTACACCCCATTATGGCCTATCCAAATTAGGCCTAGTAGCGTCATATGGGCCGTCCAATATGATTCCAGCCCGTTGTAACTTCCCGCCCATGTATGGCCCATGACGTCTTTCGGCCCATATGATGCCCTTTGTAACTCTTGGCCCAATAGCAGCCCATGGTGAAACTGGCCTGTAATGAACAATGTATCACTTTATACCCATTAACGGCCCATTATTCCATTAGGCCGTTTCCAGCCTGTGTTATCTTTCGGCCTTCTCAGGGCCCATTTATTCTTGGGCTGATTTGCAGCATTCGATTACTTACAGTCCGTTACTGGCCTGTTTCGGTTGTGGGCCAAATTCAGCCCGTGGTTAAAGTCGGCCCATTTGTGGCCCGTTAATCCATTGGGCCGTTTTCATAGAGTAGTCAAATACGGCCCACTAACGACCCGTTATGCCTGTTGGTAGAAACAAGCCTGTTATACTCATTGGCCTATTGACGACCCGTTATGGTCGGCCCATAAACGGACGATTCCCACTCTAGCCCATTTACGGCCGTCGGTGTCAAAACCGGCAGACCTCGGGGTAGGGGGTCCCGACCTGTGGATCTAGGATTGATGGTAACAAGGGACGACAAACACAATATTTACCCAGGTTCGCTCCCTCTCGAAGAGGTAAAACCCTACGTCCTGCTTGATTGTATTGAATGTATAACGTGGTTTACAGAGTAGATCTACCTCGAGATTAGCATGAACTAAACCCTAAGGCTATGAGGCGATGAATGTAGCTCTAGACCTAAAGACAAGAACCCTCGGTTTATATAGACACTAGTAGGGTTAGGGTTACCGAAGATAGATTACAACAAGGGTTTAGACAGATCTTGTGCCTTCCTGACTTGGAGGGCACACCACGACTCCATAGATCTCCTGTCAATATATGACTCCACCAGTCCGGCCCATGCACAATAGGCCATCGCCCCGAGGACCCCTTAGTCCATGACTCCCTCAGTAGCCCCCTGTCAAATTTCGGGTTCCGGAAAAACCCTGGAGGTTCGAACACTAGGGTGTGCACAAAGATCTCTCCTCCTCTCTAGCTCACACTCGACACGATCTCACGGCCTAGCTCGACGAACCCAAAGAACAAGAGACACAAGATTTATACTGGTTCGGGCCACC
Source organism: Triticum monococcum (assembly GCA_034509565.1). Classification (NCBI taxonomy): domain Eukaryota; kingdom Viridiplantae; phylum Streptophyta; class Magnoliopsida; order Poales; family Poaceae; genus Triticum; species Triticum monococcum. Next base: position 354,092,233 of record CM067845.1, on the reverse strand, counting down.
GTTGTGGTGTAATACCCTACTCCAGTGTGGTGTGGTGGTTTGCCTCTTGGGCTGAGGATGAACAGTTACAAGGGAAGAACAGCCTCCCGAGGAGAGGTGTTCTTGTGCTCTGTGAGCTTGTGTGGTTGGGGATGATCTGGATGAGCTGATTCATTTCTTGATGAGCCGACCCGTTGTCAGTTTGTTCGTCCATTCGTTTCTTGCCTCCCTACGGTGGTGGCTAGTGCTGTATAGAGAGACCCGGGTCCTCTTCCCAAATATTAGGCGGGAAGGGATCCCACAACGGTTAGTTTGAAGGGGGAAAACTAGTACAAGCTATCCTGACAAAAGATGGTCTTCGCCCGCCAAAGGCTCCGGTGCTGACGCCGTCTTGGGCTCCACGGTGACCTCTGTCCTGCTGTCCTGCTGGTCTTGGTCTTGTTGCACCAATATGGAAACCTTTGCCTGATGCCTTGGGACTCCTCGCCTGCACTTGCCTCTTTAGCACCAAAGAGGAAACGAGGACACTTCACACTGGCGCCCGTCTGGCTCCAGTCGTCATGGCTTACATCATAGGAACCTCGCGAGGTGTCCCTTGCCTTGATCTCTCCGCCCCTCGCGAGCCAGCCCGGTGAGGCCGCCCCTGAGGAGGTCTTGCATCGTCCACCTCGCGAGGCTTGGCCCGTCGCGAGGGTCTTGAGTGTTTGCTGGTGAAGATGGGTCGTACAGTGCCGCTGGCGGAGCCACGCCGCGGGTCGCAGGCAGGCAAGTCTGGGGACCCCCATTCCCAGAACACCGACAGTAGCCCCTGGGCCCAAGGCGCACTCGGGCTTGGCTTCGAGGCGAAGCCAAAGGGCAAGTGTGGAGCGCCGCGGGCCCCAACAGCCTGCGGCCACGGTTGGCGCGGGCGACTGATTGGACGTGGTCGTCTCCACTTCCCCATGCTGCCTCGGCAACTGCCCGACTTGACGAGTCCCTGCTGCATGCAGGAAAGATCATTATTACCTTAGATCGTGGGAGCCGGCGGTTGGCCTCCCCTTGGCTATAAATGGGAAGTGGGGGGCGGAGGCCTCGTAATCCATCCCTTCCTTTGCTTCCCCCGCTCCTTCTTCTTCCTCGTTCCACTGCTTGCTTACGCGGTCATGGAACCGATATGGTGGTTCTCGGCCATGGAGAAGGGCAAGACTCCCTTCAACGAGCCTGAACTACGCCGACCGAAGAAGAGGCGGTCCCATCGTCACGAGATAGTCATGAGGCCGGTAGTGTCGCGATCGTGGTACGAGAGGCCGCCTCCTGGGTATCCGCTGCCCTTGTACGCCCAAGCCAAGGGCTCCGGAGGGAGGGGCGCCGAGCACCGTCGCCCGCGCCAGGGCCATGGCCGCCGCCCACGATAGCGCATACCGTCGCCACAGGGGTCCATGCCATGGACTCTCCGCGCGAGTTCGTGCTGTGGGCGGCGATGCCCCCAAGCACTTAGATTTGCTTCCTGCCATTCTTCACCGCCGAGATGCCGCCGAGGGGCCGTCTCGAGCTTTGGCTGCAGCACGCCGACTGCGACGCCGCGGCGATTGGAGTGGAGGCTGAAGTCGTCGCCTCTGGGAGGATCTTCATGACCCGAGGCTGGGGCGAGGTCGCTCGAGTCTGCCACTTCGAGTACGACGGCGCCTCCACGCTGTTCTTCAAGGTCTTCTACGAAGAAGGTCGCCGCTTGGAGTGCTGCCCTGAAGGGGGTCGCCAGGACGGCGCAGCGGCTGGCGCTGGGCCTGCCGCCGGCCTTGCCCGCAGCTCCTCCAGCGACAACGGTGACTCCTAGTGGTCCAGCGATTCTCCTAAGCTCGCCGATACCCCGGAGACAAGCGATGACAGCTACGTGCCCCTGAGCTCTCGCCACACTCGGAGCAAGGCCACGGCATCCAGACGCCGTCGTTGCTGATCTGGATGGGGTTGGCGCCGGCCTCTCGTGGCCCACTATCGATGATGGCGTCGGCGACATCCGGCGCATGTAGATAGAGCTCCTAGGAAGTCCTTTCCTTTTGTTCCCTATGAGGAATCGAAACGGACCCTGTGGGGGCGTGTAAGGCGTCTGTAATGTCTTTTTGTTCATATCATCCTTATTATGAAAATTTGTGAATGCACGTCTCCTATGGCTAGGTCGCCCCTTTCCAGCCCCGCGACAGCTTGGTGCTCTACGCCGACAGGTCACGGCCCTAGGCAGGCTGCAGCCGTCGCTGGTATGCCAGGTCGCGATGCCGTGGTCAAGGCGAGGAGGTGAGCGGCCCGAGGTCCAGTAAGAGCTCCTGAGGCGCGATGCTCAAGAGGTCCCCTTAGCATGCAAGCGGCTACCTGAGGATGGGAAAGGCGACGTTGCCGCAGCAGGTCAGTGAAAAGGCGAGGATCTTATGCTATAGCGCTGGGTCGGTCCATGTACAAGACTTATCATGATATTCCAGGGCTGGTTCCCCGTGTTGCGCCAGACTTGTGTGTCGGCCACTGTCGAGTAGCTAGGTTAGTCTTGTGCGAGCCTCCCCCTCTTCTCCATGCTCTCCTGAGTGCTCTGCGTCCTCAGGTCCCGGCCCTCGAGCGAGCTTAGGCACCGCTAGTATGCCAGGTCGCGATGCCATGGTCAAGGCCAGGGGGTGAGGGCTGGAGAGCCAGTAAGACCTCCTGAGTCGTGATGCTCAGGAGCCCCCCTTTTAACGCGCGAGCGAATCGCATGGGAGAAGAGAGAGATGATGACCCACAAGTATAGGGGATCTATCATAGACTTTTCGATAAGTAAGAGTGTCGAACCCAATGAGGAGCAGAAGGAAATGATAAGCGGTTTTCAGCAAGGTATTCTCTGCAAGCACTGAAATTATCGATAACATATAGTTTTGTGATAAGGTAATTTGTAACGGGTAACAAGTAATAAAAGTAAATAAGGTGCAGCAAGATGGCCCAATCCTTTTTGTAGCAAAGGACAAGCCTGGACAAACTCTTATATAAAGGAAAGTGCTCCCGACGACACATGGGAATTATCGTCAAGCTAGTTTTCATCATGCTCATATGATTCGCGTTTGGTACTTTGATAATTTGATATGTGGGTGGACCGGTTCTTGGGTACTGTACTTCCTTGGACAAGCATCCCACTTATGATTAACCCCTATTGCAAGCATCCGCAACTACAATAGAAGTATTAAGGTAAACCTAACCATAGCAAGAAACATATGGATCCAAATCAACCCCTTACGAAGCAACGCATAAACTAGGGTTTAAGCTTCTGTCACTCTAGCAACCCATCATCTACTTATTACTTCTCAATGCCCTCCTCTAGGCCCAAACAATGGTGAAGTGTCATGTAGTCGACGTTCACATGACACCACTAGAGGAAAGACAACATACATCTCATCAAAATATCGAACGAATACCAAATTCACATGACTACTTATAGCAAGACTTCTCCCATGCCCCCAGGAATAAACATAACTACTCACAAATCATATTCATGTTCATAATCAGAGGGGTATTAATATGCATAATGGATCTGAACATATGATTTTCCACCAAGTAAACTAACTAACATCAACTACAAGGAGTAATCAAAACTACTAGCAACCCACAGGTACCAATCTGAGGCTTTGGGACAAAGATTGGATACAAGAGATGAACTAGGGTTTGAGATTAGATGCTGCTGGTGAAGATGTTGATGGAGATTGACCCCCTCCCAATGAGAGGATCATTGGTGATGACGATGGTGATGATTTCCCCCTCCTGATGGGAAGTTTCCCCGACAGAACAACTATGCTGGAGCCCTAGATTGGTTCGGCCAAGGTTCCGCCTCGTGGTGGCGGAGTTTCTTCCCGAAAGTTTGCTTATGATTTTTTTTCTTCATGAAAGACTCCATATAGCCAAAGATGGGCATCAGAGGGCTGCCAGGGGGCCCACGAGGCAGGGGGCGCGCCCCCCACCCTCGTGGATGGTGGGTGGCCCCCCTCTGGTACTTCTTTCGGCCAATTTTTTTTATATATTCTGAAACATGCTCCCGTGAAGTTTCAAGACTTTTGGAGATGTGCAGAATAGGTCTCTAATATTTGCTCGCCGGTGGTCGTTACTCCTGGCGGGATCTAGACTGTCCCCACAGATCAATACTAGTCTTTTCTGCGCACTTTGTGCTCACTCATGCACACCCAGGAGCAACTTCCCGATCGGTCACCCATCCTGACACTACTCCAAGCTGAGCACGCTTAACTTTGGAGTTCTGTCCGAATGGGCTCCCGGAAAAGAAGGAATTCCTTATTGATATGAGTAGTCTATCATCCCTAATAAGCCAGGCCATCACACCCGCATTCCCCCTCTTCATGTAAACCTTGTAAAATAAGAGAGAATGGGCATAAGTATTGTGATATAATGTGTAATAACAGCCCATAATGCAATAAATATTGATATGAAAGCATGATGCAAAATGGACGTATCAACTCCCCCAAGCTTAGACCTCGCTTGTCCTCAAGCGAATGCCGAAATCGAAAAGTATGTCCACATGTTTAGAGATAGAGGTGTCGAAAAAATAAAATACGGACATGAGGGCATCATGATCATTCTTAGAACAGCAACATATGCATATATTGTCATATGATCTCTTATGCTAAAGTAACAATTCAATCACAATTTCAAGTATGAATCATAAACTTCATTGAAAACTAAAAAACTATAATCTCAGTCATTGAAGCAATTGCAATTTATCATAACATCAGAAAGAGTCAATATAAGAGCTTTTCAGCAAGTCCACATACTCAACTATCATTTAGTATTTCACAATTGCTAACACTCACACAATATTTATGGGTATGAAGTTTTAGCCAGACACAGAGAAAGATAGGGGCTTATAGTTTCACCTCCCAACTTTTTACCTCAAGGTAATGTCAACAATAATAGTTCATGAAAACTCACATCCAATTAGCTATATATATCTGGATCTTTCCAACACATTGTGCTTGCAAAGGATAAAATGTAAAAAGGAAATGTGAAGATCACCATGACTCATGTATGAAGTATAAGACAAAAATAAAAGATAGGCCCTTCGCAGAGGGAAGCAGAGGTTGTCATGTGCTTTCATGGTTGGATGCACGAAGTCTTAATGCAAAAGAACGTCACTTTATATTGCCACTTGTGATATGGACCTTTATTATGCAGTCTGTCGCTTTTATTTCTTCCACATCACAAGATCGTATAAAGCTTATTTTCTCTTCATTAATAAATCATACATATTTAGAGAGCAATTTTTATTGCTTGCAACGATGACAACTTACTTGAAGGATCTTACTCAATCCATAGGTTGATATGGTGAACTTTCCTGACAAAACTAGGTTTAAGGATATTTGGAAGCACACGTAGTATCTCTACTTGGTGCAAAGAATTTGGCTAGCATGAGAGGGAAAGGCAAGCTCAACATATTGGATGATCCATGACAATATAATTTATCTCGGATGTAAGAAAACATAACCCATTACATTGTCTTCCTTGTCCAACGTCAACTCTTTAGCATGTCATATTTTAATGAGTGCTCACATTCATAAAAGATGTCCAAGATAGTATATTTATATGTGAAAAACTCTCTTTCCTTATTACTTCCTATTAATTGCAATGATGACCAAAACTATGCTTGTCAACTCTCAACAATTTTTATTCATCATACTCTTTATATTTGAAGTCATTACTCTCCATATGATCCATATGATCTCTTTATTTCCTTTTATTCTTTCTCTTTTATTTTATTCCCTCAAGATCATAGTAAGATAATCAAGCCCTTGACTCAACAGTAATCTTTATTATATATAGCTCACGGACTCGATTACATAGAAGGATCATAAAGGAAAACTCAAAACTAGATCATACTAAAACTTTATTCTACTAAATCAAGATATTATCAAAAGGATCGAACTAAGAAAAACGGTAAAGGTAAAGGTGTGATGGTGATACGATATCGGGGCACTCCCCCAAGCTTGGAAGTTGCCAAGGGGAGTGCCCATACCCATGTGTTTATGTTTCCTTCCTCGGAGGTGGTGATGATGGAGTTCTTGATGATGTGGGCTTGTCATCCATCTTCCAAGGCATAGGCTCACCATCATAGAAGGATGATCGAGTCTCCGGGATCCTCAAATCTGCAGCCAAACTCATCCTCTTAAATCTATATTCATACTCACAGTTTTGGTTTTGCAGGTCATAGATCTGGGCTTGGAGGCGCTCAATTTTCTCGTGAAGCTTGAAGATGGCCTCCCCAATGTTCTTGTCATCCAGCTTGTGGTTGTTGGTGAACTCCGTGATCATTATATGATTGGAGTTGAGTCCATGTTCCACCATCTCCTGGCACTTGAAAACTTCTTGCTCAATTGCTTCAAGCCTTGTATCTACCCTTCCGGTCCTCCTTGGTCCCTCAACATCGCAGATGTGCAGCAACCCCTCACGCATCTCAATGGTTTGAGGGTGTTGCAGCACCTTCGCGAGGTAGGGGTTGATGACCTTCTCGAAGAACTTGTCCTTGGGGGCACTCGAAGTCGCCATGGCGATCTAGATCTGTCAGAATAGCTCGAAACAAAGATAGAAGATATTTGCGTGATATGGTGGTCAAAACCTTCGAGAGATTATATAATGAATTTTTACCGACCAGAATAAGTATCGTGCAAGAAAACGGAGTTTGGAGAGCACACGAGTTGCCCATGAGGCAGGGGGCGCGCCCTCCGCCCTCGTGGATGCCTCGTGTCCTTCCCGAACTGCTTCTTATTTTCCTATTTTCTTGAATATTCCAAAACGAAGAAAAATTGCTATTAGAACTGTTTTGGATTCGGTTTACTTACCGTACCTCATACCTCTTCCCTTTCAGGGTCTGGAACGTTCTAGAAAGTGTCCCTTATGTATTCCTCCGGGGTTACGGTTTCAATAACATTAGTTTCAACATTTATAGGATTACCTGAGATATAATGTTTGATTCTTTGACCGTTCACCACCCTAGGATTTGTGCCTTCGAAGTTGTTGATTTTTATGGCACCAGAATGTAGGACCTTCCCATTTAGAGAGGAGTTTGCCTGCAAAAATTCTTAAATGAGAGTTGTATAATAATACATAATCACCTACATTAAACTCATGTTTTTGTATCCTTTTATCATGCCATCTTTTAACTTTTTCTTTAAACAGTTTGGCATTCTCATAGGCCTGGGTTCTCCATTCATCAAGTTAGCTAATGTCAAAAAGCCTCTTCTCACTGGCAAGTTTGAAGTTATTGTTGAGCTCTTTAATGGCCCAATATGCCTTATGCTCTAGTTCGAGAGGTAAGTGACATGCTTTTCCATAAACCATCTTATACGGAGACATGCCCATATGATTTAATATGCAGTTCTATAAGCCCATAGTGCATCATCAAGTTTCTTTGACTAATTCTTTCTAGATCTATTAACAGTCTTTTGCAAAATTAATTTAAGCTCTCTATTCCTCAGTTCTACTTGACCACTAGACTGTGGATGATATGGAGATGCAATTCTATGATTAACATCATACTTAGGAAGCATTTTACGAAAAGCACCATGAATAAAATGTGAACCACCATCAGTCATTAAATATCCAGGGACTTCAAACCTCAGAAAAATAACTTCTTTAAGCATCTTAATAGAGGTGTTATGATCAGCACTACTAGTTGGAATAGCTTCTACCCACTTAGTAACGTAATCAACATCAACTAAAATATGTGTATACCCATTAGAGGAAGGAAACGATCCCATATAATCAAAGCCCCACACATCAAATGGTTCAATAACAAGTGAATAATTCATAGGCATTTCTTGACGTCTACTAATATTACCAATTCTTTCACATTCATCACAGGACAAGACAAACTTACGGGCATTCTCGAAGAGAGTAGGCCAATAAAAACTGGATTGCAATACCTTATGTGCAGTTCTGTCTCCAGCATGGTGTCCTCCAGAAGCCTCGGAGTGACACTTGCGTAGGATCTATTCCTGTTCATGCTCAGGTACACAAGGTCTAATAACACCATCTACTCCTTCTTTATAAAGGTGTGGGTCATCCCAAAAGTAATGCCTTAAATCATAGAAGAACTTTTTCCTTTGCTGGTACGTGAAACTAGGTGGTATAAATTTGGCAACAATATAATTAGCATAATCAGCATACCATGGAGCAGTACGAGAAGCATTTATGACAGCTAGTTGTTCATCAGGAAAGCTATGATCAATAGGTAGTAGGTCATCAAGAACATTCTCTAACCTAGAAAAGTTGTCTGCAACGGGGTTCTCAGCTTGCTTTCTATCAATAATATGCAAATCAAATTCTTGTAGCAAGAGAACCCATCTAATAAGTCTAGGTTTAGCATCTTTCTTTTCCATAATATATTTAATAGCAGCATGATCATTGTGAACAGTTACTTTAGAATCAACAATATAAGGTCTGAACTTATCACAAGCAACTACAACTGCTAAAAATTCTTTTTAGTAGTAGCATAATTTCTTTGAGCATTGTCTAGAGTTTTACTAGCATATTGAATAACATTTAATTTCTTATCAACTCTTTGTCCTAGAACAGCCCCTACAGCATAATCACTAGCATCACACATAATTTCAAATGGTAAATTGCAATCAGGAGGCTGAACAATAGGTGCAGAAATCAAAGCTTTCTGAAGTATTTCAAATGCTTCTACACAATCATCATCAAAAACAAAAGGAACACCTTTTTGTAAGAGATTAGTCAGAGGCCTAAATTTTTTAGAGAAGTCCTTAATGAACCTCCAATAAAAACCGGCATGACCAAGGAAACTTCTTATACCTTTAATGTCCTTAGGACATGACATCTTTTCAATAGCATCAACTTTAGCTTTATCAACTTTAATACCTCTTTCAAAAATTTTATGCCCCAAGACAATACCTTCATTAACCATAAAGTGGCACTTCTCCCAATTCAAGACAAGATTAGTTTCTTCACATCTCTGCAAAACTCGATCAAGGTTGCTTAAGCAATCATCAAAAGAAGTTCCGTAAACGGAGAAATCATCCATGAAAACCTCAACAATCTTTTCACAAAAGTTAGAGAATATAGCAGTCATACATCTTTGAAAAGTAGAGGTGCATTGCATAAACCAAAAGGCATACATCTATAAGCAAAGGTACCGAAAGGGCAAGTAAAAGTTTTCTTTTCTTGATCCTCTTTTGACACAGGTATTTGAGAGAAACCAGAATAACCATCTAGAAAGCAAAAATGTGTATGTTTGGATAATATTTCTTGAATTTGATCAATAAAAGGTAAATGGTAATGATCATTTTTAGTAGCTTTATTTAATTTGCGGAAATCAATTACCATTCTATAACCTATAACAATTCTTTATGGGATCAATTCATCTTTATCATTAGGAACTACAGTAACACCTCCCTTCTTAGGGACACAATGGATAGGACTTACCCACTGACTATCAGCAACGGGATAAATTATACCTGCCTCCAGAAGCTTTAATATTTCTTTACTTACCACTTATTTCATCTTAGGATTTAACCGTCATTGGTGATCAACAACCGGTTTCGCGTCTTTCTCCAATTTTATTTTGTGCTGGCATAGAGTGGGACTAATGCCCTTAAGATCATCAAGAGTATATCCAATAGCAGCACGGTGCTTCTTCAGAGTTTTCAATAATTTATTTTCTTCATGCTCTGAAAGGTTAGAACTAATAATAACATGATATATCTCTTTCTCATCAAGATAAGCATATTTAAGATTATCAGGTAAAGGTTTAAGCTCAAACACGGGATCACCCATTGGGTGGAGGAGGATCCCCTAGAATTTCAATAGGCAAGTTGTGTTTCAAAATAGGTCCTTGTTTAAAGAATACTTCATCTATTTCCCTTCTTTCATTCATAAACATATCATTTTCATGGTCTAGAAAATATTGTTCTAAAGGATCATTAGGAGGCACGGCAATAGAAGCAAGACCAATAATTTCATCTTTACTAGGTAATTCTTTATCATGGGGTTGTCTATGAAATTTAGCAAAATTAAATTCATGAGACATATCCCCTAAACCAACAGAAACAATATCCTTATTGCAATCTATCTTAGCATTAACAGTATTCAAGAAGGGTCTACCAAATATAATGGGACAAAAGTTATCTTGCGGGGAACCAAGAATAAGAAAATCAGCAGGATATTTAACTTTCCCACACAAGACTTCAACATTTCTAACAATCCCCATTGGTGAAATAGTGTCTCTATTGGCAAGCTTAATTGTAACATCAATTTCCTCTATCTCAGCAGGTGCAATATCATGCATAATTTCTTTATATAAGGAATGAGGTATTGCACTTGCACTAGCACCCATATCACATAAGCCATGATAGCAATGATCTCCTATTTTAACAGAAATAACAGGCATGCCTACAACAGGTCTATGTTTATTTTTAGTATCAGGTCTAGCAATTCTAGCATCTTCATCACAGAAGTAAATAACATGCCCATCAATATTATCGGCCAAGAGATCTTTAACCATAGCAACACTAGGTTCAACTTTAATTTGCTCAGAGGGAGTAGGTGTTCTAGTATTACTCTTATGAACCATAGTTGAAGCTTTAGCATGATCCTTTATTCTAACAGGGAAAGGTGGTTTCTCAATATAAGCAGTAGGAACAACAGGATCATTATAAGTGATAGTATTTTCTTCAAATTTAATAGGTGCAACTAATTTTACTTCAATGGGAGGATTATATTTAAACCACTTCTCCTTAGGGAGATCAACTTGAGTAGCAAAGGATTCACAGAAAGAAGCTACTATCTCACAGTCAAGTCCATATTTAGTGCTAAATTCAAGGAAAGCATCGGTATCCATAAAAGATTTAACGCAATCAAACTTAGGTGTTATACCTGACTCCTTACCTTCGTCGAGATCCCAACATTCATAGTTGCCTTTAATTCTTTCCAATAAATCCCATTTGAATTCAATAGTCTTCATCATAAAAGAGCCAGTACAAGAAGTATCGAGCATGGAGCGATTATCGAGAGAAAGCCGAGCATAAAAATTTTGAATAATAATTTCTCTTGAGAGCTCATGATTGGGGCATGAATATAACATTGACTTAAGCCTCCCCCAAGCTTGAGTGATGCTTTCTCTTTCGCGAGGCCAAAATTATATATATATATAATTACGATCACGATGAACAAGATGCATATGATAAAACTTTTGATGAAATTCCAATTTCAATCGGTTGTAGTTCCATGATCCCATATCATCACATAGCCTAAACCATGTCAATGCCTTTACCTTCAAACATAAAGGGAATAACTTCTTATTGATAACATCCTCGGGCATACCTGTAAGCTTAAATAATCCACAAACTTCATCCACATAGATTAGGTGCAAATCGGGATGTAATGTTCCATCACCTGTGAAAGGATTAGCTAACAGTTTATCTATCATACCGAAGGAATTTCAAAGTAAACATTTTTAGTAGGTTCAGTAGGTTGAGGAGCAACTCTTTGCTCTACTGGTCGGGGTGAAGATACCCCGAACAAGCCCCTCAAAGGATTATGTTCCATAGTAACAAGTGACAGTAAATTTCAGCACACTATATAAATTTTTCCTTACCAAATTCCACCTACCAAAGGAGCTTCACTCCCCGGCAACGGCGCCAGAAAAGAGTCTTGATGACCCACAAGTGTAGGGTATCTATCGTAGCCTTTTCGATAAGTAAGAGTGTCAAACCCAACGAGGAGCAGAAGGAAATGATAAGTGCTTTTCAGCAAGGTATTCTCTGCAAGCACTGAAATTATCGGTAACAAATAGTTTTGTGATAAGGTAATTTGTTACGGGTAACAAGTAATAAAAGTAAATAAGGTGCAACAAGATGGCCCAATCCTTTTTGTAGCAAAGGACAAGCCTGGACAAACTCTTATATAAAGGAAAGCGCTCCCGAGGACACATGGGAATTATCGTCAAGCTAGTTTTCATCACGCTCATATGATTCACGTTTGGTACTTTGATAATTTGATATGTGGGTGGACCGGTGCTTGGGTACTGTCCTTCCTTGGACAAGCATTGTCGGTTTACAAAAGTAGGGGCTCTCCTTTTGCACCCCTTAACTTGTGCACGGGCAGTCAGAGTTGCGCCCACGGCCACACTAAGCAGGGCAGGGGAGGGATGCCGAAGCAACACCAAGACCAGAGATGCAAAGATAGCAAGAGGGCGAGGTGGACTCCCCCGGCAAGACTCTTGCGGGGGTGGCTTCCGCAGCCTCGGCAAGATCCTTGCCGAGGCAACTTGCCTGACGCCAGCAGAGCATGCCACCCTCGAGCCTAAGGGATTCCTACGCCATATTGGAACCAAGTCTCGGGAGGCGCCTCCATGGTGGCATGCAGATCTTTTGTAGAGATCATAGACACGCAAGATCAGATGGAAACCAGAAGACGACGATCCTTGGCGAGATCCTTGCCATGGGAATCCACGAGACCCCCGGCAAGGTCCTTGTCGGGGACGACCGCGGTGCCGCAGGGAGACCCTTGCCGGGCCCTCGGCAAGACCCTTGCTAAGGACGCCCACGGGGCCGCAGCTAGGCCCGCGTTTGCCAAAACCTCCACCGCCGCTCCCATACAACTGCCAGCTCGACCAGCTGAGCAGACGCCTGCGTGGCAGTGCGCGGCCTCTACACCGACTCAGCAAGCACCTGCGTGGTGGCATGCAGATCTCCATGAAGGCTCCACCACCGCGCCAGCCTAGCAGCCAGCCAACATGGCGCAACGAAGCCTTGTCAGCTTGGACGCGCGTCAGAGCCAGGCGAGGTGACGACAGCTGGGACGAGCTTCTTTGCCGTCCCCAATAAAGCGAGAGGGGCATGTCGGCAGCGCATTAAATGCAATTGTCCGGCGATGCCAGGGGATAGACTCAGCCCCTGTACACCTTTCCACCTCCTGTGTGCCACTGCGGTAACCCCTTTTGTCTATAAAAGGAGGCCCGAGGCTTCCAGGAGAGGGATTCGGATCTTTTGGACCAGAGAGCCATTGCAGCTAGTTCAAGAACACAAGAACACCTCAATACACATACAAGTAGGACTAGGGTTTTACGCGTCCCTGCGGCCCAAACCTGGGTAAACGATTTGTGTGATGACCGCCAGACCCGCTCTTCGCACAACCCCGCGCTCGCTAACGGTAGAACAGATCCCAGTGACCCCATAGGTGTCATTTCCCACCGACATCTCTGGCGCGCCAGGTAGGGGGTGCGCAGTTGTGAGAATCTGGTCTAGCAGTTAGTTTAGCGGTTCTTCATCGCCATGGCTCCCAAGAAGAAGACGATCACGACGATCGGCTCATCGGGGGCCGAACGACCCGTACCAGTGCGGGCGAGTGGTGTGGTGGTCGCGGATGGAAGCTGAGGCACGGCTCGCGAACACCCGCACTGCTCTGGCAGCCAAAGCCCGGTGAGCGGCGTCGTTCGTGTGCAAGATGACGGGCCACACGCCACCAAGTCCAAAGACGGAGTGAGGCCCCCCGCAGGTGGCGCAGGGCCCTCCAGGGGCGGCGTCGTGCCACCCACGGGCGGCGCGGCGACTTCCGAGGCGCCTACACCGGCGCTCCCGACACGCTCTTCCCAGGTTGTGCGCGACGAGCAGCGTCGCCACGCTGGCGACCCTGGGCATCGTCATGGGAAGAATCCTGCGCATCATTCGCGGGACGTAGAAGGGCAGCACACGCGTCGAAGTGCGGGTGGAAACAGCGTACAGCCACTGGGCCGTGATAGAGCTCCTTCTAATGTGGTTAGAAGTTGGAGTGCATCACGGTCCACGCAGCTTTCACCACCACCCACGCCAGCGAAAGCTTTGTCACGCACGGAGATTCTCCTTGATTTCCCCCCTGCTGCGGAGAAACTCGATGAGTGGAGAGCCACCATCCGAAGCCTCGTCGGTGTTGCCAATAGAGATGAGCCACGACCGGCGGGGCCTTCTGGCCGGCGCTCCGTCGAGCCACTGCATGCCAGTGGTGGAAGGGTCGGGGCGCTGTAGCCACGGTGCACTCTCCTCCTCCACGCCAGCCACCACGGGTGTCGGTCCATCGTGACGGCGCTTGTGATAACGTTTCTGTAGCGTCGTCCTACCCACAAACCCACCGTGATCAGTGCCAAGTTCTTCGAGAGCGAGCCCGTGAAGACGCTCGAACCACCATCAAACGCTGGTGCGACGTGCGCCACCAGTCAGATAGGCGGGCGGGGCCCACTATGGACCACCCAGCACCGGGGGGCTCTGGCGACCTACCCTACGAGGTGGGTTGCCCGGCGTTTACTCGTGAGTTGCGGTAGTTCCACTGGCCCTCCCACCGCACGTTCACGCCAGACGTTGGCGAGAAGTACAACGGCAAGTCCCACCCGTCAGAGTTCCTTAGCATCTACACCATCGCGATGCAAGCTGCTGGAGCCCGCGATGACAAGGTGCTTGCTAATTACTTCCCGCTAGTGCTCAAACCCAATGTCATGTCATGGCTGATGCACTTGCCGGCGGATTCCATTTCTTCTTGGTCGGACTTGTGCCATGAGTTCGTTGGCGCCTTTACTGGAGGCCACCAAGCTCATGGCCAGGAAAGCGACTTGCATATCATCCCCCAGAAGGAAGGTGAAATCCCGCGCAAGTACATACAGAGGTTCAGCCGGGTCCAATACAACATCCCGGACGTTCATCCCTCTGCCGTGATCAGAGCATTCCATCAGAATGTGCGCAACTGCAAGATGCGTGAAGAGCTGGCGATGAACAAGGTCAAGGATGTGGCCGAACTTTATGTTCTAGCCGACAGGTGCGCTCGAGCGGAAGAGGGGAGGAAGTACCCCGGCGAGGACGCTGACACGGAAACCGACTCCATAGACAAAGACGCGGACACCCCAACAAAAAAGGGTCGGCACCGCAACAGGAAGCGCAAGGGCAAGACCGTGCTTGCTATCATGGGATCCAAGGACACCGGCGCTGCCAAGAAGGCCAAGGCAGACGACCCCGGCAAGGAAATTGCCGGGTGCACCTCTTGTCGCGCCTTGGCGGCTGATACGTCTCCAACCTATCTATAATTTTTGATTGCTCCATGCTATATTATCTACTGTTTTGGGCAATGTTGGGCTTTATTTCCACTTTTATATTATTTTTGGGACTCACCTATTAATCGGAGGCCCAGCCCAGATTTGCCGTTTTATGCCTATTTCAGTGTTTTGAAGAAAAGGAATATCAGACGGAGTCGAAACGGAGATTAGATTGGGAGTTCCGCCGCCAGAAGCCTCCGTAGCCACCAAAAGTCAATCGGGACACTATTCCGGCACCCTGCCGGAGGGGGCAATCCCTCTCCAGTGGCCATCTTCATCATCCCGGTGCTCTCCATGACGAGGAGGGAGTAGTTCTCCCTCGGGGCTGAGGGTATGTACCAGTAGCTATGTGTTTGATCTCTCTCTCTCTCTCTCGTGTTCTTGAGATGATACGATCTTGATGTATCGCGAGCTTTGCTATTATAGTTGGATCCTATGTTTCTCCCCCCCTCTTCTCTCTTGTAATGAATTGAGTTTCCCCTTTGAAGTAATCTTATCGGATTGAGTCTTTAAAGATTTGAGAACACTTGATGTATGTCTTGCCGTGGATATCTGTGGTGACAATGGGATACCACGTGCCACTTGATGTATGTTTTGGTGACCAACTTGCGGGTTTCATGACATTGGGAACCTATGCATAGGGGTTGGCACACGTTTTCGTCGTGATTCTCTGGTAGGAACTTTGGGGCACTCTTTGAGGTCCTTTGTGTTGGTTGAATAGATGAATCTGAGATTGTGTGATGCATATCATATAATCATGCCCACGGATACTTGAGGTGACATTGGAGTATCTAGGTGACATTAGGGTTTTGGTTGGTTTGTATCTTAAGGTGTTATTCTAGTATGAACTCTAGGGCTATTTGTGACACTTATAGGAATAGCCCAACGGATTGATTGGAAAGAATAACTTTGAGGTGGTTTCGTACCCTGCCATAATCTATTCGTTCGTTCTCTACTATTAGTGACTTTGGAGTGACTCTTTATTGCATGTTGAGGGATAGTTATGTGATCCAATTATGATATTATTGTTGAGGGAACTCACACTAGCGAAAGTATGAACCCTAGGCCTTGTTTACCATCATTGCAATACCGTTTACACTAAGTTTTATCATTAGTTACCTTGCTGTTTTTATAATTTCAGATTACAAAAACCTTTATCTACTATCCATATTGCACTTGTATCACCATCTCTTCGCCGAACTAGTGCACATATACAATTTACCATTGTATTGGGTGTGTTGGGTGTTGGGGAACGCAGTAATTTCATAAAATTTCCTACGCACACGCAAGATCATGGTGATGCACCGCAACGAGAGGGGAGAGTGATGTCTACGTACCAACGCAGACCGACTGCGGAAGCGATCACACAACGTAGAGGAAGTAGTCGTACGTCTTCTTCCCGATCCAACCGATCCAAGCACCGTTACTCCGGCACCTCCGAGTTCTTAGCACACGTTCAGCTCGATGACGTTCCTCGGGCTCCGATCCAGCAAAGCGTCGAGGAAGAGTTCCGTCAGCACGACGGCGTGGTGACGATCTTGATGTACTACCGACGCAGGGCTTCGCCTAAGCACTGTAACGGTATGATCGAGGTGGAATTTGGTGGCAGGGGGCACCGCACACAGCTAAGGAACGATTAACTTGTGTGTGTTGTGGTGCCCCCTGCCCCTGTATATAAAGGCCAGGGGCAGGGGGTTCGGCCGGCTAGGAGGGAGGCGCAGGGAGGAGTCCTACTCCCACCGGGAGTAGGACTCCTTCCCCCAATCCTATTCCAACTAGGATTCTTGGGGAAGAAGGAGAAAGAGGGGGCCGGCCCACCTCTCCTAGTCCTATTAGGACTTGGGAAAGGTGGGGGGGCGCCGGCCAGGTGTGGGCTGCCTCTTCTCTCTTTTCCACTAAGGCCCAATAGGCCCATTTACCTCCCGGGGGGTTC
Organism: Triticum monococcum; assembly: GCA_034509565.1. Lineage (NCBI taxonomy): Eukaryota > Viridiplantae > Streptophyta > Magnoliopsida > Poales > Poaceae > Triticum > Triticum monococcum. Next base: position 354,075,254 of record CM067845.1, on the reverse strand, counting down.
CGGTAACCCTCCCGGTAATCTGGAAAAATCCCGATTTCACCCGGAACGCTTCCGGTGCCCAAACATAGGCTTCCAATATATCAATCTTTACGTCTCGACCTTTTCGAGACTCCTCTTCATGTCCGTGATCTCATCCGGGACTCCGAACAACCTTCGGTACATCAAAATGCATAAACTCATAATAACTGTCATCGTAACGTTAAGCGTGCGGACCCTACGGTTCGAGAACAATGTAGACATGACCGAGACATGTCTCCGGTCAATAACCAATAGCGGGACCTGGATGCCCATATTGGCTCCTACATATTCTACGAAGATCTTTATCGGTCAGACCGCATAACAACATACGTTGTTCCCTTTGTCATCGGTATGTTACTTGCCCGAGATTCGATCGTCGGTATCCAATGCCTAGTTCAATCTCGTTACTGGCAAGTCTCTTTACTCGTTCCGTAATACATCATCTCATAACTAACATCTTAGTTATTATGCTTGCAAGGCTTATGTGATGTGTATTACCGAGAGGGCCCAGAGATACCTCTCCGACAATCAGAGTGACAAAACCTAATCTCGAAATACGCCAACCCAACATCTACCGTTGGAGACACCTGTAGTACTCCTTTATAATCACCCAGTTACGTTGTGACGTTTGGTAGTACCCAAAGTGTTCCTCCGGTAAACGGGAGTTGCATAATCTCATAGTTATAGGAACATGTATAAGTCATGAAGAAAGCAATAGCAACATACTAAACGATCGGGTGCTAAGCTAATGGAATGGGTCATGTCAATCAGATCATTCAACTAATGATGTGACCTCGTTAATCAAATAACAACTCTTTGTTCATGGTTAGGAAACATAACCATCTTTGATTAACGAGCTAGTCTAGTAGAGGCATACTAGTGACACTCTGTTGGTCTATGTATTCACACATGTATTATGTTTCCGGTTAATACAATTCTAGCATGAATAATAAACATTTATCATGATATAAGGAAATAAATAATAACTTTATTATTGCCTCTAGGGCATATTTCCTTCAGTCTCCCACTTGCACTAGAGTCAATAATCTAGATTACACAGTAATGATTCTTACACCCATGGAGTCTTGGTGCTGATCATGTTTTGCTCGTGGAAGAGGCTTAGTCAACGGGTCTGCAACATTCAGATCCGTATGTATCTTGCAAATCTCTATGTCTCCCACCTGGACTAAATCCCGGATGGAGTTGAAGCGTCTCTTGATGTGTTTGGTTCTTTTGTGAAATCTGGATTCCTTTGCCAAGGCAATTGCACCAGTATTGTCACAGAAGATTTTCATTGGACCCGATGCACTAGGTATGACACCTAGATCGGATATGAACTCCTTCATCCAGACTCCTTCGTTCGCTGCTTCCGAAGCAGCTATGTACTCCGCTTCACATGTAGATCCCGCTACGACGCTTTGTTTAGAACTGCACCAACTAACAGCTCCACCGTTTAAAGTAAACACGTATCCGGTTTGCGATTTAGAATCGTCCGGATCAGTGTCAAAGCTTGCATCAACGTAACCTCTTACGGTGAGCTCTTTGTCACCTCCATATACGAGAAACATATCCTTAGTCCTTTTCAGGTATTTCAGGATGTTCTTGACCGCTGTCCAGTGATCCACCCCTGGATTACTTTGGTACCTCCCTGCTAAAGTTATAGCAAGGCACACATCAGGTCTGGTACACAGCATTGCATACATGATAGAGCCTATGGCTGAAGCATAGGGAACATCTTTCATTTTCTCTCTATCTTTTGCAGTGGTCGGGCATTGAGTCTGACTCAACTTCACACCTTGCAATACAGGCAAGAACCCTTTCTTTGCTTGATCCATTTTGAACTTCTTCAAAATCTTGTCAAGGTATGTGCTTTGTGAAAGTCCAATTAAGCGTTTTGATCTATCTCTATAGATCTTTATGCCTAATATGTAAGCAGCTTCCCCGAGGTCTTTCATCGAAAAACTTTTATTCAAGTATCCCTTTATGCTATCCAGAAATTCTATATCATTTCCAATAAGTAATATGTCATCCACATATAATATCAGAAATGCTACAGAGCTCCCACTCACTTTCTTGTAAATACAGGCTTCTCCAAAAGTCTGTATAAACCCAAATGCTTTGATCACACTATCAAAGCGTTTATTCCAACTCCGAGATGCTTGCACCAGTCCATAGATGGATCGCTGGAGTTTGCAAACTTTGTTAGCTCCCTTTGGATCGACAAAACCTTCTGGTTGCATCATATACAACTCTTCTTCCAGAAATCCATTCAGGAATGCGGTTTTTACATCCATTTGCCAAATTTCATAATCATAAAATGCGGCAATTGCTAACATGATTCTAACAGACTTAAGCATCGCTACGGGTGAGAAAGTCTCATCGTAGTCAACTCCTTGAACTTGTCGAAAACCTTTTGCGACAAGTCGAGCTTTGTAGACAGTAACATTACCATCAGCGTCAGTCTTTTTCTTAAAGATCCATTTATTCTCAATTGCTTGCCGATCATCGGGCAAGTCAACCAAAGTCCATACTTTGTTCTCATACATGGATCCCATCTCAGATTTCATGGCTTCAAGCCACTTTGCGGAATCTGGGCTCATCATCGCTTCTTCATAGTTCGTAGGTTCATCATGATCTAGTAGCATGACTTCCAGAACAGGATTACCGTACCACTCTGGTGCGGATCTTACTCTGGTTGATCTACGAGGTATAGTAGTATCTTGATCTAAAGTTTCATGATCATCATCATTAACTTCCTCTCTCATTGGTATAGGTCTCACAGAAACAGTTTTCTGTGATGTACTATTTCCCAACAACGGAGTAGGTACAATTACCTCGTCAAGTTCTACTTTCCTCCCACTCACTTCTTTCGAGAGAAACTCCTTCTCAAGAAAGTTTCCGAATTTAGCAACAAAAGTCTTGCCTTCGGATCTGTGATAGAAGGTGTATCCAATAGTTTCCTTTGGATATCCTATGAAGACACACTTCTCCGATTTGGGTTCGAGCTTATCAGGTTGAAGCTTTTTCACATAAGCATCGCAACCCCAAATTTTAAGAAACGACAACTTTGGTTTCTTGCCAAACCATAGTTCATAAGGCGTCGTCTCAATGGATTTAGATGGTGCCCTATTTAACGTGAATGCGGCCGTCTCTAAAGCATAACCCCAAAATGATAGCGGTAAATCAGTAAGAGACATCATAGATCGCACCATATCTAGTAAAGTACGATTACGACGTTCGGGCACACCATTACGTTGTGGTGTTCCGGGTGGCGTGAGTTGCGAAACTATTCCACAATTTTTCAAATGTACACGAAACTCGTAACTCAAATATTCTCCTCCACGATCAGATCGTAGAAACTTTATTTTCTTGTTACGATGATTTTCAACTTCACTCTGAAATTCCTTGAACTTTTCAAATGTTTCAGACTTATGTTTCATTAAGTAGATATACCCATATCTGCTTAAATCATCTGTGAAGGTGAGAAAATAACGATATCCGCCACGAGCCTCAATATTCATCGGACCACATACATCGGTATGTATGATTTCCAATAAATTTGTTGCTCTCTCCATAGTACCGGAGAACGGTGTTTTAGTCATCTTGCCCATGAGGCACGGTTCGCAAGTACCAAGTGATTCATAATCAAGTGGTTCCAAAAGCCCATCAGCATGGAGTTTCTTCATGCGCTTTACACCGATATGACCTAAACGGCAGTGCCACAAATAAGTTGCACTATCATTATCAACTCTGCATCTTTTGGCTTCAACATTATGAATATGTGTATTACTACTATCGAGATTCAATAAGAATAGACCACTTTTCAAGGGTGCATGACCATAAAAGATATTACTCATATAAATAGAACAACCATTATTCTCTGATTTAAATGAATAACCGTCTCGCATTAAACAAGATCCAGATATAATGTTCATGCTTAACGCTGGCACCAAATAACAATTATTTAGGTCTAATATTAATCCCGAAGGTAGATGTAGAGGTAGCGTGCCGACCGCGATCACATCGACTTTGGAACCGTTTCCCACGTGCATCGTCACCTCGTCCTTTGCTAGTGTCCGCTTATTCTGTAGTCCCTGTTTCGAGTTGCAAATATTAGCAACAGAACCAGTATCAAATACCCAGGTGCTACTGCGAGCATTAGTAAGGTACACATCAATAACATGTATATCACATATACCTTTGTTCACCTTGCCATCCTTCTTATCCGCCAAATACTTGGGGCAGTTCCGCTTCCAGTGACCAGTCTGCTTGCAGTAGAAGCACTCAGTTTCAGGCTTAGGTCCAGACTTGGGTTTCTTCTCTTGAGCAGCAACTTGCTTGCCGTTCTTTTTGAAGTTCCCTTTCTTCTTCCCTTTGCCCTTTTTCTTGAAACTAGTGGTTTTGTTAACCATCAACACTTGATGCTCCTTCTTGATTTCTACCTCCGCAGCTTTCAACATAGCGAAGAGCTCAGGAATAGTCTTGTTCATCCCTTGCATATTATAGTTCATCACAAAGCTCTTGTAGCTTGGTGGCAGTGATTGGAGAATTCTGTCAATGACGCAATCATCCGGAAGTGTAACTCCCAATTGAATCAAGTGATTATTATACCCAGACATTTTGAGTATATGCTCACTGACAGAACTGTTCTCCTCCATCTTGCAGCTATAGAACTTATTGGAGACTTCATATCTCTCAATCCGGGCATTTGCTTGAAATATTAACTTCAACTCCTGAAACATCTCATATGCTCCATGACGTTCAAAACGTCGTTGAAGTCCCGGTTCTAAGCCGTAAAGCATGGCACACTGAACTATTGAGTAGTCATCAGCTTTGCTCTGCCAGACGTTCATAACTTCTGGTGTTGCTCTTGCAGCAGGCCTGGCACTCAGCGGTGCTTCCAGGACGTAATTCTTCTGTGCAGCAATGAGGATAATCCTCAGGTTACGGACCCAGTCCGTGTAATTGCTACCATCATCTTTCAACTTAGCTTTCTCAAGGAACGCATTAAAATTCAACGGAACAACAGCACGAGCCATCTATCTACAATCAACATAAACAAGCAAGATACTATCAGGTACTAAGTTCATGATAATTTTTAAGTTCAGTTAATTTACTTAAGAACTCCCACTTAGATAGACATCCCTCTAATCCTCTAAGTGATTACGTGATCCAAATCAACTAAACCATAACCGATCATCACGTGAGATGGAGTAGTTTTCAATGGTGAACATCAATATGTTGATCATATCTACTATATGATTCACGCTCGACCTTTCGGTCTCCGTGTTCCGAGGCCATATCTGTATATGCTTGGCTCGTCAAGTATAACCTGAGTATTCCGCGTGTGCAACTGTTTTGCACCCGTTGTATTTGAACGTAGAGCCTATCACACCCGATCATCACGTGGTGTCTCAGCACGAAGAACTTTTGCAACGGTGCATACTCAGGGAGAACACTTCTTGATAATTTAGTGAGAGATCATCTTATAATGCTACCGTCAATCAAAGCAAGATAAGATGCATAAAAGGATAAACATCACATGCAATCAATATAAGTGATATGATATGGCCATCATCATCTTGTGCTTTGTGATCTCCATCTCCGAAGCATCGTCATGATCACCATCGTCACCGGCGCAACACCTTGATCTCCATCGTAGCATCGTTGTCGTCTCGCCAATCTTATGCCTCCACGACTATCACTATCGCTTAGTAATAAAATAAAGCATTACATCGCGATTGCATTGCATACAATAAAGCGACAACCATATGGCTCCTGCCAGTTGCCGATAACTCGGTTACAAAACATGATCATCTCATACAATAAAATCAGCATCATGCCTTGACCATATCACATCACAACATGCCCTGCAAAAACAAGTTAGACGTCCTCTACTTTGTTGTTGCAAGTTTTACGTGGCTGCTACGGGCTTAAGTAAGAACTCATCTCACCTACGCATCAAAACCACAACGATAGTTCGTCAAATAGACTCCGTTTTAACCTTCTCAAGGACCGGGCGTAGTCACACTTGGTTCAACTAAAGTTGGAGAGACAGTCTTCCGCTAGCCATCTGTGTGCATAGCACGTCGAGGGAACCGGTCTCGCGTAAGAGTACGCGTAAGGTTGGTCCGGATCGTCTCGTCCAACAATACCGCCGAACCAAACTATGACATGCTGGTAGGCAGTATGACTTGTATCGCCCACAACTCACTTGTGTTCTACTCGTGCAAATAACATCAAACCATAAAAACCTAGGCTCTGATACCACTGTTGGGGAACGCAGTAATTTCAAAAATTTTCCTACGCACACGCAAGATCATGGTGATGCACCGCAACGAGAGGGGAGAGTGATGTCTACGTACCAATGCAGACCGACTGCGGAAGCGATCACACAACGTAGAGGAAGTAGTCGTACGTCTTCTTCCCGATCCAACCGATCCAAGCACCGTTACTCCGGCACCTCCGAGTTCTTAGCACACGTTCAGCTCGATGACGTTCCTCGGGCTCCGATCCAGCAAAGCGTCGAGGAAGAGTTCCGTCAGCACGACGGCGTGGTGACGATCTTGATGTACTACCGACGCAGGGCTTCGCCTAAGCACTGTAACGGTATGATCGAGGTGGAATTTGGTTGCAGGGGGCACCGCACACGGCTAAGGAACGATTAACTTGTGTGTGTTGTGGTGCCCCCTGCCCCCGTATATAAAGGCCAGGGGCAGGGGGTTCGGCCGGCTAGGAGGGAGGCGCAGGGAGGAGTCCTACTCCCACCGGGAGTAGGACTCCTTCCCCCAATCCTATTCCAACTAGGATTCTTGGGGAAGAAGGAGAAAGAGGGGGCCGGCCCACCTCTCCTAGTCCTATTAGGACTTGGGAAAGGTGGGGGGGCGCCGGCCAGGTGTGGGCTGCCTCTTCTCTCTTTTCCACTAAGGCCCAATAGGCCCATTTACCTCCCGGGGGGTTCGGGTAACCCTCCCGGTAATCCGGAAAAATCCCGATTTCACCCGGAACGCTTCCGGTGCCCAAACATAGGCTTCCAATATATCAATCTTTACGTCTCAACCTTTTCGAGACTCCTCGTCATGTCCGTGATCTCATCCGGGACTCCGAACAACCTTTGGTACATCAAAATGCATAAACTCATAATAACTGTCATCGTAACGTTAAGCGTGCGGACCCTACGGTTCGAGAACAATGTAGACATGACCGAGACACGTCTCCGGTCAATAACCAATAGCGGGACCTGGATGCCCATATTGGCTCCTACATATTCTACGAAGATCTTTATCGGTCAGACCGCATAACAACATACGTTGTTCCCTTTGTCATCGGTATGTTACTTGCCCGAGATTCGATCGTCGGTATCCAATGCCTAGTTCAATCTCGTTACTGGCAAGTCTCTTTACTCGTTCCGTAATACATCATCTCATAACTAACATCTTAGTTATTATGCTTGCAAGGCTTATGTGATGTGTATTACCGAGAGGGCCCAGAGATACCTCTCCGACAATCAGAGTGACAAAACCTAATCTCGAAATACGCCAACCCAACATCTACCGTTGGAGACACCTGTAGTACTCCTTTATAATCACCCAGTTACGTTGTGACGTTTGGTAGTACCCAAAGTGTTCCTCCGGTAAACGGGAGTTGCATAATCTCATAGTTATAGGAACATGTATAAGTCATGAAGAAAGCAATATCAACATACTAAACGATCGGGTGCTAAGCTAATGGAATGGGTCATGTCAATCAGATCATTCAACTAATGATGTGACCTCGTTAATCAAATAACAACTCTTTGTTCATGGTTAGGAAACATAACCATCTTTGATTAACGAGCTAGTCTAGTAGAGGCATACTAGTGACACTCTGTTGGTCTATGTATTCACACATGTATTATGTTTCCGGTTAATACAATTCTAGCATGAATAATAAACATTTATCATGATATAAGGAAATAAATAATAACTTTATTATTGCCTCTAGGGCATATTTCCTTCATTGGGGCCACAAGAGACTCTTTGTTATTTGGTTGTAGGGTTTCTTGAGAGAGACCATCTTCATCCTACGCCTCCTACGGATTGATAAACTTTAGGTCATCCACTTGAGGGAAATTTGCTACTGTCCTACAAACCTTTGCACTTGGAGGCCCAACAACGTCTACAAGAAGAAGGTTGTGTAGTAGACATCAAGCTCTTTTCTGGCGCCGTTGCCGGGGAGGTTAGCGCTTGTACGTATATCTTTAGATCTTGCAATTGAGTGTTTTAGTTTCTTGTTTTATCACTAGTTTAGTTTATAAAAGAAAACTATAAAAAATGGAATCTAGTTTGTCTCATATGGTTCACCTTTTTAATATCTTTCATGAGTATGATGGAAAGGATAATTGTGCTCAAGTGCTAGAAGAAGAAATCTATAAAATGTTTGGCACTAAATATTTGAATGATGAGCATGATTGCAATGTTGTTAGTATGAATTCCTTGAATATCCATGATGCTAATGATATGCAAAGTCACAAGCTTGGGGAAGCTATGTTTGATTAAGATGATATTTTTTTGTCCCCCAAGTTTTGATGAGCAAATTTATTATGATGAAAGCATGCCTCCTATTTATGATGATTATATTGATGAAAGTGGATTTGGAGAGGTTCCAATTGATTATGAGAACAAAGTTGCTATCTATGATGATTATTGTGATGACTTGTATGCTATAAAGAATAATGATATCCATGAAACTTGTCATCGTGATTTTAGTTTTCAATTTGATTATGCCTCACATGATAATTATTTTGTTAAGTTTGCTCCCACTATTATTCATGAGAAGAATTTTGCTTGTGTGGAGAGTAATAAAATTTCTATGCTTGTAGATCATGAAAAGAATGCTTTAGGTTCTGGTTATATTGTTGAATTCATTCATGATGCTACTGAAAATTATTATGAGGGAGGAATATATGCTTGTAGGAATTGCAATAATATCAAGTTTCCTCTCTATGTGCTTAAAGTTTTGAAGCTATGCTTGTTTTACCTTCCTATGCAAGTTGATTATTGTTCCCATAAGTTGTTTGCTCGCAAAATCCCTATGCATAGGAAGTGGGTTATACTTAAATGTGCTAGTCATATTCTTCATGATGCTCTCTTTATGTTTCAATTCTTATCTTTTATGTGAGCATCGTTGAACTCAACATACCTAGCTAGGGGCGTTAAATGATAGCGCTTGTTGGGAGGCAACCCAATTTTATTTTAGTTCCTTGCTTTTTTCTCCTGTTTAGTAATAAATAATCCATCTAGCCTCTGTTTAGATGTGGTTTTATGTGTTTAATTAGTGTTTGTGCCAAGTAGAACCTTTGGGAAGACTCGGGGAAAGTCTTGTTGATCTTGCTGTAAAAAACAGAAACTTTAGTGCTCAAGAGAATTGCTGCCATTTTTATTTGGAGAGTGCTATTTAGTTAATTCTTTTTGCATATGATTAATAGATAAATTCCTCAGGTCCAGCAATTTATTTTAGAATTTTATGAGTTCCAGAAGTATACATTTGATCCAGATTACTACAGACTGTTCTGTTTTTCATGTGTTGTTTACTTATTTTGATGAATCTATGGCTAGTAAAAGAGTTTATAAACCATAGAGAAGTTGGAATACAGTAGGTTTAACGCCAATATAAATAAAGAATGAGTTCATTACAGTACCTTGAAGTGGTGATTTATTTTCTTATACTAATGGAGCTCACGAGTTTTCTACTTTAAGTTTTGTGTTGTGAAGTTTTCAAGTTTTGTGTAAGGATTCGATGGACTATGGAACAAGGAGTGGCAAGAGCCTAAGCTTGGGGATGCCCAAGGCACCCCAAGGTAATATTCAAGGATAGCCAAGAGCCTAAGCTTGGGCACGCCCCAGAAGGCATCCCCTCTTTCGTCTTCGTTCATCGGTAACTTTACTTGGAGCTATATTTTTATTCGCCACATGATATGTGTTTTGCTTGGAGCGTCAATTTATTTTGTTAGGATTTGCTTGCTGTTATTTAGAATAATGTTTTGCATGTTTTATTTCAATGAAACTTACATTGATAGCCTTTACTATGCCTATTTTAGAAGTCCACATGTTGCTGTTTGAAAACAGAAAGTTTACCGCTGTTGCAATAATTCCCTAGAAAAGTCAGAATGTGATAAAATGTTGAAACCTTTTGCATATTAAGCTCTGATAAATTTACTACAGTGGTAATTTTCTTTCATAATTTTTGGAGCTAGGGAAGTATGGATGTTGCTGCATTCTTTACAGACTATCCTGTTTAGGCGGATTGCTGTTATGTTTGCATTGTTTGCATATGTTTGCTTCTTTAATGATTCTATTTGAGGATAGGAATATTAAATATGCAGACACATTTAGTATGTTGAATAATAATTTTAGTGATTTTCTACAGTAGAGTATGATAAGGTTTTTGCAATGGTTTATACTAACTTATCTCACAAGTCCTTGTTGAGTTTTGTGTGGATGAAGCTTTTGAGATTTAGGGAGACCGTGATATGAGAGGAATTAAGGAGACACAAAAGCTCAAGCTTGGGGATGCCCAAGTAACCCCAAGATAATATTTCAATAAGTCTCAAGCATCTAAGCTTGGGGATGCCCCGGTTGGCATCGCACCTTTCTTCTTCAACAACTATCGGTTAGTTTCGGTTGATCCTAAGTTTTTGTGTCTTCACATGATGTTTGCCATTCTTAGAATGCCATTTTATTTTGTTTTGCTTGCTGTTTAAATAAAGTACCAAGATATGAAATTATTAAATGTTAGAGAGTCTTCACATAGTTGCATAATTATTCAACTACTCATTGATCTTCACTTATATCTTTCGGAGTAGTTTGTCATTTGCTCTAGTGCTTCACTTATATCTTTTAGAGCATGGTGGTAGTTTTATTTTGAAGAAAATATTGATCTCTCATGCTTCACTTAGATTATTTTGAGATTCTTAAATAGCATGGTAATTTGCTTAAATAATCCTAAAATGCTAGGTATACAAGATTAATAATAAAATTCTCTTATGAGTGTTTTGAATTCTAAGAGAAGTTTGATGCTTGATGATTGTTTTGAGATATGGAGGTAATAATATCAAATTCGTGCTAGTTGAGTAGTTGTGAAATTGAGAAATGCTTGTGTTGAAGTTTGCAAGTCCCGTAGCATGCACGTATGGTAAACGTTATGTAACAAATTTGAAACATGAGGTGTTATTTGATTGTCCTCCTTATGAGTGGCGGTCAGGGACGAGCGATGGTCTTTTCCTACCAATCTATTTCCCTAGGAGCATGCGCGTAGTGCCGAGGTTTTTGATGACTTGTAGATTTTTGCAATAAGTATGTGAGTTCTTTATGACTAATGTTGAGTCCATGGATTATATGCACTCTCACCCTTCCATCATTGCTAGCCTCTTCGGTACCGTGCATTGCCCTTTCTCACATTGAGAGTTGGCGCAAACTTCGCCGATGCATCCAAACCCCGTGATATGATACGCTCTTTCACACATAAACCTCCTTATATCTTCCTCAAAACAGCCACCATACCTACCTATTATGGCATTTCCATAGCCATTCCAAGATATATTGCCATGCAACTTTCCACTGTTCCATTTATTATGACACGCATCATCATTGTCATATTGCTTTGCATGATCATGTAGTTGACATCGTATTTGTGGCAAAGCCACCGTTCATAATTTTTCATACATGTCGCTCTTGATTCATCGCAACCCCGGTACACCGCCGGAGGCCTTCATGTAGAGTCATACTTTGTTCTAGTATCGAGTTGTAATCATTGAATCGTAAATAAATAGAAGTGTGATGATCATCATTTTCTAGAGCATTGTCCCAAGTGAGGAATAAAAATAAATAAAAAAGAAATAAAAAAAAGAAAGAGAAAGGCCATAAAAAAGGAAAAGGCCCAAAAAATGAGAGAAAAAGAGAGAAGGGACAATGTTACTATCCTTTACCACACTTGTGCTTCAAAGTAGCACCGTAATCTTCATGATAGAGAGTCTCTTGTTTTGTCACTTTCATTTACTAGTGGGAATTTTCATTATAGAACTTGGCTTGTATATTCCAACAATGGGCCTCCTCAAGTGCCCTAGGTCTTCGTGAGCAAGCAAGTTGGATGCACACCTACTTAGTTTCGTTTGTTGAGCTTTCATACATTTATAGCTCTAGTGCATCTGTTGCATGGCAATCCCTACTCCTCGCATTAACATCAATCGATGGGCATCTCCATAACCCATTGATTAGCCTCGTTGATGTGAGACTTTCTTCCTTTTTGTCTTCTCCACATAACCCCCATCATCATATTCTAGTCCACCCATAGTGCTATGTCCATGGCTCGCGCTCACATATTGCGTGAAAGTTTATAGGTTTGAGATTACTAAAGTATGAAACAATTGCTTGGCTTGTCATCGGGGTTGTGCATGATGAGAGCATTCTTGTGTGACGAAAATGGAGCATGACTAAACTATATGATTTTCTAGGGATGAACTTTCTTTGGCCATGTTATTTTGAGAAGATATAATTGCTTAGTTAGTATGCTTGAAGTATTATTATTTTTATGTCAATATGAACTTTTGTCTTGAATCTTTCGGATCTGAATATTCATGCCACAATTAAGAAGAATTACATTGAAATTATGCCAAGTAGCACTCCGCATCAAAAATTCTGTTTTTATCATTTACCTACTCGAGGACGAGCAGGAATTAAGCTTGGGGATGCTTGATACGTCTCCAACGTATCTATAATTTTTGATTGCTCCATGCTATATTATCTACTGTTTTGGACAATATTGGGCTTTATTATCCACTTTTATATTATTTTTGGGACTAACCTATTAACCGGAGGCCCAACCCAGAATTGCTGTTTTTTTTTTGCCTATTTCAGTGTTTCGAAGAAAAGGAATATCAAACGGAGTCGAAACGGAATGAAACCAACTAGAGAAGTTATTTTTGGAAGGAAAGCTACCGGAAAAACTTGGAGTGCACGTCAGGAAAGGAACGAGGGAGCCACGAGGCAGGGGGACGCACCCACCCCCCTGGGGCGCGCCCTCCACCCTCATGGGCCCCTCATGGCTCCCTGACGTATCTCTTTCGCCCATATATACCCACGTACCCTAAAACTATCGGGAGCACAATAGGTCAGGAGTTCCGCCGCCAGAAGCCTTCGTAGCCACCGAAAGCCAATCTAGACCCGTTCTGGCACCCTGCCGGAGGGGGCAATCCCTCTCCGGTGGCCATCTTCATCATCCCGGTGCTCTCCATGACGAGGAGGGAGTAGTTCACCCTCGGGGCTGAGGGTATGTACCAGTAGCTATGTGTTTGATCTCTCTCTCTCTCTCTCGTGTTCTTGAGGTGCTACGATCTTGATGTATCGCGAGCTTTGTTATTATAGTTGGATCTTATGATGTTTTCTCCCCCCTCCACTTCTTGTAATGGATTGAGTTTCCCCTTTGAAGTTATCTTATCGGATTGAGTCTTTAAAGATTTGAGAATACTTGATGTATGTCTTGCCGTGCGTATCTGTGGTGACAATGGGATACCACGTGATTCACTTGATGTATGTTTTGGTGATCAACTTGTGGGTTCCGCCCATGAACCTATGCATAGGGGTTGGCACACGTTTTCGTCGTGATTCTCCGGTAGGAACTTTGGGGCACTCTTTGAGGTCCTATGTGTTGGTTGAATAGATGAATCTGAGATTGTGTGATGCATATCGTATAATCATACCCACGGATACTTGAGGTGACATTGGAGTATCTAGGTGACATTAGGGTTTTGGTTGATTTGTGTCTTAAGGTGTTATTCTAGTACGAACTCTAGGGCTGTTTGTGACATTTATAGGAATAGCACAATGGATTGATTGGAAAGAATAACTTTGAGGTGGTTTCGTACCCTACCATAATCTCTTCGTTTGTTCTCTGCTATTAGTGGCTTTGGAGTGACTCTTTATTGCATGTCGAGGGATAGTTATGTGATCCAATTATGTTATTATTGTTGAGAGGACTTGCACTAGTGAAAGTATGAACCCTAAGCCTTATTTCCTGTCATTGCAATACCGTTTACGCTCACTTTTATCATTAGTTACCTTGCTGTTTTTATAATTTCAGATTACAAAACCATTATCTACTATCCATATACCACTTGTATCACCATCTCTTCGCCGAACTAGTGCACCTATACAATCTACCATTGTATTGGGTGTGTTGGGGACACAAGAGACTCTTTGTTATTTGGTTGCAGGGTTGCTTGAGAGAGACCATCTTCATCCTTAGGTCATCCACTTGAGGGAAATTTGCTACTGTCCTACAAACCTCTGCACTTGGACGCCCAACAACGTCTACAAGAAGAAGGTTGTGTAGTAGACATCACGGGTGCGCACAAAGATATCTCCTCCTCTCTAGCTCACACTCGACACAATCTCACGGCCTAGCTCGACGAACCCAAAGAACGAGAGACACAAGATTCATACTAGTTTGGGCCACCGTTGTGTTGTAATACCCTACTCCAGTGTGGTGTGGTGGATTGCCTCTTGGGCTGAGGATGAACTGTTACAAGGGAAGAACAACCTCCCAAGGAGAGGTGTTCTTGTGCTCGGTGAGCTTGTGTGGTTGGGGATGATCTGGATGAGCTGATCCGTTTCTCGATGAGCCGATCCGTTGTCAGTTTGTTCATTCGTTCTTTTCTTGCCTCCCTACGGTGGTGGCTAGTCCTATATATAGAGGGTAGGGTCCTCTTCCAAAATATTAGGCGGGAAGGGATCCCACAACGACCAGTTTGGAGGAGGACATCTAGTACAAGCTATCCTGACAAAAGATGGTCTTCGTCTGCCAAAGGCTCCGGTGGTGACGCTGTCTTGGGATCCACGGTGACCTCCGTCCTGCTGTCCTGCTGGTCTTGGTCTTGTTGCACCAATATGGAAACCTTTGTGTGATGCCTCGGGACTCCTCACCTGCACTTGCCTCGTTAGCACCAAGGAGGAAACAAGGACACTGCGTCGCTGGCGCCCGCCTGGCGCCCGCCTGGCTCCAGTCGTCATGGCTTACGTCACAGGAACCTCGTGAGGTGTCCCTTGCCTTGGTCTCTCCGCCCCTCGCGAGCCAGCCTGGTGAGGCCGCCCCTGAGGAGGTCTTGCATCGTCCGCCTCGCGAGGCTTGGCCCCTCGCTACAGTCTTGAGTGTTTGCTAGTGAAGATGGGCCGTACAGGGCCGCTGGCGGAGACACGCCGCGGGCCGCAGGCAGGCAAGTCTGGGGACCCCCGTTCCCAGAACACCGACACCCCCGAACTTGCCTCCAACACCAAGACTTGTATTGGGTGTCCATTCATCCGGCTAGTATTTGGCTTGCGAGGCAGTTCCTCGGTATGTCTCTCCCTTGTTCAGAACCAAGTGATGTCCGGGATCTGAAACGGCAGTTTTACTTAACACCGAAGGTAATAATAAAAACATCACTCAAGCACAAATAGTGCCTTTATCCGATATCTTTTTCTCTCTCAACGAAGAATCACTTTCGGCCATAACACCAAGCAGTTATTATTTTTCGAAGCACGGCTCGAGGCTGATGCTACCTCTTGAGCACTGCGTTGGTTTTCCCTTGAATAAGAAAGGGTGATGCAACAAAGTAGCGTAAGTATTTCCCTCAGTTTTTGAGAACCAAGGTATCAATCTAGTAGGAGATCACGCTCGAGTCCCAGGCACCTACACAAACAAATAAAAACCTCACAACCAACGTGATAAAGGAGTTGTCAATCCCTTCACGGTCACTTACGAGATTGAGATCTGATAGATATGATAAGATAATATTTTTGGTATTTTTATGATAAAGAGAAATAAAGATTCAAAGTAAAATAAACTGCAAAGGAAATAGCTAAGTGTTGGAAGATTAATATGATGGAAGATAGACCCGGGGGCCATAGGTTTCACTAGTGGCTTCTCTCAAGAGCATAAGTATTACGATGGGTAAACGAATTACTATCGAGCAATTTATAGAATTGAGTATAGTTATGAGAATATCTAGGCATGATCATGTATATAGGCATCACGTCCGCGACAAGTAGACCAAAATGATTCTGCATCTACTACTATTACTCCACACATCGACAGCTATCTAGCATGCATCTAGAGTATTAAGTTCATAAAAACAAAGTAATGCTTTAAGTAAGATGACATGATGTAGAGGGATAAACTCATGCAATATGATATAAACCCCATCTTTTTATCCTCGATGGCAACAATACAATACGTGTCGGTTCCCTTTCTGTCACTGGGATCGAGCACCGCAAGATTGAACCCAAAGCTAAGCACTTCTCCCATTGCAAGAAAGATCAATCTAGTAGGCCAAACCAAACTGATAATTCGAAGAGACCTGCAAAGATAAACCAATCATACATAAAAGAATTTAGAGAAGAATCAAATATTGTTCATAGATAAACTGGATCATAAACCCCACAATTCATCGGATCTTGACAAACACACCGCAAAAGAAGATTACATCGAATAGATCTCCAAGAAGATCATGGAGAACTTTGTATTGAGATCCAAAGAGAGAGAAGAAGCCATCTAGCTAATAACTATGGACCCGAAGGTCTGAAGTAAACTACTCACACATCACCGGAGAGGCCATGGAGTTGATGTAGAGGCCCTTCGTGATCAATGCCCCCTCCGACGGAGCTCCGAAAAAGGCCCCGAGATGGGATCTCTTGGGTATAGAAGGTTGCGGCGGTGGAATTAAGTTTTCGTGGTGCTCCTGGATGTTTGGGGGTACGTGGATATATATAGGAGGAAAAGTACGTCGGTGGAGCAACGAGGGGCCCATGAGGGTGGAGGGCGCGCCCAGGGGGGTAGGTGCGCCCCCTACCTCGTGGCTTCCTCGGTTGTTTTTTGACGCCCACTCCAAGTCTACTGGATCACGTTTGTTGAGAAAATCACATTCCCAAAGGTTTCATTCCGTTTGGACCCCGTTTGATATTCCTTTTCTTTGAAACCCTAAAATAGGCAAAAAAATAGCAATTTGGGCTGGGCCTCCGGTTAGTAGGTTAGTCCCAAAACGATATAAAAGTGTAAAATAAAGCCCATTAACATCCAAAATAGATAATATAATAGCATGGAGCAATCAAAAATTATAGTTACATTGGAGACGTATCAAGCATCCCCAAGCTTAATTCCTGCTCGTCCTCGAGTAGGTAAATGATTAAAGAAGAATTTTTGATGTGGAATGCTTTCTAACATATTTCTCAATGTAATTTTTCTTTATTGTGGCATGAATGTTCAGATCCAAAAGATTCAAGATAAAAGTTTAATATTGACATAGAAATAATAATACTTCAAGCATACTAACTAAGCAATCATGTCTTCTCAAAATAACATGTCCAAAGAAGTTCATCCCTACAAGATCATATAGTTTGGTCATGCTCCATTTTCGTCACACAAGAATGCTCTCATCATGCACAAACCCGATGACAAGCCAAGCAATTGTTTCACACTTTAGTAATCTCAAACTTTTTTCAACTTTCACACAATACGTGAGCGTGAGCCATGGGTATAGCACTATGGGTGGAATAGAATATAATGAAGGGGGTTATGTGGAGAAGACAGAAAAGGAGAAAGTCTCACATCGACACGGTTAATCAATGGGCTAGGGAGATGCCCATCAATTTATGTCAATGCAAGGAGTAGGGATTGCCATGCAACGGATGCACTAGAGCTATAAATTTATGAAAGCTCAACAAAAGAAACTAAGTGGGTGCGCATCCAACTTGCTTGCTCACGAATACCTAGGGCACTTGAGGAGGCCCGTTGTTGGAATATACAAGAAAAGTTCTATAATGAAAAAGTTCCCACTAGTATATGAAAATGGCAAAATAAGAGACTCTCTATTATAAAAGATCATGGTGCTACTTTGAAGCACAAGTGTGGAAAAGGGATAGTAGCATTGCCCCTTTTTTGGGCCTTCTTTTTTTCTTTTTTTGGCCTTTCTTTTTTTGGGACAATGCTCTATTAATGATGATCATCACATTTCTATTTATTTACAACTCAATGATTACAACTCGATACTAGAACAAGATATAACTCTATATGAATGCCTCTGGCGGTGTACCGGGATGTGCAATGACTCATGAGTGACATGTATGAAAAAATTATGAATGGTGGCTTTGCCACAAATACGATGTCAACTACATGATCATGCAAGGCAATATGACAATGATGATGCATGTCATAATAAACGGAACTATGGAAAGTTGCATGTCAATATATCTCGGAATGGCTATGGAAATGCCATAATAGGTAGGTATGGTGGCTGTTTTGAGGAAGATATAAGGAGGTTTATGTGTGATAGAGCATATCATATCACGGGATTTGGATGCACCGGCAAAGTTTGCACCAACTCTCAAGGTGAGAAAGGGCAATGCATGGTACCGAAGAGGCTAGCAATGATGGAAGGGTGAGAGTGCGTATAATCCATGGACTCAACATTAGTCATAAAGAACTCACATACTTATTGCAAAAATCTACAAGTCATCAAAAATCAAGTATTACGTGCATGCTCCTAGGGGGATAGATTGGTAGGAAAAGACCATCGCTCGTCCCCGACCGCCACTCATAAGGAAGACAATCAAATAACACCTCATGTTTCAAATTTGTTACACAACGTTTACCATACGTGCATGCTACTGGACTTGCAAACTTCAACACAAGTATTTCTCAAATTCACAACTACTCAACTAGCACAACTTTGATATCACTATCTCCATATCTTAAAACAATCATCAAGTATCAAACTTCTCTTAGTATTCAATGCAATTATATGAAAGATTTTATTATGCCTAAAATAAAATTTCCATATTGTTCTAGAGGACTCACAAAATAATATAAGTGAATCATTAGAGATCAATTATTTCTATAAAATAAAACCACCACCGTGCTCTAAAAGATATAAGTGAAGCACTAGAGCAAAAACTATATAGCTCAAAAGATATAAGTGAAGCACATAGAGTATTCTAATAAATTTCAAATCATGTGAGTCTCTCTCAAAAGGTGTGTACAGCAAGGATGATTGTGGTAAACAAAAATGAAAGACTCAAATCATACAAGACGCTCCAAGCAAAACACATATCATGTGGTGAGTAAAAATATAGCTCCAAGTAAAGTTACCGATAGACGAAGACGAAAGAGGGGATGCCTTCCGGGCATCCCCAAGCTTAGGCTTTTTGGTGTCTTGAATTTTACCTTGGGGTGCCATGGGCATCCACAAGCTTAGGCTCTTTCCAATCCTTGTTCCATATTCCATCAAATCTTTACCCAAAACTTGAAAACTTCACAACACAAAACTCAAAATAGAAAATCTGTTGAGCTCCGTCAGCGAAAGAAAACAAAACACCACTTCAAGGTACTGTAATGAACTCATTCTTTATTTATATTGGTGTTAAACCTACTGTATTCAAACTTCTCTATGGTTTATAAACTCTTTTACTAGCCATAGATTCATCAAAATAAGCAAACAACACACGAAAAACAGAATCTGTCAAAAACAGAACAGTCTGTAGTAATCTATAGCTAACGCAACTTTTGGAACCCCAAAAATTCTAAAATAACTTTATGGGCGTGACTAATTTATCTATTAATCATCTGCAAAAAGAATTAACTAAATAGCACTCTCCAAATAAAAATGGCAGCAATTCTCGTGAGCGCTAAAGTTTCTGTTTTTTACAGCAAGATCAAAAAGACTTTCCCCAAGTCTTCCCAATGGTTCTACTTGGCACAAAAACTAATTAAACACAAAAAACACAAACAAAACACAGGCTAGATAAATTATTTATTACTAAACAGGAGCAAAAATCATGGAATAAAAATAAAATTGGGTTGCCTCCCAATAAGCGCTATCGTTTAACGCCCCTAGCTAGGCATAAAAGCAAGGATAGGTATTGCCATCTTTGGTAGGCAATCCATAAGTGTCTCTCATAATAGATTCATATGGTAATTTAATTTTCTTTCTAGGGAAGTGTTCCATGCCTTTCCTTAACGTAAATTGGAATCTAGTATTCCCTTCCTTCATATCAATAATTGCACCAATCGTTCTAAGGAAAGGTCGACCAAGAATAATAGGACATGAAGGATTGCAATCTATATCAAGGACAATGAAATCTACGGGCACATAGTTCCTATTTGCAACAATAGGAACATCATTGATTCTTCCCATCGGTTTCTTAATAGTGGAATCCGCAAGGTGCAAGTTTAAAGAACAATCATCAAAATCACGGAAACCTAGCAAATCACACAAAGTTTTCGAAATCGTGGAAACACTAGCACCAAAATCACACAAAGCATAGCACTCATGATCTTTAATTTTAATTTTTATTGTAGGTTCCCACTCATTATAAAGTTTTCTAGGGATAGAAACTTCCAACTCAAGTTTTTATTCATAAGATTGCATCAAAGCATCAACGATATGTTTAATAAAAGCTTTGTTTTGACTATAAGCATGAGGAGAATTTAGCACGGATTGCAACAAGGAAATACAATCTATCAAAGAGCAACTATCATAATTAAATTACTTAATATCCAAGATAGTGTGTTCATTGATATCTAAAGTTTTAACCTCTTCAATCCCACCTTTAACAATTTTTTCAGCAAGATCTAAAAACTCCGAATTTTTGGAACGCCTTCTAGGTAAAGGTGGCTCATCTTCAGTCCCATCATTATCAAGATTCATATTGTAAAACAAAGATTTAATAGGAGACACATCAATAACTTTTAGATCTTCATCTTTATTATCATGAAAACTAGAAGAACACGCTTTCACAAAGTAATCTTTCTTAGCACGCATCCTAGCGGTTCTTTCTTTGCACTCATCAATGGAAATTCTCATGGCTTTGAGAGACTCATTGATATCATGCTTAGGTGGAATAGATCTAAGTTTCAAAGAATCAACATCAAGAGAAATTCTATCAACGTTCCTAGCCAATTCATCAACCTTAAGCAATTTTTCTTCAAGCAAAGCATTGAAATTCTTTTGCGAATTCATAAACTCCTTAACACTAGTCTCAAATTCAGAGGGCATATTATTATAATTTCCATAAGAATTGTTGTAGGATTTACCATAATTATTAGAGGAATTACTAGGAAACGACCTAGAATTAAAATTACCTCTATACGCGTTGTTACCAAAATTGTTCCTACCAACAAAATTCATATCCATAGATTCATTATTATTCTCAATCAAGGTAGACAAAGGCACATCATTAGGATCAGAGGAAACACTTTTATTAGCAAACAATTTTATTAGCAAACAATTTCATAAGTTCATCCATCTTTCCAGTCAAAACATTAATCTCTTCAATTTCATGCACTTTTTTACTAGTAGATCTTTCGATGTGCCATTCAGAATAATTAACCATAATATTATCTAGGAGTTTAGTAGATTCTCCTAAAGTGATTTCCATAAAAGTGCCTCCCGCGGCTGAATCTAAAAGATTTCTAGAAGCAAAATTCAATCCGGCATAAAATTTTTGTACAATCATCCAAAGATTCAAACCATGTGTAGGGCAATTACGTATCATTAATTTCATCCTCTCCCAGGCTTGTGCAACATGTTCATGATCAAGTTGCTTAAAATTCATAATATTGTTTCTAAGAGAGATGATTTTAGCGGGAGGAAAATACTTATAGATAAAAGCATCTTTGCACTTATTCCAAGAATTAATACTATTTTTAGGCAAAGACGAACACCAAGCTTTAGTACGATTTCTAAGGGAAAAAGGAAATAGCTTCAATTTAACAATGTCATTGTCCACATCTTTCTTCTTTTGCATATAACACAGATCAACAAAGCTATTTAGATGGGTAGCGGCATCTTCACTAGGAAGGCCGGCGAATTGATCTTTCATGG
The DNA here is from genome assembly GCA_034509565.1 of Triticum monococcum. Classification (NCBI taxonomy): domain Eukaryota; kingdom Viridiplantae; phylum Streptophyta; class Magnoliopsida; order Poales; family Poaceae; genus Triticum; species Triticum monococcum. Next base: position 354,053,347 of record CM067845.1, on the reverse strand, counting down.
CAAGATTCAACAAAGCATCATTAATTTCACAAGATTCAGCATCGGTAAGAGGAACAATCGGAGTGCTAAGAAAATCATTATTGTTGGTATTGGTAAAGTCACACAATTTAGTATTATCTTGAGCCATCGTGACAAACAAGCAATCCAACACACAAGCAAACAAGAAGCAAGCGAAAAAGAGGCGAATGGAAAGAGAGGGCGAGAGGAAAAGGGGGCGAATAAAATGGCAAGGGTGAAGTGGGGGAGAGGAAAACGAGAGGCAAATGGCAAATAATGTAATGCGAGGGATAAGAGTTTGTGATGGGTACTTGGTATGTATTGACTTGTGCGTAGACTCCAGCAACTGTGCCAGAAATGGCTCATTGTTGGGAGTCAAATCTTGACTTGGCTTGGAGCGAATCTCCCCGACAACGGCGCCAGAAATCCTTCTTGCTACCTCTTGAGCATTGCGTTGGTTTTCCCTTGAAGAGGAAAGGGTGATGCAGCAAAGTAGCATAAGTATTTCCCTCAGTTTTTGAGAACCAAGGTATCAATCTAGTAGGAGATCACACTCGAGTCCCATGCACCTACACAAACAAATAAGAACCTCGCAACCAACGCAATAAAGGGGATGTTAATCCCTACATGGTCACTTACGAGAGTGAGATCTGATAGATATGATAAGATAATATTTTTGGTATTTTTATGATAAATAGAAATAAAGATGCAAACTAAAATAAATGGCAAAGGAAATAGCTAAGTGTTGGAAGCTTAGTATGATGGAAGATAGTCCCGGGGGCCATAGGTTTCACTAGTGTCTTCTCTCAAGAGCATAAGTATTGCGGCGGGTAAACGAATTACTGTAGAGCAATTGATAGAATTGAGCATAGTTATGAGAATATCTAGGCATGATCATGTATATAGGCATCACGTCCGCGACAAGTAGACCGAAACGATTCTGCATCTACTACTATTACTCCACACATCGACCGCTATCCAGCATGATTCTAGAGTATTAAGTTCATAAGAACAGAGTAATGCTTTAAGTAAGATGACATGATGTAGAGGGATAAACTCATGCAATATGATATAAACCCCATCTTTTATCCTCGATGGCAACAATACAATACGTGTCGGTTCCCTTTCTATCACTGGGATCGAGCACCGCAAGATTGAACCCAAAGCTAAGCACTTCTCCCATTGCAAGAAAGATCAATCTAGTAGGCCAAACCAAACTGATAATTCAAAGAGACTTGCAAATATAAACCAATCATACATAAAAGAATTCAGAGAAGAATCAAATATTGTTCATAGATAAACTGGATCATAAACCCACAATTCATCGGATCTCGACAAACACACCGCAAAAGAAGATTACATCGAATAGATCTCCAAGATGATCGAGGAGAACTTTGTATTGAGATCCAAAGAGAGAGAAGAAGCCATCTAGCTAATAACTATGGAACCGAAGATCTAAAGTAAACTACTCACACATCACCGGAGAGGCCATGGAGTTAATGCAGAGGCCCTCCTGATCAATGCCCCCTCCGGCGGAGCTCCGGAAAAGGCCCTGAGATGGGATCTCTCAGGTACAGAAGGTTGCGGCGGTGGAATTAGGTTTTCGTGGTGCTCCTGGATGTTTGGGGGTACGTGGATATATATAGGAGGAAGAAGTACGTCGGTGGAGCAATGAGGGGCCCACGAGGGTGGAGGGCGCGCCTAGGGGGGGGGGGGTAGGCGCGCCCCCTGCCTCGTGGCTTCCTTGGTTGTTTCTTGACGCCCACTCCAAGTCTCCTGGATCATGTTTGTTGAGAAAATCACGTTCCCAAAGGTTTCATTCCGTTTGGACTCCATTTGATATTACATTCCTTTTCTTCGAAACCTTAAAATAGGCAAAAAACAACAATTTGGGCTCGGCCTCCGGTTAGTAGGTTAGTCCCAAAATTGATATAAAAGTGTAAAATAAAGCCCATCAACATCCAAAATAGATAATATAATAGCATGGAGCTATCAAAAATTATAGATACGTTGGAGACGTATCGGCCGACGCCACGCTTGACACGTCCCCTCAAGGCGAAGATCGTGTCCCGTTTTTCGAGGGATATGGTTAATGATTTTGATTCCCCTCCCCGCTCATAACGTTGCGGAGGTATCGAGAAGTGGAGGAGCCAACGACGTGAAAAAAGGAATCCCTAGCCTACCCACAGTCTATAAAGGAGGCTGCTACAGTCTGCATCCCACGCCTTCTTCCACCTTCCGCTCTCGTAGACCTCCAGAGCTCCAGCACCCTTTCTCCCTGCTTCCACAGTGAATTCCAGCTCACCTCCTTCGACCATGGCCAGATCTAGCGCCAATGGGAAGTGGGAGGCCTCCTCCGTCACCGACGGCGACATTCTAAAGCTGAAGGAGGCCGGCTACTTGCCGGCCAACGTTGCCCATCGGGCCCTCGAAGAGGGCCCGATCATCCCTACGCCCGAGCCGGGTGAAAGGGTAGTTTTCTCCCCCATTTCCTTAGGGGGCTCGGATTTCCCCTGCATCACTTTGTGTGCGGGCGGATGTTCTTCTATTTGCTGGATTTTCATGATCTAGCCCCCAACTCCCTCCTCCACATCTGACCTTCATCGTCGTCTATAAGCACTCCACTAGATCCAGCCGCACTTGAGTTTATGGCTGAAAGTGTTCAATGTCAAGCCCAACGTGGTCGGCGGCGAGCACACGGACTGTGGAGGGTCCATGATTAGTAAGCTAACACGGGTCTAGTGGCCGGACGGTCACTTTGTCGACACCATCCAGATGTTGCAGAATGAGTGGTTTTATATCACCGAGCCGAGGAAGGCCGCATGGGGGGGGCCCTGATACATCCATTTTGCATCATGTTTTCCTAATTTTATTTATCATGCTTTTTGGAGTAATTGTAATGCCTTTTCTCTCATAATATGCAAGGTATACACAAAGAGGAAGAATCCCGGCAGCTAGAAATCTGGACCTGGAAAAGCTATGTCAGGCTACCTATTCTGCACAACTCCAAACAAGCTGAAACTTCACATGGAATTTTTATGGAATTTATGAAGAATATAGGAGCAAATAAGTACCAGAGGGGGCCCACCAGGCGGGCACAACCCACCTGGGTGCGCCAGGGAGCCCAGGCGCGCCCTGGTGGGTTGTGCTTACCCATTGCCACCTCCAGTGCCCATCTTTTGGTATATAAGTCATTTTGACCTAGAAAATTAAGGGGAGGACTTTCGGGACGGAGCGCTGCCGTCTCGAGGCGAAACTTCGGCATGAGCACTTTTGCCCTCCGGCCGAGCAATTCCGCCGGGGGAACTTCCCTCCCAGAGGGGGAAATCATTGTCCTCATCATCACCAACAACTCTCCCATCTTGGGGAGGGCAATCTCCATCAACATCTTCAACTGCACCACCTCATCTCAAACCCTAGTTCATCTCTTGTGTTCAATCTTGTTACCGGAACTATACATTGGTGCTTGTGGGTGACTAGCAGTGTTGATTACATCTTGTAGTTGATTACAATATGCTTGATTTGGTGGAAGATTATATGTTCAGATCCAATATGCTATTTAACACCCCTCTAATCTTGAGCATGATTATCATTTGTGAGTAGTTACTTTTGTTCTTGAGGTCACGAGAGAAATCATGTTGCAAGTAATCATGTGAACTTGATATGTGTTCGATATTTTGATAGTATGCATGTTGTGATTCCCTTAGTGGTGTCATGTGAACGTCAACTACATGACACTTCACCATATTTGGGCCTAAGGGAATGCATTGTGGAGTAGCAATTAGATGATGGGTTGCGAGAGTGATAGAAGCTTAAACCCTAGTTTATGCGCTATTCCGTAAGGGACCGAATGAATGCAAAAGTTTAATGCTATGGTTAGAATTTATTCTTAATACTTTTCTCGTAGTTGTGTATGCTTGTGGGAGGGTTAATCATAAGTAGGAGGTTTGTTCAAGTAAGAACAACACCTAAGAATCGATCTACCCACATATCAAATTATCAAAGTACCGAACACGAATCAAACCAACATGGTGAAAGTGACTAGATGAAAATCCCGTGTACCCTCAAGAATGCTTTGCTTATCATAAAAGACCATTTGGCCTGTCCTTTGCCTCAAAAGGACTGGGCTACCTTGCTGATCTTTTGTTACTACTATCGTTACTTGCTCGTTACAAATTATCTTGCTATCAAACTATTCTATTACTTACAATTTCACCACTTGCAGACATTACATTACTGAAAACCACTTGTCATTTCCTTCTTCTCCTCATTGGGTTCGACAATCTTACTTATCGAAAAGAGCTAAAATTGATCCCCTATACTTGTTGGTCATCAAGGATATTTTCTGGTGCTGTTGTCGGGGAGTGAAGCGCCTTTGGTAAGGAAACATTTATATAGTGTGCTGAAATTTACCGTCACTTGTTACTATGGAAAACAATCCTTTGAGGGGTTTGTTCGGGGTATCTTCACCTCGACCGGAACCACAATTAGCTACCCCTCAACCTACTACAACTACTGAAAATATTGAATATGAAATTCCTTCGGGTATGATAGAACAACTGCTAGCTAATCCTTATGTAGGAGACGGAACCAAACATCCCGATATGCATTTGATAAATGTGGAACAAATCTGTGGTTTTTTCAAGCTTGTAGGTTTACCCGGAGATGAAGTTATGAAGAAGGTTTTCCCTTTATCTTTGAAGGGAAAAGCATTGGCATGGTATAGGCTATGCGATGATATTGGATCCTAGAATTGGAATCAATTGAAAATGGAGTTCCATCAAAGAAATTATCCTATGCATCTAGTTCACCGTGATCAGAATTCTATATATATATATATATAATTTTTGGCCACGTGAAGGAGAAGGTATCTCTTTAGCTTGGGGGAGGCTTAAGTCAATGTTATATTCATGCCCCAATCATGAGCTATCAAGAGAAATTATCATCTAGAATTTTTATGCTCGGCTTTCTCGTAATGATCAAACCATGCTTGATACTTCTTGTGTTGGTTCTTTTATGAAGAAGACTATTAAATTCCAATGGAATCTTTTGTAAAGAATTAAATGCAACTCTGAAGATTGGGAACTCGGCGAAGGTAAAGAGTTGGGTATTAAACTGAAGTATGATTGTGTTAAATCTTTTATGAATACCGATGCTTTTCAAAAATTTAGCACTAAATATGGACTTGACTTTGAGATAGTAGCCACCTTTTGTGAATCATTTGCTACTCATGTTGATCTCCCTAAAGAGAAGTGGTTTAAATGTCACCCACCTACCAAAGAAGAAATTAGAGAACCGGTACCAGTTAAAGAAGGAACTATACTTTACAATGTTTATCCAGTTGTTCCTACTGCTTACATTGAGAAACCACCTTTCCCTATTAGGATAAAGGAACATGCTAGAGTTGCAACTGTGATCAACAAAAGTTACATTAGAACACCTAAACCTGATGAAAAAATTAAAGTAGAACCTAGTATTTCTATGGTTAAGGATCTGTTAGAAGAAAATGTAGATGGGCATGTTATTTACTTCTGTGAAGAAGCTGCTAGAATTGCTAAACCTAATAAAAAGGATAAATATAGACCTGTTGTTGGCATGCCCGTCGTCTCAATTAAAATAGGAGATCACTGTTATCATGGTTTATGTGACATAGGTGCTAGCGTGAGTGCTATTCCTTATTCCTTATATCAAGAAATTATGAATGACATAGCACCTGCAGAGATAGAAGACACAGATGTTACTATTAAACTTGCTAATAGACACACTATATCACCAATTGGGATTGTTAGAGATGTTGAAGTCTTGTGTGGGAAAATAAAATACCCTACTGATTTTCTTGTTCTTGGTTCCCCATAAGATGACTTTTGTCCCATTATCTTTGGTAGACCTTTCTTTAACACCATTAATGCTAGAATAGACTATGAGAAACAAACTATCGGTGTTAGTTTTGGTGATGAGTCTCATGAGTTTAATTTTTCCAAGTTCAGTAGAAAGCTTCATGAAAAAGAATTGCCTAGTAAAGATGAATTAATTGGTCCTTCTTCTATTGCTACGCCTCTTGCTGATCCACTAGAACAATATTTGCTAGACCATGAAAATGATTTACATATGCATGAAAGAAATGAAATAGATAAGATTTTCTTTGAACAACGTCCTCTACTTAAACACAATTTGCCTATTGAAACTCTAGGAGATCCTCCTCCACCTAAAGGTGATCCCGTGTTTGAATTAAAACAATTGCCAGACACTTTGAAATATGCTTATCTTGATGAAAAGAAGATATATCCTATTATTATTAGTGCTAACCTTTCAGAACATGAAGAAGAAAGATTATTGAAAGTTCTAAGGAAGCACCGAGCTGTTGTTGGATATACTCTTGATGATTTAAAGGGCATTAGTCCCACTCTATGTCAGCACGACATTAATATGGAACCTGATGCTAAACCTGTTGTTATTCATGAACGTTTGTTAAATCCGAAGATGAAAGAAGTGATAAGAACGGAAATATTAAAACTTCTAGAAGTAGGTATAATCTATGGCATAGCTGATAGTAGATGGGTAATTCATGTTCATTGTGTCCCTAAGAAAGGAGGTATAACTGTTGTTCCTAATGATAAGAATGAACTTATTCCACAAAGAATTGTTACAGGCTATAGAATGGTAATTGATTTTAGAAAATTAAACAAAGCAACTAGAAAAGATCATTACCCTCTGCCTTTTATTGATCAAATGCTAGAAAGATTATCTAAGCACACACATTTTTGCTTACTTGATGGATATTCTTGTTTTTCACAAATACCTGTTTCTCAACCTGATCAAGAAAAGACCACTTTTACTTGTTCCTTTGGAACTTAAGCTTATAGACACATGCCTTTCAGTTTATGCAATGCACCTGCTACCTTTCAAAGATGTATGACTGCTATATTCTCTAACTTTTGTGAAAAGATTATTGAGGTTTTCATGGATGATTTCTCTATTTATTGGAAGTCTTTTGATGATTGTTTAAGCAATCTTGACCGAGTTTTGCAGAGATGAGAGCAAAAAGATCTTGTCTTGAATTGGGAAAAGTGCCACTTTATGGTTAATGAAGGTATTGTATTGGGCCATAAAATTTCTGAAAGAAGTATTGAAGTGGACAAAGCTAAGGTTGATGCAATTGAGAAAATTCCATGTCCTAAAGATATCAAAGGTATTCGTAGTTTCATAGGTCATGCTGGTTTCTATAGGAGATTTATCAAGACTTTTCTAAAATCTCTAGGCCTCTTACGAATCTTTTGTGGTACGCCACACCTCTCCCGATGAACAGGACCCCTCGTTTCGACCGTAGTGCTCCAACACAAGTCTGTTTCCTCCGTTTTGCGGTACGCCACACCCCTCCCGATCAACAGGACCCTATTTCGAACGTAGGAGGTCTGTTTCCTCCGTTTTGCGGTACGCCAGACCCCTCCCGATGAATAGGACCCCGTTTCCATCGTGGCCGGTCGAACACAAGGCCGTTTCCTCCGTTTTGCGGTACACCAGGCCTTGTTTCCATCGCCTATTCCGTCCAAGCCGGTTGGCTCCCAATGAACAGCACGCGTTCCGTTGCCTCCCGATGAACACGATGCATTCCATTGCCTCCCCATGAACATGATCACGACACAGTTTCTCCGTTCCGACCTAGCCATGTACATGAGCCCTGGCCGTACGTATGCGCGAGTAGGCGTTCGAGACCCCGCCCATATGTACGTACGTGACCGTATTTTCTTTCTTGCACCCTGGCCGCTGTACGTACGTGTGCATGCTACGTGCGCGCCTCTACTACCACATGTGTGCGCCTCTACTACCATACGTGCCCTTCCATACACTGCCACGGTTCATCGCTGCAGCCTGCAGACAGACCGATCAACCAGTATGTACGTACACGTTCGCGACCAGAATGACAATGCTACGTACGCTTTGACCGGATGGGTCCGGACTATCAGGTACTTCCTTGCGTGCGAAGATGTAGTTGGTGGGTCCCATCTGTCAGGGGGGCGAATCATTTTTTGCCCGTAATATGGATGCACTTCCTTGCCCGTAATATGGATGCACTTCCTTGCATGCGAAGATGTAGCTTTGAAAAACGTCACTGCAGTTTGCAAACTTTGAAAAACGCCACTCAAGACTTCGAAAAATGCCACTGGAAATGGCATGAAATGGCATTTTCCAAAGTTTGGAAATTGCAGTGGCATTTCTCGGAATCACAAGATTTGGAGTGGCATTTATCAAATTAACCCAAAACAAAAATAACTGGGCGAGCTGCTGGGTTCCTGGTGTCAGCCGCTCGTTGTGCAATTCTCTCGTTTATTGACTACGTTGACAATGGGCATGGGACCCAGATGTCAGAAATCCATTAGGAGGAGCCATTTTTTATTGGCTTGAAATAAGGAGGCACTTGTTTGCGTACTGCCATGACCTTGGTGGGTCCCCGCTGTCATCCTCTCCACGTACAATCATCTCCTGATTGTGTACGCGTCAACCTGGTAGGCCCACAAGTCAGCCTCTAAACCTGTGGCGGACAAATACAACTCATTTAAAAAAATAACAGCCCATTCCATACGTTCAAATGGAAAGTTCAACATTCAGAGCAAAGTAACAGGTCTGATCCAGATATAGAGTACTGAACTTCCACGTTGATAACCATCATAGCCAAGTTAACTCTCTACTCCCACTAATACTCTAGTAGTGTACAAGTACTAACTTACTCTTAGCTAAAGAGACGATGTCGGCCGCCATCTGCGGTACATGCTAAAAGCCGGCACCGGCGTCCTCCGCCTTGCCTCGGACTTGCCAGAGGTGCAATAGGGCACGTTGCTCACGCGCGTTGGCTCTTTCGATGCTCGCGTGGTCCACCGAAGCTTTGGCTTCTAAGCGGGAAACCCACTTGACGAGCTTGTAGTAAAATTCAGCTTCACGAACGCATGCGTGCCCGACAGCCTCCAGGGCTATTTGCCGGGCGCCAGCCTCCACGTAGTCGGCCCAGTTGTGGGTGCTCTGCTCGCGACTCAGAGTGTCGGTGCACTTCTGCTCCATGTCCCGCTGGCGGCGCAAATCGGCAATACGCTGCTCCTCCACTAGGCGGTCGCGCTCCAACAACTCCTCATAGTCCGCATTGCCATCTAAAGACCGATAGAATGCCTCCTCCTTGCGTCTGCCTTCCGATGAAAAACCGAACACTAGTTCCGGCGGTGACCGCCTCCGGCGTCGCCTATCGCGGACGGGCGGGGGCATGGCGGACGTGGCGAGAGCGAGGATAAGTGCCGAGCGATGTCGGGTCGGTGGGGGCTTATGAGGATAGGGCGAGTTAGGTGATGGTGCCACTGGAGAACCTTGGGAAACAGTAATTATAGGCAGAAGGTAGGCGAACTAGCGTGTCGCAGGAAACGCGACGGTCATCGCGGTCATCGGAATTCAATGCATAAGTAGGCATGGCTTAGCACGCCAGCTTGCCGTGGAAAACTAGAAAAACTAAAATTATGACTGTGCCGTCCCGTCCCATCACTGGTGCGTCCCGTCCGTGCTGGGTCGCACGCCGGCATGATGGTCCAAGGAGTGCACTCGAATCATCCAGATGAGGTACTCCCTGCTTGTCAAAAATGATTCCACGGATTTAAAAGGCCCGCAACAATTAAAGCGCATATTTTTTCGCATCAGTTAGCTGCCTTAATTATGGCCAGCTGCATGCAGCCACTCAGAATCACTCGCAGCCAGTACGCGGAGCAGCATGCAATGAGTCGCAGCCGAGGGCACACATGCAACCACTAAAATCGCTGGAATTATTTAGGCTTGAAGTTCTGCATGCAGTTAATTATTGCCATGCCTTGGTCTTGCTACTTTGGCTCACGAGACTAATAAATCCGGACGGAGGGAGTACCTTGGTTGGTGAGATTTTTGAATTAAGCCCTGCAAACCGGAAAGGAGGTACTATTACGTGTGTGATCTGCTATTTATTCGTGTAGGATCGAGTATGTCGTTTCCTGAATTGAGCCCTGCAAACCAGAAAGGAGGTAGTATATGCGTGATCCACTATTTATCCGTGTAGGATCGAGTAGGTCGGATAGTGTATGTGTAGGATCGAGCAGGTCAGATGGTGTACGTGTACGATCGCATTAGCTGATGAACGTTAGCTGGGAGATAGGGCATTTGCGAAAGTTTTGTAACATCCCAAATTTTCAATTTGGAATGTTATACATAGATCATCCATGCATATCATGATTTATTGCATTTCCGTTCCGCAATCCTCGAAATCCTAAGCAACTCAAGGACCCACGGAGAGAGTTGGGGATTTTCCTGTTTTCATATTTGATTTTTATCAAATAATGAAACGAGGATTTTGATTTTAATAATTTTTCTCTCCGAAATATTTCATATTAATCAAATGAGTGGAGATAATATGACTTCTCCGAAATAATTGAAATATTGGAGGAAAAATATTAAAATCATTTATTGGATTTTATTTGCTTTTATTCGGATTTTATTTGCATTAGAAAAATTGCACGTTTTCAAAATTGCATTTGAGGGCCAAGAAAATGTTCAACTCGTCCTAAATATTTTATTTAGACGGTGAAAATTTGTTTTGGCATTTTTAGATTTTTATTTATTTTTCTAGCATTTTTCCTCTGTCGACGGAATTATTTATTTTTTTAAAATATCTCACGCCCTACTGGGCCTAAGGCCCAGCCGAGCCAGGCCGGCCCGAGCCGCCACCGCCTCCCGCGCGCGCCTCCGCCGCCGACCCAGACTCCCCGCTGCCTTGCCCCCTCCCCCAAGCAGCCGCCGTCCCCCTCCCCTTTAAATACCGCCGCCTCCCGCCGCCGCCGCTGCAGCCCCGCCGCCTCCCGCCGCCACCGCCGCAGCCCCGCCACCCCACGCCGCCCCGCCGGAGCCCCGCCGGAGCCGAGCCAAGGTAGCCGCCGCACCGCCCCAGTTTTCTAAAGAAAAACCATTCGCTGTTATTATAGAAACCCTAGTTTTCATTTTTTTTCTAAATAGATCGGGTTTTCTCCGGTTTATTTATTTAGCGAGCGTTCGTTCGTTTTAACGAACGCATTTTTCGTTTAGATCCAGATAACGAACGTTCGTTCGTTAATCTCTTCGTCGTTTTTCTTTTTCTCGGTTTTATTCCGCGATTTTTTTGATCGTGATTTCGGATCCGATCATAGTTTCTGTTTTTCTTCTCGCTCGTTTATCGAAATCAGGCGATTCAAGCGCCTGGAGTTTCGTCTCGAAACCCTCTTTCCGTTTAATCAACTCAAACAAGTTTTTGTTACTGTAAAATTTGGCCTAGTTTCAGATTAGTAAACGAAGCTTCTTTCATTCGCCATTTGACTTTCGTTGCTCCGTTTGATTTGATTCTTCTTGCGTACTGGAGTTCTTAAATTGAACTTTCTGGTCAACCTCTCTTATTTGAGTTTTGTTTGTGCATCGTTGCTTGTTACTTATGTATGTTATTGTTTGCTTGTGATAGAATTTCCGTAGTGTGAAGCGTGTTACTACGAGTCTCTAGGATTCGCGGATCGTCAGCAAGGCAAGTAACACTTTGATCATATCCCGTTATTACCCAGTTTTTATGCATTAGCTCCAATCCTCAAACATTGCATGATTAGGATGTCATTAACTTGTGGGTTGGGAAGTAGTTGTTGAGGTAGAACCTATTGCCCTGTTATATTCCAACCCTAGGGAGTTACTTCTACATATTGCTTATATTGCTATGCTATGCTCGTGGACGTGGTTTGGGTTTGAGTGAAATTCATGACAAATGTGAGATTGTTAATTAATGGTTCAACTTAAGGTGGAAACTTAATCAAACAACTGGGTGGATTGAGGCACCTGGGGAACCCAGTGTTGTTTGTATTTTTTGGAAATCCCGGGGTACCCGTGTGATCTTCCTATGGACCGCCACCTAGGCTCAAAGGGGACTGAGATGATTCATGCTAGAAACTTCCATGTGCAGCCACAAGCTATTATGGGCTCTAGCATAGTTGAGTAAGTTACGTGAAGCTCTTGAAGAGGTAGATCAGCAGGTAGTGGGTTTTTGGTATGTTTGGTATGGTCTACCCGGAGTAGAGAGTTAACGTTTCTGAAAGACTGTGCCTTGGTCATCCGTTTCTCAAACACCATGTAGTGCGAGAAATCCAACGGAGGGGATCGAGTCTTGTGGGGAAAAGTGCGCAAACCTCTGCAGAGTGTACAATCTAATCATGGTTAGCTGCGTCCCCGGTTATGGACAATTCTTGAGTATCTAGTACTTGGGTTATCACATGTATCTCACCATGTTTAATTAATATTGTTGGGTTGTTAATCACTTTAATTGGGATTGAGTTGGGGTTACCTTCTCAATGATGTTGCAACCACCATGATAGTTAAATTAAAATCTATTCCTTTGTTGTAGGGAAAAATTGGCTTTTCACAAAAACTATAACCATACAGCTTTCCACCAGCCATATGTGCATGTAGTGATAGCATTATTCTGTTTCTGCTCTACTGTGTTATATTGCCAGCATATTCCATGTGCTGACCCGTTTTCGGGCTGCAACGTATTATGTTGCAGACTTTTCAGACGAGGAGTAAGGTTCGTTAGGTTGTTGCCGTGCAGCTCAGCTATGTCATTGGAGTTGATGGACTCACTTTATCTTCCAAGGCTTCCCCTGTTATCGCATTAGATGGCCTTAAGCCATATTCGTGTAATAAGTTCTCTTCGGAGACATTCGATGTAATAAGTGTGTGATTGCTACTCTGTTATAAATCCTTCGAGTACTGTGCATGTCAGCATTACCGATCCAGGGATGACACTGAAGCACAGAGACTTGACCATCTGAGGTCGGGTCGCTACAAGATGGTATCAGAGCACACGCTGAGTGTAGGACACGACCACTAAGATAAACCCTAGGTTAGACTTCTCTTCTCATTTCTGACTCCTCTCCATTTTCTACTCTTTAGGATGGCGAAGATGAAGAACAAGTTTGCACAACCGGATGAAGACACACCTTTTGGACGCCACTTGAAGGAAGTCACTAGGTACCTGAACATTGGAATACCAAGCTTCACCGGGACGTACAATGCCACTTTACCAGAAGAAGAGCGCTGGATGATTCAAGTACAAGTTCCAGGAAGGACGTTCTCGCCAACCTGTAAACCCATAGAATTTTCCTTTGATGCACCAACCTGGAGTTTAGGAAAGAGTATGGCAGCCCACATCACCATGGGACGCATTGGAGAAGTTTACAACAGGGATCTCCAGGACATTATCTACCAAATATGTGGGCGCCGAGACGAGCAATGGGAAGTAATCAGCACTAAGAATGATAGATCCATTGCAGCTTTCATCCAGGAGTTAAACCAGCACATTCGATGTTAGGAGAACCAGATGTGTGCAGACATGATGGATTTGAAGAAGGCGAAGACTAGGATCATCGAGCTAGAGGAAGAACTCAAGTTTACCCGTGATGGATATGAGGAGGAAATCAAGATCCTACTGGAGAAGAATGACGACCTAGTCAAGAAGATCGGAGTATTCATGGGAGGACCAGCACCAATAGAAGAAGAAGAACCCAAGGAAATATGCCCCGAGGACTACATCATCATCGACGACACCGATTCTGATCCTAGTGATGATGACTTTGAAGACGAAGCTGGAGCAGACATCATGGAGTCTTCCACCGATCAAAATTTCTAGATGACCACCAACTATTAGTAGTATTTCCCCCATGTATATAGTAGTAGTGAGCACTTTTGCGATAGTTTTAGACCGTTTGTATGCCCTTGCTTGATTGATTGAGTGAAATGATTGTGTATTTCTCATGTGCATATGGGTAGTGCCTTCTCATTAGACCCCTTTTCTATTCTAAATCTCTTCCATCTAAACCCATCAGATGCCTCCGAGACGTGACACCGGTTTCGCCTTCCTGCCGGAGCTCACCCAGTTGATCCAGCAGCAGAATGCCTTGATGCAATTACTAGTTCAGAACTAGGGCAACAACAACAACAACAACAATAACAACAACAACCCACCGCCAATGGACAACCTAGCCCGTTTCCTAAGGTTACAACCGCCGGTATTTTCCAGTAGCACCGAGCCTATAGTTGCTGATGATTGGCTACACCGTATTGGAAGGGAGTTGACCACTACAGGTTGCACAGATGCTGAGAGGGTGCGCTTTGCCACACATCAATTGGATGGACCAGCAGCCTCATGGTGGGAGAATTACACAGCCACTTTTCCTGTAGCCAATGTCACTTGGGACCAGTTTCAGCAAGCTTTCTGCACCGCCCATGTCTCAACTGGAGCTATGCAGATGAAGAAGCGGGAGTTTCGCAACCTACGCTAGGGGAACCGTACTGTGGCTCAGTACGTGGATGAGTTTAGCAAGTTATCACGCTATGCCCCTGATGATGTGGCCACAGATACCGCGAAGCAGGAGAAGTTTATGGAAGGGCTGAATGATGAGATGAGCATGCAGTTGATGGTAGCAACCTTCAACAACTACCAGGAGTTGGTAGATAAGGTTCTTATGATTGAAGGGAAACAACAGCAGATTGAGAGCCGCAAGAGAAAGTATGGACAAGGGAAGTATAACTCAGGAGCTCAGCAGAAGCCTCGCCTAACCCCGAACTCGGGAGGACTTGTTCATAACCATGGTGGTCACAACAACATTGGAGGAGGATCACATAACCACAGTGGTGCTAAGAATGGGAATGGGAATGGAGCTAACAACATTCAGAACCGCTCCAACCCGTCCACTCCCGCCAAAAGAGACTTAAGTTAGGTTACCTGTTTTAAGTGCGGGAAGACAGGGCATTATGCCAATGATTGCCCCGAAGGAAGGAATGGAAACAGAAATGGAAGCGCTGGGAAGAAGCCCAATCCATTCAACAAAGGACAAGTGAACCACGTTAATGTGGAGGAGGTTGAAGAGCAGCCGGACGCGGTAATAGGTAAGTTTTTGGTTAAGTCATTTACCGCTCTTGTTCTTTTCGATACTAGTGCATCGCATTCATACATATCAAGGGGATTCGTGGATAAGTTTAAACTACCAACCCAAACCCTTAGGACCCCTCTTTTAGTGAGTTCACCCGGAGCAGAATATATGGCTAGCCGATGGTGTGACCAGATACCCTTAACCATTGGCACACATGTGTTTCCGTCCGACCTAATTATCTTGGAGTCGCAAGGATTGGATGTGATATTGGGTATGGACTGGATGTCAAAGTATGGAGGAAGCATTGACTGTGCGAGTAAGTCGATTTATCTCACCACCCCGGAGGGAAAAAGGATTAAGTATGTGTCTAGGCATGTGCCAAAAAGGAGCCAAGTGAATGCCCTTACGGGAGTTGTTCAGGAGGAAGTGCCGGTAGTAAAGGATTACCCGGATGTTTTCCCAGAGGAGTTACCAGGCATGCCGCCGGACAAAGACATTGAGTTTTTGATAGAGCTGTTGCCAGGTACAGGACCAATATCCAAGAGACCCTATCGGATGCCCGCGAATGATCTGGAGGAAATTAAGAAACAGATCAATGAGTTATTGGAGAAAGGATACATCCAAAGGAGTTCATCACCTTGGGGAGCCCCAGTACTCTTGGTTGAGAAGAAGGATAAATCCCTAAGGATGGTTGTTGATTATCGAGCCTTGAATGAAGTGACGATAAAGAACAAGTACCCACTACCAATGATCAACGATCTGTTTGATCAGTTGCAAGGAGCTAAAGTGTTCTCAAAGATTGATTTACGATCAGGGTATCATCAGTTGAAGATACGAGAGAAGGACATACCAAAGACGGCGTTCACAACGCGATATGGATTATACGAGTACACGGTCATGTCGTTTGGACTGACTAACGCCCCTGCCTATTTCATAAGCATGATGAACAAGGTGTTCATGGAGTATTTGGACAAGTTTGTTGTGGTATTTATTGATGATATCATGGTATACTCGAAGAATGAGGAGGGGCACAAAGAGCATCTGCATTTAGTTCTCGAGAAGCTCAGGGAACACCAGTTGTATGCTAAGTTTAGCAAATGCAAGTTTTGGCTAAAGGAAGTCGGATTCCTTGGACATGTCATATCAGGAGAAGGTATAGCAGTAGACCCCAGCAAGGTTCAGTCAGTCACTGAATGGTTGGCACCCACCTCAGTTCGCGAGATCCACAGTTTTCTTGGACTCGCAGGATACTACCGGAGATTCATTGAGAATTTTCCAAGATTGCAAAACCAATGACTGAACTGTTGAAGAAGGATACCAAGTTTAAATGGACATAAGATTGTGAAGCAAGTTTCCAGGAGTTGAAGAAACGTTTGACTACATCCCCAGTGCTAGTACTGCCAGGTATACATAAGGAGTTCCAAGTGTATTGCGACGCCTCTCGCTTAGGACTTGGATGTATGCTTATGCAGGACAGAAGAGTTGTTTCGTATGCCTCACAACAACTAAAACCTCATGAGTTGAATTATGCTACGCATGATTTGGAGCTAGCTGCCGTAGTCCATGCGTTGAAGACTTGGAGACATTACCTTATTGGAAACCGTTGTGATGTGTACACGGATCACAAGAGTTTGAAGTACATCTTCACCCAGAAGGAGCTGAACCTTAGCCAGAGGAGATGGTTGGAGCTTATAAAGGATTATGACATGAAGCTACATTATCATCTAGGAAAGGCCAATGTCGTAGCAGACGCGTTGAGTCAGAAGAGTTATGCTAATATCCTTGAAAGTAAAGGACTGCCCAAGGAATTAGCGAAGGACATCATGGAACTTCGATTAGATATTGTACCTAGAAGGTTCATTGCCACAATGGAGGTTCAGTCGACATTGCTGGACAAGATTCGGGAAGCTCAGAAAGATGATAAAGAGATTGCCGAGATAAAGGAGAATATGGGCAAAGGAAAGGCCAAAGGTTTTCGTGAAGATGAGCACGATACCCTATGGTTTGAGGACCGGGTTTATGTGCCCAACAACCAGGAGATAGGGAAGTTAATACTTCAAGAGGCCCATTACTCACCATACTCGATACACCCCGGAAACACCAAGATGTATTTGGATCTGAAGGAACGTTTCTGGTGGACTGGTATGAAGAAGGATATTGCCGAGCATGTAGCCGTATGTGATGTGTGTTAGAGAGTTAAGGCAGAACATCAGAAGCCAGCATGACTATTACAGCCTATGCCAGTACCCGAATGGAAGTGGGATAAACTTGGCATGGACTTTATTACTGGATTACCCAGGACTAAAGCAGGATATGATTCCATATGGGTAGTAGTTGATCGTTTGACCAAAGTAGCTCACTTCATCCCAGTGAGAACCACCTATACAAGTGCAAAGTTGGCCAAGATCTATATGTCCAGGATCGTATGTCTGCATGTAGTTCCGAGGACCATCGTATCGGATCGAGGAACACAGTTTACTTCAAAGTTTTGGCATCAGTTACACCAGACTCTGGGAACGAGATTGGAGTTCAGTACAGCGTTTTACCCGCAGACAGACGGACAAACTGAGAGAGTCAACCAAATTTTGGAGGACATGTTAAGAGCCTGTGCGCTAGATTATGGATCTAGTTGGGATGACAATTTACCGTATGCAGAGTTCTCATACAACAATAGCTACCAAGCCAGTTTGAAGATGGCACCATTTGAAGCCCTGTATGGACGTAGGTGCAGAACACCGTTGGTGTGGGATGAGGTAGGAGACCGATAGTTGTTTCGACCAGACTTGATTAAAGAATCTGAGGAGAAGGTAAAACTGATCCGAGACCGACTGAAGATTGCTCAGTCCAGGCAGAAGAGTTATGCAGACTCAAAACGCAAGGAGGTAACCTACGAAATTGGAGGCAGAGCATATCTGCGAGTATCGCCCTTGAGAGGAGTGAAACGTTTTGGAGTTAAAGGAAAGTTAGCCCCGAGATTTGTAGGACCGTATCGCATTTTGGAATGGATGGGAGAAGTTGCCTACAAGTTGGAGTTACCTGAGGAATTGTCAGGAGTCCATGATGTGTTCCACGTTTCACAGCTGAAGAAGTGTCATGCTGAGATGGCTGATATACCATTAAGAGATACAGTACCCCTGGAGGCGATTCAGTTGGACAATGATTTGACTTACGAGGAGAAGCAGGTTAAGATTCTTGAGTTTGCCAGCAGAGTCACCCGCAGTAAGGTTATCAAGTTTTGCAAGGTTCAGTGGAGCCACCATACCGAGGATGAAGCCACCTGGGAACAAGAGGATGATCTCCGCAAGGACCACCCATACCTATTTTCTAGCCAACCCGAATCTCGAGGGTGAGATTCATCTTAAGGGGGGTAGGTTTGTAACATCCCAAATTTTCAATTTGGAATGTTATACATAGATCATCCATGCATATCATGATTTATTGCATTTCCATTCCGCAATCCTCGAAATCCTAAGCAACTCAAGGACCCACGGAGAGAGTTGGGGATTTTCCTGTTTTCATATTTGATTTTTATCAAATAATGAAACGAGGATTTTGATTTTAATAATTTTTCTCTCCGAAATATTTCATATTAATCAAATGAGTGGAGATAATATGACTTCTCTGAAATAACTGAAATATTGGAGGAAAAATATTAAAATCATTTATTGGATTTTATTTGGTTTTATTCGGACTTTGTTTGCATTAGAAAAGTTGCACATTTTCAAAATTGCATTTTAGGGCCAAGAAAATGTTCAACTCGTCCTAAATATTTTACTTAGACGGTGAAAATTTGTTTTGGCATTTTTAGATTTTTATTTATTTTTCTAGGATTTTTCTTCTATCGGCGGAATTATTATTTTTTAAAATATCTCACGCCCGACTGGGCCTAAGGCCTAGCCGAGCCAGGCCGGCCCGAGCCACCACCGCCTCCCGTGCGCGTGCCGCCGCCGCCGACCCGGACTCCAAGTCCGAGCCGGACTCCCCGCCGCTGCCTTGCCCCCTCACCCAAGCAGCCGCCGCCCCCTCCCCTTTAAATACCGTCGCAACCCCGCCGCCTCTCGCCGCCGCCGCCGCAGCCCTGCCACCCCATGCCGCCCCACCGGAGCCCCGCCGGAGCCGAGCCAAGGTAGCCGCCACACCGCCCCGGTTTTCTAAAGAAAAACCGTTCGTTTTTTTAGAAACCCTAGTTTTCGTTTTTTTCTAAATAGATCGGTTTTTCTCCGGTTTATTTATTTAGCGAGCGTTCGCTCGTTCGTTCGTTTTAACGAACGCGTTTTTCGTTTAGATCCAGATAACGAACGTTCATTCGTTAATCTCTTCGTCGTTTTTCTTTTTCTCGGTTTTATTCCGCGATTTTTCTGATCGTGATTTCGGATCCAATCTTAATTTCTGTTTTTCTTCTCGCTCGTTTATCGGAATCAGGCGATTCAAGCGCCTGGAGTTTTGTCTCGAAACCCTCTTTCCGTTTAATCAACTCAAACAAGTTTTTGTTACTGTAAAATTTGTCCTAGTTTCAGATTAGTAAACAAAGATTCTTTCTTTCGCCGTTTGACTTTCATTGCTCTGTTTGATTTGATTCTTTTTGCGTACCGTAGTTCTTAAATTGAACTTCCTGATCAACCTCTCTTATTTGAGTTTTGTGTGTGCATCGTTTCTTGTTACTTATGTATGTTATTGTTTGCTTGCGATAGAATTTCCGGAGTGTGAAGCGTGTTACTACGAGTCTCTAGGATTCGCGGATCGTCAGCAAGGCAAGTAACACTTTGATCATATCCCGTTGTTACCCAGTTTTTATGCATTAGTTCCAATCCTCAAACATTGCATGATTAGGATGTCATTAACATGTGGGTTGGGAAGTAGTTGTTGAGGTAGAACCTATTGCCCTGTTATATTCCAACCCTTGGGAGTTACTTCTACGTATTGCTTATATTGCTATGCTATGCTCGTGGACGTGGTTTGGGTTTGAGTGAAATTCATGACAGATGTGAGATTGTTAATTAATGGTTCAACTTAAGGTGGCAAATGAATCAAACAACTGGGTGGACTGAGGCACCTGGGGAACCCAATGTTGTCTATATTTTTTTTTGGAAATCCCGGGGTACCCGTGTGATCTTCCTATGGACCGCCACCCAGGCTCAAAGGGAACTTAGATGATTCATGCTAGAAACTTCCGTGTGCAGCCACAAGCTATTATGGGCTCTAGCATAGTTGAGTAAGTTACGTGAATCTCTTGAAGAGGTAGATCAGTAGGTAGTGGGTTTTTGGTAGGTTTGGTATGGTCTACCCGGAGTAGAGAGTTAACGTTTCTGAAAGACTGTGTCTCGGTCATCCGTTTCTCAAACACCATGTAGTTTGAGAAATCCAACGGAGGCGATCGAGTCTTGTGGGGAAAAGTGTGCAAACCTCTGCAGAGTGCACAATCTAATCATGGTTAGCCGCATCCCCGGTTATGGACAATTCTTGAGTATCTAGTACTTGGGTTATCACATGTATCTCACCATGTTTAATTAATACTGTTGGGTTGTTAATCACTTTAATTGGGATTGAGTTGGGGTTACCTTCTCAATGATGTTTCAACCACCATGATAGTTAAATTAAAATCTATTCCTTTGTTGTAGGGAAAAATTGGCTTTTCGCAAAAACTATAACCATATAGCTTTCCACCAGCCATATATGCATGTAGTGATAGCATTATTCTGTTTATGCTCTATTGTGTTATATTGCCAGCATATTCCATGTGCTGACCCATTTTCGGGCTGCAACGTATTATGTTGCAGACTTTTCAGCCGAGGAGTAAGGTTCGTTAGGTCATTGCCGTGCAGCTCAGCTATGCCGTTGGAGTTGATGGACTCACTTTATCTTCCAAGCCTTCTGCTGTTATCGCATCAGATGGCCTTAAGCCATATTCGTGTAATAAGTTCTCTTCGGAGACATTCGATGTAATAAGTGTGTGATTGCTACTCTGTTATAAATCCTTCGAGTAATGTGTGTGTCCGCATTACCGATCCAGGGATGACACTGAAGCACAGAGACTTGACCATCTGAGGTCGGGTCGCTACATGTTTTTGCTGGTAGTTTCTTCAGATTCGCATGGCATTTTCTTCAGAGCAGCTTGTCAATTTCTTCAGAGGTAGGCATTTTTATTCAAAAAACTGCCACTTCGGATCTTGCATCGCAACTAAAACTGCCAGGAGCGCATTACTGCATTAGTAGGATAGCTAGTGATAGATCAGTAACTTGTAAACACTGAGTGAACAGAAATAAGGAACTGTTAGTAACTTGTAAACACTAAGAACAAAGAAATAAGGATCATGCTGTGCACAGCAGTAAGAGCCAATCCGTTCAAAATTTTCACATGAGACTCATAGGCCTGGCATTGTAATATGTTCGCATTAGTAGCCCAAATTCAAAACCAACTAGTACGGTTCCCATACATAAGATCAACATGTTAATGCATCTCAATGATTCACATATCGTATACAAATATGTAGCTCCAAAAGCAAAGATCTAGAAAAAACATATGTTCTTCCTACTAACATGGATGCTTCTCTTGGCCAACATTTAGTATAGACTAAAAGAAAAATTTGTTTGTGAAGTCTACAATTCCTCTTGCAAACATAAGTGGTTTCACCAACAGCTGGAACCATGAGAATGAACCACACATGATGGAGGAACATCCACTATAATATGATTTGGTCTTCTCTCGATCACACGGCGAGACTATTATTGGAATACAAACTTTAACTTAGGCAAAATGATGCCCATTGTATAATCAGACCAAAGCAATGAAGCACCTAGTGTTGGCCAATAAATAGTACAGTACTACTTTTCTGCAGTCGATGAAGTGACTATCCAATCTTTCTATGTCTATTTTCAAATGGCACTGCATGTAGTGACTATACTATTCTCTTGTGAAGTTCAACCAAAATTGTGGTCACTTTGTTTGTTTGCCAAATAGCAACAGGCAGACATCTCTGTCTGCACAAATATCAATCAGCTAGTAAACATATACCCCACCTTGTATTTTCGATTTAAACACATCTCTTCCGCTTAGCATCTGTCATGTTTGCACTGGACAATTTGATACAGTAATGTTTTGCCCTAGACAATTTCATACTGAATTGATTTGCTAGTTCGAAGCAGAAATATAGCGCCTATTCTTCATCAGACCAAGGATATCCATGTTCGTAGTGATGGAAGAGGTGAAATCGATACAACCGAAATTGAGGATCCAATCATTGAATCCTGTCCTGCACCTCCAATGTAGGTCCACCCTGCCAATAAATTCACATGCAAACCACTAGTATTACTATCTAATGACAGTACAAAAAGAGTAGCAAGATAGTAGCAAACCATGTACCTTCGTAATGAATAGCTCATAGTGCCACCAATTGGATATAAAGAGATTTGGAAGAAAACATGCTCCTAATGTTGAACCATTTTGACTTTTTGTGCAGTTCCACTAAAATCGAGCATCCCTGTTTGCATAGATATTGAAAGTGTGATTACTATAAAAGTGGCACTAGTTGAAGCATAGACTCACAAATATAAGCACTCCAATTTCTAAATGGGAAAAAGTAGGAAGACTGTTTCTAACCACCTGTTTGAAGGAATAAATAAGGCAACATCGGCTGATGTCAGGAAGGCATACATAGTTTTTTTTCTGAAAAATTGAACCATTCCTCACATTTCCTCTTCTTTTAAGCATATTTTGTGCAGTTCAACTAAAATAAAATGCCATCACCGCCTTTGACAATTCATTGACACTGTACAAAAGGAAATGACTGAACATTACATCATGATGTGAGGTATGTAGTCGACAGGCATTAGAGACAAACATACAAACCTCCTCCGATAACATAATGAACATTAATTTTAACAAAGGTGTGACTAGCTTTACCGGGATAATTTGAGTGAACTCTACACCCTCTGTTCCTTAATCTAAGACGTTTTCATAGTTCAATTTAAATTACCCAACGTCTAGTATTTAGAAAAACAAGTAGTAGTTTTCTTGATCACATATCTGGGAAAGCATGCCACACTTTATTTATGTCCATATGCTAATGCAACACCATTCGAATAGTACAAATATACACTCATCCAGTGGCTAGTGCTACAGTAGAGTAGTTATTTTATTACAGGGTATAGTACAATGGTTTTACTGAACATATTTCAATAAACTCTAGCACTGGAAGATTTCTATAAGAATTAACAATACAAAATGTAAAGGCAGTTTCAGCATTGGTATACTAGCTGTGCATGAGCATTAAACCAAATACAAAAGTCTGAAGCTAACTAGCATTATTAACTAATGCCAGTATAAAAAAATTGCAAACCATGTACCTTCAAGGTAAATATCATTTCGAACTTGTGGGGACCTAAAATTGCTATCCCAATCTTGATAATCGGTCAAACATAAAAACTTGATAGAACGAATCAAGAGAACAGCCGGAGGAGGAGGTGCCCACTCTTGACCTTTCCTCTTGACACTGTACAAATTTTTTTGACTTATCTCGTGAAAGTGAGGTATGTAATCTATAAGCATTAACAATGCAAAAATCTGAAGGTAGTAACAAGATTCATCATTGGTATACTGGTTGTGCAATAGCATTAGAATGCCTTAGCTAAAAAATCTTTAATACATCCACAATCAACAGCTAACCCTGAAATAATCCAGTGACATTAAATGGCATTGCTTAAATTTATTGGTGGCATTAGACTGAGTGTAGCATTAGTTAAATGTGGCATCACATTAGTAGTAGCATTGCTTGACTTGACTGCTGGAGTTATACTAACAACAAGAAAGTGGCAATAAGAGCATGGGAGGCACATTCAGACAGTGGGCGCACCAGTATGATGTACCTCCATGGACGCATAGATTGGTGAGGGAGGTATGGTTGCCCAGAGCAACAAATATCCATGCAGCATATGTGGATTACGTCCCATTTTTGTTCTCTTTAGCCACCTTTTTCCTATGTGAGAACAACAAACCGATCGACCTGGTCATTTTCTATTGTGTTGTCTTGCCTTTCTACCCTTCTTCGACCAAGAGACATGAGACTCGTTCCTTAGCTACTGATTTTCCCCTTTTCAACCTAGATGCGGGTTCGATCCCTACTCTCTTGGACAGTACAGTCTCCCTTCCTTTCCTTATTCAACCCAGACATGGATTAGTTTGCATGAAGTAGGGTTTCCTTTAATAGTACAAATTAAGGTTTTCGTCTGCGTGACTAGCAAAGGAGAGGATACCAAATTGGGAAGATGGTGGAGTGGAAAAAGATCCACATGCAGCGACGTGGCAGATGGGGTAATAGAACAAGGGTATGGTTCGAAAAGAGGTAGCATACCTGAGGGTCGGCGGGAAGTGGCTTCGCTCATGGTCGTCATCCTCCGCACACACTACGGCAGCGAGCTTGGGGACGAAGGCCATCCCGCGCGGGCGCTAGGCCTGAGAGGACGGCCTTGTCGTTAGTGCGTGACCTCACTCGCCGACGAGGAGTGCGTCAACGCTGAACGTCCTTTTCTTTACCAGCGGATCTGTGACCACCAGTGACGAGGGAGAGAGAGGCCGTCTTTTTTAGATCTGGAGAGAGGGTGATAGTGTGCGAAGCAAGTGGGCAGCCCTTAGCAAGAAAGTGCCGAAGCTCCGGCCTATATATGTTTTTATACTACTAGTACTAGAGGTGGAGTAGTGGTAGAGTAGTTTATATTTTCTATGCATACAGTACCAGTTAGTCATGCTTCAAAACTGAACGACACGCCATTAAAAAAATAAACTCGAGAAATAATGCGGCACTTCGAGCCAACGCGGCCAGATCGGATTTTGCACGATAAATGACACACCATGTTTCATTGACATGTGGTCTCGTTCCAACATGTCAGTGAGATGACGATGAGTCCTTTTGTACAATTTCCGAATGGACGTCTATGTAGGCCGGCGCGCCTCTTCGTGTACCGTGGCAACTGTCCACCACCTCTTCGCCTTCCCATCTCGATTTGGAACTGCTGTCGCACGCTCTTCCTCCCTCCTCCATGTGCCTTCACCCTTCCTTCTGCCATTGTTTGATCGTCTTCTCCATGGAGGGAACAAGCCAGAAATGACCTTGTTATTCTTGCCCCGATCTGAAAGATGATGTGGTGGAGGAACTCATTGATCAGTGCGACGTCAGCACCTCGGCTAGCATGGCAGGTTCGTTCAAGACTATTCTTGACTCAACTAATAACATCATTACAAGGAACCCAAGGGTCCAGGAGCGGTTTGATCTCCCTTATCTTCTTCGCTATAAGCCTGTTCACATGGGCGCAGACGATGGAGGCCTTGCCTTGTGTGAGTTGATGCCGCTTGATAATGATACATGTGATGTGAAGATGCCATCGCTTAAGGGTAAGGCTTGGGCTGGCGCAAATGGAGATTGAGTTATTTATATTGGGTACAATTGCGAGTGGGAACTTGTGAATGTGTACACTCGTCAGCGGATTCCACTTCCAAAAATCTCAGAGTGCCCTGAGGTTGAGCACATAGATGATCTACGCACGTTCAAATACGATCATGGTGGCTGTCATCTACGGAATATAGCAATTTGTTGAGTTCCCAACCACTCTTGGAATTACAAGAACTATGAAGTTGTTGCTATCTTAGACAAGCTTGTTGCCATCGTTACTGATTCCACGGTTCGTCCAAGGATATTGATCAAAAATCAGTTTCTATACACGGATGAGTACTGATGTCTACTACATAACCTTCTTCTTGTAGATGTTGTTGGGCCTCCAAGTGCAGAGGTTTGTAGGACAGTAGCAAATTTCCCTCAAGTGGATGACCTAAGGTTTATCAATCCGTAGGAGGCATAGGATGAAGATGGTCTCTCTCAAGCAACCCTGCAACCAAATAACAAAGAGTCTCTTGTGTCCCCAACACACCCAATACAATGTTAAATTGTATAGGAGCACTAGTTCAGCGAAGAGATGGTGATACAAGTGGTATATGGATGGTAGATAAAGGTTTTTGTAATCTGAAAATATAAAAACAGCAAGGTAACTAATGATAAAAGTGAGCACAAATGGTATTGCAATGCGTTGAAACAAGGCCTAGGGTTCATACTTTCACTAGTGCAAGTCCTCTCAACAATAATAACATAACTGGATCATATCACTATCCCTCAACATGCAACAAAGAGTCACTCCAAAGTCACTAATAGCGGAGAACAAACGAAGAGATTATGGTAGGGTACGAAACCACCTCAAAGTTATCCTTTCTGATCTATATATTCAAGAGTCCGTAGTAAAATAACACGAAGCTATTCTGTCCGTTCAATCTATCATAGAGTTCGTACTACAATAACACCTTAAGACACAAATCAACCAAAACCCTAATGTCACCTAGATACTCCAATGTCACCTCAAGTATCCGTGGGTATGATTATACGATATGCATCACACAATCTCAGATTCATCTATTCAAACCAACACAGAGTACTTCAAAGAGTGCCCTAAAGATTGTACCTGAGAGTCAAGACGAAAATGTGTGCCAACCCCTATGCATAGGTTCATGGGCGGAACCCGCAAGTTGATCACCAAAACATACATCAAGTGAATCAATAGAATACCCCATTGTCACCATGGGTATCCCATGCAAGACATACATCAAGTGTTCTCAAATCCTTAAAGACTCAATCCGATAAGATAACTTCAAATGGAAAACTCAATTCATTACAAGAGAGTAGAGGGGGAGAAACATTATAAGATCCAACTATAATAGCAAAGCTCGCGATACATCAAGATCGTACCACCTCAAGAACACGAGAGAGAGAGAGATCAAACACATAGCTACTGGTACATACCCTCAGCCCCGAGGGAGAACTACTCCCTCCTCGTCATGGAGAGCGCTTGGATGATGAAGATGGTCACCGGAGAGGGATTCCCCCTTTGGCAGGGTGCCGGAACGGGTCTAGATTGCTTTTCGGTGGCTACGGAGGCTTATGGCGGTGGAACTCCCGATCTATTGTGCTCCCCGAAGTTTTTAGGGTATATGGGTATACATGGGAGGAAGAAGTACATCGGTGGATCTCCGGGCTGTCCACGAGGGAGGGGGGCGCGCCCAGGGGGTGGGCGCGCCCCCCACCCTCGTGGGCAGCCCGGGACTCTCCTGGTCCATATCCGATACTCCGTGGGCTTCTTCTGGTCCAAAAATAAGTTCCGGGAAGTTTCAGGTCAATTGGACTCCGTTTGATTTTCCTTTTCTACGATACTCTAAAACAAGGGAAAAAATAGAATCTGGCACTAGACTCTAGGTTAATAGGTTAGTCCCAAAAATCATATAAAATAGCATATAAATGCATATAAAACATCCAAGGTTGATAATATAATAGCATGGAACAAAAAAAATTATAGATACGTTGGAGACGTAACAGAATCCCCAAGCTTAATTCCTGCTCGTCCTCGGGTAGGTAAATGATAAAAACAGAATTTTTGATGTGGAATGCTACCTAACATATCTATCGATGTAGTTCTCTTTATTGTGGCAAGAATATTCAGATCCATAAGATTCAAGACAAAATTTTAATATTGACATAAAAATAATAATACTTCAAGCATAATAACCAAGTAATCATGTCTTCTCAAAATAACATGGCCAAAGAAAGCTATCCCTACAAAATCATATAGTCTGGCTATGCTCTATCTTCACCACACAAAATATTTAAATCATGCACAACCCCGATGACAAGCCAAGCAATTGTTTCATACTTTTGATGTTCTCAAACTTTTTCAATCTTCACGCAATACATGAGCGTGAGCCATGGACATAGCACTATAAGTGGAATAGAATGGTGGTTGTGGAGAAGACAAAAAGGAGAAGATAGTCTCACATCAACTAGGCGTATCAACGGGCTATGAAGATGCCCATCAATAGATATCAATGTGAGCGAGTAGGGATTGCCATGCAACGGATGCACTAGAACTATAAATGTATGAAAGCTCAACAAAAGAAACTAGTGGGTGTGCATCCAACTCGCTTGCTCACGAAGATCTAGGGCATTTTGAGGAAGCCCATCATTGGAATATACAAGACAAGTTCTATAATGAAAGATTCCCACTAGTATATGAAAGTGACAACATAGGAGACTCTCTATCATGAAGATCATGGTGCTACTTTGAAGCACAAGTGTGGTAAAAGGATAGTAGCATTGTCCCTTCTCTCTTTTTCTCTCATTTTTTTTTATATTTGGGCCTTTCCCCTTTTTTATGGCCTCTTTTTTTGGGGCTTCTTTGGCCTCTTTTTTTTTGTCTGGAGTCTCATCCCGACTTTTGGGGGAATCATAGTCTCCATCATCCTTTCCTCACTTGGGACAATGCTCTAAAAATGATGATCATCACACTTTTATTTACTTACAACTCAATAATTAGAACTCAATACTTAGAACAAAATATGACTCTATGTGAATGCCTCCGGCGGTGTACCGGGATATGCAATGAATCAAGAGTGACATGTATGAAAGAATTATGAACGGCGGCTTATCCACAAATACAATGTCAACTACATGATCATGCAAAGCAATATGACAATGATGGAACGTGTCATAGTAAATGAAACGGTGGAAAGTTGCATGGCAATATATCTCGGAATGGCGATGGAAATGCCATGATAGGTAGGTATCGTGGCAATTTTGAGGAAGGTATATGGTGGGTTTATGGTACCGGTGAAAGTTGCGCGGTACTAGTGTCGGGGGTGTCTGATCCCTCGCACACCTATGGGGATTGGCGGACCGAGCCCCTTTTGGTTCGGCAGGGGGCGGTGGATGCACAGAGAGCAGATCGAGGCGAAACACACGAGCGAGACGGTGGATTTACCCAGGTTCGGGCCGCACGGATGCGTAAAACCCTACTCCTGCTTTGGTGGTTGTATTGAGTTTTTGCTCGGGAGCGGCGAGTGCTATAGTACCCTCAAGCAACTGGCGAGGCCGAGCGTGAGAATGGTTGTCCTCCCCCCTCTGTTGCGCATGGGCCTCCTTTTATATGTCTAAGGGGTCACCGACATGTGGCAACAGAGGTAAGGGTAAAAATGTAAAAGGGGTGGTAGTTGGCTCCACCGCCTACATGTCGCATCCTACCTAACTCTGACGGCAGGGGACAAGGGCATTAAATGTCCGTCTGTGTCACCTTGGCGGCCCAGAGAGGGACCGCTAGGAACGCCACCATTTGCCACGATGGTTCCTTGTTAGCGTCTGCTTGCCACCGCATGCCCCCGCCTGCCCAGCCTCCCGCCACGTACGCCAGGAATGGTCCCAGGGCGACACGTTGGTGGGTGAGCTGGAGCGCGGGCTGCGGGGTAATAGCTTGCCGCAGCAAGTGTCTTGCCGTGGGTGTTGTCTTGTCGCGTCCGGGAGCTTGCCGCTCACCGGGTCTTGTCGGGGCGCGCGGTGCGCCGCAGCGAGTCTCTTGAGATGCTTTGGTCGTCTTCCCGGCAAGCTCCTCTTGTCGGGGTCTCGTCTCCTTCCTGGCAAGCTCCTCTTGCCGGGGCCTTGTTCCCTTTCCCGGCAAGCTCCTCTTGCCGGGGCCTTGTTTTGCTCTTGGATACTTTGTTCTTGAATGGCTCCGGAGGAATCATGGAGGGTCTTGGCGGTCGCCCGGCAAGCCTTGCCGCGGGTCGCTGCGACTGCCCGTGCACAAGTTCGGGGTACTAAGGTACCCCTACTTTAGTACATCGACAGGAGCGCCCGGGCCTGGGCCATACACGGTGCCAAGCGCTGTTGGGCCAGGCCCAAAACAGTGCATGGGCACGCGCGGCCTGGGGCACGCCATAACTGATTCCGCACCCACCGCGCCCTCCCCAAATGGCACGCGTCAAACGCGGCATCGTGGGAGAGATCGTGGGCGGTTTTCGAGGTGCCCACTCCCCACGATCACGGGGTGGGGAGAGGCCGCCCCATCCGTCGCCTCGGTTCTGCACGCCTGCCACGCGGTTCCCATGCACTTGGGGCCGCGGGCGGCGGAGGCGGGAAACGGGGCCGTCGTGGGTCGGGGGAGCGGGTCAGCCCCTGCTCCCCGCATCTGGATTCGCTAAGCGGGGCGGCCGAGCCCCCACCTCGCTCCTTTATAAGGAGCGGGAGGGGAGGACGGGAGCCCGCATCCTCCCATCTTCTCCTTCCTTCAGCTTCTGTGCCCCTCCCCCATTCGCCATGGAGAGAGGGAACCCTGGTCGTTCGTCAGTGGCGGCAAGGGTTGCCGCCAGGCACGCATCCCTCCCTCTCCCGCACCCGTGGTGGCGGAGCCAGCCGTAAGGGGAAGAGGGAGGGGGCGTGGTCGTGGACGCGGTCGACGACGAGGCCGCGGCGCTCGGGGAAGAGGTGGACGGGGCGGCGCGTCGGCTTCGCCTCCGCCAGCGGCTCTTCCTCCCGCGGTGGTCCATGCCGGAGATGACCCTTGCGAGTTCTTCGTCAGGCTGCGCCGGGCGCCCCGTCATCGCCTCCGTCTCCCGGACCCGTTCGCGGAAGTGGTGGAGTTGGACCCGCCCGAGACGCTGAGGCTGCAGATGAGGGGTTGTGGGATCAGCGGCACGCGGGTCCGCTCCGAATTCCCAGCCCCCGGCGTGATGTATCTTGGCCGAGGGTGGAAGACGTTCGCCCGCATCCACAGCTTGACGCCGGGGCTCACCCTCCACTTCAAGTTGGTGGAGGGCGATCTCCTCTCCGTCAAGGTCTTCGGGTGCTTCGGCGTCCGGGCCCGGTGCTGCGTGGAAAGCTCCTCCGACAGCGAAGGCTCCTCCTCGAGCAAGAGTGACGAGGAGGGGAGAGACAGCGACGACGAGGGGAACGGGCAGCAGGATGGCGGGTCTGACTAGGTGTCGGGCGCCGCTCCGTGCGGCACCGATGACCCCATCATCCGTGTCGCTGGCTCCTTGAACTCCCCGGGGGCGTCTCCTTGGGCGGCTGGCGTAGGGAGGCTGCGGAAGAGGAAGAGGGCAGGCGGCAAGGCCGTTAGGTCGGAGTATGATGGCGTGGTCCCCTTGACAGTGTGCTGACGTCCTGCCGCCTCGTCTTCGAGCCACGCTTCCGGCGCTGCCATCATCGTCCAGCCTTGACGGCCCCCGGGATGTTCTCTTGGTGTCTTCTGGCGCCCGTAGTTTGCCTAGGCACTCCTTTTGCCCTTCTCGCCTCCTCGACCTACCTCCTTGTTACTTGCAGCCCCCGGCAACTCTGACTTGCCGGGGTTCGGATGCCGGCACGTCCTTCTTCTTCCTTTCGTCCTCATGCGGTCCGACAAGGATATGCAAGCCCTGCGAACCAAAGGAAACGAAGGAAGGACAAAGGGACGCACACTAGACCTCTAAGTTAGGGGTTAGCTGCTGTTAGGCACTATCAACCCTAACCGAGGACTCGACTTGACCTAGCATGCATGCTATAACACTGGGCGCCAGCGCTTCATTATCTTGTGCTCAGGGTCTGCGCCTGGCTTTGTACAAAGGATTACATGCAACAGCGGCAAGACTTGTACAAAAGGGTGGTTGCCGGACGGGGTCCGACAACCACACCTTATGGGTAAAACTTACGAAGAAGCTCGATATTCCAGGAGTTGCTCACTGGTACGCCATCTTCGGTCTCCAGGCGGACAGCGCCAGGCCTGGTGACTCGTTTCACCCGGTAAGGGCCTTCCCACTTTGGTGTCAACTTGTTGGAATTCTTGGCGGACTGAACGCGCCGAAGAACATGGTCGCCTTCCTCGAGGCTCCTGGCGTTAACTTTGCGGCTATGATAGCGGCGCAAAGCTTGCTGGTAGCGAGTGGCTCACACAGCAGCCTAGAGACGATCTTCCTCAAGGAGCAGCGCGTCATCTTGCTGCAGCCGCTCTTGCTCAAGCTCATCATAAACGAGCACTCGAGGTGACCCGTATACGAGTTCCGTGGGGGTAACTGCCTCCGCTCCATAGACTAGAGCGAAGGGTGTCTGCCCGGTGGCTCGATTTGGCGTCGTCCTGATCGACCAAAGAACCACCGGCAGCTCCTCGATCCAGTTGCGTCCGCGCTTGTGCAGCCTGTCAAATGTTCTGGTCTTGAGCCCGCACAGCACTTCAGCATTCGCCCTCTCAGCTTGGCCGTTGCTTCTCGGGTGAGCGACAGAAGCACAGCAGACCTTGGCGCCGAGATCTTGGACGTACTGCATGAAGGCGCGGCTCATAAATTGTGTACCGTTGTCGGTAATTATCCTGTTAGGGATCCCGAAATGGCAAACAATCGACCTGAAGAATTTGATCGCGGACAGCGCCGTCACCTTCCTCACTGGTTCCACTTCCGGCCACTTTGTGAACTTGTCAATTGCAACGTACAAGTACTCAAAGCCCCCGACAGCTCGGGGGAAGGGGCCTAGGATATCGAGCCCCCAGACCGAAAATGGCCAGGATAAAGGGATCGTATGGAGAGCTTGAGCTGGCTGGTGTATCTGCTTGGAATGGAACTGGCACGCTTCACACTTGGTTACTTGTGCAGTTGCATCCTGGAGGGCTGTCGGCCAGAAGAAGCCTTGCCGGAATGCTTTCCCGACAAGAGCTCTCGCGCCAATGTGGTGAGCACATATGCCTCCGTGTATCTCTGCCAACAACTTCTGCCCGTCTTCCCGAGGAATGCACTTCAATTTCACACCGTTGAGTCTTCTTCTGCACAGCATGTTGTCGATGAACTGGTACATACTAGACTGCCGGGCTACTCTTTCCGCTTCTTCTGGTTCCTCGGGAAGCTCTCCTGTCTGGAGGAAACGGACAATCTGCTGCGCCCAGGTTGGAGCCTGTGGCTCGACAACAAGGACTAAAGGCACATCTGCTGCTGCGGGAACGTCCGCATCGACGGCAAGAGCTCGTGGCTCTGCCGGAGCTTGACGTTCCCCGACAAGCTTGCCGGGGCCGAGCTTGTCAGGAGAATCTGCCTCAACGGAACAAACCCTGGGGTTTGCCGGAGTAGATTGCTCCTCAGCATTCTCGGCGTCGATCTTGGGAGCCTTCTTGGCGGCGGCTTCGGGAAGCTCTGCCGGAAGATAGTCACCAGAGATCAACCTCCTCTTCTTGCTCTGTCCAGTTGATGGTGTCACGGATGGCTGAGTCAGCTTGAGCACAAAGGTCCCTGGTTCCACAGGTAACTTAAGTGCTGCGCACTTTGACAGGCCATCGGCAATGTCGTTCTCAGCTCTTGGAACATGTTCCATTTGCAGGCTGTCAAAGCGCTCTTCCAGCTTCCTCACTTCATTAACGTAAGCTTCCATCAATGGACTCTGGTAATCTTTGTTCACTTGGCGGACGACAAGTTGCGAGTCACCCCTAACAATGAGCTTCTTAATCCCAAGTTCTGCCGCGATCCTGAGACCGGCAAGCAAGCCTTCATACTCTGCAGTATTGTTTGTCGCTTGCTCCTTGGGAAAGTGCATCTGGACTATGTACTTGAGGTGCTCTCCGGTGGGTGCGACAAGCAGTACACCAGCACCGGCGCCTTGCAGCGAGAAAGCACCGTCAAAGTACATGAGCCACTCTTTGCTTGCTTCCTTGGCGGGGATGCTCATCTCCGGAATTTCTTCGTCTGGAGTTGGCGTCCACTCTGCTATGAACTCTGCCAATGCTCTGCTCTGGATTGTTGATGTACTCTCAAACTTGAGACAAAAGCTTGACAGTTCCAGTGCCCACTCGACAATCATGCCTGTTGCTTCTGGATTTTACAATATCCTCTTCAGCGGGAAGCGAGTGACAACTGTGATCTCGTGTGCTTGGAAGTAATGGCGCAGCTTTCTCGAGGCCATGAGGAGGCCGAAAAGCAGCTTCTGCACACCAGAGTACCTTGACCTAGCCCCCTGTAAAAGGGAGCTGACAAAGTAGACTGGGCGCTGCACCATTTTCTTCTGTATCTCCTCTTGTATCTGCGCAGATCCTTGCTTGTCGGGACCAGAGCTTGTCGGGGAAGCCCCCTGCTTGTCGCCGGATGTGCTTGCCGTGGTCGCTGGCTCGTCGTCGGCCTCCCTTTCTGCTACTAACGCAGCACTAACCACTTGATTGGTTGCCGCTATGTACAACAGCAACTTCTCTTGTGGTTTAGGCGCGACAAGTGTTGGGGTGGAGGACAGGTATCTCTTCAAGTCTTGCAGCGCAGCCTCCGCTTCCGGAGTCCATCTCATTGGACCTGCCTTTTTCAAAATTTTGAAAAAGGGCAGGGCGCGCTCAGCAGACCGAGAGATAAATCTGCTAAGAGCAGCTACGCAGCCGGCAAGCTTCCGTACATCCTTGACGCGCTTTGGTGCTTCGATCTGCTCAATGGCCCTGATCTTGTGGGGGTTGGCTTCAATTCCCCGCTGAGACACAAAGAACCCGAGAAGCTTGCCGGAAGGGACTCCAAACACACACTTCTCGGGGTTGAGCTTGAGGTTGATCTTGCGCAGATTCACAAAAGTCTCTTCTAGGTCTTGGATCAGAGTTGCCCTGTCTTTGCTTTTGACCACTATATCATCCATGTAAGCTTCTACATTTCTGTGTATCTGTGGCTTCAAAGCAACATGGACTACTCTGGCAAATGTTGAACCAGCATTCTTTAGTCCGAAAGGCATCCATACAAAACAGTACGTGCCACATGGAGTAATGAATGCGGTTTTCTCCTCATCCTCTTCTGCCATGAAGATCTGATGGTATCCTGAATATGCGTCAAGAAATGAAAGCAGATCACATCCGGCAGTGGAGTCAACAATCTGGTCAATGCGCGGCAAGGGAAATGGATCCTTGGGACAAGCTTTATTAACATCAGTGAAGTCAATACAAAGCCTCCACTTCCCGTTTGCCTTGCGCACTACAACCGGATTGGCCAACCACGTTGGATGGAGCACTCCTCTGACAAGGCCTGCTGCTTCCAACTTCTTGATCTCTTCTGCTATGAATTCTTGGCGCTCCACCGCCTGCTTCCTAACTTTCTGCTTGATGGGCCACGCATGAGGACAAACTACAAGGTGGTGCTCAATTACCTTCCTGGGAACACCGGGGATGTCAGACGGTTGCCATGCAAACACGTCGACATTCGCCCGCAGGAAAGTAACGAGCGCGCTTTCCTATTTAGGGTCAAGCGTGGCACTGATGGTGAAGGTACCACCAGTGCAGTCCTCCTTGGCGGGCACCTTCTTGGTAAGTGGTGGAGCTGCCATCGTCTTCTTGCTCTTGCCGCCGGAGCTCGATGGTGCGTCCTCGATGGCAGCGCAGCACTCCGAAGAGGTGCACTTGCCGGAGTAGGCATCAGAGCACTCGCCGGGCTTGGTCTTCTTCTTGCCGGTGGAGCTCGATGGTGCGTCCTCGACGGCAGCGCAGCGCTCCGAAGAGGCGCGCTTGCGGGAGTGGGCACCAGAGCTCTTGCCGGACTTGGTCTTCTTCCCCCCGGGAGCTTCAGCGGCAAGTGTCTCGCGGTCTGTCGCGGCGGCAGCTTCCCGGTAGATCTTGTCGGCGCAGATAAGGGCGTCCTTCTTGTCGCCAGGGACAGAGATGACGCTTATCGGGCCTGGCATCTTGAGCATGTTGTAGGCATAGTGAGAGGCCGCCATGAACTTGGCGAGTGCAGGACGGCCAAGTATCCCATTGTAGGGCAATGGGAAATCAGCAACGTCGAAGGTGACCCTCTCAGTCCTGAAGTTCATCTCGCTGTCGAATGTCACCGGCAGTGCGACTTTTCCCTTTGGCTTGCTCCTTCCTGGGTTAATTCCTTGGAATGTACCGGTTTCTTCAAGCTTGCTGTCCGGGATCTGGAGTTTCTGGAGTATAGCGGAGGAGATCAGATTTAGGCCGGCCCCGCCGTCAACTAGCATCTTGGTGACCTTGAGGTTGCGGATTGTCGGGGAGACCAACAACGGCAAGCACCCGACCGCAGTTGTGCGATCAGGGTGGTCCTCAATGTCAAAGATGATAGGCGTGCTGGACCACTTCAGAAGCTTGCGTGATTCGACAGGTGGCTCTGCCGCATTAACTTCCCGGAGCCACTATTTGAGTTGGCGGTGGGAAGTGTGCAGAGAAGCGCCACCGTCAACATACAAGACTTCTGTAGCCTTCTGAAACTCTTGCTCGCTGTTCTCAACATCATCCATGTCTTCGTCGTCGTCTTCGTTTTCGTCCTTGTCGCGGCCGCGGGGAGGCCTGTCTCCTTGCCGCTGCTTGGCCTTGCCGCGGCTTCCTCCCGGGCTAGCGCGCTTCTTGCCGGCTTCTCCACCACCTCCTTGGGCTCTCCCCTTGTCGCGCCGCTCGTACTCAGCTCTTTGTTGCTGGACAAGCTGCTCGACCCTCTTGCAGTTCTGGAGATCATGGCCCTTGGTGCGGTGGATCTTGCAGTACTGCTTGTCGGAACTGCCCTGCTTGTCGGCGGCCGCCACAGCCTGGCAGTTGGTGCACGCGGCAAGCTCCTTGCCGGAGCTGCCAACTTTGGCTTGCTTGGCGGGGCCGTCATCGCCGGACTGCTCAACGACTAGTACCTCTTTGCCGCTCTTCTTCCTGTTGCGCCTCCGGTTCTTCCTTGCCGGGGCGGCATCCTCACTGTCAGATCCCCCGCTCCAGCATCCTCTCTGGGGAGTTTCCTCCTTTCTTCAGCGCGTGCACACTTGTCGGCCAGGGCGTACAGCTCGCTGACGTCTCTGATCCTGCTCATCGCCATCTCCTCCCGCATCCTGCGATTACGCACGTTCTGATGGAACGCGCTGATAACCACGGCAGGGTGGATGTCGGGGATGTTGCGCTGCACGCGGCTGAATCTCTGGATATACTTGCGCAGGGGTTCTCCTTCCTTCTGGGCGAGCAGGTGGAGGTCACTCTCTTGGCCATGTGGTTTGTGGCCGCCTGTAAAGGCACCGACAAACTGATGGCACAAATCCGCCCAAGAGGATATGGAGTTGTCTGGCAAGTGCATGAGCCAGGATCTGATTTCGGGCTTGAGCACGAGCGCGAAGTAGTTGGCAAGGACCTTGTCATCTCGCCCCCCGGCAGCTTGCACCGCAATGATGTAGATGTTGAGGAACTCCGACGGGTGCGACTTGCCGTCGTACTTCTCCGGCATGTCTGGCTTGAAATGCTTCTGGTTGGGCCACTGGACTTGCCGCAGCTCACAGGTGAACGCAGGACAACCTGCCGTGTACGGCAAGTCACCTGGCTCTCCGGGTGCATGCAAGTCAACAGAGGGCCCAGCGCGCAGGTCTGATTGATGTCGCGCTTCCCTTCGGCGCTCGATGCGTGTTCGAGCGTCTTCTTGCTGTCTCTCATAAAGAACTTGGCATCGATCGCGGCGAGCTCGCGGATCTAACGACGCGGTGGAGTAGCCGTCGAGGTGGATCCGGTGAGTCGGCGATCTCGGCCTTCGGGGCGGAGAGTGCTCAGTGGTTGCACCCTCGCTGGTCTTGTCGCCACCGGCTCGCGCCTGGTTGACTTGCCGTGGCAGCGATGCGCTCGGCTGCCGTGGGTTGTCGCCATTGGCGAAGCCGATGAGGCTCTGAATAGTGGCCCTCCAGTCATCGATCTTCTCTGGTGCTGGAGGGTAGTCTAGAAGCAGCTGGGCACGCGCCAACGCTTCCGCTGGAGTGGTGGGCGGCGGCAGCGAACGGTGTGAGGAGCGAGATATGCTCGGACTCCTAACCACGTTAGAAGGAGCAACATCCCGTCCAAGCGACCGCGCCGCGCTCGCGCCAGCATGTTGGCGTGCGTGCAGGTCCTGAGCACTCCGGGACCCACCAGCTTGATCTTGGCCCAGCAGACGTATGGTACCGTGGGTACCATGACGCTGCTGGTCCCGCGCCTCCTGGGACGGGCGCGGTGCGTATACGGACGCCGAGGTCTTGGAGTGCACGCGGTCGTCGTGGGAGGCGACCGCGCCGCCGACGCGCGGTGCAGCCTGGTCCTTGGACCTGGCAGTGCCACAAGTCTCCCCATCGGCGCCCGCCCTTCCGCCGGCGCCTGCTCCACCAGCCGTCCGCTCTGGCGATGGCGGGCTCGGCGCAGACGGAGCAGCTGCCTCCGAGATCTTCTTCTTCGGTGGCATGTTGGTGAAGACGATGAAGATGCGGCTCGTGCGAACGCCGGATCAGGTTCGCACAGCCTCGACGCAGCCCCCTACCTGGCGCGCCAAAGATGTCGGGGGTGTCTGATCCCTCGCACACCTATGGGGATCGGCGGACCGAGCCCCTTTTGGTTCGGCAGGGGGCGGTGGATGCACAAAGAGCAGATCAAGGCGAAACACACGAGCGAGACGATCGATTTACCCAGGTTTGGGCCGCACGGATGCGTAAAACCCTACTCCTGCTTTGGTGGTTGTATTGAGTTTTTGCTCGGGAGCGGCGAGTGCTACAGTACCCTCAAGCAGCTGGCGAGGCGGAGCGTGAGAATGGCTGTCCTCCCCCCTCTGTTGCGCATGGGCCTCCTTTTATATGTCTAAGGGGTCACCGACACGTGGCAATAGAGGTAAGGGTAAAAATGTAAAAGGGGTGGTAGTTGGCTCCACCGCCTACATGTCGCATCCTACCTAACTCTGACGGCAGGGGACAAGGGCATTAAATGCCCGTCTGTGTCACCTTGACGGCCCAGAGAGGGACCGCTAGGAACGCCACCATTTGCCACGATGGTTCCTTGTCAGCGTCTGCTTGCCACCGCATGCCCCCGGCTGCCCAGCCTCCTGCCACGTACGCCAAGAATGGTCCCAGGGCGACACGTTGGTGGGTGAGCTAGAGCGCGGGCTGCGAGGTAATAGCTTGCCGCGGCAAGTGTCTTGCCGCGGGTGTTGTCTTGTCGCGTCCGGGAGCTTGCCGCTCATCGGGTCTTGTCGGGGCGCGTGGTGCGCCGCAGCGAGTCTCTTGAGATGCTTTGGTCGTCTTCCTGGCAAGCTCCTCTTGCCGGGGTCTCGTCTCCTTCCCGGCAAGCTCCTCTTGCCGGGGCCTTGTTCCCTTTCCCGGCAAGCTCCTCTTGCCGGGGACTTGTTTTGCTCTTGGATACTTTGTTCTTGAATGGCTCCGGAGGAATCATGGAGGGTCTTGGCGGTCGCCCGGCAAGCCTTGCCGCGGGTCGCTGCGACTACCCGTGCACAAGTTCGTGGTACTAAGGTACCCCTACTTTAGTACACCGACAACTAGAGAGGCTAGCAATGGTGGAAGGGTGAGAGTGTGTATAATCCATGGACTCAACATTAGTCATAAAGAACTCACATACTTATTGCAAAAATCTACTAGTTATCGAAACAAAGTACTACGCACATGCTCCTAGGGGATAGATTGGTAGGAAAAGATCATCGCTCGTCCCCGACCGCCACTCATAAGGAAGACAATAAATAAATAAATCATGCTCTGACTTCATCACATAACGGTTCACCAAACGTGCATGCTACGGGAATCACAAACTTTAACACAAGCATCTCTTAAATTCACAACTACTCACTAGCATGACTCTAATATTACCATCCTCATATCTCAAAACAATCATCAAATATGAAAATTCTCATAGTATTCAATGCACTTTATATGAAAGTTTTTATTATATCCCTCTTGGATGCCCATCATATTAGGACTAAATTCATAACCAAAGAAAATTACCATGCTGTTTAGGACTCTCAAAATAATATAAGTGAAGCATGAGAGATCAATTATTTCTATTGAATAAAACCACTACCGTGCTCTAAAAGATATAAGTGAAACACTAGGGCAAATGACAAACTACTCCGAAAGATGTAAGTGAAGATCAATGAGTAGTCGAATAATTATGCAACTATTTTAAGACTCTCTAACATTTAAGAATTTCCGATCTTGATACTTTATTCAAACAGCAAGAAAAACAAAATAAAATAAATTGACGCTCCAAGCAAAACACATATCATGTGGTGAATAAAAATATAGCTCCAAGTAAAGTTACCGATGAACGAAGACGAAAGAGGGGATGCATTCCGGGGCATACCCAAGCTTAGGCTTTTGGTTGTCCTTTAATATTACCTTGGGTTGCCTTGGGCATCCCCAAGCTTAGGCTCTTGCCACTACTTATTCCATAGTCAATCGAATCTTTACCCAAAACTTGAAAACTTCACAACACAAAACTTAACAGAAAACTCGTAAGCTCCGTTAGTATAAGAAAATAAATCACCACTTAGGTACTGTTGTGAAATCATTCTAAATTCATATTGGTGTAATATCTACTGTATTCCAACTTCTCTATGGTTCATACCCTCTGGTACTACTCATAGATTCATCAAAATAAGCAAACAACACATAGAAAACAGAATCTGTCAAAACAGAACAGTCTGTAGTAATCTGGATCAAACGTATACTTATGGAACCTAAAAATTTCTAAAATAAATTTCTGGACGTGAGTAATTTATCTAATAATCATCTGCAAAAAGAATTAAATAAATAGCGCTCTCCAATAAAAAATGGCAGCAATTCTCGTGAGCGCTAAAGTTTCTGTTTTTTACAGCAAGATCAACAAGACTTTCCCCAAGTCTTCCCAACGGTTCTACTTGGCACAAACACTAATTAAAACATAAAAACTCAATCATAACAGAGGCTAGATAAATTATTTATTACTAAGTAGGAGCAAAAAGCAAGGAATAAAAATAAAATTGTGTTGCCTCCCAACAAGCGCTATCGTTTAACGCCCCTAGCTAGGCATGATGATTTCAATGATGCTCACATAAAAGATAAGAATTGAAACATAAAGAGAGCATCATGAAGAATATGACTAGCACATTTAAGTCTAACCCTCTTCCTATGCATAGGGATTTTATGAGCAAACAACTTATGGTAACAATAATCAACTAGCATAGGAAGGCAAAACAAGCATAACTTCAAAACTTTAAGCACATAGAGAGGAAACTTGGTATTATTGCAATTCCTACAAGCATATATTACTCCCTCATAATAATTTTCAGTAGCATCATGAATGAATTCAACAATATAACCAGCACCTAAAGCCTTCTTTTTATGATATACAAGCATAGAAATTTTATTACTCTCCACAGAAGCAAAATTCTTCTCATTTGGAATAGTGGGAGTATCATAAGAGACTCGAATACTATAAATTGTTTCCACATTAAAAGAGTAATGTTCAGAAAAATGGTAATCATAATCATGACAAGTTTTATAAATATAATCATCACTACTTTTTATAGCATAAGTTTCATCACAATAATCATCATAAGTAGCAACTTTGTTCTCATCATAATCAATTAAAACCTCTTCCAAGATAGTGGAATCATTACTAAATAAAGTCATGACCTCTCCAAATCCACTTCCATATTTATCATAATAAGATTCAACATCCTCCAAAATAGTGGGATCATTACTTCCTAAAGTTGACACTCTTCCAAACCCACGTTCATCAATATAATCATCATAAGTAGGAGGCATGCTATCATCATTATAAATTTGCATATCAAAACTTGGGAGACTAAAAATATCATCTTCATTAAACGTAGCATCCCCAAGCTTGGGACAAACATTAATTGCAGAAAATATATTCTCAAAAACATCATCTTCATCAAACATAGCATCCCCAAGCTTGGGCCTTTTCATATCATAAGCATAATCACTCTCATCATCAATAGTATGGATAGCACCGATAGTATAGCAATTATCATCATCACAATGAGTAATAGGAGCAACATTATTTGGGAGAGATACCTTTCTACCTTTGCTTCTCCGTCTTTTCTTTTTCTTCTTCACATCATGTGTGGGTTTAATCTTCTTATTGGAGCTCCTTATTAATGAGATTGGTTGAATAGAAGGCTCCTCCTCGTTACCTGATTCATCATAAGAAATAATAGGAGGATATTGGGAAGTGTCTCCCCTTTCATTAGTATTCTCTTCATCCTCTATTTGTTTTCTTTTCTTTATGTAATTGGCAATATAATGGTTTTCAATGCAATTCACCGCACAATACATATAAATTTCCTCTAGATCAAAATCAAGAAATTTATCGATATTAAATTTTGGAATACCCTCAGTTATACGTTTCATTTCTTCATAACCCACAAGAAGACTAAGCTCTTTATGATGCTCAAGGTCAATCAAGTTATCACAATTTTTGGACACGACTTGATCATGAAACAAATAGCATTGGAGTTTTAAATGACCATGTTCATTGCAAAGTTCACAAGGATGGCGATAAATATTGAATCTTTCAGCACAAACATCTAGCCTTTCTTGCAACAATTTAGTTTCTAAATGCTTATGCCTCTTGCAATATCTATCTTCTCTATTTGGTGTGTACATGCAAACCCAATGCACTCCCCAAAAATTGACATGTTTATAGGAGACATTTTCATCATAACTAGTGCAATCATCATTAGTACTATGGATATTCAAGGAGTTCATACTAACAACATTGCAATCATGCTCATCATTCAAAGATTTAGTGCCAAACATTTTAATGCATTCTTCTTCTAACACTTTGGCACAATTTTCCATTCCATCATACTCACGAAACTTAATTCCATTTTTCTGTAATTTTCTTTTATAAACTAAACTAGTGATAAAACAAGAAACTAAAAGACTCCAGTGCAAGATCTAAAGATATACCTTCAAGCATTCACCTCCCCGGTAACGGCGCCAGAAAAGAGCTTGATGTCTACTACACAACCTTCTTCTTGTAGACGTTGTTGGGCCTCCAAGTGCAGAGGTTTGTAGGACAGTAGCAATTTTCCCTCAAGTGGATGACCTAAGGTTTATCAATCCGTAGGAGGCATAGGATGAAGATGGTCTCTCTCAAGCAACCCTGCAACCAAATAACAAAGAGTCTCTTGTGTCCCCAACACACCCTATACAATGTTAAATTGTATAGGTGCACTAGTTCGGCGAAGAGATGGTGATACAAGTGGTATATGGATGGTAATTAAAGGTTTTTGTAATCTGAAAATATAAAAACAGCAAGGTAACTAATGATAAAAGTGAGCACAAACGGTATTGCAATGCGTTGAAACAAGGCCTAGGGTTCATACTTTCACTAGTGAAAGTCCTCTCAACAATAATAACATAATTGGATCATATAACTATCCCTCAACATGCAACAAAGAGTCACTCCAAAGTCACTAATAGCGGAGAACAAACGAAGAGATTATGGTAGGGTACGAAACCACCTCAAAGTTATCCTTTCTGATCTATCTATTCAAGAGTCAGTAGTAAAATAACACGAAGCTATTGTTTCTGTTCAATCTATCATAGAGTTCGTACAAGAATAACACCTTAAGACACAAATCAACCAAAACCCTAATGTCACCTAGATACTCCAATGTCACCTCAAGTATCCGTGGGTATGATTATACAATATGCATCACACAATCTCAGATTATTCTATTCAAACCAACACAAAGTACTTCAAAAACCACCCCAAAGATTCTACCGAAGAATCAATATGAACACGTGTGCCAACCCCTATGCATAGGTTCATGCACTACAAAAAAATACACTTCCGTGATGATACATGTTTGTCACAGTAGGTCGCGTTTTCTGTCATGCATGTACATCCATGACGATTTTATGACAGAATCAAGATAGTCATACATGTGCTGTCATAGAAGTGTTCCATGACATTACCAAAATTATCATCACGGAAGTGTCCACTTCCATGACGATAAATCGCGCGTCACAGAAGT
This sequence comes from Triticum monococcum, assembly GCA_034509565.1. NCBI lineage: Eukaryota > Viridiplantae > Streptophyta > Magnoliopsida > Poales > Poaceae > Triticum > Triticum monococcum. The sequence continues at coordinate 354,009,811 of CM067845.1, read as the reverse complement.
GCTTTCGTCAAGGGTGACCGACACGTGGCATCTACCATAACGGAACGCCGTTAAGCTATCGTGTCGGGTTTTGGATCCAATAACCCATTAATAGCCCCGACCAATGGGGATTTTCCACGTGTAAAATCATCATTGGCCGGAGGAGACACGTGTCAGGTCCGCGTTGGCATAGGTGTCACTCAGCCAATGGGCGAGACGCGCCTATGATATGTTGACACATGGACCGGCCCATCAAGTTTAAATGGGCCGGCCCAACTGAAGGGCCCACAAGATTTTGCGGACCATAATGGGCCGGCCCAGCTAAAGGCCCAGGAGATTTTGCGTACCATAATGGGCTGGCCCAGCTAAAGGCCCACAAGATTTTGCGGGCCATAATGGGCTGGCCCAGGTAAAGGCCCACAAGATTTTTGTGTGCCATAATGGGCCGGCCTAGGTAAAGGCCCACAAGATTCTTGTGGATCATAATAGGCGGGCCCAGCTAAAGGCCCATGAGATTTCGCCGACATTAATGGGCCAGCCCAGCTGTAGGCCCATAAGATTTTGAGGACCCTAGTAGGCCGGCCCATTAGCTGGTTGCCATGTTTTGGGCCAAATGTCGGCCCATATTTGATCCGGTCCATTAATGGCCTACCACGCTCCGGGCCTAATAGTGGCCCATATGAGATCCGTCCCGTTAAAAGCCTACCACGTTCTGGGACAAATTACAGCCCAGATCAGGTCCGGCCCTTTAAGAGGCTTTGGGCTCAATTATGACCCATATCAGATTCGGCCCGTCAACTGGACACTATGCTTTTCGGCCCACTTGCTAAAGGCCCACTTAGTAATTCAGCCTGATATTAGTTTTGGCCTGTTAAGGGCCCATTTAACATTTCGGCCTGTTAAAATCCCGTCATATAGTTGGGCCTAACTATGGTCCGGTTTGCATCCGGCCTGCTCGCAGCCGATATCTGATTGGGCCAAACAAGGACTGAGACAATTTTGGCCTATTAAAAGCCCGTGATTTGATTCGCACAATCATGGGCCGGGGTTCATTTTGGGCTACTGCCGGCCCGTGAGCTGTTCGGCACGTTTCAGGCCCAACCTACATCGTGATTGCATGACGGCCCGATTATGTACCGTAATTTTATGGTTTGGCTGGTTTACTGCGAAGACAGGATATATATACAGTAAAATAACTGCAGCATCATGAATAAGAAAAAACCTAGACTATACAATAAAGAAATTACGGCACATTACATCCAATGGGCATCAAAGTTCGCCACTATGATAATAAAGCACAAGCAGACAGCAGATTACATACACTGGGCATCAAAGAGCGCCACCAGTGCAAATAAACACACCGACAAAATAATATACAAAACCGACAGCACTTCAATAGAGTTCAAGAAAGGTCAGCCCTGCTGGGGAGCTGCAGCGCAAGCAGCTGAGCAAGATGATGAGACTGCGCTTGTTCAACACTTATATCTTCCTCACTCGGAAAGATAAACAAGCAGACAGATGACAGGTTTTGCACATAAAAGTATCAGTGCTGACAATTCATCACATTTCTTACTGACGAATAAAGTGACACAGTTTAAAATTGCATTAACACAATATGGTATTGTTCAGGTCAAGACATGGCAAGAAATGACATTGTGAAGGAGTTGGCAGCTTCACGACACCACTGGATTACAGATCAAGAACTCATAAGTATCAATGGTTAGTGTGCTATCAATTTATACCATTTCAGATTGGCAAATAAAGAGACGGTTTAAATAATAGTAGAATGATATGACATTGTTCATAGTTAAGACATTGCAGAATATGACATTGTGCTGTAGTGGGTAGGTTCACCACACCACTGGATTACGGATGAAGAACAGAAGCATACATGCAGTGCAAAAGAAGATCACTTGCTCTGTATAGTTTAATTTACATGGTATGAAGAAGGAATTTGGTTGCACAACTGAAAACTTAAATTGAGAAAGGACAAACTTTTGTTTATGAACTACATAATAAACTTTAAACAAGCAATTTGATGCAAACACCAAAAATAAACAGCTGTTGCAGTCATGCCTAACCAAATATATACAACAAAGTTTGAAGGCTTGAGATGGACAAACTTACATTATTGGTGAAGACAGGCTCTATAAAGGCCTTGTTCATGCTGATGGGGGGGGGAATTCAAGAAGTTTACAACAGAATCTTATGCAAAAGCATTGCCTTTATTCTACATTTTGTTAAGAGTAAATATAGATGTGATAATATACGAAAAAATGGAGAATATTTAAGATAAGATGAAGAGTGATGCTACATAACCAAGTAGCTATAAATGTAAGTGCAGCGATATAGGCAAAAGGTATAGCCAAGAGCAATGCACAACTAAACTTCTTCAGTACCAACCTTATGGTAAGAGTAAATATAGATCTGATGTGCAGAAAATGGAGGGCAAAGGAAAATAAGCTGCAGAGTGATGGTACATGAACAACTACCTGTCATTATAAGTACACTGATAAAGGACATCATGTACTTACAAGAACAATGCAGAGCTAGAAAAACATTGGCATTAGATATATTCTACACTAATGTAACCATTCATACAGATCAGATAATTTGGAGCGAACAATTGATAAGCAAGCTATCATGCATACTGCTGTCACATAATGAACCAGGTATGTATGCAAGTACAGTGATACATGACAACAGGTACTAACAAGAGAAAACCAGCATATTTGCGATATCCTGTCATTCTTGTCAAACCGGAATTCTTCTTCGAGCAGAATTCCTGCAAAAAAGATCCGTAAGGCACATGCGGAAAAGTGGAAGTTCAAATTGTCATGTGATTTCATAGACAGTACCTCATCCTGGGAACGAGACCAGTGCATAACAAGGTTTTTCCATTCAATGTCTTCTAAATTTAGCATAGGAGGCTTCACCGGAAATTCATTTATAGACTTGCTATCAAAGTGTGATTTCCTCAGGTAACACCGATACTGCTGCAATGCTTCCTTGAAAAGCACAAGCAAGCTTTGCTCGTCATGACTATCTAGATTGACCCTCGCCTAGTTACAACAATGTAATGTAAATCATTGATGTGTTCAATCAGCAGAAAACAGGAAAATAATAACCATGAATAATAGCACTTACACGTAAGTTGGACAGGAAGATGTGAAAATGGTGTTTGTCTTCACAATAATCTTCCCATGATGGGAATATATGCACGTAGTCCCTAACAACATTGAAAGCATTGTCTTTTAAACTGGGAATAAATGGAATGGGGTTCCAATCTGCAGGAATTGGCCGTCTCTGCAGTTGGGATAGGTCTTCGGCCGGTGGACTTGCTGTACTTTTTGATGGAGTGGGATTTTTCTGTGGTACAGCTGGTGCTATGGCAAATGAAATCGGTATACCTTTTGCTGGAGTGCAGGTCCTGTGTGGTGGGGCTAGTGGTGTGGCCAGTGAAGTACGGGTACAGTCTGCTGGAGTCGGTCCTACGTTTTGTGTCACTGGTTGTATAACCAATATAAGTGGGTGTTGTCTGATTTCTCCGGCATCACCTCATTTTTCAAGGACTTTGCTGGTGCTCCTTCAGGTTTGGCAATCACCCTCTTCCTTTTTGATGTCTGATGCACAAGAACAGCATTTGAGTGGAAAAACATGGTATGATGACATATGGAATATGTATTGATAATGGATGGGCATGGCATCTCGACATATATGATGAGTAAACTAAGCAGATGGCGGTGCAACAAAGTAGAATAAATGCAAGACAACATATGCAAGATACCCGCAATCAATAAAACATTGCCAAATTAGAATAGGCACCTTGATGGGTGAACAGGACAGGCCATCTGCCTTTGACTCCTCGAGGTTAGAATATTCATTAGGATCATATTCTAAACAAGAATCAACAGGTGGGGAGCGTATGAGTTTCATTGCATCTAGAATGGCACTCAATGCCTTGGTGCCAATTTTGTAAGTCATTGCGGTGTTTAGCTTCAAGAGTGGACTGCTGCTAGTGCGACACAAAGCAGCTACACAGATCATAGTGTAGTTATAACAGGAAAACCTTAAGCATCAGAGTAAAATCAGCAAAGTGGAACTTGCTGGAATATATGTGCTAGTATTGCCGGTATGGCTAGAAAGGTTCGGATACCAGCTCTCTTCAAGTGAAGGTGCGCTACTATTAATATCAGTGTAACTCTCAAAGGCGACACAACTCCCCGCATTTCCTTGCTATTCTTATAGGATTCAAGTGGGCAGACCACTACAAATCCTATTCCTATGTTTACAAGATCCTACGAATCAAAGAGGCTCAAAGTGTCCATCACAACCGACCGTATAGACCTCTACACTGCAAATGTCCCTGCTCATCTTCAGTACAAGGAACATATTGTACTACTATCATACTCCCTCTGTTCCAAAATATAAGTCTTGGTAGAGATTTCCACTATGGATCACATACAGATGTATCCAGATACATTTTAGAGTGTAGATTCACTCATTTTGCTGCATATGTAGTCCATGGTGGAATCTATACAAAGACTTGTATTTAGGAACGAAGAGAGTACATATTAAAGAAGAACGGAAGAGGAACGTGGTAAAGAAGAGCAAGCAGATTTTGGATAATAAAATGTTGGTTGCGCAGTGCCCACACATGATGAACCAGAGCGCATTAAGAATGCAACTCCCAGCTGTCTCTCGACCATTTCAGGTGGTTGGATGAAGATCCTACGTCTCCTAACCCTTCTTCTTCCTCGTCTCTGATTCTTCCCACACAGAACACCGCACGGGCCGCCGGCCGGACTACCGGCCCCCACCGCCTGTGTTCCTCCGCCACCCCCACCCCCACCCCCGCCCAACCCCCGCCCGCATTGAGTTTTCTTCATTCGGTGAGGCCCCACAACCACCTGAGCCCCTTCGATCGCACCGGCAAACTCCGGCGAGCTCTGAAAAATCGACTGACCTAATTTTGAAATTTAGTCTGCTGTGATTTAACTAGTGTGGAATATAAAAGGGGAAAACCATAAGCATTGGGAGTATAGTGTTGAGCGTGCCATGGCGGATCTGAAGGTGCAAACCGGACAAAGGCAACTTTGCAACCAAGACAAGAAATCAGAGTAAAGCAGTGGCGATCTATTTTCTTGCTGTGATAAATAAGTTGAGCAGATACAAAAGAGTACCGCCTCAGGTGCGGCGCCGTGTACGCATCTGCTGAGAATTTGACGGTGTTGCGGTAGCGATGGCTGTCGGCGGCATGGAAGCAGATCTAGGAGGGTAGACAGTGGCGGCGGGGCGTGGTGGACGAGAAAGTCGTAGGAGCGGCGCCGGCAAGGTGGACGATGTCGGGGATGAAGCGAGAGGACGGGATGCAAGGATCCCGGTCCGAAGCCATGGATGAGAGAGGTCGATCTCTTGTAATGGACGGCGGCGGCGGGGTATCAGCTCCGGCATGGTGGAGGAGGACGGCGGTGGATGGGGTGGCGGACGACGGCGGACAGAGGAGGGTGGGGTGGAGAGGGTGTTTTGGCGCCCACGGAGTACGAATGGGGAAAAGGGAGGTAGAGAGGAAGGGGCGAACCATGTATTCAGGGCGCGCTTGTCTCAAATGCGAGGAAATTTACAAACTTAGCCCCTGTTTCAAATTTCTACTACATCACAGCAACATTAGTCGGTTGGGGATAGGACGGTAATCTCGCATACACCGAATATTTTCCGGCGAGAGTTTTTTTTGGCGCCCACCGTGTATGAATATGAATCGGGGAGGGAGTCGATTTCGGCCAAGGACACACTATGTTTTGGCGCCCATCGTGTATGAATCCAGGTGAGAGGCGGTTACGTCACGTTTGGGGTGAAATTATAAACCTACCCCTATCGAAACCTATAGAAATCCAGCAGATAGGCTTTGCGTGGCAGGGATAGGCAGTAGTGATTTCCATCTCGCAGATTTTGGTCTCGGGAGGTTACTGCGACTTTCCCCGCTTCGTTCAAATTTTGCAGAGTGCACGTTTACTGTAACGCCCTCGATGCGGCTTCCCACGTGCCGAAGCACGACTTAGAGGCATAACCGCATTGAAAGCAATGTCGCAAGTGAGGTAATCTTCGCAAACAACCCATGTAATACATAAAGGGAAAGAGATACATAGTTGGCTTACAATCACCACTTCACACAATACATGAATATAACATCACATTATCCAGATACACACAAGGTCCGACTACGGAACCCAAAATAAAAGAAGACTACCCCAAAAGCTACACAGATCCCCGATCGTCCCAACTGGGCTCCACTACTGATCAACTGAAAAACAGAACAACGTAACGAACACGATCTTCATCGAGCTCCTCCTTGAGCTCGGTTGCGTCACCTGCACGGTATCATCGGCACCTACAAACTGGTTTTGGAAGTATCCGTGAGTCACGGGGACTCAGCAATCTCACACCATCGCGATCAAGACTATTTAAGCTTATAGGAAGGGTAAAAGGTATGAGGTGGAGCTGCAGCAAGCGACTAGCATATATGGTGGCTAACATACGCAAATGAGAGCGAGAAGAGAAGGCAAAGCACGTTCGAGAAACTATGATCAAGAAGTGATCCTAGAACAACCTACGTTAAGCATAACTCCAACACCGTGTTCACTTCCCGGACTCTGCCGAGAAGAGACCATCACGGTTACACATGTGGTTGATGCATTTTAATTAAGTTAAGCTTCAGGTTTTCTACAACCGGACATTAACAAATTCCCATCTGCCCATAACCGCGGGCACGGCTTTCGAAAGTTCAAAACCCTGCAGGGGTGTCCCAACTTAGCCCATCACAAGCTCTCACGGTCAACGAAGGATATTCCTTCTCCTAGGAAGACCCGATCAGGCTCGGAATCCCGGTTACCAGACATTTCGACAATGGTAAAACAAGACCAGCAAAGCCGCCCGAATGTGCCAACAAATCCCTATAGGAGCTGCACATATCTCGTTCTCAGGGCACACTCAGATGAGACATCCTACGAGTAAAACCAACCCTCAAGTTGCCTCGAGGTGGCCCCGCAGTCTACTCGGTTTGGACAAACACTCAAAGGAGCACTGGCTCGAGGGGGGGGGTTAAAATAAAGATGACCCTTGGGCAGGCCTACCCAAGGGAAAGAAAAGGCTAGGTGGCAAATGGTAAAACCAATGTTGGGCCTTGCTAGAGGAGTTTTATTCAAAGCGAACTGTCAAGGGGTTCCCATTATAACCCAACCGTGTAAGGAACGCAAAATCCAGGAACATAACACCGATATGATGGAAATTAGGGCGGCAAGAGGGGAACAAAACACCAGGCATAAGGCCGAGCCTTCCACCCTTTACCAAGTATATAGATGCATTAATTAAATAAAAGATATTGTGATATCCCAACAAAATATCCATGTTCCAACATGGAACAAACTCCAATCTTCACCTGCAACTAACAACGCTATAAGAGGGGCTGAGCAAAGCGGTAACATAGGCAAACAACGGTTTGCTAGGACAAGGTGGGTTAGAGGCTTGGCTTAACAATATGGGAGGCATGATAAGCAAGTGGTAGGTATCGCAGCATAGGCAAAGCAAAAGAGCGAGCATCTAGCAAGCAAAGATAGAAGTGATTACGAGGGTATGGTCATCTTGCCTGAAATCCCGCAAGGAAGAAGAACGAGTCCATGAAGAAGACAAACGGACATAGTCGAACGAATCCTCACAACATGATGTTATCGGAACTAACCCGGAGAAGCAACATCGGAAAGAAGCAAACAACATAGTGAACAACCACCACATAGACATGGCATGATGCACAAACAATTATGATGCATGTCCGGTTTAATGAGGCAGGGCATGGCAAAGTGCACAAACAACCCTACAAATTAAATGGAGCTCAATATGCAACGGGTTGCATATTGACGGAACACCACATCAATTATTTAGTTCTCTCTTGGTTATGTACTCACCAATATTAAATGTTGTTAAGCATGTTAAGAGATGAAACATAACAAAACTATACCATCTAAACAATTTAAATGGGGCCGGATATAACAAACAACGAATCCGGTAAATCCCCATATGCATTAGCAATTTAAATGCAAACAACAATTTAAACATTTTTAAATGTTGTTATCATGATGCGGATGACATGGACAAGTTTTATGCAATTTTTATTAAAGTTGACAAGAGCAATATGAAGCATTTGTCACCGTGGTGGAAAGGAAAAGGGGTGCCACGGCAACGATAACGAGACGGTGCCACGGCAACGTTCTGGTTTCGACAACTCATTGAGACATCGGTGCAAAAGAAAGTGTGGCGGGAGCGTGCAAAATATGGTGGGGCGCTCCCGGATTCCGGGTGTCCCATGAGTTGGCGACAAGGAAACGAGTGACAATTTGGACACGGTGCAAACTCGAGCATATCAAACATCACAAGCATTCGTTCATGGACGTCGTCTCGGGGTTATACCTTTGGAGCGTGCAAAGGGAACGGTTCTCGTTCATAGAGGGAAGTAGGCGTTTTCACGATGGCGGTAGTGGAAGTAGTCGATCTCGCATGCTCTAGGGTCGATGGTAGAGGTTCTCGCGAACTCGGCCATGGTAGAGGAACACGTTTTGAAGGGGACGTAGAGGTTCACGTTTCGTAGTCGTTCGGGGTCGCCGATAGTTGTACCCATTCGTTGTTGGACTTGACGGATTCGATGCCTCTGGACGTAGTGGTACATGTTCGTTTTTCGGAGAGGTACTTGGCGTTCTTCGGTCATAGGTACTTGACATTTTTCTACCTGGGTCTTCGGTGACGGTCGTTGTTCTATGCATCGGGCATCAAGGTACTAGCCGAGGTACTAAACCATGTGCATGGAGATGCTAAACCGATAGTATGGGCTCGGGGATGGAGATCACCGAGCCGGACATACCCACTTTGAGAGGCAGCGAGATATAGTCATCTGTTAGTCTCAAGTGCAATGTCTATGCCATGTCCTACACCTAAGGTCCTCACATGTTCTTGGGATGAGGATCGACTCACTTAGGGTCTATCAAACGCTACTCCGTAACTGGGTAGTTATAAAGGTAGCTTTCGGGTGAGTCGTGAGACATGCCGCGAGACATGGTTGACCAAGATGGAATTTGCCCCTCCTATTTGGAGAGATATTCTCTGGGCCCTCTCGAGTGATCAGATTCGGAAAGCATGGCCATGCGACTTGGGTCAAGTGTTAACCCGGTTCGGGAATCTGTATCATGGTTTCGAGAAGAGAGGTCGAGCTAACACAAGGGTGACAAGTACTCGCCTTGAGCTCAACAACAAATATCGTGAGGCAAAAGGAATGTTGCATATGCCACATTATCGAGGTTCGTCAAACGAGTGTACGCCCATATGGGAGTTGGCACGTTCTGCTAGGAGCCGCTACCAATTATCGACTCTGGTCGTGTCCATGTGTACGTGAACCTATAGGGTCGCACACTTAAGGGGTTGCAGCCCATTCGGATTGGATCTGAGTGGAAAATGGATGTGGACTCCTAGTGGGCTCAAGTATTGAGCCCACCTCGGAGGTCTATATAAAGGTGAGCGGGCGCACCCCTTAGGGTTGATCGAGTTGAACCCTGGTTAGCCACCGCCACTCCCCGCGCCCGTGCCGCGTGATCGGACCTAGCAGTCCGCCACTCGACGCTGCTCCCCGTACGTGTGGATACCTCGGAGGCATCACATCTACGGTGCTTGGATGAAGCGTTCGAGGGAACCGTGAGGTGCCGTTCATGGGAGATCACCATTCATGGGTCTTCGCTGTTCGCGGGTGATCGACAATGTGAGGAGGAGACGGCCCGGGAGATCGGCTACACGCATCACCGACTCTACTTCCGCTATAGTGACTGCGCGCCTAGTGGTAAACCCGATCCCGTCATCTATTTCCAGCAACATGATCTTGGGTGCGCGGTAGAAAATTTTATTTGGCACTAGCGTAGCGTATCGCGTGTTCCAACAGTGGTATCAGAGCCTCCGCTGTGTGGTAATAGATTCGATGATACGCATATGAGATATGTAGATCGGTTCAGGTGCGGGTCAATGAGATCGGTCGCGCATGTCAGTGTTGATGGTTGGTTTCGCGATCTTGTTTCTGTGATCGTGATGCAGAGGTCGTGACACGACTTACCCCTATCGGTCGGTTGTCCACCATCGGGGTAGACAATGGAACGTAAATCCGGATGCAGCACGCGAAGATCAATGAGATTGATCTAATCGGAACATAGATCAACACCTTGGAAATGCGATTTCCGCGGTGCTAAAATCTGTTGGAGCGGTCTCGGTAAAACGGTTGTATCTTTTGCATACGAACTCTGATTTTGCTCCACGACCTGTCAAACTGAAGCTAACAAAAAGTTGGATTAGTGGTGAAATCTTGATTTCGGCTCTTCTAGCTAGGCCAAAATCCGCTTGGAAGATATAGTTTCAGGAGGTTTTATCTTCGGCAGTAGAACGTCTGACTCGTTTTTGCAGGGAATGACTGTGATTTGGTATAGCCCATGTATGTTGCTCGTATATTATTGTTTCATGACTTGCATGTCATGAGTGCGGCAACCGGCTGGAGCCATATGGTTGTCCCATTATTGTATTAATGACCAGCGTGTCAACATGAGAAGCCATGTAATGTAATTTACTTTCAGTAGCTATTAGTTTTTAATAGCATAGTATCTTATGTAACACTTAGCGGTTGACACCATGGTGTGGAGATGGAGATCACCACGAGGACAACCATGCATGGACAGACTGCGCACGTGCAGATGGAGATCACCACGCGCTGTGAAAAGGGGCTATACCATATCACACATACATAAACTGCCTGTGAAAGTTTATCCCTTTTATGCACCCTTCCTTTTGCATGGTAGATGTTTTAAGTAGGGTGATCCCTCAATGAATGTCAAGTACAAATGCCTCCCCAATTGCTGCACCTTCACATGTCAAGTATATTTAGTGGCAGGCCTATGAAATTAGGGTGCCACTAGATCTCCTTGAAGTGATGGGTTTGTGTCGGACACTTACACGTGGAGCATTGGTTGACTTGTCGTGGCTATCAAAGCAGTTTGGGCTACGAGGCATAGGAGTTGGCGAGGCATGAGATGTCCCCAACAACAAGAGTCGTATGGAGATATGATTAGCAAGAGTTGCTTACCGAGTGATCTTGTCCTCTAGCGGTGATGCAAAAGCTCACTAGTTGACATGTTGATCTTGGATCTTGAATCACTAAGTATCAACCGAGGGATGTTGATTTTAGTGGGAGTAATGATCTTATTAAAATGTTTAATATGAATTACTCTTCATGAATACATGTCTTAGTGTTTTGCATATTTCTGTTGTAGATCAATGGCACCACCTGCTCAAGTTACCCCTTTTGTGTTGAAATCAATCCTGGAAAAAGATAAATTGAATGGAACAAACATTACCACCTGGTATAGAAACCTGAGAATTGTTCTTAGGCATGAGAAAAAGGAACAAGTTCTAGAGAATCCGCTTCCAGAGGAACCCGCCAATAATGCTAATGCCACAGCCAGAAATGCCTACCAGAAACTCGTTGATGAATCAAACGAGATCAACTGTCTCATGCTGGCTTCTATGGAGCCCGATCTGCAGCAGCAGTTCGAAAATATTGAGGCTTTCGATATGATCGAGAACCTTAAGAGCATGTTTCAAATGCAGGCTAGGACCGAAAGGTTCAACGTCTGGCGATCCTTGATGGATTGTAAGCTGAAAGAGGGTGATCCACTGAGCCCGCATGTGATCAAGATGATCGGGTACATGCAAGCTCTGGATAGGCTAGGCTTCCCACTTGGGGATGAGTTGTCCACAGATACAATTCTGGGTTCTCTCCGGACAGCTATGGGCCGTTCATCTCGAACTACCATATGCATGGGATGGAAAAGAAGCTCACTGAATTGCATGGGATGCTCAAAGTGGCAGAGTAGGATATCAAGAAAGGTACACATCGTCAAGTGTTGATGGTGCAGAACTCAGCTAAGTTCAAGAAGAGTTGGTCCAAGAAAAAGGCTAAGGCAAAGGGAAAAGAGAAGGAGGCAACTCCAACTGTAGCCGCTGCGCCTAAGTCAGGAACGACTTTGGGGAGTATTTGCTTTCATTGCAAGGAACCCAGACACTGGAAAAGGAACTACAGCAAGTGGCTTGCCGAGAAGGGGAAGAAGACTGGAAGCATGACTTCTTCTTTAGGTACACTTGTTGTATATGTTATAGACATTTATCTTGCTAATGTTTCTAGTAGCTCTTGGGTATATGATACCGGATCGGGTGTTCACATATGCAACTCGATGCAGGGGCTAAGCACAACTAGGAATGTAGCAAGAGGAGAAGTTGACATTCGCGTCGGGAATAAAGCAAGAGTTGCTGCATTGGCCGTCGGCACTATGCAACTTAATTTACCTTCAGGATTTGTAATGGAACTTGATAATTGTTATTATGTTCCTGCTTTGAGTCGAAACATTATTTCTGCCTCATGTTTGATGAGACAAGGTTATGAATTCAGTATTAAGGACAATGGTTGTTCTATTTACTTGAATAATATGTTTCATGGCTTTGCACCCGTTGTAAATGGGTTATTTATCCTAGAGCTTGAAGGTGAATCAGTCTATAACATAAATGTCAAGAGGCATAAGCCTAATGAGATAAATCCGACTTACATCTGGCATTGTCGACTAGGACACATTAGTCAAAAGCGCATGAAGAAGCTCCATAATGATGGAATTCTAACTTCGTTTGAGTTTGAATCATTCGAGACATGCGAGTCTTGCCAACTCGGTAAGATGACTAAGACTCCTTTTGCAAAGAGTTGCGAGAGGGCGTCCGAGCTATTAGAACTTATACATAGTGATGTTTGTGGACCAATGAGCACGACAGCCAGAGGTGGTTTCCAATACTTCATGACTTTCACCAACGACTTGAGTAGATATGGATATGTCTACTTGATGAGGCACAAGTCAAAAACTTTTGAAAAGTTCAAGGAGTTTCAGAACAAAGTAGAAAATCAACTCGGCTAGAAAATCAAACTTCTACGATCTGATCGTGGCGGTGAGTATATGAGCCAGGAGTTTGATGATCATCTGAAGAGTCATGGAATAGTTCCACAACTGACTCCTCTGGGTACGCCATAGAGAAATGGTGTGTCGGAACAGAGGAAACGGACTCTGTTGGACATGGTCCGATCGATCATGAGTCAGTCGGATTTACCCTTGTCATTTTGGGGATACACTCTAGAAACTGCAGCTTTCACACTAAACAGGGTACCATCTAAGTCTGTAGATAAGAGACCATATGAGGTATGGACTGCGAAGAGTCATAGTTTGCCTTTTTTGAAAATTTGGGGATGTGAAGCATATGTCAAGCGACTCCAGTCAGATAAGCTCACACCCAAATCGGACAAGTGCATATTTGTGGGATATCCAAGGGAAACCTTGGGATATTACTTCTACAACCGTGAAGAGGGCAAAGTGTTTGTCGCTCGACATGGAGTTTTCCTTGAGAAAGAGTTTCTCAATCGGAAGGCTAGTGGGTGGACGGTCCGACTAGAAGAAATTCAAGAACCACATGGGGACGTTCCGGTAGGTGATACTGTCACACCGGAGTTAGTCAGGGAACCTGTAGTAGAGTCGACACCGGTTCCATGGAGGTCGGAAAGGTTACGCAATTTGCATGACTGCAATGTGTTGTTCTTGGAGAACAACGAGCCGACTACATATGCGGAAGTGATGGAGAGCCCTGATTTCGAGTTATGGCTTGAGGCCATGAGATCCGAATTAAAGTCCATGGATGACAATCAAGTTTGGAACTTGGTTGATCTGCCAGATGGCGTTCGAGCCATTGAGTGCAAGTGGATCTTTAAGAAGAAAACTGATATGGACGGAAATGTCACAGTCCATAAGGCTCGACTTGTTGCTAATGGTTATCGACAAGTTCAAGGAGTTGACTACGATGAGACATACTCACCGGTAGTGATGCCTAAATCAATTCGGATCATTCTTGCTATAGCGGCATATTTCGACTATGAAATATGGCAGATGGATGTCAAAACGGCTTTCCTTAATGGAAATTTAACCGAGGATGTGTATATGACACAACCCGAGGGTTTTGTCGATCCAAAGAAGTCTAGCATGGTATGCAAGCTTCAGAGATCCATTTATGGATTAAGGCAAGCATCTCGGAATTGGAACATTTGTTTTAATGAAGCTGTCAAAGAATTTGGCTTCATCAAGAATGAGTGTGATCATTGTGTATTCAAAAAGGTCAGTGGGAGCTCAGTTGCATTTCTGATCTTATATGTGGATGACATATTATTGATTGGAAATGATGTTCAAATGCTTGAATCTGTCAAGGACTCATTGAAAAATAGTTTTTCTATGAAGGACTTGGGAGAAGCAGCTTACATTTTGGGAATCAAGATCTATAGAGATAGATCGAGAAGGCTTATTGGATTAAGCCAGAGTGCGTATATTGACAAGGTGTTGAAGCGGTTCAACATGCAAGATGCCAAGAAAGGTTTCTTGCCCATGTCACATGGCATTAGTCTTAGCAAGACTCAGAGTCCTACAACTCCTGATGAGCGAAGACGCATGGATAGGATTCCATATGCTTCGGCTGTTGGGTCCATCATGTATGCCATGGTATGTACTCGTCCCGATGTTAGTTTTTCTCTTAGCATGGTGGGCAGATACTAGCCTGATCCAGGGGAGAGTCACTAGACAACGGTTAAGAATATCCTGAAGTATTTGAGAAGGACTAAGGATATGTTCCTGGTTTATGGAGGTGAGGATGAGCTCGTTGTAAAGAGTTACATCGATGCTAGTTTCCAAACAGATAGGGATGATAGTCGATCGCAATCTGGGTTTGTGTTCATTCTGAACGGAGGAGCAGTGAGCTGGAGGAGCTACAAGCAAGATACGGTAGCTGATTCTACAATAGAGGCCGAGTACATTGCGGCTTCTGAAGCTGCAAAAGAAGGTGTTTGGGTGAAGAATTTTATTTCTGATCTTGGTGTGGTTGAGGGTGCGTCTAATCCATTGGACCTCTATTGTGATAATAGTGGTGCCATTGCGCAAGTCAAGGAACCACGGAACCATCATAAAACCCAACACATACTCAGGCGTTTTAACCTTATTCGCGACATTGTCGAAAGAGGTGATGTAAACATATGCAAGGTACACACGGATGCAAATGTTGCTGATCCATTGACGAAGCCTCTCCCTCGTCCGAAGCATGAGGCGGACATCAGCTCCATGGGCATACGATGCCTAAATGGTTGACTCTAGTGCAAGTGGGAGACTGTTGGAGATATGCCCTAGAGGCAATCATGTGATGATGATATTTCCCTATGTATTCATGAGTCCTTTGTTATGTCCTTGAACATCATCAATGATATGTATCAATAAGTATGTGACTTGTTTGTGGAACTATGTATTGTATGATGATTGTTTTAATGGTCCCTAGTTGATAAGGTTATGCGGACACATATCCTTGACTAGTATACGACTCGGTTGATGACTATGTTTCACAAGTCATGTGCATGGAGATGCTAAACCGATAGTATGGGCTCGGGGATGGAGATCACCGAGCCGGACAGACCCACTTTGAGACACAGCGAGATATAGTCATCTGTTAGTCTCAAGTGCAATGTCTATGCCATGTCCTAGACCTGAGGTCCTCGCATGTTCTCGGGATGAGGATCGACTCACTTAGTGTCTATCAAAGGCTACTCTGTAACTGGGTAGTTATAAAGGTAGCTTTCAGGTGAGTCGTGAGACATCCCTCGAGATATGGTTGACCAAGATGGAATTTCCCCCTCCTATTTGGAGAGATATTCTCTGGGCCCTCTCGAGTGATCAGATTCGGAAAGCATGGCCATGCGACTTGGGTTAAGTGTTAACCCAGTTCGGGAATCTGTATCATGGTTTCGAGAAGAGAGGTCGAGCTAACACAAGGGTGACAAGTACTCGCCTTGAGCTCGACGACAAATATCGTGAGGCAAAATGAATGTTGCATATGCCACATTGTCGAGGTTCGTCAAACGACTTTACGCCCATATGGGAGTTGGCACGTTCTGCTAGGAGCCGCTACCAACTATCGACTCTGGTCGTGTCCATGTGTACGTGAACCTATAGGGTCGCACACTTAAGGGGTTGCAGCAAATTCGGATTGGATCTGAGTGGAAAATGGATGTGGACTCCTAGTGGGCTCAAGTGTTGAGCCCACCTCAGAGGTCTATATAAAGGGGAGTGGGCGCACCCCTTAGGGTTGATCGAATTGAACCCTGGTTAGCCACCGCCACTCCCCACGCCCATGCCGCGTGACCGGACCTAGCAGTCCACCACTCGACGCTGCTCCCCGTACGTGTGGATACCTTGGAGGCATCGCATCTGCGGTGCTTGGACGAACCGTTTGAGGGAACCGCGAGGTGCCGTTCGTGGGAGATCACCATTCACGGGTCTTCGCTGTTCGTGGGAGATCGGCAACATGAGGAGGAGATGGCCCGGGAGATCGGCTATACGCATCACCAACTCTACTTCCGCTGTGGTGACTGCGCACCTAGTGGTAAACCCGATCTCGTGATCTATTTCCAGCAGCATGATCTTGGGTGCGCGGTAGAAAATTTTATTTGGCACTACGTAGCGTACCGCGTGTTCCAACATTTCTATCCGTTGGATTCAGCTTCAATATTTGTCTGTCAAGATGCTAACGGATGTCACCCTCTCCAGGATGGCTCCTCCAACGCGTACGACTCCGAACCCTGATCCGCCACCACCACCTCCACCTCCGAAGGCATGGCAAGCTGTGATGGCCGCTACCAATGCAAACACGCATATGATCATGCAAATTCTTCAAGAGCGCAACCAATGGATTCATGGCCATGGAAACAATCAGAATCAGTTTGCTACACTCAACCAGTTCCTCGCTAAGCAGCCAAAGACCTTCAGCAATTGTGTCGAGGCCTGAGACGCTGATGATTGGCTTGTGGATATCTGCAAGCATTTCAAGTGCAGTAATGTCAGGCCTGAGGACTTTGTCATGTTTGCCTCCTTCCAACTCAAAGACCATGCTGCAGAATGGTTTCAGCAATACAAAGATTCCAGAGGAGGCCGTGTGATTACCTGGGATGAATTCCGTCAAGACTTCAAAGCTCATCACATTCCTCAGAGTGTTGTTGAAAGCAAGCGTGAGGAATTTGGCAACCTGAAGCAAGGCAGCTTGTCTGTTTACCAGTATAACATTCTGTTCCAGAGGCTCGCTCTTTTCGCCAAGCAAGACGTCCCCGACGAGAAGAGCATGATTTACAAGTTCAGGGGTGGCCTCAGAGAAGATCTCCAACTAGCTCTCATCCTTTTTGAGCCTAAGAAGTACGATGAGTTTTACAATATGGTAATGAAGCAAGAGACTGCTCAACTCAAGTGCGATGCTTCCAAGAAGCGAGTCAGAGATGCAACTCCTTCTTCCTCAACTCAAGTGGCTAAGCAGCAAAAGTATTGGCTGCCTCCTCCTTCGTTCCGTCAGCCTTATCAGCAGAAGAGCAAAGGTGGCAATGGATCTTCCCACCCACCCAACCCAGGCTTTCAGAACAAGACTTTGTCTCAAGCTCCAAGATCAAGTGCTCCGTATCACCGTCTGCTCTCGGAGGTCACGTGCAACAAGTGTCAGCAGAAGGGTCACTATGCCAACAAATGCTTCAACCACAGGCGTCTTCCTCCTCCTCCTCCTGTGAGATCTGCAAGTACCGCAGTGGTCAAGCATAATCCCAAGTCTGCTAAGATCAACATGTTGAACGCAGCTTAGGCAGAGGACTCGTTAGATGTCATCATGGGTAACCTTCCTGTTAATGATATTCCTGCAAGAGTTCTTTTTGATACTGGTGCATCTTTGTCATTCTTATAAAATCCTTTTGCATCCAACAGCGGTTTCTTCTCCAGGTTTGTTCATGAACACCAAAATGATGGCTCCAGATGTTACTATCACGTTAGGCGACTATAAGTTTCTGTCTTCTCCAATGGTCCTTGGTAACTCGGATATTGATCTTATTCTTGGAATGGACTGGCTTTCTAAGCACAAGGCTCAGCTTGATTGTGCTGCCAGGCAGATTCAATTGACTCATTCGTCTGAGGATGTAGTTGTCTTTGCCGCAAGGGATGATACCATCCGTCTGTTTTCTCTCAATGAGAAGGGCGAGCTGGATGCCATCTCGCAAATTCCGGTCGTTTGCGAATATCAAGATGTCTTTCCAGAAGAGCTTCCAGGAATGTCTCCGCACGGGCCAGTTGAATTCGTCATCGATCTTGAGCCTGGCACGGAACCTGTTTGCAAATGTCCTTACAAGCTTGGACCTGAAGAGTTGAAGGAGCTGAAGAAGCAACTCGATATTCAAGAGCGTATGGGTCTCATCCGACCTAGTTCTTCTCCATGGGGTTGTGGTGTTCTTTTTGTGAAGAAGAAGGATGGAATGGACCGACTTTGTGTCGACTACCGTCCATTGAACAAGAAGACTATAAAGAACAAGTACCCACTTCCCAACATCAACGAGCTGTTCAAACAACTCAAAGGTGCTCAAGTATTCTCCAAGCTTGATCTCCTTATGGGCTATCATCAGATTCGCATTCGTGAACAAGATATCCCTAAGACAGCATTTAGAACAAGCTATGGTTCATATGAATACACTGTCATGTCTTTCGGCCTTGTCAACAATCCTCCAACATTCTCTCGCATGATGAATTTCATCTTCAACGCCTACACAAATGATTTCGTCTTGGTCTACCTCGATGACATTTTGGTCTTTTCCAAGAACAAGGAGGATCATGCCAAGCACTTGCGTTTGGTTTTGGATAAGCTCAGAAAACATCAGTTCTATGCGAAGTTTTCAAAGTGCGAGTTTTGGCTCGATGAGGTTCTCTACCTTGGGAATATCATTTCTGCTAAGGGCACAACAGTGAATCCTGAGTAGGTGTCTGCAATTGTGAATTGGGAACCACCTCAGAATGTGAAGCAACTCCGCAGCTTCCTTGGGCTCGCAAGCTATTGTCGAAGGTTCATTGAGAACTTCTCTAAGATCGCGAAGCCTCTTTCCAACCTTCTCTAGAAGCACGTCAAGTACCTTTGGTCGCCTGAATGTGACATCGCTTTCAACACCCTGAAAGAGAAATTAGTCACTGCTCCAGTTCTGACTCCTCCTGATGAATGCAAACCGTTCGAGGTCTTCTGTGATGCTTCCCTTCAAGGTCTTTGTGCAGTGTTGATGCAAGAGAAGAAACTTGTGGCCTATACCTCTCGACAGTTGAAGCCCAATGAAAAGAACTACCCCACTCATGACCTCGAGTTGGTGGCAGTTGTGCATGCTCTTTTAACTTGGAGACATCTCTTATTGGGAAGAAAAGTGGACATCTTCACTGACCACAAGAGTCTCAAGTACATCCTCACTCAGCCTAATCTCAACCTCAGGCAGACTCGTTGGGTCGAAATGATTCAAGAGTATAATCCGAGTATCGAATATACTCCAGTCAAGGCCAATGTAATTGCTGACACATTGAGCAGGAAGGCTTACTGCAACAGTTTGATTCTCAAGCCTTACCAACCCGAGCTTTGTGAAGCGTTCCGCAAACTGAACCTTCAAGTTGTTGCTCAAGGTTTCCTCGCCAACCTTCAAGTCTCTCCTACTTTGGAAGATCAGATTCGTGAGGCTCAACTTCTTGATGCTATGGTGAAGAAGGTCAAGATTGGGATTGCCAAGAGTCAACCTAAGTACAAGTGCTATCGCCTTGATGACAAGGATACTCTATTCTTCGAGGATCGCATTGTTGTGGCTAAAGGTGACCTTCGTAAAGTCATTATGAGCGAGGCTCACAATTCACTCCTCTCTATTCACCCTGGAAGTACAAAGATGTACCATGTCCTCAAGCAGTCGTATTGGTGGACTCAAATGAAGTGCGAGATTGCTCTGTTCGTGAATGAATGTGATGTCTGCAGAAGAGTTAAAGCAGAACACCAACGACCAGCTGGTCTCCTCCAACCTCTTGCCATTCCAGAATGAAAGTTTGACCACATTGAGATGGACTTCGTGACTGGATTTCCAAAGTTCAAGCATGGCAATGATGCTATCTTCGTTGTCATCGACAAACTCACTAAAGTGGCTCATTTCCTTCCTATCAAAGAATCCATCACAACAGCTCAGTTGGCAGAGCTATATACCTCCCGGATTGTCTCTCTACACAGCATTCTGTAGTTGATTCTTCAGATCGTGGCAGCATCTTCACCTCCAAGTTTTGGGATTCTTTTCAGAAGGCCATGGGCACCAACATCCGTTTCAGCACAACTTTTCATCCTCAAACTAGTGGCCAAGTCGAGTGAGTAAATCAGATTCTTGAAGATATGCTCAGGGCTTGCGTCATCTCTTTCGGTATGAAGTGGGAAGATTGTCTTCCATATGCCGAGTTCTCCTACAACAACAGCTTCCAAGCGAGTTCAGGCAAAGCCCCATTTGAATTTCTCTATGGCAGGAAGTCCCGTACTCCTCTTAACTGACCAGAGACTGGTGAACGTCAACTTCTTGGAAATGACTTGATCACGGAGGCAGAAGAAATGTGCAAAGTCATTCGTGATAATCTCAAAGCCGCGCAATCGTGCCAGAAGAGTTACTATGATAGCAAGCATCGTGACTTGGCTTTCGAGATCGGAGACCATGTCTACCTCCGCGTCTCTCCAATGAAAGGTACTCGTCGCTTCGGTATCAAAGGGAAGCTTGCCCCTAGATACGTGGGTCCTTTCAAGATCATCAGCAAGAGAGGCGATCTCGCCTATCAACTTGAGCTTCCGTCCAACTTTGCAAATGTGCATAACGTGTTTCATGTCTCTCAACTCCGCAAGTGTTTCAAGACTCCTGACCACACCGTCAACTTCGAAGACATTGATCTCCAAGAAGACCTGTCTTACCATGAGCACCCTATTGCTATTCTTGAAGAAACTGAGCACAAGGCTCGCAACAAGTCTATCAAATTCCTCAAAGTCAAGTGGTCACACCATTCCGACCGTGAAGCCACCTGGGAACGCGAGGATCACCTCCGTTCTGAGTACCCGGAGTTTTTCCAGTCCTAGATCTCGGGACGAGATCCTCTCGTAGTGGTGGAGTGTTGTAACACCCCAGATGTAAAACTTCCAAATTTGGCAATGTATCCAGCCTTGGCATGTTCAATACCATGTGGTTTTTCCTCTTGGTGGGTTTCATTTTGGGTTTGCTTTGTTTCCCTTTGCTTTGTCTTGTCTTTACTTGTCATATTTCTTTTGCCATCTTATGTTGCATCTTGGTCATATCTAGTATAGCTTTGTGCTTGCCATGTTGCATTTGGTCATTCATGTTGTAGCCATGAGCATCATGTGCATTACCCTTGTCACCCTCTCAAACCTTTGCACCATCACCTCCTCTCCTTCCCTTTCTTTTCTTGTCTTGCAAGTGCCATATTGCACTACTCCATTAATGTTCTTCTTCTCCCTATAAATCTGGCACCATGCCTACATCCTCTCTGCCAATTTTCAACTCATTTGAATCTGTTTTGGTTAGGTTAAAAATGGACTCAAGTTTGAATTTAATTCAAACTTGATTTAATTTTCTTCCTTTAAAAATCCCCAAAGCAATTTATTCAGATGGCCTATAATTCCAGGAGCTTGTGTCTATTTTTATTTCTGCCATATACCTCTCCTACCTCCCTGGACTTTTGTTTTTTTACAGCTGTGAATTTAATTCACAGAACTAAAGAAACAAGGGCAAAGGCCTTACCTGGGCTGGCCTCCCAGCGCACCAGCGCCTGCAGCCAACTCCCGCAGCAGTAGCCCATCCAGCCTGCTAGCGACAGGAGCGTCGTCTCCTCTATACGGCAGCGCATCCATAGTAGCCACGTCAGCGCGCCGGTGATTTGACGGACGTCCGGCGCCCTAGGAACCTATAATGCATGTCTTAGACCTTGCCCTAGTTCCCCAAGTTCACCTCCGTCCCTCTCTCGCCCTCGCCGCCGCCAGGTAGGTCTCCACGTGCCTCGCCGTCGCCCTGCCCGACATGACCCGAGCAAGCAAGAGCTCGAGCTCGAGGTAGCCGTCCACGTCATCTCCGACCCGCCTGCTGCCATGGAAAGGGCCGTCATGTACCCCTCTGTCCCCTGCCTGCACGCACGCGACGCCACGGCCCCTGGATCTTCCTCCCCGTCATCCTCTTCCTCCCCTACTTCTCGGACCCGAAGCCTCGCCAAGTTCAGAGCTCGTCCGCGTCGCCGCAGGCTCGACTCCGTCGCCGTATTCTTGTCCTTGGGTAAGGAGGTATACCCAACTTCCTCCCTACTTCTTCCTGTCATCAATAGATCACCGTAGGCGCTGCTTTGATTCAATCTTTCCCGTGCTCTTGGTGCTCCGGCGATCTCTGTAGTTTTAGTTGCGCATGTTTTGCTGCTGCACGTGCACACGCGCTCTCCCCTGCACATGCGCGCACAGCTCCGCATGCATGCACCACACACGCACGCCATTCCCGCATGCCACAGCCACCCTGGCAGCACGACAAGCTCGTGCATTGCCTCTGCCCGCTCTTGTCCACGTACAAACGCCGCTTGCGTTCTGCGAGCTCG
The DNA here is from genome assembly GCA_034509565.1 of Triticum monococcum. Lineage (NCBI taxonomy): Eukaryota > Viridiplantae > Streptophyta > Magnoliopsida > Poales > Poaceae > Triticum > Triticum monococcum. The sequence goes on along the minus strand of CM067845.1, from coordinate 353,987,204 downwards.
TGCCCGAGCGTTTGCTCGCGCACCCCCACACCTGCACTCCCTTGCACATCCCGCATGCCCGCCACCACAACCCAGGCCCCGCCGTTGCCATTGCTGCCGCCGACATCGTCGTCGTTTTCTTCTTTGTCTTGGAGAAGAAGAAGTCAGGGCCATGGGGCTTGTTCAAGTAGGTCAGAGCCCCCTTCCTAACTAGCAACCTATCCTAGCCGAGCTGGTTTGCACCCCACGCACCCACTGCAGCGACCTTGGTTCGAATCCTAGACGCTCCGCTTTTTATTTCCTCGGTTGGTTTTTAACAGATGTCTCTATGACAAAAGGGTCCCACCAGTCGGCCTCTCAGCGCCCTCCTCCTTCTATTTTTTTTCCTTATCCCCGCGCTTTCCATTTCTCGAAAGCCCTCTTTTTCCATTTTAGGCAAGTCCATATCTTGACATTCCAAAAATGGAAATTGCCAATTCTGTCAGATTCCATTTAGGGCAGTTTTCAACTTATTGCACTTGTGATGATTTTTCTACTGCAACCCCAACATATTATATATGTTTTTGTGGTAGAAAAATCCAATTAATCCAATGGTGGCATTAGTTTCTGCATTTGAGCAAGTTCACAAACATGTCATTTTACATCATGATGTTGTTTTGTCCTTTTTGTGTGATTTAATGCAAGCATGCTATGAGGTTGCTTTGCACATGGATAGCTTCATTTTCATGTCTACTCCATACTACATTTTGTTCCATGCCATGATATGCTATGTAGTGAGTTAATCAAGCTTGTTAGCATGCCAACATGAATCTATTTTTGCCATGTCCTGAAATTTCACTAAGTCTGAATCTGTTTATAAAACTTGCTATGTTTGCATGGGTGTAATCATATTTTCGGTGCCCTTTTGTCTTATGGTCAGTAAGGGACTTTTGTTGTATGCTTTGAGCAGCTTCATGCCATGCCTTGCTTTGCCATGATATGTTCCTGTAGCATATAGTTATCCTGCTCTAAACATTGCTTCCTGATGTTAAATTCCTGACATGATGTTATTTTCACTAAGTCTGAAACCTGTTATCTTTTGCTCTTTTGCCATGCTGTTTTAGTCATGCTCTAGTGGTTTATAGATTTAGCTAAGTGTTCATGTTTTGTATAGCATCTCCTGTACATCACTGCCATGCATTTTTTTCACATGTTTGGGTGTTGTAGCATATTTATACTTTGCATCCAAGTGGCCATGTTGCTGTTTTAAGAAGTTTGCATCATACCTTGTTTTGCTTGCCATTTGCAAACCGTGCATCCGAATCCGGTGAGCTTTATATCGATTTCAACCGAAATCACCTCCCCATCCCAGTGGAACTCTTGGGTTTCCAAGTTGAGGCCAGGTTCAATATTTCCTTTTCCAAATCTTGCATATGCATCGCATGTCGCATCCCGCATATCATACCATGTTTGCATCATGTTGCTTGAGCATTGCACGTGGTTGATTGTGTTCCTTTTGCTTGCTGTTCTTGTTTGGGTAGAGTCAGGAGATGAGTACGTGAACGAGGAGCCCGTTGAGTACGCTTATGAGGATCAAGTCGACTTTGAGAACTTTGCAGGCAAGATGACCATACCCTTGAAATCACTTCTATCTTTGCTTGCTAGATGTTCGCTCTTTTGCTATGCCTATGCTACGATACCTACCACTTGCTTATCATGCCTCGCATATTGCCATGTCAAACCTCCCCACCTTGTCCTAGCAAACCGTTGTTTGGCTATGTTACCGCTTTGCTCAGCCCCTCTTATAGCGTTGCTAGTTGCAGGTGAAGATTGGAGATCGTTCCTTGTTGGAACATGTTTATTGTTGGGATATCACCATATTATCTTGTTTATCTTAATGCACCTATATACTTGGTAAAGGGTGGAAGGCTCGGCCTTATGCCTGGTGTTTTGTTCCACTCTTGCCGCCCTAGTTTTCGTCATATCGGTGTTATGTTCCCGGATTTTGCGTTCCTTACACGGTTGGGTTATAATGGGAACCCCTTGACAGTTCGCCTTGAATAAAACTCCTCTAGCAAGCCCCAACCTAGGTTTTACCATTCGCCACCTAGCCTTTTTCCCTTGGGTTTCGCGGACTCAAGGGTCATCTTTATTTTAAACCCCCAGGCCAGTGCTTCTCTAAGTGTTGGTCCAACCCAGAGCATCGTGCGGGGCCGTCCCTTGGCAACTTGGGTTACGTTGGCTTCCGTACGCTTAGCTTATCTGGTGTGCCCTGAGAACGAGATATGTGCAGCTCCTATCGGGATTTGTCGGCACAGCGGGTGGTGTTGCTGGTTTAGTTTTACCATTGTTGAGATGTCTTGTAACCGGGATGCCGAGCCTGATCGGATTGTCTTGGGAGAAGGAATATCCTTCGTTGACCGTGAGAGCTTGTGATGGGCTAAGTTAGGACTCCCCTGCAGGGACTTGAACTTTCGAAAGCCGTGCCTGCGGTTATGGGCAGATGGGAATTTGTTAATGTCCGGTTGTAGAAAACCTAAAACTTAACTTTATTAAAATGCACCAACCGCGTGTGTAACCGTGATGGTCTCTTCTCGGCGGAGTCCGAGAAGTGAACACGGTGTTGGAGTAATGCTTGACGTAGGATGTTCTAGGATCACTTCTTGATCATAGTTTGTCGCTCGTGCCTTTGCCTTCTCTTCTCGCTCTCTTTTGCGCATATGTTAGGTACCAAACATGCTAGTTGCTTGCTGCAGCTCCACATCATAGCTTTACCCTTCCTATAAGCTTAAATAGTCTTGATCGCGAGGGTGTGAGATTGCTGAGGCCCCGTGACTCACAGATTACTTCCATAACCAGATGCAGGGACCGATGATAATGCTCCAGGTGATTCAATTGAGCTCAAGTGGCTGTTCGATGAGGACTCAGGACGATACTACATGTCTTTCCCAGATGATCAGTAGTGGTGCCCAGTTGGGGTGATCGGGGACTATGTTGCATTTGGGGGTTATCTTCATTTTGGTTCCGTAGTCGGACCTTGAGTGTATCTCGATGAATGTAATGTTATTTATGCTATTTGTGTGACGTGGCGAGTGTAAGCCAACTATGTACCTTTCCCCTTTATTTATTTACATGGGTTGTTGTGAAGATTACCTCACTTGCAACATTGCTTTCAATGCGGTTATGCCTCTAAGTCGTGCTTCGACACGTGGGAGATATAGCCGCATCGAGGGTGTTACATACATGCTCATGGTCCCCTAAACATAAATAAGTAAATAAATAAATAAATAAAGCTAAATGCTCATGCACCAGTTCTTTGGGAAAATAGGTAACCCAGTATTTCTTTTTGAAGAATACCCAAGCTAGGCCTATTTGTTTTCTCCGAATTACTGGGCTGCAAATCTTTCAAGATGAGGAGGGATGCATTCCGGCCTGGCTTAAGAGTATGGTCAATGTCTGTTAAAAGTAATATCAAAAGGGGTTGAAAATTCCAAAAAAAAATATAGCAAATGGGATATAAGTTTTTTTTTGTTTTTGTTCTTCACTGATACCTTATACGTATTTCATTGGATTTAACATGACATAGTACTAATTTATTTTTAAATTTGTTTTAGTACGAATATTAATTTTTGGATTAAGAATATTTCGTTCCCCAGCAAAAATTTGCGAATTTCAAAATCTCCCACATATTTAGTTAATTTTTTGACCCTGGTACTGACCAGAAAATGGCCAGCAATTCTAAAAATGGAAAACGAGCAGCAATAAATTCCATATGAATTAGTAAATGAGTAAAAATTATAAAAATAATAGCAAATGGGCTGTACACGCCACATATTTCGAGGCTGACTTGTTTACGCAAGGCTTTGTTAGTGAACACACGATTCTAGCAGCAGTGACTGTTGGATGTCCATCCAACGGCCGACGTGCTTCTTCAATCTCTGATCTTCCTACTCCAGCCGCCTAAACTAGCGCCGGCGGGACTGCCTCCTCCCTCCTCTTGTGGCCCGCTATGATGCCGCACAGGCTTCCCCGACCCACCCTACTCCCTCCGTTGGCCTGGCCGCACGCAATCAACTGCCTCCTTATTACGCGAAAAAATGATTCCTCCCACTGACATCTGGGGCGCAGCGGTTGGGAGGCTGACCTGTGGGCCTACTAAGTTTACACGTACGCAGGGCTTGTCAACTTAGTCAACAAATGATTCTAGCAGCAGTAACCGTTGGATTTGAATCGAACGGTCCTTCTGCTTCTTCAATCGTTGCTCTTCTTGCACCAGCCGCCCAAACCAGCACCGGGGAGACCGCCTGCTCCTGCCTCAAGTGGCCGGATGTGCTGCCATTGAAGCCTCATCGCCCCTACTACTCCCACTGCTAGCCAGGCCCTGCGGCGATAGCAGCCTCACACCGCAGCCGAACCAGTGAACCCTCGTACTCCTCTCTGCATGGGCATCCACTGCCGCGTCTTCCCCGGGTCTGCGTCGTCCCCTTCCTAGGCCTCGCCATCGTCCACCGCCTTGGTGCTCTCGGCGCGGCATGGTCAACGACATTCCATCGGAAGAGTACTGTACGTGGAGAGGCTGACAGCTCGGTCCACGGCCACAACCCAGTTTTTTGTGATTTGCCAAGTAAGTCGCTTTGTCAAGCCTGTTGAGCTGCAAATCTTTCAAGACGAGGAGAGCTTTCATTCGGTTGGCCGAGAAAATGGCCCATCAGTAATGAGAAATGGGTTGTACATTTTTAAAACACATCAAACCGACAATTAGTTTCAAATATCTTTTTTTTTATTTCGAGATTTTAAATTACATTAATTTTTATGCGTGGAGAATTTGTTGGATTTTATATTGATATACTTTTATTTTTTAAATTAGTTTGAATGTGAGTCGAAATTTCAGGATTAAAAACAGTTCGGACCGCACCGAAATATGCAAAATTTCATATAATTTTTTAACCGTGGCCACAATATGGGATGTAATGCTAACAAAAAGAATATGGGCTCCAAAAAAACCTTAATAATTAGCAAATGGGCTGTAAATTATTAGAAATAATGGCAGATGGGTTGTATGCTGTTTTCCACAGATTTGAGGTTTTCCTAAAAAAAGGTTGACGCACAAGCAGTGACTGTTGGATGGCCATCCAACGGCCGTCGTGCTTTCTTCAATCTCTGCTCTTTCTGCTCCAGCCGCTCAAACAAGCGCCGGTGGGACTGCCTGCTCCCTCCTCCCCGTGGTCGGCTCTGCTGCCGCGCAGGCCTCACCACCCCACTGCACTCCCATCGCTGGCCTAGCCATCCCTCTACTCACCCACACCTGCTGTTATTCTCCGGCGACGGCAGACGAACCAGTAAACCCTCGTACAGTCGCACTCCCCTCCGCGTGGGAAACAACTGCCGAGTCTTCCCTACCTCCGTGTCGTTCCCTTCCTAGGCCTCGCCATCGTCCATCGCCCTGGTGCTCTCGACGCGGCCTGGTCAACGTGGTCAACGACCGACATGCATCTGAAGTGGACTGTACGTGGAGAGGCCGACAGCTGGGTCCACGACCACACGCAAGGAAATGCCTCCTTATTACGCGCAAAATAATGATTCCTCCACCTGACATCAGGGACCCACCGAAAGGGCCTCTGTATTTCACGAAAAAATGTTACCGCCGCTGACAGCTCGGACCCACCAGCTATATCTTCGCACGCAAGGAAGTGCCTCCTTATTACACACACAAAAATGAATACTCCCCCTGTTAGCTAGGGCCCAGTATAGTGGCAGGCTGACTTGTGGGCCTACTAAGTTGATGGGGACAGAGGGCTTTGTCAACTTAGTCAATATGCACGATTCTAGATCTAGTGACCGTACGATGTCCATCCAACGGCCGTAGTGCTTCTTCAACCTCTGGTCTTCTTGCTCCAGCCGCCCAAACTAGCACCGGTCGTGCCTCGTGCTCCTGCCTCCCGTGGCCGGCTGCGATGCGGCAGAGGCCTCACCGCCCCCTACTACTCCCACCATTGTCCAGGCCATCCCTCTACTCACCCACACCCCATGTTATTCTACGGCGACGGCAGCCTCACACCGCAGCGAACCAGTGAACCCTCGTACTCCTCTACGCGTGGGCATCCACTGTCGCGTCTTCCCCGGCTCCGTGTCGTCCCCTTCCTAGGCCTCGCCATCGTCCACCGCCCTGGTGCCCTCGGCGCGGCGTGGTCAACGTGGTCAAGGAACGGCTTCCATCGTACATGGACTGTACGTGGAGAGGCTGATAGCTGGGTCCACGGCCGCAGCAAGGAAGTGCCTCCTTATTACATGCAAAATAATTATTCCTCCACCTAATAGTGGGGACCCACCGGACGGGCCACCGTATTTCGCGAAAAAATGTTTCCCCCTGACTGCTGGGACCCACCAGCTACATCTTCGCATGCAAGGAAGTGCCTGACAGTCGGGACCCACCTGGTCGAAGCGTACGTAGCGTTGTCATTCTGGTCGCGAACATGTACGTACATATATACTGGTGGATGTAGAGGCACGCACGTGTCGTAGTAGAGGCGCGCACGAAGGATGTACACGTACGTACAACAGCCAGGGTGCAAGAAAGAAAATACGGCCACGTATGTGTACATACGGGCGGGGTCTCGAATGCCTACTCGCGCATACGTACGGCCAGGGCTCGTGTACATGGCTGGGTCGGAACGGAGAAACAGTGTCGTCGTCGTGTTCATAGGGAGGCAACGGAATGCGTCATGTTCATGGGGAGGCAACGGAATGCGTCGTGTTCATGGGGAGGCAATGGAATGCGTCGTGTTCATCGAGAGGCAACGAAACGCGTGGGAGCCAACCGGCTGGGTCGGAACGGAATGCGTGGTCGTGTTCATCGGGAGGGCTTGGACAGAACAGGTGATGGAAACGAGGCCTGACATACCGCAAAACGGAGGAAACGAACCTCCTACATTCGAAATGGAGTCCTGTTGACTAGGAGGGGTGTGGCGTACCGCAAAACGGAGGAAACGGACCTCCTACGGTCGAAACGGGGGTCATGTTGATCGGGAGGGGTGTGGCGTACCGCAAAACGGACGAAACGGACCTCCTATGGTCGAAACGGGGGTCATGTTGATCGGGAGGGGTGTGGCGTACCGCAAAATGGATGAAACGAACCCCCTACGGTCGAAACGGGGGTCCTGTTCATCGGGAGGGGTGTGGCGTAGGGACTCCACGGGATACTGTTCATCTCCACCATCGACCTCCTTCAGCCTCCACGGGCTACCGTCGACCTCCTCCAGCCTCCATGGGCTCCTGTTCATCCAGCCTCCACCGCGCGCTACTCCACCGGCTACTATTCAATCATCCCTCCACGGGCACCCCTCCACCGTCTACTGTTCATCCAGCCCTCCACACCACGGGGTCCTGTTCAACCACCCCTCCACGGGCACCCCTCCACTGTCTACTGTTCATCCAGCCCTCCACACCATGGGGTCCTGTTCAACCACCCCTCCACGGGCACCCCTCCACCGTCTATTGTTCATCCAGCCCTCCACACCACAGGGTCATGTTCATCCAGAGGCAACGGCACCGCTCACTGTTCATCCAATCCCCCCTCCCCCCGCAACACTCACTGTTCATCCAATCGATCGACTTCAGTTAGCAGCAGTAGCAAAGGAATCGCTCGATCGGGTTTAGTTAACAGCCATCGATCGATCGCTCAGGTTCAGTAACGCGTAGCCTACAGTGCAATCGCTTGGGTTCAATTAGAGCCCAACGCCTCGCTCGGGTTCAGTTAGAGCCAACGCCTCGCACACATGCGCGTACGTGTATGAGAGAAACGCGCATCGCTCGGCCCCCGACCTCCCACCGTAACCGGGAACTCCCCGAAATTTTCCTCCCCCTCGCTTCTACCACGGTTTTTTCCATCATGGACGGCCCAAATAATGTTAATGCAGCTGCATCTCCGGCCCGCCTAGGACGAAAAGCCCATTTTCTGTCATGATTTTTTGTCATAGAAGTAGGAGCCCACCACATCTATGATGATACCGGGTTTTGTCACAATTATCGTCATAGAAGTGTCATATGTATGACAGAAAAAAATTCGTTCGACCCAAAATGTCACGGATGTGTCTTTTTTTGTAGTGATGGGCGGAACCCGCAAGTTGATCACCAAAACATACATCAAGTGAATAAATAGAATACCCCATTGTCACCACAAGTATCCGGCGCAAGACATACATCAAGTGTTCTCAAATCCTTAAAGACTCAATCCGATAAGATAACTTCAAAGGGAAAACTCAATTCATTACAAGAGAGTAGAGGGGGAGAAACATCATAAGATCCAACTATAATAGTAAAGCTCGCGATACATCAAGATCGTACCACCTCAATAACACGTGAGAGAGAGAGAGAGATCAAACACATAGCTACTGGTACATACCCTAAGCCCCGAGGGATAACTACTCCCTCCTCGTCATGGAGATCGCCGGGTTGATGAAGATGGTCACCGGAGAGGGATTCCCCCTCCGACAGGGTGCCGGAACGAGTCTAGATTGGTTTTCGGTGGCTACGGAGGCTTCTGGCGGCGGAACTCCCGATGTATTGTGCTCCTCGAAGTTTTTACGGTATATGGGTATATATGGGAGGAAGAAGTACGTCGGTGGATCTCCGGGCTGTCCACGAGGGAGGGGGCGCGCCCAGGGGGGTGGGCGCGTCCCCCACCCTCGTGGGCAGCCTCGGACTCTCCTAGTCCATCTCCAATACTCCGTGGGCTTCTTCTGGTCCAAAAATAAGTTCCGTGAAGTTTCAGGTTAATTGGACTCCATTTGATTTTCCTTTTCCGCGATACTCTAAAACAAGGAAAAAAATAGAAACTGACACTAGGCTCTAGGTTAATAGGTTAGTCCCAAAAATCATATAAAATAGCATATAAATGCATATAAAACATCCAAGGCGGATAATATAATAGCATGGAACAATCAAAAATTATAGATACGTTGGAGACATATCGGCATCCCCAAGCTTAATTCTTGCTCGTCCTCGAGTAGGTAAATGAGAAAAATAGAATTTTTGATGTGGAATGCTACCTAACATATTTATCCATGTATTTCTCTTTATTGTGGCAAGAATATTCAGATCCATAAGATTCAAGACAAAAGTTTAATATTGACATAAAAATAATAATACTTCAAGCATACTAACCAAGTAATCATGTCTTCTCAAAATAACATGGCCAAAGAAAGCTATCCCTACAAAATCACATAGTCTGGCTATGCTCTATCTTCACAACACAAAATATTTAAATCATGCACAACCCCGATGACAAGCCAAGCAATTGTTTCATACTTTTGATGTTCTCAAACTTTTTCAATCTTCACGCAATACATGAGCGTGAGCCATGGACATAGCACTATAGGTGGAATAGAATGGTGGTTGTGGAGAAGACAAAAAGGAGAAGATAGTCTCACATCAACTAGGCGTATCAATGGGCTATGGAGATGCCCATCAATAGATATCAATGTGAGTGATTAGGGATTGCCATGCAACGGATGCACTAGAGCTATAAATGTATGAAAGCTCAACAAAAGAAACTAGTGGGTGTGCATCCAACTCGCTTGCTCACGAAGATCTAGGGCATTTTGAGGAAGCCCATCATTGGAATATACAAGCCAATTTATATAATGAAAGATTCCCACTAGTATATGAAAGTGACAACATAGGAGACTCTCTATCATGAAGATCATGGTGCTACTTTGAAGCACAAGTGTGGTAAAAGGATAGTAGCATTGTCCCTTCTCTCTTTTTGTCTCATTTTTTTATATTTGGGCCTTTTCCCCCTTTTTTATGGCCTATTTTTTTGGGCTTCTTTGGCCTCTCTTTTTGTCTGGAGTCTCATCCCGACTTGTGGGGGAATCATAATATCCATCATCCTTTCCTCACTTGGGACAATGCTCTAAAAATGATGACCATCACACTTTTATTTACTTACAACTCAACAATTACAGCTCAATACTTAGAACAAAATATGACTCTATGTGAATGCCTCTGGCGGTGTACCGGGATATGCAATAAATCAAGAGTGACATGTATGAAAGAATTATGAACGGTGGCTTTGCCACAAATACAATGTCAACTACATGATCATGCAAAGCAATATGACAATGATGGATCATGTCATAGTAAATGGAACGGTGGAAACTTGCAAGGCAATATATCTCGGAATAGCTATGGAAATGCCATGATAGGTAGGTATGGTGGCAATTTTGAGGAAGGTATATGGTGGGTTTATGGTACCGGCGAAAGTTGTGCGGTACTAGAGAGGCTAGCAATGGTGGAAGGGTGAGAGTGCGTATAATCCATGGACTCAACATTAGTCATAAAGAACTCACATACTTATTGCAAAAATCTATTAGTTATCGGAACAAAGTACTATGCGCATGCTCCTAGGGGGATAGATTGGTAGGAAAGGACCATCGCTCGTCCCCGGCCGCCACTCATAAGGAAGACAATAAATAAATAAATCATGCTCCGACTTCATCACATAACAGTTCACCATACATGCATCCTACGGGAATCACAAACTTTAACACAAGTATCTCTCAAATTCACAACTACTCACTAGCATGACTCTAATATTACCATCCTCATATCTCAAAACAATCATCAAGTATCAAACTTCTCATAGTATTCAATGCACTTTATATGAAAGTTTTTATTATATCCCTCTTGGATGCCCATCATATTAGGACTAAATTCATAACCAAAGCAAATTACCATGATGTTTAGGACTCTCAAAATAATATAAGTTAAGCATGAGAGATCAATTATTTCTATAGAATAAAACCACCACCGTGCTCTAAGAGATATAGGTGAAACACCAGGGCAAATGAGAAACTACTCCGAAAGATGTAAGTGAAGATCAATGAGTAGTTGAATAATTATGCAACTATGTGAAGACTCTCTAACATTTAAGAATTTCAGATCTTGATACATTATTCAAACATCAAGCAAAACAAAATAAAATAAATTGATGCTCCAAGCAAAACACATATCATGTGGTGAATAAAAATATAGCTCCAAGTAAAGTTACCGATGAACGAAGACGAAAGAGGGGATGCCTTCCGGGGCATCCCCAAGCTTAGGCTTTTGGTTGTCCTTGAATATTACCTTGGGGTGCCTTGGTCATCCCCAAGCTTAGGCTCTTGCCACACCTTATTCCATAGTCCATCGAATCTTTACCCAAAACTTGAAAACTTCACAACACAAAACTTAACAGAAAACTCGTAAGCTCCGTTAGTATAAGAAAATAAATCACCACTTAGGTACTGTTGTGAACTCATTCTATTGGTGTAATATCTACTGTATTCCAACTTCTCTATGGTTCATACCCTCCGATACTACTCATAGATTCATCAAAATAAGCAAACAACACATAGAAAACAGAATCTGTCAAAACAGAACAGTCTGTAGTAATATGTATCAAACGTATACTTTTGGAACCTCAAAAATTCTAAAATAAATTTATGGACGTGAGGCATTTATCTATTAATCATCTGCAAAAAGAATTAACTAAATAGCACTCTCCAATAAAAAATGGTAGCAATTCTCGTGAGCGCTAAAGTTTCTGTTTTTTACAGCAAGATCAACAAGACTTTCCCCAAGTCTTCCCAACGGTTCTACTTGGCACAAACACTAATAAAACATAAAAACTCAATCATAACAGAGGCTAGATAAATTATTTATTACTAAGCAGGAGCAAAAAGCATGGAATAAAAATAAAATCCAATGGTGTGTAGTTGCAAACCCAATGCACTCCACAAAAATTGGCATGTTTATAGGAGACATTTTCATCATAACTAGTGCAATCATCATTAGTACTATGGATATTCAAGGAGTTCATACTAACAACATTGCAATCATGCTCATCATTCAAAGATTTAGTGCCAAACATTTTAATGCATTCTTCTTCTAACATTTTGGCACAATTTTCCTTTCCATCATACTCACGAAAGATATTAAAAAGATGAAGCGTATGAGGCAAACTTAATTCCATTTTTTGTAATTTTCTTTTATAAACTAAACTAGTGATAAAACAAGAAACTAAAAGACTTGATTGGAAGATCTAAAGATATACCTTCAAGCACTCACCTCCCCGGCAACAGCGCCATAAAAGATCTTGATGTCTACTACACAACCTTCTTTTTGTAGATGTTGTTGGGCCTCCAAGTGGAGAGGTTTGTAGGACAGTAGAAAATTTCCCTCAAGTGGATGGCCTAAGGTTTATCAATCCGTAGGAGGCGTAGGATGAAGATGGTCTCTCTCAAGCAACCCTGCAACCAAATAACAAAGAGTCTCTTGTGTCCCCAACACACCCAATACAATGTTAAATTGTATAGGTGCACTAGTTCGGCGAAGAGATGGTGATACAAGTGGTATATGGATGGTAGATAAAGGTTTTTGTAATCTGAAAATATAAAAACAGCAAGGTAACTAATGATAAAAGTGAGCACAAACGGTATTGCAATGTGTTGAAACCAGCCCTAGGGTTCATACTTTCACTAGTGCAAGTCCTCTCAACAATAATAACATAATTGGATCATATAACTATCCCTCAACATGCAACAAAGAGTCACTCCAAAGTCACTGATAGCGGAGAACAAACAAAGAGATTATGGTAGGGTACGAAACTACCTCAAAGTTATCCTTTCTGATCTATCTATTCAAGAGTCCGTAGTAAAATAACACGAAGCTATACTTTCCATTCAATCTATCATAGAGTTCGTGCTAGAATAACACCTTAAGACACAAATAAACCAAAACCCTAATGTCACCTAGATACTCCAATGTCACCTCAAGTATCCGTGGGTATGATTATACGATATGCATCACACAATTTCAGATTCATCTATTCAAACCAACACAAAGTACTTCAAAGAGTTCCCCAAAGATTCTACCAGAGAGTCAAGACAAAAACGTGTGCCAACCCCTATGCATAGGTTCATGGGCGGAACCCACAAGTTGATCACCAAAACATACATCAAGTGAATCAATAGAATACCCCATTGTCACCACGGGTATCCCACGCAAGACATACATCAAGTGTTCTCAAATCCTTAAAGACTCAATCTGATAAGATAACTTCAAAGGGAAAACTCAATTCATTACAAGAGATTAGAGGGGGAGAAACATCATAAGATCCAACTATAATAGCAAAGCTCACAATACATCAAGATCGTACCACCTCAAGAACATGAGAGAGAGAGAGAGAGATCTCAAACACATAGCTACTGGTACATACCCTTAGCCCCGAGGGAGAACTACTCCCTCCTCGTCATGCAGAGCGCTAGGATGATGAAGATGGTCATCGGAGAGGGATTCCCCCTCCGGCAGGGTGTCGGAACAGGTCTAGATCGGTTTTCGGTGGCTACAGAGGCTTCTGGCGGCGGAACTCCCAATCTATTGTGCTCCCCGAAGTGTTTATGGTATATGGGTATATATGGGAGGAAGAAGTTCGTCGGTGGATCTCCGGGCTGTCCACGAGGCAGGGGGCACGCCCAGGGGGGTGGGCGCGCCCCCACCCTCGTGTGCAGCCCGGGACTCTCCTGGTCCATCTCCGATACTCCGTGGGCTTCTTCTGGTCCAAAAATAAGTTCCGTGAAGTTTCAAGTCAATTGGACTCCGTTTGATTTTCCTTTTCCGTGATACTCTAAAACAAGGAAAAAACAGAAACTGGCACTGGGCTCTAGGTTAATAGGTTAGTCCCAAAAATCATATAAAATAGCATATAAATGCAAATAAAACATCCAAGGTTGATAATATAATAGCATGCACTACTAGGGAAACCCTTATAGACAATCGTTTACTAGTAGTGTGGGTTATACGCCCCGCGCTTAGCGCGGGAAAAAAAGTGCGCTACTACTAAAGAATAGTAGTAGCATGGGTTTACCTTTCCCGTGCTACTACTAAGTGATCCCGATCATGCCACCGGAGCATGCAATAATAGTGACGTGGGTACAAAAACTGCGCTACTACTAAATTTATAATAGTAACGTAGGTATGACACCCCGCGCTACAGCTAGTGGTCATGTGCTACCACACCGCACCACACCGCAACTTCCTTGTCTTTCCCATAAAAAACTCCCTTGTCTTTCCAACGTCACCGCTCCTCCCCATCCCGCCGCCGATGCCCCTCCGTGCTCATGCGCTCTACTTAATGGTGCTCACGCCCTCCAATCTGGCGCCCGCCTGCCGCGGCTCGACAGCGTTCCACCCCCACGGGGCCCACCACCTCCTCCCCCCCCCACGTCGACCGCCTCCTCGCCTACCGTGCACCGCCCCTGCCCCGCACCACCGCCCGCCTCCGCCCGCTCCGGATGTCGGCCTCCAACCACTCCGGCGACGGCGCCAGCTCCCCCTCCGCCCCCTCGCTTCCCCCGGCCCTCGCGGTGAGTCTGATGCGTCCTCCTCCTACTCACGCGTCCGTCCGTATGATGTCTTACCGTGCCGGCGTTGATGGTGTCGGAGCTGAGATGTTGGGGCCGTACAATAGTTGCCGTGGATGGATGGAACACCTAGTGCGTTGACTTAGCAACTGGCCAATGGGAAGGAATGCCTGCCTTAGCAACTCCAAGCTACGAACCTGTCTCATGGGAGCGCCTACCGGAAGCTCGCGCGCCAGGTGCTCGACGCTTTTTCCCTCTTTATACTCGTTTCATGGGAGCATTTCATACTATCTATTTAAAATAGTGCCATGAGACTAGGGCACATAATTGATTGGAGTTCCTTGAATCACACCTGATGCTGTTTTTTCTTTGGATAAAGTGTGGATTGACGCACGCTAGTGAACTGTGTAAACGGTTGTATGGTGACTAGATCTCGGCCGGCCCTCCCTGCTCCCTCTTTCCTCTCTGCAATTGCAGATTGTGCCCGTATATTACTATGCATTGATGTGGGATGTATAGAGAGGCATGAGTTCGGTTCAGTTCAGTTTAGAACAAGAGATTCAGAGTAAGGCCTGCAATCTATTTGATGTTTTGTGCACTAGGAAATGGGCTTACACTCTGGAGATGCTTAAGTTTTAATTCCTTCTGGTCTCCCGTGCAGTTTTGTTACTGGTGAAATTATATTGGTCAAGTGGAATAAAAAAACCAAGTATCAAGCCTAGTCTCACTGCTTAGCTTTTCTAGAGAGGGTGAAAAGATTTCTTTTCTGGAACTGTAGTGTATTTAGTGAAAAAGGACGCATTCTTGTTCTGACATTAGTTTAATTTTTACAACTGCTTAGATTGTTCTAGAGAGCGTGCATTTGTTTTTCTTTTCACCTTAGTTTTGAGATCCCTGTTTCAGGCCGCCACTGCCACACCAGCCGCCGCAGCCCCGTGCACGTCGTCCTTGTCCTTTCCCATCCCTGTTGTCGATGGTGAGGATGGCGATGAGGACGTCGACGAGTTCAATGGCTTCGGCGCACTGAGCGAGTATGACGCCGGCGTGGTGCGTGCTCTTGCCTTGCTTCGTCAGTCTTCACGGTAAAATGGGACTGCGTTTTTTGGCTGTTGCTGACTCGAAATTGGTGATATTGGTTAGACGGAGATCGACGAGGAGGACGAAAAGGCCCTCGCTGCATTCATGTCCAAGGAAACCTCCTCCAAACGATTGCTTGGTGATATCATCCTCCAGAAGATCAGAAAGAAGGACGCCATTGTCTGAACATGTAAGCATCCATTCTCGACTCTGATGCTTCTTATTTATTGACCATTGCGCTGACGAGGAACCATTTTGAGTTCAATTTAATCACATTTTTGATGCGGAGTAGATTGAGGTAAGATATCCAATGCATATGTCTAATTGTGCAATACATCAGTATGTAGTACCATAGCAGTTTTATACTCTTATATGGTTACAGATATACTCTTCTTTGTAAACTTAGGGATGGGTACATATATGTTTATCCACACAGTACCATAAGCAAGCTTGATCAGCATTATGATGCTTGTTCTTCTGATATGGAGATGGGGTATAACCATCCAGTCTTTTGGGATGTAATATTTCTGTTTTTGTTATCTTATCATGTGATGCATTAGTTACTACCATGATATGAGGTAGGTCACACCCATTCGTTAGATATTACTGAAGGAAGAATCCTATTTATCAAGTACTGTGCTATTAGTTTGAACATTAGTACTATGCTATGCATCACATGGAAATTAGTACTGTGCTATGCATACAACATAAGGATGCTGATTTTAGTTTTAGAGAAGTAGACTAATTTTCCCTCGCTTGCAACTCTTATGCATAATTACTGATATATGAAACCTGAAATTGTTTCTGTCAAGTGTTGGGTGCCTGTTATGACTGATTCCTTACCTGGTATGCTGGAAAACCTGCATATATAATTTCATTCTTATGAGTGTACTGAGGCTAGACTATTTTGTCGCTCAATTTGCAGGCTTTCTCCGTGATTAATATAAATTATGCAAGGATCAGAGGGTATGTTGATGCTACTACTAATAATTGTTGGTGAAACAAATGTCATTTGAGAAATCTCGGCCCATGGTTTTTTCTGGTTATTATACATTACAACGAGTTCATTGTATTCAGATTCCTTACAACTTCATGCACCTGAGCTATTTGCAGAAGGAGGGGAGCTGGCCTTCTTCACGTCTCGGGGGAGTGTCTTCCTTGGATTCAACAAGAAGGGGACTCCGGCCTTCTTCATGTCTCGTACAACAAGTATGGTCCAGCCTCTTTGTCACTATTGATTCATGTGCATGTGCTAAAAAGAAAGAAAATACCCTACTGGATTTGAAAGAGGACGCAAAATAATAAGTTTTTACTTCTCCGACGTGGGCGCAGGGGTGATCGACGCAGACTACCACAACCCGGTGGGTGTCGTGCTCTTCAACCACTAGGAGGCGGACTTCGCCGTGAAGCCTGGAGACTGCATCGTGCAGATGACCGTCCAGGTGATTGCGAATTGCGACACCGGAGGTCACCGAGGTGGAGGACCTCGACGCCACCGTCCGGCAGGAGGGAGGGTTCGGGTCCACCGGTAGTTGAACTCCGAGTCTTGGTAGATACATCTAGACAAGTGGTCTGGTTGTTTGCGTCTGGTGTTAAATGGGATCTCGTGAACTCTACGAGTTGAGATGTTCAATGTTGCGTCCATGAACGCTGCAAGTGCTAAGATTGGTTCTGTGATCTTAGTTTATTTTGCACTGGACATGTCTTGATTTCCATCCACGAATATAGCATCTGACTTTTATTTTTTTAATTTCTGGGGGGGGGGGGGGGGGGGGGGGGGATGGTGCGCTACTACTACTTAGGATAATAGTAGCATAGGTGTAGAATAGTGGTAGTGCTACTAGTATGCAAAAAACAACGGTACTAGTAGCGTTTTTCCTAGTAGTGATGGAACAATCAAAAATTATAGATACGTTAGAGACATATCTAGTACTGTGATGCAATTGAATTGATGCAATTGAATACGAGGATCTTGTGTTTGTTGCCACCACTCGTGGCACTATTTTTGCATGGGATCCTTGTAGTTTCGGTACGTTTGTCTTTCACCGTAATTATAATTGTTTCATCCACATGCGTGCAGGTTAGCGGGTTTCCCTTTACTAATTAACCTTCTTGTGTTTCCAAAGTCCTGTGAACATTCCATCACCTATACTTGAAAAATTTTATAACCAAGGGGGAGATGACGATGGTGATGATCACGAGCATGAGGACGAGCAGAACTTATGTACTCAGTGGCGCCTGGCAACTCCGATGGATCACCTCTTCTTGTCTATATACACTGCACTGAGACTTTTTACTACTGAGGGAGCGGGTGTTGTCTCCCATGGTCGCCCTCTCCGGACCTATTCCAACACCCGTTGCGGGGTATTCGGGATGGATACTAGTGTTCTAGTGCCAACACCTTCTCCCCGGTACAGTATTGATAGTCTTGGAGAAAACTCGCTCTTCCTTGGACCAAACTATCCAATGATGGTGAAAGGCAATCCAGCTGCTGTTGACACAACGTTACTACCATTTATGAGAAGTAGCTGTATCTATACCTCGGACATTGGCGGTGGCTCCCTACCCTGGTCCTGATATATGATGTTTCAGCCTAGATGATTAGTCCCGTGTTGCTCTCGTTATTGACAATAGCTAGCCCTTCCCAAAGCACCTATGGTTCAAAGCAAGCGTTTACAATGCCGAGGATTCGTTGAGTTGAAGTTCATTTCATTACTTGTTATTTGTTGTGGGATGAAAACTTCAGTATTTACTAGAATGTTTTGTTGGAAATAATCTATAATCCAACATGTATCCTCGTTGTCATTGTGTGTTGATGACTTGTTGTACGTAATGAATGGTACATTTCCAAATGCATGTCATAGACTCAATTTATGAATGGTTTTTGAGTCACTTCTTGGAGTGTGAGTACCGTAGTAGTATAGCCAGCATCCGGTTAGTATATGAAGTTGCCACATCACATAGAGCCAACCTAATATGGGAGTATGCTAGCCCTCCACCGGCGCGCCGCTTCAAATGGCAGACGAAGTGAGAGGTCGCGTCACCTTGTGTCAAGATCTGAGATGCCACGTGTACCAGATTAATGACTCCAAGTTCGACCACCGTGATGCTAGGTGCGAGGTGAGGAACACTGTTGGAGAGACCCCCTCATAATTTTCCTACATTGGTCGTTTGATTCATAGGATAGAATGATGTAAGATTCCCCCCCCCTATGTAATCATGTTTTAATTGGCAATCTAGCACCCACTCCAACTTTTGTTTCACTTTCTTTGTTCCTACGAAGAGAGTACTTTCTCTAAATGATGTGCCGCTGCAAGAGCTGCCTATATTAATTAACCATGCTCTAAAAAGGTGGACCAACTTTGGCTATAGTAGTACTGTACTAGGTTAGTAGTTGACCTTGCGCTTGTCTCTTATCCTCTTCCGGAAGTCGAACAATATGATGGTACTACAGTAGTACTTCTGGCAATCTGACACCAAATGAACTACTGCACGTCCACCGCTTGTAAGCAAAAGTTTCTCCTCGTGCTGCGAGCCACCGCGCACGCATTGTCGAGGGAGAAGGCGTAGTAAGAAAACTTCTCGTCGTTCTGCGAGTTGTCGGGGCACATCAAAGTTACGTACATTTATTAGTACTCTCTTCAAAAAGGGCTTACCATGTCCATGGCTACCATCCCGTGCTCTGTCATTGAGTACGTGCACTATTCACGTGCCATCGAGGAGAAAAAATATTGCATAGTACTAGGTGCCATCGAAGTGCACGGCTCACTTACGCACTGCATATCTCCATTTTCTTGCATGACACGCCACCTTGATGCTAGATGTCCCGCATGTCATGGAGGCATATGCATATAGATGTCACGCGTGTCGGCAAAAGGATGAACAAAGCTCATGTCTTAAATGAAAGAGTGGAAGAACATATATTCCCAACGACCGAGAAGGAGCAACAAACCTCGCGGTGGAGCGTCTGCACTCATAATATTTTATATTATTCAGGGATATAAAATCAACCAAATCTCTCCATGTTCCTATACCATTCTATAGTATGAGAATAACTTTGAACGTATGCCATTGATTCACTCTATCCAATGGTCATAGTTGGAAAATCCAAACAAAACCAAGCATTGGATCAACTCTTTTAGCACCTAGATCGTTGCCGCCTGCCCACCTAGCCCACCTATATATCTGCTCATGTGTGATGACCACAGGAGCTATCCACTCAGATTGTATGTTAAAAAAAATAAAGGTCGATAACTAATGTGACACCTTGGGCCAACGCGGCCAGATCGCATTTTGCACGAGAAATTACACACCATGTTTCGTTGACACGTGGTCCCATTCAAACATGGCAGTGATACGACGGCGAGTCCTTTTGTACAATTTCCGAACGGACGTGTAGGCCGGGGCGCCTCTTCGGGAAACGTGGCAAACTGGCAACCGTCCACCGACTCTTTGCCTTTCCCTCTCGATTTGGAACTGCTGTCGCACGCTCTTCCTCCCTCCTCCATTTGCCTTCACCCTTTCCTTCTGCCATTGTTCGATCGTCTTCTCCATGGAGGGAACAGGCCGGAAACGACCACGTTATTCTTGCCCTGATCTGAAAGATGATGTGGTGGAGGAACTCATTGATCGGTGCGACGTCATCACGTCGACTAGCATGGAAGGTTCGTTCAAGACCATTCTCGACTCAACTAATAACATCATTACAATGAACCCAAGGGTGCAGGAGCGGTTTGATCTCCCCCATGTTCTTCACCGTGACCCTGCAGACTGGCGCGGTGATGAGGGAAGCCTCGCCTTGTGCAAGTTGATGCCGCTTGATAATGATATGTATGATGTTAGGATGCCATCGCTTGAGGGTAAGGCTTGGGCAGGTGCAAATGGAGATTGGGTTGTTTATATTGGGTACAACTGCGAGTGGGAACTTGTAAATGTGTACACTCGTCACCGGGTTCCACTTCCAAATATCTCAGACTGCCCAGAGGGTGAGCACACCGATATTCTACGCACGTTCAAATACGATCATGGTGACTGTCTTCTACGGAAGATAGAAATTTGTCGAGTTCCCAACCGCTCTTGGCACTACAGGAACTATGGAGTTGTTGCTATCTTCGACAAGCTTGTTGCCAGCCTTCATGGTTCGACTGGATGGATATTGCTCAAAAATCAGTTTCTATACATGGATGTGTACTATGATGCAATTGAATATGAGAATCTTGTGTTTGCTGCCACCACTCGTGGCACTGTTTTTTGCATGGGATCCTCGTAGTTTCGGTACATTTGTCTCCCACCATAACTATAATTGTTTCATCCACATGCATGCGAGTTAGCAAGTTTCCCTTTACTAATTAACCTTCTTCTTGTGTTTCCAAGGTCATGTGAACATTCCACCACCTATACTTGAAATTTTTTATAACCAAGGGGGAGATGACGATGGTGATGATCACGAGCATGAGGACGAGGAGGGCCCATATACTCAGTGGCGCCTGGCAACTTATTCCGATGGATCACCCCTTCTTGTTTGTATATAGCCCACTACTGATGTTACTACTAAGGAAGCATGTGTTGTCTCCCATGGTCGCACTCTCCGGACCTATTCCAACACCCGTTGCATGGTATTCGGGATGGATACTAGTGTGCTAGTGCCAACACCTTCTCCCTGGTACAGTATTGATAGTCTTGGAGAAAACTCGCTCTTCCTTGGACAAAACTATCCAATGATGGTGAAAGGCGATCCAACTACTGTTGACACAACGTTACTACCATTTATGAGAAGCAACTGTATCTATACCTCAGACGATGCGGTGGTTCCCTACCCTGGTCGTGATATAGTAGGCCGCTTAAGCCTGGATGATCAGTCCTGCGTTGGTCTCGAGATTGACAGTAGCTGGCCCTTCCCAGAGAATCACTTGTGGTTCAAAGCAAGCGTTTCCAACGCCGAGGATCGGTTGAGTTGAAGTTCATTTCATTGCTTGTTATTTGTTGTGTGATGAAAAATTTAGTATTTATAATGTATCCTCGTTGTCGTTGTGGGTTGATGACCTGTTGTATGCTATAAAATGATATGCCTGTGATAAACTTACTAAATTTATGAATGGCCTTTGAGTCGCTTCTCTGAGTGGGTGCTGCGATGAGGCAAAAAAATATTTTCTGAATACATAATTGTACGTGCATTGCAACAGGTTATCGGATGAGGCCAATCAACAATAGTACACTATTTGTATTAGCTTCACATGCTGCACTATCTCTACGTCCATGTATGTAATACAACAAGTTTTAAACTTGAGACTAGCCACTCACCCTCACAAAGAACACTTTTTAACCTAGCACAAACTCCAAGAAATTTGGCCACAGTGTGAGGTGGGCCATATGTTAATGTGTTCGCTGTACGTAACCAGCACCTCAAATCCTCGGCACTACTACTATTATATACTACTACTTAGAGTACTAGTATGGTGGCATGGGCCAGAACAAGCATTCATGTCCAGGAGTATGGCACACGCCACCAGCACGACTTCCATCTGACACCATATTTCTTGGAGTCCGTGCTACAACTATCTCTTCAACCTTGTCGTTTCAATAACTCAGCCATCACGCGGCGGGCGAGGTGGGGGTTTGCCGATAGTCAGTTTCCTCAACTGCGGTCCCACTTGTAAGGCCAACTCCAATGCACGACCCCAAACGTACCTCTGTTTTGCCCGGATTCTGTCCATTTGGGTAAGGCAATGGGGTCGTGTCTGGGCCATTTCTCGGATGCGGTGGCCGTGCGCCCAACGCGCGAACGCATCCCGGCCGCGTACATTTTTCTTTGCAAACACATATCTTTTTTTCATTATCGATTTTTGGTACATGGAAATACATCACCAAAATTTGACTAGAAAAGCGAGACCAAAGAAAACAAGAACCACAAGAATACATTTTAGAAGATATCCAACTTCCATAACTACTCATGTAAGTTGGATTAGTGCCTTCTTGATGCATTCATTGTTGATCTGCAGAGGCTCGATCTTGCGTGCTTCTTTCTTCTTCGAGTGTAAAGAAGTAGACGTTGCTTCCTCGCATCTAGTCTCATGTCTAGCGTCTATTCTATCAGCAAGTGCACTAGTCTCATCTCTAGCCTCTATGCTAGCTAAAAGTGCTACAACATCTACTAAATTGCGCTCTATCAATATATTGATGTACTCTTCTTCCCAATACCAAAACTTGCATCCATTCTACACAATAAAATTTTAAGTTAGCACAACAAGTCTAATCCGAGAGCACAACTGAAGCCAAAGTAGCACATACCCATCGGTTGAGCACTTGATGAACACCCATCCGGGATGTTCCGGCGTTGTAGACACGCGGCACAAGACTTTCTTTGGGCAGTCGTCACATGTAATGAGTGGCAACGGTGCGCCGACGAGGTTTTGGGCCAGCATCGAGCCCAGCCGACCGCCATTCATGTATCTACCGGCGGACCGCCGACGATGTAGATCTGAGCGGCTAGAGGAGGATTCAGTACCTGCATGCGGCCTTGCGGCCTTGCCGGGGCCTTTCGGCCCAGTGCCCGGCCAGTCCATGGCGCGGCGCGACCTCCCACAACCGGGCGAGCTCAAGCCCGACCGGATCCGCTCCAAATCTGGTCGCCGGGTGCATAAAACACGTAGCCGTGGTTCAGTAGCGCCAGGGCGTCGAGGAAAAGGGGTCTGAGCGAGCGTGCATCCGAGCGACACACGCTGGAGTTGGCCTAGCGGCGTGGTGGACCAACCGTGTGGGGGTGCCAAGTGGCTTCGCTCGTGTGGGGGACGGAAGACATCCCGCACGGGCGCTATGTCTGACAGGACGACCTTGTCGTCAGTGTGTGACCTCTATGGCAACAGTACGCTCCCCACTAGCCTCTTCATTGACATGTGGTCCCGTTCCCACATGTCAGTGAGAGGACGGCTAGTCCTTTTGTACAATTTCCAAACGGATGTCTATTTAGGCCGGGGCGCCTCTTCGTGTACCGTGGCAACCGTCCACCGACTCTTTGCCTTTCCCTCTCGATTTGGAACTGTTGTCGCACGCTCTTCCTCCCCCCACCATTTGCCTTCACCCTTCCTTCTGCCGTTGTTTGATCGTCTTCTCCATGGAGGGAACAAACTAGAAATGACCCTGTTATTCTTGCCCCAATCTGAATGATGACGTGGTGGAGGAACTCATTGATCGGTGTGACATCATCACCTCGGCTAGCATGGAAGGTTCGTTCAAGACCATTCTCGGCTCAATTAATAACATCATTATAACGGACCCAAGGGTCCAGGAGCAGTTTGATCTCTCGTATCTTCTTCACCGTGACCCTGCTCACTGGCGCGCAGACGACGAAGGCCTCGCCTTGTGCAAGTTGGTGCCGCTTGATAATGATACGTGTGATGTTAATATGCCATCGCTTGATGGTAAGGCTTGGGTAGGCGCAAATGGGGATTCGGTTGTTTATATTGGGTCCAACTGCGAGTGGGAACTTGTGAATGCATACACTCGTCACCGGCTTCCACTTCCAAAAATCTCAGACTGCCCAGAGGTTGAGCACACCGGTTATGACCGTACTTTCAACTACGGTCATGGTGACTATCGCCTACAGAAGATAGCAATTTGTGAATTTCCCGACCGCTCTTGGTATTTAATGGAATATGTAGTTTTTGCTATCTTTGACAAGCTTGTTTCCTTCCTTCATAGTTCGACTGGATGGATATTGCTCAAAAATTATTTTCTATACAAGGATGAGTACTGTGATGCAATTCAATACGAGGGTCTTGTGTTTGCTGCCACCACTCGTGGCACTGTTTTTGCATGGAATCCTTATGCTTTTGGTATGTTTGTCTTCCACCGTAATTATAACTGTTTCATCAACATGCATGCGGGTTAGCAAGTTTCCCTTTACTAATTAACCTTCTTGTGATTCCAAGGTCATGAGAACATTCCACCACCTATACTTGAAAAAATTTATAACCAAGGGGGAGATGACGATGATGATGATCCCGAGCATGAGGACCCATATACTTAGTGGCACCTGGCAACTTATTCCGATGGATCACCTCTTCTTGTCTTTATACAAGGCACTGGTGATGTGACTAAGGAAGCAGGTGTTGTCTCCCATGGTCGCACTCTCCGAACCTATTCCAACATCCGTTGCAGGGTATTCGGGATGGATACAACTGTGCTAGTGCCAACACCTTCTCCCTGGTTTAGTATTGATACTCTTGGAGGAAACTCGCTCTTCCTTGGACAAAACTATCCAATCATGGTGAAAGGCGATCGAGCTGCTGTTGACACAACATTACTACTATTTATGAGAAGCAATTGTATCTATACCTTGGACATTGCTATGCTTCCCTACCGTGGCTATCACAATATGGGTCATGAAATAGGCCACTTTAGCCTGGATGATCAGTCCTGCATTGGTCTCGAGATTGACAGTAGCTGGCCCTTCTAAGACAAACTCTTCTGGTTCAAAGCAAGCGTTTCCAACGCTGATGAGTGGTTGAGCTGAAGTTCATTTCATTGCTTGTTATTTGTTGTGGGATGACAACTTTAGTATTTACTAGAATGTCTTGTTGGAACTAATCTATAATCCAACATGAATCCTCGTTGTCGTTGTGTGTTGATGACTTGTTGTATGTAATGAATGGTACATTTTCATATGCATGTCATACACTCAATTTATAAATGGTTTTCGACACACTTCTTGGAGTTTAGTGCCGTAGTAGTATAGCCAGCATCCGTAGTAGTATGAAGTTGCCACATCACATAGAGCCAACCAATAGTTAGGTGTCGCACGGAGGCCGAGAAATATGGTGATAGTGTGACTGCGTGAGGTGGGCTTGTATGTAGTACGATGTACGCACAGGGCATGCCGTGTTTCCTACTCCTCCGGCCTAAAGTTTGAGAAGATTTGGTCGAGATCTTCCTCCTTTTGCCGGCATATGGGACATCCAGCATCCAGGTCGTGTCATGCAAGAAAATGGAGTGGTAGTTGAAGCCACGTGATGTGCATCTTGGGTTAAACTGTAAATAGAATGTTACTACTCTTGAGTAACTCCAAAAGCGGCCTCCGAAGATCTTTATTGGATTTGTTTTTCATCACCAGCATGTCGAGGTGAAAGATGTGTAGGTTCAGTGGGTCCTCTTGCTTTTTCACTGACATGTGGGACCGCATGTGAGCAAACAGATGATGGGCTCCACGCGTCTGCTGGCTGGCTGAGAAGAGAGATAGAGGAGGGATGAGCACGGACTCCGGGAAATTTGTTGTACGTAACCAGCACCTCGATATAGGCTCGATATAGTGGGGTGGCATGGGCCATAACTAGCATTCACGTCTAGCAGTACGAGACACGCCACCCACATGAGTCCCATCCGACACCAATTTTCTTGGAGTCCGTGCTACAACCATCTCTTCTCCCTCTTGTTTTCTAAGCCATCGCGCGCTGGGTGGGGTGGGGATTTGCCGATAGTCGGTTTGCTCAACTGTGGTCCCACTTGTAAGTGAAAATGCAACACAGCATGCATTCCCCCTTGAGCAGCATGCCAGACCAACAGTGTGGGCAACGGGGTGTGACACGAACATGGCAGGCTTTTCCTTTTGAACTTGTAACTTGTAAAATTTGGTTCTGCTCAATGGTGCGACCGATAGATAGAAATAGCGATTTCCCTAGAGTAATGAGAAGTTAGGTTCTGGCGTGGTTCATGCATGGAGTACGTACAAAAATTATGAAGTTGATGCGAAAGGTAAGATAATTACTAGTAGTACCATATACTACTACATGGATTTGATGGAAAGATAAAGATACATACGGATCCATCAACGACATCCTCACGCCCTATTGCGCCAGTCACCAATCGACATGTGAGGAGCAGCAACGTTGGCGGCGAGCTCAACGTGCTTCTGAACAATGCCGTCCAAGGTTTCCCTGCGGGTCAAGAAGGCCAGCGACCTATCGTCCTCATCTGGCATGTAGTAGTCCTTGTGGACGATTTGCGTGTAGACGTGGGTGATTATGTTGACGGTGTCTTGCTGCGCCAGGCGCTGCACGACAAGCGCGACCTCGAGGTGGACATTCTCCGGCGCGACGGCGGGCAGTCGTAGGGACACCAGTGCATCGAAGAGGTTGTCACCATAGAGGCCGTTGAGGGTGGCGGGCATCACAGAGCCTGGGCGCGTGGGCTGGAGGCGTATGTCAAGGTCGTCCGCAAGCTTCTTGACGATGGTGAACTTGTCGAGGAAGCGGACAAGGACCTTGTCGAACAAGGAGACAAAGTTGTCGTCCAAGCGGCCTCTCACACCCTGGTAGCCTCAAGCATGACATGGAGACGTTCCTCGGTGCCGAGCCACAAGCCAGCGTCATGGACCATCTGGCACAGCCGGCTGATGCTCGCGCTCATCGCCTCCATGGGTATAGCTTCTAGTCAACTGATCTTGCGATTGGAGTGATCACTCTTGCCCTTGGTTAGGGTGCGTAGGTGCATAGGATTTCATAGATTGGACTGGCGGGGAGCCTTTATATGAGAAGTGTAGACTGCGCTAAATTCACGTGTGTTTTGGCCATCTACTGCACCTTCCTTTGGCTATATGACTGGCGGGCCAGCCACCTGTTGGGCCCACGTGTCATACAACCAAAGGCAGGTGCAGTAAGTCAATGAAGCTGCGTACCCCTTCGTGCCGGTGCAGTATAGTCATCTCACCGGGCCTCTAGTTGGGGCCAAACAAGAGAACTTTGATGATTACTGGTTTATTGGTCCCCTTTGCATTTTGCGCCAAGTTTTGACCTTTGATTTAAGTAATAAAATGTTAATGCATGTAACAAAAAATGTTGTGTAATCCCAAAACACTTAGACTAGTCACAGTGGGTAGTAACTTAGAGTAGTAACATGCGTATATTACTACTCTATGTTACTACCTCCAGTGGTAGCAACATATGTGTTGTGTCATGCATCACTTCATTTATTAGGTTATAGACTCATCTTTTGTTAATATGTGTGATGTTACAGTAACTAGCTATGTTACCACATGCCTCTCTTTCTTCATTAATTACATGCCACATCATCTATTTTGCCTAGATAAGTGTGATGTTACCACCTATGTTACTCTCACTGTGGGTAGTCTTAGGCACAGTACATTAACTCCCTCCTCATTTCTTATTTCATGACATATCAACCATTCAGAGATGTGGGCCGTGCATGCTTTCAATGACTTGAGACTACCAAACATGACATGCAGTGGTTAGTTCATTGCATGTAATCCGATTAATTAGCAAAAAGACAGTAACTTCTCTCGCCGATAGGAATAAAACAATACACCATGGATTTATTTATAGAGGGAGTAGTACATTTTTTGTGACATGGATTACTAGATATTGCTAGTCAAATACTAAATCCAGATGGACGTGGTAGTACTACTAAATCCAGACAGTGGTGCTAGTACTAGTAGTAGTACTACCAATGTACTAGTAGCACTGTACTACCCGTTGGTCAAATTAATACGTGTTGCTCCTCATAGTGAAGTGACAAGACCCTGCGCTGGAGATGACACCTGAGTATAGGCGCCATGTTCAACATACCATAGTCAGCCTCACCGTCTGCAGTCACTATCATCATGGCTGTAGAGCTAGCCTGCTTACAGCTTAGCCATGTGTAACGCCCCAAATATAACTTTCCCTATTTGTACTCCAACTCTTGCCGTTTCCGGCATTAAGTTATATTTATTTCTCGGGTTCGGGTCTTTGTCTCCATGTGTTGTTTTCGTTTTCATGCATCTCATATCATGTCATCACGTGCATTGCATTTGCATACATGTTCATCTCATGCATTCGAGCTTTTTCCCCGTTGTCCGTTTCGCATTCCGGCGCTTCGTTCTCCTCCGGTGGCCATTTCTAGCTTTCTTTCGTGTGTGGGGATTAAACATTTCCAGATTGGACCGAGACTTGTCATGCGGCCTTGGTTTACTACCGGTAGACCGCCTGTCAAGTTTCGTTCCATTTGGGCTTCGTTTGATACTCCAACGGTTAACCGAGGGACCAAAAAGGCCTCGTGTGTGTTGCAGCCCAACACCCCTCCATTTTGGCCCAAAACCCACCAAACTCTGCTCCATGTCCTAGAGCGTTCAATCACGATCGTGTGGTCGAAAACCGCACCTCATTTGGACTCTCCTAGCTCCACTTATGCCTATATATACTCCCTCCATTTTTCGGATCTCGTCTTCCCCGTCCAAACCCTACCCTGAAAAAAAAACAGATCCGCGCCGACGGACATGTTCGGGGCCTAGCCGGACACGTCCGCCGCCGCCCCTTGTCCACTCCGTGCCCGCCACGTGGCGCCAGCCGACCGCCGCCGCCGCCGGCCCGCGGAGGCCCGCGCCCGGCCCCCGACGCCGCACTCCCGGGCCAGAGGAGCGCCGCCGCCGCCTCCCTTGTTCCCCGACTCCGGGGCACCGCGCCGCCGCCCGCCCGAGCTCCTTCGCCGGCCGCCACCGCCCGCCGCGGCCTCGCCCCGCCGCCCGGCCTCGCCGCCGCCGCCCGGCCTCGCCGCGCCTCGGATCCGGCCTCACCCCGCCGTCCGGCCTCCTCCTCTCCAAGCTCCGGCGAGCCCCGACGAACCCCGGCCGGCCATCTTCGTCGCTCGCGCCCGATGAACAGTGTCGCTACAGTGCTTGAACAGTGATTCCAGATCTAGATCCGGTTGACTTTCTCCTCCCGAAACCCTAATTTCCGAGCAATCTTTGACTGATCATATCTTTGCATCCGTAGCTCCGTTTTGGACATATGATATATCAAAATCTTCGCCTCGATGAGTACATCATTTCATTCCATTGCATCATTTGCATTTGAGTTCATCTGGATGCCCAAAATGCTGCTAGAAGGAGGCTTCATGAGTTAAATTGTAGATCCGTTAGTTCATCATAGACTTTTGTCATTTTTGCCATGATTATTGTGTGCATGATATGCGTGTGAGTCTTTGGGATGAATTGTTAAGCATTTTGTCTTTCTTTCCAGAGGTGCCAACCATGCATTTTTAGGATGTGTGTGGTGACTTGTGCAAGCTTGCAAAGAGAGGCACCTGAGAATTCTGTTTTCAGAGACTTAGTGATTTTCACACTCTGGGATATTTTAGTTCATGATGCCATGTGTTCAGCTTGTTTCCTAGTGATCCGTGCCTCTTTTGAGGATGATCAGTAAGGCAGTTTTGATATTCATGTTATGCTTTATCCATCCATGTCTTTACTTTCTATGTCGGAGTGCTCTAGCTTGAGTCAATCGAGCTCTACTTTTGCTTCGTGGTAAATCTGGGCAGATCGTCAACTTGTTTGCGATTTTGC
Source organism: Triticum monococcum (assembly GCA_034509565.1). Taxonomy (NCBI): domain Eukaryota; kingdom Viridiplantae; phylum Streptophyta; class Magnoliopsida; order Poales; family Poaceae; genus Triticum; species Triticum monococcum. Next base: position 353,957,438 of record CM067845.1, on the reverse strand, counting down.
CGATGCTATTGTTAGTGATCCGTAAATGCTATGCCATTGTTCTTGCCATGTCTAGCTAGAATTTTGTGCCTTCTTAATGGATATATGCTTGCCTTTCCATGACTTGCACCGTAGTGAGTGCATCGAGCTCGTTTACATGCCTTCGTGAGTTATAATTTCAGCATGTCTCAGTTTTCACAGTCTGAAAACTGATTGTGTTTCATCTATGTTCGTGTGCTCGTTAGAGTATTTTGTGAACCCTTTTGGCCCCAGGTCACTTTGGGTGTTTTGTTAAGATTGTTGGGTAGCTCCATGCCATATTCTTACTTGTCATAATCAGGTTGTGTATCATATTGTTTTGCTGCTCCGAAGAGAGCATCGTGGTCTGAAATTTCAGACTAGTGTTAATTTCACTAAGTCTGAAATCTGTTTTGCTTATTCGTTTTGGCCATGCTTGTTTGAACCTCATAATGGATGAATTGGCCGTGGCTCAGTGCTAGTGTTTTGATAAGCATCTTGTGTACATCCCTGCCATGTTTTTTGTTGTCATGTTTGGTGGCTGTAGCATGCTCATTTTGTTGCATTAAGTGCCTACTTGCTGTAAATCGCAGACCGGTTCATTTCGTAAAACGCTTGCCATTTCCAAACCGTAGCTCCGATTCCAATAATCTTTATATCGTTTTCAGGTGATTTCATCCCCTCTATCCAGTGGCACACTTGGTTTTCCAAGTTGAGGCCAGGTTCATGCATTTCCTGTCACGTCTTGCATTTTGCATCCCGCATCGCATCCCGCATAGCATACCATAATTGCATCTTATTGCTTGAGTTTGCACGTGGTTGATTGAATCCTTGTTGCTTGTTTGTGTTGTTGGGTAGAGCCAGGAGACGAGTTCGCTAACGAGGAGCCCGTTGAGTTTGCTTTTGAGGATCCAGTCAACTCTGACAACTGTGCTCTTTGCTATGCTAGTTTGCTCGCTCTTTTGCTATGCCAATGCTATGATGCCTACCACTTGCTTGTCAGCCTCCCAATTGCCATGATTGAGCCTCTAACCCACCATTGTCCTAGCAAACCGTTGATTGGCTATGTTACCGCTTTTCTCAGCCCCCTTCTTATAGCGTTGTTAGTTGCAGGTGAAGGTTGGAGCCGTTCCTTGTTGGAACATTTATTTACTTGTTGGGATATCATTATATTGCTATGTTATCTTAATGCATATATATACTTGGCAAAGGGTGGAAGGCTCGGCCTCTCGCCTAGTGTTTTGTTCCACTCTTGCCGCCCTAGTTTCCGTCATATCGGTGTTATGTTCCCGGATTGTTGCGTCCCTTACGCGGTTGGGCTATAATGGGAACCCCTTGATAGTTCGTCTTGATTAAAGCTTTTCCAGCAATGCCCAACATTGGTTTTACCAGTTGCCACCTAGCCTCTTTTCCCTTGGATTTCCGGAGCCCGAGGGTCATCTTATTTTAACCCCCCCCCCGGGCCAGCGCTCCTCTGAGTGTTGGTCCAAACAGAGCCACTTGCAGCGCCACCTCGGGGCAACTCGAGGGTTGGTTTTAGTTGTACGTAGTGTTCATCTGAGTGTGCCCTGAGAAAGAGATATGTGCAGCTCCTATCGGGATTTGTCGGCACATTCGGGCGGTGTTGCTAGACTTGTTTTGACCTATCGAATCATCTTGTTGTACCGAGATACCGAGTCTGATCGGTGTGTCTTGGGTGGAGGTCTATTCCTTCGTTGACCGTGAGAGCTTGTTAAGGGCTAAGTTGGGACCCCCCTGCAGGGATTGATCTTTCGAAAGCCGTGCCCGTGGTTATGGGCAGATGGGAATTTGTTAATGTACGGTTGTAGATAACTTGAACCTTAATTAATTAAAATGAATCAACTGAGTGTGTTGCCGTGATGGCCTCTTCTCGGCGGAGTCCGGGAAGTGGACACGGTGTTGGAGTTATGTTTGCGCAGGTTGCTCTCTAGTTTCCTGCTCGTGCTTTGCCTCCTCTTCTCGCTCTCTTTTGCGAATAAGTTAGCCACCAAATATGCTAGTCGCTTGCTGCAGCTCCACTTATACATTACCCCTTTCCTACCTATTAAGCTTAAATAGTCTTGATCGCGAGGGTGCGAGATTGCTGAGTCCCTGTGGCTCACAGATTACTATTACACCAGATGCAGGGACAGATGATACCGCTCCAGATGGCGCGCTTGAGCTCAAGTGGGAGTACGACGAGGACTCTCAGCGTTACTATGTGTCTTTTCCTGATGATCAGTAGTGGTGCCCAGTCGGGGTTAGATTCAGGGCCTTGTCGCATGTTGGGGTCTTTTCTATTTTGGCGCCGTAGTCGGGCCATGAGTGATTTGTATGATGGATGTTATTTATGTACTTTGATGTGACATGGCGAGTGTAAGCCAACTATGTACCTCCCCTTTATATTATTTATGTACATGGGATGTGTGATGATTTCCTGACTTGCGACCTTGCTTTCAATGCGGTTATGCCTCTAAGTCGTGCCTTGACACGTGGGAGATATAGCCGCATCGAGGGCGTTACAAGTTGGTAATCAGAGCCTTCCCCGACCTTAGGAGCCCCCATTGCTTGATCGTTTTTAGCAGCCGAGTTGTGTCTACAAAAATGTTTTGAGTCCTTTAGGAATTATATATCGGAGAGCTTAGGAATTCTTTTTTACTTCCCAGTCTCCTCATCGCTCTGGTAAGGCATCCTGACGTAGAGTTTTGACTCTTCTCTTCTCATATTTCACTAAAAAAAATTTAGGATCACGCGAGTATCTTGGATTTGTTCCGATGGATTATGATGAGAACACTATCTTGGTGCCTCCTGTCAAGGGTTTAGTGGAAGTGTCCCGGGGAGTTGAGCTCTGAGGTGTTGTCATCATAATTTTATCGTTGCAATTCTGGTATACTTGAGATATGTTCGCGACATCGAAAATCTCTTTTATGTAGTTCGTTGGTGAGATAACCTCGATGCCACCCAGTACTGGGGCGGGAGTTCGGGAGTATCGCCATAAATTGTATAACGGATGCTTTTCGAAGGTTGAGGTAGATGGTTTCTGAAGGTTTCCTGGTTATGTGTTGAAGGATGGATACAACTGGATGTAGGATTTGCTAGTTTGGGTGAGATATTATGCTTCCCCTGTATCCCCAACACCTGATTGCATAACCGGAAAATTTCGGGAGTTTCATAGGTGTGAATTCAAGTAGCTCTTAGGATATCTTTCCGACAGATGTATGATATGAAATTGGGGTTCGACGTCTAGTGGTTCGCCTATTCACGGTCGATTTTACAGTGGTCTCGTTGTGTCTTAAAGAGTCCTTGGCTATGCTGACTCGGGGACGCTTCGTATGTCATGTGCACTGCCTTGTACATGATGGTGCTGTACGATCGAGCCCGTGTAGGTCCCACCACGAAAACTTCGGACGAAATTTCTATCATATGTTTGTTCCGGCTTATTTCGCAAGCCAATCCTTGGTTTTATTTTGAGTTGTGGTATTCGAATTGCTTCGAAGTCATATGTTGATTCCACCCCTTGTTGATTTACCTCTTCTACCTAATTCTACGTGGCTTCGTAATTTAGGGATATGTGACCACTTCAAGAGAAGTGCATTCATTCATTTTTTTCGGATGTGAAGACTTTATGTTGCAATTTTCATTCCATTGGATTCAACTTCAATATTTGTCTATCTATGTGCTAATGGTGGTCAACCTCTTCAGGATGGCTCCTCCAATGCGCACGACTCCGAATCCTGATCCGCCACCACCTCCACCTGCTCCGGAGGCTTGGCAAGCTGTGATGGCCGCAACCAATGCAAATACACAGTTGATCATGCAAATCCTCCAAGAACGCAATCAAGGCAGTCAAGGGAATCAAGGCAACAACCAGAACCATTTTGCTACTCTGAACCAGTTCCTCGCAAATGGTCCAAAGACGTTCAGCAATTGTGTTGAGGCTACCGATGCTGACGATTGGCTAGTGGATCTGGGCAAGCATTTTGAATGCAACAACGTCAGGCCTGAAGATTTCGTCAAGTTTGGTTCTTTCCAGCTCAAAGATCAGGCTGCAGAGTGGTTCCAGCAGTACAAGGATTCCAGAGGTGGACGTTTGATCACTTGGCACGATTTCCGTCAAGATTTCCGAGCTCATCACATCCCTCAGAGTGTGACTGAAAGCAAACGTGAGGAATTCTGCAATCTGAAGCAAGGCTCTTTGTCTGTCTATGACTACAACAAGTTGTTCCAGAAGCTCGCCCGTTTTGCCAAGCAGGATGTTCCTGATGAGAAGAGCATGATCTATCAGTTCAGGGGTAGTCTCCGTGAAGAAATTCAGCTCGCTCTTGTCCTCTTTGAGCCGTTGAGGTACGATGAGTTCTACAACATGGCACTGAAGCAAGAGGCTGCTCAGTTGAGGTGTGATGCTTCCAGGAAGCAAGTCAGAGACACTACGCCTTCTTCCTCTACTCAAGTGGCCAAGCAGCAGAAGTATTGGCTTCCTCCTCCTCCATTCCGTCAGCCGTATCAGCAGAAGAGCAAAGGTGGCAGTGGTTCTTCCCACCCACCCAACCCAGTCTTTCAGAACAAGAGTTCGTCTCAAGCTCCAAGATCAAGTGCTCCGTACCACCGTCCGCTTTCAGAGGTCACGTGCAACAAGTGCCAACAGAAGGGTCACTACGCCAACAAGTGTTTCAACCAGAGGCGTCTTCCTCCTCCTCCTGTCAGATCGGCAAGTACAGCAGTGGTCAAGCATAACCCCAAGTCCGCCAAGGTCAACTTGCTGAATGCATCTCAGGCAGAGGACTCGCCAGATGTGATCATGGGTAACCTCCCTGTTAACGATGTTCCCGCTAAAGTACTTTTTGATACTGGTGCATCGCTTTCTTTTATTTCAACTCCATTTGTGGCCAAGCATGATTTTGTGACCGAAAGGATTCTCGTTCCGGTGAAGATTGTGTCTCCGGGCAAGCAAATGACTTCTAACAATTGCGTCCCGGATGTCTCTATCACATTGGGCGATTACAAATTTATCTCTTCTCCGGTTGTTCTTGGTGATTCCGATATCGATCTTATTCTTGGGATGGACTGGCTCTCTAAACACAAAGCTCAGCTTGATTGTGCAGCCAAGCAGATTCAATTAACTCATTCGTCTGAGGAGGTCATTGTGTTTGCTGCTCGGGATGATACAATCCGGTTGTTTTCTCTCAATGAGAAGGGTGAATTGGATGCTATTTCGCAGATTCCGGTTGTTTGTGAGTATCAAGACGTCTTCCCAGAAGAACTCCCAGGAATGCCTCCGCACCGACCGGTTGAATTTGTTATTGAACTTGAGCCCGGCACGGAACCTATGTGCAAACGTCCCTACAAGATCGGCCCCGAAGAGTTGAAGAAACAACTCGATGTTCAAGAAAGAATGGGTCTCATTCGGCCTAGTACTTCTCTGTGGGGTTGTGGTGTTCTTTTTGTGAAGAAGATGGATGGAACGGACCGACTTTATGTTGATTATCGTCCATTGAACAAGAAGACCATCAAGAACAAATACCCACTTCCCAACATCAATGAGTTGTTCGAACAACTCAAGGGTGCCCAAGTATTCTCCAAGCTTGATCTTCGTATGGGTTATCATCAGATTCGAATCCGTGAGCAAGATATTCCCAAGACGGCTTTCAGGACAAGCTATGGGTCATATGAATACACTGTCATGTCTTTTGGCCTCGCCAACGCTCCTCCGACGTTCTCTCGCATGATGAACTTCATCTTCAACCCCTACACCAATGACTTCGTTTTGGTCTATCTCGATGACATTCTGGTTTTCTCCAAGAACAAGGAAGATCATGCCAAGCACTTGCGTTTGGTTCTTGACAAGCTCAGGGAACATCAGTTCTATGCCAAGTTCTCCAAGTGTGAATTTTGGCTCGATGAGGTGCTTTATCTTGGTCATATCATCTCTGCCAAGGGCATTGCCGTGAATCCTGAGAAGGTGTCTGCAATTGTTAATTGGGAACATCCTCAGAATGTGAAGCAACTCCGTAGGTTCCTCGGTCTCGCAAGCTACTACCGAAGATTCGTTGAAAACTTTTCTAAGATCGTGAAGCCTCTCTCAAATCTTCTTCAGAAGCACGTCAAGTACGTTTGGTCTCCGGAGTGTGATATTGCTTTCAACACTTTGAAAGAGAAGTTGATCACTGCTCTAGTTCTGACTCCGCCTAATGAAACCAAGCCGTACGAGGTCTTTTGTCATGCCTCTCTCCAAGGTCTCGGTGTTGTACTGATGCAAGAGAAGAAAGTTGTTGCTTATACCTCTCGCCAGTTGAAGCCTAATGAGAAGAACTACCCCACTCATGATCTCGAGTTGGCGGCAGTTGTGCATGCTTTGTTGACTTGGAGGCATCTTCTATTGGGAAGGAAAGTGGATATTTTCACTGATCACAAGAGTCTCAAGTACATCTTCACCCAGCCTAATCTCAACCTTAGGCAAACTCGATGGGTCGAAATGATTCAAGAGTACAATCCGAGTATCGAGTATACTCCAGGCAAGGCCAATGTGATTGCTGACGCTTTGAGCAGAAAAGCATATTGCAACAGTCTGATTCTGAAGCCTTATCAACCCGAGCTTTGTGAAGCTTTCCGCAAACTTAATCTGCAAATTGTTCCTCAAGGTTTCCTCGCCAACCTTCAAGTTTCTCCTACCTTGGAAGACCAGATTCGCCAAGCCCAGCTTCTTAATGCTATGGTGAAAAAGGTGAAGATTGGGATTGCCAAGAGTCAGTCCAAGTGCAGGTGCTACCGCCTTGATGACAAGGACACTCTCTTCTTCGAGGATCGAATTGTGGTACCCAAAGGTGACCTCTGTAAAGTGATCATGAATGAGGCTCACAATTCTCTCCTCTCCATCCACCCTGGGAGCACAAAGATGTATCAGGATCTGAAGCAAACTTATTGGTGGACTCGAATGAAGTGCGAGATTGCTCAATTCGTGAATGAATGTGATGTCTGCAGAAGAGTGAAGGTAGAATACCAAAGGCCAGCAGGTCTCCTCCAACCTCTTGCCATTCCAGAATGGAAGTTTGACCACATTGAAATGGACTTCGTGACTGGGTTTCCAAAGTCTAAGCATGGCAATGATGCTATATTCGTTGTCATCGACAAGCTCACCAAAGTGGCTCACTTTCTGCCTATCAAAGAGTCAATCACTGCAGCTCAATTGGCGGAACTCTATACCTCTCGAATTGTCTCTCTGCACGGTATTCCTCAAGTGATATCTTCAGACCGTGGCAGCATCTTAACCTCCAAGTTTTGGGATTCTTTTCAGAAGGCCATGGGCACCAACATCCGCTTCAGCACTGCTTTCCATCCTCAAACAAGCGGTCAAGTCGAGCGTGTCAACCAGATTCTTGAAGATATGCTCAGGGCTTGTGTTATCTCCTTCGGCATAAAGTGGGAGGATTGTCTTCCTTATGCTGAATTCTCATACAACAACATTTTTCAAGCAAGTTCGGGCAAGGCCCCATTTGAAATTCTGTATGGTAGGAAGTGCCGTACACCTCTCAACTGGTCTGAAACCGGTGAACGTCAGCTGCTGGGTAATGATCTAATCACAGAGGCAGAAGAAATGTGCAAGGTCATTCGTGATAACCTCAAAGCAGCCCAATCCCGCCAGAAGAGCTACTATGATAGTAAGCACCGTGATTTGGCTTTCAAGATCGGAGATCATGTTTACCTCTGCGTCTCTCCTATGAAAGGGACTCGTCGATTCAGTATCAAAGGGAAGCTTGCCCCCAGATACGTCGGACCTTTCAAGATTGTCAGCAAGAGAGGCGACCTCGCCTATCAACTCGAGCTTGCTTCAAACTTTGCAAATGTTCATGATGTGTTCCATGTCTCCCAACTCCGAAAGTGCTTCAAGACGCCTGAGCGCACCGTCAACTTCGAGGACATTGAGCTCCAAGAAGATCTCTCCTACCGTGAGCACCCAGTTGCAATCCTTGAAGAGACTGAACGCAGGACTCGCAACAAGTCAATCAAATTTCTCAAAGTCAAGTGGTCACACCATTCCGACCGTGAAGCTACCTGGGAACGCGAGGATCACCTCCGTTCTGAGTACCCGGAGTTCTTTCAGTCCTAGATCTCGGGACGAGATCTTTTCGTAGTGGTGGAGTGTTGTAACGCCCCAGATATAACTTTCCCTATTTGTACTCCAACTCTTGCCGTTTCTGGCATTAAGTTATATTTATTTCTCTGGTTCGGGTCTTTGTCTCCGTTTGTTGTTTTCGTTTTCATGCACCTCATATCATGTCATCACGTGCATTGCATTTGCATACATGTTCATCTCATGCATTCGAGCTTTTTCCCCGTTGTCCGTTTCGCATTCCGGCACTTCGTTCTCCTCCGGTGGCCATTTCTAGCTTTCTTTCGTGTGTGGGGATTAAACATTTCCAGATTGGACCGAGACTTGTCATGCGGCCTTGGTTTACTACCGGTAGACCGCCTGTCAAGTTTCGTTCCATTTGGGCTTCGTTTGATACTCCAACGGTTAACCGAGGGACCGAAAAGGCCTCGTGTGTGTTGCAGCCCAACACCCCTTCATTTTGGCCCAAAACCCATCAAACTCTGCTCCATGTCCTAGAGCGTTCGATCACGATTGCGTGGCCGAAAACCGCACCTCATTTGGACTCTCCTAGCTCCACTTATGCCTATATATACCCCCTCCATTTTTCGGATCTCGTCTTCCCCGTCCAAACCCTACCCTGAAAAAAACAGATCCGCGCCAACGGACATGTCCGGGGCCTAGCCGGACACGTCCGCCGCCGCCCCTCGTCCACTCCGCGCCCGCCATGTGGCGCCAGCCGACCGCCGCCGGCCCGCGGAGGCCCGCGCCCGGCCCCCGACGCCGCACTCCCGGGCCGGAGGAGCGCCGCCGCCGCCTCCCTTCTTCCCCGACTCCGGGGCACCGCGCCGCTGCCCGCCCGAGCTCCTTCGCTGGCCGCCACCGCCCGCCGCGGCCTCGCCCCGCCGCCCGGCCTCGCCGCCGCCGCCCGGCCTCGCCGCGCCTCGGATCCGGCCTCACCCCGCCGTCCGGCCTCCTCCTCTCCAAGCTCCGGCGAGCACGACGAACCCCGGCCGGCCATCTTCGTCGCGCGCGCCCGATGAACAGTGTCGCTACAGTGCTTGAACAGTGATTCCAGATCTAGATGCGGTTGACTTTCTCCTCCCGAAACCCTAATTTCCGAGCAATCTTTGACTGATCATATCTTTGCATCCGTAGCTCCGTTTTGGACATATGATATATCAAAATCTTCGCCTCGACGAGTACATCATTTCATTCCATTGCATCATTTGCATTTGAGTTCATCTTGATGCCAAAAATACTGCTAGAAGGAGGCTTCGTGAGTTAAATTGCAGATCCGTTAGTTTATCAGACTTTGATTATTTTTGCCATGATTATTGTGTGCATGATATGCCTGTGAGTCTTTGGGATGAATTGTTAAGCATTTTGTCTTTCTTTCCAGAGGTGCCAACCATGCATTTTTAGGATGTGTGTGGTGACTTGTGCAAGCTTGCAAAGAGAGGCACCTGAGAATTCTGTTTTCAGGGACTTAGTGATTTTCACTAAGTCTGGGATATTTTAGTTCATGATGCCATGTGTTCAGCTTGTTTCCTAGTGATCCGTGCCTCTTTTGAGGATGATAAGTAAGGGAGTTTTGATATTCATGTTATGCTCTATCCATCCATGTCTTTACTTTCTATGTCGGAGTGCTCTAGCTTGAGCCAATCGAGCTCTACTTTTGCTTCGTGGTAAATCTGGGCAGATCGTCAACTTGTTTGCGATTTTGCCGATGCTATTGTTAGTGATCTGTGCATGCTATGCCATTGTTCTTGCCATGTCTAGCTATCACTTTGTGCCTTCTTAATGGATATATGCTTGCCTTGCCATGACTTGCATCGTAGTGAGTGCATCGAGCTCGTTTACATGCCTTCGTGAGTTATAATTTCAGCATGTCTCAGTTTTCACAAAGTCTGAAAACTGATTGTGTTTCATCTATGTTCGTGTGCTCGTTAGAGTATTTTGTGAACCCTTTTGGCCCCAGGTCACTTTGGGTGTTTTGTTAAGCGTGTTGAGTAGCTCCATGCCATGTTCTTACTTGTCATAATCAGGTTGTGTATCATGTTGTTTTGCTGCTCCGAAGAGAGCATCGTGGTCTGAAATTTCAGACTAGTGTTAATTTCACCAAGTCTGAAATCTGTTTTGCTTATTCGTTTTTGCCATGCTTGTTTGAACCTCATAATGCATGAATTGGCCGTGGCTCAGTGCTAGTGTTTTGATCTTGTGTACATCCCTGCCATGTATTTTGTTGTCATGTTTGGTGGTTGTAGCATGTTCATTTCGTTGCATTTAGGTGCCTACTTGCTGTAAATCGCAGACCGGTTCATTTCGTAAAACGCTTGCCATTTCCAAACCGTAGCTCCGATTCCAATGATCTTTATATCGTTTTCATGTGATTTCATCCCCTCTATCCAGTGGCACACTTGGTTTTCCAAGTTGAGGCCAGTTTCATGCATTTCCTGTCACGTCTTGCATTTTGCATCCCGCATAGCATCCCGCATAGCATACCATCATTGCATCTTATTGCTTGAGTTTGCACGTGGTTGATTGAATCCTTGTTGCTTGTTTGTGTTGTTGGGTAGAGCCGGGAGACGAGTTCGCTAACGAGGAGCCCGTTGAGTTTGCTTTTGAAGATCCAGTCAACTCTAACAACTGTGCAGGCAAGATGATCATACCCTCGAAATCACTACTATCTTTGCTATGCTAGTTTGCTCGCTCTTTTGCTATGCCAATGCTATGATGCCTACCACTTGCTTGTCAGCCTCCCAATTGCCATGATTGAGCCTCTAACCCACCATTGTCCTAGCAAATTGTTGATTGGCTATGTTACCGCTTTGCTCAGCCCCCTTCTTATAGTGTTGTTAGTTGCAGGTGAAGGTTGGAGCCGTTCCTTGTTGGAACATTTATTTACTTGTTGGGATATCATTATATTGCTATGTTATCTTAATGCATCTATATACTTGGTAAAGGGTGGAAGGCTCGGCCTCTCGCCTAGTGTTTTGTTCCACTCTTGCCGCCCTAGTTTCCGTCATATCGGTGTTATGTTCCCGGATTGTTGCGTCCCTTACGCGGTTGGGCTATAATGGGAACCCCTTGATAGTTCGTCTTGATTAAAGCTTTTCCAGCAATGCCCAACATTGGTTTTACCAGTTGCCACCTAGCCTCTTTTCCCTTGGGTTTCCGGAGCCCGAGGGTCATCTTATTTTAACCTCCCCGGGCCAGTGCTCCTCTGAGTGTTGGTCCAAACAGAGCCACTTGCAGCGCCACCTCGGGGCAACTCGAGGGTTGGTTTTAGTTGTACGTAGTGTTCATCTGAGTGTGCCCTGAGAAAGAGATATGTGCAGCTCCTATCGGGATTTGTCGGCACATTCGGGCGGTGTTGCTGGACTTGTTTTGACCTGTCGAATCATCTTGTTGTACCGAGATACCGAGTCTGATGGGTGTGTCTTGGGTGGAGGTCTATTCCTTCGTTGACCGTGAGAGCTTGTTAAGGGCTAAGTTGGGACCCCCTGCAGGGATTGATCTTTCGAAAGCCGTGCCCGCGGTTATGGGCAGATGGGAATTTGTTAATGTCCGGTTGTAGATAACTTGAACCTTAATTAATTAAAATGAATGAACTGAGTGTGTTGCCATGATGGCATCTTCTCGGCGGAGTCCGGGAAGTGGACACGGTGTTGGAGTTATGTTTGCGCAGGTTGCTCTCTAGTTTCCCGCTCGTGCTTTGCCTCCTCTTCTCGCTCTCTTTTGTGAATAAGTTAGCCACCATATATGCTAGTCGCTTGCTGCAGCTCCACTTATACATTACCCTTTCCTACCTATTAAGCTTAAATAGTCTTGATCGCGAGGGTGCGAGATTGCTGAGTCCCTGTGGCTCACAGATTACTATTACACCAGATGCAGGGACAGATGATACCGCTCCAGATGGCGCGCTTGAGCTCAAGTGGGAGTACGACGAGGACTCTCAGCGTTACTATGTGTCTTTTCCTGATGATCAGTAGTGGTGCCCAGTCGGGGTTAGATTCAGGGCCTTGTCGCATGTTGGGGTCTTTTCTATTTTGGCGCCGTAGTCGGGCCATGAGTGATTTGTATGATGGATGTTATTTATGTACTTTGATGTGACGTGGCGAGTGTAAGCCAACTATGTACCTCCCCTTTATATTATTTATGTACATGGGATGTGTGATGATTTCCTGACTTGCGACCTTGCTTTCAATGCGGTTATGCCTCTAAGTCGTGCCTCGACACGTGGGAGATATAGCCGCATCGAGGGCGTTACACCATGTTCGACATAATTTCCCGTGTGTAGATGCCCATGCATTGCACGGAACACCAAGATTGGGGGTGGACGGCGCCGGCAGAGGCCATCATGCTAGATTTCTCCATGACCTTCTAGATGTGGTTGGGAGGATAAGCCTGATTGTGAGAGACAAGGAGTTGTTTGTAAATAGGGAACAAGTGCGGGCATCTTTTTGCAAAACTGGAGAAGTTTGTTTTGTATGCGTCAGATCTAGATCCGACGGCTATTGGTGAAAGATGGCAAGCACAACATCATCACCAACTCAGGACCTCATTGATTCGCAGGATTTTGAAAACGCAGGAATAGGACACGGCAATGTTTCAAGTTTCAAACTTATATTACAAATGTTTGGAGTAATGCTGCACCTACGAAGAGGGAATTACTAGGAAGTTTACATAAGAACTTTCGTTACTTTAGGTGGATGTAGCATTATCGTACAAACTAAAATCCACCGCCCTAACAAGTCACTAATGGGCAAATAAATTTTTGAGTCTCTGGCCACTTGATGTTTCAAAAACAAATTCAGCTTCTGCGGAGACTTTGTCATTTAGGCTTAGACGCTTGCGGTGATCAGCACACCATTCATTGTTGCGCTAGAGAACGCCAAACCTCATTACCTTGAGCACACTTGCCTCCAGAACAAAGAACCTGGCCAATTTAATCTCAGATGTGCTACCTCAGTAGTCGATCAAATCAATTTCTATAAGATGGAGATCAAGGCATTCGATGAGATTGTTATAGTGCAGCACATTTTTCACTTTTGGTTCTTTTTTTATCTTCAAAAGAAGAGAACATATTAGAGCAGCTGGCTGTATAAGATTGTTGTGTCATCATGAGGTACCAATATCATTCGCTCATACGATAGGGTTGGCTGGCTAGTGATATTCTCTCTCTCTCTCTCTTTCTCTCTCTCTCTCTCTCTCTCTCTCTCTCTCTTTCTCTTTCCTCTTATTTACCTAGGAGCACGTGAAGAGCTTGGGCATTTGTTGCCTTCCACTATGTGGCCGATGTCATATTTCTCAAAAGTATGCCACATAATATGCATCGATGTCAAATCAAAAGATTTTGGCACCTCTCTCCTGATAGAGAGTTGGCACCGCTGTGCACACAGACCCACATGTATAAACAAATCAATCAAACCAATGACACCAGCCTCTCACTCTCCCAAACAAGTGTTTTTTTATTGCCTCAGTCCTCTCTCTCTCCCATGCAAGTGTTTTTTCATTGCGTGAGTTAATTTGGCACCGAAGCAAAGTAGGTGATCCAGATTGGGGCACCAGGTGAGCAATGGAGGGGCATCGATGCCAAATGCATCACAAGTGAATTTGGCATGTGTTTTGGCCTACATAGTGGAGGGCTGTTATAGCCCACTTTTGTACTACCTCGTATTTAGTGTAAAATTTTGACCATAGATTTACCTAAGAAAATGCCAATGCATGTCACAAAAAATTATACCATTTGAAATTTGTTCAAATACGAATCCAACGATATAATTTTTAGTGACATGCATTAACATTTTGTCAGTTAAATCTATGGTCAAAATTTGATACTCTACTACAAAATAGGAAGAGTAAACCAGGACGGAGATAGTACTTGATAGGAAGAGTAAACCAGCATAGAGTTACTAGTCTAAGTTACTTTCCACTATGACTAGCCTAGGCTACTATAGTAGTACAACAACAAAAAACATGCAGGTGATCACGTGAGAAAAAAATACTAAAAACATTTCATTCGGTGCAGTGCGTAGATGCAATTTTGAACACTACACTTGTCATCGTAATTTGGGAAAATTACGAAAAAAATTGAGCTATGTTGTGATTACCGTTTACTAATAGGAAAGAAGTTTCACCTTGATGAGTAGCTTCTCCGTGCTCGGAAAGCATGTAAGGAGTCCATCAACTTGATCCAGATTGAGGCCGATAGATTTTATTGCCAAGATCTTCACTGTGTGCATAGACTGGGTCAAGCTTGTGGGAATCATTTTCTGGAAGATGGTCGTAAATACATCAAGAAGAAATTTTAAAATGTGAATTTCAAGAAGACGGAGAAGAAGATGAGTGCTGTATCTGAACGATTACGGATCCAATAAAGAGTTCAGAGAATTTGGCAGACGAGTACACCAACATTGTCAATTTCGGCGCGTCAATGACCCATATTTTTGTTGGACCTTCTAGATCAGATACAAGCAATCTCTCAAGGAAAGGCGCATTCTCAATGACCATAATGTGCAACAGCTGGAGTGATCTCTTCCCAATTGATGTCTTGTTGCGGGGCCAGCAAGACACAAAAATCCATCGGAGATTCGTCGAGGCAATGTGGAGGCTAATGAACCCGTGGATCTGCTCAAGACGAAGGTACTCGAGCGTAGTACAACTACAAAGCAGGTGCTCCATAGCCTGCTTCGAGATGCCAACGTCGAAGAGGTCGAGTTGCTTGAGTTGAGGGAGAAGAAGGGTGGGCGCGGCATTAATTTTGGGAAGATAGCAGGAGCTGAAGCTGGCGCAGCGCAGCATTGGCGTGAGGCGGAGCGTGGACGGCGGCAGAGAGCGGCATCATCCAGCTTCAAAGTTGAGCTCCTCAAGCTGATCTAGGGCGGGGGATAAGAACCACTCGTCGAACTTGGCTTGGACCTTGCAGTTGGTACTGAACATGCGGATGTCAAGGCGTCTGGCAGGCCCAGGGTGTGATGAAAGGATCTTGGAGACTGCGGCCATGCGTTTGCAATCCCCGTCGCAGAGGGAGCTGTCGCCGGTGAGGTTGAGGGGGATGCGGCGCCAGAGGGGGCGCCACTGCCGGGAGAGCAGGGCAGTCCGCATTGCAGATTTGGTGGGAGGAAGGACGATGATGACGAGCAGCATGTCGACGGGGAGGCTGCAGATGAAGTCCAGGATTGCCGGATGCGGTTTTGGCTCGAGCCGCCTCCGCTTGTTGGCTGCCTCGCCGTCCATCTCAACCGGCGGCGACGCCGGTGTACACGTGTGCTGGTCTATGTTGTGTGCTGGCCTGCTGGGTGTGCACGAGTGCATCCTTCTGTGTATGCCGCCGCGCAGTGGTGAATTGTGCGCGAGTGCGTCCTTCACATGGAAGAAGTGTGTCCTCAATGTGCCCTCAATTTACTAGCGGGTCTGATGGGCCTCTCGTTTACTTATTTTCACCCACTGCCACATGGGCCAGCACACGAAGATAGAGAACACGAGCTGACAAGGCAGCATGTGGACTGGTTGACCGGTCAATTAAATAATATACAGAGCTATATGCTGACACGGTGAGCGTATAATCCGTCATTATAAAGAGTTCGAGTGAGAGGGGAGGCCCGTGAGAGATACTCCCTCCGTTCCAAAATATATTACTCAACTTTGTAGTAACTTTATACTAAAGCTGAGTCATCTATTTTGGAACAGACGGAGTTGTAGAGAGAGAGAGAGAAAGAGCTACTCCCCCCGTTCGATAATGTAGTGCCAACATTTTTTTAAAGTAAAACTTTTGAAACTTTGACCAAGTTTATAATGAAATTACTTATATCTACAATACCAAAGATAAATGATAGTATGAAGTAAGTACATGTTGTGATGAATCTAATGATCATTCTAGATGTAAATGTTTTTCTCCACATATACCTGTTCAAACTTTTTTGAGGTTTGACTTTGCAAAACATCCATATGCTTATGGACGTGAGAGAGTCCTAACTAGAGAGAGAGAGAGAGAGAGTGTGTGTGTGAAATAGAAAGAGTGAGTGAAAAAAGTGTGTGTGCGTGTGTGAAAGAGACATGGACAACACACGATAAAAGTAGAGAAAAGGCGTGTGTGTCTTATGCAAACATATCACACATGCATCTTCGATAATGGTATCAAGGTGAGGAGATTTTAACACCCACAATGCGGCTATATCTCCCACTGTCAGGGCACGACTTAGAGGCATAGCCGCATGGTAGGTTTGTCGCAAGAGGGGTAATCTTCACACAATCCCATGTATTGAATAAGAAATGGATAAAGAGTTGGCTTACAATTGCCACTTCACACATATAACAAATTAAACATACATCATTTAGAATACAATCAAGGTCCGACTATAGAACCAAAATAAAAGAAGACAACCTCAAATGCTAGATCCCCGATCGTCCCAACTGGCTCCACTACTGATCAACCGGAAAATACACAAAACAACGATCAAGATCTTCATCGAGCTACCACTTGAGCTCGGTTGCGTCACCTGCACTGGTATCATCGGCACCTGCAACTGTTTGGAAGTATGTGTGAGCCACGAGGACTCAACAATCTCACACCCGCGAGATCAAGACTATTTAGGCTTATGGGTAGGGGAAGGTAGTGAGGTGGAGCTGCAACAAGCACTAAGCAAATATGATGGCTAACTTACACAAATAAGAGCGAGAAGAGAAGCAACGCAATGGTCGTGAACTAGAAGTGATCCTGAAACTACTTATGTTCAAGCATAACACAAGAACCGTGGTCACTTCCTGGACTCCGCCGAGAAGAGACCATCACGGCTACACACGCGGTAGATGCATTTTAATTAAGTTAAATGTCAAGTTCTCTACAACCGGATAATAACAAATTCCCATCTGCCACATAACCGCGGGCACGGCTCTCGAAATTTTCTACCCTGCAGGGGTGTCCCAACTTAGCCCATCACAAGCTCTCACGGTCAACGAAGGATATTCCTTCTCCCGGGAAGACCCGATCAGTCTCGGAATCCCGGTTACAAGACATTTCGACAATGGTAAAACAAGACCAACAAGACCGCTCGAATGTGCCGACAAATCCCGATAGGAGCTGCACATATCTCGTTCTGAGGGCACACCGGATTGTCCAAGCTTCCGGTAGGAAAGCCCAGAGTTGCCCCTGGTGGCCACCGGCGGCTGACAGGTTGGACCAACACTCATAGGAGCACTGGCCCGGGGGGTTAAAATAAAGATGACCCTCGGGAGCGCGACTCCCAAGGGAAAAAGGCTTAGGTGGAAAATGTTAAAACCAAGGTTGGGCCTTGCCGGAGGAGTTTTATTCAAAGAGAACTGTCAAGGGGTTCCCATAACACCCAACCGCGTAAGGAACACAAAATCAAGGAACATAACACCGGTATGATGTGTAAGTGCATCTAGTGGCCCTTAGTGATTTTGGTGTATTGAAGACTTATAGGTTAAGGGACTAATGTGTTTATGAGTGTACACAGGTCTATAAGTCTATGAGGAGTTTGATATTTACAGAGAAAGTCGACCCCTAAAAATGAAGTTCTTCGTCTGAAGACTTTCTGAAGACTTTGAAAGTGAAGAAAATGGTGTGACCTTGAAGACTTGGTATTCATTCGAGGAACATAAAGCGTGAAGACTTTTGTTTTCATAGTTCCATTTTCTCTTTCTTGAGTCATAGGAAACACCATACTGTTAAAGGGGGTCAAGGAAATACTAAGGAAAAATTTCCATGTGATGCTCAACTCAAAATCCTACACCTACCAATCCCTTTGAGTGAAGCCATTGGAAATCTCATACAGTCCAGTCATATTCTTCAGTGATAGAGACGAAGTTCTTCTGGTCTCTGAGGAATTTGTTCTGACTAAGGAGTTAGGAATTCGCCAGTGCGGATTTCCTACACAGTGAGGAAGATGATAGCCCTGAGGATTTTGCTACTCAAAATTCCGACCATTGCTGTGCTATGCGCCAGCTGTCCCAAAATATCTATCCACCTAACGGTCATATCATTGAAGGGCATTTATGTCTTATCATGTCGGGCTGCTCCCTAGAGTATAAATAGCCGCCCTCTACAACCACTAGCTGGTTGGCTGCTCCGAGAGAAACTGACACTTGTCATTTGAGAGCAACCCATCCTCCAAGGACTTTGAGCGAAAATCATCAAGTGAAGAAAAACCAAAAACCCAAACACCTACAAACCCCAAGTGATTGAGCATCAGTGAAGAGATAGATCCTGCATGGATCCGACACTTGTTACCTTTGAAGACTGTGCTTCTTCCAGACGGTTAGGCGTCATGGTCTAGAGCATCCAAGAGGAATTGTGGATCGCTGAGTGACCAAGTTTGTGAAGGTTTGGAAGTCACCTGAAGACTTACCACAAGTGATTGGACGAGGTCTGTGTGACCTTAGTTCAAGGAGAATATGGTGAGGACTGGGTGTCCTGAGCTGCATGTTCAGGACTGGGTGTCTGGGACTGTGTGTCCTCGAGTTTAAATACTCAGCCGCTCCAACTAGACGTACAACTGAGACAGCAATTGGAACTGGTCTACCAAATCATTGTCTTCACCAAGCTTACTGGTTCTATTTCCTCAACTCTTTCATTTCCTCATAACTGTGTTGTGTGCTTGTTCATATCTGTGTTTGAAGACTTTGACTGAAGACTTTCTCAATTTCCTTAGTTCAATTTCTTCAGTCTGTTTGTCTTCATCCTGTGTTATCCTGTGTTTACGCTTCTGTACTCTGTGCCTGTCTTCATTTCATCATGATGACAATGCTTGTATTCTGTTATGTTTACTTTTGAGTACTCATTCCGCTGCTGGTAATTCTTCGCTAAGGAATTTCCTCACCAGCAAATTCCTCAGTGAAGAATTTCATAAAAATCACCTATTCACCACCCCTCTAGTCGATATAATGCACTTTCAATTGGTATCAGAGCAAGGTACTCCCTTGTTCTGTGTGATTTTGGTTTAACCGCCTAGAGTTTTAGTTATGTCGACCGTAGGTATGACGAAAGTGACATGCCCCATCTTTGACGGACACGAGTATCCCAAGTGGAAGGCCATGATGAAGAAACGCCTCATGGCGATGAACATCGAGCTGTGGACTGTCACTGAGATTGGTCTGACCGATCTGTGCATGATGGCAGAAGCTGATGACATTCGCAAGTACACTCTTCTCAACCTCATGGCGAAGGATGTCATCTGCTCCGGTCTGTCACAAAATCAGTTCAGGAATATCATGCATCTCAATCATGTGAAGCTCGTCTGGGACCGTCTCTCTGAGGTCTATGAAGGTCATCGAACCTGTCATTATCCTTGGTTTGAGGACTTCAAGGAATCTCTCAAAGCGATGACATTTGAACCAGAATCATCATCTTCTACATCATGCCTTATGGCAAAAGATGCCGAGGTAACTGAATGCTACCTATCTGAGTCTAGTGATGATGAATCTGGTGATGAATTTGGACCCAGCTATGTCAAACTTGCTTCCCTTGCCACTAAACAACAAAGAGCTTTGGAAAAGGTTTACTACATGCTAAATAAGAGTGATGATATGTTGGGTGAAGAAATGGATCAGTCAAAAGCTTTGGCTGAAAGTCTTCAGAGACTTCATACTAAGTATGACACCCTTCAAGATCAACATAACACTCTTTTATCTGATCATGAGAAGCTTTCTTATGAATTTCTTCAAAGAAAGCAAGATCTTGAGAAGCTAAGAGTGAGTTATGAAGATCTTTAGAAGGAGTGCGATTCATTACTTGCTCAACATATCAGCGCTTCTCAGGAAGAATTTGTTCCTCCATGCTTGAAGTGCATTGAACGTGAATCTGCTAATTCTTCACCTGAATGTTCAAATGCTGCTAATGTTTCAAATTCTTCACATACCTCTGCTATCACTAATTCCTCATCTGAGGACATTGCTAGTATCACTGATGATGCTGGGTTGAAGGAATTGTACACGACAGGCATGTACAAAAGCCTCAAAGGGCATCAGGCTCTTTGTGATGTGCTTAAAAAGAAGATCCTCAACAGGAACCCTAGGAAAGAGGGTATCGCCTTTGAGAGGAAACTCAATGCTGATGGTACATATTGGAAGCCTGAGCAGTACCCCAAAACTACATGGGTTGCTGCAAAGGGACCTCTAGTTGATCCATCTAACTTATCTGGATTTGCATGTGAATCTCCTCATTCTGATGATGAGTCAATTGACTCCAACTATAAACTGTTCAAAAATCAGAATGGTGAAGTATTTGCTAGATATGTTGGCACTAACTGCAGGAACGGCTCCCCTATGAAGAAAATCTGGGTTCCCAAAAGATGCCTTGAAAATCTTCAGGTGAATGTCATCATGACACCGCCTGTGAAGAATAGGAACCCCAGATCAAATTCTTCATATGGACCAAATTCTTCATATGGATTCAAGTCCTCATACGGACCAAATTCCTTATATGGATCAAAGTCCTCATATGAACATCATCGTGCTATCCCGTATGTTTTGCAGGGAAGATCTAAGGATTATGGATATGTGCATTATTCTTCAAATCATTATGTCCATAATTCCTCGAAGAATTTCTCTGCATACTCTTATGGTTACTCTAACCCCTCTTATGTGAAACGAAATGGACTGGCTTCTATGCCATCCTTCTCATATGGAGCTCGCAGAATGATGAACTCTTTGCCACCCCTTCAGATGTGGGTGGTGAAGAAAAAGAACTAATCTCTTCTGCAGGGTCAGGTCTCCAGACGTACGTAATCGTCTGAAGAACTTGCTGGAGACCTGAGTATGCCTGATAGGACGCAGGCTAATCATGAAGAAATGAACTTTCATTTCTCACGTCGTCATATTGCTTTATCAGTTCTTTTACTTGATGAAATTGATCTGATGAATTGATGTCATATTCTTCACTGATGAAGTATATGAGTTTGTAAGCTGCACTAATTCATCTGCAGGATGATCAACCCAAAGCCACTGAGTGGGCCCTCGATAGTGGATGTATAAACCACATGACTGGTGACAAGAATGTATTGATGGATGCTCCATTATCTCCGTCGCATCTGAAGCATATCATCTTTGCTGACAAAGGCAAAAGTCAGGTATTGGGTCTAGGTAAGGTTGCGATTACAAAGGATCGACACATGGACAAAGTCATGCTTGTTGAGTCCTTAGGATACAACCTTATGTCTATCTCAATGCTTTGTGATCTTGATATGGTTGTTGTCTTTGGCAAGTGCCGTTGTGTTGT
This sequence comes from Triticum monococcum, assembly GCA_034509565.1. NCBI lineage: Eukaryota > Viridiplantae > Streptophyta > Magnoliopsida > Poales > Poaceae > Triticum > Triticum monococcum. The sequence goes on along the minus strand of CM067845.1, from coordinate 353,936,115 downwards.
GGTTATGGAAGCTGACAATTCCAAAGTCTTCGAAGGCTTTAGGAGAGGAGACCTGTATATTGTTGATTTCTCTACAGGACCACAACCAGCCGTGTGCTTACTTGCAAAAGCTTCAGAAGGCTGGCTCTGGCATCGACGACTTGGTCATGCAGGCATGAGGAATTTGCACACGCTTGCGAAGAAGAAGCATGTCATTGGCATCGAGAATGTCAAATTCCTCAAGGATCACCTATGCGGAGCCTGTGAAGCTGGGAAGATGACCAAGGCCAAGCATCCAGCAAAGACTATCATGACCACCACTCGCCCATTTGAATTGCTTCACATGGATCTCTTTGGTCCTAATCATTATTCTGCTATTTCAAATGAAGCATCTCAATATGGCTTTGTTATTGTTGATGATTATTCTCGCTACACATGGGTACACCTTGTTACTTACAAACATGAAGTGCAGGAAGTCTTCAAACGATTTTCCTTGAGGGCTTCAACCAACTTTGGTGTGAAGATCAAGCACATCAGAAGTGACAATGCCACTGAGTTCAAGAATTCTGGTCTCGATGACTATCTTGATGAACTTGGTATTACTCATGAGTTATCTGCTCCTTATACTCCTCAGCAGAACGACATCGTGGAGCGCAAGAACAGGACTTTTGCTGAGATGGCTCGCATATGCTTAATGAATACAAAACGCCTTGTCGTTTCTGGACTGAGGCAATTGATACTGCGTGCCACATCATCAACAGAGTATATCTTCACAAAATCTTCAAAAAGACTGCCTATGAACTCCTCACTGATAAGAAACCCAATGTAAGTTATTTCAAAGTCCTCGGTGCTAAATGTTGGATTAGAGATCCTCATCACAACTCAAAATTTGCACCGAAAGCACATGAAGGTTTTATGCTTGGTTACGGAAAGGACTCGCACACCTACAGAGTCTTCAACAACGTTCTTCACAAAGTTGTTGAAACTGTAGATGTGCGGTTCGATGAAACTAATGGCTCGCAAAGAGAGCACCTACCTACTGTGATAGATGAACCAGCACCTGAGGAAACTATCAAGTTCAAGGCTACTGAGGATGTCATTCCTACTGAAGAATCTGCTGCAGAATTCATTCTAGAACATGAAGAACGTCGAGCTAATGCACCTGAAGAAAATGGTGCTGAAGGAAACGCTGATCAAATTATTCAATGACAACTAGCTCATCCTCGCATTGCAAAAGAAGTGCAAGTTGAAAAGATCATCAATGGCATCAAAGCACCAGGTCCTCTCACACGCTCAAAAGCTTCACATTTGTCTAACTTTTGTGGGCACTATGCTTTTGTCTCTGTTACAGAGCCCACTAAGGTAGATGAAGCATTTTTGGAGCCTGAGTGGATTCAGGCCATGCAAGAAGAATTACATCAGTTTGAGCTCAACAATGTTTGGGAACTGGTCAAACGTCCAGATCCTCGCAAGCACAATATCATCGGCACAAAGTGGATCTACCGCAACAAGCAAGATGAAAATGGCCTTGTGGTGAGGAATAAGGCACGGCTTGTAGCTCAAGGCTACACACAGGTTGAAGGAATTGATTTCGATGAAACTTTTGCACCTATTGCTAGACTTGAGGCTATTCGCATATTACTTGCTTATGCTAACCATCATGATATCACTTTATATCAAATGGATGTGAAAAGTGCATTCCTCAATGGTAAGATTGAGGAAGAAGTATATGTTGCTCAACCCCCAGGTTTTGAAGATCCAAAGAATCCTGACAAAATCTTCAGACTCAACAAGGACCTCTATGGCCTCAAATAGGCCCCACGGGCTTGGTATGATACTTTGAAGGAATTCCTCATGACGAAAGGCTTCAAACCCGGTTCACTCGACCCTACCCTTTTCACTAAATCTTATGATGGTGAATTGTTTGTGTGCCAAATATATGTTGATGATATTATCTTTGGCTGTACTGACCAACGTCATAGTGATGAATTTGCCTATATGATGAGTGAAGAATATCAAATGTCTATGATGGGAGAGTTGAAATTCTTCTTAGGTCTTCAAATTTGTCAACAACGCAATGGCATATTCATATCTCAGGAGAAATACCTCAAGGATGTACTGAGGAAATTCGGCATGCAAGATTGCAAAGGCGTCAAAATTCATATGCCCACAAATGGCCATCTATGCACTGATGAAAATGGTATTGACTTTGATCATAAGGTATACAGCTCCATGATAGGTTCTTTATTGTACTTATGTGCATCTAGGCCAGATATAATGCTTAGTGTTTGCATGTGTGCCCGATTTCACGCTACACCGAAGGAATCACACCATAAGGCTGTGAAGCATATTCTTTGATATCTAGCTCACACACCAACACTTGGATTATGGTACCCCAAGGGCTCGGCTTTTGATCTCATTGGATATTCTGACTCTGACTATGCTGGTGATCGTGTGGACCGCAAGTCAACATCTAGTACATGTCATTTCCTTGGACGATCTTTGGTCTGTTGGTCCTCGAAGAAACAGAACTGCGTATCACTATCTACTGCTGAAGCTGAGTACATTGCCGCTGGTTCTTGCTGTGCCCAATTGCTATGGATGAAGCAAACTCTCAAGGACTACGGCGTCAACATGAAGAATGTGCCTCTCTTCTGTGACAATGAGAGTGTCATCAAGATTGCTCACAACCCAGTTCAGCACTCGAAGACAAAGCACATTCAGATTCATCATCATTTTCTTCGTGATCATGTGTTGAAGGGCGACATTTCTATTGAGCATGTGAAGACTGAAGAACAGCTAGCCGATATCTTCCCAAAGCCCTTGGATGAGAAGAGATTTAGCAAGTTGCGGTGTGAGCTAAATATTCTAGAATCTTCGAATGTTCTTTGAAAAGGACACTCATCCTAACACTTATGCAAAATTGATGACTTAGATGTGCAACACATGAAGAAACGTTTTTCTTCAATCAATGAAGAATAACACTCTTAGTGTGAAGAAATTAATGAAGAATTTGATTCTTAGAACCCTACGATAATTGTAGGTGGTGTCTGAAATCGTCATTCTTATACGGTGGATCACGCCACCACCAAAAGTTGAAATTCCTCAAATTATTCATATTCTTCAACTTTGCATAGTCTTCACTGGTTTCGTCGTTTTTCTTCATTGGCTATATATATGAGTTTATGTCCTCTACAGCATTCACTTATTGCTATTTCTTCAAGTTGGTTTTCTGCTAAGTGAATGTGATCGGACCCTTCCCCTCTATGCTATACTCAACCCAATCTGTTCACAAATTCTTCATGTGCGTTATATTTGAAACTCGTTCAAAATCTTCACCGTGTCCTTGTCAGCTGAAGAAATTGCAAACGGAACTTTAAAACCTATCTTATCGAAATTTTCAGCTTTTCCGCTCAAACCATTCTGCATCCCACGATACACTTATCCACTCACCCATGATCTAACACGATCTCCACCTCTCACTAAGTGGGTGACACATGCCATGTGAATGAGAAGGGTTAGGGGCATGTTCGTCCAATTTCTTCAGGCGAGCAGTTTTTCACCGTGGCTATAAATACCCCTCCTTCCCTTCCTCACTTCTTTTACTCCGCTCGATCTCTCTCCAGCTCGAGCTTCTCAAACCCTAGCGCCGCCACTACTTCATCGCTGCCAGTGAGGAAGAGCTTCACTTCCTCGACCTCGTCGCCGACGTACTCGCGCCGACTTCGGAAATCTTCACTCCACCGCCGCCGTAGCCGTCTTCCTCCGCCAAGTTAGGGCGTGGAAGATCTGCACAGATGAACTTCACATCTCCTCACTCCAGTTCGTCGTGTTCTTCGTCCAGGGTAATTAAAAGTTACTTTTACTACCCTCGTTGATTCGAATGATTATCTTCAAAATCTTCAAAGGTGTTTTTCTTCATAGATTCACACACTAAACACCTCACAGGTCATCTGTTCTTGATTCATTTCTCTAAGCCATGTTTTTCTTCAAGATTCCTCAAATGTGTGGATTTTTAATCTACACATCTCTAGAACCTAAGACAAAGAACGCTTAGTCAAATTCTTCAAGACTCATGTGGTCAAATTCCTCTAACTTGTTCTTTTTACAAACCTTCTGAGAACGCATATGACCTCTCCAAATTCCTCGCAACTATACTCTGTTCACAGGTACACATGTCAGCTGCTGAATCACTAGGTTCTCATCAACTTAACTCATTTGTAGCGTTCCTCAAAGAAAAGTTGCATACTTCTTCAGAGAATTCAATTGTTCAAATTCCTCAACTGAAGAAAATGGCTGATGGTAAGAAGCCACAGAAGGGAGGAAAGAGGCCTGAGGTAAATACAGCATTTGAGATCCCTGATGAAATATATGCTGGGTACTGCACACCTACTGAGGAAACCAAGAATGAGCGCAAAGTGCGCATTCAGAAGATAGAGAGGAGATGGGCAAGAGAGTGGAGGGAATACAGATATGTCACTCCTAAGTACATGAAGAAATTCGCACTCAATCCTCCATGCCCAAGACCTCCATTGGCACCTGGCCAAATCGCTAATCCCACCAGCCTCAAGTGTGGTGAGGACTATCCTGATGAATGGGCCAAGCGCCAAGCCAAGTTGGCTAAGCAAACCAGAGAAGCAGTGAGGAAATTCAATGAAGACTCTGCTGTTGCTGCCTCTGCTGAGGCCTCTGCTGTCAAGCCAAAGAAGGCTATGTCAAAGAAGCCTGCGCGCAAGCCAAGTGCTTCATCAGCAATGCCCTCACGGCGAGAATACTCAAAGCCCTCATGGCCAATTCCTCATGCTGCTCTTGTTCCTCCAAAGTCCTTAGCTCCTCCGCCAAAGCCCTCAGCTGTTCTAACTAAATCCTCAACACCTGTGCATCTCGCCTCGTGCCAAAGGACTGCAGGCATCTCCATTGCCTCAGGTGTCTCAGCTAGTTCCTCGGCTGCACCAAGTTCCTCAGCTGGCCCCTCACTGCTGAAGACAAAGGCCACTACTGGACGAGGTCCTCGCCCAAGTCCTCAAAAGAAACAAGTCGCTTTCCAAGTACCATCTGAAGAAGACGAAGCTGATGATGAACTTGCAGAAATCATCAGAGACAGGCAAGTCAGGGCCTCTAGAGCCAAAGGATCAGAGGTGCCACTGCTTTTGGATCCCAAGTTGATCCTCGACTACATTGATGTCTGGCACAAGGACCCCAACACTCCCTTGCCTGACTTCAAGCTGACTCTTGGCCAGAGTCACATGCTGACCCACTTCATTCAAGAAGAGAAGTGGAAATTTGAGAAGGCCAAGCAGATCAAGAAAGCGCAGTACAAGAAAGAGCGCTATCTGAAGAAAAACGTTGTCTCTATGACAACTGAAGAACTTGTCACTATTCAGACTGAGATTAAGAAACTCAGTGATGACTTTGACGCATATTGCGCTGATTGGCTTGGAGCCAAGGTTCGTTTTGTGAAACTTGCGGATAACTTCACTTCCAATGTTGCAGCCCCAACACAACAGGAAATTCCTCAGGCTGAAGCATCTGCTCAGCCTACTGAAGAAAATGCCAGCACCGCTGATGACAATCAGGCTGCTGAAGAAAATGTGAGTTCCAGGGCTGATGACTGCATTCCAGCCACTAAAGAAATTGCCAGGGCACCCACTAGTGGTCCGCCTGAAGAAACTGAAGAACTCAGGACAACTGCATCAGTTGTGTCTGAAGAAAATCAACCAGATTCCTCAGCTACTCCTATACCAACTTCAACTCCAATCCTTCCATCTGCATCGGATGTGAAGAAGACCAAGGCTGTAGAGCGTGCTGCAGTGAAGAAAAGGAAAGCATCAGCTGCTTCAGATTCTTCAGCTCCGAAGAAAATGAAGCCTATGACAAGTTCATTTGCAAATCCGATTGATGTTGTTCCCATCTCAACCAGGCCATCAAAGGACCTCGTTTCTTTTGATGAAGAATATGTGATCCCCAGCGGATCTGATGAAGAAACTCCTTCTGCTGCTTCGTCTGAACCGTTGGATGAAGAAATTGAAGTGGTTGCGATCCCTTCAACACCTATCATCTCCTCGCTTATGCCTCAGTTCACAGCTGAAGAGGCTAGCGTTGAAGAAATGGAAGATGAAGATGTGGACATTAGCTGCTCCACACCCGTAATCAGTGATGAATTCTGGGAAAGTTAGCATCCAAACTCACCAATGTTCACCCCTCTACAGCAAATTCCTCAGTCCCCCACACAAACTGTACATATGGGCTATGAAGAAACTCATCCCACTATATCTGTCCATGAGGAAATTGCAGCCACTAGCGCTGAAGAAACTGCTGCTGCTGAACAACCAACGACGCAGACTGTCACTGAGGAGGCACTAGAAATTCCTCAGCCTAAAGAACCTGCGATTGAGATTCCTGAGGTCGTGATGCAACTCACCGACACTCCTCTGCCGAAGCCAAAGGACCCATTCTCACGCAAGCAAAAGTTCAAGGCTGATGATTTCTTCGGCGAGCACGTATTCTTCGAAGATTACAACCCATATAACTCTGCTCGCATTAGGAAGAGATGTTTCTGGACTGCTAGTCAAGCCAATTTCTATTCCTCAGTGATGTTCAACAAGGAGAAGATCTTGTACCATGAGCATATTCCTCACGTGGATATGGAATCTCTGCCGTGCTTCGCACCAGTCCTCAGTGTTCTTCACAACGCTGGATTGCTAAACTTTTGCTCTGACATCTGCGATTGGAATGAAGAACTGATTCTTCAATTCTATGCAACGCTGCACATCACTGGAGATGCTGAAGATGTGAATTCCTTGGTGTTAGACTGGATGTCTGAAAACACTCACTACACTGCACGAGCCTCTGAATTGCTTCGTGCTCTACCACTCAGTCCTCCCCTTGAAGAAGCTCGTTGCATCTACAGTGAACCTGAGCTCACACATCATTACATGCAGGTGCTGATGAAACCTTTGAAGCCAAGTCAGGCACCAAGAACCAAATTTCTCGTGAAGGAATTGTTGTACGTGCCCAGAACTATCTATCGTATTCTTACGAGGACAATCAGTCCTATCAAAGGCCATGACTCATCTGATGAGGAAATTGTTGGCATCATGAAGAATCTGGTATTCAACATCGTTCATGGCATTCCTGTCAATTATCACGATTTCTTCATGAGGACTATGGCCAATGTTGCATTGTCTCCGTTTGAGCTGAAGCCTTATGCACTTTGGATTATGAGATTCCTTAGGACAAGGTCTTCACTCAACTACAAAGCTGATTTCCAGAATCACCTCAGCTACTTGCCCCCAATTGAAGTCCTCAAGCAGACATATTCCTCAGTTGATGGAAAGGGCAAGGCACCAGCTGTAATAGATGAAGGCATTCATCCATTGGATGGCAGTTTCGCAAAGCTGCATCTTATTCCACCAATGATGACTCTGCCACACATGACTCTGCCAATGCACCCAAGTCCACTCCTCAAGCCACTGCTCCGCGCGTGATGACTGACCGTGAACTTCTGCTTAGTCTTCACCAGAAGGTGGATCGAAATCACAAATGGTTTAAGCGTTAGTTTGGTTCACTTCTTCACAACATGACTGCCACACATAATGCAGTGAAGAAAAACCACTACTACCTCCATCAAGTCTTCGGTCGCACCTGGGCAATCCTGTCACATCTGTGTGGTGAAGAAGATCTGAAGAACATGGGTCTCAAAGAAGATTTTGACTGGTCTGCACCTCCACCGAAGAAATTCAAGAAGGTCAAGGTTCCTTCTCTGGTGGCCAGCTCATATTCTTCATCGCGCAACACTGATGAAAATGAAGACTTGGACGACACTGCGGTAGGCCCTACCACAACAAACGGCCCCAACAACGCTGGCGCTCCTTCATCAACTTGATATTCTTCAGGGGCGTTAGTCCTCATATTCATTCCTTTTGGTCATTTGATGACAAAGGGGGAGAATTTTGAGTTAGTCTTCAAGCGAGTCTTTCTATATGGGCGTTTTTTGTTAAGTTACAACTCTCGTTCTTCTGCGACTTTATTGGATCGAGTTGTAAACTTAAACCCGATGGTGCTCTGATACTCTTGATACGTTTTTTGCATGCTTATTCCTTGTTAATATTATTGCACACATGCTGAATTACATCAGTCACCATATTTCATCATGCATTTCAAATTCTTCACTGTTATATATCAAATGCGTTTATGAATTACAAGATATAGGGGGAGATCTCCATGATTCAACTCTTCAAGTGTGCATTTCTTCAAAAGCAAATTCCTCACTATGCACATCTTCAAGGGGAGTTCTTCTATATCTTGCAATCAAATTCCTCAATATTAGTAGTTACACTTCATATGTTTATCCCCGTTGAAAACTTAACCTATATTGTCATCAATCACCAAAAAGGGGGGGATTATAAGTGCATCTAGTGCCCCTTAGTGATTTTGGTGTATTGAAGACTTATAGGTTAAGGGACTAATGTGTTTATGAGTGTACACAGGTCTATAAGTCTATGAGGAGTTTCGTATTTACAGAGAAAGTCGACCCCTAAAAATGAAGTTCTTCGTCTGAAGACTTTGGTATTCTGAAGACTTTCTGAAGACGTTGAAAGTGAAGAAAATGGTGTGACCTTGAAGACTTGGTATTCATTCGAGGAACATAAAGCGTGAAGACTTTTGTTTTCATAGTTTCATTTTCTCTTTCTTGAGTCATAGGAAACACCGTGCTGTTAAAGGGGGTCGAGGAAATACTAAGGAAAAATTTCCATGTGATGCTCAACTCAAAATCCTACACCTACCAATCCCTTCAAGTGAAGCCATTGGAAATCTCATACAGTCTAGTCATATTCTTCAGTGACAGAGACGAAGTTCTTCTGGTCTCTGAGGAATTTGTTCTGACTAAGGAGTTAGGAATTCGATAGTGCGGATTTCCTACACAGTGAGGAACATGATAGCCCTGAGGATTTTGCTACTCAAAATTCCGACCGTTGCTGTGCTATGCGCCAGCTGTCCCAAAATATCTATCCACCTAACGGTCATATCATTGAAGGGCATTTATGTCTTATCATGTCGGGTTGCTCCCTAGGCTATAAATAGCCGCCCCCTACAACCACTAGCTGGTTGGCTGCTCCGAGAGAAACTGACACTTGTCATTTGAGAGCAACCCATCCTCCAAGGACTTTGAGCGAAAATCATCAAGTGAGGAAAAACCAAAAACCCAAAACCCAAACACCTACAAACCCCAAGTGATTGAGCATCACTGAAGAGATAGATCCTGCGTGGATCCGACGCTTGTTACCTTTGAAGACTGTGCTTGTTCCAGACGGTTAGGCGTCATGGTCTAGAGCATCCAAGAGGAATTGTGGATCGCCGAGTGACCAAGTTTGTGAAGGTTTGGAAGTCACCTGAAGACTTACCACGAGTGATTGGACGAGGTATGTGTGACCTTAGTTCAAGGATAATACGGTGAGGACTGGGTGTCCTGAGCTGCGTGTTCAGGACTGGGTGTCCGGGACTGTGTGTCCTCGAGTTTAAATACTCAGCCGCTCCAACCAGACGGACAACTGAGATAGCAGTTGGAACTAGTCTACCAAATCATTGTCTTCACCAAGCTTACTGGTTCTATTTCCTCAACTCTTTCATTTCCTCATAACTGTGTTGTGTGCTTATTCATATATGTGTTTGAAGACTTTGACTGAAGACTTTCTCAATTTCCTCAGTTCAATTTCTTCAGTCTGTTTGTCTTCATCCTATGTTATCCTGTGTTTACGCTTCTGTACTCTGTGCCTGTCTTCATTTCATCATGATGACTGTGCTTGTATTCTGTTATGTTTACTTTTGAGTACTCATTCCGCTGCTGGTAATTATTCGCTAAGGAATTTCCTCACCAGCAAATTCCTCAGTGAAGAATTTCATAAAAATCGCCTATTCACCCCCCTCTAGTCGATATAACGCACTTTCATGACGGAAACTAGGGCGGCAAGAGTGGAACAAAACACCAGGCATAAGGCCGAGCCTTCCACCCTTTAGCAAGTATATAGATGCATTAAAGTAAATAAGATATAATAATGATATCCCAACAAATCAATATTCCAACATGGAACAAAACTTCATCTTCACCTGCAACTAGCAACACTATAAGAGGGGCTGAGCAAAAGTGGTAACATAGCCGAACAACGGTTTGTTAGGAAAAGGTGAGTTAGAGGATTGACATGGCAATATGGGAGGCATGATAAGAAAGTGGTAGGTAGTGCGACATAGCAATAGAGCAAACAACTAGCAAGCAAAGATAGAAGTGATTTCAAGGGTATGGTCATCTCGCACGCAAAGTTCTCAGAGTTGCCGAAAGCTTGATCCTCGAAAACGTACTCAACAGGTTCCTCGATCATGTACTCGACTCCCGGCTCTACCCAAGGCAAGAATACAAGCAATGGAACAAAAATAAAACACGGTGCAATGCACAAGCAACATGATGCAAAACATGGCATGATCTGCAAGACATGATATGCAATGCATATGCGTGCTCTGGAAGGGAAGAATGATCAAGGCATCAAATTGGCAAACCAAGTATGCCACTGGAAAGATGAGATGATTTCGGTTGAAATCGATATAAAGATCACCGGAAACGGATGCACAGTTTGCAAATGGAAAGCAAAACAAGAATGGTGCGAAACTGTAATTAAAAGAACGATGCCACCTAGAATGCAACAAGAAACTAAGCTACTGCACTCCAACATAACAACAAAGCATATGACAGTGATGTACAAGAGATTCTTGACGAAACATGAACACTGAGCTATGACCAAAACACACTAGAACAGGTTCAAACAAGCATGGCAAAAGTGCAAAAGATATCAGCATCACAGACTTGGTGAAAATACTAACATGGCATAAACAGCATCAGGAAGCAATGTTTTGAGAAAGAAAACAACATGCTACAGGAACATATCATAGCAAATAAAAGCTTGGCATGATTCTACTAAATGTATAGAACAAAATCCCCTTACTGATCATGAGCTAAAAAGGCACAGAAGATATGATGGCACCCATGTCAACGTAGCAAGTTTTATTGACAGTTTCAGACTTAGCAGAAAAACAAAGCATGCCATAAGCAGATTTATGAAAGCAACTTTGCGAGCTCATGCCACTGATCACAAAGCATTGCATGACAAAACGAGCATGCCAACAACACGATGACATGTTGATGAAGCTAGCCATGGCAAGATCAAGTTCATAGGATGCATGGATGACTCTAGAAACAACCATAGCAATATTGATTAACATGTTAACATTCTGCCGGGAACATTTTATAGCAAAAGTAGAGCAATAAAATGACATGCTAGACAACTCCATAATTGCAAACAGGGGCATGGATTGATAGATCATAACCACAAGATCACAACATCCTCACTGAAGTATCCCAAAATAAGCATGGATATCACTGTAGCATCAATTTTACATGCCATCAAAATAACAGCAGGAAAAGGACTTAACAAAATCCGAAGTCCCTGAAAACAGTAACATGAAGCCTAGTTTGCATGCTTGTGCTAGTCACCACATAGATCACAAAAACACAAGACAAGCACCTCTGTAAAGATGGCATGTTGTAGTTCAAAACACATGTAGACCACAAGCTCATACGATGCACACATCAATTGCAACAAAAATAACAAAACCTCGTGATCTGATAAGTACCAATAGTTAACATTTTACAGAACTCTTGCATCAATGAAAATGGCAACATAATGAACATGAACATGCATGGAAATGCTACAGGCATTTAGAGCTCAACGAGATGAACAATTTGACATATCATATGCATGAATCGGAGCTACGAGCACCAAGATATAGCATGATGAAGAGGTGCACAAAATGTTACAGATCTGAGACTTAGCCATATTTCACCTCGCGGGAAAATGGGATCTCGTGGTACGGGGACAGATCAGACCGGGCGGTGCAGGCCGTTTGGATGGATGGATGAGGACATCCAGGACGAGGCCGTCCCGGCGGCTGGGCGAGGTCGGGCCGGCGGCGACCGGCGGAGAAGACGACGGCGGCCGGCGGGGATCACCGGATCTAGCATGAAGGAGGCCAGGGCGGCCAGATCCAAGGTCAGCCGGGCGGCGCGGAGGCCGGCAACGAGCGCGATCTCGCGCGGCTCCGGCGGGCGGTGATGGGGCGCGGTGCCCGTGGGCGGACGCCGGCGCGGGCGGCAAGGCGGCGATGCGGCGGCGGGGCGCTCGGGAGAGGCGCGGGCGGCGGCGCGCGCTGGTTCGGGCCCGGTGGGCCAGATCTGGGCTCGCGGGCCCGGCGGTGAAGTGGGGCGCGGTGGAGGCGACGGCTGGCACTGTTGGGGTGCGAAAATCGAGGTGGATTAGGGTTAGGGTGCTTTCTCTCTCAGATTTGGACGGGGAATGAGTATTTATAGGCAGAAGGAGTTTGGAGTGTCCAAATGAGGTGTGGTTTTCGCCCACATGATCGTGATCCGACGATGGAGGACATGGAGATGGTTTAGAAGGGTTATTGGGCTGTTTTGTAGGGGTGTTGGGCTGCAACACACAAGAGGCTTTTGCGGTTACCCAGTTAACCATTGGAGTATCAAACGGACTCCAAATGGAACGAAATTTGACAGGCGGTCTACAGGTGGTGTACCAAGGCCACTTGGAAAATATCAGTCCACTCCGAGAATGTTTAACACCCGCTCATGAAAAGAGACAAGAGGGGGAGCTGGGTGCATGTGCGAGTGTCGGATTGCGAAATGGACAACGGGGAAAATGCTCGGATGCATGAGACGAACATGGATGCAAATGCGATGCACATGATGACATGACAAAATGCAAAATGAAAGAAAAAACCCAACCATGAAGGGAATATCATATCGCATCTCCGGAAAAGGCAAGAGTCGGAGTTACAAATATGGAAAGTTACATCCGGGGTGTTACAGAGATAGTGTGTGGTTGTTTGCAACCGAGAGAGAAGACCCCTAGCACGTGGCCAATAGGGGTCTAACAAGCAAAGCAGAGAGGTCGAGAGAGACATACGGAGAAAATGTAGACATGGGGAGGAGAGAGTGTATGTTTGTGATAGAGAGATCCCATGGAGATCGTGATGGGACTACATTGGTGGGAGATCGAGTGACAAGGTGTGTGCGCGATAGAAGATACCCCGAGAGATATCGAGATAGATGTATAGATGGAAGGAGATAATACGTGTGTTCCTGATGGCTAGTGAGAGATAATCATACTTAGGGGGGAGTGTGTGCGCCTATGATGGAGTGAGGGATTATGGTACTTAGGGGCTGCGTGTCTTATAGAGAGAGAGAACAAGGGCGGAGAGTGTTGGATGGGTCTATATGTAGCGCGAGCAAGACATGTGTATGTGTGAACCAGGGAGATATAAAGTTTGAGAGAGATAGAGGAGCCCCAATAAGGCTGAGTGGTGCGTCAGATAGCTAAGAGGGGGAAAGAGATATTCCATCCGCTCGATAATGCAGTGCATGTAACTTTTTTTAGAAGTCGAACTTTGGAAACATTGATCAGGTTTATGCAAATGTTATTTATATCTACAATACCAAAGATACATCATATGAACTACATCTCGTGACGAATCTAATGGTATATGTTTGTCGTTTTAGATGTAAATGTTTTCTCCACGTACATGGTCAAACTTTGTGATGTTTGACTTTTCAATAAATCTATATGCTATGGACCGAAGAGAGTGCCTAAGTCAAGAGAGATCAAGTGTGTGTGAAGGAGAATGAGTGAGTGTGCAAAAAGAGTATGTGTGTGAAAGAGAAAGGGGCAACAAACAATAAATTAGAGAGAGAGTGTGTTTTTTCGTTTCTTATGCAAACATATCACGCATGCATCTCCGAGATAGAAAAGCGAGGTGAGGAGATACACGAAGATAGCTAGTGCGTGATTGTTTGCAATGGAGAGAGACACCCCTATAGCACATGTCCAATAGAGGTTTGGTCAACAAGGAACAAAGGTCGAGAGGGACACATGGAGAACATGGACGCATGGGGAGGGAGAAAGGGTGTGTTTGTGATAGAGAGATCCCCTCGAGATCGTGAGGGGACTTATATGGGTGGGAGATCGAGGGAGGTGCGTGCGAGATAGAAAGATGCCCCGAGGGAAATCGAGATAGACCATGCACATGTTTGTGATGGAGACTAAGATTAGCTAGTCATATACATATAGGGGGGCTCCGTGTGCCTACATTTGAGTGAGAGACCATCATACTTGGCTAGGCATGAGATTGTGTGTGTGCATGTGAGATGGAGAGAGAACGAGGGAGAGAGATAAAGTTTTAGATGGGTCTATCAAGTGCGAGTGAGATATGCATGTTTATGTGTGACCCATGTATATGGAGAGTTTGAGAGAGAGAGGGAAGAGCTCCGAGACGACAGAGTGGTGCGTGAGAGAGTTACGAGCAACGAGCCAAGGAATTTGTGTGCGTACAATGAGTGCACCCAAGATATTTATCTTGGACTAGAGAATCATACATAGTGTGCGAGAGAGTCCTATAGATGGAGTATATATCCATGCGAACTAGAAAGACCCCCCCCCCCCACACACACAAAGAGAGATAGATAGATAGATAGAGAGAGAGAGAGAGAGAGAGAGAGAGACGGAGAGAGAGGGAGAGGGACCAACAAGGTTTGTGTGTTGGATGTGTGCGACATAATTGAAGAAGTCGGTGAGAGAGAGAGAAAGAGAGAGCAGGAGTCTGAGAGAGGGGGAGGTCGCATTTTATGCATCAAAGACTGATATAAACCATGTTTCGATATAAACTTGCATTCAAATATTTAAATTGGAGAACATGTTGTCTGCAATCCACACATGAACGGAGATATGCGTATATCAAACAGGTTCATTAATTTGACTCTCAACATGTGCATGGAGTACTATAATACTATACAACATGCTACTCGATTGAGGTGTTTAATTTTGGATTTAGTTCACTATTTTGACCTGGTGAATGAGCTATTACATTGAATCGAGATATTTCATTTTGGGTTTGATTCCTATTTTGAGTGGGTCAACTATTGGTCATATAGTAAATCGCTAGCAACGAGCATGTAAAAACACATTACTCCCGAGCATCATATCTCCATCTAAAAAAGAAGTGGCAAGCTAATATTTCAAATTTTGATTCGAAACGACTTGGTAAGGTAGACGTGGATGCTCGTTCTCCCAAAATTTGAACGAACCGTTAAACACCCTCTGCTCGGTGGAATTCGCCCGAGCAAATAAATGGGAGACGCGAAATTATCGGCCTATGTGGGACACACATCAATTGGCCCGTTGTACATCGAGGGTAGGTTCGTAACTTCATCCAAGCGCGCCTTCTCCTCGGTCGAAATGACATGTGCCGAATAATTCATAAACCATGGTCGGCAAAACACCCTCTCCTCGCCCAAAATAGCTCGCGCCCATTATTTCAAAACACGCTCTCCTCGCCCGAAATCACTCGCGCCCACTATATTTCAAAACACGCCCTCCCCACCCGAAATCGCTCGTGCCCACTATATTTCAAACCACGCCCTCCTCGCCCGAAATCGCTCGCGGCCAGTATATTTCAAAACACGCCCTCCTAGCCCGAAATTGCTCGTTCCCACTATTTGGGAGAAGCAAAGTTACTCTACTATCCCCGACCCTCAGTACACAAACCCAAGCCGAGAAGCCTAAAGGCAGGGGTAGAACTATAACTCCCCCCACATTTCAGTCAAATGCGTCCGTAAGACATGGTTCCCCCTCCCAATTACCCATTCATACCTCGTGGACGCCAAATCACCTTCTCCCCGGAAGCTCCCTTCTCCCGAGCCGCGAAACCTCAGCCCCTCCTTCATGCCGCCCCCACCGCACCAAATTCACAGCCGCCCTCCTCTTTAATCCCGGAGACGCTGTCCATTTGCCATCGTGCACTGGGCTGTGTGCCTCTTACTCCATGCTGCCAGAGCTGCCTCGACGACGGCCGCGCAAACTGTACCTAAGCCGACTCACCCCCGCCGTTGTTCACGGTGCTGGAGCGGCTCCAACTTTGGACCCGTCCAGAGGCCCGGCGCTGCTTCCCTGTAGCCGTCAACCATCGCGACCTCTCTACTTCCCTGTCGCCGGTAGCCACCGCAACCGCGTCGACCTCACCGACTAGGCAGCTAGAGCTGCCTACTTCACCGGGCCGCCAGATAGGTCGCACCCTCATCTCAAATCACTTTATTTAGGCGTCAGTTGCCTGAATTTCAATTCTGGGCCAATCGATTCCCAATGGGAAGCAGCACCCCTTGAGCCGGTAGAGCTCCTAGGATGCCGGTTGGCTGGTGTCTAACGTAAGGGTGCCGGGGCGCAAGTTCGCCGTGGAAGCAACGCTTAGATGGCTATCTTAGAGTTGCGTGGGATGAAGGTGTTGCCGCCGCCGGATGTGGATGACGGCGAGTCTTTGTGGATTGGCCCGGGACGGCACAACCACAGCAGTGCGATGGAGCGGGGAGCGGGGTTTTGGTCGAGGCCACGGACGACGGTGCCAGGCTGCTCTGCCGGTGGTCGCTAGCTCTTCGGAGAAGATTCTGAACAGTGTCAGCTGAGAGGCACAAGACAGCCATCAAGCCATCCGGCGTAGCTCGGACAGTACCAAAATAAAATAAAATCGTGTGACCCCAATCTAGTCTTCAGTCAACAGACGTGTGACCACTTTCGTACCTTGTTGTTGATCGCTTAGGCTATTTCTTCAGATCATAGAGATGTGTCGTTCTTAACATTTTGTGTTTTCTGCATCTTCGGCCACATCGTCTTCCGACTCACCACAGCTGCTCCAACAAGGGAAGCATGCACCAGAAGGGAGCTATAGTCCCCACTCAACAGTTCCCTGCATCCAATGCGTGTGCCCGACATGGACAGCCACAACAACTGTAGGGCCATCGACAAGTCAGCACATGATGCTCATTCCTATGGATGGCGGCCACATAGGTTGTACCCTCATCTTACTTGTGTGCAACATTTATGGCTTTGTTATTCATCTAAGCATTGAAAATAGATTATCACATTTCACTGTATATTCATGCTGATCACTTACGGGTCTTGTTCAGGCGTTAACGTTGTTCCATAGTTCAGCTAAGAGACTTGTTCTTTAGGTAACATTGTTCCATACTTATCATCCATCAGCCAATGCTATCCCACAGGCTGGTGATTATAGTATTATACCACTTCTAGTATAACCTATGTTGTTCCTTAGTACTTTTGTGTGCCATCTATTTAATCTCGAGTATAAATGATACATATTTTGTAGCTTTCATCTGTGTTCTCCCTTTAGTTTTTGAGACCTGTTGCTGCTAGTTAACCCCGGTCCTACTATTTATGTCGTCTCCTATAGGCACTCATTACATAAATCTAACTACTAGTTGTCTTCCATGCATGTCAGATATAATTGCACACATTGATTTATCCACAAGAACCTCACGGAGCAATGTAATGGCCAACAAACTTGACGTCAATGATACCCAATATGATGGAACATGTAAAGGTAGTTCTTCACAAGACTTGCAGAAAGATGATGAATCCTATTCACCCCATAAGGTCCTTGCTCTAACTTGGCCCTTGGTATGGGTACATCATGCATATAATGTCCTGGAGTGCATCTACTCTGTTGCAATACCTTGTGCTTTGCTTGTTGATCATGCAAGTAGATATGGCATACTTTCCTGTTTTTCAGTACCTATTCCATTAATGATAACATGTTTTCAAATTCAAGTACTGTCATTCTACTCTATCACAATGCCATCTGCTTAGTTTGGACATCATGCTCCTCAATATCTTATGCATTGTTATTCATCAGTATGTACTTTATTTGTCTACCATACCATGTTCTTTTTTTACATTGAAGTGTTGTTCTAGTGGTCTCTTGCAATGCCATCTTAGTTTCCCAATCATACACACATATGTTGCCTTAGTGCTTTTCTGTAATGTATTCCGCTAGCATATAGTTTTACATTCAAGTAGTGTTTTTTTACACTGTTGTCCTGTCGTATCCCTAGCTCTTCCATCATACTCCCTCTGTCCGGATTACATGTCGTAGAAATGGATAAAACTGGATGTATCTAGAACTGAAATACGCCTAGACCCATCCATTTATTTTTGGATGGAGGGAATACATGTCAATATGTCATGCCTTTCTATTCTTCAGTACCTATTCCATCTCTGTTGTAGCATGTTTTATAATTGAAGCACCATTCTTCTATATAAGGCATGCAAGGGGAAGACGGCTATGTTAGAATCTGAAGGGTTACAAACCAGGTCTTTGCAAAAAGATCCAAACGCTAGGAGATAATAAACCAACTCCAGTTTTCATAGATACTGCTCCAGCATAGAGAAACCCAACTGCCACTGATAATAAGCAGATTCCAGTGGCCAAAGAACTAGTCCGCTCCAGTCCAGCAAAAATATGTCAACTCCATTCTAAGAAGCGTGTGCGTATCCTCACATCATGAAATTTTATAGCATTCTGATCGTATTTTCTACATGTTTCTTACCCACCTCTCTTTTAGAAAATAAGGTTAAACGATAGGAGATTCCCTCCATTGGGATCGTATTCGAGGAAAGTATCTTGTGGGAATTCTCTGTGCTCCAATGTTGATGTAAGTACCTATTGTATATCACTATATTTTTACATCAGCATGTATTTTGTTAATCGGTGTGAATCCAACCTTTATCTGATCTAAATTTAGTTGTAGCAAAATGTTAAAGGCGACAATGTTGATTTTTGTAAGGAAAACTACCTGGTAGTTTTGCATACTGAGCTGCATGAGTGTACTATCTCATATCATGCACATTACTGAATTGTAGTGCTACTCTAGTTGCCCATTCATTCGCTATGTCAATGTTGCTTTCGTATTACCTTACCTAGCTTATGATAGATGTGCCATATTGTGTTGATTTGGTGTAGGCTGGTGTGCTCTGGTTGCCCAAACGTTCATTGTGTCAATGTTGCTTTCCTATTATCTGACCTGGCCAATGATAGCAATGCTAGTGTGTCAATTTGGTGCAGACTACTGAAGATAAGAAGACAAACTCTCAAAACAGCAAGGCAACCCCATTGTTTCTTTCCAATAAATCTAGGCTCGGTAATATGGCAATAACTCATGATTAATCTGTTTGGTTCCCCTCCTAATTTATGTTATGATGCAGTGGTCGAGACACTCTCCACTATCAATAATACAAGCCTGCCAAAATCGCCATCTGAATCTATTCAGTTTCCTCTATCTCGAATGCAATAGAAAAAATGTATGTTTGTGAACCATTTAATGGCTGAAGCAATGATGGAAATGGTGGAGGAATCAGAGCTGCACATTCGTGCGCGACAACAACTGATCAATGTTTTCAGAGACAGTGTAGCAAAGTAGCAAGAACTTACCCACATGCTTATGGGCATCATCCACGCTGAGGTTGCAGATTGTGATGTTGTAGATTGTTAGGTTATGTTCATTTATTTGCACTGGCATCAATCTTTGATTGGATGTAATTTCCTGTAATATATGCTGGATGTGCAACGTTTTCCCTGTATGCCGTACCTTTGCTTGATCGGTTTTGGTCATGTACATAATTGCTCGTCATAATGGGCTCAAATTATCTAATTGGGCCTAAAGACATGTACGAACTTTAGTGGGCCCATTAAGTTAATGGGCCGTTACCAGGCCGAAAGTTAATGGCCGACCCTCTTACCTCCTGGGTCGTTAACAGGACGACATCGAAGCGGGCTACAGGTGGGCCCATTTGCACTACAAGAAATATGTCAACTAGTGACCTTCTATCAGTGACCTTGGAAGAATTGGTCATAGATCTATGACCATTTAAGACCAATTTGTCAAAAGCTGTTCGGGGGGCTCCAAACCCTAAACTATAATGACCATTTTGGTCAAAAAGGTCGTAATTTCCTTACACGAAATGGTCATAAAGCAGATAGCACTGCTCTGCTGCCTTATTTCTAGCTGATCATGACCAATATAGATGGTCATAACCTTTTAAATTGTGGTGGGTTGCTATGACTAGGCACCACCTCATCAGTTTTGCCTATGTGTCATGTCCATGTGGCAGTTTTTGCCCTAGGTTGTGAAGCAACCTATATTTCTATCATTCCCAAAATTCCTAAAAAAAATCATAAATTCTTTGGGTCATATCTTCGTCAAATATGTAAACCTTCCTTGCCTAGTTCAAAAATAATTCAAAATATTCATTTTCCTATTCTGTTCAGAAAAACACTTTGTGAAGGAAGTACCACTTTGGCATGTCCAAATGGTATCCATTTTCTACAGTGCTTTCCTCTACCCAAATAACCATCCTCCACCAAATGCCAGCTCAATCCATTCATTATTTTGAGCCCAGCTTCAACATTTGTATTTATGTCCAGTGTGGTACTTTGCAAAGCAAGTACTACCTAGGCTCCTCCTTTTGAGCTGAAAATTTGTGAAGATGGTCTTCTTAATAACTGATCATCCTCAGCCAAAACTCACGCCCATTAGCCACGTGCATTTCCCGTACCGCTAATCAAGCACTTGGCTGCTTATTCATGTTTGAGCATCGATCTGTCTCCTCGTGAGAATCTTATGTTGGGATTTTCTTCCTACCACCTACCTGGGGAGTGCCCAACCCACTAGACATGCCTAGGCCGCCCAGAACACATGGCAACGCCACGGTCACGTGGTGACCATGCGGCGGGCATGCGAGTTTACGCGCTCTAGAGTTGGGGCCCTCGCGCACCGTCCAAACCTCGACGTATCGCCACCAAACCATGTATTTATGATTAAATAGGTACTTATGTAACTAGAAATGATTTTTGGAAAAAATAAATGACAAACTATGAGGCAGTTGGAGTTCAAATTTGACCCGCTTCCTCCTGAATCGGGGGAATTTGTCTTTTTCACCAGAGGTGGATCAAAACTTTTGACACCCAACCATTTTGTCAATTGTGCATTAAATATGGCCTAGTATTTTATAAAATTGATTTGGTCCAATTTTGCAACAAATATATGGTAGGTCCTTCACAAAAAACTCATTTCAGGCACTCAGAAAATGGAAAATGAATTTTCCATGCAAAGAAAATGAAAACTTCCTTAGGCAACATTGTTTGCCATTCCAAGATGCACCCTTGTCCATAATATGAGATTATTTGAACAAACTATGCCATGAATGTGGCCATAAGATTGACCATTTGTCTTGAAAGCCATGAATCTTCACGCATGTTAGCTCATTTCTTAGAACACTTTTAAAAATAATTTCCGTATTACAAGTTTATTATTTTTCTTGGAAACTTGGTCACATATAATGACACAATGCGAAGGTTTTCCAATTTTTTGATTTTTTTATATTTTTTTATGCCCGTTTCAAAATCCGGTCAAAACGGCGGGCTTGACCGTTCCTAGCTAGTTGTTGAATCTTGGAAAACTTTTGATGTTTCTCTAATTAAATAGATACTTATGTACCTAGAAATGATTTTTGGACAAAATAAATAGCAAACTATGAGGCAGCTGCAGTTCAAATTTGACCCGCTTCCAGCTAAATCGACGGGAATTTGTCTTTTTCACCAGAGGTGGATCAAAACTTTTGACACCCAACCATTTGGTCAATTGTGCATTAAATATGGCCTAGTATTTTAGAAAAATGATTTGGTCCAATTTTGCAAGAATTATTTGGTAGGTCCTTCACAAGAAAACCTCATTTAGAGCACTCGAAAAATGAAAATGGCTCGTTTGTGCAATGAAAGTGAAAACTCCCTTAGGCAACATTGTTTGGAATTCCAAGATGCACCCTTGTGCACAATATGAGATCATTAGAACAAACTATGCCATGAATGTGGCCATAAGATTGATCATTTGGCTTGAAAGCCATGAATCTTCACGCATGACAGCTCATTTCTGAGTACACTTTTTAAAAATAATTCCGTATTACAAGTTTATTATTTTTCGTCAAAACTTGGTCACATATAATGACACAATGCGAAGGTTTTCCAATTTTTTGATTTTTTTTGAATTTTTTATTCCTGTTTCAAAATGCGTCAAAATGGCGGGCTTGACTGTTCCTAGCTAGTGGTTGAATCTTGGAAAACTTTTGATGTTTATCTAATTAAATAGATACTTATGTACCTAGAAATGATTTTTGGAAAAAATAAATAGCAAACTATGAGGCAGCTACAGTTCAAATTTGATCCCCTTCCACCTGAATCGGCGGGAATTTGTCTTTTTCACCAGAGGTGGATCAAAACTTTTTACACCCAACCATTTGGTCAATTGTGCATTAAATATGGCCTAGTATTTTAGAAAAATGATTTGGTCCAATTTTGCAAGAATTATTTGGTAGGTCCTTCACAAAAAACCTCATTTAGAGCACAAAAATGGAAAATGGCTCTTTTGTGCAATGAAAGTGAAAACTCCCTTAGGCAACATTGTTTGGAATGCCAAGATGCACCCTTGTGCACAATATGAGATCATTTGAACAAACTATGCCATGAATGTGGCCATAAGATTGATCATTTGGCTTGAAAACCATGAATCTTCACGCATGACAGCTCATTTCTGAGAACACTTTTTTAAAACAATTTCCGTATTACAAGTTTTTTATTTTTCTTGGTAACTTGGTCACATATAATGACACAATGCGAAGGTTTTCCAATTTTTGATTTTTTTGAATTTTTTATGCCCGTTTCAAAATGCGCTCAAAACGGCGGGCTTGACCGTTCCTAGCTAGTGGTTGAATCTTGGAAAACTTTTGATGTTTCTCTAATTAAATAGATACTTATGTACCTAGAAATGATTTTTGGAAAAATAAATAGCAAACTATGAGGCAGTTGCAGTTCAAATTTGACCCGCTTCCACCTTAATCGGTGGGAATTTGTCTTTTTCACCAGAGGTGGATCAAAACTTTTGACACCCAACCATTTGGTCAATCGTGCATTAAATATGGCCTAGTATTTTAGAAAAATGATTTGGTCCAATTTTGGAAGAATTATTTGGTAGGTCCTTCACAAAAAACCTCATTTAGAGCACTCGAAAAATGGAAAATGGCTCTTTTGTGCAATGAAAGTGAAAACTCCCTTAGGCAACAATGTTTCAAATTCCAAGATGCACCCTTGTGCATAATATGAGATCATTTGAACAAACTGTGCCATGAATGTTGCCATAAGATCGATCATTTGGCTTGAAAGTCATGAATCTTCACGCATGATAGCTCATTTCTGAGAACACTTTTTTAAAATAATTTCCGTATTCCAAGTTTATTATTTTTCCTGGAAACTTGGTCACATATAATGACACAATGCGAAGGTTTTCTAATTTTTTGATTTTTTTTTGAATTTTTTATGCCCGTTTCAAAATGCGGTCAAAACGGCGGGCTTGACCGTTTCTAGCTAGTGGTTGAATCTTGGAAAACTTTTGATGTTTCTCTAATTAAATAGATACTTATTTACCTAGAAATGATTTTTGGAAAAAATAAATAGCAAAATATGAGGCAGCTGCAGTTCAAATTTGACCCGCTTCCACCTGAATCGGCGGGAATTTGTCTTTTTCACCAGAGGTGGATCAAATTTTTTTACATCGAACCATTTGGTCAATTGTGCATTAAATATGGCCTAGTATTTTAGAAAAATGATTTGGTCCAATTTTGCAAGAATTATTTGCTAGGTCCTTCACAAAAAAACCTCATTTAGAGCACTCGAAAAATGGAAAATGGCTCTTTTGTGCAATGAAAGTGAAAACTTCCTTAGGCAACATTGTTTGGAATTCCAGGATGCACCCTTGTGCACAATATGAGATCATTTGAACAAACTATGCCATGAATGTGGCCATAAGATTGATCATTTGGCTTGAAAGCCATGAACCTTCATGCATGACAACTCATTTCTGAGAACACTTTTTTAAAATAATTTCCGTATTACAAGTTTATTATTTTTTTCTGGAAACTTGGTCACATATAATGATACAATGCGAAGGTTTTCCAATTTTTTGATTTTTTTTGAATTTTTTATGCCCATTTCAAATGCGGTCAAAACGACGGGCTTGACCGTTCCTAGCTAGTGGTTGAATCTTGGAAAACTTTTGATGTTTCTCTAATTAAATAGATACTTATGTACCTAGAAATGATTTTTGGAAAAAATAAATAGCATACTATGAGGCAGCTACAGTTCAAATTTGACCCGCTTCCAGCTGAATTGGCGGGAATTTGTCTTTTTCACCAGAGGTGCATCAAAAATTTTGACACCCAACCATTTGGTAAATTATGCATTAAATATGGCCTAGTATTTTAGAAAAATTATTTGGTCCAATTTTGCAAAAATTATTTGGTAGGCCCTTCACAAAAAATAAAACACATTTTGGTCACTTAGAAAATGAAAAATGGTTTTTTTGTGCAATGAAAGTGAAAACTCCCTGAGGCAACATTGTTTGGAATTCCAAGATGCACCCTTGTGCACAATATGAGATCATTTGAACAAACTATGCCATGAATGTGGCCATAAGATTGATCATTTGACTTGAAAGCCATTAATCTTAATGCATGACAGCTCATTTCTGAGAACACTTTTTTAAAATAATTTCTGTATTACAAGTTTATTATTTTTCCTGGAAACTTGGTCAAATATAATGACACAATGCGAAGGTTTTCCAATTTTTTGATTTTTTTTGAATTTTTTATGCCCGTTTCAAAATGCGGTCAAAACGGCGGGCTTGACCGTTCCTAGCTAGTGGTTGAATCTTGGTAAACTTTTGATGTTTCTTTGATTAAATAGATACTTATGTGCCTAGAAATGATTTTTTGGAAAAAATAAATAGCAAACTATGAGGCAGCTGCAGTTCAAATTTGATCCGCTTCTAGCTGAATC
Source organism: Triticum monococcum (assembly GCA_034509565.1). Lineage (NCBI taxonomy): Eukaryota > Viridiplantae > Streptophyta > Magnoliopsida > Poales > Poaceae > Triticum > Triticum monococcum. The sequence goes on along the minus strand of CM067845.1, from coordinate 353,911,287 downwards.
GACGGAAATTTGTCTTTTTTACCAGAGGTGGATCAAAACTTTTTACACCCAACCATTTGGCCAATTGTGCATTAAATATGGCCTAATATTTTAGAAAATGATTTGGTCCAATTTTGAAAGAAATATATGGTAGGTCCTTCACAAAAAACACATTTTGGTCACTCGGAAAATGAAAAATGGTTCTTTTGAGCAAAGAAAATGAAAACCTCCCAAATAAACATTGTTTGTCATGCCTAAATACACACATGTACAAAATATTGGTTTATTTGAACTAACTATAAGAGGTTAAATGTTTTCCTGAATAAGAGGGTACAAACTATAAGATAAAAAACAAAAAATGCTTAATTCTGATTGGTGGAACCAGCTGTGGCATGGATCAGTGACATGGCAAACATCCGTCCATCCATCCATCCATCCACCCCTCCGCTCTCTCAGCTAACCCTAGCGATCCACCCCACTCTCTCGCACAGCTAACCCTAGATCCCCTCCCCTCCCCTCGCGCAGCCACCACCCACATCTTCCTATCTCGATTCCCACCCACATCGCCGCCGCCGCTGCTGCCGGCCTACGCCCTCCCCCGCACTGCCGCCCTGGAATCCCCTCCTCACCTTCTCTCTCCGGTCGAGCAGCAGCAGTTGAGGTGGGAGGCGGCAGCCAGATCCGCCATGTTGCTTCCGGATCCGCACCCTCCCCACCACCGATTCATCTCCAATCCGCGCCCGGATGCCCAAGCCTCGATCTCCTCCTTGCAACCAGCTTCGTCCTCACCTTCGGCCAGATCCACCCACACGCAACACAACCTTCCCCCGTGGCGTCTCTGGTTCGTCCTTCCCCATCCCACCTCCGGGATCCACCATGACACACACCTCCTCACCTCGTCTCTTCTCCTTCCAAGATCCACCACGCCACGGTCGCCATGGGCCTGGACGGCGCGCCGGCCTGCTCCATCCCCACTCAAAATCTCGAGCGTCTGTGCGTGGGGAGACGGCGGCCAGAACGACCGGATTCGCGCCGTCGTCAAGGGCACTCGGCGCCATGGAGTGGAGCTTCCCGAGACGCCGCTCCTTTATCAAGGACAAGCAGCAGCAGCTGACGCCATCCAGGTCCGCCCCTGCCCTCTGAATGTCCTCCATTCCCTTCCCTGACCTGATGCATGGTCATGCTTTTTTCATGGATGGGATGGGTTTGTCGCAGGACTCCACTCACGGAGGAGGACGGCGCCGGCGGTGAGCCAGAGGAGGAGGTGTTCGACGTCGTGGTCGTCTGCGTCGGTCACTTCACCGAGCCGCGCACCGCCGCCATCGTCGGTAATTAGCTCCACCAGATATATTCTGTCGCCCACTGATGGCTAGCACTAGCAGTAGGCAGCTTTGGCTAATTGTGGCTTGTTTTCTCTTCAGCCTTGTGTTAGTTATCTTGGTACAGTTTTAATGGAGCAAGTACCTCTTATCTGACATTTGTACATTCCTTCCATGAGCTCAAATAGGAGCTGGATAACATAAAACTTGTCCACATTTAGTTCCAATTTACCCAGTTGTAGCATGTACCCAGCAAGTAAACCATGTCATCAATCGACTTTGAATCACCTAAATTCAATTGGACCGGACCTTATCAGCAATTTCTATTTTGAGCTCAGCAAGCTAAACTTGTTTCAAACATTTAGATGGCTCACATAAGATAACCAGTAACTTGAGCATTACATGCATAAGCTGCTGGAGGAATGTCTTTAGCTAACCACAGAGAACTGGTGATGTGCACAGCTTCCTTTGTAGAAAAGATCAGTAGTTGTGTAGACTTGTGCAAAGCCTAAAATGCGGTTTGAAAATTAATTTCCAACCAAATGAGCTTTTCTTTCTTCTATATATTCTGTTGTCATTGAGTTTCTAAATTGCTTTATATTAGGATCGGGCTGAGTCTTTGTGATGGCTGAGTCTTTGTGATGTTACTTTATGGTCACTAGCTCACCGGTGTACATGTTTGCTTTCTGTTGGATTCTTGGTGTGCTAGGAAGCACTCTTTATACTTCTAGGGTGCATTTTTTATATGTGAGTATCTTATGTTGCTGCAAGCATTAACACAATATGCCATGTGCAGGGAGCTTAGCATTCGAGTCCCAGCCCACCCCTCGCCCTCGCTCCGATCCCAAGGTACCGTGCAGTTCCCGGCCAGTTCATGATTTTGGCTTCTGCGGGCTCTGATCAGGTTGGCGTCCGGCGGCAGGATGAAGGCCAAGGTGAGCTCCCATGCCGGCGACTCTAGGTCAGTGTCCCGACCCGACCCCCCGCTCGTTATATGGTGTAAGTGCAATGGTACGCTAGGTATGTGGTGTAAGTATCTCCACAAGATTTCATTCAACAAATCATCTCAGTTATCCAGTTTTGAAATATTTTGCCGATGCATCATCTCTATGTGCCAGAGTAGTAGCACTCTTTGTTTGTTGAGTAGATGTTCCTGAGGCATATAACTGCATAGCTGATAGTGTCAACCTATTCACCATATGTTTATGTTCTGATATGGCTGCTCTGGTCTAGTTGTGTGAATGGGAACAAGCAAGCTAATCTACTGCTGTTTTTCTCCCCTTGAACGATCTGGTGAAGGACAAGTTGGTCCATAGGTCCTCCTACCCAGCTATCTCTCTCTGCTGCATAGATAGGTTCAGTTTTCTTTTGTTCTCTTTCTAGTTTAAGCATGAAGATATTCCAGTGTCTATGTATTCTTCTCATGCTCATAAGTCAGAACATGTAATCTAATTAGGGACTGCAGACTTGCTCATGTCATGTGCAAAACTTTCATGAATGTACATAAACATTTTCATGTCCAGAACCATGACTGTACATACTCGTATGAAAATCATTCACAACCTTTGTTACTAGTAATCTTGTGTGTGTGTATATATATATATATATGTAAGCTCCAAGCCTGATGTGCTTTAGGCGTTAAATCTGTGTATATATACGATCTTCTTGATGCATGTATAACACGACACACACATCAGGAAATCTGGTTATGTTTCTTGAGTCAAGATTCACTTGATTATGTTTCTAACTTATCATAATTTATTATTTGCAGATGCTGGCCTTCAGTCTTCAGAAGTTGGAGCTCTAGGAAGAAGAATCCTGAAGAAAATCCACACCCAACAATGCGTTTAGCTCACTGGACTAGTTATCTGTTTATTTAGTTGTATTTTAGCTAAATACCAGATTTGTACTGTTCTCTCACTGTTACCAGATTTGTATTTTAGCTGAAAACCAGATTTGTACTGTTACCAACAATGTGTTTTAGCTCACTGGACTAGTTATCTGTATCATTGTAATTTACTTTGCTTGTATGTTGTATGAAATATTATGCCTTATTGGCTCTTTTTGAATCTAAGTTATCTAATTGCACAAATATAGAACTAACGTGTGATATAGACAGAGTGATCCTGGCGACCTACTTTAAAATGAGAAAGAAACAAAAGAAAACGGACAAGTCGGCTGGAAAAACGTCGAGGCCCAAAAAAATGTATACTGTAAAAGGCTGGCCTAAAAGAATAAATGGCTGTTGGGCTTGGTCCATGAAGCTAACAAAAAATTCATAGGAAATATATATATATATATATATATATATATATATATATGGGCTGAATTAATGGGCTTGGCCCATGTAAAACATTGAATTGGACCGGGCTGATTCTTGTGCCACATCAGATTGCCACGTCGGATGCCTACGTGACCTGGGGAGGCTGCTAGTGACCAAAACAAAATAGTAGGCATATTTTGGTCGTAAACGTCTACGACCTTCTCACAGAGAAGGTCGTTAATTTCGGTTTACGACCGCCAGCTTTTGACCATCTGTTTTTGGTCACAAAAAGGTCACAAATGAAAAATAATGACCATTCAGTGACCAATGGTCAAGGTCACAAGTTGACATATTTCTTGTAGTGTTGATTTCAAAGGCCATTAACAGGCCGTTACTAAGGTCGGGCTACATATGGCCCAACTATACTGTGGGCCTTTAGCAGGCCGAAAGGGACAGCGGGCTCGTACTGTACCATGAAGAGCATGGGCCACTAAGAGGCCGAAAGTCAGGTCATACTGTAAATGGCCCAATTGTGTTGTGGGCCTCTAGCAGGCCTAAAGAGAAACCGGGCTGGTATTGGACCATGAAGAGCATGGGCCGTTAAAAGGCCAAAACTCAGGTCCGACTACAAATGGCCCAAATCATTTATGGGCCGTCAACAGGCTGGAGGACACACCAGGCCGGGAATTGGCCCAACACTTAAATGGGTCGCTAAAAGGCCAAAATTAAGGTCCAACTACAAATGGCCCAACTCATTTATGGGTCGTCAACAGGCTGAAAGATACACCGGGCCAGAAATTGGCCCAACACTTAAATGGATCGCTAAAAGGCCGAAAGATGTACATTCTGAAAATCGGCCCATCCCTTGAATGGGTCGTTAATAGGCCGAAATCATATCGGGCCGATATCGAGCCCAAATATATAGCGGGCTGCTAACGGGCTCGAACTGACGATGGGCTGCAATGGTGTCAAATCTTCAACAGGCCGTTGACAGGCCAAATTGGCACATCTCGTATGGGTTGTGGGCTCAAAATGGACCTAACATAAGTAGGCCTTATATGGGCCGGCCTGCTAATTTTTACTGGGCCAACCTTTTTCATCGGAATGGGCCACTGTTGGGCCGTGCCACGTGTCGACCTATCATAGGCGCCTCCTGTCCAATGAATGAATGACATCTGTCCCAACGGTTAGCCAACACATGTTTCCTCCAACCAATGAGAATTTTACACGTGGAAAATCCTCATTGGTTCGGGCTGTTAGCGTGTTATAGGATCCAAAACCGGACCCGATAGCTTAACGGCGTTCCGTTATGGTGGATGCCATGTGTCCGTCATCCTTGACGAAAGCACTTCCATGACGCGTGATTTATCGTCATGGAAGTGGACACTTCCGTGATGATAATTTTGGTAATGTCATGGAACACTTCTACGACAGTACATGTATGACTGTCTTGATTATGTCATAAATTTGTCATGGATGTACATGCATGACAGAAAACGTGACCTACTATGACAAACACGTATCATCATGGAAGTGTCTTTTTTTGTAGTGAAGTGAACCGTGTTTAAAGCCTTTCTTCATGAGGAATTTCTTTAAAGTATCATACCACGCCCGTGGTGCCTGCTTGAGGCCATAGAGGGCCTTATTGAGTCTGAAGACTTTGTTAGGATGCTTTGGATCTTCAAAACCAGGGGGTTGAGCAACATATACTTCTTCCTCAAGCTTACCATTAAAGAATGCACTTTTCACATCCATTTAATATAAGATGATATTATGATGGTTAGCATAAGCAAGCAATATGCGAATAGCCTCAAGTCTAGCAACAGGTCCAAAAGTTTCATCAAAATCAATTCCTTCAACATGTATGTAGCCTTGAGCTGCAAGCCGTGCCTTATTCCTCACCACAAGGCCATTTTCATCTTGCTTATTGTAGTCTGATGATATTGTGCTTGCGAGGGTCTGGTCGCTTGACAAGTTCCCAGGCATTGTTAAGCTCGAATTGACGTAATTCGTCTTGCATCGCTTGAATCCACTCAGGCTCCAGAAATGGCTCATCTACTTTGGTGGGCTCTGATAACCCACAAGTATAGGGGATCGCAACAGTTTTCGATAAGTAAGAGTGTCGAACCCAACGAGGAGCTAAAGGTAGAACAAATATTCCCTCAAGTTCTATCGACCACCGATACAACTCTACGCACGCTTGATGTTCGCTTTACCTAGAACAGGTATGAAACTAGAGGTACTTTGTAGGTGTTGTTGGATAGGTTTGCAAGATAATAAAGAGCAAGTAAATAAAAAGTAGGGGCTGTTTAGATAAAGAAACAATAAAGTAAATATAGCGAGTGTGGAAAAGTGGTGGTAGGAGTTGCAAAATTGCCCCTAAGCAATTGAGTATTTTACTAGACCGATAGCAAGTATTATGTGGGAGAGGCCACTACTAGCATGTCATCCCTGACTTGGAATTTTATGCACTTATGATTGGAACTATTAGAAAGCATCCGCAACTACTAATGTTCATTAAGGTAAAACCCAACCATAGCATTAAGATATATTGGTCCCCCTTCAATCCCGTATGCATCAATTTCTATGCTAGGTTGAAGCTTCTATCACTCTTGCCCTCCAATGCATAGTCCTATCAACATACAACTAACCCTAGGGTGTGATCCACACGCGCAATCATATGATGGTCACCAAAGGACAACAACATAACCACAAGCAAATTAAATCAATCATAGCAATTCATCAACCACCAATAGGACAACGAAAATCTACTCAGACATCATAGGATGGCAACACATCATTGGATAATAATATGAAGCATAAAGCACCATGTACAAGTAGAGGGTACAGCGGGTTGCGGGAGAGTGGACCGCTATAGATAGAGGGGAGAAGGTGATGGAGATGTTGGTGAAGATGGCGGAGGTGTTGGTGTAGATCGTGGTGATGATGATGGCCCCCGGTGGCACTCCGGTGCTACCGAAAGCGAGGGGGAGAGAGCCCCCCTCCTTCTTTTTCTTCCTTGACCTCCTCCCTAGATGGGAGAAGGGTTTCCCCTCTGGTCCATGGCCTCCATGGCATGGGAGGGGCGAGAGCCCCTCCGAGATTGGATCTATCTCTCTGTCTCTCTGTTTCTGCGTTCTCTCCTGGCTTTGTTTCACCGTTTCGTGTATATATGGAGATCCGTAACTCCGATTGGCCTGAAACCTTCGCCGTGATTTTTTTCCCGGAAATTAGCTTTCTTGCGGCAAAAGAAGAGTATCAACTACCTTACGGGTGGCTCACGAGGGTAGGGGGCACGCCCAGGGTGGCAGGCGCGCCCCCTACCTCGTGGCCACCTCGGGCACCGTCTCACGTGGATTTTTCTTCCAAAATTTTCCAAATATTGCAAAAAGTATCTCCGTCCATTTTTATCCCGTTTGGACTCCGTTTGATATGGATATTCTGCGAAACCAAAAACATGCAACAGACAAGAACTAGCACTGGGCACTGGATCAATATGTTAGTCCCAAAAATAGTATAAAAATTTGCCACAAAGTATATGGAAGTTGTAGAATATTGGCATGGAACAATCAAAAATTATAGATACGACGGATACGTATCAGCATCCCCAAGCTTAATTCCTGCTCGTCCTCGAGTAGGTAAATGATAAAAAAGATAATTTTTGATGTGGAATGCTACCTAGCATAATCTTGATCATATGTCTAATCATGGCATGAATATTAACACACGAGTGGTTCAAAGCAATAGTCTATCATTTGACATAAAAGCAATAATACTTAAAGCCTACTAATAAAGCAATCATGTCTTTTCAAAATAACAAGGCCAAAGAAAGTTATCCCTACAAAATCATATAGTCTGGCTATGCTCCATCTTCATCACACAAAATACTCACATCATGCACAACCCCGATGACAAGCCAAGTAATTGTTTCATACTTTTGACGTTCTCAAACCTTTTCAACTTTCACGCAATACATGAGTGTGAGCCATGGACATAGCACTATAGGTGGAATAGAATAGGATGGTGGAGAAGACAAAAAGGAGAAGATAGTCTCACATCAACCAGGCGTATCAACGGGCTGTGGAGATGCCCATCAATTTACCTTATAAAGGATGAAGGGGTTGTTAGTCACGACCAAGCTATCCACGTCGGCTATGAACAGTTAGCAAGCGGGCAGCCAGAGCGAGCGGGCACCGAGAGAAAAAGGGTACACGTCCGCTGTGAGAAGTCACGACCAATCCATCCACGTCGGCTATGAACAGTTAGCAAGAGGGCAGCGAGAGCGAGCGGGCACCGAGAGAGAGAAAAAGGTACATGTCCGCTGCGAGAGAAAATATCTCGTCTCTCTCCCTCCTCCCTTCTCATCCGACTCCTCTTTTCCATGCCGCCGCCGCCTCCTCCTCTTCCCCGTCCCTCACGGCCGCCTCGCCTCCTCCGCCTTCAGCACCTCTTCCTCCCCTTCCTATCCTCCTTCCCTGCCTCCGGTTCCAGGCATGGAGGGATGAACCCAGAGAGTTGCAGCCGGTGGATGCCGCGACGAACGGGGAGGTGATGGCGAAGGGGAGTTTCAGTGAAGCAGATTTTGATGCGATAATGGTGGAATCTGGTGGGTTTGCAGGGCGAGGAGGAGGGAGTAGCCTGGCGCAGATACAGAATATTGGCCTCTCCCCACGACCCGCCTCTCCCACCAGAGCACAACTAGGTTTACTTCTGCCTCCCTTTTGATTGCAATTCCTTGTGTGAGCTCCTCCCTCTAATTCATGTCCTCCTACTTCATTTTTTCAGTCATCTAGGATTTGGATGGGTCTAGGTTCCTACAACGATGGCAGCAGAGGCGACAAAGACCACTTTGCAACATTGCCGAACTGTGTTACTGAATTGAAGGTACTGTAGCAATCCTTCTGGTTTGGTAGCTAAAACCAAGATACTTAGCTCGTAAATGCCTTCTTCTTTTTTGCAGTAAAAACCATGATTCCAGCATCTGTATTAGATTTCAGTTGTTTGTTTTAGTTTGATTTCGGGGTTCAGTAAATTCTGCATCAACATTTAAAGTTTTTGTATCAACCGAGAATGAGCAAGGCTCGCTTCTGATTGTTGTATGCCAACCCATGTTTTCTATTTGTAGATGGTTGTGTTTTTTTAGTTGGCCTGCATGTAATAATTAGTAATTAATGTTTGGATTACTTTCGACCAAATATTTCGAAAGTTGCTTGTTCTTTTGTACGTATCTATGTTGGATTATCAATGCATGATCTAATTATCAATTTCTTCATATCGATATCCTATTAATTACTAACTACATCCAGGGACATCTTCATGTTGTTGGTTTTCTTACAAATCCACTCGTTGCTTGTGGACGTGATGGTTTAATTTCTTTGATATTTTCTTCAGTTTAGGGACGGCAGCAGTTCTACCACCGATGGTGTTGCATGTAAGCTGGATGTTCTCATTGTTCTGTTGGCTCTGATCGGGTGAGTTCTTCCCTATTTCCTTTTTTTGATGCCTCCGTATGCTCAACCTATCATTGTTTTGGTTGTAGTGTGAATGTTCTACACTTTATATATATTTTTATCTTCTCTGGCAGTGTGGATGCTATGAAGTTAAGGTTCTTAAGATGAATGATGTTTATAGAAGGTAGATACAGTTTTGTCATTCATTCATGGTCGTATTTGGCCCCTCTTAGTGGTCAGTCTATGGTAAATCTAATAGTTGTTCTTGATAGTGATGCAGGATGTGGGGTACAACTATTGAAGTGACATAAATTTTGGTTTTTGCTTCCTATCCGCAGCCTCTTCTACACTAGGTGAGAAACTGCTTAAAAGAGTAAATTTTATTACTTTCCTAAAAATATCTTCCGAGAAACATGATTATTATGTTCAGTAGTGTTGCTTCGCTATTCCAAAGGCACATGGAAGTTTACATAAAAAGAATCTTACAGTTGTTTTTTTGGAACTTCAGAAAAGGAAAACACTCGACGATCTGGCTCTTTCTAAGGTATATGCTCCCTCGCCCGCAAGATCCGCTCTCTCCCATCTACGCATCACGGCAGCACTTCAGCTCCTCTTGTGGATTCTCACCAGATCAGGCCACCTCACTCACCTTCAGGTAAACCTTGAGCGACGACACAGTATGTTTTCGCGAACTAATCTTCTTTAGTCAACCTATCGATCCTTGTTGCTTGTACTTCTTAATCGACATGTGAATAATCTGTTGATGCATGGAAATACATGCTGATCTCCTATTTTCTTGTTGCTTGCAAGATAGTATATGCATGAATCCTGTTCAACTAAAACAGCCTGAAAGCCCTGTTATTCTCAGAAAAAATTTCATCTACGGTTGTATGCATATGCCTCTTGATATTTACCAGCTCTCCTTCTAAGATTCCTAACTAGCATACATATCCTAGCTAAAACATAAGAGTTTGAATTTGTACATGTGAACTGCACATTAAGTTACTATAACCATTGTTTAACAACACTTTTGATTATCACTCAGGTTTGTAAATAGTCATCCATACCATAGGTATGTACATTAATGCAGAAGCACTACTATTGAATTAGATGTAGTAACTACGTCATTCTGAACATTTTAGCAAGTTCATGCATTAACCTTACGGTCCATCGATGAAACAAAGCCAATCATATGAATTGAAGGAGCTACTGAAATAAAATGGAAAGAACAAAGAGAAAATTGAAGGTTATCTATATGAAAATTCAGAGAATGGGATAGGAGAGGTGGTTCTTCCCAACAAGAAAAAGAGTAGAGTATAGTACTGTTATCCTGCCTTTTCTACTACAATCCCAGTTAGCATAATAATGTGACATGGAAAATCATATTATCGATTCAATTATGATTCAAGCAACATGAACAATTATCCGTGAAACTCACTTCTAAACCCTGATTTTATTTAGTTTTAACTTCAGGATAGGCATTTACTGTATTGTAATTGCCAGACTTCCAAAATTCTACTATTACCATTGTTTAACAACACTCTTTTTGTCACGGGAAAATAATAGATCGATCTCAAATCATACACTATGAAGCTTCCAACACTTGCTTACAGTGTCTTTCTTGCGTAATCAGTCTGTCGTGATGGACAAAGTTAAGATGCCAACAAAAAGTGCTTCTTGATGCTATGATGCAGCAACTTAACCTTCCAAATTGCAGTTTACTAAACAGAAAGTGCTTCTTGATGCTATGATACAACTTCTGTACCCATCTTCATGGTTGAAATACTTTTCTGCAATCTGTGACACATTTGCTTCAGTTTCCATATGTCTTGCTTCATGCTATCAACATTGTGAATCATTTATCTTTATCTTTCTTTCCTTTACAGCCTACTTGAATGGATATGGTTCTTGAGAGACCATTTCTTATGCATCAGGTCCTGAAGGTGGATGTTGCTTGTTTAGATATCTATGATTCCAAATTATTCAAAATGGTTCATGTTATACTGGATGCTATTTTATTGAGAGTGGCTTCGAACAATATGGCATGAACTCCTCATTTTTGTTAAGATAAAGGACAAATCCACAACAATGGTGATGGAGATCTATTTTAGCAAACTCATTTTGGTTCTGAAGATGTTTTCCCTTTTCATTGAAGGAACTGGTTTTGCGGCATCAGTTGAACTTAGTCAAATTAGGTGTGTTGTGTATGTACGTTGGAGCTGAAAATGTAACATTAGCTCTAGAACTGGTTGCCTATACTGAAGAAATATAGGTTGGTATTTTCATCCCACTATTGTACAATTTATGTTATTTTGATATTCAATTGGGTATTTGGTCTGTTATATTCAACTTCATTTCTCTTCACATTATTGCCACGACAGGTACATATATAGACTGAGGCTTGTGTCTCCTGGGTGCATTTCCTATAAAATTAGCTCTCATCATCATAACAAAGGTATGATGTCCATTCTTATCTTTTTTTCCAATGGCATTATGCTTATAACCTCTCTTATGAAATGGACAAACGAATATTTGTAGTTGATATAAATCATCTTGATGCATAATAGAAGAGTTGCTGGGTTTGGACATGAGCATGATCAATTATTGTGGCCTTGCTGTTTCTTGAAAGATAGTGTGCAAAAATCTTATGGGTTTACGACTATCTCAGTTCATAGTGGTGTGAGCTTTGTAGGAGTGGGATATCATATATGGTATGATAGATATGGAAGACAACAAGCAAAAATTCAATTATGAGGTGATGGTTGCGCTGATCAGTACAACGTTGTCCCGAAGTTTCTTTCGATTATGTTTCTTCTTGGTTTGCATATGATCGGCTGTTTCAATCTTTTTCTTCTGCTTATAGTCCACCAACGGGATTGTTGATGCCCGCAGGAGGGGGACATCGCAGTAGATGGGATGAAGTAGGAGGCTGAGAGAAATGGGAAACAACGGATTCTAGCACATAGTAACATATATGATCGGCTGTTTCAATCTTTTTCTTCTGCTTACAGTCCACCAACGGGATTGTTGATGCCCGCAGGAGGGGGACATCGCAGTAGATGGGATGAAGTAGGAGGCTGAGAGAAATGGGAAACAACGGATTCTAGCACATAGTAACATATATGGACATTCTGATAACTATAGTTCTATTGGACAACACTAGCCTCTATAGTAACATATATGGTCTGAGATTTTTCTAGGATCATTCCTCCCAGGTGATTACAAACCTGGTCATAATGTAGCATAAGCTAAATCAAATCCAGATTTTCTTCGTTCCATCCAAGGCCACCAGTTAGTTATAAGTACTTCCAAATAGATCACTCAATCTTCTGTAGCATGTATATACTGATGGTAGTTTCTTCCACTGAATATGTGAACCTGGAGAAGACTCACTATGAAGGTCTCCTGACAACTAAAGTTTACCTGCTGTTAAAACGGCCAAAGCAGAGTATGCAGATCTTCAGTAGCTTCGATAGATTTTTGTTGAACTATCATTGTTTCTGTATGCTTCTTCTCTAAGAGAAAATTATGTTCTGTTGTAGTTACAATCAGTGGGGGCCTGAAAATTCACATCACCAAAATAATTGTAGAATTTGATAAGAGAACAATTTCTTAATAAGTAAGTAAGACATAAATACTGTGTGTAACATTCTGATGAATGAACCTGCTGCAAGAGGCAATAAAAGTGACGATGCTTGATTTTATTGATTGTCAGGATGAAATATAAAGTAGTAAGATAAGTGTGAGCATTCACCTAATTTGTTTTTTACCTATTAAATGGCCAGTTGGCAACGTACTGTCAACCTGGTACATTCAACGTGTGTGTTCAGGTTTTACCATGAAATTTAATCCAAGATCATTACTTCATGTTTTCCTACGTATATGTTGGCCTCTTTGACTTTGATGTGTTCATTGCACTCTATTGGGCCTGCTTTTGACCCAAGTACATTGCCGTGCAGTTGTGTGAAAAAGCATTGGGCTTGTTGTGAAAGAAGTTCCAGAGAAATACTGGCCTTTTGAAGCAAAAATTGACATGGTTGTACATACAAGTTTCTTTCTTGGATGCCTATCATCTGTTTTTTTGCTAGCTTCGATTTCTCTTTCTGGTCAGTTGAAGCGGTTAGTCTTGATAGGTCGACCACTTATATTGTTTTGAAGGTTCAATGAGCATATGGTAAAGAAAGGTATCAATGGATTCACCAACGTAGATTACAAGAGTAAAGGTTTATCTAAATATTCTCACAATACTTGGCTCCCTCTCGGCCTTTGCGCCATTGGCGCAACGAGTCACCTAGTAGATATCAATGTGAGTGAGTAGGGATTGCCATGCAACGGATGTACTAGAGCTATAAGTGTATGAAACCTCCAACTGAAACTAAGTGGGTGTGCATCCAACTTGCTTGCTCATGAAGACCTTGGGCATTTGAGGAAGCCCATCATCGGAATATACAAGCCAAGTTCTATAATGAAAATTCCCACTAGTATATGAAAGTGATAACTCAAGAGACTCTCTATATGAAGAACATGGTGCTACTTTGAAGCACAAGTGTGGAAAAAGGATAGTAGCACTGCCCCTTCTCTCTTTTTCTCTCATTTTTTTATTTTTATTTTTTGGTGGGCTTCTTTGGCCTCTTTTTTATTTGGGCTTCTTTGGCCTCTTTTATTTTTTTTGTAAAGTCCGGAGTCTCATCCCGACTTATGGGGAAATCATAGTCTCCATCATCCTTTCCTCACTGGGGCAATGCTCTAATGATGATGATCATCACACTTTTATTTACTTACAACTCAATGTCTAGAACAAAGTATGACTCTATATGAATGCCTCACCGGGATGTGCAATGATTTAACGTAGCAATGACATCAAAAAACGGACATGCCATGAAAACATCATGCTAGCTATCTTACGATCATGTAAAGCAATATGACAATGAATGCTCAAGTCATGTATATGATGATGATGGAAGTTGCATGGCAATATATCTCGGAATGGCTATGGAAATGCCATAATAGGTAGGTATGGTGGCTGTTTTGAGGAAGGTATATATGGTGGGTTTATGGTACCGGCGAAAGTTGCGTGGTACTAGAGAGGCCATCAGTGGTGGAAGGGTGAGAGTGCGTATAATCCATGGACTCAACATTAGTCATAAAGAACTCACATACTTATTGCAAAAATCTATTAGTCATCGAAACAAAGTAATACGCGCATGCTCCTAGGGGATAGATTGGTAGGAAAAGACCATCGCTCATCCCCGACCGCCACCCATAAGGAAGACAATCAATAAATAAATCATGCTCCGACTTCATCACATAACGGTTCACCATACGTGCATGCTATGAGAATCACAAACTTCAACACAAGTATTTCTACAATCCACAACTACCCACTAGCAAGACTCTAATATCACCATCTTTACATCGCAAAACTATTGCAAGGAATCAAATATATCATATTCAGTGATCTACAAGTTTTATGTAGGATTTTATGACTAACCTTGTGAATGACCAGTTCCTGTCATCTCTCTAAATAGATATAAGTGAAGCAAGAGAGTTTAATTCTTTCTACAAAAGATATGCCCACGCTCTAACAAATATAAGTGAAGCAAAAGAGCATTCTACAAAGGGCGGTTGTCTATGTAAAGAGAAACAGGCAATCCAAACTTCAAACGATATAAGTGAAGCACATGAAGCATTCTATAAAGCCATACTCAAAAGATATAAGTGAAGCGCATAGAGCATTCTATAAATCAACCAAGGACTATCTCATACCAGCATGGTGCATAAAAGAAAATGAAAACTAAATGCAAAAGACGCTCCAAGATTGCACATATTGCATGAACGAAACGAATCCGAAAACATACCGATACTTGTTGAAGAAAGAGGGGATGCCTTCCCAGCATCCCCAAGCTTAGATGCTTGAGTCTCCTTGAATATTTACTTGGGGTGCCTCGGGCATCCCCAAGCTTGAGCTCTTGCCTCTCTTCCTTCTTCTCACATCGAGACCTTCTCGATCATCGAACACTTCATCCACACAAAACTTCAACAGAAAACTCGGTAAGATCCGTTAGTATAATAAAGCAAATCACTATTCTTTGTACTGTTGCAAACCAATTCATATTTTGTTTTTGCATTGTTTCTACTGTAATATAAATTTTTCATAGCTTAATCCACTAATATAAATTGATGGTTTCATCAAAACAAGCAAACTATGCATCAAAAACAGAATCTGTCTAAAACAGAATAGTCTGTAATAATCTGAACATTCACCATACTTCTGATACTTGACAAATTCTACCAAAATTAGGAAAAATAAAAATTTGTATAGGAAGACAGTGCAAAAAGAATCAAAACCATTTGACGTTCCACCTAAAAATGTAAAATCGCGCACTACAGCCAAAGTTTCTGCCCTGCATCGTACAACCCATCAAGCAAATGTAAACAACCTAAAGGCAAACCTTGGCACATTATTTTTATAATACAATGGAATTGTACAAGGGGTAATTATTTTTATTCAAAAGTTTCTGTAATCAAGATTCACAAAGTTTCCGTGAGCATGAACAAAGTTCAAGGCTAGCTCCCACTTCAACAATGCTTGTGTTTCTCACTTTCGCTTTCCTTTTTGAAAAAGTTTTGGGTTCCCCTCTTTATTTTTATTGTTTTTAAACTATATAAAAGCACTCAACATAAATAAACGACTCTCTAAAACTTCCGGGTTGTCTCCCTGGCAGCGCTTTTGTAACGCCCCAAGACCGGAGCTTCAGATGCCTTCCAGGGTTTCCGGGTTCCGTCGTGTGATTTGTTTGGTTCATTGCATTCATCTTTGCATCATGTGCATTGCATCATGTCATCATGCCATCATGTCATTTCTTTTTCTTAACTCAACCAAATAAAATCGGATGGATCTTTGGTCCATTTAAATTGAGGGATATTCACATGGTGAAATTCTCTTTATAACATATCTCCCAATATGTATAGGGAGGTAAAATAAATATTCCATTCTTTAGGAATCGACCACAACACACTCACAATATAAATCCCTTGGGTTTTTTTGCTTCTAGTTTCACCTCCAAACCTTGGCAATAGTTCTTTCTCCATTTATCGAGGGTCCTCCTAAACCCTCAACATTTTTGTACACCCCTTTAGCCTAGCCCCCATTCAATCTCTTTTGGCTCAAGTCAAATAAGTTTGAATTTAAATTCTCCTAATTTGTCGGAACTATTTTTGTTGAGGGGAAATATTCCATAAAGTCATACAAAAATGTTCCATAATTTTGTTCTTCTCCATGGCCTCTTCTCTTAATTATTTTGGCCTATCTCTTTTGCTGAAAAGAGAAATTAAGAGAGAGAGAGAGAGAGCCCTGCTGGCCGGCCCATCTGCAGCCTAGTCCGGCCCAAACCTCCCCTGGTCCAGGCCGGCCCAGCAAGCCCCTGGAAGCCCAGCCGCACTCTCTCCCGCAGCCCACTGCTCTAACCCTAGCCGATCGCTACCTCTCCCTCCCGTGTCCCCTCGTCGCATCGCCAGGAGAGCGCCCGCGCACGATCCCATATCTCCCTCGCAGCCACTCCCTTCCCCCGATCCACTTCTCTCCCTCGCGTTGCACCCTCGCCCCGATTCCCTCAGCCTCGTCCTCTCGGCCCCGCCACCAGGACCGTAGCTCCGCCGCCTAGCGCCGCCGCCGCTGCCTCTCCAGTACGCCGCGCCACTCTCCTCTTGCTTCTCCTCGCAGAGCTCCCCGTCGCCCTCTTCCTCTACCCAGCCCCTGCGCCTCCTCCATGGCCTCCCTCCTTGCTGCCATGGACGCGAGGGTCGAGCTCGCCGCCCCGCCGCGTCACCAAGGCCGCCGGGCACTACAGCCTGTCGGCCTACCCCCCTGCTTCGTCATCTACAGCCACCTCGTCGTGGCCTCTCCGAGCTCTACCCGCGTCGGCGCATCAGGCCTCCATCGATCCACCCGTCCATCCATGCCCGGAGCAGCGCCGCCCTCGCCGTAGCAAGCGCCAAGGTTGCCTCCGCCGGCCGGTCCGCCTCAGCGCCTCCTCCTGCTCGCGCCTCCTCCTGTCTCGTCCTCGTTCCCGCGCCACTGGTCGCCGGAAACCAGCAAGAGAAGCCCCGCCTCCGCTTGAGGACCCGTGCCATCCACTGATGCCTGCTCCGTTTTCCCCGCGCACCTCCCGGTCCCGTGCTGCACAGCCAAGTTGTCATCGGTGGCCTCGTCAATCACCACCCAGGCTGCTATCTTGAACAGCTCCTCCACGGCTTCTAGTCTGTACGTGGAGTTCCATCAGTTGCTAGCATCAATCCATTGCTTCCTCCATGAACGGACTCACCAAGTGCCTCTTTCGGTGTGACCAAGACCGCAAGCACCACGGATCCGCCAAGTAGCTCTACGCAAGGATACGCCAAGACCTGGACCGGCTAGTACCACGACGTCCGTCGATCGTCAAGTACCATTTGGATGCACCAAGTTCCACGACGTTGTATAAGTTTCTTCCTGAACATGTACGACTACAACGTGAATGAGTTCCACGACGACCCAAGTACCGCGAGAACGTTTGTTCCTCCACCATCGCCGTGGATCCGACAAGTACCCCTACAACATGTGTACCTCTACCGTCGTCTTCGTAATCGCTAAGAACGTCAAGCACACCTTCTAGATGACGAGACCGACAAGTTCAAATGACCCCAAGTACCTCTCCAAAAACGAGACGTATACCACTACCGTCGCAAGAATCAAGACCGACAAGTCCGAAGATGCAAGTACCACTCCGAACCATGTACGACGACCGTCACCGAAGACCCATGTAACGCAAACGTCAAGTTCAACTACCGTCGCGTGAACCTCTACTTCCCACGACGACCCCGTGAACAACTACTTCCCCTTCGACACATGTACCCCTACCGCCGAGCTCGATCCGTTCCGATAATTCATGCTTCGAAGGTATAACCCCGAGACGACCGTCCGTGAACAAATGATTGTGTTGTATGAGATGCATGTTTGTATGTTGTATCCTCTCGCGAACGCTAGTTGTTTTCCCCGCTTGGCATAGTCGTCGACATGTAGGGAACCCGGTATCCGGGAGCACCCCACCATCCTTGCATGACACGCTCCCGTCACACTTCCTTTGCACCGATATCTCCATGAGCTACCGGAACCGTTATGTTGCTGTGGCATCATCTTCGGAATTGTTGCCGTGGCACCCCCTTCATTTTCCGCCACGATGACAAACTCCTCATATCTTATCATGTCAACATTTTCTTAAAATTGCATAAACTTGAACATGACATCCACATCATGATAACAACATTTACTATGTTTAAAAATTGTTGTTGCATTAAATTGCTAATGCACATGAGGATATACCAAAATTGTTGTTGTTGTTTCTGGCCTCATTTAAAATGCCTAGTTGTGTATTTTCACTCATGTTTCACCTCTTGCCATGTTAACCAACCTTTAATATTGTTGAGAACATAACCGAGAGAGAACTAAATAAGTCATGTGGTGTTTTCTTCAATATGCAACTCCGTGGCATATTGAGCTCCACTTAATTTGTAGGATTGCTTGTGCACTTTGCCATGCCATGCTTCATTAAACCGGACATGCATCATACTTGATTATGCATCATGCCATGTCTATGTGGTGGTTGTTTTACTATGTTGTTTGCTTCTTTCCGGTGTTGCTTCTTCGGGTTAGATCCGGTAACGTTGCGTTTGTGAGGATTCGTTCGACTACGTCTATTTGTCTTCTTCATGGACTCGTTCTTCTTCCTTGCGGGATTTCAGGCAAGATGACCATACCCTCGAAATCACTTCTATCTTTGCTTGCTAGTTGCTCGCTCTTTTGCTATGCCTATGTTGCGATACCTACCACTTGCTTATCATGCCTCCCATATTGTTAAGCCAAGCCTCTAACCCACCTTGTCATAGCAAACCGTTGTTTGGCTATGTTACCGCTTTGCTTAGCCCCTCTTATAGCGTTGTTAGTTGCAGGTGAAGATTGGAGTATGTTCCTTGTTGGAACATGGAAATTTTGTTGGGATATCACAATATTTATTATTTTATTAATGCATCTATATACTTGGTAAAGGGTGGAAGGCTCGGCCTTATGCCTGGTGTTTTGTTCCACTCTTGCCGCCCTAGTTTCCATCATATCGGTGTTATGTTCCCGGATTTTGTGTTCCTTACACGGTTGGGTTATAATGGGAACACCTTGACAGTTCACCTTGAATAAAACTCCTCCAGCAATGCCCAACAGTGGTTTTACCATTCGCCACCTAGACTCTTTTTCCCTTGGGTTTCGCGGACTCAAGGGTCATCTTTATTTTAACCCCCCCGGCCAGTGCTCCTCTGAGTGTTGGTCCGAACTGAGCTGCCTGCGGGGCCACCTTAGGGAAACTTGAGGGTTGGTTTTACTCGTAGCTAGTCTCATGTGAGTGTGCCCTGAGAACGAGATATGTGCAGCTCCTATCAGGATTTGTCGGCACATTCGAGCGGTGTTGCTGGACTTGTTTTACCATTGTCGAGATGTCTTGTAACCGGGATTCTGAGTCTGATCGGGCCTTCCCACTAGAAGGAATATCCTTCATTGACCGTGAGAGCTTGTGATGGGCTAAGTTGGGACTCCCTGCAGGGATTTGAACTTTCAAAAGCCATGCCCGCGGTTATGGGCAGATGGGAATTTGTTAATGTCCGGTTGTAGAAAACCTAAAGTTGATCTTAATTAAAATGCACCAACTGCATGTGTTACTGTGATGGTCTCTTCTCGGCGGAGTCCGCGAAGTGAACACAGTGTTGGAGTTATGTTTGACGTAGGTTGTTCTAGGATCACTTCTTGATCATAGTTGTTTGACCGTGCTTTTGCCTTCTCTTCTCGCTCTCATTTGCGTATGTTAGTCACCAAATATGCTAGTCGCTTGCTGCAGCTCCACCTCATACCTTTTACCCTACCTATAAGCTTAAATAGTCTTGATCGCGAGGGTGTGAGATTTCTAAGTCCCCGTGATTCAGGGATACTTCCAAAACCAGCTTGTAGGTGCCGTTGAACCGTGCAGATGACGCAACCAATCTCAAGGAGGAGCTCGATGATGATCTTATCCTTTGTGTTGTTTCGTTCTAGTTGATCAGTAGTGGAGCCCAGATGGGGTCGATCGGGGATCTGTGTAGCATTTGGGGTAGTCTTCTTTTCTTTTGGTTCCGTAGTCGGACCTTGATTGTATCTGGATGATGTAATGCTTTATTCATGTATTGTGTGAAGTGGCGATTGTAAGCCAACTATGTATCTCTTTCCCTTATTTATTACATGGGTTGTTGTGAAGATTACCTCACTTGCGACATTGCTTTCAATGCGGTTATGCCTCTAAGTCGTGCTTCGACACGTGGGAGATATAGCCGCATCGAAGGCGTTACAAGTTGGTAATCAGAGCCTTCCTCGACTTTAGGAGCCCCCTGCTTGATCGAATCGTTGGCGTTGTTGAGTGTAGAAAAAAATGTTTTGAGTCATTTAGGATTATATATATATCGGAGAGTAGGATTCTTTTTACTCCTCAGTCCCTTCGTCGCTCTGGTGAGGCATCCTGACGTAGAGTTTTGACTCTTCTCTTCTCAAATTTCACTTAATTTTTTTTAGGATCACGCGGGTATCTTGGAATCGTTCCGATGGTTTTGTGACGAGAACATTGTTCTTGGTGCCTCCTGACATTTAGGGGTTGTGGCAGTGTCCCGGGGAGTTGAGCTCCGAGGTGTTGTCGTCATAATTTTATCGTTGCAGTTCTGGAATACCTGATTTTTATTCGCCGACATCGAAAATCTCTTTTATGCAGTTGTTGGTGAGATAACCTCGACGCCACCCAGTACTAGGGCAGGAGTTCGGGAGTATTTCCATAACTCATATAACGGATGCTTTTCGAAGGTTGAGGTAGACGATTTCCGAAGGTTTCTTGGTTATGTGTTGAAGGATGGATACAGCTGGATGTAGGATTTGCTAGTTTTGGGTGAGATATTATGCTTCCCCTGTATCCCCAACACCTGATTGCATAACCGGGAAATTTCGGGAGTTTATAAGTGGGAATTCAAGTAGCTCCTAGGATATCTTTCCGACAGATGTATGATATGAAATTGGGGTTCGACGTCTAGTGGTCCGCCTATTCACGGTTGGTTTTACAGTGGTCTCATTGTGTCTTAAAGAGTCCTTGGCTATGCCGACTCGAGGACGCTTCGTATGTCATGTGCACTGCCTTGTACATGATGGTGTTGAACGATCAAGCCCGTGTAGGCCCCACCACGAAAACTTCGGACGAAATCTCTATCATATGTTTGTTCCGGCTTATTCTGCAAGCCAATCCTTTGTTTTTGTTTTCAGTTGCGGTATTCGAGTTGCTTCGAAGTCAAATGTTGATTCCATACCTTGCCTAAGCGGTGTTCTCATGTTCTTATGTGATACTAATCATTCTCGACCATCGAGTTTGTCATGTCAATTCTATTCAACCGGTGTGATTCGCTTCAAGATGATCCTATCATTTCAACATTCGCAAGATCCAATCTTAGTTATTTTTCATCAACGTTGTTCATTTCATCCATCTTCAAGTTGACTTTGTTTTCCCTCCCTCCCACCCTTTTTCTTCAAGGACTCATATATCTTATTAAAGTATCCATTTTATTCATGTGAAGACTCTTCATTCTTGTCTTTGAATGTTCTTATCCGGTGATTCTCATGAAGATACTAACGGAGCCTCAAGTTTGCCACTCTTCACTTATTTTCTTCTCCGGTGGATCCAATTCTAGCTTTGTTGATCCTTTTCCTTGTTTCAAATACCTTTCTCATGCCGGTGCACCTCTTAATCATCCACTTCTCACTATTCAATTGTTCCGGAGTGCTCAAGATATCTCGAAGATTCGTGTTTCCACTCTGCAGTTGTTCAATACCTTCGAAGACGTTCTCTCATTCAAGGCTTTTAATTCAACCGGTGCATTCTCTCTTCTAAATCGTTCTACGGTGTTTCTTTTGAGTGGGCCCTAACCCACAGGTCTTTTCCCAGGATCTTACCTGACTCTTCTTATTTTCCCGGAGCTATCCTCAAATTTCTTTCGAAGTTTGACGTAAGAATGATTTATCATCAGTCAAATGCCTTTCTCCAAGATCGGTTAAATTCTTTTCATCGTTGGCTCAACCTTTCCAATTTTAATTCCGGAGTGCCTCAACAATTCATGGTGGTGTTTCTCATTGTCTGTCTCTGCTTTTGAAGACCGAAGAAGAGTTTTCCCTTGAATCTTGTTTTCGTTCTATCAAAGATTCATGGTTCTAGCTTCATGATATCCTCTCATAATTGTTTTCAATCGTGACAATTCTTACCCATCCGAAGCAATTCAGGAGTCTTCTCAGTTTGTTATCTGGAGTCCATCAATTCAGGTTTATTCATTCTCAGCTGTCAGTTATCATTCTCCAATCTTACCGGTGCATCGTTCAAGTGATCTCTAATCAGTTTGTGATCCCTTCGTTCTCATGTGTCTAGATTGTCTCAAGTATCTTTGTTCATTTCACAATTCTTACCCGGTGATTAATCCTGTTACTTCGTTCATTTTTCAATTCTTACGGTGGTTCGTTCAAGATCTCTCTTCCTTGGTTATCATATCAATTCATTCGTTCTTCCAAATCCTAATGGTGGTTCGTGGAAGACATTCTCAAGTTTATGTTATATCTCTCTTAATCTTTTCTATGAGAATAAGTAATATGCCAAATTCGTTGATTGTCATCAATTTAATTGGTGAAGGATAAGCATAATGTAATTCTTATTCTTGTTTCATCGAGTGAACTCAATTCCCTATTCCGGAGGCTCAACAAATTCCTGATTTCAATTGTTTCATCTTCTCTTTTTCCCAGAGTTCCAACCTCTCTCAATTATATCACCACGGGGATTCATCTAAATCGTTACAAGGATTCACCTTGTGTTTTCAACTTCTCTTTCCTTTCGTTTGATCATTCTTTTGTTTACCGAAGTTCTTCATGGAGGTTCTACATGATGTTTCATCAAGGATTTAATTCATTCTCGAAGTGTTCATCAAGATTCTTTTTAAGGAGCTCAAGCATTCTTCATCTCGCATTCCAAAGTGCAATTCTTTCGTCCGTATCATTGGAGGTGGTATTATGTCATTCTTGATAATTTGAGTTCATGTTTCATGATTCACATGTTGTTAAGAATGAGATATTTTAAATCCATCAACCTCTTAGTTGGAGTTATCTTGGGTTATATTTCACCTAAAGCCTTCCCTAAGGATTGTTGCTATTTATGGTGCTGAAAAAGGACCCAAGTTCGTCTTTTATCCTTCCGGTGAATAAGTTTCTCGTCTCCTTCTTGGTATCAAGCCAAACTATTGTTTTTCCGTGAGTGGCAGAATTTCACCTCAAAATTTCGAGATGTTTTCCATAGGCCCACTTCAAGCCTATCTTTTCGTTGTTGGGTTTCCAACAACTCGGTTTGACCCTTCTCCTAAAGATGCCTTTTCAAGCTCTTTTGTGGCAGAAGTTGGCATTTTCTTCTTCATTCTCCTATTTCAATTATCTATCTTCTATTCTTTTGTTCTGGAGGTATTGTGGTGTTGCTCTTTTCAACCCATCATCTCGTTTTGTCAAAGATCATGTTCTTTTCATGCCTATCCATTTAACTGGAGTGTTGTGCCCTTTTGCTCAAGTTCTTTTCGCCTTATCAAGTCTTGCATCTCTTTTCAACCGGAGTGCTGTCTGAGATCTTTCTTACCCCTTGTTCCATTCATTCAATAGTTCTGGAGGCTGTATGTTGTGATTTCATCAAGTGTCTTCTCATCTTATCAAGTTCTTATTCAATTCCTTTTCTTTTCAATCGGAGTGCTGCCCGAAGTTCTTCTTCCTTGTCCCTCTTTTTCTAACAGAGTGTTTTCAACTTCGTTCATCTCCATTGTATTCTTTTCTCGAAATGGCTTAACCTTTTCAAGGTTCTTTGGTCTCACTCGTTTGTCAAAGAAGCAACTTAGTTTTACATCTTCTCTTTCTCTTCCGTTTTCCCCTCCGGTGCCATTCTAGATCTCGGGACGAGATCCTCTCGTAGTGGTGGAGTGTTGTAACGCCCCAAGACCGGAGCTTCAGATGCCTTCCAGGGTTTCCGGGTTCCGTCGTGTGATTTGTTTGGTTCATTGCATTCATCTTTGCATCGTGTGCATTGCATCATGTCATCCTGCCATCATGTCATTTCTTTTTCTTAACTCAACCAAATAAAATCGGATGGATCTTCGGTCCATTTAAATCAAGGGATATTCACATGGTGAAATTCTCTTTATAACATATCTCCCAATATGTATAGGGAGGTAAAATAAATATTCCATTCTTTAGGAATCGACCACAACACACTCACAATATAAATCCCTTGGGTTCTTTTGCTTCTAGTTTCACCTCCAAACCTTGGCAATAGTTCTTTCTCCATTTATCGAGGGTCCTCCTAAACCCTCAACATTTTTGTACACCCCTTTAGCCTAGCCCCCATTCAATCTCTTTTGGCTCAAGTCAAATAAGTTTGAATTTAAATTCTCCTAACTTGTCGGAACTATTTTTGTTGAGGGGAAATATTCCATAAAGTCATACAAAAATGTTCCATAATTTTGTTCTTCTCCATGGCCTCTTCTCTTAATTATTTTGGCCTATCTCTTTTGCTGAAAAGAGAAATTAAGAGAGAGAGAGAGAGAGAGAGAGAGAGAGAGAGAGCCCTGCTGGCTGGCCCATCTGTAGCCTAGTCCGGCCCAAACCTCCCCTAGTCCAGGCCGGCCCAGCAAGCCCCAGGAAGCCCAGCCGCACTCTCTCCCGCAGCCCACTGCTCTAACCCTAGCCGATCGCTACCTCTCCCTCCCGTGTCCCCTTGTCGCGCCGCCAGGAGAGCGGCCGCGCTCGATCCCATCTCTCCCTCGCAGCCACTCCCTTCCCCCCGATCCACTTCTCTCCCTCGCGTTGCACCCTCGCCCCGATTCCCTCGGCCTCGTCCTCTCGGCCCCACCACCAGGACCGCAGCTCCGCCGCCTAGCGCAGCCGCCGCTGCCTCTCCAGTACACCGCGCCACCTCTCCTCTTGCTTCTCCTTGCAGACCTACCCGTCGCCCTCTTCCTCTATCCAGCCCCTGTGCCTCCTCCATGGCCTCCCTCCTTGCCGCCATGGACCCGAGGGTCGAGCTCGCCGCCCCGCCGCGTCGCCAAGGCCGCCGGGCACTGCAGCCTGCCGGCCTACCCCCCTGCTTCGTCATCTACAGCCACCTCACCGTGGCCTCTCCGAGCTCTGCCCGCATCGACGCATCAGGCCTCCATCGATCCACCCGTCCATCCATGCTCGGAGCAAGCGCCAAGGTTGTCTCCGCCGGCCGGTCCAACTCAGCGCCTCCTCCCGCTCGCGCCTCCTCCTGCCTCGTCCTCGTTCCCGCGCCGCAGGTCACCGGAAACCAGCAGGAGAAGCCCCGCCTCCGCTCGAGGACCCGTGCCATCCACTGCTGCCTACTCCGTTTTCCCTGCGCACCTCCCGATCCCATGCTGCACAGCCAAGTTGTCATCGGTGGCCTCGTCAATCACCACCCAGGCTGCTATCTTAAACAGCTCCTCCACGGCTTCTAGTTTGTACGTGGAGTTCCATCAGTTGCTAGCATCAATCCATTGCTTCCACCACGAATGGAGTCACCAAGTGCCTCTTTCGGTGTGACCAAGACCGCAAGCACCACGGATCCGCCAAGTAGCTCTACGCATGGATACGCGAAGACCTGGACCGACTAGTACCACGACGTCCGTCGATCGTCAAGTACCATTTGGATGCGCCAAGTTCCACGATGTTGTATAAGTTTCTTCCTGAACATGTACGACTACAACATGAATGAGTTCCACGATGACCCAAATACCGCGAGAACGTTTGTGCCTCTACCATCGCCGTGGATCCGACAGGTACCCCTATAACAAGTGTACCTCTACCGTCGTCTTCGGAATCCCTAAGAACGTCAAGCACCCCTTCGAGATAACGAGACCGACAGGTTCAAATGACCCCAAGTACCTCTCCAAAAACAAGACATATACCGCTACCGCTGCAAGAATCAAGACCGACAAGTCCGAAGATGCAAGTACCACTCCGAACCATGTACGACGACCGTCGCCGAAGACCCGTGTAACGCAAACGTCAAGTTCAACTACCGTCGCATGAACCTCTACTTCCCACGACGACCCCGTGAACAACTACTTCCCCTTCGACACGTGTACCCCTACCGCCGAACTTGATCCGTTCCGATAATTCATGCTTCGAAGGTATAACCCCGAGACGACCATCCGTGAACAAATGCTTGTGTTGTATGAGATGCATGTTTGTATGTTGTATCCTCCCGCGAACGCTAGTTGTTTTCCCCGCTTGGCACAGTCGTCGACATGTGGGGAACCCGGTATCCGGGAGCACCCCACCATCCTTGCATGACACGCTCCCGTCACACTTCCTTTGCACCGATATCTCCATGAGCTACCGGAACCGTTATGTTTCCGTGGCGTCATCTTCGGAATCGTTGCCGTGGCACCCCCTTCGTTTTCCGCCACGATGACAAACTCCTCATATCTTATCATGTCAACATTTTCTTAAAATTGCATAAACTTGAACATGACATCTGCATCATGATAACAACATTTAATATGTTTGAAAATTGTTGTTGCATTAAATTGCTAATGCACACGAGGATATACCGAAATTGTTGTTGTTGTTTCCGGCCTCATTTAAAATGCCTAGCTGTGTATTTTCACTCATGTTTCACCTCTTGCCATGTTAACCAACCTTTAATATTGTTGAGAACATAACCGAGAGAGAACTAAATAAGTCATGTGGTGTTTTCTTCAATATGTAACTCCGTGGCATGTTGAGCTCCACCTAATTTGTAGGATTGCTTGTGCACTTTGCCATGCCATGCTTCATTAAATCGGACATGTACTTGATTGTGCATCATGCCATGTCTATGTGGTGGTTGTTTTACTATGTTGTTTGCTTCTTTCCGGTGTAGCTTCTTTGGGTTAGATCCGGTAACGTTGCGTTTGTGAGGATTCGTTCGACTACGTCCGTTTGTCTTCTTCATGGACTCGTTCTTCTTCCTTGCGGGATTTCAGGCAAGATGACCATACCCTCGAAATCACTTCTATCTTTGCTTGCTAGTTGCTCGCTCTTTTGCTATGCCTATCCTGCGATACCTACCACTTGCTTATCATGCCTCCCATATTGTTAAGCCAAGCCTCTAACCCACCTTGTCCTAGCAAACCGTTGTTTGGCTATGTTACCGCTTTGCTCAGCCCCTCTTATAGCGTTGTTAGTTGTAGGTGAAGATTGGAGTATGTTCCTTGTTGGAACATGGACATTTTGTTGGGATGTCACAATATCTCTTATTTAATTAATGCATCTATATACTTGGTAAAGGGTGGAAGGCTCAGCCTTATGCTTGGTGTTTTGTTCCACTCTTGCCGCCCTAGTTTCCGTCATATCGGTGTTATGTTCCCGGATTTTGCGTTCCTTACGCGGTTGGGTTATAATGGGAACCCCTTGACAGTTCGCCTTGACTAAAACTCCTCCAGCAATGCCCAACATTGGTTTTACCATTCGCCACCTAGCCTATTTTTCCCTTGGGTTTCGTGGACTCAAGGGTCATCTTTATTTAAACCCCCCTGGGCCAGTGCTCCTCTGAGTGTTAATCCGAACTAAGGTGCCTGCGGGGCCACCTCTGGGAAACTTGTGGGTTGGTTTAACTCGTAGCTAGTCTCATCTGAGTGTGCCCTGAGAACGAGATATGTGCAGCTCCTATCGGGATTTGTCGGCGCATTCGGGCGGTGTTGCTGGACTTGTTTTACCATTGTCAAGATGTCTTGTAATCGGGATTCCGAGTCTGATCGGGCCTTCCCGCTAGAAGGAATATCCTTCGTTGACTATGAGAGCTTGTGATGGGCTAAGTTGGGACTCCACTACAGGGATTCGAACTTTCGAAAGCCGTGCCCACGGTTATGGGCAGATGGGAATTTGTTAATGTCCGGTTGTAGAAAACCTGAAGTTGATCTTAATTAAAATGCACCAACCGCGTGTGTTACCGTGATGGTCTCTTCTCAGCGGAGTCCGGGAAGTGAATACGGTGTTGGAGTTATGTTTGACGTAGGTTGTTCTAGGATCACTTCTTGATCATAGTTGTTCGACCGTGCTTTTGACTTCTCTTATCGCTCTCATTTGCGTATGTTAGTCACCAAATATGCTAGTCGCTTGCTGCAGCTCCACCTCATACCTTTTACCCTACCTATAAGCTTAAATAGTCTTGATCGTGAGGGTGTGAGAATGTTGAGTCCCCGTGACTCACAGATAGTTCCAAAACCAGCTTGCAGGTGCCGTTTGAACCGTGCAGATGACGCAACCAAGCTCAAGGAGGAGCTCGATGAAGAGCTTACCCTTTGTGTTGTTTCGTTCTAGTTGATCAGTAGTGGAGCCCAGTTGGGGTCGATCGGGGATCTGTGTAGCATTTGGGGTAGTCTTCTTTTATTTTGGTTCCGTAGTCGGACCTTGATTGTATCTGGATGATGTAATGCTTTATTTATGTATTGTGTGAAGTGGCGATTGTAAGCCAACTATGTATCTCTTTTCCTTATTTATTACATGGGTTGTTGTGAAGATTACCTCACTTGCGACATTGCTTTCAATGCGGTTATGACTCTAAGTCGTGCTTCGACACGTGGGAGATATAGCCGCATCGAGGGCGTTACAGCTTTCTTTAAAGCCATTAAGCTAGGCATATAATGCTCAAGTAGTGAATCCACCCGGATCCCAAGGTATATCAAAGCCAATTTTAATTAACAATGATTTATAATTTAGTGGTGAGCACAAGGTAACATATATCATGTGATGACGAAGTCTAACTCTCTTCCTATGCATCGGCATGTCATAAAAGAACAATTCATGCACACATAGTAAAGGCCAATGCATAGTATAAACAGTTTCTTGCAATTTTGTCATATTGGAAACATAGAGAGGTGGAGATGTAGTTCCTCTCTCATAATAATTGCAAGTAGGAGAAGCAAGCACATGCATATTATATTCATCAAAATCATCATGTGCAACGGTAAAAGGCAACCCATTAATATAATCCTTAATAAGTGCAAACTTCTCCGATATAGTGGAGTTTGGAGAATTGAAAAAGATTATAGGACTATCATGTGTGGGTGCAATAGCAACAATTTCATGTTTAACATAAGGAACTATAGCAAGTTCATCTCCATAAGCATAATTCATATTGGCATCTTGGCCACAAGCATAGCAAGCATCATCAAAAAGGGATATTTCAAAAGAATCAACGGGATCATAACAATCATCATAGCATTCATCCTTCGGTAAGCACGAAGGGGAATTAAACAATGTATGAGTTGAAGAGTTACTCTCATTAGAAGGTGGGCACGGGTAGCTAATCCGCTCTTCCTCCTTTTGTTCTTCTCCCTCCTCCTCATCTTTTTCATCCAATGAGCTCACAGTTTCATCAACTTCTTCTTCCATAGATTCCTGCAAAATATTAGTCTCTTCTTGGACAGCGGAGACTTTCTCAATAAGCGCATTAATTTTGTAATTGTATTCATAATTCTCATAACAATATTTGAGGATAGCTAAATTTTCAGATCTATAAACAGCATCATCAAAATCTTCAAACTCTTTACACATAGGTTCAATTTCATAAGCACCCATAAAAGCAACAAATTCTTCTATTTGTTCCACATCTTAGTAATCATATATACCATTAGCATAAGAATCTATGGTTTTATTATCATTGAATTTGCATGAAAAGGGAAGGTGTGGATCCTTCATCCTAGAGCAACAAGTATAATCATAACTCACGCATAATTGCCAAGCAATATATGAATTTGATCCCGTAATAGTTTCCCTTTTGTGTCAAGCGATAATCCCTAAAGTATTCACGTTGATCCAACGTTACTCCCATTACATAATTAAATGGGGTTTTCTCAGGATAATTAAAGTAGTACATAATATCTTTCACATAACCAGCATCGAGGGTTCTAGGAGGTTCCCCATCTCCATGAGTAGCAAGTACACCTATTTTTTTTGGTATTTCGTGTTCCATATCCATAACTAAAGATATAGAACAACTAAGAATAGCAAATAAAAATTACTTAGTGATAAAGCAAACAAGCACACACGAGAATATTCACCCCACGCTATTGCTCCCCGGCAATGGCGCCAGAAAAAGGTCTTGATAGCCCACAAGTATAGGGGATCACAACAGTTTTCGATAAGTAAGAGTGTCGAACCCAACAAGGAGCTAAAGGTAGAACAAATATTCCCTCAAGTTCTATCGACCACCGACACAACTCTATGCACGCTTGACGTTCGCTTTACCTAGAACAAGTATGAAACTAGAGGTACTTTATAGGTGTTGTTGGATAGATTTGCAAGATAATAAAGAGCAAGTAAATAAAAAGTAGGGGCTGTTTAGATAAAGAAACAATAAAGTAAATATAGCGAGTGTGGAAAAGTGGTGGTAGGAGTTGCGAAATTGCCCCTAAGCAATTGAGTACTTTACTAGACCGATAGCAAGTATTATGTGGGAAAGGCCACTGCTAGCAATTCATCAAAAATTATAGATACGACGGAGACGTATCAGGCTCTGTGATAGAGACAAAAGAAAAGTGCCCACAAAATTTAGAAAAATGTGAAGATTTTGAGCGTGTGAGAGGACCTGGTGCTTTGATGTCGTTGATGATTCTCTCAATCTGCACTTCATTAGCAACGCGTGGATGAGCTGGTTGACGACGTTGAGGGGGCTCAGCATTTTCTTCAGATCCATTTTCCTCAGGTGCACCAACATGATGTTCTTCACGATCAGGAATGACTTCTTCAGCAAATTCTTCGGTAGGAATGACATCTTCAGTGGCCTTGAACTTAATGGATTCCTCAGGTGGTATTTCATCTAGCACAGGAGGTAGGTGCTCTCTTTGCGAGCCATTAGTTTCATCAAACCACACATCTACAGTTTTAACAACCTTGTGATGATAGGTATTGAAGACTCTGTAGGTGTGTGAGTCCTTTCCATAACCAAGCATAAAAGCTTCATGTTCTTTCGGTGCAAATTTGGAATTGTGATGAGGATCTCTAACCCAACATTTAGCAACGAAGACTTTGAAATAACTCGCATTGGGTTTCTTGTCAGTGAGGAGTTCATATGAGGTCTTTCTGAAGAATTTGTGAAGATATACTGAAAGTGCAACTATCCCTGGGTGGTTTTGGTAATTACTAACAACATATAGCTCATTGAACTAATACTAGTTCAAGATGATCATTCCAGAAAGTTTAATGATTGGCATGGCATGGATTAGGAATGTGGACCCCTGAAAATGCTAAGGACACACATTGGCTCAAGCTCAAGACTCTACACTTTGATTTTAGTGATCCAAGATCACATTGAGTCCATAGGAAAATCCAATACTATTAAAAGGGGATGAGGTGTTGCTTAATGGCTTACTTGCTCAAAATGCTTAGTGATATGATCCAAAAACCCTCAACTACTTTCTCATATCCACATATGTCCCAAACCAAAAGTCAAACTCGGCCCCACCGAAATGTTCTATCCAGCGCCACCGAGTTCACTTGACATAGCCACTGCCAGAAACCCTAGTCATTTCGGTCTCACCGATAGGGATCTTGGTCTCACCGAGATGGGATTGCAGACTCTCTGTTTCCCATTGTAACATGTCAGTCCAACTGAGATGAGTGATCGGTCCCACCAAGTTCACAATGCAAACTCTCTGTTTCCCTTTCGTAATGTTTCGGTCTCACAAAAATGAGCGAATTGGTCCCACCGAGTTTGCCTAACCAACTCTCAGGTTAGCTTATTACCAAAGTCGGTCCTACTGAGTTTGTGTAATCAGTCTCACCGAGATTACGTTATGCCCTAACCCTAATGGAATCGGTCCCACCAAGTTTGGTAAATTGTGTGTAACAGTTAGATTTTGTGTGGAGGTTATATATACCCCTCCACCCTTCCTTCATTAGTAAGGAGAGCTATTAGAACGTGCCTACACTTCCAACATACATTTTCTGAGAGAGAACCACCTACTCATGTGTTGAGACCAAGATATTCCATTCCAACTATATGAATCTTGATCTCTAGCCTTCCCCAAGTTGCTTTCCACTCAAATCATCTTTCCACCAAATCCAAATCCGTGAGAGAGAGTTGAGTGTTGGGGAGACTATCATTTGAAGCATAAGAGCAAGGAGTTCATCATCAACACACCATCTATTACCTTTTGGAGAGTGGTGTCTCCTAGATTTGTTAGTTGTCACTTGGGAGCCTCCGACAAGATTGTGGAGTTGAACCAAGGAGTTTGTACTGGCAAGGAGATCGCCTACTTCGTGAAGATCTACCCTAGTGAGGCAAGTCCTTCGTGGGCGATGGCCATGGCGGGATAGACAAGGTTGCTTCTTCATGGACCCTTCGTGGGTGGAGCCCTCCGTGGACTCGTGCAACCATTACCCTTTGTGGGTTTGAAGTCTCCATCAACGTGGATGTACGATAGCACCACCTATCGGAACCACGCAAAAAATCTCTGTGTCTACATTTCATTTGCTCCCTCCAAACTCCTCCCTTTACCTTCATATGAAAATGTTTTACATTCCGCTGGTATACTCTTAGACTTGCATGTGTAGGTTGATTGCTTGACTTGTGCTAAGTTGCTAAAATCTGCCAAGACTAAAAATTGGGAAAAGGCTAGATTTTTATTTGGTCAAGTAGTCTAATCACCCCCTCTAGACATGCTTTTGGTCCTACAAGTGGTATCAGAGCTTTGGTCTCCATTTGCCTTGATTTCCATAGCTTTGGTGATCTTAGCCTTGGTTTCATAACCTAGGAGAGTATGGCGTCTAGCGAGGGAAATTACCACCATAGAGGTCCTTACTTTGATGGAACTAATTTTGCTAGTTGGAAGCATAAGATGAAAATGCATATTCTTGGACATAACCCCTCCGTTTGGGCTATTGTGTGTATTGGCTTGCAAGGTGAATTCTTTGATGGGAGAGAACCGAACCGTGAGGCTAGCATGGAAGAGTTGAAGATGCTGCAATACAATGCTCAAGCTTGTGATATCCTCTTCAACGGATTGTGCCCCGAAGAATTCAACAAAATTAGCTGTCTTGAGAATGCAAAGGAAATTTGGGATACTTTGATTGATATGCACGAAGGTACCGACTCCGTCAAGGAATCCAAACTGGATGTGCTTCAAATTCAACTTGACAAGTTCAAAATGAAGGATGCTGAAGGTGTCACTGAAATGTACTCTAGGCTTGCTCTCATCACAAATGAGGTTGCCAGCTTAGGAAGTGAAGAGATGACCGATAGATTCATCATCAAGAAGATCCTAAGAGCCTTGGACGGAAAATATGATACCGTGTGCACCTTGATCCAAATGATGCCCAACTACAAAGATCTCAAGCCAACGGAAGTCTTTGGAAGAATTGTTGCTCATGAGATGTCACTCAAGGATAAGGAAGAGCTTCACAACAAGTCAAGTGGTGCTTACAAAGCCTCATGTGATGCTCCTACATCATCAAGTGAGAAACAAGCCTTCAATGAAGAATTGAGCCTAATGGTGAAGAACTTCCACAAGTTCTACAAGAGTAGAAGCAAGGAAAGAAGTTCCAAGTTAAGGTCCTACAATGACAAAAGATCTTCGAGTCATGAACGAAATTGCTACAATTTTGGAAGACCTGGACACTACTCCAATGAGTTTACGGCCCCTACAAAAGAAGAGAAGATTCACCCAAAAGGAGAAGTAGAAGAGAAGAATCACCACCAAGAGAGAGAAGGAGTAGAGATGATCGTCATGAACGAAGAACATCACGAAGAAGCAAGGATTCGGAAAGGAAGGACAAGTCATCAAGGAGCTAGACAAAACGAAGACATCAAGCTCATGTTGGTGAATGGGTATCCGGCTCCGACTCCGACAATCACTCTGAGAGAAGTTATCACTCCGACTCCGAATATAGTCAAGATGAAGGTGTTGCCGGTCTAGCACTTGTGTCAACCAACTCCTGTGACATATTTTACTCACCAAATGAAGGAATTGGAAGATGCTTCATGGCTAAAGGCCCAAAGGTATCACACCCCGAGTATGTTGATTTCAATAGTGATGACGATGATTTGCTAGGTGATGATGATTTACTTGTTGACAACTCTAGCGATGAAAACTATGATGAACTTGCTATTAATCATGCTAATCAAGATAAAACGAATGATGATGATAAGAAGGAGATTGAGCGTTTAACTAAAGAGCTAAAAACTCTTAATTTAGCTCATGAAACTACCTTGGAAGATCATCGAGAACTTTTAAAGACTCATGAGAAGTTACGCTTTGAAAAGCTCAACCTTGAGCAAGAGCATGGGTTCTTAAAACCAATCAATGATGATCTTCGCAAGAAAAGTTCTTCTTACATTGCTAAGAGTTTACTATTGTCAACTTACATGCCACAAGTTAAATCTAGTGAAAGGATCGAGAAGAGGTGTCTAGAGGGGGGTGAATAGACTCTTAACAAAGAAAAGTTACAGTTTTTATTTTCTTCAAATTAAGGTAGAGTTTTAGCACAAGTTTAAGCATTCACAATACATATCAAGCAAGCATGACAAGAGTATATGAGAAGCGGAAAGTAAAGCATGCAAGTTGCAAGAATGTAAAGGGATGGCATTGGAGTATGCAAACGCAATTGGATACACGGAGATTTTTGGCGTGGTTCCGATAGGTGGTGCTATCGTACATCCACATTGATGGAGACTTTAACCCACGAAGGGTAACAGTTGCATGAGTCCACGGAGGGCTCCATCCACGAAGGGTCCATGAAGAAGCAACCTTGTCTATCCCACCATGGCCATCACCCACGAAGGACTTGCCTCACTAGGGTAGGTCTTCACGAAGTAGGCGATCTCCTTGCACGTACAAACTCCTTGGTTCAACTCCACAATCTTGACGGAGGCTCCCAAGTGACACCTAACCAATCTAGGAGACACCACGCTCCAAAAGGAAATAAATAGTGTGTCGATGATGAACTCCTTGCTCTTGTGCTTCAAATGATAGTCTCCCCAACACTCAACTCTCTCTCATGGATTTGGATTTAGTGGAAAGATGATTTGAATGGAAAGCAAGTTGGAGAAGGCTAGAGATCAAGATTTATGTAGTTGGAATGGTGTATCTTGACCCCAACACATGAGTAGGTGGTTCTCTCTCAGAAAATGTATGCTGGAAGTGTAGGCATGTTCTGATGGCTCTCTCAAAAATGTAGAGTGGGTGGAGGGGTATATATAGCCTTCACACAAAATCTAACCATTACACAGAAATCGCCAAACTCGGTGGGACCGAGTCAGAAAACTCGGTCGGACCGATTTAGTTCATAATGTGACCGTTAAGCATTTCGGTGGGACCGATATGATCAACTCGGCGAGACCGATGTGCTAGGGTTAGGGCAAAACCTCATCTCGATTTGACCGATTACACAAACTTGGTGGGACCAATTTGGGTAATAAGCGAAATAGAGGGTTGGTCAAGCAAACTCGATGGGACCGATTGGATGTCTCAGTGAGACCGAAATTATTGCAATAGGTAACAGAGAGTTTGCAAGCCCATCTCAGTGAGACCGAGATTCCATCGGTGAGACCGAACTGATTAGGTTTTCTGGCAGTGGCTATGTCAAGTGAACTCGGTGGCGCCGGATAGAGTGTTTCGGTGGGGCCGAGTTTGATTTTTGGTTTGGGACATATGTGGATATGAGAAAGTGGTTGAGGGATTTGGAGCATATCACTAAGCATTTTGAGCAAGAACCCCATTAAGCAACATCTCATCCCCTTTTAATAGTATTGGCTTTCCTATGGACTCAAGGTGATCTTGGATCACTAAAAGTAAAATGCAAAGTCTTGAGCTTCTGAGCTTGAGCCAATCCTTTGTCCTTAGCATTTTGAAGGGGTTCCACATCCTCTTGTCCACACCACTCCATCTGTTGAACTTGTCTGAAATATACTAGATGAAAACATTAGTCCAACAAGAGATACTTGACATTAATTACCAAAACCACCCAGGGAGCACGTGTGCTTTCAATCTCCCCCTTTTTGGTAATTGATGACAACATACATCAAAGCTTTTGATAGAGATATAGAGAATAGCAAGTAAAGCTTTGGAAAGACATGTAACATGCATAGACTCCCCCTACATGTATGCAATCATGTCAATATGGAAAGTAAGAGCATGTGAGTGCATAAACATGGCAGAGCAAGCAACGTGTTACATGTATCTTGGCTATATGCATCAGAGCAAATGATGTGAATATATGAAGTTGTAACTTCATGCTCATGATTCCTTCTTGCAAACAATATGTACATTAGCAAGAGATCTTCATGAACATGAGTGTGATCCATATACTTACCTTATGGTCTTGGGCTAGCTTAGGAAGAGACGAACCTGAGTAAACAAAGGTTAGATAACACAGATACGTCTACTAGATAGAGTAATCAAAAGAGCCACAAGAGTACCAAGACTGGGATGACATGTAGAGAGTGAGTACTAGGTACTCTATAGGATGTAGACATGTCCCCAAAGGTAAAGATATGTAATGAATTCATAGTTTTCCTTCCCTAGCAGTCATTCTCCCCCTGAATCTTATACTGGGTAACAGGAGAAAATAGGAAACATAACACAAACATGTCTTTCCCCTCTTAAAGATAGGTGACTTCTCTCCTCTTGAACACCAAGCATCTGGGGCCTTTGATGTGATTATCTCTCTCCCTGTTGAAGTACTCTCTCCCCCTTTTAAGTGATTAAGCTTTGATGTGATCTCTCTCTCCCCCTTTGACATCAATTTCCAAGAAGGGATCTTCTAGACTGTGAGTCAAAATAGGTTTGGTCCTTGAGTCACAGAGCAAAGTAGCATATAGAGTGTGATGCTGGTAGAGGACAAGAATCATTGAGTGGAGCTGGAACAAAAGTGCAGGAACAAGTGGCAAATTGTCTTCTCTGCAGTGAAATCGGTGACACAAAGTTATATTTTTCGGTTGCACCGAAATGGTTCAGCTTGACAGAAAGAAACGAATCGGTATGACCAAGTTCAACACAGAGAGAACATTTCTCACCTCAGCTCACTAGGCAAATAAGATCTCACAAAGATTTGCAATGAATTAACTGAAGGATTTGCAATGAATTGGATGCAGGGAATGCGGAACGAATCAGAGAAAAGAAAATCTAGATGAAGTTTTTTTGATAAAAGAAAGGGGAACAAAAATGCAAGGGATAAATGGAAAAACTCGGAAACACTAGAGAACTTCATCTAGAATTGGTCGGTGACAAAGTCACCTATGTTAGAGTATATTGACTAAGGAGTCAAGTGAGAACACTTGATCATAGGTCATACTCATTGTTTAAGCTCAAAATGGGGTTATCATTTTTTGTTTACGCATTTGATGTATTCACATCTTGTTGAGTTGCTTTGACCCATGACATGGGATAAAGCTTCTCTAAGATGGAATAACATACCTTGGGTGGTGATGTAGTACTTGATCACGTAGTCGAACTTGTCTGAGGTGCTCAAGGTTGATCTAGCTCATCAAGGATTTGGAGCACCCCTTGGATTTGAGTTCATATAACTACATGGGTTAGTCTTGCAAGGAAGAGCACTTGTGTATCCAACATGACAATCATGAAGTTTGATACCAAATGAAATTTGATATAGAATTTGTCAAAGGATATGTTGAAGGGATTCATGCTTCCTTGTCTTCAACCACCATGGTGTAGAGACTTGGTGATGTAGAGATTGCTCAAGATGTGAGTGAGTTGCAATCCCATGGATTTAGATTCATCCAAGTACCTGCAAGGGTTAGAAACATGCAAGGGTACAAATGTATCCAAGACATATGATTATCATCATAAGAGAATAATCAAGGATTAGTCATAGGCTCATGCCTTGCACGTATCCACATGGAGTTCCTACTCGAAGTTTGAAGCATCCATGATGTTCAATTCACCTCTCAAACGGAAAAATACTTTCTCATCAAGTGGTTTGGTGAATATATCCGCCAATTGCTTATCGGTACGAACATGCTTAAGATCAACGTCCCCTTTGGCAACATGATCTCGAATGAAATGATGACAAACTTCAATGTGCTTAGTTCAATAATGTTGCATGGGATTATGAGCAATTTTAATAGCAATTTCATTTGTCACAAAGCAATGGAACATGTTTCACATAGATCCCATAATCTTTAAGAGTTTGGGTCATCCAAATTAATTGAGCACAACATGAACCGGCGGTAATGTATTCTGCTTCGGCGGTGGATAAGGATACCAAGTTTTGTTTCTTGGAGGACCAAGACACAAGAGATCTGCCAAGAAATTGACAAGTACCCGAAGTGGACTTTCTATCAACCTTGTCACTGGCATAGTTCGAACCGGAGTAGCCAACAAGATCAAAAGAAGACCTCTTAGGATACCAAATGCCAAAATTTGGTGTATGTATTAGGTATCTCACTATCCTTTTCATAGCCTTAAGATGACATTCTTTGGGGGCCGCTTGATATCATGCACACATGCATACACTTAGCATGATATCGGGACGAGAGGCATATAGATATAATAATGAACCAATCATAGAGCGATATACCTTTTGGTCAACTAGTTTGCCATCCTTGGTCAAGTCAAGATGTCCACTAGTAGGCATAGGGATTTTCATACCTTTGCTTTCTTGCATGTTGAACTTCTTGAATAAGTCCTTGGTGCAATTTGTTTGAGAGACAAAGGTGCCTTCCTTAGTTTGCTTGATTTGCAAAACAAGAAAGAACTTGAGTTCACTCATCATAGACATCTCAAACTTCTCCGACATTAGCTTCCCAAACTTTTCACTAAAATGAGGGTTAGTCGAACCAAATATGACATCATCAACATAAATTTGGCACACAAATAATTCACCATTAACCCTTTTAGTAAAAGGAGTAGAATTGATCTTTCCAATCTCAAAGCCTTTTTCAATAAGGAACTTGGTCAATCATTTATACCACGCTCTAGGAGCTTGTTTAGGAACATAAAGAGCTTTGTGAAGTTTGTAAACATGATCGGGTTTCTTAGGATTAACAAAGCCGGGAGGTTGTTTAACATAAACTTCCTCCTCAATTTCACCATTTAGAAAGGCACTTTTAATGTCCATTTGGTACAAGCTGATATCATGGTGATTAGCATAGGCAAGTAACATGTGGATGGACTCAAGTCTAGCAACGGGGGCATTGGGACCAAACAGATCCATGTGAAGTAGCTCGAGCAGTCTTCTTGTGGTCATGATGTTCTTCACGGGGTGGCTTCCTCCAACTTGTTTTCCTGCTTGACAAGCACTGCACAATCTATCCTTGTCAAATATTACATCTTTTACTCCAAGGATATGATCACCTTTAATAAGCTTATCAAGATTTCGCATGCCCACATGACCTAACCTTCTATGCCACAACCAGCCATTCGAAGATATAGCAATAAAACAAGTTCTAGGTTGAGCCTTTTTAGTGAAGTTAACAATGTAAAGAACACCTCTACGTATACCGGTAAAGACCATTTTATGATTATCTCTACGAAACACTTGGCAATCTACTTCAGTAAATAGGACAATGGAGCCAAAATCAACAAGTCTAGATACGGAAAGTAAATTGTGTCCAAGAGATTCAACAAGCATAACATTTTGTATGGAGCTATCATGTGAGATGGCCACCTTACCAAGGCCAACCACCTTACCCTTCGAGTTATCACCAAAAGTGACGTACTTCCGAGGGCCGTCGTTTTCAGCAAGCTCATGAAACATATCCTTGTCTCCGGTCATATGATCGGTACATCCACTATCAAGGACCCATTCCTTTCCTCCAGCCATGTAGCTGCGAACATTAGCCATAAGACCAAAGTGCCTCATAGACTCATCGAGATCAAAGTCACTATCCTCATCCTCATCATAGTATCCATGTTCAACATTGTCTTGTGATGGATCAATTCCTAGAGAAAGTGATTAATTAGAAGTATGACCGTGACAATGTTCATCTCTATGGATTCTAATAACTTTGGAAATGATATTACTAATGATTCCAACATCTCCTTGGCACGCGTAAGATTAGTAATCTTAAATAAACAGTCACCAAATTTGGGGTCATTGGAACTCATCATACTCAACGCAATAGACTTATGAAGGATGTCATCTAATTTTTTTCAAGGAATAGTTTGGAAATTGTTCCTTAAGAAATCTCCATATAGTGTAGGCACAATCAAGAGTAGGCAAGCAACCAATCAAGTTTCTAGGCAAACCTCTAGTGATAAGATTAACAGTTCTAAGGTTGCGAATCATGTCAATAGATTCATCAAGGTTAGGATGCAAAGGGTCAACATGAGGTGCACAAGGGCTAGTAATGTACTTGTTCAAATGATATTCATTGAAAATCTCAAGCATCTCAATTTTCCACTGATGAAAGTACTCTCCATCAAGAAAAGGCACTCTACGTCTAAGACTCCCCAACGTAGACTCATCCATCTTCCTCCAAAGGTGTTTAAACCAAAGCAATGGAGACCAATGCTCTGATACCAATTGACAGGATCGTGAAGAGGTGTCTAGAGGGGGGGGGGTGAATAGACTCTTAACAAAGAAAAGTTGCAGTTTTTATTTTCTTCAAATTAAGGTAGAGTTTTAGCACAAGTTTAAGCATTCACAATACATATCAAGCAAGCATGACAAGAGTATATGAGAAGCGGAAAGTAAAGCATGCAAGTTGCAAGAATGTAAAGGGATGGGATTGGAGTATGCAAACAGAATTGGAGACACGGAGATTTTTGGCGTGGTTCCGATAGGTGGTGCTATCGTACATCCACGTTGATGGAGACTTCAACCCACGAAGGGTGACGGTTGCGCGAGTCCACGGATGGCTCCACCCACGAAGGGTCCACGAATAAGCAACCTTGTCTATCCTACCATGGCCATCGCCCATGAAGGACTTGCCTCACTAGGGTAGATCTTCACGAAGTAGGCGAGATCCTTGCCCGTACAAACTCCTTGGTTGAACTCCACAATCTTGATGGAGGCTCCCAAGTGACACCTAACCAATCTAGGAGACACCACTCTCCAAAAGGTAATAAATGGTGTGTTGATGATGAACTCCTTGCTCTTGTGCTTCAAATGATAGTCTCCCCAACACTCAACTCTCTATCATGGGTTTGGATTTAGTGGAAAGATGATTTGAGTGGAAAGCAAGTTGGAGAAGGCTAGAGATCAAGATTTATGTGGTTGGAATAGTGTATCTTGACCTCAACACATGAGTAGGTGGTTCTCTCTCAGAAAATGTATGATGGAAGTGTAGGCATATTCTGATGGCTCTCTCACAAATGAAGAGTGGGAGGAGGGGTATATATAGCCTCCACACAAAATCTAACCATTACACACAAATCACCAAACTTGGTGGGACCGAATCAGAAAACTCGGTCGGACCATTTTAGTTCATAATGTGACCGTTAGGCATTTTGGTGGGACCGATATGATCAACTCGGTGGGACCGATGTGCTACGGTTAGGGTAAAACCTCATCTCGGTTTGAACAATTACACAAACTCAGTGGGACCGATTTTGGTAATAAGCGAAACAGAGAGTTGGTCAAGCAAACTCGGTGGGACCGATTGCATATCTCGGTGAGACTGAAATTATTGCAATAGGTAACAAAGAGTTTGCAAGCCCATCTCGGCGAGACCGAGATTCCATCGGTGAGAGCGAACTGATTAGGGTTTTTGGCAGTGACTATGTCAAGTGAACTCGGTGGCGCCGGATAGAGTGTTTCGGTGGGGCCAAGTTTGATTTTTGGTTTGGGACATATGTGGATATGAGAAAGTGGTTGAGAGCTTTGGACCATATCACTAAGCATTTTGAGCAAGAAACCCATTAAGCAACACCTCATCCCCTTTTAATAGTATTGACTTTCTATGGACTCAATGTGATCTTGGATCACTAAAAGTAAAATGCAGAGTCTTGAGCTTTTGAGCTTGATCCAATCCTTTGTCCTTAGCATTTTGAAGGGGTTCCACATCCTCTTGTCCACGCCACTCCATCTGTTGAACTTGTCTGAAA
This sequence comes from Triticum monococcum, assembly GCA_034509565.1. Lineage (NCBI taxonomy): Eukaryota > Viridiplantae > Streptophyta > Magnoliopsida > Poales > Poaceae > Triticum > Triticum monococcum. Next base: position 353,869,129 of record CM067845.1, on the reverse strand, counting down.
TATACTAGATGAAAACATTAGTCCAACCAGAGATATGTTGACATTAATTACCAAAACCACCCAAGGAGCACTTGTGCTTTCATCTAGCAATGAGAGTAAGAAAGATTCTTCTTCTAGTAGTAACAATAATCATGTTAAACCAATGTTGTTGCTTCTAGTAGTTCTCTTGATTCCACTAATGATTCTCTTAGCCAAGTTACACTTGAGCAATAAAATAGCTTATTGAAGGGAATTATAGTTCTCTCGAAGGGAATTACAAGAGCATTGCCGGGAGTAAGCAATTTGAGGAAATTGTATGCAAGCAAGGAAGGCACCGGAAGAATCAAGGTGTTGTCTTTGATAGAAAGTTCAATGCCAATGGACTTGAGTGGGAAGTAGATCAATACCCTGCTACCTGTTTTAGCACTGCGTTGGTTTTCCCCGAAGAGGAAGGGATGATGCAGAAAAGTAGCGTAAGTATTTCCCTCAGTTTTTGAGAACCAAGGTATCAATACAGTAGGAGACTACGCGCTAGTCCCTCGCACCTGCACAAAACAAATAAATCCTCGCAACCAACGCAAATAGGGGTTGTTAATCCCTATAGGGCCACTTACGAGAGTGAGATTTGATAGATATGATAAGATAATATTTTTGGTATTTTTATGATAAAGATGCAAAGTAAAATAAAGGCAAAGTAAATAACTAAGCAGTAGGAGATTCATATGATGAAGATAGACCCGGGGGACATAGGTTTCACTAGTGGCTTCTCTCGAGAGCATAAGTATTCTACTATGGGTGAACAAATTACTGTTGAGCAATTGACAGAATTGAGCATAGTTATGAGAATATCTAGGTATGATCATGTATATAGGCATCATGTCCGAGACAAGTAGACCAACTCCTGCCTGCATCTACTACTATTACTCCACTCATCGACCTCTATCCAGCATGCATCTAGAGTATTAAGTTAAAAACAGAGTGACGCCTTAAGCAAGATGACATGATGTAGAGGGATAGACTCATGCAATATGAAGAAAACCCCATCTTGTTATCCTTGATGGCAACAATACAATATGTGCCTTGCTGCCCTTACTGTCACCGGGAAAGGACACCGCAAGATTGAACCCAATGCTAAGCACTTCTCCCATTGCAAGAAAGATCAATCTAGTAGGCCAAACCAAACTGATAATTCGAAGAGACTTGCAAAGATAAACAATCATACATAAAAGAATTCAGAGAAGATTCAAATATTATTCATAGATAGACTTGATCATAAACCCATAATTCATCGGTCTCAACAAAAACACCGCAAAAAGAAGATTACATCGAATAGATCTGCACAAGAGAGGGGGAGAACATTGTATTGAGATCCAAAAAGAGAGAACAAGCCTTCTAGCTACTAACTATGGACCCGTAGGTCTGAGTTAAACTACTCACACTTCATCGGAGGGGCTATGGTGTTGATGAAGAAGCCCTCCGTGATCGATGCCCCCTCCGGCGGAGCTCCGGAACAGGCCCCAAGATGGGATCTCGTGGATACAGAAAGTTACGGCGGTGGAATTAGGGTTTTGGCTCCGTATCTGATCGTTTGGGGGTACGTGGGTATATATAGGAGGAAGAAGTACGTCGGTGGAGCAACAGGGGGCCCACGAGGGTGGAGGGCATGCCTGGGGGGTAGGCGCGCCCCCCTACCTCGTGGCCTCCTGTTACGTGTCTTGAGTAGGGTCCAAGTCTCCTGAGTTGTATTCGATGAGAAAATCATGTTCCCGAAGGTTTCATTCCGTTTGGACTCCGTTTGATATTCCTTTTCTTCGAAACCCTAAAATAGGCAAAAAAACAACAATTCTGGGCTAGGCCTCTGGTTAATAGGTTAGTCCCGAAAATAATATAAAAGTGGATAATAATGCCCAATAATGTCCAAAACAGTAGATAATATAGCATAGAGCAACCAAAAATTACAGATACGTTGGAGACGTATCAAGCATCCCCAAGATTAATTCCTGCTCGTCCTCGAGTAGGTATGATAAAAACAGAATTTTTGATGCGGAGTGCTACTGTCAGGACCCTGATCCTAGGTCACACCGATCTAGCATGTAACACATCATATCACTTTGTGGCCTCACGCACGGTATTTCCACGGGTGCCACCTTACCTGGCCCGGGACCGTTTGCGCCTTTTGGCTCACGTATATGATAGTGTCGCTAGCATCCATATGACAAAGAACCCGGGCCGACATGGCTAGTCGTGAACCCAAAGTGGCACAGACCTATGGAGACAGGCATACATGAATCACATCGAACATGTCGGTCATCAACGAGTGATTCCGGCCTGTAGCACTGGGCTAACAGGACTCCGGGGATCCCTGGCTGTAGCAGGCTAGGCAGGACTCCGGAAATCACCGCGTGACATTTCCCCGAAGGGACAGACATAGGGACGAAGTGAAACACATGCCGGCCAGTCAAGTGTCCTGAACAGTAGTGCTGGGCTAGCAGGACTCCGGTGAACCGGGCTGTAGCGGACTACTATGGCTCGAGGAACACTAGACTACATTTCCCCATAAGAAAGGCTGCGAAGGATAAACAACTAGGTTGTCGGATCCTACACATACCAAGCATTTCAATCATACACACAATATGCTCGATATGTGTGAATACAACATGGCATCACAACATAACTCTACAACTCAAGTATTTATTCATTAGGCTCCGAAGAGCGAGATATTACAAACATGGGTCTCATGACCCAACAATCATAGCATACAAGTCAAAGCACATGCGGAAGCTTAACATGTTTGAGTACAGACATCTATAAATGAAAAAGGCTAAGAAGCCTGACTATCTACCAGATCCTATCGAGGGCACAAGATCGTAGCTGAGGTATCAAGCTTAACGTCGAAGTCCATGCGGAACTACTAGCGAGACTGAAGTCTCTCTGCAAAACATAAATTAAGCAAACGTGAGTACAAAGGTACTTAGCAAGACTTACATCAGAACTAGCTACATATGCATCGGTATCAACAAGGGGGTGGTGGAGTTTACTGCAGCAAGCCATTTTTGACTCAGTGGCTAACCTGAACTACGATTGCAAGCAACTCTTTTGAGGTGGCGCACACGAGTCCACATATTCACCATTCAATACACCACTATGGATCCGCTCTCGTCTCCCTACGAGAAGGCCATCCATAGTACTCACACTTATCTTGCGAGTTTTAGAGTATCCACTTTCACTTGTCTATGAACTATGCAAGGGGTCCAAGTTTCCATATCCGAGGAATTCGGCTATTCGAATAGATATTGATAACCCTGCAGGGGTGTACTTCTTCACACACGCTCTCACCACTTATAGCCCTGTACACATCATGTACCTCGGCAACCTTCAAGCGGAAGCTGGGCGAGGGTGTCGGCCACGGCCTACCTAAACACTTAAGTCTCTAGTCCAGGTTTATCGCCTATTCGGGTTCCATCCGCGAGGAGATCCGGCCGGAGTTTCGCTCACAGCCCCAAACGATGTGTGCAGGGTTCCCGAGACACCAAACAGGCGCCCGGTACACCCGGCCACGGTGTATCTACCGCAACATAGCCCACCCCTAGGGTCAGCGCTACGCACGGCCGCCAACACATATCCTACAAACACCAGAAACTAATTGCAACTCCTGGACAGAGTACTGGGGTGATTAAGAAGCCGAGAGGGTCAATTAAGGATCCCAATGAGTGGTAGTAGCTGTTCATCGATCACAGACACAAAACTCAGTTCCTGAGGATGGTTTTAATGAGACAACCCACCATGTACTCCTACATGGCATCTCACCGCTACCTTTACCAAATCGTGTTCACATACTTAGCTCACACACAGTAGGACATGTTTACACACCTCCGATCCATCCCCGATGAATCAGACCTGACTCAACTCTAAGCAGTAGCAGACATGACAAAAAAGCATGAATGAGTAGGCACATCAGGGCTCAAACAACTCCTACTCATGCTAGTGGGTTTCATCTATTTACTGTGGCAATGACAGGTCATGCAGAGGATAAGGGGTTCAACTACCGCAACAAGTAACAGATGAATCGTTGTTGTCCTAATGCAGTAAAAGAGAGCAGGAGCGAGAGAGTGGGCATGTATCGGAATGAACAAGGGGGTTGTGCTTGCCTGGCACTTCTGAAGATATCATTGGGTCTTCATCAGTGTCAACGATCACATCGTCGGTCCAACGTCTATCGAGAGGGGACAAATACCGGCAACAGAGAAAGAAACACAATCAATGCAATTCACAATATGATGCATGATCATGACATGTCAATATGCTGTGGTTGAGCTAATGCAACTAGTAACAAGTTAAATGGAGCTGGTTTGAACACTAGGTTCAAATTCAAATTCAAACTATGAATTCAAATAGTGCATTATCATGTTTTGGACTAAATAGTGAGGTTAAGTTGTTCAAACATGCATGAAGATGCCATAAACAGATTCCTTGAATTTTTCTGATAATTTTACATATATAATTTATTTCATTTGGAGTTACGGTTGAATTTCTATGATTTTTAGAAGTTTAGGCAATTTTCTGGAATTTTCTGAATTATTTAAAATCCAGAAAATCATTTACTGTGTCAGCATTGCATCATGCTGACATCAGCAAGTCAACTGCGGCTGACCAGGTCAAACCTGACCTGTGGGGCCTACTGGTCAGTGACACACGGCTGGCATGAGTCACTGACGTGTGGGGCCGGTCAAAGGCCATGTCAGAAAGTCAAACTGACATGTGGGGCCAGCTGGGTTAATAACTAATCTAAACAGAACATTAAGTTAAACTAAACATGCACTAGGCCCACATGGCAGTGGCTCTAGGGAGTTTTAGCAGGGTCATTAGCACTAATTAAGCCAGCGCCACGTCAGCTCGCCGGAGCTTGGCCGGCGGCGACCAAATACGCGGCGGGGTTTCACCGGAGTTGCTCGGGTTTCTCGTACAGGCCGTGGTTTGAGCTGCGGTTGGTCTCTATGGGTAGCTGGCATTGCAGCGCGTCGCCTGGTGGCAGTAGCCGGGCCTGGGGTGGCCGGAGTCGACGACGGCGTCAAGTCGAGCGGTGGCCGGAGTTCGGGCGGGGAGGGAAGAAGGGCTACGGTTCATGGCAGGGCGAGGGAGTGCGTGCGTTAGGCTCCTGAGGACGCACTGAGTGCGGTGGTGTGCTCGAACGCATGCTTGCACGGCCGTAGCCATGACGGCGACATGGCCGGCGGCGAGGAGCGCTCGGGCTCGAAGGGGGCGGTGGCTACGCGGCGTAATCGAGCACGGGAAGTAGAGGGCTAGGTAGAGGAGCTCACGGCGGATCCAGAGAGCTGGTCGGCGACCTTGGGGAAGCGCGGATGGGGGCGAACGACGGTGGCGATCTCCGGTGGCCGAGGTTGAAGAAGACGACGCCGAGGACGAAGCAGGGCTTCCTGGCTCGGTTGGCTCGGTGCAGAAGGCGTAGGCGATAGTGGCGGAGCTTCCACGCAACACGGGAAGGCGAGAGCGGGTCGGGGAGCGCGGTGGTTCACGGCGGCGCTTCCATGGCCGCGTCGGCCGTCGCGGGAGAGAGCAAGGGAGAGGAGGGAAGAGGCGATGGGAGGGGTCGAGAGAGGGTCCAGGGGGCGCGTGGCGTCGCGGAGGAAGGCCAGGGCGATGAGGGGGCAGCCAGGCAGGCAGCTGCCGGCATGGCATGCCGCGGCGCTGTGGCTGTCTTCTCCTCTGCCTTCTGGCAGGAGGAAGAGGACACCCGTGCCTTGATGGGCTGGCCAGTTGGCTGGGCCGCCAGCTGGGCCGGCCAGGTAAGTGGCTGGACTTCTATCTCTCTCTCTGTCCTTTCTAATTTTATTCTGTTTTCTATTTTCTGCTTTATGTTTGCAAATAAAATACCAACCAAAACACTTTGGTTATTTCTGTAAATTTTTGCGAGGAATATTTGAATTATTTCCAAACCACACAATAAATTTCAGAATATTTGGAGCAACCAATATTTAATGGTAACTTTTAAACTCCAACTGAAATACCATAATGATTTAATTCAATGACCAAAATGTCCTGAAAAAATATGCATCATCTCTGGTAGAGGCTTTCACCTTTTTCCATATATCATGAACATTTTAAAAGGATATTTGAGGTCATTGAAAATATTTTGGTTGAACCTATTTAATTTCTTTTAGGTGCTAGGGTTTGATCAATCCCCATTTCAAGTTTATTTAAATTGTAAACATGATGACATGAGAAACAAGCAAAGGCAACAGGGGCTGAGCTAGGGCTGTGACAACTCACCCCCACTAAACAAGAATCTCGGCCCGAGATTCAAGACATGAGGTAAGAAGACAGAGGGGACACAAAGCCGACACGATCTTCATGATCCAATTGCCCTCATCGAGGATGTTGATTCGTTCCATCATGTTGATCTTGATGTCCTCGCTTTGAGATCTTCATCCACGCGATCAGGACGGGAAGAAACTCTACAGAAAAAGATCTCCTCGAAGATTGAGCACTCAAGATCAACTCACGAAATGAGATACTGAAACATCTCTCGAGCTGATACATAAGACAGACATTTGGAATGCGGGAAGGTAGCAGATGACAAAGGTTCAATTTGGTAGGCAACGATTCCACGCTGGAGTAGGATGGTGCATGGTTTCAAAGTAGCGAGGAGATAATTGTCATGATACCATAACAAGACATCTTAAGGAAGGTGACTTGCAGAATATTCCCTTAAGTGGCAAAAAGAATTACTTTTCATTCAGAGATCATTGAAACTCTTCTCACCAGCCTGAGGCAATCACAAACGATCGCGTGAAGGAGCTTGAAGAAATGGTATGCTCATACTAGAATGGATGATGTGGACTACCTTGTTGAAGACAGCGCAATGGATGATTTGCTTATCATCGGAAATGGATGGGACCCATGGTAAGTCCACTTTTGAAGATGATCCTGAACAACAACTACTGAGGTGCAAGCTGGGAACAAAATGCAAATGTTGGGAATGATTCTAGTAACTGGGGAGAAGGTTCACCGGCAAAGGTGATTCCACCAATTGGATGGCTATCGAACAACTGAGAGAACGGAGGCACATTCCAGTTAACGACAACGTCAGAACCTAGTGCCTGAGCATGCTCTCAAGAACTTGAGCATTTTCGTATTCATCAAGGTTCTGCCAATATCCGTGTCAAGGATCCTGGCAACACAACATGCTACCATGATGAATAAGGGTGGAAGATGCAGATGCAAAGAAAGATAACACTTTCTCAGATTTCACCTTAGCGAAGCCAATGAAACAAAATCTGGATGATCGACCGAGAGACATTTAGCACTCCTCTTCTAATGTTCTCCTTGATGTACTGGTTACCACGGTCATGCTTTAAGCATCGGCATAGCCACCAAGTAGTGGTCGGACTTCAGAATACAATAGATCCATAAGGAACAACTTCTGGAGTAAATCCTACGAAATCCTCATGGGAATGTGGCCAACTTTCTTCAATCGAGATACTACAATAATAGGTCTTCCGGCTGGATGTGTTGGCCACGACATCCACTTTACCGGTTATCGGGAGACCAATATTATAGTTCTTGGAAAATGCTCCAACCATCATATCTGCCTGAGATTCAGATCTGGTTGGTGACAGGATATTCCAGACTCATCGAGTCTAGAAAGGAAAATGAAGGTTTGCAACACAAATCGACGAGACGACGTTGCGAGATTCTCGGGGAATGAACTACGGTAGTAAGCTCCAAAACATGAGCTGGTTCTGCTAAACACATGTGAACACGATGTCCCAGACAAGCATGACCACATGGTAGTCTTATAATAAAGCACAACCGAGTTCAGGTGGGGAACCATTATCGAGGATAACAAAGTCCTAACATAAGTCATGATTCTTAGGAAGGAACTTCTTCTCCTTGAACAAATCAATCAGTGGCTTGGTGTGCTAGGGATACATATAGAATGAAGATGATCAGTCTATCAGACCATAGAATACTTCGCACGTGCATGACTGACTTGGGACGATTCCAAAGGAAGCAAAAACAAACTTTCTCGAATTCACGGCGGCAACTTACACCAGATGCACATGAATTAGAGGAAGTCACATCTTTCAACCGGACATATGCTTCATGATCGGGACATGAGGGAAATGCTTATAAAGTTTCCAACACTAGCTGGATGTTCAACACAATCATGGAGGAGACAAAATGCCGCTGATGGGCTCAACAACAACTCATCGGAATTTCCATATCACTGGACTTCCACCACTATGTGAACAATGTGATAGTATTGGTCAGACCAAATATATAATGGTGTATGCTCGAGGGACAACCGCAAGTAAGACAACATTACGAACATCGTTGGTTCTGATTTGATTTGACGATAGCCCACACTCAAATAAGGTTTGGACAAGATAATAGATACAACAACTGATCACGAGGATCAGTCGATGAATATATCATCTTTCTTCAACACACACACACACACACAAGGATATCCCTTAGGGATGAGCTAAGTCGGACAAGTTTTCATCTTCCAACTCTCCAAGTTGTTGTTAAGCTTAACCAACTAGCTCAGGGGTATCCAACACAGATTCTTGGGGAAAAGTCATTTATCGGAAAACCAATTGATCACGAACTCAACATAACGGTCAGGTGACAACCTGATAACACTTCCGAGAAGATATTCGGAAAATCACGAACCACCGATATGTTATTAAGCTCGAGAACAATCTTGCTTTTCAGGGCAAGACGATATGATCGATAGAGCAAGGGTTTGGCAAAATCCTAACCCGTTGATCGAAGAGTGCACCAGGAAATATGGACTAGGTAGCACGATCAGTCTTAGAATGATAATTCAATAACCAACATGCTAAGGATGAGAATATTGTCCATTAACTACCGAGCAACGGAGATGCTAGGAGTATTGATTTCACACATCATGGTTCACTTGTCGGCATTCCGGTTGCGACAACACGGGACCGAGGAATGAAGAATGATGGTAAGAAGTATCACTGCGTCAAGAATTCATGAGAGATGTGCAATTCTCACGACGCTCTTGACATAAAGTGGGTAATACTTTAGGGTAGAACAGAACCAAAAGCTGGGTTGCATTTTGATCTGCGGAATACAACTATTTTGACCCAACCCTAGATATGGATGAGGTACTGGAGTTTGTTTCTCCTAGTCATTCTAAAATAGAACGGCTCGACGGACCACAAGAATAAAAGGCACCGATGAACACAAATGCACACATACTCTTGGCTATCTACTGATAGAGGATGGTCGGAATACAACTGAAGAGGAACAACTCAAGGAACATATAATTTTCTGAGCCGTGGAGGCATAGATTAGTATGTCGAGCAAAGCTCAACATATTTCTTCCAGATAACCCATGCAGGAAGGTAGAACTGGCAGAGCCACAATATAGAATGGAGAACTCATCAAGAGCACTCTGGTTGTGATCCTTTGGTTCAAGAACTTCTGCCATAAGTGGTTCATAGTATTTGGAAGAAGGAAATACCACGGACCTCGAGGTCTATCACAAGGTTTACTAATGTCCTAAGGAACTAGCAACACTATCAACATGAAGCAGGTAGGGTGAGTCTCGGGTTCAAAACCCAGGAATAGAATGCCTATTAACTAATAGCATCACGGGATGCTTTCGAGAATGGTGGCCAGACTCATCACACTGGGAACACAAAACATGGTTCGATTACTAGGTGATCCTCTAAGACACCTAGGGTCATAATAATAGTTCCAACATAAATGCCGAGGCAACGGAGTACCTCAACTCACCGATTAGTGTGATTAAACTGGCCCAAAAGGACATCGAGAACGGAAAGAAAAGGTTTGCAAATGCATCAGACTATTTAGAAACCTGGGATGACTCGGACAGCATAACGGCTGTAATTGCTCAAAAAGATTTGAGACAATCTGCAAAAATGGTGGCATAACCACTCATAATCATAATATCAAGGTTCTGAGGCCAGTTATGAATATATGGAAGTAGTAGGAACTGAACTGAGGCTTGAACTCAACAATCCTAGGCAACTACGGTTTAGTAACACGTCATCCTGATAGATAGATGAGAAGGCCTAATTCTTAATCCCCATAGAAAAGAAGAGGTTGACTCAGATCAGAAGGGCATAGGGTAAAGGAGTAAAAAGATCCTTACGTTCCCTTCCACAATCAATTCCCTTACATAACTAAAGCATTTCTAGACTCAACTTTGACCAGTTTAGCTTGGTAATCCTACAGGCAGTCAGGCTCTGATACCAACGCTGTCAGGACCCCAATCCTAGGTCACACCGATCTAGCATGTAACACATCATATCACTTTGTGGCCTCACGCACGGTATTTCCACGGGTGCCACCTTACCTGGCCCGGGACCGTTTGCGCCTTTTGGCTCACGTATATGATAGTGTCGCTAGCATCCATATGACAAAGAACCCGGGCCGACATGGCTAGTCGTGAACCCAAAGCGGCACAGACCTATGGAGACAGGCATACATGAATCACATCGAACATGTCGGTCATCAACGAGTGATTCCGGGCTGTAGCACTGGGCTAACAGGACTCCGGGGATCCCGGGCTGTAGCAGGCTAGGCAGGACTCCGGAAATCACCGCATGACATTTCCCCGAAGGGACAGACATAGGGACAAAGTGAAACACATGCCGGCCAGTCAAGTGTCCTGAACAGTAGTGCTGGGCTAGCAGGACTCCGGTGAACCGGGCTGTAGCGGACTACTATGGCTCGAGGAACACTAGACTACATTTCCCCATAAGAAAGGCTGCGAAGGATAAAAAACTAGGTTGTCGGATACTACACATACCAAGCATTTCAATCATACACACAATATGCTCGATATGTGTGAATACAACATGGCATCACAACATAACTCTACAACTCAAGTATTTATTCATTAGGCTCCGAAGAGCGAGATATTACAAACATGGGTCTCATGACCCAACAATCATAGCATACAAGTCAAAGCACATGCGGAAGCTTAACATGTCTGAGTACAGACATCTATAAATGAAAAAGGCTAAGAAGCCTGACTATCTACCAGATCCTGTCGAGGGCACAAGATCGTAGCTGAGGTATCAAGCTAAACGTCGAAGTCCACGCGGAACTACTAGCGAGACTGAAGTCTCTCTGCAAAACATAAATTAAGCAAACGTGAGTACAAAGGTACTCAGCAAGACTTACATCAGAACTAGCTACATATGCATCGGTATCAACAAGGGGGTGGTGGAGTTTACTGCAGCAAGCCAGCTTTGACTCAGTGGCTAACCTGAACTACGATTCCAAGCAACTCTTTTGAGGTGGCGCACACGAGTCCACATATTCACCATTCAATACACCACTATGGATCCGCTCTCGTCTCCCTACGAGAAGGCCATCCATAGTACTCACACTTATCTTGCAAGTTTTAGAGTATCCACTTTCACTTGTCTATGAACTATGCAAGGGGTCCAAGTTTCCATATCCGAGGAATTCGGCTATTCGAATAGATATTGATAACCCTGCAGGGGTGTACTTCTTCACACACACTCTCACCACTTATAGCCCTGTACACGTCATGTACCTCGGCAACCTTCAAGCGGAAGCCGGGCGAGGGTGTCGGCCACGGCCTACCTAAACACTTAAGTCTCTAGTCCAGGTTTATCGCCTATTCGCGTTCCATCCGCGAGGAGATCCGGCCGGAGTTTCGCTCACAGCCCCAAACGATGTGTGCAGGGTTCCCGAGACACCAAACTGGCGCCCGGTACACCCGGCCACGGTGTATCTACCGCAACATAGCCCACCCCTAGGGTCAGCGCTACGCACGGCCGCCAACACATATCCTACAAACACCAGAAACTAGTTGCAACTCCTGGACAGAGTACTAGGGTGATTAAGAAGCCGAGATGGTCAATTAAGGATCCCAATGAGTGGTAGTAGCTGTTCATGGATCACATACACAGAACTCAGTTCCTGAGGATGGTTTCAATGAGACAACCCACCATGTACTCCTACATGGCCTCTCACCGCTACCTTTACCAAATCGTGTTCACACACTTAGCTCACACACAGTAGGACATGTTTACACACCTCCGATCCATCCCCGATGAATCAGACCTGACTCAACTCTAAGCAGTAGCAGACATGACAAACAAGCATGAATGAGTAGGCACATTAGGGCTCAAACAACTCCTACTCATGCTAGTGGGTTTCATCTATTTACCGTGGCAATGACAGGTCATGCAGAGGATAATGGGTTCAACTACCGCAACAAGTAACAGATGAATCGTTGTTGTCCTAATGCAGTAAAAGAGAGCAGGAGCGAGAGAGTGGGCATGTATCGGAATGAACAAGGGGGTTGTGCTTGCCTGGCACTTCTGAAGATATCATTGGGTCTTCATCAGTGTCAACGATCACATCATCGGTACAACGTCTATCGAGAGGGGACAAATACCGGCAACAAAGAAAGAAACACAATCAATGCAATGCACAATATGATGCATGATCATGACATGTCAATATGCTGTGGTTGAGCTAATGCAACTAGTAACATGTTAAATCGAGTTGGTTGGAACACTAGGTTCAAATTCAAATTCAAACTATGAATTCAAATAGTGCATTATCATGTTTTGGACTAAACAGTGCGGTTAAGTTGTTCAAACATGCATGAACATGCCATAAACAGATTCCTTGTATTTTTCTGATAATTTTACATATATAATTTATTTCATTTGGAGTTACGGTTGAATTTCTATGATTTTTAGAAGTTTAGGCAATTTTCTGGAATTTTCTGAATTATTTAAAATCCAGAAAATCATTTACTGCGTCAGCATTGCATCATGCTGACCTCAGCAAGTCAACTACGGCTGACCAGGTCAAACCTGACCTGTGGGGCCTACTGGTCAGTGACACACGGCTGGCATGAGTCACTGACGTGTGGGGCCGGTCAAAGGCCACGTCAGAAAGTCAAACTGACGTGTGGGGCCAGTTGGGTTAATAACTAATCTAAACAGAACATTAAGTTAAACTAAACATGCACTGGGCCCACATGGCAGTGGCTCTAGGGAGTTTTAGTAGGGTCATTAGCACTAATTAAGCCAGCGCGACGTCAGCTCGCCGGAGCTTGGCCGGCGGCGACCAAATACGCGGCGGGGTTTCACCGGAGTTGCTCGGGTTTCTCGTACAGGCCGTGGTTTGAGCTGCGGTTGGTCTCTATGGGTAGCTGGCGTTGCAGCGCGTCGCCTGGTGGCAGTAGCCGGGCCTGGGGTGGCCGGAGTCGACGACGGCGTCAAGTCGAGCGGCGGCCGAAGTTCGGGCGGGGAGGGAAGAAGGGCTACGGTTCATGGCAGGGCGAGGGAGTGCGTGCGTTAGGCTCCTGAGGATGCACTGAGTGCGGTGGTGCGCTTGAACGCGTGCTTGCATGGCCGTAGCCACGACGGCGACATGGCCGGCGGCGAGGAGCGCTCGGGCTCGAAGGGGGCGGTGGCTACGCGGCGTAATCGAGCACGGGAAGTAGAGGGCTAGGTAGAGGAGCTCACGGCGGATCCAGAGAGCTGGTCGGCGACCTTGGGGAAGCGCGGATGGGGGCGAACGACGGTGGCGATCTCCGGTGGCCGAGGTTGAAGAAGACGACGCCGAGGACGAAGCAGGGCTTCCCGGCTCGCTTGGCTCGGTGCAGAAGGCGTAGGCGACAGTGGCGGAGCTTCCACGCAACACGGGAAGGCGAGAGCGGGTCGGGGAGCGCGGTGGTTCACGACGGCGCTTCCATGGCCGCGTCGGCCGTCGCAGGAGAGAGCAAGGGAGAGGAGGGAAGAGGCGATGGGAGGGGTCGAGAGAGGGTCCAGGGGGCGCGTGGCGTTGCGGAGGAAGGCCAGGGCGATGAGGGGGCAGCCAGGCAGGCAGCTGCCAGCGTGGCATGCTGCGGCGCCGTGGCTGTCTTCTTCTCTGCCTTCTGGCAGGAGGAAGAGGACACCCGTGCCTCGATGGGCTGGCCAGTTGGCTGGGCCGCCAGCTGGGCCGGCCAGGTAAGTGGCTGGACTTCTATCTCTCTCGCTGTCCTTTCTAATTTTATTCTGTTTTCTATTTTCTGCTTTATGTTTGCAAATAAAATACCAACCAAAACACTTTGGTTATTTCTGTAAATTTTTGCAAGGAATATTTGAATTATTTCCAAACCACACAATAAATTTCAGAATATTTGGAGCAACCAATATTTAATGGTAACTTTTAAACTCCAACTCAAATACCATAATGATTTAATTCAATGTCCAAAATGTCCTGAAAAAATATGCATCATCTCTGGTAGAGGCTTTCACCTTTTTCCATATATCATGAACATTTTAAAAGGATATTTGAGGTCATTGAAAATATTTTGGTTGAACCTATTTAATTTCTTTTAGGTGCTAGGGTTTGATCAATCCCCATTTCAAGTTTATTTAAATTGTAAACATGATGACATGAGAAACAAGCAAAGGCAACAAGGGCTGAGCTAGGGCTGTGACAGCTACTTGGCATAATTTTAATGTAATTCTTCTTAATTGTGGTATGAATATTCAGATCCGAAAGATTCAAGACAAAAGTTCATATTGACATAAAAATGATAATACTTCAAGCATAGTAACAAAGCAATTATGTCTTCTCAAAATAACATGGCTAAAGAAAGTTATCTCTACAAAACCATATAGTCTGGCTATGCTCTATCTTCACCACACAAAATATTTAAATCATGCACAACCCCGATGACAAGACAAGCAATTGTTTCATACTTTTGACATTCTCAAAACTTTTTCAATCTTCACGCAATACATGAGAGTGAGCCATGGATATAGCACTATAGGTGGAATAGAGTGGTGGTTGTGGAGAAAACAAAAAGGGAGAAGATAGTCTCACATCAACTAGGCATATCAACGGGCTATGGCGATGCCCATCAATAGATATCAATGTGAGTGAGTAGGGATTGCCATGCAACGGATGCACTAGAGGTATAAGTATATGAAAGCTCAAAAAGAAACTAAGTGGGTGTGCATCCAACTTGCTTGCTCATGAAGACCTAGGGAAATTTGAGGAAGCCCATCATTGGAATATACAAGCCAACTTCTATAATGAAAAATTCCCACTAGTATATGAAAGTGATAACATGAGAGACTCTCTACTATGAAGATCATGGTGCTACTTTGAAGCACAAGTGTGGTAAAAGGATAGTAACATTGTCCCTTCTCTCTTTTTCTCTCATTTTTTTATTTGTTTATTTGGGCCTTTTCTCTTTTTTATGGCCTCTTTTCTTTCTCTTTTTTATTTGGGCTTCTTTGGCCTCTTTTATTTATTTTTCGTCCGGAGTCTCATCCCGACTTGTGGGGGAATCATAGTCTCCAGCATCCTTTCCTCACCCGGACAATGCTCTAAGAATGATGATCATCACACTTTTATTTTTCTTACAACTCGATACTTAGAAAAAAATATGACTCTATATGAATGCATCCGGCAGTGTACCGGGATATGCAATGATGCATGAGTGACAAGTATGAAAGAATTATGAATGGTGGCTTTGCCACAAATACTATGTCATGCTAAGAAATATGACAATGATGGAGTGTGTCATAAATGGAACGGTGGAAAGTTGGTTGGCAATATATCTCGGAATGGCTATGGAAATGCCATAATAGGTAGGTATGGTGGCTGTTTTGAGGAAGGTATATGGTAGGTGTATGATACCGGCAAAAGGTGCGCGATATTAGAGAGGCTAGCAAAGGTGGAAGGGTGAGAGTGCGTATAATCCATGGACTCAACATTAGTCATAAAGAACTCATATACTTATTGCAAAAATATACAAGTAATCAAAGCAAAGTAATACGCGCATGCTCCTAGGGGGATAGATTGGTAGGAAAAGACCATCGCTTGTCCCCGACCGCCACTCATAAGGAAGACAATCAATAAATAAATCATGCTCCAACTTCATCACATAACGGTTCACCATACGTGCATGCTACGGGAATCACAAGCTTCAACACAAGTATTTCTCAAATTCACAACTACTCAACTAGCATGACTTTAATATCACCATCTCCATATCTCAAAACAATTATCAAGTATCAAACTTCTCATAGTATTCAACACACTCATAAGAGAGTTCTATTATTAATCTTGCCTGCCAAGCATATTAGGATTTTAAGCAAATTACCGTGCTATTAAGACTCTCAAAATAATCTAAGTGAAGCATGAGAGATCAATAGTTTCTATAAAACAAATCCACCACCGTGCTCTAAAAGATATAAGTGAAACATTAGAGCAAAATTATATAACTCAAAAGATATAAGCGAAGCACATAGAGTATTCTAATAAATTACATATCAAGTATGGCTCTCTCAAAAGGTGTGTACAGAAAGGATGATTGTGGTAAACTAACAATAAAATACTCAACTCATACAAGACGCTCCAAGCAAAACACATATCATGTGGTAAATCAAAATATAGCTCCAAGTAAAGTTACCGATAGAAGTAGACGAAAGAGGGGATGCCTTCCCGGGCATCCCCAAGCTTTGGCTTTTAAGTGTACTTAGATTATCTTGGGGGTGCCATGGGCATCCCCAAGCTTAGGATCTTTCCAATCCTTGTTCCATAATCCATCAAATCTTTACCCAAAACTTGAAAACTTCACAACACAAAACATAAAGTAGAAAATCTCGTGAGCTCCGTTAGCGAAAGAAAACAAAAGACCACTTCAAGGTACTGTAATGAACTCATTATTTATTTATATGGGTGTTATACCTACTGTATTCCAACTTATCTATGGTTTATAAACTATTTTACTAGCCATAGATTCATCAAAATAAGCAAACAACACACGAAAAACAGAATCTGTCAAAAACAGAACAGTCTGTAGTAATCTGTATCTAGCGCAAGATCTGGAACCCCAAAAATTCTAAAATAAATTGCTGGACGTGAGGAATTTATCTATTAATAATATTCAAAAAGAATTAACTAAATATCTCTTTCCAAATAAAAATTACAGCAGTTCTCGTGAGCGCTAAAGTTTCTGTTTTTTACAGCAAGTTCCACAAGACTTTACCCAAGTCTTCCCAACGGTTCTACTTGGCACAAACACTAATTAAACACAAAAACACAACCAAAACAGAGGCTAGATAATTTATTTATTACTAAACAGGATCAAAAAGCAAGGAATAAAAATAAAATTGGGTTGCCTCCCAACAAGCGCTATCGTTTAACGCCCCTAGCTAGGCATAACAAGCAAGAATAGATGTAGGTATTGCCATCTTTGGTAGGCAATCCATAAGTGGCTCTCATAATAGATTCATAAGGTAATTTAATTTTCCTTCTAGGAAAGTGTTCCATGTCTTTCCTTAATGTAAATTGGAATCTAATATTTCCTTCCTTCATATCAATAATTGCACCAATCGTTCTAAGGAAAGGTCTACCAAGAATAATAGGACAAGAAGGATTGCAATCTATGTAAAGAACAATAAAATCTACGGGCACATAATTCCTATTTGCAACAATAAGAACATCATTAATTCTTCCCATAGGTTTCTTAATAGTTGAATCCGCAAGGTGCAAGTTTAGAGAGCAATCATCAAAATCACGGAAACCTAACAAATCACACAAAGTCTTTGGAATCATGGAAACACTAGCACCAAAATCACATAAAGCATAGCATTCATGATCTTTAATTTTAATTTTAATAGTTGGTTCCCACTCATCATTATGTTCTCTAGGGATAGAAACTTCCAATTCAAGTTTTTCTTCATAAGATTGCATCAAGGCATCAACGATATGTTTAGTAAACACTTTATTTTGACTATAAGCGTGAGGAGAATTTAGCACGGATTGCAACAAGGAAATACAATCAATCAAAGAGCGGTTTTCATAGTTAAATTCCTTGAAATCCATAATAGTGGGTTTAGCAACATCTAGGGTTTTAATTTCTTCAATCCCACTTTTATCAAATTTAGCATCAGGATCAAAAGATTCAGAATTCTTGGAACACCTTCTAGGTAAAGGTGGATCATATTCAGTCCCATCATTATCAAGATTCATATTGCAAAATAAAGATTTAATAGGGGACACATCAATAACTTTTAGATCTTCATCATTATTTTCATAGGAACTAGAGGAACACGCTTTTATAAAGGCATCTTTCTTAGCACGCATCCTAGCGATTCTTTCTTTGCACTCATCAATGCAAATTCTCATGGCCTTGAGAGACTCATTGATATCATGCTTAGGTGGAATAGATCTAAGTTTCAAAGAATCAACATCAAGAGCAATTCTATCAACGTTCCTAGCCAAATCATCAATCTTAAGCAATTTTTCTTCAATCATAGCATTAAAATTCTTTTGTGAAGTAATAAATTCTTTAGTATTAGAATCATAATCAGAGGGCATCTTATTATAATTTCCATAAGAATTGTTGTAGGAATTACCATAATTATTAGAGGGATTACTAGGATAAGGCCTAGGATTAAAATTTCATCTATATGTGTTGTTACCAAAATTATTCCTACCAACAAAATTCACATCCATAGATTCATTATTATTCTCAATCAAATTATACAAGGGCATATCATTAGGATCAGAAGAAACACTTCTACTAGCAAATAATTTCATAAGTTCATCCATCTTTCCACTCAAAACATTAATTTCTTCTATCGCATGCACCTTTTTATTAGTAGACCTTTCAGTATGCCATTGAGAATTGTCGGATTTCGGGTTCCGGCAGACCCTTGAGGTTCGAACATTGGGGTGCGCGCGGAGATTTCGCCTCCTACCTACCTGCACCCCACCGCCTTGCTAGGATCTAAACTATGGCAAGAACAACACAAGAGACACAAGGTTTATACTGGTTCGGGCCACCGTTGTGGTGTAATACCCTACTCCAGTGTGTGGTGTGGTGGATTGCCTCTTGGGCTGATGATGATGAACAATACAAGGAAGAACAGCCTCGTGAGGGTCTATTCTTGGCTGGGGCGCTGAACTGCTGGGAGGAGCTCAGTCACCCTTCTCTCTCTCTCTACCTGATCTTCTTTATCCTTCGATCCCTCCGTCTCTCCTTTGCTCTGTGGGTGGCTGGTCCTATTTATAGAGGCCCTGGTCCTCTTCCCAAATATCGAGCGGGAAGGGAGCCAACAATGGCAGGCTAATTTGAAGGGGGACAGCTAGTACTAGCTACCCTGACAAAAGTAGTCTTCGCCTGCACAAAGCTCTGGTGATGACGCCGTCTCGGGCTCCACGATGACCTCCGTCTTGTAGTCCTCATGGTCTTGGTCTCGTTGCACCGAAATGGCAACCTTTGCCTGATGCCTCGGTACTCCGCGGCTGCGCTTGCCCCCTTTGCACCAAAGAGGAAAGGAGGACACTACGCGGGCTGGCACCCGCCTGGCGCCCTCGGTCGTCATGGCTTGCGTCATGGGCACCTCATGAGGTACCCTGCCTTGATCTCTCCGCCTCCTCGTGAGCCAGCCTGACGAGGCCATGCCTGAGGAAGCTCCGCGTCATCCGCCCCGCGAGGCTTGTCCCCTCGCGAGGGTCTTGGGTTTGTGTTGGTGAAGATGGGCCGCGCTGGGCCCCCCTTTGAGCCACGCCGCAGGCCACAGGCAGGCAAGTCTGGGGACCCCCGTTCCCAGAACGCCGACAGTAGCCCCAGGGCCCAAGGCGCGCCTGGACTTGGCCGTGCAGGGAGGCGGAAGGGCAAGAGCGAAGCGCCTCAGGCCCTAACAGCCTGCGGCCTTGGGCGCCGCGTGACGGTTGATGGGACGTGGGCGTCTCCACTTCCCCATGGCGCCTCGGCAACTGCACGGATTGGACAAGTCCCTGCATGCAAAGTGGGTCATGATTACCTGCAATCATGGAGGTAGGCGGTTGGCCTTCGCCGGCCATAAGTACGGAACAACGCGCGCCCTTCCAGTCCATCCCTCCTTGCTTCTCCTTCTTCCCGATCCTTGCTCCGTCTTGCTGCCATGGCTTCGATCCGCCGGTTCTCGATGGCATAGTAGGGAAAGGCTCCCCAAGAGGAACCAGACCCACTCCCGCCGAAGAAATGGCTCGCCCCCCGTGGCCCGGACGAGGGGGCCCTTCAGGTGGTGTCGAGGCCTTGGTGCGAGCGGGCGCCGCCGGGGTTCCCGCTTCCATTGTACGCCCATGTCGAGGGCCCTGAAGGAGCTGATGCTGACCGCCACGGGCGGCGCCGCCGTCGGCGCCAGCGGGTCACGAAGGTGTGGGTCCTCCCCCCCTGGGGTCCACACCGAGGGCTCCTCCCGAGAGTTCGTGCTTCACGTTGCCATTCCTCTTCAGTCTTGGATCCGCCTTCCTCCCTTCTTCGCCTCCATCATCCCGCAGGGGGAGCCCCTGGAGCTCTGGCTACAGCACGCCGGCTGCAGCACCCTCACGACCGAGGCAGAGGTCGCGACCGTTGCCCCGGGCGAGGTCTTCATGACTCGGGGCTGGAGAGAGATCGCCCGGGTTTGCAGGATAAGGGGCGTCTTCACGGTCCACTTGGATTACGACGGTGCTTCGGTGATGCTCTTCAAGGTCTTCGATGCGAGCGGGCACCGGCTGGAGTGCTACTCCGGGGAAGGTGGCCAGGACCCTGCCGCGACGAGGACTGGGCCCGCCAACCGCTCCCTTGGCGGCTCCTCAGGCGGTGGAGGCGTCGGAGGTTCCAGCGACTCCGGCGAGCTCTTCGCGACTCCGGAGACGAGCAACGACAGCTACGAGCCCCCGAGCCGGTGCCGCTCCTGGAGCAGGGTGGGCTCGTCAGGCCGCCGCCGACTCTGATCTGGATGGGGTTGGCGTCGGTGCTTGACGGCCCACTGTTGATGATGGCGTATTTTGCAGGGACGCGCGTAGTTTGTGTCCCTTTAGGATGTGTTCCCTGCGAGGAATCAAAAACGCGTCCTGTGGGGGCTTGTAAGGTGCATGTGATCCTGTTTTGTTAATATAACCCTTGTCATAGAATTGCGCGAGTTGCTCATTCCGTCTTAGCTTAGTACTCCCTTTCGAACCTCACAAGGGCTTGGTGCTCTGCGCCGACAGGTCCCAGTCCCAAGGCGGCTTTAGCCGTCGCTGGTATGCCAGGTCGTGATGCCGTGGTCAAGGCCAGGAGTTGAGCGACCCGGAGTCCGATAAGAGCCCCTGAGTCGCGATGCTCAGGAGGTCCCCTTTGGCGCCCAAGAAGCCGTCGTTTGGTGAGAAAGGAGAGCGGTGTCGCTAACACGGGATAGCATTAGGTGCGGGGATGGTGCCACGGTAGCTGGCGCTTCCGGGTGATGACTTATCTCGAGGATCAGGGGCCGCTCTCTGGTGTGTTGCCGGGTCCGTGCATCGGCAGGCGTGAGGTTGCTCGGCGAGGTCCTCGTGTGTCTCTCCCCTCTCGCCTTTGTTCCCCTTTCTGCTCTACGTCCTCGGGTCCCGGCCCTCGAGCGAGTCTCAGCTGTCGCTGGTATGCCAGGTCGCGATGCCGTGGTCAAGGCCAGAGGGTGAGGGCTGGAGAGCCAGTAGGATCCCTGAGTCGCGATGCTCAGGCACCCCCCCCTTTAACATGCAAGCGGTTCGTGCGGACGAGAGCGAAGGAGACACCGCAAGGGCCTCGCCTGACGCAGCTCCTTCAGGAGGTCCTGCAGGTCCATCATAGAAAAAACAAGGGGTTGCCATGATAATTGACAGTCAGCTGTTAGTTGCTTCCGGGGGGTAGTGAGGCACTGAAGGCTTGACGAGGTGACGCTATGCGGGGCTGCCGCGGCCAGAGCTCAGCCATCCAGGTTTGTCGGCGTTGCAGGAAAGGACCCATGCGCAAGCGTCGTGCCGTTTGGGAGCAGCTCCGTTAGTTGGCGTCAACTGAGCAGGCAACTAGGTAAAAAACATTAGCCGCGAAGGAGTGGATTCGTTCAAATAGATGCTGGGAAGGCGGACATCACCGGGTCAGGCCCGAGCGACTTGGGGGGTCATGCAGCCTGAGGGGCGCCCCCAACAAGGTAAGCTAACAACATAAAGTAAAAAGGGATACACGCCACAGGGACGGACCCACGCGGCCTGGGAATAATGCAGCCCTGGGGGGGCGCTCCCAGCCGGAAATAAAACTCAAAAGATGTCACCTGATGATGTTGAGGACGAAGGAGCGTTGATGTAGCAAGCTCGGTGGGCTGCGGTAGCCGATCCTCACGAGCCCCCAGGCCCAGGGGCATCGGGAGGCTCCGGAGGCGCTAGCGGCTCCTCGCGGGCCATCTCCATCCCTGCCAGGGCTGCGGAACGCCTGGCCTCTTGTGCCTCTGTGATGCCCCTCAGGAGGCGCTGGTACGTGTCAGCCGCGTTCGGCAAGCCGTAAGGCATGCGAACGTAGCTGTGGGGTGGGCCTCCACAGCGCCCCACTCGTGAGGGCCAGAGGCGCTCCAGAGAGGCGACTCGGTTGAGCCCAGGTATGTCGATGTAGACGCGCAGCCCACCATCCTCGCCTGGATGGGGAGCCACTGCTAGTAGGCGGCCGCCGCCTTTCGTGACTCTTGACTCCTGTAGCTCCTGAATGGCCTCGTTAACGAACTCCTGAGGGTCTGGATCTCCTTGCCTTGATCCTTCTTGAGGGAAACGTGCTTCGAAACATGCCTCCATGTGGTGCCCAAGCGCTTCCCTCATGACCCTAGCTAGGTCGGTGGCCCTCCATGGGAGAGCCCCCGAGCCCTGCCTGAGGAGGGCGCCGGGCGTGCTTTCCTATGCGATGGAAGGAGGTTCCCCCTGGGTAGGCGCGGGCCCAGAGGGGCCTGCCTCCTGAGTGGTCGGGCCGGACGATGTCTTCTTCTTCTTAGGGGCGGTCTCGGGAGGCCTCCTGCTTCCACGATCCGAGTCTTCCAGTGACGCGGCCTGAAAGGCTCGTTCCAGGGAACACACCGCGTCCTTCTCTTCACAGGGCACCGTGATGACTCCACCGCTTCCTGGCATCTTGAGGACGTTGTAGCCGTGGTGAGTTACGACCATGAACTTGGCCAGCGCTGGGTACCCAAGGATGGCGTTGTACGGCAGGCGAATGTGAGCGACGTCGAAGTCGATGAGCTCGGTGCGGTAGTTGTCGCATGCCCCGAAGGTGACAGGGAGGCGGACCTGCCCAATCGGGACCGTGGAGCCGTCGGTGATGCCGGAGAAAGGCTTGGTTGGCTGAAGCTGGCTGTAGGGCACCTGGAGGTTGTTGAATGTCTCCACGGACAGGACGTTGAGCCCTCACCCCGCCATCGATGAGGGTCTTGGTGACCACCACGTTGCTGACGATCGGGGAGCAAAGCATCGGGAGAACTCCGGCTGTAGCCGCACACTTGAGCTGGTCTGCTGAGCTGAATGTGATGGCGCACGCCGACCACCTGAGAGGGCGCGTGGCTTCGAGCCTGGGGAGGACTGCGTTCACTTCGCGAGCAAACTGCTTGAAGATGCGCTGAGAGGCTGGGGCTTGCGCCCCGCCCAGGATGCAGGCGATCGCGCGCGGCTCCTGGAAGCCCCCAGCCCCCTCGTCCTGGTGGCGGTCCTCATTTCTCCTTGGCCGCGGCGGCAGCGGTGGGAGGCCTGCGTCGCCTTGCAGGCGATCCTCGCGAGGCTGATCCCTCCAGTCTCCCTCGCGAGGCGGGTCTTGCCAGCGATCCTCGCGAGGTTGATCGCGCCACCCTTGGCGCGGGCCACGGTCTTCCCAGCGTCCTGCGTTCCTTCCTCCTCCTTGACCGTAGTCCCGGTCACCGCGGTCAGGGCGATGGCCAATTCTTCCTTCTCGCACGGCTCGGAGCTCTTGACATTTGTTGGTGTTGTGGGCATGGAGGTCGTGGTACACACAGTACCGGCTGCCCTTGGAAGGTTCGGGCTGATCTCTGCCTCGCTTGGTGTCTGGTTCTGCCACGAGCACGGCAGCCCCCTTGCGCTTCACCTCCTTGGCCTTGGGCTTCTTCTCTTCTGGGTCTACGGCAGGCATCTCGAGGAGGGAGAGACACCCTTCCTCGGCCCTGGCACACTTGGTTGCCAGGTTGAACAGCTCCAAGGAAGTGCACAGGTCTTCATGCATCGCCAGCTCCTCCTTCATCTTGACGTCGCGCGCGCCGTTAGAGAAGGCCGAGATGATGGCCTCCTCGGTCACCTTGGGAATCTTGAGGCGTGCGTTGTTGAAGCGCTGGATGTACTTCTGCAGGGTCTCCCCGGGCTGTTGCTTGATGCGGCGCATATCGCTCACGGCGGGTGGCCGGTCGCGAGTGCCTTGGAAGTTGGCGATGAAGCGGGTGTGCATCTCGTCCCAGGAGGAGATTATGCCTGGAGCCAGGTGCGGGCTCCGTCCTTGAGCGCCGTGGGGAACCAGTTCGCCATGACCTTCTCGTCTCTGTTGGCAGCTTCGATGCCCAGCTCATAGAGCTGGAGGAACTCCGCAGGGTCAGCCATGCCGTCGTAGCGAGGAGGCAAGTCCGGCTTGAACTTGCCGGGCCACGCGATGCTGCGTAGCTCGGCGGTGAAGGCGCGGCAGCCTGCTGTGGCCACGGGAGGCCTTGGATGATGGGGAGCTTGGTCTTGCATGTCCCCACGCGCTGCAGTTGGGAGCAGCGCGGGGTCTTGACGGGCGGGAGCAGGAGCATGGTCGCGACGTGCTGGAGCAGGGAGCGCCCGGGCAGCTTCTTGCGGGCGAGGGACTTCTTGACAGCTCTGCTCTTGCCACGCTGGCACCTGACGGAGCAGGTTCCGCCCAAGGGCCACGCGCCTTGGAGCCATGGCGCCTTCCTGAGGAGGAGGCGGCCGGGGCGCCGCCGGAGCTTCATCGCCCGCGCGGGGCGGGGTGCGGTGCAGCGGAACGGACGGCGCAGGAGAGCCCCCTGCGGCGCGGATGAGCTCGGCGACGCGGTCGAGCCATTCTTCATAGACGTCATCGACGGGACGGTAGCGCAGGAGCTCGTTTGCCGCGATGAGTGTAGCTCAAGCCTCCATGGGCGCGCGGAGCACGCGGGACGAAGAACCAGCTGGGGTGAGCGAGGGAGTTGCGGTGCGGCCGTCTTGCCGCACGGACGGATGCTGGGACGATGCTTGCTGCTCGTCCCCCGTCGGGCCGGTGGCGGTGTTGACGGCAGGTGACGAGGAACAGCGAGGACGCCCGCCGACAGGGGCCGCCTGGGCGACGCGGGAAGCGAGTGCGGCCCAGCGCTCGGCGCGGGCCCGACGAGCGTTAGACCTGGGCGTGATGGTCGGAGGAGAACGGGGTGGTGGAAGACGAATCTCGGCGCACCGCTACCTGGCGCGCCAAATGTCGGATTTCGGGTTCCAGCAGACCCTTGAGGTTCGAACACTGGGGTGCGCGTGGAGATTTCGCCTCCTACATACCTGCACCCCTCCGCCTTGCTAGGATCTAAACTATGGCAAGAACAACACAAGAGACACTGGGTTTATACTGGTTCGGGCCACCATTGTGGTGTAATACCCTACTCCAGTGTGTGGTGTGGTGGATTGCCTCTTGGGATGATGATGATGAATAATACAAGGAAGAACAGCCTCGCGAGGGTCTGTTCTTGGCAGGGGCGCTGAACTGCTGGGAGGAGCTCAGTCACCCTTCTCTCTCTCTCTACCTGATCTTCTTTATCCTTCGATCCCTCCGTCTCTCCTTTGCTCTGTGGGTAGCTGGTCCTATTTATAGAGGCCCTGGTCCTCTTCCCAAATATCGAGCGGGAAGGGAGCCAACAATGGCGGGCTAATTTGAAGGGGGACAGCTAGTACTAGCTACCCTGACAAAAGTAGTCTTCGCCTGCACAAAGCTCTGGTGATGACACCGTCTCGGGCTCCACGATAACCTCCGTCTTGTAGTCCTCATGGTCTTGGTCTCGTTGCACCGAAATGGCAACCTTTTCCTAATGCCTCGGTACTCCGCGGCTGCGCTTGCCCCCTTTGCACCAAAGAGGAAAGGAGGACACTGCGCGGGCTGGCACCCGCCTAGCGCCCTTGGTCGTCATGGCTTGCGTCACGGGCACCTCATGAGGTACCCCGCCTTGATCTCTCTGCCTCCTCGTGAGCCAGCCTGATGAGCCCGTGCCTGAGGAAACTCCGCGTCATCCGCCCCACGAGGCTTGGCCCCTCGCGAGGGTCTTGGGTTTGTGTTGGTGAAGATGGGCCGTGCAGGGCCCCCCTTTGAGCCACGCCGTAGGCCGCAGGCAGGCAAGTCTGGGGACCCCCGTTCCCAGAACGCCGACAAGAATAATTAACCATAATATTATCTAGGAGTTTAGTAGCTTCTCCTAAAGTGATTTCCATAAAAGTGCCTCCCGCGGCCGAATCTAAAATATTTCTAGAAGCAAAATTCAATCCGGCATAAAAAATTTGTATAATCATCCACAAATTTTAACCATGAGTAGGGCAATTACGTATCATTAATTTCCTTCTCTCCCAAGCTTGTGCAACATGTTCATGATCAAGTTGCTTAAAATTCGTAATATCGTTTCTAAGAGAATGATCTTAGCGGGTGGAAAATACTTAGAGATAAAAGCATCTTTGCACTTGTTCCATGAATCAATAGTACTATTTTAGGCAAAGACGAAAACCAAGCTTTAGCACGATCTCTAAGCGAAAAAGGAAATAGCTTGAATTTAACAATATCATTATCCACATATTTCTTCTTTTGCATGTCACACAAATCAACGAAGCTATTTAGATGAGTAGCGGCATCTTCACTAGGAAGGCCGGAGAACGGATCTTTCATGACAAGATTCAGCAAAGCAGCATTAATTTCACAAGATTCAGCATCGTAAGAGGAGCAATCAGAGTGCTAATAAAATCATTGTTGTTGGTATTGGTGAAGTCACACAATTTAGTATTATCTTGAGCCATCGTGATAAGCAAGCAAACTAACACACAAACAAAAAAAAGCAAGCGGGCAAAAAGAGGCAAATAGAGAGGGAGGATAGAGAGAGAGGGCAAATAAAATGGCAAGGGTGAAGTGGGGGAGAGGAAAACGAGAGGCAAATGGAAAATAATGTAATGCGGGAGATAAGGGTATGTGATGGGTACTTGGTATGTTGACTTTTGCATAGACCTCCCCGGCAACGGCGCCAGAAATCCTTCTTGCTACCTCTTTTAGCACTGCGTTGATTTTCCCCGAAGAGGAAGGGATGATGCAGCAAAGTAGTGTAAGTATTTCCCTTAGTTTTTGGGAACCAAGGTATCAATCCAGTAGGAGGCTACGCGCGAGTCCCTCGCACTTGCACAAAACAAATAAATCCTCGCAACCAACGCAAATAGGGGTTGGCAATCCCTATAGGGCCACTTACGAGAGTGAGATCTGATAGATATGATAAGATAATATTTTTGGTATTTTATGATAAAGATACAAAGTCTAATAAAGGCAGAGTAAATGGCAAAGTAAATAACTAAGTAGTAGGAGATTAATATGATGAAGATAGACCCGGGGGCCATAGGTTTCACTAGTGGCTTCTCTCGAGAGCATAAGTATTCTACGGTGGGTGAACAAAATACTATTGAGCAATTGAAAGAATTGAGCATAGTTATGAGAATATCTAGGTATGATCATGTATATAGGCATCATGTCTGAGACAAGTAGACTGACTCCTGCCTGCATCTACTACTATTACTCCACTCATCGACCGCTGTCCAGCATGCATCTAGAGTATTAAGTTAAAAACAGAGTAACGCCTTAAGCAAGATGACATGATGTAGAGGGATAGACTCGTGCAATATGAAGAAAACCCCATCTTGTTATCCTCGATGGAAACAATACAATACGTGCCTTGCTGCCCTTACTGTCACCGGGAAAGGACACCGCAAGATTGAACCCAAAGGTAAGCACTTCTCCCATTGCAAGAAAGATCAATTTAGTAGGCCAAACCAAACTGATAATTCGAAGAGACTTGCAAAGATAACCAATCATACATAAAAGAATTCAGGGAAGATTCAAATATTATTCATAGATAGACTTGATCATAAAACCACAATTCATCGATCTCAACAAACACACCGCAAAAAGAAGATTACATCGAATAGATCTCCACAAGAGAGGGGGAGAACATTGTATTGAGATCCAAAAAGAGAGAACAAGCCATCTAGCTACTAACTATGGACCCGTAGGTCTGAGGTAAACTACTCACACTTTATCGGAGGGGCTATGGTGTTGATGAAGAAGCCCTCCGTGATCGATGCCCCCTCCGGCGGAGCTCCGAAATAGGCCCCAAGATGGGATCTCGTGGATACAGAAAGTCACGCCAGTGGAATTAGGGTTTTGGCTCCGTATCTGATCGTTTGGGGGTACGTGGGTATATATAGGAGGAAGAAGTACGTCGGTGGAGCAACAGGGGGGCCACGAGGGTGGAGGGAGCGCCTTGGGGGGGGGGGGTAGGCGCGCCCCCTACCTCGTGGCCTCCTGTTACGTGTCTTGACGTAGGGTCCAAGTCTCTTGAGTTGTATTCAATGAGAAAATCATGTTCCCGAAGGTTTCATTCCGTTTGGACTCCGTTTGATATTCCTTTTCTTCGAAACCCTAAAACAGGCAAAAACAACAATTCTGGGTTGGGCCTCCGGTTAATTGGTTAGTCCCAAAAATAATATAAAAGTGGATAACAAAGCCCAATAATGTCCAAAACAGTAGATAATATAGCATGGAGCAATCAAAAATTATAGATACGTTGGAGACGTATCATACCCCAAGACAAAATTTGTTCCTCAACAAGAGAAGTATGACCCTACTTCTTTCCAAGGGACACAAGCTCAAGATGATATTCCACATCACTCTATGTCTATGAATACCCTTGTTTGTTCCTTGTGGGACTAACCCGTGTAGGTATTGAAAGTGCAACTCACTCCAATGGATTGCTCCAAATGATCTACATCAACATTGAGCATCCACATCTTCAACACCTACATGAAGTCATCATCGACAAAACCCAAGGTTAGTTCATCCCTCTTAGGGGGGATATCACATCTAGGGGAGCTTTACTCTAATCAATTGAGTTAAAGCAACTCTAATGGTGCGAACAAAACAATGCTTTATGTAAAAGTGGCAATCCCACTTGTGCTTAAACGATGAGTATGACCTACGATCAAATGTTCTCATTTGACTCCTAAGTCAATATATAGATGACGTAGTCATCGCCAATTGCTTGATAGATGATAGGGTGTTTGTGCATGCTTTGCCACATATTTCATTTGCCATTTTATTGTGTGAACATGTTGATTGCATATTTTACTCATTCGAGGACATCCATTTTTTTCTTTGATTGTTTGGCTTTTCTCTTTTGCCAAATGGATGGACAAGAATGCCTAAGAACTTCCTCTAGTTATCTATGATTTTCTAGTATCAAACTCTATTCATGCTACATCACAAAGTTTGATCAAGTCAGATTCGAACCACTTTGTGTGAGGAGCACTCGGAGTCCCCGATTTTTCATAGACTTAAAATTCCAAAACCTCTCTGTGCATTTCGGTCTGACCGATCCATCCACTTCGGTCACACTGAGTTCACTGAGCTGATCTAGGTTTTCAATCTCGGTGCGACTGACTTGAACTTTCCGGTCACACCGAGTTGCAGTAACTGCTTGCGATTCTGCATCTCGGTGCCACCGAGTTGTTCCACTCGGTCACATCAACAAGCTCAGGATATATATACCCACGGGTGAGTTTTTGGAAGTTTCTTCAAAACACTCCATCCCACACGTATCCTGCTCTGCCGCTTCGGGTCTCCGGATCATCTCCTCATCGCCAGCGACCTCCCGCCGCTGGTTCCCATCGTCGTCAATGGGATTCTGCCCTGCCGTTGTCGCCGTAGCGAACTCCCGTCGAACTAGAGTATGAGTTCGATCTTGTGTGCTAATTCCTTACTCCGTTTCCTAGCACATTGCTTTGCCATGATCATTACCATGTATGAAATCAATCTGTCCAGAGAAAACTTCCTTTAGGTTAGGTTTGATTTGAAAATTTAGGGTCAGGTCTCCGCCGAACTCATCTCGGACCGACCAATTTGAAGAAATCGGTCCCACCGATCTGGCTTAGGCCATTGCATATGCGCTTTTCGGTCTGACCGAAAATTGCAATTCGGTGCGATCGAATTCAATTCTCTATGAAACCCTAGCAATCTCAGAGCCACCAAACTTTGATTCGGTCTGACCAAGTTCACTAGTTTAGACTCCAATGGTTGCTTCGATATCACCGAGTTTAACAAATCGGTAGCTCCGAAATGATTTCTGTGGAGAACTAAAACTAAGTTTTTGACTCATTTGTTTTGCAAAAAACTCTGCATTTTGTGATGCTCATCCATTCTACCTCATCTATATCTATTAACAGGGTTTTCTGTCAGTTTGCTTACCAGAATGTCTGACCCGAGTGATAGTTAGAACAAGTCAAAAGAGCAAGTGCAAATGAGTGATGGCACTAGTCCCTCAAGCGGCTATGATGAGGGCAGCAGGAGCACTCCTAGTAATTTGCTCAGGGCAGCCACACAGATCTAGGAAGAAGAAAAACTCAGATTCCGAGGATGAGGGCTATGTGGCTATAGAGGAGAAAGTTAGCTCCAAAAAGAAAGTGCTGAAGAAAGAGTATGGTAGTGCTACAACAAGAAAGCCTGGACTACATAAGAAGACCCCTGCCAAGAGGGTGCCAACCTTAAAGGCCAGGGCCTCAACTGCTGAAACCTCTAAGCCAACTGAAGAGGCTGCTGGAGAGGGAAAGAAAAGGAAAGAGAGGGTCAAGAAGACCACTGCCAGAGTCATTGGTAGATCCCCTATAATGAGAGATCCATAAGAAGATGAAGATGAAGAGGATGCTGCACCAGCACCCAAGTCCCAGAAGCTTATGGGGGATGCCATTAAGTTAGGGGCTGCCACTTCAAAGCCCAAGACTGCCCCCAAGGCTGCTGCTCAAGCTCAGAAGCCTTATAAGCCCAAGAGAAGCACCAGGAACATCCCAGCTTAATAGAAGAACAAGGCCCCAGTGCCTGAAGTTGATGAAGAAGGTGCAAAAGCCCAAGTGCTGAGGAAACTGAAACCAAAGATTCTAGAAAACATTCGCACTCATCCAGTGGCTGAGGATATGAACATCAGAAAGGATGCAGGATTGAGACTTTGGAGACAGTCTGATCCATATGCTGTGAGGAGGAAGACTGCATTGGACTATAGGTTCCACACCAAAGAACAACAAGACTTCTATGAGACTATTTTTCTTGATAAGAAGCCTACAGTCTGTGATATGAAGTGGGTTGATTGGGAATTCATTGATGAGAATGAAGACTATTTCCCAGGAGTGCATGAAAGCTTCAAATCTTGTGGAGTTGATGAGTTTGTGGGACAAAAGCTTACCAAATGGAATGATGAGCTAATTATGCAGTTCTATTCTATAGCTCATTTCTATCTAGATGGTAGAATTGTTTGGATGTCTGAGGGTACAAGGTACCAGTCAACTGTTGATGAGTGGGCCAAGTTGATCAATGCACCAAAAGAGCATGAGGATGATTTGGATGTGTATGCCAAGAAAAAGAAAGACCACAACTCTATGGCAAACATGTACAAGGAGATCCCAGACAAAGCTTTGGAGACACACAAGCTTGGATTCGTGCATTATTTATTGTCTGGTCTACCTACAATCAACACAATCTTGAGGCATACTCTGTTACCCAAATCTGGATATCACAAGATGATAGGAGGACATTCAATCAACTTGCTGCATATATTTGATGTTCCTCAAAAATTGAGGGTCATGAGTCTGATTGTTGAGACAATCAAGAGGACTGCTGCAGATCAGAAAAGATCTTGTGGGTATGCTCCACACATTCAGGTGCTCATCAACTCCAAGATGGGCACAAGCACTTACTTGTTGGACAAGGAGTATTTACCTTTGCACCCAAAATTTGAGGATAACACAATTGTGATGAATGAGGATGATCCTTCATCAGTGCAAGAACAAGAGAAGAGAGCACAGACTAAGGCAGAAAAGGCTGCAAGGATGCCAAGTGTTGAGGAGGCATCTCAGGTGTTCTTAAAGAGAAAACAAGATCAGCTAGCTTTGATTCAGGCAACTTTGAGGATTGAGAAGGGCTTGGCCACCCTGACTCGGAATTAGGAGAGCTTGGAGAGGATAGTTGAGACCAAGTTTTATGATCTTGATCTGGAAGTGAATGAGATACAGACAGCAGTCGAGCAGCTCCAGGAGGAAGCATAGGATAAGAAAGGGAAGGCAACTACGGATGCTTTCAGCGAGTGCCAAGAGGTCAGAGGTCAGCTGCAGTCCCAGTGCCAGATACAAGGGCTACTTCATCTGCACCAGCAGCAACAGCTTCAGTGCCACCTCCAGCAACTACTCCACCAGCTCCAACAACATCTACTGATGCCTTCGTCCTTGGAGTTCTCTCTACACCACCTCCCGAGGACCAAGCCTAAGAGACGCATATCACTATGCACTTTCAAACTTTTTGGTAACTTTTTGCCAAAGGGGGAGAAATGTATAGATCATAGGCTTCGACAAAGAGTGTTTTGCTTCTTTGTCTCTCTTGCTATTTGGTTGAACATTTGTGTGTGCTCGCTTGATACCTTATGTCTGTGTGTGAGGTACTTGTATGATCATATGTTTGATCATATCATTCTTTTTTGATTGGATGATATGATCTTTTATATCCCTATATGATCATTCACTTTGCTTGGTGATGAGTGCATGTTTTAATTCCTATCATTTTGAGCGCTCCACCAAGATGTATGTGACATGGAAGAGTAACCCATGATCCTAATCGATTGAGCATTTGCATTCAAAAGCAAATTTTAAATAATGCAAAAATTTAGGGGGAGCTCTTGCTTATCACATACTTCTCAAAGCGACGATGTATTTAAATCTTATTATCATTTGTCGAAGCTTTGATCTATATGTTGTCATCAATTACCAAAAAGGGGAAGATTGAAAGTGCAACTATCCCTGGGTGGTTTTGGTAATTACTAACAACATATAGCTCATTGAACTAATACTATTTCAAGATGATCATTTCAGAAAGTTCAATGATTGGCATGGCATGGATTAGGAATGTGGACCCCTCAAAACGCTAAGGACACACATTGGATCAAGCTCAAGATTATACATTTTCATTTTAGTGATCCAAGATCACATTGAGTCCATAGGAAAAGCCAATACTATTAAAAGGGGATGAGGTGTTGCTTAATGGCTTACTTGCTCAAAATGTTTAGTGATACGCTCCAAAAACCCTCAACTACTTTCTCATATCCACATATGTCCCAAACCAAAAGTCAAACTCGGCCCCACCAAAATGTTCTATCCGACGCCACTGAGTTCACTTGATATAGCCACTGCCAAAAACCCTAGTCATTTAGGTCTCACCGATAGGTATGTCGGTCTCACCGAGATGGGATTGCAAACTCTCTATTTCCCTTCATAACATTTCGGTCCAACCGAGATGAGCGATCGGTACCACCGAGTTCGCAATGCAAACACTCTGTTTCCCTTTCGTAACGTTTCAGTCTCACCAAAATGAGTGAATTAGTCCCACCGAGTTTGCCTGAGCAACTCTCTGGTTAGCTTATTACCAAAATTGGTCCCACCGAGTTTGTGTAATCGGTCTCACCGAGATTACGTTATGCCCTAACCCTAACGGAATTGGTCCCAACGAGTTGACATGTCGGTCCCACCAAGTTTGATAAATTGTGTGTAATAGTTAGATTTTGTGTGGAGGCTATATATACCCCTCCACCCTTCCTTCATTAGTAAGGAGAGCCATCAGAATGTGCCTACAGTTCCAACATACATTTTCTGAGAGAGACCCACCTACTCATGTGTTGAGACCAAGATATTCCATTGCAACCATATGAATCTTGATCTCTAGCCTTCCCCAAGTTGCTTTCCACTCAAATCATCTTTCCACCGAATCGAAATCCATGAGAGAGGATTGAGTGTTGGGGAGACTATCATTTGAAGCACAATAGCAAGGAGTTCATCATCAACACACCATCTATTACCTTTTGGAGAGTGGCGTCTCCTAGATTGGTTAGGTGTCACTTGGCAGCCTCCGATAAGATTGTGGAGTTGAACCAAGGAGTTTGTACAGGCAAGAAGATCGCCTACTTCATGAAGATTGATACGTCCGTTTTGCATCATGCTTTTATATTGTTATTTATTGCATTATGGGATGTTATTACACATTATTACACAATACTTATGCCTACTCTCTCTTATTTTACAAGGTTTACATGAAGAGGGAGAATGCCGACAGTTGGGATTCTAGGCTGGAAAAGGAGAAAATATTAGAGACCTATTCTGCACAGCTCCAAAAGTCCTGAAACTTCATGGAAGTCATTTTCAGAATATATAAAAAATACTGAGCGCAAGAAGTTCACCAGGGCGGCCACACCCTGCCCACGAGGGTGGGGGGCGCGCCTTACCCCCCTGGGCGCGCCCCCTACCTCATGGGCCCCTGGTGGCCCTCCGATGTCCATCTTCTGCTATATGAAGTCTTTTGATGAGGAAAAAATAATCCATCTTTCCGGACGAGACTCCGCCGCCACGAGGCGGAACCTTGGCGGAACCAATCTGGGGCTCTGGCGGAGCTGTTCTGCCGGGAAAACTTCCCTCCGGGAGGGGGAAATCATCGCCATCATCATCACCAACGATCCTCTCATCGGGAGAGGGCAATCTCCATCAACATCTTCACCTGCACCATCTCCTCGCAAAACCCTAGTTCATCTCTTGTATCCAATTCTTGTCTCTAAGTCCAGGGTTGGTACCTGTGGGTTGCTAGTAGTGTTGATTACTTCTTGTAGTTGATGCTAGTTGGTTTATTTGGTGGAAGATCATATGTTCAGATCCTATATGCATATTAATACCCCTCTAATTATGAACATGAATATGCTTTGTGAGTAGTTACGTTTGTTCCTGAGGACATGGGAGAAGTCTTGCTATTAGTAGTCATGTGAATTTGGTATTCGTTCGATATTTTGATGAGATGTATGTTGTCTGTCCTCTAGTGGTGTTATGTGAACGTCGACTACATGACACTTTACCATTATTTGGGCCTAGAGGAAGGCATTGGAAAGTAATAAGTAGATGATGGGTTGCTAGAGTGACAGAATCTTAAACCCTAGTTTATGCGTTGCTTCGTAAGGGGCTGATTTGGATCCATATGTTTCATGCTATGGTTAGGTTTACCTTAATAATTTTGTTGTAGTTGCGGATGCTTGCAATAGAGGTTAATCATAAGTGGGATGCTTGTCCAAGTACGGACATCACCCAAGCACCGGTCCACCCACATACCAAATTATCAAAGTACTGAACGCGAATCATATGATCGTGATGAAAACTAGCTTGATGATATTCCCATGTGTCCTCGGGAGCGCTTTTCTCTATATAAGAATTTGTCCAGGCTTGTCCTTTGCTACAAAAGGGATTGGGCCACCTTGCTGCACTTTATTTACTTTTGCTACTTGTTGCTGGTTACAAATTATCTTATCACAAAACTATCTATTACCTACAATTTCAGTGCTTGCAGAGAATACCTTGCTGAAAACCGCTTATCATTTCCTTCTGCTCCTCGTTGGGTTCGACACTCTTACTTATCAAAAGGACTACGATAGATCCCCTATACTTGTGGGTCATCAAGACTCTTTTCTGGCGTCGTTGCCAGGGAGTGAAGCGCCTTTGGTAGGTGGAATTTGGTAAGGAAAATTTTATATAGTGTGCTGAAATTTACTGTCACTTGTTACTATGGAAAGTAATCCTCTGAGGGGCTTGTTCGGGGTATCTTCACCCCGACCAGTAGAGCAAAGAGTTGCTCCTCAACCTACTGAACCTACTGAAAATGAAAATGTCTACTTTGAAATTCCTTCGGGTATGATAGAAAAACTGCTAGCTAATCCTTTTGCAGGAGACGGAACAATGCATCTTGATGAGCACCTAATATATGTGGATGAAGTTTGTGGATTATTTAAGCTTGCAGGTGTACCCGGAGATGTTATTAAGAAGAAGGTCTTCCCTTTATCTTTGAAGGGAGATGCATTGACATGGTATAGGCTATGTGATGATACGGGTGTCGGTGTCAAAACTGGCGGATCTCGGGTAGGGGGTCCCGAACTGTGCGTCTAAGGCGGATGGTAACAGGAGGCAGGGGACACGATGTTTACCCAGGTTCGGGCCCTCTTGATGGAGGTAATACCCTACGTCCTGCTTGATTGTTCTTGATGATATGAGTATTACAAGAGTTGATCTGCCACGAAATCGGAAAGGCTAAACCCTAGAAGCTAGCCTATGGTATGATTGTCTGTTGTCCTACGGACCAAAACCCTCCGGTTTATATAGACACCGGAGGGGGCTAGGGTTACACAAGGTCGGTTACAAAGGAGGAGATATACATATCCGTATTGCATAGCTTGCCTTCCACGCCAAGTAGAGTCCCATCCGGACACGAGACGAAGTCTTCAATCTTGTATCTTCATAGTCCAACAGTCCAGCCAAAGGATATAGTCCGGCCGTCCGGAGACCCCCTAATCCAGGACTCCCTCAGTAGCCCCTAAACCTGGCTTCAATGACGATGAGTCCGGCACGCAGTGTTGTCTTCGGCATTGCAAGGCGGGTTCCTCCTCCGAATACACCATGGAAGATTTTGAATACAAGGATAGTGTCCGACCCTACAAAATAAGTTCCACATACCACCGTAGAGAGAATAATATTTCCACAAATCTAATCAGCTGACACGTTTTGACAGCATGACATCACGCCACTACCCGGACATTATTTGAACCATTTTTCTTTAACCAGCCCCGCACATAACACGAGGCGGTTTCTTGACACGTCTTGTCAAAGCAGAGATCGTGTTCCCCTTATCACGGGATTCTCATCAATACAAACGTGGGTAACCCAACCGTGTCTTTTGGTATGACTCCCAGATCTTAGGTAAGTCTCAAACGGCCACGAGGAGGACGCCTGATATTCACCCCCTTTATAAAGGGACAAGGCTTTTTCTTTTTTCCCTCCCGTGCTCAACCGAATCCTTCCCCCGCCTCAAGTTCTAACACCCAAAGCTCAGGTCAGGTGCTTCGGACCTTCAATCATGTCCGGATCCAGCCTTCAAGGCCGGTGGATGCCTTCCTCCGTCATGGAGGAGGACATCAAGAAGTTGAGGGAGGCCAGGTATCTGACCGCCGAAATTTCGCATAGGCTGCCCGCCCGAGGGCAGGTCGTCCCTACTCCCGAACCCAACGAGAGCGTTGTGTTCATCTCCCACTTCCTCCAAGGACTATGCCTCGCTCTGGATCCCTTTGTTAGGGGTCTTATGTTCTATTAAGGGCTGGATTTTCACGATCTGGCCCCGGATTCCCTTCTTCACATCTCGTCATTTATTGTGGTATGTGAGGCCTTCCTCCGCATTACCCCTCACTTCGGCATGTGGCTCAAGACCTTTGATGTGAAGCCAAAGATGGTCAAGGGGCAGTACACAACGTGTGGAGGTGCTTTAATAAGCAAAATTGCTGACACTCCATGGCCAAAGGGTTCCTTTCCAGAGGTGTCTGGATTGTGGCAACGGGAGTGCTTTTACATCACAGCTCCCCGAAGTGCCAAATGGGTAGCTGCCCCCACCTTTTGCTCGGGCCCCCCACCACAACTGATGTCATGGATCAGCAAGGGGCTGAGTTGGGGTCCAGCCAAGGACGTGCCAATACTGCAGAGCCATATCCGAGATCTATTCGAGGGAGATTTCAGTCTGGTTATGGTAGTGCAAGTTATGCTGGTTCGACGAGTCCAACCTTGCAAACGCCGGCCCCTCCACATGTGGGAATTCAACCTGGAAGGACCGCACACTATTCAACATTTCCTAGGCATGACGCACGAGGAGATGTACAAATCGTTCTTCGGACCCCAAATAGAGTGTCCGGACACTACCGAGGACGTGGGCCTGAGCTGCAACCGCCCCGCTGCCCAAGTAAGTAATCCCATGGCCAAACACACTGTCCTTTTATTTATCCTGACATCATTCTGAAGAATCACCCTTTGAACAGGACTGGATAACAAAGGCAAAGATGATCCGCTATTCGGCCCCCCTTCCTAAGGGCTTGGACAATCCGGTGCTGGAAAAGATGCTCGAGCCAGCACCTTGTCTAGTGCCCTCAAAGGGAGATGAAGGGGGGAATAAAGAGGGCGAAAGCGGGCCTCCATCGCTACCTATTCCAATCGAGGGAATGAGTGCCTCCACGAGGGAGGATAACCAAGGGGAAGAATCTGACATTCTCTCTCCCCGGGGAAGGAAGAGGACTACCTCTGAAGATCCGAAAACTAAGGTTTCCAAACGGGAGAAAAAATCTCCGCCAGAGGGTCCTGCCTCGGAGGGTATTCTTGCCGCACAATGTCTGCGCGGGGATCAGCCCTCTACCGAGCTGTAAGTAATCAAAAAGTACTTAATAGTGAAGATATCCTACCTTACTTCCGAACACAGTAACTGATGCTTATAAATTGTAGTCCGGATCGTAGCCCTTCTCGACAGAGTTCATCTTCGGGGGATCTTCTTCCGGAGATGATGGAGAGCGAAACGCCTCCCCCGGACTCCCCAGCTCAAGAAGCGGGCGACCTTGAAGTGTCATCGTGAAGGGTATCTCCCGATCCACTAGGGCTAGAGGATAACCCTTTGGCTGCCCGGCATCCCCAGTATCCGGCTCCTGAGGAGAGCGACAGCAAGGGTCCGTACAGTGTGCGGTCGGACACGCTGAAGGATTTTCTGGGGCAAGCTGTTGTCTCGGAAGCGCATCGTACGCTAATGGGTACGGTAATTGAAAGGATTTCATCTGCTGAAAGCGGTTTGCACGAAGCTTTTATGAGTCTGCTGAAAGGCTTCAAGGTACGTAAAATAATGTACGCGTTTGACAGTACCACATACGTTAGGTATGCCCATGCAGATAGTAGCCCCTGAGACTGGTTGTCGTTGGGAACAGCGGCAAACAGAGGATCATATTCCCAGGTAATAACCAGACCGCCTTTATGTGCAGGTGGTTGAAGCTCCGGTGGTTAGCCGTACTGATGGTTTTGCCGAACTAAAGCGACAAATGGATGCAGCAGATACCGACATCGTGCTTGTCAACAAGCGGCTTGACGAGGCACAGGGTGAGTGATTTTTCTGGTGATCGTCACATAATAAGTGCAGCATGATAACAATATCTTTAATATGTTGTGACTGCAGATGGAGCTGCCACCGTGGAGACCCTTCGGGCGGAGCTTGCCTGAGCCAAGGAGCAAGCAAGGAGTAGCAATGCGACCGCTTTAAAGGCGGCCGAAGAGTTAAGGGCCGAACAAGCCGCGCATTGCGAGAGCAAGGAAAAAATAGCCAAGATGGCTGTAGAGTTAAAAGATGCTGTTGACCATTACCAGCTTCTTGAAGAAGAAAATCGGGTGAAGGCGGCGGACCTGGAGAAGGCCCAGGTGGCTGCCAAGGAAGCCCGCTCCAAAATTAGAGCGACGAAGGAGGAGCTGAATCAAGCTGCAGATATCGTTTCTGGGAAACCCTTCTTGTTGCGGACTAAGTTTGGAGATCCGAAGTATGCCCCTCTGGACCGGCTATGGAGTTCTGCAGACGCGTACATGGATTTGGCTGCCAGTGCTGCTGATGCAGCTGAGTACTTCAAGGATCAGAAAGATCCCGAAGTGGAGAAGCTGTTCTGGTCACAGTTTCACATTCCAGTCTGTCTGCTGCTGCTGAATGAGCGATTGATCGGTTGGGCCGAGCTCCATAGGTTTTCCGGACTTGCCATGACGTCCGTTGTGGATCACCTGTGGCGGGGAGGGCCAAGGCTGAATAGCTACTTTAGCTTAGTGCAACAATTCCTTGATGCGGTGCCACGCCTCGATGCTGTAAAGAGATCGGCATGCATAGAAGGTGCGCAGATGGCCCTTGCCCGTGTCAAAACATACTAGGCAAAGATGGAAGCCACCATCGTTGCGGCACAGGGTTCGGCCATAGGCCGAGTGGCCGCCGAGCACTATTTTTAGGAAGTCCTTGATGGCGCTCGTTTGATAGAGGCTCAGTGCTCGTAGAATATTATTTTCTAGTGACATGTAGTCCCATTGTACAAACAATGTTTTTCTGAATTAATCAAGGTTGTATTTATACTTTTGCCCGAAAGTACTATGATGCCTCTCGTGCGGCCGTTTATGTATATATGTATAAAACCTGAAAGTTTGCAGGCGTCGGCTTCCGCCCCCATGCATATAATGCGGGGGTGTTCGCAAAAGATGCATATCCACACTTGATCCGACGTCTTGGTCCGTTAAGGAGGTGATAGCGTAGCCAACGAGGCAATCGGACTATATTGCTTTAACACTTTCACTTAGACATAGGAGTTTGACAGTGGGGCTACTATATAGCCCTTGGTACTTCTGCGCTCGTCCGAATACGGGGTGCATATGTACATGACTGGAAACGGCCCTTTATTAATGCGGAGGAATCCCGAAGATTCCGATTAGTCATCGAGTGGTTGACCAGTCTCTCGCTATATCATGACAGTTAGCTTTCGACTTTCTCTACTGAGGTGCTCATCCGGATGAACTATGGCACAATCGCAGTAGTTCTCCTAGTGCTACCTTTGCCGATATAACGGAACGTAAGGTACCAAAACATGGGAGCCGGGAAAGCCCAACATTTGACCAAAGACATGATTCAGA
Organism: Triticum monococcum; assembly: GCA_034509565.1. NCBI lineage: Eukaryota > Viridiplantae > Streptophyta > Magnoliopsida > Poales > Poaceae > Triticum > Triticum monococcum. Next base: position 353,828,512 of record CM067845.1, on the reverse strand, counting down.
GCTGATGCATATAGGGCCAAACTCGCGACGCCGAACACTCCCTAAGGTGTTTGGTCATTATAACATATACCGGGCTAAACAATGCCCTTTATAAGAAACCCCGGGTGTCCAGGTACGTGCAAAAGCCTGGCGTGGCCACATACCAATAACGTCGGCATCCTTCTCGGTTGTGTGGAGTATCCAGAGGATGTGAGCAACAAGAGACAGTAAAAAAGGTTTATGCAGGGCCTTAATCTAAAAAGAAACCTTTGGGCGGGTCCCTGCTGCATGTCTGCGCCTGTGTCTCCGTTGTGCCGTGTCCTGGACGGGTGTAGCGCGATTGTCACCTGCAAAAGGAAAGAACTTAGGTGAAAGTTGCCGTGCAAAAAAGAGTAATGAATTATCAAAATTCCAGAGAGGCCCCTGGTATCGTTTTATGAGGGTTCGAAAACCAATTTCATGCATGTATGATGGAACGCCGGACTCGTCTAACCGTGGCCGTGGTCTTGACGACCTGCCATTTTTTCTGGTTGGTGAGGCCGTCTATTGTGCGGCTGTTAGAGCCGCCGCGTCCTCTTCTGTACGTAAAGAACGGTTGGTATTTCCGCTAACTATAATGACGCCTCACAGACCGGGCATCTTGAGCTTGAGAAAAGCATAATGCGGTATTGCGTTAAAACGAGCGAAAGCCGCCCTTCCGAGTAGTGCTTGAAAATCAGTTCGGAATGGAGCGATGTGAAAAGTTAGTGTTTCTCTTCGGAAGTTATCGGGCGAACCAAATACCAGCTCTAGTAGTAGAGAGCCCGTGCAGTGGGCCTCTTGGCCTGGTATTACTCCCTTGAAGGTAGTATTACTGTGGCTTATTTGTGTCGGGTCTATCCCCATTTTGCGGATTGTGTCCTGATATATCAGATTTAGATCACTGCCGCCGTCCATGAGGACCCTTGTGAAATGGTACCCATTTATTATTGGGTCTAACACCAAGGCCGTCAGTCCTTCGCGCCGGATATGCATATCGTGATCCCTACGATCAAAAGTGATCGGGCAGGCCAATCAGGGGTTGGACCTAGGGGTGACCGGCTCTATGCCGCATTGGAGTGTGTGATTGCTTCTCCTCTTTGTCACATGGATCATGTTTACTGTTTTAACCTCCGGTGGGAACTTTTTCTACCCTCCGGTGCTTTGCTGGCGAGGTTCATCCTCGTCTTCGCTTGGTGTCTCTTCCCCTTTGTGTTCGGTGTTTAGCTTACCAGCCTGCTTGAAGACCCTGCATTCTCTGTGGGTATGATTTGTAGGTTTGTCTGGGGTGCCATGAATCTTACAGAGTTTGTCAAGAATTTTGTTTAGGCCAGATTGTCCTTCTCCGCTGTCTTTGAAAGGCTTTTTCCGCTAACCTGGTTGGGAGCCCCTAAATCCGGCGTTTACCGACGTGTTATCTGGGCTACCTTCTTTACTTCGATGCTTGTTTTTGTTGCGTCATGGTTTACCATTGCCATCCCTTACTTCGGATGTGCTTGGGTCGCTGGTGCTGCTACAGGCCAACCAGCTGTCCTTGCCCGCACAAAAGCGGGTCATGATGCTTGTTAGGGCTGCCATTGTTCTCGGTTTTTCTTGACTGAGGTGTCTGGTGAGCCATTCGTCTCGGACGCTGTGTTTAAAAGCTGCCAAGGTTCGGCGTCCGGACAGTCGACTATTTGGTTCTTCTTGGTGAGGAACCTGTTCCAAAGCTTTTGGGCGGACTCTCTGGCCTGTTGGATTATATGACTTATATCGTCTGCATCCGGAGGTCGGACATAAGTCCCTTGAAAATTGGCCCGGAAAGCATCCTCAAGCTCCTCCCAACTTCCAATTGAGTTTTCAGGGAGGCTTTTCAGCCAGTGCCTAGCTGGCCCTTTAAGCTTGAGGGGAAAGTATTTAATGGCATGGAGATCGTCTCCACGAGCCATATGAATATGGAGGATGAAGTCCTCTATCCAGAATCCCAGGTCTGTGGTTCTATCGTATGCCTCTATGTTCACCGGTTTGAATCCCTCTGGGAGTTCGTGATCTAGCACCTCATCAGTGAAACATAATGGGTGTGCGGCACCCCTGTATTGGGATGCGCCATGGTGTTCGGACGGTTGTAGTATTCGGTGTTGGTTGTGTACCATAGCGCGCTTCCTAGATCCATAGATAGATCTGGTTGCGCCGGATTTTTGACGCAAGTTCTCACATAGAACGTGTGTTGACTTATGCGTGACTTTGTTAGCCACTCTATCGCGTTCACAGGGTGGTGGATCCGGCCGGTTGGCCGTATCACTTTTCGGCTGTATGGGCTCTAAGGCCTCATCATCGCATTCCGGTAATAGCTTGCGCTTTGGATAGCTATTTGGATGGTAACTTCCACCATACTTTGTTACTTTGTTCCACTTGCTGTTGAGCGTATCTTGTGCGACCTTGAGCCTTTGCTTCTGTTTCTTCAGGCTTCTCGCTATGGCAGTAAGCCTTCTGTGGAGGTTATCTTGCTCCAAGTGTGTTTCCGGGATGATGGGTGCATCTTCGTCCGGACTGTTTTCTTCCCTAGACGGGGATTGATGAGGCTTATCTTTGGCGTCATCGTGTTCGGACGTCGGATCCGTACTATGTTTGCAGTTTGCATCTTATTCATTTTCTGCCACCGGGGTGGTGCAGGTGTCGTCTCTTCTAGAGTCGTGTGGACTATTATTATCGCTGTTTTTGCTATGGCGGGACTTAGAGCGGCGCCGCTGACGTCGGCGCTTAGGTTGCTTCTTGGAGGGGTCATCCTCCACTTTCTCATCGCCATTGGCTTCGTTGGGTGTGTCCACCATGTATACGTCATGTGATGAAGTAGCGGTCCAGCGCCCTGTGGGCAGTGGTTCCGGTTCGTCTCCTGCATCATCGTCCATACCATTGATGTCTTCGGAGTCGAAGTCGAGCATGTCGGTTAAGTCATCGACAGTGGCTACTAAGTGGGTGGTGGGTGGGCAGCGAATTTTTTCGTCGTCCGCATCCCATTCTAGCCGAACATAGTTCGGCCAAGGTTCTCCTGACAGGGAGAGAGACCTTAATGAATTTAGCACATCCCCAAAGGGTGGGTGTTGAAAGATGTCCGCGGAGGTGAACTCCATGATCGGCGCCCAGTCGGACTCGACGGGCACGGATATGAGCGGCTCGGAGTCCGTGGCCGGAGATGAATCCAGTGGTTCGGCGACACGGCTCTCGTAAGGGGTGAAGTCGGTATCTGGCTCTATCGCCACTGAGAGTGCGGCCTCCATGGCGGGGTGCATCCCTCCGCTCCCGGATGGCGCGACCTGCTCCGGATTAAAGGCTGGAGTAGCTGCGGATACGATTTCTCGAACACTGTCTGACGGTAGAGTTATGTCTTGCTCGTCGTGACTACGCGGCGCATCCAGCATGGGCTCAAATCCGTCGAAGATCAAATCTCCGTGGATATCGGTCGTGTAATTCAAGTTTCCAAATCTGACCTGATGGCCAGGGGCGTAGCTCTCAATCTGCTCCAGATGGCCAAGCTAATAGACCCGCAGTGCAAAGCCGCCGAATACGAAGATCTGTCCGGGGAGGAAAGCCTCACCCTGGACCGCATCGCTAACGATGATCGAAGGAGCCATCAAGCCTTATGGTGATGACACAGTGGAACTCTCAATGAAAGCACCAATGTCGGTGTCAAAACCGGCGGATCTCGGGTAGGGGGTCCCGAACTGTGTGTCTAAGGCAGATGGTAACATGAGGCAGGGGACACGATGTTTACCCAGGTTCGGGCCCTCTCGATGGAGGTAATACCCTATGTCCTGCTTGATTGTTCTTGATGATATGAGTATTACAAGAGTTGATCTACCATGAGATCAGAAAGGCTAAACCTTAGAAGCTAGCCTATGGTATGATTGTCTGTTGTCCTACGGACCAAAACCCTCCGGTTTATATAGACACCGGAGGGGGCTAGGGTTACACAAGGTCAGTTACAAAGGAGGAGATGTACATATCCGTATTTCCTAGCTTGCCTTCCACGCCAAGTAGAGTCCCATCCGGACACGAGACGAAGTCTTCAATCTTGTATCTTCATAGTCCAACAGTCCGGACAAAGGTTATAGTCCGGCTGTCCGGAGACCCCCTAATCCAGGACTCCCTCAACGAGGTCATGGAAATACAAATGATTGAAATTGGAATTTCATCAGAAGTTTTATCCTATGCATCTTGTTCATCGTGATCGCAATTATATATATAATTTCTGGCCTCGCGAAGGAGAATGCATCGCTCAAGCTTGGGGGAGGCTTAAATCAATGTTATATTCATGCCCCAATCATGAGCTCTCAAGAGAAATGATTATTCAAAATTTATATGCTCGGCTTTCTGATAACAATTGCACCATCCTCGATACTTCTTGTGCTGGATCTTTTATGATGAAGACTATTGAATTCAAATGGGATTTATTGGAAATAATTAAACATAACTCTGAAGACTGGGACCTCGACGAAGGTAAGGAGTCAGGTATGACACCTAAGTTTGATTGTGTTAAATCTTTTATGGATACCGATGTTTTCCGTAAATTTAGCACTAAATATGGACTTGACTCTGAGATAGTAGCCTCTTTCTGTGAATCTTTTGCTACTCATATCGATCTTGTAACATCCCAAATTTTTAATTTGGAATGTTATACATAGATCATTCATGCATATCATATTTTATTGCATTTTCGTTTCGCAATCCTCGAAATCCTAAGCAACTCAAGGACCCTCAGAGAGAGTTGGGGGTTTCCCGGTTTTCGTATTTGAGTTTTTATCAAATACTGAAACGAGGATTTTGGTTTTAATTATTTTTCTCTCCTAAAATATTTCATATTAAAATATATGAGAGGAGATAATATGACTTCTCCAAAATAATTGAAATATTGGAGGAAAAATATTAAAATCAAATATTTGATTTTATTTGGATTTTATTGCAATTTTATTTGCATTAGAAAATAGCACATTTTTAAAAATAACATTTTAGGGCCAAGAAAATGTTCATCTCGTTCTAAATATTTTATTTATACCGTGAAAATTTGTTTTGGCATTTTTAGAATTTTATTTTGTTTTCTTGGATTTTTTAATTTCGGCGGAATTATTTAAAAAAATGCGCAGCGGCTAACTTGGCCGAAGCCCAGCCGCCGGCCCACCTTCCCCGCGCGCCGTCTCCCACCAGGAGACCGAGCCGCCGCCGCCTTGGACGACGAGTCCGACCGGGACTCCCCTCGCCGCCGCCTTGGCCCCTCCTCCAAGCCGCCGCACCCCTCTCTTAAATACCCCCCGAGCCCCGCCACCACCACCCACCCCGCCACCATAGCCGCGCCGCCGCCTCTGCCGCATTTCACCGCCGCCGCTGCAGCGCCGCCGCCGCCGCCTCTCGCCGCGCTGTGCCGTAGTCCGCCGCCGCAGCCCCGCCTCGCCGGAGCTTTGCCGGAGGTACCACCGCCGTTCGTCGCCGCCGGTTTTTTTAGAATACCGCTTCGGTTTCTTTTAAGAAAAAAAACCCTAGTTCGTTTTTTTGGATCGGTTCGTCGGTTTTCTCGGTTTATCTTTTTAGCGGACGTTCGCCTATACATTCATTTTAGATAACGGTTTTCTTTCGATAGTTACAGACAACGAACGTTCGTTCGTTAGCCTGTTCGTCAGTTTTCTTTTTCTCGGATTTTTCCGCGATTATTTTCGATCGCGATTTCTGATCCGATTTTCGTTTTAGTTTATCTTTTTGCTCGTTTGTCGGAATCAGGCGATTCAAGTGCCTAGATCTTCTTCTCGAAAACCTCTTTCCGTTTAACCAACTTGAACGAGCTTTTGCTACTGTAAAATTTGACCATAGTCCAGATTAGCAAATGGATCTTGTTTCTTTCGCAGTTTGAGTTTCGTTGCTCCGTTTGATTTGATTCTTTTCACAAACCGGAGTTCTTAAGTTGAACTTTCTGGTTAGATCTTCTTATTTGAGGTTTACCCGTGTTTCTTTGCTTGATGGCTTATGTATGCTATTGTTTGTTTGCGATAGGACACCCAAAGTGCGAAGCGTGCTACTACGAATCCCTAGGTTTTGCGGATCATCATCAAGGCAAGTAACACTTTGATCATACCCCTTTATCACCCAGTTTGTATGCATTAGTTCCAATCCTCAAACATTGCATGGTTAGGATGTGATTAACATGTGGGTTGGGAAATAGTTGATGAGGTAGAACCTATTGCCCTGTTATATTCAAACCCTTGGGAGTTACTTCTACGTATTTCTTATATTGCTATGCTATGCTCGTAGACGTGGTTTGGGTGAGTGAAATCCATGACAAATGTGAGATTGTTAATTAATGGTTCAACTTAAGGTGGCAACTTGAATACACATCTGGGTGGATTGTTTGTTGGGCACCTAGAGAATCCAGTGTTGTCCTAGGATATCCCGGAGTACCCGTGTGATAATCCTATGGTCTGCCACCCAGGCTCAAAGGGATCTGAGATATGTTCATGCTAGAAACTTCCATGTGCAGCCACAAGCTATTATGGGCTCTAGCATAGTTGAGTAAGTTGCGTGAAGCTCCTGAAGAGGTGGATCAGCAGGTAGTGGGATCTAGGTTTGGTATGATCTGCCCGGAGTAAGGGGTTAATGCTTCTGAAAGACTGTGTCTCGCTCATCCGTTTCTCAAACACCATATAGTGCGAGAAATCCAACGGAGGAGATCGGGTCTTGTGGGGAAAAGTGCGCAAACCTCTGCAGAGTGTATAAACTAATCATGGTTAGCCGTATCCCCGGTTATGGACATCTTGAGTATCTAGTACTTGGAGTATCCTAAGTATCTCATCACTCTAAACTAATATTGTTGGGTTGTTAATTACTTTAATTGGGATTGAGTTGGAGGAACCCTCTCAGTGATGTTTCAACTACCATGTTTGTTAAATTAAAATCTATTCCTTTGTTGTAGGGAAAAATTGGCTTTTCGCAAAACTATACCATAGAGCTTTCCACCAGCCACATATGCATGTAGTAATAGCATTATTCTGTTCTTGCTCTACTGTGTTATATTGCCAGCATATTCCATGTGCTAACCCGTTTTCGGGCTGCAACATATCATGTTGCAGACTTTTCAGACAAGGAGTAAGATTCGTTAGGTCGTTGCCGTGCAGCTCAACTATGCCGTTGGAGTTGATGGACCCACTTAATCTTCCAAGCCTTCCGCTGTTATCGTATTAGATGGCCTTAAGCCATATTTACTGTAATAAGTTCTCTTTTGAGACATTCGATGTAATAAGTGTGTGATTGCTACTCTGTTATAAATCCTTGAGTGTTGTGTGTGTCTGCATTACCGATCCAGGGATGACACTGAAGTACAGAGACTTGGTCGTTTGAGGTCAGGTTGCTATAGATCTCCCTAGGGAGAAGTGGTGTAAATATCATCCTCCCATAGAAGTAAAAGTAGCTGCACCTATTAAAGTTGAAGAAAAGACTATCACTTATAATGATCCTATTGTTCCTACTTCTTATGTTGAGAAACCACCTTTCCCTGTTAGGATAAAGGATCATGCTAAAGCTTCAACTGTGGTTCGTAAAAGCAATATTAGAACTTATACACCTCCTGAGCAAGTTAAAGTTGAACCTAATATTGCTATTATTAAAGATCTCTTGTCTGATAATATTGATGGGCATGTTATTTATTTCTGTGATGAGACTACTAGAATTGCCAAACCTTGTGCTAAAGATAAACCTAGATCTTTGGTAGGCATGCCTGTTATTTCTGTTAAAATAGGAGATCATTGTTATCATGGCTTATGTGATATGGGTGCTAGTGCTAGTGCAATACCTTTTGACTTATACAAAGAAATTATGCATGACATTGCACCCGCTGAGTTAGAAGATATTGATGTACCAATTAAACTTGCCAATAGAGATACTATTTCACCAATGGGAATTGTTAGAGATGTTGAAGTCTTGTGTGGGAAAACTAAATATCCTGCTGATTTTCTTGTTCTTGGTTCCCCACAAGATAGCTTTTGTCCCATTATATTTGGTAGACCCTTCTTGAACACAGTTAATGCTAAGATAGATTGCAAAAAGGATGTTGTTACTATTGGTTTAGGTGATATGTCTCATGAATTTAATTTCTCTAAATTTCGTAGACAACACCGTGAAGAGGAATTGCCTAGTAAAGATGAAATTATTGGTCTTGCTTCTATTGTCGTGCCTCCTAGTGATCCTTTAGAACAATATTTTCTAGACCATGAAAATGATATGTTTATGAATGAAAGAAGGGAAATAGATGAAGTATTTTTAAATAGGAACCCATCCTGAAACAAAATTTGCCTATTGAATAAGGTTAGGGGATCCTCCTCCACCCAAGGGTGATCTCGTGTTTGAGCTTAAACCGTTACCCAATACTCTTAAATATGCTTATCTTGATGAGAAAAAGATATATCCTGTTATTATTAGTGCTAACCTTTCAAAGCATGAAGAAGAGAGATTACTGAAAACTCTGAAGAAGCATCGTGCTGCTATTGGATATATCTTGATGATCTTAAGGGCATTAGTCCCACTCTGTGTCAACACAAAATAAATTTGGAGGAAGATGCCAAACCAGTTCGTGATCATCAACGACGGCTAAATCCTAAGATGAAGGAAGTGGTAAGAAAGGAAAAACTAAAGCTTCTTGAGGCAGGTATAATTTATCCCGTTGCTGATAGTCAGTGGGTAAGTCCTGTCCATTGTGTCCCTAAGAAGGGAGGTATTACTGTCGTTCCTAATGATAAAGATGAGTTGATCCCGCAAAGAATTATTACAGGTTATAGGCTGGTAATTGATTTCCTCAAATTAAATAAAGCTACTAAAAAAGATCATTACCACTTACCTTTTATCGATCAAATGCTAGAAAGATTATCCAAACATACACATTTTTGCTTTCTAGATGGTTATTCTGGTTTCTCTCAAATACCTGTGTCAGCCAATGATCAATCAAAGACTACTTTTACTTGCCCTTTTGGTACTTTTGCTTATAGACATATGCCTTTTGGTTTATGTCATGCACCTGCTACCTTTCAAAGATGCATGATGGCTATATTCTCTGACTTTTGTGAAAAGATTTGTGAGGTTTTCATGGACGATTTTTCCGTCTATGGATCCTCTTTTGATGATTACTTAAGCAACCTTGACCGAGTTTTGCAGAGATGTGAAGAAACTAATCTTGTCTTGAATTGGGAAAAGTGCCACTTTATGGTTAATGAAGGTATTGTGTTGGGGCATAAAGTTTCTGAAAGAGGTATTGAGGTTGATAAAGCCAAGGTTGATGCTATTGAAAAGATGCCTTGTCCCAAGGACATCAAAGGTATAAGAAGTTTCCTTGGTCATGTCGGGTTTTATAGGAGGTTCATTAAGGACTTCTCCAAAATTTCTCAGCCTCTGACTAATTTATTACAAAAAGATATACCATTTGTTTTCGATGATGATTGCATAGAAGCATTTGAAATACTTAAGAAAGCATTAATCTCTGCACCTATTGTCCAACCACCTTTTTGGAATTTACCCTTTGAAATTATGTGTGATGCTAGTGATTATGCTGTAGGTGTTGTTCCAGGGCAAAGAGTTGACAAGAAATTAAATGTTATTCAATATGCTAGTAAAAATCTAGACAATGCTCAGACAAATTATGCTACTACTGAAAAAGAATTCTTAGTAGTTGTATTTGCTTTTGATAAGTTCAGACCTTATATTGTTGATTCTAAAGTAACTATTCACACGGATCATGTTGCTATTAAATACCTTATGGAAAAGAAAGATGCTAAACTTAGACTTATTAGATGGGTTCTCCTGCTACAAGAATTTGATTTGCATATTGTTGATAGAAAAGGAGCTGAGAACCCCATTGCAGACAACTTGTCTAGGCTAGAGAATGTTCTTGATGACCCACTACCTATTGATGATAGCTTTCCTGATGAACAAATAAATGTCATAAATACTTCTCATACTGCTCCATGGTATGCTGATTATGCTAATTACATTGTTGCTGAATTTATACCACCTAGTTTCACATACCAGCAAAAGAAAAAGTTCTTCTATGATTTGAGACATTACTTTTGGGATGACCCACATCTTTATAAAGAAGGAGTAGATGGTGTTATTAGACGTTTTGTACCCGAGCATGAACAGGAACAGATCCTACGCAAGTGTCACTCCGAGGCTTATGGAGGACACCATGCTGGAGATAGAACTGCACATAAGGTATTGCAATTCGGTTTTTATTGGCCTACTCTCTTCAAGGATGCCCGTAAGTTTGTCTTATCTTGTGATATATGTCAAAGAATTGGTAATATTAGTAGACATCAAGAAATGCCTATGAATTATTCACTTGTTATTGAACCATTTGATGTTTGGGGCTTTGATTATATGGGACCTTTTCCTGCCTCCAATGGATACACACATATTTTAGTTGTTGTTGATTACGTTACTAAGTGGGTAGAAGCTATTCCATCTAGTAGTGCTGATCATAACACCTCTACTAAGATGCTTAAAGAAGTTATTTTTCCAAGGTTTGGAGTCCCTAGATATTTAATGACTGATGGTGGTTCACATTTTATTCATGGTGCTTTCCGTAAAATGCTTGCTAAGTATGATGTTAATCATAGAATTGCATCTCCTTATCACCCACAGTCTAGTGGTCAAGTAGAATTGAGTAATAGAGAACTCAAATTAATTTTGCAAAATACTATTAATAGATCTAGAAAGAATTGGTCCAAGAAACTTGATGATGCATTATGGGCCTATAGAACTACATATAAAAATCCTATGGGTATGTCTCCGTATAAAATGGCTTATGGAAAAGCATGTCACTTAACTCTCGAACTAGAACATAAGGCTTATTGGGCTATTAAATAGCTCAATTATGATTTCAATCTTGCCGGTGAGAAGAGGTTATTTGACATTAGCTCACTCGATGAATGGAGAACCCAGGCCTACGAGAATGCCAAATTATTTAAAGAAAAAGTTAAGAGATGTCATGACAAAAGGATACAAAAGCGTGAGTTTAATGTAGGTGACTATGTATTGCTATACAACTCGCGTTTAAGATTTTTTGCAGGAAAACTTCTCTCTAAATGGGATGGTCCTTACGTTATCGAGGAGGTCTATCATTCCGGTGCCATAAAAATCAACAACTTCGAAGGCACAAATCCAAAGGTGGTGAATGGTCAAAGAATTAAACATTATATCTCAGGTAATCCTATAAATGTTGAAACCAATGTTATTGAAACCGTAACCCCAGAGGAATACATAAGGGACACTTTTCGGAACGTTTCAGTCTCCGAAAAGGAATAGGTATGTGGTACGGTAAGTAAACCGACTCCAAAACAGCTTTTATGGCAATATTTCTCTGTTTTGGAATATTTAGAAAAATAGAAAAATAGGAAGCAGTCCGAGAAGGACACAAGGCGTCCACGAGGGTGGAGGACGCGCGACCCTACTGGGTGCGCCCCCTACCTCGTGGGCACCTCGTGCACTCTCCAGACTACGTTTTCTTACACGACACGTATTTTGGTCTGTAAAAATTCATTATATAACCTCCCGATGGTTTTGACCACCGTATCACGCAAAAATCTCATGTCTTTGTTTCGAGTTGTTTTTCTGATAGATCCAGGTCGTCATGTCGTCTTCAAGTGCCCCCAAGGACCAGTTCTTCGAGAAGGTCATCAACCCCTACCTCGCGGAAGTGCTGCAACACCCTCAGACCATTGAGATGCGTGAGGGGTTGTTGCACATCCGCGATGTTGAGGGACCAAGGAAGACCGGAAGCATGGAGGCAAGGCTTGTCGAGGATTCAATCAACCCCGTATGCAATTCCCTTTGTCAATCGATATATTACTTGCCCGAGATTCGATCGTCGGTATCCCAATACCTCGTTCAATCTCGTTACCGGCAAGTCACTTTACTCATACCGTAATGCATGATCCCGTGACCAGACACTTGGTCAGTTTGAGCTCATTATGATGATGCATTACCGAGTGGGCCCAGTGATACCTCTCCGTCATACGGAGTGACAAATCCCAGTCTTGATTCGTGTCAACCCAACAGACACTTTCGGAGATACCCGTAGTATACCTTTATAGTCACCCAGTTACGTTGTGACGTTTGGTACACCCAAAGCACTCCTACGGTATCCGGGAGTTACACGATCTCATGGTCTAAGGAAAAGATACTTGACATTGCAAAACACTAGCAAACGAACTATACGATCTTTATGCTATGTTTAGGATTGGGTCTTGTCCATCACATCATTCTCCCAATGATGTGATCTCGTTATCAATGACATCTTATGTCCATAGCCAGGAAACCATGACTATCTGTTGATGAACGAGCTAGTCAACTAGAGGCTTACCAGGGACATGTTGGTGTCTGTTATTCACACATGTATTACGATTTCCGGATAACACAATTATAGCATGAATAAAGACAATTATCATGAACAAGGAAATATAATAATAATGCTTTTATTATTGCCTCTAGGGCATATTTCCAACAGTCTCCCACTTGCACTAGAGTCAATAATCTAGTTACATTGTGATGAATCGAACACCCATGGAATTCTGGTGTTGATCATGTTTTTCCCTAGGGAGAGGTTTAGTCAACGGATCTGCTACATTCAGGTCCGTATGTACTTTACAAATCTCTATGTCTCCATCTTGAACATTTTCACGAATGGAGTTGAAGCGGCGCTTGATGTGCCTTGTCTTCTTGTGAAACCTGGGCTCCTTGGCAAGTGCAATAGCTCCAGTGTTGTCACAAAAGAGCTTGATCGGCCCCGACGCATTGGGTATGACTCCGAGGTCGGTGATGAACTCCTTCACCCAAATTGCTTCATGTGCTGCCTCCGAGGCTACCATGTACTCCACTTCACACGTAGATCCCGCCACGACGCTCTGCTTGCAACTGCACCAGCTTACTGCCCCACCATTCAAAATATACACGTATCCGGTTTGTGACTTTGAGTCATCCAGATCTGTGTCGAAGCTAGCGTCGACGTAACCCTTTACGACGAGCTCTTCGTCACCTCCATAAACGAGAAACATCTCCTTAGTCCTTTTTAGGTACTTCAGGATATTCTTGACCGCTGTCCAGTGTTCCTTGCCGGGATTACTTTGGTATCTTCCTACCAAACTTACGGCAAGGTTTACATCAAGTCTGGTACACAGCATGGCATACATAATAGAACCTATGGCTGAGGCATAGGGGATGACACTCATCTCTTCTATTTCTTCTGCCGTGGTCGAACTTTGAGCCGAGCTCAATTTCATACCTTGTAACACAGGCAAGAACCCCTTCTTAGATTGATCCATATTGAACTTCTTCAATATCTTATCAAGGTATGTGCTTTGTGAAAGACCTATGAGGCGTCTCGATCTATCCCTATAGATCTTGATGCCTAATATATAAGCAGCTTCTCCAAGGTCCTTCATTGAAAAACTCTTATTCAAGTAGGCCTTGATGCTGTCCAAGAGTTCTATATCATTTCCCATCAAAAGTATGTCATCTACATATAATATGAGAAATGCTACATAGCTCCCACTCACTTTCTTGTAAACGCAGGCTTCTCCATAAGTCTACGTAAACCCAAACGCTTTGATCATCTCATCAAAGCGAATGTTCCAACTCCGAGATGCTTGCACCAGCCCATAAATCGAGCGTTGGAGCTTGCACACCTTGTCAGCATTCTTAGGATCGACAAAACCTTCCGGCTGCATCATATACAATTCTTCCTTAAGGAAACCATTAAGGAATGCCGTTTTGACATCCATTTTCCATATTTCATAATTGTAAAACGCAGCAATTGCTAACATGATTCGGACGGACTTCAGCTTCGCTACCGGTGAGAAAGTCTCATCGTAGTCAATCCCATGAACTTGTCGGTAACCCTTAGCGACAAGCCGAGCCTTATAGATGGTCACATTACCATCCGCGTCTGTCTTCTTCTTAAAGATCCATTTATTCTCTATGGCTCGCTGTTCAACGGGCAAGTCAGTCAAAGTCCATACTTCGTTCTCATACATGGATCCTATCTCGGATTTCATGGCTTCTAGCCATTTGTCGGAATCCGGGCCCGCCGTCGCTTCTTCATAGTTCGAAGGTTCACCGTTGTCTAACAACATGATTTCCAAGACAGGGTTGCCGTACCATTCTGGTGCGGAACGTGTCCTTGTGGACCTTCGAATTTCAGTAGGAGCTTAATCAGAAGTATCTTGATCATTATCATTAACTTCCTGGCACTTCAGGAACATTTTCTTGAGTTGCGCCATTTTCCGGTTCAAGAGGTAACACTTCATCAAGTTCTACTTTCCTCCCACTTACTTCTTTCGAGAGAAACTCTTTCTCTAGAAAGGATCCATTCTTGGCAACAAAGATCTTGCCTTCGGATCTGAGGTAGAAGGTATACCCAATAGTTTCTTTTGGGTATCCTATGAAGACGCATTTTTCCGACTTGGGTTCGAGCTTTTCAGGTTGAAGTTTCTTGACATAAGCATCGCATCCCCAAACTTTTAGAAACGACAGCTTAGGTTTCTTCCCAAACCATAATTCATACGGTGTCGTCTCAACGGATTTCGACGGAGCCCTATTTAAAGTGAATGCGGCAGTCTCTAAAGCATAGCCCCAAAAAGATAGCGGTAAATCGGTAAGAGACATCATAGACCGCACCATATCTAATAGAGTGCGATTACGACGTTCGGACACACCATTACGCTGAGGTGTTCCAGGCAGCGTGAGTTGTGAAACTATTCCACATTTTCTTAAGTGTGTGCCAAATTCGTGACTCAAGTATTCTCCTCGACGATCTGACCGTAGAAACTTGATTTTCCTGTCACGTTGATTCTCAACCTCACTCTGAAATTCCTTGAACTTTTCAAAGGTTTCATACTTGTGTTTCATTAAGTAAATATATCCATATCTACTCAAATCATCAGTGAGGGTGAGAACATAACGATAGCCACCGCGAGCCTCAACACTCATTGGACCGCACACATCAGTATGTATGATTTCCAACAAGTTGGTTGCTCGCTCCATTGTTCCTGAGAACGGAGTCTTGGTCATTTTACCCATAAGGCATGGTTCGCACGTGTCAAATGATTCATAATCAAGAGACCCTAAAAGTCCATCTGCATGGAGCTTCTTCATGCGTTTGACACCTATGTGACCAAGGCGGCAGTGCCACAAGTATGTGGGACTATCATTATCAACCTTGCATCTTTTGGCACTCACATTATGAACGTGTGTAGTATTACGTTCAAGATTCATAAAGAATAAACCATTCACCATAGGAGCATGACCATAAAACATATCTCTCATATAAATAGAACAACCATTATTCTCCGATTTAAATGAGTAGCCATCTCGAATTAAACAAGATCCCGATACAATGTTCATGCTCAAAGCTGGTACTAAATAACAATTATTAAGGTTTAAAACTAATCCTGAAGGTAAATGTAGAGGTAGCGTGCCGACGGCGATTACATTGACCTTGGAACCATTCCCGACGCGCATCGTCACCTCGTCCTTTGCCAGTTTCCGCTTATTCCGCAGCCCCTGCTTTGAGTTACAAATGTGAGCAACTGCACCGGTATCAAATACCCAGGAGCTACTACGGACACTAGTAAGGTACACATCAATTACATGTATATCACATATACCTTTTGTTTTGCCGGCCTTCTTGTCTGCTAAGTATTTAGGGCAGTTCCGCTTCCAGTGACCGCTTCCCTTGCAATAAAAGCACTCAGTCTCGAGCTTGGGTCCATTCTTTGGCTTCTTCCCGGCAGCTTGCTTGCCGGGCGCGGCAACTTCCTTGCCGTCCTTCTTGAAGGCTTTCTTACCCTTGCCCTTCTTGAACTTAGTGGTTTTATTGACCATCAACACTTGATGTTCCTTCTTGACTTCTACCTCCGCTGATTTCAGCATTGCAAACAACTCAGGAATGGTCTTTTGAATCCCCTGCATGTTGAAGTTCATCACAAAGCTCTTGTAGCTTGGTGGAAGCGACTGGAGGATTCTGTCAATGACCGCATCGTCCGGGAGATTAACTCCCAGCTGAGACAAGCGGTTATGTAACCCAGACATAGTGAGTATGTGCTCACTGACAGAACTATTTTCCTCCATCTTACAGCTGAAGAACTTATCGGAGACTTCATATCTCTTGATCCGGGCATGAGCTTGGAAAACCATTTTCAGCTCTTCGAACATCTCATATGCTCCATGTCTCTCAAAACGCTTTTGGAGCCCCGGTTCTAAACTGTAAAGCATGCCGCACTGAACGAGGGAGTAGTCGTCAACACGTGTCTGCCAAGCGTTCATAACGTCTTGGTTCTGTGGGACGGGAGCTTCACCTAGCGGTGCTTGTAGGACGTAATCTTTCTTGGCAGCTATGAGGATGATCCTCAGGTTCCGGACCCAGTCCGTATAGTTGCTACCATCGTCTTTCAGCTTGGTTTTCTCTACGAACGCGTTGAAGTTGAGGACTACGTGGGCCATTTGATCTACAAGACATATTGTAAAATATTTTAGACTAATGTTCATGATAATAAAGTTCATCTAATCAAATTATATAATGAACTCCCACTTAGATTAGACATCCCTCTAGTCATCTAAGTATTACATGATCCGAGTTAACTAGGCCGTGTCCGATCATCACGTGAGACGGACTAGTCAACGTCGGTGAACATCTTCATGTTGATCGTATCTTCCATACGACTCGTGCTCGACCTTTCGGTCTTCTGTGTTCCAAGGCCATGTCTGTACATGCTAGGCTCGTCAAGTCAACCTAAGTGTTTGCATGTGTAAATCTGTCTTACACCCGTTGTATGTGAACGTCTGAATAAAACACCCGATCATCACGTGGTGTTTTGAAACACCGAACTGTCGCAACGGTGCACAGTTAGGGGGAACACTTCTTGAAATTAATATGAGGGATCATCTTATTTACTACCGTCGTTCTAAGTAAACAAGATGCAAAACATGATAAACATCACATGCAATCAAATAATAAACGTGACATGATATGGCCAATATCACATAGCTCCTTTGATCTCCATCTTGGGGCTCCATGATCATCTTGTCACCGGCTTGACACCATGATCTCCATCATCATGATCTCCATCATCGTGTCTCCATGAAGTTGCTCGCCAACTATTACTTCTACTACTATGGCTAATGCGTTTAGCAATGAAGTAAAGTAATTTACATGGCGTTTCTCAATGACACGCAGGTCATATAAAAGAATAAAGACAACTCCTATGTCTCCTGCCGGTTGTCATACTCATCGACATGCAAGTCGTGATTCCTATTACAATAGCATGAACATCTCATACATCACATATAGATCATTCATCATTCATCACAACTTTGGCCATATCATATCACAAACCACTTGCTGCAAAAACAAGTTAGACGTCCTCTAATTGTTGTTGCAAGTTTTACGTGGCTGAATTAGGGTTCTAGCAAGAACGTTTTCTTACCTACGTGAAAGCCACAACGTGATTTGTCAACTTCTATTTACCCTTCATAAGGACCCTGTTCATCGAATCTGCTCCAACTAAAGTAGGAGAGACAGACACCCGCCAGCCACCTTATGCAACTAGTGCATGTTAGTCGGTGGAACCGGTCTCACGTAAGCGTACGTGTAAGGTTGGTCCGGGCCGCTTCATCCCACAATACCGCTGAAGCAAGAAAAGACTAGTAGCGGCAAGAAAGTTGACAAATCCACGCCCACAACAAATTGTGTTCTACTCGCGCAAGAAGAACTACGCATAGACCTAGCTCATGATGCCACTGTTGGGGAACGTTGCAGAAAACAAAAAATTTCCTACTCGTTTCACCAAGATCCATCTAGGAGTTCATCTAGCAACGAGTCACGAGACGCATCTACATACCTTTGTAGATCGCGTGCGAAAGCGTTCAACGAACGGGGATGATGTAATCGAACACGACGTGATCCAAATCACCGATGACCGAGTGCCGAACGGACGGCACCCCCGCGTTCAACACACGTACGGGATGGGAGATGTCTCCTCCTGCTTGATCCAGCAAGGGGGAGGAGAGGTTGGTGATGATCCAGCAGCACGACGGTGTGGTGGTGGATGCAGGGCGTCACAGTAGCAGGGCTTCGCCTATACTACAAGAGAGAGAGAGAGAGAGAGAGAGAGAGATGTAACAGGGAGAGAGGGAAGCACCAAAAGCGTAGCCTCAAGTCCCTCCTCTCCCTCACTATATATAGGGGTGCCAAGGGGGGGGGGGGGCGCCGGCCCTAGGAGATGGATCTCCTAGGGGGGCGGCGGCCAAGGGTGGGGGGCTTGCCCCCCAAGGCAAGGGGGCGCCCCCTTTTTAGGGTTTCCCCTAACCCTAGGCGCATGGGCCCCTTAGGGGGTGGCGCCCCAGCCCACTAAGGGCTGGGTTCCTTCCCACTTCAGCCCATGGGGCCCTCCGGGATAGGTCGCCCCACCCGGTGGACCCCCGGGACCCTTCCGGTGGTCCCGGTACAATACCGGTAACCCCAAAACTTGTCCCGATGGCCGAAACAACACTTCCTATATATAATTCTTTACCTCCGGACCATTCCGGAACTCCTCGTGATGTCCGGGATCTCATCCGGGACCCCGAACAACATTCGGGTTACTGCGTATACATATCTTCACAACCCTAGCGTCACCGAACCTTAAGTGTGTAGACCCTACGGGTTCGGGAGACATGTAGACATGACCGAGATGACTCTCCGGTCAATAACCAACAGCGGGATCTGGATACCCATGTTGGCTCCCACATGCTCCACGATGATCTCATCGGATGAACCACGATGTCGAGGATTCAATCAACCCCGTATGCAATTCCCTTTGTCAATCGATATATTACTTGCCCGAGATTCGATCGTCGGTATCCCAATACCTCGTTCAATCTCGTTACCGGCAAGTCACTTTACTCGTACCGTAATGCATGATCCCGTGACCAGACACTTGGTCACTTTGAGCTCATTATGATGATGCATTACCGAGTGGGCCCAATGATACCTCTCCGTCATACGGAGTGACAAATCCCAGTCTTGATTCGTGTCAACCCAACAGACACTTTCGGAGATACCCGTAGTATACCTTTATAGTCACCCAGTTACGTTGTGACGTTTGGTACACCCAAAGCACTCCTACGGTATCCGGGAGTTACACGATCTCATGGTCTAAGGAAAAGATACTTGACATTGCAAAACACTAGCAAACGTACTATACGATCTTTATGCTATGTTTAGGATTGGGTCTTGTCCATCACATCATTCTCCCAATGATGTGATCTCGTTATCAATGACATCTTATGTCCATAGCCAGGAAACCATGACTATCTGTTGATGAACGAGCTAGTCAACTAGAGGCTTACCAGGGACATGTTGGTGTCTGTTATTCACACATGTATTACGATTTCCGGATAACACAATTATAGCATGAACAAAGACAATTATCATGAACAAGGAAATATAATAATAATGCTTTTATTATTGCCTCTAGGGCATATTTCCAACAAGGCTCGAGGCATTGGAGCAAGAAGTTTTCAACTGTCAGGAGATGGTGGAGCGTGGACTCGATTCCAATCACATTATGATCACGGAGTTCAGCAACAATCACAAGCTGGACGTCAAGGACATTGGGGAAGCCATCTTCAAGCTTCATGAGAAAATCGAGCACCTCCAAGCCCAAATCTATGACCTGCAAAATCAAAACTGTGAGTATGAATATAGATTCAAGAGGATGAGTTTGGCTACAGATTTGAGGTTTCAGGAGACTTAATCATCCTTCTATGATGGTGAACCTATGCCTTGGAAGAAGGACGACAAGCCTACGCCATCAATAAGACCATCAACTTCTTCACCAACAAAGGAGACATAATCACATGGGTATGGGCACTCCCCTTGGCAACTGCCAAGCTTGGGGGAGTGCCCCGGTATCGTATCACCATCACTTTTATCTTTACTGTTTTTCTTAGTTCGATCCTTTTGGTAATATTTTGATCTAGTAGAATAAAAACTCTTAGTATGATCTAGTTGTGAGTTTTGATTTATGATCCTTCTATGTAATCGAGTTTGTGAGCTATATATAATAAAGATTAGTGTTGAGTCAAGGGCTTGATTATTTTGCCATGATCTTGAGTGAATAAAATAAAAGGGAAAGAATGAAAAGGAAATAAAAGAGATCATATGGATCTGATGGAGAGTAATGAGCTCACATAGAAAGAGTATGATGAGTAAAAGTTGTTGAGAGTTGAGAAACATAGTTTTGGTCATCATTGCAATTAATAGGAAGTAATAAAGAAAGAGAGGTCTTCACATATAAATATACTATCTTAGACATCTTTTATGATTGTGAGCACTCATTAAAATATGACGTTCTAAAGAGTTGATGTTGGACAAGGAAGACAACATAATGGGTTATGTTTTCTTACATCTAAGATAAATTATATTGTCATGGATCATCCAACATGATTGAGCTTGCCTTTCTCCCTCATGCTAGCCAAATTATTTGCACCAAGTAGAGATACTACTTGTGATTCCAAACACCCTTAAACCAGTTTTGCCATGAGAGTCCACCATACCTACCTATGGATTGAGTAAGATCCTCCAAGTAAGTTGTCATCGGTGCAAGCAATAAAAATTGCTCTCTAAATATGCATGACTTATTAGTGTGGGAGAAAATAAGCTTTATACGATCGTGTGATATGGAAGAAATAAAAGCGACGGACTGCATAATAAAGGTCCATATCACAAGTGGCAATATAAAGTGACGTTCTTTCGCATTAAGATTTTGTGCATCCAACCATAAAAGCGCATGACAACCTCTGCTTCCCTCTGTGAAGGGCCTATCTTTTACCTTTATCTCCTACCTTACATAAGAGTCATGGTGATCTTCACCCTTCCTTCCTTTTTACATTTTATCTTTTGGCAAGCACAACATGTTGGAAAGATCCTGGTATATATGGCTAATTGGATGTAAGTTTTCATGAACTATTATTGTTGACATTGCCCTTGAGGTAAAACGTTGGGAGGCAAAACTATAAGCCCCTATGTTTCTCTGTGTCCGATTAAAACCCCATACCCATAAGTATTGCGTGAGTGTTAGCAATTGTGAAAGACTATATGATGGTTGAGTATGTGGACTTGCTGAAAAACTCTTATATTGACTCTTTCCTATGTTATGATAAATTGCAATTGCTCCAATGATTGAGATTATAGTTTGTTAGTTTTCAATGAAGTTTATGATTCATACTTGAAATTGTGATTTAATTGTTACTCTAGCATAAGAGATCATATGACAAGAATTATATAAGTTGCTGTTCCAAGAATGATCATGATGCCCTCATGTCCGTATTTTATTTTTATCGACACCTCTATCTCTAAACATGTGGACATATTTTCCGATTTCGGCTTTCGCTTGGGGGAGTTGATACGTCCATTTTGCATCATGCTTTTATATTGATATTTATTGCATTATGGGCTGTTATTACACATTATGTCACAATACTTATGCCTACTCTCTCTTATTTTACAAGGTTTACATAAAGAGGGAGAATGCCGGCAGCTGGGATTCTGGGCTGGAAAAGGAGCAAATATTAGAGACCTATTCTGCACAGCTCCAAAAGTCGTGAAACTTCACGGAAGTCATTTTCAGAATATATTGAAAAAATGAGCGCAAGAAGTTCACCAAGGGGGCACACCCTGCCCACGAGGGTGGGGGCGCGCCCTACCCCCCTGGACGCGCCCCCCTACCTCATGGGCCCCCTGGTGGCCCTCCGATGTCCATCTTCTGCTATATAAAGTCTTTCGATGAGGAAAAAATAATAAGCCATCTTTCCGGACGAGACTCCGCCGCCACGAGGCGGAACCTTGGCGGAACCAATATAGGGCTCTGGCAGAGCTGTTCTACCGGGGAAACTTCCCTCCGGGAGGGGGAAATCATCGCCATCGTCATCACCAACGATCCTCTCATCGGGAGAGGGCAATCTCCATCAACATCTTCAACAGCACCATCTCCTCTCAAAACCCTAGTTCATCTCTTGTATCCAATTCTTGTCTCTAAGTCCGGGATTGGTACCTCTGTGTTGCTAGTAGTGTTGATTACTTCTTGTAGTTGATGCTAGTTGGTTTATTTGGTGGAAGATCATATGTTCAGATCCTATATGCATATTAATACCCCTCTGATTATGAACATGAATATGCTTTGTGAGTAGTTACGTTTGTTCCTGGGGACATGGGAGAAGTCTTGCTATTAGTAGTCATGTGAATTTGGTATTCGTTCGATATTTTGATTAGATGTATGTTGTCTCTCCTCTACTGGTGTTATGTGAACGTCGTCTACATGACACTTCACCATTATTTGGGCCTAGAGGAAGGCATTGGGAAGTAATAAGTAGATGATGGGTTGCTAGAGTGACAGAAGCTTAAACCCTAGTTTATGCGTTGCTTCGTAAGGGGCTAATTTGGATCCATATGTTTCATGTTACGATTAGGTTTACCTTAATACTTTTGTTGTAGTTGCGGATTCTTGCAATAGAGGTTAATCATAAGTGGGATGCTTTTCCAAGTAAGGACAGCACCCAAGCACCCGTCCACCCACATACCAAATTATCAAAGTACTGAACGCGAATCATATGATCGTGATGAAAACTAGCTTGATGATATTCCCATGTGTCCTCGGGAGCGCTTTTCTCTATATAAGAATTTGTCCAGGCTTGTCCTTTGCTACAAAAGGGATCGGTCCACCTTGCTGCACTTTATTTACTTTTGCTACTTGTTGCCTGTTACAAATTATCTTATCACAAAACTATCTATTACCTACAATTTCAGTGCTTGCAGAGAATACCTTGCTGAAAACCGCTTATCATTTCCTTCTGCTCCTCGTTGGGTTTGACACTCTTACTTATTGAAAGGACTACGATAGATCCCCTATACTTGTGGTTCATCAAAGATCTACCCTAGTGAGGCAAGTCCTTCATGGGCGATGGCCATGGTAGGATAGACAAGGTTGCTTCTTCGTGGACCATTCGTGGGTGGAGCTCTTCGTGGACTCGCGCAACCGTTACCCTTCGTGGGTTGAAGTCTCCATCAACGTGGATGTACGACAGCACCACCTATTGGAACCACGCCAAAAATCTCCGTGTTGACATTGTGTTTGCTCCCTCCAAACTCCTCCCTTTACCTTCATATGCAAATGTTTTATATTCCGCTGCTATACTCTTAGACTTGCATGTGTAGGTTGATTGCTTGACTTGTGCTAAGTTGCTAAAATCTACCAAGACTAAAAATTGGGAAAAGGTTAGATTTTTATTTGGTCAAGTAGTCTAATCACCCCGCCCTCTAGACATACTTTCCATCCTACATATACCCTGTTGATGATGTGGCATGCAGTATCAATTGCCTCAGGCCAGAAGCAAGGAGGCGTCTTGTATTCATCAAGCATAGTGCGAACCATCTCAACAAGAGTCATGTTCTTGCGCTCCAGACGCCATTCTGCTGAGGAGTATAAGGAGCAGATAACTCGTGAGTAATACCAAGTTCATAAAGATAGTCATCAAGACCAGTATTCTTGAACTTGGTTCCATTGTCACTTCTGATGTGCTTGATCTTCACACCAAAGTTGGTTGAAGCCCTCGAGGAAAATCGTTTGAAGACTTCCTGCACTTCAGTTTTGTAAGTGATGATATGCACCCATGTGTAACAAGAATAGTCATCAACAATGACAAAGCCATATAAAGATGTAGCATTAGTAAATGTGGCATAATGAGTAGGGCCAAAGAGATCCATGTGAAGCAATTCAAATGGACGAGTGGTAGTCATGATGGTCTTTGAGGGATGCTTCGTCTTGGTCATCTTTCCAGCTTCAGAAGCTCCACACAGATGGTCCTTGAGGAATTTGACACCCTCGATTCCAATTACATGCATCTTCTTCGCTAGAGTGTGCAAGTTCCTCATGCCAGCATGACCAAGTCGTCAATGCCATAGCCAGCCTTCTGAAGCTTTTGCAAGTAGACATGTAGCAGTTTGTGGTCCTGTAGAGAAATCAACAATATACAAATCTCCTCTCCTAAAGCCTTCGAAGACTTTGGAATTGTCAGCTTCCATCACAACACAATGATACTTGCAAAAGACAACAACCATATCAAGATCACAAAGCATTGAGACAGACATGAGGTTGAACCCTAAGGATTCGACAAGCATGACTTTGTCCATGTGTCGATCCTTTGAGATCGCACCTTACCTAGAACCAATACCTTGCTTTTGCCTTTCTCAGCGTAGGTGATATGCTTCAGATGTGATGGACACAAAGCAGTGTCCATTAATAAGTTCGTGTCACCAGTCATGTCATTTGTACATCCACTCTCAAGGACCCACTCAGTGGCTTTGGGTTGATCATCTTGCAGATGAATTAGTGCATCTTATGGACTCATATACTTTAGCAGTGAAGAATATGACATCAAATTCATCAGATCAATTTCATCAAGCAATAGAACAGAAATAGCAGTATGAGGACGTGAGAAATGAAAATTCATTTCTTCGTGATTGGCTTGCATCCTTGCATATTCAGGTCTCCAGCAAATTCTTCAGACATTTAAGTTTGTTTGGAGACATGACCCTACAAAAGAGATTAGTTCTTTTCCTTCACCACCTACATCTGGAGGGGTGGCAAAGAGTTCATCATTATGCGAGCTCCATAAGAGAAAGGTGGCATTGAAGCCAATCCACTTTGTTTCACATAAGAGGGGTTAGAGTAAGCATATGAATAAGCAACGAAATTCTTCAAGGACTTATGAACATAATGATTTGAAGAATAATGCACATATTTATAACCCTTAGATCTTCCCTGCGAAATAGAAGGGTTAGCACGATGATGTTCAAATGAGGATCTGGATCCATATGAGGAATTTGGTCCATATGAGGACTTGGATCCGTATGAAGACTTTGGTCCATATGAAGAATTTAATCTGGGGTTCCTATTCTTCACAGGTGGTGTCATGATGACATTCACCGGAAGACTTTCAAGGCATCTTTTGGGAACCCATATTTTCTTCATAGGGGGACCGTTCATGCAGTTAGTGCCAACATATCTAGCAAATACTTCACCATTCTGAGTTTTGAACAGTTTATAGTTGGAATAAAATGACTCATCAGAAGAATACGAAGATTCACATGTAAAGCCAGATAAAGTAGATGGATCCACTGAAGGTCCCTTCACAGCAACCCATGAGGTTTTGGGATACTGCTCAGGTTTCCAGTAGGTCCCATCAGCATTGAGTTTCCTCTCAAAGGCAATACCCTCTTTCCTAGGGTTCCTGTTGAGGATCCACTTTTTAATCACATCACAAAGAGCCTGACGCCCTTTGAGGCTTTTGTACATGCCTGTCACATACAATTCCTTCAGCCTTGCATGGTCAGTGATACTAGTAGCATCCTCAGATGAGGAATTTGTGATAGCAGAGACAGTTGAAGAATTTGCAACAATAGAAGCATTTGAACTTTCAGGTGAAGAATTAGCAGATTCACGTCCAATGCATTTCAAAAATGGTGGAATGAATTCAACTTGAGTGGAACTGATCTGTTGAGAAAGTAATGAATCGCGTTCCTTCTAAGAATCTTCATAACTCACCCTTAGATTCTCAAGATCTTGCTTTCTTTGAAGAAATTCATAAGAAAGCTTCTCATGATCAGAGAAGAGAGTGTTATGATGACTCTGAAGATTATCAAACTTAGTCTGAAGTCTCTGAAGACTTTCAGCCAAAGCTTTAGAATGATCCATTTCTTCACCCAACATATCATCACTCTCATCTAGCATGTTTTGAACTTTTTTCCAAAGCTCTTTGTTGTTTGGTGTCAAGGGAAGCAAGTTGGTATAACTGAGTCCAAATTCATCACCAGATTCATCATCATTGGACTCAGATAGGTAGCATTCAGTTACCTTGGCAGCTTTTTCCATAAGGCATGGTGCAAAAGATGATGATTCTGGATCAAAAGTCATAGCCTTGCGCGATTCCATGAAATCCTCAAACCAGGGATCATGATGAGTTCGATGACCTTCATAGACCTCAGAGAGTCGGTCCCAAATGAGCTTCACATGCCTGAGATGCATAATGTTCCTGAACTGATTTTGGGACAAGCCGGAGCAGATGATGTCCTTCATCGTGAGGTTAAGTAGAGTGTACTTGTGAATATCATCGGCCTCCGCCATTTTGCATAGATCGGTAAGACCAATCTCAGTGACGGTCCACAGTTCTTTGTCCATCGCCGTGAGGCGCTTCTTCATCATGGCCTTCCACTTGGGATAATCATGACCATCAAAGATGGGGCATGTCACTGTCTTCATTCCTGCGGTCGACATAACTGAAACTCCAGGCAGTTAAACCAAAATCACACAAAACAAGGGAGTATCTTGCTCTAATACCAATTGAAAGTGCGTTATATCAACTAGAGGGGAGGTGAATAGGCGACTTTTACAAATTCGTCACTGAGGAATTTCAGGGTGAGGAAATTCCTAAGCAACGAACTACTTAGCAGTGGAATAAGTTCTCAGATGCAAGCATAACAGAGTAGTAGCACAATCATCATGAAGAAATGAAAACAAGCACAGAGTACAAGTAGCGTAAACACATGATAAGCAGGCTGAAGACAAACTGACAGGAGAAATTGAACTAAGGAAATTGCGGAAGTCTTCAGTCAAAGTCTTCAAACAGTAACGATCAAGTACAACAACATAGTAATGAAGAAATGAAAGGGTTGAGGAAATAGAACCAGTTAGCTCGGTAAAGACAATGATTTGGTAGACCAGTTCCAACTTCTAAGGCAGTCGTACGTCTGGTTGGAGCGGCTAGGTATTTAAACCTGAGGACACACAGTCTTCACCGTATTCTCCTTGAGCTAAGGTCACACAAACCTCGCCTAATAACTCATGGTAAGTCTTCAGGTGACTTCCAAACCTTCACAAACTTGGTCACTCCGTGATCCACAATTTCCTCTTGGATGCTCTAGACCATGACGCCTAACCGTCTAGAAGATGCACAGTCTTCAAAGGTAACAAGCGTCGGTTCCACACAGGAACAATCTCTTCAGTGATGCTCAATCACTTTGTGTTTGTAGGTGTTTGGTATGGGGTTTTGGGGTTTTCCTCACTTGATTATTTTCGCTCAAAATCCTTGGAGGATGGGATGCTCTCATTGACAAGTATTAGTTTCTCGCGGAGCAGCCAACCAGCTAGTGGTTGTAGGGGGCGACTATCTATAGCCTAGGGAGCAGCCCGACATGATAAGACATAAATGCCCTTGAATGATATGACCGTTAGGTGGATAAGATATTTTGGGATAGCTGGCGCATAGCACAACAACGGTTGGAAATTTGAGGTTCAAATTCCTCAGGGCTATCATGTTCCTCACTTGTAGGCAATCCGCACTAGCGAATTCCTAACTCCTTAGTCAGAACAAATTCCTCCAGGACCAGAAGATCTTCATCTCTGTCACTGAAGAAATTGACTGAACTGTATGAGGTTTCCAGTGGCTTCACTCAAAAGGATTGGTAGGTGTAGGATTTTGAGATGAGCATCACTTGGAAACTTTTCCTTAGTTTTACCTCGACCCCCTTTAACAGTACGGTGTTTCCCATGACTCAAGAAAGAGAAAACCGAAACTATGAAAACAAAAGTCTTTGAGCTTCATATTCCTCGCATGAATATCAAGTCTTCACGGTCACACCAATTTCTTCACTTTCAAAGTCTTCAGAAAGCCAAAGTCTTCACTTGAAGACATTCATTTTTTAGGTGTCGACTTTCTCTGTAAATATCAGACTCCTCATAAACTTATAGACCTGTGTACACTCACAAATGCATTAGTCCCCTAACCTATAAGTCTTCAATACACCAAAATCACTAAGGGGCACTAGATGCACTTACAGTGGACTACTCCCTCCTCATCATGGTGGCCTCCGGGATGATGAAGATGGCCACCGGTGATGATTTCCCCCTCCGACCGTGTAGCGACCAGACCTCAAACAGTCTAATCTCTGTGCTCCAGTGTCAACCCTGGATCAGTAATGCTGACACCACACAGTACTCGGAGGATTTATAGCAGAGTAGAAATCACACACTTATTACATCAAGTGTCTCAAAAGAGAACTTATTACAATAAATATGGCTTAAGGCCATCTAATAACGATAACAGCGGAAGGCTTGGAAGATAAGTGAGTCCATCAACTCCAACAGCATCACCGAGTATAGAACCACGAGCTAAAAACTCCTTAATCGTTGTCTAAAAAGTCTACAACATTAACGTTGCAGCCCGAGAACGGGTCAGCACATGGAATATGCTGGCAAGGTAACACATAGAGAGTAATGAAATGAAAAAACTATACTATATGCATATTTGGCTGGTGGAAAGCTCTATGGTTACTGTTTTGCGTAAAGCCAATTTTTCCCTACTGCAAAGGAATAAATTTAATTACTATCATGGTGGTTGTTAAACATTGAGAATGGTTGACAGCATTCTCAATCCCAATTAAGCATCATCATTAAACAAACCCATCAAAATTATCTTTATAGTAACATGTTGAGATTCACATGATAATCCAGGTACTAGATACTCAAGATGTCCATAACCGGGGACACGGCTAACCATGATTAGTTTATTACACTCTGCAGAGGTTTGCGCACTTTTCCCCACAAGACTCGATCGCCTCCGTTGGATTTCTCGCACTACATGGTGTTTGAGAAACGGATGATCGAGACACAGTCTTTCAGAAGCGCTAGCACCTTACGTTGGATAGACCGGTACACCTACTTTCCCCTACATCTGCTAGTCTACCCTGTAAGAGTTCGCACGACTTAATTAACTATGCCAGAGCCCATAATGGCTTGTGGCTGCACACGGAAGTTTCTAGTATGAATAATCTTATGATCCCTTTGAGCCTGGGTGGCGGTCCAAAAGAAAAACAGGCAAGTCCTGATAGAAACCAGGTGCCTTAATCCACCGAGATGTGTGTTTAAGTTTCCACCTTAGATAAACCATTAAAATTAACAAACTCACATCTGTCATGGATATCACTCACCCAATCCACGTCTACTAGCATAGCATGGCATAATAAGAAAATGTAGAAGTAACTCCCAAAGGTTTCATAATAAACAGGTAATAGGTACTACCTCATCTACTTCCCATCCCACAATTTAATTAGATCCTAATCATGCAATGTGTGAGGATTGATCTAATGCAATAAAACTGGGTTGTAGAAAAGGTATGATCAAAGTGTGAACTTGCCTGCAATGTTGATGAACATGATTCGCACTCAAAAAATCTTGATAGATCTACTCGTCACACTCCGGACAATCTATCGTAAGCAAGCAATAGTAACCACACATAAGCAATCACTCAGAAGATCAGAAAGATCGAAGAAGTTGATTCGAAAAACATCAAAACCAAGCAAATAGCTCTTGCAACATAAAACAATATCTAACAGTACCAAAATTATGTGAATTTGGCCTTATCAGAATGTTTAGGTCAAGAGCTTCGATTTGCAAAAAGAATCAACTGAAACGGAGCTACGAAACTCAAGTTATGATCGAATGAAGTTTGAATTCAAATCTGATCTAATTCAAATTTTAAACTTTTCAAAAACATCTTTAAGTTGTTTATCCGGATAGAGGGGATCATAACGAAGATGTGGGCATTGGTTTCATTGAATTTGGATAAACGAGTAAAAAGATGTGGTGTTTTGAAAATCAGGGACTAAACTGCAAAGAAAGAAATTGCAACTAGGTCCCTGGATACGTGTCAGAAATCTACTAGCCGAAATCTGTTCGCTGCGAGGCTAAAACGGCGGATGTTCACTATTTAGCACATACCGGTTCGAAATAAAAAAACAAACATATCTAATCCTAACCGTAGCTCTAAGATCGGACGGTTGAGGTGAGAGGGGGCTTTACCGCGGCGGTCACGTCGCCGGCGTCGGAGAAGAAAGCGGCGGCAGCGGCGGCTCGAACGGGACGGCGGCTCCGGGGCTCAGCGGCACCGGTGGAGAAGATGGAGAGGCGCGGCTCGACGAGGGGAAGGCGGTGGCGGTGTCGGCGCTCGACCTCGGAGTCGGAACGACATGGGCTTGGCGGCGGATCTCGTGAACTCCGATGAGTTCGCGCGGGGCGTGGAGAGCTGCGGTTTGAGGCAAAACGAGGCCAGGGCCTCGGCTCTTAAAGGGATTCGCCTTGGGCGAGGGGAGAAGACAGGGGAGGCGCCCGGGTTGAGCACGGCGTCGGCCGGCGAATCGTGCGCATGCTAGACTCCGGCGGGAGGTCGGTGACGAACCCGACAGGTGGGTCCCACCTGTCGGTGGCTGGGCGTGGCAGCGTGCACGCGGAGGAGAGAGCGGGCGGGTGAGGCGGAGGCGGTTCGGGCGCGCGGAGGCCGCTGCTGGGCTGGGCTGGCGCCGGACTGGTCTGGGCCGGTCCAGTCGGGGGAGGGGAGTGTTTTTTTAAATAAACCCTTTTCTCCAGGAAAAAAAAGAAAGACAAAATAAATAGAAATATTAAATAGGCATGTAGTATATCAAAATTTTCAAAAAAAGATTTCCAACAACATGGACATTTTTCTAGCATTTAATAAAATTCACACAATTTCTAATAATTCAAACAGTGCTACTAGTTTATTAAAATCCAACAAAAATCTTTTTTAAAATACCAAAATGATTTCAAATTAATTTTTCTCCAATTTTCTATTATAGGGAATCATGTTACCCTAATTTCCATATATTTTATTTTTGGAGAAAAATAATTTGAATAAAACTCAAGTAACTCCAAATTGAAAATAAATTCAAAAGAACTTTGAATTTAATTCTTTGAAACTCCCAACTCATATTTCATATAATTTGAAGAAGTCATTTTATCTTCTCTCGTGAAAATCATTGAGTTGCATAAAGTTTCAGAATTGGAAATACTTTCAAATAAATTTCAAATATTTTCAACACCCCTTGTCATTTAAATGAATGGAAGAAGTCATGTCATCTTCTCTCCAGGGTTTTGTGATGGAAAGTATTTGAATTCAAGAAGATCATAAATGAAAAATGAAAGTTTGGGAAAGTCCTTTTATTCCCTCTCATTTAACTTTCAAAAAGGTTTCGAATTTCACTCAATTTCATGCAATCAATCAAATAATTAATCAAATCTATCTATTTACTATAACATTCCAAATTTTAGAATTTTGCGATGTTACAGACCGAGTGCCGGAACGGGGTCTAGATTGGTTTTTCGTGGCTATAGAGGCTTGCGGCGGTGGAACTTCAAATCTAGGGTCCCCCCGGGGGGTTTGGAATATTTGGGAATTTATAGGGCGAAGTGGCGGTGCGGGAAGCGGCCGAGGTGGGCATAACCCACTGGGCGCTCCTGGGCCCCCGGTGCGCCCTGGTGGGTTGTGCTCTCCTCGGAGCTCCCCTCTGATACTTCTTTGGCCCACCGGGTGTCTTCTGGTCTAGAAAAAATCTCCAAAAGGTTTTGCTACATTTGGACTCCGTTTGGTATTGATTTTCTGTGATGTAAAAAACAAGCAAAAAATAGAACTAACACAGGGCACTATGTTAATAGGTTAGTCCCAAAAAATGATATAAAGTTGCTGCAAAATGATTGTAAAACATCCAAGAATGATAATATAACAGCATGGAACATGCAAAAATTATAGATACGTTGGAGATGTATCAGTTATCAAGACCTTTTTCTGGCGCCGTTGTCGGGGAGCATAGCTATTTGTTGATTCACTTGGGATTATTATTAAATTATTACTATGAAGATTCCGAAGGACACTAATACTAATATTTTTCCAACTAAGACGAGCGGAGGTAAGGAACTGCCATCTAGCTCTGCACTTGATTCACCTTCTATTATAAGTAGACCTGCAACACCACCACATGCTACTAATCCTGGTATGTCGCAAGTTATTTATGATGCTACTTCTGCTATGAATGATATTTATGATGATGCTAGTACCTTGCTTGATGATAATGCGCTACTAGGTGAATTTCTTGATGAACAACTTGCTAGAACTAAAGCTTTGAGAATGCTGAAACCGATGAAATTGTTGAAACTGATGAAGAGCTTGGAACTGAAAATTTTGAAACACCTATTAGAACTAGGCCCCCTAGATATGAATTGCCAAAGGTACCAGAAGGTTATGTTATGGATGAGGAGGGAACTAGGGATATTCTTTCTTGTAAGGATAGAGATGATCTAGAAAAATTATTATGCAAGTATAAATAAAAGAATTTGAATGCTAGAATGAAATGTGATCCTCAGTTTGCTACTTCACCTATCTTTGTTGACGATAAGGATTATGAATTCTCTGTCGACCCAGAGTTGATTACTTTGGTTGAATCTGATCCTTTCCATGGTTATGAAACTGAAACTATTGTGGCACATCTTACTAAGTTCAATGACATAGCCACCCTTTTTGCTCATGATGAGAAAATTCGCTATTATTATATTCTCCAGTTATTTCCATTCTTATTGAAGGGTGATGCTAAAGCTTGGTACAATACCCTTGCTCCTAGTTATGTGTGTAGTCCATAGGACACGATTTATTACTTCTCTGAAAAATATTTTCCTGGTTATAAGAAACAAGCTGGCTTATAGGAAATATTTAACTTTGTGCAAATTGAAGAAGAGAGTCTCCCACAAGTTTGGGGGAGGCTTCTCCAATTTCTTAATGCTTTGCTACATCATCCTCTTAAGAAAAATGAAATACTCGATATCTTCTATAATGGACTAACCGATGCTTCTAGGGATTTCATAGATAGTTGTGTTGGTTGTGTTTTTAGGGAACAAACTATTGGGCAAGTTGAAGAATTATTGAATAACATATTGAAAAATTATGATGATTGGACTCTTCCTGAACAACTGCTTAAACCCACTCCAAAGAAGAGGGGTATCTTATATCTCAGTCCTGAAGATATGCAAGAGGGAAAGAAATCTATGAGAGAAAAAGGTATTAAAGCTGAGGATGTCAAAAATTTACCTCCTATTGAAGAAATACATGGGCCTGATACACCACCACCACCTAAGCTGGTAGAGGTAAATTCTCTAATGAAATTCAATGATAATGATAATACTCACAATATGCACCCTAGCCAATGCCTTTATGAGTTTGAGAATTACATTAGAAAGCAAGATCACTTCAATGCAAATGTTATGAAACAATTGAAATACAATCCCAATATGATTTCTTGCTTGAGTGACTTGTTATTTAGAATCTCAAACGATGTTAGAGGTGTGGGGAAGCATGCTTCTATGGTTCAAACTTAGTTAGAACAAGTTGCTAAATCTTAAAGAGAGTTGTTAGATGAGATGAATAATAATATCAATGATCATGATGTTAGAGTAATGACTAAAGGAGGTAGGATGACTCGGGAACCACATTATCCCGAGGGACACCCCAAAAGAATTGAACAAGACTCTCAAAGGGTTAACACTGAGGGACACCCCAAAAGAATTGAACAAGACTCTCAAAGGGTTAACACTGATGCACATAGTCCTTCTAAAAAGAAAAAGAAGAAGAAAAATGACAGGACTTTGCATGCCTTTAGTGAACCTGAAGTAGAAAAACCTCAGGATAATGATAATGAAGTTTCTATCTCTGATGCTGAAACTCATAATGGTAGTGAAAACTCTCCTTCTGATAATGAAAAAGATAATGATGAGGTTTGTTAAGATACTTGAACAAATAATAGAGAACCAGACAATGATGTTGAGATAGAAACAGCAGTTGATCTTGATAACCCACCACCCAAGAATAAAAGATATGATGAAAGAGACTTTGTTGCTAGAAAACAAGGTAAGGAAAGAGAACCATGGGTTCAAAAACCTATGCCCTTTCCACCTAATTTAACTAAAAAGAAAGATGATGAAGAATTTGAACGCTTTGCTGAAATGTTGAGGCCAGTCTTTTTGCGTACTCGCTTGACTGATATCTTAAAAATGCCTCCTTATGCAAAGTACATGAAAGACATCATCAGCAATAAGAAAAAAAATACCGGAAGCTGAAATCTCCACCATGCTTGCTAATTATACTTTTAAAGATGGAGTACCTAAAAAAATTGGAGATCCGGGAATACCAACTATACCTTGCTCCATCAAAAGAAATTATGTGAAAACTGCTTTATGTGATTTGGGAGCTGGTGTTAGTGTTATGCCCTTCTCTTTATATAAAAGACTTCATTTGAATAAACTCACACCTACTAAAATATCTTTGCAAATGGTTGACAAATCAACTAACATACCTATCGGTGTTTGTGAGGATGTGCCCATTGTTGTTGCTAATGTTACTATTTTGACTGACTTTGTTATACTTGAGATGCCCGAGGACGATAACATGTTGATTATCCTTGGTAGACCCTTTTTGAATACAGCAGGGGCTGTTATCGATTGCAATAAAAGCAAGGTCACTTTTCATATCAATGGTAATGAGCATACGGTGCCCTTTCTAAAGAAACAATTCCAAGTGAATGGTATTAATGTTATTAAAAAATCTCCGACAATCACTATTGGAAGTTTTCAACTACCTCTACCTACTATTAAAAATCAATATGAAATGCTTATTGTTGGGGACATTCATATCCCCGTTGATGTAACTTAGTGATTCACGAAAGTTCTTCGATTTCATGCTAATCGAAAGTGGTTGTTAATAAGACTTGATCAACCGTATTAATTGACCATTTTTGAGAGGTATGAAGTTTATGAATTTAGTGAGCACTACTTTTTGTCCCTACCTTTTGTTTTCTATTTTATTAGTTAAATAAAATAAAATGGCATGTTTTGTCTATTTTCTGAATTTCCCGTGCAATAAAAAATGACCCAAAAATAAAAGTTCTCAGAATGCTCTGAAAAATTAATACGATTATTTTCTGAATATTTAAGAAGTTTGGTGCAAATAACATCAGAGGGAGGTGCACCAGGTGGGCACAACCTACCTGTGCGCGCCAGGACCCCCAGGCGCGCCCTGGTGGGTTGTGGTCCCCACGTGGGCCCCCTCACTTATCTCTTCATCCCACATCACCACCTACCTCCAGAAAAAATCACCATTGCTCTCTCTCTCTCATGTTCTTGCTCCTGAACACGCGGATTTCGATCTCTTTCACTACAAAAAAAGACACAGCCGTGACATTTTGGGCCGAACGAATTTTTTTTGTCATGCTTATGACACTTCTATGACGATAATTGTGACAAAACCAGGTATCATCATAGATGTGGTGGGCTCCTACTTCTATGACAGAAAATGGGCTTTTCGTCCTGGGCGGCCCAGAGACGCAACTGCGTGACATTCTTTGGGCCGTCCATGATGGAAAAAATGTGGTAGAAGCGAGGGCCAGGAAAATATCGGGGGGTTCCTGGTTATGGTTGGTGGTTGGGGCCAAGCAATGCATGGAGGTTTGCGCGGTTCTCTCGTACACATACGCGCATGTGTGTGAGGTGTTGCGCTCTAACTGAACCCGGAGCGAGGCGCTGGGCTCTAACTGAACCCGAGCGATTGCACTAGCTGTGTTACTGAACCCCGATCGATCCCTTGCTGTTAGCTGAATCTGAGTGATTCCTTCGCTACTGCTGCTAACTAAAGCCGATCAGCGTTGCCTCTTAATGAACAGTTCTTGGTGGGGGTTGGATGAATAGTTCCCAGTGGGGGTTGGATGAACAGGATCCCGTGGTAGTAGAGGCTGTTGCCGCTGGATGAATAGGACCCCGATCGAGGAGGCATGGGGGTGGATGAACAGTAGTCGGTGGAGGGACCCCATACATGGAGGGCTGGTTGAACAGGACCCGGTGGAGGGACTGGTTGAATAGGACCCCGTGGAGGACTGGTTGAATGGTAGCCAGTGGAGGCTAGATGAACAGGACCCCGTGGAGGGCTGGATGAATAGTAGCTGGTGGAGGCTGGAGGAAGTCGACGGTGGATGAATAGTAGCAGGTGGAGGCTGGAGGAAGTCGACGGCGGATGAACAGTAGCCCGTGGAGTCCTGTTTTGTGGTACGCCACACCCCTCCCGATCAACAAGACCCCGTTTCGACCATAGGCGCTCCAACACTAGTCTGTTTCCTCCATTTTGTGGTACGCCACACCCCTCCTGATCAACAGGACCCCGTTTCGACCGTACGCGGTCGAACACAAGTCTGTTTCCTCCATTTTGCAATATGCCAGACCCTTCCCGACGAACAGGGCCCCATTTAGACCGTACACGGTCGAACAGAAGGCCCA
This sequence comes from Triticum monococcum, assembly GCA_034509565.1. Classification (NCBI taxonomy): domain Eukaryota; kingdom Viridiplantae; phylum Streptophyta; class Magnoliopsida; order Poales; family Poaceae; genus Triticum; species Triticum monococcum. The sequence continues at coordinate 353,792,261 of CM067845.1, read as the reverse complement.
TTTCCTCCGCTCTGTGGTATGCCAGACCTTGTTTTGGCTGTTCCGTCCAAGCCGGTTGGCTCCCGATGAACACGACATATTCCGTTGCCTCCCGATGAACACAATGCATTTCGTCGCCTCCCCATGAACACGACGTAGTTTCTCCATTCCGACCCAGCCGGTTGGCTTCCGATGAACAGGAATAGTCGTTGTACGCGTTAGAGACCCCGCCCGTATGTACTAGGTATCCTTATTTACTATCTTGCAGCGCGGTCATACGTACATGTACACGATATAGACAGGACTGCATGACATGCTACATCGGCGCCTCTACTTCAACACGTACCACTCCTTACTGCTACCTCTTGAGCACTGCGTTGGTTTTCCCTTGAAGAGGAAAGGGTGATGTAGTAAAGCAGTGTAAGTATTTCCCCCAGTTTTTGAGAACCAAGGTATCAATCCAGTAGGAGACCATGCGCGAGTCACCTCGTACCTACACAAACAAATAAGAACCTGGCAACCAACGCGATAAAGGGGTTGTCAATCCCTTCACAGCCACTTGCAAGAGTGAGATCGGATAGAGATGATAATAATAAGATAAATATTTTTGGTATTTTTATGATATAGATTGAAAGTAAAGATTGCAAAATAAAAATAGATTGGAAACTTGTATGATGAAGAATAGACCCGGGGGCCATAGGTTTCACTAGTGGCTTCTCTCAAGATAGCATAAGTATTACGGTGGGTGAACAAATTACTGTTGAGCAATTGATAGAAAAGAGAATAATTATGAGAATATCTAGATATGATCATGTATATAGGCATCACGTCCATGACAAGTAGACCGACTCCTGCCTGTATCTACTACTATTACTCCACACATCGACCGCTATCCAGCATGCATCTAAAGTATTAAGTTCATAAGAACATAGTAACGCCTTAAGCAAGATGACATGATGTAGAGGTATAAACTCATGCAATATTAGATAAACCCCATCTTTTTATCCTCGATGGCAACAATACAATACGTGTTGTTTCCCTTTCGGTCACTGGGATCGCAGCACCGCAAGATTGAACCCAAAGCTAAACACTTCTCCCATTGCAAGAAAGATCAATCTAGTAGGCCAAACCAAACTGATAATTCAAATACACTTGCAAAGATAGACCAATCATACATAAAAGAATTCGGAAAAGATTCAAATATTATTCATAGATAGACTTGATCATAAACCCACAATTCATCGGATCTTGACAAACACACCGCAAAAGAAGATTACATCGAATAGATCTCCCAGAGAATCGAGGAGAACTTTGTATTGAGATCCAAAGAGAGAGAAGATGCCATCTAGCTACTAGCTATGGACCCGAAGGTCTAAAGTAAACTACTCACACATCATCGGAGGAGCCATGGAGTTGATGTAGAGGTCCTACGTGATCAATGCCCCCTCTGGCGGAGCTCCGGAAAAGGCCCCAAGATGGGATCTCTTGGGTACATAAGGTTGCGGCGGTGGAAATAGGGTTTCGTGGTGCCCCTGGATGTTCTCGGGGTATATGAATATATATAGGAGGAAGAAGTAGGTCGGTGGAGCAACGAGGGGCCCATGAGGGTGGAGGGCGCGCCCCCTGCCTTGTGGCCTCCTCGATTGTTTGTTGACGTCCACTCCAAGTCCCCTGGATCACGTTTGTTCCAAAAATAACGCTCCCGAAGGTTTCATTCCGTTTGTACTCCGTTTGATATTCCTTTTCGGCGAAACACTGAAATAGGCAAAAAAACAGCAATTTGGGCTGGGCCTCCGGTTAATACGTTAGTCCCAAAAATAATATAAAATTGTAAAATAAAGCCCATTAACATCCAAAACAGATAATATAATAGCATGGAACAATCAAAAATTATAGAAACGTTGGAGACGTATCAAGCATCCCCAAGCTTAATTCCTGCTCCTCCTTGAGTAGGTAAATGATAAAAACAGAATTTTTGATGTGGAATGCTTCCTAACATATTTCTCAATGTAATTTTTCTTTATTGTGGCATGAATGTTCATATCCTAAAGATTAAAGATAAAAGTTTAATATTGACATAGAAATAATAATACTTCAAGCATACTAACTAAGCAATCATGTCTTCTCAAAATAACATGGCCAAAGAAAGTTATCCCTACAAAATCATATAGTCTGGCTATGCTCTATCTTCATCACACAAAATATTAAATCATGCACAACCCCGATGACAAGCCAAGCAATTGTTTCATATTTTTTATGTTCTCAAACGTTTTCAATCTTCACGCAATACATGAGCGTGAGCCATGGATATAGCACTATAGGTGGAATAGAATGGTGGTTGTGGAGAAGACAAAAAGGAGAAGATAGTCTCACATCAAGTAGGCATATCAATGGGCTATGGAGATGCCCATCAATAGATATCAATGTGAGTGAGTAGGGATTGCCATGCAACGGAAACACTAGAGCTATAAGTGTATGAAAGCTCAACAAAAGAAACTAAGTGGGTGTGCATCCAACTTGCTTTCTCACGAAGACCTAGGGCAATTTGAGGAAGCCCATCATTGGAATATACAAGCCAAGTTCTATAATGTAACATTCCCACTAGTTTATGAAAGTGACAACATAGGAGACTCTCTATCATGAAGATCATGGTGCTACTTTGAAGCACAAGTGTGGAAAAAGGATAGTAACACTGTCCCTTCTCTCTTTTCTCTCATTTTTTGGGCCTTTTTTTTTCTTTTTGGCCTCTTTTCTCTTTTTTTATTTTTTTATTTTTCGTCCGGAGTCTCATCCCGAATTGTGGGGGAACCATAGTCTCCATCATCCTTTCCTCACTTGGACAATGCTCTAATAATGATGATCCTCACACTTCTTTTTACTTAGAACAAAATATGACTCTATGTGAATGCCTCCGGCGGTGTACCGGGATATGCAATGAATCAAGAGTGACATGTATGAAAAAATTATGAACGGTGGCTTTGCCACAAATACGATGTCAACTACATGATCATGCAAGGAAATATGACAATGATGAAGCATGTCATAAAAAATGGAACGGTGGAAAGTTGCATGGCAATATATCTTGGAATGGCTATAGAAATGCCATAATAGGTAGGTATGGTGGCTGTTTTGAGGAAGGTATATGGTGGGTTTATGATACCGGCAAAAGTTGCGCGGTACTAGAGAGGCTAGCAATGGTGGAAGGGTGAGAGTGCGTATAATCCATGGACTCAACATTAGTCATAAAGAACTCACATACTTATTGCAAAAATCTATTAGTTATCGAAACAAAGTACTACGCGCATGCTCCTAGGGGGATAGATTGGTAGGAAAAGACCATCGCTCGTCCCCGACCGCCACTCATAAGGAAGGCAACCAATAAATAAATCATGCTCCGACTTCATCACATAACAGTTCACCATACGTGCATGCTACAGGAATCACAAACTTCAACACAAAATATTTCTCAAAATCACAACTACTCAACTAGCATGACTCTAATATCACCATGTCCATATCGCCAAACAATCATCAAGTATCAAATTTCTCTTAGTATTCGATGCACTTATATGAAAGTTTTTATTATGCCTAAAAGAAAATTTCCATGTTGTTCTAAAGGACTCTCAAAATAATATAAGTGAAGCATGAGAGATCAATTATTTCTATAAAATAAAACCACCACCGTGCTCTAAAAGATATAAGTGAAGCACTAGAGCAAAAACTATATAGCTCAAAAGATATAAGTGAAGCACATAGATTATTCTAATAAATTCCGATTCATGTGTGTCTCTCTCAAAAGGTGTGTACAGAAAGGATGATTGTGGCAAACTAAAAATCAAAGACTCAAATCATACAAGACGCTCCAAGGAAAACACATATCATGTGGCGAATAAAAATATAGCTCCAAGTAAAGTTACCGATGAACGAAGACAAAAGAGGGGATGCCTTCCGGGGCATCCCCAAGCTTAGGCTTTTTGGTGTCCTTCAATTTTACCTTCGGGTGCATTGGTCATCCCCAAGCTTAGGCTCTTTCCACTCCTTGTTCCATAATCCATCAAATCTTTAACCAAAACTTGAAGACTTCACAACACAAAACTTAACTGAAAATCTCGTGAGCTCCGTTAGCGAAAGAAAACAAAACACCACTTCAAGGTACTGTAATGAACTCATTATTTATTTATATTGGTGTTAAACCTAATGTATTCCAACTTCTATATGGGTTATAAACTCTTTTACTAGCCATAGATTCATCAAAATAAGCAAACAACACACAAAAAACAGAATCTGTCAAAAACAGTACAGTCTGTAGTAATCTGTAACTAATGCAAACTTATGGAACCCCAAAAATTCTAAAATAAATTTATGGACGTGAGGAATTTATCTATTAATCATCTACAAAAATAATTAACTAAATATCACTCTCCAATAAAAAATGGCAACAATTCTCGTGAGCGCTAAAGTTTCTGTTTTTTACAGCAAGATCAAAAAGACTTTCCCCAAGTCTTCCCAACGGTTCTACTTGGCACAAACACTAATTAAACACAAAAAACACAACCAAAACAGAGGCTAGATAAATTTTTTATTACTAAACATGAGCATAAAGCAAGGAATAAAAATAAAATTGGGTTGCCTCCCAACAAGCGCTATCGTTTAACGCCCCTAGCTAGGCATAAAAGCGAGGATAAATCTAGGTATTGCCATGATAATGATAAGGTAAATCGCAAAAGCTCATCTCATACTCCCTACGTTCAACAGCAAGATTTCTTTGTGGCAAGAAAAAGTAATCAAAAGGTCTAAATTTAATGGGACAAAAGTCCCCAAGATCAAGCTCGGGAGGTGTCGGTTCCTCCTTTGGCCCCTCATATTGCACAATCAATTCATCATTATAAGCATTCTTTAGGCAAAAAGTCATGAGCCTTTGTTCAAGGAAAAAACCTAGCCCATTGTTATGGACCCTGTTCAAGAATTCATCTGATTAACCAGTTAACTTGCCGATTAATCCCTACTCATAGGGTCACCGAGTAGCCGATAAACCGAAAAATCGTCCAATTAATTGATTAAATGACCGATTAACTTGCCGATTAGCCGATTAATCCCCTACTCGCTAGCCAACCGAGCAGCTACCAGTTAATGATTTCCTCAACAATGGTTATGGATGGCAAAATTATCATTAAGTTCAAAGATCCTATTAACAAGAGCATCGGTAGGAACCTTTTTTCTAAGGTTTTTATTAAAAGCAACATGATCTAAAGATCGTAACGCATAGTGTCTTCTTGATAGAAAAGGATCGCTTCTATGGGAGGACGGCCAGCATCCACCCTATAATGCTAAAAAAATTCATTGGCTTATTTTATTATAAATCTGAACTCATGAGCTAAAAAGATGGTTGTTGCTCGCTTAACAGAAGAATGCTCAATATTAGAAAATTCCAGGAAAATCCTTTGTATGGAAGGACGCATCTGTAAAATTTGTCTTTCGAGTTCAACTATGAGCAAAGATATAGCATCCGCAAGACTACTAGTTTTATGAAGGATAGAGCCACTCATGGTGGGCAAAGCACCGGCACAAGTAAAGAAATCTTGAATAACTCCCCTCACAATAATATTACCGCTACCAATCCAAAACTTTTTAGTGTGTAAAATAGTAGGATTTTCAAGAGGATAATCAATAGCATCAAAATTTTCCACATTATTCTCCTTACAACGATAACCTCCCCAGTTTCAGACATGATGGCAACAGATTGCAAAAAGAACGAGCACACAAAAGGCGGGAAGGAAAAATAAGCGAACGAAAAGAGAGGGCGAAAGGAAAAGAGGGCGAATAAAATGGCAAAGTGACGTGGGGGAGAGGAAAACGAGAGGCAAATGGAAAATAATTAAATGCGAAGGATAAGAGTTTTGATAGGTACTTGGTATGTCTTGAATTGGCGTAGATCTCCCTGGCAACGGCGCCCGAAATCCTTCTTGCTACCTCTTGAGCATTGTGTTGGTTTTCCCTTGAAGAGGAAAGGGTGATGCAGTAAAACAACATAAGTATTTCCCTCAGTTTTTGAGAACCAAGGTATCAATCTAGTAGGAGACCATGCGTGAGTCACCTCGTACCTACGCAAACAAATAAGAACCTCGCAACCAACGTGATAAACGGGTTGTCAATCCCTTCAAGGCCACTTGCAAGAGTGAGATTTGATAGAGATGATAATAATAAGATAAATATTTTTGGTATTTTTATGATATAGATTGAAAGTAAAGATTACAAAATAAAAATAGATTGGAAACTTGTATGATGGAGAATAGACCCAGGGGCCATAGGTTTCACTAGTGGCTTCTCTCAAGATAGCATAAGTATTACGGTGGGTGAACAAATTACTGTCGAGCAATAGATAGAAAATTGAATAATTATGAGAATATCTAGGTATGATCATATATATAGGCATCACATCCGTGACAAGTAGACCGACTCCTGCCTGCATCTACTACTATTACTCCACACATCGACCGCTATCCAGCATGCTTCTAGAGTATTAAGTTCATAAGAACAGAGTAACGCCTTAAGCACGATGTAACATCCCAAAATTCTAAATTTTGGAATGTTATAATAAATAGATAGGTTGATTGTTTGTTTGATTGTTGTGTGATTGATTGAGTGAAATTCGAAACCTTTTTGAAAGTTGAATGAGAGGGAATAAAAGGACTTTCCCAAACTTTCACCTTTTTGCATTTTGATCTCTGTGAATTCAAATTCTTTTCACCATGAAACTCTAGAGAGAATATAACATGACTTCTTCCATTTATTCAAATGAAAAGGGGTGTCAAAAATATTTGAATTTCATTTAAAAATATTTCCAGTTCTGAAACTTTAAGCAACTTAATGATTTTCATGAGAGAAGATAAAATGACTTCTTCAAAACATATGAAATATGAGTTGGGAGTTTCAAAGAAACTCAAATTTAAAATCCATTTGAAATTATTATTTTTCAATTTGGGTTATTTGAGTTTTATTCAAATTATTTTTCTACAAAAACAAAATACAAGGAAAATAGGGTAACATGATTCCCTACAATAGAAAATTGGAGAAAAATTAATTGGAAATCATTTTGGTATTTTTAAAATTATTTTTATTGGATTTTATTAGACCAGTAGCACTCTTTGAATTATCTGAATTTGTGTGGATTTTGTTTGGCATTATAAAAATGTCCATGTTATAGAAAATCTTTTTCTGCAAATTTTGGTATATTATATGCCTATATAATATTTTTATTTTTGCCGTTATTATTTTATTTGTCTAGAAGTTGTTTTAAAAAAACTTTGCGGACCGACTGGGCCGAAGCCCAGCCGGCCCAGCGCCGCGCCGGCCCACCCCGGGTCGTCCCCGATCTCCAGCGGGAGACCGAACCCCGCACGACCGCCGGCCGCCGCCGTCTCCTTCCCGGAGTCCGCCTCCGCGCCGCCTTGCCTTGCCCCCTCCTCCACGCCTTCGCCTTCCCTTACCTTCTATAAATCCGCCCCGGACCCCCTCTCTCTCCTCGCCCCACGCCGCCATCACCGCATCTCGCCGCCGCGCCCTAGCACCGCCACCTGCCGCCGGACTTTGCCGTCGCAGATAGCGCCGCACCGCCACCAGCGCTGCCGCCCTGCCCGCACCGCCGCCGCCGCTGTTGCCTACTTCCGCACCACCGCTCCCCGCTGTCGCGTCGCGCCCTGCTGCTGCTAGCCATGCCGCCGCAATCGCCGGAGATCGCCAGAAACCGCCGCCGTAGCCGAAAACCGATCTGCCGCCCCGGTCCGCCCGACCCGCCGGTTTTCTTCGAAACCGTCACGAACCGGTAAAACCACCACCCGGTTTTTTGTTTTTTTAGATTAGGTTTTTTCTTCAAAAAAACCGATCGGTATGCTCTGAATAGCAATCGTTCTCTGTTTAGGTAGATCTAGCAAACGATTTCGTTCGTTAGAGTTCTGTAACGAACGTTCGCTATATAGATTTTTTTCTTTTTTCTGTTTTTTTAGCCAGGGACCCGTATGTAATTAGTTTCTTCATAGATTAGCCCCTGGTTTTCAAACGATCACTACTTTTTACTCGTTTGTCCAAATCCAACGAAACCAATGCCCACCTCTTCGTTATGATCTCCTCTATCCAGATAAACAACTTAAACATGTTTTTGAAAGTTTTAAAATTTTAATTATATCAGATTTGTATTCAAACTTCGTTTTATCATAACTTGAGTTTCGTAGCTCTGTTTCAGTTGATTCTTTTTGCAAATCGAAGCTCTTGACCTAAACTTTCTGATAAGGCCAAATTCACATAATTTTGGTACTGTTAGAAATTGTTTTATGTTGCAAGAGTTATTTGCTTGGTTTTGAAGTTTTCTGAATCGTCTTCTTCGACCTTTTTGATCTTTTGAGTCATTGCTTATGTGTGGTTCTATAGCTTGCGTACGATAGATTGACCGGAGTGTGACGAGTAGAACTATCAAGAGTTTTGAGTGCGAATCATCTTCATCAACATTGCAGGCAAGTTCACACTTTGATCATATTCCTTTCATACACAGTTTTTATGCATTAGTTTCAACCTCAAAATTGCTTGAGTAGGATTGATATCATGTGGGTATTGGGAAGTAGTTGATGAGGTAGGAACCTATTGCCCTGCATTCAAACCTTGGGAGCTACTATTACGTTATGCTTATACTGCTATGCTATGCTCGTAGACGTGGATTGGGTTTGAGAGTATTCATGACAGATGAGAGATTGTTAATTAATGGTTTACTTAAGGTGGCAACTTTAACACACATCTAGGTTGATTGAGGCACCTGGGTATTCCAACGATTGTCTGTTTAGGCACCTGGGTATTCCAGCGATTCCCTGTTTTTTATGGACCGCCACCCAGGCTCAAAGGGATCATGAGATTATTCATACTAGAAACTTCCGTGTGCAGCCACAAGCTATTATGGGCTCTAGCATAGTTGATTAAGTCGTGTGAACTCTTACAGTGGTAGACTAGCAGATGTAGGGGTAGTAGGTGGTACGGTCTACCCATCGTAAGGTGCAAACACTTATGAAAGACTATGTCTCGGTCATCCGTTTCTCAAACACCATGTAGTGCGAGAAATCCAACGGAGGAGATCGAGTCTTGTGGGGAAAAGTGTGCAAACCTCTGCAGAGTGTATAAAATAATCATGATTAGCCGTGTCCCCGGTTATGGACGTCTTGAGTATCTAGTACTTGGATTATCATGTGAATCTCATCACGTTACTTTAAATTAATTTTGTTGGGTTTAATGATGTTACTTAATTGGGATTGAGAATGTTGTCAACCATTCTCAATGATTAACAACCACCATGATAGTTAAATAAAATTTATTCCTTTGCAGTAGGGAAAAATTGGCTTTACGCAAAACTATAACCATAGAGCTTTTCCACCAGCCAAATATGCGTGTAGTGATAGCCTTTATTCATCATTCTCTATGGTGTGAATTTGCCAGTACATTCAATGTACCGACCCTTTGTGGCTGCAACGTCTCATGTTGCAGGATTATCTTACGATGAGTAAGTGATACGTTAGGGTTACGATTTCTACACTCAACTTTGTCGTTGGTGTTGATGGGAATCCACAACCTTGTTACTTCTGCTATTTGGGTTGAGGTAATAGTATTTTATGTTACTTTATACATGTGATTTACCTCTGTTATAAATCCTCGAGTACTGTGTGTGTCAGCATACCGATCCAAGGATGACACTTAAGCACAGAGACTTGACCGTCTGAGGTCGGGTCGCTACACAAGATGACCTGATGTAGAGGGATAAACTCATGCAATATGATATAAACCCCATCTTTTTATCCTCGATGGCAACAATACAATACGTGTCGTTTCCCTTTCTGTCACCGGGATCAAGCACCGCAAGATTGAACCCGAAGCTAAACACTTCTCCCATTGCAAGAAAGATCAATCTAGTAGGCTAAACCAAACTGATAATTCGAAGAGACTTGCAAAGATAAACCAATCATACATAAAAGAATTCAGAGAAGATTCAAATATTATTCATAGATAGACTTGATCATAAACCCACAATTCATCGGATCTCGACAAACACACCGCAAAAGAAGATTACATTGAATAGATCTCCAACAGAATCAAGGAGAACTGTGTATTAAGATCCAAAGAGAGATAAGAAGCCATCTTGCTACTAGCTATGGACCCGAAGGTCTAAAGTAAACTACTCACACATCATCGGAGGGGCCATGGAGCTCCGGAAAAGGCCGCAAGATGGGATCTCTTGGGTACAGAAGGTTGCGGCGGTGGAAATAGGGTTTCATGGTGCCCCTGGATGTTCTCGGGGTATATGAATATATATAGGAGGAAGAAGTAGGTTGGTGGAGCAACAAGGGGCCCGCAAGGGTGGAGGGCGTGCCCAGGGGGTAGGCGCGCCCCCCTGCCTCGTGGCCTCCTCGATTGTTTCTTGACGTCCACTCCAAGTCCCCTGGATCATGTTTGTTCCAAAAATAATGCTCCCGAAGGTTTCATTTCGTTTGGACTCCGTTTGATATTCCTTTTCGGTGAAACACTAAAATAGGCAAAAAACAACAATTTGGGCTAGGCCTCCGGTTAATAGGTTAGTCCCAAAAATAATATAAAAGTGTAAAATAAAGCCCATTAACATCCAAAACAAATAATATAATAGCATGGAACAATCAAAAATTATAGCTACATTGGAGACGTATCACTTACTCGGCCACGGTACGTCGCTGCAAAGACACCGATCGACCGCTATGTACATACACGTTCACGTCCGGACAGATAACGCTTCCTTCGCTTCAACCTGGTGGGTCCCAACTGTCAAGGGGTAAGAAGGAGGTTCCTTCCATGCGAAGATAAAGCCGGTGGGTCCCAACTGTCAGGGGGAAACATTTTTTTCATGAAATACAGAGGCCCTTCCGGTAGGTCCGAGGTGTTAGGTGGAGGGATCATTATTTTAAACATAATAAGGAGGCACTTCCTTGCATGCAGCCATGGACCCAGCTGTCAGCCTCTCCACTTACAGTCCTCTTCTGATGGTTGTCATTCGTTGACCGCGTTGACGATGCCGTACCGCCCAAGAGCACCAAGGTGGTGGACGATGACACGACCTAGGAAGGGAACAAGCCGGAGCCGGGGAATATGCAGTAGTGGATGCCCACGCGGAGGGAGTATGTGGGTTGACTGCTTCGGCTATGGTTTGAGGCTGCTGTCTCTAGAGAATAATAGGGGGTGTGGGTGAGTAGAGGGAAGGCCTGGCCAGTAGTAGTATGGTCGGGCGGTGAGGCCTGCGCGACAGCACAGCTGGCGACGGGAGGCTGGAGCAGGCGGTACAGCGGGTGCAGGTTTGGGTGGCTGGCGCAACAAGACCAGAGGTTGAAGACGCAGCTTGGCCGTCGGATTAACATCGAATGGTCAGTGCAGCTAGAATCCTTTATTAACTAAGTTGACAAAGCCCCGTGTACGCATTAACTTAGTAGGCCCACAAGTCAGTGTACAAATCTGGTGAGTCGAGCTGGCAGGGGGAATCAATTTTTTCGCGTAATAAGGTGGCACTTCCTTGCATGCGAAGATGTTTTTTGGTTTTTTTATTTCTTCTTTTTAGAGTTAGAATAAGAAGAAAACAATTTAGGATCTTAGATACAATCTATATTTTCATGAAAAGGATCATAATAAAGCTGGTGGGCCCCAGCTGTCACGGAGAGCAAACTTTTTATTTCCGCGTAATAAAGGAAGCACTTCCTTGCGTGCGAAGATGTAGCTGGTGGGTCAAACCTGTTAGGGGGAGAAATTATTTGTTTTCGCATAATACGGGGGCACTTGCTGTGTGCGGCCATGGGCCATGTGCGTCCCTACTGTTAGCCAATCCACATACATGCCTCATCTGAGCCGCCCCCCCTGATCCAACGGCTGGCTGGCCGCCAGTTACGCCGTGCCTTGCTGTGGGCAAGGCACTGGATCTCTGTCCCCGATGGCTATCGTTTGTTGACAAAGTTTACCATGCCGCGACGAGAGAACCAACATAGTGAACGATGGTGAATATTACAAAGGGAACGACCTGAAGCCGGTGAAGATACAGCAGCGGATGCCCACACGGAGGGGAGTACGAGGGTTCACTGGTTCGGCTACGGTGTGAGGCTGCCATAGCCGGTGAAGAACAGGAGGTGTTGGTGAGTAGAGGAATGGCCTGGATGGTGTTTGTGAGTAGAGTAGGCCGGTGAAGCCTACGCAGTAGCACAGCCGGCCACAGGAGGCGGTACAGCCGGCGGTGGTTTGGGCGGCTGAAGCAAGAATGTTCGAGATTGAAGAAGCACTACAGCCGTTGGATGGACATCCAACAACCACTGCTGCTAGAATCGTGTCTTGACTATAAGTTTACAAAGCCTTTTGTACGCCTTAGTAGGCCCACAAGCCTTCTGTACGAGTCACTGACTATAATTCTCAAAACAAAGTAGGCCCCCAAGTGAGCACCACATCTGTGGCAGAGAACATATAGCCCATTTGCGATTTGTAATAGTGTACAACCCATTTTTGAAATGGAATTTACTACAACCCATTTACAGTCTGTTAAAATTACAACCCATTTTCTAGCCAAGACAACGATTAATAATTTAAACCAACCTCTCAAAACAGAATTCAACCAAAAATCCCACATTTTGATGGGATCCGAAAAAATTATCCCGAAACTTCGAGTCAGACTAAATATAATTTCAAACTGAATTTGTATTAGGTAAAAATCAAAAAAATACTGCACGCGCAATAAGTAATGAAATGAAAATTTCCAAATTCAAACAATAATATTTTTGAAACTAATTACGTGCTTGGTCCGTTTTTGTATATTTACAGCCTAGTTTTTATAATTACATCCCATTTATTATTTCTTAAAGCCCATTTTCTTGTTAGGCCTAATAGGAAAGATTTACAGCCCAATGGGGCGGAGAATAACAAGTTGACCTGGGTTGGGTATTCCGCAAATAAAATATAGCTGGGCTAGCCATTTTCACCTTGAAAAAATAATATCTGGGCTGGATATTTGGTTGACATAAAATAATAGCCTTGGCTAGACGGGCCACAGCCCGCCCAGTTGATACCCTGCTCCTCTGAACAACAACAAAAACATCGCTCAAGAAAAACTCCGCTTACACCTAAAAAAACAAACACTGCTCGAGTTGCTGGGTCCCAACTGTCGGACGCTCCTTATGAAATTCTCTCATTTATTGACTATATAGGTTGATGATGGTGTGGGACCGTGATGTCAGGAAACCAGGAGGAAGAAAAAAAGTTATAGTTATATATAATAAGGAGGAACTTGCGTACGTACGGCTATGGCCCTAGTGGGTCCCTACTATCATCCAGTCAAAATAAAGTCATCTCCTGAATCCTCATGTTCATTGACCATGTTGACAATGCTCGGCGCCACGGCGAGCGCATCAACTCGAAGGATGACGGAGAGGGCCTCGCGGGCCCTACGGATGGTCTGATACAGCGCCTGCTGCTCATTCAGGAAGCCAAGATCATCGGACACCTATGAGCACCTTCAAGAGACTGAGACGACATGAAACGGTAAGGCCACGCTTGGGAGCTCTGGTTTATTTCACACCTATATTAAAATACAGGCGTAATAAAACCGAGGGCCTGAGGTCTGTAATGAAAACCGGCGAGTTATGCGTGTAATTTGAGAGACCAGTGTATATTTTACTAGTCAAAATCACCCAACCAAGCGCTTCTCCCAAGACCATCTGCTTTTATTTACAAGCGTCAGTTTTACAAGCGGTTTTGGTTGGAAAACGATGATCCAATCATGGCCTAAGATGATTAGTTGGTCGGAAGATCATATGGTTTCACCTCTACCTACCCGAGTTGTTGTATAGGCTATGAATGAAACATAAGACAATGAACTTCTTAAGCATAGAAACAAAAGAAGAGGATGATCTTCTTAACATGCAAATCACAGGCATTAGATCAGCATGCAAAACAATATGAAGCATTATTCTTAGGAGGCACGGTGAACAGCTCGTGATGCCGCGTGCCATAGCATTCCAAGCTCAACTTTGCAATCAAACTCACAAGGCCTGGCATTACATAGAAAACATTCAGAACAAACTCTTAAATACCTTACATAAGTCAACATTCATGTGACTATGCATCTCAGCGGAGTAAATATTTAATTCTGAACTGAAGATAGGAATAGGAAAAAATGATCGACGTTGCTCACAGCAAAGGGAGTCCCACTCAAAAATATCAAATGCATGTCTTCTAGCTAACATCAATGAGAAAAAAATGACAAGGTTTTCCAATTCCAATATATCAAACTAATGTCTTCTTGCTAACATCAATGATTAAACTTTCACAAGATTTTCCCATTCAAAATATGTAATGACTATGATTGTGGAACGGGCAGGGTTTGTCATCAGTTTGTCATCTGATAGTCCGGTGGCTCAAGGTGACGATGAATGATTAGAGAGCCATTCGATGTATTGTGCATGATGAAGTATTATGGAGGACACGAACCATCTGAACATTTTGTGCAATTCCACTAAAATCAAGCCGAGCATCCCTGTGGATTTCGTATTTATATGCTTGCAAGAAAACAAAGACACATCAGCACACACATGAATATTGGCCCCAGTGTCAACCCACCAATTGGTGGACTAACAGACTAAAAGTACGGTAAACAAATTACCATACCCAGATGCCCCATCATTGTTGCTTAGAGTGACATTGACAGACTTGGAGTCCTGTCCTGGCTTCTTGTACTTGTTTGGGAACTTGTTTGCCAAGTGTTCCTCTGAACCACAAGTAAAGCAGCCATCTCCCTTTTTTGTCTTTCTTCTTACCCTTCTTAATGGCCAACATTGGCAACTCCATTCAAACAGATAGTCTGGTGGCTCAAGGTGACGCCGAATGATTAGAGAACCATTCGATGTATTGTGCATGATGAAGTATTATGGAGGACACGGACCATCTGAACATTTTGTGCAGTTCCACTAAAATCAAGCTCAGCATCCCTGTCTGCATAAATACTAAAAAAGCATGATGAATATAATAGTGGTACTATTTGATTAAACATACGCTTGCAACTATAATCATCTTCATTATCTTTAAGAGGAAAAGATAGCAATACAATAGCTTGAATTAAACATTTATTCAAAACAATACAAAAATATAAGTAGCACAACATAACAAAGCATAATCATGTGGATGAAGGCCGATACTGACCTCGTTTGTTACAGATACGTCAGCAACTGACTTGGTCATACCTTTCCTTGTGGATACTCTGTAAAGCTTCTCGATCATTCCTTATGTAATGTAGCGCAAACAGTGACTGCTTCTTTCTGCAAAGTGGTAAGACCAACTGGACCCACTAATGCAGCAGTTTGCCTTAGACACATTGGCTCCTTTTGTGCAATTCAACTAAAATCAAAGTCGAAATAAAACCAAGCTTTAATTTTGATATCCTTGTAAGCAACAATAGGTATAAGGGAAACAATTACTGAGAAATAATGGTTGATGACTTGTACTCCCAGAAGAAAAACATCTACTGATCTACCTTATCTTAATGGGAAACAAAGCAGGAGAGTAGCAACTCTCAATCAGTGTGATCCATTCATATTAACTGAGAAATTATCTTAACAATGCCTTGTTTCAACATGTATAAAGAACGACAAAGAAGAAAAGTACCATTCCTAAAATAATGCGACTGATTCATTTTAATAGAGACATTATCTTAACAATACCTTGGTTAAACATGTAGAAAGGACTACAAAGCAGGATAGTACCATTTGTAAAACACTGTAACTGATATATAATGATAGAGACATTATCTGAACAATACATTTCTTATAACATGTACTTCGGTCGATCCCTAACAAAAATGGTACTCTCGCCGATCCCTAACAAGTGTTCTAGTTTTGAACTAAGATTCGGTAGTTAATTCTAAGAGTGGCATTGCTTAATTTTGTCAGTGGCATTATATTAACAAAAAGCATAAACAGTTCTTGGGGAGTGGGTGCAACAACACCATGTTCTTCCATCTACTTATAATGGGGGTGATGCAGTGTTCTGTTGTAACAAAGAAACATGCATCATGTCTAGGTTGGAACAATTTTTGCTCACTTAATGGTAAAAGACAGTAGTTCAATAGCTTCAATTCAACATTTATCCAAAACAGTACCAATACAATTAGCACAACATCTCAAAACACACTATAGCATCATGTGGATGAAAGTCGATACCGACCTTTCAAGACCATGATTTGAAACAACTCGCGAGGAAGACCTGAAAGAGATCTCAACACATATATGGAAATCCGGTCTCCTTTTGTGCAGTTCCACCAAAATTAAGCAAAGTCACAGGTGTGACATTCAAGTTGAACTGCACAAAACACTCTTAAAACAAAAGTGTTTCGCGTGGCGAAGCAAAATGTCGCAATAGCAACAAGTTAAATAGATAACCCTATTTTAACAGAGGCAAAAAAGGAATCAATTATTGGCCAATAAAGGAGGGTGAAACATGTGGCCACAAAAATGCTACTCCCGCTGATCCCGAACAACTGTTGCAGTTTTGAACTAAGATTCAGTAGTTAATTCTTTGAGTGGAATTTCTTAATTTTACCAGCGATATTAGATTAACAAAAAGCATAAAGAGTTCCAGGGGAGAGTGGGCGCAAGAACACCATGTGCTTCCATATACTTATAAAGGGGTTGATGCAGAGTTTGTTGTAACAAAGCTCTAACGCCCGGGTAATCAAGCTACAGTAATTCCACGCAAATGGTGCCACGTCACCATGGTTACTGTTGCTAATCTACCATTAGTTCAAAACCGATTCAAATTCAAATTTAAAATAAAGTTAAATAATAAAAAAATTCAAAAGTTAAAACAAAAATGTTTGGGCGGTGCCATAATTTGCATATGTAATTATGGTGTAATAAACACATTTTTATAAAGTGCCTAAGTATTTTAAAATGAACTAAAACAGAACAAGAAATAAAAGAAAAGAAAATACAAAAGTAGAAGACAAATAAAAAAGAGAAAAGCCCCCCCACTGGACGAGGCGACCCAGCTCACAAGCCAGACTGGCGCACCTGGCCCAGCTTGCCAACAGCCGGCCCGCCCCCCTGCCTCGTCTCCCTTCCCTGTTCCCCCGACCCGGGACGGAATAGGGGCGCGTCCCCGCCCGACCGACTCGCTGGCACATACGCCGGGAGAGGATAAGGCCGTCTCGCCCTCGCCTCCTCGATCCCATCCCCTGCTCGCCCTCTCGGTCCCTGCGCCTCCCTCTCCCCTCAGATCCACCTCGCTGCCTCTCCTTTCCCACGCATCCGAGCCCCACCGCCGCCAAGGCTCTGGCCTGACCACGGCAACCGTGCCCACCTCGCCGCCCCGTTGTGTCTCCAAGGGCCGCCGTCGTCCGCTGCTTTGACTGGTGCACTCCGTTAGAGTTCAGAGCCACCGCAACGCCCATGACGCCATCGTCTTCCTCCTCTGCTCCGACGAGCTTCGCCGCCGCTCTTCATCAACTCCGGGGACGCCTCTGCTGCTACTAAACTGTTCACAGGCCACCGTGTGTGTGCTTGGTGAGCCTCCGCTGCCTCCTTTCTCTCGCGCGCGCCCTAGCTAGCTGTCGCCGTAGCACCCGAACGCAGCGCCGCGGAACTCGTCGCCGACGGGTCTCCGGTGACCAAACGGTCACGGGCCAGCGCCGGTTGCGCTCATCACGCCCCTTAGATCCTCCCCAGCCCCTCCATTTTCCCGCTAGCTCGCCATAACTCTATTTCCATCGAGCTCCCGAGCGCGTCGCCGCATGCGCTCGTCGCCGGCAGCCGTCCGGTGACCATTTTGGTCCCAGGCTCGTGCCGTTCTGCTCGTGCGCACACGTAGGCCTCGCCCCGCCCTTTTGTTTGCCCATTAGCGCGCTACATCGCCGTTGCCGGTGCTCGCCCGAAACACCCCACTGCCGGCAACGTCGTACTGCTCGACTCCGACCACCACAGCCCGCATGACCACCACCAACCGGCGCGTCGTCGTCTTGCCGTTCTAACGCGCCCGGCCGCGATCGAAATGGTGCCCTGTGGGCGTTTTCCGACGAGGCCCGAGGACACGCCGTCGCGAACAAGCTCGCCGGCGTAATTCCGATGAGTCGCCGGCCGTCGCTGAGCTGGCCTAAAGCGTGGGCCCCTTGTGTCGCTGACGGGTGGGCCCCGTTGAACCATTGACTCGGTCAGTGCTGACGTGGCTCCCCTGTGTCTATGACATGCGGGCCCCACACCATAGACGAATAAAAATAAATAGATAAATTGCTAATTAATTAAATTAATTAATTAAAGACTTACCACTAGGCCCCACCCGCTAATTAACCCTTTTAGTTAGTCTAAACCCCCCTGTTAGTGCCCCAAACAATGACATGTGGGCCCCACTGGACCCACTTGTCTGGTTTGACTGGTTAGCCGACCAGTTGACCTGCTGACATCACTCTGATGTCATGCCTGCGTCATCATTCACTGTTCTGGATAATGTTGATTAAATTAATTAAATAAATCCTAAAAATGATTTAAATCTTTTAAAATTAATATAAAATAAACCGTAGCTCGGATGAAAAAACTTTGTACATGCAAGTTGCTCAGAACGACGAGACAAATCCGGATACGCAGCCCGTTCGTCCGCCATGCATCCCTAGCATAGCAAACATGCAACTTTCCCCCTCTGGTTCATCTGTCCGAAAACGCGAAACCCCGGGGATATCTTCCCGGATGTTTCCCCCTTTCACTGATACCACCTCATACCGCGTTAGGGTACACCTAGCATCACGCTTTGTCATGTCATGCATCGTCATGCATCTGTTTGCTTAATATTTATTGTTTCTGCCCCCTCTTCTCTCGCTAGACACAGAGACCGACGCCGCTGCTACCCAGTATGACTACAGTGTTGACGACCACTCTCTCTTGCCAGAGCAACCAGGCAAGCCCCCTCCTTGATCACCAGATATCGCCTACTCTTCTCTCTACTGCTTGCATTAGAGTAGTGTAGCATGTTACTACTTTCCGTTAATCCTATTCTGATGCATATCCTGTCATTGTTGCTACAATTGTTGATAGTTTACCTGCAATCCTAAATGCTTAGTATAGGATGCTAGTTTATCATCAGTGGCCCTACATTCTTGTCCGTCTGTCGTGCTATACTATCGGGTCGTGATCATGTCCGGTGTTCATCACAGGTATATACTATACCTATTAAACTTGATACATGTGATGACTAAAGACGGGTCGGCTCGTAGAGCACCCGTGAGTGATTCACAGATTCGGGGATGAAAGGACATACTTTCCGGACGGCCCTCTGTGTGGATCTTTGTGGCGGAGCGACATGGCAGGTTGAGACCACCCAGGTGAGAGGTGGGCCTGGCCCTAGTCGATGTTCGTGTTGACTTCAAGATAACACGCTTAACGAGATCTTGGTATTTGATCTGAGTATGGCTACTTGCCTATACGCACTAACCAACTACGCGGGAACAGTTATGGGCATTCGACGTCGTGGTATCAGCCGAAGCCTTCGTGACGTCAGCGACTGAGCGGCGCGCCCGGTTTCGACCGTAAGCCTGCACTTGTATTAAGGGGGCTAGGTCTGCTTCCGGCCGCCCTCGCAACATGTAGGCGTGCAATGGGCGATGGGCCCAGACCCCTGCGCCACAGGATTTAGACCAGCGTGCTGACCTCTCTGTTGTGCCTAGGTAGGGCTGCGACATGTTGATCTTCCGAGGCCGGGCATGACCAGGAAAGTGTGTCCGGACAAAGGGGATCTTGCGTGGTTGGAAATGTGGTGCACCCCTGCAGGGAAGTTAATCTATTTGAATAGCCGTGATCTTCGATAATAGGACGACTTGGAGTTGTACCTTGACCTTATGACAAGTAGAACCGGATACTTAATAAAACACACCCTTCCAAGTGCCAGATACAACCGGTGATCGCTCTCTCACAGGGCGACGAGGGGAGGATCATCGGTTAGGATTATGCTATGCATTGCCACTTGGTGAACTTACCATCTACTCTCTTCTACATGTTGCAAGATGGAGGTGGCCAGAAGTGTAGTCTTCGATAAGGACTAGCTATCCCCCTCTTATTCCGGCATTCTGCAGTTCAGTCCACATATGATACCCTCGTTCCATTTGATACCAATGCATACATTTGTAGTGTAGCTCCTTGCTTGTGAGTACTTTGGATGAGTACTCACGGTTGCTTTGCTCCCTCTTTTTTCCCTTTCTATACCAGATTGCTGCGACCAGACGATGGAGCCTAGGAGCCAAACGCCACTATCGATGACGACTACTACTACTCGGGAGGTGCCTACTACTACGTGCAGCCCGCTGACGACGACCAGGAGTAGTTTAGGATGATCAAAGGTAGGAGGCATGCGCCTCTTTCGATCTGTATCCCAGTTTGTGCTAGCCTTCTTAAGGCAAACTTGTTTAACTTATGTCTGTACTCAGATATTGTTGCTTCCGCTGACTCGTCTATGATCGACCTCTTGTATTCTAGCCGTCGAGGCCCCTGGCTTGTAATATGATGCTTGTATGACTTATTTTATTTGTAGAGTTGTGTTGTGATATCTTCCCGTGAGTCCCTGATCTTGATCGTACACGTTTGCGTGTATCATTAGTGTATGATTGAATCGGGGGCGTCACAAGTTGGTATCAGAGCCGACTGCCTGTAGGAATCCCCCTTCCACACTCCTTGGCCTAAGTTGAGTCTAGACATTACAAAAACTTTTACTAACATGGATGTGTGCCTTACGGGCCTACGTCACCATCTGGGTGGTATTAGGATCTTTTACTCCTCGATCCTTACTCTAGGACTTTGAACTCTCTTCTACTGGGGTTAAACGATTTTACTAACTTTAACCTTAGGATCCCGTGACCACGTTCACCCCAAAGTTGGATAAGCCCTAGTTATTCCTTAGAGTAGTATATTGAACTTTATCCACACTATCATTTGACTCCTTTGAAACACCTTTGTTTTCAGATGGAGCCCACGAGACAGGTCGTGCGCCACACGACGGCCATTGGTGCCTCAGGATCACCTGCTGTGTTCGTTGAGATGATGACCTATCTGGGTTATCGCTGGCACCCTGAGTACACTGTCTACGAGGAGTACCAGGACTTCAACTAGGAGCAGTACCGTGCCATCGTCCACCTCTACTCTCGGGAGTATGACTCCACTACCGTGCTGCACACTGCTCATGGTGTTGGAGTGACTATCGACATGGCGGTCCACGATGCTGCTTATGCTGCTGTGACACGTCTTCGTGGAGAGTATCAGAAGTTGGACACCTCCTCTTTTAGGCACATTGCTATCACATCCGATGTTGGTGTGGAGGGGTACTACACTACTGCCTACTCCACTGTTACCCGAGAGCCCTTCTACCATCAAAACCTGGTTCTACATGCTGATGGGCTGGATAGAGCTAACCGAGCTCTTCGCCACGAGTTGTACACCACCTGTCAGCACTTGTACCGTGCTCTGACACTGTTGCACCCCTCTGTCCGATCTGGTGATCTGTCGCGTCCTGTGATCTACCCTGTCAGGACCGTGATGCCCCAGGGCGTCGGCTGGCCAGATGTGGGAGGCTACTCTCCCGCACTTGGTCCTCTTCTGCCACCTGCGCGACGGGTTCCGCACCAGAGTATCCGCGGACCCCAGGCTACTCACGCGGAGGACTTCCCGTCGCGTCACTACCAGCTGTCCGGCTACACCTACCTCCACAGTTCCTCCTGGGATTGATGTAGGCTTGCTTGTAAGCGTTAGATGCATTCGCCGCGAGCCTGCGTGCCGCCTATGATGTTCTTAGCCTATGTACTGAACTCTGTGTACCGAACTCTATGCATGATCTCTTTTGTAAGATATGCCAACTACTATGTAGTATCTATCGTGTCCCTTTCATTATGCATGTTTCATCATGAATGATTTTTTCCCTTGCAAATTCTCAATGTTGAACTACCCCTGTTATATATTAGCAGGATGGTTAGACCAGGTGGTCGTGGTCATGGTGGCCATGCCCCACCACCGCCTGAGTACATGGCTGGTATGATCCAACAGTTCGAGCTGAACCGCTAACTCGTGGAAAATATGATGGCTCAGTTTCCTCGCCCCAATATGAACCAGCAGCCAGCCCAAGTGACTCTGCAGGATTTCATGCGCCTCAACCCAACTGTGTACCGTAGCTCAACTCAGCCTCTGGATGCTGATGACTGGCTCTGTCACATCACCTATGAGATGGAGTCTGTTGATGTAGCCCCTGCCAGCTATGTCACCTTTGCTTCCTTCTTCCGGAAAGGACCCGCTGCTCGATGGTGGGATAGCCACAGGCGTACTCTGCCAGTTGGAACAATCATCACCTGGCCAGACTTCCAAGCTGCTTTCCGTGCTCGCTTCATTCCTCAGGGAGTCATGAACCGTAAGAAGCATGAGTTCCGCAACCTCACCCAGGGCAACAAAACTTTCGAAGCTTATCAGCGGGAGTTTCTGGATCTGTCCCGCTATGCTGAAGAAGACATTGCAACTGATGCACGCAGACAGGAGAAGTTCCGTGATGGCCTCCAAGCTGACATCAAGCTCGCACTTTTAGTGCATGACTTTGCTGATTTCGCCACCTTAGTGAACAATGCCATCAATGTCAAAACTGGTCTGCAGGAACACCAGAGCTCTCACAGGTGCAACCGTGACACGGGCTCATCTTCGGTCCCGTCCTCGCAGAAGCGTAGGATATGGATTCCCAACAGCATGTACCAGCCAACTGCACCTGCTCCAAGGCAGTCCTATGCTGCACCGCATCTGCCTCCCCCGCCAACTAGGCACCCAAGACTTCCAGCTCCACCACCCCGAGCTCCTGTTCCCACTCCCAATAATGGTCTTTGCTACAAGTGTGGTCCGCCAGGTCACCGTGCCAGAGACTGCAATCAGAATCAGAATCAACTGGCCCTTCCCGCAGCTGGTCGTGGAAACAACCAGCCTCGCAACAACAATGCCAGGTCTTATGGTCGTGTTCATGTCAACCACGTTGATCTCAATGAAGTTCTAGACCAGCCTGCTACTGTGATGGGTACACTCCTCGTAAATTCAGTACCTGCATCTGTTTTATTTGATATAGGTGCATCACATTCATTCATGTCAGAGGATTTTGCATTCATGCATGGCATTAAAAGCGAGGACATGAACACTTCGCTATTACTACACACTCCCGCGGGCCAATGTCAGACCTCCATGATTTACAATGACGTCCCCGCTGAAATCGAAGGACTGGTATTCCTTGTCTCTCCCATCGTACCGAAGTCCTGTAGCATCGACCTCATTCTGGATATGGATTGGTTGAAAGCGCATACTGCTTCTATAGTTTGCGCCACTAAGATCGTCCATCTGCTACACCCTTCTGATGAAATAATTGCTTACCAAGCTCATCTAGTTCAGAATGTCGAGGCACGGCTCTATGCCTTGAATGCGTTAAACGCTGCAACACTCGAGGGCATTGAAAATATTCCCGTCGTTCGTGAATTCCAAGACGTCTTTCCGGAAGAACTTCTAGGGATTCCCCTGATACGTCTCCAACGTATCTATAATTTTTGATTGCTCCATGCTATATTATCTACTATTTTGGACTATATTGGGCTTTATTTTCCACTTTTATATTATTTTTGGGACTAACCTATTAACCGGAGGCCCAGCCCAGAATTGTTGTTTTTTGCCTATTTCAGTGTTTCGGATAAATAGAATATCAAACGGAGTCCAAACGGAATAAAATCTTCAGGAACATGATTTTCTCGCCGAACATGATGCAGGAGACTTGGACCCTGCTCCACGGAACAAAAGAGGCGGTCACGAGGGTGGGGGGCGCCCCCCCTAGGGCGCGCCCCCTGCCTCGTGGGCCCCTCATTGCACCTTCGGCGTACTTCTTCCTCCTATATATACACACGTACCCCAAAACGATTAGAACAGGAGCCAAAAACCTAATTCCACCGCCGCAACTTTCTGTATCCACGAGATCCCATCTTGGGGCCTGTTCCGGAGCTCCGCCGGAAGAGGCCCGTCATCACGGAGGGCTTCTACATCATCATAGCCTCTCCGATGAAGTGTGAGTAGTTTACCTCCGACCTTCTGGTCCATAGTTAGTAGCTAGATGGCTTCTTCTCTCTTTTTGAATCTCAATACAAAGTTCTCCCCCTCTCTTGTGGAGATCTATTCGATGTAATCTTCTTTTTGCGGTGTGTTTGTCGAGACCGATGAATTGTGGGTTTATGATCAAGTCTATCTATGAATAATATTTGAATCTTCTCTGAATTCTTTTATGTATGATTGGTTATCTTTGCAAGTCTCTTCGAATTATCTGTTTGGTTTGGCCAACTAGATTGGTAGTTCTTGCCATGGGAGAAGTGCTTAGCTTTGGGTTCGATCTTGCGGTGTCCTTACCCAGTGACAGAAGGGGCATCAAGGCACGTATTGTATCGTTGCCATCGAGGATAACAAGATGGGGTTTATTTCATATTGCATGAATTTATCTCTCTACATCATGTCATCTTGCTTAAGGCGTTACTCTGTTTTTAACTTAATACTCTAGATGCATGCTGGATAGCGGTCGATGAGTGGAGTAATAGTAGTAGATGCAGAATCGTTTCGATCTACTTGTCACGGACGTGATGCCTATATACATGATCATGCCTAGATATTCTCATAATTATGCTCAATTCTGTCAATTGCTCAACAGTAATTTGTTCACCCACCGTAGAATACTTATGCTCTCGAGAGAAGCCACTAGTGAAACCTATGGCCCCCGGGTCTATTCTCATCATATCAATCTCCATCACTATAATCCTGCTTTTCTTTTTAATTTGTTTTTACTTTTTACTTTGCATCTTTATACCAAAAATACCAAATATATTATATCTATCAGATCTCACTCTCGTAAGTGACCGTGAAGGGATTGATAGCCCCTAATCGCGTTGGTTGCGAGTAGCTATCGCTTTGTGCAGGTACGAGGGACTTGAGCGTGGCCTCCCACTGGATTGATACCTTGGTTCTCAAAAACTGAGGGAAATACTTACGCTACTCTGCTGCATCATCCCTTCCTCTTCGGGGAAAACCAACGCAAGCTCAAGACGTAGCAAGAAGGATTTCTGGCGCCGTTGCCGGGGAGTCTACACAAAAAGTCAACATACCAAGTACCCATCACAATCCCTATCTCTCGCATTACATTATTTGCCATTTGCCTATCGTTTTCCTCTCCCCCTCTTCACCCTTGCCGTTTTATTCGCCCTCTCTCTCTCTATCCTCCCTCTCTATTTGCCTCTTTTTGCCCGCTTGCCTTTTGTTTGCTCGTATGGTTCGAATAGTCATTTATTTATTACTAAACAGAGAACTTAAGATCTATGGATCCTCATCCACTTGCCAATCTTTTTAAGAGATCCAAATATGATTAACCAATTCCTAGTGATTTGGATGCACTAGATTATCTTTATAAGCTTTTGCCTAAAATCCGTAAATCTGAAAATCGTGATGAAGTGCTTTATGTAGTAACTCATGATAGATCTTTGAATAAAAAGCATGATTGCAATGATTTTATTATAAATTCTCTTGATGTCAATTGTGCTAATAAGATGCAAAACCCTAAGCTTGGGGATGCTAGTTTTGCTATGTCTACTACTTGTTGCAATGGTTATGATTGGGGTGATTCTTCTTATGATCTTGAATTTTTTTAAGCCCCATGATGAATATAAGATTGATAATAGTGTTTGCAATAATATGAAAAGTGGGTCTGGAAAGGTCGTGACTTTAGTTAATGTTAATCCCACTATTTTGAAAGAGTGTCAACTTTGCATGCATGTGGATCATGTTGAAAATATTTTATGTGATAGCTATTTTGTTGAATTTGCTTATGATCCTACATATAATTATTATGAGAGAGGAAAATATGGTGGTAGAAATTTTCATGTTACTAAATTACCTCTCGTTATGTTGAGATTGCTATTATTTCTTTCCGCTTCCTTGCATATGCTAGTCTTTGCTTGCTATGATAATTTGTTTGCCTTTAAGATGCCTATGCATAGGAATTATGTTACACTTAGATGTGTTTGTCACATGCTTTATGATGCTCCTTTTGTGCTTCAATTCTTGTCTTTCTTGTGACCATCATTAAAATTACCAATGCCTAGCTATAAGGCTTTAAAGAAAAGCGCTTGTTGGGAGACAACCCAATATTTTTCCTTGCTGTTATTCAATAAATAAATTATCTAGACTCTGTTTTGGTTGTGTTTTTTGTGTTTAATTAGTGCTTGTGCCAAGTAGAACCGTTGGGAAGACTTGGGGAAAGTCTTGTTGAACTTGCTGTAAAAAACAGAAACTTTAGCGCTCACGAGAACTGCTGTCATTTTTATTTGAAGAGTCATATTTAGTTAATTATTTTTGCAGATGATTAATAGATAAATTCCTCACGTCCAGCAATTTATTTTAGAATTTTTGTGGTTCCAGATCTTGCGCTAGCTACAGATTACTACAGACTGTTCTGTTTTTGACAGATTCTGTTTTTCATGTGTTGTTTGCTTATTTTGATGAATCTATGGCTACTAAAATAGTTTATAA
Source organism: Triticum monococcum (assembly GCA_034509565.1). Lineage (NCBI taxonomy): Eukaryota > Viridiplantae > Streptophyta > Magnoliopsida > Poales > Poaceae > Triticum > Triticum monococcum. The sequence continues at coordinate 353,765,661 of CM067845.1, read as the reverse complement.
CCCATAGAGAAATTGGAATCAGTAGGTTTAACACCAATATAAATAAAGAATGAGTTCATTACAGTACCTTGAATGGTCTTTTGTTTTCTTTCGCTAACGGAGCTCACGAGTTTTCTATTTTGAGTTTTGTGTTGTGAAGTTTTCACGTTTGGGTGAATTCTTTTGATGGATCATGGAACAAGGAGTGGCAAGAGACTAATCTTGGGGATACCCATGGCACCCCCAAGATAATCCAAGGACACCAAAAAGTCAAAGCTTGGGGATGCCCTGGAAGGCATCCCCTCTTTCGTCCACTTCCATCGGTAATTTACTTGGAGCTATATTTTTATTCACCAACATGATATGTGTTTTGCTTGGAGCGTCTTGTATTATTTGTGTCTTTGTGTCTTAGTATGCCACAATCATACTTGCTGCACACACCTTTTGAGAGAGCCATACATGAATTAAAATTTGATAGAATACTCTATGTGCTTCACTTATATCTTTTGAGCTAAGTAGTTTTGCTCTATGTGCTTCACTTATATCTTTTGAGCTATGTAGTTTTGCTCTATGTGCTTCACTTATATCTTTTGAGCTATGTAGTTTTGCTCTATGTGCTTCACTTATATCTTTCAAGCTAGTTAATTTTGCTCTATGTGCTTCACTTATATCTTTTGAGCGTTATAATTTTGCTCTATGTGCTTCACTTAGATCTTTTAGAGCACGGTGGTGGATTTGTTTTAAAGAAACTATTGATCTCTCATGCTTCACTTAAATTATTTTGAGAGTCTCTTAATAGCATGGTAATTTGCTTAATAATAATATGCTTGGTATTCAAGATGTGTGAAACTTTCTTTTGAGTGTGTTGAATACTAAGAAAAGATTGAAACATGATAATTGTTTTGAGATATGGAGGTGATAATATTAACGTCATGTTAGTTGAGTAGTTGTGAATTTAAAGGATACTTGTGTTAAAGTTTGTGATTCCCGTAGCATGCACGTATGGTGAACCGTTATGTGACGAAGTCGGAGCATGATTTATTTATTGATTGTCTTCCTTATGAGTGGCGGTCGGGGACGAGCGATGGTCTTTTCCTACCAATCTATCCCCCTAGGAGCATGCGCGTAATACTTTGCTTTGATAACTTCTAGATTTTTGCAATAAGTATATGAGTTCTTTATGACTAATGTTGAGTCCATGGATTATACACACTCCCACCCTTCCACCTTTGCTAGCCTCTCTAATACCGCGCACCTTTCGCCGGTATCATACACCTACCATATACCTTCCTCAAAACAGCCACCATACCTACCTATTATGGCATTTCCATAGCCATTCCGAGATATATTGCGATGCAACTTTCCACCATCTAGTTCATCATGACACATTCATCATTGTCATATTGCTTAGCATGATCATGTAGTTGACATAGTATGTGTGGCAAAGCCACCGTTCATAATTTTTTCATACTTGTCACTCTTGATTCATTGCATATCCCGGTACACCGCCGGAGGCATCCATATAGAGTCATACTTTGTTTTAGAATCGAGTTATAATCATTGAGTTGTAAATAAATAAAAGTGTGATGATCATCATTCAATAGAGCATTGTCCCAAATAAAAAAAAGAAAGGCCAAATAAAAAAAGAAGGCCCAAAAAAAGAAAAGAAATAAAAAGGGGCAATGCTACTATCCTTTTTTCACACTTGTGCTTCAAAGTAGCACCATGATATAGCGAGTCTCATATATTGTGCTTCAAAGTAGCACCATGTCCTTCATATAGAGAGTCTCATATGTTGTCACTTTCATATACTAGTGGGAATTTTTCATTATAGAACTTGGCTTGTATATTCCAATGATGGGCTTCCTCAAAATTTCCCTAGGTCTTCGTGAGCAAGCAAGTTGGATGCACACCCACTTAGTTTCTTTTGTTGAGCTTTCATACATTTATAGCTCTAGTGCATCCGTTGCATGGCAATCCCTACTCACTCACATTGATATCTATTGATGGGCATCTCCATAGCCCGTTGATATGCCTAGTTGATATGCCTAGTTGATGTGAGACTATCTTCCCCTCCTTTTTGTCTTCTCCACAACCACCCTTCTATTCCACCTATAGTGCTATATCCATGGCTCACGCTCATGTATTGCGTGAAGATTGAAAAAGTTTTGAAAAAGTTAGAGTAAACAATTGCTTGGCTTGTCATCGGGGTTGTGCATGATTTAAATACTTTGTGTGGTGAAGATGGAGCAGAGCCAGACTATATGATTTTGTAGGGACAACTTTCTTTGGCCATGTTATTTTGAGAAGACATAATTGCTTTGTTAGTATGCTTGAAGTATTATTATTTTTGTGTCAATATAAACTTTTGTCTTGAATCTTTCTAATCTGAATATTCGTACCACAATTAAGAAGATTTGCATTGAAATTATGCCAAGTAGCACTCTGCATCAAAAAAATCTCTTTTTATCATTTACCTACTCGAGGACGAGCAGGAATTAAGCTTGGGGATGCCTGATACGTCTCCAACGTATCTACAATTTTTGATTGCTCCATGCTATATTATCTACTGTTTTGGACTATATTGGGCTTTATTTTCCACCTTTATATTATTTTTGGGACTAACCTATTAACCGGAGGCCCAGCCCAGAATTGCTGTTTTTTGCCTATCTCAGTGTTTCGAAGAAACGGAATATCAAACGGAGTCCAAACGGAATCAAACCTTCGGGAACGTGATTTTCTCACCAAACGTGATCCAGGAGACTTGGACCCTATGCCAAGGCATCGGAGAGGCGGTCACGAGGGTGGGGGCGCGCCCCTGCCTCATGGGCCCCGCGACGCTCCACTGACGTACTTCTTCCTCCTATATATACATACGTACCCCCAAATGACCAAATACGGAGCCAAAAACCTAATTCCACCGTTGCAACTTTCTGTATCCATGAGATCCCATCTTGGGGCCTATTCCGGAGCTCCGCCAGAGAGGGCCGTCGTCACGGAGGGCTTCTACATCATCATAGCCTCTCCGATGAAGTGTGAGTAGTTTACCTCAGACCTTCGTGAACGTGATTTTCTCACCGAACGTGATCTAGGAGACTTGGACCCTGCCCCAAGGAACAAAAGAGGCGGTCACGAGGGTGGGCCCCCCTCCTAGGGCGCGCCCCCTACCTCGTGGGCCCCTCGTTGCTCCTCCGGCGTACTTCTTCCTCCTATATATACACACGTACCCCCAAACGATCAGAATAGGAGCCAAAAACCTAATTCCACCGCCGCAACTTTCTGTATCCACGAGATCCCATCTTGGGGCCTGTTCCGGAGCTCCGCCGGAAGAGGGTAGTCATCACGGAGGGCTTCTACATCATCATAGCCTCTCCGATGAAGTGTGATAGTTTACCTCAGACCTTCGGGTCCATAGTTAGTAGCTAGATGGCTTCTTCTCTCTCTTTGAATCTCAATACAAAGTTCTCCCCCTCTCTTGTGGAGATCTATTTGATGTAATCTTATTTTTGCGGTGTGTTTGTTGAGACCGATGAATTGTGGGTTTATGATCAAGTCTATCTATGAATAATATTTGAATCTTCTCTGAATTCTTTTATGTATGATTGGTTATCTTTGCAAGTCTCTTCGAATTATCCGTTTGGTTTGGCCAACTAGATTGGTAGTTCTTGCCATGGGAGAAGTGCTTAGCTTTGGGTTCGATCTTGCGGTGTCCTTACCCAGTGACAGAAGGGGTAGCAAGGCACGTATTGTATCGTTGCCATTGAGGATAACAAGATTGGGTTTATTTCATATTGCATGAATTTATCTCTCTACATCATGTCATCTTGCTTAAGGCGTTAGTCTGTTTTTAAGTTAATACTCTAGATGCATGCTGGATAGCGGTCGATGAGTGGAGTAATAGTAGTACATGCAGAATCATTTTGATCTACTTGTCACAGATGTGATGCCTATATACATGATCATGCCTAGATATTCTCATAATTATGCTCAATTCTGTCAATTGCTCAACTGTAATTTGTTCACCCACCGTAGCATACTTATGCTCTTGAGAGAAGCCACTAGTGAAACCTATGGCCCCCGGGTCTATTCTCGTCATATCAATCTCCATCACTTTAATCTTGCTTTGCTTTTTACTTTGTTTTTACTTTTTACTTTGCATCTTTATACCAAAAATATTATATCTATCAGATCTCACTCTCGTAAGTGACCGTGAAGGGATTGACAACCCCTAATCGCGTTGGTTGCGAGTAGCTATCGCTTTGTGCAGGTACGAGGGACTTGAGTGTGGCCTCCTACTGGATTGATACCTTGGTTCTCAAAAACTGAGGGAAATACTTACGCTACTCTGCTGCATCATCCCTTCCTCTTCGGGGAAAACCAACGCAAGCTCAAGACGTAGCATCCCCTTGCTAGAGCTGTCGCATTCATCATCGACTTGAAACCAGGCACCACTCCTATAGCCAAACGACCCTACAAGATGCCGCCACATGAACTCATTGAGTTTAAGGAAGAAATAGACAAATCTCTTGTCAAAGGTTTCATTTGCCCTAGTTGCTCTCCTTGGGGAGCACCTTCTCTCTTTGTTAAGAAGAAGGATGGGACGAACCGATTAGTCCAAGACTACCGCCCTATAAACCAAGCTACCATTCAGAATAAATACCCTCTTCCTCGGATCAATGATCTTTATGATCAACTGGCTGGCTCATCAGTGTTCTCCAAACTCAACTTGAGGTTGGGTTACCACCAGATCCGTGTTCGTGAAGAGGATATCCCAAAAATCGCCTTCGTGACTCGGTATGGGTCATACGAGTACACCGTCATGTCATTTGGCTTAACGAATGCTCCAGCCACTTTCTCTCGTCTGATGAACTACATATTCATGTATTACCTCGACAAGTTTGTCGTGGTTTATCTGGATGATATCCTGGTATTTTCCAAGAACAAAGAAGAACATGTTGAACATCTTCGTCTTGTGCTGGAAAAGCTTCAAGAGCATCAACTCTATGCTAAGTATTCCAAGTGTGAATTCTGGCTCCCCGAAGTAACCTATCTTGGGCATGTCATCTCCAAGGATGGTATTGCCGTCAACCCTAAACGAGTTCAGGATATTATCGATTGGACTCCTACAAAGAATGTCAAGCAAGTCCGAAGTTTTCTTGGTCTCGCCAGCTATTGCCGTCGATTCATCGAGAACTTCTCCAAGATTGCCAGGCCTTTGACTAATATGTTGCATAAGGGCGTCAAGTTCCAATGGATAGACAAGTGTTAGGAAAGCTTCCAGGCACTCAAAGACAAGTTTACTTCTACCCCAGTGCTTGCTCCACCTGATACTAAGAAGGACTTCGTCATTTACTGCGATGCTTCCCATGAAGGATTAGGCTGTGTCCTAATGCAGGAGCGCAGAGTGATTGCTTACGCCTCTCGTCAACTGCGCCCTCATGAAGAAAACTACCCAGTTCACGACCTCGAGCTTGCTACTATCATTCATGCACTGAAGTAGTGGCAACATTACCTTCTCGGTAATCGTTGCGAGATCTTCACCGACCACCAAAGTCTGAAGTACCGGTTTACTCAACCAGACCTGAACCTCCGGTAGTAGAGATGGATGGAGACTGTTGCAGACTTTGACGTGGGTATATCCTATACCCTAGGCAAGGCTAATGTAATGGCTGATGCCTTGAGCCGCAAGTCCTACTGCAACCACCTCAAGGTTCACAAATTTTAGCCCTCGCTTGTTGAAGAATTCAAAAGGCTGAACCTTCATATTGTTCCCGCTGGTGCACTTGCTCCCCCTCCCCAGAGTTTCAGAAGATGAATCTTTGTGTTGTTACTAAGGGTTCTCTAAATACCCTCGCTGTCGTACCAGATCTCGTAGATGGCATAAAGACTATACAAGGTTATGACTCTGAAGTCCATAAGATTAAATGCCATCTAGCAGAAGGAAAGCCCTCATTCTTCACTATCGCCGATGATGGCGCCTTGTACTTCAAAGGCCGCATAGTGGTACCACATTCAAGGAAAAACCTGGATCAGACTAAAAAGGTTATGAAAGAAGCTCATGATACGCCTTTGTCTATTCATCCCGGTAGTACAAAGATGTATCAGGATATTCGTCAGAGATTCTGGTGGTCTAATATGAAGCAGGACATTGCTCGTTACGTTACTGAGTGTGACGTTTGTCGTCGTATCAAAGCTGAACATCAAAGGCCTGGTGGAACTCTGCAACTTATCTCTATTCCTGAATGGAAATGGGACCATGTTGAAATGGACTTCGTCGCTGGATTTCCCAAATCGCAGAAAGGTAATGATGCTATTCTTGTCATCATTGACCAGCTTTCTAAAGTTGCACATTTTCTGGCGGTCAAAGAAACAATCACTGCTAGTCAGCTTGCAACTCTCTACATGTCCAGAATTGTTTCACTTCATGGTATTCCACTGGTTATCAGTTCAGACCGTGGCAGCTTATTCACTTCAAGATTCTGGGCAAGTTTCCAAGGAGCTATGGGAACTCACCTGTCGTTCAATACTGCGTTTCATCCTCAGTTGCAAGGACAAGTCGAACGTGTCAACCAAGTTCTCGAAGACATGCTTCGAGCTTGTGTAATTTCCTTCGGCAAGAAATAGGAGAAATCTCTTCTGTATGCCGAGTTCTCTTATAATAATAGCTATCAAGCTAGTCTGAAGATGTCCCCCTTCGAAGTATTATATGGACGAAAGTGTCAAACCCCTCTGAACTGGTCAGAAACTGGGGAACATCCACTCTTCGGTCCGGATATTATCCAATAGGCCGAAGAACAAGCCCGCATTATTCGCGAGAATCTCAAGACTGCTCAGTCACGTCAGAAAAGTCAGTATGACCGTCATCACAAAGACATGGTCTATCAACTTGGTGAAAAGGGTTATCTTCGAGTTACACCAATGAAGGGTGCTCACCGCTTCGGGATCAAGGGCAAGCTAGCTCCTCGCTATATTGGGCCATTCACTATTCTCGAAAGGCGTGGAAAAGTGGCATATCAACTGGAGCTTCCGCCGAACCTTTCTCAGGTTTACGATGTGTTCCACGTGTCACAGCTCCGCCGTTGCTTCAAGGATCCTATCCGAGCAGTGGATCATGAAGTGCTCGAATTGCAACAGGACCTCTCCTACAAAGAGCATCCGGCCCGCATTCTTGACCAAGCTGAACGCCTCACACGTCAGAAGGCGATCAAGTTCCTCAAAGTCCAGTGGTCGCACCATTCTGAAGATGAAGCCACTTGGGAACGCGAGGACCGCCTGCGTGATGAATACCCCTCACTGTTTCCTTCTACCTCCTAAATCTCGGGAAGAGATTTCTTGTAGTGGAGGAGTTTTGTAATGCCCGGGTAATCAAGCTATAGTAATTCCATGCAAATGGTGACTCGTCACCACGGTTACTGTTGCTAATCTACCGTTAGTTCAAAACCGATTCAAATTCAAATTTAAAATAAAGTTAAATAATAAAAGTTTTCAAAAGTTAAAATAAAAATGTTCGGGCGGTCCCATAATTTGCATATGTAATTATGGTGTAATAAACACATTTTTATAAAGTGCCTAAGTATTTTAAAATGAATTAAAACAGAAAATGAAATAAAAGAAAAGAAAATACAAAAGTAGAAGACAAATAAAAAAAAGAGAAACCCCCCCCCCACTGGACCAGGCGGCCCAGCTCACATGCCAGACCGGCCCACCTGGCCCAGTTTGCCAACAGCCGGCCCGCCCCCTGCCTCGTCTCCCTTCCCTGTTCCCCCGACCCGGGACGGAACAGGGGCGCGTCCCCGCCCGACCGACTAGCCGGCACAGACGCCGGGAGAGGATAAGGCCGCCTCGCCGTCGCCTCCTCGATCCCATCCCCCGCCCGCCCTCTGGGTCCCTGCGCCTCCCTCTCCCCTTAGATACACCTCGCTGCCTCTCCTTCCCCACGCATCCGAGCACCACCGCCGCCATGGCTCCGACCTGACCACGGCCACCGTGCCCACCTCACCGCCCCGATGTGTCTCCAAGGGCCGCCGTCGTCCGCTGCTTCGACTGGTGCACTCCGTTGGAGTTCGGAGCCACCGCAACGCCCACGACGCCGCCGTCTTCCTCCTATGCTCTGACGAGCTTCGCTGCCGCTCTTCATCAACTCCGGTGACGCCTCTGCTACTACTAAACCGTTCATGGGGCACCGTGTGTGCCGCTCGGTGAGCCCCCGCTGCCTCCTCTCTCTCGCGCGCGCCCTAGCTAGCTGTCGCCGTAGCACCCGAACGCAGCGCCGCGGAACTCGTCGCCGACAGGTCTCCGGTGAACAAACGGTCACGGGCCAGCGCCGGTTGCGCTCATCACGCCCTTTAGATCCTCCCCAGCCCCTCCCTTTGCCCGCTAGCTTGCCGTAACTCTATTTCCATCGAGCTCCTGAGCGCGTCGCCGCACGCGCTCGTCGCCGGCAGCCGTCCAGTGACCCTTTTGGTCCCGGGCTCATGCCGTTGTGCTCGCGCGCGCACGTAGGCCTCGCACCGCCCTTCTGTTTGCCCATTAGCGCGCCGCATCGCTGTTGCTGGTGCTCGTCCGAAACACCCCACCGCCGGCGACGTCGTACGACTCGACTCCGACCACCGTAGCCCGCATGACCACCACCAACCGGCGCGTCATCGTCTTGCCGTTCTAACGCGCCCGGCCGCGATCGAAATGGTGCCCTGTGGGCATTTACCGACAAGGCCCGAGGACATGCCGTCGCGAATGAGCTCGCCGGCGTAATTCCAATGAGTCGCCGGCCATCACTGAGCTGGCCTGATGCATGGGCCCCTTGTCTAGCTGACGGGTGGGCCCCGTTAAACCATTGGCTCGGTCAGCGCTGACGTCGCTCCCCTGTGTCTATGACATGCGGGCCCCACGCCATAGACGAATAAAAATAAATGGATAAATTGCTAATTAATTAAATTAATTATTTAAAGACTTACCACTGGGCCCCACCCACTAATTAACCCCTTTAGTTAGTCTAAACCCCACTGTTAGTGCCCCTGACAATGACATGTGGGCCCCACTGGACCCACCTATCTGGTTTGACTGGTCAGTCGACCAGTTGACCTGCTGACATCACTCTGATGTCATGCCTGCGTCATCATACACTGTTCTGGATAATGTTGATTAAATTAATTAAATAAATCGTAGCTCGGATGAAAAAACTTTCTACATGAAAGTTGCTCAGAACAACGAGACGCATCCGGATACGCAGCCCGTTCGTCCGCCACGCTTCCCTAGCATAGCGAACACGCAACTTTACCCCTCCGGTTCATCTGTCAAAAAACGCGAAACCCTGGGGATATCTTCCTGGATGTTTCCCCCTTTCACCGGTACCACCTAATACCGCGTTAGGGCACACCTAGCATCACGCTTTGTCATGTCATGCATCGTCATGCATCTGTTTGCTTAATATTTATTGTTTCTTCCCCCTCTTCTCCCGCTAGACACCGAGACCGATGTCGCTGCTACCTAGTACGACTACGGTGTTGACGATCCCTCTCTCTTGCCAGAGCAACCAGGCAACTCCCCCCCCCTTGATCACCAGATATCGCCTACTCTTCTCTCTACTGCTTGCATTAGAGTAGTGTAGCATGTTACTGCTTTCCGTTAATCCTATTCTGATGCATAGCCTATCATTGTTGCTACAGTTGTTGATACTTTACCTGCAATCCTAGATGCTTAGTATAGGATGCTAGTTTATCATCAGTGGCCCTACATTCTTGTCCGTTTGCCATGCTATACTATCAGGCCGCGATCACGTTGGGTGTTGATCACGGGTATATACTATACCTATTACACTTGATACGTGTGATGACTAAAGACGGGTCGGCTCATAGAGTACCCGCGAGTGATTCACAGATTGGGGGCTGAAAGGACATACTTTCCCGACGGCCCTCTGTGTGGATCTTTGTGGCAGAGCGAGAGGGCAGGTTGAGACCACCCAGGTGAGAGGTGGGCCTGGCCCTGGTCGGTGTTCGCGTTGACTTCAAGATAACATGCTTAACGAGATCTTGGTATTTGATCTGAGTCTGCATACTGGCCTATACGCACTAACCAAATACGCGGGAATAGTTATGGGCACTCGGCGTCGTGGTATCAGGCGAAGCCTTCGTGACGTCAGCGACTGAGCGGCGCGCGCCGGTTTGGACCGTAAGCCTGCTCTTGTATTAAGGGGGCTAGGTCTGCTCCCGGCCGCCCTTGCAACATGCAGGTGTGCAATGGGCGATGGGCCCAGACCCTTGCGCCATAGGATTTAGACCGGCGTGATGACCTCTCTATTGTGCCTAGGTAGGGCTGCGACGTGTTGATCTTCCGAGGCCGGGCATGACCCAGGAAAGTGTGTCCGGACAAAGGGGATCAAGCGTGTTGGGAAATGTGGTGCACCCCTGCAGGGAAGTTAATCTATTCGAATAGCCGTGATCTTCGGTAATAGGATGACTTGGAGTTGTACCTTGACCTTATGACAACTAGAACCGGATACTTAATAAAACACACCCTTCCAAGTGCCAGATACAACCGGTGATCGCTCTTTCACGGGGCAACGTGGGGAGGATCATCGGCTAGGATTATGCTATGCGTTACTACTTGGTGAACTTACCATCTACTCTCTTCTACATGCTGCGAGATGGAGGTGGCCAGAAGCGTAGTATTCGATAAGGACTAGCTATCCTCCTCTTATTCCGGCATTCTGCAGTTCAGTCCACATATGATACCCTCATTCCATTTGATACCAATGCATACATTTGTAGTATAGCTCCTTGCTTGCGAGTACTTTGGACGAGTACTCACGGTTGCTTTGCTCTCTCTTTTCCCCTTTCTATACCCGATTGCTACTACCAAACGATGGAGCCCAGGAGCCAGACGCCACTGTCGATGACGACTACTACTACTCGGGAGGTGCCTACTACTATGTGCAGCCCGCTGACGACGACCAGGAGTAGTTTAGGAGGATCTCAGGCAGGAGGCCTATGCTTCTTTCGATCTGTATCCCAGTTTGTGCTACCCTTCTTAAGACAAACTTGTTTAACTAATGTCTGTACTCAGATATTGTTGCTTCCGCTGACTCGTCTATGATTGAGCTCTTGTATTCGAGCCCTCGAGGCCCCTGGCTTGTAATATGATGCTTGTATGACTTATTTTATTTGTAGAGTTGTGTTGTGATATCTTCCCGTGAGTCCCTGATCTTGATCGTACACGTTTGCCTATATATTAGTGTACGATTGAATCGGGGGCGTCACAACAGCAACAAGCATCATGTCTGGGTTGGTCCCATTTTTGTTCACTACTTAATGGGAAAAGGCAGTTATACAATAGCTTCAATTCAACATTTATTTAAAACAGTACCAATACAAGTAGCATAACATCTCAAAGCACACTGCACAATCATGTGGATGAAGGCCTGTACTGACCTTTCATGAGACGAACAAGATCAAATACGAATCTACCAACACGAATAGGAAATCCAATCTCGTTTTGTGCAATTGCACGGAAATCAAGCAAAGTTGCGGGTGTGACATTTAAGTTCGCTACAGCAACAAGTTGAATAGATATCCCTGTTTTAGTAGAGGCATAAAAGGAAACATTTACTGGCCAATAAAGGAGGATGAAACATACTACGACAAAAAGAAGCATCTAACTTATCTTGATGGAAAAAAAGTAGGACAGTAGCATTTCTAAAATAGTTGCATTGATTCATATTAACAGAGACATTCTATTAAAACAACATTTGTTAAAAATGTAATTTACTTTTAACAGTGGCATTGCTTCAATTTTCCAGCACCATTCTTAGATTAACAACAGCAAAATAGTTGTATGGGACATGGGACATGCCAGCACCATGTGCGTCCACATGTATAAATGGGTGATGCAAAGTATGTTGCCAAGCAGCATATCTGCGTTGGTCCCATATTTGTTCTCTTTGAACCTTTTTCCTATGTGGGGGCGGCAAATCTTGTCCTGCACAAACTACCCGACCCCCCAATTTCTTTCCTTTTTCAACAAAGAGATCGGTTCCTTACAGATGTGTGTAGTAGGTTACCTCCTTTTTCCCTTTTCAACCAACAAAGCAGCTGGATAGCCAGTCTATACTACTTTCCCTCCCTCCTTTCCTCATTGAACCACGTCCTAGATTCATGCTCCACCCCACCGCACCCTTCTTTCCTCTTTGAACCAAGACCTAGATTCGACTACAGAATCGAAAAAGATCTGCATGCAGCTAGAGCAATGATGGTTTCAAAGAAACTTATACCTTAGGGTCATCGGGATGTGGCTTGGCATGCGGCGGGAGGCCGGATCTGCCCACACTACGTACGACAACGAGGAAGAAGGGGTCGGTGGCCCTCCCACACAGGCGTTGGGTGAAAGAGAATAGCGCAGTTGGCAGTGGATTGCCTCCCTCACCGAAGGCGATAGAGTGAATGTTGCAGCTCCTCCCCTTCCCGGTGCGACGGGATCCGGGCGGCTCCTTCACCAGCTGTGAGGGGAGAGAGAGAGAGACAGAGTCCAACGCAATCTTGTTTAGATCTGGTGAAGAGGGTGAGAGATAGTGAATATAGAAAACCCTAGCAAAGGAACGCTGAGCCTCCAACGTGTATATATATATGTAGTTCGACGAGAGTGTGAAGAGTGCAAACCCTAGCGAACAAGCGTTGAGGCTCCAGCTTATATAGTACTACATATATAGTACAGACTGAGCTACAGTGCCTTAACTGCACCTACCTTTGGTTGTATGACAGGTGGGCCAGCCACATGTTGGGCCCACCTGTCATACACCCAAAGGCAGGTGCACTAAGTCAATGAAGCCACGTCCATATAGTACTCGTGTATACTACTAATATATAGTGGAGTGATTTTCTTATTCTCTCCATAACAATCGTTTCAAATTGTGTAAGTACGAAATGAAACTCTTTATTTAATGTACCAGTGAAGAAAACTAATACTTCCGATGAACTAACGATCCACGCGTCCTGGTCGCACTTCCTGTCCTTCACGTGCGGTACACTACCCACTCTTAAGTGAACAACCACACATGCGCCAAATTATCGAAAAAGTGTGAGAGTGTGTACAAATAAAGAATTTTAATTTCAATTATCGGAAAGGTTTGAGAGTATGTACAGTTTGCCCTCTCTCAATAATTATTGTTTGTTGTGTTCGACCTAAACTTGGTCGAACTTTACAAAGTTTGACTTCAGTCAAATCTAACATGCATAGTAAATACAAATGGAGGGCTACTACGTCCATCTGGGTTTTTAGTCCACACCATTTTTTTAATCAAAGTTTACATATTTAGTTAATAGATGGACAAATAAAATTACAGGGGAGCTAAAGACAAAGTTGTGAGAAGTCTTAGAAATCAATACAAAACTTATGCTCTTAGTACCAACGTCGATCCTTCTTCGAGGAAACATTTGGTTCATAGCCAATTGTGTGATAAAATTGCACCAACGTGAAAGACAAGTGCGTCTCCAACGTAACCAAGGTGAACTGATGAAGGATATCATCTTTGTGGGTAACAAGCAAAGAGCACAGATGGAAGACAGCTTGTTTTTCATTGAAAAATGATCAGCTTCACTAGTCGATGCAACCATGAGCATCGATAGGTCATCGTGGTGATGCATGCTACCTCTTGAGCATGCGTTGGTTTTCCCTTGAAGAGGAAAGGGTGATGCAACAAAGTAGCGTAAGTATTTCCATCAGTTTTTGAGAACCAAGGTATTAATCCAGTAGGAGGTAACACACAAGTCGCCTACTACCTGCACAAACAAACAAGAACCTCACAACCAACACGATAAAGGGGTTGTCAATCCCTTCACGGGCACTTATGAAAGTGAGATCTGATAGAGATAATAAGATAAATATTTTTGGTATTTTTGGTGTATAGATTGCAAAATAAAGATTGCAAAATAAACAGTGATAAAAATAATAAATAGATAGGAAAATAATATGATGGAGGATAGACCCGGGGGCCATAGGTTTCACTAGTGGCTTCTCTCAAGATAGCAAATTCTACAGTGGGTGAAGAAATTACTGCTGAGCAATTGATAGAAAAGCACATAGTTATAAGAATATCTAGGCATGATCATGTATATAGGCATCACGTCTATGACAAGTAGACCGAAATGATTCTGCATCTACAACTATTACTCCACACATCGATCGCTATCCAGCATGCATCTAGAGTATTAAGTTCATAAGAACAGAGTAACGCATTAGGCAAGATGACATGTTGTAGAGGGATAAACTCAAGCAATATGATATAAACCCCATCTTTTTATCCTCGATTGCAACAATACAATACGTGCCTTGCTGCCCCTGTTGTCACTGGGAAAGGAAACCGCAAGATTGAACCCAAAGCTAAGCACTTCTCCCATTGCAAGAAAGATCAATCTAGTAGGCCAAACCAAACTAATAATTCGAAGAGACTTGCAAAGATATTTAAATCATGCATAAAAGATTTTAGAGAAGAATCAAATATTGTTCATAGATAATCTTGATCATAAACCCACAATTCATCGGATCTCGACAAACACACCGCAAAAATAATTACATCGAATGGATCTCCAAGAGAATCGAGGAGAACTTTGTATTGAGATCCAAAAAGAGAGAGGAAGCCATCTAGCTAATAACTATGGACCCGAAGGTCTGTGGTAAACTACTCACACATCATCGGAGAGGCTACGGTGTTGATGTAGAAGCCCTCCGTGATCGATTCCCCCTCCGGTGGAGCATCGGTAAAGAACCCAAGATGGGATCTCACGGGTACAAAATGTTGCGGCGGTGGAAATAGGGTTTCGTGGTGCTCCTGGATGTTTTGGGGTATACAGGTATATATAGGAGGAAGAAGTACATCGGTGGAGCTGCGAGGGGCCCACAAGGGTGGGGCGCGCGCCTACCCCCTGGGCGCGCCCTCCTGCCTCGTGGCCTCCTTGCTTCTTTCTTGACGTCCACTCCAAGTCTCCTGGATCACGTTTGTTCCAAAAATAACTCTCCCGAAGGTTTCATTACTTTTGGATTCCGTTTGACATTCCTTTTCTATGAAACACTAAAATAGGCAAAAAAACAGCAATTTGCACTAGTCCTTTTGTTAATAGGTTAGTCCCAAAAATAATATAAAAAGGTATATTAAAGCCCATTAAACATCCAAAATAGATAATATAATAGCATGGAACAATCAAAAATTATAGATATGTTGGAGACGTATCAAGCATCCCCAAGCTTAATTCCTGCTCGTCCTCGAGTAGGTAAATGATAAAAACAGAATTTTTGATGTGGAATCCTCCCTAGCATAATTCTTAATGTAATTTTCTTTATTGTGGCATGAATGTTCAGATCCAAAAGATTCAAGACAAAAGTTTAATATTAACATAAAAATAATAATACTTCAAGCATACTAACAAAGCAATCATGTCTTCTCAAAATAACATGGCCAAAGAAAGTTATCCCTACAAAATCATATAGTCTAGCTATGCTCCATCTTCACCACACAAAATATTTAAATCATGCACAACCCCGATGACAAGACAATCAATTGTTTCATACTTTTTATGTTCTCAAACTTTTTTAATCTTCACGCAATACATGAGTGTGAGCCATGGATATAGCACTATAGGTGGAATAGAATGGTGGTTGTGGAGAAGACAAAAAGGAGAAGATCGTCTCACATCAACTAGGCGTATCAACGGGATATGGAGATGCCCATCAATAGATATCAATGTGAGTGAGTAGGGATTGCCATGCAACGGATGCACTAGAGCTATAAGTGTATGAAAGCTCAACAAAAGAACTAAGTGGGTGTGCATCCAACTTGCTTCCTCACGAAGACCTAGGGCATTTTGAGGAAGCCCATCATTGGAATATACAAGCCAAGTTCTATAATGTAAAATTCCCACTAGTGTATGAAAGTGATAACATAGGAGACACTCTATCATGAAGATCATGGTGGTACTTTGAAGCACAAGTGTGGTAAAAGGATAGTAGCATTGCCCCTTCTCTCTTTTTCTCTCATTTTTTTATTTGGGCCTTTTTCTCTTTTTTTAGCCCCCTCTTTTTTTTCGTCCGGAGTCTCAGCCCAATTTGAGGGGGAATCATAATCTCCATCATCCTTTCCACACTTGGGACAATGCTCTAATAATGATGATCATCACACTTTTATTTACTTACAACTTGAAAAATTACAACTCGATACTAGAACAAAATATGACTCTATGTGAATGCCTCCGGCGGTGTACCGGGATGTGCAATGAATCAAGAGTGACATGTATGAAAGAATTATCAAGGTGGCTTTGCGACAAATACGATGCCAACTACATGATCATGCAAAGAAATATGACAATGATGAAGTGTGTCATAACAAAAGGAACGGTGGTAAGTTGCATGGCAATATATCTCGGAATGGCTATGGAAATGCCATAATAGGTAGGTATGGTGGCTGTTTTGAGGAAGGTATATGGTGGGTGTATGGTAGTGGCGAAAGTTGTGTGGTACTAGAGAGGCTAGCAATGGTGGAAGGGTGAGAGTGCGTATAATCCATGGACTCAACATTAGTCATAAAGAACTCACATACTTATTGCAAAAATCTATTAGTTATCGAAACAAAGTACTCCGCACATGCTCCTAGGGGGATAGATTGGTAGGAAAATACCATCGCTCATCCCCGACCGCCACTCATAAGGAAGACAATCAACAAATAAATCATGCTCCGACTTCTTCACATAACGGTTCACCATACGTGCATGCTACGGGAATCACAAACTTTAAAACAAGTATTTCTCAAACTCACAACTACTCAACTAGCACGACTCTAATATCACCATCTTCATATCTCAAAACAATCATCAAGTATCAAACTTCTCATAGTATTCAATGCACCTTTTATGATAGTTTTTATTATACCCATCTTGGATGCCTATCATATTAGGACTAATTTTATAGCCAAAGCAAATTACCATGTTGTTCTAAAAGACTCTCAAAATGATATAAGTGAAGCATTAGAGATCAATAATTTCTATAAAATAGAACCACCACCATGCTCTTAAAGATATAAGTGAAGCACTAGAGCAAAATTATCTATCTCAAAAGATATAAGTGAAGCACATAGAGTATTCTAATAAATTCCGATTCATGTGTGTCCCTCCAAAAGGTGTGTACAGCAAGGATGATTGTGGTAAACTAAAAATCAAAGACTCAAATCATACAAGACGCTCCAAGCAAAACACATATCATGTGGTGAATAAAAATATAGCCTCAAGTAAAGTTACCGATAGACGAAGACAAAAGAGGGGATGCCTTCCGGGGCATCCCCAAGCTTAGGCTTTTGGTTGTCCTTGAATTTTACCTTGGTGTTCCTTGGGCATCCCCAATCTTAGGCTCTTGCCACTCCTTATTCCAAAATCCATCAAATCTTTACCCAAAACATGAAAACTTCACAACACAAAACTCAACAGAAAATCTCATGAGCTCCATTAGTATAAGAAAACAAACCACCACTTCAAGGTATTGTAATGAACTCATTATTTATTTATATTGGTGTTAAACCTACTGTATTCCAACTTGTCTATGGTTCATACCCCCCCCCCCCCCCGATACTAGCCATAGATTCATCAAAATAAGCAAACAACACACGAAAAATAGAATCTATGAAAAAACAGAATAGTCTGTAGTAATCTGTAGGTTTCGAATACTTATTTAACCCCAAAAATTCCGAAATAAATTTTTGGATGTGAGGAATTTGTCTATTAATCATCTTGAAAAAAATCAACCTAATCGCACTCTCCAGTAAAAAGTGGCAGCAAATCTCATGAGCACTAAAGTTTCTGTGTTTTACAATAAGATCGCAAAAACTTCCCCCAAGTCTTCCCAAAGGTTCTACTTGGCACAAACACTAATTAAAAGCATAAAACCACATCTAAACATAAACTAGATGAATTATTTATTACTAAACAGAACCAAAAAACAAGAAACAAAAATAAAATTGGGTTGCCTCCCAACAAGCGCTATCGTTTAACGCCCCTAGCTAGGCATAAAAACAAGTATAGATCTAGGTATTGTCATCTTTGGTACGCAATCCATCAGTGGCTCCCATAATAAATTCATAAGGTAATTTAATTTTCTTTCTAGGAAAGTGTTCCATGCCCTTCCTTAACGGAAATTGGAATCTAATGTTTCCTTCTTTCATATCCATAATTGCACCAATCGTTCTAAGGAAAGGTCTACCAAGAATAATAGGACATGAAGGATTGCAATCTATATCAAGAACAATGAAATCTACGGGCACATAATTCCTATTTGCAACAATAAGAACATCAATAATCGTTCCCATAGGTTTCTTAATAGTTGAATCCGCAAGGTGCAAATTTAAAGAACAATCATCAAATTCACGGAGACCTAACACATCACACAATGTTTTGGAATCGTGGAAACACTAGCACCCAAATCACATAAAGCATAGCATTCATGATCTTTAATTTTTAATTTTAATAGTAGGTTCCCACTCATCATAAAGTTTTCTAGGGATAGAAACTTCTAATTCAAGCTTTTCTTCATAAGATTTCATTAAAGCATCAATTATATGTTTGGTAAAAGCTTTAGTTTGATCATAAGCATGAGGAGAATTTAGCACGGATTGCAACAAGGAAATACAATCTATCAAAGAGCAATTATCACGATTGAATTCCCTAAAATCCAAAATAGTGGGTTCATTGCTATGTAAAGTTTTGACCTCTTCAATCCCACTTTTACAGATTTTTGCATCAAGATCTAAAAACTCCGAATCATTGGGACGCCTTTTGCCTAAATATGACTCATCTCCAATCCCATCATTATCAAGATTCATATTGCAAAAGAAATATTTAATAGGAGACACATCAGTCACGTTTAGATCTTCATCCTTATTATCGTGAAAACTAGAAGAACATGCTTTTATAAAGCAATCCTTTTTAGCATGCATCCTAGTGGTTCTTTCTTTGCACTCATCAATGGAAATTCTCATGGCTTTGAGAGACTCATTGATATCATGCTTAGGTGGAATAGATCTAAGATTCAAAGAATCAACATCAAGAGAAATTTTATCAACGTTCCTAGCCAACTCATCAATCTTAGGCAATTTTTCTTCAAGCAAAGCATTGAAATTATTTTGTGAAATCATAAATTCTTTAACACTAGTCTCAAAATCAGAGGGCATCTTATTAAAATTTCCATAAGATTTGTTATAGGAATTACCATAATTATTAGAGGAATTACTAGGAAACGGCCTAGGATTAAAGTTTCCTCTATAAGCGTTGTTACCAAAATTGTTACTACCAACAAAATTCACATCCATAGATTCATTATTATTCTCAATCAAAGTAGACAAAGGCATATCATTAGGATCAGAAGAAATACTCTTATTAGCAAACAATTTCATAAGTTCATCCATCTTTCCACTCAAAACATTAATTTCTTCTATAGCATGAACCTTTTTACTAGTAGATCTTTCGGTGTGCCATTGAGAATAATTAACCATAATATTATCTAGGAGTTTAGTAGCTTCTCCCAAAGTGATTTCCATAAAAGTGCCTCCCACGGCCGAATATAAAAGATTTCTAGAAGCAAAATTCAATACGGCATAAAAAATTTGTATGTTCATCCATAAATTTAATCCATGAGTAGGGAAATTATGTATCATTAATTTCATCCTCTCCCAAGCTTGTGCAACATGCTCATGATCAAGTTGCTTAAAATTCATAATATCGTTTCTAAGAGAGATGATCTTAGTGGGGGGGATACTTAGAGATAAAAGCATCTTCGCACTTATTCCATGAATCAATACTATTTTTAGGCAAAGACGAAAACCAAGTTTTAGCACGATCTCTAAGCAAAAATGGAAATAGCTTAAATTTAATAATATAATTATCCACATCTTTCTTCTTTTGCATATCACATAAATTAACAAAGCTGTTTAGATGGGTAGCGGCATCTTCACTAGGAGGCCAGAAAATGGATCTTTCTTGACAAGATTCAGCATCGATAAGAGGAGCAATCGGAGTGCTAATAAAATCATTATTGTTGGTATTGGAAAAATCACACAATTTAGTATTGTCCTGAGCCATCATGACAAACAATCCAACACACAAGCACACAAAAAGCAAGCAAAAAGAGATGGGCGGAAAATAGGCACACGGAAAAGAAGGCGAATAAAACAGCAAGGGTGAAGTGGGGGAGAGGAAAATGAGAGGCAAATGGCAAATAATGTAATGCGAGGGATAAGAGTTTGTGATGGGTAATTGGTATGTCTTGACTTGATGCAGCCACCCGGACAATGGCACCAAAAATCCTTCTTGCTACCTCTTGAGCATGCGTTGGTTTTCCCTTGAAGAGGAAAGGGTGATGCAGCAAAGTAGCGTAAGTATTTCCCTCAGTTTTTTAGAACCAAGGTATCAATCCAGTAGGAGGTAACACACAAGTCGCCTAGTACCTGCACAAACAAACAAGAACCTCACAACCAACGCGATAAAGGGGTTGTCAATCCCTTCACGGTCACTTACGAAAGTGAGATCTGATAGAGATAAAGATAAATATTTTTTGTATGTTTGGTGTATAGATTGGAAAATAAAGACTGCAAAATAAACAGTGATAAAAGTAATAAATAGATAGGAAAATAATATGATGGAAGATAGACCCGGGGGCCATAGGTTTCACTAGTGGCTTCTCTCAAGATAGCAAATTCTACGTTGGTTGAACAAATTACTGCCGAGCAATTGATAGAAAAGTGCATAGTTATGAGAATATCTAGGAATGATCATGTATATAGGCATCACGTCCGCGACAAGTAGACCGAAACGATTATGCATCTACTACTATTACTCCACACATCAACCGCTATCCAGCATGCATCTAGAGTATTAAGTTCATAAGAACAGAGTAACGCATTAGGCAGGATGACATGATGTAGAGGGATAAACTCAAGCAATATGATATAAACCCCATCTTTTTATCCTCTATGGAAACAATACAATATGTGCCTTGCTACCCCTGCTGTCACTGGGAAAGGACACCGCAAGATTGAACCCAAAGCTAAGCACTTCTCCCATTGCAAGAAAGATCAATCTAGTAGGCCAAACCAAACTGATAATTCGAAGAGACTTGCAAAGATATTTAAATCATGCATAAGAGACTTCAGAGAAGAATCAAATATTGTTCATAGATAATCTTGATCATAAACCCACAATTCATCGGATCTCGACAAACACACCGCAAAAATAATTACATCGAATGGATCTCCAAGAGAATCAAGGAGAACTTTGTATTGAGATCCAAAGAGAGAGAAGAAGCCATCTAGCTAATAAATATGGACCCGAAGGTCTGTGGTAAACTACTCACACATCATCGAAGAGGCTACGGTGTTGATGTAGAAGCCCTCCGTGATCGATTCCCCCTCCAGGGGAGCGCCGGAAAAGGCCCCAAGATGGGATCTCACGGGTACAGAAGGTTGCGGTGGTGGAAATAGGGTTTCGTGGTGCTCCTAGATGTTTTCGGGGTATATGGGTATATATAGGAGGAAGAAGTACATCGGTGGAGCTGCGAGGGGCCCACGAGGGTGGGGGGCACGCCTACCCCCTTGGGCGCGCCCTCCTGCCTCGTGGCCTCCTTGCTTCTTTCTTGACGTCCACTCCAAGTCTCTTGGATCATGTTTGTTCCAAAAATAACTCTCCCGAAGGTTTCATTTCATTTGGATTCCGTTTGATATTCCTTTTTTGCGAAACACTGAAATAGGCAAAAAAACAGCAATTTGCACTGGGCCTTTGGTTAATAGGTTAGTCCCAAAAATAATATAAAAAGGTATATTAAAGCCCATTAAACATCCAAAACAGATAATATAATAGCATGGAACAATCAAAAATTATAGATATGTTGGAGACGTATCAATGCATCATCCATTTGGCATCAAGTTTGGGTGAGGCACCTATGAAGTTCGACAAATCCTCATTGTGGTCTATTTCTTCTTAGTAATCAAGCTCGAGGAAGGAAGAACCACGTGGCAGAGGACAGTGAGGCGGAACAACAATGGCCATCCAATTTTGTGAAGTTCCACTAAAATTGAGGAAGACATGCCTGGGTATGGAGATACACATCGTTGTTTGCAAAAATATAAAAAAAGGATATAGTGTTGTTACTTTGTTTTGGCAGTGGTACAAGATTAACAGCGACATCTCAATTGTCAATAAGAATTAATGAAAAGTACACCAACAAATAGAAGCATCATGATTATCTTGATGGGAACTAAACCAAGATACTCGAGAAAAAAAGCATGTCTTCATTTAACCAGTGATAGTATTAGATTAGCAGCAGCAATAGGAGCATATTGACAATGACCGCACACCACCATGTACTTTTTGTCGAAACAACATCTATACCTCCACCGAGGCATAAACCAGGACAACTTTTCGAGTGGCATTTCCTCTATAATAGTAGGTGATGTTGGACCAGCCGACGAACCCTAGCTATTGTACATGGGGAGCTAGGGAGTAGTTGCATAGAAGAAAACCCACATGCAGCGACCTAGGGAGCTAGACTAGTACAAGAAGTTATACCTCAGGTGGGAAGATGTTGCTTAGGCGGGCGGGCGGGATCTACCCACACGACGGCATCGAACAATGGCGCGGAGGACCTTCGTCCGCGCCAGCGCCAGCTCCGAGAGGATGATGCGCATCGGCTTCCTCCATCGCCGACGGCGATAACGTCAACGATGCACCTCCTCACCTCCCATAGCGGAAGGGATTCAGCCAGATCTATGACCACCAGCGAGGGGAGAGATAGAGTGGACACTGTCATCTTGTTTTGATATGGAGAGGGTGAGAGAGCGAGACGCGAGAAACCCTATCAAGCAAGAGGCTATATATACAATGGAGTAAAAAAATCTCTCCATAGTAGTGGTTTTAAATAGAATACGCGCGTTCCCGGAAAAAAGAAATGAAAACTAGCGGACATTTTTTTTAACGTACCAAGAAAGAAAACTCAAACAAAAACACGCCCCTGCTTCCAGGTTGCGAGAGTCGTCGTGCACACACACATAGACATAGACATGCATATCCGTGTTTACGTAAAATTACATCTCCATCTCCAAACATATATGTCCAACTGGCACATTATTTACGTCATTAAATATATACACAACAATATTAACATAAAGCATCTCTTGTTTGCGGGAGTCCGGACCGCTGCCACACCCGCTCCTAACCAACCCAAACCCTCTTCATCACCCATGTGTGCTTCCCACCCGAAACAGCTAGTGTCGCATTCATACCCGGCCAGAGCGGATGCGACCTC
Organism: Triticum monococcum; assembly: GCA_034509565.1. Classification (NCBI taxonomy): domain Eukaryota; kingdom Viridiplantae; phylum Streptophyta; class Magnoliopsida; order Poales; family Poaceae; genus Triticum; species Triticum monococcum. The sequence continues at coordinate 353,742,363 of CM067845.1, read as the reverse complement.
TGATGCCCCTTGAAGCTACATCGGTATTTCCCCAAAGAGGAAGGGATGATGCAGCCCAGCGGCGGTAGGTATTTCCCTTAGATGTGAAACCAAGGTTATCGAACCAGTAGGAGAACCAAGCAACACAACATAAATAGCACCTACACACAAATAACAACTTCTCGCAACCCGACGTGTTAAAGGGGTTGTCAATCCCTTCCGGGGTATGGTGCCTCAAGATAGGCAAACTGACGTGAGATAAATTTGTGGTAGATTGATAGATCGAACGCCAAATAAAATAAATAAGGATAAATTGCAGCAAGGTATTTTTGGGTATTTGGTTTAATAGATCTGAAAATAAATGCAAGGAAAAAGTAGATCGCAAAGGCAAATAATATGAGAAAGAGACCTGGGGGCGTAGGTTTCACTAGTGGCTTCTCTCGAGAAAATAGCAAACGGTGGGTGAACAAATTACTCTTGGGCAATTGGTAGAACTTTAAATACTCATGATGATATCCAAGCAATGATCATTACATAGGCATCACGTCCAATATTAATAGACCGACTCCTACATGCATCTACTACTATTACTCCACACATCGACCGCTATCCAGCATGCATCTTGTGTATTAAGTTCACGGAAAAGGCAGAGTAATGCAATAAGAACGATTACATGATGTAGACAATATCTATCTATGTAGAGATAGACCCCATCATTTTATCCTTAGTAACAACGATACATACGTGTCGGTTCCCTTTTTGTCACTGGGATCAATCACCATAAAATCGAACCCACTACAAAGCACCTCTTCCCATTGCAAGATAAATGGATCAAGTTGGCCAAACAAAATCCAAATATCGGAGAAGAAAAATGAGACTATAAGCAATCATGCATAAAAGAGATCAAAGAAACTCAAAACTTTCATGGAACCAATGGAGGTGGTGAACCCCATCCGAGATGGTGTTTAGATTGGATCTGGTGGTTCTGGTTTCTACGGCGGCTGGATGAATATTTCGTTGACTCCCCTAGGTTTTCTGGAATATTGGGGTATTTATAGAGCAAAGAGGCGGTCCGGGGGGCACCCGAGGTGGGCACAACCCACAAGGGCACGCCTAGGCCTCCTGGCACGCCCTAGTGGGTTGTGCTCTCCTCGAAGCACCCCCGAGGCGCAGCTAGGGCCCATTATGTTCCTTCTAGTCCAAAAAAATCTCTGTAAATTTTCGTGGCATTTGGACTCTGATACGTCTCCAACGTATCTATAATTTTTGATTGCTCCATGCTATATTATCTACTATTTTGGACTATATTGGGCTTTATTTTCCACTTTTATATTATTTTTGGGACTAACCTATTAACCGGAGGCCCAGCCCAGAATTGTTGTTTTTTGCCTATTTCAGTGTTTTGGATAAACGGAATATCAAATGGAGTCCAAACGGAATGAAACCTTCGGGAACGTGATTTTCTCACCGAACGTGATCCAGGAGACTTGGAACCTACGCCAAGGCATCAAAGAGGCGGTCACGAGGGTGGGCCCCCCCTAGGGCGCGCCCCCTGCCTCATGGGCCCCTCGATGCTCCACCGGCGTATTTCTTCCTCCTATATATACATACGTACCCCCAAACGACCAGATACGGAGCCAAAAACCTAATTCCACCGCCGCAACTATCTGTATCCATGAGATCCCATCTTGGGGCCTGTTTCGGAGCTCCACCGCAGAGGGCCGTCGTCACGGAGGGCTTCTACATCATCATAGCCTCTCCGATGAAGTGTGAGTAGTTTACCTCAGACCTTCGGGTCCATAGTTAGTAGCTAGATGGCTTCTTCTCTCTTTTTGGATCTCAATACAAAGTTCTCCCCCTCTCTTGTGGAGATCTATTTGATGTAATCTTCTTTTTGCAGTGTGTTTGTTGAGACCGATGAATTGTTGGTTTATGATCAAGTCTATCTATGAATAATATTTGAATCTTCTCTGAATTCTTTTATGTATGATTGGTTATATTTGCAAGTCTCTTCGAATTATCCGTTTGGTTTGGCCAACTAGATTGGTAGTTCTTGCCATGTGAGAAGTGCTTAGCTTTGGGTTCGATCTTGCGGTGTCCTTTCCCAGTGACAGAAGGGGTAGCAAGGCACGTATTGCATCGTTGCCATCGAGGATAACAAGATGGGGTTCACTTCATATTGCATGAATTTATCTCTCTACATCATGTCATCTTGCTTAAGGCATTACTCTATTTTTAACTTAATACTCTAGATGCATGCTGGATAGCGGTCGATGAGTGGAGTAATAGTAGTAGATGCAGAATCGTTTTGGTCTACTTGTCACGGACGTGATGCCTATATACATGATCATGCCTAGATATTCTCATAACTATGCTCAATTCTGTCAATTGCTCAACAGTAATTTGTTCACCCACCGTAGAATACTTATGCTCTTGAGAGAAGCCACTAGTGAAACCTATGGCCCCCGGGTCTATTCTCATCATATCAATCTCCGTCACTTTAATCTTGCTTTGCTTTTTTTTACTTTGCCTTTACTTTTCACTTTGCATATTTATACCAAAAATACCAAAAATATTATATCTATCAGATCTCACGCTCGTAAGTGACCGTGAAGGGATTGACAACCCCTAATCACGTTGGTTGCGAGTAGCTATCGTTTTGTGCAGGTACAAGGGACTTGAGCGTGGCCTCCTACTGGATTGATACCTTGGTTCTCAAAAACTGAGGGAAATACTTATGCTACTTTGATGCATCATCCCTTCCTCTTTGGGGAAAACCAACGAAAGCTCAAGAGGTAGCAAGAAGGATTTCTGGCACTGTTGTCGGTGTCGGGGGACTAACCCACGAACACCTATGGGACCGGCGGACCGAGCCCCTTTCGGTTTGGCGGGGGGGGGGGGGGGGGGGGGAGGGGCGGAGATCGCACGAAAAGCAGATCGAGTGCTATAGTACACACCAGCAGCTAACAAGACCGAGCGTGAGTGTTCTCTTGGGCCAACCCCCCTCTACGTTGCGCATGGGCCTCCTTTTATATGCTCAGGGGGTCACCGACAGGTGGCAACGTAGACAAGGGTAAAAATGGAAAGATGTTGCGGTAGGTACAGCCGCTTTCTACAGTATATCATACCTAACCCTGACGGCAGGGGACAAGGGCATTAAATGCCCGTCTGCATCGCCCAAATAGTGTAAAAGGGACCGCCAGGGACGCCACCGCTTGCCACGATGGCAATCTTGTCAGCGCCGCTTGCCACCGTGTACCGCTGGCTGCACAGCCTCCCGTCACGTACGCCTGGAAGGGTCCCAGAGCAACATGTTGGTGGATGTGCTGGAGCGCAGGTATGGAGTGGAGGCTTGCCGCGGCAAGCGCCTTGCCGTGGTTGTTGTCTTGTCGCATCCGGGAGCTTGTCGCTCCCCGGGCCTTGCCGGGATGCGTGGCGCGTCGCGGCAAGTTCCTTGAGATGCCTTGGTTGGCCTTCCCGGCAAGCTCCTCTTGCCGGGGTCTTGTCTCCTTGGCTTGGATACTTTGTTCTTGAATGGCTCCAAAGGAACCACGGAGGACCTTGGCGGTCACCCGGCAAGCCTTGCCGCGGGATGTTGTGACTGCCCGTGCACAAGTTCGGGATACTAGGGTACCCCTACTCTAGTACACCGACAGGAGCCCCGGGCCTGGGCCATACACGGTGCCGAGCGCTGTTGGGCCAGGCCCAAAACAGGGCACGGGCACTCGCGACCTGGGTTACGCCGCGTCTCTCTCCGCATCCACCGCGCCCTCCCCGAACGGCACGCGTCGAATGCGGCGTCGTGGGAGAGATCGTGGGCGGTTTCTTTATTAGGAAAGGCGGAACGTCCGCCCCCTCCTTCTTTATAAGCAGGGGAAACAGGGGTAGTGCGCCCATTCGCCCCTTTCCATTCCAATCTCGGAAACCTCCGCCGCTCCTCCGTCTTCCCAAAGCTTGAAAGAGAGCAGCGCCCTGCCCCCCATCGCCACCAGCACCACCAACGCCGTCGACCTCCTCCACCACTTCCGCCATGGCTCCGAAAGCCGACAAGGGGAAGGCTGTGAAGTCGATCGAGGCGCAGCGGCTTGCGGCGCTGCGAAAGGAGCGGGCAATCTCCCCCCCCCCCCAAGCTTGCCGCGAAGGAGCTGAGGGAGTACTACTACCTCTTCTGGTCAATGGAGACGCGGGCGCATCCAAGCACGAAGGTACTTCCAGCCGCCGCTTATAAAATGGCTCCAAATGGATATCCCTTCTTTGCCCTGTTCTTCAAATGCGGGCTCTGCCCGCCTTTCTCAGAGTTTTTCTGCGATATCATGAACACCTACGAGTTCTGCCTCCTTGATTTCACCCCCCAATGCCGTTCTGACCATGGCAGTTTTCGCACATCTTTGCGAAAACTTTGTCGGAGTCCATCCCAACGTAGCCCTTTTTTGCCACTTCTTTATGCCCCGAGTAGAGAGAGGAGAGCCTTTATCCGGCGGAATCGCCTGGATCTCAAGGGCCGGCAAGAAGGACTCTTATCTGGAGGGCGAGTTCCGCAGCAAGTGGGAGGAATGGAGAGCAGACTGGTGCTGGATTGTCAAGGAGAACCCGCAGCCGTTTACTGCCCGGCGCCAAGCCCCAGCAACACGCGGCAGCGATTGGAGCGACGTGGCCCCGGAAGACGATAGGCTGAAGATTGCTGTCACCCGGATCCAACGCCTCCGGCTTGCCGGGCTCACTGTAGGCGCTGTTGGCGCAGATTTTCTTCGCCGCCGCATCGCCCCCTTGCAGGAACGGTGGAGGCCCGCCTGGGAGTTCAAGAATGCGGCGGATATCATGAGGCTGCGGCCGGGCCTCAATTACAACTTCACTTTTCTGGAGCTCAATGCGATGCTTCGGGAGCTGTTCAAGTATGACCCTGATCATCCCGAAGTGTTTAGGTTGCCGCAGGGCGTCGTTCCGTTGTGCAACAACTCCGCGCTCGACCGCATCCGTGCAATGATGCCGCTGTGCGATTCGCATGGAATTGTCCCAACTTGGCAAGAGCCTGCAGACGACGTCGTGCAGGAGTTCTTCGACGGCTTGGTAGAAGTGCCGGTCCGCTCTGATGAGAAGAATGGCCTCACTCACGACACCACTGATGCGGAGTTGAAGCGCATCGCCACCAGGTTGGAAGAGGCGGCGGCAGCCGCAGCTGCGGGCGAGTTTGGTTTCACCGTGGAGGAGGCAGAGCCAGCAGAGGCGGCAAGCCGTGCCGAGCGAGAGAAGCTTGCCGGCAAGAAAGAGCTTGCCGGCAAGAAAGAGTTTGCCGGGCGTGACGCCGAGCCGAGCGAGCCCGCCGAGGATACGAGTGGCTCGTTGGAGATCAACTCCTCTTCCTCCTCATCCTCAGACAGCTCGCCGCAAGCAGAGCCTCCATGTCCACCAAGAAGGCGTCTCCGCAAGGCCGGGGACGTAGCGAGGCGGCAGGCGAGCCGACAGTCGCCGCGCCGCGCGACACGCTCCACCGCGGCAAGCACTGTTGCCGCGGGAGCGCCTCATGCTGCTGCGGCAACTGGAGCGGGGTCCTCCCGGACCACTGCTTCTGCTCCTGCCGCTCCTCACGCCGCGGCGGCAGCCGGAGCGGGGTCGTCTCAGACCACCGCCACTGTTCCCGCCAAGCGGCCAAGGGAACCTACTCCTCCGCCTTCTCGCGCCGGATGGGAGCCGGACTTCGACTTCTCCGCTTTCAGCTCCGACGAGGAAGAAGAAGAAGAGTAAGATTCTCTTGTTGTACTTGTAGTTCTTCAATCCTTGCTATTTTGTCTTGTATATCATTTGCTTTACTCTGAACTTATTCTTTTTTAGGACTCTGGCCCAGAGAGCGGCGAAGAGAGCCAAGGCCCCGGTGATTATCATCGAGGACGAACCCACCGCGTCAGCAGGGGGGACTTCCGAGACAACCTTGCCGGACCCGGCAACTGTTCTCTAGAGCAGCCCCCAGCGTAAGTATATGGTTTGCTTTCCGCTGTTGGGCGCGCACGAAGATTCTTGCTTTGCTGATATCTGATTGTTGGCTTGTGTAGAAGCAGAGCAGCCCCACCAGGAGCGCCCAGAGGCCGCCCCCGAAATGCCAAGGGAGAGTCCTCCGGCAAGAGAGAGGTCTTCGGCGAGGGAGAGCCCCCCGGCAAGGGAGAAGTCTCCGGCAAGGGACAGCACCAGCGGCCCCCCGGTAGCGGAGACCACGACTGCAGAACCTGGCACAGGTAATCTTCTCATTTCAGAAATTCCCTTGGGTTCTTCTTCTTTTGATTTTCTTTTTTTGGATATTTGCTTGACTCTTCTCCCCTTTCCGGCTGTCAGATCCATCTGCTGCGGAGCCGATGGAGACCGAGGTTGCCGCCGACGACGCCGCTGTCACCAAGGAAGCAGCCGGCATTGACGATCCCGCCGGTGCAGAGACCGCCAAGGCTGCCGCCGCAGAAGCAGGCGGGGGATCTGGCGATCGCACTGACAGCCCTGAGGCCGCAGGAGCGCCAGGCGCTACGTCGACCGCCGATCCCTCCGCCGCCACCCCAGCGTCAGGCTCCAAAGAGCCCCAGCCAGGCGTCTACCTGAAGGCCGGCGACGACATCTTCATCAACCTCCCCTGGGCATCAAGTTCCAGGGCGCCGGTCGAAGGAGAAATCTTCGACGGAGAAGTGCTCGCCTCCACTGGGCTGGCGCTGGTTGACGCGCCAAGCAGCAGCAGCGGCGAGCCTGAGGAGGAGCGGCTGCTGCGGATGCTACTATCGCTCTACCGCGCCCGGCAAGCCAAGCTGGAATCCCGCGAAGCGCTTGTCGCGAAGGCGGGAGTGGACATCGAGAAGCGCGCGGAGGAGCTCCGGGGTCATAACCAGGAAGCTCTCCGCTCCCTGGCAGAGGAGCGGGCGCGACTTGCCGAGGAGCGGGAGGCCTTCCTCCTCGAGCAAGTTGAAGTCCAAGAGAAACAGCGGCTTGCCGTTGAGAAGTTGTCTGTGCAGGAGGGCGAGCTGGTGCAGCGAAAGGTCAACCTCGACAGCCACGAGGAGGAGCTTGCCGCGCGCGAGCGAACGTTTGGCGGAGCCCTCAAACAAGTAGAAGACGCTGCCGCAGCTGCCGAGGCCGCCAAGAAGGAGCTGGAGACGAAGGTGGTGCAGCTGGAGGCCGATCTCAAGGCGAGCGGTGACGAGCTTGCCGTGCTCAAGCTTGAGCGGGAGAAGGACGCCCACAGCCATTCGGAGCTGCAGGCCCGCCTTGCCGAGAAGGGCCAGGAGCTTAGTGCCGCCAAGGACTCCAACGCAGATCTTGAGTTGAAGCTGACCACTTTGACCAAGACGCTGGACGGCGCCAAGGAGCAGGAGACGGCCTTGAAGGAGGAGGTCAAGGCCGGCAAGGCGCTGCTGGCGAGTGCTGCTGCCGCCCAGAGCACTTTCCGGGAGAATGTGGAGCACTGGACGGAGGGTCTCGTGGATGTTGCTGCAGACATTGACAGGGAGCTGGCGCAGCTAGGGATGGAGGATCTCGGGTATCCCTCCGACGAGAACCTCCAACCCAGCGCCAAGCTCACCTCGTTCTTCAAAGGCGTGGCGACGGCCCTCCGGCGACTCCGGGAGAAGATCACAAAGCAGCTGGCCGACGAGTCGCGCAAGATCTGCGCGGGAGCTCTTCAGAAGGTGCTAGTGAAGGTGGCCTTCCGCAACCCGGGCCTCAACCTCACCAACGTCCTCAGGACCTTGCCGCCGGATGTCGATCTGGAGGCGCTCAAGACCCTTGTTGCACCCATTGTGGACAAGGTGAGAGGGATCAAGAGGATTGAGGGCGATCGCGTAGACTAGGCCGCACATCTTCTTCTTTTCTTGTCGCTGCTAGTCATGTTATGAGAACAATCTGTTAGAGCCGCGACAAGCTACCTTGTAATATAACTCTATTCTGGGTAATGATTGCAATGTTATTTCCTTTACTTGATTCCTTCCTTTGTATGTTTTTGCCCTACGCTTTTAGGGAACTTGCCGGCGCAGGCACCTTAGCCGCGAGCGCTGAGTGTGGGACGTCAGCAGCCTGCTGGCGGTGCCGCTACCAGCAAGAAACCTTGTCGCAACTAGTCGCAGCTCGCTTAAGTTGTTGAGCGGACTCGAAACAAAGTAAGGGCGCAACTAGCTACGTGTCGGTTCCTCCGCGCACAGGTTTTCCATACAAAGAACGGTCGTTCAAGGAAGATAACTTAAAAATTTAGAAAATCTGATTGCTCAAACTTTGGCAACTTAGCTTTTCTGTGGTTTGCTTCCCGGCAAGGCGAAACTTCCTTGAACGACGCCTGGTCCATACCATTATCTTCTCCCTTCCCCCCCCCCCCCCGGCAAACTTGTGGGTGAGGGAACCTTCCTTTTCTTGAGAAAAAAGAAAGGGGAGAAAATAAAGATAGGGATCCTTATGGCTCGTTGTTGCTTACCGGGGGTAGGTGCTACACAAAGTGTCAGATAACACATGCAAAAAATAAAAAGCATGAAATTGACAAGATGTGCGGAGCACATGAGCTTTATGCACGGGGTCTGCGCCCGGCTTTGGACAAAGGATTACATGCAACAGCGGTAAGACTTGTACAAAAGGTGGTTGCCGGAACGGGTTCCGGCAACCGCGCCCTATGGGTAAAACTTACGAAGATGCTCAATGTTCCAGGAGTTGCTCACTGGAATGCCATCTTCGGTCTCAAGGCAGACTGCGCCAGGCCTAGTGACTCGTTTCACCCGGTAAGGGCCTTCCCACTTCGGCGTCAACTTGTTGGAATTCTTGGCGGACTGAACACGCCGAAGAACAAGGTCGCCTTCCTCGAGACTTCTGGCGTTAACTTTGCGGCTATGGTAGCGGCGCAAAGCTTGCTGGTAACGAGCAGCTCGTACAGCAGCCTGAAGACGGTCTTCCTCAAGGAGCAGCGCGTCATCTTGTCGCAGCTGCTCTTGATCAAGCTCATCATAAGCGAGCACTCGAGGTGACCCGTATACGAGTTCCGTGGGGAGAACTACCTCTGCTCCATATACTAGAGCGAAAGGTGTCTGGCCAGTGGCTCGATTTGGCGTCGTCCTGATCGACCAAAGAACCACCGGCAGCTCCTCAATCCAGTTTCTTTCGCACTTGTGCAGCCTGTCGAAAGTCCTGGTCATGAGCCCACGCAGCACTTCAGCATTTGCCCTCTCCGCTTGACCGTTGCTTCTCGGGTGAGCAACAGAAGCGAAGCAGACCTTGGCGCCAAGGTCTTGGACGTACTGCATGAAGGTGCGGCTCGTGAATTGCGTACCATTGTCGGTGATTATCCTGTTAGGGATCCCGAAGCGGCAAACAATCGACCTGAAGAACTTGACTGCTGACTATGCTGTCACCTTCCTCACTGCTTAAACTTCCGGACACTGTGAACTTGTCGATTGCAACATAAAAGTACTCAAAGCCCCCGACTGCTCGGGGAAAGGGGCCGAGGATATCGAGCCCCCAGACCGAAAGTGGCCAGGATAAAGGGATCGTCTGGAGAGCTTGAGCTGGCTGGTGCATCTGCTTGGAATGGAACTGGCACGCTTCACACTTGGTTACTTGTGCAGTTGCATCCTGGAGGGCTGTCGGCCAAAAGAAACCTTGCCGGAATGCTTTGCTGGCAAGTGCTCTTGCGCCAATGTGGTGACCACATATGCCTCCATGTATCTCTGCCAACAGCTTTTGTCCATCTTCCCGGTGAATACACTTCAATTTCACACCGTTGAGTCTTCTTCTGTACAGTGTGTTGTCGACAAACTGGTACATACTTGACTACTGGGCTACTCTTTCCGCTTCATCTTGCTCTTCGGGAAGTTCTCCTATCTGAAGGAAACGGACAATCTGCTGTGCCCATGTTGGAGCTTGTGGCTCGACAACAAGGACTAAAGGCACATCTGCTGCTGCGGGAACATCCGCTTCTACGGCGAGAACCTGGGGCTCAGCCGGAGCTTGACGTTCCCCGGCAAGGTTGCCGGAGCAAAACTTGTTGGGAGCGTCTGCTTCGACGGAACAAACCCTAGGGCTTGCCGGAGCAGACTGCTCCTCAGCATTCTTGGTGTTGATCTTGGGGACCCTCTTGGCGGCAGTTTCGGGAAGCTCTGCCAAAAAATAGTCACCAGAAATCAACTTCCTCTTCTTGTGCTATCCAGTTGATGGCGTTACGGATGGTTGAGTCAGCTTGAGCACAGAGATCCCTGGTTCCACAGGTGACTTAAGTGCGGTGCACTTTGACAGGCCATCGTCAATGTCGTTATGAGCTCTTGGGACATGCTCCATCTGTAGGCCGTCAAAGTGCTCTTCTAGCTTTCTCACTTCATCGACGTAGGCTTCCATCAACGGGCTCTGATAACTCTTGTTTACTTGGCGGACGACAAGCTGTGAGTCACCCCTGACAATGAGCTTCTTGATCCCAAGGTCTGCCGCGATCCTGAGACCGGCAAGCAAGCCTTCATACTCTGCAGTATTGTTTGTTGCTTGCTCCTTGGGAAAGTGCATCTGAAGTACGTACTTGAGGTGCTCTCCGGTGGGTGCGACAAGCAGCACGCCAACGCCGGCGCCTTGCAGCGAGAAGGCACTGTCAAAGTACATGAGCCACTCTTTGCTTGCTTCCTTGACGGGGATGCTTGTTTCTGGAATTTCTTCATCTGGTGTTGGCGTCCACTCTGCTACGAATTCTGCCAATGCTCTGCTTTGGATAGCCGAAGTACTCTCAAACTTGAGGCCAAAGCTTGACAGTTCTAGTGCCCACTCAACAATCCTGCCTGTTGCTTCTAGATTTTGCAGTATCCTCTTCAGCGGAAAGCGAGTGACAACTGTGATCTCATGGGCTTGGAAGTAATGGCGCAGCTTTCTCGAGGCCATGAGAAGGCCGAAAAGCAATTTCTGCACACCAGAGTACCTTGACCTAGCCCCCTGCAGAAGGGAACTGACAAAGTAAACTGGGCGCTGCACCATTCTCTTCTGTGTCTCCTCGCGCACCTGCGCAGATCCATCTTTGTCGGGGCCAGAGCTTGTCGGGGAAGCCCCCTGCTTGTCGCTGGATGTGCCTGCCGTGGTTGCTAGCTCGTCATCTGCCTCCCTCTCTGCCACTAACGCAGCACTAACCACTTGATTGGTTGCCGCTATATACAGTAGCAACTTCTCTTGCGGCTTAGGTGCGACAAGTGTTGGAGTGGAGGACAGGTATCTCTTCAAGTCCTGCAGTGCAGCCTCCGCTTCTGGAGTCCATTTCATTGGACCTGCCTTTTTCAAAATTTTGAAAAACGGCAGGGCGCGCTCAGCAGACCGAGAGATAAACCTGCTGAGAGCAGCTACGCAACCGGCAAGTCTTCGTACATCCTTGACCCGCTTTGGTGCTTCAATCTGCTCAATGGCCTTGATCTTGTCGGGATTGGCTTCAACTCCCCGCTGAGACACGAAGAACCCGAGAAGCTTGCCGGAGGGGACTCCAAACACACACTTCTCGGGGTTGAGCTTGAGGTTGATCTTGCGCAGATTTGCAAAGGTCTCGTCTAAATCTTGAAGCAGAGTTGCCCTGTCCTTGCTCTTGACCACTATGTCATCCATGTAGGCTTCCACATTTCTGTGCATTTGTGGCTCAAGAGCGACATGGACTACTCTTGCAAATGTTGAACCAGCATTCTTTAAACCAAAAGGCATCTGTATGAAACAGTACGTGCCACATGGAGTGATGAATGCGGTCTTCTCCTCATCCTCTTCTGCCATGAAGATTTGATGGTATCCTGAGTATGCGTCAAGAAATGAAAGCAAGTCACATCCGGCCGTGGAGTCAACAATCTGGTCAATGCGCGGCAAGGGAAATGGGTCTTTGGGACAAGCTTTATTAACATCAGTAAAGTCGATACAAAGCCTCCATTTCCCGTTTGCCTTGCGCACGACTACAGGATTGGCCAACCACGTAGGATGGAGCACTCCTCTGACAAGGCCTGCTGCTTCCAATTTCTTGATCTCTTCTGCGATGAATTCTTGGCGCTCCACTGCTTGCTTCCTGACCTTCTGCTTGACGGGCCGCGCATGAGGACAAACGGCAAGATGGTGCTCAATTACTTTCCTGGGAACACCGGGGATGTCAGACGGTTGCCACGCAAACACGTCGACGTTCGCCCGCAGGAAAGCAATGAGCGCGCTTTCCTATTTAGGGTCAAGAGTGGCACTGATGGTGAAGGTACCACCAGTGCCGTCCTCCTTGGCGGACACTTTCTTGGTCTCTGGTGGAGCCACCATTGCCTTCTTACACTTGCCGGTGGAGCTCGATGGTGTGTCCTCGACGGTAGCGCAGCACTCCGAAGAGGTGCGCTTGCCGGAGTGGGCATCAGAACTTTTGCCGGACTTGGTCTTCTTCTTCCCCCCGGGAGCTTCAACGGTAAGTGATTTGCGATCCGTTGCGGCTGCCGCTGCCCGGTAGATCTTGTCGGCGCAGATAAGAGCATCCTGCTTGTTGCCAGGGACAGAGATGACGCTTATCGGGCCTGGCATCTTGAGCATGTTGTATGCGTAATGAGAGGCTGCCATGAACTTGGCGAGTGCTGGACGGCCAAGTATCCCATTGTAAGGCAATGGAAAATCGGCAACGTTAAAAGTGACCCTCTCAGTCCTGAAGTTCAACTCGCTGCCAAATGTTACCGGCAACGTGACCTTCCCCTTCGGCTTGCTCCTTCCCGGGTTGATTCCTTGGAATGTGCCAGTCTCTTTGAGCTCGCTGTCAGGGATCTGAAGTTTCTGGAGTACAGCGGAGGAGATCAAGTTCAAGCCGGCCCCGCCGTCAACTAGCATCTTAGTGACCTTGAGGTTGCGGATAGTTGGTGAAACCAACATCGGCAAGCACCCGACCGCAGTTGTGCGATCAGGGTGGTCCTCAATGTCAAAGATGATAGGCGTGCTGGACCATTTCAGAAGCTTGCGTGACTCGACAGGTGGTTCCGCCGCATTGACTTCCCGCATCCACTGCTTGAGTTGGCGGTGCGAAGTATGCAGAGAAGCACCACCGTCAATGCACATGATCTCTGTGGCTTTCTGGAACTCCTGCTCACTGGTCTCGACATCATCCATGTCTTCGTCGTCGTCGTCTTCATCCTTGTCGCGGCCGCGGGGAGGTCTGTCTCCTTGCCGCTGCTTGGCCTTGCCGCGGCATCCTCCCTAGCCAGCGCGCTTCTTGCCGGATTCTCCAGCGCCTCCTTGGGCCCTCTCCTTGTCGCGTCGCTCGTATTCATCCTTTTGCTGCTGGACAAGCTGCTCAACTTTCTTGAAACTCTGGAGGTCATGGATCTTGCAGTACTGCTTGTCGGTGCTAAAGTTTCTGTTTTTTACAACAAGATCAACAAGACTTTCCCCAAGTCTTCCCAAAGGTTCTACTTGGCACAAACACTAATTAAACACATAAAACCACATATAAACAGAGGCTAGATGTATTATTTATTACTAAACAGGAGCAAAAAGCAAGGAACTAAAATAAAATTGGGTTGCCTCCCAACAAGCGCTATCGTTTAACGCCCCTAGCTAGGTATGCTGAGTGCAATGATGCTCACATAAAGGATAAGAATTGAAACATAAAGAGAGCATCATGAAGAATATGACTAGCACATTTAAGTATAACCCACTTCCTATGCATAGGGATTTTGTGAGCAAAAAACTTATGGGAACAATAATCAACTTGCATAGGAAGGTAAAACAAGCATAGCTTCAAAACTTTAAGCACATAGAGAGGAAACTTGATATTATTGCAATTCCTACAAGCATATATTCCTCCCTCATAATAATTTTCAGTAGCATTATGAATGAATTCAACAATATAACCAGAACCTAAAGCATTCTTTTCATGATCTACAAGCATAGAAATTTTATTACTCTCCACACAAGAAAAATTCTTCTCATGAATAATAGTGGGAGCAAACTCAACAAAATAATTATCATGTGAGGCATAATCCAATTGAAAACTAAAATCACGATGACAAGTTTCATGGATATCATTATTCTTTATAGCATACAAGTCATCACAATAATCATCATAGATAGCAACTTTGTTCTCATAACCAATTGGAACCTCTCCAAATCCACTTTCATCAATATAATCATCATAAATAGGAGGCATGCTTTCATCATAATAAATTTGCTCATCAAAACTTGGGGGACAAAAAATATCATCTTCATCAAACATAGCTTCCCCAAGCTTGTGACTTTGCATATCATTAGCATCATGGACATTCAAGGAATTCATACTAACAACATTGAAATCATGCTCATCATTCAAATATTTAGTGCCAAACATTTTATAGATTTCTTCTTCTAGCACTTGAGCACAATTATCCTTTCCATCATATTCACGAAAGATATTAAAAAGGTGAACCATATGAGACAAACTCAATTCCATTTTTATAGCTTTCTTTTATAAACTAAACTAGTGATAAAACAAGAAACTAAAAGACTCGATTGCAAGATCTAAAGATATACCTTCAAGCGCTAACCTCCCCGGCAACGGCGCCAGAAAAGAGCTTAGTTGACGGGGTGTGTTAGTGCCGCTTTCCTTGCCTCCCCGGCAACGGCACCAGAAAAGAGCTTGATGTCTACTATACAACCTTCTTCTTGTAGACGTTGTTGGGCCTCCAAGTGCAGAGGTTTGTAGGACAGTAGCAAATTTCCCTCAAGTGGATGACCTAAGGTTTATCAATCCGTAGGAGGCGTAGGATGAAGATGGTCTCTCTCAAGAAACCCTGCAACCAAATAACAAAGAGTCTCTTGTGTCCCCAACACACCCAATACAATGGTAAATTGTATAGGTGCACTAGTTCGGCGAAGAGATGGTGATACAAGTGCAATATGGATAGTAGATAATAGTTTTTGTAATCTGAAATAATAAAAACAGCAAGGTAGCAAGTGATAAAAGTGAGCGTAAACGGTATTGCAATGATGGTAAACAAGGCCTAGGGTTCATACTTTCGCTAGTGTAAGTTCCCTCAACAATAATGTAGGATTGAAAGTATGTCTAGAGGGGGGGGGCTGATTAGACTACTTGACCAAATAAAAACTTAACCTTTTCCCAATTTTAGTTCTTGGCAGATTTTAGCTATCTTAGGACAAGTCAAGCAATCATCACACAATTCAAGCAAGCATGCAAAGAGTATATTGGCAGCGGAAAGTAAAGCATGCAACTTGCAAGAATATAAAGGGAAGGGTTTTGAGGATTCAAACGCAATTGGAGACACGGATGTTTTTCTCGTGGTTCGGATAGGTGGTGCTATCCTACATCCACGTTGATGGAGACTTCAACCCATGAAGGGTAACGGTTGCGCGAGTCCATGGAGGGCTCCACCCACGAAGGGTCCACGAAGAAGCAACCTTGTCTATCCCACCATGGCCATCGCCCACGAAGGACTTGCCTCACTAGTGGTAGATCTTCACGAAGTAGGCGATCTCCTTGCCCTTACAAACTCCTTGGTTCAACTCCACAATCTTGTCGGAGGCTCCCAAGTGACACCTAGCCAATCTAGGAGACACCACTCTCCAAGAAGTAAGAAATGGTGTGTTGATGATGAACTCCTTGCTCTTGTGCTTCAAATGATAGTCTCCCCAACACTCAACTCTCTCTCATAGGATTTGGATCTGGTGGAAAGAAGATTTGAGTGGAAAGCGACTTGGGGAAGGCTAGAGATCAAGATTCATATGGTTGGAATGGAATATCTTGGTCTCAACACATGAGTAGGTGGTTCTCTCTCAGAACATATGAGTTGGAATGGTGTATGTGTTCTGATGGCTCTCTCCACGAGTGAAGAGGAGGTGGAGGGGTATATATAGCCTCCACACAAAATCCAACCGTTACACACAATTTACCAATCTCGGTGGGACCGAATAAACAAACTCGGTCGGACCGAAATAGTAAACCTAGTGACCGTTAGAGATTTCGGTGGGACTGACATGCAACTCGGTAGGACCGATTCGGTTAGGGTTTGGGCATAACGTAATGTCGGTGAGACCGATTGCACAAACTCGGTGAGACCGAGTTTGGCAATAAGCTAACCAGAGAGTTGGTCAGGCAAACTCGGTGGGACCGACTCGCTCTTTTGGTGAGACCGAAAAGTTACAAGAAGGAAACAGAGAGTTCACATTGCAATCTCGGTGGGACCGATTCGCTCTTTCGGTGAGACCGAAAAGTTACGAAAGGGAAACAGAGAGTTTGCAATCCCATCTCGGTGACACCGAGATCCTTATCGGTAGGACCGAATTGCTAGGGTTTGGCAGTGGCAAATGACAAGTGAAACTCGGTGGCGCCGGATTGAAAGAATCGGTATGACCGAGTTTGGCTTAGTGTTTAGGTCATTTGTGGCTATGGAAAAGTGGTTGAGGATTTGGAGCATATCACCAAGCACATAAAGCAAGAGGCTCATTAAGCAACACCTCATCCCTCCTTGATAGTATTGGCTTTTCCTAAAGACTCAATGTGATCTTGGATCACTAAAATATAAAATGAAGAGTCTTGAACTTTTGAGCTTGAGCCAATTCTTTGTCCTTAGCATTTTGAGGGTTCCACTTTCGCATCCATGCCATGCCAATCATTCAGCTTTCCTGAAATAATCATCTTGAAATAGCATTAGCTCAATGAGCTATATGTTGTTATGAATTACCAAAACCACCTAGGGATAGTTGCACTTTCAAATACTAACATAATTGGATCACATAACTATCCCTCAACATGCAACAAAGAGTCACTCCAAAGTCACTAATAGCGGAGAACGAACGAAGAGATTATGGTAGGGTACGAAACCACCTCAAAGTTATTCTTTCCAATCAATCTGTTGGGCTATTCCTATAGGTGTCACAAACAGCCCTAGAGTTCGTACTAGAATAACACCTTAAGACACAAATCAACCAAAACCCTAATGTCACCTAGATACTCCAATGTCACCTCAAGTATCCGTGGGTATGATTATACGATATGCATCACACAATCTCAGATTCATCTATTCAACCAACACATAGAACCTCATAGAGTGCCCCAAAGTTTCTACCGGAGAATCACGACGAAAACGTGTGGCAACCCCTATGCATAGGTTCCCAATGTCACGAAACCCGCAAGTTGGTCACCAAGACATACATCAAGTGGCACGTGGTATCCCATTATCACCACAGATATCCACGGCAAGACATACATCAAGTGTTCTCAAATCTTTAAAGACTCAATCCGATAAGATTACTTCAAAGGGGAAACTCAATTCATTACAAGAGAGAAGAGGGGGGAAGAAACATCATAGGATCCAAATATAATAGCAAAGCTCGCGATACATCAAGATCGTATCATCTCAAGAACACGAGAGAGAGAGAGAGAGAGAGATCAAACACATAGCTACTGGTACATACCCTCAGCCCTGAGGGAGAACTACTCCCTCCTCGTCATGGAGAGCACCGGGATGATGAAGATGGCCACCGGTGAGGGTTCCCCCCTCCGGTAGGGTGTCGGAACAGGGTCCTGATTGACTTTTGGTGGCTACGGAGGCTTCTGGTGGCGGAACTCCCGATATATTGTGTGTTCTGGAAGTTTTAGGTCACGTAGGTATATATGGGTGCAGGAGGTACGTCTGGGGAGCCACGAGGGCCCCACAAGACAGGGGGCACGCCCTAGGGGGGGGGGGGCGCCCCCCACCCTCGTGAGCACCTCGTTCCTTCCTTGACGTGGGGTCCAAGTCCATTAGGTGTGTTTCCTTCCAAAAATAACTTCTCCAGTTGATTTCGTTCCGTTTTGACTCTGCCTGATATTCCTTTTCTTCAAAACACTGAAATAGGCATAAAATAGCAAATCTGGGCTGGGCCTCCGGTTAATAGGTTAGTCCCAAAAATAATACAAAAGTGGATAATAAATCCCAATATTGCCCAAAATAGTAGATGTAGCATGGAGCAATCAAAAATTATAGATACGTTGGAGACGTATCACATACCTACCTAATATGGCATTTCCATAGCCATTCCGAGATATATTGCCATGCAACTTTCCACCGTTCCGTTTATTATGACACACTCCATCATTGTCATATTTCATATCCCGGTACACTGCCGGAGGCATTCATATAGAGTCATATTTTATTCTAAGTATTGAGTTGTAATTGTTGAGTTGTAAGAAAAATAAAAGTGTGATGATCATCATTATTAGAGCATTGTCCCAGTGAGGAAAGAATGATGGAGACTATGATTCCCCCATAAGTCGGGATGAGACTCCGGACGACAAAAAGAGGCCAAAGAAGCCCAAATAAAAAGAGGCCATAAAAAAGAGAAAAGGTCCAAATAAAAATTAAAAAATGAGAGAAAAAGAGAGAAAGGGACAATGTTACTATCCTTTTACCACACTTGTGCTTCAAAGTAGCACCATGATCTTCATAGTAGAGAGTCTCTCATGTTATCACTTTCATATACTAGTGAGAATTTTACATTATAGAACTTGGCTTGTATATTCCAATGATGGGCTTCCTCAAATTGCCCTAGGTATTCATGAGCAAGCAAGTTGGATGCACACCCGCTTAGTTTCTTTTTGAGCTTTCATATACTTATAGCTCTAGTGCATCTGTTGCATGGCAATCCCTACTCACTCACATTGATATCTATTGATGGGCATCTCCATAGACCGTTTATACGCTAGTTGATGTGAGACTATCTTCTCCTTTTTGTCTTCTCCACAACCACCATTCTATTCCACCTATAGTGCTATATCCATGGCTCACGCTCATGTATTGCGTGAAGATTGAATTTTTTTGAAGAAGTTAGAGTATGAAACAATTGCTTGGCTTGTCATCAGGGTTGTGCATGATTTAAATACTTTGTGTGGTCAAGATAGAGCATAGCCAGACTATATGATTTTGTACGGATAACTTTCTTTGGCCATGTTATTTTGAGAAGACATAATTGCTTTGTTAGTATGCTTGAAGTATTATTATTTTTATGTCAATATAAAATTTTGTCTTGAATCTTTCGAATCTGAATATTCATATCATAATTAAGAAGATTTGCATTGAAATTATGCCAAGTAGCACTCCGCATCAAAAATTCTCTTTTTATCATTTACCTACTCGAGGACGAGCGGGAATTAAGCTTGGGGATGCCTGATACATCTCCAACATATCTATAATTTTTGATTGCTCCATGCTATATTATCTACTGTTATGGACTATATTGGGCTTTATTTTCCACTTTTATATTATTTTTAGGATTAACCTATTAACCGGAGGCCCAACCCGGAATTGCTGTTTTTTTGCCTATTTCAGTGTTTTGAAGAAACGGAATATCAAACGGAGTCCAAACGGAATCAAACCTTCGGGGACGTGATTTTCTCACCAAACGTGACCCAGGAGACTTGGACCCTATGCCAAGGCATTAGAGAGGCGGTCACGAGGGTGCCCCCCCTAGGGCGCGCCCCTGCCTCGTGGGCCCCTCGATGCTCCACCGACGTACTTCTTCCTCCTATATATACATACGTACCCCCAAATGACCAGATACGGAGCCAAAACCTAATTCCGCCGCTGCAACTTTCTGTATCCACGAGATCCCATCTTGGGGCCTGTTCCGGAGCTCCGCCGGAGAGGGCCGTCGTCACGGAGGGCGTCTACATCATCATAGCCTCTTCGATGAAGTGTGAGTAGTTTACCTCAGACCTTCGGGTCCATAGTTAGTAGCTAGATGGCTTCTTCTCTCTTTTTGGATCTCAATACAAAGTTCCCCCCTCTCTTGTGGAGATCTATTTGATGTAATCTTCTTTTTGCGGTGTGTTTGTTGAGACCGATGAATTATGGGTTTATAATCAAGTCTATCTATGAATAATATTTGAATCTTCTCTGAATTCTTTTATGTATGATATGTTATCTTTGCAAGTCTCTTCGAATTATCCATTTGGTTTGGCCAACTAGATTGGTAGTTCTTGCCATGGGAGAAGTGCTTAGCTTTGGGTTCAATCTTGCGGTGTCCTTTCCCAGTGACAGAAGGGGAAGCAAGGCACGTATTGCATCATTGCCATCGAGGATAACAAGATGGGGTTTATTTCATATTGCATGAATTTATCTCTCTACATCATGTCATCTTGCTTAAGGCGTTACTCTGTTTTTAACTTAATACTCTAGATGCATGTTGGATAGCGATCAATGAATGGATGTAGCGATCCGACCCGAATGGATCAAGTCTACTGTGCTCCGGTGTCATCCCTGGATCAGTAACGCTGACACCACACAGTACATCGATGGATTTATAGCAGAGTGGCAATCACACACTTATTACAACGATGTCTCAAAACAGAACTTATTACAATAATATGGCTTAAGGCCATCTAATATCGATAACAGCGGAAGACTTGGAAGGTAAATGGGTCCATCAATTCCAACGGCATCACTGAGTATAGAACCACGACCTAAAAGCACCTTAATCGTCTGAAAAGTCTGCAACATTAACGTTGCAGCCCGAAATGGGTCAGCACATGGAATATGCTGGCAAGGTAACACACAGAGAATGATGGAATGAAACAGCTATACTAGATGCATATTTGGCTGGTGTAAAGCTCTATGGTTACTGTTTTGTGTAAAGCCAATTTTTCCCTGCTGCAAAGGAATAAATTTATTTAACTATCATGGTGGTTGTTAAACATTGGCAATGGTTGACAGCATTCTCAATCCCAATTAAAAGTGAACAATTAAACCCAACAATATTAATTAGAAGTAACATGATGAGATTCACATGATATTCAAGTACTAGATACTCAAGATTGTCCATAACCAGGGACACGGCTAATCATGATTAGTTTGTTACACTCTGCAGAGGTTTGCGCACTTTTCCCCACAAGACTCGATCGCCTCCGTTGGATTTCTTGCACTACATGGTGTTTGAGAAACGGATGACCGAGACATAGTCTTTCAGAAGCGCTAGCACCTTATGATGGAGTAGACCGTACCACCTATATCCCCTACATCTGCTAGTCTACCCCTATAAGAGTTCGCACGACTTAGTCAACTATGCCAGAGCCCATATTGGCTTGTGGCTGCACACGTAAGTATTTAGCATGAAAGATCTTATGATCCCTTTGAGCCTGGGTGGTGGTCCAAAAATAAAACAGGCAAGTCCTGATAGACATCAGGTGCCTCAATCCACCCAGATGTGTGTTTAAGTTGCCACCTTAGATAAACCATTAAAATTATCAATCTCACATCTGTCATGGATATCACTCGCCCAATCCACGTCTACTAGCATAGCATGGCATAATAAGCAAACGTAGAAGTAACTCCCAAAGGTTTCATAATAAACAGGTAATAGGTACTACCTCATCTACTTCCCATCCCACAATTTAATTAGATCCTAATCATGCAATGTGTGAGGATGGATCTAATGCAATAAAACTGGGTTGTATAAAAGGTATGATCAAGGTGTTACTTGCCTTGCTGATGATCCGCAAGTCCTAGGGATTCGAAGTAACAGGCGGCGCAATCCGGGTAATCTATCGCAGACAAACAACAAGCATACAATAAGTACTCATCTAATGCACAGGTAAAACTCGAACAAGAGATCGAACCAGATAGTTCAACTTAAGAACTCCGGTTGCAAAGAAAGATCGAACCGAACAAAACAACGGAAAACAAACGGCGGAAGAAAACAACTCGGTTCTAGCAAGTTGAAACTAGGTCAAATTTTACCGTAGTAAAACTTAGTTAAAGTTGATTAGTCGGAACGGCGGTTTCG
Organism: Triticum monococcum; assembly: GCA_034509565.1. Lineage (NCBI taxonomy): Eukaryota > Viridiplantae > Streptophyta > Magnoliopsida > Poales > Poaceae > Triticum > Triticum monococcum. Next base: position 353,720,670 of record CM067845.1, on the reverse strand, counting down.
AAACGAAACTCCAGGCACTTGAATCACCTGATTCCGATAAACGAGCGAGAAGATAGACTAGAACGAAGATCGGATCTGAGATCGCGATCGCGGAATAAATCCGATGAGAAGAAAAAGAAGAACGGTTGAACGAACAGACGTTCGTTAACCTAGAAGAATACGGTGATCATGTTCGTTAGGACGAACGGTTCGGCGAACGGTCGCTAGGCAACTAAATCGGAAAAGAAAACGAATCCGATCTAGGGTTTCAAGAAAAGAAAACCGAACGAAAAACCGATCTAGAAAACGAATCGGAAGAGAAGAAAAGAATCGAAACGATTAGAAGAAAACGATCCGATGAAAAGAAGAGATGCGGAGCGGGGCTACCTCCGGCGAGGTCTCCAGCGAGGGGCTCCGGCGGCGGGGGCGTGGGGCGGCGGCGGCGGTGGCAAGGTGCGGCGGCGGCGCGGGCACAGGGCGGCGGCGCGGGCACAGGGCAGCGGCGGGGCGTGGGCAAGGGCGTGGGGTGTGGCGCGGCTCTAGGCTTGGAGCTTGGGGCTTTGGTTTGATGATTTAGAGGGGGGGGTGCTTGGGTATTTATATTGGGGAGGGGGAGGGTTTGCTTGGAGGAGGGATCAAGGAATAAGAGTAGGAATAGGAAAGATCTAGAAAAAAACGGAGTAGGACAAAGTCCTACTAGGACTCCAAAAGGCAGCGGCGGCGGCTCCTGGCCTGGGCGCTCGCGCGGCGCGGTGCTGGCCTCCTGGCCGGCCGGGTGGGCCTTTGGCCCAGGGGCACGCGGGATTTAAAAAAACGGTTCTGCGCTCGGAAAAACACAGAAAAACAATTCTACCGGACTCCAAAACTCACAAAGTAAATTTTCCCCGACTCCTAAAAATGAGTCGAACAAAATGAACTTTTCTCCGGGCCTAAAATGCAATTTTTGAAAACACGCATTTTTCCCTATCCAAATAAAAAGGCAAATGAAACTCCATGAAATCCAATGATCCTCTTTTCGAAATTTGAGAAAGCTCAAATATGAAAATGACAAAATCTCCAACTCTCTCCGAGGGTCCTTGAGTTGCGTGAAATTTCTAGGATCGGCAAAATGCAAGAAAATATGATATGCATGATGATCTAATGTATAACATTCCAAATTGAAAATTTGGGATGTTACAAACCTACCCCCCTTAAGATGAATCTCGCCCTCGAGATTCGGGTTGGCTAGAAAATAGGTGAGGGTGGTCCTTGAGCAAATCTTCTTCTCTCTCCCAGGTGGCTTCATCCTCTGAGTGGTGGTTCCACTGAACTTTGCAAAACTTGATAACCTTGCTACGGGTAACTCTGCTGGCATAGTCGAGAATCTTAACTAGTTTCTCTTCATACGTTAAGTCGTCCTTCAACTGAATTGCTTCCAATGGCACTGTATCTCTTAGCGGTACCTCGGCCATCTCAGCGTGACATTTCTTAGGTTGAGAAACATGGAATACATCATGAACTCCTGACAGTCCCTCTGGTAATTCCAACTTATAAGCGACTTCTCCCATACGTTGCAAGATCTTATACGGTCCAACGAAACGCGGTGCTAATTTTCCCTTAACTCCAAAGCGTTTAACTCCTCGAAGTGGGGATACTCGGAGATACACCCTGTCTCCGGTTTCGTAAACTGTCTCCTTGCATCTTGAATCTACGTAGCTCTTCTGCCTGGACTGGGCTACCTTGAGCCTTTCGCGGATCAACTTAACTTTCCGTTCAGACTCTTTAATCAAATCTGGTCCAAAAAATTGACGGTCTCCAACTTCGTCCCATGACAACGGTGTCCTACACCTCCTTCCGTACAAAGCTTCGAAAGGTGCCATCTTCAAATTGGTTTGGTAACTGTTGTTATACGAAAACTCCGCATACGGCAAGTTATCGTCCCAACTAGATCCATAATCTAGTGCACAAGCTCTCAGCATATCTTCCAAAATCTGGTTGACTCTCTCGGTCTGTCCATCTGTCTGCGGATGAAAAGCGGTACTGAACTCTAGCCTGGTTCCCAAAGTTTCATGCAACTGATTCCAGAACTTTGAGGTGAATTGGGTTCCTCTATCTGATACAATACTCCTTGGAACTCCATGCAAACAAATGATCCTAGTCATGTATATCTTTGCCAACTTAGCACTGGTGTAAGTGGTCTTAACTGGAATGAAATGTGCTACCTTTGTCAAACGATCAACTACTACCCATATCGAGTCATATCCTGCTTTCGTCCTGGGTAGTCCTGTGATAAAATCCATGCCTATCTTATCCCACTTCCATTCGGGTATCGGCAATGGTTGCAACAATCCGGCTGGCTTCTGATGCTCTGCCTTTACTCTATGACATATGTCACAAACTGTTACATATGCTGCAATATCCTTCTTCATTCCGGTCCACCAGAATGTCTCCTTCAAATCCAAATACATCTTGGTATTTCCTGGGTGAATTGAATATGGTGAATCATGTGCCTCTTGAAAAATCAACTTCCTGATCTCCGGGTCATTTGGCACATAAACACGGTCCTCAAACCATAGGGTATCGTGCTCATCCTCACGAAATCCCTTTGCTTTTCCTTTGCTTAGTTTCTCCTTTATAGAAGCAATTTCCTTGTCAGATTTTTCTGCTTCTCTGATTTTATCCATCAATGTTGACTGAATCTCCAATGCTGCTACATAGCCTTTCGGAACTATCTCTAAACTTAGTTCACGAAGGTTTTCTGCTAACTCCTTGGGTATTTCTCCCGTCATCAACGTATTTACATGACTCTTACGGCTCAATGCGTCAGCTACTACATTAGCTTTTCCGGGATGGTTGTGCAATCTCATATCATAATCCTTGATGAGCTCCAACCATCTCCTTTGTCTAAGATTCAACTCCTTCTGCATGAAAATGTACTTCAAACTCTTGTGATCCGTGTACACCTCACAATGATTTCTAATGAGGAAATGTCTCCACGTCTTCAATGCATGCACTACGGCTGCTAACTCCAAATCATGCGTAGCATAATTCAACTCATGAGGCTTCAGTTGTCGTGGTGCATACGAAACAACTCTCCCTTCCTGCATAAGCACTACTCCAAGTCCTCGACGTGAAGCATCGCAATACACCTCATAATCCTTGGTCTGATCTGGCAAAATCAACACCGGTGAGGTAACCAAACGTTTCTTCAACTCCTGGAAACTAGCCTCACACTCCTTAGTCCAATTGAACTTGGTATCCTTCTTCAACAACTCCGTCATAGGCTTCGCAATCTTTGAAAAATTCTCAATGAATCTCCGGTAGTATCCTGCGAGTCCAAGAAAACTCCAGATCTCTCCAACTGTCGTTGGTGCTTCCCATTCGGTTACGGTCTCAACCTTTGTGGGGTCAACTACTATCCCTTCTCTAGATATAACGTGTCCGAGGAATCCTACTTCCTTCAACCAAAACTCACATTTGCTAAATTTGGCATATAACTGATGTTCCCTTAGCTTCTCCAATACCAAACGCAAATGTTCCTTATGCTCTTCTTCATTCTTCGAATAAACCAGGAGATCATCAATGAACACTACGACGAACTTATCCAAAAACTCCATAAACACTTTGTTCATCATGTTCATAAAATAGGCAGGCGCGTTAGTCAATCCAAATGGCATAACGGTATACTCATACAGTCCATATCTCATGGTAAAAGCTGTCTTAGGTATGTCCTGCTCTCGAATCTTCAACTGGTGGTACCCTGATCGCAAATCGATCTTGGAAAACACCTTAGCTCCTTGCAAACGATCAAACAGATCATTAATCATTGGCAGGGGGTACTTATTCTTGATGGTTACTTCATTCAATCCACGATAATCAACGACCATCCTTAATGGTCCATCCTTCTTCTCCACTAGAAGTACGGGTGATCCCCAAGGTGAAGAACTTGGGCGAATGTAACCTTTCTCCAATAACTCCTTAATCTGATTCCTAATTTCTACCAAATCCTTTGCTGGCATCCGGTATGGTCTCTTTGATATTGGTCCAGTCCCTGGCCATAACTCAATCAAAAACTCAATGTCTCTATCTGGTGGCATGCCTGGCAACTCTTCTGGCAATACATCAGGAAAATCCTTTACCACTGGTACTTCCTCCTGCACAACTCCTGTTAGGCAATTTACTTGTGTCCTATTTGGCACATGCTGGGATACATACTTGATCCTTCTTCCTTCTGGTGTTGTAAGCAAAATTGACTTACTAGCACAATCGATGTTTCCTCCATACTTTGATAACCAATCCATGCCTAGGATTACATCCAAACCTTGAGATTCCAATACTATTAGGTCTGAGGGTGTCGGGGGTTGCTGATCCCACGCACACCTATGGGGATCGGTGGACCGAGCCCCTTTCGGTTCGGTAGGGGGCGGTGGATGCACAAAGAGCAGATCGAGGCGAACGCACGAGCGAGACGATCGGTTTACCCAGGTTCGGGCCGCACGGATGCGTAAAACCCTACTCCTGCTTTGGTGGTTGTATTGAGTTCTTGCTCGGGAGCGGCGAGTGCTACAGTACACTCAAGCAGCTGGCGAGACCGAGCGTGAGAATGGCTGTCCTCCTCCTCTCTGTTGCGCATGGGCCTCCTTTTATATGTCTAAGGGGTTACCGACAGGTGGCAACAGAGGTGAGGGTAGAAATGTAAAAGGGGTGGTAGTTGGCGCCACCGCCTGCTACAGTCGTATCCAACCTAACCCTGACGGCAGGGGACAAAGGCATTAAATGCCTGTCTGTGTCGCTTAGACGGGGCGGAAAGGGACCGTCAGGGGCGCCACCGTTTGCCACGATGGCTCCTTGTCAGCGCCTGCTTGCCACCGCATGCCCCCGGCTGCACAGCCTCCCACCACGTACGCCAAGAATGGCCCCAGGGCGACACGTTGGTGGGTGAGCTGGAGCATGGGCTGCGGGGTAGTAGCTTGCCGCGGCGAGCGCCTTGCCGCGGATGTTGTCTTGTCGCGTCCGGGAGCTTGTCGCTCACCGGGCCTTGTCGGGGTGCGCAGTGCGCCGCAGCGAGCTTCTTGAGATGCTTTGGTTGGTCTTCCCGGCAAGCTCCTCTTGCCGGGGTCTCGTTTCCTTCCCGGCAAGCTCCTCTTGCCGGGGTCTTGTCTACTTCCCGGCAAGCTCCTCTTGCCGGGGTCTTGTCTCCTTCCCGGCAAGCTCCTCTTGCCGGGGCCTTGTTTCCTTCCCGGCAAGCTCCTCTTGCCGGGGCCTTGTTTTGCTCTTTGGATACTTTGTTCTTGAATGGTTCTTAAAGGAACCATGGAGGGTCTTGGCGGTCACCCGGCAAGCCTTGCCGCGGGTCGCTGCGACTGCCCGTGCACAAGTTCGGGATACTAAGGTACCCCTACTTTAGTACACTGATAGGAGCCCCCGGGCCTGGGCCATACGCGGTGCCGAGCGCTGTTGGGCCAGGCCCAAAACAGTGCACGGGCACGCGCGGCCTAGGGCACGCCATAACTCACTCCACATCCACCACGCTCTCCCCGCATGGCACGCGTCGAACGCGGCATCGTGGGAGAGATCGTGGGCGGTTTTCGAGGTGCCCACTCCCCACGATCACGGGGTGGGGAGAGGCCGCCCCATCTGTCGCCTCAGTTCTGCACGCCTGCCACGCGGCTCCCATGCACTTGGGATCACGAACGACGGAGGCGGGAAACGGGGTCGTCGTGGGTCGAGGCAGCGGGTCGGCCCCAACTCCCTGCCTTCCCATGTCTTGATCCGCTGATCGGGGCGGCCGAGCCCCCACCTCGCTCCTTTATAAAGAGCGGGAGGGGAGGACGGAAGCCCGCATTCTCTCATCTTCTCCTCCCTTCAGCTCCTACTCCCCTTCCTCCCATTCGCCATGGAGAAAGGGAACCCCGGTCCTTCATCAGTGGCGGCGAGGGTTGCCGCTAGACAGCGCCTCCCTCCCTCTCCTGCACCCGTGGTGGCGGAGCCAGCCGTAAGGGGAAGAGGGAGGGGGCGAGGTCGTGGACGAGGTCGAGGACGAGGCCGTGGCGCTCAGGGAAGAGGTGGACGAGGCGGCGCGTCGGCTTCGCCTCCGCCGGCGGCTCTTCTTCCCGCGGTGGCCCATGCTGGGGACGACCCTTGTGAGTTCTTTGTCAGGCTGCACCGGGCGCCCCGTCGTCGCCTCCGACTCCCAGCTCCGTTTGAGGAGGTGGTGGAGTTGGACCCGCCCGAGACGCTGAGACTACACATGAGGGGTTGTGGGATCAGCGGCACGCAAGTCTGTGCCGAATTCCCAGCCCCTGGTGTGATGTATCTTGGTCGAGGGTGGAAGACGTTCGCCCGCATCCACAGCTTGACGCCGGGGCTCACCCTCCATTTTAAGTTGGTGGAGGGCGATCTCCTCTCCATCAAGGTCTTCGGGTGCTTCGGCGTCCGGGCACGGTGCTGCGTGGACAGCTCCTTCAATAGCGAAGACTCCTCCTCGAGCGAGAGTGACGAGGAGGGGAGCGACAGCGACGACGAGGGGAGCGGGCGGCGGAATGGCGGGTCCGACTAGGTGTCGGGCGCCGCTCCGTGCGGCACCGACAACCCCATCATCCGTGTCGCCGGCTCCTTGGACTCCCCAGGGTGGTCTCCTTGGGCGGCTGGCGTAGGGAGGCTGCGGAAGAGGAAGAGGGCTGGCGGCAAGGCCGTCAGGTCGGAGTACGAGGGCGTTGTGCCCTCGACAGCGTGCTGACGTCCTGCCGCCTCGTCTTCGAGCCCCTCTTCCGGCGCTGCCATCACCGTCCAGCCTTGACGGCCCACGGGATGTTCTCTTGGTGTCTTCTGGCACCCGTAGTTCGCCTAGGCGCTCCTTTTGCCCTTCTCGCCTCCTTGACCTATCTCCTGAAGAGAGGGACAAGAAAAGGATTACGGGCATCTTATCTTTTTAATTTGTAAGCCTTCGGGCCTTAGTTGCATTTAAAACTTGTAATCCTCTCTTTCACGTTTTTCATTCTCTATGGACTGTACCTGCGTGGAATGTTTTAATGAAAAGGGGATGTTTGCCGGGTCATTTGTCTCGCGGGTAGAACCCACGTCAAGGAGCAAATCCTTGGTATCTTGAAGATAGACACTCCTTCCCCGGCAACAGGCCCTGCCGTCTTCCCACGTCGCTCGACCTTTCTCACGCTTTTGACGGAGGTAGGGACGAGGCGGGTGCGGCCCCTCGTTTCATCCCTTTGCTGCCGCGACTACGACCAAAACTTGGCCCCGGGGCGAACCCCAGGGCCTAGAGCCAAGGGAGCACGGTAGTTTTCGGGAAGAAACGAGGTTTCGTATTCCCCGGTCCATAAGAGAATGCATGAAGAGGGATGAAAGACTTGTCTGAGATTGCAGCCCCCGGCAACTCTGGCTTGCCATAGGTGAACCTTGGTACTTGCAGCCCCCGGCAACACTGGCTTGCCGGGGTCCAAATGTCGGCACGTCCTTCTTCTCCTTTTCGTCCCCAGGCGGTCCGGCAAGGATATGCGAGCCCTGCGAACCAAAGGAAACGAAAGAAAGGCAAAGGGACGCACACTCGACCTCTAAGTTAGGGGTTAGTCGCTGTTAAGCACTATCAACCCTAACCGAGGACCCGACTTGACCTAGCATGCATGTTATAACTCTGGGCGCCAGCGCTTCATTTACTTGTGCTCAGGGTCTGTGCTTGGCTTTGTACAAAGGATTACATGCAACAACGGCAAGACTTGTACAAAAGGGTGGTTGCCGGATAGGGTCCGACAACCGCGCCTTACGGGTAAAACTTACGAAGATGCTCGATATTCCAGGAGTTGCTCACTGGTACGCCATCTTCGGTCTCCAGGCGGATAGCGCCAGGCCTGGTGACTCGTTTCACCCGGTAAGGGCCTTCCCACTTTGGCGTCAACTTGTTGGAATTCTTGACGGACTGAACGTGCCGAAGAACAAGGTCGCCTTCCTCGAGACTTCTGGCGTTAACTTTCCGGCTATGATAGCGGCGCAAAGCTTGCTGGTAGCAAGCGGCTCGCACAGCAGCCTGAAGACGATCTTCCTCAAGGAGCAGCGCGTCGTCTTGCCGCAGCTGCTCTTGCTCAAGCTCATCATAAGTGAGCACTCGAGGTGACCCGTATACGAGTTCCGTGGGGATAACTGCCTCCGCTCCATAGACTAGAGCGAAGGGTGTCTGTCCAGTGGCTCGATTTGGCGTCGTCCTGGTCGACCAAAGAACCACTGGCAGCTCCTCGATCCAGTTGCGTCCGCACTTGTGCAGCCTGTCGAAGGTCCTGGTCTTGAGCCCGCGCAGCACTTCAGCATTTGCCCTCTCCGCTTGGCCGTTGCTTCTCGGGTGAGCAACAGAAGCGAAGCAGACCTTGGCGCCAAGATCTTGGACGTACTGCATGAAGGTGCGGCTCGTAAATTGTGTACCGTTGTCGGTGATTATCCTGTTAGGGATTCCGAAATGGCAAACAATCGACCTGAAGAACTTGACCATGGACTGCGCCATCACCTTCCTCACTGGTTCCACTTCCGGCCACTTTGTGAACTTGTCGATTGCAACGTACAAGTACTCAAAGCCCCCGATTGCTCGGGGGAAGGGGCCGAGGATGTCGAACCCCTAGACCGAAAATGGCCAGGATAAAGGGATCGTCTGGAGAGCTTGAGCTGGCTGGTGTATCTGCTTGGAATGGAACTGGCACGCTTCACACTTGGTTACATGTGCAGTTGCATCCTGGAGGGCTGTCGGCCAGAAGAAGCCTTGCCGGAATGCTTTTCCGACAAGGGCTCTCGCGCCAATGTGGTGACCACATATGCCTCCATGTATCTCTGCCAACAGCTTCTGTCCATCTTCCCGAGGAATACACTTCAATTTCACACCGTTGAGTCTTCTTCTGCACAGTGTGTTGTCGACAAACTGGTACATACTGGACTGCCGGGCTACTCTTTCCGCTTCTTCTGGTTCCTCGGGAAGCTCTCCTGTCTGAAGGAAACGGACAATCTGCTGCGCCCATGTTGGAGCCTGTGGCTCGACAACAAGGACTAAAGGCACATCTGCTGCTGCGGGAACGTCCGCTTCTATGGCAAGAGCCTGCGACTCTGCCGGAGCTTGACGTTCCCCGACAAGCTTGCCGGAGCTGAGCTTGCCGGGAGTGTCTGCTGCAACGGAACAAACCCTGGGGTTTGCCGGAGTAGACTGCTCCTCAGCACTCTTGGTGTCGATCTTGGGGACCTTCTTGGCGGCGGCTTCGGGAAGCTCTGCCGGAAGATAGTCACCAGAAATCAACTTCCTCTTCTTGCTCTGTCCAGTTGATGGTGTTATGGATGGCTGAGTCAGCTTGAGCACAAAGATCCCTGGTTCCATAGGTAACTTAAGTGCTGTGCACTTTGACAGGCCATCGGCAATGTCATTCTCAGCTCTTGGAACATGTTCCATCTGCAGGCCATCAAAGCGCTCTTCTAGCTTCCTCACTTCATCAACGTAAGCTTCCATCAACGGACTCTAGTAAACCTTGTTCACTTGGTGGACGACAAGCTGCGAGTCACCCCTGACAATGAGCTTCTTAATCCCAAGTTCTGCCGCGATCCTGAGACCGGCAAGCAAGCCTTCATACTCTGCAGTATTGTTTGCCGCTTGCTCCTTGGGAAAGTGCATCTGGACTATGTACTTGAGGTGCTCTCCGGTGGGTGCGACAAGCAGTACACCAGCACCGGTGCCTTGCAGCGAGAAGGCACCGTCAAAGTACATGAGCCACTCTTTGCTTGCTTCCTTGGCGGGGATGCTCGTCTCCGGAATTTCTTCGTCTGGAGTTGGCATCCACTCTGCTATGAACTCTGCCAATGCTCTGCTCTGGATTGTTGATGTACTCTCAAACTTGAGGCCAAAGCTTGACAGTTCCAGTGCCCACTCGACAATCCTGCCTGTTGCTTCTGGATTTTGCAATATCCTCTTCAGCGGAAAGCGAGTGACAACTATAATCTCGTGTGCTTGGAAGTAATGGCGCAGCTTTCTCGAGGCCATGAGAAGGCCGAAAAGCAGCTTCTGCACACCAGAGTACCTTGACCTAGCCCCCTGTAAAAGGGAGCTGACAAAGTAAACTGGGCGCTGCACCATTTTCTTCTGTATCTCCTCTTGCATCTGCGTAGACCCTTGCTTGTCGGGACCAGAGCTTGTCGGGGAAGCCCCCTGCTTGTCACTGGATGTGCTTGCCGCGGTCGCTGGCTCGTCACCTGCCTCCCTCTCCACTACTAACGCAGCACTAACCACTTGATTGGTTGCCGCTATGTACAGCAGCAACTTCTCTTATGGTTTAGGTGCGACAAGCGTTGGAGTGGAGGACATGTATCTCTTCAGGTCTTGCAGCGCAGCCTCCGCTTCCGGAGTCCATTTCATTGGACCTGCCCTTTTCAAAATTTTGAAAAACGGCAGGGCGCGCTCAGCAGACCGAGAGATAAACCTGCTGAGAGCAGCCACGCAGCCGGCAAGCTTCCGTACATCCTTGACGCGCTTTGGTGCTTCAATCTGCTCGATGGACTTGATCTTGTCGGGATTAGCTTCGATTCCCTGCTGAGACACAAAGAACCCGAGGAGTTTGCCGGAAGGGACTCCAAACACACACTTCTCGGGGTTGAGCTTGAGGTTGACCTTGCGCAGATTTGCAAAAGTCTCTTCTAAGTCTTGGATCAGAGTTGCCCTGTCTCTGCTTTTGACCACTATATCATCCATGTAAGCTTCTACATTTCTGTGTATCTGTGGTTTCAAAGCGATATGGACTACTCTGGCAAATGTTGAACCAGCATTCTTTAATCCGAAAGGCATCCGTACGAAACAGTACGTGCCACATGGAGTAATGAATGCGGTTTTCTCCTCATCCTCTTCTGCCATGAAGATCTGATGGTATCCTGAGTATGCGTCAAGAAATGAAAGCAACTCACATCCGGCTGTGGAGTCAACAATCTGGTCAATGTGTGGCAAGGGAAATGGATCTTTGGGACAAGCTTTATTAACATCAGTGAAGTCAATACAAAGCCTCCACTTCCCGTTTGCCTTGCGCACTACAACCGGATTGGCCAACCACGTTGGATGGAGCACTCCTCTGACAAGGCCTGCTGCTTCCAACTTCTTGATCTCTTCTGCTATGAATTCTTGGTGCTCCACCGCCTGTTTCCTGACCTTCTGCTTGACGGGCCGCGCATGAGGACAAACGGCAAGATGGTGCTCAATTACCTTCCTGGGAACACCGGGGATGTCAGACGGTTGCCATGCAAACACGTCGACATTCGCCCGCAGGAAAGTAACGAGCGCGCTTTCCTATTTAGGGTCAAGTGTGGCACTGATGGTGAAGGTACCACCAGTGCTGTCCTCCTTGGTGGACACCTTCTTGGTAAGTGGTGGAGCTGCCATCGTCTTCTTACTCTTGCCGGTGGAGCTCGATGGTGCGTCCTCGACGGCAGCGCAGCACCCCGAAGAGGTGTGCTTGCTGGAGTAGGCATCAGAGCTTTTGCCGGACTTGGTCCATTTGCCGGCGGAGCTTGATGGTGCGTCCTCGACGGCAGCACGGCACTCCAAAGAGGTGCGCTTGCCGGAGTGGGCACCAGAGCTTTTGCCGGACTTAGTCTTCTTCCCCTGGGAGCTTCAGCGGCAAGTGTCTCGCGGTCTGTCGCGGCAGCTGCTTCCCGGTAGACCTTGTCGGCGCAGATAAGGGCATCCTTCTTGTCGCCAGGGACAGAGATGACGCTTATCGGGCCTGGCATCTTGAGCATGTTGTATGCATAGTGAGAGGCCGCCATGAACTTGGCGAGTGCTGGACGGCCGAGTATGCCATTGTAGGGCAATGGGAAATCGACAACGTCGAAAGTGACCCTCTCAGTCCTGAAGTTCATCTCGCTGCCGAATGTTACCGGCAACGCGACTTTTCCCTTCGGCTTGCTCCTTCCCGGGTTAATTCCTTGGAATGTACCGGTTTCTTCGAGCTCGCTGTTCGGGATCTGGAGTTTCCGGAGCACAGCGGAGGAGATCAGATTTAGGCCGGCCCCGCCGTCAACTAGCATCTTAGTGACCTTGAGGTTGCGGATTGTTGGCGAAACCAACAATGGCAGGCACCCGACCGCAGTTGTGCGATCAGCGTGGTCCTCAGTGTCAAAGATGATAGGCATGCTGGACCACTTCAGAAGCTTGCGTGATTCGACAGCTGGCTCTGCCGCATTAACTTCCCGAAGCCACTATTTGAGTTGGCGGTGGGAAGTATGCAGAGAAGCGCCACCATCAACACACAAGACTTCTGTAGCCTTCTGAAACTCCTGCTCACTGTTCTCAACATCGTCCATGTCTTCATCGCCGTCTTCGTCTTCGTCCTTGTCGCGGCCGCGGGGAGGTCTGTCTCCTTGCCGCTGCTTGGCCTTGCCGCGGCTTCCTCCCGGGCCAGCATGCTTCTTGCCAGCTTCTCCACCGCCTCCTTGGGCTCTCTCCTTGTCGCGCCGTTCGTACTCAGCTTTTTGTTGCTGGACAAGCTGCTCGGCCCTCTTGCAGTTCTGGAGATCATGGCCCTTGGTGCGGTGAATCTTGCAGTACTGCTTGCCGGAGCCGTCTTGCTTGTCGGCGGCCGCCACAGCCTGGCAGTTGGTGCACGCGGCAACCTCCTTGCCGGAGCTGCCAACTTTGGCTTGCTTGGCGGGGCCGTCATCGCCGGACTGCTCAACGACTAGCACCTCTTTGCCGCTCTTCTTCCTGTTGCGCCTCCGGTTTTTCCTTGCCGGGGCGGCATCCTCGCTGTCAGATCCCCCTGCTCCAGCATCTTCTCCGGGGAGTTTCCTCCCTTCTTCAGCGCGTGCACACTTGTCGGCCGGGGCGTACAGCTCGCTGACGTCTCTGATCCTACTCATCGCCATCTCCTCCCGCATCCTGCGATTACGCACGTTCTGATGGAACGCGCTGATAACCGCGACAGGGTGGATGTCTGGGATGTTGCGCTGCACGCGGCTGAATCTCTGGATATACTTGCGCAGGGGTTCTCCTTCCTTCTGGGCAAGCAGGTGGAGGTCACTTTCTTGGCCATGTGGTTTGTGGCCGCCTGTAAAGGCGTCGACAAACTGATGGCACAAATCCGCCCAAGAGGATATGGAGTTGTCCGGCAAGTGCATGAGCCAGGATCTGACTTCGGGCTTGAGCACGAGCGGGAAGTAGTTGGCAAGGACCTTGTCGTCTCGCCCCCCGGCAGCTTGCACCGCAATGGTGTAGATGCTGAGGAACTCCGACGGGTGCGACTTGCCGTCGTACTTCTCCGGCACGTCTGGCTTGAAATGCTTCTGGTTGGGCCACTGGACTTGTCGCAGCTCACGGGTGAACGCAGGACAACCTGCCGCGTATGGCAAGTTACCTGGCTCTCCGGGTGCATGCACGTCAACAGAGGGCCCAGCGCGCAGGTCTGATTGACGCCGCGCTTCCCTTCGGCGCTCGATGCGTGTTCGAGCGTCTTCTTGTTGTCTCTCATGAAGAACTTGGCGTTGATCGCGACGAGCTCGCGGATCTGACGACGTGGTGGAGTAGCTGTCGAGGTGGATCCGGTGAGTCGGCGATCTTGGCCTTCGGGGCGGAGAGTGCACAGTGGTTGCACCCTCGCTGGTCTTGTCGCCACCGGCTCGCGCCTGGCTGACTTGCCGCGGCAGCGCTGCGCTCGGCTGCTGCGGGTTGTCGCCGTTGGCGAAGCCGATGAGACTCTGAATAGTGGCCCTCCAGTTATCGATCTTCTCTGGCGCTGGAGGGTAGTCTAGGAGCAGCTGGGCACGCGCCAACGCTTCCGCCGGAGTGGTGGGCGGCGGCAGCGAATGGTGCGAGGAGTGAGATATGCTCGGACTCCTAACTGCGTTAGAAGGAGCGACATCCTGTCTAAACGACCGCGCCACGCTCGCGCCAGCATGTGGGCGTGCATGCTGATCCTGAGCACTTCGGGATCCGCCAGCTTGATCTTGGCCCAGCAGACGTATGGTACCGTGGGTACCATGACGCTGCTGGTCCCGCGCCTCCTGGGACGGGCGCGGTGCGTGTACGGACGCTGAGGTCTTGGAGTGCGCGCGGTCGTTGTGGGAGGCGACCGCGCCGCCGACGTGCGGCGCAGCCTGGTCCTTGGACCTGGCAGCGCCACGAGTCTCCCCGCCGGCGCCCGCTCTTCCGCCGGTGCCTGCTCCACCAGCCGTCCGCTTCGGTGATGGCGGGCTCGGCGCAGACGGAGCGGCTACCTCCGAAGCCTTCTTCTTCGGCGGCATGTTGATGAAGACGATGAAGGTTCGGCTCGCGCGAATGCCGGATCAGGTTCGCACAACCTCGACGTGCCCCCTACCTGGCGCGCCAAAGATGTCGGGGGTTGCTGATCCCACGCACACCTATGGGGATCGGCGGACCGAGCCCCTTTCGGTTCGGTAGGGGCGGTGGATGCACAAAGAGCAGATCGAGGCGAAAACACGAGCGAGATGATCGGTTTACCCAGGTTCGGGCCGCACGGATGCGTAAAACCCTACTCCTGCTTTGGTGGTTGTATTGCATTCTTGCTCGGGAGCAGCGAGTGCTACAGTACACTCAAGCAGCTGGCGAGACCGAGCGTGAGAATGGTTGTCCTCCTCCTCTTTGTTGCGCATGGGCCTCCTTTTATATGTCTAAGGGGTTACCGACAGGTGGCAACAGAGGTGAGGGTAGAAATGTAAAAGGGGTGGTAGTTGGCGCCACCGCCTGCTACAGTCGTATCCTACCTAACCCTGACGGCAGGGGACAAAGGCATTAAATGCCTGTCTATGTCGCTTAGACGGGGCGGAAAGGGACCGTTAGGGGCGCCACCGTTTGCCACGATGGCTCCTTGTCAGCGCCTTCTTGCCACCGCATGCCCCCGGCTACACAGCCTCCCGCCACGTACGCCAGGAATGGCCCCAGGGCGACACGTTGGTGGGTGAGCTGGACCGCGGGCTGTGGGGTAGTAGCTTGCCGCGGCAAGCGCCTTGCCGCGGATGTTGTCTTGTCGCGTCCGGGAGCTTGTCGCTCACCGGGCCTTGTCGGGGCGCGCAGTGCGCCGCAGCGAGCTTCTTGAGATGCTTTGGTTGGTCTTCCCGGCAAGCTCCTCTTGCCGGGGTCTCGTCTCCTTCCCGGCAAGCTCCTCTTGCCGGGGTCTTGTCTCCTTCCCGGCAAGCTCCTCTTGCCGGGGTCTTGTCTCCTTCCCGGCAAGCTCCTCTTGCCGGGGTCTCGTTTCCTTCCCGGCAAGCTCCTCTTGCCAGGGTCTCGTCTCCTTCCCGGCAAGCTCCTCTTGCCGGGGTCTTGTCTCCTTCCTGGCAAGCTCCTCTTGCCGGGGTCTTGTCTCCTTCCCGGCAAGCTCCTCTTGCCGGGGCCTTGTTTCCTTCCCGGCAAGCTCCTCTTGCCGGGGCCTTGTTTTGCTCTTTGGATACTTTGTTCTTGAATGGCTCCTAAAGGAACCATGGAGGGTCTTGGCGGTCACCCGGCAAGCCTTGCCGCGGGTCGCTGCGACTGCCCGTGCACAAGTTCGGGATACTAAGGTGCCCCTACTTTAGTACACCGACAGAGGGAAAAACATAGTTGCCAATCCTTAATGGTAACCCGGGGTCACATCTCGGAGGCATCTGAGGGTTTAGAAGAGAAGAGATATAAGAATAGAATGAGGTCTAAAGAGAAAACACTACCCCAATGCACATGAGCAAATTCACACAAAATCACTTCATTCAATCAAACAAGGGCTTACAATCGATCTAGCTATCGCAAAAGTGCTTGAACTATAGTGTTTACATGGGGGAAATACTACTAATATTTGGTGGTCATCTAGAAATTTGAACCGACGGAGTCCATGATATCCGCTCCAGCTTCGTCTTCAAGGTCGGGTTCACTTGGATCCGAATCGGTGTCGTCGATGATGATGTAGTTGTCTAGACATGCGATGTACTCGTCTTCCTCCTTGGATGCTAACTTCCTCTTGAGTTATTCAATCTCTTGCTTAAGATCGTAGTTGTGTCTTGCTAGAGCTACGATCTCGTCCATATAGTCCTTGCGTGTAGCCTTCAGTTCTCCTTCTAGCTCGATGATCCTCGCCTTCGCATTCTTCAACTCTATCACATCATTGCACATCTGGTTCTCGTGGCGTCGAATGTGCTGGTTTAACTCTTGGATGAATGCTGCGATGGATCTATCCTTCTTGGTGATGACTAACTCCCATTGTTCATCTCGGCGTCCGCAAATCTGGTAGATAGTGTTCTTGAGGTCTTCTTGATAAATTTCTCCAATACGTCCTATGGTGATATGGGCTGCCATGCTCTTTCCCAGACTCCAAGTTGGTGCATTGAAAACACTATCTATGGGCTTCGTGATTGGCGCGAATGTCCTTCCCAGAACGTGAGCTTGAATCTTCCAGCGCTCCTCTTCTGGTAAAGTGGCGTTGAAAGTCCCGGCGAATCTTGGTAATCCAATGTTTAGGTACTTGGTGACTTCCTTCAAGTGAAATCCAAAAGGTGTGCCTTCATCCAGTTGAGCGTACTTAATCTTCGCGTCCTTCATCCTAAAAGAGTAGAAAAGATGAGGAGTTAGAAAATGAGGAGAGAATAGTGATCTATGGCTTTAACTTAGTGGTCGTGTCCTATAGTCAGCGTGTGCTCTGATACCATCTCTGTAGCGACCCGACCCGAATGGATCAAGTCTACTGTGCTCCGGTGTCATCCCTGGATCAGTAATGCTGACACCACACAGTACATCGAAGGATTTATAGCAGAGTGGCAATCACACACTTATTACAACGATGTCTCAAAAGAGAACTTATTACAATAATATGGCTTAAGGCCATCTAATATCGATAACAGCGAAAGACTTGGAAGGTAAATGGGTCCATCAACTCCAACGGCATCACTGAGTATAGAACCACGACCTAAAAGCACCTTAATCATCGTCTGAAAAGTCTGCAACATTAACGTTGCAGCCCGAAACGGGTCAGCACATGGAATATGCTGGCAAGGTAACACATAGAGAATGATGGAATGAAACAGCTATACTATATGCATATTTGGCTGGTGGAAAGCTCTATGGTTACTGTTTTGCGTAAAGCCAATTTTTCCCTACTGCAAAGGAATAAATTTATTTAACTATCATGGTGGTTGTTAAACATTGGGAATGGTTGACAGCATTCTCAATCCCAATTAAAAGTGAACAATTAAACCCAACAATATTAATTAGAAGTAACATGATGAGATTCACATGATATTCAAGTACTAGATACTCAAGATTGTCCATAACCGGGGACACGGCTAATCATGATTAGTTTGTTACACTCTGCAGAGGTTTGCGCACTTCTCCCCACAAGACTCGATCGCCTCCGTTGGATTTCTCGCACTACATGGTGTTTGAGAAACGGATGACCGAGACATAGTCTTTCAGAAGCGCTAGCACCTTACGATGGAGTAGACCGTACCACCTATATCCCCTACATCTGCTAGTCTACCCCTATAAGAGTTCGCACGACTTAGTCAACTATGCCAGAGCCCATATTGGCTTGTGGCTGCACACGTAAGTAGTTAGCATGAAAGATCTTATGATCCCTTTGAGCCTGGGTGGCGGTCCAAAAATAAAACAGGCAAGTCCTGATAAACATCAGGTGCCTCAATCTACCCAGATGTGTGTTTAAGTTGCCACCTTAGATAAACCATTAAAATTATCAATCTCACATCTGTCATGGATATCACTCACCCAATCCACGTCTACTAGCATAGCATGGCATAATAAGCAAACGTAGAAGTAACTCCCAAAGGTTTCATAATAAATAGGTAATAGGTACTACCTCATCTACTTCCCATCCCACAATTTAATTAGATCCTAATCATGCAATGTGTGAGGATGGATCTAATGCAATAAAACTGGGTTGTAGAAAAGGTATGATAAAGGTGTTACTTGCCTTGCTGATGATCCGCGAGTCCTGGGGATTCGAAGTAACAGGCGGCGCAATCCGGGTAACCTATCGCAGACAAACAACAAGCATACAATAAGTACTCATCTAATGCACAGGTAAAACTCGAACAAGAGATCGAACCAGATAGTTCAACTTAAGAACTCCGGTTGCAAAGAAAGATCGAACCGAACAAAACAACGGAAAACAAACGGCGGAAGAAAACAACTCGGTTCTAGCAAGTTGAAACTAGGTCAAATTTTACCATAGTAAAACTTAGTTAAAGTCGATTAGTCGGAACGGCGGTTTCGAAATGAAACTCTAGGCGCTTGAATCACCTGATTCCGATAAACGAGCGAGAAGATAGACTACAACGAAAATCGGATCTGAGATCGCGATCGCGGAATAAATCCGACGAGAAGAAAAAGAAGAACGGTTGAACGAACAGACGTTCGTTAACCTAGAAGAATCCGGTGATCATGTTCGTTAGGACGAACGGTCCAGCGAACGGTCGCTAGGCAACTAAATCGGAAAAGAAAACGAATCCGATCTAGGGTTTCGAGAAAAGAAAACTGAACGAAAAACCGATCTAGAAAACGATTCGGAAGAGAAGAAAAGAATCGGAACGATTAGAAGAAAACGATCCAATGAAAAGAAGAGATGCGGCGCAGGGCTACCTCCGGCGAGGTCTCCGGAGAGGGGCTCCGGCGGCGGGGGCGTGGGGCGGCAAGGTGCGGCGGCGGCGCGGGCACAGGGCGGCGGCGCGGCGTGGGCAAGGGCGTGGGGTGTGGCGCGGCTCTAGGCTTGGGGCTTTGGGCTTTGGTTTGATGATTTAGAGGGGGGGTGCTTGGGTATTTATATTGGGGAGGGGGAGGGTTTGCTTGGAGGAGGGATCAAGGAATAAGAGTAGGAATAGGAAAGATCTAGAAAAAAAATGGAGTAGGACAAAGTCCTACTAGTTCTCCAAAAGGCAGCGGCGGCGGCTCCTGGCCTGGGCGCTCACGCGGCGCGGCGCTGGCCTCCTGGCCGGCTGGCTGGGCCTTTGGCCCAGGGGCGCGTGGGATTTTTTTTAAACGGTTCTGCGCTCGGAAAAACACAAAAAAACAATTCTACCGGACTCCAAAACTCACAAAGTAAATTTTCCCCGACTCCTAAAAATGAGTCGAACAAAATGAACTTTTCTCCGGGCCTAAAATGCAATTTTTGAAAACACGCATTTTTCCCTATCCAAATAAAAAGGCAAATGAAACTCCAACAAATCCAATGATCCTCTTTTCGAAATTTGAGAAAGCTCAAATATGAAAATGACGAAATCTCCAACTCTCTCCGAGGGTCCTTGAGTTGCGTGAAATTTCTAGGATCGGCAAAATGCAAGAAAATATGATATGCATGATGATCTAATGTATAACATTCCAAATTGAAAATTTGGGATGTTATAGTGGAGTAATAGTAGTAGATGCAGAATCGTTTCGGTCTACTTGTCACGGACGTGATGCCTATATACATGATCATGCCTAGATATTCTCCTAACTTTGCTCAATTCTGGCAATTGCTCAACAGTAATTTTTTCACCCACCATAGAATACTTATGCTCTTGAGAGAAGCCACTAGTGAAACCTATGGCCCCGGGTCTATTCTCATTATATCAATCTCCGTCACTTTAATCTTGCTTTGATTTTTACTTTGCCTTTACTTTTCACTTTGCATCTTTATACCAAAAATACCAAAAATATTATATCTATCAGATCCCACTCTCGTAAGTGACCGTGAAGGGATTGACAACCCCTAATCGCGTTGGTTGCGAGTAGCTATCGTTTTGTGCAGGTACGAGGGACTTGAGCGTGGCCTCCTACTGGATTGATACCTTGGTTCTCAAAAACTGAGGGAAATACTTACGCTACTTTGCTGCAGCATCCCTTCCTCTTCGGGGAAAACCAACGCAAGCTCAAGAGGTAGCAGACTCCGTTTGATATTGATTTTTTGCGATGTAAAAAACATGGAAAAAAACAACAACTGGCACTTGGCACTATGTCAATAGGTTAGTACCAAAAAATGATATAAAATGACTATAAAATGATTATAAAACATCCAAGATTGATAATATAACAACATGGAACAATAAAAAATTATAGATACGTTGGAGACGTATCAGCATCACCAAGCTTAACTCCTACTCGTCCTCACGTTGGGAAGTGATAAAAACAGAATTTTTGATGTGGAATGTTGCCTAACATGTCATATCATATTATTTTCTTTATAGCATGGACATTGATACGTCTCCGACGTATCTATAATTTTTTATTGTTCCATGCTATTATATTATCTGTTTTGGATGTTTATGGGCTTTATTATACAATTTTATATTACTTTTGGGACTAACCTATTAACCGGAGGCCTAGCCCAAATTGTTGTTTTCTTGCCTATTTCAGTGTTTCGAAGAAAAGGAATATCAAACGGAGTCGAACCGGAATGAAACCTTTGGGAGAGTTATTTTTGGAACGGAAGCAACCCAGGAGACTTGGAGTAGACGTCAGGGAAGCTTCGAGGTGGCCATGAGGCAAGGAGGCGCGCCTGCCCCCCTGGGCGCGCCCCCACCCTCATGGCTCCCCTGACCGACTTCTTTCGCCTATATATGTCCATATACCCAAAAACATCGAGGAGCAGAATAGATCGGGAGTTCCGCCGCCAAAAGCCTCCGTAGCCACCGAAAAACAATCTAGACCCATTACGGCACCCTGTCGGAGGGGGGGAATCCCTCTCTGGTGGCCATCTTCATCATCCCGGCGCTCTCCATGATGAGGAGGGAGTAGTTCTCCCTCGGGGCTGAGGGTATGTGATATGTCTCCAACGTATCTATAATTTTTGATTGTTCCATGCTATTATATTATCTGTTTCGGATGTTTATGGGCTATATTAGACACTTTTATATTATTTTTTGGGACTAACCTATTAACCCAGAGCCCAGTGCCAGTTTCTGTTTTTTCCTTGTTTTAGAATATCGCAGAAAAGGAAAATCAAATGGAGTCCAATTGACCTGAAACTTCACGGAACTTATTTTTGGATCAGAAGAAGCCCAGAAGACTTGGAGTGCACTTCAGGGGATCAACGAGGAGGCCACTAGGCAGGGGGGGCACGCCCACCCCCCTGGGCACGCCCTCCACCCTCGTGGGCCCCTCGTGGCTCCCCTTACGCACTACTTCCTCCTATATATCTCCATATACCCTAAAACGATCGGGGAGCACAATAGATCGGGAGTTCCGCCGCTAGAAGCCTCTGTGGCCACCGAAAACCAATCTAGACCCCTTCTGGCACCCTGCTGGAGGGGGGAATCCCTCTCCGTTGTCCATCCTCATCATCCCATTGCTCTCCATGACGAGGAGGGGGTAGTTCCCCCTCGGGGCTGAGGGAATGTACCAGTAGCTATGTGTTTGATCTCTCTCTCTCTCTCATGTTCTTGAGGTGGTACGATCTTGATGTATCGCGAGCTTTGCTATTATAGTTGGATCTTATGATGTTTTCTCCCCCTCTACTCTCTTGTAATGGATTGAGTTTCCCCTTTGAAGTTATCTTATCGGATTGAATCTTTAAAGATTTGAGAACACTTGATGTATGTCTTGCCATGCGTATCTGTGGTGACAATGGGATATCACGTGATTCACTTGATGTATGTTTTGGTGATCAACTTGCGGGTTCCATGACCTTGGGAATCTATGCATAGGAGTTGGCACACGTTTTCGTCTTGACTCTCCGGTAGAAACTTTGGGGCACTCTTTGAGGTTCTGTTGTGTTGGTTGAATAGATGAATATGAGATTGTGTGATGCATATCGTATAATCATACCCACGGATACTTGAGGTGACATTGGAGTATCTAGGTGACATTAGGGTTTTGGTTGATTTGTGTCTTAAGGTGTTATTCTAGTACGAACTCTAGGGTTGTTTGTGACGCTTATAGGAATATCCCAACGGATTGATTGGAAAGAATAACTTTGAGGTGGTTTCATAGCCTACCATAATCTCTTCGTTTGTTCTCCGCTATTAGTGACTTTGAAGTGACTCTTTGTTGCATGTTGAGGGATAGTTTTGTGAACCAATTATGTCATTATTGTTGAGAGAACTTGCACTAGTGAAAGTATGAACCCTAAGCCTTGTTTCAACGCATTGCAATACCATTTGTGCTCACTTTTATCATTACTTACCTTGCTGTTTTTATATATTCAGATTACAAATACCTTTACCTACTATCTATATACCACTTGTATCACCATCTCTTCGCCGAACTAGTGCACCTATACAATTTGCCATTGTATTGGGTGTGTTGGGGACACAAGATACTCTTTGTTATTTGGTTGCAGGGTTGCTTGAGAGAGACCATCTTCATCCTACGCCTCCTACGATTGATAAACCTTAGGTCATCCACTTGAGGGAAATTTGCTACTATCCTACAAACCTCCTTCTTGGAGGCCCAACAACGTCTACAAGAAGAAGGTTGTGTAGTAGACATCAGTACGTACCAGTAGCTATGTGTTTGATCTCTCTCTCTCTCTCTCTCGTGTTCTTGAGGTGGAACGATCTTGATGTATCGCGAGCTTTGCTATTATAGTTGGATAGTATGATGTTTCTCCCCATCTACTCTCTTGTGATGAATTGAGTTTTCCCTTTGAAGTTATCTTATCGGATTGAGTCTTTAAGGATTTGAGAACACTTGATGTATGTCTGGCATGTGCTTATCTGTGGTGACAATGGGATATCATGTGATCCACTTGATGTATGTTTTGGTGATCAACTTGCGAGTTCCGTGACCTCATGAACTTATGCATAGGGGTTGGCACACGTTTTCGTCTTGACTCTCTGGTAGAAACTTTGGGGCACTCTTTGAAGTTCTTTGTGTTGGTTGAATAGATGAATCTGAGATAGTGTGATGCATATCGTATAATCATACCCACGGATAGTTGAGGTGACATTGGAGTATCTAGGTGACATTAGGGTTTTGGTTGATATGTGTCTTAAGGTGTTATTCTAGTATGAACTCTTGAATAGATCGATCCGAAAGAATAACTTTGAGGTGGTTTCGTACCCTACAATAATCTCTTCGTTTGTTCTCTGCTATTAGTGAATTTGGAGTGACTCTTTGTTGCATGTTGAGGGATAGTTATATGATCCAATTATGTTATTATTGTTGAGAGAATTTGCACTAGTGAAAGTATGAACCCTAGGCCTTGTTTCCTAGAATTGCAATACCGTTTACGCTTACTTTTATCATTAGTTACCTTGCTGTTTTATATTTTAAGATTACAAAAACCTTTATCTACCATCCATATTGCACTTGTATCACCATATCTTCGCTGAACTAGTGCACCTATACAATTTACCATTGTATCGGGTGTGTTGGGGGCACAAGAGACTCTTTGTTATTTGGTTGTATGGTTGTTTGAGAGAGACCATCTTCATCCTACGCCTCCCACGGATTGATAAACCTTAGGTCATCCACTTGAGGGAAATTTTCTACTGTCCTACAAACCTCTATACTTGGAGGCCCAACAGCGTCTACAAGAAGAAGGTTGTGTAGTAGACATCAAGCTCTTTTCTGGCGCCGTTGTCGGGGAGGTGAGTGTTTGAAGGTATATCTTTAGATCTTGCAATTGAATCTTTTAGTTTCTTGTTTTACCACTAGTCTAGTTTATAAAAGAAAATTACAAAAAAATTGAATTGAGTTTGCCTCATAAACTTCATCTTTTTAATATTTTTCGTGAGAATGATGGAAAGGAAAATTGTGCTCAAGTGCTAGAAGGGGAAGTCTATAAAATGTTTGGCACTAAATCTTTGAATGATGAGCATTATTGCAATGTTATTAGTATGAACTCCTTGAATATCCATAGTACTAATGATGATTGCACTAGTCATAATGAAAATGTCTCTTATAAGCATGTCAATTTTTGTGGAGTGCATAGAGTTTGCAAGTACACACCAAATAGGGAAGATAGATTTTGCAAGAGGCATAAGTATTTGGAAACTAAATGGTTGAAAGAAAGGCTAGATGTTTGTGCTGAAAATTTAAAATTTCTTCACCATACTTGTGAACTTTGCAATGAACATGGTCATTTAAATCTCCAATGCAAATTGTTTCATGATCGTATTGTGTCCAAAAATTGTGATGATTTGGTTTCCCTTGCACATCATAATGAACTTAGTTTGCTTTTGGGTTTTGAAGAAATGAAATGTATAACTAAGCATATTCCAGAATATAACCTTGAGAAATTCCTCGATATTGATCTAGAAGAAATTCTTATGTATTGTGCGGTGAATTGCATTGAAAATCCTTATATTGCCAATTACATAAAGAAAAGAAAACAAATAGAGGATGAAGAGAATACTAATGAAAGGGGAAGAGGCTTCCCAATATCCTCCTATTATTTCTTATGATGAATCAGGCAATGAGGAGGAGCCTTCTATTCAATCAATCTCATCAATAAGGAGCTCCGAAAAGAGGATTGTACCCACACATGATGTGAAGAAGAAAAAGAAAAGACAGAGAAGCAAAGGTAGAAAGGTATCCCTCCCAAATGATGTTGCTCCTATTGCTCATTGCGATGATGATAATTGTTATACTATTGGTGCTATCCATACTATTAATGATGAGAGTGATTATGCTTATGATATGAAAAGGCCCAAGCTTGGGGGTGCTATCTTTGATGAGAATGACATGTTTGAGAATATATTTTCTGCAATTAATGTTTGTCCCAAGCTTGGGGATGCTATGTTTAATGAAGATGATATTTCTAGTCTCCCAAGTTTTGATATGCAAATTTGTTATGACGATAGCATGCCTCCTACTTATGATGGTTATATTGATGAAAGTGGGTTTGGAAGAGAGTCAACTTTAGGAAGTAATGATCCCACTATTTTGGAGGATGTTGAATCTTATTGTGATAAATATGAAAGTGGATTTGGAGAGGTCATGACTTTATTTAGTGATAATTCCACTATCTTGGAAGAGGTTTCAATCGATTATGATGAGAACAAAGTTGCTACCTATGATGATTATTGTGATGACACGTATGCTATAAAAAGTAGTGATGATTATATTAAAACTTTTCATGATTATTATTACCCTTTTCCTTAATATTACTCTTTTAATGTGGAAACAATTTGTAGTATTCGAGTTTCTTATGATACTCCCACTATTCCGAATGAGAAGAATTTTGCCTATGTGGAAAGAAGTAAATTTTCTATGCTTGGAGATCATGAAAAGAATGCCTTATGTGATGGTTATATTGTTTAATTATTCATGATGCTACTGAAATTTATTATGAGGGAGGAATATATGCTTGTAGGAGTTGCAATAATATCAAGTTTCCTCTCTATCTGCTTAAAGTTTTGAAGTTTTGCTTGCTTTACCTTCCTATGCAAGTTGATTCTTGTTCCCATAAATTGTTTGCTCACAAAATCCCTATGCATAGTAAGTGGGTTAGGCTTAAATTTTCTTGTTATATTCTTCATGATGCTCTCTTTATATTTCAATACTTATCTTTTATGTGAGCATCATTGAAATCATCATGCCTAGCTAGGGGCGTTAAACTATAGCGCTTGTTGGGAGGCAACCCAATTTTATTTTTGTTCCTTGCTTTTTGTTTCTGTTTAGTAATAAATAATTCATATATTCTATGTTTAGATGTGGTTTTATGCTTTTAATTAGTGTTTGTGCCAAGTAGAACCTTTGGGAAGACTTGGGGAAAGTCTTTGCGATCATGCTGTAAAAAACAGAAACTTTAGCGCTCACGAGTTTTCCTGCCATTTTTTATTGGAGAGTGATATTTAGTTAATTGTTTTTGCAGATGATTAATAGATAAATGCCTCATTTCCAACTATTTATTTTAGAATTTTGGGAGTTCGAGAAGTATACATTTGATCCAGATTACTACAGACTATTCTGTTTTTGACAGATTCTGTTTTCTATGTGTTGTTTG
The DNA here is from genome assembly GCA_034509565.1 of Triticum monococcum. NCBI lineage: Eukaryota > Viridiplantae > Streptophyta > Magnoliopsida > Poales > Poaceae > Triticum > Triticum monococcum. The sequence goes on along the minus strand of CM067845.1, from coordinate 353,694,832 downwards.
CTTATTTTGATGAATCTATGAGTACTATCGGAGGGTATGAACCATAGATGAGTTGGAATACAGTATACATTGCACCAATATGAATTTAGAATGAGTTCACAACAGTACCTAAGTGGTGATTTATTTTATTATACTAACGGAGCTTACGTGTTTTCTGTTAAGTTTTGTGTTGTGAAGTTTTCAAGTTTTGGGTAACGATTCGATGGACTATGGAATAAGGAGTGGAAAGAGCATAAGCTTGGGGATTCCCAATGCACCCCAAGGTAATATTCAAGGACAACCAAGAGCCTAAGCTTAGGAATGCCCCGGAAGGCATCCTGAGGGAGTCCTGGATTAGGGGGTGTCCGGATAGCCGGACTATACCTTCGGCCGGACTCCTGGACTATGAAGATACAAGATTGAAGACTTCGTCCCGTGTCCGGAAGGGACTTTTCTTGGCGTGGAAGGCAAGCTTGGCGATACGGATATGTAGATCTCCTACCATTGTAACCAACTCTGTGTAACCCTAGCCCTCTCTGGTGTCTATATAAACCGGAGGGTTTTAGTCCGTAGGACGAACAACAATCATTCCATAGGCTAGCTTCTAGGGTTTAGCCCCCTGATCTCGTGGTAGATCTACTCTTGTACTACCCATACCATCAATATTAATCAAGGAGGACGTAGGGTTTTACCTCCATCAAGAGGGCCCGAACCTGGGTAAAACATTGTGTCCCCTGCCTCCTGTTACCATCCGCCTAGACGCACAGTTTGGGGCCCCCTACCCGAGATCCGCCGCTTTTGACACCGACATTGGTACTTTCATTGAGAGTTCCTCTGTGTCATCACTTTTAGGCCCGATGGCTCCTCCGATCATCAACAATGATGCGATCCAGGGTGAGACTTTTCTCCCCGGACAGATCTTCGTATTTGGCGGCTTTGCTCTGCGGGTCAATTCGCTTGGCCATCTGGAGCAGATCGAAAACTATGCCCCTGGCCGTCACGTCAGATTTGGAAGTTTAAACTACACAGTGGACCTCCGCGGAGACTTGATGTTCGATGGATTCGAGTCGCAGCCGAGTGCGCCGCACTGTCACGATGGGCATGATCTAGCTCTGCCGCCGAACAACGCCCTGGAGGCCGCACCCGCATCAGCTCCGACCCTTAATTCGGAGCCAACTGCGCCAATCGAGGATGGGTGATTGGACACCACCTCGGGGGCTGCAATCTCTACGGCAATCGAGCCGAACACCAGCCCTATTCTCTGCTAAGCCCGTGACTCCAAGGAGCCGGACTCCTCTCCAGACTCCGAGCCCTCCGCGCCCCTAACGATCGAACCCGATTGGACACCGATCATGGAGTTCACCGCCGCAGACATCTTTCAGCACTCGCCCTTCGGCGATATTCTGAATTCACTAAAGTCTCTCTTTATCAGGAGAGCCCTGGCCGGACTATGGTCAACAAGGTTGGGATGCGGATGACGAAGAAATTCAAGGCCCACCCACCACCCACTTCGTAGCCACTGTTGATAATATAAACGACGTGCTCGACTTAGACTCCGGAGACATCGACGGTATGGACGACGATGTGGGAGATGAACATGAACCAACGCCTATAAGGCACTGGACAGCCACCTCATCTCATGATGTATACATGGTGGACACACCCAAAGGAAGCGACGACGAGGAACACAGGGATGCAACGAGGGATCGTTCACTCGAAAAGCAATCAAAGTGGCGACGTAAGCGCCGCTCCAAGCCCCGACTCGACAGAGACAGCAGCCGTACAGACCCAGCCATAGAGCAGGACGAGCCGGCGGACGACGAACATGCCTTCGAGCAACCGTCCGAATAGGGCAACTTGGATAAACAAACCGAACACCCCATCCCCGGCGAAAACAACAGTCCGGACGACCTTACGCCGGATAGGCTCATGGAGCAGAAGAACCTCCACGAAGGGCTCGTCTCTACTGCGCGTAGCCTGAAAAAGCAAAGGCGGAAGCTCAAAACTGCGGAAGATGCACTCAGAATCAGATGGAACAAAGTATGCAACACTGCAGACAAATATGGCGGTAGTCGCTGCACAAAAAGCTATCCAAAGCGTAAGCTACTGCTTGAATTTGATGAGGAGGCCTTAGAGCCCCTGCAGTCAAAAAATAGGAAAGCCACCCGGTCGGATAGACGACCGCATGGCCAGCATGGAGCGGCAAGCGGCGACGCACACAAGCCGGCACGTGATCCACCAAAGGATCCGCATCAAAAAGATGGCCCAGCCAGATCTATCTACGGGCCAAGAAAGCAAGCTCTAGTAAGCAATGCAACACAACAAATATCCGAACATCACGGCACACCCAAATACAAGGGTGCCGCACACCCCCTATGTTTCACCAATGAGGTGCTGGACCATGAATTTCCAGCGGGATTCAAGCCCGTAAACATATAGGCGTACGACAGATCAACAGACCCTGGGGTCTGGATCCAGGATTATATCCTCCACATACACATGGCGAGAGGAGATGACCTCCACGCCATAAAATACTTACCCCTCAAGCTTAAAGGGCCAGCCCGGCATTGGCTCAAAAGCCTTCCCGAAAACACCATACCATTGGAAGTTGGGAAGAGCTTGAGGATGCTTTCCGGGAAAATTTTCAAGGGACCTATGTCCGCCCTCCGGATGCAGACGATCTCAGTCACATAACTCAACAGCCCGGAGAGTCAGCCCGGAAATTCTGGAACAAATTTCTTACTAAAAAGAATCAGATAGTCGACTGTCCGGATGCCGAAGCCCTAGCAGCTTTTAAGCATAACGTTCGAGATGAATGGCTCACCAGACACCTCGGCCAAGAAAAGCCAAGAACAATGGCCTCATTAACAAGCCTCATGACCCTCTTTTGCGCAGGAGAGGACAGCTGGTTGGCAAGATGTAGCACCAGCGACCCAAGTACATCCGAAGTTAGGGATGGAAACGGAAAACCCCGACGCAACAAGGACCAGCGCCGGAATAAGAGAAACAACCCAAAGAGCACGGCGGTCAACGCCGGATTCAAAAGCTCGCGGCAGAATCAGAGAAAGCCGCCCCTCAAGGATAACAGGGACGAGCTATCCAACTTAAACAAAATCTTGGACAAGATATGTCAAATACACAGCACTCCTACGAAGCCTGCGAACCATACCCACAGAGATTGTTGGGTTTTCAAGCAATCCGGCAAACTCAACGCCGAACACAAGGGGCTCGACACACCAAGTGAGGACGACGACGAACCCCACAAGCAGAGCACCAGGAAACAAAAGGATTTTCCACAAGAAGTCAAAACAGTAAACTTACTTCACGTGACGAATAGAATGGCGCCAACAGAGATACGCGCCATACGGCCTATCCCAAAGGAGTCTCGCCAATGGTTGTTAAAATCGATCACCTTTGACCATCAGGATTACTCTAGAAGTATCCGGAACGCAGGCTGGACTGCCTTGGTATTAGATCCAATAATCGGCGGACTCCACTTTACAAATGTCCTGATGGACGGCGGCAGTTGTCTAAACCTATTATACCAAGACACAATCCGCAACATGGGGATAGACCCATCAAAAATTCGCCATAGCAAAACCTCCTTTCAAGGGGTAACTCTAGGCCCGGATGCCCGTTGCATGGGTTCTCTCCGGCTAGAAGTTATGTTCGGCTCCCCCGATAACTTCCGTCACGAACAGCTAACTTTCCACATCGCCCCATTCTCAAGTAGCTATCAAGCACTGCTGGGACGCGAAGCTTTCGCCCGCTTTAACACAATACCGCATTATGCATCTCTCACGCTTAAGATGCCCGGTCCACGAGGCAACATCTCATTAAAGGGAAAACATTGAGTGTTCCCCCGCGCGGAAGACAGTGTGTCTGCCTTGACAGCCCCACAATAAAGCGGCTTCACCAGCCAAAGCACCTAAATAGGTCGTCAAGACCACGGACACGGCTAGACGAGTCCCGCATAAACATACAATTGATAAAGGCTTAATAGCCGCATACCCCTCTACTAGGGGCTCCGCGCATATAAAACAAGAGACAATAAAGCTCAATTTTACCCATTTTGATTTATACTTCATTTATTTAGTATAACTCATGTTCGGCACGATCTTTCCTAAACTAAGTTCCTCTCTTTTACAGATGAACACCGTGCTACGCCCGTCCAGGATACGGCACAACGGAGACACAGGCGCAGACATGCAGCAGGGACCTGTTCCAAGGATTCTTTTCAGATTAAGACCCTACGTAAACCTTTTTTACTGTCTCTTGTTGATACACATCCCCTGGTTTCTTGGTATAACCAAGGAGGAGGCTGGCGTTTTGGCATGTGGCCACGTCAGAGTTTTGCGCGTACCTGGACACTAGGGGCTTATTACTAAGGGCGTTATCCCGCCCGCCCTCATAAAGACCGAATACCTTAGGGAGTGTTCGGCGTCGCGAGTTTGGCCTTATATGCATCAGCTCCGAATCATGTCTTTGGTCAAATGTTGGGTTTGCCCGGCTCCTGTGTTTTGCTACCTTACGTTCCGCTCTATCAGCTAAGGCGGCACCAGGAGAACTACTGCGATTGTGCCCCGGTTCGGCCAGGCGAGCACCTTAGTAGAGAAAGCCGAAAACTGACTATCATGATATAGCGTGAGACTGGTCAACCACTCGATGACTTACCAGAATCTTTAGGATTCCTCCGCATTAACGAAGGGCCGCTTCCAGGCCAGACACATACGCGCCCCGAGTTCGGGCGAGCGCAGGCGCCACCAGGGGCTATATAAGTAGCCTCACTGTCAAACTCCTATGGCTAAGTGAAAGTGATAAAGCATCATAGTCCGATTGCCTAGTTCACTGCGCTATCACCTCCTTTGTAGGACCAAGACGTTGGATCAAGTGTGAAAATGCGCCTTCTGCGAACACCCCCGCATTATGTGCGTGAGGGCTGAAGCCGACGACTGCCATCTTTCAGATTATATATACATATATGTTAAACGGCTGCACAGGAGGTATTATAATACTTGCAGGCACAAGTATAAAAAGCTTCTACAATTTATCAAAATATTGTTTTACAATAATATATGCTATTTGAATATAGTATCCTTCGAGCACTGCGTCTCTATTAAACGAGCGCCTTGCAGAACTTCCTGAAAATAGTGCTTGGCAGGTACTCGGCTTCCATCCGAGTCTGGGGATGCAACAGCGGTGGCCTCCATTTCCGCCCAGTATGTCTTCACACGGGCAAGAGCCATCCGCGCACCCTCTATGCACGCTGACCTCTTCATCGCATTGATATGCGGCGATGCACCAAGGAACTGCTGCACTAAGTTGAAATAACTTTTCGGCTCCGGCGTCTCTGGCCACAGATGACTCATGACATACTTCATGGCGAGTCTGGACAACCTATTTAGCTCGGCCCATTCGACCAAACGATCGGCTAATGACAGTGGACGCTCCGGATTGTGGAACTGCGACCAAAAGAGCTTTTCCACTTCGCGATCTTCTTGATCTCGGAAGTGTTCGGCCGCATCTGTGGCACTCGCTGCCAAATCCAGATAGGTGTCCGCCGTACTCCACATCCGGTCTAACGGAGCATGTTTAGGATCACAGAACTTCCTCCGCAGCATAAAGGGCTTTCCAGCCGCGATCTCTCCGGCCTGACGCAGTTCCTCCTTCATAGCTCTCATCGCAGAGCGAGCATCCTTGGCATCGGAAACGGCCTTCTCCAGGTCCGTCTATTCCGCCCGATCTTCTTTTTCAAGAAGCTTGCAACGGTCAGCAGCGTTCTTCAGCTTCACGGCCATCTCGGCCATTTCTTTCTTGCTTCGGCAGTGAGCAGCATGTTCGGCTTTCAGCTCTTCAATTGCCTTTCCGGCAGCCGCATCACTTTTCCTAGCTTGCTCCTTGGCTCGGGCAAGTTCCACCCGAAGATTCTCCATGGCAGCAGCACCATCTGCATTAAGCGCACACATTGTAAGATACTAGCATAAAGCTCCTCTTACCAGGTGCCGCCGGAGGAATTACATACCTTGTGCCTCGTCAAGCCGCTTGTTGACAAGCGCGATGTCGGCATCTTCCACGTCAAGTTGCCGCTTTAGCTCGGCAAATTCGTCAGTCCGGCTTGCCACCGAACACTTCGCCACCTACGTATGAAGGCGGCATATTAGACCTGGGATTATGATCCTCTGCGCGCCGTCACTTTTGACAACGCACAGAGTCTCAGGGGCTACTATGTACACAGGGCGCATCTTATTTATGCGCAACTGTCCAAAAAGGGTACATTATTTCGCGTACCTCAAAACCTGTCAGCAAACTCCTGACGGCCCCGTGCAATCCGCTCTCCGTGGATAAAATCCTCTCAATCACCGTACCCATCAATGCACAACGCTCCTTTGAGATAGATGCTCGCCCTAGCAGATCCTTCAGCTCCTCCGACCGCGCACCAGACGGCGTCGGAATCGTCCGATGGCCCTTTTCAAAGGCTGGACGCGGAGGGCTTTGGGGGGCCATATGACTACCTTCCGGCCCTACCGGATTCGGAGAAACCCTCCATGATGATACCTCAGGGTCGCCCATCTCGCAAGGCGATGCGGCAGGGGGAGGCGTTCCGCTCCCCATCATCTCCGAAAGAAGATCCCCCAAAGATGAGCTCTGCTGAGAAGGGCTAAGGTCCGAGCTACAAGGCAAATTTTCAATTACTTTTCTCAGATATAAAGCAAGGATTTCTGTCATTTCTTAAAAAGAAAACTCCTCTCTACTTATGGCTCGGTGGAGGGCTGATCCCCTTGAGGGCATAATTCGGCCGAAGTATCCCCCAGCACAGGACCCTCTGGCGAAGATTTCTTCCCCCGCTTTGAGGCCATGGTCTCTGGGTCTTCAGAGGCGGTCCTCTTCTTCCCCCGAGGAGAGGAATTTTCGATTCCTCCCTTCTGGACAACCTCCTTCGAGGAGGCTATAGCTTCCTTGTCCCCTCCCTCGCTTTCCTTTGAAGGCACAACCTCCAACATCCTGACTAGCACGGAACCCGGCTTGGTCTCAGGGAGGGGGGGCGGACACCTGATTAGCTTTGCTTTCGCTATCCACTCCTGTTTAAAGGACAGCTCTTTTAGGGGCAATTTTATGATAAATCTACGGATAGCGAGTCCGGGCACAAGGCTACTTACTTGAGTATCCGGACGATTGCAGCTCAGACCTGCGTCCTCCGTAGAATCCGGACACACTACTTGTGGTCCGAAGAACAATTTGTACATCTCCACGGGCGTCATACCAAGAAAATGTTGGAGAACTCGTGGTCCCTCCGGGTTGAACTCCCACAGGCGGAGGGGGCGACGTTTGCAGGGCAGAACTCGGTAAATTAACATAACCTGCGTCACCACGACCAGACTGATGTCTCTTTCTAGGAGATCTCGGATGTGGCCCTGCAACAGGGGCATGTCCTTTGCCGACCCCTAGTCCAGCCCCTTATTGACACATGACGCCAGTCGTGGCAGGGGACCCGAGCGGAAAGCAGGCAGCGCCACCCACTTGGTGCTCCTGGGAGCTGTGATATAAAACCACTCTCGTTGCCATAAGCTGGACTCCCCTTGAAAAGAGCCCTCGGGCCATGGAGCACCAGCATTCTTGCTTATAAAAGCACCTCCGCACTCTGCGTGCCATCCCTCGATCATCTTCGGCTCTACTTTGAAGGTCTTGAGCCATAGTCCGAAGTGAGGAGTAATACGGAGGAAGGCTTCACACACGATGATGAATGAGGAAATATGGAGGATGGACTCCGGAGCTAAGTCGTGAAATTCCAGCCCATAATAAAACATGAGCCCCCTCATGAAGGGATCCGTCGAGAAGCCTAGCCCCCGAAGGAAGTGAGACATGAACACCACACTCTCACCAGGCTTGGTAGTGGGAATGACCTGCCCTTGAGCACGCAGCCTATGCGATATTTCGTCGGTCTAGAACCTGGCCTCTCTCAACTTCAGCACGTCCTCCTCCGTCATCCATCGGCCTCGAAGGTCGGAACCAGACATTGTCGAAGGTCCGAAGTGCCTAAAATCTGGAGCCTTGGGTGTTGGAACTCAAGGCGAAGGGCGAACTCGTTTGAGATTGAAAGAAAGGAGTAAGGCCTTGGTCTCTTTATAAGAGGTTGAATACCAAGGGCCCTCCCCGTGACCGTTTGGGACTCGCCTTTGATCGAGAAAACATACCAATGGGTACGGTTGGGTTACCCACGCCCATATTGATGAGAATCTCGGAATAAGGGGACACGATCTCTGCTTTGACAAGACATGCCAAGGGAACCGCCTCGCTAAACGCGCTGAGGTGGGACAGTAAAACGATTCGAATATAGACTTGGCCGTGGTGTGATGTCATGCAACGGAATACGTCAGCCGATTAGATTTGTGTAAATATTATTCTCTCTATGGAAATATGTGGAAACTTATTTTGCAAAGACGGACACTACCTTTGTGTTCAAAATCTTCTATGAAGTACTTGGAGGAGGAACCTGCCTTGCAATGCCGAAGACAATCTGCGCGCCGGACTCGTCGTCATTGAAGCCTGGTTCAGGGGCTACTGAGGGATTCCTGGATTAGGGGGTGTCCGGATAGCCGGGCTATACCTTCAGCCGGACTCCTGGACTATGAAGATACAAGATTGAAGACTTCGTCCCGTGTCCGGAAGGGACTTTTCTTGGCGTGGAAGGCAAGCTTGGCGATACGGATATGTAGATCTCCTACCATTGTAACCGACTCTGTGTAACCCTAGCCCTCTCCGGTGTCTATATAAACCGGAGGGTTTTAGTCCGTAGGACAAAGAATAATCATACCATAGGCTAGCTTCTAGGGTTTAGCCTCCCTGATCTCGTGGTAGATCTACTCTTGTACTACCAATACCATCAATATTAATCAAGCAGGACGTAGGGTTTTACCTCCATCAAGAGGGCCCGAACCTGGGTAAAACATTGTGTCCCCTGCCTCTTGTTACCATCTGCCTAGACGCACAGTTCGGGACCCCCTACCCGAGATCAGTCAGCGTTCTGGGAACGGGGGTCCCCAGACTTGCCTGCTTGTGGCCCGCGGCGTGGCTCAATGGGGGCCCAGCGCGGCCCATCTGCATCAACACAGGACTCAAGACCCTCGCGAGGGGCCAAGCCTCGCGGGGCGGACGACACGGCGCATCCTCAGGCACAGCCTCATCAGGCTGGCTCGTGAGGAGGCGGAGAGATCAAGGCGGGGTACCTCGCGAGGTGCCCATGATGCAAGCCATGACGATCGAGGGTGCCAGGCGGGCGCCAGTGCGCGCAACGTCCTTCTTTCCTCTTTGGTGCAAAGGGGGCAAGCGCAGCCACGGAGTACCGAGGCATCAGGCAAAGATTGCCATTTCGGTGCAACGAGACCAAGACCAGGAGGACTACGAGATGGAGGTCACCATGGAGCCTAGCACGGCGTCACCACAGAGCCTTTGGCAGGCGAAGACCAACTTTGGTCAGGATAAGTGTACTAGATGTTCCCCTTCGAATTGGCCAATTGTTGGCGCCCTTCCCGCTCAATATTTAGGAAGAGGCCCAGGGCCTTTGCCTATAAATAGGACCAACCACCCGCATAGCAAGGGGGGGGGGGGTTCGTTCATTCGGTTGGCAAGCAGAGAGAGTAAGTGAGAGAGAGAGAAGGGTGACTGAACTCCTCCTAGCAGTTCATCGCCCCAGCCAAGAACAGACCCTCGTGAGGCTGTTCTTCCTTGTACTATTCATCATCACCAGCCCCAGGGGGCAATCCACCCACCACACACTTCAGTAGGGTATTACACCACAACGGTGGCCTGAACCAGTATAAATCTTGCGTCCCTTGAGCAGCTCTTTCAGTAGTTTAGATCTTTGCGAGACGGGGAGGTAGGGGGCGTGATCTCCGCGCGCACCCCAGTGTTCGAACCTTAAGGGTCTGCCGGAACCCGTGATCCGACATTTGGCGTGCCAGGTAGGGGTGCGCCGGAATCTGTCTCCCACCACTCCGCTCTCCTCTGACTGTCGCATCCATGTCCGACGCTTGTCGGGCCCGCGCCGAGCGCCGGGCCGCCATTGCTTCCCGTGTCGCCCAGACGGCGCCCGTCGGCGGACGCCCTCATCGTTCCCCGTCGCCCGCCATCAACGCCGCCACCGGCCCGGTGAGGGGCGAGCAGCAAGCGTCGTCTCAGCATCCATCCGTGCGGCAAGACGGCCGCACCGCTACTCCATCGCTCACCCTAGCCGGCTCTTCGTCCCGCGCGCTCCGCGCACCCTTGGAGGCTCGAGCTGCGCTCATCGTGGAAAACGAACTCCTGCGCTACCGCCCCATCGACGACGTCTATGAGGAGTGGCTCGACCGCGTCACCGAGCTCGTTCGTGTCGCAGGGGGCTCTCCTGCACCGTCCGCTCCGCTGCGCCGCACCCCTCCCCGCGTGGGCAATGAAGCTCCGGGGGCGTACCAGCCGCCTCCTCTCCAAGAAGACGCCATGGCTCCAAGGCGCGTGGCCCCTGTGCGGAACCTGCTCCGCCAGGTGCCAGCACAGCAAGAACGGAGCTGCCAAGAAGTCCCTCGCCCGCAAGGAGCTGCCCGGGCGCTCCCTGCTCCGGCACGCCGCGACCCTGCTCCAGCTCCGGCACGCCAAGACCCCGCTCTACTCCTAGCTGCAATGCGTGGGGACCCTCAAGGCCAAGCTCTCCCTCAATCGAAGCCTCCCGTAGCCACCGCAGGCTGCCGCGCCTACACCACTGAGCTGCGCAGCGTCGCGTGGCCCCGAAAGTTCAAGCCAGACCTGCCTCCTCGTTACGACGGCACAACTGATCCCGCAGAGTTCCTCCAGCTCTATGAGCTGGGCATCGAGGCTGCCAGCGGGGATGAAAAGGTCATGGCGAACTGGTTCCCCATGGCGCTCAAGGAAGGAGCTCGCACCTGGCTCCTGAATCTGGCTCCAGGTACGATCTCTTCCTGGGACCAGATGCGCACCCGCTTCATCGCCAACTTCCAAGGTACTTGCGACCGACCACCCGCCGTGAGCGACATGCGCCGCATCAAGCAACAACCTGGGGAGACCCTGCAAAAGTACATCCAGCGCTTCAACAGTGCGCGCCTCAAGATCCCCAAGGTGTCCGAGGAAGCCATCATCTCGGCCTTCTCTGATGGCGTGCGCGACGTCAAGATGAAGGAGGAGCTGGCGATGCATGAAGACCTCTGCACCTCCCTAGAGCTGTTCAACTTGGCGAACAAGTGCGCCAGGGCTGAGGAGGGACGTCTCTCCCTCCTCGAGCTGCCTGCCGCGGACCCAGAAGAGAAGAAGCCCAAGGCCAAGGACGTGAAGCGCAAGGGGGCTGCCATACTCGCAGCAGAACCAGACACCAAGTGGGGCAAGGATCTGCCCGAATCCTCCAGGGGCAGCCGGTACTATGTGTACCATGACCTCCACACCCACAACACCAACGAATGTCGAGAGCTCCGCGCCGTGCGAGAAAGAAGGATCGGCCGATGCCCTGACCATGCTGACCGGGGCTACGGCCGAGGAGGAGGAAGAAACCCAGGACGCTGGGAAGATCGCGGCCCGCGCCAGGGGTGGTGCGACCAACCTCGCTAGGACCATTGGCGGGACCTGCCTCACGAGGGGGACTGGAGGGATCAGCCTCATGAGGATCGCCCTCATGGCAACGCAGGCCTACCTCCGCTGCCGCCTCAGCCAAGGAGGAACAAAGACCGCCATCAAGACGAGGGGGCTGGGGGCTTCCAAGAGCCGCGCGCAATCGCCTGCATCCTGGGCGGAGCTCAAGCCCCAGCCTCTCAACGTATCTTCAAGCAGTTTGCCCGCGAAGTGAATGTAGTTCTCCCCAAGCTCGAAGCAACGCGCCCCCTTAGGTGGTCGGCGTGCGCCATCACGTTCAGCTCAGCAGACCAGCTCAAGTTCGCGGTCACGGCCGGAGTCCTCCCGATGTTTGCTCCCCAGTCATCAGCAACGTGCTGGTCACCAGGACCCTCATCGACGGAGGGGCAGGGCTCAACGTCCTGTCCATGGAAACATTCAACAATCTCCAAGTGCCCTATGACCAGCTTCAGCCAACCAAGCCTTTCTCCGGAGTCACCGAGGGTTCCACAGTCCTGATCGGGCAGGTCCGCCTCCCTGTCACCTTCGGGGCCCGCAGCAACTACTGCACCGAGCTCATCGACTTCGATGTCGCCCACATCCGCCTGCCGTACAACGCCATCCTCGGATACCCAGCGCTGGCCAAGTTCATGGCCGTGACTCACCACGGCTACAACATCCTCAAGATGCCAGGAAGTGGCGGCGTCATCACAGTGCCCTGTGAAGAGAAGGATGCAGTGTGTTCCCTGGAGCGAGCCTTTCAGGCCGCGTCGCTAGAAGACCCAGATCGCGGAAGCAGGAGGCTTCCTGAGACCACCCCCAAGAAGAAGAAGACGTCGTCAGGCTCAGCCCCTCTGGAGGCAGGCCCCTCAGGGCCCGTGTCTGCCCAGGGGGACCCCCCTTCCATCGCATAGGAAAGCGCGCCCAGCGCCCTCCTCAGGCAGGGCTCGGGGGCTCTCACCTGGAGGGCCACCGACCTAGCCAGGGTCACGAGGGAGGCGCTTGGGCACCATGTGGAGGCGTGCTTCGAAGCACGTTTCCCTCGAGAAGGAGCCAGGCAAGGAAGGTCAGACCAGTAGGAGTTCGTTAACAAGGCCATTCAAGAACTACAGGAGTCAAGGATCATGAGAGGTTGCCGTCGTCCACCAGCTGTGGCTCCACATCCAGGCAAGGATGGTGGGCTACGCGTCTGCGTCAACGTACCAGGGCTCAATCAAATCGCCACGACGGAGCCTCTCTGGCCCTTGCAAGTGGGGCGCTGCGGGGGTCCACCCCACAGCTATGTTCGCATGCCTTACGGCCTGCCGAGCATGGCTACGGCATACCAGCGCCTCATGAGGGGCATCATGGAGGCTCAGGAAGACAGGCGTTCCGCGGCCCTAGCGGAGATGAAGACAGCTCGCGAGGAGCCACCAGTGCCTCCGGAGCCTCCCGAGGCCCCGGGGCCTGGGGGCTCGTGAGGATCGGCTTCCGCAGCCCACCGAGTCTGCTGCACCAACGCCACTTCGCCGATGACATTCTCAGGTGACATCTTTCAAGCTTCATTCCCAGCTGGGAGCGCCCTCCCAGGGTTGCATCACTCCTAGGCCGCGTGGGTCCGTCCCTGCAGCATGTATCCCCTTTTATTTCTCGGTCGTTAGTTTGCCTTGTTGGGAGCGCCCCTCGGGCTGCATCATCCCCAAGCCGCTCGGGCTAGGCCCAGCGGCGTGTATCTCCCTCGCGTTTATTTCCAACTATGCATTCATCTATCACGCTTGATTGCCTGATGCCTGTCCGCGGCATCCCTTCTTCTCCATGTCGGCCACTTGCACGTTAAAGGGGGGGTGCCTAAGCATCACGACTCAGGGCTCTTACTGGCTCTCCAGCCCTCACCCTCTGGCCTTGTCCACGGCATCGCGACCTGGCATACCAGTGACGGCTGAGACAAGCTCGAGGGCCGGGACCCGAGGACGTAGAGTACTGGCATCTAACCAAATTTTGCAGGGACACATCTCAAGATACGGCCCAGTGCCAGGCGCAACCCGCCTAGAGGTAGGGCCTCGTGAGTCCCGCGCTGGCTCACGGGTGCCCTGATACACCTCACCTGCTCCAACCAAGCGAGCTCTTGAGCAACTAACGATCGACTGATGGCTGCCATGGCAACCCGATCTTCTTTCTGTGATGAATCTGCAGGATCCTTGGAGGGAACTGCGCAAGCCAAGGCCCTCACGGAGTTCCCTTCACCCTCACCCGCGCGAACTGCTTGCACGTTAAAGGGGGGGCGCCTGAGCATCGCGACTCAGGGCTCCTACTGGCTCTCTAGCCCTCACCCTCTGGCCTTGTCCACGGCATCGCGACCTGGCATACCAGCGACGGTTGAGACCAGCTCGAGGGCCGGGACCCGAGGACGTAGAGCAGAAAGGGGAGCAGTGGCGAGGGAGAAGGGGCGTGCGAGGACCTCGCCGAGCAACTCCGTCCCAACTACCCCACGGACCCGACGATGCGCTGGCGGCGATCCCCGATTCTCAAGATAAGTCACCACCCAAAGCACTGGCTACCGTGGCACTACCCCCGCACCTAAAGCAATTCCGTACTAGCAACGTTGCTTCCCTTTCTCACCAAGCGACGGTTGCTTGGGCGCCAAAGGGGACCTCCTGAGAATCACGACTCAGGGGCTCTTACCGGACCCCGGGTCGCTCACCTCCTGACCTTGACCACGGCATCGCGACCTGGCATACCAGCGATGGTTGATGCCGCCTTGCGACTGGGACCTGTCGACGCAGAGCACCAAGCCCTCGCGAGGTGCGAAAGGGAGGTCTGAACTACAACGGAATTTGCGACTTGCACAGATCCATAGCAAAGGTTATGTATTAACAAACGGGACTACAGGCACCTTACAAGCCCCCGTGGGGCGCATTTTGATTCCTCGCTGGGAATGGATCCTAAAGGATGCTAACTACACGAGCTCCTGCAAAAGACGCCATCATCAACAGTGGGCCGTCAGGCGCCGGCGCCAACCCCATCCAGATCAGGTCGGCGACGGCCTGACGAGCCCGCCCTGCTCCGGGAGCGGCGCCGACTCGGGGGCTCATAGCTGTCGTCGCTCGTCTCCGGAGTCGTGAAGATTTTGCCGGAGTCACTGGACCCTCCGGCGCCTCCGCCAAGGGAGCGGTCGACGGGCCTAGCCCTTACCAGGGCAAGGTCCTGGCCACCTCTCCCGGGGCAACACTCCAGCCGGCGCCCGTTCGCGTCAAAGACCTTGAAGAACATCACCGCAGCGCCATCGTACTCCAAGTGGACCGCGAAGACGCCCCTTTCCCTGCAAACCCAGGCGATCTCTCTCCAGCCGCGGGACATGTAGACCTCGCCCGGGGCAGCGGCCCCGACCTCTGCCTCGGTCGCGAGGGTGCTGCAGCCAGAGCTCCAAGGGCCCTCCTGGAGGGATGATGGAGGCGAAGAAGGGAGGCAGACGGATCCAGGACTGGAGAGGAATGGCGACGTGGAGCATGAACTCTTGGGAGGAGCCCTCGACATGGACTCCAGGAGGAACAACCCACGCCTTCGTGAACCGACGGCGCCTACGACGGCGCCGACCGCGGACATCGGCATCGACACCTTCAGGGCCATCGACGTGGGCATACAAGGGAAGCGGGAACCCCGGCGGAGCCCGCTCGCGCCAGGGCCTCACCACCACCTGACGGTCCTCCTCGTCCCGGCTGTAAAGGGCGAACCGCTTCTTCGGCGGAAGGGGGTCTGGTCCCTCTCGAGGAGCCTTTCCCTTCTCCGCTGCAGAGAACCGGCAGATCGGAGCCATCGCAGCAAGACGGAGCAAGGATCGGGAAGAAGGAGAAGCCAGGAGGAATGGACTGGAAGGGCACGCACAGCTCCGTACTTATAGCCGGCGAAGGCCAACCGCCGGCCTCCACGATCACAGGTAATCACGACACGATTTGCATGCAGGGACTTGTCCAACTCGCGCGATCACCGAGGCATCATGGGGAAGTGGAGACGCCCATGTCCCATCAACCGCCATGCGGTGCCCGAGGCCGTAGGCTGTTAGGGCCCGCGGCGCTTCGCCCTTGCCCTTTCGCCTCTCGGCACGGCCAAGTCCATGCACGCCTTGGGCCCGGGGGCTACTGTCGGCGTTCTGGGAACGGGGGTCCCCAGACTTGCCTGCCTGCGGCCCGCGGCGTGGCTCAATGGGGGCCCAGCGCGGCCCATCTGCATCAACACAAGACTCAAGGCCCTCACAAGGGGCCAAGCCTCGCGGGCAGACGACACGGCGCATCCTCAGGCACAGCCTCATCAGGCTGGCTCGCGAGGAGGCGGAGAGATCAAGGCGGGGTACCTCGCGAGGTGCCCATGACGCAAACCACGACAATCGAGGGTGCCAGGCGGGTGCCAGCGCGCGCAGCGTCCTTCTTTCCTCTTTGGTGCAAAGGGGGCAAGCGCAGCCACGGAGTACCGAGGCATCAGGCAAAGGTTGCCATTTCGGTGCAACGAGACCAAGACCAGGAGGACTACGGATGGAGGTCACCATGGAGCCCAGCACGGCGTCACCACAGAGCCTTTGGCAGGCGAAGACCAACTTTAGTCAGGATAAGTGTACTAGATGTTCCCCTTCGAATTGGCCAATTGTTGGCGCCCTTCTTGCTCAATATTTGGGAAGAGGCCCAGGGCCTTTGCCTATAAATAGGACCAGCCACCCGCATAGCAAGGGGGGGTTCGTTCGTTCGGTTGGCAAGCAGAGAGAGTAAGTGAGAGAGAGAGAAGGTGACTGAACTCCTCCTAGCAGTTCATCGCCCCAGCCAAGAACAGACCCTCGCGAGGCTGTTCTTCCTTGTACTATTCATCATCACCAGCCCCAGGGGGCAATCCACCCACCACACACTGGAGTAGGGTATTACACCACAACGGTGGCCCGAACCAGTATAAATCTTGCGTCCCTTGTGCAGCTCTTTCAGTAGTTTAGATCTTTGCAAGACGGGGAGGTAGGGGGCGTGATCTCCGCGCGCACCCCAGTGTTCGAACCTTAAGGGTCTGTCGGAACCCGTGATCCGACAAGATCTGCCGCTTTTGACACCAACACATCCCCTCTTTCGTCTTCGTTCATTGGTAACTTTACTTGGAGCTATATTTTTATTCACCACATGATATGTGTTTTGCTTGGAGCGTCATTTTATTTTATTTTGTTTTGCTTGCTATTTGAATAAAATACCAAGATTTGAAATTATTAAATGTTAGAGAGTCTTCACATAGTTTCATGAATATTCGACTACTCATTGATCTTCACTTATATCTTTTGAGCTATATAGTTTTTGCTCTGGTGCTTCACTTATATCTTTTAGAGCACGATAGTGGTTTTATTTTATAGAAATAATTGATATCTCATGCTTCACTTATATTATTTTGAGAGTCCTTTAGAACAACATGTCAATTTGCTTTTAGGCATAATAAGAAGCTTTCATATAAGTGCATTGAATACTAAGAGAAATTTGATACTTGATGATTGTTTTTAGATATGGAGATAGTGATATTAAAGTTGTGCTAGTTGAGTAGTTGTGAATTTGAGAAATACTTGTGTTGAAGTTTGCAAGTCCCGTAGCATGCACGTATGGTAAACATTGTGTAAAAAAATTTGAAACATGAGGTGTTATTTGATTGTCTTCCTTATGAGTGGCGGTCGGGGACGAGCGATGGTCTTTTCCTACCAATCTATCCCCTTAGGAGCATGCATGTAGTGCCGAGGTTTTTGATGACTTGTAGATTTTTGCAATAAGTATGTGAGTTCTTTATGACTAATGTTAAGTCCATGGATTATACGCACTCTTACCCTTCCATCATTGCTAGCCTCTTCGGTACTGTGCATTGCCCTTTCTCACCTTGAGAGTTGGTGCGAACTTCGCCGGTGCATCCAAACCCCGTGATACGATACGCTCTATCACACATAAACCTCCTTATATCTTCCTCAAAACAGCCACCATACCTACCTATTATGTCATTTTCATAGCCATTCCGAGATATATTGCCATGCAACTTTCCACCATTCCGTTTATTATGACACGCATCATCATTGTCATATTGCCTTGCATGATCATGTAGTTGACATCGTATTTGTGGCAAAGCCACTGTTCATAATTCTTTCATACATGTCACTCATGAGTCATTGCACATCCCGGTACACCTCCAGAGGCATTCATATAGTCATATCTTGTTCTAGTATCGAGTTATAATCATTTAGTTGTAAATAAATAGAAGTGTGATGATCATCATTAATAGAGCATTGTCCCATGAAAAAAAGAGAAGGCCCAAAAAAAGAAAAGAAAAAGGGGCAATGCTACTATCCTTTTTCCACACTTGTGCTTCAAAGTAGCACCATGATCTTTATGATAGAGAGTCTCTTGTTTTGTCATTTTCATATACTAGTGGGAATTTTTCATTATAGAACTTGGCTTGTATATTCCAACAATGGGCCTCCCCAAGTGCCCTAGGTCTTCGTGAGCAAGCAAGTTGGATGCACACCCACTTAGTTTCTTTTGTTGATCTTTCATACATTTATAGCTCTAGTGCATCCGTTGCATGGCAGTCCCTACTCCTTGCATTGACATCAATTGATGGGCATCTCCCTAGCCCATTGATTAGCCGCGTCGATGTGAGACTTTCTACTTTTTTATCTTCTCCACATAACCCCCTTCATTATATTCTATTCCACCCATAGTGCTATGTCCATGGCTCACGCTCATGTATTGCGTGAAAGTTGAAAAAAGTTTGAGATTACTAAAGTATGAAAGAATTGCTTGGCTTGTCATCGGGGTTGTGCATGATGAGAGCATTCTTGTGTGACGAAAATGGAGCATGACCAAACTATATCATTTTGTAGGGATGAACTTTCTTTGGCCATGTTATTTTGAGAAGACATGATTGCTTAGTTAGTATGCTTGAAGTATTATTATTTTTATGTCAAAATTAAACTTTTATCTTGAATCTTTAGGATCTGAATATTCATGCCACAATAAAGAAAATTACATTGTTAAATATGTTAGGTGGCATTCCACATCAAAATTTCTGTTTTTATCATTTACCTACTCGAGGACGAGCAGGAATTAAGCTTGGGGATGCTGATACGTCTCCGATGTATCTATAATTTTTTATTGTTCCATGCTATTATATTATCTGTTTTGGATGTTTATGGGCTTTATTATACACTTTTATATTACTTTGGGGACTAACCTATTAACCAGAGGCCCAGCCCAAATTGTTGTTTTCTTGCCTATTTCAGTGTTTTGAAGAAAAGGAATATCAAACGGAGTCGAAACGGAATGAAACCTTCGGGAGAGTTATTTTTGGAACGGAAGCAACCCAGGAGACTTGGAGTAGACGTCGGGGAAGCTTCAAGGTGGCCACGAGACAGGGAGGCATGCCCCCCACCCTCATGGCTCCCCTGACCGACTTCTTTCGCCTATATATGTCCATATACCCTAAAACGTTGAGGAGCAGAATAGATCGGGAGTTCCGTCGCCACAAGCCTCCGTAGCCATCGAAAACCAATCTAGACCCGTTCCGGCACCCTGCCGGAGGGGGGAATCCCTCTCCAGTGGCCATCTTCATCATCCCGGCGCTCTCCATGACAAGGAGGGAGTAGTTCTCCCTCGGGGCTGAGGGTATGTACCAATAGCTATGTGTTTGATCTTTCTCTCTATCTCTCTCTCTCTTTCTCTCGTCTTCTTGAGGTGGAACGATCTTGATGTATCGCGAGCTTTGCTATTATAGTTGGATCTTATGATGTTTCTCCCCCTCTACTCTCTTGTGATGAATTGAGTTTTCCCTTTGAAGTTATCTTATCGGATTGAGTCTTTAAGTATTTGAGAACACTTGATGTATGTCTTGCGTGTGCTTATCTGTGGTGACAATGGGATATCACGTGATCCACTTGATGTATGTTTTGGTGATCAACTTGCGAGTTCCGTGACCTCGTGAACTTATGCATAGGGGTTGGCACACGTTTTCATCTTGACTCTCCAGTAGAAACTTTGGGGCACTCTTTGAAGTTCTTTGTGTTGGTTGAATAGATGAATATGAGATTGTGTGATGCATATTGTATAATCATACCCACGGATACTTGAGGTGACATTGGAGTATGTATGTCGCATTAGGGTTTTGGTTGATATGTGTCTTAAGGTGTTATTCTAGTAGTACTCTTGAATAGATCGATCCGAAAGAATAACTTTGAGGTGGTTTCGTACCCTACAATAATCTCTTTGTTTGTTCTCCGCTATTAGTGACTTTGGAGTGACTCTTTGTTGCATGTTGAGGGATAGTTATATGATCCAATTATGTTACTATTGTTAAGAGAACTTGCACTAGTGAAAGTATGAACCCTAGGCCTTGTTTCCTAGCATTGTAATACCGTTTACGCTCACTTTTGTCATTAGTTACCTTGCTGTTTTTATATTTTCAGATTACAAAAACCTTTATCTACTATCCATATTGCACTTGTATCACCACCTCTTCGCCGAACTAGTGCACCTATACAATTTACCATTGTATTGGGTGTGTTGGGGACACAAGAGACTCTTTGTTATTTGGTTGCATGGTTGTTTGAGAGATACCATCTTCATCCTACGCCTCCCACGGATTGATAAACCTTAGGTCATCCACTTGAGGGAAATTTTCTACTGTCCTACAAACCTCTGCACTTGGAGGCCCAACAGCGTCTACAAGAAGAAGGTTGTGTAGTATACATCAGACATTTGGACTTTTATATTGTTCAAAGCAATAGTCTAGTTTTGACATGATAATTTAAATACTAAAGCATATCAACAAGTAACCATGTCTTTCAAAATATCAATGCTAAAATAAGTTATCCCTAGCCCATCATGCTCAACCATTGATTCATTCTTGAAATACACTCTCATATTAGCTACACCCATACTCCAGTATGATCATATTGCCTCCTAGTTGGTGATTTGATAAGAGAATATGGAGACTCAAATTCAAAAATAAAAATTGCATAAAGTCAAAAAAAGGCCCTTCGCAGAGGGGAGTAGGGATTTGAAGAGGTGCCAGAACTCAAAGCGAAAAACTTAGAGATAAATACATTTTGGTAGGTGTATCCATACCACCAACAAAAACGACTTAGAGTTCCCAATACTTTCCATGATTAGATATATCATAGGCGGTTCCCAAACAGAAAATAAAGTTTATTCCTTTTTCCACCAAACTTTCACTTTCCATGGCTAACCGTATCCACGGGTGCCTTCCATACCAACACTTTCCAAGGAATTTATTATTTGATAACATAAAGTAAATTCATTTTTTTTCATTTTGGGACTGGGCATCCCTAATACCTTTGCCTTACTCTCTTGCAATGACAAGTGAATAAACAATCATCGTGAGAATAACACATCTAGCGTGGAAAATATTAGCCACCCCTCACCGCTCCGCGAGCGAAAGGAACACACAAAAGAGAAGTTTATTTTGAAAATTAGAGATGGCACATGAAAATTTGCTCAGAACGGCAAAAGAATACCGCATATAGGTAGATATAGTGGACTCATGTGGCAAAACTGGTTTAAAGGATTTTGGATGCACAAGTAGTGATCATACTTAGTGCAAAATGATGGCTAGCAAAAGATTGAGAAGCGACCAACCAAGAAACGGATAATCTCATAAGCAAGCATTAAGCATAATTAACACCAAATAATTCACCACAAGTAGGATATAATTTCATTGCACAATTATTAACTTTCGTGCTTGCATAGGGAATCACAAACCTTAACACCAATATTCTTACTAAAGCATAATTACTCATCAAGATGGCTCACATATCACATCATCATATCTCAAAACTATTACTAAGAATCAAGTTTATTTTGTCCAATAATCTTCATGAAAGTTTTTATTACATCCTTCTTGGATATCTATCACTTTGGGACTAATTTTCATGTGTTGCTTTTGACAAGCTCAAACAGATATAAGTGAAGATCATGAGCATAAAATTTCTTTCTTTCTCTCAAATTAATTTAAGTGAAGCAAGAGAGAATTTGTTGAAAATTTTACTAACTCTCAAATAAATCTAAGTGGAGCAAGAGAGCATTTCTTCAAAAATACTTAGCATACTGTGCTCAAAAAGATATAAGTGAAGCACTAGAGCAAGTCCATAGCTCATAAAAGATTTAAGTGAAGCAAAGAGAGCAATTCTAACAAGTTATGACATAATTTTGGCTCTCCCAAATAGGTGTGTCCAGCAAGGAATCAATACTTCAAACACAAAATAAAACAAGCAAAGACTCATATCATACAAGACGCTCCAAGCAAAACACATAGTATGTGACGAATAAAAATATAGCTTTGAGTAAAATACTGATGGTCATTAGAAGAAAGAGGGGATGCCACTCGGGGGCATCCCCAAGCTTAGTTGGTTGCTCATTTTTGGATAATAGCTTGGGATTCCGGGGCATCCCCAAGCTTAGGCTCTTCTACTCCTTATTCCTTCATCATCGTAACATAACCCAAAACTTGAAAACTTCAATCACACAAAACTCAACAAAACCCTTGTGAGATCCGTTAGTATAAGAAAGTAAATCACTACTATAAGTGATGTATCAAACCAATTCATACTTTGTTCTTGCATTATATCTACTGTATTCCAACTTTTCTATGGCGAAAACTCATCAAAGAAAACCATAGAGCCATCAAAATAAGCACACAACGCAAAGGAAACAGAATATGTCAAAACAGAATAGTCTGTAGCAATCTGACTATTTCAAATACTTCTGTAACTCCAAAACTTCTGAAAATTAGGACAACCTGAGCAATTTGTATATTGATATACTGCAAGTGGAATAGGTATTTTATCACTCTCTGGTTAAAAATGAACATTATTTTCCCGAGTGCAAAAGTTTATGTTTTTTCAGCAAGATCAAACAACTATCACCCAAGAAGATCCTAAAGGCTTTACTTGGCACAAACACTAATTAAAAACATAAAAAACACAATCATAACAGTAGCATAATTGTGTTAACACTCAAAACAGGAAGCAAAAAGCAAAAATAAATTTTATTCATTGGGTTGCCTCCCATCAAGCTCTATAGTTTTACGCCGTTACCTAGGCGTAAAGCAAGGATCTAAGTTTTGTCATCTTTCTTCTTAACCGTCTTAGAGGTGTTTTCATCATGGGGTTTTGTAAACACAACATAAAACATATTATCCATAGAAACCTTAGCGTTCCTAAGTTGATGTTCATCATAACCTTTTTGGTTTCCCGCAACAATCCAAGAGTAATGTTGATTAACATTATTGAAAATCTGTTGGATTATATCTAAATGGGGAGTCCTTTTTAAGATTCTCATCCAAGATTTTATTATCCCCAAGAAAATGTATTAAAGCATAGTCACTATTGTAAAGAATTTCATCTATCACAGGTTTTTCACGATTCATACGATAAAAATCAAAGATTTCCCTAGCTTCCCGTATTATGTAATCAAATTCATTCATAAGAACAAGGGTAGCCAACTTTTTAGCCCTAGGACTCTCTATAACGGGAAGCTCAAAAACAATCTTTGCAAAGTAGGATGGGTATGAATAAATTTACATTCAAGTTTCAGAACTAGTGCTGAAATAGCATCCGCATAAGATCTAGTAGTTTTAAGTATAGGGGCATCATCAAGACTTAGATTCCCGACACAATTGAAAAATTCTTGGATACTTTCTTTTCCTATAACGTTCCCTTGCTCCAAAATAAAAGTTCTAGCATCCAGATTGCCCGTACGTCCAATCTTAGGAGTTAGGACCTCATCTGTTGGTGCCATAGCGAAATTACACATGATTGCAAGCAAAGGATAGATCTGACAGGAAAATAGCGAACGGAAAAAGGGGCGGATAAAACGGCAAATTTCTGTGAAGGGGGGAGAGGAAGATGAGAGGCAAATGGCAAATAATGTAAATTGCAAGGAGATGAGATTTGTGATTAGGAACCTGGTATATGTTGAAGATCCTCCACGGCAACGGCACGAGAAATTCCTTTTGATATCGCATGTGAAACCAAAAAGGAGGGGATGATGCAGCACATCGGTGGTAGGTATTTCCCTCAGATGTGAAACCAAGTTATTGAACCAGTAGGAGAACCAAGCAACACAACTGCTACGTCTTGAGCATGCGTTGTTTTCCCATGAAGAGGAAAGGGTGATGCAGCAAAGTAGTGTAAGTATTTCCCTCAGTTTTTGAGAACCAAGGTATCAATCCAGTAGGAGACTACACGTAAGTCACCTAGTACATGCACAAACAAACAAGAACCTCGCAACCAATGTGATAAAGGGGTTGTTAATCCCTTCACGGTCACTTACGAAAGTGAGATCTGATAAAGATAATAAGATAAATATTTTTGGTATTTTTTGTTGTATAGATTGGAAAATAAAGATTGCAAAATAAACGGCGACAGAAATGGCTAGTTGACGGGAAACTAATATGATGTAAAGTAGAGACGGGGGACATAGGTTTCACTAGTGGCTTCTCTCATGATAGCATATATTACGGTCGGTGAACAAACTACTACCGAGCAATTGATAGAAAAGCGCATAGTTATGAGATTATCTAGGCATGATCATAAACATAGGCATCACGTCCGTGTCAAGTAGACCGAAACGATTCTGTGTCTACTACTATTGCTCCACACATTGACCGCTATCCAACATGCATCTAGAGTATTAAGTCCATAATAACAGAGTAGTGCATTAGGCAAGATGACATGATGTAGAGGGATAAACTCAAGCAATATCATATAAATCCCATCTTTTTATCCTCGATGGCAACAATACAATATGTGCCTTGCCGCCCCTGCTGTCACTGGGAAAGGACACCGCAAGATTGAACCCAAAGCTAAGCACTTATCCCATTGTGTCGGATCACGGGTTCCAGCAGACCCTTGAGGTTCGAACACTGGGGTGCGCGCGAAGGTTTTCTCCCTATCGATCCACGCCCTAGCTTTCTAAGATCTCGCAGATGAACTCAATGAACTCACAACATAGAAAGACATAAGATTTATACTGGTTTGGGCAACTGTTGTGGTGTAATACCCTACTCCAGTGTGGTGGTGGTGAATTGCCTCTTGGGCTGGTGAAGAACAGTTATAAGGGGAAGAACAGCCTCCTGTGGTTGAGGTGTTCTTGTGCTTGGTGAACTTGTGTGGGTGAGATGATCTTGGATCTGCTTCCCACTTGTGATGAGGTCGATCCTCTCTCTTCTTGTCTTTTTGTCTTTCGTATTTCGTCCTATCTTTCTTCTCGTCTTTCGTCCCTGTGGTGGCTAGTTCTACTTATATAGGCCCTGGTCCTCTCCCCAAATATTGAGCGGGAAGGGAGCCAACAACGGCCAATTCAAAAGGGGACAGCTAGTACAAGTTATCCTGACAAAAGGTGGTCTTCGCGTGCCAAAGGCTCTGGTGATGACGCCGTCTTGGGCTCCATGGTGACCTCCGTCCTGCTGTCCTTCTGGTCTTGGTCTCGTTGCACCGATATGGAAACCTTTGCCTGATGGCTCGGTACTCCGCGTCTGCGCTTGCCCCCTTGGCACCAAAGGGGAAACAACGACGCTGCACGCGCTGGCGCCCGCCTAGTCTCGATCGTCATGGCTCACGTCACGAGGACCTCGTGAGGTTTGCCCTGCCTTGATCTCTTCGCCCCTCACGAGCCTGCCTGGCGAGGCCGCTTCTGAGGAGGTCTTGCGTAATCCGCCTCGCCAGGCTTGGCCCCTCGTGAGGGTCTTAAATGCCTTGTCGATGAAGATGGGCCGTACAGACCTGCCAACCCAACCATGCCGTGGGCCGCAGGCAGGCAAGTCTGGGGACCCCTGTTCCCAGGACATCGAAAGTAGCCCCTGGGCCCAAGGCGCGCTCGGGCTTGGCTTCGAGGCGAAGCCAAAGGGTCAAGCGCGGAGTGCCGCGGGCTCCCAAAGCATGGGGCCTCAGTTGACGCGTGGCGGTTGATTGGACGTGGGCATCTCCGCTTCCCCACGCTGCCTCGGCAACTGCCCGACTTGACAAGTCACTGCGACATGCAAGGGAAGCCATCATTACCTGTGATCGTGGGGGTGCTGGTTGGCCTTCTCCCGCTATAAATGCGGAGGGGGGCAGAGCCCCCGTCGCTCATCTCCTCACAATCCACTCGCTCCTTCTTCCTCCGCTCCACTGCTAGCAGCAGCTTCAATGGCGTCGATCCGTAGGTTTTCGGTTGAGGAGAAGGGAAAGGTTCCCCTCGACGTGTC
Organism: Triticum monococcum; assembly: GCA_034509565.1. Classification (NCBI taxonomy): domain Eukaryota; kingdom Viridiplantae; phylum Streptophyta; class Magnoliopsida; order Poales; family Poaceae; genus Triticum; species Triticum monococcum. The sequence goes on along the minus strand of CM067845.1, from coordinate 353,669,026 downwards.
GGCGCTGCTCCCGCCGAAGAAGAGGTCAATCCACCGCCGCGATGCCTCGGAGATGCAGGTGGTGGCGAGGCCTTGGTGCGAGTGGCCTCCTCCTGGATATCCGCTGCCCTTGTACGCCCAAGCCAGGGGCTCGGGAGGAAGAAGCAACGGGCATCGGCGTGCGCACCGCGGCCAAGGTCAACGCGCCGCGGCGATGAGTGCCGTCCCTCCTAGAGTCCACGCCGCGGACTCCTCGCTTGAGCTCGTGCTGTGGGAGGCGATGCCCCAAAGCTCCTGGATCCGCTTCCCGCGCTTCTTCTCCGACGTGATGCCACCGAGGGGGCCTATCAAGCTTTGGTTGCAGCATGCTGACTGCGACACTTTGGCGACCGGAGCAGAGGTTGAAGCAGTCTCCACTGGCAAGACCTTCATGACCCACGGCTGGGGCGAGGTCGCGCGGGTTTGTCATGCGGAGGGCGCCCTCGCGATCCATTTCGAGTACGACGGCGCCTCCATGCTGTTCTACAAGGTCTTCGATGCGGAGGGTCGTTGCTTGGTGTGCTGCCCCGAAGGGGAGCACCAGGATGAGGCGCGCCCCGCTCGCGGCTGCTCCAGTAGCAGCGACTCTTGGGAGTCCAGCGGTTCTCCCGAGCTCTACGAGGCTCCGGAGACGAGCGACGACAGCTACGTGCCCCCGAGCTCTCGCCATGCCCAGAGCAAGGCCGCAGCGTCCGGCCGCCGCCATCGCTGATCTAGATGGGGTTGGCGCCGGCCTCCCACGGCCCACTATTGATGCTGGCATTGGCCGTGGGGGTGTGTAGATAGGATTCTCCTAGGTTCACGTCTTTTGTTCCCGATGGGGAATCAAGAAGTACCCCGTGGGGGTGTGTAAAGGGTTTGCAATGTCTTTGTTGAAGTTATCTCAGTTAAGGAAGCCTTGTTAGCGCTAGTCCTGTTTAGGCTCGGTCTTCCCTTTCCAACCTCGCGACAACTTGTTGCTCTGCGCTGACAGGTCCCGGTCCCTAGGCAGGCTTCAGCCATCGCTGGTATGCCAGGTCGCATGTCGTGGTCAAGGCCAGGAGGTGAGCGGACCGAGGTCTAGTACGATCCCCTGAGGCGCGATGCTCAAGGGGTCCCCTTTAGCGCTCAAGCAGCTGAGGTAAGATAAGAAAGGGAGGTGACGTTGCCGCAACAGGGCTGCGGCGAGTGTGTCCCCTAGGCCCCAACGATTGGTTCATCTGAGCTCGTGACTTATCTTGGCGGTCCGGGTCGATTCTTCACGATGCGCCAGACCTGTGCGCGAACATCCGCAGCGTAACTAGGACAGGACCATACGAGTCCTCCCCCTTCAATGCTCTCCTTTGTGCTCTACGTCCTCAGGTCCCGGCCCTCGAGCGAGCTCAGCCGCCGCTGGTATGCTAGGTCACATGCCGTGGTCAAGGACAGGGGGTGAGGGCTGAAAAGCCAGTAAGAGCTCCTGAGTCATGATGCTCAGGAGCGCCCCTTTTAACGTGCAAGCGGATTACTTGGAAGAGGTGGGAGCTCACGGTGCCGCCTGGTGCTATCCTCATGAGATTCTTGTGAGCCAGCACAAGGATGAACACGATCTGCCGTTATGGTTGCCAGCCTGCCGTTGGTTGCTCCGCGAGGGGTGAAGGCACTGAGGGCCTCGTGAGGTGACGTGCGCGGGGCGTGCCGCGAGCCAGAGCTCGACCGCTCAGGTTTATCGACATGGTAGGGACGGACCCATGCACCAACGCCGTGCCAGCGTGCTGAGGCCCCATGGGAGGCGACGATTGAGCAGGTAGTAATCATAGGTAGATCAAACATGAGAGTAGCAGGCTTAAGCAAGTGCATGAGAGATACGTGCCACTGGGTCAGGCCCGAGGGGCTTGGGGATGATGCAGCCCGAGGTGCGCCCCCAACAAGGTAAGCTAAAGATATTAAAAAGGGATACATGCCATAGGGACGGACCCATGCGGCCTAGGAATGATGCAGCCTGAGGGGTGCTCCTAGCTAAATGAACTCGGAAATATGTCACCTAGTAATGTTGACGAAGGAGAGTTGGGGCAGCTGAAGGTGTACGTCAAAGGGGTTGCGCCTCACGAGCCTCCGGAGCTCTGAGCCTCGGGAGGCTCTGGGGGCTCAGGTGGTTCCTTGAGGACCGTCTCCATCTCCATCAAGACTGCATGGTGCCTGGCTTCCTGATCCGCTAGGATGCGCTGCAAGTTGCGCTGGTAGGCGGACGATACACTTGGCAGGCCAAAGGGCATGCGAACATAGCTATGCGGTGGGCCCTCACAGCGTCCCACACACGAAGGCCAGAAAAGCTCCTGAGAAGCGGCCCTATTGAGCCCTAGAACATCGATGCAAACACGCAGCTCGGCATCCTCGCCTGGATGGGAAGCTGCGTCTCGTGAGCGGCGGTTGCCGCGCATGGCCCTTGTGTCTTGCAACTCCTGGCTGGTCTTGGTGATGAACTCCTGAACGGTGGGCAATCCTTGCCCTGTGCCCTCCTGAAGGAAACGTGTCGCGAAGCACGCCTCCAAGTGGTGCCCGAGCGCCTCCCACGTGATGTGGGCAAAGTCTGAGGCCTTCCAGAAGAGAGCCCCCAAGCCCTGCCCAAGAAGGGTGCCGGGCATGCCTTTCTATGCGATGGAGGGAGACGCCCCTGGAGCGGGCGCTGGTCCTGACAAGACTCCGACTATGGCGTCACCCTCCTGAGGTCCTGCGCATCGCAACTGCTTCTTCTTCTTGGGGATGGCCTCAGGAGGGCCCTCGCCCTTGTTGTCGGGTCATAGATTGCTGCAGCTTGGAAGGCACGCTCGAGAGAGCACACTACATCTCTTTCTTCACATGGGACCGTGATGATCCCATTGCTTCCTGGCATCTTGAGGACATTGTAACTGTGATGGGTCACTACCATGAACTTGGCCAGGGCTGGATACCCGAGGATGGCGTTGTACGGCAAGCGGATGTGTGCGACGTCGAAGTCGATGAGCTCCGTGCATTAGTTCTGGCGTTCCCCGAAGGTGATAGGGAGGCGGACCTGCCCTATCGCTGTGCTAGAACCGTTGGTCACTCCTGAGAAAGGCTTGGTGGGTTGAACCTGGTCATACGGCACTTGGAGGCTGTCGAACGTGTCGACAGACAGGACGCTGATCCCTGCGCCGCCGTCGATGAGGGTCTTAGTAACTTGCACGTTGCCGATGACTGGGGAGCAAAGCATCGGGAGGGTGCCAGCGGTAGCTGCGCACTTGAGCTGGTCTGCCGAGTTGAACATAATGGGGCACTAGGACCATCTGAGCGAGCGCGTGGCTTTGAGCTTGGGGAGGACTGCATTCACTTCACAAACAAACTACTTGAAGATACGCTGCAAGGCTGGGGCCTGGGCTCCGCCCAAGATGCAGGCGATAGCGCGTGGTTCCTGGAAGCCCCCAGCCCCCTCATCCTGATGGTGTTCATCATCCCTTCTTGGCGGTGGTGGCAGCGGAGGGAGCTCGGCATTGCCTTGAGGACGATCCTCGCGAGGCGGATCCCTCCAGGCGCCCTCGCGAGGCTGGTCCTGCCAGCGGTCCTCACGAGGCCGATCGCGCCACTCCTGGCGCGGGCCATCGTCGTCCCAGCGTCCGCCACCACGTCCTCCTCCTCGGCCGTAGCCCTGGTCGGCGTGCTCAGGGCGTCGACCGAAGCGCCCTTCACGAATGGCTCTGAGCTCTTGACAGTCGCTGGTGTTGTGGGTGTTCAGGTTGTGGAAGGCGCGGAATGGACGGCTGCCCTTGGATGACTCTGGTTGGTCTCTGCCACGCTTGGTGTCTGGTTTCGCTGTGAGCACGGCTGCTCCCTTGCGCTTCACGTCCTTGGCCTTGGCTTTCTTCTCCTTTGGGTCCGCAGCAGGGAGATTGAGGAGGGAGAGGCGCCCCTCCTCAGCTCTAGCACACTTGGTCACGATGTTGAATAGCTCCAGGGTCGTGCACAGCTCTTCATGGATGGCGATCTCCTCCTTCATCTTGACATCGCGGACGCCATCAGAGAACGCAGAGATGATGGCCTCGTCGGTCACCTTGGGGATCTTGATCCGTGCGCTGTTGAAGCATTGAATGTACTTTTGTAGGGTCTCTCCTGGTTGTTGCTTGATGCGGCGCAGATTGCCCACAACCGGAGGGCGGTCGCGAGTGCCCTAGAAGTTGGCGATGAAGCGGGTGTGCATTTCGTCCCAGGAGGAGATTGAGCTCGGAGGCAGGTTCAGGAGCCAGGAGCGGGCGCCTTCCTTGAGAGCCATGGGGAACCAGTTCACCATGACCTTCTCATCGCCGTTGGCCGCTTCGATGCTCAACTCGTAGAGTTGCAAGAACTCCTCGGGGTCAGGGGTGCCGTCGTAGCGAGGAGGTAGATCCGGCTTGAACTTGCCCAGCCAGGCGATGCTACGCAGCTCGGGGGTGAAGGCGCGGCAGCCAGCTGTGATCACTGGGACCCGCCTTGGGGGTGGAGCTTGGTCTTGATGGGGTCCGCTCCTTGCCGGTACAGGTGGCCCATGGACTTGCCGCAGCAGCCGGTCCTGGCATGGTGGCGCGAGGAGCGGCGGAGCGTTTTGTTGCAGCCGAGGGACTTCTTGACAGCTACTCCCTTCACACGCGAGCGCGGCGCGGCGGGTGGCGTCGCGAAGCCGTGCGTCTTAGCGCCAGGGCGCCATCTTGGGGCTGAGGTGGTGGAGGCACTCCGTGAGCTACGTCGCCCGTAGCTGGCGGAGGGCGAGGCGAAGAGAGGGACGGCGCAGGGGAGCCCCATGCGGCGCGGACAAGCTCGGCGATGCGGTCGAGCCAGTCCTCATAGAGGTCGTCGACCGGACGGTAGCGCAGGAGCTCGTGCGCCATGAGGAGCGCAACCCGTGCATCCATGGGAGGGCGACATGTGTGGGAAGAAGAACTGGCCAGGGTCAGCGATGGAGTGACGGTAAGACCGTCCCGCCGCACCGAGGGATGCAGCGAGGATGCTTGCTGCCCGTTCCCCGCCGGGCCGGTGGCGGCGTTCGCGGCAGGCGACGAGGAACGACGAGGCGGCCCGCCAACGGGAGCCGTCTGAGCAACGTGGGCGGTGAGGGAAGCCCGGCGCTCGGCACGAGCGCGGCGTGCATCTGCCATGGAGATGACGAAGCAACGGAGCATGGAGCGATGGAAGGAAGCTTCGGAGCACCGCTACCTGGCGCGCCAAATGTCGGATCACGGGTTCCGGCAGACCCTTGAGGTTCGAACACTGGGGTGCGCACGAAAGTTTTCTCCCTATCAATCCACGCCCTAGCTTTCTAAGATCTCGCAGATGAAATCAACAAACTCACAACACAGAAAGACACAAGATTTATACTGGTTCGGGCCACCGTTGTGGTGTGATACCCTACTCCAGTGAGTGCGGCAGTGGATTGCCTCTTGGGCTGGTGAACAACAGTTACAAGGGGAAGAACAACCTCCTGAGGTTGAGGTGTTCTTGTGCTTGGTGAACTTGTGTGGGTGAGATGATCTTGGATCTGCTTCCCACTTGTGATGAGGTCGATCCTCTCTCTTCTTGTATTTTTGTCTTTCATCTTTCGTCCTATCTTTCTTCTCGTCTTTCGTCCTTGTGGTGGCTAGTTCTACTTATATAGGCCCTGGTCCTCTCCCCAAATATTGAGCAGGAAGGGAGCCAACAACGGCCAATTCGAAAGGGGACAGCTAGTACAAGTTATCCTCACAAAAGGTGGTCTTTGCCTGCCAAAGGCTCTCGTGATGACGCCGTCTTGGGCTCCATGGTGACCTCCGTCCTGCCATCCTTCTGGTCTTGGTCTCGTTGCACCAATATGGAAACCTTTGCATGATGCCTCGGTACTCCGCGCCTGCGCTTGCCCCCTTGGCACCAAAGGGGAAACAAGGACGCTACGCGCGCTGGCACCCGCCTGGTCTCGATCGTCCTGGCTCACGTCACGAGGACCTCGCGAGGTTTTCCCTGCCTTGATCTCTCCGCCCCTCGCGAGCCTGCCTGGCGAGGCCGCTTCTGAGGAGGCCTTGCATCATCCACCTCGCAAGGCTTGGCCCCTCGTGAGGGTCTTGAATGCCTTGTCGATGAAGATGGGCCGTATAGACCTGCCAAGCTAGCCATGCCGTGGGCCGCAGGCAGGCAAGTCTGGGGACCCCTGTTCCCAGGACGCAGACACATTGCAAGAAAGATCAATCTAGTAGGCCAAACCAAACTGATAATCCAAAGAGACTTGCAAAGATATCAAATCATGCATATAAGAATTCAGAGAAGAATCAAATATTGTTCATAGATAAACTTGATCATAAACCCACAATTCATCGGATCTCGGCAAACACACCGCAAAAAGAAATACATCGAATAGATCTCCAAGAACATCGAGGAGAACTTTGTATTGAGATCCATAGAGAGAGAAGAAGCCATCTAGCTAATAACTATGGACCTGAAGGTCTGTGGTAAACTACTCACACATCATCGGAGAGGCTATGGTGTTGACGTAGAAGCCCTCCATGATCGAATCCCCCTCCCGCAGATCACGGGAAAAGGTCCCTAGAGGGGATCTCATGGGTATAGACGGTTGCGGCTGTGGAAAAGTGGTTTCGTGGCTCCCCTGGATGTTTTCAGGGTATGAGACTATATATAGGCGAAGGAAGTAGGTCGGTGGAGCTACGAGGGGCCCACGAGGGTGGGGCGCGCCTGCCCCCTGGGAGCGCCGCCCTTCCTCGTGGCCGCATCGTTGCTTCATTGACCTCCACTCCAAGTCTCCTGGATTGCGTTTGTTCCAAAAAAGATCCTCGCGAAGGTTTCGTTCCGTTTGGATTCCGTTTGATATTCCTTTTCTACGAAACACTGAAATAGGCAAAATACAGCAATTTGCACCGGGCCTTCGGTTAATAGGTTAATCCAAAAATAATATAAAAGTGCATAATAAAGCCCATTATACATCCAAAACAGATAATATAATAGCATGGAACAATCAAAAATTATAGATACGTTGGAGACGTATCAAGCATCCCCAAGCTTAATTCTTGCTCGTCCTCGAGTAGGTAAATGATAAAAATAGATTTTTTATGTGGAATGCTACCTAACATAATTTTCAATGTAATTCTATTTATTGCGGCATGAATGTTTAGATCCAAAAGATTCTAGACAAAAGTTTAAAATTTACATAAAAATAATAATACTTCAAGCATGCTAACCAATCAATTATGTCTTATCAAAATAACGTAGCCAAAGAAAGCTTATCCCTACAAAATCATATAGTTTGGCCATGCTTCATTTTCGTCACACAAAATGCTCCCATCATGCACAACCCCGATGACAAGCCAAGCAATTGTTTCATACTTAGCCTTTTCAAACTCTTTCAACTTTCACGCAATATATGAGCGCGAGCCATGGACATAGCACTATGGGTGGAATAGAATATGATGATGGAGTTTGTGTGAGAAGACAAAAAGGAGGAAGTCTCACGTTGATGCGGCTAATCAACAGGCCATGGAGATGCCCGTCAATTGATGTCAATGCAAGGAGTAGGGATTTCCATGCAACGGATGCACTAGAGCTATAAATATATGAAAGCTCGACAAAATAAATTAAGTGGGTGTGCATCCAACTTGATTGCTCATGAAGACCTAGGGCATTTTGAGGAAGCCTGTCATTGGAATATACAAGCCAAGTTCTATAATGAAAGATTCCCACTAGTATATGAAAGTGACAACATAAGAGACTCTCTATCATGAAGATCATGGTGCTACGTTGAAGCACAAGTGTGGAAAATGATAGTAACATTGCCCCTACTCTCTTTTCCTCTCATTTTTTTATTTGGGCCTTTTTTTCTCTTTTTTATGGCCTCTTTTTTTGTCCGGAATCTCATCCCGACTTGTGGGGGAATCATAGTCTCCATCATCCTTTCCTCACATGGGATAATGCTCTAATAATTAAAATCATCACACTTTTATTTACTTACAACTCAAGAATTACAACTCGATACTTAGAACAAAATATGACTCTAAGTGAATGCCTCCGGTAGTGTACCGGGATATGCAATGAATCAAGAGTGACATGTATGAAAGAATTATGAAGGTGGCTTTGCCAAAAATATGATGTCAACTACATGATCGTGCAAAGCAATATGACAACCATGGAGTGTTTCATGATAAACGGAACGGTGGAAAGTTGCATGGCAATATATCTCGGAATGGCTATGGAGATGCCATAATAGGTAGGTATGGTGGCTGTTTTGAGGAAGATATAAAGGAGGCTTATGTGTGATAGAGTGTATAATATCACGGGGTTTGGATGCACCGGCGAAGTTTGCGGCAACTCTCAAGGTGAGAAAGGGCAATGCACGGTACCGAAGAGGCTAGCAATGATGGAAGCGTGAGAGTGCGTATAATCCATGGGCTCAACATTAGTCATAAAGAACTCACATACTTATTGAAAAAATCTACAAGTCATCAAAACCAAGCACTACGTGCATTCTCCTAGGGGATAGATTGGTAGGAAAAGACCATCGCTCGTCCCCGACCGCCACTCATAAGGAAAGCAATCAAAGAACACATCATGCTTCAAATTTGTCACACAATGTTTACCATACGTGCATGCTACGGGACTTGCCAACTTCACCACAAGTATTTATCAATTCCACAATTACTCAACTAGCACAACTCTAATATTACCACCTTTATATCTCAAAACAATTATCAAGTATCAAGCTTCTCATAGTATTTAATGCACTATATATGAAAGTTTTTATTATACCCATCCTCGATGCCTATCATATTAGGACTAATTCTATAGCCAAAGCAAATTACCATGCTGTTCTAAAAGAATCTTAAAATAATATAAGTGAAGCATGAGAGATCAATAATTTCTATAAAATAAAACCACCACCGCGCTCTAAAAAGGTATAAGTGAAGCACTAGAGCAAAATTATCTAGCTCAAAAGATATAAGTGAAGCACATAGAGTATTCTAATAAATTCCGAATCATGTGTGTCTCTCCCAAAATGTGTGTACATCAAGGATGATTGTGGTAAACTAAAAAGCAAAGACTCAAATCATACAAGACGCTCCAAGCAAAACACATATCATGTGGTGAACAAAAATATAGCCTCAAGTAAAGTTACCGATAGATGAAGACGAAAGAGGGGATGCCTTCCGGGGCATCCCCAAGCTTAGGATTTTGGTTGTCCTTGAATTTTACCTTGGGGTGCCTTGGGCATCCCCAAGCTTAGGCTATTGCCACTCCTTGTTCCAAAATCCATCAAATCTTTACCCAAAAACTTGAAAACTTCGCAACATAAAACTCAACAGAAAATCTCATGAGCTCCGTTAGTATAGGAAAACAAACCACCACTTTAATATACTGTGATGAACTCATTATTTATTTATATTGGTGTTAAACCTACTGTATTAAAACTTCTCTATGGTTCATACCCCCCGATACTAGCCATAGATTCATCAAAATAAGCAAACGACACACAAAAAACAGAATTTATCAAAAACAGAACAGTCTGTAGCAATCTGGAAGTTTTGAATACTTCTGTAACTCCAAAAATCCTGAAAAATTTTGATGTCCTAAATAATTTGTATATTGATCTACTTCAGTTGGAATTGGTATTTTATCGCTCTATGGTTAAAAATGAAAATTATTCTCATGAGCGCATACTTTCTGTTTTTTCCAGCAAGATCAAATAACAATCACTCAAGAAGATCCTAAAGGCTTTACTTGGCACAAACACTAATTAAAACATAAAAAATACAATCATAACAGGGGATAGATGATTTATTTATTACTAAACAGGAACAAAAAGTAAAGAACAAAAATAAAATTGGGTTGCCTCCCAACAAGCACTATCGTTTAACGCCCCTAGCTAGGCATTGATAATTTCAATGATGCTCACATGAAAGACAAGAATTGAAGCACAAAGAGAGCATCATGAAACACATGAGAAACACATATAAGTCTAACATACTTACTATGCATAGGCATCTTATAGGCAAACAAATTATCATAGCAAGCAAAAACTAGCATATGCAAGGAAGCGGAAAGAAACAATAGCAATCTCAACATAATGAGAGATAATTTAGTAACATGAAAATTTCTACAATCATATTTTCCCCTCTCATAATAATTACATGTGGGATCATAAGAAAATTCAACAAAATAGCTATCACATAACATATTCTCAACACGATCCACATGCATGCGAAGTTGACACTCTTCAAAAATAGTGAGATTAACATTAACTAAAGTCATGACCTCTCCAAACCCACCTTTATCAAAAATTTCATAAGATTGAATATTCTCCAAATATGTGGGATCTAAAGTTGACACTCTTCCAAACCCACTTTCAATATTATTACAAACACTATTATCAATCTCATATTCATCATGGGGCTTAAATAAATTTTCAAGATCATAAGAAGAATCACCCCAGTCATGATCACTGCAACAAATAGTAGACATAGAAAAACTAGCATCCCCAAGGTTAGGGTTTTGCATATAATTAACACAATTGACATTAATAGAATTTATAATAACATCATTGCAATCACGCTTTTCATTCAAGGAGCTATCGTGGATCACTTTATAATTTTCTTCTTTCAACACTTCATCACAATTTTCAGATTCACGAATTTCAAGCAAAACCTCATAAAGATAATCTAGTGTACTCAACTCACTAGCAATTGGTTCATCATAATTGGATCTTTTAAAAAGATCAGCAAGAGGATGAGGATCCATAACAATAGATATTTAGCAAGTGAAGGTGCAAGCTAAAATAAGGCACATGGTAACATGAGCAAACAGAAGGACGAACGGAAGAGGGGCAAAGAAAAGGCAAATTTTGTGAAGTGGGGGAGAGGAAAACGAGAGGCAGATGGCAAATAATGTAATGCGAGGGAGAAGAGTTTGTGATGTGTACTTGGTATGTCTTGACTTGACGTAGATCTCCCCGGCAATGACGTCAGAAATGGCTAGCTGACGGGAGATCAAATCTTGACTTGACTTGGTGCAAATATCCCCGGCAATGGCGCCAGAAATCCTTCTTGCTACCTCTTGAGCATGCGTTGGTTTTTCCTTGAAGAGGAAAGGGTGATGCAGCAAAGTAGCGTAAGTATTTCCCTTAGTTTTTGTGAACCAAGGTATCAATCTAGTAGGAGACTACACGCAAGTCGCCTAGTACCTACACAAACAAACAAGAACCTCACAACCAACGCGATAACGGGGTTGTCAATCCCTTCACGGCCACTTACGAAAGTGAGATCTGATAAAGATAATAAGATAAATATTTTTGGTATTTTTGTTGTATAGATTGGAAAATAAAGATTGCAAAATAAACGGTGACAGAAATGGCTAGTTGACGAGAAACTAATATGATGTAAAGTAGACCCAGGGGCCATAGGTTTCACTAGTGGCTTCTCTCATGATAGCATATATTACGGTGGGTGAACAAATTACTATCGAGCAATTGATAGAAAAGCGCATAGTTATGAGAATATCTAGGCATGATCATAAACATAGGCATCACATCCGTGTCAAGTAGACCGAAACGATTCTGCATCTACTACTATTACTCCACACATGGACCGCTATCCAGCATGCATCTAGAGTGTTAAGTTCATAAGCACAGAGTAATGGATTAGGCAAGATGACATGATGTAGAGGGATAAACTCAAGAAATATGATATAAACCTCATCTTTTTATCCTCGATGGCGACAATACAATACGTGCCTTGCTGCCCCTGTTGTTAGTGGGAAAGGACACCGCAAGATTGAACCCAAAGCTAAGCACTTCTCCCATTGCAAGAAAGATCAATCTAGTAGGCCAAACCAAACTGATAATTCAAAGAGACTTGCAAAGATATCAAATCATGCATATAAGAATTTAGAGAAGAATCAAATATTGTTTATAGATAAACTTGATCATAAACCCACAATTTATCAGATCCCGGAAAACACACCGCAAAAAGAATTACATCGAATAGATCTCCAAGAACATCGAGGATAACTTTGTATTGAGATCCAAAGAGAGAGAAGAAGCCATCTAGCTAATAACTATGGACCCGAAGGTCTGTGGTAAACTACTCACACATCATCGAAGAGGCTATGGTGTTGATGTAGAAGCCCTCCGTGATCGAATCCCCCTCCGGCAGATCACCGGAAAAGGTCCCCAGATGGGATCTCACACGTACAGAAGGTTGTGGCGGTGGAAAAGTGGTTTCATGGCTTCCCTGGATGTTTTCAGGGTATAAGAGTATATATAGGCAAAGGAAGTAGGTCGGTGGAGCTACGAGGGGCCCACGAGGGTGGGGGGCACGCCGCCCTACCTCGTGGCCGCCTAGTTGCTTCCTTGACCTCCACTCCAAGTCTCCTGGATTGCGTTTGTTCCAAAAAAAGATCCTCGCGAAGGTGTCATTCCGTTTGATATTCCTTTTCTGCGAAACACTAAAATAGGCAAAAACAGCAATTTGCACTGGGCCTTCGGTTAATAGGTTAGTCCGAAAAATAATCTAAAAGTGCATAATAAAGTCCATTAAACATCCAAAACATATAATATAATAGCTAAACATCCAAAACAGATAATATAATAGCATGGAACAATCAAAAATTATAGATACGTTGGAGATGTATCAACAACGTAAACAATACCTACACACAAATAACAACTTCTCGCAACCCGACATGTTAAAGGGGTTGTCAACCCCTTCCGGGGTATGGCGCCTCAAGATAGGCAAACAGACATGAGATAAATTTGAAGTAGATTGATAGATCGAACGCCAAATAAAATAAACAAGGATAAATTGCAGCAAGGTATTTTGGGGTTTTTGGTTTAACAGATCTGAAAATAAATGCAAGGAAAAGTAGATCGCAAATGCAAATAATACTCCCTCTGTTCCTTGATATAAGGTGTATAGATTTTTGAGAAAAATTCCAAAATATAAGGTGTATTGTGTTACACCACTCGTTTGGATAATTTTTTTAGGGATTTGATTACATTTCCTTATATTAGGCAAGCTCCTCTATTTTGTCATGGCAATTAGTTAGATGTAATCTTGCCCAAAACTTGTGAAATTTTTCCTCCATGTGCGTTCTTTAATTTCTGTGCCAAAAACTATACACCCTATATTTAGGAATGGAGGGAGTATGAGAAAGATACCCAGGGGTCGTAGGTTTCACTAGTGGCTTCTCTCGAGAAAAATAGCAAATGGTGGGTGAAAAAGTTACTGTTGGGCAATTGATAGAACTTCAAATACTCATGATGATATCCAGGCAATGATCATTACATAGGCATTCCGTCCAAGATTAGTAGACCGACTCCTGCCTGCATCTACTACTATTACTCCACACATCGACCGCTATCCAACATGAATCTAGTGTATTAAGTTCATTAAAAAACGGAGTAATGCAATAAGAACGATGACATGATGTAGACAAAATCTATCTATGTAGAGATAGACCGCATCGTTTTATCCTTAGTAGCAACGATACATACGTGCCGGTTCCCTTTCTGTCATTGGGATCAAGAACTGTAAGATCGAACCCACTACAAAGCACCTCTTCCCTTTGCAAGATAAATAGATCAAGTGGGCCAAACAAAACCCAAATATCGGAGAAGAAATACGAGGCTATAAGCAATCATGCATAAAAGAGATCAAAGAAACTCAAATACTTTCATGGATATAAAAAGATAGATCTGATCATAAACTGAAAGTTCATCAATCCCAATAAAGACACCGCAAAAAGAGTTACGTCATATGGATCTCCAAGAGACCATTGTATTGAGAATCAAGAGAGAGAGAGAGAGAGAGAGAGAGAGAGGAAGCCATCTAGCTACTAACTACGGACCCGAAGGTCTACAAAGTACTACTCATGCATCATCGGACATGCGCCAATGGAGGTGGTGAACCCCATCTGAGATGGTGTCTAGATTGGATCTGGTGGTTCTAGACTCTGCGGCGGCTGGATGAATATTTCATCGACTCCCCTAGGGTTTCTGGAATATTGGGGTATTTATAGAGCAAAGAGGCGGTGTAGCGACCCGACCTGAATGGATCAAGTCTACTGTGCTCCGATGTCATCCCTGGATCAGTAATGCTGACACCACACAGTACATCGAAGGATTTATAGCAGAGTGGCAATCAAACACTTATTACATCGATGTCTCCGAAGAGAACTTATTACATAAATATGGCTTAAGGCCATCTAATGTGGAAAACAGCGGAAGACTTGGAAGATAAATGGGTCCATCAACTCCAACGGCATCACTGAGTATAGAACCACGACCTAAAAGCACCTTAATCGTCGTCTGAAAAGTCTGCAACATTAACGTTGCAGCCCGAAACGGGTCAGCACATGGAATATGCTGGCAAGGTAACACATAGAGAGTAATGGAATGAAGCAGCTATACTATATGCATATTTGGCTGGTGGAAAGCTCTATGGTTACTGTTTTGCGTAAAGCCATTTTTTCCCTACTGCAAAGGAATAAATTTATTTAACTATCATGGTGGTTGTTAAACATTGAGAATGGTTGACAGCATTCTCAATCCCAATTAAAAGTAATCATTAAAACCCAACAATATTAATTAGAAGTAACGTGATGAGATTCACATGATATTCAAGTACTAGATACTCAAGATTTGTCCATAACCGGGGACACGGCTAATCATGATTAGTTTGTTACACTCTGCAGAGGTTTGCGCACTTTTCCCCACAAGACTCGATCGCCTCCGTTGGATTTCTCGCACTACTGGTGTTTGAGAAACGGATGACCAAGACATAGTCTTTTAGAAGCGCTAGCACCTTACGATGGAGTAGACCGTGCCACCTACATCCCCTACATCTGCTAGTCTACCCCTATAAGAGTTTGCACGACTTAGTCAACTATGCCAGAGCCCATATTGGCTTGTGGCTGCACACGTAAGTATTTAGCATGAAAGATCTTATGATCCCTTTGAGCCTGGGTGGCGGTCCAAAATAAAACAGGCAAGTCCTGATAGACATCAGGTGCCTCAATCCACCCAGATGTGTGTTTAAGTTGCCACCTTAGATAAACCATTAAAATTATCAATCTCACATCTGTCATGGATATCACTCACCCAATCCACGTCTACTAGCATAGCATGACATAATAAGCAAACATAGAAGTAACTCCCAAAGGTTTCATAGTAACAGGTAATAGGTACTACCTCATCTACTTCCCATCCCACAATTTAATTAGATCCTAATCATGCAATGTCTGAGGATGGATCTAATGCAATAAAACTGGGTTCTAGAAAGGTATGATCAAAGTGTTACTTGCCTTGCTGATGATCCACGAGTCCTAGAGATTCGAAGTAACAGGCGGCGCAATACGGGTAATCTATCGCAGACAAACAACAAGCATACAATAAGTACTCATCTAATGCACAGGTAAAACTCGAACAAAAGATCGAACCAGAAAGTTCAACTTAAGAACTCCGGTTGCAAAGAAAGAACGAACCGAACAAAGCAACGGAAAACAAACGGCGGAAGAAAACAGCTCGGCTCTAGCAAGTTGAAACTAGGTCAAGTTTTACAGTAGCAAAAACTGGTTAAAGTTGATTAGTCGGAATGGCGGTTTCGAAACGAAACTCCAGGCGCTTGAATCACCCGATTCCGATAAACGAGCGAGAAGATAAACTAGAACGAAGATCGGATCTGAGATCGCGATCGCGGAATAAATCCGACGAGAAGAAAAAGAAGAACGGTTAAACGAACGGACGTTCGTTAACCGGGGAAATAATCCGGTGATCACGTTTGTTAGGATGAACGGTCCGGCGAACGGTCGCTAGGCAACTAAATCGGAAAAGAGAACGAATCCGATCTAGGGTTTCGAGAAAAGAAAACCGAACAAAAAACCGATCTAGAAAACCGGAACGGTTTAGAAAAGAAACGGAATGATTTAGAAGAAAACCGATCCGAGGAAAAGAAGAGATGCGGCGCGGGGCTACCTCCGGCGAGGTTCCGGCAAATGGCGGCATTGGGCGGCGACGGCGATGCACAAGGGCGGCGGCGGGGCACTAGGGCGGCGGCGGCGATGACGCAGGGCGGCGGCGGCGGTGACGCAGGGCGCGGGCGCGGGGTGTGGCGCAGCTCTAGGCTTGGGGCTTGGGGCTTTGGTTTGATGGGTTTAGAGGGGGGGTTCTTGGGTATTTATATTGGGGAGGGGGAGGGTTTGCTTGGAGGAGGGATCAAGGAATAAGAGTAGGAAAAGGAATAGGAGAGGGATCCTAAAAAAACAACAAGTGGAGTCCTAAAAGGACTCCAGCGGCGGCGGCGGCCTCCCTGGCGCCAGGCGCCTGGCGCGCGCGCGCGGTGGCCTCCTGGCCGGCCGGCTGGGCCTGGCCCAGGGGCGCTGCGGGACTTCCTTTTTTTTAAACGGTTTCGCGTGCGGAAAAAAAACAGAAAGAGATCTAAACGAACTCCAAAAACAATAAAGTAAATTTTCCCCGACTCCTAAAAATGAGTCGAACAAAATGAACTTTTCTCCGGGCCTAAAATGTAAATTTTGAAAACGCGCATTTTTCCCTATCCAAATAAAAGGCAAATAAGACTCCGACGAAACCAATGATCCTCTTTTCGAAATTTGAGAAGACTCAAATATGAAAAATATGAAATCTCCAACTCTCTCCGAGGGTCCTTGAGTTGCGTGAAATTTCTAGGATCGACAAAATGCAAGAAAATATGATATGCATGATGATCTATGTATAACATTCCAAATTGAAAATTTGGGATGTTACAAACCTACCCCCCCCCCCTTAAGATGAATCTCGCCCTCGAGATTCGGGTTGGCTAGAAAATAGGTGAGGGTGGTCCTTGAGCAAATCTTCTTCTCTCTCCCAGGTGGCTTCATCCTCTGAGTGATGGTTCCACTGAACTTTGCAAAACTTGATAACCTTGCTGCGAGTAACTCTGCTGGCAAACTCGAGAATCTTGACTGGTTTCTCTTCATACGTTAGGTCGTCCTTCAACTGAATCGCTTCCAATGGCACTGTATCTCTTAATGGTACCTCCGCCATATCGGCGTGACATTTCTTCGGCTGGGAAACATGGAATACGTCATGAACTCCTGACAGTCCCTCTGGTAATTCCAACTTATAAGCGACTTCTCCCATACGTTGCAAGATCTTATATGGTCCAACGAAGCGCGGTGCTAATTTTCCCTTAACTCCAAAGCGCTTAACTCCTCGAAGTGGGGATACTCGGAGATACACCCTGTCTCCTTGTGTTTAGAATCTGTGTAGCTCTTCTGCATGGACTGGGCTACCTTGAGCCTATCGCGAATCAACTTCACCTTCTGTTCAGACTCCTTAATCAAATCTGGTCCAAACAACTGACGGTCTCCAATTTCGTCCCATGACAACGGTGTCCTGCACCTCCTTCCGTATAAAGCTTCGAAAGGTGCCATCTTCAAACTGGTTTGATAACTGCTGTTATAAGAAAACTCCGCATACGGCAAATTATCGTCCCAACTAGATCCATAATCTAGTGCACAGGCTCTTAGCATATCTTCCAAAATCTGATTGACCCTCTCGGTCTGTCCATCTGTCTGCGGATGAAAAGCGGTGCTGAACTCTAGCCTGGTTCCCAAAGTTTCATGCAACTGATTCCAAAACTTCGAGGTAAATTGGGTTCCTCTATCGGATACAATACTCCTTGGAACTCCATGCAAACAAATGATCCTAGTCATGTATATCTTTGCCAACTTAGCACTGGTGTAAGTGGTCTTGACTGGAATGCAATGTGCTACCTTCGTCAAACGATCAACTACTACCCATATCGAGTCATATCCAGCCTTCGTCCTGGGTAGTCGTGTGATAAAATCCATGCCTATCTTATCCCACTTCCATTCGGGTATCGGCAATGGTTGCAACAATCCGGCTGGCTTCTGATGCTCTGCCTTCACTCTATGACATACGTCACAAACTGCTACATATGTTGCAATATCCTTCTTCATTCCGGTCCACCAGAATGTCTCCTTCAAATCCAAATACATCTTGGTGTTTCCTGGGTGAATCGAATATGGTGAATCATGTGCCTCTTGTAGAATCAACTTCCTGATCTCCGGGTCATTTGGCACATAAACACGGTCCTCAAACCATAGGGTATCATGCTCATCCTCACGAAATCCCTTTGCTTTTCCTTTGCTTAGTTTCTCCTTAATAGAAGCAATCTCTTGTCAGATTTCTGAGCTTCTCTGATTTTATCCATCAACGTTGACTCAATCTCCAATGCTGCTACATAGCCTTTCGGAACTATCTCTAAACTTAGTTCACGAAGGTTTTTCTGCTAACTCCTTGGGTATTTCCTTCGTTATTAACGTATTGACGTGGCTCTTGCGGCTCAATGCGTCAGCTACTACATTAGCATAACCGGGATGGTAATGCAATCTCATATCATAATCCTTGATGAGCTCCAACCATCTCCTTTGTCTGAGATTCAACTCCTTCTGCGTGAAAATGTACTTCAAACTCTTGTGATCCGTGTACACCTCACAATGATTTCCAATGAGGAAATGTCTCCATGTCTTCAATGCATGCACTACGGCTACTAACTCCAAATCATGCGTAGCATAATTTAACTCATGAGGTTTTAGTTGTCGTGAGGCATACGAAACAACTCTACCTTCCTGCATAAGCACTGCTCCAAGTCCTCGACGTGAAGCGTCGCAATATACCTCATAATCCTTGGTCTGATCTGGCAAAATCAACACTGGTGAGGTAACCAATCTTTCTTCAACTCCTGAAAACTAGCCTCACACTCCTCAGTCCATTTGAACTTGGTATCCTTCTTTAACAATTCCGCCATTGGCTTTGCAATCTTTGTAAAGTTCTCAATGAATCTCCGGTAGTATCCTGCGAGTCCAAGAAAACTCCGGATCTCTCCAACTGTCGTTGGTGCTTCCCATTCGGTTACGGTCTCAACCTTTGCGGGGTCAACTGCTATCCCTTCCCTGGATATAACGTGTCCGAGGAATCCTACTTCCTTCAACCAAAACTGACATTTGCTAAATTTGGCATATAACTGATGTTCCCTTAGTTTCTCCAAAACCAAACGCAAATGTTCCTTATGCTCTTCTTCATTCTTCGAATAAACCAGGATATCATCAATGAACACTACGATGAACTTATCCAAAAACTCCATAAGCACTTTGTTCATCAGGTTCATAAAATAGGCAGGCGCGTTAGTCAATCCAAATGACATAACGGTATACTCATACAGTCCATATCTCGTGGTAAAAGTTGTCTTGGGAATATCCTGTTCTCGAATCTTCAACTGGTGGTACCCTGATCGCAAATTGATCTTGGAAAACACTTTAGCTCCTTGCAAATGATCAAACAGATCATTTATCATTGGCAGTGGGTACTTGTTCTTGATGGTTACTTCATTCAATCCACGGTAATCAACAACCATCCTTAATGATCCATCCTTCTTCTCCACTAGAAGTACGGGTGATCCCCAAGGCGAAGAACTTGGGAGAATGTAACCTTTCTCCAATAACTCCTTAATCTGATTCTTAATTTCTACCAAATCCTTTGCTGGCATCTGGTATGGTCTCTTTGATATTGGGCCTGTACCTGGCAACAACTCAATCAGAAACTCAATGTCTCTATCCGGTGGCATGCCTGGCAATTATTCAAGAAATACATCAGGAAAATCCTTTACCAGTGGTACTTCCTCCTGCACAACTCCTATTAGGCAATTTACTTGTGTCCTATTTGGCACATGCCGGGATACATACTTGATCCTTCTTCCTTCTGGCGTTGTAAGCAAAATTGACTTACTAGCACAATCGATGTTTCCTCCATACATCAACAGCCAATCCATACCGAGAATTACATCCAATCCTTGGGATTCCAGAATAATCAAATCTGTTGGGAAAACATGCCTTCCTATGCTTAATGGCACTTGAAAGCATCCTTGACTGGCCATGTATTCTGCTCCTGGCGAACTTACTAGCATATGTGTTTTAAGAATCCTAGTGGGCAGGCTATATTTTTCCACAAATCCCCTTGATATGTATGAATGTGATGCACCAGTATCGAAAAGAACGAGTGTGGTAAATGACTTAACCAAAAACTTACCGATTACTGCATCCGGCTGATCTTCAACCTCCTCCATGCTAATGTGGTTCACCTGTCCCCTATTGAAAGGGTTCGGCTTCTTCCCTGAGCTTCCATTGCCATTTCCATTCTGGCCTTCAGGACATTCATTTGCATAATGTCCGGTCTTGGAACACTTGAAACAGGTGACTTGACTCAGGTCTCTCTTGGATGGGGTTGATGGGGTGGTATGGTTCTGGCCGTTGCTTCCTCCATTCCCATTACCATTCTTGTGGCCGTTATGGTTGTGCGAACTACCTCCTCCATGGTTATGCTGAAACTGAAATCCCGATTTAGGGGTAAAACGGGGCTTCTGCTGGGCTCCAGTGTTATACTTCCCCTGTCCATACTTCCTCTTGCGGTTCTCAATCTGCTGTTGCTTCCCTTCAATCATGATGGCATGATCTACCAACTCCTGGTAGTTGTTGAAACTTGCTACCATCAACTGCATGCTTAACTCATCATTCAATCCTTCCAGAAACTTCTCCTGCTTAGTTGCATCCGTAGCAACATCATCTGGGGCATAACATGCTAACTTGCTGAAGTCGTCAACATACTGGCCAACTATCCTTCCTCCTAGGCGTAAGTTGCGAAACTCACGCTTCTTCATGGCCATAGTTCCTACTGAAACATGTGCAGTGCGGAAAGCTTGCTGAAACAGATCCCATGTGACAGTGTCAACTGGGAAGGTGGCTGTGAAATTCTCCCACCATGCTGTCGCGGGTCCGTCAAGCTGATGTGCGGCAAACTTCACTTTCTCACCATCCGTGCATCCTGTAGTGGTCAACTCCCTTCCTATCTTGCGGAGCCAATCGTCTGCTACTATCGGCTTGATGCTACTAGAAAACACCGGTGGATTTAGCCTAAGGAAATGGGCTAAGTGGTCAACAGGGGGTGGTGGTGGTGGTGGGTTGTTGTTGTTGTTGTTCTGCTGGTTCTGAACTAACATCTACATCAATTGATTCTGCTGTTGGATCAACTGAGTGAGCTCCGGTGGAAATCCATTGTCACGTCTCGGAGGCATCTGAGGGTTTAGAAAAGAAGAGATATAAGAATAGAATGAGGTCTAAAGAGAAAACACTACCCCAATGCACATGAGCAAATTCACACAAAATCACTCCATTCAATTCAAACAAGGGCTTACAATCGATCTAGCTATCGCAAAAGTGATCGAACTATAGTGTTTACATGGGGGAGAATACTACTAATATTTGGTGGTCATCTAAAAATTTGAACCGGTGGAAGACTCCATGATGTCCGCTCCAGCTTCGTCTTCAAAGTCGGGTTCACTTGGATCCGAATCGGTGTCGTCGATGATGATGTAGTTGTCTGGACATGCGACGTACATGTCTTCCTTCCTGGATGCTAACTCCATCTTGAGTTCTTCAATCTCTTGCTTAAGATCGCAGTTGTGTCTTGCTAGAGCTACTATCTCCTCCATGTAGTCCTTGCGTGTAGCCTTCAGTTCTCCTTCTAGCTCGATGATCCTAGCCTTCGCATTCTTCAATTCTATCATATCATTGCACATCTGGTTCTCGTGGCGTTGAATGTGTTGGTTTAACTCCTGGATGAAAGCTGCAATGGATCTATCCTTCTTGGTGCTGAGTAACTCCCATTGTTCATCTCGGCGTTCGCAAATCTGGTAGATAGTGTCCTTGAGGTCTTCTTGATAAACTTCTCCAATGCGTCCTATGGTGATATGGGCTGCCATGCTCTTTCCTAGACTCCAAGTTGGTGCATTGAAAACACTATCTATGGGCTTTGTGATTGGCGCGAATGTCCTTCCCGGAACGTGAGCTTGAATCTTCCAGTGCTCCTCTTCAGGCAAAGTGGCGTTGAAGGTTCCCGTGAAACTTGGTAATCTAATGTTTAGGTACTTGGTGACTTCCTTCAAGTGAAATCCAAAAGGTGTGCCTTCATCCGGTTGAGCGTACTTAATCTTCGCGTCCTTCATCCTAAAGAGTAGAAAAGATGAGGAGTTAGAAAACGAGGAGAGAATAGTGATCTATGGCTTTAACTTAGTGGTCGTGTCCTATAGTCAGTGTGTGCTCTGATACCATCTCTGTAGCGACCCGACCCGAATGGATCAAGTCTACTGTGCTCCGGTGTCATCCCTGGATCAGTAATGCTGACACCACACAGTACATCGAAGGATTTATAGCAGAGTGGCAATCACACACTTATTACATCGATGTCTCCGAAGAGAACTTATTACATAAATATGGCTTAAGGCCATCTAATGTGGAAAACAGCGGAAGACTTGGAAGATAAATGGGTCCATCAACTCCAACGGCATCACTGAGTATAGAACCACGACCTGAAAGCACATTAATCGTCGTCTGAAAAGTCTGCAACATTAACGTTGCAGCCCGAAACGGGTCAGCACATGGAATATGCTGGCAAGGTAACACATAGAGAGTAATGGAATGAAGCAGCTATACTATATGCATATTTGGCCGGTGGAAAGCTCTATGGTTACTGTTTTGCGTAAAGCCAATTTTTCCCTACTGCAAAGGAATAAATTTATTTAACTATTATGGTGGTTGTTAAACATTGAGAATGGTTGACAGCATTCTCAATCCCAATTAAAAGTAATCATTAAAACCCAACAATATTAATTAGAAGTAAAGTGATGAGATTCACATTATATTCAAGTACTAGATACTCAAGATTTGTCCATAACCGGGGACACGGCTAATCATGATTAGTTTGTTACACTCTGTAGAGGTTTGCGCACTTTTCCCCACAAGACTCGATCGCCTCCGTTGGATTTCTCGCACTACTGGTGTTTGAGAAACGGATGACCGAGACATAGTCTTTCAGAAGCGCTAGCACCTTACGATGGAGTAGACCGTGCCACCTACATCCCCTACATCTGCTAGTCTACCCCTATAAGAGTTCGCACGACTTAGTCAACTATGCCAGAGCCCATATTGGCTTGTGGCTGCACACGTAAGTATTTAGCATGAAAGATCTTATGATCCCTTTGAGCCTGGGTGGCGGTCCAAAATAAAACAGGCAAGTCCTGATAGACATCAGGTGCCTCAATCCACCCAGATGTGTGTTTAAGTTGCCACCTTAGATAAACCATTAAAATTATCAATCTCACATCTGTCATGGATATCACTCACCCAATCCACGTCTACTAGCATAGCATGGCATAATAAGCAAACGTAGAAGTAACTCCCAAAGGTTTCATAGTAACAGGTAATAGGTACTACCTCATCTACTTCCCATCCCACAATTTAATTAGATCCTAATCATGCAATGTCTGAGGATGGATCTAATGCAATAAAACTGGGTTGTAGAAAAGGTATGATCAAAGTGTTACTTGCCTTGCTGATGATCCGTGAGTCCTAGAGATTCGAAGTAACAGGCGGCGCAATACGGGTAATCTATCGCAGACAAACAACAAGCATACAATAAGTACTCATCTAATGCACAGGTAAAACTCGAACAAAAGATCGAACCAGAAAGTTCAACTTAAGAACTCCGGTTGCAAAGAAAGAACAAACCGAACAAAGCAATGGAAAACAAACGGCGGAAGAAAACAGCTCGGCTCTAGCAAGTTGAAACTAGGTCAAGTTTTACAGTAGCAAAAACTGGTTAAAGTTGATTAGTCGGAACGGCGGTTTCGAAACGAAACTCCAGGCGCTTGAATCACCCGATTCCGATAAACGAGCGAGAAGATAAACTAGAACAAAGATCGGATCTGAGATCGCGATCGCGGAATAAATCCGACGAGAAGAAAAAGAAGAACGGTTAAACGAACGGACGTTCGTTAACCGGGGAAATAATCCGGTGATCACGTTCGTTAGGACGAACGGTCTGGCGAACGGTCGCTAGGAAACTAAATCGGAAAAGAGAACGAATCCAATCTAGGGTTTCGAGAAAAGAAAACCGAACGAAAAACCGATCTAGAAAACCGGAACGGTTTAGAGAAGAAACGGAACGATTTAGAAGAAAACCGACCCGAGGAAAAGAAGAGATGCGGCGCGGGGCTACCTCCGGCGAGGTTCCGGCAAATGGCGGCATTGGGCGGCGACGGCGATGCACAAGGGCGGCGGCGGGGCACTAGGGCGGCGCGGCGATGACGCAGGGCGGCGGCGGCGGTGACGCAGGGCGCGGGCGCGGGGTGTGGCGCGGCTCTAGGCTTGGGGCTTGGGGCTTTGGTTTGATGGGTTTAGAGGGGGGGTTCTTGGGTATTTATATTGGGGAGGGGGAGGGTTTGCTTGGAGGAGGGATCAAGGAATAAGAGTAGGAAAAGGAATAGGAGAGGGATCCTAAAAAAACAACAAGTGGAGTCCTAAAAGGACTCCAGTGGCGGCGGCGGCCTCCCTGGCGCCAGGCGCCTGGCGCGCGCGCGCGGTGGCCTCCTGGCCGGCCGGCTGGGCCTGGCCCAGGGGCGCTGCGGGACTTCCTTTTTTTAAACGGTTTCGCGCGCGGAAAAAAAACAGAAAGAGATCTAAACGAACTCCAAAAACAATAAAGTAAATTTTCCCCGACTCCTAAAAATGAGTCGAACAAAATGAACTTTTCTCTGGGCCTAAAATGCAAATTTTGAAAACGCGCATTTTTCCCTATCCAAATAAAAGGCAAATAAGACTCCGACGAAACCAATGATCCTCTTTTCGAAATTTGAGAAGACTCAAATATGAAAAATACGAAATCTCCAACTCTCTCCGAGGGTCCTTGAGTTGCGTGAAATTTCTAGGATCGACAAAATGCAAGAAAATATGATATGCATGATGATCTATGTATAACATTCCAAATTGAAAATTTGGGATGTTACAGGCGGTCCGGGGGGGCACCTGAGGTGGGCACAACCCACCAGGGCGCGCCTGGGCCTCCTGGCGCGCCCTGGTGGGTTGTGCTCTCCTCGGAGCACTCACCCCCAGGTGCAGCCAGGGCCCATTATGTTCCATCTGTTCCATTAAAAATCTCCATAAAGTTTCGTGGCATTTGGTCTCCATTTGATATTGATTTTCTGCAATGTAAAAACATGGAAAAAACAACAACTGGCACTTGGCACTATGTCAATAGGTTAGTACCAAAAATGATATAAAATCACTATAAAATGATTATAAAACATCCAAGATTGATATTATAATAGCACGGAACAATAAAAAATTATAGATACGTTGGATACATATCAACCTCTCACTGGCGCCGGCATTGAAGCGGCGCCGGCCGAGAGAGCGTTGCCTGCACCGCTTCCTGGTGCACGCAACTGGTCCGCGTTCAAAGGTCACAATAGCCGGCCACAAGATGCATGTAAAAAGTTATTGGGAGTCCGTGCTACAGCTAGTTGTCCTCCCCCAACTTGTCAATCTCTTCCAGTAGTGCTAGTACTCCATGGCGCGATCCATTGACAAGCAGGCGGGAAAGTTATCGTATACTCGGTTTGCGGTGAGTGGCATGCCGAGCTACCGTGTGGAGTGGAGCTGTGGAGGAGGGTGAGACACGAACGCGACAGACATTATTTAAACGTTGCTTTTGCTCGATGGCGCGATCCAACGAAACTAAATGTTGGTTTCTCTCCGTTTCCATTTTTTCTCTGAAAAAACAGAAACTTTCCACTCCATTTTCATTCCTACTCCAAGGTTTCCCCGTTACAACATTCCATCAAATACAAAGGAAAACTAACACGCATGCTGATGCATCTCAATGCTTCACAGATCATAGCCAATATTTACTTCACAACTAAAGACAAAAGTTGTGAGAGTGTGTACAAAAGAAAAACTACTGATGAGGTCACTACGACTTAAAACCTAAACCCTAAACAAGATTTAATTTCCTGGATACATAGAACCTGTCGAAGGAAAGATGGCTAGCACCCTCGGATCATACGATGCTTTTGTGCAGTTCCACTAAAATCGAGCTGAGCATCCCTTATGGCAAAGATATTGAAGAAGTGTGATTAGAATAATAGTAATGGCACTAGTTCATGAGACATAAACTCAACACAAATTGAAGCCGGTAGAAGTAGAGAAAGATCGACATGGAGATGGAGCTACATGGGGAGCTTCGGCAGTGGAGCAAGCCAGCTCCAAAAGGAAGATGTACATGGGACCTCGGGTTGTAGCTAGAAGGGCGGTTGAGAGGCGGCATCAGCCCATACCGCGGGAACACCCAATTGGGATGCACCAACTGTTGGTTTTCTCCCTCGCCGATGTTGGCCGCGTCTACGCAGAACATCGTTCCCTTCCCCCAGCGGCAAGATCAAGCCGGATCTATGACCAGCGGTGTGGCCACCGTCGTTCTATGCTTGTGAAGAGAGCAACCCAAGCAAGCAGGCTTGTACTCCGACTAACTTACTGTGTGATTTGACTGCTCCTTAGTGGCCCCTACACGTACTCCCCCTACGTGTATGACCGTTCCTGAGTCTCACTTGTACTTATCTCTATTTTCTTGCATGACACGTAGATAGGATGCGCATAGAGGAATTTTGTTACTGCACGTTGTTATGTAGTACTACTAGTACCTACTCCCTCCTTCCGGTTCACTACTGGTACTCCCTCAGTCCTGGCTTATTGGTCCCCTTTGTACTCAATTCATGGGCTCATCTTCCTTAAGAAATTGTCTTTACCAACATATTAATATCGGAAATGCATGCGTGAACAACGACTGATTAAACCTTGCATGCAACGTTTTGACAAAGCATTGAATTATAAACATGTGAATGTGAGGGACCACAACCTCGTGCATGCATGCAACAGTCACACGTACACATGGACGCAAAAACGCGCACAACGCCCTAATGCATGCATGTCTGAGCACACGACGGAACACACACGGTCATGCTCAAGTGCTCAACCTACACGTGCATGCACACACATACTCAGCCAGGGTGAGCTAGTGACCGTATAAACACCAGAAAATGTATATATTCAGCGCAATGAGCATATTATGAAGTCCACTGGCCATTTTTTACAAATATACAGTGACAGACAGTGTATTTATCTCATTTGAAATTAAGCCATATTCACCGGAAAGGAGGCAGTATGGACTAGCATTACTTTGTTGTGTCCCGTCAACTTGCCAAAGGAGGAGAAGCTTGTAGGACGGGAGAAGCTTGCGCGTGGTGGCTCGTAGGACAAGGAGAAACTTTTGACTAATGCAAGCTCTCCCTCGCTCAGGCGGTGGACGTGCAATAGTTAATTTGCTGTCAGATTGCCAGAAGCATACATTGTACTAGTACCATTATTGTTTCACTTCCCGAAAAGGCGAACAACCAAGCGCAAAGTTTACCAGTACTAGTACTACTACTATAGAGGTATGTACTACAACTAGGAACCGGATGGAGGAGCGTCTGCACTCTTATTTTATTTTAAAATGTGATAAAGCAATCTTCAACACATTTGGTTCTCTTCGAGGGTTCTCGCATGTGATAATGGAAGTTGATTACATGGAGCACTTGCCACAATTCTGGCTCATATCCTGTTACAAATAGGAGTGCTCGGTAATATTTTCTCTTTTTTTGTTATTCAGCATGTAAACAGGTCAGCAAACCTTGTGGCGCATCTTTGTGCGAACCGTGCTTGCTGCACTTTGAATGTGACCGAGAATTGGCTTGATGAAACACCTCACTTCCTTCTTCTTCTTTTGCGGGTACCTCCCTTCCTAGTGACCAGTCTCTTGGCTGATCGTCCTAAGAATGCTTATGTATGAATGAAGCTCTCTCATTTACCCATAAAAAAGATTAAGCCATATAAACCGAAAAGGAGGGAGTATGGACTAGCACTACTTTTTGGTATGTCCTGTCAACTCATAGAACGAGGAGAAGCTTGCAGGACAAGGTGAAGCTCACTTATGCCCACTCCGTCTACCTCATGCCTAGTGGCTCGCAGGACGAGGAGAAACTTTTGACTAATGCAACCTACCCTCGCCCAGGTGGTGGACATGCAACAGTTCATTCAGTGTCAGATTGCCAGAGGCATACATTGTTGTACCATCATTGTTCGACTTCACAAAGAGGCGAAGAGCCAAGCGCAAGGTTTAGTAGTACGAGTAGTACTACTACTAGAACCACATGGTGGAGCGTCTGTACTCTTATTTTATTTTAATCTCTGATAAAGTACACATTTATTCGGGAGAAGTGTGGAAAACGGCAGCCCAATAGTAGTATTAAAAACATCGAACATGTAATGATGATATCGATCAACCATGCTTGAATATATCTTGGCCTCCGTGCGAGCTCATCTATGTGTTCTCACTCCTCGTCTCTCTCAAGGAACAGCGGGTTGGCCATTTTGCCGTCAATTGAGATCGGTTTGCTCACACTCCGGTCCCACATGTCAGTGATATGCCAAGAGGAAGTGCGTTGACCGACTGGCCATATGCGTACTTGGTTTTGCACCTTCATACTACTCCTCCCTCTGTCACAGTTTACAGGGCACGCTTCATTATGATGCATTTCTCTCCATGCATTTCCACCACCAGAGAGACTTTAGACGCGTTTGGTTTAATGCTCAATTAATTAGGGCGTGGTAACCGCAATCAAGTCCACAATTTTCTCTCAATGTACTACTTGTGTCCGCGGAGTGGAGTAAGTGCATGCATGTGTGTACCCAGGGTGGAAGCACTGCATGCATGTGTGTACGCATTATTTCGCCTAGTAATAGACACCGTGCTATAACTACCAATGCTATTTTCCAGGCCGATCGCTAGTCGCCTTGGTCCCAGAGATTGTTTTTTAAGCGCGCTCTATAAACAGTGACGGAGGGAGTAGTATGAGCGGATTCAAAGAAGAGTGTATTGGTGGTTGCTTCTTCCGAGCAACTTATAGTGGGGAAGGTGGGTCTTATGATTTGACTGCTCATTACTCACTATTAGTGCGGCGCAACGACCGGGCTGAGTCTCCCATGCAGTTGTGCACTACTCCCTTCATTCTTAAATATACTATGGAGTATTTATCTTTCTACAGATTTCAACGAGTGACTACATATGAAGCAAAATGAGTGAATCTACACTCTAAAATATGTCCATTTGAAATTTGCAAAAAGATAAATATTTAGGAATGGAGGAAGTATAATTTTGTGCATGGCACATGGACCCGGATGCTCAAGAGGTGCTATCAAGCTTCCATCATTTGTTTACATAATTGACGTACTATACAAATAATTTTCCAGCGACATGAAATTGTACAATGGTGTGAGCTTTCAGCTTTTGTTTCGCGTGTCTTGCCATCGATGCTCTTTCGGAAACAATAAAAAACTAATGCATGTCAATTATTAGCAGATCAGAGCTAATAATTACATCACAACTAAAGACAAAGTTGTGAGAAGGTGTTAAATTAAAATTGATCCATGCTTTCATTAGCAGCAACGCCCCCCCCCCCCAGCTCTGTCTAAATCAACAAGGCATGTTGGGAAAAAGTAGCTGTCTAGAGCATGCAACAATCCGATCATTTTGTGCAGTTCCACTAAAATAGAGCTAAGCGTCCTTGTTCCAAAGATATTAAGTATGATTACAATACTAGAGGATTGTTGATGAAACAATAAACACACAAATAGAAGTCAGTCACCTTTGCAGTCTCTCTTAAGACTAACTAGTTGGATAAGATTAAGCAAATAGTTGGAGAAGATTAGGCTCGGAGTTGGATGAGGAGGATAGAGCAAAACCAATCTCCCTTTGTGCAGTCGCACTGAAATGTAGAGATGTTGCCTGTGTGACATTTTAGTACAACTGCACAAAACACTCCTAAGAAAAAAGTGATTTGTGCACTTCACCAAAAGGTCGCAATAGCAACGAGGTGAAATGGATATCCCTGTTTGCAAAAAAGAGGTAGAACGGAAACAATTACTGGCCAATAACAGTTGATGACATATACGACGACAAAAAGGAAGCATATTCCTTGTCCTAAGGGAAGATAACAACACGGTTGTGTTTGTCTAAAACGGTGTGAGGACTAGATTGCAATATGGAAAGTACGTCGGACGAGCTACATTTTGGGCAAAGAACTATGGAAGATCCACATGCAAGATTTTCCACATGTAGCAACGTGGGAAGACGGGCAGTGGAGCAAGGTCGGAGGGGATACCTGGGGGTCATCGGGATGTAACTAGGAGAGCGGCAGCGGGCGGGATCTGCCCATACTACGGCAGCGAGCAGATGGCGTAGGCCCTACGTGTCGAAGCTTGGTCAGAGAGAACATCGGGTACCACAGATCGGGACGTGCTGCCTCGGCGCTGTCGAACGGAGAAACGATGCACATCCTCCCTTTTAGCTGGTGGACGGGATGCAGCCAGATCAGTGACCAACGGTGAGGGAGAGAGAGGCCACCGCCGCCTTTTGTGAGATACTTTGAAGAGAGACAAACCCCGGCAGGCAGGCTCCATTGTATATAGTGGAGCGGACTAACTTTTTCTCCATAAAAATCGTTTTATATTCTGTGTACATGCCATTGAGCGATATAACTTTATTTAAAAATAACGCATCCGGTCGAACTTTGTTTCGTGCACGCGTGGTACACGACCTCCGTAGGTAAACAACCGCTACATGCGCTCAAATTAGCACGTGGGCTGCCATTTCATACAGAAATGAGCCCCACTATGTACCCGCATGGATGTGGCTGGGCACGAGGCATGAGTACGTGCACCTATTATCTTCGTGTACGTACACCACCTACATGGGTTTGTGTGAGAGAGATACAAACATAGAGAGATATAGTGTGTCGGTTCGTGAGTGTTTGGGGGTGAGAAATAGACAAGCAATATGTGTGGATGATATTTCAATCAAAAAATGTAACATATGCAATGTGTGTGAAATAGAGTCCTGGATATATCATATATATAGAGGGGGCAATCCACAAGAAGAGAGTGGAGGTATCGTCGGCTTGAGGTATCCATAGAATCTAAGAGAGGGATGATGATGATGATGTGTGTGTGTGTGTGCACGCGATCGATAAAGAGTGCCATCGAATTTGTGTGTGCCCATGTCAAAGATATAGGGTGGCTGGCCTACTCGAACATGAGAGGGGACAAGTGCAGTTTGTCTCTGTGGCATGGATACCTACCTACAGCGCTCGACTATCGGTGTGTGGTGGGGTGGGGGAGACCTAATTAACTATAGAGGTACAATGGCCAGTATATGTGTGGAGGAGGAGAGAGACCTACCTTATGTATTGAGGGAGATCAATCGACATCCATGCATATGTGTAGGAGAGGAATAAGGTTGGGAGAGAGACAGAGCTAGAGTGTCGGAGGGGTTGGTGGTGGAGTTGCTTGTAACAAATGGTGGGAGAGGCTTGCTAGACTAACAGAGGGCACACCTGCAATATCAATAAGAGAGGGGATGGCTGTCTGTCTGTGGACGTGTGTGTGAGAGACGGGTCAGGAGGCATGCATGAATGATGAGGGGGGACGATATGGCTGTGGTAAGCAGACGTAACTACATAGGAAGATCGATCGTCCTTTGTCAGATAAAGGAGAGACATAACTTGTGAGGTACGTCGATCGATGGGTGGGGGAAAATAGTTAAAGTCGGCCTAGGTATATGTAGGGATCGATTGGTATACATGCATGTATGTGTTAGAAGCAAATAAGGCCCGGGGAGAGGATAGAGAGAGAGGGATGCAGCTAGGAGGTGGTGCGAGGGGCATACTATCAAGGGGGAAGGAGTGTGCGGGTACGAGATTGATGAAAAGAGGGGTGGGAGTGAGGCATGGACGGTGAGAAGAGAAGAGGGAAATCTTGTGTTCATGGTAGGCACACCTGGCTAGAGAGGCATATCGATTGATCTGTGCCGTAAAGAAGGAGCTGGGGGGCCTACACACACCGTGGTTGAACGACCTAACGTGAAAAGATGAATTTGCGCGATGGAGCTAGAGAATGCTGAGGGAGGGTGTGAGGGATGCGGGCGTGTGCATGCACGAGAGAAAGTTAGCACTAGCTAAAAAGATAAGAGCATTGTGTGGGTGTAAAAGACGAATAGAGATCATAATTCATTATAAAAAGTGAATTTGGATATTTGAATAATTTATCATAGTGTTTTAAATCGACGCATGTGTGAATATATATAACGGTGATACACATGGTGTGATTATGAACATGTTATACTACATATAATATATTTTATCTCTACTCTTATAAAAACAGAGTTGTTGATGATGGTGTGCCTGCCATCCTGCAATATAGGCCGTCCGATTTATATCTGACAGATAGGAAGGAAACTATGGCAATTTTGAAAAAAGATACCCACACCCCTCTCCACATTTGCAAATAAGGCCTCCCCTCGATCACTTGATGTTCCGTGAAATGCATGGGCATCTTGCTAGTACTATATATAATATATAGAACATTGATTATAATTTGGGATAATGTGTGGCTTTTGCAGCTCAGGGCTACATACTTGTCATAATGTAGAGGGTGGGGCACTATACTTTGTGTGATAAACACGGTATACGTATGGAACCTGGTTTAGATTATGAATATCTAGTTAGTACATCAAATGTACTATTATTTGGAATCAACATCAAGTGTATTCAAAAAATTGAATTCGAGTTCATATAGTGCACATAGTTCATATCTATCTCTATAGTAATCATTTGATGTGTTGTTAAGGTAATACACGAATGATGGTTGAAGTTGGCAACAATCATGATTGTAGATTCTTATTCAAATAGAGAAACAAATTCAAATTTAATTTGAATTGCAGAGGTAGTATAGACATTTGGAATGCACTAAAATGTTGGTATGAGTAGGTTACATGCAATATACAGCCAGCGAAAATTTTTAATTGGACATAACATGGATTCATAGCTTTGAATAGAATTTGTATAGTAAAACGGGACACGACTCTCTCTTTGTGTGGTGTGTATAGTTTTATTATTTTTGTTTTTTTCGTTGAGGGAAGTGCGACTTGACTTGGTACGTACAAGTACAATATTACACATTAGGCTTGTCCCTAAAATTCAACCCGCACCTTGTTATATCCCGAAAATTCATATATCATGCTCCCCAAACTCGCGCCTTGCTATCCTGAAATTACGACGCACGCGAAAACTCCCTCGAGCTGCCAAATCCCGACATGTGAAATCCCCCTTCTAACCCTGAGCCGAAAGGGCCGCTATTTCAAATCAGTGGGGGTACTTTTGTAACACACCCTACATTTTGCACAAGCGCGTCCCTAAGTCATGGTTCCCCCTCCCATCGCCTCCTTTTGGCCATTCGAAATCCAAGGCTGCCATAACCTCTCCGCTCCAGCCGCGAAACCCCACCCTCCTCCGTCCACCACCTCACCGCTGCCCAGCCGGAGCCTCTTCCCCGATGACATCATCCACCGCAATAGCTTGACGCCCCTCATCCACCTCCCCGTATGAGGATCCGTCGTCTATCTCGTCATCCCGGCGGTTCAGCCGCCCCATCCTCCACCTCCAAGGAGTTGCTCCGACAATCGCCTCATCTATCGCGGCTGCTCCATCCCCACAGCGCCACCTTAACCTACTCCACCGAAACCACAGCATCCTCACCGACTCCTCGGATGAAGCCGAGGCCTACTCGGCGCCACCAAAGAGGTTGTACACTCATCGCATCGCACCTTCTCCTTAACTCGACCTCTCGGTGCCGACGGTGCTCCATCCTACACCCCCGTGGCGCGGCTACCTCAAAGCCGGCATCGCAGGCGACATCTCCATGGAGGCTCTTCCCCAGCGCGAGGCCCTTTCGACGGTGGCACCATACCAGCCATATTTGCTGCTGCTGCTCCGGCTCTTGCTCGCTCGCTCGCGCTACAGCTTGATGTCTACTACACAACCTTCTTCTTGTAGATGTTGTTGGGCCTCCAAGTGCAGAGGTTTGTAGGATAGTAGCAAATTTCCCTCAAGTGGATGACCTAAGGTTTATCAATCCGTGCGAGGCGTAGGATGAAGATGGTCTCTCTCAAGCAACCCTGCAACCAAATAACAAAGAGTCTCTTGTGTCCCCAACACACCCAATACAATGGTAAATTGTATAGGTGCACTAGTTCGGCAAAGAGATGGTGATACAAGTGCAATATGGATGGTAGATACAGGTTTTTGTAATCTGAAAATATAAAAACAGCAAGGTAACTAATGATAAAAGTGAGCACAAACAGTATTGCAATGTGTTGAAACAAGGCCTAGGGTTCATACTTTCACTAGTGCAAGTCCTCTCAACAAAAATAACATAATTGGATCATATAACTATCCCTCAACATGCAACAAAGAGTCACTCCAAAGTCACTAATAGCGGAGAACAAACGAAGAGATTATTGTAGGGTACGAAACCACCTCAAAGTTATCCTTTCTAATCGATCTATTCAAGCGTCTGTAGTAAAATAACATAAAGCTATTCTTTCCGTTCAATCTATCATAGAGTTCGTACTAGAATAACACCTTAAGACACAAATCAACCAAAACCCTAATGTCACCTAGATACTCCAATGTCGCCTCAAGTATCCGTGGGTATGATTATACGATATGCATCACACAATCTCATATTCATCTATTCAACCAACACAAAGAACTTCAAAGAGTGCCCCAAAGTTTCTACCAGAGAGTCAAGACGAAAACGTGTGCCAACCCCTATGCATAAGTTCATGAGGTCACGGGACTCGCAAGTTGATCACCAAAACATACATCAAGTGGATCACGTGATATCCCATTGTCACCACAGATAAGCACATGCAAGACATACATCAAGTGTTCTCAAATCCTTAAAGACTCAATCCGATAAGATAACTTCAAAGGGAAAACTCAACCCATTACAAGAGAGTAGAGGGGGAGAAACATCATAAGATCCAACTATAATAGCAAAGCTCGCGATACATCAAGATCGTGCCAACTCAAGATCACGAGAGAGAGAGATCAAACACATAGCTACTGGTACATACCCTCGGCCCCGAGGGTGAACTACTCCCTCCTCGTCATGGAAAGCGTCGGGATGATGAGGATGGCCACCGGAGAGGGATTCCCCCCTCCGGCAGGGTGCCGAAACGGGTCTAGATTGGTTTTCAGTGGCTACGGAGGCTTTTGCCGGCAGAACTCCTGATCTATTTTTCTCCCCGGTGTTTTTAGGGTATATGGACATATATAGGCAAAAGAAATCGCTCAGGGGAGCTACGAGGGGCCCATGAGGGTGGGGGTGCGCCCAGGGGGTAGGGCGCGCCTCCCTGCCTCGTGGCTTCCTCGAAGCTTCCCTGACATCCACTCCAAGTCTCCTGGATTGTTTCCGTTCCAAAAATAACTCTCCCGAAGGTTTCATTCCGTTTAATATTCCTTTTCTTCCAAACACTGAAATAGGAAATAAAACAACATTCTGGGCGGGGCCTCCGGTTAATAGGTTAGTCCCAGAACTAATATAAAAGTGTATAATAAAGCCCATAAACATCCAAAACGGGTAATATTATAGCATGGAACAATCAAAAATTATAGATACGTTGGAGACGTATCAAGCATCCCTGAGCTTAATTCCTGCTCGTCCTCGATTAGGTAAATGATAAAATAGAATTTTTGATGTGGAATGCTACCTACCATATTCATCCATGTAATTCTCTTTATTGTGGCAAGAATATTCAGATCCATAAGATTCAAGACAAAAGTTTAATATTGACATAAAAATAATAATACTTCAAGCATACTAACGAAGTAATCATGTCTTCTCAAAATAACATGGCCAAAAAAAGCTATCCCTACAAAATCATATAGTCTGGCTATGCTCCATCTTCACCACACAAATTATTTGAATCATGCACAACCCCGATGAAAAGCCAAGCAATTGTTTCATACTTTTGGTGTTCTCAAACTTTTTCAATGTTCACGGAATACATGAGCATGAGCCATGGACATAGCACTATAGGTGGAATAGAATGGTGGTTGTGGAGAAGACAAAAAGGAGATGATAGTCTCACATCAACTAGGCATATCAACGGGCTATGGAGATGCCCATCAATAGATATCAATGTGAGTGAGTAGGGATTGCTATGCAACGGATGCACTAGAGCTATAAGTGTATGAAATCTCAAAAAGAAACTAAGTGGGTGTGCATCCAACTTGCTTGCTCATGAAGACCTAGGGCATTTTGAGGAAGCCCATCATTGGAATATACAAGTCAAGTTCTATAATGAAAGATTCCCACTAGTATATGAAAGTGACAACATAGGAGACTCTCTATCTTGAAGATCATTGAGGGAGTCCTGGATTAGGGGGTCTCCGGACAGCCGGACTATATCCTTTGGCTGTACTATTGGACTATGAAGATACGAGATTGAAGACTTCGTCCCGTGTCCGGATGGGACTCTACTTGGCGTGGAAGGCAATCTAGGCAATACGGATATGTATATCTCCTCCTTTGTAACCGACCTTGTGTAACCCTAGCCCCCTCCGGTGTCTATATAAACCGAAGGGGTTTAGTCCATAGGACAACATACAATCATACCATATGCTAGCTTCTAGGGTTTAGCCGCTTTGATCTCATGGTAGATCGACTCTTGTAATACTCATATCATCAAGAACAATCAAGCAGGATGTAGGCTATTACCTCCATCAAGAGGGCCCAAACCTAGGTAAACATCGTTCCCCCTGCCTCCTGTTACCATCCGCCTTAGACGCACAGTTCGGGACCCCCTACCCGAGATCTGCTGGTTTTGATACCGACATTGGTGCTTTCATTGAGAGTTCCACTATGTCGTCACCATAAGGCTTGATGGCTCCTTCGATCATCGCTAGCGATGCGGTCCAGGGTGAGGCTTTCCTCCCCGCACAGATCTTCGTATTCGGCGGCTTTGCACTGCAGGCCAATTCGCTTGGCCATCTGGAGCAGATCGAGAGCTACGCCCTGGCCATCAGGTCAGATTTGGAAACTTGAACTACACGGCCAACATCCCTGGAGACTTGATCTTTGACGGATTCGAGCCCATGTCGGACGCGCCACACAGTCGCGACGAGCATGACGTAACTCTGCCGTCGGATAATGTTCGGGAGATCGCATCCGCAACTACTCCGTCCATTAATCCGGAGCAAGTCACACCATCCGAGAGCGGAGGGATGGACCCCGCCATGGAGGCCGCACTCTCAGTGGCGATAGAGCCCGATACTGACTTCACCCCTTACAAGAGCCGTGTCGTCGAACCACTGGATTCATCTCCGGCCACGGACTCTGAGCCGCTCACATCCGTGCCCGTCGAGTCCGACTGGGCGCCGATCATGGAGTTCACCTCCGCGGATATCTTTCAACACTCACCTTTCGGAGATGTGCTAAATTCATTAAGGTCTCTCTCCCTATCAGGAGAACCTTGGCCGAACTATGTCCGGCTAGAATGGGATGCGGACGACGAAGAAATTCGCTGCCACCCATCACCCACTTAGTAGCCACTGTCGATGACTTAACCGACATGCTCGACTTTGACTCCGAAGACTTCGACGGTATGGACGATGAAGCCGGAGACGAACAGGAACCACCGCCCTCAGGGTGCTGGACCGCCACCTCATCATATGATATATACATGGTGGACACCCCCAAAGAAGGCAATGGCGACGAGACAGCAGAGGATGACCCCTCCAAGAAGCAACCCAAGCCCTGACGTCAGCGGCGCCGCTCTAAGTCCCACCACAGCAAGAGCAGTGATACCGGCATAGGAGAGAATAACACTCCGGATAGCGCCGAAGACAACAACAATCCCCTCCAGCACGGTGTAGAGCTAGAGGACGAACAAGCTAGCCCTCCAGAGCAGGCAGCAGACGGAGAACTGGAGGAGGACAATTACATGCCTCTCTCCGAAGATGAGGCGAGCCTCGGCGACGACGAGTTTATCGTGCTTGAGGACCCCATCGAGCAAGAGCGCTTCAAGCGCCGGCTTATGGCCATGGCAAATAGCCTGAAGAAAAAACAGCAATAGCTTCAAGCCGATCAAGACTTGCTAGCAGACAGGTGGACCGAAGTCCTTGCGGCCGAGGAGCATGAACTCGAGCGCCCGTCCAAAAGTTACCCAAAACGCAGGTTGCTACCTCACCTCGAGGAGGAAGCATTGAAACCTCATTCACCAGTGTACGATGTGGCTGACCGGCCACTACGTGGCCAAGCCAGAGAGGCGTTTCAGCCTAAAGTTCAGACCACACCCCGTCACCACTCAGTCAAAAACACTAAGGCCCGGGGAAACACAGAGGACCTGCGAGACATCTTGGATAGTAAGGCAAAAATCACAAGGTCAATATATGGGACACGGGCACATGCGCCCACATGGGACGATGATCGTCGCGTCGGATACACCAAGAGTAAATCCGGCCGGGCCGAATACAACAGACAAGACTCATACGAACTACGTCAGGATATAGCCCGGCACAGAGGTGCCGCACACCCCCTATGCTTCACTGATGAAGTTATGAATCATGAATTCCCGGAGGGTTTCAAACCCGTAAATATCAAATCATATGATGGCACAACAGATCCCGTTGTATGGATTGAGGATTTCCTCCTTCACATTCACATGGCTCGCGGTGATGATCTACATGCCATCAAGTACCTCCCACTAAAACTCAAAGGACCAGCTCGGCATTGGCTAAATAGCTTGCCAGCAGATTCCGTCGGCAGTTGGGAGGATCTGGAAGATGCATTTCTTGACAACTTCCAGGGCATTTATGTGCGGCCACTGGATGCTGATGACTTGAGCCACATAACCCAGCAGCTAGAGGAATCGGCCAGACAATTTTGGACATGGTTCTTGACTAAGAAAAATTAAATTGTAGACTGTCCGGATGCAGAGGCCCTAGCGGCATTCAAGCATAACATCCGTGACGAGTGGCTCGCCCGCCACCTCGGCCAGGAGAAGCCGAAATCTATGGCAGCCCTCATGACACTCATGACTCGCTTTTGCGCGAGCGAGGACAGCTGGCTGGCTTGCAGCAACAACACATCGAGGAATCCGGATACCTCGGATACCAAAGATGTTAACGGTAGGCAGCATCGTAATAGACCAAAGCGCCGCAATAATGGCGATAACACCGAACATATGGCAGTCAATGCCGGATTCAGAGGCTCTAGATCCGGTCAGAGGAAAAAACCATTTAAAAGAAATACTCTGGCTCTTTCCAGTCTAGATCGCATACTGGAACGCTCGTGTCAAATACACGGCACCCCCGACAAGCCAGCCAATCACACCAACAGAGAATGCTGGGTGTTCAAGCAGGCCGGCAAATTAAATGCCGAGAACAAGGACAAGGGGTTGTATAGTGATGACGAGGAGGATCCCCGGTCGCCGAACACAGGAGGACAGAAGGGGTTTCCCCCTCAAGTGAAGACGGTGAACATGATATACGCAACCCACATTCCCAAGAGGGAGCGGAAGCGTGCACTAAGGGACGTCTATGCGATGGAGCCCGTCGCCCCAAAGCTCAACCCATGGTCTGCTTGTCCGATCACCTTCGATCGCAGGGACCACCCCACTAGCATCCGTCATGGCGGATCCGCCGCACTGGTCCTAGACCCCATCATTGATGGATTTCACCTCACCCAAGTCCTTATGGACGGTGGCAGCATCCTGAACCTGCTTTATCAAGATACAGTGCGAAAAATGGGTATCGATCCCTCGAGGATCAAACCTAGCAAAACCACCTTTAAAGGCGTCATCCTAGGTGTAGAGGCCCATTGCACAGGCTCAATCACACTGGAAGTGGTCTTTGGATCACCAGATAACTTTCAAACCGAAGAGTTAATCTTCGACATCGTCCCGTTTCACAGTGGCTATCATGCACTGCTCGGACAGACAGCATTTGCAAAATTCAATACAGTGCTACATTACGCATACCTCAAGCTCAAGATGCCAGGACCTCGCGGGGTCATAACAGTAAATGGAAACACAGAACGCTCGCTCCGTACGGAAGAGCACACTGCGGCCCTTGCAGCAGAGGCACAAAGCAGCCTATTTAGGCAGAACACTCATTCGGCGTCACAGCCCGCGGACACCTTCAAGCGAGTCCGGAACAAGCTGCAACAGGAT
Organism: Triticum monococcum; assembly: GCA_034509565.1. Lineage (NCBI taxonomy): Eukaryota > Viridiplantae > Streptophyta > Magnoliopsida > Poales > Poaceae > Triticum > Triticum monococcum. Next base: position 353,628,960 of record CM067845.1, on the reverse strand, counting down.
CGCCTGGCACGATCAGAGCTTGCCTAGAAATCCGGCCCCCGTCCCAGTCCCAGTGAAGCGACGAAATCCGTGCCACGCATACATAACTATGCATTGAAAATACCATGGACATAGGTGGGGGCACAATCAGGACACACCCCGCATTGTGGCTTAACCACACTAGGGGTTGTTTACCCTTGACATTCCTTTTCTCTTTCAGGGCCTAACTCTTTGGAAGCCCTTTCCGGCAGTATGATTGCCGGACACATTCCGGAAGCAACAACCAAGGCGGCAAGAAGCTAAGATGAACACGGGAACCACCAGGTGGTCTCTAGTAATACTTGATATACCCGCTTTTCACTATTTATGCGTAGATTGCCCTGGGATAGGACATTTCGAATTGTCCTACTTTATGCTTATTGCACTACTTGTACTAGTACGCTTCGATGTATTATTCAAATAAGAATGCATATCATTAATCTGTCATTGCATTATTTAAGTTTTTCTCTTTCTCTTATATGTCCATTTACGACAATCCGCACCCGCACATTCGGGTACGGTCAGTACGCCAGGGGCTCTCGTTTACCCCATAATACGGCGCAAGAAGTCTGAACACTTTCGACAGTGCGGCACCCCGAACTTATAGCCTTATATGCATCAGCTCCGAATCATGTCTTTGGTCAAATGTTGGGTTGCCCGGCTCCCATGCTTTGGTACCTTACGTTCCGCTATATCGGCTAAGGTAGCGGTGGGAGAACTACTGTGATTGTGTCCCGGTTCTTCCGGATGAGCACCTCAGTAGAGAAAGCCAAAAACTGACTGTCATGATAAGGCGAGAGACTGGTCACTGTTCGAGAGGTCTCAAGTCCTTAAAGACTTTTTCTGCTTCGGGCGAGGAGTCAGCCTTGTCCGGCTTAGGCATGTATAGCGCCCCAAATTCGGCCCTCTGAATACCAGAGGCTTCGCCAAAAATTTAAAATCATAGACTTCTATGGCTAAGTGAGAGTGGTAAAGCATTATAGTCCGATTGCCTGGTTCGTTGCGCTGAACACCTCCCTTCAAGGACCCAAAATTGGTGTAAAGAGTGTTCAGATTTACCCCGAACACCCCAGTACTAGTTACATGGGGGTAGAAGCCGACGACTGGCCAACTCTCAGATTTTATAAATGGCCGCACAGAAGCTAATATTTTAAATTAAGAAAAGCGTCGCATGGCGCAAACGAACTCGTTTCATATTACAGGATCACATGAGCATGTTCATTCAAAAATTACATCCTTGGCACACTCATCTGCCACTAAGCGGGAACCCTTCAGGACACTCTCATAGTAATTCTCGGGGCAGCGATGCTCCTTGCCCTCCGGCGACCCCTCCTTCACAAGCTTCATGGCGTCCAGCTTCACCTAGTGCACCTTCGCTCGGGCAAAAGCCCTACGTGCACCCTCGATGCAGACGGACCGCTTGATGACTTCAAGGTGTGGAAGGCTTCCACAAGCCGCCTCACCAGATCGAAGTAGCTGCCGAATAGGAGCTCGCCAGGCCACATCCGGACTATAAGGCCCCTCATGGCTTGTTCGGCCGCCTTGTGAAGCTCGACCAACTGCTTCAGCTGGTCGCTCAAGGGCACGGGGTGTTCGGTCCCAGTATATTGAGACCAGAACAACTTCTCCGCTGAGCTTCCCTCCTCAGCTCGGTAAAACTCCGCGGCATCTAGTACACTGCGGGGAAGATCTGCAAATGCTCCTGGAGAGCTCCGAACTTGGGTAAGAAAAAGGAAAGTCTCCTTCACGTGCTTGCTTTGCATAACAAATGCCTTACGTACTGCTATTTTCTTCACCGTGTCAATCTCCTGGAGGGCCTTGTGGGCTTCAACCTTGGTGCTCCGGACGCTCTCAAGCGCCTGTGCGAGCTCGGCCTCTCGCGTCTTAGAGTCAAGCTCCAAGGACTCGTGCTTTTTGGCGAGAGCCTCGAGCTCTTGATGCACCTCGCCTACTCGGGCTTCTTGCTTCTCCCATTCAATGCGTTCTCTGGCCGCTTTGTCTTTGGCCTCGGACAACTCCTTCCTCAGGGTCTCCACCTCGGTCGTGGCCCCTGACAAATTCATGATGATCCTATTAATTTACACCCGAACTTCTTTTTAACTAAATAGACAGGGGTATATCTTACCTTTGCTCTCTTCGAGCTGCCTCTTGGTAAGGCCGAGCTCGTCCTCGGACCCCTTTAGGTCCTGCTTCAGCGCAGAGACCTCCGCAGTACGTGCGGCAGTGGCCAGCAGTGAAGCCTGCACATACACATAGACATACTCTAATTAGACTCATGAGTTATCATTTGATACTCTATTCGGCTTTTCTTGCGAACGCCGAACAGAGCATCAGGGGCTACTACCTATGTGGTAACATTTTCTTATATTTTGAATGCTTACCTCAAAGCCTGTTAGGAGGCTGGCACAAGCTTCGGTCAGTCCGTTTTTGGCGGACTGAACCTTCTCGACCACCACACTCATGATAGTGCGGTGCTCTTCTTCGATGGAAGCGCTGCGAAGCGCTTCCAGCAGGTTGTCCTGTGCCTCTGGTTGGATAGAGGACACTGGCACGGATGGTTGGCCCCCCTTAATGGGGGACCACCTGCCAGAGTCCGGAACCATCGAAGGTTCTGGCGTAGTGTCCGGCTGGGGCCCAAACTCGAAGCCTCGCTCCCTTGGTACCCAGGGTCCGAGAAGTCGCCGCGAGGCACCCCTAGGACCACCTCCCCTTGGCTTGGTGCCTTTTGAGACAGCACCTCGGCGATGTCCGTAGGGCGAGGGGTGGAAGCGGTCGGAGGAGAACCGCTGTTCATATCCGACGAGTCTAAAGAGCCGCTCGACGAGGGTACTTCAAGATGAGCTCGGGCCGGACTGCATAATCATGTTCGGCATGAGGAAAGGCAGTACAATAAAATATGCCATGAAGTACTATGGTGTCCGGACATTTACGACTTCGCCAGGGGCTTGTCCCTGGGTAGCCACTCGTCGCCGCTGTCAGCAGCCATCGTGGCACAGTCCGGAGGGAGGGTCCTTCCCTTTTTGGACCCTTCGGCCTCCCCAGATGGGTCGGCCTTCCTTTTCTTGTCTCCCCTGGCGGGGGGGGCCTTTTCTCCTCCTCCTTGTTTCCGTGGGAGGAGTGCACGCCAGAATCATTGGACGATGAGTCTGATATAACCTTGCGTCGGAGACCCTTTCGGGTCCCCGTGGCCTTCTTCTTGGCCTTCTTTGCCGGCACCTCGTAAGGTGCCGGAGTCAGCATCTTCGTTAGAAGAGAGTCTGCAGGATCTTCGGGCAGGGGGGCTGGACAATCAAGCTGCATGCTCCGCTGTCTCTATCCAGTCATGTTAATGGCATGGAAGCTTAGATCCAGCACATAACTAAACCAGGGCAAATAAATACCCTCAGAGATATAAAAGCCTACCGGATTGGCGTGGCGCTTTGCACCGAGTCCGCGGTCCTCGGTGAGGGAGGGAGGAATCTCGGCGCTCTTGAACAGCACCCTCCAGACGTCCTCGTGTGTCGTGTCGTAGAGCTCTCGCAGCATCTGGTGCTTGGCTGAGTCGAACTCCCACAAAACAAATGCCCGTCGTTGACACGGAAGGATCCGGCGGAAGAGCATAACCTGGACCACGTTGACAAGTTTGATTTTCTTGTTCGTCATGTTCTGGATGCAAGTCTGGAGTCCGGTTAGCTCTACCGAAGAACCCCAGGACAGGCCCTTCTTTTTCCAGGAGGTAAGCCGCGTGAGGATTCCGGATCGAAATTTGGGGGCCGCCACCCAGTTGGAGTCGCGCGGCTCGGTGATGTAGAACCACCCCGATTGCCACCCCTTTATGGTATCCACATAGGTGCCCTCGAGCCATGTGACATTAGGCATCTTGCCCACCATGGTGCCTTCGCACTCTGCTTGCTGGCCGCCCACCACCTTCGGTTTGACATTGAAGGTTTTCAGCCATAGGCCGAAGTGGGACCTGATGCGGAGGAAGGCCTCGCACACGACGATAAACACCGAGATGTTGAGGGTGAAGTTGGTGGCCAGATCATGAAAATCCAGCCCATAGTAGAACATGAGTCCGCGGACAAACGGGTGGAGAGGAAATCCCAGTCCGCGGACAAAATGGGTAAGAAAAACTACCCTCTCATGGGGTTCGGGCGTTGGGACGATCTGCCCCGCATTTGGCAGTCGGTGCACGATATCCGCAGCCAGGTATCCGGCTTCCCGTAACTTTTTGATGTTCTCCTCCGTGACGGAGGAAACCATCCACTTCCCTCCTGCTCCGGACATGCTTGGAGTAGTTTGAGAAGAAGAACGCGAGCTTGGGCGCTAGAGTCGAGTGTGCGGGAATGGGTAAGCGAGAAGGAAGAAGGCGTGGGTGAAAAAAGTAAATATTTGCCCCTTTATAAGGGCGGAAGAGGCGATGTGTCTCCCCACTTGCCTGGCAAAACTGCTTATTCCCCAGGCTCCGTAATTAATGGCGTGGTTGGGTTACCCACATCCGTATTGATGAGAATCCCGTGATAATGGGAAAACGATCTCTGCTTTGACAAGACGTGTCAAGAAAACCGCTTCGCGATATGTGCGGAGCTGGTTGAGAAGAGCGGTTCGAATAATAACCGGGCCATGGTGTGATGTCATGTTGTCAAGTGATACGTCTCCAACGTATATATAATTTTTGATTGCTCCATGCTATATTATCTACTGTTTTGGATGTTTACGGGCTTTATTATACACTTTTATATCATTTTTGGGACTAACCTATTAACCCAGAGCCCAGTGCCAGTTTTTGTTTTTTCCTTGTTTTAGAGTATCGCAGAAAAGGAATACCAAATGGAGTCCAATTGACCTGAAACTTCATGGAACTTATTTTTGGATCAGAAGAAGCCCAGAAGACTTGGAGTGCATGTCAGGGGATCTACGAGGAAGGCACGAGGCAGGGGGCGCGCCCACCCCCCTGGGCGCGCCCTCCACCATTGTGGGCCCCTCGTGGCCCCCCTGACGTATTTCTTCCGCCTATATATCTCCATATACCCTAAAAACATCCGAGAGCACAATAGATCGGGAGTTCCGCCGCCAGAAGCCTCCGTAGCCACCGAAAACCAATCTAGACCCGTTCTGGCACCCTGCCGGAGGGGGCAATCCCTCTCCGGTGGCCATCTTCATCATCCCAGTGCTCTCCATGACGAGGAGGGAGTAGTTCTCCCTCAGGGCTGAGGGTATGTACTAGTAGCTATGTGTTTGATCTCTCTCTCTCATGTTCTTGAGGTGATACGATCTTGATGTATCGCGAGCTTTGCTATTATAGTTGGATCTTATGTTTCTTCTCCCCCTCTACTCTCTTGTAATGGATTGAGTTTCCCCTTTGAAGTTATCTTATCGGATTGAGTCTTTTAAGATTTGAGAACACTTGATGTATGTTTTGCCGTGCGTATCTGTGGTGACAATGGGATATCACGTAATTCACTTGATGTATGTTTTGGTGATCAACTTGCGGGTTCCGCCCATGAACCTATGCATAGGGGTTGGCACATGTTTTCATCGTGATTCTCTGGTAGAAACTTTGGGGCACTCTTTGAGGTTCTATGTGTTGGTTGAATAGATGAATCTGAGATTGTGTGATGCATATCGTATAATCATACCCATGGATACTTGAGGTGACATTGGAGTATCTAGGTGACATTAGGGTTTTGGTTGATTTGTGTCTTAAGGTGTTATTCTAGTACAAACTCTAGGGCTGTTTGTGACACTTATAGGAATAGCCCAACGGATTGATTGGAAAGAATAACTTTGAGGTGGTTTCGTACCCTACCATAATCTCTTCATTTGTTCTCCGCTATTAGTGACTTTGGAGTGACTCTTTGTTGCATGTTGAGGGATAGTTATATGATCCAATTATGTTATTATTGTTGAGAGGACTTGCACTAGTGAAAGTATGAACCCTAGGCCTTGTTTCAACGCATTGCAATGCCGTTTACGCTCACTTTTATCATTAGTTACCTTGCTGTTTTATATTTCTATATTAGAAAAATGTTTATCTACTATCCATATACCACTTGTATCACCATCTCTTCGCCGAACTAGTGCACCTATACAATTTTCCATTGTATTGAGTGTGTTGGGGACACAAGAGACTCTTTGTTATTTTGTTGTAGGGTTGCTTGAGAGAGACCATCTTCATCCTACGCCTCCTATAGATTGATAAACCTTAGGTCATCCACTTGAGGTAAATTTGCTACTGTCCTACAAACCTCTGCACTTGGAGGCCCAACAACGTCTATAAGAAGAAGGTTGTGTAGTAGACACCAAGCTCTTTTCTGGCGCCGTTTCCGGGGAGGTTAGTGCTTGAAGGTATATCTTTAGATCTTGCAATCGAGTCTTTTAATTTCTTGTTTTATCACTAGTTTAGTTTATAAAAGAAAATTACAAAAAATTGAATTAGGTTTGCCTCATACGCTTTATCTTTTTAATATCTATCGTGAGAATAAGGATTCCGATAATTGTGCTCAAGTGCTAGAAGAAGAATGCATTAGAATTTTTGGCACTAAATCTTTGAATGATGAGCATGATTGCAATGTTGTTAGTATGAATTCCTTGAATATCCATGATGCTAATGATATGCAAAGCCACAAACTTGGGGAAGCTATGTTCGATGAAGATGATATTTTTTGTCCCCCAAGTTTTGATGAGCAAATTTATTATGATGAAAGCATGCCTCCTATTTATGATAATTATATTGATGAAAGCGGATTTGGAGAGGTCATGACTTTATTTTGTGATGAATCCACTATTTCGGAAGAGGTTCCAATTGATTATGAGAACAAAGTTTCTATCTATGATGATAATTGTGATGACTTGTATGCTATAAAGAATAATGATATCCATGAAACTTGTCATCATGATTTTAGTTTTCAATTGTATTATGCCTCACATGATAATTATTTTGTTGAGTTTGCTCCCACTATTATTCATGAGAAGAATTTTGCTTGTGTGGAGAGTAATAAAATTTCTATGCTTGTAGATCATGAAAAGAATGCTTTATGTGATAGTTATATTGTTGAATTCATTCATGATGCTACTGAAAATTATTATGAGGTAGGAACTTATGCTTGTAGGAATTGCAATATTATCAAGTTTCCTCTCTATGTGCTTAAAGTTTTGAAGCTATGATTGTTTTTCCGTTCCCACAAGTTGTTTGCTCACAAAATCCCTATGCATAGGAAGAGGGTTAGACTTAAATGTGCTATTCATATTCTTCATGATACTCTCTTTATGTTACACTTCTTATCTTTTATGTGAGCATCATTGAAATCATCATGCCTCGCTAGGGGCGTTAAACGATAGCGCTTGTTGGGAGGCAACCCAATTTTATTTTTGTTCCTTGCTTTTTGCTCATGTTTAGTAATAAATAATTTATCTAGACTCTGCTATTATTGAGTTTTTTATGTTTTAATTAGTGTTTGTGCCAAGTAGAACCGTTGGGAAGACTTGGTGAAAGTCTTGTTGATCTTGCTGTAAAAAACAGAAACTTTAGCGCTCACGAGAATTGCTGCCATTTTTATTGGAGAGTTCTATTTAGTTAATTATTTTTTCAGATGATTAATAGTTAAATTCCTCAGGTCCAGCAATTTATTTTAGAATTTTTGGGGTTCCAGAAGTCTGTGTTAGTTACAGATTACTACAGACTGTTCTGTTTTTGACAGATTCTGTTTTCCTTGTGTTGTTTACTTATTTTGATGAATCTATGGCTAGTAAAATAGTGTATAAACCATAGAGAAGTTGGAATACAGTAGGTTTAACACCAATATACATAAAGAATGAGTTCATTACAGTACCTTTAAGTGGTGTTTTGTTTTCTTTCGCTAACGGAGCTCACGAGATTCTCTTGTTAAGTTTTGTGTTGTGAAGTTTTCAAGTTTTGGGTAAAGATTCGATGGACTATGGAATAAGGAGTGGCAAGAGCCTAAGATTGGGGATGCCCAAGGCACCCCCAAGGTAATATTCAAGGACAACCAAGAGCCTAAGCTTGGGGATGCCCCGGAAGGCATCCCCTCTTTCGTCTTCGTTCATCGGTAACTTTACTTGGAGCTATATTTTTATTCGCCACATGATATGTGTTTTGCTTGGAGCGTCATTTTACTTACTTATGTTTTTCTTGCCGTTTGAATAAAATACCAAGATCTGAAATTATTAAATGTTAGAGAGTCTTCACATAGTTGCATAATTATTCGACTACTCATTGATCTTCACTTATATCTTTCGGAGTAGTTTGTCATTTGCTCTAGTGCTTCACTTATATCCTTTTAGAGCACGGTGGTCGTTTTATTTTATAGAAATAGATGAACTCTCATGCTTCACTTATATTATTTTGAGAATCTTAAATAGCATGGTAATTTTCTTAAATAATCCTAATATGCTAGGTATTCAAGATTAGTAAAAAATTTCTTATGAGTGTTTTTGAATACTAAGAGAGGTTTGATGCTTGATGATTGTTTTGAGATATGGAGGTAATAATATCAAAGTCGGGCTAGTTGAGTGGTTGTGAATTTGAGAAATTCTTGTGTTGAAGTTTGCAAGTCCCGTAGCATGCACGTATGGTAAACATTGTGTAACAAATTTGAAACATGAGGTGTTATTTGATTGTCTTCCTTATGAGTGGCGGTCGGGGACGAGCAATGGTCTTTTCCTACCATTCTATCCCCCTAGGAGCATGCATGTAGTGCCGAGGTTTTTGATGACTTGTATATTTTTGCAATAAGTATGTGAGTTCTTTATGACTAATGTTGAGTACATGGATTATACGCACTCTCACCCTTCCATCATTGCTAGCCTCTTCGATACCGTGCATTGCCCTTTCTCACATTGAGAGTTGCTGCAAACTTCGCCGGTGCATCCAAACCCCGTGATATGATACACTCTATCACACATAAACCTCCTTATATCTTCCTCAAAACAGCCACCATACCTACCTATTATGGCATTTCCATAGCCATTCCGAGATATATTGCCATGCAACTTTCCACTGTTCCGTTTATCATGACACATTGATCATTGTCATATTTCTTAGCATGATCATGTAGTTGACATAGTATTTGTGGGAAAGCCACCGTTCATAATTATTTCATACATGTCACTCTTGATTCATTGCATATCCCGGTACACCACCGGAGGCATTCGTATAGAGTCATCTTTTGTTCTAGCATCGAGTTGTAATCATTGAGTTGTAAATAAATAGAAGTGTGATGATCATCATTTTCTAGAGCATTGTCCGAAGTGAGGAATAAAAAAAGAGAAAGGCCATAAAAAAAGAGAGAAGGCCCAAAAAAGAGAAAGGCCATAAAAAAGAGAAGGCCCAAAAAATGAGAGAAAAAGAGAGAAGGGACAATGCTACTATCCTTTGCCACACTTGTGCTTCAAAGTAGCACCATAATCCTCATGATAGAGAGTCTTTTGTTTTGTCACTTTCATACACTAGTGGGAAATTTTCATTATAGAACTTGGCTTGTATATTCCAACAATGGGCCTCCTCAAGTGCCCTAGGTCTTCGTGAGCAAGCAAGTTGGATGCACACCCACTTAGTTTCTTTTGTTGAGCTTTCATACATTTATAGCTCTAGTGCATCCGTTGCATGGCAATCCCTACTCCTTGCATTGACATCAATTGATGGGCATCTCCCTAGCCCATTGATTAGCCGCGTCGATGTGAGACTTTCTCCTTTTTGTCTTCTCCACATAACCCCCTCATTATATTCTATTCCACCCATAGTGTTGTGTCCATGGCTCGCGCTCATATATTGCGTGAAAGTTTATAGGTTTGAGATTACTAAAGTATGAAACAATTGCTTGGCTTGTCATCGGGGTTGTGCATGATGAGAGCATTATTGTGTGACGAAAATGGAGCATGACTAAACTATATGATTTTGTAGGGATGAACTTTCTTTGGCCATGTTATTTTGAGAGGACATAATTGCTTAGTTAGCATGCTTGAAGTATTATTATTTTTATGTCAATATGAACTTTTATCTTGAATCTTTCGGATCTGAATATTCATACCACAATTAATAAGAATTACATTGAAATTATGCCAAGTAGCACTCCGCATCAAAAATTCTTTTTTTTATCATTTACCTACTCGAGGACGGGCAGGAATTAAGCTTGGGGATGCTGATACGTCTCCAACGTATCCACAATTTTTGATTGCTCCATGCTATATTATCAACTATTTTGGATGTTTATGGGCTTAATTATACACTTTTATATCATTTTGGTGACTAACCTATTAACCCAGAGCCCAGTGCCAGTTTCTGTTTTTTCCTTGTTTTAGAGTATTGCAGAAAAGGAAAACCAAACGGAGTCCAATTGACCTGAAACCTCATGGAACTTATTTTTGGATCAGAAGAAGCCCAGAAGACTTGGAGTGCACGTCAGGGGATCTATCAGGAAGCCACGAGGCAGGGGGCACGCCCACCCCCCAGGCGCGCCCTCCACCCTCGTGGGCCCCACGTGGCCCCCCTAACGTATTTCTTCCGCCTATATATCTCCATATACCCTAAAAACATCCGAGAGCACAATAGATAGGGAGTTCCGCCGCCAGAAGCCTCCGTAGCCATCGAAAACCAATCTAGACCCGTTCCGGGACCCTGTCGGAGGGGGTAATCCCTCGCCGGTGGCCATCTTCAGCATCCCGGTGCTCTCCATGATGAGGAGGGAGTAGTTCTCCCTCGGGGCTGAGGGTATGTACCAGTAGCTATGTGTTTGATCTCTCTCTCTCTCTCCCTCTCGTGTTCTTGAGGTGATACGATCTTGATGTGTCGCAAGCTTTGCTATTATAGTTGTATCTTATGTTTCTTCTCCCCCTCTACTCACTTGTAATGGATTGAGTTTCCCCTTTGAAGTTATCTTATCGGAATGAGTCTTTAAAGATTTGAGAACACTTGATGTATGTCTTGCCGTGCGTATCTGTGGTGACAACGGGATATCACGTGATTCACTTGATGTATGTTTTGGTGATCAACTTGCGAGTTCCGCCCATGAACCTATGCATAGGGGTTGGCACACGTTTTCATTGTGATTCTCCGGTAGGAACTTTGGGGAACTCTTTGAGGTTCTATGTGTTGGTTGAATAGATGAATCTGAGATTGTGTGATGCATATCGTATAATCATACCCACAGATACTTGAGGTGACATTGGAGTATCTAGGTGACATTAGGGTTTTGGTTGATTTGTGTCTTAAGGTGTTATTCTAGTGCGAACTCTAGGGCTGTTTGTGACACTTATAGGAATAGCCCAACGGATTGATTGGAAAGAATAACTTTGAGGTGGTTTCGTACCCTACCATAATCTCTTCGTTTGTTCTCCGCTATTAGTGACTTTGGAGTGACTCTTTGTAGCATGTTGAGGGATAGTTATATGATCCAATTATGTTATTATTGTTGAGAGGACTTGCACTAGTGAAAGTATGAACCCCAGGCCTTGTTTCAACGCATTGCAATGCCGTTTATGCTCACTTTTATCATTAGTTACCTTGCTGTTTTTATATTTTCAGATTACAAAAACCTTTATCTACTATCCATATACCACTTGTATCACCATCTCTTCACCGAACTAGTGCACCTATACAATCTACCATTGTATTGGGTGTGTTGGGGACATAAGAGACTCTTTGTTATTTGGTTGTAGGGTTGCTTGAGAGAGACCATCTTCATCCTACGCCTCCTATGGATTGATAAACCTTAGGTCATCCACTTGAGGGAAATTTGCTACTGTCCTACAAACCTCTGCACTTGGAGGCCCAACAATGTCTACAAGAAGAAGGTTGTGTAGTAGACATCATCAAGACGTGTCAATAGATTAGATTTGTGGAAATATTATTCTCTCTACGGCGGTATGTGGAACTTATTTTGCAGGGTCGGACACTATCCTTGTATTCAAACTCTTCCATGGTGTATTTGGAGGAGGAACCCGCTTTGCAATGCCGAAGACAACACTACGCGCCGGACTCATCATCATTGAAGCCTGGTTCAGGGGCTACTGAGGGAGTCCTGGATTAGGGGGTCTCCGGACAGCCGGATTATATCCTTTAGCCGGACTGTTGGACTATGAAGATGCGAGATTGAAGACTTCGTCCCATGTCCGGATGGGACTCTACTTGGCGCGGAAGGCAAGCTAGGCAATACGGATATGTATATCTCCTCCTTTGTAACCGACCTTGTGTAACCCTAGCCCCCTCCGGTGCCTATATAAACCGGAGGGTTTTAGTCCATAGGACAACATACAATCATACCATAGGCTAGCTTCTAGGGTTTAGCCTCTTTGATCTCGTGGTAGATCGACTCTTGTAATACTCATATCATCAAGAACAATCAAGCAGGACGTAGGGTATTACCTCCATCAAGAGGGCCCGAACCTGGGTAAACATCGTGTCCCCTGCCTCCTATTACCATCCGCCTTAGACGCACAGTTCGGGACCCCCTACCCGAGATCCGCCGGTTTTGACACCGACAATCATGGTGCTACTTTGAAGAACAAGTGTGGTAAAAGGATAGTAGCATTGCCCCTTCTCTCTTTTTCTCTCATTTTTTTATTTGGGCCTTCTTTCTTTTTCTTTTCTTTTGGCCTCTTTTCTTTTTTTTCTTTTTCGTCCAGAGTCTCATCCCGACTTATGGGGGAATCATAGTCTCCATCACCCTTCCCTCACTAGGACAATGCTCTAATAATGATGATGATCACACTTCTTTTTACTTACAACTCAAGAATTACAACTCAATGCTTAGAACAAAATATGACTCTATGTGAATGCCTCCGACGGTAGGGCTGTACCAAAAGCTCGTAGCTCGCGAGCTTAATGAGCGCTCAATAGTTCGGCTCGTTAAGCTCGTAGCTCGCTTCTTAATGAACAGAGCCAATCATTGATTTTAGCTCGTTAAGCTTAATGAGCGAGCTAATGAGTTTCACGAGTAGCTCGTTAAGCTCATTAGTAACAACACAACACATATTTTCATCTTATGTGACTAACTTTTTGTAGCAACTCAACCCATCTATTTAATCTAATCGACATATGAGGCAACAAACTACTTCATTTCTTTTTGTAGTCACCATATTTCATCTTGAAAACCATACCAACACATTCATCATGTATATTGTAACACATTATAATTTGTTAACGAGCGCTCATGAGCGCTCACGAGCTTAACGAGCTTCAAATGAGCCGAGCCGAGCAGGGTTTTATGCTCGTTAATCTTAACAAGCTTAACGAGCCGAGCCTTAACGAGCACAAGCTTAACGAGTACGAGCTTAACGAGCCGAGCTGCTCGTTAGTCCACCCCTATCCGACGGTGTACCGGGATATGCAATGAATCAAGAGTGACATGTATGAAAAAATTATGAATGGTGGCTTTGCCACAAATACGATGTCAACTACACGATCATGCAAAGCAATATGACAATGATGGAGCGTGTCATAGCAAACAGAACGGTGGAAAGTTGCATGGCAATATATCTCGGAATGGCTATGGAAATGGCATAATAGGTAGGTATGGTGGCTGTTTTGAGGAAGGTATATGGTGGGTTTATGGTACCGGAAAAAGTTGCGCAGTACTAGAGAGGCTAGCAATGGTGGAAGGGTGAGGGTGCGTATAATACAGGGACCCAACATTAGTCATAAAGAACTCACATACTTATTGCAAAAATCTATTATTTATCGAAACAAAGTACTACACGCATATGCTCCTAGGGGGAAAGATTGGTAGGAAAAGACCATCGCTCGTCCCCGACCGCCACTCATAAGGAAGGCAATTAAATAAATCATGCTCTAACTTCATCACATAACGGTTCACCATACGTTCATGCTACGGGAATCACAAACTTTAACACAAGTATTTCTCAAATTTACAACTACTCAACTAGCATGACTCTAATATCACCATCTTCATATCTCAAAACAATCATCAATTATCAAACTTCACCTAGTATTCAATGCACTTTATATGAAAGTTTTTATTATTATTAAAAGAAAATTACCATGCTGTTCTAAAGGACTCTCAAAATAATATAAGTGAAGCATGAGAGATCAATTATTTCTATAAAATAAAACCACCACCGTGCTCTAAAAGGTATAAGTGAAGCACTAGAGAAAAAACTATATAGCTCAAAAGATATAAGTGAAGCACATAGAGTATTCTAATAAATTCCGATTCATGTGTGTGTCTCTCAAAAGGTGTATACAGCAAGGATGATTGTGGTAAACTAAAAAGCAAAGACTCAAATCATACAAGACGATCGAAGCAAAACACATATCATGTGGCGAATAAAAATATAGCTCCAAGTAAAGTTACCGATGAACGAAGACAAAAGAGGGGATGCCCCGGAAGCTTAGGCTTTTTGGTGTCCTTGTATTTTACCTTGGGGTGCCATGGGCATCCCCAAGCTTAGTCTCTTGCCACTCCTTGTTCCATAATCCATCAAATCTTTACCCAAAAATTGAAAACTTCACAACACAAAACTTAACAAGAAAATCTCGTGAGCTCCGTTAGTGAAAGAAAACAAAACACCACTTCAAGGTACTGTAATGAAATCATTCTTTATTCATATTGGTGTAATATCTACTGTATTCCTACTCATCTATGGTTCATACCCTCCGATGCTACTCATAGATTCATCAAAATAAGCAAACAAGACATAGAAAACAGAATCTGTCAAAAACAGAACAGTTTGTAGTAATCTGGATCAAACGTATACTTATGGAACTCATAAAATTATAAAATAAATTTTTGGACCTGAGTAATTTGTTTATTAATCCTCTTCAAAAAGAATCAACTTAATAGCACTCTCCAGTAAAACATGGAAGCTAATCTCGTGAGCGCTAAAGTTTCTGTTTTTTACAGCAAGATCACAAAGACTTCACCCAAGTCTTCCCAAAGGTTCTACTTGGAATAAACACTAGTTAAAATATAAAACCACATCTAAACAGAGGCTATATAAATTATTTATTACTAAATAGGAGCAAAAAGCAAAGAACAAAAATAAAATTGGGTTGCCTCCCAACAAGCGTTGTCGTTTAACGCCCCTAGCTAGGCATGATGATTTCAATGATGCTCACATAAAAGATAAGAATTGTAACATAAAGAGAGCATCATGAAGAATATGACTAGCACATTTAAGTCTAACCCATTTCCTATGCATAGGGATTTTGTGAGCAAACAACTTGTGGGAACCATAATCAACTAGCATAGGAGGGCAAAACAAGCATAACTTCAAAACTTTAAGCACATAGAGAGGAAACTTGATATTATTGCAATTCCTACAAGTATATGTTCCTCCCTCATAGTAATTTCCAGTAGCATCATGAACTAATTCAGAAATATAACCAGCACCTAAAGCATTCTTTTCATGATCTACAAGCATAGAAATTTTATTACTCTCCACATAGGCAAAATTCTTCTCATTCGGAATAGTGGGACTATCATAAGAAACTCGAATACTACAAATTGTTTCCACATTAAAAGAGTAATGTTCAGAAAAAGGGAAATCATAATCATGACAAGTTTTATAAATATAATCCGCACTACTTTTTATAGTATAAGTGTCATCACAATAATCATCATAAGTAGCAACTTTGTTCTCATCATAATCAATTGAAACCTGTCGGGGTGACTGATCCCATGGACACCTATGGGGATCGGCGGACCGAGCCCCTTTCGGTTCGGCGGGGGGGCGGAGAGAGCACGAAGAGCAGATCGAGGCGAGCACACGAGCGACACGATCAGTTTACCCAGGTTCGGGCCGCACGGATGCGTAAAACCCTACTCCTGCTTGGTGTTTGTATTGATTTCTTGCTCGGGAGCGCGGTGTGCTACAGTACACACCAGCAGCTAACGAGACCGAGCGTGAGAAGAATTGTCCGACCCCCTACTACGTTGCACATGGGCCTCCTTTTATATGTCTAAGGGGTCACCGACAGGTGGCAACATAGATGAGGGTAAAAATGGAAAAGAAGTGGTGGTTGGCACCACCGCCTACTACAGTTTTATCATACCTAACCCTGACGGCAGGGGACAAAGGCATTAAATGCCTGTTTGTGTCACCCTAGACGGTGCAGAAAGGGACCGCTAGGGATGCCATTGCTTGCCACGATGGCTATCTTGTCAGCGCCGCTTGCCACCGTGTACCTCTGGCTGCACAGCCTTCCGCCACGTACGCCTGGAAGGGTCCTAGAGCGACACGTTGGTGGATGTGCTGGAGCGCAGGTACAGGATGGAGGCTTGCCGCGGCAAGCGCCTTGCCGTGGTTATTATCTTGTCGCGTCCAGGAGCTTGTCGCTCACTGGGTCTTGCCGGGACACATGGTGCGCTGCGGCAAGTTCCTTGAGATGCCTTGGTTGGCCTCCCCGGCAAGCTCCTCTTGCCAGGGTCTTGTCTCCTTCCCGGCAAGCTCCTCTTGCCGGGGCCTTGTCTCCTTGGTTTGGATACTTTGTTCTTGAATGGCTTCAAAGGAACCATGGAGGATCTTGGCGGTCGCCCGGCAAGCCTTGCCGCGGGACGCTCCGACTGCCCGTGCACAAGTTCAGGATACTAAGGTACCCCTACTTTAGTACACCGACAGGAGCCCCCGGGCCTGGGCCATACACGGTGCCGAGCGCTATTGGGCCAGGCCCAAAACAAGGCACGGGCATGCGCGGCCTAGGTTACGACGTATCTCACTCCGCATCCACCGCGCCCTCCCTGCACGGCACGCGTCGAACGCGGCGTCGTGGGAGAGATCGTGGGTGGTTGCTTTATTTGGAAAGGCGGAATGTCCGCCCCTTCCCCATTTATAAGCAAGGGGAAACGGGGGTAGTGCGCCCACTCGCCCCATTCCAATCTCAGAAAACTCTGCCCCGCCTCCGTCTTCTCAAAGCAGCAAGAGAGCAGCGTCCTGCCCCCCCCCCATCGCCACCAGCACCACCAACGCCGTCGGCCTCCTCCACCACATTCGCCATGGCTCCGAAAACTGACAAGGGGAAGGCCGTGAAGTCGACCGAGGCGCAGCGGCTTGCGGCGCTGCGGAAGGAGCGAGCCATCTTCCCCCCCCCCCCCCCAAGCTCGCGCGAAGGAGCTGCGGGAGTACTATTACCTCTTCTGGTCGACGGAGACGCGAGCTCACCCGCGGACCAAGGTGCTCCCGGCCACTGCTCACAAGACGGCTCCGGGCGGGTATCCCTTCTTTGTCGTATTCTTCTACTGCGGGCTCTGCCCGCCCTTTTCCGGATTCTTCTGTGACATCATGAACACCTATGGCCTTTGCCTCCTTGATTTCACCCCCAACGTCGTCCTCACCGTGGCAGTTTTCGCACAACTTGCGAAAATTTTGTCGGAGTCCACCCAAATGTAGCTCTATTCCGTCATTTCTTTATTCCCCAGGTGGAGAGAGGAGAGCCCTTATCCGGCGGAATCGCTTGGGTCTCAAGGACCGGCAAGAAAGATTCGTATCTGGAGGGCGAGTTCCGCGGCAAGTGGGAGGAGTGGAGGGCAGATTGGTGCTGGATTGTTGAGGAGAGCCCGCAGCCATTCACCGCCCGGCGCCAAGCAGCAGCAGTACGCGGCAGTGACTGGAGCGACGTGGCCCCGGAAGACAGCAGGCTGAAGATTGCCGTCACCAGGATCCAGCGCCTCAGGCTTGCCGGACTCACTGTAGGCGCCGTTGGCGCAGACTTTCTTCGCCGCCGCATCGCCCCCCTGCAGGAACGGAGGAGGCCTGCCTGGGAGTTCAAGAATGTGGCAGATATCATGAGGCTGGGCCCGGGCCTCAACTACAATTTCACTGTCCTTGAGCTCAATGGAATGCTGCAGGAGCTCTTCAAGTGTGATCCAGATCACCCTGAAGTCTTTAGGTTGCCGCAGGGCGTCGTCCCGTTGTGCAACAATTCTGCGCTCGACCGCATCAGGGAAATGATGCCGCTGTGTGACTCGCACGGACTCGTGCCCACTTGGCAAGAGCCCGAAGACGAGGTCGTGCAGCAGTTCTTCGACAACCTGGTAGAGGTGCCAATCCACGCCGACGAGAAGGACGGCCTCATCCGCGACACCACCAAGGCGGAGTTGGTGTACATCGCCACCAGGTTGGAAGAGGCGGCGGCAGCCGCAGCTGCAGGAGAGTTTGGGTTTACTTTGGAGGAGGCAGCGGCAGCAGAGGCGGAAAACCGTGCCGAGCGAGAGGAGCTCACCGGCAAGAAAGAGCTTGCCCGGCAAGAGGAGCTTGCCGGAAAGGAAGATATTGCCGGGCGTGACACCGAGCCGAGCGAGCCCGCCGAGGATGCGAGCGGCTCGTTGGAGATCAACTCTTCCTCCACTTCGTCCTCAGGCAGCAAGCCGCCAGCAGCGCCTCCGTCTCCACCAAAAAGGCGTCTCCGCAAGGCCGGGGATGTAGCGAGGCGACAGGCGAGCCAGAAGTCGCCGCGCCGCACGACGTGCTCCACCGCGGCAAGCACCGTTGCCGCGGGAGCGCCCCATGCTGCCGCTGCAACTGGAGCGGGGTCTTCTTGGACTGCCGCTTCTGCTCCCGCCAAGCGACCAAGGGAGCCTACTCCTCCACCTTCCCGCGCCGGACGCGAGCCGGATTTCGACTTCTCCGCGTTCAGCTCCGGCGAGGAAGAAGAACAAGAGTAAGTTTTCTTATTGTACTTGCAGTTCTTCAATCTTTGCTGTTTCTTGTCTTGTATCTCATTTGCTTCGATCCGAACTCATTCCTTCTTAGGACTCTGGCCCAGAGAGCGGCAAAGAGAGCCAAGGCCCCGGTGATTGTCATCAAGGACGAGCCCACCGCATCGGCAGGGGACGTGCCCGAGATAACCTTGCCGGACCCGACGACTGATCTCCAGAGCAGCCCCCAGCATAAGTATCTTGCTTGCTTTCTGCTGTCGGGTGCGCATGGAGATTCTTGCTTTTGCTGATATCTGTTTGTTGACTTGTACAGGAGCGGAGCAGCCTCAACAGGAGCACCCGGAGGCCACCCCCGAAGCGCCAAGGGAGAGTCCTCCGGCAAGGAAGAGGTCTCCGGCAAGGGAGAGCTCTCCGGCGAGGGAGGAGGCTCCGACAAGGGAGGATCCCCCGGCAAGGGAGGGGCCCCCGGCAAGGGAGGGGTCTCCAGCAAAGGGCAGCGCCAGCGACCCCCCGGCGACGGAGACCACTACTGCCGAGCCTGGCACAGGTAATTTCCTTGCTTCAAACTCCCCTTGGGCTCTTTTTCTTTTGATCTCTTTCTTGGATTTTGCTTGAATTTTGCTTGAATCTTCTCCCCTCTTCCGGCTGTCAGATCCATCTGGTGTAGAGCCGATGGAGACTGAAGTCGCCACCGTCGACGCTGTTGCCGCCGAGGAAGCGGGCGGCACCGGCGAGCCCGCCGGCGAGGAGGCCGCCAGGGCTGCCGCCGCGGAAGCGGGCGGGGAGTCTGGCGGTCGTACTGACGACCCGGAGGCCGCAGGAGCACCGGGCGCTGCTCCGACCGCCGACTCCTCCGCCGCTGCTGCCGCGCTAGGCTCCGAAGAGCCCCAGCCCGGCGTCTACCTGAAGGCCGGCGATGATGTCTTCATCAACCTCCCCTGGGCATCGAGCTCCAGGGCGCCGGTCAAAGGAGAAATGCTTGACGGAGAAGTGCTTGCCTCTGGTGGGCTGAAGCTGGTCGACGCGCCAAGCAGCAGCAGCGAACTCGAAGAGGAGCGTCCGCTGCGGAAGTTGGTGGCGCTCTACCGCGCCCGGCAGGCCAAGCTGGAGTCCCGCGAAGCACTCGTCGCGAAGGCGGGGGCTGACATCGAAAAACGCGCGGAGGAGCTCCGCGGCGCCAACCAGGAAGCTCTCCGCTCCCTGGCAAAGGAGCGGGAGCAACTTGCTGAAGCGCAGCAAGCCTTCCTTCTCGAGAAGGCTGACGTCGAAGAACGCCAACGGCTTGCCGCAGAGAAGTTGTCTTCGTAGGAGGGTGACTTGGCGCAGCGGAAGGTCAACCTCGACAGCCACGAGGAGGAGCTTGCCGCGCGCGAGCGAGCAGTTGGCGGAGCCCTCAAGCAAGCCGATGACGCCGCCGCGGCTGCCGAGGCCGCCAAGACTGAGCTGGAGCTGAAGGTGGTGCAGCTGGAGGCGGGTCTCAAGGCGAGCGGCGACAAGCTTGCCGCGCTCAAGCTTGAGCGGGAGAAGGACGCCAACAGCTATTCGGAGCTGCAGGCCCTTCTCGCCGAGAAGGGCAAGGAACTGGACGCCGCCAAGAACTCCAACGCTGATCTCGAAGTGAAGCTGGCGGCTCTGACGAAATCTCTGGACGGCGCCAAGGAGCAGGAGACGGCCTTGAAGGAGGAAGTCGAGGCCGGCAAGGTGTTGCTGGTGAGTGTTGCTGCCGCCCAGAAGACCTTGTCGGAGAACGTGGAGCACTGGACGGAGGGTCTGGTGAACGTCGCCGCAGACGTCGACAAGGAGCTGGCGCAATTGGGGATGGTGGATCTCGGGTACTCCTCCGACGAGAACCTCCAACCCAGCGCCAAGCTTACTCTGTTCTTCAAAGGTGTGGCGACGGCGCTTCAGCGACTCCGAGAGCAGATCCCAAAGCAGCTTGCCGATGAGTCGCGCAAGATTTGCGCGGGAGCTCTCCAAAAGGTGCTGATGAAGGTGGCCTTCCGCAACCCAGGCCTCCGCCTCACCAACATCCTCCGAAGCTTGCCGCCAGATGCTGATCTAGAGGAGCTCAAAGCCCTTGTCGCACCCATCGTGGACAGGGTGAGCGGCATCAAGAGGGTCGAGGGTGACCGTGTAGACTAGGCCGCCCATCTTCTTCCTTCCTTGTCGCTGTTAATCATGTTATGAAAAACAGTCTGTTAGAGCTGCGACAAGTTATTTTGTAATATACTCTATCCTGGGTAGTAATGACTATGTTATTTCCTTTACTTGATTCCTTCCTTTCTACGTTTTCACCCTACGCTTCTAGGGAACTTGCCGGCGCAGGCACCTTTGCCGCGAGCGCTGAGTGCGGAACGTCAGCAGCCTGCTGGCGGTGCCGCAGCCGACAAGAAACCTTGTCGCGGCTAGTCGCAGCTCACTTAAGTTGTTGAGCGGACTCGAAACAACAGTAAGGGCACAACTAGCTACGAGTTGGTTCCTCCGCGCACAGGTTTTCCATACAAAGCACGGTCGTTCAAGGAAAATAACTTAAAAATTAAGAAATTTGATTGCTCAAACTTTGGCGACTTATCTTTTCTGTTACTTGCTTCCCAGCAAGGCGAAACTTTCTTGAACGACACCTGGTCCATACCGTATCTTCTCCCTCCCCCCCCCCCCGGCAAACTTGTGCGCGAGGGAACCTCCTTTTCCTTGCGAAAAAGAAAGAGGACGAAATAACAATATGGAGCTTTATGGCTCGTTATTGCTTACCGGGGGAAAGTGCTGCACAAAATGTCAGATAATACATGCAAAATTTAAAAAGCATGAAATCGACAAGGTGTGCTAAGCACATAATCTTTATGCACGGGATCTGCGCCCGGCTTTGTACGAAGGATTACATGCAACAGCGGCAAGACTTGTACAAAAGGTGGTTGCCGGAACGGGTTCCGGCAACCACGCCCTACAGGTAAAACTTGCGAAGATGCTCAATATTCCAGGAGTTGCTCACTGGTACGCCATCTTCGGTCTCAAGGCGGACAGCGCCAGGCCTAGTGACTCGTTTCACCCGGTAAGAGCCTTCCCACTTCGGCGTCAACTTGTTGGAATTCTTGGCGGACTGAACGCGCCGAAGAACAAGGTCGCCTTCCTCGAAACTTCTGGCATTAACTTTGCGGCTATGGTAGCGGCGCAAAGCTTGCTGATAGTGAGCAGCTCGCACAGCAGCCTGAAGACGGTCTTCCTCAAGGAGCAGTGTGTCGTCTTGTCGCAGCTGCTCTTGCTCAAGCTCATCGTAAGCGAGCACTCGAGGCGACCCGTATACGAGTTCCGTGGGGAGAACTGCCTCTGCTCCATAGACTAGAGCGAAAGGTGTCTGGCCAGTGGCTCGATTTGGCGTCGTCCTGATCGACCAAAGAACCACCGGCAGCTCCTCGATCCAGTTTCTTCCGCACTTGTGCAGCCTGTCGAAAGTTCTGGTCTTGAGCCCGCGCAGCACTTCAGCATTTGCCCTCTCCGCTTGACCGTTGCTTCTCGGGTGAGCAATAGAAGCGAAGCAGACCTTGGCGCCAAGATCTTGGACGTACTACATGAAGGTGCGGCTCGTAAATTGCGTACCATTGTCGGTGATTATCCTGTTAGGGACCCTGAAACGGCAAACAATCGACCTGAAGAACTTGACTGCTGACTGTGCTGTCACCTTCCTCACTGGTTCCACTTCCGGCTACTTTGTGAACTTGTCGATCACAACGTACAAGTACTCAAAGCCCCCGACAGCTCGGGGAAAGGGGCCGAGGATGTCGAGCCCCCAGACCGAAAATGGCCAGGATAAAGGGATCGTCTGGAGAGCTTAAGCTGGCTGGTGTATCTGCTTGGAATGGAACTGGCATGCTTCACACTTGGTTACTTATGCAGTAGCATCCTGGAGGGCTGTCGGCCAGAAGAAGCCTTGCCGGAACGCTTTGCCGACAAGTGCTCTTGCGCCAATGTGGTGACCACATATGCCTCCATGTATCTCTGCCAACAGCTTTTGTCCATCTTCCCGGGGAATACACTTCAATTTCACACCGTTGAGTCTTCTTCTGCACAGTGTGTCATCGACAAACTGGTACATACTAGACTGCCGGGCTACTCTTTCCGCTTCTTCTTGCTCTTCGGGGAGTTCTCCTGTCTGAAGGAAACGGACAATCTGCTGCGCCCATGTTGGAGCCTGTGGCTCGACAACAAGGACTAAAGGCACATCTGCTGCTGCGGGAACATCCGCTTCTATGGCAAGAGCCTGCGGCTCTGCCGGAGCTTGACGTTCCCCGGCAAGCTTGCCGGAGCATAACTTGTCGGGAGTGTCTGCTTCAACAGTACAAACCCTAGGGCTTGCCGGAGCAGACTGCTCCTCAGCATTCTTGGTGTTGATCTTGGGGACCTTCTTGGCGGTGGCTTCGGGAAGCTCTGCCGGAAAATAGCCGCCAGAAATCAACTTCCTCTTCTTGCTCTGTCCAGTTGGTGTTACGGATGGCTGAGTCAGTTTGAGCACAAAAATCCCTGGTTCCACAGGTAACTTGAGTGCGGCGCACTTTGACAGGCCATCGGCAATATCATTCTGAGCTCTTGGGACATGCTCCATCTGTAGGCCGTCAAAGTGCTCTTCTAGCTTTCTCACTTCGTCAACGTAAGCTTCCATTAATGGACTTTGATAATTCTTGTTCACTTGGCGGACGACAAGCTGCGAGTCACCCCTGACAATGAGCTTCTTAATCCCAAGGTATGCCGCGATCCTGAGACCGGCAAGCAAGCCTTCATACTCTGCAGTATTGTTTGTCGCTTGCTCCTTGGGAAAGTGCATCTGAACTACGTACTTGAGGTGCTGTCCTATGGGTGCG
Source organism: Triticum monococcum (assembly GCA_034509565.1). Lineage (NCBI taxonomy): Eukaryota > Viridiplantae > Streptophyta > Magnoliopsida > Poales > Poaceae > Triticum > Triticum monococcum. The sequence goes on along the minus strand of CM067845.1, from coordinate 353,605,478 downwards.
ACAAGCAGCATGCCAGCATCGGCGCCTTGCAGCGAGAAGGCACCGTCAAAGTACATGAGCCACTCTTTGCTTGTTTCCTTGACGGGGATGCTCGTCTCTGGAATTTCTTCATCTGGAGTTGGCGTCCACTCTGCTATGAACTCTGCCAATGCTCTGCTTTGGATTGTTGATGTACTCTCAAATTTGAGGCCAAAGCTTGACAGTTCTAGTGCCCACTCGACAATCCTGCCTGTTGCTTCTGGATTTTGCAATATCCTCTTCAGCGGAAAGCGAGTGACAACTGTGATCTCATGTGCTTGGAAGTAATGGCGCAGCTTTCTCGAGGCCATGAGAAGGCCGAAAAGCAACTTCTGCACACCAGAGTACCTTGACCTAGCCCCCTGCAAAAGGGAACTGACAAAGTAAACTGTGCGCTGCACCATCTTCTTCTGTGTCTCCTCTTGCATCTGCGCAGATCTATGCTTATCGGGACCAGAGCTTGTCGGGGAAGCCCCCTGCTTGTCGCTGGATGTGCTTGCCGCGGTTGCTGGCTCGTCATCTGCCTCCCTCTCCGCTACTAACGCAGCACTAACCACTTGATTGGTTGCCGCTATGTACAGTAGCAACTTCTCTTGCGGCTTAGGTGCGACAAGTGTTGGAGTGGAAGACAGGTATCTCTTCAAGTCCTGCAGCGCAGCCTCCACTTCTGGAGTCCATTTCATTGGACCTGCCTTTTTCAAAATTTTGAAAAACGGCAGGGCGCTCTCAGCAGACCGAGAGATAAACCTGCTGAGAGCAGCCATGCAACCGGCAAGCTTCCGTATATCCTTGACGCGTTTTGGTGCTTCGATCTGCTCGATGGCCTTGATCTTGTCGGGATTGGCTTCAATTCCCCGCTGAGACACAAAGAACCCGAGAAGCTTGCCGGAAGGGACTCCAAACACACACTTCTCGGGGTTGAGCTTGAGGTTGATCTTGCGCAGATTTGCAAAAGTCTCTTCTAAATCTTGGATCAGAGTTGCCCTGTCCTTGCTCTTGACCACTATATCATCCATGTAGGCCTCCACATTTCTGTGTATTTGCGGCTTCAGAGCGACATGGACTACTCTTGCAAATGTTGAGCCAGCATTCTTTAATCCGAAAGGCATCCGTATGAAACAGTACGTGCCACATGGAGTAATGAATGCGGTTTTCTCCTCATCCTCTTCTGCCATGAAGATCTGATGGTATCCTGAATATGCGTCAAGAAATGAAAGCAAATCACATCCGGTTGTGGAGTCAAAAATCTGGTCAATGCGCGGCAAGGGAAATGGATCTTTGGGACAAGCTTTATTAACATCAGTAAAGTCAATACAAAGCCTCCATTTTGCATTCGCCTTGCGCACGACTACAGGATTGGCCAACCACGTGGGATGGAGCACTCCTCTGACAAGGCCTGCTGCTTCCAATTTCTTGATTTCTTCTGCTATGAACTCTTGGCGCTCCACTGCTTGTTTCCTGACCTTCTGCTTGACGGGCCGCGCATGAGGACAAACGGCAAGATGGTGCTCAAATACTTTCCTAGGAACACCAGGGATGTCAGACGGTTGCCACGCAAACACGTCGACGTTCGTCCGCAGGAAAGCAACGAGCGCGCTTTCCTATTTAGAGTCAAGCGTGGCACTGATGGCGAAGGTACCACCAGTGCCGTCCTCCTTGACGGACACCCTCTTGGTATGCGGTGGAGCTGCCATAGCCTTCTTACACTTGCCGGTGGAGCTCGATGGTGCTTCCTCGACGGCAGTGCAGCACTCCGAGGAGGTGCGCTTGCCGGAGTGGGCATCAGAGCTCTTGCCGGACTTGGTCTTCTTCTTCCCCCCGGGAGCTTCAGCGGCAAGTGTCTTGCGATCTGTTGCAGCTGCTGCTACCCGGTAGATCTTGTCGGCGCAGATAAGAGCGTCCTTCTTGTCGCCAGGGACAGAGATGACGCTTATCGGGCCTAGCATCTTAAGCATGTTGTATGCATAGTGAGAGGCCGCCATGAACTTGGCGAGTGCTGGACGGCCTAGTATTCCATTATAAGGTAATGGAAAATCGGCAACGTCAAAAGTAACCCTCTTAGTTCTGAAGTTCATTTCGCTGCCAAATGTTATCGGCAACGTGACCTTCCCCTTCGGCTTGCTCCTTCCCGGGTTAATCCCTTGGAATGTGCCGGTCTCTTCGAGCTCGCTGTCAGGGATCTGGAGTTTCTGGAGTACGGCGGAGGAGATCAGGTTCAAGTCGGCCCCGCCGTCAACTAACATCTTAGTGACCTTGAGGTTGTGTATAGTTGGTGAAACTAACAGCGGCAAGCACCCGACTGCAGTTATGCAATCAGGGTGGTCCTCAATGTCAAAGATGATAGGCATGCTGGACCATTTCAGAAGTTTGCGCGATTCGACAGGTGGTTCCGCCGCATTGACTTCCCGCGCCCATTGCTTGAGTTGGTGGTGGGAAGTATGCAGAGAAGCGCCACCGTCAACACACAAGACTTCTGTAGCTTTCTGAAACTCCTGCTCACTGTTCTCGACATCATCCATGTCTTCATCGTCGTCTTCGTCTTCATCCTTGTCGCGGCCGCGGGGAGGTCTGTCTCCTTGCCGCTGCTTGGCCTTGCCGCGGCGTCCTCCCCGGCCAGCGCGCTTCTTGCCGGCCTCTCCACCGCCTCCTTGGGCTCTCTCCTTGTCGCGCCGCTCGTACTCAGCTTTTTGTTGCTGGACAAGCTGCTCGACCTTCTTGCAGCTCTGGAGATCATGGCCCTTGGTGCGGTGGATCTTGCAGTACTACTTGTCGGAGCCGTCCTGCTTGTCGACGGCCGCCATAGCTTGGCAGTTGGTGCATGCGGCAACCTCCTTGCCGGAGCTGCCAACTTTGGCTTGCTTGGCGCCACCGTCGTTGCCGGACTGCTCAACGACTAGTACCTCTTTGCCTTTCTTCTTCCTGTTGCGCCTCCGGTTTTCTTTGCCGGGACAGCATCTTCACTGTCAGATCCTCCTGCTCCAGTATTCTCTCCGGGGAGTTTCCTCCCTTCTTCAGCGCGTGCACACTTGTCGGCCAGGGCGTACAGCTTGCTGACGTCTCTGATCCTGCTCATCGCCATCTCCTCCCGCATCCTGCGATTACGCACGTTCTGATGGAACGCGCTGATAACCGCGGCAGGGTGGATGTCCGGGATGTTGTGCTGTACACGGCTGAATCTTTGAATGTATTTGCGCAGGGGCTCTCCTTCCTTCTGGGCGAGCAGGTGAAGATCACTTTCCTGGCCATGAGGTTTGTGGCCGCCTGTAAAGGCGCCGACAAACTGATGGCAAAGGTCCGCCAAAGAGGATATGGAGTTGTCTGGCAAGTGCATGAGCCAGGACCTGACTTCGGGCTTGCGCACCAGCGGGAAGTAGTTGGCAAGGACCTTGTCGTCTCGCCCCCCGGCAGCTTGCACCGCAATGGTGTAGATGCTGAGGAACTCCAACGGGTGCGACTTGCCGTCGTACTTCTCCGGTACATCTGGCTTGAAATGCTTCTGTCTGGGCCACTGGACTTGCCGCAGCTCACGGGTAAACGCAGGGCAACCTACCGCGTAAGGCAAGTCACCTAGTTCCCCTGGCGCATGCATATCGACAGAAGGCCCAGCGCGCAGGTCTGATTGACGCCGCGCTTCTCTTCGGCGCTCAATGTGGGTACGAGCGTCTTCTTGTTGTCTTTCGTGAAGAACTTGGCGCTGATCGCGACGAGCTCGCGGATCTGATGACGCGGTGGAGCCGCTGTCGTGGTGGATCCGGCGAGTCGGCGATCTTGGCCTTCGAGGCGGAGAGTGCATAGTGGTCGTACCCCTGCCGGTCTTGTTGCCGCCGGCTTGCGCCTGGCTGACTTGCCGCGGCAGCGAAGTACTCGGCTGCCGTGGACTGTCGCCGTTGGTGAAGCCGATAAGGCTATGAATGGTGGCCCTCCAGTCGTCGATCTTGTCTGGCGCCGGAGGGTAATCTAGGAGCAGTTGAGCTCGCGCCAAGGCTTCTGCTAGAGTGGCGGGCGGTGGCGGCGAACGGTGCGAGGAACGGGATATGCTCGGACTTCTAACTACATTAGAAGGAGCAATATCCCGTCCAAGCGACCGTGCCATGCTCGCGCCAGCATGTTGGCCTGCATGCTGGTCTTGAGCACTCCGGGATCCGCCAGCTTGATCTTGGCCCAGCAAACGTATGGTACCGTGAGTACCATAACGCTGCTGGTCCTGCGCCTCCTGTGATGGGCGCGGTGCATGTACAGACGCCGAGGTCTTGGAGTGCGCCCGGTCGTTGTGGGAGCCGACTGCGCCGCCGATGTGCAGCGCAGCCTTGTCCTTGGACCTGGCAGCACCGTGAGCCTCCTCGTCGGCGCCCGTTCTCCTGCCGGCGTCTACTCCACCAGCCGTTCGCTCTTGCGGTGGTGGGCTCGGCGCGGACGGAGCAGCTGCCTCCGAAATCTTCTTCTTCGGTGGCATGTCAATGTATGTGATGAAGATCTGGCTCGTGCGAACGCCGGATCAGGTTCGCACAACCTTGACGCACCCCTACCTGGCGCGCCAAAGATGTCGGGGGTGACTGATCCCACGGACACCTATGGGGATCGGCGGACCGAGCCCCTTTCGGTTCGGCAGGGGGGCGGAGAGAGCACGAAGAGCAGATCGAGGCGAGCACACGAGCGACACGATCAGTTTACCCAGGTTCGGGCCGCACGGATGCGTAAAACCCTACTCCTGCTTGGTGTTTGTATTGATTTCTTGCTCGGGAGCGTGGTGTGCTACAGTACACACCAGCAGCTAACGAGACCGAGCGTGAGAAGAATTGTCCGACCCCCTACTACGTTGCACATGGGCCTCCTTTTATATGTCTAAGGGGTCACCGACAGGTGGCAACATAGATGAGGGTAAAAATGGAAAAGAAGTGGTGGTTGGCACCACCGCCTAGTACAGTTTTATCATACCTAACCCTGACGGCAGGGGACAAAGGCATTAAATGCCTGTCTGTGTCGCCCTAGACGGTGCAGAAAGGGACCGCTAGGGACGCCATTGCTTGCCACGATGGCTATCTTGTCAGCGTCGATTGCCACCGTGTACCTCTGGCTGCACAGCCTTCCGCCACGTACGCCTGGAAGGGTCCCAGAGCGACACGTTGGTGGATGTGCTGGAGCGCAGGTACAGGATGGAGGCTTGCCACGGCAAGTGCCTTGCCGTGGTTATTATCTTGTCGCGTCCAGGAGCTTGTCGCTCACTGGGTCTTGCCGGGACGCATGGTGCGCTGCGGCAAGTTCCTTGAGATGCCTTGGTTGGCCTCCCCGGCAAGCTCCTCTTGTCGGGGTCTTGTCTCCTTCCCGGCAAGCTCCTCTTGCCGGGGCCTTGTCTCCTTGGTTTGGATACTTTGTTCTTGAATGGCTTCAAAGGAACCATGGAGGATCTTGGCGGTCGCCCGGCAAGCCTTGCCGCGGGACGCTGCGACTGCCCGTGCACAAGTTCGGGATACTAAGGTACCCCTACTTTAGTACACCGACAAAACCTCTTCCAATATAGTGCAATCATTACTAAATAAAGTCATGACCTCTCCAAATCCACTTTCACAATTGTCAAAATAAGATTCAACATCCTCCAAAATAGTGGGATCATTATTTCCTAAAGTTGACACTCTTCCAAACCCACTTTCATCAATATAATCATCATAAGTAGGAGGCATGCTATCATCATAACAAATTTGCATATCAAAACTTGGGAGGCTAGAAATATCATCTTCATTAACCATAGCATCCCCAAGCTTGGGACAAAAATTAATTGCAGCAAATATATTCTCAAACATGTCATTCTCATCAAACATAGCATCCCCAAGCTTGGGCCTTTTCATATCATAAGCATAATCACTCTCATCATTAATAGTATGGATAGCACCAATAGTATAGCAATTATCATCATCACAATGAGTAATAGGGCAACATCATTTGGGAGGGATACCTTTTCACCTTTACTTCTCCGTCTTTTCTTTTTCTTCTTCACATTATGTGTGGGTTCAATCCTCTTTTTGGAGCTCCTTATTGATCAGATTGGTTGAATAGAAGGCTCCTCCTTGTTACCTGATTCATCATAAGAAATAATAGGAGGATATTGGGAAGCCTCTTCCCTTTCATTAGTATTCTCTTCATCCTCTATTTGTTTTATTTTCTTTATGTAATGGGCAATATAAGGATTTTCAATGCAATTCACCGCACAATACATTAAAAATTTCTTCTAGATCAATATCAAGGAATTTCTCAAGGTTATATTCTGGAATATGCTTAGTTATACGTTTCATTTCTTCATAACCCAAAAGCAAACTAAGTTCATTATGATGTGCAAGGGAAATCAAATCATCACAATTTTTGGACACGATACGATCATGAAACAATTTGCATTGGAGATTTAAATGACCATGTTCATCGCAAAGTTAACAAATATGGCAAAGAAATTTTAAATTTTCAGCACAAACATCTAGCCTCTCTTGCAACCGTTTGGTTTCTAAATACTTATGCCTCTTGCAAAATCTATCTTCCCTATTTCGTGTGTACTTGCAAACTCTATGCACTCCACAAAAGTTGACATGCTTATAAGAGACATTTTCATCATGACTAGTGCAATCATCATTAGTACTACGGATATTCAAGGAGTTCATACTAACAACACTACAATCATGCTCATCATTAAAAGATTTAGTGCCAAACATTCTAATGCATTCTTCTTCTAGCACTTGAGCACAATTTTCCTTTCCATCATTCTCACAAAAAATATTAAAAAGATGAAGCGTATGAGGCAAACTCGATTCCATTTTTTTGTAATTTTCTTTTATAAACTAAACTAGTGATAAAACAAGAAACTAAAAGATTCGATTGCAAGATCTAAAGATATACCTTCAAGCACTCACCTCCCCGGCAACGACGCCAGAAAAGAGCTTGATGTATACTACACAACCTTCTTCTTGTAGACGTTCTTGGGCCTCCAAGTGCAAAGGTTTGTAGGACAGTGGCTAATTTCCCTCAAGTGGATGACCTAAGGTTTATCAATCCGTGGGAGGCGTAGGATGAAGATGGTCTCTCTCAAGCAACCCTGCAACCAAATAACAAAGAGTCTCTTGTGTCCCCAACACACCCAATACAATGGTAAATTGTGTAGGTGCACTAGTTCGGCGAAGAGATGGTGATACAAGTGCAATATGGATGGTAGATATAGGTTTTTTGTAATCTGAAAATATAAAAAGAGCAAGGTAACTAATGATAAAAGTGAGCACAAACAGTATTGCAATGTGTTGAAACAAGGCCTAGGGTTCATACTTTCACTAGTGCAATTCCTCTTGACAATAACAACATAATTGGATCATATAACTATCCCTCAACATGCAACAAATAGTCACTCCGAAGTCACTAATAGAGGAGAACAAACGAAGAGATTATTGTAGGGTATGAAACCACCTCAAAGCTATCCTTTCTGATCGATCTATTCAAGAGTCCGTAGTAAAATAACATGAAGCTATTCTTTCCGTTCAATCTATCATAGAGTTCGTACTAGAATAACACCTTAAGACACAAATCAACTAAAACCCTAATGTCACCTAGATACTCCAATGTCACCTCGAGTATCCGTGGGTATGATTATACGATATGCATCACACAATCTCATATTCATCTATTCAACCAACACAAAGAACTTCAAAGAGTGCCCCAAAGTTTCTACCAGAGAATCAAGACAAAAACGTGTGCCAACCCCTATGCATAAGTTCACGAGGTCACGGAACTCGCAAGTTGATCACCAAAACATACATCAAGTGGATCACGTGATATCCCATTGTAACCACAGATAAGCACATGCAAGACATACATCAAGTGTTCTCAGATCCTTAAAGACTCAATCCGATAAGATAACTTCAAAGGGAAAACTCAATCCATTACAAGAGAGTAGAGGAGGAGAAACATCATAAGATCCAACTATAATAGCAAAGCCCGCGATACATCAAGATCGTGCCAACTCAAGATCACGAGAGAGAGAGAGAGAGAGAGAGAGATCAAACACATAGCTACTGGTACATACCCTCAGCCCCGAGGGTGAACTACTCCCTCCTCGTCATGGAAAGTGCCGAGATGATGAAGATGGCCACCAGAGAGGGATTCCCCCTCCGGCAGGGTGCTGAAACGGGTCTAGATTGGTTTTCGGTGGCTACGGAGGCTTCTAGCGGCGGAACTCCCGATCTATTCTGCCCCCCAATGTTTTTAGGGTATATGGACATATATAGGCGAAAGAAGTCGGTCAGGGGAGCCACGAGGGTGGGGGCGCGCCCAGGGGGTAGGGCGCACCTCCCTGCCTCGTGGCTTCCTCGAAGCTTCCCTGACGTCCACTCCAAGTCTCGTGGATTGCTTCCATTCCAAAAATAACTCTCCCGAAGGTTTCATTCCGTTTGGACTGCGTTTGATATTCCTTTTCTCCAAAACACTGAAATAGGCAATAAAGCAGCATTTTGGGCTGGGCCTCTGGTTAATAGGTTAGTCCCAAAAATAATTTAAAAGTGTATAATAAAGCCCATAAACATCCAAAACGGGTAATATAATAGCATGGAACAATAAAAAATTATAGATACATTGGAGACGTATCACAACTGCTGCTCCAGCTCTCGCTCGCGCTGCTGCTGCTGCTCTCCCCCTCGCTTGTGCTGCTGCTCTACTCCGATCTAGCTACACTTCAGTCGACTGAATCGACTTTTGGGTCAGTCGATTTTCAGGTGGTATGGGGGCTCGCCGGAGTTAAGGAAGAACCACTCACATCAGGGAGGGGGGCTCGCCGAAGAGGTAGCCCACTATCTATCTTAGGGTTTAGGGTGGGGCGGTGGTGCCGGCGATGGGGGGCACGGTGGTGGGGAGGTGGTGTGGGAATCGTCGAAGAAAAAGCTCGACGCGGGGGGAGGCTAGAGGGCCGGCCGAGGCGGCGGCGGACCGGTGGTGGGAGTGGTTTCGGGGCGGCGAGGCGGCTCGGGAGCGGCGCCGGCGGGGGGCGGTGGGGGCCGGCGGTTCGGCCGGTGGTGGCTGGCGGCTCAGGGGGGTGCAGGTTGAAGATGAACCGTAGGCCCTCCCTAAACTACATGTGAAGTGCCTCTCTGCTACCATTGCGTTCAGTTTCGATAGTAACATACAGATTCCACGGTAAATTTCAGTTTCGACAGTTAAGTTCAGAGTCAACAGATTTTACCTCATATGTTGTAGTCCGGTGGTTTTTGGTGATGTAAATTTTACATCTATCAATTTTTCGTAATGTATCTTACATCATCTATTGGAGATGCTATTAGAATCCCACTTGAGATTAACAATGTCTGTCTTGTGCTGCTTCAGCCTCGACGTCTTACAGCTCACCAGAGCTTCTCCAATGACGGAACTATCCATCACAATAGAGCAGCGCCCTAGACGTCGTCTATAGATTCCTCAGATCTTCCTCCACACCTCCGATAGCCACCTCTGCATCAACTTCTTCAGCGACCAACCCAATGATGTTGAGGTTGACACGTCTACGGCAAAGAGGTTGTACACTTGTCGCATCACTTATTACTCTACATTCATGTCGATCCATTAGGGCTATTTTGGTTCAACGGAAAAACATAGCAATAGGAAATTTTCCTATGGCACTCTACTATTCAATTATTCATGCATTTTGTTGAAAGGAATGGAGCAAAACATCCACCTGGACCTACTTTTCAAAATCCTATGCATGAAAACAAGACCAAGTGCATTACTGGCAGAATAACATTCTAACTGTACACGCTTTCATATGGTTTCACTTTATTTTGGCCATGTTTCTTTGCGTTCTTCTGCTCTTCCAATTCCTGTGAACCAAACACTCAAGTTGACAGAAATTCTATGTTCACAAATGCCCCGTTTCCCATGTGCATTCCTATCCTATTCCGGTGTTTTTCCTATCCCTGCATTTTTAAAATCATGCAAGCCAAATGAGCCCTTACAGAATTACTTCAGTTACACGTAGGTGTCAAAGAAAACTGTGTGTGGTTTGTCCTACTCCTGCCACGACGTCGTCCACCTCACCTGAGCTGCTCCATCAATAGAAGCATCCACCAAACTAGACATCACGACTCCTGGCCGTCTTTCGCCGCCTCAGATCTCCTTCCCTGCCGCTGGCACCCACCGCAATGGCATCACCATCATCGACTCAGCAGATGAACCTGAGGAGTACACGGGTCCACAAGAGAGGTCGCACTCTTTTGTTTCTGCTTATGTTATGCATTGCTTAATATTACCTGCTACTTTATCGTCCTGTTCATCTCTTAGACTCCAAGTCGGGTCCAAATTAATGTTCAAACTTGAGTTCCAAATTAGTTGTGGGGCACATATCGAGGCAGCAGTGAATAGTATCTCTGTCTAATATCTGGTTCACCTAGGGTATGCCTATGTTGTTCATCTTGGGTGGGAAACAAATAGTAAAGCAATCATCATCTGTTTTTTAGTAAATTAAAGCAATCATCAGCTTGCTATCATTATTTTTGGATCAATCCACTGGTTGTTACCATCATGCTAGATTTCTGCATGCTCTCCTTACATAATCTCACTATATTCTTTTTGTATGCATGTCAGATATTGTACACAGTCATGCTGAACATGTAGAGAAAAAGAGAAGAGTTTTGCTTGGTAATACAATGGCATGCAGACATTGCTCCATGGTGGGTTCAAAGGCAAACCCTCCCCCCTCCTCTCTCCAGATTGTAATCCAGAGGAAGATATCTATTCTGAGGCAGATTCAGACGCAGCTGACCACTCCTATTTACCCCCCAAGGTGTTTGCTCTAACATGGCATGATGATGTTAGTCATATCATGCATATGTTGCCTTGCAGTGCCTACTTTCAACATCATATACGTCATCAACTTAGTTTAGACATGTTCTGTAATGCCACCTGTTTAGTTTCAGTATCATATATGGGAATTATGTAGTCTCATGTCTTTTAGCCAGCCATAATATATGTGAAATGTGCAATGCCATCTTGTTTAACCAGGCATCATATATTTGAATGATATCTTGCCCATCCTTTTCTTCATTACATTTCCATTTGTCGACAATGTTTGTACATTAAACTACTCTTCCCGTGAATCAGCCATTTGAGTGGGTGATGGAAAAATCTGGAGTGAAAACAAGACCTTCAGAGCAGACAGTGCTACCTATCGAAGCAGATCTCTTGCTGGGTCCCGATGGCTCCTTAGAGATGGATTCAGAGGCAGATGACCAGTCCTATTCCCCCACTGAGGTGTATGCTCTAACTTTGCACGGTTATACTACTCATATCATGCATATGGTGTCTTGCATTGCATAGTTTAGACATCATATACACAATATTCAACATCATGTTCTTAGTTCAGACATCATATATGCGAATGCCCTCTACTTAGCATATCAATCACAGATGTGAATTAAATAATGCGATCCTGATTACTTAGATAACATGTATGTGAATTATGTCATGAGATCCTGTTTAGTTATTCATCATATCTTTGAATTATGTTATGCTATGCTATCCAGTTTAGATAGACATCATATATGTGAAATTATGTCATGCTATCTGTTTTAGTTAAACAATATACATGTCAACTATTTCATGCCCTCTTTTCCACACTATCTATTGCATGTGTCTCTCATACAATGTCTATACATTCAACTATGTTTCCTGTTTATCAGCCATTTGAATTGGAGCGGGTGATGGCAGTATCTAGCGGAGTAAAAACACGATCTTCAAATAAAACAATGCTACCTCTTGGTGGAGATAGCATCACGGCTGTACATGCACGAGAACCAGCCCTACCACACATAACCCAGACTCTCGCAGATTGTACCCCTACTATGATGGACAGAGAACCAGCTTCACCCAATCTAACCCCAACCCCAACAGATAGTAACCCGGTTCCTATTGACACAGCACCATCTCCACCACAGAGCTCCCAAACAAGAGTAGTTAGTAAGGCAGCTCCAGTACTACCACGGCGAACCCCAACTCCGCCAGTTAGTACACCTATTCCTGTGGAGGAAGCACAACCAGCCATTCATAGTTTAGCATCTATCGCATTTGATGTTGTTAAATCCTATGTGCGTATCTTCCCATCATGGAAATATTATACTAAAGATGAAGGAAAATGCCAGTTACAGGTGTTTGTCCAGGATTTATGTGTAAGTAATGTTATTCATGGCAATTACTTTGCTTTGTCCCATACATTCTACCTCCATGATGGTTATAATACAACAAATTTTCCCATTTTTCTCTATAGAGAATGACCGATTTGGAAACTCAGGATGAGGTAACCTGTGCTAATACCTCTACTATCTTCAAGAATGCTTGGTGGTCGTATCGGAATTACCTGAAGAAAACATACTTCACTGGCAAAGAAACTCATCAAATTCCCTTGCGTTCTCCTAAGACACATTTACTAGACGATGACTAGGAACGCCTTGTTCTGTACTGGTCCTGAACCAAGAATGTGGTAAGGTCTATGAGCTCATTTTTTAAGTACTATATGTTTGTTTCTTACTATACTCTACTCATGTAGAACAAGTGCTTAAACCTGAAGAACAATTGTTCTCATTTAAGATTCCATTTCTATTGTGCATACTACTTTGCTCTTGTATCACTATATTTACTCATACAAACTTATTTTTAAATTGAACGATCCAACTGAAACTCCAATGGCACAACAGATATGTTTACGCATGTTTCTTTAACAGGTTTGCTCTTATAAATAGCTCTGTTGATTTCAATTTCAATTGTGTATACAGTTGACTTATCATATCATGCACATTACTAGCATCACAACAAAGCCAATAGTGTTGTTGTACATGTAGACCCGTGGTACCCATCTGAAATCTTGTTGTGTCATGTAGTTTCCCATGCTTTGTATTCTTTTAGTGCTGCTTTCTCTTGAACTGATATGATTTGAACCGTGTCTCTATTTTGATTTGGTAAGACAATGTAGTGACCATAGGACATAGATATATGTTTGTTTGATGCTTTTATAACGTACTACTTGGTAATAGAAGGCTTGGTAGTTTAATCTTGTCCACCTTACTAATGAACTGGTTCACCGAAATGAGTTTCATATACTAGTACATGCTAAACATGTTATGTGTTTGCCTGTTTCTTCTTTTAGAATGTTGACAGAACATTGGGGAAGAGTGCCTTATTAAGTAATGGTAAAGGAAGTAATGCAGATAAGGTTCAGGATAGTGAGACATCCTTGTTGGTCTCCAACAAAGCTGATAAACACAGCTAAGGAAAACTATCTTGAAGACAGTGAGACAACCCCAAAGTCCTGTCTTGGTTTACTGTTCGAGTTACTGGCCACTACCGCTTGCACAAGCTATTAAAACTCATTGTCTGAATCAGTTCGGTTTCTTGAGTCTCAACTACAAGCTGAAAGACATCGATCAGTTGTGCTACGACAAGAAGCAGAACGACTACGGAAGTCCCTGGAGCATTCAGTTGCATATTTTCTGGTGCAACAACAAGCGTTGGAGGATTTCAGCGCCAAACATGACAAAGCTAATAAGCTGGCTAAGCTTATTGCCAGCATGGTGGATACCCAGGATAATGTTTATTGAGCTCTTCTAAAGTTGTTTCAGTTATGGACTTGTTTTGCTGCCACGTTTATTTGCACTGGTGGCCAGTTTCGACGGCCAGTGTATGTAATATGCTGCTTTGTTCCCTATATTTGCACTGGTGGCGAACTTTGATGCCCAGTGGACGTAATATGTGTAATAGCTGTAATAGGCTAGCGTGAGTTACTTGCTTATTTATTTCCTTATTGTCTTGTTTAGTTGTTTGCTTGTAGTCACTGCAGTTCTTTTTTCGTGTTTTTCTAGTGGCCACAATAACCTATTTTTGGTAACTAGGCCATAGTAACCATGGCAACACATGGACTGTTGTAACCATGGGCCTCTTGCGGGCCGTAGGATCCATGGGCCTTCTACAGGCCGTAGGATCCATGGGCCTTCCATGGTCCGTAGAATCCATGGACTTTCTACGAGCCGTATGATCCACGAACCTTCTACGGGCCATAGGATCCATTGGTCTTCTACGGGCCATAGGATCCATTGGTCTTCTACGGGCCGTAGGATCCATGGGCCTTCTATGGGGCTTATAATCATTTCGCCAAACATGGGTCGTACTATTCGTGGACCATAATGAGCCATTAATAGGCCATATTTGATAATGCTATGAAAACAGCCCAATGGGTTAACGGGCCACAAACGGGCCGAATGTAACCACAGGCTGAATTTGGCCCACAAACGGAACATGCCAGTAACAGACCGTAACTAACCGAATTCTAGAAATGAGCCCAAGAATAAATGGGCCCTTAGAAGGCCAAACTTAACACGGTCTGGAAACGGTCCACGGAATAATGGGTCGTTAATGGGTATAAAGCGATACATTGTTCATTATGGGCTAGTTTCATCTCGGGCCTTTAATGGGCCCAGAGTTACAAAGGGCCTCATATGGGCCGAAAGACATCATGGGCCATACATGGGCCGGAAGTTACAACGGGCTGGAATCACATAGGACGGCCCAGATGAAGCTATTGGGCTCAATTTCGATAGGTCGTAATGGGCCGGGAGTTAGCGGGCCGTAAATGGGCTATATACGAACATGCCATTAACATGCTTTCCGTGGGCCAGCCTGTTACCTTTTGACCAAGTCAAATGGGCCAGCCTTTTCACCAAAATGGGCCTCTGTTGGGCCGTGCCACGTGTCAACATATCATAGGTGCCTCCTGTCCAATGAGTGGATGACATCTGTCCCAACGGTGAGCCAACACGTGTTTCCTCCGGCCAATGAGAATTTTACACGTGGGAAATCCCCATTGGTCTGGGCTGTTACCGGGTTATCGGATCCAAAACCGGACCCGATAGCTTAACGGCGACTTGTTACGGTGAATGCCACATGTCGGTGACCCTTGACGGAAACACTTCCATGACATGCCATTTATCGTCATGGAAGTGGACACTTCCATGATGATAATTTTGGTAATGTCATGGAACACTTCTACGACAGCACAGGTATGACTATATTGATTCTATCATAAAATCGTCATGGATGTACATGCATGACAGAAAACTTGACCTACTGTGGCAAACACGTATCATCATGGAAGTGTAATTTTTTTGTAGTGTTTGCTCGAAGCTCCATTTTCAAAACTGTTTCGGGAGATTGTTGCTTGGTATGTGACTCCTCTGTTTGTCCAATTAGTTTTTGCTTTAGTGGTTTATATATTGAATAATTAGTTACTCTTGGTGCTGCTGTAGATGAGCTTGCATGTTGAATTCTTAGAGTTCTAAGTAGTTTGAATGCTTGATATGGCCTCTATGCATACCAATGAGTTGTTGCTACCAATCTTGTAAAGTTTTGTTAACAAATTTTTGTGACCCAAAAGTTTTCAGAAAATTGTACGTGAATATGATGAACCTCTTTGGAAGGAGCTCTTCGATGCCTCGGAGGCATCTTCTAGTAGCAGCTCCGCTCGTCAGTCTTATGTTGAACCAAGTGAAAGTTCCATACGAGATGCCGCCACCAAAACATGCTTATGGTGATGCAACGATTATATGGTGCATGTAGGCATTAAGGAAGAATTTGAGCAGTATGTTCACAATGCCAAACTCGGTCCCTACATTTTAGGTAAGTGCAATCAACACCTCAACCTCACTGAATCATTTACCAAAGGATTTAAATTCCATCCGTGTGAGTCTAGGGTGTCATTTAAACTGTATGAAAACCCATTTACCATATCTCTAGAGAGATTTGCCCATTGCTACAAATCCCATTCTGGGGTTTGCTTGACGAACCACCAAGATCTGAGTATGAGATATTCTTGACTAGTCTTTGTTATGGTGAGACTAGGGGAGTGACGCAATGTAGAATAAAGAGCATTCATTTTCCCTGAATCCAGTACTTCGGCTTATTTAATGGAAAATGCATTGTAGGCAAACAAGATTGTAGTGCACTTTTTGCTCCAGACTTGAGCCTCATACGCACCGCTCTCACCGATGACAAAAGTTATAACCTTGGAGCAATTTTTGCATGCAGGTTGCAACACAATGCTGGTAGTGGATGTTTTTATGGTGGAATTTATGCCACACGCTTAGCAAGAGAGTTGGGTGCTTCACCTTGGCCTTATGACCCTATTTTACCCACACAGTACTTGGACTTTGATTCTATGAAATGTCATAAGATCCTTAGTGGTGAACCCCATAATTTCACTTATAACCTGTTGTTTAATAAAAGTTTCGTTGTGGACACATATTTGCCTGTATCTGCTCTCTTTGATGTTCACAGTAGGGGAAGATATTATGTTCTTGAGAGCGAGGCCCAAGCTCATAACGTGGCAGTCGTGGTTCCACGGCGTGCTAAGGCATCCGCACCAAGAGCCTCCGTGAGCTATCACTCCGACCATTATGCAGGCTACTGACTGATTACCAAGTTAGGCCAAAAGCCTAAGCTTGGGGGAGTACGTATTTCCACCGACATTACATTCATGTTCACACATTTCATTTTAGTTGTCAGTGTCCACACTCTTTCATTGTATTATCCATGCTAAATTTATTTTTTTGCTTTCTTCTTGTGTGTTTGAAAAACTTTGAGAAAATACAAAAATATTTCCTACTTCTTTTTTATTTTTCTTTATAGTGTAGTTAGTTGTAGTATCTAGAAAGAAAACTCTAAAAGATTTCCTTATTCTTCTTTTACTTGTTGGGAGCTTTCTATGTAAATATTCTTTCTTGTTTTTGTTTTCCCCTTTTATTTGCTCGTTCAAGAAAAACCAAAAACTCAAAAAACATTTTAGTGTGTTTCTCTCAATTTCTTTTTCTTTCTATTGAGTTTTCCGTGAAAATGTTGAGTGGCTCTCATATGCATTATTGTTGATCTAAAAAAGAGCCCATATTACCTTGTCTTCTCCTTTTGAATAAAATGTTTGCAGATTCCAGCTTAGTCCACGGCACTCTTGCACTATTATTATTTTCATATTGTTCGGTTGTGCAAGTGAAAGGCAATAATGATGATGTTTGATGAACTGTCAGTGGCAGAGAGAAACGGGTATGAACTTGACTTGTTCTATTTTTGTAAATATGTTTAACCTAGTATCCATGATTCAACCTATTATGATCAAAACATGTTTGCAATGACAATTAGAGATTATAATTTCTCATGCCATGCATAAGTAGCTAGGAGTGGATAATGATTTATCTTGGATGTCAAGATTGCATTAAAATAATTGTGATGTAGTATGATGATATGGTATCCTCCTCTGAATGTTCGAGTGGCTTGACTTGCCACGTGTTCATGCATGTAGTTGAATCAAAACCAACGTAGCCTCTATGATATTTATGTTCATGGTGTCCATATCCTACTCATGCTGATACCCAATGTCTATTATGCATAATGTATGATCACGACCATTGTTGCTCTCTAGCTGGACACTTCCCAACCTAATTGCTAGCCTTCGCCTGTACTAAGCGGAAATGCTGCTTGTGCTTCAAAATCTTGAAACCCAAGTTATTCCAGATGAGTCCACCATACCTACCTATATGCGGTATTACCCTGCTGTCCTAAGTAAATTTGCATGTGCCACCTCTAAAAACTTCAAATAAATATCCTTTTTGTGTGCCTGGATTGTTCACAGAGTGACAGGAGGTCGCCAGTATCTTCCATGCTAAACGGGTTATTCTCATGACGAGTGTTTATTGACTTGTCCTTGCACGAGAGGGGCGGTAATAGGGATTCCCAGTCCCAAACTGCAAAAAGAAAAGAGCTTACAAATAATCAAACAAAAACTCCTATGGATCAC
This sequence comes from Triticum monococcum, assembly GCA_034509565.1. NCBI lineage: Eukaryota > Viridiplantae > Streptophyta > Magnoliopsida > Poales > Poaceae > Triticum > Triticum monococcum. Next base: position 353,587,624 of record CM067845.1, on the reverse strand, counting down.
TTGGGAACCGCTACTAATGTGTTTAGCATGGAAGATATTGATAACTGATGGTCGCGAAGTAAACAAGAAGGGTGCATTTCTTAAATTTTCATTTATCTCTGTTTTAAAACCTTGAGCCCTTGCACCTCTGCAAATCCATGCTTCCCTCTACGAAGGGACTATATATTTTCTTTTATGTTGAGTCATCACCTTCTCTAATAAGCGCCAGATCTGAGAGCACCGTTGTCATGCTCATGCATTGTGTGTAGTGAATGTTGGGTGTTAGCATGACTGGATCTTTTCAACCATGAATTACAGTGTTTAGTCGCTGCTTGAACTTTGGAGGTGCTCTACATTTATGTTATGCAGTCTCGGAAAGGGCTAGCGAGATACCACTGTTGTCATATTATATCATGGTTGTTTTGACAAAGTGTTGATATTTGAGATATCTTATTATTGCTCTCTAGTTGTTTATGTTATTGATATGAGTTAATATAATTTCTAAGAGTTATTGTTGACATGGTTAATCATGATCTTTGTTGAAAACCTAGGTGCTACTTAAGCTTATTTTTATATAGATAAAGAAACTGAAAGTGTAAACAAGAGCAAAAGAGTTTGTAAAAGTTTTTCTTTTTCACTTTCAGTTTATCAACCGAATTGCTTGAGGACAAGCAAAGGTTTAAGCTTGGGGGAGTTGATACGTCTCTGTCGTATCTACTTTTCCTAATGCTTTTCCTCTTGTTTTCGACTCTAATTTGCATGATTTGAATGAAACTAACCCGGACTGACGCTGTTTTCAGCAGAACTACCATGGTGTTGTTTTTGTGCAGAAATAAAAGTTCTCGCATTGGAGCGAAACTTTGTGAGGATTTTTTATATAGATAAAGAAAAATACTGGAGCCAAGAACCACCGGAGGGGGCCCTGGGTGAGCACAACCCACCAAGGCGCGCCTAGGTGGGTTATGCCCACCTAGTGGCCCCGCAGACCCTAACTCCGACGCTATAAAATCTTATTTTCGGAGAAAAAAATCAGGGAGGAATAATTATCTCGTTTCGTAATACGGATCCGCCGTCACCTACTGTTCTTCATCGGGAGGCCAGATCTGGAGTCCGTTTGGGGCTCTAGAGAGGGGAATCTTCGGTCTTCGTCATCACCAATCCTCCTCCATCACCAATTCCATGATGCTCTCCACTGGAGTGAGTAATTCCTTCATAGGCTCGATGGTCGGTGAGGAGTTGGATGAGATTCATCCTGTAATCGAGTTAGTTTTGTTAGAGCTTGGTCCCTAGTATCCACTATGTTCTGAGATTGATGTTGTTATGACTTTGCTATGCTTAATGCTTGACATTTTGGGCCCGAGTGCCATGAATTCAGGTCTGAACTGTTTATGTTACCACCATTATATCTATGTTTTAGATCTGATCTTGCAAGTCATAGTCACCTATTACGTGTTATGATCCGTAAACCCCATAGTGATAATATGCGGGATACTTTCCGGTGATGACCGTAATTTGAGGAGTTCATGTATTCACTATTTGCTAATGCTTTGTTCCGGTACTCTATTAAAAGGAGGCCTTAATATCCCTTAGTTTCCTTATGGACCCCACTACCACGGGAGGGTAGGACAAAAGATGCCATACAAGTTCTTTTCATAAGCATGTATGACTATTTACGGAATGCATGCCTACATTATATTTATGAACTGGAGCTAGTGTCGTATCACCCTAGGTTGTAATTGTCACACGATGAATATCATCCAACAAATCGCCGTTCCAATGCCTACGATTTTCCTACATATTAATCTTGCTAAGTTACTACTGCTGTTGTTACTATTGTCATTGCTACAAAATTATTACTATCACTGTTACCGTTACTATTGCTAATACCACTACTATCAAAGCTATCATATTACTATGCTACTGATCATTTTGCTACAGATAATTAATCTCCAGGTGTGATTGAATTGACAACTCAGTTGCCAATACTTGCAAATATTATTTGGCTCCCCTTGTGTCGAATCTATAAATTTGGCTTGAATACTCTACCCTCGAAAACTGTTGTGATCCCCTATACTTGTGGGTTATGAGTGAGACCCGGCCTCTTCCTCTCTGCCTCCACCCTCGTGCGTCACTGGTGGCGTCGCGACCCTGCTCGCCACGCTCGTCGCGCCACCGCACGCACACGCGCTCGCCCAGCCGCGCCCTGCCTTACCCCGACCACTACTCGCACTCGCCACGGCCATGCTGGCCCCGCGCAGTACGCGCCTGTGCGCCGCTCGCGCTCCCCCTGTTCATGCCCTCGTGCACGGTCATCGTACCCCGCGCCAGCCAACCGTCGCAGCCCGCCCCGCCCTTGCTCCTACGTGCTACCTCGTGCCCGGCTCCAGCCGGCGAGCCCTGGCCGCGACGCCCCCCCCCCCCCCCCCCGCATCTCTGCACTGCCTTCATCGCACCTCCACCGTGCCTCGCCTGCTGAACTGCTGCGTGCCGCCCCTGCTCCCCTCGCCGCACTGCTTGGCCCCGCCTGCCCGTGCCGTGGCCCCCCACGCCCCTTTTTTTAGAACGAAAAACAAAAACAATATTAATTAATTAGTTAGTTAAATAATTAATTAACTTAATTAAATCTTTTTAATTAACCTAACCACTTAAGTAAACTAATTAACTTTGTTTAGTTAACCTGTGTCAATGACAGCAGGACCCACACGTCAGTTTGACCTAGTCAACAGACTGTTGACTGCTGATGGAGTAAAGCTGATTTTTTAGATTAAGTCTGTTAATTACAAATTAGTTATACTTTGAAATTTATTATAAAATAAATCGTAACTCGGATGGAAATAATTTCTACATCAAATCTGCTCAGAAAAGCGAGACGATTCTGAATATGCACTCCATTCGTCCGCCACACGTCCCTAGCATAGAGAACATGCAACCATCCTCCTCCGGTTCAACTGTCGAAAACATCAAACATCCTGCTTGCATTAGAGTAGTGTAGCCGTTACTGCTTACCAGTTTGATCCTATTATATTGCATAGCATGTCCTTGTTGCTACGGTTGTTGCCTTTACCTGCAATCCTAAATGCTTAGTATAGGATGCTGGTTTATCATTAGTGGCCCTACATTGTTGTATGTCTGGCATGCTATACTATAGGGCCATGATCACTCGTGAGGTGATCATGGGTATATACATACTATACACATGATACTTGGTACATGTTGTGGCTAAAGTCGGGTCGGCTCGTAGAGTACCCGCGAGTGATTCACGGCCTGGGGGCTGAAGGGGCATGTGGTTCCATCCACATTGTGATGGGCCTGGGTTCCCGATGGCCCCCCGAGTGATTCTTTGTGGCAGAGCGACAAGGGAAGTTGTGACCACCTAGGAGACAGGTGGGCCTGGTCCCTGGTCGATGTCCGCGAATACTTCGAATAACACGCTTAACGAGATTGGGTATTTGATCCGAATTGGTCGTTGGCCTTATACGCACTAACCGCCACGTGGGATAAGATATGGGCAACCGACGTCGTAGTATCAGCCGAAGCCTTCCGGCCATCAGCGACTGAGCGGCGCGCGCCGGGTTGGACCACGTAAAGCACCCTCCTTTGTAATGGAGGCTGCCAGGTCTGCTCACCAGCCGCTCACGCAACGTGTAGGAGTGCAAAGGGCGATGGGCCCAAGACCCTTGCGTGCTTAGGATTTAGACCGGTATGCTGACATCTCTGTTGGGCCTAGGTAGGGCTGCGACGTGTTGATCTCCCGCGGCCAGACATGACCCAAGAAAGTGTGCCCGAATAGAGGGATCGAGCATGTCGGGCAATGTGGTGCACCCCTGCAGGGAAGATTGATCTATTCGAATAGTCGTGTCGACGGTAACAGGACGACCCAGAGTTGTATTCCGACCTCATGACAACTAGAAGCGGATACTTAATAAAGCACACCCTTTCAAGTGCCAGATACAACCCGATGATCGCTCTCTCACAGGGTGACAAGGAGAGGATCGCCAGGTAGGATTATGCTATACGATGTTACTTGGTTAACTTACCATCTACTCTCTTCTATATGCTTCAAGATGGAGGCTTCAGAAGCGTAGTCTTCGATAGGACTAGCTTCTCCCCCTCTTATTCTGGCATTCTGCAGTTCAGTCCATAGATACTACCCATTTCATTGATACCGATGCATATATAGTGTAGATCCTTACTTGCGAGTACTTTGGATGAGTACTCATGGTTGCTTTGCTACTTCTTTTTCCACTTTTCCCGGTTATTGCAATCATATGATGGAGTCCAAGAGCCAGAGGACCCCGGGGATGTTTCTATGTGGAGTTTGGCTTCAAGGAGTAGTTAGGAGGTCCTAGGTAGGAGGCCTTGCCTTTTCGATCGTTACTACTTTTGTGCTAGCCTTCTTAAGGCAAACTTGTTTAACTTATGTCTGTACTCAGATATTATTGCTTTCGCTAACTCTTGTGTCTTCGAGCTTATGTATCCGAGCCCTCGAGGCCCCTGGCTTGTAATATAAAGCTTGTATTATTTTTTAATTTGTGTCTAGAGTTGTGTTGTGATATCTTTCCGTGAGTCCCTGATCTTGATCATACACATTTGCGTGTATGATTGAATCGGGGCATCACAGCCAGTTTCAATGGCTATACTAGATTGTCTGTAGTTAACCTGTGCCTTGTTTATTTCAGCACTACCCACTGTGTGATGTTCAAGTATAAACTATCCATCTCAATTTCACTAATACCAGCTACAAACTTACAATACTTGACTTACGTTGTTGTGAAGCCTATTGTTGTAAACAGTTCTATCTATTTTTTAACCCGTACCTCTGCTATCGTGCTACTCTTCGCAATGAAGATATCACTACAAATGCTTTCGTTTTATTACCATTTGCTATTTTTGGTGGATGTTAACCCTATTGTAGTTAACATTGCCTTTCCATGTACTACTACGGGCCATAATGGGTGATGCCGTGGTTTGCCATCGAGCTTAGCTGCATCCCATGTCTTATAGTATTGTACATCATTTATGCAATTGCAGTTTAGTTTCTATCATTTACTGGTTGTCTGTAGGTACATATATCAGGGGCACTAATCCATGCTTCAACCCCTTTTGTGTATGGGGCAATGAGATATTCATGAACACGCGTCAAGTGTGGAAACTAAGAAAGATTGTTAGGCGAAAGAGACAAGTGATGGGAATTAAGCTCTTTATTTACACTTTGTCCAAGACAACAGTAAACTTTAGGATGGTAAGTAATTTGTTGCCTTTTCCCCTGCCCACAATGAGTTACTCTATTAGACATGAATATCTGAAGTTTTCTCTTTTTAGTAGTTTCTGAAGTTTACTCTATTAGACATGAATATCCTGATAATTACCTTGCAAACTACATGACCGGAGTGGAGGCAACTAACGTTAAAGTATATAATTTATACTACCATGATAATGGGTCTTTAAGTATTTTTGAAGGCAATGAAGGATGGGCGGGCGATCGTCTCAAGGGGTTGGACAAAAGTTGTGCGTGTCTTTGGCATACAGGAGGGCACATTACGGGCATTTCGCTTCTTCAACACCCTTGACACCCCAAATGATTTACACTTCTCTCTTCACCTTTACCACCTCTAAATATTGTGATTCATCATAGTTAATTGGTGCATAATTGTGACGCCCCTGATTCAATCGTACACTAATCATACACGCAAACGTGTACGATCAAGATCAGGGACTCACGGGAAGATATCACAACACTGAAGGAAATATGCCCTAGAGGCAATAATAAAGTTATTATTTATTTCCTTATATCATGATAAATGTTTATTATTCATGCTAGAATTGTATTAACCGGAAACATAATACATGTGTGAATACATAGACAAACATAGTGTCACTAGTATGCCTCTACTTGACTAGCTCATTGATCAAAGATGGTTATGTTTCCTAACCATAGACATGAGTTGTCATTTGATTAACGGGATCACATCATTAGGAGAATGATGTGATTGACTTGACCCATTCCGTTAGCTTAGCACTTGATCGTTTAGTTTGTTGCTATTGCTTTCTTCATGACTTATACATGTTCCTATGACTATGAGATTATGCAACTCCCGTTTACCGGAGGAACACTTTGTGTGCCACCAAACGTCACAACATAACTAGGTGATTATAAAGGTGCTCTATAGGTGTCTCTGAAGGTACTTGTTGGGTTGGCGTATTTCGATTAGGATTTGTCACCCCGATTGTCGGAGAGGTATCTCTGGGCCCACTCGGTAATGCACATCACTATAAGCCTTGCAAGCATTGCAACTAATGAGTTAGTTACGGGATCATGTATTACGGAACGAGTAAAGAGACTTGTCGGTAACGAGATTGAACTAGGTATTGAGATACCGACGATCGAATCTCGGGCAAGTAACATACCGATGACAAAGGGAACAACGTATGTTGTTATGTGGTCTGACCGATAAAGATCTTCGTAGAATATGTAGGAGCCAATATGGGCATCCAGGTCCCGCTATTGGTTATTGACCAGAGAGGTGTCTCGGTCATGTCTACATAGTTCTTGAACCCGTAGGGTCCGCACGCTTAACCTTCGTTGATGATATAGTACTATGAGTTATGTATGTTGGTGACCGAATGTTGTTCGGAGTTTTGGATGAGATCACAGATATGACGAGGAACTCCGGAATGGTCCGGAAGTAAAGATTGATATGTGGATAGTAGTGTTTGATCTCCGGAAGGGTTTCCGGATGTTTCCCGAAATGTTTGGGCACGAGAACACTTTATCTGGGCCAAAGGGGAAAGCCCACGAGGCTTTTGGAAAGTGCAAAAGGAAGTTTTGCGGAGACCAGAGGCTAGACGCCAGGAACCCTGGCGTCTAGGGGGTAGACACCGGGAACCCTGGCGTCTAGCCCTGGAGTCCGAGAAGGACTCTTGCCTTTCGGGTGAAATCGACTTTGAGGAGCCTTTTACTCCAAGTTTCGACCCCAGGGCTCAACATATAAATAGAGGGGTAGGGCTAGCACCAAAGACACATCAAGAAACACCAAGCCGTGTGCCGGCAACCCCGTCCCCTCTAGTTTATCCTCCGTCATAGTTTTCGTAGTGCTTAGGCGAAGCCCTGCGAAGATTGTTCTTCACCAACACCGTCACCACGCCGTCGTGCTACCGGAACTCATCTACTACTTCGCCCCTCTTGCTGGATCGAGAAGGCGAGGACGTCACCGAGCCGAACATGTGCAGAACTCGGAGGTGTAGTGCTTTCGGTACTTGGATCGGTCGGACGTGAAGACGTACGACTACATCAACCGCGTTGATATAACGCTTCCGTGAACGGTCTACGAGGGTACGTAGACAACACTCTCCCCTCTCGTTGCTATGCATCACCATGATCTTGCGTGTGCCGTAGGATTTTTTTTGAAATTACTACATTCCCCAACAGTGGCATCCGAGGCAGGTTTTATGCGTAGATGTCATATGCACGAGTAGAACACAAGTGAGTTGTGGGCGATATAAGTCATACTGCTTACCAGCATGTCATACTTTGGTTCGACGGTATTGTTGGATGAAGCGGCCCGGACCGACATTACGCGTATGCTTACGCGAGACTGGTTCTACCGACGTGCTTTGCACACAGGTGGCTGGCGAGTGTCAGTTTCTCAAACTTTAGTTGAACCAAGTGTGGCTACGCTCGGTCCTTGCGAAGGTTAAAACAGCACCAACTTGACAAACTATCGTTGTGGTTTTGATGCGTAGGTAAGAACGGTTCTTGCTAAGCCCGTAGCAGCCACGTAAAACTTGCAACAACAAAGTAGAGGACGTCTAACTTGTTTTTGCAGGGCATGTTGTGATATGATATGGTCAAGACATGATGCTAAATTTTATTGTATGAGATGATCAATGTTTTGTAACCGAGTTATCGACAACTGGCAGGAGCCATATGGTTGTCGCTTTATTGTATGCAATGCAATTGCGCTGCAATGCTTTACTTTATCACTAAGCGGTAGCGATAGTCGTGGAAGTATAAGATTGGCGAGACGACAACGATGCTACGATGGTGATCAATGTGTCGCGCTGGTGACGATGGTGATCATGACGGTGCTTCGGAGATGGAGATCACAAGCACAAGATGATGATGGCCATATCATATCACTTATATTAATTGCATGTGATGTTTATCTTTTATGCATCTTATCTTGCTTTGATTGATGGTAGCATTATAAGATGATCTCTCACTAAATTTCAAGATAAAAGTGTTCTCACTGAGTATGCATCGTTGCCAAAGTTCGTCGTGCCCAGACACCACGTGATGATCGGGTGTGATAAGCTCTACGTCCATCTACAACGGGTGCAAGCCAGTTTTGCACACGCAGAATACTCAGGTTAAACTTGACGAGCCTAGCATATGCAGATATGGCCTCGGAACACGGAGACCGAAAGGTCGAGCGTGAATCATATAGTAGATATGATCAACATAGTGATGTTCACTATTGAAACTACTCCATCTCACGTGATGATCGGACATGGTTTAGTTGATATGGATCACGTGATCACTTAGAGGATTAGAGGGATGTCTATCTAAGTGGGAGTTCTTAAGTAATATGATTAATTGAACTTAAATTCATCATGAACTTAGTCCTGGTAGTATTAGCATATCTATGTTGTAGATCAATAGCTCGCGATGTTGCTCCCTGTTTTATTTTTGATATGTTCCTAGAGAAAACTAAGTTGAAAGATGTTAGTAGCATGATGCGGATTGGATCCGTGATCTGAGGTTTATCCTCATTGCTGCACGGAAGAATTATGTCTTCGATGCACCGCTAGGTGACAAACCTATTGCAGGAGCAGATGCAGATGTTATGAACATTTGGCTAGCTCAATATGATGACTACTTGATAGTTTAGTGCACCATGCTTAAACGGCTTAGAATCCAGACTTCAAAGACGTTTTGAACGTCATGGACCATATGAGATGTTCCAGGAGTTGAAGTTAATATTTCAAGCAAATACCCGAGTTGAGAGATATGAAGTCTCCAACAAGTTCTATAGCTAAAAGATGGAGGAGAATAGCTCAAGCAGTGAGCATGTGCTCAGATTGTCTGGGTAATACAATCGCTTGAATCAAGTGGGAGTTAATCTTCTAGATAAAATAGTGATTGACAGAATTCTCTAGTCACCATCACCAAGTTAGTAGAACTTCGTGATGAACTATGATATGCAAGGGATAACGGAAACGATTCCCAAGCTCTTCGTAATGCTGAAATCGATGAAGGTAGAAATCAAGAAAAATATCAAGTATTGATGGTAGACAAGACCACTAGTTTCAAGAAAAGGGAAAAGGGAAGAAGGGGAACTTCAAGAAGAACAGCAAGAAGTTGCTGCTCAAGTGAAGAAGCACAAGTCTGGTCCTAAGCCTGAGACTAAGTGCTTCTACTGCAAAGGGACTGGTCACTGGAAGCAGAACTGCCCCAAGTATTTGGCGGATAAGAAGGATGGCAAAGAGAACAAAGGTATATAATACAGATTATTGATGTGTATTTTACTAGTGTTTGTAGCACCCCCTCGGTATTTGATACTGGTTCAGTTGCTAAGAGTAGTAACTCGAAACGGGAGTTGCAGAATGAACATAGACTAGTTAAGGGTGAAGTGACAATGTGTATTGGAAGTGGTTCCAAGATTGATATGATCATCATCGCACACTCCCTATACTTTCGGGATTAGTGTTAAACCTAAATAAATGTTATTTGGTGTTTGCGTTGAGCATAAATATGATTGGATCATGTTTATTGTGATACAGTTATTCATGTAAGCTAGAGAATAATTGTTGTTCTGTTTACATGAATAAAACCTTCTATGGTCATACACCCAATGAAAATGGTTCATTGGATCTCGATCGTGGTGATACACATTTTCATAATATTGAAGCCAAAAGATGCAAAGTTAATAATGATAGTGCAACTTATTTGTGGCACTGCCGTTTAGGTCATATTGGTGTAAAACGCACGAAGAAAATCCATGCTGATGGGCTTTTGGAATCACTTGATTATGAATCAGTTGATGCTTGCGAACCATGCCTCATGGGCAAGATGACTAAGACTCCGTTCTCCGGAACAATGGAGCGAGCAACAGATTTGTTGGAAATCATACATACTGATGTATGTGGTCCGATGAATATTGAGGCTCGCGGCAGGTATCATTATTTTCTGATCTTCACGGATGATTTGAGCAGATATGAGTATATCTACTTAATGAAACACAAGTCTGAAATATTTGAAAAGTTCAAAGAATTTCAGAGTGAAGTGGAGAATCATCGTAATAAAAATAAAAGTTTCTACGATATGATCGCAGAAGTAAAATATTTGAGTTACGAGTTTGGCCTTCAGTTAAAACAATGTGAAATAGTTTCACTACTCACGCCACCTGGAACACCACAGTGTAATGGTGTGTCCAAACGCCGTAACCGTGCTTTATTAGATATAGTGCGATCTATGATGTCTCTTACCGATTACCACTATCGTTTTGGGGTTATGCATTAGAGACAGCTACATTCACGTTAAATAGGGCACCATCTAAATCCGTTGAGACGACACCGTATGAACTGTGGTTTTGCGAGAAACCTAAGCTATCGTTTCTTAAAGTTTGGGACTGCGATGCTTATATGAAATTTTTTCATCCTGATAAGCTCAAACCCAAATCGGAGAAATGTGTCTTCATAGGATACCCAAAGGAGACTATTGGGTACATCTTCTATCACAGATCCGAAGGCAAGACTTTTGTTGCTAAATTCGGAGTCTTTCTAGAGAAGGAGTTTCTCTCGAAAGAAGTGAGTGGGAGGAAAGTAGAACTTGATGAGGTAACTATACCTGCTCCCTTATTGGAAAGTAGTTCATCACAGAAATCTGTTCCTATGACTACTACACCAATTATTGAGGAAGCTAATGATGATGATCATGTAACTTCAGATCAAGTTACTACCGAACCTCGTAGGGAAACCAGAGTGAGATCCGCACCAAAGTGGTACGGTAATCCTGTTCTGGAGGTCATGTTACTTGACCATGATGAACCTACGAACTATGAGGAAGCGATGATGAGCCCAGATTCCGCGAAATGGCTTGAGGCCATGAAATCTGAGATGAGATCCATGTATGAGAGCAAAGTATGGACTTTGATTGACTTGCCCAATGATCGGCGAGCCATTGAGATTAAATGGATCTTCAAGAGGAAGACGGACGCTGATAGTAGTGTTACCATCTACAAAGCTAGAATTGTCGCAAAAAGGTTTTCGACAAGTTCAAGGTGTTGACTATGATGAGAGTTTCTCACTCGTATCTATGCTTAAGTCTGTCCGAATCATGTTAGCAATTGCCACATTTTATGAAATCTGGCAAATGGATAAACAAAACTGCATTCCTTAATGGATTTATTAAAGAAGAGTTGTATATGATGCAACCAGAAGGTTTTGTCGATCCTAAAGGTGCTAACAAAATGTGCAAGCTCCAGCGATCCATCTATGGACTGGTGCAAGCATCTCGGAGTTGGAATCTACGCTTTGATGAGTTGATCAAAGCATATAGTTTTATACAGACTTGCGGTGAAGCCTGTATTTACAAGGAAGTGAGTGGGAGCACTACAACATTTCTGATAAGTATATGTGAATGACATATTGTTGATCGGAGATAATGTAGAATTATTCTATAAAGCATAAAGGAGTATTTGAAAGGAGTTTTTCTTCAAAGAAAAACCTCGGTGAAGCTGCTTACATATTGAGCATCAAGATCTATAGAGATAGATCAAGACGCTTGATAAGTTTTTCAATGAGTACATACCTTGACAAGATTTTGAAGTAGTTCAAAATGGAACAGTCAAAGAAAGAGTTCTTGCCTGTGTTACAAGGTGTGAAACTGAGTAAGACTCAAATCCCGACCACGGCAGAAGATAGAAAGAGAATGAAAGTCATTCCCTATGCCTTGGCCATAGGTTCTATAAAATATGCCATGTTGTGTACCAGATCTATTGTATACCCTACAATGTTTTTGGCAAGGGAGTACAATAGTGATCTAGGAGTAGATCACTGGACATCGGTCAAAATTATCCTTAGTGGAATAAGGATATGTTTCTCGATTATGGAAATGACAAAAAGGTTCGTCGTAAAGGGTTACGTCGATGCAAATTTTGACACTAATCCAGATGACTCTAAATCTCAATCTGGATACATATTGAAAGTGGGAGCAATTAGCTAGAGTAGCTCTGTGCAGAGCATTGTTGACATAGAAATTTGCACATCACTATAAGCCTTGCAAGCATTGCAACTAATGGGTTAGTTGCGGGATGATGTATTACGGAACGAGTAAAGAGACTTGTCGGTAACGAGATTGAACTAGGTATTGAGATACCGACGATCGAATCTCGGGCAAGTAACATACCGATGACAAAGGGAACAACGTATGTTGTTATGCGGTCTGACCGATAAAGATCTTCGTAGAATATGTAGGAGCCAATATGGGCATCCAGGTCCCGCTATTGGTTATTGACCAGAGAGGTGTCTCGGTCATGTCTACATAGTTCTCGAACCCGTAGGGTCCGCACGCTTAACGTTCGTTGACGATATAGTACTTTGAGTTATGTATGTTGGTGACCGAATGTTGTTCGGAGTTTTGGATCAGATCACAGATATGACGAGGAACTCCGGAATGGTCCGGAAGTAAAGATTGATATGTGGATAGTAGTGTTTGATCTTCGGAAGGGGTTCCGGATGTTTCCCGAAATGTTTGGGCACGAGAACACTTTATCTGGGCCAAAGGGGAAAGCCCACGAGGCTTTAGGAAAGTGCAAAAGGAAGTTTTGCGGAGACCAGAGACTAGACGCCAGGAACCCTGGCGTCTAGGGGGTAGACGCAGGGAACCCTGGCGTCTAGCCCTGGAGTCCAAGAAGGACTCTTGCCTTTCGGGTGAAACCGACTTTGAGGAGGCTTTTACTCCAAGTTTCGACCCCAGGGCTCAACATATAAATAGAGGGGTAGGGCTAGCACCAAAGACACATCAAGAAACACCAAGCCGTGTGCCGGCAACCCCGTCCCCTCTAGTTTATCCTCCGTCATAGTTTTCGTAGTGCTTAGGCGAAGCCCTGCGGAGATTGTTCTTCACCAACACCGTCACCACGCCGTCGTGCTGCCGGAACTCATCTACTACTTCACCCCTCTTGCTGGATCGAGAAGGCGAGAACGTCACCGAGCCGAACGTGTGCAAAACTCGGAGGTGTCGTGCTTTCGGTACTTGGATCGGTCGGACGTGAAGACATACGACTACATCAACCGCATTGATATAACGCTTCCGCGAACGGTCTACGAGGGTACGTAGACAACACTCTCCCCTCTCGTTGCTATGCATCACCATGATCTTGCGTGTGCGTAGGAATTTTTTTGAAATTACTACGTTCCCCAACAAACACAACTCTACAAATAAAATAAGTCATACAAGCATCATATTACAAGCCAAGGGCCTCGAAGGCTCGAATACAAGAACTCGATCATAGATGAGTCAGCGGAAGCAACAATATCTGAGTACAGACATAAGTAAACAAGTTTGCCTTAAGAAGGCTAGCACAAACTGGGATACAGATCGAAAGAGGCGCAGGCCTCCTGCCTGGGATCCTCCTAAACTACTCCTGGTCGTCGTCAGTGGGCTGCACGTAGTAGTAGGCACCTCCCGAGTAGTAGTAGTCATCATCGACAGTGGCGTGTGGCTCCTGGACTCCATCGTCTGGTCGCAGCAATCGGGTATAGGAAGGGGGAAAAGGGGGGAGCAAAGCAACCGTGAGTACTCATCCAAAGTAATCGCAAGCAAGGAGCTACACTATATATGTATGCATTGGTATCATATGTGAACTGAACTGCAGAATGCCGGAATAAGAGGGGGATAGCTAGTCCTGTCGATGACTACGCTTCTGGCAACCTCCATCTTGCAGCAGAAGAAGGAAATATATAGTAAGTTCACCAAGTAGCATCGCATAGCATAATCCTAACCGATGATCCTCCCTTCGTCGCCCTGTGAGAGAGCGATCACCGGTTGTATCTGGCACTTGGAAGGGTGTGTTTTATTAAGTATCCGATTCTAGTTGTCATAAGGTCAAGGTACAACTCCGGGTCGTCCTTTTACCAAGGGACACGGCTATTCGAATAGATCAACTTCCCTGCATGGGGTGCACCACATTTCCCAACACGCTCGATCCCCTTTGTCCGGACACACTTTTCTGGGTCATGCCCGGCCTCGGAAGATCAACACGTCGTGGCCCTACCTAGGCACAACAGAGAGGTCAGCACGCCGGTCTAAATCCTATGGCGCAGGGGTCTAGGCCCATCGCCCATTGCACACCTGCACGTTGCGTACGCGGCTGGTGAGCAGACCTAGCCTCCCTTATACAAGAGCATGCGTTCCAGTCCAACCCGGCGCGCGCCGCTCAGTCACTGACGTCACGAAGGCTTCGGCTGATACCATGACGTCGAGTGCCCATAACTGTCCCCGCGTAGATGGTTAGTGCGTATAGGCTAGTGGCCAGACTCGGATCAAATACCAAGATCTCGTTAAACGTGTTATCTTGAAATAACCGCGAACGCCGACCAGGGCCAGGCCCACCACTCTCCTAGGTGGTCTCAACCTGCCCTGTCGCTTCGCCACAAAGATCCACACAGAGGGCCGTCGGGACAAAGGTCCTTTCAGCCCCCAATCCGTGAATCACTCGCGGGTACTCCTCGAGCCAACCCGACTTTAGTCATCACATGTATCATGTATAAAGTATATAGTATATACCCGTGATCACCTCCCGAGTGATCACGGCCCGATAGTATAGCATGGCAGACGGACAAGAATGTAGGGCCACTGATGATAAACTAGCATCCTATACTAAGCATTAGGATTGCAGGTAAAGGTAATAACAGCAGTAACAAGGACAGGCTATGCATCAGGATAGGATTAACGGAAAGCAGTAACATGCTACACTACTCTAATGCAAGAAGTAGAGAGAAGAGTAGGCGATATCTGGTGATCAAAGGGGGGGGCTTGCCTGGTTGCTCTGACAAGAGAGAGGGGTCGTCAACACCGTAGTCATACTGGGTAGCAGCGGCGTCGGTCTCGGTGTCTAGCGAGAGAAGAGGGGGAAGAAACAATAAATATTAAGCAAACAGATGCATGACGATGCGTGACACGACAAAGCGTGATGCAAGGTGTGCCCTAACGCGATATGAGATGGTACCGGTGAAGGGGGGAAAACATCCGGGAAAATATCCTCGGTGTTTCACGTTTTCGGACAAACGAACCGGAGGGGGAAAGTTGCGTGTTCGCTATGCTAGGGATGCGTGGCGGATGAACGGGTTGTGTATTCGGATTCGTCTCGTCGTTCTGATCAACTTTCATGTATAAAGGTTTTTCATCCGAGCTACGATTTATTTTATATGATTTTCCAAAATTTTAAACAATTTCTGGAATTTACTGAATTAATTTTAATTCGAAAAAGCAGTAAAAATGCTATGCACACACACTGAAGTGTACACATCAGGGTGCTATAGAGGCTGAGATGTGGGCCTGTTGACTGAGATGGCCAGTCAAACGTTTGAAAGGTCAAAGGATAAATAGTGCCCTGGGCCCCGCATGTCATAGACTACACCTAGACAAATAAATAAAATTATCCTAATCAAATGAGGCCCACATGGCATCTACACGTTAGGCTAATTAATCCTAAAGCTAATCTGCCTCTAATTAAACAAGTCAGCCACGCTGGGCAGTAGCATAGCCGGCTCTACATGGCTGGCTCACATGCACGGCCATAGCCACGCAGCAGCAGCCGCCGGCGGCATTAGTAGGCAGCAGCAACAGGTAGTAGTGGCAAAAAGCAGCAGCGGCTGCGGCTAGGATCAGCAGTAGAGAGCAGCAGCAGAACCAGAGCGGCAGCGGCAACAACCAGCTGCACCGGCAGGAGCAGCAGGGGCCAAGGCAGCGGGCGGCTACGGGTGCGCACGTAGCAGTAGGCGCGCCCAGGAGAAGGGGCTGCCGCACGCGAGTGGCTGCAGGGGCGTGGCCAGGTTGTGCGCGGGATGCAGGGGAGGGGCCGGGACGAGGACGACCATGGGCGTGAGCGGACGGACGACGACGGGCGAGCAACAGTGAGGGCACGGCGGCACCAGCAGGCGCAGTCGTGGTGACAGGGCCAGGCCGCGGACAAGCCCGGGCACACGCGCGTGAGGGCGCGGGCCGGGTGCGGCCTCGGCGAGGTAGGGCGTGGGTGGCGCATGGCCACGCGAGGGGCGGCCGGCGCGGTGAGCACGAGGCCGCAGGGAAGTGGTGGGCGGCGCAAACGGCGACTAAACAAGGTGAAAAGCGGGGGAATCGGTGGAGACGCTCACCGCGGAGCTGGGGGAGGAGACGGCGAGGCCGAGGGTGGTCGGAGAAGCTCGGATCGACACCGAGAAGCAGTGGTCAATGATGAGGAAGAAGAGGTCGATGCGCTCGATCCTTGATGGCCCGGCTCCAATCCGTGGACGTAGGCGATGAAGGTGACGATGGTGTTGCTCCTGGACTTGGTGGTGCGATGGCGGATGGCCGGTGGCCACGGGATCGACGGCGAGCTTGGCAACGGTGATTCGGCCATGGATGCAGGAGACGAAAGCGGCGCGAGGGAGAAAGGGAGGAGAGGTTAGGGTTCTCCTGCGGGGTCGGGGGCTCGGCCTTGTAGGTCGTCGGGGAGCGGAGGATGCACGATGCGTGCACATCGGCGATCGTGGCGCCGCGGATGGATGGCACGCAGGCTCTCTGTATCCTCTCTGTACTTACTGTACAGAGGTAGGAGAAAATCCAGTAGATGGGCTGGGCTGCACTATTCATATGGGCCAAAGTGCACAACAACGACACTTAATTATCTTTTTCTGTCCAACCATTGGTCTCACTTTTCTATTTATTTTAGGCACTTAAATGATATTAGTTCTACAAGATACTTCACCTATAATTAAAATACAACATTTTGGGTGCTACACACAAGGTTCCATTTTATTTGGGAAAGTTTATACATTTGTTTATTTTGAAAAGGCCATTTTATTTTTCCATTAGATCACTTATTAAATCCCTAGGAATTTATTTGCGAGTCCAATGAAGTTGGTTGCAACATGAAAATAATAAGGGGAATTTATAGAATATTGTGAACATTTTAGTTTTGCCGTTCAAAGAAATAATTATTTCACTTGCAATTCAAATTTGAATTTGACTTAGATTATGGACAAGTGGGCCATTTGCATAGTAACCATGATGACATGGCCACCATTAGGGGGAGATTACTGTAGCATGATTCTCAGGGTGTCATAATAATCCTGTAATTACTGAACATATTGTATTGAGAATTTTATTTATGTTTGGTTGTTGAACCACTCTGCTGAGAATTTGAATTCCACGTTTCATAATTCAAAATTGAAAAATTCAATTCGAATAATAAATTACAGGGGGAAATAACAATAAACAGGTGGGAATAAAATAATGTACACACAGTTAAAAAAAAGTAGTGTGTGCAATGGAAAAATATAGAACATACAGTTCTTTGACAGAAATTTTTGCGATGCTAAACGGACGAACACATGGTTCCATCTCATATATGTGTGGGATTTTCAGTAGTAGCACATACGGTTCCGTTTATATACATGCGTGATTCATGGTAATACGACAAACGTTTCAAACGTGTATGTGTATGTAATTTTTTCAAAAAAGGGGTATGCCCCAGCCTTTGCATCTGAATGATACATACAGCCAATATTATTAATAAGCAAAATATCCAACAGAAGTCTCCAAGTCTCAGACAACGAAAGAAAAAAGACTTCAAAAGAGCTAAAATAAAAAAGGCAAAGCCACAACCGGCTGATATAAGAAGATAAGGGCATCTCCAATGGTGAGCGCTTAGTTAGGCGCCTGAAATCAGCATTCACAAGCGTCGGTCGCCAGGAGCTGTGTTTTCATAAGCGTCGGTCGCCAGAAGCTCTGTTTTGTGCGTATTTTTTAAGCGCCCGACTCCTCCCTGAGTATCGATGCCCTGAAAACTGCCAAAACAGCTGGGATTTATTCCCTAGCGCCCCATGCTAAGCACCTGCTCGTTGTAAATGCCCTAAGAGCACTACATGTCTATCTTATTACATAACCGTCATCCAAACCGGTTGAAAATATTCCGTGCTACCGTCTCCCATCGAATAGACCCAGTAACCAAACGCTCTCTGGCCTCCGTCGGAGTGAGTAACAACCACATACGGATCAATGCAGTGACTTTGAAGATAACCTGCAAAAAGTTGATATTTGTTGTTGTGTTAAAAACCAAATCATTTCTACAATTTCAGACTGCCCATAATAAAGCATACACTCCTACATGAATGTGTATCGTCATATCATAATTTATCCCATCAAGCCACGTCCCAAATAACATATTGATAAAATTTGGTGGAGTAATGTTAAAAGCTATATAGACCAACCGTCACATAATTTTTGCCATAGGACAATCCAAAAAGAGATGTTTGTATGCGTATGTAATATTGGACAAAAAGAAAAACAATGCATATATGCAGCGCGAGTGTGATAGAAATGCCTATCGCACACAATTATGAAATGGACACTTTGGCGATAGTAGAGGCACCGTACATGTTTTACATTTTTTAATTATGTGCGATAACATACCTATCGTAGACACATCAATAGATTAAATGTTTGTAATATTCACCTTTTCCACACAAGTATAGCTGCGTAATTATTTTGGATGTTTCTGAGATCAGAAATGTAACGTCGAGGCCTAACATGTGGGATAGGGCGTGACTTCTCATACGTTTATTCTATGAAAATCGTTAGTAGTCGCTCGCCTATTACCAAGGGTTTCTGAATAGTGTGAGAATAATAAAGACTCGATTAGATGGCGAGTCATTCGTCCTTCCGATCTTTCATGGTACTAGCAGTAGCAATAAGAAATTTCGATCGAGCAAAGATGCAAGACCGTAAGTTCCAAAACTAGTATTGAGTAGACTAGATCAACTCCACACGCAGCAGCAATAAAATTCACACGGATCAACAACAAAGATAATATTGGATGTCTCCTGACATGGGACATTTTCTATTTATTGGAACTTACAACCAACACAAATCTCACGATAACCAAAAATTGACCTCGTACAGGCGAAACCGACTCACAGGGACTCTATCTTCTATTTAAACTAAGCGAGATTTTAACTGATTAAATATTTTGCACCGTTGATCATGTTGGATCCTTCCTAGACTTAGGTTGTTCATGTAACTAGTACTACCTCTGTCCTATTTTATTGGTCCTCATTATAATTTGTGCCAAATTTTGATCATAAATTTAACTAACAAAACGTTCAAGCACGTCACTATAAATTATATCATTGAAAATTATGTTTAAATACGAATTTAAGAATATAATTTTTATTAACATGCATTAATATTTTGTCAGTTAAATCTTTGATTAAAATTTAACACAAATTACAAAGGGGACTAATAAACCAAGACGGAGGTAGTAGCTGACTCAAAAAGAACATAAGAAAATAAAGGCCATGCATGCAACTTTTGGACTCTACAACTACGTACTAATGAAATTTGAATATTTCTTCTTTCTTCAAAACGAATCAGAGCCTTTTTGGCGGAGTCCTAAAATTTGGTTTCACTTCTTGCTGGGATGGAGGAACCTGGAGCAACATAGAACCAATTAAAAGGTGTTACATCGAACTACATTGGTCCAAGTTCTTCTTCCGTATAGCACACTGAGCTTCAATAATTGATTTAACACTAATGGCTACATCATCCCCTCCCTTTTGGAGCCAAGCTGTCCTCGGTTTCGTGGTAGCTTTGGGGACCTTACAGACATCGCTCTTGATAGCACTAGCGAACATCGGCTATAACACATGTCGCCTTTCAGAGTCCCAAAAAGAATAAGTGTTAGACCTTCTGTCGGTGTCAAAACCGGCGGATTTCGGGTAGGGGGTCTCGAACTGTGCGTCTAAGGCGGATGGTAACAGGAGGCAGGGGACACAATGTTTTACCTAGGTTCGGGCCCTCTTGATGGAGGTAAAACCCTACGTCCTGCTTGATTAATATTGATGATATGAGTAGTACAAGAGTAGATCTACCACGAGATCGGAAAGGCTAAACTCTAGAAGCTAGCCTATGGTATGATTGTATGTTGTCCTACGGACTAAAACCCTCTGGTTTATATAGAAACCGGAGAGGGTTAGGGTTACACAAGGTCGGTTACAAAAGGAGGAGATATCCATATCCGTACTGCCTAGCTTGCCTTCCACGCCAAGTAGAGTCCCATCCGGACACGAGACGAAGTCTTCAATCTTGTATCTTCATAGTCCAATAATCCGGCTGTCCGGAGACCCCCTAATCCAGGACTCCCTCAGTAGCCCCTGAACCAGGCTTTCAATGACGATGAGTCCGGCGCGCAGTATTGTCTTCGGCATTGCAAGGAGGGTTCCTCCTTCGAATATACCACAGAAGAATTTGAATATAAGGATAGTGTCCGACCCTGCAAAATAAGTTCCACATACCACCGTAGAGAGAATAATATTTCCACAAATCCAATTTGCTGACTTGTTTTGGCAACACGACATTATGTCATGGCCCGGTGATTATTCGAACCGTTTCCTTTAACTAGCCCCGCACATAACGCGATGCAGTTTTTTGACACGTCTTGTCAAAGCAGAGATCGTGTCCCCTTATCACGGGATTCTCATCAATACGGGTGTGGGTAACCCAGCCGTGCCATCGATTACGGCGCTTGGGGGATAAGCGAGTTTTACCAGGCTAGTGGGGACGCTTAGTTTCGTCCGCCCATATAAAGGGATAAGGATTCACCTTTTTATCCACGCCTTCTTCCTCTTTTGCTCATCCATTTTCGCACACTCGAGCTCCAACACCCAAGTCCACATCCCTTCCCTCAACCTTCTCCAAACATGTCCGGAGCGGGAGGCAAATGGATGGCTTCCTCCATTACGGAGGGACATATCAAGAAGCTGCGCGGAGCCGGATACTTAGCCGTGAATATCGCGCATCGGCTTCCCGCTGCGGGGCAGATCGTCCCTACCCCAGAACCTCACGAGAGGGTAGTTTTCCTCCACCACTTCCTCCCCGGACTGGGGTTTCCCCTCCATCCATTCGTCCGTGGTCTCATGTTCTACTATGGGCTGGACTTTCATGATCTGGCCCCGAACTTCGTCCTCAACATTTCGGCGTTCATCGTCGTGTGTGAGGCTTTCCTCCGCATCCGGCCCCACTTCGGCCTGTGGTTAAAGACCTTCAATATCAAGCCGAAGGTGGTGGGAGGCCAACAAGCAGAATGCGGCGGAGCCATGGTGGGCAAGATGCCCAACGTTATATGGCTTGAAGGCTCCTTTATGGAGACCATAAAGGGATGACAATCGGCGTGGTTCTACATCACCGAGCCGCGAGACGCCAAATGGGCGGCGGCCCCCGAGTTTCGATCCGGATTCCCTACACGACTCACTTCCTGAAAAGAGAAGGGCTTGTCGTGGGGTTCATCGGTGGAGCTGGATGGACTCCAGAAATGTATCCAGAGTATGGCAAGCAAGAAGCTCAAGCTTATCAACATAGTCTAGGTTATGCTCATCCGCCGGATCCTCCCATGTCAACAACGGGATTTTAACTTGTGGGAGTTCGACCCGGCCCAGCACCAGACTCTGAGCGAGCTCTTCGATACGACGCACAAGGATGTCTGGAAGGTGCTGTTCAAGGGTGCCGAGGTCCCTCCTTCTCTCACCAAGGACCGCGAGCTAAGCGCAAAGCGCCTAGTGCGTTCGGTGAGTTCAATACGTCCCGTAGGACATTTATTTCCCCTAGCTTAATCATGTGCGGGGTCTAATCTCCATGCCTTTGACAGGACTGGGTGGAGACGTCGGGGCAAATTAATTGTCCGGCCCCTTTGCCCGAAGACACTGCGGGCGCTCTCCTGACGGAGATGCTAACTCCGGCTCCTTACAAGGTGCCGGAGAAGACCAAGAAGGCCAAGGGAACCTGAAAGAGTTCCTGACTGTAAGTGCATCTAGTGCCCCTTAGTGATTTTGGTGTATTGAAGACTTATAGGTTAAGGGACTAATGCGTTTGTGAGTGTACACAGGTCTATAAGTCTATGAGGAGTTTGATATTTACAGGAAAAGTCGACCCCTAAAATTGAACATCTTTGACTGAAGATTTTGGTATTTCTGAAGACTTTCATGAAGACTTTGAAAGTGAAGAAATTGGTGTGTCCGTGAAGACTTGATATTCATGCGAGGAATATGAAGCTTGAAGGCTTTCGTTTTCATAGTTTTGTTTTTCTCTTTCTTGAGTCGTAGGAAACACCGTACTGTTAAAGGGGGTCGAGGAAATACTAAGGAAAAATTTCCATGTGATGCTCAACTCAAAATCCTACACCTACCAATCCCTTCGAGTGAAGCCACTGGAAATCTCTTACAGATCAGTCAATTTCTTCAGTGACAGAGACGAAGTTCTTCTGGTCTCTGAGGAATTTGTCCTGACTGAGGAGTTAGGAATTCGCCAGTGCGGATTGACTACACAGTGAGGAACATGATAGCCCTAAGGATTTTACTACTCAAAATTTCGACCGTTGTTGTGCTATGCGCCAGCTGTCCCAAAATATCTATCCACCTAACGATCATATCATTGAAGGGCATTTATGTCTTATCATGTCGGGCTGATCCCTAGGCTATAAATAGCCGCCCCCTACAACCACTAGCTGGTTGGCTGCTCCGAGAGAAACTGACACTTGTCATTTGAGAGCAACCCATCCTCCGAGGACTTTGAGCGAAAATTATCAAGTGAGGAAAAAACAAAAACCCAAACACCTACAAACCCCAAGTGATTGAGCATCACTGAAGAGATTGATCCTGAGTGGATCCGACGCTTGTTACCTTTGAAGATTGTGCTTCTTCCAGCCGGTTAGGCGTCATGGTCTAGAGCATCCAAGAGGAATTGTGGATCGCCGACTGACCAAGTTTGTGAAGGTTTGGAAGTCACCTGAAGACTTACCACGAGTGATTGGACGAGGTCTGTGTGACCTTACTTCAAGGAGAATACTGTGAGGACTGGGTGTCTTGGACTAAGTGTCCTTGACTGGGTATCCGGGACTGTGTGTCCTCGAGTTTAAATACTCAGCCGCTCCAACCAGACGTACAACTGAGACAGCAGTTGGAACTAGTCTGCCAAATTATTGTCTTCACCGAGCTTACTGGTTCTATTTCCTCAACTCTTTCATTTCCTCATAACTGTGTTGTGTGTTTGTTCATATTTGTGTTTGAAGACTTTGAGTGAAGACTTTCTCAATTTCCTCAGTTTAATTTCTTCAGTATGTTTGTCTTTGTCCTGTGTTATCCTGTGATTACGTTTCCTGTACTCTGTGCTTGTCTTCATTTCATCATGATGACTATGCTTGTATTCTGTTATGTTTACTTTTGAGTACTTATTCCGCTGCTAGTAGTTCTTCACTAAGGAATTTCCTCACCGGCAAATTCCTCAGTGAAGAATTTCATAAAAATCGCCTATTCACCCCCCTATAGTCGATATAACGCACTTTAAATTGGTATCAGAGCAAGGTACTCCCTTGTTCTGTGTGATTTTGGTTTAACTGCCTGGAGTTTTAGTTATGTCGACCGCGGGTATGATCAAGGTCTCTGCTGGGTGTCCTACCTTCGATGGGACGGACTACCCCTACTGGAAGAATAAGATGGGAATGCATCTTGAAGCAATTGATAACGATCTCTGGTATGTTGTGGAAAATGGTGTTCCCTTAGTCACACCTTCTCTGAATGCTGCCGATGTGAAGAGATTCAAGCAACTTGACTCTCAAGCGAAGAATATCATATGTGGCCATCTGAGCAAAGGACAGTATGGCAGAGTGAGTGCTTTGGAAACAGCGAAGCTTATCTGGGACAAGTTGTCCAAAGTGAATGAAGGAGTCTCAACTCTGCGTGACTCTCGAGTTGATGTTCTTCGCAATCTCTTCAACCGCTTCAAAAGACTATACAATTAAAATGTTCAACAAACCTTCGATCGCCTCACTGACATCTCAAATGAGCTTCAAGCACTTGGTGCGACTGACATCACTGACCATGAGGTGGTGAAGAAATTGCTGAGATCGCTTGATTCCTCATTTGACACTCTGGCATTGATGATACAAGAACGTGCTGATTACAAGTCACTTGATCCCGCCGATATTCTCGAGAGGCTAAATACTCATGAGTTCCAACTTGCTGAAAAGAGAGATCTCTATGGTTCAAGCTATGGCAGAACACGTGCACTGAAGGCCAAGGCAGTATCTGAGTCCGAAGATGAAGACTCTGGTAGCAGCCTTGGTGATCCTGAAGAACTGAGCCATGATCTGGCTCTGCTCGTGAAGAAGTTCCAAAAGTTCTCAAGACGTGGTCGCCTTGGAAGATCCTCAAGGAGCAATGATTCTTCATCCAGTGACTACAAGAAGAGGCTCTGTCACAAATGCGAGAAACCTGGACATTTCATTCAAGATTGTCCTCAGTGGGAAAAGGAATCAAAGAAGAAGAAATACAAGGATTACAGTTCTGATGATACGAAGAAAAATAAGAAATCCACAAAATCCTCATCATCAAAATCCTCCAAGCCTTCATATCACAAGAAGAGCATCTCCAAGAAGGCCAGGGCATTCATTGGCAAGGAAATGGACTCTGAGGCTGAATCTGAAGAAAATGAGGAAGAGGAGTCATCTGAGGAGTCCGAATCCGGAGTGGCGAGCCTTGCTCTCGCTACTGCATTCGTCAACAAGTCTATCTTCAACACTGAAGAAAATGACCTCACCAACAAGGCTGATGAAGGCGATGATGACTACGCTCCCACCTATTGCTTCATGGCAAAGGGTGCCAAGGTACTCAAATATACCTCCTCTGAATCAAGTGAGAATGAATCTGATGAAAATCTTAAGCCCAGCTATTCTAAACTTGCTAAGATTGCTATAAAACAACAAAGGGCTTTAGAAAAGGTTCAAAACATGCTAAATAAAAGTGATGATATGTTGGGTGAAGAAATGGATCGCACTGAAACTTTGACTGAAAGTCTTCAGAGACTTCAGTCCAAGCTTGACAAACTTCAAAGTCATCATAACATTCTCTTATCGGATCATGAGAAGCTTTCTTATGAATTTCTTCAAAGAAAGCAAGACCTTGAGAAGCTAAGAGTGAGCTATGAAGATCTTCAGAAGGAGCGCGATTCATTACTTGCTCAACAAATCAGCGCTTCTCGGAAAGAATTTGTTCCACCATGCTTGAAGTGCATTGAACATGAATCTGCTAATTCTTCACCTGAATGTTCAAATGCTGCTAATCTTTCAAATTCTTCACATGCCTCTACTATCACTAATTCCTCATCTGAGGACATTGCTAGTATCACTGACAATGCAGGGCTGAAGAAATTGTACACGACAGGCATGTACAAAAGCCTCAAAGGGCATCAGGCTCTTTGTGATGTGCTTAAAAAGCAGATCCTCAACAGGAACCCTAGGAAAGAGGGTATCGCCTTTGAGAGGAAACTCAATGCGGATGGTATATATTGGTGTAACATCCCAAAATTCTAAATTTTGGAATGTTATAATAAATAGATAGATTTGATTGATTGTTTGATTGATTGTGTGAAATTGAGTGAAATTCGAAACCTTTTTGAAAGTTAAATGAGAGGGAATAAAAGGACTTTCCCAAACTTTCATTTTTCATTTATGATCTTCTTGAATTCAAATACTTTCCATCACAAAACCCTGGAGAGAAGATGACATGACTTCTTCCATTTATTTAAATGACAAGGGGTGTTGAAAATATTTGAATTCATTTGAAAATATTTCCGATTCTGGAACTTTATGCAACTCAATGATTTTCATGAGAGAAGATAAAATGACTTCTTCAAATTATATGAAATATGAGTTGGGAGTTTCAAAGAATTAAATTCAAAGTTCTTTTGAATTTAATTTTCTTTTTGGGGTTATTTGAGTTTTATTCAAATTATTATTCTCCAAAAATAAAATTTATGTAAATTAGGGTAACATGGTTCCCTACAATAGAAAATTAGAGAAAAATTAATTTGAAATCATTTTGGTATTTTTAAAATGATTTTTGTTGGATTTTAATAGACCAGTAGCACTCTTTGAATTATTAGAATTTGTGTGAATTTTATTTAATTCTAAAAAAATGTTCATGTCGTAGAAAATCTTTTTCTGAAAATTTTGATATATAATATGCCTATATAAAGTTTTATTTTATTTTTGTTTTTCAGTTTATCGCATTTAGTAAAAAAAACTGCACCGCGCGGCCGGCCAAAAAAAAACTGCAGCATGCGCGCGGCCGAAGGCCTTTAGGCCCATCACCACTTTTCTTCTCTGTTTAGTATATTTTCGTCTACGTTTAGTCCCACATTGCCTAGCCTTTGACCCCTGAGCCTCTTTTCCACCAATAAATATAGACCCATAGAGCCTCCAAAAATCATCCGATTCGGGTTAAATTAATATTTTGGTTTGACTAGATTCATTTAAGAAAAATATATTTCTCCTCTCCGGCGCGACTTCTGGAAATTATCTCTTCTCTCCAAAGTCGTCTTTTCTCTGTCTTATAAAGGTATCTTTCTTTATTTTTTTCCTCTTATACCTCCGTAGTTTATTATTTTCAGACTAATATGATAAAATAATTAGATATCAATTAGTCTACGTATTTATACATTAGACCCTAGCCCGTAGCTGTTTTTTCCTCCGTAAAACAGCTTGGCCCTGATTTTTCAAATAGCCATAACTTTTTACTCGTTTATCCAAATCCAACGAAACCAACGCCCACGTCTTCGTTATGATCCCTCTATCCATTAATCCAACTCAAACATGTTTTTGAAAATTTTAAAATTTGAATTAGATCAGATTTGAATTCAAACTTCGTTTGATCATAACTTGAGTTCCGTAACTCCGTTTGAGTTGATTCTTTTTGCAAATCGAAACTCTTGACCTAAACATTCTAATAAGGCCAAATTCACATAATTTTGGTACTGTTAGAAATTGTTTTATGTTGCAAGAGTTATTTGCTTGGTTTTGATGTTTCTGAATCGTTTTCTTCGTTCTTTCTGGTCTTTTGAGTGATTGCTTATGTGTGGTTACTATTGCTTGCTTACGATAGATTGACCGGAGTGTGACGAGTAGAGCTATCAAGATTTTTGAGTGCGAATCATCTTCATCAACATTGCAGGCAAGTTCACACTTTGATCATACCTTTTCTACAACCCAGTTTTTCTTGCATTAGATCAATCCTCACACATTGCATGATTAGGATATAATTAAATTGTGGGATGGGAAGTAGATGAGGTAGTACCTATTACCTGTTTATTATCAAACCCGTGGGAGTTACTATTACGTTATGCTTATATTGCCATGCTATGCTCGTAGACGTGGATTGGGTTTGAGAGTATTCATGACAGATGTGAGATTGTTAATTAATGGTTTACTTAAGTTGGCAACTTAAACACACATCTGGGTGGATTGAGGCACCTGGTTATTCTCGGATTGCCTGTCTAGGCACCGGGGTAGACCAGGATTGCCTGTTTTCTTTTGGACCGCCACCCAGGCTCAAAGGGATCATGAGATTATTCATACTAGAAACTTCCGTGTGCAGCCACAAGCCATTATGGGCTCTAGCATAGTTGATTAAGTTGTGCGAACTCTTACAGTGGTAGACTAGCAGATGTAGGGGATGTAGGTGGTACGGTCTACCCGATCGTAAGGTGCTAGCGCTTCTGAAAGGCTGTGTCTCGGTCATCTGTTTCTCAAACATCCTGTAGTGCGAGAAATCCAACGGAGGCGATCGAGTCTTGTGGGGAAAAGTGCGCAAACCTCTGCAAAGTGTAACAAACTAATCATGATTAGCCGTGTCCCCAGTTATGGACATCTTGAGTATCTAGGTCTTGGATTATCCTATCGATCTCATCATGTTACTTCTAAATTAATATTGTTGGGTTATTGATGACTATTTTCAATTGGGATTGAGAATGTTGTCAACCATTCTCAATGTTTAACAACCACCATGATAGTTAAATAAAATGTATTCCTTTGCAGTAGGGAAAAATTGGCTTTTCGCAAAAACCTTATAACCATAGAGCTTTTCCACCAGCCAAATATGCATGTAGTGATAGCCTTTATTCATCATTCTCTATGGTGTGAATTTGCCAGTACATTCAATGTACTGACCCTTTGTGGCTGCAACGTCTCATGTTGCAGGATTATTTTACGACGAGTAAGTGATACGTTAGGGTTACGATTTCTACACTCAACTTTGCCGTTGGTGTTGATGGAAATCCACAACCTTGTTGCTTCCGCTATATGGATTGAGGTAATAGTATTTACGTTACTTTATACATGTGATTTACCTCTGTTATAAATCCTCGAGTACTGTGTGTGTCAGCATACCGATCCAGGGATGACACTTAAGCACAGAGACTTGACCGTCTGAGGTCGGGTCGCTACAAGATGGTATCAGAGCACATGTTGACTGTAGGACATGACCCTAGAAACTGGCAAGCCCATAGCAAAGATTTTTCTCTACAACTTTCCCTTTCAAAAGATCTTTTACATCTCTTCTCTTCTGAACTTATTCAAAAATTCCCTTTAGTGAGACCATACCCCTTTCCCTTTTTGACCACACGAAGATTCGACTGATGAGACCACTCCAAGAAGTACAAGATATCAGACAACTAAGACCACTTCAGAATGAAGAGTATTTTTCGTGCATCTGAATAATGGAATCTACAACAGTTGAAGACCGAAGACAAGTAGAATTTGAAGGCTCTGAAGAATTCCCAGATTTGTATGACCTAGGAAGGCCACCCTTATGGAACTTGGCAGACTATGGAAGTTGTCAATACCCGAGATCAAGGTGTATCGGAGAAAGACCGGAGCATGTAGAGTTAAGAACTCAAGGATTTGTCAAGAAAACCCTAAGGCAGGAGATATCAACTATGGAGAGATAGCTCATGGAAATGACAAGAGCAGAAACACGGTTATCCGTGATGTCATCGCCCGCTGATGCTATTGTCACCATGTTGAGTTAAGGATGCTTTCTTTAGAATGGATTTGATGGAAGAAGGCTGATGGAGCACCTATTAGTAAGATGAAGTTTTAACCTTAGCTAGTGTATCACCAGGATCTGGAGTGTTACATCAAGAAGTTTAAGGTGGAGCTCCATGAAGCCGTATTAGACAAGGAAGCATTTCGTGAAGAACTCAGGAACCAAAGGCTGAAAGTAGCCAAGCTGGAGGAGCTACAACCTCGAGATGCTGGAGATTCATTGAGAACTGAAGGACAGCAGGATCATGGTTCAGGTCGAGTTTGATGAAACCAGAAGTTTGGAACGCAACTCCAGAATATTAAAGGACATCATGAGAGACTTCGCGTCAACAGAGTTGATCTGGCAAAAGAACTAGAGAAAGACAAGCATGATCAGAAGAAGCCATTGGAGGCATGAACAAGGCTTGAAGAGTTTGAAGAGTTGATGATTTATTGACCTTTAGAAGACCAAACCCCTGATTATATACCTACGTTAGATGCGATGATTGTGAGCTGTCATTTGTTTGATGTTTTTCGACAGCCACAATAAAATCTGTCTTTTCAAAACTTTTGTTTGCATTGTGTGTATCACTCTCCCTCTCTCTTATCCCACCCCATAACCCATGGACCCAATAGATGGTGAATGGAGATGAGCTTGTATTTTTTTGGACCGATGAGTCAGTTGGAGACAGACCGATGGATACAGAACATGGAGGATCATATGGAGAACAACCCTATAGCCGGAAAGGATATGGCCCAGCGCTCTTCAATGCTTTGAAAGAGGTGCTGCTACTTGGTGTAGGATGTACCAAACCATCAATGAATGGCAAGGAGTAACCACTTGGAAAGAATTTAAGTTGACTTTGCTAAAGTCTCAGTTTGTGTCCCAGAAGTTGAAGCCTTATGGAAAGGATATGAAGAAAACTTGTGCATGCAAGCTTTGTGGAGAAATAGGACACAACCATAAAGAACACAAGGATGAATGCCCTAACTGTGAAGGAAGTCACCCAGCTGAAGAATGCTCAACTAGGCAGATCACTTGTTTCTTGTGTGAAGGGACTACCCACTACCCTGCTCAGTGTCACATTTACCCCTGGTACAAAGAACCATCCAGCAGAAGGAAGAAGCAATGAAAGGAGCCCTTATGGAAAGTTTAGAAGAACCTGTGATGAAGGAAGAGGTGGAGGACACACCCAAAGAAGAGCCAATTAAACCCTGCACCAAGTCATGCTATTCATGTGGAGAAGAAGGACACATCTCCCAAAATTGTTTGAATGGGGATCTAGTAGAATTCCCGACAGAGGAAGTAGAATATGACCCACAGGAAATAGAAGCCCTGATTGGAATGGAAAAGTCCAGGAAGAGAAATCGATTGGAGCCCAGGAGGAACCTGAGTCATATCATCTGTT
Source organism: Triticum monococcum (assembly GCA_034509565.1). Lineage (NCBI taxonomy): Eukaryota > Viridiplantae > Streptophyta > Magnoliopsida > Poales > Poaceae > Triticum > Triticum monococcum. The sequence continues at coordinate 353,557,122 of CM067845.1, read as the reverse complement.
ACAAGTGCAAGGAGTCAGGGCACTACCTCAACAGTTGCCCAAAAAGGAAACCTCGATACTTGTCAGAAGTAATATGTTTTAGTTGTAATGGAGCAGGGCACTTTGCCAGAGAATGCCCCAAGGAGAAGGAAACTTGTGCTAGATAGTTGAGTTTGAAACAAAAGAAATGGAGTAGTAGAAGTGAGAACATTTTATTTTCTATTGAGGTGTTGAGTTGAGGCATGTAATGGAAAAGCGAGAGATTGTAATCATTGGAGAATGAATAAAGTTAGCATCGTTGGTACTAATATGGATTTTATGAGTTGTTACTCTATGAAGAAGAATTTTGGCCATTTTGAGGATATGAGAAATATGGTCTATGGAAGATTTGTGCATTTTAAGGGTGGTAGTACCCTGTAAGAACCATTGACCCCTGGAAAAGATAAGGATACTCCACCGAGTAGATTTCGGACAAAATGAATACGAGTTTTGTCTCAATATGTGTGATACCCCAAGAGTATGTGGGATGAAGTTGGAGACCGTTAGTTGTTTGGACCAAATGTGATCAAGGAGTCAGAAGAGAATGTTAAGTTGATTTGAGATAGACTGAAGGTAGCTCAGTCCAGGCAGAAGAGTTATGTAGACTCAAAAACTCAAGAAGGTAGTCTATGAAATTGGAGACAGAGCATGTCTTCACGTGTCCCCTATGCGAGGAGTTAAATGGATTGGAGTTAAGGGAAAGTTAGCCCCGAGATTTGTAGGACCATACCGAGTTTTGGAGCATATGGGAGAAGTGGCGAACAAGTTGGAGTCACCCGAAGGACTGTCAGGAGTTCATGATGTGTTTCACGTTTCCGAGTTGAAGAAGTGCCATGCAGAGATGGCCAATATTTCCCTGTAAGGACGCTTGACCCTGGAAAGGATAATGATGTTCCATGAAGTGGAATATGGACTCCATAAGTATAAGTTTTTATCTTGGTATGAGGGATATCCCACGAGGATGAAGAGATGAATTACTATTGGATATAAAGGAGGTATGATGTTGGAAATATGGATCAATGGAAATTCCATGATGAGTCTGAGTAATCACGTCTTAGTTTGGTACCAACAGAAGGAAGGAAGACAATACAACTAGATGGATTTTAGTATACTAGGAAAGCTGGAAGTTGGATGTTGGATTAGAGATCCATTGCCCCGCTGATGAGTTCAAGGTTTGCAAGTGATGAGATGGGCCATAACCCACAGGCCCTAGGACCTGCCAAGAAGCAAGCACACTCTTGCTGAAGGAAAAACCCTGGTAGAATTTACGATTTTATCGATAGACGATTTTATAGGAGTAACGCAAAACCTGAGAGTTGTGAAGGAACGATAGATGTTTGCCTGGCTTGCAGAATCTATGGATATATCCGAACTTGGTTTGTCGACAAGAAAAATTTTGCAATGCTTGTGAGGATGACCGAGTGTTAGAATGCGAGATTCGCTAAACCGTATACAGGGTAATGATTTGGGTGCGGGATGGATTGATCACCATACCGACTTACTCTTATTATTCGCCTTGCTATGTGGGATGGTAAATCTGAGTGACTTACCTATAGTAGAGAGACAACGATCAAAACCCTGTTTAAACTTAGAATGGTATAAGTATTTTTCCCTTGTACACGGCAGTTGTTGCCAACCGTAGGTTATACGGTGAGGTTCAACCCAGACCCATTTCCTGCAGGAGAAACCATAAATTGTTGACCACCATGAGATATCGATAGTTGTTTAGTTTTGGCGCTAGACCCGTCAGCTAAGAAGACCTAGTCACAGAATAACCGTACCAAAATTGAGGAAAAAGGTTATGCCGCTATCGGAAGAGCCCAGAGACGGAATTTTCTCGAGGATCTGAGAAGACCGACACTGTCAATAATAAGGATGGAGTATATGAGTTTGATGGAACAGTAACCATGCTTCTAAGGGTGGTAGCACCCAAGACACTGTGTGATGATCGATGGATTTTGAGAAGACCCCAACCCTAACCTATTTCTTTCTAGCCTCTCCGAATCTCGAGGACGAGATTCCTTTTAAGGGTGGTAGGTTTGTAACATCCCAAAATTCTAAATTTTGGAATGTTATAATAAATAGATAGATTTGATTGATTGTTTGATTGACTGTGTGAAATTGAGTGAAATTCGAAACCTTTTTGAAAGTTAAATGAGAGGAATAAAAGGACTTTCCCAAACTTTCATTTTTCATTTATGATCTTCTTGAATTCAAATACTTTCCATCACAAAACCCTGGAGAGAAGATGACATGACTTCTTCCATTTATTTAAATGACAAGGGGTGTTGAAAATATTTGAATTCATTTGAAAATATTTCCGATTCTGGAACTTTATGCAACTCAATGATTTTCATGAGAGAAGATAAAATGACTTCTTCAAATTATATGAAATATGAGTTGGGAGTTTCAAAGAATTAAATTCAAAGTTCTTTTGAATTTAATTTTCTTTTTGGAGTTATTTGAGTTTTATTCAAATTATTATTCTCCAAAAATAAAATATATGGAAATTAGGGTAACATGATTCCCTACAATAGAAAATTGGAGAAAAATTAATTTGAAATCATTTTGGTATTTTTAAAATGATTTTTGTTGGATTTTAATAGACCAGTAGCACTCTTTGAATTATTAGAATTTGTGTGAATTTTATTTAATTCTATAAAAATGTTCATGTCGTAGAAAATCTTTTTCTGAAAATTTTGATATACAATATGCCTATATAAAGTTTTATTTTATTTTTGTTTTTCAGTTTATCGCATTTAGTAAAAAAAACTGCACCGCGGGGCCGGCAAAAAAAAACTGCAGCGTGCGCGTGGCCGAAGGCCTTTAGGCCCATCACCTCTTTTCTTCTCTGTTTCGTATAGTTTCGTCTACGTTTAGTCTCACATTGCCTAGCCTTTGACCCTTAAGCCTCTTTTCCGCCAATAAATATAGACCCATAAAGCCTCCAAAAATCATCCGATTCGGGTTAAATCAATATTTTGGTTTGACTAGATTTATTTAAGAAAAATATATTTCTCCTCTCCGGCGCGACTTCTGGAAATTATCTCCTCTCCAAAGTCGTCTTTTCTCTGTCTTATAAAGGTATCTTTCTTTATTTTTTTTCTTATACCTCCATTTATTATTTTTAGACTAATATGATAAAATAATTAGATATCAATTAGTCTACGTATTTATACATTAGACCCTAGCCCGTAGCTATTTTTTTCTTCCGTAAAACAGCTTGGCCCTGATTTTTCAAATAGCCATAACTTTTTACTCGTTTATCCAAATCCAACGAAACCAACGCCCACGTCTTCGTTATGATCCCCTCTATCCATTAATCCAACTCAAACATGTTTTTGAAAATTTTAAAATTTGAATTAGATCAGATTTGAATTCAAACTTCGTTTGATCATAACTTGAGTTCCGTAACTCCGTTTGAGTTGATTCTTTTTGCAAATCGAAGCTCTTGACCTAAACATTCTAATAAGGCCAAATTCACATAACTTTGGTACTGTTAGAAATTGTTTTATGTTGCAAGAGTTATTTGCTTGGTTTTGATGTTTTTGAATCGTTTTCTTCGTTCTTTCTGGTCTTTTGAGTGATTGCTTATGTGTGGTTACTATTGCTTGCTTACGATAGATTGACCGGAGTGTGACGAGTAGAGCTATCAAGATTTTTAAGTGCGAATCATCTTCATCAACATTGCAGGCAAGTTCACACTTTGATCATACATTTTCTACAACCCAGTTTTTCTTGCATTAGATCAATCCTCACACATTGCATGATTAGGATATAATTAAATTGTGGGATGGGAAGTAGATGAGTGTGACGCCCGGGTAATTAAGCTACAGTAATCCTCACTAATGATGCCACGTCACCTCTGTCACTGTAGTTAATCTCGGGTGAAATCAAAACAGTTTCGATATTCAATTCAAAATTATGATGGTAATAAAAGTTTTCAAAAAAAAATAATAAAACAAAAATGTTCGGTGGTTGCCAAATATTACAAAGATAATTATGGTGTATGGTTCACAATTTTATAAAATGCCTAAGTGTTTATAAATAAATAAAAACAGAAAAGAAAATAAATAAAAAGAAAACAGAAAAACAAACAACAAAAAAAATATAAAAGGGACCCCCCCACTGGGCCAGACGGCCCAACCAGCCAGGCTAGCCCAACTGGCCCACCCGCACGGCCCAGCCGACCCCCACTCCTCCCTTATCCTCTCACCCCCACCCGAACCCTATCCACTCCCCCCCACTCCCCCACGATCCCCTTCTCCTTCCCCCGATCTGGATCAGGAAAACGGCGCCCGACCCCATTGCCTCGGCGTGCATCGCTGCCCCACCGCGCCTCGGTCCTCCTCCGCATGCCGCCGCGGCTCCCGCTTCGTTGTTGCCGTGTCGCCCCGGCCTCTTCTCCCTTCCGCGACGCCGTCCTTCTCCTCGACTCCTCACCGGACACCGCCGCCGCCCGGAACTACCCCGACGGCCTGCTTCCTCTCCGCCGTCGTCATCGTCTCCACCTCGCGCACCACTGCCTCGAACCCTACTCCCCACGTGAGCCGCGCCCCCTCCTCTCTCTCCCTGTCCGCGCGCTGCTCACGCCAGTGCCGAGACCGCACGCGCTCACCGCGGCTGCATTCCGCGCCACCGCGCGCGCTCGCGCTGAGCGCGCCCCGCGCGCTGTCCCATCGCGCCCCCCCTCGCGTCCTGTTCCTTCCTCGCGCCTGCCGCTCCCAGCGCCGCCCGCTGCAGCCACCGCGCCTTCTCCTCGTTGCTCGCCGCGCCACTGGCCACCACCACCATCGCAGCGCAGCTCAACCACAGCCCCGCTCGGCCCCGCTTGCCGAGCCTCTCCGCGCGGCCCCGCTGCTACGCCCGGCGGCCGCCCGCCGCTGCCACCGTGGCCTTCAACAATGACCGCCGGCGCCTCCCCACTCCCTCTGGCCACCGCTGACCCCTGCTGCCCGCGTGCTGCTCGCCGGCTGCGTCGCCGCGCCACCCGCCTCTGGCCCCACACGCCGGCGCCCTCCTAGCGCCGCCCTTGGCCGCCGGCGCCCTGCTGTTGGCCTGGGCAAGAGCCCCGATGGGCTGGCGCCCGTCACCCGGTTCCGCCCGAACCAGCGCGCCCGTTCCAGTGGCCCTGGGCCACTTACACGCGGGCCCCAGCGCCCAAAACGTTTTAGTAAAATATATATATATATTTTAAAAAAGGAATTTTAAAAATATATAAATGTATTATAAATAAATAAATAATAATATAATTAATTAATTAATTAATTAACTTAATTAATTCTGATTAAGTTAACTAATTAAGGTTAATTAACCTAATGACTAATTAACCTAATTAACTACTGTTAATTAACTAACAGAGTATGATGAGTGGGACCCACACGTAAGTTTGACCAAGTCAACCCTGTTGACTGCTGATGTCAGCATGACATCATGCTGATGTCATAAATCCAAATTTCGAATTAAATTAAATAATTAATTAAATTCCAGAAATTAGTAAAATCTTTAGAAAATCATATCTTTTAATCCGTAACTCGGATGAAAAAACTTTGTACATGAAAGTTGCTCAGAACGAGGAGACGAACCCGGATACGCAGCCCGTTCGTCCGCCACGCATCCCTAGCATAGCAAACACGCAACTTTCCCCCTTCGGCTCCTCTGCCCGAAAACGCGAAACCCCGGGGATACTTTCCCGGATGTTATTCCCCTTCACCGGTATCACCTACTACCGCGTTAGGGCACCTCTAACGCCGTTACTTGTCATGTCATGCATCACTATGCATATGCTTGATTAAATATTTATTGTTTCCCCCCCTCTTCTCTCGATAGACACCGAGACCGACGCCGCTGCTACCCAGTTCGGCTACGGTGTTGACGACCCATCTCTCTTGCCAGAGCAACCAGGCAAGCCCCCCCTTTGGTCACCAGATATCGCCTACTCTTCTCTATACTGCTTGCATTAGAGTAGTGTAGCATGTTACTGCTTCTCGTTAATCCTATACTGATGCATAGCCTGTCCTTGCTACTACTGTTGTTACCTTTACCTGCAAACCTAATGCTTAGTATAGGATGCTAGTTTATCATCAGTGGCCCTACATTCTTGTCCGTCTGCCATGCTATACTATTGGGCCGTGATCACTCGGGAGGTGATCACGGGTATATACTATATACTTTAAACATGATACATGTGGTGACCAAAGTCGGGTTGGCTCGAGGAGTACCCGCGAGTGATTCACGGATTGGGGGCTGAAAGGACCTTTGTCCCGACGGCCCTCTGTGTGGATCTTTGTGGCGGAGCGGCAGGGCAGGTTCCGACCACCTAGGAGAGAGGTGGGCCTGGCCCTGTTCGGCGTTCGCGGACACTTAACACGCTTAACGAGATCTGGGTATTTGATCTGAGTCTGGCCATTTGGTCTATACGCACTAACCATCTACGCGGGAGTAGTTATGGGTATCCCGGCGTCGTGGTATCAGCCGAAGCCTTCGTGACATCAGCGACTGAGTGGCGCGCGCCGGATTGGACTGGAAAGCCACTAGGCTAGGTCTGCTTCCGGCCGCGTACGCAACGTGCAGGTGTGCAAAGGGCGATGGGCCCAGACCCCTGCGCCATAGGATTTAGACCGGCGTGCTGGCCTCTCTGTTGTGCCTAGGTAGGGCTGCGACGTGTTGATCTTCCGAGGCCGGGCATGACCCAGAAAAGTGTGTCCGGCCAAATGGGATCGAGCGTGTTGGGGTATGTGGTGCACCCCTGCAGGGAAGTTTATCTATTCGAATAGCCGTGTCCCTCGGTAAAAGGACGACCCGGAGTTGTACCTTGACCTTATGACAACTAGAACCGGATACTTAATAAAACACACCCTTCCAAGTGCCAGATACAACCGGTGGTCGCTCTCTCACAGGGCGACGAGGGGAGGATCATCGGTTAGGATTATGCTATACGATGCTACTTGGAGGACTCCAGTCTACCCTCTTCTACATGCTGCAAGACGGAGGCTGCCAGAAGCGTAGTCTTCGAAAGGACTAGCTACCCCCCTCTTATTCCGGCTTTCTGCAGTTCAGTCCACTTATAATAGCCTTATCCCAGTTGATACCAATGCATACATATGTAGTGTAGCTCCTTGCTTGCGAGTACTTTGGATGAGTACTCACGGTTGCTTTCTCCCTCTTTTCCCCCTACCCCTTCTACCTGGGTGTCGCAACCAGATGTTGGAGCCCAGGATCCAGACGCCACCGTCGACGACGACTCCTACTACACCGGAGGTGCCTACTACTACGTGCTGCCCGCTGACGACGACCAGGAGTAGTTTAGGAGGATCCCAGGCAGGAGGCCTGCCCCTCTTTCGATCTGTATCCCAGTTTGTGTTAGCCTTCTTAAGGCAGACTTGTTTAACTTATGTCTGTACTCAGATATTGTTGCTTCCGCTGACTCGTCTATGATCGAGCTCTTGTATTCGAGCCTTCGAGGCCCCTGGCTTGTAATATGATGCTTGTATGACTTATTTTATTTGTAGAGTTGTGTTGTGATATCCACCCATGAGTCCCTGATCTTGATCGTACACGTTTGCGTGTATGATTAGTGTACGATTAAATCGGGGGCGTCACAAGTTGGTATCAGAGCCGACTGCCTGTAGGAACCCCCCCTTCCACACTCCTTGGCCGAAGTCGAGTCTAGACATTGCAAAAACTTTTACTAACTTGGCTGTGTGCCTTACGGGCCCACGTCGCCATCGGGTGGTGCTAGGATCTTTTACTCCTCGACCTTTACTCTGGGACTCTGAACTCCCTTCTACTCGGGTTAAACGAATTCCCTAACTCTGACACTAGGATCCCGTTACGTCATTCACCCCAAAGTTGGATAAGCCCTAGTTATTCTTTAGTGTAGTACTTGAACATTATCCACATTGTCATTTGACTCCTGCGAAAACAACTTTGTTTTCAGATGGAACCCACGAGGCAGGTCGTGCGCCACACGACGGCCATTGGTGCCTCAGGATCACCTGCGGTGTTGGCTGAGATGATGACCTATCTGGGTTATCGCTGGCACCCTGAGTACACCGTCTATGAGGAGTATCAGGACTTCAACCAGGAGCAGTACCGTGCCGTTGTCCACCTCTACTCTCGGGAGTATGACTCCACTACTGTGCTGCACACTGCTTATGGTGTTGGAGTGACTATCGATATGGCGGTCCACGATGCTGCTTATGCTGCTCTGACACGTCTTCGGGGCGAGTATCAGGAGTTGGACACCTCCCCCTTCAGGCACATTGCTATTGCATCCGATGTTGGTGCGGAGGGTTACTACACTGCTGCCTACTCCACTATCACCCGAGAGCCATTCTACCATCAGAACCTGGTTCTGCATGCTGATGGGCTGGATAGAGCTAACCGAGCTCTTCGCCACGAGTTGTACACCACCCGTCAGCACCTGTATCGTGCTCTGACGCTGTTGCACCCCTCTGTCCGCTCTGGTAATCTGTCGCGTTCTGCGATCTACCCTGCCCGGACCGTGATGCCCCAGGGCGTCGGCTGGCCAGATGTGGGAGGCTACTCTCCTGCATTGGGCCCTCTCCTGCCACCTGCGCATCGGGTTCCGCACCAGAGTATCCGCGGACCCCAGGCTACTCGCGTGGAGGTCTTCCCTTCGCGTCACTACCAGCTGTCGGGCTACACCTACCTCCACAGTACCGCGTGGGACTGATGTAGACTTGCTTGTTACTGTTAGTTGCATTCGCCGCGAGCCTGCGTGCCGCCTATGATGTCTTAGACTTTGTACCGAACTCTGTGTAACGAGCTCTATGCATGGTCTCTTTTGTAAGATATGCCGACTACTATGTAGTATCTATCGTACTGCTTTCGTTGTGCATGTTTCTTCATGAATGATTCTTGTGTTTGCAAATTTCTAAATGCTGAACTACCCCTGTTATATATTAGCAGGATGGTTAGACCAGGTGGTCGTGGTCGTGGTGGCAACCCCCCACCACCGCCTGAGTACATGGCTGGGATGATGCAACAGTTTGAGCTGAATCGTCAGTTCATGGAGAATATTATGGCTCAGTTCCCTCGCCCCAATATGAACCAGCAGCCAACCCAAGTGACTCTGCAGGATTTCATGCGCCTGAACCCGACTATGTACCGCAGCTCAACTCAGCCTCTGGATGCTGATGACTGGCTCCGTGACATCACCTATGAGATGGAGTCTGCTGATGTAGCCCCTGCCAGCTATGTCACCTTTGCTTCATTCTTCCTGAAAGGACCCACAGCTCAATGGTGGGACAGCCACAGGCGTACCCTGCCAGCTGGGACAATCATCACCTGGCCAGACTTCCAAGCTGCCTTCCGTGCTCGCTTCATTCCCCAGGGAATCATGGACCGGAAGAAGCGTGAGTTCCGCAACCTCACCCAAGGCAACAAAACGGTGGAAGCTTATCAGCGGGAGTTTCTGGACTTGTCCCGCTACGCTGAAGAGGACATTGCAACTGATGCACGCAGACAGGAGAAGTTCCGGGATGGCCTTCAAGCTGACATCAAGCTCGCACTTCTAGTGCATGACTTTGTTGATTTCACCACTCTGGTGAACAAAGCCATCAATGTCGAAACTGGTCTGCAGGAATACCAGAGCTCTCACAGGCGCAGCCGTGACACGGGCTCATCTTCGGGCCCGTCCTCGCAGAAGCGCAAGATATGGATTCCCAACAGCATGTACCAGCCGAATGCACCTACCCCAAGGCAGTCCTATGCTGCACCTCGTCTGCCTACGGCTCCAACTAGGCAGCCAAGGCTTCCAGCTCCACCACCCCAAGCTCCTGTTCCTACTCCCGAGAATGGTTTGTGCTTCAGGTGTGGACAACCAGGTCACCGTGCTAGGGAATGCAACCAGAAACAGAATCAACTGGCCTTTCCAGCAACTGGCCGTGGAAACAACCAGCCCCGCAACAACAATGCCAAGTCTTATGGTCGCGTTCATGCCAACCATGTTGATCTGAACGAAGCCCAAGACCAGCCTGCTACCGTGATGGGTACACTCCTCGTAAACTCAGTACCTGCATCTGTTTTATTCGATTCAGGAGCATCGCATTCATTCATGTCAGAAGATTTTGCATACAAGCATGACATTAAATGTGAGGAGATGAACACTTCGGTATTGGTAAAAACCGCCGTGGGACAATGTCAAACCTCATTGGTTGGCATCGATGTCCCCGTGGAAATCGAAGGGCTGGAATTCTATGCCTCTCCCATTATCTTGAAGTCGTCTAACATAGACCTCATTCTGGGAATGGATTGGTTGAAAGCGCATACTGCTTCTATAGTTTGCGCCACTAAGGTCATCCATCTACTACACCCTTCTGACGAGATAATAGCTTACCAAGCTCATCTAGTTCAGAACGCCGAAGCACGACTTTATGCCTTGAATGCGTTGAACACTGCACCACTCGAGGGCATTGAAAACATTCTCGTCGTTCGTGAATTCCAAGATGTCTTCCCAGAAGAACTTCCAGGGATTCCCCCTGCTAGAGCTGTCGAATTCATCATCGACTTGAAACCCGGCACCACCCCTATAGCTAAACGACCCTATAAGATGCCGCCGCATGAACTCATTGAGCTTAAGGAGGAAATCGACAAATCTCTTGTCAAAGGTTTCATTCGCCCAAGTTGCTCTCCTTGGGGAGCACCTTCTCTCTTTGTTAGGAAGAAGGATGGGACAAACCGATTGGTCCAAGACTACCGTCCTATAAACCAAGCTACCATTCAGAATAAATACCCTCTTCCTCGGATCAGTGATCTTTATGATCAACTGGCTGGTTCATCAGTGTTCTCCAAACTCGACCTGAGGTTGGGTTACCACCAGATTCGTGTTCGTGAAGAGGACATCCCAAAAACCGCCTTCGTGACTCGGTATGGGTCATATGAGTACACCGTCATGTCATTCGGCTTAACGAATGCTCCCGCCACCTTCTCTCGTCTGATGAATTATATATTCATGGATTACCTCGACAAGTTCGTCGTGGTATATCTGGACGATATCCTTGTATTTTCCAAGAACGAGGAAGAACATGCTGTACATCTGCGTCTTGTGCTAGAGAAGCTTCGAGAACATCAGCTGTATGCTAAGTATTCCAAGTGTGAATTCTGGCTTCCCGAAGTAACCTATCTTGGGCATGTCATCTCCAAAGATGGTATTGCCGTCAACCCTGAACGAGTTCAGGCTATTCTCGATTGGACTCCCCCGAAGAATGTGAAGCAAGTCCGAAGTTTTCTCGGTCTCGCCAGCTATTGCCGTCGATTCGTCGAGAACTTCTCCAAGATTGCCAGGCCTCTGACTAATTTATTGCATAAGGGTGTCAAGTTCGACTAGACAGACAAGTGTCAGGAAAGTTTCCAGGCGCTCAAAGACAAATTGACTTCTGCCCCCGTGCTTGCACCACCTGATACTAAGAAGGACTTCGTCATTTACTGCGACGCTTCCCGTCAAGGATTAGGCTGTGTCCTAATGCAAGAGCGCAGAGTGATTGCTTATGCCTCTCGTCAACTGCGCCCTCATGAAGAAAACTACCCAGTTCACGACCTCGAGCTTGCTGCTGTCATTCATGCACTGAAGCAGTGGCGACATTACCTTCTCGGTAATCGTTGCGAGATCTTCACCGACCATCAAAGTCTGAAGTATCTGTTTACTCAGCCAGATTTGAACCTACGTCAGCAAAGATGGATGGAGACTGTTGCAGACTTTGACGTGGGTATATCCTATACCCCCGGCAAGGCTAATGTAATGGCTGATGCCTTGAGCCGCAAGTATTACTGTAACCACCTCCAGGTTCACAAAGTTCACCCATCGCTTGTTGAAGAATTTAGAAGGCTGAACCTCCATATTGTTCCTCCGGGATCACTCGCTCCCCCTCCCGAAGGTTTCCCCAAACAGAACCTCCATGTTGTTTCCAAGGGTTCTCTCAATACCCTGGTTGCGAAACCAGATCTTGTGGACACCATCAAATGGATACAGAAGTGTGACGATGAAGTCCTCAAGATTAAGCGCGACCTCAAAAGGGGAAAGCCCTCATTCTTCACGATCGCCGACGATGGCGCCTTGTATTTCAAAGGCTGCTTAGTGGTACCTTGTTCGAAGAAAAACCTGGATAAAACTAAAGGGGTTATGCAAGAAGCCCATGATACGCCTCTGTCCATCCATCCTGGTAGTACAAAGATGTACCAGGATATTCGTCAAAGATTCTGGTGGTCTAATATGAAGCAGGACATTGCTCGTTATGTTGCTGAATGTGACGTTTGTCGCCGAATCAAAGCAGAGCATCAAAGGCCTGCTGGAACTCTGCAACCTATCTCTATTCCTGAATGGAAATGGGACCATGTTGAGATGGACTTCGTCACTGGTTTTCCCAAATCGCAGAAAGGTAATGATGCTATTCTTGTCGTCATTGACCGGCTTTCCAAAGTTGCCCATTTTCTGGCGGTCAAAGAGACAATCACGGCTAGTCAGCTTGCTACTCTCTACATGGCCAGAATTGTTTCACTTCACGGTATCCCACTGGTTATCAGTTCAGACCGTGGCAACTTATTCACTTCAAGGTTTTGGGCAAGTTTCCAAGAAGCTATGGGGACTCATCTGTCGTTCAATACTGCGTTCCATCCTCAGTCACAAGGGCAAGTTGAACGTGTCAACCAAGTTCTCGAAGACATGCTTCGGGCTTGTGTAATCTCATTCGGCAAGAAATGGGAGGAATCTCTTCCATATGCCGAGTTCTCTTATAATAATAGCTATCAAGCTAGTCTGAAGATGTCCCCCTTCGAAGTGCTTTATGGACGGAAGTGTCGAACCCCTCTGAACTGGTCAGAAACTGGGGAACGCCCACTCTTCGGTCCGGATATTATCCAACAGGCCGAAGAACAAGTTCGCATTATTCGCGAGCATCTCAAGACTGCTCAGTCACGTCAGAAAAGTCAGTATGACCGTCATCACCAAGACATGGTCTATCAACCTGGCGAAAAGGCTTATCTTCGAGTTACACCAATGAAGGGTGCTCACCGCTTCGGGATCAAAGGGAAGCTAGCTCCCCGCTATATTGGCCCATTCACTATTCTGGAAAGGCGTGGAAAAGTGGCATATCAACTGGAGCTTCCGTCGAACCTTTCTTAGGTTCACGATGTGTTCCACGTGTCACAACTCCGACGCTGCTTCAAGGACCCAATCCGAGCAGTGGATCATGAAGTGCTCGAATTGCAGCAGGACCTCTCCTATAAAGAGCATCCGGTCCGCATTCTTGACCAAGCTGAACGCCGCACACGTCAGAAGGCGATCAAATTCCTCAAAGTCCAGTGGTCGAATCACTCTGAAGACGAAGCCACCTGGGAACGCGAGGATCGTCTGCGTGATGAATACCCCGCACTCTTTCCTTCTACCTCCTAAATCTCGGGACGAGATTTCTTGTAGTGGAGGAGAATTGTGACGCCCGGGTAATTAAGCTACAGTAATCCTCACTAATGATGCCACGTCACCTCTGTCATTGTAGTTAATCTCGGGTTAAATCAAAACAGTTTCGATATTCAATTCAAAATTATGATGGTAATAAAAGTTTTCAAAAAAAAAATAATAAAACAAAAATGTTCGGTGGTTGCCAAATATTACAAAGATAATTATGGTGTATGGTTCACAATTTTATAAAATGCCTAAGTGTTTATTAATAAATAAAAACAGAAAAGAAAATAAACAAAAAGAAAACAGAAAAACAAACAACAAAAAAATATATAAAAGGGACCCCCCCCCCACTGGGCCAGACGGCCCAACCAGCCAGGCTAGCCCAACTGGCCCACCCGCATGGCCCAGCCGACCCCCACTCCTCCCTTATCCTCTCACCCCCACCCGAACCCTATCCACTCCCCCCCACTCCCCCACGATCCCCTTCTCCTTCCCCCGATCTGGATCAGGAAAACGGCGCCCGACCCCATTGCCTCGGCGTGCATCGCTGCCCCACCGCGCCTCGGTCCTCCTCCGCACGCCGCCGCGGCTCCCGCTTCGTTGTTGCCGTGTCGCCCCGGCCTCTTCTCCCTTCCGCGACGCCGTCCTTCTCCTCGACTCCTCACCGGACACCGCCGCCGCCCGGAACTACCCCGACGGCCTGCTTCCTCTCCGCCGTCGTCATCGTCTCCACCTCGCGCACCACTGCCTCGAACCCTACTCCCCACGTGAGCCGCGCCCCCTCCCCTCTCTCCCTGTCCGCGCGCTGCTCACGCCAGTGCCGAGACCGCACGCGCTCACCGCGGCTGCATTCCGCGCCACCGCGCGCGCTCGCGCTGAGCGCGCCCCACGCGCTGTCCCATCGCGCCCCCCCTCGCGTCCTGTTCCTTCCTCGCGTCTGCCGCTCCCAGCGCCGCCCGCTGCAGCCACCGCGCCTTCTCCTCGTTGCTCGCCGCGCCACTGGCCACCACCACCATCGCAGCGCAGCTCAACCACAGCCCCGCTCGGCCCCGCTGCTACGCCCGGCGGCCGCCCGCCGCTGCCACCGTGGCCTTCAACAATGACCGCCGGCGCCTCCCCACTCCCTCTGGCCACCGCTGACCCCTGCCGCCCGCGTGCTGCTCGCCGGCTGCGTCGCCGCGCCACCCGCCTCTGGCCCCACACGCCGGCGCCCTCCTAGCGCCGCCCTTGGCCGCCGGCGCCCTGCTATTGGCCTGGGCAAGAGCCCCGATGGGCTGGCGCCCGTCACCCGGTTCCGCCCGAACCAGCGCGCCCGTTCCAGTGGCCCTGGGCCACTTACACGCGGGCCCCAGCGCCCAAAACGTTTTAGTAAAATATATATATATATATATATTAAAAAAAAGAATTTTAAAAATATATAAATGTATTATAAATAAATAAATAATAATATAATATAATATAATTAATTAATTAACTTAATTAATTCTGATTAAGTTAACTAATTAAGGTTAATTAACCTAATGACTAATTAACCTAATTAACTACTGTTAATTAACTAACAGAGTATGATGAGTGGGACCCACACGTAAGTTTGACCAAGTCAACCCTGTTGACTGCTGATGTCAGCATGACATCATGTTGATGTCATAAATCCAAATTTCGAATTAAATTAAATAATTAATTAAATTCCAGAAATTAGTAAAATCTTTAGAAAATCATATCTTTTAATCCGTAACTCGGATGAAAAAACTTTGTACATGAAAGTTGCTCAGAACGAGGAGACGAACCCGGATACGCAGCCCGTTCGTCCGCCACGCATCCCTAGCATAGCAAACACGCAACTTTCCCCCTCCGGCTCCTCTGCCCGAAAACGCGAAACCCCGGGGATACTTTCCCGGATGTTATTCCCCTTCACCGGTATCACCTACTACCGCGTTAGGGCACCTCTAACGCCGTTACTTGTCATGTCATGCATCACTATGCATATGCTTGATTAAATATTTATTGTTTCCCCCCCTCTTCTCTCGATAGACACCGAGACCGACGCCGCTGCTACCCAGTTCGGCTACGGTGTTGACGACCCATCTCTCTTGCCAGAGCAACCAGGCAAGACCCCCTTTGATCACCAGATATCGCCTACTCTTCTCTATACTGCTTGCATTAGAGTAGTGTAGCATGTTACTGCTTCTCGTTAATCCTATACTGATGCATAGCCTGTCCTTGCTACTACTGTTGTTACCTTTACCTGCAAACCTAATGCTTAGTATAGGATGCTAGTTTATCATCAGTGGCCCTACATTCTTGTCCGTCTGCCATGCTATACTATTGGGCCGTGATCACTCGGGAGGTGATCACGGGTATATACTATATACTTTAAACATGATACATGTGGTGACCAAAGTCGGGTTGGCTCGAGGAGTACCCGCGAGTGATTCACGGATTGGGGGCTGAAAGGACCTTTGTCCCGACGGCCCTCTGTGTGGATCTTTGTGGCGGAGCGGCAGGGCAGGTTCCGACCACCTAGGAGAGAGGTGGGCCTGGCCCTGTTCGGCGTTCGCGGACACTTAACACGCTTAACGAGATCTGGGTATTTGATCTGAGTCTGGCCATTTGGTCTATACGCACTAACCATCTACGCGGGAGTAGTTATGGGTATCCCGGCGTCGTGGTATCAGCCGAAGCCTTCGTGACGTCAGCGACTGAGTGGCGCGCGCCGGATTGGACTGGAAAGCCACTAGGCTAGGTCTGCTTCCGGCCGCGTACGCAACGTGCAGGTGTGCAAAGGGCGATGGGCCCAGACCCCTGCGCCATAGGATTTAGACCGGCGTGCTGGCCTCTCTGTTGTGCCTAGGTAGGGCTGCGACGTGTTGATCTTCCGAGGCCGGGCATGACCCAGAAAAGTGTGTCCGGCCAAATGGGATCGAGCGTGTTGGGGTATGTGGTGCACCCCTGCAGGGAAGTTTATCTATTCGAATAGCCGTGTCCCTCGGTAAAAGGACGACCCGGAGTTGTACCTTGACCTTATGACAACTAGAACCGGATACTTAATAAAACACACCCTTCCAAGTGCCAGATACAACCGGTGGTCGCTCTCTCACAGGGCGACGAGGGGAGGATCATCGGTTAGGATTATGCTATACGATGCTACTTGGAGGACTCCAGTCTACCCTCTTCTACATGCTGCAAGACGGAGGCTGCCAGAAGCGTAGTCTTCGAAAGGACTAGCTACCCCCCTCTTATTCCGGCTTTCTGCAGTTCAGTCCACTTATAATAGCCTTATCCCAGTTGATACCAATGCATACATATGTAGTGTAGCTCCTTGCTTGCGAGTACTTTGGATGAGTACTCACGGTTGCTTTCTCCCTCTTTTCCCCCTACCCCTTCTACCTGGGTGTCGCAACCAGATGTTGGAGCCCAGGATCCAGACGCCACCGTCGACGACGACTCCTACTACACCGGAGGTGCCTACTAATACGTGCTGCCCGCTGACGACGACCAGGAGTAGTTTAGGAGGATCCCAGGCAGGAGGCCTGCCCCTCTTTCGATCTGTATCCCAGTTTGTGTTAGCCTTCTTAAGGCAGACTTGTTTAACTTATGTCTGTACTCAGATATTGTTGCTTCCGCTGACTCGTCTATGATCGAGCTCTTGTATTCGAGCCTTCGAGGCCCCTGGCTTGTAATATGATGCTTGTATGACTTATTTTATTTGTAGAGTTGTGTTGTGATATCCACCCGTGAGTCCCTGATCTTGATCGTACAAGTTTGCGTGTATGATTAGTGTACGATTAAATCGGGGGCGTCACAAGTTGGTATCAGAGCCGACTGCCTGTAGGAACCCCCCCTTCCACACTCCTTGGCCGAAGTCGAGTCTAGACATTGCAAAAACTTTTACTAACTTGGCTGTGTGCCTTACGGGCCCACGTCGCCATCGGGTGGTGCTAGGATCTTTTACTCCTCGACCTTTACTCTAGGACTCTGAACTCCCTTCTACTCGGGTTAAACGAATTCCCTAACTCTGACACTAGGATCCCGTTACGTCATTCACCCCAAAGTTGGATAAGCCCTAGTTATTCTTTAGTGTAGTACTTGAACATTATCCACATTGTCATTTGACTCCTGCGAAAACAACTTTGTTTTCAGATGGAACCCACGAGGCAGGTCGTGCGCCACACGACGGCCATTGGTGCCTCAGGATCACCTGCGGTGTTGGCTGAGATGATGACCTATCTGGGTTATCGCTGGCACCCTGAGTACACCGTCTATGAGGAGTATCAGGACTTCAACCAGGAGCAGTACCGTGCCGTTGTCCACCTCTACTCTCGGGAGTATGACTCCACTACTGTGCTGCACACTGCTTATGGTGTTGGAGTGACTATCGATATGGCGGTCCACGATGCTGCTTATGCTGCTCTGACACGTCTTCGGGGCGAGTATCAGGAGTTGGACACCTCCCCCTTCAGGCACATTGCTATTGCATCCGATGTTGGTGCGGAGGGTTACTACACTGCTGCCTACTCCACTATCACCCGAGAGCCATTCTACCATCAGAACCTGGTTCTGCATGCTGATGGGCTGGATAGAGCTAACCGAGCTCTTCGCCACGAGTTGTACACCACCCGTCAGCACCTGTATCGTGCTCTGACGCTGTTGCACCCCTCTGTCCGCTCTGGTAATCTGTCGCGTTCTGCGATCTACCCTGCCCGGACCGTGATGCCCCAGGGCGTCGGCTGGCCAGATGTGGGAGGCTACTCTCCTGCATTGGGCCCTCTCCTGCCACCTGCGCATCGGGTTCCGCACCAGAGTATCCGCGGACCCCAGGCTACTCGCGTGGAGGTCTTCCCTTCGCGTCACTACCAGCTGTCGGGCTACACCTACCTCCACAGTACCGCGTGGGACTGATGTAGACTTGCTTGTTACTGTTAGTTGCATTCGCCGCGAGCCTGCGTGCCGCCTATGATGTCTTAGACTTTGTACCGAACTCTGTGTAACGAGCTCTATGCATGGTCTCTTTTGTAAGATATGCCGACTACTATGTAGTATCTATCGTACTGCTTTCGTTGTGCATGTTTCTTCATGAATGATTCTTGTGTTTGCAAATTTCTAAATGCTGAACTACCCCTGTTATATATTAGCAGGATGGTTAGACCAGGTGGTCGTGGTCGTGGTGGCAACCCCCCACCACCGCCTGAGTACATGGCTGGGATGATGCAACAGTTTGAGCTGAATCGTCAGTTCATGGAGAATATTATGGCTCAGTTCCCTCGCCCCAATATGAACCAGCAGCCAACCCAAGTGACTCTGCAGGATTTCATGCGTGTATGATTAGTGTACGATTAAATCGGGGGCGTCACAATGAGGTAGTACCTATTACCTGTTTATTATCAAACCCGTGGGAGTTACTATTACGTTATGCTTATATTGCCATGCTATGCTCGTAGACGTGGATTGGGTTTGAGAGTATTCATGACAGATGTGAGATTGTTAATTAATGGTTTACTTAAGTTGGCAACTTAAACACACATCTGGGTGGATTGAGGCACCTGGTTATTCTCGGATTGCCTGTCTAGGCACCGGGGTAGACCAGGATTGCCTATTTTTTTTGGATCGCCACCCAGGCTCAAAGGGATCATGAGATTATTCATACTAGAAACTTCCGTGTGCAGCCACAAGCCATTATGGGCTCTGGCATAGTTGATTACGTTGTGCGAACTCTTACAGTGGTAGACTAGCAGATGTAGGGGATGTAGGTGGTACGGTCTACCCGATCGTAAGGTGCTAGCGCTTCTGAAAGGCTATGTCTCGGTCATCCATTTCTCAAACATCCTGTAGTGCGAGAAATCCAATGGTGGCGATCGAGTCTTGTGGGGAAAAGTGTGCAAACCTCTGCAGAGTGTAACAAACTAATCATGATTAGCCGTGTCCCCGGTTATGGACATCTTGAGTATCTAGTTCTTGGATTATCCTGTCGATCTCATCATGTTACTTCTAAATTAATATTGTTGGGTTATTGATGACTATTTTTAATTGGGATTGAGAATGCTGTCAACCATTCTCAATGTTTAACAACCACCATGATAGTTAAATAAAATTTATTCCTTTGCAGTAGGGAAAAATTGGCTTTTCGCAAAAACCTTATAACCATAGAGCTTTTCCACCAGCCAAATATGCATGTAGTGATAGCCTTTATTCATCATTCTCTATGGTGTGAATTTGCCAGTACATTCAATGTACTGACCCTTTGTGGCTGCAACATCTCATGTTGCAGGATTATTTTACGACGAGTAAGTGATACGTTAGGGTTACGATTTCTACACTCAACTTTGCCGTTGGTGTTGATGGGAATCCACAACCTTGTTGCTTCCGCTATATGGATTGAGGTAATAGTATTTACGTTACTTTATATATGTGATTTACTTCTGTTATAAATCCTCGAGTACTGTGTGTGTGTCAGCATACCGATCCAGGGATGACACTTAAGCACAGAGACTTGACCGTCTGAGGTCGGGTCGCTACAATTGGAAGCCTGAGCAGTACCCCAAAACTACATGGGTTGCTGCAAAGGGACCTCCAGTTGATCCATCTAACTTATCTGGATTTGCATGTGAATCTCCTCATTCTGATGATGAGTCAATTGACTCCAACTATAAGCTATTCAAAAATCAGAATGGTGAAGTATTTGTGAGATATGTTGGCACTAACTGCACGAACGGCTCCCCTATGCAGAAAATCTGGGTTCCCAAAAGATGTCTTGAAAATCTTTAGGTGAATGTCGTCATGACACCACCTGTGAAGAATAGGAACCCCAGATCAAATTCCTCATATGGATCAAAGTCCTCATATGAACATCATCGTGCTAACCCATCTGTTTCGCAGGGAAGATCTAAGGATTATGGATATATGCATTATTCTTCAAATCATTATGTCCATAAGTTCTCGAAGAATTTCTCTGCATACTCTTATGCTTACTCTAACCCCTCTTATGTGAAACGAAATGGACTGGCTTCTATGCCATCCTTCTTGTATGGAGCTCGCAGAATGATGAACTCTTTGCCACCCCTTCAGATGTGGGTGGTGAAGAAAAAGAACTAATCTCTTCTGCAGGGTCAGGTCTCGAGACGCACATAATCGTCTGAAGAATTTGCTAGAGACCTGAGCATGCCTGAAAGGACGCGGGCTAACCATGAAGAAATAAACTTTCATTTCTCACGTCCTCATATTGCGTTATTAGTTCTTTTACTTGATGAAATTGATCTGATGAATTGATGTCATATTCTTCACTGATGAAGTATATGAGTTTGTAAGCTGCACTAATTCATCCGCAGGATGATCAACCCAAAGCCACTGAGTGGGTCCTCGATAGTGGATGTACAAACCACATGACTGGTGACAAGAATCTATTGATGGATGCTCCATTATCTCCGTCGCATCTGAAGCATATTATCTTTGCTGACAAAGGCAAAAGCCAGGTATTGGGTCTAGATAAGGTTGCGATTACAAAGGATCGACACATGGACAAAGTCATGCTTGTTGAGTCCTTAGGATACAACCTTATGTCTGTCTCAATGCTGTGTGATCTTGATATGGTTGTTGTCTTTGGCAAGTACCGTTGTGTTGTGGTTATGGAAGCTGACAATTCCAAAGTCTTCGAAGGCTTTAGGAGAGGAGACCTGTATATTGTTGATTTCTCTACAGGACCACAACCAGCCGTGTGCTTACTTGCAAAAGCTTCAGAAGGCTGGCTCTGGCATCGACGACTTGGTCATGCAGGCATGAGGAATTTGCACACGCTTGCGAAGAAGAAGCATGTCATTGGCATCGAGAATGTCAAATTCCTCAAGGATCACCTATGCGGAGCCTGTGAAGCTGGGAAGATGACCAAGGCCAAGCATCCAGCGAAGACTATCATGACCACCACTCGCCCATTTGAATTGCTTCACATGGATCTCTTTAGTCCTAATCATTATTCTGCTATTTCAAATGAAGCATCTCAATATGGCTTTGTTATTGTTGATGATTATTCTCGCTACACATGGGTACACCTTGTTACTTACAAACATGAAGTGCAGGAAGTCTTCAAACGATTTTCCTCGAGGGCTTCAACCAACTTTGGTGTGAAGATCAAGCACATCAGAAGTGACAATGGCACTGAGTTCAAGAATTCTGGCCTCGATAACTATCTTGATGAACTTGGTATTACTCATGAGTTATCTGCTCCTTACACTCCTCAGCAGAGTGGCGTCATGGAGCGCAAGAACAGGACTCTTGCTGAGATGGCTCGCACTATACTTGATGAATACAAAACGCCTCGTCGTTTCTGGACTGAGCCAATTGATACTGCATGCCACATCATCAACAGAGTATATCTTCACAAATTCTTCAAAAAGACTGCCTATGAACTCCTCACTGATAAGAAACCCAATGTAAGTTATTTCAAAGTCTTCGGTGCTAAATGTTGGATTAGAGATCCTCATCACAACTCAAAATTTGCACCGAAAGCACATGAAGGTTTTATGCTTGGTTACGGAAAGGACTCACACACCTACAGAGTCTTCAACAACATTCTTCACAAAGTTGTTGAAACTGTAGATGTGCGGTTCGATGAAACTAACGGCTCGCAAAGAGAGCACCTACCTACTGTGATAGATGAACCAGCACCTGAGGAAACTATCAAGTTCAAGGCTACTAAGGATGTCATTCCTACTGAAGAATCTGCTGAAGAATTCATTCCAGAACATGAAGAACGTCGAGCTAATGCACCTGAAGAAAATGTTGAAGAAAATGGTGCTGAAGAAAACGCTGATCAAATTCTTCAACGACAACCAGCTCATCCTCGCATTGCAAAAGAAGTGCAAGTTGAAAAGATCATCAATGACATCAAAGCGCCAGGTCCTCTCACACGCTCAAAAGCTTCACATTTGTCTAACTTTTGTGGGCAGTATGCTTTTGTCTCTATTACAGAGCCCACTAAGGTAGATTAAGCATTTCTGGATCCTGAGTGGATTCAGGCCATGCAAGAGGAATTACATTAGTTCGAGCTTAACAATGTCTGGGAACTGGTCAAATGTCCAGATCCTTGCAAGCACAATATCATCGGCACAAAGTGGATCTACTGCAACAAGCAAGATGGAAATGGCCTTGTGGTGAGGAATAAGGCACGGCTTGTAGCTCAAGGCTACACACAGGTTGAAGGAATTGATTTCGATGAAACTTTTGCACCTGTTGCTAGACTTGATGCTATTCGCATATTACTTGCTTATGCTAACCATCATGATATCACTTTGTATCAAATGGATGTGAAAAGTGCATTCCTTAATGGTAAGCTTGAGGAAGAAGTATATGTTGCTCAACCCCCAGGTTTTGAAGATCCAAAGAATCCTGACAAAGTCTTCAGACTCAACAAGGCCCTCTATGGCCTCAAGCAGGCCCCACGGGCTTGGTATGATACCTTGAAGGAACTCTTCATGAAGAAAGGCTTCAAACCCGGTTCACTCGACCCTACTCTTTTCACTAAATCTTATGATGGTGAATTGTTTGTGTGCCAAGTATATGTTGATGATATTATCTTTGGCTATACTAACCAACGTTATAGTGATGAATTTGCCTATATGATGAGTGAAGAATATCAAATGTCTAGGATGGGAGAGTTGAAATTCTTCTTAGGTCTTCAAATTCGTCAACAACACAATGGCATATTCATATCTCAAGAGAAATACCTCAAGGATGTACTGAGGAAATTCGGCATGCAAGATTACAAAGGCGTCAAAATTCCTATGCCCACAAATGGCCATCTGTGCACCGATGAAAATGGTATTGACTTCGATCATAAGGTATACCGCTCCATGATAGGTTCCTTATTATACTTATGTGCATCTAGGCCAGATATAATGCTTAGTGTTTGCATGTGTGCCCGATTTCAAGCTGCACCGAAGGAATCACACCATAAGGCTGTGAAGCATATTCTTCGATATCTAGCTCACACACCAACACTTGGATTATGGTACTGATGAAGCTATGTACCTAGGGTAGGGGCATGGACCTGTCCTAAGTACCCTACCCAAGGACATCCCTAGAAGAAGTCACCTCTCAATCGACTTGGAGGTATCCCACTCGACGGATTCAAGACACTCAACCACGAGGCTATCACTCGACCACGAAGCCAACCACTCGACTGCCAGGAGATCTAAAGTCACTCCGCACGCAAACGGTCGAACATTAAGTAGCTTTTATGGTCATCATAGCACTTTATTAGGGGCGTTACCAGTAACGCCCAGTCTTAATGTATTTTAAACCCTGCATTACTGAGGGCTGGAGGGGCCTGGCGAACTCTATATAAGCCACCCCCCTCCTCAGTATCAAGGGTTCGCACCCCTGTTATTCACACACACATAATTCAGTCGACCGCCTCCGGGCACCGAGACATAGGGCTGTTACTTCCTTCAAGAAGGGCCTGAACTCGTAATCCTCGTGTGCTTACAACCCCTCCATAGCTAAGATCTAGCCTCTCCATACATACCCCCCTACATCACTGTCAGAGTTAGAACCACGACAGTTGGCGCCCACCGTGGGGCTAGGAGTCTTAGCGCCTAGTTGGAGAAGTTGCGATTTTTTACGATCTCTTTGATCATGGTTTCGGGCGGAGCTTTGGTGGAGGGTCGCGAGATCCACCTCGGCGCGCTCACGTTCATCGCCGACGACTCTGCTTGGCTTCAAGAGGCTCCACTCGACGTCGACGCGCTCCCCGTCCGCGGGGCGACGCACTTTCACGCATGCGTCCGTGGTGTCCTCCTGCGGCAGCCGTCGACCCAGTATCGGTCGGCTCCTGTGGCATCTCCCCGCCCTGTTTCTCGCCGGCGCAAGCACTCCGGTCGATCGAGGCTTCAGAGGTGGGTGAGGCATGCGATGGCCCGCCAGTCGGCCACCCCACAAGTCGCGGCAATCGAGCCCGACGAATCCCTCTACGGCCTGTTCGACCTGTCGACTGGCTCCGCAGAGACCGCATCCGAATGCGACAGCAGTGACCCAGCTGCGGAGGTTCTGGTGATCGATGGGCCACACAGTCCTCCAGGTTTCCCCTGCGCTGACGGAGGCGTGGATGGGGGCGACCCGTCGCGTCCTCACGAGGAGTATCTCCCAGAGCCTCTCACGTTGTTGCAGCGGGAGGGGCTTCGCCGCCGGAACATGGATGCACTCCACACTCCTATCGTTGGAGAAACCCCCGAGGCCCGAGCCTTGGAGGACGCGTGCTTGGCTAACTTGGCCGAGCGCACTCGACTAGAGAATCTCCAGCGAACACTCGACGAGCGAGCGCGTCAACGGGCTCCAGAATCCAGTCGACGTCAACCCTTTCCGCCCCCGCAGGTATATCGTACTCCGATTCAGAATTTGGCTGCCACGGCCCGTATAGCAGAGTCGATTCAGTCTTCCCAGTCAGAGGCTGGCAGAGGCTTGTTGCAGATCAGAGCGTTGCTCTGGGCGGCGGGAGACCAGAATTCCGTTGTTTCTCAGTCGCGGAACAGGATCCACAGTCGATCCGTTGCAGCAGATACAGTCTAGTCAGCTCACAGCCCGAGATCGCCTCTGAGGCGTGAGGGACGTGGAGACTGGCATGATCAGTACAGAAGGAATGAGCAATATGATCACCGATTCGATCGTGATGATCGACGTCGAGTGCCAACCCCTCCCCCGAGGAGTGGATCATATGTGCCCCGACAGCAGGATGACAGGCACCCTCATAGTGTTGGGCGGAGAATTCTAGTCGACCCCAGGGAACCAGGCTTTGATGTGAGATCCATTCTCGTTCAAGGTTTGGTCGACAGGAATAGAGCTCATCGAGAAGGCCACGACAGAGATGCGCCTACCAGTAGCAGAGTACATGTTTCAGGGCCGGAGTGTTTCAGTCGAGCCATCAGAGCCGCTGTAATTCCTCCCAACTTCAGGTTGGCGACTGGAGTTAGTAAGTTCACCGGTGAATCCAAGCCCGATACTTGGCTCGAAGATTACCGAGTGGTTGTCCAGATTGGCGGTGGGAATGACGAGGTAGCCATGAAGCACCTGCCTCTCATGTTAGAAGGCTCGGCCAGAGTGTGGCTGAATCAGTTAGCACCCAGCAGCATTTACACTTGGGAGGATCTCTCCCGAGTGTTTGTCACCACATTTGAAGGAACATGCAAGCGACCTGCAGGCCTTGCGGAATTGCGGTCTTGCATGCAGAAACCGAATGAAACTCTGAGGGATTACATCCATAGGTGGATCACATTGCATCACACAGTTGAAAATGTACCAGATCATCAAGCAGTTTGCACCTTTAAAGAAGGCGTTAAGTACAGAGAATTGAATCTGAAGTTCGGTCGAACCGGAGAGATGTCTCTGAATCGGATGATGGAGATTGCCACCAAGTACGCTAATGGTGAAGATGAGGATCGACTCCGGAGTGGCAAGCATAAAGCAGTCGCCCAGGAAACCGGAGGAAATTCCAGTCGGAAACAGAAGCGGAAAGCTGAGCCAGCCGCTCCTGTGGAGGCCCTGGCCGTAACCCAGGGAAAATTTAAGGGAAAACCCAAAGGACCTTGGAACCCCAAGAAAGTTAAAGACCAAGATGGAAATGACGTTTTGGATCTACCGTGTCACATCCTCACCAAGAAAGATGAAGAGGGTAAACTCATTTACCCAAAGCATACCACTCGACAGTGTCGGCTTCTGATCCAGCAGTTTCAAGGCAAGCAGTCCAAAGATAAGGAAAAGGAGTCAGACAAAGTTGAGGACAAGGAAGATAGTGACGATGGGTACCCCCAGGTCAATTCCACCCTGATGATTTTTGCTGATGTTGAGAGCAAAAGTCGACTGAAGGTTATTAACCGTGAGGTAAATATGGTTGCTCCGGCAACACCCAATTATCTGAAGTGGTCCCAGACTGCCATCACATTCGACCAGTCTGATCACCCTACGCACATTGCCACCCCTGGGAGGCAAGCGCTGGTGGTCGACCCAGTTGTCGAAGGCACTCGACTGACCAAAGTCCTGATGGATGGAGGCAGCGGTTTGAACATACTGTATGCAGAAACATTGAAAGGGATGGGCATTCCGATGTCCAGGCTCAGTACCAGTAACATGAGTTTCCATGGAGTCATTCCTGGGAAGAAAGCCGAGTCACTCGACCAAATTGCTCTTGATGTGGTTTTTGGTGATTCCAAGAATTACCGCAAGGAAAGGTCGACATTCGAAGTTGTGGATTTCCAAAGTGCTTATCACGCTATTTTGGGCAGGCCAGCTTATGCACGCTTCATGGCTCGACCATGTTATGTGTATCTCAAATTGAAAATGCCTGGTCCCAAAGGTGTGATCACTATTACAGGCAATCGGAAGAAAGCAGAAGAGTGTTTTCAGAAAGGCTCAAAGATTGCTGACGCTCAGATGGCAATGGTCGAGCTGCAAGAGTATCAGAAGACTGCAGATCCGATTGAGTTGCTACGAGCTAAGAAGCCTGCTTCAGAATCAGCTTTTCAGTCATCCGGTGAAACGAAGGCAGATCACATTCACCCGACCGATCCAAATGCTGCTTCGACTCACATCTCAATGACACTCGAATCCAAATAGGAAGAAGCGCTCATCCAGTTCCTCTGTGAGAACTGGGACATCTTCGCATGGAAGCCTTCTGACATGCCTGGAGTTCCCAGGGGGCTGGCTGAGCACCGTCTACGAGTCGACCCAAAATTTAAACCTGTGAAAGAACATCTTCGACGGTCTGCCGTCCAGAAGAGGAAGGCCATTGGCGAGGAGGTGGCTCGGCTCTTAGCAGCGGAGTTCATCCGAGAAATTTACCACTCCGAGTGGCTCGCCAATGTTGTCATGGTCCCCAAGAAGGACAAGTCACTTCGCATGTGCATTGATTTTAAGCATATCAATCAGGCCTGCCCGAAAGATCATTTTCCTCTCCCCCGCATCGACCAGATAGTCGACTCGACTGCGGGATGTGAGCGCTTGTCTTTTCTAGACGCCTATTCCGGGTACCATCAAATCCGTCTGTACGGGCCCGACGAGATCAAAACAGCTTTCATCACTCCGTTTGGGTGCTTCTGTTATGTTACCATGCCATTCGGACTCAAGAATGCCGGAGCCACATTCATGAGGATGATTCAGAAGTGTTTGCTCACTCAAATCAGTCGGAACGTGGAGGCATACATGGATGATATTGTGGTTAAGTCACGCAAAGGTTCCGACCTGTTGACTGACCTTGCTGAAACCTTTGCCAACCTCAGGGGGTATGATATCAAGCTCAATCCATCAAAATGCACATTCGGAGTTCTAGGTGGAAAGTTACTCGGTTTTCTCATTTTCGAACGGGGAATCGACACCAATCCTGAAAAATTGGTACTATACTCCGGATGAAGCGTCCTATGCGTATACATGACATTCAGAAGCTTACAGGTTGCTTGGCCGCTTTAAGTCGATTCATATCTCGTCTCGGTGAAAAGGCATTGCCTCTTTACCGACTGATGAAGAAGTCCGACAAGTTCGAGTGGACTCCGGAAGCTGATGCAGCGTTTGCAGAGCTAAAAGCTCTGCTCTCCACCCAGCCGGTGCTTGCTGCCCCAATCAGCAAGGAGCCTTTGCTGCTTTACATTGCAGCCACAGGACAAGTTGTCAGTACAGTACTTACGGTCGAGCGGGAAGAAGAAGGAAAGGTCTTCAAAGTTCAGCGCCCAGTATATTATGTTTCTGAAGTTTTGACTCCTTCAAAGCAAAGATATCCTCACTACCAGAAGCTTCTATATGGGATTTATATGACTATGAAAAAGGTTACACATTACTTCTCTGATCATTCCATTACAGTCGTCAGCGATGCTCCATTATCAGAGATTTTGCACAACAGAGATGCAACTGGTCGAGTGGCCAAATGGGCGATTGAACTTCTTCCTTTGGATATCAAGTTTGAGGCAAAGAAAGCTATCAAGTCCCAAGCAATTGCAGATTTCGTCGCCGAGTGGATCGAATAGCAACTTCCGACTCAAGTTCACTCGGAGCACTGGACCATGTTCTTCGATGGATCTAAGATGCTGAATGGTTCCGGTGCTGGGGTAGTATTGGTTTCCCCCCGAGGAGATAAGCTCAGATATGTTCTCCAGATTCACTTTGATTCCTCCAATAATGAAGCAGAATATGAAGCACTTTTTATATGGGTTGCGCATGGCCATTTCACTCGGCGTCCGTCGCCTCATGGTCTATGGCGACTCAGATTTGGTGGTTAACCAGGTGATGAAGGAGTGGGACGTCAGAAGTCCAGCTATGACTGGGTATTGCAATGCAGTGAGAAAGTTAGAGAAGAAATTCGAGGGGTTAGAGCTTCATCACATCCCCCGACTGAAAAATCAAGCGGCTGATGATTTGGCAAAGATAGGCTCCAAGAGAGAAGCCATCCCCAGCAATGTGTTTTTGGAACACATTCACTCACCATCAGTCCAAGAAGATCCTTTTACAGATGAAGCCCCGCAGCCAAAGAGTGCCACAGATCCGACGGAAGTTGAAATTCCGGCAGTGGTCGACCTAATCATGGAAGTTTTGGCAACCACCCCCGACTGGATGATACCGTACATCGCGTATATCCTGAGAAAGGAACTCCCGGAGGATGAAGAAGAGGCTCGACAGATTGTCCGTCGATCCAAGGCCTTTACAGTCATAAAGGGACAGTTGTATAGAGAAAGCGCGACTGGAGTCGGTCAGAAGTGTATAACACCAGAAGAAGGTCAGATAATCCTTAATGATATCCACTTGGGGACCTATGGTCATCATGCATCCTCTCGGACCATTGTGGCTAAAGCATACCGAGCGGGATTTTACTGGCCAAGAGCGAATGAAATGGCAAAAGAGATAGTCGACAAGTGTGGAGGGTGCCAGTTCTACTCCAACATGTCGCACAAGCCTGCATCAGCCCTGAAGACCATTCCACTCATCTGTCCCTTCGCTGTTTGGGGACTGGACATGGTTGGTCCACTGAGAACAGGCAGGAGCGGTTTCACACATGTGCTTGTGGCAGTCGACAAGTTTACCAAATGGATTGAAGCTAAGCCCATCAAGAATCTTGATGCTTGCACTGCTATCAGTTTCGTCAGGGAGTTAACATTCAGATATGGAGTCCCACATAGCATCATCACTGACAATGGGTCAAACTTTGATTCGGACAACTTCAGAGCTTTTTGCGCCTCTCAAGGCACACGAGTCGACTATGCATCGTTCGCCCATCCCTAGTCGAATGGACAAGCAGAAAGGGCAAATGGTCTGATTCTCAAAGGACTAAAGCCTCGGCTGATGCGTGATCTCAAGCACGCGGCAGGTGCATGGGTCGACGAGCTTCCGTCAGTTCTGTGGGGATTGAGGACCACCCCAAATCGGTTGACTGGAAGAACTCCGTTCTTTCTGGTTTATGGAGCTGAAGCAGTCCTGCCGAGCGATCTACTTCACAATGCGCCACGAGTCGAGCTTTACACCGAAGATGAAGCAGAACAAGCCCAGCAAGACGCAGTCGACCTCCTAGAAGAAGAAAGAGAAATGGCTATGATCCGATCGACCATTTATCAGCAAGACTTGCGTCGATTCCATGCCAGAAATGTGAAGAGTCGAGCCTTCCAAGAAGGAGATTTGGTCCTCCGAGTGGACCAACAAAAACCACACAAGCTCGCCCCTACTTGGGAAGGCCCCTTCATCGTCACCAGAGTCCTCCACAATAGAGCATATCACCTTTACAATATCGGTCGCTAGATCGATGAGCCACGAGCTTGGAATGCGGAACTGCTCCGCCCCTTTTACACTTGAATTCTCACTCGGATGAGATGTAATAAGAAAAACTTCTGTAGTCTATTTATCAAAAACAAGAGTGTTACAATTCTTCCTATAATTGATGTCGCCTTTGTTTGCATGTGAAATCCCCCAGTGGGTAGCTTAGCTGCGAATCCGTTTCGCCTAACTTTGTAAAAAATAAATCCTACCGAGTGGTGAGCCAGACTCTCACTCGGGGGCTTAGCTGCAGCCCAGTGCTCGCCTAAGTGTTTAAAAAATCCTACCGAGTGGCGAGCCAGACTCTCACTCGGGGGCTTAGCTGCAGCCCAGTGCTCGCCTAAGTGTTTAAAAAATCCTACCGAGTGGCGATCCAGACTCCCACTCGGGGGCTTAGCTGCAGCCCAGTGCTCACCTAAGTGTTTAAAAAATCCTACCGAGTGGCGAGCCAGACTCTCACTCGGGGGCTTAGCTGCAGCCCAGTGCTCGCCTAAGTGTTTAAAAAATCCTACCGAGTGGCGAGCTAGACTCTCACTCGGGGGCTTAGCTGCAGCCCAGTGCTCGCCTAAGTGTTTAAAAAATCCTACCGAGTGGCGAGCCAGACTCCCACTCGGGGGCTTAGCTGCAGCCCAGTGCTCGCCTAAGTGTTTCAAAAATCCTACCGAGTGGCGAGCCAGACTCCCACTCGGGGATTAGCTGCAGCCCAGTGCTCGCCTAAGTGTTTAAAAAATCCTACCGAGTGGCGAGCCAGACTCCCACTCGGGGGCTTAGCTGCAGCCCAGTGCTCGCCTAAGTGTTTAAAAAATCCTACCGAGTGGAGAGCAGACCTCCCACTCGGGGGCTTAGCTGCAGTCCAGTACTCGCCTAAGTTTTTAAAATCCTACCGAGTGGAGAGCAGACCTCCCACTCGGGGGCTTAGCTGCAATCCAGTACTCGCCTAAGTTTGAAAAAATCCTACCGAGTGGAGGGCAGACCTCCCACTCGGAGGCTTAGCTGCAGTCCAGTACTCGCCTAAGTTTGGAAAAATCCCACCGAGTGGAGAGCAAACCTCCCACTCGGAGGCTTAGCCGTAGTCCAGTACTCGCCTAAGTTCTTTAAAAATCCTACCAAGTGGAGAGCAGACCTCCCACTCAGGGGGCTTAGATGCATCCCAGTGCTCACCTAAGTATGGAACACATCCCAATCCGCAAGGACGACGAGGTGCAAATCGACTGCTACCTTCTCCTTTGGAGCTGCACCACAAATACAAAGTTATTTTGAGTGAAGAACAAGCTCCACTCAACAGATAATTCATGAAGATATTCAACAATAAATCAAGTTTAGATAAGATCCAAAGGTCCTAGACCACAGATCGAAGTACTCGAGCCTCCAGCTCGACAGGGTTTAACGATTACAAAATCCACTCGGCATTTCGAGGCAAATTTAAAGTGAAGCATAAAGGTTTTTATTCCTCAGGCGGAGGACTGGAAGGGGCGACGAACTCGTCCAAGTCAATCCCGTCTGCTATGCGAGTGGCAGCAGCAATGAAAGTCTCCATGAAGTCTTGAAAGTTGTGCTTCCTGGTATTGGCAACTTGGATGGCGGCCAACTTTTCTTCTCGCGCCTCCTTGCAGTGGACGCGGACCAGAGACAGAGTGACGTCAGCGCCACATCTAGCAGAAGATTTCTTCCAT
Organism: Triticum monococcum; assembly: GCA_034509565.1. Taxonomy (NCBI): domain Eukaryota; kingdom Viridiplantae; phylum Streptophyta; class Magnoliopsida; order Poales; family Poaceae; genus Triticum; species Triticum monococcum. The sequence goes on along the minus strand of CM067845.1, from coordinate 353,525,241 downwards.
TCCACCACTCGACCTGGGACTTCATTCAATCGAGTCATCAGGGACTTGAGGTCTTTCTGAAGCATCGTCCTAGGCCAGAGCGACGTGTTGATCCGTGACATCGCAACCTTCAACCGAGTAAGATAGTCAACAACTCCGGCAACACGAGATTCCAGCCGGAGCACGTTCATAGCAGCCTCGTCCTTCACTGGAGAATTGATGGGGTTCCAGCCTGTCTCCACTCGACTGGTCTCCTCTTCGAAGTTCTGGCAGAATTCTGTAAACACAATTCAAGGATAAGTCAGTGGCTCTACGCAGGTTTGGTAACTGCAAGTCAGTCGGACCGGAGTAATTACCCTCGAGCATGATGAACAGCTTCTTGGCGAGTCCACCGAGATAAACCTCCAGATCGTTCCTCTTCCCCGCCAGTTCACCCGCCTGGTCACTCAGAGCCATCTTGTCTTTCTTCAGACGGCTGACCTCCTGATTAGCCACGTCGGGAGCAGTTTTCAGCCTGGAGTTTTCCTTTTCAAGAATACCAACGGAAGCCAGTTTTTCTTCAGCAAGCTTCGTTTTGTTCAGGGCCTCCTTCTGAGCTTCGGCAAGGTCTTGATCCTTCTTCTTCAGAGCCTCCTCCATTTGTCTGTGAAATAGCAAGTGAGATCAACATCGAGGACAGCCAGAAAGAAAGGACAATCGACAAAAGCTCACCAGCCATACCTTTTGCTTCGTCCCTCGCCTTCTGCAAGTTCTCCCGAGCAAGCTTCAAGTCAAGGTTCAGCTGGATCTGTTTGTTCTCCAACTCAGTGTAGCGAGCCACAAGTTCGCAGGATTTCTGCAAAAAATCAGTCGACAGACATCCAAGATAAGTTGCTTCCGAGTAACCAAGAGACAACGATGGCGTTTCTAAGACTACGGCCGAATCAAAAACATTCGACAGTAGTCTCGGGGACTACACCCAGTGGGTGCACTAAGCGTGCCCCCACTGGTTCGACCAAAAAAAATCGACTGCCCGCAGTCGACCGTGTACAGTTCCATTCGACATGGCCTGACCAGACCGAGTGAAGAAGTTCAACTAAAGCAACACAATATAGAGACTACAGTCGACTGCCAGCAGTCCACCGTAGTCTCGGGGACTACACCCAATGGGTGCACTTAGCGTGCCCCCACTCGTTAAAAGATTAATAGACACACCCAGTGGGTGTACAGATATAAAGATCTTCGGAAAAGAGATTCTTCAGATAGCATATCCTAATAGAACAAGCGGTGAATCGACCGACCTGGACGTTGCTCTGAAGAGCTGAACTCGTGTCATAAGCTGCTTGGCTGGCGTCCCGAACCACCTTCACTTGCTCCATCATGATCCTCGCCTGGCGTATAGCCTCTTTAGCGGCACCCACTTGGTCCTCAGGGACGTGGTGTGTGGCAAAAAGCGAAGGCGGATCTACAGTCGACGTTGAAGGCCGGACACTCGTCAAGGGTTCAGCGAAGGTCACAAAAGCCCGAGTGGTATCACCACCCTCCCGGACTACGGCCTCAGGCGCCGGAGTAGTTTGTGGGGTCTTGCCAGCCGGCGCCCTCCTGTTCCTTCGTGCCCTCAGTGGCACTTCGTCGTCATCGTCAGGGAGGTCAATGACATGAGGAGGAGCTACAAGAAAAGTCCAATCGACCAGAATTATAAGAAATTGTCAGTCGACTAAAAGCAGAGCATCAGTAATAGTACCGGGGTTGGAAGTAACAGCGTCTTCCATCTCTTGATCATCATCCTTGGCGGAGATCTCCGAGGTGGCAGCACTGCAAATTTCGAAAGTCAGTCAGCTTATTCAATGAGTCGACCAAGAGTCCGTCACATTCCACAAAGGAAAACAAATTCTACTATTACCCAGAAATGGTGGGGACAGCCATCTTCATCCTGGGCAGAGCCTTGGGCGGCTTGGACGGCGTCACGCGTGGATGCTTGGGAGTTTTTTTCTGTCGGTGTTGGAGATGAGGTCCGAGGGCGCTTCGACGACTACCCAACAGGGACAGTCGCCTTACCACATTCCCGCGCAGGGTCGTGTGTAAGCTTGGATCGCCGTTCTGAGCGGGGAGGTTTGACTTCTTCCTCCTCTTCTTCACTGGAGTCGTCGTCGTCATCCCCCTCTCCTTCACCGTCAGATTCCCACTCTTCTCCCTCGCCTCGACTTTCGCCTCCACTCGCCACTCCTTCCTCGGCCTGCTCCTGTGCTCCATTGGGTGTCGAGTACATCTCAGTAGTGGCCTAGAGGACAACAAGCAAGACAAAAGTCAATCGACTGATCCAAAGAGAACAAATAAAGAAAGCAAGATCACAGTCAGAAACGCAAGGTCAGACCTTGTCCACTTCGTATGTTTGGTCGAGTGGAGGAATCCTCCTGGCTCCTTGGGGGTTGTCCTTGTTCCCTGTGATACTCGACAGCCACCCTTCCAACATCTCGTCAGTGACCTCCTCTGGGTGAATCCGAGTGGTGTCTTCGAGACCCGAGTACAGCCACATCGGGTGGTCACGAGCCTGAAGCGGTTGGATGCGCCTCTGAAGGAAGACTTCCAACAAGTCCATGCCAGTCACACCCTCGCGGACCAGCTGAACCACTCGACCGACCAGCACCTTGACTTGCGCCTTTTCCTCCGGAGTCACTTTCAGAGAGGCAGGTTTTTGTGCTCGATTCAGAGAAAAAGGGCGAAGCCCAGTCGACTGTCCTGGGGTCACCTGGTCTTTACAATAAAATCAAGTCGACTGCAACCCACGGACTAACTCGGGAAAAGTGATAGACGGAAAGGACCTTTTCCCCCTCATCTGGATCGCCAGGCCCCCACATAGCTGGATCACCTGCGTCCGTTCGTCACTTGACTTGGCCTTCTTGACCGACTGAGAGCGGCAAGTGAAGATGTGCTTGAAGAGTCCCCAATGGGGGCGGCAACCCAAGAAGTTTTCGCACAAGGAAACGAAAGCAGCAAGATACACAATAGAATTGGGAGTAAAGTGATGGAGCTGCGCTCCGAAGAAGTTCAAGAAGCTCCGGAAAAAAGGATGAGGAGGCAGAGAGAATCCACGATCGATATGGGTGGTGAGGAGGACGCACTCACCATCAAGAGACTGGGGTTCGATTTCTTTCCCCGGGAGACGCGCAGATTCGTGGGGAATGAATCCCCCCTCGACCAGATCATCGAGATCATCCTGCCGAATCACCGACGGCATCCAGTCGCCCTGGATCCAATCCTTGGGCAGAGCAGTCCTCGAGGAAGATCCGCCCCGAGCGGACTTCTTCCCCTTCCCCTGCACCGTCGCCTTCTTCACGCGCTCCAGAGCCGACGTCTTCTCCTTCACCATCGTCGCCGATGAAGCTCGAACAGGTCTACGGCACCAGCGGAGGTGGCGGAGGATCTTGTGAAGGAAGGGGGAGAAGTGAAGGCGCACTGTTCAGGGGCCCCGAGCTGGCAGCTTATAAGAGGTCGCTTCCGAGTGGCTGACTGGTAGGCCCAGGCAATCCCGTCAAATCCCTCAATAGGCGCGCGCGCGGTACGTGGCGAAAAAGGTGGCGTGGGGATCGAGGAGCTTCCGTCCTATCCCATTTGATTACTGCGGCCGCCCCCGTCCCGCGCGCTTCCCGAAATTCAAATCCTACAGAATCCGCGGGCCGCAGAACAACTCGTCAAACAGAAGATCCCTTTCACACCGTCACTCGGAACTTCACAAGTAAAGAAATTCACTCAAGAAGAGGCCAAGAATGGATCAAGGCGACTGGAAGAAGTTGACGATGACATCCGTGACAATCGATCCAAAACAAGACGTTTATATAACATGAAGAACCAGTCGGAAAGATCCCCGACTCCTTCCCCACTCGAACCTCGATCCATTCAGGGGCTAATGATGAAGCTATGTACCTAGGGTAGGGGCATGGACCTGTCCTAAGTACCCTACCCAAGGACATCCCTAGAAGAAGTCACCTCTCAATCGACTTGGAGGTATCCCACTCGACGGATTCAAGACACTCGACCACGAGGCTATCACTCGACCACGAAGCCAACCACTCGACTGCCAGGAGATCTAAAGTCACTCCGCACGCAAACGGTCGAACATTAAGTAGCTTTTATGGTCATCATAGCACTTTATTAGGGGCGTTACCAGTAACGCCCAGTCTTAATGTATTTTGAACCCTGCATTACTGAGGGCTGGAGGGGCCTGGCGAACTCTATATAAGCCACCCCCTCCTCAGTATCAAGGGTTCGCACCCCTGTTATTCACACACACATAATTCAGTCGACCACCTCCGGGCACCGAGACGTAGGGCTGTTACTTCCTCCGAGAAGGGCCTAAACTCATAATCCTCGTGTGCTTACAACCCCTCCATAGCTAAGATCTAGCCTCTCCATACATACCGCCTACATCACTGTCAGAGTTAGAACCACGACAGGTACCCCAAGGGCTTGGCTTCTGATCTTGTTGGATATTCTGACTCTGACTATGCTGGTGATCGTGTGGATCGCAAGTCAACATCTGGTACATGTCATTTCCTCGGACGATCTTTGGTCTGTTGGTCCTCAAAGAAACAAAACTGCGTATCACTATCTACTGCTGAAGCTGAGTACATTGCCGCTGGTTCTTGCTGTGCCCAATTGCTATGGATGAAGCAAACTCTCAAGGACTACGGCGTCAACATGAAGAATGTGCATCTCTTCTGTGACAATGAGAGTGCCATCAAGATTGCTCACAACCCAGTTCAGCCCTCGAAGACAAAGCACATTCAGATTCGTCATCATTTTCTTCGTGATCATGTGTTGAAGGGCGACATTTCTATTGAGCATGTGAAGACTGAAGAATAGTTAGCCGATATCTTCACAAAGCCCTTGGATGAGAAGAGATTTAGCAAGTTGCGGTGTGAGCTAAATATCCTAGAATCTTCGAATGTTCTGTGAAAAGGACACTCATCCTAACACTTATGCAAAATTGATGACTTAGATGTGCAACACATGAAGAAACGTTTTTCTTCAATCAATGAAGAATAACACTCTTGGTGTGAAGAAATTAATGAAGAATTTGATTCTCAGAACCCTACAATAATTGTACGCGGTGTCTGAAATCATCATTCTTATATAGTGGGTCACGCCACCACCAAAAGTTGAAATTCCTCAAATTATTCATAATCTTCAACTTTGCATAGTCTTCACTGGTTCCGTCGTTTTTCTTCATTGGCTATATATATATGTATATGTGTGTGTATATATATATATATATGAGTTTATGTCCTCTATAGCATTCACTTATTGCTATTTCTTCAAGTTGGTTTTCTGCTAAGTGAATGTGATCGGACCCTTCCCCTCTATGCTATACTCAACCCAATATGTTCACAAATTCTTCATGTGCGTTCTATTTGAAACTCGTTCAAAATCTTCACTGTGTCCTTGTCAGCTGAAGAAATTGCGAACGGAACTTTAAAACCTATCTTATCGAAATTTTCGGTCTTGCCGCTCAAACCATTCCGCATCCCACGATACACTTATCCACTCACCCACGATCTAACACGATCTCCACCTCTCACTATGTGGGTGACACATGTCATGCGAATGAGAAGGGTCAGGGGCACGTTCGTCCAATTTCTTCGGGTGAGCAGTTTTTCACCGTGGCTATAAATACCCCTCCTTCCCTCCTTCACTTCTTTTACTCCGTTCGACCTCTCTCTCCAGCTCGAGCTTATCAAACCCTAGCACCGTCGCTACTTCATCGCCGCCGGTGAGGAAGAGCTTCACTGCCTCGACCTCATCACCGACGTACTCGCGCCGACCGCGGACATCTTCACTCCGCCGCCGCCGTAGCCGTCTTCCTCCGCCAAGTTAGGGCGTGGAAGATCTGCACAGACGAACTTCACATCTCCTCACTCCAGTTCATCGTGTTCTTCGTCCAGGGTAATTAAAAGTTACTTTTACTGCCCTCGTTGATTCGAATGATTATCTACAAAATCTTCAAAAGTGTTTTTCTTCATATCTTCACACATTGAACACCTCACAAAGTCATCTATTCTTGATTCGTTTCTCTAAGCATCATTTTTCTTCAAGATTCCTCAATTGTGTGGATCATCGATCTATACAACTCTGGAACCTAAGACAAAGAACGCTTAGTGAAAATCTTCAAGACACATCCGGTCAAATTCCTCAAACTTGTTCTTTTTGAAAAACCTTCTGAGAACGCATATGACCTCTCCAAATTCCTCGCAACTATACTCTGTTCACAGGTACACATGTCAGCTGCTGAATCACTAGGTTCTCATCAACTTAACTCATTTGCAGCGTTCCTCGAAGAAAAGTTGCATACTTCTTCAGAGAATTCGATTGTTCAAATTCCTCAACTAAAGAAAATGGCTGATGGTAAAAGGCCATAGAAGGGAGGAAAGAGGCCTGAGGTAAATACAGCGTTTGAGATCCCTGATGACATATATGCTGGGTACTGCACACCTACTGAGGAAACCAAGAATGAGTGCAAAGTGCGCATTCAGAAGATAGAGAGGAGATGGGCAAGAGAATGGAGGGAGTATAGATATGTCACTCCTAAGTATATGAAGAAATTCGCACTCAATCCTCCATTCCCAAGAGCACCACTGGCACCTGGCCAAATTGCTGATCCCACCAGCCTTAAGCGAGGTGAGGACTATCCTGATGAATGGGCCAAGCGCCAAGGCAAGTTGGCTAAGCAAGCCAAAGAAGCAGTGAGGAAATTCAATGAAGACTCTGCCGCTGCTGCTGCCTCTGCTGAGGCCTTTGCTGTCAAGCCAAAGAAGGCTATGTCAAAGAAGCCTGCGCGCAAGCCAAGTGCTTCATCAGCAATGCCCTCACGGCCAGAATCATCAAAGCCCTCACGGCCAATTCCTCATGCTGCTCCTATTCCTCCAAAGTCCTCAGCTCCTCCGCCAAAGCCTTCAGCTGTTTCGACCAAATTCTCAGCACCTGTGCATCTCGCTTCGTGCCAAAGGACTGCCGGCATCTCCATTGCCTCAGGTGTCTCAGCTAGTTCCTCAGCTGCACCAAGTTCCTTAGCTGGCCCCTCACTACTGAAGACAAAGGCCACTGCTGGATGAGGTCCACGCCCAAGTCCTCAAAAGAAGCAAGTCGCTTTCCAAGTGCCGTCTGATGAAGACGAAGCTGATGATGATGAACTTGCAGAAATCATCAGAGACAGGCAAGTCAGGGCCACTCGAGCCAAAGGATCAGAGGTGCCACTGCTTTTGGATCCCAAACTGATCCTCAACTACATTGATGATTGGCACAAGGACCCCAACACTCCCTTGCCTGACTTCAAGCTGACTCCTGTCCAGAGTCACATGCTGACCCACTTCATTCAAGAAGAAAAGTGGAAATTTGAGAAGGCCAGGCAGATCAAGAAAGTGCAGTACAAGAGCGCTATCTGAAGAAAACCGTTGTCTCTATGACAACTGAAGAACTTGTCACTACTCAGACTGAGATTAAGAAACTCAGTGATGACTTTAACGCATATCACACTGATTGGCTTGGAGCCAAGGTTTGTTTTGTGAAACTTGCGAATAACTTCACTTCAAATGTTGCAGCCCCAACACAACAGGAAATTCCTCAGGCTGAAGCATCTGCTCAGCCTAGTGAAGAAAATGCTAGCACCGCTGATGACAATCAGGCTGCTGAAGATAATGTGAGTTCCAGGGATGATGACTGCATTCCAGCCGCTGAAGAAATTGCCAGGGCACCCACTAGTGGTGTGCCTAAAGAAACTGAAGAACTCAGGGCAACTGCATCAGTTGTGCCTGAAGAAAATCAACCAGATTCCTCAGCTGCTCCTGCACCAACTTCAACTCCAACCCTTCCATCTGCATCATATGTGAAGAAGATCAAAGCTGCAGAGCGTGCTGCAGTGAAGAAAAGGAAAGCATCAGCTGCTTCAGATTCTTCAGCTCCGAAGAAAATGAAGCCTATGACAAGCTCATTTGCAAAACCTATTGATGTTGTTCCCATCTCAACTAGGCCATCAAAGGACCTTGTTCCTTTTAATGAAGAATATGTGATCCCCAGCAGATCTAATGAAGAAACTCCTTCTGCTACTTCGTCTGAACCATTGGATGAAGAAATTGAAGTGGATGTGATCCCTTCAAAACCTATCATCTCCTCGCCTATGCCTCAGTTCATAGCTGAAGAGGCTGGCGTTGAAGAAATGGAAGATGAAGATATGGACATTGGCTGCTCAACACCCGTAATCAGTGATGAATTATAGGAAAGTCAGCATCCAAACTCTCCAATGTTCACCCCTCTACAGCAAATTCCTCAGTCCCCCACACAAACTGTTCACCTGGGCTATGAAGAAACTCATCCCACTTCATCTGTCCATGAGGAAATTCCAGCCACTAGCGCTGATGAAACTGCTACTGCTGAACAACCAACTACGCAGACTACCACTGAGGAGGAACTAGAAATTCCTCAGCCTGAAGAACCTGCGATTGAGATTCCTGAGGTCGTGATGCAACTCACTGACACTCCTCTGCCGAAGCCAAAAGATCCATTCTCACGCAAGCAAAAGTTCAAGGCTGATGATTTCTTCAGCGAGCACGTATTCTTCGAAGATTACAACCCATATGACTCTGCTCGCATTAGGAAGAGGCATTTCTGGACTGCTAGTCAAGCCAATTTCTATTCCTCAGTGCTGTTCAACAAGGAGAAGATTTTCTACCATGAGCATATTTCTCACGTGGATATGGAATCTCTGTCGTGCTTCGCACCAGTCCTCAGTGTTCTTCACGACGCTGGACTGCTCAACTTTTGCTTTGACATCTGCGATTGGAATGAAGAACTAATTCTTCAATTCTATGCAACACTGCACATCACCAGAGATGCTGAAGATGTGAATTCATGGGTGCTGGACTGGATGTCTGAAAACACTCACTACACTACACCAGCCTCTGAATTGCTTCGTGCTCTACCACTCAGTCCTCCCCTTGAAGAAGCTCGCTGCATCTACAGTGAACCTGAGCTCACACATCATTACATGCAGGTGCTGATGAAACCTTTGAAGCCAGGTCAAGCACAAAGAACCAAATTCCTCGTGAAGGAATTGTTGTACGTGCCCAGAACTGTCTATCATATTCTTACGAGGAAAATCAGTCCTATCAAAGGCCACGACTCATCTGATGAGGAAATTGTTGGCATCATGAAGAATCTGGCATTCAACATCATTCATGGCATTCCTGTCAATTATCACAATTTCTTCATGAGGACTATGGCCAATGTTGCACTGTCTCCGTTTGAGCTGAAGCCTTATGCACCTTGGATCATGAGATTCCTCAGGACAAGGTCTTCACTCAACTACAAAGCTGATTTCCAGAATCACCTCAGCTACTTGCCCCAATTGAAGTCCTCAGGCAGACATATTCCTCAGTTGATGGAAAGGGCAAGGCACCAGCTGTAATTGATGAAGGCATTCGTCCATTGGATGGTCAGTTTCGCAAAGCTGCATCTTATTCCACCAATGATGACTCTGCCACACATGACTCTGCCAATGCACCCAAGTCCACTCCTCAAGCCACTGCTCCGCACGTGATGACTGACCGTGAACTTCTACTTAGTCTTCACCAGAAGGTGGATCGAAATCACAAATGGGTTAAGCGTCAGTTTGGTTCACTTCTTCACAACATGACTGCCACACATAATGCAGTGAAGAAAAACCACTACTACCTCCATCAAGTCTTCGGTCCCACCTGGGCAATCCTGTCACATCTATATGGTGAAGAAGATCTGAAGAACATGGGTCTCAAAGAAGATTTTGACTGGTCTGCACCTCCACCGAAGAAATTCAAAAAGGTCCAAGTTCCTTCTCTAGTGGCCAGCTCATTTTCTTCATCACGCGACACTGATGGACATGAAGGTTTGGACGACACTGCGGCAGGCCCTACATCAACAAACGACCCCAACAATGCTGGCGCTCCTTCATCAACATGATTATCTTCAGGGGCGTTAGTCCTCATTTTCGATCCTTTTGGTCATTCGATGACAAACGGGGAGAAATATGAGTTAGTCTTCAAGCGGGTCTACTATATAAGCGTTTTTTTGCTAAGTTACAACTCTCATTCTTCTGAAACTTTATTGGATCGAGTTGTAATCTTAAACCCGATGGTGCTCTAATACTTTTGATGCACTGTGCTCTGATACTCTTGATGCACTATTCTGCATGCTTATTCCTTGTTAAATATTATTGCACGCATGCTGAATTTCATCAGGCACCATATTTCATCATGCATTTCAAATTCTTCATATTATATGTTAAATGCGTGTATGAATTACAAGATATAGGGGGAGATCTCCATGATTCAACTCTTCAAGAGTGTATTGCCTCAAAAGTAAATTCCTCACTATGCACATCTTCAGGGGGAGTTCTTCTATATCTTGCAATCAAATTCCTCAATATCAGTAGTTACACTTCATATGTTTATCCCTGTTGAAAACTTAACCTATATTGTCATCAATCACCAAAAAGGGGGAGATTGTAAGTGCATCTAGTGCCCCTTAGTGATTTTGGTGTATTGAAGACTTATAGGTTAAGGGACTAATGCGTTTGTGAGTGTACACAGGTCTATAAGTCTATGAGGAGTTTGATATTTATAGGAAAAGTCGACCCCTAAAAATGAACATCTTCGACTGAAGATTTTGGTATTTCCGAATACTTTCATGAAGACTTTGAAAGTGAAGAAATTGGTGTGTCCGTGAAGACTTGATATTCAGGCGAGGAATATTAAGCTTGAAGACTTTCATTTTCATAGTTTTGTTTTTATCTTTCTTGAGTCATAGGAAACACCGTACTATTAAAGGGGGTCGAGGAAATATTAAGGAAAAATTTCCATGTGATGCTCAACTCAAAATCCTACACCTACCAATCCCTTCGAGTGAAGCCATTGGAAATCTCTTACAGATCAGTCAATTTCTTCAGTGACAGAGACGAAGTTCTTCTGGTCTCTGAGGAATTTGTCCTGATTGAGGAGTTAGGAATTCGCTAGTGCGGATTTCCTACACAGTGAGGAACATGATAGCCATGAGGATTTTACTACTCAAAATTCCGACCGTTGCTGTGCTATGCGCCAGCTGTCCCAAAATATCTATCCACCTAACGGTCATACCATTGAAGGGCATGTATGTCTTATCATGTCGGGCTACTCCCTAGGCTATAAATAGCCGCCCCCTACAACCACTAGCTGGTTGGCTGCTCCAAGAGAAACTGACACTTGTCATTTGAGAGCAACCCATCCTCCGAGGACTTTGAGCGAAAATCATCAAGTGAGGAAAAACCAAAAACCCAAAACCCAAACACCTACAAACCCTAAGTGATTGAGCATCACTGAAGAGATTGATCCTGAGTGGATCCGACGCTTGTTACCTTTGAAGACTGTGCTTCTTCCAGACGGTTAGGCGTCATGGTCTAGAGCATCCAAGAGGAATTGTGGATCACCGAGTGACCAAGTTTGTGAAGGTTTGGAAGTCGCCTGAAGACTTACCACGAGTGATTGGACGAGGTCTGTGTGACCTTAGTTCAAGGAGAATATGGTGAGGACTGGGTGTCTTGGACTAAGTGTCCTTGACTGGGTGTCCGGGACTGTGTGTCCTCAAGTTTAAATACTCAGCCGCTCCAACCAGACGTACAACTGAGATAGCAGTTGGAACTGGTCTGCCAAATCATTGTCTTCATCGAGCTTACTGGTTCTATTTCCTCAACTCTTTCATTTCCTCATAACTGTGCTGTGTGTTTGTTCATATCTGTGTTTGAAGACTTTGACTGAAGACTTTCTCAATTTCCTCAGTTCAATTTCTTCAGTCTGTTTGTCTTCGTCCTGTGTTATCCTATGATTACGCTTCCTGTACTTTATGCCTGTCTTCATTTCATCATGATGACTATGCTTGTATTCTGTTATGTTTACTTTTGAGTACTTATTCCGTTGCTAGTAGTTCTTCGCTAAGGAATTTCCTCACCGGCAAATTCCTCAGTGAAGAATTTCGTAAAAATCGCCTATTCACCCCCCTCTAGTCGATATAACGCACTTTCACCGACACCAGGCGTCGTCGGACTCACCGTCCGATGACTCTGCGGCGCACTCCTCCCCCGAAGACAAGGAAGAAGATGAAGATGCTCCCCCTCCAGTTGGGGGAGATAAGAAAAGGAAGGCCGCCCCAACTGGGGGGCCGAAGGGTCCAAGAAGGGAAGGACTCTCCTTCCGGACGGTTCCACCGCCGCCGACGAAGGCGAAGACGAGTGGTTGCCCAGGGCCAAGCCCCTGGGGAGATCGCAAGTATTCGGATACCAGAGTAACTCATAGCATTCCCTTGTCGGACTGCTTTCCCTAACGCCGAACATGATTATGCAGGCCGCCACGAGCCAGTATCGATGTATCATCGGACGGCTCCCTGGGCTCGTCGGATATGGATAGCGATCCACTTCTGACCGCCACCTCCCCTTGCCCTGCGGACGAGGCAGAGGTATTGTCCCGAGAGGCACCGGGTCAAGGGGAGACAGTCCCGGAGGCGCCTCAAGGCGAACTTTCGGACTCCGGGAGCAGAGGGGACAAGGCCCCTGAAGGCCCCGAGTTTGGCCCTCAGCCGAACACCGCGCCGGATCCTCCAGTGGTTCCGGACTCGGGCAGGCGGCCTCCTTCCAAGAGGGGTAAGACGCCTGTGTCGGTGACCTCTGTCCATCCATAGGCGCCGGACAATCTACTGGAAACGCTTCGCAATGCTTCCATCAACGAGGAGCACCGTGCTATTATGAGTGCGGTGGTCCAGAAGGTTTAGTCCGCCAAGAGCGGTCTGACTAAAGCATGTGCCAGCCTTCTAACAGGCTTTGAGGTAAGTGTTTAAAATATAGGAAAATATTACCGCATAGACAGTAGCCCCTGATGCTCTGTTCGGTGTTCACAAAGAAAAGCCGAACAGAGGATCAAATAATACCGCAGGAGTCTAATATAAGTATGTCAATATGCGTATGCAGGCTTCGCTGCTGGCCTCAGCCGTACTGACTGCGGAGGTTGCCACACTGAAGCAGGACCTCGAGGGGTCCAAGAAAGAGCTCGGCCTCGCCAAGAGGCAGCTCGAGGAGAACAAGGGTAAGTAATACCCTGTCTATAGATATGTATATATAAAAGAAGATGCGATTGCTAAATGACAGGATCATTGTATATTTGCCAGGGGTCATGACCGAAGTGGCGACCCTAAAGCAAGCACTATCCAAGGCCGAAGATAAAGCGGCCATGGAGCGCACTGAGCGAGAAAAGCAAGAGGCTCGGGTGGGCGAGGTGCAGCAAGAGCTCTAGGCTCTCGTGACGAAGCACGAGGCATTGGAGCTTGACTCGAAGACGCGAGAGTCTGAGCTTGCCGCGGCCCTCGAGAGCGCAAAAAGTGCCAAGGCCGAAGCCCAAAAGGCCCTCCAGGAGATCGACGCAATGAAGAAGATAGTGGCGGGTAAGGCATTTTATATGCAGAGCAAGCATGTAAAAGTAAATTACCGATTACTTACCCGAATTCGGAGCTCTCCAGGAGCATTCACAAATTTGCCCCGCAGCATGTCGGATGCCGCACAGTTTTACCAGGCCGAGGAGGGAAGCTCAATGGAGAAGCTGTTCTGGTCTCAGTATACTGAGACCGAACACCCGATGCCTCTGAGCGACCAGCTAAAGCAGCTAGTCGAGCTACACAAGGCGGCCGAACATGCCATCAAGGGCCTTATAGTCCGGCTGTGGCCTGGCGATGCCCTTTTGAATAGCTACTTCGGCCTGGTGAGGCGGCTTGTGGATGCCTGCCCACGGCTGGAGGTCGTCAAGCGGTCCGTCTGCATCGAAGGTGCACGCCGGGCTTTCGCCCATGTGAAGGTGCAGTGGGCCAAGCTAGACGCTGTGAAGCTGATCAAGGAAGGGCTGCCGCAGGGCAAGGAGCATCGCACCCCCGAGATTTATTATGAGGGTGTCCTGAAGGGTGCCCGTCTTGTAGGGGACGAATGTTTAAAGGATGTAATATTTGAGTAAACTTGCTCGTGTGATCCTGTATGATGAAAACTTGTTTCATATGCGCTCTGCAACGCTTGTGTGAATTTAAAATATTACCTTTTGTTTGGCTGTTTATCCAATCTGAGAGATGGCTAGTCCTCGGCTTCTGCCCCCATGCCACGAGTGCTGGGGTGTTCGGGATAAACCTGAGCACTCTTGTTCCCATGTTTGGGTCCTTCGAGGGAGGTGCTCAGCACAACGGACAAGGCAACTGGACTAATAATGCTTTATCACTCTCACTTAGCCATAGAATTCTATAATTTGAAATTTCGGCAAAGCCCCTGGTATTCGGAAGGCTGAATTCGGGGCGCGATACACGCCTTTAAGCCGGACAGGGCCGGCCCCTCGCTCTAAGCGGCATAAGTCTTTAGGGACTCGAAAACCTCGCCGAACAGCGACCAGTCTCTTGCCTTATCATGACAGTCAGTTTTAGCTTTCTCTACTGAGGTGCTTTAGCCCAGCAGAACCGGGGGACAATCGCAGTAGTTCTCCTGGCGCTACCTTAGCCGATAGAGCGGAACATAAGGTACCAAAACATAGGAGCCGGGCAAACCCAACATTTGACCAAAGACATGATTCGGAGCTGATGCATATAATGCTATAAGTTTGGGGTGCCGCACTTGTGAAAGTGTTCGGACTTTTCACACCATATTGTGGGTACGTAAGCCCCTGGTGTATTGGCCGTACCAAAGTATACAGTTGCAAGGCGTCATTAATGAACACACACACACACACACACACACACACACACACACACACATATATATATATATATATATAACAAGAATGCAATAATAGTCGTAATATTATGCGTTGTTTATTCAAAAAGGTGCGTTAAAGCAGAATGACACAGATGGTACGATAAGCAAAGAGTAGGACTATTTCCCTTCCAAGGGCAAGCTGAGGAACAATATTAAATCAAATATTTCGCTCGTTATTGTAATCCACCTGGGAATTCCATGGTGTGACGTAGCTTTCTGCCTCCTTGGTTGCTGCATCATGTGTTCGGCAATAGTGCTGCCGGACAGGGTTTCCAGAGATTAAGGTCCTGAAAAAGAGAAAAAAACAAATGGGAAGCCCCTAGTGCGGTTTAAGCCGCGTCTTGGGGCGTGCCGTAGTTGTGTCCCCCTCCCCACATGTGCCCATGGTATTTTTAATGCGTAATGATGTACGCGTGGCACGAGTTTCGCCGTTTCTCTTAGACTGGGGTGGGGGCCGCATTGCTACGCGGGATCAGATCGCGCCAGTCGGTCTAGTTGCCGATTGCTCCGAGCACGCTTGAAGGTGTCCGGGTCTTGAAACGCCGAACTGGTGGATTGCCTTGAGAGGTTGCTTTGCGCTTCTGCTACAAGGGCCACGGTGTGCTCCTCCGTTCGGAGAGAGCGCTCTGTGTTTCCATTGACTGTAATAACCCCGCAAGGTCCTGGCATCTTGAGCTTGAGGTATGCATAATGCGGTATCGCATTGAATCTCGCAAATGCGGTTCGCCCGAGCAGTGCATGATAACCACTGCGGAACGGGACTATATCGAAGATTAACTCTTCGCTTTGGAAGTTATACGGGGATTCGAAAACCACTTCCAGTGTAATTGGGTCTGTGCAATGGGCCTCTATGCCTGGAATGACGCCTTTAAAGGTCGTTTTTGTGGGTTTGATCCTTGAGGGATCTATACCCATTTTGCGCACTGTGTCCTGATAAAGCAAGTTCAGGCAGCTGCCGCCATCCATAAGGACTCAAGTGAGGTGAAATCCGTCAATGATTGGGTCCAGAACCAGTGCGGCGAATCCGCCATGACGGATACTAGTGGGACGGTCCCTGCGATCGAAAGTGATCGGATAGGAGGACCATGGGTTGAACTTTGGGGCGACTGGCTCCAACACATATACGTCCCTGAGCGCATGCTTCCGCTCCCTCTTGGGGATCTGGGTTGCGTATATCATGTTCACCGTCCGCACTTGTGGGGGAAACCTCTTCTGTCCTCCGGTGTGTGGCTGCCGGGGCTCCTCCTCGTCATCGCTATGTGGCCCCTTGTCCTTATTTTCGGCAATTAACTTGCCGGCCTGCTTGAACACCCAACAATCCCTGTTGGTGTGATTGGCTGGCTTTTCTGGGGTGCCGTGTATTTGACACGAGCGATCAAGTATACGGTCCAAGCTGGACGGACCTGGCGTACTTTGTTTGAATGGCTTTTTCCGCTGACCGGGTTTAGAGCCTTTGAATCCGGCATTGACTGCCGTATCCTCGGTATTATTGCTGTTAATGCGGCGCTTATATTTGTTTGCGACGTGACCTGCTATTGCTGTCCTTGGTATCCGAAGTACCATGGTCCTTTGATATGTTATTACTATGAGCTAGCCAGCTGTCTTCTCCCGCACAAAAGCGGGTCATGAGTGCCGTGAGGGCTGCCATAGATTTCGGCTTTTCCTAACCAAGGTGCCGGGCTAGCCATTCGTCGCGGATGTTGTGTTTGAAAGCCGCTAGGGCCTCTGCATCCGGACAGTCGATGATTTGATTTTTCTTTGTTAGGAACCGAGTCCAGAATTGCCTGGCCGATTCTTCTGGCTGCTGAATTATGTGGCTCAAGTCATCGGCATCTGGTGGCCGCACATAAGTGCCCTAAAAGTTGTCGAGGAATGCGGCTTCCAGATCTTCCCAATAGCTGATGGACTCTGCTGGCAAGCTGTTAAGCCAATGCCGCGCTGGTCCCTTGAGCTTTAGTGGGAGGTATTTGATGACGTGTAAGTCATCACTGCGGGCCATGTGGATGTGGAGGAGGAAATCCTCGATCCATACTGCGGGATCTGTTGTGTCATCGTATGATTCAATATTTATAGGTTTGAAACCTTCTGGGATTTGATGATCCATTACTTCGTCTGTGAAGCATAAGGGGTGTGCGACGCCTCTGTATTGGGCTATATCGCGACGCAGCTCGAATGGGTCTTGCCCGCTGTGTTCGGCCTGGCCAGATTTACTTTTATTGTATCCGGCGTGACGTTTATCATCTCGCATAGTGGCGCGGCCTCGTGATCCATAGATCTATCGTGCATGCTTTGCTTTGTCCTCTAATATGTCTCGCGGGTCTGGTGTATCTCCCCATGCCTTTTTATTTGAATGGCGTCGGGGTGCAGGTGAGTTTTTGGCTGGAATGCCTCTCTATCGCGGCCACAAGGTGGCCGATCAGCCGCGTCATACGCTTCTTTCTCCAGTCGGGGTAGCAACCTGCATTTTGGGTAACTCTTGGAGGGGCGCTCGAGTTTGTATTCCTCGGCCGCGAGGACTTCAGTCCATCTGTCAGCTAGCAGATCTTGATCGGCTTGAAGCTGCTGCTGCTTTTTTAAGGCTATTTGCCGTGGCTATAAGCCGGCGTTTGAAGCGCTCTTGTTTGACGGGATCCTCTGGCACGGCGAATTCGTCATCGCCGAGGCTTGCCTCGTCTTCGGAGGGGGGGCATGTAATTATCATCCTCCGCCTCTCCATCTGCCGTTCTCTCAGGAGGGCTGGCTCTTCCATCCTCCTGCTCTAAATCTTGCTGGAGGGGATTGTTGTTGTCTTCGGCACTATCCGGAGTGTTATTATCTCCTGTGCTGGTAACACCACTATTGCTTTGGCGGGACTTAGAGCGGCGCCGTTGACATCGGCGCTTGGGTTGCTTCTTGGAGGGGTCATCCTCCGCTATCTCGTCGCCATTGCCTTCTTTGGGTGTATCCACCATGTATATATCGTATGATGAGGTGGCTGTCTAGTGCCCTGTGGGCAGTGGTTCCTCTTTGTCTCCCGCATCGTCGTCCATACCGTCGATGTCTTCGGAGTCGAAGTCGAGCATGTCTGTTAAGTCATCGATAGTGGCTACTAAGTGGGTGGTGGGTGGTCCACGAATTTCTTCATCGTCTGCATCCTAGTCCTGCCGGACATAGTTCGGCCAGGATCCTCCTGACAAGGAGAGAGACCTTAATGAGTTCAGTATGTCGCCAAAGGGCGAGTGCTGAAAAATATCCGCGGAGGTAAACTCCATGATCGGCACCCAATCGGATTCGATAGGAACGGCTGCAGGCGGCTCGGAGTCCGTGGCCGGAGAAGGATCTGACAGTTTAACAACACGGCTCTCGTGCAAGGTAAGGTCGATGTTTGGCTCGATCGCCGCTGAGGGTAAGGCCTCCGTGGCGGGGTCCATCTGTTGGGGAACGTAGCAAAAATTCAAAATTTTCCTACGTATCACCAAGATCTATCTATGGAGAAACCAACAACGAGGGGAAGGAGAGTGCATCTACATACCCTTGTAGATCGCTAAGCAGAAGCGTTCAAGTGAACGGGGTTGATGGAGTCATACTCGCCGTGATCCAAATCACCGATGACCAAGTGCCGAACGGACGGCACCTCCGCGTTCAACACACGTACAGCCCGGTGACGTCTCCCATGCCTTGATCCAGCAAGGAGAGAGGGAGAGGTTGAAGAAGACTCGATCCAGCAGCAGCACGATGGCGTGGTGGTGGTGGAGGAGCGTGGCAATCCTGCAGGGCTTCGCCAAGCACCACGGGAGAGGAGAAGAACTTGGGAGAGGAGGAGGGCTGCGCCAGAACCTTGGTGCGGCTGCCCTCCCACCCCCCACATATATATAGGGCCAAGGGAGAGGGGGCGCAGCCTTGGCCCTTCCTCCAAGGAAGGGTGCGGCCAGGGAGGAGTCCATCCTCCCCAAGGCACCTAGGAGGTGCCTTCCCCCTTTAGGACTCTTCCTTTCCCTTATCTCTTGGCGCATGGGCCTCTTGGGGCTGGTGCCCTTGGCCCATATAGGCCAAGGCGCACACCCCTACAGCCCATGTGCCCCCCCCCCGGGGCAGGTGGACCCCCTTGGTGGACCCCCGGACCCCTTTCGGCACTCCCAGTACAATACCGATAATGCGCGAAACTTTTCCGGCGACCAAAACAAGACTTCCCATATATAAATCTTTACCTCCGGACCATTCCGGAACTCCTCGTGAGTCTGGGATCTCATCCGGGACTCCGAACAACATTCGGGTTACTGCATATACATATCCCTACAACCCTAGCGTCACCGAACCTTAAGTGCGTAGACCCTACGGGTTCGGGAACCATGCAGACATGACCGAGATAACTCTCTGGTCAATAACCAACAGCGGGATCTGGATACCCATGTTGGCTCCCACATGTTCCACGATGATCTCATTGGATGAACCACGATGTCAAGGACTTAATCAATCCCGTATGCAATTCCCTTTGTCCATCGGTACGATACTTGCTCGAGATTCGATCATCGGTATCCCGATACCTTGTTCAATCTCGTTACCGGCAAGTGTCTTTACTCGTTCCGTAACACATCATCCCGTGATCAACTCCTTGATCACATTGTGCACATTATGATGATGTCCTACCGAGTGGGCCCAGAGATACCTCTCCGTCACACGGAGTGACAAATCCCAGTCTCGATTCGTGCCAACCCAACAGACACTTTCGGAGATACCCGTAGTGTACCTTTATAGCCACCCAGTTACGTTGTGACGTTTGGCACACCCAAAGCATTCCTACGGTATCCGGGAGTTGCACAATCTCATGGTCTAAGGAAATGATACTTGACATTAGAAAAGCTTTAGCATACGAACTACACGATCTTTGTGCTAGGCTTAGGATTGGGTCTTGTCCATCACATGATTCTCCTAATGATGTGATCCCGTTATGAATGACATCCAATGTCCATGGTCAGGAAACCGTAACCATCTATTGATCAACGAGCTAGTCAACTAGAGGCTTACTAGGGACATGGTGTTGTTTATGTATCCACACATGTATCTGAGTTTCCTATCAATACAATTATAGCATGGATAATAAACGATTATCATGAACAAGGAAATATAATAATAACTTATTTATTATTGCCTCTAGGGCATATTTCCAACAGTCTCCCACTTGCACTAGAGTCAATAATCTAGTTCACATCGCTATGTGACTAACACTCAAGGTCACATCCCCATGTGACTAACACCCAAAGAGTTTACTAGTCAATAATCTAGTTCACATTACCATGTGATTAACACTCGATGAGTTCTGGGTTTGATCATGTTATGCTTGTGAGAGATGTTATAGTCAACGGGTCTGAATCTTTCAGATCCTGTATGTACTTCGCAAATTTCTATGTCATCTTGTAGATGCAACTACTACGCTACATTTGGAGCTATTCCAAATAACTGTTCTACTATACAAATCCAGTTTACTACTCAGAATAATCTGGATTAGTGTCAAAGTTTGCATCGGCGTAACCCTTTATGACGAACTCTTTTACCACCTCCATAATCGAGAAAATTCCTTAGTCCACTAGTTACTAAGGATAACTTTGACCGTTCTCCTGTGATCCATTCTTGGATCACTCTTGTACCCCTTGACTGACTCATGGCAAGGCACATTTCAGGTGCGGTACACAGCATAGCATACTATAGAGCCTATGTCTTAAGTATAGGGGATGACCTTCGTCCTTTCTCTCTCTTCTGCTGTGGTCGAGCTTTAAGTCTTAACTTCATACCTTACAAATCAGGCAAGAACTTCTTCTTTGACTGATCCATCTTGAACACCTTCAAGATCATGTCAAGGTATGTGCTCATTTGAAAGTACCATTAAGCGTTTTGATCTATCCTTATAGATCTTGATGCTCAATGTTCAAGTAGCTTAATCCAGGCTTTCCATTGAAAAACACTTTCCAAATAACCCTATATGCTTTCCAGAAATTCTACGTCATTTCTGATCAACAATATGTCAACAACATATATTCATCAGAAATTCTATAGTGCTCCCACTCACTTCTTTGGAAATACAAGTTTCTCATAAACTTTGTATACACCCAAAATCTTTGATCATCTCATCAAAGCATACATTCCAACTCCGAGATGCTTACTCCAGTCCTTAGAAGGATTGCTGGAGCTTTGCATACTTATTAGCATCTTTCAGGATTGACAAAAACTTTCTGGTTGTATCACATACAACCTTTCCTCAAGAAAATCGTCGAGGAAACAATGTTTTGACATCCTATCTGCAAGATTTCATAAATAATGCAGTAATCACTAATAGAATTCCAACAGACTCTTAGCATCGCTAAGAGTGAGAAAGTCTCATCGTAGTCAACTCCTTGAACTTGTCGGAAAACATCTTAACGACAAGTCGAGCTTTTCTTAATGGTGATACTTACCACCATTGTCCGTCTTTCTTTTAAAATCCATACGTACCCAACAGCCTTATGACCATCAAGCAGTTCTTCCAAAGTCTACACTTTGTTTTCATACATGGATCCTCTCTCGGATTTTATGGCCTCGAGCCAATTTTCGGAATCCGGGCCCACCATCGCTTCTTCATAGCTCGTAGGTTCATTGTTGTCTAGCAACATGACTTCCAAGACAGGATTACGTATCACTCTGAAGTAGTAAGCATCCTTGTCATCCCACGAGGTTTGGTAGTGACTTGATCTGAAGTTTCATGATCACTATCATAAGCTTCCACTTCAATTGGTGTAGGTGCCACAGGAACAACTCCCTGTGCCCTGCCACACACTAGTTGAAGAGACGGTTCAATAACCTCATCAAGTCTCCACCATCCTCCCACTCAATTCTCGAGACAAACCTTTTCCTCGAGAAAGAACCCGATTCAAGAAACAATCTCTATTGCTTTCGGATATGAATTAGGAGGTATACCCAACTGTTTTGGGTGTCCTATGAAGATGCATTTCATCCACTTTGGGTACGAGCTCATCAACCTGAAACTTTTTCACATAAGCGTCGCATTCCCAAACCTTTTAAGAAATGACAGCTTAGGTTTCTCCAAACCATAGTTCATACGGTGTCATCTCATCGGAATTACGTGGTGCCCTTTTAAAGTGAATGTGGTTATCTCTAATGCCTAACCCATAAACTATTGTGGTAATTCCATAAGAGACATCATGGTATGCATCATATCCAATAGGGTGCAGTTATGATGTACGGACACACCATCACACTATGGTGTTCCAGGCTGTATTAGTTGTGAAACGATTTCCACAATGTCTTAATTCTGTGCCAAACTCGTAATTCAGATATTCATCTCTATGATCATATCATAGATATTTTATCCTCTTGTCACGACGATCTTTCAACTTCACCCTGAAATTACTTGAACCTTTCAATAATTCAGACTCGTGATTCATCAAGTAATTATACTCAACATCTACTCAAATCATCTGTGAAGTAAGAACATAACGATATCCACTACACACCTCAGCACTCATTGGACTGCACACATCAAAATGTATTACTTCCAACAAGTTGCTTTCTAGTTCCATTTTACTGAAAACGAGGCTTTCAGTCATCTTGCCCATGTGGTATGATTTGCATGTCTCAAGTGATTCAAAATCAAGTGAGTCCAAACGGTCCATTTGCATGGAGTTTCTTCATGCATATACACCAACAGACATGGTTCGCATGTCTCAAACTTTTCAAAACCGAGTGAGCCCAAAGATCCATCAATATGGAGCTTCTTCATGCGTTTTATACCGATATGACTTACATGGCAGTGCCACAAGTAGGTGGTACTATCATTACTATCTTATATCTTTTGGCATGAACATGTGTATCACTACGATCGAGATTCAATAAACCATTCGTTTTAGGTGCAAGACCATTGAAGGTATTATTCAAATAAACAGAGTAACTGTTATTCTCCTTAAATGAATAACCGTATTGCGACAGACATAATCCAATCATGTCTATGCTTAACGCAAAAATCAATCTCGATGGTAGAGGGAGCGTGCGATGCTTGATCATATCAACATTGGAAACACTTCCAACACATATCGTCAGCTCACCTTTAGCTAGTCTCCGTTTATTCCGTAGCTTTTATTTCGAGTTACTAACACTTAGCAACCGAACCGGTATCTAATACCCTAGTGCTACTAGGAGTACTAGTAAAGTACACGTCAACACAATGTATATCCAATATACTTCTATCGACCTTGCCAGCCTTCTCATCTACCAAGTATCTAGGGTAATTCTGCTCCAGTGGCTGTTCCCCTTATTACAGAAGCACTTAGTCTCGGGTTTGGGTTCAACCTTGGGTTTCTTCACTAGAACAGCAGCTGATTTGCCATTTCATGAAGTATCCCTTCTTGCCCTTGCCCTTCTTGAAATTAGTGGTTTCACCAACCATCAACAATTGATGCTCCTTCTTGATTTCTACTTTTGTGGTGTCAAACATCGCGAATATCTCAAGGATCATCATATGTGTCCCTGATATATTATAGTTCATCACGAAGCTCTAGCAGCTTGGTGGTAATGACTTCGGAGAACTATCACTATTTCATCTGGAAGATCAACTCCCACTTGATTCAAGCGATTGTTGTGTTTAGACAATCTGAGCACAAGCTCAACAATTGAGCTTTTCTCCCTTAGTTTGCAGGTCAAGAAAATCATCGGAGGTCTTATACCTCTTGACGTGGGCACGAGCCTGAAATTCCAATTTCAGCCCTCGAAACATCTCATATGTTTCGTGATGTTTCAAAACGTCTTCGGTACCTCAAATCTAAATCGTTTAACTAAACTATCACGTAGTTATCAAAATGTGTATGTCAGATGTTCGCAACATCCACAGACAACGTTCGAGGTTCAGCACACTGAGCGGTGCATTAAGGACACAAGCTTTCTATGAAGCAATGAGGACAATCCTCAGTTTACGGACCTAGTCCGCATAATTGCTACTATCAACTTTCAACTAATTTTTCTCTAGGAACATATCTAAATAGTAGAACTAAAGCGCGAGCTACGACATAATTTGTGAAGACCTTTTGACTATGTTCAGGATAATTAAGTTCATCTTATGAACTCCCTCTCAGATAGACATCCCTCTAGTCATCTAAGTTATTACATGATCCGAGTCAACTAGGCCGTGTCCGATCATCACGTGAGACGGACTAGTCAACATCGGTGAACATCTTCATGTTGATCGTATCTACCATACGACTCATGCTCGACCTTTTGGTCTCTTGTGTTCCGAGGCCATGTCTGTACATGCTAGGCTCGTCAAGTCAACCTAAGTGTTTTGCATGTGTTCCGAGGCCATGTCTGTACATGCTAGGCTCGTCAACACCCGTTGTATTCAAACGTAAGAATCTATCACACCCGATCATCACGTGGTGCTTCGAAACGACGAACTTTCGCAACGGTGCACAGTTAGGGGGAACACCTTCTTGAAATTTTAATGAGGGATCATCTTATTGACTATCGTCGTTCTAAGCAAATAAGATGTATAAACATGATAAACATCACATGCAATCAAAAAGTGACATGATATGGCCAATATCATATTGCTTCTTTTGATCTCCATCTTCGGGGCTCCATGATCATCATCGTCACCGGCATGACACCATGATCTCCATCATCGTGTCTTCATGAAGTTGTCTCGCCAACTATTACTTCTACTACTATAGCTAACGATTAGCAATAAAGTAAAGTAATTACATGACGTTTATGTTGACACGCAGTGTTGGGGAACGCAGTAATTTCAAAAAATTTCCTACGCACACGCAAGATCATGGTGATGCACAGCAACGAGAGGGGAGAGTGTTGTCTACGTACCAACGCAGACCGACTGCGGAAGCGATCACACAACGTAGAGGAAGTAGTCGTACATCTTCTTCTCGATCCAACCGATCCAAGTACCGTTACTCCGGCACCTCCGAGTTCTTAGCACACGTTCAGCTCGATGACGTTCCTCGGGCTCCGATCCAGCAAAGCGTCGAGGAAGAGTTCCGTCAGCACGACGGCGTGGTGACGATCTTGATGTACTACCGACGCAGGGCTTCGCCTAAGCACTGTAACGGTATGATCGAGGTGGAATTTGGTGGCAGGGGGCACCGCACACAGTTAAGGAGCGATTAACTTGTGTGTCTTGGGGTGCCCCCTGCCCCCGTATATAAAGGCCAGGGGCAGGGGGTTCGGCCGGCCAGGTGGGAGGCGCAGGGAGGAGTCCTACTCCCATCGGGAGTAGGACTCCTTCCCCCCAATCCTATTCCAACTAGGATTCTTGGGGAAGAAGGAGAAAGAGGGGGCCGGCCCACCTCTCCTAGTCCTATTAGGACTTGGGAAAGGTGGGGGGCGCCGGCCAGGTGTGGGCTGCCTCTTCTCTCTTTTCCACTAAGGCCCAATAGGCCCATTTACCTCCCGGGGGGTTCCGGTAACCCTCCCGGTAATCCGGAAAAATCCCGATTTCACCCGGAACGCTTCCGGTGCCCAAACATAGGCTTCCAATATATCAATCTTTACGTCTCGACCATTTCGAGACTCCTCGTCATGTCCGTGATCTCATCCGGGACTCCGAACAACCTTCGGTACATCAAAATGCATAAACTCATAATAACTGTCATCGTAACGTTAAGCGTGCGGACCCTACGGTTCGAGAACAATGTAGACATGACCGAGACATGTCTCCGGTCAATAACCAATAGCGGGACCTGGATGCCCATATTGGCTCCTACATATTCTACGAAGATCTTTATCGGTCAGACCGCATAACAACATACGTTGTTCCTTTTGTCATCGGTATGTTACTTGCCCGAGATTCGATCGTCGGTATCCAATACCTAGTTCAATCTCGTTACAGGCAAGTCTCTTTACTCGTTCCGTAATACATCATCTCATAACTAACATCTTAGTTATTATGCTTGCAAGGCTTATGTGATGTGTATTACCGAGAGGGCCCAGAGATACCTCTCTGACAATCAGAGTGACAAAACCTAATCTCGAAATACGCCAACCCAACATCTACCATTGGAGACACCTGTAGTACTCCTTTATAATCACCCAGTTACGTTGTGACGTTTGGTAGTACCCAAAGTGTTCCTCCGGTAAACGGGAGTTGCATAATCTCATAGTTATAGGAACATGTATAAGTCATGAAGAAAGCAATAGCAACATACTAAACGATCGGGTGCTAAGCTAATGGAATGGGTCATGTCAATCAGATCATTCAACTAATGATGTGACCTCGTTAATCAAATAACAACTCTTTGTTCATGGTTAGGAAACATAACCATCTTTGATTAACGAGCTAGTCTAGTAGAGGCATACTAGTGACACTCTGTTGGTCTATGTATTCACACATGTATTATGTTTCCGGTTAATACAATTCTAGCATGAATAATAAACATTTATCATGATATAAGGAAATAAATAATAACTTTATTATTGCCTCTAGGGCATATTTCCTTCAGTCTCCCACTTGCACTAGAGTCAATAATCTAGATTACACAGTAATGATTCTAACACCCATGGAGTCTTGGTGCTGATCATGTTTTGCTCGTGGAAGAGGCTTAGTCAACGGGTCTGCAACATTCAGATCCGTATGTATCTTGCAAATCTCTATGTCTCCCACCTGGACTAAATCCCGGATGGAGTTGAAGCGTCTCTTGATGTGTTTGGTTCTTTTGTGAAATCTGGATTCCTTTGCCAAGGCAATTGCACCAGTATTGTCACAGAAGATCTTCATTGGACCCGATGCACTAGGTATGACACCTAGATCGGATATGAACTCCTTCATCCAGACTCCTTCATTCGCTGCTTCCGAAGCAGCTATGTACTCCGCTTCACATGTAGATCCCGCTACGACGCTTTGTTTAGAACTGCACCAACTGACAGCTCCACCGTTTAAAGTAAACACGTATCCGGTTTGCGATTTAGAATCGTCCGGATCAGTGTCAAAGCTTGCATCAACGTAACCTCTTACGGTGAGCTCTTTGTCACCTCCATATACGAGAAACATATCCTTAGTCCTTTTCAGGTATTTCAGGATGTTCTTGACCGCTGTCCAGTGATCCACTCCTGGATTACTTTGGTACCTCCCTGCTAAACTTATGGCAAGGCACACATCAGGTCTGGTACACAGCATTGCATACATGATAGAGCCTATGGCTGAAGCATAGGGAACATCTTTCATTTTCTCTCTATCTTCTACAGTGGTCGGGCATTGAGTCTGACTCAACTTCACACCTTGTAATACAGGCAAGAACCCTTTCTTTGCTTGATCCATTTTGAACTTCTTCAAAATCTTGTCAAGGTATGTGCTTTGTGAAAGTCCAATTAAGCGTTTTGATCTATCTCTATAGATTTTTATGCCTAATATGTAAGCAGCTTCCCCGAGGTCTTTCATCGAAAAACTTTTATTCAAGTATCCCTTTATGCTATCCAGAAATTCTATATCATTTCCAATGAGTAATATGTCATCCACATATAATATCAGAAATGCTACAGAGCTCCCACTCACTTTCTTGTAAATACAGGCTTCTCCAAAAGTCTGTATAAACCCAAATGCTTTGATCACACTATCAAAGCGTTTATTCCAACTCCGAGATGCTTGCACCAGTCCATAAATGGATCGCTGGAGTTTGCACACTTTGTTAGCTCTTTTTGGATCGACAAACCCTTCGGGTTGCATCATATACAACTCTTCTTCCAGAAATCCATTCAGGAATGCGGTTTTTACATCCATTTGCCAAATTTCATAATCATAAAATGCGGCAATTGCTAACATGATTCTGACGGACTTAAGCATCGCTACGGGTGAGAAAGTCTCATCGTAGTCAACTCCTTGAACTTGTCGAAAACCTTTTGCGACAAGTCGAGCTTTGTAGACAGTAACATTACCATCAGCGTCAGTCTTTTTCTTAAAGATCCATTTATTCTCAATTGCTTGCCGATCATCGGGTAAGTCAACCAAAGTCCATACTTTGTTCTCATACATGGATCCCATCTCAGATTTCATGGCTTCAAGCCACTTTGCGGAATCTGGGCTCACCATCGCTTCTTCATAGTTCGTAGGTTCATCATGATCTAGTAGCATGACTTCCAGAACAGGATTACCGTACCACTCTGGTGCGGATCTTACTCTGGTTGATCTACGAGGTACAGTAGTATCTTGATCTAAAGTTTCATGATCATCATCATTAACTTCCTCTCTTATTGGTGTAGGTCTCACAGAAACAGTTTTCTGTGATGTACTATTTCCCAATAATGGAGTAGGTACAGTTACCTCGTCAAGTTCTACTTTCCTCCCACTCACTTCTTTCGAGAGAAACTCCTTCTCAAGAAAGTTTCCGAATTTAGCAACAAAAGTCTTGCCTTCGGATCTGTGATAGAAGGTGTATCCAATAGTTTCCTTTGGATATCCTATGAAGACACACTTCTCCGATTTGGGTTCGAGCTTATCAGGTTGAAGCTTTTTCACATAAGCATCGCAGCCCCAAACTTTAAGAAACGACAACTTTGGTTTCTTGCCAAACCATAGTTCATAAGGCGTCGTCTCAACGGATTTAGATGGTGCCCTATTTAACGTGAATGCGGCCGTCTCTAAAGCATAACCCCAAAATGATAGCGGTAAATCAGTAAGAGACATCATAGATCGCACCATATCTAGTAAAGTACGATTACGACGTTCGGACACACCATTACGTTGTGGTGTTCCGGGTGGCGTGAGTTGCGAAACTATTCCACAATTTTTCAAATGTACACCAAACTCGTAACTCAAATATTCTCCTCCACGATCAGATCGTAGAAACTTTATTTTCTTGTTACGATGATTTTCAACTTCACTCTGAAATTCCTTGAACTTTTCAAATGTTTCAGACTTATGTTTCATTAAGTAGATATACCCATATCTGCTTAAATCATCTGTGAAGGTGAGAAAATAACGATATCCGCCACGAGCCTCAATATTCATCGGACCACATACATCAGTATGTATGATTTCTAATAAATCTGTTGCTCTCTCCATAGTACCGGAGAACGGTGTTTTAGTCATCTTGCCCATGAGGCACGGTTCGCAAGTACCAAGTGATTCATAATCAAGTGGTTCCAAAAGCCCATCAGTATGGAGTTTCTTCATGCGCTTTACACCGATATGACCTAAACGGCAGTGCCACAAATAAGTTGCACTATCATTATCAACTCTGCATCTTTTGGCTTCAACATTATGAATATGTGTATTACTACTATCGAGATTCAATAAGAATAGACCACTTTTCAAGGGTGCATGACCATAAAAGATATTACTCATATAAATAGAACAACCATTATTCTCTGATTTAAATGAATAACCGTCTCGCATCAAACAAGATCCAGATATAATGTTCATGCTCAACGCTGGCACCAAATAACAATTATTTAGGTCTAATAACCCGAAGGTAGATGTAGAGGTAGCGTGCCGACCGCGATCACATCGACTTTGGAACCGTTTCCCACGCGCATCGTCACCTCGTCCTTTGCTAGTGTCCGCTTATTCTGTAGTCCCTGTTTCGAGTTGCAAATATTAGCAACAGAACCAGTATCAAATACCCAGGTGCTACTGCGAGCATTAGTAAGGTACACATCAATAACATGTATATCACATATACCTTTGTTCACCTTGCCATCCTTCTTATCCGCCAAATACTTGGGGCAGTTCCGCTTCCAGTGACCAGTCTGCTTGCAGTAGAAGCACTCAGTTTCAGGCTTAGGTCCAGACTTGGGTTTCTTCTCTTGAGCAGCAACTTGCTTGCCGTTCTTCTTGAAGTTCCCTTTCTTCTTCCCTTTGCCCTTTTTCTTGAAACTAGTGGTTTTGTTAACCATCAACACTTGATGCTCCTTCTTGATTTCTACCTCCACAGCTTTCAGCATAGCGAAGAGCTCGGGAATAGTCTTGTTCATCCCTTGCATATTATAGTTCATCACAAAGCTCTTGTAGCTTGGTGGCAGTGATTGGAGAATTCTGTCAATGACGCAATCATCCGGAAGTGTAACTCCCAATTGAATCAAGTGATTATTATACCCAGACATTTTGAGTATATGCTCACTGACAGAACTGTTCTCCTCCATCTTGCAGCTATAGAACTTATTGGAGACTTCATATCTCTCAATCCGGGCATTTGCTTGAAATATTAACTTCAACTCCTGGAACATCTCATATGCTCCATGACGTTCAAAACGTCGTTGAAGTCCCGGTTCTAAGCCGTAAAGCATGGCACACTGAACTATTGAGTAGTCATCAGCTTTGCTCTGCCAGACGTTCATAACTTCTGGTGTTGCTCTTGCAGCAGGCCTGGCACTCAGCGGTGCTTCCAGGATGTAATTCTTCTGTGCAGCAATGAGGATAATCCTCAGGTTACGGACCCAGTCCGTGTAATTGCTACCATCATCTTTCAACTTTGCTTTCTCAAGGAACGCATTAAAATTCAACGGAACAACAGCACGAGCCATCTATCTACAATCAACATAAACAAGCAAGATACTATCAGGTACTAAGTTCATGATAATTTTTAAGTTCAGTTAATTTACTTAAGAACTCCCACTTAGATAGACATCCCTCTAATCTTCTAAGTGATCACGTGATCCAAATCAACTAAACCATAACCGATCATCACGTGAGATGGAGTAGTTTTCAATGGTGAACATCAATATGTTGATCATATCTACTATATGATTCACGCTCGACCTTTCGGTCTTCGTGTTCCGAGGCCATATCTGTATATGCTTGGCTCGTCAAGTATAACCTGAGTATTCCGCGTGTGCAACTGTTTTGCACCCATTGTATTTGAACGTAGAGCCTATCACACCCGATCATCACGTGGTGTCTCAGCACGAAGAACTTTTGCAACGGTGCATACTCAGGGAGAACACTTCTTGATAATTTAGTGAGAGATCATCTTATAATGCTACCGTCAATCAAAGCAAGATAAGATGCATAAAAGGATAAACATCACATGCAATCAATATAAGTGATATGATATGGCCATCATCATCTTGTGCTTTGTGATCTCCATCTCCGAAGCATCGTCATGATCACCATCGTCACCGGCGCGCCACCTTGATCTCCATCGTAGCAACGTTGTCGTCTCGCCAATCTTATGCTTCCATGACTATTACTACCGTTTAGTAATCTAGTAAAGCATTACATCGCGATTGCATTGCATACAATAAAGCGACAACCATATGGCTCCTGCCAGTTGCCGATAACTCGGTTACAAAACATGATCATCTCATACAATAAAATCAGCATCATGCCTTGACCATATCACATCACAACATGCCCTGCAAAAACAAGTTAGACGTCCTCTACTTTTTTGTTGCAAGTTTTACGTGGCTGCTACGGGCTTAAGTAAGAACTCATCTCACCTACGCATCAAAACCACAACGATAGTTCGTCAAATAGACTCCGTTTTAACCTTCTCAAGGACCGGGCGTAGTCACACTTGGTTCAACTAAAGTTGGAGAGACAGTCTTCCGCTAGCCATCTGTGTGCAAAGCACGTCGAGGGAACCGGTCTCGCGTAAGAGTACGCGTAAGGTTGGTCCGGATCGTCTCGTCCAACAATGCCGCCGAACCAAAGTATGACATGCTGGTAGGCAGTATGACTTGTATCGCCCACAACTCACTTGTGTTCTACTCGTGCATATAACATCAAACCATAAAAACCTAGGCTCTGATACCACTGTTGGGGAACGCAGTAATTTCAAAAAATTTCCTACGCACACGCAAGATCATGGTGATGCACAGCAACGAGAGGGGAGAGTGTTGTCTACGTACCAACGCAGACCGACTGCGGAAGCGATCACACAACGTAGAGGAAGTAGTCGTACGTCTTCTTCTCGATCCAACCGATCCAAGTACCGTTACTCCGGCACCTCCGAGTTCTTAGCACACGTTCAGCTCGATGACGTTCCTCGGGCTCCGATCCAGCAAAGCGTCGAGGAAGAGTTCCGTCAGCACGACGGCGTGGTGACGATCTTGATGTACTACCGACGCAGGGCTTCGCCTAAGCACTGTAACGGTATGATCGAGGTGGAATTTGGTGGCAGGGGGCACCGCACACGGTTAAGGAGCGATTAACTTGTGTGTCTTGGGGTGCCCCCTGCCCCCGTATATAAAGGCCAGGGGCAGGGGGTTCGGCCGGCCAGGTGGGAGGCGCAGGGAGGAGTCCTACTCCCACCGGGAGTAGGACTCCTTCCCCCCAATCCTATTCCAACTAGGATTCTTGGGGAAGAAGGAGAAAGAGGGGGCCGGCCCACCTCTCCTAGTCCTATTAGGACTTGGGAAAGGTGGGGGGCGCCGGCCAGGTGTGGGCTGCCTCTTCTCTCTTTTCCACTAAGGCCCAATAGGCCCATTTACCTCCCGGGGGGTTCCGGTAACCCTCCCGGTAATCCGGAAAAATCCCGATTTCACCCGGAACGCTTCCGGTGCCCAAACATAGGCTTCCAATATATCAATCTTTACGTCTCGACCATTTCGAGACTCCTCGTCATGTCCATGATCTCATCCGGGACTCCGAACAACCTTCGGTACATCAAAATGCATAAACTCATAATAACTGTCATCGTAACGTTAAGCGTGCGGACCCTACGGTTCGAGAACAATGTAGACATGACCGAGACATGTCTCCGGTCAATAACCAATAGCGGGACCTGGATGCCCATATTGGCTCCTACATATTCTACGAAGATCTTTATCGGTCAGACCGCATAACAACATACGTTGTTCCTTTTGTCATCGGTATGTTACTTGCCCGAGATTCGATCGTCGGTATCCAATACCTAGTTCAATCTCGTTACAGGCAAGTCTCTTTACTCGTTCCGTAATACATCATCTCATAACTAACATCTTAGTTATTATGCTTGCAAGGCTTATGTGATGTGTATTACCGAGAGGGCCCAGAGATACCTCTCTGACAATCAGAGTGACAAAACCTAATCTCGAAATACGCCAACCCAACATCTACCATTGGAGACACCTGTAGTACTCCTTTATAATCACCCAGTTACGTTGTGACGTTTGGTAGTACCCAAAGTGTTCCTCCGGTAAACGGGAGTTGCATAATCTCATAGTTATAGGAACATGTATAAGTCATGAAGAAAGCAATAGCAACATACTAAACGATCGGGTGCTAAGCTAATGGAATGGGTCATGTCAATCAGATCATTCAACTAATGATGTGACCTCGTTAATCAAATAACAACTCTTTGTTCATGGTTAGGAAACATAACCATCTTTGATTAACGAGCTAGTCTAGTAGAGGCATACTAGTGACACTCTGTTGGTCTATGTATTCACACATGTATTATGTTTCCGGTTAATACAATTCTAGCATGAATAATAAACATTTATCATGATATAAGGAAATAAATAATAACTTTATTATTGCCTCTAGGGCATATTTCCTTCACGCAGGTCATACATAAATTAAGACAACTCCTATGACTCCTGCCGGTTGTCATACTCATCGACATGCAAGTCGTGACTCCCATTACAAGAACATGATCATCTCATACATCACATATATCATTCATCACATCCTTTGGCCATATCACATCACATAGCATACCCTGCAAAAACAAGTTAGATGTCCTCTAATTGTTGTTTGCATGTTTTACGTGGCTGCTATGGGTTTCTAGCAAGAACGTTTCTTACCTATGCAAAGACCACAACGTGATATGCCAATTGCTATTTACCCTTCATAAGGACCCTTTTCATCGAATCCGATCCGACTAAAGTGGGAGAGACAGACACCCGCCAGCCACCTTATGCAACTAGTGCATGTTAGTCGGTGGAACCGGTCTCACGTAAGCGTACGTGTAAGGTTGGTCCGGGCTGCTTCATCCCACAATGCCGCCGAATCAAGATTGGACTAGTAACGGTAAGCATATTGAACAAAATCAACGCCCACAACTACTTTGTGTTCTATTCGTGCATATAATCTACGCAGTAGACCTAGCTCATGATGCCACTGCTGGGGAACGTAGCAGAAATTCAAAATTTTCCTACGTATCACCAAGATCTATCTATGGAGAAACCAGCAACGAGGGGAAGGAGAGTGCATCTACATACCCTTGTAGATCGCTAAGCGGAAGCGTTCAAGTGAACGGGGTTGATGGAGTCGTACTCGCCGTGATCCAAATCACCGATGACCAAGTGCCGAACGGACGGCACCTCCGCGTTCAACACACGTACAGCCCAGTGACGTCTCCCATGCCTTGATCCAGCAAGAAGAGAGGGAGAGGTTGAGGAAGACTCCATCCAGCAGCAGCACGACGGCGTGTGGTGGTGGTGGAGGAGCGTGGCAATCCTGCAGGGCTTCGCCAAGCACCACGGGAGAGGAGAAGAACTTGGGAGAGGAGGAGGGCTGCGCCAGAACCTTGGTGCGGCTGCCCTCCCACCCCCCACATATATATAGGGCCAAGGGAGAGGGGGGCGCAGCCTTGGCCCTTCCTCCAAGGAAGGGTGCGGCCAGGAAGGAGTCCATCCTCCCCAAGGCACCTAGGAGGTGCCTTCCCCCTTTAGGACTCTTCCTTTCCCTTATCTCTTGGCGCATGGGCCTCTTGGGGCTGGTGCCTTTGGCCCATATAGGCCAAGGCGCACACCCCTACTGCCCATGTGCCCCCCCCCCGGGGCAGGTGGACCCCCTTGGTGGACCCCCGGACCCCTTTCGGCACTCCCGGTACAATACCAATAATGTGCGAAACTTTTCCGGTGACCAAAACAAGACTTCCCATGTATAAATCTTTACCTCCGGACCATTCCGGAACTCCTCGTGAGTCCGGGATCTCATCCGGGACTCTGAACAACATTCGGGTTACTGCATATACATATCCCTACAACCCTAGCGTCACCGCACCTTAAGTGCGTAGACCCTACGGGTTCGGGAACCATGCAGACATGACCGAGATAACTCTCCGGTCAATAACCAACAGCAGGATCTGGATACCCATGTTGGCTCCCACATGTTCCATGATGATCTCATCGGATGAACCACGATGTCAAGGACTTAATCAATCCCGTATGCAATTCCCTTTGTCCATTGGTACGATACTTGCTCGAGATTCGATCGTCGGTATCCCGATACCTTGTTCAATCTCGTTACCGGCAAGTCTCTTTACTCGTTCCGTAACACATCATCCCGTGATCAACTCCTTGATCACATTGTGCACATTATGATGATGTCCTACCGGGTGGGCCCAGAGATACCTCTCCGTCACACGGAGTGAAAAATCCCAGTCTCGATTCATGCCAACCCAACAGACACTTTCGGAGATACCCGTAGTGTACCTTTATAGCCACCCAGTTACGTTGTGACGTTTGGCACACCCAAAGCATTCCTACGGTATCCGGGAGTTGCACAATCTCATGGTCTAAGGAAATGATACTTGACATTAGAAAAGCTTTAGCATACGAACTACACGATCTTTGTGCTAGGCTTAGGATTAGGTCTTGTCCATCACATGATTCTCCTAATGATGTGATCCCATTATCAACGACATCCAATGTCCATGGTCAGGAAACCATAACCATCTATTGATCAACGAGCTAGTCAACTAGAGGCTTACTAGGGACATGGTGTTGTTTATGTATCCACACATGTATCTGAGTTTCCTATCAATACAATTATAGCATGGATAATAAACGATTATCATGAACAAGGAAATATAATAATAACTTATTTATTATTGCCTCTAGGGCATATTTCCAACACACCCGTCCATGGACGGCACAACTGGCTCCGAATTGAGGGTCGGAACGGCTGCCTGTGCGATCTCCTGAACACTGTCCGATGGTAGAGCTAAATCGTACTCATAGTGACCGCGTGACGCACAAGGCAGAGGCTCGAATCCGTCGAAGATCAAGTCTCCACGAATATCGGCCGTGTAGTTTAAGCTTCCAAACCTGACCTGGTGGCCAGGGGCGTAACTTTCAATCTGCTCCAGATGGCCAAGCGAATTGGCCCGCAGTGCAAAGCCGCTGAACACGAAGATCTGTCCGGGGAGAAAAGTCTCACCCTGGACTGCATCGCTATCGAGGATAGTAGGAGCCATCAAGCCTAACGGCGACTACACAGACTCTCAATGAAAGCACCAATGTCGGTGTCAAAACCGGCAGATCTCGAGTAGGGGGTCCCGAACTATGCGTCTAAGGCGGATGATAACATGAGGCAGGGGACACAATGTTTTACCCAGGTTCGGGCCCTCTTGATGGAGGTAAAACCCTACGTACTGCTTGATTAATATTGATGATATGGGTAGTACAAGAGTAGATCTACCACGAGATCGCAGAGGCTAAACCCTAGAAGCTAGCCTATGGTATGATTGTATGTTGTCCTACGGACTAAAACCCTCCGGTTTATATAGACACCAGAGAGGGTTAGGGTTACACAAGGTCGGTTACAAAAGGAGGAGATATCCATATCCGTAATGCCTAGCTTGCCTTCCACGCCAAGTAGAGTCCCATCCGGACACGAGACGAAGTCTTCAATCTTGTATCTTCATAGTCCAACAGTCCGGCTGTCCGAAGACCCCCTAATCCAGGACTCCCTCACCTTCCCTCATGTGTAGCACGATGATCATATTGCCATGGTCTCCCAAATAACAAATAGCATGCATCCATTGGTAGAACATCACAGATTATTGTGTCGGTATAATTGCCAACCAAAAAATTGACATGCACCTTGTGAGTAACTTTCAATTTGCCTGACTGATATAACCATTCGACACAGTGTGGTTGCGGGTTCTTCCAAGTAGGCAAAGCTAAAGCATCCACCAAGTCCTTGCTTACTGCATTGGTGTAGCTTCCTCCATCTATAATCAACTTAAAATTGGTGTTGTTGATTTTGCATTGAGTTTGAAAATATTCCAATGTTGCCCCTTATCCTCAATGTGACCCCCTTGCACTCGCTGCACCCCCAATGATGGATATGATTTAGCAGCTTCAAAACTCGCAACCACATTTTTAGCATCCTCGGATTTTTCACTAGAAGTGTCAGAAACTGCATCTTCATCACTAGCGAATGCATATCCATCTCTTGTGAGCAACACTCTTTTCTCTTTGGGCATTCACGCTTCACATGTGCCCTCCGACCACACTTGAAACCCTCTATGTCACTAGTGCGTCCGGTCGACTGCGCACTAGAATCAACCCTCGACAGTCCTGATTTTGAAGCATCCTTTTGCATGGAACCATGAGAGCGATTTGATGATGTCGCCCTAGAGCTAGGACCGACATTCTCTGCGAGCATCGTTATGTGTTCAAAGTGGTATTGGGAACTGTGTTTACTTGGCGTCGCTTAATCTGCTATTCCACACGCATAGTTTGGTGCACAAGATCTTGTATGTTGTAGTAACCACCATCTCAACACGATCCCGCACCTCAATATTTAGCCCGGTAAAGAAACGTTCCATAGTCGCCTCTTGATTCTCCATCGCCCCTGTACGTATCATAAGCAATTCCATCTCCTTGTAATATTCATCTACACTCATATTACCTTGAGAGAGGCGCTGCAACTTGTTGTACATATCTCTTTTGCAGTGCTCAGGAACAAAACTTCGCCTCATGAATTATTTCATCTCTCTCCAAGTCGTGGGCCGATGTCTGGAATGACAAATTTGATTCCACCAAATTAGAGCGTAACTGGTGAACTCAATTCCAACAAGTTGAACTTTCTTCTCTTTGCTATAATGATGAGCATCAAAAATTTGATCAACGCGCATCTCCCACTCCAAATAGCCTTCTAGTTCGCACTTGCCAGAGAACGAAGGAATCAAAAAATTTATGCGGCAATTCCATCATCTAAAGGAACATGCAAAGCTTGACCAACTCGGTCATGTACTCCGCCACAAATGGAAGTTTCAGGATGGGACTCATAGTGTTGTGGCCGTGGCGCGTACCTCGCTGCCTCATGGTGAACGTTGTCATCGAGGCCATCATCTCCAGCATGTGGCTGCGTCGCCAGATGGCGATCATGCACACCAGCATGTCCATCGCAAACCGGTGGTGCATAACTCAATGGAGCAACCGGAGCAGCCGGTGGTGATGCAGAATTAGTCGTCGGTGTATTGATGGTGTTCGCCAAAGCGTTGAACTGGGCGATCAAAACACCAATCCTTTTGCCAAGCTTCACCTCGAGCGCGCCATGACTTTGTTTGACGTAGTTGCACGTGTGGTCAAAACCATCCCGAATATTATGAGGAATATCATCCGCATACATTGAACGTACAACTTCCTTAGAATCAGCAACAGTCTCGCCATCCTTGTTGACCGAGGTTGGCATCTTGATCAACACAGTACCGTGAACAACCTTAGCTCTGAATATCACTTGATAAAGACTCAACTAGATGGAGAGTTGTTCGTCGGTCTGATCTTTCATGGTACTAGCAACAACAATAAGAAATTCCGGTCGTGCAAAGATGCAAGACCGTAAGATCAAAAACTAGCATTGAGTAGACTAGATCAACTCCACGCGCAGCAACAACAAAATCCATATGAATCAACAACAAAGATAATATTAGGTATCCCCTGACATGTGACGTTTTCTGTTTATTGAAATTCACAACCGAAACAAATCTTACGATAACCAAAAACTGATCTCGTACACGACCGAAACCGAAACGTGCCCGTTATATAAGCAGGTGAACCCGACGTACAAGCTAGCTTTACTTACACAGATTCTATCTCCTATATAAACTAAGCGGGATTTTAACTAATTAAATATTCGGCAGCATTGATCATGTTGGATCCTACCTAGACTCAGATTGCTCATGTAACTAGTAGCCGACTCAAAAAGAACATAAGAAAATAAAGGCCTTGCATGCAACCTTTGGACTCTACAACTACTCCTATGTACTAATGAAACTTGAATATTTCTTCTTTCTTCATAATGGATCAGAGCCTTTTTGGTGGACTCCTAAAATTTGGTTTCACTTCTTGCTAGGTGGAGGAACCTGGAGAAACATAGAACCAATTAAAAGGTGTTGCATCCAAGTACATTGGTCTAAGTTCTCCTTCTTCTGTATAGCACACTCAGCTTCAATAATTGATTTAGCACTAATGACTTCATCAGGGAAGGACCCACTATTGCACACACATAGGCAAGACGACGGTTTAAAACTCCATCACGAAAAGGGGGTAAAAACCGTTTGTATAGCACGTAACGATACCAGTGGTTAGCTCCCTCGGAGGGCCTCGAACCAGGCCATTGTGTCTCGCACCGCTCGTGCCCAATCTCGCCTCCGGAACCCACCGACGCTTTTCGGCCCCAACCACCTCCGATGAGCCATCCCATGACATCTGCCGTGAGAACACCACGACAGTTGGCGCCCATTATGGGGCCACACGCGCATCAGCCGGAGTCATGTTCCGAACGAGGCCCTACATTCCCTCCAGTGAGTGCATCGCGCACGGCCTAGTCAGCTAGTCGGGTGCGTTCGCTTGCGCCGACAATGGTGCAATGCTCGGCGCGGACGTCGCCCGCCCTGTAGGCGGCTCCTTTGTTCCCTTCGGCGAGCTGCGCGTCTTCCGCTCGTCCCTGACGAGTACCCTAGCGAGGTGCTCATCTTCTCCAACCCGTTGCCATCCGGCAAAAACGGCATCTCCGACGATGTCGCCGACCTTTCCGTCCGCGTGGAGGCGATGACCACCGCGTCCAGTCGCAACACCGGCCGCGGCAAGGACCCGGCTGATGCGATTGTAGCTCGCGCTGGCCCGTGCAACCCTCTGCGCGCGACGGTGCAGAACCTGTGCATCCCCACATAAAGAATATTTTGTCAAGACTCCGTCACTTGTATTTAGGCCACGAAAAGATTTATAGGGAAGTTAGATAAGATTTGCAATGAATTGACAGAAAGAGTAAAAGGACAAAATAGAAGAAGTTTTGGGGTTTTGTTTCGTTTTTCATAAAGGATTTTCCTAATAAGATTGCAAGAGCACACGAACAAATATGAACAAACAAAACGCAGAACAAAAACAACAAATGTAAAGATTCAACTAAGATAGGGTCCGCGACTAGGTCATCTATATTTGGGTACATTGACTTAGGAGTCAAGTGAGAGCACTTGATCGTAAGTCATACTCATCTTTAAGCTCAAAATGGGGTTGCTATTTTTTGTTTGAGCATTTCAATGTATTCACATCTTCTATAGTTGCTTTGGCTCATGACTTGGAGTAAATCTGCTCTAAGATGTGAGAACTTACTACCCGCAAAAAAATGAGAAAACTTACATTGGGGTTTCTTGTTGACCGGATCATATAGTTGAACTTGTTGTGGATACTCAAGGATGATGGTGTACATCATGAGTTGGGAGCAGTCCATTGGATTTTGAAGTTTATCTGCTACATGGGTTAGTCACGCAAGGAACCACATGTATATCCAAATTGGTAAGAGTGAGGATTTAATCAAATGTTGTCAAAGGATACTTTTGGTATGCTTGATTTTTTTTCAAATGCTTGATTAAAAGTTTAAAATACATGATCAACATTTTTCAGACACATTGTATTTTTGTTATACATTTTTCGTATATATGAAAAACATTTTTCTACACAGATTTAACATTTTTCAAATGTTTGATAAATATTTTTTTCAAAATTTTTATGTAGACTTTTTTGTAATATATATATATATATAATGTTAAATCTGTATATATAAAATGTTTGTCATATACTCCCTCCGTTTCTAAATATAAGTCTTTGGAGAGATTCTACTATGGACCACATACGGAGCAAAATGAGTGAATCTATACTCTAAAATGCATCTAGATACATCCGTATGTGGTCCATAGTGAAATCTCTACAAAGACTTATATTTAGGAACGGAGGGAGTATTTGGAAGTAAAACAGAAAGAAAAAACAAAAACAGAAAAAAAACGAGGCTGTGGCCTGTGGCCTGTGGCTTCCCTCGCCATGGGTCGGCCCACCCAATACGGCCTCCTGTCTCCGTCCAGCTGTCAAGTACACGAGGACTTGGCCAGTCCCCCTCTCCTCCTCCAAGCGAAGTGAGTCGGTGCCGCCCAGGAACAAGAGAGAGGGAGCGAGCGAGCGAGAGAAAGAGAGAGCGGGAGGAGCCACTCTAGGGTTTCCGGGATGGCGCTGACGGCGGCGTCCGCCTCCAGGTTGC
Organism: Triticum monococcum; assembly: GCA_034509565.1. Classification (NCBI taxonomy): domain Eukaryota; kingdom Viridiplantae; phylum Streptophyta; class Magnoliopsida; order Poales; family Poaceae; genus Triticum; species Triticum monococcum. The sequence goes on along the minus strand of CM067845.1, from coordinate 353,484,298 downwards.
TTGGGAAGCAGACGGCGACCCTTGTCCATCGGCGATTCCTCTCGTCTGGTAGTAAAATCCTCGCCGACGAGGCGAGGGCCGTCGAGAACGCCTACATCAGGGTATCGGCGTCCCGAACCCGCTTCCTTGTCTTGATGTACACTATAACTCTGTGTTTGATTCGATTTGCTGAGACGAACCCTGCGCTATGTCTGTCATGCGGTTTAGTTGCGTGCGGTTGGGCTACCTGTGACCTGGCGATTTGTCAGTTAGTGAAGTGCTGGAATTTTGAGTTGCGATGCGATAGGGCCACGTGCTCGTGGTGTTTTTGCTGTAGATACAAGAAGGTTTTATTGGTGAGGACCATGCGCTAGTTATTAATTTTACAAACTTGCTTGAATCTTTGATCCAAAACATGTTGATTTACAATTGTGACTTTGACTGTGTGCAGTAACTGTACCTCTGGTCTTTGCTGCTATGAGGCAGCTATGTTTATTTGATTGCTGTAATGCCGTCTGAGATAGTGGCTTGCTTGACTTGTGTCCAACAGGTGTATTTTGGTTGGGCAATGACTTGGGCTCACTTAACAGCCCTTTATTGTGATATTTTCATAGTAGTTTTTCTGCTAAGTTGTTTGATTGTGCTCATCTGTACGCATTACTAGAAGGTTTTTGTGTTATGTTGCTCGATTGTGCATTATTTGTGTAATGGCGCTGCTGTGGGGATCTGTTGAAGTCATTCTTTGAATCTGATTATTTTTGTGTTTGCTTGTAGTTTTAACTCGGAATTCTGTTTCTTACTGCAGAAAATGGAACAAGAAAAACTCGAGAAGCTTGCTCTCCTGGTATGATAATCATTCTTTGATGCTATAAGTGCCCTAAATGTTTTACACGGAAATACAAATAGACAGTTACATTCCAGTGTTATGTCTTTTTTTTTTCATTTCAAGTCCTTCTAGTAATGTGTACAAATTGTTGGACTTCTGTCATTACGTGACCTTTTTTTTGTCAATTCCCAGGTCCCTGAAGTATCCCTGTTTTATTTTGTGCCCTAGTTCGTTTGTTACTGTTGTATGACCGTTAATAGGGGATAGTTGATGATATTTTAGATTTTATGGCTCTTGTGAACCGACTGTATGTTGGTTTGATCCACCTGCTGCTGCTCATTATCAGAGTACATGTCGTTAGATGATTATATCTTAACTACAATTCATGGTATTAGGATTTCTACTATGTTAGCTTGTTTTGATAGGTTTTCTGTTTGGACTATGGGATTCAAAAGGTTAATATTTCTGCAGAATATCACCACAAAATCTTTGATTTAGATACCAATATACTGCTGTTCCACATAAATATTTTCCACCATTAGCAGGTTTCACTTGAAATCATGAAGCATTTAAAGTTCACACATAGCAGTGCTACTTTAAGGTAGTTATATTTTCTAAGTACATATCAACGTAATCTGTGGTGCTATGGCTGCGTTATCCTATATTAAGTTGAAAAAATAAGCATTTAGTTCATCCAAAGTTAAAATTCAACAATGAAAACTTGAAATTAGTTAGAACATCCTGTGATAGCAGGTATATAGATAGATGTAAATGGTATCATCTAGCGTCTGCTGCACCATTGTTTCTTTGGAAATTTAATCCTTAGGTAATTGCAAGATTCCATTTCTACATACAGTTTTTAGGCATCTTTATGCTGTGCTAATAATATTCCCAATGGGTTGTTACAGCAAAAGGAAGACCTTAAACTTCTCAGAGGCAAGGTATGTAAACACACGATCTGAACTACAGATTGGGGCCCAAGTCGCTGTTAATTTTCCATTTCCATAACTCATGAGCTAGCATTCTTTCTTGTACACGTTATGATCTATGTCCAACAAAGTAGCACTAATTTATTCGCATTTCTATACTTTCCGCGTACTATAATTGCTTAACCATTTTGGGTGGGTCTTGAGATTTTAGCTGTTACTAAATGCTTTTAGGGACCTAATCCAGAGGAGACAGATACGCGTGTCACTCCGTCACCCTTTCCACCTGGACGAGTGGTAAGAATAATATCAGATGCTTGACTGTTAAGTTTCAGTTGACATATGCATTGAAATAGTTTTATGGTGTTGTAGAGTATAGTAGACTTGATGGACTGTGTGGAAAGTGGTGACTACGGTTTCGTGGAGCTTAAGTATGCTATGCGTGTTATACAGAAGAAATGTGGAAAAGACAGGCATATCATCGAAATGGAGCTTTCAACTGTAAGGAAATATATAACTCTAGTACATATTTAGTACTTGCTGTTTCAATTAATTTGTGTAATTTCAGGAGAACAGGGCCATGTATGGAGCCGATGACTTCCAGCTGGATTATGTCCGTGATGTTGGAAAGGTTATAATTTCGCTGCCTTGACTAGAGATTAGAACATAGTATTCAGTGCAAATAATATTGTTTTTCTTTTCAGAACGCAATTTTACATGCAGAGCTGAAGAGAGCACGTGAGGAGAACAAAGTTGCTAATGATAAGCTGGCAGAACTCCAAAAAAGTATCTCAGCAAAAGAACAGAAATCCTTGTATGATTTTCTATATGTGAACTTCTTATGAGTTGATTTTCTTTATTCTTGCGTTTAATGTTCCATTTTTGGCACTGCAGTTGGCAGCGTGTCAAGCCTGTTGTTCTCTGGATAATACGGGAGACAGCTGAGATCATTGTCAGGAACCCCCCAGGGTCATCGTTGCATGCTAGTATCACCAGTGAGCACCCCATAGTCTATTCGAGTCATGTTAGATTGTTTTGATACTATTTACTGTTGAATGCCCACGCTCGTGCGCTCTGTTTTTGTTTTGGTAGTTCTATGTTTTGTGTTTGTCACTAGGTGACAAAATTTGTTATATGGCCAGACCATTTTCATGCATCTTTGAATGAAGTATTGCCCTTCGCTGTCATCCGTTAAGTTAATGTGATCGGTGATCCAGTGTGTTGCTGTTAGGGAAACTATAAGGATCTGCAGTCTGGTTATTACAGCTGAGCATGGTCTGAATTATATTTTGAAAAGATGCAACCTTCGTTGTGTTGTTTTTGTTAAGTATATTATATCTCCTCTTCCTATGAGATCGGTCTTTTGGGATAGTTGGTTGATAGGAATATCTTAACAGTTTTGTGCCTCGTCTGGAATAATGTCAAAATAGATGCAGAATTTCAGTGCTTAATATGTCACCGGATACAATTCCCTAGTGATGATATAATCATTATTACTCAGGATTTTATTAATAGATGCAGAATTTCAGTGCTTAACAGATGCAGAATTTCAGTGCTTAATAATGTTAAATCACTTAATTCCATAGTATTAGAAATGAAAGCAGGTCGGTTAGCATTGTGGCAGGTTTTTATTTAGCGCTTTTGGTGACAATTATTTGTGATCACGTTGTAAAAACTATGTAATGTGATTGGTCGAATGCCAGCCTTTTGTTTTTCTTCACTATGATATAGTATCCTCTGTTTACATAAATTTATTTATCTGTGCCGATAACTTATTGTTTACTGCAGGTATTGGAGTGAGGAGGAAATGAGAAAACGATTCCTGAAGTTTCTTGAAATTCATTTGTGGTCTGGATTGACATGAAACTATGTGAGCTGACCTAGTGTAATTTTTGTTATGCTCAAACAAAATGATAGAAGTCTTATGTATCAGAGAATTTGAATCACGCGCTGGTTTAAGAGACATGCAATTATTAGCCTGAATCGACATAGCAAGTTATGCTCTAGTTTAACGTTGTTGAATGTTAAAATCCATTACCTTTTAGTGGCATGATTAAGAAATTTTGGTTACGATTCTTCATTGCATTACAATCTGCATAACACACCCTATGATCTGAATCTCCTTAATTACATCTTAGCCACGATGCCCATTGTACCAGGAGCTTGAGATATGCAAACATGAGATCAAGTCGATCAAGTCATGCATCTAGCACAACATGAACAATCCTTGATGCCTCCCAGAAACTCCAAATGAATGTCGTTCGTGTCTCGTGGTTCTTAGTTAAAAATAATAGTTTTGGTAAAGCACATGTAGATGTGTCTCAAGTATTGCATGTCTAAATCCTATGTCATTGATTTTACGTGATGATTCGTGCGGGAATTTTCTGTTGTCTTTTTCTTTTTTCTTTCTTAGTTTGATTACTTAATTGCACCCGTGGTACAAGAAATTGCGGCGACCGTAACAAAATTATACCCAAACTAAAAAAGCACTATGGTACATTTCTGTCAACTTTGACGGCAGGCCGCCAATGGCCCATATGCTCTAGTGTGTACTGAGTGGGCCCCACATGTCAGCAGCAGTTGGGAAAAATAGAAATAAGAAACTAAAATGCGTGCACCATGGGTCGAACTTGAACATGCAGTAGAATATTAGGCACGCCGACTCACTACTAGGAAAATGCTTATAGGTAGACATTTAGCAGTAGCGTTGGTTAAAGACTGGTTAAAGACCTCACGCTACTGCTATTTAGCAGTAGCGCCGGACAACACCAGCGCTGCAAGCGCATGTTAGCAGTAGCGCGGGATTTCCCGGCCAGCGCTGCTGTTGATGGGCCATGCTCTCGGCCCCCTGTTGCAGCTTTAGCTATAGCGCTGGGCCTCCTCCCCCGCGCTGCTGCTAAGCCCACCTCTGCTTCCTCCCGCGCCGGCCCGCACGCCCCTCCCCTCTCACTCACTCACACTCACACGCTCAGAATCCCTCAATCCCCCCATCCGGCCGCCGCCCCCGCGTCCTACTCCGGCCGCCGCCCCAGCGTCCTACTCCGGCCGCCCTCCCCCGCGCGGGCCCTCTTCCCCCATAGGCCGCCCTTCCCCGCGCCGGCCCTCCTCCCCTGCCGGCCGCCCCCCGCACCGGCCATCCTCCCCCGCCGGTTGCCCCCCCCCCCCCCCCCGTCGGCCCTCCTCCCCTGCCGGCCGCCCCCCTGCCGGCCCTCCTCCACCGAGAGGTACTCCTCCCTCCTTCCTCCTCCTCCTCCCTCCCTAGCTATAGTTATTAGAGAGTAGTTATTTTGAATCCCATATAGTTGAAAAAATGTAGGTTCTTGGAATAATGTAGGTTATGATCAAACCCTAGCTAGGACATATTAGGTAGTATGAACCCTAGCTGATTTGTATGAACCCTAGGTTTTTAAATTTAGCTAGGTTTTAAAGTCAGGACATAAATTTAGCTAGGTTTTTAATTAGGTGTAGTTAATAGAATTTAGGTGTTTTAGGTGTATTTAACAGAATTTTAGGTGTTAGTTATTTTAGGTGTAGTTAACAGAATTTTAGGTGTTTTAGTTGTTTTAGGTGTAGTTAACAGAATTCTAGGTATTTTTTTAGTTAAAGAAATTGTTGTTATTTTTTTAGTTAAAGCAATTTTTCCTGTTATATGCAAATTTGCAGTGGACATGTCATATTTTGAACATGTCACATTTTGGACATGTCATATTTTTTCAAGTGGCCTATGTTTTGCCAGAAATGTCGATTCGTTTACGTTCTGGCAAATTTCAGGCGCTCGATATGTCCTGCTTTTAGCAAAGGTCATGCCAAATTTTGCTAAGTGTTTATTAATTTTGTTTTCATAATTAAGCATTTTGTTCTCGACGTCGACGATGCCTATCCCGCATCCTCGTCGTCGACTCGGCGGAGAAGAACTGCTTGAGCAGAGGGGCCATGTCCGGGACTGGGCTCCGCCGGGCTGGTACTGGGTTGTGTGAAACGCCCTCGATGCGACTATATCTCCCACGTGTCGAGGCACGACTTAGAGACATAGGCGCATTGAAAGCAATGTCGCAAGTCGGGAATTATTACACAACCCATGTACATATATAAGATAAAGGGGAATAATAGCATAGTTGGCTTACACTCGCCACGTCACATCAAAGTATATAAATAACATCCATCATACAATCACTCATGGCCCGACTACGGCGCCAAAATGAAAAAGACACCCAACAAGCGACTAGGCCCTGAATCTAACCCCGAATAGGCATCCCTACTGATCATCCGGAAAAGACACATAGTATCGCTGAGAGTCCTCGTCGTACTCCCACTTCAGCTCGAGCGCGCCATCCAGAGAGGTATCATCTGTCCCTGCATCTGGTGTAATAGTAATCTGTGAGCCACAAGGACTCAGCAATCTCGCACCCCCGCGATCAAGACTATTTAAGCTTAATAGGTAGGAAAGGGGTAATGTATAAGTGGAGCTGCAGCAAGCGACTAGCATATATGGTGGCTAACTTATTCGCAAAGGAGAGCGAGAAGAGGAGGCAAAGCACGAGCGGAAAACTAGAGAGCAGCCTACGCAAACATAACTCCAACACCGTGTTCACTTCCCGGACTCCGCCGAGAAGAGGCCATCATGGCAACACACTCAGTTGATTCATTTTAGTTAATTAAGGTTCAAGTTATCTACAACTGGACATTAACAAATTCCCATCTGCCCATAACCGCGGGCACGGCTTTCGAAAGATCAATCCCTGCAGGGGGGGGTCCCAACTTAGCCCATAACAAGCTCTCACGGTCAACGAAGGAATAGACCTCCACCCAGGACCCACCGATCAGACTCGGTATCCCGGTACAACAAGATGATCCGACAGGTTAAAACAAGACCAGCAACACCGCCCGAATGTGCCGACAAATCCCGATAGGAGCTGCACATATCTCGTTCTCAGGGCACACTCAGATGAGACTAGCTACGAGTAAAACCAACCCTCAAGTTTCCCCGAGGTGGCCCCGCAGGCAGCTCATTTCGGACCAACACTCAGAGGAGCACTGGCCCGTGGGGGGGCTAAAATAAAGATGACCCTCGGGCTCCGGAAACCCAAGGGAAAAAGAGGCTAGGTGGCAAATGGTAAAACCAAAGTTGGGCATTGCTGGAAAAGCTTTAATCAAGGCGAACTATCAAGGGGTTCCCATTATATCCCAACCGCGTGAGGGACGCAACAATCCGGGAACATAACACCGATATGACGGAAACTAGGGTGGCAAGAGTGGAACAAAACACTAGGCGAGAGGCCGAGCCTTCCACCCTTTACCAAGTATATAGATGAATAAAGATAACATAGCAATATAATGATATCCCAACAAGTAAATAAATGTTCCAATAAGGAACGGCTCCAATCTTCACCTGCAACTAGCAATGCTATAAGAAGGGGCTGAGCAAAGCGGTAACATAGCCAATCAATGGTTTGCTAGGACAAAGGTGGGTTGGAGGCTCAATCATGGCAATTGGGAGGCTGACAAGCAAGTGGTAGGCATCGTAGCATTGGCAAAGCAAAAGAGCGAGCAAACTAGCATAGCAAAGATAGTAGTGATTTCGAGGGTATGATCATCTTGCCTGCATAGTTGTCAGAGTTGACTGGGTCCTCAAAAGCAAACTCAACGGGCTCCTCGTTAGCGAACTCGTCTCCCGGCTCTACCCAACAGCACAAACAAGCAACAAGGATACAATCAACCACGTGCAAGGGCAACCAATAATATGCAAAGATGATATGCTATGCGGGATGCGATGCGGGATGCAAAATGCAATACGTGACAGGAAATGCATGAACCTGGCCTCAACTTTTTAAAACCAAGTGTGCCACTGGATAGAGGGGAAGAAATCCCCTGAAAACGATATAAAGATCATGGCAATCGGAGCTACGGTTTGGAAATGGCAAGCGATTTACGAAACGAACCGATTTGCGATTTTCAGCAAGTAGGCTCCTAAATGCAATGAAATGAACATGCTACTGCCAGCAAACATGAAAACAAATTGCATGGCAGTGATGTACTCAAGAAGATTAACAAATCACCAGGGCTGAGGCATAGGCAAATTCATCCATTAAGGGCTTCAAACAAGCATGGCAAAACTGAATAAGCAAAACAGATTTCAGACTTAGCGAAATTAACGCTAGTCTGAAATTTCAGACCACGATGCTCTCTTCGGAGCAGCAAAACAACATGAAGCAAAACCTGAACATGGCAAGTAAGAGCATGGCATGGAGCTACTCAACAAGCTTAACAAAACACCCAAAATGACCTGGGGCCAAAAGGGTTCACAAAATACTATACCGAGCACACGAACATCGATAAAACACAACCAGTTTCCGGACTTGGTGAAAACTGGGACATGCTGAAATTATAACTCACGGAGGCATTTAAACGAGCTCGATGCTCTCACTACGGTGCAAGTCATGGCAAGGCAAGCATATATCCATTAAGAAGGCACAAAATACTAGCTAGACATGGCAAGAACAATGACATAGCATGCATGGAACACTAGCAATAGCTCCGGCAAAATCGCAAAAGAGTTCACGATCTGCCCAAATTAACAACTATGCAAAAGTTGAGCTCGATTGAGTCAACCTAGGGTGCTCCAACATAACAAGTAAAGACATGGATGGATTAAGCACAACAAGCATAACAAATCACTCTTACTGACCATCCTCAAAAGAGGCATGGATCACTAGGAAACAAGCTGGACATATAGCATCATGAACTAAAACATCCCAGACTTAGTGATTTTCACTAAGTCCCTGAAATCAGTAAACTCAGGTACCCCTCTTTGCAAGCTTGCACAAGACAACACACACATCCTAAAAATGCATGGGAGGCACCTCTGGAAAGAAGACAACATGCTTAACAATTCATCCCAAAGGGGCACAGGCATATCATGCACACAATAATCATGGCAAAAATGACAAAAGTCAATGTAGAGCTAACGGATCTGCAATTTAACTCATGATGCCTCCTTCCAACAGCATTTTGGGCACCAAGATGACCTCAAATGCAAATGATGCAATGGAATGAAATGATTTACTCGTCGAGACGAGGATTTTGATATATCATATGCCCAAAACGGAGCCACGGATGCAAAGATATGATGCGTCAAAGTATGAATAAAATCTGGGAGAGGAGAGGGAAAGTCAACCCCGATCTAGATCTAGGGTTTACTGTAGCAGGTCCGGATCTCGCGCGGCGGCACTGTAGCACCGAGGTCGATCCCGGAGATGGCGCGGCCGGCGACGAGGGGCGGTGGCGGCCGGCGACGAGCCGGAGCTCGGGGAGGCGAGGAGCGGCGCGGGCCGGCGACGAGGAGGCCCGGTGGAGGGCTGCGGCGGCGCGGGGCGGTCTGGTGCGCCGGGCGGCGAGGGTCGGCGGCGAACTTCCGGCGGGTGGCGACGATGGCGCGGCGGCGGCGCGGTGGTGCGCGGCGAGCGATGCGGCCGGCCTCGGGGAAGAGGGCGGCGGGAGGCGGCGACCCCGATGGGCCTCGGGGGCTCGCAGCGGGCCGCGCGGGCCGGCGTGGCTGCGGGTGGCGGCGCGCCACGTGGCGGCCCCCGGTTGGCTGCGGGCGGCGGCGGAGACGTCCGGCCGGCGTGGGGATCCGGGATCTAGGGTTTAGGGGTGTTTTGACCCGGAATTTTTGAGGGGGGGGTGTATATATAGGCATAGAGGGAGCTAGGAGAGTCCAAATAAGGTGCGGTTTTCGCCCACACGATCGTGATCGAATGACCGAGACGATGGAGCAGAGTTTGGTGGGTTTTGGTCCAAATTGGAGGGGTGTTGGGCTGCAACACACACGAGGCCTTTTCGGTCCCTCGGTTAACCGTTGGAGTATCAAACGAAGTCCAAATGACCCGAAACTTGACAGGCGGTCTACCGGTAGTAAACCAAGGCCGCATGGAAAGTCTCGGTCCAATCCAGAAATGTTTAATCCCCACACACGAAAGAAAGCTAGAAATGGCCACCGGAGGAGAACGATGTGCCGGAATGCAAAACGGACAACGGGGAAAAAGCTGGAATGCATGAGATGAACATGTATGCAAATGCAATGCACGAGATGACATGATATGAGATGCACGAAAACAAAAACAACACACGGAGACAAAGACCCGAACCCGAGAATTAAATATAACTTAATGCCGGAAACGGCGAGAGTTGGAGTACAAATTGGGAAAGTCACATATGGGGCGTTACATTGTGCTACCTTCTGGTGAGCTCAGCTTAGTGAGGAGCCAGCCCATCGTCGACCCGGAGCGTCTTTGGTGGCAGTCACTGATGTCTACTACACAACCTTCTTCTTGTAGACGTTGTTGGGCCTCCAAGTGCAGAGGTTTGTAGGACAGTAGCAAATTTCCCTTAAGTGGATGACCTAAGGTTTATCAATCTGTAGGAGGCGTAGGATGAAGATGGTCTCTCTTAAGCAACCATGCAACCAAATAACAAAGAGTCTCTTGTATCCCCAACACACCCAATACAATGGTAAATTGTATAGGTGCACTAGTTCGGCGAAGAGATGGTGATACAAGTGCAATATGAATAGTAGATAATGGTTTTTGTAATCTAAAAATATAAAAACGGCAAGGTAACTAATGATAAAAGTGAACATAAACGGTATTGCAATGCTAGGAAACAAGGCCTAGGGTTCATACTTTCACTAGTGCAAGTTCTCTCAACAATAATAACATAATTGGATCATATAACTATCCCTCAACATGCAACAAAGAGTCACTTCAAAGTCACTAATAGCGGAGAACAAATGAAGATATTATGGTAGGGTACGGAACCACCTCAAACTTATCCTTTCTGATCAATCTATTCAAGAGTCCGTAGTAAAATAACATGAAGCTATTATTTCCGTTCAATCTATCATAGAGTTCGTACTAAAATAACACCTTAAGACACAAATCAACCAAAACCCTAATGTCACCTAGATACTCCAATGTCACCTCAAGTATCCGTGGGTATGATTATACGATATGCATCACACAATCTCAGATTCATTTATTCAACCAACACAAAGAACTTCAAAGAGTGCCCCAAAGTTTCTACCAGAGAGTTAAGACGAAAATGTGTGCCAACCCCTATGCATAAGTTCACGAGGTCACAGAACTCGCAAGTTGATCACAAAAACATACATCAAGTGGATCACATGATATCCAATTGTCACCACAGATAAGCACGTGCAAGACATACATAAAGTGTTCTCAAATCCTTAAAGACTCAATCCGATAAGATAACTTCAAAGGGAAAACTCAATTCATCACAAGAGAGTAGAGGGGGATAAACATCATAAGATCCAACTATAATAGCAAAGCTCGCGATACATCAAGATCGTTCCACCTCAAGAACATGAGAGAGAGAGAGATATATCAAACACATAGCTACTGGTACATACCCTCAGCCCCAAGGGTGGATTACTCCCTCCTCGTCATGGAGAGCACCGGAATGATGAAGATGGCCACCGGAGAGGGATTCCCCCCACCTCCGGCAAGGTGCCGGAACGAGTCTAGATTGGTTTTCGGTGGCTACGGAGGCTTCTGGCGGTGGAACTCCCAATCTATTCTGCTCCTCGAAGTTTTTAGGGTATATGGACATATATAGGCGAAAGAAGTCGGTTAAGGGAGCCATGAGGGGCCCACGAGGGTGGGGGCGCCCAGGGGGCAGGCACGCCTCCCTGCCTCGTGGCCACCTCGAAGCTTCCTTGACTTCAACTCCAAGTCACCTGGATCGCGTTTGTTCCAAAAATCACGCTCCCGAAGGTTTATTCCGTTTGGACTCCGTTTGATATTCCTTTTCTGCGAAACACTGAAACAAGGGGAAACAGAAACTGGCACTAGGCTTTGGGTTAATAGGTTAGTCCCAAAAATAATATAAAAGTGTTTAATAAAGCCCATAAACATCCAAAACAGATAATATAATAGCATGGAACAATCAAAAATTATAGATACGTTGGAGACGTATCAGTCACGTGGGCCTGCATCGGTGCAGAGGCTTGAGTCCCCCGCATAGGTGGTACAGCACCGTGTCACGGAGGAGGACGCGCACGTCCAGCTCTACATGGTTGCGTTGGCGGACAACAGGTTCTCCAATACCTGGCAAATTCTTCAAGGATCTCATCGGAGCTATGATCCTGTGATGGTTTCTTCTATTTGGGTGTCCATCGCGGCCCACTGAACCTAGAGGAGCTATTATTCGAGATGTATTAGTGATATTATATGATGATCTTTGCTACAAACTACTATATATGTATTCGATGATGGATTTTTAATTACCTATTAGTTATTTGCTTATTGAATGCAAAAGATGAGCGCGGTCTGTGCTAGAAACTACTATATATGTATTCGATTTCAGAGTGAAGTTAAGAACCATCATAACAAGAAGATCCGATCTGATCGATGAGAATTTCTGAGTTATGAGTTTGGCAATCACTTAAGACATTGTGGAATTGTTTCACAGTTGAAGCCACCTGGAACACCACAGGGTAATGGTGTGTCCGGACGTCGTAATCGAACCTTATGAGATATGGTGCGATCTATGATGTCTCTTACCGATCTACCGTTTTCAGTTTGAGAATATGCGTTAGAGACAGCTGCATACACTTTAGATAGGACACCATCTAAGTCTGTTGAGACGACGTCGCATGAATATGGTTTGGCAAGAAACCAAAGTTGTCGTTTCTTAATGTTTGGGGCTGCGATGCTTAAGCCTTCAGCCGGAGAAGCTCGAACCCAAAAGCGGACAAACACATCTTCATAGGATACCCAAAGGTGACAGTTGGGTATACCTTCTATCTCAGATCCGAGGGCAAATTGTTTGTCGCTAAGAACGGGTCCTTTCTCGAGAAGGAGTTTCTCTCGAAAGAATTGAGTGGCAGGAAGATAGAACTTGATGAGGTTGTCGAACATTTACTTCAACCAGAGAGTGATGCAACACAGAAAGATGTTTTCTGTGGCGCCTACGTCTGTTGAATAGGAAGTTAATGATAGTGATCATGAAGCTTCAGATCAAGTTGCTATCGAACCTCATAGGTCGACAAGGATATGTACTACTCCTGAGTGGTACGGTAATCCTGTCTTAGATATCATGTTGTTAGACAACAATGAACCTACGAGCTATGGAGAAGCGATGGTGGGCCCGTATTCCGACAAATGGTTAGAAGCCATGAAATCCGAGATAGGATCCATGTATCAAAACAAAGTATGGACTTTGGTGGACTTGCCCGATGATCGGCAAGCCATTGAGATAAATGGATCTCTAAGAAGAAGACGGACGTGGGCGGTAATGTTACCGTCTATGAAGCTCGACTTGTGGGAAAGAGTCTTTTCACAAGTTCAAGGAGTTGACTACGATGAGAATTTCTCACCCGTAGCGATGCTTAAGTCCGTCGGAATCATGTTAGCATTAGCTGTATTTTTCGATTATGAAATCTGACAGATGGATGTCAAAAACAAGTTTTCTTACCAGTTTTCGTAAGAAAGAGTTGTATGTGATACAATCAAAGTTTTGTCGATCCTAAGGATGCTAAAAGGTATGCTGGCTCCAGCGATCCTTCTATGGACTAGAGCAAGCATCTCGGAGTCAGAATATATGCTTTGATGGAGTGATCAAAGCTTTTAGGTTTATACAATGTTTGCTAGAAACTTGTATTTACAAGAAAGTGAGTGGGAGCACTACAACATTTCTGATAAGTATATGTGGATGACATATTGTTGATCCAAAATAATGTAGAATTTCTGGAAAGCACAAACGGTTGTTTGAAGAGTGATTTTCAAAGGAAGACCTGGATAAAGCTTCTTACATATTGGGCATCAAGATCTATAGAGATAGATCAAGACGCCTGATGATACTTTCAAAGAACGCACACCTTGACATGATTTCGAAGGAGTTCAAAATAGATCAGTCAAAGAAGGGATTCTTACCTGAGTTGTAAGGTGTGAAGTTGAGTAAGACTCAAAGCTTGACCATGGAAGAAGAAAGAGGAAGGACGAAGGTTGTCCCCTATGCTTTTGTCATAGGCTCTATACGGTATGCCATGGTGAGTACCGCACCTGATGTGTGCCTTGCCACATGTCTAGCAAGAGGGTGCAAAGGTGATCTAGGAGTGGATCACCAGATAGCGGTCAAAATTATCCTTAGAGGAATAAGGAAATGTTTCTCGGTTATGGAGGTGATAAAGAGTTCGACGTAAAGAGTTACGTCGATGCAAGCTTAACAACTATCTAGATAGCTCTGAGTAGAGATACCGGATACGTATAATGGAGCAACAATTTGGAATAGCTCCAAGTGGAACGTGGTAGCATCATCTACGATATGACATAAAGTTTTGCGAAATACATAGGGATCTGAATATTGCATACCCGTTGACTACAACCTCTCTCACAAGCATTACATGATCAAACCCAGAACTCATTGAGTGTTAATCACATAGTGATGTGAACTAGATTATTGACTCTAGTAAACTCTTTGGATGTTGGTCACATGGCGATGTGACCTGTGAGTGGTAATCACATGGCGATGTGAACTAGATTATTGACTCTAGTGCAAGTGGGAGACGGTTGGAAATATGCCCTAGAGGCAATAATAAATTAGTTATTATTATATTTCATTGTTCATGATAATCGTTTATTATCCATGCTAGAATTGTATTGATAGAAAACTCAGATACATGTGTGGATACATAGACAACACCATGTCCCTAGTAAGCCTCTAGTTAACTAGCTCGTTGATCAATATATGGTTACGGTTTCCTGACCATGGACATTGGATGTCGTTGATAACGGGATCACATCATTAGGAGAATGATGTGATGGACAAGACCCAATCCTAAGCCTAGCACAAGATCGTATAGTTCGTATGCTAAAGCTTTTCTAATGTCAAGTATCATTTCCTTAGACCATGAGATTGTGCAACTCCCGGATACCGTAGGAGTGCTTTGGGTGTGCCAAACGTCACAATGTAACTGCGTGGCTATAAAGGTGCACTACGGGTATCTCCGAAAGTGTCTGTTGGGTTGGCACGAATCGAGACTGGGATTTGTCACTCCGTGTAACGGAGAGGTATCTCTGGGCCCACTCGGTAGGACATCATCATAATGTGCACAATGTGACCAAGGAGTTGATCACGGGATGATGTGTTACGGAACGAGTAAAGAGACTTGCCAGTAACGAGATTGAACAAGGTATCGGGATACCGACGATCGAATCTCGGGCAAGTATCGTACCGATAGACAAAGGGAATTGTATACGGGATTGATTGAATCCTTGACATCGTGATTCATCCGATGAGATCATCATGGAGCATGTGGGATCCAACATGGGTATCCAGATCCCGCTGTTGGTTATTGACTGGAGAGTTGTCTCGGCCATGTCTGCATGACTCCCGAGCCCGTAGGGTCTACACACTTAAGGTTCGATGGCGCTAGGGTTATAGGGAATAGATGTACGTGGTTACCGAATGTTATTCGGAGTCCCAGATGAGATCCCGGACGTCACGAGGAGTTCCGGAATGGTCCGAAGGTAAAGATTTATATATGGGAAGTCGTCATACGATCACCGGAATAATTCGGGGGTTACGGTATTGTACCGGGACCACCGAAGGGGTTCCGGGGGTCCACCAAGAGGGTCCACCTGCCCCGGAGGGCCCTATGGGCTGTGTGTGGAGAGGGACCAGCCCCTTAGTGGGCTAGGCGCCTCCCCCCTAGGGCCCATGCGCCTAGGGTTTGGGGGAACCCTAAAGGGGGCACCCCCCTTGCCTTGGGGGGCAAGGCAACCCCCCTGGCCACCGCCCCCTCCTCGGATTGGATCTGAGGGGGCCGACCCCCCTCTCCCTTGCCCCTATATATATGTGGGGGTGGGAGGGCAGCCGCACCCAAGTTCTGGTGCATCCCTCCCCCTCTCCCAAGTCCTCCTCCTCTCCCGCGGTGCTTGGCGAAGCCGTGCAGGATTGCCATGCTCCTCCTTCACCACCACGCCCTCGTGCTGCTGCTGGATGGAGTCTTCCCCAACCTCTCCTTCTCCCCTTGCTGGATCAAGGCGTGGGAGACATCACCGGGCTGCACGTGTGTTAAACGCGGAGGCGTCGTTGTTCGGCGCTTAGATCGGAATCAACCGCGATCTGAATTGCTGTGAGTACGACTCCTTCATCCGCGTTCTTGCAACGCTTCCACTTAGCGATCTACAAGGGTATGTAGATGCACTCCCCTTCCCCTCGTTGCTAGATTACTCCATAGATTGATCTTGGTGATGCGTAGAAAATTTTAAATTTCTGCTATGGTCCCCAACATTCAATATGGTACCAGAGCCAAAGATCCAATCTCCCTTCCTCCATCATGACCGGCACCACCCCTGCTTTCCACCCTGGCACCGCTGGCGCCGTCACCACCCTCAATGTTAGCACTCTGTCCGTCGGCTCTTCCACTGCCGCTCTGATCTCAATCACCTTGCTCGGTAGCCTGATCACTCTGCGCCTTATGTGTGGAACTTCCTGCTATGGAAGACCCAAGCCATCCCTGCCCTTGCTGCAAACAGCCTGTTCGACTATGTTGCCAGCACCACCGCAGCCCTGCTGCACGACATCAAGGAAGGAACTGGTGATGCAGTCATTGATGTGGCCAATCTAGAGTTCCTTCGCTGGTACCAGCAGGACCAGCTTGTCATGATCGCCCTCCTTGGGTCCATGACCGAGGACTAATTGTTGGGGAACGCAGTAATTTGAAAAAAAATCCTATGCACACGAAAGATCCATCTAGGTGATGCATAGCAACGAGAGGGGGAGAGTATGTCTATGTACCCTCGTAGACCGAAAGCGGAAGCGTTATGAAACACGGTTGATGTAGTCGAACGTCTTCGCGATCCAACCAATCAAGTACCAAACGCACGGCACCTCCGCGATCTACACACGTTCAGCTCAGTGACGTCCCTTGTACTCTTGATCAAGTTGAGGCCAAGGGAGAGTTTTGTCAGCACGACGGCATGATGACGGTGATGATGAAGTTACCGACGCAGGGCTTCGCATAAGCTCTACAACGATATGACCGAGGTGGAAATCTGTGGAGGGGGGCACCGCACACAACTAAACAATCAACTTGTGTGTGTAGGGGGTGCCCCCTCCTCCGTATATAAAGGGGGAGGAGGAGAGGGCCGGCCTAGGAGGAGGCGCGCCCAAGGGGGGGCAATCCTACTCCAAGTAGGTTTGCCCCCCCTTTCCTATTCCTACTAGGAGAAGCAGGAAGGAGGAGGAGAGGAGAAGGAAAGGGGGGCGGCCCCCCAAACCCTAAACCAATTCGGTTTGGGCCTAGGGGGCGCACCCCACCACTTGCCCGCCGCCCTCTTTCTCCACTAGGGCCCATTAAGGCCCATTGACTCCCCGGGGGGTTCCGGTAACCCCCCGGTACTCCGAAAAATGCCCGAACTCATCCGGAACCATTCTGGTGTCCAAACATAGCCTTCCAGTATATCGATCTTTATGTCTCGACCATTTCGAGACTCCTCGTCATATCCGTGATCACATCCGGGACTCTGAACTACCTTCGGTACATCAAAAAACATAAACTCATAATACCAATCGTCATCGAACGTTAAGCGTGCGGACCCTACGGGTTCGAGAACTATGTAGACATGACCGAGACTAACTTCCGGTCAATAACCAATAGCGGAACCTAGATGCTCATATTGGTTCCTACATATTGTACTGTCGGCGTTCTGGGAACGGGGGTCCCCAGACTTGCCTGCCTGCGGCCTACGGCATGGCTCAAAGGGGGGCCCAGCACGACCCATCTTCACCAACACAGACCCAAGACCCTCGCGAGGGGCCAAGCCTCGCGGGGCAGATGATGTGGAGCATCCTCATCAGGCTGGCTCGTGAGGAGGCGGAGAGATCAAGGCGGGGTACCTCACGAGGTGCCCGTGACGCAAGCCATGACGACCAAGGGCGCCAGGCGGGTGCCAGCCCGCGCAGTGTCCTCCTTTCCCCTTTGGTGCAAAGGGGGCAAGCGCAGCCGCTGAGTACCGAGGCATCAGGCAAAGGTTGCCATTTCGGTGCAACAAGACCAAGACCAGGAGGACTGCAAGACGGAGGTCATCGTGGAGCCCAAGACGGCGTCACCCCCAGAGCTTTGTGCAGGCGAAGACTACTTTTGTCAGGATAACTGGTACTAGCTGTCCCCCTTCAAATTAGCCCGCCATTGTTGGCTCCCTTCCCGCTCGATATTTGGGAAGAGGACCAGGGCCTCTATAAATAGGACCAGCCACCCATAGTAGGGGGAGAGAGTAGAGAGTTTTAGGGAGATCGAGATCAACAACCGGGAAGAGAGAGAGAGAGAGAGAAGGGTGACTGAACTCCTCCCAGCAATTCATCGCCCCAGCCAAGAACAGACCCTCGCGAGGCCGTTCTTCCTTGTATTGTTCGTCATCATTAGCCCAAGAGGCAATCCACCACACCACACACTGGAGTAGGGTATTACACCACAACGGTGGCCCAAACCAGTATAAACCCTGTGTCTCTCGTGTTGTTCTTTCCATAACTTAGATCTCAGCAAGGCGGAGGGGTGCAGGTAGGTAGGAGGCAAAATCTCCGCGCGCACCCCAGTGTTCAAACCTCAAGGGTCTGCCGGAACCCGAAATCCGACATTTGGCGCGCCAGATAGGGGTGCATCGGAATTCGTCTTCCACCACCCCGTTCTCCTCCGACCATTGCGCCCATGTCCGACGCTCGTCGGGCTCGCGCCGAGCGCCGGGCCGCTCTCGCTTCCCACGTTGCCCAGACGGCTCCTGTCGGCGGGCGTCCTCGCCGTTCCCCGTCACCTGCCGTCAACGCTGCCACCGGCCCGGCGGGGGACGAGCAGCAAGCATCGTCTCAGCATCCATCCGTGCGGCAAGACGGCCACACCGCAACTCCCTCGCTCACCCCGGCTGGTTCTTTGTCCCGCGCGCTCTGCGCACCCATGGATGCTCGAGCTGCGCTCATCACGGCAAACGAGCTCCTGTGCTACCGTCCCGTCGATGACGTCTACGAAGAATGGCTCGACCGCGTCGCCGAGCTCGTCCGCGCCGCAGGGGGCTCTCCTGCGCCGTCCGTTCCACTGCACCGCACCCTGCCCCGCACGAGCGACGAAGCTCCGGCGGCGCCTCGGCCGCCTCCTCCTCAGGAAGGCGGCATGGCTCCAAGGCGCATGGTCCCTGGGCGGAACCCGCTCCGTCAGGTGCCAGCGCGGCAAGAGCAGAGCTGCCAAGAAGTCCCTCGCCCGCAAGAAGCTGCCCGGGCGCTCCCTGCTCCAGCACGTCGCGACCATGCTCCTGCTCCCGCACGTCAATACCCCGTGCTGCTCCCAGCTGCAGCGCGTGGGGACACGCAAGACCAAGCTCTCCATCACCCAAGGCCTCCCGTGGCCACAACAGGCTGCCGTGCCTTCACCACCGAGCTACGCAGCGTCGCGTGGCCTGGCAAGTTCAAGCCGGACCTGCCTCCTCGTTACGACGGCACGGCTGACCCTGCGGAGTTCCTCCAGCTCTACGAGCTGGGCATCGAAGCTGCCAACGGAGACGAGAAGGTCATGGCAAACTGGTTTCCCATGGCGCTCAAGGACGGGGCCCGCACCTGGCTCCTGAACCTGGCTCCAGGCACGATCTCCTCCTGGGACGAGATGCGCACCCGCTTCATCGTCAACTTCCAAGGTACTCGCGACCGGCCACCCGCCGTGAGCAACATGTGCCGCATCAAGCAACAACCCGGGGAGACCCTGCAGAAGTACATCCAACGCTTCAACAACGCACGCCTCAAGATTCCCTGGGTGACTGAGGAGGCCATCATCTCAGCCTTCTCCAACGGCGTGCGCGATGTCAAGATGAAGGAGGAGCTGGCAATGCATGAAGACCTGTGCACTTCCTTGGAGCTGTTCAACTTGGCAACCAAGTACGCCAGGGCTGAGGAAGGGCGTCTCTCCCTCCTCGAGCTGCCTGCCGCAGACCCAGAAGAGAAGAAGCCCAAGGCCAAGGATGTGAAGCACAAGGGGGCTGCCATGCTCGCGGCAGAACCAGACACCAAGCGGGGCAGAGATCAGCCCGAACCTTCCAAGGGCAGTCGGTACTGTGTGTACCACGACCTCCACACCCACAACACCCACGAATGTCAGGAGCTCCGAGCCTTGCGAGAAGGAAGGATCAGCCATTGCCCCGACCGCGGTGACCGGGGCTACGGTCGAGGAGGAGGAAGGAATGCAGGACGCTGGGAAGACCGTGGCCCGCGCCAAGGGTGGCGCGATCAACCTCGCGAGGATCGCTGGCAAGACCCGCCTCGCGAGGGAGACTGGAGGGATCAGCCTCGTGAGGACCGCCCGCAAGGCAACGCATGCCTCCCTCCACTTCCGTCGCAGCCGAGGAGAAACGAGGACCGCCACCAGGATGAGGGGGCTGGGGGCTTCCAGGAGCCGCGCGCGATCGCCTGCATCCTGGGCGGGGCTCAAGCCCCAGCCTCTCAACGCATCTTCAAGCAGTTCACCCGCGAAGTGAATGCAGTCCTCCCCAGGCT
Organism: Triticum monococcum; assembly: GCA_034509565.1. Classification (NCBI taxonomy): domain Eukaryota; kingdom Viridiplantae; phylum Streptophyta; class Magnoliopsida; order Poales; family Poaceae; genus Triticum; species Triticum monococcum. Next base: position 353,464,015 of record CM067845.1, on the reverse strand, counting down.
CGAAGCCACGCGCCCTCTCAGGTGGTCGGCATGCGCCATCACATTCAGCTCAGCAGATCAGCTCAAGTGTGTGGCTACAGCCGGAGTCCTCCCGATGCTTTGTTCCCCAATCATCAGCAACGTGGTGGTCACCAGGACCCTCATCGATGGCGGGGCAGGGCTCAACGTCCTCTCCGCGGAAACATTCAACAATCTCCAAGTGCCCTACAGCCAGCTTCAGCCAACCAAGCCTTTCTCCGGAATCATCGACGGCTCCACGGTCCCGATTGGGCAGGTCCGCCTCCCTGTCACCTTCGGGGCACGCGACAACTACCGCACCGAGCTAATCGACTTCGACGTCGCTCACATTCGCCTGCCGTACAATGCCATCCTTGGGTACCCAGCGCTGGCCAAGTTCATGGCCATAACTCACCACGGCTACAACGTCCTCAAGATGCCATGAAGTAGCGGAGTCATCACGGTGCCCTGTGAAGAGAAGGACGCGGTGTGTTGAAGGAAATATGCCCTAGAGGCAATAATAAAGTTATTATTTATTTCCTTATATCATGATAAAATTTTATTATTCATGCTAGAATTGTATTAACTGGAAACATAATACATGTGTGAATACATAGACAAACAGAGTGTCACTAGTATGCCTCTACTTGACTAGCTCGTTAATCAAAGATGGTTATGTTTCCTAACCATGGACAAAGAGTTGTCATTTGATTAACGGGATCACATCATTAGTTGAATGATCTGATTGACATGACCCATTCCATTAGCTTAGCACCCGATCGTTTAGTATGTTGCTATTTCTTTCTTCATGACTTATACATGTTCCTATGACTATGAGATTATGTAACTCCCGTGTGCCGGAGGAACACTTTGTGTGCTACCAAACGTCACAACGTAACTGGGTGATTATAAAGGTGCTCTACAGGTGTCTCCAAAGGTACATGTTGGGTTGACGTATTTCGAGATTAGGATTTGTCACTCTGATCGTCGGAGAGGTATCTCTGGGCCCTCTCGGTAATGCACATCACTTAAGCCTTGCAAGCATTGCAACTAATGAGTTAGTTGTGGGATGATGAATTACGGAACGAGTAAAGAGACTTGCCGGTAACAAGATTGAACTAGGTATTGGATACCGACGATCGAATCTCGGGCAAGTAACATACCGATGACAAAGGGAACAACGTATGTTGTTATGTGGTCTGACCGATAAAAGATCTTCGTAGAATATGTAGGAACCAATATGAGCATCCAGGTTCCGCTATTGGTTATTGACCGGAGACGTGTCTCGGTCATGTCTACATTGTTCTCGAACCCATAGGGTCCGCACGCTTAAGGTTACGAGGACAGTTATATTATGAGTTTATGCATTTTGATGTACCGAAGTTTGTTCGGAGTCCCGGATGTGATCACGGACATGACGAGGAGTCTCAAAATGGTCGAGACATAAAGATTGATATATTGGAAGCCTATATTTGGATATCGAAAGTGTTCCGGGTGAAATCGGGATTTTACCGGAAAACCGGGAGGTTACCGGAACCCCCCGGGAGGTACATGGGCCTTAATGGGCCTTAGTGGAAGAAGAGGAGAGGCGACCAGGGCTGGGCCGCGCGCCTCTCCCCCCCTAGTCCGAATAGGACAAGGAGAGAGGGGCCGGCGCCCCCTCCTTCTCTCTCTCTCTCTGTTCCCACCTCGCGAATCCTATTCCAACTAGGATTGGGGGGGAGTCCTACTCCCGAAGGGAGTAGGACTCCTCCTGGCGCGCCCTATGATGGCCGGCCGGCCTCCCCCTCTTGAGCCTTTATATACAGAGGCAGAGGCACCCCTAGAGACACAAGTTGATCCACGTGATCATATTCTTAACCGTGTGCGGTGCCCCCTTCCACCATAATCCTCGATAATATTGTAGTGGTGCTTAGGCGAAGCCCTGCGACGGTAGTACATCAAGATCGCCACCACGCCATCGTGCTGACGGAACTCTTCCCCGACACTTTGCTGGAACAGAGTCCGGGGATCGTCATCGAGCTGAACATGTGCTAGAACTCGGAGGTGCCGTAGTTTCGGTGCTTGATCGGTCGGGTCGTGGAGACGTACGACTACATCAACCAAACGCTTCCGTTGTCGATCTACAAGGGTACGTATATCACACTCTCCCCTCTCGTTGCTATGCATCACCATGATCTTGTGTGTGCGTAGGAAATTTTTTGAAATTACTACGTTCCCAACAGTGGCATCCGAGCCTAGGTTTTATATGTTGATGTTATATGCACGAGTAGAACACAAGTGAGTTGTGGGCGATATAAGTCATACTGCTTACCAGCATGTCATACTTTGGTTCGGCGGTATTGTTGGACGAAGTGGCCCGGACCGACATTACGCGTACGCTTACGCGAGACCGGTTCTCCCGACGTGCTTTGCACATAGGTGGCTTGCGGGTGACAGTTTCTCCAACTTTAGTTGAACCGAGTGTGGCTACGCCCGGTCCTTGCGAAGGTTAAAACAGCACCAACTTGACAAACTATCGTTGTAGTTTTGATGCGTAGGTAAGATTGGTTCTTGCTTAAGCCCGTAGCAGCCACGTAAAACTTGCAACAACAAAGTAGAGGACGTCTAACTTGTTTTTGCAGGGCATGTTGTGATGTTATATGGTCAAGACATGATGCTAAATTTTACTGTATGAGATGATCATGTTTTGTAACCGAGTTATCGGCAACTGGCAGGAGCCATATGGTTGTCGCTTTATTTTATGCAATGCAATCGCACTGTAATGCTTTACTTTATCACTAAGCAGTAGCGACAGTCGTGGAAGCATAAGATTGGCGAGACGACAACGATGCTACGATGGAGATCAAGGTGTTGCGCCGGTGACGATGGTGATCATGACGGTGCCTTGGAGATGGAGATCACAGGCACAAGATGATGATGGCCATATCATATCACTTATATTGATTGCATGTGATGTTTATCTTTTATGCATCTTATCTTGCTTTGATTGACGGTAGCATTATAAGATGATCTCTCACTAAATTATCAAGATAAAAGCGTTCTCCCTGAGTATGCACCGTTGCCAAAGTTCGTCGTGCTCAGACACCACATGATGATCGGGTGTGATAAGCTCTACGTCCATCTACAATGAGTGCAAGACAGTTTTGCACACGCAGAATACTCAGGTTAAACTTGACGAGCCTAGCATATGCAGATATCGCCTCGGAACACTGAGATCGAAAGATCGAGCGTGAATCATATAGTAGATATGATCAACATAGCGATGTTCACCATTGAAAACTACTCCATTTCACGTGATGATCGGTTATGGTTTAGTTGATTTGGATCACGTGATCACTTAGAGGATTAGAGGGATGTCTATCTAAGTGGGAGTTCTTTAAGTAATTTGATTAATTGAACTTAAATTTATCATGAACTTAGTACCTTATAGTATCTTGCTTATGTATGTTTGATTGTAGATAGATGGCCCGTGCTGTTGTTCCGTTGAATTTTAATGCTTTCCTTGAGAAAGCAAAGTTGAAAGATGATGGTAGCAATTACACGGACTGGGTCCGTAACTTGAGGATTATCCTCATTGCTGCACAGAAGAATTACGTCCTGGAAGCACCGCTGGGTGCCAGGCCTGCTGCTGGAGCAACACCAGATGTTATGAACGTCTGGCAGAGCAAAGCTGATGACTACTCGATAGTTCAGTGTGCCATGCTTTACGGCTTAGAATCGGGACTTCAACGACATTTTGAACGTCATGGAGCATATGAGATGTTCCAGGAGTTGAAGTTAATATTTCAAGCAAATGCCCGGATTGAGAGATATGAAGTCTCCAATAAGTTCTATAGCTGCAAGATGGAGGAGAATAGTTCTGTCAGTGAGCATATACTCAAAATGTCTGGGTATAATAATCACTTGATTCAGATGGGAGTTAATCTTCCAGATGATTGCGTCATTGACAGAATTCTCCAATCACTGCCACCAAGCTACAAGAGCTTCGTGATGAACTATAATATGCAAGGGATGAATAAGACTATTCCCGAGCTCTTCGCAATGCTGAAAGCTACGGAGGTAGAAATCAAAAAGGAGCATCAAGTGTTGATGGTCAACAAGACCACTAGTTTCAAGAAAAAGGGCAAAGGGAAGAAGAAGGGGAACTTCAAGAAGAACAGCAAGCAAGTTGCTGCTCAAGAGAAGAAACCCAAGTCTGGACCTAAGCCTGAAACTGAGTGCTTCTACTGCAAGCAGACTGGTCACTGGAAGCGGAACTGCCCCAAGTATTTGGCGGATAAGAAGAATGGCAAGGTGAACAAAGGTATACGTGATATGCATGTTATTGATGTGTACCTTACTAGAGCTCGCAGTAGCACCTGGGTATTTGATACTGGTTCTGTTGCTAATATTTGCAACTCAAAATAGGGACTACGGATTAAGCGAACACTAGCAAAGGACGAGGTGACGATGCGTGTAGGAAATGGTTCCAAAGTCGATGTGATCGCGGTCGGCACGCTACCTCTACATCTACCTTCGGGATTAGTATTAGACCTAAATATTTTTTTTGACCATGATTAGACCTAAATAATTGTTATTTGATGCCAGCGTTGAGCATGAACATTATATCTGGATCTTGTTTAATGCGAGACGGTTATTCATTTAAATTAGAGAATAATGGTTGTTCTATTTATATGAGTAATATATTTTATGGTCATGCACCTTTGAAGAGTGGTCTATTTTTGATGAATCTCGATAGTAGTAACACACATATTCATAATGTTGAAGCCAAAAGATGCAAAGTTGATAATGATAGTGAAACTTATTTGTGGCACTGCCGTTTAGGTCATATCAGTATAAAGCGCAGGAAGAAACTCCATACTGATGGACTTTTGAAACCACTTGATTATGAATCACTTGGTACTTGCGAACCGTGCCTCATGGGCAAGATGACTAAAACACCGTTCTCCGGTACTATGGAGAGAGAAACAGATTTGTTGGAAATCATACATACAGATGTATGTGGTCCGATGAATATTGAGGCTCGTGGCGGATATCGTTATTTTCTCACCTTCACAGATGACTTAAGCAGATATGGATATATCTACTTAATGAAACATAAGTCTGAAACATTTGAAAAGTTCAAAGAATTTCAGAGTGAAGTTGAAAATCATCGTAACAAGAAAAATAAAGTTTCTACGATCTGATCGTGGAGGAGAATATTTGAGTTACGAGTTTGGTGTACATTCGAAACAATGCGGAATAGTTTCGCAACTCACGCCACCCGGAACACCACAGCGTAATGGTGTGTCCGAACATCGTAATCATACTTTACTAGATATGGTGCGATCTATGATGTCTCTTATCGATTTACCGCTATCGTTTTGGGGTTATGCTTTAGAGACGGCCGCATTCACGTTAAATAGGGCACCGTCAAAATCCGTTGAGACGACGCCTTATGAACTATGGTTTGGCAAGAAACCAAAGTTGTCGTTTCTTAAAGTTTGGGGCTGCGATGCTTATGTGAAAAAGCTTCAACCTGATAAGCTCGAACCCAAATCGAAGAAATGTGTCTTCATAGGATACCCAAAGGAGACTGTTGGGTACACCTTCTATCACAGATCCGAAGGCAAGACATTCGTTGCTAAGAATGCATCCTTTCTAGAGAAGGAGTTTCTCTCGAAAGAAGTGAGTGGGAGGAAAGTAGAACTTGACGAGGTAACTGTACCTGCTCCCTTATTGGAAAGTAGTACATCACAGAAACCTGTTTTTGCGACACCTACACCAATTAGTGAGGAAGCTATTGATAATGATCATGAAACTTCAGAACAAGATACTACTGAACCTCGTAGATCAACCAGAGTAAGATCCGCGCCAGAGTGGTACGGTAATCCTGTTCTGGAAATCATGCTACTAGATCATGATGAACCTATGAACTATGAAGAAGCGATGGTGAGCCCAGATTCCGTAAAATGGCTTGAAGCCATGAAATCTGAGATGGGATCCATGTATGAGAACAAAGTATGGACTTTGGTTGACTTGCCCGTTGATCGGCAAGCAATTGAGAATAAATGGATCTTCAAGAAGAAGACTGACGCTGACGGTAATATTACTGTCTACAAAGCTCGACTTGTCGCAAAATTTTTTTGACAAGTTCAAGGGGTTGACTACGATGAGACCTTCTCACCCGTAGCGATGCTTAAGTCTGTCCGAATCATGTTAGCAATTGCCACATTTTATGATTATGAAATTTGGCAGATGGATGTCAAAACTGCATTCCTGAATGGATTTCTGGAAGAAGAGTTGTATATGATGCAATCGGAATGTTTTGTCGATCCAAAGGGAGCTAACAAAGTGTGCAAGCTCCAGCGATCCATTTATGGACTGGTGCAAGCCTCTCGGAGTTGGAATAAACGCTTTGATAGTGTGATCAAAGCATTTGGTTTTATACAGACTTTCGGAGAAGCCTGTATTTACAAGAAAGTGAGTGGGAGCTCTGTAGCATTTCTGATATTATATGTGGATGACATATTACTGATTGGAAATGATATAGAATTTCTGGATAGCATAAAGGGATACTTGAATAAGAGTTTTTCAATGAAAGACCACGGTGAAGCTGCTTACATATTAGGCATAAAGATCTATAGAGATAGATCAAGATGCTTAATTGGACTTTCACAAAGCACATACCTTGACAAGATTTTGAAGAAGTTCAAAATGGATCAAGCAAAGAAAGAGTTCTTGCCTGTGTTACAAGGTGTGAAGTTGAGTCAGACTCAATGCCCGACCACTGCAGAAGATAGAGAGAAAATGAAAGATGTTCCCTATGCTTCAGCCATAGGCTCTATCACGTATGCAATGCTGTGTACCAGACCTGATGTGTGCCTTGCTATAAGTCTAGCAGGGAGGTACCAAAGTAATCCAGGAGTGGATTACTGGACAGCGGTCAAGAACATCCTGAAGTACCTTAAAAGGACTAAGGATATGTTTCTCGTATATGGAGGTGACAAAGAGCTCATCGTAAACGGTTACGTTGATGCAAGCTTTGACACTGATCCGGACGATTCTAAATCGCAAACCGGATACGTCTTTACATTAAACGGTGGAGCTGTCAGTTGGTGCAGTTCTAAACAAAGCATCGTGGCGGGATCTACATGTGAAGCGGAGTACATAGCTGCTTCGGAAGCAGCAAACGAAGGAGTCTGGATGAAGGAGTTCATATCCAATCTAGGTGTCATACCTAGTGCATCGGGTCCAATGAAAATCTTTTGTGACAATACTGGTGCAATTGCCTTGGCGAAGGAATCCAGATTTCACAAGAGAACCAAACACATCAAGAGACGCTTCAATTCCATCCGAGATCAAGTCTAGGTGGGAGACATAGATATTTGCAAGATACATACGGATCTGAATGTAGCAGACCCGTTGACTAAGCCTCTTCCACGAGCAAAACATGATCAGCACCGAGGCTCCATGGGTGTTAGAATCATTACTGTATAATCTAGATTATTGACTCTAGTGCAAGTGGGAGACTGAAGGAAATATGTGTTGGAAATATGCCCTAGAGGCAATAATAAATTGATTATTATTATATTTCCTTGTTCATGTTAATCGTTTATTATCCATGCTAGAATTGTATTGATAGGAAACTCACATACATGTGTGGATACATAGACAACACCATGTCCCTAGTAAGCCTCTAGTTGACTAGCTCGTTAATCAATAGATGGTTACGGTTTCCTAACCATGGACATTGAATGTCGTTGATAACGGGATCACATCATTAGGAGAATGATGTGATGGACAAGACCCAATCCTAAGCCTAGCACAAGATCATGTAGTTCGTATGCTAAAGCTTTCCTAATGTCAAGTATCATTTCCTTGGACCATGAGATTGTGCAACTCCCGGATACCGTAGGAGTGCTTTGGGTGTGCCAAACGTCACAACGTAACTGGGTGACTATAAAGGTGCACTACGGGTATCTCCGAAAGTGTCTGTTGGGTTGGCGCGAATCGAGACTGGGATTTGTCACTCCGTGTGACGGAGAGGTATCTCTGGGCCCACTCGGTAGGACATCATCATAATGTGCACAATGTGACCAAGGAGTTGATCATGGGATGATGTGTTATGGAACGAGTAAAGAGACTTGCCGGTAACGAGATTGAACAAGGTATCGGGATACCGACGATCGAATCTCGGGCAAGTATCATGCCGATGGACAAAGGGAATTGCATACGGGATTGATTAAGTCCTTGACATCGTGGTTCATCCGATGAGATCATCGTGGAACATGTGGGAGCCAACATGGGTATCCAGATCCCGCTGTTGGTTATTGACCGGAGAGTTATCTCGGTCATGTCTGCATGGTTCCCAAACCCGTAGGGTCTACGCACTTAAGGTTCGGTGACGCTAGCATGTAGGGATATGTATATGCAGTAACCCGAATGTTGTTTGGAGTCCTGGATGAGATACCGGACGTCACGAGGAGTTCCGGAATGGTCCGGAGGTAAAGATTTATATATGGGAAGTCTTGTTTTGGTCGCCGGAAAAGTTTCGCGCATTATCGGTATTGTATCGGGAGTGCCGAAAGGGGTCCGGGGGTCCACCAAGGGGGTCCACCTTCCCCGGGGGGCCACATGGGCTGTAGGGGTGTGCCCTTGTCCTATATGGGCCAAGGGAACCAGCCCCAAGAGGCCAATGCGCCAAGAGATAAGGGAAAGGAAGAGTCCTAAAGGGGGAAGGCACCTCCTAGGTGCCTTGGGGAGGATGGACTCCTCCCTGGCCGCACCCTTCCTTGGAGGAAGGGCCAAGGCTGCGCCCCCCTCTCCCTTGGCCCTATATATATGTGGGGGGTGGGAGGGCAGCCGCACCAAGGTTCTGGCGCAGCCCTCCTCCTCTCCCAAGTTCTTCTCCTCTCCCGTGGTGCTTGGCGAAGCCCTGCAGGATTGCCACGCTCCTCCACCACCACCACGCCGTCGTGCTGCTGTTGGATGGAGTCTTCCTCAACCTCTCCCTCTCTCCTTGCTGGATCAAGGCATGGGAGACGTCACCGGGCTGTACGTGTGTTGAATGCGGAGGTGCCGTCCGTTCGGCACTTGGTCATCGGTGATTTGGATCACGGCGAGTACGACTCCATCAACCCCGTTCACTTGAACGCTTCCGCTTAGCGATCTACAAGGGTATGTAGATGCACTCTCCTTCCCCTCATTGCTGGTTTCTCCATAGATAGATCTTGGTGATACGTAGGAAAATTTTGAATTTCTGCTACATTCCCCAATAGTGGCATCATGAGCTAGGTCTATGCGTAGTTACTATGCACAAGTAGAACACAAAGTAGTTGTGGGCGTTGATTTTGTTCAATATGCTTACCGTTACTAGTCCAATCTTGATTCGGCGGCATTGTGGGATGAAGCGGCCCGGACCAACCTTACACGTACGCTTACGTGAGACCGGTTCCACCGACAAACATGCACTAGTTGCATAAGGTGGCTGGCGGGTGTCTGTCTCTCCCACTTTAGTCGGATCAGATTCGATGAAAAGGGTCCTTATGAAGTGTAAATTGCAATTGGCATATAACGTTGTGGTCTTTGCGTAGGTAAGAAACGTTCTTGCTAGAAACCCATAGCAGCCACGTAAAACATGCAAATAACAATTAGAGGACGTCTAACTTGTTTTTGCAGGGTATGCTATGTGATGTGATATGGCCAAAGGATGTGATGAATGATATATGTGATGTATGAGATAATCATGTTCTTGTAATAGGAATCACGACTTGCATGTCGATGAGTATGACAACCGGTAGGAGCCATAGGAGTTGTCTTAATTTATTTATGACCTGCGAGTCAACATAAACGTCATGTAATTACTTTACTTTATTGCTAACCGTTAGCTGTAGTAGTAGAAGTAATAGTTGGTGAGACAACTTCATGAAGACACGATGATGGAGATCATGATGATGGAGATCATGGTGTCATGCCGGTGACGATGATGATCATGGAGCCCCGAAGATGGAGATCAAAAGGAGCCAAGTGATGATGGCCATATCATGTCACTATTTGATTGCATGTGATGTTTATCATGTTTATACATCTTATTTGCTTAGAACGATGGTAGTAAATAAGATGATCCCTCATTAAAATTACAAGAAGGTGTTCCCCCTAACTGTGCACCGTTGCGAAAGTTCGTCGTTTCAAAGCACCACGTGATGATCGGGTGTGATAGATTCTTACGTTCGAATACAACGGGTGTTGACGAGCCTAGCATGTACAGACATGGCCTCGGAACACATGCAAAACACTTAGGTTAACTTGACGAGCCTAGCATGTACAGACATGGCCTCGGAACACAAGAGACCGAAAGGTCGAGCATGAGTCGTATAGAAGATACGATCAACATGAAGATGTTCACCGATGTTGACTAGTCCGTTTCACGTGATGATCGGACACGGCCTAGTTGACTCGGGTCATGTAATCACTTAGATGACTAGAGGGATGTCTATCTGAGTGGGAGTTCATAAGATGAACTTAATTATCCTGAACATAGTCAAAAGATCTTTGCAAATTATGTCGTAAGCTCGCGCTTCAGTTCTACTGTTTAGTTATGTTCCTAGAGAAAATTTAGTTGAAAGTTGATAGTAGCAATTATGCGGACTAGGTCCGTAAACTGAGGATTGTCCTCATTGCTTCATAGAAGGCTTATGTCCTTAATGCACCGCTCAGTGTGCTAAACCTCGAACGTTGTCTATGGATGTTGCGAACATCTGACATACACGTTTTGATAACTACGTGATAGTTCAGTTAAACGGTTTAGAGTTGAGGCACCGAAGACGTTTTGAAACGTCGCGAAACATATGAGATGTTTCGAGGGCTGAAATTGGGATTTCAGGCTCGTGCCCACGTCAAGAGGTATAAGACCTTCGATGATTTTCTTAGGCTACAAACTAAGGGAGAAAAGCTAAATTGTTGAGCTTGTGCTCAGATTGTCTGAGTACAACAATCATTTGAATCGAGTGGGAGTTGATCTTCCAGATGAGATAATGATGTTTCTCCGAAGTCATTACCACCAAGCTGCTAGAGCTTCATGATGAACTATAACATATCGAGGACATATATGATGATCTTTGAGATATTCGTGATGTTTGACACCACAAAAGTAGAAATCAAGAAGGAGCATCAATTGTTGATGGTTGGTGAAACCACTAGTTTCAAGAAGGGCAAGGGCAAGAAGGGACACTTCATGAAACGGCAATTCAGTTGCTGCTCTAGTGAAGAAACCCAAGGTTGAACCCAAACCCGAGACTAAGTGCTTCTGTAATAAGGGGAACAGCCACTGGAGCAGAATTACCCTAGATACTTGGTAGATTAGAAGGTTGGAAAGGTCGATAGAAGTATATTGGATATACATTGTGTTGATGTGTACTTTACTAGTACTCCTAGTAGCACCAGGGTATTAGATACCGGTTCGGTTGCTAAGTGTTAGTAACTCGAAATAAAAGCTACGGAATAAACGGAGACTAGCTAAAGGTGAGCTGATGATATGTGTTGGAAGTGTTTCCAATGTTGATATGATCAAGCATCGCACGCTCCCTCTACCATCGAGACTGGTGTTTGCATTGAGCATAGACATGATTGGATTATGTCTATCGCAATACGGTTATTCATTTAAGGAGAATAATGGTTACTCTGTTTATTTGAATAATACCTTCAATGGTCTTGCACCTAAAATGAATGGTTTATTGAATCTCGATCGTAGTGATACACATGTTCATGCCAAAAGATATAAGATAGTAATGATAGTACCACCTACTTGTGGCACTGCCACGTACGTCATATCGGTATAAAACGCATGAAGAAGCTCCATATTGATGGAACTTTGGGCTCACTCGGTTTTGAAAAGTTTGAGACATGCGAACCATGTCTATTGGTGTATATGCATGAAGAAACTCCATGCAAATGGACCGTTTGGACTCACTTGATTTTGAATCACTTGAGACATGCAAATCATACCACATGGGCAAGATGACTGAAAGCCTCGTTTTCAGTAAAATGGAACTAGAAAGCAACTTGTTGGAAGTAATACATTTTGATGTGTGCAGTCCAATGAGTGCTGAGGCGTGTAGTGGATATCGTTATGTTCTTACTTCACAGATGATTTGAGTAGATGTTGAGTATAATTACTTGATGAATCACGAGTCTGAATTATTGAAAGGTTCAAGTAATTTCAGGGTGAAGTTGAAAGATCATCGTGACAAGAGGATAAAATATCTATGATATGATCATAGAGATGAATATCTGAATTACAAGTTTGGCACAGAATTAAGACATTGTGGAAATCGTTTCACAACTAATACAGCCTGGAACACCATAGTGTGATGGTGTGTCCGTACATCATAACTGCACCCTATTGGATATGATGCATACCATGATGTCTCTTATCGAATTACCACGATAGTTTATGGGTTAGGCATTAGAGACAACCACATTCACTTTAAAAGGGCACCACATAATTCCGATGAGATGACACCATATGAACTATGGTTTGGAGAAACCTAAGCTGTCATTTCTTAAAAGGTTTGGGAATGCGATGCTTATGTGAAAAAGTTTCAGGCTGATAAGCTCGAACCCAAAGCGGATAAATGCATCTTCATAGGACACCCAAAAAAGTTGGGTATACCTCCTGTCTCGGATCTGAAAGCAATAAGGGATTGTTTCTAGAATCGGGTCCTTTCTCAAGGAAAAGTTTCTCTCGAAAGAATTGAGTGGGAGAATGGTGGAGACTTGATGAGGTTATTGAACCGTCTCTTCAACTAGTGTGTGGTAGGGCACAGGGAGTTGTTCTTGTGGCACCTACACCAATTGAAGTGGAAGCTTATGATAGTGATCATGAAACTTCAGATCAAGTCACTACCAAACCTCATGGGATGACAAGGATGCTTACTACTTCAGAGTGGTACGTAATCCTGTCTTGGAAGTCATGTTGCTAGAAAACAATGAACCTATGAGCTATGGAGAAGCGATGGTGGGCCCGGATTCCAAAAATTGGCTCGAGGCCATAAAATCCGAGAGATGATCCATGTATGAAAACAAAGTGTAGACTTTGTAAGAACTGCTTGATGGTCATAAGGCTGTTGGGTACGTATGGATTTTAAAAGAAAGACGGACAATGGTGGTAAGTATCACCATTAAGAAAAGCTCGACTTGTCGTTAAGATGTTTTCCGACAAGTTCAAGGAGTTGACTACGATGAGACTTTCTCACTCATAGCGATGCTAAGAGTCTGTTGGAATTATATTAGCGATTACTGCATTATTTATGAAATCTTGCAGATAGGATGTCAAAACATTGTTTCCTCGACGATTTTCTTGAGGAAAGGTTGTATGTGATACAACCGGAAAGTTTTTGTCAATCCTGAAAGATGCTAATAAGTATGCAAAGCTCCAGCAATCCTTCTAAGGACTGGAGTAAGCATCTCGGAGTTGGAATGTATGCTTTGATGAGATGATCAAAGATTTTGGGTGTATACAAAGTTTATGAGAAACTTGTATTTCCAAAGAAGTGAGTGGGAGCACTATAGAATTTCTGATGAATATATGTTGTTCACATATTGTTGATCAGAAATGATGTAGAATTTCTGGAAAGCATATAGGGTTATTTGGAAAGTGTTTTTCAATGGAAAGCCTAGATTAAGCTACTTGAACATTGAGCATCAAGATCTATAAGGATAGATCAAAACGCTTAATGGTACTTTCAAATGAGCACATACCTTGACATGATCTTGAAGGTGTTCAAGATGGATCAGTCAAAGAAGAAGTTCTTGCCTGAGTTGTAAGGTATGAAGTTAAGACTTAAAGCTCGACCACGGCAGAAGAGAGAGAAAGGACAAAGGTCGTCCCCTATGCTTAAGACATAGGCTCTATAGTATGCTATGCTGTGTACCGCACCTGAAATGTGCCTTGCCATGAGTCAGTCAAGGGGTACAAGAGTGATCCAAGAATGGATCACAGGACAGCGGTCAAAGTAATCCTTAGTAACTAGTGGACTAAGGAATTTTCTCGATTATGGAGGTGGTAAAAGATTTCGTCGTAAAGGGTTATGCCGATGCAAACTTTGACACTAATCCAGATTATTCTGAGTAGTAAACTGGATTTGTATAGTAGAACAGTTATTTGGAATAGCTCCAAATGAACATAGTAGCTGCATCTAGGAGATGACATAGATATTTGTGAAGTACATACGGATCTGAATGTTGTAGACCCGTTGACTAAAACCACTCTCACAAGCGACATGATCAAACCCAGAACTCATTGAGTGTTAATCACCTAGTGATGTGAACTAGATTATTGACTCTAGTAAACTCTTGGATGTTGGTCACATGGCGATGTGACCTGTGAGTGTTAATCACATGGCGATGTGAACTAGATTATTGACTCTAGTGAAAGTGGGAGACTGTTGGAAATATGCCCTAGAGGCAATAATAAATTGATTATTATTATATTTCCTTGTTCATGATAATCGTTTATTATCCATGCTAGAATTGTATTGATAGGAAACTCAGATACATGTGTGGATACATAGACAACACCATGTCCCTAGTAAGCCTCTAGTTGACTAGCTCGTTAATCAATAGATGGTTACGGTTTCCTAACCATGGACATTGGATGTCGTTGATAACGGGATCACATCATTAGGAGAATGATGTGATGGACAAGACCCAATCCTAAGCCTAGCACAAGATCATGTAGTTCGTATGCTAAAGCTTTTCTAATGTCAAGTATCATTTCCTTGGACCATGAGATTGTGCAACTCCCGGATACCGTAGGAGTGCTTTGGGTGTGCCAAACGTCACAACGTAACTGGGTGACTATAAAGGTGCACTACGGGTATCTCCGAAAGTGTCTGTTGGGTTGGCGCGAATCGAGACTGGAATTTGTCACTCCGTGTGACGGAGAGGTATCTCTGGGCCCACTCGGTAGGACATCATCATAATGTGCACAATGTGACCAAGGAGTTGATCACGGGATGATGTGTTACGGAACGAGTAAAGAGACTTGCCGGTAACGAGATTGAACAAGGTATCGGGATACTGACGATCGAATCTCGGGCAAGTATCGTACCGATGGACAAAGGGAATTGCATACGGGATTGATTAAGTCCTTGACATCGTGGTTCGTCCGATGAGATCATTGTGGAACATGTGGGAGCCAACATGGGTATCCAGATCCCGCTGTTGGTTATTGACCGGAGAGTTATCTCGGTCATGTCTGCATGGTTCCCGAACCCATAGGGTCTACGCACTTAAGGTTTGGTGACGCTAGGGTTGTAGGGATATGTATATGTAGTAACCCGAATGTTGTTCGGAGTCCCGAATGAGATCTCGGGCATCACGAGGAGTTCCGGAATGGTCCGGAGGTAAAGATTTATATATGGGAAGTCTTGTTTTGGTCGCCGGAAAAGTTTCGCGCATTATCGGTATTGTACCGGGAGTGCCGAAAGGGGTCCGGGGGTCCACCTGCCCCGGGGGGCCACATGGGCTGTAGGGGTGTGCGCCTTGGCCTATATGGGCCAAGGGCACCAGCCCCAAGAGGCCCATGCGCCAAGAGATAAGGGAAAGGAAGAGTCCTAAAGGGGGAAGGCACCTCCTAGTTGCCTTGGGGAGGATGGACTCCTCCCTGGCCGCACCCTTCCTTGGAGGAAGGGCCAAGGATGCGCCCCCCTCTCCCTTGGCCCTATATATATGTGGGGGTGGGAGGGCAGCCGCACCAAGGTTTTGGCGCAGCCCTCCTCCTCTCCCAAGTTCTTCTCCTCTCCCGTGGTGCTTGGCGAAGCCGTGCAGGATTGCCACGCTCCTCCACCACCACCACGCCGTTGTGCTGCTGCTGGATGGAGTCTTCCTCAACCTCTCCCTCTCTCCTTGCTGGATCAAGGCATGGGAGACGTCACCGGGTTGTACGTGTGTTGAACGCGGAGGTGTTGTCCGTTCGGCACTTGGTCATCGGTGATTTGGATCACGGCGAGTACGACTCCATCACCCCCGTTCACTTGAACGCTTCCGCTTAGCGATCTACAAGGGTATGTAGATGCACTCTCCTTCCCCTCGTTGCTGGTTTCTCCATAGATAGATCTTGGTGATACGTAGGAAAATTTTGAATTTCTGCTACGTTCCCCAACAATATGCCCTAGAGGCAATAATAAAGTTATTATTTATTTCCTTATATCATGATAAAAGTTTATTATTCATGCTAGAATTGTATTAACCGGAAACATAATACATGTCTGAATACATAGACAAACAGAGTGTCACTAGTATGCCTCTACTTGACTAGCTCGTTAATCAAAGATGGTTATGTTTCCTAACCATGGACAAAGAGTTGTCATTTGATTAACGGGATCACATCATTAGTTGAATGATCTGATTGACATGACCCATTCCATTAGCTTAGCACCCGATCGTTTAGTATGTTGCTATTGCTTTCTTCATGACTTATACATGTTCCTATGACTATGGGATTATGTAACTCCCGTGTGCCGGAGGAACACTTTGTGTGCTACCAAACGTCACAACGTAACTGGGTGATTATAAAGGTGCTCTACAGGTGTCCCCAAAGGTACATGTTGGGTTGACGTATTTCGAGATTAGGATTTGTCACTCCGATCATCGGAGAGGTATCTCTGGGCCCTCTCGGTAATGCACATCACTTAAGCCTTGCAAGCATTGCAACTAATGAGTTAGTTGCGGGATGATGAATTACGGAACGAGTAAAGAGACTTGCCGGTAACAAGATTGAACTAGGTATTGGATACCGACGATCGAATCTCGGGCAAGTAACATACCGATGACAAAGGGAACAACATATGTTGTTATGCGGTCTGACTGATAAAAGATCTTCGTAGAATATGTAGGAACCAATATGAGCATCCAGGTTCCGCTATTGGTTATTGACCAGAGACGTGTCTCGGTCATGTCTACATTGTTCTCGAACCCGTAGGGTCCGCACGCTTAATGTTACGATGACAGTTATATTATGAGTTTATGCATTTTGATGTACCGAAGTTTGTTCGGAGTCCCGGATGTGATCACGGACATGAAGAGGAGTCTCGAAATGGTCGAGACATAAAGATTGATATATTGGAAGCCTATATTTGGATATCGGAAGTGTTCCGGGTGAAATCGGGATTTTACCGGAAAACCGGGAGGTTACCGGAACCCCCCTGGAGGTACATGGGCCTTAATGGGCCTTAGTGGAAGAAGAGGAGAGGTGTCCAGGGCTGGGCCGCGCGCCCCTCCCCCCTAGTCCGAATAGGACAAGGAGAGAGGGGGCCGGCGCCCCCTCCTTCTCTCTCTCTCTCTCTCTCTGTTCCCACCTCGCGAATCCTATTCCAACTAGGATTTGGGGGGGGGGGTCCTACTCCCGGAGGGAGTAGGACTCCTCCTGGCGCGCCCTATGATGGTCGGCCGGCCTCCCCCTCTTAAGCCTTTATATACGGAGGCAGAGGCACCCCTAGAGACACACGTTGATCCACGTGATCATATTCTTAACCGTGTGCGGTGCCCCCTTCCACCATAATCCTCGATAATATTGTAGCGGTGCTTAGGCGAAGCCCTGCGACAGTAGTACATCAAGATCGTCACCACGCCGTCGTGCTGACGGAACTCTTCCCCGACACTTTGCTGGATCGGAGTCCGGGGATCGTCATCGAGCTGAACGTGTGCTAGAACTCGGAGGTGCCGTAGTTTCGGTGCTTGATCGGTCGGGCCGTGGAGACGTACGACTACATCAACCAAACGCTTCCGTTGTCGATCTACAAGGGTACGTAGATCACGCTCTTCCCTCTCGTTGCTATGCATCTCCATGATCTTGTGCGTGCGTAGGAATTTTTTTGAAATTACTACGTTCCCCAACATGTGTTCCCTGGAACGAGCCTTTCAGGCCGCGTCACTGGAAGACCCGGATCGCGGAAGCAGGAGGCTTCCCGAGACCGCCCCCAAGAAAAAGAAGACATCGTCCGGCCCTGTCCCTCCGGGCCCGTGCCTGCCCAGGGGGAACCTCCTTCCATCGCATAGGAAAGCGCGCCCGGCGCCCTCCTCAGGCAGGGCTCGGGGGCTCTCCCCTGGAGGGCCACCGACCTAGCTAGGGATACAAGGGAGGCGCTTGGGCACCACATGGAGGCGTGTTTCGAAGCACGTTTCCCTCAAGAAGGAGCAAGGCAAGGAGAGTCAGACCCTCAGGAGTTCGTCAGCAAGGCCATTCAGGAGCTACAGGAGTCAAGAGTCATGAAAGGCGGCCGCCGCCTACCAGCAGTGGCTCCCCATCCAGGCGAGGATGGTGGGCTGCGCGTCTGCATCGACATACCAGGGCTCAACCGAGTCGCCTCTTTGGAGCGCCTCTGGCCCTCGCGTGTGGGGCGCTGCGGAGGTCCACCCCACAGCTACGTTCGCATGCCTTACGGCTTGCCGAACGCAGTTGCCACGTATCAGCGCCTCATGAGGGGCATCATGGAGGCACAAGAGGCCAGGCGTTCCGCAGCCCTGGCGGAGATGGAGATGGTCCGCGAGGAGCCGCCAGCGCCTCCAGAGCCTCCCGAGGCCCCTAGGCCTGGGGGCTCGTAAGGATCGGCTTCCGCAGCCCATCGAGTCTGCTACACCAACACCCCTTCGTCCTCAACGTCATCAGGTGACATCTTTCAAGTTTCACTTCCAGCTGGGAGCGCCTCCCAGGGCTGCATTATTCCCAGGCCGCGTGGGTCCGTCCCTGCGGCGTGTATCCCTTTTATTTCATGTTGTTAGCTTACCTTGTTGGGGGCGCCCCTCGGGCTGCATGATCCCCAAGTCGCTCGGGCCTGACCCAGTGATGTCTGCCTTCCCAGTATCTATTTGAATGAATCCACTCCTTTGCAGCTAATGTGCTTGACCTAGTTGCCCGCTCAACTGACGGAACTGCTCCCAAACGACACGACGCTTGCGCATGGGTCTGTCCCTGCAACACCGACAAACCTGGATGGCTGAGCTCTAGCCGCGGCAGCCCCGCATGGCGCCACCTCGTCAAGCCTTCAGTGCCTCATTACCCCTCGGAAGCAACCAACGGCTGACTGTCAATTGTCATGGCAACCCCTCGTTCTTTCTCTGATGGGTCTACAGGATCTCTTAAGGGAGCTGCGACAAGCAAGGCCCTTGCGGTGTTTCCTCCACTCTCATCTGCGCGAACCGCTTGCATGTTAAAGGGGGGGTGCCTGAGCATCGCGACTCAGGGCTCCTACTGGCTCTCCAGCCCTCACCCTCTGGCCTTGTCCACGGCATCGCGACCTGGCATACCAGCGACGGCTGAGACTCGCTCGAGGGCCGGGACCCGAGGACGTAGAGCAGAAAGGGGAGCAAGGGCGAGAGGGGAGGGACACACGAGGACCTCGCCGAGCAACCTCGCGCCTGCCGATGCACGGACCCGGCGACACACCAGAGAGCGGCCCCTGATTCTCGAGATAAGTCACCACCCGGAAGCGCCAGCTACCGTGGCACCATCCCCGCACCTAATGCAATCCCGTGTTAGCGACGCTGCTCTCCTTTCTCACCGAATGACGGCTGCTTGAGCGCCAAAGGGGACCTCCTGAGCATCGCGACTCAGGGGCTCTTACCAGACTCCGGGTCGCTCACCTCCTGGCTTAACCACGGCATCGCGACCTGGCATACCAGCGACGGCTAAAGCCGCCTTGGGACTGGGACCTGTCGGTGCAGAGCACCAAGCCCTCGTGAGGTTCGAAAGGGAGGACTGAGCTAAGACGGAATGAGCAACTCGCACAATTCTACGACAAGGGTTATATTAACAAAACAGGATCACATGCACCTTACAAGCCCCCACGGGACGCGCCTTTGATTCCTCGCAGGGAACAGATCCTAAAGGGACACTAACTACGCGCGCCCCTGCAAAAGACGCCATCGTCAACAATGGGCCGTCAAGCACCGGTGCCAACCCCATCCAGATCAGAGTCGGCGGCGGCCTGACGAGCCCGCCCTGCTCCAGGAGCGGCGCTGGCTCGGGGGCTCGTAGCTGTTGTCGCTCGTCTCCGGAGTCGCGAAGAGCTCGCCGGAGTCGCTGGAACCTCCGACACCTCCACCGCCTGAGGAGCCGCCAAGGGAGCGGTTGGCGGGCCCAGTCCTCGCCGCAGTAGGGTCCTGGCCACCTCTCTCGGGGCAGCACTCCAGCCGGCGCCCGTTTGCATCGAAGACCTTGAAGAACATCACCGAGGCACCGTCGTACTCCAAGTGGATCGCGAAGGCGCCTCTTGTCCTGCAAACCCGGGCGATTTCGCTCCAGCCTCGAGTCATGAAGACCTCGCCCGGGGCAACGACCGCGACCTCTGCCTCGGTCGCGAGGGCGCTGCAGCCGGTGTGCAGCAGCCAAAGCTCCAGGAGTTATCCCTGCGGGATGATGTAGGCGAAGAAGGGAGGAAGGCGAATCCAAGACTGAGGAGGCATGGCGACGTGGAGCACGAACTCTCGGGAGGAGCCCTCGGTGTGGACCCCAGGGGGGACGACCCACACCTTTGTGACCCGTCGGCGCCGACGGCGGCGCCGCCCGTGGCGATCAGCATCAGCTCCTTCAGGGCCCTCGATGTGGGCGTACAAGGGAAGCGGGAACCCCGGCGGTGCCCGCTCGCGCCAAGGCCTCGACACCACCTGATGGGCCCCCTCGTCCGGGCCATGGAGGACGAGCCGTTTCTTCCACGGGAGCGGGTCGGGTTCCTCTTGGGGAGCCTTTCCTTCTCTGCCGTCGAGAACCGGCGGATCGGAGCCATCGCAGCAAGACGGAGCAAGGACCGGGAAGAAGGAGAAGCAAGGAGGGATGGACTGGAAGGGCTTGCACCGTTCCGTACTTATGGCCGGCGAAGGCCAATCGCCGACCTCCATGATCGCAGGTAATCATGACCCACTTTGCATGCAGGGACTTGTCCAATCCGTGCAGTTGTCGAGGCGCCATGGGGAAGTGGAGACGCCCACGTCCAATCAACCGCCACGCGGCGCCCAAGGCAGCAGGCTGTTAGGGCCCGCGGCGCTTCGCTCTTGCCCTTCCGCCTCCCTGCATGGCCAAGTCCGGGCGCGCCTTGGGCCCGGGGGCTACTGTCGGCGTTCTGGGAATGGGGAGTCCCCAGACTTGCCTGCCTGCGGCCTGCGACGTGGCTCAAAGGGGGGCCCAGCACGGCTCATCTTCACCAACACAGACCCAAGACCCTCGCGAGGGGCCAAGCCTCGCGGGGTGGACGACGCGGAGCATCCTCAGGAACGGCCTCATCAGGCTGGCTCGCGAGGAGGTGGAGAGATCAAGGCGGGGTACCTCACGAGGTGCCCGTGACGCAAGCCATGACGACCAAGGGCGCCAGGCGGGTGCCAGCCCGCGCAGTGTCCTCCTTTCCCCTTTGGTGCAAAGGGGGCAAGCGCAGCCGCGGAGTACCGAGGCATCAGGCAAAGGTTGCCATTTCGGTGCAACAAGACCAAGACCAGGAGGACTGCAAGACGGAGGTCATCGTGGAGCCCAAGACGGCGTCACCACCAGAGCTTTGTGCAGGCGAAGACTACTTTTGTCAGGATAACTGGTACTAGCTATCCCCCTTCAAATTAGCCCGCCATTGTTGGCTCCCTTCCCGCTCGATATTTGGGAAGAGGACCAGGGCCTCTATAAATAGGACCAGCCACCCACAGGAGGGGGAGAGAGTAGAGAGTTTTAGGGAGATCGAGATCAACAACCGGGAAGAGAGAGAGAGAGAGAGAGAGAGAGAAGGGTGACTGAACTCCTCCCAGCAGTTCATCGCCCCAGCCAAGAATAGACCCTCGTGAGGCCGTTCTTCCTTGTATTGTTCGTCATCATTAGCCCAAGAGGCAATCCACCACACCACACACTGGAGTAGGGTATTACACCACAACGGTGGCCCGAACCAGTATAAACCCTGTGTCTCTCGTGTTGTTCTTTCCATAGCTTAGATCTCAGCGAGGCGGAGGGGTGCAGGTAGGTAGGAGGCGAAATCTCCGTGCGCACCCCAGTGTTCGAACCTCAAGGGTCTGCCGGAACCCGAAATCCGACATGTACGAAGATCTTTATCGGTCAAACCGCATAACAACAAACGTTGTTCCCTTTGTCATCGGTATGTTACTTGTCCGAGATTCGATCGTCGGTATCTCAATACCTAGTTCAATCTCATTACCAGCAAGTCTCTTTACTCGTTCCGTAATGCAACATCCCATAACTAACTCATTAGTCACATTGCTTGCAAGGCTTATAGTGATGTGCATTACCGAGAGGGCCCAGGGATACCTCTCCGATATACGGAGTAACAAATCCTAATCTCAATCTATGCCAACTCGACAAACACCATCAGAGACACCTGTAGAGCATCTTTATAGTCACCCAATTACGTTGTGACGTTTGATAGCACACTAAGTGTTCCTCCGGTATTCGGGAGTTGCATAATCTCATAGTCATAGGAACATGTATAAGTTATGGGTAAACCAATAGCAGTAAACTAAACGATCAAATTGCTAAGCTAACGGATGGGTCAAGTCAATCAAATCATTCTCTAATGATGTGATCCCGTTCGTCAAATGACAACTCTTGTCCATGGCTAGGAAACTTAACCATCTTTGATTAACGAGCTAGTCAAGTAGAGGCATATTAGTGACATTCATTTTGTCTACGTATTCACACATGTACTAAGTTTCCGGTTAATACAATTCTAGCATGTATAATAAACATTTATCATGATATAAGGAAATATAAATAACAACTTCATTATTGCCTCTAGGGCATATTTCCTTCACTGATGACCCACAAGTATAGGGGATCAATTGTAGCTCTTTTCGATAAGTAAGAGTGTCGAACCCAACGAGGAGCAGAAGGAAATGAAAAGTGGTTTTCAGCAAGGCAATGTCTGCAAGTGCTGAAGTTATAAGTAGCGGAGTAGTTTGATAGCAAGATAATTTGTAACGAGTAAGTAATGATAGTAGTAACAAAAGTGCAGCAAGGTAGCCCAATTTTTTAGGCAAAGGACAGGCCAAAACGGTCTCTTATGATAAGCAAAATGTTCTTGAGGGTACACGGGAATTTCATCTAGTCACTTTCATCATGTTGGTTTAATTCGTGTGCGGTACTTTGATAATTTGATATGTGGGTGGACCGGTGCTTAGGTGATGTTCTTACTTGAACAAACCTCCTACTTATGATTAACCCTCACGCAAGCATCCGCAACTATGAGAAAAGTATTAAAAATAAATTCTAACCATAGCATTAAACTTTTGGATCCAATTGGTCCCTTACGGAATAGCACATAAACTGGGGTTTAAGCTTCTGTCACTCTCGCAACCCATCATCTAATTGCTACTCCACAATGCATTCCCTTAGTCCCAAATATGGTGAAGTGTCATGTAGTCGATGTTCACATGACACCACTAAGGGAATCACAACATACATATTATCAAAATATCGAACACATATCATGTTCACATGATTACTTGCAACATGATTTCTCTCGTGACCTCAAGAACAAAAGTAACTACTCACAAATGATAAACATGCTCATGATCAGAGGAGTATTAAATAGCATACTGGATCTGAACATATAATCTTCCACCAAATAAACCATATAATAATCAACTACAAGATGTAATCAACACTACTAGTCACCCACAAGCACCAATCTATAGTTCTGGTAACAAGATTGAACACAAGAGATGAACTAGGGTTTGAGAGGAGATGGTGTTGTTGAAGATGTTGATGGAGATTGCCCTCCCCAAGATGGAAGAGTTGTTGGTGATGATGATGACGATGATTTCCCCCTCCGAGAGGGAAGTTCCCCCGGCAGAATCGCTCCGCCGGAGGGCAAAAGTGCTCCTGCCCAAGTTCCGCCTCGAAGCGGCGGCGCTCCATTCCGAAAGTCCTCTCCTTATTTTTTCTAGGTTAAAATGACCTATATACTAGAAGATGGGCACCAGAGGTGGGCCTGGTTGAGCACAACCCACCAGAGCGCGCCTGAGCTCCCTGGCGCGCCCAGGTGGGTTGTGCCCACCTGGTGGGCCCCCTCTGGTAGTTATTTGCTCCAATAATTCTTAAATATTCCATAAAAAATCCTCGTGAAGTTTCAGCTCATTTGGAGTTGTGCAGAATAGGTAGCCTGACGTAGCTTTTTCAGGTCCAGATTTCCAGCTTCCAGAATTCTCCCTCTTTGTGTGTACCTTGCATATTACGAGAGAAAGGCATTAGAATTACTCCAAAAAGCATTATTATGGATGAAAACATTACAAAAAACAGTAAGAAAACATGATGCAAAATGGACGTATCAACTCCCCCAAGCTTAGACCTCTCTTGTCCTCAAGCGAAAACCAAAATCAAAAAACATGTCCACATGATTTGAGAGAGAGGTGTCGATAAAAACAAAATACGGGCATAGAAGCATCATGTTGATTATTATAACAACAAATAAATTAAACATAAGATTTTTATCATATACTTCTCATGAATAAGTAAAAATTCATCACACAATCAAAGTATAAAGGAAAAACTTTATTAAAAACCAACAAACTATGTTCTCAATCAACTTTGGAACTACAATTCATCATCTTTTCAGGAAGGATCATGTATCGGAGCCTTTACGCAAGTACACATACTCAACCATCATATAGTCTTCTATGATTGCTAACACTCACCGCGTACACATGAGCAAAACGTTTCAACTGGACACATAGGAAGATAGGGGCTTATAGTTTCGCCTCCCAACGTACTCACCTCAAGGGTGATGTCAACAATAATAACTCATGCTATCTATATTCAGCTGGACATATGTGCCTAGATCTTTCCTCACCACATGATGCTTGCCAAAGGAGAAAAAAGGAATAGAAGGAACACTTTGACTCTTTGCATAAAAGTAAATACATAAAAGTAAACGTAGGACCTTCGCAGAGGGAATCAGTGGTTGCCCTGCGCTTATTTGTTTGTATGCTCAACCCCTTAGTGCAAAAGAATGTCACCTTACATTGCCCCTAGATCTTTCCTCACCACATGATGCTTGCCAAAGGAGAAAAAAGGAATAGAAGGAACACTTTGACTCTTTGCATAAAAGTAAATACATAAAAGTAAACGTAGGACCTTCGCAGAGGGAATCAGAGGTTGCCATGTGCTTATTTGTTTATATGCTCAACCCCTTAGTGCAAAAGAATGTCACCTTACATTGCCCCTTTGTAACGCCCCAGACACACCCGCCGGTGGTCATTACTCCTGGCGGGATCTAGACTGGCCCCACAGATCAATACTAGTCTTTTCTGCGCACTTTGTCCTCACTCATGCGCACCCGGGAGCAACTTCCCGGTCGGTCACCCATCCTGACACTACTCCAAGCTGAGCATGCTTAACTTTGGAGTTCTGTCCGAATGGACTACCGAAAAAGAAGGAATTCCTTATTGATATGAGTAGTCTATCATCCCTAATAAGCCAGGCCAGCACACCCTTGTGATAGCGACCTTTAGTATGCAGTTTGTCGCTTTTATTCTTCACCATCAAAAGTTTGTGCAACGCTCAATTTTCTCTTACACTAAATGATCTCACACATTTAGAAGCAGTTTTTATTGCCTTTTTGCACCGATTACAACTTACTTGAGGGATCTTGCTCAATCCCTAGGTAGGTATGGTGGACACTTGAAAATAAGATT
The DNA here is from genome assembly GCA_034509565.1 of Triticum monococcum. Classification (NCBI taxonomy): domain Eukaryota; kingdom Viridiplantae; phylum Streptophyta; class Magnoliopsida; order Poales; family Poaceae; genus Triticum; species Triticum monococcum. The sequence continues at coordinate 353,438,356 of CM067845.1, read as the reverse complement.
TGGGTTTAAGGGTTTTTCGATGCACAAGTAGTATCTCTACTTAGTGCAGAAGTTTTGGCTAGCAAAGATAGGGGCAAGCACCACATGTTGAAGGATCTATGACAATATGACTTCTATGTGAATATAAACAAACATAAACCATTAAGTTGTCTTCCTTGTCCAACGTCAACAATTTTGGCGTATAATACTTTAATTGTTAGGGAACGTAGTAATTTCAAAAAAAATCCTACACACACGCAAGATCATGGTGATGCATAGCAACGAGAGGGGAGAGTGTAGTCTACATACCCTCGTAGACCGACAGCGGAAGCGTTATGACAACGCGGTTGATGTAGTCATACGTCTTCACGGCCCGACCGATCAAGCACCGAAACTACGACACCTCCGAGTTCTAGCACAAGTTCAGTTCGATGACGATCCCCGGACTCCGATCCAGCAAAGTGTCGGGGAAGAGTTCCGTCAGCACGACGGCGTGGTGACGATCTTGATGTTCTACTGTCGCAGGGCTTCGCCTAAGCACCACTACAATATTATCAAGGACTATGGTGGAGGGGGGCACTGCACACGGCTAAGAGAACGATCTTGAAGATCAACTTGTGTGTCTATAGGTGCCCCCTGCCCCCGTACATAAAGGAGCAAGGGGGGAGGCCGGCCGGCCCTTGGGGCACGCCAAGGAGGAGTCCTCCTCCTCCTAGTAGGAGTAGGACTCCCCTCTTTCCTACTCCTACTAGGAGGGGCAAAGGAAGGGGGAGAGGGAGAAGGAAAGGGGGGCGTCGCCCCCCTCTCCTAGTCCAATTCGGACCAGAGGGGGAGGGGGCGCGCGGCCCACCTTGGCCGCCCCTCTCTCTCCACTAGGGCCCATAAAGCCCATTACTTCTCCCAGGGGGGTTCCAGTAACCCTCCGGCACTCCAGTTTTCTCCGGAATCACCCGGAACACTTCCGGTGTCCGAATATACCCATCCAATATATCAATCTTTATGTCTCAACCATTTCGAGACTCCTTGTCATGTCCGTGATCACATCCGGGACTCCGAACAAACTTTGGTACATCAAAATATATAAACTCATAATGAAACTGTCATCATAACGTTAAGCGTGCGGACCCTATGGGTTCGAGAACAATGTAGACATGACCGAGACATGTCTCCGGTCAATAACCAATAGCAGAACCTGGATGCTCATATTGGCTCCCACATATTCTACGAAGATCTTTTATCGGTCAGACCGCATAACAACATACTTTGTTCCCTTTGTCATCGGTATGTTACTTGCCCGAGATTCGATCGTCGGTATCTCAATACCTAGTTCAATCTCGTTACCGGCAAGTCTCTTTACTCGTTTCATAATACATCATCTCGCAACTAACTCATTAGTTGCAATGCTTGCAAGGCTTATGTGATGTGCATTACCGAGAGGGCCCAGAGATACCTCTCCGACAATCGGAGTGACAAATCCTAATCTCGAAATACGCCAACCCAACGTGTACCTTTGGAGACACCTGTAGAGCTCCTTTGTAATCACCCAGTTACGTTGTGACGTTTGGTAGCACAAAAGTGTTCCTCCGGCAAACGGGAGTTGCATAATCTCATAGTCATAGGAACATGTATAAGTCATGAAGAAAGCAATAGCAACATACTAAACGATCGGGTGCTAAGCTAATGGAATGGGTCATGTCAATCACATCATTCTCCTAATGATGTGATCCCGTTAATCAAATGACAACACATGTCGATGGTTAGGAAACATAACCATCTTTGATTAACGAGCTAGTCAAGTAGAGGCACACTAGTGACGTTTAGTTTGTCTATGTATTCACACAAGTATTATGTTTCCGGATAATACAATTCTAGCATGAATAATAAACATTTATCATGATATAAGGAAATAAATAATAACTCTATTATTGCCTCTAGGGCATATTTCCTTCAGTCTCCCACTTGCACTAGAGTCAATAATCTAGATTATACAGTAATGATTCTAACACCCATGGAGCCTCGGTGCTGATCATGTTTTGTTCGTGGAAAAGGCTTAGTCAACGGGTCTGCTACATTCAGATCCGTATGTATCTTGCAAATCTCTATGTCTCCCACCTGGACTAGATCCTGGATGGAATTGAAGCGTCTCTTGATGCGTTTGGTTCTCTTGTGAAATCTGGATTCCTTCGCCAAGGCAATTGCACCAGTATTGTCACAAAAGATTTTCATTGGACCCGATGCACTAGGTATGACACCTAGATCGGATATGAACTCCTTCATCCAGACTCCTTCGTTTGCTGCTTCCGAAGCAGCTATGTACTCCGCTTCACATGTAGATCCCGCCACGATGCTTTGTTTAGAACTGCACCAACTGACAGCTCCACCGTTTAATGTAAAGACGTATCCGGTTTGCGATTTAGAATCGTCCGGATCAGTGTCAAAGCTTGCATCAACGTAACCGTTTACGATGAGCTCTTTGTCACCTCCATATACGAGAAACATATCCTTAGTCCTTTTCAGGTACTTCAGGATGTTCTTGACCGCTGTCCAGTGATCCACTCCTGGATTACTTTGGTACCTCCCTGCTAGACTTATAGCAAGGCACACATCAGGTCTGGTACACAGCATTGCATACATGATAGAGCCTATGGCTGAAGCATAGGGAACATCTTTCATTTTCTCTCTATCTTCTGCAGTGGTCGGGCATTGAGTCTGACTCAACTTCACACCTTGTAACACAGGCAAGAACCCTTTCTTTGCTTGATCCATTTTGAACTTCTTCAAAATCTTGTCAAGGTATGTGCTTTGTGAAAGTCCAATTAAGCGTCTTGATCTATCTCTATAGATCTTTATGCCTAATATGTAAGCAGCTCAACTGAGGTCTTTCATTGAAAAACTCTTATTCAAGTATCCCTACGCCAAAACCACAACGTGATATGCCAATTTCTATTTACCCTTCATAAGGACCCTTTTCATCGAATTTGATCCGACTAAAGTGGGAGAGACAGACGCCCGCTAGCCACCTTATGCAACTAGTGCATGTCAGTCAGTGGAACCAGTCTCACGTAAGCGTACGTGTAAGGTCGGTCCGGGCCGCTTCATCCCACGATGCCGCCGAATCAAGATAAGACTAGTAACGGCAAGCAAATTGGCAATATCGACGCCCACAACTGATTTGTGTTCTACTCGTGCATAGAAACTACACATAGACCTAGCTCATGATGCCACTGTTGGGGATCGTAGCAGAAATTTAAAATTTTCTACGCATCACCAAGATCAATCTATGGAGTAATCTAGCAATGAGGGGAAGGAGAGTGCATCTACATACCCTTGTAGATCGCTAAGCGGAAGCGTTGCAAGAACGTGGATGAAGGAGTCGTACTCGCAGCGATTCAGATCGCGGTTGATTCCGATCTAGCGCCGAAAGGACGGCGCCTCCGCGTTCAACACACGTACAGCCCAGGGACGTATCCTCCTTCTTGATCCAGCAAGGGGAGAGGAGAAGTTGAGGGAGAACTCCAGCAGCACGACGGCATGGTGGCAACGGAGCTCGTGGTTCTCCAGCAGGGCTTCGCCAAGCACTATGGAGGAGGAGGTGTAGGAGGAGGGAGGGCTGCGCCAGGGAAGAGGTCACGGCTGCCCTCCCACCCCTCCACTATATATAGGGGCAAGGGGAGAGGGGGAGGCGCCCTAGGGTTTCCCCTAGGGGGCGGCGGCTAGGCAGATTGGATCTCCCTAGGGAAAATCCTAGGGAGCCTTGCCCCCCAAGCCAAGCAGGTGGAGGCTTGCCTCCCAATCCAGGTGGAGGCGCCCCACCTTCCCAAGTAACGTGGGAAAGGGTGTGGGGGGCGCACCACCCCTTAGTGGGCTGGTTTGCCCCTTCCCCTTTGGCCCATGAGGCCCTCCAACACTTGCCGGGGCTCCCGAAACACCTTTCGGTCATGCTGGCCATAGCCTGGTACCCCCGGAACACTTCCGGACTCCAATACCCTTCGTCCAATATATCGATCTTCACCGCCGGACCATTCCGGAACTCCTCGTGACATCCGGAATCTCATTCGGGACTCTGAACTACCTTCGGTAACCACATACTAATTCCCATAACAACTCTAGCGTCACCGAACCTTAAGTGTGTAGACCCTACGGGTTCGGGAACCATGCAGACATGACCGAGACAACTCTCCGGCCAATAACCAACAGCGGGATCTGGATACCCATGTTGGCTCCCACATGCTCCACGATGATCTCATCGGATGAACCACGATGTCAAGGATTCAATCAATCCCGTATACAATTCCCATTGTCTAGCGGTACGATACTTGCCCGAGATTCGATCGTCGGTATCCCGATACCTTGTTCAATCTCGTTACCAGCAAGTCTCTTTACTCATTCCGTAACACATCATCCCGTTATCAACTCCTTGATCACATTGTGCACATTATGATGATGTCCTACCGAGTGGGCCCAGAGATACCTCTCCGTTTACACGGAGTGACAAATCCCAGTCTCGATTCGTGCCACCCCAACAGACACTTTCAGAGATACCTGTAGTGAACCTTTATAGCCACCCAGTTACGTTGTGACGTTTGGTACACCCAAAGCACTCCTATGGTATCCGGGAGTTGCACAATCTCATGGTCTAAGGAAATGATACTTGACATTAAAAAAGCTTTAGCATACGAACTACACGATCTTTGTGCTAGGCTTAGGATTGGGTCTCGTCCATCACATCATTCTCCTAATGATGTGATCCCGTTATCAACGACATCCAATGTCCATGGTCAGGAAACCGTAACCATCTATTGATCAACGAGCTAGTCAACTAGAGGCTTACTAGGGACATGGTGTTGTCTATGTATCCACACATGTATCTGAGTTTCCTATCAATACAATTCTAGCATGGATAATAAACGATTATCATGAACAAGGAAATATAATAATAACCAATTTATTATTGCCTCTAGGGCATATTTCCAACAGTCTCCCACTTGCACTAGAGTCAATAATCTAGTTCACATCGCCATGTGATTAAACACTCACAGGACACATCGCCATGTGACCAACATCCAAAGAGTTTACTAGACTCAATAATCTAGTTCACATCATTATGTGATTAGCACTCAATGAGTTCTGGGTTTGATCATGTTATGCTTGTGAGAGAGGTTGTAGTCAATGGGTCTTGCCATGTTCAGATCCCTATGTATTTTGCAAAACTTTATATCATAGATGCTGCTACCACGTTCCACTTGGAGCTATTCCAAATTATTGCTCCATTATACGTATCCGGTATCTCTACTCAGAGCTATCCCGATAGGTGTTAAGCTTGCATCGACGTAACTCTTTATGTCGAACTCTTTATCACCTCCATAACCGAGAAACATTTCCTTATTCCTCTAAGGATAATTTTGACCGCTATCTGGTGATCCACTCCTAGATCACCTCTGTACCCTCTTGCCAGACATGTGGCAAGGCACACATCTGGTGCGGTACTCAGCATGGCATACCGTATAGAGCCTATGACAAAAGCATAGGGGACGACCTTCGTCCTTCCTCTTTCTTATGCCGTGGTCAAGCTTTGAGTCTTACTCAACTTCACACCTTACAACTCAGGTAAGAACCCCTTCTTTGACTGATCTATTTTGAACTCTTTCAAAAACATGTCAAGGTGTGCGTCCTTGAAAGTATCATCAGGCGTCTTGATCTATTTCTATAGATCCTGATGTCCAATATGTAAGCAGCTTTGTCCAGGTCTTCCTTTGAAAATCACTCTTCAAACAACCGTTTATGCTTTCCAGAAATTCTACATCATTTCGAATCAACAATATGTCATCCACATATACTTATCAGAAATGTTGTAGTGCTCCCACTCACTTTCTTGTAAATACAAGTTTCTAACAAACATTGTATAAACCTAAAAGCTTTGATCACTCCATCAAAGCATATATTCTGACTCCGAGATGCTTGCTCTAGTCCATAGAAGGATCGTTGGAGCCAGCATACCTTTTAGCATCCTTAGGATCGACAAAACTTTGATTGTATCACATACAACTCTTTCTTATGAAAACTGGTAAGGAAACTTGTTTTGACATCCATTTGTCAGATTTCACAATCGAAAAATACAGCTAATGCTAACATGATTTCGACGGACTTTAGCATTGCTATGGGTGAGAAATTCTCATCGTAGTCAACTCCTTGAACTTGTGAAAGACTCTTTCCCACAAGTCGAGCTTCATAGACGGTAACATTACCGCCCAAGTCCGTCTTCTTCTTAAAGATCCATTTATCTCAATGGCCTGACGATCATCGGGCAAGTCCACCAAAGTCCATACTTTATTCTGATACATGGATCCTATCTCGGATTTCATGGCTTCTAACCATCTGTCGGAATATGGGCCCACCATCGCTTCTCCATAGCTCGTATGTTCATTGTTGTCTAACAACATGATATCTAAGACAGTATTACTGTACCACTCAGGAGTAGTACATATCCTTGTCGACCTATGAGGTTCGATAGCAACTTGGTCCTAAGCTTCATGATTACTATAATTAACTTCCTATTCAACAGATGTAGGCGCCACAGAAAACATCTTTCTGTGTTGCAGCACTCTCTGGTTGAAGTAAAGGTTCGACAACCTCATCAAGTTCTATCTTCCTCCCACTCAATTCTTTCGAGAGAAACTCCTTCTCGAGAAAGGACCCGTTCTTAGCGACAAACAATTTGCCCTCGGATCTGAGATAGAAGGTATACCCAACTGTCACCTTTGGGTATCCTATGAAGATGTGTTTTTCCGCTTTGGGTTCGAGCTTCTCCGGCTGAAGCCTTAAGCATCGCAGCCCCAAACATTAAGAAACGACAACTTTGGTTTCTTGCCAAACCAATGTTCATACGGCGTTGTCTCAACGGACTAATATGGTGTCCTATCTAAAGTGAATGCAGCTGTCTCTAATGCATAACCTCAAAATAATAGCGGTAGATCGATAAGAGACATCATAGATCGCACCATATCTCATAAGGTTTGATTACGACGTCTGGACACACCATTACAACTGTGGTGTTCCAGGTGGCTTCAACTGTGAAACAATTCCACAATATCTTAAGTGATTGCCAAACTCATAACTCGGAAATTCTCATCGATCAGATCATAGGAAATTCTTGTTATGATGATTCTTAACTTCACTCTGAAATCGTTTGGACTTTTCAAACGTTTCAGACTTGTGCTTCATTAAGTAGATATACCTATATCTACCCAAATCGTCAGTGAAGATGAGAAAATAGCGATATCCACCGCACGCTTCAATTCTCATTGGATCACACGCATCAGCATGCATGATTTCCAACAAGTCACTTGCCCGTTTCATTGTACCTGAAAACGGGGTCTTAGTCATCCTGCCCATGAGGCATGGCTCGCATGTGTCAAGTGATTCAAAATCAAGTGACTCCAAACATCCATCAACATGGAGTTTCTTCATGCATCTTATGCCAATATGACCTAAGCGGCAGTGCCACGAGAAAGTGGTACTATCATTATTAACTCTACATCTTTTGGCGTGAACATGTGTATTACCACGACCGAGATTCAATGAACCATTCACATAGGGTGCATGACCATGGAAGGTATTATTCATGTAAACAGAATAACCATTATTCTCTAACTTAAATGAATAACCGTATTGCAATGAACATGATCTAATCATATTCATGCTCAATGTAGACACTTGATAACATTTATCTAGGTTCAATACTAATCCCGAAGGCAGATGGAGCGTGCGATGGTGATCTTATCAACTTTGGAAATACTTCCAACACACATCGTCACCTCGCCCTTAGCCAGTCTCCGTTTAGTCCGTAGCTTTTGCTTCAAGTCACCAATAATAGCAACTGAACCGGTATCCAATACCCAGGTGCTACCAGGAGTACTAGTGAGGTACACATTAATAACACGTATATACTTTGTTGAAGTTGCCAGCCTTTTTATCTACCATGCATTTGGGGTAATTCCGCTACCAGTGACCATTCCCCTTACAATAGAAGCACTTAGTCTCGGGTTTGGGTTCAACCTTGGGTTCCTTCACTGGAGCGACAACTGGTTTGCCATCCATGAAGTTTCCCTTCTAGCCCTTGCCCTTCTTGAAACCAGTGGTCTTGTTAAACCATCAACACTTGATGCTCCTTCTTGATTTCTACCTTTTGCGGTCTTAAGCACTGCGAACAGCTTCGGGATCAACTCCATCCCTTGCATGTCATAGTTCATCACGAAGATCTAGTAGCTTAGTGATAGTGGCTAGAGAACTCTATCAATCACTATCTTATCTGGAAGTTTAACTCCCACTTGATTTAAGTGATTGTAGCACCCAGACATTCTGAGCACATGCCCACTAGCTGAGCTATTCTCCTCCATCTTGTTGGCAAAAGAACTTGTCAGAGGTCTCACACCTCTCAACACGGGCATGAGTCTGAAATCCCAATTTCAGCTCTTGGAACATCTCATATGTTCTATGGCGTTCAAAACGTCATTGGAATCCCGATTCTAAGCCGTAAAGTATGGTGCACTAAACTATCAAGTAGTCATCAGGATGTGTCTGTCAGGTGTTCACAACATCCACAGACGACATTGTAGGGGTTTGCACATCGAGCGGTGCATCAAAGACATAAGCCTTCTGTGTAGCAGTGAGGACACTCCTCGGACTACGGACCTAGTCCGCATCAGTGCTTACAATATCTTTCAACTTGGTCTTTCTCTAGGAACGTCTTGAAACAGGGAGCTACAACGTGAGCTATTCATCTACAACATATTTGCAAAGACAATTTAGACTATGTTCAAGATAATTGAGTTCATCTAATCAAATTACTCAATGAACTCCCACTTAGATAGACATCCCTCCAGTCATCTAAGTGAAACATGATCCGAGTTAACTAGGCCGTGTCCGATCATCACGTGAGACGGACTAGCCAACATCGGTGAACATCTTCATGTTGATCATATCTTCTATATGACTCATGCTCGACCTTTCGGTCTTCCATGTTCCGAGGCCATGTCTGTACATGCTAGGCTCGTCAAGTCAACCTAAGTGTATTGCGTGTGTAAATCTGGATTACACCCGTTGTATTCGAACGTTAGAATCTATCACACCCGATCATCACGTGGTGCTTCAAAACAACGAACCTTCGCAACGGTGCACAGTTAGGGGGAACACTTTCTTGAAATTATTACGAGGGATCATCTTATTTAAGCTACCATCGTTCTAAGCAAATAAGATGTAAAACATGATAAACATCACATGCAATCAAATAGTGACATGATATGGCCAATATCATTTTGCTCCTTTTGATCTCCATCTTCGGGGCTCCATGATCATCGTTGTCACCGGCATGACACCATGATCTCCATCATCATGATGTCCATCATCGTGTCTTCTTGAAGTTTTCTCGTCATCTATTACTTCTACTACTATGGCTAACGCTTTAGCAATAAAGTAAAGTAATTACATGACGTTTATGTTGACACGCAGATCATAAATAAATTAAGACAACTCCTATGGCTCCTGCCGGTTGTCATACTCATCGACATGCAAGTCGTGATTCCTATTACAAGAACATGATCAATCTCATACACCACATATATCATTCATCATATCCTTTTGGCCATATCACATCACAAGGCATATGCTGCAAAAACAAGTTAGACGTCCTCTAATTGTTGTTGCAAGTTTTTACGTGGCTGCTATAGGTTTCTAGCAAGAACGTTTCTTACCTACGCCAAAACCACAACGTGATATGCCAATTTCTATTTACCCTTCATAAGGACCCTTTTCATCGAATCCGATCCGACTAAAGTGGGAGAGACAGACACCCGCTAGCCACCTTATGCAACTAGTGCATGTCAGTCGGTGGAACCAGTCTCACGTAAGCGTACGTGTAAGGTCGGTCCGGGCCGCTTCATCCCATGATGCCGCCGAATCAAGATAAGACTAGTAACGACAAGCAAATTGGCAATATCTACGCCCACAACTGATTTGTGTTCTACTCGTGCATAGAAACTACGCATAGACCTAGCTCATGATGCCACTGTTGGGGATCATAGCAGAAATTTAAAATTTTCTACGCATCACCAAGATCAATCTATGGAGTAATCTAGCAACAAGGGGAAGGAGAGTGCATCTACATACCCTTGTAGATCGCTAAGCGGAAGCGTTGCAAGAACGCGGATGAAGGAGTCGTACTCGCAGCGATTCAGATCGTGGTTGATTCCGATCTAGCGCCGAAAGGACGGCGCCTCCGCGTTCAACACACGTACAGCCCAGGGACGTATCCTCCTTCTTGATCTAGCAAGGGGAGAGGAGAAGTCGAGGGAGAACTCCACCAGCATGACGGCATGGTGGCAACGGAGCTCGTGGTTCTCCAGCAGGGCTTCGCCAAGCACTATGGAGGAGGAGGAGGTGTAGGAGGAGGGAGGGCTGCGCCAGGGAAGAGGTCACGGCTGCCCTCCCACCCCTCCACTATATATAGGGGCAAGGGGAGAGGGGGAGGCGCCCTAGGGTTTCCCCTAGGGGGCGGCGGCTAGGCAGATTGGATCTCCCTAGGGAAAATCCTAGGGAGACTTGCCCCCCAAGCCAAGCAGGTGGAGGCTTGCCTCCCAATCCAGGTGGAGGTGCCCCACCTTCCCAAGTAATGTGGGAAAGGGTGTGGGGGGCGCACCACCCCTTAGTGGGCTGGTTTGCCCCTTCCCCTTTGGCCCATGAGGCCCTCCAACACTTGTCGGGGCTCCCGAAACACCTTTCGGTCATGCTGGCCATAGCCTGGTACCCCCGGAACACTTCCGGACTCCAATACCCTTCGTCCAATATATCGATCTTCACCGCCGGACCATTCCGGAACTCCTCGTGACATCCGGAATCTCATCCGGGACTCCGAACTACCTTCAGTAACCACATACTAATTCCCATAACAACTCTAGCGTCACCGAACCTTAAGTGTGTAGACCGTACGGGTTCGGGAACCATGCAGACATGACCGAGACAACTCTCCGGCCAATAACCAACAGCGGGATCTGGATACCCATGTTGGCTCCCACATGCTCCACGATGATCTCATCGGATGAACCACGATGTCAAGGATTCAATCAATCCCGTATACAATTCCCTTTGTCTAGTGGTACGATACTTGCCCGAGATTCGATCGTCGGTATCCCGATACCTTGTTCAATCTCGTTACCGGCAAGTCTCTTTACTCGTTCCGTAACACATCATCCCGTTATCAACTCCTTGATCACATTGTGCACATTATGATGATGTCCTACCGAGTGGGCCCAGAGATACCTCTCCGTTTACACGGAGTGACAAATCCCAGTCTCGATTCGTGCCACCCCAACAGACACTTTCAGAGATACCTGTAGTGAACCTTTATAGCCACCCAGTTACGTTGTGACGTTTGGTACACCCAAAGCACTCCTACGGTATCCGGGAGTTGCACAATCTCATGGTCTAAGGAAATGATACTTGACATTAGAAAAGCTTTAGCATACGAACTACACAATCTTTGTGCTAGGCTTAGGATTGGGTCTCGTCCATCACATCATTCTCCTAATGATGTGGTCCCGTTATCAACGACATCCAATGTCCATGGTCAGGAAACCGTAACCATCTATTGATCAACGAGCTAGTCAACTAGAGGCTTACTAGGGACATGGTGTTGTCTATGTATCCACACATGTATCTGAGTTTCCTATCAATACAATTCTAGCATGGATAATAAACGATTATCATGAACAAGGAAATATAATAATAACCAATTTATTATTGCCTCTAGGGCATATTTCCAACAAGGAAACATAACCATCTTTGATTAATGAGCTAGTCAAGTAGAGGCACACTAGTGACGTTTAGTTTGTCTATGTATTCACACAAGTATTATGTTTCCGGATAATACAATTCTAGCATGAATAATAAACATTTATCATGATATAAGGAAATAAATAATAACTTTATTATTGCCTCTAGGGCATATTTCCTTCATTAATGAGGGCTCACAATCACAAAAGATTTATAGGATAGTATATTTATATGTGAATCTTCTCTTCCCTTATTAATTTGTTTATGAGTTGCATCATTGACTAATGCTATGTTTGTCAATCTCTAATAAAATTTTCTACTTATACTTTTCCTTTTGTGGTGTCATCACCTACCATAGGATTAGTATATGATCTTTTCATTATTTATTTCATTTTATTTATTTCCTTTCTCTTTTCTTTCTTTTATTTTCTTTAATTGCAACATGAAAGTAAAGAAAGCAAAAACTCAAACTAAAATTTATTATATAACTTGCACACGATTACAAGGATAGATCACTATGCAAACTCTCAAGGAAGAAAGGATCGAATTAAATTTTATTCATTTAAAGCAAAAAGATCGAACTAAAATAAGTAAAAGCAAAAAGATAGTGGGATGATACGATACCGGGGCACCTCACCCAAGCTTGGTGGAAGCCAAGGGGAGTGCTCATACCAGATAATCAATTCTCTTTTGGTGGTGGAGAAGATGAGTTGGTGATAAGAAGGGATCTTGTCCTCGGATTTCCATGGCAGTGGTCCACCATCATAAGAGGAGGAGTGAGTCTCACGGGTCCTACAACTAGCAGCCAAACTCATACCTTTAAACCTTGCCTCATATTCTAAGACTTGGTTTTGGAGGTCATAGATATGGCTTTGGAGGAAGTTGATTTGCTCGTTGAGGGTGAATACGATGTCCTTCATGGGCTTGCCATCCACCTTGAGATCACGGGAGAGGTCCGTGATCATAAGGTGATTGGCATTGAGTCCACGCTCCACCATCCCCTTTCACCGGAAGACGTCCTGCTCCATGGCTTCAAGCCTGGCCTCCATGGTTCCCGTCCCCTTTGGACATGGAACATCGCGGAGGTGAAGCACCCCCTCATGCATCCGGATGACCTGAGGGTGCTACACCACCTCCCAAAGGTATGGGTTGATGAAGTTCTTGAAGAACTTGTCCTTGGAGGAGCTTGAAGAGGCCATGGTAGATGGGATCTCACAAAAAACAGCAAGGAAAAGAAAACAGAGGATTTCTCCACGATACGGCGATCAACAGATTTGGGAAGTATATATAGAATCTTTTATCTTGGAGGACAAGCATACAGAAGAAAAACGGAGTCTACAAGGTGTCCCAGGTGGGCACAACCCACCTGGGCGTGCCAGGCAAGCCTGGAGCGCCCTGGTGTCTTGTGCCCACCAGGGTACGCTTCCTGAAAGTTTCTTTATTTCCTAAATTTTTAAATATTCCAAAAATGATAAAAAATAATTTTGCGGATTTTTTGGAGTCTGTTTACTTACCGTATCACGTACCTCCTTATTTTCACAATTCTGGAGTGTTTCGGAAGGACTCTTTTATGTGTTCTTCCGGTGTCAAAGTTTGGATAATATTACTTTCAACATTAATGGGTGTACCCGAGATATAATGTTTTATTCGTTGCTCATTGACAACCTTTGGGTTATTACCTTCAGAATTATTTATTTTGATGGCTCCAGACCGATAAACCTCCTCGATGACATATGGGCCTTCTCATTTTGAGAGGAGTTTTCCTGCAAAGAATCTGAAATGAGAGTTGTACAAAAGAACATATTCTCCGACTTTAAACTCGCGCTTTTGGATTCTTTTGTCATGCCGTCTTTTATATTTTTTTGAATAATTTTGCATTTTCATAAGCTTGGGTTCTCCATTCATCTAATGAGCTAATATCAAATAACCTCTTTTCACCGGCAAGTTTGAAATCATAATTGAGTTCTTTGATTGCCCAATATGCTTTATGTTCTAACTCAAGAGGCAAATGACAAGCTTTTCCATAAACCATTTATAAGGAGACATACCCATAGGATTTTTATATGTTGTTCTATAAGCCCAAAGTGCATCATCTAATTTCTTAGACCAATTCTTCCTGGACCTATTGACAGTCTTTTGCAAAATTAATTTTATTTCTCTATTGCTAAGTTCAACTTGACCACTAGACTGAGGATGATAAGATGATGCAATTCTATGGTTAACATCATACTTGGCAAACATTTTACGGGAAGCGCCATGAATAAAGTGTGAACCACCATCAGTCATTAAATATCTAGGGACTCCAAACCTTGAGAAAATAACTTCCTTAAGCATTTTAATCGAGGTGTTGTGATCATCACTACTGCTTGGAATAGCTTCTACCCATTTAGTGACATAATCAACAACAACAACCAAAATATGTGTATACCCATTAGAGGAAGGAAAAGGTCCTATGGAATCAAATCCTAAAACATCAAATGGTTCAATAGCAAGTGAACAATTCTTAGGCATTTCTTGACGCTTACCGATATTACCTATCCTTTGACATTCATCACAAGATAAGACGAACTTACGGGCATCCTTGAAGAGAGTAGGCTGATACGTCTCCAACGTATCTGTAATTTATGAAGTATTCATGCTATTATATTATCCATCTTAGATGTTTTATATGCTATTTTATATGATTTTTGGGACTAACCTGTTAACCTAGGGCGCAGTGCCAGTTTCAGTTTTTTCCTTGTTTTTGAGTTTTACAGAAAAGGAATACCAAACGGAGTCCAATTGACATGACAATTTTTGACGATTTTTTATGGACCTAAAGAAGCCCCCATAGTAAAAGAGTTGGGCCAGAAGAGTCCTGGGCTGTCCACGAGGGTGGGGGCGCGCCCTACCCCCTGGGCGTGGGCCCCTATCTCGTGGACGATTCAGAGACCCCCTGACTATTGGGGTACGTAGTAATTTCAAAAAATTCCTACACACACGCAAGATCATGGTGATGCATAGCAACGAGAGGGGAGAGTGTTGTCTACGTACCCTCGTAGACCGGAAGTGGAAGTGTTATAACAACGCAGTTGATGTAGTCGTACGTCTTCATGGCCCGACCGATCAAGCACCGAAACTATGGCACCTCCGAGTTCTAGCACACGTTCAGCTCGATGACGATCCCCGGACTCCGATCCAGCAGAATGTCGGGGAAGAGTTCCGTCAGCACGACGGCGTGGTGACGATCTTGATGTTCTACCGTTGCAGGGCTTCGCCTAAGCACCGCTACAATATTATCGAGGATTATGATGGAGGGGGGCACCGCACACGGCTAAGAGATCAATGATCAATTTTTGTGTCTATGGGGTACCCCCTGCCCCCGTATATAAAGGATCAAGGGAGGGAGGCGGCGGGCCTAGGAGGAGGGCGCACCAAGGGGGGAGTCCTACTCCCACCAGGAGTAGGACTCCTCCTTCCCTTGTTGGAGTAGGGGAGAAGGAAAGAGGGGGAGAGGAACAAGGAAAAGTGGGCCGCACCCCTTGTCCAATTCGGACCAGAGGGGGGCGCGTGCCTCCTTCCTTTTGGCCTCTCTCCTCTATTCCGGTATGGCCCAATAAGGCCCATATACTCCCCGGCGAATTCCCGTAACTCTCCGGTACTCCGAAAAATACCCGAATCACTCGGAACCTTTCTGATGTCCGAATATAGTCGTCCAATATATCGATCTTTACGTCTCGACCATTTTGAGACTCCTCGTCATGTCCCCGATCTCATCCGGGACTCCGAACTCCTTTGGTACATCAAAACTCATAAACTCATAATATAACTGTCATCGAAACCTTAAGCGTGCGGACCCTACAGGTTCGAGAACAATGTAGACATGACCGAGACACGTCTCCGGTCAATAGCCAATAGCGGAACTTGGATGCTCATATTGGCTCCCACATATTCTACGAAGATCTTTATCGGTCAGACCGCATAACAACATACGTTGTTCCCTTTGTCATCGGTATGTTACTTGTCCGAGATTCGATCGTCGGTATCTCAATACCTAGTTCAATCTCGTTACCGGCAAGTCTCTTTACTTATTCCGTAATACATCATCCTGCAACTAACTCATTAGTTGCAATGCTTGCAAGGCTTAAGTGATGTGCATTACCAAGAGGGCCCAGAGATACCTCTCCGACAATCGGAGTGACAAATCCTAATCTCGAAATACGACAACCCAACAAGTACCTTCGGAGACACCTGTAGAGCACCTTTATAATCACCTAGTTACGTTGTGACATTTGGTAGCACACAAAGTGTTCCTACGGTAAACGGGAGTTGCATAATCTCATAGTTATAGGAACATGTATAAGTCATGAAGAAAGCAATAGCGACAAACTAAACGATCAAGTGCTATGCTAACGGAATGGGTCAAGTCAATCACATCATTCTCCTAATGATGTGATCCCGTTAATCAAATGAAAACTCATGTCTATGGTTAGGAAACATAACCATCTTTGATCAACGAGCTAGTCAAGTAGAGGCATACTAGTGACACTCTGTTTGTCTATGTATTCACACATGTATTATGTTTCCGGTTAATACAATTCTAGCATGAATAATAAACATTTATCATGATATAAGGAAATAAATAATAACTTTATTATTGCCTCTAGGGCATATTTCCTTCAGTCTCCCACTTACACTAGAGTCAATAATCTAGTTCACATCGCCATGTGATTTAATACCAATAGTTCACATCACCATGTGATTAACACCCATAGTTCACATCGACATGTGACCAACACCCAAAGGGTTTACTAGAGTCAATAATCTAGTTCACATCGCTATGTGATTAACACCCAAAGAGTACTAAGGTGTGATCATGTTTTGCTTGTGAGAGAAGTTTAGTCAACGGGTCTGCCACATTCAGATCCGTACGTATTTTGCAAATTTCTATGTCAACAATGCTCTGCATGGAGCTACTCTAGCTAATTGCTCCCACTTTCAATATGTATCCAGATTGAGACTTAGAGTCATCTGGTTCAGTGTCAAAACTTGCATCGATGTAACCCTTTACGACTAACCTTTTGTCACCTCCATAATCAAGAAACATATCCTTATTCCACTAAGGATAATTTTGACCAATGTCCAGTGATCTACTCCTAGATCACTATTGTACTCCCTTGCTAAACTCAGGGCAGGGTATACAATAGGTCTGGTACACAGCATGGCATACTTTATAGAACCTATGGCTGAGGCATAGGGAATGACTTTCATTCTCTCTCTATCTTCTGCCGTGGTCGGGTTTTGAGTCTTACTCAACTTCACACCTTGTAACACGGGCAAGAACTCCTTTTTGACTGTTCCATTTTGAACTACTTCAAAATTTTGTCAAGGTATGTACTCATTGAAAAACTTATCAAGCGTCTTGATCTATCTCTATAGATCTTGATGCTCAATATGTAAGCAGCTTCACCGAGGTCTTTCTTTGAAAAACTCCTTTCAAACATTCATTTATGCTTTGCAGAATAATTCTACATTATCTCCGATCAACAATATGTCATTCACATATACTTATCAAAAATGTTGTAATGCTCCCACTCACTTTCTTGTAAATACAGGCTTCACCGCAAGTCTGTATAAAACTATATGCTTTGATCAACTTATCAAAGTGTATATTCCAACTCCGAGATGCTTGCACCAGTCCATAGATGGATCACTGGAGCTTGCATATTTTGTTAGTACCTTTAGGATTGACAAAACCTTCTGGTTGCATCATATACAACTCTTCTTTAATAAATCCATTAAGGAATGTAGTTTTGTTTATCCATTTGCTAGATTTCATAAAATGCGGCAATTGCTAACATGATTCAGACAGACTTAAGCATAGGTATGAGTGAGAAACTTTCATCGTAGTCAACACCTTGAACTTGTCGAAAACCTTTTTGTGACAATTCTAGCTTTGTAGATAGTAGCACTACTATCAGTGTTCGTCTTCCTCTTGAAGATCCATTTAATATCAATGGCTCGCGATCAATGGGCAAGTCAATCAAAGTCCATACTTTGTTCTCATACATGGATCTCATCTCAGATTTCATGGCCTCAAGCCATTTCGCGGAATCTGGGCTCATCATCGCTTCCTCATAGTTCGTAGGCTCATCATGGTCAAGTAACATGACCTCCAGAACAGGATTACCATACCACTCTGGTGCGGATCTCACTCTGGTTTACCTACGAGGTTCGGTAGTAACTTGATCTGAAGTTACATGATCATCATCATTAGCTTCCTCACTAATTGGTGTAGTAGTCACAGGAATAGATTTCTGTGATGAATTACTTTCCAATAAGGGAGAAGGTACAGTTACCTCATCAAGTTCTACTTTTCTCCCACTCACTTATTTCGAGAGAAACTCCTTCTCTAGAAAGGATCCATTCTCAGCAATGAATATCTTGCCTTCGGATCTGTGATAGAAGGTGTACCCAACATTTTTCTTTTGGGTATCCTATGAAGATGCACTTCTCCGATTTGGGTTTGAGGTTATCAGGTTGAAACTTTTTCACATAAGCATTGCAACCTCAAACTTTAAGAAACGACAGCTTAGGTTTCTTGCCAAACTGTAGTTCATACGGTGTCGTCTCAACGGATTTAGATGGTGCCCTATTTAACGTGAATGTAGCTGTCTCTAATGCATAACCCCAAAACAATAGTGGTAAATCGGTAAGAGACATCATAGAGCGCACCATATCTAATAAAGTACGGTTACGACGTTCGGACACACCATTACACTGTGGTGTTCCAGGTGGCGTGAGTAGTGAAACTATTTCACATTGTTTTAACTGAAGGCCAAACTCGTAACTCAAATATTTTACTTCTGCGATCATATCGTAGAAACTTTTATTTTTGTTACGATGATTCTCCACTCCACTGAAATTCTTTGAACTTTTCAATTGTTTCAGACTTATGTTTCATCAAGTAGATATACCCATATCTGCTCAAATCATCTGTGAAGGTCAGAAAATAACGATACCCGCCGCGAGCCTCAACACTCATCGGACTGCATACATCAGTATGTATTATTTCCAATATGTCAGTTGCTCACTCCATTGTTCTGGAGAACGGAGTCTTAGTCATCTTGCCCATGAGGCATGGTTCGCAAGCATCAAAATGATTCATAATCAAGTGATTCCAAAAGCCCATGAGCATGGATTTTCTTCATGCAGTTTACACCAATATGACCTAAACGGCAGTGCCACAAATAAGTTGCACTATCATTATTAACTTTGCATCTTTTGGCTTCAATATTATGAGAATGTGTATCACCACAATCGAGATCCAACAAACCATTTTCATTGGGTGTATGACCATAGAAGGTTTTATTCATGTAAACAGAACAACAATTTATTCTCTTACTTAAATGAATAACTGTATTGCAATAAACATGATCAAATCATATTCATGCTCAATGCAAACACCAAATAACACTTATTTAGGTTCAACACTAATCCCGAAAGTATAGGGAGTGTGCGATGATGATCATATCAATCTTGGAACCACTTCCAACACACATCGTCACTTCACCCTTAACTAGTCTCTGTTCATTCTGCAACTCCCGTTTCGAGTTACTACTCTTAGCAACTGAACCAGTATCAAATACCGAGGGGTTGCTACGAACACTAGTAAAATACACATCAATAATCTGTATATCAAATATACCTTTGTTCACTTTGCCATCCTTCTTATCCGCCAAATACTTGGGGCAGTTCCGCTTCCAGTGACCAGTCCCTTTGCAGTAGAAGCACTTAGTCTCAGGCTTAGGACTAGACTTGGGCTTCTTCACTTGAGCAGCAACTTGCTTGCCGTTCTTCTTGAAGTTCCCTTTCTTTCCCTTTGCCCTTTTCTTGAAACTAGTGGTCTTGTTAATCATCAACACTTGATGCTCTTTATTGATTTCTACCTTCATCGATTTCATCATCATGAAAATCTCGGGAATCGTTTTCATCATCCCTTGCATACTATAGTTCATCACGAAGTTCTACTAACTTGGTGATGGTGACTAGAGAATTCTATCAATCACTATTTTATCTGGAAGATTAACTCCCACTTGATTCAAGCGATTGTAGTACCCAGACAATCTGAACACATGCTCACTGCTTGAGCTATTCTCCTCCATCTTTTAGCTATATAACTTGTTGGAGACTTCGTCTCTCAACTAGGGTATTTGCTTGAAATATTAACTTCAACTCCTGGAACATCCATATGATCCATGACGTTCAAAATGTCTTTGAAGTCCCGATTCTAAGCCGTTTAAGCATGGTGCACTAAACTATCAAGTAGTCATCATATTGAGCTAGCCAAACGTTCATAGCGTCTGCATCTGCTCCTACAATAGGTCTGTCACCTAGCGGTGCATTAAGGACATAATTCTTCTGTGCAGTAATGAGGATAATCCTCAGATCACGGATCCAATCTGCATCATTGCTACTAACATCTTTCAACTTAATTTTCTCTAGGAACATATCAAAAATAAAATAGGGGAGCTAAACGCGAGCTATTGATCTACAACATAGATATGCTAATACTATCAGGACTAAGTTCATGATAAATTAAAGTTCAATTAATCATATTACTTAAGAACTCCCACTTAGAAAGACATCCCTCTAATCTTCTAAGTGATCACGTGATCCAAATCAACTAAACCATAACCGATCATCACGTGAAGTGGAGTAGCTTTCCATGGTGATCATATATACTATATGATTCACGCTCGACCTTTCGGTCTCAGTGTTCCGAGGCCATATCTGCATATGCTAGGCTCGTCAAGTTTAACCTGAGTATTCTGCGTGTGCAAAAACTGGCTTGCACCCATTGTAGATGGACGTAGAGCTTATCACACCCGATCATCACGTGGTGTCTGGGCACGACGAACTTTGGCAACGGTGCATACTCAGGGAGAACACTTTTATCTTGAAATTTAGTGAGAGATCATCTTATAATGCTGCCGTCAATCAAAGCAAGATAAGATGCATAAAAGATAAACATCACATGCAATCAATATAAGTGATATGATATGGCCATCATCATCTTGCACTTGTGATCTCCATCTCCAAAGCACCTTCATGATAACCATCGTCACCGGCACAACACCTTGATCTCCATCGTAGCATCGTTGTCGTCTCGCCAATATTATGCTTTCATGACTATCGCTGCCGCTTAGTGATAAAGTAAAGCATTACAGGGCGATTGCATTGCATACAATAAAGCGACAACCATATGGCTCCTGCCAGTTGCCGATAACTCGGTTACAAAACATGATCATCTCATACAATAAAATTTAGCATCATGTCTTGACCATATCAGATCACAACATGCCCTGCAAAAACAAGTTAGACGTCCTCTACTTTGTTGTTGCAAGTTTTACGTGGCTGCTACGGGCTTAGCAAGAACCGTTCTTACCTACGCATCAAAACCACAACGATAGTTTGTCAAGTTGGTGCTGTTTTAACCTTCGCATGGACCGGGCGTAGCCACACTCGGTTCAACTAAAGTTGGAGAAACTGACACCCGCCAGCCACCTATGTGCAAAGCACGTCGGTAGAACCAGTCTTGCGTAAGCGTACGCATAATGTCGGTCCGGGCCGCTTCATCCAACAATACCGCGGAACCAAAGTATGACATGCTGGTAAGCAGTATGACTTATATCGCCAACAACTCACTTGTGTTCTACTCGTGCATATAACATCAACGCATAAAACCTGGCTCTGATACCACTGTTGGGGAACGTAGTAATTTCAAAAAATTCCTACGCACATGCAAGATCATGGTGATGCATAGCAACGAGAGGGGAGAGTGTTGTCTACGTACCCTCGTAGACCGGAAGCGGAAGCATTATAACAACGCGGTTGATGTAGTCGTACGTCTTCACGGCCCGACCGATCAAGCACCGAAACTACGGCACCTCCGAGTTCTAGCACATGTTCAGCTCGATGACGATCCCCGGACTCCGATCCAGCAGAATGTCGGGGAAGAGTTCCGTCAGCACGACGGCGTGGTGACGATCTTGATGTTCTACCGTTGCAAGGCTTCGCCTAAGCACCGCTACAATATTATCGAGGATTATGATGGAGGGGGGCACCGCACACGGCTAAGAGATCAATGATCAATTGTTGTGTCTATGGGGTGCCCCCTGCCCCCGTATATAAAGGAGCAAGGGAGGGAGGCGGCCGGCCTAGGAGGAGGGCGCGCCGAGTAGGACTCCTCCTTCCCTTGTTGGAGTAGGAGAGAAGGAAAGAGGAGGAGAGGAACAAGGAAAAGTGGTCTGCACCCCTTGTCCAATTCGCACCAGAGGGGGGCGCGCACCTCCTTCCTTTTGGCCTCTCTCCTCTATTCCCGTATGGCCCAATAAGGCCCATATACTCCCCGGCGAATTCCCGTAACTCTCCGGTACTCCGAAAAATACCCGAATCACTCGGAACCTTTCTGATGTCCGAATATAGTCATCCAATATATCGATCTTTACGTCTCGACCATTTCGAGACTCCTTGTCATGTCCTCGATCTCATCCGGGACTCCGAAATCCTTCAAGACATCAAAACTCATAATATAACTGTCATCGAAACCTTAAGCGTGCGGACCCTACGGGTTCGAGAACAATGTAGACATGACCGAGACACGTCTCCGGTCAATAGCCAATAGCGGAACTTGGATGCTCATATTGGCTCCCACATATTCTACGAAGATCTTTATCGGTCAGACCGCATAACAACATACGTTGTTCCCTTTGTCATCGGTATGTTACTTGTCCGAGATTCGATCGTCGGTATCTCAATACCTAGTTCAATCTTGTTACCGGCAAGTCTCTTTACTCGTTCCGTAATACATCATCCTGCAACTAACTCATTAGTTGCAATGCTTGCAAGGCTTAAGTGATGTGTGTTACCGAGAGGGCCCAGAGATACCTCTCCGACAATCGGAGTGACAAATCCTAATCTCGAAATACGACAACCCAACAAGTACCTTCGGAGACACCTGTAGAGCACCTTTATAATCACCTAGTTACGTTGTGACATTTGGTAGCACACAAAGTGTTCCTACGGTAAACGGGAGTTGCATAATCTCATAGTTATAGGAACATGTATAAGTCATGAAGAAAGCAATAGCGACAAACTAAACGATCAAGTGCTATGCTAACGGAATGGGTCAAGTCAATCACATCATTCTCCTAATGATGTGATCACGTTAATCAAATGACAACTCATGTCTATGGTTAGGAAACATAACCATCTTTGATCAACGAGCTAGTCAAGTAGAGGCATACTAGTGACACTCTGTTTGTCTATGTATTCACACATGTATTATGTTTCCGGTTAATACAATTCTAGCATGAATAATAAACATTTATCATGATATAAGGAAATAAATAATAACTTTATTATTGCCTCTAGGGCATATTTCCTTCACTGACATGAAACCGACGCAAAAAATTCCTATAAATACAGAAACCCCCAGAAAATAACCTAGATCGGAAGTTCCGCAGCTGCAAGCCTCTGTAGCCACGAGAAATCAATCTAGGCCCTCTCTGGCACCCTGCCGGAGGGGGCCATCATCACTGGAGGGCATGAAGGAGGATCCTGGAGGGGCCATCATCACCATGAAGGCCAAGGACCAGAGGGGGAACCTCTTCCCATCCAGGGGAGGCCATGGAGGAGGAAGCACAAGGGGGAGAACCTCTCCTCCTCTCTTTCGGTGGCGCCGGAGTGCCATCGGGAGGGGAATCATTGCCACGGTGATCGTCTTCATCATCATCACCATCCTCATCTCTTTTACATGGCCCACTCTCCCGCACCCCGCTGTAATCCCTACTTGAACATGGTGCTTTATGCCACATATTATGATCCAATGATGTGTTGCCATCCTATGATGTTTTGAGTAGATATCCTTTGTCTTTGGGTTGATTGATGATCTAGATTGGTACGAGTTGTATGTTTTATTTTGGTGTTGTCCTATTTTTCCCTCCGTCTTGCGCAAGCGTGACGGATTCCCGTTGTAGGGTGTTGCAGTACGTTCATGATTCACTTATAGTGGGTTGCTTGAGTGACAGAAGCATAAACCCGAGTAAGGGGGTGTTGCGTATGGGATAAAAGGGACTTGATGCTTTAATGCTATGGTTGGGTTTTACCTTAATGATCTTTAGTAGTTGCGGATGCTTGCTAGAGTTACAATCATAAGTGCATATGATCCAAGAAGAGAAAGTATGTTAGCTTATGCCTCTCCCTCATATTAAATTGCAATGACGACTATCGGTCTTGTTAACAATTGCCTAGGACAATTCCGCACACCGACCCATCATTATTCCACACTCGCTATTTATAATATTTAGTAATATATTCTAACTTTATGATAACAGCACCTACTTTCATATTTTAGCTCTCCGATATCATGCAAAGTTATCCTCTTCATACCCACAATGTAGTTTTATTTCTCGTTTCTAGTTGGAAGCAAACGTTTGGTGTACGTAGTCGTATCATTGGCAGAT
Source organism: Triticum monococcum (assembly GCA_034509565.1). Classification (NCBI taxonomy): domain Eukaryota; kingdom Viridiplantae; phylum Streptophyta; class Magnoliopsida; order Poales; family Poaceae; genus Triticum; species Triticum monococcum. The sequence continues at coordinate 353,414,045 of CM067845.1, read as the reverse complement.
AGGACTTGAGAGAATATTGATCTTACCTTTAGCTCTTGTGGTTTCGACACTCCATACTTATCACTTCCACCTTTGGGAATTGCTACGATGATTCCCTGCACTTGGGGATTATCAAGCTCTTTTCTAGCGCCGTTGCCGGGGAGCAATAGCGTGGGGTTGATATTCTCGTGTGTGCTTGTTTGCTTTCTTCACTAAGTATATTTTTTTTTTACTTTTTGTTTAAGTTTAGTTGTGGGTGAAACATTACAAAAAAATTAAGAATTAAAATACAAAAAAATTACTTGCCTCTCATGCCTAAAAAGTTTTTCAATAAGAGAAGTGATTGGAAGATTATGCATTGAAGAAATAAGGGTCGACCTTGAGCACTTGTGTTCATGCTCATGGAAACAATGTAAAAAATTTCATGGAAGCTTCTCTCAAAATAATTATCCCCTTGTATATATCCACTGTATTATAAAAATAATGTGCCAAGCTTCGGTTTTAAGGTGATTAGATTGCTTGTTTACTATGTACTGTGTAAAAACAGAAACATTGGCTGTAGCGCGTGATTTTACATTTTTTACTAGAAAGTCAAATGGGTCTGAAACGTTTTGCACATTACTTCTGTACAAATTTTTTAAATTTTCATATTTGTTTAGAATTTTTTGGAGGTACATAAGTTTACTAAACTTCCAGATTACTACAGACTGCCCTGTTTTTGACAGATTCTGTTTTCTATGAGTTGTTCGCTTATTTTGATGAATCTATGGGTAGTATCGGGGGGTATGAACCATTGTGAAGTTGGAATACAGTATATATAGTTATAATATGGAATTGGAATAAGTTTTCAAAAGTACCTAAAGGTAGTGATTTGATTTATTATACTAATGGATCTCACAAAGTTTTTGTTAAAGTTTTGTGTGGATGAAGTGTTCGAAGATCGAGGAGCTATCAATATGAGAAGAATAAATAGAGGCAAGAGCTCAAGTTTGGGGATTCCCAAGGCACCCCAAGTAAATATTTCAAGGATAATCAAGCATATAAGCTTGGGGATGCCCCGGTTGGCATCCCATCCTTCTTCTTCAACAATTATCGGTATACCTCAGTTTTTGTTTTGCTCACATAATTTGTGTCCTTTGTGTTTTTGTTTTTCCTTTAAGAACCATCCTAGTATGAGATAGACCTTTATTGATTTATAGAATAATTCATGTGCTTCACTTATATCTTTTAAGTATGATCTTATAGAATTGATCTTTGTGCTTCACTTAAATCTTTTGAGTATGATTTTATAGAATGCTTCGTGTGCTTCACTTATATAATTTGAGCTTGGATATTGGTTAGTCTATATTACTTGTAGAATGATCCGTGAACTTCACTTATATATTTTGGAGTATGAATAATACTATCATCTATAGTGGATTTAGAAGAAGTTTGCTCCCACTATTTCGAATGAGAAGAATTTTGCTTATGTGGAGAGTAGTAAAATTTCTATGCTCGTAGATCATGAAGAGAATGCTTTATGTGATGGTTATATTGTTGAACTCATTCATGATGCTACTGAAAATTATTATGAGGGAGGAATATATGCTTATAGGATTTGCAATAATATCAAGTTTCCTCTCTATGTGCTTAAAGTTTTGAAGTTATCCTTGTTTTGCCTTCCTATGCTAGTTGATCATTGTTCCTATAAATTGTGTGCTCAAAAAATCCCTAGGCATAGGAAGTGGGTTAGGTTTAAATGTGCTAGTTATATTCTTCATGATGCTCTCTTTATGTTTCAATTCTTATCTTTTATGTGAGCATCATTGAAATCATCATGCCTAGCTAAAAGGCATTAAACAAAAGCGCTTGTTGGGAGACAACCCAATATTTACGCTTGCTGTTTTTGTGTGTTTACATGATTAAGATACTATAGTAATCATGTTTTATAGCTTTTTCCAATAAAGTGCCGAGTAAGACCTTTAGGAAGACTTGGGTGAAAGTTATTGTGATCTTGCTATAAAAAATAGAAACTTTGCGCTGACGAGTTTAGCTGCCATTTTTTACAGAAGAGTGCTTTGGTGTTGATTATTTTTGCAAAAGATCAATAGACAAATTCCTCACGTCCACCAATTTATTTCATAATTTTTTGAGTAGCAGAAGTATTCTGTTCATATCATTACAGACTGTTCTGTTTCTGACAGATTCTGTTTTCATTGCATAGTTTGCTTGTTTTCTAGTTTCCATGGCTTATATTTCTCAATATAAATTGTAGAAATGATATGGTACATTAGGCATTGTGTGAGAGCAATTATGAACCTTGTCTTTGACAGTATCAAAGTGAATGGTTTACTCTTTATCATTCTAACCTATCTCACAAAGTTCTGTTAAGTTTTGTGTGATTGAAGTTTTCAAGCTTTGGGTGAGACATCGATATGACGAGAATAAGGAGTGGAAAGACCCTAAGCTTGGGGATGCCCAAGGCACCCCAAGGTAATATTCATGGAAGACTAAAGTGCCTAAGATTGGGGATGCCCCGGAAGGCATCCCCTCTTTCATCTTCAAAACTATCGGTATACCTTACTCGGAGCTATATTTTTATTCGTCACATGATATGTGTTTTGCTTGGAGCATATTTTAAATTTAACTTGCTGTTGGAATAAAACCATTGGATCTGAAATCTTGAGTGAAAAAGAATCCTACCATGGCTATTTAATTATTTGACTACTCAGTATTCTTCACTTATATCTTTTTGGAGTAGTTTGTCATTTACTCATGGGCTTCACATATATCCTATGAGTAAATGGTTGAATGAATTGAATATCATAAATCTGAATTTATAAACGTTTCATATGCTTACAACATGGGGAGTAATGACTTCACACATAGTAAGTATAGGTAGTAAACTTATTGGAAGTTAGCAAACGCAGAATTGGTCACTTGAACAATTCATGAAAGAATATTGAAGGAAGAGAGATTTCACATATAAATATACTATCTTGGACATCTTTTGCAATTGTGAGCACTCATTAAAATATGACATGCTAAAAGGTTGATGTTTGATAAGGAAGACAACTTAATGGGTTATGTTTTCCTATATCCGAAATGTTATATTGTCTTGGATCATCCAACATGTTGAGCTTGCCTTTCCCCCTCATGCTAGCCAAATTCTTTGCACCAAGTAGAGATACTACGTGTGCTTCCGAATATACTTAAACCTAGTTTTGCCATGAGAGTCCACCATATCTACCTATGGATTAATTAAGATCCTTTAAGTAAGTTGTCATTGTTGCAAGCAATAAAAATTGCTCTCTAAATATGTATGATCTATTAATGTGGAGAAAATAAGCTTTATACAATCTTGTGATGTGGAAGAAATAAGAGCGACAGACTACATAATAAAGGTCCATATCACAAGTGGCAATATAAAGTGACGTTCTTTTGCATTAAGATTTTGTGCATCCAACCATAAAAGCACATGACAACCCCTGCTTCCCTCTGCGAAGGGCCTATCTTTTACTTTTATCTTCTACCCTTATACAAGAGTCATGGTGGTCATCACCTTTCCTTTTTACACTTTTTCCTTTGGCAAGCACTTTGTGTTGGATCGATCCAGATATATATATCCACTTGGATGTAGGTTCTCATAAATTATTATTGTTGACATTACCCTTGAGGTAAAAGGTTGGGATGCGAAACTATAGGCCCCTATCTCTCTCTGTGTCCGATTAAAACTTTGAACCCATAAATATCACATGAGTGTTAGCAATTGTGAAAGATTAAATGATAGTTGAGTATGTGGAGTTTGCTGAATCAAAGCTCTTACATAGACCCTTCCCGAAAATAAGATGAATTGCAATTGTTTGATGACTAAGAACACGGTTTGTTAGTTTTCGAGAAAGTTTATGATCTATACTTTAACATGTGAATAGCTTGTTACTTGATCATGAAAAGTTTTATGAGATGAGCTACTATTATGACATATAATGATGCTAGAAAAGGTGATTGAAATTATCATTGATCAAACTTGTGCACCTACTAGCATTCACACTTCATAAATTATTTATTTTATCATTTACCTACTCGAGGACGAGCAGGAATTAAGCTTGGGGATGCTGATACGTCTCCAACGTATCTATAATTTATGAAGTATTCATGCTATTATATTATCCATCTTAGATGTTTTATATGCATTTATATGCTATTTTATATGATTTTTGGGACTAACCTATTAACCTAGAGCCCAGTGCCAGTTTCTATTTTTTCCTTGTTTTGAGTTTTACGGAAAAAGAATACCAAACGGAGTCCAATTGACGTGTCAATTTTTGACGATTTTGTATGGACCTAAAGAAGCCCCCGGAGTAAAAGAGTTGGGCCAGAAGAGTCTCGGGCTGTCCACGAGGGTGGGGGCGCGCCCTACCCACTGGGCATGGGCCCCTATCTCGTGGACGATTCGGAGACCCCCCTGACGTGAAAGCGACGTAAAAAATTTCTATAAATACAGAAACCCCCAAAAAATAACCTAGATCGGAAGTTCTGGCGCCGCAAGCCTCTGTAGCCACGAGAAATCAATCTAGGCCCTCTCTAGCACCCTGCCGGAGGGGGCCATCATCACCGGAGGGCATGGAGGAGGATCCCGGAGGGGCCATCATCACCATGAAGGCCAAGGACCAGAGGGGGAACCTCTCCCCATCTAGGGGGAGGCCATGGAGGAGGAAGCACAAGGGGGAGAACCTCTCCTCCTCTCTTTCGGTGGCGCCGGAGTGCCATCGGGAGGGGAATCATTGCTACGGTGTCCGTCTTCATCAACATCACCATCATCATCACCATCCTCATCTCTTTTACGCGGTCCACTCTCCCGCACCCCGCTGTAATCCCTACTTGAACATGGTGCTTTATGCCACATATTATGATCCAATGATGTGTTGCCATCCTATGATGTTTTGAGTAGATATCCTTTGTCTTTGGGTTGATTGATGATCTAGATTGCTATGAGTTGTATGTTTTATTTTGGTGCTGTCCTATTGTGCCCTCCTTGTCGCGCAAGCATGAGGGATTCCCACTGTAGGGTGTTGCAATACATTCATGATTCGCTTATAGTGGGTTGCTTGAGTGACAGAAGCATAAACCCGAGTAAGGGGGTTGTTGCGTATGGGATAAAGGGGACTTGATGCTTTAATGCTATGGTTGGGTTTTACCTTAATGATCTTTAGTAGTTGCAGATGCTTGCTAGAGTTCCAATCATAAGTGCATATGATCCAAGAAGAGAAAGTATGTTAGCTTATGCCTCTCCCTCATATGAAATTGCAATGACGACTATCGGTCATGTTAACAATTGCCTAGGATAATTCCGCACACCGACCCACCATTATTCCACACTCGCTATTTATAATATTTAGTAATATATTCTAACTTTATGATAACAACACCTACTTTCATAATTTAGCTCTCCGATATCATGGAAAGTTATCCTCTTCATACCCACAACGTAGTTTTATTTCTCATTTCTAGTTGGAAGCAAACGTTCGGTGTACGTAGAGTCGTATCAGTGGCAGATAGGACTTGAGAGAATATTGATCTTACCTTTAGCTCCTTGTGGGTTCGACACTCCATACTTATCACTTCCACCTTCGGGAATTGCTACGATGACTCCCTGCATAACCTTCGGAGTGACATTTCCGTAGGATTTGTCCCTGTTCATTCTCAGGTACACAACGTCTAATAATACCATCTACTCCTTCTTTATAAAGATGTGGGTCATCCCAAAAGTAATGTCTTAAATCATAAGATTTTTTTCTTTTGTTGGTATGTAAAGCTAGGTGGTAATTTAGCAACAATGTAATTAGCATAATCACATACCAAGGAGTACTATGAGCAACATTTATTGCAGCTAACTGCTCATCAGGAAAACTATCATCAATAGGTAGTGGGTCATCAAGCACATTTTTCAAGCCTAGATAAATTATCAGCTACTGGGTTCTCAGCTCCTTTTCTATCAATGATATGTAAATCAAATTCTTGTAATAAGAGAACCCATCTAATAAGTCTAGGTTTAGCATCTTTCTTTTCCATAAGATATTTAATAGCAGCATGGTCTGTGTGAATAGTTACTTTGGAATCAACAATATAAGGTCTAAATTTATCACAAGCAAACACAATTGCTAAGAATTCTTTTTCAGTAGTAGCATAGTTTCTTTGAGCACTGTCTAGAGTTTTACTAGCATGATGAATTACATTAAGTTTCTTATCAACTCTTTGTCCTAGAACAGCACCAACAGCATAATCACTAGCATCACACATAATTTCAAAAGACAAGTTCCAATCACGTGGTTGAACAATAGGTGCAGAAATTAAGGCTTTCTTGAGTGTTTCAAAGGCTTCTACACAATCATCATAAAAAACAAAAGGAATATCCTTTTGCAAGAGACTAGTAAGAGGCATAGAAATTTTTGAAAAGTCTTTGATAAATCTCCTATAGAAACCAGCATGACCTAAGAAACTACAAATACCTTTTATATCTTTAGGACATTGCATTTTATCAATTGCATCAACCTTTGCTTTGTCCACTTCAATACCTCTTTCAGAAATTTTATGACCCAAGACAGTGCCTTCATTAACCATAAAGTGGCATTTCTCCCAATTCAAGACAAGATTTGTTTGTTCACATCTCTGCAAAACTCGATCAAGATTTCTTAAACAATCATCAAAAGACTTCCCATAAACAGAAAAGTCATCCATGAAAACCTCAACAATATTTTCACAAAATTCAGAGAATATAGCAGTCATACATCTTTGAAAGGTAGCAGGTACATTACATAAACCAAAAGGCATACGTCTATAAGCATAAGTTCCAAAGGGACAAGTAAAAGTGGTCTTTTCTTGATCAGGTTGAGAAACATGTATTTGTGAAAAACCAGAATATTCATCAAGGAAGCAAAAATGTGTGTGATTAGGTAATCTTTTCAAGCATTTGATAATGATCTTATCTAGTTGCTTTTTTTAATTTTCTAAAATCAAGTACCATTCTATAGCATGTAATAATTCTTTGTGGAATAAGTCCATTCCTATCATTAAGAACAACAGTAATACCTCCTTTCTTAGGGACACAATGAACAGGACTTACCCATCTACTATCAGTTATAGGATAGATTATACCTGCTTCCAGAAGTTCTAATATTTCTGTTCTTACCACTTCTTTCATCTTCGGGTTTAACCAACGTTGGTGATCAACAACGGGTTTAGCATCAGGTTCCATATTAATTTTGTGCTAACATAGAGTGGGACTAATGCCCTTTAAATCATCAAGAGTATATCCAATAGCAGCTCGGTGCTTCCTAAGAACTTTTAATAATCTTTCTTCTTCATGTTCTGAAAGGTTGGCACTAATAATAACAGGATATATCTTCTTTTCATCAAGATAAGCATATTTCAAAGTGTCTGGCAATTGTTTTAATTCAAACACAGGATCACCTTTAGGTGGAGGAGGACCTCCTAGAGTTTCAATAGGCAAATTGTGTTTAAGCAGAGGACGTTGTTCAAAGAAATTTTTATCTATTTCATTTCTTTCATGCATATGTAAATCATTTTCATGGTCTAGCAAATATTGTTCTAAAGGATCAGTAGGTGGTAGAACAATGGAAGCAAGACCAATTAATGCATCCTTACTAGGCAATTCTTTTTCATGAAGCTTTCTACTAAACTTGAAAAAATTAAATTCATGAGACTCATCACCAAAACTAACACCGACAGTTTGCTTCTCACAATCTATTATGGCATTAACGGTGTTCAAGAAAGGTCTAGCAAAGATAATGTGACAAAAGTCATCTTGTGGGGAACCAAGAACAAGAAAATCAATAGGGTATTTAATTTTCCCACACAAGACTTCAACATCTCTAACAATCCCAATCGGTGATATTGTGTCTCTATGAGCAAGTTTAATAGTAACATCTATGTCTTCTATTTATGCGGGTGTTATGTCATTCATAATTTATTCATATAAGGTGTAAGGAATAGCACTCACACTAGCAGCTATGTCACATAAACCATGATAATGATGATCTCCTATTTTAACTGAGATGACAGGCATGCCAACAATAGGTCTATGTTTATCCTTTTTATCAGGTTTGGCAATTCTAGCAGCTTCTTCATAGAAGTAAATAACATGACCATCCATATCTTCTTCCAAGAGATCTTTAACCATAGAAATACTAGGTTCTACTTTAATTTGTTCATCAGGTTTAGGTGTTCTAATATAGCTTTTGTTAACCACAGTTGAAACTTTAGCATGTTCATTTATCCTAACAGGGAAAGGTGGTTTCTCTATATAAGCAGAAGGAACAACTGGATCAACATTATAAAGTATAGTTTCTTCTTTAACCGGTACCGGTTCTTTAGTTTCTTCTTTAATAGGTGGGTGATATTTAAACCACTTCTCTTTAGGGAGTTCAACATGAGTAGAAAATGATTCACAAAATGAGGCTACTATCTCAGAGTCAAGTCCATATTTAGTGCTAAACTTTTGAAAGCATCGGTATCCATAAAAGATTTAACACAATCATACTTGAGTTTAATACCTGACTCTTTACCTTCGTCGAGTTCCCAATCTTCTGAGTTGCGTTTAATCCTTTCCAAAAGATCCCATGGGAATTAAATAGTCTTCTTCATAAAAGAACCAACACAAGAAGTATCAAGCATGGTTTGATCATTACGAGAAAGCCAAGCATAAAAATTCTGGATGATAATTTCTCTTGAGAGCTCATGATTGGGGCATGAATATAACATTGACTTAAGCCTCCCCCAAGATAGAGCAATACTTTCTCCTTCACGAGGCCAAAAATTATATATATAATTCTGATCACGATGAACTAGATGCATAAGATAAAAAATTTGGTGGGACTCCAATTTCAAACGATTCCAATTCCAAGATCCAATATCATCACATAACCTATACCATGCCAATGCTTTTCCCTTCAAAGATAAAGGGAAAACCTTTTTCATAACTTCATCCCTGGGTAAACCTGCAAGCTTAAACAATCCACAAATTTGTTCTACATATATCAAGTGCATATCAGGATGATCGGTTCCATCTCCTGCATAAGGATTAGCTAGCAGTTATTCTATCATACCTAAAGGAATTTCATATTCCATATTTTCAGTAGGTGCAGTAGGTTGAGGGGTAACTAATTGTGGTTCTGGACGAGGTGAAGATACCCCGAACAAACCCCTCAAAGGATTTTTTTTCATAGTAACAAGTGACAATAAATTTCAGCACACCATATAAATGTTTTCTTACCAAATTCCACTTACCAAAGGTGATTCACTCCCCGGCAACGGCGCCAGAAAATAGCCTTGATGACCCACAAGTATACGGGATCAATTGTAGCTCTTTTCGATAAGTAAGAGTGTTGAACCCAACGAGGAGCAAAAGGAAATGACAAGTGGTTTTCAGCAAGGCAATGTCTGCAAGTGCTGAAATTATAAGTAGCGGAGTAGTTTGATAGCAAGATAATTTGAAACGAGCGAGTAACGGTAGTAGTAACAAAAGTGCAGCAAGGTAGTCCAATTTTTTAGGCAAAGGGCAGGCCAAAACGGTCTCTTATGATAAGCAAAGTGTTCTTGAGGGTACACGGGAATTTCATCTAGTCACTTTCATCGTGTTGGTTTAATTCGTGTTCGGTACCTTGATAATTTGATATGTGGGTGGACCGGTGCTTAGGTGTTGTTCTTACTTGAACAAATATCCTACTTATGATTAACCCTCTCACAAACATCCGCAACTATGAGAAAAGTATTAAAAATAAATTCTAACCATAGCATTAAACTTTTGGATCCAATCGGTCCCTTACGAATAGCACATAAACTGGGGTTTAAGCTTCTGTCACTCTCGCAACCCATCATCTAATTGCTACTCCACAATGCATTCCCTTAGGCCCAAATATGGTGAACTGTCATGTAGTCAATGTTCACATGACACCACTAAGGTAATCACAACATACATACTATCAAAATATCGAACACATATCAAGTTCACATGATAACTTGTAACATGATTTCTCTCATGACCTCAAGAACAAAAGTAACTACTCACAAATGATAAACATGCTCATGATCAAAGGAGTATTAAATAGCATATTGGATCTGAACATATAATCTTCCACCAAATAAACCATATAGTAATCAACTACAAGATGTAATCAACACTACTAGTCACCCACAAGCACCAATGTATAGTTCCGATAACAAGATTGAACGCAAGAGATGGACTAGGGTTTGAGAGGAGATGGTGTTGTTGAAGATGTTGATGGAGATTGCCCTCCCCAAGATGGGAGAGTTATTGGTGATGATGACGACGATGATTTCCCCCTCAGGGAGGGAAGTTCCCCCGGCAGAATCGCTCCATCGGAGAGCAAAAGTGCTCCAGCCCAAGTTCCGCCTCGAGGCGGCGGCTCTCTATCCCGAAAGTCCTCTCCTTATTTATTTTTCTAGGTCAAAATGACCTATATATTAGAAGATGGGCACCGGAGGTGGGCCCGGGTGAGCACAACCCACCAGGGCGTGCCTGGGATCCCTGGCGCGCCCAGGTGGGTTGTGTCCACCTGGTGGGCTCCCTATGGTAGTTATTTTCCCAAATACTCCATAAAAAATCCTCGTGAAGTTTCAGCTCATTTGGAGTTGTGCAGAATAGGTAGCCTGACGTAGCTTTTTCAGGTCCAGATTTCCAGCTGCCAGAATTCTTCCTCTTTGTGTATACCTTGCATATTATGAGACAAAATGCATTAGAATTACTCCAAAAAGCATTATTATGGATATTATTTTATAAATAATAGTAAGAAAACATGATGCAAAATGAACGTATCAAGGACATCCTCGGCCAGATGACCCAGCTGACGACCTCCGCCGCCGTTTGGACTGCACTGCACGGCATGTTCGCTTCGCAGAATCGCGCCCGCATCATGCGGCTCAGGTATCAGCTTTCCAACCTGAAGAAGAAGGACCTCTCTGTCTGTTTCTACTACCGGAAGATGAAGGGGTTTGCTGATGCAAGCTTCCATCAGCAAGCCCCTCACTAATGACGAAGTGCTCGGCTACATGCTCACCGGGCTGGGCTCCGAGTTCAAGCCCCTCATCGCGTCGATCATGGCGCGGGATGACCCAGTAAGTCTCAGCAGTTTCTATGCGTACCTCCTTAGAGCTGAACTTCGCCTGGAGCAGCAGAACTCGTCAGGTGAAATCCATCCTCCGACAACGCTGCTGCTCGTGGCAATGACGACAGCGGCAATGGTGCACGCGGCGGACATGGCGGACAAGGCGCCGGACATGGCGGACAAGGGCATGGCCGTGGCGGGCGCGGCCGCAGAAACAGCCGCTGCAACCTGAAGTGTTAGGTGTGCAGCAAGTTTGGCCATGACGCCCTTCACTGTCGCAATCACTTCAACCATGCCTTCCAGCCGGAGGACGGCAGGGAGCGTTCCGGCAACTCGGCCAACACCGTCTCGTACTCTGCCGATCCTCACTGGTATGCAGACACTGGTGCGAAGGACCATCTGACGAGCGACCTCGACCGTCTCTCCTTCCAGGAGCATTACAGCGGCAAGGACCAGGTTCACGTCACCAATGGTGCAGGTCTGCATATTTCTCATGTTGGTCATTCAACTATTGCTGGCTCATCTAGACCTCTATATTTACGTAATGTTTTGCATGTCCCACATGTTAGCAAACACCTTCTTTTCGTAAACAAGCTTGTTTCTGATAATGATGCCTTTGCTGAATTCCATCCTAATTTTTTTTATTTGAGGGACCGAGAAACGAAGAGGGTTCTTCTGCAAGGTAGATGCCGTGGAGGTCTCTACCCGGTGCCAAGCGTCAAGTCCACTTCCTTCGTGTCCAGTCATCGTGCTCTCTCCGGTGTCAAGGTCTCCATCGAACATTGGCATCGAAGATTAGGTCATCCATCCAAAGGCGTCATTGAGTCAGATCTTAGATCAAATAAATTTGCTTGTGCACCTTCCAAGTCTAGTGTTTGTGACGCATGTTGTAACACCCTCGATGCGACTATATCTCCCACGTGTCGAGGCACGACTTAGAGGCATAATCGCATTGAAGGCATATGTCGCAAGTGAGGCAATCTTCACACAACCCATGTACATATATAATATAAAGGGGGAATAAATAATAGTAGTTGGCTTACACTCGCCACGTCACATCAAGGTACATAAATAGCATTCATCATACAAACACTCATGGCCCGACTACGGCGCCAAAATAGAAAGACCCCCCAACTTGCGACTAATCCCTGAATCGAACCCCGAATAGGCACCACTACTGATCATCCGGAAAAGAAACATAGTATCGCTGAGAGTCCTCGCCGTACTCCCACTTCAGCTCGAATGCGCCATCCGGAGGAGTGTCATCGGTCCCTGCATCTGGTGTAATAGTAATCTGTGAGCCACAAGGACTCAGCAATCTCGCACCCTCGCGATCAAGACTATTTAAGCTTAATAGGTAGGAAAGGGGTAATGTGAGTGGAGCTGCAGCAAGCGACTAGCATGTATGGTGGCTAACTTATTCGCAAAAGAGAGCGAGAAGAGAAGGCAAAGCGCGAGCGGAAACTAAATAGAGCCGACTACGCAAACATAACTCCAACGCCGTGTCCACTTCCCGGACTCCGCCGAGAAGAGGCCATCACGGCAACACACGCATGTTGATTCATTTTAATTAATTAAGTTCAAGTTGTCTACAACCGGACATTAACAAATTCCCATCTGCCCATAACCGCGGGCACGGCTTTCGAAAGATCAATCCCTGCAGGGGGGTCCCAACTTAGCCCATAACAAGCTCTCACGGTCAACGAAGGAATAGACCTCCACCCAGGACCCACCGATCAGACTCGGTATCCCGGTACAACAAGATGATTCGACAGGTCAAAACTAGTCCAGCAACACCGCCCGAATGCGCCGACAAATCCCGATAGGAGCTGCACATATCTCTTTCTTAGGGCACACTCAGATTGTCTAAACTTCCGGTAGGCCAGCCCAGAGTTGCCCCTGGTGGCCACCGGCGGCTGACGTTCCGGACCAACACTCTGAGGAGCACTGGCCCGTGGGGGGGCTAAAATAAAGATGACCCTCAGGCTCCGGAAACCCAAGGGAAAGAAAAGGGGTAGGTGGCAAATGGTAAAACCAATGTTGGGCATTGCTGGAAAAGCTTTAATCAAGGCGAACTATCAAGGGGTTCCCATTATAGCCCAACCGCGTAAGGGACGCAACAATCCGGGAACATAACACCGATATGACGGAAACTAGGGCGGCAAGAGTGGAACAAAACACTAGGCGAGAGGCCGAGCCTTCCACCCTTTACCAAGTATATAGATGAATAAAGATAACATAGCAATATAATGATATCCCAACAAGTAAATAAATGTTTCAACAAGGAACGGCTCCAATCTTCACCTGCAACTAGCAACGCTATAAGAAGGGGCTTGAGCAAAGCGGTAACATAGCCAATCAACGGTTTGCTAGGACAAAGGTGGGTTAGAGGCTCAATCATGGCAATTGGGAGGCTGACAAGCAAGTGGTAGGCATCGTAGCATTGGCAAAGCAAAAGAGCGAGCAAACTAGCATAGCAAAGATAGTAGTGATTTCAAGGGTGTGATCATCTTGCCTGCACAGTTGTCAGAATTGACTGGATCCTCAAAAGCAAACTCAACGGGCTCCTCGTTAGCGAACTCGTCTCCCGGCTCTACCCAAAAACACAAACAATCAACAAGGATACAATCAACCACGTGCAAAGGCAACCAATAAGATGCAAAGATGATATGCTATGCGTGATGCGATGCGGGATGCAAGAATGCAACATGTAACAGGAAATGCATGAACCTGGCCTCAACTTGGAAATCCAAGTGTGCCACTCGATAGAGGGGAAGAAATCCCCTGAAAACGATATAAAGATCATGGCAATCGGAGCTACGGTTAAGAAATGGCAAGCGATTTACTAAACGAACCGATCTGCGATTTACAGCAAGTAGGCTCCTAAACGCAACAAAATGAACATGTTACAGCCACCCAACATGAAAACAAATTGCATGGCAGTGATGTACTCATCAAGCTTAACAAATCATCATGACTGAGGCATAGGCAAATTCATCCATTAAGGGCTTCAAACAAGCATGGCAAAACTGAATAAGCAAAACAGATTTCAGACTTAGCGAAATTAACGCTAGTCTGAAATTTCAGACCACGATGCTCTCTTCGGAGCAGCAAAACAACATGAAGGAAAACCTGAACATGGCAAGTAAGAGCATGGCATGGAGCTACACAACAAGCTTAACAAAACACCCAAAATGACCTGGGGCCAAAAGGGTTCACAAAATACTCTACCGAGCACACGAACATTGATGAAACACAATCAGTTTTCAGACTTAGTGAAAACTGGGACATGCTGAAATAATAACTCACGGAGGCGTGTAAACGAGCTCGATGCTCTCACTACGGTGCAAGTCATGGCAAGGCAAGCATATATCCATTAAGAAGGCACAAAATGCTAGCTAGACATGGCAAGAACAATGGCATAGCATGCATGGATCACTAGCAATAACTCCGGCAAAATCGCAAAAGAGTTCACGATCTGCCCAAAACAGCAACTATCCAAAAGTTGAGCTCGAATGAGTCAACCTAGGGTGCCCCAACATAACAAGTAAAGACATGGATGGATTAAGCACAACAAGCATAACAAATCACTCTTACTGATCATCCTCAAAAGAGGCACGGATCACTAGAAAACAAGCCGGACATTAGGCATCGTGAACTAAAACGGCTCAGACTTAGTGAAAATCACTAAATCCCTGAAATCTGTAATCTCAGGTAGCCCTCTTCGCAACCTTGCACAAGACAACACGCACATCCTAAAAATACATGGAAGGCACCTCTGGAAAGAAGACAACATGCTTAAAAATTCATCCCAAAGGGGCACAGGCATATCATGCACGGATTAAATGTGGCAAAAATGAAAAAAGTGCATGTTGGACTAACGGATCTGTAGTTTAACTCAACATGCCTCCTTCCAACAGCATTTTGGGCACCAAGATGACCTCAAATGCAAATGATGCAATGGAATGAAATAATGTACTCGTCGAGACGAAGATTTTGACATA
Organism: Triticum monococcum; assembly: GCA_034509565.1. Taxonomy (NCBI): domain Eukaryota; kingdom Viridiplantae; phylum Streptophyta; class Magnoliopsida; order Poales; family Poaceae; genus Triticum; species Triticum monococcum. The sequence goes on along the minus strand of CM067845.1, from coordinate 353,398,939 downwards.
TCATACGCCCAACACGGAGCTACGGATGAGGAGATATGGCATGTCAAAGTTGCATAAAAAAATGGACGGGGGAGGGGAAAGTCAACCCCTAGGGTTCGTCCCAGATCTGGATCGCGCGCTTCCCGAGGTGACTCTGGCGATGTGCACTGTTCACCGGTGAGGGAAGTCGAGGGAGAGGAGGCCGGGGCTCCGCCGGCGAGGGCGCGGGGTCGCGGGGTCGGCGCGGGGATCCGCCGGCGACGAGGAGGAGGCGGCACGGCCGGGGACGGGCGGTGGCGGCCCGGCGCCGGAGTGGAGGGCGACGAGGTGGCGGCAGCGGCGATCCGCGGCGGCGCCGTGCCGGAGTGGAGGGCGACGGCGGCGCGACGAAGGAGGAGCGGGGCGGCGCGGGGAAGGCGGCGACCGGGCTCGGGGGCCGGATCTGGGCCCGAGCGGGCCGGCGCGGTGGATGGCGGTGGGAGGCCACGTGGCGTGTGCCTATTGGCTGGGGCGCGGCGGCGGGATTCGTCCGGCGGTGCCGGACATGTCCGATGCGCGCGAGGGGATTTTTAGGGTTTCGAGAGGGGGAGAGATCCGAATTTCGGGGGGGTCTATTTATAGACCTAGAGGGAGCTAGGAGAGTCCAAATGAGGTGCGGTTTTCGCCCACACGATCGTGATCGAACGACCGAGACGATGGAGCTGAGTTTGGTGGGTTTTGGGCCAAAATGGAGGGGTGTTGGGCTGCACACACACGAGGCCTTTTCGGTCCCTCGGTTAACCGTTGGAGTATCAAACGAAGTCCAAATGACCCGAAACTTGACAGGCGGTCTACCGGTAGTAAACCAAGGCCGCATGGCAAGTCTCGGCCCAATCCGGAAATGTTTAATCCCCACACACGAAAGAAAGCTAGAAATGGCCACCGGAGGAGAACGAAGCGCCGGAATGCAAAACGGACACGGGGAAAATGCTCGAATGCATGAGATGAACATGTATGCGAATGCAATGCACGTGATGACATGATATGAGATGCACGAAAACGAAAACAACACACGGAGGCAAAGACCCGAACCCGAGAATTAAATATAACTTAATGCCGGAAACGGCAAGAGTTGGAATACAATTGGGGAAGGTTACATATGGGGCGTTACAACACTCCACCACTACGAAAAGATCTCATCCCGAGATCTAGGACTGAAAGAACTCCGGGTACTCAGAACGGAGGTGATCCTCGCATTCCCAGGTAGCTTCGCGGTCGGAATGGTGTGACCACTTGACTTTGAGAAACTTGATTGACTTGTTGCGAGTTTTGCGTTCAGTCTCTTCAAGGATTGCAACTGGGTGCTCACGGTAGGAGAGATCTTCCTGGAGCTCAATGTCCTCGAAGTTGACGGTGCGCTCGGGCGTCTTGAAGCACTTACGGAGTTGCGAGACGTGGAACACATCATGAACATTGGCAAAGGTTGCAGGAAGCTCGAGTTGATAGGCGAGGTCGCCTCTCTTGCTGACGATCTTGAAAGGCCCGACGTATCTGGGGGCAAGCTTCCCTTTGATACCGAAGCGACGAGTCCCTTTCATAGGAGAGACGCGGAGGTAGACATGATCTCCGATCTCGAAAGCCAAATCATGGTGCTTGCTGTCGTAGTAGCTCTTCTGACGAGACTGGGCTGCTTTGAGGTTATCACGAATGACCTTGCACATTTCTTCTGCTTCTGTGATCAGGTCATTACCCAGCAGCTGACGTTCACCGGTTTCAGACCAGTTGAGAGGTGTACGGCACTTCCTACCATACAGAATTTCAAATGGGGCCTTGCCGGAACTTGCTTGGAAACTGTTGTTGTACGAGAATTTGGCATAAGGAAGGCAATCCTCCCACTTCATGCCGAAGGAGATAACACAAGCCCTGAGCATATCTTCAAGAATCTGGTTGACACGCTCGACTTGACCGCTTGTTTGAGGATGGAAAGCAGTGCTGAAGCGAATGTTGGTGCCCATGGCCTTCTGAAAAGAATCCCAGAACTTGGAGGTAAAGATGCTGCCACGGTCTGAAGATATCACTTGAGGAATACCGTGCAGAGAGACAATGCGAGAGGTGTAGAGCTCCGCCAATTGAGCTGTCGTGATTGACTCTTTGATAGGCAAGAAATGAGCCACTTTGGTCAGCTTGTCGATGACAACGAATATAGCATAATTGCCACGCTTGGACTTAGGAAACCCAATCACGAAGTCCATTTCAATGTGGTCAAACTTCCATTCTGGAATGGCGAGAGGTTGGAGGAGACCTGCTGGCCTTTGGTGTTCTGCTTTCACTCTTCTGCAGACATCACATTCATTCATGAATTGAGCGATCTCGCGCTTCATACGAGTCCACCAATAAGTTTGCTTCAGGTCTTGATACATCTTCGTGCTCCCAGGGTGGATGGAGAGGAGAGAGTTGTGAGCCTCATTCATGATCACCTTACGAAGTTCACCTTTGGGCACAACAATTCGATCCTCGAAGAAGAGAGTGTCCTTGTCATCAAGTCGGTAGCACTTGTACTTGGACTGACTCTTTGCAATACCAATCTTCACCTTTTTCACCATAGCATCAAGAAGCTGGGCTTGGCGAATCTGGTCTTCCAAGGTAGGAGAAACTTGAAGGTTGGCAAGGAAACCTTGAGGAACAACTTGCAGATTAAGTTTGCGGAAGGCTTCACAAAGCTCGGGTTGATAAGGCTTGAGAATCAGACTGTTGCAATATGCTTTTCTGCTTAAAGCGTCAGCAATCACATTAGCCTTGCCTGGAGTATACTCGATACTCGGATTGTACTCTTGAGTCATTTCGACCCATCGAGTCTGCCTGAGGTTGAGATTAGGCTGAGTGAAGATGTACTTGAGACTCTTGTGATCAGTGAAAATGTCCACTTTCCTTCCCAAGAGAAGATGTCTCCAAGTCAACAATGCGTGCACAACTGCCGCCAACTCAAGATCATGAGTGGGGTAGTTCTTCTCATTTGGCTTCAACTGACGAGAGGTATAAGCAACAACTTTCTTCTCTTGCATCAGTACTGCACCGAGACCTTGGAGAGAGGCATCACAAAAGACCTCGTACGGCTTGGTTTCATCAGGCGGAGTTAGAACTGGAGCAGTGATCAATTTCTCTTTCAAAGCGTTGAAAGCAACATCACAGTCCGGAGACCAAACGTACTTGACGTGCTTCTGAAGAAGATTAGAGAGAGGCTTCGCGATCTTGGAGAAGTTTTCAACGAATCTTCGGCAATAACTTACAAGACCGAGGAAGCTACGGAGTTGCTTCACATTCTGAGGAGGTTCCCAATTAACAATTGCAGACACCTTCTCAGGATCCACGGAAATGCCCTTGGCGGAGATAATATGACCAAGATAAAGAACTTCATCGAGCCAAAACTCACACTTGGAGAACTTGGCATAGAATTGATGTTCCCTTAGCTTGTCAAGAACCAAACGCAAGTGTTTGGCATGATCTTCCTTGTTCTTCGAGAAAACCAGGATATCATCGAGATAGACCAAAACAAAGTCGTTGGTGTAAGGGTTGAAGATGAAGTTCATCATGCGAGAGAACGTCGCAGGTGCATTAGCGAGGCCAAAAGACATAACAGTGTATTCATATGACCCATAGCTTGTTCTGAACGCCGTCTTTGGAATATCTTGTTCACGAATGCGAATTTGATGATAACCCATACGGAGATCAAGCTTGGAGAATACTTGGGCACCCTTGAGTTGTTCGAATAGCTCATTAATGTTGGGAAGTGGATATTTGTTCTTGATGGTCTTCTTGTTCAATGGACGATAATCAACACAAAGTCGGTCCGTTCCATCCTTCTTCTTCACAAAAAGAACACCACAACCCCACGGAGAAGTACTAGGCCGAATGAGACCCATTCTTTCTTGCACATCGAGCTGTTTCTTCAACTCCTTCAACTCTTCAGGGCCGAGCTTGTAAGGCCGTTTGCACACCGGTTCCGTACCGGGCTCGAGTTCAATAATGAATTCAACGGGCCGGTTTGGAGGCATGCCTGGAAGTTCTTCAGGAAAGACATCTTGATACTCACAAACAACCGGAATCTGCAAAATAGCATCCAATTCACCCTTTTCATTGAGAGAGAATAACCGGATGGTATTATCCCGAGCAGCAAAGACAATTACTTCCTCAGACGAATGAGTCAGTTGAATCTGCTTGGCTGCACAATCCAGCTGAGCTTTATGTTTAGAGAGCCAGTCCATCCCAAGAATGAGGTCGATATCGGAATTGCCAAGAATCATCGGGGAAGCTAGAAACTTAAAGTCACCCAGCGAGATAGAAATATCTGGAACTTCATAGTTAGCAAGCAAGCATTTGCTCGGAGAGACGACTGCTAATGGCTGATGCATAACTTGAGAAAACCACCCGTTCTTAGATGCAAAAGGCTTCGAGATGAAACAATGTGATGCACCTGTATCAAAAAGTACTTTTGCAGGAACATCGTTAACAGGAAGGTTACCCATGATCACATCTGACGAATCCTCTGCTTGAGCTGCATTCACCATATTGACCTTGGCGTGCTTGGGATTATGCTTGACCACAGCTGTACTTGCCGATCTGACAGGAGGAGGAGGAGGAAGACGCCTCTGGTTGAAACACTTGTTGGCGTAGTGACCCTTCTGTTGGCACTTGTTGCACGTGACCTCTGAGAGCGGACGGTGGTACGGAGCACTTGATCTTGGAGCTTGAGACGAAGTCTTGTTCTGAAAGCCTGGGTTGGGTGGGTGGGATGAACCACTGCCACCTTTGCTCTTCTGCTGATATGGCTGACGGAACGGAGGAGGAGGAAGCCAATACTTCTGCTGCTTGGCCACTTGAGTTGAGGACGAAGACGAAGTGTCCCTGACTCGCTTCCTGGAAGCATCACACCTGAGCTGAGCAGCCTCTTGCTTCAGTGCCATGTTGTAGAACTCATCGTATCTCAGCGGCTCTAAGAGGACAAGAGCGAGCTGAATTTCGTCACGAAGACCACCCCTAAACTGATAGATCATGCTCTTCTCATCAGGAACATCCTGCTTGGCAAAACGGGCGAGCTTCTGGAACAACTTGTTGTAGTCATAGACAGACAAAGAGCCTTGCTTCAGATTGCGGAATTCTTCATGTTTGCTTTCAGTCACACTTTGAGGAATGTGATGAGCTCGAAAATCACGACGGAAATCATCCCAAGTGATCAAACGTCCACCTCTGGAATCTCGGTACTGCTGAAACCACTCTGCGGCCTGATCCTTGAGCTGGAAAGACGCGAACTTGACGAAATCTTCAGGTCTGACGTTGCTACATTCAAAATGCTTGCCCAGATCGACTAACCAATCATCAGCATCGGTAGCCTCAACGCAGTTGCTGAACGTCTTTGGACCATTTGTGAGGAACTAATTCAGAGTTGCAAACTGGTTCTGGTTGCTGCCTTGATTCGCTTGACTGCTTTGATTCCGCTCTTGGATGATTTGCATGATCAGCTGAGTATTTGCATTAGTAGCAGCCATCACAGCCTGCCATGCTTCCGGAGGAGGCGGAGGTGGCGGAGGATCTTGATTCTGGTTCTAACTGGTGCTCTTAGCGGGAGCCATCCTGAAGAGGTTGACCACCATTAGCACACAAATAGAGAAATATAGAAGGTGAATCCAACGGAATGAAAAATTGCAACATAAGTCTTCACATCCGAACAAAATGAACGAATGCACTTCTCTTGAAGTGGTCACATATTCCTAAATTGCGAAGCCACGAAGAATCATGTAGAAGAGGTACATCAACGAGGGATGGAATCAACATATGACGTCGAATAAGAACGAATACCACAACTCGAAATAAAACCAAGGGTTGGCTTGCGGAATAAGCCGGAACAAACACATGATAGAAATTTCGTCCGAAGTGTTCGTGGTAGGACCTACACGGGCTCGACCGTACAGCACCATCATGTACAAGGCAGTGCACATGACATACGAAGCGTCCCCGAGTCAGCATAGCCAAGGACTCTTTAAGACACAACGAGGCCACTGTAAAATCGACCGTGAATAGGCGAACCACTAGACGTTGAACCCCAATTTCATATCACACATCTGTTGGAAAGATATCCTAAGGCTACTTGAATTCCCACCTATGAAATTCCCGAAACTTTCCGGTTATGCAATCAGGTGTTGAGGATACAGGGGAAGCATAATATCTCACCCAAGCTATCAAATCCTACATCCAGCTGCATCCATCCTTCAACACATAACCAAGAAACCTTCGGAAACCATCTATCTCAACCTTTGAAAAGCATCTGTTATACAAGTTATGGCGATACTCCCGAACTCCCGCCCCAGTACTGGGTGGCGTCGAGGTTATCTCACCAACGAACTGCATAAAAGAGATTTTCGATGTCGCGCACATATCTCAAGTATGCCAGAATTGCAACGATAGAATTATGATGACAACACCTCAGAGCTCAACTCCCCGGGACACTTCCACTAAACCCCTGACAGGAGGCACCAAGACAGTATTCTCATCATAAGCCATCGGAACAAAACTAAGATACTCGCGTGATCCTAAAAAAAAATTTTGTGAAATTTGAGAAGAGAAGAGTCAAAACTCTACGTCAGGATGCCTTACCAGAGCGATGAGGAGACTGGGAAGTAAAAAGAATTCCTAAGCTCTCCGATATATAATTCCTAAGGACTCAAAACATTTTTCTAGACACAACTCGGCTGCTAGAAACGATCAAGCAATGGGGCTCCTAAGGTCGGGGAAGGCTCTGATTACCAACTTGTAACACCCTCGATGCGACTATATCTCCCACGTGTCGAGGCACGACTTAGAGGCATAATCGCATTGAAGGCATATGTCGCAAGTGAGGCAATCTTCACACAACCCATGTACATATATAATATAAAGGGGGAATAAATAATAGTAGTTGGCTTACACTCGCCACGTCACATCAAGGTACATAAATAGCATTCATCATACAAACACTCATGGCCCGACTACGGCGCCAAAATAGAAAGACCCCCCAACTTGCGACTAATCCCTGAATCGAACCCCGAATAGGCACCACTACTGATCATCCGGAAAAGAAACATAGTATCGCTGAGAGTCCTCGCCGTACTCCCACTTCAGCTCGAATGCGCCATCCGGAGGAGTGTCATCGGTCCCTGCATCTGGTGTAATAGTAATCTGTGAGCCACAAGGACTCAGCAATCTCGCACCCTCGCGATCAAGACTATTTAAGCTTAATAGGTAGGAAAGGGGTAATGTGAGTGGAGCTGCAGCAAGCGACTAGCATGTATGGTGGCTAACTTATTCGCAAAAGAGAGCGAGAAGAGAAGGCAAAGCGCGAGCGGAAACTAAATAGACCCGACTACGCAAACATAACTCCAACGCCGTGTCCACTTCCCGGACTCCGCCGAGAAGAGGCCATCACGGCAACACACGCATGTTGATTCATTTTAATTAATTAAGTTCAAGTTGTCTACAACCGGACATTAACAAATTCCCATCTGCCCATAACCGCGGGCACGGCTTTCGAAAGATCAATCCCTGCAGGGGGGTCCCAACTTAGCCCATAACAAGCTCTCACGGTCAACGAAGGAATAGACCTCCACCCAGGACCCACCGATCAGACTCGGTATCCCGGTACAACAAGATGATTCGACAGGTCAAAACTAGTCCAGCAACACCGCCCGAATGCGCCGACAAATCCCGATAGGAGCTGCACATATCTCTTTCTCAGGGCACACTCAGATTGTCTAAACTTCCGGTAGGCCAGCCCAGAGTTGCCCCTGGTGGCCACCGGCGGCTGACGTTCCGGACCAACACTCTGAGGAGCACTGGCCCGTGGGGGGGCTAAAATAAAGATGACCCTCAGGCTCCGGAAACCCAAGGGAAAGAAAAGGGGTAGGTGGCAAATGGTAAAACCAATGTTGGGCATTGCTGGAAAAGCTTTAATCAAGGCGAACTATCAAGGGGTTCCCATTATAGCCCAACCGCGTAAGGGACGCAACAATCCGGGAACATAACACCGATATGACGGAAACTAGGGCGGCAAGAGTGGAACAAAACACTAGGCGAGAGGCCGAGCCTTCCACCCTTTACCAAGTATATAGATGAATAAAGATAACATAGCAATATAATGATATCCCAACAAGTAAATAAATGTTTCAACAAGGAACGGCTCCAATCTTCACCTGCAACTAGCAACGCTATAAGAAGGGGCTTGAGCAAAGCGGTAACATAGCCAATCAACGGTTTGCTAGGACAAAGGTGGGTTAGAGGCTCAATCATGGCAATTGGGAGGCTGACAAGCAAGTGGTAGGCATCATAGCATTGGCAAAGCAAAAGAGCGAGCAAACTAGCATAGCAAAGATAGTAGTGATTTCAAGGGTGTGATCATCTTGCCTGCACAGTTGTCAGAATTGACTGGATCCTCAAAAGCAAACTCAACGGGCTCCTCGTTAGCGAACTCGTCTCCCGGCTCTACCCAAAAACACAAACAATCAACAAGGATACAATCAGCCACGTGCAAAGGCAACCAATAAGATGCAAAGATGATATGCTATGCGTGATGCGATGCGGGATGCAAGAATGCAACATGTAACAGGAAATGCATGAACCTGGCCTCAACTTGGAAATCCAAGTGTGCCACTCGATAGAGGGGAAGAAATCCCCTGAAAACGATATAAAGATCATGGCAATCGGAGCTACGGTTAAGAAATGGCAAGCGATTTACTAAACGAACCGATCTGCGATTTACAGCAAGTAGGCTCCTAAACGCAACAAAATGAACATGTTACAGCCACCCAACATGAAAACAAATTGCATGGCAGTGATGTACTCATCAAGCTTAACAAATCATCATGACTGAGGCATAGGCAAATTCATCCAATAAGGGCTTCAAACAAGCATGGCAAAACTGAATAAGCAAAACAGATTTCAGACTTAGCGAAATTAACGCTAGTCTGAAATTTCAGACCACGATGCTCTCTTCGGAGCAGCAAAACAACATGAAGGAAAACCTGAACATGGCAAGTAAGAGCATGGCATGGAGCTACACAACAAGCTTAACAAAACACTCAAAATGACCTGGGGCCAAAAGGGTTCACAAAATACTCTACCGAGCACATGAACATTGATGAAACACAATCAGTTTTCAGACTTAGTGAAAACTGGGACATGCTGAAATAATAACTCACGGAGGCGTGTAAATGAGCTCGATGCTCTCACTACGGTGCAAGTCATGGCAAGGCAAGCATATATCCATTAAGAAGGCACAAAATGCTAGCTAGACATGGCAAGAACAATGGCATAGCATGCATGGATCACTAGCAATAACTCCGGCAAAATCGCAAAAGAGTTCACGATCTGCCCAAAACAGCAACTATCCAAAAGTTGAGCTCGAATGAGTCAACCTAGGGTGCCCCAACATAACAAGTAAAGACATGGATGGATTAAGCACAACAAGCATAACAAACCACTCTTACTGATCATCCTCAAAAGAGGCACGGATCACTAGGAAACAAGCCGGACATTAGGCATCGTGAACTAAAACGGCTCAGACTTAGTGAAAATCACTAAGTCCCTGAAATCTGTAATCTCAGGTAGCCCTCTTCGCAACCTTGCACAAGACAACACGCACATCCTAAAAATACATGGAAGGCACCTCTGGAAAGAAGACAACATGCTTAACAATTCATCCCAAAGGGGCATAGGCATATCATGCACAGATTAAATGTGGCAAAAATGAAAAAAGTGCATGTTGGACTAACGGATCTGTAGTTTAACTCAACATGCCTCCTTCCAACAGCATTTTGGGCACCAAGATGACCTCAAATGCAAATGATGCAATGGAATGAAATAATGTACTCGTCGAGACGAAGATTTTGACATATCATACGCCCAAAACGGAGCTACGGATGAGGAGATATGGCATGTCAAAGTTGCATAAAAAAATGGACGGGGGAGGGGAAAGTCAACCCCTAGGGTTCGTCCCAGATCTGGATCGCGCGCTTCCCGAGGTGACTCCGGCGATGTGCACTGTTCACCGGTGAGGGAAGTCGAGGGAGAGGAGGCCGGGGCTCCGCCGACGAGGGCGCGGGGTCGCGGGGTCGGCGCGGGGATCCGCCGGCGACGAGGAGGAGGCGGCGCGGCCGGGGACGGGCGGTGGCGGCCCGGCGCCGGAGTGGAGGGCGACGAGGTGGCGGCGGCGGCGATCCGCGGCGGCGCCGCGCCGGAGTGGAGGGCGACGGCGGCGCGACGAAGGAGAAGCGGGGCGGCGCGGGGAAGGCGGCGACCGGGCTCGGGGGCCGGATCTGGGCCCGAGCGGGCCGGCGCGGTGGATGGCGGTGGGAGGCCACGTGGCGTGCGCCTATTGGCTGGGGCGCGGCGGCGGGATTCGTCAGGCGGTGCCGGACATGTCCGATGCGCGCGAGGGGATTTTTAGGGTTTCGAGAGGGGGAGAGATCCGAATTTCGGGGGGGTCTATTTATAGACCTAGAGGGAGCTAGGAGAGTCCAAATGAGGTGCGGTTTTCGCCCACACGATCGTGATCGAACGACCGAGACGATGGAGCTGAGTTTGGTGGGTTTTGGGCCAAAATGGAGGGGTGTTGGGCTGCACACACACGAGGCCTTTTCGGTCCCTCGGTTAACCGTTGGAGTATCAAACGAAGTCCAAATGACCCGAAACTTGACAGGCGGTCTACCGGTAGTAAACCAAGGCCGCATGGAAAGTCTCGGCCCAATCCGGAAATGTTTAATCCCCACACACGAAAGAAAGCTAGAAATGGCCACCGGAGGAGAACGAAGCGCCGGAATGCAAAACGGACAACGGGGAAAATGCTCGAATGCATGAGATGAACATGTATGCGAATGCAATGCACGTGATGACATGATATGAGATGCACGAAAATGAAAACAACACACGGAGGCAAAGACCCGAACCCGAGAATTAAATATAACTTAATGCCGGAAACGGCAAGAGTTGGAATACAATTGGGGAAGGTTACATATGGGGCGTTACACATGTCAACGTGCGAAAGTTCATCAATTACCTTTTCGAGATTCAACTCATGTAACTCATACTCCTCTTGAACTTATTCATTCCGATGTATGGGGGCCTGCCATTACCTCTGTCGACGGGTCTAAATATTATGTGAGTTTCTTAGATGATTTCAGCCTGTTTACCTGGATTTTTTTTTGCTCAAGCGCAGATCTGATGTAGAACAAGCATTCTACAATTTCCAAAAACATGTCGAGCGTATGCTTAACACCAAAATTTGAGTTGTTCAATCCGGTTGGGGTGGTGAATACCGCCGCTTATCTCGGTATTTTCAGCGCGAGTGTATACACCATCATGTCTCTTGCCCACACACATCCCAACAAAATGGGATTGCCGAACGCAAGCATTGGCACATTGTCGAGATGGGAATTGCCTTGCTAGCCCACTCCTCACTTCCTATGTGTTTTTGGGACGAAGCATTTCTCACCGCGTGTTACCTTATTAATCGCATGTCTACTCGAGTTCTCCAAAATTCTACACCTATCAGTTGTCTTTTAAATGAGCGCCCAGACTATACTTTTTCGCGCATTTGGATGTGCCTGTTGGCCTAATTTGTGCCCTTATAACAATAGAAAACTTGAGTTCTGATTTAGGCAGTGTGTTTTCCTAGGCTATAGCTCAATGCACAAAGGCTATAAATGTTTGGATCGGTCGAGTGGGTGCATCATCTCACGTGATGTTGTGTTCCATGAGAACGTGTATCCTTTTGCTAAATCCAGTTCGGCTCCACTTTTACCTACGCCATCATCTTCACTGTTTCTTGTTTCTGAGCCGGCTGTTGTTGATGATCGCATGAGAAAATATGATATTTCCCTGTTGACTAACCCTGCCTCGAGCAGCTCTGAGACTTGTGCAGATCGGATGCCACCCAGCAGCTCCTCAACACCGACGTTGCCATGCACGTCTGCGCCTCGCCATGCAGATGAGCCTCCCTTGCCTGGCCCCGGTAGCCCGGCATCTTCATCACCTGCAGCCCTGGCCGCGTCCATGCCTGGGCAGGGCTCCCCTGACGGTCCGCTCGCCTCCTCTGTGAGGGACCCCTCCGCACGCTCGCCTGGAGCGATCTCTCCTGCGTGCTCGTCTCCGCCTAGTCCCTACACGAGCTTGCCTACCCGTCTGCTGGACTTCGACGCTCCAGCAGTGTCGCCATCATCGGCCACGTCACCGTCTCAGGCTGCATCGTCGTCTCCGGTTGCAGCTGTTCCTGCTGCTATGACACATCCGATGAAGATCCGGCTTCGTGATAACATCGTCAGGACACTGGTCCCGTCTAACGGCACCGTGAGATATGATCCTCGGCGTCGCGCCTTTCATACTGAGCCGTGCACATATCGTGATGCCCTTGCCGACTCTCATTGGCGTCAGGCGATGGATGCTAAGTTCGATGCTCTACAGCAGAATCACACATGGACTCTCGTTCCTCGGCTGCCGGGCCGAACATCATCAGCTATAAGTGGGGTTTTAAGGTCAAGCACAAGTCAGATAGCTCGCTGGATAAACTCAAGGCTCTGCTGTCGCTCGTGGATTCACACAGCAGCATGGTATTGATTATTCTGAGACTTTCTCTCCTGTTGTCAAGCCTGATATGGTTCGTCTTGTGCTCTCTCTTGCCATCTCCAGAAGCTAGCATCTTCGTCAGGTTGACATAAGCAATGCATTCCTTCACGGGATTCTCAAAGAGGACACCTACATGCAACAACCTCCTAGTTTTTAGATCCGTCTCGGCCACACCATGTCTGCAAGCTCCACAAGTCCATCTATGGTTTAAAGCAATTCCCGCGAGCGTGGTATGCTTGTCTCAGTGATCGACCACAACAACTCGGCTTTGTTCCCTCTGTCGCCGATACTTCCCTCTTCATTTTTATGCATGAAGGTGTGACTATTTATATGCTGGTATACATGGATGACATTGTCATTGTCAGCTCGTCCTCCCATGCTATGGATTCTCTTCTTCGCCATCTCTCTACCACTTTTCCGATTAAGGATCTCAGTACTCTGAATTATTTTCTTGGAGTTGAAGTGGTTCGCAGTCCCGGGGGAATAAATCTCACACAGCAGAAGTATGTTCTAGATTTGCTGCAGCGCACAAATATGGCGAATCGCAAACCAGTTTCTACTCCTATGTGCACACATCAGAAGCTATCTCGTGAGTTGGGTCATAGTCTAAATGAGGAAAGGTGTTCAGGTACCGCAGTATAGTTGGCGCACTCCAATACTTAACTCTGACTCGACCAGATCTTTCCTTTGTGGTGAACAAGGTCTGTCGGTACCTGTCACAGCCCACAGATGTGCACTGGGAAGCTGTAAAGTGGATTCTGCATTTTGTAAAGGGAACAGTCACCACCGGCCCGACCATTCGACGCTCCTCGTCAACGCTCATCAGCATGTTTACTGACGCCGATTGGGCAGGGTGCAACGACGACCAGCAATCGATCGGAGGTTTTGCGCTCTTCTTCGGGCCCAACCTTGTCTCATGGAGTGCAAGGAAACAGCCAACCATTTCATGTTCATCGACTGAAGCTGAGTACAAGGCCCACACAAATGGTACAGCTGAAGCTACCTGGATACAGTCCTTGTTGAAAGAATTGCACATCTCACAACCTCGAGCACCCGTCTTATGGTGTGACAACCTCGGTGCCATGTACCTGACATCTAATCCAGTGTTCCATGCTCGTACTAAGCACATCGAGGTTGATTTTCACTTCGTAAGAGAGAAGGTGGCCATGGGAGAACTTGAAGTATGGTTTGTCACCTCGGCTGATCAAGTAGCTGATGCATTCACCAAACCTATCACCAAGACTATGCTCGAGCACCTGCGCACTAATCTCAACCTCACTACCGGATGAGATTGCGGGGGAATGTTAAACATGTACGTCAAGTTGTATAGTTAGGATTAGATTGAGTTAGTTGTGCAGGTCATTCTTATCTAATCCCAGCACACAGTTGTAATCCTAACTACATGTATCTATCCTGTACAATGTACATGAATATAAATAGAGGAGAGGCCGATGGTAATCACCACAGCGAAACAATCTTTCTAATGGTTTCCCTACAAAATTCTATCATAATTTCTGGGATATCATAAAGGCCGGCCTTTTGGAGTTGTTCAATTGTCTTCATGCCGATAGACTTGACCTATTCAGGCTAAATTTTGGCAAGATTGTTTTGTCGCTGAAGATTAAGGAGGCTGAACGGATCCAGCAGTTCAGACCCATATGCCTCCTTAATGTCAACTTCAAGATTTTCACCAAAGTGGCTACGAATAGGTTAAACTCGATAGCTGACCATGTTGTCCGGCCATCTCAAACAACCTTCATGCAAGGAAGGAATATAGTAGATGGTGTAGTGATCCTGCATGAGACTGTCCATGAGATGCACCGAAAAAACATGAGTGGAGTGGCATTCAAAATTGACTTTGAAAAAGTCTATGACAAGGTCAAGTGGTCTTTCCTCCAATAGGCCCTAAGAATGAAAGGTTTCTCCAATAAATGGCGCCAATGGATCGAAATTTTTGTAACTGAAGGTAGTGTGGCCATAAAAGTCAATGATGATGTAGGCCATTACTTCCAGACAAAAAAAGGACTACACCAGGGTTGCCCCATGTCTCCAATGTTATTTAACATTGTTCCTGATATGTTGGCTATTCTGATTGAGCACGCCAAGCAGGATGGCCAGATTGGAGGAGTAGTGCCACACCTTGTGGATGGTGGCCTCTCTATTTTGTAATATGCCGACGACATAATTATTTATATGGAACGTGACGTGGACAAGGCTCAAAACCTGAAACTCTTGCTTTCAGCGTTTGAGCAAATGTCGGGTCTCAAAATTAACTTCCATAAAAGCGAATTGTTCTGCTTTGGAGAAGCCGTTGAGGCCGCGGTCGATTATGCTAACCTCTTTGGTTACGCACATGGCCAATTCCCGATTAAATACCTGGGAATACCGGTTCATTATTGGCGTCCCACCATTGCAGAGTGGAAGCATGTGGAGGAGCATATAGAGAAATGGTTGAGTAGTTGGAAAGGAAAGCTGCTCTCAGTTGGAGGACGACTGGTTTTGATTAACTCCGTTCTTACAAATATGGTTCTCTATATGCTTTCTTTCTTCCAACTTCCAAACGGGTCCTACAAAGACTGGACTATTTTAGATCCTAATTCTTTTGGCAAGGAGACAATGAAAAGAAAAAATACAGGCTAGCCAAATGGAGCGTGGTTTGTAGGCCGAAAGACCAAGGTAGCCTTGGTATTCATGACCTACAAGTCAAGAATGAGACCCTGCTAAGTAAATGGTTGTTCAAACTTCTTACTGAGGATGGTGTTTGGCAAACCATGTTGCGCAGCAAGTATCTAAGGCAAAAGGCGGTGTCTCAAGCATATTGGAAACCTGGTGACTCACACTTTTGGGCTGGCCTAATGGCGGCAAAGAAACATATCTTTCGTTTTGGGTCTTTCGCGATAAAGGATGGGTCGGAGGTTCGTTTCTGGGAAGATATCTGGCTAGGCAATGCCAGTCTCAGAGAACAATATCCTGTTGGGGAACGTAGCAGAAATTCAAAATTTTCCTACGTGTCACCAAGATCTATCTATGGAGAGACTAGCAACGAGGGGAAGGAGAGTGCATCTACATACCCTTGTAGATCGCTAAGCGGAAGCGTTCAAGTGAACGGGGTTGATGGAGTCGTACTTGTCGTGATCCAAATCACCGATGATCCTAGTGCCGAACGGACGGCACCTCCGCGTTCAACACACGTACAGCCCGATGATGTCTCCCACGCCTTGATTCAGCAAGGAGAGAGGGAGAGGTTGAGGAAGACTCCATCCAGCAGCAGCACAACAGCGTGGTGGTGGTGGAGGAGCATGGCAATCCTGCAGGGCTTCGCCAAGCACCACGGGAGAGGAGAAGGACTTGGGAGAGGGGAGGGGCTGCACCAGAACATTGGTATGGCTGCCCTCCCACCCCCCACATATATATAGGGGCAAGGGAGAGGGGGGAGGCGCAGCCTTGGCCCTTCCTCCAAGGAAGGGTGCGGCTAGGAGGAGTCCCTCCTCCCCAAGGCACCTCTTCCCCCTTTAGGACTCTTCCTATCCCTCATATCTTGGCGCATGGGCCTCTTGGGGCTGGTGCCCTTGGCCCATATAGGCCAAGGCGCACTCCCTACAGCCCATGTGGCCCCCGGGGCAGGTGGCCCCACCCGGTGGGCCACCGGGACCCTTCCGGTGGTCCCAGTACAATATCGATGACCCCGAAACTTGTCCCGATGGCCGAAATAGGACTTCCTATATATAAATCTTTACCTCCGGACCATTCCGGAACTCCTCCTGACGTCCGGGATCTCATCCGGGACTCCGAACAACATTCAGTAACCACATACAAACTTCCTTTATAACCCTAGCGTCAACGAACCTTAAGTGTGTAGACCCTACGGGTTCGGGAGACATGCAGACATGACCGAGACGTTCTCCGGTCAATAACCAACAGCGGGATCTGGATACCCATGTTGTCTCCCACATGTTCCACGATGATCTCATCGGATGAACCACGATGTCAAGGACTTAATCAATCCCGTATACAATTCCCTTTGTCTATCGGTATGATACTTGCCCGAGATTCGATCGTCGGTATCCCGATACCTTGTTCAATCTCGTTACCGGCAAGTCTCTTTACTCATTCCGTAACACATCATCCCGTGATCAACTCCTTGATCACATTGTGCACATTATGATGATGTCCTACCGAGTGGGCCCAGAGATACCTCTCCGTCACACGGAGTGACAAATCCCAGTCTCGATTCGTGCCAACCCAACAGACACTTTTGGAGATACCTGTAGTGTACCTTTATAGCCACCCATTTACGTTGTGACGTTTGGCACACCCAAAGCACTCCTACGGTATCCGGGAGTTGCACAATCTCATGGTCTAAGGAAATGATACTTGACATTAGAAAAGCTTTAGCATATGAACTACACGATCTAGTGCTATGCTTAGGATTGGGTCTTGTCCATCACATCATTCTCCTAATGAAGTGATGCCGTTATCAACGACATCCAATGTCCATGGTCAGGAAACCGTAACCATCTATTGATCAACGAGCTAGTCAACTAGAGGCTTACTAGGGACATGGTGTTGTCTATGTATCCACACATGTATCTGAGTTTCCTGTCAATACAATTATAGCATGGATAATAAACGATTATCATGAACAAGGAAATATAATAATAATCAATTTATTATTGCCTCTAGGGCATATTTCCAACAGTCTCCCACTTGCACTAGAGTCAATAATCTAGTTCACATCGCCATGTGATTAACACTCACACGTCACATCGCCATGTAACTAACACCCAAGAGTTTACTAGAGTCAGTAGTCTAGTTCACATCACTATGTGATTAACACTCAATGAGTTCTAGGTTTGATCATGTTGCTTGTGAGAGAGGTTTTAGTCAACGGGTCTGCAACATTCAGATCCGTATGTACTTCGCAAATTTCTATGTCATCTTGTAGATGCAACTACTATGCTACATTTGGAGCCATTTCAAATAACTGTTCTACTTGGAGCTATTCCAAATTGTTGCTCCATTATACGTATCCGGTATCTCTACTCAGAGCTATCCGGATAGGTGTTAAGCTTGCATCGACGTAACCCTTTACGACGAACTCTTTTACCACCTCCATAATCGAGAAAAATTCCTTAGTCCACTAGTTACTAAGGATAACTTTGACCGCTGTCCTGTGATCCATTCTTGGGATCACTCTTGTACCCCTTGACTGACTCCCGGCAAGGCACACTTCAGGTGCGGTACACAGCATAGCATACTGTAGAGCCTACGTCGCATAGGGGATGACCTTCGTCCTTTCTCTCTATTCTGCCATGGTCGAGCTTTAAGTCTTAACTTCATACCTTACAACTCAGGCAAGAACTCCTTCTTTGACTGATCCATCTTGAACACCTTCAAGATCATGTCAAGGTATGTGCTCATTTGAAAGTACCATTAAGCGTTTTGATCTATCCTTATAGATCTTGATGCTCAATGCTCAAGTAGCTTAATCCAGGCTTTCCATTGAAAAACACTTTCCAAATAACCCTATATGCTTTCCAGAAATTCTACATCATTTCTGATCCATAATATGTCAACAACATATACTCATCAGAAATTCTATAGTGCTCCCACTCACTTCTTTGGAAATACAAGTTTCTCATAAACTTTGTACAAACCCAAAATCTTTGATCATCATCAAAGCGTATATTCCAACTCCGAGATGCTTACTCCGGTCCTTAGAAGGATTACTGGAGCTTTGCATACTTATTAGCATCTTTCAGGATTGACAAAACCTTCCGGTTGTATCACATACAACCTTTCCTCAAGCAAATCGTCGAGGAAACAATGTTTCGACATCCTATCTGCAAGATTTCATAAATAATGCAGTAATTGCTAATATAATTCCAACAGACTCTTAGCATCGCTATGAATGAGAAAGTCTCACCGTAGTCAACTCCTTGAACTTGTCGGGAAACATCTTAACGACAAGTCGAGCTTTCTTAATGGTGACATTTACCATCATTGTCCGTCTTCCTTTTAAAATCCATCTGTACTCAACAGCCTCACGACCATCGAGCTGTTCTGCCAAAGTCTACACTTTGTTTTCATACATGGATCCTCTCTCGGATTTTATGGCCTCGATCCATTTATCGGAATCCGGGCCCACCATCGCTTCTCCATAGCTCGTAGGTTCATTGTTGTCTAGCAACATGACTTCCAAGACAAGATTATGTACCACTCTGAAGTAGTACGAATCCTTGTCATCCTACGAGGTTTGGTAGTGACTTGATCTGAAGTTTCATGATCACTATCATAAGCTTCCACTTCAATTGGTGTAGGTGCCACAGGAACAACTTCCTGTGCCCTGCCACACACTAGTTGAAGGGACGGTTCAATAACCTCATCAAGTCTCCACCATCCTCCCACTCAATTCTTTCGAGAGAAACCTTTCCTCGAGAAAGGACACGATTCTAGAAACAATCCCTTATTGCTTTCGAATCTGAGACAGGAGGTATACCCAATTGTTTTGGGTGTCCTATGAAGATGCATTTATCCGCTTTGGGTTCGAGCTTATCAGCCTGAAACCTTTTTCACATAAGCGTCGCAGCCCCAAACTTTTAAGAAATGACAGCTTAGGTTTCTCTAAACCATAGTTCATATGATGTCATCTCATCGGAATTACGTGGTGCCCTATTTAAAGTGAATGTGGTTGTCTTTAATGCATAACCCATAAACTATTGTGGTAATTCGATAAGAGACATCATGGTATGCATCATATCCAATAGGGTGCAGTTATGATGTTCAGACACACCATCACACTATGGTGTTCCAGGCTGTATCAGTTGTGAAACAATTTCCACAATGTCTTAATTCTGTGCCAAACTCGTAATTCAGATATTCATCTCTATGATCATATCATAGATCTTTTATCCTCTTGTCACGACAATCTTTCAACTTCACCCTGAAATTACTTGAACCTTTCAATAATTCAAACTCGTGATTTATCAAGTAAATATACTCAACATCTACTCAAATCATCTGTGAAGTAAGAACATAATGATATCCACTACATGCCTCGGCACTCATTGGACTGCACACATCAAAATGTATTACTTCCAACTAGTTGCTTTCCATTTTACTGAAAACGAGGCTTTCAGTCATCTTGCCCATGTGGTATGATTTGCATGTCTCAAGTGATTCAAAAATCAAGTGAGTCCAAACGGTCCATTTGCATGGAGTTTCTTCATGCATATACACCAATAGACATGGTTCGCATGTCTCAAACTTTTCAAAACGAGTGAGCCCAAAGATCCATCAACATGGAGCTTCTTCATGCGTTTTATACCGATATGACTTACATGGCAGTGCCACAAGTAGGTGGTACTATCATTACTATCCTATATCTTTGGCATGAACACGTGTATCACTACGATCGAGATTCAATAAACCATTCATTTTAGGTGCAAGACCATTGAAGGTATTATTCAAATAAACAGAGTAACCATTATTCTCCTTAAATGAATAACCGTATTGTGATAGACATAATCCAATCATGTCTATGCTCAACGCAAACACCAAATAACAATTATTTAGGTTTAACACCAATCTAGAGGGAGCGTGCGATGCTTGATCATATCAACATTGGAAACACTTCCAACACATATCGTCAGCTCACCTTTAGCTAGTCTCCGTTTATTCCGTAGCTTTTATTTCGAGTTACTAACACTTAGCAACCGAACCGGTATCTAATACCCTAGTGCTACTAGGAGTACTAGTAAAGTACACATCAACACAATGTATATCCAATATACTTCTATCGACCTTGCCAGCCTTCTAATCTACCAAGTATCTAGGGTAATCCTGCTCTAGTGGCTGTTCCCCTTATTACAGAAGTACTTAGTCTCGGGTTTGGGTTCAACCTTGGGTTTCTTCACTAGAGCAGCAGCTGAATTGCCGTTTCATGAAGTATCCCTTCTTGCCCTTGCCCTTCTTGAAACTAGTGGTTTTACTAACCATCAACGATTGATGCTCCCTCTTGACTTCTACTTTCATGGTGTCAAACATCGCGAATATCTCAAGGATCATCATATATGTCCCTAATATATCATAGTTCATCACGAAGCTCTAGCAGCTTGGTGGTAATGACTTCGGAAAAACATCACTATCTCATCTGGAAGATCAACTCCCACTCGATTCAAATGATTGTTGTACTCAGACAATCTGAGCACAAGCTCAACAATTGAGCTTTTCTCCCTTAGTTTGTAGGTTAAGAAAATAGTCGGAGGTCTTATACCTCTTGACGTGGGCACGAGCCTGAAATCCCAATTTCAGCCCTCGAAACATCTCATATGTTTCGCGACGTTTCAAAACGTCTTCGATGCCTCAACTCTAAACCGTTTAACTGAACTATCACGTAGTTATCAAAACGTGTATGTCAGATGTTTGCAACATCCACAGACGACGTTCGAGGTTCAGCACACTGAGCGGTGCATTAAGGACATAAGCCTTCTATGAAGCAAATGAGGACTATCCTCAGTTTACGGACCTCGTCCGCATAATTGCTACTCTCAACTTTCAACTAATTTTTCTCTAGGAACATATCTAAACAGTAGAACTAAAGCATGAGCTACGACATAATTTGCGAAGACCTTTTGACTATGTTCAGGATAATTAAGTTCATCTTATGAACTCCCACTCAGATAGACATCCCTCTAGTCATCTAAGTGATTACATGATCCGAGTCAACTAGGCCGTGTCCGATCATCACGTGAGACGGACTAGTCAACATCGGTGAACATCTTCATGTTGATCGTATCTTCTATACGACTCATGCTCGACCTTTCGGTCTTCTGTGTTCTGAGGCCATGTCTGTACACATGCTAGGCTCGTCAAGTCAACCTAAGAGTTTCGCGTGTGTAAATCTGTCTTACACCCGTTGTATGTGAACGTTAGGATCAAACACCCGATCATCACGTGGTGCTTTGAAACAACGAAGTGTCGCAACGGTGCACAGTTAGGGGGAACACTTTCTTGAAATTTTAATGAGGGATCATCTTATTTACTATCGTTGTTCTAAGAAAATAAGATGTATAAACATGATAAACATCACATGCAATCAAATAATAGTGACATGATATGGCCAATATCATATAGCTCCTTTGATCTCCATCTTGGGGCTCCATGATCATCTTGTCACCGGCATGACACCATGATCTCCATCATCGTGTCTTCTTGAAGTTGTCTCGTCAACTATTACTTCTACTACTACAGCTAACGGTTAGCAATAAAGTAAAGTAATTACATGACGTTTATGTTGACACGCAGGTCATAAATAAATAAAGACAACTCCTATGGCTCCTGCCGGTTGTCATATTCATCGACATGCAAGTCGTGATTCCTATTACAAGAACATGATCAATCTCATACATCACATATATTATTCATCACATCCTTTTGGCCATATCACATCACATAGCATACCCTGCAAAAACAAGTTAGACGTCCTCTAATTGTTGTTTGCATGTTTTACGTGGCTGCTATGGGTTTCTAGCAAGAACGTTTCTTACCTACGCAAAGACCACAACGTGATATGCCAATTGCTATTTACCCTTCATAAGGACCCTTTTCATCGAATCCGATTCGACTAAAGTGGGAGAGACAGACACCCGCCAGCCACCTTATGCAACTAGTGCATGTTTGTCGGTGGAACCGGTCTCACGTAAGTGTACGTGTAAGGTTGGTCCGGGCCGCTTCATCCCACAATGCCGCCGAATCAAGATTGGACTAGTAACGGTAAGCATATTGAACAAAATCAACGCCCACAACTACTTTGTGTTCTACTCGTGCATAGAATCTACGCAATAGACCTAGCTCATGATGCCACTGTTGGGGAACGTAGCAGAAATTCAAAATTTTCCTACGTGTCACCAAGATCTATCTATGGAGATACCAGCAACGAGGGGAAGGAGAGTGCATCTACATATCCTTGTAGATCGCTAAGCGGAAGCGTTCAAGTGAACGGGGTTGATGGAGTCGTACTCGTCGTGATCCAAATCACCGATGATCCTAGTGCCGAACGGACGGCACCTCCGCATTCAACACACGTACAGCCCGATGATGTCTCCCACGCCTTGATCCAGCAAGGAGAGAGGGAGAGGTTGAGGAAGACTCCATCCAGCAGCAGCACAACGGCGTGGTGGTGGTGAAGGAGCATGGCAATCCTGCAGGGCTTCGCCAAGCACCATGGGAGAGGAGAAGGACTTGGGAGAGGGGAGGGGCTGCACCAGAACATTGGTATGGCTGCCCTCCCACCCCCCACATATATATAGGGGCAAGGGAGAGGGGGGGAGGCGCAGCCTTGGCCCTTCCTCCAAGGAAGGGTGCGGCTAGGAGGAGTCCCTCCTCCCCAAGGCACCTCGGAGGTGCCTTCCCCCTTTAGGACTCTTCCTATCCCTCATATCTTGGCGCATGGGCCTCTTGGGGCTGGTGCCCTTGGCCCATATAGGCCAAGGCGCACCCCCTACAGCCCATGTGGCCACCGGGGCAGGTGGCCCCACCCGGTGGGCCCCCGGGACCCTTCCGGTGGTCCCGGTACAATACCGATGACCCCGACACTTGTCCCGATGGCCGAAATGGGACTTCCTATATATAAATCTTTACCTCCGGACCATTCCGGAACTCCTCGTGACGTCCGGGATCTCATCCGGGACTCCGAACAACATTCGGTAACCACATACAAACTTCCTTTATAACCCTAGCGTCAACGAACCTTAAGTGTGTAGACCCTACGGGTTCGGAAGACATGCAGACATGACCGAGACGTTCTCCAGTCAATAACCAACAGCGGGATCTGGATACCCATGTTGGCTCCCACATGTTCCACAATGATCTCATCGGATGAACCACGAGGTCAAGGACTTAATCAATCCCGTATACAATTCCCTTTGTCTATCCGTATGATACTTGCCCGAGATTCGATCATCGGTATCCCGATACCTTGTTCAATCTCGTTACCGGCAAGTCTCTTTACTCATTCCGTAACACATCATCCCGTGATCAACTCCTTGATCACATTGTGCACATTATGATGATGTCCTACCGAGTGGGCCCAGAGATACCTCTCCGTCACACGGAGTGACAAATCCCAGTCTCGATTCGTGCCAACCCAACAGACACTTTTGGAGATACCTGTAGTGTACCTTTATAGCCATCCATTTACGTTGTGACGTTTGGCACACCCAAAGCACTCCTACGGTATCCGGGAGTTGCACAATCTCATGGTCTAAGGAAATGATACTTGACATTAGAAAAGTTTTAGCATACGAACTACACGATCTAGTGCTATGCTTAGGATTGGGTCTTGTCCATCACATCATTCTCCTAATGATGTGATCCCGTTATCAACGACATCCAATGTCCATGGTCAGGAAACCGTAACCATCTATTGATCAACGAGCTAGTCAACTAGAGGCTTACTAGGGACATGGTGTTGTCTATGTATCCACACATGTATCTGAGTTTCCTGTCAATACAATTATAGCATGGATAATAAACGATTATCATGAACAAGGAAATATAATAATAATCAATTTATTATTGCCTCTAGGGCATATTTCCAACATATCCAGCCTTATATAACATTGCTCGCGATAAGAATAATACTATTGCACACGTGCTCAATTCCTCCTCGCCGAATATTTCATTCAGGCGGGATTTGATTGGCCCCCGACTAGTGTCATGGCATAATCTCTTATCCCGGTTGGATTCAATTAACCTGACGCAAGACATGGATGTGTTTCGCTGGAACCTTACTACATCATGGTCTTTCACAGTAGACTCTATGTACCGTGCACTCATGCATTCTGAGATACCAATGAATAATAACAAGAAAAATTGGAAGTCCAAGATTCCACTAAAAGTGAAAAATCTTCATGTGGTATATTTGTAGGAGAGCTGTGTTAACGAAAGACAACCTCGCACGGCGCAACTGGCTAGGGAGTAAGAAGTGTTGTTTCTATACTCATGACGAGACGATCAAACACCTCTTCTTTCAATGCAAGTTTGCACGTTCTACGTGGTCAATCATCCAAATAGCGTCAGATTTATACCCGCCCATAAGTGTTACCAATATTTTTGGTCATTGGTTGGACGGAATATCAAATAAGTTCGAAACGCTAATAAGGGTGGAGCGTATGCCTTAATTTGGCCGCTTTGGCTATGTAGAAACGATTTGATTTTTAATGAAAAAAATGCTTCTCCTCTACAATTTATTTTCTGGTGTACACACTCGCTACGTACATGGTCTATGCTACAACGACCGAAGTATCAACCACTGTTCAAGGCAGTGTGTACGTGATTGGAGCAGGTGGCTATGGAGGTTTTTCGCGACATGGATGGCACCATAACCTGCGGACTGGTCCACCACCTTCTTCGACATAGGCATAGTGTCAGTCTATAGGACTCTACTATTGCCGATTTGTCGGTTTGTATTTCCTGAATTTTTTGTCAGACTTTTAGTTTTGGCTATGTGCATCTTAGTTATGCAGAGGCCGGGTGTTACTCATAATGTTTTGTATCCACTTGATGCTATATTTTGAGATAATAAAATCGCCCTTTATCAAAGCAAATAGTAAATAAAACTCATCCTTTATCAAAAAATGATGCCGCTAAATCTCAATCGACTGAGACTTCGCGAAGTCTCACTTGATGCTTCAGCCGTTAGATCTTTTGTTGCTTGAAGATTCGTGCTAGTGACTGTTTTGCCTAGTTTCGGCCTGGTTAGGGACACATCCGGCCCAGTTATGTTTTTTCTATGTTTTTGCTTTTGTTTGGGCTTTTTTTTTGTTTGTGGGCCAGGTGGTTTGCACGTGGGATGGGCAAGTGAGGCGTCCTTTCTTGTTGTTTTTTTTCTCCTGGGTTAATCCCGCTGGTACAGCAAGTATCCCCTCTTTGTGTCCATTTTCTTGTTCTTTTTATTTATCCATTTTTGTTGGTTAGATCTAAGAGTATTTGGTCTTCCATCAGTACAGATTACTTAAGTGGGTTTCAGATAGGTGGGATTTTTCTGTGTCTCCATTTTTGTACTAGGTTGTTTCTTGGATAGGCTAGTAGATTTGTTTGTCAGTCAGTGTGTTTACTTTTTGTCTTACATTCAATGAAATCAGCGGGCAGGTCTTTAACCGTTGATTAGTGGAACATAGATTATCACAATTTGTATGTTTTTTTCACTTAGATTCTACTAGTAGCTGTTTTTGGGTCACCCTTTTCCCTATGTTTTTGTCCAGTCAATCAACCAAGGTTCAGATAGCTCACTAAAAATGGACAGGCTAGAGATATATATTTAATCAGTATTTCCTGTAGTGTTATTTAACATATTTTTATATCAACTAGATATATGATCAGAGGCATCTATGTCGACCAACTTTTTTTTACTTTGAATACTCAAATGGGGAGGGTTGCTTCTTTTGTTTGCACGGTTTTCGGAAATGAGAATATCATTTAGTTACTTTGAATGAGAATGTCAACTATCATTTTTTTTGTTTTGTAAATTTTGTCGCCAAGAGCGTGAGCATTGACTAACTAGTTTTTCCTTTTTAGTTAGAATTTTTGTTGTTGTTTGTCTCTTTTTTTATGTAATCGATAATAAATAATGCACAAGGGTTTTTGACAAAATAAATTGTAATACTCATCCGACCCGACTCACAAATAGAATTTCTCCCGTTTTCTTCATTCTTCGCATGTATTCAACCATGAATACAATTGAACTTTTGTTTTCTCAGGGAAGGGGGAGGGGACTTTTCATGTTTGCCCCCAACTTGCAATGAACTTTTTGTTTTGTTCAAGGGTCAGGGAGTGGGGGAGGGCAATTGCACATGTACACTACGCATGGAACTGCAAGCGTCACCCCCGACTCCAATTGCATATATTCCACACATAAGCAATAGGACTTTGTTTTATCAGAGAGGCGACAAGAGAGGGGGCAGTTGCACGTGTACACTAGGGCTTGCAACTGCAAGTGTCGCCTCCGACGACAACTGCATGTCCCCCAATAGGTATGCAACCAAACTTTGTTTTGTCAGAAGGGGCGGCTAGAGAGGCGGGGGCAGATGCATGTATAACTCTTGGTATGCAACTGCATGTCTTCCAACACGGTTGCAATTGGACTTTTTATTGCTAGAGGGAGCGGTGGGGAGAGGCGTGGAACTACAAGCATCGATCCTGAGTACAACTGCATGCCTTCCAATAAGTTCACAATTGGACTTTTTGTCAGAGGGGCGGCGGGGGAGAGGGGCAATGCAGTTGCATGTGTACACTAGGCACGCAACTACAGGTGTCGCCCCCGATTGCAACTACAAGCGTCATCCTCGTTTGCAATTGCATGTCTACACACCCGACTGCAACTTGCCTTTGTTTTGTCGATGGGCGGCGTGAGAGAGGGGACAATTGCATGTCTGGCACTAGGCATGCAATTGCAAGTGTCGCCCGCGACTGCAATTGCATGTCTACACATTCGACTGCAAATCACCTTTGTTTTGTTGGAGGGTGGTGGAAGAGTGGACGGTTGCATGTGTGAGACTAGGCATGCAATTGCAAGTGTCACCCTAAACTGCAACTACATGTGTCACCCTCGTTTGCAATTGCATGTCTACACACCTGACTGCAACTTGGCTTTGTTTTGCCGATGGGCGGCGAGAGAGAGGGGGCAATTGCATGTCTGACACTAGGCATGCAATTGCAAGTGTCGCCCGCGACTGCAATTGCATGTCTACACATCCGACTGCGAATCACCTTTGTTTTCTTGGAGGGTGGTGGGAGAGGGGGCAGTTGCATGTGTGAGACTAGGCATGCAACTGCAAGTGTCATCCTCAACTGCAACTACAAGTGTCATCCTCGTTTGCAATTGCATGTCTACACACCCGACTTCAACTTGCCTTTGTTTTGTCGATGGGCGGCAAGATAGAGGGGGCAATTACATGTCTGACACTAGGCATGCAATTGCAAGTGTCGCCCGCGACTGCAATTGCATGTCCACATCCGACTGCAATCACCTTTGTTTTGTTGGAGGGTGGTGGGAGAGGGGGGCGTTGCATGTGTGAGACTAGGCATGCAACTACAAGTGTCACCCTCAACTGCAACTACAAGTGTCGCCCCT
This sequence comes from Triticum monococcum, assembly GCA_034509565.1. NCBI lineage: Eukaryota > Viridiplantae > Streptophyta > Magnoliopsida > Poales > Poaceae > Triticum > Triticum monococcum. Next base: position 353,371,203 of record CM067845.1, on the reverse strand, counting down.
GTTTGCAATTGCATGTATACACACCTGACTGCAACTTGCCTTTGTTTTGTCGATGGGCGGCGAGAGAGAGGGGGCAATTGTATGTCTGACACTAGGCATGCAATTGCAAGTGTCGCCCTCAACTGCAATTGCATGTCTACACATCTGACTACAAGATGACCTTTGTTTTGTTGAAGGACGGTGGGAAAGGGGGTAATTGCATGTCTGAGACTAGGCATGCAACTGCAAGTGGCACCCTTGATTGCAAATGACCTTTGTTTTTTCGAATGGGGTAGTTGCATGTCTGACACTAGGCATGTAACCGCAAGCATCACCCACGACTACAACTGCATGTCTACACACTCGACTGCAACTGACTTTTTTTTGTCAAAGGGGTGGTGCGGAGAGAGGGCAGTTGCATGTGCAACACTAGACATGCAACTGCAAGCATCGATCCCGATTTGCAAGTGCATGTGTTCAACGCATCCACAACTCTGTGTCGTTTTGTGTGGGTGGGGAGACAGAGTTGCATGTATGCTAGTACGAACGCAACTGCAATTGTCACCCCCCCCCCCAACTATAAATATGTGGTGTTCTATCAAGGATGGATAGTTATATGTCTACCACTAGGCACACAACTGCAAGTGTCACCCAAACTGCCTTCAAAGGTGCAAATACAGAGTATAATGTTTCCTTTTCCTTGTTTTGTTTTTTCTTGTTGCACCCGCCCTTTTCCTTCTTTTATCTATTTTAATTTTATCATTTTAAATTTTGCTCGGCGCACCACACCCCACAGCCTATGCACAACTAGAGTAGTACGCGGTTTATTTTATTTTTATCTAGTTTTCCCTCTTTTTATTTTAATTTTACATTGCACATAACACATCACATCCCATCTGCAACCACGTTGCACACAGACTAGTGTTTTTTTATTTTCATAAATATTGTCTCCATATCTAAATTGTATGCCTTGCTATTTTAATCTTTTTCATACATTATTTTATCCTCTTGTTAATGATCCTTTTTTGCACTTTTAATACATTAACATTGTAGATAATTTATTTGTATGTAATGGTCGTATACTTGTATATAATTAATCGACCGGGCTTGACTTTTTTGGTGGGTCTTTAATTTTTTTATTTTGGAGACTTTTTGTGGCGTGATGTGTTTTTGGGCAAAATAACTATGCCTTTAGGTGGTCGTCTTTTGTTTGGCAGTAGGCACACAATACATTGCCATCGCGTTTTTTTCTTCGCGCATGTAAGCGTTTGATTTTGAAGATCTCATAGGACAACTCATTTTTTCAGACTATTTTCTCATTATGTTTTCTTTATGCCCCTTTTCTTATTATTTTATTTTTCTCCAACTTTTTCGTCAATGGAGCAACCTATTCCGGGTATAGCTTAATTACAAGGATGCACAAAGACAATCTAGCGTAGCTGCTTTTTTGCCAGCAGAATGTAGCGCACAAAAGTGTGACAGGCTTTAGTGCAGGAAAAGTAAAAGCCAGACAAATAAATAGTCCAGCCCAAAAGAAACAAACAATGTAACAGGCCTAGCAGAAACAATCAAAAGCCCACTACTCAAGCCCATGACGCTGGAAATCAAAACCCAGCAAGTGTGTTTGGTACAGGTCATCGAGTGGAATGGAATGGGTTCAACCCGTCCTTGGGCCTCATTCTTGTGTTCGGTACGCAGGCAGAACGAAACCTACTCGTTCCCAGAAAAGGAATATTCGGCCCAGATCCGTAACCGAGTCGTTCCTCCAAATCGAGCGGACGACAGGGAACCGCTCGCTCTCGTGACTCTCAACGCTAGCTTATCTCCTTCTCTCGTCTCTCCCTTGCATCTGGCAGGCACCGGGAGGCGGCGCCCGAGGCGAGCGGCTCCGAGCCTCACCGCCAGCACACTCGCAGCTGACGCTGGCGGCGATGACTTGGTCATGACCGTCCCATCCCCTTCTCGTCGAATCCGACAAGGTCCAGCGACGGCGGCGGCCATCTCTGGTAGCCGCGTTGGTTGCCTTTCCTTTCAACTTGCCGCCAATCGTCGTCCCCGTAGCCGGGCTGCTCTCCTCGCCTTTATCTTTACTTTGGACGCTCTCGTTTGCAGAGTTGGAAGACTGAACATCGTCAACTCCCATACCTGAATGTAGCAAAAGCTCGTTCTTGAACACCCGACGCAAGTAATGCACTTGCTGCTATTGTTGTTGTATGTCGTGTTGCTATTATTGCTACTGCTCGTGGCCTGCATTTTCTTCGCTGAATTTGATGTTATGTGTACAGATAACAGAAATGAGATGAGTTTTTGCGACTAAGTATTGCTGGTGGCTAAGAGGGCAGTGTGTATGTCAATTGTGTCTTGTTTATGTTTGATGCTAAAGTTCAATCACAAGAAAACAAATGGAAAGATGAACAAATTTCATTTCTTTGAATTACCCCTATCAAACATCAAGATGGAACCGTTCCGTTCCTTTGAATTACCTCTACCAAACACAAAGACGGAACTGATCCATTATAGTAGAATGGAACCATTACATTCCATTCCATTTTATCTCCAAACCAAACACACCCGACCGAGACTTTCTCAAGTCTCAGTCGACTGATTCCTAGACACACTCATAAAAAAAGCTAGATAGAACTGACGCCCGGTGGCAAGTTGCACCGAAAAAAACTTAACCGTCCGCTATGCTCATTCACTCTTCTTTTTTTGCATGGATTGAGCTTTGATGCCTTAAAGGCACCTACCTTTTGATCTATGACAGGTGGGCCAGCCACCTATTAGGGCCACCTGTCATAGGCCAGGCACCGAAGCAGCGTCCTTCTTGCATCGGTCGACCATCGAAGACGATGGATGGACAGAAGTGTGGAACGAAGCATGGTCCGATCGAGATTGGCCGCAGCCAATCGGCCAAAACAAAGGGACAGCGACGGGCGTGGATGCTTCACCTCCTTGCTCCTGTCTCCTTCCCAAGCCATATCGATCCACCTGTAGCCAAGCTAAGGGGGTGTGGGATACTAGCCCGTACGTACGTGGACAGACTGGAACCCGGGCCCCAGCCCCGTCGTCGTCTCCCTCGGCTGAACAACTAGCCCATGACGGCAGCAGGGCAGTACTACCGATGCCGGTGCCCCCCAATTCCTTCCTCCCTCCGCGACCATGCCGCGCGGTCTTCCGAGCGGGCATATACTGTGCAGATCGCTTCTCGCAACTTGGCGCGCGCATGCATGCTAACGTTGTTCACGCACCCCGGCGCGCCGCTAGTTAAATTGCCACCGCCACAGCTGCTCTGCTTCCAACCTCTTCAGCAGCCTTCTTCTTCCTCGTGCCCAATAAATAAAGAAATATAAGGAGATGGAGAGCTGACGACGTACTACGTCTCGGTTTCTCGGATCACGCGCGCGCGGAGCCGGAGGAAGAACCGAAGAAGAGGAGGGAAGGTGGAGCGCTAGCTGAGGCTTCGTACTGACGATGGCTTCCAAAGGTACCCGCCGTAACCATTTCGCTGCTGCTTCATTCTTCTTCGGTTTCTGAGTCGAGTGTCAGGCTGCCAGCTAGTCTAATTCGAAATCGGTGCCGGTAAATTTGAGCAGACCTGCTCGCGAGGACGTAGAACTGCCCGCGGGTTGCTCCCATGAGTAGTTTACTTCAGCTAATATATTTTTAATGCAGTTAATTTCAGCTAATTAGTTTTGCACTGACCCTAAATTACTGTACATCTAAGCTTAGGCTGTTCATGGGTGCACGCGGTTGAGAATCCATTGACTCAGCTCGATCACTCTCAGCCACCAGTATCACTCTTCTGATTAGTAAGTATTTCAGTGTACCTACACAGCCTTGCTGTTAACCACTGGGACTGAATCAAACTAGAACTGAAGGAATGAATGAATTCAGATCGATAAACCAAAAGTGGAAATGCAACACCAGCTGCCTGATTAGTACTGCAGGTGTGATGTCCTGAGGCTGAGGGTGAGGGGAGGAGGAGGAAGACATATACGTACATGTGTATGTGTGGTGGCAGCAAATTCCGTGTTGTGAATCGATCTTGCTTGCTTCCATTGGGTTGGCTGGATGGATGTGGATTGAGGGCGATACTCTTGTGTGGATGAGACAGACACCTGCCCTGGAGTGTCCCTTTTGGTTGGCCCGGCCCGGCTGGTGGATGCACTACTGTGCGTTCTCCTCTCCTCATCGTCACTTTCAACTTTCACCTGACTTGCACTCAACTTGCTGATGGTGCCACTACTAACATCTCACATTAGAGTACGTAGAGACAAACAGTAGCTAATTAACCGCACTCCGACTTGCACCTGCAGCCGACATGCGTCGCGCTCACTCTAGCTAGCTACAGAAAATATCTCGTCAGCCCTGGGGATCGATGCTGTGGTATCTGAATCCCATGGCCCGGGAATAAAGCGATGCAGATCGATCGATATGCATAGAGGATCCAGTTAACTTTCTGTGGTAGCAAGCATGATGCCGCCCTTTTCAACTCAACCACCAGTCCTATTCCTGCCCACGGGAGGAACAAGTGCCGGATTTGGTTTGGTTCTCGAGCGAGTAGTATGTACCTGTCTATGTCACATCTAGATATGAGATATTATCTTACATCTAACTTCCTCTCACATCTAACTCTCTCATCCTTATTTTTTTTAAGTCTTTTATGAATTTGTTTTGTCCCTAAAGGTGAGGAAGTTAGACGTGAGATATTATCTCACATCTAGATGTGAAATAGCAAACCCGATAGTACATACAGTATGTAGTACGACAGGCACCAAGAAACAGTTAGCGCGCTCTACAGTGCTCCAGCTGACTGATTTGATAGAGAAACGCACCAAGAAGATCATTCATTTCATGCTGCGAAATGCTAGTGCCGCTGGCAGCTGCAGATGGCACTATTTGGATTAGACCTTAATTGACTACTGTCTTGCCACTGTTTCTGATTCAGTTCGTGACAATTCAGAAGCCCACGAATCCGTCCATCCATCCATCGGTCCATTTCTGAATGATCAGCCCGCAGCATCCTAAATGTATGATCAACGGTTTCCGCTGGAGCCTTTGGGCTTTGGTTGTATGATCAATGATTTTCAGGGGCAAAATGCTTCTTCAATTTCTATCGAATTGCTAGCTTGACATGCAGTCTTTTTTCCCCTTTTTCTTTTCGAATTGCTAGCTTAGTGGAGTGTTGCTACCTACTCCGTAGATAGCTGATGCTAAGTGGTGGTGGTGGCAGGTGCAGCAGGAGGAGGAGGCGGCGGCGGCCATGACGAGCCTCCTCAGCGGCCGAAGCAGCAGCTGCCGCGCGACTCCCGCGGCTCGCTCGAGGTCTTCAATCCCTCCTCCGCCGCCGAGCCCCCCGCCGCGTTCCGTCCAGCCGCCGGCAAGCCCACCGCCTCGCCGTTCCGCCAGGACGACGAGGAGAACATCGAGGATGTCGACAGGGCGACGCAGCGGGCGGCGGAGTGGGGCCTCGTGCTCCAGACCAACGAGCACACGGGCCGGCCCCAGGGCGTCTCCGCCCGCAGCTCCGGGGGCGGCTCCGCCCGCAGCAGCTCCGACGACAAGGCCGTCGCCGGCGCCGGCATCCCCCGGGTGTCGGAGGAGCTCCGGGCGGCGCTCTCGGCGTTCCAGCAGACGTTCGTCGTGTCGGACGCCAGCCGCCCCGGCCACCCCATCATGTACGCCAGCGCCGGCTTCTTCAACATGACCGGCTACACCTCCAAGGAGGTCGTCGGAAGGAACTGGTATCAAATCCATCATCCATCCACCCCCTTCAATCTATCCTCCTTCACCAAATCGATGGAATTGAATGTGGCAATTGTATGTGCTGTGCAGCCGCTTCCTCCAGGGCTCCGGCACCGACCCGGCGGAGATCGCAAAGATCAGGCAGGCTCTAGCCGACGGATCAAACTACTGCGGCCGTGTCCTCAACTACAAGAAGGATGGCACGGCATTCTGGAACCTCCTGACCATTGCCCCCATCAAGGATGAGGATGGCAGGGTCCTCAAGTTCATAGGGTCACCTCCCTAGCCCTTCTCTTCTTTCCCCTTGCACCAGTGCCACGAATTAGACGTATTTCTTACCATTCCTGTTCTGTTCCAGGATGCAAGTGGAAGTGAGTAAATACACTGAAGGGAACAAGGACACTGTTGTTCGTCCAAATGGACTGCCAGAGTCACTCATCAAATATGATGGTACTACTATCATTTTAGCTTGGTTTTTTTCAAAAAAGTGCTACTAGCTAGCAGATCTTTTTTATTTTCAGAAATTAAATTGGTTTCATATTGAAGAAAAAAAACATATACCTGCAGCCAGGCAGAAGGACCAGGCCCGTAGCTCAGTGTCTGAGCTTCTGTTGGCTCTCAAAAACCCACGGTCACTGTCAGAATCAAGTAATAGCACCTTCAAAAGAAAATCACAGGAATCAGTAGGCGTGTTAACGGGTGATGGTACTGGCAAGAGAAGCTCAGAGAGTGGATCTCGACGTACCTCGCACACTGGAGCAAGAAGCTCACTGCAGAAGATCAACGAAGTACCTGAAGGAGGCAATAAAACTAGAAAATCGGGTCTGTTTTCGCTTATGGGGTAAGCTCGTTGATACAAGTCAAAGAGTAGAATTTCAGCATCTCATTTCATGTTCCTGTTGTCTTATTCAATCTGTATGTGCAGTTTACTTGGTATGGGCAATGGAAATGTAGAAAAGAACATGCTGAAACCAAGAGATGAAGATCCCTTACTTGACAGTGATGATGAAAGACCTGAGAGCTTTGATGATGAGCTAAGGAGGAAAGAAATAAGAAGGGGTATAGACTTGGCTACTACACTTGAACGTATCGAGAAGAACTTTGTCATTACTGACCCAAGATTGCCAGATAATCCTATTGTAAGATTCATCAGGGACCCCACTCATCTTTTCATTCATATAGATATTAAGCTTTCTTGAATGAGCATTAATTTTTCTATCGGTGTTTCAGATATTTGCATCCGATAGTTTCTTGCAATTGACTGAATACAGCCGTGAAGAAATATTGGGAAGAAACTGCAGGTGAATGATGATATCGCCTTACACATTTATTGCGCAATTTCACTGGCATGATTTTCTAATCTTTAGCAAGTTTTACCTCTTTGTAGATTAACGGTTACACAGTGTAGTAAAAATCCTGATATTGAATCTCTATTACTCTGCATATTTGTAGATTGGTATATGCTAGTGTTTCATGCAAAAGACTTATGCGTCACTTTCTTGTTGGTCCTCCTCACAGGTTTCTCCAAGGTCCTGAAACTGATCGTGCTACAGTGAGGAAAATTAGAGATGCCATAGATAACCAAACAGAGGTCACTGTTCAGCTGATTAATTATACAAAGAGTGGTATGTTACTCTTCACATGCTTTTTGTGTCCGTGCCATGCAAGAGTATCATGCAATTTCTGTTCAATACTGCTGTTCGCCGAAATGTTTGGCTGAGAAAAAATATATTTGTATCAGTTACTAACACTAAGATATTTTTGTGTTTAAATATATCCCTTAATGGTAAACAATCCAGCTAAATTACTTTTTGCCGTTTATCACTTCTACAGGTAAAAAGTTCTGGAACCTCTTTCACTTGCAGCCTATGCGTGATCAGAAGGTACTATAACTATGGACATCATATGGGAAATATTATCCAACTTACTCCATACAATGGAGTTTGCATGTAATTTGAATGCATCAATTTTGACTGTTGATCAGGGAGATGTCCAGTATTTTATTGGGGTTCAGTTGGATGGAACTGAGCATGTCCGAGATGCTGCTGAAAAAGAGGGTGTCATGCTGGTTCGTATCCATTTTAATTAAATCAAGATTATTTGTGCATGCATATATGCTATGAAAAGTAACAAAAGTAGATATATGGGTCTTCATTCTTCAATAGCTATGATTTTACCAGCGCCAAGAATTTACTTGCAAAATTTTGTTAACATCAACCGGCATCACATAATAATGTAATATGATATGATACACCATGGGTCGTCAACTCTAATGCTAGTAAACTTGTGGATTGTTATGCATATGGCATGTTAAAGTCTTTGAGTCAACACTCTATTCTGTCAAATGCACGAACATGTTATGGCAATTTTCTTTAATGGATTTATGTTATTTTTGTCTGGATAAGCCAACTTGACCACTTAATATTCTGTTGACCTTAAATTTTTAATTCGTCAGAACTAACCTGAGTTGTTCATGTTACAGATTAAGAAAACTGCAGAAAATATTGACGAGGCCGCAAAAGAACTTCCAGATGCTAATTTGGTAAGATAAAACCATTATTCCAGCACTTCATCAAATTAATATATTTCTAATGATCAAACAAGTATATGTGTGGAGTTCTGACAGTCATCCATTGCTTTCAGAGGCCGGAGGACTTATGGGCCAACCACTCAAAAGTAGTTTTACCGAAGCCACATATGAAGGATTCTGCGTCATGGAGAGCCATCCAAAAAGTATGATATAGTTTTACCAAACTGCTTTTCGCATGTGATTTTAAAGTCACTGGATGAAACTAGCGTTATATAAAGAAATTAGAGATTTGGGTGCCTCTCGTTTTATTCATGGAAATATATACCTAGTTCCACCCATGCATTCTGCTGAAGAATTCAGTCCATTACAGAACAGTGATTATGTCTAATGTAGGAGTATTCTATATTGGCAAAACGAGGGGATCGTTGGAGACGTACATTTGGCATTTCATTGTGATGATTGTGTTACTTCTTCTGTAGGTTCGTGAGGGTGGAGAAAACATTGATCTGAAACATTTCAGGCCTGTAAAACCTTTGGGGTCTGGTGATACTGGAAGGTAAATCCTATCATACTTTGTTTGAAACAGAATTAACTTAAATCTGTATAGTAGCACTGCTTGAGTTCTGTTGCCATCAGAAGTTTTAAATAGTAAACTATGTACATTATTGTTGAAATTGTAGCGTGCACTTGGTGGAGTTGCTAAACACAGGTGAATACTTTGCCATGAAAGCGATGGATAAAAATGTCATGCTTAATCGCAATAAGGTTTGATTCTTTTTTCACCTTCTGAAATGATAGCAACATTAATTATCATAGGAAAATGTAGTTCACTTGTATAGTTCTACTTATGCTCATTGTTTCATTTTTCTGATAACATTATAATGTCTCTAGGTCCATAGAGCTACTGCTGAACGACAGATCCTTGATATGTTGGACCACCCGTTCCTTCCAACATTGTATGCATCATTTCAGGTTTGTTCATCAATATAAGGAAGCAAATTTATTGTAGATCACATTGTACTTGTTCATGTGTAATCATCTTGATGAGTAAGCTTGTCTAGTCCCTAACATTTAACATAGGTCCAAGTTTGAATATAAATTTAAGCTCATTTGAGAAGAAACACACTAGGCTCAAGTTTTTACTTTGTTTAAACCCTACCATAGCAGCCCTGGCTCGCAATCCAATGGCCTTCTATCATGTTTTGGAGAGAGGGCGGCGATGGGGTTAGAAAGAGGTTGTCTTAATTGACGCAATGACTTTTCATGTTCTACAATCGAGTGACATTTTTGTTTCTGCTCAAATGTTGCAGACAAAGACACATATATGTCTCATTACAGATTACTACCCTGGCGGGGAGCTCTTTCTGCTCCTAGATAGGCAACCTCTGAAGGTTTTGCGGGAAGATGCAGTCAGGTCATAATTCAAACTGTTTATTATTCTTAGATCTGGTCGGGTGATTTCTGACATAAGATACTGATCACAGTCACAGGCGTGTCACTTCATTGTTTTGGGGTTTTGTCCACTCTAGATGTTGTACAAGAGGCAGTATTTAACATTTTTCATGATTGGAACAGGTTCTATGCAGCTGAAGTTGTCATTGCACTTGAATACTTGCATTGTCAAGGTATACCCCCCCACACACACACACACACCCAATACACCAATGAAACTCCCTTTGATTGTGCTGCATCACAGCATTATTAATGGCAATTATGTCCACCTTTCAAATGCATATGCCTTCAGTAAGGAGTTAGCCCTTGCAGCATATTTTCTGTAAGGCCTTAAAAGCAATGTTTCCTTATCCGAATAAAAAAGAGCTGGCATAATACAGGTTGAGATTTCTACTGCTTATAAGGTGTCATGTTTACTCTTGTTTAATATTATTTATATCCTCAGGTATAATCTACCGAGACTTGAAGCCAGAGAATATCTTACTTCATAGAGACGGGCACATATCCCTGACAGACTTTGATTTATCTTGCCTGACATCTTGCAGACCGCAGGTAAAAAAACACTAAATTTGATTTGAAAAAAATTAACTTAATTTTGAAGCCCTTCTTTTACAATAAATCATAAAAATGCATATAGTTTTTATGCATTGCTGGCCCTAAAAAGGGAAGGTTGACTTCAGTATATTCATAGGTTATGTGATGAGGTGAAGTAATTATCTGTTCCTGTTTTGGTAGGTCTTTCTTCCAGAAGAAGGTAATAAGAAAAGCAGGAGGAAAAGCAGGAGTTCACCCATATTTTTTGCGGAACCTATGCGAGCATCCAATTCATTTGTTGGTACAGAGGAGTACATCGCACCTGTATGTACTTTCTCTTGGTTTTTCTTTAGTTTATTCTTCACCGTTTTTGCAACATATCCATTGTTTCCCTGTGTTTTCGTGTGTGCATAATGTAGAGTATTTAATTCTGATACTGGTCCTTGTGTTGCAGGAGATTATTACCGGAGCTGGTCATACAAGTGCTGTTGATTGGTGGGCGCTAGGTGCATAGCTCTTCCACCAACTATGCAGTTTCTTTGTGCATATGTTATTATACGGTAATTCTAATGAAAGCCATTTGGTGATGCAGGGATTCTTCTGTATGAAATGCTGTATGGCTACACACCCTTCAGAGGTAAAACCAGGCAAAGGACCTTTGCCAACATCCTACACAAGGACATCAGATTCCCCGCGAGTATATCGGTACGGTTATTAAGAAAGCGGCTTAGCATATATTCCTATATTATTTCTGAAGAAAAATTTGGTTGACAAGGAAAGTTTACTCGGGGTTGCACATGGGTGCTGTGTGAATGAGCAGGTGAGCCTCCCAGCGAGGCAGCTGATCTACAGGTTGCTGCACAGGGATCCTGCGAATAGAATGGGATCGTATGAGGGATCGAATGAGATAAAACAACACCCGTTCTTCCGCGGCATCAACTGGGCCCTTGTGCGGGGCACGGTAATGAACACTCACTCCATTATTATCATGACTAGCTAGCAATAATACCAAGCTGCCGCCGGTTATTTGTGACCTTTTTGTAAAGACGAAATGGCGCACCGTTTTTTTATGCCTGTTTGATAGAAGAAAACCAAAAACGAAATTTGTTCAGAGTCTTAGTTATTAGCTAGCTAAATAAATAGTTGTGTGACTAATTTGTTTGTGTGTGAAACTGGCGTGGTGCAGGCTCCTCCAAAGATGGACGCTCCACTGTTGTCGGACGACGTGGACAAGGGATTGGGCGACGCTGCTGCCGCCGCTGATAATCACACCGACATGTTCTGAACGAAGAAGGTGGATGGACAGACAGAGATGCCAAAGATGTATCCTGGCCGTGCTAGCTCAATCATGCGTGTTTCGTTTGCTGTTGCTGGCTGTTTTTTTCTGTTGGTACCCATACTTCGGTAGGGGATGGAATAAGCGCTGGAGTTGTTGAGCGCAATGTAGTAGTCCTGTATCGGGATAGTATTAATAAGCAATTAAGGTGCGTATATGCGTGCGTCCAATGATGGATGGGGTATTGGGCTTGAAGAAACGGACTTGGAGTTGATGCATAGTCTTCCAACAATTACCAGGAGGAGGAGATGCAGGAGCGGCGACGGAGGCCCCTGCCGAAGTTGCCGTCTCCGGCCGGCCGGCCGCCGCGCGCCTGTGGAGACAAGTTCAAATTTCTTGTGCCGCCGTCGAAAGAAAATAACAAGGGTTTGAAGGAGTAGATTTGAACACTGAGCGAGCCATGGAGCAAACTGGAATCCCGGCGGATAGGATACCGGCCACCACCAGTAGGATACTGTACATAATAAGTGTTTTGTTCTAAGTCCAAGCTTTAAAATGTTAACCAACTTTATAAAAAATAGTAGTAACATATATGACATCAAACTGGTATGTTATGAAATTACATTTCAAAACGGATCTAGTGATACTATTTTAGTGCCATAAATAATGCTATTTTTTCCTAGAAAGTTGGTCCAATACTATTTTAGTTTCATCTCGTGCTCAATCGTTCCCTTCAGGAACAGTGCGTGATTTGCAGAATAGTTTCAATCCAGTTCATTTGATTTTCGCTTGATCTGAATTGGGAGAATTGTTGTTGATGGTTTTATTTTAGGATTTTGATAACCAGCGGACGTTCGTTGGGAGGGCATGGCAAATCGAATGATTTTCATGACAATTTATGGTCTCCGTGGATGGCAAGAAAAAAAACACTAGCAAGCAATGGCAAATCCGCAAAGTTCGGTATTTTGCCAATATCCGCAAAACTCGCCTTATTCTCCCTTTGAGTAATCCTCAATGGATGAGCCTTAGATCATCCAAGATTGATTTTGAAGACGATCACCACACCTTTATAAACTATATATAAAGCACACCATGCACAAGAAAGCTTCCAGATAATCTTCTCGGTGCACACCACAATCAAGGAATCTCCCGGCCTTGACTCGTACCACTTAGGAGCCCAAATCTCCAAAAGTAAAAAAAAAATCCTCAATGAAATCAACGGGGAACTAAAATCGGTTTAGTGAAAGTGTAGACCGAGGGATCATCTCCATTTTCCCTCAAAGGAGTTTAGTCTTTTGATGGAGGAAAGAAGGGGATATGGAGCGTTTGAGCTTTCAAAAATGGAGTAGGAGAGAGAAATCAACTCAACTCAATTTTTTGGGAAGGATAATTGTTGGGAAAGAAGGGGTGGGCTTTTATATCCCACATAGATTTCTTCCTATTATAGTTTCATTTCAGCAGCCCATAACTAATTCTGGAGGTTTCAGAATAGGTTTAGGTTTCGACCTGCCCGGATTTTTTTTCGAGAGTACGCCAATAGCATACCATATTTTTATAGAAAAGAGCAAACATAATTACAAGAGGCTAGGCATAGATGCGAACATCCTGCTAGCGGAACCCACTCGACACCTAAAGGAAAAAGGCCTAACTACTCACAAAACGGTGTATTCTGTTGGGGAACGTAGCAGAAATTCAAATTTTTCCTACGTGTCACCAAGATCTATCTATGGAGAGACCAGCAGCGAAGGGAAGGAGAGTGCATCTACATACCCTTGTAGATCGCTAAGCGGAAGCGTTCAAGTGAACGGGGTTGATGGAGTCGTACTCGTTGTGATCTAAATCACCGGAGATTCTAGTGCCGAACGGACGGCACCTCCGCGTTCAACACACGTACAGCTCGACGACGTCTCCCATGCCTTGATCCAGCAAGGAGAGAGGAAGAGGTTAAGGAAGACTCCATCCAGCAGCAGCACAACGGCGTGGTGGTGGTGGAGGAGCGTGGTGATCCAGCAGGGCTTCGCCAAGCACCGCGAGATATGAGGAGAAAGAGAGGTAGGGCTGCGCCAGGGAGAGGTCAGGAACTCGTGTGTATTGGGCAGCCCAAACCTCAACTATATATAGGGGAAGGGGAGGGGCTGCGCCCCCACCTAGGGTTCCCTCCCTAGGGGTGGCGGCAGCCCCTAGATCCCATCTAGGGGCGGCCAAGGGGAGGGGAGAGGGGGAGGCGCACCAGGGTGGGCCTTAGGGCCCATCTTCCCTAGGGTTTGCCCCCTTCCCCTCTTCCTTGCGCCTTGGGCCTTGGTGGGGGGCGCACCAGCCCACCTGGGGCTGGTCCCCTCCCACACTTGGCCCATGCAACCCTTCGGGGCTTGTGGCCCCACTTGGTGGACCCCCGGGACCCTCCCGGTGGTCCCGGTATGTTACCGATAAAATCTGAAACTTTTCCGGTGACCAAAACAGGACTTCCCATATATAAATCTTTACCCCCGGACCATTCCGGAACTCCTCGTGACGTCCGGGATCTCATCCGGGACTCCGAACAACATTCGGTAACCACATACAAACTTCCTTTATAACCCTAGCGTCATCGAACCTTAAGTGTGTAGACCCAACGGGTTCGGGAACCATGCAGACATGACCGAGACGTTCTCCGGTCAATAACCAACAGCGGGATCTGGATACCCATGTTGGCTCCCACATGTTCCACGATGATCTCATCGGATGAACCACGATGTCAAGGACTTAATCAATCCCGGATACAATTCCCTTCGTCTATCGGTACGATACTTGCCCGAGATTCGATCGTCGGTATCCCGATACCTTGTTCAATCTCGTTACCGGCAAGTCTCTTTACTCGTTTCGTAATACATCATCCCGTGATCAACTCCTTGATCACATTGTGCACATTATGATGATGTCCTACCGAGTGGGCCCAGAGATACCTCTCCGTTTACACGGAGTGACAAATCCCAGTCTCGATTCGTGCCAACCCAACAGACACTTTCGGAGATACCTGTAGTGTACCTTTATAGCCACCCAGTTACGTTGTGACGTTTGGCACACCCAAAGCACTCCTACGGTATCCGGGAGTTGCACAATCTCATGGTCTAAGGAAATGATACTTGACATTAGAAAAGCTTTAGCATACGAACTACATGATCTTGTGCTAGGCTTAGGATTGGGTCTTGTCCATCACATCATTCTCCTAATGATGTGATCCCGTTATCAATGACATCCAATGTCCATGGTCAGGAAACCGTAACCATCTATTGATCAACGAGCTAGTCAACTAGAGGCTTACTAGGGACATGGTGTTGTCTATGTATCCACACATGTATCTGAGTTTCCTATCAATACAATTCTAGCATGGATAATAAACGATTATCATGAACAAGGAAATATAATAATAATCAATTTATTATTGCCTCTAGGGCATATTTCCAACAGTCTCCCACTTGCACTAGAGTCAATAATCCAGTTCACATCGATATGTGATTAACACTCAAGGTCACATCCCCATGTGACTAACACCCAAGAGTTTACTAGAGTCAATAATCTAGTTCACATTACCATGTGATTAACACTCGATGAGTTCTGGGTTTGATCATGTTATGCTTGTGAGAGATGTTATAGTCAACAGGTCTGAATCTTTCAGATCCGTGTGTGCTTTACAAATCTTTATGTCATCTCCTAGATGCAGCTACCACGTTTTATTTGGAGCTATTCCAAATAACGGTTCTACTATACGAATCCAGTTTACTACTCAGAATAATCTGGATTAGTGTCAAAGTTTACATCGGCGTAACCCTTTACGACGAACTCTTTTACCACCTCCATAATCGAGAAAATTCCTTAGTCCACTAGTTACTAAGGATAACTTTGACCGTTGTCCTGTGATCCATTCTTGGATCACTCTTGTACCCCTTGACTGACTCATGGCAAGGCACACTTCAGGTGCGGCACACAGCATAGCATACTGTAGAGAGCCTATGACAAAAGCATAGGGGACGACCTTCGTCCTTCCTCTTTCTTCTGCCATGGTCGAGCTTTAAGTCTTAACTTCATACCTTACAACTCAGGCAAGGACTCCTTCTTTGACTGATCCATCTTGAACACCTTCAAGATCATGTCAAGGTATGTGCTCATTTGAAAGTACCATTAAGCGTTTTGATCTATCCTTATAGATCTTGATGCTCAATGTTCAAGTAGCTTAATCCAGGCTTTCCATTGAAAAACACTTTCCAAATAACCCTATATGCTTTCCAGAAATTCTACATCATTTCTGATCAGCAATATGTCAACAACATATACTCATCAGAAATTCTATAGTGCTCCCACTCACTTCTTCGGAAATACAAGTTTCTCATAAACTTTGTATACACCCAAAACTTTGATCATCTCATCAAAGCATACATTCCAACTCCGAGATGCTTACTCCAGTCCTTAAAAGGATTGCTGGAGGTTTGCATACTTGTTAGCATCTTTCAGGATTGACAAAACCTTCCGGTTGTATCACATACAACCTTTCCTCAAAAATCGTCGAGGAAACAATGTTTTGACATCCTATCTGCAAGATTTCATAAATAATGCAGTAATTGCTAATATAATTCCAACAGACTCTTAGCATCGCTACGAGTGAGAAAGTCTCATCGTAGTCAACTCCTTGAACTTGTCGGAATACATCTTAACGACAAGTCGAGCTTTCTTAATGGTGATACTTACCATCATTGTTCATCTTCCTTTTAAAATCCATATGTACCTAACAGCCTTACGACCATCAAGTAGTTCTTCCAAAGTCTACACTTTGTTTTCATATATGGATCCTCTCTCGGATTATATGGCCTCGAGCCATTTTGGAATCCAGGCCCACCATCGCTTCTCCATAGCTCGTAGGTTCATTGTTGTCTAGCAACATGACTTCCAAGACAGGATTACGTACCACTCTGAAGTAGTACGCATCCTTGTCATCCTACGAGGTTTGGCAGTGACTTGATCTGAAGTTTCATGATCACTATCATAAGCTTCCACTTCAATTGGTGTAGGTGCCACAGGAATAACTTCCTGTGCCCTGCCACACACTAGTTGAAGAGACGGTTCAATAACCTCATCAAGTCTCCACCATCCTCCCACTCAATTCTTTCGAGAGAAACTTTTCCTCGAGAAAGGACCTGATTCTAGAAACAATCCTTTATTGCTTTCGGATCTGAGACAGGAGGTATACCCAACTGTTTTGGGTGTCCTATGAAGATGCATTTATCCGCTTTGGGTTCGAGCTTATCAGCCTGAAACTTTTTCACATAAGCGTCGCAGCCCCAAACTTTTAAGAAATGACAGCTTAGGTTTCTCTAAACCATAGTTCAGACGGTGTCATCTCATCGGAATTACGTGGTGCCCTATTTAAAGTGAATGTGGTTGTCTCTAATGCCTAACCCATAAACTATCGTGGTAATTCGATAAGAGACATCATGGTATGCATCATATCCAATAGGGTGCAGTTATGATGTTCGGACACACCATCACACTATGGTGTTCCAGGCTGTATTAGTTGTGAAACAATTTCCACAATGTCTTAATTCTGTGCCAAACTCGTAATTCAGATATTCATCTCTATGATCATATCATAGATATTTTGTCCTCTTGTCACGACGATCTTTCAACTTCACCCTGAAATTACTTGAACCTTTCAATAATTCAGACTCGTGATTCATCAAGTAAATATACTCAACATCTACTCAAATCATCTGTGAAGTAAGAACATAACGATATCCACTACATGCCTCAGCACTCATTGGACTGCACACATCAAAATGTATTACTTCCAACAAGTTGCTTTCTAGTTCCATTTTAATGAAAACAAGGCTTTCAGTCATCTTGCCCATGTGGTATGATTTGCATGTCTCAAGTGATTCAAAATCAAGTGAGTCCAAACGGTCCATTTGCATGGAGTTTTTTCATGCATATACACCAATAGACATGGTTCGCATGTCTCAAACTTTTCAAAAACGAGTGAGCCCAAAGATCCATCAACATGGAGCTTCTTCATGCGTTTTATACCGATATGACTTACATGGCAGTGCCACAAGTAGGTGGTACTATCATTACTATCTTATATCTTTTGGCATGAACATGTGTATCACTACGATCGAGATTCAATAAACCATTCATTTTAGGTGCAAGACCATTGAAGGTATTATTCAAATAAACAGAATAACCATTATTCTCCTTAAATGAATAACCGTATTGTGATAGACATAATCCAATCATGTCTATGCTCAACGCAAACACCAATCTCGATGATAGAGGGAGTGTGCGATGCTTGATCACATCAAGCTTGGGAAAAACTTCCAACACATATCGCCAGCTCACCTTTAGCTAGTCTCCGTTTACTCCGCAGCCTTTTATTTCGAGTTTACTAACACTTAGCAACCGAACCGGTATCTAATACCATGGTGCTACTAGGAGTACTACTAAAGTACACATTAACACAATGTATATCCAATATACTTCTATCGACCTTGCCAGCCTTCTCATCTACCAAGTATCTAGGGTAATTCTGCTCTAGTGGCTGTTCCCCTTATTACAGAAGCACTTAGTCTCGGGTTTGGGTTCAACCTTGGGTTTCTTCACTAGAGCAGCAACTGATTTGCCGTTTCATGAAGTATCCCTTCTTGCCCTTACCCTTCTTGAAACTAGTGGTTTCACCAACCATCAACAATTGATGCTCCTTCTTGATTTCTACTTTTGTGGTGTCAAACATCGCGAATATCTCAAGGATCATCATATATGTCCCTGATATATTATAATTCATCACAAAGCTCTAGCAGCTTGGTGGTAATGACTTCGGAGAAACATCACTATCTCATCTGGAAGATCAACTCCCACTCGATTCAAGCGATTGTTGTACTCAGACAATCTGAGCACAAGCTCAGCAATTGAGCTTTTCTCCCTTAGTTTGGAGGTTAAGAAAATCGTCGGAGGTCTTATACCTCTTGACGTGGGCACAAGCCTGAAATACCAATTTCAGCCCTCGAAACATCTCATATGTTTCGCGACCTTTCAAAAACGTCTTCGGTGCCTCAACTCTAAACCGTTTAACTGAACTATCACGTAGTTATCAAAATGTGTATGTCAGATGTTCGCAACATCCACAGACAACATTCGAGGTTCAGCACACTGAGTGGGGCATTAAGGACATAAGCCTTCTATGAAGCAATGAGGACAATCCTCAGTTTACGGACCTAGTCCGCATAATTGCTACTATCAACTTTCAACTAAATTTTCTCTAGGAACATAACTCAACAGTAGAACTGAAGCGCGAGCTACGACATAATTTGCGAAGACCTTTTGACTATGTTCAGGATAATTAAGTTCATCTTATGAACTCCCACTCAGATAGACATCCCTCTAGTCATCTAAGTGATTACATGATCTGAGTCAACTAGGCCGTGTCCGATCATCACGTGAGACGGACTAGTCAACATCGGTGAACATCTTCATGTTGATCGTATCTACCATACGACTCATGCTCGACCTTTCGATCTCTTGTGTTCCGAGGCCATGTCTGTACATGCTAGGCTCGTCAAGTCAACCTAAGTGTTTTGCATGTGTTCCGAGGCCATGTCTGTACATGCTAGGCTCGTCAACACCCGTTGTATTCGAACATAAGAATCTATCACACCCGATCATCACGTGGTGCTTCGAAACGACGAACTTTCGCAACGGTGCACAGTTAGGGGGAACACTTTCTTGAAATTTTAATGAGGGATCATCTTATTTACTACCGTCGTTCTAAGCAAATAAGATGTATAAACATGATAAACATCACATGCAATCAAATAATAGTGACATGATATGGCCAATATCATATAGCTCCTTTGATCTCCATCTTGGGGCTCCATGATCATCTTGTCACCGGTATGACACCATGATCTCCATCATCATGATCTCCATCATCGTGTCTTCTTGAAGTTGTCTCGTCAACTATTACTTCTACTACTACATCTAACGGTTAGCAATAAAGTAAAGTAATTACATGACGTTTATGTTGACACGCAGGTCATAAATAAATAAAGACAACTCCTATGGCTCCTGCCGGTTGTCATATTCATCGACATGCAAGTCGTGATTCCTATTACAAGAACATGATCAATCTCATACATCACATATATCATTCATCACATCCTTTTGGCCATATCACATCACATAGCATACCCTGCAAAAACAAGTTAGACGTCCTCTAATTGTTGTTTGCATGTTTTACGTGGCTGCTATGGGTTTCTAGCAAGAACGTTTCTTACCTACGCAAAGACCACAACGTGATATGCCAATTGCTATTTACCCTTCATAAGGACCCTTTTCATCGAATCTGATCCGACTAAAGTGGGAGAGACAGACACCCGCCAGCCACCTTATGCAACTAGTGCATGTTTGTCGGTGGAACCGGTCTCACGTAAGCGTACGTGTAAGGTTGGTCCGGGCCGCTTCATCCCATAATGCCGCCGAATCAAGATTGGACTAGTAACGGTAAGCATATTGAACAAAATCAACGCCCACAACTACTTTGTGTTCTACTCGTGCATAGAATCTACGCAATAGACCTCGCTCATGATGCCACTGTTGGGGAACGTAGCAGAAATTCAAAATTTTCCTACGTGTCACCAAGATCTATCTATGGAGAGACCAGCAACGAAGGGAAGGAGAGTGCATCTACATACCCTTGTAGATCGCTAAGCGGAAGCGTTCAAGTGAACGGGGTTGATGGAGTCGTACTCGTCGTGATCTAAATCACCGGAAATCCTAGTGCCGAACGGACGGCACCTCCGCGTTCAACACACGTACAGCTCGACGACGTCTCCCATGCCTTGATCCAGCAAGGAGAGAGGGAGAGGTTGAGGAAGACTCCATCCAGCAGCAGCACAACGGCGTGGTGGTGGTGGAGGAGCGTGGTGATCCAGCAGGGCTTCGCCAAGCACCGCGAGATATGAGGAGAAAGAGAGGTAGGGCTGCGCCAGGGAGAGGTCAGGAACTCGTGTGTATTGGGCAGCCCAAACCTCAACTATATATAGGGGAAGGGGAGGGGCTGCGCCCCCACCTAGGGTTCCCTCCCTAGGGGTGGCGGCAGCCCCTAGATCCCATCTAGGGGCGGCCAAGGGGAGGGGAGAGGGGGAGGCGCACCAGGGTGGGCCTTAGGGCCCATCTTCCCTAGGGTTTGCCCCCTTCCCCTCTTCTTTGCGCCTTGGGCCTTGGTGGGGGGCGCACCAGCCCACCTGGGGCTGGTCCCCTCCCACACTTGGCCCATGCAGCCCTCCGGGGCTTGTGGCCCCACTTGGTAGACCCCCGGGACCCTCCCAGTGGTCCCGGTACGTTACCGATAAAATCCGAAACTTTTCCGGTGACCAAAACAGGACTTCCCATATATAAATCTTTACCCCCGGACCATTCCGGAACTCCTCGTGACGTCCGGGATCTCATCCGGGACTCCGAACAACATTCGGTAACCACATACAAACTTCCTTTATAACCCTAGCGTCATCGAACCTTAAGTGTGTAGACCCAACGGGTTCGGGAACCATGCAGACATGACCGAGACGTTCTCCGGTCAATAACTAACAGCGGGATCTGGATGCCCATGTTGGCTCCCACATGTTCCACGATGATCTCATCGGATGAACCACGATGTCAAGGACTTAATCAATCCCGTATACAATTCCCTTCGTCTATCGGTACGATACTTGCCCGAGATTCGATCGTCGGTATCCCGATACCTTGTTCAATCTCGTTACCGGCAAGTCTCTTTACTCGTTCCGTAATACATCATCCCGTGATCAACTCCTTGATCACATTGTGCACATTATGATGATGTCCTACCGAGTGGGCCCAGAGATACCTCTCCGTTTACACGGAGTGACAAATCCCAGTCTCGATTCGTGCCAACCCAACAGACACTTTTGGAGATACCTGTAGTGTACCTTTATAGCCACCCAGTTACGTTGTGACGTTTGGCACACCCAAAGCACTCCTACGATATCCGGGAGTTGCACAATCTCATGGTCTTAGGAAATGATTCTTGACATTAGAAAAGCTTTAGCATACGAACTACATGATCTTGTGCTAGGCTTAGGATTGGGTCTTGTCCATCACATCATTCTCCTAATGATGTGATCCCGTTATCAATGACATCCAATGTCCATGGTCAGGAAACCATAACCATCTATTGATCAACGAGCTAGTCAACTAGAGGCTTACTAGGGACATGGTGTTGTCTATGTATCCACATATGTATCTGAGTTTCCTATCAATACAATTCTAGCATGGATAATAAACGATTATCATGAACAAGGAAATATAATAATAATCAATTTATTATTGCCTCTAGGGCATATTTCCAACATATTCTTCCGACTCCGGCTTCATCCCATTCTCTAAGTTCGTCAAAGATTTGGTGCATCAATTGTCTCGGCCTCCTCTGTTGCTCCAGTCGCCCAAAAACTCTGGCATTTCTTTGTTTCCATATGGACCAAGCAACGAATATGACAATAGTGTCAAAACCTCTTCTATCCCTTGTCGCAATTGCACTCCGCACTTGAAGTCACCATGCCTCAAGTGAATCACCAGGTTGCGGCTGCCTAACAGTGACACTGATTTGTGTGAAGCATAGATGCCAAACCTCCCGAGCGTAGGGGCAATGGAGAAGTATGTGATCGACCGTGTCTTCCTCTTGTAAGCATGTGTAGCAAGCAACCGTACTGTCCTGCAGGCCGTGCCTAGCTCGCCGATCCGAGGTCCAAAGTCTATATTGCATCGCTAGCCATGCAAAGATTTTGCATTTGAGGATCGCCCCACTCTTCCAAATACACTCATACGTTGGAGAAGTCGCAAGCCCAAGATGCAGAGCCCGATACATCGACCGAGCTGTGTACTGCCCCGAAGCGTCCCAAGGCCATGTTCCGGAGGAGGTTTTCGGTTAGCACAACCTGCTGGAGTCCATATAGCCTTGCCGGAACACACTCCAGAACACTGTCTAGATTCCAGACCGACCCGGATTCCAAGCAAGGTTCCTGCTTAGCTCTGATGTACTGGAGTGCGTGCAACCTTGACGGAACACACTCCGGAACACCGCGCCGGATTCCGGATTGCTCGGAACATCATCGAGAAGTTTCGAAAGATATTCCGGCCAACACAAAAATGCCTCATGAAGTGGAATTTAAAGAGAGTTTCTTGGCGGATTTGATGGAGAACATAGAGAATGAACAATTTGGCTATCTTGATGTCAATGGGATGTGGATAGGAATGTACCAATATGAGTTCCACCGTAGATCCAAGGAGATACCTCTCTTAACAGTGTGACTTTCCTAGGACTCAAATAAAACTGAAAACCCTTCGAGTGTCCATCGACGTATTTCCCCTTTTTAAATTAAGGGCCATCCATCTCCCTCGATAAAACACTGAGCAACCAATGCTCTGAGATAAACTTGATAACTAACATTAGTCCTTACTAGCCCCATTGTCATCAACTAAAATACCATTTGGGGAACAATGCACTTTCACATATGTACTTATGTGTACATGTGTGTGTGTGTGTGTTTGCGAAAATGATCCAAATCTATTATCAAAATTCACTAGAAGTACAAAGCACCTCAAACATTATAAAAATTACATTGCGATTATGAGACCACCAAAGGACCACTACCGTCGCCGGAACGAGCCACCGACTCGCCATTGTCGTTGCTTTCCTACCGGAGCCGGCTTGACCTTGTAATGACAACCAGAAAATCTTTGTGCACGTGCCCTGGAGTCCCAGTTATTGCAGTCGAACCCTTGAAAAGATCTTAAGCACATGACACCAAATCTCGCCACATGACGAGAAACCCTAACCGCACCGCCCCAAGGAGATGACAGGAATCTACGTCTGAGCTCCATCAACTACGTCCGACGACGAACTCAAGGAGGATCGGAGCCTGTAAGACAAACTCGAAGAAGAAGTGACGCCATCCGCCCGGGCGCCGCACCTTTGAGGACTGAAAAACCCTAACATAAACTACTAACTAGAGCAGAGGCACTAGGATTCTCCTCCACACCACCGGCCTCCGGGGCGGCAGGCAAAGGAGAGGTGAATCCACGGACCCGTTGGAAAAGCCCAGTGGGGATAGTTTGCCCTAACCGCCAAGGGGTGGGGAAGGAGTTGTGTACATGTGTAAATTAATGCATTTCTTCTTGAAAAAAGTGTTCTCTTTTCTTTTTGCGGGTGAAAAAAAAAGAGTTCTCTTTGATGCAAGAATTGTCTCCTTCGTATCAAAGATAATGCATAAGATAACCCAAAAAGAACTGAGTTTCGGGAACAAAATATTAGATTACATTATCAAGAAATGTTCCATCTTCGGACAAAAGTGGATTTGTCTTAAAGAAAAGTTCTAGAAGCTGATAATGGTAATCAAGAAAAGTGTTTAAGCAAAAAGAAAAAGAAAATTTCATATTCTAATACATAGAGTTATATAGGAAGCGAGATAGTATTTTGTTTCTTATTTTAAAGTAAAACTAAATTACATTTGTAAACGTAAATATGAGGTTTCTCCGTCTCTTCACGCCAGATCAACCTCCAAAAATAAGGGTAACCAGCTAAAAACGACTAAAGGAGGGAGTTTCAGCTGAAAGTTAGCAAGAAAAACCTGCCTCTCTAGAAGACACAAAATATGCATATTTTGCAAATTAAGATCAGCAAGTGTATTGTTCCCTGAAAAAAAAGCAAGTGTATTACCTGTATTACTGGGCTGACTTGGGTTGGGCTCGGCCGGGCCGGGCCGGGCAGGGCATGGTTGAGATGATTCTTCTGTCCTAGTACTGCATTAGGCCTTGTATAATAGAAGATGCTTAGGAAAAGTGCTTAGGCCTTATACAATGGGAGGTGCTTAGACAGATGCTTATAAAAATAAACCGGGTTTTTCTGAAGCACCGGTGCCTATCTCTACTCTTATAAAAAATAGAGTTGGTGATGATGGTGTGCCTGCCATCCTACAATATAGGCCGTCCGATTTATATCTGACGGATAGAAAGGAAACTATGGCAATTTTGCAAAAAGATACCCACACCCCTATCCACATTTGCAAATAAGGTTTTCCTTGTTCATCATTTTCTCTCACAAGATAAACTACTCATACAAATGCATCTTGATGTTCCATGCAGCGCACGGGCATCTTGCTAGTTTCTATAGAAGAGACGCTTAGTTAAGCGTCTATCCTGTACAAATAAACACCGGTGCTTAAAGAAAGTCTGGTTTATTTCTCTAAGCACCTCCCCTAAACACATTCCATTGTACAAGGCCTTAGAGAAATAAATCAGGCTTTCTTTAAGCACAGTGCTTATTTGTACAGGATAGACGTTTAACTAAAGCCTTGTACCATGGAAAATGCTTAGGGAAGGTGCTTAGAAAAATAAACCAGTCTTTTTTTAAGCATCAGTGCTTATTTATACAGAAAGCTTAACTAATCGTCTCTTCTGTAGAAATAGGCACCGATACTTCAAAAAAGTCTGATTTATTTTTCTAAACATCTCTCTAAGCACCCCCATTGTACAAGGCTTACAGACCTCGAGAGATACCCAGAGCATCACCCCAGTAACAATGGCGTCGGCGCTCCGCCTGCTGCCGTCGACGGCGACGCGCCTCCGCTTTCGTCCCCGCCTCCCTCTCTCCACCGCCGCGTCACTCTTCTCACCGCCCTCCAAGGCCGTCCTCTACGACCAACACGGCCCTCCCGACCAAGTCCTCAGGTATCGATCTCTCTTCCGCACTGGCTAGATCACCATACGCCGAGCAGTAGCATCAATCCTCCAATTTAACGCCACAATCTTGCCAAGGGTGGAGGATGTGCCGCCGGTGGAGCTCGGGGAGCGCGGCGTCTGCGTGAAGATGCTAGCCGCACCCATCAACCCCTCCGACATCAACCGCGTCCAGGGCGTCTACCCCGTCAGGCCTCCCCTCCCCGCCGCCGTCGCTGGGTACGAGGGCGTCGGCCAGGTCCACGCCGTTGGCCCCGCCGTCACCCGCCCCCTCTCCCCCGGCGACTGGGTCATCCCTTCCCCGCCCTCCTTTGGTCTCCTTCTCCCCTGTCCTGCCACACTTTGCTTTTCCTCGGGCTCGCTCCCTCCCTGAATTGGATGGGATTCGTTGGTTGCGGTTGCAGGAACATGGCAGACCTACATTGTGAAGCCTGAAGATGTGTGGCACAAGGTTCGTGACGATGTTCCGGTGGAATACGCTGCCACTGTCACGGTGAACCCCTTGACAGCGCTCAGGATGCTGCAGGACTTTGTGAAACTCAAACCTGGTGAGCATGTTTCACCCTTGACCCTTGTCATCCATTTTTGCCACCTTGCTTGCTTCCCTTAGCATGCCCTCTCATGCCATGGCATCCATTATTTGCTATATCAGGTGATGCTATTGTCCAGAACGGCTCGACCAGCATCGTTGGTCAGTGTGTTATTCAGCTCGCCAAAGTGCAGGGAATTCGCACCATCAACATCATAAGGGACAGGTAAACCAACTTGGGAACAAAAAAGATAGTTAAATACAGCTGCTGTCAGCGTTTGCTGCATGATCATGATAGTTTGCTTAATATGGTGCTCTACTTTCAAGTTGTTTTATATTTCTTATATCCATATTACTTGCTTCATTCATATGTAACTGAATTTTTGTAGGCCTGGGTCAGAAGAAGCAAAAGAGAAACTTAAACAGCTTGGTGCAGATGAGGTCTTCACCGAAAGTCAGCTAGATGTAAAGGATGTCAAGAGCTTGCTGGTACTATTCTGCAGCCTGCATTTCCCACTTCATCATCCATGAAATGTATTTTGTTAATATTTGTTTGGTATGGTAAAATTCTTTTGTTTCAAACCAAAGTGTTTTCCTGACCTAGGAAGGTTAAACAACCAGTTGCTGTTAAAACAAATTATTAGTCATAGTAAAGTGTAATAAGCCCTATAGAACTCAAATCGTGAGTTTGAGTGGAAGTTATTATTTATGCTGAGGTGCAACCATGCAGTTTCCAGTTTGTTTATCTATAGGGGGACTTCGACCATTTCCTTATGCTGGTGCAATTTTGGTTTCTGTCATTTTAGGGTGCTTTACCAGAACGTGCATTAGGATTTAACTGCGTTGGAGGAAATGCTGCATCTTTGATACTGAAGTTATTAAGGTGACGCTGTTAAACTTGATGAACATCCAATTTAAAATTTGTCATTTTGCATAACTAGCTATAACCCTTCTCTTTAGGCAAGGAGGCACCATGGTGACATATGGCGGAATGTCCAAGAAACCTGTGATTGTTTCTACTTCGTCTTTCATATTTAAGGTCAGCCCATCCTATCCTACTTTTGACTGTACATATAATATGTTTGGCGGCTCTAAACATTTGTATGTTTTTTTTTGAGAATTAGTTTGCGCGTTAGAATTAGTTATTAGTCTGCACCTCATAAAGTGCTGGATTATTATATAACAATCGTACATCAAAGTTTGAAGAAATGACATCGTTTCATGCTGCTATGTGTCGAGTTGTTTCTCCTGTCAATTCTTTACAAGATCCGATGCCGTGACAGGATCTTTCCCTCAGAGGGTTCTGGCTACAGAAGTGGATGAATTCAGACAAGTCAGAGGAATGCAGAACAATGATAGACTACCTGTTGGGCCTTGTGCATGAAGGCAAACTTAAATATGAGTATGTATCTTGAACTAACGCTGGGTCTTAAACGCCCATACACTTCCTATCGAGAAATGAATGAATGCTTTGAAACATTTTTGTCTACAGGATGGAGTTGACTCCCTTCAGCGAGTTCGACCTGGCTCTTGATAAGGCCCTTGGAAAACACGGAAGCCAACCAAAGCAGGTTCTTAGGTTCTGATGAGACGAAGATGATGATGAGATAGCTAGTATTATGTTGGCTGGTGCAAATATTTGTATGGTCGTATCACTTGTGTGCATGCGTGTGTGTAGTTGCTAGTCGGTGGTTGAGAGTTTTTTTGGTTTGCTATGAACTGTGGTTATCCTGGGCAATATAAATATAAATTGTATACCACAAGGTATATGATTGTACTCAAGTTCGAAAGAAGTATACCTGAACCGAAGAAGTTCAGTTCCTTCTATGTGTGTGACCCACGAGTCAACTTTAATTGAAAAAAAAGGGATATGATTGTCGAGAAATTTGTAAGTTAGTGACAACTAGTGCATCATTTTGTGCCAGCAGTAGGTTTTTAGAGGTATCGGTTTGCTTGAACCATCATAAAAATTATTGTGAACAGACGGAGTCACATGCTTATCTTCCACGAGAGGGATGTTTGGAGTTCTGGCACCATTTTCCCCTCTGCCACGTTTATATGTATTCCCTCCGTCCGAAAATACTTGTCATCAAAATGGACAAAAAGGAATGTATCTAAAACAAAATATATCTAGATACATCCCCTTTTATTTATTTTGATAACAAGTATTTTCGAACGAAGGGAGTACCTTTTAAATTCATGGGAAGTCAAGCGCAGATGATTGGATGCAGTGTGCGGCTATGTGTTTGCCTGCTTATGCATTACTACCTTCGTCCGGTTTATTAGTTCTCTTTGTATTTTTTGCTAAACTTTGATCTTGAATTTGATTAACAAAATAAGTTATATGCCATGAAAATCATTTTACTCCCTCCAATGTATATTACTTGTAGCTCAAACAGATATATCAAGCACGGTATGCGTTTAGATGCATTCGTTTCAATGAAACAACTAATATGAATCGGAGTGAGTAGTAGATTCGGATTAAAGATGTTTCCAATGATACATTGTTTGTTTCATATAAATTAAATTTTCTTAATCATACAACCACAAGTTAGTTCTAATTACCCTATTAGTTAGTTGTATGATTGTTTATATCCGAAAACGCTCCATTTTGATTATCACAGCGACCGAGAAGCCTACTTCGACCGCTGCGCCGCATTGAAACTGGCTTCCAGACTGGCTTTCGATCCCTTATCCTGGCTTTCGTGCCTATTTAAGTCATGCTCCGACGTTATCCACATTGCATCTCTTCGAACTCGTTCTCTCCACACCCAGCCGCCTCTCGTAATCTCCAAACTCCTCCTCCTTTCCTCCTCCACTATGCTTAAGTCGTGGTTCTCCTCACTCGCAGGCGGCAAACGGCTCTGGATCTCCCTTCGGATCTTGCCCTGCCGCTGTCGCTCTCTGGGGCCCTCAAGCTCCACGGGCGCCAACTCCTTTGATAAGGAGATCGTCTCCTCCGGCGACAAGGAGGACCAGGTGTCGTCGTCGCAGCCGCGCCTCCGCTCGGAGGTCGCGACCATGAACGAGGGCTTCTTGCGGCAGATATAGTTGTTAACGGAGCAGTTGCTCCGAGAACGTGGTCCGGCGCCGCCCTCACCATCGCCAGCATGCGTGACGGATGAGCCGCCCTCGCCATCATGCTTCAGTGTGAAGCAAGAGCCAGCATCTCCGCCTCTCCACCGCATTAAGGTGAGTCCCCCCTCCCCTCGACGTAGTCGCGGCGTCCAAATCGGGTGTCGCACGAAGGAGGAGCCGCCCTTGCTGCCACAACCACTACGTCAGGATCGATGGGCATCAAACAACCCGGTCTAGAGAGGGCGCGATAGGTCACCGGAGATGCCACCACG
Source organism: Triticum monococcum (assembly GCA_034509565.1). Classification (NCBI taxonomy): domain Eukaryota; kingdom Viridiplantae; phylum Streptophyta; class Magnoliopsida; order Poales; family Poaceae; genus Triticum; species Triticum monococcum. The sequence continues at coordinate 353,342,035 of CM067845.1, read as the reverse complement.
TACGTGTCCGACAACCCAATCCCACCCCAAAACCCTCTCCTATGTGAACGCACCTCCGCTCTTCGTGCTACAGTCATGTCGGTCCAGAGGGGCGGCAGTGGTGAATCTAGCACGGAAATGAAGGGTAGGCTCAAAGCAAGTTCCTAGGTCTAATTAGCAATGTATTGCAATTATTGGATGTAAAACACCTCGATATAATTGGCAAGTAGTATATTTAGTTGAAATAGGATTTTTCGAGGGTAGGCTTCAGCCTATTGAAGCCCGCCTGGTAGAATCGCCACTGAGGGGCGGGATAAGTTACTAGAGCCGACATTGAAGCTGCACACCGGCCGAGAGCACTTCCCGCGCGGTGTCCTGGTCCCAGTGTCTGTTCAATGTCGGAGAGACCTGACTGAACAAGACGAGCAACTATTTACCGCATTCAAACCAGTTGCATGTATGTCCGCCCGTCGGTATTAAACATGGCGGCGGCAACGAAACCATCTTCGGCACCCGTATTGAAACAACTTGCCATTTGGCCTGACCGGCGCCCACTATTTATACGTGGCCACATTCGACACGATCCACACAACACCACGTCTGCTTTCCCTTCCTCCCCCATGCAACACCTTCACCATGATCACGAGCTCTAAAGCGATGTGGGAGAGCCTCTCGATGGAGTAGAAGCATGACCTGGCCGGCTTCCAGGGCCATCGTGCGCGGCAAATAGAAGCCGACTTGCCGACGAGTTCGCTGGAGGTGAGCGACGATGACCCGACGATGTAGGAGGCATCCGATGACGAGCCAATGCCCACGCCTGTCTATGTTGGCTTCACCATGGAGCAGGCGCATGTGCACTTCAACTCCGCTATGGCGAAGGAGCAACTAGCGTTGCATGTGTTTGGCATTTCGGCGGGCGTAGGAGGAGCAGCGCTACAACTTCGCCCTTCCCGCACATCACTCACTCGCGGAGGGCCAAATCTACGTCTAATTCTTGAGCGAGGAGGCCATAGTGGCTATGGACGAGAACGCCGACAGCTGCGGTTTCGCACTGGGCCGCTACGACCACAAGGTCGGCCCGTTCACGTCCATCGTGGACCTCACCTCCGCCGACGATGTCGAGGCCATGGACTCAGGCAAGGAAGAGTCGGACATGGAAGGCAAAGGCGTTTGTGTTCCATGTCTCACTCTTCCTCGTCGACGACCCACAACTTCACTTCCCGGAGCTCATGGAGCGGCGAAGATGCTAGACATGGGAAAAACAAGGACTTGGAGGCCCGACGCTTATAATGATTTAGGCTAGGTTAACTTTCGATCGCATTTGTGTAACGAAAAAAATGTCGAAAATGAAATGAATGTGGTCCGATCTAAATGAAATTCATCCAGTTTGCATGAAAACCGTCCGGTTTTTAAATTCCGCTTAAAAATGTATGCGGATATTTGAGGTACACGGTTGAATGGCCGGCTCCCGTATCACTGCCCGGACGCATCCACAGATGTATAGCGTGTCAATTTTAGGGGCCCGCGTTGGAGGTGCCTTGAAGGGGATTGAAAGGGGTCGAGGGGGTTTGAATAAAGTAAAAAATCCCTATTGAGCCCTTCCAATCCTCTTGAGAGGGGCCGCACTGCAAAACATCCGTGTATCTCGAGGACCCGCTTGTCATAAATTCACCGGCGGGGGTCGTCTGGTAAATACCCCTACTTAGACGAGAACCCCTCCCTCACTGCTCCTCTTCTTCCCATCTCTCTCCCTCCTCCCGCATCGCAGGGCAGCTCCGCTCCGCCTTCCCCCGCCCCGAGCACAGAAGAGAAGGGAGGGAGGCCGCCCCGAGGGAAGGGAAGAGACGACATGGACGACTACGCGCGGGAGATGATGGAGCTCAAGACGCTCGTCACCCGCACCCTCGAGAAGAAGGGCGTCCTCGCCAAGATTAGGGTCTGTCACTCCCCCACCCCCTTCTCACTTCCGATCCACTAGGGCTAGGGGCTAGGGCGGATCTGCCTCTCCTCTCTCTCGCGCGTCCGTCCAGGATCTCCACATTTCGTGCTTCCGCGTCCCCCCTTCACCGAATCTCCTACATCTTGTCTCTTTTCCCCCACTGGAACTGAAATGCGCGCAAATGACCCCTCTGTGTGTAGAAAGTTTTGACCCTACGCGCCCCGTTCCTGTTAGATTAGCTACGCGTTTCAAATTCTACATGTAACCATTTGATAGTTTGAGAGGGTCCAGCTTTTGCGTGGGTGCTACTGCTCCGTTTCTTGTTCAGATTGCTAGACAGCCAAACAGCAATATAGCTCGCGTAACGATAGCTTCTCCAGTTTCAATTACATTATCTTGCAGAAAATGTTCTTGTGAGTTATCTGCACCACCAGATGATCTCAGTGCGACGAGGCGGTGGCATCTTTGTTTGCAATATAAGCATTAAGCATCAACGGTTTCTCCATTTTTGTTATTATTTTTACAGTGCTCCTTTTGTTATTCTCTATGAGGACATAGAACAGCTGGGCGTCTGGTTCAGTTAAATGTATGCAAGAAGTTTACATATATAATTGTTGGGTGAAGAACAGAAGATGTGTTGTTGTTTCCTTATCCATTAAACCTAGGCTATGTTCGGTAAAATCTACACCCATTGCTTCCTTATCTATTAAACCTAGGCCATGTTCGACGAAATCTACACACTTCCGTGAGCTGTTAGATCTACATGGAATTGCTCATTCTGGCACAAAACATCATTTTTTTTTTCATTAGTTGCCTTGCATGACCAGGCTGAACTGAGAGCAAGTGTGTTTGAGGCTATAGAAGAGGAGGACCGTGTGATAGAGGAGAACGAAGATGGCGGGAATCCTGCTTTGCTTGGTAGCTGCAACGACCGTGCTAAGCAGCTGCATGCTTCACCGTCAGGTTTGTGCTTTCAACAAATGGTACTTAGTGAATGGATCAATAATCTGTACCTGTTGCCAGATCTGGTCTGGTATATGCAACGCTCTAGGATTTTGTACTGGTGCTGGTGAATATATATTCCAGATGTATACTAGATCGGCACTGTATTGCATGATAATATTTTTCTCTGCTGTAGATATTGGCAGATTTTAGCTTAGTAACTTTTTTTAGCTAACAATAATGGAACTCAAATTACTTAGACTTGTTGCATACCTTTTTCATTTTCTTCTGCACTTCTGAAATATCTATCCTCGTTTCTCCTCTGTTATGACCAACTGACAAATGAATCTTTAGCTGCCATGCTTCTGCACTGATGTTAACTGAAAGAAGCATTTGAAAAATGCAACTTATTGCATTTGTTTATGTTGCTTCCAGTCTCAATCACATATGCCTTCAATGTTGAAGGTCTTCAATATTCGGCAAAATGTTTTTTTGCAAACTATGTTGGATCTGAGTGGTTCACATCCTAGAGTTTCTGTTCCTTGCAGGTAGGTTATTAACAGCACTTATAGGTGAATACTTGGAGTGGGCCCAGCTAAGTCACACGATGAAAGTTTATTTGCCAGAATGTAATCTGGTAACCATTTCTTGTATTTAATGGATCTAGTCCTGTTTATAAAAAAAACAGCATCACTAATGTGCCTTGTACTGTAAATCAGCCCAAGGATTTTTGGAAGAATGAGCTAAAGGATTTCTCTAACAAAAATGGAGCTGAAGGGAGCAGGAGCGCTGAGAGTGGTCCCATGCTTCTAGATGTTCTTGAAGGATATCTCAAATATGAGGTTATTCTCTTGCTTATTCAGAAGTTCATCAAAATGGGCCTGTGTTAATTTGGCGAATGGCACATTTCTTGATTTAGTATTTGTATGTGGATTAACCAGCCTGTCAAAAAAATGCACGTCGAGCCATAAGAAAAAAGAATTATGATGCTTGGTAAGGGCATTCTAATTTTGTAAACAAGTCTTATGATGCTCAATTAGGATATCCTAACTGTTTAAGGAAGTTAAATATATTTGGTTTGGATCTAAGTGTAGAAGTTACAAAATATTTTGCCTATTTTGTTGATAACATCTATATTATCATTCTCTAAATATAGTCAATAAAAACCTTTATCTGCCATTTGTGCATACTTGTTTACTTGAAATTGTTCCCTTGTGTAGAATTTGTCTCAAACGAGGATGGCTGGTAGGAGAATGATCAATTCTGAACCTGAGCCAACATTGAATACTGAGCATCGGAACATGAGGAGGCCACCATCTTCATCTTCAATCGCTGGCATGCCTCCTATGGGAAGGTTGGCATCACTTATAACCTAGCAATGTTCCACCTTTATAATTTTGTTGCAGCGGTTTGTCTTCCCTTCCCTGTAAATGTGGGTAACACTTGACTTTTAATTTGCCAGGCAAATGCCACCTTCGCAGACATCAGGTACCTTACATTTAATTCATTCATCTTGTCACATACCCATGCTGTTGCTTTCCTAAATAAATTTCAAAACAAATGCTTTGGACATTCAGACCGAAGAGGGGGCTCTTCCGCTTCCAATACAAGGAAAGATGAGTACAACTGGGGATATGATGCTGATGATCTCTCGGAGGAAGTATTGCGTACATCCACTGCTCTAGAGAACATCCAGTTAGACAGGAAAGCCCGAAACCTGACGACATCTTGGAGGTTAGGACGGTTATCAGAGTTGTTTGCTTTTGTACCTTCCCTTTTTCTTTTCTTTGCCTTTGCATTTGGAATGATAATTTATATCCTTGCAGGCATCCAGGCAGTGGTGCCGAGTAGAATCTTAAGGTGGAAGAGCTCCAATGCGCTGTTGGCTTGCTTGGTTCCCCCTGGGATTTCTGTATCCACTTTCGGTTGATATTAGACTGCGCGCGCGCGCGCGCGTGTGTGTGTGTGTTGTAATCCAGCTAATTATGCACCTGAGATGAGATTTTATAGTGAGCTAGACCTATTCATTGTAATCTTGTGCCTGATACTTGCGTGTGGGACAAATTGATTTGATTCAACGAGCTTCTTTTGTTGCAAATTACATCTAATACTTGTCCACGGCTGCTCAAGGATATCACTGAGTTTCAGAATACAAAGTCTGGGGATGGCCATTCGGTAGCGCTATTGTATTCTTTTTCGTTCTGAATATTTTATCATCATCACAAACGCACTATAGAGCATTGTACTTTCTTCTTTCGTCTTCATTGAAGTTGCACATGGTTGTGCTTTCCCTCATATGTGGTTACCAGCGAATTGTCCGATGAACGCTCCACAAACTTGCGTGCGTTGCATCTTGCTGTGCTGCATCTGTAGTAGCTCCTGCGTATCCAGCAACCACATGTAAACAAGTCTTCGGGTAGAGGAGTTGATGATGTAGCTCTATAATTCAGTTCATACTACTTGTGTTTGTTGAATGCAGTTCTATGTTTCACACCTTAAACACAAACACTACATATTATAACTGGTATGTACCCCAAAAATTATATTATGCCCGAAAGAAAAACACAAGGGGCATGAATTCATGGAGGTGGCTGTTATGTTCTCAATTTGTATTACCTTGGAAATGAATTACCATTAACAGCCTTCTGACCATACTTGCGCCAACGGAATGCTGCATCCCCAGACGACCCGCATTCTGTTGGAGACTGGAATGCAGGGGCAGCCTCACCAGAAGTCAGGCCATTTGCGATGCTTGATTGCTTCTCCTTTCGGCTGAAAACGGAATTTCAAACAGATGTAGGTAACTTGCATAGTTACATGAGCAAAAACAATGACATGCATTACATACGTTCTTCACAATATAGAATTTTGACTAGACATACTCATTTCCAAACCAAAACAAAAATCAAGAAAGCAACTAGTCAGACAGACATTCCTCTTATTTTTGCAGCTGCGGCTACTGACTAGACCTGAACCTTGAGAGACTGCTGTTTTCCTGACCATACTGTACCACTAGGTTTTAACTCAAAATACAAAACTTTGCACCATATTCTCTTACATTAAGAGTTAGTATTCCACTCCAAGATGGAAACCCCATGAATCTCAACAGGTAGACACACTGCATTGTTTACAGCAGTCAGCTCAGTGGACCAAGGACACCTAGGATTTTTATTTCTTGTTTACCGCAAAGTTGCAGTCCCCTCAGTGCTACAAGGGTAGCACAATGCATAGTTCATAAGTATAATTTTCATCACCATTATGGGATAACAAATTGGCAACCACGACATGGTGCTTGTTCATAACAGAACACCATAAGAACGTAACTGTAAGTGACTGTTAAAAAAACATAGCTGTAGTATGATCTTTGCCATTCTAACCCACAACCTCCACATGTTTTGGAAACTAACAAAGTTTTGAATCCCGATATTAAACAACATGAGCATACCTTGTGTTCCAGTGATAGACCGGACTACTGTTTCCAAATTCATCGACGTAATCACAGCTGCTTTTGAATGCAGCGGCAACAGGATCTGAAACAAGAGCGAGGTTGCACCCTCCTAGCTGGCTTTCTGCTCCAGCATCATTGCTGCCATGGGCGTCAGGGACCACAACTTCTGTACTTGCCGATGACGCTGGCTTTTTTGGTGGATGGGGCTGGGGATGGTTGTGTTCACCGTTGTACACAATTTCCGCAATTTGGCCATCTACTGTTGTCTCCACTTTCCTCTTGACAGGGCAGGTTGGGTGAGTGCACTTGTAGTAGCTCCGCGGGAACTCGCTCCCTTTCACTTGCTTCTGCCCATACTTCCTCCAATTGTAGCCATCATAGGACAGACGGGTTTTCACACTGTGAATTGGTTTGTTGATATCGTGGAATGTCGTCATCTGGTCACAGGAGACTACTTGTTCTGGATCGATGACCATTTTCTCACGTGTGGTATCTAAACCAGCATCCTGTAACTGAAGTTTGGCACAATGTTATAACATGGTAACATTATAAGATCAAGGGATATTTTCAAAATCATCCAATAGATGGAACATAGGTATACTTGATTTGAAGTGTCATTCTTGGGAAGTACTCCCTCAGATCCATAACAAGTGTCGTGGTTTTAGTTAAAATTTGAACTAAAACCATGACAATTATTATGAATCGGAGTGAGTAGCAAACATTTGACGCTATCAGATGAACACAAATTTTATTTCTAAATTCAGAAGAAGGATAAACTGAATCTCAGTGAAGCACTGACCATGCTTGCAGCAACTCCTGCAGATAGATCACTTGGTGGCGGTGCGAAACGTGTTACCTTCGGCCGCCTAACTATAACAGTCTCTCCTGGAGAGGTGATCTTTGCAGAACCAGTCGCAGTGAAGTCTTTCAAGAGCTTCGAGAAGGAAGTGAAACTGGAGAAAGGCCTGGAGGCTACAGGCTTCACAGGTGTTATCTTCTCTTGACTTTGCATCTTCCACTGACAAAAGAGCAGGGGAGAAAATTCATGAACTACTAAACCTAATCAATCACGCTAGGTTACGTGAAAAGCAAGTTTATCATCAATATCTTTCAGCTAGTAACAGAAAATTTTGTGCTGAAAATTGCAAATCAAATATCAAGATACGAACCAAATTAAAGAAAGAGACTGGGATTGCATTAACCTATGAGCAGAGCACAATAAAACATAGGTGTGTGCTTTTTAATGGAGATTACAGGTATGTGCATGAAACCATTGAGAATTTGGGATGACAACAGAGAAAAGAGAACCCTTGTAAAAGGAAATGGAGGATCAAAGTAAAGAACCTTGCTAGATTAGAACATGAATGAATGAATCAACTAAATTACGAAATAAAGCAAAATTTAGCTGAATTTTGAAGGTTGATCAAGCAACAACAACAGCAGAACATACTAATGTAACAACGCAAATTCAAAGTGCTAACTTACTTTTCCTTATGCACGTATGAACAACTTGAGTAAGGAAGAACCATTCAAAATAAATTGAGCAACAAAAACAATGGAAATATAAGGTCCACGTACCTAGGCCCTTGTGCTCTGTGCTCGCTCAGTCACAGCCTTAGACTGGTAGATGCAACGGAAGGGCAAGAAGGAAGTTGAATTGCAGAGTTGACAATAAGAGGAGAAAAGGAAGATAGTTGGGGTGCATGCATGACTGTTAGGTCTGGGCTCCAGGGGTTAGGTAAACGCCAGGTGGCTAACCTCATCAGTACTCACTGTCTGCATGTTTCGCTTTGTAGAGTATCATAGATCTGGAACATGTACTCTTGCCTGTAAGGGAAACTGCACACCGCAGTAGCCCATTGTATTCATTGTACCAAAATGTTATAAACATTCAATACGAGAGAATACTTTGCAGCAAACAATCTCATCATTCAAATACCAATCAAACAGAACCGAAATGACGGAATGCGACATCACAGTGTTTGTTTATCGTCTCTTCACCTCAATGATCAAAATGAACAAGCTAATTATAGAGTACTGAAAGTTCCAGAAACAGAAAAGTACAAAGAAACATGTTTCTTATAAGATGAATATATAAATGGGAGAAGAAATTTACAGCACTGAAAATGTCCCTTGTGAAAGGAAGTATATGCATCTTCAGAGAATTCTTGCAGGGCACAAGAGATGTGCAAGAATAGTTACATGATGCTGGTAGGCCTGCTGAGAAAATTAGACTGCCACACCAACAGAAGAAACATACACTACAACTGAAGAACAGAATAGGCGTTCAACTGTCATAGCTTTGTTCTTTCTGTCTTGCCCCCAAACTGCATTTCGTCAGTTCTGTTTCAACATCGTCTTGTAAACCAAGGATTGCAAAGTAGACATAGCTGAAGCTTGCAACTCAAATATGCATGCTAACATGCTTATTGTAACATTTTAGCAAAGAACAGTAGTAAAAGAACTTGTGCATGGGATCGATTAACATCCAAGAGCAAAGAACAGGAACACATCTTATACAGTACTAAGATATACAGAATTACTCTGCTACCATAAAGAGGACATGAACTCCAACAGGTGTGATCCACTATACTTCATCACCTTACGAACATAAGCACGGTTAAAATCACAGTATAAGTATTGACCACATTTGAGAACTAACATTTGGCTGTGAAACTCATCCAAAACTTTACTTACACAAGCTCTGTTCTACGCTATTTCTTCTACTTTGAAGCACACTACGAAATCAATCGTTCAAAACATGACAGGCAACACTAAGGCAAGCTGCTACAGAACTTGGAACACTGACCAAGTAAGAGGTCAATCTTCCTTGCGGCCCTCACCGGCCTTGTTCTTCTTCTCATCCTCGTCTTGGATGAGGCGAGCGATCAGGTGCAGCAGCTCGGCCCTCATTGCCTTGACGCTTTCGGCGTCCACCTCCTTCCTCACCGTGTCGAACCAATCTGCTCCACCCTCCTGCTGCTGCCCTCGACGGTCCTTCCACCAGTTACAGATAGCCCTGGCCAATGCAATGACGTAGACGCCGCAGTCGTGCCCGTTGGCCTGCATCGGGGTAGGCCCCTCGACGAGCGGGGCCCCGTTGGCGGCAACGGGGAGCAGCGGGCGGAGCACGGCGGCGAGCTGGCGCGCGGCGTCGAAGTTGAGGACGCCGAGGCTGTCGTGGTGGACGAAGCGCGGGCGGGAGGCGCCGTTTGTGGCGTCGAGGACGAGGAGGGTCCAGTGGGAGCCGCCTTCGGCGACCGAGGCATCGGGGTTGTCGTTGACAGGGAGGAGGACGAGGCTGCGGGAGGCAAGGCGGAGCGGCTCAGCGACGGCAGCGACGGATTCCGGGTCCGGGAGATTCGACATGAGGTAGGGTATGGAGGGCGGCAGGAGGAGGAGGTCGCCGTCGTCGTCGCCCTCGAAGGCGGCGGAGAGGTGGGCGAGGTAGAAGGCGATGATGCGGTCGTTGAGGAAGTGGGGACCACGGAGGATGGAAAGGTCGGAGCGGAGGAGCACGACGTCGCCGTAGCTCAGCACGCGCTCGTTCCCATCCTCGCCGGCGGTGGAGGCGGAGGCCGCACCGGCGGGACGCATCTCGCAGGCGGGTTGAGGAGATGCTTCTTCTTCCCTCCGGGAAGTGGTGGTGTGGTTTTCTGATTTACTCCCTACAAGTGTCCCGATCTGCCACGAACGAGGCGCAGGGGTGTAGTTTTAATACGTGAAAGCTAATGAATTGCGGTTTTGCTAAATCTCAGGTGTGTGAAATTTTTTCATCGTGTAATTAGAGCATCCACACCCGGAATTCGGCAAATCCACCCCCATATACTCCCGCGGGCGTGTCCATAGACAGCTTCGAATGACCCTTCATCTGGGCTGGATACATCCACATACCTCAAATGTGAAACGTCAAACCTATATAATCCACACACGTCGATTATATAATACAAATCGTTTCAATTCAACAATTCGAGACAAATACAAAAAAGCAAAACAAATCATAATTCAACAATCCTGACATTGATTTCATGATTTGTTTTGCTTGCATCATTGCCGCATTCTCCGCTGCTGCCATACCGCCCTCGCCACGTCGTACTTCCTACGGTCGTTGATCCACTTCTTCTCTGCAAGCCACTTCTTTGCATGTTCATCCACTATAAAATTTGCTCTATTTTTTGCGACGTTTCACTTGTGCCCTGTATAACCCTTTTTCGTCATGAAAAATACGTTGGCGGCATTTTCCGGCCGTCACCCCCACCATCGCTGAAACATCCTCATAAAAAATAAAATTTCGATGGTATCACTTTTTTCATCACACGAGATCGCATTTCAGGTGACGAACCTAAAAATGTCAGCGCTGGCCATTTTCGGTGATGACCCATAATGTCACCTATGATAGCCCAATCGGTTTCCTAAGTTTTTTTGGCGACGATATTCCCGTCAGCCGTGATCGACCCGTAGGTTTGACCGGTCAAAGATACTAACAGTTGGGGCCAGCAGTTGCTGACATGGCTTCTTCTATGTGGGTCTGATGTCTACTACACAACTTTTCTTCTTGTAGACTCGTGTTGGGCCTCCAAGCGCAGAGTTTTGTAGAACAGTAGCAAATTTCCCTCAAGTGGATGACCTAAGATTTATCAATTCGTGGGAGGCGTAGAATGAAGATGGTAACTCTCAAACAACCCTGCAACCAAATAACAAAGAGTCTCGTGTGTCCCTAACACACCAAATACAATGGTAAATTATATAGGCGCACTAGTTCGGGGAAGTGATAGTAATACAAGTGTAATAATGATAGTAGATATTGATCTTTTAAATAGGAAAAATAAAAAACATCATGGTAGCAAGTAACAAAAGTGAGCACAAACGATATTGCAATGCTTGAAAACAAGGTCTAGGGCCTGTACTTTCACTAGTGCAGAATCTCTCAACAATGATAACATAATTGGATCATATAACAATCCCTCAACGTGCAACAAAGAATTACTTCAAAGTTTCTATCTGAGAACGTAGGCCGAAACATTGGTGTCTACTACACAACTTGTTCTTGTGGACTCGTGCTGAGTCTCCAAGCGCAGAATTTTGTAGGACAGTAGCAATTTTCCCTCAAGTGGATGACCCAAGGTTTTATCAATTCATGGGAGGCGTAGGATGAAGATGGTCTCTCTCAAACAACCCTGCAACCAAATAACAAAGAGTCTCGTGTATCCTCAACACACCAAATACAATGGTAAATTGTATAGGTGCACTAGTTCGGGGAAGAGATGGTAATACAAGTGTATTAATGATAGTAGATATTGATTTTTGTAATAGGAAAAATAAAAAACAGCAAGGTAGCAAGTAACAAAAGTGAGCACAAACGATATTGCAATGCTTGAAAATGAGGCCTAGGGTCCGTACTTTCTATAGTGCAATCTCTCAACAATGCTAATATAATTGGATCATATAACCATCCCTCAATGTGCGATGAAGAATCACTCCAAAGTCCTTATCTAGCGGAGAATATAAGACGAAATTGTTTGTCGGGTATGAAACCACCTCAAAGTTATCCTTTTCGATCGATCTATCCAAGAGTTCGTACTAAAATAACACTAAGTTAAGTTATCCTTTCTGATCGATATCTAAGAGTTCGTACTAATATAACACCATATGATACACATCAACCAACTCTAATGTCACCTAAATACTCCAATGTCACCACGAGCATCCGTGAGTTGATTATACGATATGCATCAAACAATTTCAGATTCATAATACTCAATCCAACACAAAGAACCTCAAAGAGTGCCCCAAGATTTCTACCGGAGAAACAAAGACGAGAACATGCATCAACCTCTATGCATAGATTACCCTAATGTCACCTCGGGAATCCGCAAGTTGAGTGCCAAAACACACATCAGGTGAATCAATATGATACCCCATTGTCACCACGAGTATTCATAGCAAGACATACTATTGGGGAATGTAGCATGCAATTTCAAAAAAATTCCTACGATCACGCAAGATCTATCTAGGAGATGCATAACAACGAGAGGGGGAGAGTGTGTCCACGTATCCTCATAGACCAAAACCGGAAGCGTTAGGTTAACGTGGTTGATGTAGTCGAACATCTTCGCGATCCAACCGATCATGTACCGAACGTATGGCACCTCCGAGTTCAACACACGTTCAGCTCGATGACGTCCCTCGAACTCTTGATCCAGCAGAGGGTCGAGGGAGAGTTTCATCAACACGACGGCGTGATGACTGTGATGGTGATGTGATCCGCACAGGGCTTTGCCTAAGCACTACGGCGCTATGACCGGGGGAGTAAACTATGGAGGGGAGGAACCGCACACGGCCAAGAGAACTATTGGTGTGCCTTTGGGGTGCCCCCGTCCCCGTATATAAAGGAGGGGAGGAGGAGGCGGCCGGCCAGGAGGGAAAAGGAAGGAGAGGGAGAGGGGGAGGGAGAGGAAAGGGGGGTCGCGCCCCCTACTCCTTGTCCTATCCGGACTCCCTAGGAGGGGGCACGCGCCACCCCCCGCGGGCTTTCCTCTCTCTCCCTTAGTCCCATGCAGGCCCAATACTTTCCCGGGGGGTTCTTGTAACCCCTCGGTACTCCGGTAAAATACCCGAATCACTCGGAACCATTCCGATGTCCGAATATTACCTTCCAATATATGAATCTTTACCTCTCGACCATTTCGAGACTCCCCGTCATGTCCGTGATCTCATCCGGGACTCTGAATAAACTTCGGTCACAAAAACACATAACTCATAATACAAATCGTCATCGAACATTAAGCGTGCGGACCCTATGGGTTCGAGAACTATGTAGACATGACCGAGGCACATCTCCAGTCAATAACTAATAGCGGAACCTGGATGCTCATATTGGTTCCTACATATTCTACGAAGATCTTTATCGGTCAAACCGCAATAACAACATACATTATTCCCTTTTGTCATCGGTATGTTACTTGCCCGAGATTCGATTGTCAGTATCATCATACCTAGTTCAATCTTGTCGGCATTCTAGGAACGGGGGTCCCTAGACTTGCCTGCCTGTGGCCCATGGCGTGGCTTTGCTAGCAGGCCTATACGGCCCGTCTTCATCAACAAGGCATTCAAGACCCTCGCGAGGGGCCAAGCCTCGCGAGGCGGACGACGCAAGACCTCCTCAGGAGCGGCCTCGCCAGGCAGGCTTGCGAGGGGCCAAGCCTCGCGAGGCGGACGACGCAATACCTCCTCAGGAGCGGCCTCGCCAGGCAGGCTCGCGAGGGGCGGAGAGTTCAAGGCTAGGCAAACCTCGCGAGGTTCTCGTGATGTGAGCCATGATGATCGGCGACAGGCGGGCGCCAGAGCGCGCAGCGTCCTTGTTTCCTCTTTGGTGCTAAGGGGGCAAGCGCAGGCACGGAGTACCGAGGCATCAAGCAAAGGTTTCCATATCGGTGCAATGAGACCAAGACCAGTAGGACGGCAAGACGAAGGTCACCATGGAGCCCAAGGCGGCGTCACCACGAGAGCCTTTTGTAGGCGAAGACCACTTTTGTCAGGATAAGATGTACTAGCTGTCCCCTTTCAAATTGGCCGTTGTTGGCTCCCTTCCCTCTCAATATTTGGGGAGAGGACCAGGGCCTCTATAAATAGGACTAGCCACCACCGTAGAGAGGGGTCTCATCTTGGACTGGATCCACCCCACTAAGACCCTTACACACACAAGTTCACCAAGCACAAGAACACCTCAACCTCAGGAGGTTGTTCTTCCCCTTGTACTGTTCATCATCAGCCCCAGAGGCAATCCACCACCACCACACTGGAGTAGGGTATTACACCACAATAGTGGCCCGAACCAGTATAAATCTTGTGTCCTCTGTGTTGCGAGTTCGTTAAGTTAGTTCGTAAGATCTCAGCTGAGTTAGGACGTGGATCGGTAGGGGGTAAATCTTCACGCGCACGCCAGTGTTCGAACCTTAAGGGTTTTGCCGGAACCCGTGATCCGACATTTGTCGCGCCAGGTAGGGGTGCGCCGGAGTCTTTCTTCCATCGATTCGCGCTCCACCATCTCCACGCCTGCTCCGCTATGGTGGGCGTCCCTCCAGCTGGATCTACCGTGGCCCGCATCGGCGCTCGGGGGCTCCGAGCCCTTGCCTTACGACAGGTGTAGTGGCCACCCAAGTTCAAGCCGGAGATGCCGCCGCGCTACGACGGCATGGCGGACCCGTCGGCTTTCCTGCCGGCGTACGAGGAGGCCGTCCTGGAAGCCGGGGGAGACGGTAAGGTCATGGCCAACTAGTTCCTAATGGCCCTTGTAGGCACGCCGCGCGCCTGGCTCCTCCATTTGCCGGAGTCTTCTGTCGCCACCTGGGAGGAGCTGCGCAACCTCTTCATCACTCACTTCGGGGAATCGGCGGCCCCCATTATCGCAGCTCTTCTCGGCGGTTCGCAAGCACCACCCTCAGATCGGCATGTCAAGCCGTACTTTTGCCAGATCGGCGCCGCTTCCAAGCGTCCGGGGGCTCCGCCTGGCTGGGCCACTCCTGAGGCCGACCTCACCTTCGACTCAGAGGATCATCCCGCCTCCACCGTCGGCTCGGGTGCGCTCCCAATGCTGTGCGCGCCCACCATCTACCACATATCCATCACCAAGACGCTCATCGACGGCAGCGCATGGCTCAATGTCCCGTCCGTCGACACGTTCGACAGCCTCCAAGTGCCATACGACCAGCTTCGGCCTACCAAGCCTTTCTCAGGAGTGACTGACGACTCTACTACCCCGATCGGGCAGGTCCGCCTCCCCATTACCTTCGGAGAATGCAACAACTACCGCACCGAACTCATCGACTTCGACGTCGCCTACATCCTCTTGCCATACAACGCCATCCTCGGGTACCCAGCCCTGGCCAAGTTCATGGCGGTGACCCACCACGGCTATAATGTCCTCAAGATGCCGGGAAGCGGCGGAATCATCATAGTCCTGTGCGAGGAAAGAGACGTGGTGTGCTTCCTCGAGCGTGCCTTCCAAGCTGCAACAATCGACGACCCCGACAGCCAGGGCGAGCGCCCTCCTGAGGCCACCCCCAAGAAGAAGAAGAAGCAGTTACGCCACGCAGGGCCTCAGGCAAGCGACGCATCGTCGGGATCGGCACTCGCGCCTGGGGCGCCTCCCTCCATCGCATAGGAAAGCGCGCCCAGCGCCCCTCTCGGGCAGGGCTCGGGGGCTCTCTTATGGAGGGCCGCAGACTTTGGCAACATCATGAGGGAGGCGCTTGGGCACCACTTGGAGGCGTGCTTCGCGGCACGTTTCCCTCAGGAGAACACAGGGCAAGGAGTGCCCACCGTTCAGGAGTTCATCACCGAGACCACTCAGGAACTGCAAGATGCAAGGGCCATGTGCGGCGGCCGCCGCTCACCAGGCGCAGCTCCCCATCCAGGCGAGGATGCCGGGCTGCACATCTGCATCGACGTCCCAGGGCTCAACCGGGCCGCCTCTCAGGAGCTTTTCTGGCCTTCGCGCGTGGGATGCTGCGAGGGCCCACCTCACAGCTATGTTCGCATGCCTTTTGGCCTGCCGAGCATGGCGACCGCCTATCAGCGCAACCTGCGGAGCGTCCTGGCGGCTCAGGAGGCTAGGCACCATGCTGTGCTCACGGAGATGAAGACGGTCCTCAAGGAACCCCCTGGACTCCCAGAGCCTCCCGAGGCTCAGGGCCCCGGTGGCTCATGAGGAGCAGCCCCTTCGCCGCACACCTTCACCTGCCCCAACTCTCCTTCATCAACATAACCAGGTGACATTTTCCAAGTTCATTTAGCTGGGAGCGCCCCCAGGGCTGCATCATTCCCAGCCCGCGTGGGTCCGTCCCTGTGGCATGTATCTTTCCTTTTATGTCTTTAGCTTACCTTGTTGGGGGCGCCCCTTGGGCTGCATCATCCCCAAGCCGCTCGGGCAGGACCCAGTGGCGTGTATCGTTATGCATTTACCTGAGTTAGGTTTCCCTTCATGCTTAATCTATCTATGACTATCACCTGCTTGATCGCCACCAACCATGGGAGCCGCGCGCCGGCCGTCTTTCTTCAGGACCCCTCGTGTTGTCTAACCATCTCGCAGGACCAAGACAACGAACAAGAACCAAGACCAGGCACAACCCACCTTGAGGTAGGGCCTCGTGAGTCCCGCGCTGGCTCACAAGTGTCCAGACACACCTCGTCTAGCCCTGCCGTGCAAGCCACGTGTCAGGGCGGACTGTAGACGCCTCGGGGGCTCTCCGCAGTAGGGAGTCCCCTCTCACTCACTAGCAGCAAACCAACAATCACCACGGTGACCGGTGCCCTTCCTCGCGCTAACTTGCAGGAACTTCCTGAGGGCCGCAGCAGGCGGTACCGCGGACTCTCCCTCTTCTCTCATGCGATTCGCTTGCACGTTAAAAGGGGGGCTCCTAAGCATCGCGACTCATGAGCTCTTACTGGCTCTCCAGCCCTCACCCCCTGGCCTTGACCATGGCACGAGACCTGGCATACCAGCGGCGGCTGAGCTCGCTCGAGGGCCAGGACCTGAGGACACAAAGCACCAAGAAGAACATGGAGGGGAGGGGGAGACCCGCACGAGCCTGACCTAGCTACACTACGGTGACCGACGTGCGAGTCCGGCATGACTCGAGGAGCCGACCTCGGACAACCAAGATAAGTTCTCGCTCTGGATCCACCAGTCGCTACGGCATGAGACCCTCGCTCACTCCCTTCGCTGCCTTGCTGCAGCAATGTTTTCTTCCTTTCCCATCCTAAGACAGCTGCTTGTGCGCTAAAGGGGACCTCTTGAGCATCGCGCCTCAAGAGCTCTTACTGGACCTCGGGCCGCTCACCTCCTGGCCTTGACCACGGCATGCGACCTGGCATACCAGCGACGACTACAGCCTGCCTGGGGACCGGGACCTATCAGCGTAGAGCACCAAGCTGCCGCAGGATTGGAAAGGGGAGGCCGAGCCTTGGCAGGATATGCGCACGCAAATCTTTATAATGAGGTCTATATTGACAAAAGGCATTACAGACGCTTTACACGCCCCCGTGGGGTTCATTTCTGGATTCCTCGCAGGGAACAAATGGGAAGGAATTCCTAGGAGTTCTATCTACACGCACCAGATGTCGCCGACGCCATCATCAACAGTGGGCCACGTGAGGCCAACGCCAACCCCATCCAGATCAGCGACGACGACGGCTGGACGCTGCAGCCCTGCTCCGGGCTCGGCGGGAGCTCGGGGGCACGTAGTTGTCATTGCTCGTCTCCGGAGACTCTACGAGTTCAGTGTTGGAAATATGCCCTAGAGGCAATAATAAATTGATTATTATTATTATATTTCCTTGTTCATGATAATCGTTTATTATCCATGCTAGAATTGTATTGATAGGAAACTCAGATACATGTGTGGATACATAGACAACACCATGTCCCTAGTAAGCCTCTAGCTGACTAGCTCGTTGATCAATAGATGGTTACGGTTTCCTGACCATGGACATTGGATGTCGTTGATAACGGGATCACATCATTAGGAGAATGATGTGATGGACAAGACCCAATCCTAAGCATAGCACTAGATCGTGTAGTTCGTATGCTAAAGCTTTTTAATGTCAAGTATCATTTCCTTAGACCATGAGATTGTGCAACTCCCGGATACCGTAGGAGTGCTTTGGGTGTGCCAAACGTCACAACGTAACTGGGTGACTATAAAGGTACACTACGGGTATCTCCGAAAGTGTCTGTTGGGTTGGCACGAATCGAGACTGGGATTTGTCACTCCGTGTGACGGAGAGGTATCTCTGGGCCCACTCGGTAGAACATCATCATAATGTGCACAATGTGATCAAGGAGTTGATCACGGGATGATGTGTTACGGAACGAGTAAAAGAGACTTGTCGGTAACGAGATTGAACAAGGTATCGGGATACCGACGATCGAATCTCGGGCAAGTATCGTACCGCTAGACAAAGGGAATTGTATACGGGATTGATCGAATCCTCGACATCGTGGTTCATCCGATGAGATCATCGTGGAACATGTGGGAGCCAACATGGGTATCCAGATCCCGCTGTTGGTTATTGACCGGAGAACGTCTCGGTCATGTCTGCATGTCTCCCGAACCCGTAGGGTCTACACACTTAAGGTTCGATGACGCTAGGGTTATAAAGGAAGTTTGTATGTGGTTACCGAATGTTGTTCGGAGTCCCGGATGAGATCCTGGACGTCACGAGGAGTTCCGGAATGGTCCGGAGGTAAAGATTTATATATGGGAAGTCCTGTTTTGGTCACCGGAAAGGTTTCGGGGTTTATCGGTAATGTACCGGGACCACCGGAGGGGTCCAGGGGTCCACCGGGGGGGGGGCATGGGCCCCAGAGGCATACATGGGCCAAGTGTGAGAAGGCACTAGCCCCTAGGTGGGCTGGGGCGCCTCCCACTAAGGCCCATGCGCCTAGAAGGGGAGAGGGGGCAAACCCTAAGGGCAGATGGGCCCTAAGGCCCATACTCCCTGCGCCTCCCTCTCCTCCCCCCTTGTGGCCGCCACCCTTAGATGGGTTTGGGGCTGCCGCCCCTCTAGGGGTGGGAACCCTAGAGGGGGCGCACCCCCTCCCCCTTGCCCCTATATATATGAGGCCTAGGAGCTGCCCAAGACACGCGATCTGATCTCTGCCTGTTGGTGCAGCCCTCCCTCTCTTTCTCCTTCTCCTCATCTCCCGTGGTGCTTGGCGAAGCCCTGTAGGATTGCCATGCTCCTCCACCACCACCACGCTGTTGTGCTGCTGCTGGATGGAGTCTTCCTCAACCTCTCCCTCTCTCCTTGCTGGATCAAGGCGTGGGAGACATCATCGGGTTGTACGTGTGTTGAACGCGGAGGTGCCGTCTGTTCGGCACTAGGATCATCGGTGATTTGGATCACGACGAGTACGACTCCATCAACCCCGTTCACTTGAACTCTTCCGCTTAGCGATCTACAAGGGTATGTAGATGCACTCTCCTTCCCCTCATTGCTAGTCTCTCCATAGATAGATCTTGGTGACACGTAGGAAAATTTTGAATTTCTGCTACGTTCCCCAACAGTGGCATCATGAGCTAGGTCTATTGCGTAGATTCTATGCACGAGTAGAACACAAAGTAGTTGTGGGCGTTGATTTTGTTCAATATGCTTACTGTTACTAGTCCAATCTTGATTCGGCGGCATTGTGGGATGAAGCGGCCCGGACCAACCTTACACGTACGCTTACGTGAGACCAGTTCCACCGACAAACATGCACTAGTTGCATAAGGTGGCTAGCGGGTGTCTGTCTCTCCCACTTTAGTCGAATCGGATTCGATGAAAAGGGTCCTTATGAAGGGTAAATAGCAATTGGCATATCACGTTGTGGTCTTTGTGTAGGTAAGAAATGTTCTTGCTAGAAACCCATAGCAGCCACGTAAAACATGCAAACAACAATTGGAGGACGTCTATCTTGTTTTTGCAGGGTATGCCATGTGATGTGATATGGCCAAAAGGATGTGATGAATGATATATGTGATGTATGAGATTGATCATGTTCTTGTAATAGGAATCACGACTTGCATGTCGATGAGTATGACAACCGGCAGGAGCCATAGGAGTTGTCTTAATTTATGACCTGCATGTCAACATAAATGTCATGTAATTACTTTACTTTATTGCTAACCGTTAGCTGTAGTAGTAGAAGTAATAGTTGGCGAGACAACTTGATGAAGACACGATGATGGAGATCATGATGATGGAGATCATGGTGTCATGCCGGTGACGATGATGATCATGGAGCCCCGAAGATGGAGATCAAAAGGAGCACTATGATATTGGCCATATCATGTCACTATTTGATTGCATGTGATGTTTATCATGTTTATATATCTTATTTGCTTAGAACGACTGTAGTAAATAAGATGATCCCTCATTAAAATTTCAAGAAAGTGTTCCCCCTAACTGTGCACCGTTGCGACAGTTCGTTGTTTCAAAGCACCACGTGATGATCGGGTGTTTGATCCTAACGTTCACATACAACGGGTGTAAGATAGATTTACACACGCGGAACACTTAGGTTGACTTGACGAGCCTAGCATGTGTACAGACATGGACTCGGAACATAGAAGACCGAAAGGTCGAGCATGAGTCGTATGGTAGATACGATCAGCATGAAGATGTTCACCGATGTTGACTAGTCCGTCTCACGTGATGATCGGACACGGCCTAGTTGACTCGGATCATGTAATCACTTAGATGACTAGAGGGATGTCTATCTGAGTGGGAGTTCATAAGATGAACTTAATTATCCTAAACATAGTCAAAAGGATTTTGCAAATTATGTCGTAGCTCGCGCTTCAGTTCTACTATTTAGATATGTTCCTAGAGAAAATTTAGTTGAAAGTTGATAGTAGCAATTATGCGGACTAGGTCCGTAAACTGAGGATTGTCCTCATTGCTTCATAGAAGGCTTATGTCCTTAATGCACCGCTCAGTGTGCTGAACCTCGAACGTGGTCTGTGGATGTTACGAACATCTGACATACACGTTTTGATAACTACGTGATAGTTCAGTTAAACGGTTTAGAGTTGAGGCACCGAAGACGGTTTTGAAACGTCACGAAACATATGAGATGTTTCGAGGGCTGAAATTGGAGTTTCAGGCTCGTGCCCACGTCAAGAGGTATAAGACCTCCGACGATTTTCTTAGCCTACCAACTA
The DNA here is from genome assembly GCA_034509565.1 of Triticum monococcum. Taxonomy (NCBI): domain Eukaryota; kingdom Viridiplantae; phylum Streptophyta; class Magnoliopsida; order Poales; family Poaceae; genus Triticum; species Triticum monococcum. The sequence continues at coordinate 353,321,019 of CM067845.1, read as the reverse complement.
AGGAGAAAAGCTCAATTGTTGAGCTTGTGCTCAGATTGTATGAGTACAACAATCATTTGAATCGAGTGGGAGTTGATCTTCCAGATGAGATAGTGATGTTTTCTCCAAAGTCATTACCACCAAGCTGCTAGAGCTTCGTGATGAACTATAATATATCAGGGACATATATGATGATCCTTGAGATATTCGCGATGTTTGACACCAAAGTAGAAATCAAGAAGGAGCATCAATTGTTGATGGTTGGTGAAACCACTAGTTTCAAGAAGGGCAAGGGCAAGAAGGGATACTTCATGAAACGGCAATTCAACTGCTGCTCTAGTGAAGAGACCCAAGGTTGAACCCAAATGCGAGACTAAGTGCTTCTGTAATAAGGGGAACAACCACTGGAGCAGAATTACCCTAGATACTTGGTAGATTAGAAGGCTGGCAAGGTCGATAGAAGTATATTGGATATACATTGTGTTGATGTGTACTTTACTAGTACTCCTAGTAGCACCATGGTATTAGATACCAGTTCGGTTGCTAAGTGTTAGTAACTCGAAATAAAAGCTACAGAATAAACGGAGACTAGCTAAAGGTGAGCTGACAATATGTGTTGGAAGTGTTTCCAATGTTGATATGATCAAGCATCGCACGCTCCCTCTACCATCGAGATTGGTGTTAAACCTAAATAATTGTTATTTGGTGTTTGTGTTAAGCATAGACGTGATTGGATTATGTCTATCACAATACGGTTATTCATTTAAGGAGAATAATGGTTACTCTGTTTATTTGAATAATACCTTCAATGGTCTTGCACCTAAAATGAATGGTTTATTGAATCTCGATCGTAGTGATACACATGTTCATGCCAAAGATATAGGATAGTAATGATAGTACCACCTACTTGTGGCACTGCCACGTAAGTCATATCGGTATAAAACGCATGAAGAAGCTCCATGTTGATGGATCTTTGGGCTTACTCGTTTTTGAAAAGTTTGAGACATGTGAACCATGTCTATTGGTGTATATGCATGAAGAAACTCCATGCAAATGGACCGTTTGGACTCACTTGATTTTTGAATCACTTGAGACATGCAAATCATACCACATGGGCAAGATGACTGAAAGCCTCGTTTTTAGTAAAATGGAAAGCAACTAGTTGGAAGTAATACATTTTGATGTGTGCAGTCCAATGAGTGCTGAGGCATGTAGTGGATATCATTATGTTCTTACTTCACAGATGATTTGAGTAGATTTGAGTATATTTACTTGATAAATCATGAGTCTGAATTATTGAAAGGTTCAAGTAATTTCAGGGTGAAGTTGAAAGATCGTCGTGACAAGAGGATAAAAGATCTATGATATGATCATAGAGATGAATATCTGAATTACGAGTTTGGCACAGAATTAAGACATTGTGGAAATTGTTTCACAACTGATACAGCCTGGAACACCATAGTGTGATGGTGTGTCCGAACATCATAACTGCACCCTATTGGATATGATGCATACCATGATGTCTCTTATCGAATTACCACAATAGTTTATGGGTTATGCATTAAAGACAACCACATTCACTTTAAATAGGGCACCACGTAATTCCGATGAGATGACACCGTATGAACTATGGTTTAGAGAAACCTAAGCTGTCATTTCTTAAAAGTTTGGGGCTGCGACGCTTATGTGAAAAAGGTTTCAGGCTGATAAGCTCGAACCCAAAGCGGATAAATGCATCTTCATAGGACACCCAAAACAGTTGGGTATACCTCCTGTCTCAGATTCGAAAGCAATAAGGGATTGTTTCTAGAATCGGGTCCTTTCTCGAGGAAAGGTTTCTCTCGAAAGAATTGAGTGGGAGGATGGTGGAGACTTGATGAGGTTATTGAACCGTCTCTTCAACTAGTGTGTGGCAGGGCACATGAAGTTGTTCCTGTGGCACCTACACCAATTGAAGTGGAAGCTTATGATAGTGATCATGAAACTTCAGATCAAGTCACTATCAAACCTCGTGGGATGACAAGGATGCGTACTACATCAGAGTGGTACGTAATCCTGTCTTGGAAGTCATGTTGCTAGACAACAATGAACCTACAAGCTATGTAGAAGCGATAGTGGGCCTGGATTCCGATAAATGGCTCGAGGCCATATAATCCGAGAGAGGATCCATATATGAAAACAAAGTGTAGACTTTGGAAGAACTACTTGATGGTCGTAAGGCTGTTAGGTACATATGGATTTTAAAAGGAAGACGGACAATGATGGTAAGTATCACCATTAGAAAGCTCGACTTATCGTTAAGATGTTTTCCGACAAGTTCAAGGAGTTGACTACAATGAGACTTTCTCACCCGTAGCGATGCTAAGAGTCTGTTGGAATTATATTAGCGATTACTGCATTATTTATGAAATCTTGTAGATAGGATGTCAAAACATTGTTTCCTCGACGATTTTTCTTGAGGAAAGGTTGTATGTAATACAACCGGAAGGTTTTGTCAATCCTGAAAGATGCTAACAAGTATGCAAAGCTCCAGCAATCCTTCTAAGGACTGGAGTAAGCATCTCGGAGTTGGAATGTATGCTTTGATGAGATGATCAAAGATTTTGGGTGTATGCAAAGTTTATGAGAAACTTGTATTTCCAAAGAAGTGAGTGGGAGCACTATAGAATTTCTGATGAGTATATGTTGTTGACATATTGTTGATCAGAAATGACGTAGAATTTCTGGAAAGCATATAGGGTTATTTGGAAAGTGTTTTTCAATGGAAAGCCTGGATTAAGCTACTTGAGCATTGAGCATCAAGATCTATAAGGATAGATTAAAACGCTTAATGGTACTTTCAAATGAGCACATACCTTGACATGATCTTGAAGGTGTTCAAGATGGATCAGTCAAAGAAGGAGTTCTTGCCTGAGTTGTAAGGTATGAAGTTAAGACTTAAAGCTCGACCATGGCAGAATAGAGAGAAAGGACGAAGGTCGTCCCCTATGCTTAAGACGTAGGCTCTACAGTATGCTATGCTGTGTACCGCACCTGAAGTGTGCCTTGCCATGAGTCAGTCAAGGGGTACAAGAGTGATCCAAGAATGGATCACAGGACAGCGGTCAAAGTTATCCTTAGTAACTAGTGGACTAAGGAATTTTTCTCGATTATGGAGGTGGTAAAAGAGTTCGTCGTAAAGGGTTACGTCGATGCAAGCTTAACACCTATCCGGATAGCTCTGAGTAGAGATACTGGATACGTATAATGGAGCAACAATTTAGAATAGCTCCAAGTAGAACATTTATTTGGAATAGCTCCAAATAGAACGTGGTAGCTACATCGAGGAGATGACATAGAGATTTGTAAAAGCACACACGGATCTGAAAGGTTCAGACCCGTTGACTAAAACCTCTCTCACAAGCAACATGATCAAACCTAGAACTCATTGAGTGTTAATCACATAGTGATGTGAACTAGACTACTGACTCTAGTAAACTCTTTGGATGTTGGTCACATGGCGATGTGACCTGTGAGTGTTAATCACATGGCGACGTGAACTAGATTATTGACTCTAGTGCAAGTGGGAGACTGTTGGAAATATGCCCTAGAGGCAATAATAAATTGATTATTATTATTATATTTCCTTGTTCATGATAATCGTTTATTATCCATGCTAGAATTGTATTGATAGGAAACTCAGATACATGTGTGGATACATAGACAACACCATGTCCCTAGTAAGCCTCTAGTTGACTAGCTCGTTGATCAATAGATGGTTACAGTTTCCTGACCATGGACATTGGATGTCATTCATAACGGTATCACATCATTAGGAGAATGATGTGATGGACAAGACCCAATCCTAAGCATAGCACTAGATCGTGTAGTTCGTATGCTAAAGCTTTTTAATGTCAAGTATCATTTCCTTAGACCATGAGATTGTGCAACTCCCGGATACTGTAGGAGTGCTTTGGGTGTGCCAAACGTCACAACGTAACTGGGTGACTATAAAGGTACACTACGGGTATCTCCGAAAGTGTCTGTTGGGTTGGCATGAATCGAGACTGGGATTTGTCACTCCGTGTGACGGAGAGGTATCTCTGGGCCCACTTGGTAGAACATCATCATAATGTGCACAATGTGATCAAGGAGTTGATCACGGGATGATGTGTTACGGAACGAGTAAAAGAGACTTGTCGGTAACGAGATTGAACAAGGTATCGGGATACCGACGATCGAATCTCGGGCAAGTATCGTACCGCTAGACAAAGGGAATTGTATACGGGATTGATCGAATCCTCGACATCGTGGTTCATCCGATGAGATCATCGTGGAACATGTGGGAGCCAACATGGGTATCCAGATCCCGCTGTTGGTTATTGACCGGAGAACGTCTCGGTCATGTCTGCATGTCTCCCGAACCCGTAGGGTCTACACACTTAAGGTTCGATGACGCTAGGGTTATAAAGGAAGTTTGTATGTGGTTACCGAATGTTGTTCGGAGTCCCGGATGAGATCCTGGACGTCACGAGGAGTTCCAGAATGGTTCGGAGGTAAAGATTTATATATGGGAAGTCCTATTTTGGTCACCGGAAAGGTTTCGGGGTTTATCGGTAATGTACCGGGACCACCGGAGGGGTCCGGGGGTCCACCGGGGGGGGGGGGGATGGGCCCCAGAGGCATACATGGGCCAAGTGTGAGAAGGCACCAGCCCCTAGGTGGGCTGGGGCGCCTCCCACTAAGGCCCATGCGCCTAGAAGGGGAGAGGGGGCAAACCCTAAGGGCAGATGGGCCCTAAGGCCCATACTCCCTGCGCCTCCCTCTCCTCCCCCCTTGTGGTCGCCACCCTTAGATGGGTTTGGGGCTGCCGCCCCTCTAGGGGTGGGAACCCTAGAGGGGCTGCACCCCCTCTCCCTTGCCCCTATATATATGAGGCCTAGGGGCTGCCCAAGACACGCGATCTGATCTTTGCCTGTTGGTGCAGCCCTCCCTCTCTTTCTCCTTCTCCTCATCTCCCGTGGTGCTTGGTGAAGCCCTGTAGGATTGCCATGCTCCTCCACCACCACCACGCTGTTGTGCTGCTGCTGGATGGAGTCTTCCTCAACCTCTCCCTCTCTCCTTGCTGGATCAAGGCGTGGGAGACATCATCGGGCTGTACGTGTGTTGAACACGGAGGTGCCGTCCGTTCGGCACTAGGATCATCGGTGATTTGGATCACGACGAGTACGACTCCATCAACACCGTTCACTTGAACGCTTCCACTTAGCGATCTACACGGGTATGTAGATGCACTCTCCTTCCCCTCGTTGCTAGTCTCTCCATAGATAGATCTTGGTGACACGTAGGAAAATTTTGAATTTCTGCTACGTTCCCCAACAACATCATCAATAGTGGGCCACGTGAGGCCAGATGTTCGTAACACGTGTTCCCCAACATGTTTGAATTTCTGCTACGTTGCTAGTCTCTCCTGGGAAGGAATTCCTAGGAGTTCTATCTACACGCACCAGATGTCGCCGACGCCATCATCAACAGTGGGCCACGTGAGGCCAGCGCCAACCCCATCCAGATCAGCGACGACGATGGCTGGACGCTGCAGCCCTGCTCTGGGCTCGGCGGGAGCTCGGGGGCACGTAGCTGTCATCGCTCGTCTCCGGAGACTCTGCGAGTTCAGGAGAGTTGTTGGACCACCAGGAGTCGTCGCTGTCGCTGTCGCTGGAGGAGCTGCAGGCGAGACCTGTGGCGGGCCTAGTGCCCACTGCAGGGTCGTCCTGGTGACCTTCTTCAGGGCAGCACTCCAGGCGGCAGCCTTCCTCGTCGAAGACCTTGAAGAACAGCATAGAGGCACCATTGTACTCGAAGTGGATCGCGAGCCCCCCCCCCCCCCGCACGGCAGACTCGGGCAATCTCGCTCCAGCCTCGGGTCATGAAGATCTTCCCAGAGGCAACAACTCCAATCTCCGCTCCAGTCACTGGGCGTCGCAATCAGCGTGTTGTAGCCAAAGCTCGCGAAGGCCCCTCGACGGCGAAGAATTGCGGGAGGCGTATCCAGGTGCTCGGGGGCATCGCCGCCCACAACACGAACTCACGTGAAGATTCCGCAGTGTGGACCCCTGGGGCAACGGCGTGCGCCTCCGCGGCACGGCCACCATGGCCCTGGCGCGGGCGGCACCGCTCACCGCTCCTCCCTCCGGAATCGTCGGCGTGAGCGTACAAGGGCAACAGTTACCCAGGAGGCGGCCTCTCATACCAAGGCCGCGACACCACCAGCCTCATGACCATCTCACGGCGATGAGACCTCCTCTTCTTCGGCGGGAGCAACTCGGGCTCGTTGAGGGGAGCCTTGCACTTCTCTGTGGCCGAGAACCTCCGGATCGGCACCATGTCTGCACAAGCAAGGAGTGGAGCAAGGAAGGAGAAGAAGCGGGAGAGGCAGAGGAAGGATGGGCGACGCGGGCTCCGCCCCCTCCCATTTATACCAGGAGAAGGCCAACCAGCGCCCCCCATGATCACATGTAATGATGGTTTTCCTTGCATGTCGCAGGGACTTGTCAAGTCGGGCAGTTGCCGAGGCAGCATGGGGAAGCGGAGACGCCCACGACCAATCAGCCGCCATGCGTCGACCAAGGTCGCAGGCTATTGGGGCCTGCGGCGCTCCGCACTTGACCCTTGGCTTCGCCTCGAAGCCAAGCCCGAGTGCGGCTTGGGCCCGAGGGCTACTGTCAGCGTTCTGGAAACGGAGGTCCCCAGACTTGCTTGCCTGCGGCCCACGGCGTGGCTTTGCTAGCAGGCCTATACGACCCGTCTTCATCAACAAGGCATTCAAGACCCTTGCGAGGGCCAAGCCTTGCGAGGCGGACGACGCAAGACCTCCTCAGGAGCGGCCTCGCCAGGCAGGCTCGCGAGGGGCGGAGAGTTCAAGGCCAGGCAAACTCCGCGAGGTTCTCGTGACATGAGCTATGACGATCGGCGCCAGGCGGGCGTCAGCGCGCGCAACGTCCTTGTTTCCTCTTTGTGCTAAGGGGCAAGCACAGGAGCGGAGTACCGAGGCATAAAGCAAAGGTTTCCATGTCGGTGCAATGAGACCAAGAACAACAGGACGACAAGACGAAGGTCACCATGGAGCCCAAGGACGCGTCACCATCAGAGCCTTTTGCAGGCGAAGACCACTTTTGTCAGGATAAGCTGTACTAGCTGTCCCCTTTCAAATTGGCCGTTGTTGGCTCCCTTCCCGCTCAATATTTGGGGAGAGGACAAGGGCCTCTATAAATAGGACTAGCCACCACCATAGAGAGGGATCTCATCTTGGACTGGATCCACCCCACCAAGACCCTCACACACACAAGTTCACCAAGCACGAGAACACCTCAACCTCAGGAGGCTGTTCTTCCCCTTGTATTGTTCATCATCAGCCCCAGAGGTAATCCACCACCACCACACTGGAGTAGGGTATTAGACCACAACGGTGGCCCGTACCAGTACAAATCTTGTGTCCTCCGTGTTGCGAGTTCGTCGAGTTAGTTCGTAAGATCTCAGCTGAGTTAGGACATGGATCGGTAGGGGGGAAATCTTCGTGCGCACCCCAGTGTTCGAACCTTAAGGGTTTTGCTAGAACCCGTGATCCGACAAATCTCTATTGGCAAGTCTCTTTACTCATTCCGTAATACGTCATCCCACAACTAACTCATTAGTCACATTGCTTGCAAGGCTCATAGTGATGTGCATTACCGAGAGGGCCCAGAGATACCTCTCCGATACTCGGAGTGACAAATCCTAATCTTGATCTATGCCAACCCAACAAACACCTTTGGAGACACCTGAGCATCTTTATAATCACCCAGTTACATTGTGACGTTTGATAGCACACAAGGTGTTCCTCCGGTATCCGGGAGTTGCATAATCTCATAGTCAGAAGAATATGTACAAGTCATGAAGAAAGCAATAGCAATAAAACTTAACGATCATTATGCTAAGCTAACGGATGGGTCTTGTCCATCACATCATTCTCTAATGATGTGATCCCGTTCATCAAATGACAACACATGTCTATGGTCAGGAAACTTAACCATCTTTGATTAACGAGCTAGTCAAGTAGAGGCATACTAGGGACACTCTGTTTTGTCTATGTATTCACACATGTAATAAGTTCCCGGTTAATAAAATTCTAGCATGAATAATAAACATTTTTCATGATATAATGAAATATAGACAACAACTTTATTATTGCCTCCAGGGCATATTTCCTTCAGTCTCCCACTTGCACTAGAGTCAATAATCTAGATTACATAGTAATGATTCTAACACCCACGGAGTCTTGGTGCTGATCATGTTTTGCTCGTGGAAGAGGCTTAGTCAATGGGTCTATGACATTATGATCCGTATGTATTTTGCAAATCTCTATGTCTCCCTCCTTGACTTGATCGTGGATGGAACTGAAGCGTCTCTTGATGTGTTTGGTTCTCTTGTGAAATCTGGATTCCTTTGCCAAGGCAATTGCTCCAGTATTGTCACAAAAGATTTTCATTGGACCCGATGCACTAGGTATTACACCTAGATCGGATATGAACTCCTTCATCCAGACTCCTTCATTTGCTGCTTCCGAAGCAGCTATGTACTCCGCTTCACACGTAGATCCTGCCACGATGCTCTGCTTGGAACTGCATCAACTTACAGCTCCACCATTCAATATAAATACGTATCCGGTTTGCGACTTTGAGTCATCTGAATTAGTGTCAAAGTTTGCATCGATGTAACCATTTACGACAAGCTCTTTATCACTTCCATAAACGAGAAACATATCCTTAGTCCTTTCAGGTATTTCAGGATGTTCTTGGCCGCTGTCCAGTGATCCACTCCTGGATTATTTTGGTACCTCCCTGCTAAACTTATAGCAAGGCATGCATCAGGTCTTGTACATAGCATTGCATACATGATAGAACCTATGGCTGAGGCATAGGGAATGACTTTCATTTTCTCTCTATCTTCTGCAGTGGTCGGGCATTGAGTCTGACTCAACTTCACACCTTGTAACACATGCAAGAACCCTTTCTTTGACTGATCCATTTTGAACTTCTTAAAAATTTTATCAAGGTATGTGCTTTGTGAAAGTCCAATTAAGCATCTTGATCTATTTCTATAGATCTTGATGCCCAATATATAAGCAGCTTCACCGAGGTCTTTCATTGAAAAATGCTTATTCAAGTATCCTTTTATGATATCCAGAAATTCTATATTACTTCCAATCAACAATATGTCATCCACATATAATATTAGAAATTCTACAGAGCTCCCACTCACTTTCTGTAGGATCAAAAGTATGTCTAGAGGGGGGTGATTAGACTACTTGACCAAATAAAAACCTAGCCTTTTCCCAATTTTAAGTCTTGGCAGATTTTTAGCAACTTAGCACAAGTTAAGTAATCAACCTACACATGCAAGTATAAGAGTATAGTAGCGGAATGTAAATCATTGCACATGAAGGTAAAGGGAGGGAGTTTAGAGGGAGCAAACACAATGTATGTCGGATTTCGGGTTCCGGCAGACCCTTGAGGTTCGAACACTGGGGTGCGCACGGAGATCTCTCCCCTGCTGGAAACAACGAACAACACAAGGGACACAAGGTTTATACTGGTTTGGGCCATCGTTGTGGTGTAATACCCTACTCCAGTGTGTGGTGTGGTGGATTGCCTCAGGGGATGATGATGAACAGTACAAGGGAAGAACAGCCTCGCGAGAGGTGTCCTTGAGCTGGTGCGATGAACTGCTTTGGTGAGTTCAGTCGCCTCTCTCTCTCTCTCTCTCTCTCTCTGCTGGGGTTCTACCAGATCTCTTGATGTCTCTCTACTCTGTGGTGGCTAGCTCTATTTATAGAGGCCCTGAGCCTCTCCCCAAATAATGAGCAGGAAGGGCGCCAACAATTGGCCATTTTGAAGGGGAACATCTAGTACAAGTTATCCTGACCAAAGGTGGTCTTCGGTTGCCAAAAGCACTAGTGATGACGCCGTCTTGGGCTCCATGAAGACCTCCGTCCTGCCGCTCTGTTGGTCTTGGTCTCGTTGCACCGGAATGGTAACCTTTGCCCGATGCCTTGGCCTGTGCTTGCCCCCTTTGCACCAAAGGGGAAACAAGGACATTGCACAGGCCGGCGCCTGCCTGGTCTTGATCGTCATGGCTTGCGTCACGGGCTCCTCGCGAGGCCCCCCTGCCTTGATCTCTCCGCCTCCTCGCGAGCCTGCCTGATGAGGCTGCCTCTGAGGAAGCTTTCTGTCGTCCGCCCCGCGAGGCTTGGCCCCTCGCGAGGGTTTTGAGCTTGAGCTGATGAAGATGGGCCACGCTGGGCCCCCACTTGAGCCACGCCGCAGGCCGCCGGCAGGCAAGTCTGGGGACCCCCGTTCCCAGAACACCGACAGTAGCCCCCGGGCCCAAGGCGCGCCCGGGCTTGGCCTAGCAGGGAAGCGAAGGGGCAAGTGCGAAGCGCCGCTCTAAGTGCATCTAGTGCCACCCCTAGTTGGTTTTGGAGTATTGACGACAAACCTAGTTGAGGGACTAATGTGTTTGTGAGAATTGCAGGATAACACAGGTAGAAGTCCCTCATTGATTCGGTTTAGCTACCAGAGATGACCCCCAAAAATGTACGAAGACATTGAAGACAATGGTGGTTCATGAAGACATTCATGTCGAAGACAATGACATGTGAAGACTCCCCATGAAGCCTATGGAACTCGAAGACTTAGATCCTTCGTAGTTTTACTTTATTCATGTTGTGTCATAGGAACCACCATACTGTTAAGTGGGGTCCAAGAGAACCAGTCAGGATGACTGAAGTGATGCCTAATTCAAATCCTATGTCTTCGAGTGAAGACAATGAGAGAAAATCTTGTCCAGAGTCAGACAAGTCAGCTTTACTTGCAGCCCAAGTAAAGTTGCCGTGAGAGTTCGAAATCCGACCGTTAGTACACGTGTCAGTTCCTTAGTGACCTAGGGTCATTTCGGACAAATCAGGTCAGGGTTGCCAAGCGGCTATAAATAGTCCACCCCTACAACCATAAACGGTTGGCTGCTCGGATTTCAGTGCATGGCTTTTGTCGTTTGAGAGCAACCCGCCTCGAAGCCTTCGAGAGAAAATCCTTAGTGAGGAGAAAAGCCCTAACCACCCAGAGCCAGAGTAATTGGGCATCACTTAAGTCTTCTTGTCTGAGTGATCTGAAGACTTATTACACTTGAGGACTGTGCATCCTCCAGACGGTTAGGCGTCGCGTTCTGAGCATCCAAGAGGAATTGTGGATTGCCGGTGAACGAAGTCTGTGAAGGTTTGGGAGTCTACCTTGAAGATTTACCAGAGTGATTGGGCGGGGTCTGTGTGACCTTAGCTCAAGGAGAAAACGGTGAGGACTGGGTGTCCTGAGCTGCGTGTTCAGGACTGGGTGTCCGGGACTGTGTGTCCTTTGGTTTAAATACCTAGCCGCTCCAACCAGACGTACAGTTGTCACAGCAACTGGAACTGGTCCAACATATCATTGTCTTCAACATGTCACTGGTTTCATCTTCACCTCCCTTTACTTACCAGTACACATTGTTAAGCTATTGCATGCTTGCTTTATCTTCTGTCTTCACAACCTAACTGTATGATCTGTTTGGCTTCATAACTTCTTCCAACCTGATCCTCATTACACTGAAGCTATTTGTCTCTGTGCTTTCACTGTATTGTATATTTGACTATGGCTTGCGTTGTGTAATCTACCTTCCGCTGCATAGTGATAGGCTTGTTCACTCTGTTTGCCTTCATAACTTCCACGTTTTGAAGACTTTCATAAAAATCGCCTATTCACCCCCCTCTAGTCGATATAACGCACTTTCAATTGGTATCAGAGCAAGGTGCTCCCTTGTTCTATGTGATTCGGTTTAACCACCTGGAGTTTTAGCTATGTCGACTGCAGGGATAATTAAAGTCTCCGCCGCGTGCCCCGTCTTCGATGGAACTGAATATCCCTACTGGAAGAATAAGATGCGCATGCATCTTGAAGCCATTGACGTCGACCTATGGTATGTCGTCGAAAACGGCGTTCCCAAGGCTGGAGAAGGTGTCACTGCGGCTGATGTCAAGAAGTTCACTCAACTGGACTCCACTGCCAAGAATATTATCTGTGGTCATCTGACCAAGGGACAGTACGGCCGTGTGAGTGCCTTGAAGACATCCAAGCTGGTCTGGGACTGGCTCTCCAAGGTCAATGAAGGCATCTCAACCCAGAGAGATCAGAGAATCAGTGTTCTTCGCAATCTCTTCAACCGCTTCAAGCGAAATGACAATGAGAATGTCCAGCACACATTTGACCGGCTCACTGACATCACAAATGAGCTTCAAGCCCTCGGCGCCACTGAGATCACCAAACATGAAATCGTCAAGACGCTGCTAAGATCACTTGACAGTTCATTTGACATCCTAGCCCTGATGATTCAAGAACGTCCAGACTTCAAGACACTCGATCCGTCTGACATACTTGAGAGGCTCAACACACATGAGTTTCAGCTTTCTGAGAAAAGAGATATCTACGGTCCAAACTATGGGTGAACTCGTGCCTTGAAGGCAAAAGCTGTGTCATCATCTGAAGAAGAATCTGATAGCAGTTCTGATGATCCTGAAGACATTGGAAGGGAACTTGCAATGCTAGTGAAGAAGTTCCAGAAATTCACCAAGAAGAAAGGCTTCAGAAAGTCTTCACGATCAAGCTCAAGGAATGATGAAGCTTCTGCGCATGACTACAAGAGGAAAACTTGTCACAAGTGCAAGAAAACTGGACACTTCATCTCTGAATGCCCACAGTGGGACAATGAGAACAGAAAGAAGAAGAAGAGCAAGGAATATGACTTTGACGATAAGAAGACGAAGAAATACTCAAAGTCTTCGTCCAAGTCTTCCTCAAAGTCTTCATCACACAAGAAGAGTTCATCTGGCAAGGCTCGTGCGTTTGTTGGCAAGGAAATGGATTCAAAGGAAGAGTCCGCTTCTGAGGAGGCAGAGGTGGAGTCTGAGGAGGAGTCTGATTCAGGCATTGCGAGTTTGGCTACAGCCTATGTCGCCAAGTCCATCTTCAACACTGAAGACAATGACTCCATCACCATCACCGATGCAAATGACAAGGACGACTCTACTCCCACCTACTGCTTCATGGCACGTGGTGCCAAGGTAAACACACGCACTACTCACTATCGAACATCTAGTGACGATGACTCTGATTGTGATTCAAAACCCAGTTACAAAACACTTGCTAAAATTGCAACTGAACAACAAAAGGCCATGGAACATATTCAAAAACTGTTAGACAGAAGCGATGATCTGTTGGGTGCTGAAATGACTCGTTCTGAATCCTTAATTGAAGACATAAAAAATCTTCATGTTAAGTATCAGGAACTCGAAGATCGTCTTGAGACTCTCTCAACTACTCATGAAAAGCTTTCCTATGATTATCTTCAAAAGAAGCAAGATCTTGAGAAGTTGAGAGCGGATCATGAAGATCTTCAAAAGGAAAACAAGTCACTTCGAGCCGAACAGATCAGTTCTGCTCAGGAAGGATTTGAACCACCATGCCTTAAATGCATTGAGCGTGATAATGCTATTTCTGTTGCTGAATGTTCCACTGCTACTGCTGTTGCAATATCTTCAACTGTTGAAGTGGTAACTAACCCCTCTGCTGAGGATACCACTGCTATTGCTGATGAAAATGCTAGGTTGAAGACATTGCTTGAAACAGGGATGTACAAAAGTCTCAAAGGACATCAGACACTATGTGATGTCCTCAAGAAGCGGATTCTGAACCGAAACCCTAGGAAAGAGGGTGTTGGGTTCGTGAGGAAAATTAATGCAGATGGCTCTTACTGGAAACCTGAGCAGTACCCCAAAACCAGATGGGTTGCTGCAAAGGAATCCTCATCAGATCCATCCAATCTATCTGGCTTCACTTGTGCTAATCCAATTATCATTGATGAATCCTTTGATGCAAACTATAAACTGTTTAGGAATCAGAATGGTGGAGTATTTGCCAAGTACATTGGTACTAACTGCAGGAATGGACCGCCTATGAAGAAGATCTGGGTTCCAAAAACGTGTCTTGAGAATCTTCCTGTGAATGTCCTCATGACACCTCACATGAAGAAGACAAACCTCAGACCAAAGGCTTCATATGGTCCAAAGGCTTCATACAGGCAGAGGGCTCATCTGAGTCGCACTAACACAAATGTTTTGCAGGGAAACCATGCTCAGGCTTATGAGAGCGGTTCTTCAAACCGTCATTCTCATATGACCAAAAATTATTCTGCCTATTCTTATGAGTACTATTGCCCACCTGCTAGACTGTTTGCTAGGGCTCCAAAGCCAAAATTCTCAGATGCTGCACTTAGACTTATTGCTTCTAAGCCACCCTTGAAGATGTGGGTGGTTAAGAAAGCTTAACTCTCTTTTGCAGGGAAAGGTCTCCAGCACAAAACCAAAATCTTCTGATGCTATTGCTGGGGACCTTAAAAAACTTGTGGGGCGCAAGATCAAATGCCCGGATGGCATCACTATGTATTTCATACCTGAATCGCATGCTACTCTCCCTGCTTGTCCTAACCTGGATCTCAGTTTTCATAATCCACTGGTTCGTCAAATGTTTTTTCTTCACAACACTCTTCGTGAAGCCTATCCCCCTAACTGCACTGTAGGGTACGACACCAGTGACTTCAGATTCTTCAGAATGGATTATTGACAGCGGGTGTACAAATCACATGACTGGCAAAAGAAGTCTCTTTATGGACTCAACCCTACGTCCATCTGACAAGAGCCACATCACATTCGCTGACACTGGTAAAAGTAAGGTGCTGGGTCTAGGTAGAGTTGCAATCTCAAAGGATCAACACATGGATAAAGTCATGCTTGTTGAATCCCTTGGCTTCAACTTAATGTCTGTCTCAATGCTTTGCGATTTAAACATGATTGTAATCTTTGGAAAATATCGTTGTCTGGTACTAATGGAATCTGACAAGTCTCTAGTGTTTGAAGGGTATCGAAAAGATGATCTATACGTGGTAGATTTCTCAGCAGGGCCACAGCTTGCAGTTTGTCTTCTCGCAAAGGCTTCAGAATGCTGGCTTTGGCATCGAAGACTTGGGCATGCTGGCATGAGGAACCTCCACACCCTTGCGAAGAAGAAGCATGTCATAGGCATCGAGGGCGTCAAGTTCAAGAAAGATCACTTATGCGGTGCCTGTGAAGCTGGGAAGATGACAAGGGCAAAACATCCTTCGAAGACAATCATGACCACTACTCAACCCTTCGAACTGCTTCACATGGATCTCTTCGGTCCTACCCACTACTCAACTTTCTCCACTACTGCTTGCCTCTATGGCTTTGTCATTGTTGATGATTACTCTAGATATACTTGGGTGCACATAATCCTTTACAAGACTGAAGTGCAGGATGTCTTCAGACGCTTCGCAAATCGGGCAATGAACAATTATGGCGCCAAGATAAAGCACATCAGAAGTGACAATGGCACAGAATTCAAGAACACCGGCCTTGACACATATCTTGATACATTGGGCATCACTCATGAATTCTTAGCTCCATACACGCCACAACAGAATGGCATCGTCGAACGCAAGAACAGAACACTCATTGAGATGGCCAGAACAATGTTAGATGAGTACAAGACACCAAGAAAATTCTGGACTGAAGCCATTGACACTGCATGCCATACTATCAACCGTGTATATCTTCACAAGCTGCTGAACAAGACATCTTATGAACTTCTGACTGGCAAGAAGCCAAATGTAAGTTACTTCAGAGTATTTGGATCAAGATGCTGGATCAAGGACCCTCACCACACCTCAAAATTTGCTCCAAAAGCACATGAGGGCTTCATGCTTGGATATGGAAAGGATTCGCACTCCTACAGAGTCTTCAATCTCTTTCACTACAAAGTGGTTGAAACAGTGGATGTGCGGTTTGATGAGACCAATGGGTCACAAAGAGAGCACCTACCAGATGTGCTAGATGAAGTTCCAGCTAGTGAATCAATCAAGCTAATGGGAACTGGAGAGATTATACCTACTGAAGCCCGTCCTGAAGAAGAACTTATCATCTCCGCACCTGATCCACATGAAGACAATGCTCAGCCTGAAGACATTCCTCCCCATGACAACGTAGATCAGCAAGAGCAAAGTCTTTGACCCCTACATCCTCGTGTTGCCAATGAAGTGCAGATTGACAGGATAATTGATAGCATCAATGCACCTGGTCCACTGACTCGTTCAAGGGCAACTCAACTGACAAACTTCTACGGACACTTCGCATTCGTTTCAATCACTGAACCCAAGAAAATTGATGAAGCCTTTATGGAACCTGAATGGATTCAAGCTATGCAAGAAGAGCTTCAACAATTTGAGCTGAACAATGTATGGGAGTTGGTTAAGCGTCCTGATCCACGGAAGCATAACATAATAGGCACCAAATGGATATACCGCAACAAGCAAGATGAGCATGGCCAAGTCGTCAGAAACAAGGCTCGTCTCGTTGCTCAAGGATATACTCAAGTGGAAGGCATTGACTTCGATGAAACATTTGCTCCTGTTGCCAGACTTGAAGCCATCCGTATACTGCTGGCCTATGCAAATCATCACAACATAATCCTGTATCAAATGGATGTAAAAAGTGCCTTCCTCAATGGCAAAATTGGAGAAGAAGTGTATGTTGCACAACTACCTGGGTTTGAAGATCCAAAACATCCTGACATGGTGTACAAGCTCAAAAAGGCACTATATGGCCTCAAACAAGCCCCTCGGGCCTGGTATGATACGCTCAAATACTTCCTGAAGAGCAAAGGCTTCGTACCTGGTTCCCTGGATCCCACTCTCTTCACAAAGACATATGATGGTGAACTGTTTGTGTGCCAAATATACGTGGATGACATTATCTTCGGCTGCACCAATCAGAAGTACAGTAAGGAGTTCGGATATATGATGCAAGAGCAATATCAGATGTCTATGATGGGGGAGCTGAAATTCTTCCTCGGTCTTCAGATACGGCAACAACGCAATGGCATCTTCATATCTCAAGAGAAATATCTCAAAGACTGCCTGAAGAAGTTCGGTATGCAAGATTGCAAAGGCTTCACAACACCAATGCCAGCCAAACATCATCTGGGTCCTGACGACAATGGTAAAGAGTTCGATCAAAAGGTATACCGCTCCATGATTGGTTCTTTGCTTTATTTATGTGCATCTAGGCCAGATATTATGCTTAGTGTTTGCATGTGTGCTCGGTTTCAAGCGGCACCAAAGGAGTCGCATCACTTAGCAGTGAAGCGAATTCTTCGATATTTGGCTCACACACCAACTCTAGGGTTATGGTATCCAAAGGGCTCAGAGTTTGATCTGGTTGGATTTTCGGATGCTGATTACGCTGGTGACAAGGTTGATCGGAAGTCCACATCAGGCACATGTCACTTTCTGGGCCAATCACTTGTCTGTTGGTCTTCAAAGAAGCAGAACTGTGTATCTCTCTCCACTGCTGAATCTGAATACATTGCTGCTGGATCCTGCTGCGCTCAGCTTCTATGGATGAAGCAAACCCTCAAGGATTATGGCATTCATCTGAAGCAAGTGCCACTTTACTGCGACAACGAAAGCGCCATCAAGATCGCCAACAACCCAGTTCAGCACTCGAAGACAAAGCACATTGAAATTCGTCATCATTTTCTTAGAGATCATGTTGCAAAGGAAGACATTGATATCATACACGTCAACACTGAAGAGCAATTGGCAGATATCTTCACCAAGCCCTTGGATGAGAAGAGATTTTGCAAGTTACGGTGTGAGCTAAATATCTTGGAATCCTCAAATGTCCTGTGATCAGGCACACATCCTAACACTTATGCATGATGATGACTTAGATGTGCAACACACAAAGTAACGTATATCTTCAATCAATGAAGACATACATTCTAAGTGTGAATACATTAACGTGGAATTTGACCACGGAGCGCCACGATAATTGTGTGCCGTGTCTGGGTCCAATACTTCCTATACGGTGGGTAGCGCCACCACCAAAATTTTTCTGCTTGAAGTGTTTCACTCATGGCATTACATTTGTTATGTCTTCACATTTGGTTTGGCTTCAATCTCAACATGTCTTCATGATTATCTTCACTATGTTGAGTATATATATGTACTGGTGTTCTGTCCTCTACAGCATTCACTTATAGCTATGTCTTCTTGTTTGAATCTTTTGAACTAAGTGAATGTGATCGGACCCTAACCTCTCCATGCTTCCTACCTCAAACTCTATCTCTCCAAGTCATATGCACTCTATTGAAACTGTCGAATGTCTTCACTGCATCCTTGTCAGAAGAAGACACAGAGACAAACTTTAAAACAACTTTCAATGTTTTTCCATCAACTAGAATTCCGGAGAAGTAGGAACGACTCCCGATAAACCAGGCGTGCGTGGGGTGAAACTGCCCCCACAATTCCGCATGCTGGCCACGTACTGATCAGATGCGAATCGCCAGGGGCACCTGAGTAATAGCGCAGTGCCGCCCATATCTCTATAAATACATGTTTCACTGCAGTCATTATCTCTTCTTCCATCCTCGCACAAACCCTAGCGCCACCGCTAACTCTCAACGACGCCGGCGACGAAGTGCTTCACTGCCACGACCTCTTCGACGCCGTTCTCACGCCGACAGCGGACATCAGTCTCTCCGCCGTCGCCCTAGGTGTCTTCTGTCGCCAAGTTAGGGCATGGAGGATCGAACTGCTCGGCCTCACCTCTCATCTCGTCTAGCAGTTCCAAGTCTGGTAAATAACAAGCCTTTTTACAGCCTCTTTTGATCCTATTGCTCCATCACTTTCTGCCAAAAGAAGTTTCCATTCACTCAAGTTTCATTCCTCTCATCTGAATCTCATAACTTGCCTAGCATATTCACTTGTTCTTCATGAAGTAGTTAGATTCCTCACTTGTACTGATCTATGGGTTCGTACAAATCTGGAACCAACTTCTTTTCTATAAAGTGAATGTCTTCGCATAATGAGGTCAATGTCTTCTAAACTGATTTAGCTTCAAAATCTTCTGAGAATGCATATGACCTCTTCCCCTTCCCTCGCACCTTAATGCTGTCACAGGTACATGTCCGTGGGAGAATCTTTTGGTTCTCATAGTCTGCATTCATTTGCAGAGTTCCTACAGCGTCACATTAATTCACCCGAAGCAAGTTCCTGTTGGTCAAGCAAAAGGAAGCCTTTGAAGCCTTTGAATCTCTTGAAGCCTTCCAAGTTAAGCTTCATGGCAACCGAGAAACAATCAAGGAAGGGAGGCAGACAGAGACGGGGTGACACATCTAAAGATCTGCCTGAAGATTTGGCAGAAATGTACCAAACAGATCCTGAAGAAAGCTATGGTCAGCGCAAGACACGAATCCAATGGATTTGAAGATATTGGGAAGAGCAGTGGTTCCATTACCGCTTCGTCACCAAGGAATATGCAGAGAAGTACGCCCTCAAGAGGCCATGGGGAGATGCCTTGTAAAAAATCTCGTACCCCAAACTAGAGACGAAGCCATTGCTCAAGGCTTCTTTCCATGCATGGTCAGGGGACAACAGCCAGCTGACGCACATCTGTCATCCCTTCTCTGGTGTCGCGATGACACTCTGTTCAAGCGCAACTTCCAATTTGCCCAGAACTCTGCGAAGCAAAACAAGAAGGAGTTTGGGTTGGACTTCAACCCTGGTCCCTCCAAACCAAGGGCAGATGGCACACGCGACGCAAATCCCAATGTCATCGGGCCATTTGCCAATCTCGTAGGCCTCATCACTCACATTATAGTCCAAGGGACTGCCGTGAACGACCCTCCAGCAGACACTGAGTCTGATGATGCTCCTGCTGCCCTGGAGCCGAAGCAGATGAAGAAGAAGCCAAAAGCTTCCAAGCCAGCCGCTTCTCCCAAGATCTCCAGAGCGAAGCCATTGGCCACTGCACCTCCTGAAGCCAGTGTGCAGTCTGAAGACTTATCACGAGTCTCCAAGCCTCAAGAAGCAAAGAAGCCACAGCCACACACCAGCCAAGAGCTCACTGCCACTGCCGTTCTTCGCTGCGAGGCCATTGATCTATCTAGTGACGATGATCTTGCCGATGACGCTCTTGAGCAGCTGATCAAGAGCAAGGAGGAGGCTGAAATCTTCAACAATCTGCCTCTGTTCGATGCAGCAATCATCCACAACTTCATTGATGAGTGGTTTGACACACCCAACATAAGCTTCGATGATCTGCAGCTGCCCATTGGCCTCAGCGTAGCCTTTCAAGGAGCTATTGCTTCAGAACTCGCAATTGCCCAGCGCATAGTGGAACTGAAGCAGAAAATAGATTTTGAAAAGGCTCAGTTCAAGCAGAACATGGCCACGCTCAGCGTCCAAGAAGTCAAAGACTTCAAAGTCATGCTGCACGAGGTGAAGGAAAATTTTATGCAGAAACGTGCAGAGGCTCAGGGTTCACGCGAGCGCATGAAGAATTTGGCTGATCTCTGTGTGCAGGCCTACAATGAGGCCGAGAAGCGAAAGGCACTTGGGCGTCCCGGCATCGACCCCAGGATGGCCGCCAAGAAAAAGAAGAAGCCCACTGTGGCTGAAGAAGAGGCCCCACAACAAGAAGCTGTTCCGATTGTCTTCCCCACCGCCAAGCCTAGCTCGAAGCCAAAGCAGCGCTCAACCGCTTCAGAGCTTAAGAAGACAAGGATAGCCGAAGCTAAAGCAAGGAAGAGGAAACACCCTGAAGCTTCTCCTTCAGACCCCACCATCAAGAAGCGCAAGACCAAGAAGTCTCGGGTTGCTCCCACAGAGCCCTTGATAGTCAAACCCCTTTCCGTTCGCTTTCCTCATGAAGATCGTCAGATGACCGTGCATGAGCCTGCTCTCACAGAGGCTCCGCATGCTGAAGACATTCCAGCAGCTGACCCCAACGCTGCTGAAGACATTGGTCTCCAAGACAATGTGCAAGGTGACGCAGTCCTTCCTCAGCTCGAAACGAGCGAAATGATCAGCATTGGTCGTCCCTTGACGCCAATCACCCAAGATGCATCATGGGCTGATCGCCTGCAGGAGGAAGAGGATGAGCCCCAGCCCACTGCAACTCCACCGGCGTCGCCTGCATTCTGTAGGCTTCACAAAGGGCCAAGGGCTCAGACTGCTGACGACATTCCGGCTGCATCAGCCGAAGAACATGCAGAAGAGCATAAAGAACCTCAAGCTCCATCTTCCCCACACCAGCAAGAAGAAGTTCTCAAGGAGGCTGACACCACTGCGGCTGCCACACATAATACTGAAGCATTTGTGGAGCCCGACCAACCAACAGATTCAAGAGATACTGAAGCTACTGCCTCTGACCCTTCTGTGCCTGTGTCTGCTGCCGGACCACAGTTCAACTATCATGTTGCGCATAGGCCCCAGGTACAGAAGCCAATCCCACGACTGCCAAGGTTCCCAGGTCCAGCCACTGCTCCTGGCTACTTCAATGTCAATAGCTTCAGGGCAGATAACACCTTCTTCAACCGCTCCAAGAACCCCTACTCAAGGGAAAAGATTGTGTCAGATAGGTTCTGGAGCTACCCACAGCGCAGCTACTACTCCTGCGTCCTCTACAACCAGAGCCGTATCTTTCCACATCAGCGCCTTGAAGTTGAAGCTTTTGCTGGTCTACCTGGTCTGGAAGAAGCCCTGGACTGCTTCAAGCAAGTTGGCCTGCTGCCGTTTGTCACGGATGAAGAGCACTGGAACGAAGAGCTTCTGCTTCAGTTCTATGCCACATTGCACATCAAGGGCTACAACAGAGATCCGAAGACTTGGGTCCTGGAGTGGATGACTGGCAACGTCCATCATGAAGCCAATGCATTTGATATCATTGAGCTCACCGGCCTACCCACTCCAGGCGAACTCTTCGAAGAAGGCTGCCAACTCCATGCTGAAGCAGTTGAGAGCATATTTCAGCGACCTGAGCCAAATATGAGTCAGATGCTCTAAATGATGAAGCCATTGCCTTCTGACGCACCTTACTCGATGGAGTTCTTCGTTGAAGACTTAGAGTACCTGCCTAGAACTATCTATCACATCATCAGGCGGACTCTATGGCCCATTAAGGGGCACTCTCGATATGCCAAGGTTGAAGGTGCCATGAAGACTCTCATCTTCTGCATCCTGCACGGCAAATGCTTCAATGCCCAGGATCTCTTCATACGTCAACTTGCTGCGTCTGGCTCAGATCTCTTTGGTCTGAAGATTTATGTTCCATGGGTTATGAGGCTAATCAAGCTCCACTCTGCAATATCATATCAACCCTCAGCCCGCAACCACAGAATCTTCTTACCTGATGTGGACACCTCTGCTGAAGCTATTTATCCTGAGCCTGCCAAACAGCCACTAAGTCTTCAGAATGCAGAACACCAAAGCTTCACTCAACATGATGAAGGTGTTGAAGCCATTTCCAGAGTCTATCCAATGGCTGGCACCACACGTGCCCCTGCATCCACTGAAGCCACTGACAGCGAAGCTGCACAGAGACCCAAGAAACACGCTCGTACACTCACTGATCGTGAACTCCTTGTGGCTCTGCACCAAAAGCAAGATAGGCATCACGACTGGCTCAAGAGGCAGATGCGCAGTATCATGCAAGACGTCAATCGCATCAGGAATCTGGCCACCAAGAACGCCTTCGTCGCGCATGAAACCTGTCGCCGCACTTGGAAAGGCCTCACAATGATGTGCACTGAAGCCGAACTGCAAGAGGACGGCTTCAAAGAGAGATTCAAGTTTGACTCCACACCCCCCAGACGAGCTGTGTTGCGTGGGACTCCGTCTCTTGAAGAATCCGAGTTCTCTTCCTCTGCTGCCACCGTGACGGGAAAAATCATTGAGGAAGAAGACGACGCTACATCACCACCAATGTCTTCAGCGCGCGTCGTCACTGCACCAAGCTCGCCAGCACCACCAAACGCCTCCACCGACCCTGCTGCGCCTGGGAACGCTTAGAAAACTCTATGTCTTCAAACCTTTTTGGTCATCACTGACAAAAGGGGGAGAAGCATATGATGTTTATAGTCTTCAAGCGGGTCAATAAAAAGGGCGGGTGCTTTATTATATTTTGCTTCGTGCTTACAACTCTCGTTTTGCTACATTTGGTTCTTTGAGTTGTAACACTTAAACTTGATGGTCGTCTGCTACTATGTTTGCCACTGTGTTTTTGCGAAGATAAATTCCGCATGTACGACGATAATTTCCGCACTCTTATCATTTCGCAGACGTCCATTTTTCATTATGCATATCATTATCTTCATATATCTTTACGTGCATGATGGATTGTCATCATAAGTTGAAGTGGATTCCCACAAATACAACCTGCTATGTGCATTTGCGTTCCAGAAGCAAATCACTTATATGCACATCTTCAGGGGGAGCCCTTGCAGCTTATGAAGACAATTCCTTTACAATTTCACAAATTATATTCCCCGCTGAAAACTTCAACTAGTTTGTCATCAATCACCAAAAAGGGGGAGATTGTAAGTGCATCTAGTGCCACCCCTAGTTGGTTTTGGAGTATTGACGACAAACCTAGTTGAGGGACTAATGTGTTTGTGAGAATTGCAGGATAACACAGGTAGAAGTCCCTCATTGATTCGGTTTAGCTACCAGAGATGACCCCCAAAAATGTACGAAGACATTGAAGACAATGGTGGTTCATGAAGACATTCATGTCGAAGACAATGACATGTGAAGACTCCCCATGAAGCCTATGGAACTCGAAGACTTAGATCCTTCGTAGTTTTACTTTATTCATGTTGTGTCATAGGAACCACCGTACTGTTAAGTGGGGTCCAAGAGAACCAGTCAGGATGACTGAAGTGATGCCTAATTCAAATCCTATGTCTTCGAGTGAAGACAATGAGAGAAAATCTTGTCTAGAGTCAGACAAGTCAGCTTTACTTGCAGCCCAAGTAAAGTTGCCGTGAGAGTTCGAAATCCGACCGTTAGTACACGTGTCAGTTCCTTAGTGACCCAGGGTCATTTCAGACAAATCAGGTCAGGGTTGCCAAGCGGCTATAAATAGTCCACCCCTACAACCATAAACGGTTGGCTGCTCAGATTTCAGTGCACGGCTTTTGTCGTTTGAGAGCAACCCACCTCGAAGCCTTTGAGAGAAAATCCTTAGTGAGGAGAAAAGCCCTAACCACCCAGAGCCAGAGTAATTGGGCATCACTTAAGTCTTCTTGTTTGAGTGATCTGAAGACTTATTACACTTGAGGACTGTGCATCCTCCAGACGGTTAGGCGTCGCGTTCTGAGCATCCAAGAGGAATTGTGGATTGCCAGTGAACGAAGTCTGTGAAGGTTTGGGAGTCTACCTTGAAGACTTACCAGAGTGATTGGGCGGGGTCTGTGTGACCTTAGCTCAAGGAGAAAACGGTGAGGACTGGGTGTCCTGAGCTGCGTGTTCAGGACTGGGTGTCCGGGACTGTGTGTCCTTTGGTTTAAATACCTAGCCGCTCCAACCAGACGTACAGTTGTCACAGCAACTGGAACTGGTCCAACATATCATTGTCTTCAACGTGTCACTGGTTTCATCTTCACCTCCCTTTACTTACCAGTACACATTGTGAAGCTATTGCATGCTTGCTTTATCTTCTGTCTTCACAACCTGACTGTATGATCTGTTTGGCTTCATAACTTCTTCCAACCTGATCCTCATTACACTGAAGCTATTTGTCTCTGTGCTTTCACTGTATTGTATATTTGACTATGGCTTGCGTTGTGTAATCTAACTTCCGCTGCATAGTGATAGGCTTGTTCACTCTGTTTGTCTTCATAACTTCCACGTTTTGAAGACTTTCATAAAAATCGCCTATTCACCCCCCCTCTAGTCGATATAACGCACTTTCAGCCGCGGGCCCAAAAAGCCTGCGGCCTCGGGTGTTGCGTGGCGATTGATTGGACGTGGGCGTCTGCGCTTCCCCACGACGCCTTGTTGCGTGCCCGGCTAAGCGGACCCGCAGTTGCACATAGTTATTCCTCCTTTCCGTTGCTCGCTCGCCTCCTACCTTTCCTTCCTCCAATATCGCGTTGCTCCTCTCCAATGCTACTCTCGCCGGATGTGGGACTTTGCGGGGCATAGAGACCGCATGCGGCTTCAGGAGGAGGACTTGGCGCCTGAAGTGCTGCGGACGGTGCTCAGGGTCTTGACCGGCGATCCTTCCCCAGGCAGCCTTCAAAGCAATGGTGTCCTCTTGTATCTTTGGTCCGGCAGGGCCGATTTTGTGAGGCAGATGCCCAGCTTCGATGAGTGGGGACTGCGTCCGGCTGGCTTCACGGGGCCCCGCGAGAACCCAACCGCCGTGGTTGCTTCCCCTGCCGCCCACAGCGGCCCTTCCTCGGGCGACAGGGTGGGGAGACGAGAACCGGCGGGAGCTAAGGCGACCGATGTCGAGGTGCCGACGCCGTGAGAAGCCTCGAAGGCGGCGTCTCCCGAGGCCCGCCCTGGAGCGGCGGCAGGTGCGGAGTCGCGGCCTATGGTTCCTGAGGCCGGGGCTCCCGAGGCCCCAGCCGTTCCTCGCGAGGCGACGCCTGACGGCGCCGCCCAGGCTGACTCCTCCAGCGCTGATCATCTTGACGCTTCTTCCGCACCAGAGGACGACCCCTGCGCCGAGCGCTTAGGTCGGTTTTGCGTAGACTTCGAGGCCCTCCGCAAGAGGAAGGAGGCCTTGGGTGGCAACGACCGCCCTTGCCGCTTGTTGAAGCGCAGGAAGTACTTTGCCATGGACGAGTAAGTCTTCTAGAAGCCCTTTCCGGCAGTATGATTGCCGAACACATTACGGGAAGGAACAACCAAGGAGGCAAGAAGCTAAGACGTACAAGGGAACCCCTAGGTGGTCTCTAATAGCAAATGATATACCTGCTTTTTACTACCCATACACAGCTTGCCCTTGGACAGGACATGTCAAATAGTCCTATTTTTTGCTTATTGCATTACTTGTACCAGTACGTTTCGACGTATTATTTAAATAACAATGCATAGCATCAAGTCTATTATTGCATTATCCATCCCTTTTTTCTTATATGTTCATTTACGACAACTTGCACCCGTACATTCTGGTACGGTCAGTATGCCAGGGGCTTTCGTTTACCCCATAATACGGCGTGAGAAGTCGGAACACTTTCGACAGTGCGACACCCCAAACTTATAGCATTATATGCATCAGCTCCGAATCATGTCTTGGGTCAATAGTTGGGTTTCCCCGGCTCCCATGTTTTGGTACCTTACGTTCCGCTATATTGGCTAAGGTAGCACTAGGAGAATTACTGCGATTGTGTCCCGGTTCTTCCAGACGAGCACCTCAATAGAGAAAGCCGAAAACTGACTGTCATGATAAGGCGAGAGCTGGTCGCTGTTCGAGAGGTCTCAAGTCCTTAAAGACTTTTTCCCCTTCGGGCGAGGAGCCGGCCTTGCCCGACTTAGGCGTATATAGCGCCCCAAATTCGGCCTTCCAAATACTAGGGGCTTCGCCAAAATTTAAAATTGTAGACTTCTATGGCTAAGCGAGAGTGATAAAGCCGTATAGTCCGATTGCCTGGTTCGTTGTGCTGAACACCTCCCTTGAAGGACCCAAAATTGGGATAAAGAGTGTCCAGGTTTATCCCAAACACCCCAGTACTAGCTACATGGGGGCAGAAGCCGACGACTGGCCAACTCTCAGATTTTATAAATGGCCACACAGAAGGTAATATTTTAAATTCAAAAAGCATTGCATAGCGCAAATGAACTCGTTTCACATTACAGGATCACATGAGCATGTTCATTCAAAAATTACATCTTTAGCACATTCATCCGCCACAAGGCGGGAACCCTTTAGGACACTATCATAATACATTTTGGGGCAGCGATGCTCCTTGCCCTCCGGCGGCCCCTCCTTCACCAGCTTTACGGCGTCCAGCTTCGCCCAGTGCACCTTCGCCCAGGAAAAAGCCCTGCGCGGACCCTCAATGCAGACAGACCACTTTATGACTTCAAGCCGTGGGCAGGCATTCACAAGCCGCCTCAGCAGACCGAAGTAGCTGCTAGGCAGGGGATCGCCGGGCCACATCCGGACTATAAGACCCTTCATGGCCTGTTCAGCCGCCTTGTGAAGCTAGACCAGTTGCTTCAGCTGGTCGCTCAAGGGCATTGGGTGTTTGGTCCTAGTATACTGAGACCAGAACAACTTTTCCGTCGAGATCCCCTCCTCAGCTCGGTAAAACTCTACGGCATCCAGCACACTGCGGGGAAGATCTGCGAACGCTCCTGGAGAGCTCCGAACTCGGGTAAGTAAAAGGAAAGTTTCCTTCACATGCTTGCTTTGCATAATGAATGCCTTACCCACTGCTATCTTCTTCACCACATCAATCTCCTGGAGGGCCTTGTGGGCTTCAGCCTTGGCGCTCTGTGCGCTTTTGAGCGCCTTTGCAAGCTCGGGCTCTCACGTCGTAAAGTCAAGCTCCAAGGACTCGTGTTTTTTGGCGAGAGCTTCGAGCTCTTGCTGCACCTCGCCTACCCGGGCTTCTTGTTTTTCCCGTTCAATGCGCTCCTTGGCCGCTTTGTCTTCGGCCTCGGACAACGCCTTCTTCAGGGTCACCACCTCGATTGTGGCCCCTGGCAAATTCATGATGATCCTATTATTTTACAACCAAATTTCTTTTTAATATATAGACAAGGTATTGCTTACCTTTGCTCTCCTCGATCTGCCTCTTGGTAAGGCCAAGCTCATCCTCGGACCTCTCAAGGTCCTGCTTCAGTGCAGCGACCTCTGCAGTACGTGCGGCAGCGGCCAGCAGTGAAGCCTGCATATGCACATAGACATATTCTAATTAGACTCCTGAGTCATTATTTGATCCTCTATTTGGCCTTTCTTCGCGAATGCCAAACAACACATCAGGGGCTACTATCTATGCGGTAATAATTTTCCTATATTTTGATTGCTTACGTGAAAGCCTGTTAGGAGGCTGGCACAAGCTTCGGTCAGTCCGTTTTTGGCGGACTGAACTTTCTCGATCATCGCACTCATGATAGTGCAGTGCTCTTCGTCGATGGAAGCGCCGCGAAGCGCTTCCAGCAAGTTGTCCGGTGCCTCTGGATGGACAGAGGCCACCGGCACAGGCGGCTTGCCCCCCTTAACGGGAGGTTTCCTACGGAGTCCGGAACCACCGAAGGTTCCGGCACAG
Source organism: Triticum monococcum (assembly GCA_034509565.1). Taxonomy (NCBI): domain Eukaryota; kingdom Viridiplantae; phylum Streptophyta; class Magnoliopsida; order Poales; family Poaceae; genus Triticum; species Triticum monococcum. The sequence continues at coordinate 353,292,799 of CM067845.1, read as the reverse complement.
TGTTCGGCTGGGGGCCGAACTTGGAGCCCGTGGGAGTCTTGCTCCCTTTGCGCCTAGGGTCCGGAAGGTCGCCCTGAGGCGCCCCCAGGACTACCTCCCCTCGGCTCGGTGCCTTTTGAGACAACACCTCGGTGTTGTCTGTAGGGCAAGGGGTGGAGGCGGTCGGAAGTGAATTGCTATTCATATCTAACGAGTCCAAAGAACCGTCCGACAAAGATACGTCGATACGGGCTCGAGACGGACTGGATAATCATATTCGGCGTAAGGAGAAGCAGTGCAATAAAACATACCATGAATTACTATGGTATCCGGATACTTACGACTTCGCCAGGGGCTTGTCCCTGGGTAACCACTCGTCGTCGCTGTGGGCGGCCGTCGTGGAGCAGTCCGGAAGGAGGGTTCTTCCCTTCTTGGACCCTTCAGCCTCCCGGTTGGGGCGGCCTTCCTTTTCTTGTCTCCCCCGGCTGGGGGGGGGGAGAACTTTCCTCTTCCTCCTCCTCGTTTTCATGGGAGGAGGGTGCGTCAAAGTTATCGGATGATGAGTCCGATATAACCTTGCGCCGGAGACCCTTTCGGGTCCTCGCGGCCTTCTTCCTGGCCTTCTTCACTGGCACCTCGTAAGGCGCCGGAACCAGCATCTCCGTTAGGAGAGCATCTGCAGGATCTTCAGGCAGGGGGGCTGGGCAATTGATCTGCTCCGCTGCCTCTACCCAGTCCTATTAATGGCACGGAAACTTAGATCCTGCACATGATTAAACTGGGGCAAATAAATATCCTGTGAGATATAAAAACTTACCGGATTGGTGTGGCGCTTTGCGCTGAGTCCGCGGTCTTTGGTAAGGGGAGGAGGTACCTTGGCGCCCTTGAACAACACCTTCTAGACGTCCTTGTGCGTCGTACCGAAGAGCTCTCGCAGCGTCTGGTGCTTGGCCGGGTCGAACTCCCACAAATTGAATACTCGTCGTTGACATGGGAGGATCCGGCGGAAGAGCATGACCTGGACCATGTTGACGAGCTTGATTTTCTTGCTCATCATGTTCTTGATGCAGGTCTGGAGTCTGGTCAGCTCTACCAGGAAACCCCAGGACAGGCCCTTCTCTTTCCAGGAGGTGAGCCGTGTGGGGATTCCGGATCAAAATTCGGGGCCGCCACCCAGTTGGTGTCGCGCGGCTCGGTGATGTAGAACCACCCCGATTGCCACCCCTTTATGGTCTCCACATAGGAGCCTTTGAGCCAGGTGACGTTAGGCATTTTGCCCACCATGCCGCCTCCACACTCTACTTGCTGGCCGACCACCACCTTCGGTTTAACATTGAAGGTTTTCAGCCACAAGCTGAAGTGGGGCCTGATGCGTAGGAAGGCCTCGCACACGATGATAAACGCCGAGATGTTGAGGATGAAATTGGGGGCCAGATCATGAAAATCCAGCCCGTAGTAGAACATGAGCCCGCGGACAAACGGGTGAAGAGGAAATCCCAGTCCGCGGGCAAAGTGGGTAAGGAAAACTACCCTCTCATGGGGTGCGTGCGTAGGGATGATCTGCCCCGCATCTGGCAGCCGGTGCGCAATGTCCGCGGCCAGATATCCGGCTTCCCGTAGCTTTGCGATGTTCTCCTCTGTGACGGAGGAGACCATCCACTTGCCTCCCGCTCCAGACTTGCTTGGAGTGGTTTGAGGAGAAAGACGCGAACTTGGGCGCTGGAGCTTGAGTGAATGGATAAGCAAGGAGGAAGAAGGCGTGGGTAAAAATGATGAATCTTTGTCCCTTTATAAGGGCGGAAGAGGCGATGCGCCTCCCCACTTACCTGGTAAAGTCGCTTATTCCCCGAGCACCGTAATTGATGGCGCGGTTGGGTTACCCACATCCGTATTGATGAGAATCCCGTGATAAGGGGGCACGATCTCTGCTTCGACAAGACGTGTCAAGAAAACCGCCTCGTGATATGTGCAGTGCTGGTTGAGAAAAATGGTTCGAATAATGACCGGGCCATGGCGTGATGTCGTGTTGCTAAACGTGTCAGCAGATTAGATTTGTGGAAATGTTATTCTCTCTATGGTGGTATGTGGAACTTGTTTTACAGAGCCGGACACTATCCTTGTGTTCAAAATCTTCTATGGAGTATTCGGAGGAGGAACCCGCCTTGCAATGCCGAAGACAAATCTGCGCGCCGGACTCATCATCATTGAAGCATGGTTCAGGGGCTACTGAGGGAGTCCTGGATTAGGGGGTCTCCGGACAGCCGGACTATATCCTTTGGCCGGACTATTGGACTATGAAGATACAAGATTTAAGATTTCGTCCCGTGTCCGGATGGGACTCTCCTTGGCGTGGAAGGCAAGCTTGGCAATACGGATATGTAGATCTCCTCCCTTGTAACCGACCCTGTGTAACCCTAGCCCTCTCCGGTATCTATATAAACCGGAGGGTTTAGTCCGTAGGACAATAACAATCATACCATAGGCTAGCTTCTAGGGTTTAGCCTCTACGATCTCATGGTAGATCAAATCTTGTAATACTCATATCATCAAGATCAATCAAGGAGGACGTAGGGTATTACCTCCATCAAGAGGGCCCGAACCTGGGTAAACATCGTGTCCCCTGCCTCTTGTTACCATCCGCCTTAGACGCACAGTTCGGGACCCCCTACCCGAGATTGAGAATGTCTGTTAAATCATCAACAGTGGCTACTAACTGGGTGGTGGGTGGGCAGCGAATTTCTTCGTCCACCGCCTGGGTAAACATCGTGTCCCCTGCCTCCTGTTACCATCCACCTTAGACGTAGGGTTTTGACATCGACAGGCATCGTTTCGACGGTTATACCTTCCAAGGGTGCGTTTCATGGTGGTTCGGGTTCGATGGGATGAAGTTGTCGTTTACGGGTTGTCGTGGGAAGTAGTCGTTCTTGCGACGGTAGTGGAAGTAGGGGTACACGACGACGGTAGTTGTACACGGGTCTTCGCCGACGATAGTGGTACACGTTTTCGTAGATGTTCGAGGTCATTAGTAGAGGTACTTGTCGCATCACCGGGCGTATTCGTACACGTTCAGAGAGGAACTTGGCATATCCATGTACTTGGCGTTCCGGTGCGGTACTTGGTGAATCCAACACGTAGGGGTACACTTGTTGAAGCGGAACTTGACGAAATCCAACTGGAGGTAGCCGTCCGTGGTCGTGCTCATGTTAACATGCAACACGATGGTCTTGATGGATCGTAGTCGAACTTGGCGGTCCGTATGGTCACTGTAGATGAACTTGGCGACAGTGATTCTTGTGCTCATGAAACGACAAAGAGATACAGCAGCGAAGCTGGTGCTCGGGGACGTCGCGATCGGTGGAAGCAGAGGCCGGAGATGGCAGAACGGCAACAGGCAGAGAGGGACAACGAGAGGATGCAGGCGAGGTGGATGTTACTATTGCCTGCCGGGAGGTGAAGCAAGGCGATGACGAGCTCGAGGCAACGCTGGGAGGACGGCGACGAGGCGGACCAGGTCGGCGGAGCAGGAGGATTGCTGGGGTCGCGGGGCAGCGACGGTTGCCGCAGGCGGGGAAGCTGGGTCGCGACAAGCACGACTCGGGAAGGCGTGAAGGCAGGGGCATGGACGATGCGAAGACGGGTGGCGAGGCATCGAACACCCACTTGGCCAGGGTAGGGGAGGCCGGCGACGAGGGACTCAGCGAGGGGGCGGCGCGATCGTGGCCTGGCGCTGCAGAGGGAGGCGCGTGGGAGGGGGCCGAGCGATGCGGCTCCAGGCGAGGCAGCGGCGTGGGAGGAGGTTGGGCGGCGGCCAACGTGCTGGCTGCAGGTCACGGTGAGGTCGGGAAGGGGCGGAGCTCGCCGAGCAGCAAGGAGGCAAGGGCATCCATGAACTGTGGCAGATGGTGCGCGAGGTGGAGGCGAGGGAGAGGGAGAGATGGGGATCAGGCAAGGGGAGAGGGTTAGGGTTAGGTGGGAGTGGGGCGGCTTGGCCTTTGGGAGGCCGCAGATGGGCTGCGGGGAAGCAGGCCGGCCTGGCCGCTGGGCTCTCTCTCTCTCTCTCTCCTTGTTTTCTTTAGCAGAAAACAATTAAAGAGAAGAAGAAAGAAAGAAAAAAGAAAGAGGGGGTTAGGGAAAGAAGTTGGACACGCGGATAAATTTCTCAGACTCACAAAAATGTGCTTGTTCCAAGAAAATTGGAGTGGACAAGATTGCAAGGTTAAATTCAAACTCATTTGATTTAAATTCAAATGATTTGAATAGGAAGTGAGGGTTAGGAAGGTCCAAAAATGTTTGGTTTTTTGGTGGAGCTTCGGAAAATGATGAAAGAATATATGGCAAGGTTGGAGACCAAGAATTGAGATAACAAAGGCACCGGGAAAATTTACAAGTGTGTTATGGTGAATTCCAAATTAAAGAAATATTTAATATAGCTCGCTAATATTGGGAGGATATGTTATAAAGAGAAGTCACTCTTCCCTCAATTTAAATAGATCAACCATCTATGCAATCTATTAGTTGAGTTGAGATGCAAAGATTAATGACATGATGACATGATGCAATGCAAAAATAAAAGAGCAAGCACAAATGAAACACACGGTGATCACGAAAATATGGAAGTCTTATGAAGCGTCGGTCTCGGGGCGTCACAACACTCCTCCACTTACAAGAGATCTCGTCCCGAGATCTAAGGATGTCACCGTGGGGAAACGGAAGAGGAAGAGAAGAGGTAAAACTAAGTTGCTTCTTGGACAAACGAGTGAAACCAAAGAACCTTGCGAGGTTGAACAAATTGAAAGAAAGAATACAACGAAGATGAACAAAGTTGAAAACACTCTGTTATAAAAGAGGAACAAGGAACATTACTAGAACCTTGTAGGTTGAAAGACATAAGAAAAAAGGGTTGCAATGGACAGGAAGTACATGCAAGCACTCCGGATGAAACAAGATGTACAAGTAATGATAAAGATCAATTACGACAACACTTTGGTTGGAAATGGAAGGCAAAGAATAGGAGCTTGGCAAAATGAAAGCACTTGGATGAGACTCCGGTTAGAAGAGGAATGATAGACACAACACTCCGGTTAAAACAAGATAGAGAATGGATAAGAATGATATACTTTGGGCAGCACTCTGATTGTAAATGGAAGTAATTAAACATGAACTTGACAAGATGAGAGGATACTTGATGAAATCAACAACACACTGCCTCCGGAAATATTGAAAGAATGGCACAAGGGGTAAGAAAGATTTCAGAAAGCACTCCGGTTGAGAAGGGAGGCAAAACTTGATAAGATGAGAGAACTTGAATGGAGGACACTCCGGTTAAATGGATAAGCATAAAAAGAACACGATCCTCAATTCGAGATGATGAGTGAAGAGAGCAACCTCACAATGCCTCCTGAAGAAATAAAAGAATGGAATGAAAGGAACAAAGAAGAAAACAACATGTACTACCTCAAATGAATTTGAGAGAGCATCCTTAAAATGAAGGATTGAACGGAGTTGTTGAGGAATGAACAACAAAAGAACAAGCTTGTTGAGGGCTTATGGAAAACATGTCAAAATTATGAGGTGAAATTCTGCCACTAACAAAAACAATAGATTGGATTGATATCAGCAAGGAGACGAGAAACTTATTTCACCAGGAGGATAAATGAAGAACTTGGGTCATTTATAAGTACCATAAATAGCAACAGTCCTTAGGGAAAGCTTTAGGTGAAATATAACCAAGATAACTCCAACGAGGAGATTGATGGATTGAGAAGAGCTCATGCTCGAAGAAATTGATGGGTTTAACTATCTCATTCTTGACAACTGTTGAATCATGACACACGAAGGGAAATTGTCAAGAATGACATGACACCACCTCGAAAGATAAGAGAGAAAGAATTTCACTTCGGAATGAAAGATGAAGAATGATTGAACTCCTCAAAACAAGATATGTGTTGGACACCATGTTTATTTTAGAGTATAGCTTGGCAAAACATAACTCTGAGAGAAATCTTGGAAAACAATTGAAGAATGAAAGGAATACTTTATGAACCACCATGTAGAGCCTCCATGAAGAACTCCGGTAATAAAAAGGATGATAAAAAGAAAGAGAAGTTGAAAACACAAGGTGACGCCTTGCAATGATTTAGATGGATCTTCGTGATGATATAATTGAGAGAGCTTGGAACTCCGGGAAAACAAAAGATGAAACAATTGAAACTGAGAATTTGATGAACCTCCAGAATAAGGAATTGAATTCACTCAATGAAACAAGAATAAGAATTACATTATGCTTATCCTTCACCAATTTAGATTGATGACAAGCAACAGATTTGGCATACTACTTATTATCGTAGAACGGATTAAGATAGATATGGCGCAAACTTGGGAAGGTCTTGATGGATCCCCCGGTGGGGTTTGGAAACAATGAATGAATCAATATGATAACGAAGGAAGAGAAATCTTGAATGAACCACTGTAAGAATTGAAACCAATTGAAGAAAAGAGAACGACTCGCTGAGAAGAATTAGAAAAGAGCGAAGATAGTTGAGAGAATTTAGATACAAGTGAACGTAGTGTAGCGACCCGACCTTAAATGGTCAAGTCTCTGTGCTTCAGTGTCATCCTTGGATCGGTAATGCTGACACACACAGTACTCGAAGGATTTATAACAGAGGGGCAATCACACACTTATTACATCGAATGTCTCAAGAGAGAACTTATTACAATAAATATGGCTTAAGGCCATCTAATATGATAACAGCGGAAGGCTTGGAAGATAAAGTGAGTCCATCAACTCCAACGGCATAGCTGAGTGCATGACAAACGACCTATCACACCTTACTCCTCGTCTGAAAAGTCTGCAACATGATATGTTGTAGCCCGAAAACAGGTCAGCACATGGAATATGCTGGCAATGTAACACAGGAGAGTAATGAATAGATAAAAGCTATCACTACATGCATATATGGCTGGTGGAGGCTGTATGGTTAATATGTTTTGCGAAAAGCCAATTTTTCCCTACGACAAAGGAATATATTTTATTTAACTATCATGGTAGTTGAACAATATCGAGAATGTTCCTCCAACTCAATCCCAATTAAAAGTAATTATCAACCCAACAAATTAATTTCGAGTGATGAGATCCATATGATAATCCAAGAGCCAGATACTCAAGATGTCCATAACCGGGGACACGGCTAACCATGATTAGTTTATACACTATGCAGAGGTTTGCACACTTTTCCCCACAAGACTCGATCTCCTCCGTCGGATTTCTTGCACTACAGGGTGTTAGAGAAACGGATGACTGAGACACAATCTTTCAGAAGCATTTGCTCTCTACTCCGGGCGGACCGGTACACCTACAATCCCCTACATCTGCTAGTCAACCTCTTCAAGAACTCACACAACTTACTCAACTATGCCAGAGCCCATAATGGCTTGTGGCTGCACACGGAAGTTTCTAGCATGAATAGTCTTATGATCCCTTTGATCCTGGGTGGTGGACCGTAGGATGATCACATAGGTACTCCAGGTTATCCTAGGATAACACTGGATTATCCAAATGCCCACAAGCAATCCACCCAAATTTGTATTAAAGTTGCCACCTTAAGTTAACCATTAACTAAACACTCACATCTATCATGGATCTCTCAAACCAAACCACGTCTATGAGCATAGCATGGCAATATAAGCATAACGTAGAAGTAACTCCCAGGGGTTTGATAATAAACAGGGCAATAGGATCTAGCTCGTCAACTACTTCCCAATACCCACATGTTAAGAGATCCTACTCATGAAATGTGTGAAGGTTGAAACTAATGCATAAAAATTGGGTTATAAAGGGGTATGATCAAAGTGTTACTTGCCTTGCCGACGATCTGCAAATCCTAAAGACTCGTAATAGCACGCTTCACACTCGGGTGTTCTATCACAAACAAACAATAGCATACATAAGCAATCAAGCATGGATGCACGGGTAAGTCTTAAATAAGAAGATCTAACCAGAAAGTTCAACTGAAGAACTCCAGTTTGCAAAATGAATCAAATCAAACGGAGCAACGAAACTCAAACTTCGAAAGAAACAAGATCCGATTACTATTCTGGACTAAACTCAAATTCTATAGTACCAAAATCTTGTTCAAGTTGGTTAAACAGAAAGAGGGCTTCGAGATGAAGATCCATGTGCTTGAATCGCCTGATTCCAATAAACGAGCGAAAAGATAAACTAAAACAAAGATCAGGGCAGAAATCGTGATCGAAAATAATCGCGGAAAACCCTGGAAAAAGAAAAAACTGATGAACAGGCTAACGAATGAACATTCGCTGTCTGCGGTTAGCGGGTGAAAACCGTTCGTTAAAATGAACGTACGAACGGGCGTTCGCTAAATAACTAAACCGAAAAACCGATCTAAAAAAACGCAACTAGGGGTTTTGAAAAAAAACCGAGGTTTTACCTAGAAACTGGAAAAAATGAACGACCAGATCCATCGGCGGCGGCTCAGATTCCGGCGAGGCGAGGCACTCCGGCGAGGCGGTGGCTCGGCGGAGCGGGCAACGGCGCGGCGCGGCGCGGCTGGTGGTGGTGGTGGTCGAGGCGGCGGGGCGGCGGCATATAAAGGGGCAGGGGGCGACGAGGCGGAGGCGGCATCGGACTCCTCCGGCAAATCAATCTCCGGTACGGGACGGGAAGGCGACGCGGTGGTGGCTGGGCTGACTGGGCCTCGGCCCAGTGCGGTCCGGCGGAAGTTTTTTTAAAAAAACCGATGCGCAGTAAAACAAAGAAAAGAAATACTAAACGGACTCCAAAAATCCTGAAATAAAATTTCCCCGTCCTCTAAAAATACGCCGGACATGGTGGACATTTATTTGGGCCTTTAATGCAATTTTGAAAAACGCATATTTTCCTAATTCAAATAAAATAGCGATAAAACCCCAAATAAAAATACAAATTGATTTTAATATTTTTTCCTCGAACATTTCATTTATTTTGGAGAAGTCATATTATCTCCTCTCATATAATTTTAATATGAAACATTTTCGGGGAGAAAAATAATTAAAACCAAAGTGATCCTTGTTTCAATATTTGATAAAACTCAAATATGAGAACGAGGGAAAATCCCCAACTCTCTCCGAGGGTCCTTGAGTTGCTTAGGATTTCGAGGATCACAAAACGAAATGCAATAAAATATGATATGCATGAATGACCTATGTATAACATTCCAAATTGAAAATTTGGGATGTTACACATAGAGATCACGAGCTCATTCGAGAATACTTGAATGATGCATCGGTAAAATTTGGAGAATGAGAGCTGAACGCTGGAATGAATACTTCTGGGCTCCGGAGAATCAAACTGGAAAGACTCCTGGATTGCTCCGAATGGTTGAAAAGAATTCTCACAATTGAAAACAATTATGAGAGGATGGCATCAAACTTGAACTACGCATCTTTGGAAGAATGGGTAAGGATTTACGAGGAACTCTTATTCGGTTTTCACAATCCGAGAATGATGATGAGAAACACCACCATGAATTGTTTAGGCACTCCAGAATGGAAATTAGAAAGGTTGAACCAATGATGAAAAGAATGTGAAAGATCTTGGAGAAAGGCATATGACTGATGACAATTCATTCTTACATCACACTTTTGAAAAGAATTTGGGAATCACTCCGGATAAATTAGAAGAGCCAGGTAAGATCCTAGGGAAGACCTGTGGGTTAGGGCCCACTCAAGAGAAACACCATTGAATAATTTTGAAGAGAGATTGCACCGGTTGAATTAAGTGACTTGAATGAGATAACAACCTCGAAATAACTTGAATGGATTAGGAATAAAAACACGAATCTCCTGAGATATCTTCGGCACTCCGGAACAATTGAATAGCGAGAAAATGGATGATTAAGAGGTGCACCGACATGAGAAAACATTTGAAACGAGGACATGATATGATCGACAAAGCTTGACTTGAATCCACCGGAGAAGAAAGAGAACAAATAATGATGAACTTGAGACTTCTGACCATCTTTATGACAATCACCGGATAAGAACATTGAAAGACAATAATGAAGAGTCTTCACATCCATAAGATGGATACTTGATTAAGAAATCTGAGTCCTTGAAGAAAAATGGGTGGGGGCGAGAAAACAAAGACTACTTGGGACGGATGAAACAAACACTGTTGAGAAATGTTAGAACTGATCTTGCGGATGGGGAGAATGATGGGATCATCTCGAAGAGAAGCGCACCAGTTGGAAAGAATTGACATGACAATCTCGATGATCACGAAGGATTAGCATCCACATAGAAATATGAGAACACCTCTTAAAAAGAGGCATGGAATCAACACTTGAAATTGAAGCAACTTGAATACCACAACTCCAAAACAAAACAAAGGATTGGCTTGAGGAATAAGCCAGAACAAACATATGATAGATCCCATATCGTATCATGTGTCTGTTGGAAAGATATCCTACGAGATACTTAAATTCCCACTTATAAACTCCCAAAACTTTCTGGTTATGCAATCAGGTGTTGGTGACACATGGGAAGCATAATATATCACCCAAACTAACAATCCCTACATCTAGCTGTATCCATCCTTCAACACATAAGCAAGAGACCTTCAGAAATCATGTACCTCAACCTTCAAAAAGCATCCGTTATACGAGTTATGGCAATACTCCCGAACTCCCGCCCCAGTACTGGGTGGCGTCGAGGTTATCTTGCCAACAACTGCATAAAAGAGATTTTCGATGTTGGCGAAACTCAGGTATCCCAGAACTGTAACTATAAAATTGTGACGACAACACCTCAGAGCTCAACTCCCTGGGACACTGCCACAACCCCTAACTGTCAGGAGGCACCAAGAACAATGTTCTCGTCACAACACTATCGGAACAATTCCAAGATACCCGCGTGATCCCAATTTTTTTCATGAAATTTGAGGAGAGGAGAGTCAAAACTTCTACGTCGGGAGGCCTCACCAGAGCGACGAAGGGACCGAGGAGTAAAAAGAATCCTACTCTCTGATATATATATATAATCCTAAGACTCAAAACATTTTGTTCTAGACTCAACAACGTCAGCGATTCGATCAAGCAGGAGGCTCCTAAGTCGGGGATGGCTCTAATACCAACTTGTAACGCCCACGATGCAGCTATCTCTCCCACGTGTCGAGGCACGACTTAGAGGCATAAACGCATTGTGGTTTTGTTGCAAGAGGGGTAATCTTCACACAATCCCATGTACTAAATAAGAAAGGGATAAAGAGTTGGCTTACAATCACCACTTCACACAAACAACAAGTTAAACATACATCATCCAAAGTACAATCAAGGTCCGACTACGGAACCAAAATAAAAGAAGACAACCCCAAATGCTAGATCCCTGATCGTCCCAACTGGGCACCACTACTGATCATCCGGAAAAGACACAAAACAACGACCAAGATCTTCATCGAGCTCCCAATTGAGCTTGGTTGCGCCACCTGCACTGGTATCATCGGCACCTGCAACTGTTTGGAAGTATCTGTGAGTCATGAGGACTCAGCAATCTCACACCCGCGAGATCAAGACTATTTAAGCTTATGGGTAGGATAGGGTAATGAGGTGGAGCTGTAGAAAGCACTAATCAAATATGGTGGCTAACATACGCAAATAAGAGCGAGAAGAGAAGCAATGCAATGGTCGTTGTAACACCCACAATGCGGCTATATCTCCCACGTGTCGGGGCACGACTTAGAGGCATAGCCGCATGGTAGGTTTGTCGCAAGAGGGGTAATCTTCACACATCCCATGTACTGAATAAGAAAGGGATAAAGAGTTGGCTTACAATCGCCACTTCACACAAATACAAGTTAAACATACATCATCCAAAGTACAATCAAGGTCCAACTACGGAACCAAAATAAAAGAAGATAACCCCAAATGCTAGATCCCCGATCGTCCCAACTGGGCTCCACTACTGATCAACCGGAGAAGTCATAAAACATCGATCAAGATCTTCATCGAGCTCCCACTTGAGCTCGGTTGCGTCACCTGCACTGGTATCATCGGCACCTGCAACTGTTTGGAAGTATCTGTGAGTCATGAGGACTCAGCAATCTCACACCCGCGAGATCAAGACTATTTAAGCTTATGGGTAGGGGAAGGTAGTGATGTGGAGCTGTAGCAAGCACTAAGCATATATGGTGGATAACATACGCAAATAAGAGAGAGAAGAGAAGCAACGCAACGGTCGAGAAGCTAGAAAGGATCAAGAAGTGATCCTGAAACTACTTACGTTCAAGCATAACACAAGAACCGTGTTCACTTCCTGGACTCCGCCGAGAAGAGACCATCACGGCTGCACACGCGGTTGATGCATTTTAATTAAGTTAAGTTTCAAGTTCTCTACAACTAGATATTAACAAATTCCCATCTGCCACATAACCACGAGCACGACTCTCGAAAGTTTATACCCGGCAGGGGTGTCCCAACTTAGCCCATCACAAGCTCTCACGGTCAACAAAGGATATTCCTTCTACCGGAAAGACCCGATCAGTCTCGGAATCCCGGTTACAAGACATTTAGACAATGCTAAAATAAGACCAGCAAGACCGCCCGATGTGCCGACAATCCCGATAGGAGCTGCACATATCTCGTTCTTAGGGCAACACCGGATGAGCACTCCGTACAACTAGTGTGCCCAGAATACGGTGTTAGGTAACGTAGTAATTTCAAAAAAATTCCTACGCGCACGCAAGATCATGGTGATGCATAGCAACGAGGGGGAGAGTCTGATCTACGTACCCTTGTAGATCGCAATGGAAGCGTTGACACAACGTAGAGGAAGTAGTCGTACGTCTTCTTCCCGATCCGACCGATCCAAGCACCGTTACTCCGGCACCTCCGAGTTCTTAGCACACGTATAGCTCGATGACGATCCCCGGGCTCTGATCCAGCAAAGCTTCGGGGAGGAGTTCCGTCAGCACGACGGCGTGGTGACGATCTTGATGTTCCACCGACGCAGGGCTTCGCCTAAGCACTACAACAATATGATCGAGGTGGAATATGGTGGCAGGGGGCACCGCACACGGCTAAGGAATGATCACAATGATCAACTTGTGTGTCTAGAGGTGCCCCCTGCCTCCGTATATAAAGGAGCCAAGGGGGAGGGGGCCGGCCGGCCAAGGAGGGCGCGCCAAGGGAGTCCTACTCCCTCTGGGAGTAGGATTCCCCCCCCCCCAATCCTAGTTGGAATAGGATTCCTTGAGGGGGGGAAAGAGAGAGAGGGGGCCGGCCACCTCTCCTAGTCCTAATAGGACTAGGGGAAGGGGGGAGGCGCGCGGCCACCTTTGGGCTGCCCCTTTCTCCTTTCCACTAAAGCCCATTAAGGCCCATCTGGTTCCCGGGGGGTTCCGGTAACCTCCCGGTACTACGGTAAAATCTCGATTTCACCCGGAACACTTCCGATGTCCAAATATAGGCTTCCAATATATCAATCTTTATGTCTCGACCATTTCGAGACTCCTCGTCATGCCCGTGATCACATCCGGGACTCCGAACTAACTTCGGTACATCAAAATGCATAAACTCATAATAACTGTCATCGTAACGTTAAGTGTGCGGACCCTACGGTTCGAGAACTATGTAGACATGACTGAGATACATCTCCGGTCAATAACCAATAGCGGGACCTGGATGCCCATATTGGCTCCTACATATTCTACAAAGATCTTTATCGGTCAGACCGCATAACAACATACGTTGTTCCCTTTGTCACTGGTATGTTACTTGCCCGAGATTCGATCGTCGGTATCCAATACCTAGTTCAATCTCGTTACCGGCAAGTCTCTTTACTCATTCCGTAATACATCATCTCGCAACTAACTCATTAGTTGTAATGCTTGCAAGGCTTTATGTGATGTGCATTACCGAGAGGGCCCAGAGATACCTCTCCGACAATCGGAGTGACAAATCCTAATCTCGAAATACGCCAACCCAACATCTACCTTTGGAGACACCTGTAGAGCTCCTTTATAATCACCCAGTTACGTTGTGATGTTTGGTAGCACACAAAGTGTTCCTCCGGGAAACGGGAGTTGCATAATCTCATAGTCATAGGAACATGTATAAGTCATGAAGAAAGCAATAGCAACATACTAAACGATCGGGTGCTAAGCTAATGGAATGGGTCATGTCAATCAGATCATTCAACCAATGATGTGACCTCGTTAATCAAATAACAACACCTTGTTCATGGTTAGGAAACATAACCATCTTTGATTAAAGAGCTAGTCAGGTAGAGGCATACTAGTGACACTAAGTTTGTCTATGTATTCACACATGTATTATGTTTCTGGTTAATACAATTCTAGCATGAATAATAAACATTTATCATGATATAAGGAAATAAATAATAACTTTATTATTGCCTCTAGGGCATATTTCCTTCAGTCTCCCACTTGCACTAGAGTCAATAATCTAGATTACACAGTAATGATTCTAACACCCATGGAGCCTTGGTGCTGATCATGTTTTGCTCGTGGAAGAGGCTTAGTCAACGGGTCTGCAATATTCAGATCCGTATGTATCTTGCAAATCTCTATGTCTCCCACCTGGACTAGATCCCGGATGGAATTGAAGCGTCTCTTGATGTGCTTGGTCCTCTTGTGAAATCTGGATTCCTTTGCCAAGGCAATTGCACCAGTATTGTCACAAAAGATTTTCATTGGACCCGATGCACTAGGTATGACACCTAGATCGAATATGAACTCCTTCATCCAGACTCCTTCGTTCGCTGCTTCCAAAGCAGCTATGTACTCCGCTTCACATGTAGATCCCGCTACGACGTTTTGTTTAGAACTGCACCAACTGACAGCTCCACCGTTTAATGTAAACACGTATCCGGTTTGCGATTTAGAATCGTCCGGATCAGTGTCAAAGCTTGCATCAACGTAACCTCTTACGGTGAGCTCTTTGTCACCTCCATATACGAGAAACATATCCTTAGTCCTTTTCAGGTATTTCAGGACGTTCTTGACCGTTGTCCAGTGATCCACTCCTGGATTAATTTGGTACCTCCCTGCTAAACTTATAGCAAGGCACACATCAGGTCTGGTACACAGCATTGCATACATGATAGAGCCTATGGCTGAAGCATAGGGAACATCTTTCATTTTCTCTCTATCTTCTGCAGTGGTCGGGCATTGAGTCTGATTCAACTTCACACCTTGTAACACAGGCAAGAACCCTTTCTTTGCTTGATCCATTTTGAACTTCTTCAAAATCTTGTCAAGGTATGTGCTTTGTGAAAGTCCAATTAAGCGTCTTGATCTATCTCTATAGATCTTTATGCCTAATATGTAAGTAGCTTCATCGAGGTCTTTCATTGAAAAACTCTTATTCAAGTATCCCTTTATGTTATCCAGAAATTCTATATCATTTCCAATCAGCAATATGTCATCCACATATAATATCAGAAATGCTACAGAGCTCCCACTCACTTTCTTGTAAATACAAGCTTCACCGAATGTCTGTATAAAACCAAATGCTTTGATCACACTATCAAAGCGTTTATTCCAACTCCGAGAGGCTTGCACCAGTCCATAAATGGATCACTGGAGCTTGCACACTTTGTTAGCTCCCTTTGGATCGACAAAACCTTCCGGTTGCATCATATACAACTCTTCTTCCAGAAATCCATTCAGGAATGCAGTTTTGACATCCATCTGCCAAATTTCATAATCATAAAATGCAGCAATTGCTAACATGATTCTGACAGACTTAAGCATCACTACGGGTGAGAAGGTCCCATCATAGTCAACCCCTTGAACTTGTCGAAAACCTTTTGCGACAAGTCGAGCTTTATAGACAGTAATATTACCGTCAGCGTCAGTCTTTTTCTTGAAGATCCATTTATTCTCAATTGCTTGACGATCATCGGGCAAGTCAACCAAAGTCCATACTTTGTTCTCTTACATGGATCCCATCTCAGATTTCATGGCTTCTAGCCATTTTGCGGAATCTGGGCTCACCATCGCTTCTTCATAGTTCATAGGTTCATCATGATCTAGTAGCATGACTTCCAGAACTGGATTACCGTACCACTCTGGTGCGGATCTCACTCTGGTTGATCTACGAGGTTCAGTAGTATCTTGTCCTGAAGTTTCATGATCATCATCATTAGCTTCCTCACTAATTGGTATAGGTGTCGTAGAAACAGTTTTCTGTGATGTACTATTTTCCAATAAGGGAGCAGGTACAGTTACCTCGTCAAGTTCTACTTTCCTCCCACTCACTTCTTTTGAGAGAAACTCCTTCTCTAGAAATGATCCATTCTTAGCAATGAATGTCTTGCCTTCGGATCTGTGATAGAAGGTGTACCCAACAGTTTCCTTTGGTTATCCTATGAAGACACATTTCTCCGATTTGGGTTCGAGCTTATCAGGTTGAAGCTTTTTCACATAAGCATCGCAGCCCCAAACTTTAAGAAACGACAACTTTGGTTTCTTGCCAAACCATAGTTCATAAGGCGTCGTCTCAACGGATTTTGATGGTGCCCTATTTAACGTGAATGCGGCCGTCTCTAAAGCATAACCCCAAAACGATAGCGGTAAATCAGTAAGAGACATCATAGATCGCACCATATCTAGTAAAGTACGATTACGACGTTCGGACACACCATTACGCTGTGGTGTTCCGGGCGGCGTGAGTTGTGAAACTATTCCACAATTTTTCAAATGTACACCAAACTCGTAACTCAAATATTCTCCTCCATGATCAGATCGTAGAAACTTTATTTTCTTGTTACGATGATTTTCAACTTCACTCTGAAATTCTTTGAACTTTTCAGATGTTTCAGACTTATGTTTCATTAAGTAGATATACCCATATCTGCTTAAATCATCTATGAAAGTTAGAAAATAACGATATCCGCCACGAGCCTCAATATTCATCGGACCACATACATCGGTATGTATGATTTCCAACAAATCTGTTGCTCTCTCCATAGTACCGGAGAACGGTGTTTTAGTCATCTTGCCCATGAGGCACGGTTCGCAAGTACCAAGTGATTCATAATCAAGTGGTTCCAAAAGCAAATCAGTATGGAGTTTCTTCATGTGCTTTACACCGATATGACCTAAACGGCAGTGCCACAAATAAGTTGCACTATCATTATCAACTCTGCATCTTTTGGCTTCAACATTATGAATATGTGTGTTACTACTATCGAGATTCATCAAAAATAGACCACTCTTCAAAGGTGCATGACCATAAAAGATATTACTCATATAAATAGAACAACCATTATTCTCTGATTTAAATGAATAACCGTCTCGCATCAAACAAGATCCAGATATAATGTTCATGCTTAACGCTGGCACCAAATAACAATTATTTAGGTCTAATATTAATCCCTAAGGTAGATGTAGAGGTAGCGTGCCGACCGCGATCACATCGACTTTGGAACCGTTTCCCACGCGCATCGTCACCTTGTCCTTCGCCAGTGTTTGCTTAATCCGTAGTCCCTGTTTCGAGTTGCAAATATTAGCAACAGAACCAGTATCAAATACCCAGGTGCTACTGCGAGCTCTAGTAAGGTACACATCAATACCATGTATATCACATATACCTTTGTTCACCTTGCCATCCTTCTTATCCGCCAAATACTTGGGGCAGTTCCGCTTCCAGTGACCAGTCTGCTTGCAATAGAAGCACTCAGTTTTAGGCTTAGGTCCAGACTTGGGTTTCTTCTCCTGAGCAGCAACTTGCTTGCCGTTCTTCTTGAAGTTCCCCTTCTTTTTCCCTTTGCCCTTTTTCTTGAAACTAGTGGTCTTGTTAACCATCAAGACTCGATGCTCCTTCTTGATTTCTACCTCTGCAGCTTTCAGCATTGCGAAGAGCTCGGGAATAGTCTTGTTCATCCCTTGCATATTATAGTTCACCACGAAGCTCTTGTAGCTTGGTGGCAGTGATTGGAGAATTCTGTCAATGACGCAATCATCTGGAAGATTAACTCCCATCTAAATCAAGTGATTATTATACCCAGCCATTTTGAGTATATGCTCACTAACAGAACTGTTCTCCTCCATCTTGCAGCTATAGAACTTATTGGAGACTTCATATCTCTCAATTCGGGCATTTGCTTGAAATATTAACTTCAACTCCTGGAACATCTCATATGCTCCATGACGTTCAAAACGTCGTTGAAGTCCCGATTCTAAGCCGTAAAGCATGGCACACTGAACTATCGAGTAGTCATCAGCTTTGCTTTGCCAGACATTCATAACATCTGGCGTTGCTCCAGCAGCAGGCCTGGCACCCAACGGTGCTTCCAGGACGTAATTCTTCTGAGCAGCAATGAGGATAATCCTCAAGTTACGGACCCAGTCCGTGTAATTGCTACCATCATCTTTCAACTTTGCTTTCTCAAGGAACGCATTAAAATTCAACGGAACAACAGCACGAGCCATCTATCTACAATCAACATAAACAAGCAAGATACTATCAGGTACTAAGTTCATGATAAGTTTAAGTTCAATTAATCAAATTACTTAAGAACTCCCACTTAGATAGACATCCCTCTAATCCTCTAAGTGATCACGTGATCCAAATCAACTAAACCATAACCGATCATCACGTGAGATGGAGTAGTTTTCAATGGTGAACATCGTTATGTTGATCATATCTACTATATGATTCACGCTCGACCTTTCGGTCTCCGTGTTCCAAGGCCATATCTGCATATGCTAGGCTCGTCAAGTTTAACCTGAGTATTCTGCGTGTGCAAAAACTGGCTTGCACCCGTTGTAGATGGACGTAGAGCTTATCACACCCGATCATCACGTGGTGTCTGGGCACGACGAACTTTGGCAACGGTGCATACTCAGGGAGAACACTTCTTGATAATTTAGTGAGAGATCATCTTATAATGCTACCGTCAATCAAAGCAAGATAAGATGCATAAAAAGATAAACATCACATGCAATCAATATAAGTGATATGATATGGCCATCATCATCTTGTGCTTGTGATCTCCATCTTCGAAGCACCGTCATGATCACCATCATCACCGGCGCGACACCTTGATCTCCATCGTAGCATCGTTGTCGTCTCGCCAATCTTATGCTTCCACGACTATCGCTACCGCTTAGTGATAAAGTAAAGCATTACATCGCAATTGCATTGCATACAATAAAGCGACAACCATATGGCTCCTGCCAGTTGCCGATAACTCGGTTACAAAACATGATCATCTCATACAATAAAATTTAGCATCATGTCTTGACCATATCACATCACAACATGCCCTGCAAAAACAAGTTAGACGTCCTCTACTTTGTTGTTGCAAGTTTTACGTGGCTGCTACGGGCTTAAGCAAGAACCAATCTCACATACGCATCAAAACCACAATGATAGTTTGTCAAATAGACTCCGTTTTAACCTTCGCAAGGACCGGGCGTAGCCACACTCGGTTCAACTAAAGTTGGAGAGACAGTCGCCCGCAAGCCACCTGTGTACAAAGCACGTCGGGGGAACCGGTCTCGCGTAAGCATACGCGTAAGGTTGGTCCGGGTCGTCTCGTCCAACAATACCGCCGAACCAAAGTATGACATGCTGGTAGGCAGTATGACTTGTATTGCCCACAACTCACTTGTGTTCTACTCGTGCATATAACATCAAACCATAAAACCTAGGCTCGGATGCCACTGTTAGGTAACGTAGTAATTTCAAAAAAATTCCTACGCACATGCAAGATCACGGTGATGCATAGCAACGAGGGGGAGAGTCTGATCTACGTACCCTTGTAGATCGCAACGGAAGCGTTGACACAACATAGAGGAAGTAGTCGTACGTCTTCTTCCCGATCCGACCGATCCAAGCACCGTTACTCTGGCACCTCCGAGTTCTTAGCACACGTACAGCTCGATGACGATCCCCGGGCTCCGATCCAGCAAAGCTTCGGGGAGGAGTTCCGTCAGCACGACGGCGTGGTGACGATCTTGATGTTCCACCGACGCAGGGCTTCGCCTAAGCACTACAACGATATGATCGAGGTGGAATATGGTGGCAGGGGGCACCGCACACGGCTAAGGAACGATCACAATGATCAACTTGTGTGTCTAGAGGTGCCCCTGCCTCCGTATATAAAGGAGACAAGGGGGAGGGGGCCGGCCGGCCAAGGAGGGCGCGCCAAGGGAGTCCTACTCCCTCTGGGAGTAGGATCCCCCCCCCCAATCCTAGTTGGAATAGGATTCCTTGAGGGGGGGAAAGAGAGAGCGGGGGCCGGCCACCTCTCCTAGTCCTAATAGGACTAGGGGA
Source organism: Triticum monococcum (assembly GCA_034509565.1). Lineage (NCBI taxonomy): Eukaryota > Viridiplantae > Streptophyta > Magnoliopsida > Poales > Poaceae > Triticum > Triticum monococcum. The sequence continues at coordinate 353,272,520 of CM067845.1, read as the reverse complement.
AGGAGGGAGGCACGCGGCCACCTTTGGGCTGCCCCTTTCTCCTTTCCACTAAAGCCCATTAAGGCCCATCTGGTTCCCGGGGGGTTCCGGTAACCTCCCGGTACTCCGGTAAAATCTCGATTTCACCCGGAACACTTCCGATGTCCAAATATAGGCTTCCAATATATCAATCTTTATGTCTCGACCATTTCGAGACTCCTCGTCATGCCCGTGATCACATCCGGGACTCCGAACTAACTTCGGTACATCAAAATGCATAAACTCATAATAACTGTCATCGTAACGTTAAGTGTGCGGACCCTACGGTTCGAGAACAATGTAGACATGACTGAGATACATCTCCGGTCAATAACCAATAGCGGGACCTGGATGCCCATATTGGCTCCTACATATTCTACGAAGATCTTTATCGGTCAGACCGCATAACAACATACGTTGTTCCCTTTTTCACCGGTATGTTACTTGCCCGAGATTCGATCGTCGGTATCCAATACCTAGTTCAATCTCGTTACCGGCAAGTCTCTTTACTCGTTCCGTAATACATCATCTCGCAACTAACTCATTAGTTGTAATGCTTGCAAGGCTTTATGTGATGTGCATTACCGAGAGGGCCCAGAGATACCTCTCTAACAATCGGAGTGACAAATCCTAATCTCGAAATACGCCAACCCAACATCTACCTTTGGAGACACCTGTAGAGCTCCTTTATAATCACCCAGTTACGTTGTGACGTTTGGTAGCACACAAAGTGTTCCTCCGGGAAACGGGAGTTGCATAATCTCATAGTCATAGGAACATGTATAAGTCATGAAGAAAGCAATAGCAACATACTAAACGATCGGGTGCTAAGCTAATGGAATGGGTCATGTCAATCAGATCATTCAACCAATGATGTGACCTCGTTAATCAAATAACAACACCTTGTTCATGGTTAGGAAACATGACCATCTTTGATTAACGAGCTAGTCAGGTAGAGGCATACTAGTGACACTAAGTTTGTCTATGTATTCACACATGTATTATGTTTCCGGTTAATACAATTCTAGCATGAATAATAAACATTTATCATGATATAAGGAAATAAATAATAACTTTATTATTGCCTCTAGGGCATATTTCCTTCATACGGAAGTGGCCGAACTGTAGCAAAAACTGGATATTGTGGAGGATGACATTGCGTTGATCAACAGGCGTCTTGATGACTCGCAAGGTATGTATTTCGAGCATTCTTTACACCAGTGTGCTTAACGCGAGAAAGAGCTTTATATGAAATGTGCATGAAATGTAGATGGTGTTGCCGCCGTGGAAGCTCTTCGGGCGGAGCTAATCCTGGCCAAGGAGGGGGCCCAGTTTAGTGATGTTGCTGCTGAAGGAGCATCGATTGAACTGCAGGCTGAACAAGTTGCACGATGCCAGGGCGAGGAGGAGATATCCACGATGACACTCGCTTTGGAGAATGCTACTGGCCGCTGCAAGTTTCTTGATAAGGAGAATAAAGCCTTAATGGCTGAACTGGACACGGCCCGACAGGAGGCGAGAGAAGTGCAATCAGAGTCCAGAGCACTCCGTGAGGAGGTTCGGCAGGCGAAAGAGATATTGGCTGGAAAGCCTTTTCTGTTGCAGACTAAATTCGGTGACCCGGACTATGCTCAGCTGAACCAAGTGTGGAGTTCTTCGGATGAGTATTTGGACTTGCCGAAGAGTTCTTCTGATGCAGCACGGTATTACCAAGCGCAAGCTGGATATGCAACGAGAAGCTTTTTTGTCACATTTTGGTGTGTCAAAGCGCCCGCTGCTGCTCAATGAACAGATGTCCCAATGGGCCGAACTACATAGGGTATCTGGCCCTGCCATGAAGGATGTCATAGTCCGGCTATGGCAGGACGAGCCTGCACCGAATAGCTATTTTGGTTTGGTGCAGAAGCTTGTCGATGAGTGCCGAGCATCGATGCTGTGAAGCGATCGGTGTGCATTGAAGGTGCACAGATGGCCCTTGCCCGAGTCAAGACATTCTGGGGGAAGATGAAGGCCATCGATGTCATGACGAAGGGTCCGCCCAAAGGCGAGGACCGTCCGCAACCAGAGCATTATTTTGAAGACGTCCTGGAGGCCGCCCGCTTGATTGAGGTCTAATGCTCGAAGAACATAATGTTCGAGTTAGGTGTATGATGATTGTAAAAGACAACTTTATAGTTAATCTATTTATGTTTTGCTCGAAAAGTTTGAATTCCTCCTGTGCGGTCATCTTAATATAATCTGAAAGTTTTCTAGTCGTCGGCTTCAGCCCCCTCGTAGGAAGTACGGGGGTGTTCGGAAAAGCATTTAATCACTCTTTATCGAACGTCTTTGTTGGGGATATTACTATCAGTCATGACCCACCTAGGAGGGGCCGGGTCATCCCCAATGGCGGGTTACGAAAGAAGCCCAGTAAACATTCAAGATGGTAGGTTATTAAACCTTATAGAAGGCCCAAGGGCCTGGAGGCAGCTTAAGGCCCGATATTGTAAACCGCCGTATGTAAGGAAAGACTTGTAAAGAAAGGCATGTAAAGGAAGCCACCGAGCCGGACATGATTATGAGCCGGTCAGGACTCTGTAGGCCACCAGGCGTCAACCCATGTATATAAGGGGACGACCCGATGGCGGCTTAGGGCAAGAAACAACAAGTCGATAACCAAGATGGCGAGTTGAGCCTCTTGGTGATCGAAACCCCAACAATACCAATCCCAACTAGACATAGGCTTTTACCTTCATCGTAAGGGGCCAAACTAGTATAAAACCCTCTCATGTCCTTTGTCCCGATTAACCCCTTTAAGCTTCCTAGTGCGATGGCCTTACGACTAAGTTCTTGCTCTAGGACATCTGCCGTGACTATTCCATGATAGTTGGCGCCCACCATGGGGCAAGCGCACGGTGGATTTGAGTTCTTGAAGGGCAACTTCGAAGGGCTCAAGGGATACGCTGCGGGCCGAATGACCAAGAGTCGTCGCGGCAAGCCTTACATCGACGATGAAGGCTGGGGTCCCGAGGCCGGCTCAATTGAGTACGGATATCGGGTCCCCTTCAGCGGAATTCACGTCTTCATAGGCCGGATCGGTGAGTCAGGTCCTGAGCCGGACGTCCACACCAACCTCATCGAAATAGCTCGGCGCGCGAGGACCGCCCGTGTTCAATCTGCCGTGAAGCATGCCTTCGTAGGCTGCGTCCACGATGGTGAATACTCTGAAGGATCGGCGAAGGGCAGTGAGACGACCGTATGTTCTGACACTGCTTCATCAACGGGCGAGACAGACTCTTTGTACCAGCTGCAGGACGACATGCTCGGGGGCTGTTCTGATGGCAGCAGTATTCCGGACCCTCTTGAGCCGCCGAATTGGGCCAGAGTCTTCATGGCAGGGACACAGCCCGAGCAGAACTCTACAGCGGCGGCGGCAACAGCTACCAGGTCGGCTGCGGCCGGGTCAGGAGACCCCGCGCGCCCCCAGCTCAGATCTTGATGGACCTCATGGATAAACTAACGACTCTGTTGACTGCCGTGGTAGAGCCGGCGGATAAAGCCCAGCATGACGTAGAGGTGGCACGCGTACGTGAAGAGATAGTGCAAGCTAAGGAAAATCTAGCCGTAGAGGAAGTCAGGATGGCAGCAGAGCGGGCGGCTTTGGACGTTCGTGCTCAACAGCTTCAAGCAGAAACCTTACGGCTCTCGGTGGATCTGAACGCGTCGAACGAGGTCATGAGGAGGAGGCATCAGGAAACCCAATCACGTCTGCCTCTGACGCTTGATCCTAGGAATCTTTTTCACACACGCGGAGCCGGGGGAAGTAACCTGTCGAAGGCACCCTAGATTACAACACCCGGCGCACCGGTCCAGCCGCGCGCCATGGATCCACCTCATATAATTACCGCTCCGCCTCATTACGTCCCAACGCCGCCGGGTCACTTCTCCAACCCTTTGGAAAAACTCATCGCAGCATCGGCTCGTCTGGCGGCTCTTTCGATGGAAGGTGACTCACCGGCGGCAATGGAAACACGGAGGGTAAGAGAACTTATTCAAACAGCTCTGGCACAGCAGGATGCATACTCCTACAGTCAAGATATGATCCATTCAACTCCTCGCCCAAGCCGGAGCCTGAGTTACAGTAGGCATATGGAATTCACAGATATGTCAAGCAATGCTCAACTCCACAACCGGCCATATAGGCATGAGCCGGTGCGGCTGGAGCCCTTAACTTGGCGGATCAGGTGAGGATTCGTCAAGAGGCGGAACAAGCAGTTCAAATGGCAGCAGATCAGGCGGCTCATCAAACTTTTTCGGCTTATCTAGCAACCTCGGTCGAGGCAAGAGTGGCCACAAGAACCGGAGGCGTTCCTTGATTGGTGCTGGCCATACGTAATGAGCGTTTGCCAAAGGACTTTAAGGGGCCTCGTAAGGTGCCTAATTACACAGCTGACTTACAGCCCAGGGCTTGGATTGAGAGTTATGAGATGGCTATGGAGTTATTGGAGGTCAGTGATGGAGCAATGGCCAAGTATTTCACTATGATGTTAGATGGAACAACTCGTACTTGGTTGAAGGGATTGCCACCCAATTTTATTGGCTCATGGGCGGAGTTGAAGGCCTGGTTCATCCAGAACTTTAAAGACACGTGTAAGCAGCCTATGTCAATTGTGGACCTGACCAATTGCAAGCAAGAGGATGGTGAATCCACAACCCATTGGGTGCGCCGGGTCAAGGAGATAATACATTCATATGATAAGATGGATGCCGGCTCAACAGTCTTGATGTTGGAGAAAAATTGCCGTTTTGAACCTCTGAAGCAGAAGCTAGGGCGGCTCAAGCGTGACTGTAATGACATGGGCACGTTGATGGCGGCTCTCGTCAAGTATGCTGATTCTGATACTACCAAGGACCCGGTGTCTGACGAAGAAAAGGCAACGAAGGGAAAGAAGAACGGCAATGGCAAGGGTCACCAGCATAACCCGGTGAATCAAGGAGGTAATAAACGTAAGGCTGATGAGTTTGTTGCTAACACCAATGCACAGGGCGGAAATCAACAGCGCAAGGGCAGACAACCCCCTCGGTCGGGCGGGTCAGGTCCCACCCTTGAGCAATTATTGAATGAGCCTTGTCCAAAACACGACACTCGGGAGATGCCAGTCACCCACCTGTGGAAAGATTGTACGATCATGAAGGCGTTTAAAAATTCAAACATGTTTGATGGAGGTCACGGCCCAGGTGGTGGCTCAGGTGGAGGCGGTTTCCAAGGCTTGGGCGCCGGCTTAGGTGGAGGAGGATTCCACGGTCAGGGTCATCCTGGTAACCAAGGAGGGTATAATCCGCAACCCGACCAAGGTAATCAGCAGCAGCAGTCTAGATATCAGAGCAATCCGAAGCAGCTGAATAGTGGGCAATACCATGTATTCACCACTAGCTTATGGAAGAGAGACCAAAAACTTCACAAGAGGGCTATTAATGCCATTGAGCCGGCGGTTCCATGTTACTTACGTTGGTCAGAGCAGCCTATTGTGTGGAGCAGAGAGGATCACCCACCCCGGGTCGATAATCTGGGTCACTTGGCTTTGGTGGTGGCACCTTAGGTTGGTGGATACAAATTCACTAAAGTACTCATGGATGGAGGCAGCAACATCAACATCCTCTACTATGAGATGTTCCGCCGGACACTACTGGAATCAGCTACTTTGCCATCTGCCAGCTCTTTGCCGTCAGCTAGCGGACGGCAAAGAAGCTCTTTGCCATCAGCTACCTGAAAGCAGACGGCAAAGAACAGGCTGATGGCAAAGAAAGCCTTTGTCATCAGCCTGTTCTTTGCCGTCTGCTAGCAGACGGCAAAGAGGGAGGGGGGCCCCACTGAGGAGCTGGTTAAAAAAAATACTTAACGGCCCCCCTCTTTGCCGTCCGCTAGTGGACGGCAAAGCGCACATTAGCGGATGGCAAAGGTGGCGGACGGCAAAGTAGCTGGCCGTATCTAACGGCCGGCGCGCCCCACACCCCCTCTCTCTCTGTTTCCCTCCCACACACGCGCGCCGCCGCCCCCACCACTCGCCGCCGCCCGGTCGCACCACCGCCCCCCGCCCCGTCGGGCCGCCCCCACGCCCCGTCTCGGCGCCGCCGTGCCCAGGCCCCCCGGCGACCCGGCCCCCCCGTGCCCCACCGCCCCGGGCGCCGTCGCTCCACCGGCCGCCCGCCCCATCGCCCCCGCCGCGCCCCGGCCCCCCACGCCCCACCGCCGTGGGACCGGCGCCGCCGCCCCAGGCCGCCCCGCCCCCTCCTCCACCGGCCACCTCCTCCACCAGCAAAGTAGCTATTTACCATAGCCTACTTTGCCGGAGCCTTTTGCCGTCCGTGGCTGACGGCAAAGGCCTTTGCCGTCCGCCGTTCATGCCTTTGCCGTCCGCCGTGGCTGACGGCAAAATAGCTGATTCCTGTAGTGGGATGGGATTGACCGATAAGAGTCTTAAACAATCCAACACTGTTTTTCATGGTGTGGTTCCTGGCAAGTCGGCATACCGAGTGGGTAAGATTGAACTGGAAGTAGCCTTTGGGGATGAGTATGACTGCAGAGCAGAAAAATTAACCTTTGAGGTGGTTAAGATCAAAAGCCCGTATCATGCTCTGTTTGGACGGCCAGCTTATGCCAAATTCATGGCTCGGCCATGTTATGTGTATTTGCAGCTTAAGATGCTGGGTTATAAGGGCACCATTACAGTACACGGGAGCCGGAAAATAGCTTTGGAGTGTGAAGAAAGTGATGCTGCCTATGCTGAATCTGTCTGTGCAACAAAGGAGTTAATTTTTTACAAAGATCATGTTGACCCGGCAGACATGACGTCATTAAAGAAACCAACAACAGAGCATGAGCCGGTGTTGAAGTTCAAATCAGCTGATGACACCAAGATGGTTGACTTTGTTCCTGGTGACTCATCCAAGCAGTTCATCATTAGTGCTAACTTGGATCCAAAATAGGAAAGCGCGCTCGTCGAGTTCATCCGTGAGAACCGGGACATCTTCGCATGGAAACCTTCAGACATGCCGGGTGTCCCGAGGGAACTCGCTGAGCACACTCTCAATATTGATCCAAAGTTTAAACTTGTCAAACAATTTCTCCGACGGTTCAATGAAGAAAGGCGCAAGGCCATTGGAGAAGAGGTGGCCCGGCTTTTGGCAGCTGGGTTCATTATAGAAGTCTTTCACCCAGAGTGTGTAGCCAACCCGGTGCTTGTACTAAAAAAGAATGGCACCTGGCATATGTGTGTGGATTACACCAATCTGAACAAGGCATGTCCGGCTGATCCTTTTGCCCTCCCCCGTATCGATCAGATCATTGATGCTACGGCGGGTTGCGCACGTTTGAGTTTCTTGGATGCTTATTCCGGTTATCATCAGATCAAGATGGCAGTCAAGGATCAGGAGAAGACGGCTTTTATCACTCCTTTTGGAGCTTTCTGCTATGTGTCTATGCCTTTTGGAGCTTTCTGCTATGTGTCTATGCCTTTTGGGCTTAAGAGTGCCCAGGCGACTTACCAACGGTGTGTGCAGAATTGTCTTCATGATCAAATTGGGCGTAATGTTCATGCTTATGTGGATGATATAGTGGTAAAATCCAGGAAATAGGAAACCTTGGTCATAGATCTGAAAGAGACTTTCGATAATCTCCGGGTCTACAAAATGATGCTTAACCCGGCCAAGTGTATTTTTGGAGTCCCAGCCGACAAGCTCTTGGGTTTTTTGGTGTCTAACTGAGGTATTGAGGCTAACCCGGAGAAAATCAAGGCAATTACATCCCTGGCCAAACCAACATGCATCAATGACATTCAATGACTGGCGGGCCATGTTGCTGCTTTGAGCCGGTTCATAAGCCGGTTAGGGGAGAAGGCAATGCCTCTGTCAGATGATGAAGAAAACAGATGATTTTGTTTGGAGCTATGCTGCAAACTCTGCTTTTGAAGATCTGAAGACACAGCTTGCTGAGCCGCCGGTCCTGGCTGCTCCAGTTGAGAAAGAGCCGCTGCTATTATACGTGGCCGCCAACTCATGAGCTGTTAGTGTGGCTATTGTGGTGTAGCGCAAGGAGGCTGGCAAGGAGCATCCGGTTCAACAGCCGGTTTACTACATCAATGAGGTGGTAATTGAATCCAAGCAACGATATCCACATTGGCAGAAGCTCGTATATGGGGTGTTCATGGCAAGTCGGAAGCTTAAGCATTATTTTTAGGGACATCCAATCACCATGGTTAGCTCTGCCCTTTTGGGAGACATCATTCAAAACAGAGAAGCCACTGGGCGAGTCGCCAAGTGGGCAATTGAGCTTGGGTCTCATGGGTTGAAGTATGTGCCACATACCGCGATCAAATCTCAAGCACTGGTTGACTTCATTAATGACTGGACAGAGATGCAGATGCTAGAAGAGAAACTAGACAACACGTATTGGACTATTCATTTTGATGGGTCCAGACAGTTGGAAGGCTCGGGGGCTGGAGTTGTGTTAACCTCTCCGCGAGGTGACAAATTTTGTTATGTGTTACGATTGATGTTTCCTTGCACTAACAACGCAGCAGAGTATGAAGCCTTGCTCCATGGTCTTCGAGTGGCAAAAGAGATGAGTTTGAGCCGGGTCAGATGTCTTGGCGACTTAGATTTAGTGGCTCAACAGGTATCAGGCAAGTGGGATTCCAAGGACCCTCTCATGGCGGCTTATCGCCGGGAGGTTGATGCTGTTGCATGTCATTTTAAAGGTTATCAGGTGGAGCACATTGACCGTCGAAAAAACGAAGCGGCTGATGCTTTAAGCCGATTGGGGTCTCAGCGTAAGCCGGTACCACCTAACACCTTTTTGGATGTTTTGCATAACCCGTCTGTCAAGTTGCCCACAGAAGAAGATTTAGCTGTTCCTGACCCGGAGGCGCAGTTGGTGGCGGCTCTTCATGTCATCCCAGATTGGACAGTGCCGTTCTTGGCTTACATGACCCGGGGAGAGTTGCCAACGGATGAGACCCTGGCTCGACAGATAACCCCGCGGTCTAAGTCAATGACGATTTTGGATGGAGAATTATACCATCGCAGTGTCTCCGGAGCATTTCAGCGGTGTGTTTCCCCCGAAGAAGGTCAAGAAATACTTCGTGAGATCCATGAAGGCGATTGTGGTCATCACGCTGGGTCAAAATCTCTGGTGGCCAAGGCTTTTCGTCACGGTTTTTACTGGTTGACGGCTCACGCTGATGCAGAGGATCTGGTCAGCAGATGTGATGGATGTCAAAAGTTTGCACGACGAGCGCATGTGCCGGCTCAAGAGCTCCAGATGATTCCAATCACTTGGACGTTTGCGGTTTGGGGGCTTGACATGGTGGGACCTTTCAAAAGGTCTAAGGATAAAAAGACACATCTCTTGGTGGCAGTTGATAAATTCACTAAGTGGGTTGAGGCGGAGCCAGTGAGTAAGAGTGACGCGGCCACGACGGTTCAGTTCATGAAAAAGGTGATCTTTCGTTTTGGTTTTCCACACAGCATTATCACTGACAATGGCACTAATCTGTCCCAAGGGGCTACGGAAGAGTTTTGTCAGCATGAGCACATCTGGCTTGATGTTTCTTCTGTAGCTCATCCTCAATCCAATGGTCAAGCTGAGAGAGTGAAAGTGCAACTACCCCTAGGTGGTTTTGGTAATTCATAACAACATATAGCTCATTGAGCTAATGCTATTCCAAGATGATTATTTCAGGAAAGCTCAATGATTGGCATGGCATGGATGGTGAAAGTGGAACACTCAAAATGCTAAGGACAAAGGATTGGCTCAAGCTCAAAAGCTCAAGACTCTTCATTTTATATTTTAGTGATCCAAGATCACATCGAGTCTTTAGGAAAAGCCAATACTATCAAGGAGGGATGAGGTGTTTCTTAATGAGCCTCTTGCTTCATGTGCTTAGTGATATGCTCCAAAACCCTCAACTACTTTCCCATATCCACATATGACCTAAACCCTAAGCCAAACTCGGTCCTACCGATTCTTCCTATCCGGCGCCACCGAGTTTCACTTGTCATAAGCCACTGCCAAACCCTAGCAATTCGGTTCTACCGATAGGGATCTCGGTCTCACTGAGATGGGATTGCAAACTCTCTGTTTCCCTTTCGTAACTTTTCGGTCTCACCGAAAGAGCGAATCGGTCCCACCGAGATTGCAATGTAAACTCACTGTTTCCTTTTTGTAACATTTCGGTCTCACCGAAAGAGCAAATCGGTCCCACCGAGTTTGCCTGACCAACTCTCTGGTTAGCTAATTACCGAAATCGGTCTCACCGAGTTTGTGTAACCGGTCTCACCGAGATTATGTTATGCCCTAACCCTAACAAAATCGGTCCTACCGAGTTGCATGTCAGCCCCACCGAAAATCCCTAACGGTCACTAGGTTTACCTTTTCGGTCCGACCAAGTTTTTTGATTCGGTCCCACCAAGATTGGTAAATTGTGTGTAACGGTTGGATTTTGTGTGGAGGCTATATATACCCCTCCACCTCCTCTTCATTCGTGGAGAGAGCCATCATAACACATCTACACTTCCAACTCATATGTTCTGAGAGAGAACCACCTACTCATGTGTTGAGACCAAGATATTCCATTCCTACCATATGAATCTTGATCTCTAGCCTTCCCCAAGTTGCTTTCCACTCAAATCTTCTTTCCACCAGATCCAAATCCTATGAGAGAGAGTTGAGTGTTGGGGAGACTATCATTTGAAGCACAAGAGCAAGGAGTTCATCATCAACACACCATTTGTTACTTCTTGGAGAGTGGTGTCTCCTAGATTGGCTAGGTGTCACTTGGGAGCCTCCGACAAGATTGTGGAGTTGAACCAAGGAGTTTGTAAGGGCAAGGAGATCGCCTACTTCGTGAAGATCTACCGCTAGTGAGGCAAGTCCTTCGTGGGCGATGGCCATGGTGGGATAGACAAGGTTGCTTCTTCGTGGACCCTTCGTGGGTGGAGCCCTCCGTGGACTCGCGCAACCGTTACCCTTCGTGGGTTGAAGTCTCCATCAACATGGATGTAGGATAGCACCACCTATCCGAACCACGGGAAAAACATCCGTGTCTCCAATTGCGTTTGAATTCTCCAAACCCTTCCCTTTACATTCTTGCAAGTTGCATGCTTTACTTTCCGCTGCCAATATACTCTTTGCATGCTTGCTTGAATTGTGTGATGATTGCTTGACTTGTCCTAAGATAGCTAAAATCTGCCAAGAACTAAAATTGGGAAAAGGTTACGTTTTTATTTGGTCAAGTAGTCTAATCACCCCCCTCTAGACATACTTTCGATCCTACAGAGAGCCAATTAGGAAATTTTGAAAGGTCTCAAACCCTAGCTTATGGTTCCCTTACAGCGAATGCCGGGTTGTTGGGTAGAGGAATTATCCTCGGTGTTGTGGAGTATCAACACCACACCTAACAGGTCTACAGGTTACACACCTTTCTTCATGGTTTATGGAGCAGAAGTAGTGTTGCCTAGTGACATCCGTCATGACTCGCCCCGTGTGGCGGCTTATGTTGAAACTTATAATGAACAAGCCAGACAGGATGCACTTGACTTGTTAGATGAAGAAAGAGACTTAGCAGCGGCTCGGTCAGCAATTTATCAACAGGACCTGTGCCATTATCGCAGCCGCCGGGTCAAATCCAGGACTTTTCAAGAAGGCGACTTGGTGCTCTGGCTCATCCAGGATCTGTCAGATGCGCACAAGCTATCCCCACCTTGGGAAGGACGCTTTGTGGTCAGCAAGAACCTAAACAACGGGTCGTATTACCTCCTTGACGTTCAAGAACACAAAGATTCACGTAAGTCGAAGGAGGAGACCCGCTGGCCATGGAACATTTCTCAACTTCGGCCATACTACACCTGAGCTACCGGCTCTCATCATGTACATACTTTAACATTGTATATGCCAGGATAAGTAATAAAGTAAGACCATTGGTCTCTCTTCTTTTCAAAGATTATGCATCTTTGTTATTTCTTATTCTCAAATGACTATTAAGGAGCTGATCATATTTGAATCAAGTCTAACCTTTTTTGGTCCGGCTTATGATCGTATTCGAATCTAGCTGCAATTATCATGGTCACTTGGGGGCTTCCTGTTCAAACATAGGTCGTATTCGAACCAAAGAGAACATAGCTGTCATGGACCTCTTGATCGGCTCAAGGCCAAACTCACTAGGGGGCTTCTTGATCGTATCTGAATCATAGCTTAACCCCTTTTGGGTCCGACTTGGATCGTATTCGAATCAGGGCCGTTAAAAACCTCTCAAGGTCATTTGGGGGCTTCCTGTTCAAACATAGGTTGCATTCGAACCAAAGAGAACATAGCTGTCGGTACCCTCTTGATCGGCGCAACGCCACAGCCACTGGGGGCTATATGGTCGTATTCGAACCTTAGCTTAACCCCTTTGGTCCGGTTTACTGATCGTATTTGAATCATAAGCCACCAACCTTGAAATATAAGGTTAAATCATACTTGTTAACTTCTATTTGCCTTTGAGTTTCTTGTTGCAAATAATTAGCATGATCTTCTTCACCGGTTTGTCTATTTGACAACATGGCTACCAAGGTATGACGATCATTGAAGTATTCAAAGGTATTGATTTCTCAGAAAGATTGAGTTATCGGCTTCATTACCCAAGTTAATCAAGCCGGTGGTCTAAGGATCAAAGGTACAAGTGTGGCTATTATTTATATATAATTGCCTGCTGCATTAACTAAAGAGTTAGTTTCAGCCCTTGTCCTTTATTCATATCTGCTTTCTGTTTTCTATTATGATAAACATATTGGATATAAGCTGGGTGTTTTAACCCGTTCGGTTCTAAGCCGCCAAGCCAGTCTTTTGTTGTCTCTACAGGGAACAGATTTAAAGTGTTGCAGAAACAATCATCAAATATAATGCATATATTGCCATCAGGAAACACAGAGTCACATACAGTGTTTTATGCACGATGGCATAAGCAAGGCATTCAAAGTTTTCATAGCTAACCTATTACACGGCTTTTATAAGCCAATGAAGATGGTTATTATTCCTCCCTCGCCGGGTCACCGCCCTCTGTTGGCTAGAAGTTGGGTTTTGACTAGTCAAAACCATTCATGGCGACGAATTCTGCTTCATCGTCGATCAGGCCTGCCGGGTCAACTTCCGGGGCAAATGTATTTTCTCTTACAGGCGGGATCAAGTCCGTCACCTTGTACGAGGGAGTCGCCATCTTCTTATTTTTAGCATCAAAACCCGGCTGATATTTGTCAATATTGGTATCATCTCCAAGGGTAGTTGCCTGAGGCTGGACTCCATGCACACAAGCCATGAAGTCATCCTCCTCAAAGGGAGATCCGTCTTCCTTCATGGTGGGATAGCCTCTGGCCACGTCCGCCGGGTCTAGGTCTGGCACCCAAGCCTTGGAGGGGCTCAGGGAAGTCAAAGCCCCGGCTCGCGCACAGGAGCGTTTCACTTCTTGAAATCTGGCAGGCAGGATTGACAGTTTCTTCAGGACGTCGTTGAGCCGATTGGGTCCTTGATTTGTAGGAGAGATGGCGGCAAGTGCCCGCTATGCGCCAATATACAGTTGTTCTACCAAAGTATACACTGCCTTCAGTTTAATTAAAGGATCTTGGCTTAGATTTTTGGTTCGTGGGCCTGCACATATTTTATACACAAAGTCAGCTGGCGGCTTATACTCCAGATTAGCAAAAAGCACACAAAATTAAAGTCGGACGGCTTACGAAAGATGGCAGCAACCATTTGAGACACCCGGCCCTTTAAACCGTTCAGCTCTGTTGAAATCTTTTCAAGGGCTGTTTCGGCCTTCTCAGCGCGTTGGGTCAGAAGCATTTTTTCCTCTTCCCAGGTTTTCTTCTTGGCAGTGAAGCTGGTCTTTAAATTTTCCATCTCAGAGAGACTTATCTGCAGTTTGGAGTTAGCATATTTGATTTCTGCCTCCTGACTCGCTAGCCGGGTCTTCGCATCAGTCAATTGCGAGTTCAATTCAGATAAGGCATTCTGCAAAACATTCAGATGAGTCAAGATTTTGCTTCAAGTTCAAAAATCAAGATTAAAGTCTCAAGTACTTTACAAAAAACCACTTGACACTTGGGGGCTAATGTATGCCAAATCAAATTTTTATGACTCTAAAGACATACTTTAAGTCCCAAGTACCTTACAAAGTAACAACACTTGGCACTTGGGGGCTAATGTATGTAGTTCAGCAAGTTTCTCAAGGTTAAGCCGGGATATTAAGTTCTTTGAATACGGTACAAAACAATTTAAGGTACTGGCTCATTTATGATCAAAAAGAACCGGCCCTTGGGGACTAAAGGTGAAGTTTTGTTCTATTTTATTGAACTCAAGAAAATCAAAGGTGAAGGTCTTGGCCTATATGCTAAAGTCTACAGATCATTCCGGTTGTCTCATAATCTGAAGACTTGGGGGCTGAAGGAATATAGATAAGCCGGAAGAACATACCTCATATTTCAGCTGCAACTGTTTGACCATTTCAATCTTAGAGTCGCGACTGGAGTGCACGTGGCTGAGATAGCCAGATAAAATATCATTGGCATTTAAATGATCATAATTGGCAATGTCAAAGCGCATGTTTTGCCTCTCCAATGCCTCTTGTTTCGCAGTACACCGAGCCAGCACAGTTGGATTCCCCGGCTCAATAAAACGGCTCCCGGTGATCTGAACGTCTTGGGCAGACGGTGATGGCGGGTTGGCTGAGCTTGATGGTCCAGTTGCGGAAGGGTTTACAGTGGTCTCATCAAACGACGTCTCAGGAGGATTTGCTTCTGCATCAACAGGTGGGTCTTCTAGAGCATCGGTTAATGGAGAAGATGGCCTGGCTGGGTCAGATGCAAGCACCGGCGGGTCTTCTGCTGGTTTAGCTGCCTTTGCCTTTTTGGATTTAGCTTGGCCACTAAGAGAAATGTTGCAGGATTGTCAGTATAAAGATACAATTTGAACAAACCGGAAAAGGAGGATTTTTTACCCAGGGGCAGTCTTGAAGGCCGGAAATTGCGTCTGCGATGAGTCGCCAGAAGAGCGAGACACCTCCTAAAAAGATAAAACAAAGTTAAAAGTAAGGCAGGGGAAAAGGATCCATTAAACAGAGTTAAAGACAGAAAGAAGTGAACCTCATTCGGGCGCTTCTGAGGAGTTTGTTGAAGAATGACAGCCGGCTCATCTTCAGTCCGAGCCTGACGGCGGCTTTCATGTTGGTGCTTTTTCAAATGAAAGGTGGGATCCAAGTGAGCTAAAGGGTTAGAAAACCTTACTTTACGGATCACTCATCGAATTTTTTGTCTTGGCAAGGGCTCTGAGTTGGAGGAAATGATAGTTACCTCTGCTTCCATAGCCTGACTGGCCCCAGTGTCATCCTGGTAATGATCAGTGTCAATAAGATTGTTAAAAAATTGGCCAAGGGAATCAAGGGCTACCTCTGAATCAGATGTATCATCAAGCTTCATCAAATCTTCAGCAGTGCTCTTTTTCTTGTTTTTCGACCTCCGGGTCGTTTTCTTGGCGTTTATGGCGGTGGCTTTCGCTTTCTTGGCAGCCTCGTGGTCATATTAACTTTCCAAAAGTCAGAGTTGGCCTGCAGACAGGTCAAAACAAGATAAAGAGTCAGGCAAGTATTAAAACAATACGGATGGGAAAATACAAAGGAGAGAAATAACAATATCCTTACTTCTGGCACTGGGTTAAGCTGGCAGAAGGGGTTTAACCCGATGACACTGCACTATTCATATTTCCCGTTCACCAGAAGAGTTGACATTGAGACAATATCTTCTTCTGTCAATTGAACGGGGCTGTGACAAAGAGAGTCATCCGGCCCTCCACCATACTCATACATCAGCTTTGACCGACGGCTCAAAGGGATGACCCGCCATGAGATCCAGCAGCTGGTTAGGTCAACTCTAGTTAACCCGTTCGCCAACAGAGCATTGATCCTTTTGATGGATGGTATCGGCCTCTTGCGTTTAGCGATAGTAAGCTTATCAGGAAGCGCGAACTTGGTGTCAAGAAGATCGGGGCGATAACCCGACAGTGGCTTCTCGTTTGTTGGTGAAGTGTCCTGGTAGTAGAACCAAGTCTGGTTCCATTCCTTTGGGTGACTTGGTAAGACAATGAGGGGGAAGACGGCACCCTGCCGGCGCTGAATTGATATGCCTCCAAGCTCTAAGCTAAGACCGTTGGTGCACTCGTTCTGCCGGTTCAGATAAAAGTATTCTCTAAACAACTCCACGGTCGGCTCTTGTTGAAGATATACTTCACAGAGTACTTGGAAGTTACAGATGTTAGATATGGAATTAGGTCCGATATCTTGAGGATGGAGCTTGAAAAAGTGGAGGACCTCTCTGAAGAACTTTGAGGCGGGCGGTGAGAAGCCGCGGTTCATATGGTCAGTGAAAACGATCACTTCGCCATATCTTGGGTTGGGCCGTTCTTCTTCCGAGTCAGGGGCACGGTAAGACATGACAGTTTTCGCTGGCAGAAATCCTATGGTGAAGAACTCTTTCAAACGTTCCTCAGTTACGGCTGAGGGAACCCAGTTACAGATGGTTGGTGTTTTGGACGGCATGATGGGCAAAGAAGAACTAAAAAGAAAAGCAATATGTCGGTTCAGTTTAATGGTGAGATTGACAGTTAAGTGATGAAGATGCAAACAAGTAATGGCGGCTTAGTTAAGGGCTAATGACATATAAGGAAAATTAAGTCGGCATGATAAGCCGCCATGACTACAGATATTTGAAGAAGGCAATTTCAGCTAAGTGTTGATACAAACAAGTTTCTTAAATTGTTTGGTATTATTCCAGATCAAATGGCTATTCAAAATGAAAAAAATTCTAGACCTAAAAAAGTTCAGCGCAGAAGAGTATGTAAGTTCTAATGCAGCCTTTGAAATAGAGAAAGGGATCTGTGGATCAAGAATAGGCACAAGAACACTACCGCACGAGCATATATATATATATATATTTGGATCAAGAAGAGGCCTGTAGTGGAAAAACTATGTGGGACTGCGATGAACTCGGAGGAACACGAAAGAATCTGGAAACCCTAAGTGCGGATCTGAGAAGTGAAAAGAAGAGAACTTACAGTCACATGTCTTCTATGGAGATCGCCGATGTTCTTTGGATCAGTCCAGGTTGATGCGGTGGCCAACGTCAATGGAGACGGAGGTGAAGCGCGGCGGCGGCGAAGCTCGAGCAGCAGGGGGTGCACGAGAGGAAGAAGACGGAGCGAGAGAGGAGAATGAGAAGGCCGAGGCATGCCTATTTATAAGGAAAGATGTGAACAGACGGGCGCGAAAATGGAGGAGAGCCGAATAATGGTTATCTAGCTACACAGACGCCTTGATTCTCAGGAAGCATTAAAGATAAAAGATCCGTTGGGAGATGACGTCATGAAAGTTATTTGCGTTTTCAAGAGATGACATCACGGCGGGTTACGAAAACTTTAACGAAGATAAGAAGATGGATGTTTGTATAAGTATTGAAGATTGATAAAGAATGAAATTCAAAGTCAACCTGGGGCCTAATGTTGGGGATATTACTATCAGTCATGACCCGCATAGGAGGGGCCGGGTCAGCCCCAATGGCGGGTTACGAAAGAAGCCTAGTAAACATTCAAGACGATATGTTATTAAACCTTATAGAAGGCCCAAGGGCCTGGAGGCGGCTTAAGGCCCGATATTGTAAACCGCCGTATGTAAGGAAATACTTGTAAAGAAAGGCATGTAAAGGAAGCCACCGAGCCGGACACGATTATGAGCCGGCCGGGACTCTGTAGGCCACCATGCGTCAACCCATGTATATAAGGGGATGACCCGGTGGCGTCTTAGAGCAAGAAACAACAAGTCGATAACCAAGCCGACGAGTTGAGCCTCTTGGTGATCGAAACCCCAGCAATACCAATCCCAACTAGACATAGGCTTTTACCTTCATTGTAAGGGGCCGAACTAGTATAAAACCCTCTCGTGTCCTTTGTCCCGATTAACCCCTTTAAGCTTCCTAGTGCGATGGCCCTACGACCAAGTCCTTGCTCTAGGACATCTGCCGTGACAATTCCACGACAGTCTTGGTCCATGAAGGAGGTGATAACGCGGCGAACCAGGCAATCGGACTATAAGGCGTTAACACTTCCACTTAACCATAGGAGTTTTATGGTGGGGCTACGACGTAGCCCCTGGTATGTATGCGGCGTGTGGTGCCTTACATATCTGATCTGAAAAAGATCCCTCGTATTACACGGAGAATCTCTAAAGATTCCAATAAGTCGTCAAGTGGTTGACCAGCTCTCGCCGCATCATGACAGTCAGTTTTCGGCTTTATCTATTGAGGTGCTCATCTGGTCTATGCCAGGGCACAATCGCAATAGTTCTCCCTTTACTACCCTAGCCGATAGAGCAGAATGTAGGGTAGCAAACTCAGGAGCCGGGCAACCCAACTATTGACACAAGACAATGATTCGGAGATGATGCATATAAGACCAAACTTGCAACGCCGAAGTACGCTATAGAGTTGTTCGTACTTTTATGGGCAACTCATTCGTTCCCATGCCGAGCCCCTGGCAGGGTGTGTTGAGGTGCATCTGCAAAGCAGCCGTTGAGACCGTACTTTATTTTTGAAAGGGTATGAGAGTTTGGCTTGGGTGAGGCTTACTGAGAACGGAGCGATGTGCCAATGATAAATTTATGTATATATATAAAAAGAGAAACCACGACCCCAGCTATTTGACATGCTCGTGGTCGGGATTAGAGGAAAAGGGGCATAGTACAGGCTCGGAGTAAAGAGTGCGGTCTACACAAGGTAATTTTGGACCTCCTGTCGCACGTCTGCGTAGCCCATCCTCGAGGAGTGGTATCCTTAACGGAAGTAACCCCTTAGGTGAGTGTATGGATCCGAACTCCGATAGAGTCCGTTGTAGATGCTTTGTCACACCCTAGCTAGTCCATGCATTAGAGTGTGCATCATGTTTACTTTCATCAGAAACTTGAAATGGGGAAGGCAGAACCCCCAGCACCCCCCTGAAATCAACTAGGGTTTACTAAAAATAATTTCAATGAACCTGAAATGCCCTTCTAAAATGTTCACCCTCTTTGCCTTGGGTTAGAACCTCTGGGAAAATTGGTGCACAATTTTCTGGGTCAACAGAAGGTCATTGATTTAAATCATAAATATTTGAATTTGGGCATTAAATGCTATAAAATAATTCAAATGCTCAAATAATTCTGGAAATAAATGTTTGCTGTTAGGAATAATCCCAACAAAGCCCACAATTATTTTCAGGATTTTAGTAAGTGCCTAGGTATTTTTAATAAAGCCCTAAAGCTACAGAAAAATAGAAAAGGAAAACAAAAATCAAAAAAAGGAGAAAGAAGCCACTTGGGCCTTACCTGGCTCGGTCTAGCCGACTGGCCTGTGCCAGTCACCCCCTACCTCGCGCCAGGAGGCAGGGGCGCGTGCTCGCCGCGCGCCGGCCACGCCCCGGCCAACTCCTGCTTCTGTCGACGCTGGGAGGCGCCCAGAGACGCCACGAGACCCCCTCGACCCCCTCTCGTCCTCTCTCACTCTCCCCCTTGTCTCCCTCATCCTCTCCCGCGATGGCCGAGCGCGCCCTTCGCCGCTGATCGCCGTAGTCGCCACCAGAGACCTCCCCTCGCCCCTCCGACGAGCCCATCAGCTCCGCCTAGACTCCCTTGTCCTCCCCACCGAGCCACACTTCACCGGAAGCCCTACAATGCCGCCTTCGCCCTCGTCTTCAACCTCGGGCATCCGAGATCGCCGGCGACCGTGCGCCCGCTCCGTTGCGTCCCCGAGCCCGCGGAGACCACCGCTGCACTCCCCGTGAGACTCTCCTTCGATCCCCACCTTCCCCTTGCTCGTTTGCGCCCTGTAGCTCTGATTTCCACCGCGGCCGAAGCTCGCCGGCGCCTTGCCTCGTCGCCGTCGTGGCCAGGGCCACCGTGGCTTGAAGCCGGGCACACCACCGTGCTCAGCACAGTCCCAGGAACCTAACGCACCACTCCCCGTGCCTCGCCGTGCCCCGTAGCGTCGGATTCAACCACGCCTGAACTCCAGCGACCGCCAAGGTCGTCGCCGGCGTCGTTTCCGGCCACCCCGAGCCCAACCACCACCACCAAACGCCACGGTTCGTCCCCAGCTACCCCGTAGCTGCTCCCCGCGCATCAATTCGTGCACTGTGGGCGATTTCCGCAGCGCGCCACCGCGTCTGGCCTCGCCAGCGACTAAACGCCGGCAGGTTTTGACCCGCTGACCGGCGAGGTTGACCTGCTGACGTGGGTTGACCTCCCCCCTCTCTCTCACCGACATGCGGGCCCCGCCCGACTAATTACCCTGTTAGTGCTAACTAAATAGGTTAGTTTAATTAGTATAGTCACTGACTAGTGGGCCCTGCCAGTTAATTAGGCTAACTAAACGTAGTTAGTGCACAGAGACACTGACCAGTGGGCCCCACCAGTCAGGTTTGACCTGGCTGGCGCCTTTGACCTGCTGACGTCACCCTGACGCGTTGCTGACGCAGTAATTGTTTTTCTGGAATTATTTTTATTCAGGAAATTCCAGAAAATAGTTCAAACTTCAAAAATTCATAGAAATTCAACCATAGCTCCAAATGAGATAAATTATATATGAAAAATTATCAGAAAAATTCAATCTATCCATCTGTAATGGTTTCATGCATGACAAAACAAGTTTACCTTGCTATTTAAGCAGAATAAGGTAATGCACTATAAATGCCATGTTTAATGAGCTAATATTTGAATCTTTGATTCAAATGAGTTCATCCCCTTCTATTTTAGCTTGCATTAGGCCAAGACACAATCATATTGCCATGTCATAGCATGCATCATATTGTTGCATATCATCATGTGTTGATTGTGCTCCGATGTGTTCTCCGTGGTAGGTTCTGCCTCCGAGGATATTCACGAGTATCCAACTGAAGGGCAGTATCCCGCTACCATTCCATCAGGCAAGCATCCATTGATCATTCCGATACAAACCCATGTTCTCGCTTCTGCTCTTGTTTACTGCATTAAGACAACGCGATTCAAACTGCTGTGTGCTATGGTAGTTGAACCCTTATCCTCTTCATGACCTGTCATTGCCACAGTAACTAGATGAAACCCACTAGCATGTGTAGGAGTTGATTGAGCCATGTTTTGTGATTCCTACCTTGCTATGCCTGCTATGCTTAGAGTTGTGTCAGGTCTGGTTCATCTGGGTGATGGGCTAGAGTGAAATGCTTATGTCGGTACTGTGAGGGATGTTGAACATGTTTTGGTAAAGGTATCGATGAGAGGCCATGTAGGAGTACATGGTGGGTTGTTTCATTGAGACCGTCCCTAAGAACTGAGATCTGTATGCGTGATTTAAGATTCAGCTACTACCACACATTGGGCCTTGAAATATGACCCCGCTCGACTTACTGACCCCTCTCGCCTCTGTCCAGGAGTTGCAACTAGTTTCTGGTGTTTCTAGGACATGTGTTGGCGGCCGTGCGTAGTGCTGACCCTAGGGGTGGGCTATGATGCGGTAGATACACTGTGGCCGGGTATGCCGGGCACCTGTTTGGCGTCTCGGAACCCTGCAGGGTATAAAACTATTCGAATAGCCGCGTCTGCGGTAAAGGACTACTTGGTTGCATATACAGTTCATAGACAAATTAATGGATACTACTAAAAGACTCAAGATAAGTGTGAGTACCTAGGATGGCCCTCTCACAGGATGACGAGGGAGGATCCCCGGTGGAGTATTGTGTTGGTGAGTAGTGGACTCGTGTGCGAAAACTATTTTACTAGTGAAGTTCCGTAGGATAGTTTAGCCAAGAGTCAAAGCTGGCTTGCTGCATTAACCGCACCACCTTCTTGAGAATAAGCATGTATAGTAGGTTCTGATGTAAGACTTGCTGAGTACCTTTGTACTCATGTTTGCTTATTTATTGCTTTCAGACGACAACCCTGCCCCGTCCGATGGGTTTTATGTAGACCTTGACGTTGATGAGTGACTAGCCACCCAGGTGGTGATCCTGGCCATGGAGGGCCCTATGTAGATAGACAGGCTTCGAGAAGCCTTCTTTCTTTCTAGAGTCTGTACTCAGACTAGTTGCTTCCGCATATGCTTGTATGATTGTATGACTTGAGTGTCGGGTCATGTGACCCCTATCTGTATGAACATGTTATGTATGGCTCCCTGGAGCCTTTAAATAAAGTACCTGAGTTGTAGAGTTTTGTTGTGATGCCATGTTGTATGTACTCATATCGAGCATATTGTGTGTATGATTGAAATGCTTGGTATGAGTGGGATCCGACAATCTAGTTGTTTATCCTTGGCAGCCTTTCTTATGGGGAAATGTAGTCTAGTGTTCCTCGAGCCATAGTAGTCCGCTACAGCCCGGTTCACCGGAGTCCTGCTAGCCCAGCACTACTGCTCAGGACACTTGACTGGCCGGCATGTGATTCACTTCGTTGCTATGTCTGTCCCTTCGGGGAAATGTCATGCGGTGACTTCCGGAGTCCTGCCTAGCCTGCTATAGCCCGGGTTCCCCGGAGTCCTGTTAGCCCAGTGCTACAGCCCGGAATCACTCGCTGATGACCGACATGCTCGAATGTGATTCATGTATGCCTGTCTCCATAGGTCTGTGCCGCTTTGGGTTCACGACTAGCCATGTCGGCCCGGGTTCTCTGTCATATGGATGCTAGGGACACTATCATATATGTGAGCCAAAAGGCGCAAACGGTCCCGGGCCATGGTAAGGCGACACCCGTGGGATACCGTGCGTGAGGCCGCAAAGTGATATGAGGTGTTACCGGCTAGATCGATATGGCTTGGAATCGGGGTCCTGACAGCGTTGGTATCAGAGCCGGACTACCTGTAGGTTCGTTGAGCCAAACTGGTCGATGTCGAGTCTAGAAATGCTTTAGTTATATGTAGGGGAATTGATTGTGGGAGGGAGCGTAAGGTTCTTTTACTCCTTTACCTTATGCCCTCTGATCTGAGTCATTCTCTTCTCATTCAACATGGGTTAAGGACTAGGCTCTCTTCTTCTATCAGGTTCACGTGTTACTAATCTGTAGTAGCTTATAGGATTGTTGTTACAAGTCCCGATTCAGTTTCTACTATTCTTAGTATGTTGCAAATTGAATCAGAACCTTGATATGATGTTGTTGAGTGGTATTGTGAACTGTTGTGGATGTCTCAAATCTTTTTCTGAGCATTTACAGCCGTTATGCTGTCCAATTTTCCCTAGGAATTCTAATGTCTTTGCATTGTGGTTGTGCTTTCAAATGGCCAACCGTCCTCAAAATCAAGTGGTTCGCCTGACCAGGTGCCTCGACGTGCCCGGTCATACTGCTATGTTAGTTTGGGTCATGATCGAGACGGGTTACCATTGGTATCCCGAATACACCGTCGAAGAGCAGTTCCGCGACTTTAATCAAAGCCAATATTTCTGCAAGGTCAGGATATTTCCTTCTTATCCTGGATCTACCGAGCCCCTTCACTATTCCTATGGACTCGGGGTTACTGTTGAGATGGCTGTGCAGGATGCTGCCTATTCCATGATGACCATCATGCGGGTCCGGACCGGCCTGCTTCGGAACACTGATTTCCGTTACATGCCATCTTCACTTCCGGGAGCGCAAGGGTATCTTTAGGCTATCTATGCTGACTCCACTCAGGAGGATTCATTAACTCGTACCACTGCTGAGATGCTCGAAGATAAGGACCGAGTGAATTGGGCCTTGAGGCTGGAGCTTTTCAATACCCATGTTGATCATTGGGCCACATTGACTCGGTTTGCACCTGCGGTGCAAGCTGGATGTATGGATACAAGGGCTCTATATCCTGTGAGATCAGCTTTGCCAGACATGGTGGATTGGCGTGATGTGGGAGGCATCACCCCACCCCGTGGTCCTCGCAGGCCACCGTTTGTTGGTCCAAGACCTCATCCTAGCCCCTATGGTCCACAGGCTCCTCAGGACCGTCTGTTTCCGGATGATCACGTTGAACTTCCAGGCAATGGAGGTGACTTCTATGAGGACTACTACGGAGCTGTCTGAGTTAGTAGTAGTACCACTAGTATTGTAGTAGTTGTATCTCCACTGTCCTGCGTGACTTGTGGAATATGACTTTGCGTGTAATCGATTCCGGAGGTGTAGACAATAATGTATAGGAGCTTGGAATGCCTCCGATGAGATGTAACGTCTTTCATCATAGTTGTACTATAGCCTGGGCTTGTACTAAACTATGTATGATGTGTATGACCGTTGGTATATATATGGTAGTTTTATATTACCATGACATACGGATGAACATCTCTGCATTCCATGTTATCCATTACATTCTGCACTTCCTTGCTAAGTTTGAGCCATCCTTGTCTAAACCGTTGTCTTGTTTTCTCCTAGGATGGTCAACACCCGCGGCAACCCTGCTGTCCCGGAGCAGGGGGAAGCCAGTGCAGCTAGAGGTGAAAATCTGCCTCACCTGCCTTCTCTGGCCGAAGTAATGCTGGAGGCGGAAAGAAACAAGCGTGAGACCAACCGCCTGCTGGAGCGGATTGAGCAGAACACTGCACGCCACCTGCGAAATGACTTGGTGTCAATCAATGACTTTATCAAGCTGTACCCACCAAAGTTTAACCATTCCGTCGAGCCCCTCGACGCGGATGACTGGCTTCGCAGCATCACCCACAAGCTACGTTCTGCCAACGTAGCCGAAGCCGACAAGGTTACTTATGCTGCCTATCATCTCGAAGGCCCTGCTAGCCTTTGGTGGGAAAACTTCGAAGCTATGCGCCCGGTCGGTCAAATCACTGCTTGGGATGAATTCAGTGAGGCTTTCCGTAAGCATCACATTCCGGAAGGTCTCATGGATCGCAAGAGGGAGGAGTTCTGCAACTTCACCCAAGGAAGACTGACCGTGGATGCTTAGATTCGTGAATTTGGGAACCTGGCACGTTATGCCCCTAAAGAGGTATCGACTGACGCTAAGAAGCACGCAAGGTTCCGCAAGGGACTTAGCCCTGAGCTTCGCCGCGATCTTCGTCTGCACGAGTGCACCTCCTTTCAGAAGTTGGTCAACAAAGCTATCAGTGCTGAGACAGGCCAGACTGATTATGACGCTTCACGCAAGCACTCCCGTGATTTTGGCTCTTCATCCGGCTCTGGAGCTCAGAAGCGCCGGGTGTGGATTCCAAGCACGGCACTGCCACCCAGGTTCACCCCGAGGCCATCCTTTGAGGCGCCTCGTCCCAACCAGCAATTTGCACCGCCCAAGCCCTATGGTGGCCCCGCTGCTAACGCTGCTCCATGCCTCAATGTGGTAACATGCTTCAAGTGTGGAGAGCTGGGTTACTATAGCCAAGAGTGTCCCCAGAACAACAACCCCAATCAAACTGGAAAGTCCGTTGGCCGTGGTAAGCCCGCGGGAAAAACGTTCTACGCTAAGCCGGCCACCACTGCACGTGGCCATGTTAATTATGTTTCAGCCGAGGAGGCTCATGAGGATCCTAACGTCGTCCTTGGTACGCTCCTTGTTAACTGCCATCCGGCATCTGTTCTTTTCGATACTGGAGCATCTCATTCTTTCATATCCAAGAACTATGCTCGACTGCATAACACGACATTCTGTGACATGCCCTCTACCATGGAAATTCAAACCCCTGGCTATAGATGGCAAACTTCTAGAGTAAGCCATGGGAACGAAATTCTTGTCGATAGACTTGTCTTCCTTGCATCCTTAATAGCTCTCAAGTCCTCTGACATAAACATCATCTTAGGTATGGACTGGATGTCAGCTCATTATGCTAGGATTGACTGTGCCACTAGAATTGTTCAACTTACTCACCCATCAGGCAAGACAGTTAATGTCTTAACTCGAGTGGCCAAGCGCCAACTTTACTCCCTAAATGCCAACCCTATTCTAGACCTTGAGGATGTTCCGGTAGTCCGAGACTTTCCGGATGTATTTCCAGAAGAACTGCCAGGTGTTCCACCTGACAGGGATGTCGAGTTTGTGATAGACCTTGTTCCAGGAACCGTTCCAATTTCTAGAAGACCCTACAAGATGGCACCCCTAGAACTAGCTGAGCTTAAGAACCAACTCGATGAGTCCTTGAACAAGGGTTTCATCCGTCCTAGTTCCTCTCCTTGGGCTTGCCCCGTCCTCTTCGTCAAGAAGAAGGATGGAACAGATCGAATGGTCGTGGATTACCGACCCGTCAACTTGGTCACCATCAAGAACAAATACCCGCTTCCCAGGATCAACGACCTGTATGATCAGCTCACTGGATCCTCAGTCTTTTCCAAGATGGATTTGAGGTTGGGCTACCATCAAATCAAAATCAGAAACGGGGACATCCCCAAAACGGCCTTTGTTACTCGTTATGGCCAATACGAGTACACCGTTATGTCCTTCGGTTTAACCAATGCCCCAGCCACCTTCTCCCGGTTAATGAACTTGGTTTTCATGGAGTACTTGGATAAATTCGTCATAGTATACCTCGATGACATACTCATCTACTCCAAGAATGAAGAGGAACATGCCGACCATCTAAGGCTGGTATTGATGAAACTTCGAGAGCATCGCCTTTATGCCAAATTCTCCAAGTGTGAATTTTGGTTGCCAGAAGTGACCTATCTAGGCCATGTAATCTCTGGTAAGGGTATTGCTGTCAATCCTGAGCGAGTTCAAGCCGTCCTTGATTGGACTCCACCTGAGATGGTCAAGCAAGTTCGGAGCTTCCTTGGCTTAGCGAGCTATTGCCGCCGCTTCATCGAGAATTTCTCCAAGGTTTCTAAACCTCTAACCAAACTCCTCAAGAAAGATAAAAAGTTCGAGTGGACTCCACAGTGCGAGGTCAGTTTTCAGGAACTGGAAAGACGCCTGACATCTGCCCCCGTACTGGTACCACCAGACTTTTCCAAGGACTTTATTATCTATTGCGACGCCTCGCGACAAGGACTAGGTTGCATACTCATGCAAGATCGTCAGGTAATTGCCTATGCTTCACGGCAATTACACCCACATGAGGAAAATTATCCTACACATGATCTAGAGCTTGCAGCTGTAGTCCATGCACTTAAAACTTGGCGACATTACCTCCTCGATAATCGTTGCGAGATCTTCACCGATCACCAAAGTTTGAAATATATCTTCACCCAACCAGATTTGAATCTCAGGTAAATACGTTGGGTCGAGTTGATCTCGGATTGCGACTTAGGAATAACTTACACCCCGGGCAAAGCCAATGTCATGGCTGATGCACTAAGTCGTAAGTCCTATTGTAACAACCTGATGTTACAACAAAGTCAACCACTTCTCCATGAGGAATTTCGTAAGCTTAATCTTCATATTGTTCCTCGAGGATTCCTATCCACCCTGGTGGCGAAACCTACCCTTATGGATCAAATCATAGCTGCCTAGAAGCGTGATAAGGGCATATCCCGGATTAAGGAAAACATCGTTAGCGGAGTTGCTAAATGTTTCTCCATGGATGAGCAAGGTGCTGTCTTCTTCGAGAACCGTCTGGTGGTTCCTAAGAAACAACATCTACGCCAGTTGATCCTTAAGGAAGCTCATGAATCCCCTCTCACCATTCATCCCGGTAGTACTAAAATGTATCAAGACCTACGCCAGAGGTTTTGGTGGACTAGGATGAAGAGAGAAATCGCTCAATACATTGCTAATTGCGACATTTGTCGTCGTGTTAAAGCGGAGCACCAACGGCCTACTGGCACCCTTCAACCTTTGGCTATCCCTGAATGGAAATGGGATAAAATCAGTATGGATTTCATTACTGGGTTTCCCAGGACCAAGAGAGGGAATAATGCCATCTTTGTCATGATCGACCGTCTTTCCAAAGTAGCCCATTTCCTACATGTTCGTGAGAGTATCATTGCTAGCCAGCTAGCCAATTTATACATCTCCCGAATAGTGTCTCCCCATGGTGTCCCATTGAAAATTAACTCAGACCGTGGGAGTCTCTTCACCTCTCGATTTTGGGAAAGTTTCCAAAATGCTATGGGAACTCATCTCTCCTTTAGCACCGCCTTCCATCCTCAATCAAGTGGTCAAGTAGAGCGAGTCAATCAAATACTGGAAGATATGCTCCGAGCTTCTGTTATCTCGTTTGGAATGAGTTGGGAGAAATGCCTTACATTTGCGGAGTTTGCTTATAACAATAGTTATCAAGCTAGTTTGGGCGAAGCTCCTTTTGAAGTTCTCTATGGACGAAAATGTCGAACGCCTCTTAACTGGTCAGAAACCGGGGAAAGAAAACTCTTTGGCCCGGATATGATTCAGGAAGCGGAAGAGCAGGTTCGCATTATTCGTGAGAAATTGAAAACAACCCAATGTCGTCAAAAGAGTAAATATGATCGCAAACATAAGCCTATGACTTATGAAGTCAACGAGAAGGCTTACCTTCGGGTTACTCCGTTAAAGGGAACCCATCGTTTCGGTATCAAAGGCAAATTGGCTCCTCGTTACATTGGACCCTTTCGCATTCTTGCCAAACAAGGAGAAGTTGCCTACCAATTGGAACTACCTCCGCATCTTTCTAGAGTTCACGATGTCTTCCACGTTTCGCAACTCAGGCGTTGCTTCGCGGATCCTATCCGTGGAGTGGACCATGAAACGCTTGATCTACAAGATAACCTCTCTTATCGGGAATATCCCGTTCGTATCCTTGATCAAGCCGAGTGTACCACTCGATGTCATAATATCAAGTTTCTCAAGGTTCAATGGTCACAACATTCCGAGGAAGAAGCCACTTGGGAAATGGAGGATCGTCTTCGACTCGAGTACCCCACCTTCTTTCCAGAGGATCCTAAATCTCGGGACGAGATTCTTTTGAGTGGGGGTGAGTTGTCACACCCTAGCTAGTCCATGCATTAGAGTGTGCATCATGTTTACTTTCATCAGAAACTTGAAATGGAGAAGGCAGAACCCCCAGCACCCCCCTGAAATCAACTAGGGTTTACTAAAAATAATTTCAATGAACCTGAAATGCCCTTCTAAAATGTTCACCCTCTTTGCCTTGGGTTAGAACCTCTGGGAAAATTGGTGCACAATTTTTTAGGTCAACAGAAGGTCATTGATTTAAATCATAAATATTTGAATCTGGGCATTAAATGCTATAAAATAATTCAAATGCTCAAATAATTCTGGAAATAAATGTTTGCTGTTAGGAATAATCCCAACAGAGCCCACAATTATTTTCAAGATTTTAGTAAGTGCCTAGGTATTTTTAATAAAGCCCTAAAGCTACAGAAAAATAGAAAAGGAAAACAAAAATCAAAAAAAAGGAGAAAGAAGCCACTTGGGCCTTACCTGGC
Source organism: Triticum monococcum (assembly GCA_034509565.1). NCBI lineage: Eukaryota > Viridiplantae > Streptophyta > Magnoliopsida > Poales > Poaceae > Triticum > Triticum monococcum. Next base: position 353,243,127 of record CM067845.1, on the reverse strand, counting down.
TCGGCCCAGCCGACTGGCCAGCGCCGGTCACCCCCTACCTCGCGCCAGGAGGCAGGGGCGCGTGCTCGCCGCGCGCCGGCCACGCGCCGGCCACCTCCTGCTTCTACCGACGCTGGGAGGCGCCCAGAGACGCCACGAGACCCCCTCGACCCCCTCTCGTCCTCTCTCACTCTCCCCCTCGTCTCCCTCATCCTCTCCCGCGATGGCCGAGCGCGCCCCTCGCCGCCGATCGCCGTAGTCGCCGCCAGAGACCTCCCCTCGCCCCTCCGACAAGCCCATCAGCTCCGCCTCGACCCCCTCGTCCTCCCCATCGAGCCACGCTTCGCCGGAAGCCCTGCAACGCCGCCTTCGCCCTCGTCTTCAACCTCGGGCATCCGAGATCGCCGGCGACCGTGCGCCCACTCCGTTGCGTCCCCGAGCCCGCTGAGACCACCGCTGCAATCCCCGTGAGCCTCTACTTAGATCCCCACCTTCCCCTTGCTCGTTTGCGCCCTGTAGCTTCGATTTCCACCGCGGCCGAAGCTCGCCGGTGCCGTGCCTCGTCGCCGTCGTGGCCAGGGCCACCGTGGCTGGAAGCCAGGCACACCATCGTGCTCAGCACAGTCCCAGGAACCTAACGCACCACTCCCCGCGCCTCGCCGTGCCCCGTAGCGTCCGATTCAACCACGCCCGAACTCCGGCGACCGCCAAGGTCATCGCCGGCGTCGTTTCCGGCCACCCCGAGCCCAACCACCACCACCAAACGCCACGGTTCGTCCCCAGCTACCCGTAGCTGCTCCCCGCACATCAATTGGTGCCCTGTGGGCGATTTCCGCAGCGCGCCACCGCGTTTGGCCTCGCCGGCAACTAAACGTCGGCAGGTTTTGACCCGCTGATCGGCGAGGTTGACCTGCTGACGTGGGTTGACCTCCCCCCCTCTCTCTCACCGACATGCGGGCCCTGCCCGACTAATTACCCTGTTAGTGCTAACTAAATAGGTTAGTTTAATTAGTATAGTCACTGACTAGTGGGCCCTGCCAGTTAATTAGGCTAACTAAACGTAGTTAGTGCACAAAGACACTTACCAGTGGGCCCCACCAGTCAGGTTTGACCTGGCTGGCGCCTTTGACCTGCTGACATCACCCTGACGTGTTGCTGACGCGGTAATTGTTTTTCTGGAATTATTTTTATTCAGGAAATTCCAGAAAATAGTTCAAACTTCAAAAATTCATAGAAATTCAACCATAGCTCCAAATGAGATAAATTATATATGAAAAATTATCAGAAAAATTCAATCTATCCATCTGTAATGGTTTCATGCATGACAAAACAAGTTTACCTTGCTGTTTAAGCAGAATAAGGTAATGCACTATAAATGCCATGTTTAATGAGCTAATATTTGAATCTTTGATTCAAATGAGTTCATCCCCTTCTATTTTAGCTTGCATTAGGCCAAGACACAATCATATTGCCATGTCATAGCATGCATCATATTGTTGCATATCGTCATGTGTTGATTGTGCTCCGATGTGTTCTCCGTGGTAGGTTCTGCCTCCGAGGATATTCACGAGTATCCAACTGAAGGGTAGTATCCCGCCACCACTCCATCAGGCAAGCATCCATTGATCATTCCGATACAAACCCATGTTCTCGCTTCTGCTCTTGTTTACTGCATTAAGACAACGCGATTCAAACTGCTGTGTGCTACGGTAGTTGAACCCTTATCCTCTTCATGACCTGTCATTGCCACAGTAACTAGATGAAACCCACTAGCATGTGTAGGAGTTGATTGAGCCATGTTTTGTGATTCCTACCTTGCTATGCCTGCTATGCTTAGAGTTGTGTCAGGTCTGGTTCATCTGGGTGATGGGCTAGAGTGAAATGCTTATGTCGGTACTGTGAGGGATGTGTTGAACATGTTTTGGTAAAGGTATCGATGAGAGGCCATGTAGGAGTACATGGTGGGCTGTTTCATTGAGACCGTCCCTAAGAATTGAGATCTGTATGCGTGATTTAAGATTCAGCTACTACCACACATTGGGCCCTGAAATATGACCCCGCTCGACTTACTGACCCCTCTCGCCTCTGTCCAGGAGTTGCAACTAGTTTCTGGTGTTTCTAGGACATGTGTTGGCGGCCGTGCGTAGCGCTGACCCTAGGGGTGGGCTATGATGCGGTAGATACACTATGGCAGGGTATGCCGGGCACCTGTTTGGCGTCTCGGAACCCTGTACACATCGTTTGGGGCCGTTGAGGACACCCCGGCCGGATTTCCTTGCGGATGGAACCTAAATAGGCGATAAACCTGGACTAGAGACTTGTGAGGTTAGTTAGGTCGTGGTCTACACCCACGTCGGTTTTCGCTTGAAGTCTGCCGAGCACATGTCGTGTGCAGACGGTAAGTGGTGGAAACATGTGTGACGAAGTACACCCCTGCAGGGTATAAAACTATTCGAATAGCCGCGTCCGCGGTAAAGGACTACTTGGTTGCTTATACAGTTCATAGACAAATTAATGGATACTACTAAAAGACTCAAGATAAGTGTGAGTACCGAGGATGGCCCTCTCGCAGGATGACGAGGGAGGATCCCCGGTGGAGTATTGTGTTGGTGAGTAGTGGACTCGTGTGCGAAAACTATTTTACTAGTGAAGTTCCGTAGGATAGTTTAGCCAAGAGTCAAAGCTGGCTTGCTGCATTAACCCCACCACCTTCTTGAGAATAAGCATGTATAGTAAGTTCTGATGTAAGACTTGCTGAGTACCTTTGTACTCATGTTTGCTTATTTATTGCTTTCAGACGACAACCCTGCCCCCTCCGATGGGTTTTATGTAGACCTTGACGTCGACGAGTGACTAGCCACCCAGGTGGTGATCCTGGCCATGGAGGGCCCTATGTAGATAGACAGGCTTCGAGAAGCCTTCTTTCTTTCTAGAGTCTGTACTCAGACTAGTTGCTTCCGCATATGCTTGTATGATTGTATGACTTGAGTGTCGGGTCATGTGACCCCTATCTGTATGAACATGTTATGTATGGCTCCCTGGAGCCTTTAAATAAAGTACCTGAGTTGTAGAGTTTTGTTGTGATGCCATGTTGTATGTACTCATATCGGGCATATTGTGTGTATGATTGAAATGCTTGGTATGAGTGGGATCCGACAATCTAGTTGTTTATCCTTGGCAGCCTTTCTTATGGGGAAATGTAGTCTAGTGTTCCTCGAGCCATAGTAGTCCGCTACAGCCCGGTTCACTGGAGTCCTGCTAGCCCACCACTACTGCTCAGGACACTTGACTGGCCGACATGTGATTCACTTCGTTCCTATGTCTGTCCCTTCGGGGAAATGTCACGCGGTGACTTCCGGAGTCTTGCCTAGCCTGCTACAGCCCGGGTTCCCCGGAGTCCTGTTAGCCCAATGCTACAGCCCGGAATCACTCGCTGATGACCGACATGCTCGAATGTGATTCATGTATGCCTGTCTCCATAGGTCTGTGCCGCTTTGGGTTCACGACTAGCCATGTCGGCCCGGGTTGTCATATGGATGCTAGCGACACTATCATATACGTGAGCCAAAAGGCGCAAACGGTCCCGGGCCATGGTAAGGCGACACCCGTGGGATACCGTGCGTGAGGCCGCAAAGTGATATGAGGTGTTACCGGCTAGATCGATGTGGCTTGGAATCGGGGTCCTGACATGCTTTCCAGTTGGTCACCTGTTCTTTAAACATGACACATAAAAAATGAGAAAAACATATAAAAACGTTACGGGAATTCTTGTAGGGTTGTCCGTGTTGTGCTTCCGCCGATGCCCATGGAATCTTGAGTGCGTAGTGATGTGCGTGTGGTGCAAATTTCACCAGTACAGTAGGTGGGTGGCAGGAGCCGAACTGCTATTTGCTTTCCGGGAGTGGTCAAACGTCGGAGGGGAACTTTTTCTGGCCCCTGGTGTTCTGCTGGCGAGCCGATCTGTCATCTTTGTCGCCCGGTGGTCTCCTCCCCTTGTGATCAGCGTTAAGCTTGCCTGCCTGCTTGAAGACCCAACAGTTACAGTTGGTATGATTAGCTGGCCTATCAGGGAGACCATGAATCTGACAAGGTCGGTCCAATATCCTATCAAGGGTGGATGGTCCATCCTAGTTTGCCTTTAGTGGCTTCTTCCGTTGACCGGGCTTCAGATTGTGAAATCCGGCATTCACCGTTGTGTCGCGTATGTTGTTATGTTCGGTTCGTCGTGGCTTGCCATTGCCATCTCGGATTTCGGAAGTGCCCGGGCCGCTGGCGTCGTTGCTTTTATGAGCAAGCCGGTTGTCTTCTCCCGCGCAGAAGCAGTTCATTAGAGCAGTTAGGGCTATCATGGATTTGGGTGACGCGCGAGCCATTCATCCCGGACGCTATGTTTGAAGGCTGCGAGGGCTTCTGCGTCTGGATAGTCGATAATTTGGTTCTTTTTGACTAAGAACCTGGTCCAGAGCTCCCTAGCTGACTCGCCGGGCTCCTGGACAATGTGACTTAGTCATCGGCGCATAATGGCCAGACATATGTTCCCTGGAAGTTGTCTCGAAAGGCGTCTTCCAAATCTTCCCAGTTGCCAATAGAATTTTTTGGCAAACTGTTTAGCCAATACCGAGCTGGCCCTTTAAGCTTGAGAGGTAGGTATTTAATGGCGTGGAGGTCGTCTCCACGAGCCATGTGAATATGGAGGAGGTAATCCTCGATCCATACCGCGGGGTCTGTTGTCCCATCGTATGATTCAATGTTAATGGGTTTAAACCCGTCTGGAAATTCGTGTTCCATTACTTCGTCCGTGAAGCAGAGGGGGTGTGCGGCTCCTCTATGTTGGGCCACACTATGAAGTACCTCCGGCGGGCTCTGTTTACGGTGCTCGGACCGGGCGTGGTCAGCTCTGTAGTTTCCGGATAGGCGACCATCATCGTCGGTCGGGGTATATCTTCGTGATCTATACATCGATCTTGTGCGTCCTGCTCTATCCTCCGTGCCGGATGAGTTGGTATGGTGCTCTGCTTGGGCTGCTACTTTGTCTGGACCGAACTGTGATCGCCTCGCCACTTTATTCGATGGTGGTATGGGCTCCATCGCCCTGCCATCGTATTGAGGGAGCCACCTACTCTTGGGGTGGCTTTTGTCTGGGCTGCTAAGGCCGTATTCTTCGGCGGCCAAGACCTCGGTCCATCTATCATTGAGCAAGTCTTGGCTTGCTTGAAGCTGCAGCTGCTTCTTTCTTAAGCTCCTTGCAGTGGCTATAAGCTAGCATTTAAAGCGCTCCTGCTCGAGAGGTTCCTTTGGCGTGGTAAAATCCTTGCTGCCGAGGATCTCCTCCTCCTTGGAGAGGGGGAGATAGTTGTTGTCCTCCGAGTCCCCACATGTGGCATGTTCGTAAGGGTTGTCTTGCCCGTCTTCCTGTTCATCCTGCTCGGATTCTACATCAACAGGGTCTTCGTTGTCCGGAGTATCGTCTTCTCTGGTGCTGGCAGTGTCTTCTCTTGGGCGATGAGTCCAAGAGCGCTGATGTCCGGGCTGTGTACCAGACGGTTTATCCTCGATCGGATTCTCCTTCTCATCACCGAGAGCGCCGTAAGGTGTGTCTATCATACACACGTCATATCAGGAAGTGCCTGTCCCGTGTCTAGCGGGCAGTAAGCTCTGGCCTTGCCCCTCATTGTCGTCCATACCATCGATGTCTTCGGTGCGGGGATCGGGTGTGTTGGTTACATCTTTAATAATGGCTATGAAGTGGGTGGCGGGTGGGAAGCAACATTCTCCGTTGTCCTCCGTAAGTTCGAATCGAACATAGTTCGGAGACGGATCGCCTATCAGGGATAGGTTTTTTTAGCGAATTTAGTATGTCGCCCATGGGCGAGTGTTGGAAGACATCTACGGCGCTGAACTTGAAGATTGATAACCGATCGAGTTCGGCGTACACAGGCTCGCAGGGTTCGGAGCTCGACATCAGAGGTGAGTCCGGGGTTCCGTTGATGCAGATACCGTACGAAGTGGAATCTGCGTGTGGCTCCAGCGCCACGGAATCGGTGGTCCCCGTGATGGGGTTGAGCTTCCCATCTTCGGACAACTTGAACTGCTCCGAATTTGAGGCCAGAGCTGCTACGGGAGCTATCTCTTAGATGCGGCCTGATGACAGGTTTAAGCCATGTTCATTGGGGCGATGGGGAGCGGTTGTTGCGGTCTCGAATCCGTCGAAGGTCAAGTCTCCACGGATGTCCGAAACGTAATTCAAGCTCCCGAATCTGACCTGATGGCCAAGGGCATAGCTGTCGATCTGCTCCAGATGGCCAAGCGAGTTGGCCCGCAGTACGAAGCCACTGAATATGAAGATCTGTCTGGGGAGGAAGGTTTCTCCCTGGACAACGTCATTACTGACGATCGAAGGGGCCATCGAGCCCTTTGCTGATGGCACAGTGGAACTCTCAATGAAAGCACCAATGTCGGTGTCAAAATCGGCGGATCTCGGGTAGGGGGTCCCAAACTGTGTGTCTAGGATCGATGGTAACAGGAGGCGAGGGACACGAGGTTTACCTAGGTCCGGGCCCTCTCTATGGAGGTAAAACCCTACGTCTTGCTTGATTGATATTGATGAAAAAGAGTGTTACAAGAGTTGATCTACCATGAGATCGTAATGGCTAAACCCTAGAAGTCTAGCCTATGTGGGTATGGCAATGAGTATATGTGGTGTCCTTTCCGGACTATCCCCTTCGGTTTATATAGACACCAAGGGGATCTAGGGTTTACATGGATTCAGTTACATAAGAAGGAATCTTCAGTCGCCAAGCTTGCCTTCCACGCCAAGTAGAGTCCAATTCGGACACGGTGCAGTCTTCGGCCTTCATGTCTTCACAGCCCATTAGTCCGGCCCATAGATAACAGGCCGGATGCCCGAGGACCCCTTAGTCCAGGACTCCCTCAGCTGGGCTCTCTCTCTCTCTCTCTCCTTATTTTCTTTAGCAGAAAACAATTAAAGAGAAGAAAAAAGAAAGAGGGGGTTAGGGAAAGAAGTTGGACACGCGGACAAATTTCTCGAACTCACAAAAATGTTCTTGTTCCAAGAAAATTGGAGTGGGCAAGATTGCAAGGTTAAATTTAAACTCATTTGATTTATAATCAAATGATTTGAATAGGAAGTGAGGGTTAGGAAGGTCCAAAAATGTTCGGATTTTTGGTGGAGCTCCAGAAAATGATGAAAGAATATATGGCAAGGTTGGAGACCAAGAATTGAGATAACAAAGGCATTGGGATAATTTGCAAGTGTGTTATGGTGAATTCCAAATTAAAGAAATATTTAATATAGCTCCATAATATTGGGAGGATATGTTATAAAGAGAAGTCACTCTTCCCTCGATTTAAATAGATCAACCATCTCTGCAATTTATTAGTTGAGTTGAGATGCAAAGATTAATGACATGATGGCATGATGACATGATGCAATGCAAAAATAAAAGAGTAAGCACAAATGAAACACATGGTGATCACAAAAATATGAAAGTCTTCTGAAGCGTCGGTTTCGGGGCGTCACAGCTATCTCCCCAAATGAAGAGTGGGTGGAGGGGTATATATAGCCTACACACAAAATCTAAACGTTACACACAATTCACCAAACTCGGTGGGACCGGATCATGAAACTCGGTCGGACCGATTTAGTTCAAAATGTGAATGTTAGGCTTTTCGGTGGGACCGACATGTCAACTCGGTGGGACCGATTTCATTAGGGTTAGGGCAAAAAGTAATCTCGGTGAGACAGATCACATAAACTCGGTGGGACCGATTTCTGTAATAGGCAAACAGAGAGTTGGTCAAGCAAACTTGGTGGGACTGATCGCTCATTTCGGTGAGACCAAAACGTTATGAAAAGGATACAGAGAGTTTGCATTGCGAACTTGGTGGGACCGATCGCTCATCTTGGTTAGACCGAAATGTTACGAAGGGAAACTGAGAGTTTGCAATCCCATATCGGTGAGACCGAGATCCCTATTGGTGAGACCGAACTGATTAGGGTTTGTGGCAATGGCTATGTCAAATGAACTCAGTGGCGCCGGATAGATCAAATCGGCGGGGCTGAGTTTGACTTTTGGTTTGGGACATATGTGGATATGAGAAAGTGGTTGAGGGCTTTTGGAGCATATCACTAAGCATTTTGAGCAAGTATGCCATTAAGCAACACCTCATCCCCTTTTAATAGTATTGGCTTTCCTATGGACTCAATGTGATCTTGGATCACTAAAATGAAAATGAAGAGTCATGAGCTTAGAGCCAATATGTGTCCTTAGCATTTTGAGGGGTCCACATTCCTAGTCCATGCCATGCCAATCATTGAAATTTCCGAAACGATCATGTTGAAAGAGTATTAGTTCAATGAGCTATATGTTGTTAGGAATTACCAAAACCACCCAGGGATAGTTGCACTTTGAATCTCCACCTTTTTGGTAATTGATGACAACATATAGATCAAAGCTTCGACAAATGATAATAAGATTGAAATACATCGTCGGTTTGAGAAGTATGTGATAAGCAAGAGCTCCCCCTAAATTTGTGCATTATTTAAAATTTGCTTTTGAATGCAAATGCATAATCTATTAGGATCATGGGTTACTCTTCCATGTCACATACATCTTGGTGGAGCGCTCAAAATGATAGAGATTAAAAATATGCACTCATCACCAAGGCAAAGTGAATGATCATATATGAGAGATAAATAATAACATCATTCAAGCACAAGCATTAAAGTATGATATGATCAAACACATAATCATACAAGTATCTCACAAACATAAAAGTATCATCCAGACAAGCGCACAAATAAGTATCAACCAAATAGCAAAGAAGGCAAAAAGAAGCAAAGCTCTCTCTTGAAGCCTATGATCTATATACTTTATCCCCCTTTGGCAACAAGTTACCAAAAATCTCGAAAATGCATAGTGCTATGCGTATCTCTAGGCTTGATCTTCGGGAGGAGGCGTTGAGAGGACTCCAAGGATGAATGCTTCTGTTGAAGTTGTTGGAGCTGGTAGAGTGGCAACTGGAGGTGCTACTGATGGTGTGGCCGCAGGTGCTGATGTTGTTGCTCTTGTGTCAGCCATGGGCACTGTAGCAGATCTCTGCCCTCTTGGCACTCTCTGAAAGGCATCTATGGTAGCCCGCCCTTTCCTCTCCCCAGCTTCTTTCTGGAGCTTCTCAATTGTTGTCTGCATCTCTGTCACCTTCATATAAAGATCATAAAATTTAGTCTCAATGATCCTCTCTAGGCTCTCTTGGTTTTGAGTCAGGGTGGCCAAGCCCTTCTCAATCCTCAAGGTGGCTTGAATCAGATATCCAAGTTGATCTTGCTTAGTTTTGAGAAACACTTGAGATGCTTCTTTAGCACTTGGCATCTTTGCAGCCTTCTCAGCCTTTGCTTTCTCTCTCTTTTCTTGAGCCTCTGTAGATGTGGGATCTTCAGCATTCATGACAATTGTGTTGTCCTTAAAATCAGGCCTCAAGGGAAGATGTTCCTTGTCCAATAGATATGTGCATGTACCCATCTTGGAGTTGATGAGCACCTGGATGTGTGGAGCATACCCACATGACCTCTTCTGATCTGCAGCTGTCCTCTTGATTGTCTCAACAATGAGGCTCATCACTTTGAATTTTTGGGGCACATCAAACAACTGCAGCAAGTCAATGGAATGGCCTCTGATCATTCTATGATCTCCTGACTTGGGCAACAATGCATGCCTCAAGATAGTGTTGATGGTGGTCAGGCCAGACAGTAGATAGTACACAGAGCCCATCTTGTGAGTCTCCAAGGCTTTATCGAGAATCTCCTTATACATATTAGCCATGGAGTTGTGATCCTTCTTCCTCTTGGCATATACATCTATATCATCTTCTTGCTCTTCATGGGCATTGATCAATTTGGCCCCTTCATCAACTGTAGATTGGTACCTAGTATCTCTAGACATCCAGACAATTCTCCCATCAGGATAGAAATGTGTTTTGGAGTAGAATTGCATGATGAGTTCATCATTCCACTTGGTTAGCTTCTGACCCACAAACTTGTCCACTCCATATAGCCTGAAGCTGTTATGCACTCCTAGAAAGTGGTCTTCATTTTTGTCAATATATTTCCAATCTGCCCACTTCATATCACAGACAATTGGCTTCTTATCAAGAAAGATAGTTTCACAGAAGTCTTGCTACTCCTTGGTGTGGAACCTGTAACTGTAATCCACAATAGTCCTTCTCCTCACAGCATATGGATCAGATTATCTCCATAGTTTGAGACCTGCATCCTTTCCAATCTTCATGTTTTCTGCCACTGCATGGTTATCATCATGGTCAGGGATCTTTGGCTTGAGCTTCCTAAGCACTTGGGCTTCAGCATCATCTTCTTCTTCAACTTTAGTTTCAGGTACTAGGGCCTTGTTCTTTTCAGCAGCTGGTATATTCCTTATGGTCCTCTTGGGTGCAGACTTGGGAGCTGGAGCAGAAGCTTTGGGGGCTGTCTTGGGCTTAGAAGGGGCAGCCCCAGACTTGCTGGCATCCCCATCAGCTTTCGATACCTGGGTGCTGGTGCAGCATCCTCTTCCTCTTCTTCCTCATCCTCAGCTAGATCTACCATCATAGAGGATCTCCCGATGACTTTGGCCATAGTCTTCTTGACCCTTTGTTTTCTTTTCTTGCCCTCACCAGCAGCCTCTTCAGTTGATTTGGAAGTCTCAAGAGTGGAGGCTCTGACCTTTGACATGGGCACTCTCTTTGCAGGAGCCTTTTTGTGCATTCCAGACTTGGTGGATGCAGCTGAGACAAACTCCTTCTTGACAACCTTTTTCTTGGAGCTCACTTTTGTAACGCCCCGAGACCGATGTGCCAGGTGTCGTGCAGTTATTCGATGTTGTTGCGTCATCATGTGCATTGCATCATGTCATCATGCCATCATATCATTAATTGTTGCAACTCAACTAAATAAATTGCATGGATTTTTCGATCCATTTAAATCGAGGGAAGGATGACTTCTCTTTATAATATATCCTCCCAATATTAGGGAGCTATAATAAATATTCCATTCTTTTGGAATTAACCGGAACACACTTGCAAAAATCCCAATGCCTTTTATTATTTCTTCTCTTGGCCTCTAACTTTGTCACATGTCCTTTCATCATTTTCTGGAGCTCCACCTAATTTCTCAACATTTTTGGACTCTTCTAAATCCTAGTCCTTGTTCAAACCTTTTTAATTAAATTCAAATGACTTTGAATTTAATTCTTGCAAAAATGCCCACTCCATTTTTCTTGGGACATGCGCATTTATGCGAGTCCGGGAAATTTATTCCCGTGCTCAAATTCTTCCTCTAACCTTCTCTTTTCTCTTTTCCTTTCTCTTTTTGTTCTCTGTTTTTGTAAAGAGAAGAATTAAGAAGGGAGGAGAGAGGAGCCAGCCCAGCCGCAGCCTCAGGCCGGCCGGCCCAAGGCCCATCTCCCCCGTTCCTAACCCTAGGCTAGCGAGGCCCAGTCGCGGTCCTCCCTCCCCTCTTGATCCTTCTCCTCCTCGTTCCCTCCTAGCGCCGCCAGGAGAGCGCTGCACGCGCACGCATCCCACGATCCCCATCTCCCCTCGTCCTCTTCCTCTCACTCGCTCGCCCCAGTGCCGCGCCTCCCACGATCCCCATCTCCCTCCTCTCGCGCCGTCTCCGCACACGCCCGATCCCTCCGGCTTCTCCTCCGTGCGCCATGGTCGCCTCCCCCTCTCGCTCTCACCAGGGGGCCCGACCCCATCTCCTCTGCTCCACTTCGCCGCCCGGCGCGTGCCCGCGAGCCTCCTCGTCCCGGTCCATGGGGGACTCGCCGGAGCCCAGCCGTGGACCAGCAGCCCTGCGCCGAGCCTTCCCCAAGCCGGAGCCCTGTGCAGCATGGCTTCTGCCTTCCCGCGAGCCTCCTCCGCGTGTCTCCTTCCTCCTTCCGCGCCTTGACCAAGCCGTTCCCCATCTCTTCCTTCATCGCCGTCAGCCGGTGCAGCAGGTCCACCGGCAAGCCCTGCCTCCTCGCCCTTGCTGCCTGGCCGCAGGCCACGCAGCCTGATGCCGGCGACCAGCGCCGCCATGGCCGTCCGAGGCTCCTCAGGCAGCCGCGCCGCCCGCCTCTGGCCATGTCTCTGACGAGATTCCGGCAGCCCCATGCTAGAGCCGCCGTTCCTGTGCTGCCGCCCCCCATCTCCGGCCCCGTTTTCCTGCACCGCCCGCGTCCGCAAGTGCCCGCGAGGCCCCTGGACGCCATGTACTACTACAACCATTGCGTTCCGTTTCGTCTTTGTCAAGTACCCATGGACGTCAAGTACCCCTTCGAGATGACGAGATCGGCAAGTTCGAGGACCCCAAGTACCCCTTCGAAACGTGTTCCTCTACCGTCGTCTCCGGAAACGCCAAGTACCCCTACGCACGAAGACGCCAAGTCCGTTTCGGGATTCATCAAGTACCGCTACCGATATGGCTCGAACGTCTACGAAACGTGTACCACTACCGTCGCAAGTACCACTCCGAACCATGTACGACGACCGTCGCCGAAGACCCGTGTAACGTGAACGTGAACGACTACCGTCGCGAGTACCTCTACGTCGTCATGTACCCCTACTTCCCACGATGACCCCGTGAACAACTACTTCCTCGTCGACACGTGTACCCCTACCGCCGAACTCGATCCGTTTCGATGATGCTCGCTTCAAAGGTATAACCGCCGGAACGATGCCCGTGAATGAATGCATGTTGTATGAAATGCTCGTGTTTGCTCCGTGTCGGAGTTGTTCGGTGCACGTTGCCCCTCTTTTGCCTTGCCACCATCTTGTGGGAACCCGGTATCCGGGATCACCCCACCTTCTATCGCTTGTCACGCTCCCGCCGCACTTCCGTTTGCACCGGGATCTCAATCGAGTTATCGGAACCGATATGTTGCCGTGGCATCATTTTCGGATTCGTTGCCGTGACCCCCCCTTTTCCTTCCACCATGGTGATAATGCTTCATAATGCTCTTATCAACATTTTGCATAAAAATTGCTTAAAACTTGTTCATGTCATCCGCATCATGATAACAACAATTAAAATTGTTTAAATTGATGTTTGGTTAAATTTGCTTAAATGCCATGTTAAAATGCTTTAATTCATATCTAATTAACCGTAACTCGGATTTTAATAATATTTATATGTAATGGGGTAGAAAAATGCCTAGTTTATCGTGGTGACCTTTATTTGCATGTTAAATAACTCTAAAATTTTGTTTACGACAGATCAGGACCAAACCTAATATTTGCACATGAGGATTTACCGGAATTGTTGTTCGTTGCTTCCGGCCTCATTTAACCTTGACTAGATAGGTAGTTTTGCTTTGCTTCACCCTCTTGCCATGTTTAATAACATTTAATATTGTTGGGTACATAAACGAGAGAGAACTAAATAATTGATGTAGTGTTCTGTCAATATGCATCCCGATGCATATTGTGCTCCACTTAATGTGTAGGATTGTTTGTGCACTTTGCCATGCCATGCTTCATTAAACCGGACATGCATCATATTTGGTTGTGCATCATGCCATGTTCATGTCGTGGTTGTTTACTATGTTGTGTGCTTCTTTTCCGGTGTTTGCTTCTTCGGGTTGGTTCCGTTAACGTCGAGTTTGTGAGGATCCGTTCGACTACGCCCGTTTGTCTTCTTCATGTACTCATTCTTCTTCCTTGTGGGATTTTAGGCAAGATGATCATACCCTCAAAATCACTACTATCTTTGCTATGCTAGTTTGCTCGCTCTTTTGCTATGCCATTGCTACGATGCCTACCACTTGCTTGTCAGCCTCCCAAATTGCCATGTTCAGCCTCTAACCCACCAATGTCCTAGCAAACCGTTGATTGGCTATGTTACCGCTTTGCTCAGCCCCTCTTATAGCGTTGTTAGTTGCAGGTGAAGATTGAAGTTTGTTCCTTGTTGGAACATGGAGCTGTTGTTCCTTGTTGGGACATGTTTACTTGTTGGGATATCACTATATATCTTATTCAATTAATGCACCTATATACTTGGTAAAGGGTGGAAGGCTCGGCCTTATGCCTGGTGTTTTGTTCCACTCTTGCCGCCCTAGTTTCCGTTATATCGGTGTTATGTTCCCGGATTTTGCGTCCCTTACGCGGTTGGGTATATGGGAACCCCTTGACAGTTCGCTTTGAATAAAACTCCTCCAGCAAGGCCCAACCTTGGTTTTACCATTTGCCACCTAGCCTCTTTTTCCCTTGGGTTAGGCCAGCCCAAGGGTCATCTTATTTTAACCCCCAGGCCAGTGCTTGTCTAAGTGTTGGTCCAACCCAGAGCACCGTGCAGGGCCATCCCTTGGCAACTTGGGTTACGTCGGCTCCTGTACGCTTAGCTTATCCGGTGTGCCCTGAGAACGAGATATGTGCAGCTCCTATCGGGATGTCGGCGCATCGGGTGGTCTTGCTGGACTTGTTTTACCATTGTCGAGGATGTCTTGGAGTACCGGGATACCGAGTCTGATCGGAATGTCTCGGGAGGAGGTCTATTCCTTCGTTGACCGTGAGAGCTTGTCATGGGCTAAGTTGGGACACCCCTGCAGGGATTTGAACTTTCGAAAGCCGTGCCCGCGGTTATGGGCAGATGGGAATTTGTTAACGTCCGGTTGTAGAAAACCTGAAGTTGACCTTAATTAAAATGAACCAACCGCGTGTGTAACCGTGATGGTCTCTTTCCGGCGGAGTCCGGGAAGTGAACACGGTTGTTGGAGTTATGCTTGACGTAGGTAGTCCAGGATCACTTCTTGATCATACTTTTATCGACCGTGCTTTGCCCTCTCTTCTCGCTCTCATTTGCGTATGTTAGCCACCATATATGCTAGTCGCTTGTTGCAGCTCCACCTCATACCTTTACCTTACCCATAAGCTTAAATAGTCTTGATCGCGAGGGTGCGAGATTGCTGAGTCCCTGTGGCTCACAGATACTTCCAAAACCAGCTTGCAGGTGCCGATGAGACCGTGCAGATGATGCTACCAAGCTCAGGAGGAGCTCGTTGAAGACCTTGTTCATTTGTGTTGTTTCGTTCTAGTTGATCAGTAGTGGAGCCCAGTTGGGGTCGATCGGGGACCTTTGTCGCATTTGGGGTTCTTCTTTTATTTTGGTTCCGTAGTCGGACCATGAGTGTATTTGGTTGATGTAATGCTTTATTTATGTAATTGTTTGAAGTGGCGATTGTAAGCCAACTATGTATCTCTTTCCCCTATTGTATTACATGGGCTGTGTGAAGATTACCTCACTTGCGACATTGCCTTCAATGCGATTATGCCTCTAAGTCGTGCCTCGACACGTGGGAGATATAGTCGCATCGAGGGTGTTACAACTTCCTCCTCAGTAGCCACATAGTCCTCATCTTCAGACTCAGAATTTTTCTTCCTCCTCTACCTAGTAGCAGTCTTAGGCAGGTTGCTAGGAGTACTTTTTTTGCCTTCATCATAACTGCCAGAGGGACTAGTGCCCTCACTCAGATTCATCTGCTCTTCTGACTTATTTTGGCTATCACTCTGATCAAACATTCTGGCTAAGCAAACTGACAGCTGACCCTGCAAATAGTTACAGATGAGATAGAGCGAATGATAATCACAAAGTGCAAAGATTTTCCAAAATAAATGAGTCAAAAACTTAGTTTCAGTTTTCCACAGAAAGCATTTCGGAGCTACCGATTTTTTTAAACTCGGTGACACCGAAGCAACATTAGGAGTCTAAACTAGTGAAATCGGTCAGACCGAGAGACAGTTCGGTGACTCTGAGATTGCTAGAGTTTCACAAAGAGTTGAACTCGGTCACACCAATTTGCCAGTTTCGGCCAGACCGAAACATGCAAGTGCAATGGCCTGCGCCAAATCGGTGAGACCGATTTCCACAACTCGGTCGGTCTGAGATGAGTTCGGCGGTGATGTCGCTTGAAGCTATGATACGTCTCCAAAGTATCTATAATTTTTGATTATTCCATGCTATTATATTATCAACCTTGGATGTTTTATATGCATTTATATGCTATTTTATATGATTTTTGGGACTAACCCATTAACCTAGAGCCCAGTGCCAATTTCTGTTTTTCCTTGTTTTAGAGTATCGCGGAAAAGGAAAATCAAACGGAGTCCAATTGACCTGAAACTTCATGGAACTTATTTTTGGACCAAAAGAAGCCCACGGAGTATCGGAGTTGGACTAGGAGAGTCCCGGGCTGCCAACGAGGGTGGGGGGCACGCCCACCCCCTGGGCGTGCCCCCTGCCTCGTGGACAGCCCGGAGGTCCACCGACGTACTTCTTCCTCCCATATATACCCATATACCCTAAAAACTTCGGGGAGCACAATAGATCGGGAGTTCCACCGCCAGAAGCCTTTGTAACCACCAAAAACCAATCTAGACCCGTTCCGGCACCCTGCCGAAGGGGGCAATCCCTCTCCGGTGGCCATCTTCATCATCCCGGTGCTCTCGATGACGAGGAGGGAGTAGTTCTCCCTCGGGTCTGAGGGTATGTACCAGCAGCTATGTGTTTGATCTCTCTCTCTCTCGTGCTCTTGAGGTTGTACGATCTTGATGTATCGCGAGCTTTGCTATTATAGTTGGATCTTATGATGTTTCTCCCCCTCTACTCTCTTGTAATGGATTTAGTTTTCCCTTTGAAGTTATCTTATCGGATTGAGTCTTTAAGGATTAGAGAACACTTGATGTATGTCTTGCGTGGGATACCCGTAGTGACAATGGGGTATTCTATTGATCCACTTGATGTATGTTTTGGTGATCAACTTGCGGGTTCCGTGACCTTGGGAATCTATGCATATGGGTTGGCACACGTTTTTTGTCTTGACTCTCCGGTAGAAGCTTTGGGGCACTCTTTGAGGTCCTATGTGTTGGTTGAATAGATGAATCTGAGATTGTGTGATGCATATCGTATAATCATACCCACGGATACTTGAGGTGACATTGGAGTATCTAGGTGACATTAGGGTTTTGGTTGATTTGTGTCTTAAGGTATTATTCTAGTACGAACTCTAGGGCTGTTTGTGACACTTATAGGAATAGCCCAACAGATTGATTGGAAAGAATAACTTTGAGGTGGTTTCGTACCCTACCATAATCTCCTCGTTTGTTCTCCGCTATTAGTGACTTTGGAGTGACTCTTTGTTGCATGTTGAGGGATAATTATATGATCCAATTATGTTACTATTGTTGAGAGGACTTACACTAGTGAAAGTATGAACCCTAGGCCTTGTTTCCTAGCATTGCAATACCGTTTGTGCGTACTTTTATCATTAGTTACCTTGCTGTTTTTATATTTTCAGATTACAAAAACCTATATCTACCATCCATATTGCACTTGCATCACCATCTCTTCGCAGAACTAGTGCACCTATACAATTTACCGTTGTATTGGATGTGTTGGGGACACAATAGACTTTTTGTTATTTGGTTGCAGGGTTGCTTGAGAGAGACCATCTTCATCCTACGCCTCCTACGGATTGATAAACCTTAGGTCATCCACTTGAGGGAAATTTGCTACTGTCCTACAAACCTCTGCACTTGGAGGCCCAACAACGTCTACAAGAAGAAGGTTGTATAGTAGACATTAAGCTCTTTTCTGGCGCTGTTGCCGGGGAGGTTAGTGCTTGAAGGTATATCTTTAGATTTTGCAATCGAATATTTTCGTTTCTTGTTTTAGCACTAGTTTAGTTTATAAAAGAAAACTACAAAAAATGGAATTAAGTTTGCCTCATACGCTTCATCTTTTTAATATCTTTCGTGAGTATGATGGAAGGGAAAATTGTGCCGAAGTGTTAGAAGAAGAATGCATTAAAATGTTTGGCACTAAATCTTTGAATGATGAGCATGATTGCAATGTTGTTAGTATGAATTCCTTGAATATCCATGATGATAATGATATGCAAAGCCACAAGCTTGGGGAAGCTATGTTTGATGAAGATGATATTTTTTGTCCCCCAAGTTTTGATGAGAAAATTTATTATGATGAAAGCATGCCTCCTATTTATGATGATTATATTGATGAAAGTGGATTTGGAGAGGTCATGACTTTATTTAGTAATGATTCCACTATTTCGGAAGAGGTTCCAATTGATTATGAGAACAAAGTTGCTATCTATGATGATTATTGTGATGACTTGTATGCTATTAAGAATAATGATAACCATGAAACTTGTCATCATGATTTTAGTTTTCAATTGGATTATGCCTCACATGGTAATTATGATGTTGAGTTTGCTCCCACTATTACTCATGAGAAGAATTTTGCTTATGTGGAGAGTAATAAAATTTATATGCTTGTAGATCATGAAAAGAATGCTTTATGTGATAGTTCTATTGTTGAATTCATTCATGATGCTACTGAAAATTATTATGAGGGAGGAACATATGCTTGTTAGAATTGCAATAATATCAAGTTTCCTCTCTATGTGTTGAAAATCTTGAAGTTATGCTTGTTTTACCTTACTATGCAAGTTGATTATTGTTCCCATAAATTGTTTGCTCACAAAATCCCTATGCATAGGAAGTGGGTTAGACTTAAATGTGCTAGTCATATTCTTCATGATGCTCTCTTTATGTTTCAATTCTTATGTCTTATGTGAGCATCATTGAAATCATCATGCCTAGCTAGGGGCATTAAACGATAACGCTTGTTGGGAGGCAACCCAATTTTATTTTAGCTCCTTGCTTTTTGTTCCTGTTTAGTAATAAATTAATCATCTATACTCTGTTATGATTGTGTTTTTATGTTTTAATTAGTGTTTGTGCCAAGTAAAGCCTTTAGGACGTTCTTGGGTGATTGTTATTTGATCTTGCTGTAAAAAACAGAAAGTATGCGCTCACGAGAATAATTTTTTATTTCTTACCAGAGAGTGATAAAATACCAATTCCAAATGCATTAGATCATTCAAAAAATTTCCTAGGATTTCTTAATTTCTCAGGATTTTTGGAGTTACATAAGTATTCGGAACCTACAGATTACTACAGCCTGTTCTGTTTTTGACAGATTCTGATTTCTATGTGTTGTTTGCTTATTTTGATGAATCTATGAGTAGTATCGGAGGGTATGAACCATAGATAAGTTGTAATACAGTAGATATTACACCAATATGAATTTATAATTAGTTCACAACAGTACCTAAGTGGTGGTTTATTTTCTTATACTAACGGAGCTTACGAGTTTTCTGTTAAGTTTTGTGTTGTGAAGTTTTCAAGTTTTGGGTAAAGATTTGATGGACTATGGAATAAGGAGTGGAAAGAGCCTAAGCTTGGGGATGCCCAAGGCACCCCAAGCTAATATTCAAGGACAACCAAAAGCCTAAGCTTGGGGATGCCCCGGAAGGCATCCCCTGTTCGTCCTCGTTCATCGGTAACTTTACTTGGAGCTATATTTTTATTTACCACATGATATGTGTTTTGCTTGGAGCGTCAATTTTTTTTTGTTTTGCTTGCTGTTTGAATAAACTATCAAGATCTGAGATTATTAAATGTTAGAGAGTCTTCATATAGTTGCATAATTATTTGACTACTCATTGATCTTCACTTATATCTTTTGGAGTAGTTTGTCATTTGCTCTAGTGCTTCACTTATATCTTTTTTAGAGCACGGTGGTGGTTTTATTTTATAGAAATAGATGAACTCTCATGCGTCACTTATATTATTTTGAGAGTCCTTAGCAGCATGGTAATTTGCTTTGGTTATGAATTTAGTCCTAATATGATGGGCATCCAAGAGGGATATAATAAAAACTTTCATATAGAGTGCATTGAATACTATGAGAAGTTTGATACTTGATGATTGTTTTGAGATACGAAGATGGTGATATTAGAGTCATGCTAGTTGATTAGTTGTGAATTTAAGAGATACTTGTGTTAATTTTTTTGATTCCCATAGCATGCACGTATGGTGAACCGTTATGTGATGAAGTCGGAGCATGATTTATTTATTAATTGTCTTCCTTATGAGTGGCGGTCGGGGACGAGCGATGGTCTTTTCCTACCAATCTAAGCCCCTAGGAGCATGTGTGTAGTACTTTGTTTCGATAACTAATAGATTTTTGCAATAAGTATGTGAGTTCTTTCTGACTAATGTTGAGTCCATGGATTATACACACTCTCACCCTTCCACCATTGCTAGCCTCTCTTGTGCCGTGTAATTTTCGCCGGTACCATATCACCCACCATTACCTTCCTCAAAAGAGCCACCATATCTACCTATTATGGCATTTCCATAGCCATTCCGAGATATATTGCCATGCAACTCTCCACCGTTCCGTTTATTATGACACGCTCCATCATTGTCATATTGCTATGCATGATCATGTAGTTGACATTGTATTTGTGGCAAAGCCACCATTCATAATTCTTTCATACATGTCACTCACGAGTCATTGCACATCCCGGTACACCGCCGGAGGCATTCATATAGAGTCATATCTTGTGCTAAGTATCGAGTTGTAAGTAAATAAAAGTGCGATGATCATCATTATTAGAGCATTGTCCCAGTGAGGAAAGGATGATGGAGACGATGATTCCCCCACAAGTCGGGAATGAGACTCCGGACTAAAAAAAAGAGGCCATAAAAAAGAGAAAAGGCCCAAATAAAAAATAAAAAATGAGAGAAAAGGAGAGAAGGGGCAATACTACTATCCTTTTACCACACTTGTGCTTCAAAGTAGCACCATGATCTTCATGATAGAGAGTCTCCTATGTTGTCACTTTCATATACTAGTGGGAATTTTACATTATACAACTTGGCTTGTATATTCCAATGATGGGCTTCCTCAAAATGCCCTAGGTCTTCGTGAGCAAGCAAGTTGGATGCACACCCACTACTTTCTTTTGTTGAGCTTTCATACACTTATAGCTCTAGTGCATCCGTTGCATGGCAATCCCTACTCACTCACATTGATATCTATTGATGGGCATCTCCATAGCCCGTTGATACGCCTAGTTGATGTGAGACTATCTTATCCTTTTTGTCTTCTCCACAGCCACCATTCTATTCCACCTATAGTGCTATGTCCATGGCTCACGCTCATGTATTGCGTGAAGATTGAAAAAGTTTGAGAACATCAAAAGTATGAAACAATTGCTTGGCTTGTCATCGGGGTTGTGCATGATTTAAATATTTTGTGTGGTGAAGATAGAGCATACGCAGACTATATGATTTTGTAGGGATAGCTTTCTTTGGCCATGTTATTTTGAGAAGACATGATTGCTTTATTAGAATGCTTGAAGTATTATTTTTTTTATGTCAATATTAAACTTTTGTCTTGAATCTTATGGATCTGAATATTCTTGCCACAATAAATAGAACTACATGGATAAATATGTTAGGTAGCATTCCACATCAAAAATTCTGTTTTTATCATTTACCTACTTGAGGACGAGCAGGAATTAAGCTTGGGGATGCTGATACGTCTCCAACGTATCTATAATTTTTGATTGTTCCTTGCTATTATATTATCAACCTTGGATGTTTTATATGCTATATGCTATTTTATATGATTTTTGGGACTAACCTATTAACCTAGAGCCCAGTGCCAGTTTCTATTTTTTCCTTGTTTTAGAGTATCGCAGAAAAGGAAAATCAAACGGAGTCCAATTGACCTGAAACTTCACGGAACATATTTTTGGACCAGAAGAAGCCCACGGAGTATAGGAGTTGGATCAGTAGAGTCCCGGGCTGCCCACGAGGGTGGGGGGGGGGGGCGCCCCCTGCCTCGTGGACATCCCGGAGGTCCACCGACGTACTTCTTCCTCCCATATATATCCATATACCCTAAAAACTTCCGGGAGCACAATAGATCGGGAGTTCCACCGCCAGAAGCCTCCATAACCACCGAAAACCAATCTAGACCCGTTCCGGCACCCTGCTGGAGGGGGCAATCCCTCTCCGGTGACCATCTTCATCATCCTGGTGCTCTCCATGACGAGGAGGGAGTAGTTCTGGTATGTACCAGTAGCTATGTGTTTGATCTCTCTCTCTCTCTCGTGTTCTTGAGGTGGTACGATCTTGATGTATCGCGGGCTTTGCTATTATAGTTGGATCTTATGATGTTTCTCCCCCTCTACTCTCTTTTAATGGATTGAGTTTTCCCTTTGAAGTTATCTTATTGGATTGAGTCTTTAAGGATTTGAGAACACTTGATGTATGTCTTGCGTGGGATACCCGTGGTGACAATGGGGTATTCTATTGATCCACTTGATGTATGTTTTGGTGATCAACTTGCGGGTTCCGTGACCTTGGGAATCTATGCATAGGGGTTGGCACACGTTTTCGCCTTGACTCTCTGGTAGAAGCTTTGGGGCACTCTTTGAGGTCCTATGTGTTGGTTGAATAGATGAATCTGAGATTGTGTGATGCATATCGTATAATCATACCCACGGATACTTGAGGTGACATTGGAGTATCTATGTGACATTAGGGTTTTGGTTGATTTGTGTCGTAAGGTGTTATTCTAGTACGAACTCTAGGGTTGTTTGTGACACTTATAGGAATAGCCCAACGGATTGATTGGAAAGAATAACTTTGAGGTGGTTTCGTACCCTACCATAATCTCTTTGTTTGTTCTCCGCTATTATTGACTTTGGAGTGACTCTTTGCTGCATGTTGAGGGATAGTTATATGATCCAATTATGTTATTATTGTTGAGAGGACTTACACTAGTGAAAGTATGAACCCTAGGCCTTGTTTCCTAGCATTGCAATACCGTTTGTGCTCACTTTTATCATTAGTTACCTTGTTGTTCTTATATTTTCAGATTACAAAAACCTATATCTACCATCCATATTGCACTTGTAGCACCATCTCTTCACCGAACTAGTGCACCTATACAATTTACCATTGTATTGGGTGTGTTGGGGACACAAGAGACTCTTTGTTATTTGGTTGCAGGGTTGCTTGAGAGAGACCATCTTAAGCCTACGCCTCCTACGGATTGATAAACCTTAGGTCATCCACTTGAGGGAAATTTGCTACTGTCCTACAAACCTCTGCACTTGGAGGCCCAACAATGTCTACAAGAAGAAGGTTGTGTAGTACACATCAAGGTACATCAGTATTTCCCCAAAGAGGAAGGGATGATGCAACACAACGGCAGTAGGTATTTCCCTCAGATTTGAAACCAAGGTTATCGAACCAGTAGGAGAACTAAGCAACACAACCTAAACAGCCTCTGCACACAAATAACAAATCCTCGCAACCCAACGTGTTAATGGGGTTGTCAATCCCTTTCGGGTAATGGTGCCATAAATTGGTGCGTCACAGTAAAAAGGTTGTAATAGATTGGATAAATAGATCGCAAATAAAATAAAGTGCAACAAAGTATTTTGGGGTTTTTTGGATTAATAGATCTGAAAATAAAAGCAAATAAAAATAGATCGCAAAGGCAAATATATGAGAAAGAAGACTCGGGGGCCGTAGGTTTCACTAGTGGCTTCTCTCGAGAAAAATAGCAAACGGTGAGTAAACAAATTACTGTTGGGCAATTGATATAACTTCAAATAATCATCACAATATCCAGGCAATGATCATTATATAGGCATCACATCCAAGATTAGTAGACCGACTCCTGCCTGCATCTACTACTATTACTCCACACAACGACCGCTATCTAGCATGCATCTAGTGTATTAAGTTCATGGAAAAACAAAGTAATGCAATAAGAATGATGACATGATGTAGACAAGATCTATCTATGCAGAGATAGACCCCATCGTTTTATCCTTAGTAGCAACGATACATACATGTCGTTTCCCTTTCTGTCACTGGGATCAAGCATCGTAAGATTGAACCCACTACAAAGCACCTCTTCCCATTGCAAGATAAATAGATCAAGTTGGCCAAACAAAACCCAAATATCAGAGAAGAAATACGAGGATATAAGCAATCTTGCGTAAAAGAGATCAAAGAAACTCAAATACTTTCATGGATATAAAAAGATATAACTGATCATAAACTCGAAGTTCATATGATCCCAACAAACACACCGCAAAAGAGTTACATCATATGGATCCCCATGAGACCATTGCATTGAGAATCAAGATAGAGATATGAAGCCATCTAGCTACTAACTACGGACCCGAAGGTCTACAAAGAACTACTCACGCATCATTGGAGAGGCACCAATGGAGGCGGTGAACCTCATCCAAGATGGTATCTAGATTGGATCTGGTGGTTCTGGACTCTGCGGTGGCTGGATGAATATTTTGTCGATGCCTCTAGGGTTCTGGGATTTTTGGGGTATTTATAGAGCAAAGAGGCGGTCCGGGCGGCACAACCCACCAGGGCGCGCCTGGGCCTCCTGGCGCGCCCTGGTGGGTTGTGCCCCCCTCGGGGCTGTTGGAGAACGTTGCAGAAAACAAAAATTTTCCTACTCGTTTCACCAAGATCATCTAGGAGTTCATCTAGCAACGAGTCACGAGATGCATCTACATACCTTTGTAGATCGCGAGCGGAAGCGTTCGTTAGAACGAGGTTGATGTTGTCGAACACGACGTGATCCAAATCACCGATGACCAGCGCCGAACGGACGGCACCTCCGCGTTCAACACACGTACGGGACGGGAGACGTCTCCTCCTTCTTGATCCAGCAAGGGGAAAGGAGAGGTTGACGAAGATCCAGCAGCACGACGGCGTGGTGGTGGATGCAGGGCGTCACGACAGCAGGGCTTCGCCGTGTACTACGAGAGAGGAAGAAGTAACGGGGAGAGAGGGAAGCACCAAAGGCGTGGGGATCAAGTCCCTCCTCTCCCCCACTATATATAGGGGTGCCAGGGGGCGCCGGCCCTGGTAGATGGGATCTACCAGGGGGGCGGCGGCCAGGGGTGGGGGGCTTGCCCCCCAAGCAAGGGGGGCCCCCCTTAGGGTTCCCCCCCAACCCTAGGCGCATGGGCCTTGGGGGGCTGGCGCCCCAGCCCACTATGGGCTGGGTTCCCTTGTATTTCAGCCCAAGGGGCCCTCCGGGATAGGTGGCCCCACCCGGTGGACCCCCGAGACCCTTCCGGTGGTCCCGGTACAATACCGGGTACCCTGAAACTTGTCCCGATGGCCGAAACTGCACATCCTATATATAATTCTTTACCTCCAGACCATTCCGGAACTTCTCGTCACGTCCGGGATCTCATCCGGGACCCCGAACAACATTCGGGTTACTGCATATACTTATCTTCACAACCCTAGCGTCACCGAACCTTAAGTGTGTAGACCCTACGGGTTCGGGAGACAAGCAGACATGACCGAGACGACTCTCTGGTCAATAACCAACAGCGGGATCTGGATACCCATGTTGGCTCCCACATGCTCCACGATGATCTCATCGGATGAACCATGATGTCGAGGATTCAATCAACCCCGTATGCAATTCCCTTTGTCAATCGATATATTACTTGCCCGAGATTCGATCGTCGGTATCCCAATACCTCGTTCAATCTCGTTACCGGCAAGTCACTTTACTCGTACCGTAATGCATGATCCCGTGACCAGATACTTGGTCACTTTGAGCTCATTATGATGATGCATTACCGAGTGGGCCCAGTGATATCTCTCCGTCATACGGAGTGACAAATCCCAGTCTTGATCCGTGCCAACCCAACAGATACTTTCGGAGATACCCGTAGTCTACCTTTATAGTCACCCAGTTACGTTGTGACGTTTGGTATACCCAAAGCACTCCTACGGTATCCGGAAGTTGCACGATCTCATGGTCTAAGGAAAAGATACTTGACATTGCAAAACTCTAGCAAAACGAACTACACGATCTTTATGCTATGTTTAGGATTGGGTCTTGTCCATCACATCATTCTCCTAATGATGTGATCTCGTTATCAATGACATCCAATGTCCATAGTCAGGAAACCATGACTATCTGTTGATCAACGGGCTAGTCAACTAGAGGCTTACTAGGGACATGTTGGTGTCTGTTATTCACACATGTATTACGATTTCCGGATAACACAATTATAGCATGAATAAAGACAATTACCATGAACAAGGAAATATAATAATAATGCTTTTATTATTGCCTCTAGGGCATATTTCCAACAGTCTCCCACTTGCACTAGAGTCAATAATCTAGTTACATTGTGATGAATCGAACACCCATGGAATTCTGGTGTTGATCATGTTTTGCCCTAGGGAGAGGTTTAGTCAACGGATCTGCTACATTCAGGTCCGTATGTACTTTACAAATTTCTATGTCTCCATCTTGAACATTTTCACGAATGGAGTTGAAGCGACGCTTGATGTGCCTTGTCTTCTTGTGAAACCTGGGCTCCTTGGCAAGTGCAATAGCTCCAGTGTTGTCACAAAAGAGTTTGATTGGCCCCGACGCATTGGGTATGACTCCGAGGTCGGTGATGAACTCCTTCACCCATATTGCTTCATGTGCTGCCTCCGAGGCTGCCATGTACTCCTCTTCACATGTAGATCCCGCCACGACGCTTTGCTTGCAACTGCACCAGCTTACTGCCCCTCCATTCAAAATATACACGTATCCGGTTTGTGACTTTGAGTCATCCAGATCTGTGTCGAAGCTAGCGTCGACGTAACCCTTTACGACGAGCTCTTCGTCGCCTCCATAAACGAGAAACATCTCCTTAGTCCTTTTCAGGTACTTCAGGATATTCTTGACCGCTGTCCAGTGTTCCTTGCCGGGATTACTTTGGTATCTTCCTACCAAACTTACGGCAAGGTTTACATCAGGTCTGGTACACAGCATGGCATACATAATAGAACCTATGGCTGAGGCATAGGGGATGACACTCATCTCTTCTATTTCTTCTGCCGTGGTCGGACTTTGAGCCGAGCTCAATTTCATACCTTGTAACACAGGCAAGAACCCCTTCTTAGATTGATCCATATTGAACTTCTTCAATATCTTATCAAGGTATGTACTTTGTGAAAGACCTATGAGGCGTCTCGATCTATCTCTATAGATTTTGATGCCTAATATATAAGCAGCTTCTCCAAGGTCCTTCATTGAAAAACTCTTATTCAAGTAGGCCTTAATGCTGTCCAAGAGTTCTATATCATTTCCCATCAAAAGTATGTCATCTACATATAATATGAGAAATGCTACAGAGCTCCCACTCACTTTCTTGTAAACGCAGGCTTCTCCATAAGTCCGCGTAAACCCAAACGCTTTGATCATCTCATCAAAGCGAATGTTCCAACTCCGAGATGCTTGCACCAGCCCATAAATCGAGCGTTGGAGCTTGCACACCTTGTCAGCATTCTTAGGATCAACAAAACCTTCCGGCTGCATCATATACAATTCTTCCTTAAGGAAACCATTAAGGAATGCCGTTTTGACGTCCATTTGCCATATTTCATAATCGTAAAACGCGGCAATTGCTAACATGATTCGGACGGACTTTAGCTTCGCTACCGGTGAGAAAGTCTCATCGTAGTCAACCCCTTGAACTTGTCGATAACCCTTAGCGACAAGCCGAGCTTTATAGATGGTCACATTACCATCCGCGTCTGTCTTCTTCTTAAAGATCCATTTATTTTCTATGGCTCGCCGTTCAACGGGCAAGTCAGCCAAAGTCCATACTTCGTTTTCATACATGGATCCTATCTCGGATTTCATGGCTTCTAGCCATTTGTCGGAATCCGGGCCCGCCATCGCCTCTTCATAGTTCGAAGGTTCACTGTTGTCTAACAACATGATCTCCAAGACAAGGTTGCCGTACCACTCTGGTGCGGAACGTGTCCTTGTGGACCTTCGAATTTTAGTAGGAGCTTGATCAGAAGTATCTTGATCATTATCATTAACTTCCTCTCTAGTCGGTGCTGGTACCTCAGGAACATTTTCTTGAGTTGCGCCATTTTCCGGTTCAAGAGGTAATACTTCATCAAGTTCTACTTTCCTCCCACTTACTTCTTTCGAGAGAAACTCTTTCTCTAGAAAGGATCCATTCTTGGCAACAAAGATCTTGCCTTCGGATCTGAGGTAGAAGGTATACCCAATAGTTTCTTTTGGGTATCCTATGAAGACGCATTTTTCCGACTTGGGTTCGAGCTTTTCAGGTTGAAGTTTCTTGACATAAGCATCGCATCCCCAAACTTTTAGAAACGACAGCTTAGGTTTCTTTCCAAACCATAATTCAAACGGTGTCGTCTCAACGGATTTCGACGGAGCCCTATTTAAAGTGAATGCGGCAGTCTCTAAAGCATAACCCCAAAAAGATAGCGGCAGATCGGTAAGAGACATCATAGACCGCACCATATCTAATAGAGTGCGATTACGACGTTCGGATACACCGTTACGCTGAGGTGTTCCAGGCGGCGTGAGCTGTGAAACTATTCCACATTTTCTTAAGTGTGTGCCAAATTGGTGACTCAAGTATTCTCCTCCACGATCTGATCGTAGAAACTTGATTTTCCTGTCACGTTGATTCTCAACCTCACTCTGAAATTCCTTGAACTTTTCAAAGGTTTCAGACTTGTGTTTCATTAAGTAAATATATCCATATCTACTCAAATCATCAGTGAGAGTAAGAACATAACGATAGCCACCGCGAGCCTCAACACTCATTGGACCGCACACATCAGTATGTATGATTTCCAATAAGTTGGTTGCTCGCTCCATTGTTCCTGAGAACGGAGTCTTGGTCATTTTACCCATAAGGCATGGTTCGCACGTGTCAAATGATTCATAATCAAGAGACTCTAAAAGTCCATCAGCATGGAGCTTCTTCATGCGTTTGACACCTATGTGACCAAGGCGGCAGTGCCACAAGTATGTGGGACTATCATTATCAACCTTACATCTTTTGGTATTCACACTAAGAACATGTGTAGCATTATGCTCGAGATTCATTAAGAATAAACCATTCACCATAGGAGCATGACCATAAAACATATCTCTCATATAAATGGAACAACCATTATTCTCGGATTTAAATGAGTAGCCATCTCGAATTAAACGAGATCCCGATACAATGTTCATGCTCAAAGCTGGTACTAAATAACAATTATTGAGGTTTAAAACTAATCCCGTAGGTAAATGAAGAGGTAGCGTGCCGACGGCGATCACATCGACTTTGGAACCATTCCCAATGCGCATTGTCACCTCGTCCTTCGCCAGTCTCCGTTTATTCCGTAGTTCCTGCTGTGAGTTACAAATGTGAGCAACTGCACCGGTATCAAATACCCAAGAGCTACTACGATTACTGGTAAGGTACACATCAATCACATGTATATCACATATACCTTTTGTTTTGCCGGCCTTCTTGTCTGCTAAGTACTTGGGGCAATTCCGCTTCCAGTGTCCGCTCCCCTTGCAATAAAAGCACTCAGTCTCGGGCTTGGGTCCATTCTTTGGCTTCTTCCCGGCAGCTTGCTTGCCGGGCGCGGCAACTTCCTTGCCGTCCTTCTTGAAGGCTTTCTTACCCTTGCCCTTCTTGAACTTAGTGGTTTTATTGACCATCAACACTTGATGTTCCTTCTTGACTTCTACCTCCGCTGATTTCAGCATTGAGAACAACTCAGGATTGGTCTTTTGCATCCCCTGCATGTTGAAGTTCATCACAAAGCTCTTGTAGCTTGGTGGAAGCGACTGGAGGATTCTGTCAATGACCGCATCATCCGGGAGATTAACTCCCAGCTGAGTCAAGCGGTTATGTAATCCAGACATAGTGAGTATGTGCTCACTGACAGAACTGTTTTCCTCCATCTTACAGCTGAAGAACTTGTCGGAGACCTCATATCTCTCGACCCGGGAATGAGCTTGGAAAACCATTTTCAGCTCTTCGAACATCTCATATGCTCCATGTCTCTCAAAACGCTTTTGGAGCCCCGGTTCTAAACTGTAAAGCATGCCGCACTGAACGAGGGAGTAGTCGTCAACACGTGTCTGCCAAGCGTTCATAACGTCTTGGTTCTGTGGGACGGGAGCTTCACCTAGCGGCGCTTGTAGGACGTAATCTTTCTTGGCAGCTATGAGGATGATCCTCAGGTTCCGGACCCAGTCCGTATAGTTGCTACCATCGTCTTTCAGCTTGGTTTTCTCTAGGAACGCGTTGAAGTTGAGGACTACGTGGGCCATTTGATCTACAAGACATATTGTAAAATATTTTTAGACTAATGTTCATGATAGTAAAGTTCATCTAATCAAATTATATAATGAACTCCCACTTAGATTAGACATCCCTCTAGTCATCTAAGTATTGCATGATCCGAGTTAACTAGGCCGTGTCCGATCATCACGTGAGACGGACTAGTCAACGTCGGTGAACATCTTTATGTTGATCGCATCTTCTATACGACTCATGCTCGACCTTTCGGTGTTCTGTGTTCCGAGGCCATGTCTATGCACATGCTAGGCTCGTCAAGTTAACCCTAAGTGTTTTGCATGTGTAAAACTGTCTTACACCCGTTGTATGTGAACGTAAGAATCTATCACACCCGATCATCACGTGGTGCTTCGAAACGACGAGCTTTAGCAACGGTGCACAGTTAGGGGAGAACACTTCTTGAAATTGTTATGAGGGATCATCTTATTTACTACCGTCGTTCTAAGTAAACAAGATGCAAAACATGATAAACATCACATGCAATCAAATAATAAACGTGACATGATATGGCCAATATCACATAGCTCCTTTGATCTCCATCTTGGGGCTCCATGATCATCTTGTCACCGGCTTGACACCATGATCTCCATCATCGTGTCTCCATGAAGTTGCTCGCCAACTATTACTTCTACTACTATGGCTAACACGTTTAGCAATGAAGTAAAGTAATTTACATGGCGTTTCTCAATGACACGCAGGTCATATAAAAGAATAAAGACAACTCCTATGGCTCCTGCCGGTTGTCATACTCATCGACATGCAAGTCGTGATTCCTATTACAATAGCATGAACATCTCATACATCACATATAGATCATTCATCATTCATCACAACTTTGGCCATATCATATCACAAACCACTTGCTGCAAAAACAAGTTAGACGTCCTCTAATTGTTGTTGCAAGTTTTACGTGGCTGAATTAGGGTTCTAGCAAGAACGTTTTCTTACCTACGTGAAAGCCACAACGTGATTTGTCAACTTTTATTTACCCTTCATAAGGACCCTGTTCATCGAATCCGCTCCAGCTAAAGTGGGAGAGACAGACACCCGCCAGCCACCTTATGCAACTAGTGCATGTTAGTCGGTGGAACCGGTCTCACGTAAGCGTATGTGTAAGGTTGGTCCGGGCCGCTTCATCCCACAATACCGCTGAAGCAAGAAAAGACTATTAGCGGCAAGAAGGTTGACAAATCCACGCCCACAACAAATTGTGTTCTACTCGCGCAAGAAGAACTACGCATAGACCTAGCTCATGATGCCACTGTTGGAGAACGTTGCAGAAAACAAAAATTTTCCTACTCGTTTCACCAAGATCATCTAGGAGTTCATCTAGCAACGAGTCACGAGATGCATCTACATACCTTTGTAGATCGCGAGCGGAAGCGTTCGTTAGAACGAGGTTGATGTTGTCGAACACGACGTGATCCAAATCACCGATGACCAGCGCCGAACGGACGGCACCTCCGCGTTCAACACATGTACGGGACGGGAGACTTCTCCTCCTTCTTGATCCAGCAAGGGGAAAGGAGAGGTTGACGAAGATCCAGCAGCACGACGGCGTGGTGGTGGATTCAGGGCGTCACGACAGCAGGGCTTCGCCGTGTACTACGAGAGAGGAAGAAGTAACGGGGAGAGAGGGAAGCACCAAAGGCGTGGGGATCAAGTCCCTCCTCTCCCCCACTATATATAGGGGTGCCAGGGGGGCGCCGGCCCTGGTAGATGGGATCTACCAGGGGGGGCGGCGGCCAGGGGTGGGGGGCTTGCCCCCCAAGCAAGGGGGCGCCCCCCTTAGGGTTCCCCCCCAACCCTAGGCGCATGGGCCTTGGGGGGGCTGGCGCCCTAGCCCACTATGGGCTGGGTTCCCTCCTATTTCAGCCCAAGGGGCCCTCCGGGATAGGTGGCCCCACCCGGTGGACCCCCGGGACCCTTCCGGTGGTCCCGGTACAATACCGGGTACCCCAAAACTTGTCCCGATGGCCGAAACTGCACATCCTATATATAATTCTTTACCTCCGGACCATTCCGGAACTTCTCGTGATGTCCGGGATCTCATCCGGGACCCCGAACAACATTCAGGTTACTGCATATACTTATCTTCACAACCCTAGCGTCACCGAACCTTAAGTGTGTAGACCCTACGGGTTCGGGAGACAAGCAGACATGACCGAGACGACTCTCTGGTCAATAACCAATAGCGGGATCTGGATACCCATGTTGTCTCCCACATGCTCCACGATGATCTCATCGGATGAACCATGATGTCGAGGATTCAATCAACCCCGTATGCAATTCCCTTTGTCAATCGATATATTACTTGCCCGAGATTCGATCGTCGGTATCCCAATACCTCGTTCAATCTCGTTACCGGCAAGTCACTTTACACGTACCGTAATGCATGATCCCGTGACCAGATACTTGGTCACTTTGAGCTCATTATGATGATGCATTACCGAGTGGGCCCAGTGATATCTCTCCGTCATACGGAGTGACAAATCCCAGTCTTGATCCGTGCCAACCCAACAGATACTTTCGGAGATACCCGTAGTCTACCTTTATAGTCACCCAGTTATGTTGTGACGTTTGGTATACCCAAAGCACTCCTACGGTATCCGGAAGTTGCACGATCTCATGGTCTAAGGAAAAGATACTTGACATTGCAAAACTCTAGCAAAACGAACTACACGATCTTTATGCTATGTTTAGGATTGGGTCTTGTCCATCACATCATTCTCCTAATGATGTGATCTCGTTATCAATGACATCCAATGTCCATAGTCAGGAAACCATGACTATCTGTTGATCAACGGGCTAGTCAACTAGAGGCTTACTAGGGACATGTTGGTGTCTGTTATTCACACATGTATTACGATTTCCGGATAACACAATTATAGCATGAATAAAGACAATTACCATGAACAAGGAAATATAATAATAATGCTTTTATTATTGCCTCTAGGGCATATTTCCAACAGGGGCACCCCCAGGCGCAGCCAGGTCCTGTTGTGTTCCTTCTGGCCCATAAAAATTCTCCGTAAAGTTTCGTGGCATTTGGACTCCGTCTAATATTGATTTTCTACGATGTAAAAAGCATGGAAAAAACAGGAACTGGCACTTGGCACTATGTCAATAGCTTAGTACCAAAAAATGATATAAATGACTACAAAATGATTATAAAACATCCAAGATTGATAATATAACAGCATGGAACAGTAAAAAAATATAGATACGTTGGAGACATATCAGCATCCCCAAGATAAACTCCTGCTCTGCCTCGAGTAGGTAAGTGATAAAAACAGAATTTTTTGATGTGGAATACTGCCTATCATGTCATATCATATTCTTTTCTTTATAGCATGGACAATTGGACTTTCATGTGATTCAAAGCAATAGTCTAGTTTTGACATAATAATTTACATACTCAAGCATATCAACAAGCAACCATGTCTTTCAAAATATCAACGCTAAAATAAGTTATCCCTAGCCCATCATGCTCAATCATTGATCCATTCATGAAGCACACTCGAATATTAGCTATACCCAATACTTAAGTACGATCATATTGCCTCCTAGTTGGTTCTTTTATAAGAGAAGGAGACTCAAATTCAAAATAAAAATTTCATAAAGTAAAATAAAGTCCCTTCACAGAGGGAAGTAGGGATTTGTAGAGGTGCTAGAGCTCAAAGCGAAAAACTTAGAGATAAAAACATTTTGAGAGGTGTATCCATCCCACCAATGAAAACGACTTAGATTTCCCAATACTTTCCATGCTTAGATATATTATAGGCGGTTCCCAAATAGAAAACAAAGTTTATTCCTTTTTCCACCATACTTTCACTTTCCATGGCTAACCATATCCACGGGTGCCCTCCATACCAACACTTTTCAAGGAATTTATTATTTGACAACATAAACTAAATTCATTTTTTTTGCATTTCAGGACTGGGCATCCCTAATACCTTTGCCTTACTCTCGTGCAATGACAAGTGAATAAACACTCATCTTGAAAATAACACATCTAGCATGGAAAATATTAGCCACCCCTCACCGCTCCGCGAGCGAAAGGAACACACAAAAGAGAAGTTTATTTTTGAAAATTAGAGATGGCACATGCAAATTTGCTTAGAACGACAAAAGAATACCGCATATAGGTAGATATAGTGGACTCATGTGGCAAAAGTGGTTTAAAGGTTTTTGGGTGAACAAGTAGTGATCATACTTGGTGCAAAATGAAGGCTAGCGAAAGATTGAGAAGCGACCAACCAAGAAACGGATAATCTCATAAGCAAGCATTAAGCATAAATAACACCGAATAATGCACCATAAGTAGGATATAATTTCATTGCATGACTATTGACTTTCGTACTTGCATAGGGAGTCACAAACCTTAACACCAATATTCTTACTAAAGCATAATTACTCATCAAGATGACTCACATATCACATCATCATATCTCAAAACTATTACTAAGAATCATGTTTATTTTGTCCAATGATCTTCATGAATTTTTTTATTATATCCTTCTTGGATATCTATCACTTTGGGTCTAATTTTCATGTGTTGCTTTTCATAAGCTCAAACAAATATAAGTGAAGATCATGAGCATAATATTTATTTCTCTCAAATTAATTTAAGTGAAGCAAGAGAGAATTTCTTCAAAAATACTAAAGCACACCGTGCTCAAAAAAGATATAAGTGAAGCACTAGAGAAAGTCCATAGCTCATAAAAATTGAAGTGAAGCATAGAGAGCTATTCTAACAAGTCATGACATAATTTCGGCTCTCTCAAATAAGTGTGTCCAGCAAGGATTGATGACTTAAAACACAAAATAAAACAAGAAAAGACTCATATCATAAAAGACGCTCCCAGCAAAACCCATAGTATGTGACGAATAAAAATATAGTTTCGAGTAAAATACCGATAGTCGTTGGAAGAAAGCGGGGATGCCACTCGGGGGCATCCCGAAGCTTAGTTGGTTGCTCATTTTTGGATAATATCTTGGGATGTCGGGGCATCCCCAAGCTTATACTCTTCTATCCTTCCTTCATCCATCGTAAGATAACCCAAAACTTAAAAACTTCAATCACACAAAACCCAACAAAACCTTCGTGAGATACGGCAGTGTAAGAAAAATAAATCACTACTATAAGTACTGTATCGAACCTATTCATATTTTGTTTTTTCATTATATCTACTGTATTCCAACTTTTCTATGGCAAAAACTCATCAAAGAAAATCATAGAGCCATCAAAATAAGCACACAAGACAAAGAAAACAGAATCTGTCAAAACAGAACAATGTGTAGTAATCTGACTATTTCGAATACTTATATAACTCAACAAATTCTGAAAAATTAGGAAGACCTGAGTAATTTGCATATTTATCTACTGCAATTGGAATTGGTATTTTATCTCTCTCTGGTAAACGCTGATAATTATTTTCATGAGCGCAAAACTTTCTGTTTTTTCAGCAAGATCAAACAACTATCACCCAAGAAGATCCTAAAGGTTTTACTTGGCAGAAACACTAATTGAAACAAAAAAACACAATCATAACAATATCATAATTGTGCTAAGACTCAAGAACATAAAGCAAAAAGCAAAAATAAAATTTATTCATTGGGTTGCCTCCCAACAAGCACTAGTTTTACGCCCTTAGCTAGGCATAAAGCAAGGATCTAAGTTTTGTCATCTTTCTTCTTCCTGATTTTCTTAGAGGTATTTTCATCATGGGGTTTTGTAAACACAACATAAAACATATTATCCATGGAAACTTTGGCATTCCTTAGTTGGTTTTCATCATAACCCCTTTGATTTCCCGCAACAATCCAAGAGTAGTGTTGATTAACATTATTAAAAACTTGTTGGATTATATCTAGAACGGGGACCTCCTTTTTAAGATTCTCATCAAAGATCTTATTATCCCCAAGAAAATTCCTTAGTGCATAGTACTATTGTAAAGAATTTCATCTATCACGGGTTTTTCCCATCCATACAATAAAAATCAAAGATTTCCCTAGCTTCCTATATTATGTAGTCAAACTCATTCATAAGAACGAGAGTGGCCAAATTTTTGGCCCTAGGATTATTTATGTCGGGAAGCTTAAAAAACAATCTTTGCAAAGTAGGATGGGTATGAATAAATTTACTTTCAAGTTTCAAAACTAGTGCTGAAATAGCATTCACATAAGATCTACTCCCTTCGTTCGGAATTACTTGTCACAAAAATGGATGTATCTACAACTAAAATACATGTAGATACATTCATTTCTTGGACGAGTAATTCTGAACGGAGGGAGTAGTAGTTTTAAGTATAGGAGGAGCATCAAGACTTAGATTCCCAACACAATTGAAAAATTCTTGGATACGTTCTTTTCCCATAACTTCCCTTGCCCCAAGATAAAAGTTTTAGCATCCAGATTGCCCGTACGTCCAATCTTCGGAGTTAGGGCATCATCTGTTGGTGCCATACCGAAATCACTCATGATTGCAAGCAAAGGATAGATCTGGCGAGAAAACGGCGAACAAAAAAAGAGAGGCGAATAAAACGGCAAATTTTTGTGAAGCGGGGGAGAGGAAAATGAGAGGCAAATGGCAAATAATGTAAATTGCAAGGAGATGATATTTATGCTTAGGAACCTAGTATATGTTGAAGATCCTCCCCGGCAACGGCGCCAGAAATTCCTTTTGATGTCGCTTGAAGCTACGTCGGTATTTCCCCAAAGAGGAAGGGATGATGCAGCACAGCGGCGGTAGGTATTTCCCTCACATATGAAACCAAGGTTATTGAACCAGTAGGAGAACCAAGCAACACAACGTAAACAACCCCTGCACACAAATAACAAATCCTGGCAACCCGACATCTTAAAGGGGTTGTCAATCCCTTTCGAGTAACAATGCTAGAAATTGGTGCGTGACGGTAAAAAGGTTGTAATAGATTGGATAAATAGATCACAAATAAAATAAAGTGGAACAAAGTGTTTTTGGGATTTTGGATTAATAGATCTGAAAATAAAAGCAAATAAAAATAGATCGCAAAGACAAATATATGAGAAAGAAGACCCGGGGGCCGTAGGTTTCACTAGTGGCTTCTCTCGAGAAAAATAGCAAATGGTGGGTAAACAAATTACTGTTGGGCAATTGATAGAACTTCAAATAATTATGACGATATCTAGGCAATGATCATTATATAGGCATCACGTACGTCCAAGATTAGTAGACCGACTCCTGCTTGCATCTACTACCATTACTCCACACATCGACTACTATCCAGCATGCATCTAGTGTATTAAGTTCATGGAAAAACGGAGTAATGCAATAAGAACGATGAGATGATGTAGACAAGATCTATCTATGTAGAGATAGACCCCATCATTTTATCCTTAGTAGCAACGATACATACGCGTCATTTCCCTTTCTGTCACTGGGATCAAGCACCGTAAGATCGAACCCACTACAAAGCACCTATTCCGATTGCAAGATAAATAAATCAAGTTGGCCAAACAAAACCCAAATACCAGAGAAGAAATATGAGGCTATAAGCAATCATGCATAAAAGAGATCAAAGAAACTCAAATACTTTCATGGATACAAAAAGATATAACTGATCATAAACTCAAAGTTCATCAGATCCCAACAAACACACCACAAAAGAGTTACATCATATGGATCTCCAAGAGACCATTGTATTGAGAATCAAGAGAGAGAGATGAAGCCATCTAGCTACTAACTCTAGACCCAAAGGTCTACAAAGAACTACTCACGCATCATCGGAGAGGCACCAATAGAGGTGGTGAACCCCATCTAAGATGGTGTCTAGATTGGATCTGGTGGTTCTGGACTCTGCGGCGGCTG
This sequence comes from Triticum monococcum, assembly GCA_034509565.1. Taxonomy (NCBI): domain Eukaryota; kingdom Viridiplantae; phylum Streptophyta; class Magnoliopsida; order Poales; family Poaceae; genus Triticum; species Triticum monococcum. Next base: position 353,205,165 of record CM067845.1, on the reverse strand, counting down.
GATGAATATTTCGTCGATGCCTCTAGGGTTTTGGGATCTTTGGGGTATTTATAGAGCAAAGAGGCGGTCCGAGGGTCACCCGAGGTGGGCATAACCCACCAGGGCGCGCCTGGGCCTCCTGGCGCGCCCTGGTGGGTTGTGCCCCACTCGGGGCACCCCCAAGCGCAACCAAGGCCCGTTGTGTTCCTTCTGGCCCATAAAAATTCTCCGTAAAGTTTCGTGGCATTTGGACTCCGTCTGATATTGATTTTCTGCGATGTAAAAAACACTGAAAAAACAAGAACTGGCACTTGGCACTATGTCAATAGGTTAGTACCAAAAAATTATATAAAATGATTATAAAACATCCAAGATTGATAATATAACAACTTGGAACAATAAAAAATTATAGATACGTTGGAGACATATCAGGCGGAAACCTAACCCTAATGTAACATCCCAAATTTTCAATTTGAAATGTTACATTAGACCATCATTGCATATCATAATTTATTTGCTTTTGATTTTGATCCTAGAAATTCCACGCAACTCAAGGACCCACAGAGAGAGTTGGGGATTTCGTTATTTTCATATTTGATTTTTCTCAAATTTTGCGAATAGGATCATTTGATTTTAATTATTTTATCATCAATTATTTCTATTACAAAAATATGAGAGAGGGAATAAAATGACTTTCCCAAAATAAAGAAATATTGAGGATTTAATAATAAAATCAAATAAGATTTTATTTCGGAGTTCTTCGATATTTTATTTGAATTTAGGAAAAATGTGCGTTTTTCAAAATTGCATTTAGGCCCTAAATAAATGTTCACCTTGTGCGGCTTGATTTTAGAAGCCCGGGAAAATTTATTTTGGGATTTTTGGAGTCCGTTTATTATTTCTTTTATTTGTTTTTCTGCGTGGAATAAAAAAACGCAAACCGACTTCGGGGCGTACCCGAGCGGGACTCCGCCCGGGGGCAGCCTTTAAATAGCCGCCGCCCGAGCCGCCGCCAACTCTAACCCTAGCTGCGCCTCGATCCGCGCGCCCGCCGCCGCCACCAGAGCCGCCACCGACCCGCCTCCCGAGGTAAAAAAAAGGGGGGTCGCGGTTTTATTTTTTTAGTTTCGGTTTTTTTAAATAGATCGGTTTTTTCCGATTTATTTATTTAGCGAGCGTTCGTCCATTCGTTCGTTCTAGCGAACATTTGTCGTTTTTCTTTTTCTCGGATTAAATCCGCGATTTTTCTAATCACGATTCGTGATCCGATTTTCGTTTTAGTATAACTTTTCGCTCGGTTATCGGAATCAGGCGATTCAAGCGCCTGGAGTTTCGTCTCGAAACCCTCTATCCGTTTAACCAACTTAAACAAGTTTTTGCCACTGTAAAAAAAAATTGCCCTAGATCCAGAATAGTAAACGAAGCTTGTTTCTTTTGCCATTTGACTTTCGTTGCTTCATTTGATTTGATTCTTTTTGCAAACCGGAGTTCTTAAGTTGAACCTTCTGGTTAGATCTCTTATTTGAGTTTTACCCATGCATTAAATGAATACTTATTGTATGCTTGTTTGTTTGTCTGCGATGGAATACCCGGAGTACGCTGCCTGTTACTTCGAATCTCTAGGTTTCGTGGATCATCAGCAAGGCAAGTAACACTTTCATCATACCTCATACTACCCAGTTTTATTGCATTAGATCAATCCTCAAATATTGCATGATTAGGATCTAAATAAAGTACCTATTACCTGTTGTATTATCAAACCTTTGGGAGTTACTTCTACATTTGCCTATTATGCCATGCTATGCTAGTAGACGTGGATTGGGTGAGTGAGATGCATGACAGATGTGAGTTTGTTAATTAATGGTTTATCTAAGGTGGCAACTTAAACACACATCTGGGTGGATTGAGGTACCTGGGTATTCCAGGATTGCCTGTTTTTCTTTATGGACCGCCACCCAGGCCCAAAGGGATCATGAGATTTTTCATGCTAGAGACTTCCGTGTGCAGCCACAAGCTATTATGGGCTCTAGCATAGTTGATTAAGTCGTGCGAACTCTTACAGGGTAGACTAGCAGATGTAGGGGAAAGTAGGTGTAACGGTCTATCCATCGTAAGGTGCTAGCGCTTCTGAAAGACTATGTCTCGGTCATCTGTTTCTCAAACACCATGTAGTGCGAGAAACCAAACCGAGGCGATCGAGTCTTGTGGGGAAAAGTGCGCAAACCTCTGCAGAGTGTATGAACTAATCATGGTTAGCCGTGTCCCCGGTTATGGACATCTTGAGTATCTAGTACTTGGATTATCATGTGAATCTCAACATGTTACTCTAAAAATTAATTTTGTTGGGTTTAATGATGATGCTTAATTGGGATTGAGGATGCTGTCAACCATTCTCAATGTTTAACAACTACCATGATAGTTAAATAAAATTTATTCCTTTGTAGTAGGAAAAAATTGGCTTTTCGCAAAACAGTAACCATAGAGCTTTCCACCAGCCAAATATGCATATAGTATAGCTGTTTCATTCCATTACTCTCTATGTGTTACTTTGCCAGCATATTCCATGTGCTGACCCGTTTCGGGATGCAACGTTAATGTTGCAGACTTTTCAGACGACGATTAAGGAGTTTTAGGTCGTGATTCTATACTCAGTGATGCCGTTGGAGTTGATGGACTCACTTATCTTCCAAGCCTTCCGCTATTATAGTTACTAGATGGCCTTAAGCCATATTTATTGTAATAAGTTCTCTATTGAGACACTTGATGTAATAAGTGTGTGATTACTACTATGTTATAAATCCTCAAAGTACTGTGTGGTGTCAGCATTACTGATCCAGGGATGACACTTGAGCACAGAGATCAGACTGTTTGAGGTCTGGTCACTACAGAGATGGTATCAGAGCACACGCTGACTATAGGACACGACCACTAAGCTAAAGAACTAGAACACTATTCACTCTCTTCTCTTTCTGACTTCTCATCTTTTCTACTCTTTAGGATGGCGGATGCAAGGAACAAGTTCACGCAACCGGATGACGATACACCCTTTGGACGTCACTTGAAGGAAGTCACTAGATACCTGAACATAGGAGTACCAAGCTTCACCGGAACCTACAACGCCACTTTACCTGAAGAAGAGCGCTGGATGATTCAAGTTCAAGTTCCAGGAAGGACGTTCATGCCAGTCACTGAGCCCATAGAGTTTTCTTTTGATGCACCAACTTGGAGTCTAGGAAAAGCATGGCAGCTCACATCGCCATGGGACGCATTGGAGAAGTCTACCGCAATGATCTCAAAGATACTATCTACCAGATTTGTGGGCGCCGAGATGAGCACTGGGAGATGATCAGCACCAGAAAGGATAGATCAATTGCAGGTTTTATCCAAGAATTAAACCAGCACATTCGACGACAGGAGAACCAGATGTGCGCCGACATGATAGACCTGAAGAAGGCTAAGACAAGAATCAAGGAGCTGGAGGAAGAACTCAAGGCTACACGTGGAGATTATGAAGAAGAAATTGAAGTATTAGTGGATAAGAATGCCGACCTAACAATGAAGATCGGGATATTTATGGGATGCCCTACACCAATAGAAGAAGACGAAGAACCCAAGGAGATTCGCCCAGAAGACTACATCATCATCGACGACACCGACTCGGACCCAGATGATAGCGATGATGACTATGTTGATGAAGCCGGAGCAGATATCATGGAGTCTGCAACCGAAGAATATTTCTAGTAGACCACCTCATCAGTAGTAGTAGTCCACCATGTAAATACAGTAGTCCGAGCACTTTTGCGATAGTTAGATCGATTGTATGCCCTTGTTTGATTGAATGAAGTGAATTGTTTGCTTTTGCCTCATGTGCATATGGGTAGTGTTTTCTCTTTAGACCCCCTCTATTCTTAAATCTCATCTTTTCTAAACCCTCAGATGCCTCCGAGACGTAACCCCGGATTTACCTTTCCACCGGAGCTCACCTAGTTGATCCAGCAGCAGAACACATTGATGCAGTTACTAGTCCAGAATCAGAATTAGGGGGAACAACAACAACAACAACAACAACCCACCACCACCACCACCTGTTGATCACTTAGCCCGTTTTCTTAGGCTGAATCCGCCGGTGTTTTCCAGTAGCACCGAGCCGATAGTAGCAGATGATTGGCTCCGCAATATAGCTAGAGAGTTGACCACAGCAAGATGCACAGATGCGGAGAAGGTGAAGTTTTCCGCACATCATCTTGAAGGACCCGCAGCATCATGGTGGGAGAATTTCATAGCCACTTTCCCTGTCGACACTGTCACATGGGACCAGTTTCAGCAAGCTTTTCGAACTGCCCATGTTTTAGCAGGAGCGATGGCCATGAAGAAGCGTGAGTTTCACAACTTATGCCAGGGAGGATGGACAGTTGGCCAGTATATGGAGGACTTTAGTAAATTAGCATGTTATGCCCCAGATGACGTTGCTACGGATGCAACTAAGCAGAAGTTTCTAGAAGGACTGAATGATGAGTTGAGCATGTAGTTGATGGTAGCAACCTTCAACAACTACCAGGATTTGGTAGACCGTGCTCTTATGATTGAAGGCAAGCAGCAGCAAATTGAGAACCGCAAGAGGAAGTATGGACAAGGGAAGTACAATTCTGGAGCCCAGCAGAAGCCACGTTTTACCCCTAGATCGGGAGGACATTTTCAGCATACCCATGGAGGAGGTAGCTCGCACAATCACAACGGAGCAATGGCTAGAATCGCACCAACCCATCAACCCCAGCCAAGAAGGACCTGAGCCAAGTCACTTGCTTTAAGTGCCAGAAGACCGAACATTATGCCAATGAATGTCTTGAAGGCCAGAATGGCAATGGAAGCTCTGGGAAGAAGCCGAACCCTTTCAACAGGGGACAGGTGAACCACGTTAATGTGGAGGAGGTTGAAGAGAAACCGGATGCAGTAATCGGTAAGTTTTTGGTTAAGTCAATTACTGCACTCGTTCTTTTTGATACTGGTGCATCGCATTCATACATATCAAGGGGATTCGTGGATAAGTATAACTTGCCCACTAAGGTTCTTAGAACACCTATGCTACTAAGCTCACCAGGAGCAGAGTATATGGCCAGTCAAGGATGTTTTCAAGTGCCATTGAGTATAGGTAGGCATGTGTTTCCCTCAGATTTAATCATTTTGGAATCACAAGGATTGGATGTAATTCTGGGTATGGATTGGCTGTCGATGTACGGAGGAAACATTGATTGCGCCAGTAAGACAATTTTGCTTACTACCCCAGAAGGGAGAAGGATCAAGTATGTATCCCGACATGTGCCAAAGAGGACTCAAGTAAATTGCTTAACATGAGTTGTGTAGGAAGAAGTACCAGTAGTAAGGGATTTCCCTGAAGTATTTCCAGAAGAGTTGCAAGGCATGCCACCGGATAGAGATATTGAGTTTTTGATTGAGCTATTGCCAGGCACAGGGCCAATATCAAAGAGACCATACAGGATGCCTGCAAAGGATTTGGTGGAAATTAAGAAGCAGATTAAGGAGTTACTGGATAAAGGTTACATTCGCCCAAGTTCGTCGCCTTGGGGATCACCAGTACTTCTAGTGGAGAAAAAGGATGGATCGTTAAGGATGGTTGTTGATTATCGAGGATTGAATGAAGTAACCATCAAGAACAAGTACCCACTACCAATGATTAATGATCTGTTTGATCGATTGCAAGGAGCTAAGGTGTTTTCCAAGATCGATCTGCGATCAGGATACCACCAGTTGAAGATTCGAGAACAGGATATACCTAAGACAGCTTTTACCACCAGGTATGGGCTATACGAGTATACCATTATGTCATTTGGTCTGACTAACGCACCTGCCTATTTTATGAACATGATGAACAAAGTGTTTATGGAGTTCTTGGATAAGTTCGTCGTGGTGTTCATTGATGATATTCTGGCTTACTCGAAAAGTGAAGAGGAGCATAAGGAGCATTTGCGATTGGTACTTGAGAAGCTCTGAGAACATCATTTGTATGCCAAGTTCAGCAAATGTGAGTTTTGGTTGAAGGAAGTAGGATTCCTCGGACACGTTATATCCAGAGAAGGTATATCAGTAGATCCCACTAAAGTTGATACCGTGACCAAGTGGGAAGTACCAACCACAGTTGGCGAGATCCGGAGTTTCCTTGGACTCGCAGGATACTACCGAAGATTCATTGAGAATTTCTCAAAGGTTGCGAAGCCTATGACGGAGTTGTTGAAAAAGGATACCAAGTTCATATGGACTGAGGAGTGTGAGGCTAGTTTCCAGGAGTTGAAGAAATGCTTGGTTACTTCACCAGTGTTGATTTTGCCAGACCAGACCAAGGATTATGAGGTGTACTGCGACGCTTCACGTCGAGGACTTGGAGCAGTGCTTATGCAGGAAGGGAGAGTTGTTTCATATGCCTCAAGACAACTTAAGACTCACGAGTTGCATTATGCTACGCATGATTTGGAGTTAGCAGCCGTAGTGCATGCACTGAAGACTTGGAGACATTTCCTCATTGGAAATCATTATGAGGTGTACATGGATCACAAGAGTTTGAAGTACATTTTCACGCAGAAGGAGTTGAACCTCAGACAAAGGAGATGGTTGGAGCTCATCAAGGATTATGATATGAGATTGCATTACCATCCCGGAAAAGCTAATGTAGTAGCTGACGCATTAAGCCGCAAAAGCCATGTCAATACACTAATGATGGGAGAAATACCAAGGGAGTTAGCAAAAAATCTTTGTGAACTATGTTTGGAAATAGTTCCGAGAGGCTATGTAGCAACATTGGAGATTCAGTCAACTTTGATGGATAGAATCAGAGAAGCTCAGAAGACTGACAAGGAGATTGCCTCTATAAAGGAGAAAATGAGCGAAGGAAAGGCTAAAGGATTTCGTGAGGATGAGCACGGCACCCTATGGTTTGAAGACTGTGTTTATGTGCCCAATGACCCGGAGATCAGGAAGTTGATTCTGCAAGAGGCACACGATTCACCATATTCGATTCACCCAGGAAATACCAAGATGTATTTGGATTTGAAGGATATTTTCTGGTGGACCGGAATGAAGAAGGATATTGCGGAGTACGTAGCAGTTTGTGATGTATGTCAGAGAGTAAAGGCAGAGCATCAGAAGCCAGCAGGATTGCTACAGCCATTGCCGATACCCGAATGGAAGTGGGATAAGTTAGGCATGGATTTTATCATGGGATTACCCAGGACTCGTTCAGGCTATGACTCGATTTGGGTTGTAGTTGATTGGTTGACGAAAGTAGCTCATTTCATCCCGGTAAAGACCACTTACACCAGTGCTAAGTTGGCAAAGATATACATGACCAGGATTGTATGCTTACATGGAGTTCCGAGGAGTATAGTATCAGATAGAGGAACCCACTTTACCTCAAAGTTCTGGAATCAGTTGCACGAAACTTTGGGTACCAGGCTAGAGTTTAGCACAACTTTTCATCCACAGACAGATGGACACACTGAGAGAGTCAATCAGATTTTGGAGGACATGCCGAGAGCTTGTGTGCTAGATTATGGATCTAGTTGGGACGAGAATTTTCCGTATGCAGAGTTCTCTTACAACAACAGCTATCAATCCAGTTTAAAGATGGCCCCTTTCGAAGCCTTGTACGGAAGGAGGTGCAGGACACTGTTGACGTGGGATGAAGTTGGAGACCGCCAGTTGTTTGGACCTGACTTGATTAAGGAGTCTGAACAGAAGGTGAAATTGATTCGCGATAGGCTCAAGATAGCCCAGTCCAGACAGAAGAGTTACGCAGATTCCAAACGCAAGGAGACAGTTTACGAAGTCGGAGACCGAGTTTATCTTCGAGTATCGCCACTACGGGGAACAAAGTGCTTTGGTGTTAAAGGAAAGTTAGCGCCATGATTCGTAGGACCACACTGAGTATTGGAACGTATGGGAGAAGTGGCCTACAAGTTGGAATTGCCTGAAGGGTTGTCAGGAGTTCATGATGTGTTCCACGTTTCTTAGTTGAAGAAGTGTCACGCGGAGATGGCTGACATACCCTTGAGAGACACAGTGCCATTGGAAGCAATTCAGTTGGATAACGATTTGACCTATGAGGAGAAACCAGTTAAGATTCTAGAGTATGCCAGTCGAGTCACCCGCAGCAAGGTTATCAAGTTCTGTAAGGTTCAGTGGAGCCACCACACGGAGGATGAAGCCACCTGGGAGCGAGAGGAAGATTTGCTCAAGGACCACCCTCACCTATTTTCTAGCCAACCTGAATCTCGAGGGCGAGATTCATCTTAAGGGGGGTAGGTTTGTAACATCCCAAATTTTAAATTTGGAATGTTATACATTAGACCATCATTGCATATCATAATTTATTTGCTTTTGGTTTTGATCCTAGAAATTCCACGCAACTCAAGGACCCATGGAGAGAGTTGGGGATTTCGTTATTTTCATATTTGAGTTTTCTCAAATTTTGCGAATAGGATCATTTGATTTTAATTATTTTATCATCAATTATTTCTATTACAAAAATATGAGAGAGGGAATAAAATGACTTTCCCAAAATAAATAAATATTTAGGATTTAATAATAAAATCAAATAAGATTTTATTTCGGAGTTTTTCGGTATTCTTTTTGAATTTAGGAAAAATGTGCGTTTTTCAAAATTGCATTTAGGCCCCAAATAAATGTTCACCTTGTGCGGCTTGATTTTAGAAGCCCAGGAAAATTTATTTCAGGATTTTGGACTCCGTTTAGTATTTCTTTTATTTGTTTCTCTGTGCGGAATAAAAAAACGCGAACCGACTTTGGGCCGTACCCGAGCGGGACTCCGCCCGGGGGCAGCCTTTAAATAGCCGCCGCCCGAGCCGCCCCAGCCCACCAGAGCCGCCGCCAACCCTAACCCTAGCTGCGCCTCGATCCACGCGCCCGCCGCCGGAGCCGCCGCCGACCCACCTCCTGAGGTAAAAAAAAGAGAAAAAGGGGGTCGCGGTTTTTTTTTTTTTTTGTTTCAGTTTTTTAAATAGATCAGTTTTTCCGGTTTATTTATTTAGCGAGTTCGTCCGTTCATTCGTTCTAGCGAACGTTCGTCGTTTTTCTTTTTCTCGGATTAAATCCGCGATTTTTTTGATCGCGATTCCTGATCCGATTTTCTTTTTAGTATAACTTTTCGCTCGGTTAACGGAATCAGGCGATTCAGGCGCCCGGAGTTTCGTCTCGAAACCCTCTATCCGTTTAACCAACTTAAACAAGTTTTTGCCACTGTAAAAAAATGCCCTAGATCCAGAATAGTAAACGAAGCTTGTTTCTTTTGCCGTTTGACTTTCGTTGCTTCGTTTGATTTGATTCTTTTTGCAAACCGGAGTTCTTAAGTTGAACCTTCTGGTTAGATCTCTTATTTGAGTTTTACCTGTGCATTAGATGAATACTTATTGTATGCTTGTTTCTTTGTCTGCGATAGAATACCCGGAGTGCGCCGCCTGTTACTTCGAATCTCTAGGTTTCGCGGATCATCGGCAAAGCAAGTAACACTTTGATCATACCTCCTACTACCCAGTTTTATTGCATTAGATCAACCCTCAAATATTTCATGATTAGGATCTAAATAAATTGTGGGATGGGAAGTAGTTGAGGTAGTACCTATTACCTGTGGTATTATCAAACCTTTGGGAGTTACTTCTACGTTTGCCTATTATGCCATGCTGTGCTAGTAGACGTGGATTGGGTGAGTGATATCCATGACAGATGTGAGTTTGTTAATTAATGGTTTATCTAAGGTGGCAACTTAAACAGACATCTGGGTGGATTGAGGTACCTGGGTATTCCAGGCTTGCCTGTTTTTCTTTATGGACCGCCACCCAGGCCCAAAGGGATCATGAGATTTTTCATGCTAGAAACTTCCGTGTGCAGCCACAAGCTATTATGGGCTCTAGCATAGTTGATTAAGTCATGCGAACTCTTACAGGGTAGACTAACAGATGTAGGGGAAAGTAGGTGTAACGGTCTATCCATCGTAAGGTGCTAGCGCTTCTGAAAGACTATGTCTCGGTCATCCGTTTCTCAAACACCATGTAGTGCGAGAAACCAAACGGAGGCGATCGAGTCTTGTGGGGAAAAGTGCGCAAACCTTTGTAGAGTGTATAAACTAATCATGGTTAGCGGTTATGGACATCTTGAGTATCTAGTACTTGGATTATCATGTGAATCTCAACATGTTACTCTAAAAATTAATTTTGTTGGGTTTAATGATGATGCTTAATTGGGATTGAGGATGCTGTCAACCATTCTCAATGTTTAACAACTACCATGATAGTTAAATAAAATTTATTCCTTTGCAGTAGGGAAAAATTGTCTTTTCGCAAAACAGTAACCATAGAGCTTTCCAGCAGCCAAATATGCATATAGTATAGCTGTTTCATTCCATTACTCTCTATGTGTTACTTTGCCAGCATATTCCATGTGCTGACCTGTTTCAGGCTGCAACGTTAATGTTGCAGACTTTTCAGACGATGATTAAGGAGTTTTAGGTCGTGGTTCTATACTCAGTGATGCCGTTGGAGTTGATGGACTCACTTATCTTCCAAGCCTTCCGCTGTTATAGTTATTAGATGGCCTTAAGCCATATTTATTGTAATAAGTTCTCTATTGAGACACTCGATGTAATAAGTGTGATTGCTACTCTGTTATAAATCCTCCAAGTATTGTGTGGTGTTAGCATTAGTGATCCAGGGATGACACCTGAGCACAGAGATCAGACTGTTTGAGGTCTGGTCGCTACACCTAAATTTTCGAATCAAATCTAAACTAAATGAAGTTTTTGTTGGACGGGAAGATCTCATACGTGGTAAGAAACATGGCATTGACCTTGTGCTCAGAGTCGGAGGTAAAAAGAATGCACAAGGGGTCGAACTCATACCCTAAATCAGCGATGAGTTCGCAACAGCGGTGTTGAAATCCATTGACATCGACTGAGACCAGCGGCGGGAGGTCGCTGGCGACTAGAGGACGATCCGGAGACCTGAGACGGCAGAGCAGAACACGCGCGGGATGAGAGGTTTTGGAGGAATTTCCAAAATTTGACCCATCGGTGTATATATCCTGACCCTATCGGTGTGACCGAGTGGAACAACTCGGTGGCACTGAGATGCAGAATCGCAAGCGGTTACTGCAACTCAGTGTGACTGAAATGTTCTAATCGGTTGCACCGAGATTGAAGACCTAGATCAACTCAGTGAACTCAGTCAGACCGAAATGCACAGAGAGGTTTTGGAAGTTTAAGTCTACGACGAATCGGTGACTCCGAGTGCTCCTCACACAGAGGGTTCGAATCTGACTTGATCAAACTTTGTGATGTAGCATGAATAGAGTTTGAGACGAGAATAACATAGATAGCTAGAGGAGGTTCTTAGGAATTCTTGTCCATCCATTTGGCAAAAGAAGAAAATCCAAACAATCAAAGCAACAAATGGATGTCCTCGAATGAGTAAAATATGCAACCAACATGCTCACACAATAAAATGGCAAATGAAATATGTGGCAAAGCATGCACAAACACTCTAGCATCTATCAAGCAATTGGCGATGACTAGGTCATCTATATATGAGTATATTGACTTAGGAGTCAAATGAGAACATTTGATCATAGGTCATACTCATCGTTTAAGCACAAGTGGGGTTACCACTTTTACATAAAGCATTGTTGTGTTCACACCATTAGAGTTGCTTTAGCTCAATTCTTAGAGTAAAGCTCCCCCTCGATGTGATATCCCCCCTAAGAGGGATGAACTAACCTTGGGTTTTGTCGATGATGACTTCATGTAGATGTTGAAGATGTGGATGCTCAATGTTGATGTAGATCATTCAGAGCAATCCATTGGAGTGAGTTGCACTTCCAATACCTACATGGGTTAGTCCCACAAGGAACAAACAAGGATATCCATAGACATAGAGTGTAGTTCACACAAGATGATGTCCATGAAAGCATTAGGTTACCTTGTCCCTTTTCTTACCAACATGAGGGTTTGTGACTCCTTGAACTAGTGCAAGATGTGGAAGTTGTTTGCACTTGTTCTCGCCAAAATGATATGAATGAAGTATGTTGGCGGAGTCACCCTCAAGAACTCTCTAGTTCTTCTTCTTCAGGATCCACATCAACTTGATGGGAATCCTTGGAGTTGTAGTCATACTTCATGAAGTAGAACTTGATGTAGTCTTGGGAACCCACTTGACCAAGGCCTTGGGAGCTTCTTCAAATGCATCAATCTCCTCTTGAAGCTTGTCCTTGCCTTTTTTCTTGTGGTCTTGTGGTGGAAGATCATCTTGAGCCTGTGTACCCTTGAAGGAAGTAGGATCATACTTCTCTTGTTGAGGAAGAAACTTCGTCTTGGGGTATTGATCCCACTCAACTCCACTGGCATTGAACTTTCGTTCAAAATCAACACCTTGATTCTTCCGGTGCCTTCCTTGCTTGCGTACAATTTCCTCAAATTTCTTACTTCCGGAAAGGCTCTTGTAAACACCTTTCTCTATAATTCCCTTCAATAAGCTATTTTCTTGCTCAAGTGTAACTTGGCTAAGAGAGTCATTAGTGTAATCAAGAGAACTACTAGAAGCAACAATATTGGGTTTAACATGATTATTGTTACTACTAGAAGAAGAATCTTTCTTAATCTTGTTGCTAGATTTTACTTGTGGCATGTAAGTAGACAAGAGTAAATGATTGGCAATGTAATAAGAACTTTTCTTGCGAAGATCATCATTGATTTCTTTTAAGAACCCATGCTCTTGCTCAATGTTGAGTTTTTCAAAGCGTAGCTTCTCATGAATCTTTAAAAGCTCTCGATGATCTTCCAAGGTAGTTTCATGAGCTAACTTAAGAGTGTTTAGTTCTTTAGTTAGACGCTCAATCTCCTTCTTATCATCATCATTCGTTTTATCTTGATTAGCATGATTAATAGCAATTTCATCATAGTTTTCATCACTAGAGTTGTCAACAAGTAAATCATCACCACCTAACAAATCCTCTTCATCACCATTGAAATCAAAATACTCGGGGTGTGATACCTTTGGGCATTTAGCCATGAAGCATCTTCCAATTCCTTCATTTGGTGAGTCAAATATGTCATAGGAGTTGGTTGACACAAGTGCTAGACCGGCAACACCTTCATATTGAGTATATTCGGAGTCGGAGTGATGGTCGGAGTCGGAGTCGGATACCCATTCACCAACGTGAGCTTGATGTCTTCGTTTTGTGTAGATCCTTGATGACTTGTCCTTCATTTCTAAATCCTTGCTTCTGTGAGAGGTTCTTTATTTGCAACGATCATCTCTACTCCTTCTCTCTCTTGGAGGTGATTCTTCTCTTCTACTTCTCCTTTTGGGTGAATCTTCTCTTCTTTTGTACGGAGCCGTACACTCATTTGAGTAGTGTCCGTGTCTTAAACAATTGTAGTAGTTATGCTCACGACTAGAAGATCTTTTGTCATTGTAGGACCTTGACTTGGAACTTCTTTCTTTGCTTCTACTCTTGTAGAACTTGTTGAAGTTCTTCACCATTAGGCTCAATTCCTTATTGAAGGCTTGTTTCTCAATTGATGATGTAGGAGCATCACATGAGGCTTTGTAAGTACCACTTGACTTGTTGTGAAGCTCTTCTTTATCCTTGAGTGACATCTCATGAGCAACAATTCTACCAATGACTTCGGTTGGCTTGAGATATTTGGAATTGGGCATCATTTGAATCAATGTGCACACGTATCATATTTTCCATCCAAGGCTCTTTGGATCTTCTTGATGATGAATCTGTCGGTCATCTCTTCACTTCCTAAGCCAGCAATCTCATTTGTGATGAGAGCAAGCCTAGAGTACATTTCAGCGACACCTTCACCATCCTTCATTTTGAACATGTCAAGCTCACTTTGAAGCACATCCAATTTGGATTCCTTGATGGAGTCGGTACCTTTGTGCATATCAATCAAAGTATCCCAAATTTCCTTTGCATTCTCAAGACGGCTGATTTTGTTGAATTCTTCGGGGCACAATCCGTTGAAGAGGATATCACAAGCTTGAGAATTGTATTGCAGCATCTTCAACTCTTCCACAGTAGCTTCACGGTTCGGTTCTCTCCCATCAAAGAATTTCCTTGCAAGCCAATACACACAATAGCCCAAACGACGGGGTTATGTCCAAGGATATGCGTTTTCATCTTATGCTTCCAACTAGCAAAATTTGTAGCATGAAAGTAAGGACCTCTACAGTGGTAATTTCTCTCACTAGACGCCATACTCTCCTAGGTTGTCAAACCAAGGCTATGATCACAAAAGCTATGGAAATCAAGGCAAATGGAGACCAAAGCTCTGATACCACTAGTAGGATCGAAAGTATGTCTAGAGGGGGGTGATTAGACTACTTAACCAAATAAAAACCTAGCCTTTTCCAAATTTTAAGTCTTGGCAGTTTTTTAGCAACTTAGCACAAGTCAAGCAATCAACCTACACATGCAACTATAAGAGTATAAAAACGGAATGTAAATCATTGCACATGAAGGTAAAGGGAAGGAGTTTAAAGGGAGCAAACGCAATGTAGACACGAAGACTTTTGGCGTGGTTCCGATAGGTGGTGCTATCGTACATCCACGCTGATGGAGACTTCAACCCTTGAAGGGTAACGGTTGCGCGTGTCCATGGAGGGCTCCACCCATGAAGGGTCCATGAAGAAGCAACCTTGTCTATCCCACCATGGACATCGCCCACGAAGGACTTGCCTCACTTGGGTAGATCTTTACAAAGTAGGCGATCTCCTTGCCCTTACAAACTCCTTGGTTCGACTCCACAATCTTGTTGGAGGCTCCCAAGTGACAGCTAACCAATCTAGGAGACACCACTCTCCAAAAGGTAATAGATGGTGTGTTGATGATGAAATCCTTGCTCTTGTGCTTCAAATGATAGTCTCCCCAACACTCAACTCTCTCTCGCTGATTTAGATTTGGTGGAAAGATGATTTGAGTGGAAAGCAACTTGGGGAAGGCTAGAGATCAGATTCTTGTGGTTGGATTGGAATATCTTGGTCTCAACACATGAGTAGGTGGTTCTCTCTCAGAAAATGAATGGTGGAAGCGTAGGCACGTTCTGATAGCTCTCTCCACAAATGAAGAGTGGGTGGAGGGGTATACATAGCCTCCACACAAAATCTAACCGTTACACACAATTCACCAAACTCGGTGGGACCGAATCATGAAACTCGGTCGGACCGATTTAGTTCAAAATGTGAACGTTAGGCTTTTCGGTGGGACCGACATGTCAACTCGATGGGACCGATTTCATTAGGGTTAGGGCAAAAAGTAATCTTGGTGAGACCGATCACATAAACTTGGTGGGACCGATTTCTGTAGTAGGCAAACAGAGAGTTGGTCAGGCAAACTCGGTGGGACCGATCGCTCATTTTGGTGAGACCGAAACGTTACGAAAAGGAAATAGAGAGTTTGCATTGCGAACTCGGTGGGACCAATCGCTCATCTTGGTTAGACCGGAACATTACGAAGGGAAACAGAGAGTTGGCAATCCCATCTCGGTGAGACCGAGATCCCTATCGGTGAGACCGAACTGATTAGGGTTTGTGGCAATGGCTATGTCAAATGAACTCGGTGGTGCCGGATAGATCAAATCGGTGTGGCCGAGTTTGACTTTTGGTTTGGGACATATGTGGATATGAGAAAGTGGTTGAGGGCTTTTGGAGCATATCACTAAGTATTTTGAGCAAGCAAGCCATTAAGCAACACCTCATCCACTTTCTTGTAAATACAGGCTTCTCCAGAAGTTTGTATAAAACCATATGCTTTGATCACACAATCGAAGCGTATATTCCAACTCCGAGAGGCTTGCACCAGTTCATAAATGGATCGCCGGAGCTTGCACACTTTGTTAGCACCTTTAGGATCGACAAAACCTTTTGGTTGCATCATATACAACTTTTCTTTAAGAAATCCATTAAGGAATGCAGTTTTGACATCCATTTGCCAAATTTCATAATCATAAATGCAGCAATTGCTAACATGATTCGGGCAGACTTAAGCATCGCTATGGGTGAGAAGGTCTCATCGTAGTCAACTCCTTGAACTTGTCGAAAACCTTTCGCAACAAGTCGAGCTTTGTAGACAGTAACATTACCGCCAGCATCAGTCTTCTTCTTGAAGATCCATTTATTCTCTATGGCTTGCTGATCATTGGGCAAGTCAACCAAAGTCCACACTTTGTTCTCATACATGGATCCCATCTCAGATTTCATGGCCTCAAGCCATTTCACAGAATCTAGGCTCATCATCGCTTCCTCATAGTTCGCAGGTTCGTCATGGTCTAGTAACATGACTTCCAGAACAGGATTACCGTACCACTTTGGTGCGGATCGTACTCTGTTTGACCTACGAGGTTCGGTAGTAACTTGATCTAAAGTTTCATGATCATCATCATTAGCTTCCTCACTAATTGGTGTAGGAATCACTGGAACTGATTTTTGTGATGAACTACTTTCCAATTCGGGAGAAGGTACAATTACCTCATCAGTTCTAATTTCCTCCCACTCACTTATTTCGAGTGAAACTCGTTCTCTAGAAAGGATCCATTCTTAGCAACGAATATCTTGCCTTCGGATCTGTCATAGAAGGTGTACCCAACAGTTTCCTTTGGGTATCCTATGAAGACACATTTCTCCGGTTTGGGTTTGAGCTTATCAGGTTGAAGCTTTTTCACATAAGCATCGCATCCCCAAACTTTAAGAAATGACAACTTAGGTTTCTTGCCAAACCACAGTTCATATGGTGTTGTCTCAACGGATTTAGATGGTGCCCTATTTAACGTGAATGCAGCCGCCTCTAAAGCATAATCCCAAAATGATAGTGGTAAATCAGTAAGAGACATCATAGATCGTACCATATCTAATAAAGTACGGTTACGATGTTCGGACACACCATTACGCTGCGGTGTTCCAGGTGGCGTGAGTTGCGAAACTATTCCACATTGTTTCAAATGAAGATCAAACTCATAACTCAAATACTCACCTCCACGATCAGACCGTAGAAACTTTATTTTCTTGTTACGATGATTTTCCACTTCACTCTAAAATTCTTTGAACTTTTCAAATGTTTCAGACTTATGTTCCATTAAGTAGATATACCCATATCTGCTCAAATCATCTATGAAGGTCAGAAAATAATGATACCCGCCGCGAGCCTCAACACTCATCGGACCGCATACATTAGTATGTATTATTTCCAATAAGTCAGTGGCTCGCTCCATTGTTCCGGATAACAGAGTCTTAGTCATCTTGCCCATGAGGCATGATTCACAAGTATCAAGTGATTCATAATCAAGTGATTCCAAAAGCCCATCAGCATGGAGTTTCTTCATGCGCTTTACACCAATATGACCTAAACGGCAGTGCCACAAATAAGTTGCACTATCATTATTAACTTTGCATCTTTTGGCTTCAATATTATGAATATGTGTATCACTATGATCGAGATGCAACAAACCATTTTCATTGGGTGTATAACCATAGAAGGTTTTATTCATGTAAACAAAATAACAATTATTCTCTAACTTAAATGAATAACCGTATTGCAATAAACATGACCAAATCATATTCATGCTCAACGCAAACACCAAATAACACTTATTTAGGTTTAACACTAATCGAGATTCAACAAAAATAGACTACTCATCAAGGGTGCATGACCATAAAAAATATTACTCATATAAATAGAACAACCATTATTCTCTGATTTAATTGAATAACCATCTCGCATCAAACAAGATCCAGATATAATGTTCATGCTCAATGCTGGCACCAAATAACAATTATTCAGGTCTAAAACTAATCCTGAAGGTAGATATAGAGGTAGCCTGCTGACGGCGATCACATCGACCTTGGAACCATTTCTGACGCGCATCGTCACCTCGTCCTTAGCCAATCTTCGTTTAATCCGTAGCCCCTGTTTTGAGTTGCAAATATGAGCAACAGAACTAGTATCAAATACCCAGGTGCTACTACGAGCATTAGTAAGGTACACATCAATAACATGTATATCAAATATACCTTTCACTTTGCCATCCTTCTTATCCACCAAATACTTGGGGCAGTTCCGCTTCCAGTGACCAGTCCCTTTGTAGTAGAATTACTCAGTTTCAGGCTTAGGTCCAGACTTGGGTTTCTTCCCTTGAGCAGCAACTTGCTTTCCATTCTTCTTGAAGTTCCCCTTCTTCCCTTTGCCCTTTTTCTTGAAACTAGTGGTCTTGTTAACCATCAACACTTGATACTCCTTGATTTCTACCTCCGTAGACTTTAGCATTGCAAAGAGCTCGGGAATTCTCTTTTCAATCGCTTGCATATTATAGTTCATCATGAAGCCTTTATAGCTTGGTGGCAGTGATTGAAGAACTCTGTCAATGATACTATCATCAGGACGATTAACCCCCAGCTGAGTCAAGTGGTTATGGTACCCAAACATTCTGAGTATGTTGTGATGATATTATATATATATATATTCTGTGATGATCAAATGAACAATTAATATATATATATATATTATGAATTCCATTTTTATCTGTTTTTGTATACTAATTTGAATCTAGATGTTATCATCCACATATACAGAATGGAAAGCGTATATACACACATTAAAACAGAACATATAAGAATGGAAAACAGAGTGCACACATTGAAACAGAGCAATACTATGATTGCCGTGAATACATAACTATCCACATCGAAACGACTTTTCAAAATAAAACGCGTCCATGAGACCATGACCAGCAGTCCTTGCCTAGGGTAACTCTTGGCTCTGCCGGAACTCATGCAGGCATTCGTCCAAGCGGTCGACATGCTCGTGGTACATATGGAGCGCGATCTCGAGCTCCAAGTTGGCTATTTCATTGGAGATCACTAGCTCGAGGATGCGACGGCCATGTTCCTCTACTGCGCCCAGGTGGACACCTCGGCCAAGGAGGTGGTCGAGCCTATGGACTAGCGCGTTGGCATCCAGCGGGCTGCGGACAAGGTGAATGGTGCCACCCATGCGAACGGCATGGCGGGCGTCCGGTGCAAGTACGGCGCGGCCGACCTCTGGTGCAAGTACGATGTTGAGGGCCTCTGCCTACTCCTGGCGAGGAATGAGGGTACTGACGGGACGTGTACCCAGTTGCGATGCTGTGTCGACAACAGGCAAGCGCCGCTTGATCCGCTCTTGCTATGCGGCGTGCCACGCCTCTCGCTCTGCGGCGCTCCAACGGTCTCGCCATGCGGCGAGATGCAGCCTATCAGCACGGACGCGCCTAGCTTGCTTTGCGGCACGCCATCGATCATGTTGTGCGACGAGCTGCAGCCTGTCGGCACTGACATGCCTATCTTGATCCACGGCGCTCAAGCGCCATGCGCCAAAGGTCTGCTCAACCCTAGTGATGACGCGCATCACGGCGTCATCCATCGCGTTGCCGGGGAGCGCCTCGGCCTCGACGGGCCGCGGCGCCTGCTCGTTTTCCTCGTCGGCGAGGTTGATGGCAGAGGCGGCGCTTTGGTGGGTTGGCATGCTTGGAAAAGGTGGATGTGCTACAGGCCATGCTTGTCGCCTCTGTGCGTAGCGCGCCCCCTATGCGCAATATAGCAGGGTGGCGGGAAACATGTGAGGAAATGGCGGGAAACGGTGGCGTGTTCATAAAACGCCATCAATTATTGGAAACTCAGTATCAAGCTAGGACACGAAGTAGATGATGATCGGATGAACACAGACCACACTAGGGAACCCGTCGATGATGAATTCATCAATCCCAAACGGTTGAATACTAGCAAGCATTTGCTCACAACACACACGGCCTATTCCATCACAAATAGGTCGGATGGATCAACTGTATGCCACGTAGCGCACATTGTCAAAGTAATGCGGTAGACCCTCTTTAACATGTGTTAAAAAATAAAAATAAATAAAAAACAAGGACCTCGAGGTTAAATTAGCTGAGGGAATGGGGCATTTCGGTCATTTGATCGAAATGACCCATCCCATCACCTAATTTAACATCAACACAACTTCCCATCCAGTCACCCATCCGATGGCTGCTGCAGCCTGAGCACACTTAACTATAGTTTTCTTACATGAGCTCTGGTGGAACAACTAGTTGCTGACAGGAGTGCCTCTTCACATCCTTATGGCGTATCCGTATGACCGCCCGTCCCACAATGGCCAATAGATGTTGTGTAGACAGAGATATCACATACGTCTTATTAGAAGCAATCATCTGCATTATTATCGGTCTTAGCACACATTTCTGATTACAAACCTGTTTGCCGCGTATCACACACATCTTGTTATATTGAACATTTCTGTTCTCTTGCCTAATCACAAACAGTTCATCCGAGTGAACCGTATGATGTACATCGCACACACCTTGATCGGGCTGACCATTTCTTTTGTGTTGCCCTATCACAAACAGTTCATCCGAGTGAACCGTATGCTGTGTATTGCACACGCGTTCATCTGGCTGCCCGTTTCTTTTGTTCCTCCTCATCACAAACAGTTAATTGAACTGAACCGTATGCCCTTCATCACACAGACAACTAAAACCTGAACCTGTTTGATGCATCTGTCATCGCAAACATTTTAGACATTTCTGACGGTTTTCATACAACACCGTTTGCGATTATTGCATCGCACACAGTTTGTCAAAGGGTCTCTGATCATAGTGTCGCGTTAGCAGCATCCTGCAGTAGTGATCAGCATGGAGTTTCTTCAAGCGTTTAAACCAATATGACCTAAACATCAGTGCCACAAATATGTTGCACTATCATTATCAACTTTACATCTTGGCATCAATATTATGAATATGTGTATCACTACGATCGAGATTCAATAAACCATTCACCTTGGGTGTATGACCACAGAAGGTTTTATTCATGTAAATAGAACAACAATTATTCTTTGACTTAAATGAATAACTGTATTCAATAAACATGATCTAATCATATTCATGCTTAACACAAACACCAAATAACATTTATTTTAGGTTCAACACCAATCCCGAAGGTAGAGGGAGTGTGCCATGGTGATCGTATCAACCTTGGAATTAGTTCCAACACACATCGTCACTTCACTCTTAACTAGTCTCTATTCATTCTGCAACTCCTGTTTCGAGTTGCTAAACTCAGCAACTGAACTGATATCAAATACCCAGGGGATGCTATGAACACTAGTAAAGTACACATCAATAACATGTATATCATATATACCTTTGTTCACTTTGCCATCCTTCTTATCCGCCAAGTATTTGGGGCAGTTCCGCTTCTAGTATCCATTTCCTTTGCAGTAGAAGCACTAAGTTTCAGGCTTGGGTCTAGCTTTGGGCTTCTTCATGGGAGTGGCAACTTTCTTGCCATTCTTCTTGAAGTTCCCTTTCTTTCCCTTGCCCTTTTCTTGAAACTAGTGGTCTTATTAACCATCAACACTTGATGCTCTTTCTTGATTTCTACCTTCGCCGATTTCAGCATCGCGAAGAGCTCGGGAATCATTTTCGTCATCCCTTGCATATTATAGTTCATCACGGAGTTCTAGTAGCTTGGTGATAGTGACTAGAGAACTCTGTCAATCACTATCTTATCTGGAAGATTAACTCCCACTTGATTCAAGTGATTGTAGTACCCAGACGTGAGCCATTCTCCTCCATCTTGTAGGCAAAAGTACTTGTCAGAGATCTCATACCTCTCGACATGGGCATGAATCTGAAATATCAATTTCAGCTCTTAGAACATCTCATATGCTCTGTGGCGTTGAAAACATTTTTGAAGTCCCGGTTCTAAGCCGTAAAGCATGGCGCACTAAACTATCAAGTAGTCATCATATCGAGTTTTCCAAACATTCATAACGTCTGCATCTGCTCCCGTAATATGTATGTCACCTAGCAGTGCATCAAGGACATAATTCTTCTGTGCAGCATTAAGGATAATCCTCAGATCATGGACCCAGTCCGCATCATTGCTACTATCATCTTTCAACTTATTTTTCTCTAGGAACATATCAAAAATAAGGGAGCTATAGCGCGAGCTATCGATCTACAACATAGATTTGCAAATACAATCAGGACTAAGTTCATGATAAATTAAGTTCAATTAATCATATTACTTAAGAACTCCCACTTAGATAGACATCCCTCAGGTCATCTAAATGATACGTGATCCAAATCAACTAAACCATGTCCGATCATCACGTGAGATGGAGTAGTCATCAATGGTGAACATGTCTATGTTGATCATATCTACTATAAGATTCACGTTCGACCTTTCGGTCTCCAGTGTTCCTGTTGACACCAGATTTTGGCATGGTCAAAAGCATAATTAAGAAGACCTCAAATTGGAAAGTGCTCATAGTGAAAAAGTACCGTATCGTTAAAAGAATAAACTTTGATATTTGGGCAATGGCCATCCAGTTCATCTCTAAGGCCGAAGTTATGTTCGAAGTTCTGAGATTTTGTATCCAGAACACTATTCGGCTGATTACGCCCTCAAGGCTGCCTCGTATGGAAAAGTGATCTACATGGATTGTCTTTTTCTCATCGAAACGATCAATTTTGATATAAAAATCATGCAAATCCGTGTTTGTATGCAAAAGTTAGAGCAATCGGAGTGCAGCCCTGTCATTAGGCGAGATGTGGCGCGCCCTACCAGACGCATGTCTGATGGGTAGCGCGAGGGAATAGATGTTTTGCGTGACTGTTTTAGACCAGAAGATGGTGTCAAATCGAAAAACGTTCAATATGAAAGCTGTTCGTCTCGTCGAAACGGTCAAGATTGCTTTTGGACTCGTTTCCATCCGAGGTCGTTTACCAACACAAAAAAGACCCGCAAGGTGCAGCCAGTTTAAACTGCACAATTTTGGAAAGTTCGGATAAAACCAATCCGAATTTGACTAGGGTTTTGGATGTGAATCCAAGCCTTTTCCTTGCACGGGAAGTCCAGCCGCCTCTTATATACCTAAGGGGTGACGGCTGATTGAACAACACACAATCGATCAAATCATCTATCACTTTTTATCTTTTATCTTTTCTTCTTAACCCTAGTTCTTCTTCTTCCTTGTTCTTCGTCTGTTCTTCTTGTTGTAGGGCGGCGAACCTCGAGGCCCTATGGGCGATCAGGTCGACCTAGGGCAGCCCATAGCCGCCGCGCGCCCTGACAGGGTCCCTCCCAGGCGCGTGGGGTTTCGGGTCATCAAAAGCGCCAGCCGGATTGCTTGCGTACCGCGCTTCCGGACGGGTCTCCTTCGACGTGAGCTGTGGTGCAGCACCCTCGGCGTTGGAGGTACACGGTGACGTGTTTGTGTGCGAACACACTTTTTGGTGACTCCACTGGGGAAGAAGCTTTGAACGGTCCCCAGCCCGTTCTTGCTACGAAGAGATCATCATCAAGTTGCTGCAATCTACAAAGGTAATATGAATACCCGATTCCCTTTTGTAGACACAAATAATCCATATGTTATTGCTGGATCACCTAATGAGCACAATGTATCGGCTAGACCTAGTTTTATCAATCATGCATCTAATTATGCGCCAGGGCCGATGCAAAATAATCTTCATGCTTCAAATTCTTATGATTTTAGCAACATACAACATATGTATCCAAACTCTCATGCATCGGCAACCCCACAAATCCATATGCCGATGAACAACATGATGGGTTTGGTTAATCAATTTGAAACACCTTATGTTAAAATTTCCAATAGCATACAAGAAAGTGTTTCACCTTTTTATTCATCGACAACTAATTTGCAATATGTGAATCCAACCATGTCGATGGATGGGAGAATCGGCCATGCTACTACTAGTTATTCAGCCAATTACTCTCAACCGTCATATGTTACACCTCATCTCAGTAATTTTTCAGCACCATACACAACTGTAGATGTTCATAATTCGGCTTCACACCTTCCCGGTCATAGCCGAATAAATGTAAATTTTACAGGAGAGGTTGTGCCCAATATTGTAGAAGATGAGGTAGTAGTGGCTGCATTGAAGAATTTAGCCCAAAATAAGAGGATTAGTGCTCTTTGCCTTGAACAACATGAAAAGGGGCTATTTCCTGATTATGCCGCAATAAAAGCTAGGGTTTTGCAAGAAGATGAATCTTTGCCAATTGATAAAATTGACGAGCAAAAATATGGTTTTACAACAATACATATGCCTTCACCTAGTCCTACATCATATTATACACCCCTAAACTATTGCAAAATTTCGGCAACACCCGTGTGTCATTGCCGAAAGAATCTAAAAACATTGGGGGGCAATCATATACGGAGTGGGCTGAAATTGAGAAAAAGCTTAAAGCCAACTTTGTCGCTCGCCGCTAGAAACAAATAGAAAAAGAATTGGCTCAGATAAAAGAAGCATTACCAATTGGTAGTATAAATGAAAAGAAGGATGATTCAAACTTGAAAGTGCTTCGGTTGAAAAAGCCGAATCAAGTAGTATATATTACGAATCCATCAAATCCAAAGAGGCAAGCATTATTGAGAAAGGGCATGGCAAGCATAGCAAAACAACCATGCTTGATTTTTCTGAAGTTAATGGAATCTACTTCCTGCCCTATGAATTCCGTGCCGTAGAAATTGACAAGCCTCAAGGACAAGAGCAAGTAGCCAAACAATGTTCGGATGATAAGGATCTTTAAGGTAATGATGCATGGAATAAAGAAAAATATGATGAAAAGGTGTTGGAGAGTCATCCAAAGATGAAGCTAGATATTGTTCAAGTCACACCACCATCATTCTCTCCCAACGTATTTGAAGAGGTATGCATAGCGAGTAATTTACCTATTTTTAGATTTGGTTACGACTTCATTATTGATGCATCTATAAGAAATATTCTCATAAGTAATTTTGAAAGACCAATGAAGAAGGGTAATTTACTTGTTAGCAATAAAATTGTTATGGAACATATCGATCAACCCATTGCACCATTTATAAAGACCGATAATGACTTATTGTTACAGCCAAATCTTTCCCCGTTGCTTTGTCTAAAGTTCATATCTAGTTGGGTAGCTTTGCTTATTTCTTACTTGGCTTACACTTGGTATCAATTGAGACATGTATGTTCTAACTATTTTCGATTCATAAATTTAAAGCCAAGGTTAAAATCTTCTGAGCAAACCGATGCCAGTATAGTTTCTTATCCAAAGACATCGGAGATAGAGTGCAAAACACAATGCATAGCTGAATGGGGTGATGCAAAATCTGAACCATTCATTTGCTTAACTCAAAGCCGTTCTCACAACAAGATCGTCTAGAAAATAAAAAATTACCTTCAATTCCAATATGTGTGATCAAATCTTTGATTTATTGTTGAGAAATAATTATATTAGAATTCTTGATCACCAAGTTGAGCCATCTATCCAGGGACGAATGTATTGTAAGTTGCATGATTCGTCCAAGCATAATTTTGAGGATTGCAACATGTTTCGTCAAATAATTAAATCGGCCATTGATAAAGGATGATTGAAATTTGTTGAGACACCAAGAGATAACCAGTCTATTCTGATTGGTCCCGATGGCAGAAAGTTTTTGCATCGGCTGCTTCAAGCCGATCCACTTAAAGAGAAGGTAAAAACTGCAGGTGATGAGACAAAGCTTTCAAGTAAAGAAGTTGTTGAAGAGCATAATGAACATAATCTTGAGGGCGAGAAATCCATCGAAGCTACAATGGAGACGCCAAGGACTAGGGGGCAGCAAGAAAATACAATGATCGATGAAAGCAAACCAAAAGAAAACAAAGGCCGAAATAAGCGCAAGTGTAAGAGATCAAAAATCACCTTCGCTGAACTATTGGATAAATATCAAAAGAAGAGTGAAGATAAGAATACTTATCGGCCAAATCATGCAAAGAAACCAAGATCACCCCCAAGGCGCAAATATGAGGATTGGTATTGGCAAAGTGAGAATTTTAATGCAACATATTCATATCCTTATTTTGGGCCGCCAATGCCAATGACGTGGATGCCTCCCTATGCTCATATAGATCCATATCCATCATGGGACATGTCTAATACAAGGGCACATTCTCCATCTTATTTTAGACCATCTCACCAATATTATGCAGCTCCAAGAAGATCAACATTTGAACAATCACATGTTAAAGACAGTTTCAATCATAAGGAATCGATCCAGAGCTCAAGGAAGAAGAAAGAGGTGGTCAAGCAAGTTTACCGTGTTAAAAGAGATGGTCGTAAGAGTGCAACTTCAGATCTGATCTCAAATGAAAAAGAGCCAATTAATGTGTTGACATTGGCTACTAAAGACAATGAGACAAAGCAACCAGTTATTGAGAGTCGAAGTGCCAAACCTGAAGAAAAGAAGTTGAGAGTGCACAAGGCCAAAAGGGAATTTCCATTAGTCAAAACAGAATCACAGCCGAGATGCCTGCTCGGTTTATCGTATTGGCAAAAGAAAAAATTACAAAAACTTAGTGCACAAGAACTTGAAGAAAGGAACATGGCATGGGTTCCCAAAGGAACTGCTCAAAATAAGGATTATGTGCAAGCTTCCGTTATAAGAAGTGCGGCAAAGGTGAATAAGGAAAAGAGTGAAAACTATGAAGGACCAAGCCAAAGGTTTCAACATCTTTGGTTTACACATTATCCATATTTTTCAACTATGCCATTAACGCCTATGCCATGGAATTCGTCATTAGGTATGATTGGTAACCCTCAATGGGCTTATTTTAATCCATGGATGCAATATAATTTCTTACGTCATGAAAGGGTATTACCAAGTCACTATACATTTGATTAGCTACAAGTTTGTTGCTGATCCAAAGGGCCAAAATACTTGATTTGTCATTTAATTTGTTTATTTCGGCTATATGTGCTTTGAATGAAGTTTACATGGTAATGGTCGATATTTATCTATCATTCTAAGAGTACGTCAATGCATGGCCGGTGTAGTATTCTAACATCATCCTTAGTTCGATTGGAGAGCGAGACAAGGTGCGTGCTCATGGAAATTTATATGTATTCCTATATTACGATTGAATGGAGTTGAAACATCATGACCGATGTCATTGAATATATGCTGCATAGACCAATTCATAGCTGCAGAGTTGGTTACTCGGCTTATACTTTGTTTGGATATGATTTGGCTTATGCATCTTTGAGATCTATAAAAGGCCAAATCATAGCTGATTTTATTACTGAACATCGGATTAATGTCATGCATAATATTGATATTAGCCTTGTCTCTCTAGTACTATGGAGATTATGTTTTGATGGTTCAATTCATAGCAATGGCCAAAGTGTTGGTGTTGTTTATATATCTCTTTATGGTACTATTTTTGAAGCCTCATGCCGCTTAGAATAATTTTATGCATGATTAATCAAGGCCGAATATGCATTGTTATTCGGATTGACTCTTTTACTTGCTATAGGTGCTATACATATTGAGGCTTTCGGTGATTCGTTATGAGTAGTGCAACAAATATCCAAGGGTTATCAATGTTTTGAAGAATCACTTATAGTTTATCTTGGGGTATGTCTAGATGCAAAATTTACCTTGGTTTGCATTAAAATTGTTCATATATTCAGACATGACAATTGGAGAGAGTTGGCCGAGCAAGCATCCGACTACTATGTTAATCATGGTGTATTGCATTTCTATCAATAGCCGATGCTTATTCTTGCCAACATAGGTAAGGCCGAATTGGAGCTCACCACCTCGGCCACTAATGAAACATTTATGCAAACGAAGTAAGGATTGGAGGAAGTTCATTCTTGATTATCTGCAAAATCCTTGCGAAAGGGAGAACAATATGGTTCTGAGGATGGTTTTGATCTATGGAACCTTATCACCGGATTGTTATAGAAGCTGAGAAGTTTTCACCCAAGTTTGCATCAAGAGGTTCAAACAAGCAATGGCTGATATATACTTATTGTCCTAAGAACATGCAAAATGGCCTATGGAGTGTTGACATCGTCCTTAGAACTAGCTATGCGCAAGTTATTTTTCGGCACACAAGCTTTGCCGAAAAACAGAGGGGCATGTGTTGACACCAGATTTTGGCATGGTCAAAAGCATAATTAAGAAGACCTCAAATTGAAAAGTGCTCATAGTGAGAAAGTTGCGTATCGCCAAAAGGAGAAACTTGATATTTGGGCAATAGCCATCGGGTCTCATCTCTAAGGCCGAAGTTATGTTCGAAGTTCTGAGATTTTGTATCCAGAACACTATTCGGCTGATTACGCCCTCAAACTGCCTTGTATGGAAAAGTGATATGTACGGATTGTTTTCATCTCGTCGAAACGATCGATTTGATATAAAAATTATCCAAATCCGAGTTCATATGCAAAAGTTAGAGCAATCGGAGTGCAGCTCTGTCATGAGGCGAGATGTGGCGCGCCCTACCAGACGCATGTCTGATGGGTAGCGCGAGGGAACATATGTTTTGCATGACTGTTTTAGCCTAGAAGATGGCGTGCAATGAAAAAACGTTCAATATGAAAGTTGTTTATCTCGTCGAAATGGTCAAGATTGCTTTTGGAGTCATTTCCATCCGAGGTCGTTTACCAACACAAAAAAGACCCGCAAGGTGCAGCCAGTTTAAACCAGACAATTTTGGAAAGTTCGGATAAAATCAATCCGAATTTGACTAGGGTTTTGGACGTGAATCCAAGCCTTTTCCTTGCACATGAAGTCCAGCCACCTCTTATATACCTAAGGGGTGATGGCTGATTGAACAACACACAATCAATCAAATCATCTATCACTTTTTATCTTTTATCTAGTCTCCTTAACCCTAGTCCTTCTTCCTCGTTCTTCGTCTGTTCTTCTTGTTGCATGGCGGCGAACCTCGAGGCCCTAGGGGCTATCAGGTCGACCTAAGGCAGCCCATAGCCGCCGCGCGCCCTGATAGGGTCCCTCCCGGGCGTGTGGGGTTTCTGGTCATCAAAAGCGCCCGCCGGATTGCTTGCGTACCGCGCTTCCGGACGGGTCTCCTTCGACGTGAGCTGCAGTGCATCACCCTCGGCGTTGGAGGTACACGGTGACGTGTTCGTGTGCGAACAGTTCCGAGGCCATGTCTGTACATGCCAGGCTCGTCAAGTTTAACCCGAGTATTCCGCATGTGCAAAACTGTCTTGCACCCGTTGTATGTGAACGTAGAATCTATCACACCCGACCATCACATGGTGTCTCAACACGATGAATTGTCGCAACGGTGATACTCGGGGAGAGCACTTATACCTTGAAATTTTAGTTAAGGGATCATCTTATAATGCTACCACCGTACTAAGCAAAATAAGATGCAAAAAAGATAAACATCACATGCAATTAAAATATGTGATGTGATATGGCCATCATCATCTTGTGCTTTTGATCTCCATCTCCAAAGCATCGTCATGATCTCCATCGTCACCGGCTTGACACCTTGATCTCCATCATAGCATCGTGGTTGTCTCGCCAACTATTGCTTCTACAACTAACGCTAATGCATAGTGATAAAGTAAAGCAATTACATGGCATTTGCATTTCGTACAATAAAGAGACAACCATAAGGCTCCTGCCAGTTGTCAGATATCTTACAAAACATGATCATCTCATACCATAACGTTTATCACATCATGTATTGACCATATCACATCACAACATGCCCTGCAAAAACAAGTTAGACATCCTCTACTTTGTTGTTGCAAGTTTTACGTGGCTGCTACGGGCTTCTAGCAAGAACCAATCTTACCTACGTATCAAAACTGGCTTGCACCCGTTGTATATGAACGTAGAGCTTATCACACCCAATCATCACGTGGTGTCTCGGCACTACGAACTGTAGCAACAGTGCATACTCAAGGAGAACACTTATACCTTGAAATTTAGTGAGGGGTCATCTTATAATGCTACCACCGTACTAAGAAAAATAAGATGCATAAATGATAAACATCACATGCAATCAAAATATGTGACATGATATGGCCATCATCATTTTGTGCTTTTGATCTCCATCTCCAAAGCACCGTCATGATCTCCATCGTCACCGGCTTGACACCTTGATCTACATCGTCACTGGCTTGACACCTTGATCTACATCGTAGCGTCGTTGTCGTCTCGCCAAATATTGCTTCTACGACTATCGCTACCGCTTAGTGATAAAGTAAAGCAATTACATGGCGATTGCATTTCATACAATAAAGCGACAACCATAAGTCTCCTGCCACTTGCCGATAACTTTTACAAAACATGATCATCTCATACAACAATTTATATCTCATCATGTCTTGACCATATCACATCACAACATGCCCTGCAAAAACAAGTTAGACATCCTCTACTTTGTTGTTGCAAGTTATACGTGGCTGCTACGGGCTTCTAGCAAGAACCGCTCTTACCTACGCATCAAAACCACAATGGTTATTTATCAGTTTGCTGTTTTAACCTTCGACAAGGACCGGCCCTAGTCAAATTTGATTCAACTAAAGTAGGAGAAGCAGACACCCGCCAGCCAGTTTTATGCAAAACTAGTTACATGTCTGTCGATGGAACCGGTCTCATGAACGTGGTCATGTAAGGTTGGTCCAGGCCGCTTCATCCAACAATACCACCGAATCAAAATAAGGCATTTGTGGTAAGCAGTATGACGATCACCGCCCACAACTCTTTGTGTTCTACTCGTGCATATCATCTACGCATAGACCTGGCTCGGATGCCACTGTTGGGGAATGTATCATGCAATTGCAAAAAAATTCCTACGCTCACGCAAGATCTATCTAGGAGATGCATAGCAACGAGAGGGGGAGAGTGTGTCCAAGTACCCTCCTAGACCGACAGTGGAAGCGTTTGACAACGTGTTTGATGTAGTCGAAGTTCTTCAAGATCTGACCGATCAAGCACCGAACGTACGACACCTCTGAGTTTTGCACACGTTCAGCTCGATGATGTCCCTCGTCCTCTTGATCTAGCAAAGGTGTCGAGGAAGAAGATGAGTTACGTCAGCTCAATGGCGTGGTGACGGTGATGGTGAAGGGATTCACGTAGGGCTTCGCATAAGCACTACGAAGATATGACCGAAGGCATAAACTGTGGAGGGTCTGCCTCACACGGCTAACAATTGTTGGTGTGTGTTCTAGGTGCCCCCTCGCCACATATATATAGGTGGGAGGGGGAGGGGAATAGCCTTGGGGTGCCCCAAGTAGGAGGAATCCTACTTGGGGGCCTATCCCAATTTGCCCCCAACCATATTTTTGGAAGGGAAAAGGAAGAGAGGGGAGAGGAAAGGAAGGGGGAGGCCGACTCCCCCCTTTCCTTCTCCCACTTGGCCAACGTCCTAGGAGGGGTGCGCGAGCCCCTTGTGGGCTGATGTGCCCCTTCCCTTTTGCCCCATGTGGCCCATTAACCTCCCAGGGTGTCCGGTAACCCCTCCGGTACTTCGATAAATACCCGATACACTCTGGAACACTTCCGGTGTCTGAATTCTATCGTCCTATATATCAATCTTTACCTCTTGACCATTTCGAGACTCCTCGTCATGTCCGTGATCTCATACGGGACTCCGAACGACATTCTATCACCAAATCACATAACTCATATAATACTAAATCGTCATCGAATGTTAAGCGTGCGGACCCTATGGGTTTGAGAACTATGTAGACATGACGAAGACACCTCTCCCGTCAATAACCGACAGCAGAACCTGGATGCTCATATTTGTTCCTACATATTCTATGAAGATCTTTATCGGTCGAACCGTAATGACAACATACGTTATTCCCTTTGTCATCGGTATGTTACTTGCTCGAGATTCGATCGTCGGTATCTTCATACCTAGTTCAATCTCGTTACTGGCAAGTCTCTTTACTCGTTCTGTAATACATCATCCAACAAATAACTCATTAGTAACTTTTCTTTCAAGGCTTCTTATGATGTGTATTACTGAGAGGGCCCAGAGATACCTCTTCGATACTCGGAGTGACAAATCCTAATCTCGATCTATGCCAACCCAACAAACACCTTCAGAGATACCTGTAGAGCATCTTTCTAATCACCCAGTTCTGTTGTGATGTTTGATAGCACACAAGGCATACCTCCGGTATCCAGGAGTTGCATAATCTCATAGTCGAAGGAATATGTATTTGACATGAAGAAAGCAAGAGCAATAAAACTGAACGATCAATATGCTAAGCTAACGGATGGGTCATGTCCATCACATCATTCTCCTAATGATGTGATACCGTTATCAAATGACAACTCAAGTCAATGGTTAGGAAACCTTAACCATCTTTGATCAACGAGCTAGTCAAGTAGAGGCTCACTAGGGACTCAGTGTTTGTCTATGTTCACACATGTCTTAAGGTTTCCGGTCAATACAATTCTAGCATGAATAATAAACATTTATCATGAATAAGGAAATATAAAATAACAACTTTATTATTGCCTCTAGGGCATATTTCCTTTAGTTTATGTATTTATACGATTTTTTGGCGTTGTGTAGGATTGAAAGTATGTCTAGAGGGGGGGGGGTAATTAGACTACTTGACCAAATAAAAACTTAGCCTTTTCCCAATTTTAGTTCTTGGCAGATTTTAGCTATTTTAGGACAAGTCAAGCAATCATCACACAATTCAAGCAAGCATGCAAAGAGTATATTGGCAGCGGAAAGTAAAGCATGCAACTTGCAAGAATGTAAAGGGAAGGGTTTGGAGAATTCAAACGCAATTGGAGACACGGATGTTTTTCCCGTGGTTCGGATAGGTGGTGCTATCCTACATCCACGTTGATGGAGACTTCAACCCACGAAGGGTAATGGTTGCGTGAGTCCATGGAGGGCTCCACCCATGAAGGGTCCACGAAGAAGCAACCTTGTCTATCCCACCATGGCCATCGCCCACGAAGGACTTGCCTCACTAGTGGTAGATCTTCACGAAGTAGGCGATCTCCTTGCCCTTACAAACTCCTTGGTTCAACTCCACAATCTTGTCGGAGGCTCCCAAGTGACACCTAGCCAATCTAGGACACACCACTCTCCAAGAAGTAACAAATGGTGTGTTGATGATGAACTCCTTGCTCTTGTGCTTCAAATGATAGTCTCCCCAACACTCAACTCTCTCTCACAGGATTTGGATTTGGTGGAAAGAAGATTTGAGTGGAAAGCAACTTGGGGAAGGCTAGAGATCAAGATTCATATGGTAAGAATGGAATATCTTGGCCTCAACACATGAGTAGGTGGTTCTCTCTCAAAACATATGAGTTGGAAGTGTAGATGTGTTCTGATGGCTCTCTCCACGAGTGAAGAGGAGGTGGAGGGGTATATATAGCCTCCACACAAAATCCAACCGTTACACACAATTTACCAATCTCGGTGGGACCGAATCAACAAACTCGGTCGGACCGAAATAGTAAACCCAGTGACCGTTAGAGATTTTCGGTGGGACTGACATGCAACTCGGTAGGACCGATATGGTTAGGGTTAGGGCATAACGTAATCTCGGTGAGACCGATTACACAAACTCGGTGAGACCGATTTGGTAATAAGCTAACCAGAGGGTTGGTCAGGTAAACTCGGTGGGACCGATTCGCTCTTCTCGGTGAGACCGAAATGTTACGAAAAGGAAACAGTTAGTTTACATTGCAATCTCGGTGGGACCGATCCGCTCTTTCGATGAGACCAAAAAGTTACGAAAAGGAAACAGAGAAATTGTAATCCCATCTCGGTGAGACCGAGATCCCTATCGATAGAACCGATTTGCTTAGGGTTTGGCAATGGCTATGACAAGTGAAACTCGGTGGCGCCCGGTTGAAAGAATCGGTAGGGCCGAGTTTGGCTTTGGGTTTAGGTCAAATGTGGATATGGGAAAGTAGCTGAGGATTTGGAGCATATCATTAAGTACATGAAGCAAGAGGCTCATTAAGCAACACCTCATCCCTCCTTGATAGTATTGGCTTTTCCTATAGACTCAATGTGATCTTGGACCACTAAAATGTAAAATGAAGAGTCTTGAGCATATGAGCTAGAGCCAATCCTTTGTCCTTTGCATTTTGAGGGTTTCACATTCACCATCCATGCCATGCCAATCATTGAGTGTCGGAGTAACCGACCACGGGTACCCTGAGGACGGCAAGACGATATTTCAAGACATCGGGGCTAGCAAAGCCCCTCAGTCCGACTGTCCGGCCGCTCCTGCCGGCTCCCCGTCCGACTGCTCTGCCTGGCCGGCTGCCGATTGCCGGCTGCCGACTACGCCAACCAGCCGGCTGCCGACTGCATCAACCAGCCGGCTGCCGACTGCAGCCCGACCCGACACCGACAAGACACTGACGAGACGACCGTACCCGACACTATTGATGAATCGTAGCGACGACATCATCTACAGTGTATCCGTCCCTGGGCACTGTTTTATAAAGTGCACCAGGGACAAAGAGGCATGCATGCCACGTACATGGGCATGGTGCCCCATGCCCACTTGCCCCCATGCCACTACCTAGCTTAGGTAGTAAGCTACCCCCATGCCTATATAAGGCACCCATCCATCCATTCACCGGAGAGGCGACGCCACATGCACGAGGCCGGCCACAATGGCTCCCTGGACACTCTCACGCGCACACCCACGGCCAAGTGCCATTCGGCCACTAGAGCTTGCATGCTCATCCGGCCACCCGCATATATACGAGGCCAGATGCCTATGGCACTGACCTCAGATACAGCTCTAGGAGCAACTCTGTACCAGATATACCAGATACACTCAGACATGCAGCAGTAGGAGTATTATCTCTCCGGAGAGCTCCGAAGCTGGGTAAACCACCGCGTGCTACTCGCATACCCGCTCCCGGTCCTATCAGCAGCAGTCTTACCCACACACTAAGCCCTTGTGGCATCTGTCAACTCGCAAGCCCCCCATGAGAAATACCACGACAGTTGGCGCCCACCGTGGGGCGGTACTATGCTACCGCGCTGCTGCTGGTTTCGCTGTCCGGGCGAGACCACTTTCGTCATCACCGCAGCATCGCCGTCGTCTCTCCGGTAGCGCTCGGGGGGCCCGATGTCAACACGCCCTCAGAGCAGCCGCGAGGGGCGGCGCGTCCTCGCCATCGGCATCTTCGTCTTCATCATCGCGGCATCGTGCCGCCTCTTCAATAGCGGTCAAGGGCTCGACATCGACATGCCCCCGGAATGGCCGTGAGGGACGGCGCGTCCTCGCCGCCTTTGTCATCACCACCATTGCGATGCCGGCTGTCCGTCCTCGCGCGGCCTCGCTTCGTCGGTCGCGTCCGTCCACGCGCCGCTCGCGTACTCCCCTCCACGCCGCGCCTTGCTCTGCCTGAAACACGCCATTCGCCACTCCATATACCATTTATGCAAGCTAGCTAGATGCAAGTCAACCCATGGTCAAACCATTAGCCAAATACGCATCAGACAATGACCATGCATTATTCAGATAACACCCAGACAACGCACTTTCTGCACCTCTCTTCGTGCATCTCCGCCTGCAGCTGGCCCAGCGCCCTCGCGCCTGCGCCCGTCGCCCGTAGCTGCCTGATCCGCCCCCGCGCGCCGCTGGCTTGCTGCTGTAGATGATCCTGGACGCGTCCCTGCCGCGGCCGGCTCCGCGCCGTCCTGGCCTCCGCCTGTGCCGCCGGGCACCTCCCTGCCCACGGTACCCCTCCACTGCACATCTCCCCATCGGTAGCTCTTCCCATGCATCCGCGTCGCCGAGCCCCTTCTGCTCCAACACCGCACGGCCGCGCGTCCGCCTAGCGGCGGGTCGCCTGCTCCGCCCCCAAGCGCCGCCAGCCGGTCCCGCACACAGCTCCGCGTCTCCGCACGTTCGCTCCGCCCGCCCGTGACCGGTCCGCCCGCACGCCAGGCCCCGTCGCCGCGTGCCTCCGCCCGTCCGCCCCGCTCGGCCTGTGCACGGCCTCGCGGCCCTCTGCCTCCGCGCGCCTCCGCCCGTCCGCCCCGCTCGGCCTGCGCACGGCCTCGCGGCCCTCTGCCTCCGCGCGCGTCGTCGCTTCCTCCCTGCTCCGTAGCCCGCCGCCGCTCCACCGTGCATGCAGCTGCGCGCCTGCGGGACTCGCGCCGGCCTGCCGGCTTCGCCTGCGCCGGACTCCCCGCAACCCGGCCTGCCGGCTTCACCCCGGTGCCGACTCCCCGCAACCCGGCCTGCCGGCTTCGCCTGCGCTGGACTCCCCGCGACTCGGCCTACTGGCTTCGCCCCGGCGCTGACTCCCCGCGACCCGGGCTGCCGGCTTCGTCCGCGCCGGCTTCCCCGGCGACCCGGCCGCTTGCCGGCTCCTCCCGCCAACCCGGTGACCCGGACGCTTGCCGGCTCCGCACGCGCCCGGGTTGCAGCGTCCCGCCGGCGCCTACCTCCGGCCCCACCCGTGCTCCCGCGCCGCCCTTGGTCGGCTGCTGGCTTGCCGGTCCCCGCGGCTTCGGTCTTAGCCCTCCCAGGCCGGCTGCCCCGCGCGGTTGGCAGAAGAGAAAGAAAATTGGACGGGTGTCAAAGATGCCGGCTACAAAAAAAAGAGTCAAGCCGGCCCAAAGAAAAAAAAGAGGGGCCGGGTGGAGACGTGAAGAAGCAAAAGAAAGAAAGAGAAGAGGTCGGCTAGAAAAGAAGTGGCCGAGTGCCCACAGCCGGCAAAAAGAAGAAAAGAGAGAGATAGGACGCGAGCCGGCTGCTCATTTCCAGAAGTCCGACTACCCAGCCGGATGGAAAAGAAATATGCGTCCGGCTGCCCGCAGCTGGACAAAGAGAAGGAGAAAAAAAGACAAAGTAGTTGCTGAGAGATCCGGCCCGACTGCTCAGTAGTCGACCCAGATCTCGGGGGCTACACCCGGCGGGTGCGTTGACGCGCCCCTGCGAGGAAGAAGACAAAGTAGTTGCCGAGAGATCCGGCCCGACTGCTCAGCAGTCGGCCCAGATCTCGGGGGCTACACCCAGCGGGTGCGCTGACGTGCCCCCGCGAAGAAGAAGACAAAGTAGTCGCCGGGAGATCCGGCCCGACTGCTCAGCAGTCGGCCCAAATCTCCGGGGCTACACCCAGCAGGTGCGCTAGCGCGCCCCCACGAAGATTGCAGACAAGAGAAGAGTTTTGTCTGGCTGCCAGCAGCCGGCAGAAGAGAAAAATAAGAAAAAGGGCATTGCAAGACGCCTCGGCGCCTGGCTGGTCGAGCCTGACCGGCCGGGACCCCCCTTCGAGCACCCGGAGGCTCGAAGACTACACACAGCGGGTGCGCCGGCGCGCTTAGCAAGCGTTGAACCGCGTCGGCTGTCTTTGGCAAACTCCGCCTCGGCTACGCGAAAATCAATGTGAGCTCCTCACCCGCATATTTTTTGCACCACGCAAGCACGGATAACCCCGAGCGATGCTCGGGGGCTGTCTCCGCATTTTATTACAGTAGCATCACTGTTCGCCCCGGTGCCAGCTAGAGTTGGCCCGGGGGCTGGCCGCTTGGCCTGAGACGTTAGTTCCCGCAGACGGCTTAGTACCGTGCGCGGTACCAAAGGCCCACTCTTAGTCACAGACCGCAGAGCGGCTGTCCGACTAGCAAGAGTGAACGCTGGGGGCCACCCACGCGAAAAACGTCCGGGAAGAAAAACGCTTCGGGTGACCCGACCGTTTCCTTTACAAGTATTTACTCGGTTGAATCTGCTCCCAGACTCTGAGTACTGTACACTCCGCTTCGCGGCCCACTCTTAGCCACAGACCGCAGAGCGGCTGTCTGGCAAGCAAGAGCACAAGCCAAAAAGCGGAGGGAACACGAAAAAGATTAAGGGGGCTCGGACGAAGCCGAGTCGGCACCCTCCGCATAAAACTTGCAATGCTAAAAGCAAACATTCGATATATCTGCATGGACTAACTTTGTCTTTTTCTTGACAATTTCCATGAACACTCGCCAAAAAACCTCCGCCCAACTTTGCCAAGTTGCCCGGAGGCTTGGGGGCTGCTGTCGGAGTAACCGACCACGGGTACCCCGAGGACGGCAAGACGATATTTCAAGACATCGGGGCTAGCAAAGCCCCTCAGTCCGACTGTCCGGCCGCTCTTGCCGGCTCCCCGTCCGACTGCTCTGCCCGGCCGGCTGCCGACTATACCAACCAGCCGGCTGCCGACTACACCAACCAGCCGGCTGCCGACTGCAGCCCGACCCGACACCGACAAGACAACGATGAGACGACCGTACCCAACACTGTTGATGAATAGTAGCGACAACATCATCTAAAGTGTATCCGTCCCTGGGCACTGTTTTATAAAGTGCACCAGGGACAAAGAGGCATGCATGCCACGTACATGGGCATGGTGCCCCATGCCCACTTGCCCCCCATGCCACTACCTAGCTTAGGTAGTAAGCTACCCCCATGCCTATATAAGGCACCCATCCATCCATTCACCGGAGAGGCGACGCCACATGCACGAGGCCGGCCACAATGGCTCCCTGGACACTCTCACGCACACACCCACGGCCAAGTGCCATTCGGCCAGTAGAGCTTGCATGCTCATCCGGACACCCGCATATATACGAGGCCAGATGCCTATGGCACTGACCTTAGATACAGCTCTAGGAGCAACTCTGTACCAGATATACCAGATACACTCAGACATGCAGCAGTAGGAGTATTATCTCTCCGGAGAGCTCCGAAGCTGGGTAAACCACCGCGTGCTACTCGCATACCCGCTCCCGGTCCTATCAGCAGCAGTCTTACCCACACACTAAGCCCTTGTGGCATATGTCGACTCGCAAGCCCCCCGTGAGAAATACCACGACATTGAGCTTTCCTGAAATGATCATCTTGGAATAGCATTAGCTCAATGAGCTATATGTTGTTATGAATTACCAAAACCACCTAGGGATAGTTGCACTTTCAATCTCCCCCTTTGTGGTTATTGATGACAACATATAGATCAAAGCTTCGACAAATAATAATAAGAATGAAATATATCGTTTCTTTGAGAAGTATGTGATAAGTAAGAGCTCCCCCTAAATTTGTGCATATTTAAAATTTGCTTTGGACTGCAAATGCACAAAGAGTTAGAGTCATGGGTTACTCTTCCATGTCACATACATCTTGGTGGAGCGCTCAAAAAGATAAGAATGAAATACATGCACTCATCACCAAAGAAAGTGAATGATCACATAAGATAGATAAGATATATCAAGCATGCATAAGTGTAGTTATGATCAAACACATGATCATCAATGTCTCACAACCATATCATAGTATCTCAACCAAAAGCAAACAACGTTTGAAAAACCACCAAATAAAGCAAGAGAGAATAAAAGCAACACTCTCTCTCTCGAAGCCTATGATCTATACATTTTTCTCCCCCTTTGGCAACAAGTTACCAAAAAGTTCCTAGAAAATGCATAGTGCTAGATTGACTCTCAGGCTTGATCTTCTGGTGGTGGTGGAGTCTGGATCACTCTAGGGACGAACCCTTCTGTAGACGTGGTTGGAGTTGGAGCTGAAGTAGATGCTGGAGCTGGTTGGGCTGGTGCTATGGCTGGAGCTGAGGTGGTGGCTCTGGTGTCAGGAACTGGCACTGCAGTCGACCTCTGAGCTCGTGGCACTCTGGCAAATGCATCAGTTGTAGTCTTCCCTCTCCTCTCCTGCATGTCATCTTGAAGTTGCTCCACTGCAGACTGAATCTCTGTTACTTTGACATCCATGTCATAGAACTTTTGTTCTATGATCCTCTCTAAACTCTTCTGATTCTGAGTGAGGGTGGCCAGTCCTTTCTCAATCCTCAGTGTGGATGCAATCAAGTAACTAAGCTGCTCTTGCTTGTTTTTCAGGAAATACTCAGATGCCTCCTCTTGAGTTGGCATCTTGGCAGCTTTCTCCTTCCTTGCCTTCTCCTTCTTTGCTTGTGCTTGAGCTGATGATGGTTCATTTTCATTCATCACAACTTGATTATCTTCAAAATCTGGATGAATAGGCAAATGTTGCTTGTCCAATAGGTATATGCCTGTGCCCATCTTGGAGTTAATTAGCTCCTAGATCTGAGGGGCATAACCACAGCTCCTCTTCTGATCTGCTGTAGTTCTCTTGATGGTCTCTACCATGAGGCTCATGACTTTGAATTTCTGTGGCACATCAAAGATATGAAGCAAGTTGATTCATGGCCTCTGATCATTTTGTGATCACCTGACTTGGGCAACAGAGTGTGCCTCAAAATCCAATTGATAGTTGGCAACCCTGATAGAAGATAATGTACAGACCCAAACTTGAAAGTATCAAGTGCCTTGTTTGGAATATCCCTGTACATGTTGGACATTGAGTTATGATCCATCTTTTTCTTGGCATAGACATCCAAGTCATCTTCATTTTCCTCTGGGGCATTGATCAACTTTTCCCATTCCTCAATAGTTGATCGGTACCTTGTACCTTCAGACATCCATGTGATCCTTCCATCTGGGTAGAAGTGTGTTGTGGAGTAGAATTGCATAATGAGCTCTTCATTCCACTTTGTGAGCTTCTGCCCAACAAAGTTATCTACTCCACAAACTTTGAAGTTGTCTTGTACTCCAGGATAGTGCTCTTCATTGTCCTTGATGAACTCCCAATCAACCCATCTCATGTCACAAACAATGGGCTTCTTATCAAGCAAAACTGTCTCATAGAAGTCCTGTTGTTCCTTCGTGTGAAACCTGTAATCAACAGCAGTTCTTCTCCTTGAAGCATACAGATATGCTTCTCTCCACTTTCTCAGCCCTGAGTCTCTTCTGATCTTCATGTCCTCAGCCACAGGATGAGCATCATTGTGGTCTGGGATCTTGGGCTTTAGCTTCCTGAGAACTTGGCCTTCCTCTTCTTCTACAGTGTCAGGCACTGGGGCCTTGTTCCTTTTAGCAGCTGGTATGCTCCTTGTGTTCCTCTTTGGAGTTGTCTTGGCCTTTGATGCAGCCTTGGGTGCTTCCTTGGGCTTGGATGCAGTAGCCCCTGATCTTATAGCATCACCCATCAGTTTTGGTATCTTAGGTGCTGGAGCAGCAACCTCTTCTTCCTCTTCCTCTTCAGAATCTCTCATGATTGAGGATCTCCCAAGCACTCTAGTAGTGGTCTTTTTGATCCTCTCCTTCCTCTTCTTCCCTTCTGCAGCAGCCTCTTTGGGTGCAGGCTTTTCAGGAATCTGAGTTGAGGCTCTGGCCTTTGGCATAGGCTGCCTACCTGCTGGCCTTTTAATTTTCAATCCTGGCTTTATGCTTTGAGCTGAGCCATATTCCTTCTTGAGCACAACTTTCTTAGAAGTGGCTTCTTCTTCTGCCACATAGTCCTCATCCTCTGATTCTGAGGTTCTTTTCTTCCTTTGTCTGGTGGCAGCTTTTGGCAAGTTACTAGGAGTGCTCCTGCTGCCTTCATCTGAGGAACGGGAGGGACTAGTGCCCTCACTCATGTGCACTTGCTGCTCTGACAGGTTCTGGCTGTCACTCTGATCAGACATGATGAAAAAGCTGACTGCTGACCCTGTGAAGAGTTTATAGATGAGGTAAAATAGACGAGCATCACA
Organism: Triticum monococcum; assembly: GCA_034509565.1. NCBI lineage: Eukaryota > Viridiplantae > Streptophyta > Magnoliopsida > Poales > Poaceae > Triticum > Triticum monococcum. The sequence continues at coordinate 353,163,675 of CM067845.1, read as the reverse complement.
AAATGCAGAGATTTTTGCAAAAGAATGATTCAAAACCTTAGTTTTAGTTTCCCATAGAAATCATTTCGGATCTACTGATTTTTAAACTCGGTGATACCGAAGCAGTTTTGGAACCTAAACTAGTGAACTCGGTCAGACCGAGTCACAGTTCGGTGGCACCGAGACTGCTAGGGTTTCACAAAGTTCCAAAATCGGTCACACCGATTAGTAATTCTCGGTCAGACCGAGTCTCACTTGTGCAATGGCATGAGCCAAATCGGTGGGACCGAGTTTTTCAACTCAGCGGGTCCGAGATGGCTTTGGCGGAAACCTAACCGTAAATTTTTTGAATCAATCCTATGCTACGAATGCATTGACTGGATAGGAGTGTTTCAATCGTGGCTAGAAACAATAAGATCACAATGTGCTAGGAATCAGATTGGGGATAGCACAAAGATCGACTCCATACCCTAGTTCGGCGGAGACTCGCTACGGCAGCAATGGCGGGGTTGAATTCCGTTGACGGCGATGGAGACCAGCGACTGGAGGTGGCTGGCAGCGAGGAGATGATCCGAAGACCACATTGGCAGAGCGAGCTATCACGCGGGCGAAGGGGTTTAGAGAAATTTCCAAATTTTTGCCCGTGCCTATATATAGCCCAACCCTGTCGGTGTGACCGAGTGGGACAACTCGGTGGCACCGAGATGCAAAACTGTATACAGTTATTGCAACTCGGTGTGACCGAATGGTTCAAATCGGTTGCACCGAGATCGAAAATTCAGATCAAATTAATGATCTCGGTAGGACTGAAAGTAGGATATCGGTCAGACCGAGAATCACAAAGAGGTTTTGGAAGTTTAAGTCTATGACAAATCGGGGACTCCGAGTGCTCCTCACACAGAGTGGTTCGAATCTGACTTGATCAAATTTTGTGATGTAGCATGAATAGAGTTTGAGACGAGAAAAGCATAGATAGCTAGAGGAGGTACTTAGGCATTCTTGTCCATCCACTTGGCAAAAGGAAATAAAACCAAACAATCAAAACAACAAGTGGATGTCCTCGAATGAGTAAAATATGCAACCAACATGCTCACACAATAAAATGGCAATTGAAATGTGTGACAAAGCATGCACAACCAATTCTAGCATCTATCAAGCAATTGGCGATGACTAGGTCATCTATATATGAGTATATTGACTTAGGAGTCAAGTGAGAACACTTGATCATAGGTCATACTCATCGTTTAAGCTCAAGTGGGGTTACCACTTTTACATAAAGCATTGTTGTGTTCACATCTTTAGAGTTGCTTTAGCTCAAGTCTTAGAGTAAAGCTCCCCCTAGATGTGATATCCCCCCTAAGAGGGATGAACTAACCTTGGGTTTTGTCGATGATGACTTCATGTAGTTGTTGAAGATGTGGATGCTCAATGTTGATGTAGATCACTTGGAGCTATCCATTTGAGTGAATTGCACTTTCAATACCTACATGGGTTAGTCCCACAAGGAACAAACAAGGATATCCATAGACATAGAGTGATGCACACACAAGATGATGTCCATGAAAACTTTTAGGTTAACTTGTCCCTTGTCTTACCAACAAGAGGGTTTGTGACTCCTTGAACTAGTGCAAGATGTGGAAGTTGATTGCACTTGTTCTTGCCAAAATGATAAGAGTGAAGTATGTTGGCGGAGTCACCCTCAAGAACTCTCTAGTTCTTCTTCTTTTGGATTCACACCATCTTGATGGGAATCCTTGGAGTTGTAGTCGTACTTGATGAAGTGGAACTTGAAGTGGTCTTGGGAATCCACTTGACTAAGGTCTTAGGAGCTTCTTCAAATGCATCAATTCCCTCTTGAAGCTTGTCCTTGCCTTTTTGCTTGTAGTCTTGTGGTGGAAGATCATCTTGAGCTTGTGTCCCCTTGAAGGAAGTAGGATCATACTTCTCTTGTTGAGGAACAAACTTTGTCTTGGGGTATTGATCTTCTTCCCACTCAACTCCATTGGCATTGAACTTTCATTCAAAACCAACACCTTGATTCTTCCGGTGCATTCCTTGCTTGCGCACAATTTCCTCGAATTGCTTACTCCCGGCAAGGCTTTTGTACACTCCTTTCTCTATAATTCCCTTCAATAAGATATTTTCTTGCTCAAGTGTAACTTGGCTAAGAGAATCATTAGTGGAATCAAGAGAACTACTAGAAGCAACAATATTGGATTTAACATGATCATTGTTACTACTAGAGGAAGAATCTTTCTTGTTCTTGTTACTAGACTTGACTTGAGGCATGTAAGTGGATAAGAGTAAACGCTTGGCAATGTAAGAAGAACTTTTCTTGCGGAGATCATCATTGATTGCCTTTAAAAACTCATGCTCTTGCTCAAGATTGAGCTTTTCAAAGCGTAACTTCTCATGAGCTCTTAAAAGTTCTCGATGATCTTCGAAGATAGTTTCATGAGCTAACTTAAGAGTGTTTAGTTCTTTAGTTAGAGCCTCAATCTTCTCCTTATCATTGTCATTCGTTTTATCTTGATTAGCATGATTAATTGACGTTTCATCATAGTATTCATCACTAGAGTTGTCAACAAGTAAATCATCATCACCTAACAAGTCATCTTCATCACTATTAAAATCAACATACTCGGGGTGTGTTACCTTAGGACCTTTGGCCATGAAGCATCTTCCAATTCCTTCATTTGGTGAGTCAAATATGTCGTAGGAGTTGGTTGACACAAGTGCTAGACCGGCAACACCTTCATCTTGAGTATATTCGGAATCAGAGTGATAACTTCTCTCGGAGTGGTTGTCGGAGTCGGAGCCGGATACCCATTCACCAACCTGAGCTTGATGTCTTTGTTTTGTGTATCTCCTTGATGATTTTTCCTTCCTTTCCGAATCCTTGCTTCTCTGTGAGTGTCTTCGTTCATAACAATCATCTCTACTTCTTCTCTCTCTTGGTGGTGATTCTTCTCTTTTGCTTCTTCTTTTTGGAGAGTCTTCTCTTCTCTTGTAGGGAGCCGTACACTCATTGGAATAGTGTCCAGGTCTTCCACAATTGTAGCAGTTTCGCTCTCGACTAGAAGATCTTTTGTCATTGTAGGACCTTGACTTGGAGCTTCTATCTTTGCTTCTACTCTTGTAGAACTTGTTGAAGTTTTTCACCATTAAGCTCAATTCTTCATTGAAGTTTTGTTTCTCACTTGATGATGTAGGGGCTTCACATGAGGCTTTGTAGGCACCACTTGATTTGTTGTGAAGTTCCTCTTTATCCTTAAGTGACATCTCATGAGCAACAATTCTTCCAATTACCTCCGTTGGCTTGAGATCTTTGTAATTGGGCATCATTTGCATCAATGTGCACACGGTATCATATTTTCCATCCAAGGCTCTTAGAATCTTCTTGATGATGAATCTATCGGTCATCTCTTCACTCCCTAAGCCGGCAATCTCATTTGTGATGAGAGCAAGCCTAGAGTACATTTCAGCCACACCTTCACCATCCTTCATTTTGAACTTGTCAAGTTGACTTTGAAGCACATCCAATTTGGATTCCTTGACGGAGTCGGTACCTTCGTGCATATCAATCAAAGTGTCCCAAATTTCATTTGCATTCTCAAGACGGCTGATTTTGTTGAATTCTTCAGGGCACAATCCGTTGAAGAGAATATCACAAGCTTGAGCATTGTATTGCAACATCTTCAACTCATCCGCGGTAGCTTCACGGTTTGGTTCTCTCCCATCAAAGAAGTCACCTTGCAAACCAACACACACAATAACCCAAACGGCGGGGTTATGTCCAAGAATATACATTTTCATTTTATGCTTCCAACTAGCAAAATTAGTACCATCAAAGTAAGGACCTCTACGGTGATAATTTCCCTTGCTAGACGCCATACTCTCCTAGGTTGTGAAACCAAGGCTATGACCACCAAAAGCTATGGAAATCAAAGCAAATGGAAACCTGGCTCTGATACCACTTGCAGGATCGAAAGTATGTCTAGAGGGGGGGTGATTAGACTACTTGACTAAATAAAAACTTAGCCTTTTCCCAATTTTAGTTCTTGGCAGATTTTAGCTATTTTAGGACAAGTCAAGCAATCATCACACAATTCAAGCAAGCATGCAAAGAGTATATTGGCAGCGGAAAGTAAAGCATGCAACTTGCAAGAATGTAAAGGGAAGGGTTTGGAGAATTCAAACGCATTTGGAGACACGGATGTTTTTCTCGTGGTTCGGATAGGTGGTGCTACTCTACATCCATGTTGATGGAGACTTCAACCCACGGAGGGTAACGGTTGCGCGAGTCCACGGAGGGCTCCACCCACAAAGGGTCCACGAAGAAGCAACCTTGTCTATCCCACCATGGCCATCGCCCACGAAGGACTTGCCTCACTAGCGGTAGATCTTCACAAAGTAGGCGATCTCCTTGCCCTTACAAACTCCTTGGTTCAACTCCACAATCTTGTCGGAGGCTCCCAAGTGACACCTAGCCAATCTAGGAGACACCACTCTCCAAGAAGTAACAAATGGTGTGTTGATGATGAACTCCTTGCTCTTGTGCTTCAAATGATAGTCTCCCCAACACTCAACTCTCTCTCACAGGATTTGGATTTGGTGGAAAGAAGATTTGAGTGGAAAGCAACTTGGGGAAGGCGAGAGATCAAGATTCATATGGTAGGAATGGAATATCTTGGCCTCAACACATGAGTAGGTGGTTCTCTCTCAGAACATATGAGTTGGAAGTGTAGATGTGTTCTGATGGCTCTCTCCACGAGTGAAGAGGAGGTGGAGGGGTATATATAGCCTCCACACAAAATCCAACCGTTACACACAATTTACCAATCTCGGTGGGACCGAATCAACAAACTCGGTCGGACCGAAATAGTAAACCTAGTGACCGTTAGAGATTTTTGGTGGGACTGACATGCAACTCGGTAGGACCGATATGGTTAGGGTTAGGGCATAACGTAATCTCGGTGAGACCGATTACACAAACTCGGTGAGACCGATTTGGTAATAAGCTAACCAGAGGGTTGGTCAGGTAAACTCGGTGGGACCGATTCGCTCTTCTCGGTGAGACCGAAATGTTACGAAAAGGAAACAGTGAGTTTACATTGCAATCTCGGTGGGACCGATTCGCTCTTTCGGTGAGACCGAAAAGTTACGAAAAGGAAACAGAGAAATTGCAATCCCATCTCGGTGAGACCGAGATCCCTATCGGTAGAACCGATTTGCTTAGGGTTTGGCAATGTCTATGACAAGTGAAACTCGGTGGCGCCGGGTTGAAAGAATTGGTAGGGCCGAGTTTGGCTTTGGGTTTAGGTCAAATGTGGATATGGGAAAGTAGCTGAGGATTTGGAGCATATCATTAAGCACATGAAGCAAGAGGCTCATTAAGCAACACCTCATCCTTCCTTGATAGTATTGGCTTTTCCTATGGACTCAATCTGATCTTGGACCACTAAAATGTAAAATGAAGAGTCTTGAGCATATGAGCTAGAGCCAATCCTTTGTCCTTAGCATTTTGAGGGTTCCGCTTTCACCATCCATGCCATGCCAATCATTGAGGTTTCCTGAAATGATCATCTTGGAATAGCATTAGCTCAATGAGCTATATGTTGTTATGAATTACCAAAACCACCTAGGGATAGTTGTACTTTCATGTTGGTTTCACGCGAAGATGGGTTTCGAGGGGCCAACCACCCACCAGCACACGAGCAATTCCCCTGCGCGCCCTGGTGGGTGGTGGCCACCTCCTTCACCTTCTGGTCCACCCACGAAGCTTCTAGTGCCTCTTTTGTTCCAAAAAAATCGTCAAAAAGTTTCATTGTATTTGGAGAACTTTTATTTGTGCACAAAAACAACACCATGGTAGTGCTGCTGAAAATAGCGACATTCCGGGTTAGTTCCATTCAAATCATACCAAAACCATATAGAAATGTTGTAAACATGGCATGAATACTTTATAAATTATAGATACGTTGGAGACGTATCATGCATCCACCCCTAAGCATAGATTACTGATGTGTACTTTTTGCATCATGTTTTTATGTTGTTCTTTATTGCATTATGGGCTGTTATTTCACATTGTGGTACAATACTTATGCCTTTTCTCTCTTATTTCACAAAATTTACATGAAGAGGGAGAATGCCGGCAGCTGGAATTGGGACCGGAAAGGAGAAAATCTGAGATACCTATTCTACACAACTCCAAATGTCCTGAAATTTCAGCATAATTGTTTTGGAAGATACAACAGAAGGGGACCCACCAGGTGGCCACATGCCTGGGGGCATGCCCTACCCCCAGGGCATGCCCCCAGGGCTTGTGGGCCCCCTGGCCATTGGCTGGTGCCCATCTTCTGCTATATGGAGGGTTTTGACCTAGAAAAAATCAGAAGGAAGCTTTCGGGATGAAGCGCCGCCGTCTCGAGGCGAAACCTGGGAAGAAGCAATCTAGGGCTCTAGCGGAGCTATCCTTCCGGGAAATTTCCCTCGGGAGAGGGAAATCGAAGCCATCGTCATCATGAACGATCCTCTCATCGAGGGAGGGTCAATCTTCATCGACATCTTCACTAGCACAATCTCCTCTCAAACCCTAGTTCATCTGTTGTACTCAATATTTGTCCCAAAACCTCAGATTGGTACCCGTGGGTTGCTAGTAGTGTTGATTACTCTTTGTAGTTGATGCTAGTTGGTTTATTTGGTGGAGGATCATTTGTTCAGATCCTTAATGATATTCGATACCCCTCTGATCTTGAACATGAACATGCTTTGTGAGTAGTTACATTTGTTCCTAAGGACATGGGAGAAGTCTTGTTATAAGTAATCATGTGAATTTGGTATTCGTTCGATATTTTGATGAGATGCATGTTGTCTTTCCTCTAGTGGTGTTATGTGAACGTCAACTACATGACACTTCACCATCATTTGGGCCTAGGGGAAGGCATTGGAAAGTAATAAGTAGATGATGGGTTGCTAGAGTGACAAAAGCTTAAACCCTAGTTTATGCGTTGCTTCATAAGGGGCTAATTTGGATCCACATGTTTCATGCTATGGTTAGATTTATCTTAATTCTTCTTTCATAGTCGTGGATGCTTGTGAGAGGGGTTAATCATAAGTGGGAGGCTTGTCTAAGTAAGAACAACACCCAAGCACCGATCCACCCACATATCAAATTATTAAAGTAACGAACACGAATCATATGAGCATGATGAAAACTAACTTGACAGTAATTCCCATGTGTCCTCGGAAGCGCTTTGCTTTATATAAGAGTTGTCCAGGCTTATCCTTTGCTACAAAAAGGATTGGGCCACCTTGCTCCACCTTTGCTATATTTGTTACTTGTTACCTGTTACGAATTATCTTATCACAAAACTATCTGTTACCAATAATTTGAGTGCCTGTAGAAAATACCTTGCTAAAAACCACTTGTCATTTCCTTCTGCTCCTCATTGGGTTCGACACTCTTACTTATCGAAAGGACAATGATTGATCCCCTATACTTGTGGGTCATCAAGACTCTTTTCTGGCGCTGTAGCCGGGGAGTGAAGCGCCTTTGGTGAGTGGAATTGGTAAGGAAAAATTTATATTACGTGCTAAAATTTACTATCAGTTGTTACTATGGAAAGTCATCCTTTGAGGGGCTTGTTTGGGGTATCTTTGATACATCTCCAACGTATCTATAATTTTTTATTGTTCCATGCTGTTATATTATCATTCTTGGATGTTTTACAATCATTTTATAGTAACTTTATATCATTTCTTGGGACTAACCTATTGACATAGTGCCCAATGCCAGTTGTTGTTTTTTGCTTGTTTTTTACATCGCAGAAAATCAATACCAAATGGAGTCCAAACGCAGCAAAACTTTTTGGAGATTTTTTCTGGACAAGAAGACACCTGTTGGGCCAAAGAAGTACCAGAGGGGTGCCCCTCCTCCTCCTCCTCCTGCTTCTTCTTCTTCTTCTTCTTCTTCTTCTTCTTCCTAGCCCCCCCTAGATGGGAGGAGGGTTCCCCTCTGGTCCATGGCCCCCATGGCGGCGGAGGGGTAGGATCCCCTCCGATATTGAATCTCCCTCTCTATTCTCTTCTATTTCGCGTTCCTGTTTTCTGGCCGAAAATCATTTCTTATATTCCCGGAGATCCGTAACTCTGATTGTGCTGAGATTTTAACACGATTTTCCCCAGATATAAGCTTCCTTGCGCCCGAAGTAGAGCTCCAACTAACGTACAAGGTGAGCACAACCCACCACCGCGCGCCATGGGGGTCAGGTGCGCGCTGGTGTCTTGTGGTGGCTATGGGCCCCCGTTTGCATTGATTCCAAGTCCCAAAAATCACATATATTCCAAAATAATTATCTATAAATTTTTATCGCGTTTGGACTTCGTTTGATATGGATATTCTGTGGAACAAAAACATGCAACAAACAGGAACTGGCACTGGGCACTGGATCAATAGGTTAGTCCAATAAATCGAATAAATTGTTGCCAAAAAGTATGTAAAAGTTGTATAATATTGGCATGGAACAATAAAAAATTATAGATACGACAGAGACGTATTAGCATCCCCAAGCTTAATTCATGCTCGTCCTCGAGTAGGTAAATGATAAAAAAGATAATTTTGATGTGGAATGCTACCTAGCATAATCTTGATCATATATCTAATCATGTCATGAATATTAAGACACGAGTGATTAAAAGCATTAGTCTATAATTTGACATAAAGACATCAATACTCAGGCATCCCAACAAACAATCATGTCTTTTAAAATATCAATGCTAAAGAAAGCTATCCCTACAAAATCATATAGGCTTGTCATGCACTATCTTCTTAACACAAAGTATTTATCATGAACTACCCCGGTGTCAGCCAAGCAATTGGTTCTTTTTAACGCGCTTTAGCATTTTCAACTCTCACGCAATACATGAGTGCAAGCCATGGATATAGCACTATGGGTGGAATAGAGTACGATGATAGGGTAAATATTGGGAAAAAAAGAAAGTCTCACATCGACGCGGCTAACTAATGGGCTATGGGGATGCCCATCAATTGATATCAATGCGAGGAGTAGGGATTTCCATGCAATAGATGCACTAAGAGCAATAAGTGTATGAAAGCTCAAACTGAAAACTAAGTGGGTGTGCATCTAACTCTATAATGAAAAATTCCCACTAGTATATGAAAGTGACAACATACGAGACTCTCTATATGAAAAACATGGTGCTACTTTGAAGCACAAGTGTGGAATTAGCATGCCCCTTTTCTCTTTGTCCCTTCCTTTTCTTTTTCTTTTTTTCCTTTCTTTTTCCAGAGTCTCATCCCGACTTGTGGGGGAATCATGGTCTCCATCATCCTTTCATCACTGGGACAATGCTCTAATAATGAATAATGATGATCATCACACTTCTATTTACTTATAACTCAAAAGAAATAAAAATTACAACTCAATACCTATAACAAAGTATGACTCTACATGAAGGCCTCTGGCAGTGTACCAGGATGTGCAATGATATAGCATAACATGTATAAAAAATGATGAATGGTGGCTGAGCCACAAATACTATGTTAGCTATATGATCATGCAAAGCAATATGACAATGAATGCTCAAATCATCAAAACAGAAGCGGTGGAAGTTGCATGGAAATATATCTCAGAATGGCTATGGAAAGGTCATAATAGGTAGGTATGGTGGCTGTTTGGAGGAATATATAATAAGTCTTATGTGTGATAGAGCATATCATATCACGGGGTTTGGATGCACCGGCGAAGTTTGCACCATGTCTCGAGGTGAGAAAGGGCAATGCACGGTACCGTAGAGGCTAGCAAATTGAAGAAAGGTAACAGTGCGTATAATCCATGGACCCACATTAGTCATAAAGAACTCATCTACTTATTGCAAAAGTTTATTAGCCCTCGAAGCAAAGTACTACTATGCATGCCCCTAGGGGGGAGGTTGGTAGGAGTTAACCATCGCGTGCCGTGACCTCATGCTCCAACTTCATAGCATAACAAGAGACTATATGTGCATGCTTCGAGAATCACAAACCTTAACACCAATATCTTACTAAACACGATCATCCACTAGTACCTCCCACATATTATCATCTCCAGATCGCAAAATTATTGCAAGGAATCAAACATATCCTGTTTAGTGATCCACAAGTTTTATGTAGGATTTTATGACTAACCATGCAATTGACCTATTCCTGTTGACTCTCTAAATAGATATAAGTGAAGCAAGAGAGTTTAATTCTTTTTACAAAAGACCATGCTCTAATAAATATATGTGAAGCAAAAGAGCATTCTATAAATAACGATTTTCCATGTGAAGAGAAACAGATAGTCCAAACTTCAAATGATATAAGTGAAGCACATGAAGCATTCTATAAAGCCATACTTAAATGATATAAGTGAAGTGCATTGAGAATTCTATAAATCAACCATGGAATATCTCATACCAGCATTGTGCATAAAAGGAAAATGAAAACTAAACACAAAAGATGCTCCAAGATTTACACACATCACATGAACAAAACAAAGAAGAAACATATCGATACTTGTTGAAGAAAGATGGGATGCCTTCCAGGGCATCCCCAAGCTTAGACGGTTGAGTCTCCTTGAATATTTACTTGGGGTGCCTTGCGAATCCCCAATCTTGAACTCTTGCCTCTCCTCCTTCTCCTCATATCGGGACCTCCTCGATCTTTGAACATTTCATCCACACAAAACTCAATAAAAAACTCAGTGAGATCCGTTAATATAATAAAGCAAATCACTACTTTAAGTACTGTTGCAAACCCATTCATATTTTGTTTTTGCATTGTAGCTACTGTATTATAACTTCTCCGTGGCTTATACCATCGATACAATCGATAGTTTCATCAAAACAAGCAAAACAATGCATCAAAAATAGAATCTGTCTTAAACAGGACAGACTGTCGCAATCTGAACATCTGCCATACTTATGTAACTCCAAAAATTCTGAAAAATTAGGAAAAAATAAAAAATTTGTATAGAAATACTTTGTAAAGATTTTAGAAACTTTGATGTTCCAGTAAAAAATGTAAATTCATGTACTACAGCCAAAGTTTCTATTTTTACACCGCACATACCAACAAACAATCTAATCATCCTAAAGGCAAATCTTGGCACATTATTTTTATGATACAATGGATTTGTACAAGGGGATAATTATTTTTGTTGAAAATTTTCTATAATCAAGATTCACAAAGTTTCCATAGGCATGAACAAAGTTCAAGGATATCCTTCAGTTCCACGGTGGTCGTCTTTCTCACTTTCACTTTTCTTTTTGTGAAGTTTTAGGTTCCCCTCTATATTTTTTTGTTTTTAAACTTTATAAAAGCACTCAACAGAAATAAATGACTCTCTAAAACTTCAGGGTTGTCTCCCTGGCAGTGCTTTCTTTAAAGCCATTAAGCTAGACATAAAGTGCGCAAGTAATTGATCCACACGGATCCCAAGGTATATAAAAGCCAATTTAATTAGCAATGATTTATAATTTTGTAGTGAGCACAAAGAAACATATATCATGCAATGAAGAAGTCCAGCCCTCTTCCTATGCATCGGAATGTCATAAAAGAACAATTCATGCACATCAAGTAAAGGCCAATATATAGCATAAGCAGTTTCTTGCAATTTTATCGTGTTGGAAACATAGAGAGGCGGAGATGTAGTTCCTCTCTCATAATAATTGCTAGTAGGAGCAGCAAGCACATGCATATTATATTCATCAAAATTATCATGTGCAACAGTAAAAGGCAACCCATCAATGTAATCCTTAATAAGTGCAAACTTCTCCGATATAGTGTAGTTGGGAGAATTCAAAAAGATAATAGGACCATCATGTGTGGGTGTGGTAGAAACAATTTCATTATTAACATAAGGAACTATAGAAAGTTCATCTCCATAAGCATAATTCATATTGGCATCATGGCCACAAGCATAGCAATCATCAAGTTCATCAAAAAGGGATATTTCAAACGAATCAATGTGATCATAGCAATCATCCTTCGGTAAGAACTGAGGGAAATTAAACAATGTGTGAGTTGAAGAGTTACTCTCATTAGAAGGTGGGCACGAGTAGCTAATCCGCTCTCCCTCCTTTTGTTCTTCGCTCTCCCCGTCACCTTTTTCATCCAATGAGGTCACACTTTCATCAATTTCTTCTTTCATAGACTATTGCAAAATATTAGCCACTTCTTGGACAGCGGACACTTTCTCAATATCTATACCTACCTACTAATAAAGCAAGGTGTGTTTCTCTCAAATTTTCATCCGTTCACCCTGCAAGTTTTTTTTGTACACGAGGTGGTACTATTTTTTTGTGCGTTAGAAAAGATTGGTACGTTTACTGAAAAAAAACACTCCTGTCACAGACGCAAGCCGGCCCACGCGAGGGCAAGCTGGGCCATCATAGCCTAACTAAGATGCAATGGCAAAAATCTATTTGCTGTCATGGGGGATCGAACCCACGACTTCCCTCACGCATATAACACGAGCTGCCAATTGACCCACCGCCAACTTTGTTAGAAAATGAAGTTGTTTGCCTTATTAGTCTCACCTCGCCCTCTTACATCTAACCCTCCTAATTTATATAGGCGAGTCAGTTTCCTTGTTATCAAGGAGTTGTCTTGGAAATCAATAAGCAAAGGCGGAGAACAAAGTTTCTCTTATCTATAGAGAGGAAGGAATTCATGAGACATGCACGTGAAATAAGAAAGCAAAATGAGAGAATTTATGAGACATGGACGTTGCACATTCTATACATGGTCAAATGAGGAAGGAAAGGAATTGAGTCCATGTGACACAAAAATAAGGAAGGAAATCAGTCCGGTCCTATATCAAAAGGAACCATGGTCATGGAGGAGGATTAAGATGAAAGAAAAAACATGCACGCATGGCTGTGCATATTTGGTGGATCTAAAAATGGGATTTATGGCCATGATGGGAGCGCCCTTTGGGCATTAAATACATTGAAAAACAACGAATTATGGTACTCCCTCCGTTCGAAAAAGATTTGCCCTCAAATAGATGTATCTAGCACCAAGTGCTAGATACATCCACTTGAAAGACAAGCTTTTTCGAACGGAGGGAGTAGCCCTTATTGATTGCATATATTAGGAGCTTTTTAACCTTCTTTTTATGTGGTGTGCTAAATGGGGAAGGAAACAGAGACTAATTAGCTTTCTATATTATGTGGTGTGAGACATGGCATGGCATAAGGAGAAAATATTCACATTGATTCACAATCAGTTTAGTACGATAATAAAATATGTGGTGGGTTAATATATTCACGGCCAGGTGACTTAGTATGCTAATAAAGTCCCTGGCTGATCAAGAAGGAAACATGAAATTAATTTTGATTTGAATTCAATTGTAATAGATAGAAGAAAGAAAACAAAGGCAACCACCCCTACACACAAACAAGCGGCGGGTACTTCTATCTAAAAGATAAAAATAAACATTAGAGAGGTGGCATATTTTTGTGGCATTAATGCATTAATTTTTTTAATACACGGGTATATATGTACATGATAATTAATTTTTAAAAATCCAATTGGACGCTTTTCAATTGCCACCCATTGGCCAATTCTCACTCAGATCTGTGATGCCTATGGCCAGACGAAGCGGGGCAGACAAAAAACTAGGTGGTAAAGATTATGAAGTTGAAACACACACATCCATCTAATCAATAGATACCTCTTACCGAATGAGCACATAATACATTTATGTCTGGTGCGCTGGTTATATGAGGCCTTAACACGATGACTTCCTGAATGTTTATTACAATAAAGTTTGAAACACTCGGATGAATAGATCGGAAGTTTTCTCGAAAAAAAGAGTAACCCCTCGTTGCTTTTTTTAGATTAACTTCACCAATATATATCCCTGGGTTACCTTAGGTACCAACAAGACATCTTGAAAATTCATAAGCAGCGAATGACGCATTGATCTGATTTATCCATTGAAAAATGGAAGAGAGGCAGCCTAAAACTTACACATGAAAACAATCAGTGCATTGCATCTTCAGTATATAATGTGTTAATTATTTATTTAGTAGCCTCTCTAATGATTATGTCTTATTTTTGCTATCGGCGCCAAGGCTCATTTCATGATTAATAAGCGGCTGATAAACCTTAGGGCCATCGGTTGGTATCATCCAAATGTCACCATGCCGTGTTGGTGGGCATTTCGATGGGCGAGGCAATTAGTGTGTTGCTTGCGGAGCAACATGAGGCATACTTGCATGTACAATTCTCACTAAATTTAAGTATACATTATTTTTCCTCCCCCGTTGCAACGCACGGGCATATGTGCTAGTAAACTCATTAATATAAGCATTAGAAGCAAAGTTTTCATAGCAATATTTAAGTATGGCAAAAATTTCAGATTCATAAAGAGTAGTATAATTCTTTTCAACCGAAGAAGCAATTTCATAAGCACCCTTAAAAGAAACAAATTCTTAAATTTGTTCAACATCATAGTAATTATAAATACCCTTAGCATAAGAAGATAGAATTCCATTATCTCTAAACTCACATTGATAAGGAAGGTTTTTCTTAGGGTCTCCAGAACAATAAGTAAAATCATGTATTTCACATAAATTCCAAACATAGCATTGCATAGTATTAATTTGATGCAATAAAAGTTTCCCTTTTTGAGATAAGCGGTGTCGCACATAATAAGCATGATCATCTAATGATTTGCCCTCAACTAAGCTAGTTAGGGTTTCAGTACGAGCACATAGGGATCAAAAATGATTCGAGTAGAAAGCTTCAGCGGTATGATAGATTTTGGGTGGTTCTTCAGCCATTGTTTTAGTAGGTACAACTATTTTTTTGGTATTTTGTGTTTCTTACCCATAAATAAAGATAGAAAACAAAAGCACAAAATAAAAACTACTTAGTGATAAAGCAAACAAGCACACACGAGAATATCCACCCCACGCTATTGCTCCTCGGCAATGGCGCCAACCCACAAGTATAGTGGATCGTTTGTAGCCTTATTCGATAAATAAGAGTGTCGAACCCAACGAGGAGCTAAAGGTAGAACAAATATTCCCTCAAGTTCTATCGACCATCGATACAACTCTACGCACAGTTAACGTTTGCTTTACCTAAAACAAGTATGAAACTATTTTGCAAGAATAAAACTATGAGTACTTTGTGAGAATAAAACTATGAATAAATTGTAACGTAACGAAAGTAGATAGCTTTTGTCAACAAGAAAATCATTTGTCCCTAGGTAATCAATAACTAGACTGGTAATCATTCTTGCAATTTTATACGAGGGAGAGGCATGAGCTAACATATGTTCTCTACTTGGATCATATGAACTTATTATTGGAACTCTAGCAAGCATCCGCAACTACTAAAGATCATTAAGGTCGTAAAACCCAACCATAGCATTAAGTATCAAGTCCTCTTTACTCCCATACGCAATAACCCACATATCCGTGTTCAGGCTTCTGTCACTTCGGCAACCGACAATAAGCAAATTATGAATGCATTGCAACACCCTACAGTGGGGTCCCCTCATGTTTGCGCAAGACGGGGGGCACCGTAGGACATCACCGTAATAAATTATACACTCAAACCAACCACAATCATCAATTAGCCCATAGGACAAAACGGATCTACTCAAACATCATAGGATAGCCACATATCATTGGGAAATAATATATAGTATTGAGCACCATGTTTAAGTAGAGATTACAATGGGGGGAAGAGGTGTTACACCACTACATAGAGGGGGAGAAAGTTGGTGTTGACGGTAGCAAGGTTGTTGATGTAGAGAGCCCCCCTCCTTATTCTTCTTCATTGGCCTCCCCCCTATATTGGAGGAGGGTTCCCCCTCTGGTCCATGGCCTCCATGGCGGCGGAGGGGCGGGAGACCCTCCGAGTTTGGATCTTCCTCTCTGTTCTCTTCTGTTCCACGTTCCTGTTTTCTGGACGAAAACCATTTCTTATATTCCCGGAGATCCGTAACTCCGATTGCGTTGAGATTTTAACACATTTTTCCGAATATAAGCTTCCTTGCGCCCAAAGTAGAGCTCCACCCGACGTACGAGGTGAGCACAACCCACCACCACGTACGAGGGGCCCAGGCGCGCCCTGATGTCTTGTGGTGGTTGTGGGCCCTCGTTTGCGTTGATTCCAACTCCCAAAAATCACATGTATTCCAAAATAATTCTCCGTAAATTTCTATCGCGTTTGGACTTCGTTTGACATGGATATTCTACAAAACAAAAAACATGCAACAAACAGGAACTGGCACTAGGCACTGGATCAATAGGTTAGTCCAATAAATCATATAAATTATTGCCAAAAGTATATAAAAGTTGTATAATATTGGCATGGAACAATAAAAAATTATAGATACGACGGAGACGTATCATAGTGCTGATCATAACACCTCTATTAAAATGCTTAAAGAAGATACTTTCCCAAGGTTTGGAGTCCCTAGATATTTAATGAATGATGGTGGTTCACACTTAATTCATGGTGATTTCCATAAATTGCTTGGTAAGTATGGTGTTAACCATAGAATTGCATCACCTTATCATCCTCGGTCTAGCGGTCAAGTAGAATTAAGCACTGTTCAAGAAATCTTCCAAATCAGTGATTAATCTTTCGATTTATCGCTAATCAGAGGGTGACCGATAAGATTATGTCATATCTTCACTATTTATCTTTTGGACTAATTTATTGCTCTGACAAGCGATTTATCAGGAATCTATCGATAAATTAGACATATTCATAACAGTATGTTTGCAAAAATTGTGTTTATTTATGTTTTGTGGACTTTGTTACATAATATGTACTCGTGTCCTATTTTGTTTGTCATTATACAAGGATTCAAAGGCTAGGAATCAAGGTAACACTTCTGTCAAATAATGTTTTGGTGTTGAATATAGCGTATTTTAGTGTTGGGAACCTAAGATTTGCAAAAATATGCAATTAATAGTCGACCGATAAAATCGATTAATCAGCCGATTTCCGATTAATCTCTAATCCTTAGCTGACCGAGACGATAACGATAAGCGATATCCTCAACATTGGAATTAAGTAATAGAGAAATAAAATTGATCTTGCAAAAGACTGTTAATAGATCTAGGAAGAATTGGTCTAAGAAACTTGATGATGCATTATGGGCTTATAGAACTACTTATAAAAATCCTATGGGTATGTCTCCATATAAAATGGTTTATGGAAAAGCATGTCACTTACCTCTTGAATTAGAACATAAAGCTTATTGGGCAATTAAAGAACTCAACTATGATTTCAAACTTGCCGGTGAGAAGAGGAATACATAAGGGAAACCTTCTAGAACACTCTAGAACCCTTAAAAGGTATAGGTATGTGATACGATAAGTAAACCGACTCCAAAAGTTTCCCAAAAGAAATTTTACTCCGTTTTGGAATATTTAAAAAATTAGGAAAATAAGAAATAGTCCGACTAGCGCACGAGGAGTTGACAAGCCATGGGAGCGCGGCCTAGCCCCTGGGCGTGCCTCCCAGGCTTGTGGCCACCTTGTGTGCCCTCTGGACTCCGTTTTCTCCCAGAATACTTGCTTTGCACGATAAAAATTCATTATATAATCTCTTGAAGGTTTTGACCACCGTATCACGACAATATGCTTTGTTCTTGTTTCGAGCTATTTGTGCAGCAGATTCAGAGCAATATGTCTTTGCAAGAGTCGGTCACGGAGAGTCGTGTCTCTCACCCGACACCGGATCCAAGAGAATACAGCGAAGTTGATCCCTTTGGGTGGTCAATGGAGGAAGAGATGGAAGCTGACCTAAAAAGAGTGGATGCCATGGAAGAGGATCAAGAAGTCACCTCTCTCCCTCGACCTAATGGCGGGCATGAAGAATTCACGAGCTCAGTCCTGCCAGATTCGGTCAAACCTCCAGGTGCTAAATTTATGTCTTACAATTACTTGAAAAGGAGTGTTGCTTTTTCTTCCGCAGCCAGGATGCATCCATGGGTGGACGGTGCTTTAACTTTCACAGGTAAACTCCGCAAGGAAATTATGGATCTCAAGCAGCAAAATTATAAGCTCGAAGAAGAGAATCGCATCCTAAAATGAATTTTCACCAAGAATATTGCACCACCACCTCCGTAGAAGGAGAATTGAGTATACGGGTATGTGCACTCCCCTTGGCTTCTGCCGAGCTTGGGGGAGGTGCCCCGGTATCGTATCACCATCACATCTTTATCTTTACTGTTTATCTTAGTTCGATCCCTTTTGGTTAAATCTTGATCTAGTAGAATAAAAGTTTTAGTATGATCTAGTCCTTGAGTTTTTCTTTGTATTCTATCTATGTAATCGAGTGCAAGAGTTATATAATAAAGAATAGTTTTGAGTTGAGGGCTTTGCTTTCCTGCTTTGATCCTGGAAAAGAAATAGAATAAAAGAAATAAAAGATTATATAATAATCTTATGGAGGTGATGACTTCACATATAAGAAGTATGTCACATGAAATTTGTTGATAGTTGACAAACATAGTTTTGGTCATTGTTGCAATTAATAGGAAGTAATGAAGAAAGCAAGGTCCCACATATAAATACTCTATCTTGGACATCTTTTGTGATTATGAGCACTCATTAAAATATTATATGCTAAAAGGTTGACGTTGGACAACGAAGACACCATAATGAGTTATGTTTTCTTATATCCAAATAGAAGTGATATTGTCATGGATCCTCCAATATGTTGAGCTTGCTTCTCATCCTATGCTAGCCAAATCTTCTGCACCAAGTAGAGATACTACTTGTGCATCCAAAATCCATCAACCAGGGAGATGGCTCCCACCTCCCACCCGTCGCCACCCTAACCCTAGTCCTCTCCACCGCCGGTGATCTCCACTTTTAGCCGTGAGATTGGCCTTCTGATCGCGCCATCCCCTCCGGCGTCCTATGCCATTTACGCTGGTGGTTTTCTTCATGTCTGTTCATGCGCCCATCTCCCTGGGGTTGGATTTTTCCCCTAGGATGGGCCTCGCGCAGGAGATCAAGCGCACCTTTCATAGATCGGTGCACCCTTCGGATGGATCTGGCCACTTCACAATGGTGGTCTCGTTTGCATGCCATTCTTTCCAGTTATCTAAGGAGAATGTTGGCCTTGCCCTGGAATCAGCGATCGGAGGTTATTGTTCACAACTCAAGGTATCGTTTCTCAGTGATCGGGTGTTTTCTTTCAACATTTCGTGCAAGCAAGTGGGGTTTTTCATTCTACACCAACATAGCTTTGTTTGCTCCCAATTCAAATGATTTTTCTATCTTTGGGGCCCGGACCGGGAGAAAGAGTTTCGGCTGTGGCAATCTGAGTGTCAACAAGAATGGATCCTGGTTAGTCCATCCAAGCATCAAGCACATTTAGGTCTTGAGGCTTTGAGTCATGCTCCGGTTAAATCTTATTTAAGGTCAAATGGATCTAAGCTTGCCTCTAGGAAGAAGCTACATTTTGCTACTTTTCTCAATTATTCTGCTCGCAAAGGCTATAGTTATGATCCTTCTACTATGGACGTTTTAACAGTACGTGAGGCTATGTATCATGTTGATCCTGCTGAGGCTTCGACTGCTTCTTCTTCCTCGGCTTTGCCGTTGTTGTCCTCCTCGGTGACCTCCTCGGTGACTTCTCTGGTGACCCCATCGGCGGCAGTTCTGGCTTCTTCGAATTCCTTGTCATTGATCCAGTTTGGTTCGTTGCCTACGTCACTGGAAAGTCCACCTTTCTTGGGCGGCAAGCGTAGATTCTCTAGGATTTGTTTTGATTCGGATAAGCCCAATACCATTGTTTTTTTGGACAGCCCACTCACGCCTCAGCCCACATTGCATGATTCGGGCCGGTCTCATATGGCCTCCATGGGCTCTCTGGGCTCTCTAGACTCCCCAATTGATATCTCAGATGATGATTTGCTGGTTATTTCTTCACCGATTCCTTCTCCAAGTAAAATTGTGGAACAACTTCAAAGCTTTGACGAGATGATTGAAGAGATGGCAGCTAAATATTGGGACTGTCAAAATTGCCTTGGTATGAAACATACAGTTGATACGTGCACGAATAGGATTTGTTGCAGACTATGTTTTTGGTCTGGACATAAAAGGAAAACTACATTGGTAATTATGACTCGTTGGATGTTTGGGTGCCTAAAGTCCCATTGCCAGGTTTTGAGCCTCGCGCCCAGAGTCCCTGCCCGTCTCTTTGGGTTCGCTGCCTTCTTCCCCTGCTCTCCCAACCACACCAGAAAAACCCCAATCTCCACCGCCGCCGGTGCCTGCTTCCTCACCACCGCCACCGATCGAAGACCCCATGGCAGTTTTTGCTATCGATCCTCGTCGCTTTCTGCCTGTGGGGCATGATATCGTCGACGGTGGTGAGGAACACCTCCCTCGGACGTACTACTCGCCGTCCCAAGCTCTGCCTTGGCTCCACGAGGAATTTATTGTGGCCATCGTCGAGCCAGTGCGACCGTCGCACTTTGTTGCCACTCGGCAGGAGCAAGTGTTGCACTTCCTCACCGCCGACCAATAGGTTATTGTCCGATCTGCTCAAATTTGGTTTTAGGGTGTTGGTCTGTTTGAGATGGAGAACCCTGTAGCCAGATCCTCTTTCACTCAGCATCCACCGTTTGCTCTGGGTTTATATGATGATGGGGAGGAGTTCTTTGTCATATTTATTCCGCATAATCAAGGAGAGGGATTTAGGGCTCTTCATGGCCATAGAGCTGGCTGGCTTATGTTCATAGGTGCTCCTTTGGATTATTGCAACACAAAGTACCTGCCAGAGGTGACTAGCACTTTTGGGCAGTTTCATTATTGGGAGCACACTGATAGGCGTAGGGTTCGATCATTGGTATATGCTTCGTTCCCTGAAGATACCCTCGTTCCTCAGAGTGTAGTTTTTTGTGAGTTTGCAAACTGGGGTGGTACTATCGTTTCTTGGACAGGTGCAGTTTATATTCTAACTGGTGTTCACTTTGCCAATGCACTTCTTGGCGCTAATGAGGACCCAATGCCTCTGGATGGCAACCCACACCCCGGCACTCTTGCACCATTATCATTTTTATATCATTTGATCGTGCAAGTGAAATGCAATAATGACGATATTTGATGAACTGGTTGTGGCAGGGAGAAATGGGTATGAACTCAACTTGTTCTATTTTTGTAAATATGTTTAACCTAGTATCCATGATTCATCCTATTATGATCAAACATGTTTGCAATGACAATTAGAGATTATAGTTTCTCATCCCATTCTTAAGTAGCTAGGAGTGGATAATGATTTATCTTGGATGTCAACATTGCGTTAAAATGATTGTGATGTAGTATGATGATATGGTATCCTCCTCTGAATGTTCGAGTGGCTTGACTTGGCACATGTTCGTGCATGCAATTGAATCAAAACCAACATAGCCTCTATGATATTTATGTTCATGGTGTTCATATCCTACTTATATGCTAGTATCCAATGTTACTTATGCATAATGCATGTTCATGACCGTTTTCCCTCTCTAGCTGGCTGCTTCTCAACCTATTTGCTAGCCTTCACCTGTACTAAGCGGGAATACTGCTTGTGCATCAAAATCCTGAAACCCAAGTTATTCCAGATGAGTCCACCATACCTACCTATATGCGGCATTACCTTGCCGTCCTAAGTAAATTTGCATGTGCCACCTCTAAAAACTTCAAATAAATATCCTTTTTGTGTGTCTGGATTCTTCATAGAGCGACATGGGATAGTTAGTATCTTCCATGCTAAGCGGTTTATTCTCATGACGAGTGTTTATTCACTCGCCCTTGCACGAGAGGGGTGGTAATAGGGATTCCCAATCCCGAACTCAAATTGCAATTAATTAAACAAAACTCCCCCAGAACTGTTGTTGGTATGGACGGTACCCGTTGTTTTGGACCAGCCCTGTAGTGTGATTGTTGGTGGAGGGGGAGTAAACCTTTACTTTTATCGCTTGGGAACCGCCACTAATGTGTTTAGCATGGAAGATACTGATAACTAATGGTCACGAAGTAAACAAGAAGGGTACATTTCTCAAAATTCCATTTACCTTTGTTTTAAAAACTTGAGCTCTGGCACCTCTGCAAATCACTGCTTCCCTCTGTGAAGGGACTATCTATTTACTTTTATGATTGTGTCATCACCTTCTCAAATAAGCGCCAGAACCTGAGAGCACTATTGTCATCCTCATGAATTGTGCGTAGCTAATCTTGGGTGAATCATGACTGGATATTTTCTATGATGAATTACTATGTTTAGTCGCTGCTTGAACTTTGGAGGTGCTCTGCATTTATGTTTAGCGGTCTCAAAAAAGGCTAGCGAGATACCACTATTGTCATATTATATCATGGTTGTTCTGACAAAGTGTTGTTATTTGAGATATTTTATTATTGCTCACTAGTTGATTATGCCATTGATATGAGTTAATATAATTTTTAAGAGTTATTGTCAACATGGTTAGTTATAATCTTTGTTGAAAACCTAGGTGCTACTTAAGCTTATTTATGTAAACAAGAGCAAAAAAGTTTGTAAATTTTTTCTTTTTCACTTTTAGTTTACCAATGAATTGCTTGAGGACAAGGAAAGGTTTAAGCTTGGGGGAGTTGATACGTATCTATCATATCTACTTTTCCTAATGCTTTTCCTCTTGTTTTGGACTCTAATTTGCATGATTTGAATGAAACTAACCCAGACTGATGATGTTTTCAGCAGAACTACCATGGTGTTGTTTCTGTGCAGAAATAGAAGTTCTCGGATTGGAACGAAACTTTGCGACGATTTTTTATGCAATAAAAGAGAATTTATATAGCCAAGATGCATCGGAGGGTGGCACCTGGGTGCACTACAAAAAAGACACATCTGTGACATTTTGGGCCGAATGATTTTTTTCCTGTCATGCTTATGACACTTCTATGATGATAATTGTGACAAAACCCGGTATCATCATAGATGTGGTGGGCTCCAACTTCTATGACAAAAAATCATGACAGAAAATGGGCTTTTCGTCCTGGGCGAGCCGGAGACATAGCTACATGACATTCTTTGGGCCGTCCATGACGAAAAAATCATGGTAGAAGCGTGGAAGAGGAAATATCGCGGAGTTCCCTGTTATAGTGGGTGGTCGGTGTTGGGGAACGTGGTAATTTCAAAAAAAATCCTACGCACACATAGGATCATGGTGATGCATAGCAACGAGAGGGGAGAGTGTGTCGACGTACCCTCGTAGACCGAAAGAGGAAGCGTTAGCACAACGCGGTTGATGTAGTCATATGTCTTCATGATCTGACCGATCTAAGTACCAAACGCACGGCACCTCCGAGTTCAGCACACGTTCAGCTCGATGACGTCCCACGAACTCTGATCCAGCAGAGCTTCATGGGAGAGTTTCGTCAGCCCGATGGCGTGATGATGGTAATGATGATGCTACCGACGCAGGGCTTCGCCTAAGCACCGCTACGATATGATCGAGGTGGATTATGGTGGAGGGGGGCACCGCACACGGCTGGGAGAGATCAACAGATCAACTTGTGTGTCTTGGGGTGCTCCTTGCCCCCGTATATAAAGGAGGGAGGGAGGAGGAGGCCGGCCCTAGGAGGGGCGCGCCAAGGGAGTAGGATTCCTACTCCTAGTAGGAGTAGGTTACCTCATTTCCTAGTCCAACTATGAGAAGGGGGAAAGGAGGGGAGTGGAGAAGGAAGGGAGAGGGGGGCCGTGCCCCAAACCCCTTGTCCAATTCAGACCGGGCTTGGGAGGGGCGCGCGCCACCTCCTGGCTGCTGCCTATCCTTCTCACTAAGGCCCATTAAGGCCCATTGACTCCCCGGACGAATCCCAGTAACTCCCCGGTACTACGAAAAATACCCGAATCACTCGAAACCTTTTTCATGTCCGAATATAGCCTTCCAATATATCGATCTTTACGTCTCGACCATTTCGAGACTCCTCGTCATGTCCCCGATCTCATCCGAGACTCCAAACTAACTTCGGTACATCAAATCACATAAACTCATAATACCGATCGTCACTAAACTTCAAGCGTGCGGACCCTACGGGTTCGAGAACTATGTAGACATGACCGAGACACATCTCCGATCAATAACCAATAGCGGAACCTAGATGCTCATATTGGCTCCCACATATTCTATGAAGATCTTTATTGGTCAAACCGCATAACAACATACGTTGTTCCCTTTGTCATCGGTATGTTACTTGCCCGATATTTGATCGTCGGTATCTCAATACCTAGTTCAATCTCCTTACCGGCAAGTATCTTTACTCGTTCTGTAATACATCATCTTGCAGCTAACTCATTAGTTACAATTCTTGGAAGCCTTATAGTGATGTGCATTACCGAGTGGGCCCTGAGATACCTCTCCGACAATCAGAGTGACAAATCCTAATCTCGAAATACACCAACTCAACAAGTACCTTCAGAGACACCTGTAGAGCACCTTTATAATCACCCAGTTACGTTGTGATGTTTGGTAGCACACAAAGTGTTCCTCCGGTAAATGGGAGTTGCATAATCTCATAGTCATAGGAACATGTATAAGTCATGAAGAAAGCAATAGCAACAAACTAAACGATCATCGTGCTAAGCTAACGGAATGGGTCAAGTCAATCACATCATTCTCTAATGATGTGATCCCGTTAATCAAATGAAAACTCATGACTATGGCTAGGAAACTTAACCATCTTTGATTCAACGAGCTAGTCAAGTAGAGGCATACTAGTGACACTCTGTTTGTCTATGTATTCACACATCTACTAAGTTTCCGGTTAATACAATTCTAGCATGAATAATAAACATTTATCATGATATACGGAAATAAATAATAACTTTATTATTTCCTCTAGGGCATATTTCCTTCAGTCTCCCACTTGCACTAGAGTCAATAATCTAGTTCACATCTTTATGTGATTAGTTCACATCTCCTTGTGACTAATACCCAAAGGGTTTACTAGAGTCAATAATCTAGTTCACATCGCTATGTAATTAATACCCAAAGAATGATCATGTTTTGCTTATGAGAGAAGTTTAGTCTACGGGTCAGCAACATTCAGATCCATATGTATTTTGCAAATTTCTATGTCTACAATGCTCTGCACGGAGCTACTCTAGCTAATTGCTCCCACTTTCAATATGTATCCAGATAGAGACTTAGAGTCATCTAGATCGATGTAAAAAGCTTTCATCGACGTAACTCTTTACGACGAACTCTTTTATCACCTCTATAACCGAGAAATATTTCCTTAGTCCTCTAAGGATAATTTTGACCGCTGTAGGGAATGACTTTTCGTTCTCTTTCTATTTTTTGCCGTGGTCGGGTTTTGAGTCTTTACTCAACTGCACACCTTGCAACATAGGCAAGAACTCCTTCTTTGACTGTTCCATTTTGAACTACTTCAAAATCGTGTCAAGGTATGTACTCATTGAAATAACTTATCAAGCGTCTTGATCTATCTCTATAGATCTTGATGCTCAATGTGTAAGCATCTTCATCGAGGTCTTTCTTTGAAAAACTCTTTTCAAACACTCCTTTATGCTTTCCAGAAAATTCTACATTATTTCTGATCAACAATATGTCATTCGCTCAGAAATGTTGTAGTGCTCCCACTCACTTTCTTGTAAATACAGGCTTCAACGCAAGTCTGTATAAAATCATATGCTTTGATCACTTTATCAAAGCATATATTCCAACTCCGAGATGCTTGCACCAGTCCATAGATGGATCGCTGGAGCTTGACATTTTGTTAGCAGCTTTAGGATCGACAAAACCTTCTAGTTGCACCATATACAACTCTTCTTTAAGAAATCCATTAAGGAATGTAGTTTTGACATCCATTTGCCAGATTTCATAAAATGTTGCAATTTGCTAACATGATTCAGACAGACTTAAGCATCGCTACGAGTGAGAAAATCTCATCGTAGTCAACACCTTGAACTTTATCAAAACCTTTTTCGACAAGTCTAGCTTTGTAGATAGTAACACTACTATCAGTGTCTGTCTTCATCTTGAAGATCCATTTATTTTCTATGGCTTGCCGGTCATCGGGCAAGTCAACCGAAGTCCAAACTTTGTTCTCATACATGGATCCCATCCCAGATTTCATGGCCTCAAGACATTTCGCGGAATCTGGGCTCATCATCGCTTCCTCATAGTTCGTAGGTTCATCATGGTCAACTAACATGACTTCCAGAACAGGATTACCATACCACTCTGGTGTGGATCTCACTCTGGTTGACCTACGAGGTTCAGTAGTAACTTGATCTGAAGTTACATGATCATCATTAGCTTCCTCACTAATTGGTGTAGGAGTCACAGAAACAGATTTCTGTGATGAACTACTTTCCGATAAGGGAGCAGGTACAGTTACCTCATCAACTTCTACTTTCCTCCCACTCACTTCTTTCGAGAGAAACTCCTTCTCTAGAAAGGATCCATTCTCAGCAACAAATATCTTGCCTTCAGATCTGTGATAGAAGGTGTACCCAATAGTTACTTTTGGGTATCCTATGAAGACGCACTTCTCTGACTTGGGTTTGAGCTTATCAAGATGAAACTTTTTCACATAAGCATTGCAACCCCAAACTTTAAGAAACGACAGCTTAGGTTTCTTGCTAAACCACAGTTCATACGGTGTCGTCTCAACGGATTTAGATGGTGCCCTTTTAATGTATACCCAAATAGTTCATACAGTTCAGACACACCATTACGCTGTGGTGTTCCAGGTGGCATGAGTTTGTGAAACTATTCCACATTGTTTTAGTTGAAGACCAAACTCGTAACTCAAATATTCATCTGGGCGATCAGATCGTAGAAACTTTATTTTCTTGTTACGATGATTTTCCACTTCACTCTGAAATTCTTTGAACTTTTCAAATGTTTCAAACTTAGGTTTCTTCAAGTAGATATACCCATATCTGCTCAAATCATTTGTGATGGTCAGAAAATAATGATACCCGCTGCGAGCCTCAACACTCATTGAACCTCATACATCAGTATATATTATATCCAATGAGTCAGTTGCTCGCTCTATTGTTCTGGAGAACAGAGTCTTAGTCATATTTGCCCATGAGGCATGGTTCGCAAGCATCAACTGATTCCAAATGCCCATCAGCATGGATTTTCTTCATGCGCTTTACACCAATATGACCTAAACGGCAGTGCCACAAATAAGTTGCACTATCATTATTAACTTTGCATCTTTTGGCTTCAATATTATGAATATGTGTATCACTACGATCGAGATGCAACAAACCATTTTCATTGGGTGTATAACCATAGAAGGTTTTATTCATGTAAACAAAATAACAATTATTCTCTAACTTAAATGAATAACCGTATTGCAATAAACATGACCAAATCATATTCATGCTCAACGCAAACACCAAATAACACTTATTTAGGTTTAACACTAATCCTGAAAGTATAGGGAGTGTGCAATGATGATCATATGATTTTTGGAACCACTTCCAACACACATCGTCACTTCACCCTTAAGTAGTCTCTGTTCATTCTGCAACTCCCATTTCGAGTTACTAATCTCAACAACTGAACTAGTATCAAGTACTGAGGGTTGCTATAAACACTAGTAAAGTACACATCAATAACATGTATATCCAATATACCTTTGTTCACTTTGCCATCCTTCTTATCCGCTAAATACTTGGGGCAGTTCCGCTTCCAGTGACTATTCCCTTTGCAGTAAAAGCACTTAGTCTCAGGCTTAGGTCCAAACTTGGGCTTCTTCACTTGAGCAGCAACTTGCTTGCCGTTCTTCTTGAAGTTACCCTTCTTCCCTTTGCCCTTTTCTTAAAACTAGTGGTCTTGTAACCATCAACACTTGATGCTTTTCTTGATTTCTACCTTCGTCGATTTCAGCATATCCCTTGCATATTATAGTTCATCACGAAGTTCTAGCATCTTGGTGATAGTGACTAGAGAACTCTGTCAATCACTATCTTATCTGGAAGATTAACTCCCACTTGATTCAAGTGATTGTAGTACACAGACATTCTAAGCACATGCTCACTAGCTGAGCTATTATCCTCCATCTTGTAGGCAAAGTGCTTGTCAGAAGTCTCATACCGATCGACACGGGCATGAGTATGAAGTACCAATTTCAACTCTTAGAACATCTTATATGTTCCATCCAAATTCTTCCTGGTGCACGCGCACCATCTGGATGAAACAGGCGGCCGGTCTTTCATGCATCTATGTGTTATTTTTTTGTCTTTTAATGCATGTGGCTGTTAGTATTAAATGCGAAATTACTGATTACTTCATTCCGAAATGAACAGATTCACGCACATTTATTTTGGATTTCAAAATTTTAAAAAATTCATATCTTTCAAACCGCTCATTGGAATTCAGATCCGTTTTCACTGCTGGAACTCTTGCGACGAGATCTTTGAAACTAGATCCTGCATGGGTATATTTCGACAAAAAAATTTCGATGCCAACTTTGGTGCTATATAGTGTAACTTTAGTACTACATCGTGCAACTTTTTTGCAAAATTAATCGATTCAACTTGCTATGAGATTGCGATCTAGCAACCATGACAGCTTTGTTGTGCAACTAGTCTACTGTCCCGACCAACTACCTAGTAGTCGATGTGCACCCCTCCTTCGTACTCGTGGATGTGTGATTTTTCACTGTTCCCACACCCTACCCCCACCTCCCACTGCAAGCGATATGTTCAACTTAGTCTATCATTCAAGTCAACTGCCTATTAGTCAATATGCAACTCATTGCCATCCCTATTTGTGGACATGTATTTTCAATTGGCGGGGCGATAAATAGAGTTGCACATCGTCTGCTAGGTAGTTGGCCAGGGCAACATATGAAGTTGCACATCTCACAGCCAGAGACAGTTGAATGGTGAAAAATTGGCATTCATGAGGGTAGTGAAAAGTTGCATATAAACAGAGTGCTAAAGCTGTAAATCTCACTAGTAGGGGTGGTTTGACCGGGTGCTAGCAGGGAAACTACACATTCATGGAGGTACGAGAGAAAGTTGCACATCACTATTAGACAGTTGGCCATGGTAGTATCCGAAGTTGCACATCCACTGTTAGGCTGCTGGCTGATGCAGCAAACAGTGAAACACATCCACGGGTGGGGGAAAGTTGCACATCAACTACTATGCAGTTGGCCCTGGGAAACAGACGAAGTTGCACATCTCACTAGAAGGATGTAGTTTGCGGGTGGAGGTACCATAATTAAAAACTGCATTTCTATGGTGTAGGATAAAAGTTGTACATCCCTGTCAGGTAGTTGCACATCAACGGCTAGGCAGTTGCACAAAACAGAGAGAAAGTTGCACAAAAAAATTCATCGAAACATACCCATGCGGGATCTAGTTTCGAAGAGCACGTCACGAGGGTTTCAATAGTGAAAACGCATCTTAATTTTGATGCGCGGTTTGAAAGTTATGGTTTTTTTAAAAACTGAAAACACAAATTAAGTGCGTTCATATCTATTCACGTGAATGTTTTATAATTATTTATCCTGTTCACATGTGCTCACACCTGTTTACTTTTTTATTTATATGAGTCAGGAAGACAAAAACTTGCCTTTTTCGGCCAGCCACCACGGAGGGCTAGTGGGCAGCTGGCCACCGGCTAGACGCATGCTATGTTCCATGGCGTTCAAAAACGTTTTTGAAGTCCCGGTTCTAAGCCATAAAGCATGGTGCACTAAACTATTAAGTAGTTATCATACCGAGCTTTGCCAAACGTTCATAACGTCTGCATCTGCTCCTGCAATAGGTCCGTCACCTAGCGGTGCATCAAGGACAAAATTCTTCTGTGCAGCAACGAGGATAATCCTCAGATCACGGATCCAATCCGCATCATTGCTACTAACATCTTTCAATTTATTTTTCTCTAGGAACATATCAAAAATAAATGGAGAATATATGTGTGAGCTATTGATCTACAACATAGATATGCAAATACTATCAGGACTAAGTTCATGATAAATTTCAGTTCAATTAATCATATTACTTAAGAACTCCCACTTATATAGACATCCCTCTAGTCATCTAAATGATCACGTGATCCAAATCAACTGAACCATGTCTGATCATCACGTGAGATGGAGTAGTTTTCAATGGTGAACATCATTATGTTGATCATATCTACTATATGATTCACGCTCGACCTTTCGGTCTCCAGTGTTCTGAGGCCATATCTGCATATGCTAGGCTCGTCAAGTTTAACCCAAGTATTTCTGCGTGTGCAAAACTTTCTTACACCCGTTGTAGATGAACGTTGAGCTTATCACACCCGACCATCACGTGGTGTCTCGGCACGACGAACTTTGACAATGGTGCATACATAGGGAGAACACTTTTACCTTGAAATTTAGTGAGAGCTCATCTTATAATGCTACCTTTGAACTAAGCAAAATAAGATTCATAAAGGATAAACATCACATGCAATCAAAATATGTGACTGGCCATGATCATCTTGCGCCTTTGATCTCCATCTCCAAATTACCGTCATGATCTCTATCGTCACCGGCATGACACCATGATCTCCATCATCTTGATCTCTATCAATGTGTCGTCACATGGTCGTCTCACCAGCTATTGCTTTTGCAACTATTGCTATCGCATAGCGATAAGGTAAAGCAATTACATAGCACTTGCATCTTATGCTAATAAAGAGACAACCATAAGGCTCCTGCCAGTAGCCGATAACTTTAACAAAACATGATCATCTCATACAACAATTTATATCTCATCACGTCTTGACCATATCACATCACAACATGCCCTGCAAAAACAAGTTAGATGTCCTCTACTTTGTTGTTGCAAGTTTTACGTGAATGCTATGGGTTGAGCAAAAACAACGATAGTTCGTCAAGTTAGTGTTGTTTTAACCTTCTCAAGGACCGGGTGTAGCCACACTCGGTTCAACTAAAGTTGGAGAAACTGACACTCGCCAGCCACCTATGTGCAAAGCACATTGGTAGAACTAGTCTCGCGTAAGCATACGCGTAATGTCGGTCTGGGCCGCTTCATCCAACAATACTGCCGAACCAAAGTGTGACATGCTGGTAAGCAGTATGACTTGTATCACCCACAACTCACTTGTGTTCTACTCGTGCATATAACATCTACACATAAACCTAGCTTGGATGCCGCTATTGGGGAACGTAGTAATTTCAAAAAAATTACGCACACACAGGATCATGGTGATGCATAGCAACGAGAGGGGAGAGTGTGTCCACGTACCCTCGTAGGCCGAAAGCGGAAGCATTAGCACAACACGGTTGATGTAGTCGTACGTCTTCACGATCCGACCAATCTAAGTACCAAACGCATGGCACCTCCGAGTTCAGCACACATTCATCTCGATGATGTCCCACGAAATCTGATCCAGCAGAGCTTCACGGAAGAGTCTCGTCAGCACGACGGCGTGATGATGGTGATGATGATGCTACGATGCAGGGCTTCGCCTAAGCACCGCTATGGTATGATCAATGTGGATAATGGTGGAGGGGGCACCGCACATGGCTGGGAGAGATCAACAAATCAACTTGTGTGTCTTGGGGTGCCCCCTTGCCCCCGTATATAAAGGAGGGAGAGAGGAGGAGGCCGGCCCTAGGAGGGGCGCACCAAGAGATCAACAAATCAACTAGTCCAACTAGGAGAAGGGGAAAGGAGGGGGAGTGGAGAAGGAAGGGAGAGGGGGCCGTGCCCCAAACCCCATGTCCAATTCAGACTGGGCTTGGGAGGGGCACGCGCCACCTCCTGGCTGCTGCCTCTCCTTCCCACTAAGGCCCATTAAGGCCCATTGACTCACCGGACGAATTCCCGTAACTCCCCGGTACTCCGAAAAATACCCGAATCACTCGGAACCTTTCCGATGTCCGAATATAGCCTTCCAATATATCGATATTTACGTCTCAACCATTTCGATACTCCTCGTCATGTCCCCGATCTCATCCGAGACTCCAAACTAACTTCGGTACATCAAATCACATAAACTCATAATACCGATCGTCACTGAACTTCAAGCGTGCGGACCCTACGGGTTCGAGAACTATGTAGACATGACCGAGACACACCTCCGATCAATAACCAATAGCGGAACCTAGATGCTCATATTAGCTCCCACATATTCTACGAAGATCTTTATTGGTCAAACCGCATAACAACATACGTTGTTCCCTTTGTCATCGGTATGTTACTTGCCCGAGATTTGATCGTCGGTATCTCAATACCTAGTTCAATCTCCTTACCGGCAAGTATCTTTACTCGTTCTGTAATACATCATCCTGCAGCTAACTCATTAGTTACAATTCTTGGAAGCCTTATAGTGATGTGCATTACCGAGTGGGCCCTGAGATACCTCTCCGACAATCAGAGTGACAAATCCTAATCTCAAAATACGCCAACTCAACAAGTACCTTCGGAGACACCTGTAGAGCACCTTTATAATCACCCAGTTACGTTGTGACGTTTGGTAGCACACAAAGTGTTCCTCCGGTAAACGGGAGTTGACAACTCATGTCTATGGCTAGAAAACATAACCATCTTTGATTCAACGAGCTAGTCAAGTAGAGGCATACTAGTGACACTCTATTTGTCCATGTATTCAGACATGTACTAAGTTTCCGGTTAATACAATTCTAGCATGAATAATAAACATTTATCATGATATAAGGAAATAATTAATAACTTTATTATTGCCTCTAGGGCATATTTCCTTCAGTCGGGGCCGAGCAATGCACTGCGGTTTGCGCGTTTCTCTCGTGTACGCACATGTGTGTGAGGCATTGGCTAACTGAACCCGGAGCGATCGGACGTTACTGAACCCGAGCGATCGTTCCCTTGGCCGTTAACTGAACCCGAGCGATTCACTCGCTGCTGACTGAACCCGAGCAATTCCTTCGCTGTTGCTGCTAACTGAACCCGAGCGATCAATCACTGCTGCTGCTTACTGAAGCCGATCGAGCCCCCGTGTGAGACGTAGCTATCCAGCCGGTGTTGGGTTGCCTCTTGATGAACAGTGGTCGTTGCTACCCTGCACACGGTACGTAGAATGAGTGAAGACATGGTGAGCCGAGCTGGTTGGTTGGCTATGGATGAACAGTTCCTGGTGGGGGTTGGATGAATAGGAACCTGTGGTAGTAGGCCGTTGCCGCTGGATGAACAGGACCACAAGGAGGCCGCCGCACCCCAGCCGGTTGGGGGTGGATGAACATGCCCCGTGGAGGCTCTATGAACAGTAGCCGGTGGAGGCTGGATGAACAGTAGCCCGTGGAGGTTGGAGGAGGTCGACGGTGGATGAACAGTAGCTTGTGGAGGCTGGAGCAAGGCAGTAGACGGTGGATGAACAGGACCCCGTTTCGACCATAGGCGCTCCAACACAAGTCTGTTTCCTCGAATTTGTGGTACGCCAAACCCCTCTCGATGAACAGGATCCCGTTTCGACCGTGGCCGGTCGAACAGAAGGTCGTTTCCTCCATTCTGCGGTACGCCAGACCCTGTTTCGGCTGTTCCATCCAAGCCGGTTGGCTCCCGTTGAACAGGACGTATTCTGACCCAGTCAGTTGCCTCCCGATGAACAAGACGTTGTTTCTCCGTTCCGACCCAGCCGGTTCGCTGCCCGATGAACAGGACGCCATTGCTGCCGTCCATTGCCTCTCCATGTACGCAAGCCCTGCCGTCCATATATATGCATGAGTATACGCTCGAGACCCCGCCCGTATGTACGTACATGGCCGTATTTTTCCCTATGGCTGTATGTATGTATACAGGACTTAGACGAGACTACGTGAACTGCTATGTCAGGTGCTCTACAACGACATGTGCCGCTACTTACTCGGCCACGGTTCATACTTGCAGAGAGACCGATCGACCAGTATGTACGTACACGTTCGCGACCAGACAGACAACGCTACGTATGCTTTAACTAGGTGGGTCCCAGCAGTCAGGGAGAATATGGATGCACTTCCTTGCATGCGAAGATATAGTTGCTCGGTCCCAGCTGTTAGGGGGAGGAATCATTTTTATTTTGTGAGTAATAAGGAGGCACTTCCTTGTGTTTGAAGATGTAGCTGGTGGGTCCAGCTGTCAGTCTCACCGCCTAAAGTCCTCTTCCGATGGTTGTCCTTCGTTGACCACGTTGACCACGCCGCACCGAGAGCACCAAGGCGGTGGAAGATGGCGAGGCCTAGGAAGGGAACGACGCGGGGGCGGGGAAGACGCGACAGTGGATGCCCACGTGGAGGGGAGTACGTGGGTTGACTACTTCGGCTATGGTGTGAGGATGCCATCGCCAGAGAATAACAGGAGGTGTGGGTGAGTATCGAGGGATGGCATGGCCAGCAGTGGTAGCACAGCCGGACACGAGAGGCAGGAGCAGGCGGCACGGCCGGCGCTGGTTTGGGCAGCTGGAGCAAGAGCACCAGAGGTTGAAAAAGCAAGACGGTCATTGGATGGACATCGTACGGTCACTGCAGCTAGAATCGTTTATATTGACTAAGTGGACAAAGCCCTTGGTATGCGTCAACTTAGTAGGCCCACAGGTCAGCCTCCGAATTGGTGTGCACCAGATGTCAGGGGAGGAATCATTTTTTGGGCGACTGAAGCAAGAATATCCGAGATTAAAGAAGAAAAATGCATCCATTGGATGGACATCCAACGACCACTGTTGCTAGAACCGTGTGTTGACTATAAGTTGACAAAGCCTTCCATACGCGTCAACTTGGTTTGTTTTAGGGGACGCGTCAACTTAGTAGGCCCACAAGTGTGTGGCAAAGAACATATAGCCCATTTGCGATTTGTAAGAATGTACAACCCATTTTTGAATACCCATTTTCTAGCAAGGACAACGATTAATAATTTGAACCAACCACTCAAAACAGAATTCAATAAAATTTCCCACATTTTGATGGGATCCGAAATATTTTTATCCCCATATTTCTAGTCAGATTAAATATAATTTCAAAATAAATTTGTATTACGCAAAAATCCAACGAAATATTGCGCGCGCAACAATTAATGAAATTAAAATTTTCAAAATCCAAAAATAATATTTTTTAAAACTAATTACGTGTTTGGTGCATTTTTTATAGTTACTGCCCATTTTTTGTAATTACATCTCATTTATTATTTCGTAAAGCCCATTGTGCAGCTCTCGGTCGCTCAAGAAAAACTCTGCAGTGCTCACACCTCAAAAACGCAAATACTGCTCAAGCTGCTTGGTCCCAGTTGTCGGTCGCGCCTTGTGCAATTCTCTCGTTTATTGACTACATAGGTTGACAATGGTGTGGGACCATGATGTCAGGAAACCAGGAGGAAGAAAACAAAATTATAGTTGTATATAATAAGGAGGGACTTGCGTACGTGCGGCTATGGCCCTGGTGGGTTCCCATTATCACCCTCTCCAAGTAAAGTCATCTCCTCATTCCTCATGTCCGTTGATCATGTTGACAAAGCGAGACGGCAGCGCCACGGCGAGCGCAACAACTCGAAGGTCGACGGAGAGGGCCTCACGGGCCCTACAGATGGTCTGATACAGCGCCCGTTGCACATTCAGGAAGCCAGGATCATAGGGCCACATGTCCGCGACAGCATTGTCGTTTGCTTGTTCTCCGGTGCTCATTGAGGAGACAGAGGTTGCAGCACAGGTCCCCCTGTGCTGGTAGCTCTTCTGCCATTAGGGCGTCGAAGTGCAGCTGCACCTGCTATGTGGTGTACATGGCATGAATCGGCTAGGACAGTGGCGCCATCTCCTGGTCGGAAGCTACGTCCATCGTTTGATTGTCGCCGCTCAGCTCGGCGAGCTCGCTGGCGAGCCAGCATGTCTGACTGCTGGACCGACCCGCTGCCAAGCACGAGTCTGATCGCCCTGGCCCACCCAGACCGCCTCCCTCACCCGCGTGTGCTTTCCGCCCGAAACGGTCAGTGCCACCCACGCCGCTTCCCAGTGCAGGCGATTGCACCGCGTTTAAACGACACAAGTGTCGTCCATCCATCCGTCTGCCGCTCACATTAATGATACATGGTTGCCGAGGCGGCTACTCCGGCGCCATCCGTCCGTCCCTCCGCCGCCCGCCATTGCTATATAAATGGCTGCGCCGGCCATAGCCATAGTCATCCACCTCCGTTCCCTTTCTCCAGTCCACACCACTACTGCCTACCATGGCTTCCTCGCGCTCCAGCGCTCTTCGGGACGGGTGGACGCCGGACCACAAGGAGATGGCAACCATTGCTGCCGACTGGCTGGCCGGCAGGCAGCCGGAGGAAGACAACGTCTCAATGGAGAACATGGTAGTCGACGATCCGGCACAAACCCCCTCCTCCGTGCCATCCTTGCCGGTGCATTACACCATGACAATCGGCGAGGCATGTGCCCAATACATGGACATGGTGAGGCAGAAGCGTCAGGAGCAATTCCGGGAGGCGTAGGCCGACGCCTCCTACAACCACCATCTACTCCAGGAGCACCTGCACGCAGGAGCAGATTGACATGGAGCGGGCGGAGTAGGAGGCGCTGCTCGACTCATACCGCTCCGCCCGCGAGAGCTGCCTCGCGTGCTGGCGGTACTGCATGTGGGTGGCGGAGGTTGCGGCCTCCTACAAAGAGGGCGATGAAGCGCGCAAGGAGCTGTTTGGCGAGACCGAGGACGAGGCGGAGAACAATGCCGGCTTCGTCGAGTCCACGCTCCGCTGGCCTCGACGAGGCCCTGCTCCGTTGAGGCCCCGCCGCGCCAACAACGAGGCAGAGGACACCACCAGCTCCGCCGATGCCCCGCCCCACCGGCACCAAGGCGGAGGATTTCGCCGAGGCCCCACCCCGCCAACAACAAGGCAGAGGACATCGCCGGCTCCACCGAGGCCTAGCCCCGTCGGCACCAAGGCAGAGGACTTCACCGGCTTCGGCGAGGCCCTACTCCGCCGAGGCCCCGCCCCGCCAACAACAAGGCAGAAGACATCGCCGGCTCCGCTAAGGCCCCGCCCCGCTGACAACGAGACAGAGGACATCGCCGGCTTCGTCGAGGCCCCGCCCCACTGCCAACGAGGCCGCGCTACACAGAAAACGAGGAAGAGTAGAACACGGTAGGTCACCGCCACTCAGGTCCAAGTAAGGCCACCGTTTCTACCCTCCGGTTGAAGCCAAGCTAGGCGGGTTGACCATTGACAACCGATTAGCTTCTTGGCGGCGACATGGAGTCGAAGAGCTGTGTTGGAGAAGGACACTGCTTCAGTTACTTAACTGCAGGTGCAGTTGGGTCACTAACATGTGGGCCCGACATGCATCTGGGCCACATGTTAGTTACACAACGATGCCTGCAGTTAATTCACTGAAGCTCAGTCCACTGGAGAAGAAGCTTCTGCTCGGCTCAGCCGCACACAGATGGGTAGCTTCGGTTAATTAATTATACCTCCAGCGCACCCCTTTTTAGTTGAAGAATGTATGAAATGTAATGAAAACCGGCATGTTTATATGAAATCCGACTGTGTATGAATGAATTTAGTTAGATTAGTTCGAATTCTTGTATCACTAGCATTGGATGAACATGCAAAACAATACGTACTAGCATTATTCCCAGGGTGATCACCTCGTTTGCAGCAGTTTCACAAGTACTCCCTCCGGTCCTTTTTAGTCTGCACATAAGTTTTTTCTGAAGTCAAAGTATCTACTTTGACCAATCTTATAGAAAAAGTATGAACATTCACAATGTAAAACCAACTGACTTGAAAGAAATCTAATATGCGAAGTAAAAAGGAATAGATGGAGTAAAAAGAGTTTGTTCTTGTGGGAAATAATGTAACCATCCTTCAACTACTCCCTACTTAAGAAGAGAGGCTTGGCTTCTTTATCCTGGCATAATCGGAACTAGGCACTTCACGTACTCCATATTCTTCTTCAGAGGAGGATGATCCTATTGTGCAAAGACAAGAGGACAACTAAATGCTAGCATCCCTGTTTGCTCAAAAAAGGAAAGGAAATATTTAAAACATCACAGATGAAGTACTTCTCAAGGACAATACCACATTCTCATGACAGTATCTAAACAGTAGCACAACACCAATAGAGATGACAAAGCTCAATCATATGGATGAAATCCGTGGGTGAGTACCAACCTTTGTCAGGAGGCTTATTGTGTAGAGCATACAGATCAAGCACTTCTCCGGAACCATCTGTTGTTATCTACTATGGTTACCATGCTTACTATATACTCCTCGATTAGTTTAATGTTTCCAACATCTTCTTGTGCAGTTCCACTAAAATATATGTTATCTTCGAAGAAGATCCATGTTTGAACAAGTAGATATAATTACATATTACATAAAGAGTGGCAACAAATCAGTGGCAAAACAATTGCTCATTCCAGCCATAGCAATAAATTAAGATGCAAAACTATATCATTACTTGTGTCATCGGCATTCCAATGCTTCATTACAGCACCGGGAGTTTATTTTTGTTTTTCTTCCGCTTGTTCTTCCCCTTCATCACTTGGTTCAATAATAGACAAGATTCGCCTTCAATGTAAGATTTGGCATGTCAATGAGGGAGCACAAGTATAGCACTAAACAACGAAATTAATTTTCTGATTAAAGTGGCAAAATATAGGCTAACTGTTGTGAAATATCCTTATCTTACTGAGGGAGTCCTGGATTGGGGGGGGGGGTCTCCGGACAGCCGGACTATATCCTTTGGCCGGACTGTTAGACTATGAAGATACAAGATTGAAGACTTCGTCTCGTGTCCGTATGGGACTCTATTTGGCGTGGAAGGCAAGCTAGGCAATACAGATATGTATATCTCCTCCTTTGTAACCGACCTTGTGTAACCCTAGCCCTTTTCGGTGTCTATATAAACTGGAGGGTTTTGGTCCGTAGGACAACATACAGTCATACCATAGGCTAGCTTTTAGGGTTTAGCCTCTCTGATCTCGTGGTAGATCTACTCTTGTACTACCCATATCATCAAAATTAATCAAGCAGGACGTAGGGTTTTACCTCCATCAAGAGGGCCTGAACCTGGGTAAAACATCGTGTCCCCTGCCTCCTATTACCATCCGCCTTAGACGCATAGTTCGGGACCCCCTACCCGAGATCCGCCGGTTTTGACACCAACATTGGTGCTTTCATTGAGAGTTCCTCTATGTCATCGCCGTTAGGCTTGATGGCTCCTACGATCATCGATAGCGATGCAGTCCAGGGTGAGACTTTTCTCCCCGGACAGATTTTTGTATTCGGTGGCTTCGCACTGCGGGCCAACTCGCTTGGCCATCTGGAGCAGATCGAAAGTTACGCCCCTGGCCACCAGGTCAGGTTTGGAAGCTTAAACTACATGGCCGAAATCCACGGAGACTTGATCTTCGACGGAGTCGAGCCCCTGCCTTGTGCGTCACACGGTCACGATGAGTACGATTTAGCTCTACCATCGGACAGTGTTCAGGAGATCGCACCGGCAGCCGCTCCGACCTTCAATTTGGAGCCAGTTGCGCCATCCATGGACGGGTGGATGGACCCCGCCACGGAGGCCTTATCCTCAGTGGCGATCGAGCCGAACATCGACCTTACCCTGCATGAGAGCCGTATTGTCAAACTGCCGGATCCTTCTCCGGCCATGGACTCCGAACCTCCTGCGCCCGTTCCTAGCGAATCCGATTGGGCGCCGATCATGGAGTTTACCTCCGCGGATATTTTTCAGCACTCGCCCTTTGGCGACATACTGAACTCATTAAGGTCTCTCTCCTTGACAGGAGGATCCTGGCTGAACTATGTCCGGCAGGATTGGGATGCGGATGACGAAGAAATTCGCTGCCCACCCACCACCCACTTAGTAGCCACTATTAATGATTTAACTGACATGCTCGACTTCGACTTCGAAGACATCGACGGTATGGACGATGATGCAGGAGACGAACAGGAACAACTGCTCACAAGGCATCAGACGCCCACTTCATCACATGACGTATACATGGTGGACACATCAAAAGAAAACAACGACGAGGAATGGAAGGACGCAACAAAGGGTTGTCCCCTCGAGAAGCAGGCAAAGCGGCGGCGTAAGCGCCGCCCCAAATCCCACCTCGGCAGAAAAAATGATCATATAGACCCAGCGTTAGAGCAGGGTGGACAATCGCCGGACCACGGCAACACAGAGAATCAAATGGAACAACCCGACTCTGTCAAAGATAATAATCTGGACGACATCACACCGGACAGACACCCGGAGCCACAGAATGACCATCAAAGGCTTGTTGCCACCACGAGGAGTCTAAAAAAGCAGAAGTAAAGTACTCAACACAGTAGCAAAGTATGGCGGTAATCGCCACACCAAGAGCTACCCAAAGCGGAAGTTTCTACCGGAATTTGATGAGGAGGCCTTAGATCCCCTGCAACCAAAAATTAAAACGGCCATCCGGCCGGATAAACGACCTCACGACCAACATAGAGCGGCAAACAATGCCGCACACAAGCCAATATGCGATCCACGCGAGGGCTCGCACAAAAGGACGTCGCAACCAGATCCATTTATGGACCACGCACGCGCGCTCCAGGATACGATGCAACACAACAAACATCCGAACACCACGGCACACCCAGATACAGGGGTGCCGCACACCCCGTATGTTTCACCGACGAGGTGCTGGATCATGAATTTCCAGAGGGATTCAAACCCGTAAACATAGAGGCATACGACGGAACAACAAACCCTGGGGTCTAGATTGAGGACTATATCCTCCACATCGATATGGCTCGAGGAGATGATCTCCACGCCATCAAATACTTACCCCTCAAGCTGAAAGGGCCAGCTCGGCACTAGCTTAAAAGCCTCACCGAAATCTCCATTGGAAGCTGGGAAGAGCTCGAAGACGCTTTTCGGGTGAATTTTCAAGGGACTTATGTCCGACCTTCGGATGCAGACGATTTGAGTCATATAACTCAACAGCCCGGAGAGTCAGCCCGAAAGCTTTGGAATAGGTTTCTTACTAAAAAGAACCAAATAGTCGACTGTCCGGACGCCGAAGCCCTGGCAGCCTTTAAGCACAGCGTCTGAGACGAATGGCTTGCCAGACACCTCGGCCAAGAAAAGCCGAGAACAATGGCAGCATTAACAAGCCTCATGACCTGCTTTTGCGCGGGCGAGGACAGGTGGCTAGCCCGATGCAACACCAGCGACCCAAGTACGTCCGAACTTAGAGACAGAAATGGGAAATCACGACGCAACAAAAATAATAAGTGCCAGAATAAAGAAGACAGCCCGAAGAGCACGGCGGTAAACACCAGATTCAGAAGCTCTTGACCAGGTCAGCAAAAGCCGCCCTCTAAAGGCGCCAGAGATGAACTGTCCAGCTTAAACAAAATTCTAGACCAAATATGTCAGATCCATAGCAACCCCGATAAACCTGCAAATCATACCCACAGAGAATGTTGGGTCTTCAAGCAGTCCGGCAAGCTCAACGCCGAACATAAGGGGCAGGATACACCAGGCGAAGACGAGGATGAGCCTCGCACGCAAAACACTAGGGAACAGAAGAAAGTTCCACCAGAAGTCAAAACAGTAAATGTGTTACACGTGATAAAGGGGAGAAGCAAAGCGGCACTCCCAGATAAACATGCCCAAGGGCCTATCGTCGCGGAGTTCTGCCACTGGTGGTCTCAGCCGATCACCTTCGACCATCAGGATTACTCAGCAAGCAATCGAAGCGCAGGATGGGTTGCCTTGGTATTAGATCCAATAATTGACGAATACCACTTCACACGAGTCCTGATGGACGGCGGCAGCAGCTTAAACCTGATATATCAGGACACAATCCGCAAAATGGGGATAGACCCAACAAAAATTTGCCACAGCAATACTACCTTTAGAGGAGTAACGCCAGGCCCAGGGGCTCATTGCACGGGCTCCCTGCTACTAGAGGTTGTATTCGGCTTCCCCGACAACTCCCGTAGTGAAAATTTAACCTTCCACATTGCTCCATTCCAGAGTGGCTATCAAGCACTACTTGGACGCGAAGCTTTCGCTCGCTTTAATGCAATACCGCATTATGCTTCCCTCACGCTTAAGATGCCCGGTCCATGTGGCATCATTACGGTAAATGGAAATATTGAGCGATCCCTGCGCGCCGAAGAGAGTGTGGCTGCCTTGGCAGCCACACACTAAAACGGCGTCACCAACTAAAGCATTCGATAGGTCGTCAAGACCACGGAGACGGTTAGACGAGTCTAGCGCAGCTATATGTAATTCATACAGGTTTGATGGCCACACCCCTATACAAATACAAGGGGCTCAACGCACGCAGACAAGTGGCAATTTTTACTTATCTTGAACTCTACATGGTTTCTTTTAACCTACCTGTTTGCATGAAAACTTTTCACCTAATTTCCTCTATTTTATAGATGACCATCATGCTATACCCATCCAGGATACGGCACAACAGAGACACAGGCGCAGACATGCAGCGGGACCCGTTCCAAGGATTCTTTTTAGATTAATACCCTGCGTCAACCTTTTTTACTGTCTCTTGTTGATACACATCCCTCAGATTCTCAGTACAATTGAGAAGGATGCTGACGTCTTGGCATGTGGCCACGTCAGAACAATGCACGTACCTGGACAACATGGGCTTCTTACAAAGGGCACTTCTTAGGCCCGGTTTACACCATAAAGACCGAATACCTTAGGGAGTGTTCGGCGTCGCGAGTTTGGCCTTATATGCATCAGCTCTAAATCATGTCTTTGGTCAAATGTTGGGTTTGCCCGGCTCCTGTGTTTTTGTGCCTTACATTTCGCTCTATCGGCTAAGGCAGTACCAGGAGAACTACTGCGATTGTGCCCTGGTTCATCCGGACGAGCACCTTAGTAGAGAAAGCAGAAAACTGACTGTCATGATATAGCGCGAGACTGTCAACCACTCGATGTCCTATCGGAATCTTAGAATTCCTCCGCTTTATTGAAGGGCCGTTTCCCGGCCGGGCATGTACGCACCCCGAATTCGGGTGAGTGCGGAGCCACCAGGGGCTATATAGTAGCCCCACTGTCAAACTCCTATGGCTAAGTGAAAGTGTTAAAGCATTATAGTCTGGTTGCCTAGTTCGCTGCGCTATCACCTCCTTATTAGGACCAAGACATTGGATTAAGTGTGAATACGCGTCTTCTGCGAACACCCCCGCATTATATGCGTGGGGGGTGAAGCCGACGACTGCAATCTTTCAGGTTATACACATGTATACATAAACGGCCGCACAGGGGGCATCACAATACTTTCGGGTAAAAGTATAAACACAGCCTTGATAAATTTGATAAAACATTGTTTTTACAATGGGAATACATGTCACTCAAACATAATATTCTTCGAGCACTGGGCCTCTATCAAACGAGCACCCTCAAGAACTTCTTCAAAATAGTGCTCGGCAGCAACTCGGCCTTTGGCCGAACCCTGCGCCGCAATAGTGGTAGCATCCATCTCCGCCCAGTATGCTTTGACACGGGCAAGGGCCATCCGCGAGCCTTCTACGCACGCCAACCTCTTCATCACATTGATGGACGACACCGCACCAAGGAACTGCTGCACTAAGCTAAAATAGCTGTTCGACTTCGGCTTTTCCGACCACAGATGATCTACGACGGATCTCATAGCAAGGCCGGACAATCTATTGAGTTCGGCCCATTCGACAAGTTGATCAGTTAGTGGAAGCAGACGCTCTGGAACGTTAAACTGCGACTAGAATAGCTTGTCCACTTCACTATCTGTTTGATCTCGAAAGTATTCGGCCGCATCGACAACACTCGCCGTCAAATCCAGATATGCGTCTGCCGAACTCCATAGCCGATCCAGAGGGGCATACCGCGGATCTCCGATCTTCCTCCGCAGCAAAAAGGGCTTCCCAGCCGCAATATCACCGGCTTCACGCAGCTCCTCCTTCTTCGCTCTCATGGCAGAGCGGGTGTCTTTGGTCCCCATCGTGGACTTTTCGAGGTCCATCGCTTTCGCCCGGTTTTCTTCTTCAAGGAACTGGCAACGATCGGCAGTGTCTTTTAACTTTGCAGCCATCTCGGCCATTTTCTCTTTGCTCTTGCAATGCGCGGCCTTCTCGGCTTTAAACTCTTCGGCCGCCTTCAAAGCAGCCGCATTACTACTCCTTGCTTGTTCCTTGGCTCGGGCAAGTTCCGCCCGAAGGGT
Organism: Triticum monococcum; assembly: GCA_034509565.1. Taxonomy (NCBI): domain Eukaryota; kingdom Viridiplantae; phylum Streptophyta; class Magnoliopsida; order Poales; family Poaceae; genus Triticum; species Triticum monococcum. The sequence goes on along the minus strand of CM067845.1, from coordinate 353,119,485 downwards.
TTCCACAGTGGTAGCTCCATCTGCGGTCACAAAATATTAAAGATACTGGCATTACGCTGCTCTTACTATGTGACATTCACCAGAAAATATCACTTACCCTGTGTCTCGTCAAGCCTCTTGTTAACAAGCTCGATGTCGGCATCCGCCGCATCCAGTTGCCACTTTAGTTCGACAAACTCATGATTCCAGCTAGCCACCGGAGCTTCCACTACCTGCACATTAAAGCGGTATGGTTATTACCTGGGATTACGATCCTCTGTTTGCCGCTGTTCTCGGCGACAACCAGAGTCTCAGGGGTTACTCTCTACACAGGGCACATCTAAATATGTGCGGTACTATCACAAATGTATATCATTTTATGTACCTCAAAGCCCGTTAGTAGACTCATAAAGGCTTCATGCAACCCACTTTCAGCGGACGAAATCCTTTCCATCACCGTAATCATTAACGTACGGTGTTCTTCTGAGATGGTCGCTTGCTTCAACAGATCCCTCAGTGCGTCCGATCGCTTACCAGATGGCGCCGGACTCCTTTGTTCGCTCTCATCAAGAGCCGGATCTTGGGGGCTTTGGGTGACTATAGGATTATCTTCTGGCCTCACCGGATTCGGAGAGGCCCTCCGTGACGACACTTCAAGGTCGCCCGCTTCTTGAGCGGGGGAGTCCGGGGGAGGCGTTTTGCTCTCCATCATCTCCGGAAGAAGGTCCCCTGAAGATGAGCTCTGTTGAGAAGGGCTAAGATCCGAACTGCAAGACAAACGCTTCGGTTATTTTCCTCGGAAGTAAGGTAGAATATCTTTACTATTAAGTTTTTTTGATCACTTACGGCTCGTTAGAGGGCTGATCCCCGCGCGGACTTTGTGCGGCAAGAGCACCCCCCAAGGCAGGACCCTCTGTTGGAGACTTCTTCTCCCATTTGGAAGCCTTGGTTTCCGGATCTTCAAAGGCAGTCATCTTCCTTCCCCGAAGCGAGAGAAGGTCAGAATCTTCCCCTGGGTTATCCCCCCTCATGGAGGCGCTCATTCCCTCGGTTGGAATTGGTAGCGATGGGGGTCCGCTTTCGCCCTCATTATTCCCCCCTTTATCTTCCTTTGAGGGCTCCGGGCAAGGTGCTAGCTTGAGCATCTTTTCCAGTACCGGATTGTCCAAACCCTCAGGGAGAGGGGCCGAACACCGAATCATCTTCGCCTTTGTGAGCCAGTCCTAGTCGAAGGGCGATTTCTTAGAGTGATGTCATGATAAGTAAAAGATGGGGTGTTCGGCTAGAGGATTACTTACTTGGTCGGCGGTGCGGTTGCTACTCAGGCCCACGTCCTCGGTAGTATCCGGACACTCCATTTGAGGTCCGAAGAATGATTTATACATCTCCTTGTGCGTCAGGCCGAGGAAATTCTGAATAGCGCGCGGTCCTTCTGGGTTGAATTCCCACAAGCGGAGGGACCGGCGTTTGCAAGGCTGGACTCGACGAACCAACATGACTTGCATTACCATAACCAAACTAAAATCTCCCTCAAAGAGATCCCGGATGTGGCTCTGCAATATGGGCACATCCTTGGCTGGACCCCAGCTCAGCCCCTTGCTAATCCATGACATCAGTTGTGGTGGAGGGCCCAAGCGAAAGGCGGGGGAAGCTATCCACTTGGCACTTCTGGGAGCGGTGATGTAGAACCACTCCCGTTGCCATAATCCGAACACCTCTGGAAAGGAACCTTTCGGCCATGGAGCTCCTGCAATCTTGCTTATTAATGCACCTCCGCACGCTGCGTACTGTCCCTCGACCGTCTTCGGCTTCACATCGAATGTCTTGAGCCACAGGCCGAAGTGAGGGGTAATGCGGAGGAAGGCCTCACATACGACAATAAATGCTGAGATGTGGAGAAAGGAATCCGGGGCTAGATCATGGAAATCAAGCCCGTAATAGAACATCAAACCCCTTACGAAGGGATCTAGAGCGAGGCCTAGTCCTCGGAGGAAGTGGGAGACGAACACGACATCTTCGTTGGGTTCAGGAGTAGGGACGACTTGCCCTCGGGCGGGCAGCCGATGTGAGACTTCGGAGGTCAGGTACCTTGCCTCCCTCAATTTCTTGATATCCTCTTCCGTGATGGAGGAGGGCATCCACCGGCCCTGGAGGCTGGATCCGGACATGATCAAAGGTCCGAAGCACCTGACCTGGGCTTTGGGTGTTAGAACTCAAGGCGGGGAAGGATTCAATTGAGCACGGGAGGAAAAAAGTAAAGGCCTTGTCCCTTTATAAAGAGGGTGAATATCAAGCGTCCTCCCCGTGACCGTTTGGGACTTGCCTAAAATCTAGGAGTCCTAGACACGGTTGGGTTACCCACGTCCATATTGATGAGAATCCCGTAATAAGGGGAACACGATCTCTGCTTTGACAAGATGTGTCAAGAAACTTCCTCGCATTATGTGCGGGGCTAGTTAAAGGAAACAGTTCAAATAATTACTGGGCCATGGCATGATGTCATGTTGCCAAAACATGTCAGCAGATTAGATTTGTGGAAATATTATTCTCTCTACGGTGGTATGTGGAACTTATTTTGCAGGGTCAGACACTATCCTTTATTTGAACTCTTCTGTGCTATATCCGGATGAGGAACCCGCCTTGCAATGCCGAAGAAAACACTGCGCGCCAGACTCGTCATCATTGAAGCCTGGTTCAGGGGCTATTAAGGGTGTCCTGGATTGGGGGTCTCCGGATAGTCAGACTATATCCTTTGGCCGGACTATTAGACTATGAAGATACAAGATTGAAGACTTCGTCTCGTGTCCGGATGGGACTCTATTTGGCGTGGAAGGCAAGCTAGGCAATACGGATATGTATATCTCCTCCTTTGTAACCGACCTTGTGTAACCCTAGCCCTTTTCGGTGTCTATATAAACCGGAGGGTTTTAGTCCGTAGGACAACATACAATCATACCATAGGCTAGCTTTTAGGGTTTAGCCTCTTTGATCTCGTGGTAGATCTACTCTTGTACTACCCATATCATCAATATTAATCAAGCAGGACATAGGGTTTTACGTCCATCAAGAGGGCCCGAACCCGGGTAAAACATCGTGTCCCCTGCCTCCTGTTACCATCCGCCTTAGACGCACAGTTCGGGACCCCCTACCCGAGATCCGCCGGTTTTGACACCGACACTTACCTCAATGGGATATTACGGTGCACATACAGATTGGGAGTCTTGTGTCCATTTGTGTTGTTCACTAAAATCAAGCAACATTACCATATAAATAGCACAACATATGAAATCACACTTCACAATCATGTGAAAGAAGGCTAGTACTGACCTCTCATGACGCGGAATTCGAACAACTCACAAGAAGATTTGAAACAAATTTGCCAACACGGATAGGAAGTCAAATCTCCTCTTGTGCAGTTCTACTAAGATCAAGCAATCAAGCAATGTTGTCGGTGTGACATTTTGGTTGAACTGCACAAAACACTCTTAAAACAAAAGTTTTTATGCAGTTCAACAAAAGGTCACAATAGCAACGAGGTGAAGTAGATAACCCTGTTTACACAGAGGTGCAAAGGAAACAACTAGTGGTCAATAACGGTGGATGACGCAGAAGCCAACAACAAGAAGCATCTAACTTATCTAAATGGGAAAGAAAGCAAGGCAGTAGCATTTCTCAAATGGTGGCATTGATTCATATTAATAGAGAGATTATATTAACAATAAAATTTGTTAAACATGTAATTTACTTTCAACTGTGCCATTGCTTCAATTTTCCAGTGGCATTATTAGAGGGTGTTTGTTTATAGGGACTTTTTGGTGTAGGGACTAAAAAAAGTCCTTTTTAGTCCCATCTAAACCAAACAGGAGGGACTTTTAGGGACTAAAAGTGGGCATTTGGGACTAAAGAAAGAAGACCCCGAGGGAGAGTCTTTTTGGAACCTTTTCCAATAGTTGCCCCTGCCCCGCATCGGAGCTTTTCTCTATTAGTTCATTACTAGGGGTAACATGGTCTTTTTGCATGTCATTTAATAACCTCTAATCCATGTTTAGTCCCTGGAACCAAGTAGGTAGGGACTAGGGACTTTTTAGTTGGGACTAAAAAAGTCCTAGGACTTTTTAACCAAACAGGGCCTTAGATTAACAACATCTAAAGAGTTGCATGGGACAGTGGACGCACCAGCACCATGTGCGATGTATAAAGGGGTGATGCATAGTCTGTTGCAACAAAGAACAAACAACCAAGGAGCACATTTGTGTTGGTCCTAGTTTTGTTATCTTTAGACACCTTTCCCCATGTGAGGGCAGCAAATCTAGTCCTACTCAAACTCTATAGTCTTGTCCCCCAAAACAAAAAGATTAGTTCGTTATAGATGTGCGTACTGCGTTTGTCATTGTTTTCCCTTTTCGACCAACATAGGTGCTGGATAGCCAGTTGTACTACTTTCCCCCTTCATTTTTTTAACCACATCCTATATTCATGCTATGCAACTTTCCCCACTACTTCCCCCTTCCTTTCCTCTGTGAACCACGTCCTAGATTCATGCTATACAACTTTTCCCACTACTTTCCTGTTTGATCCAACACCTAGATTCGAGTGAAGAAGCGGAAAAAGCCCACATGCAGCTGGAGCAATGCATGTGGAATAAGTAAATTATACCTTAAGGTTCTTAGGGTGTGGCTCAGTGGGCGGCCGAAGGCCGATCTACCCACACTATGTACGGTAGCAAGGAAGAAGGGGTCAGAGGCCCTCCCGCGCCGCCACTGAGTGAAAGAGAACAGCTACGCCGGTAGTGGATTCCCTCCCTCGCCGACGACGACAGCGTTAAGCCTCCTTCCCTTCTTGGTAGACGGATCCTGCCAGCTCTTTGACCAGCAGTGAGGGGAGAGAGAGAGGCCAACAAAGTCTTGTTTAGATCTAGAGAGGGTGAGAGAGTGTGAAGAGAGCAACTACAAGCAGTGAGGCTCCAGCATGTATATGTATAGTGGAGATAGAGTGTGAAGAGTGCAAACCCTAGAAAACAAGCACCGAGGCTGCAACATATATAGATGGAGTGGTTTTCTTTTTCTCTCCATAAAAATTGTTTTAAATTGTGCACAAAACGGAACTCTTTATTTAACATAGTGAAGAAAAATACTAGGGGAAATGCTAATACTACATGAAGAAAATTTAACGCTCGAAGGAGTCAACTCACAATTAACGTTGCACGCCTCCCGGTCGCGCTTACTAACGTTCATGTGGTACACGACCCTCCGAAGTGAACAACAACTGAACCACACACAGTCAAAATATCGGAAAGGTGGGCTGCACCATCCTCCAATTTTAAATATTTTGGGCACTTGTATTCGGTCTAAGTAAGTGTGCCACCGTATGTACTAAGGGTTACAACGGGTGCTAAGAAACTAGGGAGTACTAAGAGTAATTGCCATGGCGTTTATTTGTAGGGTAACTTGCAAATTGTGAAACTCTGTTCTCCTCTTATTTAGTGGAAGAGGCAAATCTTTTGCCTTCGTTTCGTAAAAATAAACGAGAAATTCAATTTTAATTATTTAGTTTGTACACTTTGCTCTCTTCCAGTAATTTTGGGCACTTGTATTCGACCTAAGTCAGTGTGCCATCGTATCTCGTACTACTCCCTCCGTCTAGGTGTAAGTCACGTTAGAAGGTGCAGCGGGACCAAGGTGCAAGCAGATTGGAGGAGAAGGAGAAACTTAACCGGTCCTTCCTCCAATCAAAGCCCTGATTTTTGTCTCTAAACGCAACAATTAATCACAACAATTAAGAGATGTCGTTTTAGCTACCATGCAGGGCCACGCATTAACTCGCATGCAAGCCGACTTTGATTTCTTGACTGATCAACGCGTAGTTGCACTCCATGCATTGGGTTTCCGGGGGAGATAACAAGGTAGAGTAAGTAACAACGCTCGCTAGCAACGAGGCTAGGAGGGGATTGAGATGCGAAGTTAATGGGCGACACCTAAACATTTTGGGAATATCTGATTTTCGTAAGATGACTTAACACCTAGACGGAGGGAGTACTACTCCTCAGTCTAGGTTTGATGGAATATTTGTCACCTCTTCTCTCCTTGTATGTACTCCATTTGTACCTCACTTCATGTGGCTCCGCACTCGCGCGATATTCCTATTCTATGAACATGTGTGTGCGTGTGTGTGTTCTCTAAAAAAAATAGCAAGTGTGTGTTAGAGAGAGCGACACATTGACCTACTCCTACAGAGAGATGGTGTGTAGTGTACTATTTAGCCATGAGAGTCGGTGCATCCTCTTGTTTCCGGGCATCCGGTCGGGACAGCTGCCACACCCAATCCTGGCCAGCTTGGCCCACGCAAAGCCCCTCCATCGCCCGTGTGCGCTTCCCGCCCGAAACGGTCATCGCCGCTCCAAAGAATCGGTGCCGCATTCCTGCCCGGGCAGAGCGGACATGACCTCTCACTAGCGCCTGCGTTGAAGGGAGAAGCGGATTCAAGAGTGATGGTTGCTTCGTCCGTCCAACTTACTACTGGGTCTATGTGATTTGACGGCTCATTGGTCATTATTACTAATGTGGTACGACTGCTGGATGTCCCACGCTTTGGCGAAAGGAGGTACTAGATTACAATTTTCTCCATTCTTACCGCGGAGGAGTGCAAAAGCAGTGAAAACACGCAGACTCAGTGATTACATGGCCCACCTCACACTATCACCATATTTTCTGGACACGTGGGACACCTAACTCTTTACATAGTAGTAGTACGTAGAACGTACTGTAATTTGTCATCGAGATAAATTTGTACAATGCTATGAAGCTTCCAGCTTCTGTTTCATGTATCTTGCATCCAAGGTTGCCCCGTTGCAACATTTCATCAAATATAAAGGAGACTAACATGCATGCTATTGCATCTCGATGATTGAGAGATCATAGCCAATATGTACTCCCTCCGTTCCAAAATAAGTGTCAACTTTAGAAGTAGTACAACTTTGTAGTAAAGTTTGCATAAAGAAAGTTGACACTTATTTTGGAATAGAGACAACTAAAGAAAAAAATGATCCATGCAGTCCCTAGCACTTGAACTCTAAACCCTAACCAGGCTTTAATTTGCTGGCAACATTGAAGCTTCCCAAGAAATGAAGTTTGCAACCCTTTGATCATCGGATCATTTTGTGCAGTTCCACTAAAATCGAGATGAGCATCCCTGTGGCAAAGGAATTGAAGAAGCGTGATTAGCATAAGATTACTGGGACTAGTTGATGAGACACAAACTCATCACAAATACAGTACGTAGAAGCCAGTAGAGGTATGTGCGGGCAAAGAAGTGGAGAAATATCCACATGGAGTGATGTGGGCACTTGGGGCAGTGGTGCAAGCCAGCAAGGAAGTTGTACCTGAGGGATGTCGGGACGTAGCTCAACCTAGAGGAGGGTGGCGGGAGGCGGCAACTGCCCACATCGCGGTAGTGAGCAAGGGACGAAGGCAAACTCATCGGCTTTGTGAGAGAGAACGGCGGGGACCCCTGATCGGGACGTGCCGACAGTGGGTTTTCGCCATCGGCGACGGCGACCGCATCTACACAAAGCATCCACCCCTTCCCTCGGCGGACGTGATCCGCCCGGATGTTAGAGATGTGGCCACAATCGTTTTGTGCGAGAGAATGTGAAGAGAGTGATAACCCACAAGTATAGGGGATCGCAACAGTTTTCGATAAGTAAGAGTGTCGAACCCAACAAGGAGCTAAAGGTAGAACAAATATTCCCTCAAGTTCTATCGACCACCGATACAACTCTGCGCATGCTTGACGTTCGCTTTACCTAGAACAAGTATGAAACTAGAAGTACTTTGTAGGTGTTGTTGGATAGGTTTGCAAGATAATAAAGAGCAAGTAAATAAAAGCTAGGGGCTGTTTAGATTAAGAAACAATAAAGTAAATATAGCGAGTGTGGAAAAGTGGTGGTAGGAGTTGCAAAATTGTCCCTAAGCAATTGACTACTTTACTAGACCGATGGCAAGTATTATGTGGGAGAGGCCACTGCTAGCATGTCATCCCTTACTTGGAAATCTATGCACTTATGATTGGAACTATTCGCAAGCATTCGCAGCTACTAACGTTCATTAAGGTAAAACCCAACCATAGCATTAAGATATATTGGTCCCCCTTCAATCCCGTATGCATCAATTTCTATGCTAGGTTGAAGCTTCTGTCACTCTTGCCCTCCAATACATAGTCCTATCAACATACAACTAACCATATGGTGTGATCCACGTGCGCTCTCATATGATGGGCACCAAAGGACAGCAACATAACCACAAGCAAATTAAATCAATCATAGCAATTCATCAACCACCGATAGGACAACGAAAATCTACTCAAACATCATAGGATGGCAACACATCATTGGATAATAATATGAAGCATAAAGCACCATGTTCAAGTAGAGGGTACAGCGGTTTGTGGGAGAGTGGACCACTGTAGATAGAGGGGGGAAGGTGATGGAGATGGTGGTGAAGATGGCGGAGGTGTTGGTGTAGATCGCGGTGATGATGATGGCCCCCGGCGGCGTTCCGGCTCTACCGGAAGCGAGGGGGAGAGAGCCCCCCTCCTTCTTCTTCTTCTTCCTTGACCTTCTCCCTAGATGGGAGAAGGGTTTCCCCTCTGGTCCATGGTCTCCATGGCGTGGGAGGGGCGAGAGCCCCTCCGAGATTGGAGCTGTCTCTCTGTCTCTCTCTGTTTGTGCGTTCCCAGATGCTACCCTTTCACCGTTTCTTATATTCCCGGAGATCCGTAACTCCGATTGGGCTGAAATTTGAACACGATCTCTATCCGGATATTAGCTTCCCTGCGGCGAAAGAAGGGCATCAGTTGCCTTACGGGGTGGCCACGTGGGTCAGGGACGCGCCCCCCTACCTTGTGGGCCGTCGAGCATCGTCTCGCGTTGATTTCACTTCCCAAAAATCACATATATTCCAAAAAAAATCTCCGTCCGTTTTTATTCCGTTTGGACTCCGTTTGATATGGATATTTTGCGAAACAAAAAACATGCAACAAACAGGAACTGGCACTGGGCACTGGATCAATATGTTAGTCCCAAAATAGTATAAAAAGTTGCCAAAAAGTATATGGAAGTTGTAGAATATTGGCATGGAACAATCAAAAATTATAGATACGACGGAGACGTATCAGCATCCCCAAGCTTAGTTCCTGCTCGTCCTCGAGTAGGTAAATGAAAAAAGATAATTTTTGATGTGGAATGCTACCTAGCATAATCTTGATCACATATCTAATCATGGCATGAATATTAAGATACGAGTGATTCAAAGCAATAGTCTACCATTTGACATAAAAACAATAATACTTCAAGCCTACTAATAAAGCAATCATGTCTTTTCAAAATAACATGGCCAAAGAAAGTTATCCCTACAAAATCATATAGTCTGGCTATGATCCATCTTCTTCACACAAAATATTCACATCATGCACAACCCCAATGACAAGCCAAGCAATTGTTTCATACTTTTGACGTTCTCAAACCTTTTCAATTTTCACTCAATACATGAGCGTGAGCCATGGACATAGCACTATAGGTGGAATAGAATATGATGGTGGAGGTTGTGTGGAGAAGACAAAAAAAGTGGCACTTTTGACGTTCTCACATCGACGCGGCTAATCGACGGGCTATGGAGATGCCCATCAATTGATGTTAATGTGAGGAGTAGGGATTGCCATGCAACGAATGCACTAGAGCTATAAGTGTATGAAATCTCAAACTGAAACTAAGTGGGTGTGCATCCAACTTGCTTGCTCTTGAAGACCTAGGGCATTTGAAGAAGCCCATCGTTGGAATATACAAGCCAAGTTCTATAATGAAAATTCCCACTAGTATATGAAAGTGATAACTCAAGAGACTCTCTATATGAAGAACATGGTGCTACTCTGAAGCACAAGTGTGGTAAAAGGATAGTAACATTGCCCCTTCTCTCTTTTTCTCTCATTTTTTATTTTTTTTATTTTCTCTTTTTTGGGCCTTCTCTTCTTTTGGCCTTTCTCTTTATTATTATTATTATTATTATTATTATTATTATTATTATTTATTTTTTCGTCCGAAGTCTCATCCCGACTTGTGGGGGATTCATAGTCTCCATCATCCTTTCCTCACTAGGGCAATGCTCGAATAATGATGATCATCACACTTTTATTTACTTACAACTCAATATTACAACTCGATACTAGAACAAATATATGACTCTATATAAATGCCTCCGGCGGTGTACCGGGATGTGCAATGATCTAGCGTAGCAATGACATAAAAAACGGACAAGCCATGAAAACATCATGCTAGCTATCTTACGATCATGCAAAGCAATATGACAATGAATGCTCAAGTCATGTATATGATGATGATGGAAGTTGCATGGCAATATATCTCGGAATGGCTATGGAAATGCCATAATAGGTAGGTATGGTGGCTGTTTTGAGGAAGATATAAGGAGGTTTATGTGTGACAGAGCATATCATATCACGGGGTTTGGATGCACCAGCGAAGTTTGCACCAACTCTCGAGGTGAGAAAGGGCAATGCACGGTACCGAAGAGGCTAGCAATGATGGAAGGGTGAGAGTGCGTATAATCCATGGACTCAGCATTAGTCATAAAGAACTCACATACTTATTGCAAAAAACTATTAGTCATCGAAACAAAGTACTATGCGCATGCTCCTAGGGGGGTAGATTGGTAGGAAAAGACCATCGCTCGTCCCCGACCGCCACTCATAAGGAAGACAATCAATAAATACCTCATGCTCCAACTTTGTTACATAACGGTTCACCATACGTGCATGCTACGGGAATCACAAACCTCAACACAAGTATTTCTACAGTCCACAACTACCCGCTAGCATGACTCTAATATCAGCCTCTTTATATTGCAAAACTATTGCAAGGAATCAAACATATCATATTCAGTGATCTACAAGTTTTATGTAGGATTTTATGACTAACCATGTGAATGACCAGTTTCTGTCATCTCTCTAAATAGATATAAGTGAAGCAAGAGAGTTTAATTCTTTATACAAAATATATGACCACACTCTAACAAATATAAGTGAAGCAAAAGAGCATTCTACAAATGGCGGTTGTCTATGTAAAGAGAAGCAGGCAATCCAAACTTCAAATGATATAAGTGAAGCACATGAAGCATTCTATAAAGACATAATCAAAAGATTTAAGTGAAGTGCAATGAGTATTCTATAAATCAACCAAGGACTATCTCATACCAGCATGGTGCATAAAAGAAAAATGAAAACTAAATGCAAAAGATGCTCCAAGATTGCACATATCACATGAACGAAACGAATCCGAAAACATACCGACACTTGTTGAAGAAAGAGGGGATGCCTTCCGGGGCATCCCCAAGCTTAGATGCTTGAGTCTCCTTGAATATTTACTTGGGGTGCCTCGGTCATCCCCAAGCTTGAGCTCTTGCCTCTCTTCCTTCTTCTCACATCAAGACCTTCTCGATCATCAAACACTTCATCCACACAAAACTTCAACAGAAAACTCAGTAAGATCCGTTAGTATAATAAAGCAAATCACTACTCTAAGTACTGTTGCAAACCAATTCATATTTTGTTTTTGCATTGTGTCTACTATAATATAACTTTTTCGTGGCTTAATCCACTAATATAAATTGATAGTTTCATCAAAACAAGCAAACTATGCATCACAAACAGAATCTATCTAAAACAGAACAGTCTGTAATAATCTGAACATTCACCATACTTATGATACTTGAAAAATTATGCCAAAATTAGGAAAAATAAACAATTTGTATAGGAAGATAGTGCAAAAAGAATTAGAACCATTTGACGTTCCAGCAAAAAAAAGGTAAAATCGCGCACTACAGCCAAAGTTTCTGTCTTGCACCATACAAACCATCAAGCAAATGTAAACATCCTAAAGGCAAACCTTGGCACATTATTTTCATTTCTAAACTTTATAAAAGCACACAACAGAAATAAATGACTCTCTAAAACTTCCGGGTTGTCTCCCTGGCAGCGCTTTCTTTAGAGCCATTAAGGTAGGCATATAGTGCTCAAGTAATGAATCCACCCGGATCCCAAGGTATATCAAAGCCAATTTTAATTAACAATGATTTAGCATTTAGTAGTGAGCACAAAGTAACATATATCATGTAACAACGAAGTCTAACTCTCTTCCTATGCATCGGCATGTCATAAAAGAACAATTCATGCACACATAGTAAAGGCCAATGCATAGTATAAATAGTTTCTTGCAATTTTATCATATTGGAAACATAGAGAAGTGGAGATATAGTCCCTCTCTCATAATAATTGCAAGTAGGAGCAGCAAGCACATGCATATTATATTTATCAAAATCATCATGTGCAACGGTAAAAGGCAACCCATCAATATAATCCTTAATAAGGGCAAACTTCTCCAATATAGTGTAGTCGGGAGAATTCAAAAAGATAATAGGACTATCATGCGTGGGTGCAATAGCAACAATTTCATGTTTAACATAAGGAACTATAGCAAATTCATCTCCATAAGCATAATTCATATTGGCATCTTGGCCACAAGCATCATCAAAAAGGGATATTTCAAAAGAATCCAAGGGATCATAACAGTCATCATAGCAATCATCCTTCGGTAAGAACGAAGGGGAATTAAACAATGTATGAGTTGAAGAGTTACTCTCATTAGAAGATGGGCACGGGTGATCAATCCGCTCTTCCTCCTTTTGTTCTTCGCTCTCTTCCTCATCTTTTTCATCCAATGAGCTCACCGTTTCATCAATTTCTTCTTCCATAGACTCCTGCAAAATATTAGTCTCTTCTTGGACAGCGGAGTATTCCTCAATATATGGTTTAATATAAGCATTAGAAGCATAATTATCATAGCAATATTTAAGTATGGCAAAATTTTCAGAATTGTAAAGAGTAGCACCATACTTTTCAATCAAAGAAGCAATTTCGTAAGCAACCTTAAAAGCAACAAATTCTTCAATTTGTTGAACATCATAGTAATTATAAACACCATTAGCATATGAAGATAATATTCCATTATCAATAAACTCACATTGGTAGGGAAGGTGTTTCTTAGGGTTTTCAGAACAACAAGTAAAATCATATATATAACATAAATTCCAAGCATAGCATTGCAAACGATGAATTTGATCCAATAAACGTTTCCCTCTTTCAGATATACGGTGTCACACATAACAAGCATGCTCATCTAAAGATTTGCCCTCAACTAAGCTAGTTGGGGTTTCAGCACGAGCACAAAGGGATCGAAGATGATCCAAGTAATAAGCTTCAGCAGTGTGATAGATTTTGAGTGGTTCTTCAACCATTGGTTCAGTAGGTACAACTATTTTTTTGGTATTTTGCATTTCCTACCCATAACTAAAGATAGAAAACAACTAAGAACAGCAAATAAAAATTACTTAGTGATAAAGCAAACAAGCACACACGAGAATATTCACCCCATGCTATTGCTCCCCGGCAACGGCGCAAAAAAAGGTCTTGATAACCCACAAGTATAGGGGATCGCAACAGTTTTCGATAAGTAAGAGTGTCGACCCCAACGAGGAGCTAAAGGTAGAACAAGTATTCCCTCAAGTTCTATCGACCACCGATACAACTCTACGCACGCTTGACGTTCGCTTTACCTAGAACAGGTATGAAACTAGAAGTACTTTGTAGGTGTTGTTGGATAGGTTTGCAAGATAATAAAGAGCAAGTAAATAAAAGCTAGGGGCTATTTAGATTAAGAAACAATAAAGTAAATATAGCGAGTGTGGAAAAGTGGTGGTAGGAGTTGCGAAATTGTCCCAAAGCAATTGACTACTTTACTAGACCGATAGCAAGTATTATGTGGGAGAGGCCACTGCTAGCATGTCATCCCTTACTTGGAATTCTATGCACTTATGATTGGAACTATTAGCAAGCATCTGCAACTACTAACGTTCATTAAGGTAAAACCCAACCATAGCATTAAGATATATTGGTCCCCCTTCAATCCCGTATGCATCAATTTCTAAGCTAGGTTGAAGCTTCTGTCACTCTTGCCCTCCAATACATAGTCCTTTCAACATACAACTAACCCTATGGTGTGATCCACGTGCGCTCTCATATGATGGGCACCAAAGGACAGCAACATAACCACAAACAAATTAAATCAATCATAGCAATTCATCAACCACCGATAGGACAACGAAAATCTACTCAAACATCATAGGATGGAACACATCATTGGATAATAATATGAAGCATAAAGCACCATGTTCAAGTAGAGGGTATAGCGGGTTGTGGGAGAGTGGACCGCTGTAGATAGAGGGGGGGAAGGTGATGGAGATGGTGGTGAAGATGGCGGAGGTGTTGGTGTAGATCGCGGTGATGATGATGGCCCCCGGCGGCGTTTCGGTGCCACTGGAAGCGAGGGGGAGAGAGCCCCCCTCCTTCTTCTTCTTCCTTGACCTTCTCCCTAGATGGGAGAAGGGTTTCCCCTCTGGTCCATGGTCTCCATGGCGTGGGAGGGGCGAGAGCCCCTCCGAGATTGGATCTGTCTCTCTGTCTCTCTCTGTTTCTGCGTTCTCAGATTCTACCCTTTCACCGTTTCTTATATTCCCGGAGATCCGTAACTCTGATTGGGCTTAAATTGGAACACGATCTCTATCTGGATATTATCTTTCTTGCGGCGAAAGAAGGGCATCAACCGCCTTACGGGTGGCCACGAGGGTTAGGGGCGCGCCCCTACCTCGTGGGCCCCTCGAGCATCGTCTTGCGTTGATTTCACTTCCCAAAAATCACATATATTCCAAAAAAATCTCCCTCCGTTTTTATTCCGTTTGGACTCTGTTTGATATGGATATTCTGCGAAACAAAAAACATGCAACAAACAGGAACTGGCACTGGGCACTGGATCAATATGTTAGTCCCAAAAATAGTATAAAAAGTTGCCAAAAAAGTATATGGAAGTTGTAGAATATTGGCATGGAACAATCAAAAATTATAGATACGACAGAGACGTATCAGAGAGCAACCCCAGCAAGCAACCGTGTAGGCTCGTCCTAGCTATGTATATAGTGGAGCGGTTTCCTTTTCTCTCCATATGAACCTATTTAAATTGTGTACGTTCCACTGAAGAAAAAACTCTATTTATAAATGACGCGACACCGTTCATGCATGGTTCCTGACCCTCCATTATTTATAAGTGGGTAACTACTACTAGACGCGTCAAATTATCACATGGGATGCATCATCTTAGAGAAATGAGCTCCGTCGTGTCACGTGTGTGGTTGGGGAAGACACAAAGATTGCTACTAGTACTATGTGCGTGGGTGCGTGCACCTCTTCTCTTCGAGCATGGTTATTAAAAGTATGGCCCACTACTGTACCACGCGGTTATTATATATGGACAAAGAGTATAGGCAGCAATAATGACTAATAAGCCGTCAAATCATGAGGACCACCTTTCTCTATGTTTGACCGAGGAAGCAGCCATCATTTCACTCGTTGAATATCCATCCGCTGCTACCTCCACGAATAAATAAAAATCCGCTTCTACCTCCATAGCATGGTTAATAATATAGCCATGTCAATCACGGTGTAGAAATATCATTCACTGATACAATAGGGATGGATCGAAGGTTGGTGCTTTTTTTACTTTGTCTCTTTCTCTTTTTGTCTCATTTACTCATTTTACATAGGAGCGCGTGTAGAGGATGGCTATTCCTTGCGATGGGACTTCTTCATGGGGTTTAAGACTAAGCAGCTCCGAATTATGCCTGCTGCCCACCACTCTGAATCGTGCCATCTATGATAGGGAGTACTCCCATTGCAATAATGAGGTCCACTAGGTCTAGCATGTCTTGCACTACGAAAAAATACACTTCCGTGATGATACGTGTCTGTCACAGTAGGTCATGTTTTCTGCCATGCATGTACATCCATGACGATTTTATGACAGAATCAAGATAGTCATACCTGTACTATCGTATAAGTGTTCCATGACATTGCCAAAATTATCATCACGGAAGTGTCCACTTCCATGACGATAAATGGCGCGTCATGGAAGTTCCTTCATCAAGGGTGACTGACACGTGGCATCCACCGTAACGGGTCACCGTTAAGCTATCGGGTCCGGTTTTGGATCCGATAACCCGCTAACAGCCCAGACCAATGAGGATTTTCCACGTGTAAAATTCTCATTGGCCGGAGCAAACACGTGTTGGATCACCATTGGGACAGATGCCATCCATTCATTGGACAGGAGGCGCCTATGATACATCGACACGTGACACGGACGAACAGAGGCCCATTCCGGTGAAAAGGCCAGCCCATTTGACTTGGTCAAAAGGTAACGGGCCGGCCCACGGAAAGCCTGTTAATGGCCCATTCGTATATAGCCCATTTACGGGCCGCAGACTCACGGCCCGTTACGGCCTATCGGAATTAAGCCCAGTAGCTTCATCTTGGCCGTCCAATATGATTCCAGCCCGTTGTAACTTTCGGCCCATGTATGGCCCAAGATGTATTTCGTCCCATACGAGGCCATTTGTAACTCTTGGCCCATTAATGACCCGTGGTGAATCTAGCCCGCAATGAACAGTGTACCGCTTTCTACCCATCAAAGGCCCATTATTCCATTGGGCCATTTCCAACTCATGTTATCTTTCGGCCTTCTCAGGGCCCATTTATCCTTGGGCTCATTTCCAGCATTCGGTTACTTAAGGCCCGTTACTGGCCTTTTCTACTTGTGGGCCAAATTTAGCCCATGGTTACAATCGGCCCGTTTGCGACCCGTTAATCCGTTGGACCATTTTCGTAGCATCAAATACGCCTGATTAACGATAGCCCATTGTTGTCGGCCCATGAATGGACGATTCCAAATCTAGCCCGTTTACGACCCAAAATGCGGTATGTTATTGGCCCATGTTTGTCTTATCGATAATACGACCCGTAGAAGGCCCATTAATGCTACGGCCCGTAGAAGGCCCATTGATGCTACTATTGGAAATATGCTCTAGAGGCAATAATAAAGTGGTCATTATTATATTTCCTTGTTCATGATAATTGTGCATTATTCATGCTATAATTGTATTAACCGAAAACCATAATACATGTGTGAATACATAGAACATAATATGTCCCTAGTAAGCCTCTAGATAACTAGCTCGTTGATCAATAGATGGTCATGGTTTCCTGACCATGGACATTGGATGTCATTGATAACGGGATCACATCATTAGGAGAATGATGTGATGGACAAGACCCAATCCTAAGCATAGCACAAGATTGTGTAGTTCGTTTGCTAAAGGCTTTTCTAATATCAAGTATCATTTCCTTAGACCATGCGATTGTGCAACTCCTGGATACTGTAGGAATGCTTTGGGTGTACCAAACATCACACGTAATTGGGTGGCTATAAAGGTGCACTACAGGTATCTCCGAAAGTGTTTGTTGGGTTGGCACGAATCGAGACTGGGATTTGTCACTCTGTATGACGGAGAGGTATCTCTGGGCCCACTCGGTAATGCATCATCATAACGAGCTCAATGTGACTAAGGAGTTGGTCACAGGATCATGCATTACGGAACGAGTAAAGAGACTTGCCGGTAAGGAGATTGAACGAGGTATGGGGATACCAACAATCGAATCTCAGGCAAGTAACATACCGATGGACAAAGGGAATTGTATACAGGATTGATTGAATCCCCGGCATCGTGGTTCATCCGATGAGATCATCGTGAAACATGTGGGAGCCAACATGGATATCCAGATCCTGTTGTTGGTTATTGGCCGGAGAGATGTCTCGGTCATGTCTGCATGGTTCCCGAACCCATAGGGTCTACACACTTAAGGTTCGATGATGCTAGAGTTGTTATGGGAAATAGTATGTGGTTACCGAAGGTTGTTCGGAGTCCCGGATGAGATCTGAGATGTCATGAGGAGTTCTAGAATGGTTGTAGGTGAATAATTATATATGGGAAGTCCAGTTTCAGTCACCGGAATAATTTTGGGGGTTATCGGTATTATACCGAGACCACCGAAAGGTGTCCGGGGGTCCATCGGGTGGGGCCACCTGCCCTGATGGGCCAAGTGGGATGAACATGGGTGGGAACCAACCCCCTAGTGGGATGGTGCCCCCCAAGGGCCCAAGGCGCCTAGGGTTGAAAACCCTAGGGGGTGGGGGCGGCTCCCACCAAACTTGGGGGACAAGTTCCCCCCTTGGCCGCCGCCCCCCTCTAGATGGGATCTAAGGAGGCCGGGCCCCTCTCCCCTTCACCCTATAAATAGAGGGGGCTGGGAGGGCAGCAGCACCCCTTCCCTGGCGCATCCCTTTCCCTCTCCAACACCTCCTCCTCCTTCGTAGTGCTTGGCAAAGACCTGCCGGAGAACTGCAAGCTCCTCCACCACGCCGTCGTGCTCCCAGAGCTCTCCCTCAACTTCTCCTCTCCCCTTGCTAGATCAAGAAGGAGGAGACGTCCCCAGGCTATACATGTGTTGAACGCGGAGGCGCTGTCCGTTCGGCGCTAGACCGGACCTTCCGCGATTTGAATCGCCGCGAGTACGACTCCATCATCTGCGTTCCTTGTAACACTTCCACTTAGCGATCTTCAAGGGTATGAAGATGCACCCCCTCTCTCTCGTTGCTAGCATCTCCTAGATTAATCTTGGTGGCGTGTATGATTTTTTTTGAATTATTGCTATGTTCCCCAACAGTGGCATCATGAGCTAGGTCTATGCGTAGATTCTATGCACGAGTGTAACACAAAGTACTTGTGGGTGATGATTTGTTCAATTTTCTTACTGTTACTAGTCTTATCTTGATTCGGCAGCATTGTGGGATGAAGCGGCCCGGGCCGACCTTACACGTACGCTTACGTGAGACTGGTTCCACCAACAAACATGCACTTGATGCATAAGGTGGATAGCGGGTGTCTGTCTCTCCCACTAGTCGGATCAGATTCGATGAAGAGGGTCCTTATGAAGGGTAAATAGCAATTGGCATATCACCGTTGTGGCTTTTGCGTAGGTAAGAAACTTTCTTGCTAGAAACCCATAGCAGCCACGTAAAACATGCAACAACAATTAGAGGACGTCTAACTTGTTTTTGCAGGGTATGCTATGTGATGTGATATGGCCAAAAGGATGTGATGAATGATATATGTGATGTATGAGATTAATCATGTTCTTGTAATAGGAATCATGACTTGCATGTCGATGAGTATGACAACCGGCAAGAGCCATAGGAGTTGTCTTAATGTATTGTATGACCTGCGTGTCAATGAAAACACCATGTAATTACTTTACTTTATTGCTAACCGTTAGCCATAGTAGTAGAAGTAATAGTTGGCGAGACAACTTCATGAAGACACGATGATGGAGATCATGGTGTCATGCCGGTGCCGATGGTGATCATGCCGCACCTCAAAGATGGAGATCAAAGGCGCAAGATGATATTGGCCATATCATGTCACTTTATGATTTGCATGTGATGTTTGTCATGTTTACATCTTATTTTCTTAGAACGGCGGTAGGATAAATAAGATGATTCCTCACTAAAATTTCAAGAAAAGTGTTCCCCATAATTGTGCACCGTTGCAAAGGTTCATTGTTTCGAAGTACCACGTGATGATCGGGTGTGATAGATTCTAACGTCCGCATACAACGGGTGTAATCCAGATTTACACATGCAAAACACTTAGGTTGACTTGACGAGCCTAGCATGTACAGACATGGCCTCGAAACACGAGAGACCGAATGGTCGAACATGAGTCATATAGTAGATGCGATCAACATGGAGATGTTCACCGTTGATGACTAGTCCGTCTCACGTGATGATCGGACACGACCTAGTCGATTCGGATCATGTATCACTAAGATGACTAGAGGGATGTCTATCTGAGTGGGAGTTCATTAAATAATTTGATTAGATGAACTTAATTATCATGAACTTAGTCTAAAATATCCTTACAATATGTCTTGTAGATCAGATGGCCCACGCTAATGTTGCCCTCAACTTCAACGCGTTCCTAGAGAAAACCAAGCTGAAAGACGATGGTAGCAACTATACATATTGGGTCCATAACTTGAGGGTCATCCTCGTAGCTGCCAAGAAAGCATATGTCCTTGAAGCACCGCTAGGTGACGCACCCATTTTCTCAACAACTCAAGACGTTATGAATGCCTGGCAGTCGTGTAGTGATGATTACTCCCTGGTTCAGTGAGGCATGCTTTACAGCATAGAACCGGCGCTCCAAAAGCGTTTTGAGCAGCACGGAGCATATGAGATGTTCCAAGAGCTGAAAATGGTTTTCCAAGCTCATGCCCGGGTCGAGAGATATGAAGTCTCCGACAAGTTCTACAGTTGTAAGGTGGAGGAAAACAGTTCCGTCAGCGAGCATATACTCAAAATGTCTAGGTTGCACAACCGTTTGTCTCAGCTGGGAGTTAATCTTCCAGATGACTCGGTCATTGACATGATCCTCCAGTCACTTCCACCTAGCTACAAGAGCTTTGTGATGAACTACAATATGCAAAGGATGGAGAAGTCCATTCCTGGGTTATATTTAATGCTGAAATCAGTGGAGGTGGTAATCAAAAAGGAACATCAAGTGTTGATGGTGATTAAGACCACTAGTTTTAAGAAAGGCAAGGGTAAAAAGAACTTCAAGAAGGACGGCAAGGTAGTTGTCGCGCCCGGTAAATCAGTTACTGGGAAGAAGCCAAAGAATGGACCCAAGCCCGAGACTCAGTGCTTTTATTTCAAGGGAAATGGTCACTGGAAGCGAAACTGCCCCAAGTACTTAGCGGATTAGAAGGCTGACAACGCCAAAGGTATATGTGATATACATGTTATTGATGTGTACCTTACCAGGGCTCGTAGTAACTCCTGGGTATTTGATACCGGCGCAGTTGCTCATATTTGTAACTCAAAACAGGAGCTGCGGAATAATCGGAGACTGGCGAAGGACGAGGTGACAATGCGCGTCGGGAATGGTTCCAAGGTCGATGTGATCGCTGTCGGCACGCTACCTCTACATCCACCTACGGGATTAGTTTGAAACCTCAATAATTGTTATTTAGTGCCAGCTTTGAGCATGAACATTGTATCTAGATCTCGTTTAATGCGAGATGGCTACTCATTTAAATCCGAGAATAATGGTTGTTCTATTTATATGAGAGAGATTTTTTATGGTCATGCCCCGCTGGTCAATGGTTTATTTTTATTAAATCTCGAACGTGATGTTACACATATTCATAATGTGAATGCCAAAAGATGTAAGGTTGAATAATGATAGTCCCACATACTTGAGGCACTGCCGCCTTGGTCACATTGGTGTCAAACGCATGAAGAAACTCCATGCAGATGGACTTTTGGAGTCTCTTGATTATGAATCATTTGACATGTGCGAACCATTCCTCATGGGCAAAATGACCAAGACTCCGTTCTCCGGAACAATGGAGCGTGCAACCAACTTGTTGGAAATCATACATACTGATGTGTGCGGTCCAATGAGCGTTGAGGCTCACGGTGGCTATCGTTATGTTCTCACCCTCATTGATGACTTAAGTAGATATGGGTAGTCCACTTAATGAAACACAAGTCCGAGACCTTTGAAAAGTTCAAGGAATTTCAGAGTGAGGTAGAGAATCAACATGACAGGAAAATAAAGTTCTTACGATCAGATCGTGGGGGAGAATACTTGAGTCACGAGTTTGGCACGCACTTAAGGAAATGTGGAATTGTTTCACAGCTCACGCCACCTAGAGCACCACAGCGTAATGGTGTGTCTGAACGTCCTAGTCGCACTCTATTGGATATGGTGCGATATATGATGTCTCTTACCGATCTACCGCTATCATTTTGGGGTTATGCTTTAGAGACTGCCGCATTCACTTTAAATAGGGCTTCGTCGAAATCCGTTGAGACGACACCATATGAATTATGGTTTGGGAAGAAACCTAAGCTGTCATTTCTGAAAGTTTGGGGATGCAATGCTTATGTCAAGAAATTTCAACCTGAAAAGCTCGAACCCAAGTCGGAAAAATGCCTCTTCATAGGATACCCTAAGGAAACTATTGGGTATACCTTCTACCTTAGATCTGAAGGCAAGGTCTTTGTTGCCAACAATGGATCCTTTCTGGAGAAAGAGTTTCTCTCGAAAGAAGTAAGTGGGAGGAAAGTAGAACTTGATGAGGTACTGCCTCTTGAACCGGCGAGTAGCACAGCTCAGGAAGATGTTTCTGTGGTGCCTGCACTGACTAGAGAGGAAGTTAATGATTTTTTTTGACTGGTAACTGTAGGGAAAACCCCCCACAGCATGTCGAAACTTTATTAACAAGGATAAGCTATTACAAGTACACGAGGGATTACAAGAGGTAATCAAGCTAAAACACAAAAGGAAGAAAAGAAAAAAAACAGAAACAAGGAGCCTCAAGGAGGTAGAAAAGAGATCCATTTAAGGAGATCATCCTTATAAGCAGAGAGGAAGTTAATGATGATGATCATGAAACTTCGGATCAAGTTGCTACTGAACTTCGTAGGTCCACAAGGATACGTTCCGCACCAGAGTGGTATGGCAACCCTGTCCTGGAAATCATGTTGTTAGACAACGGCGAACCTTCGAACTATGAAGAAGCGATGGCAAGCCCAGATTCGAACAAATGGCTTGAAGCCATGAAATCTGAGATATGATCTATGTATGAAAATGAAGTATGGACTTTGACAGACTTGCCCGATGATCGGCAAGCCATAGAGAATATATGCATCTTTAAGAAGAAGACTAACGCAGATGGTAATGTGACCATCTATAAGGCTCAGCTTGTCGCTAAGGGTTATCGACAAGTTCAACAGGTTGACTACGATGAGACCTTCTCACCCGTAGCGAAGCTGAAGTCCGTCTGAATCATGTTAGCAATTGCCGCATTCTATGATTATGAGATATGGCAAATGGACGTCAAAACGGCATTCCTTAAGGAAGAATTGTATATGATGCAGCCAGAAGGTCTTGTTGATCCTAAGAATGCTGACAAGGTATGCAAGCTCCAGCGCTCCATCTATGGGCTGGTGCAAGCATCTCGGAGTTGGAACATTCGCTTCGATGAAATGATCAAAGCGTTTGGGTTTATGCAGACTTATGGAGAAGCCTGTGTTTACAAGAAAGTGAGTGGGAGCTCTGTAGCATTTCTCATATTATATGTGGATGACATACTATTGATGGGAAATGATATAGAACTTTTGGAAAGCATAAAGTCCTACTTGAATAAGTGATTTTCAATGAAGGACCTTAGAGAAGCTGCTTACATATTAGGCATCAAGATCTATAGAGATAGATCGAGATGCCTCATTGGTCTCTCGCAAAGCACATACCTTGACAAGATATTGAAGAAGTTTAATATGGATCTGTCCAAGAAGGGGTTCTTGCCTGTATTGCAAGGTGTGATATTGTGCACGGCTCAATGCCCGACCTCGGCAGAAGATAGAGAAAAGATGAGTGTCATCCCCTATGCCTCAACCATAGTGTCTATTATGTATGCCATGCTATGTACCAGACCTGATGTGAACCTTGCCGTAAGTTTGGTAGGGAGGTACCAAAGTGATCTCGGTATGGAACACTGGACATCGGTCAAGAATATCCTGAAGTACCTGAAAAGGACTAAGGATATGTTTCTCGTTTATGGAGGTGACGAATAGCTCATTGTAAAGGGTTACGTCGATGCTAGCTTCGACCCAGATCTGGATGACTCCAAGTCACAAACCGGATATGTGTACATTTTGAATGGTGGGGCAGTCAGCTGGTGCAGTAGCAAGCAAAGCGTAGTGGCGGGATCTACATGTGAAGCAGAGTACATAGCTGCCTCGGAGGCAGCACAGGAAGCAGTCTGGATGAAGGAGTTCCTCACCACCTAGGAGTCATTCCAAATGCGTCGGGCCCAATGACTCTTCTGTGACAACACTGGAGCTATTTCCCTTGCCAAGGAGCCCAGGTTTCACAAGAAGACCAGGCATATCTAGCGTCGCTTCAACTCCATTCATGAATATATTCAAGATGGAGACAAAGATATTCGTAAAGTGCATACGGATCTGAATGTCGCAGATCCGTTGACTAAACCTCTTCCACGAGCAAAACATGATCAACACCAGAACTCTATGGGTGTTCGATTCATCACAATGTAACTAGATTATTGACTCTAGTGCAAGTGGGAGACTGTTAGAAATATGCCCTAGAGGCAATAATAAAGTGGTTATTATTATATTTCCTTGTTCATGATAATTGTCTATTGTTCATGCTATAATTGTATTAACCGGAAACCGTAATACATATGTGAATACATAGATCATAATATGTCCCTAGTAAGCCTCTAGTTAACTAGCTCATTGATCAATAGATGGTCATGGTTTCCTAACCATGGGCATTGGATGTCGTTGATAACGGGATCACAACATTAGGAGAATGATGTGATGGACAAGACCCAATCCTAAGCATACCACAAGATCATGTAGTTCGTTTGCTAAAGGCTTTTCTAATGTCAAGTATCATTTCTTTAGACCATGAGATTGTGCAACTCCCGGATACCGTAGGAATGCTTTGGGTGTACCAAACATCACAACATAACTGGGTGGCTATAAAGGTGCACTACAGGTATCTCTGAAAGTGTATGTTGGGTTGGCACGAATCGGGACTGGGATTTGTCACTCTGTATGACGGAGAGGTATCTCTGGGCCCACTCGGTAATGCATCATCATAACGAGCTCAATGTGACTAAGGAGTTGGTCATGGGATCATGCGTTATGGAACGAGTAAAGAAACTTGTCGGTAACGATATTGAACGAGGTATGGGGATACCAATGGTCGAATCTCGGGCAAGTAACATACCGATGGACAAAGGGAATTGTATACGGGATTGATTGAACCCCCGACATCGTGGTTCATCCGATGAGATCATCGTGGAACATGTGGGAGCCAGCATGGGTATCCAGATCTGTTGGTTATTGGCTGGAGAGATGTCTCGGTCATGTCTGCATGGTTGGGTCTACACACTTAAGGTTTGGTGATGCTAGAGTTGTTATGGGAAATATTATGTGGTCACCAAAGGTTGTTCAGAGTCTCGGATGAGATCCCGTATGTCACGAGGAGTTCTAGAATGGTCCAGAGGTGAAGAATTATATATGGGAAGTCCGGTTTCAGTCGCCAGAATAATTTCAGGGGTTATCGGTATTGTATCGGGACCACCGAAAGGTGTCCGGGCGTCCACCGGGTGAGGCCACCTGCCCTGGTGGACCAAGTGGGCGGAACAAGGGCGGAACCAGCCCCCTAGTGCGCTGGTGCGCCCCCAATGGTCCAAGGCCGCTAGGGTTGAAAACCCTAGGGGTTGGGGGCGCCTCCCACCAAACTTGGGGGGGGGGGGCAAGTTCCCCCTTTAGCTGCCCCCCTCTAGATGGGATCTAAGGGGGCCGGCCCCCCTCTCCCATTCACCCTATAAATAGAGGGGGGTGGGAGGGCACCAGAACCCTTCCCTGGCACAACCCTCTCCCTCTCCAACACTTCCTCCTCCTCCGTAGTGCTTGGCGAAGCCCTGCCGGAGAACTGCAAGCTCCACCACCACGCCGTCGTGCTGACGGAGCTCTCCCCCAACTTCTCCTCTCCCCTTACTGGATCAAGAAGGAGGAGACGTCCTCGGGATGTACGTGTGTTGAACGCGGAAGCGCCGTTCGTTCAGCGCTAGATTGGATCTTCCGTGATTTGAATCGCCATGAGTACGACTCCACCATCCGCGTTCCTTGTAATGCTTCTGCTTAGCGATCTTCAAGGGTATGAAGATGCAATCCCTCTCTATCATTGCTAGCATCTCCTAGATTGATCTTGGTGACACGCAGGAATTTTTTTGAATTATTTCTACGGCCCGTAGGAGGCCCATGGTAACTACAGTAAATATGTAGCCCATGGTTATTGTGGCCTAGTTTTTAAAAATAGGTTATTGTGGCCACTAGCAAACCGCGGAAAAAGAACTACACTGACTAGAAGCAAAGAAATAAACAATACAACAAGGAAATAAAAAAAGCAAGCAACTTACGCTAGGCTATCACGGCTATTACACATATTACATCCACTGGGCATCAAAGTTCGCCACCAGTGCAAATATTGGGAACAAAGCAGCTATCATATACACTGGTTGTCAAAGCTGGCGACCAGTGCAAATAAACGCTGCAGCAAAACAAGTCTAGAACTGAAACCACTTTAGAAGAGCTCAAGAAACAATATCCTGGGTACCCATAATAATGGCAAGATTCTTATCAAGCTTATTAACTTTCTCCTGTTTGGCACTTAAATCCTCCAGCACTTGCTGTTGCACCAGAAAGTAGGCATGTGAATTCTGCAGGGACTTCCTCAGTCCTTTGGCTTCCTGTCGCATAAAATCCTCAAGAAATTGAACTGATTCAGGCAGCGGGTTCGAAGAGCTGGTGCCAATAGTAGTAGTCAGTAAATCGATTACTACATCAAGACATGACTTTGGGGTTGTCTCAGTGTCTTCAATATAGTTTTTATCAGCTTTCTTGGAGACCAACAGGGATGTCTCACTATCTTGAACCTCATCAGCATTACTTCCTTTACCATTCCATAACGGGGTACTCTTCTCCAATATTTTATCCGTGTTCTAAAAGAGAAACAAACAAACACATCACAGGTTTACCATGTTGTATATGAAACTCATTTTGGTAAACTAGTTCAGTAGTAAGGTGGACAGGATAACAGCATGAAACAAACATATATCTATGTAGTATGGTCACTGTATGGTCTATATCATTCTCGTTTATGTTGCAAAATCAAGATAGAGATAGTTCGAATCATATCTATTTAAGACAAAGCATCATAGACAGAATATAAGTGTGGGAAACTACACAGCAATAACAAAACTTGTAATGTGCATGGCATGAGAACATAATTGTTTATTCAATTGAAACTGAAATCAACATAGAGCAAGTTACAACAGCAAACACATTAAAGAAACAGGTTTAAAACATATATGCTGCGCCATTGGAGTTTCAATTGCATCCTTGAAATTTGAAATTAGTTGGTATGGGTAAATACAGTGATGCAAGAGCAAAGTAGTATGAACCATAGCTACGGAACCTGACCTGAGAACAACTCTTCTTCTACTTTAAGCATTGACTTGGGGTTTGGAGTGGTGGTCCTCGTGCTTTGGGCAATGCAGTTGCCTTACTAACTGCTCGTGTTTGGGTGCTCTGTTGTGGAGATGGTGTTGTGTCAACTGGAACTGGGTTACTATCTGCTGGGGTTGGGTTTAGAAGGGGTGTAGCTGGTTCTCTGTCCAACTGGGTAGGGGTACAATCTGCGTGAGTCTAGGTTATGTGTGGTGGGGCTGGTTCTTGGGCAAGTACAACCTTGGTTCTATCTCCATCGACAGGTAGCATGATCTTTTCTGAAGACCGTGTTTTTACTCCCATAGATACTGCCATCATCCCTCCAATTGAAATGGCTGATAAACAAGAAAAGTAATTGAATCTACAGACATTGTAAGATAGACAAGTGCAATGGATAGTAGGGAAGAAAATAGGGCATGAAATAATTCACATTTATGTTGTCTAACCAAACAGAATAGCAGGACATAATTTCACATATATGATGGCTAATTCAATAGGATAGCATGACACAATTTCACATGTATGATGGCTAACTAAACAGGATAGAATGACATACTTCAAATTATGATGACTATGTAAACATGATGACATGATATAACTATACGATGTGTCTAGTAAAGTGGTTCGCATGCCATAAATCACAAACATGTCGTCGATGGAAACATGATGGCATGATATAATTCATGGATAGAATGACATAATTCAAAATATGATGACTATGTAAACATGATGAGATGATATAACTATATTATGTCTTTAGAAAATGGGTTGGCATGCCATAATTCAGATACATGCTCTATGTAAACATCATGGCATGATATAATTCAAATATATGATATATGAGTAGAGGGCAATCGCATATATGATGTTTCAACTAAGGAGATGACATTCAATATTGTGTATATGATGTAAAACTAAGTATTGCAATACAACATATGCATGATATGACTAATATAACCCTACCAAGTTTGAGCATACACCTTAGGGGGATAATAGGACTGGTCATCTGCCTCTGAATCCTCCTATGAAGAGCTATCTGTAACTAGCAAGATATCTGCTTCAGCTGGTAGCATTGTCTGCTCTAAAGACCTTGTTGTCACTCCAGATTTCTCCATCACCAATTTAAATGGCTGATGCACAGGAAGAGCAGTTGAATATACAAACATTGTCGACACATGCAATGAGAAATACAAAAAAGGACGGCATGATATAATTCACATATATGACGCTTGGCTAAATAGCATGGCATTGCATAATTCACATATATAATGCCTTGCAACAAGATAGCCTTGCATAATTCACATATATGATGTCTTGCAACAAGATGGCATTGCATAATTCACATATATGGTAATTAGACACTAAACAGGTGGCATTCACACAAAGCATGTCTAAACTAAGAAAATGACATAGCAATGCACGATATGAGCAACATAACCCTGCCAAGTTAGAGCATGCACCTCGGGGGGAAATAGGACTGGTCATCTGTCTCTGAATCTTCCTCTGAGGAGCTATCCATAACCAGCAAGACATGCGCTTCGTCAGATAGCATTGTCTGCTCTGAAGACCTTGTTTCAACTCCAGATTTTTCCATGACCGTGTCGAATGGCTGATGCACAGGAAGAGTAATTGAATGTACTAAAATTGTTGACAAATTTAAGATGTAATAAAAAATGATGGCATGATATAATTCACATATAAGATGACTAGCTAACCAGGGTGGCATTGCAAAATTCACATATATGATGCCTGGATAAACAAGATGGCATTGCATGATTCACCTATATGATAAAGAAACTAAACATATGGCATTCACACAAAGCATATGTAAACTGAGCAGATGGCATATTTGATGTATAAAGTAAGCAATGCAAGGCACCATATGCATGATATTACCAACATCAGCATGCCAAGTTAGAGCAAAGACATCAGAGGGTAAATAGGAGTGGTCTTCTCCTTCTGAATCCCCCTCAGAACAGTTATCTTCCTCTTGATTACAATCCGAAATGGGTGGAGGGGGGTGCCTTTGCGCCCACTATGGAGCGATGTCTGCATGAAATTTTATTGCCACACAAGGCTCGTCTCTTTTGCTCTACATGTTCAGTTCCATTGTGTACAATAACTGACATGCATAGGAATAAAACATAGTGAGATTATGTAAGGAGTGCATCCACAAATCTAGAGTGATGGTAGCAAACTGTGGATAAACCCAAAACCAATGATAGCAGGCAGATAATAGCTTTAGTTAAAAATATAGATAATGGCTCCTTTAATGTTTGTTTGCACCCAACATGAAACTCATAGTAGACACCCGAGATTAACCAGATAGTAGACAAATGGTATTGATTGCTGCCCCAATATGTACCCCACAACCATTTAAAAACTCAAGTTTCAGCATTAGTTTGGACCTAACTTGGAGTCTAATAGGTGAACATGACGATAAAGTAGCATGTCATCATATTAAGCGACGCATAACGTAAGCAGACACGGAAGAGTGTGTCGGCGTTCTGGGAACGGGGGTCCCCAGACTTGCCTGCCTGCGGCCTGCGGCGTGGCTCAAGTGGGGGCCCAGAGCGGCCCACCTTCATAAGCCCAAGCTCAAGACCCTCGCGAGGGGCCAAGCCTCGCAGGGCGGACGACAGGTAGATTCCTTAGAGGCAGCCTCATCGGGCAGGCTCGCGAGGAGGCGGAGAGATCAAGGTAGGGGTACCTCACGAGGAGCCCGTGACGCAAGCCAGGCGGGCACCAGCCTGCGCAGTGTCCTTGTTTCCCCTTTGGTGCAAAGGGGGAAAGCACAAGCCAAGCCACCGGGCAAAGGTTACTATTCCAGTGCAACGAGACCAAGACCAATAGAGCGGCAGGATGGAGGTCACCGTGGAGCCCAAGACGGCGTCATCACCAGTGCTTTTGGTAGCCGAAGACCGCCTTTGGTCAGGATAACTTGTACTATATGTTCCCCTTCAAAATGGCCAATTGTTGGCGCCCTTCCCGCTCATTATTTGGGGAGAGGCCCAGGGCCTCTATAAATAGAGCTAGCCACCGCAGATCAGAGAGGGAGAGATCTGGTACAACCCTAGCAGAGAGAGAGAGAGAGAGAGGCGACTAAACTCACCCAAGCAATTCATCGCACCAGCTCAAGAACACCTCTTGCGGGGCTATTCTTCCCTTGTACTGTTCATCATCAACCCTCGAGGCAATCCACCACACCACACACTGGAGTAGGGTATTACACCACAACGGTGGCCCGAACCAGTATAAATCTCGTGTCCCTAGTGTTGTTCATTGTTTCCAGCTTAGATCACGCGAGGAGATTGGACGTAGATCGATAGGGGAGAGATCTCCGCGCGCACCCCAGTGTTCAAACCTCAAGGGTCTGCCGGAACCCGAAATCCGACATTTTGCGTGCCAGGTAGGGGTGGGCCGGAATCCTTCTTCCTCCGCATCACGCTCCGTCGCCTCGCCATTCAGATGTCAAGTGACCCGGCAGCCAACGCCGACCACTGGGCAGCGTGGCCCACCCACGACGTGGCACCAGCCCAGGGCGACCTCAACCTTGTGCCTCAGGCAGCCCGCGCTCCACAGGGCGCTGCAGGGCACGAGCGACGCAGCCAGGCACTGCCTGCCCTCACACCACGGTAGGTGCGGGCTGCAGCAAGGGCCTCATACCATGCCGCGGCCACAGCGCCGTACACCCGACGGGAGCAAGCCAATTCCACGGCCGCGCTCACGGTGGCCCGAGAGCTGCTACGGTGCCGACTGCTGGAGGGCGGCCGCGATGTGTTGTTGGAGCGAGTAGCTGAGCTCCTGGACACCACTGCCTCAAGAACACCTCCTTTCTGCGTCCAGCTGCCACCCCAGACCCAAGGCGGGCCGCATGGTGGCATCGTGCGCGCGCACGCGACTTCCAGTGGACTCCAGGGCCCGTCCAGCGCCAACACCTCCGCCGGCACCGGCGACAAGTCACGCCAGCCCCCTCTCAGGCCATCGAAGGGGTGCACGCCGCGACCTTCGGCCTCGGCGGACCGCCGCGCCATCACCCCCAAGACGGCGCTCCAAGCCAGGCTGCATGGCATGCGTGGCGCTACGGCGAGGCGCACGGGGCGACGACCCCGGAAGCTTATGTGCCCCGCATGGTGGATTAGGGGTGCACACTGGAGGAAGACCATGGCTCATTCCTCGGGCCAGGCTGGGGCGAGGAGACGCCAGAAGTTGAGCTCTTTCAGGAACCCCAGGAGAGTCTGCACAACCGCACCGGTGGCGGCAACTATCGGGTACCACTCATCCCTCAGGAGCAAGCCTATGCTAACCATGGGTCGCAGGAGATGCAGGTCGCCGCAGCAGGTGGGTGCCCCAATTCTGCAGCCTCATACCCCTCGGGAGGAGGGCGCAGGGGGCTGCAGGAGAGGGGCCGAGATTCAGGTTCGTCCCCGCGGCGGTCGGAGCAAGGCGTTCTCAGGAGGTAGGCCCCCTGCCGGGGAGGTGCCCCAGGGCCTGCCCCCAGCAGGGGACCCGTGGTCATCGAGGGAACCGCTGGCGAGAGCTCTGCCTCATTGGTGTCATCCTGGTTTCCGGTCACTGTCGATGGCGGCAGAGTGAGGCACAAGGCGGGGCCCTCGTCTGGCGATATGAAGCAAGGCCGGTACCTGTGAAGAAGGCCCAGTGACTGTGAAGCTCGCCGCCCGTGACACTCTCACGTAATAATGAGTGGGGCTGTACATGCCCCGAAGTCTCCGGAGAGCCGCCCTCGGGCCTTGGGGGCTCCCGCCCATGCCCAGTGGCAGCACTTAGCTTCGCGCTGGTGAGAAGACGTCGAAGACTAGACTAGGTGCCGGACGTGGCCTTTTGCTTTTGCCTTTCCTTGTTGACAAAGTTCTTCGATTTGGATTTAAGTTGGATTTGAGCTCGTTGCTTGCGTGCGTTTGGGGGAAGGGGTGTTTAGTCTCGTTCGAGCAATCTCTTGCGTTCTGGTTTCGGCTTTGCGTCCCAAGTTAGCATCGGCTGCACCCCCTCATGAGCCCCTCGCGAGTCGGGCTGGGCCAGGCACGTTTACAACCAGGACCGCTGTTACCGCACCCTTTCTGGAGGTTTTCATCACAGAATCTACAAGTTAATCAGAAGACACCCGAGGTGCGGCGGCCCCCGCAAGCCCGCTCGGGACTCGTCGGGGTCGGAAGGTACACAAGTCAGCAGACCCATCACCGGGCTAGCGGCTAATTTCACACGCAACGTTATACTTACCAGGGTACTAATAGCAAACCTTTACATGAGGGGCTCCCCCCCCCAAATGCTCTTACATTCTTCGGGGCCAAGCCCGAACCTTCTTCGTGTAGGATAAACAGCAGTGACATGCGGTCAGTTGGACATATCACTCACCGTGTCTTCTTGGGCATCCTCGGAGGCATCGCTGGCGTCATTGACATTGCCGCCGCCTCTAGCATCTCCGCCAGCGCCAGGCTCGTCCACAACACCACCTTCATCGGCAGCCACGACCACGCCATCATCATCAGAGACAAAGGCCCTGACGAGGGCGTCCACATTATCCTCTAGCCATCGCGCCAGGGCACCCCGGACGGCTATGGGCACGGGTGCGATGGCAGCGTCGAAGTCAAAGTGGGGGTCCCTGTCCAGCAGATAGCTGAAGATGCGGGAGAATGCATGCCCGAGCAAGGCTTGGCTCCTCTCTTCGACAAGCCAACGGGACCTTTCGGAGCGGTTCTTCAGAAGCGTCACCACATCGGTGAAAAACTGGAGGTTGCCGGCATAGTTGACCTCGTGCGGCTCCTTAGAGGCAGCCTCGCAGATGTTGCCCAAAGCCGTGTTGGCCCTTTCTCTGAGCGTTTGAAGCATGGGGGCATGCTCATGCTCCAGAACCCGTTGTCGACGGATCCCGTCCTCATTCCGCTGCGCGATGGCCTTGGCGTCATCAACCCTCTGATGGAGAAGAAGCTGCTCGGCCCGGGAAGAGGACAGCTCCGCCTGTGCTACGCTGAGGGCAGCTGCGGAGGAGTCCGCACGCCGCGTCACTTCGGCCAGTTTGGCCCTGAGGGCTGCGGTCCTGCCCTCAGCCTCGCCCTTGATCAGCCCCAACCTTGTCTCGTATTCGCGCTCGAAGGCCGAGCGAGCTTCCGCCACGCGGCGATCGACTTCTTCCTGGGCCCGGGCTTCGCGCGCGGCAACGTCATCCTCCGCCCGAGCCACCAGGAGCTCCCTCGTTCCAACCTCTCAAGATCAAGGTTGCGCTCAGCGGCCTCCAGCATCAGCGCCTCCTCACGCTTCAGAAGCTCCGCCCGATCAACAGGGCCCCCTCCATCGACTCAAGGGCTGCCTGGCGCAGTTCCACTTGCTGCTCCAGGGAGTTGCCCCAGGCCAAGAGCTCCCATGCGTGCTCCTCCGCATCCTTGCGCCGTCGGTCTGCTTCCCGAGCCTCCTCGACGGCCTGGGAACAGGCCTCCCGCGAAGCTGCCAGCGACGCTTCAGCCTTTGCGTTTTCGAGATCACGTTGGTGACGCGTGAGGGCGATGGCTACCTTTAGTTTGCGCCTCTCCTCAGCAAGGCGCAAACCTTCGGCCTCGAGGCGCGCATCCTCGTCAGCAGCTCTGCCTCGATCCGGCTCACCACATCCGCCGCCCTCTGGAGGAACTCTTCGTGAAGGGCGCGTCGCTCCCGAGCGCGCCTGAGCACGTCTTCCACATCACCCTCTTCCACCGGAGCATGCGGAGGGCCCCGAGGCGGCAGGCCCCCTCTCGGCACGGGGCTGGGGGCTGGCACCCTAGCCATCGCCGAACAGACCTCTCTGGGAATCCGGCCTAGCGTCAACCCACCCATGGAGGAGGAGCCGAAGACAGACTTCAGCCATTCGCCATCTATGATCAAAGGAGGAACGCGGGGCAAGCCGGATGTGCCCGAGGAGGACTCATGAAGAAAGGACAGCGGGCGCGCAGGCTCGAGGTGCCCTATGGAACGGACCACTCCACCAACTGGTCTGGCAGCAGGGGTGCTGCTCAAGCTCGGCGAGCCCAGGGCCAGCGGAGAAGGCGAAGCTAGGAGGATGGCTCCCGGGCTGGCTCGGCGGGCTTCGCAGGGTAGGGCCTGAAAGGGCCACAATCAGTCGCAGAGATAGCAAAGTAAACGGGCAAGGAAAGAAGAAGACTTACTCGTCCATGGCAAAGTACTTCCTGCGCTTCAACAAGCGGCAAGGGTGGTCATTGCCACCCAAGGCCTCCTTCGTCTTGCGGAGGGCCTCGAAGTCTACACGGAACCGACCTAAGCGCCCGGCGCAGGGGTCAGCCCCTGGTGCAGAAGAAGCATCAAGATGATCAGCGATGGGGGAGTCAGCCTAGGGGGCGCCATCAGGCGTCGCCTCGCGAGGAACGGCTGGGGGCTTGGAAGCCCCGGCCTCAGGAACCATAGGTCGCGACTCCGCATCTGTCGCCGCTCCAGGGCGGGCCTCGGGAGACGCCGCCTTCGAGGCTTCTCGCGGCATCGGCACCTCGACATCGGGCGCCTCAACCCTCGCCGGTTCTCATCTCCCCGCCTGAGGAAGGACCGCTGTGGGTGGAAGGGGAAGCAACCACGGCGGCTGGGTTCTCGCGGGGCCCCATGAAGCCAGCCGGGTGCAGTCCCCACTCGTTGAAGCTGGGCATCTGCCTCACAAAGCCGGCCCTGCTAGAGCAAAGATACAAGAGGATACCATTGCTCCGAAGGCTGCCTAGGGAAGGATCGCCAGTCAAGACCCTGAGCATCGTCTGCGGCATTTCAGGCTCCAAGTCCTCCTCCTGAAGATGCATGCGGTCTCCATGCCCCGCAAAGTCCCACATCCAGCGAGAGTGGCGCTGAAGAGGAGCAATGCGACATTGGAGGAACTCCTTCACCACCTTGGGCGCTGTCACATTGAGCGCCCTCAAGCTCTGGAAGCGGCGCCAGATGAAGGCGAGCCAGGGGCTCGCGAGCACCTCATGGTCCCAACCCGCGTGAGGAACAGCAGGCGAGGTCGGGTGCGAGAGCAGAGGGTTGGGCACTCCAACGTCCACGTACAGCCACCGCTCTCTGAACCTGGCCTCGGAAGGAGGAAGGCGAAGTCGATCCGTGAAGCGGACGTCTCTGGCACGGCCAGGAAACTCACACACCCTGAGCACTGAGTGGGATCGCTCAGGCGCAAGGAAAAGAAGTGGCACAGCAGGGCCACGGAAGGGGGAATGCCTATCATCGCCTCGCAAACAAAAGCAAAGACAGCTAGAAGAGTAATGGACTCCGGCCCAAGGTGCATCATGCGGATCCGATAATGGGAGAGCAACACATTGAAGAAGGCGGAACAAGGGGGAACTAGACCCGCCCATAGGACATCAGCGAAGAATCGGACCTCCGTGACGATCCTATCAAGGGAGGCATGGGACGCAGGCCAGACCGTGGTCCTGCCGCACTCGTTGAAGATAGTTGCAAGGGCGGAGCGGACCTTGTCCAAAACTTCTGGATTGAGTATGATCGACCGAGCGACGACGGGGGTCGCCGCTGGAGGCGTGCGGGGCGAAGGCGCGGGCTTCTTTCCCCTTCCTTTCTTCGACGGCGCCATGGCGGTGAAGAGGGGGAAGAACTCGAGCCGGATTGGCGGCGGAGGCTGGAGCTCGAAAAAGAAGGAAAGGTAGGAGGCGGGCGAGCAGCGGAAAGGAGGAACAACTGTGTGCAACTACGGGTCCACTTAGCCGGGCGCGTAGCAAGGCGTCGTGGGGAAGCGCAGACGCCCACGTCCAATCAATTGCCACGTGGCGCCCAAGGCTGTAGGCTGTTAGGGCCCGCGGTGCTTCGCGCTTGCCCCTTCGCTTCCCTGCCAGGCCAAGCCCGGGCGCGCCTTGGGCCCGGGGGCTACTATCGGCGTTCTGGGAATGGGGGTCCCCAGACTTGCCTACCTGCGGCCTGCGGCGTGGCTCAAGTGGGGGCCCAGCGCGACCCACCTTCATCAGCCCAAGCTCAAGACCCTCGCGAGGGGCCAAGCCTCGCGGGGTGGAAGACAGGTAGCTTCCTCAGAGGTAGCCTCATCAGACAGGCTCGCGAGGAGGCGGAGAGATCAAGTGAGGGGTACCTCGCGAGGAGCCCGTGACGCAAGCCATAACGATCGAGACCAGGCGGGCTCCGGCCTGCGCAGTGTCCTTGTTTCCCCTTTGGTGCAAAGGGGGCAAGCACAGACCAAGGCACCGGGCAAAGGTTACAATTCCGGTGCAACGAGACCAAGACCAATAGAGCGGCAGGACGGAGGTCACCGTGGAGCCCAAGACGGCGTCATCACCAGTGCTTTTGGCAGCCGAAGACCGCCTTTTGTCGGGATAACTTGTACTATATGTTCCCCTTAAAAATGGCCAATTGTTGGCGCCCTTCCCGCTCATTATTTGGGGAGAGGCCCAGGGCCTCTATAAATAGAGCTAGCCACCGCAGAGCAGAGAGGGAGAGATCTGGTAGAGCCCTAGCAGAGAGAGAGAGAGGCGACTGAACTCACCCAAGCAGTTCATCGCACCAGCTCAAGAACACCTCTCGCGAGGCTGTTCTTCCCCTGTACTGTTCATGATCAGCCCCCGAGGCAATCCACCACACCACACACTAGAGTAGGGTATTACACCACAACGGTGGCCCGAACCAGTATAAATCTCGTGTACCTAGTGTTGTTCGTTGTTTCCAGCTTAGATCACGCGAGGAGATTGGACGTAGATCGGTAGGGGAATGATCTCCGCGTGCACCCCAGTGTTCGAACCTCAAGGGTCTGCCGGAACCCGAAATCCGATAGAGTGCGACCTCTCTTGCGGACCCGTCTAGTCCTCAAGGTCATCTGCTCAGTTGATGATGGTAATGCAGTTCTAGTGGCTGCCAGCGGCGGGAAGAAGATCTAAGTTGGCGAAAGATAGTCTGGAGAGCGGATCCCTGCTGTGGTTAACCCTTCTGTCGTTGGAGCAGCTGAGCTGGGGTGGAACACAACACAGCAGGAGCGGGACAAACCACACAAGGTTTTCTTTGACACATATTTGTAACAGAAGTAATTGTGTAAGGGCTTGTATAAATTTGAGGATTCTAACAAAGCAGGGATATGAAATACCCAGGAATAGGATAGGAATGCACATGCAAAATAGATAATTTAAAAACACATGATTTCTGCCAATCTGGGTGTTTGGTTCACAAGAATTGGAAGATCACAGGATGCAAAGAAGCATGGCGAGATTAAGTCAAACCACAAGAAAATGTACGGTTATAATGTTATTATGCTACTATCTCTTAGTCTTGTGCTTCATGAATAGGAATTTGAAAAGGAGGACAAGTGGATATTAAAATTCCTACGGTTTTTCTTTCAAGGAGACACTAAAGGAACAAATCCTACAGTTTTCCTTTGCTCCATTCCTTTGAACGAAATGCATGAATAGTAGTACCATAGGAAACTTTCCAATTCCTATGTTTTTCCTTCACTTTTCCTTTCAAGCACTGGCGATTCTAGTAGGCAGGCTTGAGCAGGGAAAAGCCTACACTCAAACAATGTTTTTGTGCTACTTCTACTACTTTGGACCCAGGCCACTGTCCTACTATCTCAACTCCCAGGCCCATCTACAAATGCATAGCTCAAACATGCAGAGATAAATAATGATGGCGTTTAAGAGAGTCCATCACGGATAGCTAAGTTTCCTGGTACCTCACTACTTGTCATATAGTAGGAGAAACTAATCGTATTTCACGTTACTACGTGTGCTCAGTGGACAATATATATAACATGTAGAGTAAAAAAGAGATGCAACAAGTGTACAACCTCTTTGCCGAAGCCATGTCGATCTCAGCATGATTGGGTTTGTCGGTGAGGATGCTCCGGCTGATTTGGCTGTCCGAGGAGGGGAAGAAGATCTTAGCCGTCTGGAGATGGAGCCCGGGGTACTGCTCCGCTGTGATGGTGGGTTTCATCGTTGGAGCAGCTTCGGTGAGTTGTACGACGGCGAGGCTGAAACAGGACAAGAGAGACAATGTTAACCTGAGCGTTATTCTAATAGCATCTCCAATAGATGACGTAAAATACATAACCACAAAGTGCTAGATTTAAAATACATTAGCGGCTCATC
Source organism: Triticum monococcum (assembly GCA_034509565.1). NCBI lineage: Eukaryota > Viridiplantae > Streptophyta > Magnoliopsida > Poales > Poaceae > Triticum > Triticum monococcum. The sequence continues at coordinate 353,081,244 of CM067845.1, read as the reverse complement.
TCTGAACTTAACTGTCGAAACTGAATTGAACTGCCGAAACTGAATTTTGCTGTTGAAACTGAATTTTACTGTCGAAACTGAATGCACTAGTAGCAGAAAAGCAGTAGCAGGAGCGCGTGCGAGAGCCAGGGTAGCTGGTCATGTAGCAACATCAGTCAACTGACACCACCGGCCAAACCCCCCCTCCCCCCCCCCGCCGCCCACGGCCGGCGGTGCGCGGCCCCGCCCGCCCCGAAACCACTCCCCACCGCCGGTCCGCTGCCGCCCCGACCATTCCTCTAGCCCCCCCCCCCCCCCGTGCCGAGCTTTTTCTCCGGCAATCCCCACGCCACCGCCCCACCACCGCCCCCACCCTGAACCCTAAGATAGATAGTGGGGTACCTCTTCGGCGAGCCCCCCTCCCACTGCGGCTGGTTCTTCCTTAACTTCGGTGAGCCCCCACCCCCATGAAAATCGACCGACCTAAAAGTTGATTCGGTCGACTAAAGTGTAGCCAAATCGGAGCATTATCGCAAGCAAGAGCAAGAGCGAGAGCAGCAGCGCGAGCAAGAGAAAGAGCAATACCAAGAGTAGACCAGGCAGGGGACCGAGAGCAAGAGCAGAGCAGCAGCGCGAGCGAGAGCTAAAGCAGCAGCAGTGTAACACCCACGATGCGGCTATATCTCCCACGTGTCGGGGGACGACTTAGAGGCATAACCGCATTGTAGGCATGTCGTAAGAGGGGTAATCTTTACACATCCCATGTACTGAAATAAGAAAGAGGTACAGAGTTGGCTTACAATCGCCACTTCACACAATACACGAATAAAGCATTACATCATCCAGATACAATCAAGGTTCGACTACGGAACCAAAATGAAACAAGACTACCCCTAAAGCAAAAGATCCCCGATCGACCCCAACTGGGGTCCACTACTGATCAACTGGAAACGAAACAAGACTACAAACACGATCTTCATCGAGCTCCTCCTTGAGCTTGGTTGCGTCACCTACACGGTTATCGTCGGCACCTGAAATTGGTTTTGGAAGTATCTATGAGTCACGGGGACTCAGCAATCTCACACCCTCGCGATCAAAACTATTTAAGCTTATGGGTAGGATAGAGTAATGAGTTGGAGCTGCAGCAAACACTAGCATACGCAAAAGAGAGCGAGAAGAGAAGCATAGCACGATCGAGAACTAATAATGATCAAGAAGTGATCCTGAAACTACTTACGTTCAAGCATAACTCCAACACCGTGTTCACTTCCCGGACACCGCCGAAAAGAGACCATCACGGCTACACACGCAGTTGATGTATTTTAATTAAGTCAAGTGTCAAGTTCTCTACAACCTGACATTAACAAATACCCATCTGCCCATAACCCCGGGCACGGCATTCGAAAGTTCAAACCCTGCAGGGGTGTCCCAACTTAGCCCATCAGAAGCTTTGCAGTCAACAAAGGATATTCCTTCTAGCGGAAAGAACCGATCAGACTCGGAATCCCGGTTACAAGACATTTCGACGATGGTAAAACAAGTCCAACAAAGCTGCCCGATGCGCCGACAACCCCGATAGGAGCTGCACATATCTCGTTCTTAGGGCAACATCGGATGAGACATCCTACGAGTAAAACCAACCCTCAAGTTTCCCCGAGGTGGCCCCATAGTCTACTCAGTTCGAACCAACACTTAGACAAGCACTAGCCCGGGGGGGTTAAAATAAAGATGACCCTTGGGTTGGCCGACCCAAGGGAAAAAAGGCTAGGTGGCAAAAGCTAAAACCAAGGTTGGGCCTTGCTGGAGGAGTTTTATTCAAGGCGAACTATCAAGGGGTTCCCATTATCACCCAACCGCGTAAGGAACGCAAAATCAAGGAACATAACACCGGTATGACAGAAACTAGGGTGGCAAGAGTGGAACAAACCACCAGGCATAAGGCCGAGCCTTCCACCCTTTACCAAGTATATAGATGCATTAATTAAATAAGAGATATTGTGATATCCCAACAATAATCATGTTCCAACAAGGAACCAACTCCAATCTTCACCTGCAACTAGCAACGCTATAAGAGGGGCTGAGCAAAGCGGTAACATAGCCAAACAACGGCTTGCTAGGACAAGGTGGGTTAGAGGTTTGACATGGCAATATGGGAGGCATGATAAAGCATGTGGTAGGTATCGCGGCATAGGCATAGCAATAGAGCGAGCAACTAGCAAGCAAAGATAGAAGTGATTTCGAGGGTATGGTCATCTTACCTGAGATCCCGCAAGGAAGAAGAACGAATCCATGAAGAAGACAAGCGGACGAAGTCGAACGAAACCTCACAAAGCGACGTTATCGGAACCAACCCGAAGAAGCAACACCGGAAAGAAGCACACAACATAGTAAACAACCATCACATAATCATGGCATGATGCACAATCAAGTATGATGCATGTCCGGTTTAGTGAAGCATGACATGGCAAAGTGCAACAAACAACACTACAAACTAAGTGGAGATCAATATGCAACGGAGTTGCATATTGAAGAAAACACCACATGACTTATTTAGTTCTCTCTCGTTTAGGTACTCAACAATATTAAATGTTGATTAACATGGCAAGGGGTGAAACAAAGTAAAACTACCTATCTAGGCAAGTTTAAATGAGGCCGGAACAACAAGCAACAAGTCCGGAAAATCCTCATGTGCATATTAATGGATTTTGTATTGTTCTGCCCTAAACCATATTTTAGAGTTGTTAAACATGCAAAGTGATGCCACCATGTTAAACTAGGCATTATTCTACCCCATTTACATATAAAGTTTATTAGAAACCGTGCTACGGTTATTAAGTTATGGATTAAAGCATTTTAACATGACATAGGAGCAAATTAATGCAAAATAGTTTAAACATTCTAAACATGCATGAAAGTGGCATATTATGAAACTAGATGAAATTCTAGTCATTTTTCATATATAAATCATTTTAATACGATGCTCGGTTAATGAGTTATTATATGCATGAAGTGCAAGGGTTTTTCTACAAATCTGTAAATCCCTGGCTAAATAGCAAAATCACATAACCAAAAAAAACATCCACTGGGCCGAATCTGAGACAGACCCAACAGTGCACAGGGGCTGCTCACATTGGGCTTGGCCCGGTAGAGGAAGAAAGGCCGGCTGCAGGAGATAGAGGCCGGCCGGCCTGGTGGAGCGCTGGGCCTAGCGTGGGGAGGCAGTCAGGGCCTTGGAGGTGCGGTCAACACGAGCAGGACCTGATCAATCGACGCACGCTAGCTTCGTCCTCGCTGGAGAGAGATGCAGAAGAGGTGGCTCGCAGCGGTAGCGGGAACTTGGCACGGCGGCGGTGGCAGGGATTGCCGATGGAAGAGGCTTGAGGCGCAGGGGCTTGCGGCTCGGCGCTCCTTGTATCGCTCGAACCGGACGAGGCAGAGGCGGCTGGCTGCGGTATGCAGGGCACGGCGGCACAGGCACGAAGCAGGGGCGACCCGGGCGGTGCAGTGACGGGAACCTGCCGGATCCGACAAGGAGTCGAGCGAGGAGGTCGGGGAAGAAGCGATGCTTGACGCGGGGCTGCCGGACCTGGTGCAGCAGAGACTACAGGCAAGGCGGAGGAAGGAGGGGTGCGGAGCTCCAGCTGCACGTCCATGGCGATGCAGAGGACATCGGCGTCGACTTGGCTGCAGGGACATCGCGGGGACGGTGGCGGCTTGACGTGGTGTCGACGCACAACGTAGAAGGCAAGCCGGGGAGGTCGACCTGGTCCCGGGCGTCACGGCCAACGGGAGCGGGCGGTGAGCGGGCGCCTCATCCCCTGCTCATCAGGAAGCAGAGCAGCAGCGGCAAACACTGCGGGGAGGAGGCCGGGAACACCAGGGCGGCCACGGGAAGGTTGGCAGAGGCCGGGAGTCGGCGGTCCGGGGACTTGACGGCAGGAGAGGCGGTCATGGAGCTCCAAGCGTCGGATCCATTGTCGGTGTCAAAACCAGCAGATCTCCGGTAGGGGGTCCCGAACTGTGCGTCTAAGGCGGATGGTAATAGGAGGCAGGGGACACGATGTTTTACCCAGGTTCGGGCCCTCTTGATGGAGGTAAAACCCTACGTCCTGCTTGATTTATTCTTGATGATATGGGTATTACAAGAGTTGATCTACCACGAGATCGGAGAGGCCAAACCCTAAAAGCTAGCCTATGGTATGATTGTTTGTTGTCCTACAGACTAAAACCTCTGGTTTATATAGACACCGGAGGGAGCTAGGGTTACACAAGGTCGGTTACAAAGGAGGAGATATACATATCCGTATTGCCTAGCTTGCCTTCCACGCCAAGTAGAGTCCCATTCGGACAAGAGACGAAGTCTTCAATCTTGTATCTTCATAGTCCAACAGTCCGGCGAAAGGATAGAGTCCGGCTATCCGGAGACCCCCTAATCCCGGACTCCCTCGGTAGCCCTGAACCAGGCTTCAATGACGATGAGTCCGGCGCGCCGTGTTGTCTTCGGCATTGCAAGGTGGGTTCCTCCTCCGGATACACCACAGAAGAGTTTAAATAAAGGATAGTGTCCGACCCTGCAAAATAAGTTCCACATACCACCGTAGAGAGAATAATATTTCCACAAATCTAATCTGCTGACACGTTTAGGCAACATGACATCATGCCATGGCTCGACTATTATTCGAACCATTTTTCTCTACCTAGCCCCGCACATAATGCAAGGCAGTTTCTTGACACGTCTTCAAAGCAGAGATCGTGTTCCCCTTATTACGGGATCTCATCAATACGGGCGTGGGTAACCCAACCGTGTCTAGGACTCCTAGATTTTAGGCAAGTCCCAAACGGCCACGAGGAGGACGCTTGATATTCACCCTCTTTATAAAGGGACAAGGCTTTTACTTTTTTCCTCCCGTGCTCAATCGAATCCTTCCCCCGCCTCAAGTTCTAACACCCAAAGCCTAGGTCAGGTGCTTTGGATCTTCAATCATGTCTGGATCTAGCCTCTAGGGCCGGTGGATGCCCTCCTCCGTCACGGAAGAGGATATCAAGAAATTGAGGGAGGCAAGGTACCTGACCGCCGAAGTATCACATCGGCTGCCTGCCTGAGGGCAGGTCGTCCCTACTCCTGAACCCAACGAAGACGTCGTGTTCATCTCCCACTTCCTCCGAGGACTAGGCCTCACTCGGGATCCCTTCATAAGGGGTTTGATGTTCTATTACGGGCTTGATTTCCACGATCTAGCCCCGGATTCCTTTCTCCACATATCGGCTTTTATTGTCGTATGTGAGGCCTTCCTCCGCATTACCCCTCACTTCGGCCTGTGGTTCAAGACCTTTGATGTGAAGCCGAAGATTGTCGAAGGGCAGCATGCAGCGTGCGGAGGTGCATTAATAAGCAAGATTGCAGGAGCTCCGTGGCCAAAAGGGGCCCTTCCGGAGGTGTCCGGATTATGGCAACGGGAGTGGTTCTACATCACCGCTCCCAGAAGTACCAAGTGGGTAGCTTCCCCCGCCTTTCGCTCGGGCCCTCCACCACAACTGATGTCATCGATCAGCAGGGGCTGAGCTGGGGTCCAGCCAAGGATGTGCCCATATTGCAAGGGCGCATCCGAGATCTCTTCGAAGGAGATTTTAGTTTGGTTATGGTAGTGCAAGTCATGCTGGTTCGTCGAGTCCAGCCATGCAAACGCCGGCCCCTCCACTTGTGGGAACTCAACCCAGAAGGACCGCGCTATTCAGAATTTCCCTGGCCTGACACACGAGGAGATGTATAAATCATTCTTCGGACCTCAAATGGAGTGTCCGGATACTATCGAGGACGTGGGCCTAAGCAGCAACCGCACCGCCGACCAAGTAAGTAATCCTCTAGCCGAACACACCGTCTTTCACTTATCATGACATCATTCTGAGAAATCGCCCTTCGACCAGGATTGGCTAACAAAGGCGAAGATGATTCGGTGTTCGGCACCCCTTCCTGAGGGTTTGGACAATCCAGTACTGGAAAAGATGCTCGAGCTAGCGCCTTGCCTGGAGCCCTCAAAGGAAGATAAAGGGGGGAATAATGAGGGCGAAAGCGGCCCCCCATCGCTACCAATTCCAACCGAGGGAATGAGCGCCTCCGTGAAGGAGGATAACCAAGGGGAAGATTCCGACCTTCTCTCGCTCCGGGGAAGGAAGAGGACTGCCTCTGAGGATCCGGAAACCAAGGCTTCCAAACGGGAGAAGAAGTCTCCAACGGAGGGTCCTGCCTTGGGGGGTGCTCTTGCCACACAAAGTCCGCGCGGGGATCAGCCCTCTAACGAGTCGTAAGTGATCAAAAACTTAATAGTAAAGATATTCTACCTAATTTCCGAGGAAGATAACCAAAGCGTTTATCTTGCAATTCGGATCTTAGCCCTTCTCAACTGAGCTCGTCTTCAGGGGACCTTCTTCCGGAGATGATGGAGAGAGAAACGCCTCCCCCGGACACCCTTGCTCAAGAAGCGGGGGACCTTGAAGTGTCATCGCGGAGGGCCTCTCCGGATCCGGTGAGGCCAGAAGATAATCCTATAGTCGCCCAAAGACCCCAGCATCCGGCTCTTGGAGAGGGCGAACAAGAGATTCCGGCGCCGTCTGGTATGCGGTCAGACGCACTGAGGGATCTGTTGAAGCGAGCGACCATCTCAGAAGAACACCGTACGTTAATGAGTACGGTGATGGAAAGGATTTCGTCCACCAAAAGTGGGTTGCATGACGCCTTTATGTGTCTACTAACGGGCTTTGAGGTACGTAAAATGATATACCTTTGTAATAGTACCGCACATTTTTAGGTGTGCCCTATGTAGATAGTAGCCCCTGAGATTCTGGTTGTCACCGAGAACGGTGGCAAGCAGAGGCTCGTAGTCCCAGGTACTAACCATACCACTTTAATGTGCAGGTATTGGAAGCTCCGGTGGCTAGCCGGACTCATGAGTTTTGAAGGAAATATGCCCTAGAGGCAATAATAAAGTTATTATTTATTTCCTTATATCATGATAAATGTTTATTATTCATGCTAGAATTGTATTAACCGGAAACATAATACATGTGTGAATACATAGACAAACAGAGTGTCACTAGTATGCCTCTACTTGACTAGCTCGTTAATCAAAGATGGTTATGTTTCCTAACCATGGACAAAGAGTTGTTATTTGATTAACGGGATCACATCATTAGTTGAATGATCTGATTGACATGACCCATTTCATTAGCTTAGCACCCGATCGTTTAGTATGTTGCTATTGCTTTCTTCATGACTTATACATGTTCCTATGACTATGAGATTATGCAACTCCCGTTTACCGGAGGAACACTTTGGGTGCTACCAAACGTCACAACGTAACTGGCTGATTATAAAGGAGTACTACAGGTGTCTCCAAAGGTAGATGTTGGGTTGGCGTATTTCGAGAATAGGATTTGTCACTCCGATTGTCGGAGAGGTATCTCTGGGCCCTCTCGGTAATGCTCATCACATAAGCCTTGCAAGCACTGCAACTAATATGTTAGTTGTGAGATGATGTATTACGGAACGAGTAAAGAGACTTGCCGGTAACGAGATTGAACTAGGTATTGGATACCGACGATCGAATCTCGGGCAAGTAACATACCGATGACAAAGGGAACAACGTATGTTGTTATGCGGTCTGACCGATAAAGATCTTCGTAGAATATGTAGGAGCCAATATGGGCATCCAGGTCCCGCTATTGGTTATTGACCGAAGACGTGTCTCAGTCATGTCTACATTGTTCTCGAACCGTAGGGTCCGCACGCTTAAGGTTTCGATGACAGTTATATTATGAGTTTACGAGTTTTGATGTACCGAAGGAGTTCGGAGTCCTGGATGAGATTGGGGACATGACGAGGAGTCTCGAAATGGTCGAGATGTAAAGATCGATATATTGGACGACTATATTCGGACATCGGAAAGGTTCCGAGTGATTCGGGTATTTTCGGAGGTACCGGGGAGTTACGGGAATACGGGGAAGAGTATTGGGCCTTAATGGGCTTTAGTGGGAAGGAGCCAGGAGGTGGCGCGCGCCCCTCCCAAGCCCAGTCCGAATTGGACAAGGGATTTGGGGCGTGGCCCACCTCTCCCTTCCTTCTCCACTTCCCTCCTTTCCCCCCTTCTCCTAGTTGGACTAGGAAAGAAGGAGTCCTACTCCCGGTGGGAGTAGGACTCCCCTTGGCGCGCCCACTCCTAGGCCGGCCGCCCCTCCTCCCTTGCTCCTTTATATACGGGGGCAGGGGGCACCCCATAGACACACAAGTTGATCCACGTCATCGTTCATTAGCCGTGTGCGGTGCCCCCTGCCACCATATTCCACCTCGATCATATCGTTGTAGTGCTTAGGCGAAGCCCTGCGTCGGTAGAACATCAAGATCGTCACCACGCCGTCGTGCTGACGGAACTCCTCCCCGAAGCTTTGCTGGATCGGAGCCCGGGGATCGTCATCGAGCTGTACGTGTGCTAAGAACTCGGAGGTGCCGGAGTAACGGTGCTTGGATCGGTCAGATCGGGAAGAAGACGTACGACTACTTCCTCTACGTTGTGTCAACGCTACCGTTGCGATCTACAAGGGTACGTAGATCAGACTCTCCCCCTCGTTGCTATGCATCACCATGATCTTGCGTGTGCGTAGGAAAATTTTGAAATTACTGCGTTCCCCAACAAGTTTGCCGAACTAAAGCGGCAACTGGATGCGGCGGATGCCGACATCGAGCTTGTTAACAAGCGGCTTGACGAGGCACAGGGTAAGTAATGTTTTCTGGTGAATGTCACATAGTAAGAGCAGCATGATGCCAGTATCTTTGAAATGTTTTGACTGCAGATGGAGCTGCCACCGTGGAGACCCTTCGGGCGGAACTTGCCCGAGCCAAAGAACAAGCAAGGAGTAGTAATGCGGCTGCTTTGAAGGCAACCGAAGAGTTAAGAGCCAAGAAGGCCGCGCATTGGGAGAGCAAAGAGAAGATGGCCAAGATGGCTGTAAAGTTAAAAGACACTACCAACCGTTGCCAGTTCTTGAAGAATAAAACCGAGCGAAGGCGACGGACCTTGAAAAGTCCACGATGGCGACCAAAGACACCCGCTCTGCCATGAGAGCGAAGAAGGAGGAGCTACGTGAATCCCGTGATATTGTGGCTGGGAAGCCCTTTTTGCTGCGGAGGAAGTTTGGAGATCCGCGGTATGCCCCTCTGGATCGGCTGTGGTGTTCGGCAGACGCATATCAGGATTTGACGGCGAGTGCTGTCGATGCGGCCGAATACTTCCGAGGTCAAACAGATCATGAAGTGGACAAGCTATTCTGGTCGCAATTTAACGTTCCAGAGCATCCGCTTCCACTAACTAATCAACTTGCCGAATGGGTCGAACTCAATAGATTGTCCGGCGTCGCCATAAGGTCCGTCGTAGATCATTTGTGGCTGGAGAAGCCGAAGCCGAACAGCTATTTCAGCTTAGTGTAGTAGTTCCTTGGTGTGGTGTCGTGCATCAATGCGATGAAGAGGTCGGCGTGCATAGAAGGCTCGAGAATGGCCCTTGCCCGTGTCAAAGCATACTGGGCGGAGATGGATGCTACCACTGTTGCGGCGCAGGGTTCGGCCATAGGCCGAGTTGCTGTTGAGCACTATTTTGAAGAAGTGCTTGAGGGTGCTCGTTTGATAGAGGCCCAGTGCTCGAAGAATATTATGTTTGAGCAACATGTATTCCCATTGTAAAAACAATGTTTTATTAAATTTATCAAGGCTGTGGTTATACTTTTGCCCGAAAGTATTGTGATGCCTCCTGTGCGGCCGTTTATGTAGACATGTATATAACCTAAAAGATTGCAGTCGTCGGCTTCAGCCCCCACGCATATAATGCAGGGGTGTTCGCAGAACACGCGTATTCACACTTAATCCAACGTCTTGGTCCTAATAAGGAGGTGATAGCGCAGCGAACTAGGCAACCGGACTATAATGCTTTAACACTTTCACTTAGCCATAGGAGTTTGACAGTGGGGCTACTATATAGCCCCTGGTGGCTCTGCACTCACCCGAATTCGGGGTGCGTACATGCCTGGCCGGGAAACGGCCCTTCGTTAAGGCAAAGGAATTCTAAGATTCCGATAGTTCATCGAGTGGTTGACCAGTCTCGCGCTATATCATGACAGTCAGTTTTCGGCTTTCTCTACTGAGGTGCTCGTCCGGATGAACCAGGGCACAATCGCAGTAGTTCTCCTGGTGTTGCCTTAGCCGATAGAGCAGAACATAAGGCAGCAAAACACAGGAGCCGGGCAAACCCAACATTTGACCAAAGACATGATTCGGAGCTGATGCATATAAGGCCAAACTCGCGATGCCGAACACTTCCTAAGGTATTCGGTCTTTATGGTGTAAATCGGGCCTAAACAGTGCCCTTTGTAAGAAGCCCCTGCTGTCCAAGTACGTGCATTGTTCTGACGTTGCCACATGCCAAGACGTCAGCATCCTTCTCAATTGCACTGAGAATCCGAGGGATGTGTATCAACAAGCGACAATAAAAAAGGTTAACGCAGGGTCTTAATCTAAAAAGAATCCTTGGAAGGGGTCCCTGCTGCACGTCTGCGCCTGTGTCTAGGTGTGACGTATGCTGGACGGGTGTAGCACGATGGTCATTTATAAAAGAGAGGAACTTAGGTGAAAAGTTGTCGTGCAAAAAGGTAGGTTTTAAAGAAACCATGTATAGTTCAAGATGAGTAAAAATTGCCACTTGTCTACGCGCGTTGAGCCCCTTGTATTTGTAATAGGGGTGTGGTCATCAAACCTGTATGAATTACATATAGTTGCGCCAGACTCGTCTAACCGTGTCCGTGGTCTTGACGACCTATCGAATGTTTTAGTAGGTGAGGCCGCTTTAGTGTGCGGCTGCCAAGGCAGCCGCACTCTCTTCGGCGCGCAGGGATCGCTCAATATTTCCTTTTACTGTAATGATGTCACGTGGACCGGGCATCTTAAGCGTGAGGGAAGCATAATGCGGTATTGCGTTAAAGCGGGCGAAAGCTTCGCGTCCGAGTGGTGCTTGATAGACACTTTGGAACGGAGCAATGTGGAAGGTTAAATTTTCGCTACGGAAGTTATCGGGGAAGCCGAATATAACCTCTAGTAGCAGGGAGCCCGTGCAATGAGCCCCTGGGCCTGGCGTTACTCCTCTAAAGGTAGTATTGCTGTGGCAATTTTTGGGTCTATCCCCATTCTGCGGATTGTGTCCTGATATATCAGGTTTAAGCTGTTGCCGCCATCCATCAGGACTCATGTGAAGTGGTATCCGTCAATTATTGGATCTAATACCAAGGCAGCCCATCCTGCGCTTCGGATACTTGCTAAGTAATCCTGATGGTCGAAGGTGATTGGTTGAGACGGCCAGTGGCAGAACTCCGCAGTGATAGGCCCTTGGGCATGTTTATCTGGGAGTGCCGCTTTGCTTCTCCCCTTTATCACATGTAACACGTTTACTGTTTTGACTTCTGGTGGAAATTTCTTCTGTTCCCCGGTGTTTTGTGTGCGAGGCTCATCCTCGTCTTCGCTTGGTGTATCCTGCCCCTTATGTTCGGCGTTGAGTTTGCCGGACTGCTTGAAGACCTAACATTCTCTATGGGTATGATTTGTAGGTTTATCGGGGGTGCTATGGATCTGACATATTTGGTCCAGAATTTTGTTTAAGTTGGACAGTTCATCTCTGGCGCCTTTAGAGGGCGGCTTTTGCTGACCTGGCCGAGAGCTTCTGAATCCGGCGTTTACCGTCGTGCTCTTCGGGTTGTCTTCTTTATTCCGGCGCTTATTATTTTTGTTGCGTCGTGGTTTCCCGTTTCCGTCTCTAACTTCGGATGTACTTGGGTCGCTGGTGCTGCATCGGGCTAGCCTGCTATCCTCGCCCGCGCAAAAGCGGGTCATGAGGCTTGTTAATGCTACCATTGTTCTCGGCTTTTCTTGGCCAAGGTGTCTGGCAAGCCATTCGTCTCGGACGCTGTGCTTAAAGGCTGCCAAGGCTTCGGTGTCCGGAGAGTCGACTATTTGGTAAGAAACATGTTCCAAAGCTTTCGGGCTGACTCTCCGGGCTGTTGAGTTATATGACTCAAATCGTCCGCATCCGGAGGTCGGACATAAGTCCCTTGAAAATTCGTCCGAAAAGTGTCTTCGAGCTCTTCCCAGCTTCCAATGGAGCTTTCGGGGAGGATTTTAAGCCAGTGCCGAGCTGGCCCTTTGAGCTTGAGGGGTAAGTACTTGATGACATGGAGATCATCTCCTTGAGCCATATGGATATGGAGGATATAGTCCTCAATCCAGACCCCAGGGTCTATTGTTCCATCGTATGCCTCTATGTTTACAGGTTTGAATCCCTCTGGAAATTCATGGTCCAACACCTCGTCGGTGAAGCATAGGGGGTGTGCGGCACCCCTGTATCTAGGTGTACCGAGTTGTTCGGATGTTTGTTGTGTTGCATCGTATGCTGGAGCACGCGTGCGTGGTCCATAAATGGATCTGGTTGCGCCGTCCTTTTGATGCGAGCCCTCGCGTGGATCGCATATTGGCTTGTGTGCAGTGTTGTTTGCCGCTCTATGTTGGTCGTGAGGTCATCTATCCGGCCGGATGGCCGTTTTAATTTTTGGTTGCGGGGGATCTAAGGCCTCCTCATCGAATTCAGGTAGCAACTTCCGCTTCGGGTAGCTCTTGGTGTGGCGATTACCGCCGTACTTCGCTGATGTGTTGAGTACTTTACTCCATCTGATTCTGAGTGTGTCTTGCGCAGCCTTGAGCCTTTGGTTCTGCTTTTTTAGACTCCTCACAGTGGCAACAAGCCTTTGATGGTCATTCTGTTGCTCCGGGTGTCTGTCCGGTGTGATGTCGTCCGGATTATTATATTTGACGGAGACGGGTTGTTCCGTTTGATTCTCCGTGTTGCCGTGGTCCGACGATTGTCCACCCTGCTCTAACACTGTGTCTATATGATCATTGTTTCTGCCGAGGCGGGATTTGGGGTGGGGCTTACGCCGCCGCTTTGACTTCTACTCGAGGGGACAACCCTTTGTTGCGTCCTTCCGTTCCTCATTGTCGTTTTCTTTTGTTGTGTCCACCATGTATATGTCATGTGATGAAGTGGGCGTCTGGTGCCCTATGGGCCGTGGTTCCTGTTCGTCTCCTGCATCGTCGTCCATACCGTCGATGTCTTTGGAGTCGAAGTTGAGCATGTCAGTTAAATCGTCGATAGTGGCTACTAAGTGGGTGGTGGGTGGGCAGCAATTTTGTTCGTCATCCGCATCCCAATCCTGCCGGTCATAGTTCGGCCAGGACTCTCCTGACAAGGAGAGAGACCTTAATGAGTTCAGTATGTTGCCGAAGGGCGAGTGCTGAAAGATATCCGCGGAGGTAAACTTCATGATCGGTGCCCAGTCGGATTCGATAGGCACGGGCGCAGGCGGTTCGGAGTCTGTGGCCGGGGAAGAATCCGGTAGTTTGGCATCACGGCTCTCGTGAAGGGTAAGGTCGATACTTGGCTCGATCGCCACTGAGGATACGGCCTCCATGGCGGGGTCTATCCACCCGTCCATGGATGGCGCGACTGGCTCCGAATTGAGGGTCGGAGCGGTTGCCGGTGCGATCTCCTGAACACTGTCCGATGGCAGAGCTAAATCGTACCCATCGTGACCGCGTGGCACACAAGGCTGGGGCTCGAATCCGTCAAAGATCAAGTCTCCGCGGACATCGGCCGTGTAATTTAAGCTTCCAAACCTGACCTGGTGGCCAGGGGCGTAACTTTCGATCTGCTCCATATGGCCAAGCGAGTTGGCCCGCAGTGCTAAGCCGCCGAACACAAAGATCTGTCCGGGGAGAAAAGTCTCACCCTGGAGTTCATCGCTATCGATGATAGTAGGAGCCATCAAGCCTAACGACGACGACACAGAGGAACTCTCAATGAAAGCACCAATGTCGGTGTCAAAACCGGCGGATCTCGGGTAGGGGGTCCCGAACTGTGTGTCTAAGGCGGATGGTAACAGGAGGCAGGGGACACGATGTTTTACCCAGGTTCGGGCCCTCTTGATGGAGGTAAAACCCTACGTCCTGCTTGATTTATTCTTGATGATATGGGTATTAGAAGAGTTGATCTACCACGAGATCGGAGAGGCTAAACCCTAAAAGCTAGCCTATGGTATGATTGTCGGTTGTCCTACGGACTAAAACCCTTCGGTTTATATAGACACCGAAGGGAGCTAGGGTTACACAAGGTCGGTTACAAAGGAGGAGATATACATATCCGTATTGCCTAGCTTGCCTTCCACACCAAGTAGAGTCCCATCCGGACACGAGACGAAGTCTTCAATCTTGTATCTTCATAGTCCAACAGCCCGGCCAAAGGATAGAGTCCGGCTGTCCGGAGACCCCCTAATCCCGGACTCCCTCATCCATGGTTCCCTGTGAGAGAAGAATAGATAAAGGAAGGGGGAGATCGTGATAAAAAGAGGTTGAGAAGCAGGAGGGAAAAAGGAGCGGGGCTGTCGAGGCACTCATCTCCGGCGAGGTTTCGGTCGCCGGTGTCGGCTGGACGATGAGGCAGGGTCGAGGGCGATGGGGAGTTGCGGGAGGAGCTCGGGCAGAGGTGCTCGGGATGGAGGGGATTGAGAGGGGTTGGTGATTGGTGGGTTTGGATCGGGAGGGATCCCGAGAGAGTGGCGGCGGCGCTAGGGTGGGATCCCTAGAAATTACTGGTTTGACTAGATATATAATAGCGATTAGGGTAGGGTTATCTCGTCCCTATGATTATAATCGGATGGCCAAGAAAAATATATGTTAGGAAGTCCAATTAACAAAACCGAGATGTTTTTTAGATGTTTGGGGATGATCCGGACACAACGGTGACGACTACCCGGGTCGGGTCCGGGAAAGCTTTTCGGCATGCGCGAGGAGGGCCGCGGGCTGACGAGAGAGGTTAGGTTGGGCCTGGCGGTAGGTAGTGGACTATGCGGAAGGCCTCAGGCTGAGAAAAGTGAAGAGAGAAAGGCCCGGCGACTGTTTCCGGAGACCGAAAACGTCCGACGTTTGACCGACTATATTGTCTCTATAGTTAATCATTGTGGTGTCAAACGAACTCCGAATGCGATGAAACTTGTCAGGCGGCCTACATACAACATAACAATACCGCTAGCCAACTTTCAACCCATTCCGAGAAAAATTTCCAGCCACTTATAAAATACTATTTCGGACATGCCGCGGGCGCGTGCAATTGTGTCTGGGCTTAGAACGGACAACGGAAGGAACTGGGAGACCCGTACTAATGCAAGTTTTGAAAACATGATGATGCATTGCACATGATGACATGGCAAGATGCAACATGCAAGCAAATGACATGGCAACAACATCGAAAAACTGGAACACACTTGGCGCAACGGTCTCGGGGCGTTACAACACTCCACCACCACGAGAGGATCTCGTCCTGAGATCTAGAATGGCACCGGAGGAAACGGAAGAGGAAGAGAAGAGGTAAAAATAAGTTGCTTCTTCGACGGACTAGTGAAACCATGAACCTTGAGAGATTGGACAACTTGAAATAAAGAATACAACGGAGATGAACGAGATTGAAAAGCTCTGATAGAAAAGAGGAACAAGGAACATTATGAGAACCTTGTGGGTTGAAAGACATGAAACAAGGGCTTAACGAACCAAAAGAATATGAAACCACACCGGTATAATGAGATAGCCAAGGAACAAGAATGACATAATTTGACAGCACTCCGATTGAACATGGAATGAATAGAACAGTAACTTGACAAGATGGAAAGAACTTGAGCAGAGGACACAACACTCCGGTTAAATGGATAAGCACAAAAAGAACACGATCATCACAACTTGAGATGAAGAGAGAAGTGAGAAACATTACCATGCCTCGGGAAGAAATGAATTAGTGGAATGGAATGAACGGAGGGAAACAAGATCTTGAGAGAGCACGCTTACAACAAATGCTAGAACGGAGTTGTTGGAAAACCAACAACGAAAAGAATAATCTTGATATGGTCTTATGGAATACATCTTCAATTATGAGGTGACAACCTGCCACTCACGGGAAAGAATTGGATTGATATGAACAAGGAGACGAGAAACTTATTTCACAGGGAGGATAAATGAAGAAATTTGGTCATTTATAAGCACCATAATTAGCAACAATCCTTAGGGAAGGCTTTAGGTGAAATATAACCCAATATAACTCCAATGACGAGATTGATGGATTTAAAATATCTCATTCTTGATAACTTGTGAATCATGAAACCCGAAGGGAAATTATCCACAATGACATAACACCACCTCAAAAGATGAGATATGAAAGAATTGCACTTCGAATTGCAAGGTGAAGAAAACTTGTTCTCCTCTGAAAAGAATCTTGATGAGCACTTCGAGAAAGAATTAAATCCTTGATGAATCATCATGCAAACCTCCATGAAGAACTCCGTTAATAAAAGAATGATCAAAAAAAAGTGAAGGATGGAAAGAATAAGATTCAAGCCTCGCAATGATTGGACGAAACTTTGTGATGAGATGAAGTGGAAACTTGGAACTCCAGAAGAAAGATAAAGCATCTCGAACCGAGAATGTGATATGATGAACCAATTCGGAACGAAGAAACTAGATCACTTGGATGAAACAATAATAGGAATTACGTTATGCGTATCCTTCACCAATTAAATAGATGACAAACAATGGATATGGCACACTACTTATTCTTGTAGAAAGGATTAAGAGAGATATAGCGCAAACTTGAGAAGGTCTTCAACGAATCACCGGTCGGGTTGAAAACAACGAATAAATTGATATGATAAACAAAGGAAGAAAAAATGTTGGAAGAACCACCGTAAGAATTAAGAAACGATCAAGGAAAAGATAGCGAAACACCGGGAAGAATTGGGAAACGAATGAAGATACTTGAGGGAATTTAGATGCAAGAGAACGAACAGATCATGAACTAATTAGAGGATATTTGATCGATGCACCAGTAATATTTGGAGAAACGAGAGCTGGAAGCTGGAATGAATAATCCCGAAATGATGGCCTCCGGAATCAGACTGAAAAGACTCCTGAACTGCTCCGGATGGGTGAAAAGAATTCTCACAATCAAAAACAATTATGAGAGGATGGCATAACGCTAGAACCATGAATCTTGAAGAGAAAGGAGCAAGATTTAGAGGGAAACTCTTCTTCGGTCTTCAAAATTCGAGAATGATGACGAGAAACACCACCATGGATTGCTGAGGCACTCCGAAATGACAATTAGAAAGGTTGAACCCATGATGAAAAGGATTTGAGAGATCTTGGAGAAAGACATTTGACTGATGATAATTCATTCTTATGTCAAATTTGGAAAAAAAATTGAGAGTAGCTCTGAGAGAAAATAGAAGAGTCAGGTAAGATCCTGGGAAAAGACCTGTGGGTTAGGGCCCACTCAAAATAAACATCGTTGAACGATTACTTGAAAGATATTGCACCGGTTGAGTTAAATAGCTTGGATGAGATAACAATCTTGAAAGAGCTTGAACGAATGTAGAGTGGAAACGCGAATCTTCGAGATATCTTGAGCACTCCCGAATGATTGAATAGCGAGAGGTGGGTGATTAAGAGGTGCACCGGCATGATAAAACTTTTGAAACAAGGAAAGGATATGATCAACACCAAAATCTTGAATTGAATCCACCGAAGAAGAAAAGAGAATGAAGAATAATGAACTTGAAGCTTCTGAGCATCTCCACGAGAAATCATCGGGTAAGAACATTGACGGAAAAGAATGGAGAGACTTCCCATCAATAACATGATAGTTGATTAAGAAATCTTAATCCTTGAAGGAAAAAGGGTGGGAGGGCGGGAAAACAAAGACAACTTGGGGGCGGATGAAACGAACACCGTTGAGAGAAAACTTAGAATTGAACTTGCGGATGTTGAAATGATCGGATCCACTTGAAGGGAAACACGCCGGTTGAAAAAGGATTGACATGACAATCTCGATGATCAAGAAGGATTAGTACTCTCAAAGAAATATGAGAACATCGCTTAGAAAGGGTATGGAATCGACACTTGACTTCGAAGCAACTCGAATACCACAACTGAAAACAAAACAAAGATTGGCTTGCAGAATAAGCCGGAACAAACCTATGCTAGAGATTTCATCCGAAGTTTTTGTGGTGGGGCCCACATGGGCTCGATCGTATAGCACCATCATGTACAAGGCACTGCACATGACATACAAAGTGTCCCTGAGTCAGCATAGCCAAGGACTCTTTAAGATACAACGAGACCACTGTAAAACCAACCGTGGATAGGCGGACCACTAGACGTTGAACCCCAATCTCATATCATGCATTTGTCAGAAAAATGGTATAATTTAATGAATTTGCCCTCCTCGTAAAGGATTAGCAATGCTTGCCCCCCTAGCTCATTTATTTTTCATGGCTCCGCCACTGCGCACAACAGTGCACGTTCTCGCCCCCTCTCTTTAAATATCGATCTCGCACTTGTGCACTCCTTCATAGTCTCCCTCCACTTGGACCCTCGCACCATCTTCTAGCCCCCACTGGATTTTGCCACATGTACAATCTAGCAGACTCCAAGGTTGAACTTAAGCATAATCCACAAACCTCAAAACACAAGTGCTTCTCCTTTGTTCTAGAATCTTCTGTATCATAACTGCCCAAACTTTTTTTCTAGTTGAATTGCCATTATTTGTTTTTACTTTATGCTTTACAATGCACATTTCCATGAATCATAAAATAGATTAAGGGCTTCTTTGATTCAAAGGACTCTCAAAGGAATTTTAGAGGATTCTAATCCTTAGGAATTTTTCCTATCTTGGTTGTTTGATTCGAAGGATTGTAAACCATAGGAATTTTCCCATAGGATTCATTTGCACTAGATTTCATAGGAAACATCCCATCCACTCAAACCTCTTTGAAAGAATCCTGCATTTTTTCTATGCATAATCAAACACTCGTACAATCCTGTAGGATTCAAGACGACATTCCACTCTAATCCCATGTTTTTCCTATTCCCGCATTGTAGAAATCCTATGAATCAAAGCGGCCCTAGCTTTCTTATAAAAACCAATTGATTTTGAATGAGACGAACTATAAGAATTAAACGAACATCGACATCAGGCATATATGACTCAAAGCTTACATGCTATAGTGTGGTATTTATTCATAATTTGGTTGCCAAATCTGATGCGTGCAATGCACATGTACCTTACTAGTACTTCGAGTATGTGCAAAACATGTAAATTAGAATTACAATGGCACACTACACATTGTCTCTCTTACAGTTCATGAAGACACGTGGCACATGTGGAGGCGTTGTCGCGACCTCCTTGTGTGGATTGATCACAGTAACGTGCTGCTGGATCACAGTGACGTCCATGCTGTCGGATTTCGGGTTCCGGCAGACCCTTGAGGTTCGAACACTGGGGTGCGCGCAGAGATCTCTCCCCTACCAATCTGCGTCCAATCTCCTCGCGTGATCTAAGCTGGAAACAATGAACAACACAAGGGACACGAGGTTTATACTGGTTCGGGCCACCGTTTTGGTGTAATACCCTACTCCAGTGTGTGGTGTGGTGGATTGCCTCAGGGGCTGATGATGAACAGTACAAGGGAAGAACAGCCTCGCGAGAGGTGTTCTTGAGCTGGTGTGATGAACTGCTTTGGTGAGTTTAGTCACCTCTCTCTCTGTTGGGGTTCTACCAGATCTCTAGATGTCTAGGTGTGTCGATCTCTCGATCTCTCTCAATGTTTGTGGTGGCTAGCTCTATTTATAGAGGCCCTGGGCCTCTCCCCAAATAATGAGCGGGAAGGGCACCAACAATTGGCCATTTTGAAGGGGAACATCTAGTACAAGTTATCCTGACCAAAGGTGGTCTTCGGCTGCCAAAAGCACTAGTGATGACGCCATCTTGGGCTCCACGGTAACCTCCGCCCTGCCGCTCTGTTGGTCTTGGTCTCATTGCACCAGAATGGTAACCTTTGCCCAATGCCTTGGCCTGTGCTTGCCCCCTTTGCACCAAAGAGGAAACAAGGACACTGCGCAGGCCGGCGCCCGCCTGGTCTCGATCGTCATGGCTTGCGTCACGGGCTCCTTGCGAGGTACCCTTGCCTTGATCTCTCCACCTCCTTGCGAGCCTGCCTGATGAGGTTGCCTCTGAGGAAGCTTTTTGTCGTCCACCCCACGAGGCTTGGCCCCTCGCGAGGGTCTTGAGCTTGAGCTGATGAAGATGGGCCACGCTGGGCCCCCACTTGAGCCACGGCGCAGGCTGCAGGCAGGCAAGTCTGGGGGACCCCGTTCACAGAACACCGACAGTAGCCCCTAGGCCCAAGGCAAGCCCGGGCTTGGCCTAGCAGGGAAGCGAAGGGGCAAGCGCGAAGCACCGCGGGTCCTAATAGCCTACGGCCTTGGGCGCCGCGTGCCGATTGATTGGACGTGAGCGTCTGCGCTTCCCACGATGCTTCGGCAACTGTCCATCTGACAAAAGAGGTGGCCGGGCCAGACTTACCTGCTTTGTTCTTGTTCACCTTGCCCCAGATCCCCTTTGTCGCTCTCCTCCTTCTTGCTCCCAAAATCCTCCAGATCTGTCTCAATCCTCCTCATCCGGCACACCATGGCACCTCGCAAGTCCCCGACCGAGGCCTGGTACTCGCCGGCTCTGGATTCCCCGAACCTGCTGGAGAAGAACATCGCCCTCACGCGCCAGATGACGGAGGCGCAGGGCAGCAATGGGGCGACTGTGCTCAAGGCCGGCTCCGACCAGCCTGAATGCAAGGGGAGCACCTTCTATCCGCTCTTTGTGAGTGCCATCATCGCCGGTCTGGTGCCTCCTTTCTCTGAGTTCTTTTTTGTTGTTCTCCGCCAGTACAACTTGCAGGCTCTGCATCTCCACCCCAACTCTGTTCTTCTCCTGGCGATTTTTGCTTACTACTGTGAGGCTCACGTCGGGGTAAAGCCCTCGGTGGCCTTGTTGCGTCACTATTTTTTCCTCCGGGTTTCTGGTTGCCATATCTCCGCATGTGCGAGCTTCATCGCATACTATAATTCCAATGCTATCTCGAAGCCTGGGAAGAGAATCGAAGGCTTCCGGAGCAAGTGGCTAATGGTGGACGTCGGGCGCCTCCACCCCCATCTGGTGTTGCCTACGTGGCAGCCCAAGGCTGTCGATGCGTCGTCCCGCGCAGAGCTCGTCGACCCCCGTGCGACGGCGGTGCTGAAGAGGATGAATGCAGACCTGAGGCCAAGCAACTTGGGGGCGGCGAAGCTGACCGGGGCCATGCTCCTGAGGGAGTTCTTGGAGCACCGGGTGGCCTTTGCGAAGATGGAGAAGAAGAATCGTGTCGCGCTGATGACGCTTTACGAGAGCGGCTTGGAGGAGCCGTTGGCCGGTGCGGAGGACGGCCCCGCCAAGCTGCTTCCCTTCCTGGTTCATGCGCTTGAAGATGTCGTAGACGGCCTTGGCCCCACGGCCGAGGCCGAGGCGCATGCCCTGTCTTCTGCGGCGCTGACGCATGTCCTCAGCCACGTCTACCTGCGCGGCCCCAACGTCGACTTCGACAGCCTGCTGGAACCCGTGAGCGGTGACCTTGCCGCCGCTGCCGCTGAGGCCGTGAAAGGCCGAGCCGAAGCTTTGCTGGGGAGGTTCCGCGCCTTCAGCATCTTGCCCGGGCGCGGTGCCGCCAGCTCTGCGGCCCCAGGAGGCGGAGTCGCCCAGGGTGACTCCACCACAGGGGGCGGCGCCACTGGAGAGTGATCCCTTCGCGGCTTCTGTCATGTTTTTATTCCTGCAACATGCACCATGCCTTGCGGAGGCATTTAAACTTGTGTTTGGCATCATGAAACAATCTATGGCTTGTAATACTTGCTTTGAATTTCCTGGAATTTGCATTTTTCTCTCCTACTTGCTCACGCTCTACGTCGGCAGGGCCTGGCCCCGCGCATACCTCACCCGGCGTTAGCCCCGACCGGAAACCAGGACGGGAAGGGGTGAGGGGCTACGTGGCAAGTTAGGCTCCTGAGTTGCGATGCTCAGGAGTCCCCCTTGACGTGCAAGCAACAAGTAGGAAAGGGGGAACAAGGAGTGGATTAGTCGTTCTGCGTCGGCAGGGCCCAGCCCCGCGCATACCTCACCCAGCGTTAGCCCCGACCGGAAGCCAGGACGGGACTAAGGAGTGAGGGGCTACGGGGCAAGTTAGGCTCCTGACTCGCGATGCTCAGGAGTCCCCCTTGACGTTCAAACGGGTTTCCATACCTTGGCTCCGCTTAGGGAGGGGCGCGTGACGACCAGGTCCGAGGGACCTAGCTGGGTGGCGTGCGCTCGGGCAAGGCCCGGGCGTAGCCCCCGTGTCCAGCCCCCTCGCGCGGCGCTCCCGAGGGGAGGCGTTGCGATGGTGCCGGAAATTGAGCTCTGGGCTCCCTAAGGTTGGTACGGCCGTAGGCCGCCCTTAGTTGTTTATCACCAGCGCGGAGCATAGCGCTTCCGTATGTGTATGGGCATAACCGCTCCTCGACAGTGTCATCAGCCAGCGGGGAGCATGGTGCTTCCACTGGTACGTGGGAGGGGGCTCCCCTTCGGGAGGAGCCCCCGGGGCGTGTACAGCCCCGCCCTGACATGTGGCCGGCACGGTAGGGCTAGGAGAGGTGTATTTGGGCACTCGTGAGCCAGCGCGGGACTCACGAGGCCCTACCTCGAGGCGGGTTGTGCCTAGCTCTGGGCCTTTATCAATGGTGTGTTCCTACAGGGTGGTTAGAATGCAAATGCTCTACGTCCTTAGGTCCCAGCCCTCGAGCGAGCTCAGCTGCCGCTGGTATGACAGGTCGCGATGTCGTGGGTCAAGGCCAGGGGGTGAGGGCTGGAGAGCCAGTAGGAGCCCATGAGTCGCGATGCTTAGGTACCCCCCTTTTAACGTGCAAGTGCTTTGCATGAAAGCGTGGAAGTCCGTGATAAGCAGCAGGTGACAATTAAGCGCGAAAGAGCAAATTCATTTTAAGTAGACGCGGGAAAAGCAAACGCCGCTGGGCCAGGCCCGAGCAGCTCGGGGATGATGCAGCCTGAGGGGCGCCCCCAACAAGGTAAGTAAAGAGCATAAGCAAAACGGATACATGCTGCAGGGATGGACCCACGCGACCCGGGAATGACGCGGCCATGTGGGCGCTCCCAGCTAAAAACGGAACTTAGAAAGATGTCACCTGGTGCCGTTGAAGATGAAGTGATGTTGAAGAAGCGGGCAATGCGCGATGAAGACATCGACCCTCACGAGCCCCCAGGCCCAGGAGCCTCAGGAGGCTCCGGGGGCACAGGTGGGTCTCCGAGGGCCATCTCCATCTCCGCCAGGACCGCGCAATGCCTGACCTCTTGGGCCTCCAGAATGCTCCTCAGCAGGCGCTGATGAGCGGCGACCGCGTTCGGCAGGCCTAAAGGCATGCGAACGTACCTGTGAGGTGGACCCTCGCAACGCCCCACGCGCGAAGGCCAGAGGCACTCCTAAGACGCGGCTCGGTTGAGCCTTGGCACGTCAATGCAGATGCGCAGCCCACCATCCTCGCCTGGATGTGGGGCCACGATGGGCAAGCGGCGGCTGCCACGCATGACTCTCGACTCCTGTAGCTCCTGGGTGTTTCTTGTGATGAACTCCTGAGGGTTTGGTCTTCCTTGCCTTGTACCTTCCTGAGGGAAACGTGCCTGGAAGCACCCCTCTAAGTGGTGCCCGAGCGCCTCCCTCGCGACCTTGGCAAAGTCGGTGGCTCTCCAAGAAAGAGCCCCCGAGCCCTGTCTGAGGAGGGCGTCAGGCGCGCCTTCCTATGCGAGAGAGGGTGGCGCTCCCTGATTGGGCGCATATCCTGACGCAACACCTCCAGAGGCGCCTGCCTCCTTATGGCTTGGGCCAGGCAAAACCTTCTTCTTCTTAAGGGTCGCCTCGGGAAGTCTTCCGTTCCTGTGGTCCGGGTCTTCGATTGCTGCAGCTTTGAACGCGTGCTCAAGTGAACACACCGCATCCCTTTCTTCACAGGGTACGATGATGACTCCACCGCTTCCTGGCATCTTGAGGACATTGTATCCATGGTGAGTCACTGCCATGAACTTGGCCAGAGCTGGGTACCCGAGGATGGCATTGTATGGCAGACGGATGTGGGCGACGTCGAAGTCGATGAGCTCGGTGCGGTAGTTGTTGCGCTGCCCGAAGGTGACTGGAAGGCGAACCTGCCCTATTGGAACAATGGAACCATCAGTGACTCCTGACAAGGGCTTGGTCGGCTGAAGCTGATCGTACGACACTTGGAGATTGTCGAACGTATTGATGGACAGGACGTTGAGTCCTGCTTCACCGTCAATGAGGGTCCTGGTGACCTGCACGTTGCTGATGACTGGGGAGCAAAGCATTGTGAGGACTCCGGCCGTTGCCGCGCATTTGAGCTGATCGCTGAGCTGAACATGATAGCGCACGCAGACCACCTGAGAGGGCGCGTGGCCTCAAGCTTGGGGAGGACTGCATTCACCTCACGAGCAAACTGCTTGAAGATGCGCTGTGAGGCTAGGGCCTACGCTCCACCCAAGATGCAAGCGATTGCGCGCAGCTCCTGGAAGCCCCCAGCCCCCTCGTCTTGATGTTGGCCTTCGTTCCTCCTTGGCGGTGGCAGCAGAGGAGGAAGGCCTGCATTGTCGTGCGGGCGATCCTCACGAGGCTGATCTCTCCAGCCTCCCTCGCGAGGCAGGTCCTGCCAGCGATCCTCGCGAGGTCGGTCACGCCACCCTTAGCGAGGGCCACGGTCTTCCCATCGTCCGCCACCTCTTCCTCCTCCTCGGCCATAGCCCCTATCGTTGCGCTCGGGGCGTCGGCCGACACGTCCATCTCTCATGGCCCTGAGCTCTTGACATTCATTGGTGTTGTGGGTGTGGAGGTCGTGGTACACGCAGTACCGGCTGCCTTTGGATGACTCAGGCTGATCCCTGTCTCACTTGGTGTCCGGTTCCGCTGCAAGCACGGCAGCCCCCTTGCGCTTCACGTCCTTGGCCTTGGGCTTCTTCTCTTCTGGGTCGGCAACTGGGAGTTCGAGGAGGGAAAGGCGCCCTTCCTCAGCCCTGGCGCACTTGGTCGCCAAGTTGAACAGCTCCAGGGATGTGCACAGGTCTTCATGGATTGCTAGCTCCTCCTTCATCTTGATGTCGCGTACGCCATCAGAGAAGGCCGAGATGATGGCTTCTTCAGTCACCTTGGGGATCTTGAGGCGAGCGTTGTTGAAGCGCTGGATGTATTTCTGCAGGGTTTCCCCTTGCTGCTGCTTGATGCGGCGCAGATCGCTCACGGCCAGGGGCCGGTCGCGAGTGCCCTGGAAGTTGGTGATGAAGCGAGTGCGCATCTCGTCCCAAGAGGAGATTATGCCAGGAGCCAGGTTCAGGAGCCAGGTGTGGGCCCCGTCCTTGAGCGCCATGGGAAACCAGTTCGCCATGACCCTTTCGTCTCCGTTGGCGGCTTTGATGCATAGCTCATAGAGCTGTAGGAACTCCACGGGGTCCGTCGTGCCATCGTAGCGAGGGGGCAGGTCAGGCTTGAACTTGCCTGGCCATGCGACGCCGCGTAGCTCAGGGGTGAGGGCGCGACAGCCTGCTGTGGCCACCGGTGCCTTTTGCTGGTGCTGGGCTTGTTCCTGGGGATTACCGCGTGCTGCCACTTGGAGCAGCGCGTGGTCTTGGCCTGGAGGTGCAGGGACGCGATCTTGGTGCGCCGGCGCTGGGAGCGCGCGAGCACCTTCTTGGGGACGAGGGATCTCTTGGCAGCTCCTTTCTTGTTGCGCAGGCGCCGGACACGGAGGGTCTCGCCCTGGGGCTGCGCGCCTTGGAGCCAGGGCGCCTTCTTGGGGAGGAGGTGGTGGAGGCACCTCCTGATCCCCGCCTCCTGCGTGGAATAGTGGGCGGGGTAGCGAGAGGGACGGCAAGGGGGAGCCCCCTGCGGCGCTGACGAGCTCGGTGATGCGGGCGAGCCAGTCCTCATAGAGGTCGTCGATGGGGCGGTAGTGCAAGAGCTCTCTTGCGAGGAGCAGCACAGCGTGCGTGTCCGTGGGGGCGCGATGGGCGTGGGACGATGAAGCGGCTGGAGTTAGGGACGGTGTGGCGGTGCGGCCCTCCCGCCGCACCGAAGGATGCTGGGACGAGGCCTGCTGCTCGTTCCCCGTCAGGCCGGTGGCGGCGTTGGCGGAAGGCGACGGGGAACGACGAGGGCGTCCGCCGACGGGCGCCGTCTGGGTGACGCGGGTGGCGAGAGCAGCCCAGCGCTCGGCGCGAGCCCGACGAGCGTTAGCCATGGACACGACGGAAGATCACACGCGAAGCGCGGATGAAAGATTCCGGCGCACCCCTACCTGGCGTGCCAAATGTCGGATTTCAGGTTCCGGCAGACCCTTGAGGTTCGAACACTCGGGTGCGCGCGGAGATCTCTCCCCTACCGATCTACGTCCAATCTCCTCGCGTGATCTAAGCTGGAAACAATGAACAACACAAGGGGAACGAGGTTTATACTAGTTCAGGCCACTGTTGTGGTGTAATACCCTACTCCAGTGTGTGGTGTGGTGGATTGCCTCAGGGGCTGATGATGAACAGTACAAGGGAAGAACAGCCTCGCGAGAGGTGTTCTTGAGCTGGTGCGATGAACTGCTTTGGTGAGTTCAGTCGCCTCTCTCTCTCTGCTGGGGTTCTACCAGATCTCTAGATGTCTAGGTGTGTCGATCTCTTGATCTCTCAATCTCTCTCGATGTTTGTGGTGGCTAGCTCTATTTATAGAGGCCCTGGGCCTCTCCCCAAATAATGAGCGGGAAGGGCGCCAAAAAATTTCCATTTTGAAGGGGAACATCTATTACAAGTTATCCTGACCAAAGGTGGTCTTCGGCTGCCAAAAGCACTGGTGATGACGCCATCTTGGGCTCCATGGTGACCTCCGCCCTGCCGCTCTGTTGGTCTTGGTCTCGTTGCACCGGAATGGTAACCTTTGCCCGATGCCTTGGCATGTGCTTGCCCCCTTTGCACCAAAGGGGAAACAAGGACACTGCGTAGGCTGGCACCCGCCTGGCGCCCGCCTGGTCTCGATCGTCATGGCTTGCGTCACGGGCTCCTCGCAAGGTACCCCTGCCTTGATCTCTCCGCCTCCTCGCGAGCTTGCCTGATGAGGCTGCCTCTGAGGAAGCTTTCTGTCGTCCGCCCCGCGAGGCTTGGCCCTTCGCGAGGGTCTTGAGCTTGAGCTGATGAAGATGGGTCGCGCTGGGCCCCCACTTGAGCCACGCCGCAGGCCGCAGGCAGGCAAGTCTGGGGACCCCCGTTCCCAGAACACCGACACACGCACGCACTCATTCCCTCGCACGCACACGCGGGTACACGGGGGGACGCATTTTTGTACGAAGATCCACCCCATGTGATAATTTGATGTGTGAAAAGTCCTTCACTTCATTGATGGTCAATTGATACAGCGCATGCAAACTGAGTGGACGTGAGGGAGGAAGAAAGACATTACTACTCCACTGCGTGGATGCGAGTAGTTAAATCATGGGTTGTTACTTCCATTGGTCTCCTTCATATTTTGTGCCAATTTTTGACCATATTTTTAAGTAATATAATATTTATGCATGTCATAAAAAGTGGCACAAAAAAGGGGGCCAATAAACCAGGACGCGGGCAGCATGATCAATTTTTGCCAGGGCTACCGTTGGTGGCCTTTGTATTTAAATATGGACGGAGTGGAGTAGTTACTATCTTTATCTTAGTCTCGTAGGGCTCTCCCAGAGCCTAGGCTCGCCTCCCCTCCTCGCCCACCAGATCCCGCCATGGATAATACCTTAGATCCCAGGATCCCGCAGGCTGCCCTCTCGCTGCGGCCCGTAGCACTACCGCCTTTGAGCGAAACCCACATGTGTTTTAGAGGGGATCCATTGCTCTGGAATCACAGATCAGTGGCGCTGGAGGACATGCCAGGGCTGCATTTCAGGTGGTGGGCAGCAAGGGAAAATCGGATCAAGGAAGCGTCGCATCGATTGGAGAGAAGTTCCAAGGAGATGCGCCTGGCGCAGCACAAGGCGGAGGCGCAAGTCGATCTCAGGGGAGAGATGCCGAGGGATGTCAGCATCTGGCAGCGTCACGTTGATTTCGAGCTAGGGCTAATGGCAGAGATCATATCCACGGAGTCGACTGCGAAGGAAAGAACGTGCATGCATGCGCAATGGCATGAGCAGCCGGTGCAACTGTTCAAATGGGCGGTAGGAGAAGCCAAATCCCGAGACCAGTTGCGGCGGCGCCGCTGGGCATGCATCATAGGCGAGGTGAGCTGCCCTCCTTCCCCGCCAGCGATGCAGTGACCTAGTAGGCGGTTGTTGCTGCAGTGAACTTGCAACGCCATGTCAGTTTGCAACCTTGACAATCACTCCATCTATATGTATTGTATTCCTGTGAAAATACTTGGTCATTTGGAAAAAGATGGTAATTGATTTATCATTAGTTTTAGAATGCTTGGTTGTGACAATCAACCGAAGCCACAACCAGAAGTGTCCATCGCATAATACTTTACGATCGGTCACACCAACAGACGGTTGGTCGGACCCGCGTCTCAGCGAAGGGACACACATCAGCTTGGTCTGACATGTAAGACCAGTTACATCACTGACTTGTGCGACTGCATTTGAGCAGTGTAGTACTCCATCTATCTTAGTTTACAAGTCTTGCACGTGTACCTAGGTCGTTAATTTGACCAACTTAATAAGAGGCATACATTATGAAAAATATATCATTACAAACTTCAAATATTCTATTTTTTAATGATATAGTTTTTATGTTAAACAATTTATTTTATATAAGTTACATTGAACCTAGATACACGTGCAAGCCTTAAACTGAGATGAAGGGAGTACTTGAAATTTATGTTCCACTAAACTCATCGGGAGCCGTTTCGGGCCTCGAAACCAAAACCATCAATTAATCTTTACCTTGTTCCCATCACATTCCAAAGTACTGGTGCTACAATTAAGTGCAAGCCTGCTCACACCTACTAGTACGTACCAAACCTGAACGTGTTCCCACTATGCGGGTTTTAGTACTAGTGCTAGTACTTTGGTTATAAAAAGGGGAACTACCTAACCAAAAATTACTCTACCTTCCTCCTCATAAGCCATTCTTATTCGTTCGTCCTTGCCATGGCTGGTGTGCAGAGCTCTAGGTCGACAACTACTCGTAACAAGGGAGCGACAACCAAGGCTGCAGGAAAAAAAAGAGGGCTCACTGCTTTGCAGAGACCTTGAAAGATCACGGGCAGGCGATGGCTCCCAGGAGCGTGCTAGCCACGGAGGCGGACATGCCGGCATGCCTGATCAGCTCAATAAGAACCTGAATAAGCAGAAGGAGTTCATCCACGACTTGGTGGAGCTACTGAAGGAGAGCCTCAACGACATGCCTGCTGAGCTCAATGAGCAGGGGGAGTTGACCGCCGGCTTGGTGATGCTGCTGAACAAGAGCATTGCCTCGGAGAAGAAGGCGACCGGCAAAATCCTATAACTTCAGGAGGACAAGGCGAAGCCTTCCATGAGCTCGACCTCCTGAAGGAGGAGAATGCCGGCTGGAAGAAGCTACATGAGAATAGTAGTTCCTCGATGAATATGTTGCAGGCCCTTGTCATGGAACAGAAGGAGGAGTTGGCAAAGCTCTGCATCGAGCACCCGGCTACTGTCAAGGTACGTAATGCGGCCGTGGAACAGATGATGAAGGCTCGCATCGAGAAATCCCACGTCATGGATAGAATGAAGAAGATGACAGAGGAGATGGAGGTCGTGGAGGCGATGAAGAAGCAGTTAGGACTCCGCGGCTAGCAACCCTTCATGTAGTAGAGAGCAGCGCCCCAGACATGTGTGTGCATCTTCCTTCTTTTTGGGGGGTGATAATCTTCCTTCTTATTTTGCTCCTGTGTTTCTTCTTTTGCTTCGAGTGTTTCACCGCACGTGTCACATTCTCTGCGAGGCATGAATAGAGGGCAATGCTAACAATGTGATGACTAGAAAATTAGATCATTTTTATCGCCATATGGCAGAGGGCTGTCGTGTTTCGTGCTCCTCCGTCGTACTACTCTAGTGGAAAACTTGAGTATACTGCATGGTTCTTTGCTCCTCCTCAGATCATCACCACATTTATACGAGCAGTCAAATCACAAGGCCCCGCCTTCCAGCAGTAATGAGCCGTCAAATCACAAAGGCCCTCGTCTCTCTTGAAACCGACCAAGCTAGACTGCCCCGCCCTCTAGCCTTTTAAAAAATGTATAATTTTGTACAGTAGTAGTATCGATGGATTGCACCATGGAGCAAAACTAACAAGATGAAATTAAAGAAAAAATGTGGTACCTATAGAGAGCGCTCGTCGCCAAATTATGCATATAGTACTATTAAAAAAGCTAGTGCGCGCTTAAATGGGGTGCTAAATTCTATTAAAGAAATTAGCATACCTATTTAATTCTTGGGTTCTTATTATTTATGCCACTAGTTGTGTATCACTACTCAGTTTTGCCATTAGAAGTTACAACTACTCAGAAATGCCATCAATCCGTGAGATGCCTGCTCAAAAATGCAATTAGATATCTCAAAAATGCCATCGTTAGCTTAGATGTTTGCTCAAAATGCCATTAGACATTGTTATTTTCATGTCAACCCCATTGACCATGTTATATGACAAAAATAAGCCGATTCTCACAATGATAATTGTGTCCCCGCTTGTCAGGAGTAACCAAGCGAATAATTTTACGGGGAAATAAGAACGTTGTTGGGATCAAGTAGGCCCCACACTTTATTTTTTTGTAATGAGATAGAGGGAGAGCTGGCATGTTGGCCCATCGGTATTTATGTCATTATAGCATGGCCAAAGAGATTTGAGTCACAATAATGGTGTCCAGCACAACACACCCCTCAAATAAAACTAAGCACCCTGAAATTCTTTGACAACTAAACTGTTGGCTATGTGATGTTGGCCATATATATTGTACGTATGTAATGTGAAGAAACGAGTGGTAGTACTATACCCACTAAAGGATGAACTGTAAGAAATACTAGTATGTAAGTACTGAAGAGTTAAAGTAACGAGAAGGAACATAACATAGTTCTGCTGGGGGCTCAGCACAACACACCCCTCAAATAAAACTAAGCACACCTGAAATTAAACTAAGCAACTAATCCGGTAGACACTGCATTAGAACCACCATGGGCAACGACACTGCCACCTTACTCGGACTCCTGGTCCACGTGCTCGACTTCGTCCTTGTCCCTCTTCCTCTTGGCTGATACTTCTTTGCTTGAACCGCACACTTGGCTCTTGCTCTTCATCCAACCCTTGTAGATATTGAAACAAAGGTAGCCATCCATTGCAGCGTAGTGGATGTGGTCTATATCTAGTACATTCCATTGCCATGCATGATGAAACTTGAACGGAGGTTTCTTCAGTGTACCGTACGATGGATGAACCATGGCTCCTGCCAGGGTCAGCATTGAAGGCTGATCACGGGAGGGCACCAGCCCATTCTTCTGGAGGTTAAAGGGGTTTCCTACAGCGAGGCCTATCCGACCTAGGACATCCTTGTCGTTCCAAAAGACTACACTAACGAATTTGACTCGGACGCCCTTGAGGAAGTTCTTAAATTCCTCGCACTCAACATCGGCATGGCATATGTGGTAGACCAAGCATAAGTCATGCACGCAAACCTGGATCATGGCAGGCTTCTTCTTCTCTGCCTCCTTTAGATTCTTCTCGCTTTCCAGGACTGTGGTGTACTCAACATCTAGCCCAGCGACCCACTCATCCTTTGAGTTTTCGAACATGCATCTGAAGCGAGCAAGGCATTCTTTCATCGTCGCAGAAGAACGGGTGTAGATGACATCGAACTCATCGCCGGTGATGCCCTGTACTCACCGCTGATAATGGAGATTTGGGACACCATGGATTTGGGAGGAGGGTTGGGATTAGTGGAACTGTCGTAATGTGAAAGGATGGGACGACTAGGAGCGAACTACTGTAATGTTAAAGGACGTCCGGGGACGAGTAGGAGCGAACTGCCAGCGGTTTTTCGATTGTAAAAATGCTGAGTGGGGTGTGCGAACGGTAGGGTAGTGGCTTGCCTGGACGACAAATGGATTCATGCACAGTGCTATGGGGGCCCAATTACATGACATGTCTACTCGACGCCCAATTAAATGGCTTTCGATGTCATGTCAAGCGTCGGGAAAATTACAGGTGATACGAAGCATTCCATTCTCCCATGATACAGGCTTCCGAGAGCCCTTAGATCTGAGATTGAACGGTTGCATGGCGTGATTCTAGACCTATGGGTGAATATCCTATCCTGGAGGGTTGTTCTACAAATTTTCAGGAACTTAGCATGCGACCGGTCGATCTCAGATCCAAGGGCTGCCAGCAGCCCGTATCATGGTCGCGCCTACCACAAGTCCACGACCGTCGCCTCGCTCACGCAGTCGCACCCTTGGAGATTTAACACGATGCGTTAGGCTATCTGATGTTGGCATGTCATGCATAGTCATCACTTATACAACAAGGTTAGCTATAAGATTCGCTATAAGAGTATTTTTTTACTTCTCTATATCTCTTTCTTCATAGTATTTATTGCATTTACCAAGGAGTGACCTCTTCCAATGAAATGGTGCTTAGATGAGGTGCTAAGGGGATTAAATGGCTTAGCAACTCAAGTCCCCAATGCATAGGTGCTTAGTTTTTTGTTGCTAAGTTTGCTTCATTTAATTAGCTATAGACTCAAAATTGTCTTTTCACCTAGGTACACGCACTTGGCACCGTTTCTTCCTGGGTTCACCAAACTAGACTCTCTCTTCTTACTAATTAACTTGCCACATCAGACTTTATGCCTATGTGGCAGGCTTAGCACCTATACAAGCAAGTACAATAGTGGGCTATAAGCCCGCTTAGATGGCATTTTTGCATATGTGGAGGAAAGAGGCAAGGAAAAAGTGGAGGAGTGGGCTCTCATACAAGAGCCAGCCTCTACATGGTGGATCATTGGGAGAGGCACCTGTATACCATGGAGGTGGTCAGGAATCGGGAGACTCATGCCGGTCGTAGTGCCGCAGTTAAAATGATAATGGAAAGTCAAATCACGGGGCCCCACCTGTCCAGCAGTAACTCGCTATCAAATCACACAGCCCTACGTTTGCAGCAGCCTACTCCCTCATCTTCTCGCATCTCTGTCGAACCGACTAGGCGGAACTGCCCCACCTACCGCGCGGGAAAAGCCCCGCCGTTGACTTTTAAATAGCAAAGCCTCAAGAAAACAGTGGTACACATGTATAGACTATACAGCATGCCCGTCGCGTTTGCGTCGCACCCTAGACCGTCGGTCGGTCTGGCACGCCGCTCCCCAAATGGAACGCGCATCATATTGCGTTTGCACACACATGTGGGACCGCAATCGAGAACCGAACATAGGCACACTCCCCGGCCCCGCAAGTCGGGTGAGTTAACAAAAGAGAGAGACGAGCGATAGTACTAGAGAAGTGTTGTACTACAGATGTTGGTGCCTGGACGATCCCTGCATGACATAGAAGATCAGTTCATCCGTGCATGTGACCAGACTCCAGCAGACACGCCTGGATTGGCTATCATCTACATATTGTGCAGGTTGTGTTGTACAGGGTTGTAGTTCTGATGAGAAATATAAAAAGAGGTTTCTTGTCATCTCGCAATATTAGGTGTCATGTGGTTCAGATCACTATGAGGGTTAAACAGCGACAACTGAGTTCCTCCAAGGCGCTGGTCATTGGGGGCACATGCACGAATACTACTCGGCTACCATCTAGGTCAAGCCAGCTATCTTAATTAGGACATCTATCGATGGACCCCTTTTCTACGAGTTTATCTTTAATTTGAGCTTTGATCCTCGTCTAGTTTGTCCGCCGGGATTCATGTTGTCTCCTTTGGGCAGTGAGGTTATGGTTTCTTGTCATGTGGCATTTTTTCGTGTTATATGTTATAATCTGGTGCTTCAGATCAAAATGACGACAACTGCGCCTCCGGGGCACGTGCATGAAGACTTCTCAACAGTCATTGACAAGGTCAAGCCGGCTCCGATAGACAAAAGAAAACTAGTACTCCACTATATAGGCAGGAGCCTCTGCGCTTGCTTGCTAGTGTTGCTCTCTTCACACTGTCTCCTCCTCTCCAGATCTAAACACGACAGTGGTGGCCACACACTCTCTCTCTCTCTCTCTCTGCTCACTGCTGGTCATAGATCCAGCCGGATCCTCTTCGCCGGGGAAGGTGAGAAGGTGCAACGTTCACGCGTTCGTCCTCGGCGACAGCTCTTACCCACTGCCGGCACGTCCCGATCAGCGTGCCTTGTCGTTCTCTCCAAGCACCGCCGGCTAGGGAGGGCCTCTGACCCCTTCTTCCTTGCTGTCATAGCGTGGGCAGATCCCGCCTCCCGCCGCCCACCTAGCGACATCCCGACGGCCGTCAGGTATAACTTTCTTTGAAATCGGCCATGCTCTACTTCCCGAGCTCCTGACGTCGCTGCATTTGTATCTTTTACTATTTCTCAGGCCCCCTCGTACATAGGATCGATTGGCTGTTCGAAAGCCACCTAAGTTTTTACTGTTAAGAGGTAAAACTAGTTCATGCACTCGAATCTAGTACTACTTGGTTCAAACAAGGAAGAAAGGGGGTGGGGTGGGGGAAGATCTGTTACCTGAATCTAGGACTTGGTCGAAAGAGGAAATAATGGGGGTGAAAAGTAGCAGAGACTGACTATCCAACTGGTCTCTTGGTCTAATAGGGAAATAAAGGGAAACACGATACAAACTCAATATAAACCCGATATATTGGTTGAAAAAGGAAAGAAAGTGGGGACTGGGAGACTAGTCAACAGAGTAAGTCCAGCACTAGATTTGCTAGCCTCACACAGTATAAGGTGGCTATACCAAACAAAAATGGGACCAACCCAGATATCCTATTCTGATGTTTGTTGCCCCGAGCCACTCTTATGTAATGCCACTGGTAAAATGTAACAGTCGCACTATTAAAAGTAAGGACACGTTAAACCAATGTTGTTTTCAATGTAATGCCTCCAGTAATATGAATCAATGGCATGTTTTTTCATGTCCTGCTAAATTTCCCATTAACATAAGTAGCTTCTTTTCGTTAGAAATGCAACTATCCTGGTCCGCCAACTCTCCCATGCCCAAAGACCAACTCTGTAGTAGTTGTTAATTTAATGTTGCTGGTAAAATGAAGCAATGTCACCATTAAAGTAATGTCGTATTTAACGGTTGTCATAGTTAATCCTAATGCCCAAACTAATATCTAGCAATGCTGCTGCTTTAGAAATTGCTACTGTCCTTGTAGGATTGCATTCAGATAAGGAACATGTTTCTTTTCATTTGATGTATGTTTCATCACTTGTTAGTCACCCTCCTTTCCACCTTTTTTGTGCAAACCGAGATATACATTTCACGCTTGATCTTAGTTGAACTGAACAAATGATATCCAAATTATAGTTGAACATTCCAGGAGCTTCACAACCAACCTTGATGTTGCTCAATTTTATTGCAACTAATGAAGAAGAAGCTCTGTGGGTTTTGTTTTCTGATGGAAATGGAACCAGGGCTGGAGCCCTTTTCTTAAAAAATGAAGAAGCTGCTAGCTCATGGGACATTGCTTCATTTTAGGTGAACTGCACCAAAAGGTCCCATGAATTGAATCATCCATGTTGGTGACTGGTGTCATCCCTTCTACAATGGTGTTGACTACAGATATGGTTCCCATCACGAGGTATGTTCCTTTTTGGTCTGACCGTTTGCCAAAGATCCTGCATGTTGAGTCTGCTCTTGTGCTACTGTTTTGGCACTGCCATGATAAAGTAGTAATGTTATTATTTTGCACCTTAATCTAGTGGCACTATTACTTTGAGGCAATGTTTTGGCACCGCTAGTGCCACTGATTTTATATATATATATATATATAAAGAGGGGGTTTCCTCCTATTTCATTAAAGAAACCCTACCATAGACAACCATTATCCGACAACATTTCAGTGTAAACGGGTAGTTATGCAACTACTACTAGAACGGACTGAGTACTAGCAGGAGACAAGTTCGCCACATAAGCTAGGCAGGTAGGGGGACGCAGCACCAGCTTGACCAAGTTTGGATTACAACCCAAATGCTACCACAGAAAAATCAGGGGGAAGATAGAGCCCGCTTCAGCATCCCAATCTAAGCACCCCCGACCTCCATCCTTGTGACGCATGGTACACCTCATTTGCCACCTGCTCGACCCTAGTGCCACTGATATAATGAAGTAATAATATAGTTAAAATAGAGTGAGTGTCCTCTCTATCATTTCATTTCCAATATAGATAAAGAAAGTGATTTTCTTTGTTAGTATATGTTTCATCAACTAGTCCCATTGTTAATATTTAAGCGTTTCTGCAAACTGGGGTGCTTAATTTTAGTTGATCTGCACAAAAATAGAGATTGGAATGTCTCAAGGCCCCTCCTTGTACTACCGCTGTACACTGTTGTTCATCACTGGCAGAAGGTGTATCGAGGAGACTTGGGTCGATTTCTAGTATGGGGCGTACCGTATGAGGCGTCGCAGGGCCCATCTCGCCCTCGCAGCATGGCATACTGTGATACTATCGCAATATTTTCTTCTATTTATTAGTGTATATTTCATCAACTAGTGCCACTATAATGTAATCACGCTTTTTCATCATCTGTGCAAACAGGATTCAGCTGCATTTTGGTGGAACTGCACAAATGTACGGATGGAACCGGCATATATGCAGAGTGCGAGGTGTTCCAAGTAAAAATTACCGACACCAACCATGCTCCATGCATGATGAGGACATGACTACCTTGGATACGATGAAAAATATTGCATAGATTCATATTTGTCAGGTGATTTCTAGTGCAAACTATTCAATAATCTATTTATGTTAACCAGAACAAAAATACTTCACACAATTTTGTGTTTTGTCTAATTGCAGGTGTATGGGACATTTGTACAATCCACATATGAAGATAAGGGAAAAGGAGAAGTTTAGGTTCTGTTCAGAAATTCTCTCACGTCACTTTTGGGCCAAGAGAAGATAGAGTCCAAGTCTCTCGTGTTTTGGATTCATATTCGGACTACACAGACATACCTGACTTAAAACGCCAACAACTTTTTCATACGGACTCCGAATTAGGTGATTCTTTTTTTGTTGGAAAGTAGATTTCGTGCTCTTTCCAACCCAATTGGATTCACCTTGAAATTCATCCGGAGCATTGAGATATCAACGAAACAATCTGACATTGCAGCAGAATCCGAGTCAAACAACAAGTCCAAAGGTGTTGCATCACCTCCACTTGGGCCCATGAGCCTTGTATGACCTAGGGTTGGTTTTAGCCTACCTTGGGACGTCCTTCCACGTCCTTGGCCGCCACCCCTTGCTCCTATATAAATAGATCCATCTAGTAATATTTTTAGGGTTTTGTTTAGATTAAAAGTTTGCCATAGCTGCAACTTCACGTATTTCGTTTGTGTCCAACGACCAGACCAAGACGTCATAGAACCCCACCTTGATCAATAAATCTTTCATCTTATATTCGCAATATCCAGATTGCAATCTCAGTTTCTTGATTGTTCTTCCTTTGCTCGCAGGAAACAGACCCTCGTGGTCAGGTTGATCGTGCGCCGGCATGGTCAATAACCTCTCGGAGTTGGTTTAGCGATTGCTAAGGCGCTACGGCATTGCACGTTTGTAGTCGGATCGTCAAAGTCGTCTCCACCAAATCGATAGTTATTATCTCATCGAAAGATCGGGACCCATCCATCAATTTCCACCACGTGCTACCCATCGTTCATTGTCACAATCATAGTTGAGGTCGTCCACATCTTCGCTAGATCCAATCTGCATCTTATCTAGTTTGTTTTGGAAAGAGGGGAGAGAAAAAAACAGAGAAAAAATTAAAAAAAAGTCAGAGAAAAAAAGAGAGAAAGAAAAGAAAAAAAGTGTGTGGAAAAAAAGAAAGAAAAAAAGAGAGAAGAAAAAAAACAAAATTTGGATCTATCTAGACTCAATCTCGTAGTTGAATTCAGATTGGAATCTGTTTTGTGCACTGTTCAGTAAAACAGGCATAACTTCCTCATACGAAGTCCGTTTTGGCTCCGCGAGTACTTAAATGAAAGATAGTGACGATCCGCATCTAAATAGTTGCATAAGCTTTTTCAATATTTGGCACCTCAAAATCGGCTTCTAAATAGGTCTTTTTGCCCTCCGAAGTTCACGAACACATCTTATTCCAGTCTTTCAAGCCAGTTTTAGAATTTTTTGACTCTTCGTATCAACTCGGAATTGAGTGATTCCTTTTGCGTTTGAAATCTTGAGTCAATACCATTCTTGAAAAATTATCAAAAAATTGGCACAAACTTTTCCAGAGGAAAGTTGGAGAGAAAGTTGTTGATATATCCTGCTTGGCTATTGTTTCACATCATTATCTTTACGGCTATTGTGATCTTCACTTATATTTTGCTGTCCAGAGCTACTTCATATCCTTTACTGATGCTAGTTGTGCTATGGTGTGACCTCATTAGTGTTCTAGGCTCGCGTCTCTAGTACGGTCTAGCCTAGGACCAGTACAGTACCGTCGTTGAATGTTTATTCAACATTGCATCTTTGAATTGATTATTGCTAATCTTTTGCTACCATATACAGCCAACCCAGCTCCACATATTTCTACATAGTGTATACGTACGTTCCCTAGCAATCGCTTTACTCAATCTTCAGAGTTATTTGACACCGCTGGTTGCCGATCACCACCTGCTGCATGGTAAGAACTTGTAAGATATTGAGATTTGCTATACTGTGAGCGTTTTACCACCACTTCCAAGTAGTTCATAGGAACATTTTTATGCTGTTTCTTGTTTCTACTAATCCTGACAGGATCCAGAGTCAATTCATGGGCTTTGTCGATCGTGGGAGACGTGCCACCATCTTTGCAAATACCACAACCGTCACAAGAGGTGCACAAACATCCAAGTGCACATGACCAGGTTAATGTATCTATATCACTATTTAATGGCCGTTTTAGACCTGCTTTATATATTGAATGGGAGTTCAACATAAAAATATATTTGCTTCCCATAATTTTGATGAACATAAAAAGGTTAAGATTGTGGTTGGTTTTTTCACTGGTTATGCTTTGGTTTGGTGGAGTGAATATTGTCGGTTACACCCTGATTATATACCTACTACTTGGGATGATTTGAAACTTTTCATGCGACATACTTTCGTTCCCGCTTATTATACTCGCGACATGATTAAGAAGTTGCAACATTTAAAACAAGGTGGTGACACTGTAACAAAATATTATGATGATTTACAAACTACCTTGTTGCATTCCTCTTTAGAAGAAAGTGAAGATAATTTTATGGATAGATTTTGGGGAGGATTAAACCGTGATATTCAAGAGATATTAATTCATGAAGAGTGTTATTCTATGGACCATTTGTTTCATCTTGCTTGCAAAGCTAAACAGGGAATAAAACGACGTGTTGCCCACGAGGAGAACAAGCTCACAGTGCACATTTCAAGAGTTGATATGATTGTTCCTTCAACTACTAGGCATACTATGACAACCACATCCGTTGTTGTGAGGACTACATCACCTCCACCATGTGACACATCGCCCCGAGAGTCGCTACATCATCTGAGTCGATCATAAGAGGTAATGACAAAGGTACTGATCTTCCATCTCTACATGAGAATGATGAATGCCTTGTCAATTTGAATGCACCATCTGATGAGCTACCCGCTACTTTGATCGTACCACCTATTTTACAGGACTATGTTGATAATTTGACTTTGCCATGTGATCAAACAACTAAAATACCAACAATTTTGAGTGCACCCATTGAATTAACTGTTGATGCAAAAGAACCAATGTTTAATCATTTTGATATGACCTCTAATCTTGGTGATGATTCTGTGTCCAATGACTTATTGCATGTTTGCTTATTTAAGCATGTTGTCACATGTAAATTTGATGCAAGTAAAATTTATTCACCAATGTTGGGATGGTTTAATGATGAATATTGTCAATCTTTTGATATGAATAAGAGCTTCACTTATATGTGCAAACTGAGTTGCAAAATTTCATGCCTTCTACTTATGATAATATTTTGGCTTTATATTTTATGATCTATGAAAGTTACTCATGTATAAATGTGTCATATGTGCAAAAATCAAGGGAAGTAAAAATGGATGACATATACATATACAACAGTACACCTTGTCTCTTTTGTTAGCCACATTTCAGATTAAGCAACGCCGAGGACGGCTTTGTTTTCAAGAAGGGGAGGATGATGAGGACATGAATACCTTGGATACGACCAAAAATATTGCATAGATGCATATTTGTCAGGTGATTTCTAGTGCAAACTATTCAATAATCTATTTATGTTATCCAGAACAAAAATACTTCACACACTTTTCTGTTTTGTCTAATTGCAGGTGTATGGGACATTTGTACAATCCGCATATGAAGATAAGGGAAAAGGAGAAGTTTAGGTTCTATTCAAAAAGTCCTCTCATGTCACTTTTGGGCCAAGAGAAGATAGAGTCCAAGTCTCTCACGTTTTGAATTCAAATTCGGACCGCACAGACATACCTGACTCGAAACGCCAACAACTTTTTCATACGGAATCCGAATTGGGTGATTCTTTTTTGTTGGAAAGTAGATTTCGTGCCCTTTCCAACACAATTGGATTCACCTTCAAATTCGTCCGGAGCATTGAGATATCGTCGAAACAATCTGACGCTGCAGCAGAATCCGAGTAAAACAACAAGTCCAAAGGTGTTGCATCACCTCCACTTGGACCCATGAGCCTTCTACGACCTAGGGTTTGTTTTAGGCTGCCTTGGGACGTCCTTCCACCTCCTTTGCCGCCACCCCTTGCTCCTGTATAAATAGATCCATCTAGTAGCTTTTTCCTTGGGATTTGTTTTGTTAAAAGTTAGTCATTGCAACTTCGTGTACTTCGTTTGTGTCCAACGACCAGACCAGGACCGCTTTCGGATACCCACCTTTATCAATACTTCATCTATATTCGCAATATTCAGATTGCATTATCATATTCTTGCTTTTTCTTCGACTGCGTGCAGGAATAGACCTTCGTGGTCAGGTTGATCGTGCTCCAGCGTGGTCAATAACCTCTCGGAGTTGGTTTAGCGATTGATAAGGCGCTACGTCATTGCATGTTTGTAGTCGGATCGTCAAAGTCGTCTCCACCAAATCGATAGTTATCATCCCATCGAAAGATCGGGACCCTCACCTCTATCAATGCACGCATTGGCATCCACCACCACCTGTGGGATGTGTGGCGCTCTTTGTGGATGGATCTTTCTCGGCCGCAAATCCTCTAACCAAATACTAGTAGCTTATATTGGCAGTTTTCTAGGGAGTACTCTTTCCTGAAAGAAGCACCAATCTATTTTTCTTTATTTGTACACAGTGTCACAACTTTGACCCAAAGGTCCAGAGCTATTTTAGGGTGATTGGTGTAGTACTCAGAGACTGATTGTAAG
Source organism: Triticum monococcum (assembly GCA_034509565.1). Lineage (NCBI taxonomy): Eukaryota > Viridiplantae > Streptophyta > Magnoliopsida > Poales > Poaceae > Triticum > Triticum monococcum. Next base: position 353,039,629 of record CM067845.1, on the reverse strand, counting down.
CATGATTTTCATTAGCTGTCACACTGATTGTAAGCATGAGCAGATGGAAGATTAGGTTAGTGTGAAGCTTACCTTAAACCCTACCGCTGCCATTGAAACGAGGCGAGCATCGAGGGAACTGTGGAGAACGCGGGGAAGCGACGTCACTCCATCCGACCTCCTCTTGCGGTGGGAGAACGAATACTCCTGTGGCTCTGGCTGGCTCTGCACCCTCACAAACGGCACACCGTACTCAATCAATTCGTTATCCTCTGGGTGCACGACCTTCGAACTGTACGCCCACCACCTCCGCGTGACTTTTGCCTCAGGCGAATCTGTCTGCTCCATCGCCCAGAGGAGATACTCGATGAACTCGAAGGATTGCGGCGTGACTACCGCCATGGAGTACATCGCCACCCTCATCGTCGCCGCCTCGCTCTTTCGCATACATTGCCACATGGCCCTCACCATCCTCGAAATCTCCCACTCATTGTCAAACCAAGTAAGGATATCCTTCAACGTGGCTAACTTTGCCTGGTCGCCGCCGGTGATCTGCCTGATCCGCTGTTGCATCATCTCCATAGATGTCCTTCTGAGTGGTCCGGTGCTAGCTTTGGAATATGGGAGGAGAGACGGTGGTCTTGCAATGGAGAAGAGGGAGAGGCGAGATGGTGGTTTCAGAATGGAGATGATGGAGAGGAGAGGGGGTGGTTTTGCAATGGAGAAGAGGGAGAGGCAAGACGGTGGTTTTGGAATGGAGATGATGGAGAGGAGAGGAGGTGGTTTTGCAATGGAGAAGAGGGAGAGGAGTGTGCGGTAGCGATTTAGGATTGGACGAGAGGGCCGACGCGTTGTGACTGGATCAAAATCAAAATCAATTTACCCTTCAATTAAGAAAGCGACCCCACATTAACTAGTCTCCCTTTTATTCTAGGTCATAATTGACCATGATTTTCACAAATAAAATATATGGTATATGTTGCAAAAATAATATAGTTTGAAAGTACATTCACATACGAACCAAACGATACAATTTTTGGTGACATGCATTCACATTTTGCTTGTCAAATACAGTATGTGGTCAAACTTTGACCCAAAATACGCAAAACAAAAAAAAATACTTCCAAGACCAGCGTCGCTCCTCTCTTAAACCACTGCCGCTCCTCTCCTGTTCCAATCTAAATCCAGCGCCGCTCCACTCCTATTCCATTTCAAAACCACCGCCCCTCCTCTCCTCTTCCAATCCAAAACCAGTGTCGCTCCTCTCCCATTCCAATCCAAAACTAGTGTTGCTCCTCTCCTCTGCCATTCAAAAACCACTGCCGGCGAGTGAAGGTGCTGCGGAGAAGTAAATCGATGGAGGAGTACAACCAATACGTGATGATCGCATGCGGCGACCCTGTGAAGCTAGCTAGGATGTTGGAGATACAGTCTTGGTTTGGCAACAAGGACCAACTAGCGGTGACGGCGACATCCATGGCCAAATATCTGCAACAGAGAGAAACGGCAGCGATACTCCCAAAGGGAGTCGCATGGGAGTACACAGAGCTGCTCCTCTGGGCCATGGAGCAAACAGATTCACTAAATCCGATCGTGAGGGAGCGGTGGTGGGAGTATCGATCCCAGATGGAGCATCCACCAGAGATTGAAGGATCGAGCATCTATAGGGTGCCGTTTGTGAGGGTGTCAACCGAACCCAACTGCAAGAGGAGAAAAGAAGTTGGCCCTACGAGGCTTCCCCGCCATCCGCTCCCTCGCTGTTCACATTGTCTCATGGGGTGGCTGTCTATCACCGAGGAATAGGAGGGGACTGCCCCCCCCCCTAGCCCAATAGTCGGGTAGGTTGTGAATTGTCAGGAGGAGCTTAGGGCTGTCATCATTTGCAGGTTGTGAATTGTGTTTTGTGTTGTGTATTTTGAGAGTACTTTCAGATATGAATGTCTTTTGAATTTCAGATTTGCAGTATTGAGCATATGAAGTATTTTATGAATTCTAGAGATCTATTTTTAGCACTTAAAAATGTTGTTTCATAGGAGTATAAAAGTGCATACAATATGATTCTCAGAGAAGAAACTGCAAGTTTCAGTTTCAGATAAGAAACTGCAAGTTCAGTTTCAGATAAGAAACTACAAGTTCAGTTTCGGATAAGAAACTGCAACTTTCAGAGGCAGAGCATTTATATTAACATGGCCTTTTCAAACAGGGATAACAACATGTTGGAAGTTTCATTCATGGTTGAAAATGGAACTACCAGCCAGTTAACATCATGCTAATCAACATTCATGCATAGCACATCTTCATATGTTGCACAGTCAAAAAGATATGATGCTTTCAAAATGCCCACACAATGTCGAGTGTGCGAAAAATAGAGAAATGAGGGACGAAGTTTTGGTAAGTGTTGGACGTGGTGTGAGTAGATGAAAATGGGGACCCACATGTCAATAATGGCAGGGGCAAAAAATTTGGAGATATTTGCCCTGTATCAGGTGGAATCGAACCCAGGCGGCACAGCTGTCGGTAGTGTCACTTGGCCACTGGGCTAGTTCAGTATTTTTGTTACAAATAAGGCACTGCCTCAGGTGGTTCGATCACCTCCCGCGCCTTTGTGCGCTCGCCGCAGCGCCGTTGTCTGCCATTGTGAACATGCTGAACAAATGAGAGGAATCTGGAGAGGACTGTACATGGAGGGGCGGACAGTCGGAACCCACCAGGTCTATGGCCGTACGCAAGCAAGTGCCGCATTGAAAAAATACTTCCTCCTAATACTATATTGACGTTGGGGCCCAAGGGTTTGTCAACATAGTTACATTTTTAGGTGCTTCAATGTAGTTACTAAAGGAGATAAATTCACAACGAAGACGGGGAGCTGGCAGGTATCATTTATTATCACTGGGGCAGCAAGTATCAACTAGGTTGTGGGCTACCCCGTCAAGGCTTTCTTTTTTAACATGCGCAGCCCACGACATGCCGGTTTGTATTTTCTTGAGATTCGTCATGTATCGACTGGCCTATGAACCTTCCATCCGAGGTTTTATTTTTTCTGAAACATCGGCAGCCAATTTATGTTTTTTTGGAAGAAAACGTAGAGGTCTGTTCTATTTTTCTATATAAGAGTAGGAACGCCTGGTACAACTTATATTTCCCTTCTAACTATATTATATATATTTAAATTATTTTATATGTTATTATATATTATTATTATTGTCATCATATATTTAACAGATACTTACATATGTAAGAAAACAATATCCCACATCTTATTAACTTTAAAAAAATAATTTCTTAACAATACATCCTGGATTTTTTTGGCAACGAAAATCCTGGTGATTGTGTATGAAAGCTTGGTAAGATTTAAGGACCAGTGTAATAATAAATCACTTATTATTTAAATATATTTGTAACAAAATACTCAACCCTTGTTTATTTTTTGATAACATTGCTGCGCCCAACCCAACATTATAATTAGAATCAGCCCATCAAAATCGTCTATTTAGAGAAAGTGCAAATGGCTTGTAATTTTTTAGAAAAAGAATAAATGGGCCGCATGGATGCTACATTATTTGTTCACCCAACCCAGCAAATGGACTGTAATTCTAAAAAAGAGAGATCAAATTGACTGTAAATTCTGAAAAATGGGTTGAATACGTGCCACATTTTTGGAGGCTGAAATGTGGCCAATACGTCGAAGCCAACGCAAGTCGTTGTCAACTTAGTTAACAAATGATTCTGACATCGTTAGCCGTTGGATTTACATCCAACGACCGGCATCCATCTTCAATCTATCATCTTCTTCCTCCAGCGCCGTCGGGACCACCTACTCCTGCCTCCTCCTGCTAGTAGCTCCACTTAGTACGCTTCGCTGTGAAGCGCTACCCCACCACTGGCCAGGCCACCCCTCCACACATCTTGTTCTTCTCCACCGACCACCGAACCACACTGCACCAGAACCAGTTAACCTTCATACACCTCTCTGTCTACGACTCCACTCCCGCGTCTTCCCATCTCCGGCTCGTTGCTGTCCGGGGCCTCACCGTCGTCCACCAGCTTGGATGCGCTCAGCACGGCATGGTCAACATGGTTAACGAACGACATCCATCGGAAGTGGACTGTACGTGGAGAGGCTGACAGCCAGGTCCACGGCCGCACACAAGGAAATGCCTCCTTATTATGCGCAAAATAATGATTCCTCCACCTGACATCTGGGACCCACCGGAAGGGCCTCTATATTTCGTGAAAAAAACGTTCCCGCCGTTGACAGCTCGGACCCACCAGCTATATCTCCGCACGCAAGGAAGTGCTTCCTTATTATGCAAAAAAAGATGAATACTCCCCCTGCTAGCTGGGACCCACCATATGGGAGGCTGACTTGTGGGCCTACTAAGTTGACGCGGATGGAGGGCTTTGTCAACTTAGTCAATATGAACGATTCTAGCTCCAGTGATCGTACGATGTCCATCCAACGGCCGTAGTGCTTCTTCAACCTCTGGTCTTCTTGCTCCAGCCGCCGAAAGTAGCGCCGGTCGTGCCGCATGCTCCTGCCTCCCATGGCCGGTTGTGATGCCGTGAAGGCTTCAGCGCCCCTACTACTCCCACCACTGGTCAGGCCCTGCGGCGACGGCAACCTCACGCCGAAGCCGAACCAGTGATACGACTACATCAACCACGTTTTGCTAACGCTTCCGCTTTCGGTCTACGAGGGTACGTAGACAACACTCTCCCCTCTCGTTGCTATGCATCACCATGATCTTGCGTGTGCGTAGGAATTTTTTTGAAATTACTATGTTCCCCAATAGTGGCATCGGAGCCAGGTTTTATGTGTTGATGTTATATGCACGAGTAGAACACAAGTGAGTTGTGGGCGATATAAGTCATACTGCTTACCAGCATGTCATACTTTGGTTCGGCGGTATTGTTGGATGAAGTGGCCCGGACTGACATTACGCGTACGCTTACGCGAGACTGGTTCTACCGACGTGTTTTGCACATAGGTGGCTGGCGGGTGTCAGTTTCTCCAACTTTAGTTGAACCGAGTGTGGCTACGCCCGGTCCTTGCGAATGTTAAAACAGCATCAACTTGACAAACTATCGTTGTGGTTTTGATGCGTAGGTAAGAACGGTTCTTGCTATGCCCATAGCAGCCACGTAAAACTTGCAACAACAACAAAGTAGAGGACGTCTAACTTGTTTTTGCAGGGCATGTTGTGATGTGATATGGTCAAGACATGATGCTAAATTTTATTGTATGAGATGATCATGTTTTGTAACCGAGTTATCGGCAACTGGCAGGAGCCATATGGTTGTCGCTTTATTGTATGCGATGCAATAGCCCTGTAATGCTTTACTTTATCACTAAGCGGTAGTGATAGTCGTAGAAGCATAAAGTTAGCGAGACGACAATGATGCTACGATGGAGATCAAGGTGTCGCGCCGGTGACGATGGTGATCATGATGGTGCTTCGGAGATGGAGATCACAAGCACAAGATGATGATGGCCATATCATATCACTTATATTGATTGCATGTGATGTTTATCTTTTATGCATCTTATCTTGCTTTGATTGACGGTAGCATTATAAGATGATCTCTCACTAAATTTCAAGATAAAAGTGTTCTCCCTGAGTATGCACTGTTGCCAAAGTTCGTCGTGCCCAGACACCACGTGATGATCGGGTGTGATAAGCTCTACGTCCATCTACAACGGGTGCAAGCCCGTTTTGCACACGCAGAATACTCAGGTTAAACTTGACGAGCCTAGCATATGCAGATATGGCCTCGGGACACTGAGACCGAAAGGTCGAGCGTGAATCATATAGTAGATATGATCAACATACTGATGTTCACCATTGAAAGCTACTCCATTTCATGTGATGATCGGTTATGGTTTAGTTGATTTAGATCACGTGATCACTTAGAGGATTAGAGGGATGTCTTTCTAAGTGGGAGTTCTTAAATAATATGATTAATTGAACTTTAAATTATCATGAACTTAGTCCTGGTAGTATTAGCATATCTATGTTGTAGATCAATTGCTCGCGTTTATCTCCCTATTTTATTATGTTCCTAGAGAAAACTAAGTTGAAAGATGTTAGTAGCAATGATACGGATTGGATCCATGATCTAAGGATTATCCTCATTGCTGCACAGAAGAATTATGTCCTTGATGCACCGCTAGGTAACAGGCCTATTGCAGGAGCAGATGCAGACGTTATGAATGTTTGGCTAGCTCAATATGATGACTACTTGATAGTTTTAGTGCACCATGCTTAATGGCTTAGAATCGGGACTTCAAAGACGTTTTGAACGTCATGGACCATATGAAATGTTCTAGGAGTTGAAGTTAATGTTTCAAGCAAATACCCGAGTTGAGAGATATGAAATCTCCAACAAGTTCTGTAGCTAAAAGATGGAGGAGAATAGCTCAAGCAGTGAGCATGTGCTCAGATCGTCTGGGTACTACAATCACTTGAATCAAACGGGAGTTAATCTTCCAGATAAGATAGTGATTGACAGAATTCTCTAGTCACCATCACCAAATTAGTAGAACTTCATGATGAACTATAATATGCAAGGGATAACGGAAATGATTCCCAAGCTCTTCGTGATGTTGAAATTGACGAAGGTAGAAATCAAGAAAAACATCAAGTGTTGATGGTTGACAAGACCACTAGTTTCAAGAAAAGGGCAAAGGGAAGAAGGGGAACTTCAAGAAGAACGGCAAGCAAGTTGCTGCTCAAGTGAAGAAGCCCAAGTCTGGACCTAAGCTTGAGACTAAGTGCTTCTACTACAAAGGGACTGGTCACTGGAAGCAGAACTGCCCCAAGTATTTGGCGGATAAGAAGGATGGCAAAGTGAACAAAGGTATATTTGATATACATGTTATTGATGTGTACTTTACTAGTGTTTATAGCAACCCCTCGGTATTTGATACTAGTTCAGTTGCTAAGAGTAGTAACTCGAAACGGGAGTTGCAGAATGAACATAGACTAGTTAAGGGTGAAGTGACGATGTGTGTTGTAAGTAGTTCCAAGATTGATATGATCATCATCGCACACTCCCTATACTTTCGGGATTAGTGTTGAACCTAAAATAAATTTTATGTAGTGTTTGCGTTGAGCATGAATATGATTGGATCATGTTTACTGCAATACAATTATTCATGTAAGTTAAAGAACAATTGTTGTTCTGTTTACATGAATAAAACCTTCTACGGTCATACACCCAATGAAAATGGTTTGTTGGATCTCGATCGTAGTGATACGCATATTCATAATATTGAAGCCAAAAGATGCAAAGTTAATAATGATAGTGCAACTTGTTTGTGGCACTACCGTTTGGATCATAATGGTGTAAAGCGCATGAAGAAAATCCATGCTGATGGGCTTTTGGAATCACTTGATTATGAATCAGTTGATGCTTGCGAACCATGCCTCATGGGCAAGATGACTAAGACTCCGTTCTCCGGAACAATGGAGCGAGCAACATATTTGTTGGAAATCATACATACTGATGCATGTGGTCCGATGAATATTGAGGCTCGCGGCAGGTATCATTATTTTCTGATCTTCACAGATGATTTGAGCAGATATGAGTATATCTACTTGATGAAATACAAGTCTGAAACATTTGAAAAGTTCAAAGAATTTCAGAATGAAGTGGAGAATCATCGTAACAAAAATAAAAAATTCTACGATATGATCGCAGAAGTAAAATATTTGAGTTACGAGTTTTGGCCTTCAGTTAAAACAATGTGAAATAGTTTCACTACTCACGCCACCTGGAACACCACAGTATAATGGTGTGTCCGAACGTCGTAACCGTACTTTATTAGATATGGTGCAATCTACGATGTCTCTTACCGATTTACCACTATCGTTTTGGGGTTATGCATTAGAGACAGCTGCATTCACATTAAAAAGAGCACCATCTAAATCCGTTGAGACGACACCATATGAACTGTGGTTTAGCAAGAAACCTAAGCTGTCATTTCTTAAAGTTTGGAGTTGCGATGCTTATGTGAAAAGGTTTCATCTTGGTAAAGCTCAAACCCAAGTCGGAGAAGTGCATCTTCATAGGATACCCAAAGGAAACTGTTGGGTACACCTTCTATCACAGATCCGAAGGCAAGACATTCGTTGCTAAGAATGGATCCTTTCTAGAGAAGGAGTTTCTCTCGAAAGAAGTGAGTGGGAGGAAAGTAGAACTTGATGAGGTAACTGTACCTACTCCCTTATTGGAAAGTAGTTCATCACAGAAATCTGTTCCTGTGACTACTACACCAATTAGTGAGGAAGCTAATGATGATGATCATGTAACTTCAGATCAAGTTACTACCAAAACCTCGTAGGTAAACCAGAGTGAGATCCGCACCAGAGTGGTACGGTAATCCTGTTCTGGAGGTCATGTTACTTGACTATGACGAGCCTACGAACTATGAGGAAGCGATGATGAGCCCAGATTCCGCGGAATGGCTTGAGGCCATGAAATCTGAGATGAGATCCATGATTGAGAACAAAGTATGGACTTTGATTGACTTGCCCAATGATCGGCGAGCCATTGAGATTAAATGGATCTTCAAGAGGAAGACGGACGCTGATAGTAGTGTTACTATCTACAAAGCTAGAATTATCGAAAAAAAGTTTTTCGACAAGTTCAAGGTGTTGACTACGATGAGAGTTTCTCACTCGTATCTATGCTTAAGTTTGTCCGAATCATGTTAGCAATTGCCGTGTTTTATGAAATCTGGCAAATGGATAAAACAAAACTACATTCCTTAATGGATTTATTAAAGAAGAGTTGTATATGATGCAACCAGAAGGTTTTGTCAATCCTAAAGGTACTAACAAAATATGCAAGCTCCAGTGATCCATCTATGGACTGGTGCAAGCATCTCGGAGTTGGAATATACGCTTTGATAAGTTGATCGAAGCATATAGTTTTATACAGACTTGCGGTGAAGCCTGTATTTACAAGAAAGTGAGTGGGAGCACTACAACATTTCTGATAAGTATATGTGAATGATATATTGTTGATCGAAGATAATGTAGAATTATTCTGCAAAGCATAAAGGAGTGTTTGAAAGGAGTTTTTCAAAGAAAGACCTCGGTGAAGCTGGTTACATATTGAACATCAAGATCTATGGAGATAGATCAAGACGCTTGATAAGTTCTTCAATGAGTACATACCTTGACAAGATTTTGAAGTAGTTCAAAATGGAACAGTCAAAGAAAGAGTTCTTGCCTGTGTTACAAGGTGTGAAACTGAGTAAGACTCAAAGCCCGACCACGGCAGAAGATAGAAAGAGAATGAAAGTCATTCCCTATGCCTTGGCCATAGGTTCTATAAAATATGCCATGATGTGTACCAGATCTATTGTATACCCTACACTATTTTTGGCAAGGGAGTACAATAGTGATCTAGGAGTAGATCACTCGACAGCGGTCAAAATTATCCTTAGTGGAATAAGGATATGTTTCTCGATTATGGAGGTGACAAAAAGGTTCGTCGTAAAGGGTTACGTCGATGCAAATTTTGACACAGATCCAGATGACTCTAAATCTCAATCTGGATACATATTGAAAGTGGGATCAGTTAGCTAGAGTAGCTCCTTGTAGAGCATTGTAGACATAGAAATTTGCAAAATACTTGCGGATCTGAATATGATAGACCCGTTGACTAAAATTATCTCACAAGCAAAACACGATCACACCTTAGTACTCTTTGGGTGTTAATCACATAGCAATGTGTACTAGATTACTGACTCTAATAAATCCTTTGGGTGTTGGTCACATGTCGATGTGAACTATGGGTGTTAACCACATAAAGATGTGAAGTATTGATCACATGGCAATGTGAACTAGATTATTGACTCTAGTGCAAGTGGGAGACTGAAGGAAATATGCCCTAGAGGCAATAATAAAGTTATTATTTATTTCCTTATATCATGATAAATGTTTGTTATTCATGCTAGAATTGTATCAACCGGAAACATAATGCATGTGTGAATACATAGACAAAGAGAGTGTCACTAGTATGCCTCTACTTGACTAGCTCGTTAATCGAAGATGGTTATGTTTCCTAACCATAGACATGAGTTTTCATTTGATTAACAGGGTCACATCATTAGTAGAATGATGTGATTGACTTGACCCATTCCGTTAGCTTAGCACTTGATCATTTAGTTTGTTGCTATTGCTTTATTCATGACTTATACATGTTCCTATGACTATGAGATTATGCAACTCCCGTTTACCGGAGGAACACTTTGTGTGCTACCAAACGTCACAACGTAATTGGGTGATTATAAAGGTGCTCTACAGGTGTCTCCGAAGGTACTTGTTGGGTTGGCGTATTTCGAGATTAGGATTTGTCACTCCGATTGTCGGAGAGGTATCTCTGGGCCCTCTCGGTAATGCACATCACTTAAGCCTTGCAAGCATTGCAACTAATGAGTTAGTTGCGGGATGATGTATTACGGAATGAGTAAAGAGACTTGCCGGTAACGAGATTGAACTAGGTATTGAGATACCGATGATCGAATCTCGGGCAAGTAACATACCGAGGATAAAGGGAACAACGTATGTTGTTATGCGGTCTGACCGATAAAGATCTTCGTAGAATATGTGGGAGCCAATATGAGCATCCAGGTTCCGCTATTGGTTATTGACCGGAGACGTGTCTCGGTCATGTCTACATAGTTCTCGAACCCGTAGGGTCCGCACGCTTAACGTTTCGATGACAGTTATATTATGAGTTTATGAGTCTTGATGTACCGAAGGTTGTTCGGAGTCCCGGATGTGATCACGGACATGACGAGGAGTCTTGAAATGGTCTAGACATGAAGATTGATATATTGGACGACTATATTCGGACACCGGAATGGTTCCGGGGGTTATCGGATATATACCGGAGTACCGTGGGGTTACCGGAACCCCCCCCCCCCCAGGGGTTATTGGGCCTCATGGGCCCAAAGTGGTGGAAGAGGAGAGGCAGCAGGAGGTGGCGCGTGGCCCCCCTTGCCCCAATCTGAATTGGGAAAGGGGAGGGGGCGCGGCCCGCCTTCTCCTTCCTTCTCTCCACCTCCTCCTTCCCCCTTCTCCTAGTTGGAATAGGAAAGGGGGGCAAAACCTACTTGGAGTAGGATTGCCCCCCCTTGGGTGTGCCTCCTCCTCTTGGCCGGCCCCCTCCTCCTCCCCCCCTTTATATACGGAGCAGGGGGGCACCCCATAGACACAACAATTGATCAAGTTGATCTTTTAGCCGTGTGCGGTGCCCCCCCCCTCCACCATTGTAACGCCCTTGATGCGGCTATATCTCCCACGTGTCGAAGCACGACTTAGAGGCATAATCGCATTGAAAGCAATGTCGCAAGTGAGGTAATCTTCACACAACCCATGTAATACATAAGGGAAAGATACATAGTTGGCTTACAATCGCCACTTCACACAATTACATGAATAAAGCATTACATCAACCAAATACATTCAAGGCCCGACTACGGAGCCAAAATAAAAGAAGAACCCCAAATGCGACACGGTCCCTGATCGACCCCAACTGGGCTCCACTACTGATCAACTAGAACAGAATAACACAAAGGACAAGATCTTCATCGAGCTCCTCCTAAGCTTGGTTGCGTCATCTGCACGGACTCATCGGCACCTGCAAACTGGTTTTGGAAGTATCTGTGAGCCACAAGGACTCAGCAATCTCGCACCCTCGCGATCAAGACTATTTAAGCTTATGGGTAAGGTAAAAGGTATGAGGTGGAGCTGCAGCAAGCGACTAGCATATATGGTGGCTAACATACGCAAATGAGAGTGAAAAGAGAAGGCAAAGCATGGTCGATAAAAGTATGATCAAGAAGTGATCCCATAGCAACCTACGTCAAGCATAACTCCAACACCGTGTTCACTTTCCGGACTCCGCCGGAAAGAGACCATCACGGTTACACATGCGGTTGATGCATTTTAATTAAGGTCAACTTCAGGTTTTCTACAACCGGACATTAACAAATTCCCATCTGCCCATAACCGCGAGCACGACTTTCGAAAGTTCAAATCCCTGCAGGGGTGTCCCAACTTAGCCCATCACAAGCTCTCATGGTCAACAAAGGAATAGACCTCCTCCCGAGACATTCCGATCAGACTCGGTATCCCAGTTCTACAAGACATTTCGACAGGGTAAAACTAAACCAGCAACACCGCCCGAATGTGCCGGCAAATCCCGATAGGAGCTGCACATATCTCTTTCTCAGGGCACACCGGATTGTCTAAACTTCTGGTAGGCCAGCCCAGAGTTGCCCCTGGTGGCCACCGACGGCTGACAAGTTGGACCAACACTCAGAGGAGCACTGGCCCGGGGGGTAAAATAATGATGACCCTGAGGAGCACGACTCCCAAGGGAAAAGAAAAAGGCTAGGTGGCAAATGGTAAAACCAATGTTGGGCATTGCTGGAGGAGTTTTACTCAACGCGAACTGTCAAGGGGTTCCCATAATAGCCCAACCGCGTAAGGAACGCAAAATCCGGGAACATAACACCGATATGACGGAAACTAGAGCGGCAAGAGTGGAACAAAACACCAGGCATAAGGCCGAGCCTTCCACCCTTTACCAAGTATATAGATGCATTAATTAAATAAAACATATTGTGATATCCCAACAAGTAAACATGTTCCCACAAGGAACAACATCTCCATGTTCCAACAAGGAACAAACTTCAATCTTCACCTGCAACTAACAACGCTATAAGAGGGGCTGAGCAAAGCGGTAACATAGCCAAACAACGGTTTGCTAGGACAAGGTGGGTTAGAGGCTTGGTTCAACAATATGGGAGGCATGATAAGCAAGTGGTAGGTATCGCAGCATAGGCATAGCAAAAGAGCGAGCAACTAGCAAGCAAAGATAGAAGTGATTTCGAGGGTATGATCATCTTGCCTGAAATCCCGCAAGGAAGAAGAACGAGTCCATGAAGAAGATAAATGAACGTAGACGAACGGGTCCTCACAAACGCGACGTTACCGGAACCAACCCGAAGAAGCAAACACCGGAAAGAAGCACACAACATAGTAAACAACCAACACATGAACATGATATGATATGCGGGATGCGGTATGTGATGCATATGCATGAGTGGACAAGGAATGCATGAACCTGGCCTCAACTTGGGAATCCAAGTGTGCCACTTGAAAGATGAGATGAAATCGCTTGAAAACGATATAAAGATCACCGGAATTGGAGTTACAGTTTGGAAATGGCAAGTGATTCAAATATGGCATCGGTCTGCGATTTACAGCAAGTAGCCATCTAAATCAACAAGTTAAACATGCTACAGCACTCAAACATGACAAAAAAATACATGGCAGGGATGCATTCATGATGCTTAACAAAATACTAGCACTGAGCTACGGCCAATTTATCCATTAACAGGTTCAAACAAGCATGGCAAAAATGCATAAGGTAAACAGATTTCAGACTTAGTGAAATTAACACTTGTCTGGAATCTCATATCAGATAGCACTCTTTGGAGCAACAAAACTACATGCTACAGGACCTAAACATGGCAAAGTAAAAGATGGCATGGAGCTACTCAAAAAGCTTAACAAAAGTCCATTAGTGACCTTAAGCCAAAAGGGATCAGAAAACACATTTGCAAGCATGTGAACATAGCAAAAGCATAAACAGTTCTCATACTTAGTGAAAACTGGAGCATGCTGAAACATATCTCAAGTAGGCATGTTTACGAGCTCGATGCACTCACTACGGAGCAAGTCATGAAAAGCTAAGCATACATCCATCAAGAAAACACAAAATTCAAGCTAGACATGGCAAGAACAATAACATAGCATGCACGGATCAACTACAACATCCCCGGCAAAATTGCTAACAAGTAGACAATCTGCCCGGATTCACGAAGTAGCAAAAGTAGAGCTCGATTGACTCAAGCTAGGGTGCTCCATAATTGCAAACAAAGACATGTATGGATAGAGCACTACAAGATTAACAAATCATCCTTACTGATCATCCTCAAAAGAGGCACGGATCACTAGGAAACAACATGAACATATGGCATCTTGAAATAAACAGATCAAGGACTTAGTGGAAATGCTAAGTCCCTGAAATCAGCATTACCAAGTGCCTCACTTTGCAAGCTTGTGCTAGTCACCACACACATCACAAAAATACATGGGTTGCACCTCTGGAAAGATGGCAAAACCCTTAACAAAACACATGTAGAGCTCATGGGCATATCATGCACACAATAATCATGGCAAAAATGACAAATATCTAAATGGAGCAGCAGATCTGACAATTATCTCAAGTAGCACTCTTCCAACAGCATTTCGGGCATCAAGATGAACTCAAATGAAAATGATGCAATGAGATGAAATGATGTGCTCTCTGAGGCGAACATTTTGATATGCTATATGCATGAATCGGAGCTACGGATGCGGAGATACAACAGGTCAAAGTATGCAAGATAAATAGGGTTAGGGACGAGAAAGTCAACCGAGGGGTTTTCAGATCCAGGTCTAGCGCGGATTTCAAGGCGGCGGCACTCTCGCCGGAATGCATGTCCGTGGTGGCCGGAGCAGTGAGGAAGAGGAAGGAGCTTGCCGGAGGGGGAGCTCGGTGCCGGATCCGTCGCCAGAGAAGAGCGGGGCGGCGCGGCGTGACGTGGACGGCCGGAGGTCGCCGGGCGATGAGGGGCGGTGACGGTCGCCGGCGATGGCACGCGGCGGCGCCGGCCGACGAAGGGCGGCACGCGGACGAAGGCGGCGGCGCCGGCCGACGAAGGGCGGCACGCGGACGAAGGCGGCGGCGCGGCGATGCACTCGGGCGGCGCGGGGAGGAAGAAGGGCGGCGGCGGCGCGGGCTCTCGGGGGCCCTCCCTGGGCCGAGCGGGCCGGCGGCGGGGAGACCCGGCGCCGACACATGGCGGCATGCGGCTGGCTGGGCGCGGCGGGCGGACGCGTCCGGTTGCGGCCGGACGTGTCCGATGGCGGCGGAGCTGATTTCTAGGGTTTTGGGGAAGAGGAGATCCGGATTTTGAAGGGGGTCTATTTATAGAGGTAGAGGGAGCTAGGAGAGTCCAAATGAGGTGCGGTTTTCGGCCATGCGATCGTGATCGAACGACCGAGATGATGGAGGAGGTTTAGGTGGGTTTTGGGCCAAATTGGAGGGGTGTTGGGCTGCAACACACACGAGGCCTTTTCGGTCCCTCGGTTAACCGTTGGAGTATCAAACGAAGTCCAAATGGTACGAAACTTGACAGGCGGTCTACCGGTAGTAAACCAAGGCCGCTTGGCAAGTCTCGGTCCAATCCGGAAATGTTTAACCCCCACACATGAAAAGAAGGTAGAAATGACACCGGAGGAGAAGGGAATGCCGGAAAGCAAAACGGACAACGGGGAAAATGCTCGGATGCATGAGACGAACACGTATGCAAATGAAATGCACATGATGACATGATATGAGATGCATGACACGCAAGCAATGACAAGGTAACAACAGCGAATAACTGGAGGACACATGGCACATTGGTCTCGGGGCGTTACAACCATAGTCCACCTTGATAATACTGTAGCGATGCTTAGGTGAAGCCATGTGTCGGTAGAACATCAACATCGTCACCACACCGTCGTGCTGACGAAACTCTCCCTCAACACTCAGCTGGATCAGAATTCGAGGGATATCATCGGGTTGAACGTGTGCTGAACTTGGAGGTGTCGTATGTTCGGTACTTGATCGCTCGGATCGTGAAGACGTACGACTACATCAACCGCGTTGTGCTAACGCTTCCGCTTTCGGTCTACGAGGGTACGTAGACAACACTCTCCCCTCTCGTTGCTATGCATCACCATGATCTTGCGTGTGCATAGGAAATTTTTTGAAATTACTACGTTCCCCAACAGGCATGTATTCCGAATATAGTCATACGTGCTTATGGAAAAGAACTTGCATGACATCTTTTGTCCTACCCTCCTGTGGCAGCGGGGTCCTAATGGAAACTAAGGGATATTAAGGCCTCCTTTTAATAGAGTACCGGAACAAAGGATTAACACATAATGAATACATGAACTCCTCAAACTACGGTCATCATCGGTAAGTATCCCGATTATTGTCACTTCGGGGTTAACGGATCATAACACATAACAGGTGACTATAGACTTGCAAGATAGGATCAAGAACTCTCATATATTGATGAAAACATAATAGGTTCAGATCTGAAATCATGGCACTCGGGCCCTAGTGACAAGCATTAAGCATAGTAAAGTCATAGCAACAACAATCTCAGAACATAGTGGATACTAGGGATCAAACCCTAACAAAACTAACTCGATTACATGATAGATCTCATCCAACACATCACCGTCTAGCAAGCCTACGATGGAATTACTCACGCATGGCGGTGAGCATCATGAAATTGGTGATGGAGGATGCTTGATGATGACAATGGCGATGGATTCCCCTCTTCGGAGCCCCGAACGGACTCCAGATCAGCCCTCCCAAGAGGTTTTAGGCTTGGCGGCGGCTCCGTATCGTAAAACGTGATGAATTCTTCTCTCTGATTTTTTCTCCCCGAAACCAAATATAGAGAGTTGGAGTTGAGGTCGGAGGAGCTCCAGGGGGCACGCCCTAGGGGGGCAAGCGCGCCCCCCACCCTCGTGGATAGGTGGTGGGGCCCCTGGTCTTCATCTTTTGCAAGGATATTTTATTATTTCCGAATAGATGTTCCGTGAAGTTTCAGGTCATTCCGAGAACTTTTGTTTCTGCACATAAATAACACCATAGCAATTCTGCTGAAAACAGCGACAGTCCGGGTTAGTTCCATTCAAATCATGCAAGTTAGAGTCCAAAATAGGGGCAAAAGCATTTGGAAAAGTAGATACGACGGAGACGTATCAGTATGATGATACCGACGATCGAATCTCGGGGAAGTAACATACCGATGACAAAGGGAATAATGTATATTGTTATTGCGGTTTGACCAATAAAGATCTCCGTAGAATATGTAGGAACCAATATGAGCATCCAGGTTCCGCTATTGGTTATTGATCGGGGATGTGTCTCGGTCATGTCTACATAGTTCTCGGACCCGTAGGGTGCACACGCTTAATGTTCGATGATGATTTGTATTATGAGTTATGTGTTTTGGTGACTGAAGTTTGTTCGGAGTCCCAGATGAGATCACAGACATGACGAGGAGTCTCGAAATGGTCGAGAGGTAAAGATTCATATATTGGAAGGTAGTATTCAGACATCAGAATGGTTCTGAGTGATTCGGGTATTTTTCCAGAGTACCGAGGGGTTACCGGACCCCCCCCCCCCCCCGAGGAAGTGTTGGGCCTACATGGGCCTAAGGGAGAGAGAGGTAAGCCCACGGGGGGTGGCGCGCGCACCCCTCCTAGGGAGTTTGAATAGGACAAGGAGGAGGGGGCGTGGCCCCCTTTCCTCTCCCTCTCCCTCTCCCTCTCCTTCCTTTTCCCTCCGGTGGAAGAAAGGAAAAAGGGGGCCGAATCCTACTAGGAGTGGAGTCCTAGTAGGACTCCCCCCCCCATGGCGCGCCCCCTCCTAGTCGGCCACCTCCTCCTCCCCTCCTTTATATATGGGGGCGGGGCACACCAATAGTTCTCTTAGCCGTGTGCGGTGCCCCCCTCCACAGTTTACTCCTCCGGTCATAGCGTCGTAGTGCTTAGGCGAAGCCCTGCGTGGATCATATCACCATTGCCGTCACCACGCCGTCGTGCTGACGAAACTCTCCCTCGACCCTCTGCTGGATCAAAAGTTCAAAGGACGTCATCGAGCTGAACGTGTGCTGAACTCGGAGGTGTCGTACGTTCGATACTAGATCGGTTGGATCGTGAAGACGTTCAACTACATCAACCGCGTTAACCTAACGCTTCCGCTTTCGGTCTATGAGGGTACGTGGACACACTCTCCCCTTCTCGTTGCTATGCATCTCCTAGATAGATCTTGCGTGATCATAGGAAATTTTTTGAAATTGCATGCTACGTTCTCCAACAGTGGCATCTGAGCCAGGTCTATGCGTAGATGATATGCATAAGTAGAACACAAAGATTTGTGGGCGATAATAGTCATACTGCTTACCACCAATGTCTTGTTTTGATTTGGCTGTATTGTTGGATGAAGCAGCCCGAACCAACCTTACATGACCACGTTCATGACACCGGTTCCACCGACACACATGCAACTTGTTTTGCATAAAGGTGGGTGGCGGGTGTTTGTTTCTCTAACTTTAGTTGAATTGAATTTGACTACAGCCGGTCCTTGTTGAAGGTTAAAACATCACACTTGACAAAAAATCGTTGTGGTTTTGAAGTGTAGGTAAGAACGGTTCTTACTAGAAGCCCGTAGCAGCCACATAAAACTTGCAACAACAAAGAAGAGGATGTCTAACTTGTTTTTGCAGGTATGTTGTGATGTGATATGGTCAAGACATGATGTGTGATATATGTTATTGTCTGAGATGATCATGTTTTGTAAAAGTTATCGGCAATTGGCAGGAACCTTATGGTTGTCGCTTTATTGTATGAAACACAATCGCCATGTAATTGCTTTACTTTATCACTATGCGGTAGCGACAGTCCTAGAAGCAAAAGTTGGCGAGACAACAACGATGCTAAGATGGAGATCAAGGTGTCAAGCCGGTGACGATGGAGATCATGACGGTGCTTTGGAGATGGAGATCAAAGGCACAAGATGATGATGGCCATATCATGTCACATATTTCGATTGCATTTGATGTTTATCTTTTTATGCATCTTATTTTGCTTAGTACGGCGGTATCATTATAAGATGATCCCTCACTAAATTTCAAGGTATAAGTGTTCTCCCTGAGTATGCACCGTTGCTACAGTTCGTCGTGCCGAGACACCACGTGATGATCGGGTGTGATAAGTTATACGTTCACATACAATGGGTGCAAGCCAATTTTGCACGTGCAGAATACTTGGGTTAAACTTGACGAGCCTAGCATATGTAGATATGGCCTCGGAACACTGAGACCGAAAGGTCGAACGTGAATCATATAGTAGATGTGATCAACATAGTGATATTCACCATTGAAAACTACTCCGTCTCATGTGATGATCGGACATGGTTTAGTTGATATAGATCACGTGATCATTTAGATGACTAGAGGGATGTCTATCTAAGTGGGAGTTCTTAAGTAATATGATTAACTGAACTTTAATTTATCATGAACTTAGTCCTGATAGTTTTTTGCAAATCTATGTTGTTGTAGATCAATGGCCCGTGCTACCGTTCCTTTGAATTTTAATGCATTCCTAGAGAAAGCTAAGTTGAAAGATTATGGTAGCAACTACACGGACTAGTTCCATAACTTGAGGATTATCCTCATTGCTGCAAATAAGAATTACGTCCTGGAAGCACCGCTAGGTGCAAGACCCGCTGTAGGAGCAACTCCGGACATTATGAACGTTGGGTAGACTAAAGCTGATGACTACTCGGTAGTACAGTGTGCCATGCTTTATGGCTTAGAATCGGGACTTCAAAGACATTTTGAACATCATGGAGCATATGAGATGTTCCAGTAGTTGAAGTTAATATTTCAAGCAAATGCTCGAGTTGAGAGATATGAAGTCTCCAACAAGTTCTACAGCTGCAAAATGGAGGAGAATAGTTCTGTCAGTGAACACATACTCAGAATATTTGGGTACCATAACCACTTGACTCACTTGGGAGTTAATCTTCCTAATGATAGTGTCATTGACAGACAGAGTTCTTCAATCACTGCCACCAAGCAATAAAGGCTTTGTGATGAACTATAATATGCAAGGGATGGAAAAGACTATTCCCGAGCTCTTCGCGATGCTAAAAGCTGTGGAGGTAGAAATCAAGAAGGAGCATCAAGTGTTGATGGTTAACAACACCACTAGTTTCAAGAAAAATGGCAAAGGGAAGAAGGGGAACTTCAAGACGAATAGCAAGAAAGTTGCTGCTCAAGGGGAAAAGCCCAAGTCTGGACCTAAGCCTGAAACTTAGTGCTTCTACTGCAAAGGGACTAGTCACTGGAAGAGGAACTGCCCCAAGTATTTGGTGGACAAGAAGGATGGCAAAGTGAAAGGTATATTTGATATACATGTTATTGATGTGTACCTTACTAATGCTCGTAGTAGCGCCTGGGTATTTGATACTGGTTCTGTTGCTCATATTTGCAACTCAAAACAGGGGCTACGGATTAAATGAAGATTGGCTAAGGACGAGCTGACAATGCGCGTCGGAAATGGTTCCAAGGTTGACGTGATCGTTATCGGCACACTACCTCTACATCTACCGTTTGGATTAGTTTTAGACATGAATAATTGTTAATTGGTGCCAGCGTCGAGCATGAACATTATATCTGGATCTTTTTTGATGCGAGACAGTTACTCATTTAAACCAAAGAATAATGGTTGTTCTATTTATATGAGTAATATCTTTTATGGTCATGTACCCTTGATGAGTGGTCTATTTTCTTGAATCTCGATTGTAGTGATACACATATTCATAATATTGAAGCCAAAAGGTGCAACATTAATAATGATAGTGCAACTTATTTGTGGCACTGCCGCTTAGGTCATATTGATGTAAAGCGCATGAAGAAACTCCATGCTGATGGACTTTTGGAATCACTTGATTATGAATCACTTGATGCTCGCGAACCATGCCTCATGGGCAAGATGACTAAGACTCCGTTCTCTGGAACAATGGAGCGAGCCACTGACTTATTGGAAATAATGCATACTGATGTATGCGGTCCGATGAGTGTTGAGGCTCGCGGCGGGTATCGTTATTTTCTGACCTTCATAGATGATTTGAGCAGATATGGGTATATCTACTTAATGAAAAATAAGTCTGAAACATTTGAAAAGTTCAAAGAATTTCAGAGTGAAGTAGAAAATCATCATAACAAGAAAATAAAGTTTCTGCGATCTGATCGTGGAGGTGAATATTTGAGTTATGAGTTTGGTCTTCATTTGAAACAATGTGGAATAGTTTCGCAACTCACGCCACATGGAACACCACAACCTAATGGTGTGTCCGAACGTCGTAGTCGTACTTTATTAGATATGGTGCGATCTATGATGTCTTTTATCGATTTACCACTATCATTTTGGGCTATGCTTTAGAGACGGTTGCATTCATGTTAAATAGGGCACCATCTAAATCCGTTGAGACGACACCATATGAACTATGGTTTGGCAAGAAACCTAAGTTGTTGTTTCTTAAAGTTTGGGGTTGCGATGCTTATGTGAAAAGGTTTCAGCTTGATAAAAGCTTGAACCCAAATCGGAGAAGTGCGTCTTCATAGGATACCCAAAAAGAAACTGTTGGGTACACCTTCTACCACATATCCGAAGGCAAGATCTTTGTTGATAAGAATGGGTCCTTTCTAGAGAAGGAGTTTCTCTCAAAAGAAGTGAGTGGGAGGAAAGTAGAACTTGATGAGGTAATTGTACCTTCTCTGGAAAATCGTGGATGTCGCCTAGAAGGGGGGTGAATAGGCGTTTTAAAATAATTACGGTTTAGGCTTGAACAAATGCGGAATAAACCTAGCGGTTAATTTGCCAAGCACAAAACCTAAAACAACTAGGCTCACCTATGTGCACCAACAACTTATGCTAAGCAAGATAAGCAACTATGAGATAGTAAGATATATGACAAAGGACAATATGGCTATCACAAAGTAAAGTGCATAAGTAAAGGGCTCGGGTAAGAGATAACCGAGGCACGCGGAGACGACGATGTATCCCGAAGTTCACACCCTTGCGGATGCTAATATCCATTTGGAGCGGTGTGGAGGCACAATGCTCCCCAAGAAGCCACTAGGGCCACCGTAATCTCCTCACGCCCTCGCACAATGCAAGATGCCGTGATTCCACTAAGGGACCCTTGAGGGCGGTCACCGAACCCATACAAATGGCAACCCTTGGGGGCGGTCACCGAACCCGTACACTTTGGCAACCCTTGGTGGCGGTCACCGGTACCCGTCAAATTGCTCGGGGCGATCTCCACAACCTAATTGGAGACCCCGATGCTTTCCCGGAGCTTTGCACCACAATGATTGAGCTCCGAACACCAACAACCGTGTAGGGCGCCCAAGCACCCAAGAGGAACAAGCTCAAGGGTACCAAGCACCCAAGAGTAATAAGCTTCTCAACTTGTAACTTCCACGTATCACGTGGAGAACTCAAACCGATGCACCAAATGCAATGGCAAGGGCACACGGAGTGCCCAAGTCCTTGTCTCCCAAATCCCACCAAAGCAACTAATGCTAGGGAGGAAAATGAGAGGAAGAACAAGAAGGAGAACACCAAGAACTCCAAGATCTAGATCCAAGGGGTTCCCCTCACATAGAGGAGAAAGTGATTGGTGGAAATGTGGATCTAGATCTCCTCTCTCTTTTCCCTCAAAAACTAGCAAGAATCCATGGAGGGATTGAGAGTTAGCAAGCTCGAAGAAGGTCAACAATGGGGGAAGAACACGAGCTCAAAAGGATTAGGTTCATTGGGGAAGAAGACCCCCTTTTATAGGAGGGGGAAAATCCAACCGTTATGCTCACAGCCTGCACAGAGCGGTACTACCGCTCCAAGGAGCGGTACTACCGCTAGGGCGGAAGTACCCCTTTGAAAAACAACAGCGAGGAGGCAAAAGGCCGGTAGAACCACCGGAGCGGTACTACCGCTCGTCCTCACGGTACTACCGCTCGACCTCACGGTACTACCACAAATGGTAGCGGTACTACTGCTTGCGAGCGGTACAAAAAAAATACTTCCGTGCCTACTTCCGCTGAGCAAAACATGAGATTTTGGTCTGGAGCGGTACTACCGCTCAGGAGCCGCGGTAGTACTGCTCTAGAGCGGTAGTAAAAAATTACATCCGCTCTAGCCACGGTAGTACCGTTGCAGCCTTTACAAAAACAGCCATAACTTCTGCAAACGGACTCCGAATTCGACGAAACCAAGTTTGTTGGAAAGCTAGCGACAAGGGCTAACACAATCTTGATATAAATACCAATAAGAAGCAAGTGAGAAAAATCCCAAAAGAAAATGGTGAGGACCCTTCCTCGGATAAGACCGGTAAAACCTACAACACCGAAAACATCATAGAAGACGCATGCGAACTCCGTTTTCGATGAACTCAAGCTTGTCATCAAGATGACCATAAGCTATAAGACTCACAAATAGAACCAAACAAGAACCAATAAACATGATGCAAGGATGCAATGGTTTGAGCTCTCGACGAACGATACGATCAAGCTACTCACTTGAGAGCCCCCCTTGATAGTACGGCTATCGATCCTATAACCCGGTCTCCCAACTACCACCATGAGACCGGTAAAATAGAAAACCTATCAAGGGCAAACCTTTGCCTTGCACATGATCCACTTGAGTTAGATGATGATGATCTTGTCCTCCTCAAGATGGACCACCTTTCTTGATTGCGTTGGGTCGATGAAGACTAGATGATTGCTCCCCCATACTCCACTATGGGTGAGCCACTCTTCGGCACATCTTCACAAGTCCATTGACACCACAATGGATGGCAAGCTTCAAGCACTTGATCTCTTCGTGATTCTCCACTTGAAATTGCACACGGCAATCTTGATGATGATCACCACTTGATGTCATCCTTCCCATGGGTTGTATGATATCATCCTCTTGACGCAAGCCCATGGACACGTACCTAACCCCACATAGACTCTCACATAGACCATGGGTTAGTACACAAAGTGCAATGGACAATGCTTACCATACCATGGGATCACTTGATCCCTCTCGGTACATCTTCTACTCTTTGTGAGTTGATCAACTTGATTCACTCTTGACTTAGTCTTGATCAACTATCTTCGTTTGGATGATGTCTTGAAGGTAAACATGAATGATCACACAATCTTCTTCTTCAAGACATGCTTGCAATAAGCTCAACTCTCAAATGACCAATCTTTGGATAATTCCTTGAATAGCACCTTGGTCGACACAAACTCTCCTTGAAACCAACACATGTACTCCAAGAAAAGCCTATGGACAAAACCTTCAAATATAACTCAAGAAAAGCATTAGTCCATAGAGATTGTCATCAATTACCAAAACCAAACATGGGGGCACCACATGTTCTTTCAATCTCCCCCATTTTGGTAATTGATGAATATCACTTTCACGAGAGTTTATACAAGGAATTATGCATCACCAAGCAATGCAACAACCAATAATGCATGTGTATGAGATGCAAATGCTTAGGAACGAAACCAAAGCAAGGAGAAAACTCTGAAGACTTCTCCACAAAACTCTCTGAAACTTCTCCCCCATTGGCATCGATTGCCAAAATGGGCGAAAAGCTTAGAAGGCCAATATAGATTGAGTTCCTCCATAAGTTGTGTATTTCTCAACAAGAGAGAGGAATGCAATACAGATATCCAACGGTAAATACTTGGAGGAAGACAAACTATATTGAGGCCCAAAGATTGCTAAAGGAATGATATGCCACAAGGACATAACAGAGAGACACAAGCAATCAAGCAATCAAAATATACCGATTGAAGCAAGCAATCAACGGATATCAATTGAACCAACTAGACTATATATCCTAAGAGTCACAAGAATAAAAGATATTATGATATGAGCATAGGAGTGATCTTCTAGAGAAATTAGAGAAGCTCCCCATGATTTGTGCACACATAAGAATGTTTGTACTTGGATACAAAGTGCACAAAATAGGATCATAGCTCCCCCAAAATCAATAGAAACTAACAACAAATGCAAGAGAGCAAAAGGAAACTAAGCCTAGCACTTGCAACAAACACATGGTTGAGAAACAAGTAAAAGAGGCAACTTAAGAATGGGCTCAACCAAAAAGATGTGTGTGAGTCAAGGCAATGCACTTGAGAAGACTAATGTACGGATGAGCATTAAACATCAATAAAGTCTTGAAAGAATGAGGCAACACGGTGCAAGGCCTATCATTCCCACACACAACAAGCAAATGGGTTCACAAGCTTACTAATAAGCATAAAGAGAACCTATGCTTGTGACAACCCGCGGTGAAGATAGAAGATGAAAGCCTCATCAAGACGAGGGATACCAATTAAGATGGCAAAAGCCTCGTAAAGATAAGCATGAGGAAAGAAATCTTCACCACACAAGAGTGCATCAAGATGCAACGAGATAAGACACGCACTCAAGGCAAAAGCTTTCACGGAGCCACCAAATAAATAACATAAGAAAAACAAGGTGGACGTGAAAGAAAGGATATCAACTAGATATGCAACTTTTCTCAAGTGTATAAGATTCTAGGTAGACGAACTCATGATGATATATATCTACAAAGAAGGATGTACACCCGAAACAGTTGCAACACGAGGAATAAGATATCCACAAGGAAATCATAAATATACCAATAAGATATTTGCTTGGAAGCATAGCACATGGCTAGAGATGGTCTTATAGTATATAAATTAATTCCTACCACACACCCATCAAAGACATCACAACTAGCAACAAGACATCATTGTTGGGATGCTTTGAGAAAGGAAACAAGTATCACAAGATGGAATGAAAATCATGCTAAGATGCAACCTACACAAGGTTGATGCAAGAAATGTGTGCATGAAGTATATGAAGATACTTGTTACCGAGATAACATTGGAAGGATGTACTAGATAGCAATTGAAGGTACAAAGTAGTTCATTGATCATCCTAGCTTGACTCCAATAAGCACATGGTGACAACACCTTCCTTGTGAGTGAGCCGAGCATCCAATGCATCCCCACTTGTTCCTAGAACAACAACACAAACAAAATGGTACCCAAACTCATTGGGACCAAAGAGTTAGAGAACCAACAATACATAGGACAAACTCCACATAAATATGTGCACATAAATACGAAAACGAATTTCATGCACATCTCATCCAATTTGAGACTTGGTGGAGTTTCCCCTATATATTGGGTCAAAGAAAGAAAGCTTGCCAAAGATATTACACGAAGTTAATATGCATGCTCAAGACTTTCAAGAATCGATACCGAAAGACAAAGAAATACCAAGGAAAGAAAAGATACCAAATGAATAAATCATCACTTGGAGGGTATCCATAATGGATACAACAAGGAATGAGATATCCATTGATATACACAAAGAAGAGACATCAAACTCCCAAAAGAGAGGATGGTTCCAAACAAACCAAGATCTCTACAAAGTTTCATGATGGCACAAAGCACCAAAAAGAAACGGCTTGCCTTCCACAAACACACACTTGATAAGGATCACAAGATGAGTGTTTTATAGAGAATAGGATAGCTCCCCCAAGACTAGTGCATTATAGAGAATTTGCATTTGAATAAAAAATGCACGAGGTGGGATCACCACTTTCACTATATCTAGAAAACACTAGACAAGGTCAAGAAATTAACAAGATCCACAGGTGGTATGGAATACAATGGGATTTGACACAATCCTAGGCAAGAGATAAAGCAAATAAAAGCAAAGGCCAATGTAAAGATGATCAATAATTTCTACCACACATAAGTGAGTACCAATTGTCAAAAGACAAGAAGTATTTGGAAATAATTCCCGGTGGTAGATAACAAGGATATCCGACATCATCTTCACACCAAAAAGCAAATTGCAACTTGTAGAGCTAACATGCCACCTAGGAACAAGATAATTTACAATATCAACTCTAGATGACAATATCTCAAATGTACACATTTTCTAGGCTAGTAATATACACGTAGCACATTACTCCCCCATAATGTGATACCAATTAAAGATAGACAAGAGGCAATTAAAGGAACCAACAAGAGATAATTAATGGACTATTTAGAATTTGAATTTCTCATGAGAAGACATACCACATAGCGACTAGATAACCTTGAAATATCAATACTAAATGGTATTACTCATGTACACACATATATAGGATTGTGAGGTGCACAAAGCATATCACTCCCCCATAATGGGATATTCCATTAATCTCTCACAAGAGCCAACTAAGATATGACCAAGATGCACAAAGGCTCAACTAACGACACACATGTACATGATGTGCAAACCAACACACACATACTTGATTGCTCAAGATAATCAAGTTGGAAGCACAACATATACAAACACATGCAAGGAACAAAGCCAAACATGCAAAGGGGCAAGTAACTTTCAATGTAAACAATTTAAGCACGAGTTACCACAAGGAGGAACATTGGATATAAGATAGAAACTTAATAATCCGAATGACTTGGCTTGAGATAATAAGAATGATGAAGTCCCCTTAATTCTTCATAATGTAGCCAAGTCTCCAATGACATCCAACAACACCTATTGATCAAGTATGAGATAGTTGGTCCCCAACCAAGTTGGGTCCTAAGAGGTTAGTCACAATAGGCTTGGCTACCCAAATGGTTCTTTTCTTGACACCACTTTGAGCACCAACAAATTTGGCGAACACATTGCCAACCTTATCCTTCCCAAGAGAATAGACATCATCAATAATAATTGGGTTGGATAAGTTACCACTAGTGCATGAAGAAGCGAGGTGACCTTTCTCACGACATAGGTAGCAACGTCTACTCTTCACTTTCTTCTCACTTGATTTCTCAACTTGAGAAGCATTAGCTTGAGTCTTCTTGGGAAGAGGCCTTTCTTCAACTTGAGGTTGAGAATGAGAGTGAACTTGTGGCCGCTTCCCTTGTTGCTTGTCACTAATGGGCTTCTTCTTCAATGGGCAAGATCTAACATGATGCCCTTCTACTTTGCACTTGAAGCAAATAATCTTGGCCGAGTTCTTGACGTGTACTCGGCCCTTCTTCTTGATCATCTTGGACTTCTTCTTCTTATTGGAGTTGAATCCAAGTCCACCTTTGTCATTGGGGGATTTTTGCACACTCAAGATATTGTTGAGTGTGGATTTCCCTTCATGACTCTTTTCCAATTCTTTCTTCAAAGAAGTGACTTGGGCCTTGAGCTCTTTGATTTCCTCTACATGGTTAGTCTCAACACAAGTACTAGAGGAAGTATAAGCTTCATCGTTAGAGCAACAAGGCAAGAAAAGCAATTCATCACAAGATGTACCAACATTGTGAGTAGATGAATTACAAGGACTAGCATATGGCAATATAACATTTTGACTAGAAGTAGTGCTAGTATCCACATGAGGCTCACTAGATGTTACCTTAGCAAGCATGGCCTCATGAGCTAATTTTAGCACATTATGGGATACTAGAAGATCATCATGAGAGCTTGTGAGCTTTACATGATTTTCTTCCAACATTCCATAATTGCTAGATAGCAACTCAAGTTGAGCCCTTAGCTCAACATTCTCCTTCAATATGGATGCTTCACAAGAGATAGAGTTAGTAGCAAAAGCATCATCATTAGCAACAAGAGGAGAAGACAACTTGGCAAGCTCTTTAGAATATGAAGCTTTAAGTTGAGCATGAGACTCGGTGAGTTTGATGAGCTCACTCTTAATGACCCTTGAGCCATTTTTGAGGTGCTCAAAGTCCTCAAGGAGTTTAGCATGCGCAACTTCAAGCTCCTCATTTTTAGTTTCAAAATCATTGGCCACCTCAAGAGCTCTATCACGAGATTCCCTCACTCTAGATAACTCTAGAGCAAAAGTCTCCTCAAGAGATTCTTTGGTGGTTTGTTCAAGTTCAAGAGCTTGAGAGAGGTCCGCAATCTCATTAGCGTAATCACGCTCACGACCTTCCATTTTATCAATGGTGACCTCATGCTCCTCAAGACGAGATTCCAACTCATCAATATATTTCTTGCCCTCAATAGCAATAGACATGATTTCCATGAAGTTGGAACGACCAATTTTATTCTTAAGAAGAGCTTTAAAAATCATTTCCCCCTTAATTTTTAAGGAGGCAACATTATCATTCTCTTCATCATTATCCTCATCATCATTAGCATCAACATCATCATCAAGAGACATATTGGGTTTCAAAGTAGGAGATACCTTTGAAGCCTTAGCCATAAGGCAAAGAGCAATAGATGATGATGTAGGATCCCTTGAAGCACCATTTAAGATCACATCTTGTTCCATGGGGTGTTGGGTTTCCTCTACATTGTTAGCACAACACATCGAGGACATATATGCATTTTTATCATGGCAACAAGACATAGTAAGCATATCATCATGAGATTTAGTCAAGAAATTTCTACATGATATGCAAGGACTATCAACACAAGCATGTGAAACATTTGGTGTGCTCGAAGTGTTAAAACCCAAAGAAGGAGCATTGCAATAAGATAGTGATGAAGGATCATCCACAATAAACATACTATCATCATTGCAATGACCAACA
The DNA here is from genome assembly GCA_034509565.1 of Triticum monococcum. Lineage (NCBI taxonomy): Eukaryota > Viridiplantae > Streptophyta > Magnoliopsida > Poales > Poaceae > Triticum > Triticum monococcum. Next base: position 353,010,321 of record CM067845.1, on the reverse strand, counting down.
CTACTCACCATATCATTACCTTGTGGCAAACCACATGTAGGTGAAGTAGAAGAAGTTGAGAAGACTATACGACCGGAGGTGGAGGGAGAACAATCATCCCCACAAATCTTGGACACTCCATATTTATCTTGAAGCTTCGTCCACAACTCATGAGCATCCCGGAACGGCATGAGTTGAAATATAACTACATTGCTCAAAGCATCGAAAAGCACATTAGAAGCTTGAGCATTGAGATAAGAGTTTTTCTCATCCTCTAAAGATAATCTTTGGGGATCCTTTGGAGGAGAAAAACCCATATCTACAATTCGCTCTAAATTTGGGTCCATGACCCTAAAGAGATTAAGCATGCGAATTACCCAAACATCAAAATTTGTGCCATCGAAACTAAGAGTGTCAGAGAATCCTACACCCCTAGTCGACATCCTTACTCTCTAGGCGGTTAAGCCCTAAAAAGAGAGACGAGGCTCTGATACCAATTGAAAGATCGTGGATGTCGCCTAGAGGGGGGGTGAATAGGCGTTTTAAAATAATTACGGTTTAGGCTCGAACAAATGCGGAATAAACCTAGCGGTTAATTTGCCAAGCACAAAACCTAAAACAACTAGGCTCACCTATGTGCACCAACAACTTATGCTAAGCAAGATAAGCAACTATGAGATAGCAAGATATATGACAAAGGACAATATGGCTATCACAAAGTAAAGTGCATAAGTAAAGGGCTCGGGTAAGAGATAACCGAGGCACGCGGAGACGACGATGTATCCCGAAGTTCACACCCTTGCGGATGCTAATCTCCGTTTGGAGCGGTGTGGAGGCACAATGCTCCCCAAGAAGCCACTAGGGCCACCGTAATCTCCTCAAGCCCTCGCACAATGCAAGATGCCGTGATTCCACTAAGGGACCCTTGAGGGCGGTCACCGAACCCGTACAAATGGCAACCCTTGGGGGCGGTCACCGAACCCGTACACTTTGGCAACCCTTGGTGGCGGTCACCGGTACCCGTCAAATTGCTCGGGGCGATCTCCACAACCTAATTGGAGACCCCGATGCTTGCCCGGAGCTTTGCACCACAATGATTGAGCTCCGAACACCAACAACCGTGTAGGGCGCCCAAGCACCCAAGAGGAACAAGCTCAAGGGTACCAAGCACCCAAGAGTAATAAGCTTCTCAACTTGTAACTTCCACATATCACGTGGAGAACTCAAACCGATGCACCAAATGCAATGGCAAGGGCACACGGAGTGCCCAAGTCCTTCTCTCCCAAATCCCACCAAAGCAACTAATGCTAGGGAGGAAAATGAGAGGAAGAACAAGAAGGAGAACACCAAGAACTCCAAGATCTAGATCCAAGGGGTTCCCCTCACATAGAGGAGAAAGTGATTGGTGGAAATGTGGATCTAGATCTCCTCTCTCTTTTCCCTCAAAAACTAGCAAGAATCCATGGAGGGATTGAGAGTTAGCAAGCTCGAAGAAGGTCAACAATGGGGGAAGAACACGAGCTCAAAAGGATTAGGTTCATTGGGGAAGAAGACCCCCTTTTATAGGAGGGGGGAAATCCAACCGTTATGCTCACAGCCCGCACAGAGCGGTACTACCGCTCCAAGGAGCGGTACTACCGCTAGGGCGGAAGTACCCCTTTGAAAAACAACAGCGAGGAGGCAAAAGGCCAGTAGAACCACCGGAGCGGTACTACCGCTCGTCCTCACGGTACTACCGCTCGACCTCATGGTACTACCGCAAATGGTAGCGGTACTACTGCTTGCGAGCGGTCCAAAAAAAATACTTCCGTGCCTACTTCCGCTGAGCAAAACATGAGATTTTGGTCTGGAGCGGTACTACCACTCAGGAGCCGCGGTAGTACTGCTCTAGAGCGGTAGTAAAAAATTACATCCGCTCTAGCCACGGTAGTACCGCTGCAGCCTTTACAAAAACAGCCATAACTTCTGCAAACGGACTCCGAATTCGACGAAACCAAGTTTGTTGGAAAGCTAGCAACAAGGGCTAACACAATCTTGATATAAATACCAATAAGAAGCAAATGAGAAAAATCCCAAAAGAAAATGGTGAGGACCCTTCCTCGGATAAGACCGGTAAAACCTACAACACCGAAAACATCATAGAAGACGCATGCGAACTCCGTTTTCGATGAACTCAAGCTTGTCATCAAGATGACCATAAGCTATAAGACTCACAAATAGAACCAAACAAGAACCAATAAACATGATGCAAGGATGCAATGGTTTGAGCTCTCGACGAACGATACGATCAAGCTACTCACTTGAGAGCCCCCCTTGATAGTACGGCTATCGATCCTATAACCCGGTCTCCCAACTACCACCATGAGACCGGTAAAATAGAAAACCTATCAAGGGCAAACCTTTGCCTTGCACATGATCCACTTGAGTTAGATGATGATGATCTTGTCCTCCTCAAGATGGACCACCTTTCTTGATTGCGTTGGGTCGATGAAGACTAGATGATTGCTCCCCCATACTCCACTATGGGTGAGCCACTCTTCGGCACATCTTCACAAGTCCATTGACACCACAATGGATGGCAAGCTTCAAGCACTTGATCTCTTCGTGATTCTCCACTTGAAATTGCACACGGCAATCTTGATGATGATCACCACTTGATGTCATCCTTCCCATGGGTTGTATGATATCATCCTCTTGACGCAAGCCCATGGACACGTACCTAACCCCACATAGACTCTCACATAGACCATGGGTTAGTACACAAAGTGCAATGGACAATGCTTACCATACCATGGGATCACTTGATCCCTCTCGGTACATCTTCTACTCTTTGTGAGTTGATCAACTTGATTCACTCTTGACTTAGTCTTGATCAACTATCTTCGTTTGGATGATGTCTTGAAGGTAAACATGAATGATCACACAATCTTCTTCTTCAAGACATGCTTGCAATAAGCTCAACTCTCAAATGACCAATCTTTGGATAATTCCTTGAATAGCACCTTGGTCGACACAAACTCTCCTTGAAACCAACACATGTACTCCAAGAAAAGCCTATGGACAAAACCTTCAAATATAACTCAAGAAAAGCATTAGTCCATAGAGATTGTCATCACTTACCAAAACCAAACATGGGGGCACCGCATGTTCTTTCATTCTCTCAAATTGGAAAGTAGCACATCAGTGAAATATGTTCTCGTGATGCCTACACCAACTAGAGAGGAAGCTAATGATAATGATCATGAAACTTTGGATCAAGTTACTGCTGGACCTCGTAGGTCGAATAGAGCATGTTCCGCACCAGATTGGTACGGTAATCCTGTCCTGGAAGTCATGTTATTAGACCATGGCGAACCTACGAACTATGAAGAAGCTATGATGAGCCCAGATTCCGACAGATGGCTTGAGGCCATGAAATCTAAGATAGGATCCATGCATCAGAACAAAGTATGGACCTTGGTGGACTTGCCCAATGATCGGCAAGCCATTGAGAATGAATGGATATTCAAGAGGAAGACGGACACTGATGGTCGTGTTACTATCTACAAAGCTTAACCTGTTGCAAAAGGTTTTTGACAAGTTCAAGGTGTTGACTACGATGAGATTTTCTCACTCGTAGCATTGCTTAAGTCTGTCCGAATCATGTTAGCAATTGCCGCATTTTATGATTATGAAATTTGGCAAATGGATGTCAAAACTCATTCCTTAATGGATTTCTTAAAGAAGAGTTGTATATGATGCAACCAGAAGGTTTTGTCGATCCTAAAGGTGCTAACAAAGTGTGCAAGCTCCAGTGATCCATTTATGGACTGGTGCAAGCCTCTCGGAGTTGGAATATACGCTTTGATAGTGTGACCAAAGCATATGGTTTTATACATACTTTTGGAGAAGCCTGTATTTACAAGAAAGTGAGTGGGAACTCTATAGCATTTCTAATATTATGTGTGGATGACATATTGATGATTGGAAATAATACAGAATTTCTAGATAGCATAAAAGGATACTTGAATAAGAATTTTTCAATGAAAGACCTTGGTGAAGATGATTATATATTGGGCATCAAGATCTATAGAGATAGATCAAGACGCTTAATTGGACTTTCACAAAGCACATACCTTGATAAAGTTTCGAAGAAGTTCAAAATGGATCAGTCAAAGAAAGGGTTCTTGCCTGTGTTACAAGGTGTGAAGTTGAGTCAGACTCAATGCCCAACCACTACAGAAGATAGAGAGAAAATGAAAGTCATTCCCTATGCTTCAGCCATAGGTTCTATCATGTATGCAATGTTGTGTACCAGACCCGATGTGTGCCTTGCTATAAGTTTAGCAGGGAGGTACCAAAGTAATCCAGGAGTGGATCACTGGACAGCGGTCAAGAACATCCTGAAATACTTGAAAAGGACTAAGGATATGTTTCTCATTTATGAAGGTGACAAAGAGCTTGTCGTAAATGGTTACGTCGATGCAAGCTTTGACACTGATTCGGATGACTCAAAGTCGCTAAACGGATACGTATTTATATTGAATGGTGGAGCTGTAAGTTGATGTAGTTCTAAGCAGAGCGTCGTGACGGGATCTACGTGTGAAGCGGAGTACATAGCTGCTTCGGAAGCAGCAAATGAAGGAGTTCATATCCGATCTAGGTGTAATACCTAGTGCATCGGGTCAAATGAAAATCTTGTGTGACAATACTGGAGCAATTGCCTTGGCGAAGAAATCCAGATTTCACAAGAGAACCAAACACATCAAGAGACGCTTCAATTCCATCCGTGATCAAGTCAAGGAGGGAGACATAGAGATTTGCAAGATACATACAGATCTGAATGTTGTAGACCTGTTGACTAAGCCTCTTCCACGAGCAAAACATGATCAGCACCAAGACTCCATGGGTGTTTGAATCACTACTATGTAATCTAAATTATTGACTCTAGTGCAAGTGGGGGAGTGAAGGAAATATGCCCTAGAGGCAATAATAAAGTTGTTATTTATATTTCCTTATATCATGATAAATGTTTATTATTCATGCTAGAATTGTATTAACCGGAAACTTAGTACATGTGTGAATACATAGACAAAACAGAGTGTCCCTAGTATGCCTCTACTTGACTAGCTCATTAACCAAAGATGCTTTAGTTTCCTGACCATAGACATGTGTTGTCATTTGATGAACGGGATCACATCTTTAGAGAATGATGTGATGGACAAGACCCATCCATTAGCTTAGCATAATGATCATTAAGTTTTATTGCTATTGCTTTCTTCATGGCTTATACATATTCCTCTTACTATGAGATTATGCAACTCCCGAATATCAGAGGAACACCTTGTGTGCTATCAAACGTCACAACATAACTGGGTGATTATAAAGATGCTCTACAGGTGTCTCCGAAGGTGTTTGTTGGGTTGGCGTAGATCAAGATTAGGATTTGTAACTCCGAGTATCGGAGAGGTATCTCTAGGCCCTCTCGGTAATGCACATCACTATAAGCCTTGCAAGCAATGTGACTAATGAGTTAGTTGCAAGATGATGTATTACGGAATGAGTAAAGAGACTTGCCGGTAATGAGATTGAACTAGGTATGATGATACCGGCGATCGAATCTCGGGCAAGTAACATACCGATGACAAAGGGAATAACGTATATTGTTATTGCGGTTTAACCGATAAAGATCTTCGTAGAATATGTAAGAACCAATATGAGCATCCAGGTTCCGCTATTGGTTATTGACCGGAGATGTGTCTCGGTCATGTCTACATAGTTCTCTAACCCGTGGGGTCCGCACGTTTAACGTTCGATGATGATTTGTATTATGAGTTATGTGTTTTGGTGGCCAAAGTTTGTTCGGAGTCCCTGATGAGATCACGAACATGACGAGGAGTCTCGAAATGGTCGAGAGGTAAAGATTCATATATTGAAAGGTAGTATTCGGACATCAGAATGGTTCCGAGTGATTCAGGTATTTTTCCGGAGTACTGAGGGGTTACCGGAACCCCCCGGGGAAGTGTTGGGCCTGCATGAGCCTAAGGGAGAGAGAGGGAAGCCCGCGGGGGGTGGCGCGTGCCCCCTCCTAGGGAGTCCGAATAGGACAAGGAGGAGGGGCGTGGCCCCCCTTTCCTCTCCCTCTCCCTCTCCTTCCTTTTCCCTCTGGTGGAAGAAAGGAAAAAGGAGGGGCGGATCCTACTAGGAGTGGAGTCCTAGTAGGACTCCCCCCATGGCGCGCCGCCTCCTCCTCCCCTCCTTTATATACGAGGGCTGGGGGCACCCCAAAAGCACACCAATAGTTCTCTTAGCCATGTGCAGTGCCCCCCTCCAAAGTTTACTCTTCGGGTCATAGCGTCATAGTGCTTAGGCGAAGCCCTGCCCGGATCATATCACCATCACCGTCACCACGCCGTCGTGCTGATGAAACTCTCCCTGACCCTCTGTTGGATCAAGAGTTCGAGGTACATCATCGAGCCGAACGTGTGTTGAACTCGGAGGTGTCGTACATTCGGTACTAGATCGGTTGGGTCGTGAAGACGTTCGACTACATCAACCGCGTTAACCTAACGCTTCCGCTTTTGGTCTACGAGGGTACGTGGACATACTCTCCCCTTCTCGTTGCTATGCATCTCCTAGATAGATCTTGCGTGATCGTAGGAAATTTTTTGAAATTGCATGCTACGTTCTCCAACATATAGATCTGAAAATATATGATGGAAAATAGACCCAGGGGCCATAGGTTTCACTAGAGGCTTCTCTCTTGAAAGAAAAACATACAGTGGGTAAACAAATTACTGTCGGGCAATTGATAGAAAAGCACATAGTTATGATGATATCTAAGGCAATGATCATGAATATAGGCATCACGTCCGTGACAAGTAGACCGAAACGATTCTGCATCTACTACTATTACTCCATACATCGACCGCTATCCAGCATGCATCTAGAGTATTAAGTTCATAAGAACAGAGTAACGAGGGATAAACTCAAGGAATATGATATAAACCTCATCTTTTTATCCTTGATGGCAATAATACAATACATGCCTCGCTACCCCTTCTGTCACTGGGTGAGGACACCGCAAGATTGAACCCAAAACTAAGCACCTCTCTCATTGCAAGAAAAACCAATCTAGTTGGCCAAACCAAACCGATAGTTCGAAGAGAAATACAAAGATATTTGATAACCCACAAGTATAGGGGATCACAACAGTTTTTGAGGGTAGAGTATTCAACCCAAATTTATTGATTCGACGCAAGGGGAGCCAAAGAATATTCTCAAGTATTGGCAGTTGAGTTGTCAATTCAACCACACTTGAAAGACTTAATATCTACAGCAAAGTATTTAGTAGCAAAGTAGTATGGAAGTAACGGTAATGGTGGCAAAAGTAACAGTAGTAGTTTTTGTAGCAATCATAACAGTGGCAAGGAAAAAGTAACTAAGCAAAGATCAATATGTGAAAATCTCATAGGCAATGGATCAATGATGGATAATTATGTCGGATGCGATTCCTCATGCAACAGTTATAACATAGGGTGACACAGAACTAGCTCCAGTTCATTAATGTAATGTAGGCATGTATTCCGAATATAGTCATACGTGCTTATGAAAAAGAACTTGCATGACATCTTTTGTCCTACCCTCCCATGGCAGCGGGGTCCTATTGGAAACTAAGGGATATTAAGGCCTCCTTTTAGTAGAGTACCAGACCAAAGCATTAACACTTAGTGAATACATGAACTCCTCAAACTACAGTCATCACCAGGAGTGGACCCTATTATTGTCACTTCGGGGTTGCCCGATCATAACACATAGTAGGTGACTATTGACTTGCAAGATAGGATCAAGAGCTCACATATATTCATGAAAACATAATAGGTTCAGATATGAAATCATGGCACTCATGCCCTAGTGACAAGCATTAAGCATAGCAAAGTCATAGCAACATCAATCTTAGAACATAATGGATACTAGGGATCAAACCCTAACAAAACTAACTCGATTACATGGTAAATCTCATACAACCCATCACTGTCCAGCAAGCCAACGATGGGATTACTCATGCACGGCGGAGAGCATCATGAAATTGGTGACGGAGGAAGGTTGATGATGACGATGGCGATGGATTCCCCTCTCCGAAGCCTCGAATGAACTCCAGATCAGCCCTCCCGAGGAAGATTAGGGCTTGGCGGCGGCTCCGTATCGTAAAACGTGATGAATCCTTCTCCCTAAATTTTTCCTCCCCAAAAGTGAATATATGGAGTTGGGGTTGAGGTCGGTGGAGTCCCAGGGGTCCCACGAGGCAGGGGGCGTGCCCCAGGGGGGCACCCTACACAATCGTGGACAGGGTGTGGGCCCCTTGATGCTGATTCTTTCGCCAATATTTTTTTTATTAATTCCAAAACATGTCTCCGTAGATTTTCAGGTCATTTCGAGAACTTTTATTTCTGCACAAAATAACACCATGGCAGTTCTGCTGAAAACAGCGTCAGTCCGGGTTAGTTCCATTCAAATCATGCAAGTTAGAGTCCAAAACAAGGGCAAAAGTGTTTGGAAAAGTAGATACGTTGGAGACTTATCAATATCTTAATCATGCATAAAAGAGTTCAGAGAAGACTCAAATAATATTCACAGATAAACTGATCATAAATCCACAATTCATCGGATCTCGACAAACACACCGCAAAATAATATTACATCGGATAGATCTCCAAGAACATCGATGAGAACATTGTATTGAAGATCAAAGGGAGAGAAGAAGCCATCTAGCTACTAGCCATGGACCCATAGGTCTGTGTTAAACTACTCACGCTTCATCGGAAGGGCAGCAAGGTTGATGTAAAGGCCCTCCATGATCGAACCCCCCTACGGTAGGATGCCGGAAAAGGCCCCAAGATGGGATCTCATGGGAACAGAGGCTTGCGGTGGCGAAAAAGTATTTTCGTGGATGCCTTTGATGTTGGGGGAATATTTGGGAATTTATAGTGCAAAGATTAGGGTTGGGAGACTCCCGAGGGGGTCCACAAGATAGGGCGCCCCCCAGGGTGCGCACTGAGGGCTTGTGGACTCCTCGTGAGTCTTCTAACCCCTCCCCTGGTCTTTTGGGTGTCTTACGGTCCAAGAAAAATCATCATGAAAGTTTTATTCCGTTTGGACTCCGTTTGATATTCCTTTTCTGTAAAACTCAAAAACAAGGAAAAAACAGAAACTGACACTGGGCTCTAGGTTAATAGGTTAGTCCCAAAACTAATATAAAGTAGCATATTAATTAATGCATATAAAACATCCAAAATAGATAATATAATAGCATGGAACAATAAAAATTATAGATACGTTGGAGACGTATCAAGCATCCCCAAGCTTAATTCCTGCTCGTCCTAGAGTAGGTAAATGATAAAAACAGAATTTTTGATGTGGAATGCTACCTTACATATTTATCCATGTAATCTTCTTTATTGTGGCATGAATGTCCAGATCCATATGATTCAAAAAAAAATTAATATTGACATAAAAGCAATAGTACTTCAAGCATACTAATAAAGCAGTCATGTCTTCTCAAAATAACATTGCAAAAGAAAGTTATCCCTACAAAATCATATAGTCTGGCTATGCTCCATCTTCATCACACAAAGTATTTTATCATGCACAACCCCGATGACGAGCCAAGCAATTGTTTCATACTTTTGGTGTTCTCAAACTTTTTCAACTTTCACGCAATACATGAACATGAGACATGGATATAGCACTATAGGTGGAATAGAATATGGTGGTTCTGAAGAAGACAAAAAGAAGGAGAAAGTCTCACATCAACTAGGAAAATCAATGGGCTATGGAGATGCCCATCAATTGATATCGATGCAAGTGAGTAGGGATTGCCATGCAATGGATGCACTAGAGCTATAAGTGTATGAAAGCTCAAAAAGAAACTAAGTGGGTGTACATCCAACTTGCTTGCTCACGAAGACCTAGGGTAATTTGAGGAATCCCATCATTGGAATATACAAGACAAGTTCTATAATGAAAAATTCCCAGTAGTATATGAAAGTGACAAAATAGGAGACTCTCTATCATGAAGAGTATGGTGCTACTTTGAAGCACAAGTGTGGAAAGGGTAGTAACATTTTCCCTTCTCTCTTTTCTCTCTCTCTCTCTCTCTCTCTCTCTCTCTCTCTTTCTGGGCTTCTTTGGCCTCTTTTATTTTATTTGGGCTTTTTTGGCCTTTTTATTTTTTATAAAGTCCGGAGACTCATCCCAACTTGTGAGGGAATCATAGCATCCATCATCCTTTCCTCGCATGGGACAATGATCTAATAATGATGATCATCACACTTTTATTTACTTACAACTCAAGAATTACAACTCAATACTAGAACAAAATATGACTCCATATGAATGCCTCCGGCGGTGTACCGGGATGTGTAATGATCTAGCGAAGCAATGACATAAAAAATGGACAAGCCATGAAAACATCACGCTAGCTATCTTACGATCATGCAAAGCAATATGACAATGATGATGCGTGTCATAATAAACGGAACGGTGGAAGTTGCATGGCAATATATCTTGGAACGGCTATGGAAATGCCATAATAGGTAGGTATGGTGGTTGTTTTGAGGAAGGTATATGGCGGGTTTAATGCACCGGCGAAAGTTGCGTGGTACTAGAGAGGCTAGCAATGGTGGAAGGGTGAGAGTGCGTATAATCCATGGACTCAACATTAGTCATAAAGAACTCACATACTTATTGCTAAAATTTATTAGTCATTGAAACAAAGTACTACACGCATGCTCCTAGGGGAGAGGTTGGTAGGAGTTAACCATCGTGCGCTCCCGACCTCCACACAAAGGATGACAATCAAAAAATAAATCATGCTCTGACTTCATCACATAACGGTTCACCATACGTGCATGCTAAGGGAATCACAAACTTTAACACAAGTATTTCTACCAATCCACAATTACTTACTAGCATGACTCCGATATCACCATCTTTATATCTCAAAATAATATGCAAGGAATCAAACTTCTCATAGTATTCTACGCTCTTTATATGAATTTTTTTATTATATCCCTCTTGGATGCCCATCATATTAGGACTAAATTCATAACCTAAGCAAATTACCATGTTGTTTAAAGACTCTCAAAATAATACAAGTGAAGTATAAGATTTCATAAATTTCTATAAAATAAAAACCACCGTCGTGCTCTAAATAGATATAAGTGAAGCACTAGAGCAAACTCCCTAGCTCAAAAGATATAAGTGAAGCACATAGAGTATTCTAATAAATTCACGATTAAAGCGTGTCCCTCTCAAAAGGTGTGTACAACAAGGATGATAGTGCCAAACTAAAAATCAAAGACACATATCATACAAGATGCTCTAAGAAAAACACAGATCGTATGGTGAATAAAAATATAGCCTCAAGTAAATTTACCGATGGATTGAAGACAAAAGAGGGGATGCCATCCGGGGCATCCCCAAGCTTAGATGCTTTGTTATCCTTGAATATTACCTTCGGGTGCCTTGGGCATCCCCAAGCTTAGTCTCTTGCCACTCCTTATTCCATAGTCCATCAAATCTTTACCCAAAACTTGAAAACTTCACAACACAAAACTCAACAAAAAACTCGTAAGCCCCGTTAGTATAATAAAATAAATCACCACTTTAGGTACTGTTGTGAACTCATTCTTAATTTATATTGGTGTAATATCTACTGTATTCCAACTTATCCAAGGTCCATACCCCCTCCTCCTGGTACTACCCATAGATTCATCACAATAAGCAAACAACACATAGAAAACAGAATCTGTCGAAAACAGATCAGTCTATGGTGATCTGAAAACTTTGTATACTTATGTAAGTCCAAAAATTCTGAAAAATAGGACAACCTAAGAAATTTGTATATCAATATTGTGTAGAAAAATAAGGATTTTATCATACTTCTATGAATTTTATAAATTCTGCTGCTGGACACAAAAGTTTCTGTTTTTCAGCAAGATCAAATCAACTATCACCATAGACCATCCCAAAGGTCTTACTTGGCTCAAACACTAATTAAAACACCAAAACACAATTACTATAGAGGTAATAGTGTGTAAACTCATAAAAATAAAAAATAAAAATATTGGGTTGTCTCCCAGCAAGCACTTTTCTTTAAAGCCTTTTAGCTAGGCATTGGAAATTTTAATGATGCTCACATGAGAGATAGCAATTGAAACACGAAGAGAACATCATGTAGCATGTGAAAAAAAAGGTTTAAGTCTAACATACTTCCGATGCATAGGAATTTTATAAGCAAACAAATTACCAAGGCAAGCAAAAACTAGCATATGCAAGGAAGAAGAAAGAAACAATAGCAATCTTAACATAAAGAGAGGTAATTTGGTAACATAAAAAGTTCCAGAACCATATTTTCCTGTCTGATAATAATTAAATGTAGGAACATAATCAAATTCAACAATGTAGATGTAACGCCCTCGATGCGGCTATATCTCCCACGTGTCGAAGCACGACTTAGAGGCATAACCGCATTGAAAGCAATGTCGCAAGTGAGGTAATCTTCACACAACCCATGTAATACATAAGGAAAAGAGATACATAGTTGGCTTACAATCGCCACTTCACACAATTACATGAATAAGGCATTACATCATCCAGATACAAACAAGGTCCGACTACGGAACCAAAATAAAAGAAGACTACCCCAAATGCTACACAGATCTCCGATCGTCCCGACTGGGCTCCACTACTAATCAACTAGAACGAAACAACACAAAGGACAAGATCTTCATCGAGCTCCTCCTTGAGCTTGGTTGCATCACTGCACGGTTCAACGGCGCCTGCAAGCTGGTTTTGGAAGTATCTGTGAGTCACGGGGACTCAGCAATCTCGCACCCTCGCGATCAAGACTATTTAAGCTTATAGGAAGGCTAAAGGAATGAGGTGGAGCTGCAGCAAGCGACTAGCATATATGGTGGCTAACAAACGCAAATGAGAGCGAGAAGAGAAGGCAAAGCACGGTCGAACAACTATGATCAAGAAGTGATCCTAGAACAACCTACGTCAAGCATAACTCCAACACCGTGTTCACTTCCCGGACCCCGCCGTGAAGAGACCATCATGGTAACACACATGGTTGGTGCATTTTAATTAAGTTAAACTCCAGGTTCTCTACAACCGGACATTAACAAATTCCCATCTGCCCATAACCGCGGGCACGGCTTTCGAAAGTTCAAAACCCTGTAGGGGTGTCCCAACTTAGCCCATCACAAGCTCTCACGGTCAACGAAGGATATTCCTTCTAGCGGGAAGACCCGGTCAGACTCGGAATCCCAGTTACAAGACATTTTGACAATGGTAAAACAAGACCAGCAAAGCCGCCCGATGCACCGACAAATCCCGATAGGAGCTGCACATATCTTGTTCTCAAGGCACACCGGATAGGTCAAGCTACGAGTAAAACCAACCCTCGAGTTGCCCCGAGGTGGCCTCGCAGGCTGCCCGTTTCGGACCAACAATCAGAGGAGCACTGGCCCGGGGGGTTTAAAATAAAGATGACCCTCGGGCTCGCGAAAACCCAAGGGAAGGTTATAGGTTGTTAGTGCAAAAGGTAAAACCAAGGTTGGGCCTTGCTGGAGGAGTTTTATTCAAGGCGAACTGTCAAGGGGTTCCCATCTATCACCCAACCGCGTAAGGAACGCAAAATCCGGGAACATAACACCGATATGACGGAAACTAGGGCGGCAAGAGTGGAACAAAACACCAGGCATAAGGCCGATCCTTCCACCCTTTACCAAGTATATAGATGCATTAATTAAACAAGATATATTGTGATATCCCAACAAGTAAACATGTTCCAAACAAGGAACAACATCTCCATGTTCCAACAAGGAACAAACTTCAATCTTCACCTGCAACTAACAATGCTATAAGAGGGGCTGAGCCAAGCGGTAACATAGCCAAACAATGGTTTGCTAGGACAAGGTTGGTTAGAAGCTTGGCTTAGCAATATGGGAGGCATGAGAAGCAAGTGGTAGGTATCACAGCATAGGCATAGCAAAAGAGCGAGCAACTAGCAAGCAAAGATAGAAGTGATTTTGAGGGTATGGTCATCTTGCCTGAGATCCCGCAAGGAAGAAGAACGAGTCCATGAAGAAGACAAACGGACGTAGTCGAACGGATCCTCACACACACGACGTTACCGGATACCGAGAAGAAGTACACCGGAAAGAAAGCAAACAACATAGTAAACAACCAACACATGAACATGGCATGATGCACAATCAAGTATGATGCATGTCCGGTTTAAATATGCATGGCATGGCAAAATGCACAAACAATCCTACAAATTAAGTGGAGCTCAATATGCAACGGGTTGCATATTGACGGAACACCACATCAATTATTTAGTTCTCTCTCGGTTATGTACTCACCAATATTAAATGTTGTTAAGCATGTCAAGAGATGATACATAACAAAACTATACCATCTAAACAATTTAAATGGGGCCGGGTATAATAATCAACAAACCCAGTAAATCCCCATATGCATTTAGCAAATTAATGCAAACAACAATTTTAAACATTCTTGATGTTGTTAACATGATGCGGATGACATGAACAAGATTATGCAATTTTTATTAAAAGTTGACAAGAGCATTATGAAGCATTAGTCCTCGTGGTGGAAAGGAAAGGGGGCCACGGCGATGAATCCAAAAATGGTGCCACGGCACCATATCGGTTCCGGTAACTCATGGAGATACCGGTGAAAAGGATAGGGCGTGAGCGAGTCATGCAAGAATGGTTGGGGTGATCCCGGATTCCGGGTTCCCATATGTCGACGGCAAGGCAACGAGGAACTCGCAAAGAACAACTAGGACACAGTGCAACCATGATCATCTCCTACAACACATGCATTCGTTCACGGGCGTCGTCTCGGTGGTTATACCTTCAAAGCGAGCAAACGGGACGATTCTCGTTCCGTGCAAAGTAGAGGAAGTAGACGTTCTCAAGACGTTCGTAGCGGAAGTAGTCGTACACGGCGACGGTAGTTGTACACGGGTCTTCAGCCACGGAAGTAGTCGTACAACGTTTTTGTAGATGTTCGGGGTCACGACATGGAACTTGACGTCCACGGGGTCTTCGAGGGTCGACGGTAGTGGTACTCGGGTCGTCGGCGACGGTAGTTGTACACTTTTGAAAAGGGACTTGATGCATCAAATGTCTTTGGTGCGACGGTAGTTGTCGGTCCGAGTCTTGGCATATCCGGGTTCTCTCAGCGTAGTAGCACAATGCATTGGCCTGGAACGGCACCGATCTAGTCAACGCAGCGGGTCTTGGTGATGACCGACGGGTCTCGTTTGTGGCCATGGTACACTGGCTTCGTGAAAATAACATCACCAGATGGATGCAAGGACATGGCAGTGATGGTTTAGAGTGCTTGACAGGATCCGAAGCCAACAGGTGCTCGAGGACAGGGGCGCTTGGGGTAGCGGTGAGAGCTTGCAGAATGCAGGTGGAGAGGTTGATGGCGACGGGCGGTGAGGTGTTGAAGGTGCTGCAATAGCGCGGGTCAGGCGGCACGCGAGAAGAGCAGCGGCAGCAGGGCGCAGTTGCGCTTGGGGCGCCGGCAGCGGCCTTAGTAAGGAGAAGCACGGCGCGATGGAGAATGGAGGAACGTCGGGATGATGACAGTGCCATGGAGACGAAGCAGAAGGAAAGAAGAGGGGCGCGTCGGGGATGGCCGAGGACGGCTTGCGGTGGCCATGGCGAGGTCGAGATGGTGGCGGGGCTTAGGCGCCTGCGCGGGGTAGACTTGGAGGCGGGGCAGCGGCGTGATCCTGGTGGAGCTCGCGGCAGGAGGCGCTCGGGATTCAGGCCATGGTGATGGGGAGGCGATGCAGAAGAGGGTCGGAGGTGCCGGAAGCGGACGATGGAGAGTGAGGGGCGTGTGGCTCCGCAGGCACCAGGCGGAGGAGGAGAAGGGCGCCATGGATCGGGCGAGCGCTCAGGCTCCTGGACCTACGTGCGCCCGAGCGAGAGGAGAGAGAGCGTGGGCGTGGAGATCGGGAAGGGGAGTGGCGGCGCTGGAGCAAGATGAGATCGAGGGAGAGATGCGCTCGTGCGAGGGAGAGGGGAACAAGCTCCTGGCGGCGCTGGAGGTCGAGCAGGGGAGCGAGAGGGGTTTTTTGATCGGGCTAGGGTTAGGATAGGAGTGGCCTGCTGGGCCTTGCTGGACAGTTGGGCTCCTTTCACCCTCTCTCTCTCCCTTAACTCCTTTTATTTCCCAGAACAGAAAATATCAAAGAAGAAAAGGAGAAGAAAGAAAGAGTTAGGGATTGAATTTGGACACGTGGATAATCTTCCCGGACTCACAAAAATGTGCTCATTCCGCGAAAAATAGAAAAAGCCAGTCGAACAAAAGATTTCGAACTCATTTGAATTTAATTCAAATAGGCTTGAACTGGGACGAGGTTTTTGGAGTGACCAAAAATGATGAAATTCTAGGTGGAGCTCCGGAAAATGACGAAAGGATATAAGGCAAGGTTAGAGAGTCAACACTTGAAGAAGAAAAGGCCAAAGGAATTAATATGCAAGTGTGTTATGGTTAATTCCAAATAAATGGAATATTTACTATAGCTCTCTAAAAATCGAGAGGATATGTTTTAAAGAGAATCACCATGTGAAATCCCTCGGTTTAAATGGACCGAAGATCCATACGGTTTATTTATTTGAGTTTTACAAAATTAAAATACATGATGGCAATGCAAATGATGACATGATGAAAGCAACAAACAAACGAAACACACAACGAAACCCGGAAACCCTGGAAGGCATCTGCAGCTCCGGTCTTGGGGCGTTACAACACTCCACCACTATGAGAGGATCTCGTCTCGAGATCTAGGATGGCACCGGGGAAAACAGAAGAGAAAGAGAAGAGGTAAAACTAAGTTGCTTCTTTGATAAACGAGTGAAGCCAAAGAACCTTGGAAGGTTAAACCATTTCGAGAAAATAACACAACGGAGATGAACGAAGTTGACAATCTCCGTTAGAAAAGAGGAACGAGGAAGAACAAATTCAGGCAGCACTCCGGTTGAAAAGTGATAAGCAACTTGATAAGATGAAAAGAACTAGAAGAGATGACACAACACTCCGGTTAAATGGATAAACACGAAAAGAACACGATCCTCACCATTTCGAGATGATGAATGAAAATAGCAACATCATAAAGCCTCCGGGAGAAAGAATAGAAGATAGATAATTGAAATAAAAGAATGGAGAAGAAAAGGCCAATTTCTGCCACAATTGAGCTTGAAAAGGCATCTTTAGGAGAAGGGTCGAACGGAGTTGTTGGAAAACCAACAATGAAAGGATAAGCTTGATATGGACTTATAAAAGACATCTCAAAATTATGAGGTGACAACTTGCCACTCACGGAATAGATTTGATTGGTAAGAACAAGGAGACGAGAAACTTATCTCACCGGGAGGATAAAAGAAGAACTTGGATCATTTATAAGCACCATAAATAGCAACAACCCTTAGGGAAGGCTTTAGGTGAAATATAGCCCAAGATAACTCCAAAGAAGAGATTGATGGATTTAAAATACATAATACTTAATAACATGTGAATCATGAAACATGAACTCAAATTATCAAGAATGACATAATACCACCTCCAAAGATACGGTAGAAAGAAATTGCACTCCGGATTGCAAGATGAAGAAAACTTGTGCTCCTCTGAAAAGAACCTTGATGAACACTTCGAGAAGGAATTAAATTATTGGTGAACCATCCTATAGAACCTTCATGAAGAACTCCGGTAGTAAAAGAATGATCAAGCGAGAGAAAAGACAAGTTGAAAACACAAGGTGAAGACTTGCAATGATTAGATGGATCTTCATGATGAAACAAATTGAGATAGCTTGGAACTCCGGAAAAGAAAAGATGAAACAATTGAAACCGAGAATTTGGTGAGCCTCCGGAATAAGGAATTAAACCATTTGGATGAAAACAAGAGTAAGAATTACATTAAGCTTATCCTTCACCAATTCAAATTGATGACCAACAATGGATTTGGCATACTACTTATTCTCATAGAAAGGATTAAGATAGATATGGCGCAAACTTGGAAAAGTCTTCAACGAACCACCGGTAGAATTTGAAAAGCACGAATGCATTGATATGATACACGAAGGAAGAAGAATCTTGGGAGAACTACCGTAAGAATTGAAATGACCGAAGAAAAGATAAAGGAACACCGGAAAGAATTATGAAATGAACGAGGATACTTGAGAGAATTTAGATACAAGTGAACGAAGAGATCCCGAATTGATTAGAGATCACTTGAACGATGCGCCGGTAAGATTGGAGAATGATAACTGGAAGCTGAGAATGAATAACCTGAAATGATGGACTCCGGATAATCAAACTGAGAAGACTCTTGAATTGCTCCGGATAGGTGAAAAGAATTCTCACTATCAAAAACAGTTATGAGAGGATGACATCAAGCTAGAGCCATGAATCTCTGAGAGAGCGGATAGATATGGAGGAAAAGTCTTCTTCGGTCTTCAAAACCTGAGAATGACGACGAGAAACACCAACAATAATTGTAGAGGCACTCCGGAATAAAGAATAGAAAGGTTGATCCAACGATCAAAAGAATTTGAAAGATCTTGGAGAAAAAACATTTGACTGATGACAGTTCATTCTTACGTCAGACTTTGGAGAGAATTTGAGAAGCTCCGGTAAAACAAGAAGAGTCAGGTAAGATCCTGGGAAAAGACCTGTGGGTTAGGGCCCACTCAAAAGAAATACCGTTGAAATGATTTAAAAGAGAGGTTGCACCGGTTGAATTAAAAGACTTGAATGAGATAACAATCTCGAAGGAGCTTGAATGAATGAGAATAAGCACTAGCATCTTCTGAGATATCTTTCGCACTACAGAACAATTGAATAGCGAGAGGTGAATGATTATGAGGTGCAACGGCATGGGAAAGCAATTGAAACGAGGGAAAAGGGATATGATCAACAAAGCTTGAATTGGTTCCACCGGAGGAGAAAAAGAATGAGGAATGGCAAACTTGAGGTTCCGTTAGGATCTTCATGAGAATCACCGGATAAGAATATTGACGGAAAAGGATGGACAGACTTCACAAGAATAAAAGGATACTTGAATAAGAAATCTGAGTCCTTGAAGAAAAAGGGTGGGAGGGAGGGGAAAAAACAAAGGCAACTTGGAGACGGATGAAACAAACACCGTTGAGAAGAACTGATAATTGATCTTGCTGATGTTGAAATGATCGGAACCACTTGAAGAGAAAACACGCTGGTTGAAAAGGATTGACGTGACAATCTTGATTATCACGAGGGATTAATATTCACATAGGAATATGAGAACACCACTTGGCAAAGGCATGGAATCAACACTTGACATTGAAGCAACTCGAATACCACAACTGAAAACAAAACAAAGGATTGGCTTGAAGAATAAGCCGGAACAAACATCTGATAGAGATTTCATCCGAAGTTTTCGTGGTGGGGCCTACACGGGCTCGATCGTGCAGCACCATCATGTACAAGGCAGTGCACATGACATACGAAGCTCCCCGAGTCGGCATAGCCAAGGACTCTTTAAGACACAACGAGACCACTATAAAACCAACCGTGGATAGGCGGACCACTAGACGTCGAACCCCAATTTCATATCATACATCTGTTAGAGATATCCTAAGAGCTACTTGAATTCCCACTTATAAACTCCCGAAACTTTCCGGTTAGGCAATCAGGTGTTGGGGATACAGGGGAAGCATAATATCTCACCCAAACTAGCAAATCCTACATCCAGCTGTATCCATCCTTCAACACATAACCAAGAAACCTTCTGAAATTGTCTACCTCAACCTTTGAAAAGCATCCGTTATACAATTTATGGCAATACTCCCAAACTCCCGCCCCAGTACTGGGTGGCGTTGAGGTTATCTCACCAACAACTACATAAAAGAGATTTTCGATGTCGGCGAAACTAATATCAGGTATTCCAGAACTGGAACGATAAAATTGTGATGACAACACCTCGGAGCTCAACTCCCCGGGACACTGCCACAACCCCTAAATGTCAGGAGGCACCAAGAACAATGTTCTCGTCACAAAACCATCGGAACGATTCCAAGATACCCGCGTGATCCTAAAAAAACATTTAGTGAAATTTGAGAAGAGAAGAGTCAAAACTCTACGTCAGGATGCCTTACCAGAGCGACGAAGGGACTGAGGAGTAAAAAGAATTTCTACTCTCCGATATATATAATCCTAAATGACTCAAAACATTTTTTTCTAAACTCAACAACGGCTGCTAAATACGATCAAGCAGTGGGGGCTCCTAAGGTCGGGGAAGGCTCTGATTACCAACTTGTAACGCCCTCGATGCGGCTATATCTCCCACGTGTCGAAGCACGACTTAGAGGCATAACCGCATTGAAAGCAATGTTGCAAGTGAGGTAATCTTCACACAACCCATGTAATACATAAGGAAAAGAGATACATACTTGGCTTACAATCGCCACTTCACACAATTACATGAATAAGGCATTACATCATCCAGATACAAACAAGGTCCGACTACGGAACCAAAATAAAAGAAGACTACCCCAAATGCTACACAGATCCCCGATCGTCCCGACTGGGCTCCACTACTAATCAACTAGAACGAAACAACAAGAAGGACAAGATCTTCATCAAGCTCCTCCTTGAGCTTGGTTGCGTCACTGCACGGTTCAACGGCACGTGCAAGCTGGTTTTGGAATTATCTGTGAGTCACGGGGACTCAGCAATCTCGCACCCTCGCGATCAAGACTATTTAAGCTTATAGGAAGGGTAAAAGGAATGAGGTGGAGCTGCAGCAAGCGACTAGCATACATGGTGGCTAACAAACGCAAATGAGAGCGAGAAGAGAAGGCAAAGCACAGTCGAACAACTATGATCAAGAAGTGATCCTAGAACAACCTACGTCAAGCATAACTCCAACACCGTGTTCACTTCCCGGACCCCGCCGAGAAGAGACCATCACGGTAACACACGCGGTTGGTGCATTTTAATTAAGTTAAACTTCAGGTTCTCTACAATCGGACATTAACGAATTCCCATCTGCCCATAACCACGGGCACGGCAGTTCAAAACCCTGTAGGGGTGTCCCAACTTAGCCCATCACAAGCTCTCACGGTCAACGAAGGATATTCCTTCTAGCGGGAAGACCCGATCAGACTCGGAATCCCGGTTACAAGACATTTCGACAATGGTAAAACAAGACCAGCAAAGCCGCCCGATGCGCCGACAAATCCCGATAGGAGCTGCACATATCTCGTTCTCAGGGCACATCGGATAGGTCAAGCTACAAGTAAAACCAACCCTCGAGTTGCCCCGAGGTGGCCCCGCAGGCTGCCCATTTCGGACCAACACTCAAAGGAGCACTGGCCCGGGGGGTTTAAAATAAAGATGACCCTCGGGCTCGCGAAAACCCAAGGGAAGGTTATAGGTTGTTAGTGCAAAAGGTAAAACCAAGGTTGGGCCTTGCTGGAGGAGTTTTATTCAAGGCGAACTGTCAAGGGGTTCCCATCTATCACCCAACCGCGTAAGGAACGCAAAATCCGGGAACATAACACCGATATGACGGAAACTAGGGCGGCAAGAGTGGAACAAAACACCAGGCATAAGGCCGAGCCTTCCACCCTTTACCAAGTATATCGATGCATTAATTAAACAAGATATATTGTGATATCCCAACAAGTAAACATGTTCCAAACAAGGAACAACATCTCCATGTTCCAACAAGGAACAAACTTCAATCTTCACCTGCAACTAACAACGCTATAAGAGGGGCTGAGCCAAGCGGTAACATAGCCAAACAATGGTTTGCTAGGACAAGGTTGGTTAGAGGCTTGGCTTAGCAATATGGGAGGCATGAGAAGCAAGTGGTAGGTATCACAGCATAGGCATAGCAAAAGAGCGAGCAACTAGCAAGCAAAGATAGAAGTGATTTCGAGGGTATGGTCATCTTGCCTGAGATCCCGCAAGGAAGAAGAACGAGTCCATGAAGAAGACAAACGGACGTAGTCGAACGGATCCTCACACACACGACGTTACCGGATACCGAGAAGAAGTACACCGGAAAGAAAGCAAACAACATAGTAAACAACCAACACATGAACATGGCATGATGCACAATCAAGTATGATGCATGTCCAGTTTAAATATGCATGGCATGGCAAAATGCACAAACAATCCTACAAATTAAGTGGAACTCAATATGCAACGGGTTGCATATTGACGGAACACCACATCAATTATTTAGTTCTCTCTCGGTTATGTACTCACCAATATTAAATGTTGTTAAGCATGTCAAGAGATGATACATAACAAAACTATACCATCTAAACAATTTAAATGGGGCCGGGTATAATAATCAACAAACCCGGTAAATCCCCATATGCATTTAGCAAATTAATGCAAACAACAATTTTAAACATTCTTGATGTTGTTAACATGATGCGGATGACATGAACAAGATTATGCAATTTTTATTAGAAGTTGACAAGAGCATTATGAAGCATTAGTCCTCATGGTGGAAAGTAAAGGGGGCCACGGCGATGAATCCGAAAATGATGCCACGACACCATATCGGTTCCGGTAACTCATGGAGATACCGGTGAAAAGGATAGGGTGTGAGCGAGTCATGCAAGAATGGTGGGGGTGATCCCGGATTCCGGGTTCCCACATGTCGACGGCAAGGCAACGAGGAACTCGCAAAGAACAACTAGGACACAGTGCAAACACGATCATCTCCTACAACACATGCATTCGTTCACGGGCGTCGTCTCGGTGGTTATACCTTCGAAGCGAGCAAACGGGACGATTCTCGTTCGGTGCAAAGTAGAGGAAGTAGACGTTCTCGGGACATTCGTAGCGGAAGTAGTCGTACACGGCGACGGTAGTTGTACACGGGTCTTCGGCCACGGAAGTAGTCGTACAACGTTTTCGTAGATGTTCGGGGTCACGACATGGAACTTGACGTCCACGGGGTCTTCAAGGGTCGATGGTAGTGGTACTCGGGTCGTCGGCGATGGTAGTTGTACACTTTCGAAAAGGGACTTGACGCATCAAATGTCTTCGGTGCCACGGTACTTGCCGGTCCGAGTCTTGGCATATCCGGGTTCTCTCAGCGTAGTAGCACAGTGCATTGGCCTGGAACGGCACCGATCTAGTCAACGCAGCGGGTCTTCGTGATGACCGACGGGTCTCGTTTGTGGCCATGGTACAGTGGCTTCGTGAAAACAACATCACCAGATGGATGCAAGGACATGGCAGTGACGGGTTAGAGCGCTTGACAGGATCCGAAGCCAACAGGTGCTCGAGGACACGGGCGCTTGGGGCAGCGGCGAGAGCTTGCAGGATGCAGGTGGAGAGGTTGATGGCGACGGGCGGTGAGGTGTTGAAGGTGCTGCAACAGCGCGGGTCAGGCGGCACGCGAGAAGAGCAGCGGCAGCAGGGCGCGGTTGTGCTTGGGGCGCCGGCAGCGGCCTTAGTAAGGAGAAGCACGGCGCGATGGAGAATGGAGGAACGTCGGGATGATGACAGTGCCATGGAGACGAAGCAGAAGGAAAGAAGAGGGGCGCGTCGGGGATGGCCGAGGACGGCTTGCGGTGGCCATGGCGAGGTCGAGATGGTGGCGGGGCTTAGGCGCCTGCGCGGGGTAGACTTGGAGGCGGGGCAGCGGCGTGATCCTGGTGGAGCTCGCGGCAGGAGGCGCTCGGGATTCAGGCCATGGTGATGGGGAGGCGATGCAGAAGAGGGTCGGAGGTGCCGGAAGCGGACGATGGAGAGTGAGGGGCGTGCGGCTCCGCAGGCACCAGGCGGAGGAGGAGAAGGGCGCCATGGATCGGGCGAGCACTCAGGCTCCTGGACCTACGTGCGCCCGAGCGAGAGGAGAGAGAGCGTGGGCGTGGAGATCGGGAAGGGGAGTGGCGGCGCTGGAGCAAGATGAGATCGAGGGAGAGATGCGCTCGTGCGAGGGAGAGGGGAACAAGCTCCTGGCGGCGCTGGAGGTCGAGCAGGGGAGCGAGAGGGGTTTTTTGATCGGGCTAGGGTTAGGATAGGAGTGGCCTGCTGGGCCTTGCTGGAC
The DNA here is from genome assembly GCA_034509565.1 of Triticum monococcum. NCBI lineage: Eukaryota > Viridiplantae > Streptophyta > Magnoliopsida > Poales > Poaceae > Triticum > Triticum monococcum. Next base: position 352,986,189 of record CM067845.1, on the reverse strand, counting down.
AGTTGGGCTCCTTTCACCCTCTCTCTCTCCCTTAACTCCTTTTATTTCCCAGAACAGAAAATATCAAAGAAGAAAAGGAGAAGAAAGAAAGAGTTAGGGATTGAATTTGGACACGTGGATAATCTTCCCGGACTCACAAAAATGTGCTCATTCCGCGAAAAATAGAAAAAGCCAGTCGAACAAAAGATTTCGAACTCATTTGAATTTAATTCAAATAGGCTTGAACTGGGACGAGGTTTTTGGAGTGACCAAAAATGATGAAATTCTAGGTGGAGCTCCGGAAAATGACGAAAGGATATAAGGCAAGGTTAGAGAGTCAACACTTGAAGAAGAAAAGGCCAAAGGAATTAATATGCAAGTGTGTTATGGTTAATTCCAAATAAATGGAATATTTACTATAGCTCTCTAAAAATCGAGAGGATATGTTTTAAAGAGAATCACCATGTGAAATCCCTCGGTTTAAATGGACCGAAGATCCATACGGTTTATTTATTTGAGTTTTACAAAATTAAAAGACATGATGGCAATGCAAATGATGACATGATGAAAGCAACAAACAAACGAAACACACAACGAAACCCGGAAACCCTGGAAGGCATCTGCAGCTCCGGTCTTGGGGCGTTACAGTAGATTTCACATAAAATATTATCTTCATGATCCACATGCCTGCAAAGTTGGCACTCTTCCCAAATAGTGAGATTATGATAAAAAAAGTCATGTTGGGTTTTTTGGTTTATAGATATGAAAATATATGATGGAAAATAGACCTGGGGGCATAGGTTTCACTAGAGGTATCTCTCTTGAAAGAAAAACATACGGTGGGTAAACAAATTACTGTCGGGCAATTGATAGAAAAGTGCATAGTTATGATGATATCTAAGGCAATGATTATGAATATAGGCATCACATCCGTGACAAGTAGACCCAAACGATTTTGCATCTACTACTATTACTCCACACATCGACCGCTATCCAGCATGCATCTAGAGTATTAAGTTCATAAGAACAGAGTAACGCTTCAAGTAAGATGACATGACGTAGAGGGATAAACTCAAGAAATATGATATAAAACCCATATTTTTTATCCTTGATGGCAACAACAAATACTTGCCTCCCTACCCCTTCTATCACTGGGTGAGGACACCGCAAGATTGAACCCAAAACTAAGCATCTCTCTCATTCCAAGAAAAACCAATCTAGTTGGCCAAACCAAACCGATAGTTCGAAGAGAAATACAAAGATATCTTGATCGTGCATAAAAGAGTTCAAAGAAGACTCAAATAATATTCATAGGTAAAATTATCATAAATCCACAATTCATCGGATCTCGACAAACACACCGCAAAAGAACATTACATCAGATAGATCTCCAAGAACATCGAGGGGAACATTGTATTGAACATCATAGAGAGAGAAGAAGCCATCTAGCTACTAGCTATGGATCGTAGTCTGTGGTAAACTACTCACGCTTCATTGGAAGGGCAGCAAGGTTGATGTAGAGGCCCTCCATGATAGAATTCCCCTCCGGCAGGATGCCAGAAAAAGGCCCCAAGATGGGATCTCACGGGAACAGAGGCTTGCGGCGGTGGAAAAGTATTTTCGTGGACGCCTCTGATGTTGGGGGAATATTTGGGAATTTATAGTGCAAAGATTAGGGTTGGGGGATTCCCAAGGGGTCCACAAGCTAGGGGGCACGCCCCCCCTAGGGTGTGCCCTGAGGGCTTGTGGACTCCTCGCGAGTCTTCTGACCCGCTCCCCAAAGTCCTCTGGGTGTCTTCTGGTCCAAGAAAAATCATCACGAAAGTTTTATTCCGTTTGGACTCCATTTGATATTCCTTTTCTGTAAAACTCAAAAATAAGGAAAAAATAGAAACTGGTACTAGGCTCTAGGTTAATAGGTTAGTCCCAAAAATAATATAAATTAGCATATTAATGCATATAAAACATCCAAAACAGATAATATAATAGCATGGAACAATCGAAAATTATAGATACATTGGAGACGTATCATCCTATTAAGTTGATGCTTACGCACGGCTTTGTCAACTTAGGCAAGAAATGCTTCTAGCAGCAGTGACCGTTGGATGCTAATCCAACGGCCATGCTGCTTCTTCAACCTTTGATCTTCTTGCTCGAACTACCCAAACCAACGCCTGCGGGACCACCTGCTCCTGCCTCCCGTGGCCGGCTGTGCTGCCACCGCTGTCCATGTCATCCCTCAACTCACCCACACCTCATGTTATTCTACGGCGACGACAGACTCGCATCACAGCCGAACCAGTAAACCCTCTTACTCCCCTCCGCGTGGGCATCCACTGCCGCGTCTTCCCCGGCTCCACGTTGTTCCCTTCCTAGCCTTCTTGGGGAACGCGGTATTTCAAAAAAAATCCTATGATCACACAAGATATATCTAGGGATGCATAGCAACGAGAGGGGAGAGTGTGTCTACGTACCCTCGTAGACCGAAAGCGGAAGCGTTAAGAAACGCGGTTGATGTAGTCGAACGTCTTCGCGATCCAACCGATCAAGTACCGAATGCACGGCACCTCCGCAATATGCACGCGTTCAGCTCGGTGACGTCCCTCATACTCTTGATACAGTTGAGGATGAGGGAGAGTTTCGTCAGCATGACGGCGTGTTGACGATGATGATGAAGTTACTGGCGCAGGGCTTCGTCTAAGCACTACGACGATATGACCGGGGTGGGTATCTGTGGAGGGGGGCACCGCACACGGCTAAAACAATTGTCAACTTGTGTGTCTGTGTGGTGCCCCCTCCCCCGTATATGAAGGAGGGGAGGAGGGGCCTGCCGGCCCTCATGGTGCGCACCCAAGGGGGGATTCCTACTCCAACTAGGAGTAGGTTTCCCCCTTTCCTGGTCCTAATAGGAGGGGGGGAGGGGAAGAGGAGAGGAAGGAAAGGGTGACGACCCCCTTCCCAATTCGGATTGGGCTTGGGGGGCGCGCCCCCACCTCTTGGTTGCCTCCTCTCTCTCGCACTAAAGCCCATGTAGGCCCATTAAGCCCCCGGGTGGTTCCGGTAACACCCCGGTACTCCGGTATATGCCCGAACTCATCCAAAACCTTTCCTGTGTCCAAACATAACCTTCCAATATATCAACCTTCATGTATCGACCATTTCAAGACTCCTCGTCATGTCCGTGATCACATCCGGGACTCCGAACTACCTTCGGTACATCAAAACACATAAACTCATAATACGGATCGTCACTGAACATTAAGCGTGCGGACCCAACAGGTTCGAGAACTATGTAGACATGACTGAGACTCATCTCCGATCAATAATCAATAGTGGAACCTGGATGCTCATATTGGTTCCTACATATCCTACGAAGATCTTTATCGGTCGAACCGCATAACAACATACGTTGTTCCCTTTGTCATCGGTATGTTACTTGCCCGAGATTCGATCGTTGGTATCATCATACCTAGTTCAATCTCGTTACCGGCAAGTCTCTTTACTCATTCCATAATGCAACATCCCGCAACTAACTCATTAGTCACATTGCTTGCAAGGCTTATAGTGATGTGCATTACCGAGAGGACCCAGAGATACCTCTTCGATAATCGTAGTGACAAATCCTAATCTCGATCTATGCCAACTCAACAAACACCATCGGAGACACCTGTAGAGCATTTTTATAGTCACCCAGTTATGTTGTGACATTTGATAGCACACTAAGTGTTCCTCTGGTATTCGGGAGTTGCATAGTCTCATAGTCATAGGAACCTGTATAAGTTATGGAGAAAGCAATAGCAATAAACTAAACGATCAAAGTGCTAAGCTAACGGATGGGTCAAGTCAATCACATCATTCTCTAATGATGTGATCCCGTTCATCAAATGACAACTCATGTCTATGGCTAGGAAACTTAACCATCTTTGATTAATGAGCTAGTCAAGTAGAGGCATACTAGTGACACTTAGTTTGTCTATGTATTCACACATGTACTAAGTTTCCGGTTAATATAATTCTAGCAAGAATAATAAACATTTATCATGATATAAGGAAATATAAGTAACAACTTTATTATTGCCTCTAGGGCATATTTCCTTCAGTCTCCCACTTGCACTAGAGTCAGTAATCTAGATTACATTGTAATGATTCTAACACCCATGGAGTGTTGGTGTTGATCATGTTTTGCTCGTGAGAGAGGCTTAGTCAACGGGTCTGCAACATTCAGATCTGCATGTATCTTGCAAATCTCTATGTCTCCCTCCTTGACTTGATCACGGATGGAATTGAAGCATCTCTTGATGTGCTTGGCTCTCTTGTGAAATCTGAATTCCTTTGCCAAGGCAATTGCACCATTATTGTCACAAAAGATTTTCATTGAACCCGGTGCACTAGGTATGGCACCTAGATCGGATATGAACTCCTTCATCCAGGCTCCTTCATTTGCTGCTTCTGAAGCAGCTATATACTCTACTTCACACGTAGATCCCGCCACGACGCTTTGCTTAGAACTGCTCCAACTGACAGCACCACCCTTCAATAAAAATACATATCCGGTTTGTGACTTAAAGTCATCTGGATCAGTGTCAAAGCTTGCATCGATGTAACCATTTATGATGAGCTCTTTGTCACCTCCATAAACGAGAAACATATCCTTAGTCCTTTTCAGGCATTTCAGGATATTCTTGACCACTATCCAGTGATCCACTCTTGGATTACTTTGGTACCTCCCTACTAAACTAATAGCAAGGCACACATCAGGTCAGGTACACAACATTGCATACATGATAGAACCTATGGCAGAAGCATATGGAATGACTTTCATTTTCTCTCTATCTTCTACAGTGGTCGGGCATTGAGTCTGACTCAACTTCACACCTTGTAACACAGGCAAGAACACTTTCTTTGCTTGATCCGTTTTGAATTTCTTCAAAACTTTATCAAGGTATGTGCTTTGTGAAAGTCCAATTAAGCGTCTTGATCTATCTCTATAGATCTTGATGCCCAATATATAAGCAGCTTCATCGAGGTCTTTCATTGAAAAATTCTTATTCAAGTATCCTTTTATGCTATTCGGAAATTTGGTATCATTTCCAATCAACAATATGTCATCCACATATAATATTAGAAATGCTATATAGCTCCCACTCAGTTTCTTGTAAATATAGGCTTCTCCAAAAGTCTGTACAAAACCATATGCTTTGATCACACTATCAAAGCATATATTCCAACTCCGAGATGCTTGCACCAGTCCATAAATGGATCGCTGGAGCTTACACACTTTGTTAGCACCTTTTGGACCGACAAAACCTTGTGGTTGCATCATATACAACTCTTCTTTAAGATATCCATTAAAGAATGCAGTTTTGACGTCCATTTGCCAAATTTCATAATCATAAAATGCGGCAATTGCTAACATGATTCGGATGGACTTAAGCATCGCTACGGGGGAGAAGGTCTCATCATAGTCAACTCCTTGAACTTGTCAAAAACCTTTTGCAACAAGTCAAGCTTTATATATAGTAACGTTACCGTCAGCATCAGTCCTCTTCTTGAATATCCACTTATTCTCCATGGCTTGTCGATCATCGGGCAAGTCAACCAAAGTCCACACTTTGTTCTCATACATGGATCCCATCTCAAATATCATGGCCTCAAGCCATTTTGCGGAATCTGGGCTCATCATCGCTTCCTCATAGTTCATAGGTTCGTCATGGTCAAGTAACATGACCTCCAGAACAGGATTACTATACAACTCTAGTGCGGATCTTACTCTGGTTGACCTACGAGGTTCGGTAGTAACTTGATCAGAAGTTTCATGATCATCATTAGCTTCCTCACTAATTGGTGTAGGAATCACTCGAACTGATTTCTGTGATGAACTACTTTCCAATAAGGGAGCATGTACAATTAACTCATCAAGTTCTACTTACCTCCTACTCACTTCTTTCGAGAGAAACTCCTTCTATAGAAAGGATCCATTCTTAGCAACGAATATCTTGCCTTCGGATCTGTGATAGAAGGTGTACCCAACAGTTTCCTTTGGGTATCCTATGAAGACACATTTCTCCGATTTGGGTTCAAGCTTATCAGGTTGAAGCTTGTTCACATAAGCATCGCATCCCCAAACTTTAAGGAACGATAACTTGGGTTTCTTGCCAAACCACAGTTCATATGGTGTCGTCTCAATGGATTTTGATGGTGCCCTATTTAACGTGAATGCAACCGTCTCTAAAGCGTAACCCCAAAATGATAGCGGTAAATCAATAAGAGACATCATAGATTCGCACCATATCTAATAAAGTGCAGTTACAACATTCGGACACACCATTACGTTGTGGTGTTCCAGGTGGCGTGAGTTGCTAAACTATTCCGCATTGTTTCAAATGAAGACCAAACTCGTAACTCAAATATTCACCTCCATGATCAGATCATAGAAACTTAATTTTCTTGTTACGATGATTTTCCACTTCACTCTGAAATTCTTTGAACTTTTCAAATGTTTCAGACTTATGTTTCATTAAGTAGATATACCCATATCTGCTCAAATCATCTGTGAAGGTAAGAAAATAACGATACCTGCCGCGAGCATCAACACTCATCGGACCACATACATCAGTATCTATTATTTCCAACAAGTCTGTTGCTTGATCCATTGTTCCAGAGAATGGAGTCTTAGTCATCTTGCCCATGAGGCATGGTTCGCAAGCATCAAGTGATTCATAATCAAGTGATTCCAAAAGCCCATCAGCATGGAGTTCCTTCATGCGCTTTACACCAATATGACCTAAACGGTAGTGCCACAAATAAGTTGCACCATCATTATTAAACTTATATCTTTTGGCTTCAATAATATGAACATGTGTATCACTACTATCAAGATTTAGTAAAAACAGACCACTCATCAAGGGTGCATGACCATAAAAGATATTATTCATATAAATAGAACAACCATTATTCTCTGATTTAAATGAATAACCGTCTCGCATCAAACAAGATCCAGATATAATGTCCATGCTCAACGCTGGCACCAAATAACAATTATTGATGTCTAAAACTAATCTCGAAGGTAGATGTAGAGGTAGCGTGGCAATAGCGATCACATCGACTTTGGAACCATTTCCCACACGCATCGTCACATCGTCCTTAGCCAATCTTTGCTTAATCCGTAGCCCTGTTTCGAGTTGCAAATATTAGCAATAGAACCAGTATCAAATACCCAGGCGCTACTGCGAGCATCAGTAAGGTACACATCAATAACATGTATATCAAATATACCTTTGACTTTGCCATCCTTCTTCTCCGCCAAATACTTGGGGCAGTTCCGCTTCGAGTGACCAGTCCCTTTGCAGTAGAAGTACTCAGTCTCAGGCTTAGGTCCAGACTTGGACTTCTTCACTTGATCAGCAACTTGCTTGTTGTTCTTCTTGAAGTTCCCCTTCTTCCCTTTACCCTTTTGCTTGAAACTGGTGGTCTTGTTGACCATCAACACTTGATGCTCCTTCTTGATTTCTACCTCCGCAGACTTTAGCATTGCGAAGAGCTCGGGAATCGTCTTATCCATCCCTTGCATATTATAGTTCATCATGAAGCTCTTGTAGCTTGGTGGTAGTGATTGAAGAACTCTGTCAATGACACTATCATCAAGAAGATTAACTCCCAGATGAGTCAAGTGGTTGTGGTACCCACACATTCTGAGTATATGTTCACTGACAGAACAATTCTCCTCCATTTGCCGCTGTAGAACTTATTGGAGACTTCATATCTCTCAATCCGCCATTTGCTAGAAATATTAACTTCAACTCCTGGAACATCTTATATGCTCCATGACGTTCAAAACGTCGCTGAAGTCCCGGTTCTAAGCCGTAAAGCATGGAACACTGAATCAGCTTTGCTCTGCCAGGTGTTTACAACATCTGGCGTTGCTCCTGTAGCGGGTTTGTCACCCATCGGTGCTTCCAAGACGTAATTCTTCTGTGCAGCAATGAGGATAATCCTCAAGTTACGGACCCGGTTTGTGTAATTGCTACCATCATCTTTCAACTTAGCTTTCTATAGGAACACATTAAAATTTAACGAAACAACAGCACGTGCCATCTATCTACAACAACATAGACATGCAAAATACTATCAGGTACTAAGTTCATGATAAATTAAAGTTCAATTAATCAAATTGCTTAAGAACTCCCACTTAGATAGACATCCCTCTAATCATCTAAGTGATCACGTGATCCATAACAACTAAACCATGTCTGATCATCACGTGAGAAGGAGTAGTTTTCAATGGTGAACATCACTATGTTGATCATATCTACTATATGATTCACGCTCGACCTTTCGGTCTCAGTGTTCCGAGGCCATATCTGCATATGCTAGGCTCATAAAGTTTAACCCGAGTATTCCGCATGTGCAAAACTGGCTTGCACCCGTTGTATGTGAACGTAGAGCTTATCACACCCGATCATCACGTGGTGTCTCGACACGACGAACTATAGCAATGGTGCATACTCAGGGAGAACACTTGTACCTTGAAATTTAGTAAGAGATCGTCTTATAATGCTACCGTCGAACTAAGCAAAATAATATGCATAAAGGATAAACATCACATGCAATCAATATAAGTGATATGATATGGGCATCATCATCTTGTGCCTTTGATCTCCATCTCCAAAGCACCGTCATGATCACCATCGTCACTGGCTTGACACCTTGATCTCCATCGAAGTATTGTTGTCGTCTCACCAACTATTGCTTCTACGACTATCACTACCGCTTAGTGATAAAGTAAAGCAATTACATGGCGATTGCATTTCATAGAATAAAGCAACAACCATATGGCTCCTGCCAGTTGCCGATAACTCTGTTACAAAACATGATCATCTCATACAATAAAATTTAGCATCATGTCTTAAACATATCACATCACAACATGCCCTGCAAAAACAAGTTAGATGTCCTCTACTTTGTTGTTGCAAGTTTTACGTGGCTGCTACGGGCTGAGCAAGAACCGTTCTTACCTACGCATCAAAAAACCACAACACGGTATAGTGATTGCTTTTCGATCTTCAGAAAGAACCCTGTTCATTGAATCCGATTCAACTAAAACTGGAGAAATAGACACCCACTAGCCACATGTGTGCGAAGCACGTCGGTAGAACCAGTCTCGCATAAGCGTACGCGTAATGTCGGTCTGGGCCGCTTCATCCAACAATACCGCTGAATCAAGAATCAACTAGTGATGGCAAGCAATATGTATATACCCACACCCACAATTCCTTTGTGTTCTACTCATGCATATAACATCTACGCATAGACCTGGCTCGGATGCCACTGTTTGGGAACACAGTAATTTCAAAAAAAAATCCTACGCACACGCAAGATCTATCTAGGTGATGCATAGCAATGAGAGGGGAAGAGTGTTGTCCGCATACCCTCGTAGACCGTAAGCGGAAGCATTATGACAACACGGTTGATGTAGTCGAACGTCTTCACGATCTGACCAATCCTAGCACTGAAGGTACGACATCTCTGCGATCTGCACATGTTCAGGTCAGTGACGTCCTGCGAACTCTAAATCCAGTTGTGTGTTGAGGGAGAGTTTCATCAGCACGACGGCGTGATGACGGTGATGATGAAGCTACCGGAACAGGGCTTCGCCTAAGCACCGCTACGATATGATTGAGGTAGATTATGGTGGAGGGGGGCACCGCACACGGTTAAGACAATGATGAACTTGTGTGTCTATGGGGTGCCCCCTTCCCCCGTATATAAAGGAGTGGAGGAGGGGGAGGGTCGGCCCTCTATGGCGTGCCCTAGGGGAGTCCTACTCCCACCGGGAGTAGTATCCCCCTTCCAAGTAGGAGTAGGAGAGGAAGGAAGGAGGAGAGAGGGAGGAAGGAAAGGGGGGCCGGCCCCCCTTCCCAATTCGGATTGAGCTTGGGGGCGCGCCCCCTCCTAGGCCGCCTCCTCCTATCTCCCACTAAGGCCCAATAAGGCCCATACACTCCCCGGGGGGTTCCGGTAACCTCCGGGTACTCCAGTATATGCCCGAACTCACTCGGAACCATTCTGATGTCCAAACTGAAGGAAATATGCCCTAGAGGCAATAATAAAGTTATTAATAAATGTTTATTGTTCATGCTAGAATTGTATTAACCGGAAACATAATACATGTGCGAATACATAGAGAAACAGAGTGTCACTAGTATGCTTCTACTTGACTAGCTCGTTGATCAAAGATGGTTATGTTTCCTAACCATAGACATGAGTTGTCATTTGATAACCAGGATCACATCATTAGGAGAATGATGTGATTGACTTGACCCATTCTGTTAGCTTAGCACTTGATCGTTTTAGTTTACTGCTATTGCTTTCTTCATGACTTATACATGTTCCTATGACTATGAGATTATGCAACTCCCGATTACCAGAGGAACACTTTGTGTGCTACCAAACGTCACAACGTAACTGGGTGATTATAAAGGTGCTCTATAGGTGTCTCCGATGGTACCTGTTGAGTTCGCATAGATCAAGATTAGGATTTGTCACTCTGATTGTCGGAGAGGTATCTCTGGGCCCTCTCGGTAATGCACATCACTATAAGCCTTGCAAGCAATGCAACTAATGAGTTAGTTGCGGGATGATGCATTAGGAATGAGTAAAGAGACTTGCCGGTAACGAGATTGAGCTAGGTATTTAGATACCGACGATCGAATCTCGGGCAAGTAACATACCGATGACAAAGGGAACAACATATGTTGTTATGTGGTTTGACCGGTAAAGATCTTCGTAGAATATGTAGGAACCAATATGAGCATCCAGGTGCCGCTATTGGTTATTGACCGGAGACGTGTCTCGGCCATGTCTACATAGTTCTCGAACCCGTAATGTCCGCACACTTAATGTTCGGTGACGATCCGTATTATGAGTTTATGTGATTTGATGTATCGAAGGTAGTTCAGAGTCCCGGATGTGATCACGAACATGACGAGGAGTCTCGAAATGGTCAAGACATAAAGATTGATATTTTGGATGACTATATTCGGATATCGGAAGTGATCCGGGTGATTTTGGAGAAAAACCGGAGTGCCGGAGGGTTACCGGACCCCCCCCCCCCCCCGAAGAAGTAATGGGCCACATGGGCCTTAGTGGAGAGAGAGGGCCGGACAGGGCAGGCCGCGCGCCCCCCTCCCCCTCTGGTCCGAATTGGACTAAGGAAGGGGGGCGCCCCCCTTTCCTTCTCCCTCTCCTCCTTCCTTTCCCCCTCCTAGTAGGAGTAGGAAAGGGGAAGTCCTACTCCTACTAGGAGGAGGACTCCTCCTCCTGGCGTGCCTAGCAAGGGCCGGGCGGCCTCCCCCTTGCTCCTTTATATACGGGGGCAGGGGGCACCCTAGAACACACAAGTTGATTGTTCCAAGCCGTGTGCAGTGCCCCCCTCCACCATAATCCACCTCGATCATATTGTAGCGGTGCTTAGGTGAAGCCCTGCGTTGGTAGCAACATCATCACCGTCATCACGCCATCGTGCTGACGGAACTCTCCCGTGAAGCTCTACTGGATCGGAGTTCGTGGGACGTCATCGAGCTGAACGTGTGCTGAACTCGGAGGTGTCGTACATTCGGTACTTGGATCGGTCGGATCGTGAAGACGTAAGACCACATCAACCGCGTTCTCATAACGCTTCCGCTTACGGTCTACGAGGGTACGTGGATGATACTCTTCCCTCTCATTGCTATACATCACCATGATATTGCGTGTGCGTAGGATTTTTTTTGAAATTACTACGTTCCCCAACAGTGGCATCCGAGCCAGGTTTATGCGTAGATGTTATATGCATGAGTAGAACACAAAGTGAGTTGTGGGAGATACAAGTCATACTGCTTACCAGCATGTCATACTTTGGTTCGGCGGTATTGTTGGATGAAGCGGCCCGGACCAACATTACGCGTATGCTTATGCGAGACTGGTTCTACCGACGTGCTTTGCACATAGGTGGCTGGCGGGTGTGAGTTTCTCCAACTTTAGTTGAACCGAGTGTGACTATGCCCGGTCCTTGTTGAAGGTTAAAACAACACTAACTTGACGAAATATCGTTGTGGTTTTGATGCGTAGGTAAGAACGGTTCTTTCTCAGCCCGTAGCAGCCACGTAAAACTTGCAACAACAAAGTAGAGGACGTCTAACTTGTTTTTGCAGGGCATGTTGTGATGTGATATGGTCAAGGCATGATGCTATATTTTATTGTATGTGATGATCATGTTTTGTAACGGAGTTATCGGCAACTGGCAGGAGCCATATGGTTGTCGCTTTTATTGTATGCAATCCAATCGCCCTGTAATTTCTTTACTTTATCACTAAACAATAGCGATAGTCGTGGAAGCAATATTTGGCGAGACGACAACGATGCTACGATGGAGATCAACGTGTCGTGCCGGTGACGATGGTGATCATGACGGTGCTTTGGAGATGGAGATCAAAGGCACAAGATGATGATGGCCATATCATATCACTTATATTGATTGCATGTGATGTTTATCCTTTATGCATCTTATTCTGCTTCATTGACGGTAGCATTATAAGATGATCTCTCACTAAATTTCAAGGTACAAGTGTTCTCCCTGAGTATGCACCATTGCCAAAGTTCGTCGTGCCGAGACACCACGTGATGATCGGGTGTGATAAGCTCTACGTTCACATACAACGGGTGCAAGCCAGTTTTGCACACGCAGAAATACTCGGGTTAAACTTGACGAGCCTAGTATATGCATATATGGCCTCGAAACACTGAGACCGAAAGGTCGAGCGTGAATCATATAGTAGATATGATCAACATAGTGATGTTCACCATTGAAAACTACTCCATTTCACGTGATGATCGGTCATGGTTTAGTTGATTTGGATCACGTGATCACTTAGATGATTAGAGGGATGTCTATCTAAGTGGGAGTTCTTAAATATAATTAATTGAACTTTAATTTATCATGAACTTAGTACCTGATAGTATTTTGATTGTCTATGTTGTTGTAGATAGATGGCACATGTTGTTGTTCCGTTAAATTTTAATGCATTCCTTGAGAAAGCAAAGTTGAAAATGATGGTAGCAATTACACGGAGTGGGTCCATAACTTGAGGATTATCCTCATTGCTGCACAGAAGAATTACGTCCTAGAAGCACCGCTAGGTGCCAAACCCACTGCAGGAGCAACACCAGATGTCATGAACGTCTGGCAGAGCAAAGCTGATGAATACTCGATAGTTCAGTGTGCCATGCTTTACGGCTTAGAACCGGGACTTCAACGACGTTTTGAACATCATGGAGCATATGAGATGTTCCAGGAGTTGAAGTTAATATTTCAAGCAAATGCCCGGATTGAGAGATATGAAGTCTCCAATAAGTTCTACAGCTACAAGATGGAGGAGAATAGTTCTGTCAATGAACATATACTCAGAATGTCTGGGTACCATAATCACTTGACTCAACTTGGAGTTAATCTTCCTGTTGATAGTGTCATTGACAGAGTTCTTCAATCACTGCCACCAAGCTACAAGAGCTTCATGATGAACTATAATATGCAAGGGATGGATAAGACGATTCCTGAGCTCTTCGCAATGCGAAAAGCTGCGGAGGTAGAAATCAAGAAGGAGCATCAAGTGTTGATGGTCAACAAGACCACCGGTTTCAAGAAAAAAGGTAAAGGGAAGAAGAAAGGGAACTTCAAGAAGAACAGCAAACAAGTTGCTGCTCAAGAGAAGAAACCCAAGTCTGGACCTAAGCCTGAGACTGAGTGCTTCTACTGTAAAGGGACTGGTCACTGGAAGCGGAACTGCCCCAAGTATTTGGCGGATAAGAAGGATGGCAAGGTGAACAAAGGTATATGTGATATACATGTTATTGATGTGTACCTTACTAAAGCTCGCAGTAGCACTTGGGTATTTGATACTGGTTCTGTTGCTAATATTTGCAACTCGAAACAGGGACTACAGATTAAGCAAAGATTGGCTAAGGACGAGGTGACGATGCGCGTGGGAAATGGTTCCAAAGTCGATGTGATCGCCGTCGGCACGCTACCTCTACATCTACCTTCGGGATTAGTTTTAGACCTGAATAATTGTTATTTGGTGCCAGCGTTGAGCATGAACATTATATCTGGATCTTGTTTGATGCGAGACGGTTATTCATTTAAATTGGAGAATAATGGTTGTTCTATTTATATGAGTAATATCTTTTATGGTCATGCACCCTTGAAGAGTGGTCTATGTTTAATGAATCTTGATAGTTGTGATAGACATATTCATAATGTTGAAGCCAACAGATGCAGAGTTGATAATGATAGTGCAACTTATTTGTGGCACTGCGTTTAGGTCATATTGGTGTAAAGCGAATGAAGAAACTCCATTCTGATGGACTTTTGGAATCACTTGATTATGAATCACTTGGTACTTGCGAACCATGTCTCATGGGTAAGATGACTAAAATGTCATTCTACGGAACTATGGAGCGAGCAAGAGATTTGTTGGAAACCATACATACTGATGTATGTGGTCCGATAATGTTGAGGCTCGCGACATGTATCATTATTTTCTCACCTTCACAGATGATTTGAGAAGATATGGGTATATCTACTTGATGAAACATAAGTCTGAAACATTTGAAAAGTTCAAAGAATTTCAGAGTGAAGTGCAAAATCATCGTAACAAGAAAATAAAATTTCTACGATCTGGTCGTGGAGGAGAATATTTGAGTTATGAGTTTGGTCTTCATTTGAAACAATGCATAATAGTTTCGCAACTCACGCCACCCAGAACACCACAGCGTAATGGTGTGTCCGAACGTCGTAATCGTACTTTATTAGATATGGTGCAATCTATGATGTCTCTTACTGATTTACCGCTATCATTTTGGGGTTACGCTTTAGAGACGGTTGCATTCACGTTAAATAGGGCACCATCGAAATCCATTGAGATGACACCATATGAACTATGGTTTGGCAAGAATCCCAAGTTGTCATTTCTAAGAGTTTGGGGATGTGATGCTTATGTGAACAAGCTTCAACCTGATAAGCTCGAACCCAAATCGGAGAAATGTGTCTTCATAGGATACCCAAAGGAAACTGTTGGGTACACCTTCTATCACAGATCCGAAGGCAAGATATTCGTTGCTAAGAATGGATCCTTTCTAGAGAAGGAGTTTCTCTCGAAAGAAGTGAGTAGGAGGAAAGTAGAACTTGATGAGTTAATTGTACATGCTCCCTTATTGGAAAGTAGTTCATCACAAAAATCAGTTCTAGTGATTCCTGCACCAATTAGTGAGGAAGCTAATGATGATCATGAAACTTCTGATCAAGTTACTATCGAACCTCGTAGGTCAACCAGAGTAAGATCCGCACCAGAGTGGTACAGTAATCCTGTTCTAGAGGTCATGTTACTTGACCATGATGAACCTACGAACTATGAGGAAGCGATGATGAACCCAGATTTCGCAAAATGGCTTGTGGCCATGAAATCTGAGATGGGATCCATGTATGAGAACAAAGTGTGGACTTTGGTTGACTTGCCCGATGATCGGCAAGCCATCGAGAATAAATGGATCTTCAAGAAGAAGACTGACACTGACGGTAATGTTACTGTCTACAAAGCTCGACTTGTTGTGAACGGTTTTCGACAAGTTCAAGGAGTTGACTACGATGAGACCTTCTCACCCATATCGATGCTTAAGTCCGTCCGAATCATGTTAGCAATTGTCGCATTTTATGATTATGAAATTTGGCAAATGGATGTAAAGACTGCATTCCTTAATGGATTTCTGGAAGAAGAGTTGTATATGATGCAACCTGAAGGTTTTATCGATCCAAAGGGTGCTAACAAAGTGTGCAAGCTCCAGCGATCCATTTATGGACTGGTGCAAACCTCTCGGAGTTGGAATAAACGTTTGATAGTGTGATCAAAGCATATGGTTTTATACAGACTTTTGGAGAAGCCTATATTTACAAGAAAGTGAGTGGGAGCTCTGTAGCATTTCTAATATTATATGTGGATGACATATTGTTGATTGGAAATGATATAGAATTTCTCGATAGCATAAAAGGATACTTGAATAAGAGTTTTTCAATGAAAGACCTCGGTGAAGCTGCTTATATATTGGGCATGAAGATCTATAGAGATAGATCAAGACGCTTAATTAGACTTTCACAAAGCACATACCTTGATAAAGTTTTGAAGAAGTTCAAAATGGATCAAGCTAAGAAAGGGTTCTTGCCTGTGTTACAAGGTGTCAAGTTGAGTAAGACTCAATGCCTAACCACTGCAGAAGATAGAGAGAAAATGAACAGTGTTCCCTATGCTTCAGCCATAGGCTCTATCATGTATGCAATGCTATGTACCAGACCTGATGTGTGCCTTGCTATTAGTTTAGCAGGGAGGTACCAAAGTAATCCAGGAGTGGAACACTGGACATCGGTCAAGAACATCCTGAAATACCTGAAAAGGACTAATGATATGTTTCTCATTTATGGAGGTGACAAAGAGCTCGTCGTAAATGGTTACGTCGATGCAAGCTTTGACACTGATCCGGACGATTCTAAATCGCAAACCGGATACGTTTTACATTGAACGGTGGAGCTGTCAGTTGGAGCAGTTCTAAACAAAGCGTCGTGGCGGGATCTACGTGTGAAGTGGAGTACATAGCTGCTTCAGAAGCAGCAAATGAAGGAGTCTGGATGAAGGAGTTCATATCTGATATAGGTGTCATACCTAGTGCATAGGGTCCAATGAAAATCTTTTGTGACAATACTGGTGCAATTGCCTTGGCAAAGGAATCTAGATTTCACAAGAGAACCAAACACATCAAGAGACGCTTCAATTCCATCTGTGATCAAGTCCATGTGGGAGAGATAGAGATTTGCAAGATACATATAGATCTGAATGTTGCAGACCCTTGACTAAGCCTCTCTTGCGAGCAAAACATGATCAACACCAAGGCTCCATGGGTGTTAGAATCATTACTGTGTAATCTAGATTATTGATTCTAGTGCAAGAGGGAGACTTAAGGAAATATGCCCTAGAGGCAATAATAAAGTTATTATTTATTTCCTTAATTCATGATAAATGTTTATTATTCATGCTAGAATTGTATTAACCGAAAACATAATACATGTGTGAATACATAGACAAACAGAGTGTCACTAGTATGCCTCTACTTGACTAGCTCATTGACCAAAGATGGTTATGTTTCCTAACCATATACATGAGTTGTCATTTGATAAACGGGATCACATCATTAGGAGAATGATGTGATTGACTTGACCCATTCCGTTAGCTTAGCACTTGATCGTTTTAGTTTACTAATATTGCTTTCTTCATGACTTATACATGTTCTTATGACTATGAGATTATGCAACTCCCGATTACCGGAGGAACACTTTGTGTGCTACCAAAAGTCACAACGTAACTGGATGATTATAAAGGTGCTCTACAGGTGTCTCCGATGGTACTTGTTGAGTTGGCATAGATCGAGATTAGGATTTGTCACTCCGATTGTCGGAGAGGTATACCTGGGTCCTCTCAGTAATGCACATCACTATAAGCCTTGTAAGGAATGCAACTAATGAGTTAGTTGTGGGATGATGCATTACGGAACGAGTAAAGAGACTTGCCGGTAACAATATTGAGCTAGGTATTTAGATACCGACGATCGAATCTCAGGCAAGTAACATACCGATGACAAAGGGAACAACATATGTTGTTATGCGGTTTGACCGATAAAGATCTTCATAGAATATGTAGGAACCAATATGAGCATCCAGGTTCCGCTATTGGTTATTGGCCGGAGACATGTCTCAGTCATGTCTACATAGTTCTCAAACCCGTAGGGTCCGCATGCTCAATGTTCGGTGATGATCGGTATTATGAGTTTATGTGATTTGATGTACCGAAGGTAGTTCGGAGTCCCGGATGTGATCACGGACATGATGATGAGTCTCTAAATGGTCGAGACATAAAGATTGATATATTTTATGACTATATTCGGATACCGGAAGTGTTCCGGGTGATTTCGGAGAAAAACCGGAGTGCTGGAGGGTTACCGGACCCCCCCCCCCCCGGAGAAGTAATGGGCCACATGAGCCTTAGTGGAGAGAGAGAGAGGGCCGGCCAGGGCAGGCCGCGCGCCCCCTCCCCCTCTATTCCGAATTGGACTAGGGAAGGGGGGCGCCCCCCTTTCCTTCTCCCTCCCCTCCCTTCTTTTCCCCTCCTAGTAATAGTAGGAAAGGGGAGCCCTACTCCTACTAGGAGGAGGACTCCTCCTCCTGGCGCGACTAGCAAGGGTCGGCCGACCTTTGATACGTCCATTTTGTATCATGCTTTTATATCGATATTTATTGCATTATGGGCTGTTATTACACATTATGTCACAATACTTATGCCTATTCTCTCTTATTTTACAAGGTTTACATAGAGAGGGAGAATGCCGGCAGCTGGGATTCTGGGCTGGAAAAGGAGCAAATATTAGAGACCTATTCTGCACGGCTCCAAAAGTCCTGAAACTTCGCGGAAGCTATTTTCAGAATATATAAAAAATACTGAGCGCAACAAGTTCCAAAGGGGGCCCACACCCTAGCCACGAGGGTGGGGGCGCGCCCTACCTCCCTAGGCGCGCCCCCTGCCTTGTGGGCCCCCCGGTGGCCCTCTGATGCCCATCTTCTGCTATATGGAGTCTTTCGCTGAGGAAAAAATCATAAGCAAGCTTTCGGGACGAGACTTCGCCGCCACGAGGCGGAACCTTGGCGAAACCAATCTAGGGCTCTGGCGGAGCTGTTCTGCCGGGGAAACTTCCCTTCGAGAGGGGGAAATCATCACCATCATCATCACCAACGCTCCTCTCATCGGGAGGGGGCCAATCTCCATCAACATCTTCACCAGCACCATCTCCTCTCAAACCCTAGTTCATCTCCCGTATCCAATTCTTGTCTCTAAGTCTAGGATTGGTACCTGTAGGTTGCTAGTAGTGTTGATTACTCCTTGTAGTTGATGCTAGCCAGTTTATTTGGTGGAAGATCATATGTTCAGATCCTATATGCATATTAATACCCCTCTGATTATGAACATGAATATACTTTGTGAGTAGTTACGTTTGTTCCTGAGGACATGGGAGAAGTCTTGCTATTAGTAGTCATGTGAATTTGGTATTCGTTCGATGTTTTGATGAGATGTATGTTGTCTCTCCTCTAGTGGTGTTATGTGAACGTCGACTACATGACACTTCACCATTATTTGGGCCTAGAGGAAGGCATTGGGAAGTAATAATTAGATGATGGGTTGCTAGAGTGGTAGAAGCTTAAACCCTAGTTTATGCGTTGCTTCGTAAGGGGCTGGTTTGGATCCATATGTTTCATGCTATGGTTAGGTTTACCTTAATAGTTCTGTTGTAGTTGCGAATGCTTGCAATGGGGGTTAATCATAAGTGGGATGCTTGTCCAAGTAAGGACAACACCCAAGCACCGGTCCACCCACATGTCAGATTATCAAAGTACCGAACGCGAATCATATGAACGTGATGAAAACTAGCTTGACGGTAATTCCCATGTGTCCTCGGGAGCGCTTTCCTTCATATAAGAGTTTGTCCAGGCTTGTCCTTTGCTACAAATAGGATTGGGCCACCTTGCTGCACTTTATTTACTTTTGTTACTTGTTGCTCGTTACAAATTATCTTATCACAAAACTATTTACTACCTATAATTTCAGTGCTTGCAGAGAATACCTTACTGAAAACCGCTTATCATTTCCTTTTGCTCCTCGTTGGGTTCGACACTCTTACTTATCGAAAGGACTACGATAGATCCCCTATACTTGTGGGTCATCAACCTCCCCCATGCTCCTTTATATACGGGGGCAGGGTGCACCTTAGAACACACAAGTTGATTGTTCCAAGCCGTGTGTGGTGCCCCCCTCCACCATAATCCACCTCGATCATATCATAGCGGTGCTTAGGTGAAGCCCTACGTCGGTAGCAACATCATCGCCATCATCACGCCATCGTGCTGACGGAACTCTCCTGTGAAGCTCTGTTGGATCGAAGTTCGTGGGACGTCATCGAGCTGAACGTGTGCTGAACTCGGAGGTGCCGTACGTTCGGTACTTGGATCGGTCGGATCGTGAAGACGTATGACTACATCAACTGCATTATCATAAAGCTTCCGCTTATGGTCTACGAGGGTACATGGACGATACTCTTCCCTCTTGTTGCTATACATCACCATGATCTTGCGTGTGCGTAGGATTTTTTTGAAATTACTACGTTCCCCAACACAAACATAGTCATCCAATATATCGATCTTTATGTCTCGACCATTTCAAGACTCCTCATCATGTCCGTGATCATATCCGGGACTCCGACCTACCTTCGGTACATCAAAACACATAAACTCATAATATCGATCGTCACCGAACGTTAAGCGTGCGGACCCTACTGGTTCGAGAACTATGTAGACATGATCGAGACTCATCTCCGGTCAATAACCAATAGCGGAACCTGGATGCTCATATTGGTTCCTACATATTCTACGAAGATCTTTATCGGTCAAACCGCATAACAACATACGTTGTTCCCTTTGTCATCGGTATGTTACTTGCCCGAGACTCGATCGTCGGTATCATCATACCTAGTTCAATCTTGTTTCCGGCAAGTCTCTTTACTCGTTCCATGATGCTACATCCCGTAACTAACTCATTAGTTACATTGCTTGTGAGGCTTATAGTGATATACATTACCGAGAGGGCCCAGAGATACCTCTCCGATACTCGGAGTGACAAATCCTAATCTTGATCTATGCCAACTCAACAAACACCATCGGAGACACCTGTAGGCCATCTTTATAGTCACCCAGTTACGTTGTGACGTTTGATAGCACACTAAGTGTTCCTCCGGTATTCGGGAGTTGCATGATCTCATAGTCATAGAAACATGTATAAGTTATGGAGAAAGCAATAGCAGTAAACTAAACGATCATCGCGCTAAGCTAACGGATGGGTCAAGCCATCACATCATTCTCTAATGATGTGATCCCGTTTATCAAATGACAACTCTTTGTCTATGGCTAGGAAACTTAACCATCTTTGATCAATGAGCTAGTCAAGTAGAGGCATACTAGTGGCACTCTGTTTGTCTATGTATTCACACATGTACTAAATTTCCGGTCAATACAATTCTAGCATGAATAATAAACATTTATCATGATATACGGAAATATAAATAACAACTTTATTATTGCCTCTAGGGCATATTTCCTTCATAAAGGTCCCATTTGGGCCCGACATTTTGAGCTTCATGTAATCGTAATGCGGCATTGCTTGGAATTTAGAGAAGGCGTCCCATCCCAGGAGGGCATGATATCCACTCTTAAAAGGGGCGATGTGGGACGTAACCTCTTTGGAGTGGTAATTGTGTGGTGTTCCGAAGACCACATCCAGGGTTATTTTTCCGCTGTAGCGTGCTTCTCGCCCGAGTATTTAGATACATTAAAACTGAGCATCTTCCCTGCCCTCCCAGGCCATCAAGGTTTCTGGCCGTTAGATGTCTGTTCCAGGTCGTTGCTGGCCGTCGCGTGACTATCTAATCCCGTCGCTGGGTGCCGTAGGGAGGCTATTCCGGTGGAAAAATTGGTGGCTTCTGGTTGATTGGGCCAGGCAGCCCACCTAGCAGTTGGGGAAAGAACAACCCAAGGAAAAATATCTAGCTGGTGTGCGACGTCGCTTCAATTCAGGTCAAACATCGATCGAAGGGGCAGCGATCCCTCCCTTCATTCTCCCTCGCGGCCGCCGATGAATCTTCGCGCCTCCAAGATGCTGACCACCCGTCGTTGTCTTATTTCTTCAATTGCAGAAGAGAGGGTCCACTCTCAGACCGGTGAGGCGCGACGCCATTGCCGCATCCAACAACTCCATGGCCCCGATCTTCACCGATGTGGGGGCGGCGCTCGGAGAGGCCATCAGATTGGTGTTGGAGCAGTGGCGCTTCAGATGGCGGTGGGGCGGCCGCGACTTCCATGTCTTTACAAGGACTATTCGGCAAGGGAAACTAGGACGTGCCAACTTCGTCATGGAGTCCGCTGGTACAGATCATTCCCTTCCCTTTATCTTGGATATAATCAGTGTTCACTACTGGTTTGGATTTGTCCTTTCCGAGTGCCTAGGATTAGTATTCCACAACAATCAGGAAGTCACCCGGTTGATAGGAGATCTGAGCACAAGGTCATGGACATGTGTTCTTTATAAGAAAATTATTATGGCCAATTACTACAGTAGATGTGACAATATATGAACATGAGGATGATCTTTTTCATTGAAGAGATTATAATATATAAGAGGATATGATGTTCGTAAAAAAGAGAGGATATGTTTTTGGTATTCTTCTCAGTGGTTATAGAATTGCACTGCTACTATCAATAGATCAATTGGTTCAATTTTTCCTATAAATTCGACAGAGTAAGGTGAAGGATTGAATTTAGTTCTCTACTTTTCGTCAACTGATTTGTATCTCTATGTTAGAATCTCACATGCTTACTTATGAGTGACTTTCTCCTCCGCACAAGATTCTGAACGATCCACTCCTGTGCAAGTCCTCACATTCAGGTTATTTTTTTACTCATCATCTGATCATCATGATGGCACATGTTGCACATCATGAATTAGTTAGACAGAGAAGATACCTTTATTTTTTGAATGCCTCTTGAATGTTTCTAATGTTGCTTGCAGAGAATATTTTTAATATTGCTTGCAGAGAATTGTAAAATTTGTGTCTACATGTCACTAATTCATCTCATTTGTTGGTTTGTTCAAGGACACTTATAACATGTGTTACTTTTTTATTTCTCCAACAGTAATTTGCAAAAGAAACAATGTTATCTTCGTAGGTCATGTCTCCCATTTGTTCTTTTTAGGTCTTAAGCAAACCAATTTAGAATTTTTAATATTGTAAATAGGAATGCTTAGGATGATTTAAATCTCATTATAAATCCATATCTTCTTCCAGCATGTGAGTATATATAGCGGCCACAATTGCATGTTAAATTTTCACCAATTCAAATGATCTAGCTTCCAATACAAGAAGAGATATACTTGCTCCCGTGTGTTGTTGAGATGCTAAGAAACCACCCATGGAGAGGGTTGTTATCATTTCTATGCTCAAACATCGAGTCGCTAGAGGTAATAGGTTTGGTTTCAAATAAAATTTATATACCTACACCATAAATCTGTTGTCGGAAGTATGTCGACGCACATGTATCTTGTGTTTATTGAATTCCCACCATAACTGTTGAACTGCAATTCTTTGCCCAAGTAGGTAATATCTCTCCACCATTAACATATGGAAAGGTATCATACTTTATCAACACAGGCACGTATACATGTAGGCATATACATTGAGTCTCAAAACAGCGAATTCCCACTAATAAATCTGCTTCCCTACGTATCATGTAGTTGTGGAAAATAAGCTCATGTGTGACATAAAGCTGCCAAAGTGCCAATGTATGATCTAAGGCATGAGAAATTTCTGTTTTGAGTTAGGCATTTGATTTTTGACCCATTGAAAATTGTATCACGGATAATGTAGTCAAGTTTGTTGATGGAGTAAATAATAATATTGAAAAGTGATGTTTTTTTCCTGGATTCATTTGTCTATTCTATCTTCAATTGAAGGGGAAGTTCTCTATATAGCATTACAATTTTGAATTTTGGCATCGCAAGGCTACGCCGTGGAATTAATAGACCTGTTAATTTAATTTAAAATGACAAGTATTTGTATTTCACTCCATATAATGGTATCAATCTTTAATACTAAGGCGCAAAAATGGACGGGCGCTGCAACGCGCTCCATCAATGATCTAGTTATACCTTTAAAGGTGGTACCACTCCGTTCTATGCGTGATTTATCGATGTGCATTTTGTCCGGAGTGCATGCCTCCGTCCATAAGTACCTTCCAAAGCTGGCAGCTTCCGTCCATAAGTACCTTCCAAAGCTGGCAGCTTCCCGCAATTGGGTTGAGTACCAGTGCGGCGGGGCACCTATTCGGAGTCAACCTCGGCTAATCTTTATGATCTAAGGTGATCGGCGTGTCTATCCACGCGCCCCGTGTTGGCACCTGTCAGATATAATTGATTTCCCACATGGCTCATTTGCGCTAGTTGTTGGACGCGAAGGTCTCATAAATCATCATGACCTCGTCTTCGTCCGAGGACTATTCTGTGTAGCTGGAGGTGCCTGCCAAAAGGGCGGGCCCTCCTTTAGCCACTTGCCTCACCACCCAACAGTCGTGAAGGCTGTGAGTTGGGCAGAAATTAAGCAGAATAACATGTATTGGGCATGGTTTATCTAGGAGGCCATCAAGGGTAGTCCCGGGGTGGCCAGAGGTTTTCTTCTTCTTCCCAGGTCCTCTCAGCTAGTTCGTTTTGCTTAATGGACTCGTGCCGAGGTGTGGTTCTGTCGCATTTTGAATTGTGTTCACAGATCGAATATGTGCTTTCCCCAGCTAGCCAAGCATCTTCGATGGTGCAAAGTCTGGACACCCAATCAGACAATTCTGGGAGTGTCTGGACGTAGCGGTGAGCGAGGGCGTTTGAAACGCCTTTATCCTTGCATCCGCGCTGGAAGGTTGTTATGATATCCGAGTCCTCGTAGTTTGGTATCTTGTTTTTTGGTAGATAAGAACCTGGCCCATAACTGTCTGATTGTCTCGTCGGGGAATTGTTGTATGTAAGCCAGATCCCAGACATCTGGAGGGCCTGAGTGTTCAGGGCGATACTCGATGTGGGAGGTGGGCGGGTGAGTTTCGATCTCTAGGGATTGCGGGCCCGAAGCCCTAGCATCATCATCCCGTGTCAAGTTTGTGCCCGCCGGCTTGGCCGAGCTGATTCAGATATCAGTTTCTTCGGTTGCCTCTTGCCAACCGTTGTCTAAGTCACTTTCTAAAAAGTACCTCAGCCCTTCATCCTTGAAGGAGGGTTCGACAGGGGCAGAGAGGGGGCGTGGGTCACCTCAAGCTCGTGAAGGAGGAAATGTGTTTTTGTGACGGGAGCTCCGGTCATGGGAGTTATGCCCGTGAGTTCGGAGTCGTTAAACGACGACCCCATCGATCCTTCTGTCGATCTCACATTGTAACTCTCAATAAAGCACTAGTATCAGTGTGAAAACCGGCAGACCTCGGGGTAGGGGGTCCTGATTCGTGGATCTTGGACAAATGGTAACAGGAACAAGGAGACGATGTTTACCAAGGTTCGCGCCCTCTTAATGGAGGTAAAACCCTATGTCCTGCTCTTGTTTATATTGATGGAGATGTATCAAGTACGTAGTTCATCTACCTCGAGATCGTTAGATGTGTTCCAACTCTATGGCTAGGTGAATGAGATTGTGTTGATGTCCCCTCTACAAGCTAAACCCTATGGCTTTATATACACACCAGGTAGGGTACCTAGGGTTACATGGTCGGTATCTCAGCTCGAAGGTGGCAGGGGAAGTCTTGGAGTACACGACAAGTCTTCGGTAGATGCAATCTCGATCTTGCCTCCAGCGTGCAGCTTTCAGAGTCCATCTTGAGAAGAATGAGGGCCCATCAGCCCAGACCGAGGAACATGGGCTGACTAGGTTGGCACCCTGTGACGCCCCAAGACCGGAGCTCCAGTTGCCTTCCAGGGTTTCCGGGTTTTCGTTGTGTGATTTATTTAGCTTGTTGCATTCATCATTGCATATTTTTGCATTGCATAATTTCATGCATGACATTTTGTTGCATGCCCCATGTGAGTTCCATGCATCACCACCTTCCTTCCTTCTCTTTTTCTTTCTTTTTGCAAGTGCCATCTTGCCCTCCTCCTTCCTTCTTATTTCTTTCATTTTGGCAAGTGTCCTTTTCCTCCTCCTCCATTAATGTTCATTCTTTTTCTGGTGCTAGTTCTTCATGCCTAAACCCTCTCTGTCAAATATCAAATCCTTTGGAGTTGTTTTGGTTAGGTTCAAAAATGCCTCAAGTTTGAATCATATTTAAACTTGTTTTATTTTTTCTACCTCTAAAGATATACAAGACAATTTTATCAAATAGAGTATAGTTCCAAGAGATTGAGGATATTTTTATATCCGAAAAACTCCTCTTCTAGCCCTCCCGTCCTTTTTCTTTTATTGTTACTGTTTATCTAAATAAACAAGAGGTAAATGATAAAAGAAAAAGGTTTTCCCTGGGCCTCCCTAGACCTACTTCCGCTCCGGCCCACCTAAGGCCATCCCATCCCGCAGGCCGGCCCATTTTTTCCCCCAGCCCACCTAATCTAATCCTAACCCTAGCCCAGTACACCCCCTCCTGACTCCCTGATCTCTCCCCCTCGCTTTCCCTGCTAGCGCCGTCAGGGAGGAGCCCGATTCCATCTCGTGCGCTCGATCCCCTCCTTCCCTCGATCCCTACTCCTCATCTCCCCGCACCACGCCGCCGTCCCTGTTCAGGATCGGGAGAGCCTGAGCTCCTCCCGTCCGACCACACCTCCATGTCGCCCCTGTCGGCGACCATCTCTGGTGCCGGTCGCCGCACACGACCACCGAACCAGGCCGCGCCCTGCTCCTCCCTCTCCTGCGCGCCATCCTGCCGTCTCCAGCGCCGCACCACCGGAGCTGCTCTTCCCCGGCGCGCCCCTTCTCCTCCTCCGCCGGGAGCCTCACGCCGCGCTGTCTTCTTCTCCTCCTGCCCACATCCCGCTGCTACCTTGCCGCTGGCGGCGGCCGAGCCTTCCTCGGCGCGCCCCCTGCACCGGTTCCTTCCACGCCCGGCATCGAGCAGCCAGAGCCGCGTCGCCGGACCCTGTTCGCCGCTGCTTCGTCCGCCGTCCCCGGCCTCCCCGTCCTCTGCTTCGTCTCCTCGTCAGCGCCCTGCTTCGCTGGAGCCCAGCGCCATCACCTCCCCTGCCAGGTTGCTGCCTCGTGCGAGACCGCCAAGAGCCTTTTTCGGTGAGACCAAGCCCGCAAGTTCCACGGATCGGCAAGTACCTCTACGCACGGTTGCGCCAAGTACCAGGACATCGAGGACCCGCCAAGTTCTTCTTCAATACGTGTACGACAAGGCACGGGAGAACGACTTCATGGACCGACAAATCACACGACGACCGTTGCCCGCCAAGTACCCCTTCGGAGCGTCAAGTTCCACTACCGTCGCCGGTTTCCGACAAGTTCGCGAGTACGACTACTTCCCACGATGTCCTGTACCACTACCGTCGCCGAAGACCTATGAACCAAAAACTTCAAGTTCGACTACCGTCAAAAAGAACGAGACCGACAAGCCCGAAGACCCCAAGTACCTCCTCGATGACCCGAACATCTACCGGAAAACATGTACCTCTACCGTCGCCTTGTACACCTACTTCCGCTACGAACGTCCCGAGAACGTCTACTTCCCCTACACCGCATCGAACTTGGTCCGTTCCGACAACACACGCTTCGAAGGTATAACCCCGAGACGATGCCCGTAAACGAATGCATGTGTGATGTATGAAATGCTCGTGTTTGCTCCGTGTCGGAGTTGCTCGGTGCACGTTGCCCCTCTTTTGCCTTGCCACCATCTTGTGGGAACCCGGTATCCGGGATCACCCCACCTCCTATCGCGTGTCACGCTCCCGTCACTTTTCCTTTTGCGCCGGTATCCCCGCGAGTTACCGGAACCGATATGTTGCCGTGGCATCATTTTCGGATTCGTTGTCGTGGCACCCCCTTTTTCCTTCCACCACCGTGACAAATGCTTCACATTCTCATATCAACATTTTTTCATAAAATTGCTTTAAACTTGTTCATGTCATCCGCATCATCATAACAACAATTAAAATGTTTAAAAATGTTGTTTGTTTAAATTTTGCTTAAATGCCATGTTAAAATGATTTAATTCATAACTAATTAACCGTAGCTCCAAATCTAATAAACTTTATATGTACGTGGGGTAGAATTTTGCCTAGTTTAACATGGTGGCATCACTTTGCATGTTAAACAACTCTAAAATTGTGTTTAGGGCAGAACAGCACCAAACCTAATTTATGCTCATGAGGAGTTTCCGGAATTGTTGTTCGTTGCTTCCGGCCTCATTTAACCTTGACTAGATAGGTAGTTTTACTTTGCTTCACCCTCTGGCCATGTTTAATAACATTTAATATTGTTGGGTACATAAACGAGATCGAACTAAATAAGTCATGTGGTGTTCCGTCAATATGCAACCCGTTGCATGTTGATCTCCACTTAATTTGTAGGATTGTTTGTGCTTTTGCCATGCCATGCATACTTAAACCGGACATGCATCATACTTGATTGTGCATCATGCCATGTTGATGTGGTGGTTGTTTACTAGATTGTTTGCTCTTTTCCGGTGATTGCTTCCTCGGGTTGATTCCGGTAACGTCGAGTTTGTCAGGATTCGTTCGTCTACGACCGTTTATCTTCTTCATGGACTCGTTCTTCTTCCTTACGGGATTTCAGGCAAGATGATCATACCCTCGAAATCACTACTATCTTTGCTATGCTAGTTTGCTCGCTCTTTTGCTATGCCATTGCTACAATGCCTACCACTTGCTTGTCAGCCTCCCAAATTGCCATGTTCAGCCTCTAACCCACCATTGTCCTAGCAAACCGTTGATTGGCTATGTTACCGCTTTGCTCAGCCCCTCTTATAGCGTTGTTAGTTGCAGGTGAAGTTTGAAGTTTGTTCCTTGTTGGAACATGGAGATACCGTTCCTTGTTGGAACCTTTATTTACTTGTTGGGATATCACTATATTGCTATGTTATCTTAATGCATCTATATACTTGGTAAAGGGGAAGGCTCGGCCTTATGCCTGGTGTTTTGTTCCACTCTTGCCGCCCTAGTTTCCGTCATATCGGTGTTATGTTCCCGGATTTTGCGTCCCTTACGCGGTTGGGCTATAATGGGAACCCCTTGACAGTTCGCCTTAAGTAAAGCTTCTCCAGCAATGCCCAACATTGGTTTTACCATTTGCCACCTAGCCTTTTTCTTCCCTTGAGTCGGCCGGCTCAAGGGTCATCATTATTTTACCCCCCCGGGCCAGTGCTCCTCTGAGTGTTGGTCCACCTGTCAGCTGCCGGTGGCCACCAGGGGCAACTCTGGGCTGGCTTACCCGTACCTAAGAAAATCTGAGTGTGCCCTGAGAAAGAGGTATGTGCAGCTCCTATCGGGATTTGTCGGCACATTCGGGCGGTGTTGCTGGTTTAGTTTTACCCTGTCGAAATGTCTTGTTGTACTGGGACACCGAGCCAGATCGGAATGTCTCGGGTGGAGGTCTATTCCTTCGTTGACCGTGAGAGCTTGTCATGGGCTAAGTTGGGACACCCTGCAGGGATTTGAACTTTCGAAAGCTGTGCCCGCGGTTATGGGCAGATGGGAATTTGTTAACGTCCGGTTGTAGAAAACCTGAAGTTGACCTTAATTAAAATGAATCAACCGCGTGTGTAACCGTGATGGTCTCTTTCCGGCGGAGTCCGGGAAGTGAACACGGTTGTTGGAGTTATGCTTGACGTAGGTAGTCCAGGATCACTTCTTGATCATACTTTTATCGACCGTGCTTTGCCTTCTCTTCTCGCTCTCATTTGTGTAAGTTAGCCACCATATATGCTAGTCACTTGCTGCAGCTCCACCTCATACCTTTACCTTACCCATAAGCTTAAATAGTCTTGATCGCGAGGGTGCGAGATTGCTGAGTCCCCGTGGCTCACAGATTACTTCCAAAACCAGCTTGCAGGTGCCGTTGAGTCCGTGCAGATGACGCAACCCAGCTCAGGAGGAGCTCGTTGAAGACCTTGTTCATTTGTGTTGTTTCGTTCTAGTTGATCAGTAGTGGAGCCCAGTTGGGGTCGATCGGGGACCTTTGTCGCATTTGGGGTTCTTCTTTTATTTTGGTTCCGTAGTCGGACCATGAGTGCATTTGATTGATGTAATGTTTATTCATGTAATTGTGTGAAGTGGCGATTGTAAGCCAACTATGTAATTTTTTCCCCTATTGTATTACATGGGTTGTGTGAAGATTACCTCACTTGCGACATTGCCTTCAATGCGATTATGCCTCTAAGTCGTGCCTCGACACGTGGGAGATATAGTCGCATCGAGGGTGTTATAAGTTGGTAATCAGAGCCTTCCCCGACCTTAGGAGCCCCCATTGCTTGATCGTTTTTAGCAGCCGAGTTGTGTCTATAAAAATGTTTTGAGTCAATTAGGAATTATATATCGGAGAGTTTAGGAATTCTTTTTACTCCCCAGTCCCTGCATCTCTCTGGTAAGGCATCCTGACGTAGAGTTTTGACTCTTCTCTTCTCCAATTTCACTAAAAAAAAATTAGGATCACGCGAGTATCTTGGATTTGTTCCGATGGTTTTATGATGAGAACATTGTCTTGGTGCCTCCTGTCAGGGGTTTAGTGGAAGTGTCCCGGGGAGTTGAGCTCCGAGGTGTTGTCATCATAATTCTATCGTTGCAATTCTGGCATACTTGAGATATGTGCGCGACATCGAAAATCTCCTTTATGCAGTTCGTTGGTGAGATAACCTCGACGCCACCCAGTACTGGGGCGGGAGTTCGGGAGTATCGCCATAACTTGTATAACGGATGCTTTTCGAAGGTTGAGGTAGATGATTTCCGAAGGTTTCTTGGTTATGTGTTGAAGGATGGATACAGCTGGATGTAGGATTTGCTAGTTTGGGTGAGATATTATGCTTCCCCTGTATCCCCAACACCTGATTGCATAACCGGAAAATTTCGAGAGTTTCATAGGTGGGAATTCAAGTAGCTCTTAGGATATCTTTCCGACAGATGTATGATATGAAATTGGGGTTCGACGTCTAGTGGTTCGCCTATTCACGGTCAATTTTACAGTGGTCTCGTTGCGTCTTAAAGAGTCCTTGGCTATGCCAACTCGGGGACGCTTCGTATGTCATGTGCACTGCCTTGTACATGATGGTGCTGTACGATCGAGCCCGTGTAGGTCCCACCACGAAAACTTCGGACGAAATCTCTATCATATGTTTGTTCCGGCTTATTTTGCAAGCCAATCTTTTGTTTTTGTTTTGAGTTGTGGTATTCGAGTTGCTTCGAAGTCAAGTGTTGATTCCATACCTTCCTCAAGTGGTGTTCTCATATTCCTATGCGAATACTAATCCTTCATGATAATTGAGTTTGTCATGTCAATTTATTTTCATCAGTGTGCTTCTCTTCAAGTGGATCCAATCATTTCAACTCCCGCAAGATCAATTATCACTTCTTCTCAACGGTGTTGTTTCATTCGTCCCAAGTTGTCTTTGTTTTTTCCCACCCTCCCTCCCTTTGTTTTTCTTCAAGGATTCAGATTTCTTAATCACTATCCATTTTATTGATGGAAGTCCCTCCGTTCTATTTCCTTCAATACTCGTATCCGGTGTTTCTCATGAAGATTCTAACGGAGCTTCAAGTTCGTCATTCTCCATTCTTTTCTTCTCCGGTGGATTCAATTCAAACTTCGGTATTGAGCATTGTCTTTTCTTTTGTCCAATGCTTTTCTTATGCCGGTGCACCTCATTATCATTCTACTTCTCGCTATTTATTATTCTGGAGTGCTCAAGATATCTCGAAGATTCGTGTTTCCACTCTACATTCGTTCAAACTCTTTTGAGGTTGTTATTTCATTCTAGCCATTTATTTCAACCGGTGCATTCTCTCTTTTAAATCGTTCTACGGAGTTTCGTTTGAGTGGGCCCTAACCCACAGGTCTTTTTCCAGGATCTTACCTGACTCTTCTAATTTTCCCGAAGATATTATCAAATTCTTTTCAAAGTTTGACGCAAGAATGAATTATCATCAGTCAAATGTCTTTCTCCAAGATCTTTCAAATTCATTTCATCGTTGATTCAACTTTTATATTCTTTTGTTCCGGAGTGCCTCAACAATTCACGGTGGTGTTTCTCGTTGTCATTTGAAGACCGAAGAAGTTCTTCTCTTAATCGTGCTCCATTCTCTACAAGATTCATGATTCTAGCTTGTTGACATCCTCTCGTAATTGTTTTGATCGTGAGAATTCTTTTCACCCTTCCGGAGCAATTCAGGAGTCTTTTCAGTTTGTTTCTCCGGAGCCCATCATCTCAGAATTTATCCATTCTCAGCTTTCAGCTCTCGTTCTCCAAATTTTTACCGGTGCATCGTTCAAGTGATCTCTAATCAGTTCGTGAGCCCTTTGTTCTCATGTATCTAGATTGTCTCAAGTATGTTCATTAATTTGCCAATTCTTACATGGTGATTAATCCCTTTACTTCATTCATTTTTTCAATTCTTACGGTGGTTCGTCCAAGAGTTCTCGTCATTTGTTATCGTATATATTCATTCGTTGTTTCAATCCTACCGGTGGTCCATTAAGTTTGCGCACTATCTATCTTAATCCTTTCTACAAGAATAAGTAGTATGCCAATTCCATTGGTTGTCATCAATTTGAATTGGTGAAGGATAAGCATAATGTAATTCTTATTCTTGTTTCATCCAAATGATTAATTCTTTATTCCGGAGGCCCTTCAAACTCTCGGTTTCATTTGTTTCATCTTCTCTTTTCCCGGAGTCCAACCTCTTTCAATTATATTATCATGGAGTTCTCTATTTAAATCATTGCGAGGCTTCAATCTTATTCTTTTCATCATTCAATTATTTTGGATCATTCTTTTATTACCGGAGTTCTTCATGGAGGTTCTACATGATGGTTCTTCAAGGATTTAATTCCTTCTCGAAGTGTTCATTGAGATTCCTTTCAAAGGAGCTCAAGCTTTCTTCATCTTGCTATCCGGAGTGCAATTCTTTCTTCCGTATCTTTGGAGGTGGTATTATGCCATTCTTGATAATTTGAGTTCATGTTTCATGATTCACATGTTGTTAAGTATGATGTATTTTAAATCCATTGATCTCTTCATCGGGATTTATCTTGGGTTATACTTCACCTAAATCCTTCCCTAAGGATTGTTGCGATAATTGTGCTCGTATATGATCCAAGTTCTTCATCTACCCTCCCGGTGAAATAAGCTTCTCGTCTCCTTGTTCATTTCAATCCAATTCTTTTCCCGTGAGTGACAGGTTTTCCATCTCTTAATTTGAGATGTACTCCAGAAGAACATATCAAGCTTATTATTTTTCGTTGTTGGATTTCCAACAATTCCAGTCGACCCTCCTCCTAAGAATGCCTTCTCAAGCTCTTTTGTGGCAGAAGTTGGCATTTTCTTCTCCATTCCCCTATCTCAATAATCTATCTTCTATTCTTTTGTTCCGGAGGCATTGTGATGCTGCTCTCTGCTACCCATCTTCTTGTTTTGTCATGATAGTGTTCTTTTCTTTGCTTATCCATTCAACCAGAGTGTTTTTCTATATATATCTTCCCTTCAACCTCAAGGTTTCGTAATGTTCCTTGCCCCTCCTTTCTAACGGAGTGTTTTCGACATTGTTCACCTTCGTTGTATTCTGTCTCGAATGTATTCAACCTCTCAAGGTTCTTTGGTTTCACTCGTTTGTCAAGAAGCAACTTAGTTTTACCTATCCTCTTTTCTCTTCCGTTTTTCCCCGGTGCCATTCTAGATCTCGGGACGAGATCCTCTTGTAGTGGTGGAGTGTTGTGACGCCCCAAGACCGGAGCTCCAGTTGCCTTCCAGGGTTTCCGGGTTTTCGTTGTGTGATTTATTTAGCTTGTTGCATTCATCATTGCATATTTTTGCATTGCATCATTTCATGCATGACATTTTGTTGCATGCCCCATGTGAGTTCCATGCATCACCACCTTCCTTCCTTCTCTTTTTCTTTCTTTTTGCAAGTGCCATCTTGCCCTCCTCCTTCCTTCTTATTTCTTTCATTTTGGCAAGTGTCCTTTTCCTCCTCCTCCATTAATGTTCATTCTTTTTCTGGTGCTAGTTCTCCATGCCTAAACCCTCTCTGTCAAATATCAAATCCTTTGGAGTTGTTTTGGTTAGGTTCAAAAATGCCTCAAGTTTGAATCATATTTAAACTTGTTTTATTTTTTCTACCTCTAAAGATATCCAAGACAATTTTATCAAATAGAGTATAGTTCCAGGAGATTGAGGATATTTTTATATCCGAAAAACTCCTCTTCTAGCCCTCCCATCCTTTTTCTTTTATTGTTACTGTTTATCTAAATAAACAGGAGGTAAATGATAAAAGAAAAAGGTTTTCCCTGGGCCTCCCTAGACCTACTTCCACTCCAGCCCACCTAAGGCCATCCCATCCCGCAGGCCGGCCCATTTTTTTCCCCAGCCCACCTACTCTAATCCTAACCCTAGCCCAGTACACCCCCTCCCGACTCCCTGATCTCTCCCCCTCGCTTTCCCTGCTAGCGCCGTCAGGGAGGAGCCCAATTCCATCCCGTGCGCTCGATCCCCTCCTTCCCTCGATCCCTACTCCTCATCTCCCCGCACCGCGCCGCCGTCCCTGTTCAGGATCGGGAGAGCCTGAGCTCCTCCCGTCCGACCACACCTCCATGTCGCCCCTGCCGGCGACCATCTCCGGTGCCGGTCGCCGCACACGACCACCGAACCAGGCCGCGCCCTTCTCCTCCCTCTCCTGCGCGCCATCCTGCCGTCTCCAGCGCCGCACCACCAGAGCTGCTCTTCCCGGTGCGCCCCTTCTCCTCCTCCGCCAGGAGCCTCGCGCCGCGCCGTCTTCTTCTCCTCCCGCCCACATCCCGCTGCTACCTTGCCGCTGGCGGCGGCCGAGCCTTCCCCGGCGCGCCCCCTGCACCGGTTCCTTCCACGCCCGGCATCGAGCAGCCAGAGCCGCGTCGCCGGACCCTGTTCGCCGCTGCTTCGTCCGCCGTCCCCGGCCTCTCCGTTCTCTGCTTCGTCTCCTCGTCAGCGCCCTGCTTCGCTGGAGCCCAGCGCCATCACCTCCCCTGCCAGGTTGCTGCCCCGTGCGAGACCGCCAAGAGCCTTTTTCGCTGAGACCAAGCCCGCAAGTTCCACGGATCGGCAAGTACCTCTACGCACGGTTACGCCAAGTACCAGGACATCGAGGACCCGCCAAGTTCTTCTTCGATACGTGTACGACAAGGCGCGGGAGAACGACTTCATGGACCGACAAATCACACGACGACCGTTGCCCGCCAAGTACCCCTTCGGAGCGTCAAGTTCCACTACCGTCGCTGGTTTTCGACAAGTTCGCGAGTACGACTACTTCCCACGATGTCCTGTACCACTACCGTCGCCGAAGACCTATGAACCAAAAACTTCAAGTTCGACTACCGTCAAAAAGAACGAGACCGACAAGCCCGAAGACCCCAAGTACCTCCTCGATGACCCGAACATCTACCGGAAAACATGTACCTCTACCGTCGCCTTGTACACCTACTTCCGCTACGAACGTCCCGAGAACGTCTACTTCCCCTACACCGCATCGAACTTGGTCCGTTCCGACAACACACGCTTCGAAGGTATAACCCCGAGACGATGCCCGTAAACGAATGCATGTGTGATGTATGAAATGCTCGTGTTTGCTCCGTGTCGGAGTTGCTCGGTGCACGTTGCCCCTCTTTTGCCTTGCCACCATCTTGTGGGAACCCGGTATCCGGGATCACCCCACCTCCTATCGCGTGTCACGCTCCCGTCACTTTTCCTTTTGCGCTGGTATCCCCGCGAGTTACCGGAACCGATATGTTGCCGTGGCATCATTTTTGGATTCGTTGCCGTGGCACCCCCTTTTTCCTTCCACCACGGTGACAAATGCTTCACATTCTCATATCAACATTTTTTCATAAAATTGCTTTAAACTTGTTCATGTCATCTGCATCATCATAACAACAATTAAAATGTTTAAAAATGTTGTTTGCTTAAATTTTGCTTAAATGCCATGTTAAAATGAGTTAATTCATAACTAATTAACCGTAGCTCCAAATCTAATAAACTTTATATGTACGTGGGGTAGAATTTTGCCTAGTTTAACATGGTGGCATCACTTTGCATGTTAAACAACTCTAAAATTGTGTTTAGGGCAGAACAGCACCAAACCTAATTTATGCTCATGAGGAGTTTCCGGAATTGTTGTTCGTTGCTTCCGGCCTCATTTAACCTTGACTAGATAGGTAGTTTTACTTTGCTTCACCCTCTGGCCATGTTTAATAACATTTAATATTGTTGGGTACATAAACGAGGTCGAACTAAATAAGTCATGTGGTGTTCCGTCAATATGCAACCCGTTGCATGTTGATCTCCACTTAATTTGTAGGATTGTTTGTGCTTTTGCCATGCCATGCATACTTAAACCGGACATGCATCATACTTGATTGTGCATCATGCCATGTTGATGTGGTGGTTGTTTACTAGATTGTTTGCTCTTTTCCGGTGATTGCTTCCTCGGGTTGATTCCGGTAACGTCGAGTTTGTGAGGATTCGTTCGTCTACGGCCGTTTATCTTCTTCATGGACTCGTTCTTCTTCCTTACGGGATTTCAGGCAAGATGATCATACCCTCGAAATCACTACTATCTTTGCTATGCTAGTTTGCTCGCTCTTTTGCTATGCCATTGCTATGATGCCTACCACTTGCTTGTCAGCCTCCCAAATTGGCATGTTCAGCCTCTAACCCACCATTGTCCTAGCAAACCGTTGATTGGCTATGTTACCGCTTTGCTCAGCCCCTCTTATAGCGTTGTTAGTTGCAGGTGAAGTTTGAAGTTTGTTCCTTGTTGGAACATGGAGATACCGTTCCTTGTTGGAACCTTTATTTACTTGTTGGGATATCACTATATTGCTATGTTATCTTAATGCATCTATATACTTGGTAAAGGGTGGAAGGCTCGGCCTTATGCCTGGTGTTTTGTTCCACTCTTGCCGCCCTAGTTTCCGTCATATCGGTGTTATGTTCCCGGATTTTGCGTCCCTTACGCGGTTAGGCTATAATGGGAACCCCTTGACAGTTCGCCTTAAGTAAAGCTTCTCCGGCAATGCCCAACATTGGTTTTACCATTTGCCACCTAGCCTTTTTCTTCCCTTGAGTCGGCCGGCTCAAGGGTCATCATTATTTTACCCCCCCGGGCCAGTGCTCCTTTGAGTGTTGGTCCACCTGTCAGCTGCCGGTGGCCACCAGGGGCAACTCTGGGCTGGCTTACCCGTACCTAAGACAATCTGAGTGTGCCCTAAGAAAGAGATATGTGCAGCTCCTATCGGGATTTGTCGGCACATTCGGGCGGTGTTGCTGGTTTAGTTTTACCCTGTCGAAATGTCTTGTTGTACTGGGACACCGAGCCTGATCGGAATGTCTCGGATGGAGGTCTATTCCTTCGTTGACCGTGAGAGCTTGTCATGGGCTAAGTTGGGACACCCTGTAGGGATTTGAACTTTCGAAAGCCGTGCCCGCGGTTATGGGCAGATGGGAATTTGTTAACGTCCGGTTGTAGAAAACCTGAAGTTGACCTTAATTAAAATGAATCAACCGCGTGTGTAACCGTGATGGTCTCTTTCCGGCGGAGTCCGGGAAGTGAACACGGTTGTTGGAGTTATGCTTGACGTAGGTAGTCCAGGATCACTTCTTGATCATACTTTTATCGACCGTGCTTTGCCTTCTCTTCTCGCTCTCATTTGCGTAAGTTAGCCACCATATATGCTAGTCACTTGCTGCAGCTCCACCTCATACCTTTACCTTACCCATAAGCTTAAATAGTCTTGATCGCGAGGGTGCGAGATTGCTGAGTCCCCGTGGCTCACAGATTACTTCCAAAACCAGCTTGCAGGTGCCGTTGAGTCCGTGCAGATGACGCAACCCAGCTCAGGAGGAGCTCGTTGAATACCTTGTTCATTTGTGTTGTTTCGTTCTAGTTGATCAGTAGTGGAGCCCAGTTGGGGTCGATCGGGGACCTTTGTCGCATTTGGGGTTCTTCTTTTATTTTGGTTCCGTAGTCGGACCATGAGTGCATTTGATTGATGTAATGTTTATTCATGTAATTGTGTGAAGTGGCGATTGTAAGCCAACTATGTAATTTTTCCCCCTATTGTATTACATGGGTTGTGTGAAGATTACCTCACTTGCGACATTGCCTTCAATGCGATTATGCCTCTAAGTCGTGCCTCGACACGTGGGAGATATAGTCGCATCGAGGGTGTTATAAGTTGGTAATCAGAGCCTTCCCCGACCTTAGGAGCCCCCATTGCTTGATCGTTTTTAGCAGCCGAGTTGTGTCTAGAAAAATGTTTTGAGTCAATTAGGAAGTATATATCGGAGAGTTTAGGAATTCTTTTTACTCCCCAGTCCCTGCATCTCTCTGGTAAGGCATCCTGACGTAGAGTTTTGACTCTTCTCTTCTCCAATTTCACAAAAAAAAAATTAGGATCACGCGAGTATCTTGGATTTGTTCCGATGGTTTTATGATGAGAACATTGTCTTGGTGCCTCCTGTCAGGGGTTTAGTGGAAGTGTCTCGGGGAGTTGAGCTCCGAGGTGTTGTCATCATAATTCTATCGTTGCAATTCTGGCATACTTGAGATATGTGCGCGACATCGAAAATCTCCTTTATGCAGTTCGTTGGTGAGATAATCTCGACGCCACCCAGTACTGGGGCGGGAGTACGGGAGTATCGCCATAACTTGTATAACGGATGCTTTTCGAAGGTTGAGGTAGATGATTTCCGAAGGTTTCTTGGTTATGTGTTGAAGGATGGATACAGCTGGATGTAGGATTTGCTAGTTTGGGTGAGATATTATGCTTCCCCTGTATCCCCAACACCTGATTGCATAACCGGAAAATTTCGGGAGTTTCATAGGTGGGAATTCAAGTAGCTCTTAGGATATCTTTCCGACAGATGTATGATATGAAATTGGGGTTCGACGTATAGTGGTTTGCCTATTCACGGTCAATTTTACAGTGGTCTCGTTGCGTCTTAAAGAGTCCTTGGCTATGCCAACTCGGGGACGCTTCGTATGTCATGTGCACTGCCTTGTACATGATGGTGCTGTACGATCGAGCCCGTGTAGGTCCCACCACGAAAACTTCGGACGAAATCTCTATCATATGTTTGTTCCGGCTTATTTTGCAAGCCAATCTTTTGTTTTTGTTTTGAGTTGTGGTATTCGAGTTGCTTCGAAGTCAAGTGTTGATTCCATACCTTCCTCAAGTGGTGTTCTCATATTCCTATGCGAATACTAATCCTTCATGATAATTGAGTTTGTCATGTCAATTTATTTTCATCAGTGTGCTTCTCTTCAAGTGGATCCAATCATTTCAACTCCCGCAAGATCAATTATCACTTCTTCTCAACGGTGTTGTTTCATTCGTCCCAAGTTGTCTTTGTTTTTTCCCACCCTCCCTCCCTTTGTTTTTCTTCAAGGATTCAGATTTCTTAATCACTATCCATTTTATTGATGGAAGTCCCTCCGTTCTATTTCCTTCAATACTCGTATCCGGTGTTTCTCATGAAGATTCTAACGGAGCTTCAAGTTCGTCATTCTCCATTCTTTTCTTCTCCGGTGGATTCAATTCAAACTTCGGTATTGAGCATTGTCTTTTCTTTTGTCCAATGCTTTTCTTATGCCGGTGCACCTCATTATCATTCTACTTCTCGCTATTTATTATTCTGGAGTGCTCAAGATATCTCGAAGATTCGTGTTTCCACTCTACATTCGTTCAAACTCTTTTGAGGTTGTTATTTCATTCTAGCCATTTATTTCAACCGGTGCATTCTCTCTTTTAAATCGTTCTACGGAGTTTCGTTTGAGTGGGCCCTAACCCACAGGTCTTTTTCCAGGATCTTACCTGACTCTTCTAATTTTCCCGAAGATATTATCAAATTCTTTTCAAAGTTTGACGCAAGAATGAATTATCATCAGTCAAATGTCTTTCTCCAAGATCTTTCAAATTCATTTCATCGTTGATTCAACTTTTATATTCTTTTGTTCCGGAGTGCCTCAACAATTCACGGTGGTGTTTCTCGTTGTCATTTGAAGACCGAAGAAGTTCTTCTCTTAATCGTGCTCCATTCTCTACAAGATTCATGATTCTAGCTTGTTGACATCCTCTCGTAATTGTTTTGATCGTGAGAATTCTTTTCACCCTTCCGGAGCAATTCAGGAGTCTTTTCAGTTTGTTTCTCCGGAGCCCATCATCTCAGAATTTATCCATTCTCAGCTTTCAGCTCTCGTTCTCCAAATTTTTACCGGTGCATCGTTCAAGTGATCTCTAATCAGTTCGTGAGCCCTTTGTTCTCATGTATCTAGATTGTCTCAAGTATGTTCATTAATTTGCCAATTCTTACATGGTGATTAATCCCTTTACTTCATTCATTTTTTCAATTCTTACGGTGGTTCGTCCAAGAGTTCTCGTCATTTGTTATCGTATATATTCATTCGTTGTTTCAATCCTACCGGTGGTCCATTAAGTTTGCGCACTATCTATCTTAATCCTTTCTACAAGAATAAGTAGTATGCCAATTCCATTGGTTGTCATCAATTTGAATTGGTGAAGGATAAGCATAATGTAATTCTTATTCTTGTTTCATCCAAATGATTAATTCTTTATTCCGGAGGCCCTTCAAACTCTCGGTTTCATTTGTTTCATCTTCTCTTTTCCCGGAGTCCAACCTCTTTCAATTATATTATCATGGAGTTCTCTATTTAAATCATTGCGAGGCTTCAATCTTATTCTTTTCATCATTCAATTATTTTGGATCATTCTTTTATTACCGGAGTTCTTCATGGAGGTTCTACATGATGGTTCTTCAAGGATTTAATTCCTTCTCGAAGTGTTCATTGAGATTCCTTTCAAAGGAGCTCAAGCTTTCTTCATCTTGCTATCCGGAGTGCAATTCTTTCTTCCGTATCTTTGGAGGTGGTATTATGCCATTCTTGATAATTTGAGTTCATGTTTCATGATTCACATGTTGTTAAGTATGATGTATTTTAAATCCATTGATCTCTTCATCGGGATTTATCTTGGGTTATACTTCACCTAAATCCTTCCCTAAGGATTGTTGCGATAATTGTGCTCGTATATGATCCAAGTTCTTCATCTACCCTCCCGGTGAAATAAGCTTCTCGTCTCCTTGTTCATTTCAATCCAATTCTTTTCCCGTGAGTGACAGGTTTTCCATCTCTTAATTTGAGATGTACTCCAGAAGAACATATCAAGCTTATTATTTTTCGTTGTTGGATTTCCAACAATTCCAGTCGACCCTCCTCCTAAGAATGCCTTCTCAAGCTCTTTTGTGGCAGAAGTTGGCATTTTCTTCTCCATTCCCCTATCTCAATAATCTATCTTCTATTCTTTTGTTCCGGAGGCATTGTGATGCTGCTCTCTGCTACCCATCTTCTTGTTTTGTCATGATAGTGTTCTTTTCTTTGCTTATCCATTCAACCAGAGTGTTTTTCTATATATATCTTCCCTTCAACCTCAAGGTTTCGTAATGTTCCTTGCCCCTCCTTTCTAACGGAGTGTTTTCGACATTGTTCACCTTCGTTGTATTCTGTCTCGAATGTATTCAACCTCTCAAGGTTCTTTGGTTTCACTCGTTTGTCAAGAAGCAACTTAGTTTTACCTATCCTCTTTTCTCTTCCGTTTTTCCCCGGTGCCATTCTAGATCTCGGGACGAGATCCTCTTGTAGTGGTGGAGTGTTGTGACGCCCCAAGACCGGAGCTCCAGTTGCCTTCCAGGGTTTCCGGGTTTTCGTTGTGTGATTTATTTAGCTTGTTGCATTCATCATTGCATATTTTTGCATTGCATCATTTCATGCATGACATTTTGTTGCATGCCCCATGTGAGTTCCATGCATCACCACCTTCCTTCCTTCTCTTTTTCTTTCTTTTTGCAAGTGCCATCTTGCCCTCCTCCTTCCTTCTTATTTCTTTCATTTTGGCAAGTGTCCTTTTCCTCCTCCTCCATTAATGTTCATTCTTTTTCTGGTGCTAGTTCTCCATGCCTAAACCCTCTCTGTCAAATATCAAATCCTTTGGAGTTGTTTTGGTTAGGTTCAAAAATGCCTCAAGTTTGAATCATATTTAAACTTGTTTTATTTTTTCTACCTCTAAAGATATCCAAGACAATTTTATCAAATAGAGTATAGTTCCAGGAGATTGAGGATATTTTTATATCCGAAAAACTCCTCTTCTAGCCCTCCCATCCTTTTTCTTTTATTGTTACTGTTTATCTAAATAAACAGGAGGTAAATGATAAAAGAAAAAGGTTTTCCCTGGGCCTCCCTAGACCTACTTCCACTCCAGCCCACCTAAGGCCATCCCATCCCGCAGGCCGGCCCATTTTTTCCCCCAGCCCACCTACTCTAATCCTAACCCTAGCCCAGTACACCCCCTCCCGACTCCCTGATCTCTCCCCCTCGCTTTCCCTGCTAGCGCCGTCAGGGAGGAGCCCGATTCCATCCCGTGCGCTCGATCCCCTCCTTCCCTCGATCCCTACTCCTCATCTCCCCGCACCGCGCCGCCGTCCCTGTTCAGGATCGGGAGAGCCTGAGCTCCTCCCGTCCGACCACACCTCCATGTCGCCCCTGCCGGCGACCATCTCCGGTGCCGGTCGCCGCACACGACCACCGAACCAGGCCGCGCCCTTCTCCTCCCTCTCCTGCGCGCCATCCTGCCGTCTCCAGCGCCGCACCACCAGAGCTGCTCTTCCCGGTGCGCCCCTTCTCCTCCTCCGCCAGGAGCCTCGCGCCGCGCCGTCTTCTTCTCCTCCCGCCCACATCCCGCTGCTACCTTGCCGCTAGCGGCGGCCGAGCCTTCCCCGGCGCGCCCCCTGCACCGGTTCCTTCCACGCCCGGCATCGAGCAGCCAGAGCCGCGTCGCCGGACCCTGTTCGCCGCTGCTTCGTCCGCCGTCCCCGGCCTCTCCGTTCTCTGCTTCGTCTCCTCGTCAGCGCCCTGCTTCGCTGGAGCCCAGCGCCATCACCTCCCCTGCCAGGTTGCTGCCCCGTGCGAGACCGCCAAGAGCCTTTTTCGCTGAGACCAAGCCCGCAAGTTCCACGGATCGGCAAGTACCTCTACGCACGGTTACGCCAAGTACCAGGACATCGAGGACCCGCCAAGTTCTTCTTCGATACGTGTACGACAAGGCGCGGGAGAACGACTTCATGGACCGACAAATCACACGACGACCGTTGCCCGCCAAGTACCCCTTCGGAGCGTCAAGTTCCACTACCGTCGCCGGTTTTCGACAAGTTCGCGAGTACGACTACTTCCCACGATGTCCTGTACCACTACCGTCGCCGAAGACCTATGAACCAAAAACTTCAAGTTCGACTACCGTCAAAAAGAACGAGACCGACAAGCCCGAAGACCCCAAGTACCTCCTCGATGACCCGAACATCTACCGGAAAACATGTACCTCTACCGTCGCCTTGTACACCTACTTCCGCTACGAACGTCCCGAGAACGTCTACTTCCCCTACACCGCATCGAACTTGGTCCGTTCCGACAACACACGCTTCGAAGGTATAACCCCGAGACGATGCCCGTAAACGAATGCATGTGTGATGTATGAAATGCTCGTGTTTGCTCCGTGTCGGAGTTGCTCGGTGCACGTTGCCCCTCTTTTGCCTTGCCACCATCTTGTGGGAACCCGGTATCCGGGATCACC
The DNA here is from genome assembly GCA_034509565.1 of Triticum monococcum. NCBI lineage: Eukaryota > Viridiplantae > Streptophyta > Magnoliopsida > Poales > Poaceae > Triticum > Triticum monococcum. The sequence continues at coordinate 352,942,629 of CM067845.1, read as the reverse complement.
CCACCTCCTATCGCGTGTCACGCTCCCGTCACTTTTCCTTTTGCGCTGGTATCCCCGCGAGTTACCGGAACCGATATGTTGCCGTGGCATCATTTTTGGATTCGTTGCCGTGGCACCCCCTTTTTCCTTCCACCACGGTGACAAATGCTTCACATTCTCATATCAACATTTTTTCATAAAATTGCTTTAAACTTGTTCATGTCATCTGCATCATCATAACAACAATTAAAATGTTTAAAAATGTTGTTTGCTTAAATTTTGCTTAAATGCCATGTTAAAATGAGTTAATTCATAACTAATTAACCGTAGCTCCAAATCTAATAAACTTTATATGTACGTGGGGTAGAATTTTGCCTAGTTTAACATGGTGGCATCACTTTGCATGTTAAACAACTCTAAAATTGTGTTTAGGGCAGAACAGCACCAAACCTAATTTATGCTCATGAGGAGTTTCCGGAATTGTTGTTCGTTGCTTCCGGCCTCATTTAACCTTGACTAGATAGGTAGTTTTACTTTGCTTCACCCTCTGGCCATGTTTAATAACATTTAATATTGTTGGGTACATAAACGAGGTCGAACTAAATAAGTCATGTGGTGTTCCGTCAATATGCAACCCGTTGCATGTTGATCTCCACTTAATTTGTAGGATTGTTTGTGCTTTTGCCATGCCATGCATACTTAAACCGGACATGCATCATACTTGATTGTGCATCATGCCATGTTGATGTGGTGGTTGTTTACTAGATTGTTTGCTCTTTTCCGGTGATTGCTTCCTCGGGTTGATTCCGGTAACGTCGAGTTTGTGAGGATTCGTTCGTCTACGGCCGTTTATCTTCTTCATGGACTCGTTCTTCTTCCTTACGGGATTTCAGGCAAGATGATCATACCCTCGAAATCACTACTATCTTTGCTATGCTAGTTTGCTCGCTCTTTTGCTATGCCATTGCTATGATGCCTACCACTTGCTTGTCAGCCTCCCAAATTGGCATGTTCAGCCTCTAACCCACCATTGTCCTAGCAAACCGTTGATTGGCTATGTTACCGCTTTGCTCAGCCCCTCTTATAGCGTTGTTAGTTGCAGGTGAAGTTTGAAGTTTGTTCCTTGTTGGAACATGGAGATACCGTTCCTTGTTGGAACCTTTATTTACTTGTTGGGATATCACTATATTGCTATGTTATCTTAATGCATCTATATACTTGGTAAAGGGTGGAAGGCTCGGCCTTATGCCTGGTGTTTTGTTCCACTCTTGCCGCCCTAGTTTCCGTCATATCGGTGTTATGTTCCCGGATTTTGCGTCCCTTACGCGGTTAGGCTATAATGGGAACCCCTTGACAGTTCGCCTTAAGTAAAGCTTCTCCGGCAATGCCCAACATTGGTTTTACCATTTGCCACCTAGCCTTTTTCTTCCCTTGAGTCGTCCGGCTCAAGGGTCATCATTATTTTACCCCCCCCGGGCCAGTGCTCCTTTGAGTGTTGGTCCACCTGTCAGCTGCCGGTGGCCACCAGGGGCAACTCTGGGCTGGCTTACCCGTACCTAAGACAATCTGAGTGTGCCCTAAGAAAGAGATATGTGCAGCTCCTATCGGGATTTGTCGGCACATTCGGGCGGTGTTGCTGGTTTAGTTTTACCCTGTCGAAATGTCTTGTTGTACTGGGACACCGAGCCTGATCGGAATGTCTCGGATGGAGGTCTATTCCTTCGTTGACCGTGAGAGCTTGTCATGGGCTAAGTTGGGACACCCTGTAGGGATTTGAACTTTCGAAAGCCGTGCCCGCGGTTATGGGCAGATGGGAATTTGTTAACGTCCGGTTGTAGAAAACCTGAAGTTGACCTTAATTAAAATGAATCAACCGCGTGTGTAACCGTGATGGTCTCTTTCCGGCGGAGTCCGGGAAGTGAACACGGTTGTTGGAGTTATGCTTGACGTAGGTAGTCCAGGATCACTTCTTGATCATACTTTTATCGACCGTGCTTTGCCTTCTCTTCTCGCTCTCATTTGCGTAAGTTAGCCACCATATATGCTAGTCACTTGCTGCAGCTCCACCTCATACCTTTACCTTACCCATAAGCTTAAATAGTCTTGATCGCGAGGGTGCGAGATTGCTGAGTCCCCGTGGCTCACAGATTACTTCCAAAACCAGCTTGCAGGTGCCGTTGAGTCCGTGCAGATGACGCAACCCAGCTCAGGAGGAGCTCGTTGAATACCTTGTTCATTTGTGTTGTTTCGTTCTAGTTGATCAGTAGTGGAGCCCAGTTGGGGTCGATCGGGGACCTTTGTCGCATTTGGGGTTCTTCTTTTATTTTGGTTCCGTAGTCGGACCATGAGTGCATTTGATTGATGTAATGTTTATTCATGTAATTGTGTGAAGTGGCGATTGTAAGCCAACTATGTAATTTTTCCCCCTATTGTATTACATGGGTTGTGTGAAGATTACCTCACTTGCGACATTGCCTTCAATGCGATTATGCCTCTAAGTCGTGCCTCGACACGTGGGAGATATAGTCGCATCGAGGGTGTTATAAGTTGGTAATCAGAGCCTTCCCCGACCTTAGGAGCCCCCATTGCTTGATCGTTTTTAGCAGCCGAGTTGTGTCTAGAAAAATGTTTTGAGTCAATTAGGAAGTATATATCGGAGAGTTTAGGAATTCTTTTTACTCCCCAGTCCCTGCATCTCTCTGGTAAGGCATCCTGACGTAGAGTTTTGACTCTTCTCTTCTCCAATTTCACAAAAAAAAAATTAGGATCACGCGAGTATCTTGGATTTGTTCCGATGGTTTTATGATGAGAACATTGTCTTGGTGCCTCCTGTCAGGGGTTTAGTGGAAGTGTCTCGGGGAGTTGAGCTCCGAGGTGTTGTCATCATAATTCTATCGTTGCAATTCTGGCATACTTGAGATATGTGCGCGACATCGAAAATCTCCTTTATGCAGTTCGTTGGTGAGATAATCTCGACGCCACCCAGTACTGGGGCGGGAGTACGGGAGTATCGCCATAACTTGTATAACGGATGCTTTTCGAAGGTTGAGGTAGATGATTTCCGAAGGTTTCTTGGTTATGTGTTGAAGGATGGATACAGCTGGATGTAGGATTTGCTAGTTTGGGTGAGATATTATGCTTCCCCTGTATCCCCAACACCTGATTGCATAACCGGAAAATTTCGGGAGTTTCATAGGTGGGAATTCAAGTAGCTCTTAGGATATCTTTCCGACAGATGTATGATATGAAATTGGGGTTCGACGTATAGTGGTTTGCCTATTCACGGTCAATTTTACAGTGGTCTCGTTGCGTCTTAAAGAGTCCTTGGCTATGCCAACTCGGGGACGCTTCGTATGTCATGTGCACTGCCTTGTACATGATGGTGCTGTACGATCGAGCCCGTGTAGGTCCCACCACGAAAACTTCGGACGAAATCTCTATCATATGTTTGTTCCGGCTTATTTTGCAAGCCAATCTTTTGTTTTTGTTTTGAGTTGTGGTATTCGAGTTGCTTCGAAGTCAAGTGTTGATTCCATACCTTCCTCAAGTGGTGTTCTCATATTCCTATGCGAATACTAATCCTTCATGATAATTGAGTTTGTCATGTCAATTTATTTTCATCAGTGTGCTTCTCTTCAAGTGGATCCAATCATTTCAACTCCCGCAAGATCAATTATCACTTCTTCTCAACGGTGTTGTTTCATTCGTCCCAAGTTGTCTTTGTTTTTTCCCACCCTCCCTCCCTTTGTTTTTCTTCAAGGATTCAGATTTCTTAATCACTATCCATTTTATTGATGGAAGTCCCTCCGTTCTATTTCCTTCAATACTCGTATCCGGTGTTTCTCATGAAGATTCTAACGGAGCTTCAAGTTCGTCATTCTCCATTCTTTTCTTCTCCGGTGGATTCAATTCAAACTTCGGTATTGAGCATTGTCTTTTCTTTTGTCCAATGCTTTTCTTATGCCGGTGCACCTCATTATCATTCTACTTCTCGCTATTTATTATTCTGGAGTGCTCAAGATATCTCGAAGATTCGTGTTTCCACTCTACATTCGTTCAAACTCTTTTGAGGTTGTTATTTCATTCTAGCCATTTATTTCAACCGGTGCATTCTCTCTTTTAAATCGTTCTACGGAGTTTCGTTTGAGTGGGCCCTAACCCACAGGTCTTTTTCCAGGATCTTACCTGACTCTTCTAATTTTCCCGGAGATATTATCAAATTCTTTTCAAAGTTTGACGCAAGAATGAATTATCATTAGTCAAATGTCTTTCTCCAAGATCTTTCAAATTCATTTCATCGTTGATTCAACTTTTATATTCTTTTGTTCCGGAGTGCCTCGACAATTCACGGTGGTGTTTCTCGTTGTCATTTGAAGACCGAAGAAGTTCTTCTCTTAATCGTGCTCCATTCTCTTCAAGATTCATGATTCTAGCTTGTTGACATCCTCTCGTAATTGTTTTGATCGTGAGAATTCTTTTCACCCTTCCGGAGCAATTCAGGAGTCTTTTCAGTTTGTTTCTCCGGAGCCCATCATCTCAGAATTTATCCATTCTCAGCTTTCAGCTCTCGTTCTCCAAATTTTTACCGGTGCATCGTTCAAGTGATCTCTAATCAGTTCGTGAGCCCTTTGTTCTCATGTATCTAGATTGTCTCAAGTATGTTCATTAATTTGCCAATTCTTACCTGGTGATTAATCCCTTTACTTCATTCATTTTTTCAATTCTTACGGTGGTTCGTCCAAGAGTTCTCGTCATTTGTTATCGTATATATTCATTCGTTGTTTCAATCCTATCGGTGGTCCATTAAGTTTGCGCACTATCTATCTTAATCCTTTCTACAAGAATAAGTAGTATGCCAATTCCATTGGTTGTCATCAATTTGAATTGGTGAAGGATAAGCATAATGTAATTCTTATTCTTGTTTCATCCAAATGATTAATTCTTTATTCCGGAGGCCCTTCAAACTCTCGGTTTCATTTGTTTCATCTTCTCTTTTCCCGGAGTCCAACCTCTTTCAATTATATTATCACGGAGTTCTCTATTTAAATCATTGCGAGGCTTCAATCTTATTCTTTTCATCATTCAATTATTTTGGATCATTCTTTTATTACCGGAGTTCTTCATGGAGGTTCTACATGATGGTTCTTCAAGGATTTAATTCCTTCTCGAAGTGTTCATTGAGATTCCTTTCAAAGGAGCTCAAGCTTTCTTCATCTTGCTATCCGGAGTGCAATTCTTTCTTCCGTATCTTTGGAGGTGGTATTATGCCATTCTTGATAATTTGAGTTCATGTTTCATGATTCACATGTTGTTAAGTATGATGTATTTTAAATCCATCGATCTCTTCATCGGGATTTATCTTGGGTTATACTTCACCTAAATCCTTCCCTAAGGATTGTTGCGATAATTGTGCTCGTATATGATCCAAGTTCTTCATCTACCCTCCCGGTGAAATAAGCTTCTCGTCTCCTTGTTCATTTCAATCCAATTCTTTTCCCGTGAGTGACAGGTTTTCCATCTCTTAATTTGAGATGTACTCCACAAGAACATATCAAGCTTATTATTTTTCGTTGTTGGATTTCCAACAATTCCAGTCGACCCTCCTCCTAAGAATGCCTTCTCAAGCTCTTTTGTGGCAGAAGTTGGCATTTTCTTCTCCATTCCCCTATCTCAATAATCTATCTTCTATTCTTTTGTTCCGGAGGCATTGTGATGCTGCTCTCTGCTACCCATCTTCTTGTTTTGTCATGATAGTGTTCTTTTCTTTGCTTATCCATTCAATCGGAGTGTTTTTCTATATATATCTTCCCTTCAACCTCAAGGTTTCGTAATGTTCCTTGCCCCTCCTTTCTAACGGAGTGTTTTCGACATTGTTCACCTTCGTTGTATTCTGTCTCGAATGTATTCAACCTCTCAAGGTTCTTTGGTTTCACTCGTTTGTCAAGAAGCAACTTAGTTTTACCTCTCCTCTTTTCTCTTCCGTTTTTCCCCGGTGCCATTCTAGATCTCGGGACGAGATCCTCTTGTAGTGGTGGAGTGTTGTGACGCCCCAAGACCGGAGCTCCAGTTGCCTTCCAGGGTTTCCGGGTTTTCGTTGTGTGATTTATTTAGCTTGTTGCATTCATCATTGCATATTTTTGCATTGCATCATTTCATGCATGACATTTTGTTGCATGCCCCATGTGAGTTCCATGCATCACCACCTTCCTTCCTTCTCTTTTTCTTTCTTTTTGCAAGTGCCATCTTGCCCTCCTCCTTCCTTCTTATTTCTTTCATTTTGGCAAGTGTCCTTTTCCTCCTCCTCCATTAATGTTCATTCTTTTTCTGGTGCTAGTTCTCCATGCCTAAACCCTCTCTGTCAAATATCAAATCCTTTGGAGTTGTTTTGGTTAGGTTCAAAAATGCCTCAAGTTTGAATCATATTTAAACTTGTTTTATTTTTTCTACCTCTAAAGATATCCAAGACAATTTTATCAAATAGAGTATAGTTCCAGGAGATTGAGGATATTTTTATATCCGAAAAACTCCTCTTCTAGCCCTCCCATCCTTTTTCTTTTACTGTTACTGTTTATCTAAATAAACAGGAGGTAAATGATAAAAGAAAAAGGTTTTCCCTGGGCCTCCCTAGACCTACTTCCACTCCGGCCCACCTAAGGCCATCCCATCCCGCAGGCCGGCCCATTTTTTTCCCCACCCCACCTAATCTAATCCTAACCCTAGCCCAGTACACCCCCTCCCGACTCCCTGATCTCTCCCCCTCGCTTTCCCTGCTAGCGCCGTCAGGGAGGAGCCCGATTCCATCCCGTGCGCTCGATCCCCTCCTTCCCTCGATCCCTACTCCTCATGTCCCCGCATCGCGCCGCCGTCCCTGTTCAGGATCGGGAGAGCCTGAGCTCCTCCCGTCCGACCACACCTCCATGTCGCCCCTGCCGGCGACCATCTCTGGTGTCGGTCGCCGCACACGACCACCGAACCAGGCCGCGCCCTGCTCCTCCCTCTCCTGCGCGCCATCCTGCTGTCTCCAGCGCCGCACCACCGGAGCTGCTCTTCCCCGGCGCGCCCCTTCTCCTCCTCCGCCAGGAGCCTCGTGCCGCGCCGTCTTCTTCTCCTCCTGCCCACATCCCGCTGCTACCTTGCCGCTGGCGGCGGCCGAGCCTTCCCCGGCGCGCCCCCTGCACCGGTTCCTTCCACGCCCGGCATCGAGCAGCCAGAGCCGCGTCGCCGGACCCTGTTCGCGTCTGCTTCGTCCGCCGTCCCCGGCCTCCCCGTCCTCTGCTTCGTCTCCTCGTCAGCGCCCTGCTTCGCTGGAGCCCGGCGCCATCACCTCCCCTACCAGGTTGCTGCCCCGTGCGAGACCGCCAAGAGCCTTTTTCGGTGAGACCAAGCCCGCAAGTTCCACGGATCGGCAAGTACCTCTACGCACGGTTACGCCAAGTACCAGGACGTCGAGGACCCGCCAAGTTCTTCTTCGATACGTGTACGACAAGGCGCGGGAGAACGACTTCATGGACCGACAAATCACACGACGACCGTTGCCCGCCAAGTACCCCTTCGGAGCGTCAAGTTCCACTACCGTTGCCGGTTTTCGACAAGTTCGCGAGTACGACTACTTCCCACGATGTCCTGTACCACTACCGTCGCCGAAGATCTATGAACCAAAAACTTCAAGTTCGACTACCGTCAAAAAGAACGAGACCGACAAGCCCGAAGACCCCAAGTACCTCCTCGATGACCCAAACATCTACCGGAAAACATGTACCTCTACCGTCGCCTTGTACACCTACTTCCGCTATGAACGTCCCGAGAACGTCTACTTCCCCTACACCGCATCGAACTTGGTCCGTTCCGACAACACACGCTTCGAAGGTATAACCCCGAGACGATGCCCGTAAACGAATGCATGTGTGATGTATGAAATGCTCGTGTTTGCTCCGTGTCGGAGTTGCTCGGTGCACGTTGCCCCTCTTTTGCCTTGCCACCATCTTGTGGGAACCCGGTATCCGGGATCACCCCACCTCCTATCGCGTGTCACGCTCCCGTCACTTTTCCTTTTGCGCCGGTATCCCCGCGAGTTACCGGAACCGATATGTTGCCGTGGCATCATTTTTGGATTCGTTGCCGTGGCACCCCCTTTTTCCTTCCACCACGGTGACAAATGCTTCACATTCTCATATCAACATTTTTTCATAAAATTGCTTTAAACTTGTTCATGTCATCTGCATCATCATAACAACAATTAAAATGTTTAAAAATGTTGTTTGCTTAAATTTTGCTTAAATGCCATGTTAAAATGAGTTAATTCATAACTAATTAACTGTAGCTCCAAATCTAATAAACTTTATATGTACGTGGGGTAGAATTTTGCCTAGTTTAACATGGTGGCATCACTTTGCATGTTAAACAACTCTAAAATTGTGTTTAGGGCAGAACAACACCAAACCTAATTTATGCTCATGAGGAGTTTCTGGAATTGTTGTTCGTTGCTTCCGGCCTCATTTAACCTTGACTAGATAGGTAGTTTTACTTTGCTTCACCCTCTGGCCATGTTTAATAACATTTAATATTGTTGGGTACATAAACGAGGTCGAACTAAATAAGTCATGTGGTGTTCCGTCAATATGCAACCCGTTGCATGTTGATCTCCACTTAATTTGTAGGATTGTTTGTGCTTTTGCCATGCCATGCATACTTAAACCGGACATGCATCATACTTGATTGTGCATCATGCCATGTTGATGTGGTGGTTGTTTACTAGATTGTTTGCTCTTTTCCGGTGATTGCTTCCTCGGGTTGATTCCGGTAACGTCGAGTTTGTGAGGATTCGTTCGTCTACGGCCGTTTATCTTCTTCATGGACTCGTTCTTCTTCCTTACGGGATTTCAGGCAAGATGATCATACCCTCGAAATCACTACTATCTTTGCTATGCTAGTTTGCTCGCTCTTTTGCTATGCCATTGCTATGATGCCTACCACTTGCTTGTCAGCCTCCCAAATTGGCATGTTCAGCCTCTAACCCACCATTGTCCTAGCAAACCGTTGATTGGCTATGTTACCGCTTTGCTCAGCCCCTCTTATAGCGTTGTTAGTTGCAGGTGAAGTTTGAAGTTTGTTCCTTGTTGGAACATGGAGATACCGTTCCTTGTTGGAACCTTTATTTACTTGTTGGGATATCACTATATTGCTATGTTATCTTAATGCATCTATATACTTGGTAAAGGGTGGAAGACTCGGCCTTATGCCTGGTGTTTTGTTCCACTCTTGCCGCCCTAGTTTCCGTCATATCGGTGTTATGTTCCCGGATTTTGCGTCCCTTACGCGGTTAGGCTATAATGGGAACCCCTTGACAGTTCGCCTTAAGTAAAGCTTCTCCAGCAATGCCCAACATTGGTTTTACCATTTGCCACCTAGCCTTTTTCTTCCCTTGAGTCGGCCGGCTCAAGGGTCATCATTATTTTACCCCCCCGGGCCAGTGCTCCTCTGAGTGTTGGTCCACCTGTCAGCTGCCGGTGGCCACCAGGGGCAACTCTGGGCTGGCTTACCCGTACCTAAGACAATCTGAGTGTGCCCTGAGAAAGAGATATGTGCAGCTCCTATCGGGATTTGTCGGCACATTCGGGCGGTGTTGCTGGTTTAGTTTTACCCTGTCGAAATGTCTTGTTGTACTGGGACACCGAGCCTGATCGGAATGTCTCGGATGGAGGTCTATTCCTTCGTTGACCGTGAGAGCTTGTCATGGGCTAAGTTGGGACACCCTGCAGGGATTTGAACTTTCGAAAGCCGTGCCCGCGGTTATGGGCAGATGGGAATTTGTTAACGTCCGATTGTAGAAAACCTGAAGTTGACCTTAATTAAAATGAATCAACCGCGTGTGTAACCGTGATGGTCTCTTTCCGGCGGAGTCCGGGAAGTGAACACGGTTGTTGGAGTTATGCTTGACGTAGGTAGTCCAGGATCACTTCTTGATCATACTTTTATCGACCGTGCTTTGCCTTCTCTTCTCGCTCTCATTTGCGTAAGTTAGCCACCATATATGCTAGTCACTTGCTGCAGCTCCACCTCATACCTTTACCTTACCCATAAGCTTAAATAGTCTTGATCGCGAGGGTGCGAGATTGCTGAGTCCCCGTGGCTCACAGATTACTTCCAAAACCAGCTTGCAGGTGCCGTTGAGTCCGTGCAGATGACGCAACCCAGCTCAGGAGGAGCTCGTTGAAGACCTTGTTCATTTGTGTTGTTTCGTTCTAGTTGATCAGTAGTGGAGCCCAGTTGGGGTCGATCGGGGACCTTTGTCGCATTTGGGGTTCTTCTTTTATTTTGGTTCCGTAGTCGGACCATGAGTGCATTTGATTGATGTAATGTTCATTCATGTAATTGTGTGAAGTGGCGATTGTAAGCCAACTATGTAATTTTTTCCCCTATTGTATTACATGGGTTGTGTGAAGATTACCTCACTTGCGACATTGCCTTCAATGCGATTATGCCTCTAAGTCGTGCCTCGACACGTGGGAGATATAGTCGCATCGAGGGTGTTACACACCCCCTGATCTAGGACACCGTCAGGCGTCGTCGTGAGATGATGTGCGGATGAGGTGTTGTCGGGTGCTTGGGTGAAAACCCTATCATGGTCGGGACCATGACCAACGCTGATGGCCACCGCGTACCTTCTTGGAGGCATCGTTGTATTGTTGCCGCACCCATCCCGCACGGATCACTACAACTCCCGGGGAAACCCTTGATCTTGTTTAATCGGACGATGGCAATGCCTTGGTGTTGTATCCCCCCTTGGGGGCTTCTTCTTTGGAGCTGGGTATTGGCGAGTGGGATTAGCGGGTGACAGTGGTTTTGGAGTCGAGGTTTCTGTGGCAACGATGATGGGGAGAGCAATGTTGGAGCCGTGACTATGGTTGAGGTAGTCGTCTCTTCTCCGACGTGTCTACAGGATTGCCTCAGCTGGTTTGTTGCTGCGAAGTCGAAGCTGCGGTGGGGGCCTCGGTGGCGTACGATGACGGGCAACCGGTGGTTCGTTCGATGATCTTCTGTGGTGCCGGCTGTGCCTAGTTCTTATTCATGGTTCTCCTTCAGAGTCGGAGCCGCGCTGCCTAGTCGCAGGTGACTGAGTTTACAACGAAGTTGGAGTCGTTTGCTTAGGGTTTAGGGATGACAATGACACTTCTAGTGGAGGAGTGATGATGATGACACCCGCGTGCTGTCTCCATGAGGCCCTCGTTGGCGCGGTATGCGTGGGGTATCTTATGTGTGTCGCTCAGCGGTTGTGATGGTTTTCGCCCGGTTCTCCATAATTAACCAAGCAATCTGGTTTTTGCTCGTTTTTTTCCATTTAACTGAGCAATTCTTTTCTTCTTAATGAATGCAGGAATCCTGCCATTTCGGAAAGAAAAAAATTGTGAAAAAATCTAGGAGAAAGAAAAATCATTATGTTCCGGTTCTAGAAATTCCATCAAACCCAATATACATAAGTTGTAGAGAAGAGGCCAGAGATAAAGAGGGAAAGAAAAGTCAACGAGAAAGAAAATGTTAAAGAATTCCATATCTCGAATGCCCATCAATCCCATTCTCTCTGGCGACAAGCAACCACGAAGATGGTGACACACACAAGGTTCGAAGAAACTGATGAAGCGAAAGGAAGATAAATATAAAATATGATAATTTCAATAGCATCGACGCCACCAATATTCGTCGACCCCGACCTCGTACCGACATCACCAATTAGTCAACCGAGAGAAAACCCGATATAACCAATCACCCGTTGGAGGGCGACAAATATAAGAAAAAGCATCGGAGGCCGAAAAACACCATTTGGCGCGAAAAATCGGGCGGAAACAACAAATTAGATGGGTACCCGCCAATGCGTTGTTTTCGTTTGTTTCTGTTGAAAACTATAATAAACACCTAATTCCTTATACATAACTCACGTGACGTTTGCACCAAAATAACTTCAATTGCACGTTCAACATACCATGACATCCAATCTACATGATCTAGTTCCATTTCTATGTTTGGGTTTGAATCATGGAGAGAATCAAAGGAAGCCCTAAAGAAGGCAAGGAAGCGGGCACATGGTAGGGCACAGGAGGAGGCGATCCAGGGAGCGAGTGGTGGTGCTTGGTGCGGCAATCCCTTCTCCGCCCTACCTATGCTTTGCGTCGCCATCTCCTTCCTTGCCTTCCTTCGTGTTCCCTTCCCTTCCCCAACACAAGCCCGGCGCAGCGCATACATACATACATACACATCGACTCAACTTCCCTCTTCCTCCACCGAAAGTCCAACCTTTTCGCTCCCAATCCACCACCCATCGCCCACCACCAATCCCCCCCTCTCCCTCGTTCGCTTGATTCGATCAGAGAGAGCCCCGCCCCCACCCCCGCCACCGCCACCAGACCTCGACCAGTCAATCCCCTCTAGGGTTTCGCCTATCGCGCCGCCCAATCGGATCCACCTCCAATGTGAGTTCGCCTGATCCCTCCTCCCCCGCGATTCCCCCGTAATCTTCCGCGCAGATTTGGTTCAATCCGATCGGAAATTTAGGCCGCCCCTGCGTTTATTAATTTGGTTTGATGTGTAATCCGATGCAATCCAGCTCGGAATTTCGGACCCTAGACGGCTTTGCGGATAGATGGGAGGGCCGATTTGTTAGAATCCCGCGGATTGACCTTACCCACGCGTTCGTTTTATGTGAATATTCGAGATCTCAGGCTTCCTGTAGCCATGGGATTGTCGCTATATGGATTTTGTTTTTGGTCCTCTTGGAAATTTGACGTTTCTGTGGGTTCTCCCCATGCTGGAACCGCAGGATGACGATGAGCGATGACGGAGACCGCACCTGCCCGCTCTGCGCCGAGGAGATGGACATCACTGACCAGCAACTCAAGCCCTGCAAATGTGGCTACGAGGTACTATCCTCATCAGTGACTCCCACCCTGCCATGCCTGGGCAACAACCAGGACGCTCTTTCATTGTTTTGTTTGTGTGTGTGTGTGCGACTCTGCAGATTTGTGTCTGGTGCTGGCACCACATCATTGACATGGCTGAGAAAGAGGATACAGAGGGGCGCTGCCCTGCCTGCCGCACACGCTATGACAAGGACAGGATTGTTAAGATGGCTGCCACGTGTGACAGGTAATTCCCCGTCTCAAACTTTCACTTTATATGCATTCTCTGCCTCCGAGGGCTGCCATGCTTGCGCCATCAACCGGAGATTCCTTTTCTGGATTTGTCAGCACGCACAAACTCTTTCCTCATGTATCACGATGATAGCCTTGCAACTTACGTTCATTCAATGGATACAGAACGGTAGCAGATAAAAATACAGACAAGAAGCAGAAGACCCAAAAGGTCAAGTCAAAGACACTGACTGTGGAAGCTAAGAAGCATCTGGCCAGTGTCAGAGTTATCCAGAGAAACCTGGTCTACATAATTGGGCTACCTGCAAATTTATGCAATGAGAGTGTGAGCACACTATTCTTTCCTTACATCTGGATTCTTTTTTCTTAGTTAAGATTTGGATTCTGTTAGGCCGAGTGACACTGTAAATTGTAGCTCTGATGCCATCATTACTATTATCCTTTGTTTTAGGTACTTGAGCGCAGGGAATACTTTGGTCAGTATGGAAAGGTTTTGAAGGTTTCAGTTTCTCGTCCAACTGGGGCTCCTTCCCAGCAGACATCAACGAACAACGGTATCAGCGTGTATGTCTACAAACGACACTAATGATCTTTTCAATATGCATACATATTGTCCGATGCTACAATCACATTGATAATATCGAGTGACTACTATCCCACCTTTGTGTACTATTGCCTGTAGCCTTTAATACCTGCCTCAGCTATATAATTTTTCATATGCGACTCAGAAAGTAAAGTGAGAGTTTGGTTGCGTATTAGGTGGTTTTCCATCAAAAGTAAGTTAAAATAATCGCTGATTCTAACATGACATGTCCTTGATACAACCCCGTCAATTTCAGGCTAATCTAATCTAAATTTTGACCGAGGGCTGCTAGAATTTTATAGCATGTGTAAAGAACATTTGATAGCTTTATAGGCCACATGAAAGATGTAGCTGTCTAGTGTCGTAAAATCTAGGAATCTTTTATGATAAATATAGAAGTTTCTGTTTCAGTCTTGGCATGAATTTATTGACCAAATTATTTTGGACGAGACATTTCCCATGTTTACTGATGCCAGTTCAGTTATTGCTTCTGAAACTATCAGTTTCCTTAGGGTAGATTGTCGTTCTTCGGTGAGTACAAAGTTTCACATTTGTTTTTGGGTACTCCATGTTTCTCTCAGGAGTCATATAGCACTGGCTTGATGTACCTAGTCATATGGTCGTAATGATTGTAAAAATATGGAAAACATGGACTTTGAAATAACTTGAGGCTGTTGGATGAAGTACGCCTTTATTCAGTTTATATATCTAATAACTCTTAGAAACAAAAGAAGGCTTAAAAGAAACATCAGTTTCCCTGAAAATAAGGAGACCCACGAGTGAAAACTCTGGTGGACTCTGTCCATCATGTCTACTCAGAGCTATTTAGTAGCTCACTCTTAATGGATAACCAATACAGATGTATGGTTCCTATTCTCTCCATAATTGTGGACACCATTAGATGTGTTCAAATGCTGGCTCACTAGTTATTACCGTGATATGTGTTCAGATATATTACTTATGCCAAAGAAGAAGAGGCCATCCGGTGTATTCAGGCTGTACACAATTTTGTCTTGGAAGGGAAAGTGCTAAGGTTAGCCTTATACCTTGTCTCTTCTCTAGCAGTTTTGCACAATATTGTTATTCTAATGGTTTTCTATTGTTGCAGAGCATGCTTTGGCACCACGAAATATTGCCATGCATGGCTGCGGAACATGGTACAATTGATGCTTCATTCCGACAGCTTTTACCAGTACTCTACCTATTGCTATCTTTCTCAGTGCTTCGTCATTTTTTTCTCAGACATGTGGGAATCCAGATTGTCTCTATTTGCATGATGTAGGCAGTCAGGAGGATAGTTTCACTAAAGATGAGATAATCTCAGCTTATACCAGGTAACACTTGAATTCCTTTTAACTTGCAATGTGGAACCACAGTTCTTTGTTCTGCTTGCTCCGTCTGTTTTGCTCTAAGCATGCAAATCCTGGCTTATATGATGCTTATATATTTTATTTTATTTGCAATTTTGCATTCTTGCTATATATATATATATTTCTCTTTATTTTAGAAGAAGCTCCTGGTCTAATGTTTGGCTTCTCCCTACACTAATGGCCTAGTAGGAAGTTCCGCCTTTCGATGGATTTGGATTTGGATGTCTAATGTTGTACTACTACCTACTTTTGGTAGTTTGATTTTAGTTCTTGTCTCAGTTAGACATAATTAACTAAATTGGTAGATTCAGTTGTCATTTCAACTCATTCTCTGATATTTCTATCAGGAGTAGGGTTCCTCAAATGGCGTCTAGTGTTTCCCAAAGACGTGCAGGAACTGTATTGCCTCCTCCAGCAGAGGATTTCTCTTACAGTGCGGTGGTTTCAGCCAAACATACAATCAAGAATGGAACAACTGTATGTTTTAATATTGGACCATTAGAACATATTTTTTCTTGATTTCGTTCTGCTTTCCTACCTAGATATTTTGTTGATAATTCTGTTTTTGTTGGTTTACACTATGTTGCTACACTAATGGCCTTCTTTTTCTGTGCAGAATACCACAGGCCAGTCAAGACTGTCACCTCCAAACAGTAGTTCAGGGAGGTCCACGCTTCCATCAGCTACTTCATGGTATGCTTCCTCCCTAGACTGTTCTGCCACATTTAAAATGCATTGTATTGCTAAATTTGGGTGTGTACAGGGGGCATCGTGATTTGAACACACGGACAACCGCGACTGAGGTGGCGTCCTCGCAATCTCTTACTAAATCAAAAGCAGAGGCGCATAGTAATTCACTTTCAAGTTCTTCTATGATTTCGAATTCAAGACTACCTTCTTCATGGAATGATGATACAAGCACAGTACTGAAAATGACTGAAGGACGGCAAGTATCAGAACGAGATAGTTTGTCTAAAACCTTGAAGCCATATAGACCTGGTATTGCAAAGGAAACCCAAGCTGTGACATCATTGGAGTCTTCGTTGGACATAGACTTTTCTACAATACCTTCAGCCTGGAATGATGATGAAGTTGTAGCATCAGATGAGACTTCAAAAGGAAGTGAGGAAAAGCAAGTTGTAAATGGAAAATTTATTCCTTCAGCATCCTCAAAACCAACGGAACCGGGCCAGATTGGGTCTAAGTCATCAACATCACCAAAGAATGGCGAAGCCGTAAACAGTTCCAAGCAAAATCTTGCAGATTGTGTGCCACATTCAGCAATATCTGGTTCTGTTTTAAAGAGGGATGAGGGTGAGAGTAGACCTGGGGACACAGAAGTCGAGAAGTTGTCTGTTGGGGTAACTTCAGTAACTTTAGATAGCAAAGATACAGTTCATAGTATGGAAGAAAACCAACAGCTGGGTGCAGTTCCCAACACTTCCGCCTTGGTGCCTTTAAGTCAAAGTTTGAAGAAGGAACAATCTCATTTGAAGCTTGCTGGGCTTTCATCATCAGAAAATAAGGACCCTGTACTTTCATGTCAATCTAGTTCTGATAAGCATCTTGACTGGAGCTCAGAGCTGCAAAGTTGTCGTGTGGCTTCTCCTTTGAATGACATATGGAATTCTTCTGTGGCCACTGATAAACCCCATGCCACTGCTAACACATCACATATTTCTTTGTGGAATGATAAAGAAATTAACCCTACTTCGACAAGTGATGGTAGAACTTCTGGCACCATGCTGCAAACCAGGTTATCTTCAACTGAAAATGCTTCTACCATGTTGAATGGACGTCGTGAGGGGCTAGGACCTATGTATACACCTGATATGGTTTCTGAACATTCTGGTATGCGAAACCACCAGCATAGAGCACTGGATGCAGCAAGAAATGATAACATAGGCAGTTTTGGCAACGCTGTAAGTGGAAATAAAGACGAGGGCAGCATAATTTCTGATATATTGTCTTTGGAGTTTGATCCATGGGATGAGTCGTATTCAACTGCGAACAATTTTGTTAAGATGCTTAATGAATCTGAAAAGAACGATGCACTTTTCAACGCACCTTCATGGAAATCAAAAGGCACCAGTAATGAGTCTAGATTTTCGTTTGCTAGACAGGATAACCAACGTAACTTCCAAGATTCATCTTTCAGAAATTGTGGCACTGATCAGAATTTTAGCTTGCTATCCCAGAATTCTCATGGCAACAGCTATCAGAATGGTGTTGCATTCCAATCGCCGGAGGAAGATTTTTCAAAGAGCAATCCTCTTGCTATGTCAGATATAGCAACTGCTGGTGAGTATGATACTTGCGTATTCTGTATTTCACTGAACAGGAAAGTATTTTTGTGCTGCAGTTGGAAGTTCTTTCTAATAGATTTGTATTTTGATTTATCTCAAATGTTGTCACTTGCATATTAAAGGAATATACATTGTGCACTGCAGTATTTTTCATTGAGCATGGGTAAACATTGCAACTCATGAAAATAGGTTATTGATTATCGGTAATACCATATATTATATTTGTGATTTTTATATGTGCAATGGCTCGTTGCTGATGTATTTCATTCGCAGGGTCTTCAAGGTCTAAAATATCTGCACCTCCTGGATTCGCGGCACCAGCTAGAGTCCCACCTCCTGGATTTTCATCTCAGGACGGGTTGAATCCCCCACCTGGATTTTCTTCAGGATTCTCATCTCAGGATATGTTGAATCACCCTCATGGATATCCTTCGGGATTTCCATCTCAGGCTGGATCTAATCCCCCTCATGGATTTCCATCTCAGGCTGGATCTAATCCCCCTCATGGATTTTCATCTCAGGCTGGGTCGAACCCGTCTCGTGGATTTAATTCTGGATTTTCATCCCAGGATGGGTCTAACAATATTCCTCCTGGGTTTTCTTCTGCGTTTTCTGCTGGGTTTTCATCCCAGAATGGGTCTAACCAGGCGTATGGCTCCACATTCTCAGGTTTGTTTACTCCCCCTATATTTTCTGCTTCTCCAAAACGAATAATAATTTCAATTTCTCATACATTTGTGATGCTTGGCAGAAACTCGTCTACTTGATAATCTTTTTGGTAGCCACACCAATCAGTATCAACCTCAGATATCTAGACACACGAGTGACATAGAATTTATTGATCCTGCTATATTGGCTGTGGGCAAAGGGCGGATGCCAGGAGTTAGTGATTCAGGGTTGGATTTGAAAAACACTCCTTTTCCAGCACAATTGCAGACATCAAATAATGATCCAAGACTTCAACTACTTATGCAGCAGAGCATGCCCTCTCATCAAAACCTCAGATATACTGACCATGTTCAAGATGCATTCAACCCTATTCAGAATGATAATTATCTGGCATCCCGACTTCTGCCACAGAACCATGGTTCTCTATCCCCTTATGCACAGATGTCACTCCAACAACCTAGAAACTCACAGCTTGCAAATGGTCACTGGGATGGCTGGAGTGATTTGAGACAGGGGAATAATGTTCCCATGTCGGACATGTCAAGGATGTTATATCCAACTGAAGCTAACAACTTTCACATGCTGGGTTCAAATGATATGTATAACAGAACCTTTGGACTTTAATTGTCTTTGAAGGTGAATATTGACCTCTCCGCGTCTATTTTGGGCGTGTCTCTTGTTCTGAAAGTAACTGGTTGCACAGTGCTTGTCTAATGGTTGTGCTTATGAGCTGGTACGTGAAAGTTCTACTGGAAGGCAGTTGATGCAAATGTGCCAACATGATCCTGAGTTTGAACTAGATCTTCCAAGCACAAGGTATGTGTTTACTGCATTTTATCCACCAATTTGATATACTTGTGTGTGTCCCCTTTTTTGTCCTTGTGTAATTATAATTTTGCTTTATGTGGTGTTGTGAACGTTGCTGGATGTGCCGGCACATTAATGATCGCTTGTTGTTCCCTTGCTTGGTCATCAGGTTCCTTTCTAGGCGAAGTCATGCATGAACAGGTGGTCCTTGAAGTATATGGATACATATGGTTTGGGTGCGATGGAAGCTGGCTTGAGAAGAGAGACACCGTTTAGCGTGTATGTTCTATTTCGCCATCGTAGCTGTGTAAATGTTTTCTTGCCTTGAGGATTCGAGAGACTCCTCTGTACATGATTTGTAACTTGCCGCTGGTAGGTCTTGTGGTGCATAGAAAGCTCATGTTTTGGTGTGGGGTTTGTTGAATCAAAAACTGAAAGCAAATGTGACAATCATCTATAGCTCAACTGACAATTGTTTGGCATCAAACTGAAGGAAGGTTTTTGACTACATTTGATGTTTGTTACTAGATGTAATGTGTTGTTCTCAAGCAAGCTTTTTGGATCATCTTATTAGTAACAATCGACATGGCTGTGTTAGTTTTGAGATGAACATTCCTCTGACGTCATGAAATTGAATCCAGCAGTTCCATCTTATTTGGCGTGTGATTTTGAGTGCAAACCCGCATCCTGTCTAGTTTTCTATTTGCCCCATCTCCTTGCCCCCCCTATCCTACCAAGGATGACATCCTAACAGTTTGAAACCAATATGAAGCACAAGAACAAGGAAAGCAACAGTTCCAGATCACCAATCTTTCACCATCAAATTCCCAATTTGTAGTGCAAGCTAAAGCCAATGTCATCCACAGCTTTCAAATCATTACCAGGAAAAGTAAAGCCTAACTAACACGTGATCCTTGCCTTCTCCTTGCTTACACGAAGAGCGTCTCTGATGAATCCTGATTCTACCTGAGGCCTGGCCGCATGAGCATTTCATCAAACGACGCGTTCTGCTCCAGATCCACACTGTTGTCGGTGTTGATCGAGACAGAACCCATGGACCTCTTGGACATGAGCTGCTGGACTTGGGGTGCCTCCCGCTGCACCTCGATGGCGATGGCATCCTGGATCTCTTTGAGCACCTCGGAGATGGTTGGCCTCTGCGCGCCCTTTGGCTTCACGCACATGATGCCCACCTCCGCGATCTTCCACACCGACTGCAGGTCGTAGCCGGTATCCAGTGATGCATCAATGATGGCGTCAATGTTCCCACTCTCAATGTGCGACCTAGCCTGCCAATTCCAGTTCATTCATTGGCAGCATTGCTCATCAATATCAGCTTAAACCATGCAGAAAGCTAACAGATTGCAAGATACTTACCCACGCCACAATGTTACGGCAGTTGAGCCCGAAGTTATCACTAGAGATCGGCTCGTGGCCAGAGATTAGCTCAAGTAGGATGACACCAAAACTGTATATGTCACTCTTCTCGGTTAGCTGCTGGGAGATGTAGTACCTACTCGTCGCCATCAAAAAAAGAAAAGGAAAATTATAACTCAGATGCTACCAGGAGCAAACACTTCAAATCACTAAACCATGGGAAAGTAAACAAACACTATGAGCTCAGGAAAGATGGTCTTACTCTGGATCAAGATACCCAACCGTCCCACGAACTATGCTTGATACATGAGACCCATCGACTGCGGGTTTTGATAGGCCGAAGTCTGCGACTTTTGCCCGCATGTTCTTGTCAAGTAAAATGTTGCTACTCTTAACATCTCTGTGAATTATGGTTGGAGAGCATCCCGTATGGAGGTACTCTATACCTGATATTTGCAATGTTCAAGACAAAAAAAGAGAGATTCAGAATCTTCAGATTGCATACTAGTAGAAGAGTAGGAGGGAAACTGAGGCAGACCTTTCGCAGCATCTTCTGCTATCTCAAGGCGCTTAACCCAGCTAGTTATTTTCACATCATTAGGTCCTCCTGTGAACATCATCAGAATTCAGAGGTTTAATATTTTATATGTTATTCTATTCTGTGGAGTAAAGAGGACATTAATCTAACAGTTCATGTCGGTCCTGCGGACCAAGAGTGAAGAATAGAAATTCAGATACTTAAAAAGACTAAATTTTCTGTGTACCACTGGAATTTCTTAATGGTTCATGGCAACTTTTGGTTTAAGGGCAAAAATCAGCAATGTCAGGCCTGGCGGCCTGTCCACACAGAACAAAAAGCTGATCTATCCTTAAAAAGAAGCTGACCCGAGTACAAGTTTGAGGTCAACCAACTAAACATGTGGTAAAAGGTCCTAAATACAGCTGCCCAGACAAAGTTTTGCCGCTAAAGAAACATTATGTGCATATGCCAACAGTATGCTGTTGATCCCAGCAAACAAATTTAACATCAGCTAAGGGCACTCACCACGAAGGTGCTCTTTTAGTGTTCCGTTGTGCATGAACTCGTACACAAGTATGTTCTTCCCGTCTTGTTGACTGTAACCAAGGAAGGTTACCAAGTTCCTATGATGTATTCTCGAAAGCAACGCCACCTGAAACGATAAGCCAGCTAACTCATCAGGACAACATCTGGAAGAAAAGAAATGCATGAGCATATGGTACATCTTGCATGCAATGGTGCAACCATATCATGACATGGATGTTCAGTAGACCTTTACAGCAGACTACAAGAGGGATGTGTAGACATAGAATGCAAGGATATTTCAAAAGGCAAGCGCCAGGCACCGAAATTGCAGAAACATAGAGAAGGATTATATCTGACTGATCTAAGCTAAGACTATAAAGTATAATTGAGGCAAAAACTGTCTCATGCTCGCAGCACATTAACAGGTCATTAGATTAAGAAAAAAACAGCATGGCATATCAGGTTCTTGCTCCACAACAGGGTGTCGATCTACCAAGCCATACTAAAATCAGCAACAAGTAAACATGCTGTGTTTATCTCTTCAACGGTGAAAAAGGTATGTACTGCCATAGAGCTACACTTGGAGTAGAAACATAAACAAGGCTAAAACAGAAGCAGACCTCATTCAAGAATTCTCGGATGCCCTGATAGGAGTCATTTGTGAGAAGCTTGACTGCGATCTCTCTCCCATCTGCCAGCTTTCCATAGTATACTATGCCAAACCCTCCAGAGCCGATCCTCCTCTCAAATTTATCAGTAGCATCTTCAATTTCTGATAAAGCAAATCTGTGCGCTGTTTCTGTAGCTACTTCACTGAAATACGACCCTAGCTTTTTTGCTGGTGCTGCAAGAACAACAGTTTCTACAAAATGGCAAAAATTAATCAGTGCATGTTCTTACACAGTACCAGAAACATGCACTGAGCCAAAGAACACATACCACGTGAAGGTTTTTTCTTTCTCTTGTGTGTACACAAACAGCATCCAATAGCCACCGCAAGTAACAAGATGGCCCCAACCACAGCACATACGATGATTATGATGGTGCCGTGGCTAATACTATCACTTGGCCCCTGAAGATTATTGCCTGATGAGCTGCAGCAGGTAAGAATTAGAACAGAAGGAACATCCTAAAGAACACTATCATTGTGGCTAATACTATCGCTTGGCCCCCGAAGGACCATTGTTGCTCTCTACGTATGTTACCACTATATGTCACCAAAGTTAAGTGAAGCTTGTCCAGCCACAGTAGTGTTCTCAAGCACATTATTCCACATTAATTAATCTAAAATATGCTAGCTACATCTGCCTAAAGAGAAAGTACTGACTTGAAAATAATGCTCTTCTTGGAAAGTGCCCTTGGAATATGTCCGGAAAGCCTATTGTTCTGAATATACCTGCAATAGTTGAGAATAAGTAAATGCAGAAGTTCTATTTCTGTAAAGACTCTTGATCAAATGCATTTATTCCAGAAAGATAAAATTAATAGTATCGACAAAAATTTATGAGCAGAGAACATCAGGAAACAAAGAGAGGAATGACAGTCTGGACCACTGTATCAACTTCCATTCTCCATAGAAAGGGGTGCATAATCTAAGTGCACAAAATTATGAAGAACTTACAGCTCTTTGAGGTTAGGTAGATCTCCCAAAGAGGATGGCAACGCACCGTTTAACTGATTGTTTTCAAGGTGACTGCATATATATAAAACCACGTTGGATTAGTTCAATAAATCCTGCAGAATGCTGCTCTATGACAAGAACTGCAAACTCACATATACTGCAGATTTCTGCATCCACTAAAATCAGGGATTCCACCAGAAAATGAGTTACCATCGAGTCTTCTGCATTTACAGAAATAAGTAGATCAGACAAGAGAAAGCAAAAAAAAAAGGATGGAAAGAATGAACCATCTGAGCTTACAACTCGACCAATGCCGATAACTTTGTCAACTCCTCAGGGATACTTCCTGTGATGTTCTTCTCTGACAATGTGCTGTGAGGGACAATTCTTAGGTTTTAATACAAGGAATAAATCAACAAATCCAAAGTGAAGGCAGAATTGCACAATTAAATTTACCATACATTGAAAGAACTCTGGGTGCTGCTTCTGAACTGCATTGCACCCAGGTCCATGACACTGGTAAGCATGGATCACCACCCTCTTGTGCCCAACCTGCTTGAGGATACCGTGAGGCCAAGCTAGACATGGTGTTTGCTGTCAATATTATGCAACACTAAATTAGTCATAAAGTTTTTTTTCACATCAGAGAGAGACTACACAGTTAGCTTGATCTGAAAAAAATATGATAACAATGTGGTCAACTGCTTACCATCTGGAGATCCCATGGTAATCTGGACATGTTTGTAAATTTCCATAGCATTCAAAATAGGTCCCTTTGAAGAATCATTTGTCTTCTTGAACTCGAAAGAGAAAACAAATGGAAGTGTCACATTTGTGTAACCTGGTTGGTACAAACGATACTTCCCCTGCGCATTCTCCTCCACGTCAACAGTTGGTTTACTGAATAATGGCATGCCAGGAACCACTAACTTAAATTTCCTAGTTTCATCTGGGGCCAAATCTTCAATTTCAGCAAAATATGAGACTGCCCATGCATTTCCCGGGAACCCTTCCAAATCAAGCCGGTAGTTCAAGGATCCATTTTGGCCAACCACTGCTGTTTGCATGACCTTTTCAGGTGGTTCTAATTCAGTACCGACGAATACAGGTTTTGTGGTTGTTATTCTTTCAGTTCCTGGAGCAACATCAACAAGGTAATTCGCTCTCCTCAAAGAGTCGGATTCCCATATTCTATCAAATGGATCATCAGGGTACCTGAGAAATTCAAAGGAAGAGCTCCCTTCAACTATATATTTTTATTGAACAAGGCATTTCATGTCAAAACTAAAAACACATGATACTAAGTGAAGCGCGATCAGAACTTTGTTATGTATCCTCCCAAAAAGGGAAGAACTTTTTGTGGCAGTATGGCGCAGTCAGACACTCTAGTGGTAACTGCAAACCTAAGAATAGGACAGAAGATTGCAAGAACAAACACATGTTTTCAATGTTCATATGAAGCTATTGACAATGTTCATATCGTGTACTACCTCCGTTCCGAATTATAACATGTTTTGGATATCTCAATATAGACTACATATGGACTGAAATGAGTGACCAAACACACTAAAACGCGTCTATATGCATCTGATTCAGAAAAAAGTTAGAACATCTTATAATTTGGAATGGAGGGAGTAGTATACAGTACCTGACTGATTTATTGCCATCAGCACCAAAATTTATCCTTGCGGACAGTGCAAGGAAGAACTGTGCCTCATAGTCAGTATAGTAGAGTGAACCGTTAAACTGGCGAAGCTCGAGTGTAGAGATAAACGGCTGTCCTGTGCTGGCATTGGAGAGGCAGACACTGAGTGTGGGAGCGGCAGCCAAGATAATCGCCTCCTCTACCACCGGCGTGTCGGCATCATCGATTATGACCGTGGACCAGGGAGTGGCTCCGAGGGAGAGATCAAACTTGGGGTAGACGTTGCTGTTGTCGAAGTTTCCGTAGAGGAAGCTAGCCCTGACGAGGTAGCGTGTCCTGGTCCTCACATTCATCGTGTAGCAATACTTGCTGTTGTCTGCTGGAAAATACCTCAGAGTTGAATATTGCTTCTCGAGCTGGTTTTGGACCGGCAGGTTTGTGGCCTGCCCACCGAAGACCAGCTTGGCATCAGAAGTCCACTGGATGCCTATGCCATCTGTGTAATCATCAGCTCCCCCACAATCCAAGCTGATGAAACCTGCACACAAGCCCAATTTGCTATTTTTATTTTGCTGGTCCCCTGAACTTAGAAAGTATAATAGCATACATGACTTAGCAAGTATAGCATACATGTGTTGCATAATAAGAAGATGAAATCTGAATGGATTATCAACCAGTACATGAACATGCATATGCTGCGGAAACCTCCTTAGGAATCTGGACTCTTTCGGCATCTAAGGCTATGGATTCTAACCTAAGAAGGTGCGCCAATCCTCCATGGCCCAAGAATCTCGCGAGAAGAGAAGGAAGGGCGACTCACCAGGCTGAGCAGCGGAGAGCGAGAGGAGCAGCAGCAGCTGGAGCTGGAGGAGAAGCGCGGCGGCGGACGCCATGGGGTTCCCTCTCGAGACCTCACTCCCACGGAGGCAAGCAAAGCAGAGAAGCAGCTAGGCAACCCGAGCTGCTGCTGCTGCTGCTCGTCCGTCGATCTTGAGCAGACACCCTCCCGACTCCCGAGTATCAAGGGGTCAAAACCGACCGGATCCTCATCCCAGCCCAGGCGCAGGAGGAGAGGAGGAGCACAACGGCGGCCTGCTGTGTCCTTCCTTCACTCCATTGTTTCCGCCGAGGTGCTGCCAGCGACTGCGAGCGGGGAAAGGCTCTGCTTGCGGCTCCTCCTCCTCTGGTTCCGGGTGTGGGAAGTGGGAACAGCGCAGCGCAAAGCTGGAGGAAGAAGATGAGCACACGCCGCAATCCGTAGGCTGCTGGGGCTCCTTTTGCTGCTGCGGAGAAAGAAATCGACGGACTGGGGCGCTTTGATTGTTCAAAAATCGACAAAAGGAGGAGGGATTAGGGGCGGGCGGCGAGAGAGTGCGTCTGTCTGCCCGTCTCAGTGGAGAAAAGGCAGTGTGGAAGACAGTGAAAAAGAAAGACGAAAGGAGCCCCACCTGGGATGGGAGAAAGGTACGTCTGACGGGCCGGGCCCACCGCCGCTGGCAACCCAAAGCAAAAGGGTGGGCGACACTAATTCTCTTGGAGCTGTGTGGGAGGAGCGCTGTGGACCGTCTTGTGGCCCTTCTTGTGGTGGGTGCTACCATGTGGTAGTAGCTAGGGTGTTCTTTTTTTACTACTACTATATACATACTTTCATAGTCTTCAATGGGAGATTTTTATAAAGGAAAAAAAGAACCAACCCAAATCTCTCCTTTAGTGAGCAAAGTATCAAATGGTTAACCACAAGAATCCCTCAAAAGCAACCTTCGTCTGTCTGCCGTCGTTATGAACGGACAGGAATGCATAGTGCATAAAACGATCTCATAGGTACTCATTTCTAGAGGCATACCGGACCATTTTTTAAGACAATACATATGTCTTTTTTTTTCTCATACACTTTTAATTGTGTTGGGTTTTAACCACGTCATTAGTCGATTATTTTACTTTCCTCGCCAGTCCCACCCACATCGGAAAAATAGTAGGCGCCACGACATGGGTCGATACAAATTGGAGAGGATGATCTGATGATCCTATACAGTTTACTTGATAGCCAAACGTACCCATGAATTATAACGGTACATTTGTTGGTGTGTACTATAGGCTTTGGCGCAACATGACTACAACCCACAGAAGAGGATGATACATGGGGATGCAGGAAGGCTGGCAAAACCCGTTTCGAGATTTTGCATTGTTTTCTAAAGTAGAGGCTAATGAGAACAACCATACTTGAGGTGCAAGATTGAAATCAGACACAGTTAATAGTACTCTCGACATTATTCTTTTGAGCACAGTTATAGTTTTTAACTACATTTGCATGAATGCACATTGCATAGTCTAAGAGATTACTCTTGTCCTTGGTGAAAACCCTTGTCCTGTCCTTTATTGGTCAAGTTCAGCAGCGACAAACTTATTTTGTTATCTTGTTGAAGGCATTGTCTGCTTGCTATTCCTCCTTTTCTAAAAAATTTGTCTGCTTGCTTTTCTGCTGATCGTCATTGAGTGGTCTCGGCAACCAGGATGAAAATCTTTGTCTGGACCATCTCCGGTCAGATGTGGCGACGATGGCGCGAGGACCTTTATCCCTCATTAAATGCATTGTTATGAAAAAAGTCAACTTAGTCATAGGTGTTTATTTCATATTAATATTTTGTAATGGGTTGGCTATGATTGAATGTTACTCTGTACTCTGCTTAAGACTAATCAACAAGAATGGATGTGTGCATCACAGTAATGCATAAGCCGGGGTTTAACCTCCTTTTAACAAGAAAAAAAATCAGAGAGAAAAATAAATGCTTGTCAGACGAGTGGTTGCCTTGTAGGTTCGTGGCCTAGTACGTAGTAGTTCAAAGTGCATATATTGAGCTAATCCGTCCATGTTTCATGTATGCATGGTACGGCGGACAACAAACTCCATCATCAACCTACGTATGCATGGTACGGCGGACAACAAACTCCATCATCAACCTTCGTACGTACTTACAAGCTTGCCAAAGCTAGTATACCAACTTGATAATTTCATCTATGTGTAGCACGTACGACAGATCTGCCTGTTGAACCGAAATGACCAATGATCAAACGTGAATGTAACTAAAAAATACAGATTCGGTAACAACTTTATCATAGTAAAAGCATGCTCTATCATTGTTCCCTGGCGTCCCGGCTAGCGAGTACGTACTGTGCCCTTTTTCTCTCTCAACTTTTCTCTGAGATTTAAAAGTAAAGGCACGTACGTGACCAAAAAGAAATAAAGGAGGGACATGAGCAGCAACATGGATCCCTGCATGATTCCGTTCCAATTCCATCATATACCATGCATGCATGGCTCTGTGTGAAAAGAGAGAGGATTAAAAGGGACAGGAAAGAATGAGAACACAAGCAAGTGTGTGTTTTGTGGTGGTGTCTTGAGCTTTAAGCATGGCCAAAGCTAGCAGGAGCAGGCAGGCAGGCTAGGGTGTACATGTGAGGCGTCACAATCATTGTTGAGTGTTTTGCATCATGCGTGCACCCTTACAAGCTAAGATAGCTCAATCTGAACATGTATGTATGTGATGTGTATCCCAAACATGAAGCAATGGTTTTTCTTGGGTCGGTAGTCATCTTCATGAGTTAATGGCCGGGCTTGCCAGGACGATCGACCACCTTCAAGTTCAAGGAGTTGCGTTTGGAAATACTGCAAGATAAGATATTGTCTCTAGACCATGGCATGAAGACCTAGCTAGCTATCAGGAGTTGAGCTAGCTAGAAAACTGGTACTACTAGCCACAGGGCCAACCAAACAAAATGAGAATCTGCATGCATGTGAGATGTTGCTGATGATAATGGAAATTTGTGTTGTCAAAATGCATTGGTAGGAAAGCGTTCCGCCTTAGAGGGAAGCAACCGCGAAAGCGGGGGTCGACGAAGCGGAAGCGAGAATGTCGGCTTGAGTAACGAAAACATTAGATATGTGATGTCTGTTCACATAGAGAGGCAGTTATTATTATTAAAAATTCACTCACAAAAATATATCTTAAAAAAAATACTCAGTTAGAAATAGCCACCGAATCTTTTTTTTAGCATCAGTACAGACACAAGCGCTCATATACACGCGCATACACTCACCCCTATGAACGCACACACGCACACCCTACCCCTATGAGCACCTCCGAAAGACTGAGCCGGCACATCATCTTGAGATTTACGAAGTCGCCGTAGGCGCCTCGCCGTCGACGGGAACGTCTCCTCCTACTGAAAGCGCATCGCCGGAAATCCTGAAATAAATCCAGGAATAATGCGAGCACCAGGATTTGAACCCTGGTGGGTTGGAGATACCACTGTCCACCTAACCATCTCAACTACATGTTGATTCGCATAGCCACCAAATCTTGAAGCTGCTTCTGTGACCCAACCGCTGGCACATCTAATTTCAATTTTAAAAAAATTGAGAAAAACTTGCATGTATCGGAAAAATAGAATTAACGGATGATATTCCTGACACGATATGATATGATATGGTATGATGATGCATCGATCAATTGGTCGGAGCAATCAATGCCATGCATCCACGCATCCATGACGGAAAAGCTAGATAGCTAAGCTACTTCCTCCATTTCACAATGTAGTGCTTGTTTTATCTCCGTGCTTCAACTTTGACCGTAAATTTAACTATCAAGACCGATTGCGGTGGGAGCAAAAATTATATTAGTGAATTTGTACTCAAAAGAAGTTTTTAATTATGTACCTTTTTCTTCCGCCGTGAGCATAGTTGCCAAGTACTCCCTCCATTCTATAGTGCGTCCGCG
This sequence comes from Triticum monococcum, assembly GCA_034509565.1. NCBI lineage: Eukaryota > Viridiplantae > Streptophyta > Magnoliopsida > Poales > Poaceae > Triticum > Triticum monococcum. Next base: position 352,913,310 of record CM067845.1, on the reverse strand, counting down.
TTTTTAATTATGTATCATTTTCTCGTTCGTTAAATTTATAGTCAAAGTTCAACCTTGGAAAACGCGGACGCACTATAGAATGGAGGGAGTACTTGGCAACGAAGACCTTTGGTTGTTACTTTTAGCAATGTGTCGACGATCGTGCAAGCCCTTCCCTTGCTTGTGGTGTCTAATTGAGTGTTGCTGCAAACTAGGCTGATTGATAGCTTTGCCAAAAAGGAGAAGCACTTCACTCCCAGCATGGATCCATCCATCGACGAGTGGCAAACCGTCGCATGCATTTTCAATGGCAAACCCAAAAGTTGAAAGACACTCATGCACGCATGCATGCACAAAATTCACACGACGACGTTGACGTCCACAACTATGCTCACCGTCTCTTTGGTAATTTTTTCTCTAATAATAAAGCACGTATTAATTTTGTCATGTTTACTGTCACAATACGCTTTTTTCTTATGTCATAATACACTTTTACGATTTGTATAGATAAAATTGTAATATAAACAAGATGGTACTAAAATAGTCAAATACGAGTACGAGGTGATACTAAAATCACTTCACGTTCTTCCGTTATGTTCACACGTGTAGAACTGTTGGGCCGCCGTTGCCTTCCACAAGTGTCTATAATTAATGCCCAACGCCGCCAATTGGGCCTGTGCAAACAGTTTTGGAAGAAATCAGACGTATTGTATCCAGCGTCTTCCCCAGGCGTCTCCATATATGACCAGCCCTCGCCGCCCGTCGACTCCCCACTCGCCCGTCTCCCAAAAATCCCCAACCGTAGGCACCCCTGGCTCCGGCGCGATTTCGAAGCCTCCTCCGCTCTCGAGAGATGGGAAGGCCGCTGATCTACCGGGTCAGTGCCGAGCCGCCTCCCTCATCCCTCGCGTCGCCCCATAACTATCGAGCCGTACCACGCAGGTAAGTCGAGTTCTGCGCTGTGACCTGGATCATCTATAGCCACCGCCACACCCTTTGAACATGCATCTCGGCTACTGATGCTGCAACCAAAGTCGTCCTTCTCGCCCTTCACGTGCCAGAGATGCCCGAGCCTGTGTGTTGTCGATACCTGCAAGAGCACCCGGTCGAGTAGTACTTGGGCCAGTCGATCCAAAGAGGTGGTGGAGAAGTTCAGGGAGATAGATGGGTCTACTAGAGTAGACAGAGATAGAGGATGGATGAGAAAGATGGATACGTTGATAGGTAATCCCTCATGCCTACTGCGTGCTCAACTGCAGTCTAGGCACCTCCACGGTGGTAGCGGCCACCAGAGTTTTCTTTTCTTCCTCCCCAACACAACCATCAATTGACGTGCTGACTGTAGCATTGATCTTATGTAAGGAAGGATCTTGCTGTTTCCCAAATTAGTTTTTTTAAAGTATTTCACTATTATTGTTTCTGCAGGCATACTGCATTCATCATGGTGGCCACCACCACTTTTGGCCATGTGACGGGCTACCTACAAATCGACAAATTGCAATGCAGTTGTCTTGACCATCCGATGATCTATTTTTTGTTTGGTTTTGCTTATTATGTGCATGTGACGTCCCCGATTCAATCGTACACTAATCATACACGCAAACGCGTATGACCAAGATCAGGGACTCACGGAAAGATATCACAATACAACTCTACAAATAAAAATAAGTCATACAAGCATCATATTACAAGCCAGGGGCCTCGATGGCTCGAATACAAGAGCTCGATCATAGACGAGTCAGCGGAAGCAACAATATCTGAATACAGACATAAGTTAAACAAGTTTGCCTTAAGAAGGCTAGCACAAATTGGGATGCATATCGAAAGAGGCGCAGGCCTCCTTCCTGGGATCCTCCTAAACTACTCCTGGTCGTCGTCAGCGGCCTGCACGTAGTAGTAGGCACCTCCAGAGTAGTAGGAGTCGTCATCAACGGTGGCGTTTGGCTCCTGGGCTCCATCGTCTGGTCGCAGCAACCGGGTATAGAAAGGGGGAAAAGGGGGAGCAAAGCAACCGTGAGTACTCATCCAAAGTACTCGCAAGCAAGGAGCTACACTACATATGTATGCATTGGTATTAAATGGAAAAGGGGTAGCATATATGGACTGAACTGCAGAATGCCGGAATAAGAGGGGGATAGCTAGTCCTATCAAAGAGTACGCTTCTGGCGACCTCCATCTTGCAGCGTGTAGAAGAGAGTAGATGGTAAGTTCACCAAGTAACATCGCATAGCATAATCCTACCCGATGATCCTCCCCTCGTCGCCCTGTGAGAGAGCGATCATCGGTTGTATCTGACACTTGGAAGGGTGTATTTTATTAAGTATCCGGTTCTAGTTGTCATAAGGTCAAGGTACAACTCCAAGTCGTCCTGTTACCGAAGATCACAGCTATTCGAATAGATTAACTTCCCTGCAGGGGTGCACCACATTTCCCAACACGCTCAATCCCCTTTGTCCGGACACACTTTTCTGGGTCATGCCCAGCCTCGGAAGATCAACGCATCGCAGCCCTACCTAGGCACAACAGAGAGGTCAGCACGCCGGTCTAAATCCTATGGCGCAGGGGTCTGGCCCCATCGCCCATTGCACACCTGCACGTTGCGAACGCGGTCGGCGAGCAGACCTAGCCTCCCTTATACAAGAGCAGGCGTTCCAGTCCAACCCGCCGCGCGCCGACCAATCGCTGACGTCACGAAGGCTTCGGCTGATACCACGACGTCGAGTGCCCCTAACTGTTCCCGCGTAGTTGGTAGTGCGTATAGGCCAGTGGCCAGACTCAGATCAAATACCTAGATCTCGTTAAGCGTGTTATTTTGACATAACCACAGACGCCGATCAGGGCCAGGCCCACCTCTCTCCTAGGTGGTCTCAACCTGCCCTGTCGCTCCGCCATAGTGTAATAGTCGGGGGCCTTCGGGAACCCAGTCCCACCTCTACCGGGATGGAGCCACCTACCCCTTTAGCCCCCGACATCGGAATCACTTGCGGGTACTCAACGAGCCGACCCGACTTTAGTCACCACAAGTATCATATATAAAGTATATAATATATACCCGTGATCACCTCCCGAGTGATCACAACCCGATAGTATAGCATGGCAGACAGACAAGAATGTAGGGCCACTGATGATAAACTAGCATCCTATACTAAGCATTTAGGATTGCAGGTAAGGTATCAACAGGTGTAGCAACAATGACAGGCTGCATCAGAATAGGATTAACGGAAAGCAGTAACATGCTACACTACTCTAATGCATGCAGTAGAGAGAGAATAGGCAATATCTGGTGATCAAGGGGGGGGGGGGGCTTGCCTGGTTGCTCTGGCAAGAAAGAGGGGTCATCAACAACATTGTCGACCGGGGCACCAGCAGCGACGTCAGCCTCGTAGTCTATCGGAGAGAAGAGGGGGAAGAAACAATGAATATAATGCAAACAGATGCATAGTGATGCATGACATGACATGTAGCAGTGCTAGGGGTGCCCTAACGCGGTATGAGGTGATACCGGTGAAGGGGGGGAGGGAAACATCCGGGAAAATACCCCCGGTGTTTCGCGTTTTCAGATAGATGAATCGGAGGGGGAAAGTTGCATGTTCGCTATGCTAGGGATGCGTGGCGGACGAACGGGTTGCGTATCTGGATTCGTCTCATCGTTCTGAGCAACTTTCATATACAAAGTTTTTCCATCCGAGTTACGGATTATTTTATATAATTTTCTAAAGTTTAATTGATTTCCTAAATTCATTTACTTATTTAAATCCAACATTATCCAGAACAGTGAATGATGACATAAGCATGACATCAGAGTGATGTTAGCAGGTCAACTGGTCGGTTGACCAGTCAAACCAGACAGGTGGGTCCCACATGTCATTGACTGTTTAGCCTAATTAGGGTTTAACTAATCTAATTACTGTTTAATTAAACTAACTAGTTAATTAGATTAATTAAACATGATTAATTAATTAATTTAATTATCATTTATATATATAAACGTTCTCAGGGGGTAGGCCCCACATGTCATTGGGCCAGAGGCCGATGCGGTTAGCGGGCGCGGGCGTCGGGCATCGCCCGATCGGCGAAGCCGTGCGGGGCTGGCCCCGCGCGCGGGCGCGCGGGCAGCAGCACACGGCGAGGGGCAGGGGGCTTGCGGTGGCCGGCGGCGAGCAGGATGATGCGGGAGGGGGGGTCGACGGCGTAGGCCGGCGAGCAGCGGCAGCGGGTCGGAGCAAGACCAGCGGCGCCGCAGTAGCAGAGCAGAAGCAGGGGCAGCGCGGGGCAAGGCCGTGGTGGGCAGCGACAGTAGAGCTGCGGTGCGCGACGGGCATGAGGCCATCGGAGCACCGACGAGGCGGGACCACGCGCGCGCGAGTGGGCGCAGAGGCGTGGCCGGAGTGGGCGAATCAGCACGAGCGATGACGCGTCGAGGGGAAGCAGGGGGCGACCACGCATGAGGCGTGGACGACGCGGGCGGGCGTCATGGCGGCGGCTAGCGGCCCGCGAGGGCGGAGAGTGAGCATGGGAGGAGGCGCGCGCAGGTGCGCGGCAAGGAGGCAAGCGGAGCGCGCGGCAGGGGCGAGCGAGGCGCGGGACGCTGAGTAGGGCCACGTTGAGCGCGACGCGTGCGTGCGCACGGTAGAGAAGGCTGGAGCGTCGCGAATGGCGCCGGCGACAGAGGGAAAGGGGGGAGGAGGGATCCTCACGGCGACTCATAGGGTTCGCGGGCAGTGGGGCGCGGGGAGCGACTTGGGGAGGAGGACGAGGAGGACGGCGTGGCGACGTCCGGCGCGACGAGGCGGTGAGGTGCAGCGGCGATGAGCGATCCGGGCGGCGGCCTCCTCCTCCGATCCCGATCCAATCGGGGGAGAGAGGGGGAGATATTTCGGGGGGATATTACTACTGGAGGTAAACCGGCCTTGGGTAGCCGGGTTGACTCTTTGAAGATTAGAAGCCCATGAAGATGTAAAGATGCTAGCGCTTTACAGAGGGCCCAGAGGCGAGTACAATATGTAAAATGTAAACCGGCCCAGTCATGTAACTTGTATAGTAAGCTAGAAAGAGAGAGATCGAACCGGATACGTTTATAAACCGGCTTCGGGACTCTGTAGCCTGGCGGGCGTCAAACTATGTATATAAAGGGACGACCCGGCCACGGTTTAAGGACAGACAACAACAACAACTCGAAAGCCAGACAAAGCGGATTCGCTCCCTGGCCTTCGAAACCCTAGCAATACCAATCACAACTAGACGTAGGCTTTTACCTTCATCGAAGGGGCCGAACTAGTATAAACTCCCGTGTCCCCTTGTCCGGTTTAACCCCTTTAAGCTAACCCGTCGCGATGGCTCCACAACAAAGTCCTTTCACGAGGACATCTATCGTGACAAACCCACGACAGTTGGCGCCCACTGTGGGGCTATCGCACAATGGTTTCGAGTTCTTGAAGGGCAGCTTCGATGGATTTAAGGGATACGCTGTGGGCCGGATGACGAAGAGTCGCCGCGGCAAGCTCTACATCGACAACGCATGATGGGGTCCCGAGGCCGATTCAATCGAATACGGGTACTGGGTCCCCTTTGGTGGGATTCACGTCTTCATCGGCAAGATCGACGAACCGGCCCCCGAGCCGGACATCTGCACCGACATCATCGAAACGGCTCGGCGTGCAAGTCCTTCGCCGGTTCAGCCCGAGGCAAGACATGTTTTCATAGGTGTCATCCATGGATCAGGGCACGAGGATGGACCGGTGTCCGAAGGAGAAACCGTAGTCTGCTCTGATGACGAGTCTTCTGGAGAAACCGAATCGCTTTACCAGTTGCAGGACGGCCGGATTGAGGGAGGATCCGAGGGCAACAGTATTCCGGATTCCCCCGGTCTACCAAACCGGGTCGCCATCTTCATGGCCGGCACACAATCATCGCCTCATTCATCTACCGCCGCAGCAATGCTTTCCGGTTCAACAACGGCCACACCAGCAGGGGTAGGAAGCTCGGCGCCATCTCCGGCCCAAGTCTTATCTGATTTGTTCGACGCTCTGGCAACATTGATGTCCGCGGAGGTAGACGCAGCAGCCAGGGATCAGCATGATGCGGAGATTGCAAAGGTGAAAGATCAGATAGCCCAGGCCAAAGCAGACATGGCAGCAGAGAACGCCAGGATGGCCACGGAGCGGGCCGAGTTGGAAGCACAGGCTTACCAGATTAGACTGGATCAGAATGCTTCGGAGGAAGTCATGAGAAGAAGGTACCGATCACGTCTCCCGACGGTTTATGAGCCGCAGAATCTTTTCAACACGCCAGGCGCAGGAGCTGGCAACCAACCCACACTAAACCAGGCGGGGGCGCCGGTTCAGCCGCGCACGACGGACCTGCCTCGCCGGAACAACGTTGTACCATCAACGCCTCCCAGGCATTATTCCAACCCGTTGGACAACATTGTGGCCGCTGCGTCACGCCTGGCGGCCCTCCCAACGGACGGCGAGTCACCAGTTGCAGTGGAAGCATGTCGGGCCAGGGATCTCCTTCAAACAACACTAAATCAACAGCAAGCGTATTCACACAGCCATGAGAGGATTCACTCCACTCCCCGCCCAAGCCGGAGCTATAGCAGACACGTGGAAGACGAACCGGCCATGTCTAGTAGTGCACGCCGCCAAAATTCGCCACGAGGGAACAACCCGGCTGGAGGAGGTGCTAATACGCAAGATGTTGTGGATCATGGCCGCGCACGTCGAGAGGCCGAGTTGACAGCTCGACACGAGGCACGACAGCATACTCCGGTTCACCCCACTGCCTCCGTGGAGCCAGGGGCGATGTTCAGTTCCTTAGGGGTACCATGTTTATCTCCTGCTTTGCGTAATGTGCGACTACCCAAGGATTTCAAGGGACCTTGTAAGGTACCAAATTATACCGCCGATTTGCAGCCAGAAGTGTGGGTGGAGAGCTATGAGATGGCAATGGAGATGTTAGATGTGGACGAGGCGGTGTGTGCTAAATATTTCACCATGATGTTGGAAGGAACAGCTCGCACTTGGTTGAAGAGCTTGCCGATCAACTCTATTGGATCATGGGCCGAATTGAAGCACCGGTTTATCCAGAACTTCAAGGATACGTGTAAGCAGCCGATGTCAATTGTAGATCTGGCCGCTTGTGTCCAAGAGGAAGGGGAGTCCACGACCCATTGGGTCAAACGGGTCTCAGCGATTTTGCATTCATTAGATCGTATCAACGCAGACACCGCAATGTTAACGTTAGAGGGTAATTGCGGTTTCAAACTGTTGAAACAGAAGTTGGGAAGGCTCAAACGTCACTGCAACGACATGTCAACACTCATGGCTGCTTTAGTTAAATACGCCGATTCAGATAATACCAAGGATCCGGATTCTGAGGAGGACAAACCGGAGAAGGGTAAGAAGACCGGCAATGCCAAAAGCCAACAACACAATCCGGCAGGCCATGGAAACGCTGGTAAGCGCAAGGCCGACAGTGGTTTGGACTTTGTCACAAATACCAACGCGCAGGAGAATGGCCAGCGCCGTAAAGGCAAGCAGCCCCAGAGGGGTGGAGGTCCAGGCAACAATTTGGAGCGTTTGTTAAATCAGCCCTGTCCGAAGCATGGATCAAAGGAGAAACCGGCATCACATCTCTGGAAAGATTATTATATCATGCGGGATTTCAAGAATTCCAATATGTTCCAATATGACAACGGCCCGCCCGGCGGTTCAGGAGGAGGTTTCCATGGGCCGGGTTACGAAGGCGGTGGTTCCGGTTAAGGGTTTCCAGGCAGTCAAACTGGACACGTCAATCAAGGACACCAAGGCAACCAGGGAGGTTACAACCATCAGGGGAATCAGCAGCAGCAGCAGTCGGGTTATCAGAGCAATCCCAAACAGCTGAACAACGGGCAATATCATGTCTTCACTACTAGTTTGTGCAAACGTGATCAGAAGCTTCACAAAAGGGTAGTCAACTCTGTTGAGCCGGCAGTACCTCAGTATTTATGCTGGTCGGAGCAACCTATTTTGTGGAGCAGAGAGGATCACCCGCCCCGGGTTGATAATCCAGGTCATTTGGCCTTGGTGGTAGCCCCTCAAATTGGGGGATACAAGTTCACTAAAGTGCTCATGGATGGGGGAAGTAGTATCAATATTTTGTATTATGATACATTCCGCCGTATGGGGTTGACAGATAAGGATCTTAAACCGTCGAACACGGTATTTCATGGTGTGGTGCCTGGTAAGTCTGCATATCCTGTTGGTAAGATAGCTTTGGAGGTAGCTTTTGGAGATGACTACGATTCAAGGTCAGAAACAGTGACATTTGAGGTGGTGAAGATCAAAAGTCCGTATCATGCTCTGTTTGGGCGGCCGGTTTATGCTAAGTTTATGGCAAGGCCATGTTATGTTTATCTGCAGCTTAAAATGCCAGGTCATAAGGGGACTATCACAGTACATGGAAGTAGAAAGATTGCTTTGGAGTGTGAAGAAGGTGAAGCGGCTTATGCTGAGTCGGTTTGTGCCATGTAGGAGTTAACATTCTATAAGGAGCAAGTTGATCCGGCAGACATGACCTCCTTAAAAAAGCCAACCATAGAACATGATCCAACATTGAAGTTCAAATCAGCTACAGATACTAAGATGGTTGACTTTGTCCCTGGCGATTCATCCAAACAGTTCAGCATCAGCGCTAACCTGGATCCCAAATAGGAAAGCGTGCTCATCGAGTTCATCCGTGAGAACCGGGACATCTTTGCATGGAAACCTTCTGACATGCCAGGTGTACCGAGAGAACTCGCTGAGCACACACTCAACATTGATCCGAAATTCAAACTGGTCCGACAGTTCCTCCACCGCTTCAACGAGGAAAGGCGCAAGGCTATAGGTGAAGAGGTCGCCCATTTGTTGGCTGCTGGGTTTATTGTTGAAGTTTTTCATCTAGAGTGGTTAGCCAATCCGGTGCTGGTTCTTAAGAAAAATGGCACTTGGCGCATGTGTGTGGACTACACAGATTTAAACAAGGCTTGCCCTGCAGACCCCTTTGCTCTCCCTTGCATTAATCAGATAATTGATGCTACGGAGGGTTGTGACCGTTTATGTTTTTTGGATGCTTACTCTGGTTATCATCAGATCAAAATGGCAGTTAAGGACCAGGAGAAGACAACCTTTATAACTCCCTTTGGAGCCTTCTGTTTTGTTTCCATGCCCTTTGGACTCAAGAGTGCCTAGGCAACTTACCAGCGATGTGTTCAGAATTGCCTTCATAAGCAAATTGGGCGCAATGTCCATGCGTATGTAGATGATATTGTGGTCAAATCCAGAAAGGAGGAGACGTTGATAGATGACCTATGGGAAACTTTTGACAATCTCCGGGTCTACAAGATGATGCTCAATCCGGAGAAGTGTGTTTTCGGTGTCCCGGCAGGCAAGCTCTTAGGCTTTCTGGTTTCAAACAGAGGCATTGAGGCTAATCCGGAAAAGATTGCAGCGATTATGTCCTTGGCTAAACCGGCGTGTATTAACGATGTGCAACGTCTGGCCGGCCGGATTACAGCCTTGAGCCGGTTTATCAGCCACCTTGGAGAGAAGGCCATTCCCTTATATCAGATGCTCAAGAAAATGGATAGCTTTGTCTGGAGTGAAGCAGCTGATAAGGCGTTTGAAGATTTGAAGAAACAGCTCGTGGAACCGCCCGTATTGGCAGCACCGATTGATAAAGAGCCCTTATTATTGTATGTGGCTGCTAATGCCCGGGCTGTCAGCTTAGCCATTGTGGTAGAGCGCAAAGAGCCTGGCAAAGAGTATCTGGTTCAACGGCCGGTTTATTATATCAGTGAGGTGCTCATTGAATCAAAGCAGAGGTATCCGCATTGGCAGAAACTGGTGTATGGGGTGTTTATGGCAAGCCGGAAGCTCAAACACTATTTTCAGGGCCATCCTATCACAGTAGTCAGTTCAGCTCCTTTGGGTGACATCATTCAGAACAGAGAGGCAACCGGCCGGATTGCCAAGTGGGCCATTGAGCTTGGACCCCACGGGCTCAGATATATACCCCGCACGGCGATCAAGTCCCAGGCACTCGTAGATTTCATCAACGATTGGACGGAGCTACAGGCACCCGAGGAGAAACCAGATAATACATATTGGACTATTCATTTTGATGGGTCCAGACAGCTAGAGGGTTCGGGGGCTGGAGTCGTATTAACCTCCCCACGAGGTGATAAGTTTTGTTATGTCCTCCGTTTAATGTTCCCTTGTACTAAAAATGCAGCTAAATATGAGGCTTTACTCCACGGTCTTCGGATGGCTAAAGAGATGAATTTGAGCCGAGTTAAGTGCTTCGGCGATTCAGATCTAGTGGCTCAGCAAGTATCTGGCACTTGGGATTCTAAGGACCCGCTCATGGCTGCATATCGGCGAGAGGTGGACATAGTGGCTGGTCACTTTAAATTTTATCAGGTGGACCATATAGACCGGCGGAAGAATGAAGCGGCGGACGCTTTAAGTCGTCTTGGTTCCCAACGTAAACCGGTTCCGCCCAATGTCTTTCTTGATGTGTTGCACAATCCGTCAATCAAAATACCAACCGAAGAAGATTTGGCTGTTCCTGATCCGGAGGCTCAGTTGGTGGCATCTTTGCATGCCATACCGGATTGGACGATCCCATATCTGGATTACATGAACCGGGGCGAGTTACCAGCTAAGGAAACGTTGGCCCGACAGATAATTCGGCGTGCCAAGTCCATGACCATACTCAATGGGGAGTTACATCGTTACAATGTTTCAGGAGCGATTCAACGATGCGTTTCTCCTCAAGAAGGTTGTGAGATTTTGCGAGAAATTATGAAGGGGATTGCGGTCATCACGCCGGTTCAAAGTCGTTGGTTGCTAAAGCTTTTCGCCACGGTTTTTACTGGTTGACGGCGCATGCTGATGCATAGGATTTGGTTAAAAGATGTGATGGATGTCAGAAGTTTGCCCGCTGTGCGCATGTTCCGGCTCAAGAGTTGCAGATGATTCCAATTACGTGGCCATTTGCCACTTGGGGGCTGGATATGGTTGGACCCTTCAAGCGCTCCAAAGACAAGAAGACCCATCTGTTAGTAGCAGTTGATAAATTCACTAAATGGGTAGAGGCAGAGCCAGTCGGCAAGTGTGATGCAGCCACAGCGGTTCAATTCATTAAAAAGGTGATATTCCGGTTTGGCTTTCCACATAGCATTATAACAGATAATGGCACTAACTTGTCAAAAGGAGAGATGGAAGAATTCTGTCAACGTGAGCACATCCGGCTTGATCTAGCATCAGTAGCTCACCCCCAATCTAATGGTCAAGCGGAAAGGGCAAATCAAGAAATTCTGCGGGGTATCAAACCAAGGCTTATGGTTCCCTTAAAGCGGACGCCGGGTTGTTGGGTCAAGGAGTTACCTTCTGTGTTATGGAGCATCAACACCACACCCAATAGGTCTACGGGTTACACGCCCTTCTTCATGGTTTATGGAGCAGAGGCGGTTCTTCCTAGTGACATCCGTCACGATTCGCCCCATGTGGCAGCTTATGTTGAAGCTGATAATGAGAAGGCACGTCAGGATTCTCTGGACCTGTTGGATGAAGAGCGGGATCTTGCAGCAGCGCGTTCGGCGATTTATCAACAAGATCTTCGGCGTTATCACAGCCGCCGGGTTAAAACTAGAACCTTTCAAGAAGGAGATTTGGTACTCCGGCTCATCCAGGATCAGACTGATATGCATAAGCTATCCCCCCCTTGGGAAGGACCCTTTGTGGTCAGCAAAAATCTGCACAACGGATCTTACTACCTCATTGATGTTCGAGAGCATGAAGACTCACGTCAATCGGAGGAGGAGACAAAGCGGCCATGGAACATAGCTCTCCTTCGGCCTTACTATACTTGAAGCCATAGGCTTTTTCACCTGTACATATTTATGACAGTGTATATACTATATAATAAACCGGAGCTTTCGTTATAAGTGGGGTATCTATTCTTTCTTATATCATATGTGTGCTTTTACAAGTTAATGGTCAAAGCGGAGTCTTTGTTAAACCGGATTTAGCAACCGCATAAAGATAAAGAAAATCACTAGGGGGCTTGGTCATGCTTGAACCACAGCTACACCTCTTGATAGGCTTTTCAGCCACACAAGGAAAAATTTGTGGAGCCAAAGAGAGTATTGTACACTGTACAAACTCAAACATAGGCACACATTGAGCATCGCTCGCAAAGTTACTTGGGGGCTCTTTTTTGCAAAGCAAACGAAGAGTTTGAAAGGACCCTCGTAATTGGCTATCAAGCCACGGCTTGGAAGCCTGGTGTATTCACCTAAAACCCCGGGTTAACCTGCCTTCATCAAGTAAGCCACTCCTGTCCAGGTAATCCTGGTATGACCCATCGAACGTTTGACAAGTCAATCTTTTACAGACCCTGAACTTGTCATAGTTAAAACGGTGATTGGTTAATTGGAGGCCCATCTTAAAAGGCTTTGTTAAATGGTTTAACTCAGAGGCCTGGCAGCCCATGAAAAGCCTCGATTTGGAGCCTGGCAGCTCGTAAAAAGCCTCGCATATTTTCCTATTTGAATTTTGTTTGTTGACAATCATAAGTATTTTTTGATAAACCGGCATCCTTGATCCGGCTTGCTTTCCAACCATCAGCTGTTGGCTCATGATCAGTTATAAACCGGTGGTCACTGACCCGGTATGGTTTGACTAGATCACCAGTATTATGACAAAAATCCGGTAGGTATACCGGCCCGGTTTAATAGATAGACTGGCATTATGAAAGAAGCGATTATCAAACATATCGGGTTGGTGTTAAACACCTTTGCTGTATACACGTTTGCTCACTCAAGGAGGTATGTTCTGCACATTATTTTTTGTACAAACACTTGATTATTCAGCTCAAGTACTATATACTTCTTGGATATTATGCCATGTTTAGCGGTAAACCGCTAGACACTTTTAAATTTTTGTACCCAGGAAGGCAAGTCATCATAGATTATGCATAAAATATATCCTGAAGGGCGGCACAGATTGTCACAAAGGGCTATGAAGCATGCTCGATGGCATGGCAGATAAACAAAGTTTCAGCTATCCTATTACATGAAGCTTTAAAGCGGCTCAACAGTGCCATTGTTTTTCACAGTAGCCATATAAACCGGCGACGGGATCAAGATTCTTCCTCACAAAAGTTTGACGGTTGCGGATTAGTTGGTGCACGCACTTCTTCATCCCTCCCTAGCTGCTGGAAATCAGCTGTTGACCAATCGATTCCGGTTAAGGCTCGGAATACTGCTTCTTCATGGATAAGATCAGAAAGGTTAATATCAGGGGCATAAGTGTGCTTACGAATCAGCGGCACCAGTTCTTCGACTTCATGGATCTCGGCCGGCTGTCTTTTCCCTTCTGCATCATAAAACGGTTGATAATGGGACAAATCAGTGTCTTCAGCTAATTTGCTGGCCGCTGGCCGCATCTGTTTGGTCAACCGCCGAAGATCATCATTGTCAAAGTTTGAACCGTCTTCTTTAATGCCTGGATACCCTTTAATGATATCCTTTGCTTCAAGATCTGGAATCCAGGCCTTGGCTCGAATAAGGTCAGTTAATGCTCCGGCTCTTGCGGCAGCTCTCTTCAACTCGGCAATACGCGCCGATAACATGCCCAGCTTCTCAAGGGTTTCCTTAATCAACATTGGCGCCGGTTTTTTATAGGCTATTGTACTAATGGCTCGCTGAGATCCAGAGTATAGCTGCTCAACCAATGTGTATGCTGCTTTGAGCTTCATCCGCATATCTGCACCAAGATGAGTGATCCGAGTTCCTGCCAACGATTTTGTCAACATTGTGGTCAGTTTTAAGATTCATTGCCTGATGCAACATACATAAGCAGATACTTACCAAAGATAGCAGAGGTCATAGCGTTGATTTGGCGCTTCAAACCGGCTAGTTCTTCAGCCACCAGTTTTAGGGCTTCCTCGGCGTCTACGGCTCTTTTGGTCAAACCGGCTTTTTCGATTTCCCATGCAGCACGCTCTTGATTGAAGGATTTTTTCAATTTTTCCATTCCGGCCAGGGCCTGGGTCAGCTCCTCTTTGGCTTTTATAGCTTCGGCTTGTTGCGACTTCACATTTTCTTGCAAGTCAGAGTTTTTGGCATCTATGCTTCTCAGTTCAGCCTGCACAATTGAAGGTATCTTCAACAAAACAACATATATGCACTAAGTATAAAGCATATAACAAGTTATCCACTTCATACTTGGGGGCTAATGCTTATTTGCTCTCAAATACTACCTTCTATGCAAGTCTCCAGAACAATGCAAGCATTATCCTTGACACTTGGGGGCTAATGTACATTTGTTCTTAACTGGCGGTATGGATTAAAAACCGGATCAACTTGCCAAGTTAAACCGGCCTTTGGGGGCTATGCTACAGAATGTTATCTCATTTTTCAAACATGAGTTTTATCTATGATTGAAGGCACGCCTTGGCAATGATTAATGATGGGATGCTTAAAGTGTTACAAAAGACCCGGGTTATGATTGACAATCAGAAAACAGCTCTTGGGGGCTACTTGGAATAGTATTTTAGCTATAAATCAATGTGCAAGGGAGAAGAATTTACCTCATATCGTTCTTTCATTAAATTCACCTGTGGGGACCCCGACTCATAAGTCGTGATCACCGAGTGCACGTGTACAGTGATCCTAGGGATCAATGCTCACTGAACACACAGAAGCTGAATAACAAGAGTCTTACATCCATACATACCGTATTACACAAGTAGGACCATTATGGTCAAGTCTTGAGTATAGCATCGCAGCGGAAATCTTCATCGATAACTTGGACCCATGCCATCTGCCTTAACCCTACAGGCATTCTGACTGGGAAGCGTCCTAGCTCGCATGCTCGTCTCCAAAGAATTCTTCTTCATATCATGTTCTTTCATGCCTGGCCAATAAAATAACCAGTGGCAAGCCAATGAGTACTTTGAATGTACTCGCAAGCAACCCAAGGGTGATAACAGAATAATTATGCAAGGCACTACTGCTAATTTGGCATTTTTTGCGGAAACCTAGTTTTTCTCATGCAAGTATGATCAACATTTATCAAGGATACGGATGCGTCCGCAACAAGTATCAGCAGGTTACAGACATCAACATCGGGATAGAGTTATGAACAACTCATACTCAAGCTCATCGTGACTTCCTCACGAATCACGTCAACAGACTTACCAAACCGTGTTGTTTGTCAGAAACATATGGACATAGTCTAAGCAGCACCACCCAACTGTCCTTGACCGTGGACACGGCTATTCGAATAGTTTTACACTCTGCAGAGGTTGCACACTTTACCCACAAGATCCGGGGAACTTCCGTGTCATCCACGACCCGCGGTACCTCAAGTACCCGGGGTAAGCACCCGATCACTACCTTTCCCTAGACGATACTAACATGGAGTCCACTCGTTGTTTCGTATCCTCACGA
Source organism: Triticum monococcum (assembly GCA_034509565.1). NCBI lineage: Eukaryota > Viridiplantae > Streptophyta > Magnoliopsida > Poales > Poaceae > Triticum > Triticum monococcum. The sequence continues at coordinate 352,897,847 of CM067845.1, read as the reverse complement.
TGTACATCATACGAGACTCACTCGAGATCGTAACATCCGAGAGGGGACACAATGGTGTATCCGGTGCCCTGTGAAAACAGTCATGGCCGCCCTACCTGGCACGACCCCGTCCCGAGAGAGCGCACCAACAACTCTCCCGTCACTAGTAATGCAGGCTCCAAGCTAGTATCGGCCTAGGTAATCAATAATGCCCTTTCCCATACAAGGGTAGAGTGGTTGCGCATGTAAGGTTGGGACAGTCGACAAATCTTAAATCTATTCCGTCTCTGTAAACAACACTTTTATCGAGCCTCGGTACACTACCACCAAGTAGTGACCTAGTTCATCATCATCTCCCAGGGGCATTAGTGGCACCCACTGGGCTATTTGCAAGTATGTCAAACCACACTTGTTTCTTTCCATGCATAACCCTGACTCACTTTGCGTAGCCATTTACTATAGCATATTTCTACAACCCACCAACACAACTCTAAGCAAGGGTAGAGTCATGAACAATGCAAGTATCAATGGAGTATGCAACGGAGGCAAGCCTAGCAAGGTTGCCATTCAAGATATATCTCATGCACTCGATGAAACAACAAAAATGCTATTATGATGAAAAATGGTTCATCATGGTCAAAGGGCTGCTTGCCTGGTTCATCAGAGTCTTGAGATCTTCTGGTCCTTCTCCAAGTACTCCGTCTACTTCGTCAACTATCGTCGAAAACAACCACAATAAGCAACACAACAAGGTAGAAAATAGAAGTGCTCCAAAAATATTGATTTGACTTTTCTAGGACTTCCCTGGTCATAAGAAAAATAACCAGGGTGGTTTCACTGGAATTGGACTAGTGAATATTTTTGAACATTTCAATATGATGGAATCAAGGGGTTTATGGATTTGTAAGAAGTGTACAGAAATATATTTTTGAAAAATGAGCAAAGGCACCCATTTAACAAATCATGATTTTAGAAGCATCTAGGAATTGGTTTCACTCGATTTGGAGTTGAAATGATTTTCCTATGAATTTACAAAGTTGACAAATATGAAGAAATAGACCATTATTTGAGGTGATACAGAAAGTATTGAGAAAAATGTTCATAAACTAAGTTATGAACTTAGAAGCATCTAGGAATTTGAATCATGGCATTTGGATCAATTTTGAGCTCTCTGTGATTTTCTAAAGTTCAACACAGGAATAAGAAAATAGGATTTATTTAATATGTGTGAAGGGAAATGTGCTAGAAAAATGTGCAAAAAGCACCATGTGACAGGGCATGATTTTAGGAACTACTAGAAATTTGAATCATCAAATTTGGAGTTAATTTGAATTGTTTATGGATTTTTGAAGTTGACTGGAAAAAGAAAAAGGAAATAAGGATTTAACCTTATCCTGCGCACATGGCGACTGATAGACCGTGGGCCGGCCCAGCGGCTCAGCTGCGCGGGGAGAGGTGGTGATGTCGAAGGCGGCTTCGTGGGAGTGCGCCTTCGCGCAGGGGAGGCGGATCCAGCCGAAGCCGTTTCCACTTAAACGGTGGGGCCCGCCCGCTGGGTCGCTGACGCGCGGGGCCCAGCAGCAGGCCGTCTTCAACCTCCTGCGCGTGCTTTGTCCGCGGCGAGGACCGGCTCCCGACGGTGATTGCCGGGGCTACAGAGCATCTCCGTCGACGTCCGCCCACCAGCATGCTCAGGAGGCCGTCGACCATCTCTGGCCGTGAGCGCCTGGCCTTCCCGGAGGCGATGGAAGGCCTTGCGGTGGAGGGATGATGGCGTTGGAGTGGCTACGGGGTTAAAGAGAGCTTGGGTTAGCTCGAATTTAGGCAGAGCCCGACGGCGACGCTCCGGCCATTGTGGTGGATGGAGGGCACGGGGAGAGGAATGGACGGGTCTGGGCGACGTACGGGAGGGAGAGAGGGCGAAGGGGCTCCAGAGAGAGGCCTCGGGCGGCCTTATATGGCGAGGCGATGGTGCACCATAGACGTGGCCTACGGGCATCCGCGGAAATGGCCATGGTGGCCACGGGAGGCGGTTCGGGGCTGTCTCTAGCCCTCGTGGGCGTTGAGCAGGGCGCCCGGAAGAGAGAGGAGGAGCGGGGCGAGCTCGAGGGCGGGACCCGTGCTTGAGCAGAGAGTGGCGGATCTGGGCGGCACTCTGTCCATGCGTGGGACGGGCAGGGGGGAGAGGAAGGAGGGGGCCGGCAGCTTGCCGTGTTGCAGACGCCGAGGTGGTCCTTCTGGCGCGTGGGTGAGGCTCGAGGTGGTGGGGGAGCGCGGCGTCAACGGTTGGGAGCACACTGACGTGCTCCAGAGCGCGCAAATGGCCGGCACTCGCGGCTTTTTCTCGCGTCCTGACGCGCCCACTTGTGTCTGGAAGCTGCAGGTGGGAGTAAACAATGTGACAATGGCATTGGATGCCCTGGGGATCCACTGGAGTGAGGAGGGAGGTTGAGAGAGAGAGAAATGGTGCTGTCCAAAGAGGGAAAAAGAGCTTTTCACCCCCAATCATCATGGCTCCTTGGGCAGGGAAAGATGCAGGGGTTAGTGGAGGACCGGATGATGCCGTGGGAGAAAGCTTAGCTCATGGAGATTAGTGGAAATGGCCAAAACATGCATTTTAAATTTCTGCCAGAAGGTGTTTGATGGTGGTCTGGGCAAGCAAATGGATTCCAAATGATATGAAGATTAACAGGATCAAGTGTCATATAGAAATGGGGTTGATCACCAAGTTGGAGCTCATTTGGAGGAAGTTGACAATGCAACTTTGGTAAACCCTAGAAATCAACAGAAATGGTTTTACCAAGATTTAGTCATGCAAATCTATTCTCCTTGATGCACCACTTAGTGTAGTGTCATCATTTGAGGTTCTGAACAGGTCCACAAAAGTTGAGATCAAAATGAGAAAGTTTCCAATGTAAACTTGTTCAAATTTGGTTCTGGACAGAGAGGGTTTTGGGGCACTTTGATCAAGATAACATTCTCTCCAACTTGTGCCATTTGGTCTAGATGCATTATTACACCATTTGAGCATGTGCACCAAGTTTGAGAGCATTTGGACATGTTTGACAGTGCAAAATATTCAAAATTGAAAAAAGGCAGAAGCGGTTTTGAGAGGGTTTCATGGGGTTATACTATTCTCCATGACATGGTACTTGGCAAGATCATCAAAAATGTCATATGTGACATGTTAGAATTTTCTTGGATTTTTATGAAAATATTTCCTGTAGAAATATTTCAAATCCTTGAAATGGGCAGAAATGGTTTTGGGAGGTTTCGTCCAATATTTTGAACATGACCATGTGTTTAAACTCATATATATGGAAAATATATGTCCACTGAGTTTCCCTAAATTTTCTCAAATATTTTTGAAACATTAAAATAAATTCAACCTATTAAAGATCATTTCTGGCCTTAAGAAAAAGCCTTTAAATAAAATAGGAAAATAACTTTTAAAATTATATTTTTGTGGTTTATGGGAGTCCTATATCTAATAGGATTCAAATATACTTTTGGAAATATTTTTCACACCTCAAATCAAGTACTTGCAGTGCAAATGTCAATTCAAGGGGTTTTGGAAAACTAATTTTAGAAAATACTTTTTGGCCAAATTATTTTTGTAAGAAAATACTATATTGTTCTATACACATGGTATGATCATTGGGAAAAAGTTTTTGGATCAAGGAGAAGGAGTATAAGAGTTGGAGAATTTATTTGATTTTTAGAGCACTTGCAAACAACAGTCAAACATTCAATCAAAGCAAAGACAAAACACTCAAAAGTTTTTGTCAAACCACATTTTATCATGATTTATTAGCTTAAGTGTTGTGGCATGAAAATCAGGGTGTGGAGACCTACCCCCCTTACAAGAATCTCATCCCCGAGATTCCCAGACTAGGCACAGAAAGGAATACGGGAACTTGGATTTTGGGTAGTCTTCACGTCCTCATACTGCTTCTGCTTCCGTTTGGTGCTCCATTGAACCTTGAAGTACTCGATGGCGTGGCTTTGTGTTTGTCGTCCTGCTTGATCCATATTGCAATTGGGGCTCTCGCGTAGGTCATATCGGGCTGGAGGTCGATGGCTCGGTGATCGATGTCCTTGTAGAGGTCAGGCTAGTTAGGAAGTTGGAAACGTTTTCGGAGGTGTGTCACGCGGAAAACGCTGTGCACAGTGGGTAACTCAGGTGGTAATTCTAGCTGGTAGCCGTCTATTCTTTGTCTTGTAGTGATCTTGGGGAAGGCCAATAAATCTTGGAGTGAGCTTCCCTTTAACATGGAAATGCTTGGTCCTTCTGAGAGAAGTGGTTTGCAGACATGCCTGGTCTTTGATGCGGAGGTATGCTTCTTGAAGATGGTGGTTGGCGTAGTTCTTCCTCCTAGACATGATGATCTTCAGATGTTCCTCGACCAGCTGAATGATTCTTCTTCCATCTTCAGTTAGACGAGTAGGTCACCAAGTAAAAGTGACAACCATCGTGACCAAGTACTCCATGAAGTCATTGGGGTACGTAAAGTGGGTTGAGGCATTGGTGATGGACGCGGTTGAGCATTGGCCAAGGTCTTACCGATCTAGAGCCAAAGCCCAAGGTTAGGATCCGACCATGTTGTGGCTTGGTAGGGCGTAAGGGTTTCAAGGATTCTAGTGTGCGAGTGAATGTTTATCGTACCATCCTTGAGCACAGTTCCTGAGATGCCAATCGTTCTATCTAGTCCTTTAAACAAATAACCTTATACCACCGAAAGCATCAACTCTTGTGCTATATTAGGATGATAATGTGCTCATTCACTATGTCCACTAGTTCCATAATGAACCCAGTGCTGTGCAAGGTTTACAGAGGCTTAACTGGTTCTCTTGCAATTCTGTGGGTTAAGCACATGGTTAAGGACTCGAGCTGGGGTATCTCATGAAGTCTCGAAGGGTCTAGGAATGGGTTTCTAGTCTGGAGGGTTAAACATACTTCTACGGGGTTGCACTTGGTCGTGGAGATTGTAGCAGAAGTCTTCATTGCTAATTGGTTGCTGAGGTAGAATCCTTGGTGTAGCTTGTCTTGCTGGTCTTTAGTTGAGGAGAGAGATGAGAGGGAAAAGTAGCATAGAGGAGGGGAATGCCTAAAGGGGGTTCTATAGTGCAAGTGCAAACAAACAAGGGTTGAAAGGGTCAAACAAAAGAAGCAAGGTAAGGAAGGTGATATAGTCGCGTACTTGTTGCCTAGGGCAAAAGTGCGACCTATATCAAAACACAAACAATTAAAAACAAGCAACACACAATCATGGTTCTATTCGAACCATCCTACGGACTCGACTGCGCATAGGGGGTACACGACTCATCCTACCCTAGGGGTTCTCGGATCCAGTAATCATGCCTTGAGCCTCGTGCAGTCTTCTGAGTTTTCCTCAGGTGTTGCTACATCTCTCGTGGTTGTTTGATGAAACGATCTGGGTTGAGCCTGAAGATTCTTCAACAACTTCTTGCCTGTTGAAGTGATGGGGTGAAGGTGGCTCCTCGTAGCTGGTATTGACTCGGTCTTCTGTTGTCTTCTTAATCCCGACGATCCCATTTTGTCTTCTAAGGCGTCGATGGTACCATGTAGGTAATCCTTTATGCAATGACATTAACAACATCCAACATGTCGGTTACGTTGATGACAACATCGACACCAAGAGCGGGGGATGAAGAGAACCGTTTTCCTCCTCACTATAGTGAGGCGGACCAAATGGCGAGGTTCTCATCCACCGGTGGTTGTTGATACGACAACGGTAAGGACATAGTTGCTCTACGAGCGATGTATATCATGATCTTGCATATCCTATGCCATGATCATCATATGCTAAGGTTACATCATCCTGGGCAAAATTCAAAAGTGTCACCATCCTCTCGGTCTTCATGTCCTCATTCTTCAAAGGCGTATCTTCTGTTGGCACTGTCCTGTCGTGGTGTCGCCAATCTTGGGTTCAGAAGAGGTGGGTGAGTGTTTGGCAAGGTGTACTCCTTCTAGGCTATCCATGAGGATTACAAGGAATCCCGTGGTCAGGGGCTTGAGGGTGCTAGCGACCGTTTGCAATAGTTTTGAAGCGAAGAGATCGATAGGGAAAGTATACCTTAGTTTTCGAAAAACTGAGAAGGGAAGAGAAGTATAGATAGTTTTGAAAACTAGTAATAGTTTTAGAAATAATTTTACCCTATCTAATGACCATGCTAACTAAGGCTTCCTACAGTCAGGATGGCTCTGATACCAGCTCTGTGGGGACCCCGACTCATAAGTCGTGATCACCGAGTGCACGTGTACAGTGATCCCAGAGATCAATGCTCACTGAACACACAGAAGCCGAATAACAAGAGTCTTACATCCATACATACCGTATTACACAAGTAGGACCATTATGGTCAAGTCTTGAGTATAACATCGTAGCGGAAATCTTCATCGATAACTTGGACCCATGCCATCTGCCTTAACCCTACATGCATTCTGACTGGGAAGGGTCCTAGCTCGCATGCTCGTCTCCAAAGAATTCTTCTTCATATCATGTTCTTTCATGCCTGGCCAATAAAATAACCAGTGGCAAGCCAATGAGTACTTTGAATGTACTCACAAGCAACCCAAGGGTGATAACAGAATAATTATGCAAGGCACTACTGCTAATTTGGCATTTTTGCGGAAAGCTAGTTTTTCTCATGCAAGTATGATCAACATTTATCAAGGATACGAATGCGTCTGCAACAAGTATCAGGAGGTTACAGACATCAACATTGGGATAGAGTTGTGAACAACTCATACTCAAGCTCATCGTGACTTCCTCATGAATCACGTCAACAGACTTACCAAACCGTGTTGTTTGTCAGAAACATATGGACGTAGTCTAAGCAGCACCACCCAACTGTCCTTGACCGTGGACACGGCTATTCGAATAGTTTTACACTCTGCAGAGGTTGCACACTTTACCCACAAGATCCGGGGAACTTCCGTGTCATCCACGACCCGCGGTACCTCAAGTACCCGGGGTAAGCACCTGATCACTACCTTTCCCTAGACGATACTAACATGGAGTCCACTCGTTGTTCCATATCCTGACGATGTACATCATACGAGACTCACTCGAGATCGTAACATCCGAGAGGGGACACAACAGTGTATCCGGTGCCCTGTGAAAACAGTCATGGCCGCCCTACCTGGCACGACCCTGTCGGTGTACTAAAGTAGGGGTACCTTAGTATCCCGAACTTGGGCACAGGCAGTCGCAGCATCCCGTGGCAAGGTTTGCCGAGCGACCGCCAAGGTTCTCCATGGATCCTCTGAAGCCATTCAAGAACAAAATATCCAAGGACAAGACAAGACCCCGGCAAGAGGAGCTTGCCGGGAAGGCTAACCAAGGCCCGGTGAGCGACAAGCTCCCGGATGCGGCAAGGCACTTGTCGCAGCAAACCTCCATTCTGTACCTGCGCTCCAGCGCATCCACCAACGTGTCGCTCTGGGACCCTTCCAGGCGTACGTGGCGGAAGGCTGTGCAGCCAGAGGTACACGGTGGCGAGCAGCGCTGACAAGATCGCCATCATGGCAAGCAATGGCGTCCCTAGCGGTCCCTTTCTGCACCGTCTAGGCGACACAGACAGACATTTAATGCCTTTGTCCCCTGCCGTCAGGGTTAGGTATGATAACAACTGTAGTAGGCGGTGGTGCCAACCACCACTTCTTTTCCATTTTTACCCTCATCTATGTTGCCACCTGTCGGTGACCCCTTTACATATAAAAGGAGGCCCATGTGCAACATAGAGGGGGTCGAACGATCATTCTCACGCTGGGTCTCGCTAGCCACTTGAGCGTACTGTAGCATTCATCGCTCCCGAGCAAGAACACAATACAAACCACAAGCAGGAGTAGGGTTTTACGCATCTGTGCGGCCCGAACCTGGGTAAACTGATCGTGTGCGTGCGTTTCGCCTCGATCTGCTCTTCGTGCTCTCTCCGCCCCCTGCCGAACCAAAGGGGCCTCGCTCTGCCGTGGTCCCATAGGTGTCCGAGGGATCAGTCACCCCCGACATCTTTGGCGCGCCAGGTAGGGGGCGTGTTGAGGCTGTGTGAACCTGATCCGGCGTTCGCACGACCCAAATCTTCATCATCTTCATCAACATGCCGCCGAAGAAGAAGGCTTCGGAGGCAGCTGCTCCGTCTGCGTCGAGCCCACCATCGCCGGAGCGAACGGCTGGTGGAGTAGACGCCGGCGGAAGAACGGGCGCCGACGAGGGGGCTCATGGTGCTGCCAGGTCCAAGGACAAGACTGCGCTGCACATCGGCGGCGCGGTCGGCTCCCACAACAACCGAGCGCACTCCAAGACCTCGGCGTCCGTACACGCACCGCGTCCATCTCAGGAGGCGCGGGACCAACAGCGTCATGGTACTCATGGTACCATACGTTTGCTAGGCCAAGATCAAGCTGGCGGATCCCGGAGTGCTCAAGACCAGCATGCACGCCAACATGCTGGCGCGAGCATGGCACGGTCGCTTGGACGGGATATTGCTCCTTCTAATGTAGTTAGAAGTCCGAGCATATCCCGTTCCTCGCACCGTTCGCTGCCGCCGCCCGCCACTCCGGCAGAAGCCTTGGCGCGAGCTCAACTACTCCTAGACTACCCTCCAGCGGCGGACAAGATCGACGACTGGAGGGCCACCATCCAGAGTCTCATCGGCTTCGCCAACGGTGACATCCCACGGCAGCCAAGTACTTCGCAGCCGCGGCAAGTCAGTCAGGCGCGAGCCGGTGGCGACAAGACCGGGGAGGGTGCAACCACTGTGCACTCTCCGCCTCAAAGGCCAAGATCGCCGACTCGCCGGATCCACCACGACAGCGACTCCACCGCGTCATCAGATCCGCGAGCTCGTCGCGATCAGCGCCAAGTTCTTCACGAAAGACAACAAGAAGACGCTCGTACCCGCATTGAGCGCCGAAGAGAAGCGCGGCGTCAATCAGACCTGCGCGCTGGGCCTTCTGTCGATATGCATGTGCCAGGGGAACCAGGTGACTTGCCGTACGCGGTAGGTTGCCCCGCGTTCACCCGTGAGCTGCGGCAAGTCCAGTGGCCCAGCCAGAAGAATTTCAAGCCAGACATACCGGAGAAGTACGACGGCAAGTCGCACCCGTCGGAGTTCCTCAGCATCTACACCATCACGGTGCAAGCTGCCGGGGGGCGAGACGACAAGGTCCTTGCCAACTACTTCCTGCTGGTGCTCAAGCCCGACGTCAGGTCCTGGCTCATGCACTTGCCAAACAACTCCATATCTTCTTGGGCGGACTTGTGCCATCAGTTTGTCGGCGCCTTTACAGGCGGCCACAAACCCCATGGCCAAGAGAGTGACCTTCACCTGCTTGCCCAGAAGGAAGGAGAGCCCCTGCGCAAGTATATTCAGAGATTCAGCCGTGTATAGCGCAACATCCCAGACATCCACCCTGCCGCGGTTATCAGCGCGTTCCATCAGAACGTGCGTAATCGCAGGATGCGGGAGGAGATGGCGATGAGTAGGATCAGAGACGTCAGCGAGCTGTACGCCCTGGCCGACAAGTGTGCACGCGCTAAAGAAGGGAGGAAACTCCCCGGAGAGAATACTGGAGCAGGAGGATCTGACAGCGAAGATGCTGCCCCAGCAAAGAAAAACCGAAGGCGCAACAGGAAGAAGAAAGGCAAAGAGGTACTAGTCATTGAGCAGTCCGGCAACGGCGGTGGCGCAAAGCAAGCCAAAGTTGGCAGCTCCGGCAAGGAGGTTGCCGCATGCACCAACTGCCAAGCTGTGGCAGCCGCCGACAAGTAGGACGGCTCCGACAAGCAGTACTGCAAGATCCACCGCACCAAGGGCCATGATCTCTAGAGCTGCAAGAAGGTCGAGCAGCTTGTCCAGTAACAAAAAGCTGAGTACAAGCGGCACGACAAGGAGAGAGCCCAAGGAGGCGGTGGAGAGGCCGGCAAGAAGCGCGCTGGCCGGGGAGGACGCCGCGGCAAAGCCAAGCAGCGGCAAGGAGACAGACCTCCCCACGGCCGCGACAAGGATGAAGACAACGACGACGAAGACATGGATGATGCCAAGGCCAGTGAGCAGGAGTTCCAGAAAGCCACAGAGGTTTTGTGCGTTGACGGCGGTGCTTCTCTGCATACTTCACACCGCCAGCTCAAACAGTGGGCGCGGGAAGTTAATGCGGCAGAACCACCTGTCAAATCGCGCAAGCTTCTGAAATGGTCCAGCACGCCTATCATCTTTGATATTGAGGACCACCCTGATCGCACAACTGCGGTCGGGTGCTTGCCGTTGTTGGTTTCACCGACAATCCGCAACCTCAAGGTCACTAAGATGTTAGTTGACGGCGGGGCCGGCTTGAACCTGATCTCCTCCGCTGTGCTCCAGAAACTCCAGATCCCTGACAGCGAGCTCGAAGAGACCGACACATTCCAAGGAATCAACCCGGGAAGGAGCAAGCCAAAAGGGAAGGTCACGTTGCCGGTAACATTTGGCAGCGAAATGAACTTCAGGACTGAGAGGGTCACTTTTGACGTTGCCGATTTCCCATTGCCTTACAATGGCATACTTGGCCGTCCAGCACTCGCCAAGTTCATGGCAGCCTCTCACTATGCATACAACTTGCTCAAGATGCCAGGCCCGATAAGCGTCATCTCTGTCCCTGGAGACAAGAAGGATGCCCTTATCTGCGCCGACAAGATCTACCGGGAAGCAACAGCCGCGACAGATCGCAACACACTTGCCGTTGAAGCTCCCGGGGGGAAGAAGAAGACCAAGTCCGGCAAGAGCTCCGATGCCCACTCCGGCAAGCGCACCTCTTTGGAGTGCTGCGCTGCCGTCGAGGACGCACCATCGAGCTCCACCGGCAAGTGTAAGAAGGCTATGGCAGCTCCACCACATACCAAGAGGGTGTCCGCCAAGGAGGACGGCACTGGTGGTACCTTCACCATCAGTGCCATGCTTGACCCTAAATAGGAAAGCGCGCTCATTGCTTTCCTGCGGGTGAACGTCGATGTGTTTGCGTGGCAACCGTCTGACATCCCCGGTGTTCCCAGGAAAGTAATTGAGCACCATCTTGCCGTTTGTCCTCATGCGCGGCCCGTCAAGCAGAAGGTCAGGAAACAAGCAGTGGAGCGCCAAGAATTCATAGCAGAAGAAATCAAGAAATTGGAAGCAGCAGGCCTTGTCAGAGGAGTGCTCCATCCCACATGGCTGGCCAATCCTGTAGTCGTGCGCAAGGCGAATGGAAAATGGAGGCTTTGTATTGACTTTACTGATGTTAATAAAGCTTGTCCCAAAGACCCATTTCCCTTGCCCTGCATTGACCAAATTGTTGACTCCATAGCCGGATGTGATTTGCTTTCATTTCTTGACGCATATTCAGGATACCATCAGATCTTCATGGCAGAAGAGGATGAGGAGAAAACCGCATTCATTACTCCATGTGGCACGTACTGTTTCATACGGATGCCTTTCGGATTAAAGAATGCTGGCTCAACATTTGCAAGAGTAGTCCATGTCGCTCTAAAGCCGCAAATACACAGAAATGTGGAGGCCTACATGGATGATATAGTGGTCAAGAGCAAGGACAGGGCAACTCTGATCCAAGATTTAGAAGAGACTTTTGCAAATCTGCGCAAGATCAACCTCAAGCTCAACCCCGAGAAGTGTGTGTTTGGAGTCCCTTCTGGCAAGCTTCTCGGGTTCTTTGTGTCTCAGCGAGGAATCGAAGCCAATCCCGACAAAATCAAGGCCATCGAGCAGATCGAAGCACCGAAGCGCGTCAAGGATGTACGAAGACTTGCCGGTTGCATGGCTGCTCTCAGCAGGTTTATCTCTTGGTCTGCTGAGCGCGCCCTGCCGTTTTTCAAAATTTTGAAAAAGGCAGGTCCAATGAAATGGACTCCGGAAGTGGAGGCTGCGCTGCAGGACTTGAAGAGATACCTGTCCTCCACTCCAACACTTGTCGCACCTAAGCCACAAGAGAAGTTGCTGCTATATATAGCGGCAACCAATCAAGTGGTTAGTGCTGCGTTAGTGGCGGAGAGGGAGGCAGATGACGAGCCAGCAACCGCGGCAAGCACATCCAGCGACAAGCGGGGGGCTTCCCCGACAAGCTCTGGTCCCGACAAGCATGGATCTGTGCAGATGCAAGAGGAGATACAGAAGAAGATGGTGCAGCACCCAGTTTACTTTGTCAGTTCCCTTTTGCAGGGGGCTAGGTCAAGGTACTCTGGTGTGCAGAAGTTGCTTTTCGGCCTTCTTATGGCCTCGAGAAAGCTGCGCCATTACTTCCAAGCACATGAGATCACAGTTGTCACTCGCTTTCCGCTGAAGAGGATATTGCAAAATCCAGAAGCAACATGCAGGATTGTCGAGTGGGCACTGGAACTGTCATGCTTTGGCCTCAAATTCGAGAGTACATCAACAATCCAAAGCAGAGCATTGGCAGAGTTCATAGCAGAGTGGACGCCAACTCCAGATGAAGAAATTCCAGAGACGAGCATCCCCGTCAAGGAGGCGAGCAAAGAGTGGCTCATGTACTTTGACGGTGCCTTCTCGCTGCAAGGCGCCGGTGCTGGCATGCTGCTTGTCGCACCCACCGGAGAGCACCTCAAGTACGTAGTTCAGATGCACTTTCCCAAGGAGCAAGCGACAAACAATACTGTAGAGTATGAAGGCTTGCTTGCCGGTCTCAGGATCGCGGCAGACCTTGGGATTAAGAAGCTCATTGTCAGGGGTGACTCGCAGCTTGTCGTCCGCCAAGTGAACAAGAATTATCAAAGTCCATTAATGGAAGCTTACGTTGACGAAGTGAGAAAGCTAGAAGAGCACTTTGACGGCCTACAGATGGAGCATGTCCCAAGAGCTCAGAATGATATTGCCGATGGCCTGTCAAAGTGCGCCGCACTCAAGTTACCTGTGGAACCAGGGATTTTTGTGCTCAAACTGACTCAGCCGTCCGTAACGCCAACTGGACAGAGCAAAAAGAGGAAGTTGATTTCTGGCAACTATTTTCCGGCAGAGCTTCCCGAAGCCGCCGTCAAAAAGGTCCCCAAGATCAACACCAAGAGTGCTGAGGAGCAGTCTGCTCCGGCAAGCCCTAGGGTTTGTTCCGTTGAAGCAGACGCTCCCGGCAAGTTTTGCTCCGGCAAACTTGCCGGGGAATGTCAAGCTCCGGCAGAGCCGCAGGCGCTTGCCGTAGAAGCGGACGTTCCCGCAGCAGCAGACATGCCTTTAGTCCTTGTTGCCGAGCCACAAGCTCCAGCATGGGCACAACATATTGTCCGTTTCCTTCAAACAGGAGAACTTCCCGAAGAACAAGAAGCAGCGGAAAGAGTAGCCCGACAGTCTAGTATGTACCAGTTTGTCGATGACACACTGTGCAGAAGAAGACTCAACAGTGTGAAATTGAAGTGTATTCCCCGGGAAGATGGACAAAAGCTGTTGGCAGAGATACATGGAGGCATATGTGGTCACCACATTGGCGCAAGAGCACTTGTCGGCAAAGCGTTCCGGCAAGGCTTCTTCTGGCCGACAGCCCTCCAGGATGCGACTGCACAAGTAACCAAGTGTGAAGCGTGCCAGTTCCATTCCAAGCAGATACACCAGCCAGCTCAAGCTCTCCAGACAATCCCTTTATCCTGGCCATTTTCGGTCTGGGGGCTCGACATCCTCGGCCCTTTTCCCCGAGCAGTCGGGGGCTTTGAGTACTTGTACGTTGCAATCGACAAGTTCACAAAGTGGCCAGAAGTGGAACCAGTGAGGAAGGTGACAGCACAGTCAGCGGTCAAGTTCTTCAGGACGATTGTTTGCCGTTTCGGGGTCCCTAATAGGATAATCACCGACAACGGTACGCAATTTACGAGCCGCACCTTCATGCAATACGTCCAAGATCTTGGCGCCAAGGTCTGCTTCGCTTCTGTTGCTCACCCGAGAAGCAACGGTCAAGCGGAGAGGGCAAATGCTGAAGTGCTGCGCGGGCTCAAGACCAGAACTTTCGACAGGCTGCACAAGTGCGGAAGGAACTGGATCGAGGAGCTGCCGGTGGTTCTTTGGTCGATCAGGACGACGCCAAATCGAGCCACTGGCCAGACACCTTTTGCTCTAGTCTATGGAGCAGAGGCAGTTCTCCCCACAGAACTCGTATACGGGTCGCCTCGAGTGCTCGCTTACGATGAGCTTGAGCAAGAGCAGCTGCGATAAGATGACGCGCTGCTCCTTGAGGAAGACCGTCTTCAGGCTACTGTGCGAGCTGCTTGCTATCAGCAAGCTTTGCGCCGCTACCATAGCCGCAAAGTTAACGCCAGAAGTTTCGAGGAAGGCGACCTTGTTCTTCGGTGCGTTCAGTCCGCCAAGAATTCCAACAAGTTGACGCCAAAGTGGGAAGGCCCTTACCGGGTGAAATGAGTCACTAGGCCTGGCGCTGTCCGCCTTGAGACCGAAGATGGCGTACCAGTGAGCAACTCCTGGAATATTGAGCATCTTCGCTAGTTTTACCCGTAGGGCGCGGTTGCCGGAACCCGTTCTGGCAACCACCTTTTGTACAAGTCTTGCCGTTGTTGCATGTAATCCTTTATACAAAGCCGGGCGCATATCCCGTGCATAAAGATTATGTGCTTAGCACACCTCGTCAATTTCATGCTTTTTATTACTTGCATATGTTATCTGACATCTTGTGCAACACTTGCCCCCGGTAAGCAAAAATGAGCCACAAGGCTCCATAACTTTATTTTCTCTTCTCTCTTTTTCTATCAAGGAAAGCAAGGGTCCCTCGAGCACAAGTTTGCCGGGGGGGGGGGGGGGAGGAGAAGATGATGTATGGACCAGGCGTTGTTCAAGAGGGTTTTGCCTTGCCGGGAAGCAAACAATAGAAAGAGATAAGTTGCCAAAGTTTGAGCAATCAGATTTCCTTTAAATTGTTAAGTTATTTTCCTTGAACGACCGTGCTTTGTATGGAAAACCTGTGCGCGGAGGAACCAACTCGTAGCTAGTTGCGCCCTTACTATTGTTTCGAGTCCACTCAACAACTTAAGCGAGCTGCGGCTAGCTGCGACAAGGTTTCTTGTCGGCTGCAGCACCGCCAGCAGGCTGCTGACGTTCCGCACTCAGCGCCCGCGGCAAAGGTGCCTGCGCCGACAAGTTCCCTAAAAGCGTAAGGTAAAAACATACAAAGGAAAGAGTCAAGTAAAGGAAATAACATAGCAATTACTACCCAGGATAGAGTATATTACAAAATAACTTGTCGCAGCTCTAACAAACTGTTTTTCATAACATAATTAACAGCGACAAGGAAAGAAGAAGATGGGAGGCCTAGTCTACACGGTCACCCTCGACCCTCTTGATGCTGCTCACCCTGTCCACGATGGGTGAGACAAGGGCCTTGAGCTCCTCCAGATCAGCATCCGGCGGCAAGCTCCTAAGGACGTTGGTGAGGTGGAGACCCGGATTGCGGAACGCCACCTTCATCAGCACCTTCTGAAGAGCTCCCGCGCAGATCTTGCGCGACTCGTCGGCAAGTTGCTTCAGGATCCCTTCCCGGATTCACCGGAGTGCCGTCGCCACGCCCTTGAAGAACAAAGTGAGCTTGGCGCTGGGTTGGAGGTTCTCGTCGGATGGATACCCGAGATCCACCATCCCCAGCTGCGCCAACTCCTTGTCGATGTCGGTGGCGACGTTCACCAGACCTTCCGTCCAGTGCTCCACGTTCTCCGACAGAGTCTTCTGGGCGGCAGCAGCATTCGCCAGTAGCACCTTGCCGGCCTTGACTTCCTCCTTTAGGGCCGTCTCCTGCTCCTTGGCGCCGTCCAGAGATTTGGTCAGAGCCGCCAGCTTCACTTCGCGATCAGCGTTGGAGTTCTTGGCGGCGTCCAGTTCCTTGCCCTTCTCGGCGAGAAGGGCCTGCAGCTCCGAATAGCTGTTGGCGTCCTTCTCCCGCTCAAGCTTGAGCGCGGCAAGCTCGTCGCCGCTCGCCTTGAGACCCGCCTCCAGCTGCACCACCTTCCGCTCCAGCTCAGTCTTGGCGGCCTCGGCAACTACGGCGGCGTCTTCGGCTTGCTTGAGGGCTCCGCCAACTGCTCGCTCGTGCGCGGCAAGCTCCTCCTCGTGGCTGTCGAGGTTGACCTTCTGCTGCGCCAAGTCACCCTCCTGCGAAGACAACTTCTCCGCGGCAAGCCATTGGCGTTCTTTGACGTCAGCCTTCTCGAGAAGGAAGGCTTGCTGCGCTTCGGCAAGTTGCTCCCGCTCCTTTGCCAGGGAGCGGAGAGCTTCCTGGTTGGCGCCCCGGAGCTCCTCCGCGCGTTTCTCGATGTCAGCCCCCGCCTTCGCGACGAGTGCTTCGTGGGACTCCAGCTTGGCCTGCCGGGCGCGGTAGAGCGCCACCAACTTCTGCAGCAGACGCTCCTCTTCGGGTTCGCTGCTGCTGCTTGGTGCGTCGACCAGCTTCAGCCCGGCGGAGGCAAGCACTTCTCTGTCAAGCATTTCTCCTTCGACCGGCGCCCTGGAGCTCGACGCCCAGGGGAGGTTGATGAAGACATCGTCGCCGGCCTTCAGGTAGACGCCGGGCTGGGGCTCTTCGGAGCCTGGCGCGGCAGCAGCGGCGGAGGAGTCGGCGGTCGGAGCAGCGGCCGGCGCTCCTGCGGCCTCCGGGTCGTCAGTACGACCGTCAGACTCCCCGCCCGCTTCCGCGGCGGCAGCCCTGGCGGCCTCCTCGCCGGCGGGCTCGCCGGCGCCGGCCGCTTCCTCCGCGGCAACAACGTCATCGGCGGCGACTTCAGTCTCCATCGGCTCTACACCAGATGGATCTGACAACCGGAAGAGGGGAGAAGATTCAAGCAAAATTCAAGCAAAATCCAAGAAGGAGATCAAAAGAAAAATAGCCCAAGGGGAGTTTGAAGCAAGGAAATTACCTGTGCCAGGCTCGGCAGTAGTGGTCTCCGTCACCGGGGGGTCGCTGGCGCTGCCCTTTGCCGGAGACCCCTCCCTTGCCGGGGGCTCCTCCCTTGTCGGAGCCTCCTCCCTCGCCGGAGAGCTCTCCCTTGCCGGAGGACTCTCCCTTGGTGCTTCGGGGGCGGCCTCCGGGCGCTCCTGTTGAGGCTGCTCCGCTCCTGTACAAGTCAGCAAACAGATATCAACAAAACAAGAATCTCCATGCGCGCCCGACAGCGGAAAGCAAGCAAGATACTTACGTTGGGGGCTGCTCTGGAGATCAGTCGTCGGGTCCGGCAAGGTTATCTCGGGCACGTCCCCTGCTGATGCGGTGGGCTCGTCCTCGATGACAATCACCGGGGCCTTGGCTCTCTTTGCCGCTCTCTGGGCTAGAGTCCTAAGAAGGAATGAGTTCGGATCGAAGCAAATGAGATACAAGACAAGAAACAGCAAAGATTGAAGAACTGCAAGTACAATAAGAAAAACTTACTCTTCTTCTTCTTCTTCTTCCTCGTCGGAGCTGAACGCAGAGAAGTCGAAATCCGGCTCGCATCCGGCGCAGGAAGGTGGAGGAGTAGGCTCCCTTGGTCGCTTGGCGGGAGCAGAAGTGGCAGTCCGAGAAGACCCCGCTCCAGTTGCAGCGGCAGCATGGGGCGCTCCCGCGGCAACGGTGCTTGCCGCGGTGGAGCGCGTCGTGCGGCGCGGCGACTGCCGGCTCACCTGCCGCCTCGCTACATCCCCGGCCTTGCGGAGACGCCTTTTTGGTGGAGACGGAGGCGCTGCTAGTGGCGTGCTGCCTGAGGACGAAGTGGAGGAGGAGTCGATCTCCAACGAGCCGCTCGCATCCTCGGCGGGCTCGCTCGGCTCAGCGTCGCGCCCGGCAAGATCTTCCTTGCCGGCAAGCTCCTCTTGCCGGGCAAGCTCTTTCTTGCCGGTGAACTCCTCTCGCTCGGCACGGTTTTCCGCCTCTGCTGCCGCTGCCTCCTCCAAAGTAAACCCGAACTCGCCTACCGCTGCGGCTGCCGCCGCCTCTTCCAACCTGGTGGCGATGTACGCCAACTCTGCCTCGGTGGTGTCGCGGATGAGGCCGTCCTTCTCGTCGGCGTGGATTGGCACCTCTACCAGGTTGTCGAAAAACTGCTGCACGACCTCGTCTTCGGGCTCTTGCCAAGTGGGCACGAGTCCGTGCGAGTCGCACAGCGGCATCATTGCCCTGATGCGGTCGAGCGCAGAATTGTTGCACAACGGGACGACGCCCTGCGGCAACCTAAAGACTTCGGGGTGATCTGGATCATACTTGAAGAGCTCCTGCAGCATTCTGTTGAGCTCAAGGACAGTGAAATTGTAGTTGAGGCCCGGGCACAGCCTCATGATATCTGCCGCATTCTTGAACTCCCAGGCAGGCCTCCTCCATTCCTGCAGGGGGGCGATGCGGCGGCGAAGAAAGTCTGCGCCAATGGCGCCTACAGTGAGTCAGGCAAGCCTGAGGCGCTGGATCCTGGTGACGGCAATCTTCAGCCTGCTGTCTTCTGGGGCCACATCGCTCCAGTCGCTGCCGCGTACTGCTGCTGCTTGGCACCGGGCGGTGAATGGCTGCGGGCTCTCCTCGACAATCCAGCACCAATCTGCCCTCCACTCCTCCCACTTGCCGTGGAACTCGCCCTCCAGATACGAATCTTTCTTGCCGGTCCTTGAGACCCAAGCAATTCCGCCGGATAAGGGCTCTCCTCTCTCTACCTGGGGAATAAAGAAATGACGGAATATAGCTACGTTTGGGTGGACTCCGACAAAATTTTCGCAAAGGTGTGCGAAAACTGCCATGGTGAGGACGGCGTTGGGGGTGAGATCAAGGAGGCAAAGGCCATAGGTGTTCATGATGTCACAGAAGAATTTGGAAAAGGGCGGGTAGAGCCCGCAGTAGAAGAATACAGCAAAGAAGGGATACCCGTCCGGAGCCGTCTGGTGAGCAGTGGGTGGGAGCACCTTGGTCCGCGGGTGAGCTCGCGTCTCCGTCGACCAGAAGAGGTAATAGTACTCCCGCAGCTCCTTCGCGCCGAGCTTGGGGGGGGGGGAAGATGGCTCGCTCCTTCCGCAGCACCGCAAGCCGCTGCGCCTCGGTCGACCTCACGGCCTTCCCCTTGTCGGTTTTCGGAGCCATGGCGAATGTGGTGGAGGAGGCCGACGGCGTTGGTGGTGCTGGTGGCGATGGGGGGGGGGCAGGACGCTGCTCTCTTGCTGCTTTGAGAAGACGGAGGCGGGGCGGAGTTTTCTGAGATTGGAATGGGGCGAGTGGGCGCACTACCCCCGTTTCCCCTTGCTTATAAATGGGGAAGGGGCGGACGTTTCGCCTTTCCAAATAAAGCAACCACCCATGATTCCTCCCACGACGCCGCGTTAGACGCGTGCCGTTCGGGGAGGGCGCAGCGGATGCGGAGTAAGAAACGGCGTAACCCAGGCCGCGCGTGCCCGTGCCCTGTTTTGGGCCTGGCCCAACAGCGCTCGGCACCGTGTATGGCCCAGGCCCGGGGGCTCCTGTCGGTGTACTAAAGTAGGGGTACCTTAGTATCCCGAACTTGGGCACGGGCAGTCGTAGCATCCCGCGGCAAGGCTTGCCGGGCGACCGCCAAGGTTCTCCATGGATCCTCTGAAGCCATTCAAGAACAAAATATCCAAGGACAGGACAAGACCCCGGCAAGAGGAGCTTGCCGGGAAGGCTAACCAAGGCCCGGTGAGCGACAAGCTCCCGGATGCGGCAAGGCACTTGTCGCAGCAAACCTCCATTCTGTACCTGCGCTCCAGCGCATCCACCAACGTGTCGCTCTGGGACCCTTCCAGGCGTACGTGGCGGAAGGCTGTGCAGCCAGAGGTACACGGTGGCGAGCAGCGCTGGCAAGATTGCCATCGTGGCAAGCAATGGCGTCCCTAGCGGTCCCTTTCTGCACCATCTAGGCGACACAGACAGACATTTAATGCCTTTGTCCCCTGCCGTTAGGGTTAGGTATGATAACAACTGTAGTAGGCGGTGGTGCCAACCACCACTTCTTTTCCATTTTTACCCTCATCTATGTTGCCACCTGTCGGTGACCCCTTTACATATAAAAGGAGGCCCATGTGCAACGTAGAGGGGGTCGAACGATCATTCTCACGCTCGGTCTCGCTAGCCACTTGAGCGTACTGTAGCATTCATCGCTCCCGAGCAAGAACACAATACAAACCACAAGCAGGAGTAGGGTTTTACGCATCCGTGCGGCCCGAACCTGGGTAAACTGATCGCGTGCTCGTGCGTTTCGCCTCAATCTGCTCTTCGTGCTCTCTCCGCCCCCTGCCGAACCGAAAGGGGCCTCGCTCCGCCGTGGTCCCATAGGTGTCCGAGGGATCAGTCACCCCCGACAGACCCCATCCCGAGAGAGCGCACCAACAACTCTCCCGTCACTAGTAATGCGGGCTCCAAGCTAGTATCGGCCTAGGTAATCAATAATGCCCTTTCCCATACAAGGGTAGAGTGGTTGCACATGTAAGGTTGGGATAGTCGACAAATCTTAAATCTAATCCGTCTCTGTAAACAACACTTTTATCGAGCCTCGGTACACTACCACCAAGTAGAGACCTAGTTCATCATCATCTCCCAGGGGCATTAGTGGCACCCACTGGGCTATTTGCAAGTATGTCAAACCACACTTGTTTCTTTCCATGCATAACCCTGACCCACTTTGCATAGCCATTTACTATAGCATATTTCTACAACCCACCAACACAACTCTAAGCAAGGGTAGAGTCATGAACAATGCAAGTATCAATGGAGTATGCAACGGAGGCAAGCCTAGCAAGGTTGCCATTCAAGATATATCTCATGCACTCGATGAAACAACGAAAATGCTATTATGATGAAAAATGGTTCATCATGGTCAAAGGGCTACTTGCCTGGTTCATCAGAGTCTTGAGATCTTCTGGTCCTTCTCCAAGTACTCAGTCTACTTCGTCAACTATCGTCGAAAACAACCACAATAAGCAACACAACAAGGTAGATAATAGAAGCGCTCCAAAAATATTGATTTGACTTTTCTAGGACTTCCCTGGTCATAAGAAAAATAACCAGGGTGGTTTCACTGGAATTGGATTAGTGAATATTTCTGAACATTTCAATATGATGGAATCAAGGGGTTTATGGATTTGCAAGAAGTGTACAGAAATATATTTTTGAAAAATGAGCAAAGGCACCCATTTAACAAATCATGATTTTAGAAGCATCTAGGAATTGGTTTCACTGGATTTGGAGTGGAAATGATTTTCCTATGAATTTACAAAGTTGACAAATATGAAGAAATAGACCATTATTTGAGGTGATACAGAAAGTATTGAGAAAAATGTTCATAAACTAAGTTATGAACTTAGAAGCATCTAGGAATTTGAATCATGGCATTTGGATCAATTTTGAGCTCTCTGTGATTTTCTAAAGTTCAACACAGGAATAAGAAAATAGGATTTATTTAATATGTGTGAAGGGAAATGTGCTAGAAAAATGTGCAAAAGCACCATGTGATAGGGCATGATTTTAGGAACTACTAGAAATTTGAATCATCAAATTTGGAGTTAATTTGAATTGTTTATGGATTTTTGAAGTTGACTGGAAAAAGAAAAAGGAAATAAGGATTTAACCTTATCCTGCGCACATGGCGACTGATAGACCGTGGGCCGGCCCAGCGGCTCGGCTGCGTGGGCAGAGGTGGTGATGTCGAAGGCGGCTTCGTGGGAGTGCGCCTTCGCGCAGGGGAGGCGGATCCAGCCGAAGCCGTTTCCACTTAAATGGTGGGGCCCGCCTGCTGGGTCGCTGACGCGCGGGGCCCAGCAGCAGGCCGTCTTCAACCTCCCGCGCGCGCTTCGACCGCGGCGAGGACCGGCTCCCGGTGGCGATTGCCGGGGCTATAGAGCATCTCCGGCGACGCTCCGCCCACCAGCATGCTCAGGAGGCTACGCCGCACCCGTCTAGGTGCTTCACGCACGCCGAGGAGGGATGTAGTGGCGACGGTTTGGATGGTGGCGGAGGAGGGCGTCGGCCATCTTTGGCCGTGAGCGCCTGGCCTTCCCGGGGGCCAACTGTGGCGACCAGACCCGAATGGGTCAAGTCTACTATGCTCCGGTGTCATCCCTGGATCAGTAATGCTGACACCACACAGTACATCAAAGGATTTATAGCAGAGTGGCAATCACACACTTATTACAACGATGTCTCATGAGAGAACTTATTACAATAATATGGCTTAAGGCCATCTAATAATGATAACAGCGGAAGACTTGGAAGGTAAATGGGTCCATCAACTCCAACGGCATCACTGAGTATAGAACCACGACCTAAAAGCACCTTAATCGTCGTCTGAAAAGTCTACAACATTAACGTTGCAGCCCGAAACGGGTCAGCACATGGAATATGCTGGCAAAGTAACACATAGAGAATGATGGAATGAAACAGCTATACTATATGCATATTTGGCTGGTGGAAAGCTCTATGGTTACAGTTTTGCATAAAGCCAGTTTTTCCCTACTGCAAAGGAATAAATTTATTTAACTATCATGGTGGTTGTTAAACATTGAGAATGGTTGACATCATCCTCAATCCCAATTAAAAGTAATCATTAAAACCCAACAATATTAATTAGAAGTAACATGATGAGATTCACATGATATTCAAGTACTAGATACTCAAGATTGTCCATAACTGGGGACACGGCTAATCATGATTAGTTTGTTACACTCTGCAGAGGTTTGCGCACTTTTCCCCACAAGTCTCGATCGCCTCCGTTGGATTTCTCGCACTACATGGTGTTTGAGAAACGGATGACCGAGACATAGTCTTTCAGAAGCGCTAGCACCTTACGATGGAGTAGACCGTACCACCTACATCCCCTACATCTGCTAGTCTACCCCTATAAGAGTTCGCACGACTTAGTCAACTATGCCAGAGCCCATATTGGCTTGTGGCTGCACACGTAAGTATTTAGCATGAAAGATCTTATGATCCCTTTGAGCCTGGGTGGCGGTCCAAAATAAAACAGGCAAGTCCTGATAGACATCAGGTGCCTCAATCCACCCAGATGTGTGTTTAAGTTGCCACCTTAGATAAACCATTAAAATTATCAATCTCACATCTGTCATGGATATCACTCACCCAATCCACGTCTACTAGCATAGCATGGCATAATAAGCAAACGTAGAAGTAACTCCCAAAGGTTTCATAATAAACAGGTAATAGGTACTACCTCATCTACTTCCCATCCCACAATTTAATTAGATCCTAATCATGCAATGTGTGAGGATGGATCTAATGCAATAAAATTGGGTTGTAGAAAAGGTATGATCAAAGTGTTACTTGCCTTGCTGATGATCCGCGAGTCCTAGAGATTCGAAGTAACAAGCGGCGCAATCCGGGTAATCTATCACAGACAAACAACAAGCATACAATAAGTACTCATCTAATGCACAGGTAAAACTCAAACAAGAGATCGAACCAGATAGTTCAACTTAAGAACTCCGGTTGCAAAGAGAGAAAGAACCGAACAAAGAAAACCGAAAACAAACGGCGAAAGAAAACAACTCGGTTCTAGCAAGTTGAAACTAGGTCAAATTTTACCGTAGCAAAAACTTGTTTAAGTTGATTAGTCGGAATGGCGGTTTCGAAACGAAACTCCAGGCGCTTGAATCACCTGATTCCGATAAACGAGCGAGAAGATAGACTAGAAAGAAGATCGGATCTGAGATCGCGATCGCGGAATAAATCCGACGAGAAGAAAAAGAAGAACGGTTAAACGAACGGACGTTCGTTAACCTAGAAGAATCCGGTGATCACGTTCGTTAGGATGAACGGTCCGGCAAACGGTCTCTAGGCAACTAAATCGGAAAAGAAAACGAATCCGATCTAGGGTTTCGGAAAAGAAAACCGAATGAAAAACCAATCTAGAAAACCAGAACGGTTTAGAAAAGAAAACAAATCGGAAGAGAAGAAAAGAATCGGAACGGTTTAGAAGAAAAACGATCCAAGGAAAAGAAAAGAGACGCGGCGCGGTACCTCGGCGAGGCTCCGGCGAGGGGCTCCGGCGTCGGCGGCGATGCACAAGGGCGGCGGCGGCAGGGCACTACAAGGGCGGCGCGGCGCGGGCAAGGGCGCGGGGTGGGGCGCGGCTTGGGCTTGGGTTTGATGTGGGATTTAGAGGGGGGGGGTGAGTATTTATATTGGTGAGGGGAGAGGTAACTTGGGGTAGGGGGCAAGAAATAGAGTAGGGGAAGGAAAATGGTCCTAAAAAAACGCAAACGGAGTCCTAGTGGGACTAGGATGGCGGCGGCGGCTCCCTGGCGCCAGGCGCGCGCGCGCGAGGGGAGGGACTTGGCCGGCCGGCGGCTTGGCTTGGGCCTTTGGCCCAGGCGCTGCAGATTTTTTTTATAAATCGGTTTCGCGTGCAGAAAAAAATAGAAAAGAGAACTAAACGAACTCCAAAACTTCTAATGTAAATTTTCCCCGACTCCTAAAAATGAGTCGAACAAAATGAACTTTTCTCCGGGCCTAAAATGCAAATTTTGAAAACGCGCATTTTTCCCTATCCAAATAAAAGGCAAATAAGACTCCGACGAATCCAATGATCCTTTCTTCAAAATTTGAGAAGACTCAAATATGAAAAAGTCGAAATCTCCAACTCTCTCCGAGGGTCCTTGAGTTGCGTGAAATTTCTAGGATCGGCAAAATGCAAGAAAATATGATATGCATGATGATCTATGTATAACATTCCAAATTGAAAATTTGGGATGTTACACGAACAGAGGCGATGGAAGGCCTTGCGGTGGAGGGATGATGGCGTTGGAGTGGCTAGGGGGTGAAAGAGAGCTTGGGTTAGCTCGAATTTAGGCGGAGCCCGACGGCGATGCTCCGACCATTGTGGTGGATGGAGGGCACGGGGAGAGGAATGGACGGGTCTGGGCGACATACGGCAGGGAGAGAGGGCGAAGGGGCTCCAGAGAGAGGCCTTGAGCGGCCTTATATGGCAAGGCGATGGTGCACCATGGACGTGGCCTACGGGCATCCGCGAAAATGGCCATGGTGGCCACGGGAGGCGGTTCGGGGCTGTCTGCGACCCTCGTGGGCGTTGAGCAGGGCGCTCGGAAGAGAGAGGAGGAGTGGGGCGAGCTCGAGGACGGGACCCGTGCTTGAGCAGAGAGTGGCGGAGCTAGGGGCGCTCTGTCCACGCGTGGGACGGGCAGGGGGGGAGAGGAAGGAGGGGGCCGGCAGCTTGCCGTGTTGCGGACGCCGAGGTGGTCCTTCTGGCGCGTGGGTGAGGCTCGAGGTGGTGGGGGAGCGCGGCGTCAATGGTCGGGAGCACGCTGACGTGCTCCAGAGCGTGCAAATGGCCGGCACCCGCGGCTTTTTCTCGCGTCCTCATGCGCCCACTTGTGTCTGGAAGCTGCACGTGGGAGTAAACAATGTGACAATGGCATTGGATGCCCTGGGGATCCACTGGAGTGAGGAGGGAGGTTGAGAGAGAGAGAAATGGTGCTGTCCGGAGAGGGAAAAAGAGCTTTTCACCCCCAATCATCATGGCTCCTTGGGCAGGGAAAGATGCAGGGGTTAGTGGAGGACCAGATGATGCCGTGGGAGAAAGCTTAGCTCATGGAGATTAGTGGAAATGGCCAAAACATGCATTTTAAATTTCTGCCAGAAGGTGTTTGATGGTGGTCTGGGCAAGCAAATGGATTCCAAATGATATGAAGATTAACAGGATCAAGTGTCATATAGAAATGGGGTTGATCACCAAGTTGGAGCTCATTTGGAGGAAGTTGACAATGCAACTTTGGTAAACCCTAGAAATCAACAGAAATGGTTTTACCAAGATTTAGTCATGCAAATCTATTCTCCTTGATGCACCACTTAGTGTAGTGTCATCATTTGAGGTTCTGAACAGGTCCACAAAAGTTGAGATCAAAATGAGAAAGTTTCCAATGTAAACTTGTTCAAATTTGGTTCTGGACAGAGAGGGTTTTGGGGCACTTTGATCAAGATAACATTCTCTCCAACTTGTGCCATTTGGTCTAGATGCATTATTACACCATTTGAGCATGTGCACCAAGTTTGAGAGCATTTGGACATGTTTGACAGTGCAAAATATTCAAAATTGAAAAAAGGCAGAAGCGGTTTTGAGAGGGTTTCATGGGGTTATACTATTCTCCATGACATGGTACTTGGCAAGATCATCAAAAATGTCATATGTGACATGTTAGAATTTTCTTGGATTTTTATGAAAATATTTCCTGTAGAAATATTTCAAATCCTTGAAATGGGCAGAAATGGTTTTGGGAGGTTTCGTCCAATATTTTGAACATGACCATGTGTTTAAACTCATATATATGGAAAATATATGTCCACTGAGTTTCCCTAAATTTTCTCAAATATTTTTGAAACATTAAAATAATTTCAACCTATTAAAGATCATTTCTGGCCTTAAGAAAAAGCCTTTAAATAAAATAGGAAAATAACTTTTAAAATTATATTTTTGTGGTTTATGGGAGTCCTATATCTAATAGGATTCAAATATACTTTTGGAAATATTTTTCACACCTCAAATCAAGTACTTGCAGTGCAAATGTCAATTCAAGGGGTTTTGGAAAACTAATTTTAGAAAATACTTTTTGGCCAAATTATTTTTGTAAGAAAATACTATATTGTTCTATACACATGGTATGATCATTGGGAAAAAGGTTTTGGATCAAGGAGAAGGAGTCTAAGAGTTGGAGAATTTATTTGATTTTTAGAGCACTTGCAAACAACAGTCAAACATTCAATCAAAGCAAAGACAAAACACTCAAAAGTTTTTGTCAAACCACATTTTATCATGATTTATTAGCTTAAGTGTTGTGGCATGAAAATCAAGGTGTGACATCACCAAACCGGCGTCATAATCCCGGTTTGAGTGCAGACGGTTCAAGAAGCCGGAATGAAGCTCATCAGCGTTAAGATGAGCATAGTTTGATAAATCGCTGCTCCATTTACCTTTATCCTTGGCAATTTGCTCTTCTTTGGCGCTATGCTGAGCCGAAATGACGGGATGACCAGGAGAACTGTGGCCGGCTCCGGTAATAATAACATCATCGCCTTGGCCTTCAGGATTTTGGGCGGATGATGATGGAATTTCGGTGTCTTTCATTGGATTAGCCTGGTTTGGTTCTGCCGGTACAGCATCAGGGGCGACAGGCTCCACATCTGTGGGTTCGTCAGTATGCTGGCCGTCAAGGGGCGTATCATCAAAAGTTGTCTCAGGATGGAGGCCCTCCGGTTCACCTATTTGCTCCAGTTCAACTCTTGGTTCTTCTTCTTCGGCAACAGGGTCTTCTGGCGGATTGGTGACCTGAGCTTTCTTGCTAGGTCTAGCTTTGGCCCTACAAACAGAATAAAAAGGGTTAACATCTTGTTCAAAAGATATAGGGCACATTGAAAGGAAAAGGTTTTTCGTAACTCACCCAGCCACAGTTTTCAAAGGGGAGAGTTGAGTTGCTGTCGATTGACCAGAAGAAGAAGGAGGTGTCACTTGAGAATTTGAATCGGACGGATTAAGAGGCTGTCTGAAATAACCTGCCTTGGGGTAAGAATGGTCAGAAGTAGGAGAGACCTCAGACCGACGCTTCTGAACCGGAGTATCAAGTAAACCGGTAGAGGTGACCTGTTGGCCACTATGCCGAGTTGTCCGGCGAGCCTCATGCTGTTGAGTCTTCAAAATAAATGTTGGATCCAAGTGAGCGAGAGGATGAGAAAAGCTTACTTTCCGGATTGTTTGGCGAGGTTTTTGTGTTGGCATAGAGTCTGAACCGGAGGAAAGGGTAATTACCTCTACATCCTCAGCCTGACTAGCTTCAGCCTCCTCCTGAGGAAGATCATTGTTAACAAGATGCATAAAAAGATAGCCAAGTGAGTCAAGTTCTACCTCAGCTTCCGGATCATCAGTATCATCATCAAGCTCCATATTAATCCGGTCAGCCGTTTTTCGCTTTGATGTCCGTTTTACGGCTTTGGTCTTCGGGCGGGTTGGCTTGGCCACTTTGTCTCCAGTTGGCTTTGCCGCTTTCTCTATGGATTTCTGTTTCCAGAAGGGGTCATCACCCTATACATATAAAGAAGAAGGGTTACATCTTGTATAAATCAAAGATATTAGAGATGAAGAGGAAGTGCAATGCTTACAACAGGCGGTTTGTTCTTGGTGTAGAAGGGACTCAGGCCGGTTTGACTACAGACCAGTTCTGATACATTCAGAATCTTCTTTACACCTTCAGTAACTTCCTCCTCGGATAATTGGATATTGCAGTGGCGTTGAGGATCGTCAACCTCACCGGTATATTCGCACATTAAACCAGGGCACCGGCTTAGCGGCAAGATACTTTAGGATATCCAACAGCGTACAAAATTCCACACCTGTTAAACCGTTTGCCATAAAGGCTCGGAGCTTGGCGATTTGAGGAGCATATTTTGCCCTTTCTGAGGATCTCAGGCGCTGTGGCATTGGGTGAGTATTGGATAATCTATGGTCTCGGAAGCCGGGGAGGGGATTCTCATCTTCAGGCGAAGTGTCTTTGCAATAGAACCATGTTTGGTTCCATTCCTTTGGGTGGCTATGGTGTTTGGCATGAGGAAAATCCACTTCTTTCCGCTTTTGAATCGAAACACCACCAAGCTCTGTATTCGGGCCATTCACAAACTCTGTGCGCCGGTTTAAGTGAAAGAAATCCCGGAACAATTCAGTAGTTGGTTCTTCCTGTAAATAGGCTTCACAGAAGACTTGGAAATTGCATAAGTTGGAGACAGAATTGGGACCAATATCTTGTGGATGCAGTTGGAAGCTGGCAAGCACATCTCGATAAAATTTTGACCCTGGCGGTTTGAAACCACGACTTATATGGTCAACAAAAATTACCACTTCGCCTTGTCTTGGGGTTGGAGGATTCTCAGTTCCTGGGGCTCTCCATTTGATCTCAGTTTTCTTAGGCAGAGAGCCGATGCTAACCATCTCATCCAGTTGAGCCTCAGTAACCCGGGAACGAGCCCAGTTGCAGGCATTGAATTGTTTGGCCATTGCAAAGAAACTGAAAATGAAAGGCCGGTTTATAAATTATGCATGATCATACACAAGAGACAAGGGAGTAAGAAACGTATTGATATAATACATGGTACAACCCGGAGACTAGTATAATGAGAAAGAAGATAATGCTAGCGCAGGATTGATCAGACACTGTTAAACCGGAGTATATTTGTGAAGGTAACATGCTCTTCCGGTTTATCAGAGGGCTAATGGCATAGACTATTTATCCAAGGTCAAATCACTTATATTGGCGTGAGGAGAAACATATCTCACAGTGATGTATAATACTTTCGGATCTAGAGATAAGACAGAAAAGCAAAAATAATTGGATCTTGACAGGGTACAGAACTGAAGTAATTTTTGACGGACAGATCAGTTGTTTGCGCATAAAGATTTGTGATGATCATGGTAGGTAAGCTACGGTAAGAGATGTATCAAGCATGAAGTGTCCATCTATTAAAGGAAGAACATGGAAGAACAGCACTGATGAACTTTGGAAGAACTACGAGGAATATCGAAACCCTAGAACAGATCTATGGTGAAAAAAAGCAGAGCTTACCGGAGCTAGTGAAGAAGCGGAAGGGCGCCGCAGTTCTCTGGTGCGTTCAGGGCGATGCAGCAGCCAAGGTCGAAGCAAAAACAACGGTTGACGGTGGCGGCGGAGTTCCAGAGGTTGAGCGGCGCGAGGAAGACGATGCGAAGAGGCATGGGGGGAACGGTGAAAATGACCCCTCGGTCCTATTTATAAGGCGAAGTGAAAAATGGCAAGTGCGGGAATCAAGGAGTCCAAAAAATGGATAAGTTAATAAAGGTGTCGCCTCGATAGCTGGATATATATTAAATGAAGGAAATCTCCGATATCAACGGATGGATGATGTCAGGACGGTTTATCATAATTTTGAAGTATGACGTCACAGCGGTTTACAAGATCAAAAACGAAGACAAGAGAGAAGATTTTTTCTAAAGTACGAAACCACATTGAAGCAATTGCAATTTATCATAACATAGGAAAGAGTCAATGTATAAGAGCTTTTCAGCAAGTCCACATACTCAACTATCATATAGTCTTTCACAATTGCTGACACTCACGCAATACTTATGGGTATGGAGTTTTAATCGGACACAGAGAAAGATATGGGCTTATTGTTTTGCCTCCCAACGTTTTACCTCAAGGGTAATGTCAGCAATAATAGTTCATGAAAACTCACATCCAATTAGCCATATATACCAGGATCGTTCCAACATACTGTGCTTGCCAAAGGATAAAATATAAAAAGGAGGGGTGAAGATCACTGTGACTCTTATGCAAGGTAGGAGATAAAAGTAAAAGATAGGCCCTTCGTAGAGGGAAGCAGAGGTTGTCATGCGCTTTTATGGTTGGATGCACAAAATCTTAATGTGAAAGAATGTCACTTTATATTGCCACTTGTGATATGGACCTTTATTATGCAGCCTGTCGCTTTTATTTCTTCCATATCACACGATCGTGTAAAGCTTATTTTCTCCCACACTAATAAGTGACACATATTTAGGGAGCAATTTTTATTGCTTGCACCGATGACAACTTACTTGGAGGATCTTACTCAATCCATAGGTAGGTATGGTGGACTCTCATGGCAAAACTGGTTTAAGGGTATTTGGAAGCACAAGTAGTATCTTTACTTGGTGCAATGAATTGGCTAGCATGAGGGGGAAAGGCAAGCTCAACATGTTGGAGGATCCATGACAATATAATTTATCTCAGATGTAAGAAAACATAATCCATTACGTTGTCTTCCTTGTCCAACGTCAACTCTTTAGCATGTCATACTTTAATGAGTGCTCACAATCATAAAAGATGTCCAAGATAGTATATTTATATGTGAATACCTCTCTTTCTTTATTACTTCCTATTAATTGCAACGATGAACAAAACTATGTTTGTCAACCCTCAACAACTTTTATTCACCATACTTTTTCTATGTGAGCTCATTACTCTCATAAGATCCATATGATATCTTTGTTTCTTTTTATTCTTTCTCTTTTCTTTTATTCACGTAGGATCATGGCAAAATAATCAAGCCCCTGACTCAACACTAATCTTTATTATATAGCTCACTGACTCGATTACATAGAAGGATAATAAAGCAAAACTCACAACTAGATCATACTAAAAACTTATATTCTACTAGATCAAGATATTACCAAAAGGATCGAACTAAGAAAACGGTAGAGATAAAAGTGATGGTGATACGATACCGGGGCACTCCCCCAAGCTTGGCAGTTGCCAAGGGGAGTGCCTATACCCATGTGATTATGTCTCCTTTTTCGGGGATGGTGATGTGATGTTCTTGGCGATGATGCCCCTCAGGATACGATTCTCCTCCTCGAGCTTATTGACTTGCTGCTTGAGGTCCATTATTTCCTTTCGAAGTTTTCTTGTAATAGCCAAAGCTCCCTGCACCCAAGGGTGCTGCATATCTGCGGGAGAACCAGTGACACTCTTTTTCATATTCTCATAAGAAAGAAATCTAACATTGGAAGGGATAACCAAATTTGGAATAGCTGAGCTCTGCAGTTCTCCCATCGTGAACCCATCTCGGAAGCGAGAAGTGACTTCTTGATCCTCCATGGCATCTATCCTCATCAAATCAGCCTCCATCTCTTCCTCTGTTGCTGGCCCAAAGTGGTCAGCATCACTGTTTGTCCTTGGTTCCGATCCCGGATCAGACACCCGGCTCTCCTCGACTGACTCTTGAGAAGACATCTCGCTCTAATCTACAGCAGCAACAGCTTGAAACAAAAACAGAGGATATTTGCGTGATACTGGTGTCAAAACCTCCGGGAGATTATATAATGAATTTTTATCGACCAAAATACGTGTCGTGTACGAAAAAGGAGTCCGGAGAGCACACGAGGTGCCCACGAGGTAGGGGGGCGCGCCCAGTAGGGTAGGGCACGCCCTCCACCCTCGTGGAGGCCTCGTGTCCTTCCCGGACTGCTTCTTATTTTTCTAAATATTCCAAAACGGAGAAATATTGCCTTAAAAACTGTTTTGGAGTCGGTTTACTTACCGTACCACATACCTATTCCTTTTCGGAGTCTGAAACATTCCGGAAAGTGTCCTTTATGTATTCCTCCGGGGTTACGGTTTCAATAACATTGGTTTCAACATTTATGGGATTACCTGAGATATAATGTTTAATTCTTTGGCCGTTCACCACCTTCGGATTTGTGCCTTCGAAGTTGTTGATTTTTATGGCACCGGAACAATAGACCTCCTCGATAACGTAAGGACCTTCCCATTTAGAGAGAAGTTTTCCTGCAAAAAATCTTAAACGAGAGTTGTATAGCAATACATAGTCACCTACATTAAACTCATGCTTTTGTATCCTTTTGTCATGCCATCTTTTAACCTTTTCTTTAAATAATTTGGCATTCTCATAGGCTTGGGTTCTCCATTCATCAAGTAAGCTAATATCAAATAACCTCTTCTCACCGGCAAGTTTAAAATCATAGTTAAGTTCTTTAATAGCCCAATATGCCTTGTGTTCTAGTTTGAGAGGTAAGTGACATGCCTTTCCATAGACCATTTTATACGGAGACATACCCATAAGATTTTTATATGCAGTTCTATAGGCCCATAATGCATCATCAAGTTTCTTGGACCAATTCTTTCTAGATCTATTAACAGTCTTTTGCAAAATTAATTTGAGTTCTCTATTACTCAATTCTACTTGACCACTGGACTGTGGGTGATAAGGGGATGCAATTCTATGATTAACATCATATTTAGCAAGCATTTTACGGAAAGCACCATGAATAAAATGTGAACCACCATCGGTCATTAAATATCTAGGGACTCCAAACCTTGGAAAAATAACTTCTTTAAGCATTTTAATAGAAGTGTTATGATCAGCACTACTAGTTGGAATAGCTTCCACCCACTTAGTAACGTAATCTACAACAACTAAAATATGAGTATATCCATTAGAGGAAGTAAAGGGTCCCATATAGTCAAAGCCCCAAACATCAAATGGTTCAATAACAAGTAAATAGTTTATAGGCATTTCTTGACGTCTACTAATATTACCAATTCTTTGACATTCATCACAAGATAAGACAAACTTACGGGCATCCTTGAAGAGAGTAGGCCAATAAAAACTAGATTGCAATACCTTATGTGCAGTCCTATCTCCAGCATGGTGTCCTCCATAAGCTTCGGAGTGACACTTGCGTAGGATCTGTTCCTGTTCAAGCTCAGGTACACAACGTCTAATA
The DNA here is from genome assembly GCA_034509565.1 of Triticum monococcum. Lineage (NCBI taxonomy): Eukaryota > Viridiplantae > Streptophyta > Magnoliopsida > Poales > Poaceae > Triticum > Triticum monococcum. Next base: position 352,864,578 of record CM067845.1, on the reverse strand, counting down.
ATACCATCTACTCCCTCTTTATAAAGATGTGGGTCATCCCAAAAGTAATGCCTCAAATCATAGAAGAACTTTTTCTTTTGTTGGTATGTGAAACTAGGTGGTATAAATTTAGCAACAATGTAATTAGCGTAATCAGCATACCATGGAGCAGTATGAGAAGCATTTATGACATTTAATTGCTCATCAGGAAAACTATCATCAATAGGGAGTGGGTCATAAAGCACATTTTCTAACCTAGACAAGTTGTCTGCAACGGGGTTCTCAGCTCCCTTTCTATCAACAATATGTAAGTCAATTCTTGTAGCAAGAGAACCCATCTAATAAGTCTAGGTTTAGCGTCTTTCTTTTCCATAAGATATTTAATAGCAGAATGATCAGTGTGAATATTTACTTTAGAATCAACAATATAAGGTCTGAACTTATCACAAGCAAATACAACTGCTAAGAATTCCTTTTCAATAGTAGCATAATTTCTCTGAGCATTGTCTAGAGTTTTACTAGCATATCGAATAACATTTAGTTTCTTATCAACTCGTTGCCCTAGGACAACACATACAGCATAATCACTAGCATCACACATAATTTCAAAGGGTAAATTCCAATCAGGTGGCTAAACAATAGGTGCAGAAATCAATGCTTTATTAAGTATTTCAAATGCTTCTACACAATAATCATCAAAGACAAATGGTATATCTTTTTGTAATAAATTAGTCAGAGGCCGAGAGATTTTTGAGAAGTCCTTAATGAACCTCCTATAAAAACCGGCATGACCAAGGAAACTTCTTATACCTTTGATGTCCTTGGGACATGGCATCTTTTCAATAGCATCAACCTTGGCTTTATTAACTTCAATACCTCTTTCAGAAACTTTATGCCCCAAGACAATACCTTCATTAACCATAAAGTGGCACTTTTCCGAATTCAAGACAAGATTAGTTTCTTCACATCTCTGCAAAACTAGATCAAGGTTGCTTAAGCAATCATCAAAAGAAGATCCATAGACGGAGAAATCGTCCATGAAAACCTCACAAATCTTTTCACAAAAGTCAAAGAATATAGCCATCATGCATTTTTGAAAGGTAGCAGGTGCATTGCATAAACCAAAAGGCATACATCTATAAGAAAAAGTACCAAAAGGGCAAGTAAAAGTAGTCTTTGATTGATCCTTAGCTGACACAGGTATTTGAGAGAAACCAGAATAACCATCTAGAAAGCAAAAATGTGTATGTTTAGATAATCTTTCTAGCATTTGATCGATAAAAGGTAAGGGGTAATGATCCTTTTTAGTAGCCTTATTTAATTTACGGAAATCAATTACCATCCTATAACCGGTAATAATTCTTTGAGGGATCAATTCATCTTTATCATTAGGAACGACAGTAATACGTCCCTTCTTAGGGACACAATGGACATGACTTACCCACTAACTATCAGCAACACGAGAAATTATACCTGCCTCAAGGAGCTTTAGTATCTCCTTTCTTACCACTTCTTTCATTTTAGGGTTCAGCCGTCGTTGATGATCACGAACTGGTTTAGCATCTTTGTCGGCGTTCTGGGAATGGGGGTCCCCAGACTTGCCTGCCTGCGGCGTGGCTCAAAGGGGGGCCCAGCACGTCCCATCTTAACCAACACAAACTCAAGACCCTCGCGAGGCGGATGACGCGGAGCTTCCTCAGGCACGGCCTCCTCAGGCTGGCTCACGAGGAGGCGGAGAGATCAAGGCGGGGTACCTCACGAGGTGCCTGTGACGCAAGCCATGACGACTCAGGGCGCCAGGCGGGCGCCAGCCCGCGCAGCGTCCACCTTTCCTCTTTGGTGCAAAGGGGGTAAGCGCAGCCGCGGAGTACCGAGGCATCAGGCAAAGGTTGCCATTTCGGTGCAACGAGACCAAGACCAGGAAGACTATGAGACGGAGGTCACCGTGGAGCCCAAGACGGCGTCATCACCAGAGCTTTGCGTAGGCGAAGACTACTTTTGTCAGGATAGCTGATACTTGCTGTCCCCCTTCAAATTAGCCCGCCAGTGTTGGCTCCCTTCCCGCTCGATATTTGGGAAGAGGACCAGGGCCTCTATAAATAGGACCAGCCACCCACATAGCAAGGGGGAAGGTCGGGTCGGTTCGGTCTCTTCCGAGGGCTCGACAAGTAGAGAGGTTGTAAGCAGAGAGAGAGAGAGAGATAGATAGAGAGAGAGAGAGAGAAAGGTGGCTGAACTCCTCCCAATAGTTCATCGCCTCAGCCAAGAACAGACCCTCGCGAGGCTGTTCTTCCTTGTATTGTTCATCATCATCAGCCAAAGAGGCAATCCACACACCACACACTGGAGTAGGGTATTACACCACGACGGTGGCCCGAACCAGTATAAACCCTGTGTCTCTTGTGTTGTTCTTCCTGTAGTTCTGATCCTAGCATGGCGGAGGGGTGCAGGTAGGTAGGAGGTGAAATCTCCGTGCGCACCCCAGTGTTCGAATCTCAAGGGTCTGCCGGAACCCGAAATCCGACATTTGGCACGCCAGGTAGGGGTGCGCCGGAATTCGTCTTCCATCACCCTGTTCTCCTCCGACCATCACGCTCATGTCTGACGCTCGTCGGGCCCGAGCGGAGCGCCAGGCCGCCCTCGCTTCGCGCGTCGCCCAGACAGCCCTTGTCGGCGGGCGTCCCCGCCGTTCCCCGTCACATGCCGTCAACACCGCCACCGGCCCGCCGGGGGACGAGCAACAAGCATCATCTCAGCATCCATCCGTGCGCCAAGACGGCCGCACCAAACTCCCTCGCTCGCCCTAGCTGGATCTTCGTCCCACGCGCTCCGCGCGCCCATGGAGGCTCGGGCTGCACTCATCGCGGCAAACGAGCTCCTGCGCTACCGTCCCGTCGACGACGTCTACGAAGAATGGCTCGACCGCGTCGCCGAGCTCGTCCGTGCCGCAGGGGGCTCTTCCGCGCTGTCCGTTCCGCTGCACCGCACCCCGCCCCGCGCGGGTGACGAGGCTCCGGTGGCGCCCTGGCCGCCTCCTCCTCAAGAAGACGCCATGGCTCCAAGGCGCGTGGCCCCTGGGCGGAACCCGCTCCGTCAGGTGCCAGCGCGGCAAGAACAGAGCTGCCAAGAAGTCCCTCACCCGCTAGAAGCTGCTCGGGCGCTCCCTGCTCCAGCACGTCGCGACCATCCTCCTGCTCCAGCGCGTGGGGACATGCAAGACCAGGCTCTCCATCACCCAAGGCCTCCCGTGGCCACAGCAGGCTGCCGCGCCTACACCACCGAACTGCGCAGCATCGCGTGGCCAGGCAAGTTCAAGCCGGACCTGCCTCCTCGCTACGACGGCACGGTCGACCCTGCGGAGTTCCTCAAGCTCTACGAGCTGGGCATCGAAGCTACCAACGGAGACGAGAAGGTTATGGCGAACTGGTTTCCCATGGCGCTCAAGGAAGGGGCCCGCACCTGGCTCCTGAACCTGGTTCCAGGCACAATCTCCTCCTGGGAAGAGATGCGCACCCGCTTCATCGCCAACTTCCAAGGTACTCGCGACCGGCCACCCGCCGTGAGCTACATGTGCCGCATCAAGCAACAACCCGGGGAGACCCTGCAGAAGTACATCCAGCGCTTCAACAACACACGCCTCAAGATTCCCAAGGTGATTGAGGAGGCCATCATCTCAGCCTTCTCCGATGGCGTGCGCAACGTCAAGATGAAGGAGGAGCTGGCGATGCATGAAGACCTGTGCACGTCCTTGGAGGTGTTCAACTTGGCGAACAAGTGTGCCAGGGCTGAGGAAGGGCGTCTCTCCCTCCTCGAGAACCCTGCCACAGACCCAGAAGAGAAGAAGCTCAAGGCCAAGGAAGTGAAGTGCAAGGGGGCTGCAGTGCTCGCGGCAGAACCGGACACCAAGCGGGGCAGAGATCAGCCCGAACCTCCCATGGGCAGCCGGAACTGCGTGTACCACGACCTCCACACCCACAACACCAGCGAATGCCAAGAACTCCGAGCCGTGCGGGAAGGAAGGATCGGCCGTCGCCCCGACCATGGTGACCGGGGCTATGGCCGAGGAGGAGGAAGGAACACAGGGCGCTGGGAAGACCGTGGCCCGCGCCAGGGGTGGCGCGACCAACCTCGCGAGGATCGCTGGCAAGACCCGCCTCGCGAGGGAGGCTGGAGGGATCAGCCTCGCGAGGATCGCCCGCAAGGCAACGCAGGCCTCCCACCGCTGCCGCCACAGCCAAGGAGAAACGAGGACTGCCACCAGGACGAGGAGGCTGGGGGCTTCCAAGAGCCGCGCGCGATCGCCTGCATCCTGGGTAGAGCACAAGCCCCAGCCTCTCAACGCATCTTCAAGCAGTTCGCCCGTGAAGTGAATGCAGTCCTCCCCAGGCTCGAAGCCACGCGCCCTCTCAGGTGGTCGGCGTGCGCCATCACCTTCAGCTCAGCAGATCAACTCAAGTGCGCAGCTACAGCCGGAGTCCTCCCGATGCTTTGTTCCCCAATCATCAGCAACGTGGTGGTCACCAAGACCCTCATCGATGGCGGGGCAGGGCTCAACGTCCTGTCCATAGAGACATTCAACAACCTCCAAGTGCCCTACAACCAACTCCAGCCAACCAAGCCTTTCTCCGGCATCACCAACGGCTCCACGGCCCCGATCGGGCAGGTCCGCCTCCCTGTCACCTTTGGGGCACGCGACAACTACCGCACCGAGCTCATCGACTTCGACGCCGGTCACATCCCCTGCCGTACAACGCCATCCTTGGGTACCCAGCGTTGGCCAAGTTCATGGCCGTGACTCACCACGGCTACAACGTCCTCAAGATGCCAGGAAGCGGCGGAGTCATCACGGTGCCCTGTGAAGAGAAGGACGCGGTGTGTTCCCTGGAGCGAGCCTTTCAGGCCGCATCACTGGAAGACCCGGATCGCGGAAGCAGGAGGCTTCCCGAGGCCGCCCCCAAGAAGAAGAAGACGTCATCCGGCCTGGCCCCTCAGGAGGCAGGCCCCTCTGGGCCCGTGCCTGCCCAGGGGGAACCTCCTTCCATCGCATAGGAAAGCGCACCCGGCGCCCTCCTCAAGCAGGGCTCGGGGGCTCTCCCCTAGAGGGCCACCGACCTAGCTAGGGTCACGAGGGAGGCGCTTGGGAACCACATGGAGGCGTGTTTCGAAGCACGTTTCCCTCAAGAAGGAGCAAGGCAAGGAGATCCAGACCCACAGGAGTTCGTCAGCAAGGCCATTCAGGAGCTACAGGAGTCAAGAGTCATGAGAGGCGCTCGCCGCCTACCAGCAGTGGCTCCCCATCCAGGCGAGGATGGCGGGCTGCGTGTCTGCATCGACGTACCAGGGCTCAACCGAGTGGCCTCACTGGAGCGCCTCTGGCCCTCGTGAGTGGGGCGCTGCGAAGGTCCACCCCACAGCTACGTTCGCATGCCTTACGGCTTGCTGAGCGCGGCTGACACGCACCAGCGCCTCACGAGGGGCATCACGGAGGCACAAGAGGCCAGGCGCTCCGCAGCCCTGGCGGAGATGGAGATGGCCCGCGAGGAACCGCCAGCGCCTCCGGAGCCTCCCGAGGCCCCTGGGCCTGGGGGCTCATGAGGATCGGCTTCCGCAGCCCACCGAGTCTGCTACACCAACACCCCTTCGTCTTCAACATCATTAGGTGACATCTTTCAAGTTTCACTTCCAGTTGGGAGCGCCCCCAGGGCTGCATTATTCCCAGGCCGCGTGGGTCCATCCCTGCGGCGTGTATCCCTTTTATTTCGCGTCGATTAGCTTACCTTGTTGGGGGCGCCCCTCGGGCTGCATGATCCCCAAGCCGCTCGGGCCTGACCCAGTGATCTCCGCATTCCTAGCATCTATTTTAACGAATCCACTCCTTCGCGGCTAATGTGTTTTACCTAGTTGCCTGCTCAGCTGACGCCAACTAATGGAGCTGCTCCCAAACGGCATGACGCTTGCGCATGGGTCCGTCCCTGCAACACCGACAAACCTGGATGGCTGAGCTCTGGCCGCGGCAGCCCCGCATAGCGTCACCTCGTCAAGCCTTCAGTGCCTCACTATCCCTCAGAAGCAACCAATGGCTGACCATCAATTGTATGGCAACCCATTGCTTTTTCTATGATGGACCTGCAGGACCTCCTGAAGGAGCTGTGTCAGGCGAGGCTCTTGCTGTGCCTCCTTCGCTCTCGTTCGCGCGAACCGCTTGCACGTTAAAGGGGGGGGTGCCTGGGCATCACGACTCAGGGCTCCTACTGGCTCTCCAGCCCTCACCCTCTGGCCTTGACCACGACATCGTGACCTGGCATACCAGCGACGGCTGAGACCAGCTCGAGGGCCGGGCCCGAGGACGTAGAGAAGAAAGGGGAGCAAAGGCGAGAGGGGAGAGACACACAAGGACCTCGCCGAGCAACCCCGCGCCTGCCGATGCACGGACCCGGCCACACACCAGAGAGCGGCCCCTGATCCTCGAGATAAGTTATCGCCCGGAAGCGCCAGCTACCGTGGCACCATCCCCGCACCTAATGCTATCCCATGTTAGCGATGTCGCTCCCCTTTCTCACCGAATGACGGCTGCTTGGGCGCCAAAGGGGACCTCCTGAGCATCGCGACTCAGGGGCTCTTATCGGACTCCGGGTCGCTCACCTCCTGGCCTTGACCACGGCATCGCGACCTGGCATACCAGCGACGGCTGAAGCCGCCTTGGGACTGGGACCTGTCGGCGCAGAGCACCAAGCCCTCGTGAGGTTCGAAAGGGAGGACCGAGCTAAGACGGGATGAGCAACTCGCGCAATTCTACGACAAGGGTTATATTAACAAAACAGGATCACATGCACCTTACAAGCCCCCGCGGGGTGCGTCTTTGGTTCCTCGCAGGGAACAAATCCTAAAGAGATGCAAAACTACACGCATCCCTATAGAAGACGCCATCATCAACAGTGGGCTGTCAAGCACCGACGCCAACCCCATCCAGATCAGAGTCGGCGGCAGCCTGATGAGCCCACCCTGCTCTAGGAGTGGCGCCGGCTTGGGGGCTCGTAGCTATTGTCGCTCGTCTCCGGAGTCGCGAAGGGCTCGCCGGAGTCGCTGGAACTTCCGACATCTCCACCGCCTGAGGGGCTGCTAAGGGAGCGGTTGGCGAGCCCAGTCTTCGTCGCAGCAGGGCCCTGGCCGCCTTCACCGGGGCAGCATGCCAGCCGGCGTCCGTTCGCGTCGAAGACCTTGAGGAGCATCACCGAAGCACCGTCGTAGTCCAAGTGGATCGCGAAGACGCCCCTTGTCCTGCAAACCCGGGCGATCTCTCTCCAGCCCCGAGTCATGTAGACCTTGCCCGGGGCGACGACCGCGACCTCTACCTCGGTCGCGAGGGTGCTGCAACCGGCGTGCTGCAGCCAGAGCTCCAGGGGCTCCCCCTGCGGGATGACGGAGGCGAAGAAGGGAGGAAGGTGGATCCAAGACTGAATAGGAATGGCGACGTGGAGCACGAACTCTTGGGAGGAGCCCTCGGTGTGGACCCCAGGGGGGACGACCCACACCTTCGTGACCCGTCGGCGCCGATGGCGCCGCCGCCCGTGGCGGTCAGCACCAGCTCCTTCGGGGCCCTCGACGTGGGCGTACAATGGAAGCAGGAACCCCGGCGGCGCCCGCTCGCCCCAAGGCCTCGACACCACCTGGAGAGCCCCCTCGCCCGGGCCACGGGGGGTGAGCCATTTCTTCGGCGAAAGTGGGTCTGGTCCCTCTCGGGGGGCCGTTCCCTTCTCTGCCATCGAGAACCGGCGGATCGGAGCCATCGCGGCAAGACGGAGCAAGAATCGGGAAGATGGAGGAGCAAGGAGGGATGGGCTGGAAGGGCGCGCCGTTCTGTACTTATAGCCGGCGAAGGCCAACCGCCGACCTCCACGATCGCAGGTAATCATGACCCGTTTTGCATGCAGGGACTTGTCCAATCCGTGCAGTTGCCGAGGCGCCGTGGGGGAGTGGAGGCGCCCACGTCTAGTCAACCGCCACGCGGCGCCCAAGGCCGCAGGCTGTTAGGGCCCGCGGCGCTTTGCTCTTGCCCTTCCGCCTCCCTGCACGGCCAAGTCCGGGCGCGCCTTGGGCCCGGGGCCTACTGTCAGCGTTCTGGGAACGGGGGTCCCCAGACTTGCCTGCCTGCGGCCTGCGGCATGGCTCAAAGGGGGGCCCAGCACGGCCCATCTTCACCAACACAAACTCAAGACCCTCGCGAGGGGCCAAGCCTCGCAGGGCGGACGACGTGGAGCTTCCTCAGGCACGACCTCGTCAGGCTGGCTCACCAGGAGGCGGAGAGATCAAGGCGGGGTACCTCACGAGGTGCCTGTGACACAAGCCATGACGACTCAGGGCGCCAGGCGGGCGCCAGCCCGCGCAACGTCCTCCTTTCCTCTTTGGTGCAAAGGGGGTAAGCGCAGCCGCGGAGTACCGAGGCATCAGGCAAAGGTTGCCATTTCGGTGCAACGAGACCAAGACCAGGAGGACTACGAGACGGAGGTCACCATGGAGCCCAAGACGGCGTCATCACCAGAGCTTTGCGCAGGCGAAGACTACTTTTGTCAGGATAGCTGATACTTGCTGTCCCCCTTCAAATTAGCCCGCCATTGTTGGCTCCCTTCCCGATCGATATTTGGGAAGAGGACCAAGGCCTCTATAAATAGGACCAGCCACCCACATAGCAAGGGGGAAGGTCGGGTCAGTTCGGTCTCTTCCGAGGGCTCGACAAGTAGAGAGGTTGTAAGCAGAGAGAGAGAGAGAGAGAGAGAGAGAGAGAGAGAGAGAGAGAGAGAGAGAGAGAAAGGTGGCTGAACTCCTCCCAGCAGTTCATCGCCTCAGCCAAGAACAGATCCTCGCGAGGCTGTTCTTCCTTGTATTGTTCATCATCATCAGCCAAAGAGGCAATCCACACACCACACACTGGAGTAGGGTATTACACCACAACGGTGGCCCGAACCAGTATAAACCCCGTGTCTCTTGTGTTGTTCTTCCCGTAGTTCTGATCCTAGCATGGCGGAGGGGTGCAGGTAGGTAGGAGGTGAAATCTCCGCGCGCACCCCAGTGTTCGAACCTCAAGGGTCTGCCGGAACCTGAAATCCGACAATCTTCTTCCAAATTAATTTTATGTTGACATTGTCGGCGTTCTGGGGACGGGGGTCCCCAGACTTGCCTGCCTGCGGCCCATGGCGTGGCTATGCAGCGGGCCGTACGACCCATCTTCATCAACAAGGCATCCAAGACCTTCACGAGGGTCCAAGCCTCGCTAAGCGGACGACACAAGGCCTCCTCTGGAGTGGCCTAGCCAGGCAAGCTCACGAGGAGCAGAGATATCAAGGCGGGGCAAACCTCACGAGGGACTCGTGATGTGAGCCATGACGAACGGCGCCAGGCGGGTGCCAGGCGGGCGCCGGTGCGTGCAGAGTCCTTGTTTCCTCTTTGGTGCTAAGGACGCAAGCGCAGACGAAGAGTACCGAGGCATCAGGCAAAGGTTGCCATATTGGTGCAACAAGACCAGGACCAGGAGGACGGCAAGGCAGATGTCATCGTGGAGCCCAAGTCGGCGTCACCCCAGGGCTTTTCGCAGGCGAAGACTACTTTTGTCAGGATGGCTTGTACTAGCTGTCCCCCTTTAAATTTGCACGCCATTGTTGGCTCCCTTCCCGCTCAACATTTTGGAAGAGGACCAGGGCCTCTATAAATAGGACTAGCCACCACAGTAGAAAGGGAGATGGAGACGGGTCGACAGCTCGAACAGAGCAAGTAGCCAACACTCGCATAAGAACACCTCAACCTCAGGAGGCTGTTCTTCCCTTGTACTGTTGATCATCAGCCCAAGAGGCAATCTGTCCACCACCACACTGGAGTAGGGTATTACACCACAACGGTGGCCCGGACCAGTATAAACCTCGTGTCTCTTTCTATGTTGTGAGTTCGTCGAGTTCGTCCGCAAGATCTTAGCGAGTTTGAGCGTAGATCGGTAGGAGAGAAAGACTTCGCGTGCACCCCAGTGTTCGAACTTTAAGGGTTTGCCGGAACCCCTCATCCGACATTTGGCGCGCCAGGTAGGGGTGCGCCGTGGATTCTCTTCCGCCGGTTCGTCGCTCCGTCGCTCCGTCGTTTCCATGGCGGACGCTTGCCGTGCTCGAGCAGAGCATCGGGCTGCCCTCTCCTCCCGCGTCGCTCAGACGGCTCCAGTAGGCGGGCCACCTCGTCGTTCTCCGTCTCCCATCGCCAACGCTGCCACCGGCCTGGTGGGGAACGAGCAGCAGGTGTCCTCGCTGCACCCCTCGGTGTGGCAGGACGGTCGCACCGCTACTCCGTCGCTCACCCCTGCTGGTTCTTCGTCCCGCGCACACCACGCTCCCATGGAGGCATGAGCTATGCTCATCGTGGCGAACGAGATCCTCCTTTACCGCCCTGTCGACGACGTCTATGAGGAGTGGCTCGACCACGTCGCCGAGCTCGTCCGCGCCGCAGTGGGCTCCTCAGCACCGTTCAACTCTCTGCCTCCCCCTCAACTAGCCGCGGGCGACGGGGCTCATGGCGTGCCTCCACCACCTCACCCCCAAGACGGTGCCTTGGCACCAAGGCGCGCACCTCCACGGCGTGATTCACCGTGCGTGGCACACGCGTGCGAAGAAAGAAGCTGCCAAGAAATCCCGCGGCCACAAGAAGCCGCGCTGGCGCTCCCCGCGCCGCCTCATGAAGACCGCGCACCTGTAGGATCGAAAGTATGTCTAGAGGGGGGGGGGGTGATTAGACTACTTGACCAATTAAAAACTTAGCCTTTTCCCAATTTTAGTTCTTGGCAGATTTTAGCTATCTTAGAGCAAGTCAAGCAATCATCACACAATTCAAGCAAGCATGCAAAGAGTTTATTGGCAGCGGAAAGTAAAGCATGCAACTTGCAAGAATGTAAGGGGAAGGGTTTGGAGGAATAAAACGCAATTGGAGACACGGATGTTTTCCCGTGGTTCGGATAGGTGGTGCTATCCTACATCCACGTTGATGGAGACTTCAACCCACGGAGGGTAACGGTTGCGCGAGTCCACGGAGGGCTCCACCCACGAAGGGTCCACGAAGAAGCAACCTTGTCTATTCCACCATGGCCATCGCCCACGAAGGACTTGCCTCACTAGCGGTAGATCTTCATGAAGTAGGCGATCTCCTTGCCCTTACAAACTCCTTGGTTCAACTCCACAATCTTGTCGGAGGCTCCCAAGTGACACCTAGCCAATCTAGGAGACACCACTCTCCAAGAAGTAACAAATGGTGTGTTGATGATGAAGTCCTTGCTCTTGTGCTTCAAATGATAGTCTCCCCAACACTCAACTCTCTCTCATAGGATTTGGATCTGGTGGAAAGAAGATTTGAGTGGAAAGCAACTTGGGGAAGGCTAGAGATCAAGATTCATATGGTAGGAATGGAATATCTTGGTGTCAACACATGAGTAGGTGGTTCTTTCTCAGAACATATGAGTAGGAATGGTGTATGTGTTCTGATGGCTCTCTCTTCGAATGAAAAGGAGGTGGAGGGGTATTTATAGCCTCCACACAAAATCCAACCGTTACACACAATCTACCAACCTCGGTGGGACCGAATCAGAAAACTCGGTCTGACCGGAATAGTAAACCTAGTGACCGTTAGGAATTTCGGTGGTACTGAGATGCAACTCGGTAGGACCGATTCGGTTAGGGTTTGGGCATAATGTAATCTCGGTGATACCGATCGCACAAACTCGGTGAGACCGAGTTCGGCAATTAGCTAACCAGAGAGTTGGTCAGACAAACTCGGTGGGACCGACTTGCTCTTTCGGTGAGACTGAAAAGTTACAAGAAGGAAACATAGAGTTTACCTTGCATTCTCGGTGGGACCGATTCGCTCTTTCGGTGAGACCGAAAAGTTACGAAAGGGAAACAGAGAGTTTGCAAGCCCATCTCGGTGTGACCGAGATCCTTATCGATAGGACCGAATTGCTAGGGTTTGGCAGTGGCAAATGACAAGTGAAACTCGGTGGCGCCGGATTGACAGAATCGGTATGACCGAGTTTGGCTTAGGGTTTAGGTCATTTGTGGATATGGAAAGGTGGTTGAGGATTTTGGAGCATATCACTAAGCACATAAAGCAAGAGGCTCATTAAGCAACACCTCATCCCTCCTTGATAGTATTGGCTTTTCCTAAAGACTCAATGTGATCTTGGATCACTAAAATATAAAATGAAGAGTCTTGAACTTTTGAGCTTGAGCCAATTCTTTGTCCATAGCATTTTGAGGGTTCCACTTCCACATCCATGCCATGCCAATCATTGAACTTTCCTGAAATAATCATCTTGGAATAGCATTAGCTCAATGAGCTATATGTTGTTATGAATTACCAAAACCACCTAGGGATAGTTGCACTTTCAATCTCCCCCTTTTTGGTAATTGATAACAACATATAGATCAAAGCTTCGACAAATGATAATAAGCATGAAATATATCGTCGCTTTGAGAAGTATGTGACAAATAAGAGCTCCCCCTAAATTTGTGCATATTTAAAATTTGCTTTGGACTGAAAATGCACAAGGAGTTAGAATCATGGGTTACTCTTCCATGTCACATACATCTTGGTGGAGCGCTAAAAAATGATAAGATTGAAATACATGCACTCATCACCAAGAATAGTGAATGATCACAAACGATAGATAGAATGATAATATTTAGCAAGCATTAAGCAACCATTAAGTGTAGCTTATGATCAAACACATGATCATCGATGTCTCACAAACATAAGGACGTAGTATCGCACACGCAAGCAAACAAAGTTCGAAAAACCACCAAATAAAAAACAAGAGAGAATAAAAGCAACACTCTCTCTCGAAGCCTATGATCTATACATTTTCTCCCCCTTTGGCAACAAGTTACCAAAAAGTTCCTAGAAAATGCATAGTGCTAAGTCGACGCTCAGGCTTGATCTTCAGGTGGTGGTGGAGTCCGGAGCACGCCAAGGACGAAGCCTTCAGTAGATGTGGTAGGAGTTGAGGCTGTGGTGGATGCTGGAGCTGGTGGAACGGAGGCTGTAGCTGGTGCAGACGTTGTAGCTCTAGTGTCAGCAACTGGCAGTGCAGACGACCTCGGACCTCGTGGCACCCTCGCAAAAGCATTAGTCATGGTCCTGCCTCTCCTCTCATTCATGTCCTCCTGAAGCTGCTCCACGGCGGTCTGTATCTCTGTCACCTTGATGTCCATGTCATAGAACCTATGTTCCATGATCCTCTCTAGGCTCGCCTGGTTCTGAGTCAGGGTGGCAAGTCCTTTCTCAATACGCAGGGTGGACGCTATCAGGTAACCGAGCTGCTCTTGTTTGGTCTTCAAGAAGTAATCAGATGCCTCCGCTTGAGTAGGCATCCTGGCAGCTTTCTCCTTCTTCGCCTTCTCCTTCTGAGCTTGTGCATGGGCAGATGAGGGTTCATTCTCAGTCATAACCACTTGGTTATCCTCAAAATCTGGACGGATGGGCAGGTGTTCCTTATCCAATAAATACATGCCCGTGCCCATCTTGGAGTTGATGAGCTCCTGAATCTGTGGGGCGTACCCACAACTCCTCTTCTGGTCTGCAGCTGTCCTCTTGATTGTTTCCACAATGAGACTCATGACCTTGAATTTCTGAGGCACGTCAAAGACATGAAGCAAGTTGATCGTGTGACCTCTGATCATCTTGTGATCTCCAGATTTGGGCAGAAGGGTGTGCCTAAGGATCCAGTTGATCGTAGGCAATCCTGAGAGCAGATAGTGCACTGAGCCAAACTTGAACGTGTCAAGCGCTTCATTCGGGATCTCCTTGTACATGTTGGACATGGAGTTGTGATCCATCTTTTTCTTGGCATAAATGTCCAAGTCATCAGCTTGCTCCTCTGGGGCATTGATCAACTTCGCCCATTCTTCAACAGTGGATTGGTACCTTGTACCCTCTGACATCCATGTGATCCTGCCATCCGGATAAAAGTGTGCTGTGGAGTAGAATTGCATGATCAGCTCCTCGTTCCACTTTGTGAGCTTCTGCCCAACAAAGTCTGCAACTCCACACGCACTAAAGCTGTCAAATACACCGGGGTAGTACTCTTCATTGTCCTTGATGTAGGTCCAGTCGACCCATCTCATGTCACAAACGATTGGCTTCTTGTCAAGCAAAACAGTCTCATAGAAATCTTGCTGCTCCTTGGTATGAAATCTGTAATCCACGACAGTCCTTCTCCTAGAAGCATACGGATCTGCTTCTCTCCATTTCCTCAGCCCTGAATCTCTCCTGAGCTTCATATCCTCAGCCACAGGATGAGCATCGTTGTGGTCTGGGATCTTGGGCTTGAGCTTCCTAAGGACACTCTCTTCCTCTTCTTCGGTAGCTTCAGGCACTGGGGCCTTGTTCTTTTCCGCAGCTGGGATGCTTCGTGTGTTTCTGTTTGGTGCACTCTTAGGCTTAGATGCAGCCTTAGGTGCTTCCTTGGGCTTGGATGCAGCTGTTCCTGACCTTATAGCATCTCCCATGAGTTTGGCTGCCTTGGGTGCTGGTGCAGCAACCTCTTCTTCTTCTTCCTCCTCATCTACCATGATGGAGGCCTTCCCAAGCACTCTGGCTACAGTCTTCTTCACCCTCTCTTTCCTCTTATTTCCCTCAGCAGCAATGGGCTCAATGGGAGCAGGCTTCACAGTTGAAGCCCTAGCCTTCGACATGGGCTGCCTGCCTGCTGGCCTTTTGATTTTCAGGCCTGGCTTTGTGCCTGCTGCTGGCTCAGCTCTCCTTGATGTGGCCTCTTCCTCTGCCACATAGTCTTCATCCTCAGAATCAGACGTTCTCTTCTTCCTTTGACGTGTGGCAGCCTTAGGCAGATTGCTGGGGGTGCTCCTGCTGCCATCATTAGAAGAACTTGAGGGGCTAGTGCCCTCACTCATCACAACTTGCTGCTCAGACACATTCTGGCTGTCACTTTGATCAGACATGTTGCAAACTGACTGCTGACCCTGTGAATAGATTATGGATAAGATAGAGTGGATGAGCATCACAAAAAGCAGAGATTTTTGCAAAAGATTAATTCAAAAACTTAGTTTTAGTTTTCCACAGAAAGCATCTCGGATCTACCAATTTTCAAACTCGGTGACACCGAAGTAGTTTTGGCACCAGAACTGGTGAACTCGGTCAGACCGAGTCACAGTTCGGTGGCACCGAGACTGCTAGGGTTTCATAGAATTCCAAAATCGGTCGCACCGGTAAGTTATTCTCGGCCAGACCGAGTTTCACTTGTGCAATGGCAAAAGCCAGATCGGTGGGACCGAGTTTTTCAACTCGGTGGGTCCGAGATGGTTTCGGCGGAAACCTAACCCTAAAATTTTCGAATTAAACCTAATCTACGAGTTCATTGACTGGATAGGAGTGTTTCAATCATGGCAAGAATCATGATGATCACAATGTGCTAGGAATTGGAGTGGAGAATAGCACAAAGATCGAGTCCATACCCTAGTTCGGCGGAGACTCGCTACGGCGGCAACGGCGGGGCAGAATTCCGTTGACGGCGGCGGAGACCAACGACTGGAGGCTGCTGGCGGCGAGAAGACGATCCGGAGACCACGAAGGCAGAGCAGGCTATCGCGCGGGCGAAGAGGTTTCGGAGAAATTTCCAAAATTTTGCCCGTCACTATATATAGCCCGACCCTGTCGGTGTGACCGAGTGGAACAACTCGGTGGCACCGAGATGCAAAACTGTGTGCAGTTATTGCAACTCGGTGTGACCGAAAGGTTCAAATCGGTTGCACCGAGATCGAAAACCTAGATCAACTTAATGAACTCGGTAGGACCGAAAATGGAGTATCGGTCAGACCGAGATTCATAAAGAGGTTTTGGAAGTTTAAGTCTATGACGAATCGGGGACTCCGAGCGCTCCTCACACAGAGTGGTTCGAATCTGACTTGATCAAGTTTTGTGATGCAACATGAATAGAGTTTGAGACGAGAAAAGCATAGATAGCTAGAGGAGGTTATTAGGCATTCTTGTCCATCCACTTGGCAAAAGAAGAAAGCCAAACAATCAAAACAACAAGTCGATGTCCTCGAATGAGTAAAATATGCAACCAACATGCTCACACAATAAGATGGCAAATGAAATATGTGCCAAAGCATGCACAACCAATTCTAGCATCTATCAAGCAATTTGTGATGACTAGGTCATCTATATATGATTATATTGACTTAGGAGTCAAGTGAGAACACTTGATCATAGGTCATACTCATCGTTTAAGCTCAAGTGGGGTTACCACTTTTACATAAAGCATTGTTGTATTCACATCTTTAGAGTTGCTTTAGCTCAAGTCTTAGAGTAAAGCTCCCCCTAGATGTGATATCCCCCCTAAGAGGGATGAACTAACCTTGAGTTTTTTCGATGATGACTTCATGTAGATGTTGAAGATGTGGATGCTCAATGTTGATGTAGATCACTTGGAGCTATCCATTTGAGTGAATTGCACTTTCAATACCTACATGGGTTAGTCCCACAAGGAACAAACAAGGATATCCATAGACATAGAGTGATGCACACACAAGATGATGTCCATGAAAACTTTAGGTTACCTTGTCCCTTGTCTTACCAACAAGAGGGTTTGTGACTCCTTGAACTAGTGCATGATGTGGAAGTTGATTGCACTTGTTCTTGCCAAAATGATAAGAGTGAAGTATGTTGGCGGAGTCACCCTCAAGAACTCTCTAGTTCTTCTTCTTTTGGATCCACACCATCTTGATGGGAATCCTTGGAGTTGTAGTCGTACTTGATGTAGTGGAACTTGAAGTAGTCTTGGGAATCCACTTGACTAAGGTCTTAGGAGCTTCTTCAAATGCATCAATCTCCTCTTGAAGCTTGTCCTTGCCTTTTTGCTTGTAGTCTTGTGGTGGAAGATCATCTTGAGCTTGTGTTCCCTTGAAGGAAGTGTCATACTTCTCTTGTTGAGGAACAAACTTTGTCTTGGGGTATTGATCTTCTTCCCATTCAACTCCATTGGCATTGAACTTTCGTTCAAAACCAACACCTTGATTCTTCCGGTGCATTCCTTGCTTGCGCACAATTTCCTCGAATTGCTTACGTCCGGCAAGGCTCTTGTAAACACCTTTCTCTATAATTCCCTTCAATAAGCTATTTTCTTGCTCAAGTGTAACTTGGCTAAGAGAATCATTAATGGAATCAAGAGAACTACTAGAAGCAACAATATTGGATTTAGCATGATTATTGTTACTACCAGAGGAAGAATCTTTCTTATTCTTGTTACTAGTCTTGACTTGAGGCATGTAGGTGGATAAAAGTAAACGCTTGGCAATGTGAGAAGAACTTTTCTTGCGGAGATCATCATTGATTGCTTTTAAGAACTCATGCTCTTGCTCAAGATTAAGCTTTTCAAAGCGTAGTTTCTCATGAGCTCTTAAAAGTTCTCGATGATCTTCGAAGATAGTTTCATGGGCTAACTTAAGAGTGTTTAGTTCTTTAGTTAGAGCCTCAATCTTCTCCTTATCATTGTCATTCGTTTTAGCATGATTAATTGATATTTCACCATAATATTCTTCACTAGAGTTGTCAACAAGCAAATCATCATCACCTAACAAGTCATCTTCATCACTATTAAAGTCAACATACTCGGGGTGCATTACCTTAGGACCTTTGGCCATGAAGCATCTTCCAATTCCTTCATTTGGTGAGTCAAATATGTCGTAGGAGTTGGTTGACACAAGTGCTAGACCGGCAACACCTTCATCTTGAGTATCTTCGGAATCAGAGTGATAACTTCTCTCGGAGTGGCTGTCGGAGTCAGAGCCGGATACACATTCACCAACATGAGCTTGATGTCTTCATTTTGTATAGCTCCTTGATGATTTTTCCTTCCTTTCCGAATCCTTGCTTCTCCGTGAGTATCTTCGTTCATAACGATCATCTCTACTCCTTCTCTCTCTTGGTGGAGATTCTTTGCTTCTTCTTTTTGGAGAATCTTCTCTTCTCTTGTAGGGAGCCGTACACTCATTGGAATAGTGTCCGGGTCTTCCACAATTATAGTAGTTTCGCTCTCGACTAGAAGATCTTTTGTCATTGTAGGACCTTGACTTGAAGCTTCTATCTTTGTTTCCACTCTTGTAGAACTTGTTGAAGTTCTTCACCATTAAGCTCAATTCTTCATTGAAGTTTTGTTTCTCACTTGATGATGTGGGGAGTTCACATGACGCTTTGTAGGCACCACTTGATTTATTGTGAAGTTCCTCTTTATCCTTGAGTGACATCTCATGAGCAACAATCCTTCCAATTACTTCCGTTGGCTTGAGATCTTTGTAGTTGGGCATCATTTGGATTAATGTGCACACGGTATCATATTTCCCATCCAAGGCTCTTAGGATCTTCTTGATGATGAATCTATCGGTCATCTCTTCACTTCCTAAGCCGGCAATCTCATTTGTGATGAGAGCAAGCCTAGAGTACATATCAGCGACACCTTCAACATCCTTCCTTCATCTTGAACTTGTCAAGTTGACTTTGGAGCACATCCAACTTGGATTCCTTGACGGAGTCGGTACCTTCGTGCATATCAATCAAAGTATCCCAAATTTCCTTTGCATTCTCAAGGCGGCTGATTTTGTTGAATTCTTCGGGGCACAATCCGTTGAAGAGAATATCACAAGCTTGAGCATTGTATTGCAACATCTTCAAATCATCCGCGGTAGCTTCACGGTTTGGTTCCCTTCCATCGAAGAACTCACCTTGCAAGCCAACACAAACAATAGCCCATACGGCGGGTTATGTCCAAGAATATGCATTTTCATTTTATGCTTCCAACTAGCAAAATTAGTACCATCAAAGTAAGGACCTCTACGGTGATAGTTTCCCTCGCTAGACGCCATACTCTCCTAGGTTGTGAAACCAAGGCTATGACCACCAAAAGCTATGGAGATCAAGGCAAATGGAGACCAAAGCTCTGATACCACTTGTAGGATCGAAAGTATGTCTAGAGGGGGGGGGGGCGATTAGACTACTTGACCAATTAAAAACTTAGCCTTTTCCCAATTTTAGTTCTTGGCAGATTTTAGCTATCTTAGAGCAAGTCAAGCAATCATCACACAATTCAAGCAAGCATGCAAAGAGTTTATTGGTAGCGGAAAGTAAAGCATGCAACTTGCAAGAATGTAAAGGGAAGGGTTTGGAGGAATCAAACGCAATTGGAGACACGGATGTTTTCCCGTGGTTCAGATAGGTGGTGCTATCCTACATCCATGTTGATGGAGACTTCAACCCACGGAGGGTAACGGTTGCGCGAGTCCACGGAGGGCTCCACCCACGAAGGGTCCACGAAGAAGCAACCTTGTCTATTCCACCATGGCCATCGCCCACGAAGGACTTGCCTCACTAGAGGTAGATCTTCACGAAGTAGGCGATCTCCTTGCCCTTACAAACTCCTTGGTTCAACTCCACATCTTGTCGGAGGCTCCCAAGTGACACCTAGCCAATCTAGGAGACACCACTCTCCAAGAAGTAACAAATGGTGTGTTGATGATGAACTCCTTGCTCTTGTGCTTCAAATGATAGTCTCCCCAACACTCAACTCTCTCTCATTGGATTTGGATCTGGTGGAAAGAAGATTTGAGTGGAAAGCAACTTGGGGAAGGCTAGAGATCAAGATTCATATGGTAGGAATGGAATATCTTGGTCTCAACACATGAGTAGGTGGTTCTTTCTCAGAACATATGAGTAGGAATGGTGTATGTGTTCTGATGGCTCTCTCTTCGAATGAAGAGGAGGTGGAGGGGTATTTATAGCCTCCACACAAAATCCAACCGTTACACACAATCTACCAATCTCGGTGGGACCGAATCAGAAAACTCGGTCTGACCGGAATAGTAAACCTAGTGACCGTTAGGAATTTTGGTGGGACTGAGATGCAACTCGGTAGGACCGATTCGGTTAGGGTTTGGGCATAACGTAATCTCGATGAGACCGATCGCACAAACTCGGTGAGACCGAGTTCGGCAATTAGCTAACCAGAGAGTTGGTCAGGCAAACTCGGTGGGACCGAATTGCTCTTTCGGTGAGACCGAAAAGTTACAAGCAGGAAACATAGAGTTTACCTTGCATTCTCAGTGGGACCGATTCGCTCTTTCGGTGAGACCAAAAAGTTACGAAAGGGAAACAGAGAGTTTGCAAGCCCATCTCGGTGAGACCGAGATCCTTATCGGTAGGACCGAATTGCTAGGGTTTGGCAGTGGCAAATTGAAGGAAATATGCCCTAGAGGCAATAATAAAGTTATTATTTATTTCCTTATATCATGATAAATGTTTATTATTCATGCTAGAATTGTATTAACCGGAAACATAATACATGTGTGAATACATAGACCAACAGAGTGTCACTAGTATGCCTCTACTTGACTAGCTCGTTAATCAAAGATGGTTATGTTTCCTGACCATGAACAAAGAGTTGTTATTTGATTAACGAGGTCACATCATTAGTTGAATGATCTGATTGACATGACCCATTCCATTAGCTTAGCACCCGATCGTTTAGTATGTTGCTATTGCTTTCTTCATGACTTATACATGTTCCTATAACTATGAGATTATGCAACTCCCGTTTACCGGAGGAACACTTTGGGTACTACCAAACGTCACAACGTAACTGGGTGATTATAAAGGAGTACTACAGGTGTCTCCAATGGTAGATGTTGGGTTGGCGTATTTCGAGATTAGGGTTTGTCACTCCGATTGTCGGAGAGGTATCTCTGGGCCCTCTCGGTAATATACATCACATAAGCCTTGCAAGCATAATAACTAAGATGTTAGTTATGAGATGATGTATTACGGAACGAGTAAAGAGACTTGCCGGTAACGAGATTGAACTAGGTATTGGATACCGACGATCGAATCTCGGGCAAGTAACATACCGATGACAAAGGGAACAACGTATGTTGTTATGCGGTCTGACCGATAAAGATCTTCGTAGAATATGTAGGAGCCAATATGGGCATCCAGGTCCCGCTATTGGTTATTGACCGAAAACGTGTCTCGGTCATGTCTACATTGTTCTCGAACCGTAGGGTCCGCACGCTTAACGTTACGATGACAGTTATTATGAGTTTATGCATTTTGATGTACCGAAGGTTGTTCGGAGTCCCGGATGAGATCACGGACATGACGAGGAGTCTCGAAATGGTCGAGACGTAAAGATTGATATATTGGAAGCCTATGTTTGGACATCGGAAGTGTTCCGGGTGAAATCGGGATTTTACCGGATTACCGGGAGGGTTACCGGAACCCCCCGGGAGCCAAATGGGCCAACATGGGCCTTAGTGGAAAGGTGAGAGGGAAGCCCACATAGGGCTGCGCCTCCCCCCCTCTCCCTAGTCCTATTAGGACTAGGAGAGGGGCCGGCCACCTCTTCTCTCTCCCCTTTGAAGGTTTCCTAGTTGGACTAGGATTGGAGGGGGGAGTCCTACTCCCGGTAGGAGTAGGACTCCTCCTGCGCCTACACCTCTTTGGCCGGCCAGCCCTCCTCCCTCCAACCTTTATATACGGGGGCAGGGGGCACCCCAAGACACACAAGTTGATCCTTGAGATCGTTCCTTAGCCGTGTGCGGTGCCCCCTGCCACCAAATTCCACCTCGATCATACCGTTACAGTGCTTAGGCGAAGCCCTGCGTCGGTAGTACATCAAGATCGTCACCACGCCGTCGTGCTGA
Organism: Triticum monococcum; assembly: GCA_034509565.1. Lineage (NCBI taxonomy): Eukaryota > Viridiplantae > Streptophyta > Magnoliopsida > Poales > Poaceae > Triticum > Triticum monococcum. Next base: position 352,842,868 of record CM067845.1, on the reverse strand, counting down.
CGGAACTCTTCCTCGACGCTTTGCTGGATCGGAGCCCGAGGAACGTCATCGAGCTGAACGTGTGCTAAGAACTCGGAGGTGCCGGAGTAACGGTGCTTGGATCGGTCGGATCGGGAAGAAGACGTACGACTACTTCCTCTATGTTGTGTGATCGCTTCCGCAGTCGGTCTGCGTTGGTACGTAGACAACACTCTCCCCTCTCGTTGCTGTGCATCACCATGATCTTGCGTGTGCGTAGGAAAATTTTCGAAATTACTGCGTTCCCCAACACAAATGACAAGTGAAACTCGGTGGCGCCGGATTGACAGAATCGGTATGACCGAGTTTGGCTTAGGGTTTAGGTCATTTGTGGATATGGAAAGGTGGTTGAGGATTTTGGAGCATATCACTAAGCACATAAAGCAAGAGGCTCATTAAGCAACACCTCATCCCTCCTTGATAGTATTGGCTTTTCCTAAAGACTCAATGTGATCTTGGATCACTAAAATATAAAATGAAGAGTCTTGAACTTTTGAGCTTGAGCCAATTCTTTGTCCTTAGCATTTTGAGGGTTCCACTTTCACATCCATGCCATGCCAATCATTGAGCTTTCCTGAAATAATCATCTTGGAATAGCATTAGCTCAATGAGCTATATGTTGTTATGAATTACCAAAACCACCTAAGGATAGTTGCACTTTCAGCACCGCCTGCGGCGGCGCAACGTGAACCCCGTCAAGACCAAGCTCCACTCCCGAAGCGGGCCCCGGCAACCACAGCCGGCTGCCGCGCCTTCACCCCCGAGCTGCGCAGCGTCGCCTAGCCAGGCAAGTTCAAGCCGGACCTACCTCCTCGCTACGACGGCACCGTAGACCCCACAGAGTTCCTGCAGCTCTACGAGCTAAGCATCAAAGCAGCCAACGGCGATGAAAAAGTCATGGCAAACTGGTTTCCCATGGCTCTCAAGGACGGGGCCCACTCTTGGCTCCTGAACCTGCAGCACGGCTCGATCTCCTCCAGGGACGAGATGCGCGACCGCTTCGTCGCCAACTTCCAGGGCACTCGCGATCATCCTCTGGCCGCGGGTGACTTGTGCCGCATCAAGCAACAGCCAGGGGAGACTCTCCAGAAGTACATACAGCGCTTCAACAACACCCGCCTCAAGATCCCCAAGGTCACGGACGAGGCCATCATATCCACGTTCTCCGATGGCGTCCGTGACGTCGAGATGAAGGAAGAGCTGGCTATCCACGAGGAGCTATGCACTTCTCAGGAGCTGTTCAACATGGCGACCAAGTGTGCAAGAGCTGAGGAGGGGCGCCTCTCTCTCCTCGAGCTACCAGTTGCTAGAGCAGAAGAAAAGAAGGCCAAGGCCAAGGACGTGAAGCGCAAGGAGGTAGTGCTGCTTGCAGCGGAGCCCGACACAAAGCGAGGCAGAGATCAGCCTGAGCCGTCCAAGAACAACCGACCGTTCTGCGCCTTCCACAACCTAAACACCCACAACACCAGCGACTGCTAGGAGCTCAGAGCCATACGAGAGGGACGCTACGGTCGACGCCCCGAGCGCAACGACCGAGGCTACAGCCGTGGAGGCGGACGCTGGGACGACCATGGTCCGTGCCAGGAGTGGCGCGACCGTCCTCGCGAGGACCGCTGGCAGGACTAACCTCGCGAGGGCGCCTGGAGGGACCCGCCTCGTGAGGATCGCCCCAGGGTAACACCGGGCTTCCCCCACTTCCGCCACCAAGAAGGAACGACGACCACCACCAGGACGAGGGGGCTGGGGGCTTCCAAGAGCCGCGTGCGATCACTTGCATCTTGGGCAGTGCACAAGCCCCAGCCTCTCAGTGCATCTTCAAACAGTTCGCTCGCGAGGTGAACGTTGCGCTCCCCAAGCTAGAGGCCACACGCCCACTCAGGTGGTCCCAATGTGCCATCACCTTCAACTCGGCAGACCAGCTCAAGTGCGCGGCCACCGCAGGCGCGCTCCCTAAGCTATGCTCCCCAGTCATCAGCAATGTGCAAGTCATGAAGACCACCCAAGAACTACAAGAAGCAAGAGCCATGCGCGGCCACAGCCGCTCACAAGGCGCAACTCCCCATCCAGGCAAGGATGCCGGGCTGCGCCTATGCATCGACGTCCTAGGGCTCAACAGGGCCGCATCTCAGGAGCGCTTCTGGCCATCACGCACGGGCGGCCATGAGGGCCCACCACACAACTACGTTCGCATGCCCTTCGGCTTGCCGAGCATGGCGTCAGCCCATCAGCGCAACTTGCAGCAGGTCCTGGCGTCTCAGGAGGCCAGGATCCGCGCCGTTCATGAGGAGATGGAGACGCTCTTCAGGGAACCTCCTGAGCCCCTAGAGCCTCCAGAGGCTCAGGGTCCCGGTGGCTCATGAGGAGTCATCCCTTCAACGCGTGGCTTCAGCTACATCAACTCTACTTCGTCTACAGAACCAGGTGACATCTTCCAAGTTCGTTTAAGCTGGGAGCGCCCCTCGGGCTGCATCATTCCTAGGTCACGTGGGTCCGTCCCTGTGGCATGTATCCCCTCTGCTTAAGTTTTTAGCTTACCTTGCTGGGGGCGCCCCTCGGGCTGCATCATCCCCAAGCCGCTCGGGCCAGCCCAGTGGCATGTATCTTCCTGCATTTATCTAAGTCGATCTGCCCTTTATGCCTAACGTGCCAACGGCTACCGCCTGCTCAATCATCGCCTCCCCCGGGGCCTCCTCGCAGGCACGACGCTGGTGCACGGGTCCGCCCCTGCCACATCCGACAAATCCTAGTGGTCGAGCTCTGGCTCGCGGCACGTGCCACACACGTCACCTCACCAGGCCCTCGGTGCCTTCGCCTCACCCAGAGCAACCAGCGGTAGGCTAACAGCTGTAACGATCAACCATGTTCCTTCTTGTGCCAGTTCACAGGAGTCCCGAGGGAAGCATAGCAGATGGCATCGCGAGCCTCCTTTCCCTCGTGCGATCCGCTTGAGCATTAAAAGGGGGGCTCCTGAGCATCGTGACTCAGGAGCTCCTACTGTCTCTCCAGCCCTCACCCCTGGCCTTGTCCACGGCATCGCGACCTGGCATACCAGCGGCGGCTGAGCTCGCTCGAGGGCCGGGACCTAAGGACGTAGAGCACTAAGGAGAGCACGGGTAAGGGAAACTCGTACGGGCCATCCTGTCTATGCCACACGAGTTGGCGCACAACCCCAGCGCAACGTCATGGGTCACCGCGAAATCAACAAGATAAGTCCCGCACCCGGGTCAACCAAGTGTTTTGAGCTTCAAGGCTGCTCGCGCCCTGCCGCAACTCCCGTTGCGGCCACGTCAACTCCCTCTCTCTCTTTACCATGGCTGCTTGGGTGCTAAGGGGGACCTCCTGAGCATCACGCCTCAGGGGCTCTTACTGGACCTCGGGCCGCGCACCTCCTGGCCTTGACCATGGCACGCGACCTGGCATACCATCGACGACTGTAGCCGCCTTGGGACCGGGACCTATCAGCGTAGAGCAACAAGTTGTCGCGATGAAAGAAAGGGAGGGACCGAGCCTCAACGGGACATGCGTTCACCAAGTTTTTATAACAAGGAAGATGAACAAGAAAGACGTTATGGACCCTTACATGCCCCCACGGGGTGATTCGCGATCTTTCGTAGGGAACAAAAGCCATCAGTAAGAGGAATCCTATCTACACCCTCCCGAGTGGACGCCATCATCAATAGTGGTCCATGAGAGGCCGGCGCCAACCCCATCCAGATCAGCGGCGGCGGCTACCGGAGGCCGTGGCCCTGCTCCGAGCGCGGCGAGAGCTCGGAGGGACATAGCTGTCGTCGCTTGTCTCCGGAGTCTCGTAAAGCTCGGGAGAGCTGCCGGACTGCCACAAACTGCTACTGCTGGGGTGCTCGCGGGCGGGATGCGCGTCGACCTGGTGCTCCCCTCCAGGGCAGAACTCCAAGCGGCGGCCCTCCGCGTCGAAGACCTTGAAGAAGAGCGTGGAGGCGCCGTCGTACACGAAGTGGATCGCGAGGAAGAATCGCGGGAAGCAGATCCAGGAGCTCGGCGGCATCGGCGCCCACAACACCAACTCGCGCGAGGAGTCAGTGGCGTGCACCCCAGGGGCGACGGCACGAGGTGCGGTGGCACGGCGACCCCCGACGTGGCACGGGCGGTGCCGCTCGTCACTCCGTCCTCCCAAGCCCTCGGCTCGGGCGTACAAGGGCAGCAGGAACCCCGGTGGAGGCCGCTCGCACCAAGGCCTCGTCACCACTTGCAACACCGCCTCATCACGGCGGTAGATCGCTCGTTTCTTCGGCGGAAGTGGCTCTGGATTGTCTCGGGGAGCTTTCCCTTTCTCTTCGGCCGAGAACCTTCTAATGGGCGCCATTACTGTCAGTAGGAGAGCGAGGAAGACAAAGCGAGGGAGGAGAAGATGGGCAACGGGGGCTCCGCCCCCTCCCCATTTATAGCAAGAGGAGGCCAACCGGCATCTCCCATGATCGCAGGTAATGATGGTTTACCTTGCATGTCGCAGGGACTCGTCAAATCATGCAGTTGCCGAGGTAGCATGGGGAAGCAGAGACGCCCACGTCCAATCAACCGCCACGCGTTGACTGAGGCCGCAGGCTTTTGGGGCCCGCGGCGCTCCAAACTTGACTCTTGGCTTCGCTGCGAAGCCAAGCCCAAGCGCACCTTGGGCCCCGGGGCTACTATTGGTGTTCTGGGAACGGGGGTCCCCAGACTTGCCTGCCTGCGAACCATGGCATGGCTATGCAGCGGGCCATATGGCCCATCTTCATAAGGCATCCAAGACCTTCGCGAGGGTCCAAGCCTCGTGAAGCGCACGACACAAGGCCTCCTGTGGAGTGGCCTAGCTAGGCAAGCTCACAAGGAGCGGAGATATCAAGGCGGGGCAAACCTCATGAGGGACTCGTGATGTGAGCCATAACGAACGGCGCCAGGGGAGCCGGTGCGCGCAGAGTTCTTGTTTCCTCTTTGGTGCTAAGGAGGCAAGCGTAGATGAAGAGTACCGAGGCATCATGCAAAGGTTGCCATATTGGTGCAACAAGACCAAGACTAGGAGGACGGCAAGGCGGAGGTCATCGTGGAGCCCAAGTCGGCGTCACCCCAGGGATTTTTGCAGGCGAAGACTACTTTTGTCAGGATAGCTTGTACTAGCTGTCCCCCTTTAAATTTGCCCGCCATTGTTGGATCCCTTCCCGCTCAACATTTGGGAAGAGGACCAGGGCCTCTATAAATAGGACTAGCCACCACAGTAGAAAGGGAGACAGAGACGGGTCGACAGCTCGAACAGAGCAAGTAGCCAACACTCGCATAAGAACACCTCAACCTCAGGAGGCTGTTCTTCCCTTGTACTGTTGATCATCAGCCCAAGAGGCAATCCATCCACCACCACACTGGAGTAGGGTATTACACCACAACGGTGGCCCGAACTAGTATAAACCTCGTGTCTCTTTCTGTTTTGTGAGTTCGTCGAGTTCGTCCGCAAGATCTTAGTGAGTTTGAGTGTAGATCAGTAGGAGAGAAAGACTTCGCGTGCACCCCAGTGTTCGAAACTTAAGGGTTTGCCGGAACCCCACATCCGACAGACATAGAGTGGGACTAATGCCCTTAAGATCATCAAGAGTATACCCAATAGCAGCACTATGCTTCTTCAGAGTTTTCAATAATCTCTCTTCTTCATGTTCTGAAAGGTTAGCACTAATAATAACAGGATATATCTTTTTCTCATCAAGATAAGCATATTTAAGAGTATCAGGCAATGATTTAAGCTCAAACACGGGATCACCCTTGGGTGGAGGAGGATCCCCTAGGATTTTAACAGGCAAATTGTGTTTCAAAATAGGTTCCTCTTTAAAGAATACTTTATCTATTTCTCTTGTTTCATTCATAAACATATCATTTTCATGGTCTAGCAAATATTGTTCTAAAGGATCACTAGGAGGTATGACAATAGAAGCAAGACTAATAATTTCATCCTTACTAGGTAATTCTTCTTCACGGTGTTGTCTACTAAATTTAGAGAAATTAAATTCATGAGTCATACCGTCTAAACCGATAGTAACAACATCCCTTTTGCAATCTATGGTAGCATTAACAGTATTTAAGAAGGGTCTACCAAATATAATGGGACAAAAGCTATCTTGTGGGGAACCAAGAACAAGAAAATCAGCAGGATATTTAGTTTTCCCACACAAGACTTCAACATCTCTAACAATTCCCATTGGTGAAATAGTATCTCTATTGACAAGTTTAATTGTGACATCAATATCTTCTATCTCAGTAGGTGCAATATCATGCATAATTTCTTTGTATAAGGAATAAGGTATTGCGCTAGCACTAGCACCCATATCACATAAGCCATGATAACAATGATATCCTATTTTTAACAGAAATAACAGGCATGCCTACCACAGGTCTGTTTTTATCTTTAGCACAAGGTTTAGCAATTCTAGCAGTCTCATCAAGGAAATGAATAACATGCCCTTCAATATTATCAGACAAGAGATCTTTAACAATAGCAATATCAGGTTCGACTTTAATTTGCTCATGAGGTGTATAAGTTTTAATATTGCTTTTACGAACCACAGTTGAAGCTTTAGCATGATCCTTTATCCTAACAGGAAAAGGTGGTTTCTCAACATAAGAAGTAGGAACAATAGGATCATTATGAGTGACAATATTTTCTTCAACTTTAATAGGTGCAGCTACTTTTACATCTATGGGAGGATGATATTTAAACCACTTCTCCTTGGGGAGATCAACATGAGTAGCAAAAGATTCACAGAAAGAAGCTACTATCTCAGAGTCAAGTCCATATTTAGTGCTAAATTTACGGAAAACATCTGTATCCATAAAAGATTTAACACAATCAAGCTTAGGCGTCATACCTGACTCCTTACCTTTGTCGAGGTCCCAATCTTCAGAGTTGCGTTTAATTCTTTCTAATAAATTCCATTTGAATTCAATAGCCTTCATCATAAAAGAGCCGGCACAAGAAGTATCAAGCATGGTGCGATTGTTATCAGAAAGTCAAGCATAAAAATTTTGAATAATCATTTTTCTTGAGAGCTCATGATTGGGGAATGAATATAACATTGATTTAAGCCTCCCCCAAGCTTGAGCGATGCTTTCTCCTTCGCAAGGCCAAAAATTATATATATAATTGCGATCACGATGAATGAGATGCATAGGATAAAACTTCTGATGAAATTCCAATTTCAATCGTTTGTAATCCCAAGACCCCATATCATCACATAGCCTATACCATGTCGATGCATCTCCCTTCAAAGATAAAGGGAAGACCTTCTTCTTAACAACATCTCCAGGTACACCTGCAAGCTTAAATAATCCACAAATTCATCCACATATATCAGATGCTCATCAGGATGTTTTGTTCCATCTCCTAAAAAGGGATTAGCTAGCAGTTTTTCTATCATACCCAAAGGAATTTCATAGGGAACATTTTCATTTTCATTTTTAGTAGGTTGAGTAGGTTGAGGAGCAACTCTTTGCTCTACTGGTCGGGGTGAAGATACCCCAAACAAGCCCCTCAGAGGATTACTTTCCATAGTATCAAGTGCCAGTAAATTTCAGCACACTATATAAATTTTTCCTTACCAAATTCCACCTACCAAAGGCGCTTCACTCCCCGGCAACGGCGCCAGAAAAGAGTCTTGATGACCCACAAGTATAGGGGATCTATCATAGTCCTTTCGATAAGTAAGAGTGTCGAACCCAACAAGGAGCAGAAGGAAATGATAAGCGGTTTCCAGCAAGGTATTCTCTGCAAGTACTGAAACAAGTGGTAACAGATAGTTTTGTGATAGGATAATTTGTAACGAGCAGCAAGTAACAAAAGTAAATAAGGTGCAGCAAGGTGGCCCAATCCTTTTTGTAGCAAAGGACAAGCCTGGACAAACTCTTATATGATGTAAAGCGCTCCCGAGGACACATGGGAATATCGTCAAGCACTTTCATCACGTTCATATGATTTGCGTTCGGTACTTTGATAATTTGGTATGTGGGTGGACCGATGCTTGGGTGCTGTCCTTACTTGGACAAGCATCCCACTTATGATTAACCTCTATTGCAAGCATCCGCAACTACAACAAATGTATTAAGGTAAACCTAACCATAGCATGAAACATATGGAAACAAATCAGCCCCTTACGAAGCAACACATAAACTAGGGTTTAAGCTTCTGTTACTCTAGCAACCCATCATCTACTTATTACTTCCCAATGCCTTCCTCTAGGCCCAAACAATGGTGAAGTGTCATGTAGTCGACGTTCACATAACACCACTAGAGGAGAGACAACATACATCTCATCAAAATATCGAACGAATACCAAATTCACATGACTACTAATAGCAAGACTTCTCCCATGTACTCAGGAACAAACGTAACTACTCACAAAGCATAAAAATGTTCATAATCAGAGGGGTATTAATATGCATATAGGATCTGAACATATGATCTTCCACCAATTAAACCAACTAGCATCAACTACAAGGAGTAATTAACACTACTAGCAACCTACTAGCACCAATCCCGGACTTGGAGACAAGAATTGGATACAAGAGATGAACTAGGGTGTTGAGAGGAGATGGTGCTGATGAAGATGTTGATGGAGATTGCCCTCTCCCGATGAGAGGAGCATTGGTGATGACGATGGCGATGATTTCCCCCTCCGGGAGGGAAGTTTCCCCGGCAGAACAGCTCTGCCGGAGCCCTAGATTGGATCCGCCAAGGTTCCGCCTCATGGCGGCGGAGTTTCGTCCAAGAAGAAGGCTTATGATTTTTTCCCATCGAAAGACTTCATATAGCAGAAGATGGCCACCGGAGGGCCACCAGGGGGCCCACGAGGTAGGGGGGCGCGCCCAGAGGGGTAGGGCGCGCCCCCAGCCTCGTGGGCAGGGTGTGGCCCCCCTGGCGAACTTCTTCCGCTGAGTATTTTTTTATATATTCTGAAAACATCTTCTGTGAAGTTTCAGGACTTTTGGAGCTGTGCAGAATAGGTCTCTAATATTTGCTCCTTTTCTAGCCCAGAATCCCAGCTGCCGGCATTCCCCCTCTTTATGTAAACCTTGTATAATAAGAGAGAATAGGCATAAGTATTGTGACATAATGTGTAATAACAGCCCATAATGCAATAAATATTGATATAAAAGCATGATGCAAAATGGACGTATCAGAAAGTACTGCTCGGGGTTCCTATGCTCCTTCCTAGGGGGCGGTGGTCCCATGGCCATTTCAGCTGGCTTGATCTTCGGCCAATGTGCCATAGTCTTGCCGAAGGCCATTCGAGCTCCCTTAATGCATACAAAACACTTCCAAACATCAATCCGGGGCGCGGCGTCGCACAACCTCTGCACCAAGCCAAAATAGCTGCTTGGCAACGGCTCGAAGGCCGCAACCTGACATAGAGATCCTTCATTGTCGGCTCCGCCATCCGATGCAACTCCATTAGCTACTTCATCTGGTTGCTCGGGAGGGAAGGGTATTCGGGTGCCTGAAACCACGCCCAAAATAGCCTCTGCTTGGCATGCCCCTCATGGGACGCGAAGTACTTGGTCGTATCTAATGCACTCCTCGGTAGGTCCGCAAAAGCGCCTGGGGAATGCCATACTCGTGTGAGCAAAGGAAACCTGTTACCACCAAAGACACTTTGTAGTAAGTACTGTTGGGGAACGTTGCAGAAAACAAAAATTTTCCGACGGTTTCACCAAGATCCATCTATGAGTTCATCTAGCAACGAGTGATCGGATGGATCTACATACCTTTGTAGATCGCGAGCGGAAGCGTTCAAAGAACGGGGATGAGGTAGTCGTACACGACGTGATCCAAATCACCGGAGATCCTAGCACCGAACGGACGACACCTCCACGTTCAACACACGTACGGTCAGTGTGACGTCTCCTCCTTCTTGATCCAGCAAGGGGGAAGGAGAGGTTGAGGAAGATGGCTCCAGCAGCAGCACGACGGCGTGGTGGTGATGGAGCTGTAGTACTCCGCCAGGGCTTCGCCAAGCTCTATGGAGGAGGAGGAGGTGTTGGAGAGGGAGAGGGAGGCACCAAAGGCGTGGTCTGAGAGGCCCTCCTTCCCTCACTATATATAGGGAGCCAGGGGGGGGGGGGGCGGCCCTAGGAGATCCAATCTCCTAGGGGGGCGGCGGCCAAGGGAGGAATCCCTCCCCCCCATGGCACCTAGGGGTGCCTTCCCCCTTTGGGACTCTTCCCTTCTTGAACCCTAGGCACATGGGCCTCTTGGGGCTGGTGCCCTTGGCCCATGTAGGCCAAGGTGCACCCCTACAGCCCATGTGGCCCCCGGGGCAGGTGGCCCCACCCGGTGGACCCCCGGGACCCTTCCGGTGGTCCCGGTACAATACCGGTGACCCCGAAACTTGTCCCGATGGCCGAAATAGCACTTCCTATATATAATTCTTTACCTCCAGACCATTCCGGAACTCCTCGTGACGTCCGGGATCTCATCCGGGACTCCGAACAACATTCGGGTTACTGCATATACATATCCCTACAACCCTAGCGTCACCGAACCTTAAGTGTGTAGACCCTACGGGTTCGGGAGACATGCAGACATGACCGAGACGACTCTCCGGTCAATAACCAACAGCGGGATCTGGATACCCATGTTGGCTCCCACATGCTCCTCGATGATCTCATCGGATGAACCACGATGTCGAGGATTCAAGCAACCCCGTATACAATTCCCTTTGCCAATCGATATGTTACTTGCCCGAGATTCGATCGTCGGTATCCCAATACCTTGTCCAATCTCGTTACCGGCAAGTCACTTTACTCGTACCGTAATGCATGATCCCGTGACCAGACACTTGGTCACTTTGAGCTCATAATGATGATGCATTACCGAGTGGGCACAGTGATACCTCTCTGCCATACGGAGTGACAAATCCTAGTCTTGATCCGTGTCAACCCAACAGACACTTTCGAAGATACCCGTAGTATACCTTTATGGTCACCCAGTTACGTTGTGACGTTTGGTACACCCAAAGCACCCCTATGGTATCCGGGAGTTACACGATCTCATGGTCTAAGGAAAGGATACTTGACATTGGAAAAACTCTAGCAAACGAACTATACGATCTTTATGCTATGTTTAGGATTGGGTCTTGTCCATCACATCATTCTCCTAATGATGTGATCTTGTTATCAATGACATCCAATGTCCATAGTCAGGAAACCATGACTATCTGTTGATCAACGAGCTAGTCAACTAGAGGCTTACTAGGGACATGTTGGTGTCTATTATTCACACATGTATTACGATTTCCGGATAACACAATTATAGCATGAATAAAGACAATTATCATGAACAAGGAAATATAATAATAATGCTTTTATTATTGCCTCTAGGGCATATTTCCAACAGTCTCCCACTTGCACTAGAGTCAATAATCTAGTTACATTGTGATGAATCGAACACCCATGGAATTCTGGTGTTGATCATGTTTTGCTCTAGGGAGAGGTTTAGTCAACGGATCTGCTACATTCAGGTCCGTATGTACTTTACAAATATCTATGTCTCCATCTTGAACATTTTCACGAATGGAGTTGAAACGACACTTGATGTGCCTGGTCTTCTTGTGAAACCTGGGCTCCTTGGCAAGTGCAATAGCTCCAGTGTTGTCACAGAAGAGTTTGATTGGCCCCGACGCATTGGGTATGACTCCTAGGTCGGTGATGAAGTCCTTCACCCAAATTGCTTCATGTGCTGCCTCCGAGGCTGACATGAACTCCACTTCACATGTAGATCCCGCCACGACGCTCTGCTTGCAACTGCACTAGCTTACTGCCCCACCATTCAAAATATACACGTATCTGGTTTGTGACTTAGAGTCATCCAGATCTGTGTCGAAGCTAGTGTCGACGTAACCCTTTACGACGAGCTCTTTGTCACCTCCATAAACGAGAAACATTTCCTTAGTCCTTTTCAGGTACTTCAGGATATTCTTGACCGCTGTCCAGTGTTCATTGCCGGGATTACTTTGGTACCTTCCTACCAAACTTACGGCAAGGTTTACATCAGGTCTGGTACACAGCATGGCATACATAATAGAACCTATGGCTGAGGCATAGGGGATGACACTCATCTCTTCTATATCTTGTGCCGTGGTCGGACATTGAGCTGAGCTCAATTTCACACCTTGTAGCACAGGCAAGAAACCCTTCTTAGACTGATCCATATTGAACTTCTTCAATATGTTATCAAGGTATGTGCTTTTGTGAAAGACCTATGAGGCGTCTTGATCTATCCCTATAGATCTTGATGCCTAATATATAAGCAGCTTCTCCAAGGTCCTTCATTGAAAAACTCTTATTCAAGTAGGCCTTAATGCTGTCCAAGAGTTCTATATCATTTCCCATCAAAAGTATGTCATCTACATATAGTATGAGGAATGCTACAGAGCTCCCACTCACTTTCTTGTAAACGCAGGCTTCTCCATAAGTCTGTGTAAACCCAAACGCTTTGATCATCTCATCAAAGCGAATGTTCCAACTCCGAGATGCTTGCACCAGCCCATAAATCGAGCGTTGGAGCTTGCACACCTTGTCAGCATTCTTAGGATCGACAAAACCTTCCGGCTGCATCATATACAATTCTTCCTTAAGGAAACCATTAAGGAATGCCGTTTTGACGTCCATTTGCCATATCTCATAATCATAGTATGCGGCAATTGCTAACATGATTCGGATGGACTTTAGCTTTGCTACGGGTGAGAAAGTCTCATCGTAGTCAACCCCTTGAACTTGTCGATAACCCCTAGCGACAAGCCGAGCTTTATGGATGGTCACATTACCATCCGCGTCTGTCTTCTTCTTAAAGATCCCTTTATTTTCTATGGCTCGCCGATCATCGGGCAAGTCAGTCAAAGTCCATACTTCGTTTTCATACATGGATCCTATCTCGGATTTCATGGCTTCTAGCCATTTGTCGGAATCCGGGCCCGCCATCGCTTCTTCATAGTTCGAAGGTTCACCGTTGTCTAGCAACATGATTTCCAAGACAGGGTTGCCGTACCACACTGGTGCGGAACGAGTCCTTGTGGACCTTCGAAGTTCAGTAGCAACTTGATCTGAAGTTTCATGATCATCATCATTAACTTCCTCTCTAGTCGGTGCAAGCACCTCAGGAACATTTTCTTGAGTTGCGCCATTTTCCGGTTCAAGAGGTAACACTTCATCAAGTTCTACTTTCCTCCCACTTACTTCTTTCGAGAGAAACTCCTTCTCTAGAAAGGATCCATTCTTGGCAACAAAGATCTTGCCTTCGGATCTGAGGTAGAAGGTATACCCAATAGTTTCTTTAGGGTATCCTATGAAGACGCATTTTTTCGACTTGGGTTCGAGCTTTTCAGGTTGAAGTTTCTTGACATAAGCATCGCATCCCCAAACTTTTAGAAACGACAGCTTAGGTTTCTTCCCAAACCATAATTCATACGGTGTCGTCTCAACGGATTTCGACGGAGCCCTATTTAAAGTGAATGCGGCAGTCTCTAAAGCATAGCCCCAAAAAGATAGCGGTAAATCGGTAAGAGACATCATAGATCGCACCATATCTAATAGAGTGCGATTACGATGTTCGGACACACCGTTACGCTGAGGTGTTCCAGGCGGCGTGAGTTGTGAAACTATTCCACATTTCCTTAAGTGTGTGCCAAATTCATGACTCAAGTATTCTCCTCCACGATCTGGTCGCAAAAACTTGATTTTTCTGTCACGTTGATTCTCAACCTCACTCGGAAATTCCTTGAACTTTTCAAAGGTTTCAGACTTGTGTTTCATTAAGTAGACATACCCATATCTACTCAAGTCATCAGTGAGGGTTAGAACGTAACGATAGCCACCGCGAGCCTCAACGCTCATTGGACCGCACACATCAGTATGTATGATTTCCAATAAGTTGGTTTCTCGCTCCATTGTTCCTGAGAACGGAGTCTTGGTCATTTTACCCATGAGGCATGGTTCGCACCTGTCAAATGATTCGTAATCAAGAGACTCTAAAAGTCCATCTGCATGGAGCTTCTTCATGCGTTTGACACCTATGTGACCAAGGTAGCAGTGCCACAAGTATGTGGGACTATCATTATCAACCTTACATCTTTTGGTATTCACACTATGAACATGTGTAGCATTACGCACGAGATTCATTAAGAATAAACCATTCACCATTGGAGCATGACCATAAAACATATCTCTCATATAAATAGAACAACCATTATTCTCGGATTTAAATGAGTAGCCATCTCGAATTAAACGAGATCCCGATACAATGTTCATGCTCAAAGCTAGCACTAAATAACAATTATTAAGGTTTAAAACTAATCCCGAAGGTAAATGTAGAGGTAGCGTGCCGACGGCGATCACATTGACCTTGGAACCATTCCCGACACGCATCGTCACCTCGTCCTTTGCCAGTCTCCGCTTATTCCGCAGCTCCTGCTTTGAGTTACAAATGTGAGCAACTGCACCGGTATCGAATACCCAGGAGCTACTACGAATACTGGCAAGGTACACATCTATTACATGTATATCACATATACCTTTTGTTCTGCCAGCCTTCTTGTCCGCTAAGTATTTGGGGCAGTTCCGCTTCCAGTGACCACTTCCCTTGCAATAAAAGCACTCAGTCTCGGGCTTGGGTCCATTCTTTGGCTTCTTCCCGGCAGCTTGCTTACCGGGCGCGGCAACTCCCTTGCCGTCCTTCTTGAAGTTCTTTTTACCCTTGCCCTTCTTGAACTTAGTGGTTTTATTGACCATCAACACTTGATGTTCCTTCTTGACTTCTACCTCTGCTGATTTCAGCATTGCAAATACCTCAGGAATGGTCTTTTCCATCCCCTGCATATTGAAGTTCATCACAAAGCTCTTGTAGCTTGGTGGAAGCGACTGGAGGATTCTGTCAATGACCGCATCATCCGGGAGATTAACTCCCAGCTGAGTCAAGCGGTTATGCAACCCAGACATAGTGAGTATGTGCTCATTGACAGAACTATTTTCCTCCATCTTACAGCTGAAGAACTTGTTGGAGACCTCATATCTCTCGACCCGGGCATGAGCTTGGAAAACCATTTTCAGCTCTTCGAACATCTCATATGCTCCATGTCTCTCAAAACACTTTTGGAGCCCCGGCTCTAAGCTGTAAAGCATGCCGCACTGAACGAGGGAGTAATCATCAACACGTGTCTGCCAAGCGTTCATAACGTCTTGCTTCTGTGGGACGGGAGCTTCACCTAGCGGTGCTTGTAGGACATAATCTTTCTTGGCAGCTATGAGGATGATCCTCAGGTTCCGGACCCAGTCCGTGTAGTTGCTGCCATCATCTTTCAGCTTGGTTTTCTCTAGGAATGCGTTGAAGTTGAGGACTATGTTGGCCATTTGATCTACAAGGCATATTGTAAATATTTTAGACTAAGTTCATGATAATTAAGTTCATCTAATCAAATTATACAATGAACTCCCACTCAGATAGACATCCCTCCAGTCATCTAAGTATAACATGATCTGAGTTAACTAGGTCATGTCCGATCATCACGTGAGACGAACTAGTCAACGTCGGTGAACATCTTCATGTTGATCGTATCTTCTATACGACTCATGCTCGACCTTTCGGTCTTCTGTGTTCCGAGGCCATGTCTGTACATGCTAGGCTCGTCAAGTCAACCTAAGTGTTTTGCATGTGTAAATCTATCTTACACCCGTTGTATGTGAACATCGGAATCTAACACCCGATCATCACGTGGTGCTTTGAAACAATGAACTGTCGCAACGGCGCACAGTTAGGGGGAACACTTCCTTGAAATTATTATGAGGGATCATCTTATTTACTACCATTGTTCTAAGTAAACAAGATGCAAAACATGATAAACATCACATGCAATCAAATAATAATAGTGACATGATATGGCCAATATCACATAGCTCCTTTGATCTCCATCTTGGGGCTCCATGATCATCTTGTCACCGGCTTGACACCATGATCTCCATCATCATGATCTCCATCATCGTGTCTCCATGAAGTTGCTCGCCAACTATTACTTCTACTACTATGGCTAACACGTTTAGCAATAAAGTAAAGTAATGTACATGGCATTTCTCAATGACACGCAGGTCAAAAAACAAAGACAACTCCTATGGCTCCTGCCGGTTGTCATACTCATCGACATGCAAGTCGTGATTCCTATTAGAATAGCATGAACATCTCATACATCACATATATATCATTCATCATTCATCACAACTTTGGCCATATCATATCACAAAGCACTTGCTGCAAAAACAAGTTAGACGTCCTCTAATTGTTGTTGCAAGTTTTTACGTGGCTGAAATAGGATTCTAGCAAGAACGTTTTCTTACCTACGTGAAAGCCACAACGTGATTTGTCAACTTCTATTTACCCTTCATAAGGACCCTTTTCATCGAATCCGCTCCAACTAAAGTGGGAGAGACAGACACCCGCCAGCCACCTTATGCAACTAGTGCATGTCAGTCGGTGGAACCGGTCTCACGTAAGCGTACGTGTAAGGTTGGTCCGGGCCGCTTCATCCCACAATACCGCTGAAGCAAGATAAGACTAGTAGCGGAAAGAAAGTTGACAACATCTACGCCCACAACAAATTGTGTTCTACTCGCGCAAGAAGAACTACGCATAGACCTAGCTTTGATACCACTGTTGGGGAACGTTGCAGAAAACAAAAATTTTCCTACGGTTTCACCAAGATCCATCTATGAGTTCATCTAGCAACGAGTGATCGGATGCATCTACATACCTTTGTAGATCGCGAGCGGAAGCGTTCAAAGAACGGGGATGAGGTAGTCGTACACGACGTGATCCAAATCACCGGAGATCCTAGCGCCGAACGGACGGCACCTCCGCGTTCAACACACGTACGGTCAGCATGACGTCTCCTCCTTCTTGATCCAGCAAGGGGGGAGGAGAGGTTGAGGAAGATGGCTCCAGCAGCAGCACGACGGCGTGGTGGTGATGGAGCTGCAGTACTCCGGCAGGGCTTCGCCAAGCTCTATGGAGGAGGAGGAGGTGTTGGAGAGGGAGAGGGAGGCACCAAAGGCGTAGTCTGAGAGGCCCTCCTTCCCGCACTATATATAGGGAGCCAAGGGGGGGGCGCCGGCCCTAGGAGATCCAATCTCCTAGGGGGGGCGGCGGCCAAGGGAGGAATCCCTCCCCCCCAAGGCACCTAGGGGTGCCTTCCCCCTTTGGGACTCTTCCCTTCTTGAACCCTAGGCGCATGTGCCTCTTGGGGCTGGTGCCCTTGGCCCATGTAGGCCAAGGTGCACCCCCTACAGCCCATGTGCCCCCCCGGGGCAGGTGGCCCCACCCGGTGGACCCCCGGGACCCTTCCGGTGGTCCCGGTACAATACCGGTGACCCCGAAACTTGTCCTGATGGCCGAAATAGCACTTCCTATATATAATTCTTTACCTCCGGACCATTCCGGAACTCCTCGTGACGTCCGGGATCTCATCCGGGACTCCGAACAACATTCGGGTTACTGCATATACATATCCCTACAACCCTAGTGTCACCGAACCTTAAGTGTGTAGACCCTACGCGTTCGGGAGACATGCAGACATGACCGAGACGACTCTCCGGTCAATAACCAACAGCGGGATCTGGATACCCATGTTGGCTCCCACATGCTCCTCGATGATCTCATCAGATGAACCACGATGTCGAGGATTCAAGCAACCCCGTATACAATTCCCTTTGCCAATCGATATGTTACTTGCCCGAGATTCGATCGTCGATATCCCAATACCTTGTTCAATCTCGTTACCGGCAAGTCACTTTACTCGTACCATAATGCATGATCCCGTGACCAGACACTTGGTCACTTTGAGCTCATAATGATGATGCATTACCGAGTGGGCCCACTGATACCTCTCCGTCATACGGAGTGACAAATCCCAGTCTTGATCCATGTCAACCCAACAGACACTTTCGGAGATACCCGTAGTATACCTTTATGGTCACCTAGTTATGTTGTGACGTTTGGTACACCCAAAGCACCCCTACGGTATCCGCGAGTTACACGATCTCATGGTCTAAGGAAAGGATACTTGACATTGGAAAAACTCTAGCAAACGAACTATACGATCTTTATGCTACGTTTAGGATTGGGTCTTGTCCATCACATCATTCTCCTAATGATGTGATCTCGTTATCAATGACATCCAATGTCCATAGTCAGGAAACCATGACTATCTGTTGATCAACGAGCTAGTCAACTAGAGGCTTACTAGGGACATGTTGGTGTCTATTATTCACACATGTATTACGATTTCCGGATAACACAATTATAGCATGAATAAAGACAATTATCATGAACAAGGAAATATAATAATAATGCTTTTATTATTGCCTCTAGGGCATATTTCCAACAAGTACGACTTACCATCCGCAATAAGCTTGACTTGGCGGAGTTCCTCTTGGCGGCCTCGTGCCTCCATCCGCGTTTTCTTGACCTTCGACCTCAACGAGGTTAGCTCGGTGGCCTGATCCTTAATTTTCCTGCTCAAGGACGTCACATTTCGTGACGGCATCCTTGAGCTCTTCTTGCACCTCAGCCACTCTGGCCTCGTGGTGCTGGCTAGCAGTTTTTATCGTGGCTAGTTTGGTGGCCGCCTATTCGGCCGCCGCCCTCTACTACGTAGTTTCCTACCGAGCTCTCCTCAGCTCGGCCTTCAGGTTCTCGACTTCCATGGTGACAACTACAGTAATGTCAGTTGCATCCCGTTTAGGCCAACTTTGAAAAACTTCATTGCCAAACGGCTGTAGTAAGCAGTTTAGTTCAGACTTGCCTTGCATTTCGTTGAACCACTTGTTCAGCCTATCAAGCTCGTCTTCAAAGCTCTTGAGCTTCCGATTCGGCTCCACCAACTCCTCGGCGTTGGCAGCTGCCACCGAAGATGACGCCTGCACAATAGCCTCAACACATTAGGTCACTTGCAAGAGTGAGATCTAATAGAGATAGATATAAAAGATATATAAAAGGCAAAATAAAGTAAATATAAATAAATTACAACAAGGTATTTTTAGGTTTTTGATTTTATAGATCTGAAAATATATGATGGAAAATAGACCCGGGGGCCATAGGTTTCACTAGAGGCTTCTCTCTTGAATAAAGCATATGATGGGTAAACACAATACTGTTGAGCAATTGATAGAAAAGCGCAAAGTTATGATGATATCTAAGGCAATGATCATGAATATAGGCATCATATCTGTGACAAGTAGACCGAAATGATTCTGCATCTACTACTATTACCCCACACATCGACCGACTCCTGCGTGCATCTAGAGTATTAAGTTCATAAGAACAAAGTAACGCCTTAAGCAAGATGACATGATGTAGAGGGATAAACTCAAGAAATATGATATAAACCCCATCTTTTTATCCTCAATGGAAACAATACAATACGTGCCTTGCTACCCCTACTGTCACTGGGTGAGGACACCTCAAGATTGAACCCACCACAAAGCACCTCTCCCATTGCAAGAAAAACCAATCTAGTAGGCCAAACCAAATCGATAGATCGGAGAGAAATACTAAGCTACCTCAATCATGCATAAAAGAGTTCAGAGAAGACTCAAATAATATTCATAGATAATCTGATCATAAATCCACAATTCATTGGATCTCAATGAACGCACCACAAAAGAAGATTACATCAAATAGATCTCGAAGAACATCGAGGAGAACATTGTATTGAAGATCAAAGAGAGAGAAGGAGCCATCTAGCTACTAGCTATGGACCCTTAGGTCTGTGGTAAACTACTCACGCTTCATCGAAAGGGCAACAATGTTGACGTAGAGGCCCTCCATGATCGAATCCCCCTCCGGCGGAGTGCCGGAAAAGGCCCCAAGATGGGATCTCACGAGAATAGAAGCTTGCAGCGGGGGAAAAGCATTTTTGGTGTGCCCTCTAATGTAAGGGGGATATTTGAGAATTTATAGTGGTGGAGTTAGGGTTGGTCTTGGGAAACGTTGCACGGAAAACAAAAAAAATTCTATGCACATGCAATGATCTATCCATGGAGATGCATAACAATGAGGGGGAAAGTGTGTCTACGTACCATCATAGACCGTAAGCGGAAGCGTTTCTCAACGCGGTTGATGTAGTCTAACTTCTTCGCGCTTCAACTGATCAAGTACCGAACGCATGACACCTCCATGTTCTGCACACATTCAACTCAGTGACGTCCCTCGCCTTCTTGATCCAACAAGACGTCGAGGTAGTAAATGACTTCCGTCAGCAGGATGGTGTGGTGATGGTGATGGTGAAGTGATCCTCGCAGGGCTTCGCCTAAGCACTACAAAAATATGACCGGGGTGTAAACGATGGAGGGGGGCGCCGCACATGGCTAAACAATAGTATGGGGTGTGTTAGGCGCCCCCACATATATATAGGTGGGAGGGGGACGGGAGAGGCCAGGAGGCGCCCCAAGTAGGACTGAATCCTACTTGGGCTCCTCCTAAGCCACGCCCCCATGTCATATCTATCGGAGGGGGAAGGAAAGAGGGGGAAGGGGGAAGGAAAGAGGGGGAAGGGGGAAAGAAAGAGGGGGAAGGGGGAATCCTATTCCCTTTCTTTCCTTTCCTTCTTCCCCTTTCCTTCTCCACCTTGGCTAGCTCATATGGGGGGCGCACCAGCCCCTTGTGGCTGGTGCGTTTCCCCTCTTGGCCCATAAGGCCCATATCTTTTGCCGGTGGTGCATGGAACCCCTTCCGGTGACCCGATAAGTACCCGGTACCCCCCGAAACACTTCCAGTGTCCGAATACTATCGTCCTATATATCAATCTTTGCCTCTTGACCATTTTGAGACTCCTCGTCATGTCCGCGATCTCATCTAGGACTCCGAACAACATTCGATCACCAAATCACATAACTCATATAATACTATATCGTCATCGAACGTTAAGCGTGCGGATCCTGCGGGTTCAAGAACTATGTAGACATGACCGAGACACCTCTCCAGTCAATAACCAATAGCGAAACCTGGATGCCCATATTGGCTGCTACATATTCTACGAAGATCTTTATCGGTCAAACTGTTATGACAACATACGTAATTCCCTTTGTCCATCGGATCGTCGGTATCTTCACACCTAGTTCAATCTCGTTAGCGGCAAGTCTCTTTACTCGTTCCGTAATGCATCATCCCACAACTAACTCATTAGTCACATTGCTTGCAAGGCTTATCATGATGTGCATTATCGAGAGGGCCCAGAGATACCTCTCCGATACTCGGAGTGACAAATCCTAATCTCGATCTATGCTAACCCAACAAACACCTTCAGAGGTACCTGTACAACATCTTTATGATCATCCAGTTACGTTGTGATGTTTGATAGCACACAAGGTATTCCTCGAGTATTCGGGAGTTGCTTAATCTCATAGTCGAAGGAAACTTAACGATGGGGGTGTTGTAATGAAGAAAGCAATAGCAATAAAACTGAATGATCAACATGCTAAGCTAACAGATGGGTCTTGCTCATCACATCATTCTCCTAATGATGTGATCCCGTTCATAAAATGACAACACATGTGTATGGTTAGGAAACTCAACCATCTTTGATTAACAAGCTAGTCTAATAGAGGCTTACTAGGGACACTGTGTTTTGTCTATGTATCCACACATGTATCAAGTTTCCGGTTAATACAATTCTAGCAAGAATAATAAACATTTATCATGATATAAGGAAATATAAGTGACAACTTTATTACTGCCTCTAGGGCATATTTCCTTCAAGAAGATGGGCACCGGAGGTGGGCCGAGGACGGCACAACCCACCAGGGCGCGCCTGGGGGCCCAGACGCGCCCTGGTGTCTTGTGCTCACCAGGGTGGCCCCCTCCGATAGTTATTTGCTCCAGCATTTTTTATATATTCCAAAACAATTTTGTGTAAATTCTCAACTCATTTGGAGATGTCATCTACAAAAAAATTCTTATTCAAGTATCCCTTTATGCTATCCAGAAATTCTATATCATTTCCAATCAACAATATGTCATCTACATATAATATTAGAAATGCTACATAGCTCCCACTCACTTTCTTGTAAATACAGGCTTTACCAAAAGTCTGTACAAAACCATATGCTTTGATCACCTCATCAAAGCATATATTCCAACTCCGAGATGCTTGCACTAGTCCATAGATGGATCGCTGGAGCTTGCACACTTTGTTAGCACCTTTAGGATCGTCAAAACCTTCTAGTTGCATCGTATACAACTCTTCGTTAAGAAATCCATTAAGGAATGCAGTTTTAACATCCATTTTCCAGATTTCATAATCATAAAATGCGGCAATTGCTAACATGATTCAGACGGACTAAAGCATCACTACGGGTGAGAAAGTCTCATCGTAGTCAACCCCTTGAACTTGTCAAAAACCTTTTGCGACAAGTCAAGCTTTGTAGACAGTAATATTACCATCAACGTCAGTCTTCTTGAAGATCCATTTATTCTCCATGGCTTGCCGATCATCGGGCAAGTCCACCAAATCCCATACTTTGTTCTCATACATGGATCCTATCTCAGATTTCATGGCCTCAAGCCATCTGTCGGAATCTGGGCTCATCATTGATAACCCACAAGTATAGGGGATCGCAACAGTTTTCGAGGGTAGAGTATTCAACCCAAATTTATTGATTCGATGCAATGGGAGCCAAAGAATATTCTCGAGTATTAGCAGCTGAGTTGTCAATTCAACAACACCTGAACAACTTAATATCTGCAACAAAGTATTTAGTAGCAAAGTAGTATGCAAGTGTTGGGGAATGTAGTAATGTGAAATTTTTTCCTATGCACACGCAGGATCATGGTGATGCATAGCAACGAGAGGGGAGAGTGTCGTCCACGTACCCTCGTAGACTGTTAATCGGAAGTGTTATGACAACACGGTTGATGTAGTCGTACGTCTTCACAATCGACCGATCCTCAGTACCGAACGTACGACACCTCCGTGTTCAGCACACGTTCAGCTCGGTGACGTCCCGTGAACTCACGATCCAGTAGAGCTCGGGGAAGAGTTTCGTCAGCACGACGGCGTGGTGACGATGTTGATGAAGCTACCATGGCAGGGCTTCGCCTAAGCACCGCTACAGTGTGACCGAGGTGGATTATGGTGGAGGGGGGCACCGCACACGGCTGGGAGAGATCTTTGTGATCAACTTGTGTGTCTAGAGGTGCCCCCTGTCCATGTATATAAAGGAGCAAGGGGAAGGCCGGCCAGACCTTGTTGGTGCGCCAGGAGGAGGAATCCTCCTCCTAGTAGGAGTAGGATTCCCCTCTTTCCTACTCCTACTAGGAGGGAGAAAGGAAAGGAGAGAAAGAGAAGGAAAGGGGGGCGCCACCCCCCCTATCCTAGTCTAATTCGGACCAGAGGGGAGGGGGCGCGCTGCCTGCCCTAGGCCGGCCCCTCTCTTTCCCTTATGGACAACAAGGCCCATTAGCCTCTGGGGGTTTCCAGTAACCCCTTTGGGTACTCCAGTAAAATCCCGATTTTACCCGGATCTCTTCCGATGTCCAAATGTAGGCTTCCAATATATCAATCTTCATGTCTCGACCATTTCGAGACTCCTCGTCATGTTCGTGATCATATCCGGGACTCCAAACTACCTTCGGTACATCAAAACATATAAACTCATAAAACCGATCGTCACAGAACTTTAAGCGTGCGGACCCTACGGGTTCGAGAACTATGTAGACATGACCGAGACATGTCTTCGGTCAATAACGAATAGCGGAACCTGGATGATCATATTGGTTCCTACATATTCTACGAAGATCTTTATCGGTCAAACCGCATAACACTATACGTTGTTCTCTTTGTCATCAGTATGTTACTTGCTCGAGATTCGATCGTTGGTATCCCAAAACCTAGGTCAATCTCGTTACCGGCAAGTATCGTTACTCGTTTCTTAATGCACTATCCCGCAACTAACTCATTAGTTGCATTACTTGCAAGGCTTATAGTGATGTGCATTACCGAGAGGGCCCAGAGATACCTCTCCAACAATCAGAGTGACGAATCCTAATCTTGATCTATGCCAACTCAACAAGTACCATTGGATACACCTGTAGAGCACCTTTATAATCACCCAGTTATGTTGTGACGTTTGGTAGCACACAAAGTGTTCCTCCGGTATTCGGGAGTTGCATAATCTCATAGTCATAAGAACATGTATAAGTCATGAAGAAAGCAATAGCAGTAAACAAAAATGATCAAGTGCTAAGCTAACGGAATGGGTCAAGTCAATCACATCATTCTCCTAATGATGTGATTCCATTGATCAAATAACAACTCATGTCTATGGTTTGGAAACTTAACCATCTTTGATCAATGAGCTAGTCAAGTAGAGGCATACTAATGACACTATGTTTGTCTATGTATTCACACATGTATTATGTTTCTGGTTAATACAATTCTAGCGTGAATAATAAACATTTATCATGAAATAAGGAAATAAATAATAACTTTATTATTGCCTCTAGGGCATATTTCCTTCAGTCTCCCACTTGTACTAGAGTCAATAATCTAGATTACACAGTAATGATTTTAACACCCATGGAGCCTTGGTGCTGATCATGTTTTGCTCGTGGAAGAGGCTTAGTCAATGGGTCTGCAACATTCAGATACGTATGTATCTTGCAAATCTCTATGTATCCCACCTGGACTTGATCCCGGATGGAGTTGAAGCGTCTCTTGATGTGCTTGGTTCTCTTGTGAAATCTGGATTCCTTTGCCAAGACAATTGCACCAGTATTGTCACAAAAGATTTTCATTGGACCCGATGCACTAGGTATGACACCTAGATCGGATATGAACTCCTTCATCCAGACTCCTTCATTCACTGCTTCCAAAGCAGCAATGTACTCCGCTTCACATTTAGATCCCGCCATGCGTTCTGTTTAGAACTGCTCCAACTGACAGCTCCACCGTTCAATATAAACATGTATCCGGTTTGCGATTTAGAAACGTCCGGATCAGTGTCAAAGCTTGCATCAACGTAACCATTTACGATGAGCTCTTTGTCACCTCCATAAACGAGAAACATATCCTTGGTCCTTTTCAGGTACTTTAGGATGTTCTTGACCGCTGTCCAGTGATCCACTCCTTGATTACTTTAGTACCTCCCTGCTAGACTAATAGCAAGGCACACATCAGGTCTGGTACACAACATTGCATACATGATAGAGCCTATGGGTGAAGCATATGGAACATTTTTCATTTTCTCTCTGTCTTCTGGAGTGGTCGGGCATTGAGTCTTCCTCAACTTCACACCTTGTAACACAGGCAAGAACCCTTTCTTAGCTTGATCCATTTTGAACTTCTTCAAAACTTTATCAAGGTATGTGCTTTGTGAAAGTACAATTAAGCGTCTTGATCTATCTCTATATATCTTGATGCCCAATATGTAAGCAACTTCACCGAGGTCTTTCATTGAAAAACTCTTATTCAAGTATCCTTTTATGCTATCAATAATCATAAAATGCGACAATAGCTAACATGATTCGGACAGACTTAAGCATCGCTACTGGTGAGAAGGTATCATCGTAGTCAACTCCTTGAACTTGTCGAAAACCTTTTGCAATAAGTCGAGCTTTGTAGACAGTAACATTACCATCAACGTCTGTCTTCTTCTTGAAGATCCATTTATTTTCGGTGGCCTGCCGATCATCGGGCAAGTCCACCAAAGTCGACACTTTGTTCTCATACATGGATCCCATCTCAGATTTCATGGCCTCAAGCCATTTTGTGGAATCTGGGCTCATCATCGCTTCCTCATAGTTCGTAGGTTCGTTATGGTCAAGTAACATGACCTCCAGAACAGGATTACCGTATCACTCTCATGCGGATCTTGCTCTGGTTGACCTATGAGGTTCGATAGTAACTTGATCTGAAGTTTCATGATCATCATCATTGGTTACCTCACTAATTGATGTAGGTGTCACAGGAACTGGTTTCTGTGATGAACTACTTTCCAATAAGGGAGCAGGTATAGTTACCTCATCAAGTTCTACTTTCCTCCCACTCACTTCTTTCGAGAGAAACTCCTTCTCTAGAAAGGATCCATTCTTAGCAACGAATGTCTTGCCTTCGGATCTGTGATAGAAGGTGTACCCAACAGTTTCCTTTGGGTATCCTATGTGTTGGGGATCGTTGCAGAAATTAAAAATTTTCTACACATCACCAAGATCAATCTATGGAGAAACTAGCAACGAGAGAGAGAGGGGAGTGCATCTTCATACCCTTGAAGATCGCGACATGGAAGCGTTACAAGAACACGGATGAGGGAGTCGTACTCGTGGCGATTCAGATCGCGGTTGATTCCGATCCAAGCGCCGAACAACGGCGCCTCCGCGTTCAACACACGTGCAGCCTGGTGACGTCTACCGTCCCTTGATCCAGCAAGGAGAGAGGGTGACATCAACTAGGCCGTGTCCGATCATCACGTGAGACGGACTAGTCATCATAGGTGAACATCTTCATGTTGATCGTATCTTCTATACGACTCATGTTCGACCTTTCGGTCTTCCGTATTCCGAGGCCATGTTTGTACATGCTAGGCTCGTCAAGTCAACCTAAGTGTATTGCGTGTGTAAATCTGGCTTACACCCGTTGTATGCAAACATTAGAACCTATCACACCCAATCATCACGTGGTGCTTTGGAACAACATACCTTAGCAACGATGCACAGTTAGGGGAACACTTTCTTGAAATTATTGCGAGGGATCATCTTATTTATGCTACCGTCGTTCTAAGCAAATAAGATGTAAAACATGATAAACATCACATGCAATCAAATAGTTACATGATATGGCCAATACCATTTTGCTCCTTTTGATCTCCATCTTTCGGGCGCCATGATCATCATCGTCACCGGCATGACACCATGATCTTCATCACCGTGTCTTCATGAAGTTGTCTCTCCAACTATTACTTCTACTACTATGGCTAACAGTTAGCAATAAAGTAAAGTAATTACAAGGCGTTTTCAGTGACACGCAGGTCATAAATAATTTAGGAAACTCCTATGGCTCCTGCCGGTTGTCATACTCATTGACATGCAAGTCGTGAATCCTATTACAAGAACATGATCAATCTCATACATCACATATATCATTCATCACATTCTTTTGGCCATATCACATCACATAGCATACCCTGCAAAAACAAGTTAGACGTCCTCTAATTGTTGTTGCATGTTTTTACGTGGCTGCTATGGGTTTCTAGCAAGAACATTTCTTACCTACGCAAAAACCACAACGTGATATGCTAATTTCTATTTACCCTTCATAAGGACCCTTTTCATCGAATCCGATCCGACTAAAGTGGGAGAGACAGACACCCGCTGGCCACCTTATGCAACTAGTGCATGTCAGTCGGTGGAACCTGTCCCACGTAAGCGTATGTGTAAGGTTGGTCCTGGCCGCTTCATCCCACGATGCCGCCGAATCAAGATAAGACTAGTAACAGCAAGTAAATTGACAAAATCAACACCCACAACAACTTGTGTTCTACTCGTGCATAGAAACTACGCATAGACCTGGCTCATGATGCCAATGTCGGGGATCATTGTAGAAATTAAAAAATTTCTACGCATCACCAAGATCAATCTATGGAGAAACTAGCAAAGAGAGAGAGAGAGAGGAGTGCATCTTCATACCCTTGAAGATCGCGACATGGAAGCGTTGCAAAAATGCGGATGAGGGAGTCGTACTCGTGGCAATTCAGATCGCGGTTGATTCCGATCCAAGCGCTGAACAACAGCGCCTCCGTGTTGAACACACGTGCATCCCGATGACGTCTCCCGCCCCTTGATCCAGCAAGGAGAGACGGAGAGGTTGAGGAAGACTCCATCCAGCAGCAACACGACGGCATGGTGGTTTTGGAGCAGCGTGGTACTCCGGCATGGCTTCGCCAAGCGTCACGGGAGGAGGAGGAGGTGTTGGGGAGGTGGAGGGCTGCGCCTTGGATGTGGTGTGGCTTCCCTCCCACCTCCCCTCTATTTATAGGGGCAAGGGAGAGGGGGGCCGGCCCCCTCCAGATGGATCTAGAGGGGGGGGGGGGGGGCGGCCAAGGGGGGAGGTTTGCCCCCCAAGCCAAGGGGGCGCCCCCTTTAGGGTTCCCCAAAACCGTAGGCGCATGGGCCCTAGGGGGTTTGGCGCCGAACCCATCTAGGGGCTGGTTCCCCCTCCATATTCAGCCCATAGGGCCCTCCGGGGCAGGTGGACCCTCCCGGTGGATCCCCGGAACCCTTTCGGTGGTCCCGGTACAATACCGATAAACCCCCGAACACTTCCGGCGACCGAATAAGGACTTCCCACATATAAATCTTTGTCTCCGGACCATTTCGGAACTCCTCGTTACGTCCGGGATCTCATACGAGACTCCGAACAACATTCGGTAACCACGTACAAACTTTCCCTATAACCTTAGCATCATCGAACCTTAAGTGTGTAGACCCTACGGGTTCCGGAATCATGCAGACATGACCGAGACATCTCTCCAGCCAATAACCAACAGTGGGATCTGGATACCCATGTTGGCTCCCACATTTTCCACGATGATCTCATCGGATGAACCACGATGTCGAGGATTCAATCAATCCCGTATACAATTCCCTTTGTCAATCGGTATGTTACTTGCCCGAGATTCGATCTTCGGTATCCCAATACCTCGTTCAATCTCATTACCGCAAGTCACTTTACTTGTTCCGTAACACATCATCCCATGACAAACCCCTTAGTCACATTGAGCTCATTACGATGATGTCTTACCAAGTGGGCCCAGATATACCTCTCCGTCATACGGAGTGACAAATCCGAGTCTCGATTCGTGCCGGCCCAACAGATACTTTTGGAGATACCCATAGTGCACCTTTATAGCCACCCAGTTACGTTGTGACGTTTGGCACACCCAAAGCATTCCTACAGTATCCGGGAGTTGAACAATCTCATGGTCTAAGGAAAAGATACTTGACATTAGAAAAGCTTTAGCAGACGAACTACACAATCTTGCGCTATGCTTAGGATTGGGTCTTGTCCATCACATCATTCTCCTAATGATGTGATCCCGTTATCAATGACATCCAATGCCCATGGTCAGGAAACCGTAACCATCTATTGATCAACGAGCTAGTCAACTAGAGGCTCACTAGGGACATGTTGTGGTCTATGTATCCACACATGTGTTACAATTTCCGGATAACACAATTATAGCATGAACAATAGACAATTATCATGAACAAGGAAATATACTAATAACCATTTTATTATTGCCTCTAGGGCATATTTCCAACAGTCTCCCACTTGCACTAGAGTCAATAATCTAGTTACATTGTGATGAATCGAACACCCATAGAGTTCTAGTGTTGATCATGTTTTGCTCGTGGAAGAGGTTTAGTCAACGGATCTGTGACATTTAGGTCCGTATGCAGTTTACAAATATCTATGTCTCCATTTTGAACATTTTCATGAATGGAGTTGAAGCGACGCTTGACATGCCTGGTCTTCTTGTGAAACCTGGGCTCCTTGGCAAGGGCAATGGCTCCAGTGTTGTTACAGAAGAGAGTCATTGGGCTCGACGCATTGGGAATAACTCCTAGGTCGGTAATGAACTCCTTCATCCAGATTGCTTCATGTGCTGCCTCCGAGGCTGCCATGTACTCCGCTTCACATGTAGAAACCGCCACGACGCTTTGCTTGCAATTGCACCAGCTGACTGCCCCACCATTCAAAATATACACGTATCCGGTTTGTGACTTGGAGTCATCCAGATATGCGTCAAAGCTAGCATCAACGTAACCCTTTACGACGAGCTCTTCGTCACCTCCATAAACGAGAAACATATCCTTAGTCCTTTTTAGGTACTTCAGGATATTCTTGACCGCTGTCCAGTGTTCCATGCCGGGATTACTTTGGTACCTTCCTACCAAACTTACGTCAAGGTTTACATCAGGTCTGGTACACAGCATGGCATACATAATAGACCCTATGGCCGAGGCATAGGGGATGACACTCATATTTTCTCTATCTTCTGCCGTGGTCGGGCATTGAGCCGTGCTCAATCTCACACCTTGCAATACAGGCAAGAACCCCTTCTTGGACCGATCCGTATTGAACTTCTTGAATATCTTGTCAAGGTACGTGCTTTATGAAAGACCAATGAGGCATCTCGATCTATCTCTATAGATCTTGATGCCTAATATATAAGCAGCTTCTCCAAGGTCCTTCATTGAAAAACATTTATTCAAGTAGGCCTTTATGCTTTCCAAGAATTCTATATCATTTCCCATCAATAGTATGTCATCCACATATAATATGAGAAATGCTACAGAGCTCCCACTCACTTTCTTGTAAACACAGGCTTCTCCATAAGTCTGCGTAAACCCAAATGCTTTGATCATCTCATCAAATCGAATGTTCCAACTCCGAGATGCTTGCACCAGCCCATAGATTGAGCGTTGGAGCTTGCACACCTTGTCAGCATTCTTAGGACCGACAAAACCTTCTGGCTGCATCATATATAATTCTTCCTTAAGGAAACCATTAAGGAATGCTGTTTTGACGTCCATTTGCCATATCTCATAATCATAGAATGCGACAATTGCTAACATGATTCAGATGGACTTCAGCTTCGCTACGGGTGAGAAAGTCCCATCATAGTCAACCCCTTGAACTTGTCGATAACCCTTAGCGATAAGCCGAGCCTTATAGATGGTCACATTACCATCCGCGTCTATCTTCTTCTTAAAGATCCATTTATTTTCTATGGCTCGCCGATCATCAGGCAAGTCAGTCAAAGTCCATACTTCATTTTCATACATGGTTCCTATCTCGGATTTCATGGCTTCCAGCCATTTGTCGGAATCCAGGCCCGCCATCGCTTCTTCATAGTTCGAAGGTTCACCGTTGTCTAACAACATGATTTCTAGGACAGGGTTGCCGTACCACTCTGGTGCGGAACGTGTCCTTGTGGACCTATGAAGTTCAGTACCAACTTGATCCGAAGTTTCATCATCATCATCATTAACTTCCTCTCTAGTCGGTGCAGGCACCACAGAAACATTTTCTTGAGCTACGCCACTCAAATATTCTCCCCCACGATCTGATCGTAAGAACTTTATTTTCCTGTCATGTTGATTCTCAACCTCACTCTGAAATTCCTTGAACTTTTCGAAGGTCGTAGACTTGTTTTTCATTAGATATACATACCCATATCTACTTAAGTCATCAGTGAGGGTGAGAACATAAAGATAACCACCGCGAGCCTCAACGCTCATTGGACCGCACACATCAGTATGTATGATTTCCAATAAGTTGGTTGCTCGCTCCATTGTTCCGGAGAACGGAGTCTTGGTCATTTTGCCCACGAGGCATGGTTTGCATGTCTCAAATGATTCATAATCAAGAGACTCCAAAAGTCCGTCTGCTTGGAGTTTCTTCATGCGTTTGACACCAATGTGACCAAGGCGGCAGTGCCACAAGTATGTGGGACTATCATTATCAACCTTACATCATTTGGCATTCACACTATGAATATGTGTACCCTCACGTTCGAGATTAAATAAGAATAAACCATTGACCAGCGGGGCATGACCATAAAACATATCTCTCATATAAATAGAACAACCATTATTCTCAGATTTAAATGAGTAGCCATCTCGCATTAAGCAAGATCTAGATACAATGTAGAGGTAGCGTGCCGACGGCAATCACATCGACCTTGGAACCATTCCCGATGCGCATCGTCACCTCGTCCTTCGCCAGTCTCCGCTTATTCCACATCTCCTGTTTTGAGTTACAAATATGAGAAACCGCACCGGTATCAAATACCCAGGAGCTACTACGAGCGCTGGTTAGGTACACATCAATAACATGTATATCACATATACCTTTGGTATTGCCGGCCTTCTTATCCGCTAAGTACTTGGGGCAGTTCCGCTTCCAGTGACCGTTTCCCTTGCAATAAAAGCACTCAGTCTTAGGCTTGGGTCCATTCTTTGGCTTCTTCCCTGCATCTTGCTTACTAGGCGTGGCAACTCCCTTGCCGTCCTTCTTGAAGTTCTTTTTACCCTTGCCTTTCTTGAACTTAGTGGTTTTATTCACCATCAACACTTGATGTTCCTTTTTGATCTCCACCTCCGCTGATTTCAGCATTGAATATACCTCAGGAATGGTCTTTCCCATCCCCTGCATATTGAAGTTCATCACAAAGCTCTTGTAGGTAGGTTGAAGCGACTGAAGGATTCTGTCAACGACTGCATCATCCAGGAGATTGACTCCCAGCTGAGACAAGCAGTTGTGCAACCCAGACATTTTGAGTATGTGCTCGCTGACAGAACTATTCTCATCCATCTTACAACTGTAGAACTTGTTGGAGACTTCATATCTCTCGACTCGGGCATGAGCTTGGAAAACCATTTTCAGCTCTTGGAACATCTCATATGCTCCGTGTTGCTCAAAACACTTTTGGAGCCCCGATTCTAAGCTGTAAAGCATGCCGCACTGAACCAGGGAGTAATCATCAGTACGCGACTGACAGGCGTTCATAACGTCTTGAGTTGCTGGGAAAACAAGTGTGTCACCTAGCGGTGCTTCAAGGACATATGCTCTCTTGGCAGCTATGAGGATAACCCTTAGGTTATGGACCCAGTCCATGTAGTTGCTGCCATCATCTTTCAGCTTAGTTTTCTCAAGGAACGCGTTGAAGTTGAGGGCAACATTAGCGTGGGCCATTTGATCTACAAGACATATTGCAAAGTTTTAGACTATGTTCATGATAATTAAGTTCATCTAATCAAATTATTTAATGAACTCCCACTCAGATTGACATCCCTCTAGTCATCTAAGTGATACATGATCCGAGTCAACTAGGCCGTGTCCGATCATCACGTGAGACGGACTAGTCATCATCGGTGAACATCTTCATGTTGATCGTATCTTCTATACGACTCATGTTCGACCTTTCGGTCTTCCGTGTTCCGAGGCCATGTCTGTACATGCTAGCCTCGTCAAGTCAACCTAAGTGTATTGCGTGTGTAAATCTGGCTTACACCCGTTGTATGCGAATGTTAGAACCTATCACACCCGATCATCACGTGGTGCTTCGGAACAACATACCTTAGCAACGGTGCATAGTTAGGGGGAACACTTTCTTGAAATTATTGCGAGGGATCATCTTATTTATGCTACCGTCGTTCTAAGCAAATAAGATGTAAAACATGATAAACATCACATGCAATCAAATAGTGGCATGATATGGCCAATATCATTTTGCTCCTTTTGATCTCCATCTTTGGGGTGCCATGATCATCATCGTCACCGGCATGACACCATGATCTCCATCATCATGATCTCCATCATCGTGTCTTCATGAAGTTGTCTCGCCAAATATTACTTCTACTACTATGGCTAATGGTTAGCAATAAAGTAAAGTAATTACAAAGCGTTTTCAGTGACACACATGTCATAAATAATTTAGACAACTCCTATGGCTCCTGCCGGTTGTCATACTCATCGACATGCAAGTCGTGAATCCTATTACAAGAACATGATCAATCTCATACATCACATATATCATTCATCACATTCTTTTTCCCATATCACATCACATAGCGTACCCTGCAAAAAACAAGTTAGACATCCTCTAATTGTTGTTGCATGTTTTTACATGGCTTCTATGGGTTTCTAGGAAGAACGTTTCTTATCTATGCAAAAACCACAACGTGATATGCCAATTTCTATTTACCCTTCATAAGGACCCTTTTCATCGAATCCGATCCGACTAAAGTGGGAGAGACAGACAGCCGCTGGCCACCTTATGCAACTAGTGTATGTCAGTCGGTGGAACCTATCTCACGTAAGCGTATGTGTAAGGTTGGTCCGGGCTGCTTCATCCCACGATGCCGCTGAATCAAGAGAAGACTAGTAAAGGCAAGTAAATTGACAAAATCAACGCCCACAACAACTTGTGTTCTACTCGTGCATAGAAGCTACGCATAGACCTGGCTCATGATGCCACTGTTGGGGATCATTGCAGAAATTAAAAATTTTCTACGCATCACCAAGATCAATCTATGGAGAAACTAGCCAAGGGGGTGCCCCCTTTAGGGTTCCCCAAAACCGTAGGCGCATGGGCCCTAGGGGTTTGGCGCCTAGCCCATCTAGGGGCTGGTTCCCCCTCCATATTCAGCCCATAGGGCCCTCCGAGGCAGGTGGACCCTCCCGGTGGACCCCCGGAACCCTTTTGGTGGTCCTGGTACAATACCGATAAACCCCCGAACACTTCCGGCGACCAAATAAGGACTTCCCATATATAAATCTTTGTCTCCGGACCATTCCAGAACTCCTCGTTACGTCCGGGATCTCATCCAGGACTCCAAACAACATTCGGTAACCACGTACAAACTTTCCCTATAACCCTAGCATCATCAAACCTTAAGTGTGTAGACCATACGGGTTCGGGAATCATGCAGACATGACCGAGACATCTCTCCATCCAATAACCAACAGCGGGATCTGGATACCCATGTTGGCTCCCACATGTTCCACGATGATCCCATTGGATGAACCACGATGTCGAGGATTCAATCAATCCCGTATACAATTCCCTTTATCAATCGGTATGTTACTTGCCCGAGATTCAATCATCGCTTTCCCAATACCTCGTTCAATCTCCTTACCGGCAAGTCACTTTACTCGTTTCGTAACACATCATCCCATGACCAATCCCTTAGTCACATTGAGCTCATTACGATGATGTCTTACCGAGTGGGCCCAGAGATACCTCTCTGTCATACGGAGTGACAAATCCCAGTCTCGATTTGTGCCAGCCCAACAGATACTTTCGGAGATACCCGTAGTGCACCTTTATAGCCACCCAGTTATGTTGTGATGTTTGGCACACCCAAAGCATTCATATGGTATCTGGGAGTAGCACAATCTCATGGTCTAAGGAAAAGACACTTGACATTAGAAAATCTTTAGCAGACGAACTACACGATCTTGCACTATGCTTAGGATTGGGTCTTGTCCATCACATCATTCTCCTAATGACGTGATCCCGTTATCAATGACATCCAATGCCCATGGTCAGGAAACCATAACCATCTATTGATCAACGAGCTAGTCAACTAGAGGCTCACTAGGGACATGTTGTGGTCTATGTATTCACACATGTATTAAGATTTCCGGATAACACAATTATAGCATGAACAATAGACAATTATCGTGAACAAGGAAATATAATAATAACCATTTTATTATTGCCTCTAGGGCATATTTCCAACACTATGAAGACACATTTCTCTGACTTGGGTTCGAGCTTATCAGGTTGAAACTTTTTCACATAAGCATCGCATCCCCAAACTTTAAGAAACGACAACTTTGGTTTCTTGCCAAACCATAGTTCATAAGGTGTTGTCTCAACGGATTTTGATGGTGCCCTATTTAACATGAATGCAACCGTCTCTAAAGCATAACCGGAAAATGATAGCGGTAAATCAGTAAGAGACATCATAGATCGCACCATATCTAGTAAAGTATGATTATGACGTTCGGACACACCATTACGCTGTGGTGTTCTGGGTGGCGTGAGTTGCGAAACTATTCCGCATTATTTCAAATGTAGACCAAACTCGTAACTCAAATGTTCTCCTCCATGATTAGATCATAGAAACTTTATTTTCTTGTTACGATGATTTTCCACTTCACTCTGAAATTCTTTGAACTTTTCAAATGTTTCAGACTTATGTTTCATTAAGTAGATATACCCATATCTGCTCAAATCATTTGTGAAGGTGAGAAAATAACGATACCCGCCGCGAGCCTCAATATTCATCAGACCACATACATCAGTATGCATGATTTCTAACAAATCTGTTGCTCGCCCCATAGTTCCGGAGAACAGCGTTTTAGTCATCTTGCCCATAAGGCATGGTTCGCAAGTACCAAGTGATTCATAATCAAGTGATTCCAAAAGTCCATCAGTATGGAGTTTCTTCATGCGCTTTATACCAATATGACCCAAACGGCATTGCCACAAATAAGTTGCACTATCATTATTAACTATGCATCTTTTGGCTTCAACATTATGAATATGTGTATCACTACTATCGAGATTCAACAAAAATAGACCACTCTTGAAGGGTGCATAACCATAAAAGATATTACTCATATAAATAGAACAACATTATTCTAAGATTTAAATGAATAACCGCCTCGCATCAAACAAGATCCAGATATAATGTTCATGCTTAATGCTGGCACCAAATAACAATTATTTAGGTCTAAAACTAATCCTGAAGGTAGATGTAGAGGTAGCGTGCCGATGGCGATCACATCGACTTTGGAACCATTTCCCACGCGCATCGTCACCTCGTCCTTATCCAGTCTTTGCTTAATCCGTAGTCCATGTTTCGAGTTGCAAATATTAGCAACAGAACCAATATCAAATACCCAGGTGCTACTGCGAGCTATGGTAAGGTACACATCAATAACATGAATATCACATATACCTTTGTTCACCTTTCCATCCTTATTATCCGCCAAATATTTGGGGCAGTTCCGCTTCCAGTGACTAGTCTGTTTGCAATAGAAGCACTCAGTCTCAGGCTTAGGTCCAGACTTAGGTTTCTTCTCCTGAGGAGCAACTTGTTTGCTGTTCTTCTTGAAGTTCCCCTTCTTTTTCCCTTTACCCTTTTTCTTGAAACTGGTGGTCTTGTTGACCATCAATACTTGATGCTCCTTCTTGATTTCTACCTCCGCTGCCTTTAGCATTACGAAGAGCTCGGGAATTGTCTTATTCATCCCTTGCATATTATAGTTCATCACAAAGCTTTTGTAGCTTGGTGGCAGTGATTGAAGAACTCTATCAATGACACTATCAACAGGAAGATTAACTCCCAGTTGAGTCAAGTGATTATGATAACCAGACATTTTGAGTATATGTTCACTGACAGAACTATTCTCCTCCATCTTGCAGCTATAGAACTTATTTGAGACTTCATATCTCTCAATCCGGGCATTTGCTTGAAATATTAACTTCAAATCCTGGAACATCTCATATGCTCCATGACGTTCAAAACGTCGTTGAAGTCCCAGTTCTAAACCGTAAAGCATGGCACACTGAACTATCGAGTAGTCATCAACTTTACTCTGCCAGACGTTCTTAACGTCATCAGCAGCATCTGCAGCAGTCCTGGCACCCAGCGGTGCTTCTAGGACGTAATTCTTCTATGCAACAATGAGGATAATCCTCAAGTTACGGACCCAGTCCGTGTAATTGCTACCATCATTTTTCAACTTTTCTTTCTCACGGAATGCATTAAAATTCAACGGAACAACAACACATGCCATCTATCTATAATCAACATAGACAAGAAAAATACTATCAGGTACTAAGTTCATGATAAATTTAAGTTCAATTAATCATATTACTTAAGAACTCCCACTTAGATAGACATCCCTATGATCATCTAAGTGATCACGTGATCCAAATCAACTAAACCATATCCGATCATCACGTGAGTTGGAGTAGTTTTCAATGGTGAACATCACTATGTTGATCATATCTACTATATGATTCACGCTCGACCTTTTGGTCTCAGTGTTCCGAGGCCATATCTGCATATGCCAGGCTCGTCAAGTTTGACCTGAGTATTCTGTGTGTGCAAAACTGGCTTGCATCCGTTGTAGATGAACATAGAGCTTATCACACCCGATCATCATGTGGTGTCTCGGCACGATGAACTTTGGCAACGGTGCATACTCAGGGAGAACACTTTTACCTTGAAATTTAGTGAGAGATCATCTTATAATGCTACCATCAAACAGAGCAGAATAAGATGCATAAAGGATAAACATAACATGCAATCAATATAAGTGATATGATATGGCCATCATCATCTTGTGCTTGTGATCTCCATCTCCGAAGCACCGTCATGATCACCATCGTCACCGGCGCTACACCTTGATCTCCATCGTAGCATCGTTGTCGTCTCGCCAACTATTGCTTCTACGACTATCGCTACCGCTTAGTGATAAAGTATAGCAATTACAGGGCGATTGCATTGCATACAATAAAGCGACAACCATATGGCTCCTGCCAGTTGCCGAGAACTCCGTTACAAAACATGACCATCTCAGACAATAAATATAGCATCATGTCTTGACCATATCACATCACAACATGCCCTGCAAAAACAAGTTAGACATCCTCTACTTTGTTGTTGCAAGTTTTACGTGGCTGCTACGGGCTGAGCAAGAATCGTCCTTACCTACGCATCAAAACCACAATGATAGTTCGTCAAGTTAGTGTTGTTTTAACCTTCTCAAGGATGGGCGTAGCCACACTCGGTTCAACTAAAGTTGGAGAAACTGACACCTGCCATCCACCTATGTGCAAAGAACGTCGGTAGAACTAGTCTCGCGTAAGCGTACGCGTAATGTCGGTTCAGGCCGCTTCATCCAACAATACCGCCGAACCAAAGTATGACATGTTGGTAAGCAGTATGACTTGTATCGTCCACAACTCACTTGTGTTCTACTCGTGCATATAACATCTACGCATAAAACCAGGCTCGGATGCCACTGTTGGGCAACGTAGTAATTTCAAAAAAATTCCTACGCACACACAGGATCATGGTGATGCATAGCAACGAGAGGGGAGAGTGTCATCCATGTACCCTCGTAGACCATTAAGCAGAAGCGTTATGACAAAGCGGTTGATGTAGTCGTACGTCTTCACGATCGACCAATCCTCAGTACCGAATGTACGACACCTCCACATTCAGCACAGGTTCAGCTCGGTGATGTCCCGCGAACTCACGATCCAGTAGAACTCGGGGAAGAGTTTCGTCAGCACGAAGGCATGGTGACGATGTTGATGAAGCTGCCGTGGCAGAGCTTCGCCTAAGCACCGCTACAGCATGATCGAGGTGGATTATGGTGGAGGGGGGCACCACACACGGCTGGGAGAGATCTTTGTGATCAACTTGTGTGTCTATAGGCGCCCCTGCCCTTGTATATATAGGAGCAAGGGGAAGGCTGGCCGGCCCTAGTTGGTGCGCCAGGAGGAGGAATCCTCCTCCTAGTAGGAGTAGGATTCCCCTCTTTCCTACTCATACTAGGAGGGGGAAAGGAAAGGAGAGAAAGAGAAGGAAAGGGGGGCGCCGCCCGCCTCTCCTAGTCCAATTCGGAACAGAGGGGAGGGGGCACGCTGCCTGCCCTAGGCCGGCCCCTCTCTCTTCCCCTTATGGCCCAACAAGGCCCATTAGCCTCCGAGGGGTTCCGATAACCCCTCCGATACCCTGCTAAAATCCCGATTTTACCCGGAACTCTTCCGATGTCCAAATGTAGGCTTCCAATATATCAATCTTCATGTCTCGACCATTTCGAGACTCCTCGTCATGTCCGTGATCATATCCGGGACTCCGAACTACCTTCGGTACATCAAAACATATAAACTCATAAAGCCGATCGTCACAGAACTTTAAGCGTGCGGACCCTACGGGTTCGAGAACTATGTATACATGACCGAGACATGTCTCCGGTCAATAACCAATAGCGGAACTTGGATGCTCATATTGGTTCCTACATATTCCACGAAGATCTTTATCGGTCAAACCGCATAACACTATACGTTGTTCTCTTTGTCATCGGTATGTTACTTGCTCAAGATTCGATCGTCGGTATCTCAATACCTAGTTCAATCTCGTTATTGGCAAGTCTCTTTAATCGTTTCATAATGCACTATTTTGCAACTAACTCATTAGTTGCATTGCTTGCAAGGCTTATAGTGATGTGCATTACTGAGAGGGCCGAGAGATACCTCTTCGACAATCGGAGTGACAAATCCTAATCTTGATCTATGCCAACTCAACAAGTACCATCGGAGACACCTGTAGAGCACCTTTATAATCACCCAGTTACGTTGTGACGTTTGGTAGCACACAAAGTGTTCCTCCGGTATTCGGGAGTTGCATAATCTCATAGTCATAAGAACATGTATAAGTCATGAAGAAAGCAATAGTAGTAAACAAAAACGATCAAGTGCTAAGCTAATAGAATGGGCAAGTCAATCACATCATTTTCCTAATGATGTGATCCCATTGATCAAATAACAACTCATGTCTATGGTTTGGAAACTTAACCATCTTTGATCAATGAGCTAGTCAAGTAGAGGCATACTAGTGACACTATGTTTGTCTATGTATTCACACATGTATTATGTTTCCGATTAATACAATTCTAGCATGAATAATAAACATTTATCATGAAATAAGGAAATAAATAATAACTTTATTATTTCCTCTAGGGCA
Source organism: Triticum monococcum (assembly GCA_034509565.1). Classification (NCBI taxonomy): domain Eukaryota; kingdom Viridiplantae; phylum Streptophyta; class Magnoliopsida; order Poales; family Poaceae; genus Triticum; species Triticum monococcum. The sequence goes on along the minus strand of CM067845.1, from coordinate 352,802,481 downwards.
TATTTCCTTCAGGAAGTAATGGTAACAGTGGCAAAAAGTAACAGTAGTAATTTCGTAGCAGTTGTAACAGTAGCTGCGGAAATGTAACGATGCAAAGATCAATATGTGAAAAGCTTGTAGGCAATGGATCAATGATGGATCATTATGTTGGATGGCATTCATCATGCAACGGTTATAACATAGGGTGACACAGAACTAGCTCCAATTCATCAATATAATGTAGGCATGTATTCCGAATATAATCATACGTGCTTATGGAAAAGAACTTGCATGACATATTTTGTCCTACCCTCCCGTGGCAGCGGGGTCCTATTGGAAACAAAGGGATATTAAGGCCTCCTTTTAATAGAGCATCAGACCAAAGCATTAGCACTTAGTGAATACATGAACTCCTCAAACTACGGTCATCACCAGGAGTGGTCTCGACTATTGTCAGTCTGGGGTTGTCGGATCATAACACGTAGTAGGTGACTATAACTTGGAATATCGGATGAAGAACATAAATATATTCATGAAAACATAATAGGTTCAGATCTGAAATGATGGCACTCAGGCCCTAGTGACAAGCATTAAGCATAGCAAAGTCATAGCAACATCAATCTTAGAACATAGTGGATACTAGGGTGATGTCTACTGCACAACCTTCTTCTCCTAGACGTTGTTGGGCCTCCAAGTGCAGAGGTTTGTAGGACAATAGAAAATTTCCCTCAAGTGGATGGCCTTAGGTTTATTAAACCGTGGGAGGCGTAGGATGAAAATGGTCTCTCTCAAACAACCCTGCAACCAAATAACAAAGAGTCTCTTGTGTCCATAACACACCCAATACAATGGTAAATTATATAGGTGCACTAGTTTGGCGAAGAGATGGTGATACAAGTGCAATATGGATGGTAGATATAGGTTTTTTTAATCTGAAAATATAAAAACAGAAAGGTAGCAAGTGGTAAAAGTGAGCTTAAACGGTATTGCAATGCTAGGAAACAAGGCCTAGAGTTCATACTATCACTAGTGCAAGTCCTCTCAACAATAATAACATAATTGGATCATATAACTATCCCTCAACATGCAACAAAGAGTCACTCCAAAGTCACTAAAAGCAGAGAACAAACAAAGAGATTATGGTAGGGTAGAAACCACCTCAAAGTTATCTTTTCTGATCGATCTATCATAGAGTTCGTACTAGAATAACACCTTAAGACACAAATCAACCAAAACCCTAATGTCACCTAGATACTCCAATGTCACCTCAAGTATCCGTGGGTATGATTACATGATATGCATCACACAATCTCAGATTCATCTATTCAACCAACACAAAGAACTTCAAAGAGTGCCCCAAAGTTTCTACCGAAGAGTCAAGACGAAAACGTGTGCCAACCCCGATGCATAAGTTTACGAGGTCACGAAACTCGCAAGTTGATCACCAAAACATACATCAAGTGGATCATGTGATATCCCATTGGCACCACAGATAAGCACATGCAAGACATACATCAAGTGTTCTCAAATCCTTAAAGACTCAATCCGATAAAATAACTTCAAAGGGAAAACTCAATTCATCACAAGAGAGTAGAGGGGGAGAAACACCATAAGATCCAACTATAATAGCAAAGCTCGCGATACATCAAGATTGTTCCGAATAAAGAACACGAGAGAAAGAGATCAAACACATAGCTACTGGTACATACCCCCAGCCCCGAGGGTGAACTACTCCCTCCTCGTCATGGAGAGCGCCGGGATGATGAAGATGGCCATCGGAGAGGGATTCCCCCCTCCAGCAGGGTGCGAGAACGGGTCTAGATTGGTTTTCGGTGGCTACGGAGCCTTCTGGCGGCGGAACTCCCGATCTAGGTTATTTTCTGGAGGTTATGTATTTATAGAAATTTTTGGCGTAGGTCTCACGTCAAGAAGGTGCCCGAGTCGTCCACGAGGTAGGCCCACGCGCCGGGGGGGGGGGGGGGTGGGGGTGGGTGCGCCCCCACCCTAGTGGACGGCTCCGGACTCTTCTGGCACAACTCTTTTACTCCAGGGTCTTCTTTTGGTCCATAAAAAATCGTCAAAAATTGGCACGTCAATTGGACTTCGTTTGATATTCCTTTTCTGTAAAACTCGAAAACATGGAAAAAACAGAAACTGGCACTGGGCTCTAGGTTAATAGGTTAGTCCCAAAAATCATATAAAATAGCATATAAATGCATATAAAACATCCAAGGTTGATAATACAATAGCATGGAACAATCAAAAATTATAGATACATTGGAGACGTATCAAGCATCCCCAAGCTTAATTCTTGCTCGTCCTCGAGTAGGTAAATGATAAAAACAGAATTTTTGATGTGGAATGCTACCTAACATATTTATCCATGTAATTCTCTTTATTCTGGCAAGAATATTCAGATCCATAAGATTCAAGACAAAAGTTTAATATTGACATAAAAATAATAATACTTCAAGCATACTAACTAAGAAATTATGTCTTCTCAAAATAACATGGCCAAAGAAAGTTCATCCCTACAAAATCATATAGTTTGGTCATGCTCCATTTTTGTCACACAAGAATGCTGTCATCATGCAGAACCCCAATGACAAGCCAAGCAATTGTTTCATACTTTAGTAATCTCAAACTTTTTTCAACTTTCACGTAATACATGAGCGTGAGCCATGGACATAGCACTATGGGTGGAATAGAACAAAATGATGGGGGCTGTGTGGAGAAGACAAAAAAGGAGAAAGTCTCACATTGACGTGGCTAATCAACGGGCTATGGAGATGCCCATCAATTGATGTCAATGCGAGGAGTAGCGATTGCCATGCAACGGATGCACTAGAGCTATAAATGTATGAAAGCTCAACAAAAAGAAACTAAGTGGGTGTGCATCCAACTTGCTTGCTCACGAAGACCTAGGGCATTTGAGGAAGCCCATTGTTGGAATATACAAGCCAAGTTCTATAATGAAAAATTCCCACTAGTATATGAAAGTGACAAAATAAGAGACTCTCTATCATGAAGATCATGGTGCTACTTCAAAGCACAAGTGTGGAAAAAAGGATAGTAGCATTGCCCCTTTTATTTTATTTTTTATTTGGCATTTCTCTTTTTTTGGGACAATGCTCTATTAATGATGATCATCACACTTCTATTTATTTACAACTCAATGATTACAACTCGATACTAGAACAAAATATGACTCTATATGAATGCCTCCGGCGGTGTACTGGGATGGGCAATGAATAAAGAGTGACATGTATGATAAATTATGCATGGTGGCTTTGCCACAAATACGATGTCAACTACATGATCATGCAAGGCAATATGACAATGATGATGTGTGTCATGATGAACGGAATGGTGGAAAGTTGCATGGCAATATATCTCGGAATGGCTATGGAAATGCCATAATAGGTAGGTATGGTGGCTGTTTTGAGAAATATGTAATGAGGTTTATGTGTGATAGAGTGTATCGTATCACGAGGTTTGGATGCACCGGCGAAGTTTGCACCTACTCTCAAGGTGAGAAAGGGCAATGCACGGTACTGAAGAGGCTAGCAATGATGGAAAGGTGAGAGTGCGTATAATCCATGGACTCAACATTAGTCATAAAGAACTCACATACTTATTGCAAAAATCTACAAGTCATCGGAAACCAAGCACTACACGCATGCTCCTAGGGGGATAGATAGGTAGGAAAAGACCATCGCTCGTCCCTGACCGCCACTCATAAGGAAGACAATCAAAGAAACACCTCATGCTTCAAATTTGTCACACAACGGTTACCATACGTGCATGCTACGTGACTTTCAAACCTCAACACAAGTATTTCTAAAATTCAAAATTACTCAACTAGCACAACTCTAATATCACCTTCTCTATATCTCAAAACAATTATCAAGTATCAAACTTCTCATAGTATTTAATGCACTTTATATGAAAGTTTTTATTATACCCATCTTGGATGCCCATCATATTAGGACTAAATTCATAACCAAAGAAAACTACCATGCTGTTCTAAAAGACTTCAAAATAATATAAGTGAAGCATGAGAGTTCATCTAATTCTTCAAAATAAAACCACCGTCGTGCTCTAAAAAGATATAAGTGCAACACTAGAGCAAATGACAAACTACTTGAAAAGATATAAGTGAAGATCAATGATTAGTCGAATAATTATGAAACTATGTGAAGACTCTCTAACATTTAAGAATTTCAGATCTTGGTATTTTATTCAAACAGCAAGCAAAACAAAATAAAATAAAATGACGCTCCAAGCAAAACTCATATCATGTGGTGAATAAAAATATTGCTCCAAGTAAAGTTACCGATGAACGAAGACGAAAGAGGGGATGCCATCCGGGGCATCCCCAAGCTTAGGCCCTTTGTTGTCCTTGAATATTAATTTGGGGTGCCTTGGGCATCCCCAATCTTAGGCTCTTGCCACTCCTTATTCCATAGTCCATCGAATCTTTACCCAAAACTTGAAAACTTCACAACACAAAACTCAACAGAAAACTCGTAAGCTCCATTAGTATAAGAAAATAAATCACCACTTTTGGTACTGTTGTGAACTCATTCTAAATTCATATTGGTGTAATATCTACTGTATTCCAACTTCTCTATGGTTCATACCCTCTGATACTACTCATTGATTCATCAAAATAAGCAAACAACACAATGAAAACAGAATCTGTCAAAAACAGAACAGTCTGTAGTAATCTGTATCATTCGAATACTTCTGTCACTCCAAAAATTCTGAAATAAATTGGATGACCTGAGGAATTTTTCTATTAATCATATGAAAAATGAATCAACCTAATCGCACTCTCCATTAAAAAAATGGCAGCAAAACTCATGAGCGCTAAAGTTTCTGTTTTTTACAGTCAAATCGCAAAGACTTCACCCAAGTCTTCCCAAAGGTTCTGCTTGACACAAACACTAATTAAAACATAAAACCACATCTAAACAGAGGCTAGATGAATTATTTATTACTAAACATGAGAAAAAAGCAAAGAACAAAAATAAAATTGGGTTGCCTCCCAACAAGCGCTATCGTTAAACGCCCCTAGCTAGGCATGATGATATCAATGATGCTCACATAAAGGATAAGAATTGAAACATAAAGAGAGCATCATGAAGAATATGACTAGCACATTTAAGTCTAACCCACTTAATATGCATAGGGATTTCGTGAGCAAACAACTTGTGGGAACAAGAATCAACTTGCACAGGAAGGTAAAACAAGCAAATCTTCAAGATTTTCAACACATAGAGAGGAAACTTGATATTATTGCAACTCCTACAAGCATATATTCCTCCCTCATAATAATTTTCAGTAGCATCATGAATGAATTCAACAATATAACTATCACATAAAGCATTCTTTTTATGATCTACAAGCATGCAAAGTTGACACTCTTCCAAAATAGTGGGATTAACATTAACTAAAGTCACGACCTCTCCAAACCCACTTTCATAATTATCACAATAAGATTCAACACCCTCCAAAATAGTGGGATCATTAATTCCTAAAGTTGACACTCTTCCAAACCCACTTTCATCAATATAATCATCATAAATAGGAGGCATGCTATGATCAAAATAAATTTGCTCATCAAAACTTGGGGGACAACAAATATCATCTTCGTCAAACATAGCATCCCCAAGCTTGTGGCTCTGCATATCATTAGAATCATGGATTTTCAAAGAATTCGTACTAACAACATTGCAATCATGCTCATCATCCAAAGATTTAGTGCCAAACATTCTAATGCATTCTTCTTCTAACACTTTGGCACAATTATCGGAATCCTTATTTTCATGAAAAACATTAAAAAGATGAAGCATATGAGGTATTCTCAATTCCATTTTTAGTTTTCTTTTATAAACTAAACTAGTGATAAAACAAGAAACAAAAATATTCGATTACAGGATCTAAAGATACACCTTCAAGCACTAACCTCCCCGGCAACAGTGCCAGAAAAGAGCTTGATGTCTACTACACAACCTTCTTCTTGTAGACGTTGTTGGGCCTCCAAGTGCAGAGGTTTGTAGGACAGTAGCTAATTTCCCTCAAGTGGATGACCTAAGGTTTATCAATCCATGGGAGGCGTAGGATGAAGATGGTCTCTCTCAAACAACGCTGCAACCAAATAAAAAAGAGTCTCTTGTGTCCCCAACACACCCAATACAATGGTAAATTGTATAGGTGCACTAGTTCGGCGAAGAGATGGTGATACACGTGCAATATGGATGGTAGATATAGGTTTTTGTAATATGAAAATATAAAAACAGCAAGGTAGCAAGTGGTAAAAGTGAGCATAAACGGTATTGCAATGCTAGGAAACAAGGCCTAGGGTTCATACTTTCACTAGTGAAAGTCCTCTCAACAATAATGACATAATTGGATCATATAACTATCCCTCAACATGCAACAAAGAGTCACTGCAAAGTCACTAATAGTGGAGAACGATCCTTTCTGATCGATCTATCATAGTCGTACTAGAATAACACCTTAAGACACAAATCAAACAAAACCCTAATGTCACCTAGATACTCCAGTGTCACCTCAAGTATCCGTGGGTATGATTATACGATATGCATCACACAATCTCAGATTCATCTATTCAACCAACACAAAGAACTTCAAAGAGTGCCCCAAAGTTTCTATTGGAGAGTCAAGACGAAAACTTGTGCCAACCCCTATGCATAAGTTCATGAGGTCACAGAACTCGCAAGTTGATCACCAAAACATACATCAAGTGGATCACGTGATATCCCATTGTCACCATAGATAAGCACATGCAAGACATACATCAAGTGTTCTCAAATCCTTAAAGACTCAATCCGATAAGATAACTTCAAAGGGAAAACTCAATTCATCACAAGAGAATAGAGGGGTGGGGGGAACATCATAAGATCCAACTATAATAGCAAAGCTCGCGATACATCAAGATTGTTCTGAATCGAGAACACGAGAGAGAGAGAGATCAAACACAAAGCTACTGGTACATACCCTCAGCCTCGAGGGTGAACTACTCCCTCCTCATCATGGAGAGCACCGGGATGATGAAGATGGCCACCGGAGAGGGATTCCCCCTCCGGCAGGGTGCCGGAACAGGTCTAGATTGGTTTTCGGTGGCTATAGAGGCTTGTGGCGGCGGAACTCCCGATCTAGGTTATTTTCTGGAGGTTTCTGTATTTATAGGAATTTTTGGCGTAGGTCTCACGTCAAGAAGGTGCCCGAGCCGTCCACGAGGTAGGCCCATGCGCCGGAGGGGGGGGGGGGGGGGGGGTTGGCGCGCCCCCACCCTCGTGGACGGCACGGGACTCTTCTGGCCCAACTCTTTTACTCCAGGGTCTTCTTTTGGTCCATAAAAAATCAGCAAAAATTGGCACCTAAATTGGACTCGGTTTGATATTCCTTTTCTGTAAAACTCAAAAACAAGGAAAAACAGAAACTTGCACTGGGCTCTAGGTTAATAGGCTAGTCCCAAAAATCATATATAATAGCATATAAATGCATATAAAATATCCAAGGTTGATAATATAATAGCATGGAACAATAAAAAATTATAGATACGTTGGAGACGTATCATAGGGATCAAACCCTAACAAAACTATCTCGATTACTTGGTAAATCTCATCCAATCCATCACGGTCCAGCTAGCCTTTGATGGAATTACTCACGCATGACGGTGAACATCATGAAACTGGTGATGGAGGATGGTTGATGATGACGATGGCGACGGATTCCCCTCTCCGGAGCCCAAAACAGACTCTAGATTGCCCCCGAGGAAGAACAGGGCTTGGCGGCGGCTCCATATCATAAAACGCGATGAATCCTTCTCTCCGATTTTTTCTCCCCGAACGTGAATATATGGAGTTAGTGTTGAGGCCGGTGGAGGTCCAGGGGGCCCACAAGGTCGGAGGGCGCGCCCCCACCCTTGTGGCTAGGGTGTGGGCCCCATACTGCTGATTCTTTCGACAATATTTTTTATTAATTCCAAAACTTATCTTCGTGAAGTTTCAGGTCATTCCGAGAACTTTTTATTCTGCACAAAAATAACACCATGGCAATTATGCTGAAAACAACGTCTGTCCTGGTTAGTTCCATTCAGATCATGCAATTTAGAGTACAAAACAAGGGCAAAAGAGTTTGGAAAAGTAGATACGACGGAGACGTGTAAACTCCCCCAAGCTTAAACCTTTGCTTGTCCTCAAGCAATTCAGTTGATAAACTAAAAGTGATAAAGAAAAACTTTTACGAACTCTGTTTGATCTTGTTGTTGCAAATATGTAAAGCCAGCATTTAAGTTTTCAGCATAGATCATGAACTAACCATATTCACAATAACTTTTAGGTATCACATTTACTCATATCAATGGCATAATCAACTAGCGAGCAATAATAATAAATCCCGGATGACAACACTTTCTCAAAACAATCATGATATGATATAACAAGATGGTATGTCGCCAGCCCTTTCTAAGACCGCAAAACATAAATGCAAAGCACCCCTGAAGATCAAGGGCTGACTAGACATTGCAAATCATGGTAAAAGAGATCCAGTCACGGTCATACCCAATATAAATTAATAACAATGCATACAAATGATAGTGGTGCTCTCTAACTAGTGCTTTTTATAAGAGGATGATGAGTCAGCAATAAAAGTAAATAGATAGGCCCTTCGCAGAGGGAAGTAGGGATTTGCAGAGGTACCAGAGCTCGAGTTTTGAAATAGAGATAAATAATATTTTGAGCGGTACGCTTTCATTGTCAACATAACAACTAAGAGATCTCGGTATCTTCCATGCTACATACATTATAGGCGGTTCCCAAATAGAATAGTAAAGTTTATACTCCCCCACCACCAACAAGCACACTCCACGACTGGTCCGAAACAACGGGTACCGTCCAACTAACAACAGTCCTGGGGGAGTTTTGTTTGCATTTATTTTTATTGATTTGAGCATGGGACTGGGCATCCTGATTACCAGCCATTTTCTCGTGAAGGATGAGTGGAGTACACTCATCGTGAGAATAACCCACCTAGCATGGAAGATATGGACAACCCTAGTTGGTACATGAGCGATTCGAGCATACAAAAAATATTATCATTTGAAGGTTTAGAGTTTGGCACATGCAAATTTACTTGGAATGGTAGGTAAATACCACATATAGGAAGGTATGGTGGACTCATATGGAACAACTTTGGGGTTTATGGAAGTGGATGCACAAGCAGTATTCCCGCTTAGTACAAGTGAAGGCTAGAAAAAGACTGGGAAGCGACCAACTAGAGAGTGACAACATTCATAAACATGCATTGAGATTAACCAACATTGAATGCAAGCATGAGTAGGATATAAATCACCATGAACATAAATATCGTGGAGGCTATGTTGATTTTTTTCAACTACATGCATGAACATGTGCCAAGTCAAGCCACTCGAATCATTCAAAGGAGGATACCATCCTATCTGTCGGCGTTCTGGGAACGGGGGTCCCCAGACTTGCCTGCCTGCAGCCTGCGGCGTGGCTCAAAGGGGGGCCCAACACGACCCTTCTTCACCAGCACAAACTCAAAACCCTCGCGAGGGGCCAAGCCTCGCGGGGCGGACGACACGGAGCTTCCTCAGGCACGGCCTCGTCAGGCTGGCTCGCAAGGAGGCGGAGAGATCAAGGCGGGGTACCTCACGACGTGCCCGTGACGCAAGCCGTGACGACTCAAGGCGCCAGGCGGGCGCTAGCCCGCGCAGCGTCCTCCTTTCCTCTTTGGTGCAAAGGGGGCAAGCGCAGCCGCGGAGTACCGAGGCATCATGCAAAGGTTTCCATTTCGGTGCAACGATACCAAGACCAGGAGGACTACGAGACGGAGGTCACCATGGAGCCCAAGACGGCATCATCACCAGAGCTTTGCGGAGGCGAAGGCTACTTTTGTCAGGATAGCTGATACTTGCTGTCCCCTTTCAAATTAGCCCGCCATTGTTGGCTCCCTTCCCACTCGATATTTGGGAAGAGGACCAAGGCCTCTATAAATAGGACCAGCCACCCACATAGCAAAGGGAGGTTCAAGAAGAAGGGTCTCTGGGTAGAGAGGTCAGAAATAGAGAGAGAGAGAGAGAGAGAGAGAGGTGGCTGAAGTCCTCCCAGCAGTTCATCACCCCAGCCAAGAACAGACCCTCGCGAGGCTGTTCTTCCTTGTACTGTTCATCATCATCAGCCCAAGAGGCAATCCACCCACCACAAACTGGAGTAGGATATTACACCACAACGGTGGCCCGAACGAGTATAAACCCCGCGTCTCTTGTGTTGTTCTTTCGATAGTTTTGATCCTAGCGTGGCGGAGGGGTGCAGGTAGGTAGGAGGCGAAATCTCCGCGCGCACCCCAGTGCTTGAACCTCAAGGGTCTGCCGAAACCCAAAATCCGACATTTGGCATGCCAGGTAGGGTTGCGCCGGAATTCGTCTTCCATCACCCCATTCTCCTCCGACCATCACACTCATGTCTGACGCTCGTTGGGCCCGCGCAGAGCGCCGGGCCGCCCTCGCTTCCCGCGTCGCCCAGACGGCCCCTGTCGACGGGCGTCCTCGCTGTTCCCCGTCACCTGCCATCAACGCCGCCACCAGCCCGGCGGGGGACGAGCAGCAAGCATCGTCTCAGCATCCGTCCGTGCGGCAAGACGGCCGCACCACAACTCCCTCACTCACCCCAGCTGGATCTTCGTCCCGCGCGCTCTGCGCGCCCATGGAGGCTCGGGCTGCACTCATCGCGGTGAACGACCTTCTGTGCTACCGTCCCGTCGATGACTTCTACGAAGAATGGCTCGGCCGCGTCGCCGAGCTCGTCCGCGCCGCAGGGGGCTCTTCCGCGCCGTCCGTTACGCTGCATCGCACCCCGCCCCGCGCGGGCGACGAGGCTCCGGCGGCGCCCCGGCCGCCTCCTCCTCAAGAAAACGCCATGGCTCCAAGGCGCGTGGCCCTTGGGCGGAACCCGCCCCGTCAGGTGCCAGCACAGGAAGAACAGAGCTGCCAAGAAGTCCCTCGCCCGCCAGAAGCTGCTCAGGCGCTCCCTGCGCCAGCACGTCGCGACCATCCTCCTTCTCCAGCGTGTGGGGACATGCAAGACCAGGCTCTCCATCACCCAAGGCCTCCCGTGGCCACAGCAGGCTGCCGCGCCTACACCGCCGAACTGCACGGCGTCGCGTGGCCAGGCAAGTTCAAGCCGGACCTGCCTCCTCGCTACGACGGCACGGCCGACCCTGCGGAGTTCCTCCAGCTCTATGAGCTGGGCATCGAAGCTGCCAACGGAGACGAGAAGGTCATGGCGAACTGGTTTCCCATGGCTCTCAAGGACGGGGCCCGCACCTGGCTCCTGAACCTGGCTCCAGGCACAATCTCCTCCTGGGAAGAGATGCGCACCCGCTTCATCGCCAACTTCCAAGGTACTCGCGACCGGCCACCCGCCATGAGCGACATGCACCGCATCAAGCAACAACCCGGGGAGACCCTGCAGAAGTACATCCAGCGCTTCAACAACACACGCCTCAAGATTCCCAAGGTGACTGAAGAGGCCATCATCTCAGCCTTCTCCGATGGCGTGCGCGATGTCAAGATGAAGGAGGAGCTGGCGATGCACGAAGACCTGTGCACTTCCTTGGAGCTGTTCAACTTGGTGAACAAGTGCGCCAGGGCTGAGGAAGGGCGTCTCTCCCTCCTCGAGTTGCCTGCCGTAGACCCAGAAGAGAAGAAGCTCAAGGACAAGGAAGTGAAGCGCAAGGGGGCTGCCATGCTCGCGGCAGAACCAGACACCAAGCGGGGCAGAGATCAGCCCAAACCTCCCATGGGCAGCCGGTACTGCGTGTACCACGACCTCCACACCCACAACACCAGCGAATGCCAAGAACTCCGCGCCGTGCGAGAAGGAAGGATCGGCCGTTGCCCTGACCGCGGTGACCGGGGCTACGACTGAGGAGGAGGAAGGAACGCAGGGCGCTGGGAAGACCGTGGCCCGCGCCAGGGGTGGCGCGACCAACCGCGCGAGGATCGCTGGCAAGACCCACCTCGCGAGGGTGGCTGGAGGGATCAGCCTCGTGAGGATCTCCCACAAGGCAACGCAGGCCTCCCGCCGCTGGCCCGCAGCCAAGGAGAAACAAGGACCGCCACCAGGACGAGGAGGCCGGGGGCTTCTAGGAGCCGCGCGCGATCGCCTGCATCCTAGGCGGAGCTCAAGCCCCAGCCTCTCAACGCATCTTCAAGCAGTTCGCCCGCGAAGTGAACACAGTCCTCCCCAGGCTCGAGGCCACACGCCCCCTCAGGTGGTTGGCGTGCACCATCACCTTCAGCTCAGCAGATCAACTCAAGTGCGCGGCCACAGCCGGAGTCCTCCCGATGCTTTGTTCCCCAATCATCAGCAACGTGGTGGTCACCAAGACCCTCATCGATGGTGGGGCAGGGCTCAACGTCCTATCCGTAGAGACATTCAACAACCTCCAAGTGCCCTACAGCCAACTCCTGCCAACCAAGCCTTTCTCCGGCATCACCAGCGGCTCCACGGTCCCGATTGGGCAGGTCCGCCTCCCTGTCACCTTCGGGGCACGCGACAACTACCGCACCGAGCTCATCGACTTCGACGTCGCTCACATCCGCCTACCGTACAACGCCATCCTCGGGTACCCAGCGCTGGCCAAGTTCATGGCCGTGACTCACCACAGCTACAACATCCTCAAGATGCTAGGAAGCGGCGGAGTCATCACGGTGCCCTATGAAGAGAAGGACGCGGTGTGTTCCCTGGAGCGAGCCTTTCAGGCCGCATCGCTGGAAGACCCGGATCGTGGAAGTAGGAGGCTTCCCGAGGCCGCCCCCAAGAAGAAGAAGACATCGTCTGGCCTGGCCCCTCGGGAGGCAGGCCCCTCTGGGCCCGTGCCTGCCCAGGGGGAACCTCCTTCCATCGCATAGGAAAGCGCGCCCGGCGCCCTCCTCAGGCAGGGCTCGGGGGCTCTCCCCTGGAGGGCCACCGACCTAGCTAGGGTCACGAGGGAGGCGCTTGGGCACCACATGGAGGCGTGTTTCGAAGCACGTTTCCATCAAGAAGGAGCAAGGCAAGGAGATCTAGACCCACAGGAGTTCGTCAGCAAGGCCATTCAGGAGTTACAGGAGTCAAGAGTCATGAGAGGTGCCCGCCGCCTACCAGCAGTGGCTCCCCATCCAGGCGAGGATGGTGAGCTGCGCGTCTGTGTTGACGTACCAGGGCTCAACCGAGTCGCTTCCCTGGAGCGCCTCTGGCCCTCGCGAGTGGGGCACTGCGGAGGTCCGCCCCACAACTACGTTCGCATGCCTTACGGCTTGCCGAGCGCGGCTGACACACACCAGCGCCTCATGAGGGGCATCACAGAGGCACAAGAGGCCAGGCGCTCCGCAGCCCTGGCGGAGATGAAGATGGCCCGCGAGGAACCGCCAGCGCCTCCGGAGCCTCCCGAGGCCCCTGGGCCTGGGGGCTCATGAGGATCGTCTTCTGCAGCCCACCGAGCCGGCTACACTAACACCCCTTCGTCCGCAACATCATCAGGTGACATCTTTCGAGTTTCACTTCCAGCTGGGAGCGCCCCCAAGGCTGCATTATTCCCAGGCCGCGTGGGTCCGTCCCTGCGGCATGTATCCCTTTACATTCCATGTTGCTAGCTTACCTTGTTGGGGGCGCCCCTCGGGCTGCATGATCCCCAAGCCGCTCGGGCCAGGCCCAGCGGCATGTACCCCATTTGCATTCATTTTCCTGTTATGCGTTAGAACCACCATGCTTGATTATTTGGTGCTGGTCCACGGCACCTCTTCTTCTCCATGCTGACCGCTTGCACATTAAAGGGGGGGGGGTACCTGAGCATCGCAACTCAGGGCTGTTACTGGCTCTCCAGCACTCACCATCTGGCCTTGACCATGGCATCGCGACCTGGCATACCAGCGACGGCTAAGACCAGCTCGAGGGCCGGGACCCGAGGACGTAGAGTGCAGGCATCTAACCAGACTTGCAGGGACAGAACACAAGATAATGCCCAGTGCCAGGCGCAACCCGCCTAGAGGTAGGGCCCCGTGAGTCCCGCGCTGGCTCACGGGTGCCCAGATACACCTCGCCAGGCCCTACCGTGCCAGCCACGTGTCAGGGCGGGGCTGTACACGCCCCGGGGGCTCCTCCCAGAGGGGGGCCCCCTCCCACGTACCAGTGGAAGCACCATGCTCCACGCTGCCTGACGACACTGCCGAGGAGCGGCTATGCCCGTACACATATGGAAGCGCTATGCTCCGCGCTGGTGATAAACAACTGAGGGTGGCCTCCAGGCCGCGCCAACCTCAGGGAGCCCAGAGCTCAGTGCCTAGCCTCATCGTAACGCCTCCCCTTGGGAGTGCCGCGCGAGGGGGCTAGGCACGGGGGCTGTGCTTGGGTCATGCCCGGACGCACGCCGCCTAGCCAGGTTCCCCCCGGGCCTGGTTCGTCGCGCGCCTCTCCCCGAGCGGAGCCAAGGTATGAAGGCCGTTTGAGCGTCAAGGGGGACTCCTGAGCATCGCGACTCAGGAGCCTAACTGGTCACGTAGCCCCTCACTCCTTCGTCCCGTCCTGGTTTCCAGTCGGGGCTATGGCTGGGTGAGGTACGCGCGGGGCCGGGCTCTGCAGACGTAGAACGGTGGATCCACCCACATCATACCTCCCTACTTGTTGTTCGTGCGCCAAGGGGGACTCCTGAGCATCGCGACTTAGGAGCCGAACTTGTCCCGTAGCCCCTCACTCCTTGGTCCCGTCCTGGTTTCTGGTCGGGGCTATTGCTGGGTGAGGTACGCGCGGGGCCGGGCCCTGCCGGCGTAGAACATAAGCAACTAGGAAGGAAAAGCGCAAATTTCAAAGAAATTCGAAAGCAAATATTATAGTCCACACTGTTATCCCAATATCAGACGCAAGTTTAAATGCCTCCCCGAGGCATGATACATGTGCAGGAATTAAAAGCAGGACATGAGCCATGATGGAGTCACTTGGCGGCGGGGGAGCAGCACGGAGTGGGTTCACCTCATGAAGCAGCGGGGTCGGCAGTGCCTTGCTCCGGCTTGGTGCTGAAGGCCCGGAACTTCCCCAACAAAGCCTCTGCGCGACCCTTCACGGCCTCGGCAGCAGCCGTGGAACGCTCGCCGCTCACGGGCTCCAGCAGGCTGTCGAGGTCGAACCCGGGATCGCGAAGGTGGATGTGGGTGAGGACCCGCGTCAGTGCCGCAGAAGACAGAACACGCGCCTCGGCCTCGGCCGTGGGGCCAAGGCCAAGGGAGACATCTTCAAGAGCGTGGACCAAGAAGGGAAGCAGCTTGGCGGGGCCGTCCTCGGCGCTGGCCGGCGGGCTCTCCAGGCCGCTGTCGTAAAGCGTCCTCAGCGAGGAGCGAGCCTTCGCCTCCAGCTCCGTGAAGGCCGCGCGGTCTTCGGCAAGGACCCGGGCCTTGTTGTCCAGCTCGGCCTTCCTCGCCCCCAACTCCTGCTCTAGCGTGCCTAGGCAGTCGCGGCGCTTCTTGAGCTTGGCCTCCCGGCCCTTGACGGCCGCCTCACGAGCCTTCACGCCTTCTTCCTGCTCTTGGCAAAGGCGAACCTCTTTCACGAGCTGATCCCACAGGCCTTGCAGCTTGTCCTCCAGCGCCTTGCAGCGACCACGGACGTCGACCACCTCTCCCAGGGCTGCATCATGAGCAGCCTTTGCCTCAAGGACGGCCTGCTTCTCCTCGTCGCATGCCGTTGAGGCCTAGACCAGCGCCTCCCGAATCGAAGCGTCGGAGTGAACTCATCCAAAAGCCAGCTCCAAGCGCCCGGCCACCAGGCGAGGGTCGGCGCTGAGAAGATCCTGCCGCAGCCGGTCCAGCTCAACAACAACGCGGTCCAGAATGGCGGAAGGAGTCAGGGAGATAGCAGCTGGTGGAGTAGGAGGAGAAGGCGGCAGCACGGCTACAGCATCCTGAGGCGGAGTCTGCCGCGCCCCGACAGCTGTAGCGGCGGCGGCAGGCGAGAGCACCTCGGGAGCCACTTGGGCCGTGGGGGCTGAGCTCGCCCCAACCGGCTTAGTCAGGCCTCGCGAGGACGACCGGGCAGGAGAAGCTTGTGCGTCGCGGTCACCCTCCTTCAGGGGCGCTGCCACGGACGGAACCTCAGGAGCCCCCTTTGACTCTTTCGCTGCGGGCGCCGGCCTACCCAAGGGATGCGAACGTCAAGCCTAAGAGGCAGAGCAAGAAATAAAGACAAGAATCGAGCACTTACGGGTCGTCGCCAGTGAGCTCAAGTGGCCTCCGGCCAAATTTGAAGCCCGAAAGCCGGCTGGAAGGGTCACCTCGGGAAGCTTGGAGGCGGAAGGTGCGCCTGCAGTCCGCCCTGAGGCTAGGGCAGACCCGTGGGAGATTAGCCCGGTCCTGTCCTTCTTCGGGATCGGGGGTGAGCTCCCGCCGCCCTGCTCGTCGTCATCCACGTCGTCGTCCTCGTCATCATCCTCGTCGTCGTCACTCGGAGGGAGGTGGAGAGCGCGGGACTTGCGCCGGGGAAGGGGAGCCCTCGACTCTCCGTCAGTAGCCTCGGAGTCAGGCCCTTTTCCCCGCTCCCCTCCTTCCTCCTCTTCGCTGGAGTCATCGGAGGGCACAACCACCGGTCCCTCGGGAGCCTCCAGGGGCACGGGCCGTTCCCCGTTGAAGACGGGCATGGACTTCACTACCCGCTCCCAGTCGCCGCGGAGGAACAAGGGCGTAGGAGCGCCCTCCAACCTCGCCACATTGCCCCCGACCAGAGATTGGATAACCGCAGCCAGGTCTCCGTCGGCCCAGGCCGCGGGGCTCGGACGGGGCCTCCACATTGGAAGCGAGTACTGCCGAAGTGGAGCCAACTGGTGCTCCAGGAACTCCCTCAACAACAACGCGCCGGTCAGCTTCGCCGCCGCCATGTCGGTCGGCCTCAGATCCGCGTCCATCTTCTCCAACACCATCTTCACGCGGGGATCCATGAGCTCTGCTCGACCCTAGTTGCTGGAGCTCGTGGGCTGCTCCGTGGGCAAGATTAGCCGAGGGTGGATGCACTCAGCATCCACCAAGACCCACTTGCTCCTGAAGCCCTCAATCCTCTTCCCAGGGTTCGAGATGGCAATGACGCCACCGTACGCGACGAAGCTCGCGCACTCGGAAGCAGGACCGCGAGAGGTCCGGAGGTAGAAGTAGTGGCGCATCAAGGCCACTGAGGGCTGCACCCCAACATGGGCCTCGCAATAATAAGCAAAGATCGCGAGGAGAAGGACGGAGTTGGGATGGAGATGCAGAGCCTATAGCTTGTAATGGCGGAGGACAGAGAAGAAGAACTCGGAGAAGGGAGGCATCAGGCCAACAACAATGGCACTTACGAAGAGCGGATAGAAGGTGCTCCTCTGACCCTCAGGGGTGGCGGAGCCGGCCTTGAACACCTTCGCCCCGTCAATACCTCGCGCCATCGCTATCCGGCGCAACCGGGCAAGGCCTGTCCCCGACACGTTCGGCGGGTCCAGGGCAGACGAGTACCAAGCTGCGGCCGGGGGCTGGCGAGGCGCCATGGCTTCCTAGGTCGCACGGTCAGAGCAGATCTGGAGATTTTGGAGGAAGGGAGGAGAGGCGCAAGAAAGGGGATCTGAATAGCAACTGGGGAAAGCAAGAAGAAGGACCTAAGCGGACGCCACTCCCTTATCAACTCGCGCGGCTGCCAAGGTGCCCACGTCCAGTCAACCGCCACGCGGCGCCCAAGGCTGCAGGCTGTTAGGGCCCGCGGCACTTCGCTCTTGCCTTTCCGCCTCCCTGCACGGCCAAGTCCGAGCGCGCCTTTGGCCCGGGGGCTACTGTCGCCTTCTGGGAACGGGGGTCCCCAGACTTGCCATCCTGCGGCCTGCGGCGTGGCTCAAACGGGGGCCCAGCACGGCCCATCTTCACCAGCACAAACTCAAGACCCTCGCGAGGGGCCAAGCCTCGCGGGGTGGACGACACGGAGCTTCCTCAGGCACGGCCTTGTCAGGCTGGCTTGCGAGGAGGCGGAGAGATCAAGGCGGGGTACCTCACGAGGTGCCCATGACGCAAGCCGTGACGACTCAAGGCGCCAGGCGGGCGCGAGCCCGCACAGCGTCCTCCTTTCCTCTTTGGTGCAAAGGGGGCAAGCGCAGCCGCGGAGTACCGAGGCATCAGGCAAAGGTTGCCATTTCGGTGCAACAAGACCAAGACCAGGAGGACTACGAGACGGAGGTCACCGTGGAGCCCAAACGGCGTCATCACCAGAGCTTTGCGCAGGCGAAGACTACTTTTGTCAGGATAGCTGATACTTGCTGTCCCCTTTCAAATTAGCCCGCCATTGTTGGCTCCCTTCCCGCTCAATATTTGGGAAGAGGACCAGGGCCTCTATAAATAGGACCAGCCGCCCACATAGCAAAGGGAGGTTCAAAAAGAAGGGTCTCTGGGTAGAGAGGTCAGAAACAGAGAGAGAGAGAGAGAGGTGGCTGAACTCCTCCCAGCAGTTCATCGCCCCAGCCAAGAACAGACCCTCGCGAGGCTATTCTTCCTTGTACTGTTCATCATCATCAGCCCAAGAGGCAATCCACCCACCACAAACTGGAGTAGGGTATTACACCACAACGGTGGCCCGAACCAGTATAAACCCCGCGTATCTTGTGTTGTTCTTTCGATAGTTTTGATCCTAGCGTGGAGGGGTGCAGGTAGGTAGGAGGCGAAATCTCCACGCGCACCCCAGTGTTCGAACCTCAAGGGTCTGCCGGAACCCGAAATCCGACACTATCATACTACATCACAACCATTTTAATAGCATGTTGGCACGCAAGGTAAACCATTATAAACTACTAGCTAATTAAGCATGGCATGAGTAACTATAATTTCTAATTGTCATTGCATACATGTTTCATTCATAATAGGATGAATCAGGAACGATGTACTAATCATACTTACAAAAACAAGATAGGTCGAGTTCATACCAGCTTTTCCTCATCTCAATCGTTTCGTCATATATCATCATTATTGCCTTTCACTTGCACGACCGAACATTGTGAATAATAATAATAGTGCACGTGCATTGGACCAAGCTGGAATCTGCAAACATTTATTCAAAGGAGAAGACAATGTAATATGGGCTCTTAGTTAGATCGACAATAATGCATAAGAGAGTCACTCAACATTTTGATCGTGGTCTTCTCCTCTCGACCCCAAAGAAAAGAAAGGAATTTCAAAGAAACACATTGAAATATTTTTGGAGTTTTTGTTTTTTAAGAAAGAGAAACAAGAACGAGAAAAACTATTTACACGAGAAAGCTCCCAACAAACAAAAGAAGAATGAGAAATCCTTTTGGGTTTTCTTTTTAATACTACAACTAAGCATGCATAGAAAGTAAACTAACTACAACTAATTTGTTTGGTTTTTCTTAAGGTTTAACAAACACACAAGAATAAAGTGGGAAAAGAAATAAACTAACATGGATAATAAAATGAAAAAGTATGAGCACCGACAACTAGAATGAGTGTGAACATGAATGTAAACTCGGTGAGAAATACGTACTCCCCCAAGCTTAGGCTCTTGGCCTAAGTTGGTCTAAGGTCACTGGCCTGGTGGATATCCAAAGTTGTAGTTGGGGTTGTACTGAGACGCATTAGCTACCGCCTGAAGGGCCGCAGCATGGAGGCGAGCAGCCTCTGCTGTTCTCTCATACTCGTTTGCCTCCTCTCTAGTTATAAAATATCATCCATTCGCCTGAAAGTTAAAGAAAGCAGGAGCGGGAAGAGTAATATGGACGGCGTGCCGTCTATCGAAGACTAGTCGGTACTCGTTCCTCTTAAGAAATTGGTAGCGTACCATGCCTCATCATCTAGAAAAGTAGGTGGCAACTCAATATCATATTCCCTTATGAGCACATCCAAATATTTAGTTAAATGAGTTGCATAAATCCTGCCAAATAAATATGCACCTTTAGCATTAAGATGTAACCTCCTAGCAATAATGGCCCCTAAATTATATCATTTATCATCCAACACTGCACACTTGAGGACACTAAGATCCGATGCACAAAGGTGGCTATGATCATGTTTACCATTAATGCATCTGTCGGCGTCCTGGGACCGGGGGTACCCAGACTTGCCTGCCTGCGGCCCGTGACGTGGCTCTATCGACGGCCTGGTACAACCCAGCTTCAGGATCAACAACCCAAGACCCTCGTGAGGCGGACGACACCAAGACCTCCTCGAGGGGCGGCCTCCTCAGGGCTGGTTCCCGAGGAGCAGAGATATCTATGCAAGGCGCACCTTGCGAGGTTCAGATGATGTGAGCCATGACGACTAAGGCCAGGCGGGCACCAACGGGCGTAGTGTACCAGTTTCCTCTTTGGTGCTAAGGAGGAAAGCGTAGGCATGGAGTCCCGAGGAATCAAGCAAAGGTTTCCATTCCAGTCCAACAAGACCAAGACCGCCAGGACGGTATAGCGGAGGTCATCGTCGAGCCCACCACGACGTCATGACAAGAAGCTTTTGGTAGGCGAGGACTACTTTTGTCAGGATAGCAAGTACTAGTTGTCTCCCTTCAAATTTAGCCGTTGTGGGATCCCTTCATGCCGTACATTTGGGAAGAGGACCAAGGCCACTATAAATAGGACTTAGCCACCACGATAGAGAGAGGGAGGTCAGATCATCCTGACACCTACCAGCTCATCGAGCACAAGAACACCTCTCCTCCCGAGGCTGTTCTCCACTGTACTAGCTCATCCTTAGCCCCTCGAGGCCAATCCACCACAAAGCAGGAGTAGGGTTTTACACCGCAAGGTGGCCCGAACCTGGGTAAACTTCCGTGTCTCATGTTCATTCAGTACATTGAGCTAGGCAGTGGGATTAGCGAGCAGGTAGACTGGGGAGGATGAGTTCTTTGCACGCACCCTAGAGTTCAAACCTCTCAAGGGTCTGCGGAACACGGAGTCCAACATTTGGCGCGCCAAGTAGGGGTGCGTCAAAGCCTCTCTTCTTCCAGTCGGCCCGCCATCGCCCTGCAGTTCCGATGGCTGACGATCCGAAGACTCACGTCGAGCATTGGGTTGCTTGGCCTGCCCGGGCGGTGCTGTCCACCCAAGAAGACTCTCCACTCCATGCTCCAGACAGCCCGGACGCCACCCAACACCATCGGACGCGGGCGGCGCGGGCCGGCGCCGTTCGCCCTCACGCCGCGACGTACGCGCGCCACCATGCGATCTTCGGGCTACGCCGCAGCGACGGCACCACACACTCGTTGGGAGCAGGCAAACATGCGAGCCGCGCTCATCGTGGCGCGGGAGCTACTGCGTTGTAGACTGGCGGAGGGCGGCCACGATGCCCTGCTGGAGTGGGTCACCAAGCTGCTTGACACTGCATGCAGGGGTGCGGCACCTGTCGGCGTTCTGGGAACGGGGGTCCCCAGACTTGCCTGCCTGCGGCCTGCGGCGTGGCTCAAAGGAGGCCCAGCATGGCCCATCTTCATCAACACAAGGCTCAAGACCCTCGCGAGGGGCCAAGCCTCGCGGGGCGGATGACACAGCGCATCCTCAGGCACAGCCTCCTCAGGCTGGCTCGCGAGGAGGCGGAGAAATCAAGGCGGGGTACCTCGCGAGGTGCCCATGACGCAAGCCATGACGATCGAGGGTGCCAGGCGGGCGCCAGCGCGCGCAGCGTCCTTCTTTCCTCTTTGGTGCAAAGGGGGCAAGTGCAACCGCGGAGTACCGAGGCATCAGGCAAAGGTTGCCATTTCGGTGCAACGAGACCAAGACCAGGCGGACTACGAGATGGAGGTCACCATGGAGCCCGGCACGACGTCACCGCAGAGCCTTTGGCAGGTGAAGACCAACTTTAGTCAGGATAAGTGTACTAGATGTTCCCCTTCGAATTGGCCAATTGTTGGCGCCCTTCCCGCTCAATATTTGGGAAGAGGCCCAGGGCCCTTGCCTATAAATAGGACCAGCCGCTCACATAGCGAGGGGGTCGGTTGGTCCGGCTAGCAAGTAGAGAGAGTGAGTGAGAGAGAGAGAGAGAGAAGGGTGACTGAACTCCTCCTAGCAGTTCATCGCCCCAGCCAAGAAGAGACCCTCGCGAGGCTGTTATTCCTTGTATTGTTCATCATCGCCAGCCCCAGGAGGCAATCCACCAACCACACACTGGAGTAGGGTATTACACCACAACGGTGGCCCGAACCAGTATAAACCTTGTGTCTCTTGTGCAGTTCTTTTAGTAGTTTAGATCTTTGTGAGGCGGGGAGGTAGAAGGCGTGATCTCCGCGCGCACCCCAGTGTTCGAACCTTAAGGATCTGCCGGAACCCGTGAATCCGACAGCACCCTTCTGCACCCTGCCCACGCCGCAGGTTGTGACAGGGGCGCGTGCCAGACGCCGGCGTACCCGTGCACCCCCCGGAGCGCCCGGGGGATTCGACAGCGTCAACATGGCCCGTAGCGCCGCTCACCCTACCATGACTGCGCAGCCTCTAGGCGAGGCATGCTCCGGCGGTCCCTCACGGGGCTGCACTAGGATGCCACCCCACGATCATAAGAGCCTGGCATCGGACCTAGCGACCCACCACATAGGACACCCAGACGACGACCTCGGGGCAGCAATCATAGACGTCTACGTGCCCCTCATGGTGGATGAGGGAGTCCTGGATTAGGGGGTCTCCGGACAGCCGGACTATATCCTTTGGCCGAACTGTTGGACTATGAAGATACAAGATTGAAGACTTCGTCTCGTGTCCGGATGGGACTCTACTTGGCGTGGAAGGCATGCTAGGCCGTACGGATATGGATATCTCCTCCTTTGTAACCAACCTTGTGTAACCCTAACCCTCTCCGGTGTCTATATAAACTGGAGGGTTTTAGTCCGTAGGACGACATACAATCATACCATAGGCTAGCTTCTAGGGTTTAGCCTCTCCGATCTCGTGGTAGATCAACTCTTGTAATACCCATATCATCAATATAAATCAAGCAGGACGTAGGGTTTTACCTCCATCAAGAGGGCCTGAACCTGGGTAAAACATCGTGTCCCCTGCCTCCTGTTACCATCCGCCTTAGACGCGCAGTTCGGGACCCCCTACCCGAGATCCGCCGGTTTTGACACCGACATTGGTGCTTTCATTGAGAGTTCCTCTGTGTCGTCGCCGTTAGACTTGATGGCTCCTATGATCAAGCGATGCAGTCGAGGGTGAGAATTTTCTCCCCGGATAGATCTTTGTGTTCGGCGGCTTCGCACTGCGGGCCAACTCGCTTGGCCATCTGGAGCAGATCGAAAGTTACGCCCCTGGCCACCAGGTCAGGTTTGGAAGCTTAAAATACATGGCCGATATCTGCGGAGACTTGATCTTCGACAGATTCGATCCTCTGCCTTGTGCGTCACGCGGTCACGATGAGTACGATTTAGATCTACCATCAGACAGTGTTCAGGAGATCGCACCGGCAGCCGCTCCGACCCTCAATTCCGAGCCAGTTGCACCGTCCATGGACGGGTGGATGGACCCCGCCACGGAGGCCTTACCCTCAGCGGCGATCGAGCCGAACATCAACCTTACCCTGCATGAGAGCCGTGTTGTCAGACTGTCGGATCCTTCTCCGGCCACGGACTCCGAACCGCCTGCGCCCATTCCTAGCGAATCCGATTGGGCGCCGATCATGGAGTTTACCTCCGCGGATGTTTTTCAGCACTCGCCCTTTGGCGACATACTAAACTCATTAAGGTCTCTCTCCTTGTCAGGAGGATCCTGGCCGAACTATGTCCGGCAGGATTGGGATGCGGATGACGAAGAAATTCGCTGCCCATCCACCACCCACTTAGTAGGCACTATCGACGACTTAACCGACATGCTCGACTTCAGCTCCGAAGACATCGACGGTATGGACGACGATGCAGGAGACGAAGAGGAACCACTGTCCACAGGGCACTGGACAGCCACTTCATCATATGATATATACATGGTGGACACACCTAAAGAAGGCAATGGCGACGAGACAGCAGAGGATGACCCCTCCAAGAAGCAACCCAAGCACCGACGTCAGCAGCGCCGCTCTAAGTCCTACCAGGCAAAAGTGGTGATACCGGCACAGGAGATAATAACACTCCGGATAGTGCCGAAGATGGCAACAATCCCCTCCAGCACGATCTAGGATAGGAGGATGGAGAGGCCAACCCTCCAGAGAGAGCGGTAGATGGAGAGGCGGAGGATGATAATTACATGCCCCCTCCGAAGACGAGGCAAGCCTCGACGATGACGAATTCGTCATGCGAGAGGATCCCATCGAACAAGAGCACTTCAAGCGCCGGCTTATAGCCACGACAAATAGCCTTAAGAAAAAGTAGCAGCAGCTTCAAGCTAATCAAGATCTGCTAGGTGACAGATGGACTGAAGTCCTCGCGGCCGAGGAATATAAACTCGAACGCCCCTCCAAGAGTTACCCAAAATGCAGGTTGCTACCCCGACTGGAGGAAGAAGCGTATGACGCGGCTGATCGGCCACCTCATGGCCGCGATAGAGAGGCATTCCAGCCAAAAGGTCAGCCTGCACCCTGACGCCATTCAAATAAAAAGGCATGGGGAAACACACCAGACGTGTGAGACGTATTGGAGGACAAAGCAAAACATGCAAGATCGATCTACGGATCACGAGGGCGCGCCACTATGCGAGACGATAAACATGATGCCGGATACAGTAAAAGTAAATCCGGCCGGGCCGAACACAATGGGCAAGACTCATTGGAGCTGCGTCGCGATATAGCCCAGTATAGAGGTGCCGCACACCCCTTATGCTTCATAGATGAAGTAATGGATCATCAAATCCCAGAGGGTTTCAAACACGTAAACATAGAATCATACGACGGCACGACAGATCCTGCGGTATGGATCGAGGATTTCCTCCTGCACATCCACATGGCCCGTGGTGATGACCTACACGCAATCAAATACCTCCCACTCAAACTTAAAGGACCAGTTCGGCATTGGCTCAACAGCTTGCTAGCAGAGTCCATTGGTTGTTGGGAAGATCTGGAAGCCGCATTCCTCGACAACTTTCAGGGCACTTATGTGCGACCACCAGACGCCGATGACCTGAGCCATATAATTTAGCAGCCAGAGGAATCGGCCAGGAAATTCTGGACACGGTTCCTAACAAAGAAAAATCAAATCGTCGACTGTCCGGATGCCTAGCAGCTTTTAAACACAACATCCGCGACGAGTGGCTAGCCCAGCACCTTGGTCAGGAAAAGCCAAAATCTATGGCAGCCCTCACGACACTCATGACCCGCTTTTGTGCGGGAGAAGACAGCTGGGTAGCTCGTAGTAATAACATATCAAAGAACCATGGTACTTCGGATACCAAGGACGGCAATGGCAGGTCATGTCGCAACAAACATAAGCACCGCATTAACAGCGACAATACCGAGGATACGACAGTCAATGCTGGATTCAAAGGCTCTAAACCCGGTCAGCAAAAAAAGCCATTTAAAAGAAGCACTCCGGGCCCGTCCAGTTTGGACCGCATACTCGATCGCTCGTGTCAAATACATGGCACCCCGACAAGCCAGCCAACCACACCAATAGGGATTGTTGGGTATTCAAGTAGGCCGACAAGTTAAACGCTGAAAACAAAGATAAGGGGCCACATAGCGATGACGAGGTAGAGCCCCGGCAGCCGAACACCGGAAGATAGAAGAGGTTCCCCCCACAAGTGCGGATGGTGAACATGATATACGCAACCCACATCCCCAAGAGGGAGCGGAAGCGTGCGCTTAGGGACGTATATGTGTTGGAGCCAGTTGCCCCAAAGTTCAACCCATGGTCCTCTTGTCCGATCACCTTCGATCGCAGGGACCACCCCACTAGTATCCTTCATGGCGGATTCGCCGCACTGGTCCTAGACCCAATCATTGACGGATTTCACCTCACTCGAGTCCTTATGGATGGCGGCAGCAGCCTGAACCTACTTTACCAGGACACAGTGCGCAAAATGGGTATAGACCCCTCAAGGATCAAACCCACAAAAACGACCTTTAAAGGCGTCATACCAGGTGTAGAGGCCCATTGCATAGGCTCAGTCACACTGGAAGTGGTCTTCGGATCCCCGGATAACTTCTGAAGCAAAGAGTTAATCTTCGATATAGTCCCGTTCCGCAGTGGTTATCATGCACTACTCGGGCGAACCGCATTTGCGAGATTCAATGCGGTACCGCATTATGCATACCTCAAGCTCAAGATGCTAGGACCTCAGGGGGTCATTACAGTTAATGGAAACATAGAGTGCTCTCTCCGAAGGGAGGAGCACACTGCGGTCCTCGCAGCGGAAGCACAAAGCAGCCTCTTAAGGCAATCCACTAGTTCAGCGTTGAAGGACCCAAACACCTTCAAGCGCGCCTGGAGTAATCAGCAAGAGGACCGCCTGGCGCGTTCCGAGCTCGCATAGCAATGCGGCCCTCACCCCGTCCCAAGCCAAACGGCGAAATTTGTGCCACGCGTACATAATTACGCATTAAAAATACCATGGGCACATGCGGGGAGGGGGGCATGACTATGACACACCCCAAGACGCGGCTTAAACCACACTAGGGGCTTCCCGTTTTTTTCTTTTCAGGACTTTAATCTCTGGAAACCCGGTCCGGCAGCATGATTGCCGAACATATGATGCAGCAACCAAGAAGGCAGAAAGCTATGTCACACCACAGAACTTCCAGGTGGATTACAACAACGAGTGTAATACTCGCCTTAATACTATTCTTCAGCTCGCCCTTGGAGGGGACATAGTCCTACTTTTTGCTTATTGCACTGCATGTATCATTCTGCTTTAACGCACCTTTTTGAATAAACAATACATAGCATTAAGACTATTATTGCATTCTCCTTTTATATACATATATATGTTCATTCATGACATCCAGCACCTGTACACTCTGGTACGGCCTATACGGTAGGGGCTTAAGCATACCCCACAATACGGCGTGAGATGTCCGGACACTTTCAACAGTGCGGCACCCCGAACTTATAGCATTATATGCATCAGCTCCGAATCATGTGTTCGGTCAATAGTTGGGTTTGCCCGGCTCCCATGTTTTGGTACCTTACGTTCCGCTATATCGGCTAAGGTAGCATTGGGAGAACTACTGCGATTGTGCCCCAGTTCTGCTAGGCTAAGTACCTCAGTAGAGAAAGCTAAAACTGACTGTCATGATAAGGCGAGAGACTGGTCGCTGTTTGAGAGGTTTTCAAGTCCTTAAAGACTTTTGCCGCTTAGAGCGAGGAGTCGGCCCTGTCCGGCTTAAGGCGTGTATCGCGCCCCGAGTTCGGCCTTCCGAACACTAGGGGCTTCGCCGAAATTTAAAATTATAGAATTCTATGGCTAAGTGAGAGTGATAACGCATTATAGTCTGATTGCCTTGTTCGTTGTGCTGAGCACCTCCCTCGAAAGACCCAAAAATGGGAACAAGAGTGCTCAGGTTTATCCCAAACACCCCAGCACTCGTGGGATGGGGGCAGAAGCCGACGACTAGCCATCTCTCAAATTTGATAAACAGCCGAACAGAAGGTAATATTTTAAATTCAAACAAGCATTGCATAGCGCATATGAACAAGTTTTCATGAATACAGGATTACACGAGCGGGTTTACTCAAATATTGTATCTTTGGTACACTCGTCCGCTACGAGACGGGCACCCTTCAGGACACCCTCATAGTACATCTCGGGGTGGCGATGCTCCTTGCCCTCCGACGGCCCTTCCTTGATCAGCTTCACGGCGTCTAGCTTGGCCCATTGCACCTTCACACGGGCGAAAGCCCGGCGTGCACCTTCGATGCAGACGGACCGCTTGACGACTTCCAGCAGTGGCAGGCATCCACAAGCCGCCTCACCAGGCCGAAGTAGCTGTTCGGAAGGGCGTCGCCAGGCCACAGCCGTACTATAAAGCCCTTCATGGCCTGTTCGGCCGCCTTGTGTAGCTCGACCAGCTACTTTAGCTGGTCGCTCATAGGCACCGGGTGTTCGGTCCCAGTATATTGGGCCCAAAACAACTTCTCCGTTGAGCTTCCCTCTGATACGTCTCCAACGTATCTGTAATTTTTGATTGCTCCATGCTATATTATCTACTATTTTGGACTATATTGGGCTTTATTTTCCACTTTTATATTATTTCTGGGACTAATCTATTAACCGGAGGCCCAACCCAGAATTGCAGTTTTTTGCCTATTTCAGTGTTTCGGAGAAACAGAATATCAAACGGAGTCCAAACGGAATAAAATCTTCGAGAACGTGATTTTCTCACCGAACGTGATCCAGGAGACTTGAACCCTACTCCAAGGAGTCAAAGAGGAGGTCACGAGGGTGGGGGGCACGCCCCCTGCCTCGTGGGCCCCTTGGTGCTCCCCCGACCTACTCCTTCCTCCTATATATACCTACGTACCCCCAAACGATCAGAACAGGAGCCAAAAACCTAATTCCACCACCGCAACTTTCTGTATCCACGAGATCCCATCTTGTGGCCCGGGGAGTCCTGGATTAGGGGGTGTTCGGGTAGCCGGACTATACCTTCAGCCGGACTCCTGGACTATGAAGATACAAGATTGAAGACTTCGTCCTGTGTCCGGAAGGGACTTTCCTTGGCATGGAAGGCAAGCTTGGCGATACGGATATGTAGATCTCCTACCATTGTAACCGACTTTGTGTAACCTTAACCCTCTCCGGTGTCTATATAAACCGGAGGGTTTTAGTCCGTAGGACAACATACAGAACAACAATCATACCATAGGCTAGCTTCTAGGGTTTAGCCTCTCCGGTCTCGTGCTAGATCTACTCTTGTACTACCCATATCATCAATATTAATCAAGCAGGATGTAGGGTTTTACCTCCATCGAGAGGGCCCGAACCTGGGTAAAACTTCGTGTCCCTTGCCTTCTGTTACCATCCGACCTAGACGCACAGTTCGGGACCCCCTACCCGAGATCCGCTGGTTTTGACACCGACATTGGTGCTTTCATTGAGAGTTCCTCTGTGTCGTTGCCATCAGGAAGGATGCCTCGCCCCGTCTTTAAAGACGGTACCGTTGCTAAGGGAGCTTTGGCTATCGGCCAAACCCTTCGGCTAGGTGGTTTTCTTATGACCGCCTGTTCGGCTTCTACCCTGACGATGACCTCTCGAGCCATCGAAAACAATCTTCATGTCAGCTCGGAACTCGTCGAGCAGTTAGATCCAATGGAGCTCTCCTCCATAAACGAGCTCTTGGATCGCATCGCCGCCCTGGGAGTCGCTACAGATTACGACCAGATTGGGCCTAAACCCGATCTGAGAGAGATTAACTCTCCCCAAGTCACCCATCACGTTGCCGTGGTAGAGGGACAGTACAACAACCCCTCATCCATCTTAAGGACTAGCTACGTCCAGATTCCCGATCCCTCCAAGCCGGATACCCATGGAGGGGAGGATATCACTCAAGGCCTGAACTTAAGAGTCAGGCGACGGGCTGGATTCATTGGACAACATCCAGGAATCTAAATTTTCGAGTTTGGAAATTCCTCGGCCTCTGAGCCTCAGATTGGGTGAGGCTTCAGATTTAATTCCACCCACCCACCCGAACATAAGAGATCTATCCCAAATCAGGCAAGAGCCCGAAGAAACAGTACATCATTACTGGGCCAGATTCCTCCTGGTTAGGAACAGGATAAGGGACTGCCGCGAGGAAGACGCAATCTCAATCTTCTGCAATAATTGCACGGACAAGGGAATCCTCAATGCCATAAGTCAGCGTGATATTACACGCTTCGCTGACTTGGGGTCCATTGTACGAAAGTACTATGCAATGGAAAGCGCCTGGAAAACCAAAATAAAATTTTGGGATGATCAGGCCCTGAGTACAAACCCAGTCCGAAATAAAAGGGTGCATCATCGCCAGACACCCGGGTCAAACACCAAAAAGCAAAAACCCTCTACAGGGCATGGAACCGTACTGGAAGGATGGCTTAATGGACCTTGTAAAATTCACAGTACAGAGGACGCCACACCAACTCATAGCCTTAGAGCATGTTGGATACTCCGGCAGGTGGCCAAAATTGGCGAAGATCTCCTAATTCCGGAGGCCACAGAAAGCCACCCCAGAGACACCAATACGGTATTAATAGTCTTTGAGACTTTCGCATCAAATAATATGCGAAAAAGGACACTCCGCAGCCTTGCCGAAGTCTGCCAAGTAGCAACAATAAACCCATGGAGTGACACGGCTATTACCTTTAACGCCAGTGATGAACCTAAATTCCGAATAGCCCGAGCACCGGCCACATTGGTCCTCAGTCCAATAGTGGACGGCTTTCGTCTTACCAAGGTACTCATGGACGGCGGCAGCGGATTGAACCTCATTTACGAGGAAACCCTTCAAAAAATGGAAATAGACTGGAACCGCATCGAGCGAAGGAGCACAACCTTTAGAGGATAAATCCCCAGTCGG
This sequence comes from Triticum monococcum, assembly GCA_034509565.1. NCBI lineage: Eukaryota > Viridiplantae > Streptophyta > Magnoliopsida > Poales > Poaceae > Triticum > Triticum monococcum. The sequence continues at coordinate 352,772,006 of CM067845.1, read as the reverse complement.
GAAGCGCGCTGTACAGGAAAAATCACACTAGATGTGGTGTTCGGCACGCCGGATAATTACAGGTCCGAAGAGGTCACGTTCCATGTGGCTCCGTTCAGTAGCAGTTATCATGCTTTGCTAGGGCGGGAAGCATTTACAATCTTCCAAGGAATACCCCATTACGGGTACATGAAACTCAAGATGCCCGGGCCTAATGGGATCATCACTCTCACTAGTGATCCGGACATAGCACTCCGTGCCGAAAACAAGACAGCCGCACTGGCCCTCGAGGCACTATCCGAAGCCCTAGCGGCTGAGGAACTGACTGCGCTGCGATCCACAGTGAATAGGGATGATGTGGTACTCGACAAAAGATCCAAGTCCACCTCCTTTAAACCGGCGGATGAAATAGTCAAATTCTAGGTCCATCCAACGGACCCCAATAAAACAGCTTGCAACAGGGCACAGTTAAACCCTGATGTAGACGCCGCACTGCGAGAGTTCCTACGAGAGAACTAGGACATTTTCGCCTGGCACCCTTCAGACATGCCAGGAATCCCACGCAGGCTGGCCGAGCACAGCTTAAATATCCTAAAAGGATTCAAACCTGTCAAACAAGCTCTTCGGCGTTTTTCCGAACCTATTAGACAGGCCATGGGAGAAGAGCTAGCAAAGCTATTGGAGGCCGGATTCATCAGAGATATAAAACATCCAGACTGGCTAGCAAACCTGGTGATGGTACCAAAGAAGGACAAATCCTGGCGCCTGTGCGTTGATTTTAAAGACCTTAACAGGGCTTGCCCAAAGGATCCCTTCCCCCTCCCCCGCATCGATCAAATTATTGACGCTACCGCAGGACATGATTCGTTGTGTTTGCTCAACGCATATTCCAGCTACCATCAAATCAAGATGGCAGAATCAGACCAAGCTGCAACGGCATTTATCACACCATACGGCCCATTCTGCTTGAACACAATGCCCTTCGGGCTCAAAAACGCCGGCGCAACATATCAGCGCATGATTCAGACATGTCTGGCAAACCAGATCGGCAAAACAGTGGAGGCATATGTAGATGATGTGGTCGTAAAAACAAGACATGTCGAATCTCTAGTAGACGACTTGAGGCTCACATTTGATAACCTCTGAACATACGACATCAAGCTCAACCCGGAAAAATGCGTTTTCGGCATTCCAGCCGGAAAGCTCTTGGGCTTCATTCTATCTGGTAGAGGAATTGAAGCAAATCCAGCCAAGATCCGAGCTCTGTCACAATTGGATATCCCGAAGGACCTCAAAAAAATACAAAAGTTAACCGGATGCGTGGCGGCTCTAAGCCACTTTATCTCCCGCTTGGGAGAAAAGGCACTACCCCTTTACCGCCTCCTTCTGCGCACCGAACACTTCGAATGGACGGATGCAGCCACGGCCGGACTCGACGAAATAAAAGCCATATTGGCAACAAACCCAGTCCTAGCCGCGCCAAACATTGGCGAACCAATGCTATTGTACATTGCAGCAACACATCAGGTTGTAAGCGCAGTGCTCATCGTCGAACAAGAAACGGACGGACACAAATTCCCCCTTCAAAAGCCGGTCTATTATGTGTCCACTGTCCTCACTCCATGCAAATCACGGTACCCGCATTATCAAAAGAATGCATATGCGGTATTCATGGCATCCCGGAAGCTACGACACTACTTTCAAGAGTGTTCAATAACAGTAGCCTCGGAAGTACCGCTTAACGATATTATAAACAACCGTGACGCAACGGGCCGGATTGCAAAATGGGCCATTGAGCTCCTCCCGTTCGACATAACTTATAAGCCATGGCGAGCCATCAAGTCGCAAGTTTTGGCCGACTTCGTCGCAGAATGGACGAAGGCCGAACTCCCTAAAGAGTACGGCGCATATTCAAATTGGATCATGCATTTCGACGACTCCAAGATGTTGGCTGGAGTAGGGGCTGGCGTCGTTTTGACGTCCCCCACAGGAGACACAGTTCAATACGTACTCCAGATTATGTACACAGACTCCAACAATGCAGCCGAATATGAGGCCCTTTTACATGGTCTCCGGATGGCAGTATCCATGGGCATTCAATGCCTGGAGGTGCGCGGGGACTCGAACCTCGCAATATCCCAAATAAATGGAGACTTCGATGCCAAGGATCCAAAAATGGCAACTTACCGCAATGCCGTCCTAAAAATGTCAACTCGGTTCGAAGGGCTTGAATTTCACCATATAGCCCAGGAAAATAATCAGGCGGCAGATGTCCTGGCACGCATCGGTGCAAAATGCGATGTAGTCCCCCCCAACATCTTCTTGGAAAGGCTGTTCAAGCCATCTGTAGTATGGGAAGGGGAGCCGAACAATAACAGCCCGGACCCAACTGCACTGCCCGACACCGAACATTCTGACACAATCGGAGGCTCTGCCAATGAAATAACACCTTCAGCCCATGTAATAATGGCTGTCATCATCCTGTGGACAGAACCATTCCTCGCCTACCTTACTAGACAGGAACTCCCCGAGGACCAAAATGAGGCACGCTGCATAGTGCAGCGATCCAAAGCCTACAAAGTCCACGAGGGAGAGCTTTATAAGAAAAGCACTACCAGAGTCCTTCAAAGGTGCATCTCCGAAGAGGAAGGGCGGAACCTCCTGGCTGAAATTCATGCCGGACTCGGCGGTCATCATGCTGCAGCTCGGTCCCTTGTAAGCAAGGCCTTCTGTACAGACTTTTATTGGCCGACGGCCCGGGCAGACGCCCAGGACTTAGTCCAATGATGCGTCGGTTGCCAGCTCTTTGCAAACCAAAGCCATATGCCACCCACTGCCCTCCAAAATATCCCCATCACTTGGCCCTTCGCGGTCTGGGGGTTGACATGGTTGGACCCCTTAAAGGCGGAACCCGCAAGCAAAAATACCTACTGGTCATGGTGGACAAGTTCACCAAATGGATAGAAGCCAAGCCTGTTAAGACGGCCGAATCCGGACTGGTGATAGACTTTATATCCAGGGTTGTACCCCGTTACAGCGCCCCCCCAGCATCATCACTGATAACGGCATGAACTTTATGGCCGACGAGGTAAAACTCTGGTGCAAAAAACATGGGCATCAAGCTCGATTATGCTTCCGTTTATCACCCACAAACTAACGGCCAGGTCGAACGTGCGAATGGTCTTATCATGAGCGGCATCAAACCCAGATTAGTGCGGTCCCTCAAGGAATCTAACACGCACTGGGTAGAGGAGCTCGACTCCGTACTCTGGGGGCCGCGGACCACGACGAATCGCACCACCGGATAAACACCATTCTTTATGGTGTACGGCGCAGAGGCAGTTTTGCCTTGCGACATAATTCATGACTCACCTCGAGTGCACATGTATGAAGAAAGAGAAGCCGAGCTCGATCAGCAAGACAGTTTGGACGCATTGGAGGAGGAGCGTGATGTGGCAAAAGCCCGTTCCGCATTCTATCAACAGCAGGCTCAAAGATACCAAAGCAGAGAAGTACGGGCCAAAAATTACAACGTTGGCGAATTAGTTCTACGCCTGCCGGACAAGAAAAAGGACAAACTCAAGCCCAAGTGAGAAGGTCCCTTCATAATTGACCAAGTCCTGACTGGTGGAGCATACCGCCTGCGAGGTGCAATAGACAACCGACTCGAGCCGAACCCATGGAACGCAGCCCGTCTCCGAAGATTCTATGCCTAGCGCCGGACTCTGTGTTCGTCTCCTTCCTTTGTCCATTTTTTATATACTGTATGTATTACATTTCTCTCCTTCTCCCCTTCCTTTCTCTTATAGCCTTTAAAGGCTCATCGAATGACGTGTTATTCGCACTCATTAAACCTGGGGGCTTCTTTTAACAGAAGCTTATTTATATGGGCTTAATGCCCAACACATGTGTTACACTTCCGCATGTACCTTTTACTTCACCATTATATGCATCATTATGACTTAAGTTTTGGCCAAGCTGGGTTGCCTGGCTCCTGTGCTTACCCCTACATTCCCGATTATTCGGCTAGGCGGTAAAGGGAGCACCTCTGCGATTGTTACTGCCGGATCAGCCGGATGTGTACCTCAGACTGGGTGAAGCCGAAAGCTAGCGTTCTTAAGGGAATATTCGGTCGGTGACCTAAAAGATGATCTTTTCACTTATTTATTTATGCGCCCCAGATGCTTTTTCCTGCGTCTTTTTCGCGGAATGGGCATGCACTTTAGGGCATGCCTCCCAGGGAAAGGAACCCCTAACGGAACTATTCTCCCTGGAAGATGTTTCTTACTAACCATGTAATATAACATAACTAGTCGGGCACTTGTCTGTTCACGCACTAATGACCCCTACGCCTGGTCTCCATGCATTCCCCGGGTCTTATATAACCGCATGGGAATTCGGACACACTCCGGACCGTTAGGTCCCGAGGCTGAAGCGAAAAGGTCGGCCATGACAAACGATCTACAATCCAGCTAGAAGGTATTATAAATGTCAATTAAATTACATAGTCATTCTGACTGATTGTATTCCTCTTCAATACCGTCTAACAGGCTGTCTAATTTACAGTCCTGTTGGGAATACTTTGCGGCTAATTCTACTTGGCCGTATACCAAGCTTACAGGGATCTCCTTCCCATCGGGCCCCATAGGACCGACCTCGGCCATGTGGTTGGGGTCAGCCTTTGTGTACCGCGTCTTTACCATGGCCCAGGCCTCCCTAGCGCCTTGACGGCAGGCCGATATCTTCCACAAGCGGAAGCGCCGCCATGCTCCCTTTAGCTTCTTCGCAAGCTCTCCAAGACCTTCGGGCATGGAGATGGATGGCCACAAGGCCTGGGCGACGCCTTGCATCGCCAGCCGAACTCGCTCGAGCAGTTGCGAGAGCTCGGGAAGAAGGTCACCCGTAGAACCGGGCATCTCCTCTGCAGGATGACCTATTAGCACACCTACAGACATTACTCGGTTAGTCGACTTCCCCCACTCAAGCCATCCTTAACAGAGTCCGACAGCTAGGCACGAACATCTTTCAGTTCAACGCCCAGCTTGGTGTTGGCATCTTGGAGATCGTTCTTCTCCCGCCTCACCTTTGTCAGCACCTTCTCACCAGCCTTCAGTTGGCGTAGGAGGTGTTGCCTTTCCGGATTCAATCCGGCGCCATCTGCAATTTCATTTGTCAGATTCGCACCCATGCCGTGCTTCGCAAAATGCTTATCTTTCAAAGTGTATATTACCAGAGGGGGTCTCCTTGGCCCCCCCTGCCGCGGCTAGTGCGGCCTCAAGTTGGGCTTTGCACTCTTCCAGCTCCTGGGACAGTAGGGAATTCTTTTCTGTAAGAACCTGCGTAACAAATGATCCTTAAATCAGTTATTCTAACTGTTTCATGTCTCGGGGGCTACTGGTATATATATATATATATAATTACCAAAAAATTTCTTACCCGTATGTCTTTTACATATTGCTCCATGGCTCTGGCCAGACCATTTTGAGCGGCACGGAGGTACGCATCTCCCGATTTGAAGGCATCTAATGCCTCTTGGGAGAAACAAGCGTCGCAAAGAATTGTCCGGCAACGCCTGTGGTTCATGGCACTCTCCATCTCAGAGTTGGTGGCAGACAACATGTCCACATCCTCCATCGGAGGAGCGTCCGGTGCGCGCCTTGTGTTCGCCTCCGCCTCTGGACCAGGCTTTGGAGCCTGGCTGGTGGAGACGCGATTGGCAGCCTCTCCGAATATAGTCCGGCGAGGTCTCTTTGTCCTAAAGAGAGCACGAGTGTTAATGTGCCTTGAAGGTATAACACCTGGGATAAGGGGGCGTGCCATACCTTTGTGCTGACGTCTCGGTCCGGACTGCACCTCTTTTCTGCCCACGGGGCCTTGCGGCCCCTTGTTGGCTTGTTGCCGCAGGTTCGGCCTCCCATCTCAAAAACCTCCCCTGCAAAGCTCGGTTGTAATCAGGAAACTGAAAACACGAGAGGGCGGACCCCTATTCGGGGTACTGGGACTTCGATCTCAGTTACCTGGGAGGCCGGGATTAGCCCTGGGTAATCGGCCGTAATGGCCACCAAGGCGTTGTCCTTGCTCAATTGATGGAACACTCCATCAATCAGCTCCACCGATAAGTCCGGATCCTCTTGAGAGTCCGGGTCGAGGGACCGTCCTGGTCCTCGGGTTGTGGAGGAGGGCTGTCTATTTCTTTAACAGCCTGGCGCAGTTCCTGCATTGAAGTCGCTAGACTGAATATTTAACAATGTGGACATAAAACGGATGGGCAATATGCGACCACTTACCCAGCTTGGAGGATTGTACATAAAAAATCCACCATTTGGGTCGACGCGGAGAAAATCCTCCTCTTCTCCCTTGTACAAAGCGGACAAGGTCTTTGTTAGAGCCGCAGCCGAATCCGGCCCCTTACGGCCGTAGCGAATGGCGTCGTCCTCCCCGTTGAAGTCCCATATTGGGTGGCCTCTATACTGTAGTGGCTGCACCCCTTGTACGATGCATGCGGCCATGACCCCGATCATGGTCGGTCCGGAATGAGCTAACAATCTTATCCGACCCATCAGGTAAATAACGTCCTTATCACTTTCCATCTGAGGGCTCCGTGGACGCCAACTTAGGCGCTTCTTTAGTGGGGCACTGTCGAACTCAGGGAGGCCGATCCGGACAGGATCCGGCAGCGGGACGTCCTCTATGTAAAACCATTCCGAAGGCCAGTCCTCGGACGCCTTCTTTGGGGTTCCGGATAGATATCCGGTCTCGGCGATGCGCCACACTTCGGCTCCGCCCACTTGATACATTGACCCCTTCCGAGAACGGGGCACAAGGCAGAATAGCTCTTTCCACAGCCCGAAATGAGCCTCAACACCCAAAAACAGCTTGCAGAGGGCTACGAAGCCCGCGATATGCAATACGGAGGCAGGCGTAAGATTGTGTAGCTGGAGGCCATAGTACTCCAGTAGCCCCCGGAGAAACAGATGGATTGGAAATCCGAGCCCTCTTACTAAATAAGGGACAAGGCATACCCGCTCTCCTTTGGAGGGATAAGGGGCACTCTCCGCTTGCTCTCCTCCATTATAGACGGCAAGACCGGCTCGAACCGGGACCATATAGGCCGGGGGGAGAAATCCCTTGGTCTGCAGCATCACTAGCTCGCTATGAGGGATGGAGCATCTCTCCCAATATCCGGGCTGAGGGCTGGAGGGGCGAAGGGAGGAGTTGCGACGGCTGGCCATGGTGGAATGGACCTTTGTCGGATGCGCTCTGATGAACACTCGCGAAGGGGAGAAGGTGTGGTTGGGATCTAAATCCTCGTCCCCTTAAATGGGCGGCTCATTTACGCGGCTAGGGGTGTGTATGTAAAAACACTCAGACTTTTCATATTCATTTGACACGTGGGAGACGGCCATTATGGGGCGTAGAAGCCAAGGAGCGCAACATTTACAAGAAACCGGACTTTATTCAACAGGTACATGGAATTTGGAGGGGAACCCGCCTTGCAATGCCGGAGACAATCTGCGCGGCGGACTCATCATCATTGATGCCTGATTCGGGGGCTACTGAGGGAGTCCTGGATTAGGGGGTGTCCGGATAGCCGGACTATACCTTCAGCCAGACTCCTGGACTATGAAGATACAAGATTAAAGACTTCATCCCGTGTCCGGAAGGGACTTTCCTTGGCGTGGAAGGAAATCTTGGCGATACGGATATGTAGATCTCCTAACATTGTAACCGACTTTGTGTAACCCTAACCCTCTCCGGTGTCTATATAAACCGAAGGGTTTTAGTCCGTAGGACAACATACAGAACAACAATCATACCATAGGCTAGCTTCTAGGGTTTAGCCTCTCCGATCTCGTGGTAGATCTACTCTCTTACTACCCATATCATCAATATTAATCAAGCAGGACGTAGGGTTTTACCTCCATCGAGAGGGCCCAAACCTGGGTAAAACTTCGTGTCCCTTGCCTCCTGTTACCATCCGACCTAGATGCATAGTTCGGGACCCCCGACCCGAGATCCATCGGTTTTGACACCGACTGGGCCTGTTCCGGAGCTCCGCTGGAAGAGGGCCGTCATCACGGAGGGCTTCTACATCATCCTAGCCCCTACGATGAAGTGTGAGTAGTTTACCTCAGACCTTCGGGTCCATAGTTAGTAGCTAGATGGCTTCTTCTCTCTCTTTGAATCTCAATACAAAGTTCTCCCCCTCTCTTGTGGTGATCTATTCGATGTGATCTTCTTTTTGCGTGTGTTTGTTGAGACCGATGAATTGTGGGTTTATGATCAAGTCTATCTATGAATAATACTTGAATCTTCTCTGAATTCTTTTATGTATGATTGGTTATCTTTGCAAGTCTCTTCGAATTATCCGTTTGGTTTGGCCAACTAGATTGGTAGTTCTTGCCATGGGAGAAGTGCTTAGCTTTGGGTTCGATCTTACGGTGTCCTTTCCCAATGATAGAAGGGCAGCAAGGCACGTATTGCATCGTTGCCATCGAGGATAACAAGATGGGGTTTATTTCATATTGCATGAATTTATCTCTCTACATCATGTCATCTTGCTTAAGGCGTTACTCTGTTTTTAACTTAATACTCTAGATGCATGCTGGATAGCGGTCGATGAGTGGAGTAATAGTAGTAGATGCAGAATCGTTTCGGTCTACTTGTCACGGACGTGATGCCTATATACATGATAATGCCTAGATATTCTCATAACTATGCTCAATTCTGTCAATTGCTCAACAGTAATTTATTCACCCACCATAGAATACTTATGCTCTTGAGAGAAGCCACTAGTGAAACCTATGGCCCCCGGGTCTATTCTCATCATATCAATCTCCATCACTTTAATCTTGCTTTGCCTTTTACTTTGCTTTTACTTTTTACTTTGCATCTTTATACCAAAAATACCAAAAATATTATATCTATCAGATCACACTCTCGTAAGTGACCGTGAAGGGATTGACAACCCCTAATCGCGTTGGTTGTGAGTAGCTATCGCTTTGTGTGGGTACGAGGGACTTGAGCGTGGCCTCCTACTGGATTGATACCTTGGTTCTCAAAAACTGAGGGAAATACTTACGCTACTCTGCTGCATCATCCCTTCCTCTTCGGGGAAAACCAATGCAAGCTCAAGACGTAGCAAGAAGGATTTCTGGCGCCGTTGCCGGGGAGTCTACGCAAAAAGTCAACATACCAAGTACCCATCACAATCCCTATCTCTCGCATTACATTATTTGCCATTTGCCTCTCATTTTCCTCTCCCCCACTTCACCCTTGCCGTTTTATTCGCCCTCTCTCTCTCTATCCTCTCTCTCCTTTCCGCTTGCCTCTTGTTTGCTCGTGTGCTAGTTTGTTTGCTTGTCGTCATGGCTAGTCTCATATCTTCTCCGTTGTCTCCCGAGAGTGAAGTTCTAAATTTTAAACAAAGGGAGGGAGAAAATCTACAAGATGCTTGGTATAGAATTTGCAATGCTCAAAATAGATCTACCAGGAAGCAATCTACCTTAGTTCTTCTCCGCAATTTTTATGTAGGTGTTAATCCTTGGTATAGATATATCCTCGATACCATTACCAGAGGGAACTTCTTGGGTAGCCATACTTTTGATTCTTATAATGCTATGTTAGATTTATTTGGCTCACCACCTCTTTTGGTTAATGGAACCATGTTAACTTTGGAGCATGTTATGCAAAGACTTGAAATTATTGAAAATAAAGTTGCTACTATTGAATCAATTGAAAATCTAGATAAAAAGATCCACAATCAAATTACTCAATATGGATCTAAGGTAGGAATGACTTTGAAAAATATTAAGGAAAAGGAACCCATAGTTAATGAGAAGATAAACTTAGATTCTACTAGAATTGATAAACTTGAGGGTATCATTACAAACTTGGGAACCGCTTTTAAAGAATACTCCAAGTCCTCCTACTAAAATTGCCAAGCTTGTGTATGTTCCTAAAAATAAGGGTGAATCATCTAAGGAAACTGCGGATCTTAAATCTATAAGTATTCATCCCAATCTATTTGATATCATTAAGTAACCAATTGCTACAAATGAATTTTTCGATCTTGTGCCTAAAAGTTTGATAATCACTAGAAAGAAAGAAATTCCTAAGGGAAATAGATGCCTCATCAAAGAATTGCCTACCAAAGATGGCAATACCTAGATCTATCCTCGCTTTTATGCCTAGCTAGGGGCGTTAAACGATAGCGCTTGTTGGGAGGCAACCCAATTTTATTTTTATTCCTTGCTTTTTGCTCCTGCTTAGTAATAAATAAATTATTTAGCCTCTGTTTTGGTTGTGTTTTTTTGTTTAATTAGTGTTTGTGCCAAGTAGAACCGTTGGGAAGACTTGGGGAAAGTCTTGTTGAACTTGCTGTAAAAAACAGAAACTTGAGCGCTCACGAGAACTGCTGTCATTTTTATTTGAAGAGTGATATTTAGTTAATTCTTCTTTCAGATGATTAATAGCTAAATTCCTCACGACCATCAATTTATTTTAGAATTTTTGGCGTTCCAGATATTGCCCTAGCTACAGATTACTATAGACTGTTATGTTTTTGACAGATTCTGTTTTTCGTGTGTTGTTTGCTTATTTTGATGAATCTATGATTAGTAAAATAGTTTATAATCCATAGAGAAGTTGGAATACAGTAGGTTTAACACCAATATAAATAAAGAATGAGTTCATTACAGTACCTTGAAGTGGTCTTTTGTTTTCTCTCGCTAACGGAGCTCACGAGTTATCTATTTTGAGTTTTGTGTTGTGAAGTTTTCAAGTTTTGGGTGAATTCTTTTAATGGATTATGGAACAAGGAGTGGCAAGAGCCTAAGATTGGGGATTCCCATGGCACCCTCAAGATAATCCAAGGACACCAAAAATTCAAAGCTTGGGATGCCCCGGAAGGCATCCCCTCTTTCGTCCACTTCCATCGGTAATTTACTTGGAGCTATATTTTTATTCACCAACATGATATGTGTTTTGCTTGGAGCTTCTTGTATTATTTGTGTCTTTGTGTATTAGCATGCCACAATCATCCTTGCTGTACACACCTTTTGAGAGAGCCCTACATGAATTAAAATTTGATAGAATACTCTATGTGCTTCACTTATATCTTTTGAGCTAAGTAATTTTGCTCTATGTGCTTCACTTATATCTTTTGAGCTATGTAGTTTTGCTCTATGTGCTTCACTTAGATCTTTTAGAGCACGGTGGTGGATTTGTTTTAAAGAAACTATTGATCTCTCGTGCTTCACTTAAATTATTTTGAGAGTCTTAATAGCATGGTAGTTTGCTTAATAATAATACGCTTGGTATTCAAGATTTGTGAAACTTTCTTTTGAGTGTGTTGAATACTAAGAAAAGATTGAAGCATGATAATTGTTTTGAGATATGGAGGTGATAATATTAAAGTCATGCTAGTTGAGTAGTTGTGAATTTAAAGAATACTTGTGTTAAAGTTTGTGATTCCCGTAGCATGCACGTATGGTGGACCGTTATGTGATGAAGTCGGAGCATGATTTATTTATTGATTGTCTTCCTTATGAGTGGCGGCCGGGGACGAGCAATGGTCTTTTCCTACCAATCTATCCCCCTAGGAGCATGCACGTAATACTTTGCTTTGATAACTTCTAGATTTTTGCAATAATTATATGAGTTCTTTATGACTAATGTTGAGTCCATCGATCATACGCACTCTCACCCTTCCACCTTTGCTAGCCTCTCTAATACCGCGCACCTTTCGCCGGTATCATACACCTACCATATACCTTCCTCAAAACAGCCACCATACCTACCTATTATGGCATTTCCATAGCCATTCCGAGATATATTGCCATGCAACTTTCCACCATCTAGTTCATCATGACACATTCATCATTGTCATATTTCTTAGCATGATCATGTAGTTGACATAGTATTTGTGGCAAAGCCACCGTTCGTAATTTTTTCATACTTGTCACTCTTGATTCATTGCATATCCTGGTACACCACCGGGGGCATCCATATAGAGTCATACTTTGTTTTAGAATAGAGTTGTAATCATTGAGTTGTAAATAAATAAAAGTGTGATGATCATCATTTAATAGAGCATTGTCCCAATAAAAAAAGAGAAAAAAGAGGAAAGGCCAAAGAAAAAATAAGGCCCCAAAAAAGAAAATAAATAAAAAGGGGCAATGCTACTATCCTTTTACCACACTTGTGCTTCAAAGTAGCATCATGATCTTCATAGTAGAGAGTCTCTCATGTTATCACTTTCATATACTAGTGGGAATTTTACGTTATAGAACTTGGCTTGTATATTCCAATGATGGGCTTCCTCAAATTTCCCTAGGTCTTCATGAGAAAGCAAGTTGGATGCACACCCACTTAGTTCTTTTTGAGCTTTCATACATTTATAGCTCTAGTGCATCCGTTGCATGGCAATCCCTACTCACTCACATTGATATCTATTGATGGGCATCTCCATAGCCCGTTGATACGCCTAGTTGATGTGAGACTATCTTCCCCTCCTTTTTGTCTTCTCCACAACCACCATTCCATTCCACCTATATTGCTATATCCATGGCTCACGCTCATGTATTGCGTGAAGATTGAATTTTTTTTTGAAAAAGTTAGAGTATGAAACAATTGCTTGGCTTGTCATCGGGGTTGTGCATGATTTAAATACTTTGTGTGGTGGAGATGGAGCATAGCCAGACTATATGATTTTGTAGGGATAACTTTCTTTGGCCATGTTATTTTGAGAAGACATAATTGCTTTGTTAGTATGCTTGAAGTATTATTATTTTTATGTCAATATGAACTTTTGTCTTGAATCTTTTGAATCTGAATATTCATATCACAATTAAGAAAATTTGCACTGAAATTATGCCAAGTAGCACTCCACATCAAAAATTCTGTTTTTATCATTTACCTACTCGAGGACGAGCAGGAATTAAGCTTGGGGATGCCTGATACGTCTCCAACGTATCTATAATTTTTGATTGCTCCATGCTGTATTATCTACTGTTTTGGACTATATTGGGCTTTATTTTCCACTTTTATATTATTTTTGGGACTAACCTATTAACCGGAGGCCCAGCCCAGAATTGCTGTTTTTTTGCCTATTTCAGTGTTTCGGAGAAACAGAATATCAAACGGAGTCCAAATGTAATAAAATCTTCGGGACCGTGATTTTCTCACCGAACGTGATCCAGGAGACTTGGACCCTACTCAAAGGAGTCAAAGAGGAGGTCACGAGGGTGGGGGGCGCACCCCCCTAGGGCGCGCCCCCTGCCTAGTGGGCCCCTCGGTGCTCCAGCGATGTACTCCTTCCTCCTATATATACCTACGTACCCCCAAACGATCAGAACAGGAGCCAAAAACCTAATTCCACCGCCGCAACTTTCTGTATCCACGAGATCCCATCTTGGGGCCTGTTCCGGAGCTCCGCTGGAAGAGGGCCGTCATCACGGAGGGCTTCTACATCATCCTAGCCCCTCCGATGAAGTGTGAGTAGTTTAGCTCAGACCTTCGGATCCATAGTTAGTAGCTAGATGGCTTCTTCTCTCTCTTTAAATCTCAATACAAAGTTCTCCCCCTCTCTTGTGGAGATCTATTCGATGTAATATTCTTTTTGTGGTGTGTTTGTTGAGACCGATGAATTGTGGGTTTATGATCAAGTCTATCTATGAATAATATTTGAATCTTCTCTGAATTCTTTTATGTATGATTGGTAATCTTTGCAAGTCTCTTTGAATTATCCGTTTGGTTTGGCCAACTAGATTAGTAGTTCTTGCCATGGGAGAAGTGCTTAGCTTTGGGTTCGATCTTGCGGTGTCCTTTCCCAGTGACAGAAGGGGCAGCAAGACACATATTTCATCGTTGCTATCGAGGATAACAAGATGGGGTTTATTTCATATTGCATGAATTTATCTCTCTACATCATGTCATCTTGCTTAAGGCATTACTCTGTTTTTAACTTAATACTCTAGATGCATGCTGGATAGCGGTCGATGAGTGGAGTAATAGTAGTAGATGCAGAATCGTTTCGGTCTACTTGTCACGGATGTGATGCCTATATACATGATCATGCCTAGATATTCTCATAACTATGCTCAGTTCTGTCAATGGCTCAACAGTAATTTGTTCACCCACCGTAGAATACTTATGCCCTTGAGAGAAGCCACTAGTGAAACCTATGGCCCCCGGGTCTATTCTCATCATATCAATCCCCATCACTTTAATCTTGCTTTGCCTTTTACTTTGCTTTTTCTTTTTTACTTTGCATCTTTATACCAAAAATTATATCTATCAGATCTCACTCTCGTAAGTGACCGTGAAGGGATTGACAACCCCTAATCATGTTGGTTGCGAGTAGCTATCGTTTTGTGCAGGTACGAGGGACTTGAGCGTGGCCGCCTACTGGATTGATACCTTGGTTCTAAAAAACTAAGGGAAATACTTAAGCTACTCTGCTGCATCATCCCTTCCTATTCGGGGAAAACCAACACAAGCTCAAGACATAGCACCCTCCTCGGCCTAGTAAAACATTGCGGCATCCGACACGCTGCGGGGCAAATCTGCGAATGCTCCTGGAGAGCTCCGGATTCGGGTAAGTAACAAGTAATTTACTTTCACATGCTTGCTTTGCATATAGAATGCCTTATCTGCCGCTAGCTTCTTCATCGCATCAATCTCCTGGAGGGCCTTTTGGGCTTCCGCCTTGGCATTCTTTGCGCTCTCGAGGGCCGCGGCAAGCTCAGACTCTCGCGTCTTCAAGTCAAGCTCCAACGCCTTGTACTTTGTCACGAGAGCGTGGAGCTCTTGCTGCACCTCGCCCACCCAAGCCTCCTGCCTTTCCCGCTCGGGGCGCTCCTTGGCCACTTTGTTTACGGCCTCGGATAGCGCTTGCTTTAGGGTCGCCACCTCGGCCATGGCCCCTGGCAAATTCATGATGATCCTGTCATTTTGCAATCACATTCCTTTCATATATGTCCATAGACTAGGTACTACTTACCTTTGTTCTCCTCGAGCTGCCTTTTGGCAAGGCCGAGCTCTTCCGTGGACCCTTTGAGGTCCTACTTCAGTGCGGCGACCTCCGCAGTCAGTGCGGCAGAGGCCAGCAGCGAAGCCTACATACGCATATAGACATACTTATATTAGACTCCTGCGATAGTGTTTGATCCTCTGTTCGGCTTTTCTTTGTGAACACCAAACGGAGCATCAGGGCTACTGTCTATGCGGTAATATTTTTCCCATATTTCAAAAACTTACCTCAAAGCCTGTTAGAAGGCTGGCACAGGCTTCAGTCAGTCCGCTCTTGGCGGACTGAACCTTCTGGACCACCGTACTCATAATAGTGCGGTGCTCCTCGTCGATGGAAGCGCTGCGAAGCGCTCCCAGCAGATTGTCTGGTGCCTCTAGATGGACAGAGGTCACCGGCACAGGTGTCTTGCCCCTCTTGGAAGGAGGCCTCCTGCCCGAGTCCGGAACAAGTGGAGGTTCCGGCGTGGTGTTCGGCTGAGGGCCGAACTCAGAGCCCTCGGGGGCCTTGTTCCCTTTGCTCCCGGAGTCCGGAAGGTCGCCTTGAGGCGCCTCCGGGACTGTCTCCCCTCGACTCGGTGCCTCTTGAGACAACACCTCGGCGTTGTCCGTAGGGCAAGGGGAGGTGGCGGTCGGAAGTGGATCGCTATCCATATCCGACGAGTCCAGGGAGCCGTCCGACCAGGATACGTCGATACGGGCTCGGGGCGGTCTGCATAATCACGATTCAGCGTTAGGAGAAGCAGTGCGACAAAGGAATGCTATGAGCTACTTTGGTATATGAATACTTACGACTTCGCCAGGGGCTTGGCCCTGGGCAGCCATTCGTCTTCGCCTTCGGCAGCGGTTGTGGAACTGTCCAGAAGGAGAGTCCTTCCCTTCTCGGACCCTTCGCCCCCCCCCCCCAGTTGGGGCAGCCTTCCTTTTCTTGTCTCCCCCGACTAGACGGGGAGCGTCTTCATCTTCCTCCTCGTCTTCGTGGGAGGAGTGCGCCGAGGAGTCCTCGGACAATGAGTCCGATATCATCTGGTGCCAGGAACTCTTTTGGGTTCCCTTGGCCTTCTTGGTCTTCTCCGACACCTTGTAAGGAGCCGGAGTCAGCATCTCCGTCAGGAGAGCGTCCGCAGTGTCTTCAGGCAGAGGGGCCGGACAGTTAATCTACCCGGACGTCTCCACCCAGTCTTGTCAAAGGTATGGAGCTCAGACCCCACACATGATTAACCTAGGGGAAATAAATATCCTATTGGATGTATAGAACTCACCGAACACACTAGGTGCTTTGCGCTTAGCCCACGGTCGTCGGCGAGAGAGGGAGGGACCTCGACGCCCTTGAGCAGCACCCTCCAGACGTCCTTGTGCGTCGTATCAAAGAGCTTGCTTAGAGTCTGGTGCTGGATTGGGTCAAACTCCCACAAGTTAAAATCCCGTTGTTGACACGGGAGGATCCGACGGATGAGCATGACATGGACTATGTTGAAAAGCTTGATCTTCTTGCTTGCCATACTCCGGATACATTTCTGGTGTCCATCCAGCTCCACCGATGAACCCCACGACAAGCCCTTCTCTTTCCAGGAAGTGAGCCGTGTAGGGAATCCGGATCGAAACTCGGGGGCCGCCGCCCATTTGGTGTCGCGCGGCTCGGTGATGTAGAACTAGGCCGATTGCCACCCCTTTATGGTCTCCACGAAGGAGCCCTCAAGCCATGTGACATTGGGCATCTTGCCCACCATGGCTCCGCCGCATTCTGCTTGTTGGCCTCCCACCACCTTCGGCTTGATGTTAAAGGTATTCAGCCACAGGACGAAGTGGGGCCGGACGCGGAGGAAAGCCTCACAGACGACGATGAACGCCGAAATGTTGAGGATGAAGTTCGGGGCCAGATCATGAAAGTCCAGCCCGTAGTAGAACATGAGACCACGGACGAATGGATGAAGGGGAAACCCCAGTCCACGGAGGAAGTGGTGGAGGAAAACTACCCTCTCATGAGGTTCCGGGGTAGGAACGATCTGCCCCGCAGCGGGCAGCTGATGCGCGATATTCGCGGCTAAGTATCCGGCGCCGCGCAGCTTTTTGATGTGCCCCTCCGTAACAGAGGAAGCCATCCATTTGCCCCCGCTCCAGACATGTTTGGAGAAGGTTGAGGGGAAGGATGTGGACTTGGGCGTTAGAGCTCGAGTGTGCAAGAACGGATAGGCAAGGAGGAAGAAGGTGTGGGTAGAAAAAGGTTAAACCTTATCCCTTTATAAGGGCGGCTGAAGCCATGCGCCCCCACTAGCCTGGTAAAACTCACTTATTCCCCAAGCGGCATAATCGATGGCGCGGTTGGGTTACCCACGCCCGTATTGATGAGAATCCTGTAATAAGGGGGACACAATCCCTGCTTTGGCAAGACGTGTTAGGAAACTGCCTCTCGTTATGTGCGGAGTTAATTAAAGGAAACGGTTCGAATAATCACCGAGCCATGACATAACGTCATGTTGCCGAAACGTGTCAGCAGATTAGATTTGTGGAAATATTATTCTCTCTACGGTGGTATGTGGAACTTATTTTGCAGGGTCGGACACTATCCTTGTATTCAAATTCTACCGGGGTGTATTCGGAGGAGGAACCCACCTTGCAATGCCGAAGACAATACTGCGCGCCGGACTCGACTTCATTGAAGCCTGGTTCAGGGGCTACTGAGGGAGTCCTGGATTAGGGGGTCTCTGGACAGCCGGACTATATCCTTTGGCCGGACTGTCGGACTATGAAGATACAAGATTGAAGACTTCGTCTCATGTCCGGATGGGACTCTACTTGGCGTGGAAGGCAAGCTAGGCAGTACGGATATGGATATCTCCTCCTTTGTAACCAACCTTGTGTAACCCTAACCCTCTCCGGTGTCTATATAAACCGGAGGGTTTTACTCCGTAGGACGACATACAATCATACCATAGGCTAGCTTCTAGGGTTTAGCCTCTCCGATCTCATGGTAGATCAACTCTTGTAATACCCATATCATCAATATAAATCAAGAAGGACGTAGGGTTTTACCTCCATCAAGAGAGCCTGAACCTGGGTAAAACATCGTGTCCCCTGCCTCCTATTACCATCCGCCTTAGATGCGCAGTTCGGGACCCCCTACCCGAGATCCGCCGGTTTTGACACCGACAGTGGACCTAATGTACACGCCAAGAGGAGGCCCTCACCCGTTCCCCAAGCCAAGCTGGGTAGTGGGGACGCTAGAGGCCGAGGCTTTCCATGAGCCGCCCGGAAGCTTCACCGACCCCTTCAACGATGACAACCGTTGGGTGCAGCTGATATCTCAGGAGCATGATTACGCTAACCATGGATCGCAGGTGAACTAGTCCACGGTGGCGGCCAAAGACCTTGGAGCGATGTCCCCGCCCCGGGCAGGAGAGCCGCACTGGGGGCTGCGTCGGGGGCGCCCGGAGCCAGGGCCTCCCCTGCGCCGCGTGGAGCAAGGTGTTGCACGGAGGTATGTCGTCTATCGGGGAAGGCGCCGGTGATCCCTTCCCCCCGGCGGTGGGCCCGCGGTCGTCGATGGCGCCGCCAGCGTCCCCCATGCCCCTTGGTCTCGTCCTAGTTTCTGGATGCCCCAATGGTGGTCGGGGGAGGCGCAGGGCGGGGCCCTCATCAGGTGTCATGAAGCAAGGCCCGTGCATGTGAAGTTCTCCGCTCCTGACACTCTCACATAATATTGAATGGGGTTGTACACGCCCGGAGTCTCCTGAGTGCCGCCCTCGGGCCTCACGGGGGCTCCCGCCCACGTCCAAGTGGAAGCACCATGCTCCGCGGTGGCCGTCGACACTGTCCCCCAATGACTATGCTCACGCCCAGTGAAAGCACTTAGCTCCGCGCTGGTGAGAAGACAAGAAGACTAGTTAGGTGTTGGACGCGGCTGTTGCTTTCGCCCTCTTTCTATAAATAGATTTGCTGCCTTCTTGGACTGAAATTTGAGATTCCTTGTGTTTATTAATAATAATGGGGGGAATTTTCTCTTGATTTGTGTCAGTTTTTTTGCTTCCTAGTCGCATGTTTTTCTGAGGGGCTGACACTACTACCCCCTGCGAGCGCCCCGCGAGTGGGGGCTGGGCGTGGTATGTGCGCGCCAGGCACGTTCGGACCAGCCCGGGCGGCGACAAGACCCCCTCGGGGTCAAGGATGCAATCGCTGCAGGATCACCATGCGCATACCTTGCCGTAGTCCAGCATCCGCTCCTCGCGAGGCTCCCTTGTACGGGCAGCAGGCTTCTCGGGAGACCTGGAATCTAGTGGGCCTCGAAGAGCTCACCTCAGGAGGAAGGTTCAACCAGGATGTCAGGGCTCGCTCAAGACATGTGGAACTAAGATAAGTGGAAACAACTACCCTGCTCGGGGGCCCACAGGCCCGCGACGACGCGTCCTAACTCCGCCCTTAAAGGGCATTTCACCAGTTCATACATTTCATTTCATACATCACAAGGCCCCCCCTTTAAAAATGCTTTCACGCCCCGCATGGCCGCGCCCAGGGATTTTCTTTCATACAGGTTAAGGCAAAAGGAAATATAGGTCTAGCCAGAGGCGCTACCTTCCGCGCCTTCCTCATCGCCTTCATCCACGTCATCTGCGTCATCACCAGTGTTGTCTTCATCGTCGCCCTCCACACCATCCTCATCGGCCGCGATCACGGCCGCGTCATCCTCGGGGGCGAACACTACAACCAGTGCATCCATGTTGTCATCCACCCAGGTCGCTAGGTTATCCTGGATGACCCCAGGCACGGGGGCTATGGCGGTGTCGAAGTAGAAGTGGGGATCAAGGTTCGGGAGGTGACTGAAGATGCGTGAGAACGCGCACCCGAGAAGGCCCCGACTTCTCTCTTCAACGAGGTCACGAGCCCTCGCGGGCCGATCCTCCAGGCGGGTCACAACCTCGGTGAAGAAGCGGAGGTGGCAGGCGTAATCTTCCTCGTGCGGTTGAGGGGCACTCTCCTCACAGATGGTGCTCAAGGCTCGGTTAGCTCTCACCCTAGGGGCCTGGAGCATAGAAGCATGCTCGCGCTGCAGCGTCTGCTGACGGCACGCCTCATCCATGTTCTTCTTCGCAAGGGACGCGACGCCATCGATCTGCTGCTGGAGTGAGAGCAAGTTGGTGCGTGTGGAGGCCAAGTCAGCCTGGGTCAAGGCTTGAGCTGCCTTGGTGGCTCTCTCGTGCTACTCCACCCTGTTCAGCTTTGTCTTGAGGGTGGGGATCCTGCCCTTAACCTCGGCTTCTAGGAACTCCAGCTTCAGGCAGTACTCGTCGGCAAGATCCGCGCGAGCATTCGCCACCCTCCAATCGACCTCCTCCTGGATCTTGGCTTCCTGCACGGTGACGACGTCCTCAGCCATGGCCACCTGGCGCTCCCTCACCTCCAGCTGCTCGAGCTCTAGTTTGTGCTCCAAGGCCTCCAGCACCAGTGCCTCCTCGCGTTTCTGGATCTCCTTCTCTTCGGAAGGTGCTCCCCTCAGTGATGCGGCCAAGATGGCCATGCGCGCTTCAATCCGCTGCTCAAGGGCAACGTTCGAGGCCTGGAGCTCCCGCTCGTGCTCCTCGGTGGCCTCACGGCGATGGTCGGCCGCTCTGGCCTCCACCAAGGCCAGGGCACAGGCCTCGCGTAAGGTCGCAAGCGACACCGCGGCCTTTGTGCCAACGTGCTCATGCTGAAGATGCCCAAGGTTGATGGGGACCTTCAACGGGTGCCACTCATGCGCCAGGCGAAGGTCCTCCATCTCAAGGCGGGCATCGACGTCAGCAAGCTCTTCTCCAAGCCGGCTCAGCGCACCCATCGCTTCCTGGAAAAGCTCGTGGCATACAGCATCGCGCCCGCGCGCAAGCTGCTGCGCATGGCCAAGCCCATTCTTTGCGCCGGGGGTTGTGGGGAAGCTTGGGGTGGCTCGCCTGCCCCTGGCAAGGGGCTGGAAGCCGGTGCCTTCCCCGCCACCTTTCGGGCCTCGGCGGAGGTGCTGGGTGGCATGGCCTTGCTGCTTGAAGACAAAGCCAGTGCTGGGATTACCCAGCCACCAGTGATGACCAATGAAGGAGCCCTTGACACGCCTTCTGCAGCCCAGGCTGGACCATGAAGGAAGGGTGACAGGAATGCAGGATCAAGACCCCCCATTGGTGCATCTGCCTCTTGGACAGGCCTCGTGCCTCATGCAGTGGTCAGGTGTGGGGAGATCAAAACCGAGAGCGAGCCAAGGACTGGTGGAGGCCGCTCCTCAAGAGACCTCGCCGCCATAGTCGAAGGGATCCTGAAGAGCCATTGTCAGGAAAGGATGCGATGCACAGGGAATCATGAAGATAAGGTACTTACTCGTCTATGGCTATGTACTTCCTTTGCTTTAGCGATCAGTATGCACCAGCATTGTAGCTCAGAGGCCTTTTCCTCTTGCGGAGTGTTTCAAGGTTCAGGCGAAGATAGCTAAAGTCAGGAGCATGATCGTCAGCATCTAGGACACCCGATGGGGCCCCTGGAGTGGCGACCTCGGGAGCCTCTGATCGCGCCAGCTCTCCGGCCGCCCCCTAAGGACAGCTCGCCCGAGCCTCGGGGGCTGCCATCTCAGGAGCACCGGACCGCGTCATCTCTTTAGCTGCCGCCCCGATGGCACTCGGTGGTGCTCGCCGCCCTGCATCCACCTCTGGGGCGTGCACCGCAGGGTCAGCAGGCAAAGGGACCACGAGGGCGGGGTTCTCGCATGGCCCTTCAAGGCCGGCCGGGCACAACCCCCATTCATCAAAAAGGGGCATCTGCCTCAAGAACTCCTCCTTGTTCGAGCAACAGTACATGAGCCATCCCTCCTCTGGAAGTGTGGCTGGCGCCGGGTCGCCCGTTAGGAGCTCGAGCACCATGCGCAGCGTCTTAGGAGGAAGCACAGGCACCTGGAGCCTCATGGGGTCCCCGCTGCCAGTAAAGGCCCACATTTGTCGAGAATGACGTTGAAGCGGAGCAATGCGACACTGAAAGAACTCCTTCACCACCATGGGAGCCGTCACCCCGAGCTTCTTCAACCTGGCCAGCCAGCGCCAAACGTGAGCAAGCCGATGGTCGACGAGCTTCGCGTGCCCCTAGCCAGAGATGGGTACGGCCGACACCCGTGGAAGTGAGAGCAAGGAGTTGAGCACGCCGGCATCCACGAACACCTACCGCTTCCGGAATCCACTAACAGCTGGTGAGAGCTCGAAGTCGATTCCCGAACCAGCTGTCGTCGCTACGGCCTAAAAGGCCACGCACCCCGAGCGCTGGCGGGCGTCAACCAGGTGAAGCGAGAAGAAATGGCGAAACAAGGCCAAAGAAGGGGCAATGCCCATCATGGCCTCGCAGACGAAGGCGAAGACGGCAAGGAGAATGATGGATTGAGGATCCAGATGCAGCATGTGGACTTGGTAATGCGAGAGTATGGCGTTGAAGAAATCGGAGAAAGGGGGGATCAAGCCAGCCGAGAGGGCGTGAAGATGGATGGGGATCTCGGTGGCTGCCATGTCGACCATCGCCCAGGAAGCAGGCCAAACCACCGTCGCCTTCCACTCATTGGAATTGGCGGTGAGCGCCGGACGGATCTTGTCCAACCCCTCTCGGCTGACCACCATCAACCGCTCGAGGGCGGGCTCGAAGCCTGGCAGAGGTTCGACCGGAGTGTAGGTTTTCCCCTTCTTCCTTGACCACGACACCATAGCGTTAGGGGAAGATCGGTGCTAGCGTCAAACCCGGGAAGAGAGACACTGTCTCTCGGGAAGGTGAAGAAGGCAAGGGTGAGCACGGCAAATGATGAAGGCGGGGCTGCATTGGCAACCGGCGGCCGCTAAACCAGGCGGATATGAAGGCTGCATGGGGAAGTGGGGGCGCCCACGTTCCGTCGAGCGCCACACGTCCGCCAAGGCTGCAGGCAGTTAGGGCTCGTGGCACTCTGCACTTGCCCTTTGGCTTCACCTTGAAGCCAAGTCCGAGTGCGCCTTGCGCCCGGGGGTTACAATCGGTGTCCTGGGACTGGGGGTACCCAGACTTGCCTGCCTACGGCCCATGACGTGGCTCCATCGACGGCCTGGTACGGCCCAGCTTCAGGATCAATAGCCCAAGACCCTCGCAAGGGGCCAAGCCTCGCTAGGCGGATGACACCAAGACCTCCTCGAGGGGCGGCCTGCTCAGGCTGGCTCCTGAGGAGCGGAGATATCTATGCAAGGTGCACCTCGCGAGGTTCAAATGACATGAGCCATGACGACCAAGGCCAGGCAGGCGCCACTGGGCGGAGTGTACCAGTTTCCTCTTTGGTTCTAAGGAGGCAACCACATGTGCGAAGTCCTGAGGAATCAAGCAAAGGTTTCCATTCCGGTGCAACAAGACCAAGACCGCCAGGACGGTAGAGCAGAGGTCATCGTCGAGCCCACCATAGCGTCATGACCAGAAGCTTTTGGCAGGCGAGGACTACTTTTGTCAGGATAGCATGTACTAGTTGTCTCCCTTCAAATTTGGCCGTTGTGGGATCCCTTCCCGCCTTACATTTGGGAAGAGGACCAAGGACACTATAAATAGGACTTAGCCACCACCATTGATAGAGGGAGGTCAGATCATCCTGACACCCACCAGCTCGTCGAGCACAAGAACACCTCTCCTCCTGAGGCTATTCTCCATTGTACTAGTTCATCCTCAGCCCCTCGGAGCCAATCCACCACAAAGCAGGAGTAGGGTTTTACACCGCAAGGTGGCCCAAACCTGGGTAAACTG
The DNA here is from genome assembly GCA_034509565.1 of Triticum monococcum. Taxonomy (NCBI): domain Eukaryota; kingdom Viridiplantae; phylum Streptophyta; class Magnoliopsida; order Poales; family Poaceae; genus Triticum; species Triticum monococcum. Next base: position 352,748,255 of record CM067845.1, on the reverse strand, counting down.
TCGTGTCTCTTGTTCATCCGGTTCGTCGAGCTAGGCCGTGGGATTAGTGAGCGGGTAGACTGGGGAGGATGAGTTCTTCACACGCACCCTAGAGTTTGAACCTCTCAAGGGTCTGCGGAACCCTGAATCCGACATCATCTGCCTATGAAGAGAGCAAAATAATGTATGGCAAGAAAATGAATTCTCCCCATGGAGGCTTGTGTGATATTTCTAGTTTCTGCAATAGTGATGCTAGCAAGGAAATCATTATATTTAGATTTGTGAGGGTCACTAAGACTACCCCATATCACAAAAGTCTTCTAGGTCCATGGTATAAGATTCATCATAAAGAACAAATAGGACGGTATGAGTATTACACTTAGATGAAAACTCGAACCTCCACATGAAGGAATCGGTGAGATAATAATAGTGTAAGCATTGGTCCAATAAGAAGTCCTCGAGGCCGGCATTTTGTACGTACGCATATAATTCATCCTTGAAACCTGCACGATCCATAAATTCATACGACGGCCATTCACACGGCTTCACTTGAGCTTCCCTTGGTGGATCAAGGTCTAGTTCGTGTATTGCACGCCTCGGTGCTTGCTTCCTTGAAGAACTACCTTGGTACATTTTCCTAGACATTTTTCTTCCTCTGAAAAATTTCTGAAATTTTTAGTGACTCAAAATAAAAGTGAACCAAACTCAACAAAATTTATAGCAACTACTCCTACAAGTGCCTAGAAGCTATATCATGCATCAAAACTACTTTGGACCATATAAATTTGACATGCAAGCTCAAGAACAAGGTCACCACAGGAGAAAAAATTACAATGAATAAATCACTAGAACAAAAATTAATGGGACCATTTGAGGAGTCACATACCAAAGTACAATTCCCCAAAGCAGTTTTATGAATGGAGCTTTGAGCAAGGAGATCGAAAATGGCAGCAAGATGAGCAAGAACACGAGTTTGAGCTATGGAGTGATTTTTTCTGGTGGAAGAAGGAGTGGATGGGTGCTGGAATAAGTGGAGGGGTCCACGTGGGACCACAAGGTCGGGGGCGTGCCACAGGGGGGTGGGCGCGCCCTCCACCCTTGTGGCCAGCTGGTGAGGCCCCCTGGTGTGTTCTTTGTACTAGAAATTCTAAAACAATATATAAAAAATCATACTAAATTTTCAGGGCATTTGGAGAACTTTTATTTTTGGTATATTTTTTATTGCACGGATAATTCAAAAAACACACAGAAAGTACTATTTTTGCTTTTATTAATCTAAATAACAGAAAGTAAAAGATGGGTACAGAGAGTTGTGCCTTCTAAATTCATCCATCTCATGCTCATCAAAAGGAATCCATTAACAAGGTTGATCAAGTCTTATTAACAAACTTCTTCCAAATGACATGAAACCAAAGAATTTATTAATAACACTACGTTACCTCAACGGGGATATGCATTTCCCCAACAATAAGAATATCATATCTCCTTTTGATAGTAGGAAGAGGGAATTCAAAACCTCCAATAGTAATACTTGAAATTTTTCCGATAGAATTGATACTATGAACTTGGGGTTGTTTCCTCGGAAAGTGTACCATATGCTCATTACCATTAACATGAAAAGTGATATTTCCTTTGTTGCAATCAATAACAGACCCTGTAGTATACAAAAAGGGTCTACCAAGGATGATCGACACACTGTCATCCTTGGGAATATCAAGAATAACAAAGTCTGTTAAGATAGTAACATTTGCAACCACAACAGGCACATCCTCACAAATACCGATGGGTATTTCAGTAGGTGTCAATGTATTCAATTCAAGTCTATGATATAAAGAGAAAGGCATAACACTAACATCGGCTCCTAGATCACATAAAGCAGTTTTAACACAGTTTCTTTTAATGGAGCAGGGTATAGTTGGTACTCCTGGATCTCCTAATTTATTTGGTATTCCACCCTTAAAAGTATAATTAGCAAGCATGGTGGAAATTTTAGCTTCCAGTATCTTTCTTTTATTTGTAACAATATCTTTCATATACTTAGCATAAGGAGGCATTTTAAGCATATCTGTCAAACGCATACGCAAAAAGATAGATCTAATCATTTCACCAAAGCGCTCAAAATCCTCATCATCCTTTTTCTTGGATGGCTTAGGAGGAAAGGGCATGGGTTTCTGAACCCATGTTTCTCTTTCTTTACCATGTTTTCTAGCAACAAAATCTCTCTTATAATAACATTGATTCTTTGATTATGGGTTATCAAGATCAATAGCAGGTTCAATCTCTACATCATTATCATTACTAGGTTGAGCATCAACATGAACATCATCATTAACATTATCACTAGGTTCATGTTCATCACTAGATTGTGTCTCATCATCAGAAATAGAAATATCATTGGGATTCTCAAGTGTGTCTATAACAGGTTCACTAGCATGCAAAGTCCTATCAGCTTTCTTTTTCTTTTTATTTCTAGGACTAGGTGCATCAGTATTAGTTCTCTAAGAATCTTGCTCAACTCTCTTAGGATGGCCCTCGGGATACAAAGGTTCCTGCGTCATTTTACCACCTCTAGTCATAACCCTAACAGCATTATCATTATTCTAACTATTCAACTCATTAAGAAAATCATCCTAAGCTTTAAGTACTTGTTCTACTTGAGTTGTAACCATGGAAGCATGTTTACTAATAAGCTTAAGATCACTAACAGTTCTACTCATATAATCACCCAAGTGGTCAAGCATGTAAGTTTTACGTTTCAATTTTCTACTAACATAAGCATTGAAATTTTCTTGTTTAACAATAAAATTATCAAATTCATCCAAGCATTGACTAGCAGACTTATTATTAGGAATATCACCTTAATCAAATCTACGGAGAGAGTTTACCTCTACTACCTGTGTCGGGTTATCAAGACCGTGTATTTCTTCAATAGGTGGTAGATTCTTAACATCTTCAGGTTTAATACATTTTTATTTCATAGATTTCTTTGCCTCTTGCATATCTTCAGGACAGAGAAATAGAATACCCCTTTTCTTTGGAGTTGGTTCAGGAAGTGTCCAAACATTTTCATTACTCAATATATTATTCAATAGCAATTCAGCTTGCTCAACAATTCTTTCCTTGAAAACACAACCAACACAACTATCCAAGTGGTCTATGGAAGCATCGGTTAGTCCATTATAAAATATATCAATTATTTCATTTTTCTTGAGAGGATGATTAGGCAAATCATTAAGTAATCGGAGAAGCCTCCCCCAAGCTTGTGGGAGACTCTCTTCTTCAATTTGCACAAACTTAAATATTTCCTTCAAAGCAACTTGTTTCTTATGAGCGGGGAAATATTTTGCAGAGAGGTGGTAAATCATATCCTGAGGACTACCCACACAACTAGGAGCAAAAGAATTAAACCATATCTTAGCATCACCCTTTAATGAGAAAGGAAACAATTTGAGAATATAGTAATAGATAATTTTTTTTTCTCATGAGCAAATAGGGTGGCTATATCATTCAATTTAGTAAGATGTGCCACAACTGTTTAAGATTCATAACCATGAAAAGGATCAAATTCAAGGAAAGTAATTAACTCATGATCGACAGAGAATTTGTAATCCTTATCAGTAACAAAGATAGGTGAAGTAGCAAAAGCGAGATCTTATTTCATTCTAGCATTCAAGGATTTTTCTTTCAGCTTAGCTAACAATTTCTTAAGATCTTCTCTATCATTGCAAGCAAAGAAGTCTCTAGCAGTTTCTTCATCCATAACATAACCCTCAGGAACAACAGGCAATTCATATCTAGGGGGAGAATCATAATCATCATTTTCAATAATATCATCAGTTTCAGTAATTTCATTCTCTCTAACCCTAGCAAGTTGTTCATCGAGAAATTCACCAAGTGGCATAGTATTATCAAGCAGAGAAGTAGTATCATCATAAGCATTATGCATAGCAGAAGCGGCATCATCAATAATATGCGACATATCGGAATCAATAGGGGGTGTAGGTGTCGCAAGTTTACTCAAAACAGAAGGAGAATCATGGTAGTTCCTTACCTCCCCTCATAGTTGAGGGTAAAATCTTGGTTCTTTGATCTTTCAAATTCCTCATAGTGATCAACAGATATAAATCCCAAGTGAATCAGAGAATAGAGCTATGCTCCCCAGCAATGGCGCCAGGAAAAGGTGTTGATAACCCACAAGTATAGGGGATCGCGACAGTTTTCGAGGGTAGAGTATTCAACCCAAATTTATTGATTCGACACAGGGGGAGCCAAAGAATATTCTCAAGTATTAGCACCCGAGTTGTCAATTAAACCACACCTGCAAGACTTACTATCTGCAACAAAGTATTTAGTAGCAAAGTAGTATGGAAGTAACGGTAACAGTGCCAAAAGGTAACAGTAGTAATGTAACATCCCGGATGTAACTTGCCATATTTGTAACTCCGACTCTGCCATTTTCGGCTTTAAGTTATGAGATTCCCTTAATGGTTTGGTTTTGTCTTCGTTTTGCATTTTGTTCATGTCATGCATTTCATATCATCTCATCATGTGCATCTCATTTGCATACGTGTTTGTCTCATGCATCCGAGCATTTTCCCCGTTGTCCGTTTTGCAATCCGACACTCCTACATGCACCGGCGTACCCCTTTTGTCTCTTTTCGTGAGAGGGTATTAAACGTTCTCGGAATGGACTGAGATTTGCCAAATGGCCTTGGTACACCACCGGTAGACCGCCTGTCAAATTTCATTCCATTTGGAGTCCGTTTGATGCTCCAACGGTTAACCAGGGAACCACAAAGGCCTCGTATGTGTTGCAGCCCAACACCCCTCCAAAAATGCCCAATAACCCATCCAAACCACTCCCATGTCCTCCGTCATCGAATCACGATCGTGTGGGCGAAAACTACACTCCATTTGGACACTCCTACCTCCTCCTACCTATATATATGTGACCTCCCCAAAAATTCGCGCAGATGAAACCCTAGCATTTTCCCCTCTCCGCCGCTGGACACATCTCCTCCCACCACCGGACATGTCTGCGCCACAGCCCCGCCCAATCGCGTCGCGCCACCTGTCCTCCGCCGCCGATCCGCGGAGCCCATCATGGGCCCGCACGGGCCCAGTCGCCATCGCCGCACGCCGACGGGCGCGTGCCCGCACCCGCAGCCTCATCGCTTGGTCGCCGGACCTTCGCTGGACCTCCGCCGGTTTCCATGACCCCGTCCCGCATCGCCGCCTCGTGCCCTGCCCGCGCCGCCTGCAACTTCTTCCGCGCCCGAGCGCCGGCGTCCTCGCTGCTCGGCCTCAGGCATCCACGCCGGCGAGCCCCTGCGACCACCTCGTCGATCTTCTCCTCCTCGTCGCCTGTCCCCATCGTTACAAGCACCGCCATTGCCGTCCGTAATGGATCCGGCCTCACTGGATCTGCCCGGATCCACCAGGGCCCCTCCCCGCCTTGCCTCGACCGTCGCCGGCGCTCCCTGCCATCTGCCCCGCCGCCATGGCCTCCTGCCCGTGAGGAGCACGGGAGGAGGACGAGCTCCTCCGTGTGTGGGCCCCGTGACCCGGCCCAACACGATCCCCTCAGGCCCAGCAGCACTGGCCCGATCCACCTCTTTCCTTCCTAGGCGAAGCCCAGTGGTGAGTTGCACTATTCCCCACTCATGCGATACATAACTATGCAACGCTCGCTCGTCTGTTTTTTACCGTCCCAAAAATTCTTACGTCATATGCCCCTGTTCATGCCCTCATATCTCCATGACCGTAGCTCCGTTTCATGCGTTCATTGTGAGATGCTCTTCATTTCATTCCATTGTGGAATGCTTGTTTGAGTTCAGCTGGATGCCCAAATCATTGATGCAAGAGTGCTATAAAATGTTTACTCCTGTTACTTAGCAGATTATGATGTTTTGTCATTTTTGTCACATTTGCTGTGTGCATCATATGGGCATGAGCTCTACATGTGTTTTGAACTATGCCGTTCCATATTTACAGAGGTGCTTGCCATGTATTTTTGTGATCTTTGTGGTGACTAGCACAAGCATGCAAAGTACCCTTCGTGATATTGCTGTTTTCAGGGACTTAGGTTTTGGCTAAGTCATTTTCCTGCTGTTATTTTTATGCCATGTAAACATGACGCTACAGTGAGATGCATGCTTGTTTTGAGTTGCTTCAGTAAAGATGTTTTGAACATATGGTTATGCTCTATCCATCCATGCCCCTGTTTGCAATTATGGAGTGCCCTAGAATGTCTTAATCTTGCTCTACTTTTTCTATAAAATGTTCCTGGCAGAATGTTAACATGTTAATCAATTGTGCCATGGTTGTTGTTAGTGATCCATGCATACTATGAGCTTTCTCTTGCCATGGTTAGCTTCATGAACATGTCTTATTGCTGTTAGTATGATTATCTTTTCATGCAATGCCTGGTGATGAGTGATTTGAGCTTGCAAAGATGCCTTCATATTTCTGTTTATGCCATGCTCAGTTTTCTGCTAAGTCTGAAACTGTTAATAAAACTTGCTATGTTTACATGGATGCCATCGTATCTTCTGTGCCCTTTTGACTCATGATCAGTAAGGGACTTTTGTTCTATGCATTTAGTAGATTCATGCCATGCCTTTGGTTGCTATGATATGTTCCTGTAGCATGTTTTTAGCTTGCACTAAACATTGCTTCCTGATGTTATTTTTGGCATGTTAGTATTTTCACTAAGTCTGAGAAGGTGATATCTTTTGCACTTTTGCCATGCTTGTTCAAACCTGCTATTGTGTGATTTAGCCGTAGCTCAGTGTTCATGGTTTTTCATGCATCTTGAGTACACCACTGACATATGATTTGTTGATATGTTGGAGTGCAGTAGCTCAGTTTCTTGTTGCATTCTAGATGGCATCGTGCTGTTAATCGCAGAATTGTGCCAGTCTTGTTTTGCTTGCCATTTGCAAACCGTGCATCCAATTTCGGTGATCTTTATATCGATTTCGACCGAAATCATCCCATCTTTCCAGCGGCACACTTGGTTTTCCAAATTGATGCCTTGTTCATTCTTTCCCTTCCAAAGCACGCATATGCATTGCATATCATGTCCTGCATATCATGCCATGTTTTGCATCATGTTGCTTGTGCATTGCACCGTGGTTCATTGTGGTTCCTTTGCTTGTGTTCTTGCTTTGGGTAGAGCCGGGAGACACGTATGTGATCGAGGAACCTGTCGAGTATGCTAACGGGGATCAAGCTTTCGTCAACTCTGAGAACTTTGTAGGCAAGATGACCATACCCTCGAAATCACTTCTATCTTTGCATGCTAGTTGTTCGCTCTATTGCTATGCCGCATTACCTACCACTTGCTATATCATGCCTCCCATATTGCCATGTCAAGCCTCTAACCCACCTTTCCTAGCAAACCGTTGTTTGGCTATGTTACCGCTTTTGCTCAGCCCCTCTTATAGCCTTGCTAGTTGCAAGTGAAGATGAAGTTTGTTCCGGGTTGGAACATGGATATTGTTGGGATATCATTATTATCTCTTATTTACTTTAATGCATATATATACTTGGTAAAGGGTGGAAGGCTCGGCCTTATGCCTGGTGTTTTGTTCCACTCTTGCCGCCCTAGTTTCCGTCATACCGGTGTTATGTTCCTTGATTTTGCGTTCCTTATGCGGTTGGGTGTTATGGGAACCCCTTGATAGTTCGCCTTGAATAAAACTCCTCCAGCAAGGCCCAACCTTGGTTTTACCATTTCCCTACCTACCACCATATACCTTCACTTGGGTTCTGTAGACTCAAGGGTCATCTTTATTTTCAACCCCCCCGGGCTAGTGCTCCTCTGAGTGTTGGTCCGAAACGGGCAGCCTGCGGGGCCACCTCGGGGCAACTCGAGGGTTGCTTTTACTCATAGATTGACCTATCCGGTGTACCCTGAGAACGAGATGCATGTGACTCCTATAGAGATTTGTCGGCACATCGGGCGGCTTTGCTAGTCTTGTTTTACCATTGTCGAAATGTCTTGTAACCAGGATTCCGAGACTGATTGGGTCTTCCCGGGAGAAGGAATATCCTTCGTCGACCTTGAGAGATGGGCTAAGTTGGGACACCCTGTAGGGTTTTGAACTTTCGAAAGCCGTGCCTGCGGTAATGGGTAGATGGGAATTTGTTAATATCCGGTTGTAGAGAAGTTCACACTTAACTTAATTAAAATGAACCAACCGCGTGTGTAGCCTTGATGGTCTCTTTTTGGCGGAGTTCGGGAAGAGAACACGGTCTCGTGTTATGTTTGAACGTAAGTAGCTTCAGGATCACTTCTTGATCACTTTTAGCTTCTCGACCGTGTTGTGCTTCTCTTCTCGCTCTCTTTTGCGTAAGTTAGCCACCATATATGCTAGTGCTTGCTGCAGCTCCACCTCACTACCCCTTTCCTACCCTTAAGCTTAAATAGTCTTGATCTCGCGGGTGTGAGATTGTTGAGTCCCCGTGACTCACAGATACTTCCAAACAGACGCAGGTGCGGATGATGCCAGTGCAGGGGACGCTACCGAACTCAAGTGGGAGTTCGACGAGGATTCAAGCCGTTACTATGTTTCTTTTCCGGATGATCAGTAGAGGAGCCTAGTTGGGACGATCGGGGATCTAGCATTTGGGGTTGTCTTTCTTTATTTTGGTTCCGTAGTCGAACCTTAGATTGTACTTTGGATGATGTATGGATTTTTTATGTATTGTGTGAAGTGGAGATTGTAAGCCGACTCTTTATCCCTTTCTTATTCCGTACATGGGATGTGTAAAGATTACCCCTCTTGCGACAGACCTACCATGCGGCTATGCCTCTAAGTCGTGCCTCGACACGTGGGAGATATAGCCGCATTGTGGGTGTTACAAGTAATTTTGTAGCAGTTGTAACAGTAGCAATGGAAAAGTAACGACGCAAAGACCAATATGTGAAAAGCTCGTAGGCAATGGATCAATGATGTATCATTATGTTGGATGGCATTCATCATGCAATGTTTATAACATAGGGTGACATAGAACTAGTTCCAATTCATCAATATAATGTAGGCATGTATTCATAATATAGTCATATGTGCTTATGGAAAAGAACTTGCATGACATCTTTTGTCCTACCCTCCCGTGGCAGCGGGGTCCTATTGGAAACTAAGGGATATTAAGGCCTCTTTTTAATAGAGCACCGAACCAAAGCATTAGCACTTAGTGAATACATGAACTCCTCAAACTACGGTCATCACCGGGAGTGGTCCCGACTATTGTCACTCCAGGGTTTCGGGATCATAACACGTAGTAGGTGACTATAACTTGCAATATTGGATCAAGAACACAAATATATTCATGAAAACATAATAGGTCCAGATCTAAAATTATGGCACTCGATCCCTAGTGACAAGCATTAAGCATAGCAAAGTCATAGCAACATCTTAGAACATAGTGGATACTAGGGATCAAACCCTAACAAAACTAACTTGATTGAATGGTAAATCTCATCCAACCCATCATGGTCGAGCAAGCCTACGATGGAATTACTCATGCACGGCGGTGAGCATCATGAAATTGGTGATGTTGGATGGTTGATGATGATGATGGCGACGGATTCCCCTCTCCGGAGCCCAAAACGGACTCCAGATCTGCCCTCCCGAGGAAGAACAGGGCTTGGCGGCGGCTCCGTATCGTAAAACGCGATGAATCCTTCTCTCTGATTTTTCTCCCCGAACGTGAATATATGGAGTTGGAGTTGAGGTCAGTGGAGGTCCAGGGGGGCACATGGTCAGAGGGCGCCCCCCACCATTGTGGCTAGGGTGTGGGCCGCCTGCTGCTAATTCTTTTGCAATTTTTTTTATTAATTCCAAAACTTATCTCCGTGAAGATTCAGGTCATTCCGAGAACTTTTTATTCTACACAAAAATAACACCATGGCAATTCTGCTGAAAACAGTGTCAGTATGGGTTAGTTCCATTCAAATCATGCAAGTTAGAGTCCAAAACAATGGCAAAAGAGTTTGGAAAAGTAGATACGATGAAGACGTATCAATCATTGCTGCTTCATAGTTCGTAAGTTCATCATGGTCTAGTAACATGACTTCTAGGACAGGATTACCGTACCACTCTAGTGCGGAACGTGCTCTGTTCGACCTACGATGTCTAGTATTAACTTGATCCGAAGTTTCATGATCATCATCATTAGCTTCCTCTCTAGTTGGTGTAGGCATCACGAGAACGGATTTCTCTAATGTGTTACTTTCCAATTTGAGAGAAGGTACAATTACCTCATCAAGTTTTACTTTCCTCCCACTCACTTCTTTTGAGAGAAATTCCTTCGCCAGAAATGTTCCATTCTTGGCAAAAGATCTTGCCTTCGGATCTATGGTAGAAGGTGTACCCAATTGTTTCCTTAGGGTATCCTATGAAGATGCACTTCTCCCATTTGGGTTTGAGCTTATCAGGCTGAAGCCTTTTGACATAAGTGTCGCAACCCCAAACTTTAAGAAAGGGCAGCTTAGGTTTCTTGCGAAACCACAATTCATATGGTGTCGTCTCAACAGATTTAGGCGGTGCCCTATTTAACGTGAATGCAACTGTCTCTAATGCATAACACCATAGCGATAGTGGTAAATCGGTAAGAGACATCATAGACCGCACCATATCTAATAAAGTACGGTCACAGTGTTCGGACACACCATTACGCTATGGTGTTCTAGGTGGCGTGAGTTGTGAAACTATTCCGCATTGTTTTAAATGAAGGCCAAAATCGTAACTCAAATATTCGCCTCCATGATCAGATTGTAGAAACTTTGTTTTCTTATTACGATGATTCTCCACTTCACTCTGAAATTCTTTGAACTTTTCAAATGTTTTAGACTTGTGTTCGTTAAGTAGATATACCCATATCTGCTCAAATCATCTGTGAAAGTCAGAAAATAATGATACCTGCTGCATGCCTCAACACTCTTTGGACCTCATACATCGGTATGTATTATTTCCAATAATTCATTGGCTCGCTCCATTGTTCCAGAGGCATGGTTCGCAAGTATCAAATGATTCATAATGAAGTGATTCCAAAAGCCCATCTACATGGAGTTTTTCATGCGCTTTACACAAATATGACCTAAACGACAGTGCCACAAATATGTTGCACTATCATTATCAACTTTGCATCTTTTGGCATCAATATTATGAATATGTGTATCACTACAATCGAGATTCAACAAAAATAGACCACTCTTCAAGGGTGAATGACCATAGAAGATATTACTCATATAAATATAACAACCATTATTCTCTGATTTAAATGAATAACCATCTCGCACTAAACAAGACCCAGATATAATGTTCATGCTCAACGCTGGCACCAAATAACAAGTATTCAGGTCTAAATCTAATCCCGAAGGTAAATGTAGAGGTAGCATGCCGACAGCGATCACATCGACCATGGAACCATTCCCGATGCGCATAGTCACCTCGTCCTTAGCCAATCTTCGTTTAATTTGTAGCTCCTATTTTGAGTTACAAATATGAGCAACCGATCCAATACGAAATACCCACGCGCTAATATGAGCATTAGCAAGGTACACATCAATAACATGTATATCAAATATATCTTTGTTCACTTTGCCATCCTTCTTAGCCCCCAAATACTTGGGGTAGTTCCGCTTCCTGTGACCAGTCCCTTTGCAGTAGAAGCACTCAGTTTCAGGCTTGCGTCCAGCTTTAGGCTTCTTCCCGGGAGTGGAAACTTGCTTGCCATTCTTCTTGAAGTTCCCCTTCTTTCCCGTGCCTCTTTTCTTGAAACTAATGGTCTTGTTAACCATGAACACTTGATGCTCCTTCTTGATTTCTACCTCCACAGCTTTGAGCATTGCGAAGAGCTCGGGAATTGTCTTGTCCATCCCTTCCATATTATAGTTCGTCACCAAGCCCTTGTAGCTTGATGTTAGTGATTGAAGAACTCTATCAATAACACTATCTTCTGGAAGATTAACTCCTAGCTGAGTCAAGTGATTATGATACCCAGACATTCTGAGTATGTGTTCACTGACAGAACTATTCTCCTCCATCTTGCAGCTATAGAACTTGTTGGAGACTTCATATCTCTCAACCCGGGCATTTGCTTGAAATATTAACTTCAACTCCTGGAACATCTCATATGCTCCATGATGTTCAAAATGTCTTTGAAGTCCCGATTCTAAGCCGTAAAGCATGGACACTGAACTATCGAGTAGTCATCAGATCAAGCTTGCCAGACGTTCAAAAGATCAACATCTGCTCCTGCAGCAGGCCTTTCACCTAGCGGTGCATCAAGGACATAATTCTTATGTGCAGCAATGAGGATAATCCTCAAGTTACGGGCCCAGTCTGTGTAGTTGTTACCATCACCTTTCAACTTAGCTTTCTCTACGAACACATTAAAATTCAGGGGAATGGTAGCACGGGCCATTGATCTACAACATAGATATGCAAATCCTATCTGGACTAAGTTCATGATAAATTAAGTTCAATTAATCAAATTACTTAAGAACTCCCACTTAAATAGACATCCCTCAAGTCATCTAAGTGATATGTGATCCGAATCAACTAACCCATGTCCGATCATCACGTGAGATGGGGTAGTCATCAATGGTGAACATCTCTATGTTGATCATATCTACTATATGATTCAGGTTCGATCTTTCGGTCTCCAGTGTTCCTAGGCCATGTCTATGAAGGAAATATGCCCTAGAGGCAATAATAAAGTTGTTATTTATATTTCCTTATATCATGATAAATGTTTATTATTCATGCTAGAATTGTATTAACCGAAAACTTGATACATGTGTGGATACATAGACAAAACACAGTGTCCCTAATATGCCTCTACTAGACTAGCTCGTTAATCAAAGATGGTTAAGTTTCCTAACCATAGACATGTGTTGTCATTTGATAAACGGGATCACATCATTAGGAGAATGATGTGATGGACAAGACTCATCCGTTAGCTTAGCATAATGATCCTTAAGTTTTTTTGCTATTGCTTTCTTCATAACTTATACATATTCCTTTGACTATGAGATTATGCAACTCCCGAATACCGGAGGAATACCTTGTTGTGCTATCAAAAGTCACAATGTAACTGGGTGATTATAAAGATGCTCTACATGTATCTCCGAAGGTGTTTGTTGGGTTGGCATAGATCGAGATTAGGATTTGTCACTGCGAGTATCGGAGAGGTATCTCTGGGCCCTCTCATTAATGCACATCATGAGAAGACTAGCAAGCACTGTGACTAATGAGTTAGTTGCGGGATGATGCACTACGGAACGAGTAAACAGACTTGTCGGTAATGAGATTGAACTAGCACTGGTACGCGTCGGTTCCATACAAACGGTTTTGAACCCCTTTCCGCGACGACATTTGGAACCATCGCCTAGTGAGTGATGGCTATAGGGGGTTCTTCCCACACGACCGAGAAATCGTCGGGGATAGGGAGACAAGATGCATATATAGTACTCCTACTCATTTCTGCTCGCATTGCCATCGCAGTCGGTATTCTGTGGTGCTACGTTTATGATGCGTGGCCCATCACAAATGGTTCACTATTATAGAATGTGTATGATAAGCATACAATCACACACATTCACTTTTCCCAAAATGTATGCGATAACTAATTAAGAAGATTAGCTAATCATCGTACGAGTGTCGGACAGGTTTATGAAACACCGGACCATCGTAACATCGTCATACACGACAACTATTGCACACGCTATTCTGTGGTGCAACGTTTACGATACATACTTCATCAGAAATAGTTCATGGTTGCGAATCATGTACGATAAGGCAACAAACACAAACATGTAGTTTGCCCGCAGCATTTGTGATGTTGTCTGACATCACACACGCTTTGCAAAAGGCAACTGTGTGCATGCTTGCACACGTTTCCTCTATGTGAACCGTCTCGGATTATGGTGTATATCGCAAACATTTGTGTTTTACCAATCGTGTGTGCTGTAATGACCCGGAGAGCGTAATTTCACCATAATTTAATGGCTGCTATTTCAAATTGTACCGTATTTGAATTTGAATTTGAATGTATGCTACAACTTTATTCATATCCACCAGGTTCAAACAACCAATGCATTATTCGATTCATAGGTACATATGTTCAAGAATTACATAAGAACCAAATAAAGAATGATGAACCAAAGTTGTATACTTGTACCATTAAAGACGGTAAAGAAAGAGGCGAAATGCATTCTGGTTGCTGAACAAGGTGAAGCGGAATGCCCATATTGTGCCCTCATCCATGCAGAAGGCACGCATGACTCTAGTCAACCCCTTGTGATGGTCGACCGCCCATCCTTCACGGTCTTCATGAAAACATCTAGATAATCACCGTGTTCTGGTAGAAATACTTTAACCTTTGCATGCCCACGAATCATGTAGTTTGAGAGGTAATCTTGAGTAAACTTCTTTGGCAACCACTGGAAAGGAAAAAGATTCAGACATTGTCATCTAACACAACTCATTATGGGCAGTAAAAACAAGGCTGTAGAGTTCTTACTTACCATCCTGTAGTTCATTGTTGTCTTGGATAAAGTGTAAACAAATAGTTTAATTGCCATCTTTGGACCCATTTTACTAACATTCTTTATCAGCTTCCTCACTTGATGCTGGTTCATCGATATCTCATTGCCCCATAGGCAGAAAGGGTCAAAGTGCGGATCTTTACCAATGATATATGTACCTAAAAGCACAATATTAATATTAGAAGCTAAACAAAAATTGCACAATGATGTAATACAACACTCTTTTATAATATCTTATAGCGTCCAATATACTCACATATTAGATGAATTAACATCTTATATTATGGGCCGGAAGGAGTTTAGTGCATTCTTACAAATTATTGGCTGATTAACTACTGTTGTATCCATGGGTTACGGTTAGTTTGAGCTAGTTCAGGCTGAAATAGCCCTAAAGTATATCTAAACATGAGGGCTAGTTTGAGCTAGTTGCATCTATAACCCACCAAAAAAACTATCCAGCCCAAGAGGTGCTAATTGGAGCTAGTTCTCCTAGTGCATTTATTGTCAATGAAAGGGCCAAAGGCCAAACAAAAGACATTTCGTCTGCTCCAGATGAGGTAAGAGCGAATGATCTTTTTCGTGATTTCCATCGTAAGAAGATCGACTTGTAGAATTCTAAAAATGGGGAGCAAAGGAAGAGGCAAGCTGAGCTGACTCTTGTTCAATATCATTCTCATGATGTGTGGTGCAAAGAGAAGATTCTTGTGGAAATCCCTTCTTTCTAACCCTGCCATCCAAACAACTCTTTGGATGGAGTTAGTTCAGGGTTAGTCATGAGCTAGAAACTAACTCTACCCTCTAGCTAAGTTGATTTTCCAAATAGGGCTGTGTTGTTGTTGTTGTTGCTGCTCTTCTACGTATATCTAGACATCACCAGAACATTAATGTAACACTCTTCCTTGTTGCTATGTAGCCTAGGATTGCATATTTAGACATTAAGTATAGTGCATGTTGCTATGTAGCCTCAGATATATTACATATGGCCCTAGTTAACCTAACGAAAAATGGGTTGTAGATATATTCAGTTAGAAGTTCGATTCACCGATTAGTCCCTTACCAGCCCCCAACCTATATGGTACCAGCTACCGATATCCTGAACAGTGAGCATATATAAGCCATGGGATGAAACTAACTCGATGGAAAACATCAGTCGTTCCCAAAATTGTCCTGTGTAGGTACATCGAGAAGCATGTTAAGCACAATAGGCTAAACATCAACCAAAATTATCCATGGCAGGCAAAATAATATCCAAAAGATAGCTTCAGTGTGTAGGTTTAAGCACGCTAGTAAAGCAAAACAAGTGGAAAGGTGTGTTAACTGCAACAGGCCTAACATTTAACAAGAAGAAAAATAGTCATTCAAACTGGTATTGTGTCGGTCTAAGTACACTGGTTATTGTTAAATAAAAATGGAAAGGCGTGTTAACTACAAGATGCAGCAACCAAATTTAGTCATTCATAGTGGTATTGTTGAAACTGGTAGTGATGAAATTGAACTGCACAGTTCATACTTGCACATATAGAACATCACGTTGTGAATAAATGGAATAAACAAGACATACTACGAACAACCAAAGATATCATTTGAAACTAGACATATGCTAACTACAAACAACCGAACAATCAAAAACTTTAAAAGAGGCATATGCTAGCCATAACAGGCTTAACAGCAAGCAAATATATGCATTCCTATCAGTATGTTTAAAACTGGATTGATGAAATGTACTGCACAGTAAATAATTGCACATGTAGAGAATCACATTGTGAACAACTGAAATAAACAAGCCATACTGCAAACAACCAGATATAGAAATTAAAACCGGACAAAACAAATCATGGGTTTCCCCCTGTGAAGAGACACGACAAAACAAATCATGGCTTTCCTCACTTGTCACAGATGGGCTCGTTCCCGTGGGAAGAGCATGGACCTTGGATGCGCTCCATGTTGTCGCAGATGGGCTCCTTCCCCTTGGAAGAGCACGGCTGTAGGGTGACCACCTTGATGTCACAGATGGGCGCTTTCCCCTTGGAAGAGCAGATGGGCTCTTTCCCCTTGGAAGAGCCGGAGAGGGTGCCCTCCTCGTGGTCACTGTCGATGAGGTATGACTTGGAAGTTTTGGATCCCAAGCCAGTGTCGCAGAACGTGTCTGTCGATGTCAAAACCTATGGATCTCGGGTAGGGGGTCCCGAACTGTGTGTCTAGGCCGGATGGTAACAGGAGGCATTGGACACAATGTTTTACCCAGGTTCGGGCCCTCTTGATGGAGGTAAAACCCTACGTCCTGCTTGATTGATATTGATGATATGGGTAGTACAAGAGTAGATCTACCACGAGATCAGAGAGGCTAAACCCTAGAAGCTAGCCTATGGTATGATTGTATGTTGTGGTTGTTGTCCTACGGACTAAAACCCTTCGGTTTATATAGACACCAGAGAGGGTTAGGGTTACACAAGGTCGGTTACAAAAGGAGGAGATATCCATATCCGTATTGCCTAGCTTGCCTTCCATGCCAAGTAGAGTCCCATTCGGACACGAGACAAAGTCTTCAATCTTGTATCTTCATAGTCTAACAGTCCGGCCAATGGAGATAGTCCGGCTGTTCGAAGACCCCCTAATCCAGGACTCCCTCAGTAGCCCCTGAACCAGGCTTAAATGACGATGCGTCCGGCGCGCAGTATTGTCTTCGGCATTGCAAGGCGGGTTCCTTCTCCGAATACATCACAGAAGAACTTGAAACCGAGGATAGTGTCCGACCTTGCAAAGTAAGTTCCACATACCACCGTAGAGAGAATAATATTTTCGCAATTCTAATTTGCCGACTTGTCTTGACAGTATGACGTTATGTCATGGCCCGGTGATTATTCGAACCGTTTCCTTTAACCAGCTCCGAACATAACGTGAGGTAGTTTTTCGACACGTCTTGTCAAAGCAGAGATCGTGTCCCCTTATTACGGGATTCTCATCAATACGGGCATGGGTAACCCAACCGCGCCATCGATTGTGGCGCTTGGGGGATGAGCGAGTTTTACCAGGCAAGTGGGGATGCTTAGTTTCGTCCGCCCATATAAAGGGATAAGGATTCACCTTTCTATCCACGCCTTCTTCCTCCTTTGCTCATCCATTTTCGCACACTGGAGCTCTAGCGCCCAAGTCCACACTTCCCACCTCAACCTTCTCCAACCATGTCCGGAGTGGGAGGCAGGTGGATGGTCTCCTCCGTCATGGAGGGAGACATCAAGAAGCTGCGCGGAGCCGGATACTTAGCCGCGAATATCGCGCATCGGCTGCCCACTGCGGGGCAGATCGTCCGTACCCTGGAACCTCACGAGAGGGTAGTTTTCCTCCACCACTTCCTCCGCGGACTGGGTTTCCCCTCCATCCATTCGTCCGTGGTCTCATGTTCTACTACGGGCTGGATTTTCATGATCTGGCCCCGAACTTCATCCTCAATATTTCGGCGTTCATCGTCATGTGTGAGGCTTTCCTCCGCATCCAGCCCCACTTCGGCCTGTGGTTAAAGACCTTCAATATCAAGCCGAAGGTGGTACGAGGCCAACAAGCAGAATGTGGTGGAGCCATGGTGGGCAAGATGTCCAACGTAATATGGCTTGAAGGCTCCTTCGTGGAGACAATAAAGGGATGGCAATCGGCATGGTTCTACATCACCGAGCCGCGCGACACCGAATGGGTGGTAGCCCTCGAGTTTCGATCCAGATTCCCTACACGGCTCACTTCCTGGAAAGAGAAGGGCTCGTCGTGGGGTTCATCAGTGGAGCTGGATGGACTCCAGAAATGTATCCGGAGTATGGCGAGCAAGAAGCTCAAGCTTGTCAACATAGTCCAAGTTATGCTCATCCGCCGGATCCTCCCGTGCCAACAACGGGATTTTACTTTGTGGGAGTTTGACCCGGCCCGGCACCAGACTCTGAGCGAGCTCTTTGATACGACGCACAAGGACGTCTGGAAGGTGCTGTTCAAGGGCGCCGAGGTCCCTCCTCTCGCCGAGGACCACGGACTAAGCGCAAAGCACCTAGTGCGTTCGGTGAGTTCAATACGTCCCGTAGGACATTTATTTTCCCTAGCTTAATTAAGTGCGGGGTCTAATCTCCATGCCTTTAACAGGACTGGGTGGAGATGTCCGGGCAGATTAACTGTCCGGCCCCTTTGCCCGAAGATACTGCGGGTGCTCTCCTGACGGAGATGCTGACTCCGGCCCCTTACAAGGTGTCGGAGAAGACCAAGAAGGCCAAGGGAACCCGAAAGAGTTCCCGGCGCCAGGTGTTATCGGACTCATCGTCCGATAACTCTGCGGCACACTCCTCCCTCGAAGACGAAGAGGAGGAAGAAGAAGATGCTCCCCCTCCAGGCGGAGGAGACAAGAAAAGGAAGGCCGCCCCAACTGGGGAGGCCGAAGGGTCCAAGAAGGGAAGGACTCTCCTTCCGGACAGTTCCACCACCGCCGACGAAGGCGAAGACGAGTGGTTGCCTAGGGCCAAGCCCCCGAGAGATCGTAAGTATTCGGATACCAGAGTAACTCATAGAATTCCTTCGTCGCCCTGTTTTCCCTAACGCCGAACATAATTATACAGGCCACCACGAGCCAGTATCGATGTATCATCGAACGGCTCCCTGGGCTCGTCGGACATGGATAGCGATCCAGTCCCGACCGCCACTTCCCCTCATCCTGCCGATGACGCCGAGGTGCTATCTCAAGAGGCACCGGATCGAGGGGAGACAGTCCCGAAGGCGCCTCTCGGCGACCTTCCGGACTTCGGGAGCCGAGGGGACGGAGCCCCTGAGAGCTCCAAGTTCAGCCCTCAGCCGAACACCGCGCCGGAACCTCCACCGGTTCCAGGCTCGGGCAGGCGGCCTCCTTCTAAGAGGGGCAAGACGCCTGCGCCGGTGACCTCTGTCCATCCAGAGGCGCCGGACAATCTGTTGGAAGCGCTTTGCGGCGCTTCCATCGATGAGGAGCACCGTACTGTTATGAGTGCAGTGGTCCAGAAGGTTCAGTCCGCCAAGAGCGGGTTGACTGAAGCCTGTGCCAGCCTTTAACAGGCTTCGAGGTAAGTGTGTTAAAATGTAGTAGAAATATTACCGCATAGACAGTAGCCCCTGATGCTTTGTTCTGTGTTCACAAAGAAAAGCCAAACAGAGGATCAAATAATATCGCAGGAGTCTAATATAAGTATGTCAATATGCATATGCAGGCTTTGATGCTGGCGTCCACCGCACTGACTGCGGAGGTCGCTGTACTGAAGCAGGACCTCGAGGGGTCCAGGAAAGAGCTCGGCCTTGCCAAGAGGCAGCTCGAGGAGAACAAGGGTAAGTAATACCCTATCTATAGATATGTATATATAAAAGAAAACGCGATTGCAAAATGACAGGATCATCGTACATTTGCTAGGGGCCACGACCGAGGTGGCGACCCTGAAGAAAGCGCTAACCAAGGCCGAGGATATAGCGGCCAAGGAGCGCACCGAGCAAGAGAAGCATGAGGCTCGGGTGGGCGAGGTGCAGCAAGAGCTCCAGGCTCTCGTGGCGAAGCACGAGGCGTTGGAGCTTGACTCAAAGACGCGGGAGTCTGAGCTTGCCGCGGCCCTCGAGAGCGCAAAAAGTGCCAAGGCCGAAGCCCAAAAGGCCCTCCAGGAGATCGATGCGATGAAGAAGATAGCGGCGGGTAAGGCTTTCTATATGCAAAGCAAGCATGTAAAAGTAAATTACCGATTACTTACCCGAATCTAGAGCTCTCCAGGCGCATTCGCAGATTTGCCCCGCAGCGTGTCCGATGCCGCACAATTTTCTAGGCCGAGGATGGAAGCTCAACGAAGAAGTTGTTCTGGTCTCAGTATGCTGAGGCCGAACACCCGGTGCCAATGAGCGACCAGCTGAAGCAGATGGCCGAGCTACATAAGGCGGCCGATCGGGCCATGAAGAGCTTTATAGTCCGGCTGTGGCCTGGCGACGCCCTTCTGAACAACTTCTTCGGCCTGGTGAGGCGGCTTGTGGATGCCTGCCCGCGGCTGGAGGTCGTCAGGCGATCTGTCTGCATTGAAGGTGCACGCCGGGCTTTCGCCCGTGTGAAATTGCAGTGGGTCAAGCTAGACGCCGTGAAGCTGATCAAGGAGGGGCCTCTGGAGGGCAAGGAGCACCGCCACCCCGAGATGTACTACGAGGGTGTTCTGCCGGGTGTCTGTCTCATAGCGGATGAGTGTTTAAAAGATGTAATATTTGAATGAGACTTGCTCGTTTTATCCTGTATTTATGAAAACTTATTTCATATGTGCTATGCAACGCTTGTTTGAATTTAAAATATTACCTTCTGTTTGGCTGTTTATCCAATCTGAGAGATGGCTAGTCCTCGGCTTCTGCCCCCATGCCACGAGTGCTGGGGTGTTCGGGATAAACCTGAGCACTCTTGTTCCCATGTTTGGGTCCTTCGAGGGAGGTGCTCAGCACAATGAACAAGGCAACCAGACTAATAATGCTTTATCACTCTCACTTAGCCATAGAATTCTATAATTTCAAATTTCGGCGAAGCCCCTGGTATTCGGAAGGCCGAATTTGGGGCGCGATACACGCCTTTAAGCCGGACAGGGCCGGGCCCTCGCTCTAAGCGGCATAAGTCTTTAGGGACTCGAAAACCTCGCCAAACAGCGACCAGTCTCTCACCTTATCATGACAGTCAGTTTTAGCTTTCTCTACTAAGGTGCTGAACCCAGCAGAACCGGGGCACAATCGCAGTAGTTCTCCTAGCGCTACCTTAGCCGATAGAGCGGAACGTAAGGTACCAAAACATAGGAGCTGGGCAAACCCAACATTTGACCAAAGACATGATTCAGAGTTGATGCATATAATGCTATAAGTTCGGGGTGCCGCACTTGTGAAAGTATTGTGAGGTACGTAAGCCCCTGGTGTGTTAGTCGTACCAAGGTGTACGGTTGCAAGGCGTCATTAATGAACACACACACACACACACACACACATATATATATATATATATATATATATATATATAAAGCCGGTCTATTCTCATAACATTATGAGAATAATATTCTCATAACACTTCTGAACTGCATTGAAAAACTGCATTGGAAAGCTATGCGCACTGCTTCCTTCTTCTGTTGCGAACCACATAGAGGTGCAACAGGAAACCTTCATGGAGCAGCGTTTCTGGCTAGTTTGATCGATTTCTATTGGTTTATTTGTGTGTGCGCTGATTTAATATGTGGTTAAGCACTGAATTCAGCGAGAAAACGACGGAAATCCTTTGATTTGGCGGATCTGCGTCCGTTCTTCCGGTGGTGGAGGAGTTTCGCATCCTGCTGCTGGCTGTTCGTATTCGATTTTATAGCGTGGTCCTAGTGTGTTACCATTATCGCGTTGATGTTTGTGTTATTCCACGACAGATTAATCTGCTAATAGGATTGAAATTTCAGTATAATTTGTCGAGTATCTCTCTGTTCTAGCGGAAAAACGTCTGTTCTCTGTTCTTCCCCGTCCGGATCAAAATTGTTGCATTTTGTATGTAATATTCTGTTGTTTTCGGCAATTACGGGCTGCCTTTGATCTATCCGTATGAATTGGAGCGGATTAAGTTGTTAATTTTGAAGAATTTAAGTTTTTTGTCCATGTTTTTTGCGGCGCCACTGGCTCTGGTCGTTTCTCAAAGATGTTTTTTGAGATTTTTTTGCATTATATAGTTGTTAGAACTGCATTGCAGGCTGTGTTTTTCGTCTATGAATCGTGGTCAATAGCGGTGGACTACAGTAATATGCAATGTGCGGTGAACTGCAGTAATATGCAATGCGCGGGTGAATTTTTGTAGTGCGGCGAACTGCATTAATATGCAATGCGAGCCTGTATGAACTGCATTACAGCCATGGGGGTGTGTGGGGACTAGTTTGATAAGTTTTTTTGCTTGATCAAGCGCGGTGGACTGCAGTAATACGCAATGCGAAATGCACATTGTTATGTAACCGCACTGCTTTATTTGTAGTTTTTTTATGTTGTTTCCTTTACATATATATACTGGTGGGTCAATTGGCTCCCCTCCCACCTTATCCCTGGCGGCTCCCATCTCACCTTATCCCTGGCGGCGCCACTCTTCCTCGATTTGTTTTTCTCCCAACCAGGTCTGTTTTTCGCCTGGCAATGGATTGCGCGTGCGGCTGCCTGACAAGGTTGGAGCCCATGCTGGAGACATGCGTTTTTTCCGAAGGTTTGGTTCTGAACCAGAGGCAGCGGCACAGCGCGCTCTGTTCCCTTCTATATTCTTCAGGTATTGGATTTCGGGCTCCATTCGTCCATCAGATGACTGACGATGATGTCAGTGTTTCATGGGTATGTATTTCTCGCATATTCTTTTTCATGTGTTGTTTGTAGTTAACACTATCTGAATTTTTGTAGTAGTATTAGTTTCTGAAGAAATATTTTTTTACTAAGTATAAGTGAACTGCTTTTTCACACAAAAGTTTTATTATGAACATTGTAGGAGCAGCAGCAATTTTGTCTAGTCAATATTATTATGTGTTGACATCAATATTTTTTTATGAAGATTGTAGCAGCAATTTAGTTTCTGAAAGATTGTAATCTTTTTCTTATTTGTTCTTATTTTTTCTGTTCTTGTTGTTTTGCTTGCAGAAATTCCCTTCTGGTCTAGTCAGGGTAACAGAAAGCTGTGTTAATTTGGTGTTGGTCAGCAAGAATGGATATCATGATGTTGATGTTATGTATTCTGTTGGCTCTGATGATTGTTTGGTTCTCAAAGATGGCTGGAAGGAATTTGTGGAGGAAGCTGGTCTTCAGGCTGGGGATCTTGTTATGGCTATGTTTTATAGGCATGCAAAGTGTTTGGAAATCAAGTTAAATTTGCTTTAGATCAGTCTTGCTTGAGCAGCAGCAGCATGAGACATTTTTGTTGTAATAATTTGACATTTTTTGCGTGGATTCTAGTGTATTTTCTTATGAGAATTCTGAGTATAAGTGAACTGCTTTTTTACATATAGTTTTTCATGTGCATCCTATCAGCAGCAGCAGTTGAAGAACATCCATACTGGAAACCCCCACCGAGCTTTTCCTTTTTTTAACCCACATTCGGAACTAGAGTTTTTTTAATAAAAGAGGACTCCATCAACCTTCTTAATAGCAGCAGTTTTGTGAAAGAATACTCTATGTGAACTGCTCTGATAGTTTTGTTTTTTATGTGTATCCTAGCTACAGCAGCAGTTTTGAAGCAATATACATACTGAAAACAGACTACTGAGAACTGCATATAGTTGATAGATAGAAACCAAGGTTCTGTGCTCATAATTAACATAGTGCATCATCAAGCAAACTAACGCAACATAAGCAAACATTGTCCCAAAGCAAACTACAACGAAAGCAAACTAATCTACATACGTAGAGGGAAACTAATCGAGCACTTGCGACAGGGAATCCTTGGCTTTCAGCATCTGGCCTGCTTCACTAGTTCCACCCGTTGGAGTTGGAGGTGGAAGTTGATGCCCCCTTGCCCCACCCCCTCCAGGATGACCTCGGGTGCTTCCTGGTCTTCTCTGTTTCAGCGCGCGCGAGACCTTTCTTCATTGTGGTGATTCAGTTCCATATCTCGAACGCAGTGTAGGCATCCTTGGCAGCATACTCGATGTGCCTGGTGCTGAGAATCGAAGTCCACAGGCTGTGGTCGTGGTCTGACGTCTTCGTCTTCATGTCTGCATACTCGTCGTCGATGATGGCAGCAGCTACATCGCCAAGCGAGTCCAGTGGCTTCGTTCCATCAGGCACCCTTCAGTTCGTCTGGATGTCAACGAAGTTTGGGATGTGGAGGTTGCAGTGTGCGAGCTTCTCCTTGTCCTACTTGATGGCGAAGCCAGCGAACTCGAACCTAAGGAAAGTGAACTGCAAGTTATACCTTTTGGAACTGCATACATAGGCATATAGAACTGCAACACGTACTCGGCAGAGAGAATTGCTTACCTTGGGTCACCGAGGAACCTGTCGAAGGGGATGCATCTCTTGCCCAATGTACCACATACCTGGAAAAGAAGCAGTGGGTGGTACTTGCCGATGGATAGTTGAACCAGGGCCGCCCTGTCGTGGTCGGGTGTGTACTCCACGTCGATGCCGATGATCTTCTGGCGGCGCCGCTGGAGAACTGTCTTGAACTCTTCGACGTACGTCGCCATGGCCGGCCGCCGCGTTGCTGGGCGCGGAAGAAGGCGGGGAGGGGTGGGGGAGGACGCCGGCCGCCGTGGTGCTCCCACGCTAGAAGGCGGGGAGGGGTGGGGGAGGACGCCGGCCACTGGGGCACTCCCGCGCTAGGAGGCGGGGAGGGGTGGGGGAGGACGCCCGGCGTCGGGGCGCTGGCGCTAGGTAGCGGGGAGTGGAGGGGGAGGGGTGTTAGGAGAATAAGGTTTTTGTTAGGAGAATAAGGTCTTAAGGGGTGTTATGAGAATAGACCCACCCTATATATATATATATATAACAAGAATGCAATAATAGTCGTAATGTCATGCATTGTTTATTAAAAATTTGCATTAAAGCAGAGTGATACAGATAGTGCGATAAGCAAAGAGTAGGACTATGTCCCTTCCAAGGGAAAGCTGAGGAATGATATTAAATTGAATATTTCGCTCGTTACTGTAATCCACCTGGGAATTCCGTGGTATGACGTAGCTATCTGCCTCCTTGGTTGCTACATCATGTGTTCGGCAATAGTGCTGCGGACAGTGTTTCCAGAGATTAAGGTCCTGAAAAAGGGAAAAATAACCAAAACGGGAAACCCCTAGTGCGGTTTAAGCCGCGTCTTGGGGCGTGCCGCAGTTGTGCCCCCCCTCCCCACCTGTGCCCATGGTATTTTTAATGCATAATTATGTACGCGCAGCACAAGTTTCGCCGTTGGGCTGGGATTGGGGTGGCCATCGTATTGCTACACGAGCTTGGATCGCACTAGGTGGTCTATTTGCCGATTGCTTCGAGCGCGCTTGAAGGTGTCCGGGCTTTGAAGCGCCGAACTGGTTGATTGCCTTGAGAGGCTGCTTTGCGCTTCTGCTGCGAGGGCCGCGGTGTGCTCCTCTATTCGGAGAGAGCGCTATGTGTTTCCATTGATTGTAATAACTCCGCGAGGTCCTGGCATCTTGAGCTTGAGGTATGCATAATGTGGTACCACATTGAATCTAGCAAATGTGGTTCGCCCGAGCAGCGCGTGATAACCACTGCGGAACGGGACTATAGCAAAGATTAACTCTTCGCTTCGGAAATTATCCGGGGATCCGAAGACCACTTCCAGTGTAATTGAGCCTGTGCAATGGGCCTCCACACCTGGAATGACGCCTTTAAAGGTCGTTTTTGTGGGTTTGATCCTTGAGGGGTCTATACCCATTTTGCGCACTGTGTCCTGATAAAGTAGGTTCAGGCTGCTGCCGCCATCCATAAGGACTCGAGTGAGGTGGAATCCGTCAATGATTGGGTCTAGGACCAGTGCGGCAAATCCGCCATGACGGATACTAGTGGGATGGTCCCTGCGATCGAAGGTGATCGGACAGGAGGACCAAGGGTTGAACTTTGGGGCGACTGGCTCCAACGCATATACGTCCCTGAGCGCACGCTTCCGTTCCCTCTTGGGGATGTGGGTTGCGTATATCATGTTCATCATCAGCACTTGTGGGGGGAACCTCTTCTGTCCTCCGGTGTGCGGCTGCCGGGGCTCCTCCTCGTCATTGCTATGCGGCCCCTTGTCCTTGTTTTCGGAAATTAACTTGCCGACCTGCTAGAACACCCAACAATCCCTGTTGGTGTGATTGGCTGGCTTGTCTGGGGTTCCGTGTATTTGACACGAGCGATCGAGTATACGGTCCAAGATGGACAGACCCGGCGTACTTTGTTTGAATGGCTTTTTCCGCTGACCGGGTTTAGAGCCTTTGAATCTGGCATTTACTACCGTATCCTCGGTATTTTCACTGTTAATGTGGCGCTTATGTTTGTTGCAACGTGACCTGCTATAGCCGTCCTTGGTATCCGGGGTACCATGGTTCTTTGATATGCTATTACTGTGAGCCAGCCAGCTATCTTGTCCCGCACAAAAGCGGGTCATG
This sequence comes from Triticum monococcum, assembly GCA_034509565.1. NCBI lineage: Eukaryota > Viridiplantae > Streptophyta > Magnoliopsida > Poales > Poaceae > Triticum > Triticum monococcum. The sequence continues at coordinate 352,721,621 of CM067845.1, read as the reverse complement.
AGCGTCGTGAGAGCTGCCATGGATTTTGGCTTTTCCTGACCAAGGTGCCGGGCTAGCCACTCGCCTCGGATGTTGTGTTTGAAAGCCGCTAAAGCCTCTGCATCCGGACAATCGATGATCTGATTTTTCTTTGTAAGGAACCGAGTCCAGAATTGCCAGGCCAACTCTTCTGGTTGCTGAATTATGTGGCTCAAGTCATCGACGTATGGTGGTCGCACATAAGTGCCCTGAAAGTTGTCGAGGAATGCGGCTTCCAGATCTTCCCAACAGCTAATGGCGTCCGCTGCCAAGCTGTTAAGCCAATGCCGCGCTGGTCCTTTGAGCTTTAGTGGGAGGTATTTGATGGCGTGTAAGTCATCACCGCGGGCCATGTGGATGTGGAGGAGGAAATCCTCGTTCCATACTACGGGATCTGTTGTGTCGTCGTATGATTCAATATTTACAGGTTTGAAACCTTCTGGGAATTGATGTTCCATTACTTTGCCTGTGAAGCATAAGAGGTGTGCGGCGCCTCTGTATTGGGTTATCTCGCAATGCAGCTCGAAAGGGTCTTGCCCGCTGTGTTCGGCCCGGCTGGATTTGCTTTTACTGTATCCGGCGTGACATTTATCATCTCGCAGAGTAGTGCGCCCTCATGATCGTAGATCAATCTTGCATGCTTTGCTTTGTCCTCCAATATGTCTCGTAGGTCTGGCGTATCTCCCCATGCCTTTTTATTTGAATGGCGTTGGGGTGGAGGCTAAGCTTTTGGCTGGAATGCCTCTCTATCGCGGCCACAAGGTGGCCGATCAGCCGTATCATACACTTCTTCCTCAAGTCGGGGTAGTAACCTGCACTTTGGGTAATTCTTGGAGGGGCGCTCGAGTTTATATTCCTCGGCCACGAGGACTTTAGTCCATTTGTCAGCTAGCAGGTCTTGATCAGCTTGAAGTTGCTGCTGCTTTTTCTTCAGGCTATTTGCCGTGGCCATAAGCCGGCGCTTGAAGCGCTCTTGTTTGACGGGATCCTCTGGTACGGTGAATTCATCGTCACTGAGGCTTGCCTCTTCTTTGGAGAGGGGCATGTAATTGTCATCCTCCTCCTCTCCGTCTGCCGCTCTCTCAGGAGGACTGGCTCCTCCATCCTCCAGCTCTAAATCTTGCTGGAGGGGATTGTTGTTGTCTTCGGCAGTATCCGGAGTGTCATTATCTCCTATGCCGGTATCACCACTTTTGCATTGGCGGGACTTAGAGCGGCGCCGCTGACGTCGACACTTGGGTTGCTTCTTGGAGGGGTCATCCTTCACTATCTCATCACCATCGCCATTGCCTCCAGCCTGGGATCCCCCTAAACCACTCGTGGTCGTCGTCAGCGGGCTGCACGTAGTAGTAGGCACCTCCAGTGTAGTAGGAGTCGTCATCGACGGTGGCATCTAGCTCCTGGAATCCATCGTCTGGTCGCAGCAATCGGGTATAGAAAGGGGGAAAAGAGGGGGCAAAGCAACCGTGAGTACTCATCCAAAGTACTCGCAAGCAAGGAGCTACACTACATATGTATGCATTGGTATCAAATGGAAAAGGAGTGTCATATGTGGACTGAACTGCAGAATGCCGAAATAAGAGGGGGATAGCTAGTCCTATCGAAGACTACACTTCTGGCCACCTCCATCATGCAGCATGTAGAAGAGAGCAGAAGGTAAGTTCACCAAGTAACATCGTGTAGCATAATCCTACCCGCCGATCCTCTCCTCATCGCCCTGTTAGAGAGCGATCACCGGGTTGTATCTGGCACTTGGAAGGGTGTGTTTTATTAAGTAACCAGTTCTAGTTGTCATAAGGTCAAGGTACAACTCCAAGTCGTCCTGTTACCGAAGGTCACGGCTATTCGAATAGATTAACTTCCCTGCAGGGGTGCACCACATTTCCCAACACGCTCGACCCCCCTTGTCCGGACACACTTTTCTGGGTCATGCCCGGCCTCGGAAGATCAACACGTCGCAGCCCCACCCAGGCACAACAGAGAGCTCAGCATGCCGGTCTAAATCCTATGGTGCAGGGGTCTGGGCCCATCGCCCATTGCACACCTACACATTGCGTACGCGACCGGAAGCAGACCTAGCCCCCCTTAATACAAGCGCAAGCTTACGGTCCAATGCGGAACACGCCGCTTAGTCGCTGATGTCAGGAAGGCTTCGGCTGATACCATGACGTCGATTGCCCATAACTTTCCCACGTAGTTGGTTAGTGCGTATAAGCCAGTGGCCAGACTCAGATCAAATACCAAGATCTCATTAAGCGTGTTAAGTGTCCGCGAATGCCGACCAGGGCCAGGCCCACCTCTCTCGTAGGTGGTCTCAACCTTCCCTGTCGCTCCGCCACAAAGTAATAGTCGGGGGCCGTCGGGAACCCAGGCCCACCTCTATCGGGATGGAGCCACCTGTCCCTTCAACCCCCATCTCCGAATAGTATCATAAGTAATGTAACGGTATAAAGTGTATAACATATGCCCATGATCACCTCCCGAAGTGATCACGGCCCAGTAGTATAGCATGGCAGACGGAAAAGGGTGTAGGGCCACTGATGGAACACTAGCATCATATACTAAGCAGTAGGATAGAAGGTAAGGGTAACAACTGTAGCAACAATGACAGGCTATGCATCGGAATAGGATTAACCGAAAGCAGTAACATGCTACACTACTCTAATGCAAGCAGTATAGAGAAGGAATCGGCGATATCTGGTGATCAAGGAGGGGGGCTTGCCTGGTTGCTCTGGCAAGAGAGAGGGGTCGTCAACACCGTAGTCGTACTGGGTAGCAGCGACATCAGTCTCGTAGTCTATTAGAGAGAAGAGGGGGAAGAAATAATGAATATAATGCAAACAGATGCATAACGAAGCATGACAAGACAAGTAGCGGTGCTAGGGGTGCCTTAACGCGGTATGATGTGGTACCGGTGAAGGGGGAATCATCCAGGAAAATATCCCCGGTGTTTCGCGTTTTTGGACAAATGAACCAGAGGGGAAAGTTGCATGTTCTCTATGATAGGGATGCGTGGCGGACGAACGGGCCGCGTATCCGGATTCGTCTTGTCGTTCTGAGCAACTTTCATGTACAAAGTTTTTTCATCCGAGCTACGGTTTATTTTATATTAATTTTAAAAGAATTAAATCATTTTTAGGATTTATTTAATTATTTTAATTCAACATTATCCAGATGTCAGGACCCCGATTCCAAGCCACATTGATCTAGCCGGTAACACCTCATATCACTTTGCAGCCTCACGCTCGGTATCCCACGGGTGTCGCCTAACCATGGCCCGGGACCGTTTGCGCCTTTTGGCTCACGTATATGATAGTGTCGCTAGCATCCATATGACAGAGAACCCGGGCCGACATGGCTAGTCGTGAACCCAAAGCGGCACAGACCTACGGAGACAGGCATACATGAATCACATCGAACATGTCGGTCATCAACGAGTGATTCCGGGCTGTAGCACTGGGCTAACAGGACTTCGGGGATCCCGGGCTGTAGCAGGCTAGGCAGGACTCCGGAAGTCACCGCGTGACATTTCCCCGAAGGGACAGACATAGGGACGAAGTGAAACACATGCCGGCCAGTCAAGTGTCCTGAACAGTAGTGCTGGGCTAGCAGGACTCCGGTGAACCGGGCTGTAACGGACTACTATGGCTCGAGGAACACTAGACTACATTTCTCCATAAGAAAGGCTGCCAAGGATAATCAACTAGATTGTCGGATCCCACTCATACCAAGCATTTCAGTCATACACACAATATGCCCGATATGAGTACATACAACATGGCATCACAACAAAACTCTACAACTCAAGTACTTTATTTAAAGGCTCCAGAGAGCCATACATAACATGTTATACAGATAGGGGTCAGATGACCCGACACTCAAGTCATACAATCATACAAGCACGTGCGGAAGCAACTAGTCTGAGTACAGACTCTCAAAAGAAAGAAGGCTTCTCGAAGCCTGTCTATCTACATAGGGCCCTCCATGGCCGGGATCACCACCTGGGTGGCTAGTCACTCGTCGACGTCAAGGTCTACATAAAACCCATCGGAGGGGGCAGTGTTGTCGTCTGAAAACAATAAATAAGCAAACATGAGTACAAAGGTACTCAGCAAGTCTTACATCAGAACCTACTATACATGCTCATTCTCAAGAAGGTGGTGGGGGTTATGCGGCAAGCCAGCTTTGACTCTTGGCTAAGCTATCCTACGGAACCTCTTTAGTAAAATAGTTTTCGCACATGAGTCCACTACTCACCAACACAATACTCCACCGGGGATCCTCCCTCGTCATCCTACGAGAGGGCCATCCTCGGTACTCACACTTATTTTGAGTCTTTTAGTAGTATCCATTAACTTGTCTATGAACTGTATAGGCAACCAAGTAGTCCTTCACCGCGGACGCGGCTATTCGAATAGTTTTATACCCTGTAGGGGTGTACTTCGTCACACATGTTTCCACCACTTAGCGTCTGCACACGATATGTGCTCGGCAGACTTCAAGCGAAAACCGACGTGGGTGTAGACCATGACCTAACTAACCTCACAAGTCTCTAGTCCAGGTTTATCGCCTATTCAGGTTCCATCCGCAAGGAAATCCGGCCGGGGTGTCCTCAACGGCCCCAAACGATGTGAACAGGGTTCCCGAGACACCAACCGGGTGACTCGGTACACCGTGCCATGGTGTATCTACCGCAACATAGCCCACCCCTAGGGTCAGCACTACGCACGGCCGCCAACACATGTCCTAGAAACACCAGAAACTAGTTGCAACTCCTGGATAGAGGCGAGAGGGGTCAGTAAGTCGAGCGGGGTCATATTTCAGGGCCCAATGTGTGGTAGTAGCTGAATCTTAAATCACACATACAGATCTCAGTTCTTAGGGACGGTCTCAATGAAACAACCCACCATGTACTCCTACATGGCCTCTCATCGATACCTTTACCAAAACATGTTCATCACATCCCTTACAGTACCGACATAAGCATTTCACTCTAGCCCATCACCCAGATGAACCAGACCTGACACAACTCTAAGCATAGCAGGCTTAGCAAGGTAGGAATCACAAAACATGGCTCAATCAACTCCTACACATGCTAGTGGGTTTCATCTAGTTACTGTGGCAATGACAGGTCATGCAGAGGATAAGGGTTCAACTACCGTAGCACACAGCAGTTTGAATCGTGTTGTCTTAATGCAGTAAACAAGAGCAGAAAGCGGGAACATGGGTTTGTATCAGGATGATCAATGGGTTGCTTTCCTGATGGAGTGGTAGCGGGATACTGCCCTTCAGTTGGATACTCGTGAATATCCTCGGAGGCAGAACCTACCACGAAGAACACATCGGAACACAATCAACACATGACGATATGCAACAATATGATGCATGCTATGACATGGCAATATGATTGTGTCTTGGCCTAATGCAAGCTAGAATATAAGGGGATGAACTCATTTGAATCAAAGATTCAAATATTAGCTCATTAAACATGGCATTTATAGTGCATTACCTTATTCTTCTTAAACAGCAAGGTAAACTTGTTTTGTCATGCATGAAACCATTACAGATGGATAGATTGAATTTTTCTGATAATTTTTCATATATAATTTATCTCATTTGGAGCTATGGTTGAATTTCTATGAATTTTTGAAGTTTGAACTATTCTCTGGAATTTCTTGAATAAGAATAAATCCAGAAAATGAATTACTGCGTCAGCAACGCATTAGGGTGACGTCAGCAAGTCAAAGGCGCCAGCCAGGTCAAACCTGACTGGTGGGGCCCACTGGTCAGTGTCTCTGTCCACTAACTACGTTTAGTTAGCCTAATTAACTGGCAGGGCCCATTAGTCAGTGACTATACTAATTAAACTAAGCTATTTAGTTAGAACTAACAGGGTAATTAGTCGGGCGAGGCCCGCATGTCGGAGAGAGAGAGGGGGGGGGGGAGGTCAACCCATGTCAGTAGATCAACCTCGCCGGTCAGCGGGTCAAAACCTGCCGGCGTTTAGCCGCCGGCGAGGCCAGACGCGGTGGCGCACTGCGGAAATCGCCCACAGGGCACCAAATGATGCGCGGAAAGCAGCTACGGGTAGCTAGGGACGAACCGCGGCGTTTGGTGGTGGTGGTTGGGCTCGGGGTGGCCGGAAACGACGCCGGCGACGACCTTGGCGGTCGCCGGAGTTCGGGCGTGGTTGAATCCGACGCTATGGGGCACGACGAGGCGCGGGGAGTGGTGCGTTAGGCTCCTGGGACTGCGCTGAGCACGGTGGTGTGCCCGGCTTCAAGCCACGGTGGCCCTGGCCACGACGGCGACGAGGCACGGCGCCGGCGAGCTTCGGCCGCGGTGGAAATCGGAGCTATAGGGTGCAAACGAGCAAGGGGAAGGTGGGGATCGAAGGAGAGGCTCACGGGGAGTGCAGCGATGGTCTCAGCGGGCTCGGGGACGGGCTGGAGAAGAAGTGAGGTCGCCGGCGATCTCGGATGCCTGAGGTTGAAGACGAGGGCGAAGGCGGCGTTGCAGGGCTTCTGGCGAAGCGTGGCTCGGTGGGGAGGACGAGGGAGTCGAGGCGAAGCTGATGGACTCGTCGGAGGGGCGAGGGGAGGTCTCCAGCAGTGACTACGGCGATCGGCGGCGAGGGGCGCGCTCGGCCATCGCGGGAGAGGATGAGGGAGACGAGGGGGAGAGTGAGAGAGGACGAGAGAGGGTCGAGGGGGTCTCGTGGCGTCTCTGGGCGCCTCCCAGCGTCGGCAGAAGCAGGAGGTGGCCGGCGCGTGGCAAGCACGCGCCCCTGCCTCCTGGCGCGAGGTAGGGGGTGACTGGCGCTGGCCAGTCGGCTGGGCTGAGCCAGGTAAGGCCCAAGTGGCTTCTTTCTCCCTTTTTTTGATTTTTGTTTTCCTTTTCTATTTTTCTGTAGCGTTAGGGCTTTATTTAAAATACCTAGGCACTTTCTAAAATCGTGAAAATAATTGTGGGCTCTGTTGGAATTATTCCTAACAGCAAACATTTATTTCCAAAATTATTTGAGCATTTGAATTATTTTATAGCATTTAAATGCCCGAATTCAAATATTTATGATTTAAATTAATGACCTTCTGTTGATCTAGAAAAATGTGCACCTATTTTCCCAGAGGTTCTAACCCAAGGCAAAGAGGGTGAACATTTTAGAAGGGCATTTCAGGTTCATTGAAATTATTTTTAGTAAACCCTAGTTGATTTCAGGGGGGGGTGCTGGGGGTTCTGCCTTCCCCATTTCAAGTTTCTGATGAAAGTAAACATGATGCACCCTCTAATGCATGGACTAGCTTGGGTGTGACAACTCACCCCCACTCAAAAGAATCTCGTCCCGAGATTTAGGATCCTCTAGAAAGAAGGTGGGGTACTCGAGTCGAAGACGATCCTCCCTTTCCCAAGTGGCTTCTTTCTCGGAATGGTGTGACCATTGAACCTTGAGAAACTTGATATTATGACGTCGAGTGGTACGCTCGGCTTGATCAAGGATACGAACGGGATATTCCCGATAAGAGAGGTTATCTTGTAGATCAAGCGTTTTGTGGTCCACTCCACGGATAGGATCCGCGAAGCAACGCCTGAGTTGTGAAACATGGAAGACATCGTGAACCCTGGAAAGGTGCGGAGGTAGTTCCAATTGGTAGGCAACTTCTCCTCGTTTTGCAAGAATGCGAAAGGGTCCAATGTAGCGAGGAGCCAATTTGCCTTTGATACCGAAACGATGGGTTCCCTTTAACGGGGTAACCCGAAGGTAAGCCTTCTCATCAACTTCATAAGTCATAGGCTTATGTTTACGGTCATATTGCCTCTTTTGACGAGATTGGGCTGTTTTCAATTTCTCACAAATAATGCGAACCTGCTCTTCCGCTTCCTGAATCATATCCGGGCCAAAGAGTTGTCTTTCCCTGGTTTCTGACCAGTTAAGAGGCGTTCGACATTTTCGTCCATAGAGAACTTAGAAAGGAGCTTTGCCCAAGCTGGCTTGATAACTATTGTTATAAGCAAACTCCGCGAATGGAAGGCATTTCTCCCAACTCATTCCGAACGAGATAACAGAAGCTCGGAGCATATCTTCCAGAATTTGATTGACTCGCTCTACTTGACCACTTGATTGGGGATGGAAGGCGGTGCTAAAGGAGAGATGAGTTCCCATAGCATTTTGGAAACTTTCCCAAAATCGAGAGGTGAAGAGACTCCCACGGCCTAAGTTGATTTCCAATGGAACACCATGAAGAGACACTATTCGGGAGATGTATAAATCAGCTAGCTGGCTAGCGGTGATACTCTCATGAACAGGTAGAAAGTGGGCTACTTTGGAAAGTCGGTCGATCATAATGAAGATGGCATTATTCCCTCTCTTGGTCCTGGGAAACCCAGTGATGAAATCCATACTGATTTTATCCCATTTCCATTTAGGAATAGCCAAAGGTTGAAGGGTGCCAGCAGGCCGTTGGTGCTCTGCTTTAACACGATGACAGACATCGCAATTAGCAATGTATTGAGCGATTTCTCTCTTCATCCTAGTCCACCAAAACCTCTGGCGTAGGTCTTGATACATTTTAGTACTACCGGGATGAATGGTGAGAGGGGATTCATGAGCTTCCTTAAGGATCAACTGGCGTAGATGTTGTTTCTTGGGAACCACCAGACGGTTCTCGAAGAAGACAACACCTTGCTCATTCATGGATAAACATTTAGCAACTCCGCTAACGATGTTTTCCTTAATCCGGGATATGCCCTTATCACGCTTCTAGGCAGCTATGATTTGATCCATAAGGGTAGGTTTCGCCACCAGGGTGGATAGGAATCCTCGAGGAACAATATGAAGATTAAGCTTACGAAATTCCTCATGGAGAAGTGGTTGACTTTGTTGTAACATCAGGTTGTTACAATAGGACTTACGACTTAGTGCATCAGCCATGACATTGGCTTTGCCTGGGGTGTAAGTTATTCCTAAGTCGCAATCCGAGATCAACTCGACCCAACGTCTTTACCTGAGATTCAAATCTGGTTGGGTGAAGATATATTTCAAACTTTGGTGATCGGTGAAGATCTCGCAACGATTACCGAGGAGGTAATGTCGCCAAGTTTTAAGTGCATGGACTACAGCTGCAAGCTCTAGATCATGTGTAGGATAATTTTCCTCATGTGGGTGTAATTGCCGTGAAGCATAGGCAATTACCTAACGATCTTGCATGAGTATGCAACCTAGTCCTTGTCGCGAGGCGTCTCAATAGATAATAAAGTCCTTGGAGAAGTCTGGTGGTACCAGAACGGGGGCAGATGTCAGGCATCTTTTTAGTTCCTGAAAACTGACCTCGCACTGTGGAGTCCACTTGAACTATTTATCTTTCTTGAGGAGTTCAGTTAGAGGTTTAGCAACCTTGGAGAAATTTTCGATGAAGCGGCGACAATAGCTTGCTAGGCCAAGGAAACTCTGAACTTGCTTGACTGTTTCAGGTGGAGTCCAATCAAGGACGGCTTGAACTCGCTCGGGATTGACAGCAATACCCTTGCCAGAGATTACATGGCCTAGATAGGTCACTTCTGGCAACCAAAATTCACACTTGGAGAATTTGGCATAAAGGCGATGCTCTCGAAGTTTCATCAATACCAGCCTTAGATGTTCGGCATGTTCCTCTTCATTCTTGGAGTAGATGAGTATGTCGTCGAGGTATACTACGACGAATTTATCCAAGTACTCCATGAAAACCGAGTTCATTAACCGGGAGAAGGTGGCCAGGGCTTTTGTTAAACCGAAGGACATAACGGTGTACTCGTATTGGCCATAACGAGTAACAAAGGCCGTTTTGGGAATGTCCCCGTTTCTGATTTTGATTTGATGGTAACCCAACCTCAAATCCATCTTGGAGAAGACTGAGGATCCAGCGAGCTGATCATACAGATCGTTGATCCTGGGAAGCGGGTATTTATTCTTGATGGTGACCAAGTTGACGGGTCGGTAATCCACAACCATTCGATCTGTTCCATCCTTCTTCTTGACAAAGAGGACGGGACCAGCCCAAGGAGAGGAACTAGGGCGAATGAAACCCTTGTTCAAGGACTCATCGAGTTGGTTCTTAAGCTCGGCTAGTTCAAGGGGTGCCATCTTATAGGGTCTTCTGGAAATTGGAATGGTTCCTGGAACAAGGTCTATCACAAACTCGACATCCCTGTCAGGTGGAACACCTGGCAGTTCTTCTGGAAAGACATCCGGAAAGTCTCGGACTACCGGAACATCCTCAAGGTCTGGAAGAGGGTTGGCATTTAGGGAGTAAAGCTGGCGCTTGGCCACTCGAGTTAAGACATTAACTGTCTTGCCCGAGGGGTGAGTAAGTTGAACGGTTCTAGTGGCACAATCAATCTTAGCATAATGAGCTGTCATCCAGTCCATACCTAAGATGATGTTTATGTCCGAGGACTTGAGAGCTATTAAGGATGCAAGGAAGACAAGCCTATCGACAAGAATTTCGTTCCCATGGCTTACCCTAGAAGTTTGCCATTTGGAACCCGGAGTTTGAATTACCATGGAAGTGGGCATGTCACAGAAGGTCGTGTTATGCAATCGAGCATAGTTCTCGGATATGAATGAATGATATGCTCCCGTATCGAAAAGAACAGATGCCGGATGGCAGTTAACAAGGAGCGTACCAAGGACGACGTTGGGATCCTCATGAGCCTCCTCGACTGAAACATAATTGACATGGCCACGTGTAGTGGTGGCCGGCTTGGCGTAGAACGTCTTTCCCGCGGGCTTACCACGGCCAACAGACTTCCCAGATTGATTGGGGTTGTTGTTCTGGGGACACTCTCGGCTATAGTGACCCGGCTCTCCACACTTGAAGCATGTTACCACATTGGGGTGTGGAGCAGCGTTAGCAGCGGGGCCACCATAGGGCTTGGGCGGTGCGAATTGCTGGTTGGGACGAGGCGCCTCAAAGGATGGCCTCGGGATGAATCTGGGTGGCAGTGCCGTGCTTGGAATCCACACCCGGTGCTTCTGAGCTCCAGAGCCGGATGAAGAGCCAAAATCACGGGAGTGCTTGCATGAAGCGTCATAATGAGTCTAGCTTGTCTTAGCACTGATGCCTTTATTGACCAACTTCTGAAAAGATGTGCACTCATGCAAACGAAGATCGCGGCGAAGCTCAGGTCTAAGTCCCTTGCGGAACCTTGCCTGCTTCTTGGCGTCAGTAGAAACCTCTTCAGGAGCATAGCGTGCTAGATTCCCAAATTCACGACTGTAAGCATCTACAGTCAGTCTTCCTTGGGTGAAGTTGCAAAACTCCTCCCTCTTGCGATCCATGAGACCTTTCGGAATGTGATGCTCACGGAAAGCCTCACTGAATTCAGCCCAAGTAGTGATTTGACCGACCGGGTGCATAGCTTCGAAGTTTTCCCACCAATGGCTAGCGGGGCCTTCGAGACGATAGGCAGCATAGGTAACCTTGTCGGCTTTGGCTACGTTGGCAGAACGTAGCTTGTGGGTGATGCTGCGAAGCAAGTCATCCGCGTCGAGGGGCTCGACGTAATGGTTAAACTTTGGTGGGTACAGCTTGATAAAGTCATTGATTGACACCAAGTCATTTCGTGGGTGGCGTGCAGTGTTCTGCTCAATCCGCTCCAGCAGGTGGTTGGTCTCACGCTTGTTTCTTTCCGCCTCCAGCATCACTTCGGCCAGAGAAGGCGGGTGAGGCAGATTTTCACCTCTAGCTGCACTGGCTTCCCCTGCACCGGGATAGCAGGGTTGCCGCGGGTGTTGACCATCCTAGGAGAAAACAAGACAAAGGTTTAGACAAGGATGGCTCAAACTTAGCAAGGAAGTGCAGAATGTAATGGATAACACGGAATGCGGAGATGTTCATCCGTATGTCATGGTAATATAAACTGCCATATATATACCAGCGGTCATACACACCATACATAGTTTAGTACAAGCCCAGGCTACAGTACAACTATGATGAAAGACGTTACATCTCATCGGAGGCATTCCAAGCTCCTATACATTATTTGTCTACACCTCCGGAATCGATTACACGCAAAGTCATATTCCACGAGTCACGCAGGATAGTGGAGATACAACTACTACAATACTAGTGGTACTACTACTAACTCAGACAGCTCCGTAGTAGTCCTCATAGAAGTCACCTCCATAGCCTGGAAGTTCAACGTGATCATCCGGAAACAGACGGTCCTAATGAGCCTGTGGACCATAGGGGCTAGGATGAGGTCTTGGACCAACAAACGGTGGCCTGCGGGGACCATGGGGTGGGGTGATGCCTCCCACATCACGCCAGTCCACCATGTCTAGCAGAGCTGACCTCACAGGATACAGATCCCTTGTATCCATACATCCAGCTTGCACCGCAGGTGCAAACCGAGTCAATGTGGCCCAATGATCAGCACGGGTATTGAAAAGCTCCAACCTCAAGGCCCGATTCTCTTGGTCCTTATCTTCGAGCATCTCGGCAGTGGTACGAGTTAATGAGTCCTCCCGAGTGGAGTCAGCATAGATAGCCTGAAGATACCCTTGCGCTCCCGGAAGTGAAGCTGGCATGTAACGGAAATCAGTGTTCCAAAGCAGGCCAGTCCGGACTCGCATGATGGTCATCATGGAATAGGCAGCATCCTGCACAGCCATCTCAACGGTAACCCCGAGTCCATAGGAACAGTGAAGGGGCTCGGTAGATCCTGGATAGGAAGGAAATATCCTGACGGTGCAGAAATACTGACTTTGATTAAAGTCGCAGAACTGCTCTTCGATAGTGTATTCGGGATACCAGCGGTAACCCGTCTCGATCATGACCCGTACTAAAATAGCAGTATGACCGGGCACGTCGAGGCACCTGGTCAGGCGAACCACTTGGTTTTGAGGACGGTTGGCCATCTGAAAGCACCACCACAATGCAAAGACATTAGAATTTGTAGGGAAAAATGGATAGCATAACGGCTGTAAATGCTCAGAAAAATATTTGAGACATCCACAACAGTTCACAATACCACTCAACAACATCATATCAAGGTTCTGATTCAATTAGCAACATACTAAGAATAGTAGAAACTGAACTGGAACTTGTAACAATAATCCTATAAGCTACTACGGATTAGTAACACGTGAACCTGATAGAAGAAGAGAGCCTAGTCCTTAACCCACGTTGAATGAGGGGAGAATGACTCAGATCAGAGGCATAGGTAAAGGAGTAAAAGAACCTTACGTTCCCTCCCACAATCAATTCCCCTACATATAACTAAAGCATTTCTAGACTCGACATCGACCAGTTTGGCTCAACGAACCTACAAGCAGTCCGGCTCTGATGCCAACGCTGTCAGGACCCCGATTCCAAGCCACATCGATCTAGCCGGTAACACCTCATATCACTTTGCGGCCTCACGCACGGTATCCCACGGGTGTCGCCTAACCATGGCCCGGGACTGTTTGCGCCTTTTGGCTCACGTATATGATAGTGTCGCTAGCATCCATATGACAGAGAACCCGGGCCGACATGGCTAGTCGTGAACCCAAAGCGGCACAGACCTACGGAGACAGGCATACATGAATCACATCGAACATGTCGGTCATCAACGAGTGATTCCGGGCTGTAGCACTGGGCTAACAGGACTTCGGGGATCCCGGGCTGTAGCAGGCTAGGCAGGACTCCGGAAGTCACCGCGTGACATTTCCCCGAAGGGACAGACATAGGGACGAAGTGAAACACATGCCGGCCAGTCAAGTGTCCTGAACAGTAGTGCTAGGCTAGAAGGACTCCGGTGAACCGGGCTGTAGCGAACTACTATGGCTCGAGGAACACTAGACTACATTTCTCCATAAGAAAGGCTGCCAAGGATAATCAACTAGATTGTCGGATCCCACTCATACCAAGCATTTCAGTCATACACACAATATGCCCGATATGAGTACATACAACATGGCATCACAACAAAACTCTACAACTCAAGTACTTTATTTAAAGGCTCCAGAGAGCCATACATAACATGTCATACAGATAGGGGTCACATGACCCGACACTCAAGTCATACAATCATACAAGCACGTGCGGAAGCAACTAGTCTGAGTACAGACTCTAAAAAGAAAGAAGGCTTCTCGAAGCCTGTCTATCTACATAGGGCCCTCCATGTCCGGGATCACCACCTGGGTGGCTAGTCACTCGTCGATGTCAAGGTCTACATAAAACCCATCAGAGGGGGCAGTGTTATCGTTTGAAAACAATAAATAAGCAAACATGAGTACAAAGGTACTCAGCAAGTCTTACATCAGAACCTACTATACATGCTCATTCTCAAGAAGGTGGTGGGGGTTATGCAGCAAGCCAGCTTTGACTCTTGGCGAAGCTATCCTACGGAACCTCTTTAGTAAAATAGTTTTCGCACACGAGTCCACTACTCACCAACACAATACTCCACCGGGGATCCTCCCTCGTCATCCTACGAGAGGGCCATCCTCGGTACTCACACTTATCTTGAGTCTTTTAGTAGTATCCATTAACTTGTCTATGAACTGTATAGGCAACCAAGTAGTCCTTCACCATGGACGCGGCTATTCGAATAGTTTTATACCCTGTAGGGGTGTACTTCGTCACACATGTTTCCACCACTTAGCATCTGCACACGATATGTGCTCGGCAGACTTCATGCGAAAACCGACGTGGGTGTAGACCACGACCTAACTAACCTCACAAGTCTCTAGTCCAGGTTTATCTCCTATTCAGGTTCCATCCGCAAGGAAATCCGGCCGGGGTGTCCTCAACGGCCCCAAACGATGTGAACAGGGTTCCCGAGACACCAACCGGGTGACTCAGTACACCATGCCACGGTGTATCTACCGCAACATAGCCCACCCCTAGGGTCAGCGCTACGCACGGCCACCAACACATGTCCTACAAACACCAGAAACTAGTTGCAACTCCTGGACAAAGGCGAGAGGGGTCAGTAAGTCGAGCGGGGTACTATTTCAGGGCCCAATGTGTGGTAGTAGCTGAATTTTAAATCACGCATACAGATCTCAGTTCTTAGGGACGGTCTCAATGAAACAACCCACCATGTACTCCTACATGGCCTCTCATCGATACCTTTACCAAAACATGTTCATCACATCCCTCATAGTACCGACATAAGCATTTCACTCTAGCCCATCACCCAGATGAACCAGACCTGACACAACTCTAAGCATAGTAGCCACAGCAAGGTAGGAATCACAAAACATGGCTCAATCAACTCCTACACATGCTAGTGGGTTTCATCTAGTTACTGTGGCAATGACAGGTCATGCAGAGGATAAGGGTTCAACTACCGTAGCACACAGCAGTTTGAATCGTGTTGTCTTAATGCAGTAAACAAGAGCAGAAAGCGGGAACATGGGTTTGTATCGGGATGATCAATGGGTTGCTTGCCTGATGGAGTGGCAGCGGGATACTGCCCTTCAGTTGGATACTCGTGAATATCCTCGGAGGCAGAACCTACCACGAAGAACACATCGGAGCACAATCAACACATGACGATATGCAACAATATGATGCATGCTATGACATGGCAATATGATTGTGTCTTGGCCTAATGCAAGCTAGAATAGAAGGGGATGAACTCATTTGAATCAAAGATTCAAATATTAGCTCATTAAACATGGCATTTATAGTGCATTACCTTATTCTGCTTAAACAACAAGTTAAACTTGTTATGTCACGCATGAAACCATTACAGATGGATAGATTGAATTTTTCTGATAATTTTTCATATATAATTTATCTCATTTGGAGCTATGGTTGAATTTCTATGAATTTTTGAAGTTTGAACTATTTTCTGGAATTTCCTGAATAAGAATAAATCCAGAAAATCAATTACTGCGTCAGCAACGCATCAGGGTGACGTCAGCAGGTCAAAGGCGCCAGCCAGGTCAAACCTGACTGGTGGGGCCCACTGGTCAGTGTCTCTATGCACTAACTACGTTTAGTTAGCCTAATTAACTGGCAGGGCCCACTAGTCAGTGACTATACTAATTAAACTAACCTATTTAGTTAGCACTAACAGGGTAATTAGTCGGGCGGGGCCTGCATGTCGGTGAGAGAGAGGGGGGAGGTCAACCCACATCAGCAGATCAACCTCGCCGGTCAGCGGGTCAAAACCTGCCGGCGTTTAGCCGCCGGCGAGGCCAGATGCGGTGGCGCGCTGCGAAAATCGCCCACAGGGCACCAAATGATGCGCGAAAAGCAGCTATGGGTAGCTGGGGACGAACCGCGACGTTTGGTGGTGGTGGTTGGGCTCGGGGTGGCCGGAATCGACGCTGGCGACGACCTTGGAGGTCGCCGGAGTTCGGGCGTGGTTGAATCCGACGCTATGGGGCACGACGAGGCGCGGGGAGTGGTTCATTAGGCTCCTGGGACTGCGCTGAGCACGGTGGTGTGCCCGGCTTCAAGCCACGGTGGCCCTGGCCATGACGGCGACGAGGCACGGCGCCGGCGAGCTTCGGCCGCGGTGGAAATCGGAGCTATAGGGCGCAAACGAGCAAGGGGAAGGTGGGGATCGAAGGAGAGGCTCACGGGGAGTGCAGCGGTGGTCTCAGCGGGCTCGGGGACGGACTGGAGAAGAAGTGAGGTCGCCGGCGATCTCGGATGCCCGAGGTTGAAGACGAGGGCGAAGGCGGCGTTGGAGGGCTTCCGGCGAAGCGTGGCTCGGTGGGGAGGACGAGGGAGTCGAGGCGAAGCTGATGGACTCGTCGGAGGGGCGAGGGGAGGTCTCCAGCGGTGACTACGGCGATCGGCGGCGAGGGGCGCGCTCGGCCATCGTGGGAGAGGATGAGGGAGACGAGGGGGAGAGTGAGAGAGGACGAGAGAGGGTCGAGGGGGTCTCGTGGCGTCTCTGGGCGCCTCCCAGCGTCGGCAAAAGCAGGAGGTGGCCGGCGAGCGGCGAGCACGCGCCCCTGCCTCCTGGCGCGAGGTAGGGGGTGACTGGCGCTGGCCAGTCGGCTGGGCCGAGCCAGGTAAGGCCCAAGTGGCTTCTTTCTCCCTTTTTTGATTTTTGTTTTCCTTTTCTATTTTTCTGTAGCGTTAGGGCTTTATTTAAAATACCTAGGCACTTTCTAAAATCCTGAAAATAATTGTGGGCTCTGTTGGAATTATTCCTAACAGCAAACATTTATTTCCAGAATTATTTGAGCATTTGAATTATTTTATATCATTTAAATGCCCGAATTCAAATATTTATTATTTGAATCAATGACCTTCTGTTGACCTAGAAAAATGTGCACCTATTTTCCCAGAGGTTCTAACCCAAGGCAAAGAGGGTGAACATTTTAGAAGGGCATTTCAGGTTCATTGAAATTATTTTTAGTAAACCCTAGTTGATTTCAGGGGGGGGTGCTGGGGGTTCTGCCTTCTCCATTTCAAGTTTCTAATGAAAGTAAACATGATGCACCCTCTAATGCATGGACTAGCTAGGGTGTGAGAACTGAATATTATTTGCTCACGTCATCATGACGTCAGCAGTCAAGAGAGGGTTGATTGGGTCAAACTGACGTGTGGGTCCCGTCTGTCATTGACACATCACCCTAACTAACATATTAGTTAGGCTAATTAGATATTTAGGTTAATCAAGTTTAATTAGTTTAACTAAACATGATTAATTAAGTTAATTATTTAGTTAGTTAATTAATTAATTAATCATTTTTATTTTTAATTATTTATTTATTATATATATATTTTTAATTCTTTTTAAACTGTTCTGTACAGGCCCCCTTTGTCATAGGGCCCTGGGGGCCTACTGGGCGGGGTTGCTTGTGGGCGTGGGCGTTCGCCCGCAGGGAGTGTGGCGAGGCGAGGCCAGTGGCCAGGGCGGCCGCGGTGGTCATCGGCGCTGCGGCGATAGGGCGGCAGGGAGGCGGGGGAGCAGCACCAGCGGTGTGGGGGCGCGGCCGAGCCCCGCAGCGAGCGGCAGGGGCTTTGGCGGCGGCCGTGGCCGATGAAGGCGAGTGCGGGGTGCCGCCAGGCTACGGGGGAGGGCGTCGGGCACGGGCCAGGCAGTGGAGGAGCTGCAGAGCGCGGCAGCTACGCGAGCAAGCGGTGCAGGGGGCGGAGGCGAGGCAAGGGAGTCCGGCAAGCTGCAGCAGGTGGCGACGGCAGCGGGCGCGGCCGTGGCCGTGCTGGCCGCGAGCAAAGGCGGGGCGCGGTTGCCGCATAGCAAGCGCGAACGTGCGCGGGGACGTGCAGGGGAGGGCGCGGAGCGGGGCTGGTGAGCCAGGGCGAGGACATGCACGACTGTCGTAGGTGCACATGAGCTCGCGCGGTGGTGCGTCGAGCGGGGGAAGGAAGGAAAGGGAGGTCTCACGGGGAATCGCAGGGTCAGGGCAGCGGTGCGTGAGGTGGATGACGGGGACGATGGCGGAGAGGAGAAGCATGCCGGTGGGGGAGCGCGTCAAGCTCCGGGCGGCGAGGATCCAGCGACTGGGGCGGCGGGGTGCGTCGGGGGTTTGGCCCTGATCCAGATTGGATCGGGAGGGGGGAGGGGAGAGACGTGGGGAGTGGGGGGAAGTGTCGGTGGGTTGTTTAGGTCACGGGGGAGGAAGGGCCATATAGGCTAGATGGTTGGGCCAGCCTGGTGGCCAGCTGGGCCATTTGGCCCAGTTGGCTAGGGAGCCCCTTTTTTCTTTTGTTTTTGTTTAGTAGTTTTTTCTTTTCTTTTATTTGTTTCTCTTTTCTATTTTATATAGTTTAAAGCACTTATGCACTTTGTAAAATTATGTTTTCTTCACTATAATTACCATAGCAATATTTTTCACACACTGAACATTTTTGTTTTAATGTTTTGAAAACTTTGACTGCTTGCTAAATTTAAATTTGAATTTTAGAGTGTTTTGTACTAACACGTGAATACCAACAGTAAACGGGATGCCGTGGCATCATTAGCGAAGTTTTACTGTAGCTTAATTATCCGGGCGTTACAAAACTCCTCCACTACAAGAAATCTCGTCCCGAGATATAAGAGGTCGAGTAAGGGGAAATGTTTGATTACGGAATTCTGGCGAATCTTCTCGGTCTTGGTTGCTCTTCTCGAAGAGGTTGATCCATTATGTTGATGTCTTCATTCCTCTTCTTCAGGTCATCGTGATGAAGTCGGCGTCCTTTCTTCAGGAACTCCATCGTACTTACGAAAGAATAAAGGGTGGGCATTCTGGGAGAACGGACCTCGGCAAGGTTGACTATCGGGTCGACAACATCGAGGAAGGTGGCGGAAAGTAACTCTCGAATTGAAACTTAAGAAAATATCGCGAGCAAAGTAAGGAGGTAATCTGGGAAGTTTTGAGCGGGCAGGCAATCGTTCGATGCCTGTTATAGGGCGTGAAAGGGTCAAAGCAACGGGAATAAGTATTGTGTCCGATATCAGACCTGAAGGTGGCTCGTGAATTACATACGAGGCCACGCGCGAGGAACCTTGGAAACATGGGGTGTACATGAGAGTCAGGTTTCGATACTGTGGAACTGTGGGTTAAAAGTAGGAAGGGCGACGACGTATTGCATGATAATGTAAGCAAGGCATGTCAGAGCATAGCATGTCAGAGGGTAGCCTGTTGATTATGTCGGCAACAATGTCGGTAGCAAGGGAGAGGGACGAAGAGAACCATTTTCCTGTTCGTTGAACGAGGCGGACCAATAGGAAAAGTTCTCATCCATCGGTGGCTACCGGAGTGTCATCAACAATAGTAACAGGGCCTTGCTGACAGAATTGTACACCAAGGTGTTTACATAAGCAGGAGAATATTAGTGCTTAGATCATATAGATCACCAGAAAGGTTAAACCAAACAATGGAAAGGAAAATATGATTATCAGATTAAATAGAACAATGGAAAGGAAAATGTGTTTAAGAACATATTTCAAGGGTATATCCTGCCCAAGGACAAGCAGATCATGATATCCATTACAGGATATAATGTAGAAAAATCTTTAGGTAAGGGGAGAGAAATTTCATGACATTACCCATACAACGGTGTCTGGATAATTGAGCAAGAAAGATTTAGCATTGGGCTTTAAATGTTCTTGTGGAAAATCGGAGTACCGCAGACATGCTTCGAGATAGCATTCACATGGTCTTCAAGCAAGGTTGGACTTTGGATACAAAGGATCCATCGGAAACAACTTATAGAGTAAGTCTTACAATTTCCTCATGGAAAAATGGATAACCTTGCTGAAAAGGAATCTATAACAATAGGACCTCCGGCCAGATGTGCTAGGCATGGCATCACCTTATCGGGTTAAAGACCAATGTTATAACTCTTGGGAATATGTTCCAACCATCATATCTGACCGAGATTCAGATCTGATTGGGATCAGGATACCTCGGACTCAGGATGCCTAAGAATAAAAAGGTGCGACACAAATTGACGAGAAGACATCGCAAGATTCTCGGGAAATGAACTATGGAAGCGAGTTCCAAAACAAGAGTTCATCAGTAATCCAAGGAGAGGATGAGGAGGTGGCTGATGGACCTAGCGACCATTCCTCGAGATTTCCAAAAAGATGGGTTTCAACAATTATGTAAACAAGGACATAACATTTGTCAGATCAAATGATATGATGGTGTATGCTCGAGGAAAACATACACAATTAAACATTGGTTGAAAGGTGCGCTCGAAATATGGGCTTAGGGGGCATGATCAAGGTTAGAATGGGGATTCAATAACCAATAGTCTAAGAATGAACTAACAACCATTAACTTCAAAGCAATAGGGTTGCTAGAAGTTTTGTATTCACACGTCATAGTTCAATTGTCGGTTTTCCGGTTAGAAACAACACGGGTACCAAGGGATAAACTGATATGGCAAGAAGTATCACCTGTATCAAGTATTCTTAAGAGGTGGTGAAATTCTAACAACATTCTTGACATAAGGGATGGTAATACTCCAAGGTAGAACATATCACAAGCTGGATATAATTGAACTCAAGGTACTGGTCAAAATATGATCAAGTTTCTGCTGGAGGGAAGGCAATAAAGGTGTCGATGATAAGACAATTCATCGAGGGGCAAGTATGGTATTTCTCATCATGAATTCGATTGATATCCTAGAAGAGCTCATAAGGTTGATGATGATCACGACACTTTTGTCGAGAGATTTCATGAAGATGCAATCGATTGGCGATGACATCAAGCCAAAGGAATGATGAAGCGCAAGGTTATTGGAACCACGGGTATGACACAAACTCGAAATCAATCTTGTTGTTCAAGGAGAGATGATATGACAAGGAAGATTGACGTAAGCTTAGCTCATCGTCGAAAGTTGTGCTTTGGGAATAAGGACCAGGTAGCACAATTAAAATTTAGCACGATAATGATATAGCCGATCAGGCTAGGAATGACTTGAAGGATTATTAAACTCATAAACAATGAAAATTACTTAGAGTTAATGAATCGGATTACGAACTTGATTCACTGTCGGTGTCCCTGAGTGTCTAACAACTCACAACCCGGGTAAAAATTGGAATTGGTGAGAAATAGTACTTGAACAAGAACTCATAAGAAGTGACATGGTTCTGTGATTTTATCGAGATACCACGGGGTAATACTCGAAGGTAGGACATAGTAGAGGTTGCAGAGGTGTATTGATCTAAAGAAAACAAGTGCGTTAACTAGTCCGAGAAATGGAATCAAGGGGAAAATATGAAAGGAACCACGATTGCAAAGGATCAATTCACAGATACCAAATGATAATATATCAAGGGAATAGTTATTATTACAAGAAGCTTCCATGATAGGATATACATCATGTCCATGGGCATGAACACAAAGTTCAAGGTCGACTCCCACTTCTTCAAGGTATAACCTTCCATTCACCTCTCGCTTTTTCGAAAATGACATTAGTTGTTGAAAGTTTTACTTGGTGCAATACCAGATAAGTATGACCCGTGAAATCTTTCGGGTTCACACAGATTAAGGAAGGCACAGGTTCAGCCCATCGGGGCAGCGTAGAAACATATACCACAAACTTCAGGAGTAAATAACACAAGCTCGATAGTAGAGCATGCTTAAGAAAGCAGATGATACAGTTTACCAAAGCATTATCACTACAAAAAAAGACACATCCGTGACATTTTGGGCCGAACGAAAATTTTTCTATCATAGATACGACACTTCTATGACGATAATTGTGACAAAACCTGGTATCATCATAGATGTGGTGGGCTCCTACTTCTATGACAAAAAATCATGACAGAAAATGGGCTTTTCGTCCTGGGCGGGCCGGAGACGCAGCTGCATGACATTCTTCGGGTCGTCCATGACGGAAAAACCGTGGTAGAAGCGAGGGCGAGGAAAATTTCGGGGAGTTCCCGGTTACGGTGGGAGGTCGGGGGCCGAGCGATGCGCGCTTCTCTCGTACACGTACGCGCATGTGTGTGAGGCGTTGGCTCTAACTGAACCCGAGCGATTGCACTGCAGGCTACGCCTTACTGAACCCGAGCGATCGATCGATGGCTGTTAACTGAACCCGATCAAGCGATTCCTTTGCTACTACTGCTAACTGAAGCCGATCGATGCTGCCTCTGGATGAACAGTGAGCGTTGCGGGGGGGGGGGGGGGGGGGGGGGTTGGATGAATAGTTCCCGGTGGGGGTGGATGAACAGGACCCCGTGGTGTTGCCTCTCGATGAATAGGACCCCGATCGATCGAGCCGGTTGGGGCTGGATGAACAGGACCCCGTGGAGGGCTGGATGAACAGGACCACCCCATGGAGGGCAGGATGAAAAGTAGACGGTGGAGGGCAGGATGAACAGTAGCCCGTGGAGGGGTGGTTGAACAGGAGCCCGTGGAGAGGGTTGGATGAACAGTAGCTGGTGGAGTAGCGCGCGGTGGAGGCTGGATGAACAGGAACCCGTGGATGAATAGTCGTAGGTGGAGGCTGGAGTAGGTTGACGGTGGATGAACAGTAGCTCATGGAGGCTGGAGGGGGTCGACGGTCGAGATGAACAGTATCCCGTGGAGTCCCGTTTTGCGGTACGCCACACCCCTCCCGATGAACAGGACCCCCGTTTCGACCGTAGCGCTCCAACACAAGTCCGTTTCGTCCGTTTTGTGGTACGCCACACCCCTCCTGATCAACGGGATCCCCGTTTCGATCATAGGAGGTCCGTTTCCTCCGTTTTGCGGTACGCCAGACCCCTCCCGATGAACAGGATCCTGTTTCAAACATGGCCGTCGAACACAAGGCCGTTTCCTCCGTTTTGCGGTACGCCGGGCCTCGTTTCCATCGCCTGTTCCGTCCAAGCCCTCCCAATTAACACGACCACGCATTCCGTTCTAACCCAGCCGGATGGCTCCCACGCGTTCCATTGCCTCCCCATGAACACGACGCATTCCGTTGCCTCCCCATGAACACGACGCATTCCATTGCCTCGCCATGAACACGACGACGACACTGTTTCTCCGTTCCGACCCAGCCATGTACACGAGCCTTGGCCGTACGTATGCGCTAGTAGGCGTTCGAGACCCGGCCCGTATGTACACATACGTAGCCGTATTTTCTTTCTTGCACCCTGGTCGTTGTACGTACGTGTACATGCTACGTGCGCGCCTCTACTAAGACACGTGTGTGCCTCTAGTACGACACGTGCGCGCCTCTACATCGACCAGTATGTACGTACACGTTGGCGACCAGAATGAAAACACTACGTACGCTTCGACCAGGTGGGTGCCGACTGTCAAGCACTTCCTTGCGTGCGAAGATGTAGCTGGTGGGTCCCAGCAGTCAGGAGGCGAATCGTTTTTTTTTCGGACGCACTTCCTTGGGTGCGAAGATGTAGCTGGTGTGTCCCAGCAGTCAGGGGGAAACATTTTTTTCACGAAATACAGTGGCCCGTCCGGTGGGTCCCAGCTGTCAGGTGGAGGAATCATTATTTTCTGCGTAATAAGGAGGCACTTCCTTGCTGCGGCCGTGGACCCAGTTGTTAGCCTCTCCACGTACAGTCCACGTCTGATGGAAGTCGTTCCTTGACCATGTTGACCATGCCGCGCCAAGAGCACCGGGGCGGTGGACGGCGACGAGGCCTAGGAAGGGGACGACATGGAGGCAGGGAAGACTCGGCAGTTTTTTCCCACACAGAGGGGAGTACGACTGTACAAGGGTTTACTGGTTCGTCTGCCGTCGCCGGAGAATAACAGCAGGTGTGGGTGAGTAGAGGGATGGCTAGGCCAGCGATGGGAGTATGGTCGGGCGGTGAGGCCTGCGCGGCAGCACAGCCGGCCGCGAGGAGGAGGGAGTAGGCAGTCCCGCCGGCGCTTGTTTGAGCGCCTGGAGCAGGAAGAGCAGAGATTGAAGAAGCACAACGGCCGTTGGATGTACATCCAACAGTCAGTGCTTGTGCGTCAACCTTTTTTTAGGAAAGCCTCAAATCTGTGGAAAACAACATACAACCCACCTGCCATTATTTCTAATAATTTACAGCCCATTTGCTAATTCTTAAGGTTTTTTTGGAGCCCATATTCTTTTTGTTAGCATTACGGCCCATATTGTGGCTACGATTAAAAAATTATACGAAATTTTGCATATTTCGGTGCGGTCCGAACTGTTTTTAATCCCGATATTTCGACTCACATTCAAACTGATTTTAAAAATAAATGTATATCTATATAAAATCCAACAAATTCTCCACACATAAAAATTAATGTAATTTAAAATCTTGAAATGAAAAAAAGATATTTGAAACTAATTGCCGGTTTGATGTGTTTTAAAAATTTACAACCCATTTCTCATTACTGATGGGCCATTTTCTCGGCCAGCCGAATGAAAGCTCTCCTCGTCTTGAAAGATTTGCAGCACAACAGGCCTGACAAAGCGACTTACTTGGCAAATCACAAAAAAACTGGGCTGTGGCCGTGGACCCAGCTGTCAGCCTCTCCACGTATAGTACTCTTCCGATGGAAGTCGTTCCTTGACCACGTTGACCATGCCGCGCAGAGAGCACCATGGCGGTGGACGATGGTGAGGCCTAGGAAGGGGACGACGCGGCAGTGGAAGCCCGCGCGGAGAGGACTACGAGGGTTCACTGCTTCGGCTATGGTGTGAGGCTGCCGTCACCGCAGGGCCTGGCCAGCGGTGGGAATAGTAGGGGGCGGTGAGGCCTCGGCGGCAGCACAGCCGGCCACGGGAGGCTGGAGCGTGCGGCATGACCGGCGCTGCTTTGGGCGGCTGGAGCAAGAAGACCAGAGGTTGAAGAAGCACTACGGCCATTGGATGGATATCGTACAGTCACTGGAGCTAGAATCGTTCATATAGACTAAGTTGACAAAGCCCTTCGTCCCTGTCAACTTAGTAGGCCCACAAGTCAGCCTCCCAGCAAGGTGGGTCCCAGCTAGCGGGGGGGGGGGGGGAGTATTCATTTTTTTCTGCGTAATAAGGAGGCACTTCTGGTGGGTCCGAGCTGACAGCGGGGGGAACGTTTTTTCGCGAAATACAGTGGCCCGTCCGGTGGGTCCCAGCAGTCAGGGGGAAACGATTTTTTCGCAAAATACTGGTGGCCCGTACGGTGGGTCCCTGCTGTCAGGTGGAGGAATCATTATTTTCCGCATAATAAGGAGGCACTTCCTTGCTGCCGCCGTGGACCCAGCTATCAGCCTCTCCACGTACAGTCCACGTCCGATGGAAGTCGTTCCTTGACCACGTTGACCACGCCGCGCCGAGAGCACCTGGGCGGTGGATGACGGCGAGGCCTAGGAAGGGGACGACGCAGAGCCGGTGAAGACGCGACAGTGGATGCCCATGCGGAGAGGAGTATGAGGGTTCACTCGTTCGGCTGCGGTGTGAGGCTGCCGTCACCGCAGGGCCTGGCCAATGGTGGAATAGTAGGGGGTGGTGAGGCCTCCGCGGCAGCACAGCCGGCCACGGGAGGCAGGAGCAGGCGGCACAACCGGTGCTAATTTGGGCGGCTGGAGCAAGAAGGCCAGAGGTTGAAGAAGCACTACGGCCGCTGGATGGACATCGTACGGTCACTGCAGCTAGAATCGTTTATATTGACTAAGTTGAAAAAGCCCTTGGTACGTCAACTTAGTAGGCCCACAGGTCAGCTTCCGAAACGGTGCGCCCCAGATGTCAGTGGGAGGAATCATTTTTTGGGCGGGTGAAGCTAGAATATCCGAGATTGAAGAAGAAGCACGACATCCGTTGGATGGACATCCAACAGCCACTGCTGCTAGAACCGTGTGTTGACTATAAGTTGACAAAGCCTTGCATACACGTCAACTCGGTTTTATTAGGGGACGCGTCAATTTAGTAAGGCCAGAAGTGTGTGGCAGAGAACTTATAGCCCATTTGAGATTTGTAAGAATGTGTAGCCCATTTTTGAATTCTAATGGAATTTATTACAGCCCATTTACAGTTTGTTAAAAGTACAGCCCATTTCAACCAACCGTTCAAAACAGAATTCAATAAAATTTCCCACATTTTGATGGGATCCGAAATATTTTTATCCCGAAATTTCTAGTCAGATTAAATACAATTTCAACATAAATTTATATTACGTAAAAATCCAACGAAACATTGCGCTCGCAACAATTAATGAAATTAAAATTTTCAATATCCAAAAATAATATTTTATAAAGTAATCACGTGTTTGGTGCATTTTTTATAGTTACTGCCCAGTTTTTATAATTACATCCCATTTATTATTTCTTAAAGCCCATTTTCTTGTTAAGCCTAATGCATCCCTCATAGGAGAGATTTGCAGCCCAGCGGGGCGGAGAATAACAACTTGACCTTGCCTGGGTATTCCTAAAAAATGTATAGCTAGGCTAGCCATTTTCAGCTTGAAAAAAATTAATATCTGGGCTGGATATCTGGCCTGGGCTAGAAGGGCCATAGCCCGCCGAGTTAATACCTGCAGCGATGTTTTCGTTGTTGTTCAGAGGAGAAAAATTAATATCTGGGCTAAATATCGAAAAACTCTGCAGTGCTCACACCTCAAAAACACAAATACTGCTCGAGCTGCTTGGTCCCAGCTGTCGGCCGCTTCTTGTGCAATTCTCTCCTTTATTGACTACTACATAGGTTGACAATGGTGTGGGACCATGATGTCAGGAAACCAGGGGGAAGAAAAATAAATTACTCCAGCGAGCGCTTCCACCTCTGCCTCGTTGTCTCCCGTGGAAACCCCTTTCCTCCCTTTTTTTGCTCGGGCAAGGACCGATGAATGCAGCACGTCCATGCGGTTATTAGGCAAGAAATAAAAGTGCTTTGCATGCTATGAATTACGATGGCTTGCATGGGTAGCTAATAAGGCATCCTCTTAACTGTTGTGATTAAATGTTGTGTTTAGAAGAGAGAAATATTCTTATTTTCCACCAATCAGCTTGCACCTAGGTCGTGATGCACCTTCTAATACGACTTATTCACCTAGACGGAGGGAGTATAGTTTTATACACATATATATATGTATATAATAAGGAGGCACTTGCGTACGTGAGGCTATGGACCTGGTGGGTCCCCATTGTCATCCTCTCCAAGTAAAGTCATCTCCTCACCCGCGCGCGCTTTCCGCCCGAAATAGTCAGCGCCGCCCGCACCGCTTCCTGGTGCAGGCGATTGCTCCGCCTTAAAACGACACAAGTGTTGTCCGTATGTCCTACTGCCACCCACATTAATGATACGCGGTTGCCGGGGCGGCTACTCCGGCGCCACACGTCCGTCCCTCCGCCCGCCCACCATTCCTATATAAACTGCTGCGCCGGCCATAGCCGCAGTCATCCGCATCCGTTCCCTTTCTCCTGTCCACACCACTACTACCCACCATGGCTTCCTCGCGCTCCAGCGCTCTTCGAGACGGGCGGACCACGGACCACAAGCAGATGGCAGCCATTGCTGCCGACCGGCTGGCCGGCAGGTAGCCGGAGGATGACGACGTCCCAATGGAGAACATGGCAGTCGACGATCCGGTGCCAACCCCCTCCTCCGCGCCATCTTCGCGGGTGCATTGCACCATGACCATCGGCGAGGCCCATGCCCAATATATGGACGGTGTGAGGCAGATGCGTTAGGAGCGGTTCCGGGAGGCGCAGGCCGACGCCGCCTACAACCACCATCTCCTCCACGAGCACCTGCAGGCGGAGGAGCAGATCGCCGCGGGGCGGGCGGAGCAGGAGGCGCTGCTCGACTCGTACCGCTCTGCCCGCAAGGGCCGCCTTGAGCGCTGGCGGTACCGCATGCAGGTGACGGAGGCTGCGGCCGCCTACAAAGAGGCTAGCAAAAGAGGGCGATGAAGCGGGGCGAGGTGTTGTTTGGCGAGACCGAGGACGAGGCAGAGGACAATGCCGGCTCTGACGAGTCCCCGCTCCGCTGGCGTCGACGAGGCCCTGCTCCGTCGAGGCCCCGCGGCACCAACAACGAGGCAGAGGACACCGCCGGCTCCACCGAGGCCCCGCCCTGCCAACAACGAGGCAGAGGACATCGCCAGCTCAGTCGAGGCCCCACCCTGCCGGCAATGCGGGGGAGGATTTCCATCGCTCCGCTGAGGCGCCGCCTGCCGGCAACGAGACAGAGGACATCGCCGGCTCCTCCGACGCCCCGCCCCGCTGCCAATGAAGCCGCGCCACACAAAAAACGAGGAAGAGTAGAACACGGTAGGTCGTCGCCGCTCGGGTCCAAGTAAGGCCACCGCTGCTACCCTCCTGTTGAAGCCAAGCTAGGCGGGTTGACCATTGACGGTCGGTTAGCTTCTTGGCGGTGACGTGGAGTCGGGGAGTCCTGCTGGAGAATAACACTGCTTCTACTTAACTGCTGGTGCAGTTGGCTGACTGACACATGGGCCCAACAGGCCACATGTCAGTTACGCAACTGCACCTGCAGTTAAGTCACTTAAGCTTCTGTTCGGCTCAGCGGGACACAGGTGGGTAGCTTTGGTTAATTAATTATACCTCCAGCGCACCCCTTTTTAGTTGAAGAATGTATGAAATGTAATGAAATCTGGCATGTTTATATGAAATTCGACCGTGTATGAATGAATTTATTTCAATTAGTTCGAATTCCTGTATCACTGGCATTGGATGAACATGCAAAACAATACGTACTAGAATTATTCCCAGGGTGATCACCTCGTTTGCAGCAGTTTCACATGTACTCCCTCTGGTCCTTTCTAGTCTGCATACAAGTTTTGTCTGCAGTCAAAGTATCTCTACTTTGACCAATCTTATACAAAAAAGTATGCACTTTCACAACGTGCGAAGTAAAAAGGAACAGAAGGAGTACAAAGAGTTTGAGAAGCTTTTAAGCGTTTCTGTACATTGCAATCAAACACACAGGCCTGGCAATTCATAGAGAACATTCAAAACAATCGATGATTATGCATCTTTGCGACTCACATGTCAGAGGCAATATTTACTTCACAACTAAAGAAAAAATAAAAAATTGATCGATGCTACTGACAGCAAAGGGCGTCCCATTCGAAAATATCAAACGCATGTCTTGCTAAAATCAATGAGCAAAATTTGACAAGGTTGTCCCATTCCAAAATATCAAATGCCTACGATTGTGGAATGGGCATGGTTTGCCATCAGTTCAGACATTGACATGGCACCTCGTGCTAAATAAACAAGTTGTACTTTTTGTGCAGTTCCACCAAAATCAACCAAATTCGCGCGTAGCTTGTATGATTTCGCCCTTATATGTTGCAACGCCTTGAACTTATCGGCACCTCCTTTCTTGTGGTGGAAATGAATGATTTGATGTATTCATGAACATTTTGTGCAGTTCCCATTGAAATCAAGCTGAGCACCCCTGTTTGCACAAATACAAAAAAGTGATTAGTATAGAGCAAACTGTACTATGAATTGACAGTTTCAACAAGCATATACATGGTCCATGTAGAGAACACTTTTAGAAAAATGGAACTCACCAGAAAGAATCCTAGAACAACATTGTACTCGTGCATCACAGCAAAAAAATGGAGATTTTGTCAGTCCTTCTGAGCTGAAGTTAGTTTGGTCTTGTGGGGAGTAATGTAACCATCCTTCAACTGCTCCTTCTGATGATAAGATAGACAAGGC
Organism: Triticum monococcum; assembly: GCA_034509565.1. Taxonomy (NCBI): domain Eukaryota; kingdom Viridiplantae; phylum Streptophyta; class Magnoliopsida; order Poales; family Poaceae; genus Triticum; species Triticum monococcum. The sequence goes on along the minus strand of CM067845.1, from coordinate 352,691,569 downwards.
TTCTTCATCCTGGCATAATCAGAACTAGTCACTTCACGTACTCCATATTCTTCTTCAGAGGAAGATGATCTTGTTGTGCAAAGACAAGAGGACTACTAAATGCTAGCATCACTGTTTGCTCGAAAAAAGGAAAGGAAATATTTAAAACAACACAGATGAAGCACTTCTCAAGGACAATACCACTTTTTCATGACAGTGTCTAAACAGTAGCACAACACCAATAGAGATGACAAAGCTCAATCATATGGATGAAATCAGTGGGCGAGTACCAACCTTTGTCAGGAGGCTTATTGTGTAGAGCATACAGATGAAGCAATTCTCTGGAACCATCAATTGCTATCTACGATGGTGGCCATCCTTACTATATACTCCTCGATTAGTTTAATGGTTCCAACATCTTCTTGTGCAGTTCCACTAAAATATATGGTATCTTCAAAGAAGATCCCTGTTTGCACTTGTAGAGATAATTACATATTACATTAAGAGTGGCATCAAATCAGTGGCAAAACAATTGCTCGTTCCAGCCATACCAATAAATTAAGATGCAAAACTGTATCATTACTTGTGTCATCATAGTTCCAGTGCTTCATTACAGCACCGGGAGTTGATTTTTGTTTTTCTTCCCCCTGTTCTTCCCCTTCATCACTTGGTTCAATAACAAACAAGCATCGCCTTCAATGTAAGATTTGGCATGTCAATTAGGGAGCACAAGTATAGTACTAAACTTAATTTCCCGATGAAAGTGGCAAAATACAGGCCAGTAGTTGTGAAATATCCTTATCTTACCTCAATGGGATATTACGGTGCACACACAGATTGGAAGTCTTGTCTCCATTTGTGCAGTTCACTAAAATCAAACAACATTATCGTACCAGTAGCACAATATATGAATGGACACTGCAGAATCATGTGAAAGAAGGCTAGTACTCACCTCTCATGATGCGGAATTCAAACAACTCACAAGAAGAAGATCTGAACCAAATTCGCCTTAAAGGATAGGAAGTAAGATCTCCTCTTGTGCAGTTCCACTAAGATCAAGCAATCAAGCAACATTATCGATGTGACATTTTGGCTCAAGTGCACAAAACACTCTTAAAACAAAAGTGTTTTGTGCAGTGCAACAAAAGATCACAATGGCAACGAGGTGAAGCAGATAACCCTGGTTACACACAGGTGCAAAGGAAACAATTAGTGGTCAATAACGGTGGATGACACAGAAGCCAACAAAAAGAAGTATCTACCTTATCTAAATGGGAAAGAAAGCAAGACAGTAGCATTTCTCAAATGGTGGCATTGATTAATATTAACATAGATATTATATTAACAATAAAATTCATTAAACATGTAGTTTGCTTTTAACTGTGGCATTGCATCAATTTTCGAGCGGCATTATTAGAGGGTGTTTGTTTACAGGGACATTTTGGTGTAGGGACTAAAAAAACTCCGTGTCAGTCCCATCTAAACCAAAGAGGAGGGACTTTTAGGGACTAAAAGTGGGCATTTGGGACTAAAGAAAGAAGACCCCGAGGGAGTCTTTTTGGGACTTTTTCCAATAGTTGCCCCTGCCACGCATTGCACCTTGTCTCTATTAGTTCATTACTAGGGGTAACATGGTATTTTAGCATGTCATTCAATAACCTCTAGTCCATGTTTAGTCCCTGGAACCCAGCAGGTAGGGACTAGGGAGTTTTTAACCAAACAGGGCCTTATATTAACAACAGCTAATGAGTTGCACGGACAGTGGACGCACCAGCACCATGTGCATCTACCGATGTACTGTGGTCATGCATAGTTTGTTGCAACAAAGAACAAACAACCAAGGAGCATATTTGTGTTGGTCCCAGTTTTGTTAACTTTGGACGCCTTTCCCTATGTGAGCGCAGCAAATCTAGTCCTGCTCAAACTCTACAGCCTTGTCCCTTCCTTTCCTTTTTGAACTAGTACATTCGCCCCTTCCTTTCCTCTTTGAACCACGTCCTAAATTTATGCGATACAACTTTCCCCACTACTTTCCCACATTCCTTTCCTCTTTGAACCACGTCCTAGATTAATGCTATACAACTTTCCCCCTTCATTTCCTCTTTGAACCACATCCTAGATTCATGCTATATACAACTTTTCCCACTACTTTCCCCCCACTCCTTTCCCCTTTGAACCACGTCCTAGATTCATGGTATACATGCAGCTAGAGTAATGCATGTGGAGTAAGTAAATTATACCTTAAGGTTCTTGGGGTGTGGTTCGGTGGGCAACGGGACGGCGGCGAAGAAGAAGGGGTCTGTCGGATTTCAGGTTCCGGCAGACCCTTGGGGTTCGAACACTGGGGTGCGCGCGGAGATTTCGCCTCCAACCTACCTGCACCCCTCCGCCTCGCTAAGATCTAAGCTATGGAAAGAACAACACGAGAGACACAGGGTTTATACTGGTTCGGGCCACCGTTGTGGTGTAATACGCTACTCCAGTGTGTGGTGTGGTGGATTGCCTCTTGGGCTGATGATGATGAACAATGCAAGGAAGAACTGCCTCACGAGGGTCTGTTCATGGCTGGGGGGATGAACTGCTGGGAAGAGTTTAGTCACCCTTCTCTCTCTCTCTCTCTCTCTCTCTCTCTCTCTCTCTGGCTGCTTCTCCCAAAAACCCCTCTCCCTTCTTCGGTGGGTGGCTGGTCCTATTTATAGAGGCCCTGGTCCTCTTCCCAAATATCGAGCAGGAAGGGAGCCAACAATGGCGGGTTAATTTGAAAGGGGACAGCCGGTACCAGCTATCCTGACAAAAGTAGTCTTCGCCTGCACAAAGCTCTAGCGGTGACGCCGTCTTGGGCTCCATGGTGACCTCCGTCTTGCAGTCCTCCTGGTCTTGGTCTTGTTGCACCGAAATGGCAACCTTTGCCTGATGCCTCGGTACTCTGCGGCTACGCTTGCCCCCTTTGCACCAAAGAGGAAAGGAGGACGCTGCGCGGGCTGGCACCCGCCTGGCGCCCTGAGTCGTCATGGCTTGCGTCATTGGCACCTCGTGAAGTACCCCGCCTTGATCTCTCCGCCTCCTCACGAGCCAGCCTGATGAGGCCGTGCCTGAGGAAGCTCCGCGTCGTCCGCCCCGCGAGGCTTGACCCCTTGTGAGGGTCTTGGGTCTGTGTTGGTGAAGATGGGCCGTGCTAGGCCCCCCTTTGAGACACGCCGCAGGCCGTAGGCAGGCAAGTCTGGGGACCCCCATTCCCAAAACGCCGACAGTAGCCCCCGGGCCCAAGGCGCGCCCGGACTTGGCCGTGCAGGAAGGCGGAAGGGCAAGAGCGAAGCGCCGCGGGCCCTAATAGCCTGCGGCCTTGGGCGCCGCGTGGCGGTTGACTGGACGTGGGCGCCTTAGCAACCGCGCGAGTTGATAAAGGAGTGGCATCCGCCTAGGCCTTGCTTCTTGCTTTCCCCGGTTGCTGCTCAGATCCCCTTTCTTGCGCCTCTCCTTCCTTCCTCCGAAATTTCCAGATCTGCTCCGACCGCGCGACCTAGGAAGCCATGGCGCCTTGTCAGCCCCCGGCCGTAGCTTGGTACTCGTCTGCCCTGGACTCGCCGAACGTGTCAGAGGCGAGCCTTGCCCAGTTGCGCCGGATGGCGACGGCGCGGGGCATCGACGGGGCGAAGGTGTTCAAGGCCGGCTCCGCCACCCCCGAGGGTCAGGGGAGCACCTTCTATCCGTTCTTCGTAAGTGCCATTGCCGCTGGCCTGGTGCCTCCCTTCTCCGAGTTCTTCTTCTCTGTCCTCCGCCATTACAAGCTACAAGCTCTGCATATCCATCCCAACTCCATCCTTCTCCTGGCAATCTTTTCTTATTATTGCGAGGCCCACGTTGGGGTGCAGCCCTCAGTGGCCTTGCTGCGCCACTACTTCTACCTCCGGACCTCTCGCGGTCCTGCTTCGGCGTGCGTGAGCTTCATCGCATATGGTGGCGCCATTGCCATCTCGAACCCTCGGAAAAGGATTGAGGGCTTCAGGAGCAAGTGGATCTTGGTGGATGCTGGGCGCATCCACCCTCGGCTGATCTTGCCCACGGAGCAGCCCACGAGCTCCAGCGATTGGGGTCGAGCGGAGCTCGCGGATCCCCGCGTGAGGATGGTGTTGGAGAAGATGGACGCGGATCTGAGGCCGGCCAACATGGCGGCAGCGAAGCTGACCGGTGCGTCGCTGCTGAGAGAATTCCTGGAGCACCAGCTGGCTCCGCTTCGGCAGTACTCACTCCCGATGTGGATGCCCCGCCCGAGCCCCGCGGCCTTGGCCGACGGAGATCTGGCTGCGGTCCTCCAATATCTGGTCGGGGGCCATGGGGCAAGGTTGGAGGGCGCTCCTACGCCCTTGTTCCTCCATGACGACTGGGAGCGGGTAGTGAAGTCAATGCCCGTCTTCAACGGGGATGGGCCCGTGCCCCTGGAAGCTCCTGAGGAACCGGTGGACATGCCCTCCGACGACTCTAGTGAAGAGGAGGAAGGAGGGGAGAGGGAAAAAGGGCCTGACTCTGAGGCGACTGACAGGGAGTCGAGGGCTCCCGTCCCCCGGCACAGGTCGCACGTTCTCCGCCTTTCTCCGAGCGATGACGACGAGTAAGACGGCGGGAGCTTGCCCTGATCCCAAAGAGGGACAGGACCGGGCTGATCTCCCGCGGGTCTGCCCCGGCCCCGAGGCGGACCGAAGACGCACCTTCCGCTTCCAAGATTCCCGAGGTTAACCCTTCCAGCCGGCTTTCAGGCTTCAAATTTGGCCGGAGGCTGCTTGAGCTCGCTGGCAATGACTCATATGCATTTGGTCCTTGTCTTTATTTCTCACTCTGCTTCTGAGGCTTGACGTCCGCATCTCTTGGATAGGCTGGCGCCCGTAGCAAAGAAGTCAAAGGGGGCTCCTGAGGTTCCATCCGTGGCGGCGCCTCTGCCCGCGAAGGAGGGTGACCGCGACGCACAGGCTTCTCCTGCCCGGTCGTCCTCGTGAGGCCTAGCCGAGCCGGCTGGGGCGAGCTCAGCCCCCACGGCCCAAGCGGCTCCCGAGGTGTCCTTGCCTGCCGCCGCCACCATAGCCGTTGAGGCCCGGCAGACTCCGCCTCAGGATGCTGCGGCCGCGCTGCCGCCTTCTCCTCCTACTCCACCAACTGCTGTCTCTCCGACTCCTTCTGCCGTTCTGCATCGTGCTATTGCTGAGCTGGACCGACTGCGGCAGGATCTTCTTGGCGCCAACCCTCGCTTGGTGGCCGGGCGCTTGGAGCTGGCTTCTGGATGGGTTCGCTCGGACGCTTCAATTCGGGCGGCGCTGGTCCAGGCCTCGACGTCTTGCGATGAGGAAAAGCAGGCCGTCCTTGAGGCGAAGGCTGCTCGTGATGCAGCCCTGGGGGAGGTGGTCGACGTTCGTGGTCGCTGCAAGGCGCTGGAGGACGAGCTGCAAGGCCTGTGGGACCAGCTCGCGAAAGAGGTCCGCCTTCACCAAGAGCAGGAAGAAGGCGTGAAGGCTCGCGAGGCGGCCGTCGAGGGCCGGGAGGCCAAGCTCAGGAAGCGCCGCGACCACCTAGGCGCGCTGGAGCATGAGTTGGGGGCGAGGAAGGCCGAGCTGGACGACAAGGCCCTGGTTCTTGCCGAGGACCGCGTGGCCTTCATGGAGTTGGAGGCGAAGGCTCGCTCCTTGCTGAGGACGCTTTACGACAGCGGCCTAGAGAGCCCGCTGGCTGGCGCCGAGGACGGCCCCGCCAAACTGCTTCCCTTCCTGGTTCGTGCTCTTGAAGATGTCGCCCTTGGCCTTGGCCCCAAGGCCGAGGCCAAGGTGCATGTCCTGTCTTCTGCAGCACTGACGCGGGTCCTCACCCACATCTACCTTCGTAATCAAAACAACAAGTGGATGTCCTCGAATGAGTAAAATATGCAACCAACATGCTCACACAATAAAATGGCAATTGAAATATGTGACAAAGCATGCACAACCAATTCTAGCATCTATCAAGCAATTGGCGATGACTAGGTCATCTATATATGAGTATATTGACTTAGGAGCCAAGTGAGAACAATTGATCATAGGTCATACTCATCGTTTAAGCTCAAGTGGGGTTACCACTTTTACATAAAGCATTGTTGTGTTCACATCTTCAGAGTTGCTTTAGCTCAAGTCTTAGAGTAAAGCTCCCCCTAGATGTGATATCCCCCCTAAGAGGGATGAACTAACCTTGGGTTTTGTCGATGATGACTTCATGTAGATGTTGAAGATGTGGATGCTCAATGTTGATGTAGATCACTTGGAGCTATCCATTTGAGTGAATTGCACTTTCAATACCTACATGGGTTAGTCCCACAAGGAACAAACAAGGATATCCATAGACATAGAGTGATGCACACACAAGATAATGTCCATGAAAACTTTTAAGTTACCTTGTCCCTTGTCTTACCAACAAGAGGGTTTGTGACTCCTTGAACTAATGCAAGATGTGGAAGTTGATTGCACTTGTTCTTGCCAAAATGATAAGAGTGAAGTATGTTGGCGGAGTCACCCTCAAGAACTCTCTAGTTCTTCTTCTTGTGGATCCACACCATCTTGATGGGAATCCTTGGAATTGTAGTCGTACTTGATGACGTGGAACTTGGAGTGGTCTTGGTAATCCACTTGACTAAGGTCTTAGGAGCTTCTTCAAATGCATCAATTTCCTCTTGAAGCTTGTCCTTGCCTTTTTGCTTGTAGTCTTGTGGTGGAAGATCATCTTGAGCTTGTGTCCCCTTGAAGGAAGTATCATACTTCTCTTGTTGAGGAACAAACTCTGTCTTGGGGTATTGATCTTCTTCCCACTCAACTCCATTGGCATTGAACTTTCGTTCAAAACCAACACCTTGATTCTTCCGGTGCATTCCTTGCTTGCGTACAATTTCCTCGAATTGCTTACTCCCGGCAAGGCTTTTGTACACTCCTTTCTCTATAATTCCCTTCAATAAGCTATTTTCTTGCTCAAGTGTAACTTGTCTAAGAGAATCATTAGTGGAATCAAGAGAACTACTAGAAGTAACAATATTGGATTTATCATGATCATTGTTACTACTAGAGGAAGAATCTTTCTTGTTGTTGTTACTAGACTTGACTTGAGGCATGTAACTGGATAAGAGTAAACGCTTGGCAATGTAAGAAGAACTTTTCTTGCGGAGATCATCATTGATTGCCTTTAAAAACTCATGCTCTTGCTCAAGATTGAGCTTTTCAAAGCGTAACTTCTCATGAGCTCTTAAAAGTTTTTGATGATCTTTGAAGATAGTTTCATGAGCTAACTTAAGAGTGTTTAGTTCTTTAGTTAGAGCCTCAATCTTATCCTTATCATTGGCATTCGTTTTATATTGATTAGCATGATTAATTGATGTTTCATCATAATATTCATCACTAGAGTTGTCAACAAGTAAATCATCATCACCTAACAAGTCATCTTCATCACTATTAAAATCAACATACTCGGGGTGTGTTACCTTAGGACCTTTGGTCATGAAGCATCTTCCAATTCCTTCATTTGGTGAGTCAAATATATCATAGGAGTTGGTTGTCACAAGTGCTAGAACGGCAACACCTTCATCTTGAGTATATTCGGAGTCGGAGTGATAACTTCTCTCAGAGTGGTCGTCGGAGTCGGAGCCAGATACCCATTCACCAACATGAGCTTGATGTCTTCGTTTTATGTAGCTCCTTGATGATTTTTCCTTCCTTTCCGAATCCTTGCTTCTCCATTAGTATCTTCGTTCATAACGATCATCTCTACTCCTTCTCTCTCTTGGTGGTGATTCTTCTCTTTTGCTTCTTCTTTTTGGAGAGTCTTCTCTTCTCTTGTAGGGAGCCGTACACTCATTGGAATAGTGTCCGGGTCTTCCACAATTGTAGCCGTTTTTCTCTCGACTAGAAGATCTTTTGTCAGTGTAGGACCTTGACATGGAGCTTCTATCTTTGCTTCTACTCTTGTAGAACTTGTTGAAGTTCTTCACCATTAAGCTCAATTCTTCATTGAAGTTTTGTTTCTCACTTGATGATGTACGGGCTTCACATGAGGCGTTGTAGGCACCACTTGATTTGTTGTGAAGTTCCTCTTTATCCTTAAGTGACATCTCATGAGCAACAATTCTTCCAATTACCTCCGTTGGCTTGAGATCTTTGTAATTGGGCATCATTTGGATCAATGTGCACACGTATCATATTTTCCATCCAAGGCTCTTAGAATCTTCTTGATGATGAATCTATCGGTCATCTCTTCACTCCCTAAGCCGGCAATCTCATTTGTGATGAGAGCAAGTCTAGAGTACATTTCAGCGACACCTTCACCAACCTTCATTTTGAACTTGTCAAGTTGACTTTGAAGCACATCCAATTTGGATTCCTTGACGGAGTCAGTACCTTCGTGCATATCAATCAAAGTGTCCCAAATTCCTTTGCATTCTCAAGACGACTGATTTTGTTAAATTCTTCGGGGCACAATCCGTTGAAGAGAATATCACAAGCTTGAGCATTGTATTGCAACATCTTCAGCTCATCCGCGGTAGCTTCACGGTTTGGTTCTCTCCCATCAAAGAAGTCACCTTGCAAACCAACACACACAATAGCCCAAACGGCGGGGTTATGTCCAAGAATATGCATTTTCATTTTATGCTTCCAACTAGCAACATTAGTACCATCAAAGTAAGGACCTCTACGGTGATAATTTCCCTCGCTAGACGCCATACTCTCCTAGGTTGTGAAACCAAGGCTATGACCGCCAAAAGCTATGGAAATCAAAGCAAATGGAGACCAAAGCTCTGATACCACTTGTAGGATCGAAAGTATGTATAGAGGGGGGTGATTAGACTACTTGACCAAATAAAAACTTAACCTTTTCCCAATTTTAGTTCTTGGCAGATTTTAGCTACTTTAGGACAAGTCAAGCAATCATCACACAATTCAAGCAAGCATGCAAAGAGTATATTGGCAGCGGAAAGTAAAGCATGCAACTTGCAAGAATGTAAAGGGAAGGGTTTGGAGAATTCAAACGCAATTGGAGACACAGATGTTTTCCCGTGGTTCGGATAGGTGGTGCTATCCTACATCCACGTTGATGGAGACTTCAACCCACGAAGGGTAATGGTTGCGCGAGTCCACGGAGGGCTCTACCCACAAAGGGTCCACGAAGAAGCAACCTTGTCTATCCCACCATGGCCATCGCCCAGGAAGGACTTGCCTCACTAGCGGTAGATCTTCACGAAGTAGGCGATCTCCTTGCCCTTACAAACTCCTTGGTTCAACTCCACAATATTGTCGGAGGCTCCCAAGTGACACCTAGCCAATCTAGGAGACACCACTCTCCAAGAAGTAACAAATGGTGTGTTGATGATGAACTCCTTGCTCTTGTGCTTCAAATGATAGTCTCCCCAACACTCAACTCTCTCTCACAGGATTTGGATTTGGTGGAAAGAAGATTTGAGTGGAAAGCAACTTGGGGAAGGCTAGAGATCAAGATTCATATGGTACGAATGGAATATCTTGGTCTCAACACATGAGTAGGTGGTTCTCTCTCAGAACATATGGGTTGGAAGTGTAGATGTGTTCTGATGGCTCTCTCCACGAGTGAAGAGGAGGTGGAGGGGTATGTATAGCCTCCACACAAAATCTAACCATTACACACAATTTACCAATCTCGGTGGGACCGAATCGACAAACTCGGTCAGACCAAAATAGTAAACCTAGTGACCGTTAGAGATTTTTGGTGGGACTGACATGCAACTCGGTAGGACCGATATGGTTAGGGTTAGGGCATAACATAATCTCGGTGAGACCGATTACACAAACTCGGCGAGACCAATTTTGGTAATTAGCTAACCAGAGAGTTGGTCAGGCAAACTCGGTGGGACCGATTTGCTCTTTCGGTGAGACCGAAAAGTTACAAAAAGGAAACAAAGAGTTTACATTGCAATCTCGGTGGGACCGATCCTCTCTTTTGGTGAGACCGAAAAGTTACAAAAGGGAAACAGAGAGTTTGCAATCCCATCTCGGTGAGACCGAGATCCCTATCGGTAGAGCCGATTTGCTAGAGTTTGGCAATGGCTATGACAAGTGAAACTCGGTGGCGCCGGGTTGAAAGAATCGGTAGGACCGAGTTTGGCTTTGGGTTTAGGTCAAATGTGGATATGGAAAAGTAGTTGAGGGTTTTGGAGCATATCACTAAGCACATGAAGCAAGAGGCTCATTAAGCAACACCTCATCCCTCCTTGATAGTATTGGCTTTTCCTAAAGACTCAATGTGATCTTGGATCACTAAAATATAAAATGAAGAGTCTTGAGCTTTTGAGCTTGAGCCAATCCTTTGTCCTTAGGATTTAGAGGGATCCACTTTCAACATCCATGCCATGCCAATCATTGAGCTTTCCTGAAATAATCATCTTGGAATAGCATTAGCTCAATGAGCTACATGTTGTTATGAATTACCAAAACCATCTAGGGATAGTTGCACTTTCAATCTCCCCCTTTTTGGTAATTGATGACAACATATAGATCAATGCTTCGACAAATAATAATAAGAATGGAATATATCGTCACTTTGAGAAGTGTGTGATAAGTAAGAGCTCCCCCTAAATTTGTGCATATTTAGAGTTTGCTTTGGACTGCAAATGCACAAAGAGTTAGAGTCATGGGTTACTCTTCCATGTCACATACATCTTGGTGGAGCGCTTAAAATGATAAGAATGAAATACATGCACTCATCACCAAGAAAAGTGAATGATCACATAAGATAGATAGGATAATATCAAGCATGCATAAGTGTAGCTTATGATCAAACACATGATCATCAATGTCTCACAGGCATATCAAAGTATCTCAACCAAAAGCAAACAAAGTTCGAAAAACCACCAAATAAAGCAAGAGAGAATAAAAGCAACACTCTCTCTCTCTCGAAGCCTACGATCTATACATTTTTCTCCCCCTTTGGCAACAAGTTACCAAAAAGTTCCTAGAAAATGCATAGTGCTAGATCGACTCTTAGGCTTGATCTTCTGGTGGTGGTGGAGTCCGGAGCACTCCAAGGACGAAGCCTTCTGTAGACGTGGTTGGAGTTGAAGCTGAAGTAGATGCTGGAGCTGGTTGGGCTGGTGCTGTAGCTGGAGCTGAGGTGGTGGCTCTAGTGTCAGGAACTGGCACTGCAATCGACCTCTGAGCTCGTGGCACTCTGGCAAATGCATCAGTTGTAGTCTTGCCCTTCCTCTCCTGCATATCATCCTGAAGTTGCTCCACTGCAGACTGAATTTCTGTCACCTTCACATCTAGGTCATAGAACTTCTGTTCCATGATTCTTTCTAAGCTCTGCTGATTCTGAGTGAGGGTGGCCAGTCCTTGCTCAATCCTCAGTGTGGATGCAATCAAGTAACCAAGCTGCTCTTGTTTGGTCCTCAAGAAATACTCAGATGCCTCCGCTTGAGTTGGCATCTTGGCAGTTTTCTCCTTCCTTGCCTTCTCCTTCTTTGCTTGTGCTTGTGCAGATGATGGTTCATTCTCATTCATGACAACTTGATTGTCCTCAAAGTCTGGATGGATGGGCAGGTGTTCCTTGTCCAATAAGTATATGCCTGTGCCCATCTTTGAGTTGATCAACTCCTGAATCTGAGGGGCATAACCACAACTCCTCTTCTGATCTGCTGCAGTCCTCTTGATAGTCTCTACTATGAGGCTCATGACCTTGAACTTCTATGGCACATCAAATACATGAAGCAAATTGATTGCATGGCCTCTGATCATCTTGTGATCACCTGACTTGGGCAAGAGAGTGTGCCTCAAAATCCAATTAATAGTTGGCAGCCCTGATAGAAGATAATGCACTGAGCCAAATTTGAAAGTTTTAAGAGCTTCATTTGGAATTTCCTTGTACATATTGGACATAGAGTTGTGGTCCATCTTCTTCTTGGCATAGATATCCAAGTCATCCTCATGCTCCTCTGGGCATTGATGAGCTGTGCCCACTCAGCAACAGTAGATTGGTACCTCGTACCTTCAGACATCCATGTGATCCTTCCATCTGGGTAGTAGTGTGCTATGGAGTAGAATTGCATAATGAGTTCCTTGTTCCACTTTATGAGCTTCTGCCCAACAAAGTCTGCAACTCCACAAGCACCAAAACTATCAATCACACCAGGATAGTGTTCCTCATTGTCCTTGATGTACTCCCAATCAACCCATCTCATGTCACAAACTATGGGCTTCTTATCAAGCAGCACTGTCTCATAGAAATCTTGCTATTCCTTGGTGTGAAACCTGTAATCAACATCAGTTCTTCTCCTTGAAGCATACGGGTTTGCTTCTCTCCACTTCCTCAGCCCTGAGTCTCTTCTAGCTTCATGTCCTCAGCCACAGGATGAGCATCATTGTGGTCTGGGATCTTGGGCTTGAGCTTTCTCAGAACATGCTCTTCATCATCTTCTTTAGCAGCTTCAGGCACTGGGGCCTTGTTCTTTTCAGTTGCAGGTATGCTCCTTGTATTCCTCTTGGGTGCTGACTTGGGCTTGGAGGCAGCTTTGGGTGCTTCTTTGGGCTTTGATGCAGCAACCCCTGTCCTGATAGCATCACCCATAAGCTTAGGTGCCTTAGGTGCTGGTGCAGAAACCTCTTCTTCTTCCACTTCTTCCATGATGGAAGCCTTTCCAAGCACTCTGGCTACGGTCTTCTTGACCCTTTCCTTCCTTTTCTTTCCTTCAGCAGCAACTGGCTCTATGGGTGCAGGCTTTTCAGGAATCTGAGTTGAAGCTCTGGCCTTTGGCATAGGCTGCCTACCTGCTGGCCTTTTGATTTTCAATCCTAGCTTTGTGCCTTGAGCTGAGCCATACTCCTTCTTGAGCACTACTTTCTTGGAAGTAGCTTCCTCTTCTGCCACGTAGTCCTCATCCTCTGAGTCTGAGGTTCTCTTCTTCCTTTGTCTGGTGGCAGCTTTTGGCAGATTGCTAGGGGTCCTCCTGCTGCCTTCATCAGAAGAACTGGAGGGACTAGTGCCCTCACTCATGTGCACTTGCTGTTCTGACACATTCTGGTTGTCACTCTGATCTGACATGATGAACAAGCTGTCTGCTGACCCTGTGAATAGTTTATAGATGAGGTAGAATAGATGAGCATCACAAAATGCAGAGATTTTTGCAAAAGAATGACTCAAAATCTTAGTTTTAGTTTCCCACAGAAATCATCTCGGATCTACCGATTTTTTAAACTCGATGATACCGAAGCAGTTTTGGAACCTAAACTAGTGAACTCGATCAGACCGAGTCACAGTTCGGTGGCACCGAGACTGCTAGGGTTTCACAAAGTTCCAAAATCGGTCACACCGATTAGTAATTCTCGGTCAGACCGAGTCTTACTTGTGCAATGGCATGAGCCAAATCGGTGGGACCAAGTTTTTCAACTCGGCGGGTCCGAGATGGTTTCGGCGGAAACCTAACCCTAAAATTTTCGAATCAAACCTATTCTACGAACGCATTGACTGGATAGGAGTGTTTCAAACGTGGCTAGAATCAATATGATCACAATGTGCTAGGAATCAGATTGGGGATAGCACAAAGATCGAGTCCATACCCTAGTTCGGCGGAGACTCGCTACGGCGGCAACGGCGGGGTAGAATTCCGTTGACGGCGATGGAGACCAGCGACTGGAGGCGGCTGGCGGTGAGGAGACGATCCGGAGACCACGTTGGCAGAGCGAGCTATCGCGTGGGCGAAGGGGTTCGGAGAAATTTCCAAATTTTTGCCCATGACTATATATAGCCCGACCCTGTCGGTGTGACCGAGTGGAACAACTCGGTGGCACCGAGATGCAAAACTGTATACAGTTATTGCAACTCGGTGTGACCGAATGGTTCAAATCGGTTGCACCGAGATCAAAAATTCAGATCAACTTAATGATCTCGGTAGGACCGAAAGTAGGATATCAGTCAGACCGAGAATCATAAAGAGGTTTTGGAAGTTTAAGTCTATAACAAATCGGGGACTCCGAGTGCTCCTCACACAGAGTGGTTCGAATCTGACTTGATCAAATTTTGTGATGTAGCATGAATAGAGTTTGAGACAAGAAAAGCATAGATAGCTAGAGGAGGTTCTTAGGCATTCTTGTCCATCCACTTGGCAAAAGGAAATAAAACCAAACAATCAAAACAACAAGTGGATGTCCTCGAATGAGTAAAATATGCAACCAACATGCTCACACAATAAAATGGCAATTGAAATATGTGACAAAGCATGCACAACCAATTCTAGCATCTATCAAGCAATTGGCGATGAATAGGTCATCTATATATGAGTATATTGACTTAGGAGCCAAGTGAGAACACTTGATCATAGGTCATACTCATCGTTTAAGCTCAAGTGGGGTTACCACTTTTACATAAAGCATTGTTGTGTTCACATCTTCAGAGTTGCTTTAGCTCAAGTCTTAGAGTAAAGCTCCCCCTAGATGTGATATCCCCCCTAAGAGGGATGAACTAACCTTGGGTTTTGTCGATGATGACTTCATGTAGATGTTGAAGATGTGGATGCTCAATGTTGATGTAGATCACTTGGAGCTATCCATTTGAGTGAATTGCACTTTCAATACCTACATGGGTTAGTCCCACAAGGAACAAACAAGGATATCCATAGACATAGAGTGATGCACACACAAGATAATGTCCATGAAAACTTTTAGGTTACCTTGTCCCTTGTCTTACCAACAAGAGGGCTTGTGACTCCTTGAACTAGTGCAAGATGTGGAAGTTGATTGCACTTGTTCTTGCCAAAATGATAAGAGTAAAGTATGTTGGCGGAGTCACCCTCAAGAACTCTCTAGTTATTCTTCTTTTGGATCCACACCATCTTGATGGGAATCCTTCGAGTTGTAGTCATACTTGATGAAGTGGAACTTGGAGTGGTCTTGGGAATCCACTTGACTAAGGTCTTAGGAGCTTCTTCAAATGCATCAATTTCCTCTTGAAGCTTGTCCTTGCCTTTTTGCTTGTAGTCTTGTGGTGGAAGATCATCTTGAGCTTGTGTCCCCTTGAAGGAAGTATCATACTTCTCTTGTTGAGGAACAAACTTTGTCTTGGGGTATTGATCTTCTTCCCACTCAACTCCATTGGGATTGAACTTTCGTTCAAAACCAACACCTTGATTCTTTCGGTGCATTCCTTGCTTGCGTACAATTTCCTCGAAGTGCTTACTCCCGGCAAGGCTTTTGTACACTCCTTTCTCTATAATTCCCTTCAATGAGCTATTTTCTTGCTCAAGTGTAACTTGGCTAAGAGAATCATTAGTGGAATCAAGAGAACTACTAGAAGCAACAATATTGGATTTATCATGATCATTGTTACTACTAGAGGAAGAATCTTTCTTGTTCTTGTTACTAGACTTGATTTGAGGCATGTAAGTGGATAAGAGTAAATGCTTGGCAATGTAAGAAGAACTTTTCTTGCGGAGATCATCATTGATTGACTTTAAAAACTCATGCTCTTGCTCAAGATTGAGCTTTTCAAAGCGTAACTTCTCATGAGCTCTTAAAAGTTTTCGATGATCTTCGAGGATAGTTTCATGAGCTAACTTAAGAGTGTCTAGTTCTTTAGTTAGAGCCTCAATCTTCTCCTTATCATTGTTATTCGTTTTATCTTGATTAGCATGATTAATTGATGTTTCATCATAGTATTCATCACTAGAGTTGTCAACAAGTAAATCATCATCACCTAACAAGTCATCTTCATCACTATTAAAATCAACATACTCGGGGTGTGTTACCTTAGGACCTTTGGTCATGAAGCATCTTCCAATTCCTTCATTTGGTGAGTCAAATATATCGTAGGAGTTGGTTATCACAAGTGCTAGACCGGCAACACCTTCATCTTGAGTATATTCGGAGTCGGAGTGATAACTTCTCTCGGAGTGGTCGTCGGAGTCGGAGCCGGATACCCATTCACCAACATGAGCTTGATGTCTTTGTTTTATGTAGCTCCTTGATGATTTTTCCTTCCTTTCCGAATCCTTGCTTCTCCATGAGTATCTTCGTTCATAACGATCATCTCTACTCCTTCTCTCTCTTGGTGGCGATTCTTCTCTTTTGCTTCTTCTTTTTGGAGAGTCTTCTCTTCTCTTGTAGGGAGCCATACACTCATTGGACCTGAGCGGCTTGGGGATGATGCAGCCCGAGTGGCGCCCCCAACAAGGTAAGCTAACAACGCGAAATAAAAGGGATACACGCCGCAGGGACGGACCCACACGGCCTGGGAATAATGCAGCCCTGGGGGCGCTCTAGCTGGAAGTGAAACTTGAAAGATGTCACTTGATGACGTTAAGGACGAAGGGGTGTTGGTGTAGCAGACTCGGTGGGCTACGGAAGCCGATCCTCATGAGCCCCCTGGCCCAGGGGCCTCGGGAGGCTCCGGAGGTGCTGGCGGCTCCTCGCGGACCATCTCCATCTCCGCTAGGGCTGCGGAACGCCTGGCCTCTTGTGCCTTCGTGGTGCCCCTCATTAGGTGCTGGTACATGGCAGCCGCGTTCAGCAAGCCGTAAGGCATGCAAACGTAGCTGTGGGGCGGACCTCCGCAGCGCCCCACTCACGAGGGCCAGAGGCGCTCCAGGGAGGCGACTCGGTTGAGCCCTGGTATGTCGATGCAGACACGCATCCCACCATCCTCGCCTGGATGGGGAGCCTCTGCTGGTAGGCGGCGGCCGCCTTTCATGACTATTGACTCCTGTAGCTCCTGAATGGCCTTGCTGATGAACTCCTGAGGGTCTGGCTTTCCTTGCCTTGCTCCGTCTTGAGGGAAACGTGCTTCGAAACACGCCCCCATGTGGTGCCCAAGCGCCTCCCTCGTGACCCTAGCTAGGTCGGTGGCCCTCCAGGGGAGAGCCCCCGAGCCCTGCCTAAGGAGGGCGCCAGGCGCGCTTTCCTATGTGATGGAAGGAGGTTCCCCCTGGGCAGGCACGGGCCTAGAGGGGCCTGCCTCCTAAGGGGCCGGGCCGGACGATGTCTTCTTCTTCTTGGGGGCTGTCTCGGGAAGCCTCCTGCTTCCGCGATCCGGGTCTTCCAGTGATGCGGCCTGAAAGGCTCGTTCCAGGGAACACACCGCGTCCTTCTCTTCACAAGGCACCGTGATGACTCTGCCACTTCCTGGCATCTTGAGGACGTTGTAGCCGTGGTGAGTTACGGCCATGAACTTGGCCAACGCTGGGTACCCAAGGATGGCATTGTACGGCAGGCGAATGTGAGCAATGTCGAAGTCGATGAGCTCGGTGCGGTAGTTGTCGTGTGCCCCGAAGGTGACAGGGAGGCGGACCTGCCCAATCGGGACCGTGGAGCCGTCCGTGATTCCGGAGAAAGGCTTGGTTGGCTGAAGTTGGCTGTAGGGTACTTGGAGATTGTTAAATGTTTCCACAGACAGGACGTTGAGCCCTGCCCCGCCATCGATGAGGGTCTTAGTGACCACTACGTTGCTGATGATTGGGGAACAAAGCATCGGGAGGACTCCGGCTGTAGCCGCACACTTGAGTTGATCTGCTGAGCTTGAACGTGATGACGCACGCCGACCACCTGAGAGGGCGCGTGGCTTCGAGCCTGGGGAGGATTGCATTCACTTCGCGGGCGAACTGCTTGAAGATGCATTGAGAGGCTGGGGCTTGAGCCCCGCCCAGGATGCCGGCGATTGCGCGCGGCTCCCTGAAGCCCCCAGCCCCCTCGTCCTGGTGGCGGTCCTCGTTTCTCCTTGGCGGCGGTGGCAGCGGAGGGAGGCCTGCGTTGCCTTGCGGGCGATCCTCGCGAGGCTGATCCCTCCAGTCTCCCTCGCGAGGCGGGTCTTGCCAGTGATCCTCGCGAGGTTGATCGCGCCACCCCTGGCGCGGGCCACGGTCTTCCCAGCGTCCTGCGTTCCTTCCTCCTCCTCGACCGTAGCCCCGGTCACCGCGGTCGGGGCGATGGCTGATCCTTCCTTCTCGCATGGCTCGGAGTTCTTGACATTCGTTGGTGTTGTGGGTGTGGAGGTCGTGGTACACATAGTACCGGCTGCCCTTGGAAGGTTCGGGCTGATCTCTGCCCCGCTTGGTGTCTGGTTCCGCCGCGAGCACGGCAGCCCCCTTGCACTTCACATCCTTGGCCTTGGGCTTCTTCTCTTCTGGGTCTGCGGCAGGCAGCTCGAGGAGGGAGAGACGTCCTTCCTCAGCCCTGGCGCACTTGTTTGCCAAGTTGAATAGCTCTAAGGAAGTGCACAGGTCTTCATGCATCGCCAGCTCCTCCTTCATCTTGACATCATGGACGCCGTCGGAGAAGGCTGAGATGATGGCCTCCTCAGTCACCTTGGGAATCTTGAGGCCTGCATTGTTGAAGCGTTGGATGTACTTCTGCAGGGTCTCCCCGGGTTGTTGCTTGATGCGGCGCATGTCGCTCACGGCGGGTGGCCGGTCGCGAGTACCTTGGAAGTTGGCGATGAAGCGGGTGCGCATGTCGTCCCAGGAGGAGATCGTGCCTGGAGACAGGTTTAGGAGCCTGGTGCGGGCCCCGTCCTTGAGCGCCATGGGAAACCAGTTCGCCATGACCTTCTCGTCTCTGTTGGCAGCTTCGATGCCCAGCTCGTAGAGCTGGAGGAACTCCGCAGGGTCGGCCGTGCCGTCGTAGCGAGGAGGCAGGTCTGGCTTGAACTTTCTGGGCCACGCGACGCTGCGTAGCTCGGTGGTGAAGGCGCGGCATCCTGCTGTGGCCACGGGAGGCCTTGGGTGACGGAGAGATTGGCCTTGCATGTCCCCACGCGCTGCAGCTGAGAGCAGCGGGGGGTCTTGACACGCAGGAGCAGGAGGCTGGTCGCGACGCGCTGGAGCAGGGAGCACCCGGGTAGCTTCTTGCAGGCGAGGGACTTCTTGGCCGCTCTATTCTTGCCGCGCTGGCACCTGACGCAGCGGGTTCCGCCCAGGGGCCACGCGCCTAGGAGCCATGGCGCCTTCTTGAGGAGGAGGCGGTCGGGGCGCCGCCGAAGCCACATCGCCCGCGCGAGGCGGGTGCGGTACACTGGAGCGGACGGTGCAGGAGAGCCTCCTGCGGCACGGATGAGCTCGGCGACGCGGTCGAGCCATTCTTCGTAGACATCGTCGACGGGACGGTAGTGCAGGAGCTCGTTTGCCGCGATGAGCGCAACTCGAGCCTCCATGGGTGCGCGGAGCGCGCGGGACGAAGAACCAGCCGGGGTGAGCGAGGGAGTTGCGGTGCGGCCGTCTTGCCGCACGGACGAATGCTGAGACGATGCTTGCTGCTCGTCCCCCGCCGGGTCGGCGGCGGCGTTGACGGCAAGTGATGGGGAACAGCGAGGACGCCCGCCGATAGGGGCCGTCTGGGCGACGCGGGAAGTGAGGGCGGCCCGGCGCTCCGCGCGGGCCCGAAGAGCGTCAGACATGGGCGCGATGGTCGGAGGTGAACGGGGTGGTGGAAGACGAATTCGGACGCACCCCTACCTGGCGTGCCAAATGTCGGATTTCGGGTTCCGGCAGACCCTTGGGGTTCAAACACTGGGGTGCGCACGGAGATTTCGCCTCCAACCTACCTGCACCCCTCCGCCTCGCTAAGATCTATGCTATGGAAAGAACAACACGAGAGACACAGGGTTTATACTGGTTCCCCGTTGTGGTGTAATACCCTACTCCAGTGTGTGGTGTGGTGGATTGCCTCTTGGGCTGATGATGATGAACAATACAAGGAAGAACTGCCTCATGAGGGTCTGTTCTTGGCTGGGGGGATGAACTGCTGGGAAGAGTTCAGTCACCCTTCTCTCTCTCTCTCTCTCTCTCTCTCTCTCTCTGGCTGCTTCTCCCAAAAACTACTCTCCCTTCTTCGGTGGGTGGCTAGTCCTATTTATAGAGGCACTGGTCCTCTTCCCAAATATCGAGCGGGAAGGGAGCCAACAATGGCGGGTTAATTTGAAAGGGGACAGCCGGTACCAGCTATCCTGACAAAAGTAGTCTTCGCCTGCACAAAGCTCTGGCGGTGACGCCGTCTTGGGCTCCAGGGTTACCTCCGTCTTGCAGTCCTCCTGGTCTTGGTCTTGTTGCACCGAAATGGCAACCTTTGCCTGATGCCTCGGTACTCCACGGCTGCGCTTGCCCCCTTTGCACCAAAGAGGAAAGGAGGACGCTGCGCGGGCTGGCACCCGCCTGGCGCCCTGAGTCGTCATGGCTTGCGTCACGGGCACCTCGTGAGGTACCCCGCCTTGATCTCTCCGCCTCCTTGCAAGCCAGCCTGATGAGGCCGTGCCTGAGGAAGCTCCGCGTCATTCGCCCCGCGAGGCTTGGCCCCTCGCGAGGGTCTTGGGTCTATGTTGGTGAAGATGGGCCATTTTGGGCCCCCCTTTGAGCCACGCCGTAGGCCGCAGGCAGGCAAGTCTGGGGACCCCCGTTCCCAGAACACCGATAGGGTCAGAGGCCCTCCCGCACCACCGCTGGGTGGAAAGTGAACAGCTGCGCTGGTAGTCCCTCGCCGACGGCGACAACGTTAAGCCTCCTTCCGTTCCTGGCGGACGGATCTTGCCGGCTCTTTGAGCAGCAGTGAGGGGAGAGAGGCCAACGAAGTTTTGTTTAGATCTGGAGAGGGCGATAGAGTGTGAAGAGAGCAACTACAAGCGCTGAGGCTCCAGCGGGAGAGGGCGAGAGAGTGTGAAGAGAGCAACTACAAGCGCTGAGGCTCCAGCGTGTATATATATACTGTAGAGAGAGTGTGAAGCGTGCAAACCCTAGAAAACATTTTGACCAGTCAAAGAATCCTCCTGGCACAAATTATGCTCAAGTGTAGTTATCGAACCCGAGACCTCAAGTTTGATGAGCGAACAGGCTAACCAGCTACACAACCCTCCCGTTATGTTCAACGAGAGGGAAATAACCTTTTATACATTCCTGCATTCGTGTGACAAGCATGCCGTGTTTTTTTTGTGTGTGTGTGTGGGAGTCATTGGGATTTCAATCATAATCGTGTCATGTGGCTTTGGTGGTAAGACTATCCATAGTGGTGCAGAAATAATGCAGCCTTAGTCACCTTACCTCTCTCCACGTAGTACGTTGGGTCCCACCAGTCAAAGGGTGAAACAAACAAATTAATAAGAAAAATTAAAAGCGCCAGCGATGTATCTTACCTCACACATCTCGCTACTGCTCGAGAATACTGTCCAACTGATCCCTCTGTTCGCTCACGTACTATTTTAAGTGAATCCTTATTATAACATGCACACAAATTTTGGGCACTTGTATTCGACTTAGGTCAGTGTGCCACCGTATCTCGTATACTTATTACTCCCTCCGTCTAGGTGTAATAAGTCACGTTAGAAGGTGCAACTGGACCAAGGTGCGTGCGTGTGCGTGCGTGTGTGTGTGTGTGTTTAACACCATGTGTGTGTTAGAGAGAGCGACAGATCGACCTACTCCTACAGAGAGATGTTGTGTAGTGTACAATTTTAGCCGCGAGAGTCGGTGCATCCTCTCGTTTCCGGGCGTGTCCGGTAGGGACATGCGGACAGCTGCCATGCCCGCTCCTGACCATCCTGGCCCACCCAAAGCCCCTCCATCGCCGGCGCGCGCTTCCTGCCCGAAACGGTCAGCGCCGCTCCAAAGAATCGGTGCCGCATTCATGCCCGGGCAGATCGGACGTGACCTCTCACTGGCGCAAGAGTGATGGTTGCTTCGTCCATACAACTTACTACTGGGTCTATGTGATTTGTCAGCTCATTGGTCTATGCAAAGAAGTAGAGAAATATCCACAGGGAGTGATGTAGGCAGCTGGAGCAGTGGTGCAAGCCGGCTGTAAAGGGAGTTGTACCTGAGGGACGTAGCTCAACCTTGAGGAGGGCTTCGGGAGGCGGCAACTGCCCATGTCGCGGCAGTGAGCAAGGGACGAAGGCAACCTCACCGGCTTTGTGAGAGAGAACGGCAGGGACCCCTGATCGGGACGTGCCGACAGTGGGTTTTCACCGTTGGCGACGGCCGCCGCATCTACACTAAGCATCCACCCCTTCCCCAAGTGGATGTGATCCACCGGGATGTTAGAGATGTGGCCACAGTCGTTTTGTGCGAGAGAGTGTGAAGAGAGCAACCCCAGCAAGCAACTGTGTAGGCTGGCCCGTCCTGACTATGTATAGTGGAGCAGTGTCCTTTTCTCTCCATATGAACCTATCATATTGCGTACGTGCCACTAAAGAAAAAAAAATTATTTATAAATGACGCAACACCTACTACTCGTTCTCCTATAACCTTGCGCTTGGCATCTCCAAAATATTAACCTTGCGATTGGCTCTTCGCCTCTTCGGGAAGTTGAGCAATAATGGTAGTGCAGTATATATCGTTCTGGCTATATGAGACCGAATGAATTGCTGCACGTCCACCACGTGGGCGAGGGTCAAGGGGCGAGGGAGAGTGCTACATAAGGAGCAAAATGAGTGAATCTACACTCTAAAATACGTCTATATACATCAGTGTTTGGAGTATGTACTAGTAGTTCATATTGAAATCTACTAAAGGACATATATATTCCAAACAGTATGATATAATCTCTATAACCAAGGTAGTAGGGACGAGGAGTAAACGGACGGAGTAGTAAATTTTTCTCCTCGTCCTGCGAGCCACCGCGTGCATGGGCGAGGGAGCGGGCGTAAGGCGTAGTAAGCAAGCTTCACCTCATCCTGCGAGCCACCGCGCCCGTGGGCAGGGGAGACGGCGTACTAAGCAAGCTTCTCCTTGTTCTGCGAGTTGACGGGACACATCAAAAGTACTCCAGTGTATAGAGCCTTGCCTCTAAGGTAGGCCCCACATGGTTTTCCTCTTTTTTTAACATAACACGTCAAGTCGCAATTTGTTTGTTCACCCTTGGTAGACGATCCTCCCTTCACCAAGTGGACAACCAGTACACGTGCCAAATTACCACGTGGGCTGCCTTTTCCATACAGAAATGAGCTCCACCGTGTACCCGCGCGGGTGTGGTTGGGAAAGAGACGGGAGTACGTGCGCCGTGCATGCACCTCTTCTCTTCGTGCACGTCCCCCACCTACATGGGTGTGTGTGAGAGATACAAACCGCGTTCGTGAGTGTTTTTTGTTTTGGGGTGGGGTGGGGTGGGGGGTTGATTTCTTGAATTATTTGTGGGAATATGTGTCAATGACATCTCAAACAAAATTTTGCATGCAATGTGTGTGAAATGGAGGCCTATCCACATCATACATAGAGGGTCGGGCAATCCACGAGAAGAGACGGAGGGGTCATAGCTATTGATAGAGTCGAAGAGAGGATCAAGTGGGTGGGTGCGAGATCGATGAAGAGAGCCATCGAAATTGTGTGTGTACAAGTCAAAGATATAGGGCGACTGGTCTACTGGAACGTTAGAGGGCACACGTCAAGTTTGTGTGTGGCAGGGAGACATGACTAGAGCGCTCGATGTATCGGTGTGTGTGGGGGGAGGGGGTGGTGGGAGGGGTAGGCAGAGGCCTAACTATAGAGGTAGAACGACTCGTATATGTGTTGAGAAGGAGAGACCTAGCTATGTCTTGAGGGAGATCGGTCGACATCCATACATAACTGAAGGACGGGAAATATGATGGGAAAGAGAGAGAGGAGAGAGAGAGGGAGGGAGAGGGAGGGAGAGGGGTAGAGTGATGGATGGGTGATGGAGTTGCTTCTCGAAGATGGTGGGAGAGGCCTACTAGACAAACTGTGGGTGGAACTGCAATGTTATCAATAAGAGTGGGGATGTGTTTCTGTGTGTGCCTGTGCGTGATAGATCTGTCGGGACACATCCATGGATGATGAAGGGGAACCATGTGTTTGGTAAGCAAACCTAACTAGATCGGTAGATCAATTGTTGTTTGTCGGAGGAAGGGAGAGACACAACTAATGAGGTAGATCGATTGACGTGTGGGTAAAATTGAGTTAGAAGGACCTAGCTAGCTATATGTATAGCGAGAGATCGGTCAGTGTACGTCCATTTGTTAGAGGCAAATAAGGCCCAGTGAGACAGATAGACAAAGAGAATGGAGCTAGGAGGTGGTGCGAGAGGCCCAACTACTAGCTAGATAGGGGGAGGAGTGTGCGGTTGTGAGAGCGATGAAAAGAGGGGCGAGAGTTTACACGTGTGTCTGACCGTATGAGAGACACGAGGCAAGGACACATAAAGGAGGAGATTGAAGGTGTGTTTGTATGTTGTAGGCAGGCATCGCTGGAGAGGTTTATCGATCGGTGTGTGTCGGAAAGGAGTTTTGGAGACTCTGGGAGAACGACCTAAATAAAAAAATGAATGTGCTCGGTGGATAGAATGCCGAGGGAGGGGGAGGGCGAGGAGGGCGTGTGCATGCACGAGAGAAAGTTAGTGGTAGCTACAAAGGTTAGAGGATTGTGTGGGTGTAAGAGACTAACAAAGATCATAATTTGATATGAAAGCGGATCCATAAATTTGAATAGGAGATCATAGTGTTTTAAACATTGCATGCATGAATATAGAGGTGATACACGTGTTGTGCACATGTTATACCATAATGTGATAATGCATGGCATTTGCAACTCACAGCTAAATGCCGAACAATCTAAACCATACTATACATCAAACAATCTCACATTTTATTTGAATTTGTGATAATGTGTGGCGTTTGCAGCTTACAACTAAATATCGAACAATCTAAACAATACTATATATCGAACATTCTCACATTTTATTTGAATTTGTGGTAATGTGTGGTGTTTGCAACTCACATCTAAATACTTGTAGGCATAGGGGGCGGGGCACCATACATAATGTGATAAACACATTATACATATGAGACATGGTTTAGATTATGAAGATCTAGCTAGAGCTAGAAATGTAATGTGATTTGAAATCAAAATAAAGTGGATTCAAAAAATCTAGTTCAAGTTCATATAGTACACATAGTTCATATGTAACTCGAGACTAATCATGTGGTGTGCTGTGAAGATAATACACAAACGATGGTTTAACTTGACAAGAATGATGATTGTAGATCTTATTAAAACAGAGAAACGAATTCAAATGCTTTGACTTCACAACAATCATTACTCTAGATCTTATTCAAATAGAGAAACGAATTCAAATTTAGTTCATATTGAAGCGGTAGTATATATGTTTGGAATGCACTAAAACGTTCATTTGAGTAGTAGGTTGCATGCATTATACACGTAGCAAAATATTTTAATTGAACATAACATGAATTCAAAGTTTTGAATGACATTTGTAGGGCGCATTGATTTGGTACAGTACACGTTAGGCTTCTCCGGAAATTTCAACCCGCACCTTGTTAGCCTGAAATATTTAAGATATATCTTTGTCTTGTTGTGCTCCGACAACTCCCTCCATCTCAACCCGCGCCTTGCTATTCCGAAATTACAACGTGCGCGAAAACTCCCACCTCCTGTGAAATCCCGACACGTGAAATGCCCGTGGTACCCCTGAACCGAAAGAACCGTGTCAAATCGGTGGGGGTACTTCCATAACTTACCCCACATTTCGGACAAGCGCGTCTCTAAGTCATGGTTCCCCACTGCCATCCCAACCGCCCACCCATTCGTACACTAAGGCCGCGAAAACCCGCCACGAAACCCCACACCCTGCTCCGTCCGCCACCCAGCCGGAGCCTCTTCCCCGATGACGTCGTCCACAGCAACACCTCGGCGTCCCTCATCCACCGTACCAGATGAGGATCCATCATCGATCTCATCGTCCCACCGGTTCAGCCACCCCATCTTCCACCTCCAAGGAGCTGCCCCGATGTTCCCCTCGTCTTTCGCGCCACCTCCATTCCCACACCACCGTCTCCACCTGCACCACCGGAAGAGCATCATCATCACCGTTTCCTCAGATGAAGCTGCGGCCTAATCGGCGCCACCAAAGAGATTGTACACTAATCGCTGCATTTTCTTCTTGATTTGATCTCACGGTGCTGCCGGCACTCGGTCCCGAGCCGACACGGCACGGCTCCATCCACGGCGTCGTCGCCTGCCACTTCCTCTATGGTGTCGCTCCCTCGGCGGCGACAGTAGGACATGCTGCTACTTTAGCTCTCGCTCGCGCTGCTGCTCTGCTCTTGCTCTCGGTCCCCTGTCTGGTCTGGTCTTGCTATTGCTCTTGCTCGCGATGCTGCTCTCGCTCTTGCTCTTGCTTGCGATGCCGCTCCGATTTAGCTACACTTCACTCCGATGCCGCCGGGGTGAAGGAAGAACCAGCCGCAGCGGGGAGGGGGCTCGTCGGAGAGGTACCCCACTATCTATCTTAGGGTTCAGGATGGGGGCGGCGGTCACCGACGGTGGTGGGGCATTGGTGGGGCGGTCGCGTGGGGATCGCCGGAGAAAAAGCTCAGCACGGGGGGCCTAGAGGGATGGCCGGGGTGGCGGCGGACCGATGGTGGGGAGTGTTTTCGGGGTGGGCGGGGTGGTGCACCGTCGGCCGCGGGCAGCGGGGGGCTGCTGTTTGGCCGGCTCAGGGGTGGAGGTTGAAGATGAACCGCAGGCCCTTGATTTCATATCCAACGGCTGCAAAATCGACTGACCAGAGATGAAAAAGTCAGTTGACCGACATGTAGCCTCACCTTGCTAGTGCGTTCAGTTCCGACAACAAAATTTAGTTTCAACAGTTAAGTTCTGTTTTGATAGTTAAATTCAGTTTCGACAGTTAAGTTCAGAGATGAGCGACTGATGTATTTTACATCTAGCACTTTGTGTTTATGTATTTTACGTCATGTATTGGAGATGCTATTAGAATTCCACTCAGGTTAACGTTGTTCGTTGTCTTTCTTGTCCTGCTTCAGCCTCGGCGTCGTATAACTCACCGGAGCTGCTCCAACGATGAAACCCTCCATCATAGCGGATCAGTACCTCGGGCTCCATCTCCAGACGCCTAAGATCTTCTTCCCCTCCTCCAACAGCCAAGTCAGCCGGAGCATCCTCACCGGCCAACCCAATCACGCTGAGATCGACATGGCTTCGCCAAAGAGGTTGTACACTTATTGCATCTCTTTTGTACTCTACATGTTATATATATTGTCCACGGAGCACACGGATTTGTTCCTTTAGTGTCTCCTTGAAAGAAAAAATGTAGGAATTTTAATTTTCACTTGTCCTCCTTTTCAAATTCCTATTCATGAAGCACAAGACTAAGAGATAGTAGCATAATAGCATTATAACCATACATTTTCTTGTGGTTTGACTTAATCTCACCATGCTTCTTTGCATCCTGTGATCTTCCAATTGTTGTGAATCAAACACCCAGATTGGCAGAAATCCTATGTTTTTAAATTCTCTATTTTGCATGTGCATTCCTATCCTATTCCTGTCTATTTCCTATCCCTGCATTGTTGGAATCCTCCAATTCAAACGGTCCCTTACAGAATTACTTCTCTTACAGATAGTTGTCAAAGAAAACATTGCGTGGTTGTCCCGCTCCTGCTGCGCCGTCGCCCACCCCAGCTCAGCTGCTCCAATGACAGAAGGGTCCAGCACAGCAGGGATCCGGCCTCCAGACTATCTTTCGCCGCCTCAGATCTTCTTCCCCGCCGCTGGCAGCCATGAAAACTACACTATCATCATCAACCGAGCAGATGACCTCGAGGACTACACGGGTCCGCAAGAGAGGTCGCACTCTTTCGTGTCTGCTTACATTATGCATCGCTTAATATTACATGCTACTTTATCGTCCTGTTCACCGATTAGACTTTGAGTCAGCTCCAAACTAATGGTCAAACTTGAGTTTTTAAATGGTTGTGGGGTACATATCAGGGCCGCTATCAATAGTATCTATCTACTATCTGGTTAATCTCCGGTGTCTAATATGAGTTTCATGTTGGGTGGGAAACAAACAGTAAGGAAGCCATTATCTGTACTTTTTAACTGAAGCCATTATCTGCCTGCTATTATTGGTTTTGGGTCTATCCATAGGTTGCTACCATCACTCTGGATTTCTGCATGCACTCCTTACATAATCGCACTATGTTTTATTCCTATGCATGACAGTTATTGTAAACAATGGAACTGAACATGTAGAGCAAAAGAGACGAGCCTTGCGTACCAATAAAATTTCATGCAGACGTCGCTCCATGGTAGGCGCAAAGGCAGCCCCCCTCCATGCATTTCAGATTGTAATCGAGAGGAAGATATCTGTTCTGAGGGGGATTCAGAAGGAGAAGACAACTTCTATTTACCCCCTGAGGTCTTCGCTCTAACTTGGCATGCTGATGTTGGTTATATCATGCATATGGTGTCTTGCATTGCTTACTTTATACATCAAATATGTCATCTGCTTAGTTTAGACATCCTTTGTGCGAATGCCATCTGTTTAGTTTATTCATCGTTTATGTGAATTATGCAACGCCATCTTGTTTAGCCAGGCATCATATATGTGAATTTTGCAATGCCATCCTGCTTAGCCAGTCATCTTATATGTAAATTATATCAGGCCATCCTTTTTTTTCGTTACATATTACATTTGTCAACAATGTTATTACATTCAACTGCTCTTCGTGTGCATCAGCCACTTAACACGGTGATGGCAAATTCTGGAGTGAAAACAAGGTCTTCAGAGCAGACTATGCTATCAGGCAAAGCGCATATCTCGCTGGTTACGGATAGCTCCTCAAAGGCGGATTCAGAGACAGATGACCAGTCCTATTCTCCCCCCGAGGTGTATGCTCTAACTTGGCAGGGTTATGTTGCTCATATCGTGCGTATGGTGTCTTGCATTGCTATGTCATTTGATTAGTTTAGACATGCTTTGTGTGAATGCCACTTGTTCAGTGTCTAATTACCATATATGTGAATTATGCATTTCCATCTTGTTGCAAGACATTATATATGTGAATTATACAATGCTATCTTGTTGCAAAGGCATTATATATGTGAATTATGCAATGCCATGCTGTTTAGCCAATCATCATGTATGTGAATTATATCATGCTATCATTTTTTTGTATTACGTGTTCCATTTGTCCACAACGTTTGTATATTCAACTACTCTTCCTGTGCATCAGCCATTTGAAGCGGTGATGGAAGTATCTGGAGTGAAAACAAGGTATTCAGAGCAGACAATGCTACCTGTTGAAGCATACATCTTGCTGGTTACAGAGAGCTCCTCAGAGGAGGATTCAGAGACTGATGACCAGTCCTATTTTCCCCCTGAGGTCTATGCTCAAACTTGGCAGGGTTATATTACCCATGTCATGCATTGCTTAGTTTTTACATCATATATGGATTGCCATCATATATTTGAATTATATCATGCCATCATGTTTACATAGTACATACACATCATCTATCTGAATTATGGCATGGCAACCCATTTAATAAAGACATCATATAGTTATATCATCTCATCATGTTTAGTGTTTACAATCATCATATTTTGAATTATGGCATTCTATCCGTGAATGTATGTGAATTATGGCATGCCAACCTATTTAATAAACACATTATATAGTTATGTCATGTCATCCTGTTTACATATTCTCATATTTTGAACTATGTCTTTCCATCTTTTTTAGTTAGCCATCATAATGTGAAATTGTGTCATGCTATCCTGTTTAGTTAGCCATCATATATGTGAAATTGTGTCATGCTATCATGTTTGGTTAGACAACATAAATATGAATTATTCCATGCCCTCCTTTATTCCCCACTATCCATTGCATCTGTCTATCATACAATGTCTATACTTTCAATTACTTTTCTTGTTTATCTGCCATTTGAATTGGAGAGCGTGATGGCAGTATCTAAGTTAGTAACAACACGATCTTCAGAAAAGATAGTGCTACCAGTTGATGCAGATAGAACCACGGTTGTACTTTCCCAAGGACCAGATCCACCACACGAGCAGTTAGTAAGGGAAATGCAGTGCCCAAAGCACGAGGACCACCACTCTGAATCCCAACTCAACGCTTAAAGGAGAAGAAGATTTGTTCTCAGGTTAGGTTCTTAGCTATGGTTCATACTCCTTTGCTCTTGCATGACTATATTTACTTATACCAACTATTTTCAAATTTGAAGGATGGAATTGAAACTCCAATGGCGCAACAGGTATGTTTTAAACCTGTTTCTTTAACTGGTTTGCTATTGTAACCTGCTCTATGTTGATTTCAGTTTCAATTGAATAAACAGTTATGTTCTCATGTCATGCACATTACAAGTGTTGTTATTGCTCTATAGCTACCCACACTTATATTCTGTCTATTCTTCTTTGTCTTGAACAAATGTTATTTGAACTGTGTCTCTATCTTGATTTAGCAACAAAAACTAGAATGATATAGACCATAAAGTGACCATGGTACATAGATATATGTTTGTTTCATGTTGTTATCCTATCCACTTTACTACTGAACTCATTTACCAAAATGAGTTTCATATACAACATGATAAACATGTGATGTGTCTGCTTGTTTCTCTTTTAGAATGCGGACAAAATATTGGAGAACAGTACCGCATTATCCAATGGTAAAGGAAGTAATGCAGATAAGGTTCAAGATAGTGAGACATCCATGTTGGTCTCCAAGAAAGCTGATAAAAACTATCTTGACGATAGTGAGGGAACCCAAAAGTCCTGTCTTGATGTAGTGTTCGAGTTACTGGCCAGTACTGCTGGCACAAGCTCTTCGAACTCGCTGCCTGAATCAGTTCGTCTTCTTGAGTCTCAACTTCAAGTTGAAAGACATCAATTAGATGTGCTGCGACAGGAAGCCTGAAGGACTGAGAAGTCCCTGCAGAATTCAGATGCATATTTTCTGGTGCAACAGCAAGCACTGGAGGATTTAAGCGCCAAACAAGAGAAAGTTAATAAGCTTGCTAAGCATCTTGCCAGCATTATGGGTACCCAGGATATTGTTTCTTGAGATCTTCTGAAGTGGTTTCAGTTCTGGATTTGTTTTGCTGCGGGGTTTATTTGCGCTGGTCGCCAACTTTGACAACCAGTGTATATGATATGCTGCTTTGTTCCCTATATTTGCACTAGTGGTGAACTTTGATGCCCTGTGGATGTAATATGTGTAATAGCCGTGATAGCCTAGAGATAGTTGCTTGCTTATTTATTTCCTTGTTGTCTTGTTTATTTGTTTGCTTGTAGTCATTGCAGTTCTTTTTCTGCGGTTAGCTAGTGGCTACAATAACCTATTTTTTTAAAACTAGGCCACAAAGACCATGGGCTAATATTTACTGTAGTGACACTAGGCCTCCTACTGGCCATAGAAACAGTGGGCCTTCTACGGGCCGTAGAAACAATGGGCCTTCTACGAGCCGTAGAAACAATGGGCCTTCTGCGGGCCGTATTATCAATGGGCCTTATATAGGCCATATAATCAATTGGCCAAACATGGGCCAAACAGACCGCATTATGGCCGTAAACGGGCTAGAGTTGGAATCGTCCGTTCATGGGGCCGACCATAACGGGCCATCATTAATAGGTCGTATTTGATGACGCTATGAAATTGGCCTAACGTATTAATGGACCACAAACGGGCCGACTGTAACCACAGGCTGAATTTGGCCCACAAGCAGAAAATGACAGTAATCGGCCGTAAGTAAACGAATGCTGGAAATGAGCCCAAGAATAAATGGGCTCTGAGAAGGCCGAAAGATAACATGGGCTGGAAACGGCCCAATGGAATAACGAGCCGTTAATGGGTATGAAGTTATACACTATTCATTACGGGCCAGTTTCACCAGGGGCCGTTAATGGGGGTAAAGTGATACACTATTCATTACGTGCCAGTTTCACCACGGGCCGTTAGTAGGCCAAGAGTTACATAGGGCCTCATACGGGCCGAAAGACGTCATGGGCCATACATGGGCCAGAAGTGAAAACGGGCTGGAATCATATTAGATGGCCCAGATGACGCTACTGGGCCTAATTCAGATAGGGCGTAACGGGCCTTGGGTTAGCGGGCTGTAAATGGGCTATATTCGAACAGGCCGTTAACGGGCTTTCCATGGGCCGGCCCGCCAGCTTTTGACCAAGTCAAACGGGTCGGCCTTTTCACAGGAATGGGCCTTTGTTGAGCCGTGCCACATGTCGACGTATCATAGGTGCCTTCCGTCCAATGAGTGGTTAACATCTATCCCAACGATGAGCCGACATGTGTTTCCTCCAGCCAATGATGATTTTACACGTGGAAAATCCCCATTGGTCAGGGCTATTAACGGGTTATCGGATCCAACACCCGACCCGATAGCTTAACGGCATTCCGTTATGGTGGATGCCATGTGTCGGTCACCCTTGATGAAAGCACTTCTGTGACGCGCGATTTATCGTCATGGAAGTGGACACTTCCGTGATGATAATTTTGGTAATGTCATGGAATACTTCTACTACAACACAGGTATGACTATGTGGATTCTGTCATAAATTTTTCATGGGTGTACATGCATGACAGAAAACACGACCTACTGTGACAAACACGTATCATCACAGAAGTGTATTTTTTTTGTAGTGTATGTATCCAAGTAAAGGCTCACAAGCTTATTGAATATGAAGGACGTTGTTGGATAAAATCCGACAAAGGGTCTGGTGGTCCACAAGGGACCCGATGTGAGCATCGGTACTCAACCAAAGAAAGAAAGAATGCAAGGAGATCAGATTATAGAAACAACTGACTAAGTCAAAGCTGAAATGCAAAGGAATTATGAATTCCAAGACAAGGGATCAGAAGCAACACTCTGATTAGGGATGGATAAGTTGAATAGCCTTAGGGGTACAATCGATGGCAATTTGATTAGTCGATAACCAGCTCATGTTCAAAATGACATCTGAGTCGGAAAGATAATTTAAAAGGATCAACCAATGATTGTGCGCATTCACACTCATGTTGAATCAATAGGATCAAAATGACGGTGTCAAAGGAGACTAATGAATATTGCCAGACATATGGGAAGCATCCATAATGCAAGCAGACAAGTATTGCAAAGCAATAAAGCTGCTAAGGATTTTCGGAGGATCGAATAGTATTTTGAAGACTTTTGTGAAACACATGATCAACTGGGATGAGTGATACTCGGTAAGTGAGAGGAATTATCCGTAGGGGTATTCATGTGGCAAGAACTGCAAGGCGGTAGGCACAAATTATTCTCGGAACAATAGTGAAAATTCTGGGGTATGTTGTAATAACAAGATCAACGGGGAATGATTGTATGAATGGAAACTACACGTGGTTATCCATAGGGGTTTATCGATGGAAGGGAATTGCAATAGCGATGGCACAAGTTCTCGGGATAACATCGGAGAGTATCTTCGGAATCCTTCGGCGCACCAAGCAATCATCTAGAGTGAGGGTCTCTCCGGGAGAAAGTATTTTCGAGAACCTAAAGTTATTTTTTTTGCAAAATCATTTAACCTGAATAGAAGAGAGATCAGAATCCCAGAGTATGGACGAGGAATAAAAGATCCTAATACCACCCAATGGCGACGTGGGCCCATGGGCCGCACAGCCAAGTTAGTAAATCAATTTTCATCGACTAGACTCAACTTCGGCCAAGGAGTGTGGAAGGGGGATTCCTACAGGCTGTCGGCTCTGATACCAGCTTGTGACGCACCCGATTCAACCGTACACTAATCATACACGCAAACGTGTACAATCAAGATCAGGGACTCACGGGAAGATATCAAAACACAACTCTACAAATAAAATAAGTCGTACAAGCATCATATTACAAGCCAGGGGCCTCGAGGGCTCGAATACAAAAGCTCGATCATAGATGAGTCAGC
This sequence comes from Triticum monococcum, assembly GCA_034509565.1. Lineage (NCBI taxonomy): Eukaryota > Viridiplantae > Streptophyta > Magnoliopsida > Poales > Poaceae > Triticum > Triticum monococcum. The sequence goes on along the minus strand of CM067845.1, from coordinate 352,657,874 downwards.
GGAAGCAACAATATCTGAGTACAGACATAAGTTAAACAAGTTTGCCTTAAGAAGGCTAGCACAAACTGGGATACAGATCGAAAGAGGCGCATGCCTCCTACCTTGGATCCTCCTAAACCACTCTTGGTCGTCGTCAGTGGGCTGCACGTAGTAGTAGGCACCTCCAGTGTAGCAGGAGTCGTCATTGACGGTGGCGTCTGGCTCCAGGAATCCATCGTCTGGTCGCAGCAATCGGGTATAGAAAGGGGGAAAAGATGGAGCAAAGCAACCGTGAGTACTCATCCAAAGTACTCGCAAACAAGGAGCTACACTACATATGTATGCATTGGTATCAAATGGAAAAGGGGTATCATATGTGGACTGAACTATAGAATGCCGGAATAAGAGGGGGATAGCTAGTCCTATCGAAGACTACGCTTCTGGCCACCTCTATCTTGCAACATGTAGAAGAGAGCAGAAGGTAAGTTCACCAAGTAACATTATGTAGCATAATCCTACCCGGCGATCCTCTCCTCGTCGCCCTGTTAGACAGCGATCACCAGGTTGTATCTAGCACATGGAAGGGTGTGTTTTATTAAGTAACCAGTTCTAGTTGTCATAAGGTCAAGGAACAACTCCAAGTCGTCCTGTTACCAAAGATCACGGCTATTCGAATAGATTAACTTCCCTACAGGGGTGCACCATGTTTCCCAACACGCTCGATCCCCTTTGTCCGGACACACTTTTCTGGGTCATGCCCAGCCTCGGAAGATCAACGCATCGCAGCCCCACCTTGGCACAACAGAGAGGTCAGCACGCCGGTCTAAATCCTATGGCGCAGGGGTCTGTGCCCATCGCCCATTGCACACCTGCATGTTGCGTACGTGGCCGGAAGCAGACCTAGCCCCCTTAATACAAGCGCGAGCTTACGGTCCAATGCGGCGCGTGCCGCTCAGTCGCTGACATCACAAAGGCTTCGGCTGATACCACGACGTCGAGTGCCCATAACTTTCCCACATAGTTGGTTAGTGCGTATAAGCCAGTGGCGAGACTCAGATCAAATACCAAGATCTCGTTAAGCGTGTTAAGTATCCACGACCGCCGACCAGGGCCAGGCCCACCTCTCTCCTAGGTGGTCTCAACCTACCCTGTCGCTCCGCCACAAAGTAACAGCCGGGGGCCGTCGAGAACCCAGACCCACCTCTACTGGGATGGAGCCACCTGCCCCTTCAGCCCCCATCTCAGAACAGTATCATAAGTAATGTAACAGTATAAAGTGTATAACATATGCCCGTGATCACGGCCCAGTAGTATAGCATGGCAGACGGACAAGAGTGTAGGGCCACTAATGGAACACTAGCATCCTATACTAAGCAGTAGGATAGTAGGTAAGGAAAACAACTGTAGCAACAATAACAGGCTATGCATCAGAATAGGATTAACCAAAAGCAGTAACATGCTACACTACTCTAATGCAAGCAGTATAGAGAAGGAATAGGTGATATCTGGTGACCCAGGGGGGTTGCCTGGTTGCTCTGGCAAGAGAGAGGGGTCGTCAACATCGTAGTCGTACTAGGTAGCAGCGCCGTTAGTCTCGTAGTCTATCAGAGAGAAGAGGGGGAAGAAACAATGAATATAATGCAAATAGATGCATAACGATGCATGATAAGACAAGTAGCGGTGCTAGGGGTGCCCTAACGCGGTATGAGGTGGTACCGGTGAAGGGGGAATCATCCGGGAAAATATCCCCGGTGTTTCGCATTTTCGGACAGATGAACCGGAGGGGGAAAGCTGCGTGTTCGCTATGCTAGGGATGCATGGCGGACGAACGGGCTGCGTGTTCGGATTCGTCTCGTCGTTCTGGGCAACTTTCATGTACAAAGTTTTTTCATCCGAGCTACGGTTTATTTTATATTAATTTTAAAAGAATTAAATCATTTTTAGGATTTATTTAATTATTTTAATTCAACATTATCCAGAATAGTGTTTGCTGACGTCATCATGACGTTAGTAGTCAACAGGGGGTTGACTGGGTCAAACTGACGTGTGGGTCCCGTCTGTCATCGAGACATCACCCTAACTAACATATTAGTTATGTTAATTAGATATTTAGGTTAATCAAGTTTAATTAGTTTAACTAAACATGATTAATTAAGTTAATTATTTAGTTAATTAATTAATTAATTATTTTTACTATTATTTATTTATTTATTATATATATATTAATTCTTTTTTAAACTGTTCTGTGCGGGCCCCCCTTTGTCATAGGGCCCTGGGGGCCTACTGGGCGGGGTTGCTAGTAGGCGCGGGTGCCTGGGCGGGCACTCGCCCGCAGGGAGTGCGGCGAGGCGAGGGCGCGGAGGGGGGCTGGCGAGCCGGGGCGAGGACACGCGCGACTGTCGCAGGTGCGCACGAGCTCGCGCAGTGGCGCGTCGAGCAGGGGAGGGAAGGAGAGGGGGGCCTCACGGGGGATCGCAGGGTCAGGGAAGCGGTGCACGAGGTGGATGACGGGGACGACGGCGGAGAGGAGAAGTAGGCCGGCAGGGGAGCGCGTCGAGCTCCGGGCGGCGAGGATCCAGCGACCGGGGCGGCAGGGAGCGTCGGGGGTTTGGCTCCGATCCAGATTGGATCGGGAGGAAGGAGGGGAGAGACGTGGGGAGTGGGGGAAGTGTCGGTGGGTTGTTTAGGTCACGGGGGAGGAAGGGCCATATAGGCTAGATGGTTGGGCCGGCCTGGTGGCCAGCTGGGCCATTTGGCCCAGTTGGCCAGGGAGTCCCTTTTTTTCTTTTATTTTTGTTTAGTAGTTTTTTTCTTTTCTTTTATTTATTTTCTTTTTTGTTTTATTTAGTTTAAAGCACTTAGGCACTTTGTAAAATTATGTTTTCTTCACTATAATTACCATAGCAATATTTGTCACACACCGAACATTTTTGTTTTAATGTTTTGGAAACTTTGACTGCTTGCTAAATTTAAATTTGAATTTTAGAGTGTTTTGAACTAACACACGAATACCAACAGTAAACGGGATGACGTGGCATCATTAGCGAAGTTTTACTATAGCTTAATTATCCGGGCGTTACAATAGCCGGCGGCTGAGACATGCACACATACTCTAGCCCGCTGCTTGAGTGCCTACCGCCAGTAATGGTCGTCAGCTTCCTCGGCGACGTCGGGCGAAGAGACCGCGATACACCTCTTTTGGGCCAGTCGCTTCTCGAGCTCCACAGGAAGCGTAGCCATGCTTAGGCTACGACGCTTTGGAGTGGGGGATGGGGATGGGGATCTGTGGGAAAGGGGGAGTTTGGCAGGTGTCATCTAAGAAACTCAGGGTGGCCTAGGTATGGAGATCGGTGTGTAAGCTGCGCGGGCAAACCGGTGGATGTTGACATGGGAGGCCTTGCAGCGACGGCGGCGGGGACCTTGCTAAGGTTTCGAGCGAGGGAGGGGGTGTGCACAAGCCCAAAGAGGTTTTGGTGTGTGTGTGTGTGTGTGTGTGTGTGTGTGTGTGTGTGTGTGTGTGTGTGTGGAAGGAGGGTGTTTGAGGAAATGATGCAGGTACTGAAAATTTTACTACGCGGGAGTCAAACACGGGAGTGAAATGCCGGGGCTATTGAATTTTTTTATGATGGTGCATCGCACACGGTCCGGAGATAACAACCGTGTTTTATGAAACAGAAAAACCCTCGAGCCGAGCAGATATTTTCGAGGGATGCAGGCGGGATTGGTGTAACACCCCAGTGTCATGCTACAGTAACCCTCTTTGATTAAGCCTAATCTTTTGGCTAAGGAATGCTTAATCACCTTTGTTCAATATCTCTTTTCTACTCCCATCCGAATTCTAATTCAAAACATAAGTGAAACTTGAAGTTGCACAATAGTTGCTGGAAAAATGTTCATCATTTAGCAAATATTCCAATACAATTTGATGTAAATAAAAACAACATCACTCCTATGCTAAAATGGACACTAACAGTTATAACAGTGCCATTCCAGCAATTTAAAATGCAAATTCATTTATGAAAATTCCAAATGAATCTTGTAACATCCCAAAATTCTAAATTTTCGAATGTTATAATAAATAGATAGATTTGATTGATTGTTTGATTGATTGTGTGAAATTGAGTGAAATTCGAAACCTTTTTGAAAGTTAAATGAGAGGGAACAAAAGGACTTTCCCAAACTTTCATTTTGCATTCGTGATCTCCGTGAATTCAAATTCTTTTCACCACGAAATCCTGGAGAGAAGATGACATGACTTCTTCCATTTATTTAAATGACAAGGGGTGTTGAAAATATTTGAATTTCATTTGGAAAATATTTCCAATTCTGAAACTTTATGCAACTCAATGATTTTCACGAGAGGAGATAAAATGACTTCTTCAAATTATATGAAATATGAGTTGGGAGTTTCAAAGGATCAAATTCAAAGTATTTTGGAATTATTTTTCAATTTGAAGTTATATGGATTTTATTCAAATCATTTTTCTCCAAAAATAAAATACATGGAAAATAGGGTAACATGATTCCCTATAACAGAAAATTGGAGATAAATAAATTTGATTTCATTTTGGTATTTTTAAACTGATTTTTTTGGATCTTATTAGAGCAGGAGCACTGTTGGAATTATTAGAATTTGTGTGTATTTTATTTAATGCTAGAAAAATGTTCATATCATAGAAAATCTTTTTCTGAAAATTCTGACATATAATATGTCTATATAAAATATTTTTTTTATTCGGTTTTCCTTCTGTTTCTATATTTTTAAAACTGTACGTGCGGACCATATTTATTTATCGCCTACATGCGCAGTATAGTAGCTTCTGGCGCCCCATTGTTTTTTTTCTCTTAAATAGGCCAGGCCCAGCCAACCTTTTCTTTTCTTTTTTCTTAGGCCGAATTTTGTAAAAAAGAAAAAAAACTGCACCGCAGCATGCGCGCGGCCGGCCGAAGGCCTTTAGGCCCATCCGCCTCTTTTCTTCTCTGTTTCGTATATTTTCGTCTACGTTTAGTCCCACATTGCCTAGTCTTTGACCCCTAAGTCTCTTTTCCACCAATAAATAAAGACCCATAGAGCCTCCAAAAATCATCCGATTCGGCTTAAATCAATATTTTGGTTTGACTAGATCCATTTAAGAAAAATATTTTTCTCCTTTCCGGCGCGACTTCTGGAAGTTGTCTCCTCTCTCCAAAGTTGTCTTTTCTCTGCCTTATAAAGGTACCTTTCTTTTTTTTCTTATACCTCCGTAGTTTATTATTTTTAGACTAATATGATAAAATAATTAGATTATCAATTAGTCTGCGTATTTATACATTAGAACCTAGCCCGTAGCTATTTTTTCTTTCGTAAAACAGCTTGGCCCTGATTTTTCAAATAGCCATAACTTTTTACTCGTTTGTCCAAATCCAACGAAACCAACGCCCACTTCTTCGTTATGGTCTCCTCTATCCAGTAATCCAGCTCAAACATGTTTTTGAAAAGTTTAAAATTTAAATTAGATCAGATTTGAATTCAAACTTCGTTTGATCATAACTTGAGTTTCGTAGCTCCGTTTGAGTTGATTCTTTTTGCAAATCGAAGCTCTTGACCTAAACTTTCTGATAAGGTCAAATTCACTTAATTTTGGTACTGTTAGAAATTGTTTTATGTTGCAAGAGTTATTTGCTTGGTTTTGACGTTTTCCAAAGAAATTTTCTTTGTTCTCTCCGATCTTTGAGTGATTGCTTATGTGTGGTTACTATTGCTTGCTTACGATAGATTAACCGGAGTGAGACGAGTAGATCTATCAAGAATTTTGAGTGCAAATCAACTTCATCAACATTGCAGGCAAGTTCACACATTGATCATATCCCTTTCATACCCAGTTTTTATGCATTAGTTTCACCCTCAAACATTGCATGAGTAGGATTGATAACATATGTGTATTGGGAAGTAGTTGATGAGGTAGGAACCTATTATTCAAACCTTGGGAGTTACTATTACGTTATGCTTATATTGCCATGCTATGCTCGTAGACGTGGATTGGGTTTGAGAGTATTTCATGACAGATGTGAGATTGTTAATTAATGGTTTACTTAAGGTGGCAACTGTAACACACATCTGGGTGGATTGAGGCACCTGGGTATTCCAGCGATTGCCTGTCTAGGCACCTGGGTATTCCAGGATTACCTATTTTTTTATGGACCGCCACCCAGGCTCAAAGGGACCATGAGATTATTCATACTAGAAACTTCTGTGTGCAGCCACAAGCTATTATGGGTTCTAGCATAGTTGATTAAGTCGTGTGAACTCTTATAGTGGTAGACTAGCAGATGTAGGGGTTGTAGGTGGTACGGTCTACCCATCGTAAGGTGCTAGCGCTTCTGAAAGACTATGTCTCGGTCATCCGTTTCTCAAACACCATGTAGTGCGAGAAATCCAACGGAGGAGATCGAGTCTTGTGGGGAAAAGTGCGCAAACCTCTGCAGAGTGTATAAACTAATCATGGTTAGCCGTGTCCCCGGCTATGGACATCTTGAGTATCTAGTACTTGGATTATCATGTGAATCTCATCATGTTACTTTAAATTAATTTTGTTGGGTTTAATTATGTTACTTATTTGGGATTGAGAATGCTGTCCACCATTCTCAATGTTCAACAACCACCATGATAGTTAAACAAAAATTTATTCCTTTGCACTAGGGAAAAATTGGCTTTTCGCAAAAACATATAACCATAGAGCTTTTCCACCAGCATATGCATGTAGTGATAGCCATTGTTCATCATTCTCTATGGTGTGAGTTTGCCAGTACATTCAATGTACTGACCCTTTGTGGCTGCAACGTCTCATGTTGCAAGATTTCTTACGACGGTAAGTGATACGTTAGGGTTACGATTTCTACACTCAACTTTGCCGTTGGTGTTGATGGGAATCCACAACCTTGTTACTTCCGCTATTTTGATTGAGGTAATAGTATTTACGTTACTTTTTACATGTGATTTACCTCTGTTATAAATCCTCGAGTACTGTGTGTGTCAGCATACCGATCTAGGGATGACACTTAAGCACAGAGACTTCACCGTCTGAGGTCGGGTCGCTACAAGATGGTATCAGAGCACATGTTGACTGTAGGACATGACCCTAGAAACTGTCAAGCCCATAGCAAAGATTTTTCTCTACAACTTTCCCTTTCAAAAAGATCTTTTACCTCTCTTCTCTTCTGAGCTTATTCAAAAAATTCCTTTAGTGAGACCATACCCCTTTCCCCTTTTGACCAAAGAAGATTCGACTGATGAGACCACTCCAAGAAGTACAAGATATCGGAAAATTAAGACCACTTCGGAATGAAGAGTATTTTCCATGCATCTGAATAATGGAAACTACAACGGTTGAAGACCGAAGACAAGTAGAATTTGAAGGCTCTGAAGAATTCCCAGATTTGTATGACCTAGGTAGGCTACCCTTATGGAACTTGGCAGACTATGGAAGTTGTCAATACTCGAGATCAAGGTGTATCGGAGAAAGACTGAAACAAGGAGCATGAGAACTCGAAGTTTTGTCAAAGAAAACACTAAGGCAGGAGATATCAACTATGGAATGATAGCTCATGGGAATGACAAGAGCAGAAACACGGTTATCCGTGATGTCATCGCCCGCTGATGCTATTGTCACCGTGCTGAGTTAAGGATGCATTTCTTCAGAATGGATTTGATGGAAGAAGGCTGATGGAGCACCTATTAGTAAGATGAAGTTTTAACCTTAGCCGGTGTATCACCAGGATCTGGAGTAGTACATCAAGAAGTTTAAGGTGGAGCTCCATGAAGCCGTATTAGACAAGGAAGCATTTCGTGAAGAACTCAGGAACCAAAAGCTGAAAGTAGCCAAGCTGGAGGAGCTACAACCTCGAGATACTAGAGATTTGTCAGGAACTGAAGGACAGTATGACCATGGTTCATGTGAAGGATGTTGAAACCAGAAGTTTGGAACGCAACTCCAGAATATTAAAGGACGTCACGAGAGACTTCGCATCAACAGAGTTGATCTGGCAAAAGAACTTGAGAAAGACAAGCATGATCGAAAGAAGCTACTGGAGGCATGAACAAGGCTTGAAGAGTTTGGAGACGTTGAAGATTTATTGACCTTTAGAAGACCAAACCCCTGTTATATACCTACGTTAGATGCGACGTTTGTGAGCTGTCATTTGTTTGATGTTTATCTATCTTTTCAAAACTGTTGTTTGCATCCCTCTCTATCTCTCTTATCTCACCCCAAACCCATGGACCCAATAGAGGACGAATGGAGATGAACTCATGTTTTCCTGGACCGATAAGTCAATTGGAGACGGACCGATGGATTCAGAACATGGAGGATCATATGAAGAATAACCCTATAGTTGGAAAGGATATGATCCAGCATGCTCTTCAGTGTTTTGAAAGAGGTGCTGCTATTGGGTGGAGGATGTACCAAACCATCAATGGATGGCAAGGAGTAACCACTTGGAAAGAATTTAAGTTGACTCTGCCAAAGTCTCGGCTTGTGTCCCAGAAGTTGAAGCCTTATGGAAAGGATATGAAGAAACCTTGTGCATGCAAGATTTGTGGAGAAATAGGACACACCCATAAAGAACACAAGGACGAATGCCCTAATTGTGAAGGAAGTCAGCCAGTTGAAGAATGCCCAATTAGGCAGATTACTTGTTTCTTGTGTGAAGGGACTACCCACTATCCTGCTCAGTGTCACATTTACCCCATGGTACAATGAACCATCCAGCAGAAGAAAGAAGTAATGAAAGGAGCCCTTATGGAAATTTTAGAAGAACCCGTGATGAAGGAAGAGATGGAGGACACACCTAAAGAAGACCCGAGTAAACCCTACACTAAGTCTTGCTATTCATGTGGAGAAGAAGGACACATCTCCCAAAATTGTTTGAATGGGGATCTAGTAGAATTCCCGACAGAGGAAGTAGAATATGACCCATAGGAAATAGAAGCCCTGATTGGAATGGAAAAGTCCAGGAAGAGAAACCGATTGGAGCCCAGGAGGGACCTGAGTCATATCACCTGTTACAGGTGCAAGGAGTCAGGGCACTACCTCAATAGTTGCCCAAAAAGGAAACCTCGAGACTTGTCAGAAGTAATATGTTTTAGTTGTAATGGAGCAGGGCACTTTGCCAGAGAATGCCCCAAGGAGAAGGAAACTTGTGCTAGATAGTTGAGTTTGCAACAAAAGAAATGGAGTTGTAGAAGTGAGAACGTTTTCTTTTATATTGAGGTGTTGAGTTGAGACATGTAATGGAAAAGTGAGAGATTGTAAACATTGGAGAATGAATAAAATTAGCATTGTTGGTACTGATATGGATTTTATGAGTTGTCACTCTATGAAGAAGAATTTTGGCCATTCTAAGGATATGAGAAATATGGTCTATGGAAGATTTGTGCATTTTAAGGGTGGTAGTACCCTGTAAGAACCGTTGATCCCTGGAAAAGATAAGGATACTCCACTGAGTGGATTTCGGACAAAATGAATATGAGTTTTGTCTCGATATGTGTGATGCCCCAAGAGTATGTGGGATGAAGTTGGAGACCGTCAGTTGTTGGACCAAATGTGATCAAGGAGTCAGAAGGGAAATTTAAGTTGATTCGAGATAGACTGGAGGTAGCTCAGTCCAGGCAGAAGAGTTATGCAGACTAAAAAAACGCAAGGAGGTAGTCTATGAAATTGGAGACAGAGCATGTCTTCGTGTGACCCCTCTGCGAGGAGGTAAACGATTTGTAGTTAAGGGAAAGTTAGCCCCGAGATTTGTAGGACCATACCGAGTTTTGGAGCGTATGGGAGAAGTGGCCAACAAGTTGGAGTCACTCGAAGGACTATCAGGAGTTCAAGATGTGTTTCACGTTTCCCAGTTGAAGAAGTGCCATGCAGAGATGGCCAATATTCCCCTGTAAGGACGCTTGACCCTGGAAAGGATAATGATGTTCCACGAAGTGGAATATGGACTCCATAAGTATAAGTTTTTATCTTGGTATGTGGGATATCCCACGAGGATGAAGAGATAAATTACTATTGGATATAAAGGAGGTATGATGTCGGAAATATGGATCAATGGAAACTCCATGATGAGTCTGAGTAATAATGTCCTAGTTTGGTGCCAATAGAAGGAAGTAAGATAGTACAATTGGATGGATTTAAGAATACTAGGAAGTTGGAAGTTGGAATAATGATCAGTTGCCCGATGATAAGTTCAAGGACTACAAGTGATGAGATGGGCCATAACCCACATGCCCCAGGACCTGCCAAGAAGCAAGCACATTCTTGCTGAAGGAAAAACCCTGGAAGAGAGTACGACCTTACCCACCGACGATTTTATAGGAGTAACGCAAAACCTGAGAGTTGTGAAGGAACGATAGATGTTTGTTTGGCTTGCAGAATCAATGGATTATTCCGAACGCAGTTCATGGATAGGAGAAATTCTGCAATGCTTGTGAGGATGATCGAGTGTTAGAATGCGAGATTCGCTAAACCGTATACAAGGTAATGATTTGGGTGCGGGATGGATTGATCTCCATACCGACTTACTCTTATTATTTGCCTTGCTATATGGGATGGTAAATCTGAGTGACTTACCTATAGTAGAGAGACGACGATCAAAACCTTGTATAAGCCTTAGAATGGTATATGTATTTTTCCCTTGTACAAGGCAGTTTTTGCCAACCGTAGGTTATACGGTGAGGATCAACCCAGACCCATTTCCTGCAGGAGAAACCATAATTGGATTACCACCTTGAGATATCGATAGTTGATTAGTATTGGCGCCAGACCTGTCAGCTAAGAAGACCCAGTCTCGGAAGAACCTTACCTAGATGAAAGACAGAAGAATTGTGGTAAAGGTTATGCCACTACCGGAAGAGCCCGGATAAGGAATTATCCTGAAGATCCGAGAAGACCGACACTGTGAACAATAAAAATGGAGTATATGAGTTTTGATGGAACCGTAACCATGCTTCTAAGGGTGGTAGCACCCCAGACCTCGGAGACGATTGATGAAATTTTGAAGAGACCCCGAACCTAACCTATTTCTTTCTAGCCTCTTCGAATCTCGAGGACGAGATTCCTTTTAAGGGTGGTAGGTTTGTAACATCCCAAAATTCTAAATTTTGGAATGTTATAATAAATAGATAGATTTGATTGATTGTTTGATTGATTGTGTGAAATTGAGTGAAAATTCGAAACCTTTTTTGAAAGTTAAATGAGAGGGAATAAAAGGACTTTCCCAAACTTCCATTTTGCATTCGTGATCTCCGTGAATTCAAATTCTTTTCACCACGAAACCCTGGAGAGAAGATGACATGACTTCTTCCATTTATTTAAATGACAAGGGGTGTTGAAAATATTTGAATTTCATTTGGAAAATATTTCCAATTCTGAAACTTTATGCAACTTAATGATTTTCACAAGAGGAGATAAAATGACTTCTTCAAATTATATGAAATATGAGTTGGGAGTTTCAAAGGATCAAATTCAAAGTCTTTTGGAATTATTTTTCAATTTGGAGTTATTTGGATTTTATTCAAATCATTTTTCTCCAAAAATAAAATACATGGAAAATAGGGTAACATGATTCCCTACAACAGAAAATTTGAGAGAAATAAATTTGATTTCATTTTGGTATTTTTAAAATGATTTTGTTGGGTCTTATTAGAGCAGGAGCACTGTTGGAATTATTAGAACTTGTGTGTATTTTATTTAATGCTAGAAAAATGTTCATGTCGTAGAAAATCTTTTTCTGAAAATTTTGATATATAATATGTCTATAAAATTTTTTATTTTGTTATTCAGTTTTCCTTCTGTTTCTATATATTTTTTTAAAAAAACTGTACCGCAGCGTGCGCGCGGCCGGCCGAAGGCCTTTAGGCCCATCCGCCTCTTTTCTTCTTTGTTTCGTATATTTTCGTCTACGTTTAGTCCCACATTGCCTAGTCTTTGACCCCTAAGCCCCTTTTCCACCAATAAATATAGACCCATAGAGCCTCCAAAAATCATCCGACTCGGGTTAAATCAATATTTTGGTTTGACTAGATCCATTTAAGAAAAATATTTTTTTCCTCTCCGGCGCGACTTCTGGAAGTTGTCTCCTCTCTCCAAAGTTGTCTTTTCTCTGCCTTATAAAGGTATCTTTCTTTTTTTTTTCTTATACCTCCATAGTTTATTACTTTTAGGCTAATATGATAAAATAATTAGATTATCAATTAGTCTATGTATTTATATATTAGACCCTAGCCCGTAGCTATTTTTTCTTCCGTAAAACAGCTTGGCCCTGATTTTCCAAATAGGCATAACTTTTTACTCGTTTGTCCAAAGACAACGAAACCAACGCCCACTTCTTCGTTATGATCTCCTCTATCTAGTAATCCAACTCAAACATGTTTTTGAAAAGTTTAAAATTTAAATTAGATCAGATTTGAATTCAAACTTCGTTCGATCATAACTTGGGTTTCGTAGCTCCGTTTGAGTTGATTCTTTTTGCAAATCGAAGCTCTTGGCCTAAACTTTCTGATAAGGCCAAATTCACTTAATTTTGGTACTGTTAGAAATGGTTTTATGTTGCAAGAGTTATTTTCTTGGTTTTGACGTTTTCCGAATTGTTTTCTTTGTTCTCTCCGATCTTTGAGTGATTGCTTATATGTGGTTACTATTGCTTGCTTACGATAGATTGACCGGAGTGAGACGAGTAGATCTATCAAGAGTTTTGAGTGCGAATCATCTTCATCAACATTGCAGGCAAGTTCACACTTTGATCATATCCCTTTCATACCCAGTTTTTATGCATTAGTTTCACCCTCAACCATTGCATGAGTAGGATTGATAACATGTGGGTATTGGGAAGTAGTTGATGAGGTAGGAACCTATTGCCCTGTATTCAAACCTTGGGAGTTACTATTATATTATGCTTATATTGCCATGCTATGCTTGTAGACGTGTATTGGGTTTGAGAGTATTTCATGACAGATGTGAGATTGTTAATTAATGGTTTACTTAAGGTGGCAATTTTAACACACATCTGGGTGGATTGAGGCACCTGGGTATTCCAGCGATTGCCTGTCTAGGCACCTGGGTATTCCAGGATTGCCTATTTTTTTATGGACCTCCACCCAGGCTCAAAGGGACCATGAGATTATTCATACTAGAAACTTCTGTGTGCAGCCACAAGCTATTATGGGTTCTAGCATAGTTGATTAAGTCGTGTGAACTCTTACAGTGGTAGACTAGTAGATGTAGGGGTTGTAGGTGGTACGGTCTACCCATCGTAAGGTGCTAGCGCTTCTGAAAGACTATGTCTCGGTCATCCGTTTCTCAAACACCATGTAGTGTGAGAAATCCAACGGAGGAGATCGAGTCTTGTGGGGAAAAGTGCGCAAACCTCTGCAGAGTGTATAAACTAATCATGGTTAGCCGTGTCCCCAGTTATGGACATCTTGAGTATCTAGTACTTGGATTATCATGTGAATCTCATCATGTTACTTTATATTAATTTTGTTGGGTTTAATGATGTTACTTAATTGGGATTGAGAATGCTGTCAACCATTCTCAATGTTCAACAACCACCATGATAGTTAAACAAAAATTTATTCCTTTGTAGTAGGGAAAATTCGCTTTTTGCAAAAACATATAACCATAGAGCTTTTCCACCAGCCATATATGCATGTAGTGATAGCCATTGTTCATCATTCTCTATGGTGTGAATTTGCCAGTACATTCAATGTACTGACCCTTTGTGGCTGCAACGTCTCATGTTGCAGGATTTCTTACGACGAGTAAGTGATACGTTAGGGTTACGATTTCTACACTCAACTTTGCCGTTGGTGCTGATGGGAATCCACAACCTTGTTACTTCCGCTATTTTGATTGAGCTAATAGTATTTACGTTACTTTTTACATGTGATTTACCTCTGTTATAAATCCTCGAGTACTGTGTGTGTCAGCATACCGATCCAGGGATGACACTTAAGCACAGAGACTTGACCGTCTGAGGTCGGGTCGCTACAAATCTAAATCTCTCTCAAAAATAATTATGACAGTGCCTAAAAATGCACTAGACTTTTATGATCCAGTCTCACCTTTTTTCTAAATTATTAGGGTCCCTAGATAAATCATTTTCGTTCTCTGGTTTTTACAAAAAAGAGTTGACATAGAAAAGCAGAGGGGAGAGAGAGAGTAAAGGCCCTCCTCTCACTGGGCTTCGGCCCCGTAGGCCACCGGCTCAGCTACCGGCCGGCCCAGCCGGCACTCCCATATCCCCTCACCCCTCCCAGACCCTAATCCACGCACCCACTCCCCCCCACTTGCGCCCCCACTCTCCCTCTCCCCCCGATCCAATCGGGATCGGGCTCGACCCCGCCGCTGACCGCTCGCTGCGCACCCACGCGCGCCCGCCCACGCGTGGCTGCCCCCGTCGCCGCATCGCAACTCACCATCGCCCATGCCCCGCCAACCGTCACCACCGCGCCAGACCTCGCCGCGGCGCCCCCTCTCCCTCGATCTGGACGCGCCGTTGCCTGGCGACCTCGCCTCGGTGCCGACCGTCGCCACCTCACCGGACCACCGCGTCGCCGCCGCCTCGCGCCGTTGTTGGACCCCGCCGGAATGCCTCCTCGACTCCACCGCTCCCTGCCATCGCGTTCGCCCTGCATCGGGCCTCCCCTGCAATGCGGATGAGGAACCCCACCGGCCTCCTCCTCCCACGGCGGTTGTGCTCACCGTTGCTCGCGCCGTTTGTGCCTCGACCATGCCCGACGCGTGCGCCCGCGCACTGCCGCCTCCCTCGGCGCGCGCTCACCGCGCTCCCAGGCCGCGCCCCGCCCGCGCCTGACTCTGGCTGCGGCCGGCCCTGCTCCCCATCCCCGCGTGGCTGCCTTCGCCGGCGTCCGCCGCCTCCCCGCACCATGGCCTCCTTTCCGGCCGCCGCGCCCGCCTGCGCTCGCCCGCGCTGTCGCGCGCTCCGGTGTCCCACGCCCGGCGCCCGCGACCGCACCCCGGGGCTCTGCCCCGTTTCACCCGTTAGCCCGTTCTGGCCTCTGTGCCTATGGCACGTGGGGCCCGTCCCTGTAATAGTATAGAAAAACGAAAATAAAAGGGCTAAGCGAAAGACATAATCATAATAATTAAAATTAGTTAATTAACTTAATTAATCCCATTTATTAACCTAATTAACTTATTAACTAATTAAGCTATTAATTAGTGTTAGTCAATGACAACCGGGACCCACGTACTAGTTTGACCAGTCTAACAGACTGTTGGCTGATGACATCATGTTGATGTCATGCCGACACAGTAATGGCCTTTATCTATTTAAATTAATTCTATTAATTCCAGAATATTAATAAAACTTTGAAAATCGTAGAAAATAATCCGTAGCTCGGATGAAAATGTTTTCTACATGAAAGTTGCTCAGAACGACGAGATGAATCCGATTACGCCCTCCGTTCGTCTATCAAACGTCCCTAGCATAGCAAACGTTGAACTTTTCCCCTCCGGTTCATCTGTCTGACAGACGTCCGAATACGGGAAAAACTTTCCCGGATGTTACCCTCCTTCGCTAGTATCGCGTAGCACAGCGTTAAAACACCCCTAGCGTTCACTACTAGGGAAAACTCTATACACAGAACATTGGCAGTAGCGCGGGATAAAAACGCACGCTAGTTCTAATTAGTAGCAACGCGGTATTTAAAACCGCGCTGCAGATACAGTTATAGCAGTAGCGCGCCCGAGTACAAAAGCGCTAAACTAAAATTCCCACGGCTTAGTCGATAGGCTATACATAGTAGTAGCGATCTACGTGGAATCGCGCTACCGCTACTTGTTTTGTAGCAGCATGTTTACGGACAAAGGCGCTACTGCTAATGAAAATAAAATTAAATGGAAAGCAAATAAAAAAGAGAAGGAATAGCAGTAGCGCTTGTTAGGAAACGCACTATAGCTACCGTAGCAGCAGCGCACTTCCTGGAACGCGCTACTGCTACTTTTAACTTAATTAACTTCGTTCTTCCCTACGGCCACTTCCCCCCAAATCCCTACTCCTCCGCTGTCGCCGCCCTGCATCATCGTCGGCCGCCGCGCGCGACCCATCGCTCTCCGCACACCTTCGACGCCACCCCTGCCCCCGACCGCGACCTCGACGCCGCCCCCCGACCCCGACCTCGACACCCCCCTACATCGCCGCCCTCCGCCGCCCCTACCCCATCCCCAACCTCGACGCCGCGTGCCCCTCTCCCTAAATCCACCGGCGCCAGAGGTGAGCACGCCCTCCTTGTCCTTCTCCCCTAATTCTGCCTAGCTAGGGTTCTTAGGATTAAATTTCAGAGTTCATCTAATTAGTTAGGGTTCATCAAATTAGATGCTAATTATGACAGTAGTTGTTAAGTAGAATTAGTTTCAGAGTTCATCGAATTAGTTAGGATTAAATTTTAGAGTTCATCAAATTAGTTAGGGTTAAATTTTAGTAAGTGTTTAATAGAATTAGTAAGAAAATTAATATAACTAGTTGAACTAGTTCATTTTTAGTAAAAACTAGTTTATTTTTATTCATAGTAAGTGCTTAATTGAACTAGTTGAGTTAATACAACTATTTTATTTTTGGTATGAAAATTAATAGAACTAGTTTATTTTTTAGTTAAAGCAACTATTTTATTTTTAGTAAGTAAATTAATAAATTAGTTGAACTACTTTAGTTGTAGTTGAACTAGTTTAGTAAGTTAATTAATAAACTAGTTCAACTAGTTCAATTAATAGAACTAATGTATTTTTAGTAAGATAATTAATATAACTAGTTGAACTACTTTACTTTTAGAAAGAACTAGTTTTTTTCTATTTATAGTAAGTTTATATTTAGTAAGAACTAGTTGAATTAATAAAACTAGTTGAACATGTCATATTTGCTCAAATAGGATATGTTGTTGCCCAAGTGGTTGTTCATGTTCAGTTTACACCTCCGAGTGGCCTATGTTTTGCGGGAGTGTTGATTAATTTCCGTTCCGGCAAATTTCAGGCGCTCGATATGTCCTTTTTTAGCAAAGGTCATGCCAGATTTTTCCATGAATTCTGGCATGACTTGTGCTAGAATATGTAGGAAATATCAAGTGACCTGGATTTTCTCGAAAAATAATGATCTAATTTAGGTTTTTTAGTACATATATTTAATTGTACAAGTTTAATCTTTGAATTATGAACGTAGGAAATGTCGTACTCGGACGACAACAGTCTCCCGGGGGAGTGCAGCTGGTGCCACGACGATCGAGGTATGTGCGACATGTTCGTTGAGCTGGACGAAGATCGACGCTTCGGCATTAAGCTCGAGGAGACTTTCGATGTTGAAACGGTACGCAACAAGGACAAGTGTTTTTTTTCATAATTAAGCATGACTTCAACTATTTCAACGTCTAATTTTCATCTTTTACAATTCGACTAGCTTATCCCATGCCATGCAAGACGCTATGTCTTGGAGAGGATGGGTTTTAAAGACCATGAAAATTTTCAAACAAAGAAAATACACCTAAGGACCCATCATGATATCGATTTTGAAGTAAATCTGTACAATTCTCATAGCGTAACCCATTTTGGTTGCCAAAATTGGGAAACACTTTGCAAAATGTATGGTTTTTATGAGGGTATGATTGTCAATATGGATCTTGGTGATCCTGACATCAAGCAAAACAATATGGACATTTGGGTCCTTGTTGATACGCTTCCGATTCAACCGCAATGTGAGTTTCTCAAACATAGTTATTAACTAATTTATATTGTTTATTTCAAAATAGTTGACAGCTTATTTCCATTGACAGCTTATTTTGAATCTTCAAAGAATATGCAGAAGATGGTAGACAAAACCCACTACACTGATGGCTCCGAATTAACTTATAAGGAGAAAAATCATCTGATCGCATTTTGTACTTTCTTTGAGAATTACAATACCTATTATCGAACTCCTTCAAATTATGGTGAATACGTGCCACTAGTGCACGTGTTGAACAACGATAACTTCTATGGAGATACCCTGGTAAGATTTTTTACTATTACGACATCCGTTCATTTTTTGCATACTTCTAAAACTAGTACATCATTGCTAACTACGAAGTTATTACTATGTTTTTCAACAGAAAATCCCGTTGGATTGTGTGCCTCATCTGATGTATTACAATGGTCGCCTTGAAGTTCTGAACCTACAGCCAGGTCATCCTACGGATCTCACCTGTGCATATCGGATTTCTGAAACCGGTGAACACATGCTAATCAAAGAGTGGAAAAATGTTTGGACATTCATAAGGAGGTTCTTGGAAGCAACATTAAGCGAAAGGCAAGAATTGGAGACAGGATAATCTGCATTCTCCATAATGGAGAGCCAGGGGCTATCTTGTTTTTTGCTATTTTACCTTAGAGAATATAGTAGGTCCTAAGAGAATGTAGTAAGTCCTATGAGGTACAATAGGTTTATTATGTGGTACAATGTGTTAGAGTTGATGATGAGGAGTAGTT
The DNA here is from genome assembly GCA_034509565.1 of Triticum monococcum. NCBI lineage: Eukaryota > Viridiplantae > Streptophyta > Magnoliopsida > Poales > Poaceae > Triticum > Triticum monococcum. Next base: position 352,639,392 of record CM067845.1, on the reverse strand, counting down.
GTGATTATGACTAGTGACCAACTTGCTATGTGATGCCTCATCGATCAAAATGATGATCATGAGGAGGTGTTATATGAAAATGATGTATTATGATGATAAGTTGTTAATGATATGATGATGATATTTATTATATCATTGCGTGGAAGAACCGCGGATTAGTTTCAAGTGGATGTCCATCCACTTGAAACTAGTCCACGGTTCTTTCACCCAATGATGTAATAACTCATTATGATGTAAAAACAATCTCTAAATTGCTGTTGTATGAAAACTTGTATAGAGGTGTATGAATACAACATGAAATAAAAAAGAAATAAAATACGGAATACTAGTAGTAGCGCGGGCTGGGAGAAGCGCTACTAGTAATTACAAGTAGCGCTCCTCCGGGAAGTCGCTACTACTAAGTCGATTTAGCAGTAGTGTGGGCGGAGGCACGCTACTGCTATACGTTAGTTGTAGCGCCTTATCAGTAGCGCACCGCGCCGCGCTACTGATAGGCCTAAAACCTGCGCTGCTACTAGGCTTTTCCCTAGTAGTGGTTGCTTATTGTCTTGTTATGCTTATGTTTGCATGTATTTACTGTTTCTTACCCCTCTTCTCCCCGGTAGACCCCGAGACTGATGCTGCCCCTGTGATCGACTACGTCGACGACGACCCCTACTTGCCACAGCAACCAGGCAAGCAAACCCTCCTTGAGCATTCCGATATCACCCATTTCTTTCCCGCTCATGCTTGCATTAGAACTGCTACTGTGTTCTGTATGATCCTACTCTGATGCATAGCCTATTGTTGTTACCTGCTTTCATACCTTACCTGCTTATCCTAAACTGCTTAGTATAGGTTGGTTAGTGATCCATCAGTGACCCCACCTTGTCTCAGTTGCCCCACTTTATGTTTGATGACTCGATCAGCACGATCGACGTCCAGGCCCCGACACTTCACATCACCCCCTAGTTGTACGACTCTGCAGAGCTACAATCGAGTGCCGAGGGTGAGACCTCTTCAGCACTTCTGTTGTTAACCTGTAGTGTAGTTATTCGGTCGTGGTCATCGAGGGTGATATCCTCCTTAACCACATACGATACGGCTCTGTCGTGCAACCCCTCAAGTGTGAACCTCGAGGGTGGATCCTCTTACGTTCACCTTGATGATTACATCGAGTGGAATTCATGGGGGGTGATTCCTCGGGTTTTCCCCTTGCTGTTTGGACACACGGATACTTGGATTTTACCCCTGATACTTGGAAAGACGGGTCGACCCTAAGGGGTACCCGCACGAGCTTAATTGCGAGTGATGTGGAGATGGGTTGACATGGAATGTGCCCGCGAGATACTTACGAGGCGTGGCCGGGCATTCTTAGCCCTTGCCGCAAGTACTCGAGACGGGGTGACGGGGTCACATCGATCGTGAGTCTCTGCTCGTTACCGCGCATTCCTAATCCACTACGACTTGGATATTTGATCCGAGGGGCCTCTGGCCTGATAGCACTAACCATCACATGGGCATAGTATGGGCGTTCTGCATCGTATACATCAGCCGAAGCTTAATAGACGTCAGCGACTGAGCGGCGCGCCTCGGGTTGGACTGGAAAGCACCTACCTTGTTGAAGGAGGTAGCTAGGTCTGCTCATCGGCCGCGTTCGCAACGTGCAGGAGTTCCTGGGGAGATGGCCCGTGACCCCTGGGGGCATAGGTTTAGTCCGGCGTGCTGGCCTCTCTATTAAGCCTAGGTCGGGTTGCGGCGTATTGTTTGGCCGAGGCCGGGCATGACCCAGCAAAGTGTGTCTGGCCGGAGTTAATCGAGCGTGGTGGGTAAGTTGGTGCACCCCTGCAGGGAAGAAAACATCTATCGATAGCCTGTCCTACAGTAACGGACACTTAGAGTTGTATCCCGATCGATACAACTAGAACTGGATACTTGAGATGAGACATGGAGATGAGACTTGGATATGAGATGATAACTGGATAGTATGGCTCTGGGATTGCTTTCTCGTAGGGAGTCGAGAAAGGATCTATGGCCGAGGTTGATAACATTACTGCTACTTTACTTTATGCTACTCTACTCCCTCCTGTTGCTGCAAGATGGTGGTTTCCAGAAGATACTAGTCTTCGATAGGCTAGGATTTCCCCCTTCTCTTCTGGCATTCTGCAGTTTAGTCCACAGATACAACCCTTTCCCTTTGATACAGATGCATACTTAGTTTAGATCTGATGTAAGTCTTGCGAGTACTTTGGATGAGTACTCACGGTTGCTTTGCTACTTCTTTTTCCCCCATACCCAATTGTTGCGACCAGATGACGGATCACAGGAGCCAGACGACACCACCGATGACTACTACTACCCGGAGAATGCCTACTACTACGTGAAGACCGTAGACGACTAGGAGTAGTTAGGAGGCTCCCAGGCAGGAGGCCTTGCCTTTTCGATCGTTGCTGCTTTTGTGCTAACCTTCTTAAGGCAACTTTGTTTAACTCATGTATGTACTTAGATATTGTTGCTTCCGCTGACTTGTGTTTTCGAGCTTATGTATTCGAGGCCTCGAGGCCCCGGGCTTGTAATATAAAGCTTGTATTATTTTAATTTGTGTCTAGAGTTGTGTTGTGATATCTTCCCGTGAGTCCTTGATCTTGATCATACACATTTGCGTGTATGATTAGTGTATGGTCAAATCAGGGGCGTCACAAATTGGTATCAGTGCCGACTGCCTATAGGTAGCCCCCTTTCCAACTGCTTGGCCGAAGTTGAGTCTAGTCGTCCAAAACTCTTTTACTAACTTGGCTGTGTGGCTTACGGGCCCATGTCGCCATTGGGTGGTATTAGTATCTTTTATTCCTCTTCCTTACTCCGGGATTCTGATCTCTCGTCTATTCGGGTCAGACATTTTACTAACTCTGACATTAGGCTCTCGTACCCACTTCCTCTCGGCGAGCCCCGACATTATCGAGGATCGCTTGCTTCGCCAGAAGATTCCGCAAATACTCCTTGATGTTTCTCGAGACACTGTGCCAACTGCCTTGCAGTTCCTGACCATCGATAATACCCGTGAATGACATCCTTGCCGCTTGTACCTTCATCCCGAGCCGCTCTTGCTATTACATGATACCCCTAGTACTCTCCGTTGTTCCGGGAATCCTTTGTGCCTTTTGATTTGCAGCTTCTTTTCGAACTACGGATAATTCCTCACATTTACCGGGGATACGTCCATCCCCAGTTGTTAATGTGTTTCTCAAAATACTTCGTAATGCTATCCGTTCTTTCGAGAACCCTCTGCAATCTATTGCTTTGGAAAGTCTTGTCTGCCTACATTATGGTTAGTTCCATATGTCTGGCAATATTCATTAAACATCTGTTGTCATTGTCATCCTGAGCCTATTGATTCATTATGTTGGGCTTGCTCACAATCATTGGCCGAACCCTGAAATTTGACCTTCCTCCTCATAAGTCATTCTGGACATGGGCTGGTTCTCGGCAAACCAAACCTTAATTGATTGATCTATATCTATTCAACTTACTTGTCTTTTGACCAGAGTGTCTACTTCTGATCTTCTAATTTGGAAATCATAATTTCTTTGCTTTAAGCATCGAATTATTCAATTGTTTCTATAATCCAATGCCTTTGCATTCTTTTCTTCTTCTGATTGAGTGCTGATACTCAAATCAGATACATTGAGGATCATTGAATCCTTTGTTGGATTATTATCCGGCAGTTCCCTTCATGTTCAAAATTTTGTGCGCTCTTCCCCGGATACATATTGCCTTTGGTAAATTGTATTCTCTACTTTGTCAATCATTCTCTGCTTCCGAGCTTGAGTTAATTACCTCTAAAGTTTTTGCAAATGTTCCGAAGATGCCCCGACGGGTTGAACTAATGCTTTCACTAATTTGTGTGAACCTAGAAATTTCTATGGGTCATACTCTACTAGTATTACGCCGGATAAAAATTTCTACACTACAACTTTGTCAAATGCGAGAAGTTAATGAGAGGTTATGCATTGAAGAAGTGGGAGTCGATCTTGAACTTTGTGTTCATGCCCATAGACACGATGTAGATCTTATCATGGAAGCTTCTCTTATAATCAAATGTTCCCTTGGTATAAGCTCATCTTGCATATTTAAAAATTGATTCTTTGCAATCGTGGTTCCGACCATATTTCCTCCTTGATTCCATTTCCCGGACAAGTTAATATACTTGTCTTCTGCAGATCATTTCATCTGTCCAACCTCTATTTTGATCTACCTCGAGTATTTCCCCCTGGTATCTCGAGGATATCAACCCATTGCACTTCATCTTACGAATTTCTGGTGAGGTAGTTCCTTTCCCCGTCATAGTCACTTCACGGGTTCTGGGTTGTCGTCAACCAAGAACACCGATTTGTGAATCGAATCAACACCAAGGTTCAGTACTCCCAGTACTGTGTTGTTGAGAAGTTTAATACTCCATCACGTCATTCCTAGCCTGATTGGCTATATTTTTATCGTGTCAGCTTTTAACTGTGCTACTTGGTCCTTATGCCCGAAGCAACTTTCGACGTTGAGCTAAGCTTACGTCGGTCTTCCTCATCTTATCATTTCACCTCAAACAACAAGCTTGATTTCGAGTTTGTGTAGTATTCGTGGCTTCAATAATCTTTCGCTTCAGCCTCCCTTTGACTAGATGTCATCACCGATCGATTTCATCTCCTTTAAATCCCTCGATAAATGTGTCGTGATCACCGACACTATTTTGTCTCCCTCGGAGATGTCCATTGAATTCATGGCTAGAAATACCATCCCTGCCCCTCGATGATTTATGATATCATCGATGACATCCTTGACTTTCTGCCAACACAGACCTAGTTGTGTTTGGTTAATCCTTACGTTCCGAGATAATCTTGGAAGTGTTCCTTTGTATCTCTTGTAATCTTTTGACCCAACCGAGGGAGTCCTGGATTAGGGGGTGTCTGGATGGCCGGACTATACCTTCAGTCGGACTCCTGGACTATGAAGATACAAGATTGAAGACTTCCTCCCATGTCTGGAAGGGACTTTCCTTGGCGTGGAAGGCAAGCTTGGCGATACGGATATGTAGATCTCCAACCATTGTAACCGACTCTATGTAAGCCCAACCCTATCTGGTGTCTATATAAACCGGAGGGTTTTAGTCCGTAGGACAACGTACACATCAACCATACCATAGGCTAGCTTCTAGGGTTTAGCCTCCTCGATCTCGTGGTAGATCTACTCTTGTACTACCCATATCATCAATATTAATCAAGCAGGACGTCGGGTTTTACCTCCATCGAGAGGGCCCGAACCTGGGTAAAACTTCGTGTCCCTTGCCTCCTGTTACCATCCGGCCTAGACGCACAGTTCGGGACCCCCTACCCGAAATCCGCCGGTTTTGACACCGACATTGGTGCTTTCATTGAGAGTTCCTCTGTGTCATCGCCATCAGGAAGGATGCCTCGCCCCATCTTTAAAGACGGCACCATTGCTAAGGGAGCTTTGGCTGTCGGCCAAACCCTCCGGCTAGGTGGTTTTCTTATGACCGCCTGTTCGGCTTCTACGCCGATGATGACCTCTCGAGCCATCGAAAACAATCTTCATGTCAGCTCGGAACTCGCCGAGCAGTTAGATCCAATGGAGCTCTCCTCCATAAACAAGCTCTTGGATCGCTTCGCCGCCTTGGGAGTCACTACTGATTACGACCAGATTGGGCCTAAACCCGATCTGAGAGAGATTAACTCTCCCCAAGTCACCCATCACGTTGTCGTGGTAGATGGACAGTGCAGTGACCCTTCGTCTATCTTAAGGACTCGCTACGTTCGGATTCCCGATCCCTCCAAGCCGGATACCCGCGGAGGGGAGGATATCACTCAAGACCTGAACTTAGAGTCAGGCGACGGGCTTGATTCATTGGACAACACCCAGGGATCCAAATTTTCGAGTTCGGAAATTCCTCGGCCTCTGAGCCTCAGATGGGGTGAGGCTTCGGATTTAACTCCACCCACCCACCCCAACATAAGAGATCTATCCAAAACCAGGCAAGATCCCGACGAAACAGTACATCATTACTGGGCCAGATTCCTCCTGGTTAAGAACAGGCTAAGGGACTACCGCGAGGAAGACGCAATCTCAATCTTCTGCAAGAATTTCATGGACAAGGGAATACTCAACGCCATAAGTCACCGTGATATTACACGCTTTGCTGACTTGGCGTCCATTGTACGAAAGTACTGTGCGATGGAAAGCGCCTGGAAAACCAAAATCAAATTTTGGGACAATCCGGCCCTGAATACAAACCCAGTCCAAAATAAAAGGGTACATCATCACCAGACACCCGCGTCAAACACCAAAAAGCAAAAACCCTCTACAGGGCATGGAACCGTACTGGAAGGATGGCTTAATGGACCCTGTAAAATTCACAGTACAGAGGACGCCACACCAACTCACAGCCTTAGAGCATGTTGGATACTCCGGCAGGTGGCCAAAATTGGCGAAAATATCCTAATTCCGGAGGCCGCAGAAAGCCACCGCGGAGACACCAATACGGTATTAACAGTCTTCGAGACTTTCGCATCAAATAATATGCGAAAAAGGACACTCCGCAGCCTTGCCAAAGTCTACCAAGTAGCAAAAATAAACCCATGGAGTGACACGGCTATTACCTTTAACGCGAGTGATGAACCTAAATTCCGAACAGCCCGAGCACCAGCCGCATTGGTCCTCAGTCCAATAGTGGACGGCTTTCATCTTACCAAGGTACTCATGGACGGCGGCAGCGGATTGAACCTCATTTACAAAGAAACCCTTCAAAAAATGGAAATAGACTAGAACCGCATTGAGCGAAGCAGCACATCCTTTAGAGGAATAATCCCCAGTCGGGAAGCGTGCTGCACAGGAAAAATCACACTAGATGTGGTGTTCGGCACGCCGGATAATTACAGGTCCGAAGAGATCACGTTCCATGTGGCTCCATTCAGCAGCGGTTATCACGCTCTGCTAGGGCGGGAAGCGTTTACAATCTTCCAAGCAATACCCCATTACGGGTACATGAAGCTCAAGATGCTCGGGCCTAACGGGATCATCACTCTCGCTAGTGATCCGGACATAGCACTCCGCGCCAAAAACAAGACAGCCGCACTAGCCCTCGCGGCACTATCCGAAGCCCTAGCGGCTGAGGAACTGACTGTGGTGCGCTCTATGGTGAATAGGGATGATGTGGTACTCAACAAAAGATCCAAGTCCACCTCCTTTAAACCGGCGGACAAAATAGTCAAATTCCAAGTCCGTCCAATGGACCCCAATAAAACAGCTTCCATCGGGGCACAGTTAAACCCTGATGTGGACGCCGCACTGCGAGAGTTCCTACGAGAGAACTGGGACATTTTCGCCTGGCACCCTTCAGACATGCCAGGAATCCCACGCAGGCTGGCCGAGCACAGCTTAAATATCCAAACAAGATTCAAACCTGTCCAACAGGCTCTTCGGCGTTTTTCTGAACCTAAGAGACAGGCCATGGGAGAGGAGCTAGCAAAGCTATTGGAGGCCGGATTCATCAGAGACATAAAACATCCAGACTGGCTAGCAAACCTGGTGATGGTACCAAAGAAGGATAAATCCTGGCGCCGGTGTGTTGATTTTAAAGACCTTAACGAGGCTTGCCCAGAGGTTCCCTTCCCCCTCCCCCGCATCAATCAAATTATCGACGCTACCGTAGGACACGATTCGTTGTGTTTCCTCGACGCATATTCCGGCTACCATCAAATCAAGATGGCAGAGCCAGACCAAGCCGCAACGGCATTTATCACACCATACGGCCCATTCTGCTTCAACACGATGCCCTCCGGGCTCAAAAACGCGGCCGCAACATATCAGCGCATGATTCAGACATGTCTGGCAAACCAGATCGGCAAAACAGTGGAGGCATATGTAGATGATGTGGTCGTCAAAACAAGACATGTTGAATCTCTAGTAGACGACTTGAGGCTCACATTTGATAACCTTCGAACATACGACATCAAGCTCAACCCGGAAAAATGCGTTTTTGGCGTTCCAGCCGGAAAGCTCTTGGGCTTCATTGTATCCAGTAGAGGAATTGGAGCAAATCCAGCCAAGATCCGAGCTCTATCGCAACTGGATATCCCAAAGGACCTCAAACAAATACAAAAGTTAACCGGATGTGTGGCGGCTCTAAGCCGCTTTATCTCCCGCTTGGGAGAAAAGGCCCTACCCCTTTACCGCCTCCTTCGGCGCACCGAACACTTTGAATGGACGGATGCGACCACGGCCGGACTCGATGAAATAAAAGCCTGTCACATCCCTAGTTCTGGTATGACCTAGGCTAGCCCTTCATGCTTGCATCATGTTTAAATTCCATTTAAATTTGAAATGGGGATTTGTGAAACCCTCAGAATCATTTCTGGAATTAATCCAGATAAAAATTTCTCCAAAAAGGTCCAAGAAAATGTTCATGTTACACCCTGAAAATATTGGCCAGAGATAAAAATCAAACCAATATTTTTAGGAGCTCATAAATATTTATTTTGGCCATTTGGAATTAATACAATAATTATTTGCTTTGGATATATATTTGTTATATATATAATATATGTCCAAAAATTATGTTAGTTGTTGAGGAGCTCTGGAATAATACCACTAGCTCCTGCAAAAATTGGCATAAGTAAATTAATTGATTTAGTATTTTTGTTAAATCAAAACAATTGTCAGAAAATAGAAAAGAAAAACAAAACAGGAGAAAACCTATCTGGGGCTTACCTCCCTGTGCAGCCACCTGGCGGCCCAAGTGGCCAGCCCAGCAGCAGCCCAGCCCACTGGCGCCTCTGTCGTCTTCCTCCCCCTCGCCCAAAGCAGCTGCGTGGCCGGCATGCCGCAGCCGTGCCACGGCCTCCTGCCTGCCTGTCCTCCCCTCCGTCACCCTGGATGCCCCGCACGTTGCCGCGCCCCCCCGGACCCTCTCACTCTCCCCAGTCCTTCCCTCTCCTCTCTCTCGCTCTAACTCTCACGGCCGAGCGCCACCGCCACCATCGGCCACTGTTGCCGCGCCCACCGCCACGGCCTCACCCCTCCGACGTGCCCAAGAGCTTCGGCGCGCCTCCCTCGTCCTCCTCGTCGAGCCACGCACCTCCGGACGGCCTCCATCGTCGCCACTGTCGTCTTCTTCATCGCCGGCCACCGTGGATCTCCACCGCCCCCACGTCGCCGTCCGGCCGTCCCCGAGCTCGTCGTCGACGCTATAGAGTCCGCCGTGAGCCCCTGCATCGATTCCCCGTTCTCCCTTGCCTCCCCGCGCTCTGTAGCCTTGTGCCCGCTCGAGCCGAGCTCCGGCCGCCGCCGCGAGCCTCGCTCCGGCGAGCTCCGCCGCCCCCGCAGCCTCCCGTCTACTCCCCTGGATGTTGACGAGCCCGGGCTACGCCCCGGTGCCCTTATCCGCCGCCCCCGTGGCCTGTAACGCGGACGCCACCACGTCCTGAGGTCGCCGCCGATGACCTCACCGGCCTGACATGCGGGCCCTGTCGGCCAGGTTATTAGCTTAGCGCTAATCACCATTTAAGCTAACTCTGACACTGACAGTGGGCCCCTACGCCCTAATGTTTTAATTAGATTAGTAAAACCCCCTTGTTTAACACTGTGTCACTGACGTGTGGACCCCACACGTCAGGTTTACCTGGTCAGCACCGTTGACTTGCTGACGCAGGCATGACATCATGCTGACGCAGTTATCTATTTTCTGGATTTAAATTAAATCAGGAAATTCCAGAAAATGATATAAACTTCAAAAAATCATAGAAATTCAACCGTAGCTCGGATTGAAATAATTTATATATGAAAAATTATCAAAAAAATGCAATCTATCCATCTGTTCTAGTTTCATGCATGACAAACCAACTTATACTTATTGTATAAATGAAAACATGTAAATGGCATATATAAGAGCTTAATTTGGAGTTGCATTTGAACCCTTGATTCAAATGGACTTCATTCAATTTAAAAGCTAGTTGCATTAGCTCAATCAGCATCACATATTCATGCCATGATCATGCATCATATTGTTGCATATTCTTGTGTTTTGATTGTCGACACCGTTCCTTCTCGATAGGTCCTGCTCCGGAGACCGTTCCAGAGTACCTGTCTGAGGAGTAGTGCCCCCCTGTTGATCTACCAGGCAAGCAACCCCCCTTGTTCATTCCAATACAATCCCACTCTCTCGCTCCTATTCTCTTTTATTGCATTAGGACAACAACGATTCAACTGCTACTTTATGTTGCGGTAGTTGAACCCATTCCTCTGCATGACCTGTCATTGCCACAGTAAATAGTTGAAACTCACTAGCATGTGTAGGAGTTGATTGAGCCATGTTGTGGTCTTGCCATGCCATGCCTGCTATTGCTTAGAGTTGTGTCAGGTCTGATTCATCGGGAATGAATTGGAGTGGTACGATATGTTCTGGTGCTGAGAGTTAAGCGTGTGATCACGATTTGGTAAAGGTAGCGGTGAGAGGCCATGTAGGAGTACATGGTGGGTTGTCTCATTGGGACCGTCCTTAAGAACTGAGTTCTGTGTAAGTTGTCCAATAACTAGCTACTACCACACATTGGGCTCCGGGCGCTCCAAGCTCTCTCGACTTATTAACCGCCTTGAGCTCTGTCCAGGAGTTGCAAATAGTTTCTGGTGTTTGTAGGTAGTGCTATTTTTCTACCGAGTGGCACCCGGCAGGGTGGGCTCGGGACAGACTAGGAACACGTGGCCCGGTGTACCGAGTGGCACCCGGATGGTGGGCTCGGGAACCCTGTACACATCATTTGGGGTCGTGAGCGAAACCTCAGCCGGATCTCCTTGCGGATGGAACCCGAATAGGCGATGAACCTGGACTAGAGTCTTGCGTGGTTAGTCAGGTCGTGGCCGACACCCTCGCCAGGCTTCCGCTTGAAGGTTGCCAAGATACATGACGTGTACATGGTGATACGTGGTGAGAGCGTGTGTGATGAAGTACACCCCTGCAGGGTTATCATGATCTATTCGAATAGCCGTGTCCTCGGTTATGGACTTCTTGGATGCTTACGTGGTACATAGACAACTTAAAGTGGATACTCTAAAATGCTCAAGACAAGTGTGAATGCTATGGATGGCCTTCTCGTAGGGAGATGAGATGAATCCATAGTAGTGTATTGTTGTGGTGATTAGTGGACTCGTGTGCGCTGCCTCATCTCAAAGAAGTTTCTCGTTGTCGTAGAACAGGATAGCCACTGAGTAAAAGCTGGCTTGCTGCAACTAAACCCCACATTACCTTCTTGATACAAATGCATATATGATAGGATCTGATGTAAGTCTTGCTGAGTACATTTGTACTCACGTTTGCTTTATTTATGTTTTGCAGATGAGACATCAGTCTCACTAGTAGTACCACTTGGACTTCGATGAGTAGCTTGTTACCTCAGCTACGATCTTGTACCTTGGAGGGACTTGTAGATAGTTAGGCTTCTCGGCCTTTTTCTTTTGTAGTTGTCTGTACTCAGACATGTAATGCTTCCGCTTGTTGCTGGTATGCTCTGAATGATGGGTCATGTGACCCTTGTTTGTATTTATGCTATGTGGCTCTTCTGAGCCTTTATCTATATGAGTTTGCATTATGTTGTGATGCCATGTTGTATAGCACATACTTGCATGTTATGCGTACATGTAACGTGTACTGCTATGTGTGGGATCCGACAATCTGGTTGTTTATCCTTGGCAGCCTCTCCTATGGGGAAATGTAGTCTAGTGCTTCCCTGTGCCATAGTAGTCCGCTACAGCCCGGTTCACCGGAGTCCTGCTAGCCCAGCACTATTGCTCAGGACACTTGACTGGTCGGCATGTGTTTCACTTCGTTCCTGTGTCTGTCCCTTCGGGGAAATGTCACGCGGTGACATCCGGAGTCCTGTTAGCCCAGTGCTACAGCCCGGATTCACACGTTGATGACCGACATGCTCGATGTGATTCATGTATGCCTATCCTCATGAGTTAGTGCCGCTTTGGATTCACGACTAGCCATGTCAGCCCGGGTTCTTTGTCATATGGATGCTACCGACACTATCATATACGTGAGCCAAAAGGCGCAAACGGTCCCGGGCCAGGTAAGGTGGCACCCGTGGGAATACCGTGCGTGAGGCCACAAAGTGAAATGATGTGTTACATGCTAGATCAGTGTGACTTAGGATCGGGGTCCTGACAAAGCCATACTGGCAACAAACCCAGTCCTGGCCGCGCTAAACATTGGCGAACCAATGTTATTATACATTGCAACAACACATCAGGTTGTAAGCGCAGTGCTCATCGTCGAACGAGAAGCGGACGGACACAAATTCCCCCTTTAAAAGCCAGTCTATTATGTGTCCACTGTCCTCACTCCTTGCAAATCACGGTACCCGCATTATCAAAAGATCGCGTACGCGGTATTCATGGCATCCCGGAAGCTACGACACTACTTTCAAGAGTGTTCAATAAAAGTAGCCTCGGAAGTACCACTTAACGATATTATAAACAACCGTGACGCAATGGGCCGGATTGCAAAATGGGCCATTGAGCTCCTCCCGTTCGACATAACTTATAAGCCACGGCGAGCCATCAAGTCGCAAGTCTTAGCCGACTTCGTCGCAGAATGGATGGAGGCTGAATTCCCTAAAGAGTACGGCACATATTCAAATTGGATCATGCATTTCGACGGCTCCAAGATGTTGGCCGGACTGGGGGCTGGCGTCGTTTTGACGTCCCCCACAGGAGACACAGTTCAATACGTACTCCAGATTATGCACACGGACTCCAACAATGCAGCCGAATATGAGGCCCTTTTACATGGTCTCCGGATGGCAATATCCATGGGCATTCAATGACTAGAGGTGCGCGGGGACTCGAACCTCGCAATATCCCAAATAAATGGAGACTTCGACGCCAAGGATCCAAAAATGGCAGCTTACCGCAACGCCGTCCTAAAAATTTCAGCTTGGTTCGAGGGGCTTGAATTTCACCATATAGCCCGGGAAAATAATCAGGCGGCAGATGTCTTGGCACGCATCGGCGCAAAACGCGATGTAGTCCCCCCAACATCTTCTTGGATAGGCTGTTCAAGCCATCCGTAGTATGGGAAGGGGAGCCGAACGATAACAGCCCGGACCCAACCGCACTGCCCGACACCGAACATTCTGACACAATCGGAGGCTCTGCCAATGAAATAACACCTTCAACCCACGTAATAATGGTCATCATCGCCCCGTGGACAGAACCATTCCTCGCCTACCTTACTAGGCAGGAACTCCCTGAGGACCAAAATGAGGCACACTGCATAGTGCGGTGATCCAAAGCCTACAGAGTCCAGGAGGGAGAGCTTGATAAGAAAAGCACTATCGGAGTCCTTCAAAGGTGCATCTCCGAAGAGGACGGGAGGAACCTCATGGCTGAAATTCATGCCGGACTGGGCGGTCATCACGCTGCAGCTCGGTCCCTTGTAAGCAAGGCCTTCCGTACAGGCTTTTATTGGCCGACGGCCCGGGCAGACGCTCGGGACTTAGTCCAATGATGCACCGGTTGCCAGCTCTTTGCAAACCAAAGCCTTATGCCACCCACCGCCCTCCAAACTATCCCCATTACTTGGCCCTTCGCGGTCTGGGGGCTTGACATGGTTGGACCCCTTAAAGGTGGAACCCACAAGAAAAAATACTTACTGGTCATGGTGGATAAGTTCACCAAATGGATAGAAGCCAAGCCTGTTAAGACGGCCGAATCCGGACCGGTGATAGACTTTATATCTGGGGTCGTACACCATTAAGGCGTTCCCCACAGCATCATCACTGATAACGGCACGAACTTCACGGCCGACGAGGTAAAACTCTGGTGCAGAAACATGGGCATCAAGCTTGATTATGCTTCCGTCTATCACCCACAAACTAACGGCCAGGTCGAACGTGCAAATGGTCTTATCATGAGCGGCATCAAACCCAGATTAGTGCGGTCCCTCAAGGAATCTAACACGCACTGGGTAGAGGAGCTCGACTCCGTACTCTGGGGCTGCGGACCACGCCGAATCGCACCACCGGATACACAACATTCTTTATGGTGTATGACGAAGAGGCAGTTTTGCCCTGCGACATAATTCATGACTCACCTCGAGTGCGCATGTACGAAGAAAGAGAAGCCGAGCTCGATCGGCAGTACACTTAGACGCATTGGAGGAGGAGCGTGACGTGGCAAAAGCCCGTTCCGCATTCTATCAACAACAGGCTCGAAGATACCAAAGCAGAGAAGTACGGGCCAAAATTACAATGTTGGCGAATTAGTTCTACGACTACCGGACAAGAAAAAGGACAAACTCAAGCCCAAGTGGGAAGGTCCCTTCATAATTGACCAAGTCCTGACTGGTGGAGCATACCGCCTGCGAGATGCATCGGATAACCGACTCGAGCCGAACCCATGGAACACAGCCCGTCTCCGAAGATTCTATGCCTAGCGCCGGACTCTATGTTCATCTCCTTCCTCTGTCCATTTTTTATATATATTTTCTGTCTTACATTTCTCTTCTCTTCTCTCTCTCTCTATCTCTCTCTCTCTCTCTCTCTTATAGCCTTTAAAGGCTCATAAAGTGATGCTCTATCCGTGCTCATTAAGCTTGGGGGCTTCTTTAAACAGAAGCTTATTCATACGGGCTTCATGCCCAACACATGTGTCACACTTCCGCATGTACCTTCTATTCACCATTATATGCATCGATATGACCTAAGTTTTGGCCAAGATGGGTTGCCTGGCTCCTGTGCTTACCCCTACGTTCCCGATTGTTCGGCTAGGTGGTAAAGGGAGCACCTCTGCGATTGTTACTGTCGGGTCAGCCGGACATGTACCTCAGACTGGGTGAAGCCAAAAGCTAGCGTTCTTAAGGGAATATTCGGTCGGTGAACTAAAGATGATCTTTTTTATTTTTATCTATACGCCCCCAGATGTTTTTCCTGCATTTCTTTTCGCAGCATGGACATGCACCTTAGGGCATGCCTCCCAGGGAAAGGAACCCCTAACGGAACTATTCTCCCTGGAAGATGTTTCTTACTAACCATGTAATCTAACATAACTAGTCGGGCACTTGTCTGTTCACGCACTAATGACCCCTACGCCTGGTCTCCATGCATTCTCCGGTTTCTATATAACCGCGTGGGAATTCGGACACACTCCGGACCGTCAGGTCTCGAGGCTGAAGCGAAAAGGTCGGCCATGACAAATGATCTACAATCCGGCTAGAAGGAATTATAAATGTCAATTAAATTACATAGTCATTTTGACTGATTGTATTCCTCTTCAATACCATCTAGCAGGCTGTCTAATTTACAGTCCTGCTGGGAATACTTCGCGACCAACTGTACTTGGCCATATACTAAGCTTACAGGGATCTCCTTCCCATCGGGCCCCACAGGACCGACCTCGGTCATGTGGTTGGGGTTAGCCTCTGTGTACCGCATCTTCACCATGGCCCAGGCCTCCCTAGCGCCTTGACGGCAGGCCGATATCTTCCACAATCGGAAGCGCTGCCGTGCTCCCTTTAGCTTCTCCGCAAGGTCTCCAAGACCTTCGGGCATGGAGACGGATGGCCACAGGGCCCTGGGCGACGCCTTGCATCGCCTGCCGAACTCGATCGAGCAATTGCGAGAGCTCGGGAAGAAGGTCACCCGTAGAACCGGGCATCTCCTCTGCAGGATTACCTGTTAGCACACCTACAGACATTGCTCTGTTAATCGACTTCCCCGCCGAACTTTCTTTCAAAGGTTCATTCAAGCACTTACTAAATATGCCGCGCCGAAGCCGCTGATTCTCCTTCACGGAGTCTGACAGCTGGGCACGAACATCTTTCAGCTCGACGCCCAGCTTAGTGTTGGCATCTTGGAGATCGTTCGTCTCCGGCCTCACCTTTGTCAGCACCTTCTCACCAGCCTTTAGCTAGCGTAGGAGGTGTTGCCTTTCCGGATTCAATCCGGCGCCATCTGCAATTTCATTTGTCAGATTCGCACCCATGCCGTTCTTCGCAAAATACTTATCTTTCGAAGTGTATATTACCAGAGGGGGTCTCCTTGGGCTCCCCTGCCGCGGCTAGTGCGGCCTCAAGTTGGGCTTTGCACTCTTCCAGCTCCTTGGACAGTAGGGAATTCTTTTTTGTAAGAACCTGCATAACACATGATCCTTAAATCAGTTATTCTAACTATTTCAAGTCTCGGGGGCTACTAGTATATATATATATATATAATTACCAAAATTTTCTTACCCGTATGTCTTTTACATATTGCTCCGTGGCTCTGGATAGACCATTTTGAGCGGCACGGAGGTACGCATCTCCCGACTTGAAGGCATCTAACGTCTCTTGGGAGAAACAAGCGTCGCGAAGAATTGTCCGGCAACGCCTGTGGTTCATGGCACTCTCCACCTCTGGGTTGGTGGCAGACAACCCGTCCACATCCTCCATCGGAGGAGCGTCCGGTGCGCGCCTTGTGTCCGGCTCCGCTTTCGGGCCGGGCTTTGGAGCCTGGCTGGTGGAGGCGCGATTGGCGGTCTCTCCGAATATAGTTCGGCGAGGTCTCTTTGTCCTGAACAGAGCACAAGTGTTAATATGGCTCGAAGGTATAACACCTGGGATAAGGGGGCGCACCATACCTTTGCGCTGACGCCCCGGTCAGGATTGCACCTCTTTTCTGCCCACGGGGCCCTGCGGCCCCTCGTTGGCTTGTCGCTGGAGGTTCGGCCTCCCGTTTCTGGGAGGCCGGGATTAGCCCTGGATAATCAGCCGTAATGGCCACCAGGGCGTTGTCCTTGCTCAATTGATGGAACACTCCATCAATCAGATCCACCGAAAGGTCCGGATCCTCTTGAGAGTCCGGGTCGAGGGACCATCCTGGGTCCTCGGGTTGTGGAGGAGGGCTGTTTATTTCTTTAACAGCCTAGCACAGTTCCTGTGTTGAAATCGCTGGACTGAATATTTAACAATGGGGATATAAAACAGATGGGCAAGATGCGACCACTTACCCAGCTTGGAGGATTGTACATAGAAAATCCACCCTTTGGGTCAACGCGGAGAAAATCCTCCTCTTCTCCCTTGTACAAAACGGACAAGGTCTTTATTAGAGCTGCAGCCGAATCTGGCCCCTTATGGCCGTAGCGGGTGGTGTCATCCTCCCCGTTGAAGTCCCACATGGGGTGGCCTCTATACTATAGTGGATGCACCCCTCGCATGATGCATGCGGCCATGACCCCGATCATGGTTAGTCCGGAATGAGCTAACAATCTTATCCGGCCCATCAGGTAAATAATGTCCCTGTCACTTTCCCTCTGAGGCCTCTATGGACGCCAGCTTAGGCGTTTCTTTAAAGGAGCACTGTGGAATTCAGGGAGGCCAATCCGGACAGGATCCGGCAGCGGGACGTCTTCTATATAAAACCATTCCGAGGGCCAGTCTTGGGACGCCTTCTTTGGGCTTCCGGACAGATATCCGGTCCCGGCGATGCGCCACACTTCGGCTCCACCCACTTGATACATTGACCCCTTCTTGGAACGGGGCACGAGGCAAAATAGCTCCTTCCACAGTCCAAAATGAGCTTCAACACCCAAGAACAGCTTGCAGAGGGCTACAAAGCCCGCGATATGCAATACTGAGGCATGCGTGAGATGATGTAGCTGGAGGCCGTAGAACTCCAGCAGCCCTCGAAGAAATGGACAGATTGGAAATCTGTGCCCCCTTATTAAGTAAGGGACGAGGCACACCCACTCTCCTTTGGAGGGATTAGGGGCATTCTCTGCTTGCTCTCCGCCGTTGTAGACGGCGAGACCGGCTCGAACCGTGACCATATAGGCCGGAGGGAGAAATCCCTTGGTATGGAGCGTCACTAGCTCGCTATGCAGGATGGAACATCTCTCCCAATATCCAGGCTTAGGGCTGGAAGGGCGAGGGGAGGAGTTGCGACGGCTGGCCATGGTGGACTGGACCTTTGTCGGATGCGCTCTGATGAACACTCGCGGAAGGGAGAAGGTGTGGATTGGATCTAAATCCTCGTCCCCTTAAATAGGGTAGCTCATTTATGCGGTTAGGGGTGTGAATGTAAAAACACTCAGACTTTTCATATTCGTTTAACACGTGGGAAGCGGACATTATTGGGCGTAGAAGCCAAGGAGCGCAAACATCTACAAGAAACTAGACTTTATTCAACAGGTACACGGAATTTGAAGGAGAACCCGCCTTGCAATGCCGAAGACAATCTGCGCACCGGACTCATCGTCATTGAAGCCTGGTTCGGGGGCTACTGAGGGAGTCCTGGATTAGGGGGTGTCCGGATGGCCGGGCTATACCTTTAGCCGGACTCCTGGACTATGAAGATACAATATTGATGACTTCATCCCGTGTCCGGAAGGGACTTTCCTTGGCGTGGAAGGCAAGCTTGGCGATACGGATATGTAGATCTCCTACCATTGTAACCGACTCTATGTAACCCTAACCCTATCCGGTGTCTATATAAACCGGAGGGTTTTAGTCCGTAGGACAACGTACACATCAACAACCAAACCATAGGCTAGCTTCTAGGGTTTAGCCTCCTCGATCTCGTGGTAGATCTACTCTTGTACTACCCATATCATCAATATTAATCAAGCAGGACGCAGGGTTTTACCTCCATCGAGAGGGCCCGAACCTGGGTAAAACTTCATGTCCCTTGCCTCCTGTTACCATCCGGCCTAGACGCACCGTTCGGGACCCCCTACCCAAGATCCACCGGTTTTGACACTGACACCAACCCTTACTTAAATAAAAACCATGTCAATGTTATCTCGAAGCATGTCTGAGGTAATCCGATCTCCAATAAGAACATTTGAAGCACGATACTAAAATTTTGTTTATCAATTACCCAAACATCGTTGTATGGGTAATGTCATGAAATTTCTTTCCCCTTACCTAAATGGTTTTATACTTCTATCCTGTCATGGATATCATGCTCTGCTTATCCTTGGGGAGGATATACCCCTGAAATATGTGTTCAAACACCTTTTCCTTTCCATTGTTCGGTTTAATCTGACAATTACATTTTCCTTTCCATTGGTTTGTTTAAGCCTTATTGTGATCTATATTATATAAGCAGTAATATTTCCCTGCTTATGTAAACACCTCGTTGTATCACTCTGTCAATAAGACCCTATTACTATTGTTGATGACATTCCGGTAGCCACCGATGGACGAGAACTTTGCCTAATGGCCCGCCTCGTTCAACGACAAGGAAAATGGTTCTCTTCGTCCCTCGCCCTTGGTACCGACGTTCTTGCCAACATAACTGACAGGCTACCCTCTGACATGCGTGCTATCATGACCGTGCAAGATGTCATCGTTCTTATTTTAACCCACATGGTGGGCCCATAACCCACAGTTCCACGGGATCGAAACCTGACTCTCCTGTACATCATTGTTTCCAAAAGTTTATCCTTTGGACCTTACCTCGTATGTAATTCTGCGAGCTACCTTCAATCAGATATTATCTTTTGGTATCAGACACACTACTTATTCTCGTTGCTCTGGACCCCTTTCACACTTTGTTTCAGGCATTGAACGATTGCCCGCCCGCTCGAAACTTCCCATGATACCCCCTTACTTTACTCTCGATAATTTCTTAAGTTTCAACTCGAGAGATACTTCTGTCTCTTTCCCCGAATTGTTCATCAGATAATTAACACTATAAGGGTCAGTTCTCCCGAAGTTACTCTTTACTTCTCCACTAAAATCTTGGGACGAGATTTCTTGTAGTGGAGGAGATTTGTAACACCCAGTGTCATGCTACAGTAACCCTCTGTGATTAAGCCTAATCTTTTGGCTAAAGAATGCTTAATCACCTTTGTTCAATATATCTTTTCTACTCCCATCTGAATTCTAATTCAAAACATAAGTGAAACTTGAAGTTGCACAAAAGTTGCTGGAAAAATGTTCATCATTTAGCAAATATTCTAATACAATTTGATGAAAATAAAAACAACATCACTCCTATGCTAAAATGGACACTAACAGTTATAACAGTGCCATTCCAGCAATTTAAAATGCAAATTCATTTATGAAAATTCCAAATGAATCTAAATCTCTCCCAAAAATAATTGTGACAATGCCTAAAAATGCACTGGACTTTTATGATCCAGTCTCACCTTTTTTCTAAATTATTAGGGTCCCTAGATAAATCATTTTCCTTCTCTGGTTTTTACAAAAAAGAGTTAACAGAGAAAAGCAGAGGGGAGAGAGAGTAAAGGCCCCCCCACTCACTGGGCTTCGGCCCCTTAGCCCACCGCCCCAGCTACCGGCCGGCCCAGCCGGCGCTCCCATATCCCCTCACCCCCTCGCAGACCCTAACCCATGCACCCACTCCCTCCCCACTCGCCCCCCACTCTCCCTCTCCCCCCGATCCAATCGGGATCGGGCTCGACCCCGCCGCTGACCGCTCGCCGCGCACCCACGCACGCCCGCCCACGCAGGGCCGCCCTCATCGCCGCATCGCAGCTCACCATCGCCCGCGCCCCGCCAACCATCACCACCGCGCCAGACCTCGCCGTGGCGCCCCCTCTCCCTCGATCTGGACGCGCCGTCGCCTGGCGACCTCACCTCGGTGCCGACCGTCGCCACCTCGCCGGACCACCGCGTCGCCGCCGCCTCGCGCCGTCGTTGGACCCCGCCAGAACGCCTCCTCAACTCCACCGCTCCCCGCCGTCGCGTTCGCCCTGCATCGGGCCTCCCCTGCAACGCGGGTGAGGAACCCCACCGGCCTCCTCCTCCCACGGCGGTTGTGCTCACCGTTGCTCGCACCGTTTGTGCCTCGACCAGGCCCGACGTGTGCGCCGGCGCACTGCCGCCTCCCTCGGTGCGCGCTCACCACGCTCCCAGGCCGCGCCCCGCCCGCGCCTGACTCTGGCTGCGGCCGGCCCTGCTCCCCATCCCCGTGCGGCTGCCTTCGCCGGCGTCCGCCGCCTCCCTGCACCGTGGCCTCCTTTCCGGCCACCGCGCCCGCCTGCGCTGTCGCGTGCTCCGGTGTCCGACGCCCGGCGCCCGCGACCGCACCCCGGGGCTCTGCCCCGTTTCACCCGTTAGCCCGTACTGGCCTCTATGCCTATGGCACGTGGGGCCCGTCCCTGTAATAGTATAGAAAAACGAAAATAAAAGGGTTAAGCAAAAGACATAATCATAATAATTAAAATTAGTTAATTAACTTAATGAATCCCCTTAATTAACCTAATTAACTTATTAACTAATTAAGCTATTAATTAGTGTTAGTCAATGACAACCGGGACCCACGTACTAGTTTGACCAGTCTAACACACTGTTGGCTGATGACATCATGTTGATGTCATGCCGACACAGTAATGGCCTTTATCTATTTAAATTAATTCTATTAATTCCAGAATATTAATAAAACTTTGAAAAATCATAGAAAATAATCCGTAGCTCGGATGAAAATGTTTTCTACATGAAAGTTGCTCAGAACGACAAGACGAATCCGATTACGCCCTCCGTTCGTCTATCACACGTCCCTAGCATAGCAAACATTGAACTTTTCCCCTCCGGTTCATTTGTCTAACAGACATCCGGAACCGGGAAAAACTTTCCCGCATGTTACCCTCCTTCACCAGTATCGCGTAGCACTGCGTTAAAACACCCCTAGCGTTGCTTATTGTCTTGTTATGCTTATATTTGTGTGTATTTACTGTCTCTTCCCCCTCTTCTCCCCGGTAGACCCCGGATCGATGCTGCCCCTATGATCGACTACGTCGACGACGACCCCTACTTGCCAGAGCGACCAGGCAAGCAAACCCTCCTTGAGCATTCCAATATCGCCCATTTCTTTCCCTCTCATGCTTGCATTAGAATTGCTATTGCGTTCTATATGATCCTACTCTGATGCATGTCCTGTTGTTGTTACCTGCTTTCATACCTTACCTGCTTATCCTATACTGCTTAGTATAGGTTTGTTAGTGATCCATCAGTGACCCCACCTTGTCTCAGTTGCCCCGCTTTATGTTTGATGACTCGATCAGCACGATCGACGCCCAGGCCCCGACACTTCACATCACCCCCGTAGTTGTACGACTCTGCAGAGCTACAATCGAGTGCCGAGGGTGAGACCTCTTTAGCACTTCTGTTGTTAACCTGTAGTGTAGTTATTCGGTCATGGTCATCGAGGGTGATTTCCTCCTTAACCACTTCTGATACGGCTCTGTCGTGCAACCCCTCAAGTGTGAACCTCGAGGGTGGATCCTCTTACGTTCACCTTGATGATTACATCGAGTGGAATTCATCGGGGGTGATTACTCGGGTTTTCCCCTTGCTGTTTGGACACACGGATACTTGGATTTTACCCCTGATACTTGGAAAGACGGGTCGACCCTGAGGGGTACCCGCGCGAGCTTAATTGCGAGTGATGTGGAGACGGGTTGACCTGGAAGGTGCCTGCGAGATACTTACGAGGCGTGGCCGGGCATTCTTAGCCCTTGCTGCAAGTACTCGAGACGGGGCAACGGGGTCACATCGATCGTGAGTCTCTGTTCTTTACCGCGCGTTCCTAATCCACTACGATTTGGATATTTGATCCGAGGGACCTCTGGCCTGATAGCACTAACCATCACGTGGGCATAGTATGGGCGTTCTGTGTCGTATACATCAGCCGAAGCTTAATAGACGTTAGCGACTGAGCGGCGCGTGCCGGGTTGGACTGGAAAGCACCTACCTTGTTGAAGGAGGTAGCTAGGTCTGCTCACCGGCCGCGTTCGCAACGTGCAGGAGTTCCCGGGGGAGATGGCCGACGACCCCTGGGGCATAGGTTTAGTCCGGCGTGCTGGCCTCTCTATTAAGCCTAGGTCGGGTTGCGGCGTATTGTTTGGCCGAGGCCGGGCATGACCCAGGAAAGTGTGTCCAGCCGGAGTTAATCGAGCGTGGTGGGTAAGTTGGTGCACCCCTGCAGGGAAGAAAACATCTATCAATAGCCTGTCCTACGGTAACGGACACTTGGAGTTGTATCCCGATCGATACAACTAGAACTGGATACTTGAGATGAGACATGGAGATGAGACTTGGATATGAGATGATAACTGGATAGTATGGCTCTGGGATTGCTTTCTCGTAGGGAGTCGAGAAAGGATCTCTGGCCGAGGTTGATAACATTACTGCTACTTTACTTTATGCTACTCTACTCCCTCCTGTTGCTGCAAGATGGTGGTTTCCAGAAGATACTAGTCTTCAATAGGCTAGGCTTTCCCCCTTCTCTTCTGGCATTCTGCAGTTTAGTCCACAGATACAACCCTTTCCCTTTGATACAGATGCATACTTAGTTTAGATCTGATGTAAGTCTTGCGAGTACTTTGGATGAGTACTCATGGTTGCTTTGCTACTTCTTTTTCCCCCATACCCGATTGTTGCGACCAGATGACGGATCACAGGAGCCAGACGACACCACCGATGACTACTACTACCCGGAGGATGCCTACTACTACGTGAAGACCGCAGACGACTAGGAGTAGTTAGGAGGCTCCCAGGTAGGAGGCCTTGCCTTTTCGATCGTTGCTGCTTTTGTGCTAGCCTTCTTAAGGCAACTTTGTTTAACTCATGTCTGTACTCAGATATTGTTGCTTCCGCTGACTCTTGTGTTTTCGAGCTTATGTATTCGAGCCCTCGAGGCCCCGGGCTTGTAATATAGAGCTTGTATTATTTTAATTTGTGTCTAGAGTTGTGTTGTGATATCTTCTCGTGAGTCCTTGATCTTGATCGTACACATTTGCGTGTATGATTACTATACGGTCAAATCAGGGGCGTCACAATCCGGAACAAGAAACAACACACACGGTTGAAACACGATAACTGTGTGTTATCAAACAGAAAAAAGCTGCAGGCATGTAGATATTTTTGAGAGGAGAAGCCTTGTGGAGCCCAATGCACACGGTTAGTTTGAGTGCACCGTGTCTGTTGCAAGCTTTTAAATCTAGGCCGGTACAACCAATATATAGGCCGATATATCACTTTTAGGGATCTACCGCAATAAACACAACAAATCATTTTGTAAATATCATTTTCAAACATATCATCTGATATGGACCGAAATATCGACCGATATGGCTCATATCTAGCCCGATATGTCCACCGATATAGAACGATGCATAGATGACAACAATTATTTATTAGAATGCAGTGAAATAAGATTATGCATTTACAACTTTATTATATGTTACCAAAGTCATGCACAATGTTTTGTACAAATGCATATATATCTTATTGTTTTTAATCATAGAGTAAGGATTTTGTGAATCTTTCCTTAATAGTTTCTTAATCAACAAGTTAATAAATTAGGAATCTAAAAGTGTCAGGTTAAAACATTCACATTGTTTTACTAAAAATAAATGTTTTGAAGAAGAATAATGAAAAAAATCTAGACATGTTTTCTTTGATATATCTACATATCATCCGATATATCACCCGATATCCGACATCCGATATGTCGAAGCCAAACCGATACAGACCTGATATCCGATATTTTGAAGCTTGGTCTGTTGCATCATCCGACTTGTCTAATGTTCATAAATTTGGTGAAAAATGACGCGGGAGAGGGTCAGAACACGAACACACTTGCATGTGGACCAAATTTATGTATGAAAAGGGAGGTTTGACTTTCAAATACCAAATGCAACTTCGATGTGGCACCTATATCTCAAAGCGCACGGTATTGCTTGCCCCCACCCCCCCCCCTCGTGTCAGCATGACGGGAATCCTAAGCTATGAATTCATGCCCCCTCCCCCAACAGACATTCACCTAGCAAAGTGCGAAGTAGCTAGCACCCCCCCTTCCTCATGTCGGCACGAAGGGAATCCTAAGCTATGAATGCATGCCCCCCCAACCGAGGTTCACCTAGCAAAGTGCAAAGTGGCTAGCAGCCCCCCTCCCTCGTGTCGGCACGATGGGAATCCTAAGTTATGAATGCATGCCCCCCCAACCGAGGTTCACCTAGCAAAGT
The DNA here is from genome assembly GCA_034509565.1 of Triticum monococcum. Taxonomy (NCBI): domain Eukaryota; kingdom Viridiplantae; phylum Streptophyta; class Magnoliopsida; order Poales; family Poaceae; genus Triticum; species Triticum monococcum. The sequence goes on along the minus strand of CM067845.1, from coordinate 352,614,381 downwards.
GCAAAGTAGCAGCTAGCAGCCCCCTTGTGTCGCCACGAAGGGAATCCTAAGCTATGAATGCATGCCCCCAACCGAGGTTCACCTAGCAAAGTGCGAAGTAGCAGCCCCCCACACACACACTTTCAGTCGGCGGTCCAGAGAGGCATATCTCACCAAGATGGATCATAAAACAGACCAAGAATAATCCACATTGGTTGTACAACCTCTCTATCTTGTTGTTGGTCAAAGTGATGGCCATCCATGCGACCCAGGAGATGGGCTAGCTCGCCAATAATCATGCAAGTAGCTAGTCCCTGAAGACAACCACTGCATGCGTGTGGCCCAAACATATGTATGGAGAGGTGTGTTTTTGAGTAACAATGGAACAACTTTGATGTGGCACCGTGATTTTGAACTAGAAATGCCCACACTGAGTGAGGGTTAGATTGACGATGCATATGTATGTTACACCACACTTCAAGCCAACGACGGGGATTCATGCATGCATGCTTTCATAGTATATGCGCTCAAACTTAATTAGGTCTGAATCTCACCATGACCTATACTATGATAACACGAACCAAATGAAGAATCCACCATGGTAACTTGTCTTGTTGTCGGTCAAGGTGATCATGGATGTCAACGAGGGCCCATGAATATATAGCTAGGCTTGTCACTGATAACCATGCGAGGGAGTATACCATTCGAAGGCAACCACTACATGCATATGTATGGAGGTGATGCATGCATGCATGTTTGAATACCATTTCACAACATTGATGTGGCGCGTGCGCCAAAAATCATACACTAGCTCCCCACACAGAGCGAGATCGGCTCATGACGTGTAGTTGTACTAGCCACTTCGACTCGATGGGAGGGATTCATACGTACACATGCATGTGTGTGTGCTCAAACTGTATCATGCGTGTCATCCCAGAGCATGACCTATATATATACCGTATTACAAGTAAAAAAATAATCCCCTCCTAAGTCAAATTAACCTCTCTTGTGTTGTCAGGCAAAAAGTAGTGATGGACCAAGCGGGCCCACAGATGGAAAGCATCAATATCACTGATAACGGCTTAAGTGGGTGCGAGAGGACAACCACCACCGCTTTGCATGTGGGCCAAACATATATATGTTGAATACCAAAAATGCACAACTTTGATGTGCCACATGCCTCAAAAATCGTAAACCATGCACCCACATAGAGCGAGGTTCATGAAGCGTACTACATACGATGGTCCCCTTCCCCCCTCTTCACCGCATACTATATGCTCCTACCGTAATATGTACAACCCAAAAGAATCCTCATCGATGGTGAAAATTATTAACCTCTCCCGATGTAGGTCAAAGTGATGCATGCATGCATCGACGATGGCCTCGTGGGCCCACAGATGGGAGTGTCACACGTGAGTGTCCTAGCTAGGATAACCACCGCATGCATGCATGTGGCCCAAAGAGGTGTTGTGTGATGTTTGAATAGCCAATTTCACAATTTTTATGTGGCACGTGCCTCGGAAACCGAAAAGTCCCGACACTGAGTGAGGTGTATGTGTTCACGGACGCGTACGTATAGTATATATGCTAGTCCCCTCCCACCTCTTCGACGCGTACTATATACCACCATAATACAAACAAAAATGATTGTACCTTGCTGGTCAAATTAACCTCACTGCCGGCTGTTTGTCAAAGTGATGGACGACGACCTTGCGGGCCCATAGAAAGTGTCACATGTGAGTATCGAGTGTCGTGTAGGACAACCATCGACTGCATGTGGCCAAAACATGTATGTATGAAAGGATTGTGTAATGTTTTAAATAACGAATTCACGACTCTAATGTGGCACCGGCCTGCCTAACAAAACGGCCAACCCACACGGTGGCTCACAACTCGTAGTGTACTGCGAGCCACCCGCCACCCCCAGCCGCACACACCCACACACACACCGCGAATCCACCACAACTATGATACATGTTAAATTAATTATCCCATGGTGAACATATGTTACCAAAGGAGGGATGTTTTAATTTCAAAAAAATCACAGAGATCATTAAGACGTTTTAGTACATTAATTGATTGATTTTCTACGGGTATAATGTGCAAAAATCAAATTTGAGCTACATGCACACGTGACAGTGCACCTAATTGGATTACAAAAACACATGTGTCTCACTGGGTGCATGTTTACTCCCCATGCAACAAATTTCAAACATTGAGAATCTTGATTTTAAAATTCTAGTACATCCAAAACTTATTTGAAGTTCATGAAACTTATCGTGTTGTCGTATGGACACCAATACAAAGTGGCATTGTACTTTTTTTTGTCAAATTTGAGACCAATTTTGATGTAATCTTTATCTAATTACAACTGGGAGATTATTAATAATTGGGAACCATTATCCCAAATGGGTTATTTATTCGAACCGTGATCGTTAGACCAACAATGGATACGTGCCATGCTTCGGTTAAGCAATAAAGCAGAAGCATTAATCATCCAAATAGAAAAACAATATACGTGCTGTCGTGTGACCAGGCGTGAATTGACGAGACACATGCGTGTAGTCCGCCGCGTAGGTAGACCGGGAGGCGTGCGTGCAGGTGTGTGAATTGACGGAGGCGTGCTCACTGTGCAGTGTCATTGGGAGGCGTACGAGTAGCTGTGTGAAACTTTGGTAGGCATGCCAGCAGTCCGGTGCGTAGGCTCACCTGGAGGCGAGCCATCGGTTTGACAGCCGCCCGCCTCTCTCCCACAACTCCCACTCCTCCATATTAATGGTGCACCCGAGCGGCCGCACCCCCTATCCTCGCCACACACACAATCCTCTCTCTTTGCTTGCATCCTCGACGCCGCTCTCAGTCCTCAAAGTCGTCAGTGTATGAGGATGCCGCCAAAGCACCCCATCGAAGGGAGTGGCGACGCCGGGGCTGCTAAAGCACCGGAGCACGGCGTGGAGATGGAGACAGAGGTTGCCGTCACCGCCGGCGAGTTATCGCTGCACCGTGACGTCGGTGATGGCGTCGAGCTTCCACAACCGGAGGCGGAGTTCCACACCGACTCTGGTGATGACCCCGACGACGACTCCGTTGACCACTCCGGCGATGACTCCGGCAACGACGGACAGCTGGTTAGTCATCTATACCCATTTATGTGTCAAATAGATCATAGGGTTTCTCTGGTTACTCCTGCCTCCCCTTTTTTGCAATAGAAATCCTATGGTTATGTTCTCCCAATCCATGAAATCTGAGTAAGTTTCATTAGATCCGTGTAGTGTATTGATTGTTTGAATGGTACAAGTGATAAGTGATTAGTTGTTTCATCTATGCAAATGATTTCTGCTAGTAATCCAACTAGGGTTAGTGTTCGTGCTAATAATTCCTAGCCAGGACTTGACAATTGATTTTGAATGACCTACATATGTTTGTGCCATTATTTTCTTCAAGATTGATCTGTACATAGACGAGTGTGCTTAAAAATCGAACCATAATCTCTGGATGTGTATAAATAAATAGCCATAAATTCCTAATCCCACTTCACGGCATGTAATCATTGATTTCTTGCCAAATTTGTTTTACTATTTGTATAGGTGTTGTCTGACGATGTGGTCAGCGAGGATGGAGATGGCTAGAGGAGGTACAAGAGGCAAATCCTGAGAGAGCTTTATGTGGGAATGCATAACAGGCATATTAGGACCTAGAACGGCGGCTATCGATGCCCATTTTGCAACCACAAGCTTCATGACGTGTATCGAAGTGTTTTGGCGCATGCAAGAGGACGGGTCGTTGCCTCCTTTAAACAAAAGTATTCTCGCAAGGTGGCGCACGACACATACGCCGAGTACCTGGAGAAGCTTCAGGATCGTGCCGACATGTGACATGAGATGTGGGATCGAACTATGTATGCTTGAGTATGCTTAATGACGGTTGAACTATGCTTGTGTACGTGTACGCTTATTATCTATATCTGAGTATGTTTAATCTATGTTTACTTATGTCTAAGTGTGGGATATGGATGAAGTCAGTTCGGTTGATGGAATCTACCTCCGTCTTGGTTTATTGGTCCCCTTTGTAATTTGTTATTAAATTTTGACCAAAGGTTTAGCTAACAAAATGTTAGTGCATGTCAGCAAAAAATATATCGTTGGATGGGTATTTGAGCATAGTGTTCAATGATATAATTTTTGGTGACATGCATAAACATTTCTTAGTTAAATATTTGGTCAAAATTTGGTGAAAATTACAAAGGGGACCAATAAACCAGGACTGAGGTAGTATGTCAATCACACACGGTTCCCAAAATTGGAACCGTGTGCAATGACTTTCATTGCGCCTGTTGAGTCAATCACACATGGTTGGCTCTAGCAAACTGTCGCCTCCAAAATTCTTTGTGGGACAGAAAACCCTCACCATCCCCACGTCACAAAAACCCTCACCCTGCCCGCCACCCCCTCCGGTCCCCATTCACACCTGCACAAGCTCCTCCGCGTCTATGCATGGCACCGCCTATCGCGACGGTAAACACTTAGCTCGCCGCCTGCCGCCACCGCCAGGCTACCGGCAAAGCCCACCGCATTTCGCCACTTCCGCTTGTCGCCGCCTATCGCCATCAACTTTCTCGACGCTGGTCGCGGTCGACCCAGCTCCGCTCGGTTCGGGAATCTACCGTACTGACGGCTCTTTCTCATGGACAACAAGGTAACTAATTTAATGAGATATTATCTCATCTCTTATCCCAGTTCATCTGCCTCCTTTAATCACCCGACCGAAATCGCCGTGAATTCATTTTTATTCAAGCCGATTTGAGAGTTTTCTTTCGTTCATAGAGTGTGCAGTGCGCGGACACATCAGGACCTTGCATCCTTCGCCAGACATTCCATCTCACCGTACCAGATGACTTGAGGATGCGCGCGGTTTGTTCAATCTCACCCTAAGTCGACTACCATGGCCTACTTTCCTGAACATATTCTAAATATTACTACATTTGGATAAAAGGTGCCACATGCACCATATACGTCAAAGGGGATTCCACCCTCTTCTTTCTATATTAGGCAAATTAATGATGTATTGTTCTTTCGATTACTCTCATATTTCCATGACATCATGTTTACCCTATCTGTTTAATTATAAATTTTTGTCCTTCGATTTTGACTGCTGTACAGTTCTTTCAATTTGGGTCCATATTTGCATGTTACCATATTTTCTTGAACAATCCTACGATTTTCTACAGCGCGTCCCTTGCTATGCAACAGAATCTATAGTGCACAATCTTTCCCTTCATATAAATCAAGACTGCATGGATGTCATACTACACACAAACCATGGATTTACAATTATTGCTACTGTAAGACTTGATGAATGTGGCGACTCCTATTTTGGCACTGGCTTTTGGAAAGAAATTGCTGTGTTTTATGAACTGAAAGTTGGCACTCGAATTGCACTGCACATAAAAGGGCATGGTCATGAGATATATGGTAACTTCCCCGACGATATCGTCCATCCAGACTTTGTTCAAAGTAAGTTTTCTTTTCAACTATCTGCATGTTGACTTACCCAGCAATATCAAATGAATTGTGTAGTATTTAAGCAACCAATTGTTATTCCCTTTTCTTACTATATTCCTACCTAATAACTTCTTGTTACCAATACACTTTTCTATTGCCCTGTTTTAACTAAATATTCCCTGTACTCCCATTTCTATCGGAAAGTGCCATTGACAAGGAGACACCGGAGGTGTAGAACGGGGATGCCAACAAGCGGAGGCGGGACGAGCTAGAACCGCAAGTGACTCCAGCAGGCCTAGACTTCATCAGCAGCCTCTGCGATGATATGTTGACAGCCATCATCTCCCTCCTCCCAATCAAATATGGGGCATGGACAATCGTCCTTTCCAGGCAGTGGCGCCCCCTATGGAACTCCAGCCCTCTCAACCTCATCGACACCCACGAGCTATGCCATGGCTATCGCAAAAGCTTGGATGCGTTCTCCAAGATCCTCGGCAGTCACCTTGGCCTAACCAGAGGCCTTAGAATGGCCAAGTTCTGTTCCAACGGCAAGGACCGAGCCAAGCTTGACGACTGGTTCCGATCCCCCACCCTAGATCAGCTCGAGGAGCTCACTTTTGATGATGGGCATATGTGGTCGCTACCAACATCCGCACTCCGCCTCGCGCCCATGCCGCACGTCGCCAAGTTCAGGAACTGCCATCCCCCTTAATGACATGCTCGATCTTATTCTACCACGACTAAAGCACCTCGAGCTCGTCGCCGTCTGCCTCTCAAACGGTGACATGGAGCGCCTGCTCCGTGGTTTTACTGCACTCGAGTACCTTCGTCTTCAGGCAATCAATGGGTTGAGTACCTTCCACGTCATCTCTATGACTCTTCGGACTATTTATGTGTGTTGCTGGTGCGGCTGGAAGACATCACAAGATGTGTACCATGGTATGGTCATTGAGGACACACATGCACTTGAGAAATTACTTGTAGTTGATCAAGAAGGTCCAACAAGAATCAATGTCATTTCTGTGCCGAAATTGACAGTGGTGGGCTGCTCGTCTAACAAATACTCCGAACTTGTTATTGGATCCACACCCGTTCAGGTACAACAGTTGCCTTCTACCTCTCCTTCTTAAAATTAACATTATTTATAATTTTGAAGATGTTTGTTTGTCTGTCATTCAGAAAATGATTCCGACAAGCTTGACCCCGAAACTGCGCACAGTGAAGGTCTTCGCACTAGAATCTATCAGCCCCAAACTGGAGCAAGTTGTCAGTTTCCTGAGATGCTTTCCGTGCCTGGAGAAACTATATATCGAGGTGATGTTCCTTTAAAATGACAATGTACTACGATTTCTGAAGGATTCTGTTGGAGGATTTCAGTACATACATGTCCCCCCCATATTGGTTGCTTGATCCATATGGTTACAATCAATATGTATTTCTCCTTTGGATTCATCTGTACTAGTATTCCTAGGGAACTTTTCATCCACTCCAACCTCTTGTGAAGAAGGATACATTTTTCAAGAATGTAATAAAATGCCCATGTTAATCATGTCAGATCGAAGATGGCATGTTAGTGCATTTTACAAATCCTGCAAACCAAATAGGCGTGTAGTAATGTTCAAAACTGCATGTAGGCACTAACACATTTTCTTCTTTTGTAGATAAGATTAGGCCCAGTGGTGGATAATGTGATAAAATATAACAATCACGTCGAATGCCTAGATCTGCATCTCTCAGAAATTACTTTGAACTCCTACCGAGGGACCCTACCGGAGATTATATTCGCCAGATTGTTCTCAAAGCAAGGGCGCTGAAGGAAATGAGGTTTGCCCTACATTTATTTCGCAAAAAATGAATGGTTTGTTGATCAGTGTTGGCACCTGCGGGAGAATGGAATAGGCTCCAAAATGCTGAATTTCATTATGGAACTTCAGATGATAGAGTAATCGGAAGTCATCGTGTCAACCCCATACATGACTTCTTAGTGGCTGGACCCTCTGCAAAAATTGTGAGGTTTCGAAACCAGACTTAGAAGTGGTAATATTAGTTTGTACCTCCCTGATATCCATGTTCAGTGGATCAGTGCGAGCGTTTGCAGCTGATGATCTGAATTTCATTTCTAATATCAGTTTGAACCTTGTAATCTTCGAATTTGAGCCATATAACTCTGGAATTTGAACCTTCTAATATTTGGAGCTTTTTTGGTTCAACCGTTGAAATGGCATCGTATGAGATTCGTATATTGGTAGCACTATTTTGACCTTAATATGCAATGGTCTTAGATTTTATTAACCATTCTCGAATCTGTTTACCTTGTCGATCTCATAGCACACGATGTGTATAGCTAACTCGACTGCGATCTTTGACATTATTGCACACAGTTGGTTTCTTCCACCGTGTGCCCTGTAGAGCGCAGAATTAATTATCACACTCGAGTGTCCATCATCACCCTTCTGTGTAACTTTGACCTCATCACCCACGGGTAGACTTATGACCGAAGTATCACACACATCTTGTTAAGTTGGAACTATTTCTGTTCTCTAGTCTCAATGCAAACAATTCATTCGAGTGAACCGCATGCCGTATATCGCACGCACCTTGATCTGGCTGACCGTTTCTTTTGTGTTGCCTAATCACAAACATTTCATCTGAGTGAACCGTATGGTGTATATCGCACACACCTTCATCTGGCTGCCCATTTCTTTTGTTCCTCCTCATCGCAAACAATTAATTGAATTGAACCGTATTCCCTCCATCACACACGCAACTAAAATCTGAACCGTGTTTGATGCATCCTCCATCGCAAACATTTTGCACCTTTTTTGACGGGTTTTTACACCACCGTTTGCGATTATTGCATCACACACAGTTTCATTGAAGGGTCTCTAATCGTAGTCTCGCGTTAGCAGCATCCTGCAGTAGTGTTGGTATGAAGATACCGACGATCGAATCTTGGGCAAGTAACATACCAATGACAAAGGGAATGATGTATGTTGTCATTATGGTTTGACTGAAGATCTTCATAGAATATGTAGGAACCAATATGAGTATCCAGGTTCCGCTATTGGTTATTTATCGGAGAGGTGTCTCGGTCATGTCTACATAGTTCTTGAACCTATAGGGTCCACATGCTTAACGTTCAATGACGATTTGTATTATATGGGTTATGTGATTTGGTGAAACAATGTTGTTCGGAGTCCCAGATGAGATCACAGACATGACGAGGAGTCTCAAAATGGTCAAGAGGTAAAGATTGATATATTGGATGATAGTATTCAGACACCGGAAGTGTTTCAAAATGTATCGGATACATATCGGAGTACCGGGGGGGGGGTTACCGGAACCCCCCGGGGAAGATATGGGCCATATGGGCCATAGGAGGGAGGCAACCAGCCCACATAGGGGTGGAGCGCCCCCCATAGGGAAGGAGGCCGAATAGGACTAGGAGAGGGGGCGGCGCCTGAGGGAGTCCTGGATTATGGGGTCCTCAGGTGTCTGAGCTATGTAGCATGGGCCGGACTGATGGGCCATGAAGATACAAGATAGAAGGCCTTCCCCTGTGTCCGGGTGGCACTCTCCTTTGCATGGATAGCAAGCTTAACACCTGGATGTGTAGTTTCTTCTCTTTGTAAACCGACTCTGTACAACCCTAGGCCCTCCGGTGTTTATATAAACCGGAGGGTTTAGTCCGTAGAGGCTATCACAAACCATATATGATAGACATCTAGGGTTTAGCCATTACAATCTTGAGGTAGATCAACTCTTGTAACCCCTATACTCATAAAATACAATCAAGCAGGACATAGGGTTTTACCACCATTAAGAGGGCCCGAACCTGGGTAAACATCGTGTCCCCCTTGTCTCCTGTTACCTTCGATCCTCAGACGCGTAGTTTGGGAGCACCTACCCGAGATCGACCGGTTTCATTGAGAGTTCCACTATGTCGTCGATAGTAGGATCGATGGCTCGCCTTGTCATTAACGACAACATTACCTCTAAAGAGACCCTAGCTCTGGGACAGCCCCTCCAGCTCGGCGGTTTCACCATGGGTGCCCGTGCAGCCTTTAAGCCAAGGGCAGCCCTGGAAATCACTAAAAATCATCTTCGCGTCGGCCTTGAACACCCCAAAAATATGGATCTAGCAAATGTCTCGTCGTTAAACGAGCTACTTGATCATATCACCGCCTTGGGAGTTGCAACAAACTACGATTGGATTGGGCTTAAAGCCGATCAGAGGGAAATCAGGTCCCCGCCGATCACCCATCTGGTAGCGGTCGTAGAGGAACAAGCCGATAATACTTCTCCCCCTAAGTTATGAACAAGCTATGTTCGTATTTCCAAGTCTCGCGAGCCGGATACCCATCTTCAGGAAGAGACCACATGTCCTTCGAACATAGAATTAGGCGTTGAGCCCAAAGACCGCCAGGACACTCCGAACCCTGGGCCAGTGACCTTGCAAACTCTTCAAACTCCGGATGCAATAATGGCCAGGGTTTGGATTTTAGCCCACCCACCCACCACAAGAAATATTCCCCAAGCAATTCAGGTCATCTAGTCGTATGCAACCTAATGTATGTACGGCAACATCCTGAGGAAACAGTCCACCACTTTTGGGCCAGATTCCTCATTGTCAAAAACAAGATCAAGGATTGTTGCGACGATGACACGGTTTCTATATTTTTCCACAACTGTACGGACGAGGGAATCCTTAACGCCCTCAACTGCCGCTGCATACTGCACTTTGCAGATCTGGCACACATCGTACAGAAGTACAGTGCAATGGAAATCAAATGGAAGGCCCAAACTACTCGGTGGGAACCTCCTCCCTTCAAGCAGCCCACTGAACGGACAAAAAGGATGCACCCTTACGGGGCACCTGATGATCATCCCATGGACAAAAAAGTCAAGCCCTTTACGGGACACACTGTCCTTGACAAGCTGCTTGATAAACCCTGTCAGATACATATCACGCCGAATACCAAACCAACACATAGCCTTCGGGCATGTTGGGTACCCCGGCAGGTGGCTAAGAGTGGTGAGGCCATCCTCACCAGCATTCCTCCAAAGAGGCACTCCTCAGAAGATGCCGATCACAAAGTTTTTATGATCTTCGAGACCTTTTCTTCCAACAACCGGCAAAAAAGGGCATTACCCGACCTTGCCGAAGTCAACTAGGTAGCCGCAATAAATCCTTGGAATGACATGGCGATAACCTTCACCGCCGATGACGAGCCAAGGGCCAGATCAGTCCGAGCACCAACCACTTTGGTCTTAAACACAATAGTAGGTGGCTTTCGGCTCACCAACGTGCTCATGGACGGCGGCAGCGGATTAAACCTCATCTACAACGATACGCTCCAGAAAATGCAGATGGACAAAAGTCGCACTGAGCAAAGCGGCACCACTTTCCAAGGCATCATCCCCAGTCAAGAAACAATAAGCCCGGGGAGGATCAAACTCGACATCGTATTTGGCACGCTGGAGAACTATAGGTTCGAAGAGTCGCTCTTCCACGTGGCACCTTTCCATAACGGATATCACGCCCTGTTAGGGCGAGTAGCATTCATACGCTTTCAAGCCATACCCCATTATGGGTACATGAAGCTCAAAATGACAGGGCCCAACGGATTTATACTATCACTAGTGATCCGGATATAGCACTCCGCGCCGAAAACAAAACCGCATCCCTAGCCCTCGAGGCGCTATCCGAGGCCCTTGCGGCCGAGGAATTAGCCACTCTACGCTCTATGGTGGACAAGGATGATGTAATCCTCGACAAGAGGCTCACATCCACTTCCTTTAAGCCAGTAGACGAAATAGTCAAATTTCAAGTACACCCAACGGATCCTAATAAAACAACAGCCATTGGAGCACAGCTGGATCCAACGATCAACGCTGCTTTAAGAGCGTTTCTACATGAAAATTGGGACATTTTTGCCTGGAACCCTTCAGATATGCCAGGAATCCCACGCAGACTGGCCGAACACAGCCTCAATATAATAAAAGGGTTTAAACCAGTCAAGCAAACACTGCGGTGATTTTCCGAACCCAAGCGACAAGCTATGGGGGAGGAGCTAGCCAAACTACTTGAAGACGGATTCGTCAAAGAGATCAAACACCCGGACTGTCTAGCAAACCTAGTCATGGTGCCAAAGAAGGACAAATCCTGGCGCCTTTCTGTTGATTTCAAAGAACTCAACAAGGCCTGCCCTAAGGACCCCTTCCCACTGCCCCGCATCGACCAAATCAATGATGCAACTACAGGAAACGATTCACTATGCTTCCTTGATGCATACCCCAGATACCATCAAATTAAGATGAGGGAATCCGATCAGGCCGCAACAGCATTCATCACTCCGTATGGGCCTTTCTGCTTCAACACTATGCCTTTCGGACTAAAAAACGTGGTGCCACCTACCAACGCATGATTCAAACATTCCTAGAAAAACAAATTGGCAAGACGGTGGGGGCATATGTAGATGATGTTGTCATCAAAACTAAACATGTCGAATCATTGGTGGACGACTTGCGCCTCACATTCGACAACCTCCAAACATATGACATACGGCTCAATCCAGAAAAATGCGTTTTCGGCGTTCCGGCCAGAAAGCTCCTTGGGTTCATTGTTTCCAATAGAGGAATCGAAGCAAATCTAGCCAAAATCCGAGCCTTGTCACAATTGGCAAACACCAACAAACCTAAAGCAGGTCAAAAAACTAGCTGGGTGCATGGCAGCCTTGAGCTGCTTTATCTCCAGACCGGGAGAAAAGGCACTACCGCTTTATCGCCTTCTCCGACGTATCGATCGCTTTGAGTGGACGGATGCGGCAACGGCTGGGTTGGAAGAAATAAAAACTTTGTTAGAAAACAACCCAATCCTTGTCGCACCACACGTCGGCGAACCTATGCTACTGTACATATCAGCAACTCACCAGGTAGTGAGCGATGTGGTCGTTGTCGAACGAGAGGAAGAGGGACACAAATTCCCACCCGAAAAACCAGTATACTATGTATCAGTGGTCCTTACACCATGCAAATCCCGATACCCGCACTATCAAAAGATAGCGTATGCAGTCTTTATGGCATCTCGAAAGCTGCGACACTACCTTCAAGAGTACTCGATCACGGTGGCCTCCGAAGTGCCACTCAACGACATCATAAACAATCGAGAAGCTACTGACCGCATTACAAATGGGCTATCGAGCTCTTACCATTTGAAATAACCTACAAGCCACGCCGAGCTATTAAATCTCAGGTGTTGGCCGACTTTGTCACCGAATGGACGAAGCCGAACTCCCTAAATAGTACAACACATACTCCAACTGGGTGATGTACTTCGACGACTCCAAAATGTTAGCCGGATTGGGGGCTGGTGTCATCCTAACATCCCCTACAGGGGACACGGTCCGTTATGTATTACAAATCATGTATGCCGACTCCAATAATGCGACCGAATATGAAGCACTCCTACATGGACTCCGGATGGTCATTTCTATGGGCATACAACACCTTGAGGTGTGTGGGGATTTAAACCTCGTGATATCTCAAATAAATGGAGAATTCAATGCAAAAGATCAAAAGATGGCGGCCTACTGCAACGCCGTACTCAGAATATCAGCTCGGTTTGAGGGGCTCGAGTTTCACCATGTGGCTCGAGACAGTAATCAAGCGGCGGACATCCTTGCTCGAATGGGCGCTAAATGCAACCCCGTCCCGCCTAACACCTTTTTGGAAAGGCTTTTTAAGCCATATGTGGTATGGCAAGACAAGAGAGGAAATACCAGTCCGACGCCGATCACACCCCCGGACGCCGAACACGATTCAGACATCATCGGGGGCTCGGGCACTGAACTAACGCCTTCCGCTCATGTAATCATGGTGGTTATTGCTCCATGGACCGAACCCTTCTTCTCCTACCTTATTAGGCAGGAGCTCCCTGATGATCAGAATGAGGCCCGCTGCATAGTTCGACGCTCCAAAGCCTACAAAGTCCACGAAGGAGAACTCTACAAGAAAAGTACTACTGAATTCTTCAAAGATGTATCTCCGAAGAGGAGGGGCATCAGCTCTTGGCCGAAATACACGCTGGCCTCGGTAGCCATCACGCTGCAGCTCCAGCCCTTGTAAGCAAAGCCTTCCGTACAGGCTTCTTCTGGCCCACGGCCCGAGCAGATGCACATGCCCTTGTACAGCGCTGTGTAGGATGTCAGCTCTTTGCCAATCAAAGCCATATGCCGCCCACTGCCCTAAGAACTATCCCCATTACCTGGCCTTTTGCGGTCTGGGGGCTAGACATGGTCGGACCCCCTAGGGGGAAGCCATAAGAAGAAAAAATTGCTGGTCATGGTGGATAAATTCACTAAGTGGATAGGGGCCAAACTAGTAAAAACAGCTGAAGCCGGACCGGTGATAGATTTTATATCTGGTGTCGTACACCATTATGATGTCCCACACAACATTATTACTGACAAAGGCTCTAACTTCACATCCGATGAGGTAAAAAATTGGTGTACTAACCTGGGCATCAAGCTCGATTAAGCTTAAACAAATGGTCAAGTTGAGCGGGCCAATGGCCTGATAATGAGTGGCATCAAACCCGGTCTAGTGCGATCCCTAAAGGAGTCGAATAAACACTAGGTCGAGGAACTCGATTCCATACTCTGGGGGTTGCGGACCATGCCCAACCGCACGACGAATACACACCATTCTTCATGGTGTACGGCGCAGAGGTTTTCTTGCCCTGCGACATTATTCATGATTCACCTCGAGTGCGCATGTATGAAGAGAGAGAAGCTGAGCTCGATCAGCAGGACGACTTTGATGGCCTGGAGGAGGAGTGCGATGTCGCAAAATCCCGTTCCGCATTCTATCAATAACAAGCTCGAAGATACCAAAGCAGAGAAGTGCGGGCAAAGGCTTATAACGTCAGTGGGCTCGTTTTACGCCTCCCAAAGAAGAAAAGGAACAAAATCAAACCAAAATGGGAAGGTCCTTTCATTATAGATGAAGTTCTCACGGCATGAGCCTACCACCTTCGGAATGCATCAGATAATCGCTTAGAGCCGAACTCTTGGAACGCTGCTCGGCTCCGAAGATTCTACGCATAAGTATGGCCATGCTTCTTATTCATTCTTTTGTCTCCTTTTCAAAATTTTCCTTTTTTCGTTTTATACGTTTCCCATGGTGTGTTCGGATAGGCCGAACACTTGAGGGGTACACATCTTTAAATCTACACACCCCGCCATGACTGGGGGCTTCTGTAAGTAGAATCTTATTATTATACCAAGCCTAGAGCTCACAATATATGTGTCGTTTGCGGATATACATCCTTCTTGCCATTATATGCACCGATATGACTTAAGTTTTTGCCAAGCTGGGTTGCCTCGCTCCTATGCTTATGCCCTACGTTCACGATTGTTTAGCTAGGGCATAAAGGGAGCACCTCTGCGATTGTTGCAACCGGGTTATCAGGACATGTACCTCAAACGGGTGAAGCCTAAAGCTAGCATTCTTAAGGGAATAATTGGTCGGCACTAAAACGATAGATTGTTGCCATATTGCAACCATCTTTAAGCACTTCGAGACGGTTTTTCCATACTATGGACCACATGCCCCGGCACGTGTAATCATAATATGCCGACCCAAGGAAAGGAACCTTTAACGGAACTATTTTCCTTGGAAGATGTTTCTTACATTCGTAATATAACATACATCCCGAACTCGATTTTTTTGTCTGATTGAGCACAATGACTGGGTTGCCTGGTTTCCGGAAAGATACTTCCTTTTTTCCTAAGTATCCAGAATACTCCACCATTTTTGGTCCAGAGGTTAAAGTCGAAAGCCTGCGATGACAAAATCATTTCACATGTTCTGATCAAACCAAAGGTTGATCATAAATGTACATTGATACATTAGGTCAAAAACCTATTCCTTCTCTATTCCGTCTATAAGGCTGTCTAATCTACAGTCTTCCGGCGAATATTTTGCAGCGATCATTACTTGATCATAAACCGAATTTAAAGGGATTTCCTTCCCATCTAGTTACTGTGGTCCTACTCAGGCCATATGATTCGGATCCAGTTTTGAGAAGCATGTCTTCACCATGGCCTAGGGTTCTCGTGCGCCTTCACGGCAGGCAGGCGTCTTCCATTGCTCGAACTGGTGTCGGGCACCTTTGAACAGGTTTGCTAGTCCCTCCATACTTTCTGGAGGGGTATCAGATGGCCATAACGCCTTCAACATACTCCTCATGGCTTTCCAGGCCCGATCATGCATGGCGGACAACTCCTTTAGCACGTCGCCTTGAAACCCGGACACTTCCTCCTCTGGTCGACCAGTTAACATACATGCCGCAACAAATTCATGATATTCTACATTATGGACTAAACATGAGTACCCATGGTAGTCCTGAATAAGAGGGGAAAACATACCGAACATGCCGGCCTTCAGCTTTTCATTTTCCTTCTGAGCGGTTGGTAGCTGAGCCTTCAAGCTCTCTATCTCTTTGGACTATTTGTCCTTTTCCTCCTCAAGTTTTCTCTCCCTAGACGCGCCCATCGCGGTCTCTTTCAATTCCGCTAGTTCGGCGGTGAGTGCACTCAGTTGTGTTTGGTTTGTGTTCAGCTCTTGAGCTAGCATAGTGTTCTTTTCTTGCAGAACCTGCAAAAATTATCGATCCTTAAATCAGTTTGCTTCGCCGTTTCAAGTCTCGGGGGCTACTGGCATATGACCATGCAAAATTGTGTCAAATTTTACCTGTATATTCTTCGAGAATAGCTGAATAACTCCGGCAAGGTCGTCTCGAGCGGCCCGGATATATGCTTCTATCAAACTCAGTGCGGCGAATTCTTGTTCGGACAAGGCTGGAGCACACATAGCTTCCTTTAATCGACGGTGATTCATCACGCTCTCCACTTCGGAATTCATGAGCGACACGTCATCTGAATCCTCTTGAGGAGGCAGAACGGGCGTGGCGTCAGCTTGCGTCCTAGCTGACGAGTCTGGCACCAGATTAGTGGACATTTGGCTAATCAGGCGTTTTCCCACCGTTTGCCGCGTACTCCTCCTAATGATTAAAAGACAAAAAGGGGAGACTCTTAACAATCCAGACTCATGCCTAGGCATGCATTAAAGCATACATACCTCTTGGAAGACTATGAAATCTCCGCAGTACTCCCGACCCCTTTTCGTTTTGAACGACGACCTTGTGTAGGGGCCGCCCTCGATGATTTACGGTCCCTGGAGGCCGATCCTGTTAAAATCTGGATCAGTACAACAGGTAAGGATGCATATGAGGATCTCTTCTTAGGAAGCCTCTGGATACTCACGATGCAGAATGGGTAAAGGCGAGGGTAGTCGGCGGTGATGGCCATTTCCGAACCGTCAAAGCTCGCCTGATAGAATACCCCATCATCAAATTATATATATATATATATATATATCTGGATCCTTGCAGAAGCAAGGATGTTCATTACGATTATGATCCTCCGGCTGGGGAGCAGGACAGTGGACGTCCTCGATTATCTTCCTCCATGACTAGTTGTGGCAACAAATAGTAAATTTGATTAGAGTCTGCAATGCAATGAAATAAGCACAGACGATCGAGATCTTACCCATTCAATAGGGGTGTACATGGAATAAGCCTCCCGACAGTTTAACCGGAGAAAATCTTCTTTTTCGCCCTTATACAGATCGGCCAAAATTGAAGGCAGTTCGGCTGGGGTATCCGGACCCTGCCGTCTGTAAGGGGAGGCGTTGTCTTCTCTGTTGTAACACCATAAGGGAGTTACTCTGGATTGGAAAGGCTACACACACCTCTTTATTGCAATCACCATGATCTCAACTATCGAGAGTTCGGAGTGGGCGAGCAACCTGACCTTGCTGACCAACCTCTTTATCTCCGCACTGTCCTCTTCCTTGGGACTTCGGGGATGCCAGTTGAGGCACTTCTTCAGAGGAGCACTGGAAAATACAGGGAGGCCGCGCCTGACTGGATTTGGCAGCGGAGCATCATCCATATAGAACCACTCCTAAGACCATGGCGGGTATGCCTCTTTAGGTGTTCCTACATGGTATCCAGATCTGGCAATACGCCATACTTCGGCACCACCCACTTCAAATATGGAACCCCCTTGGTGGCGGGGAACGAGGTAGAAGAATTTCCTCCATAATCCGAAATGAGCCTCGATGCCTAGGAATAGCTTGCAGAGGGCGACAAAGCCTGAGATGTGCAGAATCGAAACTGGGGTGAGTTTGTGCAGTTGGATGTCGTAAAATTCCAATAAACCCCAAGGAAGGGATGGATTGGAAATCCCAGGCCCCGCAACAGAAATGGGTCAAAGCACACCCTCTCCTTATTTGGGTTGGGGAAGTTCTCAGCCATCGCGTCATTGCCTATTGAATATAATCCCGCTCGAACAGGAACTAGATCTGCGAGGGGCAGATAGCCATGCGTCTAGAGCCGGGTTAGTTGAAGATGAGTCATGGAGCAACTCTACCAATCACCCTCTTGAGGGCCAGGGAGGCGCGAAGAGGAGCCTGGGGTGACGACCATGATGGAAGGCTTTCTTTAGGCTAGACTTGGCTGTTTTTCTTCTGTGCGATGTGAGATGGCATTTGGAGATCCATATCTCCTTATATAGGAGCCATCCGGGCGTGGTGAAGGTCTTATTTGTGAAAAAGCATAGACTGTTCATATTCGCCCGGCGCACGAAAATCAAAGCATCGACAGGGGGAACCATAAAATACATCGAGGTTATCGACGGATTGTCATTGGTCCGGATTATAATGAAGAACCCGCCTTGCAAAGCCGAAGACATGGGCCGAAATTACATCATCATTGAAGGCAAGTTCGGGGGCTACTGAGGGAGTCCTGGATTATGGGGTCCTTAGGGGTGTGTTTGGTTCGAGAACGAGGTGGAATGGAATGTCATGGTTCCGTTCCGTTAGAATGGGTCGGTTCCGTTTTTGTCTTTAGTAGCGGCAATTAGGTGGAATGGAACGGTTCTGTTTCGGTGTTTGGTTGAAGATATAAAATTGAATGAATTTGAATCAAAAAGTTATTTTAAACTTCAAGTATTTTCAGAAATAAATCTGCTGTTAGTATTCTAACTGCAGATAATGGAAGTACAAAACCGCAACAAAGAGTGTAGATAACCAGAAAGAGGAAGCTTCCAAAACTGCTCTTATGGCTAGACGTAGCTTCACCGCTGATTTTTGCTCGCTGCCACACAACCAAGAACTCACACTGCTGCTATTGGAGAAGGCCTGCGAGCGGACTAGGAGCACAACTGTGAGCTGGAGGAGGAACTTGGTGGTGCTCTGCGTCATGAGCGGTGAGGTCTAGTCGAGGAGACCTACGACACGGAGGTTGACGGTGCTGCACATCCTCGCCTTCACCAAGCATAGATGGGACAGGTCCTTCAGCAGCTGGTGCTACCCGCGCCGGCCGCCGTCGACTGCCTCCCAGACTACCGCTGATCTGCAACGGCGCCTCAGATCGGGATTCGGGAGGGATGTCCTCCAGCAGCTGGTGCCACCCGCGTCGGCCGCCGTCGGCCTCCTCTCTGGTTGCCGCCGGTCTCCTCCAACGACGCCTCAGATCAAAAGGGGGAGAGAGATGAGAGGTAGCGGTGCTGAATGCGAGTCGGGGAAGGGTGGGCGAGAACGAGCGCTGCGAGCCGTTACCTGTCATTGCACCGATTTGGAGGTACTGGTTGGTTCCGCATATTGAGCGAATATACCGTTCCCGGGAACGAGTGGGTTCCAATTCATTCGACGAACTAAACACGAGAATGGGCTCCTGGAACGGAACCGACCCATGCTGTTCTAGTTGATGACAGAAACCAAACACACCCTAGGTGTCCGAGCTGTGTAGCATGGGCCGTACTGATGGGCCATGAAGATACAAGATAGAAGGCCTTCCCCCGTGTCTGGGTGGGACTCTCCTTTGCGTGGATAGAAAGCTTAACGCCTGGATGTGTAGTTTATTCTCTCTGTAACCGACTCTGTACAACCCTCTAGGCCCCTCCCGTGTCTATATAAACCGGAGGGTTTAGTCCGTAGAGGCTATCAAAAATCATACAGGGTAAACATCTAGGGTTTAGCCATTACGATCTCGAGGTAGATCAACTCTTGTAACCCCTATACTCATCAAATAAAATCAAGCAAGACATAGGGTTTTACCTCCATTAAGAGGGCCCGAACCTTGGTAAACATCGTGTCCCTCTTGTCTCCTGTTACCTTCGATCCTCAGATGCACAGTTCGGAACCCCCTACCCGAGATCAGCCGGTTTTGACACCAACAGTGCCCCACTTTCCTTCTCCTCCTTTCTTTCCTTCCCCCTTTCCCCCTCCGGTAAAAGGAAAGGGGCCGAATCTTACTAGGAGCCAAAGTAGGAATCCTACTTGGGCCACACCTAGGGCCGGCCTAATCCCCTCCCTCCTTTATATACGTGGGGATGGGGTGCCTAGAACACACATCAATTGTTCCAAGCCATGTGCGACGCCCCCTCCATAGTTTACGCCTCCGGTCATATTCACGTAGTGCTTAGGCGAAACCCTGCGCGGATCACTTCACCATTGATGCGGCTTGAAGCTATGTCGGTATTTCCCCAAAGAGGAAGGGATGATGCAGCACCACAATGGTAGGTATTTCCCTCAGTGATGAAACCAAGGTTACCGAACCAGTAGGAGAACCAAGAAACACTACTTAAACAACACCTGCACACAAATAACAAATACTCGCAACCCAACGTGTAAAAGGGGTTGCCAATCCCTTTCGGGTAACGGTGCCAGAAATTGGCAAACGGACATGAGAGAGTTGTAAATATTGATAGAATGAACGCCAAATAAAATAAATTGCACCAAGGTATTTTTTATTTTTGGTTTAATAAATCTGAAAATAAAAGCAAAGGAAAATAGATCGCAAAGGCAAATAATATGAGAAAGAGATCCAGGGCCCGTATGTTTCACTAGTGGCTTCTCTCGAGAAAAATAACAAAGGCGGGTAGACAAATTACTGTTGGGCAATTGATAGAACTTCAAATAATCATGACGATATCGAGGCAATGATCATTATATAGGCATCACGTCCAAGATTAGTAGACCGACTCCTGCCTGCATCTACTACTATTACTCCACACATCGACCGCTATCCAGCATGCATCTAGTGTATTAAGTTCATGGAGAAATGGAGTAATGCAATAAGAACGATGACATGATGTAGACAAGATCTATTTATGTAGAAATAGACCCCATCATTTTATCCTTAGTAGCAACGATACATACGTGTCAGTTGCCCTTCTGTCACTGGTATAAAGCACCGTAAGATCGAACCCACTACAAAGCACCTCTTCCCATTGCTAGATAAATAGATCAAGTTGGCCAAACAAAACCCAAATATAGGAGAATAAATACAAGGCTATGAGGAATCATGCATATAAGAGATCAAAGAAACTCAAATAACTTTCATGGATAAAAAGAGATAGATCTGATCATAAACTCAAAGTTCATTGGATCCCAACAAACACACCACAAAAGAATTACACCATATGGATCTCCAAGAGTCCATTGTATTGAGAATCAAACAAGAGAGAGGAAACCATCTAGCTACTAACTACGGACCCGGATGTCTACAAAGAACTACTCACACATCATCAGAGAGGCACCAATGGAAGTGGTGAACCCCTCCGTGATGGTGTCTAGATTGGATATTGTGGTTCTGGACTCTGCGGCGGCTGGAATTGATTTTCGTCGACTCCCCTAGGGTTTCTGGAATATTGGGGCATTTATAGAGCAAATAAACGGTCTCGGGGGCACCCGAGGTGGGCACAACCCACCAGGGCGCGCCTGGGCCTCCTAGCGCGCCCTGGTGGGTTGTGCTCCCCTTGGAGAACCCCCCCAGGCGCTTCTCTGGCCCATTGGATGTATTCTAGTCCAAAAAATCCACAAAAAGTTTCGCTACATTTGGACTCCGTTTGATATTGATTACCTGCAATGTAAAAAACATGCAAAAAACAGCAACTATCACTTGGCACCATGTCAATAGGTTAGTACCTAAAATGATATAAAATGACTATAAAATAATTATAAAACATCAAAGAATGACAATGTAACAACATGGAACAATCAAAAATTATAGATACATTGGAGACATATCAACATCCCAAAGCTTAATTCTTGCTTTTCCTCGAGTAGGTAAATGATAAAAATAGAATTTTTGATGTGGAATGATGCCTAACATGTCATATCATATTCTTTTCTTTATAGCATGGACATTTGGACTTTTATATTGTTCAAAGCAATAGTCTAGTTTTGACATGATAATTTAGATACTCAAGCATACCAACAAGCAACCATTTCTTTCAAAATACTAACGCTAAAATAAATTATCCCTAGCCCATCATGCTCAATCATTGATCCATTCATGAAACACACTCGCATATTAACTATACCCAATGGTCAAGTACGATCATAGTGCCTCCTAGTTGGTGCTTTATAAGAGAAGATGGAGACTCAAATGAAAATTGCATAAAGTAAAAGAAAGGCCCTTCGCGGAGGGAAGTAGGGATTTGTAGAGGTGCCAGAGCTCAAAGCGGAAATTTAGAGATAAAAACATTTTGAGAGGCATACTTTTCCCACCAACGAAAATGACTTAGAGTTCCCAACACTTTCCATACTAGATATATCATAGGTGGTTCCCAAATAGAAATTAAAGTTTATTCCTTTTTCCACCATACTTTCACTTTCCATGGCTAACAGTATCCACAGGTGCCTTCCAAACCAACACTTTCCAAGGAAATTATTATTTGGCAACATAAAGTAAATTCATTTTTCATTTCGGGACTGGGCATACCTAATACCTTTGCCTTACTCTCGTGCAATGACAAGTGAATAAACACTCATCGTGAGAATAACACATCTTAACATGGAAAATATTAGCCACCCCTCACTGCCTCACGAGCGGTACAAGCACACAAAAGAGAAATTTATTTTGAATATTAGAGATGGCACATACAAATTTGCTTGGAATGGAAAAATTATACCGCATATAGGTAGGTATAGTGGACTCATGTGGAAAAACTGATTTAAAGGGTTTTGGAAGCACAAGTAGTGATCATACTTAGTGCAAAATGAAGGCTAGCAAAATATTGAGAAGCGACCAACCAAGAAACGAAATATATCATAAGCGAGCATTAAGCATAATTAACACCGAATAATGCACCACAAGTAGGATGTAATTTCATTGCATGACTATTGACTTTCGTGCTTGCATAGTCAATCACAAACTTTAACACCAATATTCTTACTAAAGCATAATTACTCATTAACATGACTCACATATCACATCATCATATCTCAATACTATTACAAGGAATCAAGTTTATTTTGTCCAATGATCTACATGAAAGTTTTTATTATATCCTTCTTGGATATCTATCACTTTGGGACTAATTTTCATGTGTTGCTTTTGATAAGCTCAAACAAATATAAGTGAAGATCATGAGCATAAAATTTCTTTCTCTCAAATAAATTTAAGTGAAGCAAGAGAGAATTTCTTGAAAATTTTACTAACTCTCAAATAAATCGAAGTGAATCAAGAGAGAATTTCTTCAAAAATACTAAAGCACACCATGCTCAAAAATATATAAGTGAAGCACTAGAGCAAATCCATAGCTCATAAAAATTTAAGTGAAGTATAGAGAGCAATTCTGATAAGTCATGGCATAATTTTGGCTCGCTCAAATAGGCATGTATAGCAAGGGATCAAGACTAGAAACACAAAGCAAAACAAGCAAAGACTCATATCATACAAGACGCTCCAAGCAAAACACATAGTATGTGATGAATAAAAATATAGCTTCGAGTAAAATACCGATTGTCGTTAGAAGAAAGAGGGGATGCCACTCGGGGCATCCCCAAGCTTAGTTGATTGCTTCTCTTTGGATAATAGCTTGGGATGCCATGGGCATCCCCAAGCTTAGGCTCTTCTTACTCCTTATTCCTTCATCCATCCTAAGATAACCCAAAACTTGAAAACTTCAATAACACAAAACTCAACAAAACCTTTGTGAGATCCGCTAGTATAAGAAAAAAAATCACTACTATAAGTACTGTAGAAAACCAATTCATATTTTATTCTTGCATTATATCTACTGCATTCCAACTTTTCTATGGCAAAAACTCATCAAATAATACCATAGAATCATCCAAACAAGGACACAATGCAAAGAAAACAGAATCTGTCAAAAGCAGAACAGTCTGTAGCAATCGGGATATTTTGAATACTTCTGAAACTCCAAAAATCATGAGAAATTAGGAAAACCTGAGATTTTTTTTTATTAATCTTCTGCAAATGGTATTTTATCACGCTCTGGTTAAAAACTAAAATTATTTTGGCGAGCACAAAAGTTACTGTTTTTCAGCAAGATCAAACAACTATCACCCAATAGGATGCTAAAGGCTTTACTTGGCACAAACACTAATTAAAACACAATCATAATAGTATAATTGTGCAAACTCTCAAGAACAGAAAGCAAAAGACAAAATAAATTTTATTCATTGGGTTGCCTCCCAACAAGCTCTTTCTTTATAGCCATTTAGATTGGCTTAAGATTTCAACGATGCTCAGACGAAAGATAAGAATTCAAGCACAAAGAGAGCATCAATAAACATATGATAAACACATTTAAGTCCAACATACTTCCTATGCATAGGAATTTTATATGCAAACAAATTATCACGACAAGAAACATCTAACATTGTAGCGACCCGACCTCAGACGGTCAAGTCTCTGTGCTTAAGTGTCATCCCTGGATCGGTATTGCTGACACACACACAATACTCAAGGATTTATAACAAAGTTCAATCACACACTTATTACATCAAATGTCTCAAAAGAGAACTTATTACAATAATATGGCTGAAGGCCATCTAAATAAGATAACATCGGAAGCTTCGAACGTAGAGAGTCCATCCAACTCCATGGCAAAACTGAGTGCATGACAACGACCTAGCGCACCTTACTCTTCATCTGAAAACTCTACAACATAATACGTTGCAGCCTGTGTAGGTCAACACATGGAATATGCTGGCTAGATAACACTATAGAGCAATGCACAAATAAGAGCTATCACTACATGCATATATGGCTGGCGGAGGCTCTATGGTTATCATTTGCATAAAGCTAATTTGTCCCTACAACAAAGGAATATATTTTATTTAACTACAAAGTTTGTTGAAAACATTGATAAGGTAACCCCAACTCAATCCCAAATTAAAAGTTAATAATCCCAACAAATTAATTAAGTAAAGTGATGAGACCAAATCAATAATTCAAGTACTAGATACTCAAGATGTCCATAACTGGGGACACGGCTAATCATGATTAGTTTATACACTCTGCAGAGGTTTGCACACTTTTCCCCACAAGAATCGATCTCCTCCATTAAATTTCTTGCACTACATGATGTTTGATAAATGGATGGCCGAGACACAGTCTTTCCGAAGAGGTCCCCTTAACCGATAGATAGGCCGATACACCAACAATCCCCTACATCTGCTAGCCTGTCATGGAAAGGATTCCCACAACTTACTCAACTATGCCAGAGCCCATAATGGCTTGTGGCTGCACATTGAAGATTCTAGCATGAATAATCTTATGATCCCTTTGAGCCTGGGTTGCAAACCATAGGATGATCACATGGGTACCCTGGGATCTCCTTGGACAACACTGGACTCCCTAGGTGCCCACAACCAATCCACCAAGATGTGTATTAAAGTAGCCACCTTAAGTCAAACCTTAGTTAACAATAACTGTCACATATTTCACGAATTCTCTCAAACCAAACCACGTCTACGAGCATAGCATAGCAGTATAAGCATAACGTAGTAAATACCCAGGGTTTGATATAAGACAATAGGTTCTACCTCATCAACTACTTCCCAATACCCACATGTTAACAAGTCCTAATAATGCAGTGTTTGACGATTGAAACTAATGCATAAAACTGGGTATTAAAGGGATATGATCAAAGTGTTACTTGCCTTGCTGGCGATGGAAAACCCTAGTGATTCGTAGTAGCAAGCCTCGCACACCGGAAGCTCTATCGTGAACAAACAATAGCATACATAAACACTCAGGTATAAGATGCAAAGGTAAAACCAAGAGAAAAGATCGGAATAAGAGAAGAGCTTCGATTTGCAAAAACAATCAATCGAATCAGAGATACGAAACTCAAACTACGGTCAAAAGAAATTCAAATTCAAATCTGCTTGAAACCAAATTTTAAATTTCCAAAATCATGTTCAAGTTGATTATCTAGATATAGGGGAACAAGACGAAGATTTTGGCGTTGGTTTCACTGGATTTGGATAAACGAGCAAAAAGTAACAAGGGTTTGAAGATCAGGGGCTAATCGGCGATAAAAGTAATTACGGATAGGTCCCTGGACGAAAATAAATAGAAAAAGAAAAATCTACGAAACAAACGTCCGCTAATAGAGGCAAACGAACGAAAACCGTTTGTTAAAATGATCTAACCAGTGAACATTTACTAATTAGACTAAAACAAAAACGAAAAACCGATCTAAAAACTAAACCGACAAAACCAAAAAAGAATCGAAAGAACCGACCGGTTCTTACCGGTCAACTGCGTCGACGGCGGCGGTGGCTGTAGGCGATGTGGGGCGGCGAGGCGGAGTGGCGGTGCGGGGCGGCGGTAGCAGCGGTGGCGAACGGCGGCGCGGGTCGGCTGCGGGGCGGCGGTGAGGAGAAGAGGGCGGCGTGGCGCGGCTTATAAGGAGGCTCCGAGGGGGTCCTTTGCTTGCGCGAGGAGGCGCGGGGAGGCCGATCCAGACTCCTCCTCGCTGGAGTCCGGCGTCCGCACGGGAGGCAGGTGGCGGTGGCTCGGTTGGGCCAGCTGGGCTTCGGCCCAGTTTGGTCCGGAGTTTTTTTTTAAATAAAAAATTGTCGTAGAAGAAAATGCTAATAATTTCTTTAAAAAAATCTAAAAGTTCCAGAAACAATTTCCACCGTCCAAACCTAATATTTAGGACAAGAGGAATAATTTTCTGGACTAAAATGCAATTTTAAAAAATGCAAGTTTTCTCTAATTCAAATAAAGTAGCAAATAAAATACAAGTAAAATAATAATTTGATTTTAAAATTTCTTCTCCAATATTTCTCTTCTATTGAAGAAGTCATATTATCTCCTCTCATTTGTTGGAAATAATTGGAGAGAAACTATTAAAATCAAATTGATCCTCTTTTCAAATTTGAAATAAATTCCAAATATGAAAATTTAGTGAAACCTCCAACTCTCTCCTTGGGGTCCTTGACTTGCTTAAGGTCTCTAGGATCAAATTGTCCAAATAAAAAATCAATTAAAATGCAAAGAGCATGGATGCATATGATGACCTAGTGATTAACATCCAAATTGAAAATTGGGATGTAACAAACATATGCAAAGAAGAGGAATAAAACATTGACGATCTCAACATAACGAGAGGTAATTTAGTAACATGAAATTTTCTACAACATATTTTCCTCTCTCATAATAATTACATATAGGATCATAATCAAATCCAAACATATAACTATCACAATTATTCTCTTTATGGTCCACATGCATGCAAAGTTGACACTCGTCCAAAATAGTGGGATTATCATCAAATAAAGTCATGACCTCTCCAAGCCCACTTTAATCAAAAATTTCATAAGATTGTACACTCTCCAAATATGTGGGAACATTTTTAGCTAAAGTTGACACTCTTCCTAACCCACTTTTAGTATTATTGCAAGCAAATTCATCATGAGCTTTAAATAAATTTTCAAGATCATAAGAATCATCACCCCAATCATGATCATTGCAACAAGTAGTGGTCATAGCAAAATTAGCATCCCCAAACTTGGGGTTTTGCATATTATTAGCATAATTGACATTAATAGAATTGATAGTAAAATCATTGCAATCGTGCTTTTCATTCAAGGAGATATCATGAATTAGTTTATGAATTTCTTCATCACACTTTTCAGATTCACGAATCTCAAGCAAAACTTCATAGAGATAATCTAGTGCACTCAAATCACTAGCAATTGGTTCATGATAATTGGATCTCTTAAAAAGATTAGCAAGTGGATGAGGATCCATATCAATTGATTTTTAGCAAGCGAGGATGCAAGCAACTAGAAGACACATAGCAACACAAGCAAACATGAGATATGACGAGGAAACAGCGAATGAAAACAGGGAGAATAAAACGGCAAATTTTTGTGAAGTGGGGGAGAGGCAAATGACAAATAATGTAAATTGCGAGGATATGAGATTTGTGATTAGGAACCTGGTAGATGTTGATGATGTCTCCCCGGCAACAGCGCCAGAAATTCCTTTTGATGCGGCTTGAAGCTACGCCGGTATTTCCCCCAAGAGGAAGGGATGATGCAGTACAACAACGGTAGGTATTGATAACCCACAAGTATAGGGGATCGCAACAGCTTTCGAGGGTAGAGTATTCAACCCAAATTTATTGATTCGACACAAGGGGAGCCAAAGAATATTCTCAAGTATTAGCAGCTGAGTTGTCAATTCAACCACACCTGGAAACTTAGTATTCGCAGCAAAGTATTTAGTAGCAAAGTAATATGATAGTGGTGGTAGCGGCAACAAAAGTAAAGACAGCAAAAGTAATGTTTTTGGTATTTTTTAGTGATTGTAACAGTAGCAGCGGGAAAGTAAATAAGCGAGAACCAGTATATGGAAAACTCATAGGCACCGGATCAGTGATGGATAATTATGCCGGATGCGGTTCATCTTGTAACAGTCATAACATAGGGTGACACAGAACTAGCTCCAATTCATTAATGTAATGTAGGCATGTATTTCGTATATAGTCATACGTGCTTATGGAAAAGAACTTGCATGACATCTTTTGTCCTACCCTCCCGTGGCACCGGGGTCCTATTGGAAACTAAGGGATATTAAGGCCTCCTTTTAATAGAGAACCGGAACAAAGCATTAGCACATAGTGAATACATGAACTCCTCAAACTATGGTCATCACCGGGAGTGGTCCCGATTATTGTCACTTCGAGGTTGCCGGATCATAACACATAGTAGGTGACTATAGACTTGCAAGATAGGATCAAGAACTCACATATATTCATGAAAACATAATAGGTTCAGATATGAAATCATGGCACTTGGGCCCTAGTGAAAAGCATTAAGCATAGCAAATTCATAGCAACATCAATCTCAGAACATAATGGATACTAGGGATCAAACCCTAACAAAACTAGCTCGATTACATGATAAATCTCATCCAACCCATCACCGTCCAACAAGCCTATGATGCAATTACTCACGCACGGCGGTGAGCATCATGAAATTGGTGATGGAGGATGGTTGATGATGACGACATCGACAAATCCCCCTCTCCGGAGCACCAAAACGGACTCCGGATCAGCCCTCCCGAGAGGTTTTAGGGCTTGGCGGCGGCTCCGTATCGTAAAACGCGATAATTTCCTCTCCCTGATTTTTTTCTCATCGAAGCTCAATATATGGAGGTGGAGTTGGAGTCGGATACACAACAGGGGGGCCACGAGGTAGGGGGGCGCGCCCCCCACCCTCGTGAGAAGGGTGTGGGCCCCCTGGTCTTCATCTTTGGCGAGGATTTTTTATTGTTTTTTCTAAGATGTTCCGTGGAGTTTCAGGTCGTTCCGAGAATATTTGTTTTCTGCACATAAAACAACATCATGGCAATTCTGCTGAAAAACAGCGTCAGTCCAGGTTAGTTCCATTCAAATCATACAAGTTAGAGTCCAAAACAAGGGCAAAAGTGTTTGGAAAAGTAGATACGACGGAGACGTATCAACTCCCC
Organism: Triticum monococcum; assembly: GCA_034509565.1. Classification (NCBI taxonomy): domain Eukaryota; kingdom Viridiplantae; phylum Streptophyta; class Magnoliopsida; order Poales; family Poaceae; genus Triticum; species Triticum monococcum. The sequence goes on along the minus strand of CM067845.1, from coordinate 352,585,026 downwards.
CAAGCTTAAACCCTTGCTTGTCCTCAAGCAATTCAGTTGACAAACTGAAAGAAAGAAAGAAAAACTTTTGCAAACTCTGTTTTCTCTTGTTGTTGTAACTATGTCAAGCCAGCATTCAAGTTTTCAGCATAGATCATAACTAACCACATTTGCAATAATTCTCAGGTCTCACAATTACTCATATCAATAGCATAATCAACTAGCAAGCCATAATTATAAATCTCGGATGACAACACTTTCTGAAAACAATCATAATATGATATAACAAGATGGTATCTCGCTAGCCCTTTCTGAGACTGCAAAACATAAATGCAGAGCACCTTTAAAGATCAAGGACTGACTAGACATTGTACTTCATGGTAAAAGAGATCCAATCATAGTCATACCCAATATAAATTAATAGTGATGAATGCAAATGACGGTTGTGCTCTCCAGCTAGTGCTTTTTAATAAGAGGGTGATGACTCAACATAAAAGTAAATGAATAGGCCCTTCGCAGAAGGAAGCAGGGATTTGTAGAGGTGCCAAATCTCGGTTTTGAAATAGAGATAAATCGTATTTTGAGCAGTATACTTTCATTGTCAACGTAACAACTAAGAGATGGCGATATCTTCCATGCTAAACACATTATAGGCGGTTCCCAAACAGAATGGTAAAGTTTATACTCCCCCTCCACCAACAAGCATCAATCCATGGCTTGCTCGAAACAACGAGTGCCTCCAACATACATCAGGTCCCAGGGGGAGTTTTGTTTGCAATTAATTTTGATTTAGTTTGCATAAAGCATGGGACTGGGCATCTCGGTGACCAACCATTTTCTCGTCAGTGAGGAGCGGAGTCCACTCCTCTTGAGAATAACCCGCCTAACACGGAAGATAAGGACAGCCTTTGTTGATACATGAGCTATTCGAGCATACAAAACAGAATGTTTATTTGAAGGTTTAGAGTTTGGCACATACAAATTTACTTGGAACGGCAGGTAGATACCGCATATAGGAAAGTATGGTGGACTCATCTGGAATAACTTTGGGGTTTAAGGGATTGGATGCACAAGAAGTATTCCCGCTTAGTACAGGTGAAGGCTAGCAAAAGACTGGGAAGCAACCAACTAGAGAGAGACAACAGCCATGTACATGCATTAAAATTAATAAACATTGGATGCAAGCATGAGTAGGATATAATCCACCATGAACATAAATATCGTGAAGGCTATGTTGATTTTGTTTCAACTACATGCGTGAACATGTGCCAAGTCAAGTCACTTAAATCATTCAAAAGAGGATACCACCCCATCATACCACATCACAATCATCTCAATAGCATGTTGGCATACAAGGTAAATCATTATAACTCATAGCTAATCAAGCATGGCACAAGCAACTATGATCTCTAATTGTCATTGCAAACATGTTTATTCATAATAAGCTGAATCAAGTACGAGGGACTCATCATATTTACAAAAACAAAAGAGGTCGAGTTCATACCAGCTTTTCTCATCTCAGTCAGTCCATCATATATCATCATAATTGCCTTTCACTTGCACGACCGAATGGTGTGAATAATAATAAGAGTGTACGTGCATTGGACTAAGCTAGAATCTGCGAGCATTCAATAAACAGGAGAAGACAAGGCAATATGGGCTCTGGGTTAAATCAACAATAATGCATATAAGAGCCACTTCAACAATTTAATTATGGTCTTCTCCTACTGACCACCAAAGAAAAGAAAAGAAACAAAACTATTTACGCGGGAAAGCTCCCAACAAGCAAAAGAAGAATGGGAATATTTTTGGGTTTTCTTTTTAATTATTACTACTACAGCAGAAAAATAAACTACTACTAATTTTTTTGGTTTTCTTAAGGTTTAACAAACACACAAGAAGAAAGCAGGAAAAGGAAAATAAACTAGCATGGATATTACAGTGAAAAAGTATGAGCACCGACATCTAGCAATGAGTGTGTGTGAACATAAATGTAATGTCGGTGAGAAATACGTACTCCCCCAAGCTTTGGCTTTTGGCCTAAGTTGGTCTATGGCCACGGCTGGCCTGGTGGATATCCATAATAATAGTTTTTGGGGTCGTACTGTGATGAGGAAGAATAGTTGGGATCATACTGTGATGAAGAAGAAGACTCTGACTGCCACTGGCCGACAGTCATCTCTGGATCCCAAGAATAAACAGATTGTCGTGGAGGCTCATCTTGTGGTTCCTGTTCCGGGGTTGGCGCAGGATTCTTGTAAGCTTGGACGGCAGCCCACGTAACGAGGTAGGGTCCTACAAAATTAAACAAAGAAGGAGCAGGCAGGGTAATAGTCTCAGGATGATGTTTGTTAAAGAACAATTGATATTTAAGCTCTCCTGCCTTATTCTTGACAATAAAATCATGTGCCACCATACTTTTATGATCTAGATAAACACGGGGCAGCACCTTTTCTTCCTTCTCAGCATGCCTAATAGGTATGTTAAAATGTGCATCTAGGCGTGTGGCATAGACGCCTCCAAAGATGGGACCCTTAGTACGGTTCATACTTAACCGTCTAGCAATAATACCGCCCATACTAAAAGTGTTATCACTGTATAAACCATGGTGCAAAATAATTATATCAGGGATACCCAGGTTTCCACTGTTTCCGCGTCCAATTAAACAACAACTAGCAAATAATGCAAAATAGCGTAAAACAGGAAAATGTATGCTAGTGATTCGTGCATCGGAAGCCTTTCTAGTTTCTCCTACAGTGATAGTATCAATAAACCTAGCCACATCATCATGATGTGGTTCTTCTGTCTTGCCCTCAAAAGGGATTAAACAAATCCAACAGAAATCATAAAGTGACATCTCCTTATGCTCATCATATAAATGAAACTCCACCGTAGGTGGTGAGTTCCTAGAATGAAAATGAAAGTTTTGCACAAAAGTATTTGTGAGTAAGAGATACTGATCGCATTGGTCGTGGAGGAAAGCGGTGAGGCATGCATTGTGAGCCAATTCATGAAAATCTTCATAGATACCAGCTGTTCTCAAGAAATCTTCAGAAGGCCATTCACACGCCCGATTCTCCGCGGTGCGCGGCAAATTATACTTAGGCTTCGGTGCCTTTTCCTTCGAGCTTTGGCTCGACGAGGTCCTCAAAAATCTCCTCATTATTTTTCTGAAACAATCTGAAATTTTTAGTAACTTCAAACAAAAGTGAACCAACTTCAATAAAATTGATAGCAACTACTCCTACAAGTGCCTAGAGCCTATATCAAGCATTAGAACTACTTGGAACCATATAAATTTGACATGCAAGCTCAAGAACATGGTCACCTATGCAGCACAAATTTGCAAAGAATAAGGCACTAGAACAAAAACTAATTGGACCAATGGAGGAGTCACATACCAAGGAACAATCTCCCCAAGTAGTTTTGCGAGAGGTGCTTTGAGCAAGGAGATCGAAAATCGCAGCAAAAGTGGCTGGAACTCGTGCTTGAGTTGGTTTTTCGGGTTTGTGTGAGATAGAGGAAGAAGATGGGTGCTGGAATAAGTGGAGGAGGGCTACCGTGGGCCCACGAGGCAGGGGGCGCGCCCTATGGGGGGGGGCGCCCACCACTCTCGTGTCCAGGTGGCAGCTCGTCCCGCGGTAATTTTTGAACAGTAAATCCTAAAATATTCCCGGAAAAATCATATTAAATTGGCATGGCATTCTGAGGACTTTTATTTCGGGATATTTTTATATTGCACGGATAAGTCAGGAAACAGACTGAAAAATACTATTTTTACTTTATTTAATATAAATAACAGAAAGTAAAAGTGGGGTACAGAAGTTTGTGCTTCTAGTTTCATCCATCTCATGCTCATCAAAAAGAATCCACTAACAGGGTTGATCAAGTCTTGTTAACAAACTCATTCCGATAATCATGAAACCAGAGAAATTTCGAATAACACTAAGTTACCTCAACGGGGATATGTACATCCCCAATAATAAGAATATCAAATTTCTTCTTGATAGTAGGAAGAGGAAATTCAAAACCTCCAAATATAATAGATGGAATTTTTCCAATAGAATTGATACTATGAACTTGAGGTTGTTTCCTCGGAAAGTGTACCTTATGTTCATTATCATTAACATGAAAAGTGACATTGCCTTTGTTGCAATCAATAACAGCCCCTACAGTATTAAGAAAAGGTCTTCCAAGAATAATAGACATACTATCATCCTCGGGAATATCAAGTATAACAAAGTCCGTTAAAATAATAACGTTTGCAACCACAACAGGCACATCCTCACAAATACTGACGGGTATAGCAGTTGATTTATCAGCCATTTGCAAAGATATTTCAGTAGGTGTCAGCTTATTCAAGTCAAGTCTACGATATAAAGAGAGAGGCATAACACTAACACCGGCTCCAAGATCACATAAAGCAGTTTTAATATAATTTCTTTTAATGGAGCAAGGTATAGTAGGTACTCCGGGATCTCCAAGTTTCTTTGGCATTCCACCCTTAAAAGTATAATTAGCAAGCATGGTGGAAATCTCAGCTTCCGGTATCTTTCTTTTATTAGTAATGATATCCTTCATATATTTAGCATAGGGATTTGTTTTGAGCACATCAGTTAATCGCATACGCAAAAAGATAGGCCTAATCATTTCAGCAAAACGCTCAAAATCCTCATCATCCTTTTTCTTGGATGGTTTTGGAGGAGAAGGCATGGGTTTCTGAACCCAAGGTTCCCTTTCTTTACCATGTTTCCTAGCAACAAAGTCTCTTTTATCATAACGTTGATTCTTTGATTGTGGGTTATCAAGATCAACAGCAGGTTCAATTTCTACATCATTATCATTACTAGGTTGAGCATCATCATTAATATTTTTACTAGGTTCATGTTCATTACCAGATTGTGTTTCAGCATCAGACATAGAAATATCATTTAGATTATCAGGTGGTTCAACAATAGGTTCACTAGAAGTTTGCACAGTTCTATCATCTTTCTACTTCTTCTTTTTAGAAGAACTAGGAACATCAATATTATTTCTTTGAGAATCTTGCTCGATTCTCGTAGGGTGGCCTTCAGGATACAAAGGTTCCTGAGTCATTCTACCAGTTCTAGTAGCCACTCTAACAGCATAATCATTTTTCTTACTATTCATTTCATCAAGCACTTCTTTTTGAGCCTTAAGTACTTGTTCTACTTGAGTGGTAACCATAGAAGCATGTTTGCTAACAAGTTTAAGTTCACCTTTAATATCAGCCATATAATCACCCAAGCATCTAATCATATAAGCATTTTCTTTTAATTGTCTACCAAAATAAGCATTGAAGTCGTCTTGCTTATACATAAAGTTATCAAACTCATCCAAGCATTGACTAGCAATTTTAGTAGGAGGGACTTCAGCTTTATCATATCTATAGGGAGAATTTATCTTTACTACCTGAGTCGGGATATCGAGATCAGGAGGTTCTTCAGTAAATAAATAATTTAGATCATATGTTTCTTCAACAAGCGGTATATTAAGACCATGTATTTCTTCAATAGGAGGTAAATTCTTAACGTCTTCAGCTTTAATACCTTTTTCTTTCATAGATTTCTTTGCCTCTTGCATATCTTCGGGACTGAGAAATAGAACACCTCTCTTCTTCGGAGTCGGTTTAGGAATAGGCTCAGTAATTGGAGCATGATATGGCTTAGGAGCTGGCTCAGGAGGTGCCCAATTATTTTCATTTGTCAACATATTATTCAATAGAATTTCAGCTTCATCCAGTGTTCTTTCCCTGAAAAGAGAACTAGCACGACTATCTAGGTAATCTCTGGAAGCATCGGTTAGTCCATTATAAAAGATATCAAGTATTTCAGGTTTCTTAAGAGGATGATCAGGCAACGCATTAAGTAACTTGAGAAGCCTCCCCCAAGCTTGTGGGAGACTCTCTTCTTTAGTTTGCACGAAGTTGTATATTTCCCTCAAAGCAGCTTGTTTCTTATGAGCAGGGAAATATTTAGTAGAGAAGTAATAAATCATATCCTGGGGACTACGCACACAGCCAGGATTAAGAGAATTAAACCATATCTTAGCATCACCCTTTCATGAGAACGGAAATATTTTGAGTATATAAAAGTAACGTAATCTCTCATCATTAGTGAACAGGGCAGCTATATCATTTAACTTAGTAAGATGTGCCACAACAGTTTCAGATTCATAGCCATAAAACGGATCAGATTCAACCAGAGTAATTATATCAAGATCAACAGAGAATTCATAATCTTTATCAGGAACACATATAGGTGAAGTAGCAAAAGCAGGGCCGGGTCTCATTTTATCTCTAAGTGATTCTTTGTTCCATTTAATTAATAACCTCTTAAGCTCATATCTATCTTTGCAAGCAAAAATAGCGGCAGAAGATTCCATATCAAAAAGATAACCCTCAGGAATAACAGGCATATTTTCATCATCACTATCATCATTGTATTCAGATTCAATAATTCCTTTTTCTCTAGCCCTAGCAATTTGTTCATCAAGAAATTCACTAAGGGGCACAGTAGTATCAGGCATAGAAGCAGTTTCATCATAAGTATCATGCATAGAAAAAGTGGCATCATCAATAACATGCGACATATCAGAACGAATAGCAGAAGCAGGTGTAGGTGTCGCTAACTTACTCATAACGGAACGTGAATCAAGTGCAGAGCTAGATGGCGGTTCCTTACCTCCCCTCGTAGTTGAGGGATAGATCTTGGTTTTTGGATCTCTCAAGTTCTTCATAATGTCCAGCAGATATAAATCCCAAGTGACTCAAAGAATAAAGCTATGCTCCCCGGCAACGGCGCCAAAAATTAGTCTTGATAACCCACAAGTATAGGGGATCGCAACAGCTTTCGAGGGTAGTGTATTCAACCCAAATTTATTGATTCGACACAAGGGGAGCCAAAGAATATTCTCAAGTATGAGCAGCTGAGTTATCAATTCAACCACACCTGGAAACTTAGTATCTGCAGCAAAGTGTTTAGTATCAAAGTAATATGATAGTGGTGGTAGTGGCAACAAAAGTAAAGACAGCAAAAGTAACGTTTTTGGTATTTTTTAGTGATTGTAACAATAGCAGCGGGAAAGTAAATAAGTGAGAACCAGTATATGGAAAACATGTAGGCACCGGATTAGTGATGGATAATTATGCCGGATGCGGTTCATCATGTAACAGTCATAACATAGGGTGACACAAAACTAGCTCCAATTCATTAATGTAATGTAGGCATGTATATCGTATATAGTCATACGTGCTTATGGAAAAGAACTTACATGACATCTTTTGTCCTACCCTCCCATGGCAGCGGGGTCCTATTGGAAACTAAGGGATATTAAGGCCTCCTTTTAATAGAGAACCGGAACAAAGCATTAGCACATAGTGAATACATGAACTCCTCAAACTATGGTCATCACCGGGAGTGGTCCCGATTATTGTCACTTCGGGGTTGTCGGATCATAACACATAGTAGGTGACTATAGACTTGCAAGATAGGATCAAGAACTCACATATATTCATGAAAACATAATAGGTTCAGATCTGAAATTATGGCACTCGGGCCCTAGTGACAAGCATTAAGCATAGCAAAGTCATTGCAACATCAATCTCAGAACATAATGAATACTAGGGATAAAACCCTAACAAAACTAACTCGATTACATGATAAATCTCATCCAACCCATCACCATCCAGCAAGCCTACGATGCAATTACTCACGCACAATGGTGAGCATCATGAAATTGGTGATGGAGGATGGTTGATGATGACGACGGCGACGAATCCCCCTCTCCGGAGCCCCGAACGGACTCCAGATCAGTCCTCCCGAGAGGTTTTAGGGCGTGGCGGCGGCTCCGTATCGTAAAACACGATGATTTCTTCTCCCTGATTTTTTTCTCATCGAAACTCAATATATGGAGGTGGAGCTGGAGTCGGAGACGCAACAGGGGGCCCACGAGGTAGGGGGCGCGCCCTAGGGGGGGCGCCCCCCACCCTCATGAGAAGGGTGTGGGCCCCCTGGTCTTCATCTTTGGCGAGGATTTTTTATTGTTTTTTCTAAGATGTTCCGTGGAGTTTCAGGTCCTTCCGAGAATATTTGTTTTCTGCACATAAAACAACATCATGGCCATTCTGCTAAAAACAGCGTCAGTCCGGGTTAGTTCCATTCAAATCATACAAGTTAGAGTCCAAAACAAGGGCAAAAGTGTTTGGAACAGTAGATACGACGGAGACATATCAGGTATTTCCCTTAGTGGTGAAACCAAGGTTACTGAACCAATAGGAGAACCAAGCAACACTACGTAAACAACACTGATGGCAGCTGGAACTACATCGGTATTTTCCCGAAGAGGGAGGGATGATGCAGCACAGCGACGGTAGAGTATTTCCTTCAGTTATAAAACCAAGGTATCGAACCAGTAGGAGAACCAAGCAACACAACGTAAACAATCCATGCACACAAATAACAACACCTCGCAACCGACGTGTCAAAGGGGTGGTCAATCCCTTTCGGGTAACGGCGCTAGAAATTGGTGTGTGATGGTAAAAAGGTTGTAACAGATTTGATAAATAGATCACAAATAAAATAAAATGCAGAAAAGTTGTAGCAACCCGACCTCAGGCGGTCAAGTCTCTGTGTTCAGTGTCATTCCTGGATCGGCAATGCTGACACACACAGTACTCGAAGGATTTATAACAGAGTAGCAATCACACACTTAGTACATCGAATGTCTCAAAAGAGAACTTATTACAATAAATATGGCTTAAGGCCATTTATATAAGATAACAGTGGAAGACTTGGAAGATAAGTGAGTCCATCAACTCCAACGGCATAGCTGAGTGCATGACAAACGACCTATCGCATCTTACTCCTCGTCTGAAAAGTCTGCAGCATGATAGGTTGCAGCCCGAAAATGGGTCAGCACATGGAATATGCTGGCAATATAACACAGTAGAGCAATGGACAGGTAAATGCTATCACTACATGCATATTTCGCTGGTGGAGGCTCTATGGTTATAATGTTTTTGCGAAAAGCCAATTTTTCCCTACAACAAAGGAATATACTTTATTTATCTATCATGATGGTTGAAACATTGAGAATGGTACCCCCATCTCAATCCCAATTAAAAGTAATTATCAACCCAACAAATTAATTTAGAGTGATGAGATCCATATGATAATCCAAGAACCAGATACTCAAGTTGTCCATAACCGGGGACATGGCTAACCATGATTAGTTTGTACACTCTGCAGAGGTTTGCGCACTTTTACCCACAAGAGTCGATCTCCTCCATTGGATTTCTCACACTACATGGTGTTTGAGAAATGGATGACCGAGACACAGTCTTACAGAAGCATTCACTCTAACCCCGGGTAGACCGTACCAACCTACATCCCCTACATCTGCTAGTCTACCACTGGAAGAGGTCATCCAACCTACTCAACTATGCTAGAGCCCAAAATAGCTTGTGGCTGCACATGGAAGTTTCTAGCATGAGTAATCTTACGATCCCTTTGTGCCTGGGTGGCAGACCATAGGAGGATCACATGGTATAACCCCGGGATCTCCTAGGACAACACCGGTATAACCCAGGTGCCCAAAAACCAACAATCCACCCAGATGTGTATTAAAGTTGCCACCTTAGAATTGAACCATTAATAATAACTCTCACATCTGTCATGGATCACTCAAACCAAACCATGTTTGCGAGCATAGCATAGCAGTATAAGCATAACGTAGAAGTAACTCCCAAGGGTTTGATAATGAAACAGGTACTAGATTCTACCTCATCAACTACTTCCCAATACCCACATGTTAATCACATCCTAATCATGCAGTGTTTGAGGATTGTAACTAATGCATAAAAACTGGGTATGAAAGAGTATGATCAATGCGTTACATGCCTTCCTGACGATCTACAAAACCTAGTGACTCGTAGTAGCACGCTTCACACTCCGGGTGTTCTATCGCAAACAAACAATAACATACATAAGCAATCAAGCAAAGATGCATGGGGAAAACTCAAATAAGAAGATCCAACCAGAAAGTTCAACTGAAGAACTCCGGTTTGCAAAAAGAATCAAATCAAATGGAGCAACGAAACTCAAACTGCAAAAGAAACAAGATCTGATTACTAATCTGGACTAAAGTCAAATTTTACAGTACCAAAATCCTGTTCAAGTTGGTTAAACAAAAAGAGGGCTTTGAGACGAAGATCTAGGCGCTTGTTTCACCTGATTTGGATAAACGAGCGAAAAGATATACTAGATCGAAGAATAGGGCAGAAATCTCGACCGGAAATAATCGCGGAGAAACCCTGGAAAAAGAAAAACTGATGAACACGCAAATGAATGAACATTCGCTGTTTGCGACTAACCGATGAACAACGTTCGTTAAAATGAACGTACGGACGAACGTCCACTAAATAAATAAACCGACGGAAAACCGAACGAACCGATCTAGGGTTTTCTAAAAAAACAACGATTTTCTCGAGAAAACCGGACGGTGGCGGCGGTTACCTCGGCGTCGGCGGAATCGGCAGCGGCGGGCGGTGGCTCCAGTGGCGGCGGCTCCAGCGGCAGCGGGCAGGGTCGGCGGCGGCGGGATCAGTGGTGGCGGGCGGCGGCTTCGCGGCGGGAGGCGTCGCGCGGGCGGCGGTGTGGCGACAGGAGGCGCTAGGGTTCGGGCGGGGCTGGCGGCTTTGCGGGCCTCAGGCCTCACCTTAAAAAGCCGGCCGGGCGGTGTCCTAGTCGGGCACGACCCGTTAGGTTGGTGCTCTCTTTTAAAAAAAACTGACGCGAAAAAACAAATAAAAGAAATACTAAACGGACTCCAAAAATCCTGAAATAATTTTCACGGTCCTTTAATAATATTTCGGGCAAAGTGAACATTTATTTGGGCCTCTAATGCAATTTTGGAAAACACATATTTTTTCCTAATTGAAATAAAATTGCAATAAAATCCAAAGAAATTTTATCATTTGATTTTAATATTTTTCCTCCAATATTTCTTATTTTTGGAGAATTCATATTATCTCCTCTCATATATTTTAATATGAAATATTTTCGGAGAGAAAAATTATTAAAACCAAAATGATCCTTGCCTCAATATTTGATAAAATTCAAATATGAAGAACGTGAAATCCCCAATTCTCTCCATGGGTCCTTGAGTTGCTTAGGATTTTTGAGGATCGTGAAATGAAATGCAATAAAATATGATATGCATGAATGACCTATGTATAACATTCCAAATCGAAAGTTGGGATGTTACAAACCTACCCCCCCTTAAGATGAATCTCGTCCTCGAGATTCAGGTTGGCTAGAAAATAGGTGTGGGTGGTCCTTGCGTAGATCATCCTCTCTTTCCCAGGTGGTTTCCTCCTCGGTATGGTGGCTCCACTGAACTTTGAACAACTTGATAACCTTGTTGCGAGTAACTCGGTTGGCAAGCTCGAGAATTTTGAAAGGTTTGTCCTGATATGTCAAATAACTATCCAACTGAATTGCTTCCAGGGGCACTTTATCTCTCAGAGAAATATCGGCCATCTCTGCATGGCACTTCTTCAACTGGAAACATGAAACACGTCATGAACTCCTGACAGTCCTTTGGGTAACTCCAACTTGTAGGCAACCTCTCCCAAGCGTTCCAAAACATGGTACGGTCCTACAAATCTCAGGGCTAACTTTCCCTTGACCCCAAAACGTTTAACTCCTCGCAGGGTGACACTCGTAGATATGCTCTGTCTTCAATTTCATAGGCTACCTCCTTGCGTTTCGAGTCTGCGTAACTCTTCTGTCGGGACTGAGCTACCTTCAGTCTATCTCGAATCAGCTCAGCCTTCTTTTTAGACTCCTTAATCAAATCCGGTCCAAACAACCGGCGGTCTCCTACTTCATCCCACATCAACGGTGTTCGGCATCTGATGTCTACTACACAACCTTCTTCTTGTAGACGTTGTTGGGCCTCCAAGTGTAGAGGTTTGTAGGACAGTAGCAAATTTCCCTCAAGTGGATGACCTAAGGTTTATCAATCCGTGGGAGGCGTAGGATGAAGATGGTCTCTCTCAAACAACCCTGCAACCAAATAACAAAGAGTCTCTTGTGTCCCCAACACACCCAATACAATGGTAAATTGTATAGGTGCACTAGTTCGGCGAAGAGATGGTGATACAAGTGCAATATGGATAGTAGATAAAGGTATTTGTAATCTGAAAATATAAAAACAGCAAGGTAACTAATGATAAAAGTGAGCGTAAATGGTATTGCAATGCTAGGAAACAAGGCCTACGGTTCATACTTTCACTAGTGCAAGTTCTCTCAACAATAATAACATAATTGGAACATATAACTATCCCTCAACATGCAACAAAGAGTCACTCCAAAGTCACTAATAGCGGAGAACAAATGAAGAGATTATGGTAGGGTACGAAACCACCTCAAAGTTATTCTTTCCAATCAATCCGTTGGGCTATTCCTATAAGTGCCACAAATATCCCTAGAGTTCATACTAGAATAACACCTTAAGACACAAATCAACCAAAACCCTAATGTCACCTAGATACTCTAATGTCACCTCAAGTATCCGTGGGTATCATTATATGATATGCATCACACAATCTCAGATTCATCTATTCAACCAACACATAGAACCTCAAAGAGTGCCCCAAAGTTTCTACCAGAGAATCACGACGAAAATGTGTGCCAACCCCTATGCATAGGTTCATGGGAGGAACCCGCAAGTTGATCGCCAAAACATACATCAAGTGAATCATGTGATATCCCATTGTCACCATAGATACGCACGGCAAGACATACATCAAGTGTTCTCAAATCTTTAAAGACTCAATCCGATAAGATAACTTCAAAGGGGAAACTCAATCCATTACAAGAGAGTAGAGGGGGAGAAGAAACATAAGATCCAACTATAATAGCAAAGCTTGCGATACATAAAGATCGTGCCAAATCAAAAACACGAGAGAGAGAGAGAGAGATCAAACACATAGCTACTGGTACATACCCTCAGCCCCAAGGGAGAACTACTCCTTCCTCATCATGGAGAGCACCAGGATGATGAAGATGGCCACCGGAGAGGGATTCCCCCTCCGGCAGGGTGCCAGAACGGGTCTAGATTGGTTTTCGGTGGCTACGGAGGCTTCTGGCGGTGGAACTCCCGATCTATTGTGCTCCCCAATCGTTTTAGGGTATATGGAGATATATAGGTGGAAGAAGTACGTCGGTGGAGCCACGAGGGGCCCACGAGGGTGGAGGGCGCGCCCCCTGCCTCGTGGCTTCCTCGTTGCTTCCCTTACATACACCCCAAGTCTTCTGGATTGCTTCCGTTCCAAAAATAAGTTCCGTGAAGTTTCAGGTCAATTGGACTCCGTTTGATTTTCCTTTTCTGCGATATTCTAAAACAAGGAAAAAACAGAAACTGGCATTGGGCTCTAGGTTAATAGGTTAGTCCCAAAAATCCTATAAAATAGCATATAAAACATCCAAGGTTGATAATATAATAGCATGGAAAAATCAAAAATTATAGATACGTTGGAGACGTATCAGCATCCCCAAGCTTAATTCCTGCTCGTTTTTTTGTTTGACCTTGAAAACAGCAGGAGAGGCTCCTACTATGATATATTAAATAAAAAGGGCATTTACATCTTATGTACAAGCTCAAGAGGGAAGACCCTCATAAAGGGGGGGGGGAGGACAGAGGCAGCTAGTAGTAACTAACACAAGTAGTGGATGACTGAAAAATCAGTGGAGAGGAGTAGATTTACAAAGCTAGAGCAAATAGAGTAATGTAGTCCCAGTGAGCTTTGTCTACTCTAAATTTGAGCCAGAGGAGGTCCCCCTTAGTCCTTCCCCTCCAGGCAGCCAAAGAGGGAGGTATATGCCTAAAAAAAAAGTTATTCCTTTCCTTCCAAATATTCCAGGCCACAATTCCCACAAATTCAAAGAATAGTCCCCCGTGAAAAGATTGTATGGCAGCTTGTATGGCATCAATCCTAGAGTGATGTAAGTCCCACGTAATCACCACTTTCTGCCAGCAAGAAGAGCTAAAGGGACACGTGAAAATTAAATGCTCAATGGTTTCCTCCACTCCAGCGCTACAAAGGACGCAATTGAAACTTTCATTGATGTTATAATGCTGCCTCCTGAGCATGTTCTTGGTATTTAATCTGTCTGCTAGCAAAAACCACATAAATACCTTGAGCTTCTGTAGGATCGAAATGGTGTCTAGAGGGGGGGTGATTAGACTACTTGACCAAATAAAAACTTAACCTTTTCCCAATTTTAGTTCTTGGCAGTTTTTAGCTATCTTAGGACAAGTCAAGCAATCATTACACAATTCAAGCAAGCATGCAAAGAGTATATTGGCAGCGGAAAGTAAAGCATGCAACTTGCAAGAATATAAAGGGAAGGGTTTGGAGAATTCAAACGCTATTGGAGACATGGATGTTTTTCCCGTGGTTCGGATAGGTGGTGCTATCCTACATCCACGTTGATGGAGACTTCAACCCACGAAGGTTAACGGTTGCGCGAGTCCACGGAGGGCTCCACCCACGAAGGGTCCACGAAGAAGCAACCTTGTCTATCCCACCATGGCCATCACCCACGAAGGACTTGCCTCACTAGCGGTAGATCTTCACGAAGTAGGCGATCTCCTTGCCCTTACAAACTCCTTGGTTCAACTCCACAATCTTGTCGGAGGCTCCGAAGTGACACCTAGCCAATCTAGGAGACACCACTCTCCAAGAAGTAACAAATGGTGTGTTGATGATGAACTCCTTGCTCTTGTGCTTCAAATGATAGTCTCCCCAACACTCAACTCTCTTTCATGGGATTTGGATCTGGTGGAAAGAAGATTTGAGTGGAAAGCAACTTGGGGAAGGCTAGAGATCAAGATTCATATGGTTTGAATGGAATATCTTGGTCTCAACACATGAGTAGGTGGTTCTCTCTCATAACATATGAGTTGGAATGGTGTATGTGTTCCGATTGCTCTCTCCATGAGTGAAGAGGAGGTGGAGGGGTATTTATAGCCTCCACACAAAATCCAACCGTTACACACAATTTATCAATCTCGGTGGGACCGAATCAGAAAACTCGGTCAGACCGAAATAGTAAACCTAGTGACCGTTAGGAATTTCGGTGGGACTGACATGCAACTCGGTAGGACCAATTCGGTTAGGGTTTGGGCATAACGTAATCTCGATGAGACCGATTGCACAAACTCGGTGAGACCGAGTTTGGCAATAAGCTAACCAGAGAGTTGGTCAGGCAAACTCGGTGGGACCGACTCGCTCTTTCGGTGAGACCGAAAAGTTACAAGTAGGAAACATAGAGTTTACATTGCAATCTCGATGGGACCGATTCGCTCTTTCGGTGAGACCGAAAAGTTACGAAAGGGAAACAGAGAGTTTGCAATCCCATCTCGGTGAGACCGAGATCCTTATCGGTAGGACTGAATTGCTAGGGTTTGGCAGTGGGAAATGACAAGTGAAACTCGGTGGCGCCGGATTGAAAGAATCGGTATGACCGAGTTTGGCTTAGGGTTTAGGTCATTTGTGGATATGGGAAAGTAGCTGAGGATTTTGGAGCATATCATTTAAGCACATAAAGCAAGAGGCTCATTAAGCAACACCTCATCCCTCCTTGATAGTATTGGCTTTTCCTAAAGACTCAATGTGATCTTGGATCACTAAAATATAAAATGAAGAGTCTTGAATTTTGAGCTTGAGCCAATTCTTTGTCCTTAGCATTTTGAGGGTTCCACTTTCACATCCATGCCATGCCAATCATTGAGCTTTCCTGAAATAATCGTCTTGAAATAGCATTAGCTCAATGAGCTATATGTTGTTATGAATTACCAAAACCACCTAGGGATAGTTGCACTTTCAATCTCCCCCTTTTTGGTAATTGATGACAACATATAGATCAAAGCTTCGACAAATGATAATAAGCGTGAAATATATCGTCACTTTGAGAAGTATGTGACAAATAAGAGCTCCCCCTAAATTTGTGCATATTTAAAATTTGCTTTGGACTGCAAATGCACAAGGAGTTAGAATGATGGGTTACTCTTCCATGTCACATATATCTTGGTGGAGCGCTCAAAAATGATAAGATTGAAATACATGCACTCATCACCAAGAATAGTGAGTGATCACATAAGATAGGTAGAATGATAATATTTAAGCAGCCATTAAGCAAACATTAAGTGTAGATTATGATCAAACACATGATCATCGATGTCTCACAAACATAAGGACGTAGTATCTCACACACAAGCAAACAAAGTTCGAAAAACCACCAAATAAAACAAGAGAGAATAAAAGCAACACTCTCTCTCGAAGCCTATGATCTATACATTTTCTCCCCCTTTGGCAACAAGTTACCAAAAAGTTCCTAGAAAATGCATAGTGCTAAGTCGACGCTCAGGCTTGATCTTCAGGTGGTGGTGGAGTCCGGAGCACTCTAAGGACGAAGCCTTCGGTAGACGTGGTCAGAGTTGAGGCTGAAGTGGATGCTGGAGCTGGTGGAACTAAGGCTGTGGCTGGCGCAGACGTTGTAGCTCTCGTGTCAGCAACTAGCAGTGCAGACGACCTCGGACCTCGTGGCACCCTGGCAAAAGCATCAGTCGTGGTCCTGCCTCTCCTCTCATTCATGTCCTCCTGGAGCTGCTCCACGGCAGTCTGTATCTTTGTCACCTTGATGTCCAAGTCATAGAACCTCTGTTCCATGATCCTCTCTAAGCTTGCCTGGTTCTGAGTCAGGGTGGCAAGTCCTTGCTCAATCCGCAGGGTGGACGCAATTAGGTAACCAAGCTGTTCTTGTTTGGTTTTCAGGAAGTAATCAGATGCCTCCGCTTGAGTAGGCATCCTGGCAGCTTTCTCCTTCTTCTCCTTCTCCTTCTGAGCTTGTGCATGGGCAGATGATGGCTCATTCTCAGTCATGACCACTTGGTTATCTTCAAAATCTGGACGGATGGGCAGGTGTTCCTTATCCAAGAGCTATATGCCCGTGCCCATCTTGGAGTTGATGAGCTCCTGAATCTGTGGGGCATATCCACAGCTCCTCTTCTGGTCTATTGCTGTCCTCTTGATTGTTTCCACTATGAGACTCATGACTTTGAATTTTTGAGGCACGTCAAAGACATGAAGCAAATTGATCGCGTGACCTTTGA
This sequence comes from Triticum monococcum, assembly GCA_034509565.1. Lineage (NCBI taxonomy): Eukaryota > Viridiplantae > Streptophyta > Magnoliopsida > Poales > Poaceae > Triticum > Triticum monococcum. The sequence continues at coordinate 352,567,845 of CM067845.1, read as the reverse complement.
TCATCTTGTGATCTCCAGACTTGGGCAACAGGGTGTGCCTTAGAATCCAGTTGATAGTGGGCAGTCCTGACAGAAGATAGTGCACTGAGCCAAACTTGAACGTGTCAAGTGCTTCATTCGGAATCTCCTTGTACATGTTGGACATAGAGTTGTGGTCCATCTTTTTCTTGGCATAAATGTCCAAGTCATCTGCTTGCTCCTCTGGGGCATTGATCAACTTCGCCCATTCCTCAACAGTTGATTGGTACCTTGTACCCTCTGACATCCAAGTGATCCTGCCATCCGGGTAGAAGTGTGATGTGGAGTAGAATTGCATGATAAGCTCCTCGTTCCACTTTGTGAGCTTCTGCCCAACAAAGTCTACCACTCCACACGCACTAAAGCTGTCATATACTCCAGGATAGTGTTCCTCATTTTCCTTCATGTAGGTCCAGTCGACCCATCTCATGTCACATACAATTGGCTTCTTGTCAAGCAAAACTGTCTCATAGAAATCCTGCTGCTCCTTGGTATGAAACCTATAGTCCACTACAGTCCTTCTCCTAGAAGCATACGGATCTGCTTCTCTCCACTTCCTCAGCCCTGAATCTCTCCTGAGCTTCATATCCTCAGCCACAGGATGAGCATCGTTGTGGTCTGGGATCTTGGGCTTGAGCTTCCTAAGGACATGTTCTTCTTCTTCCTCTGCAACTTCAGGCACTGGGGCCTTATTCTTCTCAGTGGCTAGGATGCTTCTTGTGTTTCTCTTTGGTGCACTCTTAGGCTTAGATGCAGCCTTGGGTGCTTCCTTGGGCTTGGATGCAGTTGTCCCTGACCTTATGGCATCTCCCATAAGTTTGGCTGCCTTGGGTGCTGGTGCAGCAACCTCTTCTTCTTCCTCCTCATCTACCATGATGGAGGCCTTCCCAAGCACTCTAGCTACAGTCTTCTTGACCCTTTCTTTTCTCTTTTTGCCCTCAGCAGCAACGGGCTCAATGGGAGCAGGCTTCACAGTTGAAGCTCTAGCCTTTGACATGGGCTGCCTGCCTGCTGGCCTTTTGATTTTCAGCCCTGGCTTTGTGCCTTGAGCTGGCCAACTCTCTTTGATGTGGGCTCTTCCTCTGCCACATAGTCTTCATCTTCAGAATCAGAAGTTCTCTTCTTCCTTTGTCTAGTGGCAGCTTTAGGCAGGTTGCTGGGTGTGCTCCTGCTGCCATCATCTGAGGAACTTGAGGGGCTAGTGCCCTCACTCAACTGCACTTGCTGCTCTGACAAGTTCTGGCTGTCACTCTGGTCTGACATGATGCAAATTCTGACTGCTGACCCTGTGAATAGATTATAGATGAGATAGAGTGGATGAGTATCACAAAATGCAGAGATTTTTGCAAAAGAATAATTCAAAAACTTAGTTTTAGTTTCCCACTGAAATCATCTCGGATCTACCGATTTTCAAACTCGGTGACACCGAAGCAGTTTTGGCACCAGAACTAGTGAACTCGGTCAGACCGAGTCATAGTTCGGTGGCACCGAGACTGCTAGGGTTTCACAGAGTTCCAAAATCGGTCACACCGATAAGTAATTCTCGGTCAGACCGAGTTTTACTTGTGCAATGGCATAAGCCAAATCGGTGGGACCGAGTTTTTCAACTCGGTGGGTCCGAGATGGTTTCGGCGGAAACCTAACCCTAAAATTTTCGAATTAAACCTAATCTACGAGTTCATTGACTGGATAGGAGTTTATCAAACGTGGCAAGAATCATGATGATCACAATGTGCTAGGAATCGGATTGGAGAATAGCACAAAGATCGAGTCCATACCCTAGTTCGGCGGAGACTCGCTACGGCGGCAACGGCGGGGCAGAATTCCCGTTGACGGCGATGGAGACCAACGACTCGAGGCTGCTAGCGATGAGGAGGACGATCCGGAGACCCAGGAGGCAGAGCGAGCTATGCGCGGGCGAGGAGGTTTCGGAGAAATTTCCAAAATTCTGCCCGTCACTATATATAGCCCGACCCTGTCGGTGTGACCGAGTGGAACAACTCGGTGGCACCGAGATGCAAAACTATATACAGTTATTGCAACTCGGTGTGACCGAGTGGTTCAAATCGGTTGCACCGAGATCGAAAACCTAGATCAACTTAATGATCTCGGTAGGACTGAAAGTATGGTATCGGTCAGACCGAGAATCACAAAGAGGTTTTGGAAGTTTAAGTCTATGACGAATCGGGGACTCTGAGCGCTCCTCACACAGAGTGGTTCGAATCTAACTTGATCAAGTTTTGTGATGCAGCATGAATAGAGTTTGAGACGAGAAAAGCATAGATAGCTAGAGGAGGTTCTTAGGCATTCTTGTCCATCCACTTGGCAAAAGAAGATAAAGCCAAACAATCAAAACAACAAGTGGATGTCCTTGAATGAGTAAAATATGCAACCAACATGCTCACACAATAAGATGGCAAATGAAATATGTGGCAAAGCATGCACAAACAATTCTAGCATCTATCAAGCAATTTGCGATGACTAGGTCATCTATATATGAGTATATTGACTTAGGAGTCAAGTGAGAACACTTGATCGTAGGTCATACTCATCGTTTAAGCTCAAGTGGGGTTACCACTTTTACATAAAGCATTGTTGTATTCACATCTTTAGAGTTGCTTTTAGCTCAAGTCTTAGAGTAAAGCTCCCCCTAGATGTGATATCCCCCCTAAGAGGGATGAACTAACCTTGGGTTTTGTCGATGATGACTTCATGTAGATGTTGAAGATGTGGATGCTCAATGTTGATGTAGATCACTTGGAGCAATCCATTTGAGTGAATTGCACTTTCAATACCTACATGGGTTAGTCCCACAAGGAACAAACAAGGATATCCATAGACATAGAGTGATGCATACACAAGATGATGTCCATGAAAACTTTAGGTTACCTTGTCCCTTGTCTTACCAACAAGAGGGTTTGTGACTCCTTGAACTAGTGCATGATGTGGAAGTTGATTGCACTTGTTCTTGCCAAAATGATGAGAGTGAAATATGTTGGCGGAGTCACCCTAGAGAACTCTCTTGTTCTTTTTCTTTTGGATCCACACCATCTTGATGGGAATCCTTGGAGTTGTAGTCGTACTTGATGAAGTGGAACTTGACGTGGTCTTGGGAATCCACTTGACTAAGGTCTTAGGAGCTTCTTAAAATGCATCAATCTCCTCTTGAAGCTTGTCCTTGCCTTTTTGCTTGTAGTCTTGTGGTGGAAGATCATCTTGAGGTTGTATCCCCTTGAAAGAGGTGTCATACTTATCTTGTTGAGGAACAAACTTTGTCTTGGGGTATTGATCTTCTTCCCATTCAACTCCATTGGCATTGAACTTTCGTTCAAAACCAACACCTTGATTCTTACGGTGCATTCCTTGCTTGCGCACAATTTCCTCGAATTGCTTACTCCCGGCAAGGCTTTTGTATACTCCTTTCTCTATAATCCCCTTCAATAAGCTATTTTCTTGCTCAAGTGTAACTTGGCTAAGAGAATCATTAGTGGAATCAAGAGAACTACTAGAAGCAACAATATTGGATTTAGCATGATCATTGTTACTACTAGAGGAAGAATCTTTCTTGTTCTTGTTACTAGACTTGACTTGAGGCATGTAAGTGGATAATAGTAAATGCTTGGCAATGTAAGAAGAACTTTTCTTGCGGAGATCATCATTGATTGCTTTTAAGAACTCATGCTCTTGCTCAAGATTGAGCTTTTCAAAGCGTAATTTCTCATGAGCTCTTAAAAGTTCTCGATGATCTTCGAAGATAGTTTCATGAGCTAACTTAAGAGTGTTTAGTTCTTTAGTTAGAGCCTCAATCTTCTCCTTATCATTGTCATTCGTTTTAGCATGATTAATTGATGTTTCATCATAGTACTCATCACTAGAATTGTCAACAAGCAAGTCATCATCACCTAACAAGTCATCTTCATCACTATTAAAATCAACATACTCGGGGTGTGTTACCTTAGGACCTTTGGCCATGAAGCATTTTCCAGTTCCTTCATTTGGTGAGTCAAATATGTCGTAGGAGTTGGTTGACACAAGTGCTAGACCGGCAACACCTTTATCTTGAGTATCTTCGGAGTCGGAGTGATAACTTCTCTCGGAGTGGCTGTCGGAGTCGGAGTCGGAGCCGGATACCCATTCACCAACATGAGCTTGATGTCTTCTTTTTGTATAGCTCCTTGATGATTTTTCCTTCCTTTCCGAATCCTTGCTTCTCCATGAGTATCTCCGTTCATAACGATCATCTCTACTCCTTCTCTCTCTTGGTGGTGATTATTTGCTTCTTCTTTTTGGAGAATCTTCTCTTCTCTTGTAGGGAGCCGTACACTCATTGGAATAGTGTCCGGGTCTTCCACAATTATAGTAGTTTCGCTCTCGACTAGAAGATCTTTTGTCATTGTATGACCTTGACTTGAAGCTTCTATCTTTGCTTCTACTCTTGTAGAACTTGTTGAAGTTCTTCACCATTAAGCTCAATTCTTCATTGAAGGTTTGTTTCTCACTTGATGATGTGGGGACTTCACATGAGGCTTTGTAGGCACCACTTGATTTGTTGTGAAGTTCCTCTTTATCCTTGAGTGACATCTCATGAGCAACAATCCTTCCAATCACTTCCGTTGGCTTGAGATCTTTGTAATTGGGCATCATTTGAATCAATGTGCACACGGTATCATATTTCCCATCCAAGGCTCTTAGGATCTTCTTGATGATGAATCTATCGGTCACCTCTTCACTTCCTAAGCCGGCAATCTCATTTGTGATGAGAGCAAGCCTAGAGTACATTTCGGCGACACCTTCACCATCCTTCATCTTGAACTTGTCAAGTTGACTTTGGAGCACATCCAACTTGGATTCCTTGATGGAGTCGGTACCTTCGTGCATATCAATCAAAGTGTCCCAAATTTCCTTTGCATTCTCAAGGCGGCTGATTTTGTTGAATTCTTCGGGGTACAATCCGTTGAAGAGAATATCACAAGCTTGAGCATTGTATTGCAACATCTTCAACTCATCCGCGGTAGCTTCACGGTTTGGTTCCCTCCCATCAAAGAACTCACCTTGCAAGCCAACACAAACAATAGCCCATACGGCGGGGTTATGTCCAAGAATATGCATTCTCATTTTATGCTTCCAACTAGCAAAATTAGAACCATCAAAGTAAGGACCTCTACGGTGATAATTTCCCTAGCTAGACGCCATACTCTCCTAGGTTGTGAAACCAAGGCTATGACCACCAAAAGCTATGGAGATCAAGGAAAATGGAGACCAAAGCTCTAATACCACTTGTAGGATCGAAATGGTGTCTAGAGGGGGGGTGATTAGACTACTTGACCAAATAAAAACTTAACCTTTTCCCAATTTTAGTTCTTGGCAGTTTTTAGCTATCTTAGGACAAGTCAAGCAATCATTACACAATTCAACCAAGCATGCAAAGAGTATATTGGCAGCGGAAAGTAAAGCATACAACTTGCAAGAATATAAAGGGAAGGGTTTGGAGAATTCAAACGCTATTGGAGACACAGATGTTTTTCCCGTGGTTCGGATAGGTGGTGCTATCCTACATCCACGTTGATGGAGACTTCAACCCACGAAGGGTAACGGTTGCGCGAGTCCACGGAGGGCTCCACCCACGAAGGGTCCACGAAGAAGCAACCTTGTCTATCCCACCATGGCCATCACCCACGAAGGACTTGCCTCACTAGCGGTAGATCTTCACGAAATAGGCGATCTCCTAGCCCTTACAAACTCCTTGGTTCAACTCCACAATCTTGTCGGAGGCTCCCAAGTGACACATAGACAATCTAGGAGACACCACTCTCCAAGAAGTAACAAATGGTGTGTTGATGATGAACTCCTTGCTCTTGTGCTTCAAATGATAGTCTCCCCAACACTCAACTCTCTTTCATAGGATTTGGATCTGGTGGAAAGAAGATTTGAGTGGAAAGCAACTTGGGGAAGGCTAGAGATCAAGATTCATATGGTTTGAATGGAATATCTTGGTCTCAACACATGAGTAGGTGGTTCTCTCTCAGAACATATGAGTTGGAATGGTGTATGTGTTCTGATTGCTCTTTCCACGAGTGAAGAGGAGGTGGAGGGGTATTTATAGCCTCCACACAAAATCCAACCGTTACACACAATTTATCAATCTTGGTGGGACCGAATCAGAAAACTCGGTCGGACCGAAATAGTAAACCTAGTGACCGTTAGGAATTTCGGTGGGACTGACATGCAACTCGGTAGGACCGATTCGGTTAGGGTTTGGGCATAACGTAATCTCGGTGAGACCGATTGCACAAACTCGGTGAGACCGAGTTTGGCAATAAGCTAACCAGAGAGTTGGTCAGGCAAACTCGGTGGGACCGACTCACTCTTTTGGTGAGACCGAAAAGTTACAAGTAGGAAACATAGAGTTTACATTGCAATCTCGGTGGGACCGATTCGCTCTTTCGGTGAGACCGAAAAGTTACGAAAGGGAAACAGAGAGTTTGCAATCCCATCTCGGTGAGACCGAGATCCTTATCGGTAGGACCGAATTGCTAGGGTTTGGCAGTGGGAAATGACAAGTGAAACTCGGTGGCGTCGGATTGAAAGAATCGGTATGACCGAGTTTGGCTTAGGGTTTAGGTCATTTGTGGATATGGGAAAGTAGCTGAGGATTTTGGAGCATATCATTTAAGCACATAAAGCAAGAGGCTCATTAAGCAACACCTCATCCCTCCTTGATAGTATTGGCTTTTCCTAAAGACTCAATGTGATCTTGGATCACTATAATATAAAATGAAGAGTCTTGAACTTTTGAGCTTGAGCCAATTCTTTGTCCTTAGCATTTTGAGGGTTCCACTTTCACATCCATGCCATGCCAATCATTGAGCTTTCCTGAAATAATCGTCTTGAAATAGCATTAGCTCAATGAGCTATATGTTGTTATGAATTACCAAAACCACCTAGGGATAGTTGCACTTTCAGCTTCATATTTAGTTTAGATTTCCAAATCCAAGCAAAAGGAGGAGGCGCCACAATATCCTTATGACAGTGTTCATAGAATTTTTTGGGGAAGAACACCTGTCCCCAGACATAACTCCAAGAATCCACTGCATCCGAGTGATTAAGGTTGTCCGGTTTAAAAGAAAGCACTAATTGCAATTCCTCAAACGCTTCAGGCGAGAGGGGGATGTGGAACATGTCAGACCAATCATTAGCTGCATAGAAGTCAGCGACCGAGCAGTCCTCATTAATTATGAAGGAAAAGAGACATGCAAAACAGACTGCTAGAGGATCCTCATGCCATTTATCATGCCACATGGCAATATTTTTACCATCACCAACCAACGGAGAAGAAATTCCTCTGAAAATAGGCATTAGCTTGCAAATTTGCTTCCACCAAAAGGAACCACAAAGCGGGGACGCGTGAGGCACAAAGTTCAAATAGTATGAGTCCCAAATGAGTCTGACCCAAGGCAGCTCGGCCTTATTATAGAATTTATCAAGAAATTTGAGCAGGAGACTCTGATTCTGGACTTTGATATCAATAACACCCAGACCCCCATGTGCCTTGGGACAACAAACTCTTTGCCAAGCAACCAAAGAGTTGCAAGGCTCACCTTGCTCATTCTTCTTGGTCCAAACAAATCTTCGTCTGACCTTATTGAAGTAATTCAAAAAACCAGCATTAAGTTGCAATGTGCACATTGCGAAATTGATCATGGAAGTAGCCACAGAATTGACAAAAGTTATTCTAGAGGCATGACAAAGAAGCGAGCATGTACTGGACAATCTTCTCTCAACTCTATCTACCAAAGGCATTAAGTCAGTCATCGTAGGTTTGGTGGTACCGAGTGGGAGTCCAAGGTAGGTAAAAGGCATTTTACCAATTTTGCAGCCAAACCCAGAAGCCAGATCTGCAGCAACCGACGGGTTTACATTGATTGGCACAAAAAGAGACTTTTGGAAATTATTTTTCAGACCCGAGGAGAGAGCAAAATCTTGTAGAATTTTCTTCAAGTGGAGTAATTGCTCCCTGCAAGCTGGGAGTATGATGATTGTGTCGTCTGCGTATTGAATGATTGGGAATTTACCCTGTCTTGGGATTGGCAGGCTCAGATTTCCCTTAGCAAACTCATCATTAATAACATATTGCAATAGCTCAACCGCTAAGACAAACAACAAAGGTGACACCGGGTCGCCCTGTCGGACACCTCTTTTGCACTGAAAAGAATTCCCAGGAATAGAGTTCAGGAGCACCGAGGAATGACTGGAGGCCAATAAAAGTCTGACCCAATGGATCCATTTGTCGTCAAACCCCAACTTGTCCATCATAGAAAAAATCAGATCATGCTCCACTAAATCGAATGCTTTTTCGAAATCAAGCTTTAGAAGAATAATTTCTCTGCCTGAATGTTCACATTGGTGTATATACTCGAAAGCCCAAGCTAAACAATCCTGAATGGATTTACCTTTAATAAATCTGTATTGATTCTCATGGATGATTTTGAGGATAACTTTTTGGAGACGATAGGCTAACAACTTAGTCAACAATTTCAAACAACAATTAAGCAAAGAGATGGGACGAAAGTCATTCACCGTCATAGGGTTTAGTTTCTTAGGTATGAGGGTGATTAAGGACGAGTTGAGGTAGTCCAAAGTAACTCTGCCTTCCCAAAAGCTCTGACAAAGATCATAGAAGTTGAACTTGATAATGTCCCAGCATGATTTCAAAAAACATCCATTAAAACCGTCCGGCCCCGGCGCTTTGTCGACAGGAAGCTGCATAACTGCCTTATCAATTTTATCGTGGGAAAAAGGTCGGGAAAGCTCAGAGAGATCCACAGTAGGCGAAACCAGAGCATCCAAGTTAAATTTCATCTCAAGTGGAACAGAAACTCCCAACCTATCTCTGAAAGCATGAAAGAGAGCAGCAGCTTTACTGTCATGATCTTCCAACACAACTCCATTATCAAGAGTCAAAGCGGCAATGGAGTTAAATCTATGCCTTTCCGTGGGCATTCGTTGGAAGAACTTACTGTTTTCAGCTCCAAATTTGATATAACGAATAATACACCTATTACGCCAGTATTGTTAATTGTAATCATGGAGATAAATAATGTGAGCTTTAAGAATTTGTCTGAAATTCCATTCCTGAAGAACTAAATGTCGTTTCTCCTCAATGTTGTCTAAGAGCTTTAGAATTTTTTCTGAATTCTCAATCAGCAAAGAGAGGCGCGAGAGGGCCTTACTCCACTGATGCAGAGCAAGAGCAAGCGCTTTGAGCTTACCATTAATTCGTCTGGCAGGGTCAACAAGTTGAACCGAAGACGCCCACGAGTTCATCACCACATCTTTGAAGCCTAGATGAGAGATCCAAAAAAATTCAAAGCGGAAAAGTTTGGATCGAACGAAGTTTGTTTGAACAGAGAAAAGACATGGAACATGATCAGAAACTGGCCTCGCAAGTGATCATACCGTCATGTTTGGATAAGAGGAGGTCCAATGGTTCGATGTGAGAAACCAATCCAATTGTTCCAAAAGGGGCTCCTGTTGCATATTGCTCCATGTAAACGTAGCACCACGAATGGAAATTTCCACCAAACTTTGGGCTCTAATTATATCATTGAAAGTAATCATGTCAGCCACATCTCCTCCAGGGTGGTTTCTATTTTCAGGCGAACGAATAAAGTTAAAATCACCCATAAGCACCCCATCCTCCGAAGCGCCAATTTGCACATCATAGAGCCAAGATATAAAATTTAATCGTTCCTCTCCTAAACATGGACCATAGATATTTGCAAGGGTCCAAGCGTGCGATGAGTGCAGTGATTTAAACGAGATTACTAAAGCCCATTGCGCCGAGAAAGAAACAACACCAGAAAATCTTGCACCATTCCAAATTACCAAAAGCCCACCCGAGGCACCTATGGATGGAATGAACGTAAACTTATCGAAATGTTTCGGGCAAAACTTACGCAGATAGGAATGACCAAAGTGTTCACGCTTTGTCTCCTGAAGACAAATTATTGAGCAACCCGAATTATCCATATGAGCGCATAATGCCAAATGCTTTTCGTCAGAGCCAATTCCACGCACATTCCAGCAAACAATATTCCAAGAGCTAGCAGAACGATTCATACCAAAATAAAGTTTAGCAACACACATTTGTGATGAAACCTAAGGAGAGAAATAAGAAAGCCTCGCGCCACATAACGAGCTAATAGATAGAGATCCTGAATGCATAAACGCCAACATGAACAAATGAGGTCTATGATGTAAGAGAGGCAGAAGGCGTAAAAGAAACTGAGGCATCAACTTCAGGTCTGAGTGTTCTCTCTTGGAGCCAGCAGTTTGTCTTGAGAGAGCTCTGCCATAGGAATGCCACAATCCACCGATCCCATGCGCTGGATGTCTGCAATTGAAATAGGTGCAGGAGCTAGACACGGCACCGCCGTAGGAGCAGGATCAGGAACCGCCAGGACCAAAGCAGGAACAATTGTAGATTTACGCTTGCGAGAATCAGACGACATGTCCACCTTGAACCCATGATACATGTTATTGCGACTGCTTCTACGAACTTTAGAAGTGATCAAAGGAGTTGCAGCCCTAGCCTTTCTCCCTCTCTTTTTACTAGAATGAGCCACAGGAACGTCAGTGAAGACAGTAAGGGACCTGTCCAGAGTCTGAGGTTCAGAATCGCCAAAGAAAGCAACATCATCAGAGATAACAGCCTCAGCAGCAGGCAATGACAGCAGTCCAGGGGTATCATCAAAGTTCATCTTACGGGCTACTTTCCTTGACACTTGAGGCTGAACAGAGGCAGTGGCAAGGATAGCTTGGACACCCAAAAACCTGATCAGCTTAGTGGGTATCACCGGCAAACTGAAGAACAAGAAATATCTATCAGGCTTTGGGTTGTACATGTCCTTGATAACTGACAGAGCAATGTTGAACACATCAGGAACACCTTCAGAGCTCTTGGGAGCAGTAACAACCCCAGTCCAGAAACTGAGCATTGTCCCTCAGCAGACAAACATTAATCTACAAGGCTTGATTGATGCTTGAGTGAACATTACTAACTGAACCAGGAGATGCAGCATTAGCATTAATAACAAGAGGCTCCTCATCCATGGAAGCAGATGCCGAAATGTTATCATTGTAAGCAGAAAGTGGGCTGTCCGCAACATTGGGTTCAGGAACTAATCCAGCAGTAAACCTCACCCCCTGATCCCTTAACATCTCTTGAAAATTAATCTGTCCTCTGACGGGGACAAAGTCTGGCGAGGGAGGAGCAAGTAACTGAAGATTGGCGACATTTCCAGTAGGAGGAATGGCCCCACCTGGTCCAAACACTCCATTGTGAACCAATCAAGCCTGCAATCTGACTTGGAAGGCTTGTTCAGCAGTAGTATGTGGACCAAATAAAGGGTGTGCATCACCATTAGGAGGCAGGGGATCTTCACCAGCAAGAGGAACATCATGCTCAAACACATTTGCCCCGTCAGACCTAAGGACAAAAACAGGTACAGTCCAAGAACGCCTCTGTCCCCCCATCTGACGCATCACAAAATCCTTTGGAATAACTGACGGACTCATAACCCAAACTTGAACAAGCACACCAGACAGAGGTTCACGGGGACTAAACCAACTCAATAACTTTCCGAAGTGAGAAACTGCTTTCTCCACCCAATACTGCGTCTGGTAATCTTGAGGAAAAGCAAGCATGAGGACCCAGGTATAACGACCAAGGGCCGGCATGCGCATATTGATTGCTTCATCATGCTTGACAAAAGTGACCTCTACTTCCTCATAAAGCATATAAGTTTTGCCAATGAGAGCATCTCTAAGAGGAACAGTACGGATGCAAAACAAACCAAGGCCAAGCGGGGAATCCTCAAAGAAATGAATAGAATAACCATCATGGTTGAGCATACCAGCAAGAGCAGATCTGGATTCCTACCGTAGATGAACTGGGATAGCTAGGCTGGTCTCCACGATGAGGAAGCGATCGTGATTCAATGGCGGGTGACCATTGAGCGCCATGTCTACCTGGGCCTTGCGATCGGGAGGCCCCTGCTCCACCGTCATACCATGGGGCAGGAAGGCAAGCGGGTTGATAGGGAAGTTTGCCATCTTCTTGGAGGAGCAGAGAACGAGGGAGGAATAGGGCACGGAGGAATATGAGGCGTCCAGCGGCAGGTGAGATTGTTTTATGGGAGCCTTTGGAATCCAAACCGTCCGCCTAGAAAATCTCAACCTTTTGCAGCCCACCACCGCGTGACCATAGGCCCAGCAATATTGACAGCGTGGGACCGCCATACAAATAGAGGCCACGTGGCCCTCCCGACGGCATCTCACGCAAAACCAATGCGGGTTTTTGGGTATCCATTTAAGATTTGGCTACGAAGAACTTATCTTATCGGGACTATCACGATAATGCTGGCATTGTTTCCGGGAGTGGTCAAACGAAAAACAATTAAAACAACGTAGTTGCGCCTGGCAATCCACTGCAAGGTGACTGAAAGAGAGGCATGTCGTGCAGGCTAAAAAATGATTGTTAACAAAAAAGATAACATCTTGTGGTGAATATCCTGCATGAAAGAGATCTGAAATATCTTCCAGAGAGAAAACCTTGTGCGAAATCAAAACTGGTTCAGCCCAACCATCTCCAAAAAGTCTGGGCTAAAAAATAGGCGAAGACCGTAGAGGAGATCGCGTTTCTAGGCAAAATGTAAACTGCCAAATTTGAATGGATAATCCGAATGAGAAGCAACCAATGAATTATCCTCCGTATTAAGATTACAATTATGAACTGCAAGGCAAATAGAATCTTCCTGTCCCCCACCATTAAATGCCACAATCCATTTGGAAGCATGTGCACTAGAGGCGCCACGATTTGCCAGATGAGCCTTAATACCCAGGGGTTTACGTTGATGGCTATGCATAGCATTTAAGAGATTTGGCGGAATGTTATGAAGATAACGTTGAAGCGAACGCTTTCGATAGGTATACATCATCCATTCCGAACCAGCCTTGGGCTCCCGACGATCCAGAACAAAGGGCTTGCCATGAAAGAGATTGAATGAACAATGAAACGCTGACATGCGACAACCCTTCAAAGCACAAATGAAATGACCCACCCGGTTGGATGCAACCGAGAAACGGAAAAGATTGTCCGAGAGCATAACCACGTTGAACCTCTTGAGATTACCTCCCAAGCAGGAGCAGAGAGCCATGGAGACAGAATCCACATCCAAGTGAAAAGAACTCGAATGGAAAAGAACCACCAAGAAGAACTCCGAAGAGGAGATAGATCCATTAAAGTGGACCGAGGAATGAAACCGACGACGCAGCTGATCGGCCACCTTCTGGCCATAAGAGAAATCCCAGTCAATGAGCGCATCCATCCTAACAATCTATGAAGATCCATGGAGAGATCCATCGGTGTGGTGGGAGCAGGTGGGAGGGGAGGGGGAGGGAGGGGAGGGGTGGGAGAGCCATAAGAGAAATTCCTGCTCGTCCTCGAGTAGGTAAATGATAAAAACAAAATTTTTGATGTGGAATGCTACCTAACATATTTATCCATGTAGTTCTCTTTATTGTGGCAAGAATATTCAAAGCCATAAGATTCAAGACAAAAGTTTAATATTGACATAAAAATAATAATACTTCAAGCATACTAACCAAGTAATCATGTCTTCTCAAAATAACATGGCCAAAGAAAGCTATCCCTACAAAATCATATAGTCTGGCTATGCTCTATCTTCACCACACAAAATATTTAAATCATGCACAACCCCGATGACAAGCCAAGCAATTGTTTCATACTTTTGATGTTCTCAAAGTTTTTCAATCTTCACGCAATACATGAGCGCGAGCCATGGACATAGCACTATAGGTGGAATAGAATGGTGGTTGTGGAGAAGACAAAAAGGAGAAGATAGTCTCACATCAACTAGGCGTATCAACGAGCTATGGAGATGCCCATCAATAGATTTCAATGTGAGTGAGTAGGGATTGCCATGCAACAGATGCACTAGAGCTATAAATGTATGAAAGCTCAACATAAGAAACTAGTGGGTGTGCATCCAACTCGCTTGCTCACGAAGACCTAGGAAATTTTAATGAAGCCCATTATTGGAATATACAAGCCAAGTTCTATAATGTAAAATTCCCACTAGTATATGAAAGTGACAACATAGGAGACTCTCTATCATGAAGATCATGGTGCTACTTTGAAGCACAAGTGTGGTAAGAGGATAGTAGCATTGCCCCTTCTCTCTTTTTCTCTCATTATTTTATTTTTTTTATTTGGGCCTTTTCTCTTTTTTATGGCCTCTTTTTTAATTTTTTTATTTGGGCTTCTTTGGCCTCTTTTATTTATTTATTTTCGTCTGCAGTCTCATCCCGACTTGTGGGGGAATCATAGTCTCCATCATCCTTTCCTCACTGGGACAATGCTCTAATAATGATGATCATCACACTTTTATTTACTTACAACTCAAGAATTACAACTCGATGCTTACAGCAAGATATGACTCTATATGAATGCCTCCGGCGGTGTACCGGGATGTGCAATGACTCATGAGTGACATGTATGAAAGAATTATGAATGGTGGCTTTGCCACAAATACGATGTCAACTACATGATCATGCAAAGCAATATGACAATGATGAAGCGTGTCATAATAAACGGAACGGTGGAAAGTTGCATGGCAATATATCTCGGAATGACTATGGAAATGCCATAATAGGTAGGTATGGTGGCTGTTTTGAGGAAGGTATATGGTGGGTTTATGGTACCGACGAAAGTTGCACGGTACTAGAGAAGCTAGCAATGGTGGAAGGGTGAGAGTGCATATAATCCATGGACCCAACATTAGTCATAAATAACTCACATACTTATTGCAAAAATCTATTAGTTATCGAAACAAAGTACTATGCGCATGCTCCTAGGGGGATAGATTGGTAGGAAAATACCATCGCTCGTGCCCGACCGCCACTCATAAGGAAGACAAATCAATAAATAAATCATGCTCCGACTTCATCACATAGCGGTTCACCATACAATCACAAACTTTAACACAAGTATTTCTCAAATTCACAACTACTCAACTAGCATGACTCTAATATCACCATCTTCATATCTCAAAACAATCATCAAGTATCAAACTTCTAGTAGTATTCAATGCACTTTATATGATAGTTTTTATTATATCCATCTTGGATGCCTATCATATTAGGACTAGTTTCATAACCAAAGCAAACTGCCATTCTGTTATAAAGACTCTCAATATGATATAAGTGACGCATGAGAGTTCATCTATTTCTATAATATAAAACCACCACCCTGCTCTAAAAATATATAAGTGAAGCACTAGAGCAACAACAAACTACTCCGAAGGATATAAGTGAAGATTAATGAGTAGTCGAATAATTATGCAACTATGTGAAGACTCTCTAACATTTAATAATTTCAGATCTTGGTATTTTATTCAAAAAGAAAACAAAGTAAAATAAAATAAAATGACGCTCCAAGCAAAACACATATCATGTGGTGAATAAAAGTATAGCTCCAAGTAAAGTTACCGATGAACGAAGACGAAAGAGGGGATGCCTTCCGGGGCATCCCCAAGCTTAGGATTTTGGTTGTCCTTTAATATTACCTTGGGGTGCCTTGGGTATCCCCAAGTTTAGTCTCTTGCCACTCCTTATTCCATAGTCCATCGAATCTTTACCCAAAACATGAAAACTTCACAACACAACACTTAACAGAAAACTCGTAAGCTCCGTTAGTATAAGAAAACAAATCACCATCATAAGGTACTGTAATGAACTCATTATTTATTTATCTTGGTGTAATATCTACTGTATTCCAACTTCTCTATGGTTCATACCCTCCGATACTACTCATAGATTCATCAAAATAAGCAAACAACACATAAAAAACAGAATCTGTCAAAAACAGAACAGTCTGTAGTAATCTGTATCAAACGTATACTTCTGGAACCCCAAACATTCTAAAATAAATTTCTGGACGTGAGGAATTTATCTATTAATCATATGCAAAACGAATTAACTAAATATCACTCTCCAAGAAAAAATGGCAGCAATTCTCGTGAGCGCTAAAGTTTCTGTTTTTTACAGCAAGATCAACAAGACTTTCCCCAAGTCTTCCCAACGGTTCTACTTGGCACAAACACTAATTAAAACATAAAAACTCAATCATAACAGAGGATAAATAAATTATTTATTACTAAACAGGAGCAAAAAGTAAGGAACAAAAATAAAGTTGGGTTGCCTCCCAACAAGCGCTATCGTTTAACGCCCCTAGCTAGGCACGATGATTTCAATGATGCTCACATAAAGGATACGAATTGAAACATAAAGAGAGCATCATGAAGAATATAACTATCACATTTAAGTCTAACCCTCTTCCTATGCATAGGGATTTTGTGAGAAAAAAACTTATGGTAACAAGAATCAACTAGCATAGGAAGGCAAAACAAGCATAACTTCAAAATTTTAAGCACATAGAGGGGAAACTTGATATTATTGCAATTCCTACAAGCATATGTTCCTCCCTCATAATAATTTTCAGTAGCATCATGAATGAATTCAAGAATATAACCAGCACCTAAAGCATTCTTTTCATGATCTACAAGCATAGAAATTTTATGACTCTCCACATAAGCAAAATTCTTCTCATTCGGAATAGTGGGAGTATCATAAGAGACTCGAATACTGTAAATTGTTTCCACATTAAAAGATTAATGTTCAGAAAAATGGTAATCATAATCATGAAAAGTTTTATAAATATAATCATCACTACTTTTATAGCATATGTATCATCACAATAATAATCATAGGTAGCAACTTTGTTCTCATCATAATCGATTGAAACCTCTTCCGAAATAGTGGATACATCACTAAATAAAGTCATGACCTCTCCAAACCCAATTTCTTAAATATTATAAGATTAAACATCCTCCAAAATAGTGGGATCATTACTTCCTAAAGTTGACACTCTTCCAAACCCACTTTCATCAATATAATCATCATAGGTAGAAGGCATGCTATCATCATAACAACTTTTCATATCAAAACTTGGGAGGCTAAAAATATCATCATAATTAAACATAACATCCCCAAGCTTGGGACAAACATTAATTTCAGCAAATATATTCTCAAATATGTCATCCTCATCAAACATAGCATCCCCAGTCGTGGGCCTTTTCATATCATAAGCATAATCACTTTCATCATTAATAGTATAGATAGCACCAATAGTATAGCAATTATCATATTCTTCCAAGCAATTGCCAAAAAGATTTTGAAGATCATAAGGAGTATCATTATGTTCCCAATCATAATCATCACAACAAGCAATAGGCATAACGATATCATCATCAAGTGCATCATCTTCATTTTCATGAGGCACAACAATAATAGGAGCAACATTATTTGGGAGAGATATCTTTTTACCTCTCTTCCTTTTTCTTTTCTTCTTCTTCACCTCATGTGTGGGTTCAATCCTCTTTTTGGAGCTCCTTATTAATGAGATTGGTTGAATAGAAGGCTCCTCCTCGTTACCTGATTCATCATAAGAAATAATAGGAGAATATTGGGAAGTCTCTTCCCTTTCATTAGTGTTCTCTTCATCATCTATTTGCTTTCTTTTCTTTATGTAATTGGCAATATAAGGATTTTCAATGCAATTCACCGCACAATACATATAAATTTCCTCTAGATCAAAACCAAGAAGTTTATAACGGGCAAATTCTGGAAGATGCTTAGTTATATGTTTCATTTCTGCGTAACCCATAAGCAAACTGAGTTCATTATAATGTGTAAGGGAAATCAAGTCTTCACAATTTTTGGACATGATTAGATCATGAAACAATTTGCATCGGATAGCTAAATGACCCTGTTAATTGCAAAGTCCGCAAGTACGGCCAAGAAAATTTAAATTTTCAGCACAATCATCTAGCCTTTCTTGCAACAGTTTAGTTTCTAAGTACTTATGCCTCTTGCAATATCTATCTTCCCTATTTGGTGTGCACTTACAAACCCAATGCACTCCACAAAAATTGGCATGTTTATAGGAGACATCACCATAACTAGTGCAATCATCATTAGTACCATGGATATTCAAGGAGTTCATACTAATAACATTGCAATCATGCTCATCATTCAAAGATTTAGTGCCAAACATTTTAATGCATTCTTCTTCTAACACTTTGGCACAATTTTCCTTTCCATCATACTCACGAAAGATATTAAAACGATGAAGCGTATGCGGCAAACTCAATTCCATTTTTTATAGTTTTCTTTTTATAAACTAAACTAGTGCTAAAACAAGAAACAAAAAGATTCGATTGCAAGATCTAAAGATATACCTTCAAGCACTCACCTCCCTGGCAACGGCGCCAGAAAAGAGCTTAGTTGACAGGGTGTGAGTGCCGCTTACCTAGCCTCCCTGTGACGCCCCCGATTTGATCGTACACTAATCATACACGCAAACGTGTACGATCAAGATCAGGGACTCACGGGAAGATATCACAACACAACTCTACAAATAAAATAAGTCATACAAGCATCATATTACAAGCCAGGGGCCTCGAAGGCTCGAATACAGGAGCTCGATCATGGACGAGTCAGCGGAAGCAACAATATCTGAGTACAGACATAAGTTAAACAAGTTGCCTTAAGAAGGCTAGCACAAACTGGGATACCGATCGAAAGAGGCGCAGGCCTCCTGCCTGGGATCCTCCTAACTACTCCTGGTCGTCGTCAGCGGGCAGCACGTAATAGTAGGCACCTCCGGTGTAGTAGGAGTCGTCATCGACGGTGCTGTCTGGCTCCTGGGCTCCAACATCTGGTTGCGACAACCAGAAAGAAAGGAAAGGGGGAAAAGGGGGGAGAAAGCAACCGTGAGTACTCATCCAAAGTACTCGCAAGCAAGGAGCTACACTACATATGCATGGGTATCAAATGGAGTAAGGGTATCATATGTGGACTGAACTGCAGAAAGCCAGAATAAGAGGGGGGATAACTAATCCTTTCGAAGACTACGCTTCTGGCAGCCTCCGTCTTGCAACATGTAGAAGAGAGTAGACTGAAGTCCTCCAAGTAGCATCGTATAGCTTAATCCTAACCGATGATCCTCCCCTCGTCGCCCTGTGAGAGAGCGATCACCGGTTGTATCTGGCACTTGGAAGGGTGTGTTTTATTAAGTATCCGGTTCTAGTTGTCATAAGGTCAAGGTACAACTCCGGGTCGTCCTTTTACCGAGGGACACGGCTATTCGAATAGATAAACTTCCCTGCAGGGGTGCACCACATACCCCAACACGCTCGATCCCATTTGGCCGGACACACTTTCCTGGGTCATGCCCGGCCTCGGAAGATCAACACGTCGCAGCCCTACCTAGGCACAACAGAGAGGTCAGCACGCTGGTCTAAATCCTATGGCGCAGGGGTCTGGGCCCATCGCCCTTTGCACACCTGCACGTTGCGTACGCGGCCGAAAGCAGACCTAGCCTAGTGGCCTTCCAGTCCAATCCGGCGTGCGCCACTCAGTCGCTGACGTCACGAAGGCTTCAGCTGATACCACGACGTCGGGATACCCATAACTGCTCCCACGTAGATGGTTAGTGCGTATAGACCAAATGGCCAGACTCAGATCAAATACCCAGATCTCGTTAAGCGTGTTAAGTGTCCGCGAACGCCGAACAGGGCCAGGCCCACCTCTCTCCTAGGTGGTCGGAACCTGCCCTGTCGCTCCGCCACAAAGATCCACACAGAGGGCCGTCGGGACAAAGGTCCTTTCAGCCCCCAATCCGTGAATCACTCGCGGGTACTCCTCGAGCCAACCCGACTTTGGTCACCTCATGTATCATGTTTAAAGTATATAGTATATACCCGTGATCACCTCCCGAGTGATCACGGCCCAATAGTATAGCATGGCAGACGGACAAGAATGTAGGGCCACTGATGATAAACTAGCATCCTATACTAAGCAGTAGGATAGCAGGTAAAGGTATCAACAGTAGTAGCAAGGACAGGCTATGCATCAGTATAGGATTAACGAGAAGCAGTAACATGCTACACTACTCTAATGCAAGCAGTATAGAGAAGAGTAGGCGATATCTGGTGATCAAAGGGGGGGCTTGCCTGGTTGCTCTGGCAAGAGAGAGTGGTCGTCAACACCGTAGCCGATCACAGGGGTACCGGCAGCGGTCTCGGGGTCTACCGGAAAAAGTAACGGAGGGGGAACATAATAAATAACAGAGCAATCAAAGCAACACAAAGCATAACATGGTGATACGCCGTGCTAGGGGTGACCTAACGCAGTAGGAGGTGATACCGGCGAAGGGGGAAAACATCCGGGAAGTATCCCCGGTGTTTTGCGTTTTCGGGCAGAGGAGCCGGAGGGGAAAGTTGCGTGTTTGCTATGCTAGGGATGCGTGACGGATGAATGGGCTGCGTATCCGGGTTCGTCTTGTCGTTCTGAGCAACTTTCATGTTGAAAATATTTTAATCCGAGTTGCGGATTAAAAGATATGATTTTCTAAAGATTTAATCATTTTCTGGAATTTATTTAATTATTTAAATCAACATTATCCGAAACAGTGCTTGCTGACGTCAGCATGACGTCAGCATGACGTCAGCAGTCAACAGAGGGTTGACTGGGTCAAACTGACGTGTGGGTCCAGTGGGACCCACCTGTCATTCACTGTTTAGCCTAATCAGGATTAACTAAACTAATTATTAATTAATTAAACTAATAATTTATTAAGTTAATCTAATTATGATTAATTAGGTTAATTAATTCCTTAATTAATTAATTAAATAATTATTTATCTATTTATTTAATTACTCTTATTACTTATTAATTTTAATTAATTCTTTTTCTTTTTTTTTTATAAAACGTTCTGTGGGCGTCGGCCCCACATGTCATTGGGCCCTGGGGGCTAGCGGGCAAAAGGGGCAGCGGGCGGAGCCCCGTTTAGCGCTCGGGCGCTGGGTGCGTGCGCACCCGAACGGGCGCTCGCCCGCAGGGCGGGACGAGGACGCCGGGGCAAGGATGGAGGGGCTCGCCGGTGCGGCCATCTCCGGCGATGGCTGGCGGAGGCGAGGGGTGGCGCCGGTGCGGTCTGAGCAGCGCGGAGGGGCAGGCGCGGTGGCGCGGCCACGGGACAGAGGGAGAGATGGGGGAGGGCGAGGCCATGGCCGAGCCACGACGGGCGCGCGCGCGCGTCGGCGCGGTCAGGAGGGGCCGGCCACGGCGCGGGCACGGGAGCCGGACGGCGCGCAGGACAGAGGGGAGAGGAGGAGCGGCCGGAGTTGGCCGCGGGCGTGGTGGGGCAGAGGGGTCACGAGGGGCGTCCGTGCGGCGGCCGCGGCGAGGCGCGGTTCGTGCGTGCACCGGCGACAGAGGGAGGGAGCAAGGCGGGGCAGCTCACGGGGAGGGACGCGTAGGGTCTCGGAGGCGAGCTCGGTGGAGGTCGGGGAGGTCCGGCGAGGGAGAGGTCGAGGCGGCGAAGGGGCTCCCGCGGCGGGGCGAGGGAGGAGCTTCGGGCGGTGAGGTGGTTCCGGCGAGGAGGAGGCAGCGGGGGGCCGGGAAGGTCCACGGGCGGCGGCGTTCTGGCGAGGGGGGGGAGCGACGGGATCGGGCGCCTCCTCCCTCGATCCCGATCCAATCGGGGGAGAGGGGGAGATATTTTGGGGAGCGGGGGGGGGGGAATGGATAGGGCTAGGGTTTCGGGGGGGGGGGGTTATGTGGGAACGGGGTGGGCCGGTCGGCTGGCCTGGTGGCCTGCTGGGCCGGAGCCCAGTGGGTTGCCCCTCTTTTTTTTTGTTAGGTTTTGTCTTTTTCTTTTATTTATTTTCTCTTTTGTTTTTAGTTCATTCTAAAATACTTAGGCAGTTTTTAAAATGTGTTGATTACACTAAAATTACCAGTGCAATATTCTGCAACCCCCGAACATTTTTGTTTTAATTTTTGAAAACTTTTATTGTTAATTGTAAGTTGAATTTGAATTTGAACGGTTTCGGATTGTTGCGAGGTTAGCAACAGTAATCAGGATGACGTGCCATGATTAGCGTGGGATTACTGTAGCAAGATTTTCCGGGCGTTACAAATCTCCTCCACTACAAGAAATCTCGTCCCGAGATTTAGGAGGTAGAAGGAAACAGTGCGGGGTATTCATCACGCAGGCGATCCTCGCGTTCCCAGGTAGCTTCGTCCTCAGAGTGATTCGACCACTGGACCTTGAGGAACTTGATCGCCTTCTGGCGTGTGCGGCGTTCAGCTTGGTCGAGAATGCGGACCGGATGCTCTTTATAGGAGAGGTCCTGTTGCAATTCGAGCACTTCATGATCCACTGCTCGGATTGGGTCCTTGAAACAGCGTCGGAGTTGTGACACGTGGAACACATCGTGAACCTGCGAAAGGTTCGGCGGAAGCTCCAATTGATATGCCACTTTTCCACGCCTCTCGAGAATAGTGAAAGGACCAATATAGAGGGGAGCTAGCTTGCCCTTGATCCCGAAGCGGTGTGCACCCTTCATTGGTGTAACTCGAAGATAAGCCTTTTCGCCAGGTTGATAGATCATGTCTTGGTGATGACGGTCATACTGACTTTTCTGACGTGACTGAGCAGTCTTGAGATTCTCGCGAATAATGCGAACTTGTTCTTCAGCCTGTTGGATAACATCCGGACCAAAGAGTGGACGTTCCCCAGTTTCTGACCAGTTCAGAGGGGTTCGGCACTTTCGTCCATATAACACTTCGAAGGGGGACATCTTCAGACTAGCTTGATAGCTATTATTATAAGAGAACTCGGCATATGGAAGAGATTCCTCCCATTTCTTGCCGAATGAGATTACACAAGCTCGAAGCATGTCTTCGAGAACTTGGTTGACACGTTCAACCTGTCCTTGCGACTGAGGATGAAACGCAGTACTGAACGACAGATGAGTTCCCATAGCTTCTTGGAAACTCGCCCAAAACCTTGAAGTGAATAAGCTGCCACGGTCTGAACTGATAACCAGTGGGATACCGTGGAGTGAAACAATTCTGGCCATGTAGAGAGTAGCAAGCTGACTAGCAGTGATTATCTCTTTGACCGCCAGAAAATGGGCAACTTTGGAAAGCCGGTCAATGACGACAAGAATAGCATCATTACCTTTCTGCGATTTGGGAAAACCAGTGACGAAGTCCATCTCAACATGGTCCCATTTCCATTCAGGAATAGAGATAGGTTGCAGAGTTCCAGCAGGCCTTTGATGCTCTGCTTTGATTCGGCGACAAACGTCACACTCAGCAACATAACGAGCAATGTCCTGCTTCATATTAGACCACCAGAATCTTTGACGAATATCCTGGTACATCTTTGTACTACCAGGATGGATGGACAGAGGCGTATCATGGGCTTCTTGCATAACCCCTTTAGTTTTATCCAGGTTTTTCTTCGAACAAGGTACCACTAGGCGGCCTTTGAAATACAAGGCGCCATCGTCAGCAACAGTGAAGAATGAGGGCTTTCCTTTTTTGAGGTCGCGCTTAATCTTGAGGACTTCATCATCACACTTCTGTATCCATTTGATGGTGTCCACAAGATCTGGTTTCGCAACCAGGGTATTGAGAGAACCCTTGGAAACAACATGGAGGTTCTGTTTGGGGAAACCTTCGGGAGGGGGAGCGAGTGATCCCGGAGGAACAATATGGAGGTTCAGCCTTCTAAATTCTTCGGTAAGCGAGGGTTGAACTTTATGAACCTGGAGGTGGTTGCAGTAAGACTTGCGGCTCAAGGCATCAGCCATCACATTAGCCTTGCCGGGGGTATATGATATATCCACGTCAAAGTCGGCAACAGTCTCCATCCATCTTTGCTGACGTAGGTTCAAATCTGGCTGAGTAAACAGATACTTCAGACTTTGATGGTCGGTGAAGATCTCGCAACGATTACCGAGAAGGTAATGTCGCCACTGCTTCAGTGCATGAATGACAGCAGCAAGCTCGAGGTCGTGAACTGGGTAGTTTTCTTCATGAGGGCGTAGTTGACGAGAGGCATAAGCTATCACTCTGCGCTCTTGCATTAGGACACAGCCTAATCCTTGACGGGAAGCGTCGCAGTAAATGACGAAGTCCTTCTTAGTATCAGGTGGTGCAAGCACGGGGGCAGAAGTCAATTTGTCTTTGAGCGCCTGGAAACTTTCCTGACACTTGTCTGTCCAGTCGAACTTGACACCCTTATGCAATAAATTAGTCAGAGGCCTGGCAATCTTGGAGAAGTTCTCGACGAATCGACGGCAATAGCTGGCGAGACCGAGAAAACTTCGAACTTGCTTTACATTCTTCGGGGGAGTCCAATCGAGAATAGCCTGAACTCGTTCAGGGTTGACGGCAATACCATCTTTGGAGATGACATGCCCAAGATAGGTTACTTCGGGAAGCCAGAATTCACACTTGGAATACTTAGCATAAAGCTGATGTTCTCGAAGCTTCTCTAGCACAAGACGCAGATGTACAGCATGTTCTTCCTCGTTCTTGGAAAATACAAGGATATCGTCCAGATATACCACGACGAACTTGTCGAGGTAATCCATGAATATATAATTCATCAGACGAGAGAAGGTGGCGGGAGCATTCGTTAAGCCGAATGACATGACGGTGTACTCATATGACCCATACCGAGTCACGAAGGCGGTTTTTGGGATGTCCTCTTCACGAACACGGATCTGGTGGTAACCCAACCTCAAGTCGAGTTTGGAGAACACTGATGAACCAGCCAGTTGATCATAAAGATCATTGATCCGAGGAAGAGGGTATTTATTCTGAATGGTAGCTTGGTTTATAGGACGGTAGTCTTGGACCAATCGGTTTGTCCCATCCTTCTTCCTAACAAAGAGAGAAGGTGCTCCCCAAGGAGAGCAACTTGGACGAATGAAACCTTTGACAAGAGATTTGTCGATTTCCTCCTTAAGCTCAATGAGTTCATGCGGCGGCATCTTATAGGGTCGTTTAGCTATAGGGGTAGTGCCGGGTTTCAAGTCGATGATGACTTCGACAGCTCTAGCAGGAGGAATCCCTGGAAGTTCTTCTGGGAAGACATCTTGGAATTCACGAACGACGGGAATGTTTTCAATGCCCTCGAGTGGTGCAGTGTTCAACGCATTCAAGGCATAAAGTCGTGCCTCGGCGTTCTGAACTAGATGAGCTTGGTAAGCTATTATTTCGTCAGAAGGGTGTAGCAGATGGACGACCTTAGTGGCGCAATCTATAGAAGCAGTATGCGCTTTCAACCAATCCATTCCCAGAATGAGGTCTATGTTAGACGACTTCAAGATAATGGGAGAGGCATAGAATTCCAGCCCTTCGATTTCCACGGGGACATCGATGCCAACCAATGAGGTTTGACATTGTCCCACGGCGGTTTTTACCAATACCGAAGTGTTCATCTCCTCACATTTAATGTCATGCTTGTATGCAAAATCTTCTGACATGAATGAATGCGATGCTCCTGAATCGAATAAAACAGATGCAGGTACTGAGTTTACGAGGAGTGTACCCATCACGGTAGCAGGCTGGTCTTGGGCTTCGTTCAGATCAACATGGTTGGCATGAACGCGACCATAAGACTTGGCATTGTTGTTGCGGGGCTGGTTGTTTCCACGGCCAGTTGCTGGAAGGGCCAGTTGATTCTGTTTCTGGTTGCATTCCCTAGCACGGTGACCTGGTTGTCCACACCTGAAGCACAAACCATTCTCGGGAGTAGGAACAGGAGCTTGGGGTGGTGGAGCTGGAAGCCTTGGTTGCCTAGTTGGAGCAGTAGGCAGACGAGGTGCAGCATAGGACTGCCTTGGGGCAGGTGCATTAGGCTGGTACACGCTGTTGGGAATCCATATCCTGCGCTTTTGCGAGGACGGGCCCGAAGATGAGCCCGTGTCACGGCTGCGCCTGTGAGAGCTCTGGTATTCCTGCAGACCAGTTTCGACATTGATGGCTTTGTTCACCAGAGTGGAGAAATCAGCAAAGTCATGCACTAGAAGTGCGAGTTTGATGTCAGCTTGAAGGCCATCCCGGAACTTCTCCTGTCTGCGTGCATCAGTTGCAATGTCCTCTTCAGCATAGCGGGACAAGTCCAGAAACTCCCGTTGATAAGCTTCCACAGTTTTGTTGCCTTGGGTGAGGTTGCGGAACTCACGCTTCTTCCGGTCCATGACTCCCTGAGGAATGAAGCGAGCACGGAAGGCAGCTTGGAAGTCTGGCCAGGTGATGATTGTTCCAGCTGGCAGAGTACGCCTGTGGCTGTCCCACCATTGAGCTGCGGGTCCTTTCAGGAAGAAGGAAGCAAAGGTGACATAGCTGGCAGGGGCTACATCAGCAGACTCCATCTCATAGGTGATGTCACGGAGCCAGTCATCAGCATCCAGAGGCTGAGTTGAGCTGCGGTACACAGTAGGGTTCAGGCGCATGAAATCCTGCAGAGTCACTTGGGTTGGCTGCTGGTTCATATTGGGGCGAGGGAACTGAGCCATAATATTCTCCATGAACTGACGATTCAGCTCAAACTGTTGCATCATCCCAGCCATGTACTCAGGCGGTGGGGGGGGGGGGGTTGCCACCACGACCACGACCACCTGGTCTAACCATCCTGCTAATATATAACAGGGGTAGTTCAGCATTTAGAAATTTGCAAACACAAGAATCATTCGTGAAGAAACATGCACAACGAAAGCAGCTCGATAGATACTACATAGTAGTCGGCATATTTTACAAAAGAGACCATGCATAGAGGTCGTTACACAGAGCTCGGCACAAAGTCTAAGACATCATAGGCGGCACGCAGGCTCGCGGCGAATGCAACTAACACTTAACAAGCAAGTCTACATCAGTCCCACACGGTACTGCGGAGGTAGCTGTAGCCTGAAAGCTGGTAGTGTGGCAGCGGGTACACCACGTCGGCAACCTGGGGTCCGCGGGGGCTCTGGTGCTGAACCCGACGCTCAGGTGGCAGAAGAGGGCCAAGTGCGGGAGAGTAGCCTCCCACCTCTGGCCAACCGACACCCTGAGGCATCACGGTCCTGGCGGGGTAGATAGCAGAACGCGGTAGCTCCCAGGATCCAACAAAGGGGTGTAACATCGTCAAAGCACGGTAGAGGTGCTGACGAGTGGTGTACAACTCGTGGCGAAGAGCTCGGTTAGCTCGATCCAGACCATCAGCATGCAGAACAAAGTTCTGATGGTGGAAGGGCTCGCGGGTGACAGCGGAGTAGGCAGCAGTGTAGTAACCCTCCGCACCAATATCAGATGCGATAGCAATGTGCCTGAAGGGGGAGGTGTCCAACTCCCGGTACTCCCTACGAAGGCGTGTCAGAGCAGCATAGGCAGCATCGTGAACTGCCATATCGATGGTCACTCCAA
This sequence comes from Triticum monococcum, assembly GCA_034509565.1. Taxonomy (NCBI): domain Eukaryota; kingdom Viridiplantae; phylum Streptophyta; class Magnoliopsida; order Poales; family Poaceae; genus Triticum; species Triticum monococcum. The sequence continues at coordinate 352,540,413 of CM067845.1, read as the reverse complement.
CACCATAAGCGGTGTGCAGCACAGTAGTGGAGTCATACTCCCGGGAGTAGAGGTGGACGGTGGCACGGTACTGCTCCTGGTTAAAGTCCTGGTACTCCTCGGTGACGGTGTACTCGGGGTGCCAGCGATAACCCAGATAGGTCATCATCTCAGCTAGCACGGCAGGTGATCCCGAGGCACCAATGGCCGTCGTGTGGCGCACGACCTGCCTCGTGGGTTCCATCTGAAAACAAAGATGCTTCAAAGGAGTCAATTGCCAGCGTGGAAATTGTTCAAAATACTATACTAAGGATTAACTATGGCTTTATCCAACTTTGGGGTGAACGCCGTAGCGGGATCCTAGTGTCAGAGTTAGTAAATTTGTTTAACCCGAGTAGAAGAGAGTTAAGAGTCCCAGAGCAAAGGTCGAGGAGTAAAAGATCCTAGTATCACCCGATGGCGACGTGGGCCCGTAAGGCACACAGCCAAGTTAGTAAAAAGTTTTTGCAATGTCTAGACTCGACTTCGACCAAGGAGTGTGGAAGGGGGATTCCTACAGGCAGTCGGCTCTGATACCAACTTGTGACGCCCCCGATTTGATCGTACACTAATCATACACGCAAACGTGTACGATCAAGATCAGGGACTCATGGGAAGATATCACAACACAACTCTACAAATAAAATAAGTCATACAAGCATCATATTACAAGCCAGGGGCCTCGAAGGCTCGAATACAGGAGCTCGATCATGGACGAGTCAGCGGAAGCAACAATATCTGAGTACAGACATAAGTTAAACAAGTTGCCTTAAGAAGGCTAGCACAAACTGGGATACCGATCGAAAGAGGCGCAGGCCTCCTGCCTGGGATCCTCCTAACTACTCCTGGTCGTCGTCAGCGGGCAGCACGTAATAGTAGGCACCTCCGGTGTAGTAGGAGTCGTCGTCGACGGTGCTGTCTGGCTCCTGGGCTCCAACATCTGGTTGCGACAACCAGAAAGAAAGGAAAGGGGAAAAGGGGGGAGAAAGCAACCGTGAGTACTCATCCAAAGTACTCGCAAGCAAGGAGCTACACTACATATGCATGGGTATCAAATGGAGTAAGGGTATCATATGTGGACTGAACTGCAGAAAGCCAGAATAAGAGGGGGGATAACTAATCCTTTCGAAGACTACGCTTCTGGCAGCCTCCGTCTTGCAACATGTAGAAGAGAGTAGACTGAAGTCCTCCAAGTAGCATCGTATAGCTTAATCCTAACCGATGATCCTCCCCTCGTCGCCCTGTGAGAGAGCGATCACCGGTTGTATCTGGCACTTGGAAGGGTGTGTTTTATTAAGTATCCGGTTCTAGTTGTCATAAGGTCAAGGTACAACTCCGGGTCGTCCTTTTACCGAGGGACACGGCTATTCGAATAGATAAACTTCCCTGCAGGGGTGCACCACATACCCCAACACGCTCGATCCCATTTGGCCGGACACACTTTCCTGGGTCATGCCCGGCCTCGGAAGATCAACACGTCGCAGCCCTACCTAGGCACAACAGAGAGGTCACCATGCCGGTCTAAATCCTATGGCGCAGGGGTCTGGGCCCATCGCCCTTTGCACACCTGCACGTTGCGTACGCGGCCGAAAGCAGACCTAGCCTAGTGGCCTTCCAGTCCAATCCGGCGCGCGCCACTCAGTCGCTGACGTCACGAAGGCTTCGGCTGATACCACGACGTCGGGATACCCATAACTGCTCCCACGTAGATGGTTAGTGCGTATAGACCAAATGGCCAGACTCAGATCAAATACCCAGATCTCGTTAAGCGTGTTAAGTGTCCGCGAACGCCGAACAGGGCCAGGCCCACCTCTCTCCTAGGTGGTCGGAACCTGCCCTGTCGCTCCGCCACAAAGATCCACACAGAGGGCCGTCGGGACAAAGGTCCTTTCAGCCCCCAATCCGTGAATCACTCGCGGGTACTCCTCGAGCCAACCCGACTTTGGTCACCTCATGTATCATGTTTAAAGTATATAGTATATACCCGTGATCACCTCCCGAGTGATCACGGCCCAATAGTATAGCATGGCAGACGGACAAGAATGTAGGGCCACTGATGATAAACTAGCATCCTATACTAAGCAGTAGGATAGCAGGTAAAGGTATCAACAGTAGTAGCAAGGACAGGCTATGCATCAGTATAGGATTAACGAGAAGCAGTAACATGCTACACTACTCTAATGCAAGCAGTATAGAGAAGAGTAGGCGATATCTGGTGATCAAAGGGGGGGCTTGCCTGGTTGCTCTGGCAAGAGAGAGTGGTCGTCAACACCGTAGCCGATCACAGGGGTACCGGCAGCGGTCTCGGGGTCTACCGGAAAAAGTAACGGAGGGGGAACATAATAAATAACAGAGCAATCAAAGCAACACAAAGCATAACATGGTGATACGCCGTGCTAGGGGTGACCTAACGCAGTAGGAGGTGATACCGGCGAAGGGGGAAAACATCCGGGAAGTATCCCCGGTGTTTTGCGTTTTCGGGCAGAGGAGCCGGAGGGGAAAGTTGCGTGTTTGCTATGCTAGGGATGCGTGACGGACGAACGGGCTGCGTATCCGGGTTCGTCTCGTCGTTCTGAGCAACTTTCATGTTGAAAATATTTTAATCCGAGTTACGGATTAAAAGATATGATTTTCTAAAGATTTAATCATTTTCTGGAATTTATTTAATTATTTAAATCAACATTATCCGAAACAGTGCTTGCTGACGTCAGCATGACGTCAGCATGACGTCAGCAGTCAACAGAGGGTTGACTGGGTCAAACTGACGTGTGGGTCCAGTGGGACCCACCTGTCATTCACTGTTTAGCCTAATCAGGATTAACTAAACTAATTATTAATTAATTAAACTAATAATTAATTAAGTTAATCTAATTATGATTAATTAGGTTAATTAATTAATTAATTAATTAATTAATTATCTATTTATTTAATTACTCTTATTACTTATTAATTTTAATTAATTCTTTTTCTTTTTTTTATAAAACGTTCTGTGGGCGTCGGCCCCACATGTCATTGGGCCCTGGGGGCTAGCGGGCAAAAGGGGCAGCGGGCGGAGCCCCGTTTAGCGCGCGGGCGCTGGGTGCGTGCGCACCCGAACGGGCGCTCGCCCGCAGGGCGGGACGAGGACGCCGGGGCAAGGATGGAGGGGCTCGCCGGTGCGGCCATCTCCGGCGATGGCTGGCGGAGGCGAGGGGTGGCGCCGGTGCGGTCTGAGCAGCGCGGAGGGGCAGGCGCGGTGGCGCGGCCACGGGACAGAGGGAGAGACGGGGGAGGGCGAGGCCATGGCCGAGCCACGACGGGCGCGCGCGCGCGTCGGCGCGGTCAGGAGGGGCCGGCCACGGCGCGGGCACGGGAGCCGGACGGCGTGCAGGACAGAGGGGAGAGGAGGAGGGGCCGGAGTTGGCCGCGGGCGTGGTGGGGCAGAGGGGTCACGAGGGGCGTCCGTGCGGCGGCCGCGGCGAGGCGCGGTTCGTGCGTGCGCCGGCGACAGAGGGAGGGAGCAAGGCGGGGCAGCTCACGGGGAGGGACGCGTAGGGTCTCGGAGGCGAGCTCGGTGGAGGTCGGGGAGGTCCGGCGAGGGAGAGGTCGAGGCGGCGAAGGGGCTCCCGCGGCGGGGCGAGGGAGGAGCTTCGGGCGGTGAGGTGGACCGGCGAGGAGGAGGCAGCGGGGGGCCGGGAAGGTCCACGGGCGGCGGCGGCGGCGTTCTGGCGAGGGGGGGGAGCGACGGGATCGGGCGCCTCCTCCCTCGATCCCGATCCAGTCGGGGGAGAGGGGGAGATATTTTGGGGAGCGGGGGGGGGGGGGAATGGATAGGGCTAGGGTTTCGGGGGGGGGGGGGGGGTTATGTGGGAACGGGGTGGGCCGGTCGGCTGGCCTGGTGGCCTGCTGGGCCGGAGCCCAGTGGGTTGCCCCTCTTTTTTTTTTGTTAGGTTTTGTCTTTTTCTTTTATTTATTTTCTCTTTTGTTTTTAATTCATTCTAAAATACTTAGGCAGTTTTTAAAATGTGTTGATTACACTAAAATTACCAGTGCAATATTCTGCAACCCCCGAACATTTTTGTTTTAATTTTTGAAAACTTTTATTGTTAATTGTAATTTGAATTTGAATTTGAACGGTTTCGGATTGTTGCGAGGTTAGCAACAGTAATCGGGATGACGTCCCAGGATTAGCGTGGGATTACTGTAGCAAGATTTTCCGGGCGTTACACTCCCCGACAACGGCGCCAGAAAAGAGCTTGATGTCTACTGCACAACCTTCTTCTTGTAGATGTTGTTGGGCCTCCAAGTGCAGAGGTTTGTAGGACAGTAGCAAATTTCCCTCAAGTGGATGACCTAAGTTTTATCAATCCGTGGGAGGCGTAGGATGAAGATGGTCTCTCTCAAACAACCCTGCAACCAAATAACAAAGAGTCTCTTGTGTACCCAACACACCCAATACAATGGTAAATTGTATAGGTGCACTAGTTCGGCGAAGAGATGGTGATACAAGTGCAATATGGATAGTAGATAAAGGTATTTGTAATCTCAAAATATAAAAACAGAAAGGTAACTAATGATAAAAGTGAGCGTAAACGGTATTGCAATGCTAGGAAACAAGGCCTAGGGTTCATACTTTCACTAGTGCAAGTTCTCTCAACAATAATAACATAATTGCAACATATAACTATCCCTCAACATGCAACAAAGAGTCACTCCAAAGTCACTAATAGCAGGGAACAAACGAAGAGATTATGGTAGGGTACGAAACCACCTCAAAGTTATTCTTTCCAATCAATCCGTTGGGCTATTCCCATAAGTGTCACAAACAGCCCTAGAGTTCGTACTAGAATAACACCTTAAGACACAAATCAACCAAAACCCTAATGTCACCTAGATACTCCAATTTCACCTCAAGTATCCGTGGGTATGATTATACAATATGCATCACACAATCTCAGATTCATCTATTCAACCAACACATAGAACCTCAAAGAGTGCCCCAAAGTTTCTACCGGAGAATCACGACGAAAACGTGTGCCAAACCCTATGCATAGGTTCATGGGCGGAACCCGCAAGTTGACCGCAAAAACATACATCAAGTGAATCATGTGATATCCCATTGTCACCACAGATACGCACGGCAAGACATACATCAAGTGTTCTCAAATCTTTAAAGACTCAATCCGATAAGATAACTTCAAAGGGGAAACTCAATCCATTACAAGAGAGTAGAGGGGGAGAAGAAACATAAGATCCAACTATAATAGCAAAGCTCGCGATACATCACGATCGTGCCAAAATCAAGAACACGAGAGAGAGAGAGAGAGATCAAACACATAGCTACTGGTACATACCCTCAGCCCCGAGGGAGAACTACTCCCTCCTCATCATGGAGAGCACCGGGATGATGAATGTAGCGACCCGACCCGAATGGATCAAGTCTTTGTGCTTAAGTGTCATCCCTGGATCGGTATGCTGACACACACAGTACTCGAAGGATTTATAACAGAGGTAAATCACATGTATAAAGTAACGTAAATACTATTACCTCAATCCATATAGCGGAAGCAACAAGGTTGTGGATTCCCATCAACACCAACGACAAAGTTGAGCGTAGAAATCATAACCCTAACGTATCACTTACTCGTCGTAAGATAATCCTGCAACATGAGACGTTGCAACCACAAAGGGTCAGTACATTGAATGTACTGGCAAATTCACACCATAGAGAATGATGAATAAAGGCTATCACTACATGCATATTTGGCTGGTGGAAAAGCTCTATGGTTATAAGGCTTTTGCGAAAAGCCAATTTTTCCCTACTGCAAAGGAATAAATTTTATTTAACTATCATGGTGGTTGTTAAACATTGAGAATGGTTGACAGCATTCTCAATCCCAATTAAAAATAGTCATCAATAACCCAACAATATTAATTTAGAAGTAACATGATGAGATCAATAGGATAATCCAAGAACTAGATACTCAGGATGTCCATAACCGGGGACACGACTAATCATGATTAGTTTGTACACTCTGCAGAGGTTTGCGCACTTTTCCCCAAAGACTCGATCGCCTCCGTTTGATTTCTCGCACTACGGGATGTTTGAGAAACGGATGACCGAGACATAGTCTTTCAGAAGCGCTAGCACCTTACGTTGGATAGACCAGTACACCTACTTTCCCCTACATCTGCTAGTCTACCCTGTAAGAGTTCGCACGACTTAATCAACTATGCCAGAGCCCATAGTGGCTTGTGGCTGCACACGGAAGTTTCTAGTATGAATAATCTTATGATCCCTTTGGGCCTGGGTGGCGGTCCAAAAGAAAAACAGGCAAGTCCTGGAATACCCAGGTGCCTAGACAGGCAAGTCCTGTAATACCCAGGTGCCTCAATCCATCCAGATGTGTGTTTAAGTTGCCACCTTAAGTAAACCATTAATTAACAATCTCACATCTGTCATGAAATACTCTCAAATCCAATCCACGTCTACGAGCATAGCATGGCAGTATAAGCCTAACGTAATAGTAACTCCCAAGGGTTTGATAATGAACAGGTAATAGGTACTACCTCAACTACTTCCCATCCCACAATTTAAGTAGATCCTAATCATGCAATGCTTGAGGATTTATCTAATGCAGTAAAAACTGGGTATGAAAGGGATATGATCAAAGTGTGAACTTGCCTGTAATGTTGATGAAGATGATTCGCACTCAAAACTCTTGATAGATCTACTCGTCACACTCCGGTCAATCTATCGTAATCAAGCAGTAGTAACCACACATAAGCAATCACTCAAAAGATCAGAAAGATCGAAGAAGTCGATTCGGAAAACATCAAAACCAAGCAAATAGCTCTTGCAACATAAAACAATTTCTAATAATACCAAAATTATGTGAATTTGACCTTATCAGAAAATTTAGGTCAAGAGCTTCGATTTGCAAAAAGAATCAACTCAAACGGAGTTACGGATAAAAAGATATGATCAAACGAAGTTTGAATTCAAATCTGATCTAATTCAAATTTTAAAATTTTCAAAAACATGTTTGAGTTGGATTACTGGATAGAGGAGATCATAACGAAGAAGTGGGCGTTGGTTTCGTTGGATTTGGGCAAACGAGTAAAAAGTTATGGCTATTTGAAAAATCAAGGCCAAGCTGTTTTACGAAAGGAAAAAATAGCTACGGGCTAGGGTCTAATGTATAAATACGTAGACTAATTGATAATATTATTATTTTATCATATTAGTCTAAAAATAATAAACTACAGAAGTATATGAAGAAAAAAAATAAAGAAAGATACCTTTATAAGGCAGAGAAAAGACGACTTTGGAGAGAAGAGATAATTTCCAGAAGTCGCGCCGGAGAGGAGAAATATATTTTTCTTAAATGAATCTAGTCAAACCAAAATATTGATTTAACCCGAATCGGATGATTTTTGGAGGCTCTATGGGTCTATATTTATTGGTGGAAAGGAGGTTTAGGGGTCAAAGCTAGGCAACGTGGAACTAAACGTAGACGAAAATATACGAAACGGAGAAGAAAAGAGGCGATGGGCCTAAAGTCCTTCGGCCGGCCGCGCGGTGTAGTCTTTTTTTTTTGCCTTCGACCGGCCGCACGGTGCAGTTTTTTTCCAGAATGCGATAAACTGAAAAACGAAAATAAAATAAAACTTTCTATAGGCATATTATATATCAAAATTTTCAGAAAAAGATTTTCTACGACATGAACATTTTTCTAGCATTAAATAAAATACGCACAAATTATAATAATTCAAAGAGTGCCACTGGTCTAATAAAATCCAATAAAAATCATTTTAGAAATACCAAAATGAAATCAAATTTATTTCTCTCCAATTTTCTGTTGTAGGGAATCATGTTACCCTAATTTCCATATATTTTATTTTTGGAGAAAAATAATTTGAATAAAACTCAAATAACTCCAAATTGAAAATAAATTCAAAATAATTTTGAATTTAATTCTTTGATACTCCCAACTCATATTTCATATAATTTGAAGAAGTCATTTTATCTTCTCTCATGAAAATCATTGAGCTGCATGAAGTTTATGAATTGAAATATTTCCAAATGAAATTCAATTATTTTCAAATACCCTTTCATTTAATTTAAATGGAAGAAGTCATATCATCTTCGCTCAAGGGTTTTGTTGTTGAAAAGAATTTGAATTCAAGAGATCATAAAAGCAAAATGAAAGTTTGGGAAAGTCCTTTTATTCCCTCTCATTTAACTTTCAAAAAAAAGTTTCGAATTTCACTCAATTTCACGCAATCAATCAAACAATCAATCAAATCTATCTATTTATTATAACATTCCAAAATTTAGAATTTTGGGATGTTACAAACCTACCACCCTTAAAATGAATCTAGTCCTCGAGATTCGGAGAGGCTAGGAAGAAATAGGTTAGGTTCGGGGTCTCTTCAAAATTTCATCAATCATCTCCGGGGTCTGGGGTGCTACCACCCTTATAAGCATTGTTACGGTTCCATCAAAACTCATATACGCCATCCTTATTCTTGACAGTGCCGTCTTCTCAGATCTTCCGTATAATTCCTTCTCTGGCTCTTTCGGTAGTGGCATAACCTTTTCCTCAATTCTTCTGTCCTTTCCTCTTAGTAAGGTTATTCCGAGATTGCGTCTTCTTTAGCTGATGGGTCTGGCGCCAAAACTAAACGACTATCTGTATATCATGGTGGTCAACAATTTATGGTTTCTCCTGCAGGAACTGGGTCTGGGTTGAACCTCACCGTATAACCTACGGTTGGCAACAACTGCCATGTACAAGGGAAAAATACTTATACCATTCTAAGTTTAAACAGGGTTTTGATCGTCGTCTCTTTACTATAGGTAAGTCACTCAGATTTACCATCCCACATAGCAAGGCGAATAATAAGAGTAAGTCGGTATGGTGATCAATCCATCCCGCACCCAAATCATTACCTTGTATACGGTTTAGCGAATCTCGCATTCTAAGACTCGGTCATCCTCACAAGCATTGCAGAATTTCTCTTGTCAACGAACCAAGTTCGGATATATACATAGATTCTGCAAGCCAGACAAACATCTAATGTTTCTTCACAACTCTCAGGGTTTGCGTTACTCCTATAAAATCGTTTGTCGACAAAGGTATATCCTCTTCCAGGGTTTTTCCTTCAGCAAGAATGAGTTTGCTTCTTGGCAGGTCTTGGGGCCTGTGGGTTATGGCCCATCTCATCACTTGTTGTCCTTGAACTTATCATCGGGCAACTGATCATTATTCCAACTTCCAACTTCCTAGTATTCTTTAATCCATCCAATTGTACAGTCTTCCTTCCTTCTATTGGCACCAAACCAAGATGTGAGTACTCAGACTTGTCATGGGGTTGCCATTGCTCCATATGACCAACATCATACCTCCTTTATATCCAATAGTACTTCATCTCTTCATCCTCGTGGGATATCCCACATACCGAGGTAAAAACTTATACATATGAAGTCCATATTCACTTCGTGGAACATCATTATCCTTTCTAGGGTCAAGCGTCCTTACAGGGGAATATTGGCCATCTCTGCATGGCACTTCTTCAACTGGGAAACGTGAAACACATCATGAACTCCAGACAGTCCTTCGGGTGACTCCAACTTGTTGGCCACTTCTCCCATACGCTCCAAAACTCGGTATGGTCCTACAAATCTCGGGGCTAATTTTCCCTTAACTCGAATCCATTTAACTCCTCGCATAGGGGACACGCGAAGACATGCTCTGTCTCCAATTTCATAGACTACCTCCTTGAGTTTTTGAGTCTACATAACTCTTCTGCCTGGACTGAGCTACCTTCAGTCTATCTCAAATCAACTTAACATTCTCTTCTGACTCCTTGATCACTTTTGGTCCAACAACTGGCGGTCTCCAAATTCATCCCACATACTCTTGGGGTATCACACATATCGAGACAAAACTCGTATTCATTTTGTCCGGAATCCACTCAGTGGAGTATCCTTATCTTTTCCAGGGGTCAACGGTTCTTACAGGGTACTACCACCCTTAAAATGTTCCAATATTCCATAGACCATATTTCTCATATCCTCGAAAATGGTCAACATCTTTCCTCATAGAGTACTTCATAAAATCCAAATCATTGCCAACATCGCTAACTTCATTGATTCTCAAATTATTACAATCTCCTATTTTTCCATTACATGCCTCAACTCAACACCTCAATATAAAGGAAAATGTTCTCACTACTACTATATTTCTTCTGTTACAAACTCAACTATTTATCACAAGTCTCCTTCTCCTTCGGACAATCTCTGGCAAAGTGCCCTGCTTCATTACAACGGAAACATATTACTTCTGACAAGTTTCGAGGTTTCCTTGTGATTATTTAGCCTCCTTGGGTCTTGGCTTCCTTTTTGGGCAATTGCTGAGGTAGTGCCCTGACTCCTTGCACCTATAACAGGTGACATGACTCAGATCCTTCCTGGAATCCAATCTACTTCTCTTTCTGGACTTTTCCATTCCAATCAGAGCTTCTATTTCCTGTGGGTCATATTCTGCTTCCTCCGTCGGGAATTCTACTAGATCCCCATTCATACAATTCTGGGAGATGTGTCCTTCTTCTCCACATGAATAGCAAGACTTGGTGTAGGGTTTAATTGGTTCCTCTTTGGGTGTGTCCTTCACCTCTTCCTTCATCACAGGTTCTTCTAAACCTTCCATAAGGGCTCCTTTCATTACTTCTTTCTTCTGCTGGATGGTTTGTTGTACCATGGGGTAAATGTGACACTGAGTAGGATAGTGGGTAGTCCCTTCACACAAGAAACAAGTAATCTGCCTAGTTGGGCATTCTTCAACTAGGTGACTTCCTTCACAATTTGGGCACTCATCCTTGTGTTCTTTATGGGTGTGTCCGATTTCTCCACAATTCTTGCATGCACAAGGTTTCTTCATATCCTTTCCATAAGGCTTCAACTTTTGGGACACAAACCGAGACTTTGGCAGAGTCAACTTGAATTCTTTCCAAGTGGTTACTCCTTGCCATCCATTCGTGGTTTGGTACATCCTCCACCAAGTAGCAGCACCTCTTTCAAAGCACTAAAGAGCATGCTGGGTCATATCATGTCCAACTATAGGGTTATTCTCCATGTGATCCTCCATGTTCTAAATCCATCGGTCTGTCTCCAACTGACTCATCGGTCCAGAAAATACAAGCTCATCTCCATTCATCCTCTATTGGGTCCATGGGTTTTGGGGTGAGATGAGAGAGATAGAGAGGGATGCACACAATGCAAACAATAGTTTTGAAAAGACAGATTTTTGTTGTGGCTGTCGAAAAACAAAAAACAAATGACAGCTCACAATCATCGCATCTAACGTAGGTATATAACAGAGGTTTGGTCTTCTAAAGCTCAATAAATCATCAAATCTTCAAACTCTTCACGATCATGCCTCCAATGGCTTCTTCCGATCATGCTTGTCTTCTCAAGTTCTTTTGCCAGATCATCTCTGTTGACGTGAAATCTCTCGTGACATCCTTTAATATTCTGGAGTTGCATTCCAAACTTCTGGGTTTCATCAAACTCGACCTGAACCATGATCCTGCTGTCCTTCAGTTCTTAACGAATCTCCGGTATCTCGAGGTTGTAGCTCCTCTAGCTTGGCTACTTTCAGCCTTTGGTTCCTGAGTTCTTCACGAGATGCTTTCTCGTTAAACATAGCTTCCTAAAGGTCCATCTTAAAATCCTTGATGTAACACTCCAGATCCTGGTGATACACTAGCTAAGGTTAGAACTTCACCTCTTACTGATAGATACTCCATCAGCCTTCTACCATCCAATCCTTCCATGCATATGCATGCTTAACTCAGCACGGTGACAATAGCATAAGTGGGAGATAACTTCATGGATAGCTGTGTTTCTGCTCTTGTAATTTCCATGAGCTATCATTCCATAGTTGATATCTCCTGCCTTTGGGTTTTCTTGACAAATCCTTGAGTTATTCACTCTACATGCTCCGGTCTTTCTCCGATACACCTTGATCTTGGGTATTTGACAACTGCCATAGTCTGCCAAGTTCCATAAGGGGTAGCCTTCCTAGGTCATACAAATCTGGGAATTCTTCAGAGCCTTCCAATTCTCCTAGTCTTCGGAGTCTTCAACCGCTGTAGTTTCCATTATTCAGATACACGGAAAATACTCTTCATTTCGAAGTGGCCTTAGTTGTCCGATATCTTGTACTTCTTGGAGTGGTCTCATCAGTCAAATCTTCGTGTGGTCAAAAGGGGAAAGGGGTATGGTCTCACTAAACGGAATTTTTGAATAAGTTCAGAAGGGAAGGGAGGTAAACATCTTTTTGAAAGGGAAAGTTGTAGAGAAAAATCTTTGCTATGGGCTTGCCAGTTTCTAGGGTCACGTCCTACAGTCAACATGTGCTCCGATACCATCTTGTAGCGACCCGACCCGAATGGATCAAGTCTCTATGCTTAAGTGTCATCCCTAGATCGGTATGCTGACACACACAGTACTCGAAGGATTTATAACAGAGGTAAATCACATGTATAAAGTAACGTAAATACTATTACCTCAATCAATATAGCGGAAGCAACAAGGTTGTGGATTCCCATCAACACCAACGGCAAAGTTGAGTGTAGAAATCATAACCCTAACGTATCACTTACTCGTTGTAAGAAAATCCCAAACGTTGCAGCCACAAAGGGTCAGTACATCGAATGTACTGGCAAATTCACACCATAGAGAATGATGAATAAAGGCTATCACTACATGCATATTTGGCTGGTGGAAAATCTCTATGGTTATAAGGTTTTTGCGAAAAGCCAATTTTTCCCTACTACAAAGGAATAAATTTTATTCAACTATCATGGTGGTTGTTAAACATTGAGAATGGTTGACAGCATTCTCAATCCCAATTAAAAATAGTCATCAATAACCCAACAATATTAATTTAGAAGTAACATGATGAGATCAACAGGATAATCCAAGAACTAGATACTCAAGATGTCCATAAATGGGGACACGGCTAATCATGATTAGTTTGTACACTCTGTAGAGGTTTGCGCACTTTTCCCCACAAGACTCGATCGCCTCCGTTGGATTTCTCGCACTACAGGATGTTTGAGAAACGGATGACCGAGACATAGTCTTTCAGAAGCGCTAGCACCTTACGTTGGATAGACCGTTACACCTACTTTCCCCTACATCTGCTAGTCTACCCTGTAAGAGTTCGCACGACTTAATCAACTATGCCAGAGCCCATAGTGGCTTGTGGCTGCACACAGAAGTTTCTAGTATGAATAATCTTATGATCCCTTTGGGCCTGGGTGGCGGTCTGAAAGAAAAACAGGCAAGTCCTGGAATACCCAGGTGCCTAGACAGGCAAGTCCTGGAATACCCCGGTGCCTTAATCCACCCAGATGTGTGTTTAAGTTGCCACCTTAAGTAAACCATTAATTAACAATCTCACATCTGTCATGAAATACTCTCAAACCCAATCCACGTCTACGAGCATAGCATGGCAGTATAAGCCTAACGTAATAGTAACTCCCAAGGGTTCGATAATGAACAGGTAATAGGTACTACCTCAACTACTTCCCATCCCACAATTTAAGTAGATCCTAATCATGCAATGTTTGAGGATTTATCTAATGCAATAAAAACTGGGTATGAAAGGGATATGATCAAAGTGTGAACTTGCCTATAATGTTGATGAAGATGATTCGCACTCAAAACTCTTGATAGATCTACTCGTCACACTCCGGTCAATCTATCGTAATCAAGCAGTAGTAACCACACATAAGCAATCACTCAAAAGATTAGAAAGATCGAAGAAGTCGATTCGGAAAACATCAAAACCAAGCAAATAGCTCTTGCAACATAAAACAATTTCTAACAGTACCAAAATTATGTGAATTTAGCCTTATCAGAAAATTTAGGTCAACTCAAACGGAGTTACGGATAAAAAGATATGATCAAACGAAGTTTGAATTCAAATCTGATCTAATTCAAATTTTAAAATTTTCAAAAACATGTTTGAGTTGGATTACTGGATAGAGGAGATCATAACGAAGAAGTGGGCGTTGGTTTCGTTGGATTTGGGCAAACGAGTAAAAAGTTATGGCTATTTGAAAAATCAAGGCCAAGCTGTTTTACGAAAGAAAAAAATAGCTACGGGCTAGGGTCTAATGTATAAATACGTAGACTAATTGATAATCTAATTATTTTATCATATTAGTCTAAAAATAATAAACTACGGAAGTATAGGAAGAAAAAAAAATAAAAAAAAGATACCTTTATAAGGCAGAGAAAAGACGACTTTGGAGAGAAGAGATAATTTCCAGAAGTCGCGCCGGAGAGGAGAAATATATTTTTCTTAAATGAATCTAGTCAAACGAAAATATTGATTTAACCCGAATCGGATGATTTTTGGAGGCTCTATGAGTCTATATTTATTCGTGGAAAAGAGGCTTAGGGGTCAAAGGCTAGGCAATGTGGGACTAAACGTAGACGAAAATATACGAAATGGAGAAGAAAAGAGGCGATGGGCCTAAAGTCCTTCGGCCGGCCGCGCGGTGCAGTTTTTTTTTGGCCTTCGGCCGGCCGCACGGTGCAGTTTTTTTTACAGAATGCGATAAACTGAAAAACGAAAATAAAATAAAACTTTACATAGGCATATTATATATCAAAATTTTTAGAAAAAGATTTTCTACGACATGAACATTTTTCTAGCATTAAATAAAATACACACAAATTCTAATAATGCAAAGAGTGCCACTGGTCTAATAAAATCCAATAAAATCATTTTAGAAATACCAAAATGAAATCAAATTTATTTCTCTCCATTTTTCTGGTGTAGGGAATCATGTTACCCTAATTTCCATATATTTTATTTTTGGAGAAAAATAATTTGAATAAAACTCAAATAACTCCAAATTGCAAATAAATTCAAAATAATTTTGAATTTAATTCTTTGAAACTCCCAACTCATATTTCATATAATTTGAAAAAGTCATTTTATCTTCTCTCATGAAAATCATTGAGCTGCATGAAGTTTATGAATTGAAATATTTCCAAATGAAATTCAATTATTTTCAAATACCCTTTCATTTAATTTAAATGGAAGAAGTCATATCATCTTCTCTCAAGGGTTTTGTTGTTGAAAAGAATTTGAATTCAAGAGATCATAAAAGCAAAATGAAAGTTTGGGAAAGTCCTTTTATTCCCTCTCATTTAACTTCCAAAAAAAGTTTCGAATTTCACTCAATTTCACGCAATCAATCAAACAATCAATCAAATCTATCTATTTATTATAACATTCCAAAATTTAGAATTTTGGGATGTTACAATGAAGATGGACACTGGAGAGGGATTCCCCCTCCGGCAGGGTGCCGAAATGAGTCTAGATTGGTTTTGGTGGCTACGGAGGCTTCTGGCGGTGGAACTCCCGATCTATTGTGCTCCTTGATCATTTTAGGGTATATGGAGATATATTGGTGGAAGAAGTACGTCGGTGGAGCAACGATGGGCCCACGAGGGTGGAGGGTGCGACCCAAGCCTCGTGGCTTCCTCGTTCCTTCCCTTACGTACACCCCAAGTCTTTTGGATTGCTTCCATTCCAAAAATAAGTTCCATGAAGTTTCAGGTCAATTGGACTCCGTTTGATTTTCCTTTTCTGTGATATTCTAAAACAAGGAGAAAACAGAAAACTGGCGCTGGGCTCTAGGTTAATAGGTTAGTCCCAAAAATCATATAAAATAGCATATAAAACATCCAAGGTTGATAATATAATAGCATGGAACAATCAAAAATTATAGATACATTGGAGACGTATCATCATCTTCTTCCATGCAGGGCTTCGAATGGTGCCATCTTCAAACTGGCCTGGTAGTTGTTGTTGTATCAGAACTCCGCGTAGGCAGGTTGTCATCCCAACTAGATCCATAATCTAGCGCACAAGCTCTCAACATGTCCTCCAGAATCTGATTGACTCTCTCAGTTTGTCCATCCGTCTGTGGATGAAAACATGTACTGAACTGTAGCCTGGTACCCAAAGTCTGGTGCAGCTGGTGCCAAAACTTTGAAGTAAACTTTGTTCCTCTATCTGATACGATGGTCCTCGGAACTCCATGTAGACATACGATCCTGGTCATATATATCTTGGCCAACTTCGCACTTGTATAGGTGGTCTTCACTGGGATAAAGTGAGCGACTTTGGTCAAACGATCCACTACTACCCAGATAGAATCATATCCCGATCAGGTCCTGGGTAATCCGATGATAAAATCCATGCCAAGTTTGTCCCACTTCCATTCGGGTATCGACATAGGCTGCAGTAGTCCTGCTGGCTTCTGATGTTCTGCCTTCACTCTCTGACATACATCACATACGGTTACATACTCGGCAATATCCTTCTTCATTCCAGTCCACCAGAAACGCTCCTTCAAATCCAAATACATCTTGGTGTTTCCGGGGTGTATCGAGTATGGCGAGTCATGGGCTTCCTGAAGTATCAACTTCTTGATCTCTGCATTATTGGGCACATAAACATGGTCCTCGAACCACAAGGTGTCGTGCTCGTCCTCACGAAACCCTTTGGCTTTTCCTCCACTCATCTTCTCCTTTATTTCAGCAATTTCTTTGTCATCCTTCTGAGCTTCTCTAATCTTTTCCAACAATGTTGACTGAACCTCCAATGCTACAACAAAACCTCTAGGAACTATCTCCAAACGTAGCTCCCTGAGATCTTCTGCTAACTCCCTTGGCAGTCCTCCTGTTACTACGGTATTGGCATAACCCTCTGACTTAAAGCGTCTGCTACAACATTGGCCTTGCCTGGATGATAGTGCAACTTCATATCATAATCCTTTATGAGCTCCAACCATCTCCTTTGCCTGAGGTTCAACTCCTTCTGGGTAAAAATGTACTTCAAACTCTTGTGATCCGTGTACACATCACAACAGTTTCCAATAAGAAAATGTCTCCAGGTCTTGAGCACATGCACTACGGTTGCTAACTCCAAATCATGCGTAGCATAATTTAACTCATGTGGCCGAAGTTGTCTTGAAGCATATGAAACAACTCTTTCGTCTTGCATAAGTACTCCTCCAAGTCCTAAGCGTGATGCGTCGCAATACACTTGGAAATCTTTGTGTATATCCGGCAGGATTAGCACTGGGCTGTAGTCAAACGTTTCTTCAACTCCTGGAAACTTGCTTCACATTCCTCTGTCCAATGGAACTTGGTATCTTTCTTCAACAATGCCGTCATAGGCTTCGCAATCTTGGAGAAATTCTCAATAAATCTCCAGTAGTATCCCGCGAGTCCAAGAAAATTGCGGATCTCTCCAATTGAGGTGGGTGCCAAACACTCGGTGACTGACTGAACCTTGGTAGGATCCACTGCTATACCTTCTCCTGATATAACATGTCCAAGAAATCCAACTTCCTTCAACCAGAACTCACATTTGCTGAACTTGGCATATAACTGATGTTCCCTGAGCTTCTTGAGAACCAAACACAAATGCTCCTTCATTCTTCGAGTATACCAAAATGTCATCAATAAACACCACGACAAACTTATCCAAGAACTCCACGAACACCTTGTTCATCATACTCATGAAATAGGCAGGGGCGTTAGTCAGTCCAAATGACATAACCGTATACTCATATAACCTATACCTTGTGGTGAATGCTGTTTTTGGTATATCCTTTTCTCGAATCTTCAGCTCGTGATATCCTGATCGCAAATCGATCTTCGAAAACACTTTAGCTCCTTGCAGCTGGTCAAACAAATCATTGATCATCGGCAGTGGGTACTTGTTCTTGATCGTCGCTTCATTCAACGCACAATAATCAACAACCATTCTCAATGATCCATCCTTCTTCTCAACCAAGAGCATTGGTGCTCCCCATGGTGATGAACTTCATCGGATGTAACCTTTCTCCAACAACTCCTTTATCTGCTTATTGATCTCTTCCAAATCATTTGCAGGCATCCGGTACGGTCTCTTCGATATTGGTCTGGGGCCTGGCGTTAGCTCTATCAAAAACTCAATATCTCAATCTAGCGGCATGCCTAGTAACTCCTCTGGAAATACATCAGGGTAATCGTTCACTACCGGCACTTCCTCCTAAACAACTCCTGAGAGAGAATTTACTTGAGTCCTCCTAGGCGCATGCCTAGAGACATACTTGATCCTTTTTCCCTCTGGGTGGTGAGTAGAATTGATCTGCTAGCACAGTCAATGTTCCCTCCATACTTCGATAACAAATCCATTCCTAGTATCACATCCAATCCATGTGACTCCAAAATTACTAGGTCTGAGGGGAAAACATGGCTACCAATGGTTATGGGTATCCGATCGCACCATTGGCTGGCCATATACTCTGCACCGGGTGAGCTCATTAGCAAGGGTGTCCTAAGGGCTAAGGTGGGTAACTTAAACTTGTCCACAAATCCCCTTGAAATGTATGAATGCGATGCACCAGTATCAAATAAAACAAGGGCGGTAAATGACTTTACCAAAAACTTACCGATAAGTGCATCAGGCTGCTCTTCAACCTCCTCCACGTTCACGTGGTTCACCTGTCCCTTGTTGAAAGGGTTGGCCTTCTTCCCAGCACTTCCATTGCCATTTCCGTTCTTCAATTCTGGACAATCATTGGTGTAGTGCCCAGTCTTCCTGCACTTGAAACAGGTAATGTGACTTTGATCCTTCTTGGTGGGTGTGGCTGGGTTAGAGCGGTTCTAGTTATTGCCTGCTCCATGCCCGTTTCCATTCTTGGGGCCACTATGGTTATGCGAACTACCTCAATTGTGAGTGTGGCCTCCATGGTTATGGGTCAATCCTCCCGAGTTCGGGGTGAAACGAGGCTTCTGCTGAGCTCCAGAATTGTACTTTCCTTATCCATACTTCCTCTTGCGATTCTCAACTTGCTGCTGCTTCCCTTCAATCATAAGAGCACGATCTACCAACTCCTGGTAGTTGTTGAAGGTGGCTACCATTAACTGCATGCTCAACTCATCATTCATTCCTTCCAGAAACTTCTCCTGCTTGGCTGCATCCGTAGCAACGTCATCTGGGGCATAACGTGCTAACTTACTAAACTCCTCCACATACTGGCCAACTGTCCGTCCTCCTTGGCATAAGTTGCGAAACTCACGCTTCTTCATGGCCATAGCTCCCGCTGAAACATGGACAGTATGAAAAGCCTGCTGAAACTGGTCCCATGTGACAGTGTCTACAGGGAAAGTGGCGGTGAAATTCTCCCACCATGATGCTGCGGGTCCGTCTAGCTGATGTGCGGCAAACTTCACCTTCTCCGCATCTGTGCATCCTGCTGTGGTCAACTCCCTAGCTGTCTTGCGGAGCCAATCATCTGCTACTATCGGCTCGGTGCTACTGGAAAACATCGGTGGATTCAGCCTAAGAAAACGGGCTAAGTGGTCAACAGGTGGTGGCGGTGGGTTGTTGTTGTTGTTGTTGTTGTTCCCCTGATTCTGATTCTGAACTAGCAACTGCATCAATGTGTTCTGCTGCTGGATCAACTGGGTGAGCTCCGGTGGAAAGGCAAATCCGGGGTCACGTCTCGGAGGCATCTGAGGGTTTAGAAAAGATGAGATATAAGAATAGAGGGGGTCTAAAGAGAAAACACTACCCATATGCACATGAGGCAAAAGCAAACAATTCACTTCAATCAATCAAACAAGGCATACAATCGATCTAACTATCGCAAAAGTGCTCGGACTAGTATATTTACATGGTGGATTACTACTACTGATGTGGTGGTCTACTAGAAATATTCTACGGTCGTTGACTCCATGATATCTGCTCCTGCTTCATCAACATAGTCATCATCGCTACTATCTGCTTCCGAGTCGGTGCCGTCAATGATGATGTAGTCTTCCGGGCTAATTTCCTGAGGTTCTTCGTCTTCATCTACTGGCGTAGGGTCTCCCATAAATATTCCAATCTTCTTGATCAGGTCGTCATTCTTCTCCACCAATACTTCAATTTCTTCTTCATAATCTTCACGTGTAGCCTTGAGTTCTTCCTCCAGTTCCTTGATTCTAGTCTTTGCCTTCTTCAGGTCTATCATGTCGGCGCACATCTGGTTCTCCTGTCGTCGAATGTGCTGGTTTAGCTCCTGGATAAAAGCTGCGATTGATCTATCCTTCCTGGTGCTGATCATCTCCCAGTGTTTATCTCGGCGCCCACAAATCTGGTAGATAGTATCCTTGAGATCCTGGCGGTAGACTTCTCCAATGCGTCCCATGGCGATGTGAGCTGCCATGCTCTTTCCTAGACTCCAAGTTGGTGCATCAAAAGAAAACTCTATGGGCTCAATGACTGGCATGAACGTCCTTCCTGGAACTTGAACTTGAATCATCCAGCGCTCTTCTTCAGGTAAGGTGGCGTTGTAGGTTCCCGTGAAGCTTGGTACTCCTATGTTCAGGTATCTAGTGACTTCCATCAAGTGTCGTCCAAAGGGTGTATCTTCATCCGGTTGTGTAAACTTGTTCCTTGCATCCGCCATCCTAAAGAGTAGAAAAGATGAGAAGTCAGAAGAGAAGAGACTGATCTAGGTCTTTAGCTTAGTGGTCGTGTCCTACAGTCAACGTGTGCTCTGATACCATCTCCGTAGCGACCAGACCTCAAACAGTCTGATCTCCATGCTCCGGTGTCATCCCTGGATCAGTAATACTGACACCACACAGTACTTGGAGGATTTATAGCAGAGTAGCAATCACACACTTATTACATCGAGTGTCTCAAAAGAGAACTTATTACAATAAGTATGGCTTAAGGCCATCTAATAACGATAACATCGGAAGGCTTGGAAGATAAGTGAGTCCATCAACTCCAACGGCATCACTGAGTATAGGACCACGACCTAAAAACTCCTTAATCGTCGTCTGAAAAGTCTGCAACATTAACGTTGCAGCCCGAAACGGGTCAGGACATGGAATATGCTGGCAATGTAACACATAGAGAACAATGGAATGAAACAGCTATACTATATGCATATTTGGCTGGTGGAAAGCTCTATGGTTACAGTTTTGCGTAAAGCCAATTTTTCCCTACTTCAAAGGAATAAATTTAATTACTGTCATGGTGGTTGTTAAACATTGAGAATGGTTGACAGCATCCTCAATCCCAATTAAGCATCATCATTAAATATAACCCAATAAAATTAATTTAGAGTAACATGTTGATATTCACATGAAAATCCAAGTACTAGATACTCAAGGTGTCCATAACCGGGGACATGGCTAACCATGATTAGTTTATTACACTCTGCAGATGTTTGCTCACTTTTCCCCACAAGACTCGATCGCCTCCGTTTGGTTTCTTGCACTACATGGTGTTTGAGAAGACGGATTGTTGGGGAACGTTGCAGAAAACAAAAAAATTCCTACGGTTTCACCAAGATCCATCTATGAGTTCATCTAGCAATGAGTGATTGGATTGCATCTACATACCATTGTAGATCGCGAGCGGAAGCGTTCAAAGAACGGGGATGAGGGAGTCATACACGACGTGATCCAAATCATCGGAGATCCTAGCGCCGAACGGACGGCACCTCCGCGTTCAACACACGTACGGTCAGCGTGACGTCTCCTCCTTCTTGATCCAACAAGGGGGGAGGAGAGGTTGATGAAGATCCAGCAGCACGACGGCGTGGTGGTGGATGCAGGAGTCACCGCAGCAGGGCTTCGCCGTTCTACTGCAAGAGGGAGAGGTGTAGCAGGGGAGAGGGAGGCGCCAAGAGTCAAGGGTGCGGCTGCCCCTCCCTCCCCCCTTTATATAGGCCCCCTGGGGGGTGACGGCCAGGGGGGTGGAGTACCCCCCAAGGCAAGTGGGGCGCCCCCCCCCCCACCCTAGGATTTCCAACCCTAGGCACAGGGGGTGGGCCAAGGGGGGCGCACCAGCCTACTATGGGCTGGTTCCCCTCCCCACTTCAGCCCATGGGGCCCTCCGGGATGGGTGGCCCCACCCGGTGGACCCCCGGGACCCTTGCGGTGGTCCCGATACAATACCGGTGACCCCCGAAACTCTCCCGATGGCCAAAACTGCACTTCCTATATATAATTCTTCACCTACGGACCATTCCGGAACTCCTCGTGACGTCTGGGATCTCATCCGAAACTCCGAACAACTTTCAGGTTACTGCATATTCATATCTCTACAACCCTAGCGTCACCGAACCTTAAGTGTGTAGACCCTACGGGTTCGGGAGACATGTAGACATGACCGAGATGGCTCTCCGGTCAATAACCAACAACAGGATCTGGATACCCATGTTGGCTCCCACATGCTCCTCGATGATCTCATCGGATGAACCACGATGTCGAGGATTCAAGCAACCCCGTATACAATTCCCTTTGTCAATCGGTACGTTACTTGCCCGAGATTCGATCGTCGATATCCCAATACCTCGTTCAATCTCGTTACTGGCAAGTCACTTTACTCGTACCGTAATGCATGATCCTGCGACCAGACACTTGGTCAGTTTGAGCTCATTATGATGATGCATTACCGAGTGGGCCCAGAGATACCTCTCTGTCATACGGAGTGACAAATCCCAGTCTTGATCTGTGTCAACCCAACAGACACTTTCGGAGATACCCGTAGTATACCTTTATAGTCACCCAGTTACGTTGTGACGTTTGGCACACCCAAAGCACTCCTACGGTATCCGAGAGTTACGCGATCTCATGGTCTAAGGAAAAGATACTTGACATTGGAAAAACTCTAGCAAACGAACTATATGATCTTGTGCTATGTTTAGGATTGAGTCTTGTCCATCACATCATTCTCCTAATGATGTGATCTCGTTATCAATGACATCCAATGTCCATAGTCAGGAAACCATGACTATCTGTTGATCAACGAGCTAGTCAACTAGAGGCTTACTAGGGACATGTTGGTGTCTATGAATTCACACATGTATTACGATTTCCGGATAACACAATTATAGCATGAATAAAAGACAATTATCATGAACAAGGAAATATAATAATAATCCTTTTATTATTGCCTCTAGGGCATATTTCCAACAGTCTCCCACTTGCACTAGAGTCAATAATCTAGTTACATTGTGATGAATCGAACACCCATGGAATTCTGGTGCTGATCATGTTTTGCTCTAGGGAGAGGTTTAGTCAATGGATCTACTACATTCAGATCCGTATGTACTTTACAAATATCTATATCTCCATCTTGAACATTTTCACGAATGGAGTTGAAGCGACGCTTGATGTGCCTGGTCTTCTTGTGAAACCTGGGCTCCTTGGCAAGTGCAATAGCTCCAGTGTTGTCACAGAAGAGTTTGATCGGCCCCGACGCATTGGGTATGACTCCTAGGTCGGTGATGAACTCCTTCACCCAAATTGCTTCATGTGCTGCCTCCAAGGCTGCCATGTACTCCACTTCACATGTAGATCCCACCACGACGCTCTGCTTGCAACTGCACCAGCTTACTGCCCCACCATTCAAAATATACATGTATCCGGTTTGTGACTTAGAGTCATCCAGATCTGTGTTGAAGCTAGCGTCGACATAACCCTTTATGACGAGCTCTTCGTCACCTCCATAAACGAGAAGCATGTCCTTAGTCCTTTTCAGGTACTTCAGGATATTCTTGACCGCTGTCCAGTGTTCCTTGCCGGGATTACTTTGGTACCTTCCTAGCAAACTAACGGCAAGGTTTACATCAGGTCTAGTACACAGCATGGCATACATAATAGACCCTATGGCTGAGGCATAGGGGATGACACTCATCTCTTCTATATATTCTGCCATGGTCGAACATTGAGCTGAGCTCAATTTCACACCTTGCAACACAGGCAAGAACCCCTTCTTAGACTGATCCATATTGAACTTCTTCCATATCTTATCAAGGTATGTGCTTTGTGAAAGACCTATGAGGCATCTTGATCTATCTCTATAGATCTTGATGCCTAATATATAAGCAGCTTCTCCAAGGTCCTTTATTGAAAAACTCTTATTCAAGTAGGCCTTAATGCTGTCCAAAAGCTCTATATCATTTCCCATCAAAAGTATGTTATCTACATATAATATGAGAAATGCTACATAGCTCCCACTCACTTTCTTGTAAACGCGGGCTTCTCCATAAGTCTGCATAAACCCAAACGCTTTGATCGTCTCATCAAAGCGAATGTTCCAACTCTGAGATGCTTGCACCAGCCCATAAATCGAGCGTTGGAGCTTGCACACCTTGGCAGCATTCTTAGGATCGACAAAACCTTCCGGCTGCATCATATACAATTCTTCCTTAAGGAAACCATTAAGGAATGCCGTTTTGACGTCCATTTTCCATATCTCATAATCATAGAATGCAGCAATTGCTAACATGATTCGGACGGACTTCAGCTTCGCTACGGGTGAGAAAGTCTCATCATAGTCAACCCCTTGAACTTGTCGATAACCCTTAGCGACAAGCCTAGCTTTATAGATGGTCACATTACCATCCGCGTCTGTCTTCTTCTTAAAGATCCATTTATTTTCTATGGCTCGCCGATCATCAGGCAAGTCAGTCAAAGTCCATACTTCGTTTTCATACATGGATCCTATCTCGGATTTCATGGCTTCCAGCCATTTGTCGGAATCCGGGCCCGCCATCGCTTCTTCATAGTTCGAAGGTTCACCATTGTCTAACAACATGATTTCCAAGACAGGGTTGCCGTACCACTCTGGTGCGGAACGTGTCCTTGTGGACCTACGAAGCTCAGCAGCAACTTGATCTGAAGTTTCATGATCATCATCGTTATCTTCCTCTCTAGTCGGTGCAGGCACCTCAGGAACATTTTCTTGAGTTGCGCCATTTTCCGGTTCAAGAGGTAATACTTCATCAAGTTCTACTTTCCTCCCACTTACTTCTTTCGAGAGAAACTCTGTCTCTAGAAAGGATCCATTCTTGGCAACAAAGATCTTGCCTTCGGATCTGAGGTAGAAGGTATACCCGATAGTTTCTTTAGGGTATCCTATGAAGACGCATTTTTCCGACTTGGGTTCGAGCTTTTTAGGTTGAAGTTTCTTGACATAAGCATCCATCCCCAAACTTTTAGAAACGACAGCTTAGGTTTCTTCCCAAACCATAATTCATACGGTGTCGTCTCAACGGATTTCGACGGAGCCCTATTTAAAGTGAATGCGGCAGTCTCTAAAGCATAGCCCCAAAATGATAGCGGTAAATCGGTAAGAGACATCACAGATCGCACCATATCTAATAGAGTCCGATTACGATGTTCGGACACACCATTACGCTGAGGTGTTCCAGGCGGCTTGAGTTGTGAAACTATTCCACATTTTCTTAAGTGTGTGCCAAATTCGTGACTCAAGTATTCTCCCCCACGATCTGATCGCAAGAACTTGATTTTCCTGTCACGTTGATTCTCAACCTCACTCTGAAATTCCTTGAACTTTTCAAAGGTCTCAGACTTGTGTTTCATTAAATAGATATACACATATCTACTCAAGTCATCAGTGAGGGTGAGAACATAACGATAGCCACCGCGAGCCTCGACACTCATTGGACCGCACACATTAATATGTATGATTTCCAATAAGTTGGTTGCTCGCTCCATTGTTCCTGAGAACGGAGTCTTGGTCATTTTACCCATGAGGCATGGTTCGCACGTGTCAAATGATTCGTAATCAAGAGACTCTAAAAGTCCATCTGCATGGAGCTTCTTCATGCGTTTGACAGCTATGTGACCAAGGCGGCAGTGCCACAAGTATGTGGGACTATCATTATCAACCTTACATCTTTTGGTATTCACACTATGAATATGTGTAGCATTACGCTCGAGATTCATTAAGAATAAACCATTCACCATTGGAGCATGACCATAAAACATATCTCTCATATAAATAGAACAACCATTATTCTCGGATTTAAATGAGTAGCCATCCCGAATTAAACGAGATCCTGATACAATGTTCATGCTCAAAGCTGGCACTAAATAACAATTATTGAGGTTTAAAACCAATCCCGTAGGTAAATGTAGAGGTAGCGTGCCGACGGCAATCACATCGACCTTGGAACCATTCCCGACGTGCATCGTCACCTCATCCTTCGCCAGTCTCCGCTTATTCCACAGCTCCTGCTTTGAGTTACAAATGTGAGCAACTGTGTAACGCCCCGAGACCGATGTGCCAGTTGTCGTCCAGTTATTCACCGTCGTTGCCATGTCATTTGCTTGCGTGTTGCATCTTACCATGTCATCATGTGCATTGCATCATCATGTTTTCAAAACTTGCATTCGTCCCGATCTCCTCGTCCTCTCCGTTGTCCGTTCTGAGCCCAACCACACTTGCACGCGCCCACGGCATGTCCGAAATAGTATTTTATATGTGGCCGATTATGATCGGAGGGACCTTATACCCCTCCTAAACCTATCCGGCTTACTATATATAGATCAACCACTAGACTATTTTGCCAAACCCTAAATTCTAGGACTTTTGTCCTTGTCGCCGCCGCCACCCGGTGTCAATCCCCCTCGGGATCCACCCATCCCCAACCATTGCTCGCCACCTATTGCCTCCAAATCCTTCCCTGCGTCGATCTGGACAGAGCGACCCGCGCCCCTGTTCGTCGGCAACCTCTAGTCCTGCACCAGCCTCTGCATCGAGCAGAGACGGATCACGCCGCCCTGATTCCCTTCGGCAGCAGTCCGCCGCCGTGCCACCTTCAAGCCTTCGGGCGCCTGTTCCCCTGCCTGGCCCGCTCGTTCTCCACACGAAGGAGGCGCAACGCCAGTGCCTCGTCTGCCTCCCCTGCTAATGCCTCGTCGCCAGGGAGCCGTCGTCCCCACCTGCCTCCGCCCGATTCCCCGCCCCCGGCGCCTTCTGCAGCTGTACGAAGACACCAGGGAGTCTTCGCCCCGCCAAGTCCCTCTGGTCGACCCGCTTCGATCGCCGGCGTGCGTCCCGCCGAGTCCCTTTGCTATCCCACGCCGAGGCCCGCTGCCGCCTCCATCGCCTGCTCGCCGCCGTTCTGCTTCACGCCGCGCCGCCGTCCCGTTCGTCCCTGACGAACTGCAGCGGCCGCTCGGGTCAACGGGTGTGCGCACTCGACCGCACGCGCTCGATCTACCCCCACGCCGGCCTACTCGACCGCACCCCTGGGCTGCCTCCACCGACAAGTGCCTAGGCCCAGCCGCCCGTGCTCGCTGCAGCTTTAGCCTACCAGATCCACTGGCCCAAGGCCCGCGAGGTGAGCACAAGCCAGCCCATCCCTGCTTGTTTATGTGATGCCCTGGGCGCTGAATAATATCCTGCGCTCAGCTAGTTTCAGCCCATGCCACGTTTTTTTCCAGTTCTAAGATTTGTCTATTTTTTCCAGAGAACGATGTTTTGCAGAAAACCCCCTAGTTTCATGCATTCAATAATTCGCCAACCGTGCATCGGATGTAAATAATTTATATATGAAACTTGACTGGAATTTCATCTAGTTTAGTAATATGCCATTTTCTTGCCATGTTAAAATATTTAAAATGAAGTTTGTTTAAATTTGCCCCTATGCCATGTTAAAATGAATTAATTCATAACTAAATAACCGTAACTCCGATTTTAACAAACTTTATATGTAAATGGGGTAGAATTTTGCCTAGTTTAACGTGGTGGCCTCATCTTGCATGTTTAATAACTCTAAAATTGTGTTTAGGATAGATCAGGACCAAACCTAATATTTGCATATGGGGAATTACCGGAATTGTTGTTCGTTGCTTCCAGCCTCATTTAACCTTGCCTAGATAGGTAGTTTTGTTTTGCTTCACCCTCTTGCCATGCTAACAACATTTAATATTGTTGGGTACATAAACGAGATCGAACTAAATAAGTCATGTGGTGTTTCGTCAATATGCAACGGAGTTGCATATTGAGCTCCACTTAATTTGTAGGATTGTTTGTGCACTTTGCCATGCCATGCTTCATTAAACCGGACATGCATCATATTTGGTTGTGCATCATGCCATGTTCATGTGGTGGTTGTTTACTATGTTGTGTGCTTCTTTCCGGTGTTTGCTTCTTCGGGTTGGATTCGGTAACGTCGTGTTGTGAGGATCCGTTCGACTTCGTCCATTTGTCTTCTTCATGGACTCGTTCTTCTTCCTTGCGGGATTTCAGGCAAGATGATCATACCCTCGAAATCACTACTATCTTTGCTATGCTAGTTTGCTCGCTCTTTTGCTATGCCATTGCTACGATGCCTACCACTTGTTTGTCAGCCTCTAACCCTCCATTGTCCTAGCAAACCGTGGTTTGGCTATGTTACCGCTTTGCTCAGCCCCTCTTATAGCGTTGTTAATTGCAGGTGAAGATTGAAGTTTGTTCCTTGTTGGAACATGGAGATGTTGTTCCTTGTTGGAACATGTTTACTTGTTGGGATATCACAATATATCTTATTTAATTAATGCATCTATATACTTGGTAAAGGGTGGAAGGCTCGGCCTTATGCCTGGTGTTTTGTTCCACTCTTGCCGCCCTAGTTTCCGTCATATCGATGTTATGTTCCTGGATTTTGCGTCCCTTACGCGGTTGGGCTATAATGGGAACCCCTTGACAGTACGCCTTAAGTAAAGCTTTTCCAGCAATGCCCAACATTGGTTTTACCATTTGCCACCTAGCCTTTTCTTTCCCTTGGGTTCTGCAGACTCAAGGGTCATCATTATTTTAACCCCCCGGGCCAGTGCTCCTCTGAGTGTTGGTCCGAACTAGAGCCCTGTGCAGCGCCCCCTCGGGGAAACTCGAGGTTTGGTTTTAGTTGTACGGACTGCTCATCTGAGTGTGCCCTGAGAAAGAGATATGTGCAGCTCCTATTGGGATTTGTTGGCACATTCGGGCGGTGTTGCTGGTTTAGTTTTACCCTGTCGAAATGTCTTGTTGTACCGAGGTACCGAGTCTGATCGGAACATCTTGGGTGGAGGTCTATTCCTTCGTTGACCGTGAGAGCTTGTGATGGGCTAAGTTGGGACACCCCTGCAGGGATTTGAACTTTCGAAAGCCGTGCCCGCGGTTATGGGCAGATGGGAATTTGTTAACGTTCGGTTGTAGAAAACCTGAAGTTGACCTTAATTAAAATGAATCAACCGCGTGTGTAACCGTGATGGTCTCTTTTCGGCGGAGTCCGGGAAGTGAACACGGTTGTTGGAGTTATGCTTGACGTAGGTTGTCTAGGATCACTTCTTGATCATACTTTATCGACCGTGCTTTGCCTTCTCTTCTCGCTCTCATTTGCGTATGTTAGCCACCATATATGCTAGTCGCTTGCTGCAGCTCCACCTCATACCTTTACCTTACCCATAAGCTTAAATAGTCTTGATCGCGAGGGTGCGAGATTGCTGAGTCCCTGTGGCTCACAGATACTTCCAAAACCAGCTTGCAGGTGCCGATGAGACCGTGCAGATGACGCAACCAAGCTCAGGAGGAGCTCGATGAAGATCTTGTCCTTTGTGTTGTTTCTTTCTAGTTGATCAGTAGTGGAGCCCAGTTGGGGTCGATCGGGGACCTTTGTCGCATTTGGGGTTCTTCTTTTGTTTTGGTTCCGTAGTCGGACCTTGATTGTACCTGGTTGATGTAATGCTTTATTCATGTAATTGTGTGAAGTGGCGAGTGTAAGCCAACTATGTATCTTTTCCCCCCTTATTGTATTACATGGGTTCACTTGCGACATATGCCTTCAGTGCGATTATGCCTCTAAGTCGTGCCTCGACACGTGGGAGATATAGTCGCATCGAGGGTGTTACAAGTTGGTAATCAGAGCCTTCCCCGACCTTAGGAGCCCCCACTGATTGATCGTTTTTAGCGGCCGAGTTGTGTCTAGAAAAATGTTTTGAGTCATCTAGGAATTATATATCGGAGAGCTTAGGAATTCTTTTTACTTCCCAGTCTCCTCATCGCTCTGGTAAGGCATCCTGACGTAGAGTTTTGACTCTTCTCTTCTCAAATTTCACTAAAAAAAATTTAGGATCACGCCAGTATCTTGGATTTGTTCTGATGGCTTATGATGAGAATACTGTCTTGGTGCCTCCTGTCAGAGGTTTAGTGGAAGTGTCTCGGGGTGTTGAGCTCTGAGGTGTTGTCATCATAATTTTATCGTTGCAATTCTGGTATACTTGAGATATGTTCACGACATCGAAAATCTCTTTTATGCAGTTCGTTGGTGAGATAACCTCGACGCCACCCAGTACTGGGGCGGGAGTTCGGGAGTATCGCCATAACTTGTATAACGGATGCTTTTCGAAGGTTGAGGTAGATGGTTTCCGAAGGTTTCTTGGTTATGTGTTGAAGGATGGATACAGCTGGATGTAGGATTTGCTAGTTTGGGTGAGATATTATGCTTCCCCTGTATCCCCAACACCTGATTGCATAACCGGAAAATTTCGGGAGTTTCATAGGTGGGAATTCAAGTAGCTCTTAGGATATCCTTCCGACAGATGCATGATATGAAATTGGGGTTCGACGTCTAGTGGTTCGCCTATTCACGGTCGATTTTACAGTGGTCTTGTTGTGTCTTAAAGAGTCCTTGGCTATGCTGACTCGGGGACACTTTGTATGTCATGTGCACTGCCTTGTACATGATGGTGCTGTAGGATCGAGCCCGTGTAGGTCCCACCACAAAAACTTCGGACGAAATCTCTATCATATGTTTGTTCTGGCTTATTCTGCAAGCCAATCCTTTTGTTTTTGTTTTGAGTTGTGGTATTCGAGTTGCTTCAATGTCAAGTGTTGATTCCATACCTTCCCCAAATGGTGTTCTCATACTCCGATGTGAATACTAATCCTTCTGGATAATCGAGATTGTCATGCCAATTTCTTTTAAACCGGTGTGTTTCTCTTCAAGTGGATCCGATCATTTCAACTCCCGCAAGATCAATTATCACTTCTTCTCAATGGTGTTTGTTTCATTCGTCCCAAGCTGCCTTTGTTTTTCCCTCCCTCCCACCCTTGTTTCTTTGAGGAACCATATTTCTTATTCAAGTATCCTTTTATTCATGTGAAGTCTCTCCATTCTTTTCTATCAATATTCTTATCCGATGATTCTCATAAATATTTTAACGGAGTTGCAAGTTCATCATTCTTCATTCTTTTTCTTCTCCGGTGTTGCCAATTCAAGCTTTCGGTGTTGATCATATACTTTTCCTCGTTTCAAATACCTTCTCATGCCGGTGCACCTCATATTCATTCACTTCTCGCTATTTAATTGTTTCGGAGTGCTGAAGATATCTCGAAGATTCGTGTTTCCACTCTTAATCCATTCAAGCCATTTCGAGGTTGTTATCTCATTCTAGCCATTTAATTCAACCGGTGCAATCTCTCTTTTCAAGTAATCGTTCAATGGTGTATCTTTTGAGTGGGCCCTAACCCACAGGTCTTTTCCCAGGATCTTACCTGACTCTTCTAATTTTCCCAGAGCTATCCCAAATTCTTTTCAAAGTTGACGTAAGAATGGATTATCATCAGTCATATGTATTTCTTCAAGATCTTTCAAATTCTTTTCATCATTGGATCAACCTCTTCGTTTTGATTCTTCCGGAGTGTCTAAATAATTCTTGGTGGTGTTTCTCGTCATCATTCTTGGATTTTGAAGACCGAAGAAGAGTTTCTCTTTAATCTTGCTCCATTCTCTTCAAGATTTGTGATTCTGTCTTGTTGCCATCCTCTCATAATTATTTGCGATTGTGAGATATTCTTTTCACCCTTCCGGAGAAATTTAAGAGTCTTCTCAGTTGTTATCCGGAGTCCATCATCTAAGATTTATTCATTCTCAGCTTTCAGCTCTCGTTCTTCAATTTTACCGGTGCTTCGTTCAAGTGATCTTTTATCGGCTCGTGATCTCTTCGTTCTCATGTATCTAAATTCTCTCAAGCATCTTCGTTTATTTGCTAATCCTTCCCGGTGTTCCTTTATCTTTTCTTCGTTCATTTTAATTCTTACGGTGGTTCGTTCAAGATTTCTCTTCCTTTCTTATCATATCAATTTTATTCGTTGTTTCAACCCTTCCGGTGGTTCGTTCAATACCTTCCCAAGTCTGATGTTATATCTCTCTTAATCTTTTCTACAAGAATACGTAATATGCCAAATCCGTTGATTGTCATCAATTTAAATTGGTGAAGGATAAGCATAATGTAATTCTTACTCTTGTTCCATCCAAGTGATTTAATTCCTTATTCCGGAGGTGCATCATATCACATTCTTGGTTCGAGACGCTTTATCTTTTCTTTCCGAAGACTTCCAATCTTTCACAATTACATCTCCACGGAGGTCCATCTAAATCATTGCAAGGATTCACCTTGTGTTTTCAACTTCTTTTTCCTTCCGTTTGTTCATCCTTTTGTTTACCGGAGTTTGTTCTCGATGATTAAATTCTTGGGTTCAAGTGCTCATCTTTCTTTCCAGGAGTTCCAACCTCTTTCAATTATATTATCATGGAGTTCTCTATTTAAATCATTGCGAGGCTTAAATCTTATTCTTTACATTATTCAATTATTTTGGATTTTTCTTTTGTTTACCAGAGTTTCTTCATGGAGGCTATACATGGTGGTCCATCAAGGATTTATATCCCTTCTCCAAGTGTTCATTGAGACTCTTTTCTAAGAAGCTTAAGCTTTCTTCATATTGTAATCCGGAGTGTTTTCTTTCTTCCGTTTCATTGCAGGTGGTATTATGTCATTCTTAATAATTTGAGTTCGTGTTTCATGATTCACATGTTATTAAGAATGAGGTACTTTAAATCCATCAACCTCTTCGTTGGAGTTATCTTGGGTTACATTTCACCTAAAGCCTTCCCTAAGGATTTTGCTATTTTTGGTGCTTATAATGACCCAAGTTCTTCATCTATCCTTCCGGTGATAAGCTTCTCGTCTCCTTGTTCCTATCAATCCAATTCTTTTCCCGTGAGTGGCAGCTTGTCACCTCATAATTTGAGATGTATTCCATAAGACCATATCAACCTTATTCTTTTCGTTGATGGTTTTTCCAACAACTCCGTTCAACCCTTCTCCTAAAGATGCCTTTCCAAACTCTTTTGTGGCAGAAGTTGGCATTTTCTTCTCAATTCTCTTATTTCAATTATCTATCTTCTATTTTTTTGTTCCGGAGGCTTTGAGATGTTGCTCTTTTTAAACCT
This sequence comes from Triticum monococcum, assembly GCA_034509565.1. Lineage (NCBI taxonomy): Eukaryota > Viridiplantae > Streptophyta > Magnoliopsida > Poales > Poaceae > Triticum > Triticum monococcum. Next base: position 352,507,254 of record CM067845.1, on the reverse strand, counting down.
TCTTATTGTTCTTGTCAGGATCTTGTTATTATCATGCTTATCCATTTAACCGGAGTGTTGTGTTTTCATGCCAGTTCTCTCATCTTATCAAGTTTTACATCCTTTCTCAACCGGAGTGCTGTCTGAAACCTTTCTTAACCATTGTTCCATTCATTCAATAGTTCCGGTGGCAGTGTGTTGTGATTTCATCAAGTATCTTCTCATCTTAACAAGACCTTATTCAATTCCTTTTCTTTTCAACCGGAGTGCTGCCCGAATTTTGGTTTTCCTTGATCCCCTTCCTTAACCGGAGTGTTTTTCTATATATATATCTTCCCTTCAACCTCAAGGTTTCGCAATGCTCTTTGTCCCTCGTGTCTAACGGAGTGTTTTCGACCTAGTTCGCCTTCGTGGTATTCTTTTCTCGAATTTGTTCAACCTTTTCAAGGTTCTTTGGTTTCACTCGTTTGTCAAAGAAGCAATTTGTTTTACCTCTTCTCTTTTCTCTTCCGTTTTCCCTCCGGTGCCATTCTAGATCTCGGGACGAGATCCTCTAGTAGTGGTGGAGTGTTGTAACGCCCCGAGACCGATGTGCCAGTTGTCGTCCAGTTATTCACCGTCGTTGCCATGTCATTTGCTTGCGTGTTGCATCTTACCATGTCATCATGTGCATTGCATCATCATGTTTTCAAAACTTGCATTCGTCCCGATCTCCTCGTCCTCTCCGTTGTCCGTTCTGAGCCCAACCACACTTGCACGCGCCCGCGGCATGTCCGAAATAGTATTTTATATGTGGCCGGAAAATGTTCTCAGAATGGGATGAGAGTTGACGTGCGGTCTTATTATAGTGTAGACAGACCGCCTGTCCAGTTTCATCGCAATCGGAGTTCGTTTGACGCCCCAACGGATAACTACAGCGTAAGTATAGCCGGTCTAACGTCGGACATTTTCGGTCTCCGGAAATAATCGCCAGGCCTCTCTCTTCTCTTCTCTCAGCCTGAGGACTTCTGCACAGCCCACTACCTACCGCCAGGTCCAACCTAACCTCTCTCGTCAGCCCGCGACCCTCCTCGTGCGCGCCCGATAGTTGTCCCGGAAATGACCCGGGCTGTCGCCACCGTTGTGTCCGGATCATCCCCAAACATCTACAAAATATCACCGTTTCTATATTTGGGCTACCTACGCTATTTTTCCCGTCCGTCCGATTATGATCGGAGGGACCTTATACCCCTCCTAAACCTATCCGGCTTACTATATATAGATCAACCACTAGACTATTTTGCCAAACCCTAAATTCTAGGACTTTTGTCCCTGTCGCCGCCGCCACCCGGTGTCAATCCCCCTCGGGATCCACCCATCCCCAACCATCGCTCGCCACCTATTGCCTCCAAATCCTTCCCTGCCTCGATCTGGACAGAGCGACCCGCGCCCCTGTTCGTCGGCAACCTCTAGTCGTGCACCAGCCTCTGCATCGAGCAGAGACGGATCACGCCGCCCGATTCCCTTCGGCAGCAGTCCGCCGCCGCGCCACCTTCAAGCCTTCGGGCGCCTGTTCCCCTGCCTGGCCCGCTCGTTCTCCACACGAAGGAGGCGCAACGCCAGCGCCTCGTATGCCTCCCCTGCTAACGCCTCGTCGCCAGGGAGCCGTCGTCCCCACCTGCCTCCGCCCGATTCCCCGCCCCCGGCGCCGTCTGCAGCTGTACGAAGACACCAGGGAGTCTTCGCCCCGCCAAGTCCCTCTGGTCGACCCGCTTCGATCGCCGGCATGCGTCCCGCCGAGTCCCTTCGCTATCCCATGCAGAGACCCGCTGCCGCCTCCATCGCCTGCTCGCCGCCGTTCTTCTTCACGCCGCGCCGCCGTCCCGTTCGTCCCTGACGAACTGCAGCTGCCGCTCAGGTCAATGGGCGTGCGCACTCGACCGCATGCGCCCGATCTACCCCCACGCCGGCCTACTCGACCGCACCCCTGGGCTGCCTCCACTGACAAGTGCCTAGGCCTAGCCGCCCGTGCTCGCTGCAGCCTTAGCCTACCAGATCCGCTGGCCCAAGGCCCGCAAGGTGAGCACAAGCCAGCCCATCCCTGCTTGTTTATGTGATGCCCTGGGCGCTGAATAATATCCTGCGCTCAGCTAGTTTCAGCCCATGCCACATTTTTTTTCCAGTTCTGAGATTTGTCTATTTTTGCCAGAGAATGATGTTTTGCAGAAAACCCCCTAGTTTCATGCATTCAATAATTCACCAACCGTGCATCAGATGTAAATAATTTATATATGAAACTTGACTAGAATTTCATCTAGTTTAATAATATGCCATTTTCATGCCGTGTTAAAATATTTAAAATGATGTTTGTTTAAATTTGCCCCTATGCCATGTTAAAATGAATTAATTCATAACTAAATAACCGTAACTCTGATTTTAACAAACTTTATATGTAAATGGGGTAAAATTTTGCCTAGTTTAACGTGGTGGCCTCATCTTGCATGTTTAATAACTATAAAATTGTGTTTAGGACAGATCAGGACCAAACCTAATATTTGCATATGGGGAATTACCAGAATTGTTGTTCGTTGCTTCCGGCCTCATTTAACCTTGCCTAGATAGGTAGTTTTGTTTTGCATCATGCCATGTTCATGTGGTGGTTGTTTACTATGTTGTGTGCTTCTTTCCGGTGTTTGCTTCTTCGGGTTGGATCTGGTAACGTCGTGTTGTGAGGATCCGTTCGACTTCGTCCGTTTGTCTTCTTCATGGACTCGTTCGTCTTCCTTGCGAGATTTCAGGCAAGATGATCATACCCTCGAAATCACTACTATCTTTGCTATGCTAGTTTGCTTGCTCTTTTGCTATGCCATTGCTACGATGCCTACCACTTGTTTGTCAGCCTCCCAAATTGCCATGTTCAGCCTCTAACCCTCCATTGTCCTAGCAAACCGTGGTTTGGCTATGTTACCGCTTTGCTCATCCCCTCTTATAGCGTTGTTAGTTGCAGGTGAAGATTGAAGTTTGTTCCTTGTTGGAACATGGAGATGTTGTTCCTTGTTGGAACATGTTTACTTGTTGGGATATCACAATATATCTTATTTAATTAATGCATCTATATACTTGGTAAAGGGTGGAAGGCTCGGCCTTATGCCTGGTGTTTCGGTCCACTCTTGCCGCGCTAGTTTCCATCATATCGGTGTTATGTTCCCGGATTTTGCGTTGCTTACGCGGTTGGGCTATAATGGGAACCCCTTGACAATTTGCCTTAAGTAAAGCTTTTCCAGCAATGCCCAACATTGGTTTTACCATTTGCCACCTAGCCTTTTCTTTCCCTTGGGTTCTGCAGACTCAAGGGTCATCATTATTTTAACCCCCCGGGGCCAGTGCTCCTCTGAGTGTTGGCCCGAACTAGAGCCCTGTGCAGCGCCCCCTCGGGGAAACTCAAGGTTTGGTTTTAGTTGTACGGATTGCTCATCTGAGTGTGCCCTGAGAAAGAGATATGTGCAGCTCCTATCGGGATTTGTCGGCACATTCGGGCGGTGTTGCTGGTTTAGTTTTACCCTGTCGAAATGTCTTGTTGTACCGAGGTACCGAGTCTGATCGGAACGTCTTGGGTGGAGGTCTATTCCTTCGTTGACCATGAGAGCTTGTGATGGGCTAAGTTGGGACACCCCTGCAGGGATTTGAACTTTCGAAAGCCGTGCCAGCGGTTATGGGCATATGGGAATTTGTTAACGTTCGGTTGTAGAAAACTTGAAGTTGACCTTAATTAAAATGAATCAACCGCGTGTGTAACCGTGATGGTCTCTTTCCGGCGGAGTCCGGGAAGTGAACACGGTTGTTGGAGTTATGCTTGACATAGGTTGTCTAGGATCACTTCTTGATCATACTTTATCGACCGTGCTTTGCCTTCTCTTCTCGCTCTCATTTGCGTATGTTAGCCACCATATATGCTAGTCGCTTGCTGCAGCTCCACCTCATACCTTTACCTTACCCATAAGCTTAAATAGTCTTGATCGCGAGGGTGCGAGATTGCTGAGTCCCTGTGGCTCACAGATACTTACAAAACCAGCTTGCAGGTGCCGATGAGACCATGCAGATGACGCAACCAAGCTCAAGAGGAGCTTGATGAAGATCTTGTCCTTTGTGTTGTTTCTTTCTAGTTGATCAGTAGTGGAGCCCAGTTGGGGTCGATCGGGGACCTTTGTCGCATTTGGGGTTCTTCTTTTGTTTTGGTTCCATAGTCGGACCTTGATTGTACCTGGTTGATGTAATGCTGTATTCATGTAATTGTGTGAAGTGGCGAGTGTAAGCCAACTATGTATCTTTCCCCCCCTTATTGTATTACATGGGTTGTGTGAAGATTACCTCACTTGCGACATATGCCTTCAATGCGATTATGCCTCTAAGTCGTGCCTCGACACGTGGGAGATATAGTCGCATCGAGGGTGTTACAAATTGCACCGGTATCAAATACCCAGGAGCTACTACGAGTACTGGTAAGGTACAGATCAATTACATGTATATCACATATACCTTTCGTGATGCCGGCCTTCTTGTCCGCTAAGTATTTGGGGCAGTTCCGCTTCCAGTGACCACTTCCCTTGCAATAAAAACACTCAGTCTCGGGCTTGGGTCCATTCTTTGGCTTCTTCCCGGCAGCTTGCTTACCGGGCGCGGCAACTCCCTTGTCGTTCTTCTTGAAGTTCTTCTTACCCTTGCCTTTCTTGAACTTAGTGGTTTTATTCACCATCAACACTTGATGTTCCTTTTTGACTTCTACCTCTGCTGATTTCAGCATAGCAAATACTTCAGGAATGGTCTTCTCCATCCCCTGCATATTGAAGTTCATCACAAAGCTCTTGTAGCTTGGTGGAAGCGACTGAAGGATTCTGTCAATGACCGTGTCATCTGGGAGATTAACTCCCAGCTGAGTCAAGCGGTTATGTAACCCAGACATAGTGAGTATGTGCTCACTGACAGAACTATTTTCCTCCATCTTACAGCTGAAGAACTTGTCGGAGACTTCATATCTCTCGACCCGGGCATGAGCTTGAAAAACCATTTTCAGCTCTTCGAACATCTCGTATGCTCCGTGTCTCTCAAAACGCTTTTGGAGCCCCGGTTCTAAGCTGTAAAGCATGCCGCACTGAACGAGGGAGTAATCATCGGAACGTGTCTGCCAAGCGTTTATAACGTCTTGTTCTGCAGGGAGAACAGGTGCTTCACCTAGCGGTGCTTGTAGGACATAATCTTTCTTGGCAGCTATGAGGATGATCCTCAGGTTCCGGACCCAGTCCGTATAGTTGCTGCCATCGTCTTTCAGCTTGGTTTTCTCTAGGAACGCGTTGAAGTTGAGGACAACGTTGGCCATTTGATCTACAAGACATGTTGTAAAGGTTTTAGACTAAGTTCATGATAATTAAGTTCATCTAATCAAATTATTCAATGAACTCCCACTCAGATAGACATCCCTCCAGTCATCTAAGTATAACATGATCCGAGTTAACTAGGCCGTGTCCGATCATCACGTGAGACGGACTAGTCAACGTCGGTGAACATCTTCATGTTGATCGTATCTTCTATACGACTCATGCTCGACCTTTCGGTCTTCTGTGTTCCGAGGCCATGTCTGTACATGCTAGGCTCGTCAAGTCAACCTAAGTGTTTGCATGTGTAAATCTGTCTTACACCCGTTGTATGTGAACGTTGGAATCTATCACACCCGATCATCACGTGGTGCTTCGAAACAACGAACTGTCGCAACGGTGCACAGTTAGGGGGAACACTTTCTTGAAATTATTATGAGGGATCATCTTATTTACTACCGTCGTTCTAAGTAAACAAGATGTAAAAACATGATAAACATCTCATGCAATCAAATAATAATAGTGACATGATATGGCCAATATCATATAGCTCATGTGATCTCCATCTTGGGGCCCATGATCATCTTGTCACCGGCATGACACCATGATCTCCATCATCATGATCTCCATCATCATGTCTCCATGAATTTGCTCGCCAACTATTACTTCTACTACTATGGCTAACACGTTTAGCAATAAAGTAAAGTAATTTACATGGTGTTTCTCAATGACACGCAGGTCATACAAAAAATAAAGACAACTCCTATGGCTCCTGCCGGTTGTCATACTCATCGACATGCAAGTCGTGATTCCTATTACAAGAACATGATCTCATACATCACATATATCATTCATCATTCATCACAACTTTGGCCATATCACATCACAAAACACTTGCTGCAAAAACAAGTTAGACGTCCTCTAATTGTTGTTGCAAGTTTTACGTGGCAGCAAGAGGGTTCTAGAAAGAATGTTTTCTTACCTACGTTAAAGCCACAACGTGATTTGTCAACTTCTATTTACCCTTCATAAGGACCCTTTTCGTCGAATCCGCTCCAACTAAAGTGGGAGAGACAGACACCCGCCAGCCACCTTATGCAACTAGTGCATGTTAGTCGGTGGAACCGGTCTCACGTAAGCGTACGTGTAAGGTTGGTCCGGGCCGCTTCATCCCACAATACCGCTGAAGCAAAATAAGACTAGTAGCGGCAAGAAAGTTGACAACATCTACGCCCACAACAAATTGTGTTCTACTCGTGCAAAGAGAACTACGCATAGACCTAGCTCATGATGCCACTGTTGGGGAACGTTGCAGAAAACAAAAAATTTCCAATAGTTTCACCAAGATCCATCTATGAGTTCATCTAGCAACGAGTGATCGGATTGCATCTACATACCTTTGTAGATCGCGAGCGGAAGCGTTCAAAGAATGGGGATGAGGGAGTCGTACTCGATGTGATCCAAATCACCGGAGATCCTAGCGCCGAACGGACGGCACCTCCACGTTCAACACACGTACGGTCAGCGTGACGTCTCCTCCTTCTTGTTCCAGCAAGGGGGAAGGAGAGGTTGATGAAGATCCAGCAGCACGACGGCGTGGTGGTGGATGCAGGAGTCACCGCAGCAGGGCTTCACCGTTCTACTGCAAGAGGGAGAGGTGAAGCAGGGGAGAGGGAGGCGCCAAGAGTCAAGGGTGCGGCTGCCCCTCCCCCCCCTTTATATAGGCCCCCTTGGGGGGGCGCCGGCCCTTGGAGATTGCATCTCCCAAGGGGGGCGGCGGCCAGGGGGGTGGAGTAACCCCCACGGCAAGTGGGGCGCCCCCACCCTAGGGTTTCCAACCCTAGGCGCAGGGGGTGAGCCAAGGGGGGCGCACCAGTGCACTATGAGCTGGTTCCCCTCCCCACTTCAGCCTATGGGGCCCTCCGAGATGGGTGGCCCCACCCGGTGGACCCCCGGGACCCTTCCGGTGGTCCCGGTACAATACCGGTGACCCCCGAAACTCTCCCGATGGCCGAAACCGCACTTCCTATATATAATTATTCACCTCCGGACCATTCTGGAACTCCTCGTGACATCCGGGATCTCATCCGGGACTCCGAAAAACTTTTGGGTTACTGCATATTCATATCTCTACAACCCTAGCATCACTGAACCTTAAGGGTGTAGACCTACAGGTTCGGGAGACATGTAGACATGACCGAGATGGCTCTCCGGTCAATAACCAACAGCGGGATCTGGATACCCATGTTGGCTCCCACATGCTCCTCGATGATCTCATCGGATGAACCACGATGTCGAGGATTCAAGCAACCCCGTATACAATTCCCTTTGTCAATCGGTACGTTACTTGCCCGAGATTCGATTGTCGGTATCCCAATACCTTGTTCAATCTCATTACCGGCAAGTCACTTTACTCGTACCGTAATGCATGATCCCGCTACCAGACACTTGGTCACTTTGAGCTCATTATGATGATGCATTACTGAGTGGGCCCAGAGATACCTCTCCGTCATACGGAGTGACAAATCCCAGTCTTGATCCGTGTCAACCCAACAGACACTTTCGGAGATACCCGTAGTATACCTAGTCACCCAGTTACGTTGTGACGTTTGGCACACCCAAAGCACTCCTACGGTATCCGAGAGTTACATGATCTCATGGTCTAAGGAAAAGATACTTGACATTGGAAAAACTCTAGCAAACGAACTATACGATCTTGTGCTATGTTTAGGATTGGGTCTTGTCCATCACATCATTCTCCTAATGATGTGATCTCGTTATCAATGACATCCAATGTCCATAGTCAGGAAACCATGACTATCTGTTGATCAATGAGCTAGTCAACTAGAGGCTTACTAGGGACATGTTGGTGTCTATGAATTCACACATGTATTACGATTTCCGGATAACACAATTATAGCATGAATAAAAGACAATTATCATGAACAAGGAAATATAATAATAATCCTTTTATTATTGCCTCTAGGGCATATTTCCAACACGGATGACCGAGACATAGTCTTTCAGAAGCACTAGCACCTTACGATTGGGTAGACCGTACCACCTACATCCCCTACATCTGCTAGTCTACCACTGTAAGAGTTTGCACAACTTAGTCAACTATGCTAGAGCCCATAATAGCTTGTGGCTGCACGGAAGTTTCTAGCATGAATAATCCCATGATCCCTTTGAGCCTGGGTGGCGGTCCAAAAGAAAACAGGCAAGTCCTGGAATACCCAGGTGCCTCAATCCACCCAGATGTGTGTTTAAGTTGCCACCTTAGATAAACCATTAATTAACAATCGCACATCTGTCATGGATTTCACTCACCCAATCCACGTCTACTAGCATAGCATGGCATAATAAGCAAACGTAGAAGTAACTCCCAAAGGTTTGATAATAAATAGGTAATAGGTACTACCTCATCTACTTCCCATCCCACAATTTAATTAGATCCTAATCATGCAATTTGTGAGGATTGATCTAATGCAATAAAACTAGGTAGTATAAAAGGTATGATCAAAGTGTTACTTGCCTTGCTGATGATCCGCGAAACCTAACGATTCGAAGTAACAAGCGGCGCACTCCGGGTATTCTATCGCAGACAAACAAACAAGTATACAATAAGTACTAATCTAATGCACAGGTAAAACTCAAATAAGAGATCTAACCAGAAGGTTCAACTTAAGAACTCCGGTTGGCAAAAAGAATCAAATCGAACGAAGCAACGAAAGGCAAACGGCAAAAGAAAACAACTTCATTCTAGTAATCTGGATCTAGGGCAAATTTTACAGTAGAAAAATCTTGTTTAAGTTGGTTAAATGGATAAAGCGTTTCGAGACAAATCTCTAGGCGCTTGAATCACCTGATTCCGATAAACGAGCGAAAAGTTAAACTAAAACGAAAATCGGATCACGAATCGCGATCAGAAAAATCGCGCATTTAATCCGAGAAAAAGAAAAATGACGAACGCCGATATTTTTTTTTCTCTTTTTCTCTTTTTTCGGCACGGAAAACGAGGCGCGACGAACCTCGGGCGGCGGCGGCGGCTCCGGCGGCGTGCGCGGATCGAGGCGGGGCTGATGGGCTGGGGTGGCTCGGGGCGGCGCTATTTAAAGGCTGCCCTCGGGCGGTGTCCCGCTCGGGTACGGCCCGAAGTCGGTTCATTTTTTTATTATTATTATTCCGCTCGGAAGAAAAATAAAAGAAATACTAAACGGACTCCGAAAATTCCGAAATAAATTTTCACGGGCTTCTACAATCAAGCCGCACAAGGTGAACATTTATTTGGGCCCTAAATGCAATTTTGAAAAACGCACATTTTTCCTAAATTCAAATAAAACACCGAAAAAGCCCGAAATAAAATCTTATTTGATTTTATTATTACATCCTCAATATTTCTTTATTTTGGGAAAGTCATTTTATTCCCTCTCTCATATTTTTGTAGTAGAAATAATTGATGACAAAATAAATAAAATCAAATGATCCTATTCTCAAAATTTGAGAAAACTCAAATATGAAAATAACGAAATCCCCAACTCTCTCCGTGGGTCCTTGAGTTGTGTAGAATTTTCTAGGATCAACAAAAATGCAAAATAAAATATGATATGCAATGATGATCTAATGTATAACATTCCAAATTGAAAATTTGGGATGTTACACTTCAATTCCGGACAATCATTGGTGTAGTGCCCAGTCTTCCTGCACTTGAAACAGGTAATGTGACTTTGATCCTTCTTGGTGGGTGTGGCTGGGTTAGAGCGGTTCTAGTTACTGTCTGCTCCATTCCCGTTTCCATTCTTGGGGCTGCTATGGTTATGCGAACTACCTCAATTGTGAGTGTGGCCTCCATGGTTATGGGTCAATCCTCCCGAGTTCGGGGTGAAACGAGGCTTCTGGTGAGCTCCAGAATTGAACTTTCCTTGTCCATACTTCCTCTTGCGATTCTCAATTTGCTTCTGCTTCCCTTCAATCATAAGAGCATGATCTACCAACTCCTGGTAGTTGTTGAAGGTGGCTACCATCAATTGCATGCTCAACTCATCATTCAGTCCTTCCAGAAACTTCTCCTGCTTGGCTGCATCCGTAGCAACGTCATCTGGGGCATAACGTGCTAACTTACTAAACTCCTCCACATACTGGCCAACTGTCCGTCCTCCTTGGCGTAAGTTGCGAAACTCACGCTTCTTCATGGCCATAGCTCCTGCTGAAACATGGGCAGTACGAAAAGCGTGCTGAAACTGGTCCCATGTGACAGTGTCTATAGGGAAAGTGGTGGTGAAATTCTCCCACCATGATGCTGCGGGTCCTTCTAGATGATGTGCGGCAAACTTCACCTTCTCCGCATCTGTGCATCCTGCTGTGGTCAACTCCCTCGCTGTCTTGCGGAGCCAATCATCTGCTACTATCGGCTCGGTGCTCCTGGAAAACACCGGCGGATTCAGCCTAAGAAAACGGGCTAAGTGGTCAACAGGTGGTAGTGGTGGTGGGTTGTTGTTGTTGTTGTTGTTGTTGTTATTGTTGTTGTTGTTCCCCTGATTCTGATTCTGGACTAGCAACTGCATCAATGTGTTCTGCTGCTGGATCAACTGGGTGAGCTCCGGTAGAAAGGCAAATCCGGGGTCACGTCTCGGAGGCATCTGAGGGTTTAGAAAAGATGAGATATAAGAATAGAGGGGGTCTAAAGAGAAAACACTACCCATATGCACATGAGGCAAAAGCAAACAATTCACTTCAATCAATCAAATAAGGCATACAATCGATCTAACTATCGCAAAAGTGCTCGGACTACTATATTTACATGGTGGATTACTACTACTGATGTGGGCCCTAAATGCAATTTTGAAAAACACACATTTTTCCTAAATTCAAATAAAACACTGGAAAACTCTAAAATAAAATCTTATTTGATTTTATTATTAAATCCTCAATATTTCTTTATTTTGGGAAAGTCATTTTATTCCCTCTCTCATATTTTTGTAGTAGAAATAATTGATGATAAAATAAATAAAATCAAATGATCCTATTCTCAAAATTTGAGAAAACTCAAATATGAAAATAACAAAATCCCCAACTCTCTCAGTGGGTCCTTGAGTTGCGTAGAATTTTCTAGGATCAACCAAAATGCAAAATAAAATATGATATGCAATGATGATCTAATGTATAACATTCCAAATTGAAAATTTGGGATGTTACACTTCAATTCCGGACAATCATTGGTGTAGTGCCCAGTCTTCCCGCACTTGAAACAGATAATGTGACTTTGATCCTTCTTGGTGGGTGTGGCTGGGTTAGAGCTGTTCTAGTTACTGTCTGCTCCATTCCCGTTTCCATTCTTGGGGCCACTATGGTTATGCGAACTACCTCAATTGTGAGTGTGGCCTCCATGGTTATGGGTCAATCCTCCCGAGTTCGGGGTGGAACGAGGCTTCTGCTGAGCTCCAGAATTGTACTTTCCTTGTCCATACTTCATCTTGCGGCTCTCAATCTGCTACTGCTTCCCTTCAATCATAAGAGCCTTGTCTACCAGCTCCTGGTAGTTGTTAAATGTTGCCACCATCAACTGCATGCTCATCTCATCATTAAGCCCTTCCATAAACTTCTCTTGCTTTGAGGCATCTGTGGCCACATCATCAGGGGCATAATGAGATAGCTTACTAAACTCATCTACGTATTGGGCCACAGTACGATTTCCCTGGCGCAAGTTGTGAAACTCACGCTTCTTCATGCTCACAGCTCTAGTTGAGACATGGGTTGTGCGGAAAGCTTGCTGAAACTGCTCTCAAGTAACATTGGCTATGGGAAAAGTGGATGTGTAATTCTCCCACCATGAGGCCGCGGGTCCATCCAATTGGTGTGCGGCAAAACGCACCTTCTCAGCATCTGTGCAACCGGCAGTGGTTAACTCCCTTCCAATCCTACGTAGCCAATCATCCGCAACTATGGGTTCGATACTACTGTAAAACACCGGTGGCTGTAACCTCAGAAAGCGGGCTAAGTTGTCAACTAGAGGTGGTGGCGGTGGGTTGTTGTTATTGTTGTTGCCCTGATTCTGAACTAGCAACTGCATCAGTGTATTCTGCTGCTGGATCAACTGAGTGAGCTCCAGTGGGAAAGCAAAACCGGGGTCACGTCTCGGAGGCATCTGATGGGTTTTAGAGGGGAGAGATTAGAATGGAAATGAGGTCTAAGGTGAAAAGCACTACCCATATGCACATGAGACAAACACAATCATATCATATCACTCAATCAATCAAGCAAGGGCATACAATTGATCTAACTATCGTTACAGTGCCCGGACTATTCTATATACATGGGGAAACACTATTGATCATATGGTGGTCTACTAGAAATTTTGATCGGTGGAAGACTCCATGATATCTGCTCCAGCTTCGTCTTCATAATCATCATCACTATCGTCGGGGTTGGAGTCAGTGTCGTCGATGATGATGTAGAACGAATTTCCTTGGGTTTGCCGTCTTCTCCTCCTAGAGCGGGGTCTCCCATGAAAACTCCTAGCTTCCTGGTCATGTAGTCATTCCTCTCCACAAGTATCATCATTTCCTCCTCATATCCATCGCGTGTAGACTTAAGCTCCTCTTCTAGCTCTGTGATCCTGGTCATCGCCTTCTTCAAATCTATCATGCTTGCACACATCTGGTTCTCCTGGCGACGAATATGATGGTTTAACTCCTGGATGAATGCTGCAATGGACCTGTCCTTCCTGGTGCTGATCATCTCTCATTGCTCATCTCGGTGCGCACATATCTGGTAGATAGTGTCCTTAAGCTCCTTGTGGTAAACTTCGCCGATGTGTCCTATGGCGAAGTGGGCTGCCATGCTCTTGCCTAGACTCCAGGTTGGTGCGTCAAAGGAAAACTCTATGGGTTTAGTGACTGGCGTGAATGTCCTTCCTGGAACTTGTACTCGAATCAACCAATGCTCCTCTTCTAGTAAAGTGACAGTGTAGGTCCCGGTGAAGCTTGGTATTCCAATGTTCAGGAACCTAGTGACTTCCTTCAAATGTCGTCCAAACGGGGTGTCTTCATCCGGCTGTGTAAACTTGTTCCTCGAGTCCGCCATCCTAAAGAGTAGAAAATGGAGAGGAGTCAGAAATGAGTAGAGAAGAGTGTCCTATGGTTCATCTTAGTGGTCGTATCCTACATTCAGCGTGTGCTCTGATACCATCTTGTAGTGACCCGACCTTAGGCGGTGAAGTCTCTGTGTTCGGTGTCATCCCTGGATCGGTAATGCTGACACACACAGTACTCGAAGGATTTATAACAGAGAAGCAATCACACACTTAGTACATCGAATGTCTCAAAAGAGAACTTATTACAATAAATATGGCTTAAGGCCATCTATATTAGATAACAGCAGAAGACTTGGAAGATAAGTGAGTCCATCAACTCCAACGGCATAGCTAAGTGCATGACAAATGACCTATCGCATCTTACTCCTCGTCTGAAAATTCTGCAACATGATAGGTTGCAGCACAAAAACGGGTCGGCACATGGAATATGCTGACAATATAACACAGTAGAGCAATGGACAGGTAAATGCTATCACTACATGCATATTTGGCTGGTGGAGGCCCTATGGTTATAATGTTTTTGCGAAAAGCCAACAAAGGAATATACTTTATTTATCTATCATGATGGTTGAAACATTGAGAATGGTACCCCCATCTCAATCCGAATTAAAAGTAATTATCAACCCAACAAATTAATTTAGAGTGATGATATCCATATGATAATCCAAGAACCAGATACTCAAGTTGTCCATAACCGGGGACACGACTAACCATGATTAGTTTGTACACTCTGCAGAGGTTTGCGCACTTTTCCCCACAAGACTCGATCTCCTCCATTGGATTTCTCGCACTACATGGTGTTTGAGAAATGGATGACCGAGACAGAGTCTTTCAGAAGCATTAACTCTAACCTCCGGTAGACCGTACCAACCTACATCCCCTACATCTGCTAGTCTACCACTGAAAGAGGTCATGCAACCTACTCAACTATGCTAGAGCCGATGATAGCTTGTGGCTGTACACGGAAGTTTCTAGCATGAATAATCTTATGATCCCTTTGTGCATGGGTAACGGACAATAGGAGGATCACGCGGTATAACCCCGGGATCTCCTAGGACAACACTTGTATAACCCCAGGTGCCTAAAAACCAACAATCCACCCAGATGTGTATTAAAGTTGCCACCTTAGAATTCAACCATTAATAATAAATCTCACATCTGTCATGGATCACTCAAACCAAACCACGCCTACGAGCATAGCATAGCAGTATAAGCATAACGTAGAAGTAACTCCCAAGGGTTTGATAATGAAACAGGTAATAGGTTCTACCTCATCAACTACTTCCAAATACCCACATGTTAATCACATCCTAATCATGCAGTGTTTGAGGATTGTAACTAATGCATAAAAACTGGGTATGAAAGAGTATGATCAATGTGTCACTTGCCTTGTTGACGATCTGCAAAACCTAGTGACTCGTAGTAGCACGCTTCGCACTTCGGGTGTTCTATCGCAAACAAACAATAGCATACATAAGCAATCAAGCAAAGATGCACGGGGAAAACTCAAATAAGAAGATCTAACCAGAACGTTCAACTGAAGAACTCCGGTTTGCAAAAATAATCAAATCAAACGGAGCAATGAAACTCAAACTGCGAAAGAAACAAGATCCGATTACTAATCTGGACCAAAGTCAAATTTTACAGTACCAAAATCCTGTTCAAGTTGGTTAAACAGAAATAGGGTTTCGAGACGAAGATCTAGGCGCTTGTTTCACATGATTTGGATAAACGAGTGAAAAGATATACTAGATTGAAGATTAGGGCAGAAATCGCGATCGAAAATAATCGCAGAAAAACCCTGGAAAAAGAAAAACTGACGAATAGGCTAGCGAACGAATGTTCGCTGTCTACAACTAACCGACGAACAACGTTCGTTAAAACAAATGTACAGATGAACATCCGCTAAATAAATAAACCGACGGAAAACCGAACTAATCGATCTATTTTAAAAAAACTAGATCTAGGGTTTTCTAAAAAAACAACGGTTTTCCCGAGAAAACCGGACGGTGGCGGCGTCTACCTCGGCGTCAGCGGAATCGGCGCCGGCAGGCGGCGGCTCCGGCGGCGGTGGGAGGGTCGGCGGCGGCGGGATCAGCGGCAGCGGGCGGCGGCGTCGCGGCGGGAGGCGGTGCGGCGGCGCGGCGACGGGAGGCGCTGGCGGCGGCGGGCGGCGGTAGGGTTTGGGCGGTGCTGGCGGCTTCGCGGGCCTCGGGCCTCGCCTTGAAAAGTCGGCCGGGCGGTGTCCTAGTCGGGCACGGCCCGTTAGGTCGGTGCTCTTTTTTTTAAACCTGACGCGGAAAAACAAATAAAAGAAATACTAAACAGACTCCAAAAATCATGAAATAAATTTTCACGGTCCTCTAATAATATTCCGGACAAAGTGAATAGTTATTTGGGCCTCTAATGCAATTTTTAAAAACATATATTGTTTTCCTAATTCAAATAAAATTGCAATAAAATCCAAAGAAAAATTATCATTTGATTTTAATAATTTCCTCCAATATTTCACTTATTTTTGGAGAAGTCATATTATCTCCTCTCATATATTTTACTATGAAATATTTTCAAAGACAAAAATTATTGAAAACAAAATGATCCTTGCCTCAATATTTGATAAAATTCAAATATGAAGAACGTTAAATCCCCAACTCTCTCTGTGGGTCCTTGAGTTGGTGAGGATTTTCGAGGATCACGAAACGAAATGCAATAAAATATGATATGCTTGAATGACCTATGTATAACATTCCAAATTGAAAATTTGGGGTGTTACAAAAGTATTTTTGGTTTAAAATATCTGAAAATAAAAGCAAGGAAAAAGTAGATCGCAAAGGCAAATTTATGAGAAATATGACCCGAGGGCCGGAGGTTTCACTAGTGGCTTCTCTCAAGAAAAATAGCAAACGGTGGGTAAACAAATTACTGTTGGGTAATTGATAGAACTTCAAATAATTATGACGATATCCAGGCAATGATCATTACATAGGCATCACTCCCAATATTAGTATACCGACTCCTATCTGCATCTACTACTATTACTCCACGCATCGACCGCTATCTAGCATGCATGTAGTGTATTAAGTTCATGGAAAAACAGAGTAATGCAATAAGAACGATGACATGATGTAGACAAGATCCGTTTATCTATATGGTGGTAGACATAGATCTCATCCTTTTATCCTTAGCAGCAACGATACATACGTGTTGGTTCCCTTTCTATCACTGGGATCAAGCACCGTAAGATCGAACCCACTACCGGGCACCTCTTCCCATTGCAAGATAAATAGATCGAGTTGGCCAGACAAAACCCAAATATCAGAGAAGAAATACGAGGCTATAAGAGATCATGCATAAAAGAGATCAAATAAACTCAAATACTTTCATGGATATAAAAACATAGATCTGATCATAAACTCGAAGTTCATCGATCCCAACAAACACACCACAAAAAAGAGTTACATCATATGGATCTCCAAGAGACCATTGTATTGAGGATCAAGAGAGAGAGATGAAGCCATCTAGCTACTAACTACGGACCCGAAGGTCTACAAAGAACTACTCACGCATCAACGAAAACGCACCAATGGAAGTGGTGAACCCCTTCGTGATGGTTTCTAGATTGGATCTGGTGTTTCTGGACTCTGCGACGGCTGGATGAATATTTCGTCGACTCCCCTATGGTTTTGGGAATATTTGGGTATTTATAGAGAAAAGAGGCGGTCCTGGGGGCAACTGAGGTGGGCACAACCCACCGGGGCGCGCCAGGGCCTCCTGGCGCGCCCCACTCCTGGCGCGCCCCGGTGGGTTGTGCCCCCCTCGGGGCACCCCCAGGTGCAATTAGGGCCCATCCGCTTCCTTTTGACCCATAAAAAATCATCATAAAGTTTCGTGCCATTTGGACTCCGTTTGATATTGATTTCCTGTGACGTAAAAAACATGGAAAAACAGGAACTGGCACTGGGCACTATGTCAATGGGTTAGTACCAAAAAATGATATAAAATGACTATAAAATGATTATAAAACTTCTCAGGTTGATAATAAAACAACATGGAACAATCAGAAATTATTGATATGTTGGAGACGTATCAGCATCCCCAAGCTTAAGTCGTACTCTTTCTCGAGTAGGTAAGTGTTAAAAATAGAATTTTTGATGTGGAGTGTTGTTCATCAAGTCATATCATATTCTTTTCTTTATAGCATGGACATTTGGACTTTTATGTGATTCAGAGCAATAGTCTAGTTTGGACATGATAATTTAGATACTCAAGCATATCAACAAGCAACCATGTCTCTCAAAATACCAACGCTAAAATAAGTTATCCCTAGCCCATCATGCTCAAACATTAATCCATTCACGAAACACACTCGAATATTAACTACACTCAATACTTGAGCACGATCATATTGCCTCCTAGGTGGTGCTTTTATGAGAGAAGATGGAGACTCAAATTTTAGAATGAAAATTGCATAATAGTAAAAGAAAGTCCCTTCGCAGAGGGAAGTAGGGATTTGCGGAGGTGCCAGAGCTCAAAGCGAAAATTTTGAGATAAAAACATTTTGGGAGGTGTATCCATCCCACCAGCGAAAATGACTTAGAGTTCCGAACACTTTCCATGCTAGATATGCCATAGGCGGGTCCCAAACAGAAAATAAAGTTTATGCCTTTTTCCACCATAACTTTCACTTTCCATGGCTAGCCGTATCCACGGGTGCCCTCCATACCAGCACTTTCAAAGGGATTTACTATTTGGCAACATAAAGTAAATTCATTTTTGTTTTTGCATTTCGGGACTGGGCATCCCTAATACCTTTGCCTTACTCTCGTGCAATCACAAGTGAATAAACACTCATCTTGAGAATGACACATCTAGCATGGAAAATATTAGCCACCCCTCACCGCTCCGCGAGTGAAACAAACACACAAAAGAGAAGTTTATTTTGAAAATTGGAGATGGCACATGAAATTTTCTTAGAACGGCAAAATAATACCACATATAGGTAGATATAGTGGACTCATGTGGCAAAACTGGTTTTAAGGATTTTGGATGCACAAGTAGAGGTCATACTTAGTGCAAAATGAAGGCTAGCAAAATATTGGGAAGCGACCAACCAAGAAACGAATAATCTCAGAAGCAAGCATTAAGCATAATTAACACCGAATAATGCACCCCAAGTAGGATATAATTTTCATTGCATGACTATTGACTTTCGTGCAAGCATAGGGAATCACAAACCTTAACACCAATATTCCTACTAAAGCACAATTACTCATCAAGATGACTCACATATCACATCATCATATCTCAAAACTATTACTAAGAATTAAGTTTATTTTGTCCAATGATCTTCATGACATTTTCTTGACTTTATACTTCTTGGATATCTATCACTTTGGGACTAATTTTCATGAGTTGCTTTTCATAAGCTCAAACAAATATAAGTGAAGATCATGAGCATAACAATCTTTTATTTCTCTCCAAATAATTTAAGTGAACCAAGAGAGAATTTCTTCAAAATTTTACTAACTCTCAAATAAATCAAAGTGAAGCAAGGTAGCATTTATTAAAAAATAACAAAGCACGACATGCTCAAAAAGGTATAAGTGATGCACTAGAGCAAGTCCTAGCTCATAAAAGATTTAACTGAAGCATAGAGAGCAATTCTAACAAGTCATGACATAATTTTGGCTGTCTCAAATTGGTGTGTCCAGCAAGGATTGATAACTTAAAACACAAAATAAAACAAGCAAATACACATATCATACAAGACTCTCCAATCAAAACACATATCATGTGACGAATAAAAATATAGTCTCAAGTAAAATATCGATAGTTGTTGGAAGAAAGCGGGGATGCCACTCGGGGGCATCCCCAAGCTTAGTTGGTTTCTCATTCTTGGATAATAGCTTGGGATCCCGGGGCATCCCCAAGCTTAGGCTCTTACATCCTTCCTTTATCCATCGTAAGATAACCCAAAACTTGAAAACTTCAATCACACAAAACTCAACAAAGCCTTCATGAGATCCATTAGTATAAGAATAATAAACCACTAATATAAGTGTTGTATCAAACCAATTCATATATTGTTTTTGTATTATATCTACTGTATTCCCACTTTTCTATGGCAAAAACTCATCAAAGAAAACCATAGAGCCATCAAAATAAGCACACAACACAAAGAAATAGAATCAGTCAAAACAGAACAGTCTATAGCATTCTGACTATTTCCAATACTTCTGTAACTCCACAGACTCTGAAAAATTAGTACAACCTGAGAAATTTGTATGTTGATCTACTTCAAGTGGAATGGGTATTTTATCATTCTCTGGTAAAAAAATGAAAATTAATTTCGTGAGTGCAAATTTCTGTTTTTTCAGCAAGAACAAACAACAATTGCCCAAGAAGATCCTAAAGGCTTTACTTGGCACAAACACTAATTAAAACATAAAAACACAATCATAGCAGTAGCATAATTGTGCTAACACTCAAGAATAGAAAGCAAAAATCAAAAATAAATTTTATTCATTGGGTTGCCTCCCAACAAGCGCTATAGTTTTACGCCCTTAGTTATGCATAAAGCAATGATCTAAGTTTTGTCATCCTTCTTCTTCTACTTAATTTTCTTGGGGGTATTTTTATCAGGAGGTTTTGTAAACACAACATAAAACATATTATCCATAGAAACTTTAGCATTCCTTAGTTGAGTTTCATCATAACCCCTTTGATTTCCTGCTACAATCCAAGAATAGTGTTGATTAACATTATTAAAAACATGTTGGATTATATCTAGAACGGGGACCTCCTTTTCAAATTCTCATAAAATATTTTATTATCCCCAAGAAAATGCCTTAGTGCATAGTCACTATTGTAAAGAATTCCATCTATAACGGGGTTTTCACGATTCATACATTAAAAATCGAAGATTTCCCTAGCTTCCCAAATTATGTAGTCAAACTCATTCATAAGAATGAGAGTGGCCAGCTTTTTGGCTCTAGGATTGTTTATTTCAGGAAGCTCAAAAAAAATCTTTGCAAGGTAGGATGAGTGCATATAAAATTGCTTTCAAGTTTCAAAACTAGTGCTGAAATAGCATCCGCACAAGATCTAGTAGTTTTAAGTATAGGAGCATCATCTAGACTCAAATTTCCAACACAATTGAAGAATTCTTGGATACGTTCTTTTCCCATAATGTTCCCTTGCCCCAAGATAAAAGTTTTAGCATCCAGATTGGTTGTACGTCCAATCTTAGGAGTCAGGCCATCATATGTTGGTGCCATACCGAAATCACTCATGATTGCAAGCAAAGAACAGATCTAACGAGAAAACGGTGGACAAAACAAGAGGGGCGAACAAAACGGCATTTTTTTGTGAAGTGGGGGAGATAAAAACGAGAGGAAAATGGCGAATAATGTAAATTGCGAGGAGATGAGATTTATGATTAGGAACCTGGTTATGTTGAAGATCCTCCCCGGCAACGGCGCCAGAAATTCTCCTTGATGGCAGCTGGAACTACGTCGGTATTTCCCCGGAGAGGGAGGGATGATGCAGCACAGCGACAGTAGAGTATTTCCCTCAGTTATGAAACCAAGGTATCGAACCAGTAGGAGAACCAAGCAACACAACATAAACAGCCACTGCACACAAATAATAACACCTCGCAACCCGACGTGTTAAAGGGGTTGTCAATCCCTTTCGGGTAACGGCGCCAGAAATTAGTGTGTGACGGTAAAAAGGTTGTAATAGATTGGACAAATAGATCGCAAATAAAATAAAGTGCAGCAAAGTATTTTTGCATTTTTGGTTTAATAGATATGAAAATAAAATCAAGGAAAAAGTAGGTCGTAAAGGCAAATATATGAGAAATAAGACCCCGGGGCCGTAGGTTTCACTAGTGGCTTCTCTCAAGAAAAAAAGCAAACGGTGGGTAAACAAATTACTTCTGGGCAATTGATAGAACTTCAAATAATTATGACGATATCCAGGCAATGATCATTAGATAGGCATCATGTCCAAGATTAGTAGACCGACTCCTGCCTGCATCTACTACTATTACTCCACACATCGACCGCTATCCAGCATGCATCTAGTGTATTAAGTTCATGGGAAAACGGAGAAATGCAATAAGAACGATGACATGATGTAGACAAGATCCGTTTTTTCTATATGGAGGTAGATATAGATCTCGTCTTTTTATCCTTAGTAGCAACGATACATACATGTCGGTTCCCTTTCTGTCACTGGAATCAAGCACCGTAAGATCGAACCCACTACCGGGCACCTCTTCCCATTGCAAGATAAATAAATCGAGTTGGCTAGACAAAACGCAAATATCGGAGAAGAAATACGAGGCTATAAGAGATCATGCATAAAAGAGATCAAAGAAACTCAAATACTTTCATGGATATAAAAGCATAGATCTAATCATAAACTCGAAGTTCATCGATCCCAACAAACACACCGCAAAAAAGAGTTACATCATATGGATTTCCAAGAGACCATTGTATTGAGGATCAAGAAAGAGATATGAAGCCATCTAGATACTAACTATGGATCCGAAGGTCTACAAAGAACTACTCACGCATCATCGGAGAGGCACCAATGGAAGTGGTGAACCCCTCCGTGATGGTGTCTAGATTGGATCTGGTGTTTCTGGACTCTGCGGCAGCTGGATGAATATTTCTTCGACTCCCCTATGGTTTTAGGAATATTTTGGTATTTGTAGAGCAAAGAGGCGGTCAGGGGGGCACTCGAGGTGGGCACAACCCACCGGGGCGCGCCAGGGCCTCCTGGCGCGCCTTGGTGGGTTGTGCCCCCTCGGGGCACCCCCAGGTGCAACTAGGGCCCATCTGCTTCCTTTTGGCCCATAAAAAATCATCGTAAAGTTTTGTGCCATTTGGAATCCGTTTGATATTGATTTCCTGCAATGTAAAAAACATGGAAAAAACAAGAACTGACACTAGGCACTATGTCAATAGGTTAGTACCAAAAATTGATATAAATGACTATAAAATGATTATAAAACATCCAAGATTGATTATAAAACAGCATGGAACAATAAAAAATTATAGAAATGTTGGAGACGTATCAAGCACCTGCACACAAATAACAAATACTCGCAACCCGACATGTAAAATGGGTTGTCAATCCCTTTGGGGTAACGGTGCCAGAAATTGACAAACGGACATGAGAGAGTTGTAAATATTGATAGATCGAACACAAAATAAAATAAATTGCAGCAAGGTATTTTGTATTTTTGGTTTAATAGATCTGAAAATAAAAGCAAAGGAAAATAGATTGCAAAGGCAAATAATATGAGAAAGAGACCCAAGGGCCGTAGGTTTCACTAGTGGCTTCTCCCTAGAAAAATAGCAAACGGCGGGTAAACAAATTACTGTTGTGCAATTGGTAGAACTTCAAATAATCATGACGATATCCAGGCAATGATCCTTATATAGGCATCACGTCCAAGATTAGTAGACTGACTCCTGCCTGCATATACTACTATTACTCCACACATTGACTGCTATCCAGCATGCATCTAGTGTATTAAGTTCATGGAGAAATGAAGTAATGCAATAAGAATGATGACATGATGTAGAAAAGATCTATTTATGTAGAAATAAACCCCGTCGTTTTATCCTTAGTAGCAATGATACATATGTGTCGGTTCCCCTTCTGTCACTGGGATCAAGCACCGTAAGATCAAACCCACTACAAAGCACCTCTTCCCATTGCAAGATAAATAGATCAAGTTGGCCAAACAAAACCCAAATATCGGCGAAGAAATACGAGGCTATAAGCAATCATGCATATAAGAGATCAAAGAAGATTCAAATAACTTTCATGGACAAAAAAATAGATCTGATCATAAACTCAAAGTTCATCCGATCCCAACAAACAGACCGCAAAAAGAGTTACATCATATGGATCTCCAAGAGACCATTGTATTGAGAATCAAACGAGAGAGAGAGAGAGAGAGAGAGAGAGGAAGCCATCTAGCTACTAACTACGGATCCGAAGGTCTACAAAGAACTACTCACACATCATCGGAGAGGCACCAATGGAAGTGGTGAACCCCTCCGTGATGGTGTCTAGGTTGGATCTGATGGTTCTGGACTCTACGGCAGCTGGAATTGATTTTTGTCGACTCCCCTAGGGATTCTAGAATATTGGGGTATTTATAGAGCAAAGAGGAGGTTCAGGGGGCACCCGAGGTGGGCACAACCCACCAGGGCGCGCCTGGGCCTCCTGCCGCGCCCTGGTGGGTTGTGCTCCCCTTGGAGCACCCCCCAGGTGCTTCTTCGGCCCATTGGTTGTCTTCTGGTCCAAAAAAATCTCCAAAAAGTTTCATTGCGTTTGGACTCCGTTTGGTATTGATTTCCTGTGATGTAAAAAACATGCTGAAAATAACAACTGTCACTTGGCACTATGTCAATAGGTTAGTACCAAAAAATGATATAAAATGACTATAAAATGATTATGAAACATGCAAGAATGATAATATTGTTGGGGAACGTAGCAGAAATTCAAAATTTTTACGCATCAACAAGATCAATCTATGGAGTAATCTAGCAACAAGGGGAAGGAGAGTGCATCTACATACCCTTGTAGATCGCTAAGCGGAAGTGTTCAAGTGAACGGGGTTGATGGAGTCGTACTCGTCGTGATCCAAATCACCGATGATCCTAGTGCCGAACGGACGGCACCTCCGTGTTCAACACACGTACAGCCCGGTGACGCCTCCTACGCCTTGATCCAGCAAGGGGAGAAGGAGAGGTTGGGGAAGACTCCATCCAGCAGCAGCACGATGGCGTGGTGGTGGTGGAGGAGCACGGGACTCCAGCAGGGCTTCGCCAAGCACTACGAGATATGAGGAGAAAGAGAGGTAGGGCTGCGCCAGGGAGAGGTTGAATAACTCATCTGTTGGCAGCCCCAAGTCCTCAAGTATATATAGGGGAGAGGGAGGGGCGCGCCCCACCTAGGGTTCCACCCTAGGGGCGGCGGCCAGCCCCAATCCCATCTAGGGTGGCGGCCAAGTGGAGGGGAAGAGGGAGGTGCACCAGGCATGGGCCCTAAGGCCCATCTGCCCTTAGGGTTTGCCCCCTTCCTCCCATTAGGCGCCTTGGGCCCTTGTGAGGGGGCGCACCAACCCACCTGGGGCTGGTCCCCTCCCACACTTGGCCCATGCAGCCCTCCGGGGCTTGTGGCCCCACTTGGTGGACCCCCGGGACCCTCCCGGTGGTCCCGGTACGTTACCGATAAAACCCGAAACTTTTTCGATGACGAAAACAGGACTTCCCATATATAAATCTTTACCTCTGGACCATTCCGGAACTCCTCGTGACGTCCGGGATCTCATCCGGGACTCCGAACAACATTCGGTAACCGCGTACATACTTTCCCTATAACCCTAGCGTCATCGAACCTTAAGTGTGTAGACCCTAAAGCTCGGGAACCATGCAGACATGACCGAGACGTTCTCCGGTCAATAACCAACAGCGGGATCTGGATACCCATGTTGGCTCCCACATGCTCCACGATGATCTCATCGGATGAACCACGATGTCAAGGACTTAATCAATCCCGTATACAATTCCCTTCGTCTAGCGGTACAATACTTGCCCGAGATTCGATTTTCGGTATCCCGATACCTTGTTCAATCTCGTTGCCGGCAAGTCTCTTTACTCGTTTCGTAACACATCATCTCGTGATCAACTCCTTGATCACATTGTGCACATTATGACGATGTCCTACCGAGTGGGCCCAGAGATACCTCTTCGTTTGTACGGAGTGATAAATCCCAGTCTCGATTCGTGCCAACCCAATAGACACTTTCCGAGATACCTGTAGTGTACCTTTATAGCCACCCAGTTACGTTGTGACGTTTGGCACACCCAAAGCACTCCTACGGTATCCGGGAGTTGCACAATCTCATGGTCTAAGGAAATGATACTTGACATTAGAAAAGCTTTAGCATACGAACTACATGATCTTGTGCTAGGCTTAGGATTGGGTCTTGTCCATCACATCATTCTCCTAATGATGTGATCCCATTATCAACGACATCCAATGTCCATGGTCAGGAAACCGTAACCATCCATTGATCAACGAGCTAGTCAACTAGAGGCTTACTAGGGACATGGTGTTGTCTATGTATCCACACATGTACCTGAGTTTCCTATCAGTACAATTCTAGCATGGATAATAAACGATTATCATGAACAAGGAAATATAATAATAACCATTTTATTATTGCCTCTAGGGCATATTTCCAACAGTCTCCCACTTGCACTAGAGTCAATAATCCAGTTCACATCGATATGTGATTAACACTCAAGGTCACATCCCCATGTGACTAACACCCAAAGAGTTCTGGGTTTGATCATGTTATGCTTGTGAGAGAGGTCTCAGTCAATGGGTCAGCAATATTCAGATCTGTATGTACTTCGCAAATTTCTATGCCATCTTGTAGATGCAACTACTATGCTACATTTGGAGCCATTTCAAATAACTTTTCTACTTGGAGCTATTCTAAATTGTTGCTCCATTATACGTATCCGGTATCTCTACTCAGTGCTATCCGGATATGTGTTAAGCTTGCATCGACGTAACTCTTTACGTCGAACTCTTTATCACCTCCATAACCGAGAAACATATCCGTATTCCTCTAAGGATAATTTAGACCGCTATCTGATGATCTACTCCTAGATTACCTTTGTACCCTCTTGCCAGATATGTGGCAAGGCACACATCAGGTGCGGTACTCAGCATGGTATACCGTATAGAGCCAATGACAAAAACATAGGGGACGACCTTCGTCCTTCCTCTTTCTTCTGCCGTGGTCGAGCTTTAAGTCTTAACTTCATACCTTACAACTCAGGCAAGAACTCCTTCTTTGACTGATCCATCTTGAACACCTTCAAGATCATGTCAAGGTATGTGCTCATTTGAAAGTAACATTAAGCATTTTGATCTATCCTTATAGATCTTGATGCTCAATGTTCAAGTAGCTTAATCCAGGCTTTCCATTGAAAAACACTTTCCAAATAACCCTATATGCTTTCCAGAAATTCTACATCATTTCTGATCAACAATATGTCAACAACATATACTCATCAGAAATTCTATAGTGCTCCCACTCACTTCTTTGGAAATACAAGTTTCTCATAAACTTTGTATAAACCCAAAATCTTTGATCATCTCATCAAAGCATACATTCCAACTCCAAGATGCTTACTCCAATCCTTAGAAGGATTGCTGGAGCTTTGCATACTTGTTAGCTTCTTTCAGGATTGACAAAACCTTCCAGTTGTATCACGTACAACCTTTCCTCAATAAAATCATCGAGGAAACAATGTTTTGACATCCTATCTGCAAGATTTCATAAATAATGTAGTAATCGCTAATATAATTCCAACAGACTCTTAGCATCATTACGAGTGAGAAAGTCTCATCGTAGTCAACTCCTTGAACTTGTCGGAAAACATCTTAACGACAAGTCGAGCTTTCTTAATGGTGATACTTACCATCATTGTCCGTCTTCCTTTTAAAATCCATATGTACCTAACAGCCTTACGACCATCAAGTAATTCTTCCAAAGTCTACACTTTGTTTTCATATATGGATCCTCTCTCGGATTATATGGCCTCGAGCTATTTTGGAATCCAGGCCCACCATCGTTTCTCCATAGCTCGTAGGTTCATTGTTGTCTAGCAACATGACTTCCAAGACAGGATTACGTACCACTCTGAAGTAGTACGCATCCTTGTCATCCCACGAGGTTTGGTAGTGACTTGATCTGAAGTTTCATGATCACTATCATAAGCTTTCACTTCAATTGGTGTAGGTGCCACAGGAACAACTCCCTGTGCCCTGCCACACACTAGTTGAAGAGACGGTTCGATAACCTCATCAAGTCTCCACCATCCTCCCACTCAATTCTTTTGAGAGAAACTTTTCCTCGAGAAAGGACCCGATTCTAGAAATAATTGCTTTCGGATCTGAGACAGGAGGTATACCCAACTGTTTTGGGTGTCCTATGAATATGCATTTATCCGCTTTGGGTTCGAGCTTATCAGCCTGAAACTTTTTCACATAAGCGTCGTAGCCCCAAACTTTTAAGAAATGATAGCTTAGGTTTCTTTAAACCATAGTTCATACGGTGTCATCTCATCGGAATTACGTGGTGCCCTATTTAAAGTGAATGTGGTTGTCTCTAATGCCTAACCCATAAACTATCGTGGTAATTTGATAAGAGACATCATCATATGCATCATATCCAATAGGGTGCAGTTATGATGTTCGAACACACCATCACACTATGGTGTTCCAGGTTGTATTAGTTGTGAAACAATTTCCACAATGTCTTAATTCTGTGCCAAACTCGTAATTCAGATATTCATCTCTATGATCATATCATAGATATTTTATCCTCTTGTCACGACGATCTTTCAACTTCACCCTGAAATTACTTGAACCTTTCAATAATTCAGACTCGTGATTCATCAAGTAAATATACTCAACATCTACTCAAATCATCTGTGAAGTAAGAACATAACAATATCCACTACACGCCTCAGCACTCATTGGACTGCACACATCTAAATGTATTACTTCCAACAAGTTGCTTTCTAGTTCCATTTTACTGAAAACGAGGATTTCAGTCATCTTGCCCATGTGGTATGATTTGCATGTCTCAAGTGATTCAGAATTAAGTGAGTTCAAACGGTCCATTTGCATGGAGTTTCTTCATGCATATACACCAATAGACATGGTTCGCATGTCTAAAACTTTTCAAAAACGAGTGAGCCCAAAGATCCATCAACATGGAGCTTCTTCATGTGTTTTATACCGATATGACTTACGTGGCAGTGCCACAAGTAGGTGGTACTATCATTACTATCTTATATCTTTTGGCATGAATATGTGTATCACTACGATCGAGATTCAATAAACCATTCATTTATGTGCAAGACCAATGAAGGTATTATTCAAATAAACAGAGTAACCATTATTCTCCTTAAATGAATAACTGTATTGCGATAGACATAATCCAATCATGTCTATGCTCAACGCAAACACCAATTTCGATGGTAGAGGGAGCGTGCGATGCTTGATCACATCAAGCTTGGGAAAAACTTCCAACACATATCGCCAGCTCACCTTTAGGTAGTCTCCGTTTACTCCGTAGCCTTTTATTTCGAGTTTACTAACACTTAGCAACCGAACCGGTATCTAATACCATGGTGCTACTAGGACTACTAGTAAAGTACACATTAACACAATGTATATCCAATATACTTCTATCGACCTTGCCAGCCTTCTCATCTACCAAGTATCTAGGGTAATTCTGCTCCAGTGGCTGTTCCCCTTATTACAGAAGCACTTAGTCTCGGGTTTGGGTTCAACCTTGGGTTTCTTCACTAGAGCAGCAGCTGATTTTCCGTTTCATGAAGTATCCCTTCTTGAAACTAGTGGTTTCACCAACCATCAACAATTGATGCTCCTTCTTGATTTCTACTTTTGTGGTGTCAAACATCGCGAATATCTCAAGGATCATCATATATGTCCCTGATATATTATAGTTCATCATGAAGCTCTAGTAGCTTGGTGGTAATGAGTTCGGAGAAACATCACTATCTCATCTGGAAGATCAACTCCCACTCGATTCAAATGATTGTTGTACTCAGACAATCTGAGCACAAGCTCAACAATTGAGCTTTTCTCCCTTAGTTTGCAGGCTAAGAAAATCGTCGGAGGTCTTATACCTCTTGACGTGGGCATGAGCCTGAAATCCCAATTTCAGCCCTCGAAACATCTCATATGTTTCGCGACGTTTCAAAACGTCTTCGGTGCCTCAAATCTAAACGTTTAACTGAACTATCACGTAGTTATCAAAATGTGTATGTCAGATGTTCGCAACATCCACAGACGACGTTCGAGGTTCAGCACACTGAGCGGTGCATTAAGGACACAAGCCTTCTATGAAGCAATGAGGACAATCCCCAGTTTACGGACCTAGTCCGCATAATTGCTACTATCAACTTTCAACTAAATTTTCTCTAGGAACATATCTAAACAGTAGAACTGAAGCGCGAGCTACGACATAATTTGCGAAGACCTTTTGACTATGTTCAGGATAATTAAGTTCATCTTATGAACTCCCACTCAGATAGACATCCCTCTAGTCATCTAAGTGATTACATGATCCAAGTCAACTAGGCCGTGTCCGATCATCACGTGAGACGGACTAGTCATCATCGATGAACATCTTCATGTTGATCGTATCTTCTATACGACTCATGTTCGACCTTTCGGTCTTCCGTGTTCCGAGGCCACGTCTGTACATGCTAGGCTCGTCAAGTCAACCTAAGTGTTTCGCATGTGTCCCGAGGCCATGTCTGTACATGCTAGGCTCGTCAACACCCGTTGTATTCGAATGTTAGAATCTATCACACCCGATCATCACGTGGTGCTTCGAAACAAGGAACCTTCGCAACGGTGCACAGTTAGGGGGAACACCTTTCTTGAAATTTTAGTGAGGGATCATCTTATTTAAGCTACCGTCGTTCTAAGCAAATAAGATGTAAAACATGATAAACATCACATGCAATCAAATAGTGACATGATATGGCCAATATCATTTTGCTCCTCTTGATCTCCATCTTCGGGGCTCCATGATCATCGTTGTCACCGGCATGACACCATGATCTCCATCATCGTGTCTTCTTGAAGTTGTCTCGTCATCTATTACTTCTACTACTGTGGCTAACGCTTTAGCAATAAAGTAAAGTAATTACATGATGTTTATGTTGACACGCAGGTCATAAATAAATTAAGACAACTCCTAGGGCTCCTGCCTGTTGTCATACTCATCGACATGCAAGTCGCTATTCCTATTACAAGAACATGATCAATCTCATACATCACATATATCATTCATCACATCCTTTTGGCTATATCACATCACAAGGCATATGCTGCAAAAACAAGTTAGACGTCCTCTAATTGTTGTTGCAAGTTTTTACGTGGCTGGTATAGGTTGCTAGCAAGAACGTTTCTTACCTACGCCAAAACCACAACGTGAATTGCCAATTTCTATTTACCCTTCATAAGGACCCTGTTCATCGAATCCGATCCGACTAAAGTGGGAGAGACAGACACCCGCCAGCCACCGTATGCAACTAGTGCATGTCAGTCGGTGGAACCGGTCTCATGTAAGCGTACGTGTAAGGTTGGTCCAGGCCACTTCATCCCATGATGCCGCCGAATCAAGATAAGACTAGTAACGGCAAGTAAATTGACAAAATCGACGCCCACAACTATTTTGTGTTCTACTCGTGCATAGAAACTACGCATAGACCTAACTCATGATGCCACTGTTGGGGAACGTAGCAGAAATTCAAAATTTTCTACGCATCAACAAGATCAATCTATGGAGTAATCTAGCAACAAGGGGAAGGAGAGTGCATCTACATACCCTTGTAGATCGCTAAGCGGAAGCGTTCAAGTGAACGGGGTTGATGGAGTCGTACTCGTCGTGATCCAAATCACCGATGATCCTAGTGTCGAACGGACGGCACCTCCGTGTTCAACACACGTACAGCCCGGTGACGTATCCTACGCCTTGATCCAGCAAGGGGAGAAGGAGAGGTTGGGGAAGACTCCATCCAGCAGCAACACGATGACGTGGTGGTGGTGGAGGAGCGCGGGACTCCAACAGGGCTTCGCCAAGCACTACGAGATATGAGGAGAAAGAGAGGTAGGGTTGCGCCAGGGACAGGTTGAATAACTCATCTGTTGGCAGCCCCAAGTCCTCAAGTATATATAGGGGAGAGGGAGGGGTGCGCCCCACCTAGGGTTCCACCCTAGAGGCAGCGGCCAGCCCCAATCCCATCTAGGGTGGCGGCCAAGTGGAGGGGAAGAGGGAGTCGCACCAGGCATGGGCCCTAAGGCCCATCTGCCCTTAGGGTTTGCCCCCTTCCTCCCCTTAGGCGCCTTGGGCCCTAGTGAGGGGGCGCACCAGCCCACCTAGGGCTGGTCCCCTCCCGCACTTGGCCCATGCAGCCCTCCGGGGCTTGTGGCCCCACTTGGTGGACCCCCGGGACCCTCCCGGTGGTCACGGTACGTTACCGATAAAACCCAAAACTTTTCCGGTGACCAAAACAGGACTTCCCATATATAAATCTTTACCTCCGGACCATTCCGGAACTCCTCGTGACGTCCGGGATCTCATCCGGGACTTCAAACAACATTCAGTAACCGCTTACATACTTTCCCTATAACCCTAGCGTCATCGAACCTTAAGTGTGTAGACCCTACGGGCTCGGGAACCATGCAGACATGACTGAGACATTCTCCGGTCAATAACCAACAGCGGGATCTGGATACCCATGTTGGCTCCCACATGCTCCACAATGATCTCATTGGATGAACCACGATGTCAAGGACTTAATCAATCCCGTATACAATTCCCTTCGTCTAGCGGTACGATACTTGCCCGAGATTCGATCGTCAGTATCCCGATACCTTGTTCAATCTCGTTACCAGCAAGTCTCTTTACTCATTTCGTAACACATCGTCCCGTGATCAACTCCTTGATCACATTGTGCACATTATGATGATGTCCTACCGAGTGGGCCCAGAGATACCTCTCCGTTTGTACGAAGTGATAAATCCCAGTCTCGATTCGTGCCAACCCAACAGACACTTTCGGAGATACCTGTAGTGTACCTTTATAGCCACCCAGTTACGTTGTGACGTTTGGCACACCCAAAGCAATCCTACGGTATCCGGGAGTTGCACAATCTCATGGTCTATGGAAACGATACTTGACATTAGAAAAGCTTTAGCATACGAACTACATGATCTTGTGCTAGGCTTAGGATTGGGTCTTGTCCATCACATCATTCTCCTAATGATGTGATCCCGTTATCAACGACATCCAATGTCCATGGTCAGGAAACTGTAACCATCCATTGATCAACGAGCTAGTCAACTAGAGGCTTACTAGGGACATGGTGTTGTCTATGTATCCACACATGTACCTGAGTTTCCTATCAATACAATTCTAGCATGGATAATAAACGATTATCATGAACAAGGAAATATAATAATAACCAATTTATTATTGCCTCTAGGGCATATTTCCAACAATTATAACAGCATGAAACAATCAAAAAATAAAGATACATTAGAGACGTATCAGTAGAGATACGTTGGAGACGTATCAGCATCCCCAAGCTTAATTCCTGCTCTTCCTTGAGCAGGTAAATGATAAAAATAGAATTTTTGATATGGAATGCTGCCTAACATGTCATCTCATATTCATTTCTTTATACCATGGACATTTGGACTTTTATATTGTTCAAAGCAATAATCTAGTTTTGACATGGTAATTTAAATACTTAAGCGTGCCAACAAGCTACCATATCTTTCAAAATATCAACGCTAAAATAAGTCATCCCTAGCCCATTATGCTCAATCATTGATCCATTCATGAAACACACTCACATATTAACTACACTCAATACTCAAGTATGATCATAGTGCCTCCTAGTTGGTGCTTTTACAAGAGAACATGGAGACTCAAATTTAAAAATAAAAATTGCATAAAGTAAAAGAAAGGCCCTTCGCGGGGAAGTAGAGATTTGTAGAGGTGCCAGAGGTCAAAGCGAAAATTGAGAGAGAAAAACATTTTGAGAGGCATACTTTTCCCACCAACGAAAACGACTTAGAGTTCCGAACACTTTCCATGCTAGATATATCATAGGTGGTTCCCAAACAGAAATTAAAGTTTATTCCTTTTTCCACCATACTTTCACTTTCCATGGCTAACCGTATCCATGGGTGCCTTCCATACCAACACTTTCCAAGGAATTTATTATTTGACAACATAAAGTAAATTCATTTTTCATTTCAGGACTGGTCATCCCTAATACTTTTGCCTTAGTCTCGTGCAATGACAAGTGAATAAACACTCATCATGAGAATAACACATCTAGCATGGAAAATATTAGCCACCCCTCACTGCCTTGTTAGCGGTACAAGCACACACAAAATAAATTTATTTTGAATATTACAGATGGCACATACAAATTTTCTTAGAACGGCAAAAGAATACCGCATATAGGTAGGTATAGTGGACTCATGTGGAAAAACTGGTTTAAAGGATTTTGGATGCACAAGTAGTGATCATACTTAGTGCAAAATGAAGGCTAGCAAAATAGTGAGAAGCGACAAACGAATAATCTCATAAGCGAGAATTAAGCATAATTAACACCGAATAATGCACCACAAGTAGGATATAATTTCATTGCATAATTATTGACTTTCATGCTTGCATAGGGAATCACAAACCTTAACACCAATATTCTTACTAAAGCATAATTACTCATCAAGATGACTCACATATCACATCATCATATATCTCAAAACTATTACTAAGAATCAAGTTTATTTTTTCCAATGATCTTCATGAAAGTTTTTATTATATCCATCTTGGATATCTATCACTTTGGAACTAATTTTCATATGTTGCTTTTGATAAGCTCAAATAAATATAAGTGAACCACTAGAGCAAATCCATAGCTCATAAAAATTTAAGTGAAGCATAGAGAGTAATTCTAACAAGTCATGGCATAATTTTGGCTCAATCAAATAGGTGTGTCCAGCAAGGGATCAAGACTTAAAACACAAAATAAAACAAGAAAAGACTCAAATCATACAAGACGCTCCAAGCAAAACACATAGTATGTGACGAATAAAAATATAGCTTCGAGTAAAATACCGATGGTCGTTAGAAGAAAGAGGGGATGCCACTCGGGGCATCCCCAAGCTTAGTTGCTTTCTCTCTTTTGGATAATAGCTTGGGATGCCAAGGAATCCCCAGGCTTGGGCTCTTCTTACTCCTTATTCCTTCATCCATCGTAAGATAACCCAAAACTTGAAAACTTCAATCACACAAAACTTCAACAAAACGTTCGTGAGATCCTTTAGTACAAGAAAGCAAATCACTACTATAAGTACTGTAGCAAACCAATTCATATTTTGTTCTTGAATTATATCTACTATATTCCAAGTTTTATATGGCAAAAACTCATCAAATAAAACCATAGAGCCATCAAAACAAGCACACAACATAAAGAAAACAGAATCTGTCAAAAACAGAACAGTTTGTAGAATCTGAAAATTTCGAATACTTATGGAACTCCAAAAGTCCTTAGAAATTAGGACGACCTGAAAATTTTGTATATTAATATTCTGCAAAAAGAATTGGTATTTTATCGCGCTCTGGTTAAAAATTAGAATTATTTTTGTGAGTGCAAAAGTTTCTTTTTTTCAGCAAGATCAAACAACTATCACCCAAGAAGATCCTAAAGGCTTTACTTGGCACAAACACTAATTGAAACACAAAAAACACAATCATAAAAGTAGCATGATTGTGCTAACACTCAAGAACAGAAAGCAAAAAGCAAAAATAAATTTTATTCATTGGGTTGCCTCCCAACAAGCGTTATAGTTTTTACGCACTTAGCTAGGCATAAAGCAAGGATCTAAGTTTTGTCATCTTTGTTTCGATTCATAAGATGCCCTCATGATTGATTCATATGGTGGCCTAATTCTTGTTCTAGGGAAGTGTTCCATACCCTTCCTCAAAGGAAATTGGAACTTAATATTGCCTTCATTCATATTAATCACGACACCAATAGTGCGTAAAAATGATCTACCAAGAATAATTGGACAAGACGGATTGCAATCAATATCAAGAACAATAAAATCTATGGGAACATAATACCTATTTTCAAGAATAAGAACATCATTAATTCTTCCCATATGTGTTTTAATAGTAGAATCCGCCCAATGCAAATTCACAGAACATGATTCAATATCGGTAAGACCAAGCACATCACATAAAGATTTCGGAATTGTAGAAACACTAGCACCCAAGTCACACAAAACAAAGCACTCATAATTTTTAATCTTGAATTTGATAGTAGGTTCCCATTCATCATGCAATATTCTAGGAATTGAAACTTTGAATTCCAACTTTTCTTCTAAAGCTTTACTCATAGCATCAACAATATGTTTAGTAAAAGCTTTATTTTGTTTGTAAGCATGGGGTGAATTTATCATGGATTGCAACAAAGAAATACAATCAATCAAAGAGCAACTATCATAATTGAAGTTTTGTAATCCAAAAGATTGGGCACATCACTAGTTAAAGTTTTGACCTCTTCAAACCCACTTTTATCAATTTTCTCAACAAGATTTTCACCCTCCAAATTATCCGAACGCCTTCTAACTAAAGTTGACTCTTCTCCAGTGCCTTTTTCATCAATCTTAATTTTACTAAACAAGGAATCAACAGAAGA
Source organism: Triticum monococcum (assembly GCA_034509565.1). Taxonomy (NCBI): domain Eukaryota; kingdom Viridiplantae; phylum Streptophyta; class Magnoliopsida; order Poales; family Poaceae; genus Triticum; species Triticum monococcum. The sequence continues at coordinate 352,471,462 of CM067845.1, read as the reverse complement.
AACGACAATCATTTTCATATCATCATTTATATCCTTTAGTGAGATTAATTGGTTTAGCAACCATTCGATTTACTAGAGTAGCTTGTGTATCAGATATTTTTCCTAGCAAACTTTCAGCAAAAGCATACTTAGATTGGAGATAGCAAACTTCTCTACTAATATCATCAAGTTGTTTTGTTATAGCATCAAGCACAACAGAGTGCTCCTTATGTTCTTCGGTAAAATACTTATTATGCTCAAATTGTGTAGTCATATATTCCTTAGTACTTTTCACAATTTCAAGCAAAATATTGGGGTAAGGAACATCATAATAATTTTTTGAGGCGTCATGACTACACAAATAAGAACGCACTCAAAAACAGATCCGGCAAGAAAACGGTGAACAAAAAAGAGGGGCGAATAAAACGGCAATTTTTTGTGAAGTGGGGGAGAGGGAAATGAGAGGCAAATGGCAAATAATGTAAATTGCGAGGAGATGAGATTTGTGATTAGGAACCTGGTATATGTTGAAGATCCTCCCTGGCAATGGCGCCAAAAATTCCTTTTGATGCGGCTTGAAGCTACGTCGGTATTTCCCATAGAGGAAGGGATGATGCAGCACAGCGACGGTAGGTATTTCCCTCAGTGATGAGACCAAGCTTATCGAACCAGTAGGAGAACCAAGCAACAACATGTAAGCGGCGCCTGCACACAACTAACAGCTACTCGCAACCCGTCATATTAAATGGGTTGTCAATCCCTTTCGGGTAACGGTGCCAGAAATTGGCAAAACGGACGTGAATAAATTGTAGTAGATTGATAGATCGAACGCCAAATAAAATAAATAAGAATAAATTGCAGCAAGGTATTTTTGGTTTTTTGGTTTAATATATATGAAAATAAAAGGCAAAGGAAAATAGATTGCAAAGGCAAGTATATTAAAGAAGAGACCCGGGGACCATAGGTTTCACTAGTGGCTTCTATCAAGAAAAATAGCAAATGATGAGTAAACAAATTACTGTTGGGAAATTGATAGAACTTCAAATAATCATGACGATATCTTGGCAATGATCATTATATAGGCATCACATCCAAGATTAGTAGGCCGACTCCTGCATGCATCTACTACTATTACTCCACACATCGACCGCTATCTAGCATGCATCTAGTGTATTAAGTTCATGGGGAAACGGAGTAATGCAATAAGAACGATGACATGATGTAGACAAGATCTATCTATGTAGAGATAGACCCCATAGTTTTATCCTTAGTAGCAACGATATATACATGTCGGTTCCTCTTTTGGCACTGGGATCAAGCACCATAAGATCGAACCCACTACAAAACACCTCTTCCCATTGCAATATAAATAGATCAAGTTGGCCAAACAAAACCAAAATATCGGAGCAGAAATACGTGGCTATAAGCAATCATGCATATAAGATATCAAAGAAGATTCAAATAAATTTCATGGATAAAAAGATAGATCTGATAATAAACTCAAAGTTCATCCAATCCCAACAAACACACCGCAAAAAGAGTTACATCATATGGATCTCCAAGAGATTATTGTACTGAGAATCAAACGAGAGAGAGGAAGCCATCTAGCTACTAACTACGGACCCGAAGGTCTACAAAGAACTACTCACGCGTCATCTGAGAGGCACCAATGGAAGTGGTGAACCCCTCCGTGATGGTGTCTAGATTGGATCTGGTGGTTCTAGACTCCGCGACGGCTGGAATTGATTTTCGTCGACTCCCCTAGGGTGTAACATCCCAAATTTTCAATTTGGAATGTTATACATTACGTCATCATGCATATCATATTTTATTTTGCTTTTGGTTTTGATCCTAGAAAATCCTAAGCAACTCAAGGACCCACGGAGAGAGTTGGGGATTTCGTTATTTACATATTTGAGTTTTCTCAAATTGTGTAAACAGGATCATTTGATTTTATTTATTTTATCATCAATTATTTCTATTACAAAAATATGAGAGAGGGAATAAAATGACTTTCCCAAAATATAGAAATATTGAGGATTTAATAAAGAAATCAAATAAGTTTTATTTCAGAGTTTTTCGGTATTTTATTTGAATTTAGGAAAAATGCGCATTTTTCAAAGTTGTACTTTGGGCCCAAATAAATGTTCACTTTATCAGGCTTGATTTTAGGAACCCGGCAAAAATTTATTTCGTGATTTTTGGAGTCTGTTTAGTATTTCTTCTTATTTTTCTTCCGAGCGGAATTATTTAAAAAAAACGGAACCGACTTTGGGCCGTACCCGAGCGGGACTCCGCCCGGGGGCGCCTTTATAAGCCGCCGCCCCGGGGCCCGAGAAGCCCAGCCACCGAAACCCTAACCCTAGCCGCCCCAGCCCCCCCCCCCCCCGCCGCCGTCGTCGCCGGAGCGCGCGCCGCCCGAGGTTCGCCGCCGCCTTGATTTCCGTGCAGTTTTTTTTGGAAAAAAAGGAAAAAGCGGCGGCGGCGAACCTCGGGCGGCGCGTGCTCCGGCGACGGCGGCGGGGGGGGGGGGGGGGCTGGGGCGGCTAGGGTTAGGGTTTTGGTGGCTGGGCTTCTCGGGCCCTGGGGCGGCGGCTTATAAAGGCGCCCCCGGGCGGAGTCCCGCTTAGGTACGGCCCAAAGTCGGTTCCGTTTTTTTAAAATAATTCCGCTCGGAAGAAAAATAAAAAGAAATACTAAACGGACTCCAAAAATCATGAAATAAATTGTTGCCGGGTTCCTAAAATCAAGCCCGATAAAGTGAACATTTATTTGGGCCCAAACTACAACTTTGAAAAACGCACATTTTTCCTAAATTCAAATAAAATACCGAAAAACTACGAAATAAAACTTATTTGATTTTTTATTAAATCCTCAATATTTCTATATTTTGGGAAAGTCATTTTATTCCCTCTCTCATATTTTTGTAATAGAAATAATTGATGATAAAATAAATAAAATCAAATGATCCTGTTTACACAATTTGAGAAAACTCAAATATGTAAATAACGAAATCCCCAACTCTCTCCGTGGGTCCTTGAGTTGCTTAGGATTTTCTAGGATCAAAACCAAAAGCAAAATAAAATATGATATGCATGATGACCTAATGTATAACATTCGAAATTGAAAATTTGGGATGTTACATAGGGTATCTGGAATATTGGGGTATTTATAGAGCAAAGAGGAGGTTCAGGGGGCACGGGAGGTGGGCACGACTCACCAGGGCGCGCCCTGGTGGGTTGTGCTCCCCTCGGAGCACCCACTAGGTGCTTCTTCGGCCCATTGGTTGTTTTCTGGTCCAAAAAAATCTCCAATTTTTTTGCTGCGTTTGGACTCCATTTGGTATTGATTTCCTGCAATGTAAAAAACATGTGGAAAACAGCAACTGGCACTTGGCACTATGTCAATAGGTTAGTACCTGATACTTTGAAATATGCATACCTCAATGAAAAGAAGATATATCTTGTTATTATTAGTGCTAACCTTTCCGAGCATGAAGAAAAAGAAATTATTGAAAACTCTGAAGAAGCACCATGCTACTATTGGATATACTCTTAATGATCTTAAGGGCATTAGTCTCACTCTATGATAGCACAAAATTAATTTGGAGCATGATGCTAAACCAGTTGTTGATCACCAACGACGGTTAAATCCTAAGATGAAGGAAGTGGTAAGAAATGAAATACTAAAGCTTTTGGAGGCAGGTATAATTTATCCTATTGCTGATAGTAGATGGATAAGTCCCGTTCATTGTGTCCCTAAGAAGGGAGGTATTACTGTCGTCCCTAATGATAAGAATGAGTTGATTCTACAAAGAATTGTTACAGGTTATAGAATGGTAATTGATTTTCGCAAATTGAATAAAGCTACTAGAAAAGATCATTACCCTGTACCTTTTATTGATCAAATGCTAGAAATACTATCCAAACATACACATTTTTGTTTTGTAGATGGTTATTCTGGTTTCTCTCAAATGCCTGTGTCAAAAGATGACCAGGAAAGACCGCTTTTACTTGCCCTTTCGGTACCTTTGCTTATAGATGTATGCCTTTTGGTTTATGCAATGCACCTGCTACCTTTCAAAGATGTATGACTACTATATTCTATGATTTTTATGAAAAGATTGTTGAGGTTTTCATGGATGATTTCTATGTTTACGAAAATTCTTTTTATGATTGCTTAAGCAACCTTGATCGAGTTTTGCACAGATGTGAAGAAACTAATGTTGTTTTGAATTGGGAGAAGTGCCACTTATGGTTAATGAAGGTATTGTCTTGGGGCATAAAATTTCTGAAAGAGGTATTGAAGTTTATAAAGCTAAAGTAGATGCTATTGAAAAGATGTCGTGCCCTAAAGATATCAAAGGTATAAGAAGTTTCCTTGGTCATGTTGGTTTCTATAGGAGGTTTATTAAAGGCTTCTCTAAAATTTCTAGGTTTCCCACTAATCTCTTGCAAAAAGATGTTCCTTTTGTTTTTTATGATGATTGTGTAGAAGCATTTGAAATACTTAAGAAAGCCTTGATTTCTGCACCTATTGTTTAGCCACCTGATTGGAATTTACCCTTTTAAATTATGTACGATGCTAGTGATTATGCTGTTGGTGCTGTTCTAGGGCAAAGAGTTGATAAGAAATTAAATGTTATTCATTATGCTAGTAAAACTCTAGACAGTGCCCAGAGAAATTATGCTACTACTGGAAAAGAATTTTTAGCAGTTGTATTTGCTTGTGATAAGTTCAGATCTTATATTGTTTATTCCAAAGTAACTATTCACACTGATCATGCTGCTATAAAATATCTTATGGAAAATAAAGATGCTAAACCTAGACTTATTAGATGGGTTCTCTTGCTACAAGAATTTCATTTGCATATTATTGATAGAAAGGGAGCTGAGAACCCCGTTGCTGACAACTTGTCTAGGTTAGAAAATGTTCTTGATGACCCACTGCCTATTAATGATAGCTTTCCTGATGAACAATTAGCTATCATAAATGTTTCTCATAATACCCCATGGTATGCTGATTATGCTAATTACATTGTTGCTAAATTTATACCACCTGGTTTCACCTACCAACAAAAAAAAGTTTTTCTATGATTTAAGACATTACTTTTGGGATGATCCACACCTTTATAAAGGAGTAGATGGTGTTATTAGATGTTGTGTACCTGAGCATGAACATGGACAGATCCTACACAAGTGCCACTTTGAGTCTTACGGAGGACACCACGCTAGAGATAGAACTAGACACAAGGTATTGCAATCCGGTTTTTATTGGCCTACTCTCTTCAAGGATGCTCGTAAGTTTGTCTTGTCTTGTGATGAATGCCAAAGAATTGGCAATATTAGTAGACTCAGGAAATGCCTATGAATTGTTCACTTTTTATTGAACCATTTGATGTTTGGGGCTTTGATTATATAGGACCTTTTCCTTCCTCTAATGGGAATACACATATTTTAGTTGTTGTTGATTATGTTACTAAGTGGGTAGAAGCAATTCCAACTAGTAGTGCTGATCATAACACTTCTATTAAGATGCTTAAAGAAGTTATTTTTTTGATGTTTGGAGTCCCTAGATATTTAATGATTGATGGTGGTTCACATTTTATTCATGGTGCTTTCCGTAAAATGCTTGCTAAATATGATGTTAACCATAGAATTGCATCTCCATATCATCCTCAGTCTAGTGGTCAAGTAGAATTGAGAAATAGAGATATTAAATTGATTTTGCAAAATACTGTTAATAAATCTAGAAAAAATTGGTCTATGAAACTTGACGATGCATGATGGGCTTATAGAACTACTTATATGAACCCTATGGGTATGTCTCCGTATAAAATGGTTTATGGAAAGGCTTGTCAGTTACCTCTTGAACTAGAACATAAGGCATATTGGGCTATTAAAGAGATCAATTATGATTTCAAAATTGCTGGTGAGAAGAGGTTGTTTGAAATTAGCTCACTTGATGAATGGAGGACCCAAGCCTATGAGAATGCCAAGTTGTTTAAAGAAAAGGTTGAAAGATGGCATGACAGGAGGATACAAAAGCGTGAGTTTAACATAGGTGATCATGTTTTGCTATAAACTCCCGTTTAAGATTTTTTGGAGGAAAACTTCTCTCTAAATGGGAATACATTATCGAGGAGGTCTATCATTCCGAAGCCATCAAAGTCAACAACATCGAAGGCACAAATCTGAAGGTGGTAAACAGTCAAACAATCAAACATTATATCTCAGGTACTCCCATAAATGTTGGGACCAATATAATTGACACCGGAACACCGGAAGAGTACATAAGGGATACTTTCCAGAACGTTTCAGACTCTGAAAAGGAGTAGGTATGTGGTACGGTAAGTAAACCGACTCCAAAACAGTTCTAATGGCATTTTTTCTCCATTTTGGAATATTTTAAAAATTAAGAAATTAAAAGTAGTCGAAAGAGACAAGAGGCATCCACAAGGGTGGAGGGTGCGCCCCCTGCCTTGTGGCCACCTCATGTGCCCTGCAGACTCCGTTTTCTTGCATAATACTTCTTTTGTTCGGTAAAAAATCATTATATAATCTCCCGAAGGTTTTGACCACCATACCACGGCTATACATCCTGTTTTTGTTTTGAGTTGTTTCTGCAACAGATTTAGAGCAAGATGTCGTCCCAAGATTAGGAGGGAGAGAGCTTTGTAGCTGATTACATTGCAGACACCAAGGTCTACGGGGATTTGGAGCATTATGGGTGGACCACGGAGGAAGAAGAAGACTATGATCCAAAGGGAAAGGAGGGGACAAGGTCAGTTAAAGATGAAGTCCCACTACCTCAACCTGGGGACATGCACGTGGAGTTCAAAAATTCAAGTCTCCCAAATAAAGCAAAGAAACCTAAGGTCGAGTTTATCCCTTTTTTCTCTTGCAGGAAAACAAACAAGAATTATGTAAAAAGATATTAAGGCTTGAGCAGGAGATCGATGACTTAAGGGAGGAAAATTCTATCCTCAAGCACAAGCTGAGGAAGAAGGATACCACATCAACAACTCCATCATCACCACCCCCGAAGAAAGCGCCATAAATACATGGGTATGGGCACTCCCCTTGGCAACTGCCAAGCTTGGGGGAGGTGCCCCGGTATCGTATCACCATCACACTGTTACATTTACCATTTTTCTTAGTCGATCCTTTTGGTTATATCTTGATCTAGTAGAATAAAGTTTTGGTATGATCTAGCCTTGAGTTTTGTTTCGATCTCTATCTATGTAATCGAGTCCTTGAGTTATATAATAAAGAGTAGTTTTGAGTTGAAGGCTTTGCTTTTTTGCTATGATCTTGTGGGAATTAAATAAAAGAAAGGAATAAAAAGAAATAAAAAGATCATATGTTTATCTTATGGAGAGTAATGACTTCACATATAAAGAATATGATGAATAAAAGTTGTTGAGAGTTGACAAACATAGTTTTGGTCATTGTTGCAATCAATAGGAATTAATAAAGAAAGAGAGGCTTCACATATAAATATACTATCTTGGACATCTTTTGTAATTGTGATCACTCATTAAAATATGACATGCTAAAAAGTTGATGTTGGACAAGGAAGACAACGTAATGGGTTATGTTTTCTTATATCCGAATAGAAGTTATATTGCCATGGATCATCCAACATGTTGAGCTTGCCTTTCCCTCTAATGCTAGCCAAATTCTTTGCACCAAGTAGAGATACTACTTGTGCCTCCAAACATCCCTTAAACCAGTTTTGCCATGAGAGTCCACCATACCTACCTATGGATTGAGTAAGATCCTTCAAGTAAGTTGTCATCAGTGCAAGCAATAAAAATTGCTCTCTAAATATGTATGGTCTATTAGTGTGAAGAAAATAAGCTTTATCCGAACTTGTGATATGGAAGAAATAAAAGCGACGGACTACATAATAAAGTTCTTTATCACAAGCCGCAATATAAAGTGACGTTCTTTTGCATTAAGATTTTGTGCATCCAACCATAAAAGCGCATGACAACCTCTGCTTCCCTCTGAAGGGCCTATCTTTTATTTTTATCTTCTACCCTTATACAAGAGTCATGGTGATCTTCACCTTTCCTTTTTACACTTTTTCTTTTGGCAAGCACTATGTGTTGGAGAGATCCGGATATATATATCCACTCGGATGTAGGTTATCATAAAGTATTATTGTTGACATTACCCTTGAGGTAAAAGGTTGGGAGGCGAAACTATAAGCCCCTATCTTTCTCTCTGTCCGATTGAAACTTTGAACACAGAAGTATTGTGTGAGTGTTAGCAATTGTGAAGGACTAAATGATAGTTGTGTATGTGGACTTTCTGAAAAGCTCTTGAATTGACTATTTCCGATGTTATGATAAATTGTAATTTCCTCAATGACTGAGATCATAGTTTGTTAGTTTTCAATGAAGTTCCTGATTCATACTTTACCTTGTGAATGAATCATTACATTAACACAATAAATTATATGACAATATAAGTTGCTATTCTAAAGATGATCATGATGCCCTCATGTTCGTATTTTATTTTATCGACAACTCTATCTCTAAACATGTGGACATATTTTTTGATATCGGCTTTCGATTGAGGACAAGCAAGGTCTAAGCTTGGGGGAGTTGATACGCCCATTTTGCATCATGCTTTTATATTGATATTTATTGCATTATGAGCTGTTATTACACATTATATCACAATACTTATGCCTTTTCTCTCTCATTTTATAAGGTTTGCATGAAGAGGGAGAATGCCGGCACTTGGAATTCTGGACTGGAAAAGGAGCAAATACTAGAGGGAGACCTATTCTGCACAACTCCAAAAGTCTTGAAACTTCACAGAGAATATTTTTGTAATATATAAAAAAATATTGGGCAAACAAAGTACCAGAGGGGGGCCACCTGCCATCCACAAGGGTGGAGGGCGCGCCCCCGACGCCCGTCTTCGGCTATATATTGTGCTTTGACCTGGAAAAAAATCAGAAGGAAGCTTCCGAGACGCGAAGAGCCGCCATCTCAAGGCGGAACTTGGGCAGAACCAATCTAGGCCTCCGGCGGATCTGTTCTGTCGGGGAAACTTCCCTCTAGGAGGGGGAAATCGAAGCCATCGTTGATATGTCTCCAACGTATCTATAATTTTTTATTGTTCCATGCTATTATATTATCTGTTTTGGATGTTTAATGAGCTTTAATATGCTCTTTTATATTATTTTGGGACTAACCTATTAACCGGAGGCCTAGTGCTAGTTTTTTTGCCTATTTCAGTGTTTTGAAGAAAAGGAATATAAAACGGAAAACAAACGGAATGAAACCTTCGCGAGGATCTTTCTTGGAACAAACGTAAACCAGGAGACTTGGAGTGGAAGTCTAGAACTCCGTGAGGCTTCCACGAGGCAGGAGGGTGCACCCCCCACCCTCGTGGGCCCCACGGAGCTCCACTGACGTACTTATTTCACCTATATATACTCTTATACCCTAAAAACATCCATGAGAGCTATGAAACAACTTTTCCACTGCCGCAACCTTCTGTACCCGTGAGATCCCATCTGGGGCCTTCTCCGGCGATCTACCGGAGGGGGATTCGATCATGGAGGGATTCTACATCAACACCATAGCCTCTCCGATGATGTGTGAGTAGTTTACCACAGACCTTCGGGTCCATAGTTATTAGCTAGATGGCTTCTTCTCTCTCTTTGGTTCTCAATACAAAGTTCTGCTCAATGCTCTTGGAGATCTATTTGATTTAATTCTTTTTGCGGTGTGTTTGCCAAGATCCGATGAATTGTGGATTTATGATCAAGTTTATCTATGAATAATGGTTGGTTCTTCTCTGAATTATTATATGCATGATTTGGTATCTCTGCAAGTCTATTTGAATTATCGGTTTACTTTCCAATCTGTACAACAAAAATACCAAAAATATTTATCTTATTATCTTTATCAGATCTCACTTTCGCAAGTGACCATGAAGGGATTGACAACCCCTTTATCGCGTTGGTTGCGAGGTTCTTGATTGTTTATGCAGGTACTAGGTGATTTGCATGTCATCTCCTACTAGATTGATACCTTGGTTCTCAAAAACTGAGGGAAATACTTACGCTACTTTGCTGCATCACCCTTTCCTCTTCAAGGGAAAACCAACGCATGCTCAGGAGGTAGCAAGAAGGATTTCTGGCGCCGTTGTCGGGGAGATCTATGCTCAGGTCAAGACATACCAAGTACCCATCATAAACTCTTCTCCCTCGCATTACATTATTTGCCAATTTTCGTCTTGTTTTCCTCTCCCCCACTTCATCTTTGTCATTTTATTTGCCGTTTTATTTGCCCTTTTACATGTGCCTTCTATTAGGTTGCATCTTTGCTTGCTAAATATCTATTGTTATGGATCCTCATCCTCTTGCTAATCTTTTTAAGAGATCCAATTATGATGAACCAATTGCTAGTTAGTTGAGTGCACTAGATAATCTTTATGGAGTTTTGCTTGAAATCCGTGAATCTGAAAATTGTGATGAAGTGCTTTATAAAGTGATTCACAATAGATCTTTGAATAAAAAGCATGATTGCAATGATGTTATTATAAATTCTATGAATGTCAATTGTTCTAATAATATGCAAAACCCTAAGCTTGGGTATGCTAGTTTTGCTATGTCCACTACTTGTTGCAATGATCATGATTGGGGTGATTCTTCTTATGATCTTGAAATTTTATTTAAGCCCCATGATGAGTATAAGATTGATAATAATGTTTCCAATAAGGAAAGTGGGTTCGGAAGAGTGTCAACTTTAGATCCCACATGTAATTATGATGATAGAGGAAAATATGATTGTAGAAATTTTCATGTTACTAAATTACCTCTCGTTATGTTGAGATTGCTATTGTTTCTTTCCGCTTCCTTGCATATGCTAGTTTTTGCTTGCTATGATAATTTGTTTGCCTATAAGATGCCTATGCATAGGAAGTATGTTAGACTTAGATGTGATTTTCATATGCTTCATGAGTCTCCCTTCGTGTTTCAATTGCTATCTTTCATGTGAGCATCATTAAAATTATAGATGCCTAGCTAGGGGCGTTAAATGATAGCGCTTGTTGGGAGGCAACCCAATTTTATTTTTTCTTATTTTTTCCTGTTTAGTAATAAATAATTTATCTAGCCTCTGTTATGACTGTGTTTTTTATGTTTTAATTAGTGTTTGTGCCAAGTTAAGGCTTTAGGATCTTCTTGGGTGATTGTTGTTTGATCTTGCTGAAAAAACAGAAAGTATGCACTCACGAGAATAATTTTCATTTTTTACCAGAGAGTGATAAAATACCAATTCCAACTGCATTAGGTCAATATAGAAATTATTTAGGTATTCCTAATATTTTAGAATTTGTGGAGTTACAGAAGTACTCGAAACCTCCAGATTGCTACAGACTGTTCTGTTTTGACAGATTCTGTTTTTCGTGTGTTGTTTGCTTATTTTGATGAATCTATGGCTAGTATCGGGGGGTATGAACCATAGAGAAGTTGGAATACAGTAGGTTTAACACCAATATAAATAAAGAGTGAGTTAATTACAGTACATTAAAGTGGTGGTTTGCTTTCTTATACTAACGGAGCTCGTGAGATTTTCTGTTGAGTTTTGTGTTGTGAAGTATTCAAGTTTTTGGGTAAAGATTTGATGGACTTTGGAACAAGGAGTGGCAAGAGCCTAAGCTTGGGGATGCCCATGGCACCCCAGGGTAAAATTGAAGGACAACCAAAAGCCTAAGCTTGGGGATGCCCCAGAAAGCATCCCCTCTTTCGTCTTCGTCTATCGGTAACTTTACTTAAGGCTATATATTTATTCACCACATGATATGTGTTTTGCTTGGAGCGTCTTGTATGATTTGAGTCTTTGATTCTTAGTTAACCAAAATCATCCTTTCTGTACACACCTTTTGGGAGAGACACGCATGAATCGGAATTTATTAGAAAATACCCTATGTGCTTCACTTATATCTTTTGAGCTAGATAATTTTGCTCTAGTGCTTCACTTATATCTTTTTAGAGCACGGTGGTGGTTTTATTTTATAGAAAATATTGATCTCTCATGATTAACTTATATTATTTTAAGAGTCCTTTAGAATAGCATGGTAATTTTCTTTGGTCATAAAATTATTCCTAATACGATGGGTGTCGGTGTCAAAACTGGCGGATCTCGGGTAGGGGGTCCCGAACTGTGCGTCTAGGCCGGATGGTAACAGGAGGCAAGGGACACGAAGCTTTACCCAGGTTCGGGCCCTCTTGATGGAGGTAAAACCCTACGTCCTGCTTGATTAATATTGATGATATGGGTAGTAGAAGAGTAGATCTACCACGAGATCAGAGAGGCTAAACCCTAGAAGCTAGCCTATGGTATGATTGTTGTGTATGAATGTGTTGTCCTACGGACTAAAACCCTCCAGTTTATATAGACATCGGATAGGGTTAGGGTTACATAGAGTCGGTTACAATGGTAGGAGATCCACATATCCATATCGCCAAGCTTGCCTTCTACGCCAAGGAAAGTCCCTTCCGGACACGGGACAAAGTCTTCAATCTTGTATCTTCATAGTCCAGGAGTCCGGCTGAAGGTATAGTCCGGCCATCCGGACACCCCCTAATCCAGGACTCCCTCAGTAGCCCCTGAACCAGGCTTCAATGACGACGAGTCCGGCGCGCAGATTGTCTTCGGCATTGCAAGGCGGGTTCCTCCTCCAAGTACTTCATAGAAGATTTTGAACACAAAGATAGTGTCCAGCTCTGCAAAATAAGTTTCCACACATTGCCAAAGAGAGAATAATATTTACACAAATCTAATCTGCTGACGTATTCCGTAGTGTGATATCGCACCACGGCCAAGCCTTTATTCGAATCGTTTTATTGTCCCACCTCAGCGTGTTATGCGAGGCGGTTTCCTTGGCACGTCTTGTTGAAGCAGAGATCGTGTCCCCTTATTCCGGGATGCTCATCAATACGGGCATGGGTAACCCAACCACTTCTAGGACTCCTAGACTATAGGCAAGTCCAAACAGCCACGGAGAGGACGCTTGATATTCACCCTCTTTATAAAGGGACAAGGTTTTTACTTTTTCCCTCCCGTGCTCAATCGAATCCTTCCCCCACCTCAAGCTCAAACACCCAAAGTTCAGGTCAGGTGCTCCGAACCCTCAATCATGTCCGGATCTAGCCTTCAAGGCCGATGGATGCCTTCCTCCGTCACGGAACAAGACATCAAAAAGTTGAGGGAGGCCAGATATCTGACCGCCGAGGTTTTGCATCGGCTGCCTACCCGAGGGCAGGCCGTTACCTCCCCCGAACCCAACAAGAACGTCATGTTCGTCTCCCACTTCCTCCGAGGTCTAGGCCTTGCTCTGGATCCGTTCGTTAGGGGTTTGATGTATTATTACAGGTTAGATTTCCATGATCTAGCTCCGGACTCCTTTCTTCATATCACGACATTTATTGTCGTGTGCGAGGCCTTCCTCCGGGTTACCCCTCACTTTGGCCTGTGGCTCAAGACCTTTGAAGTAAAGCCGAAGATGATCGAGGGGCAACATGCAGCGTGCAGAGGTGCCTCAATACGCAAGATGACGGGAGCCCCCTGGCCTAAAGGTTCCATTCCAGAGGTGTCTGAATTGTGGCAACAGGAGTGGTTCTGCATCACGGCTCCTAGAAGTGCCAAGTGGGCGGCCGCCCCTGTTTTCCGCTCGAGCCCTCCACCACAACTGATGTCATGGATCAGCAGAGGTCTAAGCTGGGGTCCAGCCAAGGACGTGCCTATACTGCAAAGCCGCATTCGAGATCTCTTCAATGGAGATTTTAGTTTGGTTGCGGTAATACAAGTTGTGCTGGTTCGTCAAGTCCATCCTTGCAAACACCGGCCCCTTCGTTTGTGGGAGTTCAATCCCGAAGGAACGCGTGTCATTCAAAATTTCCTCGGCCTGACGCACGAGGAGATGTACAAGCCATTCTTCGGACCTCGGGTAGAGTGTCCGGAAATCACCAAGGACATGGGCCTAAGCAGTAACCGCGCCGCCGAACAGGTAAGGAATCTTCCGGCCGAACATACTATCTCTCATTTGTTACGAAGTTATTTCTGAGAGTTTGCTTTTTGACCAGGACTGGATAACAAAGGCGAAGTTGATTCGGTGTTCGGCCCCCTCCCTGAGGGTTTGGACAATCCGATATTGGAAAAGATGCTCCAGGTCGCACCCTGCCCGGAGCCCTTGAAGGACGATACTGGGAAGGATAATATGGGCGGACGCGGGCCCCCAACGCTGCCCATTCTAACCAAGGGAGCGAGTGTCTCCATGAAGGAAGACGACCGGAGGAGGAAAAGGACTACATCCGGGGATTCGGAAGCCGCAGCTTCCAAACTGGAGAAGAAGTCTCCCACAGAGGGTCCTACCTCGGGGGTGCTTTTGCCGCACCAAGTCCGCGGGGGGATCAATCCTCCAGCGAGTCATAAGTGACCCGAAATACTTTAATAGTATAGGTATGCCATCTTTTTCTTCTGAGAAAATAACCACCGCATATATCTTTGCAGTTCGGGCATTGGCCCCTCTCAAATGAGTTCGTCTTTGGGGGATCTTCTTCCGGAGATGATGGAGAGCAAAACGCCTCCTCTGGACTCCTCCGCTCCAGAAGCGGGCGACCCCGAAGTGTCGTCGCAGAGGGCCTCTCCGAATCCGGTGAGGTCAGAAGATAATCCCATTGACCCCCGAAGCTCCCAGTGTCCGGCTCTCGAAGAGAGCAGACAAAAGAGTCCAGCACCGTTTGGTGCGCGATCAGATGTTCTGAGGGAGTTGGTGGGGCGAGCGGCCATCTCAGATGAACACCGTATGCTGATGAATACGGTGATGGAGAGAATCTTGTCCGCCGAAAGCGGATTGCATGAAGCTTTTATGAGTCTACTGACAGGCTTTGAGGTACGTAAAACAATGTATAATAGTCCTACACATGCTAGGTGTGCCCTGTGTAGATAGTAGCCCCTGAGACTCTGGTGGTCGTCGGAAACGACGACGAACAGAGGATCATATTCCCAGGTAATAACCATACTGCCTCTATGTGCAGGTGATGGAAGCTCCGGTTGCTAGCCGGACTAGCGAGTTTGCCTATTTAAAATGGCAGTTGGATGCGGCAGACGCCGACATCGAGCTTGTTAACAAAAGGCTTGACGAGGCACAGGGTAAGTGTCATTGTCTGGTAAACGCCACATAGTAAGAGAAGCATGATGCCAGTATCTTTAATATGTTGTGACTGCAGATGGAGCTGCCACTGTTGAAGCCTTGCGGGCAGAACTTGCCCGAGCCAAGGAACAAGCGAGGTTTGGTAATGCGGCTGCTTTGAAGGCGGCCGAAGAGTTGCAAGCCAAGAAGGCCGCGCATGGCGAGAGCCGAGATAAGATGGCCAAGATGGCCACAGAATTAAAAGCCGCCGCCGACCGTTGCCGGATTCTTGAAAAGGAAAACTTAGCGAAGGCATCGGACCTTGAGAAGGCTGCTGCGATGAAAAAAGACATCCGCTCTGCTATGAGGGCAAAGAAGGAGGAGTTGCAGGAAGCCGGGGGTATTGTAGCTGGGAAATCCTTTATGTTGCGGAGGAAGTTCGAAGATCCACGGTATGCCCCTCTGGATCGGCTGTGGAGTTCGGAGGATGTGTATATGGATTTGGCGGCGAGCGCTACCGATGCGGTCAAGTACTTCCAGGGTCAAACGGACCGTGAAGTGGACCAGCTGTTTTGGACACAATTCCATTCTCTCGAGCGTCCACTTTCATTGACTGACCAATTAGCCGAATGGGCCGAACTGAATAGGTTGTCCGGACGCGCCATGAGGTCTGTTGTGGATCAGCTATGGCCGGAAAGGCCAAAACCGAACAGCTATTTCAGCTTGGTGCAGCAGCTCCTTGACGTGGTGCCGCGCATCAATGCTATGAAGAGGTCGGCATGCATAGAGGGCTCACGGATGGCCTTTGCCTGTGTTAAAGCATGCTGGGCAGAGATGGATGCCACCACTGTTGCAGCGTGGGATTCGGCCATAGGCCGAATGGCTGCTGAGCACTACTTTGAAGAAGTTCTTGAGGGTGCTCGTTTGATAGAGACCCAGTGCTAAAAAATATTATGTTTGAGTGATATGTAATCTCATTGCGAAATGCTTTTATAAAGTTTTATAAGGCTATTTTTATACTTTTGCCTGAAAGTAATATGATGCCTCCTGGGCGGCCGTTTATGTATACATGTGTATAACCTGAAAGATTGCAGCCATCGGCTTCAACCCCCACGCATATAATGCGGAGGTGCTCGCAAAAACACGCGTTCACACTTAACCCAACGTCTTGGTCCTATTAAGGAGGTGATAGCGGAGCGAGCGAGGCAACCAGACTATAATGCTTTAGCACTTTCACTTAGCCATAGGAGTTTGACAGTGGGGCTACTAGATAGCCCCTAATGGCTCCGCACTCTCCCGATCCCGGGGTGCGTACATGCCTGGCCGGAAAACGGCCCTTCGTTAAGGCGGAGGAATTCTAACATTCCAATAGGTCATCGAGTGGTTGACCAGTCTCACGCTATACCATGACAGTCAGTTTTCGGCTTTCTTTACTGAGGTGCTCGTCTGGATGAACCACGGCACAATCGTAGTAGTTCTCCTGGTGCTACCTTAGCCAGTAAAGCAGAATGTAAGGCACCAAAACACAGGAGCCGGGCAAACCCAACATTTGACCAAAGACAATGATTCGGAGCTGATGCATATAGGGCCAAACTCGCGACGCCGAACACTCCCTAAGGTATTCGGTCTTTGTGGTATAAACCGGGCCTGAATAATGGCCTTTGTAAGAAGCCCCTTGTGTCCAGGTACGTGCATTGTTCTGGCGTGGCCACATGGCAAGACGTCAGCATCCTTCTCAACGGTGGATATGTATCAACAAGAGACAGTAAAAAAGGTTTACGCAGGGTCTTAATCTAAAAAGAATCCTTGGAGCGGGTCCCCGCTGCACGTCTGCGCCTGTGTCTCCGTTGTGCCGTATCCTGGATGGGTGTAGCATGATGATCGTCTGTAAAAGAGAGGAATTTAGGTGAAAAAGTTGTCGTGCAAAAAGATAGTTTTTAAAGAAACCATGTATAATTCAAGATGAGAAAAGATTGCCACTTGTCTGCGCGCGTTGAGCCCCTTGCATTGACAAATAGGGGTGTGACCGTTTATTCGGTATAAATAGCAGCGCCGGACTTGGTTAGTTGTGTCTGAGGTCTTGATGACCTATTGGATGCTTTCGGTGGTCCGGGCGTCTTTATTGTGCGGCTGCCAAGGCAGCCGCACTCTCTTCGGCGTGCAGAGATCGCTTGATATTTCCGTTCACTGAAATGATGTCACATGGACCGGGCATCTTGAGTGTGAGGGAGGCGTAGTGTGGTATTGCATTAAAGAGAGCGAAAGCTTCGCGTCCGAGCAGTGCTTGATAGCCACTTCAGAACGGAGCGATGTGGAAGGTTAAATGCTCGCGACGGAAGTTATTGGGGTAGCCGAATATAACTTGTAGTAGGAGGGATCCCGTACAGTGAGCCCCTGGGCCTGGCGTTACTCCTTTAAAGGTAGTATTGCTATGGCGAATTTTTGTTGGGTCTAACCCCATCCGGCAGATTGTATCCTGATATATTAGGTTTAGATTGCTGCCACCGTCCATCAATACTCGTGTGAAGTGATATCCGCCAATTACTGGGTCTAATACCAGGGCAGCCCATCCTGCACGCCGGATACTTGCTGAGTAATCGCGATGGTCGAAAGTGATCGGTTGAGACGACCAGTGGCAGGACTTCGCGGTGACAGACACTTGGGTATATTTCCCTGGGAGTGCCGCATTGTTTCCCTTGATCACGTGTAACATGTTTACTATTTTGACTTCTGGTGGAAATTTCTTTTGTTCCCCAGTGTCTTGCTTGGGAGGCTTGTCCTCGTCTTCACCTGGTGTATCCTCCCCCTTGTGTACAGCGTTGAGCTTGCCAGACTACTTGAAGACCCAACAATCTCTGTGGGTATGATTAGCAGGTTTACCAGGGGTACTATGGATCTGACATACTTGGTCCATAATTTTGTTGAGGCTGCACAGTTCATCCCTGGTGCCTTTAGAGGGCGGCTTTTTCTGACCTGGCCGAGAGATTTTGAATCCGGTGTTTACTGCCGTGCCCTTCGTGTTGTCTTCTTTATTCAGGCGTTTGTTATTGCTGTTGCGCCGTGATTTCCCGTTTCCATTTCTAACTTCAGATGTACTAGGTTCGCCGGTGATGCATCTGGCTAGCCAGCTGTCCTCACCCGTGCAAAAGCGGGTCATGAGGTTTGTTAATGCGGCCATCGTTCTCGGCTTATTTTGGCTGAGGTGTCTGGCGAGCCATTCGTCACGGACGCTATGCTTAAAAGCTGCCAAGGCTTCGGCGTCTGGACAGTCGACAATCTGGTTCTTTTTAGTAAGAAACTTGTTCCAAAGCTTTCGGGCTGACTCTCCGGGCTGTTGAGTTATATGACTCAAATCGTCCGCATCCGGAGGTCGGACATAAGTCCCTTGAAAATTTGCCCGAAAGGCGTCTTCGAGCTCTTCCCAACTTCCAATGGAGCTTTCAGGGAGGCCTTTAAGCCAGTGACGAGCTGGCCCTTTGAGCTTGAGGGGTAAGTACTTAATGGCGTGGAGATCATCTCCTCGAGCCATATGGATATGAAGGATGTAGTCCTCAATCCAGACCCCAGGGTTTGTTGTTCCGTTGTATGCCTCTATGTTTACGGGTTTGAATCCCTTTGGAAATTCATGGTCCAGCACCTCATCGGTGAAACACAGGGGGTGTGCAGCACCCCTGTAGCTGGGTGTACTGCGTTGTTCGGATGTTTGTTGTATTGCATTGTATGCTGGGGCGTGCTTGCATGGTCCATAGATGGATCTTGTTGCGTCGTCCTTTGGGTGCGAGCCCTCGCATGGGTCGCGTGTTGTATTGTGAGTGGCGTTGTATGCCGCCCTGTGTTGGTAGAGGGGTCGTCTATCTGGCCAGGTGGCTGCTATGATGTTTGGTTGTGGAGGGTCTGAGGCCTCCTCATCGAATTCAGGTAGCAGCTTCCGCTTTGGGTAGCTCTTGGAGGGGCGATTGTCGCCGTACCTCGCTGTTGTGTTGAGTATTTTCACTCCATCTAATTTGGAGTGTGTCTTGCGCAGCCCTGAGCCTTTGCTTCTGCTTTTTAAGACTCCTCGCGGTGGCAACAAGACTTTTACGGGCATTCTGCTGCTCCGGGTGCCTGTCCGATGTTATGTCGTCCGGACTATTATCCTTGATAGAATTTGTTTGTTCGGTTTGATTATCCGGATTGCCGTTGTCCGGCAGCAGTTCGCCCTGCTCCAGCGTTGGGTCTGTGTGATCGTTATTTCTGTCGAGGCAGGATTTGGGGCGGCGCTTGCATCGCCGCTTTGACTGCTTCTCGAGGGAACAAGCCTTCGGTGCGTCCTTCTGCTCCTCGTCGTCATCTTTTGGTGCGTCCACCATGTATACGTCATATGACGAGGTGGCTTTCCAGGGCTCAATGGGCGCTGGTTCTTCATCGTCTCCTGCGTCGGTGTCCATACCGTTGATATCTTTGGAGTCGAAGTCGAGCATATCGGTTAAATCGTCGACAGTGGCTATAAACTGGGTGGTGCGTGGGCTTTGAATTTCTTCATCGTCCGTATCCCAACCTTGTTGACCGTAGTTCGGCCAGGGCTCTCCTGATAAAGAGAGTGACTTTAGTGTCTTTAGAATATTGCCGAAAGGCAAGTGCTGAAAGATGTCCGCGGCAGTAAACTCCATGATCGGCGCCCAATCAGATTCGATCGGCAGGGGCGCGGAGGGTTCGGAGTCCGGAGAGGAGTCCAGCTCCATGGAGTCATGAGTCTCGTGGAGTACGGGGCTGGTGTTCGGCTCGATCGCCGTTGGGATCGCAGCCCCCGAGGCGGCGTCCAACCACCCATCCTCGATCGGCGCAGTTGGCTCCAAATTAAGGGTCAAAGCCGATGCGGGTGCGGCCTCCAAGGCAGTGTTCGGCGGCAGAGCTAGATCATGCTCATCGTGACAGTGCGGCACGCTCGATAGTGGCTCGAATCCGTCGAAGATCAAGTCCCCGCGGATGTCAGCCGTGTAGTTTAAACTTCCAAATCTGACCTGACGGCCAGGGGCATAGCTTTCGATCTGCTCCAGACGGCCAAGTGAATTGGCCTGCAGTGCGAAGCCACCACAGACGAAGATCTGTCCGGGGGAGGGGAAGGTCTCACCCTGGACTGCATCGCTATTGGTGATAGTAGGAGCCATCAAGCCTGACGGCGACGACACAGAGGAACTCACAATGGAAGCAGCAATGTCGGTGTCAAAACCGGCGGATCTCGGGTAGGGGGTCCCGAACTGTGCGTCTAGGCCGGATGGTAACAGGAGGCAAGGGACACGAAGCTTTACCCAAGTTCGGGCCCTCTTGATGGAGGTAAAACCCTACGTCCTGCTTGATTAATATTGATGATATGGGTAGTACAAGAGTAGATCTACCACGAGATCAGAGAGGCTAAACCCTAGAAGCTAGCCTATGGTATGATTGTTGTGTATGAATGTGTTGTCCTATGGACTAAAACCCTCCGGTTTATATAGACACCGGATAGGGTTAGGGTTACATAGAGTCGGTTACAATGGTAGGAGATCCACATATCCGTATCGCCAAGCTTGCCTTCTACGCCAAGGAAAGTCCCTTTCGGACACGGGACGAAGTCTTCAATCTTGTATCTTCATAGTCTAGGAGTCCGACTGAAGGTATAGTCCGGACATCCGGGCACGCCCTAATCCAGGACTCCCTCAATGGGTATTCAAGATGGGTATAATAAAAACTTTCATATAGAGTGCGTTGAATAGTTTGATACTTGATAATTGTTTTGAGATATAAAGATTGTAATATTAGAGTCGTGCTAGTTGAGTAATTGTGAAATTGAGAAATACTTTTGTTGGGGTTTGCAAGTCCCGTGGCATGCACGTATGGTAACCGTTGTGCGACAAATTTGAAGCATGAGGTGTTCTTGAGTGCCTTCCTTATGAGTGGCGGTCGGGGACGAGCGATGGTATTTTCCTACCAATCTATCCCCCTAGGGGCATGCGCATAGTTGTTGGTTTTAATGACTTGTAGATTTTTGCAATAAGTATGTGAGGTCTTTATGACTAATGTTGAGTTCATGGATTATACGCACTCTCACCCTTCCACCATTGCTAGCCTCTCTTCTGCCACGCAACTTTCGCCGGTACCATAAACCCATCATTTGCCTTCCTCAAAACAGCCACCATAGCTACCTATTATGGCATTTCCGTAGCCATTCCGAGATATATTGCCATGCAACTTTCCACCGTTCCGTTTATTATGACATGCTTCATCATAGTCATATTGCTTTGCATGATCATGTAGTTGACATCGTATTTGTGGCATGGCCACCATTCATAATTTTTTTATACATGTCACTCTTGATTCATGCACATCCTGGTACACCGTCAGAGGCATTCACATAGAGTCATATTTGTTGTAATTCTTGAGCTGTAAGTAAATAAAAGTGTGATGATCTTCATTATTAGAGCATTGTCCCATGTGAGGAAAGGATGATGGAGAATATGATTCCCCACAAGTCGGGATGAGACTCTGGACGAAAAAAAAGAGGCCACAAAAAAGGCCCAAAAAATGATGAGAGAAAAAGAGAGAAGGGGCAATGTTACTATCCTTTTTCCACACTTGTGCTTCAAAGTAGCACCATGATCTTCATGATAGAGAGTCTCTTATGTTGTCACTTTCATATACTAGTGGGAATTTTTCATTATAGAACCTGGCTTGTATATTCCAATGATGGGCTTCCTCAAATTGCCCTAGGTCTTCATGAGCAAGAAAGTTGGATGCACACCCACTTAGTTACTTTTGTTGAGCTTTCATACACTTATAGCTCTAGTGCATACGTTGCATGGCAATCCCTACTCACTCACATTGATATCTATCGATGGGCATCTCCATAGCCCATTGATACGCCTAGTTGATGTGAGACTATCTCCCTTTCTTTTCTCTTCCCCATAACCACCATTCTATTCCACCCATAGTGCTATGTCCATGGCTCGTGCTCATATATTGCATGAAAGTTGAAATAGTTTGCAAAGGCTAAGTATGAAACAATTGCTTGGCTTGTCATTGGGGTTGTGCATGATGGGAGCATTTTTTGCGACAAAAATGAAGCATGGCTAAACTACATGATTTTTTAGGGATGAGCTTTCTTTGGCCATGTTATTTTGAGAAGACATAATTGCTTGGTTAGCATGCTTAAAGTATTATTATTTTTGTGTCAATATTAAACTTTTGTCTTGAATCTCTTGGATCCGAATATTCATGCCACAAGAAATAAAATTACATTTAAAATTACGCTAGGTAGCATTCCACATCAAAAATTCTATTTTTATCATTTACCTACTCGAGGACGAGCATGAATTAAGCTTGGGGATGCTTGATACGTCTCCAATGTATCTATATTTTTTTATTGTTCCATGCTATTATATTATCTGTTTTGGATGTTTAATGGGCTTTAATATGCTCTTTTATTTATTTTTGGGACTAACCTATTAGCCGGAGGCCCAGTGCCAGTTTCTTTTTTGTGCCTATTTCAGTATTTCGAAGAAAAGGAATATCAAACGGAATCCAAACGGAATGAAACCTTCGCGAGGATCTTTCTCGGAACAAACGCAAACCAGGAGACTTGGAGTGGAAGTCTGGAACTCGGCGAAGCTTCCACGAGGCAGGAGGGCGCACCCCCACCCTCGTGGGCCCCATAGAGCTCCACCGGCGTAGTTCTTTCGCCTATATATACTCTTATACCCTAAAAACATCCAGGAGAGCCACGAAACCACTTTTCCACCGCCGCAACCTTCTGTACCCGTGAGATCCCATCTGGGGCCTTTTCCGGTGATGTGCCGGAGGGTGATTCAATCACGGAGGGCTTCTACATCAACACCATGGCCTCTCTGATGATGTGTGAGTAGTTTACCATAGACCTTCGGGTCCATAGTTATTAGCTAGATGGCTTCTTCTCTATCTTTGGTTCTCAATACAAAGTTCTCCTCGATGTAATTCTTTTTGCGGTGTGTTTGCTGAGATCCTATGAATTGTGGATTTATGATCAAGTTTATCTATGAATAATATTTGGTTCTTCTATGAATTATTATTTGCATGATTTGGTATCTTTGCAAGTCTCTTCGAATTATCGGTTTAGTTTGGCCTACTAGATTGATCTTTCTTGCAATGGGAGAAGTGCTTAGCTTTGGGTTCAAGCTTGCGGTGTCCTTTCCCAGTGACAGTAGGGGCAGCAAGGCACGTATCATATTGTTGCCATTGAGGATAAAAAGATGGGATTTATATCATATTGCTTGAGTTTATCCCTCTATATCATGCCATCTTGCCTAAAGCATTACTCTGTTCTTATGAACTTAATACTCTAGATGCATGCTGGATAGCGGTCAATGTGTGGAGCAATAGTAGTAGATGCAGAATCGTTTCGGTCTACTTAACATGGACGTGATGCCTATATTCATAATTATTGCCTAGATATTCTCATAATTATGCACTCTTCTATCAATTGCTCGACAGTAATTTGTTCACCCGCCGTAATACATGCTATCATGAGATAAGCCACTAGTGAAACCTATGGCCCCGGGGGTCTCTTTCTTATTATATTACATCTCTTTGTATTATCGCATCTCGTTTACTATTTTGCAGTCTTTACTTTCCAATCTATACAACAAAAATACCAAAAATAAGTATCTTATTATCTTTATCAGATCTCACTTTCACAAGTGACCGTGAAGGGATTGACAACCCCTTTATCGCGTTGGTTGCGAGGTTCTTGATTGTTTATGTAGTTACTAGGTGATTTGTGTGTTATCTCCTACTGGATTGATACCTTGGTTCTCAAAAACTAAGGGAAATACTTACGCTAGTTTGCTGCATCTCCCTTTGCTCTTCAAGGGAAAACCAACGCATGCTCAAGAGGTAGAAATCGTCATCACCACCGATCCTCTCATCGAGAGGGGGTCAATCTCCATCAACCACTTCACTAGCACCATCTCCTCTCAAACCCTAGTTCATTTCTTGTATCCGATCTCTGTCTCAAAACCTCAGATTGGTACCTGTGGGTTGCTAGTAGTGTTGATTACTCCTTGTAGTTGGTGCTAGTTGGTTTATTTGGGGGAAGATTATATTTTCAGATCCTTAATGATAATTAATACTCCTCTGATCTTGATCATGAATATGCTTTGTGAGTAGTTACGTTTGTTCCTGGGGACATAGGAGAAGTCTTGTTATAAGTAATCGTGTGAATTTGGCATTCGTTCGATATTTTGATGAGATGTATGTTGTCTCTCCTCTAGTGGTGTTATGTGAACGTCCACTACATGACACTTCACCATTGTTTGGGCCTAGGGAAAGGCATTGGGAAGTAATAAGTAGGTGATGGGTTGCTAGAGTGACAGAAGCTTAAACCCTAGTTTATGCGTTGCTTCGTAAGGGGCTGATTTGGATCCATATGTTTCATGGTATGGTTAGATTTATCTTAATTCTTCTTTCATAGTTGCGAATGCTTGCGAGAGGGGTTAATCATAAGTGGGAGGCGTGTCCAAGGAAGGGCAGCACCCAAGCACCGGTCCACCCCATGTCAAATTATCAAAGTAACGAACGCGAATCATATGAACATGATGAAAACTAACTTGACAACAATTGCCATGTGTCCTTGGGAGCGGTTTGCTTTATATAAGAGTTTGTCCAGGCTTTTCCTTTGCTACAAAAAGGATTGGGCCACCTTGCTGCACCTTAATTACTTTTATTACTTGTTACTCGTTACGATTTATCTTACACTAGTATGCGTCGGTGCTATACAAACAGTTTTTAACCCCTTTCCACGACGGCATTTGGAACCGCCGCCTAGTGAGTGACGGCGATAGGGGGGTCCTTTCCACACGACCCAGAAACCGTCGGGGATAGGGGCCTTGATGCATACAGTTGTCTCTATACAACTATTTCTGATATCTCAAATATCCCAAACGCTTCATCCTTGCTACTCGTTTGTGCTCGCATTGCCATCGCAGTCAGAGTTTTGTGGTTTTACCTAAAACCAGGCAGATTCTAGGCACGGGAGTTTTCCAGGCATATTCCAGGCACGGGAGTTTTATGATGCCTGGCACATCATGAACAGTTCATGATTATAAACCGTGTACGATAGGTAGACAATCACACACATTTAGTTTCCCCGCACCGTATGTGATAGTGTCCGACATCACACACGCTTTGCAAACGGCAATTGTGTGCATTGTTACACACATTTCCTCTTCGTGAACTGTGTCGGATTATGATGTATATCGCACACGTTGTGCTTTATTAACCGTGTGCATTGTAATGACCTGCACACCGTAATTTTGCCCTAATTTAATTGCTGCTATTTAAAATTGTACCTAATTTAAACATGAAAGTAGGCTTTAGCTTTATTCATATCCATCAGGTTCAAACAACCAATGCATTATTTGATTCACACATACATATGTTTAAGAACTACATACGCACCAAATAAAGAATGACAAACCATGGTTCTATACTTGTAGTATTATAGATGGTAAAGAAAGAGGCGACAGACATTCCAGTTGTTGAACAAGGTGAAGAGAAATGGCCCTATTGTGCTCTCCTGGATGCAGAAGGCATGCATGACTCTAGTCCAACCCCTTGTGATGGCCGGACGCCAATCATGTAGTTTGAGAGGTAATCTTGAGTAAACTGCTTCAGGATCCACTACAAAAGAAAAAGATTCAGACATTGTCATCTAACACAACTCATTACGGGCAGTAAAAAGAAGGCTACAGGGTTCTTACTTACCATCCTGCAGTTCACTGTTTTCTTTCATAAAGTGTAAACAAATAGTTCAATTGACGTCTTTGGACCCATTTTAATAACAATATTTATCAGTTTCCTCACTTGATGTTGGTTCATGAATATCATATTGCCCCAGAAAGGGTCGAAGTGTGGAACTTTAGCAATGCTATATGTACCTAAAAGCACCAAGTTAACATTAGAAGCTAAACAACAATTGAAAAATGATGTAGTACAACACTCCCTCCATCCCATTATATAAGATTTTATTACATGTATATCTAGACATCATCAGAACATTAAGGTAACACTCTTCCTTGTTGCTATGTAGCCAGCATATTTAGTCATTCAGTACAATGCATGTTGCTATGTAGCCTCAAATATATTAAATATGGCCCTAGTTAACATACTGATAAATGGGTTACATATATATTCAACAAAATGTCCGATTCGACGATTAATCCCTTATCAGCCCCAGGCTATATAGTACCAGCTAGCGATATCCTAAACAGTGAGTACATATAAGCAATGCGATGAAACTAACCTCGATGGAAAACAACATTGTTCTCAATATTGTCCTGCAAGAGTACATATAAAGGCATGTTAAGAACAACAGGCTAAACATCAACCAAATATATCCATGGTAGACAACACAATCTACAAATGATAGCTTTAGTGTGCAGGCTTAAGCATGCTAGTTAAGCAAAACAAGAAGTGGAAGGTGTGTTAACTACATCAGGCATAACATTTAAAAACAAGCAAATAGTCATTCAAACTGGTATTGTGCAGGTCTAAAGTACACTAGTTATTGTTAAAAAATGAAAAGGCATGTTAACTGCAATATCCTTAACAACAACCAAATATCGTAATTCATAGTAGTATTGTTGAAACTGTTATTGATGAAATTGAAGTACACGGCAAATAGTTGCACATATAGAGTATCACATTGTGAAGAACTGAAATAAACAAGTCATAAGGCCATCTCTAGCCGATCCTTTAAATGTTAAAGGACTAAAACCCTTAGTGGATATATATATATATATATATATATATATATATGGCCTTTTCTAGTCGATCCCCTAATCTTAACATTGTAAGCTTCAATTGGATCAAGTTCAAAGCAGGTTCAACCCAAAGTAGCATGCATTCAAACATAAACATAGATAGTTTTGCATAACTGATACGTCTCCAACGTATCTATAATTTTTGATTGCTCCATGCTATATTATCTACTGTTTTGGATATTACTGGACTTTATTATCCACTTCTATATTATTTTTGGGACTACCTATTAACTGGAGGCCCAACCCAGAATTGCAGTTTTTTTGCCAGTTTTAGGGTTTCGAAGAAAAGGAATATCAAATGGAGTCCAAACGGAATGAAACCTTCGGGAACGTGATTTTCTCAACGAACAAGACCCAGGAGACTTGGACCCTACGTCAAGACACAAAAGAGGAAGCCACGAGGTCGGGGGTGGGCCTGCCTCCCCCAAGCGCGCCCTCCACCCTCATGGGCCCCCTGTTGCTCCACCGACGTACTCCTTCCTCCTATATATACCTACGTACCCCCAAACGATCAGATACAGAGCCAAAAACCTAATTACACCGCCGCAACTTTCTGTATCCACGAGATCCCATCTTGGGGCCTATTACAGAGCTCACCGAAGGGGGCATCGATCACGGAGGGCTTCTACATCAACACCATAGCCCCTCCGATGAAGTGTGAGTAGTTTACTTCAGACCTACGGGTCCATAGTTAGTAGCTTGATGGCTTCTTCTCTCTTTTTGGATCTCAATACAAAGTTCTCCCCCTCTCTTGTGGAGATCTATTCGATGTAATCTTGTTTTTGCAGTGTGTTTGTTGAGACCGATGAATTGTGGGTTTATGATCAAGTCTATCCATGAACAATATTTGAATATTCTCTGAATTCTATTATGTATGATTGGTTATCTTTGCAAGTCTCTTCGAATTATCAGTTTGGTTTGGCCAACTAGATTGATCTTTCTTGCAATGGGAGAAGTGCTTATCTTTGGGTTCAATCTTGCGGTGTCCTTTCCCAGTGACAGTAGGGGCAGCAAGGCGCGTATTATATTGTTGCCATCGAGGATAACAAGATGGGGTTTTCATCATATTGCATGAGTTTATCCCTCTACATCATGTCATCTTGCTTAAGGCGTTACTCTGTTTTCATTAACTTAATACTCTAGATGCATGCTGGATAGTGGTCGATGAGTGGAGTAATAGTAGTAGATGCTGGCAGGAGTCGGTCTACTTGTCTCGGACGTGATGCTTATATACATGATCATACCTAGATATTCTCATAAGTTATGCTCAATTCTGTCAATTGCTCAACAGTAATTTGTTCACCCACCGTAGAATATTTATGCTCTCGAGAGAAGCCACTAGTGAAACCTATGGCCCCCGGGTCTATCTTCACCATATTAATCTACCAATACTTAGTTATTTCCTTTTGCTTTTACTTTGCTTTTATTTTACTTTGCATCTTTATCATAAAAACACCAAAAATATTATCTTATCATATCTATCAAATCTCACTCTCGTAAGTGGCCGAGTAGGGATTGACAACCCCTATTTGCGTTGGTTGCGAGGATTTATTTGTTTTGTGCAGGTACGAGGGACTCGTGTGTAGCCTCCTAGTGGATTGATACCTTGGTTCATAAAAACTGAGGGAAATACTTACGCTACTTTGCTGCATCATCCCTTCCTCTACGGGGAAAAACAACGCAGTGCTCAAGAGGTAGCAAGAAGGATTTCTGGCGCCGTTGCCGGGGAGGTCTACGCAAAAGTCAATATACCAAGTACCCATCACATACCCTTATCTCACGCATTACATTATTTGCCATTTGCATCTCATTTTCCTCTCCCCCACTTCACCCTTGCCGTTTTATTCGCCTCTCTCTCTCTCTATCCTCCCTCTCTTTCTCTATTTGCCTCTTTTTGCCCGCTTGCTTTTTGTTTGCTTGTGTGTTAGTTTGCTTGCTTGTCACGATGGCTCAAGATAACACTAAATTGTGTGACTTCACCAATACCAACAATAATGATTTTATTAGCACTCTGATTGCTCCTCTTACCGATGATGAATCTTGTCACGAAAGATCCGTTTTCCGGCCTTCCTAGTGAAGATGCTGCTACCCATCTTAATAGCTTCGTTGATTCGTGTGATATGCAAAAGAAGAAAGATGTGGATAATGATATTGTTAAATTGAAGCTATTTCCTTTTTTGCTTAGAGATCGTGCTAAAGCTTGGTTTTTGTCTTTGCCTAAAAATAGTATTGATTCATGGAATAAGTGCAAATATGATTTTATCTCTAAGTATTTTCCTCCCGCTAAGATCATCTCTCTTAGAAACGATATTATGAATTTTAAGCAACTTGATCATGAACATGTTGCACAAGCTTGGGAGAGAATGAAACTAATGATACGTAATTGCCCTACTCATGGTTTAAATTTGTGGATGATTATTCAAAAAATTTATGCCGGATTGAACTTTGGTTCTAGAAATCTTTTAGATTCGGCCGCGGGAGGCACTTTTATGGAAATCACTTTAGGAGAAGCTACTAAACTCCTAGATAATATTATGGTTAATTATTCTCAATGGCATACTGAAAGATCTACTAATAAAAAGGTGCATGCGAAAGAAGAAAATAATGTTTTGAGTGGAAAGATGGATGAACTTATGAAATTATTTGCTAGTAAAAGTGTTTCTTCTGATCCTAATGATATTCCCTTGTCTACTTTATTGAGAATAATAATGAATCTATGGATGTGAATTTTGTTGGTAGGAACAATTTTGGTAACAACGCGTATAGAGGAAATTTTAATCCTAGGCCTTATCCTAGTAATTCCTCTAATAATTATGGTAATTCCTACAACAATTCTTATGGAAATTATAATAATATGCCCTCTGATTTTGAATCTAATATTAAAGAATTTATTACTTCGCAAAAGAATTTCAATGCTTTGATTGAAGAAAAATTGCTTAAGATTGATGAGTTGGCTAGGAACGTTGATAGAATTGCTCTTGATGTTGATTCTTTGAAACTTAGATCTATTCCACCTAAGCATGATATCAATGAGTCTCTCAAAGCCATGAGAATTTCCATTGATGAGTACAAAGAAAGAACTGCTAGGATGCGTGCTAAGAAAGATGCCTTCATAAAAGCATGTTCTTCTAGTTCCTATGAAAATAAAGATGAAGATCTAAAAGTTATTGATGTGTCCCCTATTAAATCTTTGTTTTGCAATATGAATCTTGAATATGATGGGACTGAATATGATCCACCTTTACCTAGAAGGTGTTCCAAGAATTCAGAATTTTTTGATCTTGATGCTAAAATTGATAAAAGTGGGATTGAAGAAATTAAAACCCTAGATGTTGCTAAACCCACTATTATGGATTTAAAGGAATTTAATTATGAAAATTGCTCTTTGATTGATTGTATTTCCTTGTTGCAATCCGTACTAAATTCTCCTCACGCTTATAGTCAAAATAAAGCGTTTACTAAACATATCGTTGATGCCTTGATGCAATCTTATGAAGAAAAACTTGAATTGGAAGTTTCTATCCCTAGAAAACTTTATGATGAGTGGGAACCAACTATTAAAATTAAAATTAAAGATTGATAAAAGTGGGATTGAAGAAATTAAAACCCTAGATATTGCTAAACCCACTATTATGGATTTAAAGGAATTTAATTATGAAAATTGCTCTTTGATTGATTGTATTTCCTTGTTGCAATCCGTACTAAATTCTCCTCACGCTTATAGTCAAAATAAAGCGTTTACTAAACATATCGTTGATGCCTTGATGCAATCTTATGAAGAAAAACTTGAATTGGAAGTTTCTATCCCTAGAAAACTTTATGATGAGTGGGAACCAACTATTAAAATTAAAATTAAAGATCATGAATGCTATGCTTTATGTGATTTGGGTGCTAGTTTTTCCACGATTCCGAAGACTTTGTGTGATTTGTTAGGTTTCCGTGATTTTGATGATTGCTCTCTAAACTTGCACCTTGAGGTTCCACTATTAAGAAACATATGGGAAGAATTAATGATATTCTTATTGTTGCAAATAGGAATTATGTGCCCATAGATTTTATTGTTCTTGACATAGATTGCAATCCTTCATGTCCTATTATTCTTGGTAGACCTTTCCTTAGAATGATTGGTGCAATTATTGATATGAAGGAAGGAAATATTAGATTCCAATTTTCGTTAAGGAATGGCATGGAAAACTTCCCTAGAAAGAAAATTAAATTACCTTATGAATCTATTATGAGAGCCACTTATGGATTTCCTACCAAAGATGGCAATACCTAGATCTATCCTTGCTTGTTATGCCTAGCTAGGGGCGTTAAACGATAGCGCTTGTTGGGAGGCAACCCAATTTTATTTTTATTCCTTGATTTTTTCTCCTGTTTAGTAATAAATAATTTATCTAGCCTATGTTTTTGTTGTGTTTTTTGTGTTTGATTAGTGTTTGTGCCAAGTAGAACCGTTGGAAAGACTTGGGGAAAGTCTTGTTACACTTGCTGTAAAAAACAGAAAATTTAGCGCTCACGAGAACTTCTGCCATTTTTATTTGGGAACTTATATTTAGTTAATTATTTTTTAAGATGATTAATACATAAATTCGCCACGTCCAGCAATTTATTTTAGAATTTTTGGGGTTCCAGATCTTGCGCTAGCTACAGATTACTACAGACTGTTCTGTTTTTGACAGATTCTGTTTTTCGTGTGTTGTTTGCTTGTTTTGATGAATCTATGGCTAGTAAAATAGTTTATAAACCATAGATAAGTTGGAATACAGTAGGTTTAACACAAATATAAATAAAGAATGAGTTCATTATAGTACCTTGAAGTGGTCTTTTGTTTTCTTTCACTAACGGAGCTCACGAGATTTTCTACTTTGAGTTTTGTGTTGTGAAGTTTTCAAGTTTTGGGTAAAGATTTGATGGATTATGGAACAAGGAGTGGCAAGAGCCTAAGCTTGGGGATTCCCATGGCAACCCCAAGATAATATAAGGACACCTAAAAGCCAAAGCTTGGGGATGCCCCGGAAGGCATCCCCTCTTTCGTCTACTTTATCGGTAACTTTACTTGGAGCTATATTTTTATTCGCCACATGATATGTGTTTTGCTTGGAGCGTCTTGTATGATTTGAGTGTTTACTTTTTAGTTTACCACTATTGGGGATATTACTACTGGAGGAAAACCGGCCTTATGTAACCGGGTTGATTCTTTGAAGATTAGAAGCCCATGAAGATGTAAAGATGATGGCGCTTTACGGAGGGCCCAAAGGCGGGTTACAGTCTGTAAATGTAAACCGGCCTAGTCATGTAACTTGTATAGTAAGATAGAAAGAGAGAGGCCGAACCGGATACGTTATAAACCGGCTTCGGGACTCTGTAGCCCGGCGGGTGTCAACCTATGTATATAAAGGGACAACACGGCCGCGGTTTAGGGACAGACAACAACAACTCGAGAGCCAGACAAAGCGGATTCGCTCACTGGCCTTCGAAACCCTAGCAATACCAATCACAACTAGACGTAGGCTTTTACCTTCATCGAAGGGGCCGAACTAGTATAAACTCCCGTGTCCCCTTGTCCGGTTTAACCCCTTTAAGCTAACCCGTTGCGATGGCTCCACGACTAAGTCCTTTCACGAGGACATCTGCCATGACAAACCCACGACAACCACAATTATCCTTGCTGTACACACCTTTTGAGAGAGCAATACATGATTTGGAATTTGTTAGAATACTCTATGTGCTTCACTTATATGTTTTGAGTTATATAGTTTTGCTCTAGTACTTCACTTATATCTTTTAGAGCACGGTGGTGGATTTGTTTTATAGAAACTATTGATCTCTCATGCTTCATTTAGATTATTTTGAGAGTCTTAACAACATGGTAATTTTCTTAAAATCCTAAATATGCTAGGTATTCAAGAATAATAAAATTTTCTTATGAGTGTTTTGAATACTAAGAGAAGTTTGATGCTTGATGATTGTTTTGAGATATGGAGGTAATAATATCAAAGTCGTGCTAGTTGAGTAGTTGTGGAATTGATAAATGTCTGTGTTGAAGTTTGCAAGTCCCGTAGCATGCATGTATGGTAAACGTTATGTGACAACTTTGAAACATGAGGTGTTATTTGATTGTCCTCCTTATGAGTGGCGGTCGGGGACGAGCGATGGTCTTTTCCTACCAATCTATCCCCTAGGAGCATGCGCGTAGTGCCGAGGTTTTTGATGACTTGTAGATTTTTGCAATAAGTATGTGAGTTCTTTATGACTAATGTTGAGTCCATGGATTATACACACTCTTACCCTTCCATCCTTGCTAGCCTCTTTGGTACCGTGCATTGCGCTTTCTCACATTGAGAGTTGGCGCAAACTTCGCCGGTGCATCCAAACCCCATGATATGATACGCTCTTTCACACATAAACCTCCTTATATCTTCCTCAAAAAAGCCACCATACCTACCTATTATGGCATTTCCATAGCCATTCTGAGATATATTGCCATGCAACTTTCCACCATTCCGTTTATCATGACACATTCATTATTGTCATATTGCTTAGCATGATCATGTAGTTGACATAGTATTTGTGGCAAAGCCACCGTTCATAATTCTTTCATACATGTCACTCTTGGTCCATTGCATATCCCGGTACACCGCCGGAGGCATTCATATAGAGTCATCTTTTGTTCTAGTATCCAGTTGTAATCATTGAGTTGGAAATAAATAGAAGTGTGATGATCATCATTTTCTAGAGCATTGTCCCAAGTGAGGAATAAATAAATAATAAAAAAAGAGAAAGGCCATAAAAAGAGAAGGCCCCAAAAAAGAGAAAGGCCATATAAAAAAGAGAAGGCCCAATATATATATATATATAGAGAGAGAGAGAGAGAGAGAAAGAGAGAAGGGACAATGTTACTATCCTTTGCCACACTTGTGCTTCAAAGTAGCACCGTAATCTTCATGATAGAGAGTCTCTTGTTTTGTCACTTTCATATACTAGTGGGAATTTTCATTATAGAACTTGGCTTGTATATTCCAACAATGGGCCTCCTCAAGTGCCCTAGGTCTTCGTGAGCAAGCAAGTTGGATGCACACCCACTAGTTTCTTTTGTTGAGCTTTCATACATTTATAGCTCTAGTGCATCCGTTGCATGGCAATCCCTACTCCTTGCATTAACATCAATCGATGGGCATCTCCACAACCCATTGAGTAGCCTCATTGATGTGAGACTTTCTCCTTTTTTGTCTTCTCCACATAACCCCCCTCATTATATTCTATTCCACCCATAGTGCTATGTCCATGGCTCGCGCTCATATATTGCGTGAAAGTTTATAGGTTTGAGATTACTAAAGTACGAAACAATTGCTTGGCTTGTCATCGGGGTTGTGCATGATGAGAGCATTGTTGTGTGACGAAAATGAAGCATGACTAAACTATATGATTTTGTAGGGATAAACTTTCTTTGGCCATGTTATTTTGAGAATACATTATTGCTTTGTTAGTATGCTTGAAGTATTATTATTTTTATGTCAATATGAACTTTTGTCTTGAATCTTTCGGATCTGAATATTCATGCCACAATTAAGAAGAATTACATTAAAATTATGCCAAGTAGCACTCCGCATCAAAAATTCTGTTTTTATCATTTACCTACTCGAGGACGAGCAGGAATTAAGCTTGGGGATGCTTGATACTTCTCCAACGTATGTATAATTTTTGATTGCTCCATGCTATATTATCTACTGTTTTGGACATTATTGGGCTTTATTATCCACTTTTATATTATTTTTGGGACTACCTATTAACTGGAGGCCCAGCCCAGAATTGCTGTTTTTTGCCTGTTTTAGGGTTTCAAAGAAAAGGAATATCAAACAGAGTCCAAACGGAATGAAACCTTCGGGAACGTGATTTTCTCAACGAACAAGACCAAGGAGACTTGGACCCTACGTCAAGACACAAAAGAGGAAGCCACGAGGTAGGGGGCGCGCTTGCCTCCCCCAGGCGCGCCCTCCACCCTCGTGGGCCCCCTGTTGCTCCACCGACGTACTCCTTCCTCCTATATATACCTACGTACCCCCAAACGATTAGTTACGGAGCCAAAACCCTAATTCCACCGCCGCAACTTTCTGTATCCACGAGATCCTCTTGGGGCCTGTTCTGGAGCTCTGCCGGAGGGGGCATCGATCACGGAGGGCTTCTACATCAACACCATAGCCCCTCCGATGAAGTGTGAGTAGTTTACTTCAGACCTACGGGTCCATAGTTAGTAGCTTGATGGCTTCTTCTCTCTTTTTGGATCTCAATACAAAGTTCTCCCCCTCTCTTGTGGAGGTCTATTCGATGTAATCTTCTTTTTGCGGTGTGTTTGTTGAGATCGATGAATTGTGGGTTTATGATCAAGTCTATCTATGAACAATATTTGAATCTTCTCTGAATTCTTTTATGTATGATTGGTTATCTTTGCAAGTGTCTTCGAATTATCAGTTTGGTTTGGCCAACTAGATTGATCTTTCTTGCAATGGGAGAAGTGCTTAGCTTTGGGTTCAATCTTGCAGTGTCCTTCCCCAGTGACAGTAGGGGCAGCAAGGCACGTATTGTATTGTTGCCATCGAGGATAACAAGATGTGGTTTTCATCATATTGCATGCGTTTATCCCTCTACATCATGTCATCTTGCTTAAGGCGTTACTCTATTTTCATTAACTTAATACTCTAGATGCATGCTGGATAACGGTCGATGAGTGGAGTAATAGTAGTAGATGCAGGCAGGAGTTGGTCTACTTGTCTCAAACATGATGCCTATATACATGATCATACCTAGATATTCTCATAACTATGCTCAATTCTGTCAATTGCTCAACAGTAATTTGTTCACCCACCGTAGAATATTTATGCTCTCGAGAGAAGCCACTAGTGAAACCTATGACCCCCAGGTCTATCTTCATCATATTAATCTACCAATACTTAGTTATTTCCTTTTTCTTTTACTTTACTTTTATTTTACTTTGCATATTTATCATAAAAATACCAAAAATATTATCTTATCATATCTATCAGATATCAATCTCGTAAGTGGCCGAGTAGGGATTGACAACCCCTATTTGCGTTGGTTGCGAGGATTTATTTGTTTTGTGCAGGTACGAGGGACTCGCGCGTAGCCTCCTACTGGATTGATACCTTGGTTCTCAAAAACTAAGGGAAATACTTACGCTACTTTGCTGCATCATCCCTTCCTCTTCGGGGAAAACCAACGCAGTGCTCAAGAGGTAGCAATAACCGAACATAAAAAATAAATTTAAACTAAGCTAAACTACTTTCAGTCGAAGTAGAGGTCGAGCCAATCCTTCTTCGTCATGTACGGTGTGCCGCGAGCCGGGTCCGGGCCGGTGCCGTCATCGGGGTCGTTGGTGAAGGCACTCCTCCACTCGTCGACGTCGATCTCCTCATCCTGGGGGCCCACCTCGACGCCCTCCATGTCGTCGTCACCGCCGCCTTCGACCTCATCATCGGAGGAGAGCGCGATAACGTCGCTGCCCTCTGCGCCGTCGTCCTTGCCGCCTTCGAGCTCATCATAGGAGGAGAGCGCGATAACCTCACCGCCCTCCACGTCGGCTAGGATCGCCTGCTCCGCCTCCACGAGCTCCGGGTGCTGTCGACGGAGCTCTTGCATGTAGGCCTCATCAGCGGCATCGGCCCGGAGGCACTCCCATGCCTCGCGGTCCTCCCGCGCCATAGCCGAGCTCACCACCCCTGGCTCCGGCGGAACGAGGTCGACCGGACGTGTGCCAAAGGGGAAATTGAGCCTAGCCGCCGCGCCATGGTAGCGGACCTGCCAGCGGTCGTACTCCATGGTCGCGAGCGCGGCCGTGTGGAAGCTACCGAGCCACCGGTGGGTGTGGGTCTCCCGATCCATAATCTCGGCGACCCACGTCCCCCACCACCGCTACCGGACCCCGAGGTAGGACCTCGTCGGCTGCCTCGTCCAAGGGAGGACGATGAATTCCTCGAACGGACGTAGGGACACAGAGGCGGGCAGATCGGGGGACTGGTGACAGCGGATCGAGCCCGGGAGGATGACGTGGCCACCTCCCCTGCGTCGGGCGAAAAAGCCGCAATAAACCTCTTTTTGGCCATTGGCTCCTCGAGTTCCCTGACACACAAGCAGAGGTTGAGGATGGAGGCGCCGGCGATGGCGGCGACCTACCAATGGTTTCAAGGGTTGTGTGTGTCTATGTGAGCGGGGGTTTTGAGGAGTGGGTGGTGTGTGTGGAGAGGGCGGGGGGGGGGGGGGAAGGTGGTGTTTTAGGAAATACTGCGACAACTGAAAATTTTACTAGGCGGGAGTAACAAGGCGGGGCTACTGAAAATTTGGATCAAGGGCGAGCAGATTTTTTTGAGATTGCGAGGTGCGGAGGCGGGAGTAAAATGACGGGGCTATTGAAAATTTGAATCAAGGGACTGAAGCAGAGTGGGAGTAACAGACATCGCACACGGCCCGCACATACTAATCGTGTGCTATCAAACATTAAAACCATCCAGGCAGTAGATATTTTCGAGATTATGAGGCAGTAATATTTTCGAGATTGCGAGGGATGCAGAGGCGGGAGTATTTGGGGAGCGAGCAAGTGTGCTTGACACGCCGGTTGTGGACTGTAGTCGACACACCTTCTCGCGTAAGCCATAGGCGTATTATACACCGAAGGTGCTCCAGGATATTTTGTACTACATCTCACATGGTTGATGATAATAAATTTTGTGGGATCTACTTGATTTTTCATCTTGATTTGAATTACATAATGGGGTCACAGCGGCAATGGACGGTGTTTGAATTTCTAGACCTTTTATCTACACTGAACATGCAACTATATGTGTGTCGTAAAAGAATTGGAATTATTCAGGGTTCATTTGGACATTTTATATATTAAACTGGTTTTCTAGCCATTTCTGGTGCACAATTCAAAATTAAACTACATGCACATGCTCCAGTGCATATAAATTGGTTGAAAAATCAAATCTGTGCCCTTGGGTGCATGCTTAGGTCCCATGCAAGAAATGGGAATGAATTTCAAACACCAGGGCACTCTTGATTGCCGGCAAAACATTGAGATACCTGGTTTTTAAATTCTAGTAAATCCAGAACTCATTTGAAATTCATGAAACTTGGCATGGTATCATGGAGCGGCATCAACATGCCATGGTAAAAAAAATTGTCCCATTTGGGGCAGGTTTGGGTATAAGCTTCTCACAAACCAGAGCTTCTCACAACAAGCCTGATGGTTTTGGTACGGAACGTGCCATCTTTGGGCACGAAACGATATATGTTGCCTCTTATTGCTATTAAAAAATTTCTAGTGTCAACATAGAACAACAGGAGTGCTGTGTCAAGTTTTGGAATTTTTCGGGGTTTGTTTGGACATTTTTGTACATTAACTGGCTTTTCTAGGCATTTTATGTGCATAATTCAAATTTGAAATACATGCACATGCTCCCGTGCACATAAATTGGTTGAAAAATCAAATCGGTGTCCTTGGGTGCATGCTTAGGTCCCATGCAAGAAATGGGAATGAATTTCAAACACCAGGGCACTGTTGATTGCCGGCAAAACGTTGAGATACCTGGTTTTTAAATTCTAGTAAATCCAAAACTCGTCTGAAATTCATGAAACTTGGCATGGTATCATGGAGGCGGCATCAACATGTCGTGCTAAAAAATTGTCCCATTTGGGGCAGGTTTGGGCATAAGCTTCTCACAAACTAGAGCTTCTCACAACAAGCCTGATGGTTTCAGTATGGAACATGCCACCTTTGGGAACGAAATGATATTCGTTGCCTCTTATTGCTTTCAAAATAATTTCTAGTGCCAACATAGAACAACACGACTGTTGTGTCAAGTTCTGGAATTTTACGGGGTTCGTTTGGACATTTTTATACATTAACTTGGTTTTCTAGGCATTTTATGTGCATAATTCAAATTTAAAATACATGTACATCCTCCAGTGCATATAAATCAGTTGAAAAATCAAATCTGTGTCCTTGGGTGCATTCTTAGGTCCCATGTAAGAAATGGGAATGAATTTCAATCAACATGGCACTGTTGATTACTGGCAAAATGTTGAGATACCTGGTTTTTAAATTCTAGTAAATCCAAAACTCGTCTGAAATTCATGAAACATGGCATGGTATCATGGAGCGGCACCCGCATTGCGATGGTAAAAAATTGTCCCATTTGGGGCATGTTTGGCTATAAGCTTCTCACAACAAGCCTGATGGTTTCTGTACGGAACGTGCCACCTTTGGGGACGAAATGATATCAGTTGCCTCTAATTGCTTTCAAAAAATTATAGTGCCAACACAGAACAACAGGACAATTGTGTCAAGTTTTGGAATTTTCCGGGGTTCATTTGGACATTTTTATACATTAACTAGGTTTTCTAGGTATTGTATGTGCATAATTCAAATTTGAAATACATGCACAAGCTCCAGCGCATATAAATTGGTTGAAAAATCAAATTGTGTCATTGGGTGCATGCTTAGGTCCCATGCAAGAAATGGGAATGAATTTCAAACACAAGGGCACTGTTGATTGTCGGCAAAAAGTTGAGATACCTATTTTTTAAATTCTAGTAAATCCAAAACTCGACTGAAATTCATGAAACTTGGCATGGTATCATGGAGCGGCACCCGACATGCCGTGGTAAAAATTTGTCCCATTTGGGGCAGGTTTGGGCATAAGCTTCTCACAAACCAGAGCTTCTCACAACAATCCTGAAGGTTTCGGTATGGAACATGCAGCCTTTGGGGACAAAATGATATCCATTGCCTCTTATTGCTTTCAAAAAAATTCTAGTGCCAACATAGAGCAACAGGACTATTGTGTCAAGTTTTGGGATTTTTTGGGGTTCGTTTGGACATTTTTATACATTAACTGGGTTTTCTAGGCATTTTATGTGCATAATTCAAATTTGAAATACATGCACATCCTCTGGTGCATATAAATTGGTTGCAAAATCAAATCTGTGTCCTTGGATACATGCTTAGGTCCCATGCAAGAAATGAGAATGAATTTCAAACACCAGGGCATTGTTGATTGTCGGAAAAATATTGAAATACCTGGTTTTTAAATTCTAGTAAATCCAAAACTTGTCTGAAATTCATGAAACATGGCATGGTATCATGGAGAGGCACCCGGCATGCCATGGTAAAAACATTGCCCCATCTGGGGCAGGTGTGGGTATAAGCTTCTCACAAATTAGAGCATCTCACAACAAGCTTGATGGTTTTAGTACGGAATGTGCCACCTTTGGCGATGAAACGATATCAGTTGCCTCTTATTGATTTCAAAAAAATTCTAGTGCCAACATAGAACAACACGACTATTGTGTCAAGTTTTGGAGTTTTCCATGGTTCATTTGAACATTTTTATACATTAACTGGGATTTCTAGGTATTTTATGTGCATAATTCAAATTTGAAATACATGCACATGCTCCAGTGCATATAAATTGGTTCAAAAATCAAATCTGTGTCATTGGGTGCATGCTTAGGTCCCATGCAAGAAATGGGAATAAATTTCAAACACAAGGGCACTGTTGATTGCCTGCAAAACATTGAGATACCTGTTTTTTAAATTCTAGGTAATCCAAAACTCATCTAAAATTCATAAAACTTGGCATGGTATCATGGAGCGGCACCTGACATGCTGTGGTAAAAATTTGTCCCATTTGGGGCAGGTTTGGGCATAAGCTTCTCACAAACCAGAGCTTGTCACAACAAGCCTGAAGGTTTTGGTACGGAACGTGCCACCTTTGGGGACGAAACGATATCCATTGCCTCTTATTGTTTGAAAATTTTTCTAGTGCCAACATAGAACAACAGGACTGTTTTGTTAAGTTTTGGAATTTTTGGGGTTCGTTTGGACATTTTTATACATTAACCGGATTTTCTAGGCATTTTATGTGCATAATTCAAATTTGAAATACATGCACGTGCTCCCATGCATATAAATTGGTTGAAAAATCAAATATGTCTCCTTGGGTGCATGCTTAGGTCCCATGCAAGAAATGGGAATGAATTTCAAGCATCAGGGAACTGTTGATTGCCGGCAAAACGTTGAGATATCTGGTTTTTAAATTCTAGTAAATCCAAAACTCGTCTGAAATTCATGAAACTTGGCATGGTATCAAGGACCGGCATCAACATGTCGTGGTAAAAAATGTGTCCCATTTGGGCCCGGTTTGGGTATAAGCTTCTCACGAACCAGAGCTTCTCACAACAAACCTGATGTTTCAGTACGGAACATGCCTCCTTTAGGGAAGAAATGATATCTGTTGCCTCTTATTGCTTTCAAAAATTTTCTAGTGCCAACATGGAACAACATGACTGTTGTGTCAAGTTTTCAAATTTTTCGGGGTTCGTTTGGACATTTTTATACATTAACTGGGTTTTCTAGGCATTTTATGTGCATAATTCAAATTTGAAATACATGCACATGCTCCAGTGCATATAAATTGGTTGAAAAATCAAATTTGTGTCCTTGGGTGCATGCTTAGGCCCCATGCAAAAAATGGGAATGAATTTCAAACACCAGGGCACTGTTGATTGCTGGCAAAATGTTGAATAACCTGGTTTTTAAATTCTAGTAAATCCAAAACTCGTCTAAAATTCATGAAACTTGGCATGGTATCATGGAGCGGCACCCAACATGCCATGGTAAACTTTTTGTCCCATTTGGGGCAGGTTTGGGTATACGCTTCTCACAAAAGCCTGATGGTTTTAGTACGGAATGTGCCACCTTTGGGGACGAAACGTATCTGTTGCCTCTTATTGCTTTCAAAACATTTCTAGTGCCGACATAGAACAACAGGATTATTGTGTCAAGTTGTGGAATTTTCCGGGGTTCGTTTGGACATTTTTATACATTAACTGGGTTTTCTAGATATTTGATGTGCATAATTCAAATTTAAAATACATGCACATGCTCCAGTGCATATAAATTGGTTGAAAAATCAATTTTGTGTCCTTGGGTGCATGCTTGGGTCCCATGCAAGAAATGGGAATGAATTTCAAACACCAGGGCATTGTTGCTGCCGGAAAAACATTGAGATACCTGTTTTTTAAATTCTATTAAATCTAGAACTCGTCTGAAATTCATGAAACTTGGCATGGTATCATGGATCAGTACCCGACAAGCCGTGGTAAATGTTTTGTCCCATTTGCGGCAGGTTTGGGCATAAGCTTCTCACAAACCAGAGCTTCTCACAACAAGCCTGATGGTTTCGGTACGGAACGTGCAACCTTTGGGAATGAAACGATATCCGTTGCCTCTTATTTCTTTCAAAAAAATTCTAGTGCCAACATAGAACAACACGACTGTTGTGTTTAGTTTTGGAATTTTTCTAGGTTCGTTTGGACATTTTTATACATCAACTGGATTTTCTAGGCATTTTATGTCCATAATTCAAATTTGAAATACACGCGCATGCTCCCATGCATATAAATTGGTTCAAAAGTTAAATTTGTGTCCTTGGGTGCATGCTTAGGTCCCATGCAAGAAATAGGAACAAATTTCAAACACCAGGGCACTGTTGATTGCCGGCAAAACGTTGAGATACCTGGTTTTTAAATTCTAGTAAATCCAAAACTCGTCTGAAATTCATGAAACTTGGCATGGTATCATGGAGGCGGCATCAACATGTCGTGCTAAAAAAATTGTCCCATTTGGGGCAGGTTTGGGCATAAGCTTCTCACAAACTAGAGCTTCTCACAACAAGCCTGATGGTTTCAGTATGGAACGTGCCACCTTTGGGAACGAAATGATATTTGTTGCCTCTTATTGCTTTCAAAATAATTTCTAGTGCCAACATAGAACAACACGACTGTTGTGTCAAGTTTTGGAATTTTTCGGGGTTCGTTTGGACATTTTTATACATTAACTGTGTTTTCTAGGCATTTTATGTGCATAATTCAAATTTTAAATACATGCACATGCTCCCGTGCATATAAATTGGTTGGAAAATCAATCTGTGTCCTTGGGTGCATGCTTAGGTCCCATGCAAGAAAGGGGAATGTATTTCAAACACCAGGACACTGTTGATTGCCAGCAAAACGTTGAGATGCCTAGTTTTTAAATTCTAGTAAATCCAAAAACTCGTCTAAAATTCATGAAACTTGGCATGGTATCATGGAGCGGCACCCGACATGCCGTGGTAATTTTTTTGTCCCATTTGGGGCAGGTTTGGGTATAAGCTTCTCACAAACTAGAGCTTCTCACAACAAGCCTGATGGTTTCGGTATGGAATGTGCCACCTTTGGGGACGAAACGATACCCATTGGCTCTTATTGCTTTCCAAATTTTTCTGGTGCCAACATAGAACAACAGGACTGTTGTGTTAAGTTTTGAAATTTTTCGGGGTTCATTTCGACATTTTTATACATTAACTGGATTTTCTAGGCACTTTATGTGCATAATTAAAATTTGAAATACATGCACATGCTCCCGTCCATATAAAATGGTTGAAGAATCAAATATGTGTTCTTGGGTGCATGCTTAGGTCCCATGCAAGAAATGAGAATGAATTTCAAACACCAGGGCACTGTTGATTGCCGGCAAAACGTTGAGATACCTGGTTTTTACATTCTAGTAAATGCAAAACTCGTCTGAAATTCATGAAACTTGGCATGGCATCATGGAGCAGCACCCGACATGTCGTGGTAAAAAATTTGTCCCATTTGGGGCAGGTTTGGGTATAAGCTTCTCACAAACCAGAGCTTCTCACAACAAGCCCGATGGTTTCGGTATGGAACGTGCCACCTTTGGGGACGAAACCATATCCGTTGCCTCTTATTTCTTTCCAAAATTTTCTAGTGCCAACATAGAACAACAGGACTATTGTGTCAAGTTTTGGAATTTTCCGGGGATCGTTTGGACATTTTTATACATCAAGTGGGTTTTCTAGGCATTTATGTGCATAATTCAAATTTGAAGTACATACACATGCTCCAGTGCATATAATTGGTTGAAAAATCAAATCTGTGTCCTTGGGTGCATGCTAAGGTCCCATGAAAGAAATGGGAATGAATTTCAAACACCAAGGGACTGTTGATTGCCAGCAAAACGTTGAGATACCTGGCTTTTAAATTCTAGTAAATCCAAAACTCGTCTGAAATTCATGAAACTTGGCATGCTCTCATGGAATGGCACTCGACATGTTGTGGTATTTTTCGTGTCCATTTTGAGAGAAGGTGCACTCGAATAACAGCCAACAGAGTCATTTTAAAGGAATACCTGCCACTTTAATATCTCGAACGTTTGTATAATTCAAACCGTGTTCATTATGTTAACCATTCACATGACCCCATGTCTCTTGGTTTTAATGGCTATAGGAGGTGTCGTGCAGATAGCTACTTGCCTGAACGGGAGTGATGCGTCCATTTTGCATCATGCTTTTATATCGATATTTATTGCATTATGGGATGTTATTACACATTATGTCACAATACTTATGCCTATTTCTCTTATTTTACAAGGTTTACATGAAGAGGGGGAATGCAGGCAGCTGGAATTCTGGGCTGGAAAAGGAGAAAATATTAGTGACCTATTCCGCACATCTCCAAAAGTCCTGAAACTTCACGGGAGCACGTTTCAGAATATATGAAAAATATTGGGCGAAAGAAGTACCAGAGGGGGCCACCCACCATCCATGAGGGTGGGGGCGCGCCCCCTGCCTCGTGGGCCCCCTGGTGGCCCTCCGATGCCCATCTTTGGCTATATGGAGTCTTTTGTCAAGGAAAAAAATCATAAGCTAGCTCACGGGACGAAACTCCGCCGCCACGAGGCGGAA
Organism: Triticum monococcum; assembly: GCA_034509565.1. NCBI lineage: Eukaryota > Viridiplantae > Streptophyta > Magnoliopsida > Poales > Poaceae > Triticum > Triticum monococcum. The sequence goes on along the minus strand of CM067845.1, from coordinate 352,426,684 downwards.
CCTTGGCGGAACCAATCTAGGGCTCCGGCGGAGCTGTCCTGTCGGGGAAACTTCCCTCCGGGAGGGGGAAATCATTGCCATCGTCATCACCAATGATCCTCTCATCGGGAGGGGGGAAATCTTCATCAACATCTTCCCCAGCATCATGTCATCTCAAACCCTAGTTCATCTCTTGTATCCAATCTTTGTATCCAAACCTCAGATTGGTACCTGTGGGTTGCTAGTAGTGTTGATTAATCCTTGTAGTTGATGCTAGTTGGTTTACTTGGTGGAAGATCATATGTTCAGATCCATTATGCATATTAATACCCCTCTAATTATGAACATGAATATGCTTTGTGAGTAGTTACGTTTGTTCCTAAGGACATGGGAGAAGTCTTGCTATAAGTAGTCATGTGAATTTAGTATTCGTTCGATATTTTGATGAGATGTATGTTGTCATCCCTCTATTGGTGTCATATGATCGTCGACTACATGACACTTCACCATTGTTTGGGCCTAGAGGGAGGCATTGGGAAGTAATAAGTAGATGATGGGTTGCTAGAGTGACAGAAGCTTAAACCCTTGTTTATGTGTTGCTTCGTAAGGGGATGATTTGGATCCATATGTTTCATTCTATGGTTAGGTTGACCTTAATACTTCTGTTGTAGTTGCGGATGCTTGCAATAGGGGTTAATCATAAGTGGAATGCTTGTCCAAGTAAGGGCAGTACCCAAGCACCGGTCCACCCACATATCAAATTATCAAAGTACCGAATGGGAATCATATGAGCGCGATGAAAACTAGCTTGACGATAATTCCCATGTGTCCTCTGGAGCGCTTTCCTTCATATAAGAGTTTCTCCAGGCCCGTCCTTTGCTACAAAAAGGATTGGGACATCTTGCTGCACCTTATTTACTTTTATTACTTGCTACTCGTTACAAATTACCTTATCACAAAACTATCTATTACCGATAATTTCAGTGCTTTCAGAGAATACCTTGCTGAAAATTGCTTATCATTTCCTTCTGCTCCTCATTGGGTTCGACACTCTTATCGAAAAGGCTATGATAGATCCCCTACACTTGTGGGTCATCAAGACTCTTTTCTGGCGCCGTTGCCGGGGAGTGAAGCGCCTTTGGTAGGTGGAATTGGTAAGGAAAAATTTATATAGTGTGCTGAAATTTACTGTCACTTGTTACTATGGAACATAATCCTTTGAGGGGCTTGTTCGGGGTATCCTCACCCCGACCAGTAGAGAAAAGAGTTGCTCCTCAACCTACTGAACCTACTGAAAATGTTTACTTTGAAATTCCTTCGGGTATGATAGAGAAACTGCTAGCTAATCCTTTCACAGGTGATGGAACATTACATCCCGATTTGCACCTAATCTATGTGGATGAAGTTTGTGGATTATTTAAGCTTGCAGGTATGCCTGAGGATGTTATCAAGAAAAAGGTCTTCCCTTTATCTTTTAAGGGATATGCATTGACATGGCTTAGGCTATGTGATGATATTGGATCATGGAACTACCAACGATTGAAATTGGAGTTTCATCAGAAGTTTTATCCTATGCATCTGGTTCATCGTGATCGTAATTATAGATATAATTTTTGGCCTTGTGAAGGACAAAGCATCGCTCAAGCTTGGGGGAGGCTTAAGTCAATGTTATATTCATGCCCCAATCATGAGCTATCAAAAGAAATTATTATTCAAAAAAATTTATGCTCGGCTTTCTCTCAGTAATCGCTCCATGCTCGATACTTCTTGTACTGGATCTTTTATGATGAAGGCTATTGAATTCAAATGGGATTTATCGAAAAGAATTAAACGCAACTCTGAAGATTGGGACCTCGAGAAGGTAAGGAGTCAGGTATAACACCTAAGTTTGATTGTGTTAAATCTTTTATAGATACCGATGCTTTCCATGAATTTAGCACTAAATATGGAGTTGACTCTGAAATAGTAGCTTCTTTCTGTGAATCCTTTGCTACTCATGTTGATCTCCCTAAGGATAAGTGGTTTAAATATAATCCTCCTGTTGAAGTAAAAGTAGTTTCACCTATTAAAGTTGAAGAAAAGACTATCACTTATAATGATCCTATTGTTCCTACTGCTTATATTGAGAAACCACCTTTCCATGTTAGAATAAAGGATCATGCTAAAGCTTCAACCATGGTTAACAAAAGTAATATTAAGACACCCAAACCCCATGAGCAAATTAAAGTTGAACCTAGTGTTGCTATGCTTAAAGATCTCTTGGCCGATAATATTTATGGGCATGTTATTTACTTCTGCAATGAATCTGCTAGAATTGCTAGACCAGATACTAAAAATAAACATAGACCTATTGTAGGCATGCCTGTTATTTCTGTTAAAATGGGAGATCATTGCTATCATGGCTTGTGTGATAGGGGTGCTAGTGCAAGTGCAATAACTCATTCCTTATACCAAGAAATTATGCATGATATTGCACCTGCTGAGATAGAAGAGATTGATGTTACAATTAAGCTTGCTAATATAGATACTATTTCACTAGTTGGGATTGTTAGAGATGTTGAAGTCTTGTGTGGGAAAGTTAAATACCCTGCTGATTTTCTTGTTCTCGGTTCCACACAAGATGACTTTTGTCCCATTATATTTGGTAGACCCTTCTTGAATATTGTTAATGCTAAGATAGACTGCAATAAGGATATTGTTTCTGCTGGTTTAGGTGATATGTCTCATGAGTTTAATTTTGCTAAATTTCATAGACAACCCCAGGATAAAGAATTGCCTTGTAAAGATGAAATTATTGATCTTGCTTCTATTGTCGTGCCTCCTACTGATCCTTTAGAACAATATTTTCTAGACCATGAAAACGATATGTTTGTGAATGAAAGAAGGGAAATAGATGAAGTAGTCTTTAAACAGGGACCTATTTTGAAACACAACTTGCATGTTGAAATCCTAGGGGATCCCCCTCCACACAAGGGCGATCCCGTGTTTGAGCTTAAACCTTTACCTGATACTCTTAAATATGCTTATCTTGATGAGAAAGAGATATATCCTGTTATTATTAGTGCTAACCTTTCAGAGCATGAAGAAAAGAAATTATTGAAAACTCTAAAGAAACACCCTGCTGCTATTGGATATACTCTCGATGATCTTAAGGGAATCAGTCCCACTTTATGCCAGCACAAAATAAAATTGGATAAGGATGCTAAACCAGTTGTTGATCACCAACGACGGTTAAATCCTAAGACGAAAGAAGTGGTAAGAAAAGAAATACTAAAGCTTCTTGAGGCAGGTATAATTTATCCCGTTGCTGATAGTCAGTGGGTAAGTCATGTCCATTGTGTCCCTAAGAAGGGAGGTATTACTATTGTTCCTAATGATAAAGATGAATTGATCCCACAAAGAATTGTTACATGTTATACAATGGTAATTGATTTCCGCTAAAGCCACTAAAAAAGATCATTACCCTTTATGTAGTGGGTTTGTCACGACAGATGTCCGCATGAAAGGACTTAGTCGTGGAGCCATCGCTACGGGTTAGCTTAAAGGGGCTAAACCGGACAAGGGGGACACGCGGGTTTTTATACTAGTTCGGCCCCTTCGATGAAGGTAAAAGCCTACGTCTAGTTGTGATTGGTATTGCTAGGGTTTCGATTACCAGGGAGCAAATCCGCTTTGCCTGGCTCTCGAGTTGTTGTCTTTCGTCCCAAAACCACTGCCGGGTCGTCCCTTTATATACACAGGTCGACGCCCTCCGGTTTACAGAGTCCCGAGGCCAGATCATAAACGTGTCCGGCTCGGTCTCTATTCCTTCTACTTACAATACAAGTTACATGATAAAGTCAGTTTACATCTACAAGCCTTTAACTCGCCTTTGGGCCTTGGGCCTTCGTAAAGCGCCTCCATCTTCATGTCTTCCTGGGCTCCTAGCCTTTGTAGAGTTAACCCGGCCACTCCTGGCCGGTTTATATCCAGTAGTAATATGCCCAACATTAGGCCCCATATTGATTTGAACTTGTTCATGTCAATCTTCGATACCTAGAAAAATTCCTCCGTCGCATCTTTATCTTGATCTTGTAAACCGCCGTGAAGTCATACTCCAGGATCATAACAAACCGCCATGACGTCACGTTGTTATTAAAAAATGATACATCTCACCTTCAGTTAATGAATCTTTGACAATCGAGGCGACCGCTCTTGTTAGGTATTTAATATTCCAGCTCCTCTATTCTCGCGCCTGTCACCACTCCCTTTACCTTATAAATAGGGCCAAGGGTCATTTCCCTTTTTCCCGTCCGTCCCTTCACCTCTTCTTCCTCCTCGCGACACCCCTGCCTCCGAGAGCCGCTGCCATCGTCAAGCTTTGCCTTTGCATCACCGACAGCCGCAACATCAACCTAATCTCCTCATCCAGACGCGGCGCATCTCTGCTCCCTGATCTGCTGCTTGTAAGCTCTCCCCCTTCTTCTGTAGATCCATTAGGGTTCATGCAGGTTCTTCTTGTTCTTCTCTTGTTCTTTGCCAACTCATAGATGACAGAACTTTATCCTGACATGTTCCGGATAGTAGCTATGAGACTCTGTATTTCAACCATTTGATCCAATCTTTTAACACATTGTAACTTGACCTGGACTTTCCGTGAACTGCTTCAGGGCCATGCTTTTGAATCTCAATAGTTTTCCTTTTCCTGATGTTCGGTAGATCCAAAATTTTCAATGCAGTCTTGCGAAAACTGTTTTACTTTACTTAGTTGTTCTGGCTTTACATCTGTCCCTTTTTACTATCTAGGCGGTTTACCTTTTGTAAAAACAACCTATCACATACCATTAGTCCCCTGGTAATCCGGCAAACCCCCTCACATATGATGTTATAATCCAGTTTAACAACTTGTGTTACCTTTGTTCTGATATGACCTTGTCATTTAATATTGTATCAGCCTCCGGTTTATGCCATTTTTCATAGCTGTATATCTTTATTCCGCTGCACCGTGTGTACTACCATGAATGATTTGTAAACCAACGTTGCTTCCTTTTCATATTTTCGTCCGCAATGGCCAAACAGTTTTATGCTTGCAACTGGGCTCCTTCCCGGGTTACTGAAGGACAGTTGAACGGAATGGTCAGTATCGGCACCTTGCCCAAGAAAACTAAGATTCGGTGGCGAGTTCCAGGAACAGAGAATCCTCCTACCCCAAGACAGGGTGAGGTAGTGGTCTTTGTCGACCACATAGGCCGTGGCTTCAAACCGCCTGGGTCGAAGTTTTTCCGAGATGTTCTTGCCAGTTTCCAACTCCATCCTCAAGATATTGGACCCAACTCGGTGTCCAATCTGTGCAACTTCCAAGTCTTCTGTCAAGCGTACTTACAAGAAGAACCAACTGCTGAGCTGTTCCGGGACCTTTTTCATCTGAACCGGCGTACAGAATTTGTAAATGGTCCCAACACTGAACTTGGTGGCATCTCTATTCAAAAGCGGAAAGAAGTTGAATTCCCTCATGCCAAGCTGCACAGTCATCCTAAGGACTGGAACCAGACTTGGTTCTACTGCAAGGATACCTCTCCTGAAGATGAGAACCCTCTGCCAGGCTATCATGACCACCGGCTTCCCAACACTCATCCATTACTGCAACGTTTAAGTTCTACAGAATAGGCCGTATATGCCCCTCAAGTCGCCAAGCTCTGGGCCTTTATGGCAAACGGTTATCGAGCGTCGACTTTGTGCGTTGTTGGATATCTTGGAGCATCATGCCACTAAGCCGCCGCTCCGGTTTAATGTGTGAGTACACCGGTGAATTAGAAGACCCCCAACGCCACATCAACATTCAGTTAACCGATGAAGAGGTCACTGGAAGTGTTAAGAAAATTTTGAATGAATCGGAATCTGTCTATCGCCAAACCGGCTTGAACCCCTTCTATACTCAAAATAGACCGCCTACTGTAAGTACTATGCTTCCCTTTTACCTTCGGTATCTTTAAATTGTTCAACCCGTGAACCTTCTTCTGTTTGTTTATAAACAGGGTGATGATCCCTTCTGGAAACAGAAATCCGCAGACAAAGCGGCAAAGCCATCCCGTCCCAAAACCAAAGCCGTCAAGTGAACCCTAAAACGGAAAACCGCCGAACATATCAACATGGAACTTGATGAAGATGCAGATGAACCGGAAGTTGAGGTAGAACTTGACTCCCTTGGCTCCCTTTTCATGCACCTCATTAACAATGACCTTTATCAGGAGGACATGGAAGGCAGCCAGGCTGACGATATAGAGGTAATTATCCTTTCCTCCGATTCAGACTCTATGCCAACACAAGAAAACCCGTCAAGCGGCCCGGAAAGTAAGCTTTTCTCATCCTCTTGCTTACTTGGATCCAACATTTATTTTGAAGACACAGTAGCATGAGGCTCGCCGGACAACCTGACATAGCGGCCAATAGGTTACTTCAGCCGGTTTACCTGACACTCCGGTTCGGAAGCGCCGATCTGAGGTCTCCCCCACTTCTGACAATTCTTATCCCAAGGCAGGGTATTTCCGACAACCTCTTAATCCGCCCGATTCAAATTATCAGGTGACACCCCCCTCATCCTCTCGCCAGTCAACCGCGACCCAACTCCCTCCTCTCAAAACTGTAGCTGGGTACGTATTCAAACCCTTTCTTCAAATGTGTTGCAAATCTTGAATAAAATGCTAAACCTCTTTTACTTATGTTGGCAGAGCCAAAGCCAGACCCAGTATGAAAGCTCGGGCTAACAATCCGTCGGAAGACCAGGTGGTTCCTGAACAAGAGCAAACAGGTGATCCGGACCAAACTTGTGAACCGGAGGGTCCCCATCCTGAAGCTACGTTTGATGAGCCACCCCTTCAAGACCGGAATATTGATGAACAACTAGAAGCTGACACTGCTGTGCCTGACACTGAACCGGCAGCTCCAATCCGAGCTAGTCCAATGAGAGCTACTGACACTCCATCATCACCCATAAAACTACGGAAGGTTAAGGAGATGATGTTATCATTACTGGTATAGGCCACAGCTCTCCTGGCCATCCTGTAATCTTGTCTCAACATAGTGCCAAAGAAGAGCATGCTGCCAGGGAAAAGGGTAAATGGAGCACTAATTTATCAAGTTATGCTCATCTCAGTGCTGAAGAACTTCACTCCGGGTTTTTAAACCGTCTGCACTCAAACCGTGAGTATGAAGCCGGTTTGGTAAACCTGATGAAGGAACGTTATGAGGTATTTTCATCTTCTTTCTTTTCTTGATTCCAAAATCTCAACATCAGCCCAAGTAGCCCCCAAGTGCTGTTTTATGATACCAATCGTAAACTGGGACTTTGTAATATCTTAATCCTTGCATGCTGATTGTCAACATGTCAAATCCACAAGAAAAAATGATACTTCATCAATGTAGTTATATTGCTTTCATCGGTGTAGCCCCCAAGGGCCAGTTTAGCTTTGCGAGGTTACCCAGGTCTTGAATCCATGCATCCGTTTTGAACAGATGTACATTAGCCCCCAAGTGTTAAGGATAATGCTTGCATTGTACTTGAGACTTGTTGATAATAGAGAAAATAGACATTAGCCCCCAAGTACGAAGTGCATAACGTGTTATACGCTTAGTACTTAGAAAATACATATCATGTTGTTGACATAGCTTCACCTTTGCGGGCCGAGCTAAATAATAGAGATGCTCGAACCGCTGATCTGTAGGAAAATGTGAAGTCCCAACAAGCAGAGGCTTCGAAAGCGAAAGAGGAGCTGACCAAAGCCCTGGCAGCTATGGAGAAATTAAAAGAAACTTTTAACAAGGAGCGTGCTGACTGGGAGGCTGAAAAAGCCGGTTTAACCAAGAAAGCCGAAGACGCAGAAGCAGCTCTGAAACCAGTTGTAGATGAACTGTCTGGTTTGAAGTGACAGATCAATGCTATGACTTCCGCCGTGTTCGGTAAGTATCTGCTGATGCTATTTATCCGAGTCATGAGATCTTAGCCTTTACCAGTTTGCTGATATTAAATGATGGCAGACACTCGTATTGCTCATCTGGGCACGGATATGTGGATAAAGCTTAAAGCGGCTTACACCTTACTTGAACAGTTGTACTCTGGATCCCAGCATGCTATTTGTACTATAGCTTACGACAAGCCGGCGCCATCACTGATAAAGGAAACCCTTGAGAAGCTGGCCATGCTACCAGCCGGATTACCCAACTGAAGAAGGCAGCCGCAAGAGCGGGAGCACTAACCGCACTAATCCGGGCCAAGGCATGGATTCCGGATCTTGAAGCGGATGACATCATTAAAGGTTATCCAGGAGTGAAGGAGGACGGTTCAAACTTCAACAATGATGATCTTCGAAGGCTGACCAAAGAGATGTGGCCAATAGCTAGCAAACTGGCAGAGGATACAGACTTATCTCATTTCCAGCCGGTTTACGATGCTGAAGGCAAGAGGCAGCCTACTGAAATCCATGAAGTCGAAGAACTTGTGCCTCCAATCCGTAAGCATACTTACGCTCCTGACATTAACTCCTCCAGCCTTATCCATGAAGAAGCCGTGTTTCAAGCTTTAACTGGAATCGATTGGTCAACGGTTGATTTCCAACGTCTGGGGAGGGATGACGAAGAGGTGATTGCACCAAATGACCCGCAACCGTCAAGTCGTCCCAACGAAGGATCCTAAACCGGCAGTCGGGTTACCAGCTATTGTGTGCGACTACTTGAAACAATTTATTCTAGTGGAGCCGTTTTCAAGCTTCTTGTAATAGGATAGCAAAAACACCCTTATCTGTCATGCCATCGAGCATGTTTATGTTGCTTGGTATTGAGAAAACTTGTTTCACTTTTGGGATCTATTTATGCATAGTCCATGATGATTTATGTTCCTGGAATCAAGAACTTGAAAGTGTCCTATTGGTTTACCACTGGGCGGGTCATGATGCCCAAAAAAATATACAAAACTTGGATGCATAATCAAAGTTTGTACTAATCAGATAAAATAAATAATATCTGTGACATACCTCGTTGGTTGACCAACTACCTGTATGGTAGAGGTGAAAACACCAATCCGGAGTATTGATAACTCCTGGCCCTCTTGCCGTTTCATGTAGAAATCTCATTGGGCTAAAAAACTGTTGAGTTGTTCTAATAAGGCTGGTGACATCTAGTCAAAACCAGACCGGAGCGGTTTGCTACCGGTTTTAGAATCTGATCATGTACTTACAACTAAGCGCTGAAAGTCAAGCCGGGTTGTAATGAACACCGGTTTGTCAGAAGAATATTTATAAATCCCTTGTCATAAAAATAGCAAAAACAAAAGAAATATGCAAGGCTTTTCATGGGCTGCCAGGCCCTAAATCGAGGCTTTTCATGGGCTGCCAGGCCGCTGAGTTAAATCATTTTCCAAAGCCTTTTAAGATGGACCTCAATCTTTAACCAATCACCGGTTTAACTTTGACAAGTTCAGGGTCCATGGGATTGACTTGTCAAACGTTCGATGGGTCATACCAGGTTTACCTGGACGGAGTGACTTACTTAAAAAAAGGCAGGATAACCCGGGTTTTTAGGTGAATACACATGGCTTCCAAGCCTGGCTTGATAGCCTATTACAAGGGTTCAAACTCATTGTTCTCTGAGAAGCAAAGATCCCCCAGGTAATATGTGAGCTGTGCTCAATGGTTACCTATGTTTGAGCTGTGTATTAATGCAACAGACTCTCTTTGGCTCCATATAATTTCCTTTTGGCTTAAAGCCTATCAAGAGGTGTAGCTATGGTGTGAAGACGACCAAGCCCCCTAGTGATATCCCTTTGTGGTTGTAAACCGATCAAGAGGTGTAGCTGTGGTTCGGATACGACCAAGCCCCCTAGTGATTTCCTTTCTCTCTGTGCGGCCGTATAGGCCGGTTTAACAAAACTCCATTGTGACAATAGAACCTCTTGTACGCTCACACATGATGTACATAGAACAGAGACCCTGCTTTATACGAGGCTCCGGTTTATTATATAATATATACATTGTCATAAATATGTACATAAGATGAGCCTGTGGCTCAAGTATGGTAAGGCCGAAGAAGAGCTATATTCCACGGCCGCTTGGTCTCCTCCTCTGATTATGTGAGTCTTTGTGCTCTCGAACATCAATGAGGTAGTACGACCCGTTGTGCAGATTCTTGCTGACCACAAAGGGTCCTTCCCAAGGTGGGGATAACTTGTGCATATCAGTCTGATCCTGGATGAGCCGGAGCACCAGATCGCCCTCTTGAAATGCTCTGGTCTTAACCCGGCGGCTATGATAAAGCCGGAGATCTTGTTGATAAATCACCGAACGTGCTGCTACGAGATCACGCTCCTCATCTAACAGGTCAAGTGAGTCCTGACGTGCCGTCTCATTATCAGCTTCAATATAAGCTGCCACACGGGGCGGGTCGTGACGGATGTCACTCAGAAGAACTGCCTCCGCTCCATAAACCATGAAGAAAGGCGTGTAACCCGTAGATCTGTTAGGTGTGGTTTTAATGCTCCATAACACAGAAGGCAACTCCTCAACCCAACAACCCGGTGTCCGCTTCAAAGGAACCATGAGCCGGGGTTTAATACCTCTCAAAATTTCCTGATTTGCCCTCTCCGCTTGGCCATTAGATTGGGGGTGAGCCACTAATGTTATATCAAGCCGGATATGCTCACATTGGCAAAATTGCTCCATCTCTCCCTTTGACAGATTAGTACCATTATCAGTTATAATACTGTGTGGAAAACCAAACTGGAATATCACCTTTTTGATGAATTGAACCGCCGTGGCCGCATCACACTTCCTGACTGGCTCTGCTTCCACCCATTTGGCAAACTTGTCAACTGCCACTAATAAGTGGGTATTTTTGTCCTTGGATCTCTTAAAAGGTCCAACCATATCAAGCCCCCAAGTCGCAAATAGCCAAGTTATCAGAATCATGCTCAACTCCTGAGCCGGAATGTGAGCACGGCGTGCGAATTTTTGACAACCGTCACATCGTTTAACTAAATCCTCAGCATCAGCGTGAGCTGTTAACCAAGAAAAAACTATGACGAAAAGCTTTAGGCGCCAAAGACTTTGAACCGGTGTGGTGACCACAATCCCCTTCATGGATTTCTCGCAAAATCTCACAACCCTCTTGAGGTGAGACACAATGCTGAATTGCCCCTGTGATGCTGTAACGATGTAACTCCCCGTTGATGATGGTCATGGACTTGGAACGCCGGATTACCTGTCGGGCCAAGGTTTCGTCCTCTGGTAACTCGCCCCGGTTCATGTAATCTAGGTAGGGGATTGTTCAATCCGGGATGATATGCAAAGCTGCCACCAATTGAGCCTCCGGGTTAGGAATAGCCAACTCCTCCTCTGTTGGTATCTTAACCGACGGATTATGCAGTACATCAAGGAAGACATTTGGTGGGACCGGTTTACGCTGAGAACCAAGGCGGCTTAAACCGTCCGCCGCTTCATTCTTTTGCCGGTCTATATGGTCAACTTGATAACCCTTAAAATGACCAGCTACCGTGTCCACCTCTCTTCTATATGCAGCCATGAGTGGGTCTTTAGAATCCCAAGTGCCAGACACCTGTTGAGCCACCAGATCCGAGTCCCCAAAGCACTTAACCCGGCTTAAGTTCATCTCCTTAGCCATCCGAAGACCGTGGAGTAAGGCCTCATACTCAGCTGGATTGTTAGTACAGGGGAATATTAAACGGAGGACATAACAAAACTTGTCACCTCGTGGGGAAGTTAGTATGACTCCAGCCCCCGAGCCCTCCAACTGTCTGGACCCATCAAAGTGAATAGTCTAGTACGTGTTGTCTGGCTTTTCCTCTGGTGCCTGCAACTCTGTCCAATCATTGATGAAGTCCACGAGTGCTTGGGATTTAATCGTTGTGCGAGGTATGTATTTGAGCCCATGAGGTCCAAGCTCAATAGCCCACTTGGCAATCTGGCCAGTTGCTTCTCTGTTTTGAATGATATCTCCCAGAGGGGCTGAACTGACCACTGTGATAGGATGACCCTGAAAATAGTATTTGAGCTTCCGGCCTGCCATGAATACTCCATACACTAGTTTCTGCCAATGTGGATATCTCTGCTTTGATTCAGTAAGCACCTCACTGATATAATAAACCGTCCGTTGAACCGGATATTCCTTTCCAGTCTCTTTGCGTTCCACAACAATGGCCACACTAACAGCTCGGGCATTAGCAGCCACATACAACAGTAAAGGCTCTTTATCAATCGGAGCTGCAAGCACAGGCGGTTCAGCTAACTGCCTCTTCAGATCCTCGAATGCTTTATCAGCCGCCTCGCTCCAAACAAAATCATCTGTTTCCTTTAGCATCTGGTATAAAGGGATAGCCTTCTCCCCGAGACGACTGATAAACCGGCTCAAAGCCGCAATCCGGCCGGCCAAACGTTGAACGTCATTGATACACGCCGGTTTAGCCAAAGATGTAATTGCTGAAATTTTTTCCGGATTCGCCTCAATGCCCTGGTTTGATACCAGAAAACCCAGGAGTTTGCCTGCCGGGACACCAAAAACACATTTGTCCAGATTGAGCATCATCTTGTAAACCCAGAGGTTGTCAATGGTTTCTCTCAGGTCATCTATCAATGTTTCCTCCTTCATGGTCTTTATCACAATATCATCCACATATGCGTGAACATTGCGCCCAATCTGCTTATGAAGACAATTCTGAACACAGCGCTGATAAGTCGCCTGGGCACTCTTGAGCCCAAAGGGCATGGAGACATAGCAAAAGGCTCCAAAAGGAGTTATAAAAGTTGTCTTCTCCTGGTCCTTAACTACCATTTTGATCTGATGATAACCAGAATAAGCATCCAAGAAACACAAACGGTCACAACCCGCCGTAGCATCAATAATCTGATCAATATGAGGGAGGGAAAAAGGATCTGCTAGGCAAGCCTTGTTCAAGTGTGTGTAATCTACACACATACGCCAAGTGCCGTTTTTCTTCAGAACCAGCACCGGATTAGCCAACCACTCTGGGTGAAAGACCTCCACGATAAATCATGAGGCAAACAACCGAGCTACCTCTTCACCAATTGCCTTACGCCTTTCTTCATTGAAGCGGCGGAGGAATTGCCGTACCGGTTTAAACTTAGGATAAATGTTAAGTGTGTGCTCATCGAGTTCCCTCGGTACACCTGGCATGTCAGAAGGCTTCCATGCAAATATGTCCCGGTTCTCACGGATGAAATCGATGATCGCGCTTTCCTATTTGGGATCCAGGTTAGCGCTGATGCTGAACTGCTTGGATGAATCACCAGGAACAAAATCAACCATCTTAGTATATGTGGCCGACTTAAACTTCAACGCCGGATCGTGTTCCGTAGTTGGCTTTTCAAAGAAGTCACATCTACCGGATCAACTTTGTCTTTGTAAAACTTTAGCTCCTCTGTGGCACAAACCGACTCAGCATAAGCCGCATCACCTTCTTCACATTCCAATGCGATCTTCCTGCTCCCATGCACTGTGATGGTCCCCTTATGACCTCGCATTTTAAGCTGCAGATAAACATAACACGGTCTTTCCATGAACTTAGCGTAAGCCGGTCTCCCAAACAGAGCGTGATACGGACTTTTGATTTTTACCACCTCAAAAGTCAATGTTTCTGACCTTGAATCATGATCATCTCCAAAAGCCACCTCTAAGGCTATCTTGCCCACTGGATATGCAGGCTTCCCGGGCACCACACCATGGAAAACGGTGTTTGACGGTTTAAGATTCTTGTCTGTCAACCCCATACGACGGAAGGTATCATAATATAGAATGTTGATACTACTTCCCCCATCCATGAGCACCTTGGTGAACTTATACCCCCACTTGAGGAGCTACCACTAAGGCCAGTGACCTGGATTGTCAACCCGGGGTGGGTGATCCTCTCTACTCCATAAAATGGGTTGCTCAGACCAGCGCAAATACTGAGGCACCGCCGGTTCAACAGAGTTCACAACCCTCTTGTGAAACTTCTGATCACGCTTGCATAAGCTAGTGGCGAAGACGTGATACTGCCTTCTATTTAACTACTTCAGATTGCTCTGATAACCAGACTGCTGCTGGTTCCCCTGATGGCTGTAACCTCCCTGGTTGCCCTGGTTCCCTTGATTGTTGTGTCCGGTTTGATTGCCCTGAAATCCTGAACCGGAGCTGCCGCCTCCGTAACCCAGCCCGTGGAAATCACCTCCTGAACCGCCGGGCGGGCCATTATCATACTGAAACATATTGGGGTTCTTGAAATCCCGCATGATGTAACAATCCTTCCAAAGATGCGATGTCGGCTTCTCCTTTGATCCATGCTTTGGACAGGGTTGATTTAACAGGCACTCTAAATTGGGGCCTGAACCTCCGCCCCTCTGAGGTTGCTTGCCTTTACAGCACTGACCATTTCATCAGCATTGGTGTTAGCCATAAAGTCCAAACTGTTGTCGACCTTGCACTTACCATTATTCCCATGGCCTGCCGGATTATGCTGTTGACCCTTGACGTTGTCGTTCTTCTTCCCTTTCCCCGGTTTGTCCTCCTCTGAGTCAGGGTCTTTGGTATTATCTGAATCGGCATACTTAACCAAACCGACCATAAGTGTTGACATATCATTGCAGTGACGTTTGAGCCTTCCTAACTTCTGTTTGAGCGGCAGAAAATGGCAATTGCCCTCCAACGTTAGCACTGCGGTATCTGCATTGATACGATCCGATGAATGCAAAATAGCTGAGACCCGCTTCACCCAATGGGTCGTGGACTCCCCATCCTCTTGGACACAGGCGGCCAGATCCACAATTGACATAGGCTGCTTACAAGTACCTTTGAAGTTCTGAATAAACCGGTGCTTCAACTCGAACCATGATCCGACAGAGTTAGTTGGTAAGCTCTTCAGCCAAGTACGAGCTGTCCCTTCCAACATCATGGTGAAGTATTTAGCACATACTGCTTCATCCACATATAACATCTCCATTGCCATCTCGTAGCTCTCAACCCATGCTTCTGGCTGCAGATCGGTGGTGTAATTGGGTACCTTATGAGGGCCTTTGAAATCCTTGGGCAGCCGCACATTACGCAAAGCGGGGGTGAGACACGACACCCCTAAGGAACTGAATACCACACTTGGCTCTACTGAAGTGGTAGGGTGAACCGGAGTAGGTTGACGGGCTCCATGCAGAGCTGCTAACTCGGCTTCTCGGCATGCGCGACCATGATCCACCACATCCTGCGCATTGGCACCTCCCCCAGCCGGGTTGTGCCCTCGCGGCGAGTTACGGTGATGTGCATTGCTTGATACGGCCAGTTTGTCCTCAACGTGCCTGCTGTAGCTCCAGCTTGGACGGGAGGTGGAATGAATCCTCTCACGACTATGCGAATAAGCCTGCTGCTGGTTTAAAGCTGTTTAAGGAGCTCTCTGGCCCGTCGTGCTTCAATCGCAAATGGTGATTCACCGTCGGTTGGGAGGGCTGCAAACCGTGAAGCAGCGGCCACAATGTTATCCAATGGGTTGGAGTAATGCCCTTGGGGTGTTGGAACATACTTTGGCACAATGTTGTTCTGACGAGGCGGGTCCATCATGCGCGGCTGAACCGGAGCTCCTGTCCCAGGCGCCTCCGTCCGGTTTAATACTGGTTGGTTACTAGTTCCTGCTCCCGGCGTGCGGAAGAGATTTCTTGGCTCATAACTCGGCGGGAGATGTGATCGGTATCTTCTTCTCATGACTTCCTCTAAGGCATTCTGATCCAGCCTAAGCCGGTAGGCCTGAGCTTCCAACTCGGCCCGTTTTGTAGCCATCCTAGCGTTCTCTGCCACCAGGTCCGCTTTAGCCTGACTTATCTGATCGTTCACCTTTGTGATCTCCGCGTTGTGCTGATCCCAGGCTGTCGCGTCCACCTCCGCAGCCATCAATGTTGCCAAAGCGTCGAACAAGTCAGACAGAACTTGAGTCGGAGGCGGCGCAGAGCCCCCTGCCCCCGCCGGCACGACTGTTGCTGAACCGGAGAGCATTGCTGCGGCGGTTAATGAGCGGGGTGCTGATTGCGTACCGGCCATGAAGATAGCAACCCGGCTCGGTAGATCAAGGGAGTCCGGAATATTGTTGCCCTCGGAACCTTCGTTAATCCGGCCATCCTGTAACTGATATAGTTATTCTGTTTCTCCAGAAGACTCTTTGTCGGAGCAGACAATGGTTTCTCCATCGGATGCCGGTCCGTCCTCATATTCTACTCCATGGATGACACCTACAAAAACATGCCTTGCCACGGGCTGAACCGGGGAAGGGATTGCATGCTGAGCCGTCTCGATGATGTCGGTGCAGGTGTCCGGCTCAGGGCCCGGTTCACCAATCTTGCCGATGAAGACGTGAATCCCACCAAAGGGGACCCGGTACCCGTATTCGGTTGAATCGGCCTCGGGACCCCATCCCGCGTTGTCGATGTAGAGCTTGCCGCGACGACTCTTCCTCATCTGGCCCATAGTGTACCCCTTGAGTCCATCAAAGCTGCCCTTCAAGAACTTGAAACCATCATGCGATAGCCCCACGATGGGTGCCAACTGTCGTGGGTTTGCCATGGCAGATATCCTCGTGAAAGGACTTAGTCATGGAGCCATCGCTACGGGTTAGCTTAAAGGGGTTAAACCGGACAAGGGGGACACGAGGGTTTTTATACTAGTTCAGCCGCTTCGATGAAGGTAAAAGCCTACGTCTAGTTGTGATTGGTATTGCTAGGGTTTCGATGACCAGGGAGCAAATCCACTTTGCCTGGCTCTCGAGTTTTTGTCTGTCATCCCTTAACCGCTGCCGGGTCGTCCCTTTATATACACAGGTCGACGCCCGCCGGTTTACAGAGTCCCGAGGCCAGATCATAAACATGTACGGCTCGGTCTCTATTCCTTCTACTTATAATACAAGTTACATGATAAAGTTGGTTTACATCTACAAGCCTTTAACTCGCCTTTGGGCCTTGGGCCTTCGTAAAGCGCCTCCACCTTCATGTCTTCCTGGGCTCCTAGCCTTTGTAGAGTTAACCCAGCCACTCCTGGCCGGTTTATATCCAGTAGTAATATCCCCAACACTTTACCTTTTATTGATCAAATGCTAGAAAGATTATCCAAGCATACACATTTTTGCTTTCTAGATGGTTATTCTGGTTTCTCAAATACCTGTGTCAAAAGAGGATCAAGAAAAGACAACTTTTACTTTCCCTTTCGGTACCTTTGCTTATAGACGTATGCCTTTTGGTTTATGCAATGCACCTGCTACTTTTGAAAGATGTATGACTGCTATATTATCTGACTTTTGTGAAAAGATTGTTGAGGTTTTCATGGATGATTTGTCCGTTTACAGAACTTCTTTTGATGATTGCTTAAGCAACCTTGGTTGAGTTTTGCAGAGATGTGAAGAAACTAATCTTGTCTTGAATTGGGAGAAGTGCCACGTTATGGTTAATGAAGGTATTGTCTTGGTGCATAAAATTTCTGAAAGACGTATTGAAGTTGATAAAGCTAAAGTTGATGCTATTGAAAAGATGCCGTGTCCTAAGGACATTAAAGGTACAAGAAGTTTCCTTGGTCATGCCGGTTTTTATAGGAGGTTCATTAATTACTTCTATAAAATCTCTCGGCCTCTGACTAATCTCTTACAAAAAGATGTCCCTTTTGTCTTTGATAATGACTGTGTAGAAGCATTTGAAATACTTAAGAAAGCTTTGGTTTCTGCACCTATTGTTCAACCTCCTGATTGGAATTTACCATTTGAAATTATGTGTGATGCTAGTGATTATGCTGTAGGGGTTGTTCTAGGACAAAGAGTTGATAAGAAATTAAATGTTATCCAATATGCTAGTAAACCTCTAGATAGTGCCCAAAGAAATTATGCTACTACTGAAAAAGAATTTTTAGCAGTTGTATTTGCTTATGATAAGTTCAGACCTTATATTGTTGATTCTAAAGTAACTATTCGCACTGATCATGCTGCTATTAAATATCTTATGGAAAAGAAATATGCTAAACCTAGACTTATTAGATGGGTTCTCTTGCTACAAGAATTTGATTTGCATATTATTGATAGAAAGGGAGCTGAGAACCCCGTTGCAGACAACTTGTCTAGGTTAGAAAATGTTCTTGATGACCCACTACCTATTGATGATAGCTTTCCAGATGAAGAAATAGCTGTCATAAATGCTTCTCATACTGCTCCATGGTATGCTTATTATGCTACTTACATTGTTGCTAAATTTATACCACCTAGTTTCACATACCAGCAAAAGAAAAATTCTTCTATGATTTAAGACATTACTTCTGGGATGACCCATATCTTTATAAAGAAGGGGTAGATTGTGTTGTTAGACGTTGTGTACCTGAGCATGAACAATTACAGATCCCACGCAAGTGCCACTCCGAAGCCTATGGAGGACACCACGCTGGAGACAGAACTGCACACAAGGTATTGCAATCCGGTTTTTATTGGCCTACTCTATTCAAGGATACCCGTAAGTTTGTTTTGTCTTGTGATGAATGTCAGAGAATTGGTAATATTAGTAGACATCAAGAAATGCCTATGAATTATTCACTTGTTATTGAACCATTTGATGTTTGGGGCTTTGATTATATGGGACCTTTTCCTTCCTCTAATGGGTATACACATATTTTAGTTGCTGTTGATTACGTTACTAAGTGGGTAGAAGCTATTACAACTAGTAGTGTTAATCATAACACCTCTATTAAGATGCTTAAAGAAGTTATTTTTCCGAGGTTTGGAGTCCCTAGATATTTAATGACTGATGGTGGTTCACATTTCATTCATGGTGCTTTTCGTAAAATGCTTGCTACGTATGATGTTAATCATAGAATTGCATCTCCATATCATCCACAGTCTACTGGTCAAGTAGAACTTAGCAATAGAGAGCTTAAAGTAATTTTGCAGAAGACTGTCAATAGATCTAGAAAGAATTGGTCCAAGAAACTTGATGATGCATTATGGGCCTACATAACTGCATACAAAAATACTATGGGTATGTCTCCATATAAAATGGTTTATGGTAAAGCATGTCACTTACCTCTTGAATTAGAACATAAGGCATATTGGGCCATTAAAGAGCTCAACTATGACTTCATACTGGCCGATGAGAAGAGGCTTTTTGACATCAGCTCACTTGATGAATGGAGAACCTAGGACTACGAGAATGCTAAACGGTTTAAAGAAAAAGTTAAAAGATGGCATGACAAAAGGATACAAAAACGTGAGTTTAATGTAGGTGACTATGTTTTGTTATACAACTCTCATTTAAGAATTTTTGCAGGCAAACTCCTCTCTAAATGGGAAGGTCCTTACATCATCGAGGAGGTCTACTGTTCTAGTGCCATAAAAATCAACAACTTCGGAGGCACAAATCTGAGGGCGGTGAACGGTCAAAGAATCAAACATTATATCTCAAGTAATCCTATAAATGTTGAAACTAATGTTATTGAAACCGTAACCCCAGAGGAATACATAAGGGACACTTTCCAGAATGTTTCAGATCCCGAAAAGGAATAGGTACGTGATACGGTAAGTAAACTGACTCCAAAACAGTTCTAATGGCAATTTTTCTCCGTTTTGGAATATTTAAGAAAATAGGAAAATAAGAAGCAGACCGGAAAGGACACGAGGCTTCCACGAGGGTGGAGGGTGCGCCCTACCCCCTGGGCGCGCCCCCTGCCTCGTGGGCACGTTGTGTGCTCTCCGGACTCCGTTTTCTTGCACAATACTTATTTTGGTCGGTAAAAATCATTATATAATCTCCCGAAGGTTTTGACCACCGTATCACGCAAAAATCCCCCGTTCTTGTTTCAAGTTGTTTTCTACCAGGGTTGTCAAGGCCAAGCATCATGTCGTCTCCCTCCTCCTCCAACAATGAGGGCAACGATGCTTGGCTAATGAAGATAAAGCTGAAGAGAGAAGAACCCAGAGAGATCAACAAGGATGATGGGATCAAGAAGGCCATGGGAGATCAAGTTCCGGCAGTAGAAGAAGAAGACATCCTTCAACCTCACCACAATCTCTTTACCCCAACAGAGATTGAAGCTTTCAAGATGATTGAGTTAGCTCGCATTCAAAACAAGTATCTCACAAGTGAAAATATTTTGTTGAAGGAGCATATCATCGCACTCAAGGGCATTATCCACAAATTGGAGGATCTCTTACGCTCGATGTGCGACTACCCATCATCACAGCCACCTTCTTCACCAACAAAGAAGAACTAAGAATCGGGTATGGGCACTCCGCTTGGCAACTGCCAAGCTTGGGGGAGTGCCCCGGTATCGTATCACCATCACTTTTATCTTTAGCACTTTTCTTAGTTCGATCCTTTTGGTAATATCTTGATCTAGTAGAATAAAGTTTTAGTATGATCTAGTTGTGAGTTTTTCTTTTATGATCCTTCTATGTAATCGAGTCCGTGAGCTATATATAATAAAGATTAGTGTTGAGTCAAGGGCTTGATTATTTTGCTATGATCTTGAGGGAATAAAATAAAATAAAATAAAATAAATAAAAATAAATAAAAAGATCATATGGATCTTATGGAGAGTAGTGAATTCACATATAAAAAGTATGATGAATAAAAGTTGTTGAGAGTTGACAAACATAGTCTTGGTCATCGCAGCAATTAATAGGAAGTAATAAAGAAAGAGAGGTTTTCGCATATAAATATACTATCTTGGGCATCTTTTATAATTGTGAGCACTCATTAAAGTATGATATGCTAAAGAGTTGACGTTGGACAAGGAAGACAACGTAATGGGTTATGCTTTCTTACATTTGAGATAAATTATATTGTCATGGATCATCCAACATGTTGAGCTTGCCTTTCCCTCTCTCTCTAGCTAATTTCTTTGCACCAAGTAGAGATACTACTTATGCTTCCAAATATCCGTAAAACCCAGTTTTTCCATGAGAGTCCACCATATCTACCTATGGATTTACTAAGATCCATCAAGTAAGTTGTCATCGTTGCAAGCTATAAGAATTGCTCTCTAAATATGTATGACTAATTAGTGTGGAGAAAATAAGCTTTATATGATCTTGTGATGTGGAAGAAATAAAAGCGACATACTGCATAATAAAGGTCCATATCACAAGTGGCAATATAAAGTGACGTTCTTTTGCATTAAGATTTCTTGCATCCAACCATAAAATCACATGACAACCTCTGCTTCCCTCTGCGAAGGGCCTGTCTTTTATTCTTGTCTTATACTTCATGCAAAGAGTCACGGTGATCTTCACCTTTCCTTTTTACATTTTACCCTTTGGCAAGCACAATGTGTTGGAAAGATCCTGATATATATATATATATATATATATATATATATATATATATATATATATATATATATATATATATATATATGGCTAATTGGATGTGGGTTTGCATGAACTATCATTGTTGACATTACCCTTGAGGTAAAAAGTTGGGAGGCAAAACTATAAGCCCCTATCTTTCTCTGTGTCCGATTAAAACTTCATAACCATAAATATCGCGTGAGTGTTAGCAATTGTGAAAGACTAAAAGATGGTTGAGTATGTGGACTTGCTGAGAAGCTCTAATATTGACTCTTTCCTATGTTATGATAAATTGCAATTGCTTCAATGACTGAGATTATAGTTTGTTAGTTTTTCAATGAAGTTTCTGATTCATACTTGAGTATGTGAATGAATTGTTACTTTACCATGGGAGATCATATGAATATATATATATATATGTTGTTGTTCTAAGAATAATCATGATGCCCTCATGTCCGTATTTTATTTTATCGACACCTCTATCTCTAAACATGTGGACATATTTTTCGATTTCGGCTTTCGCTTGAGGACAAGCGAGGTCTAAGCTTGGGGGAGTTGATACGTCCATTTTGCATCATGCTTTTATATCGATATTTATTGCATTATGGGTTGTTATTACACATTATGTCACAATACTTATGCCTATTCTCTCTTATTTTACAAGGTTTACATGAAGAGGGGGAATGCCGGCAGCTGGAATTTTGAGCTGGAAAAGGAGCAAATATTAGAGACCTATTCTGCACATCTCCAAAAGTCCTGAAACTTCATGAGAGCATGTTTCAGAATATATAAAAAATATTGGATGAAATAAGTACCAGAGGGGGGCCACCCACCATCCACGAGGGTGGGGGCGCGCCCTACCCCCTGGGCGTGCCCCCTGCCTCGTGGGCCCCTCGGTGGCCCTCCGATGCCCATCTTTGGCTATATGGAGTCTTTCATCGAGGAAAAAATCATAAGCTAGCTCACAGGAAGAAACTCCGCCGCCACGAGGCGGAACCAATCTAGGGCTCCGGCGGAGCTATCCTGCCGAGGGAACTTCCCTCCGGGAGGGGGAAATCATCGCCATCATCATCACCAATGATCCTCTCATCGGGAGGGGGTCAATCTCCATCAACATCTTCACCAGCACCATCTCATCTCAAACCCTAGTTCATCTCTTGTATCCAATCTTTGTATCCAAACCTCAGATTGGTACTTGTGGGTTGCTAGTAGTGTTGATTACTCCTTGTAGTTGATGCTAGTTGGTTTACTTGGTGGAAGATCGTATGTTCAGATCCATTATGCATATTAATACCCCTCGGATTATGAACCTGAATATGCTTTGTGAGTAGTTACGTTTGTTCCTGAGGACATGGGAGAAGTCTTGCTATAAGTAGTCATGTGAATTTGGTATCCGTTCGACATTTTGATGAGATGTATGTTGTCATCCCTCTAGTGGTGTCATGTGAACATTGACTACATGACACTTCACCATTGTTTGGGCCTAGAGGGATGCATTGGGAAGTAATAAGTAGATGATGGGCTGCTAGAGTGACAGAAGCTTAAACCCTAGTTTATGCATTGCTTCGTAAGGGGCTAATTTGGATCCATATGTTTCATGCTATGGTTAGGTTGACCTTAATACTTCTGTTGTAGTTGCGGATGCTTGCAATAGGGGTTAATCATAAGTGGGATGCTTGTCCAAGTAAGGGAAGTACCCAAGCACTGGTCCACCCACATATCAAATTATCAAAGTACCAAACGCGAATCATATCAGCGTGATGAAAACTAGCTTGACGATAATTCCCATGTGTCCTCGGGAGCGCTTTCCTTCATATAAGAGTTTGTCCAGGCCTGTCCTTTGCTACAAAAAGGATTGGGACATCTTGCTGCACCTTATTTACTTTTATTACTTGCTACTCGTTATAAATTACCTTATCACAAAACTATCTGTTACCGATAATTTCAGTGCTTGCAGAGAATACCTTACTGAAAACTTCTTATCATTTCCTTCTGCTCCTCATTGGGTTCGAAACTCTTACTTATCGGAAAGGCTATGATAGATCCCCTACACTTGCGGGTCATCAGGGAGGCATGCGAGCGCAGTCCAGTGCGCAGGCTCACCGAGAAGCGTGCAAGCTATTCAACACATGATCTGTGCATCTCTTCAACACAAACAGTTCAGATTATGGTATTCAAATTAAAGCCATACTTTGGCGCTAAGCCAAGAGACACTGCGATTTGTCAAATATGCAGCTAAAGATCAATAGCACTATCTCATTTTTGCAACTAAAATTCAGTAATTAAGCATACATTTCATTCAGAGAGATTAAGCAGTCATTCTCACCGAGAAGCGAGACAGCCTTGGACCGCTGCCCGGCTCGCTACCACTGTTCTGTATTAATGGCGCGGTCGAGCGGCCGTACCCCCCATCCTCGCCACACACACAATCCTCACTCTCCACTCGCATCCTTGACGTCGCTCTAAGTCCTAAAAGCCGTCAGTGTATGAGCATGCCGCAGAAGCACCCCATCGAAGGGAGTGGTGACGCCGGGGCTGCTGAAGCACCGGAGCACGGCGTGAATATGGAGACAGAGGTTTCCATCGCTACCGACGAGGTGGAGAACGAGGCTGCCAACAAGTAGAGGTGGGTCGAGAAAGAACCGCAAGCGACTCCAGCAGGCATAGACTTCATCAACAACCTCCCCGATGATATGTTGAGAGTCATCATATCCCTCCTCCCAATCAAATATCGGGCGAGGACAGTCGCCCTTTCCCTGCGGTGGCGCCCCCTATGGCTCCTCACCCCTGTCGACCTCCTCGACACCCATGAGCTCTGCCATGGCTATCGCCAAAGCTTGGATGCGTTCTCCCAGATCCTCGGTAGTTACCATGGCCCAATCAAAGGCCTTATCACAGGCAAGTTCTGTTCCAATGGCAAGGACTGAGCCAAGCTTGACGAGTGGTTCTAATCGCCGGCCATAGATCAGCTCGAGAAGCTCAGTTTTAATGATGGGCATATGCACTTTCTGCCAATGTCCGCGCTCCGCTTCGCGCCCACGCTGCGCCTCGCCAAGTTCATGAACTACCATTCCCCCCCTTAACGACGCGCCCGCTCTCTTTCTACCACGACTGAAGCACCTCGAGCTCATCGTCGTCTGTATCCCAAAGGATGACATGGAGCACCTGCTCCGCGGCTGTACTGCACTCGAGTTCCTTAGTCTTCAGGTGATGAATTGGTCGAGTACCTTGCACATCACTGATACGTCCATTTTGCATCATGCTTTTATATTGATATTTATTGCATTATGGGCTGTTACTACACATTTTGTCACAATACTTATGCCTATTCTCTCTTATTTTACAAGGTTTACATAAAGAGGGAGAATGCCGGTAGCTGGGATTCTGGGCTGGAAAAGGAGCAAATGTTAGAGACCTATTCTGCACAGCTCCAAAAGTCCTGAAACTTCACGGAAGTCATTTTCAGAATATATAAAAAATATTGAGCGCAAGAAGTTCCAGAGGGGGCCACACCCTGCCCACGAGGGTGGGGGCGCGCCCTACCCCCCTGGGCGCGCCCCCTGCCTCGTGGGCCCCTTGGTGGCCCTCCGATGCCCATCTTCTGCTATATGGAGTCTTTCGATGAGAAAAAATCATAAGCCATCTTCCGGGACGAGACTCTGCCGCCAGGAGGCGGAACCAATCTAGGGCTCCGGCGGAGCTGTTCTGCCTGGGAAACTTCCCTCCGGGAGGGGGAAATCATCGTCATCGTCATCACCAACGATGCTCTCATCAAGAGGGGGTCAATCTCCATCAATATCTTCACCAGCACCATCTCCTCTCAAACCCTAGTTCATATCTTGTATCCAATTCTTGTCTCTAAGTCCGGGACTGGTACCTGTAGGTTGCTAGTAGTGTTGATTACTCCTTGTAGTTGATGCTAGTTGGTTTATTTGGTGGAGGATCATATGTTCAGATCCTATATGCATATTAATACTCCTCTGATTATGAACATGAATATGCTTTGTGAGTAGTTATGTTTGTTCCTGAGGACATGGGAGAAGTCTTGCTATTAGTAGTCATGTGAATTTGGTATTCGTTCGATATTTTGATGAGATATATGTTGTCTCTCCTCTAGTGGTGTTATGTGGACATCGACTACATGACACTTCACCATTATTTGGGCCTAGAGGAAGGCATTGGGAAGTAATAAGTAGATGATGGGTTGCTAGAGTGATGAAAGATTAAACCCTAGTTTATGCGTTGCTTCGTAAGGGGCTGATTTGGATCCACATGTTTCATCCTATGGTTAGGTTTACCTTAATACTTTTGTTGTAGTTGTGGATGCTTGCAATAGAGGTTAATCATAAGTGGGATGCTTGTACAAGTAAGGATAGCACCCAAGCACGGGTCCACCCACATACCAAATTATCAAAGTACCGAACGTGAATCATATGATCGTGATGAAACCTAGCTTGACGATAATTCCCATGTGTCCTCGGGAACGCTTTTATCTATATAAGAGTTTGTCCAGGATTGTCATTTGCTACAAAAAGGATTGGGCCACCTTGCTGCACTTTATTTACTTTTTTTACTTGTTGCTCGTTACCAACTATCTTATCCCAAAACTATCTGTTACCTATAATTTCAGTGCTTGCAGAGAATACCTTGCTGAAAACCACTTATCATTTCCTTCTGCTCCTTGTTGGGTTCGACACTCTTACTTATCTAAAGGACTACGATAGATCCCCTATACTTGTGGGTCATCAAGACTCTTTTCTGGCGCCGTTGCCGGGGAGTGAAGCACCTTTGGTAGGTGGAATTTGGTAAGGAAAAATTTATATAGTGTGCTGAAATTTACTGTCACTTGTTACTATGGAAAGTAATCCTCTGAGGGGATTGTTCGGGGTATCTTCACCCCGACCAGTAGAACAAAGAGTTGCTCCTTAACCTATTGAACCTGCTGAAAATGAAAATGTCTACTTTTGAGATTCCTTTGGTATGATAGAAAAACTGCTAGCTAATCCTTTTGCAGGAGACGGAACAATGCATCCTGATGAGCACGTAATATATGTGGATGAAGTTTGTGGATTATTTAATCTTGCAGGTGTGCCCGATGATGTTATTAAGAAGAAAGTCTTCCCTTTATATTTGAAGGGAGATGCATTGACATGGTATCACTACAAAGAAAAGACACATCCATGACATTTTGGGCCGAACGAATTTTTTTCTGTCATACATATGACACTTCTATGACGATAATAGTGACAAAACCCAGTATCATCATAGATGTGGTGGGCTCCTACTTCTATGACGAAAAATCATGACAGAAAATGGGCTTTTCGTACTGGGCGGGCCGAAGACGCAGCTGTATAACATTCTTTGGGCCGTCCATGACGCGAAAAACCGTGGTAGAAGCGAGGGCGAGGAAAATTTTGGGGAGTTCCCGGTTACGGTGGGAGGTCGGGGCCGAGCGATGTGCGTTTCTCTCGTACACGTACGCGCGTGTGTGCGAGGCGTTGGCTCTAACTGAACCCGAGCGAGGCGTTGGGCTCTAACTGAACCCGGGCGATTGCACTGCAGGCTACGCGTTACTGAACCCGAGCGATCGATGGCTGTTAACTGAACCCGATCGAGCGATTCCTGCGCTACTGCTGCTAACTGAAGCCGATCGATTGGATGAACAGTGAGCATTGCGGGGGGGGTGGATGAACAGTGAGCGGTGGCGTTGCCTTTGGATGAATAGGACCCCGTGGTGTGGAGGGTTGGATGAACAGTAGACGGTGGATGGGGTGCCCGTGGAGGGGTGGTTGAACAGGACCCCGTGGTGTGGAGGGCTGGATGAACAGTAAACGGTGGAGGAGTGCCCATGGAGGGGTGGTTAAACAGTAGCCGGTGGAGTAGCACGCGGTGGAGGCTGGATGAACAGGAGCCCGTGGAGGCTAGAGGAGGTCGACGGTAGCCCGTGGAGGCTGGAGGAGGTCGACAGTGGAGATGGACAGTATCCCGTGGAGTCCCGTTTTGCGGTACGCCACACCCCTTCCGATGAACAAGACCCCCGTTTCGACAGTAGCGCTCCAACACAAGTCTGTTTCCTCTGTTTTGCGGTACGCCACACCCCTCCTGATCAACAGGACCCCCGTTTCGACCGTAGGAGGTCCGTTTCCTCCGTTTTGCAGTACGCCAGACCCCTCCCGATGAATAGGATCTCGTTTCGAACGTGGCCGGTCGAACACAAGGCCGTTTCCTCCGTTTTGCGGTACGCCAGGCCTCGTTTCCATCGCTTGATCCGTCCAAGCCCTCCCGATGAACACGACCACGCATTCCGTTCCGACCCAGCCGGTTGGCTCCCATGCGTTCCGTTGCCTCACGATGAACACGACGCATTCTGTTGCCTCCCCATGAACATGACGCATTCTGTTGCCTCCCCATGAACACGACGCATTCCATTGGCTCCCCATGAACACGACAACGACATTGTTTCTCCGTTCCGACCCAGCCATGTACACGAGCTCTGGCCGTACGTATGCGCGAGTAGTTGTTCGTTACCCTGCCCGCATGTATGTACGTGGCCGTATTTTCTTTCTTGCACCCTGGCCGTTGTACGTACGTGTACATGCTACGTGCGCGCCTCTACTATGACACGTACACGCCTCTACTACGACACGTGCGTGCCTCTACATCGACCAGTATATATGTATGTACATGTTCGCGACCAGAATGACAACGCTACGTACGCTTCGACCAGGTGGGTCCCGACTGTCAGGCACTTCCTTGCCTGCGAAGATGTAGCTGGTGAGTCCCAGCAGTCAGGGGGGCGAATCTTTTTTTTGCCTGAACACACTTCCTTGCGTGCGAAGGTGTAGCTGCTGGGTCCCAGCAGTCAGGGGGGAATCGTTTTTTTGCCCGGACGCACTTCCTTGTGTGCGAAGATGTAGCTGGTGGGTCCCAGCAGTTAGGGGGGCAAATCGGTTTTTTTTCCGATGCAGTTCCTTGCGTGCGAAGATGTAGCTGGTGGGTCCCAGCAGTCACGGGGGCGAATGGTTTTTTTTTCGGACACACTTCCTTGCGTGCGAAGATGTAGCTAGTGGGTCCCATCAGTCAGGGGGGAACGTTTTTTTCGCGAAATACGGTGGCTCGTCCGGTGGGTCCCCGCTGTCAGGTGGAGGAATAATTATTTTGCGCGTAATAAGGAGGCACTTCCTTGCTGCGGTCGTGGACCCAGCTGTCAGCCTCTCCACGTACAATCCATGTCCGATGGAAGCCACTCCTTGACCACGTTGACCACGCCGCACCGAGAGCACCAGGGTGGTGGACGACGGCGAGGCCTAGGAAGGGGACAACACGGAGCCGGGGAAGACGCAGCAGTGGATGCCCACGCGTAGAGGAGTATGAGGGTTCACTCGTTCGGCTGCGGTGTGAGGCTACTGTCGCCGCAGAATAACAGGGGGTGTGGGTGCATAGAGGGATGGCCTGGCCAGCGGTGGGAGTAGTAGGGGGCGGTGAGGCCTCCACGACATCATAGCCGGCCACGGGCGGCAGGAGTAGGTGGCATGATCGGCGCTGCTTTCGGCAGCTGGAGCAAGAAGACCAAAGGTTGAAGAAGCACTACGGCCATTGGATGGACATCGTACGGTCACTAGAGCTAGAATCGTTCATATATTGACTAAAGTTGACAAAGGCCTCCGTCCCAGTCAACTTAGTAGGCCCACAAGTCAGCCTCCCACCAAGGTGGGTCCCAGCTAGCAGAGGGGTATTCATTTTTTGTGCGTAATAAGGAGGCACTTCCGGTGGGTCCGAGCTGACAGCGGGGGAACGTTTTTTTCGTGAAATACGTTTGCCCGTCCTATGGGTCCCAGCAGTCAGGGGGAAATGTTTTTTTCGTGAAATACTGGTGGCCCGTCTGGTGGGTCCCTACTGTCAGGTGGAGGAATAATTATTTTCCGCGTAATAAGGAGGCACTTCCTTGCGGCTGCCGTGGACCCAGCTGTCAGCCTCTCCACGTACAGTACTCTTCCGATGAAAGTCGGTCATTGACCACATTGACCACGCCGCACCAAGAGCACCACGGCGGTGGACGACGGCGAGGCCTAGGAAGGGGACGACGCGGAGCCGGGGAAGACGCGGCAGTGGAAGCCCGCGTGGAGAGGAGTACGAGGGTTCACCAGTTCGGCTGCGATGTGAGGCTGCCGTCGCCGCAGAATAACAGGGGGTGTGGGTGAGTAGAGGGATGCCCTAGCTAGCGGTGGGAGTAGTAGGGGGCGCTGAGGCCTGCGCGGCAGCACAGCCGGCCACGGGAGGCGAGAGTACGCGGTCCCACCGGTGCTGCTTTGGCAGCTGGAGCAAGAAGATCAGAGATTGAAGAAACACAACGGCCGTTGGATTGACATCCAATGGTTACATCTGCTAGAATCATTTGTTGACGTATATAATAACTAAAAAATCTTGCATACGCGTCAACTAAACAGGCCCACAAGTCAGACCACTTCCTCTTTTTTTAATAATTTATATATAGCTCATGGCAACTTCTTATGCAATTTATTGCAGTCGTTTTTTTGGTTGGCCAGGGCCAATTTCGCATATTTCTGTGGGTTCCAAACTTTTTTTAATACCAAAATGTCGAGCCAGATTTAAAGTACTTTGAAGATATATTTAAATTAGGTTAATGCCCAGTGAAATAGGAATCTGAAAATGTGAAAAAATTCAGAAATTATAAAGTATTTGCCAATTTGTCATCTGTTTTTATATTTACAACCCATTTCATATTACTTTCAAGATTTGCAGGCGTCTTGAAAGAGTTGCAGCCCATCAGGGCATAGAAAAATAAGTAGGCCTGGATTGGGTATTCTTCAAAAAAAATAAACTGGGCTCATTTTCACAAAGAAAAAAATAGCTGAGCTGGTCACATGGTGAACATAAAATATAAGCCTGGGCTAGATGGGCCACAGCCCAGTTCAAACCCTGCTCTGTCTCAACAATACCAAACAAAAAAATACTGCTCAAGTAGCTACGTCCCAGGTGTCAGCCGATCTTGTGTTGTTCTCTTGTCTATTGACTATATATGCTCACAATGTCGTGGGTCCCAGATGTCAGGAAAACACTAGGAGGAAGCATTTTATTTTTCGATACGCTGACGTGGTGGGCCCCTACTATCATCCTCTCCACGTACTTCTGCCGTTTCCTGTTGTTTGTTGACCATGTTGACAATGCGAGAGGGCGGCGGCGCGGCGGGTGCACCAAAGCGCGCGGAGGACGTCGGCGTTAACGATTTAGGAGACGGTGGGGCGGCGATGCGTGCGCTGAGGCGCAGCCAGCCGTGGGAGGCAGAAGCAGGCGGCCCCGCCGGCGCTGGTTTAGTTTTGGCGGCTGGAGGAAGACAGGACTGAAGAAACACGACAGACTGTAAAAGCAGCAGGAGTACTTAACAACCTTAACTGAAACCAGCAGGGGCACTTAACAACCAAAGCTGAAAGCAGTATGAGTACTTATATAGGTTCAACCGTACAAAGCGCACCTCGAACAGTGCTACTTTGCCTACAGTTAACCAAGGGTGAGGCCGCCAAGCCCCAGGACAAGGCCCAGGCGCCACCCCGTGCATCCACAACCTTCTGAAAGCGGCTTCATCTCGCAACGTGGTCAATAAACAGGATATTCGCTTTAGAGCCATGGAAAAGCATGAACATAATCTTCTGTCTTATTCTCCAAGATGGACGGGCCTTCATTATTTGAGACCACCCATGAATAAGTGTCTTTTCACCTCCAAGGGGAATTGAGTAGGTCGACATAAACATCATGTTGTGACCAAGCACAAGTCTGACCCGACCATGGTTAGGCATCTGTATGGGAACAATAGAACTCGGCAGTTCCTATTTCAAGAAGATCACAGCTGTAAAACTGTGTATAAGCAATAGTTTATGAACAACATATATAATAGAAAACAGCTCATACCATAAGTTTCTCGACACAGTTGGACCTGTTCAACGAGTGCAGCAGTGGCACACATATCCCATGTGGCCTTCCACCATTGAAACGCCCCACAAGGACCTCAAGACGATCAATAAAGTGTAGGAACTTCTGGATGTCGATCCAGTCAACTTCAGTGCCATTAGTAACAGTCGAGTTATTACAAAGTAACAAACGAGCAGACTGCTTAACTCTGAAAAAACCTACACGTGCCACCAATTATAAGAAAATATTAGTTAGAAGTAGCATCTTCGTGAGAGATTCGTTGCTACTTCTAAAGTTAAATTGTGATTAGTTAGACAGAATAGGTGGATTAAGAAGTAATCGAGGCAACAAGCAAGAACCAGATACAAAACTAACATGGATGAACAATTGGAAGGACGTCGGGGTGGAAGATCACAGTGAAGATGAGACCAGGTTCTGCTATTTCCATCAACATTCGTGCGCCAACTTTCAGTCTGTAACACTTGAGAAAGCTTATCCAAGTTCGGCCATGAAAAAGCAGCGATCTTCTTGGTTCATGAACCCAACTCGGAACTTATATCCATGGCTTGTCTTCACTGTGACCATTAAACTAGTGTATTCAGTTATGGCAAGGCCGAGCATCTTGAGTACATGTGTTTTGGCAGAGCAAATAATACACTGCAGGAAAAATAATATGAGAACACAACATGTTCAAAAAATCCCCACCCTCCCAGATAGAAAAGAGGATTCTAGGAACATACTGTGCGTGTTTCAAAATGTTGTGTTAGGATGAGAAGGAACAAGTGTGGCGTCTCGCTGAGGGCGCAGAAACCTGTAGGGTACTCGCACTTTGGGCACTGCAAATGAAATACACTAGATTCAGTAGGAAGAAAAATGCATCCACGGCAGCGGATGCCATCCTAGGATTACCTGCGACCAAGGGACTTGGATTTATCGGGGATGGATGAAGAATCCGTACCTGGTTCTCCATGAGAAAACCCCCTCTGCGATTGCATAGGGTTTTCTCTCACATGTTTTGGTCAAAAGAGGAATTTAGAACCGTCATTTGGCACACTAAAATCACATTCAAGATCACCTAGAAAGTTGTACTACCAGTACTAGTACTGCGTGTTAGATGAAAAAACATGATCAAGATCGAGAAAAAGATCATCAACAAGAGACATTACCTGGACTTGCTTAATGAGGGATCCCGAAGAGGGGGGCTTGGATAGGGCGATGGCTTTGAGCTTGTCTGCGGTAGTCTCGGCGGGGTGCTTGCGCTTCTTCGTACCATGAGCCTCGACGGTTTTGGCCAGAGCCATAGACATCACGCCGGCCGGTGCTCCGACATCCATCCAAGAGAGGAAGCTGAGAGAGAAGAGTGAAAGGAGGAACGAGATGAGGGAGAAGCAAAGAGAGTGGGGGTTTTCTTCAAGAGAGGAAGCTGAGAGAGAAGAGTGAAATGATGGTTGCTTCGTCCATCCAACTTACTGCTGGAAAGGAGGGGGTTTTGTGATTTGACGGCTCATTGGGCATTACTGCGGTGGTTCGATCGGGGTAGTCTACCTTCACTCTACTACGGAGTAATTTAGTGCATGGCTAGTGGACCCAGGTGCTGGCTGTCCCACACGTCGGCGAAAGTGAGTAATTTAGTGCATAGTTGGAGGAGGATCCACACAGTAGAGCGTGTCCATTGTTTTTCTGAAGAAAAAAATGATTATAGCAAGCATTTCCACTCTTACGACGGAGGAGTGCGAAACACAGCAACCACTTGAACATACACAGTGCTCCTACTACTAGGCATGTGCAGTGGTTCATACGTCAGTACTACACAATCTTGTTGCTAGTGTAGTAAGATATGACGATAACAAATGATGTTGTGCGCATGTCAACTACTCCTATATGTAACATAGTACCGCTTTTTCGACTGTACGGTCGAGAATGAACGGTGAGATCAATGTTAACAGAACTAGGTTCACAGTGCACGGGGAGTACGGTGCTACAGTACTCCACGAAACACGAACCATATGAAGCACGAATAGTGTTAGGCAGGGTGTATGAAGGGTGCACGGGATGGGAGCAAAATTTCCCTTCTCGACCCACTTTTGGGTGTTTGGCAGAGTGCATGAAGGGTGCATGAGTCCACACTAGTAGGTTGACAAAAATACACGAAGAGGAAACAACTATATTGAGATGAGAATGCAACCAAACACACCCACATGCTTTGTGCTACAGTGACTGATCTGCACCATCTGAGTTTGATCCAACGGTCATGTTGTGCCGAGACATGGACATGCCCATGCAGAGGGCGCCTAAACACCACCGAAGTCCCTCTGCTTCTCGAGGCGCATGACGTTGGTGATGCAGGGTGCAACCGCCCGCAGAGCCCGCTCCCGGTCGACGGGAGCCAGCTCGTCAAAGACGGCGTCCAATGGCACGAATGGATTCTGGTGACGAAGCCTTGAAAGGATTCACCCGGCAACGGCAACGGCAGCCCGCAACCCCTCCTTGTCCAGCTCAGCCCCCACCATCACGTGGAGACAGCTCAGCTCCTTGAAGATATGGGTGGAGAAGGAGACTAGGTCAAGAAGCCGCAGCTCATTGAAGTCGACCGGGTGGTCGAACGGGTTTAGCCCGACGACCGGCATCGTCGCACTGGCACGACGGTAGGCATCGCGCAGCCGCAACACGTGCGTGGCAACTTGGTTCACCAAGTGGCTGAGGCGATCCTGGACCTCGTCATGATCGGCCCGCTCGCGCTCCAGTCGGCTCCCCTGACGGCCTATCATATCTCCCGCTTTCTGCAGCAACACCGCCGACGCCTCGAGCATCTTTGGGTTGGATGCCTGCCGCTTTTGAAGCTCCGTGAACTCCCGCACATAACGGAGGAGCATGGCACTCCTCTCCTTCTTGAGCTCACGGAGCTCCACGTCCCTGGCCCTGAGCTCTGCATCCTTGGCATTGAGCTCCTGTGTCAGGAGCCTCACCTCGGACTCCGTGATCTGCTGCGCCGCAATGGCACCAGGTAGAAGCAATGGGGAGAGGAAGCAAAGGGGGCGAAACGACTGAAAGGCAATGCAATCTACGGGAAGGCGGAGGGAGCGGGGAATCTTTTGGTTTTCAGCACGGTAAAACACCAGTCGACGACTTATCACATCAAGGAGCACTGGGTTTTTACAGGCGGAGTCATCGTGACTAATTGCTGCCGCGCCTGCTCCCGTCAATCAAAAAATTAAAAATCCTGCCGTGCCTGCTCCCGTCAATCAAAAAATTAAAAATCCTGCTGCACCCAAACACCAGAGCAACGCCGCGGTGGATATTTAAATTTACCCGTCGGCAAGTAGATAAAAAAGGGGTGAAAAAACAAATGTGGCGGCGGCCTAGCTAATCAGTCGAACTAGCCCAACTATCTAGCCACCGTGCTTCACTGATGTACTCGGCGGGAAAGGTGGTCTTTCGTGATTTGACGACTCATTTACTTGTTTCGGCGCTACGACCGAGGAGGACCCAGAAAACGCACGGTAGGGCGTCCCACATCAGGAAGAATATATGCGTGCACCACCCGGGAGGACCCCGAAACCGCGCGGTAGGGTGTGCCACATCTCGGCACGGAGGAAAAATGTGCGTTTAAAATATACTATATCAGACGTAGTGCCTATGGTTCGACCTCGGGACCCAGCCAGTCGGTCGAAAACACCCCACTAGCCACACAGCTTCATCATGCAAACGTGGCACGGAGGATAGATGTGGTTAGCTCCGTCTCGACCAGCCACAACGTCTCTTGTTCTAGGCGATTCTTCTATTTTCCAAGCTTTTTTTAGTTGTAATAACACCACGGCAAGCTAGCGCCGCTCTTCGTGTGTGCCCGTGCAAAGGTTAGACGGTGGAGAGAAGAGAGATTGAGATCGCAGATCTGGGACCCACCAGTAAGTGAGACAACGGTCATGCACGTGTTGATGAGGCACTCCCTCTACTCTACTCAACGCAAGTACTGTATAAAATCAAGTTATGAGACAAAGCCAACAACCGTTCATTTTTTCAGGCTATCGACTTACGCTTTGTAGTCTAGGTTGCCAGTTCGAATCTCGTCTTTCAGATTTGTTAGTTTTAGGTCCAAATTTGATTAATGACAAGTGGGACCCCCGTGTGTTGTTCCGATATTTCAGTGTAGGATGGTTTTTTTTTTGAACAAACACTTTGCGCGTTAGACAAGTAACGGCACGAGTTACACGTATTTTGCAAGTTTACAAACAAAAATGACATCGACATAGAATATCACATCCACCCCGTAGCTTAGATACTATGGTGATACGAGTTTTTACACCGTTGGAAGTGAGATCCAATGGCTTGGCAGTAGTCTTTGTAATTATGCGCAATTTCCAAACTCTCCAAAGGTTTTTTGCAAGTAAAACATTCAGGCCTCGTGTGTGCCGCTGCATCTTCGATCCAACGGCTCCCCGGTGCTCATATTAGGTGCTCCCCGTAGCTTAATTACCCGCTACAGTGATATGAGCATCTAGGTCGTATGATTTAGATGGCACATGCGTAGTACTTGTACTTTCTGCGCATTTCCCAAACTCTATCAGTCGTATATTGCAAAAACATTCAAACCTCCTACTATGGGGCCGTTAGATCTCAGTGAACTCGTATCACCATAGAATCTACGGTGCGGGAGCACCTCATACTCTCCCGTGCGAGAAAACATAAGGTGCTATCGCAGCTTGGATACTACAGTGATACAAGCTTGGAGGTCGTTTGATCTGAGATCCAATGGCATCTGAGCAGTCTTTGTGCTTGTAAGCAGTGGCCGAACTCTTTTGGGGCTTTTCTGCAAAAAACCATTCGAACCACCGAGGAGGTGTTGGGTCACAAATCCAACGCCTCCGAAGAGCTTGTATCACCGAA
This sequence comes from Triticum monococcum, assembly GCA_034509565.1. Classification (NCBI taxonomy): domain Eukaryota; kingdom Viridiplantae; phylum Streptophyta; class Magnoliopsida; order Poales; family Poaceae; genus Triticum; species Triticum monococcum. Next base: position 352,390,569 of record CM067845.1, on the reverse strand, counting down.
GAATCTAAGGTGTGGTAGCACACGATATTCTTACATACAGGAGAATATGATGTCCTCCTTCATCTTAGATGCTACGGTGATACGAGCTTCGAGGTAGTTGGATATGGGATCAAAGGGCATCTAAGTAGTTTTTGTACAAATTGTGTGCAATTCTCAAACTCATCAAGGTTTCCTGCAAAAATATTAAGACACATCATGTGAGCTGCTATATCTCAGATCTACAAGCTCCAAGCAACTCGTATCGGCATATAGCATCAAAGGTATGGGGGGCACATGATATTCTCCCGGGGAGGAGCGGTGGGGGTGCACAACCAATCGGCGGTTGGGAGGGTGGGGACAAATATAATCTAAACAACCCTAAATAGAGCTCCACAATTTTATCTAAGGTCGAGGGGTTGACCCCCGACAATCATAGCTTTGCCTAAACACAACATTTGCATGTACTGTAGTACTAGACTTAATATTCATGTTTCAGTTTCATGTTCATTTTAAATATTGAAATGAGGACCATGGATGTCTTACATTTTACTCCCTTCGTTCCTAAATATTAGTCTTTTAGAGGCTTCAAATGGACTGGCACATACAGATGTATATAGACATATTTTAGAGTCTAGATTCACTCATTTTCCTCCGTATGTAGTCACTTGTTGAACTCTCTAAAAGACTAATATTTAGGAATAGAAGGAGTATTTTTGAATTCATGTCATACATGCATGGTTTGGAAAAATAGATGCACTATACTTATTGGATTGTTGTTGTATTCGTGTGTGTGTGTGTGTGGTCATATGCTTGATACATACAAAGTTTTCTCACCTCCATATTGTTCATCTTTTAAATTTGAATTTGCATTGGAAAACTTACTAGGGATACCATGAAATGTGAAATCCACGTTGAGATCACTATATCACAAACTCACTCTAATTCAACAACTCGTCATAAATCAATTACCACGTTGAGATTAGTATTTGCAAGGAAAATATGGGTATTGTAATACACATAGATTTGTTCGGCAATTTAAAAGGTCCCTTTCGCATTCTCGAATGGTAGGACCCAACGGCGTACCAGCCAGACCTTGGCTCGTGTTGATCCTAAAAAAAATCGGGCCCGTGTCCTTCGGTGGCGTGCGTGGTACGCACATTAGGCAACTGAGGGAGTCCTGGGTTAGGGGGTGTCCAGATGGCTGGACTATACCTTCCGGACTCCTGGACTATGAAGATACAAGATAGAAGACTTTGTCCCGTGTCCGGAAGGGACTTTCCTTGGCGTGGAAGGCAAGCTTCGCGATACGGATATGTAGATCTCCTACCATTGTAACCGACTTTGTGTAACCCTAACCCTCTCCGGTGTCTATATAAACCGGAGGGTTTTAGTCCATAGGACAACATACAGAACAACAATCATACCATAGGCTAGCTTCTAGGGTTTAGCCTCTCTGATCTCGTGGTAGATCTACTCTTGTACTACCCATATCATCAATATTAATCAAGCAGGACATAGGGTTTTACCTCCATCGAGAGAGCCCAAACCTGGGTAAAACTTCGTGTCCCTTGCCTCCTGTTACCATCCGGCCTAGAAGCACAGTTCGGGACCCCCTACCCGAGATTCGCCGGTTTTGACACCGACATTGGTGCTTTCATTGAGAGTTCCTCTGTGTGTCATCGCCGTCAGGCTCGATGGCTGCAACGATCATCAATAGCGATGCAGTCCAGGGTGAGACCTTCCTCCCTGGATAGATCTTCGTCTTCGGCGGCTTCGCACTGCGGGCCAATTCACTTGGCCATCTGGAGCAGATCGAAAGCTACGCCCCTGGCAGTCAGGTCAGATTTGGAAGTTTAAACTACACGGCTGACATCCGCGGGGACTTGATCCTCGACGGATTCAAGCCACTGCCGAGCGTGCCACACTGTCCCGACGAGCATGATCTAGCTCTGCCGCCGAACAGTGCCCTGGAGGCCGCACCCGCATCGGCTTCGACCCTTAATTCGGAGCCAACTGCGCCGATCGAGGATGGGTGGTTGGACGCCGCCTCGGGGGCTGCGATCCCAATGGCGATCGAGCCGAACACCAGCCCCGCACTCTGCGAGACTCGTGACTCAAAGGAGTCAGACTCCTCTCCGGACTCCAAACCCTCCGCGCCCCTGCCGATCGAACCCGATTGGGCACCGATCATGAAGAAGTTTACTGTTGCGGACATCTTTTAGCACTCGCCTTTCGGCGATATTCTGAAGACACTGAAGTCTCTCTCTTTATTAGGAGAGCCCTGGCCGGACTACGGTCAGCAAGGTTGGGATTCGGACGATGAAGAAATTCAAAGCCCACCCACCACCCACTTTGTAGCCACTATCGACGACTTAACCGACATGCTCGACTTCGACTCCGAAGACATCGACGGTATGGACGCCGATGAAGGAGACGATGAAGAACCAGCTCCTATCAGGCCCTGGAACGCCACCTCGTCATATGACATATACATGGTGGACACCCCGAAAGAAGGATATGGCGATGGAACAGCGGAGGATGACCCCTCCAAGAAACAGCCTAAGCGCTAGCATTAGCGGCGCCGCTCAAAATCCCGCCAAAACAACTACGGTGATTCCAGCACGGGAGATAATAATACTCCGGAAAGTGCCGAAGAAAACCCCCTCCAGCAAGATTTAGCACAGGAGGATGGAGAAACCAGCCCTCATGAGAGAGCGGCAGACAGAGAGGTCGAGGACGATAATTATATGCCTCCCTCCGAAGACGAGGCAAGCCTCGACGACGACGAATTCGTCGTGCCAGAGGATCCCGTCGAGCAAGAGTGTTTTCAACGTAGGCTTATGGCCACGGCAAGAAGCCTCAAGAAAAAACAGCAATAGCTTAGAGCTGACCAAGATTTGCTACTCGACAGATGGACTGAAGTCCTTGTGGCCGAAGAGCATAAACTCGAACGCCCCTCCAAGAGCTACCCAAAGCGCAGGTTGCTACCCCAATTAGAGGAGGAAGCACTTGATGCGGCCAACCAGCCACCTCGTGGCCGCGACAGAGAGGCCTCTCGGCCCTCCACTCAAGCCGCACCCCGTACCAGGGGCAGGGGAAAATGCGCCGGACTTGCGAGATATGTTGGAGGACAAGGCAAGGCAAACAAGATCGATCTACGGATCACGTGGGCGCCCCACGACTCGAGACGGTAACCGTCACGCCGGCCACAAATTCGGCAGGGCCGAACACGGCAGACAAAGCTCATTGGAGCTACGTCATGACATAGCCCAGTACAGAGGCGCCGCACACCCACTATGCTTCACAGACGAAGTAATGGATCATCAAATCCCCGAGGGTTTCAAACCCGTAAACATCGAATCATATGATGGCACAACAGATCCTGCGGTATGGATCGAGGATTATCTCCTTCATATCCATATGGCCCGCGGCGATGATTTCCACGCGATCAAATACCTCCCACTCAAGCTTAAAGGACCAGCTCGGCATTGGCTTAACAGCTTGCCAATAGGATCAATCAGTTGTTGGGAGGACCTGGAAGCCGCATTCCTCGACAATTTCCAGGTCACTTATGTGCGACCCCCAGACGCCGATGACCTAAGTCACATAATTCAGCATCCAGAGGAATCGGCCAGGCAATTCTGGACACGGTTCCTAACAAAGAAAAATCAAATAGTCGACTGTCTGGACACTGAGGTCCTAGCAGCCTTCAAGCACAATATCCGTGACGAGTGGCTTGCCCGGCACCTTGGACAGGAAAAGCCGAAGTCTATGGCAGCACTCACGACACTCATGACCCGCTTTTGCGCGGGAGAAGATAGCTGGCTTGCTCGTAGCAACAATATGACCAAGAACCCTGGTAATTTGGATACCAGGGACAGTAGTGGCAGGTCGCGTCGCAACAAGCAGAAGCGCCGCATTAACGACGACAATACTGAGGATACGGGAGTTAATGCCGGATTCAGAGGCTCGAAATCCAGTCAGTGGAAAAAGCCATTCAAAAGGAATCCTAGGGGCCCATCCAGTTTGGACCGAATACTCGACCGCTTATGCCAGATACATGGCACCCCCGAACAGCCGGCCAATCACACCAACAGGGATTGTTGGGTGTTCAAACAGGCAGGCAAGTTAAATGCCGAAAATGAAGACAAGGGGCTGCATAGCGATGACGACGAGGAGCCCCGGCCGCCGAACAACAGTGGATAGAAGAGTTTTCCCCCACAAGCGCGGACGGTGAACATGATATACGCAACCCACGTCCCCAAAAGGGAGCGGAAGCGCGCGTTAAGGGACGTATACGCGGTAGAGCCAGTCGCCCCAAAGTTCAACCCATGGTCCTCCTACCCGATCACCTTTGATCGAAGGGACCATCCCACTAGCATCCATCATGGAGGATTCGCCGCATTGGTTCTAGACCCAATTATTGACGGATTTCATCTCACTAGAGTCCTTATGGACGGCGGCAGCAGCCTGAACCTGCTTTACCAGGATACAGTGCGGAAAATGGGCATAGATCCCTCGAGGATTAAGCCCACCAAAACGACCTTTAAAGGCGTAATACCAAGTGTAGAGGCCAACTGTACAGGCTCAGTCACACTTGAAGTGGTCTTCGGATCTCCGGATAATTTCCGAAGTGAGGAGTTAATCTTCGACATAGTCCCATTCCGCAGTGGCTATCACGCACTGCTCGGGCGAGCTGCATTCGCCAAGTTCAATGCGGTACCGCACTACGCATACCTTAAGCTCAAAATGCCAGGCCCTCGAGGAGTAATTATGGTCAATGGAAACACCGAACGCTCCCTTCGAACGGAGGAGCACACGGCGGCCCTTGCAGCAGAAGTACAAAGTAGCCTCTCCAGGCAGTTCTCCAGTCCGGCCATTAAACGACCGGACACCGTCAAGCGCGCCCAGAGTAACCTACAACAAGACCGCCTGGCACGACCCGGGCAGGCGTAGCAATGCGGCCCCAACCCCAGCCCTCACAAAAAGGCGATGCCAATGCTTCGCATACATAACTACGCTCTAGAAATACCATGGGTATAGGGGGGGCACCATCACGGCACGCCCGAAACACGACTTAAACCGCACCAGGGGCTGCCGATTTTTTAATTTTCACTTACTTTCAGGACTCCATTCTTCGGAAGGCCTGTTCGGCAGTTCAATTTCCGTACAAATGATGCAAGAACCAGGGAAGCAGACAAGCGATGCCGCATTACGGAACTCCCAGGTGGTCTCTATCATGAGCAGTATACCTGTTTCACATATTATTCCGTAGCTTGCCCCTGGAACGGACATGTTAAATAGTCCAACCTTTTGCTTATCGCATTATTTGTATCGTCCTGCTTTGATCGCAGCCCTCTTTAATAAACAATGCATAGCTTTTGTCTATTTTTGCATTACTCTTTTTTATATGTTCCTTAACGACATGTTGCACCCTTACACTTTGGTACGGCCAAAATACGCCAGGGGCTTCAGTACCCCTCAACATGGTGTGAGAAGTCCGAACACTTTAACAAGTGTGGCACCCCGAACTTATAGCATTATATGCATCGGCTCCGAATCATGTCTTGGGTCAAAAGTTGGGTTTGCCCGGCTCCTATGTTTTGGTGTCTTATGTTCCGCTATATCGGCTAAGGTAGCACTAGGAGAACGACTGCGATTGTGCCCCAGTTGAGCTGGGTCGAGCACCTCAGTGGAGAAAGCTAAAACTGACTGTCATGATGAAGTGAGAGCTGGTCGCTGTTCAAGAGGTTTTTTCGAGTCCTTAAAGACTTATGCCGCTTAGGGCGAGGAGTCGGCTCCGTCCGTCCAAGGCGTGGATAGCGCCCCGAACTCGGTCTTCCGAATACCAAGGGCTTCGCCGAAATTTAAAATTATAGAATTCTATGGCTAAGTGAGAGTGTTCATGCATTATAGTCCGATTGCCTTGTTCGTTGGGCTGAGCACCTCCCTCGAAGGACCCAAACATGGGAAAAAGAGCGCTCATGTTTATCCCCGAACACCCCAGCACTAGCGGCACGGGGGCAGAAGCCGACGACTCGCCATCTCTCAGAATTGATAAACAACCGCACAGAAGGTAATATTTTAAATTCAAACAGTATTGCTTAGCGCATATGAACAAGTTTTCAGTGCACAGGACAAAACGAGCGAGTTTTACTCAAAAATTACATCCCTAGAACATTCATCCGCCACAAGGCAGGCACCCTTCAGAACATCCTTATAATAATTCTCGGGCTTGCGATGCTCTTTCCCCGGCGGTGGCCCGTCCTTCACAAGCTTCTTAGCATCCAGCTTGCCCCAGTGCACCTTAGCACGGGCAAGGGCCCTACGGGCACCTTCAATGCAGACGGAGCGCTTGATGACTTCGAGCCTTGGACAGGCCTCCACCAGCCGCCGCACCAGCCCGGAATAGCTCCCAGGGAGAGCCTCTCCAGGCCATAGCCGAACTATGAGGCCCCTCATGGCCTGTTCGGCCGCCTTGTGGAGCTCGACCAGTTGCTTCAGCTGGTCGCTCAGGGGAACAGGGTGTCCGGCCTCAGCATACTAAGACCAGAACACCTTCTCTGTTGAGCTGCCCTCGGCTCGATAGAATGCGGCGGCATCAGACACACTCCGGGGAAGATCTGCGAACGCTCCTGGAGAGCTCCGGATTCGGGTAAGTAACAAGTAACTCACGTTTATGTGTTTGCTTTGCATAAAGAATGCCTTACCCGCCGCTATCTTCTTCACCTCATCCAACTCCTGGAGGGTCTTCTGGGATTCGGCCTTGGAAGACATGGCATTTTCATTAGCCACTGCGAGCTCGGACGCTCGCGTCTTTGAGTCAAGCTCCAAACTCTCATTTCTTTCATGAGAACCTGGAGCTCTTGCTGCACATTGCCAACCTGGGCCTCATACTTCTCCTGCTCGGTGTGCTTCGTGGCCGCCCTCTTCTCGGCCTCGACTAGCGCTTGTTTAAGGGTCGCCAGCTCAGACGTGGCCCCTACAATAGCCACGATAATCCTGTCATTTTTTGCAATTGCACCTTTTTATATATATTTAAACAAGGTATTTCTTATGTTCATTGTCCTCGAGCTGCTTCTTGGCACGCCCGAGCTCTTGCTCGGACAGCTCGAGGTTCTGCTTTAGCGTGTCCACTTCCGCAGTCAGTGCGGCGGACGCAAGCAGAGAAGCCTGCATACGCATATTGACTCCTTTTGGTTAGACTCCTGCGAATTTTATTTGATCCTCTATTCGGCTTTTCTTCCCGAACGCCAAACAGAGCATCAGGGGCTATTGTCTACGCGGTAATATTGTTTACACATTCTTTACTTACCTCAAAGCCTATTAAAAGGCTAGTACAAGCTTCAGTCAGTCCGCTCTTGGCGGACTGAACCTTCTGGACCACCGCACTCATAATGGTGCGGTGCTTCTTGTCGATGGAGGTGCCTTGGAGCGCCTCCAACAGATTGTCCGGCGCCTCCGGTTGGACGGGGGTCACCGGCACGGTGGGCTTGCTCCTCTTGCAAGGAGGTCCCCCGCCGGACTCTGGAACCTTTGAAGGTTCCGGAGCGGTGTCCGGCCTAGAGCCGGACTTGGAGCCCTGGGGGGTTTCATCCCCTTTACTCCTGGAGTCCGGGAGGTCGCCTTGCGGCGCCTCCAGGACCACCTCCTCCCGGCTTGGAACCTGTTGGGACAACACTTCGATGTTGTCCGTAGGGCGGGGGGAGGAAGCCGTCTGAAGCGAGTTCACATCCGACGAGTCTAGTGAGCCACTCGACGACATGTCGAGCCGGTCTCTGGTTGGGCTGCATAATCATATTCGACATAAGGGAAAGTTGTGCAATAAAGGAATACTATGAATTACTCTGGTATTCGGATACTTACGATTTTGCCAGGGGCTTGGCCCTGGGCGGCCACTCCTCTTCGCCGTCGTCGGTGTCGGTGGAATAGTCCGGAGGAAGGGTTTCCCCCTTCTTGGACCCTCCGGCCTCCCCCGAGAGGGCGGCCTTCCTTTTCTTCTCTCCTTCCGCTGGAGGGGGAGAGGTCTCTTCTTCTTCCTCCTCGTCTTCACGGGAGGAATGCGCCTCGGAACCGTCGGATGATGGGTCTGACACCTCCTGGCGCCGGGCACCCTTTCGAGTCCCCGTGGCCTTTTTCGCGGCCTTCTTCTCTGGCACCACATAGGGTGCCGGAACCAGTAGCTTCGCCAAGTGAGCGTACGCTGGGCCTTCGGGCAAAGGAGCCAGACAGTTGATCTGTCCGGACGTCTCGTGCCAATCATGTCAAAGGTAATGGAGCTTAGATCCCGCATGGAGTCAAACTATGAAAAACTGATACCCTGTAAAAGGAAAAAATAGCTTACCGCATGAGCATGACGCTGTGTACTGAATCCGCGATCCTTGGTAGCGGATGCGGGGGCCTCGGCGCCCTTGAAAAGCACCTTCCAGGCATCTTTGTACATCGTGTAGAAGAGCCTGCTCAGAGTTCGGTGCCGCACCGGGTCGAACTCCCACAGGTTGAAAGCCCGTTGTTGACACGGGAGGATCAGACGGATGAGCATAACCTAGACTACGTTGACGAGCTTGAGCTGCTTGTCCACCAGGGATTGGATGCATGTTTGCAGTCCGGTCACCTCTCTTTTGCTGCCCCACAATAGGCTGGTCTCTTTCCAGGACGTGAGCCGCGTTGGGGGTCTGGACCGGAACTCGGGGGCTGTGACCCACTTAGGGTCGCGTGGCTCGGTGATGTAAAACCACCCCGATTGCCACCCCTTCAGGGTCTCCACCAAGGAGCCCTCGAGCCATAAGACGTTGGGCATCTTGCCCACCATGGCGCCCCCGCATTCCGCCTGGTTGCCGCACACCACCTTCAGCTTGACATTGAAAGTCTTGAGCCATAGGCCGAAATGGGGGCGGATGCGGAGGAAAGCCTCGCACATGGCGATAAACGCCGAGATGTTGAGCACAAAATTCGGGGCCAGATCATGGAAATCCAGGCCATATTAGAACATGAGCCCCCGGACAAATGGGTGAAGAGGGAAGCCCAGTCCACGGAGGAAATGGGGGAGGAACACCACCCTCTCATGGGGCCTAGGGGTGGGGATGAGCTGCCCCTTTTCGGGAAGCCGGTACGCAATGTCGTTAGACAAGTATCCGGCCTTCCTCGGATTTTTGATGTGTCCCTCCATGACGGAGGAGGCCATCTACTTGCCTCCCGCTCTGGACATAGCTAGAGAAGGCTGAGATAGGGAGTGGGGACTTGGGCGCTGGAGCTCGAGTGCGCGAAAATGGATAGGCAAAGGAGGAGGAAGGCATAGGTGAAAAGGTGGATCCTTATCCCCTTATATGGGTGGACGCAACTATGCGTCCCCACCAGCCTGGTAAAACTCGCTTATCTCCCAAGCGCCGTAATCAATGGAGCGGTTGGGTTACCCACGCCCGTATTGATGAGAATCCCGGAATAAGGGGACACGATCTCTGCTTTAACAAGATGTGCCAAGGAAACTGCCTCGCATGACGCGCTGAGAGCCGGACACTATCTTTGTGTTCAAAATCTTCTACGAAGTACTTGGAGAAGGAACCCGCCTTGCAATGCCGAAGACAATCTGCGCGCCGGACTCGTCGTCATTGAAGCCTGGTTCAGCGGCTACTGAGGGAGTCCTGGATTAGGGGGTGTCCGGATGGCCGGACTATACCTTCAGCCGGACTCCTGGACTATGAAGATACAATATTGAAGACTTCGTCCCGTGTCCGAAAGGGACTTTCCTTCGCGTGGAAGGCAAGCTTGGCGATACGGATATGTACATCTCCTACGATTGTAACCGACTTTGTGTAACCCTAACCCTCTCTGGTGTCTATATAAACCGGAGGGTTTTAGTCCGTAGGACAACATACAGAACAACAATCGTACCATAGGATAGCTTCTAGGGTTTAGCCTCTCTGATCTCGTGGTAGATCTACTCTTGTACTACCCATATCATCAATATTAATCAAGCAGGACTTAGGGTTTTACATCCATCGAGAGGGCCCAAACCTGGGTAAAACTTCATGTCCCTTGCCTCCTGTTACCATCTGGCCTAGACACACAGTTCAGGACCCCCTACTCGAGATCCGCCGGTTTTGACACCGACAGCAACCCCAACCAGTCGAGCCTCAGCGTTTCAAGTCGAAATATCTCGTGGCCAGAATTCCAGCCCTAGGAAATTCCCCTCATGTCCCCGGTCCATAATGACTACCGATGAACAACGGAGGGATGCTTTAGTAACTAGACAACGTTACCTACCGTGCCGAGCACGGTTCAATTCCCTCGGTTGCCGCTCATCAAGGTCACCCGTCAACTACATTGCCTAGTACTACTACTACTACAGCAGGATGAACACAGAATTGAGCCCGTGTGTTGGTGCCTAGTACTTGAGTTCATATATCAGGCAACGCATTGATACGGAGGGATTATCCTTTTACTCTGCATATATAACTTGTCTGAAGTCTAACTATGCAAAATGTTTGACCAAATCCTTTCTTAAGAAATACAACAGGACAGATGTACGGCTTCAAAATTTATTGCATGATGTAGGTTATGATATTGTTTCGAATCCTGGATCTTAAATTTCAGAAAATCCAAATGTGAGCATAAATTCTTGAAACTAAGCATCGTCACGTGATATAGCACAAATATTACTTCATAAGTTTTTCTTCAATTTGAGACAAGCTACTTATGACAAGTTGCACAAATGAAGAGCCAAGGTATTTCGGAACAAAGACCTGTCACATTAAGGCGAACACTTTCACTATTGAAACCGTGGGAGTTTACGTGCCGCCACGAGTCCCCGCTTCTCATCGGCAGGTGCTGTCCGAGCAAGTGTGTGAGTCGACGGGCGACGTGCGAGCAGACCGCTGCGCCGGCTGTCAGGGAGGCGTGCGAGCAGACTGCTGTGCAGGCTCACTGGGAAGCGAGCCCTTTGACCAGGCTCCACCGCCCACCGTCGTCCCAACTGCTCCCACTTTTAATGTCACCGGCGCCGCAGTTTAAAATCAACCCCGCACTACCCGGTATCGCTACAATCCTCTCTTTTCCTCCCCGATTCTCCTGTTGTCTACCTCCAACTAGCCTGACCTAAATGTACGCCATGCTGCATCACGATGGTCTGCCCTTAGTGTTCCAGTTTCACGAGGAAGACACCCAGCCGGAGTCTCAAGAACATAAGGCACTTTGGGACGATCTTGAACTGGCCTTGCGGGAAGAGGCCGCGCCTTTCCCCGCTCCCGTTCTGGCTCCCGTCGCCCCGACTGCGTCAGCGCCCATCCCCATGGCATTGATGGGCTAGGAGACGCACATTGTCGCCGAGCTTGATCCCACGGGGTTCCACGAGGTCCCCGCCGACTTTCACGCGCCTGTGCACCTGCCAGCGCATGCGCCTGCGCGTGCACTGACGCGCACACCCGTGCCAGTGCCCGTGCACCTGCCATCGCATGCGCTTGCGCATGCACTGACGTGCGCACCTGTGCTGGTGCCCGTGCACAAAAATGTCTCCATCGCGCCATTGACAGCGCCTGTCCCCGCGCGGGTGCCAGTGCCCCTCTCAGCGGCATGGATGGCCGCCGTCGACTGCTTCCTTGCACCAATGCCCGTCACCTCCTCCCGCGAATTGACTCACTCCGAAGTCCAGAACATTTTGGCCTTCCTTGAAGCTAGGCCAACGTCTAGGAGTATGCCAACAACAGTGCAAGACGCCGCCGTCACCGTCGGTCAGTGGCCCGACGACACACAGAGCACGGCTAAGGACGGCAATTTTATCCATTGACATGGATACCCATGGATATCCAACCCGAATGGATAGGGTTTGGATATGATTTTGCGCCCATGGGTAGCGTCCAAACCCGACCCGATTACTCGTGGATAGGGCATGGACATAATCTTGTTCCCATGGATATATCCAAACCCGACCCGATCTTCTGACTTAACGAGCAATATTCTGCTACCCCTACCCCATAGTCACATGTTCCACTATAATTTTATCCTTTATCTAAAACATCCAAAAGAAATTACACAATCCCCGCCATAACATACTCCAACACACCTTCTCATCCTATTATCTACACTAATTAAATCACTTGTTGTTGAGAATCGGTGCCATCCCCTTGAGTTACTCCTCTCATAGCCCTAGAGGAGGCCGCCGCTGCCAGCCGCTACCCCCATGTAAGGTGGATGGTTGCAGCAACCACTACTGGCCTGCGACAACCTAGCTCCATCTTCACTTTTCCACACACGCATTGATGCATGGCCACAGCAGTGGGACAATGCAAGGGCTATGACTGCACGGCGGGGAGTGAGCACGCCAATGCAGAGTGCACATTATGCAATGAGTTATGTCTTATGTATAGGTCTTGAGAGGACCCAATGGATATCCAATGGGTATGGATATCCATTGGATTTGGACATGGTCATAATTTTTCGCCCATGGATTTTTTCATGGATGGGCTTGGACTGCCTTCATGAATATGGATATGGATTTGGTATTGTTCAACCCGATCCAAACCCGACCCATTGCCATCCTTAAGCACGGCAGAGGAGCCGCTTCCCACCGCGAGACGCCCCCGCCGCCGCATAATCTAAATTTTCCATGAAAAACGTTCGAATTTCCATGCTTAAAATCCGAACGTTTATCATTTCCGTTTATTTATATCGATCCTCGTATAATTTGAAGTTGGAGTCAGACTGAACGAAATGTATGCTTTGATCGATTGAATGTTCTGCTAGAGCCGTATCAAATTAAATATAAAATGTCATCAAGCCACATGTATTCCTTGTCATCCAACGACCTAGACTGCTTCAATGTCGAGCGCTCAACACGTTTAGCGTGCAGTTAATTTCATGCCAAAAATAGTGCTAATCACATGACAACACGCAAATAATATCCTAGTAGTTAATATCCGCATGCACTTAATATACTTCCAAATTAATGTGCATTGCACGTACACACTGACTAGTGCTGCTAGTACGTGAAAATGGTGCCGTGACTTGTGAACGCGCCCATATATGGTCAAGGGCAACATCGCCGCGAGTTCTTCCTGTTTGCCCGTGCGTCTAAACGCAGAAGGGGAGGAGAGAGAGAGAGCACACATGGAACCCACCAGTAAGTGAAGGCAAATAGTACTAAAAATAATATTACATGTTATCCATTAATTAGGCTGTGGTAATATAAAAACATTATGTGAACAAAGGGGGTACAACAAACATTGCTATTCTACGTATGTTGCCTATTGACGTGCACTTGGAGGCCCGGTCGCATGTTCGATCCTCGTCCTTTATTTTTTAATTTGGATATGGGTCCAAATTTGTTTCATGACATGTGGGCCCCTCGGTGTGTAGTTTGTACTCCCTCCGTCCGGAAATACTTGTCATCAAAATGGATGAAAATGAATGTATCTAGAACTAAAATACATCTAGACACATCCATTTCAATGACAAGTATTTCCGGACGGAGGGAGTAGCACTTTAATCTGTGGGTCAAAATTTGTTCCATTCCAAGTGGACTATCAGTGTGTAGTTTTGTAGCTTATTTATAATAATTAAATAGAACAACATAGTTTTTTCAATAATACCATGGTGCGACATTGAAGGCGAGAAAGGACGTGCGAGAGAGCGATGACCGAGCCAGAGGGAAATCAACTAGGGGGGTTGCGTGGGTTGCAACGGTGTTTGGAGTAGTTATGGGCCGAATGCTACGAAAATATAATCTAAACCGATCGGAATAAATGTCTACACAAATTAATCCAAGGTTGGAGTGCCCCTCACAATGTAAATAGCTCCGGCTTTGTGAGGGATGGAGAGGTAGTAGCTTCAACGCGTGGAAGATACAGTGTGAGAAAGCGATGTCAATCGAGAGACATATAGATAGAGAGACAAAGTGAGTGTGGTCCGACATTCATTGAACAAAAATAAATGCTCTGGAGAGATATTGTCCGATTGAGATTTTTGGCAAGGGTGAGGGCTGTAAGATAGAGCTTGAGAGATGATCCAGTCACAGACGTGTAGATAATTTTGTGCGTGGGAGGAAGCAAGGTCAACCGATCACGTAGGGTCGTTGTGCGATTGAAAGAGTGAGACGGGTTGGAGAGAGTGACCTAGATAGACGATGTGCGTGAGAGAGTATACAATGTGAATAGGTCGAATTGGGCTCAAACATGGTGATATATCGTTTTTGTACGAGAAAGAGCAAGGTCAATCGAGACATACGGAGAGAGAGAGAGAGAGAGATGGAGAGAGATTGAGTGAGCATGGCCCACCATGAGGTCAAAAGAGTGGTGGCGGCTTGGATGGACTGACCTAGATAGACAATCTGCGTGAGAGAGTATAGAGTGTGTCGATCGAGGCCCGAACAGGGAGATATATCATTTGTGTGTGAAAGAAAATGAGGTTAAACGAGACTCAGATAAAGAGAGCGAGATTGAGCGAGTGTGGCCCGCCATGCGGAAGAAAGAGTGAGACAGTCTCGAGGGAGTGACCTAGATATACAACATGCATGCGTGCACACGAGAGGTTGGGGGGCTAGATAGGCAATGCATGGGTTTAGCGCGAGAGGGTGAGAGGGAGAGGGGGAGAGAGAGAGAGAGAGCTCGGCATGGGGTGCAATGGCGGGTGTGTGAGGTAAATACATTTGGTAACAGAGTGGAAAAAGGGGTTGTGTAGTTGAGAGACTTAGAGATCGAAACATGGAGAGAAAGAATGAACGTGTGTTGGAAACCGATAGCTTCCTAAGGTGGTTAGGAGAGGAAGATTGACCGATACAGGAAGTATGTAGCGTTTGTGCGGGGGGGGGGGGGGCTAAAAACAACATTTGAATGTACATAGTATGAGACTTAATATCGATATTTCAATTCGGTGTACATTGTAAGATTTGAACCGAGCACCAGGCATACGGGTAATTATTTCGAATTCGTGCCATACTAAGTTCCGAAAAGTTGACATGGACTCAGTTTGTTGTGCTATTTTGTAGGTCATATGTTTGAATCCATCCAAAAGTTTTCTCACTACCATGGTGTTCATCATATACATATGAATTTGTATTAGAAAAGTAGCGTGGATACGGTGAAATGTGAAATCCACGTTAGAATTGGAGATCGCTACGTGACACACACTCTAATTCAAATAACTAACTACGTGACACACACTCTAATTCAAATAACTAATTATGTGACACACACTCTAATCCACGTTAGCGTGGGTACCGTTTCAATTTTTTTCAAATAACTCCTCATTAATTAATTTATAGTACTCCCTCTGTTCACTTTTATAAGACCTTGAAGACATTTCAGACAATGTGCAAAACAGTTCATTTTAAGTTGTCTGAAATGACTTACAAAAGTGAACGGATGGATTATCTCGTTTCGAATGACTAATTATTGCAAGGAAAACATGGGCATGGTAATACATACAAATTCGTTTGCAAATGAAAGAAGATTCGTTTGCATTCTCAAATGTAGGCGCACCAGGCAGACCAGGGTCGTGTCGGGGTGGACGCTGCTTCGGTGCCTTAAAGGCAACTGCCTTTGGGTCACTGACATGTGGGCCAGCCACCTATTGGGCCCACAAGTCATGGACACAAAGGCAGGTGCCTTAAGGCACCGAAGCATAGTCCTGTCGGGGTGGTCGCGTGTGTCGGACGGACGCGTAGCACCCAGCCACCTACCCCCCCTCCCCCAAAAAAGGACGACGACAATATAAGTTCGCGCTTCCACGTTTCGGATTGAAATATTTGGCGGCCCCAATTCCAGCCCTGCAAAATCTCTCTTCTCCACCGTCCCCTTCCGCGTCCAGATTGCTCAAATCCCTAATTCGCCGCCAACCCTCGAATCACCCCTCGTCTCGTCTATTTCCCCACTGTTCCCCACCTCTGTGCCGGACGACGACGACGAAGACGACGGTCGTGCTTCACCACCGCACCGGAGCTACCTCATCTACGCCCTCGTCCACCGCATCGGGTGGTCCACCGACAACGTCGGCTGCCGCAACCGACGTGCCTCACAGACACCGAGTTCCACCACATCAGGTGCGCTTCATCGACGCCGTCTCCCAGCTCACTGGGGCTACTTCACCGAGCACATCGTCGCACCTCCGCCCCCCGAGGCCGTTGGGGCTTCACCAACAGTCTCGTCCACCGCATCATAGCGCTCCGCTGCCACTCAAGATCTGCATCCGTGCCCAGCCAGCCAACGCCAGCCCATCACCCTCAATGGCTCTGAAGTGACCCGCAATCTAGCTAGGCGAGCATGCCCAAACGCCGGACCGAACTAGGTGTCCACACATCACTGCTTTGTGCACTGTTCTGATAATGTTTGGATATCCTTTCACTGCTCTCTTAGCTTACACGCCTATGCAACTCTGACTTTAACTCTTATTTATTCTGGCGATATCATCTGAAACAAGCAAATCCATTTTTTATCGAAGCATGACGGCGCTACGGGATCTGGTACACATCCTGCACACCCGTATAACCTTGTAAGTATCTGTCCTCCGGTACAACATCAAGGTCGATTCCTCTTATTTGATCAACCATTTGCCGTGTCAAAAATGCAGAGGGGGATGCAATGAGCACAAGGCCTGCACATCCATGCAAGTGGTAACATGGACTTGTACATGGAACATCCCAAGCGCAAGCACAGCTGCAGTGAGCCTGTACAACGAGCTAGCATAAGTCCCTGCATTTCATTTAATTCGTACTATCATTCGTGTATGATTTGTGTGTAGTGGCTGATCCACGAATTCAAGTTACCAGGGGCGAACATTTAACTTAAAAAATATGAAGGCACTTGCACTCCAGAAATCAACATAACTTGATAAATGTGAAGCTACATGCACTTTGAAAACTAGCTAATGATCCAAAGTAGTTCAGATTATAAACACTAAATGATGCAAGCACCAAAAAACACAAAATGCAACATGGTGTACAAGGACTAAAACATGGTCTGTACCTGCTTGAATTATTCATTCTCTGGCTGAAAATATCAAAGTGTAATTGCACGTATAACCAGTGCGCAAACTGCATATCAATATATCTATCCTGCAAAAGTATGCCAATAGTTTGAAACAACAGATTAGAAAATTATTTATGCTATGTTGTCATGATACAGGGACTTTCTGGTAGATGGCCTCGGCGTTTCCTCAAGCTATGAAAATGCACTATAATTTGCTTGTCATCAATGCCTGCAAATCTCTATCTCTCTCAACATAGTAGATCATCATTAGACACTAAATCCTTCAATGAGCTTGCAAAATGCTTGCATTGATCCCTCATTAGACACTATATGTTCATCACCAGGAGCATGTAAAATGTTTGCATCAAATCCTTCATTAGCAGTCTGTTCATTAGACACTTCAGGCTCAAGAACAACATGAGCTTGTATGTTTGCACCGGAAACTTGATTAGATACATCAGATTCAATCAGTTCAGTATTATTGGGGGAGTTATAAAATAAGTAGAAATTGGTTTCATTTTCTCATAGATTCCCTACATACAAGCAGTTTTACAACACCGTCAGGTTTAACTATTGGCCAGAAATTGAAGAGTTGAATTAGATATAATCAGGGATGTGATGTACCTGCTCGTTGCATATGCTACTCCTGCAAGCTGCGGCTGCCCGTTAGCGCAAGCTTGATGCCATGCACGTGCTGCCGCCACTGCCTCCCACGCGGGCTACACCCAGGGTTGGATCTTAAACTTCTTGTCCTTCCATTCGCTTGAAGCCCGACGACTGCCCTCCAACGAGGGCGTGAGGAAGTGCTGTGTCAGTCTGTCCAGCGGCGGCTAGGTTAGGTGCGAACCAGACTCGAGGCTGGAGCAAATGAATTGGGATTTTTCCTACAGTCGATCGATATGGGAGGCGCTCGTTTGGGCCGCGAGCCTTCTATAGGGCATGCCTTGCACTTATGTTATTGGCCCATCCAAATTGAAACATTTTTCTTCATTTTTTACATTGCCTACTCATGCGTTGGGACAAACAAAACTAGCGTGGGCCAACCTAGACGACTCAAACTAGGTGCACACTTTCCAGCTACCTAAGGCGGCCGCCCATACCAGCCCCTATGGTGGCGTCGCCCCTTTTTGCGTGTATGATTGGATAGTGAAAAATATTCCAGTGGCGCTTTTGATTTACCCATAGAATGGTTGAATTGCTTGTTTCTATAAACTGAGTTTGCCAATAATGCGAAGGATGCCAGTCTTTTCATCCTATTGTAGATTGCTTAGATCTCGATATGCCAAAAGTAATCGCATGAAATATACAGTAAAAGCTAGTGTGATGTGTTTGGCTACAACTAGTCTGACTACATGTCCTCATATAACATATCAAGGACGCACCATCTTACCAGATTAACCATTCGACTTACCCATGCAGTGTGGGAAGAAAGAAGTATTGGGACTACGTATCCAAGCAATTGATGCCATGGACTCCTTCGTACAACCTTGTAAGCGAAAAATAAGTTGCAGTGTGCATGTACAAAGAACTAGTGTAAGTTCAGTTACCTGCTTCTCGGAATTTTAGTTAGCCACTTATTGCAAAATTGTTCAATTATGTTGCTTGGCTTAATTTAGTTTGCTACTGATTACATAGTGGCATAGCCTGTTAATCATATTGTAGACTGCACCTATCTATGTGTTTGATACTTACTGTTAAGAATTACTTGTTTGCCTTAACTTAAATATCTACTTGTTTGTTTAACTGCTTTGCTGCTGCAACAGCGGGTTACAATGATGTTAATAACTACTTTTCAGCATCCAATTGAAACTCTTTAATTCCTTGTTTGTTTAACTGGTTTGCTGTTATAACTCCCAGTTGAGATGTTTTTCTAACTTCAACTTTTCTGAATCCAATCGGAACTTTAATGGCAAAACAGGTTAGCCCAAGATCAAAGAGCGAGGTCCCCATGGACGTTGCATCATCCCACAGTAGTGGCACCGGCCCAATCGTGCATTATGAATTGCCAACTGCTGATGCTCTAGAGGCTAAACTAGTGGTAGAAAGAGATTTTGCTTCTGCACTTAGAGATGAAGTTGACATGTTGAGGAAGCAAACAACACAATCACAGGCAGTACTCAAGACAACCGTTAAATATTTGGTGGATTTCAAAACGAAGCAAGCTGAGACTGACCAGATTGTTAAGGTCCTGAAGGAAAAAAGGAAATTAAATTCCTACTTGGTAAATCATAGGTGAAATGTTCTTTCCATAGTTGAATAACCTTTGTGTTGTCTGTTCATGTAATCAATCAAACCATTTGTTTTAGAGATCATGTAATATTTTTTTTTGTTTTTTGGTTTGTAATTTTATTTGAGCACAAGTCTATATTAATTGATAAGACTCGGAGACATTTCATTTGGATGTTGTGCCAGACCTACAAATATGCCAATTGGGCTGAATGTGCATTCAACAATAGTAGTAGTATAGATGGACCATAAGTGGCACGCATCGGAAAGGGCCAAGATGCTGGCTAAAAAAGGATGCTGTTGTAGCCAAAAAAATAGTAAAGCGGTCTGGCTTATGTATGTTAGTTGATATTATTGATCCATATACTCTATAAGTGTTTATATGTCTGTTAGTTCTGTACTTTCTTGGTTGATGGACTCGGTATTTGAATCTTGATACATTGCCTGTGTACATATCTAAATGGGAGTACACATTATGCTGCGTGTGACATTTGAGTTGGACATGAAGTGTTCCAAATATTCGAATTCACCTTAAACTGGATTCTAGTTTCTGAATTTGAGTATCGGCATTTGTAAACCATATTCATATATGATAGTGGAATACATCTTTGTCGTCCTTTTGAAGATATATAAAAACACATAGAATGATTTATAAAGATTCATATAGGAATACAAAATGGATTCGAATTTAGTTGCCAGGGTAAACGTGGATGCTTATTGTCCCAAAATTCAAAAGAAGCAGCAAAATGTCCACTTCCACATCGGCTGCCCGAAGCCAAGTGTTTGGGAGATGGAAATTACTGTCTACCCATTACACGGACAATCCATCGACCTGATTTCCACTCTCTAAATAGGGGTAGGTTAGTAACTTCAATTAGACGTGACACGACCGCCTCTGAGCCCATTCTGACATGGTGGGCATCAAACATGGGTGGCAAAACTCATTTGATTCAAGCTCGTCCAAAAGACCTCTATTTCTCCCTCCATTCCCCATTCATACACGGTGGGCGGCAAAACAAACTCGACTCGGCCGAAATCGATGTAGGCATATATTTTCAATAGGGGCAGGTTTGTAACTTCACTCAAACATGACACAACTGCCCTACCTATCAGCCCCGTTCATACACTGTGGGCGCCAACCACCCTCTCCTCGCCCAAAATTGCTCTGGGCAAATATTGGCGAGATGCGAGATTATCGTCCTATCCCCAACCAACGAGATGTCCAAATTTTAAACGGGGGCTAAGTTCGTGACTTTCCCATATTTCAGACAGGTGCGTCCCAAAAACATGGTTCACCGTACCTCTCCCTCCATTTTGCCATACATACACCATCCGCGCTAGAACACCCCATCCCCACACCAGCCTCCGTCCGCCACCCCATCCATCACCGCCGTCCTCCACCACATCCATCGCCACCGTCCTCCACCATGCCGGAGCGCCTACCAAGACCACGTCGTCCACTACTAGATATGGACATTTCTCATCCACGGTGATGGACCAATAGCCTTGCATCGCCTCCTCTCGCTTCATCGGTGTCGGTGTCAAAACCGGCGGATCTCGGGTAGGGGGTCCCGAACTATGCGCCTAGGTGGATGGTAACAGGAGGCAGGGGACACGATGTTTTACCCAGGTTCGGGCCCTCTTGATGGAGGTAATACCCTACGTCCTGCTTGATTGTTCTTGATAATATGAGTAGTAGAAGAGTTGATCTACCACGAGATCAGAGAGGCTAAACCCTAGAAGCTAGCCTATGGTATGATTGTATGTTGTCCTATGGACTAAAACCCTCCGGTTTATAGACACCGGAGAGGGTTAGGGTTACACAGAGTCGGTTACAAGGAAGGAGATCTACATATCTGTATTGCCAAACTTGCCTTCCACGCCAAGGCGAGTCCGATCCAGACACGGGACGGAGTCTTCAATCTTGTTTCTTCATAGTTCAATAGTCCGGCCAAAGGATATAGTCCGGCCGTATGGATACCCCTTAATCTAGGACTCCCTCAGTAGCCCCTGAACCAGGCTTCAATGACGACGAGTCTGGCGCGCGGATTGTCTTCGGCATTGCAAGGCGGGTTCCTCCTCCGAATACTTCATAGAAGATTTTGAACACGAGGATCGTGTCCGGCTCTGCAAAACAAGTTCCACATACAACCGTAGAGAGAATAATATTTCCACAAATCTAATCTGCTGACGCATTCCGCAGTGTGACATCACACCACAGCCAGGTCACCATTCGAATCGTTTTTTCACAACCAACCTCAGCGTGTTTCGCGAGGCGGTCCTTGGCACGTCTTGTCGAAGCAGAGATTGTGTCCCCTAATTACGGGATTCCCATCAATATGGATGTGGGTAACCCAACCGCGCCATCAATTATGGCGCTTGGGGGATAAGCGAGTTTTACCAGGCTAGTGTGGACGCATAGTTTCTTCCGCCCTTATAAAGGGATAAGGGTTCACCTTTTTCTACCAACGCCTTCTTCCTCCTTGCTCATCCATTCTTGCGCACTCGAGCTCCAGCACCCAAGTCCACATCCTTCCCCTCAAATCTCTCCAAACATGTCCGGAGCGGGAGGCAAGTGGATGGTCTCTCTGTCACGGAGGGAGACATCAAAAAGCTACGCGGGGCTGGATACTTAGCCGTGGATATCGCGCACCGGCTGCCAGCCGCGGGGCAGATCGTCCCTACCCCTGAACCTCATGAAAGGGCGGTTTTCCTCACCCACTTCGTCCGCGGACTGGGGTTTCCCCTCCATCCATTCGTCTGTGGCCTTATGTTCTATTATGGGCTGGATTTCCATGATCTGGCCCTGAATTTCATCCTCAACATCTCGGTGTTCATCATCGTGTGCGAGGCTTTCCTCCGCATCCGGCCCCACTTCGGCCTGTGGCTGAAGACCTTTAACGTCAAGCCGAAGATAGTAGGCGGCCAACAAGCGGAATGCGGCAGAGCCATGGTGGGCAAAATGCCCAACATTACATGGCTCGAGGGCTCCTACATGGAGACCATAAAGGGGTGGCAATCGGGGTGGTTCTACATCACCGAGCCACGCGACACCAACTGGGTGGCGGCCCCCGAGTTTCGATCCGGAATCCCCACTCGGATCACTTCCTGGAAGGAGAAGGGCCTGTCCCGCGGCTCATCGGTGGAGCTGGATGGACTCCAGAAGTGTATCCGGAACATGATAAGCAAGAAACTCAAGCTTGTCAACATAGTCTAGGTCATGCTCTTCCGCCGGATCCTCTCATGTCAACAACGGGCTTTCAACTTATGGGAGTTTGACCCGGCCCAGCACCAGACTCTACACGAGCTCTTCGACATGACGCATAAAGACGTCTGGAAGGTGTTGTTCAAGGGCGCCGAGGTCCCCCCTCCTCTTACCGAGGACCGCGGGCTAAGCGCGAAGCACCCTGCGAATCTGGTAAGTTCTGTACATCTTGTAGGATATTTATTTTCCATCGTTTAACCATGTGCGGGATCTGAGCTCCCATGCCTTTGACAGGACTGGGTGGAGGCATCGGAGCAGATTGACTGCCCGACCCCTCTGCCTGAAGACCCTGCAGACGCTCTCCTGACGGAGATGCGGACTCCGGCTCCTTATGAGGAGCCGGAGAAGAATGCCAAGAAGAAGGCCACGGGAACCCGAAAGAGTTCCCGGCGCCAGGTGGTATCAGACTCATCATCCGATAACTCCAAGACAAACTCCTCCCATAAAAACGAGGAGGAGGAAGATGAAGATTCTCCCCCTCCAGCCGAGGGAGACAAGAAAAGGAAGGCCACCGCAACTGGGGAGGCCAAAGTGTCCAAGAAGGGAAGGACTCTCCTTCCGGACTGTTCCACCACCACCGCCGACGGCGAAGACGAGTGGTTACTCAAGGCCAAGCCCCTGTCAAAGTCGTAAGTGTTCGAATACCAGAGTAACTCATAGCATACTTTTATTGTACTGCTTCTCCTAACATCGAATATGATCATGCAGTCCGCCCCGAACCCGTATCGACGTATCCTCGTCGGACGGTTCTTTGGACTCGTCAGATATGAATAGCTATTCACTTCCGACCGCCTCCTCTCCTCGCCCTACGGACAATGTTGAGGTATTGTCTCAAGGGGCACCGAGCCGAGGGGAGGTAGTCCTGGAGGCGCCTCGAGGCGACCTTCCGGACTCCAGGCACAAAGGGAGCAAGACTCCTAAGGGCTCCAAATTCGGCCCCCAGCCGAACACCGCGCCGGAACCTCGAGTGGTTTCGGACTCCAGCAGGTGGCCCCCTTCCAAGAGGGGCAATCCGCCCGTGCTGGTGACCTTTGTCCAACCAGAGGCACCAGACAACCTGTTGGGAGCGCTTCGCGGCGCTTCCCTCGACGAAGAGCACCGCATTATTATGAGTGCGGTGATCAAGAAGGTTCAGTCCACCAAGAGCAGACTGAATGAAGCCTGTACCAGCCTTCTAACAGGCTTTGATGTAAGTATTTAAAATATAGGAAAATATTACCGCATAGACAGTAGCCCCTGATGCTCTGTTTGGTGTTCACAAAGAAAAGCAGAATAGAGGATCAAATAATATCTACAGGAGTCTAATATAAGTATGTCTGTATGCGTATGCAGGCTTCGCTGCTGACCTCTGCCGCACTGACTGCGGAGGTCGCCGCACTGAAGTAGGACCTCGAGTTGTCCGAGAAAGAGCTCGGCCATGCCAACAGGCAGCTCGAGGAGAACAAAGGTAGGTAATACCTTGTCTATATATATATATATATATAAGATGCGGTTGCAAAATGATAGGATCATCATGGGTGTGCCAGGGGCCACGACCGAAGTGGCGACCCTGAAGCAAGCGTTGTCCGAGGCCGAAAACAAAGCGGCCAAGGAGCACACCGAGCGGGAAAAACAAGAGGCACAGGTGGGCGAGGTTCAGCAAGAGCACAGAAGCACGAGACTTTGGAGCTTGACTCGAAGACGCGAGAGTCCGAGCTTGCCGCGGCCCTCGAGAGCACAAAGAGTGCCAAGGCTGAAGCCCACAAGGCCCTCCAGGAAATTGAGGCGATGAGGAAGATAGCGGCGGGTAAGGCATTCATTATGCAAAGCAAGCATGTGAAAGTAAATTACTTGTTACTTACCCAAGTCCGGAGCTCTCCAGGAGCGTTTGCAGATTTGCCCCGCAGCGTGTCGGATGCCGCAAAGTACTACCAGGCCGAGGAGGGAAGCTCAACGGAGAAGTTGTTCTGGTCTCAGTATACTAGGACCGAACACCCGATGCCTGTGAGTGACCAACTGAAGCAACTGGCCGAGCTGCACAAGGCGGCCGAACAGGCCATGAAAGGCCTTATAGTCTGGATGTGGCCTGGCGACTCCCTTCCCAACAGCTACTTCGGCCTGGTGAGGCGGCTTGTGGATGCCTGCCCACAGCTAGAAGTCATCAAGCTGTCCGTGTGCATCGAAGGTGCACGCCGGGCTTTTGCCCGTGCGAAGGTGCACTGGGCCAAGATGGACGCCGAGAAGCTGGTGAAGGAGGGGCCGCCGCAGGGCAAGGGGCATCGCCACCCTGAGATGTATTATGAGGGTGTCCTGAAGGGTTCCCGTCTTGTGGCGGACGAGTGCGCGAAGGATGTAATTTTTGAATGAACTTGCTCGTGTGATCCTGTATTATGAAAACTTGTTCATGTGCGCTATGCAACGCTTGTCTGAATTTAAAATATTACCTTCTGTGCAGCTGTTTATCAAATCTGAGAGATGGCCAGTCGTCGGCTTCTGCCCCTATGCCACGAGTGCTGGGGTGTTCGGAATAAATCTGAGCACTCTTTTTCCCATTGTTGTGTCCTTCGCGGGAGGTGTTCAGCACAACGAACAAGGCAATCAGACTATAATGCTTTATCATCTCACTTAGCCATAGAAGTCTACAATTTTAAATTTTGGCGAAGCCCCTAGTATTCGGAAGGCCGAATTCGGCGCGCTATACACGCCTAAGCCAGACAAAGCCGACTCCTCGCTCTAAGCGGCATAAGTCTTTAGGGACTCGAGACCTCTCGAACAGCGACCAGCTCTTGCCTTATCATGACAGTCAGTTTTAGCTTTCTCTACTGAGGTGCTTTCCCAGATGAACCAGGGCACAATCGCAGTAGTTCTCCCAGTGCTACCTTAGCCGATATAGCGGAACGTAAGGTACCAAAACATGGGAGCCAGGAAAACCCAACTATTGACCCAAGACATGATTCGGAGCTAATGCATATAGTGCTATAAGTTCGGGGTGCCGCACTGTCAAAAGTGTTCGGACTTCTCATGCCGTATTATGGGGTATGCTTAAGCCCCTGGTGTATTGGCCGTACCAGAGTGTACGGGTGCTAAATGTCGTGAATGAACATGTATATAAAAAAGAATAGAGAATGCGGCAATTGTTTAGTGTTGTGCATTGTTTATTCAAAAAGGTGCATCGAAGCAGAATGATACAAGTAGTGCGATAAGAAAAAAGTAGGACTATTTGACATGTCCCCTCCAAGGGCAAGCTGTGGAATGGTATTTAAAACAGGTATTTCACTCGTTATCAGAGACCACCTGGGAGTTCCATGGTGCGACGTAGCTTTCTGCCTCCTTGGTTGTTGTATCGTGTGTCTGGCGATCGCACTGCTGGGCAAGGTTTCCAGAGAGTAAGGTCCTGAAAGAGAGAAAAAATAACAAAGCGGAAAGCCCCTAGTGCGGTTGAACCGCGTTTTGAGGCGTGTCGTAGTCGTGCCCCCCCTATGCCCATGGTAATTTCAATGCGTAATTATGTACGCGTGGCACGTATTTCGCCATTTGGCTGGGAATGGGGTGGGGGCCGCATTGCTATGCGAGCTCGGAACATGCTAGGCGGTCTTGTTGCAGATTATTCCGGGCACGCTTGATGGTGTCCGGGTGTTTAACCGCCGAACTGGTGGATTGCCTTAAGAGGCTGCTTTGTGCTTCTGCTGCGAGGGCCGCAGTGTGCTCCTCCGTGCGGAGAGAGCGCTCTGTGTTTCCATTGATTTTGATGACCCCTTGAGGTCCTGGCATCTTGAGCTTGAGGTATGCATAATGTGGTACCGCATTGAATCTCGCAAATGCGGTACGCCCGAGCAGTGCGTGATAGCCACTGCGGAACGGGACTATATCAAAGATTAACTCCTTGCTTCGGAAGTTATCCGGGGCTCCGAAGACCACTTCCAGTGTGACTGAGCATGTGCAATGGGCCTCTACACCTGGTATGACGCCTTTGAAGGTCGTTTTTGTGGGTTTGATCCTCGAGGGGTCTATACCCATTTTGCGCACTGTGTCCTAATAAAGCAGGTTCAGGCTGCTCCCGCCGTCTATAAGACTCGAGTGAGGTGCAATCCGTTGATGATTGGGTCAAGGACCAGTGTGGCAAATCTGCCATGACGAATACTAGTGGGGTGGTCCCTGCGATCGAAGGAGATTGGACAGGAGGACCATGGGTTGAACTTTGGGGCGACTGGCTCCAACGCATATACGTCCCTTAGCGCACGCTTCTGCTCCCTCTTGGGGATGTGGGTTGCGTATATCATGTTCACCGTCCGCACTTGTGGGGGGAACCTCTTCTGTCCTCCGGTGTTCGGCGGCCGGGGCTCCTCCTCGTCATCGCTATGCAGCCCCTTGTCCTTGTATTCAGCATTTAACTTGCCGGCCTGCTTTAACACCCAACATTCCCTGTTGGTGTGGTTGGCTGGCTTGTCGGTGGTGCCGTGTATTTGACACGAGCGGTCGAGTATACGGTCCAAACTAGACGGGCCCGGAGTGCTTCTTTTGAATGGCTTTTTCCGCTGACCGAGTTTAGAGCCTCTGAATCCGGCGTTAACTACCGTATCCTCGGTATTGTCGCTGTTGATGCGGCGCTTGTGTTTGTTGCGACGTGACCTGCCATTGCTATCCTTGGTATCCGAAGTACCATGGTTCTTTGATATGTTATTGCTGCGAGCCAGCCAGCTGTTTTCTCCCGCGCAAAAACGGGTCATTAGTGTCGTGAGGGCTGCCATAGATTTCGGCTTTTCCTGGCCAAGGTGCCGGGCGAGCCACTCATCACGGATGTTGTGCTTAAAAGCTGCTAGGGCTTCTGCATCCGGATAGTCGACGATTTGATTTTTCTTTGTTAGGAATCGTGTCCAGAATTGCCTGGCCGATTCCTGTGTCTGCTGGATTATGTGGCTCAAGTCATTGGCATCTGGTGGACACACATAAGTGCCCTGGAAGTTGTCAAGGAATGCGGCTTCCAGATCTTCCCAATAGCCAATGGATTCTGCTGGCAGGCTGTTGAGCCAATGCCGAGCTGGTCCTTTGAGTTTAAGTGGGAGGTATTTGATGGCATGTAGATCGTCACCGCGGGCCATGTGGATGTGCAGGAGGAAGTCCTTGATCCATACCGCAGGATCTGTTGTACTGTCGTATGATTCGATATTTACGGGTTTGAAACCCTCTGGGATTTGGTGATCCATTACTTCGTCTTTGAAGCATAGGGGGTCTGCGGCACCTCTGTACTGGGCTATATCACGACGCAGCTCAAATGAGTCTTGTCCGCTGTGTTCGGCCCGGCTGGATTTACTTTTACTGTATCCGGTGTGACGGTTATCGTCTCGCGTAGTGGCGCCCCCTCGTGATCCGTAGATCGATCTTTTTGCTTTGTCCTCCAATACGTCTCGTGGGTCTAGCGTATTTCCCCGTGCCTTGACATTTTTATTTGAGTGGCGTCGGGGTGCGGGCAGAGCTTTTGGCTGGAATGTCTCTCTGTCGCGGCCACGAGGTGGCCGATCAGCCGCATCATACGCTTCTTCCTCCAGTCGGGGTAGCACCCTGCGCTTTGGGTAACTCTTGGAGGGGCGTTCGAGTTTGTATTCCTCGTCTGCAAGGACTTCAGTCCATCTGTCAGCTAGCAAGTCTTGATTAGCTTGAAGCTGTTGTTGCTTTTTCTTAAGGCTATTTTCCGTGACTATAAGCCGGCGCTTCAAGCGCTCTTGCTCGACGGGATCCTCAGGCACGACAAATTCGTCATCGTCGATGCTTGCCTCGTCTTCGGAGGGAGGCATGTAATTATCATCCTCTGCCTCTCCATCTGCTGCTCTCTCGAGAGGGTTGGCTTCTCCATCCTCCTGCTCTAAATTTTGCCGGAGGGGATTGTGGTCATCTTCGGCGCTGTCTGGAGTGCTATTATCTCCTGTGCCGGTATCACTGCTTTTGCTTTGGCGAGACTTAGAGCGGCGCCGCTGTCGTCGGCGCTTGGGTTACTTCTTGGAGGGGTCATCCTCCATTGTCCCACCGCCATTGCCCACCATGTATATATCATACGATGAGGTGGATGTCCAGTGCCCTATGGGCAGTGATTCCTATTCGTCTCCTGCATCATCATCAATACCGTCGATGTCTTCGGAGTCGAAGTCGAGCATGTCGGTCAAATCATCGACAGTGGCTATTAAGTGGGTGGTGGGTGGGTGGAGAATTTCTTTGTCATCCGCATCCCAATCCTGCCAGACATAGTTCGGCCAGGACTCTCCAAACAAGGAGAGGGACCTTAATGAGTTCAGTATGTCGCCGAAGGGCGAGTGCTGAAAGATATCCGCAGAGGTGAACTCCATGATCGGTGCCTAGTCGGATTTGATAGGCACGGGCGCAGGCGGTTCGGAGTCCATGGCCGGGGAAGAATCCGGTAGTTTGGCGTCATGGCTCTCGTGAAGGGTAAGGTCGATACTCAGCTCAATCGCCGCTGAGAATGCGGCCTCTATGACGGGGTCCATCCGCCCGTCCATGGATGGCGCAGTTGGCTCCGAATTGAGGGTCGGAGCGGTTGCCGGTGCGGTCTCCCGAACATTGTCCGATGGTAGAGCTAAATCATGCTCATCGTGACCGTGCGGCGCACTTGGCAGGGGCTCAAATCCATCGAAGATCAAGTCTCCGCGGATGTCAGCCGTGTAGTTTAAGCTTCCAAACCTGACCTGGTGGCCAGGGGCATAGCTCTCGATCTGCTCCAGATGGCCAAGAAAGTTGGCCCGCAGAGCGAAGCCGCCGAATACAAAGATCTGTCCGGGGAGAAAAGTCTCCCCCTGGACTGCATCGCTATCGATGATCGGAGGAGCCATCAAGCCTAATGATGACGACACATAGGAACTCTCAATGAAAGCACCAATGTCGGTGTCAAAACCAGCGGATCTCGGGTAGGGGGTCCCGAATTGTGCGCCTAGGCGGATGGTAACAGGAGGCAGGGGACACAATGTTTTACCCAGGTTCGGGCCCTCTTGATGGAGGTAATACCCTATGTCCTGCTTGATTGTTTTTGATAATATGAGTAGTACAAGAGTTGATCTACCACGAGATCAGAGAGGCTAAACCCTAGAAGCCAGCCTATGGTATGATTGTATGTTGTCCTATGGACTAAAACCCTCCGGTTTATATAGACACCGGAGGGGGCTTGGGTTACACAGAGTCGGTTACAAGGAAGGAGATCTACATATCCGTATTGCCAAGCTTGCCTTCGACGCCAAGGAGAGTCCCATCCGGACACGGGACGATGTCTTCAATCTTGTTTCTTGATAGTCCAATAGTCTAGCCAAAGGATATAGTCCGGCCGTCCGGATACCCCCTAATCCAGGACTCCCTCAATCGGCGTCGTCGTCCTCTTTGCCGGGGCCGCTCACACGACCTTCTCTTCCACCACAACGGGACTTATCCCCTGATGCACCCGTCTACCGTCGCAGATATGCTTCAATGCCACTGACAGCTATCGCACCCCCGATGCCTACACGGCGCCGCAAGAGAGGTGGTACTTCATATCTCCTCAACTTTTTGATCTCAACCAGAAAATAGATCTTAACTTGGTTACTCTACTTTCTTTTCAGCTCTTAGAATTTAGTTCTTAGTTTGAAGCAAACAATGGATGCTAAATATCATTTCTCCGGTTTGCAGCTCCAAATCTGCCATGGCATAGCCATAATACGGTTTAATTGATCATGCTTAGGGTTTAATTGATCATGTTGGTTCCGTGGTGGTTTCTTTAATAGAAATCGGAGGGGAAACCCTCTTTTTCTCAAAAAATATGCTTAGAGTTTCCCCCTTTTATGATCACTATACGATTAGAATACGTGCTTCATGTCATAATAACACTGCTCCACCCATCAAGCTAAACAAGCTTAGTTGTTCAAATATGAATCTGATATTATTAAAATATAGTTGTTTAATTGGTCAACTAAATGTTCCTAAATTAGTTTCGAAAATGCATGTTTGCCGCTCGGGTGTGTATCTCTACAGGGTGCCCACGGTGGGCCGGCCCACCCTGGGATTTTGGGTCGTCCCAGGCCCCGATTCCCCTCTGTTCTGCTGCGCGCTTCAGACCTCTACTCGCCCCCAGCCGCCTGCCTCGCCGGCGACTTGCCATCCCCGGGCGGCATGACTCTAGGAGGAGACGCCGGACTAACAGGAGGCCAGGAGCCGCTCGCCCATCAGCGTCACCACTGCCCGGGCGCGCCATCGTGCCTACCTTCCCTGTCCGTTCAGGGCTCAGGCGTGCAGCACCCACCAAGCCAACCCGATTTATCCTGAGATACGTCCTCAACACTCAGCAGCCACTACTCATCACCCACTTTCTAATTGATTCATTACTCATTAGGCAGGACTGTCATTAGCGTTTGTTGTGTGCTCAGTGCTACCTACACTTAATGGTTCAGATGTATTTTGGTAATCTTTAGTACCTCTAAAGTTCACAGGGTTTTCAAAATTCCGGCCCTCGGAACAGAAACTAGTCATTTTGGATTGTTGGTCGTAGTGACATTGACCCAGATTACTACTGCAAGCCAGGTTTGTTGACAATTTTACTTGTCTTTCTTACTCATTCGATATAATATCCAATTATTCAGGTCGACTAGTTGCAAACAATAAGTGCTAGACAAACTTCTTCATTCAGATTTTGGACGGTCTCTTACTGCAGTTACAATTCTGCATACTTGTCCTAGTAAGCTCACAAGTAAATGATTGATTCACTACATCTATCCTTACCTTGTCATATTTGTTGTCAATATTCTTTTAGGGTGGACCACCCTGTTTCTAAATACTGGAATCGTAGACATGAGTGAATAGTATTTCTCTATGTGATCTCTTCCATCATGTGTGGGTAACGAACACTGCATTGTATAGAAAGAAAGTGTCATTTCCAGCTTTTACATAGGTTTCGATCTTTTACATGGAATACAATATGCCTACTTGCTTTGTGTCGCACTACCAACACTCCACCCTTGAAGCTAAACATTATGCCACTCATAATTGCTTAGTTTATTTGTTCAAATATGAATTTCATATGATTTTAATGTTCCTACTTCAGTTTTGAAATGTGTGCCTGCCTGTTATAGAGACATAAGGGGTTTGTATTTCTGTGTGTGGTCTGGTCAGCATGGTTGTGGAGGTGAACTTTGCATATGCAGTGGTTTATAGGGAGACACTCTCCGAGTTGAATCCGGGATGCATTCCATAGATAATCTGACTACTTTTTATGTTTTCATGAATCTTAGATTCTGAACAGCATCATAATGATTATGAGCTTGCGCGCAGGAAAAGAATAAAGCAGAACAATGCCATGGCTGTCAAACTTGGCATTAAGGGACTGAAATCAAGTCTGGATGCAATGCAATGCAAGCGCTCTCCACCTACAGATTCATGCTCAGAATATGATCCTAATAGTGATTCTGAGCCAGAGGGAGACCTAAGTCAATGTAGCTCCCTAGTGGAGGAGTCAGAGGAAGATGCCCTATCTTATTCACCCATCAAGGTACTTGCTCTAACTTTCCAAGGTTACATTGCTCGCACATATCTTACAACTGATGCTTTGCATTGCTTATACTTTGTTGAATTGCCATTAGCTTAGTTTACACATCGTGTATGTGAATACGCCCTACATATCCATTTTCAGTACATATTCCATCTGTCATCATACCATATTTATCCATTAAAATGTTCTTCTTGTGTATCAGACGTTCAAAAGGAAGAGGGCGATTGTTGATCATGGAGGAGCACAAGCAAAGTATTTGGAAAAGGCAGTGGCACCTGATAAATCAAATAGCCCATTAGGTGTAGTTGCAATATCACCTGACCCACAAAATACCCCAACTCTAGCTGACTCTAGCCCTACTACACTGGTCATTTCTGATGCCCCAACTCAGCAGACCCCAACTGCAGCAAACAGTATGATTATGCCAGTTGACATAGCACCAGCTGTACGACACAAAACCCCCATTCTAGCAAATAGCACCAAATCCAGTTCCCAAATCCCTTTTCGAACCAGAGAGAGCCCCAATTGCAGCAAATAGGACCCCTGTTCCATTCTTCCCAGTTTAGAAAACGAAGCTTATGTTGTTGTCAGGAACTTTGTGCGCATATTTCCTTCATGGAAAGATTATACCGCACACACAGAACAATTTCCAGTCTTCCTCCGCAACTTACGCCCAAGTAATGTACTAATGTTATTCATGGTCATTACTGCATATGTTTCTGCTGACAGAAGACACAAGATTTAATTCTTTTAAATAGGCGAGGAGCAAACTGGATTGTGATGACGAGCAAGGGTTGGTTGCGCTTTTCAAGCACCCATTGATGAAGTATCATTCCTACCTGAGGCAAGCGCACTTCGATGGCAAGCCTCTGAACAAAATTTCTGTAAAGTCTCCGGTGCTACATTTATCCGACGATGACTGGAATAATCTTGTTACACATTGGTCTCGGTTGCAGCGTAAGGTACTGTCTATGATATCACATCACAATTTGAACTACATTTCTGCATTTGCCTTAATGTCTCACTTGTACGAAAACTAATAGCAGAAGAACATTCGTTCTCAAGGGACCACAGAATCTCGCAACTATACTGCACACTGCATTGCTCTTGTGAGTACCTCTTGCCCTGTATGACCATACTTACTTTCATAGTAGTTTGATTATGTAGCATCACTGCACATGTTAGCCTCGTAATCGTCCATTTGGTGGACATTGTAAGATCCGTATGGACTCTTACATAAACTTAGAATCAACCCAATGCTTTTGAAGAGGTTTAGCTCTGCAGTCCTCTTGTAAGGACCGAACGTGGTCTATCACTGTACTTACATTAACAGCTACTCCCTCTGTCCCATAATATAAGAACATTTTGTACAGTACACCAGTGTTCAAAACACTCTTGTATTATGGGAAGAGGGATTGGTTCATTTTGTAGCATTCTGCATCTTATCTCCCTCCCCACCATTTACTAAAAAAGATCAGATCTATATTTAATCTTACCAACAAGTAGAATACACAGACAATGCCGGTGCAGAAGTGTAGCCCATTGCTCTTATCAGTACATTTTGTCCTGTAACGCTTGTACTTCCAGGGATTGGTAGTTGATTATGTAGCATCAATCTGCATCTTATCTTCATTATCCTCTATCCCTTCTAGTATTGTCATATCTATAATTACTCTCTACAAAATGTAGAGTACAGGCAATGCTTATGAAGAAGATTTTGTGCTGAAATTCTTGAGTTATCCTTCCCTTGACATGGACAAGGGCATTATAAAGCGGGTGTTAGCTGTTAATGTAAGTCAGTCCGTCTAAAGCCTTTATCCTCAACTGCTGTTTAATTTGCTCATACTCCCTATCATTTACTGCTGTTTAGTTTGCTGTTTCTACCAAAATGCATGTTCGTAAGAACCATAAGTTCTAAGTTTTACTTGTAAAACCAAATTCCTTATTCATACCATGCACATTACTTAATACTCCCTATATGTATGCTTGTTTTTGTGGATCTATAATCGAGTGTGTGGTGAAGCAGCCCACGTTTGTACCTTGTCATCTCCTGTTTTATGTTACTGATGTGGCTGATGATATGAACAACATGCCATGCACATTATCCAAAATAGATACAATGATTTTCTTTGCCCTTCATCTATGCTTGTTATTTTGACATGGTAATCAAGTAGTGTGGTGAAGCTCCCCGCATTATGAGCAATGCCAAATTATGTTATTGATATTTTGAACTTACTCTTTATTTTCTAATTTGAAATTAGATATAATTGATAGAAGAGTTATCATCTTTGTTTATACACGTGCAAAACCTGTCATCTCTCTGCTTTGTTTCAGGGTGATATGCCTGATGGCATGCACAAGTCTGCTGAAGGCTGTGAGACAAACCCAACATATATTGCAGCAAAGAAGGAAAAACATCTTGAAGATAGCGAGACAACCCCAAAGTCTTGTCTTGATGCAGTGTTCAAGTTACTTGAGACTAACAGTCAGACAAGCTCACGGAATTCGTTGTCTGAATCAGTTCGACTGCTTCAGTCCCAAGTTCTAGCAGAAAGGCATTCTGCAACTCAACTTTGACTTGAAGTCCTATCTCTAAGAAAGATTGCGGAGAACACCAATGAGAACCTCATCGCTAAACGGCTACACCTGGAAGTTATGACAGACATGCTAGGCCGATCTCACAGCCTTGCTCAGCAGCTTATGCAGCAGTTTCCCCGCAAGGATAACCTTTCTTGAACTGTCTTTGAAGTGGTCTCGGTTCAGTATTATTTTGTTACGCTGCAATGGTGCCCAGTTTTTGTAATCTGCTTCTTCGTTGCGCTTTATGATCACTGGTGGCGAACTTCGATGCCGAGTGGATGCAATATACCTTAAATCCTTTATTGTATAGTGTAGGTTTATTCTTAGTTACTATGCCGTAATTTCTTTACTGTATAGAGTAGGTTTGTTCTCAATTCCTACTAGTTAGTGCCATCATTTGCTATCTGAAAAAATATCAGATGTAGTCGACTGGACCGAAACATTCGACTCTAACGGGCCAGGTTTTTAGCGGGCCACAATTGGGTCGGCCTGCATCTTTCTTGGGCCCGAATGATTGGGGCCTTCACACATTGCGCCAGGCCCAAACTTACATCGACCTATATTTTAGTTGAGCCTTTTGTCGACCCAGCGCTTAGTTTGGCCCAGGTAGCGTTGGGCCATTAACATGCTGAATATTGTACTGGCCTGTTACGGTCGAGATGAAACCACGAGCCTTTAGCAGGCCAAAATGCATATTGGGCCTCAATTTTCACTAGTCGTCGACGGGCCTTCAGCAGGCCGAAATGTAGACCGAGCCGTTTTGGGCCCAGTTAGCTCACGGGCCATTACCAGGCTGAAACATATCTCGGGCCTTTGTTGGCCCACTGATATCATGGGCCTTTAAGAGGCCGAAAGCTTAGCACAGGCATTAACGGGCCGAATTACGCGACAGGCCTTTAACAGGACCAAAGTCATGTTGGGCTTAACTGTTGCCACCTTTAGCACGGGCCGTTAGTGGGCCCAATGTCCCGTCGGACCATATATGGCCCATGGGCAGCACGGGCCATTCCCAGGCCGAAAATCACACCGGGCTGAAATGGGCCCATGTCTACATTAGGCCTCTAACAGGCCGAAAGTCACTGGGCTGTAGTTGGGCCCAAATATTCGGCGAACAATTAATGGGCCAGTTCTCGCTTCGGGCCGCAAATGGGCCCAAATATTGGGCGAACAATTAACGGGCCAGATCTGGCTTCGGGCGTAAATGGGCCCAAATTTTGGGCGAACAATTAACGGGCCAGATCTGGCTTTGGGCTGTAAATGGGCCTTTATTAAGCAGGCCATTATTGGGCTGGTCCACTAGTACCTGATTAAGTTCTGTGGGCCTTTCACTGGGCTGGCCTTTTTAACCTATATGGGCCTCTGTTGGGCCCAGTCACGTCGACGTATCATAGGCATGTCTCCTCCAATGGACGGGCGACATCTGGCCCACTGACGAGCTAACAGGTGTTCCCTTCGGCCAATCAGAATTTTACACATGGAAATTTCCCATTGGTCTGGGCTGTTAACGGGTTATCGGATCCAAAATCTGACCCGATAGCTTAACGGCGTTCCGTTACGGTGGATGCCACGTGTTGGTCACCCTTGACGAAAGCACTTTTGTGACGCGTGATTTATCGTCATGGAAGAGGACACTTCCGTGATGATAATTTTGGTAATGTCATGGGACACTTCTACGACAGCACTGGTATGACTATCTTGATTCTGTCATAAAATCGTCATGGATGTACATGCATGAAAAAAAAACGCGACCTACTGTGACAAACACGTATCATCACGGAAGTGTATTTTTTTGTAGTGTATAGGCTATGTGATGATATGGGATCATGGAACTACAAACGATAGAAATTGGAATTTCATCAGAAGTTTTATCCTATGCATCTTGTTCATCGTGATCGCAATATATATATATATATATATATATATATATATATATATATATATATATATATATATTGGCCTCGCGAAGGAGAAAGCATTGCTCAAGCTTGGGGAAGGCTTAAATCATGCCCCAATCATGAGCTTCCAAGAGAAATAATTATTCAAAATTTATATGCTTGGCTTTCTGATAACAATCGCACCATGCTCGATACTTCTTGTGCTGGCTCTTTTATGATGAAGACTATTGAATTCAAATGGGATTTATTGGAAAGAATTAAACGCAACTCTAGAGATTGGGACCTCGACGAAGGTAAGGAGTCAGGTATGTGATACGTCTCCAACGTATCTATAATTTTTTATTGCTCCATGCTATATTATCTACTGTTTTGGGCAATATTGGGCTTAATTATCCACTTTTATATTATTTTTGGGACTAACCTATTAACCGGAGGCCCAGCCCAGATTTGTTGTTTTATGCCTATTTCAGTGTTTTGAAGGAAAGGAATATCAGACGGAGTCGAAACGGAACGAAATCAACTGGAGAAGTTATTTTTGGAAGGAAACACACCTGATGGACTTGGACGCCACGTCAGAAGATAGTATGATGCTGCCCACGAGGGTGGGGGGCGCGCCCCCTGCCTCGTGGGGCCCCCGTGGCTCCCCTGACGTGCTTCTTCTGCCTATATAACTCCATATACCCGAAAACTTCCAGAACGCAACATAGATCAGGAGTTCCACCGCCAGAAGCCTCCGTAGCCACCAAAAACCAATCAAGACCCGTTCCGGCACCCTGCCGGAGGGGGCAATCCTTCTCCGGTGGCCATCTTCATCATCCCGGTGCTCTCCATGACGAGGAGGGAGTAGTTCTCCCTCAGGGCTGAGGGTATGTACCAGTAGCTATGTGTTTGATCTCTCTCTCTCTTGTGTTCTCGAGATGATACGATCTTGATGTATCGCGAGCTTTTCTATTATATTTAGATCCTATGATGTTTCTCCCCCCTCTACTCTCTTGTAATGTATCGAGTTTCCCCTTTGAAGTAATCTTATCGGATTGAGTCTTTAAAGACTTCAGAACACTTGATGTATGTCTTGCTGTGGATATCTGTGGTGACAATGGGATACCACGTGCCACTTGATGTATGTTAAGGTGACCAACTTGCGGGTTCCGTGACATTGGGAACCTATGCATAGGGGTTGGCACACGTTTTCGTCATGATTCTCCGGTAGAAACTTTGGGGCACTCTTTGAGGTCCTTTGTGTTGGTTGAATAGATGAATCTGAGATTGTGTGATGCATATCATATAATCATACCCACGGATACAAGAGGTGACATTGGAGTATCTAGGTGACATTAGGGTTTTGGTTGATTTGTATCTTAAGGTGTTATTCTAGTACGAACTCTAGGGCTGTTTGTGACACTTATAGGAATAGCCCAACAGATTGATTGGAAAGAATAACTTTGAGGTGGTTTCGTACCCTACCATAATCTCTTCGTTCGTTCTCCGCTATTAGTGACTTTGGAGTGACTCTTTGTTTCATGTTGAGGGATAGTTTTATGATCCAATTATGTTATTATTGTTGAGGGAACTTACACTAGCGAAAGTATGAACCCTAGGCCTTGTTTACCATCATTGCAATACCGTTTACGCTCACTTTTATCACTTTCTACCTTGCTGTTTTTATTGTTTCAGATTACAAAAACTATTATCTACTATCCATATTGCACTTGTATCACCATCTCTTCGCTGAACTAGTGCACCTATACAATTTACCATTGTATTGGGTGTGTTGGGGACACAAGAGACTCTTTGTTATTTGGTTGCAGGGTTGCTTGAGAGAGACCATATTCATCCTACGCCTCCTACGGATTGATAAACCTTAGGTAATCCACTTGAGGGAAATTTGCTACTGTCCTACAAACCTGTGCACTTGCAGGC
The DNA here is from genome assembly GCA_034509565.1 of Triticum monococcum. Classification (NCBI taxonomy): domain Eukaryota; kingdom Viridiplantae; phylum Streptophyta; class Magnoliopsida; order Poales; family Poaceae; genus Triticum; species Triticum monococcum. The sequence goes on along the minus strand of CM067845.1, from coordinate 352,352,256 downwards.
CCAACAACGTCTACAAGAAGAAGGTTGTGTAGTAGACATCAAGCTCTTTTCTGGCGCCGTTAACGGGGAGGTGAGTGCTTGAAGGTATATCTTTAGATCTTGCAATCGAGTCTTTTAGTTTCTTCTTTTATCACTATTTTAATTTATAAAAGAAAATTACAAAAAAATGGAATTGAGTTTGTCTCATACGCTTCACCTTTTTAATATCTTTCGTGAGTATGATGGAAAGGATAATTGTGCTCAAGTGCTAGAAGAAGAAATCTATAAAATGTTTGGCACTAAATATTTGAATGATGAGCATGATTGCAATGTTGTTAGTATGAATTCCTTGAATATCCATGATGCTAATGATATGCAAAGCCACAAGCTTGGGGAAGCTATGTTTGATAAAGATGATATTTTTTGTCCCCCAAGTTTTGATGAGCAAATTTATTATCATGGAAGCATGCCTCCTATCTATGATGATTATTGTGATGACACGTATACTTTAAAGAATAATGATAACAATCAAACTTGTCATCTTGTTCTTAATTTTCAATCACATGATAGTTATTTTGTTGAGTTTGCTCCCACTATTATTCATGAGAAGAATTTTGCTTGTGTGGAGAGTAGTAAATTTTCTATGCTTATAGGTCATGAAAAGAATGCTTTAGGTGCTGGTTATATTGTTGAATTCATTCATGATACTACTGAAAATTATTATGAGGGAGGAACATGTGCTTGTCGGAATTGCAACAATATCAAGTTTCCTCTCTATGTGCTTAAAGTTTTGAAGTTATGCTTGTTTTGCCCTCTTATGCTAGTTGATTATTTGTAACGCCCCAAGACCGGAGCTTCAGTTGCCTTCCAGGGTTTCCGGGTTTTCGTCGTGTGTTTCGTTTGGTCTGCTGCTTTTCATCTTTGCATCATGTGCATTGCATCATGTCATCATGCAACCCGTTTTAAAACTCAGCTAAACAAATGGTATGGATCTTTGATCCATTTAAACCGAGGGAATTCACATGGTGATTCTCTTTACAACATACCCTCTCGATATTTAGAGAGCTATATTAAAATATTCCATTAACTTTGGAATCACCATAACACACTTGCAATTCAATTCTCATGCCTTTTGCTTCATGTTTGTTCTCCAAACTTTCTCCATAATTCTTTCTCCATTTATCGAGGCTCCTCCTAAATTCTCAACATTTTTGGGCTCCTCGTCTTTGTTCAAACCATTTGAATTAAATTCAAATGAATTTGAATTTAAATCTTGCAATCATGCTCTCTTCTATTTTCTTGGGACAAGCGCATTTTTGTGAGTCCGGGAAATAATCCCCTTGCCCAAAATTCTTGTCCACTCATTTCTTTTCTCTCCTTTTATTTCTTTGCTTTCCTGTTTTTGTGAGAGATTTGTAGAGAGAGAGGTATATGCCAACAACAACAACCGACCAGGCCTCTGGCCTTTCCCTCTCCATGATCTGGCTCAGCAGATCGAGGCCCAACCAGTAGACCCACCGGCCACCTGGGCCTCTCGCGCCGGCCCACCAATCCCGCTGCTAACCCTAGCCCAATCCCCTCGCTCGCTAGCCCTCTCTCTCTCTCTCTCTCTCTCGATCCCTTGCCTCTCCCTCGACTCCCTCCTGCGCCGCCGCACGCATCGAGTACCAGGAGAGTGCCCGCGCCTCCCGATCCATTGCCCTCCTCCATCTTCTGCCCAAATCCTGCGCCTGGCCGATTCCCATGCCCGAGCGCCTCTCCTCTCAAGTACCTCATCCTCGGCGCCGTCCATCCATGCCGCGCCCGGTTCCCACGGCCATCTCCCTCTCGTCCCGATCGGGATCATCCTCGATCCCCTCTGCCTGCTCCAAAGTTTCTCCGCCCTCGACGTCCCCTTCGTCGGATCCCCTCCTCGCGCCTCTACTCTCACATGCGGCTTTGCCGCCCCATCTCCACCTCACGGGACCGCCTCAACCTCGTTGCCATCCAGGTGACCTGGCAGGAGACCGCCACTGCGCCGTTCATCTCCTGCCGCAGGAGCCCTGCACCGCCCGTGTCCTCAAGTGCCCGCAGGCCAGCGACGCCACCGCCTTTCCTTGTTGCCTCCTATAGGAGCTCCAAGCGCCTGACCTCCTTTCGGTGGCCTCAGCCTCGCGCGACGCGCCATACGGGAGAGGAGCTCCCCGCAGCAGCGCTCGAACCCATCCAGTCGCAGCCACCGAAGATCCCTGCCATGCCGGAGGCCCACCGTTCCTGCACCTCCATTGTTCCCCTGTTCCAATGAAGCTGCTATCTGACCGCGTCACTGCTCGTTGCCTGCCAAGAACGTCTCCATGGATTTGCGCCAAGTACCACTACCGCCAAGTTCCGCTCCGTACGGGTACGACTACACCGGGTGATGCGACAAGCCATGACAACGTCATGTGTACAACTACCGTCGCCGAGATCGCGAGAACCTGTACCGTCGACCCTCGAAGACCCGTGGACAGAAAGTCCCTTGTTGACCCCGAACACCCATAGAGTGTGAACACCTACGAAGCGAGAACGACTACTTCCACTACCGCCGTCGCGAGAACGCCTACTTCCCTCTATGAATGAGAGCGGTCCCGTTTGCACGCTTCAAAGGTATAACCCCGAGACGACCGTCCGAGAACGTTTGCATGTGTTGTATGAGATGCACCCGTTGTCTGCACCGTGTCCGAGTTGTTCCTTGCTCGGTCCTCCTCTTTTGCCGCTAACCTGTGGGGACCCAGTATCTGGGAGCACCCCACCATCTTGTGCACGCATCCGCATACTTCTCCTTTGTATCGGTACCTCAATCGAGTTACCGGAACCAGAATGTTGCCGTGGCACCGTTACCGTTATTGTTGTCATTGTCGTGACACCCCTTTTTGTTTCGGCACGATGACAAAATGCTTCCTAATGCTCTTGTCAACTTTTAATGAAAATTGCATAAACTTGAACATGTCATCCGCATCATGATAACAACAATTAAAATGTTTAAAATTGTTGTTGCACCAAATTGCTAATGCATATGGGGATTTACCGGAATTGTTGTTGGTTATTTCCGGCCTCATTTAAAACTTGCCTAAATGTTTAGTTTACTTATGCCTCACCTCTTGCCATGTTTAACGACTTTTAATATTGTTGAGTACCTAACCGAGAGTGAACTAAATAAGTGATGTGGTGTTCCGTCAATATGCAACGGAGTTGCATATTGAGCTCCACTTAATTTGTAGTATTGCTTGTGCATTTTGCCATGCCATGCCTCTTTAAACCGGACATGCATCATACTTGCTTGCGCATCGTGCCATGATTATGTGATGGTTGTTTACTATGTTGTTTGCTCTTTTCCGGTGTTGCTTCTTCGGGTTGGTTCCGATAACGTCGTGTTGTGAGGATTTGTTCGACTATGTCCATTTGGCTTCTTCATGGACTCGTTCTTCTTCCTTGCGGGATTTCAGGCAAGATGACCATACCCTCGAAATCACTTCTATCTTTGCTTGCTTAGTTGCTCGCTCTTTTGCTATGCCTATGCTGCGATACCTACCACTTGCTTATCATGCCTCCTAGTTGAACCAAGCCTCTAACCCACCTTGTCCTAGCAAACCGTTGATTGGCTATGTTACCGCTTTGCTCAGCCCCTCTTATAGCATTGTTAGTTGCAGGTGAAGATTGAAGTTTGTTCCTTGTTGGAACATGGAGATGTTGTTCCTTGTTTGAACATGTTTACTTGTTGGGATATCACAATATATCTTATTTAATTAATGCATCTATATACTTGGTAAAGGGTGAAAGGCTCGGCCTTATGCCTGGTGTTTTGTTCCACTCTTGCCGCCCTAGTTTCCGTCATATCGGTGTTATGTTCCCGGATTTTGCGTCCCTTACGCGGTTGGGCTATAATGGGAACCCCTTGATAGTTCGCCTTAAGTAAAGCTCTTCCAGCAATGCCCAACATTGGTTTTACCATTCGCCACCTAGCCTTTTCTTTTCCCTTGGGAGTCTCGCTCCTGAGGGTCATCGTTATTTTACCCCCCCCCCCCGGGCCAGTGCTCCTCTGAGTGTTGGTCCAAACTAGAGTCCTGTGCAGCGCCCCCTCGGGGAAACTCGAGGTTTGGTTTTAGTTGTATGGAGCGCTCATCTGAGTGTGCCCTGAGAAAGAGATATGTGCAGCTCCTATCGGGATTTGTCGGCACATTCGGGTGGTGTTGCTGGTTTAGTTTTACCCTGTCGAAATGTCTTGTTGTACCGAGATAACGAGTCTGATCGGAATGTCTCGGGTGGAGGTCTATTCCTTCGTTGACCGTGAGAGCTTGTGATGGGCTAAGTTGGGACACCCCTGCAGGGATTTGAACTTTTGAAAGCCGTGCCCGCGGTTATGGGCAGATGGGAATTTGTTAATGTCCAGTTGTAGAAAACCTGAAGTCGACCTTAATTAAAATGAATCAACCGCGTGTGTAACCGTGATGGTCTCTTTCCGGCGGAGTCCGGGAAGTGAACACGGTTGTTGGAGTTATGCTTGACATAGGTTGCTATAGGATCACTTCTTGATCATACTTTTAACGACCGTGCTTTGCCTTCTCTTCTCGCTCTCATTTGCGTATGTTAGCCACCATATATGCTAGTCGCTTGCTGCAGCTCCACCTCATACCTTTTACCTTACCCATAAGCTTAAATAGTCTTGATCGCGAGGGTGTGAGATTGCTGAGTCCCCGTGGCTCACAGATACTTCCAAACCAGCTTGCAGGTGCCGATGAGTCCGTGCAGATGGCGCAACCCAGCTCAGGAGGAGCTCGATGAAGATCTTGTCCCTTGTGTTGTTTCGTTCTAGTTGATCAGTAGTGGAGCCCAATTGGGGTCGATCGGGGACCTTTGTCGCATTTGGGGTTCTTCTTTTATTTTGGTTCCGTAGTCAGACCTTGATTGTAACTGTTTGATGTAATGCTTTATTCCTGTAATTGTGTGAAGTGGCGATTGTAAGACAACTATGTACCTCTTTCCCTTATGTATTACATGGGTTGTGTGAAGATTACCTCACTTGCGACGTTGCTTTCAATGCGGTTATGCCTCTAAGTCGTGCTTCGACACGTGGGAGATATAGCCGCATCGAGGGCGTTACATTATTGTTCCCACAAGTTGCTTGCTCAAAAAATCCCTATGCGTAGGAAGTGGATTAGACTTAAATGTGCTAGTCATATTCTTCAAGATGCTCTCTTTATGTTTCAATTCTTATCCTTTATGTGAGCATCATTGAAATCATCATGCCTAGCTAGGGGCATTAAACGATAGCGCTTGTTGGGAGGCAACCCAATTTTATTTTTATTCCTTGCTTTTTGCTACTGTTTGGTAATAAATAATTCATCTAGCCTCTGTTTATATGTGGTTTTATGCTTTTAATTAGTGTTTGTGCCAAGTAGAACTTTTGGGAAGACTTGGGGAAAGTCTTGTTGATCATGCTGTAAAAATCAGAAACTTTAGCGCTCACAAGAATTGCTGCCATTTTTATTTGGAGAGTGCTATTTAGTTAATTCTTTTTTCAGATGATTAGTAGATAAATTCCTCAGGTCCAGCAATTTATTTGAGAATTTTATGAGTTCCATAAGTATACGTTTGATTCAGATTACTACAGACTATTCTGTTTTTGACAGATTCTGTTTTTCGTGTGTTGTTTACTTATTTTGATGAATCTATGGCTAGTAAAATAGTTTATAAACCATAGAGAAGTTGGAATACAGTAGGTTTAACACCAATATAAATAAAGAATGAGTTCATTACAGTACCTTGAAGTGGTGATCTACTTTCTTATACTAACGGAGCTTACGATTTTTCTGTTAAGTTTTGTGTTGTGAAGTTTTCAAGTTTCGGGTAAAGATTCGATGGACTACGGAATAAGGAGTGGAAAGTGCCTAAGCTTGGGGATGCCCAAGGCACCCCAAGGTAATATTCAAGGATAGCCAAGAGCCTAAGATTGGGGATGCCCCGGAAGGCATCCCCTCCTTCGTCTTCGTTCATCGGTAACTTTACTTGGAGCTATATTTTTGTTCACCACATGATATGTGTTTTGCTTGGAGCATCAATTTATTTTGTTAGGATTTGCTTGCTGTTATTTAGAACATTGTTTTGCATCTTTTATTCCAATAAAAGTGGCATTGATAGCCTTTACTATGCCTATGTTACAAGTATACATGTTGCTGTTTGAAAACAGAAAGTTTACCGCTGTTGCAATAATTCCCTAGAAAAGTCAGAATGTGATAAAATGTTGAAACCTTTTTAATATTAAGCTCTGATAAAGTTACTACTGTGTGAATTTTCTTTCATAATTTTTGGAGTTAGGGAAGTATGGATGTTGCAGTATTCTTTACAGACTATCCTGTTTAGGCAGATTGCTGTTATGTTTGCATTGTTTGCATATGTTTGCTTCTTTAATGATTCTATTTGAGGATAGAACTATTAAATATGCAGAGGCATTTAGTATTCAATGTTGAATAATAATTTTAGTGATTTGCTACAGAAGAGTATGATAAGGTTTTGGCAATGGTTTATACTAACTTATCTCACGAGTCCTTGTTGAGTTTTGTGTGGATGAAGCTTTTGAGATTTAGGGAGACCGTGATATGAGAGGAATTAAGGAGACACAAAAGCTCAAGCTTGGGGATGCCCAAGGCACCCCAAGATAATATTTCAAGAAGTCTCAAGCGTCTAAGCTTGGGGATGCCCCGGTTGGCATCCCACCTTTCTTCTTCAACAACTATCGGTTAGTATCGGTTGATCCTAAGTTTTTGCTTCTTCACATGATGTTTGCTATTCTTAGATGTCACTTTATTTTGCTTTGATTGTTGTTTGAATAAATTACCAAGATCTGAAATTATTAAATGTTAGAGAGTCTTCACATAGTTGCATAATTATTCGACTACTCATTGATCTTCACTTATATCTTTCGGAGTAGTTTGTCGTTTGCTCTAGTTCTTCACTTATATCTTTTAGAGCATGGTGGTAGTTTGATTTTGAAGAAATAGATGAACTCTCATGCTTCACTTAGATTATTTTGAGAGTCTTAAATAGCATGGTAATTTGCTTAAAATCCTAATATGCTAGGTATTCAAGAATAATAAAATTCTCTTATGAGTGTGTTGAATACTATGAGAAGTTTGATACTTGATAATTGTTTTGAGAGATGGAGATGGTGATATTAGAGTCATGCTAGTTGAGTAGTTGTGAATTTGAGAAATACTTGTGTTGAAGTTTGTAGTTCCCGTAGCATGCACGTATGGTGAACCGTTATGTAACGAAGTCGGAGCATGAGGTGTTTATTGATTGTCTTCCTTATGAGTGGCGGTCGGGGACGAGCGATGGTCTTTTCCTACCAATCTATCCCCTAGGAGCATGCGCGTAGTACTCTGTTTCGATAACTAATAGATTTTTGCAATAAGTATGTGAGTTCTTTATGACTAATGTTGAGTCCATGGATTATACGCACTGTCACCCTTCCACCTTTGCTAGCCTCTCTAGTACCGCGCAACTTTCGCCGGTACCATAAACCCACCATATACCTTCCTCAAAACAGCCACCATACCGACCTACTATGGCATTTTGATAGCCATTCCGAGATATATTGCCATACAACTTTCCACCGTTCCGTTTATTATGACACGCTTCATCATTGTCATATTGCTCTTCATGATCATGTAGTTGACATCGTATTTGTGGCAAAGCCACCGTTCATAATTCTTTCATACATGTCACTCTTGATTCATTGCATATCCCGGTACACCGCCGGAGGCATTCATATAGAGTCATACTTTGTTCTAGTATCAAGTTGTATCATTGAGTTGTAAATAAATAGAAGTGTGATGATCATCATTCAATAGAGCATTGTCCCCAAAAAAGGCCAAATAAAAAAAGAGAAAGGCCAAATAAAAAAAGAGAAAGGCCAAAGAAAAAAAAGAAGGCCCAAATAAAAAAATAAAAAGGGGGGACAATGCTACTATCCTTTTACCACACTTGTGCTTCAAAGTAGCACCATGTTCTTCATATAGAGAGTCTCATATGTTGTCACTTTCATATACTAGTGGGAATTTTTCATTATAGAACTTGGCTTGTATATTCCAATGATGGGCTTCCTCAAAATGCCCTAGGTCTTCATGAGCAAGCAAGTTGGATGCACACCCACTAGTTTCTTTTGTTGAGCTTTCATACATTTATAGCTCTAGTGCATCCGTTGCATGGCAATCCCTACTCACTCACATTGATATCTATTGACGGGCATATCCATAGCCCGTTGATATGCCTAGTCGATGTGAGACTATCTTCTCCCTTTTTGTCTTCTCCACAACCACCACTCTATTCCACCTATAGTGCTATGTCCATGGCTCACGCTCATATATTGCGTGAAGATTGAAAAAGTTTGAGAACATCAAAAGTATGAAACAATTTCTTGGCTTGTCATCGGGGTTGTGCATGATTTAAATATTTTGTGTGGTGAAGATGGAGCATAGCCAGACTATATGGTTTTGTAGGGATAGCTCTCTTTGGCCATGTTATTTTGAGTAGACATAATTGCTTAGTTAGTATGCTTGAAGTATTATTGTTTCTATGTCAATAATAAACTTTTGTCTTGAATCTTATGGATCTGAATATTCATATCACAATTAAGAAGAATTACATTGAAATTATGCCAACTAGCATTCCACATCAAAAATTATCTTTTTTATCATTTACCTACTCGAGGACGAGTAAGAATTAAGCTTGGGGATGCTTGATACGTCTCCAACATATCTATAATTTTTGATTGCTCCATGCTATATTATCTACTATTTTGGGCAATATTGGGCTTTATTATCCACTTTTATATTATTTTTGGGACTAACCTATTAACCGGAGGCCCGGCCCAGATTTGCTGTTTTATGCCTATTTCAGTGTTTTGAAGAAAAGGAATATCAGACGGAGTCGAAACGGAACGAAATCAACTGGAGAAGTTATTTTTGGAAGGAAACACACCTGATGGACTTGGACCCCATGCCAGAAGATACGGGAGCTGCCCACGAGGGTGGGGGGCGCGCCCCCTGCCTCGTGGGGCCCCCGTGGCTCCCCTGACATGCTTCTTTTGCCTATATAACTCTATATACCCTAAAACTTCCAGAACGCAACATAGATCGGGAGTTCCGCTGCCAGAAGCCTCCGTAGCCACCAAAAACCAATATAGACCCGTTCCGGCACCCTGCCGGAGGGGGCAATCCTTCTCCGGTGGCCATCTTCATCATCCTGGTGCTCTCCATGACGAGGAGGGAGTAGTTCTCCCTCGGGGCTGAGGGTATGTACCAATAGCTATGTGTTTGGTCTCTCTCTCTCTCTCGTGTTCTTGAGATGATACGATCTTGATGTATTGTGAGCTTTGCTATTATATTTGGATCCTATGATGTTTCTGCCCCCTCTACTCTGTTGTAATGAATCGAGTTTCCCCTTTGAAGTAATCTTATCGGATTGAGTCTTTAAAGAGTTGAGAACACTTGATGTATGTCTTGTCGTGGATATCTATGGTGACAATGGGATACCACGTGCCACTTGATGTATGTTAAGGTGACCAACTTGCGGGTTTCGTGACATTGGGAACCTATGCATAGGGGTTGGCACACGTTTTCGTCGTGATTCTCCGGTAGAAACTTTGGGGCACTCTTTGAGGTCCTTTGTGTTGGTTGAATAGATGAATCTGAGATTGTGTGATGCATATCGTATAATCATACCCACGGATACTTGAGGTGACATATGAGTATCTAGGTGACATTAGGGTTTTGGTTGATTTGTATCTTAAGGTGTTATTCTAGTACGAACTCTAGGGCTGTTTGTGACACTTATAGGAATAGCCCAACGGATTGATTGGAAAGAATAACTTTGAGGTGGTTTCGTACCCTACCATAATCTCTTCGTTCGTTCTCCTCTATTAGTGACTTTGGAGTGACTCTTTGTTGCATGTTGAGGGATAGTTTTATGATCCAATTATGTTAGTATTGTTGAGGGAACTTACACTAGCGAAAGTATGAACCCTAGGCCTTGTTTACCATCATTGCAATACCGTTTACGCTCACTTTTATCACTTGCTAACTTGCTGTTTTTATTATTTCAGATTACAAAAACTATTATCTACTATCCATATTGCACATGTATCACCATCTCTTCGCCGAACTAGTGCACCTATACAATTTACCATTGTATTGGGTGTGTTGGGGACACAAGAGACTCTTTGTTATTTGGTTGTAGGTTTGGTTGAGAGAGACCATCTTCATCCTACGCCTCCTACAGATTGATAAACCTTAGGTCATCCACTTGAGGGAAATTTGCTACTGTCCTACAAACCTGTGCACTTGCAGGCCCAACAACGTCTACAAGAATAAGGTTGTGTAGTAGACATCTGTATGACACCTAATTTTGATTGTATTAAATCTTTTATGGATACCGATGCTTTCCGTAAATTTAGCACTAAATATGGACTTGACTCTGAAATAGTAGCTTCTTTCTGTGAATCTTTTCCTACTCATGTTGATCTCCCTAGGGAGAAGTGGTTTAAATATCATCCTCCCATATAAGTAAAAGTAGATGCACCTATTAAAGTCGAAGAAAAGACTATCACTTATAATGATCCTATTGTTCCTACTGCTTATGTTGAGAAACCACCTTTTCCTATTAGGATAAAAGATCATGCTAAAGCTTCAACTGTGGTTCGTAAAAGAAATATTAGAACTTATACACCTCCTGAGAAAATTAAAGTTGAACCTAATATTGCTATTGTTAAAGATCTCTTGTATGATAATATTGATGGGCATGTTATTCATTTCTGTGATGAGACTGCTAGAATTGCTAAACCTTGTGCTAAAGATAAACATAGACCCGTGGTAGGCATGCCTGTTATTTCTGTTAAAATAGGAGATCATTGTTATCATGGCTTATGTGATATGGGTGCCAGTGCTAGTGCTATACCTCATGACTTATACAAAGAAATTATGCATGATATTGCACCTGCTGAGATAGAAGATATTGATGTTACCATTAAGCTTGCCAATACAGATACCATATCACCCATTGGAATTGTTAGAGATGTTGAAGTCTTGTGTGGGAAAACTAAATATCCTGCTGATTTTCTTGTTCTTGGTTCCCCACAAGATAGCTTTTGTCCCATTATATTTGGTAGACCCTTCTTGAACACAGTTAATGCTAAGATAGATTGCGAAAAGGATGTTGTTACTATTGGTTTAGGTGATATGTCTCATGAATTTAATTTCACTAAATTTTGTAGACAACACCGTGAAGAGGAATTGCCTAGTAAAGATGAAATTATTGGTCTTGCTTCTATTGCTGTGCCTCCTAGTGATTCTTTAGAACAGTATTTGCTAGACCATGAAAATGATATGTTTATGAATGAAAGAAGGGAAATAGATGAAGTATTCTTTAAACAGGAACCCATCCTGAAACACAATTTGCCTGTCGAAATCCTAGGGGATCCTCCTCCACCCAAGGGTGATCCCGTGTTTGAGCTCAAACCGTTACCTGATACTCTTAAATATGTTTATCTTGATGAGAAAAAGATATATTATGTTATTATTAGTGCTAAACTTTCAGAGCATGAAGAAGAGAGATTATTGAAAACTCTGAAGAAGCACAGTGCTGCTATTGGCTATACTCTCGATGATCTTAAGGGCATTAGTCCCACACTATGTCAACACAAAATAAATTTGGAGAAAGATGCCAAACCAGTTCGTGATCACCAACGATGGCTGGATCCTAAGATGAAAGAACTGGTAAGAAAGGAAATACTAAAGCTCCTTGAGGCAGGTATAATTTATCCAGTTGCTGATAGTCAGTGGGTAAGTCATGTCCATTGTGTCCCTAAAAAGGGAGGTATTACTGTCATTCCTAATGATAAAGATGAATTGATTCTGCAAAGAATTATTACAGGTTATAGGATGGTAATTGATTTCCGCAGATTAAATAAGGCTACTAAAAAAGATCATTACCCCTTACCTTTTATTGATCAAATGCTAGAAAGATTATCCAAACATACACATTTTTGCTTTCTAGATGGTTATTCTGGTTTCTCTCAAATACCTGTGTCAGCTGATGATCAATCTAAGACCACTTTTACTTGCCCGTTCGGTACTTTTGCTTATAGACGTATGCCTTTTGGTTTATGTAATGCACCTACTACCTTCCAAAGATGCATGATGGCTATATTCTCTGACTTTTGTGAAAAGATTTGTGAGGTTTTCATGGACGATTTCTCCGTCTATGGGTCCTATTTTGATGATTGCTTAAGCAACCTTGATCGAATTTTGCAGAGATGTGAAGAAACTAACCTTGTCTTGAATTGGGAGAAGTGCCACTTTATGGTTAATGAAGGTATTGTCTTGGGGCATAAAGTTTCTGGAAGAGGTATTGAAGTTGATAAAGCTAAGGTTGATGCTATTGAAAAGATGCCATGTCCCAAGGACATCAAAGTTATAAGAAGTTTCCCTGGTAACGCCGGTTTTTATAGGAGGTTCATTAAGGACTTCTCAAAAATTTATCGGCCTCTGACTAATTTATTACGAAAAGATATATCATTTGTTTTTTATGATGATTGCGTAGAAGCATTTGAAATACTTAAGAAAGCATTGATCTCTGCACCTATTGTTCAGCCACCTGATTGGAATTTACCCTTTGAAATTATGTGTGATGCTAGTGATTATGTTGTAGGTGCTGTTCTAGGGCAAAGAGTTGATAAGAAATTAAATGTTATTCAATATGCTAGTAAAACTCTAGACAATGCCCAGAGAAATTATGCTACTACTGAAAAAGTATTCTTAACAGTTGTATTTGCTTGTGATAAGTTCAGACCTTATATTGTTGACTCTAAAGTAACTATTCACACTGATCATGCTCCTATTAAATATCTTATGGAAAAGAAAGATGCTAAACCTAGACTTATTAGATGGGTTCTCTTGCTACAAGAATTTGATTTGCATATTATTGATAGAAAGGGAGCTGAGAACCCCGTTGCAGACAACTTGTCTAGGTTAGAAAATGTTCTTGATGACCCACTACCTATTGATGATAGCTTTCCTGATGAACAATTAAATGTCATAAATGCTTCTCACACTGCTCCATGGTATGCTGATTATGCTAATCACATTGTTGCTAAATTTATACCACCTAGTTTCACATACCAGCAAAAGAAAAAGTTTTCTATGATTTGAGACATTACTTTTGGGATGACCCACATCTTTATAAAGAAGGATTAGATGGTGTTATTAACGTTGTGTACCTGAGCATGAACAAGAACAGATCCTACGCAAGTGTCACTCTGAAGCTTATGGAGGACACCACGCTGCAGATAGAACTGCACATAAGGTATTGCAATCCGGTTTTTATTGGCTGCTACCTCTTGAGCACTGCGTTGGTTTTCCCCGAAGAGGAAGGGATGATGCAGCAAAGTAGCGTAAGTATCTCCCTCGGTTTTTGAGAACCAAGGTATCAATCTAGTAGGAGGCTACGCGCGAGTCCCTCGTACCTGCACAAAACAAATAAATCCTCGCAACCAACGCAAATAGGGTTTGTCAATCCCTACTCGGCCACTTACGAGAGTGAGATCTCATAGATATGATAAGATAATATTTTTGGTATTTTTATGATAAATATGCAAAGTAAAATAAAAGCAAAGTAAAAGCAAAAGGAAATAACTAAGTATTGGTAGATTAATATGATGAAGATAGACCCGGGGGCCCTAGGTTTCACTAGTGGCTTCTCTCGAGAGCATAAGTATTCTACGGTGGGAGAACAAATTACTGTTGAGCAATTGACAGAATTGGGCATAGTTATGAGAATATCTAGGTATGATCATGTATATAGGCATCACGTCTGAGACAAGTAGACCGACTCATGCATGCATCTACTACTATTACTCCACTCATCGACCGCTATCCAGCATGCATCTAGAGTATTAAGTTAATGAAAATAGAGTAACGCCTTAAGCAAGATGACATGATGTAGAGGGATAAACTCATGCAATATGATGGAAACCCCATCTTGTTATCCTCGATGGCAACAATACAATACGTGCTTTGCTGCCCCTACTATCACTGGGAAAGGACACCGCAAGATTGAACCCAAAGCTAAGCACTTCTCCCATTGCAAGAAAGATCAATCTAGTAGGGCAAACCAGACTGATAATTCGAAGAGACTTGCAAAGATAACCAATCATACATAAAAGAATTCAGAGAAGATTCAAATATTATTCATAGATAGACTTGATCATAAACCCACAATTCATCGGTCTCAACAAACACACCGCAAAAAGAAGATTACATCAAATAGATCTCCACAAGAGAGGGGGAGAACTTTGTATTGAGATCCAAAAAGAGAGAAGAAGCCATCTAGCTACTAACTATGGACCCGTAGGTCTGAAGTAAACTACTCACACTTCATCGGAGGGGCTATGGTGTTGATGTAGAAGCCCTCTGTGATCGATGCCCCCTCCGACGGAGCTCCGGAACAGGCCCCAAGATGGGATCTCGTGGATACAGAAAGTTGCGGCAGTGGAATTAGGGTTTTGCCTCTGTCTCTGATCGTTTGGGGGTACGTAGGTATATATAGGAGGAAGGAGTACGTTGGTGGAGCAACAGGGGGCCCACGAGGGTGGAGGGCATGCCTAGGGGAGGCAGGTGCGCCCCCTACCTCGTGGCCTCCTCTTTTGTGTCTTGGCGTAGGGTCCAAGTCTCCTGGGTCTTGTTCATTGAGAAAATCACGTTCCCGGAGGTTTCATTCCGTTTGGACTCCGTTTGATATTCCTTTTCTCCGAAACCCTAAAATAGGCAAAAAAACAGCAATTCTAGGCTGGGCCTCCGGTTAATAGGTTAGTCCCAAAAATAATATAAAAGTGGATAATAAAGCCCAATAATGTCCAAAACAGTAGATAATATAGCATGGAGCAATAAAAAATTATAGATACGTTGGAGATGTATCAAGCATCCCCAAGCTTAATTCCTACTCGTCCTCGAGTAGGTAAATGATAAAAACAGAATTTTTGATGCGGAGTGCTACTTGGCATAATTTTAATGTAATTCTTCTTAATTGTGGTATGAATATTCAGATCTGAAAGATTCAAGACAAAAGTTTATATTGACATAAAAATAATAATACTTCAAGCATACTAACTAAGCAATTATGTCTTCTCAAACTAACATGGCTAAAGAAAGTTATCCCTACAAAATCATATAGTCTGGCTATGCTCCATCTTCACCACACAAAGTATTTAAATCATGCACAACCCCGATGACAAGCCAAGCAATTGTTTCATACTTTTGACATTCTGAAAAAAAATCAATCTTCACGCAATACATGAGCGTGAGCCATGGATATAGCACTATAGGTGGAATAGAGTGGTGGTTGTGGAGAAGACAAAAAGAGAGAAGATAGTCTCGCATCAACTAGGCGTATTAACGAGCTATGGAGATGCCCATCAATAGATATCAATGTGAGTGAGTAGGGATTGCCATGCAACGGATGCACTAGAGCTATAAGTATATGAAAGCTCAACAAAATAAACTAAGTGGGTGTGCATCCAACTTGCTTCCTCATGAAGACCTCGGGCATTTTGAGGAAGCCCATCATTGGAATATACAAGACAAGTTCTATAATGAAAAATTCCCACTAGTATATGAAAGCGACAACATAGGAGACTCTCTATCATGAAGATCATGGTGCTACTTTGAAGCACAAGTGTGGTAAAAGGACAGTAGCATTGTCCCTTCTCCCTTTTTCTCTCATTTTTTTATTTGGGTCTTTTCTATTTTTTATGGCCTCTTTTTTTCCGTCCGGAGTCTCATCCCGACTTGCGGGGGAATCATAGTCTCCATCATCCTTTCCTCACTGGGACAATGCTCTAATAATGGTGATCATCACACTTTTATTTTCTTACAACTCAAGAATTACAAATCTATACTTAGAACAAGATATGACTCTATATGAATGCCTCCGGCGGTGTACCGGGATATGCAATGACTCATGAGTGACAAGTATGAAAGAATTATGAACGGTGGCTTTGCCACAAATACAATGTCAACTACATGATCATACTAAGTAATATGACAATGATGGAGTGTGTCATAATAAACAGAAAGATGGAAAGTTGCATGGCAATATATCTCGGAATGGCTATGGAAATGCCATGATAGGTAGGTATGGTGGCTGTTTTGAGGAAGGTATATGGTGGGTGTATGATACCGGCGAAAGGTGCGTGGTATTAGAGAGGCTAGCAATGGTGGAAGGGTGAGAGTGCGTATGATCCATGGACTCAACATTAGTCATAAAGAACTCATATACTTATTGCGAAAATCTACAAGTTATCAAAGCAAAGTATTACGAGCATGCTCCTAGGGGGATAGATTGGTAGGAAAAGACCATCGCTCGTCCCCGACCGCCACTCATAAGGAAGACAATCAATAAATAAATCATGCTCCGACTTCATCACATAACGGTTCACCATACGTGCATGCTACGGGAATCACAAGATTCAACACAAGTATTTCCCAAATTCACAACTACTCAACTAGCATGACTTTAATATCACCATCTCCATATCTCAAAACAATTATCAAGTATCAAACTTATCATAATATTCAACACACTCATAAGAGAATTTATTATTCTTGAATACCTAGCATATTAGGATTTTAAGCAAATTACCAAGCTATTAACACTCTCAAAATAATCTAGGTGAAGCGTGAGAGATCAATAGTTTCTATAAAACAAATCCACCACCGTGTTGTAAAAGATATAAGTGAAGTACTAGAGCAAAACTACATAACTCAAAAGATATAAGCGAAGCACATAGAGTATTCTAACAAATTCCAAATCATGTATGGCTCTCTCAAAAGGTGTGTACAGCAAGGATGATTGTGGTAGACTAAAAATCAAAGACTCAAATCATACAAGACTCTCCAAGCAAAACACATATCATGTGGTGAATAAAAATATAGCTCCAAGTAAAGTTACCAATAGAAGTAGACGAAAGAGGGGATGCCTTCCGGGGCATCCCCAAGCTTTGGCTTTTAGGTGTCCTTAGATTATCTTGGGGGTGCCATGGGCATACCCAAGCTTAGGCTCTTGCCACTCCTTGTTCCATAATCCATCAAATATTTACCCAAAACTTGAAAACTTCACAACACAAAACTCAAAGTAGAAAATCTCGTGAGCTCCGTTAGCGAAACAAAACAAAAGACCACTTCAAGGTACTTTAATGAAATCATTGTTTATTTATCTTGGTGTTAAACCTACTGTATTCCAACTTCTCTATGGTTTATAAACTCTTTTACTAGCCATAGATTCATCAAAATAAGCAAACAACACACGAAAAACAGAATCTGTCAAAAACAGAACAGTCTGTAGTAATCTGTAGCTAGCGCATGATCTGGAACCCCAAAAATTCTAATATAAATTGCTGTACGTGAGGAATTTATCTATTAAACATCTTAAAAAAGAATTAACTAAATAACACTTTCCAAATAAAAATGACAGCAGTTGTCGTGAGCGCTAAAGTTTCTGTTTTTTACAGCAAGTTCAACAAGACATTCCCCAAGTCTTCCCAACGGTTCTATTTGGCACAAACACTAATTAAACACAAAAAACGCAACCAAAACAGAGGCTAGATAAATTATTTATTACTAAACAGGATAAAAAGCAAGGAATAAAAATAAAATTGGGTTGCCTCCCAACAAGCGCTATCGTTTAATGCCCCTAGCTAGGCATAACAAGCAAGAATAGATCTAGGTATTGCCATCTTTGGTAGGCAATCCATAAGTGGCTCTCATAATAGATTCATAAGGTAATTTAATTTTATTTCTAGGGAAGTGTTCCATGCCTTTCCTTAACGTAAATTGGAATCTAATATTTCCTTCCTTCATATCAATAATTGCACCAATCGTTCTAAGGAAAGGTCTACCAAGAATAATAGGACATGAAGGATTGCAATCTATGTCAAGAACAATAAAATCTACGGGCACATAATTCCTATTTGCAACAATAAGAACATCATTGATTCTTCCCATAGGTTTCTTAATAGTGGAATCCGCAAGGTGCAAATTTAGAGAGCAATCATCAAAATCGCGGAAACCTAACAAATCACACAAAGTCTTCGGAATCGTGGAAACACTAGCACCCAAATCACATAAAACATAGCATTCATGATCTTTAATTTTAATTGTAATGTTTGTTTCCCACTCATCATAAAGTTTTCTAGGGATAGAAACTTCCAATTCAAGTTTTTCTTCATAAGATTGCATCAAGGCATCAACGATATGTTTAGTAAACGCTTTATTTTGACTATAAGCATGAGGAGAATTTAGTACGGATTGCAACAAGGAAATACAATCAATCAAAGAGCAATTTTCATAATTAAATTCCTTGAGATCCAAAATAGTGGGTTTAGCAACATCTAGGGTTTTAATTTCTTCAATCCCACTTTTATCAATTTTAGCATCAAGATCTAAATACTCTGAATTCTTAGAATGCCTTTTAGGTAAAGGTGGATCATATTCAGTCCCATTATTATCAAGATTCATATTACAAAACAAAGATTTAATAGGGGACACATCAATAACTTTAAGATCTACATCTTTATTTTCATAGCAATCCGGTTTAGCGGCCATCTTATTAACTAAGGTAGCCTGCCTATCAGAAATTTCAGTAGTTAATTTCTCAGGATGAGCAATTTGGGATCTTAAACCATCGAATTCTTTAGACATATCATCAAGCTCTTTATTCATAAAACTCATAAAACTTTTCTGTTCCTTAAGCTCGTTTCTGAAGAAACTATTATGTTCAAATAGCAAAACCATGAAACTCCTGACATTGCTCTCGATCTCTTCTAACCTTTTAAGGTGAAGGTCGCCAAATTTAGGTAGAGCCATAGTGACAAGCAAGCAAACTAACACACGAGCAAACAAAAAGCAAGCGGGCAAAAGAGACAAATAGAGAAAGAGAGGGAGGATAGAGAGAGAGAGAGAGAGAGAGAGGCGAATAGAACGGCAAGGGTGAAGTGGGGGAGAGGAAAACGAGAGGCAAATGGCAAACAATGTAATGCAAGAGATAAGGGTATGTGCTGGGTACTTGGTATATTGACTTTTGCGTAGACCTCCCCGGCAACGGCGCCATAAATCCTTCTTGCTACCTCTTGAGCACTGCATTGGTTTTCCCCGAAGAGGAAGGGATGATGCAGCAAAGTAGCGTAAGTATTTCCCTCAGTTTTTGAGAACCAAGGTATCAATCCAGTAGGAGGCTACGCGCGAGTCCCTCGTACCTGCACAAAACAAATAAATCCTCGCAACCAACGCAAATAGGGTTTGTCAATCCCTACTCAGCCACTTACGAGAGTGAGATCTGATAGATATGATAAGATAATATTTTTGGTATTTTTATGATAAAGATGCAAAGTAAAATAAAAGCAGAGTAAAAGTAAAAGGAAATAACTAAGTATTGGTAGATTAATATGAAGAAGATAGACCTGGGGGCCATAGGTTTCACTAGTGGCTTCTCTCAAGAGCATAAGTATTCTACGGTGGGTGAACAAATTACTGTTGAGCAATTGACAGAATTGAGCATAGTTATGAGAATATCTAGGTATGATCATGTATATAGGCATCATGTCTGAGACAAGTAGACCGACTCCTGCGTGCATCTACTACTATTACTCCACTCATCGACCGCTATCCAGCATGCATCTAGAGTATTAAGTTAATGAAAACAGATTAATGCCTTAAGCAAGATGACATGATGTAGAGGGATAAACTCATGCAATATGATAAAAAACCCCATCTTGTTATCCTCGATGGCAACAATACAATACGTGCCTTGCTGCCCCTACTGTCACTGGGAAAGGATACCGCAAGATTGAACCCAAAGCTAAGCACTTCTCCCATTGCAAGAAAGATCAATATAGTAGGCCAAACCAAACTGATAATTCGAAGAGACTTGCAAAGATACCCAATCATACATAAAAGAATTCAGAGAAGATTCAAATATTATTCATAGATATACTTGATCATAAACCCACAATTCATTGGTCTCAAGAAACACACTGCAAAAAGAAGATTACATCGAATAGATGTCCACAAGAGAGGGGAGAACTTTGTATTGACATCCAAAACGAGAGAATAAGCCATCTAGCTACTAACTATGGACCCATAGGTTTGAAGTAAACTACTCACACTTCATCGGAGGGGCTATGGTGTTGATGTAGAAGCCCTCCGTGATCGACGCCCCCTCCGGCGGAGCTCCGGAACAAGCCCAAGATGGGATCTCATGGATACAGAAAGTTGCGGTGGTGGAATTAGGGTTTTGTCTCCGTCTCTGATTGTTTGGGGGTACGTAGGTATATATAGGAGGAAGGAGTATGTCGGTGGAGCAACAGGGGCCCACGAGGGTGGAGGGCGCGCCTGGGGGAGGCAGGCGCGCCCCCCTACCTCGTGGCCTCCTATTTTGTGTCTTGACATACAGTCCAAGTCTCCTGGGTCTTGTTCGTTGAGAAAATCACGTTCCCGAAGGTTTCATTCCATTTGGACTCTGTTTGATATTCCTTTTCTTCGAAACCCTAAAATAGGCAAAAAACAGCAATTCTGGGCTGGGCCTCTGGTTAATAGGTTAGTCCCAAAAATAATATAAAAGTGGATAATAAAGCCCAATAATGTCCAAAACAGTAGATAATATAGCATGGAGCAATCAAAAACTATAGATACGTCTCCGACGTATCATTGGCCTACTCTCTTCAAGGATGCCCGTAAGTTTGTTGTATCTTGTGATGAATGTCAAAGAATTTGTAATATTAGTAGATGTCAAGAAATGCCTATGAATTATTCACTTGTTATTGAACCATTTGATGTTTGGGGCTTTGATTATATGGGACATTTTCCTGCCTCAAATGGATACACACATATTTTAGTTGCTGTTGATTACGTTACTAAGTGGGTAGAAGCTATTCCAAGTAGTAGTGTTGATCATAACACTTCTATTAAGATGCTTAAAGAAGTTATTTTTCCAAGGTTTGGAGTCCCTAGATATTTAATGACTGATGGTGGTTCACATTTTATTCATGGTGCTTTCCGTAAAATGCTTGTTAAATATGATGTTAATCATAGAATTGCATCTCCTTATCACCCACAGTCTAGTGGTCAAGTAGAATTGAGCAATAGAGAACTCAAATTAATTTTGCAAAAGACTGTTAATAGATTTAGAAAGAATTGGTCCAAGAAACTTGATGATGTATTATGGGCCTATAGAACTGCATATAAAAGTCCTATGGGTATGTCTCCGTATAAAATGGTCTATGGAAAAGCATGTCACTTACCTGTCGAACTAGAACATAAGGCTTATTGGGCTATTAAAGAGCTCAATTATGATTTCAAACTTTCTAGTGAGAAAAGGTTATTTGACATTAGCTCACTTGATGAATGGAGAACCCAAGCCTTTGAGAATGCCACATTGTTTAAAGAAAAAGTTAAAAGATGGCATGACAAAAGAATACAAAAGCGTGAGTTTAATGTAGGTGATTATGTATTGCTGTACAACTCTCATTTAAGATTTTTGCAAGAAAACTTCTCTCTAAATGGGAAGGTCCTTACGTTATGGAGGAGGTCTATCGTTCCGGTGCCATAAAAATCAAGAACTTCGAAGGCACAAATCCGAAGGTGGTGAACGGTCAAAGAATTAAACATTATATCTCAGGTAATCATATAAATGTTGAAACCAATGTTATTGAAACCATAACCCCGGAGGAATACATAAGGGACACTTTTCTGAACGTTTCAGACACTGAAAAGGAATAGGTATGTGGTACGGTAAGTAAACCGACTTCAAAACAGTTCTAATGGCAATTTTCTTCCATTTTGGAATATTTAGAAAAATAGAAAAAATAAGAAGCAGTCCGGGAAGGACACGAGGGCTCCATGAGGGTGGAGGGCGCGCCCTACCCCGCAGGGCGCGCCCCCCTACCTCGTGGGCACCTCGTGCGCTCTTCGGATTTCGATTTCTTGCACGTTACGTATTTTGGTCGGTAAAAATTCATTATATAATCTCCCGGAGGTTTTGACTCCCGTATCACCAAATAGCTCTCGTCTTTGTTTCGAGCTGTTTTCTGTCAGGGTTGTCAAGGCCAGGCATTATGTCGTCTCCCTCCTCCAACAATGGTAACACCGATGCTTGGCTAATGAATTTAGAGCTGAGGAGGGAAGAACCTATGGAGATCAACAAGGATGAAGGGATCAAGAAGACCACAGAGGACCAAGTTCCGGCAGCCGAAGACATCCTTCAACTTGATCACAATCTTCTTACCCCAACTGAGATCGAGGCTTTCAAGATGATTGAGTTATCCCATATACAAAACAAGTATCTCACACGTGAAAACATTTTGCTGAATGAGCATATCATCGCACTCAAGTATCTCACACGTGAAAACATTATCCGCAAGTTGGAGGACCTCCTACGCTCGATGTGCGACTATCCATCATCAACAACTCCACCTCCTTCACCAACAAAGAAGAATTGAGTATCTGGTATGGGAACTCCCCTTGGCAACTGCCAAGCTTGGGGGAGTGCCCCGGTATCGTATCACCATCACTTTTACCTTTACCGCTTTTTTTAGTTCGATCCTTTTGATAATATTTTGATCTAGTAGAATAAAAGTTCTTAGTATGATCTAGTTGTGAGTTTTTCTTTATGATCCTTCTATGTAATCGAGTCCGTGAGGTATATATGATAAAGATTAGTGTTGAGTCAAGGGCTTGATTATTTTGCCATGATCTTGAGTGAATAAAAGAAAAGGGAAAAGAATAAAAAGAATAAAAGAGATCATGTGGATCTTATGGAGAGTAATGAGCTCACATAGAAAAAGTATGATGAATAAAAGTTGTTGAGAGTTGACAAACATAGTTTTGGTCATCGTTGCAATTAATAGGAAGTAATGAAGAAAGAGAGGTCTTCACATATAAATATACTATCTTGGACATCTTTTATGATTGTGAGCACTCATTAAAATATGACATGCTAAAGAGTTGATGTTGGACAAGGAAGACAACGTAATGGGTTATGTTTTCTTACATCTGAAATAAATTATATTGTCGTGGATCATCCAACATGATTGAGCTTGCCTTTCCCCCTCATGCTAGCCAAATTCATCGCACCAAGTAGAGATACCACTTGTGCTTCCAAACACCCTTAAACCAGTTTTGCCATGAGAGTCCACCATACCTACCTATGGATTGAGTAAGATCCCTCAAGTAAGTTGTCATCGGTGCAAGCAATAAAAAATTGCCCTCTAAATATGTATGAATTATTAGTGTGGGAGAAAATAAGCTTTATACGATTGTGTGATATGGAAGAAATAAAAGCAACGGACTGCATAATAAAGGTCCATATCACAAGTGGCAATATAAAGTGGCGTTCTTTCGCATTAAGATTTTGTGCATCCAACCATAAAAGCGCATGACAACCACTGCTTCCCTCTGCGAAGGGCCTATCTTTTACTTTTATCTCCTACCTTGCATAAGAGTCATGGTGATCTTCACCCTTCCTTTTTACATTTTATCTTTTTGCAAGCACAACATGTTGGAAAGATCCTGGTATATATGGCTAATTGGATGTGAGTTTTCATGAACTATTATTGTTGACATTACCCTTGAGGTAAAACGTTTGGAGGCAAAACTATAAGCCCCTATATTTCTCTATGTCCGATTAAAACTCCATACCCATAAGTATTGCGCGAGTGTTAGCAATTGTGAAAGACTATATGATAGTTGAGTATGTGGACTTGCTGAAAAGCTCTTATATTGACTCTTTCCTATGTTATGATAAATTGAAATTGCTACAATGACTGAGATTATAGTTTGTTAGTTTTCAATGAAGTTTATGATTCATACTTGAAATTGTGATTCAATTGTTACTCTAGCATAAGAGATCATCTGACAAGAATTATATAAGTTGTTGTTCTAAGAATGATCATGATGCCCTCATGTCCGTATTTTATTTTTATCGACGCCTCTATCTGTAAACATGTGGACATATTTTCGATTTCGACTTTCGCTTGAGGACAAGCGAGGTCTAAGCTTGGTGGAGTTGATACGTCCATTTTGCATCATGCTTTTATATAGATATTTATTGCATTATGGGTTGTTATTACACATTATGTCACAATACTTATGCCTATTCTCTCTTATTTTACAAGGTTTACATAAAGAGGGAGAATGCCGGCAGCTGGGATTCTGGGCTGGAAAAGGAGCAAATATTATAGACCTATTCTGCACAGATCCAAAAGTCCTGAAACTTCACGGAAGTCATTTTCAGAATATATATAAAAAGTACTAAGCGCAAGAAGTTCCGGAGGGGGGCCACACCCTGCCGATGAGGGTGGGGGCGCGCCTTACCCCCTGGGTGCGCCCGCTGCCTCGTGGGCCCCCTGGTGGCCCTCTGATGCCCATCTTCTGCTATATGGAGTCTTTCTATGATAAAAAAACCATAAGCCAGCTTTTGGGACGAGACTCCGCCGCCAGGAGGCGGAACCTTGGCGGAACCAATCTAGGGCTCCGGCGGAGCTTTTCTGCCGGGGAAACTTCCCTCCGGGAGGGAGAAATCTGTTGGGGAACGCAGTAATTTCAAAAAATTTCCTACGCACACGCAAGATCATGGTGATGCACAGCAACGAGAGGGGAGAGTGTTGTCTACGTACCAACGCAGACCGACTGCGGAAGCGATCTCACAACGTAGAGGAAGTAGTCGTACGTCTTCTTCCTGATCCGACCGATCTAAGCACCGTTACTCCGGCACCTCCGAGTTCTTAGCACACGTTTAGCTCGATGACGTTCCTCGGGCTCCGATCCAGCAAAGCGTCGAGGAAGAGTTCCGTCAGCACGACGGCGTGATGACGATCTTGATGTACTACCGACGCAGGGCTTCGCCTAAGCACTACAACGGTACGATCGAGGTGGAATTTGGTGGCAGGGGGCACCGCACACGGCTAAGGAACGATCTCAAGGATCAAGTTGTGTGTCTTGGGGTGCCCCCTGCCTCCGTATATAAAGGTTGGAGGGAGGGGGGCTGGCCGGCCAAAGAGGTGTAGGCGCAGGAGGAGTCCTACTCCTACCGGGAGTAGGACTCCCCCCTCCAATCCTAGTCCAACTAGGAATCCTTTAAAGGAGAGAGAGAGAGAGGTGGCCGGCCCCTCTCCTAGTCCTAATAGGACTAGGGAGAGAGGGGGGAGGCGCAGCCCTATATGGGCTGCCCTCTCACCTTTCCACTAAGGCCCATGTTGGCCCATTTGGCTCCCGGGGGGTTCCGGTAACCCTCCCGGTAATCCGGTAAAATCCCGATTTCACCCGGAACACTTCCGATGTCCAAACATAGGCTTCCAATATATCAATCTTTACGTCTCAACCATTTCGAGACTCCTCGTCATGTCCGTGATCTCATCCGGGACTACGAACAACCTTCGGTACATCAAAATGCATAAACTCATAATAACTATCATCGTAACGTTAAGCGTGCGGACCCTACGGTTCGAGAACAATGTAGACATGACCGAGACACGTCTCCGGTCAATAACCAATAGCGGGACCTGGATGCCCATATTGGCTCCTACATATTCTATGAAGATCTTTATCGGTCAGACCGCATAACAACATACGTTGTTCCCTTTGTCATCGATATGTTACTTGCCCGAGATTCGATCGTCGGTATCCAATACCTAGTTCAATCTCATTACTGGCAAGTCTCTTTACTCGTTCTGTAATACATCATCCCACAACTAACTCATTAGTTGCAATGCTTGCAAGGCTTAAGTGATGTGCATTACCGAGAGGGCCCAGAGATACCTCTCCGACAATCGGAGTGACAAATCCTAATCTCAAAATACGCCAACCCAACATCTACCTTTGGAGACACCTGTAGTACTCCTTTATAATCACCCAATTACGTTGTGACGTTTGGTAGTACCCAAAGTGTTCCTCCGGTAAACGGGAGTTGCATAATCTCATAGTCATAGGAACATGTATAAGTCATGAAGAATAGCAACAGCAACATACTAAACGATCGGGTGCTAAGCTAATGAAATGGGTCATGTCAATCAGATCATTCAACTAATGATGTGACCTCGTTAATCAAATAACAACTATTTTTTCATGGTTAGGAAACATAACCATCTTTGATTAAAGAGCTAGTCAAGTAGAGGCATACTAGTGACACTCTGTTTGTCTATGTATTCACACATGTATTATGTTTCCGGTTAATACAATTCTAGCATGAATAATAAACATTTATCATGATATAAGGAAATAAATAATAACTTTATTATTGCCTCTAGGGCATATTTCCTTCAGTCTCCCACTTGCACTAGAGTCAATAATCTAGTTCACATCGCCATGTGATTTAGCAGCAATAGTTCACATCACCATGTGATTAACACCCATAGTTCACATTGTCATGTGACCGACACTCAAAGGGTTTACTAGAGTCAGTAATCTAGTTCACATCTCTATGTGATTAACACCCAAAGAGTACTAAGGTGTGATCATGTTTTGCTTGTGAGATAATTTTAGTCAACGGGTCTGTCACATTCAGATCCGTAAGTATTTTGCAAAATTCTTTGTCTATAATGCTCTGCAAGGAGCTACTCTAGCTAATTGCTCCCACTTTCAATATGTATCCAGATTGAGACTTTTAGATTCATCTAGATCAGTGTCAAAAACTTGCATCGACGTAACCCTTTACGACGAACCTTTTTGTCACGTCCATAATCGAGAAAAATATCCTTATTTCACTAAGGATAATTCTGACCGCTGTCCAGTGATCTACTCCTAGATCACTATTGTACTCCCTTGCCAAATCAGTGCAGGGTATACAATAGATCTGGTACATAGCATGGCATACTTTATAGAACCTATGAATGAGGCATAGGGAATGACTTTCATTCTCTTTCTATCTTCTGCCGTGGTCGGGCTTTGAGTCTTTACTCAACTTCACACCTTGTAATACAGGCAAGAAACTTTTTCTTTGACTGTTCCATTTTGAACTACTTCAAAATCTTGTCAAGGTATGTACTTATTGAAAAATTTATCAAGCGTCTTGATCTATCTCTATAGATCTTGAAGCTCAATATGTAAGCAGCTTTACCGAAGTCTTTCTTTGAAAAACTCCTTTCAAACACTCCTTTTATGCTTTACAGAATAATTCTACATTATTTCCGATCAACAATATGTCATTCACATATACTTATCAGAAATGCTGTAGTGCTCCCACTCACTTTCTCGTAAATACAGGCTTCACCGCAAGTCTGTATAAATCTATATGCTTTGATCAACTTATCAAAGCGTATATTCGAACTCCGAGATGCTTGCACCAGTCCACAGATGGATCGCTGGTGCTTGCACATTTTGTTAGCACCTTTTGGATTGACAAAACCTTCTAGTTGCATCACATACAACTCTTCTTTAATAAATCCATTAAGGAATGCAGTTTTGTTTATCCATTTGCCAGATTTCATAAAATGCGGCAATTGCTAACATGATTCGGACAGACTTTAAGCATAGATACGAGTGAGAAAATCTCATCGTAGTCAACACCTTGAACTTGTCGAAAACCTTTTGCGACAATTCTAGCTTTGTAGATAGTAACACTACTATCAGCGTCCGTCTTCCTCTTGAAGATCCATTTATTTTCTATGGCTTGCCGATCATCGGGCAAGTCAACTAAAGTCCATACTTTGTTCTCATACATGGATCATATCTCAGATTTCATGGCTTCAAGCCACTTTGCGGAATCTGGGCTCACCATCGCTTCTTCATAGCTCGTAGGATCATCATGATCTAGTAGCATGACTTCCAGAACAGGATTACCGTACCACTCTGGCGCGGATCTTACTCTGGTTGATCTACGAGGTTCAGTAGTGTCTTGTTCTGAAGTTTCATGATCATCATCATTAGCTTCCTCACTAACTGGTGTAGGTGTCACAGAAACATTTTTCTGTGATGTACTACTTTCCAATAAGGGAGCAGGTACAATTACCTCGTCAAGTTCTACTTTCCTCCCACTCACTTCTTTCGAGAGAAACTCCTTCTCCAGAACGTTTCCGAATTTAGCAATAAAAGTCTTGCCTTCGGATCTGTGATAGAAGGTGTATCCAATAGTTTCCTTTGGATATCCTATGAAGATGCACTTCTCCGATTTGAGTTTTTAGCTTATCAGGATGAAACTTTTTCATATAAGCATCGCAACCCCAAACTTTAAGAAACGACAACTTTGGTTTCTTGCCAAACCACAGTTCATAAGGCGTCGTCTCGACGGATATATATGGTGCCCCTTTTTAACGTGAATGCAGCTGTCTCTAATGCATGACCCCAAAAACAATAGTGGTAAATCGGTAAGAGACATCATAGATTGCACTATATCCAATAAAGTACGGTTATGATGTTCGGACACACCATTATGATGTGGTGTTCCAGGTGGCGTGAGTAGTGAAACTATTTCACATTGTTTTAACTGAAGACCAAACTTGTAACTCAAATATTTGTCTCCGCGATCAGATCGTAGAAACTTTATTTTCTTGTCATGATGTTTTTTACTTCACTCTGAAATTCTTTGAACTTTTCAAATGTTTCAGACTTATGTTTCATCAAGTAGATATACTCATATCTGCTCAAATCATTTGTGAAGATCAGAAAATAATGATACCTGTCGTGAGCCTCAATATTCATCGGACCACATACATCAGTATGTATGATTTCCAACAAATCTTTTCTCGCTCCATTGTTCCGGAGAACGGCGTTTTAGTCATCTTGCCCAAAAGGCATGGTTTGCAAGCATCAAGTGATTCATAATCAAGTGATTCCGAAAGCCCATCAGCATGGAGTTTCTTCGTGCGCTTTATACCAATATGACCTAAACAGCAGTGCCACAAATAAGTTGCACTATCATTATTAACTTTGCATCTTTTGGTTTCAATATTATGAATATGTGTATTATTAAGATCGAGATCTAATGAACTATTTTCATTGGGTGTGTAACCATATTAGGTTTTATTCATGTAAACAGAACAACAATTTATTCTCTTACTTAAATGAATAACCGTATTACAATAAACATGATCAAATCATATTCATGTTCAACGCAAACACCAAATAACACTTATTTAGGTTCAACACTAATCCCGAATTTATAGGGAGTGTGTGATGATGATCATATCAATCTTGGAACCACTTCCAACACACATCGTCACTTCACCCTTAACTAGTCTCTGTTTATTCTGCAACTCCCGTTTCGAGTTACTACTCTTAGCAACTGAACTAGCATCAAATACTAAGGGGTTGCTATAAACACTAGTAAAGTATACATCAATAACATGTATATCAAATATACTTATGTTCACTTTGCCATCCTTCTTATCCGCCAATCACTTGGGGTAGTTCCGCTTCCAGTGACCAGTCCCTTTGCAGTAGAAGCACTTAGTCTCAGGCTTAGGATCAGACTTGGGCTTCTTCACTTGAGCAGCAACTTGCTTGCCGTTCTTCTTGAAGTTCCCCTTCTTCCCTCTGCCCTTTTCTTGAAACTAGTGGTCTTGTCAACCATCAACACTTGATGTTTTTCTTGATTTCTACCTTCGTTGATTTCAGCATCACGAAGAGCTTGGGAGTTGTTTCCGTTATCCCTTGCATAATATAGTTCATCACGAAGTTCTGCTAACTTGGTGATGGTGACTAGAGAATTCTGTCAATCACTATCTTATCTGGAAGATTAACTCCCACTTGATTCAAGCGATTGTAGTACCCAGACAATCTGAGCACATGCTCACTAGTTGAGCGATTCTCCTCCATCTTTTAGCTATAGAACTTGTTGGAGACTTCATATCTCTCAACTCGGGTATTTGCTTGAAATATTAACTTCAACTCTTGGAACATCTCATATGGTCCATGACGTTCAAAACGTCTTTGAAGTCCCGATTCTAAGCCATTAAGCATGGTGCACTAAACTATCAAGTAGTCATCATATTGAGCCAGCCAAACGTTCATAACGTCTGCATCTGCTCCTGCAATAGGTCTGTCACCTAGCGGTGCATCAAGGACATAATTCTTCTGTGCAGCAATGAGGATAAACCTCAGATCACGGATCCAATCCGCATCATTGCTACTAACATCTTTCAACATAATTTTCTCTAGGAACATATCAAAATAAACACAGGGAAGCAACAACGCGAGCTATTGATCTATAACATAATTTGCAAAATACTACCAGGACTAAGTTCATGATAAATTTAAGTTCAATTAATCATATTACTTAAGAACTCCCACTTAGATAGATATCCCTCTAATCCTCTAAGTGATCACGTGATCCAAATCAACTAAACCATAACCGATCATCACGTGAGATGGAGTAGTTTTCAATGGTGAACATCGTTATGTTGATCATATCTACTATATGATTCACGCTCGACCTTTCGGTCTCCGTGTTCCGAGGCCATATCTGTATATGCTTGGCTCGTCAAGTATAACCTGAGTATTCCGCGTGTGCAACTGTTTTGCACCCGTTGTATTTGAACGTAGAGCCTATCACACCCGATCATCACGTGGTGTCTCAGCACGAAGAACTTTCGCAACGGTGCATACTCAGGGAGAACACTTCTTGATAATTTAGTGAGAGATCATCTTATAATGCTACCGTCAATCAAAGCAAGATAAGATGCATAAAAGGATAAACATCACATGCAATCAATATAAGTGATATGATATGGCCATCATCATCTTGTGCTTGTGATCTCCATCTCCGAAGCACCGTCATGATCTCCATCGTCACCGGCGCGCCACCTTGATCTCCATCGTAGCAACGTTGTCGTCTCGCCAATCTTATGCTTCCACGACTATCACTACCGCTTAGTAATAAAGTAAAGCATTACATCGCGATTGCATTGCATACAATAAAGCGACAACCATATGGCTCCCGCCAGTTGCCGATAACTCGGTTACAAAACATGATCATCTCATACAATAAAATCAGCATCATGTCTTGACCATATCACATCACAACATACCCTGCAAAAACAAGTTAGACGTCCTCTACTTTGTTGTTGCAAGTTTTATGTGGCTGCTACGGGCTTAAGTAAGAACTCATCTCACCTACGCATCAAAACCACAACGATAGTTCGTCAAATAGACTCCGTTTTAACCTTCTCAAGGACCGGGCGTAGTCACACTTGGTTCAACTAAAGTTGGAGAGACAGTCTTCCACAAGCCATCTATGTGCAAAGCACGTCGAGGGAACCGGTCTCGCGTAAGAGTACGCGTAAGGTTGGTCCGGATCGTCTCGTCCAACAATACCGCCGAACCAAAGTATGACATGCTGGTAGGCAGTATGACTTGTATCGCCCACAACTCACTTGTGTTCTACTCGTGCATATAACATCAAACCATAAAAACCTAGGCTCTGATACCACTGTTGGGGAACGCAGTAATTTCAAAAAATTTCCTACGCACACGCAAGATCATGGTGATGCACAGCAACGAGAGGGGAGAGTGTTGTCTACGTACCAACGCAGACCGACTGCGGAAGCGATCTCACAATGTAGAGGAAGTAGTCGTACGTCTTCTTCCCGATCCGACCGATCTAAGCACCGTTACTCCGGCACCTCCGAGTTCTTAGCACACGTTCAGCTCGATGACGTTCCTCGGGCTCCGATCCAGCAAAGCATCGAGGAAGAGTTCCGTCAGCACGACGGCGTGATGACGATCTTGATGTACTACCGACGCAGGGCTTCGCCTAAGCACTACAACGGTACGATCGAGGTGGAATTTGGTGGCAGGGGGCACCGCACACGGCTAAGGAACGATCTCAAGGATCAAGTTGTGTGTCTTGGGGTGCCCCCTGCCTCTGCATATAAAGGTTGGAGGGAGGGGGGCTGGCCGGCCAAAGAGGTGTAGGCGCAGGAGGAGTCCTACTCCTACCGGGAGTAGGACTCCCCCCTCCAATCCTAGTCCAACTAGGAATCCTTTAAAGGAGAGAGAGAGAGAGGTGGCCGGCCCCTCTCCTAGTCCTAATAGTACTAGGGAGAGGGGGGAGGCGTAGCCCTATGTGGGCTGCCCTCTCACCTTTCCACTAAGGCCCATGTTGGCCCATTTGGCTCCCGGGGGTTCCGGTAACCCTCCCGGTAATCCGGTAAAATCCCGATTTCACCCGGAACACTTCCGATGTCCAAACATAGGCTTCCAATATATCAATCTTTACGTCTCGACCATTTCAAGACTCCTCGTCATGTCCGTGATCTCATCCAGGACTCCGAACAACCTTCGGTACATCAAAATGCATAAACTCATAATAACTGTCATCGTAACGTTAAGCGTGCGGACCCTACGGTTCGAGAACAATGTAGACATGACCGAGACACGTCTCCGGTCAATAACCAATAGCGGGACCTGGATGCCCATATTGGCTCCTACATATTCTACGAAGATCTTTATCGGTCAGACCGCATAACAACATACGTTGTTCCCTTTGTCATCGGTATGTTACTTGCCCGAGATTCGATCGTCGGTATCCAATACCTAGTTCAATCTCGTTACCGGCAAGTCTCTTTACTCGTTTTGTAATACATCATCCCACAACTAACTCATTAGTTGCAATGCTTGCAAGGCTTAAGTGATGTGCATTACCGAGAGGGCCCAGAGATACCTCTCCGACAATCGGAGTGACAAATCCTAATCTCGAAATACGCCAACCCAACATCTACCTTTGGAGACACCTGTAGTACTCCTTTATAATCACCCAGTTACGTTGTGACGTTTGGTAGTACCCAAAGTGTTCCTCCGGTAAACGGGAGTTGCATAATCTCATAGTCATAGGAACATGTATAAGTCATGAAGAATAGCAACAGCAACATACTAAACGATCGGGTGCTAAGCTAATG
Source organism: Triticum monococcum (assembly GCA_034509565.1). Lineage (NCBI taxonomy): Eukaryota > Viridiplantae > Streptophyta > Magnoliopsida > Poales > Poaceae > Triticum > Triticum monococcum. The sequence continues at coordinate 352,319,327 of CM067845.1, read as the reverse complement.
AAATGGGTCATGTCAATCAGATCATTCAACTAATGATGTGACCTCGTTAATCAAATAACAACTATTTGTTCATGGTTAGGAAACATAACCATCTTTGATTAACGAGCTAGTCAAGTAGAGGCATACTAGTGACACTCTGTTTGTCTATGTATTCACACATGTATTATGTTTCCGGTTAATACAATTCTAGCATGAATAATAAACATTTATCATGATATAAGGAAATAAATAATAACTTTATTATTGCCTCTAGGGCATATTTCCTTCAAAATCATCGCCATCGTCATCACTAATGATCCTCTCATCGGGAGGGGGTCAATCTGCATCGACATCTTCACCAGCACCATCTCCTCTCAAACCCTAGTTCATCTCTTGTATCCAATTCTTGTCTCTAAGTCCAGGATTGGTACCTGTAGGTTGCTAGTAGTGTTGATTACTCCTTGTAGTTGATGCTAGTTGGTTTATTTGGTGGAAGATCATATGTTCAAATCCTATATGCATATTAATACTCCTCTGATTACGAACATGAATATGCTTTGTGAGTAGTTATGTTTGTTCCTGAGGACATGGGAGAAGTCTTGCTATTAGTAGTCATGTGAATTTGGTATTCGTTCGATATTTTGATGAGATGTATGTTGTCTCTCCTCTAGTGGTGTTATGTGAACGTCGACTACATGACACTTCACCATTGTTTGGGCCTAGAGGAAGGCATTGGGAAGTAATAAGTAGATGATGGGTTGCTAGAGTGACAGAAGCTCAAACCCTAGTTTATGTGTTGCTTCGTAAGGGGCTGATTTGGATCCACATGTTTCATGCTATGGTTAGGTTTACCTTAATAATTTTTTGTAGTTGCGGATGCTTGCAATAGAGGTCAATCATAAGTGGGATAATTTTCTAAGTAAGGACAACACACAAGCACCGGTCCACCCACATACCAAATTATCAAAGTACCGAACGCGAATCATATGATCGTGATGAAACCTAGCTTGACGATAATTCCCATGTGTCCTCGGCAGCGCATTTCTCTATATAAGAGTTTGTCCAGGCTTGTCCTTTGCTACAAAAAGGATTGGGCCACCTTGCTGCACTTTATTTACTTTTGTTAGTTGTTGCTTATTCCAATTATCTTATCACAAAACTATCTGTTACCTATAATTTCAGTGCTTGCAGAGAATACCTTGTTGAAAACCACTTATCATTTCCTTCTGCTCCTCGTTGGGTTCGACACTCTTACTTATCGAAAGGACTACGATAGATCCCCTATACTTGTGGGTCATCAATCACCTCCAGGACTCTCCGGACTATTTATGTGTGTTGTTGGTGCTGCAACGAGAGATCACAAAAGGTGGACCACAATATGGTCACTGAGGACACACCTTCACTTGAGAGATTACTTGTAGTTGATCAACAAGGTCCAACAAGAATCAATGTCATTTCTGCATCGAAATTGACAGTGGTGGGCTACTCGTCTGTCAAATACTACTACTTTCAAGTACAAGAGTCGCCTTATACCTCTCCTTCTTGATATCAACATTATTTCTAGTTTCGAAGATGTATGTTCGTCTGTCATCCAGCAAAGCTTCGCCTAGATTCAGGGCACAGTGAAGGTCTTGGCACTAGAATCTGTCGGCCCCAACCTGGACCAAGCTATCAGTTGCCTGAGATGCTTTCAGTGCCTGAAGAAGCTACATATTGAGGTATTGTTCCTTTCCTGTTAAATGCTAACCATAAGGGAGTTCAATTTTTTGCAACTTTTCCCAAGTTTACAATGACAATGTACTATGATGTCTGAAGGAATTTGGGAGGATTTCAGGACACACACACCCACCCCATATTGGTTGCTTGATTCATATGGTTACAATCCATAAGCATTTCTTTGGATTCATCTATACTAGTTTTCTTAGGGAATTTTTCATCCAATCCAACCTCTTGTGAAGAAGGCTACATGTTTCTAGATTGTAAAAAAATGCCCATATTAATCATGTCAGATCGAAGATGGCACGTTGGTGCTTTTTACAAATTCTGCAAACCAAATGGGCGTGTAACAGTGTTCAAAACTGCATGTAGGCACTAACACATTCTCATCTTTTCCAGATAATAATAGGCCCGGAGGTGGATAATGTTTATAACGACAATCACATTGAATTCCTGGATCTGCATCTCTCAAATATTACTTTGAAATCCTACCGAGGGACCTTACTGGAGATTACACTCGCTAGGTTCTTTCTTGCCAGAGCAAAGGTGCTGAGGGTACTGAGGTTGAACACGCATTTAATTAGGAAAGATGAATGGTATGTTGATCAGAGCCGGCAGGTACTGCAGAATGGAAGAGGCTCCAAAAAAGCTAAACTTCATATTGGAAGAGCATATGGCAAAGCAATTGGAAGTCATTGTGTGAAACCCATACTTGACTTGTTAGCGGCTGATCCCTTTTCGGAAATGACGATGTTTGCAATGTTTGAATTTGGGCGTTGTAATCTTTGAATTTGAACCTTGCAATATTAATGGTATTTGTTATATAACGTAATTGGATGTTTTGTCTAATCGATACATGGGCATCCCGATGCAATGTTTGAATTTTGGCGCGCTCTGCCAGCGGTTGGTTGTGCACACAATCACGTCGGGGGCCCATATGCATGCGGTTGCGCCGCGCGCGTTGCCATGCGATGCAGTTACATGCGGCACGATGGAGTTACGCACTGCAAATTAGAACTGCCATCAGGGGCTACTGATATTCCTAGTCGTCCGGCTTCCCCTTTAATTCCCGCGGCCATTATAACCTTAGTCTCTTCAGCCTTTCGATCACGCCCCACAACACAACAAGCACACCCATGACAACACATAGAGAGGGGATGTCTAGCGGCGCTCCAATGGAGTTCGGCGAGCATAGAGTGGAGACCCATGCAAGGGAAAGGGATCTCTCGGTGGTTTACACCATCGACCCGGCCGTGGTGGACAACTACATCAACAACGTTGAGCAGTTGCTTGGTCGAGACAAGTACAAGGTGGTCGGCATCGACCTCCAGTACATCGTCGGTCGTCCCGGCATAGATTAGAAGGTTGTTGTCGCCCAGTTGTGTGTGCAACATCATGTCCTCATCTACCACTACTACATGGCCACAGAGCCTTGTGACCATTTGAACAGGTTTGTCAACAGCACCGACTACAAGTTCGCCATGGTGGAAACCACCGACGATGTAAAAGTGCTCAGTGTTACGGGCTTGGCACGCAAGAACCTTGTCGAAACTCGTGACCACTACAGGGTCTGGGCAGCATGAAGAAGGACTCCCTGGTCGAACTCGCCTCGGCCATCATCGACCCCTACTGCAAAAAGATGAAGCAGGATGCCCAGAGAACAAGTCTCGTATCCTGGCACAGGGCCTGGATGCGGCAACTGGATGAACCTCACCTCAGGTTCGCGGCCAAGAGCGTGTACACATGCTACGAGATGCACAAGCGGATCGTTGACATGAGGAAGTGTCTCGTTACCCAAATCGATGAGCCTGGATCGAGCCACAAGCAGAGCAAGCATCACAAGAAGTAGATGATGATCAGATGATCGTTTATGCTAGTTAATCATGCATGTACTATATAGTTTACATTATTGGTGTGTGCAAATGTCATGTGTGTAGTAGCCACCTATGTAATTATGCATGTAATAGTTTACTTTGGTGTGTGCAAACGCCATGGTTGTAGTAGCCACCTATGTAAGTGGATGTTTAATTTGGTTATGCAACCATGTTCTTATAAGTGTGTGTGTATATATATGTTGTTGTTCTGTATGCAATCCCATTGCACAACACACACGTCTTATTAGCAGCAACGGTCTATGTTATTATCGGTCTTCGCACACATTTCTGATTACAGACATGTTTGCTACGTATCACACACATCTTGTTATATTGAATCGTTTCTGTTCTCTTGTCTCAACACAAACAGTTCATCCGAGTGAACCGCATGTCGTATATCTCACACACCTTGATCTGGCTGACCATTTATTTTGTGTTGCCTAATCACAAACAGTTCATCCGAGTGAACTGTATGTTGTACATTGCACATACCTTCATCTGGCTGCCCGTTTCGTTTATTCCTCCTCATCGCAAACAGTTAATTGAACTAAACCATATGTCCTGCATTGCACATGCAACTAAAATATGAACCGTGTTTGATGCATCCTCCATCGCAAACGTTTTGCACCTTTTTGACGAGTTTTCACACCATTGTTCGCGATTATTGCATCGCACATGGTTTCATCGAAGGGTCTCTAATCGTAGTGTCGCGCTAGCAGCATCCTGCAGTAGTGTTACCACAAAACTATCTGTTACCGATAATTTCAGTGCTTGCAGAGAATACCTTGCTGAAAACTGCTTGTCATTTCCTTATGCTCCTCATTGGATTCGACACTCTTACATATTGAAAGGACTGTGATGGATCCACTATACTTGTGGGTCATCAGCGCTTCACCGCGCAATGCTCTCTCTCATCAACAAGATTTTTAGGCCATATTTTCTTGAGATAGTCTCTTGGTTATTAGAGAATTCAATCTTCATCCACGGGTTGTTCGAGCATTGGTACGGTGATCACCGATATCCGCATTTTGGCGGATAATTTCTCGTCTTGTAGCTTATTTATGTTAATCACATGTTGAATACCATGCCTGATGCATTAGCTCAACCGTGTGCTTTCTTTGGTAATTCTATCCCGCACCATGTAACTCAAGATTGAATCAGGAAAAGTCTTTGTATTGATATTTTTATACTCAATAAAGAGCGACATCTCTATCTCCACTTACCTAAAAAGATGTACGGTTCCATCTTATGTCAATTTTTCTTCCGCCAATCCTTCATCTACCCTCCTTCCATATGTTACCTCCACCACTCCATCAGTTTTCTATCCCTCTTGATCTTCTTTTGTAATGGTTTTATATAAACTGCTCAAACAAATTATTATTTGGTAACACAATAAATTCAGAGTCGATAATCAATATCTTATTTGATAATAAATTCATGATAAGTAATCAATCACGATCAATCATTATTTGGTAACATAATGAATTCACGAGAAGGAATCGATCACAGTCGGTCATCGTTCCTTTCCTATCTCAGTCTCTATTATTAAAAATAAGTTCTTTAATTATTTTGAGGCTCTCCAGTATGCCAACTCTTGATAACCCACAAGTATAGGGGATCGCAATAGTTTTCGAGGGTAGAGTATTCAACCCAAATTTATTGATTCGACACAAGGGGAGCCAAAGAATATTCTCAAGTATGAGCAGCTGAGTTGTCAATTCAACCACACCTGGAAACTTAATATCTGCAGCAAGGTATATAGTAGCAAAGTAATATAATAATAATGGTAACGGTAGCAAAAGTAATATTTTTGTTTTTATAGTGATTGTAACAGTAGCAGCGGAAAAGTAAATAAGCAAAGAACAATCTATGAAAAGCTCATAGGCAATGGATCGGTGATGGAGAATTATGTCGGATGCGATCGATCATGTAACAGTCATAACATAGGGTGACACAGAACTAGCTCCAATTCATCAATGTAATGTAGGCATGTATTTCAAATATAGTCATACGTGCTTATGGAAAAGAACTTGCATGACATCTTTTGTCCTACCCTCCCGTGGCAGCGGGGTCCTATTGGAAACTAAGGGATATTAAGGCCTCCTTTTAATAGAGTACCGGACCAAAGCATTAACACGTAGTGAATATATGAACTCCTCAAACTACGGTCATCACCGGGAGTGGTCCCGATTATTGTCACTTCGGGGTTGCCAGATCATAACACATAGTAGGTGACTATAGACTTGCAAGACAGGATCAAGAACTCACATATATTCATGAAAACAAAATAGGTTCACATCTGAAATCACGGCACTCGGGCCCTAGTGACAAGCATTAAGCATAGCAAAGTCATAGCAACATCAATCTCAGAACATAGTGGATACTAGGGATCAAACCCTAATAAAACTAACTCGATTACATGATAAATCTTATCCAACCCATCACCGTCCAGCAAGCCTACGATGGAATTACTCACACACGGCGCTGAGCATCATGAAATTGGTGATGGAGGATGGTAGATGATGACGATGGCGATGGATTCCCCTCTCCGGAGCCTCGAATGGACACCAGATCAGCCCTGTTAGAAATATGCCCTAGAGGCAATAATAAAATGGTTATTATTGTATTTCCTTGTTCATGATAATTGTCTATTGTTCATGCTATAATTGTATTAACCAGAAACCGTAGTACATGTGTGAATACATAGACCACAACATGTCCCTAGTAAGCCTCTAGTTGACTAGCTCATTGATCAATAGATGGTCATGGTTTCCTGACCATGGACATTGGATGTAATTTATAATGGGCTCACATCATTAGGAGAATGATGTGATGGACAAGACCCAATCCTAAGCCTAGCACAAGATCGTATAGTTTGTCTGCTAAAGCTTTTATAATGTCAAGTATCATTTTCTTAGACCATGAGATTGTGCAACTCCCGGATACCGTAGGAATGCTTTCGGTGTACCAAACGTCACAACGTAGCTGGGTGGCTATAAAGGTGCACTATGGGTATCTCCGAAAGTGTCTATTGGGTTGGCACGAATCGAGACTGGGATTTGTCACTCCGTGTAAACGGAGAGGTACCTCTGGGTGCACTCGATAGGACATCATCATAATGTGCATAATGTGACTAAGGAGTTGATCACGGGATGATGTGTTATGGAATGAGTAAAGAGACTTGTCGGTAACGAGATTGAACAAGGTATCGGGATACCGACGATCGAATCTCGGGCAAGTACTATACCGATAGACAAAGGGAATTGTATACGAGATTGACTGAATCCTTGACATCATGGTTCATCCGATGAGATCATCGTGGAACATGTGGGAGCCAACATGGGTATCTAGATCCCGCTGTTGGTTATTGACCAGAGAGATGTCTCGGTCATGTCTGCATGATTCCCGAGCCCGTAGGGTCTACACACTTAAGGTTCGATGACGCTAGGGTTATAGGGAAAGTATGTACGCGGTTACCGAATGTTGTTCGGAGTCCCGGATGAGATCTTGGACGTCACGAGGAGTTCCGTAATGGTCCGGAGGTGAAGATTGATATATTGGATGAAGGGTTTGGGAGTCCGGAAGTGTTCCGGAGGTACCGGGTGATGACCAGCATGACCGAAAGGTGTTTCGGGAGCCCCGGCAAGTGTTGGGGGGTTTCATGGGCCAAGGGAAGGGGGTAAACCAGCCCACTAAGGGGCTGTGCGCCCCCCTCACCTATTCCCACGTGACCAGGGGGTTTGGGGCGCCCCATCTAGGGTTCCCACCTCCTGGCTTAGGGGCCAAGTCACCCACGTGGGAGATCCCATCAACCCTGGCCGCCGCCCCCCTAGGGGAAACCCTAGGGCACCTCCCCTTGACCTTGCCCCTATATATAGTGGAGGTTTTGGGGCTGGACAACACGCGAGTCTTTGTCTCCCAAGGCACAGCCCTACCTCTCTCCCTCCTCATCTCTCGTAGTGCTTGGCGAAGCCCTGCTGGAGTACCGCGCTCCTCCACCACCACCGCGCCATCGTGCTGCCGCTGGACGGAGACTTCCCCAACCTCTCCCTATCTCCTTGCCGGATCAAGGCGTGGGAGACGTCACCGGGCTACATGTGTGTTGAACGCAGAGGCGCCGTGGTTCGGCGCTTACATCGGAATCAACCGCGATCTGAATCGCTACGAGTACGACTCCTTCATCCGCGTTCTCGTAACGCTTCCGCTCAGCGATCTACAAGGGTATGTAGATGCACTCCCCTTCCCCTCGTTGCTAGATTACTCCATAGATTGATCTTGGTGATGCGTAGAAAATTTTAAATTTCTGCTACGATCCCCAACAGTGGCATCATGAGCTAGGTCTATGCGTAGTTTCTATGCACGAGTAGAACACAAGTTGTTGTGGGCGTCGATTTTGTCAATTTACTTGCCATTAATAGTCTTATCTTGATTCAGCGGCACTGTGGGATGAAGCGACCCAGACCAACCTTACACATACACTTACGTGAGACAGGTTCCACCGACTGGCATGCACTAGTTGCATAAGGTGGCTAGCGGGTGTCTGTCTCTCCCACTTTAGTCGGATCGGATTCGATGAAAAGGGTCCTTATGAAGGGTAAATTGAAATTGGCATATCACATTGTGGTTTTGGCGTAGGTAAGAAACATTCTTGCTAGAAACCCATAGCAGCCACGTAAAACATGCAACAACAATTAGAGGACGTCTAACTTGTTTTTGCAGGGTATGCTATGTGATGTGATATGGCCAAAAGGATGTGATGAATGATATATGTGATGTATGAGATTGATCATGTTCTTGTAATAGGAATCATGACTTGCATGTCGATGAGTATGACAACTGGCAGGAGCCATAGGAGTTGTCTTAATTTATTTATGACCTGCGTGTCAATGAAAATGCCATGTAATTACTTTACTTTATTGCTAACCGTTAGCCATAGTAGTAGAAGTAATAGTTGGCAAGGCAACTTCATGAAGACACGATGATGGAGATCATGGTGTCATGCCGGTGACGATGGTGTTCATGCCGCGCCTCGAAGATGGAGATCAAAGGCGCAAGATGATATTGGCCATATCATGTCACTTTATGATTTGCATGTGATGTTTGTCATGTTTACATCTTATTTGCTTAGAACGACGGTAGCATAAATAAGATGATCCCTCACTAAAATTTCAAGAGAGTGTTCCCCCTAACTGTGCACCGTTGCTAAGGTCCGTTGTTCCAAAGCACCACATGATGATCGGGTGTGATAGGTTCTAACGTTCGCATACAACGGGTGTAAGCCAGATTTACACACGCAATACACTTAGGTTAACTTGACGAGCCTAGCATGTACAGACATGGCCTCGGAACACGGAAGACCGAAAGGTCGAACATGAGTCATATAGTGGATATGATCAACATGAAGATGTTCACCGATGATGACTAGTCCGTATCACGTGATGATCGGACACGGCTTAGTTGACTCGGATCATGTATCACTTAGATGACTAGAGGGATGGCTATCTTAGTGGGAGTTCATTGAATAATTTGATTAGATGAACTTAATTATCATGAACATAGTCAAAAAGGTCTTTGCAAATTATGTCGTAGCTCATGCTTTGGTTCTATTGTTTTGGATATGTTCCTAGAGAAAATTTAGTTGAGAGTTAATAGTAGCAATTATGCGGACTGGGTCCGTGAACTGAGGATTGTCCTCATTGCTACACAGAAGGGTTATGTCCTTAATGCACCGCTCAGTGTGTTGAACCTCGAGCATCGTCTGTAGATGTTGGGAAACATATGACATACACGTTTTGATGACTACGTGATAGTTCAGTGCGTAATGCTAACGGTTTAGAATTGTGGCACCAAAGACGTTTTGTAACGTCGCAGAACATATGAGATGTTCCAAAGACTGAAATTGGGATTTTAGACTAGTGCCCACGTCAAGAGGTATGAGACCTCTGACAAGTTTCTTAAGCCTTCAAACTAAGGGAGAAAAGCTCAATCGTTGAGCATGTGCTCGGATTGTCTGAGTACTACAATCGCTTGAATCGAGTGGGAGTTAATCTTCCAGATGAGATAGTGATGATTCTCCATAGTTACTGCCACCAAGCTATTGGAGCTTCGTGATGAACTATAACATATCAGCGATAGACATGATGATCCTTGAGAAATTCGCGATGTTTGACATTGCGAAAGTAGAAATCAAGTAGGAGCATCAATTGTTGATGGTTAAACCACTAGTTTCAAGAAGGCAAGTGAAAGAAGGGATACTTCATGAGACGGCAAATCAGTTGCTGCTCTAGTGAAGAAACCCAAGGTTGAACCAAACCCGAGACTAAGTGCTTCTGTAATGAGGGGAACGGTCACTGAAGCAGAACTACCCTAGATACTTGGTAGATGAGAAGGCTGGCAAGGTCGAGAGAAGTATTTTAGAAATACGTTATATTAATGTGTACTTTACTAGTACTCCTAGTAGCACCAGGGTATTAAAATACCGGTTCAGTTGCTAAGTGTTAGTAACTCGAAACAAAAGGCTACGGAATAAACGGAGACTAGCTGAAGGTGAGATGACGATATGTGTTGGAAGTGTTTCCAAGGTTGATGTGATCAAGCATCGCATGCTCCCTCTACCATCGAGATTGGTGTTAAACCTATATAATTGTTATTTGGTGTTTGCGTTGAGCATAGACATGATTGGATTATGTTTATCGCAATACGATTATTCATTTAAGGAGAATAATGGTTACTCTGTTTATTTGAATAATACCTTCAATGGTCTTGCATCTAAAAATGAATGGTTCATTGAATCTCGATCGTAGTGATACACATGTTCATGCCAAAAGATATAAGATAGTAATGATAGTACCACATACTTGTGGCACTACCATTTGAGTCATGTTGGTATAAAACGCATGAAGAAGCTCCATGTTGATGGATCTTTGGACTCACTCATTTTTGAAAAGATTGAGACATGCGAACCATGTCTATCGGTAGATATGCATGAAGAAACTCCATGCAGAAGGATCATTTGGACCCACTTGATTTTGAATCACTTGAGACATGCAAATCATACCACATGGGCAAGATGACTGAAAGGCCTCGTTTTCAGTAAGATGGAACAAGAAAGCAACTTGTTGGAAGTAATACATTTTGATGTGTGCAGTCCAATGAGTGCTGAGGCACGCAGTGGATATCATTATGTTCTTACTTCACAGATGATTTGAGTAGATGCTGAGTATATTTACTTGATGAAACACAAGTCTGAATTATTGAAAGGTTTAAGTAATTTCAGAGTGAAGTTGAAGATCGTCGTGACAAGATGATAAAATGTCTATGATATGATCATAGAGATGAATATCTGAGTTATGAGTTTGGCACACAATTAAGACATTGTGGAAATTGTTTCACGACTAATACCGCTTGGACCACCATAGTCTGATGGTGTGTCCGGACATCATAACTGCACCCTGTTGGATATGGTGCATACAATGATGTCTCTTATCGAATTACCACTATCGTTTATGGGTTAGGCATTAGAGACAGCCGCATTCACTTTAAATAGGGCACCACACAATTCCGTTGAGACGACACCATATGAACTATGGTTTAGAGAAACCTAAGTTGTCGTTTCTTAAAAGTTTGGGGCTGCAATGCTTATGTGAAAAAGTTTCAGGCTGATAAGCTCGAACCCAAAGCGGATAAATGCATCTTCACAGAATACCCAAAAATAGTTGGGTATACCTCCTATTTCTGATCCGGAAGCAAAAGTGATTGTTTCTAGAAATGGGTCCTTTCTCGAGGAAAAGTTTCTCTCAAAAGAATTGAGTAGGAGGATGGTGGAGACTTGATGAGGTTATTGAACCGTCACTTCAACTAGTGTGTAGCAGGGCACATGAAGTTGTTCCTATGGCACCTAAACCAAATGAAATGGAAGCTTATGATAGTGATCATGAAACTTCGGATCAAGTCACTAGCAAACCTCATAGGTCAACAAGGATGTGTACTACTTCAGGGTGGTACGTAATCCTGTCTTGGAAGTCATGTTGCTAGACAACAATGAACCTACGAGCTATGGAGAAGCGATGGTGGGCCCGGATTCCGACGAATGGCTCGAGGCCATAAAATCCGAGAGAGGATCCATGTATAAAACAAAGTATAGACTTTGAAAGAACTACTTGATGGTCGTAAGGCTATTGGGTGCAGATGGATTTTAAAAGGAAGACAGACAATGATGGTAAGTGTCACCATTAAGAAAGCTCGACTTGTCGTTAAGATGTTTCCCGACAAGTTCAAGGAGTTGACTACGATGAGACTTTCTCACATGTAGTGATGCTAAGAGTCTGTTGGAATTATGTTAGCAGTTACTGCATTCTTTATGAAATCTTGCAGATAGGATGTCAAAACATTGTTTCCTCGACATTTTTCTTGAGGAAAGGTTGTATGTGATACAACCAGAAGGTTTTGTCAATCCTGAAAGATGCTGACAAGTATGCAAAGCTCCAGCAATCCTTCTAAGGTCTGGAGTAAGCATCTCGGAGTTGGAATGTACGCTTTGATGAGATGATCAAAGATTTTGGTTTTATACAAAGTTTATGAGAAACTTGTATTTCCAAAGAAGTGAGTGGGAGCACTATAGAATTTTTGATGAGAATATTGTTGATCAAAAATGATGTAGAATTTCTGGAAAGCTTGTAGGGTTATTTGAAAAGTGTTTTTTGATGGAAAACCTGGATTAAGCTACTTGAACATTGAGCATCAAGATCTATAAGGATATATCAAAACGCTTAATAGTACTTTCAAATGAATACATACCGTGACAAGATTTTGAAGGAGTTCAAAATAGATCAGCAAAGAAGGAGTTCTTGGCTGTGTTACAAGGTGTGAGTATTGAGTAAGACTCAAGACCTGACCACGGCAGAAGAGAGAGAAAGGACGAAGGTCGTCCCCTATGCTTTAGACGTAGGCTCTATAGTATGCTATGCTGTGTACGACACTTGAAGTGTGCCTTGCCATGAGTCAGTCAAGGGGTACAAGAGTGATCCAGGGATGGATCATATGACAGCGGTTGAATTTATCCTTAGTAACTAGTGGACTAAGGAATTTTCTCGATTATGGAGGTGGTAAAAGAGTTCGTCGTAAAGGGTTACGCCGATGCAAACTTTGACACTAATCCGGATGACTCTGAGGAGTAAACCGGATTCATAGAGTAGAGCAGTTATTTGGAATAGCTCAAAGTAGCGCGTGATAGCTGCATCTACAAGATGACATAGAGATTTGCAAAGCACACATGGATCTGAAAGGTTCAGACCCATTGACTAATAAACCTCTCTCACAAGCAAGATATGAACAAACCCCATGGGTGTTGGATTCATTACAATCACATAGTGATGTGAACTAGATTATTGACTCTAGTGCAAGTGGGAGACTGTTAGAAATATGCCCTAGAGGCAATAATAAAATGGTTATTATTATATTTCCTTGTTCATGATAATTGTCTATTGTTCATGCTATAATTGTATTAACCGAAAACCGTAATACATGTGTGAATACATAGACCACAACATGTCCCTAGTAAGCCTCTAGTTGACTAGCTCGTTGATCAATAGATGGTCATGGTTTCCTGACCATGGACATTGGATGTCATTGATAATGGCATCACATCATTAGGAGAATGATGTGATGGACAAGACCCAATCCTAAGCCTAGCACAAGATCGTATAGTTCGTCTACTAAAGCTTTTCTAATGTCAAGTATCATTTCCTTAGACCATGAGATTATGCAACTCCCGGATACCGTAGGAATGCTTTGGGTGTACCAAATGTCACAACGTAACTGGGTGGCTATAAAGGTGCACTATGGGTATCTCTGAAAGTGTCTGTTGGGTTGGCACGAATCGAGACTGGGATTTGTCACTCCGTGTAAACGGAGAGGTATCTCTGGGCCCACTCGGTAGGACATCATCATAATGTGCACAATATGACAAAGGAGTTGATCACGGGATGATGTGTTATGGAACGAGTAAAGAGACTTGCCGGTAACGAGATTGAACAAGGTATCGGGATACCGACGATCGAATCTCGGGCAAGTACTATATCGGTAGACAAAGGGAATTGTATACGGGATTGACTGAATCCTTGACATCGTGGTTCATCTGATGAGATCATCGTGGAACATGTGGGAGCCAACATGGGTATCCAGATCCCGCTGTTGGTTATTGACGAGAGAGATGTCTCTGTCATGTCTGCATGATTCCCGAGCCCGTAGGGTCTACACACTTAAGGTTCGATGACGCTAGGGTTATAGGGAAAGTATGTACGCGGTTACCGAATGTTGTTCGGAGTCCCGGATGAGATCCCGGACATCACGAGGAGTTCCGGAATGGTCCGGATGTGAAGATTGATATATTGGACGAAGGGTTTTGCAGTCCGGAAGTGTTCCGGAGGTACCGGGTGATGACCAGCATGACCGAAAGGTGAAAGTGCAACTATCCCTAGGTGGTTTTGGTAATTCATAACAACATATAGTTCATTGAGCTAATAATATTTCAAGATGATTATTTCAGGAAAGATCAATGATTGGCATGGCATGGATATGAAAGTGGAACCCTCAAAATGCTAAGGACAAAGAATTGGCTCAAGCTCAAAAGTTCAAGACTCTTCATTTTATATTTTAGTGATCCAAGATCACATTGAGTCTTTAAGAAAAGCCAATACTATCAAGGAGGGATGAGGTGTTGCTTAATGAGCCTCTTGCTTTATGTGCTTAATGATATGCTCCAAAATCCTCAGCTACTTTCCCATATCCACAAATGACCTAAACCCTAAGCCAAACTCGGTCATACCGATTCTTTCATTCCGGCGCCACCGAGTTTCACTTGTCATTTGCCACTGCCAAACCCTAGCAATTCGGTCCTACCGATAAGGATCTCGGTCTCACCGAGATGGGCTTGCAAACTCTCTGTTTCCCTTTCGTAACTTTTCGGTCTCACCGAAAGAGCGGATCGGTCCCACCGAGAATGCAAGGTAAACTCTATGTTTCCTTCTTGTAACTTTTCGTTCTCACCGAAAGAGCGAGTCGGTCCCACCGAGTTTACTTGACCAACTCTCAGGTTAGCTTATTGCCAAACTCGGTCTCACCGAGTTTGTGCAATCGGTCTCACCGAGATTACGTTATGCCCAAACCCTAACCGAATCGGTCCTACCGAGTTGCATGTCAGTCCCACCGAAATTCCTGACGGTCACTAGGTTTACTATTTCGGTCCGACCGAGTTTTCTGATTCGGTCCCACCGAGATTGATAAATTGTGTGTAACGGTTGGATTTTGTGTGGAGGCTATAAATACCCCTCCACCTCCTCTTCACTCGTGGAAAGAGCAATCAGAACACATACACCATTCCAACTCATATGTTCTGAGAGAGAACCACCTACTCATGTGTTGAGACCAAGATATTCCATTCAAACCATATGAATCTTGATCTCTAGCCTTCCCCAAGTTGCTTTCCACTCAAATCTTCTTTCCACCAGATCCAAATCCTATGAGAGAGAGTTGAGTGTTGGGGAGACTATCATTTGAAGCACAAGAGCAAGGAGTTCATCATCAACACACCATTTGTTACTTCTTCGAGAGTGGTGTCTCCTAGATTGGCTAGGTGTCACTTGGGAGCCTCCGACAAGATTGTGGAGTTGAACCAAGGAGTTTGTAAGGGCAAGGAGATCGCCTACTTCGTGAAGATCTACCGCTAGTGAGGCAAGTCCTTCATGGGCGATGGCCATGGTGGAATAGACAAGGTTGCTTCTTCGTGGACCCATCGTGGGTGGAGCCCTCCGTGGACTCGCGCAACCGTTACCCTTCCTGGGTTGAAGTCTCCATCAACGTGGATGTAGGATAGCACCACCTATCCGAACCACGGGAAAAACATCCATGTCTCCAATAGCGTTTGAATTCTCCAAACCCTTCCCTTTATATTCTTGCAAGTTGCATGCTTTACTTTCCTCTGCTAGTATACTCTTTGCATGCTTGCTTGAATTGTATAATGATTGCTTGACTTGTCCTAAGATAGCTAAAAACTGCCAAGAACTAAAATTGGGAAAAGGTTAAGTTTTTATTTGGTCAAGTAGTCTAATCACCCCCCTCTAGACATACTTTCAATCCTACAAGTGGTATCAGAGCTTTGGTCCCCATTTGCCTCGATCTCCATAGCTTTTGGAGGTCATAGCATTGGTTTCACAACCTAGGAGAGTATGGCGTCTAGCGAGGGAAATTATCACCGTAGAGGTCCTTACTTTGATGGTACTAACTTTGCTAGTTGTAAGCATAAAATGAAAATGCATATTCTTGGACATAACCCCGCCGTATGGGCTATTGTTTGTGTTGGCTTGCAAGGTGAGTTCTTTGATGGGAGGGAACCAAACCGTGAAGCTACCGCAGATGAGTTGAAGATGTTGCAATACAATGCTCAAGCTTGTGATGTTCTCTTCAACGGATTGTGCCCCGAAGAATTCAACAAAATCAGCCGCCTTGAGAATGCAAAAGAAATTTGGGACACTTTGATTGATATGCACGAAGGTACCGACTCCGTCAAGGAATCCAAGTTGGATGTGCTCCAAAGTCAACTTGACAAGTTCAAGATGAAGGATGGTGAAGGTGTCGCCGAAATGTACTCTAGGCTTGCTCTCATCACTAATGAGATTGTCGGCTTAGGAAGTGAAGAGATGACCGATAGATTCATCATCAAGAAGATCCTAAGAGCCTTGGAAGGGAAATATGATACCGTGTGCACATTGATTCAAATGATGCTCAATTACAAAGATCTCAAGCCAACGGAAGTGATTGAAGGATTGTTGCTCATGAGATGTCACTCAAGGATAAAGAGGAACTTCACGACAAATCAAGTGGTGCCTACAAAGCCTCATGTGAAGTCCCCACATCATCAAGTGAGAAACAAACCTTCAATGAAGAATTGAGCTTAATGGTGAAGAACTTCAACAAGTTCTACAAGAGTAGAAGCAAAGATAGAAGCTTCAAGTCAAGGTCATACAATGAGAAAAGATCTTCTAGTCGAGAGCGAAACTGCTATAATTGTGGAAGACCCGGACACTATTCCAATGAGTGTACGGCTCCCTACAAGAGAAGAGAAGATTCTCCAAAAAGAAGAAGCAAAGAATCACCACCAAGAGAAAGAAGGAGTAGAGATGATCGTTATGAACGGAGATACTCACGGAGAACCAAGGATTCGGAAAGGAAGGAAAAATAATCAAGGAGCTACACAAAACAAAGACATCAAGCTCATGTTGGTGAATGGGTATCCGGCTCCGACTCCGACAGCCACTCCGAGAGAAGTTATCACTCCGACTCCGAAGATACTCAAGATGAAGGTGTTGCCGGTCTAGCACTTGTGTCAACCAACTCCTATGACATATTTGACTCACCAAATGAAGGAATTGGAAGATGCTTCATGACCAAAGGTCCTAAGGTAACACACCCCGAGTATGTTGATTTTAATAGTGATGAAGATGACTTGTTAGGTGATGATGACTTTCTTGTTGACAACTCTAGTGATGAGTACTATGATGAAACATCAATTAATCATGCTAAAACGAATGACAATGATAAGGAGAAGATTGAGGCTCTAACTAAAGAACTAAACACTCTTAAGTTAGCTCATGAAACTATCTTCGAAGATCATCGAGAACTTTTAAGAGCTCATGAGAAATTACGCTTTAAAAAGCTCAATCTTGAGCAAGAGCATGAGTTCTTAAAAGCAATCAATGATGATCTCCGCAAGAAAAGTTCTTCTTACATTGCCAAGCGCTTACTATTATCCACTTACATGCCTCAAGTCAAGTCTAGTAACAAGAACAAGAAAGATTCTTCCTCTAGTAGTAACAATGATCATGCTAAATCCAATATTGCTGCTTCTAGTAGTTCTCTTGATTCCACTAATGATTCTCTTAGCCAAGTTACACTTGAGCAAGAAAATAGCTTATTGAAGGGGATCATAGAGAAAGGACTATACAAAAGCCTTGCCGGGAGTAAGCAATTCGAGGAAATTGTGCGCAAGCAAGGAATGCACCGGAAGAATCAAGGTGTTGGTTTTGAACGAAAGTTCAATGCCAATGGAGTTGAATGGGAAGAAGATCAATACCCCAAGACAAAGTTTGTTCCTCAACAAGAGAAGTGTGATACTTCTTTCAAGGGGACACAAGCTCAAGATGATCTTCCACCACAATACTACAAGCAAAAAGGCAAGGACAAACTTCAAGAGGAGATTGATGCATTTGAAGAAGCTCCTAAGACCTTAGTCAAGTGGATTCCCAAGACCACGTCAAGTTCCACTTCATCAAGTATGACTACAACTCCAAGGATTCCCATCAAGATGGTGTGGATCCAAAAGAAAAATAACTAGAGAGTTCTTGAGGGTGACTCCGCCAACATATTTCATTCTCATCATTTTGGCAAGAAAAAGTGCAATCAACTTCCACATCATGCACTAGTTCAAGGAGTCACAAACCCTCTTGTTGGTAAGACAAGGGACAAGGTAACTTAAAGTTTTCATGGACATCATCTTGTGTATGCATCACTCTATGTCTATGGATATCCTTGTTTGTTCCTTGTGGGACTAACCCATGTAGGTATTGAAAGTGCAATTCACTCAAATGGATAGCTCCAAGTGATCTACATCAACATTGAGCATCCACATCTTCAACATCTACATGAAGTCATCATCGACAAAACCCAAGGTTAGTTAATCCCTCTTAGGGGGATATCACATCTAGGGGGAGCTTTACTCTAAGACTTGAGCTAAAGCAACTCTAAAGATGTGAATACAACAATGCTTTATGTAAAAGTGGTAACCCCACTCGAGCTTAAACGATGAGTATGACCTACGATCAAGTGTTCTCACTTGACTCCTAAGTCAATATACTCATATATAGATGACCTAGTCACTGCAAATTGCTTGATAGATGCTAGGATTGTTTGTGCATGCTTTGCCACATATTTCATTTGCCATCTTATTGTGTGAGCATGTTGGTTGCATATTTTACTCATTCGAGGACATCCACTTGTTGTTTTGATTGTTTGGCTTTATCTTCTTTTGCCAAGTGGATGGACAAGAATGCCTAAGAACCTCCTCTAGCTATCTATGCTTTTCTCGTCTCAAACTCTATTCATGCTGCATCACAAAATTTGATCAAGTCTGATTTGAACCACTCTGTGTGAGGAGCGCTCGGAGTCCCCGATTCGTCATAGACTTAAACTTCCAAAACCTCTTTGTGATTCTCGGTCTGACCGATACCATACTTTCGGTCCTACCGAGATCATTAAGTTGATCTAGGTTTTCGATCTCGGTGCAACCGATGTGAACCACTCGGTCACACCGAGTTGCAATAACTGTATACAGTTTTGCATCTCGGTGCCACCGAGTTGTTCCACTCGGTCACACCGACAGGGTTGGGCTATATATAGTGACGGGCAGAATTTTGGAAATTTCTCCGAAACCTCTTCGCCCGCGCATAGCTCGCTCTGCCTCCTGGGTCTCCGGATCGTCCTCCTCGCCGCCAGCAGCCTCAAGTCGCTGGTCTCCGTCACCGTCAACGGGATTTCTACCCCGCCGTTGCCGCCGTAGCGAGTCTCCGCCGAACTAGGGTATGGACTCGATCTTTGTGCTATTCTCCAATCCGATTCCTAGCACATTCTGATCATCATGATTCTTGCCACGTTTGATAAACTCCTATCCAGTCAATGAACTCGTAGATTAGGTTTAATTCGAAAATTTTAGGGTTAGGTTTCCGCCGAAACCACCTCGGACCCACCGAGTTGAAAAACTCGGTCCCACCGATTTGGCTTATGCCATTGCACAAGTAAAACTCGGTCTGACCGAGAATTACTTATCAGTGTGACCGATTTTGGAACTCTGTGAAACCCTAGCAGTCTCGGTGCCACCGAACTATGACTCGGTCTGACCAAGTTCACTAGTTTTGGTGCCAAAACTGCTTCGGTGTCACCGAGTTTGAAAATCGGTAGATCCGAGATGATCTCAGTGGGAAACTAAAACTAAGTTTTTGAATTATTCTTTTGCAAAAATCTCTGCATTTTGTGATGCTCATCCACTCTATCTCATCTATAATCTATTTACAGGGTCAGCAGTCAGTTTGCATCATGTCAGACCAGAGTGACAGCCAGAACTTGTCAGAGCAGCAAGTGCAGTTGAGTGAGGGCACTAGCCCCTCAAGTTCCTCAGATGATGGCAGCAGGAGCACATCCAGCAACCTGCCTAAAGCTGCCACTAGACAAAGGAAGAAGAGAACCTCAGATTCTGAAGATGAGGACTATGTGGCAGAGGAAGAGGCCACATCAAAGAGAGTTGAGCCAGCTCAAGGCACAAAGCCAGGCCTGAAAATCAAAAGGCCAGCAGGCAGGCAGCCCATGTCAAAGGCTAGAGCTTCAACTATGAAGCCTGCTCCCATTGAGCCCGTTGCTGCTGAGGGCAAAAAGAGGAAAGAAAGAGTGAAGAAGACTGTGGCCGGAGTGCTTTGGAAGGCCTCCATCATGGTAGATGAGGAGGAGGAAGAAGAAGAGGTTGCGGCACCAGCACCCAAGGCTCCCAAGCTAATGGGAGATGCCATAAAGTCAGGGGAGCTGCTTCCAAGGCCAAGTCAGCTCCAAAGCCAAAGCTGGAGAGAAACACCAGAAGCATCCCAGCCACTGAGAAGAACAAGGCCCCAGTGCCTGAAGTTGCAGAAGAAGAAGAAGAAGAAGAGCATGTCCTTAGGAAGCTCAAGCCCAAGATCCCAGACCACAACGATGCTCATCCTGCGGCTGAGGATATGAAGCTCAGGAGAGATTCAGGGCTGAGGAAGTGGAGAGAAGCAGATCCGTATGCTTCTAGGAGAAGGACTACAGTGGACTACAGGTTTCATACCAAGGAGCAGCAGGATTTCTATGAGACAGTTTTGCTTGACAAGAAGCCAATTGTATGTGACATGAGATGGGTCGACTAGACCTACATGAAGGAGAATGAGGAACACTACCCTGGAGTATATGACAGCTTTAGTGCGTGTGGAGTGGCAGACTTTGTTGGGCAGAAGCTCACAAAGTGTAACGAGGAGCTAATCATGCAATTCTACTCCACAGCACACTTCTATCCGGATGGCAGGATCACTTGGATGTCAGAGGGTACAAGGTACCAATCAACTGTTGAGGAATGGGCGAAGTTGATCAATGCCCCAGAGGAGCAAGCAGATGACTTGGACATTTATGCCAGGAAGAAGATGGACCACAACACCATGTCCAACATGTACAAGGAGATTCCGAATGAAGCACTTGACACGTTCAAGTTTGGCTCAGTGCACCATCTTCTGTCAGGACTGCCCACTATCAACTGGATACTGAGGCACACCCTATTGCCCAAGTCTGGAGATCACAAGATGATCAGAGGTCACGCGATCAATTTGCTCCATGTCTTTGACGTGCCTCAAAAATTCAAAGTCATGAGTCTCATAGTGGAAACAATCAAGAGGACAGCAGCTGACCAGAAGAGGAGCTGTGGATATGCCCCACAGATTCAGGAGCTCATCAACTCCAAGATGGGCATGGGCATATACCTCTTGGATAAGGAACATCTGCCCATCCGTCCAGATTTTGAAGATAACCAAGTGGTCATGACTGAGAATGAGCCATCATCTGTCCATGCACAAGCTCAGAAGGAGAAGGCGAAGAAGGAGAAAGCTGCCAGGATGCCTACTCAAGCGGAGGCATCTGATTACTTCCCGAAAACTAAACAAGAGCAGCTTGGTTACCTGATTGCGTCCATCCTGCGGATTGAGAAAGGACTTGCCACCCTGACTCAGAACCAGGCAAGCTTAGAGAGGATCATGGAACAGAGGTTCTATGACTTGGACATCAAGGTGACAGAGATACAGACTGCCGTGGAGCAGCTCCAGGAGGACATGAATGAGAGGAGAGGCAGGACCACGACTGATGCTTTTGCCAGGGTGCCACGAGGTCCGAGGTCGTCTGCACTGCCAGTTGCTGACACCAGAGCTACAACGTCTGCGCCAGCCACAGCCTCAGTTCCACCAGCTCCAGCATCCACTTCAGCCTCAACTCCGACCATGTCTACCGAAGGCTTCGTCCTTAGAGTGCTCTGGACTCCACCACCACCTGAAGATCAAGCCTGAGCGTCGACTTAGCACTATGCATTTTCTAGGAACTTTTTGGTAACTTGTTGCCAAAGGGGGAGAAAATGTATAGATCATAGGCTTCGAGAGAGAGTGTTGCTTTTATTCTCTCTTGTTTTATTTGGTGGTTTTTCGAACTTTATTTGCTTGTGTGTGAGATACTACGTCCTTATGTCTGTGAGACATCGATGATCATGTGTTTGATCATAAGCTACACTTAATGTTTGCTTAATGCTTTCTTAAATATTATCATTCTATCTATCTTTTGTGATCATTCACTATTCTTGGTGATGAGTGCATGTATTTCAATCTTATCATTTTTTAGCGCTCCACCAAGATGTATGTGACATGGAAGAGTAACCCATGATTCTAAATCCTTGTGCATTTGCAGTCCAAAGCAAATTTTAAATATGCACAAATTTTGGGGGAGCTCTTGTTTGTCACATACTTCTCAAAGCGACGATATATTTCATGCTTATTATCATTTGTCGAAGCTTTGATCTATATGTTGTCATCAATTACCAAAAGGGGGGGTTGAAAGTGCAACTATCCCTAGCTGGTTTTGGTAATTCATAACAACATATAGTTCATTGAGCTAATAATATTTCAAGATGATTATTTCAGGAAAGCTCAATGATTGGCATGGCATGGATATGAAAGTGGAACCCTCAAAATGCTAAGGACAAAGAATTGGCTCAAGCTCAAAAGTTCAAGACTCTTCATTTTATATTTTAGTGATCCAAGATCACATTGAGTCTTTAAGAAAAGCCAATACTATCAAGGAGGGATGAGGTGTTGCTTAATGAGCCTCTTGCTTTATGTGCTTAATGATATGCTCCAAAATCCTCAGCTACTTTCCCATATCCACAAATGACCTAAACCCTAAGCCAAACTCGGTCATACCGATTCTTTCATTCCGGCGCCACCGAGTTTCACTTGTCATTTGCCACTGCCAAACCCTAGCAATTCGGTCCTACCGATAAGGATCTCGGTCTCACCGAGATGGGCTTGCAAACTCTCTGTTTCCCTTTCGTAACTTTTTGGTCTCACCGAAAGAGCGAATCGGTCCCACCGAGAATGCAAGGTAAACTCTATGTTTCCTTCTTGTAACTTTTCGTTCTCACCGAAAGAGCGAGTCGGTCCCACCGAGTTTACTTGACCAACTCTCAGGTTAGCTTATTGCCAAACTTGGTCTCATCGAGTTGGTGCAATCGGTCTCACCGAGATTACGTTATGCCCAAACCCTAACCGAATCGATCCTACCGAGTTGCATGTCAGTCCCACCAAAATTCCTAACGGTCACTAGGTTTACTATTTCGGTCCGACCGAGTTTTCTGATTCGGTCCCACCGAGATTGATAAATTGTGTGTAACGGTTGGATTTTGTGTGGAGGCTATAAATACCCCTCCACCTCCTCTTCACTCGTGGAGAGAGCAATCAGAACACATATACCATTCCAACTCATATGTTCTGAGAGAGAACCACCTACTCATGTGTTGAGACCAAGATATTCCATTCAAACCATATGAATCTTGATCTCTAGCCTTCCCCAAGTTGCTTTCCACTCAAATCGTCTTTCCACCAGATCCAAATCCTATGAGAGAGAGTTGAGTGTTGGGGAGACTATCATTTGAAGCACATGAGCAAGGAGTTCATCATCAACACACCATTTGTTACTTCTTGGAGAGTGGTGTCTCCTAGATTGGCTAGGTGTCACTTGGGAGCCTCCGACAAGATTGTGGAGTTGAACCAAGGAGTTTGTAAGGGAAAGGAGATCACCTACTTTGTGAAGATCTACTGCTAGTGAGGCAAGTCCTTTGTGGGCGATGGCCATGGTGGAATAGACAAGGTTGCTTCTTCGTGGACCCTTCGTGGGTGGAGCCCTCCGTGGACTCGTGCAACCGTTACCCTTCGTGGGTTGAAGTCTCCATCAACGTGGATGTAGGATAGCACCACCTATCCGAACCACGTGAAAAACATCCGTGTCTCCAATAGTGTTTGAATTCTCCAAACCCTTCCCTTTATATTCTTGCAAGTTGCATGCTTTACTTTCCGCTGCCAATATACTCTTTGCATGCTGGCTTGAATTGTATAATGATTGCTTGACTTGTCCTAAGATAGCTAAAAACTGCCAAGAACTAAAATTGGGAAAAGGTTAAGTTTTTATTTGGTCAAGTAGTCTAATCACCCCCCCCCCTCTAGACATACTTTCAATCCTACAAGTGGTATCAGAGCTTTGGTCTCCATTTGCCTTGATGTCCATAGCTTTTGGTGGTCATAGCCTTGGTTTCACAACCTAGGAGAGTATGGCACCTAGCGAGGGAAATTATCACCGTAGAGGTCCTTACTTTGATGGTAGTAACTTTGCTAGTTGGAAGCATAAAATGAAAATGCATATTCTTGGACATAACCCCGCCGTATGGGCTATTGTTTGTGTTGGCTTGCAAGGTGAGTTCTTTGATGGGAGGGAACCAAACCGTGAAGCTACGACGGATGAGTTGAAGATGTTGCAATACAATGCTCAAGCTTGTGATATTCTCTTCAACGGATTGTGCCCCGAAGAATTCAACAAAATCAGCCGCCTTGAGAATGCAAAAGAAATTTGGGACACTTTGATTGATATGCACGAAGGTACCGACTCCGTCAAGGAATCCAAGTTGGATGTGCTCCAAAGTCAACTTGACAAGTTCAAGATGAAGGATGGTGAAGGTGTCGCCGAAATGTACTCTAGGCTTGCTCTCATCACTAATGAGATTGTCGGCTTAGGAAGTGAAGAGATGACCGATAGATTCATCATCAAGAAGATCCTAAGAGCCTTGGAAGGGAAATATGATACCGTGTGCACATTGATTCAAATGATGCTCAATTACAAAGATCTCAAGCCAACAGAAGTGATTGGAAGGATTGTTGCTCATGAGATGTCACTCAAGGATAAAGAGGAACTTCACGACAAATCAAGTGGTGCCTACAAAGCCTCATGTGAAGTCCCCACATCATCAAGTGAGAAACAAACCTTCAATGAAGAATTGAGCTTAATGGTGAAGAACTTCAACAAGTTCTACAAGAGTAGAAGCAAAGATAGAAGCTTCAAGTCAAGGTCATACAATGAGAAAAGATCTTCTAGTCGAGAGCGAAACTGCTATAATTGTGGAAGACCCGGACACTATTCCAATGAGTGTACGGCTCCCTACAAGAGAAGAGAAGATTCTCCAAAAAGAAGAAGCAAAGAATCACCACCAAGAGAAAGAAGGAGTAGAGATGATCGTTATGAACGGAGATACTCACGGAGAACCAAGGATTCGGAAAGGAAGGAAAAATAATCAAGGATCTACACAAAACGAAGACATCAAGCTCATGTTGGTGAATGGGTATCCGGCTCCGACTCCGACAGCCACTCCGAGAGAAGTTATCACTCCGACTCCGAAGATACTCAAGATGAAGGTGTTGCCGGTCTAGCACTTGTGTCAACCAACTCCTATGACATATTTGACTCACCAAATGAAGGAATTGGAAGATGCTTCATGACCAAAGGTCCTAAGGTAACACACCCCGAGTATGTTGATTTTAATAGTGATGAAGATGACTTGTTAGGTGATGATGACTTTCTTGTTGACAACTCTAGTGATGAGTACTATGATGAAACATCAATTAATCATGCTAAAACGAATGACAATGATAAGGAGAAGATTGAGGCTCTAACTAAAGAACTAAACACTCTTAAGTTAGCTCATGAAACTATCTTCGAAGATCATCGAGAACTTTTAAGAGCTCATGAGAAATTACGCTTTAAAAAGCTCAATCTTGAGCAAGAGCATGAGTTCTTAAAAGCAATCAATGATGATCTCCGCAAGAAAAGTTCTTCTTACATTGCCAAGCGCTTACTATTATCCACTTACATGCCTCAAGTCAAGTCTAGTAACAAGAACAAGAAAGATTCTTCCTCTAGTAGTAACAATGATCATGCTAAATCCAATATTGCTGCTTCTAGTAGTTCTCTTGATTCCACTAATGATTCTCTTAGCCAAGTTACACTTGAGCAAGAAAATAGCTTATTGAAGGGGATCATAGAGAAAGGACTATACAAAAGCCTTGCTGGGAGTAAGCAATTCGAGGAAATTGTGCGCAAGCAAGGAATGCACCGGAAGAATCAAGGTGTTGGTTTTGAACGAAAGTTCAATGCCAATGGAGTTGAATGGGAAGAAGATCAATACCCCAAGACAAAGTTTGTTCCTCAACAAGAGAAGTGTGATACTTCTTTCAAGGGGACACAAGCTCAAGATGATCTTCCACCACAATACTACAAGCAAAAAGGCAAGGACAAACTTCAAGAGGAGATTGATGCATTTGAAGAAGCTCCTAAGACCTTAGTCAAGTGGATTCCCAAGACCACGTCAAGTTCCACTTCATCAAGTATGACTACAACTCCAAGGATTCCCATCAAGATGGTGTGGATCCAAAAGAAAAATAACTAGAGAGTTCTTGAGGGTGACTCCGCCAACATATTTCATTCTCATCATTTTGGCAAGAAAAAGTGCAATCAACTTCCACATCATGCACTAGTTCAAGGAGTCACAAACCCTCTTGTTGGTAAGACAAGGGACAAGGTAACTTAAAGTTTTCATGGACATCATCTTGTGTATGCATCACTCTATGTCTATGGATATCCTTGTTTGTTCCTTGTGGGACTAACCCATGTAGGTATTGAAAGTGCAATTCACTCAAATGGATAGCTCCAAGTGATCTACATCAACATTGAGCATCCACATCTTCAACATCTACATGAAGTCATCATCGACAAAACCCAAGGTTAGTTAATCCCTCTTAGGGGGATATCACATCTAGGGGGAGCTTTACTCTAAGACTTGAGCTAAAGCAACTCTAAAGATGTGAATACAACAATGCTTTATGTAAAAGTGGTAACCCCACTCGAGCTTAAACGATGAGTATGACCTACGATCAAGTGTTCTCACTTGACTCCTAAGTCAATATACTCATATATAGATGACCTAGTCACTGCAAATTGCTTGATAGATGCTAGGATTGTTTGTGCATGCTTTGCCACATATTTCATTTGCCATCTTATTGTGTGAGCATGTTGGTTGCATATTTTACTCATTCGAGGACATCCACTTGTTGTTTTGATTGTTTGGCTTTATCTTCTTTTGCCAAGTGGATGGACAAGAATGCCTAAGAACCTCCTCTAGCTATCTATGCTTTTCTCGTCTCAAACTCTATTCATGCTGCATCACAAAATTTGATCAAGTCTGATTCGAACCACTCTGTGTGAGGAGCGCTCGGAGTCCCCGATTCGTCATAGACTTAAACTTCCAAAACCTCTTTGTGATTCTCGGTCTGACCGATACCATACTTTCGGTCCTACCGAGATCATTAAGTTGATCTAGGTTTTCGATCTCGGTGCAACCGATGTGAACCACTCGGTCACACCGAGTTGCAATAACTGTATACAGTTTTGCATCTCGGTGCCACCGAGTTGTTCCACTCGGTCACACCGACAGGGTTGGGCTATATATAGTGACGGGCAGAATTTTGGAAATTTCTCCGAAACCTCTTCGCCCGCGCATAGCTCGCTCTGCCTCCTGGGTCTCCGGATCGTCCTCCTCGCCGCCAGCAGCCTCAAGTTGCTGGTCTCCGTCACCGTCAACGGGATTTCTACCCCGCCGTTGCCGCCGTAGCGAGTCTCCGCCGAACTAGGGTATGGACTCGATCTTTGTGCTATTCTCCAATCCGATTCCTAGCACATTGTGATCATCATGATTCTTGCCACGTTTGATAAACTCCTATCCAGTCAATGAACTCGTAGATTAGGTTTAATTCGAAAATTTTAGGGTTAGGTTTCCGCCGAAACCACCTCGGACCCACCGAGTTGAAAAACTCGGTCCCACCGATTTGGCTTATGCCATTGCACAAGTAAAACTCGGTCTGACCGAGAATTACTTATCAGTGTGACCGATTTTGGAACTCTGTGAAACCCTAGCAGTCTCGGTGCCACCGAACTATGACTCGGTCTGACCAAGTTCACTAGTTTTGGTGCCAAAACTGCTTCGGTGTCACCGAGTTTGAAAATCGGTAGATCCGAGATGATCTCAGTGGGAAACTAAAACTAAGTTTTTGAATTATTCTTTTGCAAAAATCTCTGCATTTTGTGATGCTCATCCACTCTATCTCATCTATAATCTATTTACAGGGTCAGCAGTCAGTTTGCATCATGTCAGACCAGAGTGACAGCCAGAACTTGTCAGAGCAGCAAGTGCAGTTGAGTGAGGGCACTAGCCCCTCAAGTTCCTCAGATGATGGCAGCAGGAGCACATCCAGCAACCTGCCTAAAGCTGCCACTAGACAAAGGAAGAAGAGAACCTCAGATTCTGAAGATGAGGACTATGTGGCAGAGGAAGAGGCCACATCAAAGAGAGTTGAGCCAGCTCAAGGCACAAAGCCAGGCCTGAAAATCAAAAGGCCAGCAGGCAGGCAGCCCATGTCAAAGGCTAGAGCTTCAACTATGAAGCCTGCTCCCATTGAGTCCGTTGCTGCTGAGGGCAAAAAGAGGAAAGAAAGAGTGAAGAAGACTGTGGCCGGAGTGCTTTGGAAGGCCTCCATCATGGTAGATGAGGAGGAGGAAGAAGAAGAGGTTGCGGCACCAGCACCCAAGGCTCCCAAGCTAATGGGAGATGCCATAAAGTCAGGGGAGCTGCTTCCAAGGCCAAGTCAGCTCCAAAGCCAAAGCTGGAGAGAAACACCAGAAGCATCCCAGCCACTGAGAAGAACAAGGCCCCAGTGCCTGAAGTTGCAGAAGAAGAAGAAGAAGAGCATGTCCTTAGGAAGCTCAAGCCCAAGATCCCAGACCACAACGATGCTCATCCTGCGGCTGAGGATATGAAGCTCAGGAGAGATTCAGGGCTGAGGAAGTGGAGAGAAGCAGATCCGTATGCTTCTAGGAGAAGGACTACAGTGGACTACAGGTTTCATACCAAGGAGCAGCAGGATTTCTATGAGACAGTTTTGCTTGACAAGAAGCCAATTGTATGTGACATGAGATGGGTCGACTAGACCTACATGAAGGAGAATGAGGAACACTACCCTGGAGTATATGACAGCTTTAGTGCGTGTGGAGTGGCAGACTTTGTTGGGCAGAAGCTCACAAAGTGTAACGAGGAGCTAATCATGCAATTCTACTCCACAGCACACTTCTATCCGGATGGCAGGATCACTTGGATGTCAGAGGGTACAAGGTACCAATCAACTGTTGAGGAATGGGCGAAGTTGATCAATGCCCCAGAGGAGCAAGCAGATGACTTGGACATTTATGCCAGGAAGAAGATGGACCACAACACCATGTCCAACATGTACAAGGAGATTCCGAATGAAGCACTTGACACGTTCAAGTTTGGCTCAGTGCACCATCTTCTGTCAGGACTGCCCACTATCAACTGGATACTGAGGCACACCCTATTGCCCAAGTCTGGAGATCACAAGATGATCAGAGGTCACGCGATCAATTTGCTCCATGTCTTTGACGTGCCTCAAAAATTCAAAGTCATGAGTCTCATAGTGGAAACAATCAAGAGGACAGCAGCTGACCAGAAGAGGAGCTGTGGATATGCCCCACAGATTCAGGAGCTCATCAACTCCAAGATGGGCATGGGCATATACCTCTTGGATAAGGAACATCTGCCCATCCGTCCAGATTTTGAAGATAACCAAGTGGTCATGACTGAGAATGAGCCATCATCTGTCCATGCACAAGCTCAGAAGGAGAAGGCGAAGAAGGAGAAAGCTGCCAGGATGCCTACTCAAGCGGAGGCATCTGATTACTTCCCGAAAACTAAACAAGAGCAGCTTGGTTACCTGATTGCGTCCACCCTGCGGATTGAGAAAGGACTTGCCACCCTGACTCAGAACCAGGCAAGCTTAGAGAGGATCATGGAACAGAGGTTCTATGACTTGGACATCAAGGTGACAGAGATACAGACTGCCGTGGAGCAGCTCCAGGAGGACATGAATGAGAGGAGAGGCAGGACCACGACTGATGCTTTTGCCAGGGTGCCACGAGGTCCGAGGTCGTCTGCACTGCCAGTTGCTGACACCAGAGCTACAACGTCTGCGCCAGCCACAGCCTCAGTTCCACCAGCTCCAGCATCCACTTCAGCCTCAACTCCGACCATGTCTACCGAAGGCTTCGTCCTTAGAGTGCTCTGGACTCCACCACCACCTGAAGATCAAGCCTGAGCGTCGACTTAGCACTATGCATTTTCTAGGAACTTTTTGGTAACTTGTTGCCAAAGGGGGAGAAAATGTATAGATCATAGGCTTCGAGAGAGAGTGTTGCTTTTATTCTCTCTTGTTTTATTTGGTGGTTTTTCGAACTTTATTTGCTTGTGTGTGAGATACTACGTCCTTATGTCTGTGAGACATCGATGATCATGTGTTTGATCATAAGCTACACTTAATGTTTGCTTAATGCTTTCTTAAATATTATCATTCTATCTATCTTTTGTGATCATTCACTATTCTTGGTGATGAGTGCATGTATTTCAATCTTATCATTTTTGAGCGCTCCACCAAGATGTATGTGACATGGAAGAGTAACCCATGATTCTAAATCCTTGTGCATTTGCAGTCCAAAGCAAATTTTAAATATGCACAAATTTTGGGGGAGCTCTTGTTTGTCACATACTTCTCAAAGCGACGATATATTTCATGCTTATTATCATTTGTCGAAGCTTTGATCTATATGTTGTCATCAATTACCAAAAGGGGGGGTTGAAAGTGCAACTATCCCTAGCTGGTTTTGGTAATTCATAACAACATATAGTTCATTGAGCTAATAATATTTCAAGATGATTATTTCAGGAAAGCTCAATGATTGGCATGGCATGGATATGAAAGTGGAACCCTCAAAATGCTAAGGACAAAGAATTGGCTCAAGCTCAAAAGTTCAAGACTCTTCATTTTATATTTTAGTGATCCAAGATCACATTGAGTCTTTAAGAAAAGCCAATACTATCAAGGAGGGATGAGGTGTTGCTTAATGAGCCTCTTGCTTTATGTGCTTAATGATATGCTCCAAAATCCTCAGCTACTTTCCCATATCCACAAATGACCTAAACCCTAAGCCAAACTCGGTCATACCGATTCTTTCATTCCGGCGCCACCGAGTTTCACTTGTCATTTGCCACTGCCAAACCCTAGCAATTCGGTCCTACCGATAAGGATCTCGGTCTGACCGAGATGGGCTTGCAAACTCTCTGTTTCCCTTTCGTAACTTTTCGGTCTCACCGAAAGAGCGAATCGGTCCCACCGAGAATGCAAGGTAAACTCTATGTTTCCTTCTTGTAACTTTTCGTTCTCACCGAAAGAGCGAGTCGGTTCCACCGAGTTTACTTGACCAACTCTCAGGTTAGCTTATTGCCAAACTTGGTCTCATCGAGTTGGTGCAATCGGTCTCACCGAGATTACGTTATGCCCAAACCCTAACCGAATCGGTCCTACCGAGTTGCATGTCAGTCCCACCAAAATTCCTAACGGTCACTAGGTTTACTATTTCGGTCCGACCGAGTTTTCTAATTCGGTCCCACCGAGATTGATAAATTGTGTGTAACGGTTGGATTTTGTGTGGAGGCTATAAATACCCCTCCACCTCCTCTTCACTCGTGGAGAGAGCAATCAGAACACATATACCATTCCAACTCATATGTTCTGAGAGAGAACCATCTACTCATGTGTTGAGACCAAGATATTCCATTCAAACCATATGAATCTTGATCTCTAGCCTTCCCCAAGTTGCTTTCCACTCAAATCGTCTTTCCACCAGATCCAAATCCTATGAGAGAGAGTTGAGTGTTGGGGAGACTATCATTTGAAGCACATGAGCAAGGAGTTCATCATCAACACACCATTTGTTACTTCTTGGAGAGTGGTGTCTCCTAGATTGGCTAGGTGTCACTTGGGAGCCTCCGACAAGATTGTGGAGTTGAACCAAGGAGTTTGTAAGGGAAAGGAGATCACCTACTTTGTGAAGATCTACTGCTAGTGAGGCAAGTCCTTTGTGGGCGATGGCCATGGTGGAATAGACAAGGTTGCTTCTTCGTGGACCCTTCGTGGGTGGAGCCCTCCGTGGACTCGTGCAACCGTTACCCTTCGTGGGTTGAAGTCTCCATCAACGTGGATGTAGGATAGCACCACCTATCCGAACCACGTGAAAAACATCCGTGTCTCCAATAGTGTTTGAATTCTCCAAACCCTTCCCTTTATATTCTTGCAAGTTGCATGCTTTACTTTCCGCTGCCAATATACTCTTTGCATGCTGGCTTGAATTGTATAATGATTGCTTGACTTGTCCTAAGATAGCTAAAAACTGCCAAGAACTAAAATTGGGAAAAGGTTAAGTTTTTATTTGGTCAAGTAGTCTAATCACCCCCCCCCTCTAGACATACTTTCAATCCTACAAGTGGTATCAGAGCTTTGGTCTCCATTTTCCTTGATGTCCATAGCTTTTGGTGGTCATAGCCTTGGTTTCACAACCTAGGAGAGTATGGCACCTAGCGAGGGAAATTATCACCATAGAGGTCCTTACTTTGATGGTACTAACTTTGCTAGTTGGAAGCATAAAATGAAAATGCATATTCTTGGACATAACCCCGCCGTATGGGCTATTGTTTGTGTTGGCTTGCAAGGTGAGTTCTTTGATGGGAGGGAACCAAACCGTGAAGCTACGACGGATGAGTTGAAGATGTTGCAATACAATGCTCAAGCTTGTGATATTCTCTTCAACGGATTGTGCCCCG
The DNA here is from genome assembly GCA_034509565.1 of Triticum monococcum. Lineage (NCBI taxonomy): Eukaryota > Viridiplantae > Streptophyta > Magnoliopsida > Poales > Poaceae > Triticum > Triticum monococcum. The sequence goes on along the minus strand of CM067845.1, from coordinate 352,286,792 downwards.
AAGAATTCAACAAAATCAGCCGCCTTGAGAATGCAAAAGAAATTTGGGACACTTTGATTGATATGCACGAAGGTACCGACTCTGTCAAGGAATCCAAGTTGGATGTGCTCCAAAGTCAACTTGACAAGTTCAAGATGAAGGATGGTGAAGGTGTCGCCGAAATGTACTCTAGGCTTGCTCTCATCACTAATGAGATTGTCGGCTTAGGAAGTGAAGAGATGACCGATAGATTCATCATCAAGAAGATCCTAAGAGCCTTGGAAGGGAAATATGATACCGTGTGCACATTGATTCAAATGATGCTCAATTACAAAGATCTCAAGCCAACAGAAGTGATTGGAAGGATTGTTGCTCATGAGATGTCACTCAAGGATAAAGAGGAACTTCACGACAAATCAAGTGGTGCCTACAAAGCCTCATGTGAAGTCCCCACATCATCAAGTGAGAAACAAACCTTCAATGAAGAATTGAGCTTAATGGTGAAGAACTTCAACAAGTTCTACAAGAGTAGAAGCAAAGATAGAAGCTTCAAGTCAAGGTCATACAATGAGAAAAGATCTTCTAGTCGAGAGCGAAACTGCTATAATTGTGGAAGACCCGGACACTATTCCAATGAGTGTACGGCTCCCTACAAGAGAAGAGAAGATTCTCCAAAAAGAAGAAGCAAAGAATCACCACCAAGAGAAAGAAGGAGTAGAGATGATCGTTATGAACGGAGATACTCACGGAGAACCAAGGATTCGGAAAGGAAGGAAAAATAATCAAGGAGCTACACAAAACAAAGACATCAAGCTCATGTTGGTGAATGGGTATCCGGCTCCGACTCCGACAGCCACTCCGAGAGAAGTTATCACTCCGACTCCGAAGATACTCAAGATGAAGGTGTTGCCGGTCTAGCACTTGTGTCAACCAACTCCTACGACATATTTGACTCACCAAATGAAGGAATTGGAAGATGCTTCATGACCAAAGGTCCTAAGGTAACACACCCCGAGTATGTTGATTTTAATAGTGATGAAGATGACTTGTTAGGTGATGATGACTTGCTTGTTGACAACTCTAGTGATGAGTACTATGATGAAACATCAATTAATCATGCTAAAACGAATGACAATGATAAGGAGAAGATTGAGGCTCTAACTAAAGAACTAAACACTCTTAAGTTAGCTCATGAAACTATCTTCGAAGATCATCGAGAACTTTTAAGAGCTCATGAGAAATTACGCTTTGAAAAGCTCAATCTTGAGCAAGAGCATGAGTTCTTAAAAGCAATCAATGATGATCTCTGCAAGAAAAGTTCTTCTTACATTGCCAAGCGTTCACTATTATCCACTTACATGCCTCAAGTCAAGTCTAGTAACAAGAACAAGAAAGATTCTTCCTCTAGTAGTAACAATGATCATGCTAAATCCAATATTGTTGCTTCTAGTAGTTCTCTTGATTCCACTAATGATTCTCTTAGCCAAGTTACACTTGAGCAAGAAAATAGCTTATTGAAGGGGATCATAGAGAAAGGTGTATACAAAGCCTTGCCGGGAGTAAGCAATTCGAGGAAATTGTGTGCAAGCAAGGAATGCACCGGAAGAATCAAGGTGTTGGTTTTGAACGAAAGTTCAATGCCAATGGAGTTGAATGGGAAGAAGATCAATACCCCGAGACAAAGTTTGTTCCTCAACAAGAGAAGTGTGATACTTCTTTCAAGGGGACACAAGCTCAAGATGATCTTCCACCACAAGACTACAAGCAAAAAAGGCAAGGACAAACTTCAAGAGGAGATTGATGCATTTGAAGAAGCTCCTAAGACCTTAGTCAAGTGGATTCCCAAGACCACGTCAAGTTCCACTTCATCAAGTACGACTACAACTCCAAGGATTCCCATCAAGATGGTGTGGATCCAAAAGAAAAAGAACTAGAGAGTTCTTGAGGGTGACTCCGCCAACATATTTCATTCTCATCATTTTGGCAAGAACAAGTGCAATCAACTTCCACATCATGCACTAGTTCAAGGAGTCACAAACCCTCTTGTTGGTAAGACAAGGGACAAGGTAACCTAAAGTTTTCATGGACATCATCTTGTGTATGCATCACTCTATGTCTATGGATATCCTTGTTTGTTCCTTGTGGGACTAACCCATGTAGGTATTGAAAGTGCAATTCACTCAAATGGATAGCTCCAAGTGATCTACATCAACATTGAGCATCCACATCTTCAACATCTACATGAAGTCATCATCGACAAAACCCAAGGTTAGTTCATCCCTCTTAGGGGGGATATCACATCTAGGGGGAGCTTTACTCTAAGACTTGAGCTAAAGCAACTCTAAAGATGTGAATACAACAATGCTTTATGTAAAAGTGGTAACCCCACTTGAGCTTAAACGATGAGTATGACCTACGATCAAGTGTTCTCACTTGACTCCTAAGTCAATATACTCATATATAGATGACCTAGTCATCGCAAATTGCTTGATAGATGCTAGGATTGTTTGTGCATGCTTGATAGATTACTCCATAGATTGATCTTGGTGATGCGTAGAAAATTTTAAATTTCTTCTACGATCCCCAAGAAGCCCTCCCGAGAGAGTTTTGTGCTTGGCGGTGGCTCCGTATCGTAAAACGTGATGAATCCTTCTCTCTGATTTTTCTCTCCCCAAACACGAATATATGGAGTTGGAGTTGAGGTCGGTGGAGCGCCAGGGGGCCCACGAGGCAGGGGGCGCGCCCAGGGGGGTAGGTGTCGTGGTTCTAAGTTTGACAATAGAATGGGGGTAGGGATGAAAAGGCAAGACCATAGCTATGGAGGAGTTATACACGCAAGTTTTACGAGTTTAGGCCCTTCTCAGAGGAAGTAACAGCCCTATGTCTCGAAGCCCGGAGGCGGTCGACTGGATTATATGCATGTGAGTTACAGGGGGTGCGAACCCCTGTCTGTGAGGAGGGGGGTGGCTTATATAGAGTTCGCCAGACCCCTCTCATCCTCAGGTTACAAAGGGTTTAAGGTACATAAATATGTAAATGTTACTGGTAACGCCTGTATTTAAGTGCTATAAATGACAATTAAGTCTACAGGTAAATGCTCGACCGTTGTTCATGCAGAGTGACTTTAGCTCTTCTGCCTGTCAAGTGACTTCTGTGACGGTCGAGTGACATTGACTCCACCGAGTGGAACATTTGTGGTCGAGTGGATGATGGTACTCTTTGAATGATCCTGGCTTTAGGGTGATGTCCTAGGGGAGGATGTCTAGGACAGTTCCATGACGCTACCCTAGGTACATGGCTTCATCATTAGCCCCCGAATGGTTCAGGGTTCGAGTGGAGAAGGAGTTCTGATTCAGCTTTTGTGCTTTGAGAATATCCCACCCAGAGGTCGAATGAACTTTCATGATGGCTTCAACTGCTTGTTCAGTTGCCTTGATCCATTCTTGGTTTTGTCGAGTGAACTTTGGTTGTTAAGTTTCGAGTGTTGATATGGGAAAAATCTTCCGTCTGGCAGGTTGTTCTGCCATCTGCAGATCTCACGGGATTCAAATTTTGGGAAGCGCGCTAGGCGGGGGAGGTCGTGGTAATCGGGACGGATTAGGCAGGTCGCCTTGATCCCCGCGCCACCTTTTTCGCCACGTATCGCGCGCGCGACTGTTGCGGGATTTGATAAGATCGTCCGGACCTACAAGTCAGTCACTCGGAAGTTTCCTTATATAAGGCACTGGACCGGGGCTTTTGAACAGTGCGACCTCATTCCCCTTCCTCTTCCTCAGATTTCTCTGCTGCGCCTGCTTCTGCTCTCGGCGCCGCAGCTCCGCTCGGACTCGAGTCGCTGCCATGCGGAAGGAGAAGACGGTGGCATTGGAGAGTGCAAAGAAGGCGACGACGAAGGCGAAAGGGAAGAGGACTAGCCGGGGCGGATCCTCGTCGAGGTCCGGCCTACCGCCTGGCTGGATCTAGGGCGACTGGATCCGCTCGACGATCAGCCAAGATGACATCGACGATCTGGTTGAGGGGGGACTGATCCCCCATGAATCGGCGCGGCTTCCAGGGAACGAGACTGAGCCGCAGCCGTGGGAGGGTGAGTGCGTTCTCCTTGCCACCCATGTCGACCGCGAGTTTTCTTTGCCTCCCACCCTTTTTTTCGCGGATTCTTGAACTTCTTTGGGGCTCAACTCCACCACTTCTCTCCAAACACCATCGTATACCTTGCTGCTTCCATGTCCATGTGTGAGAACTTCTTGGGTTGCCGACCACACTAGGGCCTCTTCAAGCACATATTCACATGTCGCTCCCAGACGGTCAAGAAGGCCAACCCGAGTGACAAGAGGACGCACGTGATACAGATGTGCGAGGGTCTGGGAATTCAAATGAGGAACAAAAGTACCTTCCCAGCTATGATCCTTCCTGACTCGGTCTGGGGCTGGCAGTCGACCTGGTTCTACTTCAAGGACCAGCCGACCCCGGGCCAGTCGACTGGACTTCCCCCCTTTTCCATGGCTTGAGTGGAGAAGCCCTCCTCCTTGAGAGTGATTCCGAAGGAGAAGGCGCAGGTGAAGGTGTTGGTCGAGCGGGTTGTCCAGCTTGTCCGCGACGGAGTGACTGGTATGGATCTGCTGGAGGTCTTCCTCAGTCGACGCATCCAACCACTCCAAGCTCATGACCATCCGATGTGGATGTACTCGGGACTCGAGGATCCCACTCGAATCCACCCGGAGGATGTTAGTGAGGACACGGTGGAGAAGTGGCTAAGAGGAATCACCGACAACAAGGATAATCCCCGGGGGTCCAGGAGGGTGGTTCCATTCGACCATTTGCGCCAGCCGGAACAAGTACGATTCTGGATTGTCGAGAGTCTTCTAAATTTACTGTGCAACATCTTGTTGATGGTCGACTATCTTTCATTTGTTCATCATCTTTTCAGGCTCTTGTTGATATGTACTCGATGCCCAATGGAGTGCAGGAGCAAAATGTCGAGGGAGAGGCGAGAGGGGGCGAGAGTGGCGATGGCACTCGGATGCAGAGGAGGACGAGGAGAGTGACGATCCGAGTGATGAAGAAGAGGTTGACTCGCCTCCTCGCAGAGAAAGGAGGTCCAAGCTCGCTCACCACCCGGCAAGCGCCCCTGACCTGGTGGCCGCACCGACTGGGCAGTCTTCAAAGCGCCCTCGGACATCTTCTCCAGTGCCGACTGGGAAGGTATCGAAACAGCTCAAGACTGCGCAACCTCCTACGCTGAAACCATTGAAGGTCACATCCTCCAAACCGCTGAAGGCTTTGCCTAGAATCAAAGTGACCATTCCCACCATCTCCAGGTAATCATCTGATCTGATCTTTTGGTCGACTCGAGCAACAAAACATAACTGACTGAATGTTGACATTTGCAGTGCTGCTACTCTGGAACTTCTTCCCGCCAATACCGAGATGAGGAAATGGAAGACGCGGTTACCTCCAACCCAGGTAAAATTCTCATGATCTTGTTCTTGATTATTTGGTCGATTAAATTCTAGCGATTCACTTGGGGTCGACTGATTTATTTACAGCCCCGCCCAATGTTATCGAGCTTCCAGATGATGATGAAGATGTGGCCTCTGGGTCCAGGAAGAACAAAAAAGTAGTAGCTGGCAAGACATCTCGGCAGGGACTAACGACAGAACTGACCGTCCAGCAACCTAAGGATGCGGGTGGGGCCTCAGTAACTTTTGTTGAACCATTGTCGAGTGAACATCCTGCACCGTCGGTTGTACCTGTGGTTCCTTCAGCTGACCAACCTCGCACCTCGGAGCTCCAAGCTGCCGCATCTGGGCCATCTGTCCCCTTCTTCACCAGCTATCACGTTCCGGAGAACCAGTCGGATGCCGCTGCGGAGGCCATCTGTCAGGCTGGTGTGATGATGGAGCAGATGAAGGCGGTGCACGACAACAGCCAGGCTGCTTATGATGCCAGTGCAGCTCTTCAGGCCAATGTCCAGGTGAGTTGCTTTTCGACTAAACTTGTTCTGTTACGATATGTTACTTGAAATATCTTCTTTCATACAACCTCTTATTGTTTGCGTCGAATCTGTACACCCAGTGGGTGTTTCATTGTCTTTAGTATTTGCACTCTTCCACTCGGTCTGGTCGAGTGGGATCTGAACCGGTGGGGGCACGCTAAGTGCACCCACTGGGTGTAGTCCCGAAGACCATAGTCGACTGCGGGCTGTCGGCTGGGGTCTGAATATTTCTTTCACTTTCCTTTCTTCCACTCGACTCGGGCGGACCGACCGAGTGGGATCTGAACCAGTGGGGGCATGTCAAGTGCACCCACTGGGTGTAGTCCCCGAGACCGCGGTCGACTGCTGGCAGTCGGCCAGGGTCTGAATAGTTATTCTCTTCTTTTTTATACTTGGGCGGACCGGCCGAGTGGGATCTGAACCAGTGGGGGCACGACAAGTGCACCCACTGGGTGTAGTCCCCGAGACCGCGGTCGACTGCGTGCAGTCGGCTGGGGTTTGAGTCAACTTTGAAGTTTTATTGACTCGGAAGTAAACAATCTTTGATCTTGTCGATTGATGTGTCTTTTACCCTCTGCAAAAATCTTGTACTCTTATTGCTAAGTTTGCCGAATTTGAGGAGAAGCAGAGGCAACTCAACCTTGACTTGGAGTTGGCTCAACAAAAATTGAAGAAAGATCAAGATGAAGTTGCTGGTACGGAAGGTAACTGCCTGTCGACTGCTTATGTCGACCGTCCCTTAAAATATTTCTTTGATCTCTTGTTTGATCCAAATGTTTATTTTGCAGAAAAAATGAGGTTGGCTCTGGAGAAGAAGGACTCGGACCTTGTGGCTGCGCAGAAGGAGGCTCAAGATAAGACTACCCTTGCTGACCACAAGCTGGCTTCAGTCGGAGCGCTGGAAGAATAAGTAAGCAAGCTGAAGTCCTCTCTCAATAAATCCAACCGAGAGGTAACTCGTCCGAAGAAGGATAAGGTGGATCTGAATGAGAAGCTAGAAAGCGTGACTCGCAGGAGGAACGATTTGGAGGCTTATCTGAAAGCTCTCGCCAAGAAACTCTTCATCATGCTCGAAGGTATCTCTTCTAACCCAATTGTTTGCAAGTTAGTCCCAGCCAGTCGACTCACTAACTTCTTGACTCTGCAGAATTCTGCCAAAACTTTGAGGAGGAGACTGGACGGATTGCGACGGGCTTGGACCCTGTCCTTTCTCCAATCAGCGATGAGGCTGCCATGAATGTACTTCGACTGGAGTCCTGCATCACCAGCGTCACAAGTTATCTAGCTCGATGGAAGGCGGCAGTTTCACGAATCAACTCATCACTCTGGCCAAGGGCAATGCTTCAAAATGATCTCGAGTCACTGATGGCTCGACTCAATGAGGTCCCTGGTCGAGTGCATGAATGGAAGAAATTGTAACACCCTCGATGCGGCTATATCTCCCACGTGTCGAAGCACGACTTAGAGGCATAACCGCATTGAAAGCAATGTCGCAAGTGAGGTAATCTTCACACAACCCATGTAATACATAAGGGAAAGAGATACATAGTTGGCTTACAATCGCCACTTCACACAATACATGAATAAAGCATTACATCATCCATATACAATCAAGGTCCGACTACGGAACCAAAATAAAAGAAGACTACCCCAAATGCTACACAGATCCCCGATCGTCCCAACAGGGCTCCACTACTGATCAAAAGAAAAAAATGGAACAACAAAACAAACACGGTCTTCATCGAGCTCCTCCTTGAGCTCGGTAGCGTCACCTGCATGGTTTCATTGGCATATGCAAACTAGTTTTGGAAGTATCTGTGAGTCATAGGGACTCAGCAATCTCACACCCTCGCGATCAATACTATTTAAGCTTATAGGAAGGGTAAAAGATATGAGGTGGAGCAGCAGCAAGCGGCTAGCATATATGGTGTCTAACATACACAAATGAGAGCGAGAAGAGAAGGCAAAGCACGGTCGAGAATCTATGATCAAGAAGTGATCCTAGAACAACCTATGTCAAGAATTACTCCAACACCGTGTTCACTTCCCGGACTCTGCCGGAAAGAGACCATCACGGTTACACACGCGGTTGAGGCATTTTAATTAAGATAAACTTTAGGTTTTCTACAACCGGACATTAACAAATTCCCATCTACCCATAACCGCGGGCATGACTTTCGAAAGTTCAAACCCTGCAAGGGTGTCCCAACTTAGCCCATCACAAGCTCTCACGGTCAACGAAGGATATTCCTTCTCCCAAGACATTCCGATCAGACTTGGCATCCCGGTTACAAGACATCCTCGACAATGGTAAAACAAGACCCGCAAAGCCACCCGAATGTTCTGACAAATCCCGATAGGAGCTGCACATATCTCGTTATCAATGCACACCGGATTGTCCAAGGTTCCGGTAGACCAGCCCAGAGTTGCCCCTGGTGTTCACCGGCAGCTAACAGGTTGGACCAACACTCAGAGGAGCACTAGCCCGGGGGGGTTAAAATAATGATGACCCTCGGGAGCGCGACTCCCAAGGGAAAAGAAAAGGGCTAGGTGGCAAATGGTAAAACCAATGTTGGGCCTTGCGGGAGGAGTTTTATTCAAAGCGAACTGTCAAGGGGTTCCCATTATAACCCAACCGTGTAAGGAACGAAAAATCTGGGAACATAACACCGATATGACGGAAACTAGGGCGACAAGAGTGGAACAAAAAACCAGGCATAAGGCCGAGCCTTCCACCCTTTACCAAGTATATAGATGCATTAATTAAATAAGAGATATTGTGATATCCCAACAAAATATCCATGTTCCAAACATGGAACAAGCTCCAATCTTCACCTGCAACTAACAATGCTATAAGAGGGGCTGAGCAAAGCGGTAACATAGCCAAACAACGGTTTGCTACGACAAGGTGGGTTAGAGGCTTGACATAGCAATATGGGAGGCATGAAAAAGCATGTGGTAGGTATCGTAGCATAGGCATAGCAATAGAGAGAGCAACTAGCAAGCAAAGATAGAAGTGATTTCGAGGGTATGGTCATCTTGCCCGAAATTCCGCAAGGAAGAAGAACGAGTCCATGAAGAAGACAAACGGACGTACTCGAACGGGTCCTCACAAACGCGACATTATCGGAACCAACCCGAAGAAGCAACACCAGAAAGGAGCAAACAACATAGTAAAAATACCACCACATAACATGGCATGATGCACAATCAAGTATGATGCATGTCTGGTTTTAATATGCATGGCATGGCAAAGTGCACAAGCAATCGTACAAATTAAGTGCATATTGACGAAACACCATGACAAGTTATTTAGTTCGATCTCATTTATGTACGCAACAATATTAAATGTTGTTAAACATGGCAAGAGGGTGAAGCAAATTAAAACCACCTATCTAGTCAAGGTTAAATGAGGCCGGAAGCAACGAACAACAATTCCGGTAAATCCCCATATGCATATATTAGGTTTGGTACTGTTCTGCCCTAAACACAATTTTAGAGTTGTTAAACATGCAAAGTGATGCCACCATGTTAAACTAGGCATTTTTCTACCCCATTTACATATAAAGTTTATTAAAATCGGAGCTACGGTTATTTAGTTATGAATTAAATCATTTTAACATGGCAATTAAGCAAAACGTAAACAAACAACATTTTAAACACTTCAAACATGCATGAAAGTGGCATATTATGAAACTAGATGAAATTCTAGTCATGTTTCATATATAACTTATTTTAAACCGATGCACGGTTAATTAGATATTAAATGCATGAACTCTAGGGACTAAACTGCAAAACAGTTATTTCAGGAAAAAGCAAAATTCGTAGCAGCAGGAAAAAAACACAACGGGCCGAATCTGGCTAGGCCAAGTGTAGAGGAGAGGGCTGGAGGGGCTACTCACTTTGGGCCAGGCCCAGTCGGTGGGAGGAGGGAGGCCTGGCGCTGGCTTGCGGCTGGGCTGGACTAGCGAAGGGGAGGCAGGCTGGGCCTTTGGCGATCGAGGGAAGGCAGCCCAGGCGTGGTCTTCAGCGAGGCGCGGTCAACGGGGCGAGCGGCTGTGCTGCGAGCGGGCGACCTGGTGTTGCTCGCACCAACAGAAGCAGCAGCAGGTCACAGTGACGCGGAAGACGACCAGATGCGCGATGCAGAGGCAGGGGACCCGCGGGCGCGGCGGATCCGGCCAGTCCAAGGGTCGAGGAGGTGGTTCCCGGCGATGAGGATCTTCGGCGGTGGCACTACACGAAGGGGCAAAGCAGGCAATAGCGGGATCGTGCGGGCGAAGCAGAGGACGGGGCGGACTTGGCGCGGCTCCTGGATCCAGGCACGAGCGAGGCTGGCGACGCGACGAAGGAGGCGGCGAAGACGGCCCCGGGCGTGGGATGGCAACAGGAGTCCAGGACGGGGCACCGGCGAGGATCCATGGAGGCAGAGCTCCATTCCGTGGCCATGGAGGTCTCCTTGTCCAACGAGAAAGGAGAGAGAGACAGCATGAGAGAGAGGGAGACCGAGGAGGAAAAGGAGGAAGGAGGAGGAGGGGAGGTCGGTGTTGCTGCTGCTATCCCCGGCAGCAAGCTCCGGCGCGGGCGGAGGCCATCGGGCATAGGAGTGGCTCGAGGCTGAGCTCGTGGAGGGGAACGCGAGGCTGCAGAGAGAGAAGCTGTGGATCTCATAGATCGAGGGGAGAAGGCCGGATCAGTGGATCGAGCAGGGGAGATCCCGAGGGGGATTTGGTCAGGTGGCGGCGGCGATGGGACAAACTCCTAGGTTTTAGGGTTTGATCTGATATATATATGTGTATATATATATATATATATATAACAAGTGGATTTTTGGATAGGGGCATTTTGTCCCTCCGATCTTAATCGGACGGTCGCGAAAAAAATAGCTAGGGATACCAAATAAGGAAACGGTGACGTTTTGTAGATGTTTCCGGATGATCCGAACACAACGGTGACGACTGCTCGGGTCGGGTCCGGGACAATTTTCGGACGCGCGCGTGAGGAGGGCCGCGGGCTGACGAGAGAGGTTAGGTAGGGCCTGACGGTGAGAGGTAGTGGGCTGTGCAAAAGGCCTCAGGCTGAGAGAAGAGAAAACAGAGAGACCCGGCGACTGTTTACGGAGACCGAAAACGTCTGACGATTGCCCGGCTAGAATGCCGCTATAGTTTAACGGTTGGGCTATCAAACGAACTCCGAATGTGATGAAACTTGACAGGCGGTCTATCTACACTATAATAAGACCACACGCCAACTTTCATCCCATTTCGAGAACATTTCCCGGACACTTATAAAATAATATTTCGGACGTGCCGCGGGCGCGTGCAAGTGTGTCTCGGCTCGGAATGGACAACGGACGGAATGAGGAGACCGGGACGGGTGCAAGTTTTGAAAACATGATGATGCAATGCACATGATGACATGACAAGATGCGACATGCAAGAAAAAGACAAGGCAACAACAACGAATCACTAGAAGACACCTGGCGCATCAGACTCGGGGCGTCACAACACTCCACCACTACGAGAGGATCTCGTCCCGAGATCTAGAATGGCACCGGAGGGAAAACGGAAGAGAAAAATAAGAGGTAAAACTAAGTTGCTTCTTTGACAAATGAGTGAAACCAAAGAACCTTGAAAAGGTTAAGCCATTTCGGGAAGAGAATGCAACGGAGATGAACGAAGTAGAAAACACTCCGTTAGAAAAGAGGAACAAGGAACATTACGAGAACTTTGTAGGTTGAAAGTCATAAGAATAAAGGTTGCAATGAACAAGAAGCACATGCAAACACTCCGGTTGAAACAAGAAGCACACGGAATGATAGAGATCAAATATGACAACACTCCGGTTGGAAATGGAAGGGATTTAACATGATCTTGACAAGATGAGAGGATACTTGAAAAGAGGACGCGACACTCCGGTTAAATGGATGAGCACGAAAAGAACATGATCTTTGATGAAACAAGATGATGGTTGAAGAAAGCAAAATCACAATGCCTCCGGAATGAAAGAATAGATGTTGGATCGTCGGAACAATAGAACGGAGAAGAAAACAACATCTTCTACCTCCGATGAGCTTGAAAAGCATCCTTAGGAGTAGGGTTGAACGGAATTGTTGGAAAAACCACCAACGAAAAGGATAAGCTTGATATGGGCTTATGGAGAATATCTCACAACTATGAGGTGAAATTCTGTCACTAACGGAAACAATGGATTTGAATTGATATGAATAAGGAGGCGAGAAACTATTTCACCGGAAGGATAAAGAAGAACTTGGGTCAAATATAAACACCATGATAGCAACAATACTTAGGGAAGGCTTTAGGTGAAATATAACCCAATATAACTCCAATGAAGAGATTGATGGATTTAAAATACCTCATTCTTTACAATATGTGAATCATGAAGCATGAACTCAAATTATCAAGAATGACGTAATACCACCTCCAATGATACGAAAGAAAAGAATTGCACTCCGGATTGCAAAATGAAGAATGCTTGAGCTCCTTAGAAGAATCTTGATGAAAACTTCGAGAAGGAATTAAATCCTTGATGAACCATCATGTAGAGCCTTCATGAAGAACTCCGGTAAACAAAGGAATGAAAAGAAAGAGAAATTGAAAACACAAGGTGAATCCTTGCAATGATTTAGATGGAGCTTCGCGATGATATAATTGAGAGAGCTTGGAATTGCGGGAAGAGAAGATGAAACAATTGAAACTGAGAATTTTGATGAGGCTTCGGAATAAGGAATTGAATTTAGTCGATGAAACAAGAATAAGAATTACATTATGCTTATCCTTCACCAATTTAAATTGACGACAATCAATGGATTCGGCACACTACTTATTCTCATAGAAAGGATTAAGAGAGATATAGTGCAAACTTGAGGAGGTCTTCAACGCTCCATCGGTAGAATTGAAACAACGAATAAATTGATATGATAAACAAAGGGAGAAGAATCTTGGAAGAACCACCGTAAGAATTGAAAATGAACGTAGCAAAGGCACAAATCATCGGGTAGAATTGGAAAAGCGAATGAAGATGCTTGAGAGAATTTAGATCCATGAGAACGAAGAGATCACGAGCTGATTAGAGATCACTTGAATGAAGCACCGGTAAGATTTGGAGAACGAGAGCTGAAAGCTGGAATGAATAATTCTGAGATGATGACTCCGGATAATCAAACTGAAAAGACTCCTGAATTGCTCCGGATGGGTGAAAGAATTCTCACGATCGGAAATAATTATGAAAGGATGGCAACAAGTTAGAATCACGAATCTTTGAAGAGAATGAAGCAAGATTTAAAAGAAACTCTTCTTCGGTCTTCAAAATCTGAGAATGACGATGAGAAACACCACCAATAATTGTAGAGGCACTCCGGAATTAGAATTGGAAAGGTTGAACCAACGATAAAAAGAATTTGAAAGATCTTGGAGAAAGACATTCGACTGATGATAATTCATTCTTATGTCAAACTTTAAAAGATTTGAGAATATCTCCGATAAAATTAGAAGAGTCAGGTAAGATCCTGGAAAAAGACCTGTGGGTTAGGGCCCACTGAAAAGATACACCGTTGAACGATTAAAAGAGAGAATGCACCGGTTGATTTAAAAGGCTTGAATGAGATAACATCCTCGAAAGAGTTTGAAAAAAGCAGAGTGGAAACATGAATCTTCGAGATATCTTGAGCACTCCGGAATAATTGAATAGCAAGCGGGGAATGATTATGAGGTGCACCGTCATAAGAAAAGCATTGGGCAAGAAGAAAAGACTATGATCAATACCAAAGCTTGAATTGAATCCACCGCAGAAGGAAAATAATGAAAAATGATGAACTTGAGGTTCTATTAGGATCTTCATGAGAATCACTGGGTAAGGACATTGACGGAACTGATTGGAGAGACTTCACATCAATAAAAGGATACTTGATTAAGAAATCCGAGTCCTCGAAGAAAAAGGGTGGGAGGGTGGGAAAACAAAGGAAATTTGGGACGGATGAAATGAACACCGCTGAGAAGAACTGATAATTGATCTCGCGAATGTAGGAATGATCGGATCCACTTGAAGAGAAAACGCCGGTTGAAAAGGAATTACATGACAAACTCGATGACCGAGAAGGATTAGTATTCGCATAAGACTATGAGAACACCATTTAGGAAAGGTATGGAATCAACATTTGACTTCGAAGCAACTCGAATACCACAACTGAAACAAAACAAAGATTAGCTTGCAGAAGAAGCCGGAACAAACATATGATAGAGATTTCATCCAAAGTTTTCGTGGTGGGGCCTACACGGGCTCGATCGTACAGTACCATCATGTACAAGGCAGTGCACATGACATACGAAGCGTCCCCGAGTCGGCACAGCCAAGGACTCTTTAAGACACAACGAGACCACTGTAAAACCAACCGTGGATAGGCGGACCACTAGACATCGAACCCCAATTTCATATCATACATCCGTCGGAAAGATATCCTAAGATCTACTTGAATTCCCACTTATAAACTCCTGAAACTTTCTGGTTATGCAATCAGGTGTTGGGGATACAGGGGAAGCATAATATCTCACCCAAAACTAGCAAATCCTACATCCAGCTGTATCCATCCTTCAACACATAACCAAGAAACCTTCGGAAATCGTTTACCTCAACCTTCGAAAAGCATTTGTTATACGAGTTATGGCAATACTCCCGAACTCTCGCCCCAGTACTGGGTGGCGTGGAGGTTATCTCACCAACAACTGCATAAAAGAGATTTTCGATGTCAGCGAAACTCGGGTATTCCAGAACTGTAATGATAAATTTGTGACGACAACACCTCGGAGCTCAACTCCCCGGGACACTGCCACAACCCCTAAATGTCAGGAGGCACCAAGAACAATGTTCTCATCACAAAACTATTGGAACGATTCCAAGATACCCGCGTGATCCTAGAAAAAATTTAGTGAAATTTGAGAAGAGAAGAGTCAAAAGTCTACGTCAGGATGCGTCACCAGAGCGACGAAGGGACTGAGGAGTAAAAAGAATTCCTAACTCTCCGATATATATAATCCTAAATGACTCAAAACATTTTTCTAGACTCGACAACGCCAGCAATTCGATCAAGCAGGGGGGCTCCTAAGTCGGGGAAGGCTCTGATTACCAACTTATAATGCCCTCGATGCGGCTATATCTCCCACGTGTCGAAGCACGACTTAGAGGCATAACAGCATTGAAAGCAATGTCGCAAGTGAGGTAATCTTCAGACAACCCATGTAATACATAAGGGAAAGAGATACATAGTTGGCTTACAATCGCCACTTCACACAATACATGAATAAAGCATTACATCATCCAGATAAAATCAAGGTCCGTCTACGGAACCAAAATAAAAGAAGACTACCCCAAATGCTACACAGATCCCGATCTTCCCAACTGGGCTCCACTAGTGATCAAAAGAAAAAAACGGAACAACAAAACGAACACGGTCTTCATCGAGCTCCTCCTTGAGCTCGGTAGCGTCACCTACACGGTTTCATTGGCACCTGCAAACTGGTTTTGGAAGTATCTGTGAGTCATAGGGACTCAGCAATCTCACACCCTCGCGATCAAGATTATTTAAGCTTATAGGAAGGGTAAAAGATATGAGGTGGAGCTGCAGCAAGCGACTAGCATATATGGTGGCTAACATACGCGAATGAGAGCAAGAAGAGAAGGCAAAGCACGGTCAAGAATCTATGATCAAGAAGTGATCCTAGAACAACCTACGTCAAGCATTACTCCAACAGCGTGTTCACTTCCCGTACTCCGCCGGAAAGAGACCATCACTGTTACACACGCGGTTGAGGCATTTTAATTAAGATAAACTTTAGGTTTTATACAACCGGACATTAACAAATTCCCATCTACCCATAACCGCGGGCACGGCTTTCGAAAGTTCAAACCCTGCAGGGGTGTCCCAACTTAGCCCATCACAAGCTCTCACGGTCAACGAAGGATATTCCTTCTCCCAAGACATTCCGATCAGACTCGACATCCCGGTTACAAGACATCCTCGACAATGGTAAAACAAGACCCGCAAAGCCACCCGAATGTGCCGACAAATCCCGATAGGAGCTGCACATATCTCGTTCTCAGGGCACACCGGATTGTCCAAGGTTCCGGTAGACCAGCCCAGAGTTGCTCCGGGTGGTCACCGGCAGCTGACAGGTTGGACCAACACTTAGAGGAGCACTGGCCTGGGGGGGTTAAAATAATAATGACCCTCAGGAGCGTGACTCCCAAGGGAAAAGAAAAGGGCTATGTGGCAAATGGTAAAACCAATTTTGGGCCTTGCGGGAGGAGTTTTATTCAAAGCGAACTGTCAAGGGGTTCCCATTATAACCCAACCGCGTAAGGAATGCAAAATCCGGGAACATAACACCGATATGACGGAAACTAGGGCGGCAAGAGTGGAACAAAACACCAGGCATAAGGCCGAGCCTTCCACCCTTTACCAAGTATATAGATGCATTAATTAAATAAGAGATATTGTGATATCCCAACAAAATATCCATGTTCCAAACATGGAACAAGCTCCAATCTTCACCTGCAACTAACAACGCTATAAGAGGGGCTGAGCAAAGCGGTAACGTAGCCAAACAACGGTTTGCTAGGACAAGGTGGGTTAGAGGCTTGACATGGCAATATGGGAGGCATGAAAAAGCATGTGGTAGGTATGGTAGCATAGGCATAGCAATAGAGCGAGCAACTAGCAAGCAAAGATAGAAGTGATTTCGAGGGTATGGTCATCTTGCCTGAAATCCCGCAAGGAAGAAGAACGAGTCCATGAAGAAGACAAACGGACATAGTCAAACGGGTCCTCACAAACGCGACGTTATCGGAACCAACCCGAAGAAGCAACACCGGAAAGGAGCAAACAACATAGTAAACAACCACCACATAAGATGGCATGATGCACAATCAAGTATGATGCATGTCCGGTTTTAATATGCATGGCATGGCAAAGTGCACAAGCAAACCTACAAATTAAGTGGAGCTCAATATGCAATGAGTTGCATATTGACGAAACACCATGACAAGTTATTTAGTTCGATCTCATTTATGTACCCAACAATACTAAATGTTGTTGAACATGGCAAGAGGGTGAAGCAAAGTAAAACTACCTATCTAGTCAAGGTTAAATGAGGCCGGAAGCAACGAACAACAATTCTGGTAAATCCCCATATGCATATATTAGGTTTGGTACTGTTCTGCCCTAAACACAATTTTAGAGTTGTTAAACATGCAAAGTGATGCCACCGTGTTAAACTAGGCATTTTTCTGCCCCATTTACATATAAAGTTTATTAAAATCGGAGCTACAGTTATTTAGTTATGAATTAAATCATTTTAACATGGCAATTAAGAAAAACTTAAACAAACAACATTTTAAACATTTCAAGCATGCATGAAAGTGGCATATTATGAAACTAGATGAAATTCTAGTCATGTTTCATATATAACTTATTTTAAGCCGATGCATGGTTAATTAGATATTAAATGCATGAACTCTAGGGACTAAACTGCAAAACAGTTATTTTAGGAAAAAGCTAAATTCGTAGCAGCATGACAAAAACACAACGGGCCAAATCTGGCTAGGCCAAGTGTAAAGGAGAGTGCTGGAGGGGCTGCGCACTTTGGGCCAGGCCTAGTCGGTGGGAGGTGGGAGGCCTGACGCTGGCTTGCGGCTGGGCTCGACTAGCGAAGGGGAGGCGGGCTGGGCCTCTGGCGATCGAGGGAAGGCAGCCCAGGCGTGGTCTTGAGCGAGGAGCGGTCAACGGGGTGTGCGGTTGTGCTGCGAGCGGGCGACCTGGTCCTGCTCACACCAACAGAAGCAGCAGCAGGTCACGGCAACGCGGAAGACGACCAGAGGCGTGATGCAGAGGCAGGGGACCCACGGGCGCGGCGGATCCGGCCAGTCCAAGGGTCGAGAAGGCGGTTCCCGGCGACAAGGATCTTCAGCGGTGGCACTACACGATGGGGCGAAGCAGGCAGCAGCGGGACCGTGCAGGCGAAGCAGAGGACGGCGGCGGACTTGGCGCGGCTCCTGGATCCGGGCGCGAGCGAGGCTGGCGACGCGACGAAGGAGGCTGCGAAGAAGGCCCCGGGCGTGGGATGGCACTAGGAGTCTAGGACGGGGCACCGGCGAGGATCCATGGAGGCAGAGCTCCATTCCGTGGCCATGGAGGTCTCCCTAGCCAACGAGAAAGGAGAGAGATAGACAGCATGAGAGAGAGGGAGACAGAGGAGGAAAAGGAGGAAGAAGGAGGAGGGGAGGTCGGTGTTGCTGCTGCTATCGCCGGCGGCAAGCTCCGTCGCGGGCGGAGGCCATCGGGCACGGGAGTGGCTCGGGGCTGAGCTCGTGGAGGCAAACGCGAGGCTGCAGAGAGAGATGTTGTGGATCTCGTAGATCGAGGGGAGAAGGCCGGATCAGTGGATCTGGCAGGGGAGATCCCGAGGGGGATTTGGTCAGGTGGCGGCAGTGATTGTCGGCGTTCTGGGAACGGGGGTCCCCAGACTTGCCTGCCTGCGGCCCGCGGCGTGGCTCAAAGGAGGCCCAGCACGGCCCATCTTCATCAACACAAGACTCAAGACCCTCGCGAGGGGCCAAGCCTCGTGAGGTGGACGACATGGAGCTTCCTCAGGCACGGCCTCGTCAGGCTGGCTCGCGAGGAGGCGGAGAGATCAAGGCGGGGTGCCTCGCGAGGTGCCCGTGACGCAAGCCATGACGACTCAGGGCGCCAGGCGGGTGCCAGCGCGTGCAGCGTCCTTCTTTCCTCTTTGGTGCAAAGGGGGAAATCGCAGCCACAGAGTACCGAGGCATCAGGCAAAGGTTGCCATTTCGGTGCAACGAGACCAATACTAGGAGGACTACGAGACGGAGTTCACCGTGGAGCCCAAGACGGCGTCATCACCAGAGCCTTGTGCAGGCAGAGACTGCTTTTGTCAGGATAGTTGATACTTGCTGTCCCGCTTCAAATTAGCCCGCCGTTGTTGGCTCCCTTCCCGCTCAATATTTGGGAAGAGGACCAGGGCCTCTATAAATAGGACCAGCCGCCCACGTAGCAAGGGGGTTCAGAGAGTTTTGATCAGTTGGGAGCAGAGAGAGAGAGAGTGTGAAAGGGAGGCTGAACTCCTCCCAGCAGTTCATTGCCCAGCCAAGAACAGACCCTCGCGAGGCTGTTCTTCCTTGTATTGTTCATTGTCATCAGCCCCAAGAGGCAATCCACCAACCACACACTGGAGTAGGGTATTACACCACAACGGTGGCCCGAACCAGTATAAATCTTGTGTCTCTTGTGCAGTTCTTTTGGTAGTTTAGATCTTTTCGAGGCGGGGAGGTAGAAGGCGTAATCTCCGCGCGCACCCCAGTGTTCGAACCTTAAGGGTCTGCCGGAACCCAAAATCCGACATTTGGCGCGCCAGGTAGGGGTGAGCCGGAATTCGTCGTCCACCGCCCCGTTCTCCTCCGACCGTCGCATCCATGTCCGATGCTCGTCGGGCCCGCGCCGAGCGCCAGGCCGCCTTCACTTACCGCGTCACCCAGACGGCGCCCGTCGGCGGGCGTCCTCGCCATTCCCCATCACCTGCCGTCGACGCCAGCACCGGCCCGGCGGGGGGCGGGCCGCGAGCGTCGTCTCAGCATTCACCCGTGCGGCAAGACGGCCGCACCACTACTCCATCGCTCGCACCAGCTGGTTCTTCGTCCCGCGCACTCCGCGCCCCCTTGGAGGCTCAAGCTGTGCTCATCGCGGCGAACGAGCTCCTGCGCTGCCGCCCCGCCGACGACGTCCGCAGGGAATGGCTCGATCGCGTCGCCGAGCTCGTCCGCGCCACAGGGGGCTCTCCTGCGCCATCCCATCGCGTTACACCGACACCGCCGCTCGTCGCAGCCCTCCTGGGCGGCTCGCAGGCGCCGCCCACAAGTCACCACGTCAAGCCGTTCATCCATCGGGTCAGCGCCGCTTCCACGCGGCAGGGGGCTCCCCCGGATCGGACGGCGCCCGAGACCGGCCTGACCTTCAGTTCAGAGGACCACCCCTCCAACTCGGCCTGCTCAGGCGCGCTCCCCATGTTGTGCACCCCCACCATCTGCCAGGTGGCCGTCACCAAAACCCTCGTTGATGGCGGCTCGGTCGAGGCCTTCAACCTCCTCCGCATACCCCTGGAACGGCTGCAACCCAGCCGACCCTTCTCAGGCGTCGGGGGCAAGCCGTCCAGTCCCTTGGGGCAGATCCGGCTCCTAGTGACCTTCGGCACATACGACAACTTCCGCACGGAGCTGGTCGACTTCGACATCGCCCCATCGGCCTGCCCTACAACGCCATCCTTGGCTACCCAGCGCTGGCCCAATTTATGGCCGCGACACACCTGGCGTACAACCTCATGAAGATGCCCGGCAGCAACGGTGTCCTCACTATGCACGGGAACACCGAGGACGCGCTGCGGGCGCTCAAGCTCACCTTCAAGACGGCGGCGTCGGCACAGCCCGCTGACTTGGAGCCCCCCGAGGCCAAGGGGGCTGCACCCGCCAAGAAGAAGCAGTTGTTCACCCAAGACAAGGCAGAAACCAAGCAGATACCCGTCGATGAGGACGGGTCCACCAACGCCACTTTCACCATAGGCGCTCACCTTAAACCCGAGCAAGAGGAGGCCCTGGTCAGGTTCCTGCACACGGACAAGAAGGTATTCGCTTGGGAGCCGGACCAGTTGGCAGGGATCCCCAGGAGTGTAATCGAGCATCACCTCAACGTGCGCCCCAACGTGTGGCCTGTGAAGCAGAAGGCCAGGCAGCAGTCCACAGAGAAGCAGGCCTTCATCGTCCAGGAGACCCGCAAATTAAAGGCCGCTGGGGTCATCCGCGAGGTCCGATACCCAGATTGGTTGGCCAACCCTGTCGTTGTGCCAAAGAAGGGAGGGAAGGAGCGTATGTGTGTCGACTTCACCAACCTCAACAAAGCATGCCCGCAAGATCCGTTCCCGCTCCCCCGCATCGATCAGATCGTCGATTCCACTGCGGAATGCGACCTGTTATGCTTCATGGATGCCTTCTCTGGGTATCACCAGATCAAGATGGCGGTAGAAGACATCGAGAAGACAGCCTTCCTGACCCCGTGTGGGGTATACTGCTACACGTGCATGCCATTCGGGCTGCGTAACGCAGGGGCGACCTTTCAGCGGCTGATGCACATCACCTTGGGCCCGCAGCTCGGGAAGAATGTTGAAGCTTACGTCGATGACATTGTGGTAAAATCTTGGGAGGCCGGGACCTTGATGCAGGATCTAGAGGAAACCTTTGCGAGCCTCAACGCAGTGAACCTGCGGCTCAACCCAGAGAAGTGTGTGTTCGGAGTCCCCTCGGGCAAGCTCTTGGGTTTCCTTGTGTCCCACCAGGGCATCGAGGCTAACCCAGAGAAGGTCAAGGCGGTGGAAGACATGAGCCCGCCAAAGACCCTCAGAGAAATGCAGAAGCTCACGGGGCGTGTGACCGTGCTAGGGCGCTTCATCTCCAAGTTAGGAGAACGAGCCCTGCCCTTCTTTCAGCTAATGAAGAAAAAGGGGCCCTTCGAGTGGACTGAAGAGGCCGACAAGGCGTTCCAGGATCTCAAGAGATACCTGACCAGACCACCGGTCATGGTGGCACCGCGCCCTCAGGAGCCCCTGGTGCTTCACCTTGCCGCCACTCCTTACTCCGCCAGCGCAGCCTTGGTGGCAGTCAGAGAGGAGTGCCGAATCAAAACCACGGCAGCAGCCCGGGATAAGGCAGAACAGGGACAAGGAAGGCCTACAGAAACCACCACCGCGGCTGAGGAGGATCAGCCGCCGCAGAGGGGCGCACCAGAGGCGGAAGAGGCCCCTCTTCCAGATGGCCAGTCTCAGGAGGCCTCATTGCCTCAAGAGGCGCCACGGTCTCCGGAAGGAGCCACCAGCACTGACGCACTCCGCCTCATTGAGCACCCAATGTACTTCGTCAGCACAGTGCTGCGGGATGCAAGAGCACGGTACCCCATGCCTCAGAAACTCCTCCTCGCGCTACTGGTGGCCTCGCGCAAGCTGCGGCACTATTTTCAGGGTCACCCCATCAAGGTCGTCTCGTCGTACCCCTGGAGAGAGTGCTCAGGAGCCCTAATTCAGCTGGAAGGGTCGCTGAGTGGAACATAGAACTGCAAGCGTTTCAGCTCGAATTCAACACGACCAGGGTCATCAAGGGAGCAGCGTTGGCAGATTTTGTGGCAGAGTGGACGGAGGCGCCAGGACTCAAGGCCGATGAGGATCGATCCCTATCCCCGGGAAGCGAGGCGCCAGAAGGCTGGGTCATGTACTTCGATGGGGTGTTCTCCAGGCATGGCGCTGGAGCTGGGGCGGTGCTTATATCACCCACACAGGACAAGCTCTACTACGCCGTGCAACTCTATTTCCAGCACGATGAAAAGGTCTCCAACAACATAGCGGAGTATGAAGGCTTAATAGCAGGCTTGAAGGCCGCGGCCGCCCTGGGAGTGAAACGCCTCACCATTGTCGGCGTTCTGGGAACGGGGGTCCCCAGACTTGCCTGCCTACGGCCTGCGGCGTGGCTCAAGTGGGGGCCCAGTGCGGCCCAACTTCATCAACACGAGGCTCAAGACCCTCGCGAGGGGCCAAGCCTCGCGAGGCGGACGACACGGTGCATCCTCAGGCACAGCCTTGTCAGGCTGGCTCGCGAGGAGGTGGAGAGTTCAAGGCAGGGTACCTCGCGAGGTGCCCATGATGCAAGCCATGACGACACGGGGCACCAGGCGGGTGCCAGCGCGCGCAGCGTCCCTCTTTCCTCTTTGGTGCAAAGGGGGCAAGCATATCCGCGGAGTACCGAGGCATCAGGCAAAGGTTGCCACTTCGGTGCAACGAGACCAAGACCAGGAGGACTACGAGACGGAGGTCACCATGGAGCCCAGCGCAGCGTCATCACCAGAGCCTTTGGCAGGCGAAGACTGCTTTTGTCAGGATAGATGTACTCACTGTCCCCCTTCAAATTAGCCCGCCATTGTTGGATCCCTTCCCGCTCAATATTTGGGGAGAGGACCAGGGCCTCTATAAATAGGACTAGCCACCCACATAGCAAGGGGTTCGATTCCTGGTTGTTCGGTCCGGGGTCTGAGAGAGAAAGAGAGAGAAAGGTGACTGAACTCTTCATAGCAGTTCATCACCACAACCAAGAACAGACCCTCGCGAGGCTGTTCTTCCTTGTATTGTTCATCCACACCAGCCCCAGGAGGCAATCCATCCACCACACACTGGAGTAGGGTATTACACCACATCGATGGCCCAAACCAGTATAAATCTTGTGTCTTTCGTGCAGCTCTTTTAGTAGTTTAGATCCCATCGAGACGGAGAGGTTGAAGGCGAGATTTCCACGGGCACCCCAGTGTTCGAACCTTAAGGGTCTGCCGGAACCCGAAATCCGACAACCATCAAGGGCGATTCGCAGCTCCTTGTCAACTTCTCCAACAAGGTGTATGAGCCGAAGGATGAGCACATGGAAGCCTACCTTGCGGAAGTCCGCATGATAGAGAAGCAATTCTGGGGGTTGGAGTTGCAGCATGTGCCCCGTGGCACCAATCAGGAGGCCGACGATATCGCCAAACGCGCGTCCAGACGGTTACCCCAGGAGCCTGGCGTTTTCGAGGAACGGCTCTTCAAGCCCTCAACTCTGCCATCATTGTCAAACGCGGCTCAGCCCTTGGAGGAGCTCCTCCAGCCACCTGCCTCAGGAGCTCCGACCTGTGGCCCGGCCTCAGGAACGCGCATGCTCCTGACGATGGAACCTCAGGAGGGATGTTGGATCACGGAGCTCCGGAGCTACTTGACGCAAGGGACCTTGCCGGAGAAGGAGGAAGAGGCGGAGCGAGTGGCACACCAGGCCACGGCATACTGCATCAGAGACAGAGAGCTCTACCGGAAGCGACCAAACGATGTATCCCTGCGCTGCATCTCCAGGGAGCAAGGGAAGGAGCTACTGGAAGATATACACGGCGGAGACTGCGGACATCATTCGTCATCACGGACCCTCGTCGGCAAGGCGTTCTGCAGTGGGTTTTATTGGCCCACCGCGCTCAATGACGCCGTGAAACTAGTGAAAGCTTGTGAAGCCTGCCAGTTCCACGCCAAGAAGATCCATCAGCCAGCAGGAGGCTTGCAGACTATTCCCCTTTCATGGCCATTCGCGGTCTGGGGGCTGGACATCCTGGGCCCGTTTCCTTGGGCGCCAGGGGGCTATCGCTACCTCTATGTTGCCGTGGACAAATTCACCAAGTGGGATGAAGTAGAGGCTGTCCACGCCATCCCTGTGGGCTCCGCGGTCAAGTTCATCAAGGGCATCGTAAGCCGGTTCGGGGTGCCGAATCGCATCATCACAGACAACGGTTCGCAGTTCACCAGTAACCTCTTCAAAACATACTGTGCTAACCTTGGAACGCAGATATGCTACACCTCAGTGGCGCACCCCCGAAGCAACGGCCAGGCCGAGCGAGCCAACGGGAAGTCCTGAGGGGCCTCAAGACCAGGATGTTCAAGAAGAAGCTGGAGGCATGTGGCAGAGGTTGGTACGACGAGCTTCAGTCTGTGCTGTGGTCCATCCGCAACACCGCGACCAAACCGACTGGAGAGACCCCATTCTTCCTGGTCTACGGAGCGGAAGCGGTCCTCCCTCATGAGGTCAGACGTCGCTCCACGCAGGTCCTGGCATTCGACGAGGCGCAGCAGGACGCCATGCGGGGGATGGACCTCGTGTTGGGGGAGGAACCTCGCCGGGAAGCCGCGCTGCGAGCGGCAAGGTATCAGCAAGCGCTGCGGCGATATCACAGCCGCAACATTCGCCCCAGGACTCTTGAGGTAGGAGACCTCGTGCTCAGGCGGGTCCTCTCCAGGGAGGGACTGCACAAGCTCTCTCCCATGTGGGAGGGCCCGTTCAAGGTTGTTCATGTTTCCAGGCCCGGCTCCGCGCACTTGGAGACTCAGGAGGGAGTGCCGGTCCAGAATGCATGGAACATCCAGCACCTCCGGAGGTTCTACCCCTGAAAAGGCCCAGAGCCTGTGAAGCAAGGCGAGTGCCTGTGAAGCTATCGCGTTTTGGGAAAGGCCCAGAGCCTGTGAAGCAAGGCGAGTGCCTGTGAAGCTATCGCCTTTTGGGAAAGGCCCAGAGCCTGTGAAGCAAGGGGAGTGCCTGTGAAGCTATCGCGTTTTGGGAAAGGCCTAGAGCCTGTGAAGAAAGGCGAGTGCTTGTGAAGCTATCGCATTTTGGGAAAGGCCCAGAGCCTGTGAAGCAAGGCGAGTGCCTGTGAAGCTATCGCGTTTTGGAAAAGGCCCGGAGCCTGTGAAGAAGGCCAATGCCTGTGAAGCTCGCCGCCCATGACACTCTCACGTAATAATGAGTTGGGGCTGTACACGCCCCGGAGTCTCAAGAGCGCCGGCCTCAGGCCCTGGGGCTCCCTCCCATGCCCAGTGGCAGCACTTAGCTCCGTGCTGGTGAGAAGACGTCGAAGACTAGATTAGGTGCCGGACGCGGCTTTTCATTTGCTTTCCGCAGTTGTCTTGTTCCTTCTCATTTGAAGTTCTATTGAAGTTGTTGCCGTCTTTGGCTTGCGGTTCTTCGGATTTTCGCTCTCCTGTCTTGTTTTCTCTTGCGCAAGGCCTTGCGAGGGGGGCAGCTGACCGCCCTCGCGAGCGTTCCTATCCTAGTCATTCAAAGAGTTCGCAACCTGGGCCCCTTACAGGAGCACCCCTCAAGTTCGTGCCCCACGGGCATCGCGACACAAATAAAGGGCCTGGGTTGGTCCCCCCCCCATGGCCGGGGTCGGGAACTATCCATGCTCCGGCACATAGCCGGAAGGAATGGTAACAAAAGAGAAATGATGATTAACAGCAATAACCCAAACACGCCCCCGCAGGGCTCCGCACTATTGTCTTTGTTGTGCAGGAAAAAGGGAAAAGGAAGAACAAATCCGGCGCGGCTCGCCTCACACTGGCCCGCAGGGAAGGCCCGAGCTGCCTCCAGAGCTCAGACGGAATCCCTCTCGTGCCTCACCAGGGCGCGGCGGCGTGGAGGCTGATCGCGGCCGCCGCTGGAGGAGTCGCCGCCTGAAGAAAAACCAGAGAAGCTCGAGGAACTGCGAGCGCCGCCAGCCGCACGAGTGCTGCTCCCTCCATCGTCACTGGAGCTGGGTTCCTAGCCGCGGTCGTCACCCTCGGGACAGAACCCCGCGCGACGACCATCTTCCCCAAACACCCTCATGTAGAGGGTGGCGTCGCCGTCGAACTTGAAGTGTAGGGTGTACCGGTGGCCCAGGCACGTGCACGGGCAAATGTCTGCCAACCGTGGGCCAGGGACAGGCTCCCGACCGCGGAGACCTGCAGGGAGACCCACGAGGCCCGGCTGCAGCAGCCGTCGTCCTAGTGCCAGAGGCCGCCCGGGGCGCCGGCCGGGAGCTCGCCTAGGAGGAAGCAAGGAAGCAGAAGCCGGGTGCTAGCTGGCTCCGCCGACCACATGACGAACTCCGGCAGCACTTCAGCAGCACGAACGCGCGGCCTGGGGGTACGCGCAGCCGGAGCGCGCCCCCCGGCTGCAGCAACCCGCCCATCGCCGTGCTGAAGATCACCTCCACGGCCGCGGGGAGCCGCCATGGTGGCCACAGGATGCTTACGAGGGCGCCCCTCTGCCGCGCTTGGGTGGGGGAGATGCAGGCTCAACCCGGCAAGCCTTCCCCTTCTCGGCGGCCGAGAATCTCATCGACGGGGCCATGAAGAAGAAGGAGAAGCAAGGAGGAATGGACCGGAAGGGCACGCGCAGCCCCGTACTTATAGCCGGCGAAGGCCAACTGCCGGCCTCCACGATCATAGGTAATCATGACACAGTCTGCATGTAGGGACTTGTCCAACTCGCGCGATCACCGAGGCGTCGTGGGGAAGTGGAGATGCCCACATCCCATCAACCGCCACGCAGCGCCCAAGGCCGCAGGCTGTTAGGGCCCGTGGTGCTTCGCCCTTGCCCTTTCGCCTCTCAGCACGGGCAAGTCCGGGTGCGCCTTGGGCCCGGGGGCTACTGTCGGCGTTCTGGGAATGGGGGTCCCCAGACTTGCCTGCCTGCGGCCAGCGGCGTGGCTCAAAGGAGGCCCAGCACGGCCCATCTTCATCAACACAAGACTCAAGACCCTCGCGAGGGGCCAAGCCTCGCGAGGCGGACGACATGGAGGTTCCTCAGGCACGGCCTCGTCAGGCTGGCTCACGAGGAGGCGGAGAGATCAAGGCGGGGTGCCTCGTGAGGTGCCCGTGACGCAAGCCATGACGACTCAGGGCGCCAGGCGGGTGCCAGCGCGCGCAGCATCCTTCTTTCCTCTTTGGTGCAAAGGGGGCAAGCGCAGCCGCGGAGTACCAAGGCATCAGGCAAAGGTTGCCATTTCGGTGCAACGAGACCAAGACCAGGAGGACTACGAGACGGAGGTCACCGTGGAGCCCAAGACGGCGTCATCACCAGAGCTTTGCGCAGGCGGAGACTGCTTTTGTCAGGATAGTTGATACTTGATGTCCCCCTTCAAATTAGCCCGCCGTTGTTGGCTCCCTTCCCGCTCAATATTTAGGAAGAGGACCAGGGCCTCTATAAATAGGACCAACCGCCCACGTAGCAAGGGGGTTCAGAGAGTTTTGATCAGTTGGGAGCAGAGAGAGAGAGAGAGAGAGAGAGAGAGTGAAAGGGAGGCTGAACTCCAACTAGCGGTTCATCGCCCAGCCAACAACAGACCCTCGCGAGGTTGTTCTTCCTTGTATTGTTCATCATCGTCAGCCCCAAGAGGCAATCCACCAACCACACACTAGAGTAGGGTATTACACCACAATGGTGGCCCGAACCAGTATAAATCTTGTGTCTCTTCTGCAGTTCTTTTGGTAGTTTAGATCTTTTCGAGGCGGTGAGGTAGAAGGTGTAATCTCCGCACGCATCCCAGTGTTCGAGCCTTAAGGGTCTACCGGAACCCGAAATACGATAGTGATGGGACAAACTCCTAGGTTTTAGGGTTTGATTTGATATATATATATATAACAAGTGGGTTTTTGGATAGGGGCATTTGGTCCCTCCGATCTTAATCAGACGGTCGCGAAAAAAATAGCTAGGGATACCAAATAAGAAAACGGTGACGTTTTGTAGATGTTTCGGGATGATCCGGACACAATGGTGATGACTGCTCGGGTCGGGTCCGGGACAATTTTCGGACGCGCGCGCGAGGAGGGCCGCGGGCTGACGAGAGAGGTTAGGTAGGGCCTGGCGGTGAGAGGTAGTGGGCTATGCAGAAGGCCTCAGGCTGAGAGAAGAGAAAAGAGAGAGACCCGGCGACTGTTTCCAGAGACCGAAAACGTCCGACGATTGCCCGGCTAGAATGCCGCTATAGTTTAACGGTTGGGCTATCAAACGAACTCTGAATGCGATGAAACTTAACAGGCGGTCTGTCTAAACTATAATAAGACCACACGCCAACTTTAATCCCATTCTGAGAACATTTCCCGGACACTTATAAAATAATATTTCGGACGTGCCGCGGGCGCGGGCAAGTGTGTCTGGGCTCGGAACGGACAACGGACGGAACGAGGAGACCAGGGCGGGTGCAAGTTTTGAAAACATGATGATGCAATGCACATGATGACATGACAAGATGCGACACGCAAGCAAAAGACAAGGCAACAACAGCGAATCACTGGAAGACACCTGGCGCATCAGACTCGGGGCGTCACCGAAATCCTCCGCGTGGTGCGGTGCTGACGTGGCGTTGCCACTGGTAAGAGTCCACTGCAAGGAAGCCCGCGAAGATAAGTTGGCGGCAATCAAGGTCACCAACACCAAAAGGCATGATTTCCAGTCCTTTATGCTGCCACTCGGATTGCAGATGGAATTGACTTGGACGAATTCATTGAGCCTGCTAGCCCTCCTCCTGCCGAATGAACAGACTTGAGATTTAAACTTGCGTTAAATTTGCCTCGGAATGTCGAGTGGTTGCTGTAACCGTTAAACTCCTTCGGGCTCGATGCTCGAATACTTTTGATCTGTCGCCTAGAACTTTTTAGGATCTATCTGAACTTGGTTTATTTCTGAATATGCTTGTATTTGCTTTCGCGTGGAATTTTCTCTTTGAGATGTAACCCTAAAGTGGAGACTTCAATCAACCTGCGCCTCGTCGTCTGGTGTACTTGTGGCGCAGCTCCTAAGGAGAAGGTTGCAGTCGACCTGCACCTCGTCGTCCTTGCGGATGGGGATGGAGCGCATGTTGTATTTGTGGCGCAGCTCGGAGAAGAAGGTCGCGGTCGACCTGCACCTCGTCGCCCTTGCAGATAGGGATGGAGCGTACGTTGTATTTGTGGCGCAGCTCAAAAGGGGAAAGTTGTACATTAAACTTAGGCGAGTACTGGACTGCAGCTAAGCCTCCGAGTGGGAGGTTTGCTCACCACTCGGTAGGATTTTTTTATAAACTTAGGCGAGTACTAGACTGCAGCTAAGCCCCCGAGTGGGAGGCTTGCTCACCACTCGGTAGGATTTTTAAACTTAGGCGAGTACTGGACTGCAGTTAACCCCCCGATTGGTAGGCTTGCTCACCACTCGGTAGGATTTTTTTAAACTTAGGCGAGTACTGGACTGCAGCTAAGCCCCCGAGTGGGAGGGCTCACCACTCGGTAGGATTTTTTTAAAACTTAGGCGAGTTTTGGACTGCAGCTAAGGCCCCGAGTGGTAGGCTTGCTCACCAGTCGGTAGGATTTTTTTAAACTTAGGAGAGTACTGGACTGCAGCTAAGCCCCCGAGTGGGAGGGTTGCTCACCACTCGGTAGGATTTTTTTAAAAACTTAGGCGAGTTCTGGACTCCAGCTAAGCCCCCGAGTGGGAGGTTTGCTCACCACTCGGTAGGATTTTTAAACTTAGGCGAGTACTGGACTGCAGCTAAGCCCCCGAGTGGGAGGTTTGCTCACCACTCGGTAGGATTTTTTAAACTTAGGCGAGTACTGGACTGCAGCTAAGCCCCCGAGTGGTAGGCTTGCTGACCACTCGGTAGGATCTTTTTAAAAACTTAGGTGAGTACTGGACTGCAGCTAAGCCCCCGAGTGGGAGGGTTGCTCACCACTCGGTAGGATTGTTTTAAACTTAGGCGAGTACTGGACTGCAGCTAAGCCCCCGAGTGGGAGGGTTCCTCACCACTCAGTAGGATTTTTTTAAACTTAGGCGAGTACTGGACTGCAACTAAGGCCCCGAGTGGGAGGGTTGCTCACCACTCGGTAGGATTTTTTAAACTTAGGCGAGTACTGGACTACAGCTAAGCCCCCGAGCGGGAGGTTTGCTCACCACTCGGTAGGATTTTCTTTTTAAACTTAGGCGAAATGGATTTGCAGCTAAGCCTTCGAGTGGGAGGCTTGCTCACCACTCGGTAGGATTTTCTTTTTGAACTTAGGCGAAACGGATTCGCAGCTAAGGCACCCACCAGGGATTTCAGATGCAAATAAAAGCAGCAACAATCGTTTACGAGGACTGTAAAGCTCTTGTCTTTGATAAGCAAATTACAAAGGTAATTCTTATTACATTTTATTCGAATGAGTACTTAAGTGTAAAAGGGGCGGAGCAACTCCGCATTCCAAGCCTGTGGCTCGTCCTTCTTATGCTCAACATCCTAAAGGAGGTATGCTCCGTTGTGGAGCACTCTGGTGACAATGAAGGGGCCTTCCCAAGCAGGAGCAAGCTTGTGTGGTTTCTGCTGATCCACTCAAAGAACCAAGTCTCCCTCTTGAAAAGCTCGACCTTTCACATTTTTGGCGTGGAATCAACGCAAGTCTTGCTGATAAATGGTCGACCGGATCAGGGCCATCTCTCTTTCCTCCTCTAGGAGGTCGACTGCGTCTTGCCGAGCTTGTTCTGCTTCATCTTCAGAGAAGAGCTCGACTCGTGGTGCATTATGAAGCAAATCACTCGGTAGAACAGCTTCAGCTCCATAGACCAAGAAGAATGGAGTTTGGCAAGTCGACTGATTAGGAGTTGTCCTCAATCCCCAAAGAACTGATGGAAGTTCATCAACCCAGGCACCCGCTGCATGCTTGAGGTCTCGCATCAGTCGGGGTTTCAACCCTTTGAGAATCAGGCCATTTACTCTTTCTGCTTGTCCATTCGACTAGGGATGGGCGACTTAAGCATAGTCGACTTGTGTGCCTTGGGAGGCGCAGAAGGCTCTGAACTCATCTGAATCGAAGTTCGATCCATTGTCAGTGATGATGCTGTGTGGAACACCATATCTGAATGTTATCTCTCTGATGAAGCTGACAGCAGTACTGGCATCGAGATTCTTGATAGGTTTGGCTTCAATCCACTTGGTGAACTTGTCGACTGCTACAAGCACATGAGTGAATCCACTCCTGCCAGTTCTCAAAGGTTCGACCATATCTAATCCCCAGACGGCAAAAGGCCAGACGAGTGGAATGGTTTTCAAGGCTGAAGCAGGCTTGTGAGACATGTTGGAGTAGAACTGACAACCTTCACATTTGTCGACTATTTCTTGTGCCATCTCATTTGCTCGAGGCCAGTAAAATCCCGCTCGGTATGCTTTGGCCACAATGGTCCGAGAGGACGCATGGTGACCACAGGTCCCCGAGTGGATATCATTGAGGATCACTCGACCTTCCTCAGGTGTTATGCATTTCTGGCAGACTCCAGCCACACTTTCTCTGAACAATTGTCCTCTTATCACGGTGAAGCCTTTAGATCGACAGACGATCTGTCGAGCCTCTTCTTCATCTTCTGGGAGTTCTATTCTAAGAATGTATATGATATATGGTACCGTCCAATAGGGGCTGATAACCAAAACTTCCATGATCAAGTCGACTACAG
Source organism: Triticum monococcum (assembly GCA_034509565.1). Lineage (NCBI taxonomy): Eukaryota > Viridiplantae > Streptophyta > Magnoliopsida > Poales > Poaceae > Triticum > Triticum monococcum. The sequence continues at coordinate 352,254,922 of CM067845.1, read as the reverse complement.
CTGGAATCTAGATTTCAGTCGGATCGATGGCACTCTTCGGCTGTGGGGGCTCTTCAGTGAAGGGATCTTCTTGAACAGAAGGTGGATGAATATGCTCCAGGAACACATTACTGGGAATGGCTTCTCTCTTGGAGCCTATCTTTGCTAAATCATCAGCTGCTTGATTTTTCAGCCGGGGTATATGATGTAGCTCTAACCCCTCAAACTTCTTTTCCAACTTCCTCACCGTGTTGCAGTAGCCAGTCATGGCTGGGCTTTTGACGTCCCACTCCTTCATCACTTGATTGACTACCAAATCTGAGTCGCCATAGACCATGAGGTGACGGGCGCCGAGTGAGATGGCCATACGTAACCCATACAAGAGTGCTTCATATTCTGCTTCGTTATTAGAGGAATCAAAGTGAATCTGGAGTACATATCTGAGCTTGTCTCCTCGCGGGGTTACTGTTGGAAATATGCCCTAGAGGCAATAATAAATTGGTTATTAGTATATTTCCTTGTTCATGATAATCGTTTATTATCCATGCTAGAATTGTACTGATAGGAAACTCAGATACATGTGTGGATACATAGACAACACCATGTCCCTAGTAAGCCTCTAGTTGACTAGCTCATTGATCAATAGATGGTTACAGTTTCCTGACCATGGACATTGGATGTCGTTGATAACGGGATCACATCATTAGGAGAATGATGTGATGGACAAGACCCAATCCTAATCCTAGCACAAGATGATGTAGTTCATATGCTAAAGCTTTTCTAATGTCAAGTATCATTTCCTTAGACCATGAGATTGTGCAACTCCCGAATACCGTAGGAATGCTTTGGGTGTGCCAAACGTCACAACGTAACTGGGTGGCTATAAAGGTACACTATAGGTATCTCCGAAAGTGTCTGTTGGGTTGGCACAAATCGAGACTGGGATTTTTCACTCCGTGTAAACGGAGAGGTATCTCTAGGCCCACTCGGTAGGACATCATCACAATGTGCACAATGTGATCAAGGAGTTGATCACGGGATGATGTGTTATGGAACGAGTAAAGAGACTTGCTGGTAACGAGATTGAACAAGGCATCGGGATACTGACGATCGAATCTCGGGAAAGTATAGTACCGATAGACAAAGGGAATTGTATACGGGATTGATTAAGTCCTTGACATCGTGGTTCATCCGATGAGATCATCGTGGAACATGTGGGAGCCAGCATGGGTATCCAGATCCCGCTGTTGGTTATTGACCGGAGAGTTATCTCGGTCATGTCTGCATGGTTCCCGAACCCGTAGGGTCTACACACTTAAGGTTCGATGACGCTAGGGTTATAAGGAATAGGTATACGTGGTTACCGAATGTTGTTCGGAGTCCCGGATGTCACGAGGAGTTCCGGAATTATCCGGAGGTAAAGATTTATATATGAGAAATCCTGTTTTGGTCACCGGAAAAGTTTCGGGGTTTATCGGTAACGTACCGGGACCATCGGGAGGGTCCCGGGGGTCCACCAAGTGGGGCCACAAGCCCCGAAGGGCTGCATGGGCCAAGTGTGGGAGGGGACCATCCCTAGGTGGGCTGGTGCGCCCCCCACAAGGGCCCAAGGCGCCTAAGGGGAGGAGGGGGGCAAACCCTAAGGGCAGATGGGCCTTAGGGCCCATGCTTGGTGCGCCTCCCTCTCCCCTCCACCTGGCCGCCACCCAGATGGGATCTGGGGGCTGCCGCCACCCCTAGGGAGGGAACCCTAGGTGGGGGCGCAGCCCCTCCCCTCCCCCTATATATACTTGAGGTTTGGGCTGCCCAAGACACACGAGTTCCTCTCCTTCTTGGCGCAGCCCTACCCCTCTCTTTCTCCTCATATCTCGCGGTGCTTGGCGAAGCCCTGCTGGATCACCACGCTCCTCCACCACCACCACGCCATTGTGCTGCTGCTGGATGGAGTCTTCCTCAACCTCTCCCTCTTTCCTTGCTGGATCAAGGCATGGGAGACGTCACCGGGCTGTACGTGTGTTGAACGCGGAGGTGCCGTCCGTTCGGCACTAGGATCTCCGGTGATTTGGATCACGACGAGTACAACTCCTTCAACCCCATTCTCTTGAACGCTTCCACTTAGCGATCTACAAGGGTATGTAGATGCACTCTCCTTCCCCTCGTTGCTGGTTTCTCCATAGATAGATCTTGGTGACACGTAGGAAAAATTTGAATTTCTGCTACGTTCCCCAACAATGGCATCATGAGCTAGGTCTATTGCGTAGATTCTATGCACGAGTAGAACACAAAGTAGTTGTGGGCGTTGATTTTGTTCAATATGCTTACCGTTACTAGTCCAATCTTGTTTCCACGGTATTGTGGGATGAATCGGCCCGGACCGACCTTACACGTACTCTTACGTGAGACTGGTTCCACCGACTGACATGCACTAGTTGCATAAGGTGGCTAGCGGGTGTCTGTCTCTCCCACTTTAGTCGGAACAGATTCGATGAAAAGGGTCCTTATGAAGGGTAAATAGCAATTGGCATATCATGTTGTGGTTTTGCGTACGTAAGAAACGTTCTTGCTAGAAACCCATAGCAGCCACGTAAAACATGCAAACAACAATTAGAGGACGTCTAACTTGTTTTTGCAGGGTATGCTATGTGATGTGATATGGCCAAAGGATGTGATGAATGATATATGTGATGTATGAGATGATCATGTTCTTGTAATAGGAATCACGACTTGTATGACGATGAGTATGACAACCGGCAGGAGCCATAGGAGTTGTCTTAATTTATTTATGACATGCGTGTCAACATAAACGTCGTGTAATTACTTTACTTTATTGCTAACCGTTAGCTGTAGTAGTAGAAGTAATAGTTGGCGAGACAACTTCATGAAGACACGATGATGGAGATCATGATGATGGAGATCATGGTGTCATGCCGGTGACGATGATGATCATGGAGCCCCGAAGATGGAGATCAAAAGGAGCAATATGATATTGGCCATATCACGTCACTATTTGATTGCATGTGATTTTTATCATGTTTATACATCTTGTTTACTTAGAACGACGATAGTAAATAAGATGATCCCTCATAATAATTTCAAGAAAGTGTTCCCCCTAACTGTGCACCGTTGCGAAAGTTCATCGTTTTGAAGCACCACGTGATGGGTGTGATAGATTCTTACGTTCGAATACAACGGGTGTTGACGAGCCTAGCATGTACAGACATGGCCTCGGAACACATGCGAAACACTTAGGTTGACTTGACGAGCCTAGCATGTACAGACATGGCCTCGGAACACAAGAGACCGAAAGGTCGAGCATGAGTCATATGGTAGATAAGATCAACATGAAGATGTTCACCGATGATGACTAGTCCGTCTCACGTGATGATCGGACACAGCCTAGTTGACTCGGATCATGTAATCACTTAGATGACTAGAGGGATGTCTATCTGAGTGGGAGTTCATAAGATGAAATTAATTATCCTGAACATAGTCAAAAGTTCTTTGCAAATTATGTCATAGCTTACGCTTTAGTTCTACTGTTTTAGATACGTTCCTAGAGAAAATATAGTTGAAAATTGATAGTAGCAATTATGCGGACAGTAGAAGGCTTATGTCCTTAATGCACCGCTCAATGTGCTGAATCTCGAACATCGTCTGTGGGTGTTGCGAACATCTAACATACACGTTTTGATAACTACGTGATAGTTCAGTTAAACGGTTTAGAGTTGAGGCACCATAGACGATTTCGAAACGTCGCGGAACATATGAGATGTTTCGAGGGCTGAAATTGGGATTTCAGGCTCGTGCCCACGTCAAGAGGTATAAGACCTCCGACGAGTTTCTTAGCCTACAAACTAAGGGAGAAAAGCTCAATCGTTGAGCTTGTGCTCAGATTGTCTGAGTACCACAATCACTTGAATCGAGTGGGAGTTAATCTTCCAGATGAGATAGTGATGTTTTTCCAAAGTCATTGCCACCAAGCTGCTAGAGCTTCGTGATGAACTATAACATATCAGGGATAGATATGATGATCCTTGAAATATTCGCGATGTTTGACACCGCAAAAGTAGAAATCAAGAAGGAGCATCAATTGTTGATGGTTAGTGAAACCACTAGTTTCAAGAAGGGCAAGGGCAAGAAGGGATACTTCATGAAACGGCAAATCAGTTGTTGCTCTAGTGGAGAAACCCAAGGTTGTACCGAAACCCGAGACTGAGTGCTTCTGTAATAAGGGGAACAACCACTGGAGCAGAATTACCCTAGATACTTGGTAGATGAGAAGGATGTCGATAGAAGTATATTGGATATACATTATGTTAATGTGTACTTTACTAGTACTCCTAGTAGCACCAGGGTATTAGATACCGGTTCGGTTGCTAAGTGTTAGTAACTCGAAATAAAAGGCTGCGGAGTAAACGGAGACTAGCTAAAGGTGAGCTGGCGATATGTGTTGGAAGTTTTTTTTCAAGCTTGATGTGATCAAGCATCGCACGCTCCCTCTACCATCGAGATTGGTGTTAAACCTAAATGATTGTTATTTGGTGTTTGCGATGAGCATAGACCTGATTGGATTATGTCTATCGCAATACGGTTATTCATTTAAGGAGAATAATGGTTACTCTGTTTATTTGAATAATACCTTCAATGGTCTTGCACCTAAAATGAATGGTTTATTGAATCTCGATCATAGTGATACACATGTTCATGCCAAAAGATATAAGATAGTAATGATAGTACCACCTACTTGTGGCACTGCCATGTAAGTCATATTGGTATAAAACGCATGAAGAAGCTCCATGTTGATGGATCTTTGGACTCACTCATTTTTGAAAAGATTGAGACATGTGAACCGTGTCTATTGGTATATACGCATGAAGAAACTCCATGCAGATGGACCGTTTGGACTCACTTGATTTTGAATCGCTTGAGACATGCAAATCATACCACATGGGCAAGATGACTGAAAGCTTCGGTTTCAGTAAAATGGAACAAGAAAGCAACTCGTTGGAAGTAATACATTTTGATGTGTGCAGTCCAATGAGTGCTGAGGCACGCAGTGGATATCGTTATATTCTTACTTCACAGATGATTTAAGTAGATACTGAGTATGTTTACTTGATGAAACACAAGTCTGAATTATTGAATGGTTCAAGTAATTTCAGAGTGAAGTTGAAGATCTTCGTGACAAGAGGATAAAATGTCTGTGATATGATAATAGAAATGAATATCTGAGTTACGAGTTTGGCACACAATTAAGACACTATGGAAATTGTTTCACAACTAATACCGCCTGGAACACCATAGTGTGATGGTGTGTCCGAACATCATAGTTGCACCCTATTGGATATGGTGCGTACCATGATGTCTCTTATCGAATTACCACTATCGTTCATGGGTTAGGCATTAGAGACAACCGCACTCACTTTAATAGGGCACCACGTAATTCCGTTGAGACGAAACCGTTTGAACTATGGTTTGGAGAAACCTGAGTTGTCGTTTCTTAAAAGTTTGGGGCTGTGACGCTTATGTGAAAAAGTTTCAGGCTGATAAGCTCGAACCCAAAGAGGATAAATGCATCTTCATAGGACACCCAAGACAGTTGGGTATACCTCCTGTCTTAGATCCGAAAGCAACAGGGATTGTTTCTGGAATCGGGTCCTTTCTCGAGGAAAGGTTTCTCTCGAAAGAATTGAGTGGGAGGATAGTGGAGACTTGATGAGGTTATTGAACCGTCTCTTCAACTAGTGTGTGGCAGGGCACAGGGAGTTGTTCCTGTGGCACCTACACCAATTGAAGTGGAAGCTTATGATAGTGATCATGAAACTTCAGATCAAGTCACTACCAAACCTCGTGGGATGACAAGGATGTGTACTACTTCAGAGTGGTACGTAATCCTATCTTGGAAGTCATGTTGCTAGACAACAATGAACCTACGAGCTATGGAGAAGCGATGGTGGGCCTGGATTCCAAAATGGCTCGAGGCCATATAATCCGAGAGAGGATCCATATATGAAAACAAAGTGTAGACTTTGGAAGAACTACTTGATGGTCGTAAGGCTGTTAGGTAAAAATGGATTTTAAAAGGAAGACGGACAATGACGGTAAGTATCACCATTAAGAAAGCTCGACTTGTCTTTAAGATGTTTTCCGACAAGTTCAAGGAGTTGACTACGATGAGACTTTCTCACTCATAGCGATGCTAAGAGTCTGTTGGAATTATATTAGCGATTACTGCATTATTTATGAAATCTTGCAAATAGGATGTCAAAACATTGTTTCCTCGACGATTTTCTTGAGGAAAGGTTGTATGTGATACAACCGGAAGGTTTTGTCAATCCTGAAAGATGCTAATAAGTATGCAAAGCTCCAGTAATCCTTCTAAGGACTAGAGTAAGCATCTCGGAGTTGGAATGTATGCTTTGATGACATGATCAAAGATTTTGGGTGTATACAAAGTTTATGAGAAACTTGTATTTCCAAAGAAGTGAGTGGGAGCACTATAGAATTTCTGATGAATATATGTTGTTGACATATTGTTGATCAGAAATGACGTCGAATTTCTGGAAAGCATATAGGGTTATTTGGAAAGTGTTTTTCAATGGAAAGCCTGAATTAAGCTACTTGAACATTGAGCATCAAGATCTATAAGGATAGATCAAAACGCTTAATGGTACTTTCAAATGAGCACATACCTTGACATGATCTTGATGGTGTTCAAGATGGATCAGTCAAAGAAGGAGTTCTTGCCTGAGTTGTAAGGTATGAAGTTAAGACTTAAAGCTCGACCACGGCAGAAGAAAGAGGAAGGATGAAGGTCGTCCCCTATGCTTTTGTCATAGGCTCTATACGGTATGCCATGCTGAGTACCGCACCTGATGTGTGCCTTGCCACATATCTGGCAAGAGGGTACAAAGGTAATCTGGGAGTAGATCACCAGATAGCGGTCTAAATTATCCTTAGAGGAATAAGGATATGTTTCTCGGTTATGGAGGTGATAAAGAGTTCGACGTAAAGAGTTACGTCGATGCAAGCTTAACACCTATCCGGATAGCTCTGAGTAGAGATACCGGATACATATAATGGAGCAACAATTTAGAATAGCTCCAAGTAGAACAGTTATTTGAAATGGCTCCAAATGTAGCGTAGTAGTTGCATCTACAAGATGACATAGAGATTTGTGAAGTACATACGGATTTGAATGTTGCAGACCCGTTGACTGAAACCTCTCTCACAAGCATAACATGATCAAACCCAGAACTCTTTGGGTGTTAGTCACATGGGGATGTGACCTTGAGTGTTAATCACATATTGATGTGAACTGGATTATTGACTCTAGTGCAAGTGGGAGACTGTTGGCAATATGCCCTAGAGGCAATAATAAATTGGTTATTATTATATTTCCTTGTTCATGATAATCGTTTATTATCCATGCTAGAATTGTATTGATAGGAAACTCAGATACATGTGTGGATACATAGACAACACCATGTCCCTAGTAAGCCTCTAGTTGACTAGCTCGTTGATCAATAGATGGTTACGATTTCCTGACCATGGACATTGGATGTCGTTGATAACGGGATCACATCATTAGGAGAATGATGTGATGGACAAGACCCAATCCTAAGCCTAGCACAAGATCATGTAGTTCGTATGCTAAAGCTTTTCTAATGTCAAGTATCATTTCCTTAGACCATGAGATTGTGCAACTCCCGGATACCGTAGGAATGCTTTGGGTGTGCCAAACGTCACAACACAACTGGGTGGCTATAAAGGTACACTACAGGTATCTCCGAAAGTGTCTGTTGGGTTGGCACGAATCGAGATTGGGATTTGTCACTCCGTGTAAACGGAGAGGTATCTCTGGGCCCACTCGGCAGGACATCATCGTAATGTGAACAATGTGATCAAGGAGTTGATCACGGGATGATGTGTTACGGAACGAGTAAAGACACTTGCTGGTAATGAGATTGAACAAGGTATCGGGATGCCGACGATCGAATCTCGGGCAAGTATAGTACCGATAGACAAAGGGAATTGTATACGGGATTGATTAAGTCCTTGACATCATGGTTCATCCGATGAGATCATCATGGAACATGTGAGAGCCAGCATGGGTATCCAGATCCCGCTGTTGGTTATTGACCGGAGAGTTATCTCGGTCATGTCTGCATGGTTCCCGAACCCGTAGGGTCTACACACTTAAGGTTCGATGACGCTAGGGTTATAAGGAATAGGTATACGTGGTTACCGAATGTTGTTCGGAGTCCCGGATGAGATCCCGGACGTCATGAGGAGTTCCGGAATTGTCCGGAGGTAAAGATTTATATATCGGAAGTCCTGTTTTGGTCACCGAAAAAGTTTCGGGGTTTATCGGTAATGTACCGGGACCACCGGGAGGGTCCCGGGGGTCCACCAAGTGGGGCCACAAGCCCCGGAGCGCTGCATGGGCCAAGGGTGGGAGGGTACCATCCCTAGGTGGGCTGGTGCGCCCCCCACAAGGGCCCAAGGCACCTAAGGGGACGAGGGGGGGCAAACCCTAAGGGCAGATGGGCCTTAGGGCCCATGCTTGGTGCACCTCCCTCTCCCCTCCACCTGGCCGCCACCCAGATGGGATCTGGGGGCTGCCGCCACCCCTAGGGAGGGAACCCTAGGTGGGGGTGCAGCCCCTCCCCTCCCCCTATATATACTTGAGGTTTGGCTGCCCAAGACACACGAGTTCCTCTCCTTCTTGGCGCAGCCCTACCCCTCTCTTTCTCCTCATATCTCGCGGTGCTTGGCGAAGCCCTGCTGGATCACCACGCTCCTCCACCACCACCACACCGTTGTGCTGCTGCTGGATGGAGTCTTCCTCAACCTCTCCCTCTCTCCTTGCTGGATCAAGGCATGGGAGACGTCACCGGGCTGTATGTGTGTTGAACGCGGAGGTGCCATCCGTTCGGCACTAGGATCTCCGGTGATTTGGATCACGACGAGTACGACTCCTTCAACCCCGTTCTCTTGAACGCTTCCGCTTAGCAATCTACAAGGGTATGTAGATGCACTCTCCTTCCCCTCGTTGCTAGTTTCTCCATAGATAGATCTTGGTGACACGTAGGAAAATTTTGAATTTCTGCTACGTTCCCCAACAGATACCAGTACCACCCTAGCACCGGAACCATTCAGCATCTTGGAACCATCAAAGAACATGGTCTAGTGCTCCGAGTGAACTTGAGTCAGAAGTTGATGTTCGATCCACTCGGCGAGGAAATCTGCTATTGCTTGAGACTTGATAGATTTCTTTGCCTCGAACTTGATATCTAAGGGAAGGAGTTCAATCGCGCACTTTGCCACTCGACCAGTTGCATCTCTGTTGTTCAGAATCTCTGATAATGGAGTGTCGCTGACGACTGTAATGGAGTGGTCAGAGAAGTGATGTGCAACCTTCTTCATGGTCATATAAATCCCATAAACAAGCTTATGATAATGTGGATATCGTTGCTTTGATGGAGTCAAAACTTCAGAGACATAGTATACTGGGCGCTGAACTTTGTAAGCTTTTCCTTCTTCTTCCAGCTCGACTGTAAGTACTGTACTGACGACTTGTCCAGTGGCTGCAATGTAAAGCAGTAAAGGCTCTTTGCTGATTGGAGCAGCAAGCACCGGTAGGGTGGAAAGCAAAGCTTTAAGCTCTACAAATGCTGCATTAGCTTCAGGAGTCCACTCGAACTTATCTGATTTCTTCATCAGTCGGTAGAGAGGCAGTGCCTTTTCGTCGAGGCGAGAAATGAATCGACTTAGGGCGGCCAAACAACCGGTAAGCTTCTAGACATCATGCACACGCACAGGGCATTTCATTTGGAGTATGGCACCCACTTTCTCTGAATTAGCGTCGATCCCTTGTTCGGAAATGAGAAAACCGAGTAATTTTCCGCCTGGAACTCCAAACGTGCACTTTGATGGATTAAGCTTGATATCATACCTTTTGAGGTTGGCAAAGGTTTCAGCAAGGTCAGCCAGTAGGTCGGAACCTTTTTGTGACTTGACCACAATGTCATCCATGTATGCTTCCACATTCCGACTGATCTGAGTGAGTAAACACTTCTGAATCATCCGCATGAACGTGGCTCCAGCGTTCTTCAAGCTGAATGGCTTAGTGACATAACAGAAGCACCCAAATGGGGTGATGAAAGCTATTTTTATCTCATCGGGTCCATACAGACGGATCTGATGATACCCGGAATAAGCGTCCAGAAAGGACAAACGCTCACACCCTGCAGTCGAGTCGACTATCTGGTCGATGCAAGGGAGAGGAAAGTGATCTTTCGGGCAGGCCCGATTGATATGTTTGAAGTCAATGCACATGCGAAGTGAGTCGTCCTTCTTTGGGACAATGACAACATTAGCTAAACACTCAGAGTGTGGTTAGTGGTAAATCTCTCGGATAAACTCAGCTGCTAGAAGCCGAGCCACTTGTTCACCAATTGCCTTTCTCTTCTGTATAGCGGACCGTCATAGATGTTCCCTGACTGGTTTCACTTTTGGGTCGACTCGCAAACGATGCTTAGCCAGTCCCCTGGGAACACCTGGCATGTCAGAAGGTTTCCATGCAAAGATGTCCCAGTTCTCACGGAGGAACTGGATGATCACTTCTTCCTATTTGGAGTCGAGTGTTGTTGAGATGTGAGTCGGAGCAGCATTGGGATCCGTTGGGTGAATATGAATCGGCTTTGTCTCACCAGACGACTGCAATGCTGAATCTGTGGCAGGCTTCTTAGCTCGCAACAAATCATTCGGATCTGCATCTTTTTGATACTACTGCAATTCCACTACTGCCATCTGTGCATCGGTGATCTTCGAGCCCTTCTGGAAGCACTCTTTTGCCTTCTTGCAATTGCTAGTGATAGTGATCACTCCTTTAGGACCAGGCATCTTCAATTTGAGGTACACGTAACATGGCCGAGCCATCATCGTCCTCTTCCCCATCCTCAACTTTGTCTGCTTACTTCTCCTTTTCCTTGGGCTATTTCTCTCGGAATTGCTGGATTAGGAGTCGACACTGTCGAGTGGTATGCTTTGGGTAAATGAAATTACCCTCTTCATCTTTCTTGGTGTGAATGTGGCATGGTAAATCTAGCACATCATTTCCATCTTCATCTTTTACTTTCTTGGGGTTCCACGGTCCTTTGGGTTTCCCTTTGAACTTTCCTTGAGTCACGGCTAAGGCTTCTCCAGGAGTAGCTGGCTCGGCTTTGCGCTTCTGCTTCCGACTGGAGTTCCCTCCTCCAGTTTCGTGGGCGACTGTTTTGTGCTTGCCACTCCGGAGTTGGTCTTCTTCTTCCCCATTGGCGTACTTGGTGGCAATATCCATCATCCGAGTCAGAGTCGTATCTCCTGTCCAACCGAATTTCATATTCAACTCCCGATACTTAACGCCTTCTTTGAAGGCACAAATTGCTTGGTGATCTGACACATTCTCAACTGTGTGGTGCAACGCGATCCATCTCTGGATATAATCTCTCAAAGTTTCATTTGGACCCTGAACGCAACACTATAATTCTGTCAGCCCTGCTGGCCGTTTGCAAGTACCTTCAAATGTTCTGACAAATACTCGGGCAAGATCTTCCCAAGTATAAATACTACCATGCGCTAACTGATTCAGCCACGCTCTGGCTGAGCCCTCTAACATCAAAGGGAGATGCTTCATGGCAACTTCATCGTTGCCATCACCAATCTGTACAGCCACTCGGTAATCCTCAAGCCAAGTGTCAGGCTTGGATTCACCAATGAACTTACTGACTCTAGTCGCCAACCTGAAGTTGGGAGGAATCATCGCAGCCCTGATGGCTCTGCTGAAGCACTCTGGACCTGAGACATGAACCCTGCTGTTGGTTGGAAAATCCCTGTCGGGGCCTTCTCTGTGAGCTCTGTTTCTGTCGACCAGACCCTAAACGAGAATATATCTCGCATCAAAGCCCGGTTCCCTAGGGTCGACTGGAATCCTTCGCCCACCACTGTGAGGACGGCTATCATCATGTTGCCGAGGCACATATGACCCACTCCTTGGGGGAGGCGTGGGCACTCGACGATGATCATCGTGATCGAGTCGGTGATCATGCTGCTCGCGGTTTCTGTACTGATCCCGCCGGTCCCCACGTCCCTCATGCCTCGGGGGTGATCTCGGGCTGTGGGCCGACTGGACTATGTCTGCAACCACAGATCTGCTATGGATCCTATTCCGCGACTAAGATACCGCTGTGTTCTGCTCTCCCGCCGCTCGGAGTAAAGCCCGGATCTGCACCAAACCTCGACCAGCTTCTGACTGGGAGGGTTGAATTGACTCCGCTATTTGGGCCGCAGCTGCGAGATTCTGGACCGAAGTTCGGTATACCTAAGTCGGAGGCAGAAAAAGCTGGCGTCGACTAGACTCGGGTTACGCTGCTGAGCGCGCTTGTTGAGTGCACGCTGGAGGTTCTCCAGACGAGTGCATTCAGCCAAGTTGGCCAGCTGCGCCTCCTCCAAGGCCTGGGCCTCAGGGGTTTCTCCAAGGATAGGAGTGTGGAGTGCATCCATGTTCCGGCGGCAAAGTTCTTCCCTCCGCTGCGAAGAGAGGGGTTCGGAGCGGTACTCTTCGTGAACACGCGACGGATCACTGCCCCCATCGCCTCCGTCTTCACGGGTGAAGCCAGGAGGACTATGTGGTCCATTGACCATCAAAACTTCTGCCGCAGGGTCGCTGTTGTCGCACTCGGATGCAGTATCTACGGAGCCAGTCGACAGATCGAACAGGCCGTAGAGAGTTTCATCAGGATCGATTGCCGCGACTTGGGGGGTGGCCGACTTGCGAGCCACCGCATGCCTCACCCACCGCTGAAGCCTCGATTGACCGGAACGTTTGCTCCGGCGGGCTGCAGGGAGGGAGGTCAGTACAGGAGCCGACCGATACTGAGTCGACGGCTGCCGTAGGAGGACGCCACGAACACATGCGTGAAAGTGTGTCGCCCCACGGACGGGGAGCGCCTCGAAGTCAAGTGGCACTTCTTGGAGCCAAGCGGAGTCGTCGGTGATGAATACGAGTGCGCCGAGACGGATCTCGCCGCCCTCGGCCAAACCTCGGCCTGAAACCATGTTGATGGGGATCGGAAAAATCGCAACTTCTCTAACAAGTCACTAAGACACCTGCCCCACAGTGGGCGCCAACTGTCGTGGTTCTAAGTCTGACAGTACAATGGGGGTAGGGATGAAGAGGCAAGATCCTAGCTATGGAGGAGTTGTACACGCAAGTTTTACGAGTTCAGGCCCTTCTTGGAGGAAGTAACAACCCTACGTCTCGGAACCCGGAGGCGGTCGACTGGATTATATGCGTGTGAGTTACAGGGGGTGCGAACCCCTGTCCCTGAGGAGGGGTGGCTTATATAGAGTTCTCTAGACCCCTCTTGTCCTTAGTTACAAAGGGTTTAAGGTACATAAAGATGAAAACATTACTGGTAACGCCTGTATTTAAGTGCTATAAATGACAATTAAGCCTACAGGTAAATGCTCGACCGTTGTTCATGCAGAATGACTTTAGCTCTTCTGCCTGTCGAGTGACTTCTGTGACGGTCGAGTGACATTGACTCTTCTGAGTGGAACATCTGTGGTCGAGTGGATGATGGTACTCTTTGAATGATCCTGGCTTTAGGGTGATGTCCTAGGGGAGGATGTCTAGGACAGGTCCATGACACTACCCTAGGTACATGGCTTCATCAATAGGCGCGCCCCCCACCCTCGTGGACAGGGTGTGGGCCCCTTGACATGGATTCTTCTTCCAGTATTTTTTATATATTCCAAAAATAATCTCCGTTAATTTTCAGGTCATTTTGAGAACTTTTATTTCTGCACAAAAATAACATAATGGCAATTCTGCTAAAAAGAGTGTCAGTCCGGGTTAATTCCATTCAAATCATGCAAGATAGAGTCCAAAACAAGGGTGTAACATCCCAAATTTTAAATTTGGAATGTTATACATAGGTCATTCATGCATATCATATTTTATTGCATTTTCGTTTCGCGATCCTCGAAATCCTAAGCAACTCAAGGACCCGCGGAGAGAGTTGGGGATTTCACGATTTTCATATTTGAATTTCTATCAAATATTGAAACGAGGATCATTTTGGTTTTAAAGATTTTTCTCTCCGAAAATATTTTGAAATTAAAATATATGAGAGGAGATAATATGACTTCTTCAAAATAAATGAAATATTGGAGGAAAAATATTAAAATCAAATAAATGATTTTTATTTGGAGTTTTATTGCTATTTTATTTGAATCAGGAAAAAATTGTGTTTTTCAAAATTGCATTATAGGCCCAAATAAATGTTCACCTCGTCCGGCATATTTTTAGAGGACGGGTAAAATTTATTTTGGTATTTTTGGACTCTGTTTAGTATTTCTTTTCTATGTTTTTCTATGTCAGGACTTATTTAAAAAAAAGAGGCAACCGACTTAACGGGCCGGTTTCGACCCGGACTCCTTCCCCCGGCCGGCCTTATAAGCCGCCGAGGCCGCCCCAGCCTGATACGTCCATTTTGCATCATGCTTTTATATCGATATTTATTGCATTATGGGCTGTTATTACACATTATGTCACAATACTTATGCCTATTCTCTCTTATTTTACAAGGTTTACATAAACAGGGAGAATGCCGGCAGCTGGGATTCTGGGCTGAAGAAGGAGCAAATATTAGAGACCTATTCTGCACAGCTCCAAAAGTCCTGAAACTTCACGGAAGCTGTTTTCAGAATATATAAAAAATACTGAGCGCAAGAAGTTCACCAGGGGGGCCACGCCCCCTGGTGGCCCTCCGATGGCCATCTTCTGCTATATGGAGTCTTTCGATGAGGAAAAATCATAAGCCATCTGTCCAGACAAGACTCCTCCGCCATGAGGCGGAACCAATCTAGGGCTCTGGCGGAGCTGTTCTGCCGGGGAAACTTCCCTCCAGGAGGGGGAAATCGTCGCCATCGTCATCACCAACACTCCTCTCATCGGGAGAGGGCAATCTCCATCAACATCTTCACCGGCACCATCTCCTCTCAAAACCCTAGTTCATCTCTTCTATCCAATTCTTGTCTCCAAGTCTGGGATTGGTACCTGTGGGTTGCTAGTAGTGTTAATTACTCCTTGTAGTTGATGCTAGTTGGTTTATTTGGTGGAAGATCATATGTTCAGATCCTATATGCATATGAATACCCCTCTGATTATGAACATGAATATGCTTTGTGAGTAGTTATGTTTGTTCCTGGGGACATGGGAGAAGTCTTGCTATTAGTAGTCATGTGAATTTGGTATCCGTTTGATATTTTGATGAGATGTATGTTGTCTCTCCGCTAGTGGTGTTATGTGAACATCGACTACATGACACTTCACCATTATTTGGGCCTAGAGGAAGGCATTGGGAAGTAATAAGTAGATGATGGGTTGCTAGAGTGACAGAAGCTTAAACCCTAGTTTATGCGTTGCTTCGTAAGGGGCTGATTTGGATCCATATGTTGCATGTTATGGTTAGCTTTACCTTAATACTTTTGTTGTAGTTGCGGATGCTTGCAATAGAGGTTAATCATAAGTGGGATGCTTGTCCAAGTAAGGACAGTACCCAAGCACCGGTCCACCCACATACCAAATTATCAAAGTACCAAACACGAATCATATGATCGTGATGAAAACTAGCTTGACGATATTCCCATGTGTCCTCTGGAGCGCTTTACATCATATAAGAGTTTGTCCAGGCTTGTCCTTTACTACAAAAAGGATTGGGCCACCTTGCTGCACTTTATTTACTTTTGTTACTTGTTACTCGCTACAAATTATCCTATCACAAAACTATCTCTTACCTATTATTTCAGTGCTTGCAGAGAATACCTTGCTGAAAACCGCTTATCATTTCCTTCTGCTCCTCGTTGGGTTCGACACTCTTACTTATCAAAAGGACTACGATAGATCCCCTATACTTGTGGGTCATCAAGACTCTTTTCTGGCGCCATTGCCGGGGAGTGAAGCGCCTTTGGTAGGTGGAATTTGGTAAGGAAAAATTTATATAGTGTGCTGAAATTTACTGTCACTTGTTACTATGGAAAGTAATCCTCTAAGGGGCTTGTTCGGGGTATCTTCACCCCGACCAGTAGAGCAAAGAGTTGCTCCTCAACCTACTGAACCTACTGAAAATGAAAATGTCTGCTTTGAAATTCCTTCGGGTATGATAGAAAAACTGCTAGTTAATCCTTTTGCAGGAGATGGAACAACGCATCCTGATGAGCACCTAATATATGTGGATGAAGTTTGTGGATTATTTAATCTTGCAGGTGTACCCGGAGATGTTATTAAGAAGAAGGTCTTCCCTTTATCTTTGAAGGAAGATGCATTGATATGGTATAGGCTATCTGATGATATGGGGTCATGGAACTACAAACGATTGAAATTGGAATTTCATCAGAAGTTTTATCCTATGCATCTTGTTCATCGTGATCGCAATTATATATATATATATATATATATATATAAGTTTTGGCCTCGCGAAGGAGAAAGCATCGCTCAAGCTTGGGGGAGGCTTAAATCAATGTTATATTCATGCGCCAATCATGAGCTCTCAAGGGAAATGATTATTCAAAATTTATATGATCGGCTTTCTGATAACAATCGCACCATGCTTGATACTTCTTGTGCTGGCTCTTTTATGACGAAGACTATTGAATTCAAATGGGATTTATTGGAAAGAATTAAAAGCAACTCTGAAGATTGGGACCTCGACAATGGTAAGGAGTCAGGTATGACACCTAAATTTGATTGTGTTAAATCTTTTATGGATACTGATGTTTTTCGTAAATTTAGCACTAAATATGGACTTGACTCTGAGATAGTAGCTTCCTTCTGTGAATCTTTTGCTACTCATGTTGATCTCCCTAGGGAGAAGTGGTTTAAATATCATCCTCCCATAGAAGTAAAAGTAGCTGCACCTATTAAAGTTGAAGAAAAGACTATCACTTATAATGATCCTATTGTTCCTACTTCTTATGTTGAGAAACCACCTTTCCCTATTAGGATAAAGGATCATGCTAAAGCTTCAATTGTGGTTCGTAAAAGCAATATTAGAACTTATACACCTCCTGAGCAAATTAAAGTTGAACCTAATATTGTTGTTGTTAAAGATCTCTTGTCTGATAATATTGATGGGCATGTTAGTCATTTCCGTGATGAGACTGCTAGAATTTCTAAACCTTGTGCTAAAGATAAACCTAGATCTTTGGCAGGCATGCCTGTTATTTCTGTTAAAATAGGAGATCATTGTTATCATGGCTTATGTGATATGGGTGCCAGTGCTAGTGCTATACCTCATGACTTATACAAAGAAATTATGCATGATATTGCACCTGCTGAGATAGAAGATATTGATGTCACAATTAAACTTGCCAATAGAGATACTATTTCACCAATTGGAATTGTTGGAGATGTTGAAGTCTGGTGTGGGAAAACTAAATATCCTGCTGATTTTCTTGTTCTTGGTTCCGCACAAGATAGCTTTTGTCCCATTATATTTGGTAGACCCTTCTTGAACACTGTTAATGCTAAGATAGATTGCAAAAAGGATGTTGTTACTATTGGTTTAGGTGATATGTCTCATGAATTTAATTTCTCTAAATTTCATAGACAACACCGTGAAGAGGAATTGCCTAGTAAAGATGAAATTATTGGTCTTGCTTCTACTGCCATACCTCCTAGTGATCCTTTAGAACAATATTTGCTAGACCATGAAAATGATATGTTTATGAATGAAAGAAGGGAAATAGATGAAGTATTCTTTAAACAGGAACCCATCCTGAAACACAATTTGCCTGTTGAAATCCTAGGGGATCCTCCTCCGCTCAAGGATGATCCCGTGTCTAGGCTTAAACTGTTACCTGACACTCTTAAATATGCTTATCTTGATGAGAAAAAGATATATCATGTTATTATTAGTGCTAACCTTTCAAAGCATGAGGAAGAGAGATTATTGAAAACTCCGAAGAAGAACTGTGCTGCTATTGGATATACTATTGATGATCTTAAGGGCATTAGTCCCACTCTGTGCCAAACCAGTTCGTGATCATCAACGACGGCTGAATCCTAAGATGAAGGAAGTGGTAAGAAAGGAAATACTAAAACTTCTTGAGGCAGGTATAATTTATCCCATTGCTGATAGTCAGTGGGTAAGTCATGTCCATTGTATCCATAAGAAGGGAGGTATTACTGTCGTTCCTAATGATAAAGATGAGTTGATCCCGCAAAGAATTATTACAGGTTATAGGATGGTAATTGATTTCCGCAAATTAATTAAAGCTACTAAAAAAGATCATTACCCCTTACCTTTTATCGATCAAATGCTAGAAAGATTATCCAAACATACACATTTTTGCTTTCTAGATGGTTATTCTGGTTTCTCTCAAATACATGTGTCAACCAATGATCAATCAAAGACTACTTTTACTTGCCCTTTTGGTACTTTTTCTTATAGACGTATGCCTTTTGGTTTATGTAATGCACCTGCTACCTTTCAAAGATGCATGATGGCTATATTCTCTAACTTTTGTGAAAAGATTTGTGAGGTTTTCATGGATGATTTTTCCGTCTGTTGATCCTCTTTTGATGATTGCTTAAGCAACCTTGACCGAGTTTTGCAGAGATGTGAAGAAACTAATCTTGTCTTGAATTGGTAAAAGTGCCACTTTATGGTTAATGAAGGTATTGTCTTTGGGCATAAAGTTTCTGAAAGAGGTATTGAAGTTGATAAAGCCAAGGTTGATGCTATTGAAAAGATGCCGTGTCCCAAGGACATAAAAGGTATAAGAAGTTTCCTTGGTCATGCTGGTTTTTATAGGAGGTTCATTAAGGACTTCTCAAAAATTTCTTGGCCTCTGACTAATTTATTACAAAAAGATATACCATTTGTCTTTGATGATGATTGTGTAGACGCATTTGAAATACTTAAGAAAGCATTGATCTCTGCACCTATTGTTTAGCCACCTGATTGGAATTTACCCTTTGAAATTATGTGCGATGCTAGTGATTATGCTGTAGGTGTTGTTCTAGGGCAAAGAGTTGATAAGAAATTAAATGTTATTCAATATGCTAGTAAAACTCTAGATAATGCTCAGAGAAATTATGCTACTATTGAAAAGGAATTCTTAGCAGTTGTATTTGCTTGTGATAAGTTCAGACCTTATATTGTTGATTCTAAAGTAACTATTCACACTGATCATGCTGCTATTAAATATCTTATGGAAAAGAAAGATGCTAAACCTAGACTTATTAGATGGGTTCTCTTGCTACAAGAATTTGACTGCATATTATTGATAGAAAGGGTGCTGAGAACCCCGCTGCAGACAACTTGTCTAGGCTAGAGAATGTGCTTGATGACCCACTACCTATTGATGATAGCTTTCCAGATGAACAATTAAATGTCATAAATGCTTCTCATACTGCTCCATGGTATGCTGATTATGCTAATTACATTGTTGCTAAATTTATACCACCTAGTTTCACATACCAGCAAAAGAAAAAGTTCTTCTATGATTTGAGACATTACTTCTGGGATGACCCACATCTTTATAAAGAAGGAGTAGATGGTGTTATTAGACGTTGTGTACCTAAGCATGAACAGGAACAGATCCTACGCAAGTGTCACTCCAAGGCTTATGGAGGACACCATGCCGGAGATAGAACTGCACACAAGGTATTGCAATTCGGTTTTTATTGGCCTACTCTCTCCAAGGATGCCCGTAAGTTTGTCTTGTCTTGTGATGAATGTCAATGAATTGGTAATATTAGTAGACGCCAAGAAATTCCTATGAATTATTCACTTGTTATTGAACCATTTGATGTTTGGGCTTTGATTATATGGGACCTTTTCCTGCCTCTAATGGATATACACATATTTTAGTTGTTGTTGATTACGTTACTAAGTGGGTAGAAGCTATTCCAACTAGTAGTGCTGATCATAACACTTCTATTAAAATGCTTAAAGAAGTTATTTTTCCAACGTTTGGAGTCCCTAGATATTTAATGACTGATGGTGGTTCACATTTTATTCACGGTGCTTTCTGTAAAATGCTTGCTAAATATGATGTTAATCATATAATTCCATCTCCTTATCACCCACAGTCTAGTGGTCAAGTAGAATTGAGCAACAGAGAACTCAAATTAATTTTGCAAAAGACTGTTAATAGAACTAGAAAGAATTGGTCCAAGAAACTTGATGATGCATTATGGGCCTATAGAACTACATATAAAAATCCTATGGGTATGTCTCCGTATAAAATGGTTTATGGAAGGCATGTCACTTACCTCTCGAACTAGAACATAAGACTTATTGGGTTATTAAAGAGCTCAACTATGATTTTAAACTTGCCGGTGAGAAGAGGTTATTTGACATTATCTCACTTGATGAATGGAGAACCCAAGCCTATGAGAATGCCAAATTGTTTAAAGAAAAGGTTAAAAGATGGCACGACAAAAGAATACAAAAGCATGAGTTTAATGTAGGTGATTATGTATTGCTATACAACTCTCTTTTAAGATTTTTTGCAGGAAAACTTCTCTCTAAATGGGAAGGTCCTTACGTTATTGAGGAGGTCTAGCGTTCCGGTGCCATAAAAATCAACAACTTCGAAGGCACAATACGAAGGTGGTGAATGGTCAAAGAATTAAACATTATATCTCAGGTAATCCAATAAATGTTGAAACTAATGTTATTGAAACCGTAACCCTGGAGGAATACATAAGGGACACTTTCTGGAACGTTTCAGACTCCGAAAAGGAATAGGTATGTGGTACGGTAAGTAAACCGATTCCAAAATAGTTTTTATGGCAATATTCTTCTGTTTTGGAATATTTAGAAAAATAGAAAAATAAGAAGTAGTCCGGAAAGGACACAAGGGATCCACGAGTGTGGAGGGCGCGCCCCCCTACCTCGTGGGCACCTCGTGCGCTTTCCGGACTCAGTTTTCTTACACATTACATATTTTGGTCAGTAAAAATTCATTATATAATCTCCCAGAGGTTTTGACTCCCGTATCACGCAAATATCTCTTGTCTTTGTTTCGAGCTGCTTTCTGTCAGGGTTGTCAAGGCCAGGCATTATGTCGTCTCCCTCCTCCACCAACCATGAGGGCAACGATGCTTGGCTAATGAAGATAGAGCTGAAGAGAGAAGAACCCATGGAGATCAACAAGGATGAAGGGATCAAGAAGGCCACGGAGGACCAAGTGCCAGCAACAGAAGACATTCTTCAACTTGATCACAATCTTCTTACCCCAACTAAGATCGAAGCTTTCAAGATGATTGAGTTAGCTCGTATACAAAATAAGTATCTCACACGTGAATTTTTTTGTTGAAGGAGCATATCATTGCACTCAAGGGCATTATCTGCAAGTTGGAAGATATCCTACGCTCGATGTGCGACTATCCATCATCACCAACAACTTCTTCACCGAAAAAGGAGACATAACCACATGGGTATGGGCACTCCCCTTGGCAACTGCCAAGCTTGGGGGAGTGCCCCGGTATCGTATCACCATCACTTTTATCTTTACCACTTTTCTTAGTTCAATCCTTTTGGTAATATCTTAATCTAGTAGAATAAAGTTTTAGTGTGATCTATTTGTGAGTTTTGCTTTATAATCCTTCTATGTAATCGAGTCTGTGAGCTATATATAATAAATATTAGTGTTCAGTCAAGGGCTTGTTTATTTTGCCATGATCTTGAGTGAATAAAAGAAAGGAAGAAAGAATAAAAAGAAATAAAAGATATCATATGGATCTTATGGAGAGTAATGAGCTCACATAGAAAGAGTATGATGAATAAAAGTTGTTGAGAGCTGACAAACATAGTTTTGGTCATCGTTGCAATTAATAGGAAGTAATAAAGAAAGAGAGGTCTTGACATACAAATACACTATCTTGGACACCTTTTATTATTGTGAGCACTCATTAAAATATGACATGCTAAAGAGTTGACGTTGAACAAGGAAGACAACGTAATGGGTTATGTTTTCTTACATCTGAGATAAATTATATTGTCATGGATCATCCAACATGGTTGAGCTTGCCTTTCCCCCTCATGCTAACCAAATTCATCGCACCAAGTAGAGATACTACTTGTGCTTCCAAACAACCTTAAACCAGTTTTGCCATGAGAGTCCACCATACCTACCTATAGATTGAGTAAGATCCTCCAAGTAAGTTGTCATCGGTGCAAGCAATAAAAATTGCTCTCTAAATATGTATGATTGATTGGTGTGGAGGAAATAAGCTTTATACGATTGTGTGATATGGAAGAAATAAAAGCGACAGACTGCATAATAAAGGTCCATATCACAAGTGGCAATATAAAGTGACGTTCTTTCGCATTAAGATTTTGTGCATCCAACCATAAAAGCGCATGACAACCTCTGCTTCCCTCTGCGAAGGGCCTATCTTTTACTTTTATCTCCTACCTTGCATAAGAGTCATGGTGATCTTCACCCTTCCTTTTTACATTTTATCCTTTGGCAAGCACAATATGTTGGAAAGATCCTGGTATATATGGCTAATTGGATGTGAGTTTTCATGAACTATTATTGTTGACATTACCCTTAAGGTAAAACGTTGGGAGGCAAAACTATAAGCCCCTATCTTTCCTTGTGTCCGATTAAAACTCCATACCCATAAGAATTGCGTGAGTGTCAGCAATTGTGAAAGACTATGTGATAGTTGAGTATGTGGACTTGTTGAAAAGATCTTATATTGACTCTTTCCTATGTTATGATAAATTGCAATTGCTCCAATGACCGAGATTATAATTTGTTAGTTGTCAATGAAGTTTATGATTCATACTTGAAATTGTGATTGAATTGTTACTCTAGCATAAGAGATCATATGACAATAATTCTATAAGTTGTTGTTCTAAGAATGATCATGATGCCCTCATGTCCGTATTTTATTTTTATCGACACCTCTATCTCTAAACATGTGGACATATTTTTCGATTTCGGCTTTCGCTTGAGAACAAGCGAGGTCTAAGCTTGGGGGAGTTGATACGTTCATTTTGCATCATGCTTTATATCGATATTTATTGCATTATGGGCTGTTATTACACATTATGTCACAAAACTTATGCACAGCTCCAAAAGTCCTGAAACTTCACGGAAGACGTTTTCAGAATATATAAAAAATACTGAGCGCAAGAAGTTCACCAGGGGGCCACACCCTGACCACGAGTAATATTATTATAATAGTAACGGTAGCAAAAGTAATATTTTTGGTTTTTATAGTGATGGTAACAGTAGCAGCGGAAAAGTAAATAAGCGAAGAACAATATATGAAAAGCTCGTAGGCAATGGATCGGTGATGGAGAATTATGTCGGATGCGATCGATCATGTAACAGTCATAACATAGGGTGACACAGAACTAGGTCCAATTCATCAATGTAATGTAGGCATGTATTTCAAATATAGTCATACGTGCTTATGGAAAAGAACTTGCATGACATCTTTTGTCCTACCCTCCCGTGGCAGCGGGGTCCTATTGGAAACTAAGGGATATTAAGGCCTCCTTTTAATAGAGTAACGGACCAAAGCATTAACACGTAGTGAATACATGAACTCCTCAAACTACGGTCATCACCGGGAGTGGTCCCGATTATTGTCACTTCGGGGTTGCCGGATCATAACACATAGTAGGTGACTATAGACTTGCAAGATAGGATCAAGAACTCACATATATTCATGAAAACATAATAGGTTCAGATCTGAAATCACGGCACTCAGGCCCTAGTGACAAGCATTAACCATAGCAAAGTCATAGCAACATCAATCTCAAAACATAGTGGATACTAGGGACCAAACCCTAACAAAACTAACTCGATTACATGATAAATCTCATCCAACCCATCATTGTCCAGCAAGCCTATGATGGAATTACTCAAACACGGCGGTGAGCATCATGAAACTGGTGATGGAGGACGGTAGATGATGACGATGGCGACGGATTCCCCTCTCCGGAGCCCCGAACGGACTCCAGATCAGCCCTCCCGAGAGAGTTTTGGGCTTGGCGGCGGCTCCGTATCGTAAAACATGATGAATCCTTCTCTCTGATTTTTCTCTCCCCGGACACGAATATATGGAGTTGGAATTGAGGTCGGTGGAGCGTCAGGGGGCCCACGAGGCAGGGGGCGCGCCCAGGGGGTAGGCGCGCCCCCACCCTCATGGACAAGGTGTGGGCCCCTTGACGTGGATTCTTCTTCCAGTATTTTTTATATATTCCAAAAATAATCTCCATTGATTTTCAGGTCATTTTGAGAACTTCTATTTCTGCACAAAAATAACATAATGGCAATTCTGCTGGAAACAATGTCAGGCCGGGTTAGTTCCATTCAAATCATGCAAGATAGAATCCAAAACAAGGGTGTAACATCCTAAATTTTCAATTTGGAATGTTGAATATAGGTCATTCATGCATACCATATTTTATTGCATTTTCGGTTCACGATCCTCGAAATCCTAAGAAACTCAAGGATCCGCAGAGAGAGTTGGGGATTTCACGATTTTCATATTTGAATTTCTATCAAATATTGAAACAAGGATCTTTTTGGTTTTAATGGTTTTTCTCTCCGAAAATATTTTGAAATTAAAATATATGAGAGGAGATAATAGACTTCTTCAAAATAAATGAAATATTGGAGGAAAAATATTAAAATCAAATAAATGATTTTTATTTGGAGTTTTATTGCTATTTTATTTGAATTAGCAAAAAATTGCATTTTTCAAAATTGCATTATAGTCCCAAATAAATGTTCACCTTGTCCGGCATATTTTTAGAGGACGGGTAAAATTTATTTTGGGATTTTTGGAGTCCGTTTAGTATTTCTTTTCTTTGTTTTTCTACATCGGGACTTATTTAAAAAAAAGAGGCAACCGACTTAACGGGCCGGTTTCGACCCGGACTCCTTCCCCCGGCCGGCCTTATAAGCCGTCGAGGCCGCCCCATCCTGATACGTTTATTTTGCATCATGCTTTTATATTTATATTTATTGCATTATGGGTTGTTATTACACATTATGTCACAATACTTATGCCTATTCTCTCTTATTTTACAAGGTTTACATAAAGAGGGAGAATGCCAGCAGCTGGGATTCTGGGCTGGAAAAGGAGCAAATATTAGAGACCTATTCTACACAGCTCCAAAAGTCCTGAAACTTCACGGAAGACGTTTTCAGAATATATAAAAAATACTGAGCACAAGAAGTTCACCAGGGGGCCACACCCTGCCCACGAGGGTGGGGGCGCGCCCTACCCCCTGGGTGCGCCCCCCTACCTCGTGGGCCCCCTGGTGGCCCTCCGATGGCCATCTTATGCTATATGGAGTCTTTCGACGAGGAAAAAATCATAAGCCATCTTTCCAGACGAGAACCAATCTAGGGCTCTGGCGGAGCTGTTCTACCGGGGAAACTTCCCTCCGGGAGGGGGAAATCATCGCCATCATCATCACCAACGCTCCTCTCATCGGGAGAGGGCAATCTCCATCAACATCTTCACCAGCACCATCTCCTCTCAAAACCCTAGTTCATCTCTTCTATCCAATTCTTGTCTCCAAGTCTGGGATTGGTACCTGTGGGTTGCTAGTAGTGTTAATTACTCCTTGTAGTTGATGCTAGTTGGTTTATTTGGTGGAAGATCATATGTTCAGATCCTATATGCACATTAATACCCCTCTGATTATGAACATGAATATGCTTCGTGAGTAGTTACGTTTGTTCCTGAGGACATGGGAGAAGTCTTGCTATTAGTAGTCATGTGAATTTGGTATTCGTTTGATATTTTGATGAGATGTATGTTGTCTCTCCTCTAGTGGTGTTATGTGAACGTCGACTACATGACACTTCACCATTATTTGGGCCTAGAGGAAGGCATTGGTAAGTAATAAGTAGATGATGGGTTGCTAGAGTGACAGAAGCTTAAACCCTAGTTTATGCGTTGCTTCGTAAGGGGCTGATTTGGATCCATATGTTTCATGCTATGGTTAGGTTTACCTTAATACTTTTGTTGTAGTTGAGTATGCTTGCAATAGAGGTTAATCATAAGTGGGATGCTTGTCCATGTAAGGATAGTACCCAAGCACCGGTCCACCCACATACCAAATTATCAAAGTACCAAACGCGAATCATATGATCGTGATGAAAACTAGCTTGAAGATATTCCCATGTGTCCTCGGGAGCGCTTTACATCATATAAGAGTTTGTCCAGGCTTGTCCTTTACAACAAAAAGGATTTGGCCACCTTGTTGCACTTTATTTACTTTTGTTACTTGTTACTCGCTACATATTATCCTATCACAAAACTATCTGTTACCTATTATTCCAGTGCTTGCAGAGAATACCTTGCTGAAAACCGCTTATCATTTCCTTCTGCTCCTCGTTGGGTTCGACACTCTCACTTATTGAAAGGACTACGATAGATCCCCTATACTTGTGGGTCATCACAGCCCGCCCCGTGCCTGCGTCCCGCCCTAACCCTAGCCGTGTCGCCGCCCTAGCCCCGCTGCTCGCGCTAGCCACCGCCGTCGCCCCGTCGCCTCGCTGGAGCCGCCGTTGCTGTTGCAGGACTTCGCCGAGCCGCCGCCATTGACCGTTAACCGGTCGTTTTTTTAGAAACCCTAAGATCGTTTTTTTCTTTTGATCGGTTTTATTCTGGTTTTCTATGGTTTAGTTAAGTAGCGGACGTTCGTCCGTACGGTCGTTTTAACGAACGCCGTTCACCCAATTTTCACAGACAGTGAACATTCATTCATTAGCATGTTCGTCAGCTTTTCTTTTTCCAGGGTTTTCCGCGATTATTTCTGCTCGTGATTTCTGCCCTAATTTTCGTTTTAGTTTATCTTTTCGCTCTGTTATCGGAATCAGATGATTCAAGCGCATAGATCTTCGTCTCGAAGCCCTCTTTCTATTTAACCAACTTGAACAAGATTTTGTTACTATAAAATTTGACTTTAGTCCATATTAGTAATCGGATCTTGTTTCTTTCGCAGTTTGTGTTTTGTTGCTCCATTTGATTTGATTCTTTTTGCAAACTGGAGTTCTTCCGTTGAACTTTATGGTTAGATCTTCTTCTTTGAGATTTACCTGTGCATCTTTGCTTGATTGCTTATGTATGCTATTGTTTGTTTGCGATAGAACACCCGGAGTGCGAAGCGTGCTACTACGAGTCTCTAGGTTTTGCGGATCATCAACAAGGCAAGTAACACATTGATCATACTTATTTCATACCCTGTTTTTATGCATTAGTTTCAACCCTTAAACATTGCATGATTAGGATGTGATTAACTTGGGGGTATTGGGAAGTAGATGATGAGGTAGAACCTATTTCCATGTTTTAATATCAAACCCTGGGAGTTACTTCTACGTTATGCTTATATTGCTATGCTATGCTCGTAGACGTGGATTGTGTTTGAGTGTATCCATGAAAGATGTGAGATTGTTAATTGATGGTTCAACTTAAGGTGGCAACTTTAATACACATCTAGGTGGATTGCTTGTTTTGGGCACCTGGGGATATACCAGTGTTGTCCTAGGAGATCCCGGGGATATACCATGTGATCCTCCTACGGTCTGCCACCCAGGCTCAAAGGGATCATCGGATTATTCATGCTAGAAAATTTCGTGTGCAGCCACAAGCCATTATGGGCTCTGGCATGGTTGAGTATGTTATGTGACCTCTTTCGGTGGTGGGCTAGCAGATGTAGAGGGAAAGTAGGTGTAACTTTCCACCCGGAGTAAAGAGTTAATGCTTCTGAAAGACTATGTCTCGGTCATCCATTTCTCAAACACCGTGCAGTGTGAGAAATACAATGGAGGAGATCGAGTCTTGTGGGGAAAAGTGCGCAAACCTCTGCAGAGTGTATAAACTAATCATGGTTAGTCGTGTCCCCGGTTATGGACATCTTGAGTATCTAGTACTTGGATTACCCTACTGTATCTCATCACTCTAATTTAATTTTTTGGGATGATAATCACTTTTAATTGGGATTGAGATGGGGGTACCATTCTCAATGTTTCAACTACTATGATAGTTAAATAAAATTTATTCTTTTGTTGTAGGGAAAAATTGGCCTTTTGCAAAAACCATATAACCATAGAGCCTCCACCAGCCATATATGCATGTAGTGATAGCATTTATCTATTCATTGCTCTACTGTGTTACTTTGCCAGCATATTCCATGTGCTGACCCATTTTTGGGCTGCAACGTATTATGTTGCAGACTTTTCAGACGAGGAGTAAGATGCGATAGGTCGTTTGTCATGCACTCAGCTATGCCGTTGGAGTTGATGGACTCACTCTATCTTCCAAGTTTTCCGCTATTATTGTTTTAGATGGCCTTAAGCCATATTTATTGTAATAAGTTCTCTTTTGAGACATTCGATGTAATAAGTGTGTGATTGCTACTCTGTTATAAATCCTTCGAGTATTATGTGTGTCAGCATTACCGATCCAGGGATGACACTGAAGCATAGAGACTTGACCGTTTGAGGTCGGGTCACTACAAGATGGTATCAGAGCACACGTTGAATGTAGGACACGGCCACTAAGAAAAACCATAGGTCACTCTTCTCTACTCATATATGACTCCTCTCCATTTTCTACTCTTTAGGATGGCGGACACGAGGAAAAAGTTTGCACAACCGGATGAAGACACACCTTTTGGACGACACTTGAAGGAAGTCACTAGGTACCTGAACATTGGAATACCAAGCTTCACCGGGACCTACAACGCCACTTTACCAGAAGAGGAGCGCTGGATGGTTCGAGTTCAAGTTCCAGGAAGGACATTCACACCAGTTACGGATCCTATAGAGTTTTCCTTTGATGCACCCACCTGGAGTCTAGGCAAGAGCATGGCAGCCCACATTGCTATGGGACGTATTGGAGAAGTCTACAAACAAGAGCTGAAGGACACTATATACCAGATATGTGGGCGCCGAGACAATCAATGGGAGATGATCAGCACTAGGAGGGATAGATCCATTGCAGCATTCATCCAGGAGTTAAACAAGCACATTCGACGCATGGAGAACCAGATGTGCGCAAGCATGATAGATTTGAAGAAGGCAATGACCAGGATCACTGAGCTAGAAGAGGAACTCAAGGCTACACGCGGCGATTATGAGGAGGAAATCATCATACTAGTGGAGAAGAATGACGACCTAACAAGGAAGCTAGGAGTTTTCATGGGAGACCCGCGCCAGGAGGAGAGGACGACGATTCCACTTGTCCAGAGAACTACATCATCATCGACGACACCGACTCTGACCCCGATGATAGTGATGATGACTATGAAGATGAAGCTGGAGCAGACATCATGGAGTCTTCCACCGAGCAATATTTCTAGATGACCACCATATGACTAGTAGTTTTTCCCCATGTGTATAGTAATAGTCCGAGCACTTTTAACGATAGTTCTAGACCATTTGTATGCCCTTGCTTGATTGATTGAGTGATATGATATGATTGTGTTTGTCTCATGTGCATATGGGTAGTGTTTTCTCACTAGACCTCATTCTATTCTGCACTCTTCCCCCTAAACCCATCAGATGCCTCCAAGACGTGACCCCGGTTTTGTTTTCCCACCGGAGCTCACTCAGTTGATCCAGCAGCAGAATACCTTGATGCAGATGTTAGTTCGGAACCAAGGCAACAACAACAACAATAAACCACCGCCACCACCTCCAGTTGATAACTTAGCCCATTTTCTGAGGTTGCAGCTGCCGGAGTTTTCCAGTAGCACCGAGCCCATAGTTGCTGATGATTGGCTATGTAGGATAGGAAGGGAGTTGACCACCGCAGGTTGCACAGATGCAGAGAAGGTGTGTTTTGCCGCACACCAATTGGATGGACCAGCAGCCGCATGGTGGGAAAATTACACATCCACTTTTCCTATAGCCAATGTCACTTGGGAGCAGTTTCAGCAAGCATTCCGCACAGCCCACGTATCCACTAGAGCTATGATCATGAAGAAGCGTGAGTTTCGCAACTTGCGCCAGGGAAATCATATTGTGGCCCAGTACGTAGACGAGTTTAGTAAGCTATCTCGTTATGCCCCTGATGATGTGGCCACAGATGCCGCGAAGCAGGAGAAGTTTATGGAAGGGCTAAACGATGAGATGAGAATGCAGTTGATGGTGGCAACATTCAACAACTACCAGGAGTTGGTAGACAAGGCTCTTATGATTGAAGGGAAGCAGCAGCAGGTGAGAATCGCAAGAGGAAGTATGGACAGGGGAAGTACAATTCTGGAGCTCAGCAGAAGTCCCGTCTCACCCCGAACTCGAGAGGACTTGTCCATAACCATGGAGACCACACTCACAATGGAGGAAGTTCCCATAAACATAATGGCCCAAGGAATGGGAATGTGAATGGAGCAAGCAGCAATCAGAACCGCTCTAGCCCAGCCACACCCGCCAAGAAGGATCAAAGTCACATTACTTGTTTCAAGTGCAGGAAGACTGGGCACTACACCAACGATTGTCCGGAATTGAAGAATGGCAATGGCAATGGAAGCGTTGGGAAGAAGCCCAACCCTTTCAATAGGGGACAAGTGAACAACGTGAATGTGGAGGAAGTTGAGTAGCAGCATGATGCAGTTATGGATACGTTTTTCGTTAAGTCGTTTACTGCAATTGTTATTTTTGATACTAGTGCATCGCATTCATACATATCAAGGGGATTCATGGATAAGTATAAGTTTCCCACTAAGGTACTTAGGAAACCCATGTTAGTAAGTTCACCAGGAGCCAAGTATATGGCAAGTCAAGGATGTTTTTAGATGCCATTGACCATTGGAAGCCATGTTTTCCCCTCAGACCTAATAATTTTGGAGTCACAAGGATTGGATGTGATACTAGGAATGGATTGGCTATCGATGTATGGGGGAAACATCGATTGCGCGAGTAAGTCGATTTTGCTCACCACCCCGGAGGGACAAAGGATCAAGTATGTATCCAGGCATTCGCCAAGGAGAACCCAAGTACATTCTCTCACGGGAGTTGTTTAGGAGGAAGTGCCTGTCGTGAAGGATTACCCGGATGTATTTCCAGAGGAGTTACCAGGCATGCCGCCAGATCGAGACATAGAGTTTTTGATAGAGTTGTTGCCAGGCACCGGGCCAATATCAAAGAGACCATACCGGATGCCCGCAAATGATCTGGAGGAGATCAAGAAATAGATTAAGGAGTTATTGTAGAAAGGTTACATTCGACGGAGCTCATCACCATGGGGAGCCCCAGTGCTGTTGGTTGAGAAGAAGGATAAGTCCCTGAGAATGGTTGTTGATTATCGGGCATTGAATGAAGTAACAATCAAGAATAAATACCCACTGCGGATGATCAATGATTTGTTTGACTAGCTGCAAGGAGCAAAGGTGTTTTTGAAGATCGACCTGCGATCAGGTTACCACCAGCTGAAGATTAGGGAAAATATATACCCAAAAACAGCGTTCACCACAAGGTATGGGCTATATGAGTATACGGTTATGTCATTTGGATTGACTAACGCCCCCGCCTATTTCATGAGTATGATGAACAAGGTGTTCATGGAGTTCTTGGATAGGTTTGTCGTGGTGTTCATTGATGATATTTTAGTATACTCAAAGAATGAAGAGGAACATAAGGAGCATTTGTGGTTAGTTCTCGAGAAGCTCAGGGAACATCGGTTATATGCCAAGTTCAGCAAATGTGAGTTTTGGTTGAAGGAAGTTGGATTTCTTGGACATGTTATATCAGGAGAAGGTATAGTAGTGGACCCTACCAAGGTTAAATCAGTCACTGAGTGGTTGGCACCCACCTCGGTTGGAGAGATCCGCAGTTTTCTTGGACTCGCGGGATACTATCGGAGATTTATTGAGAATTTTTCTAAGATTGCAAAGCCCATGACGGCATTGTTGAAGAAGGATAGCAAGTTCCATTGGACGGGAGAATGTGAAGCAAGTTTCCAGGAGTTGAAGAAACGTTTGACTACAGCCCCAGTGCTGATTCTGTCGGATATATGGAAGGATTTCCAAGTGTATTGCGACGCCTCTCACTTAGGACTTGGAGGAGTACTTATGCAAGACGGAAGGGTTGTTTCATATGCCTCACGATAACTTAAACCGCATGAATTGAATTATGCCACACATGATTTGGAGTTAGGAGCTGTAGTGCATGCACTCAAGACCTGGAGACATTTTCTTATTGGAAATCATTGTGATGTGTAAATGGATCACAAGAGTTTGAAGTACATTTTTACTCAGAAGGAGTTGAACCTCGGGCAGAGGAGATGGGTGGAGCTCATAAAGGATTACGATATGAAGTTGCACTATCATCCAGGCAAGGCAAATGTCGTAGCAGACGCTTTGAGCCGGAAGACTTACGTCAACACCCTCGTTAGCGGAGGAATGCCAAAGGAGTTGGTAGAAGATCTTAGGGAGCTACATTTGGAGATAGTTCCTAAAGTTTTTTTTGCAGCATTGGAGGTTCAGTCGACATTGTTGGAAAAGATTCGAGCAGCTCAGAAGGATGACAAAGAAATTGCCGAAATAAAGGAGAAGATGAGTGAAGGCAAAGCCAAAGGTTTTCGTGAGGATGAGCACGACACCTTGTGGTTTGAAGACCGTATATATGTGCCCAATAGTGCGGAGCTTAGAAAGTTGATCTTACAGGAAGCTCATGACTCACCATGCTCGATACACCCTGGAAACACCAAGATGTATTTGGATTTGAAGGAGCGTTTCTAGTGGACTGGTATGAAGAAGGATATTGCCGAGTATGGAGCCGTATGTGATGTATGTCAGAGAGTGAAGGCAGAACATCAGAAGCCCGCAGGATTACTGCAGCCTATGCCGATACCCGAATGGAAGTGGGATAATCTTGGCATGGACTTTATCACCGGATTGCCCAGGACCCGATCGGGATATGATTCAATCTGGGTAGTAGTGGATCGCTTGACCAAAGTAGCTCACTTTATCCCAGTGAAAACCACTTATACAAGTGCGAAGTTGGCCAAGATATATATGACCAGGATCGTATGTCTGCACGGAGTTCCGAGGACCATCGTATCAGATAGAGGAACACAGTTTACTTCAAAGTTTTGGCACCAGCTGCATTAGACTTTGGGAACCAGGTTGGAGTTCAGTACAGCTTTTCACCCACAGACAGATGGAAAGATGGAGAGAGTCAATCAGATCTGGAGGACATGTTGAGAGCTTGTGCACTAGACTATGGATCTAGTTGGGATGATAATTTGCCCTACGCAAAATTCTCGTACAACAATAGCTACCAGGCCAGTTTGAAGATGGCACCGTTCGAGGCCGTGTATGGAAGAAGGTGCAGAACACTGTTGATCTGGGATGAAGTTGGAGACCGCCAGTTGTTTGGACCGGATTTGATTAAGGAGTCCGAAGAGAAAGTTAAACTGATTCGAGATAGAATGAAGGTAGCTCAGTCCAGACAGAAGAGTTATGCAGACTCAAAACGCAAGGAGGTAGTGTATGAAATCAGAGACAGGGCATATCTAGAGTGTCACCACTTCAAGAGTTAAGCGTTTTGGAGTTAAGGGAAAGTTAGCCCCGAGATTTGTGGGACCGTACCGTGTTTTGGAACGCATGGGAGAGGTTGCTTACAAGTTGGAATTACCCGAAGGACTATCGAGAGTTCATGATGTGTTTCACGTTTCTCAGTTGAAGAAGCATCATGCAGAGATGGCCGATA
Source organism: Triticum monococcum (assembly GCA_034509565.1). Classification (NCBI taxonomy): domain Eukaryota; kingdom Viridiplantae; phylum Streptophyta; class Magnoliopsida; order Poales; family Poaceae; genus Triticum; species Triticum monococcum. The sequence goes on along the minus strand of CM067845.1, from coordinate 352,221,184 downwards.
TTCCTCTGAGGGATACAGTGCCTCTAGAAGCAATACAATTTGATAGTGATTTAACATATGGGGAGAAACATGTCAAGATTCTCGAGTTTGCAGCCGAGTTACTCGCAGTAAGGTTATCAAGTTTTGCAAAGTTCAGTGGAGCCACCATACCGAGGATGAAGCCACCTGGGAACGAGAGGATGATCTACGCAAAGACCACCTGCACCTATTTTCTAGCCAACCCGAATCTCGAGGGCGAGATTCATCTTAAGGGGGGTAGGTTTGTAACATCCCAAATTTTCAATTTGGAATGTTATACATAGGTCATTCATGCATATCATATTTTATTGCATTTTCGTTTTGTGATCCTTGAAATCCTAAGCAACTCAAGGACCCGCGGGGAGAGTTGGGGATTTCACGATTTTCATATTTGAATTTCTATCAAATATTGAAACAAGGATCATTTTGGTTTTAAAGATTTTTCTCTCTGAAAATATTTTGAAATTAAAATATATGAGAGGAGATAATATGACTTCTTCAAAATAAATGAAATATTGGAGGAAAATGTTAAAATCAAATAAATGATTTTTTTGAGTTTTATTGCTATTTTATTTGAATTAGGAAAAAATTGCGTTTTTCAAAATTGCATTATAGGCCCAAGTAAATGTTCACCTTGTCCGGCATATTTTTAGAGGACGGGAAAAATTTATTTCGGGATTTTTGGAGTCCGTTTAGTATTTCTTTTCTTTGTTTTTCTGCGTCGGGACTTATTTAAAAAAAAGGGGCAACCGACTTAACGGGCCGGTTTCGACCCGGACTCCTTCCCCCAGCCAGCCTTATAAGCCGTCGAGGACGCCCAGCCGGCCCCGTGCCCGCGTCCCGCCCTAACCCTAGTTGCGCCGCCGCCCTAGCCCCACCGCCGCCCGCGCTAGCCGCCGCTGCCGCCTCGCCGCTGCTTCCGTCGCCGGACTTCATCGAGCCGCCGTCGTTGACCTTTGACCAGTCAGTTTTTTTAGAAACCCTAAGATCATTTTTTTAGATCGGTTTTATTCCGGTTTTCTGTGGTTTAGTTAAGTAGCGGAAGTTCGTCCGTACGGTCGTTTTAACGAACATTGTTCACCCATTTTTCACAGACAGCGAACGTTCGTTCGTTAGCCTGTTCGTCAGTTTTTCTTTTTCCAGGGTTTTCCACGATTATTTCTGATCGCGATTTCTGCCCTAATTTTCGTTTTAGTTTATCTTTTCACTCCTTTATCGGAATCAGGCGATTCAAATGCCTAGATATTCGTCTAGAAGCCCTCTTTCTATTTAACCAACTTGAACAAGATTTCGGTACTGTAAAATTTGACTTTAGTCCAGATTAGTAATCGGGTCTTGTTTCTTTCGCAGTTTGTGTCTCGTTTCTCCGTTTGATTTGATTCTTTTTGGAAACCGGAGTTCTTCAGTTGAACTTTCTGGTTCGATCTTCTTATTTGAGATTTACCCATGCATCTTTTCTTGATTGCTTATGTATGCTATTGTTTGTTTGTGATAGAACACCCGGAGTGCGAAGTGTGCTACTACAAGTCTCTAGGTTTTGCGGATCATCAGCAAGGCAAGTAACACATTGATCATACTTATTTCATACCCAATTTCTATGCATTAGTTTCAACCCTCAAACATTGCATGACTAGGATGTGATTAACTTGGGGGTATTGGGAAGTAGATGATGAGGTAGAACCTATTGCCCTGTTTCAATATCAAACCCTGGGACTTACTTCTACATTATGCTTATATTGCTATGCTATGCTCATAGACATGGATTGGGTTTTGACTGTATCCATGACAGATGTGAGATTGTTAATTAATGGTTAAACTTAAGGTGGCAACTTTAATACACATGTGGGTGGATTGCTTGTTTTGGGCACCTGGGGATATACCGGTGTTGTCCTAGGAGATCCCAGGGATATAACGTGTGATCCTCCTACGGTCCGCCACCCAGGCTCAAAGGGATCATAAGATTATTCAAGCTAGAAACTTCCATGTGCAGCCACAAGCCATTATGGGCTATGGCATAGTTGAGTATGTTGTGTGACCTCTTTCAGTGGTCGGCTAGCAGATGTAGAGGGAAAGTAGGTGTAACTGTCCACCCGGAGTAAAGAGTTAATGCTTCTGAAAGACCGTGTCTCGGTCATCCATTTCTCAAATACCGTGCAGTGCGAGAAATACAACGGAGGAGATCGAGTCTTGTGGGGAAAAGTGCGCAAACCTCTGCAGAGTGTACAAACTAATCATGGTTAGCTATGTCCCCGGTTATGGACATCTTGAGTATCTAGTACTTCGATTATCCTATTGTATCTCATCACTCTAATTTAATTTTTTGGAATGATAATTACTTTTAATTGGGATTGAGATGGGGGTACCATTGTCAATGTTTCAACTACCATGATAGTTAAATAAAATCTATTCCTTTGTTGTAGGAAAAAATTGGCTTTTCGCAAAAACCATATAACAATAGAGCCGCCACCAGCCATATATGCATGTAGTGATAGCATTTATCTATTCATTGCTCTACTATGTTACTTTGCCAACATATTCCATGTGCTGACCCATTTTCGGGCCGCAACGTATTATATTGCAGACTTTTCAGACGAGGAGTAAGATGCGATAGGTCGTTTGTCATGCACTCAGCTACGCCGTCGGAGTTGATGGACTCACTTTATCTTCCAAGTCTTCCGTCGTTATCATTTTAGATGGCCTTAAGCCATATTTATTGTAATAAGTTCTCTTTTGAGACATTCGATGTAATAAGTGTGTGATTGCTACTCTGTTATAAATCCTTCGAGTATTGTGTGTATCAGCATTACCGATCCAGGGATGACACTGAAGCACAGAGGCTTGACCGTTTGAGGTCGGGTCGCTACAAAGGGCAAAAGTGTTTGTAAAAGTAGATACGACGGAGACGTATCTACTCCCCCAAGCTTAAACCTTTGTTTGTCCTCAAGCAATTCAGTTGGTAAACTGAAAGTGATAAATAAAAACTTCTACAAACTCTGTTTGCTCTTGTTGTTGTAAATATGTAAAGCCAACATTCAAGTTTTCAGCAAAGATTATGAACTAACCATGTTCACAATAACATTTAGGTCTCATGTTTACTCATATCAATGGCATAATCAACTAGAGTGCAATAACAATAAATCTTAGATGACAACACTTTCTCAAAACAATCATAATATGATATAACGAGATGGTATCTCGCTAGCCCTTTCTGAGACCGCAAAACATAAATGTAGAGCACCTTTAAAGATCAAGGACTGACTAGACATTGTAATTCATGGTAAAAGAGATCCAGTCAAGTCATACTCAATGTAAACTAATAGTAATGGATGCAAATGACACGGGTGCTCTCCAACTGGTGCTTTTTAATAAGAGGATGATGACTCAACATAAAAGTAAATGGATAGGCCCTTCGCAGAGGGAAGCAGGGATTTGTAGAGGTGCCAGAGCTCGGTTTTGAAATAGATATGAATAATATTTTGAGCGGTATACTTTCATTGTAAACATAACAACTGAGAGATCTTGATATCTTCCATGCTACACACATTATAGGCGGTTCCCAAACAGAATGGTAAAGTTTATACTCCCCCCCTCCACCAACAAGCATCAATCCATGGCTTGCTCGAAACAACGAGTGCCTCCAATTAACAAGAGTCCCGGGGGAGTTTTGTTTGCAGTTATTTTGATTTGATTTGCACAAAGCATGGGACTGGGCATCCCGGTGACTAGCCATTTTCTCGTGAGTGAGGAGCGGAGTCCACTCCTCTTGAGAATAACCCGCCTAGCATGGAAGATACAAACAACCCTAGTTGATACATGAGCTATTCGAGCATACAAAACAGAATGTTTATTTGAAGGTTTAGAGTTTGGCACATAAAAATTTACTTGGAACGGCAGGTAGATACCATATATAGGTAGGTATGGTGGACTCATATGGAACAACTTTGGGATTTATGGAGTTGGATGCACAAGTAGTTTTCCCGCTTAGTACAAGTGAAGGCTAGAAAAAAGACTGGGAAGCGACCAGCTAGAGAGCGACAACGGTCATGAACATGCATTAAAATTAATCGACACCGAATGCAAGCATGAGTAGGATATAATGCACCATGAACATAAATATCATAGAGGCTATGTTGATTTTGTTTCAACTACATGCGTCAACATGTGCCAAGTCAAGCCACTCGAATCGTTCAAAGGAGGATACCACCCTATCATACCACATCACAACCATTTTAATAGCATGTTGGCACGCAAGGTAAACCATTATAAGCTCCTAGCTAATTAAGCATGGCATAAGCAACTATAATCTCTAATTGTCATTGCAAATATGTTTATTTCATAATAGGCTGAATCAGGAACGATGAACTAATCATATTTACAAAAACAAGAGAGGTCGAGTTCATACCAGCTTTCCTCATCTCAATAATTTTATCATATAATCATCATTATTGCCTTTCACTTGCACGACCAAATAGTGTGGATAATAATAATAGTGCACATGCATTGGACTAAGCTGGAATCTGCAATCATTCAATTCAAGAGAGAAGACAACGTAACATGGGCTCTTTGTTATATCAATAATAATGCAAATGAGAGCCACTCAACATTTTCACTATGGTCTTCTCCTCTCGACCCCCAAAGAAAAGAAACAAAACAATTTACACGGGAAAGCTCCCAACAAGCAAAAGAAGAACGAGAAATATTTTTGGGTTTTCTTTTTAATTACTACTACACGCATGGAAAGCAAACTAACTAAAAGCTACCACTAATTTTTTTTGGTTTTTCTTAAGGTTTATTAAACACACAAGAAGAAAACGAGAAAATGAAAATAAACTAGCATGGATGATACAATGAAAAAGTATGAGCACCGACAACTGGCATGAGTGTGTGAACATGAATGTAATGTCGGTGAGAAATACGTACTCCCCCAAGCTTAGGCTTTTGGTCTAAGTTGGTCTATGCCCATGGATGGCCTGGTGGATATCCGAAGTTGAAGCTGGGGTCGTACTGAGATGCATCAGTTACTGCCTAAAGCGCTGCAGCATGGAGGCGGGCTGCCTCCGCCCTCCTCTCGTACTCGGTCGCCTCCTCCCTGGTGATAACATATCTCCCTTTTGCCTGAAAGTCAAAGAAACTAGGAGCAGGGAGAGCGACATGATAGGTGCGCCGTCTGTCAAAGATTAGTCGGTACTGGAGGAAATGATTGTTCCTCTCAGCAAACTGATGACGAACCATGGCATTATACTCTAAATAAGCAAGAGGCAACTCAATATCATCTCCACGTATGGGTATCTCAAGGAAATCAGCTAAACGGGTTGCATAAATTCCACCAAAGAAATCTCCATGAATACTATTATTATGCAACCTACGTGCAACAATAGCCCCCAAGTTATATTGTCTATCTCCTAAAACAGCACTCTTGAGAACACTAAGATCTGGCACACACATGTGACATGCCTCATCCTTATCATTTATGCATCTTCCTATGAAGAGAGCAAAATAATGTATAGCAGGAAAATGAATGCTCCCTATGGTGGCTTGTGTTACATCTCTAGATTCCCCCACAGTTATACTAGCAAGAAAATCTCTATATTCAGATTTGTGAGGTTCACTAACATTACCCCACTGTGGGAGTTTACAAGCAGTGTTAAAATCTTCTAAGTCCATGGTGTAAGATTTATCATAAAGATCAAACACGAAAGTTTGAGAATTGCGTGATGATGAAAATTCAAACCTTCTCACAAACGAATCAGTGAGGTAGTGGTACCGATGGCACTTATCTGGCATGAAGCTCTCAAGATCGGCATTACGCAGATATGTTTCAAATTCCTCCTTGATTCCTGCTCGAACCATAAAGTCCTCTGACGGCCATTCACAAGGCCGCACTTGAGCATCACTTGGTGGTTCATCGTCCGGCTCACGCATTGCGGGCCTGGGTCCTTGCTTCCTTGAAGAACCACCTTGGTACATTTTCCTAAACATATTTCCTCCTCTGAAAAATTTCTGAAATATTTAGCAACTTAAAAATAAAAGTGAACCAAACTCAACAAAATTGATAGCAACTACTCCTGCAAGTGCCTAGAGGCCATATCATGCATTAAAACTACTTGGGACCATATAAATTTGACATGCAAGCTCAAGAACAGGGTCACCTAGGCAGAAAAAATTTGCAATGAATAAAGCACTAGAACAAAAAATAATTGGACCATTGGAGGAGTCACATACCAAAGAGCAATCCCCCAAAGCAGTTTTGTGAATGGAGCTTTAAGCTAGGAGATCGAAAATGGCAGCAAGATGAGCTAGAACTCGTGCTTGAGCTGGTTGGTGATTTTTTGGGAGGAAGAAGGACTGTGTGGTGGCTGGAATAAGTGGAGGGGGCCCACATGGGGTCCACGAGGCAGGGGGCGCGCCCTCCACCCTCGTGGGCACGTGGTTGCTCCCCCTGCAGTGTTTTTAGTGCCAGATATTCTCAAATATTCTAGAAAAAAAATCATATTAAATTTTCAGGGCATTTGGAGAACTTTTATTTTCGGGGTATTTTTTTCATGGATAATTCAGAAAACAGACAGAAAAATACTATTTTTGCTTTATTTAATATAAATAACAGAAAGTAAAAAGAGGGTACAGAGAGTTGTGTTTTCCAACTTCATCCATCTCATGCTCATCAAAAGGAATCCACTAACAAGGTTGATCAGGTCTTGTTAACAAACTCATTTCGAATAACATGAAACCGGAGAAATTTCAAATAACACTAGGTTACCTCTACGAGGATATGCATGTCCCCAACAATAAGAATATCATATTTCTTCTTGACAGCAGGAAGAGGAAATTCAAAACCTCCAATAGTAATTGTTGAAATTTTTCCAATGAAATTGATACTGTGGACTTGAGGTTGTTTCCTCGGAAAGTGTACCGTATGCTCATTACCATTAACATGAAAAGTGACATTACCTTTGGTGCAATCAATAACAGCCCTGCAGTATTCAAAAAGGGTCTTCCAAGAATAATAGACATACTATCGTCCTCGGGAATATCAAGAATAACAAAGTCCGTTAAAATAGTAACGTTTGCAACCACAACAGGCACATCCTCACAAATACCGATAGGTATAGCAGTTGATTTGTCAGCCATTTGCAAAGATATTTCAGTAGGTGTCAACTTATTCAAATCAAGTCTACGGTATAAAGAGAGAGGCATAACACTAACACCGGCTCCAAGATCACATAAAGCAGTTTTAACATAGTTTCTTTTAATGGAGCATGGTATAGTTGGTACTCCTGGATCTCCAAGTTTCTTTGGTATTCCACCCTTAAAAGTATAATTAGCAAGCATGGTGGAAATTTCAGCTTCCGGTATATTTCTTTTATTTGTAACAATATCCTTCATATACTTAGCATAAAGATTCATTTTAAGCATATCAGTCAAACGCATACGCAAAAAGATAGGTCTAATCATTTCAGCAAAGCGCTCAAAATCCTCATCGTCCTTTTTCTTGGATGGTTTAGGAGGAAAAGGCATGGGTTTCTGAATCCATGGTTCTCTTTCTTTACCGTGCTTCCTAGCAACAAAGTCAATCTTATCATAATGCTGATTCTTTGATTGTGGGTTATCAAGATCAACAACAGGTTCAATCTCTACATCATTATCATTGCTAGGTTGAGCATCAACATGAACATCATCATTAACATTATCACTAGGCTTATGTTCATTACCAGATTGTGTTTCAGCATCAAAAATAGAAATATCATTGGGATTCTCAGGTGTATCAATAACAGGTTCACTAGAAGCATGCAAAGTCCTATCATTTTTCTTTCTCTTCCTTTTAGAAGGACTAGGTGCATCTATAGTAGTTCTCTGAGAATCTTGCTCAATTCTCTTAGGATGGCCGTCAGGATAGAGGTTCCTAAGTCATTTTACCACCTCTAGTCATAACTCTAACAACATTATCATTCTTATTGTTTAATTCATTGAGCAAATCATTCTGAGCTTTAAGTACTTGTTCTACTTGAGTGGTAACCATAGAAGCATGTTTACTAATAAGTTTAAGTTCAACTTTAACATTAGCCATATAATCACCCAAGTGTTCAATCATATAAGCATTGCGTTTCAGTTGTCTACCAAAATAAGCATTAAAATCTTCTTGCTTAACCATAAAGTTATCAAATTCATCCAAACATTGGCTGGCAAACTTAGCAGGAGGGATTTCAGCTTTATCATATCTATAGAGAGAGTTTACCTTTACTACCTGTGTCGGGTTATCAAGACCGTGTGTTTCTTCAATAGGTAATGAATTAAGACCATGTATTTCTTCAACAGGAGGTAAATTCTTAACATCTTCAGCTTTAATACCTTTTTCTATCATAGATTTCTTTGCCTCTTGCATATCTTCAGGACTGAGAAATAGAATACCCCTCTTCTTCGAAGTTGACTTAGGAGTTGGTTCAGGAAGTGTCCAATTATTTTCATTAGTCAACATATTATTCAATAGCAATTCAGTTTGATCAACAGTTCTTTCCCTCAAAACACAACCAGCACAACTATCCAGGTAATCTCTGGAAGCATCGGTTAGTCCATTATAAAAGATATCAAGTATTTCATTTTTCTTGAGAGGATGATCAGGCAAAGCATTAAGCAATCGGAGAAGCCTCCCCCAAGCTTGTGGGAGACTCTCTTCTTCAATTTGCACAAAATTATATATTTCCCTTAAAGCAGCTTGTTTCTTATGAGCGGGGAAATATTTAGCAGAGAAGTAGTAAATCATATCCTGGGGACTACACACACAACCAGGATCAAGAGAATTAAACCATATCTTAGCATCACCCTTTATTGAGAATGGAAATAATTTAAGGATATAATAGTAGCGAGTTTTCTCATCATTAGTAAACAGGGTGGCTATATCATTTAATTTAGTAAGATGTGCCACAACAGTTTCAGATTCATAGCCATAGAAAGGATCAGATTCAACCAAAGTAATGATCTCAGGATCGACAGAGAAATCATAATCCTTATCAGTAATAAAGATAGGTGAAGTAGCATAAGCAGGATCATATTTCATTCTAGCATTCAGATATTTTTCTTTAAGCTTAGCTATTAGTTTCTTAAGATAAGATCTATCATTGCAAGCTAAGAAGTCTCTAGCAGTTTCTTCATCCATTATATAACCCTCAGGAACAACAGGAAATTCATATCTAGGGGGAGAATCTTCATCATCACTTTCATCAATATTATCAGTTTCAATAATTTCATTCTCTCTAGCCCTAGCAAGTTGTTCATCAAGAAATTCACCAAGTGGCAAAGTAGTATCAAGCATAGAAGTAGTTTCATCATAAGTATCATGCATAGCAGAAGTGGCATCATCAATAACGTGCGACATATCAGAATTAATAGCAGAAGCAGGTTTAGGTGTCGCATGCTTACTCAAAACAGAAGGTGAATCAAGTGCAGAGCTAGATGGCAGTTCCTTACCTCCCCTCGTAGTCGAGGGAAAAATATTGGTTATTTGATCTTTCAAGTTCTTCATAATGATAAGCAGATATAAATCCCAAGTGACTCAAAGAATAGACCTATGCTCCCCGACAACGGTGCCAGAAAATGGTCTTGATAACCCACAAGTATAGGGGATCACAATAGTTTTCGAGGGTAGAGTATTCAACCCAAATTTATTGATTCGACACAAGGGGAGCCAAAGAATATTCTCAAGTATTAGCAGCTGAGTTGTCAATTCAAGCACACCTGGAACTTAATATCTGCAGCAAGGTATTTAGTAGCAAAGTAATATTTTTGGTTTTTATAGTGATTGTAATAGTAGCAGTGGAAAAGTAAATAAGTGAAGAACAATATATTAAAAGCTAGTAGGCAATGGATTGGTGATGGAGAATTATGTCGGACGCAATCGATCATGTAACAGCCATAACATAGGGTGACACAGAACTAGCTCCAATTCATCAATGTAATGTAGGCATGTATTCCGAATATAGTCATACGTGCTTATGGAAAAGAACTTGCATGACATCTTTTGTCCTACCCTCCCGTGGCAGCGGGGTCCTATTGGAAACTAAGGGATATTAAGGCCTCCTTTTAATAGAGTACCGGACCAAAGCATTAACACATAGTGAATACATGAACTCCTCAAACTACGGTCATCACCGGGAGTGGTCCTGATTATTGTCACTTCGGGGTTGCCCGATCATAACACATAGTAGGTGACTATAGACTTGCAAGATAGGATCAAGAACTCACATATATTCATGAAAACATAATAGTTTCAGATCTGAAATCATGGCACTCGGGCCCTAGTGACAAGCATTAAGCATAGCAAAGTCATAGCAACATCAATCTCAGAACATAGTGGATACTAGGGATCAAACCCTAACAAAACTAACTCGATTACATGATAAATCTCATCCAACCCATCGCCGTCCAACAAGCCTACGATGGAATTACTCACACACAGCGGTGAGCATCATGAAATTGGTGATGGAGGAAGGTTGATGACGACGATGGCGACGGATTCCCTCTCCGGAGCCCCGAACGGACTCCAGATCAGCCCTCCCGAGAGAGTTTTAGGCTTGGCGGTGGCTCCGTATCGTAAAACGTGATGAATCCTTCTCTTTGATTTTTTCCTCCCTGAACACGAATATATGGAGTTGGAGTTGAGGTCGGTGGAGCGTCAGGGGGCCCACGAGGTAGGTGGCGCGCCCAGGGGGGTAGGCACGCCCCCCACCCTCGTGGACAGGGTGTGGGCCCCTGACGTGGATTCTTCTTCCAGTATTTTTTATATATTCCAAAAATAATCTCCGTTGATTTTCAGGTCATTCCGAGAACTTTTATTTCTGCACAAAAATAACACCATGGCAATTCTGCTGAAAACAGCGTCAGTCCGGGTTAGTTCCATTCTATCATGCAAGATAGAGTCCAAAACAAGGGCAAAAGTTTTTGGAAAAGTAGATACGACGGAGACGTATCACCAACTGGTAGAAAAATGACATGTATAACTTAGCCATTTTGAATAGAAAATAGTGTTCTTAAGGAGAGAAAGATGAAAGGACGCGAGCGAGGATCCCAAAGGTATATGTAAGATGTTCTACTCCCTCCCGTCCATATTAATATGGATCAGAAGGAGTAACTTTTTTCTAAATTGATATAGACACATTATAGTGTGTTTGTTCACTCATTTGAGTATTTATGTATTTTTTGTGAGAATTTTCAATCTATTCATCAATCATCGCAGTACAGATATCACTAGAGGTAATAAACATTACAACTAGGTCCATGGACCACATAGCGATAACAATAAGCACTAGAGTGAGCCGAAGACGTGCCACCGCCATTGCCCCTTCCTCACCGGAGCCAGGAAAACCATCTAGTAGACAGTCGGGAAATCGTCATGCTAATGCCCCAAAGGACCAGCACACTAGAGTAGGAACCATCGCCGATGAAGGGTAAAAGTGCAACTATCCCTGGGTGGTTTTGGTAATTCCTAACAACATATAGCCCATTGAGCTAATACTATTTCAAGATAAATATTTTAGGAAAGCTCAATGTTTGGCATGGAATGGATCAGAAAGTGGACCCATCAAAATACTAAGAACACATGTTGGCTCAAGCTCAAGACTCTACATTTTACTTTTAGTGATCCAAGATCACATTGAGTCCATAGGAAAAGCCAATACTACTAAAAGGGGATGAGGTGTTGCTTAATGAGTTACTTCCTCGAAATGCTTAGTGATATGCTCCAAAGCCCTCAACTACTTTCTCATATCCACATATGTCCCAAACCAAAAGTCACACTCGGCCCCACCGAAATTTCCTACCCGGCGCCACTGAGTTCACTTGACATAGCCACTGCCACAAACCCTAGTCATTTCGGTCTCACCGAGATGGGATTGCAAACTCTCTGTTTCCCTTTGTAACATTTCGGTCTAACCGAGATGAGCGATCGGTCCCACCGAGTTCGCAATGCAAACTCTTTGTTTCCCATTCGTAACATTTCGGTCTAACAGAGATGAGCGAATCGGTCCCACCGAGTTTGCCTGACTAACTCTCTGTTTGCCTATTACCAAAATCGGTCCCACTGAGTTTGTGTAATCGGTCTCACCGAGATTACGTTATGCCCTAACCCTAATGGAATAGGTCCCACCGAGTTGACATGTCGGTCCCACCGAAAATCCTAACATTCACATTTTGAACTAAATCGGTTTGACCGAGTTTCATGATTCCGTCCCACCGAGTTTGGTGATTTGTGTGTAACGGTTAGATTTTGTGTGGAGGCTATATATACCCCTCCATCCAGTCTTCATTCATGGAGAGAGCCATCAGAACATGCCTACACTTTCAACATACATTTTCTCAGAGAGAACCACCTACACTTGTGTTGAGGTCAAGATATTCCATTCCAACCACATAAATCTTGATCTCTAACCTTCCCCAAGTTGCTTTCCACTCAAACCCTCTTTCCACCAAATCCAATCCTATGAGAGAGAGCTGAGTGTTGTGGAGACTATTGATACGTCTCCAACGTATCTATAATTTTTGATTGTTCCATGCTATTATATTATCAACCTTGGATGTTTTATATGCATTTATATGCTATTTTATATGATTTTTGGGACTAACCTATTAACCTAGAGCCCAGTGCCAGTTTCTGTTTTTTTCCTTGTTTTAGAGTATCAGAAAAAGAAAATCAAACGGAGTCCAATTGACCTGAAACTTCACGGAACTTATTTTTGGACCAGAAGAAGCCCACGGAGTATCGGAGATGGACCAAAAGAGTCCCGGGCTGCCCACGAGGGTGTGGGGCGTGCCCCCCTGACTCGTGGACGGCCCGGAGATCCACCGACGTACTTCTTCCTCCTATATATATCCATATACCCTAAAAACTTCGGGGAGCACAATAGATCGGGAGTTCCGCCGCCAGAAGCCTCCGTAGCCACCGAAAACCAATCTAGACCCGTTCTGGCACCCTGCCGGAGGGGGGAATTCCTCTCCGGTGGCCATCTTCATCATCTCGGTGCTCTCCATGACGAGGAGGGAGTAGTTCTCCCTCGGGGCTGAGGGTATGTAGCAGTAGCTAAGTGTTTGATCTCTCTCTCTCTCTCGTGTTCTTGAGGTGATACGATCTTGATGTATCGCGAGCTTTGCTATTATAGTTAGATCTTATGATGTTTCTCCCCCTCTACTCTCTTGTAATGGATTGAGTTTTCCCTTTGAAGTTATCTTATCGGATTGAGTCTGTAACATCCCAAATTTCCAATTTGGAATGTTATACACTAGATCATCATTGCATATCATATTTATTGCATTTTGGTTGATCCAAGAAATTTTTCGCAACTCAAGGACCCTCGGAGAGAGTTGGGGATTTCGTTATTTTCAAATTTGAGATGTCTCAAATTTTGAAAAATAGGATCATTTGATTTTATTTATTTTATCTTCATTAATTTCCATTGCAAAAATATGAGAGAGGGAATAAAATGACTTTCCCAAAATAAAGAAATATTGAGGATTTAATAAAAAATCAAATAAGATTTTATTTGGTTTTATTTGCTATTTTATTTGAATTTAGGAAAAATGCGCGTTTTTCAAAATTGCATTTAGGCCCCAAATAAATGTTCATCCTATGCGGCTTGATTTTAGAAGCCGGGGAAAATTTATTTCGGGATTTTTGGAGTCCGTTTAGTATTTCTTTTATTTGTTTTTCTGTGTGTTATTATTTAAAAAACGTGAACCGACTTCCGGACGTACCCGAGCGGGACTCCGCCCGGGGCAGCCTTTATAAGGCGCCCGCCCGAGCCGGCCAGCCCACCAGCGCCCCAGCCCGCCTCGAGCCCCGCGCCGCGCCCTAACCCTAACCCTAGGCCGCCACCGCTGCCGCGCGCCGCCCCGCGTCGTCCCGCCGCCTCGCCGCCGCCCCGCGTTGCCCCGCCGCCTCGCCGCCGCCCCGCGTTGCCCCGCCGCCTCGCCGCCCCGCCCCGCGCCGCCTCGCCGGAGCCGCCCCGCCGCCCGCCGTACCCGCCACCGAGGTAGCCGCCGGCGGCGGCGGTTTTCTTTAGAAAACCGCCCGGTTTTTTTAAAGCCGTGGTTTATTTTTTTAGAACGGTTTTTTTGGTTTATTCTATTTAGCGAGCGTTCGCTCGTTCGTTCGTTTTAACGAACGTGATCGTCGTTTAGATCCAGTTAACGAACGTTCGTTCGTTAAACTGTTCGTCGTTTTTCTTTTTCTCAGATTAATCAGCGATTTTTCTGATCGCGATTTCTGATCCAATTTTTGTTTTAGTATAACTTTTTGCTCGTTTATCGGAATCAGGCGATTCAAGCGCCTGGAGTTTCGTCTCGAAACCCTCTTTCCATTTAACCAACTCAAACAAGTTTTTGCCATTGTAAAAAAATTTCCCTAGATCCAAAATAGTAATCGAAGCCTGTTTCTTTTGCTATTTGTCTTTCGTTGCTTCGTTCAATTTGATTCTTTTTCCCAACCGGAGTTCTTAAGTTGAACTTTCTGGTTAGATCTCTTATTTGAGTTTTACCCGTGCATTAGTTGAGTACTTATTGTATGCTTGTTTGTTTACGATAGAGTATCCGAAGTGCGCCACTTGTTACTTCGAATCACTAGGTTTCCCGGATCATCAGCAAGGCAAGTAAAACTTTGATCATACCTTCTACTACCCAGTTTTATTGCATTAGATCAATCCCTTACAGATTGCATGATTAGGATCTAATTAAATTGTGGGTTTGGGAAGTAGTTGAGGTAGTACCTATTACCTATTTATTATCAAACCTTTGGGAGTTACTTCTACGTTTGCTTATTATTGCTATGCTATGCTAGTAGACGTGGATTGGGTGAGTGATATCCATGACAGATGTGAGATTTTTAAATCAATGGTTTATCTAAGGTGGCAACTTAAATACACATCTGGGTCGATTGAGGTACCTGGGTATTCCAGGATTGCCTGTTTTCTTTTGGACCGCCACCCAGGCTCAAAGGGATCATGAGATTTTCATGCTAGAAACTTCCGTGTGCAGCCACAAGCTATTATGGGCTCTAGCATAGTTGACTAAGTCGTGCGAACTCTTACAGTGGTAGACTAGCAGATGTAGGGGATGTAGGTGGTACGGTCTACCCATCGTAAGGTGCTAGCGCTTCTGAAAGACTATGTCTCGGTCATCCGTTTCTCAAACACCATGTAGTGCGAGAATCCCAACGGAGGAGATCGAGTCTTGTGGGGAAAAGTGCGCAAACCTCTGTAGAGTGTATAAACTAATCATGGTTAGCCATGTCCCCGGTTATGGACATCTTGAGTATCTAGTACCTGGATTATCATGTGAATCTCAACATGTTACTATAAAATTAATTTTGATGGGTTTGTTTAATGATGATGCTTAATTGGGATTGAGAATGTTGTGAACAATTCTCAATGTTTAACAACCACCATGATAGTTAAACAAATTTATTCCTTTGCAGTAGGGAAAAATTGGCTTTACGCAAAACTGTAACCATAGAGCTTTCCACCAGCCAAATATGCATATAGTATAGTTGTTTTATTCCATTACTCTCTATGTGTTACATTGCCAGTATATTCCATGTGCTGACCCGTTTTCGGGCTGCAATGTTAATGTTGCAAACTTTTCAGACGACGATTAAGGAGTTTTAGGTCGTGGTTCTATACTCAGTGATGCCATTGGAGTTGATGGACTCACTTATCTTCCAAGCCTTCCGCTGTTATCGTTATTAGATGGCCTTAAGCCATATTTATTGTAATAAGATCTCTGTTGAGACCCTCGATGTAATAAGTGTGTGGTTGCTACTCTGTTATAAACTAGCAAGATGCCCGTGCGTTGCACGGAACATCAAGATGCCTTTGTATAAGTAGTTTATCTTGTGAGAAAAAAGTATGAACGAGGGAAGGCCTTATTTGCAGATGTGGAGAGGGGTGTGGGTATCTTTTAGCAAAATTGTCATAGTTTCTTTCCTATCCATCAGATATAAATCGGACGGCCTATATTGCAGGATGGCAGGCACACCATCATCACCAACTCTGTTAGCAAGATGCCCGTGCGTTGCATGTAACATCAAGATGCATTGTATGAGTAGTTTATCTTGTGAGAGAAAATGATGAACGAGGGAAGGCCTTATTTGCAAATGTGAAGAGAGGTGTGGGTATCTTTTTGCAAAATTGCCATAGTTTCATTCCTATCCGCCAGATATAAATCGGACGACCTATATTGCAGGATGACGGGCACACCATCATCACCAACTCCGTTTTTTATAAGAGTAAAGATCCTTCAAGTACTGTGTGGTGTCAGCATTACTGATCCAGGGATGACACCTGAGCACAGAGATTGGACCATTTGAGGTCTGGTCGCTACAAGATGGTATCAGAGCACACGCTGACTGTAGGACACGACCACAAAGCTAAAGACCTAGATCACTACTCACTCTCTTCTCTTCCGAACTCTCATCTTTTCTACTCTTTAGGATGGCGGATGCAAGGAACAAGTTCACGCAACCAGATGAAGATACACCCTTTGGACGTCACTTGAAGGAAGTCACTAGATACCTGAACATAGGAGTACCAAGCTTCACCGGAACCTACAACGCCATTTTACCTGAAGAAGAGCGCTAGATGATTCAAGTTCAAGTTCCAGGAAGGACGTTCATGCCAGTCACTGAGCCCATAGAGTTTTCTTTTGATGCACCAACTTGGAGTCTAGGAAAGAGCATGGAAGCTCACATCGCCATGGGACACATTGGAGAAGCCTACCGCAATGATCTCAAGGATACTATCTACCAGATTTGTGGGCGCCGAGATGAGCACTGCGAAATGATCAGCACCAGAAAGGATAGATCAATTGCAGCTTTTATCCAGGAGTTAAACCAGCACATTCGACGTCATGAGAACCAGATGTGCGCCGACATGATAGACCTGAAGAAGGCAAAGACAAGAATCATGGAACTGGAGGAAGAACTCAAGGCTACACGTGAAGATTATGAAGAGGAAATCGAAGTATTAGTGGGGAAGAATGACGATCTGATCAAGAAGATTGGAATATTTATGGGAGGCCCTACGCCAGTAGATGAAGATGAAGAACCCAAGGAGATTTGCCCGGAAGACTACATCATCATCGATGACACCGACTAGGATCTAGATGATAGCGATGATGACTATGTTGATGAAGCTGGAGCAGATATCATGGAGTCTGCAACCGAAGAATATTTCAAGTAGACCACCTCATCAGTAGTAGTAGTCCACCATGTAAATATAGTAGTCCGAGCACTTTTGCGATAGTTAGATCGATTGTATGCCCTTGTTTGATTGAATAAAGTGAATTGTTTGCTTTGCCTCATGTGCATATGTCTTTAGACTCCCTCTATTCTTAAATCTCATCTTTTCTAAACCCTCAGATGCCTCCGAGACGTGACCCCAGATTTACCTTTCCACCGGAGCTCACCCAGTTGATCCAGCAGCAGAACACATTGATGCAGTTGCTAGTCCAGAATCAGAATCAGGGGAACAATAACAACAACCCCCCACCACCACCACATGTTGATCACTTAGCCCGTTTTCTTAGGCTGAATCCGCCAGTGTTTTCCAGTAGCACCGAGCCGATAGTAGCAGATGATTGGCTCCGCAAGACAGCTAGAGAATTGACCACAGCAGGATGCACGGATGCGGAGAAGGTGAAGTTTGCCGCACATCAGCTTGAAGGACCCGCAGCATCATGGTGGGAGAATTTCACAGCCACTTTCCCTGTCGATACTGTCACATGGGACCAGTTTCAGAAGGTTTTCGAACTGCCCATGTTTCAGCAGGAGCTATGGCCATGAAGAAGCGAGAGTTTCGCAACTTGCGCCAAGGAGGACGGACAGTTGGCCAGTATGTGGAGGACTTTAGTAAGCTAGCACATTATGCCCCAGATGACGTTGCTACGGATGCAGCTAAGCAGGAGAAGTTTCTGGAAGGACTGAATGATGAGTTGAGCATGCAGTTGATGGTAGCAACCTTCAACAACTACCAGGAGTTGGTAGATCGTGCTCTTATGATTGAAGGGAAGCAACAGCAAATTGAAAATCGCAAGAGGAAGTATGCACAAGGAAAGTACAATTCAGGAGCTCAGCAGAAGCCACAATTTATCCCTAGACCGGGAGGACATTTTCAGCATACCCATGGAGGAGGTAGCTCGCACAATCACAATGGCCCCAGGAATGGTAATGGGAATGGAGGAAGCAACGGCCAAAACCGCACCAACCCATCAACCCCAGCAAAGAAAGACCTGAGCCAAGTCACTTGCTTTAAATGCCAGAAGACCGGACATTATGCCAATGAATGTAATGAATCACAGAATGCAAATGGCAATGGAAGCTCTGGGAAGAAGCCGAACCCTTTCAACAGGGGACAGGTGAACCATGTTAGTGCGGAGGAGGTTGATGAAGGAAATATGCCCTAGAGGCAATAATAAAGTTATTATTTATTTCCTTATATCATGATAAAATGTTTATTATTCATGCTAGAATTGTATTAACCGGAAACATAATACATGTGTGAATACATAAACAAACTTAGTGTCACTAGTATGCCTCTACTTGACTAGCTCGTTAATCAAAGATGGTTATGTTCCCTAACCATGAACAAGGTTTTGTTATTTGATTAATGAGGTCACATCATTAGTTGAATGATCTGATTGACATGACCCATTTCATTAGCTTAGCACCCGATCGTTTAGTATGTTGCTATTGCTTTCTTCATGACTTATACATGTTCCTATGACTATGAGATTATGCAACTCCCGTTTACCGGAGGAACACTTTGTGTGCTACCAAACGTCACAACGTAACTGGGTGATTATAAAGGAGCTCTATAGGTGTCTCCAAAGGTAGATGTTGGGTTGGCGTATTTCGAGATTAGGATTTGTCACTCTGATTGTCGGAGAGGTATCTCTGGGCCCTCTCGGTAATGCACATCACATAAGCCTTGCAAGCATTGCGACTAATGAGTTAGTTGCGAGATGATGTATTACGGAACGAGTAAAGAGACTTGCCGGTAACGAGATTGAACTAGGTATTGGATACAGACGATCGAATCTCGGGCAAGTAACATACCGATGACAAAGGGAACAACGTATGTTGTTATGCGGTCTGACCGATAAAGATCTTCGTAGAATATGTAGGAGCCAATATGAGCATCCAGGTCCTGCTATTGGTTATTGACCGGAGATGTGTCTCAGTCATGTCTACATTGTTCTCGAACCTAGGGTCCGCACGCTTAACGTTACGATGACAGTTATTATGAGTTTATGCATTTTGATGTACCGAAGTTAGTTCGGAGTCCCGGATGTGATCACGGACATGACGAGGAGTCTCGAAATGGTCGAGACATAAAGATTGATATATTGGAAGCCTATATTTGGATATCGGAAGTGTTCCGGGTGAAATCGGGATTTTACCGGAGTACCGGGAGGTTACCGGAACCCCCCGGGAGCCATATGGGCCTTAATGGGCTTTAGTGGAAAGGAGAAAGGGGCAGCCCAAGGTGGCCGCGCGCCTCCCCCTCCCCTAGTCCTATTTGGACTAGGAGAGGTGGCCGGCCCCCCTCTCTCTCTGTTTCCCCCTCGGGGAATCCTAGTCCAACTAGGATTGGGAGGGGGAGTCCTACTCCCGGTAGGAGTAGGACTCCTCCTGCGCCCTCCTCCTGGCCGGCGGCCCCCTCCCCCTTGGATCCTTTATATACGGAGGCAGGGGGCACCTCTAGACACACAAGTTGATCATTGAGATCGTTCCTTAGCCGTGTGCGGTGCCCCCTGCCACCATATTCCACCTCGATCATATCGTTGTAGTGCTTAGGCGAAGCCCTGCGTCGGTAGAACATCAAGATCGTCACCACGCCGTCGTGCTGACGGAACTCTTCCCTGACGCTTTGTTGGATCGGAGCCTGGGGATCGTCATCGAGCTGTAGGTGTGCTAAGAACTCGGAGGTGCCGGAGTAACGTTGCTTGGATCGGTCGGATCAGGAAGACGTACGACTACTTCCTCTACGTTGTGTCAACGCTTCCGCAGTCGGTCTGCGTGGGTACGTAGACTATACTCTCCCCTCTCGTTGCTGTGCATCACCATGATCTTGCGTGTGCGTAGGAATTTTTTTGAAATTACTACGTTCCCCAACAGTGGCATCCGAGCCTAGGTTTTATGGTTTGATGTTATTTGCACGAGTAGAACACAAGTGAGTTGTGGGCGATATAAGTCATACTGCCTACCAGCATGTCATACTTTGGTTCGGCGGTATTGTTGGACGAGACGACCCGGACCAACATTACGTGTACGCTTACGCGAGACCGGTTCCCCCGACGTGCTTTGCACACAGGTGGCTTGCGGGCGACTGTCTCTCCAACTTTAGTTGAACCGAGTGTGGCTACGCCTGGTCCTTGGGAAGGTTAAAACGGAGTCTATTTGACAAACTATCATTGTGGTTTTGATGCGTAGGTGAGATTGGTTCTTGCTTAAAGCCCGTAGCAGCCATGTAAAACTTGCAACAACAAAGTAGAGGACGTATAACTTGTTTTTGCAGGGCATGTTGTGATGTGATATGGTCAAGACATGATGCTAAATTTTATTGTATGAGATGATCATGTTTTGTAACCGAGTTATCGGCAACTGGCAGGAGCCATATGGTTGTCGCTTTATTGTATGCAATGCAATTGCGATGTAATGCTTTACTTTATCACTAAGCGGTAGCGATAGTCGTGGAAGCATAAGATTGGCGAGACGACAACGATGCTACGATGGAGATCAAGGTGTCGCGCCGGTGACGATGGTGATCATGACGGTGCTTCGGAGATGGAGATCACAGGCACAAGATGATGATGGCCATATCATATCACTTATATTGATTGCATGTGATGTTTATCTTTTATGCATCTTGTCTTGCTTTGATTGACGGTAGCATTATAAGATGATCTCTCACTAAATTATCAAGAAGTGTTCTCCCTGAGTATGCACCGTTGCGAAAGTTCTTCGTGCTGAGACACCACGTGATGATCGGGTGTGATAGGCTCTACGTTCAAATACAACGGATGCAAAACAGTTGCACACGCGGAATACTCAGGTTATACTTGACGAGCCAAGCATATACAGATATGGCCTCGGAACACGGAGACCGAAAGGTCGAGCGTGAATCATATAGTAGATATGATCAACATAGTGATGTTCACTAATGAAACTACTCCATCTCATGTGATGATCGGACATGGTTTAGTTGATTTGGATCACATGATCACTTAGAGGATTAGAGGGATGTCTATCTAAGTGGGAGTTCTTAAGTAATTTGATTAATTGAACTTAAACTTATCATGAACTTAGTACCTGATAGTATCTTGCTTGTTTATGTTTGATTGCAGATAGATGGCTCGTGCTGTTGTTCCATTGAATTTTAATGCGTTCCTTGAGAAAGCAAAGTTGAAAGATGATGGTAGCAATTACACGGACTGGGTCCGTAACTTGAGGATTATCCTCATTGCTGCTTAGAAGAATTACGTCCTGGAAGCGCCGCTGGGTGCCAGGCCTGCTGCTGGAGCAACACCAGATGTTATGAACGTCTGGTAGAGCAAAGCTGATGACTACTCGATAGTTCAGTGTGCCATGCTTTACGGCTTAGAATCGGGACTTCAACGACGTTTTGAACGTCATGGAGGATATGAGATGTTTCAGGAGTTGAAGTTAATATTTCAAGCAAATGCCCGGATTGAGAGATATGAAGTCTCCAATAAGTTCTATAGCTGCAAGATGGAGGAGAACAGTTCTGTCAGTGAGCATATACTCAAAATGTCTGGGTATAATAATCACTTGATTCAGATGGGAGTTAATCTTCCAGATGATTGTGTCATTGACAGAATTCTCCAATCACTGCCACCAAGCTACAAGAGCTTCGTGATGAACTATAATATGCAAGGGATGAACAAGACTATTCCCGAGCTCTTCGCAATGCTGAAAGCTGCGGAGGTAGAAATCAAGAAGGAGCATCAAGTGTTGATGGTTAACAAAACCACTAGTTTCAAGAAAAAGGGCAAAGGGAAGAAGAAGGGGAACTTCAAGAAGAACGGCAAGCAAGTTGCTGCTCAGGAGAAGAAACCCAAGTCTGGACCTAAGCCTGAAACTGAGTGCTTCTACTGCAAGCAGACTGGTCACTGGAAGCGGAACTGCCCCAAGTATTTGGCGGATAAGAAGGATGGCAAGGTGAACAAAGGTATATGTGATATACATGTTATTGATGTGTACCTTACTAATGCTCGCAGTAGCACCTGGGTATTTGATACTGGTTCTGTTGCTAATATTTGCAAATCGAAACAGGGACTATGGATTAAGCGAAGATTGGCTAAGGACAAGGTGACGATGCGCGTGGGAAACGGTTCCAAAGTCGATGTGATCGCAGTCGGCACGCTACCTCTACATCTACCTTCGGGATTAGTATTAGACCTAAATAATTGTTATTTGGTGCCAGCGTTGAGCATGAACATTATATCTGGATCTTGTTTAATGCGAGACGGTTATTCGTTTAAATCAGAGAATAATGGTTGTTATAATTATATGAGTAATATCTTTTATGGTCATGCACCCTTGAAGAGTGGTCTATTCTTGTTGAATCTCGATAGTAGTGATACACATATTCATAATGTAGAAGCCAAAAGATGCAGAGTTGATAATGATAGTGCAACTTATTTGTGGCACTGCCATTTAGGTCATATCGGTGTAAAGCGTATGAAGAAACTCCATAATGATGGACTTTTGGAACCACTTGATTATGAACCACTTGGTACTTGCGAACCGTGCCTCATGGGCAAGATGACTAAAACACCGTTCTCCGATACTATGGAGAGAGCAACAGATTTGTTGGAAATCATACATACAAATGTATGTGGTCCGATGAATGTTGAGGCTCGTGGCGGATATCGTTATTTTCTCACCTTCACAGATGACTTAAGCAGATATGGGTATATCTACTTAATGAAACATAAGTCTAAAACGTTTGAAAAGTTCAAAGAATTTCAGAGTGCAGTTGAAAATCATCGTAACAAGAAAATAAAGTTTCTACGATCCGATCATGGAGGAGAATATTTGAGTTACGAGTTTGGTGTACATTTTAAAAATTGTGGAATAGTTTCGCAACTCACGCCACCCGGAACACCACATCGTAATGGTGTGTCCGAACGTCGTAATCGTACTTTACTAGATATGGTGCGATCTATGATGTCTCTTACTGATTTACCGCTATCGTTTTGGGGATACGCTCTAGAGACGGCCGCATTCACGTTAAATAGGGCACCATCAAAATCCGTTGAGACGACGTCTTATGAACTATGGTTTGGCAAGAAACCAAAGTTGTCGTTTCTTAAAGTTTGGGGCTGCGATGCTTATGTGAAAAAGCATCAACCTGATAAGCTTGAACCCAAATCGGAGAAATGTGTCTTCATAGGATATCCAAAGGAAACTATTGGATACACCTTCTATCATAGATCCGAAGGCAAGACTTTTGTTGCTAAATTCGGAAACTTTCTTGAGAAGGAGTTTCTCTCGAAAGAAGTGAGAGGAAGGAAAGTAGAACTTGACGAGGTAACTGTACCTGCTCCCTTGTTGGAAAGTATTACATCAAAGAAAACTGTTTCTGCGACACCTACACCAATAAGTGAGGAAGTTAATGATAATGATCATGAAACTTCAGAACAAGATACTACTGAACCTCGTAGATCAACCAGAGTAAGATCCGCGCCAGAGTGGTACGGTAATCCAGTTCTGGAAGTCATGCTACTAGATCATGATGAACCTACGAACTATGAAGAAGCGATGGTGAGCCCAGATTCCGCAAAGTGGCTTGAAGCCATGAAATCTGAGATGGGATCCATGTATGAGAACAAAGTATGGACTTTGGTTGACTTGCCCGATGATCGGCAAGCAATTGAGAATAAATGGATCTTCAAGAAAAAGACTGACGCTGACGATAATGTTACTGTCTATAAAGCTCGACTTGTCGCAAAAGGTTTTCGACAAGTTCAAGGGGTTGACTACGATGAGACCTTCTCACCCGTAGCGATGCTTAAGTCTGTCCGAATCATGTTAGCAATTGCCGTGTTTTATGATTATGAAATTTGGCAAATGGATGTCAAAACTGCATTCCTGAATGGATTTCTGGAAGAAGAGTTGTATATGATGCAACCGGAAGGTTTCGTCGATCCAAAGGGAGCTAACAAAGTGTGCAAGCTCCAGTGATCCATTTATGGACTGGTGCAAGCCTCTCAGAGTTGGAATAAACGCTTTGATAGTGTGATCAAAGCATTTGGTTTTATACAGACTTTCGGAGAAGCCTGTATTTACAAGAAAGTGAGTGGGAACTCTGTAGCATTTCTGATATTATATGTGGATGACATATTGCTGATTGGAAATGATATAGAATTTCTGGATAGCATAAAGGTATACTTGAATAAGAGTTTTTCAATGAAAGACCTCGGTGAAGCTGCTTACATATTAGGCATAAAGATCTATAGAGATAGATCAAGATGCTTAATTGGACTTTCACAAAGCACATACCTTGACAAGATTTTGAAGAAGTTCAAAATGGATCAAGCAAAGAAAGGGTTCTTGCCTGTGTTACAAGGTGTGAAGTTGAGTCAGACTCAATGCCCGACCACTGCAGAAGATAGAGAGAAAATGAAAGATGTTCCCTATGCTTCAGCCATAGGCTCTATCATGTATGCAATGCTGTGTACCAGACCTGATGTGTGCCTTGCTATAAGTTTAGCAGGGAGGTACCAAAGTAATCCAGGAGTGGATCACTGGACAACGGTCAAGAACATCCTGAAATACCTGAAAAGGACTAAGGATATGTTTCTCGTATATGGAGGTGACAAAGAGCTCACCGTAAAAGGTTACGTTGATGCAAGCTTTGACACTGATCCGGACGATTCTAAATCGCAAACCGGATACGTGTTTACATTAAACGGTGGAGCTGTCAGTTGGTGCAGTTCTAAACAAAGCGTCGTAGCGGGATCTACTTGTGAAGCGGAGTACATAGCTGCTTCGGAAGCAGCGAATGAAGGAGTCTGGATGAAGGAGTTCATATCCGATCTAGGTGTCATACCTAGTGCATCGGGTCCAATGAAAATCTTTTGTGACAATACTGGTGCAATTGCCTTGGCAAAGGAATCCAGATTTCACAAGAGGACCAAGCACATCAAGAGACGCTTCAATGCCACCCGGGATCTAGTCCAGGTGGGAGACATAGAGATTTGCAAGATACATATGGATCTGAATGTTGCAGACCCGTTGACTAAGCCTCTTCCACGAGCAAAACATGATCAACACCAAGGCTCCATGGGTGTTAGAATCATTACTGTGTAATCTAGATTATTGACTCTAGTGCAAGTGGGAGACTGAAGGAAATATGCCCTAGAGGCAATAATAAAGTTATTATTTATTTCCTTATACCATGATAAAATGTTTATTATTCATGGTAGAATTGTATTAACCGGAAACATAATACATGTGTGAATACATAAACAAACTTAGTGTCACTAGTATGCCTCTACTTGACTAGCTCGTTAATCAAAGATGGTTATGTTTCCTAACCATGAACAAGGTGTTGTTATTTGATTAACGAGGTCACATCATTAGTTGAAGGATCTGATTGACATGACCCATTTCATTAGCTTAGCACCCGATCGTTTAGTATGTTGCTATTGCTTTCTTCATGACTTATACATGTTCCTATGACTATGAGATTATGCAACTCCCGTTTACCGGAGGAACACTTTGTGTGCTACCAAACGTCACAACGTAACTGGGTGATTATAAAGGAGCTCTACAGGTGTCTCCAAAGGTAGATGTTGGGTTGGCGTATTTCGAGATTAGGATTTGTCACTTCGATTGTCGGAGAGGTATCTCTGGGCCCTCTCGGTAATGCACATCACATAAGCCTTGCAAGCATTGCGACTAATGAGTTAGTTGCGAGATGATGTATTACGGAACGAGTAAAGAGACTTGCCGATAACGAGATTGAACTAGGTATTGGATACCGACGATCGAATCTCGGGCAAGTAACATACCGATGACAAAGGGAACAACGTATGTTGTTATGCGGTCTGACCGATAAAGATCTTCGTAGAATATGTAGGAGCCAATATGGGCATCCAGGTCCCGCTATTGGTTATTGACCAAAGACGTGTCTCGGTCATGTCGACATTGTTCTCGAACCGTAGGGTCCGCACGCTTAATGTTACGATGACAGTTATTATGAGTTTATGCATTTTGATGTACCGAAGTTAGTTCGGAGTCCCGGATGTGATCACGGACATGACGAGGAGTCTCGAAATGGTCGAGACATAAAGATTGATATATTGGAAGCCTATATTTGGATATCGGAAGTGTTCCGGGTGAAATCGGGATTTTACGGGAGTACCGGGAGGTTACCGGAACCCCCCGGGAGCCATATGGGCCTTAATGGGCTTTAGTGGAAAGGAGAAAGGGGCAGCCCAAGGTGGCCGCGCACCTCCCCCCTCCCCTAGTCCTATTAGGACTAGGAGAGGTGGCCGGCCCCCCTCTCTCTCTCTTTCCCCCTCGGGGAATCCTAGTCCAACTAGGATTGGGAGGGGGAGTCCTACTCCCGGTAGGAGTAGGACTCCTCCTGCGCCCTCCTCCTGGCCAGCGGCCCCCTCCCCCTTGGCTCCTTTATATACGGAGGCAGGGGGCACCTCTAGACACACAAGTTGATCATTGAGATCGTTCCTTAGCCCTGTGCGGTGCCCCCTGCCACCATATTCCACCTCGATCATATCGTCAGAGTGCTTAGGCAAAGCCCTGCGTCGCTAGAACATCAAGATCGTCACCACGCCGTCGTGCTGACGGAACTCTTCCCCGACGCTTTGCTGGATTGGAGCCCGGGGATCGTCATCGAGCTGTACGTGTGCTAAGAACTCGGAGGTGCCGAAGTAACGGTGCTTGGATCGGTCGGATCAGGAAGACGTACGACTACTTCCTCTATGTTGTGTCAACGCTTCCGCAGTCGGTCTGCGTGGGTATGTAGACAATACTCTCCCCTCTCGTTGCTGTGCATCACCATCATCTTGCATGTGCGTAGGAAATTTTTTGAAATTACTACGTTCCCCAACAGTTGAAGAGCAGCCGGATGCAGTAATCGGTAAGTTTTTGGTTAAGTCATTTACTGCACTCGTTCTTTTCGATACTGGTGCATCGCATTCATACATATCAAGGGGATTTGTGGATAAGTATAAACTGCCAACCCAAGCCCTTAGGTCACCCATGTTAGTAACCTCGCCTGGAGCAGAATATATGGGTAGTCTATGGTGTGATCGGTTACCATTAAGGATTGGTAACTATGTTTTTCCCTCAGACCTAATAGTATTGGAATCCCAAGGATTGGATGTGATATTAGGCATGGATTGGTTATCAAAGTATGAAGGGAATATTGAATGTGCTAGTAAGTCAATTTTGCTTACCACCCCAGAAGGGAGAAGGATCAAGTATGTATCCCGACATGTGCCAAAGAGGACTCAAGTAAATTGCTTAACAGGAGTTGTGCAGGAGGAAGTACCAGTAGTGAAGGATTTCCCTGAAGTATTTCCAGAAGAGTTGCCAGGCATGCCACCGGATAGAGATATTGAGTTTTTGATTGAGCTATTGCCAGGCACAGGGCCAATATCAAAGAGACCATATAGGATGCCTGCAATGGATTTGGTGGAAATTAAGAAGCAAATTAAGGAGTTACTGGATAAAGGTTATATTCGCCCAAGTTCTTCACCTTGGGGATCACCAATACTGCTAGTGGAGAAGAAGGATGGATCGTAAAGGATGGTTGTCGATTATCGAGGATTGAATGAAGTAACCATCAAGAACAAGTACCCACTACCGATGATCAATGATCTGTTTGATCGATTGCAAGGAGCTAAGGTATTTTCCAAGATCGTTCTGCGATCAGGATACCACCAGTTGAAGATTCGGGAACAGGATATACCCAAGACAGCTTTTACCACCAGGTATGGGATGTACGAGTATACAGTTATGTCATTTGTTCTGACTAACGCACCTGCATATTTTATGAACATGATGAACAAAGTGTTTACGGAGTTCTTGGATAAGTTCGTCGTAGTGTTCATTGATGATATCCTGGTTTACTCAAAGAATGAAGAGGAGCATAAGGAACATTTGCGTTTGGTTCTTGGAAAGCTCAAGGAACGTCAACTATATGCCAAGGTTAACAAATGTCTGTTTTGGTTGAAGGAAGTTGGATTTCTCGGACACGTTATATCCGGGGAAGGCATAGCAGTAGATCCCACTAAAGTTGATACCGTGACCAAGTGGGAAGTACCAACCACCGTGGGAGAGATCCGGAGTTTTCTTGGACTCGCAGGATACTACCAGAGGTTTATTGAGAATTTCTCAAAGATTGTGAAGCCTATGACGGAGTTGTTGAAGAAGGATAACAAGTTCATATGGACAGAGGAATGTGAGGCTAGTTTTCAGGAGTTGAAGAAACGTTTCGTTACCTCACCAGTGTTGATTCTACTAGACCAGACCAAGGATTATGAGGTGTATTGCGACGCTTCACGTCGAGGACTTGGAGCGGTGCTTATGCAGGAAGGGAGAGTTGTTTCATATGCCTCATGACAGCTTAAGCCTCATGAGTTGAATTATGCTATGCATGATTTGGAGTTAGCAGCCATAGTGCATGCACTGAAGACTTGGAGACATTTTCTGATTGGAAACCATTGCGAGGTGTATACGAATCATAAGAATTTGCAGTATATTTTCACACAGAAGGAGTTGAATCTCAGACAAAGGAGATGGTTGGAGCTCATCAAGGATTATGATATGAAATTGCTTTATCACCCCGGAAAGGCTAATGTAGTAGCTGACGCATTAAGCCGTAATAGCCATGTAAACACCCTAATGACGGGAGAATTACCCAGGGAGTTAGCCGAAAATCTTTGAGAGTTATGTTTAGAAATATTCCCGAGAGGCTATGTAGCAGCATTGGAGATTCAGTCTACATTGATGGATAAAATCAGAGAAGCCCAAAGGACTGACAAGGAGATTGCTTCTATTAAAGAGAAAATTAGCAAAGGAAAAGCTAAGGGATTTCGTGAGGATGAGCACGATACCTTATGGTTTGAAGACCGTGTTTATGTGCCAAATGATCCGGAGCTTAGGAAGCTAATTCTGCAAGAGGCCCATGATTCACCATATTCGATTCACCTAGGAAATACCAAGATGTATTTGGATTTGAAGGATATTTTCTGGTGGACTGGAATGAAGAAGGATATTGCGGAGTACGTAGCAGTTTGTGATGTATGTCAGAGAGTGAAGGCAGAACATCAGAAGCCAGCAGGATTGCTACAACCATTGCCGATACCCGAATGGAAGTGGGATAAGCTAGGCATGGATTTTATTACAGGATTTCCCAGAACACGTTCAGGCTATGACTCGATATGGGTTGTAGTCGATCATTTGACAAAGGTAGCTCATTTCATTCCAGTGAAGACTACCTATACCAGTGCAAAGTTGGCAAAGATATACATGACCAGGATCGTATGTCTGCATGGAGTTCCAAGGAGCATTGTATCAGATAGAGGAACCTAGTTTACTTCAAAGTTCTGGAATCAGTTGCATGAGACTTTGGGAACCAGACTAGAGTTTAGCACAGCTTTCCACCCGCAGACAGATGGATAGACTGAGAGAGTCAACTAGATCTTGGTGGATATGCTAAGAGCTGGTGCGCTAGATTACGGATCTAGTTGGGATGAGAATTTGCCATATGCAGAGTTCTCTTACAACAACAGCTATCAATCTAGTTTGAAGATGGCCCCTTTCGAAGCCTTGTACGGAAGGAGGTACAGGACCCCATGTAGCGACTAGACCTCAAACGGTCCAATCTCTGTGCTCCGGTGTCATCCCTGGATTACTAATGCTGACACCACACAGTACTCGGAGGATTTATAACAGAGTAACAATCACACACTTATTACATCGAGTGTCTCAATAGAGAACTTATTGCAATAAACATGGCTTAAGGCCATCTAATAACGATAACAGCAGAAGGCTTGGAAGATAAGTGAGCCCATCAACTCCAACGGCATCACTGAGTATAGAACCACGACCTAAAAACTCCTTAATCGTCATCCGAAAAGTCTGCAACATTAATGTTGCAGCCCGAAAACGGGTCAGCACATGGAATATGCTGGCAATGTAACACATGGAGAGTAATGGAATGAAAGAGCTATTCTATATGCATATTTGGCTGGTGAAGAGCTCTTATGGTTACAGTTTTCTGCAAAAAGCCAATTTTTCCCTACTGCAAAGGAATAAATTTATTTAACTATCATGGTGGTTGTTAAACATTGAGAATGGTTGACAGCATTCCCAATCCCAATTAAACATCATTAAACAAAACCCAACCAAATTAAATTAGGGTAACATGTTGAGATTCACATGATAACCCAGGTACTAGATACTCAAGATGTCCATAACCGGGGACACGGCTAACCATGATTAGTTTATACACTCTGCAGAGGTTTGCGCACTTTTCCCCATAAGACTCGATCACCTCCGTTTGGTTTCTCGCACTACATGGTGTTTGAGAAGACGGATGACCGAGACATAGTCTTTCAGAAGCGCTAGCACCTTACGATCGGGTAGACCGTACCACCTACATCCCCTACATCTGCTAGTCTACCACTGTAAGAGTTTGCATGACTTAGTCAACTATGCTAGAGCCCATAATAGCTTGTGGCTGCACACGGAAGTTTCTAGCATGAAAAATCTCATGATCCCTTTGAGCCTGGGTGGCGGTCCAAAAGAAAACAGGCAAATCCTGGATTACCCGGGTGCCCCAATCCACCCAGATGTGTGTTTAAGTTGCCAGCTTAGATAAACCATTAATTAACAAACTCACATCTGTCATGGATATCACTCACCCAATCCACGACTACTAGCATAGCATAGCAATAATAAGCAAACGTAAAAGTAACTCCCAAAGGTTTGATGATAAACAGGTAATAGGTACTACCTCAACTACTTCCCATCCCACAATTTAATTAGATCCTAATCATGCAATGTTTGAGTATTTGATCTAATGCAATAAAACTGGGTAGTAGGAAAGGTATGATCAAGTGTTACTTGCCTTGCTGATGATCCGCGAAACCTAGAGATTCGAAGTAACAGGCGGCGCACTTCAGGTATTATTTCGCAGACAAACAACAAGCATACAATAAGTACTCATCTAATGCACAGGTAAAACTCAAGTAAGAGATCTAACCATAAAGTTCAACTTAAGAACTCCGGTTTGCAAAAAGAATCAAATCAAACGAAGCAACGAAAGTCAAACGGCGAAAAAAACAACTTTGTTCTACTAATCTGGATCTAAGGCAATTTTTACAGTGGCAAAAACTTGTTTAAGTTGGTTAGAGGGATAGAGGGTTTCGAGACGAAACTCCAGGCGCTTGAATCAGCTGATTCCGATAAACGAGTGAAAAGTTATACTAAAACGAAAATCGGATCAGAAATCGCGATCAGAAAATAATCGCGGAAAATCCGAGAAAAAGAAAAACGACGAACGGATTAACGAACGAACGTTCGTTAACCGGATCTAAACGACGAATACGTTCGTTAAAACGAACGAACGAGCAAACGCTCGTTATTTAACCTAAATCAAAAAAACCGATCTAAATAAAAAAACGGAAACAAAAATAACGACGAAAAACCGACGGAAAAACCGAACAGTTTTTCGAGAAAAACGGTGGCGCAGAAATCGAGGCACCTCGAGCGGCGGGTCGGCGGCGGCGGGGTCCGGCAAGGCTTCGGCGGCGGCGGCGGCGACGGTGGCGGCGCGAGCGGCGGCGGCGCGGGGCTCGAGGGCGGGGCGGGCTGGCAGCTAGGGTTTGGCCCGGGGCTGGGCTGCAGCTTATAAAGACTGCCGGGTCAGGAGTCCTAGTTGGACACGGCCCGGTTAGGTCGGTGCGCGTTTTTTTTAATAATTACGCGCAGAAGAAAAATAAAAAGAAATACTAAATGGACTCCAAAAATCCCGAAATGAATTTTCATGGGCTTCTAAAATCGAGCCGCATAAGGTGAACATTTATTTGGGGCCTAAATGCAATTTTGAAAAACGCACATTTTTCCTAAATTCAAATAAAATACCAAAAAACTCCGAAATAAAATCTTACTTGATTTTATTATTAAATCATCAATATTTCTTTATTTTGGGAAAGTCATTTTATTCCCTCTCTCATATTTTTGTAATAGAAATAATTGATGATAAAATAATTAAAATCAAAAGATCCTATTCTCAATTTTTTAGAAAACTCAAATATGAAAATAACGAAATCCCCAACTCTCTCCGTGGGTCCTTGAGTTGCGTAGAATTTCTAGGATCAAAACCAAAAGCAAATAAAATATGATATGCAATGATGATCTAATGTATAACATTCCAAATTGAAAATTTAGGATGTTACAAACCTACCCCCCTTAAGATGAATCTCGCCCTCGAGATTCGGGTTGGCTAGAAAATAGGTGAGGGTGGTCCTTGAGCAAATCTTCCTCTCGCTCCCAGGTGGCTTCGTCCTCCGTGTGGTGGCTCCACTGAACTTTACAAAACTTGATAACCTTGCTGCGAGTGACCCGATTGGCAAACTCGAGAATCTTAACTGGTTTCTCCTCATAGGTCAAATGGTTATCCAACTGGATTGCTTCCAATGGCACTGTATCCCTCAACGGTATGTCAGCCATCTCCTTGTGGCACTTCTTCAACTGAGAAATATGGAACACATCATGAACTCCTGACAATCCTTCGGGCAATTCCAACTTGTAGGCCACTTCTCCCATACGCTCCAAAACTCGATATGGTCCTACAAATCGTGGTGCTAACTTTCCCTTAACTCCAAAACGCTTTGTTCCCCAAAGTGGTGATACTCGAAGATAAGCTCTATCTCCAACTTCGTAAACTGTCTCCTTGCGTTTAGAATCTGCATAACTCTTCTCTCTGGAATGGGCTATCTTGAGCCTATCGCGAATCAACTTCACCTTCTGTTCAGACTCTTTAATCAAGTCAGGTCCAAACAACTGGTGGTCTACGACTTCGTCCCATGACAACGGTGTCCTGCACCTCCTTCCATACAAGGCTTCGAAAGGGGCCATTTTAAACTGGTTTGGTAACTGTTGTTGTAAGACAACTCTGCATATGGCAAATTGTCGTCCCAACTAGATCCGTAATCTAGCGGACAAGCTCTTAGCATATCCTCCAAAATCTGATTTACTCTCTCGGCCTGTCCATCTGTGTGTGGATGAGAAGTTGTACTGAATTCTAGCCTGGTTCCCAAAGCTTCGTGCAACTGCTTCCAGAACTTTGAGGTAAACTGGGTTCCTCTATCTGATACGATACTCCTCGGAACTCCATGCAGACATACTATCCTGGTCATGTATATCTTTGCCAACTTTGCACTAGTATAGGAAGTCTTCACTGGAATGAAATGAGCTACCTTTGTCAAACGATCGACTACAACCCAAATCGAGTCATAGCCTGAACATGCTCTGGGCAATCCTGTAATAAAATCCATGCCTAGCTTATCCCACTTCCATTCGGGTATCGGCAATGGTTGTAGCAATCCTACTGGCTTCCGATGCTCTGCCTTCACTCTCTGACATACATCACAAACTGCTACGTACTCCGCAATATCCTTCTTCATTCCGGTCCACCAGAAAATATCCTTCAAATCCAAATACATCTTGGTATTTCCTGGGTGAATCGAGTATGGTGAGTCATGTGCAATCAAACCATAGGGTATGTAAGGCTATGTAGTAGCTTCCTGATCTCCGGGTCATTGGGCACGTAAACACGGTCTTCAAACCATAGGGTATCGTGCTCATCCTCACGAAATCCCTTAGCCTTTCCTTTGCTAAGTTTCTCCTTAATAGAAGCAATCTCCTTGTTAGTCCTTTGGGCTTCTCTGATTTTATCCATCAACGTAGGTTGAATCTCCAATGCTACTACATAGCCTCTCGGGACTATTTCTAAACATAACTCTCGAAGATTTTCGACTAACTCCCTTGGTAATTCTCCCATCATTAGGGTGTTTACATGACTCTTACGGCTTAATGCGTCGGCTACTACATTAGCCTTTCCGGGGTGATAATGCAATTTCATATCATAATCCTTGATGAGCTCCAACCATCTCCTTTGTCTGAGATTCAACTCCTTCTGTGTGAAAATATACTTCAAACTCTTATGATCCGTATACACCTCACAATGGTTTCCAATCAGAAAATGTCTCCAAGTCTTCAGTGCATGCACTACGGCTGCTAACTCCAAATCATGCGTAGCATAATTCAAGTCATGAGGCTTAAGCTGTCGTGAGGCATATGAAACAACTCCCCCTTCCTGCATAAGCACTGCTCCAAGTCCTTGACGTGAAGCGTTGCAATACACCTCATAATCCTTGGTCTGGTCTGGCAAAATCAACACTGGTGAAGTAACCAAACGTTTCTTCAACTCCTGGAAACTAGCCTCACATTCCTCCGTCCGTATGAACTTGGTATCTTTCTTCAACAACTCCGTCATAGGCTTCACAATCTTTGAGAAATTCTCAATAAATCTCCGGTAGTATCCTGTGAGTCCAAGAAAACTCCAGATCTCTCCAACTGTTGTTGGTGCTTCCCGATTGGTCACAGTGATAACCTTTGTGGGGTCAACTGCTATTCCTTCTCCGGATATAACGTGTCCGACGAATCCTACTTCCTTCAACCAAAACTCACATTTGCTGAACTTGGCATACAACTGATGTTCTCTAAGCTTCTCAAGTACCAATCGCAAATGTTCCTTATGCAACTCTTCATTCTTTGAGTAAACCAGGATATCATCAATGAACACTACGATGAACTTATCCAAAAACTCCATAAACACTTTGTTCATCATGTTCATAAAATATGCAGGTGCGTTAGTCAGACCAAATGACATAACAGTATACTCGTACAGCCCATACCTGGTGGTAAAAGCCGTCTTGGGTATATCCTGTTCCCGAATCTTCAACTGGTGGTATCCTGATCGCAGATCGATCTTGGAAAATACCTTAGCTCCTTGCAATCGATCAAACAGATCATTGATCATTGGTAGTGGGTACTTGTTCTTGATTGTTACGTCATTCAATCCTCGATAATCGACAACCATTCTTAACGATCCATCCTTCTTCTCCACTAGAAGTACTGGCGATCCCCAAGGTGAAGAACTTGGGCGAATATAACCTTTATCCAGTAACTCCTTAATTTGCTTCTTAATCTCCACCAAATCCTTTGCAGGCATCCTGTATGGTCTCTTCGATATTGGCCCTGTGCCTGGCAGTAGCTCAATCAAAAACTCAATGTCTCTATCTGGTGGCATGCCTGGCAACTCCTCTGGAAATACATCAGGGAATTCCTTTACCACTGGTACTTCCGCCTGTACAACTCCTGTTAAGCAATTTACTTGAGTCCTCTTTGGCACATGTCGGGATACGTACTTGATCCTTCTCCCTTCTGGGGTGGTAAGCAAAATTGACTTACTAGTACATTCAATATTCCCTTCATAATTTGATAACCAATCCATGCCTAATATCACATCCAATCCTTGGGATTCCAATACTATTAGGTCTGAGGGAAAAACATAGTTACCAATCCTTAATGGTAACCGATCACACCATCGACTAGCCATATATTCTGCTCCAGGCGAGGTTACTAACATGGGTGACCTAAGGGCTTGGGTTGATAGGTTATACTTATCCAAAAATCCCCTTGAGATGTATGAATGCGATGCACTAGTATCAAAAAGAATGAGTGCAGTAAATGACTTAACCAAAAACTTACCTATTACAGCATCAGGCTGAGCTTCAACCTCCTCCACACTAACGTGGTTCACCTGTCCCCTATTGAAAGGGTTCGTCTTCTTCCCAGAGCTTCCATTGCTATTTCCATTTTTTAATTCAGGACATTCATTGGCATAATGTCCGGTCTTCTGACACTTAAAGCAAGTGACTTGGCTCAGGTCCTTCTTGGCTGGGGTTGATGGGTTGGTGCGATTCTAGCCATTGCTTCCTCCATTCCCATTACCATTCTTGGTGCCATTGTGATTGTGCGAGCTACCTCCTCCATGGGTATGTTGAAAATGTCCTCCCGATCTAGGGGTAAAACGTGGCTTCTGCTGAGCTCCTGAATTGTACTTCCCTTGCCCATACTTCCTCTTGCGGTTCTCAATTTGCTGCTGCTTGCCTTCAATCATAAGAGCACGGTCTACCAACTCCTGGTAGTTGTTGAAGGTTGTTACCATCAACTGCATGCTGAACTCATCATTCAGTCCTTCTAGAATCTTCTCCTGCTTGGCTGCATCCGTAGCAACGTCATCTGGGGCATAACATGCTAATTTACTAAAGTCCTCCACATACTGGCCAACTGTCCGTCCTCCTTGGCGCAAGTTGCGAAATTCACGCTTCTTCATGGCCATAGCTCCTGCTGAAACATGGGCAGTGCGAAAGGTCTGCTGAAACTGGTCCCATGTGACAGTGTCGACAGGGAAAGTGGCTGTGAAATTCTCCCACCATGATGCTGCGGGTCCTTCAAGCTGATGTGCAACAAACTTCACCTTCTCCGCATCCGTGCATCCTGCTGTGGTCAACTCTCTAGCTGTCTTGCGGAGCCAATCATCTGCTACTATTGGCTCGGTGCTACTGGAAAACACCGGCGGGTTCAGCCTAAGAAAACGGGCTAAATGATCAATAGGTGGTGGTGGTGGTGGATTGTTGTTGTTGTTCCCCTGATTCTGATTCTGGACTAGCAACTGCATCAATTTGTTCTGCTGCTGGATCAACTGAGTGAGCTCCGGTGGAAAGGTAAATCTGGGGTCACGGCTCGGAGGCATCTCAGGGTTTAGAAAAAAGATGAGATTTAAGAATAGAAGGGGTCTAAAGAGAAAACACTACCCATATGCACATGAGGCAAAATCAAACAATTCACTTCATTCATTCAATCAAACAAGGGCATACAATCAATCTAACTATCGCAAAAGTGCTCGGACCATAATATTTACATGGTGGACTACTACTACTGATGAGGTGGTCTACTAGAAATATTCTTCAGTTGCAGACTCCATGATATCTGCTCCGGCTTCATCAACATAGTCATCATCGCTATCATCTGGATCCGAATCGGTGTCGTCGATGATGATGTAGTCTTCCAGGCGTATCTCCTTGGGTTCTTCGTCTTCATCTACTGGTGTAGGGCCTACCATAAATATCCCAATCTTCATTGTTAGGTCGGCATTCTTGTCCACTAATACTTCAATTTCTTCTTCATAATCTTCACATGTAGCCTTGAGTTCTTCCTCCAGTTCCTTGATTCTTGTCCTTGCCTTCTTTAGGTCTATCATGTCAGCGCACATCTGGTTCTCCTGACGTCGAATGTGCTGGTTTAACTCCTAGATAAAAGCTGCAATTGATCTATCCTTCTTGGTGCTGATCATCTCCAAGTGATCATCTCGGCGTCCACAAATCTGGTAGATAGTATCCTTGAGATCATTGCGGTAGACTTCTCCAATGCATCCCATGGCGATGTGAGCTGCCATGCTCTTTCCTAGACTCCAAGTTGGTGCATCAAAAGAAAACTCTATGGGCTCAGTGACCAGCATGAACGTCCTTCCTGGAACGTGAACTTGAATCATCCAGCGCTCTTCTTCAGGTAAACTGGTGTTGTAGGTTCCGGTGAAGCTTGGTACTCCTATGTTCAGGTATCTAGTGACTTCCTTCAAGTGACGTCCAAAGGGTGTATCTTCATCCGGTTGCGTGAACTTGTTCCTTGCATCTGCCATCCTAAAAGAGTAGAAGAGATGAGGAGTCAGAAGAGAAGAGAGTAGGTAGTGATCTAGGTCTTTAGCTTAGTGGTCGTGTCCTACAGTCAGCATGTGCTCTGATACCATCTCTGTAGCGACCAGACCTCAAACGGTCCAATCTCTGTGCTCCAGTGTCATCCCTGGATCAGTAATGCTGACACCACACAGTACTCGGAGGATTTATAACAAAGTAGCAATCACACACTTATTACATCGAGTGTCTCAATAGAGAACTTATTACAATAAACATGGCTTAAGGCCATCTAATAACGATAACAGCGGAAGGCTTGTAAGATAAGCGAGTCCATCAACTCCAACGGCATCACTGAGTATAGAACCACGACCTAAAAACTCCTTAATCATCGTCTGAAAAGTCTGCAACATTAACGTTGCAGCCCGAAAACGGGTCAGCACATGGAATATGCTGGCAATGTAACACATAGAGAGTAATGAAATGAAACAGCTATTCTATATGCATATTTGGCTGGTGGAGAGCTCTTATGGTTATAGTTTTTTGCGAAAAGCCAATTTTTCCCTACTGCAAAGGAATAAATTTATTTAACTATCATGGTGGTTGTTAAACATTGAGAATGGTTGACAGCATTCCCAATCCCAATTAAACATCATTAAACAAAACCCAACCAAATTAAATTAGGGTAACATGTTGAGATTCACAAGATAACCCAGGTACTAGATACTCAAGATGTCCTTAACCGAGGACACGGCTAACCATGATTAGTTTATACACTCTGCAGAGGTTTGTGCACTTTTCCCCACAAGACTCGATCGCCTCCGTTTGGTTTCTCGCACTACATGGTGTTTGAGAAGACGGATGACCGAGACATAGTCTTTCAAAAGCGCTAGCACCTTACGATCTGGTAGACCGTACCACCTACATCCCCTACATCTGCTAGTCTACCACTGTAAGAGTTTGCACGACTTAGTCAACTATGCTAGAGCCCGTAATAGCTTGTGGCTGCACACGGAAGTTTCTAGCATGAAAAATCTCATGATCCCTTTGAGCATGGGTGGCGGTCCAAAAGAAAACAGGCAAATCCTGGATTACCCGGGTGCCTCAATCCACCCAGATGTGTGTTTAAGTTGCCACCTTAGATAAACCATTAATTGACAAACTCACATCTGTCATGGATATCACTCACCCAATCCACGTCTACTAGCATAGCATAGCAATAATAAGCAAACGTAAAAGTAACTCCCAAAGGTTTGATGATAAACAGGTAATAGGTACTACCTCAACTAGTTCCCATCCCACAATTTAATTAGATCCTAATCATGCAATGTTTGAGGATTTGATCTAATGCAATAAAACTGGGTAGTAGGAAAGGTATGATCAAGTGTTACTTGCCTTGCTGATGATCCGTGAAACCTAGAGATTCGAAGTAACAGGCGGCGCACTCCGGGTATTATATCGCAGACAAACAACAAGCATACAATAAGTACTCATCTAATGCACAGGTAAAACTCAAGTAAGAGATCTAACCAGCAAGTTCAACTTAAGAACTCCGGTTTGCAAAAAGAATCAAATCGAACGAAGCAACAAAAGTCAAACGGCGAAAAAAACAACTTCGTTCTACTAATCTGGATCTAAGGCAATTTTTAAAGTGGCAGAAACTTGTTTAAGTTGGTTAGACGGATAGAGGGTTTCGAGACGAAACTCCAGGCGCTTGAATCGCCTGATTCCGGTAAACGGGCGAAAAGTTATACTAAAACGAAAATCGGATCAGAAATCGCAATCAGAAAATAATCGCGGAAAATCCGAGAAAAAGAAAAATGACGAACGGATTAACGAAGGAACGTTCGTTAAACGGATCTAAATGACGAATACGTTCGTTAAAACGAATGGACGAGCG
This sequence comes from Triticum monococcum, assembly GCA_034509565.1. NCBI lineage: Eukaryota > Viridiplantae > Streptophyta > Magnoliopsida > Poales > Poaceae > Triticum > Triticum monococcum. The sequence continues at coordinate 352,181,406 of CM067845.1, read as the reverse complement.
AACGCTCGCTGTTTAACCAAAACCAAAAAAATCGATCTAAATAAAAAAACGGAAACAAAAAAACCGACAAAAAACCGACGGAAAAACCGAACGGTTTTTCGAGAAAAATGGTGGCGCGGAAATCGAGGCACCTCGGGCGGCGGGTCTGCGGTGGCGGGGTCCGGCGAGGCGTCGGCGGCGGCGGGCGGCGTCGGCGGCGGGCGGTGGCGCGAGCGGCGACGGCGCGGGGCTCGAGGGCGGGCGAGGCTGGCGGCTAGGGTTTGGCCCGGGGCTGGGCTGCGGCTTATAAAGCCTGCCGGGCGAGGAGTCCTAGTCGGACATGGCCCGGTTAGGTCGGTGCGCGTTTTTTTAAATAATTATGTGCAGAAGAAAAGTAAAAAAGAAATACTAAACGGGCTCCAAAAATCCCAAAATAAATTTTCTGGGCTTCTAAATTCAAGCCGCACAAGGTGAACATTTATTTGGGGCCTAAATGCAATTTTGAAAAACGCACATTTTTCCTAAATTCAAATAAAATACCGAAAAACTCCGAAATAAAATCTTACTTGATTTTATTATTAAATCCTCAATATTTCTTTATTTTGGGAAAGTCATTTTATTCCATCTCTCATATTTTTGTAATAGAAATAATTGATGATAAAATAATTAAAATCAAATGATCCTATTCTTAATTTTTGAGAAAACTCAAATATGAAAATAACGAAATCCCCAACTCTCTCCGTGGGTCCTTGAGTTGCGTAGAATTTGTAGGATCAAAACTAAAAGCAAATAAAATATGATATGCAATGATGATCTAATATATAACATTCCAAATTGAAAATTTGGGATGTTACACCCCATTGTCCTGGGATGAAGTTGTAGATCACCAGTTGTTTGGGCCGGATCTGATAAAGGAATCTGAACAGAAAGTGAAATTAATTCGCGACAGGCTAAAGGTAGCTCAATCCAGGCAGAAGAGTTATGCAGATTCTAAACGCAAGGAGACGGTTTACGAAGTCGGAGACTGAGTTTATCTTCGAGTATCACCACTTCAAGGAGTTAAGCGGTTTGGAGTTAAGGGAAAGTTAGCGCCACATTTTGTAGGCCCATACAAAGTGTTGGAACGTATGGGAGAAGTAGCCTACAAGTTGGAATTACCCGAAGGACAGTCAGGAGTTCACGACGTGTTTCATGTATCCCAGTTGAAGAAGTGCCACGCGGAGATGGCTGACATACCGCTGAGAGATACGTTACCACTGGAAGCAATTCAGTTGGACAGTGATTTGACCTATGACGAGAAACCAGTTAAGATTCTAGAGTATGCCAGTCGAGTCACCCGCAGCAAGGTTATCAAGTTTTGCAAGGTTCAGTGGAGCCACCACACGGAGGATGAAGCCACCTGGGAACGAGAGGATGATTTGTTGAAGGACCACCCTCACCTATTTTTTAGCCAACCCGAATCTCGAGGGCGAGATTCATCTTAAGGTGGGTAGGTTTGTAACATCCCAAATTTCCAATTTGGAATGTTATACACTAGATCATCATTGCATATCATATTTATTGCATTTTGGTTGATCCTAGAAATTTTTCGCAACTCAAGGACCCTCGGAGAGAGTTGGGGATTTCGTTATTTTCAATTTTGAGATATCTCAAATTTTGAAAAATAGGATCATTTGATTTTATTTATTTTATATTCAATAATTTCCATTGCAAAAATATGAGAGAGGGAATAAAATGACTTTCCCAAAATAAATAAATATTGAGGATTTAATAAAAAAATCAAATAAGATTTTATTTGGTTTTATTTGCTATTTTATTTTAATTTAGGAAAAATGCTCGTTTCTCGAAATTGCATTTGGGCCCCAAATAAATGTTCATCCTGTGCGGCTTGATTTTAGAAGCCGGGGAAAATTTATTTCGGAATTTTTGGAGTCCGTTTAGTATTTCTTTTATTGGTTTTCCTGCGTGTTATTATTTAAAAAAAACGCGAACCGACTCCGGGCCGTACCCGAGCGGGACTCCGCCCGGGGCAGCCTTTATAAGGCGCCCGCCCGAGCCGGCCAGCCCACCAGCGCCCCAGCCCGCCTCGAGCCCCGCGCCGCGCCCTAACCCTAACCCTAGGCCGCCACCGCTGCCGCGCTCCGCCCAGCGTCGTCCCGCCGCCTCGCCGCCGCCTCACCGCCGCCTCGCTGGAGCCGCCCCGCCGCCCGCCGGACCCACCGCTGAGGTAGCCGCCGTCGCCGGCGGTTTCCTTTAGAAAACCACCCGGTTTTTTTTAAAGCCGCGGTTTATTTTTTTTAGAATGGTTTTTTTGGTTTATTCTATTTAGCGAGTGTTCGCTCGTTCATTCGTTTTAACAAACATGTTCGTCGTTTAGATCCAGTTAACGTTCGTTCGTTCGTTAAACTGTTCGTCGTTTTTCTTTTTCTTGGATTAATCCGCGATTTTTCTGATCGCGATTTCTGATCCAATTTTCGTTTTAGTATAACTTTTTGCTCGTTTATCGGAATCAGGCGATTCAAGCTCCTGGAGTTTCGTCTTGAAATCCTCTTTTCATTTAACCAACTCAAACAAGTTTTTGCCACTGTAAAAAAAAATTGCCCTAGATCCAGAATAGTAATCGAAGCCTGTTTCTTTTGCTGTTTGTCTTTCGTTGCTTCGTTTGATTTGATTCTTTTTGCCAACCGAAGTTCTTAAGTTGAACTTTCTGGTTAGATCTCTTATTTGAGTTTTACCTGTGCATTAGTTGAGTACTTATTGTATGCCTGTTTGTTTGCGATAGAGTACCCGGAGTGCGCCGCTTGTTACTTCGAATCACTACGTTTCCCGGATCATCAGCAAGGCAAGTAACACTTTGATCATACCTTCTACTACCCAGTTTTATTGCATTAGATCAATCCCTTACACATTGCATGATTAGGATCTAATTAAATTGTGGGTTTGGGAAGTAGTTGAGGTAGTACCTATTACCTGTTTATTATCACACCTTTGGGAGTTGCTTCTACGTTTGCTTATTATTGCTATGCTATGCTAGTAGACGTGGATTGGGTGAGTGATATCCATGACAGATGTGAGATTTCTAAATCAATGGTTTATCTAAGGTGGCAGCTTAAATACACATCTGGGTGGATTGAGGTACCTGGGTATTCCAGGATTGCCTGTTTTCTTTTGGACCGCCACCCAAGCTCAAAGGGATCATGAGATTATCATGCTAGAAACTTCCGTGTGCAGCCACAAGCTATTATGGGATCTAGCACAGTTGACTAAGTCGTGCGAACTCTTACAGTGGTAGACTAGCAGATGTAGGGGATGTAGGTGGTACGGTCTACCCATTGTAAGGTGCTAGCGCTTCTGAAAGACTATGTCTCGATCATCCGTTTCTCAAACACCATGTAGTGCGAGAATCCCAATGGAGGAGATCGAGTCTTGTGGGAAAAAGTGCGCAAACCTCTGCAGAGTGTATAAACTAATCATGGTTAGCCGTGTCCCCGGTTATGGACATCTTGAGTATCTAGTACCTGGATTATCATGTGAATCTCAACATGTTACTATAAAATTAATTTTGATGGGTTTGTTTAATGATGATGCTTAATTGGGATTGAGAATGCTGTCAACCATTCTCAATGTTTAACAACCACCATGATAGTTAAACAAATTTATTCCTTTGCAGTAGGGAAAAATTGGCTTTACGCAAAATTGTAACCATAGATCTTTCCACCAGCCAAATATGCATATAGTAAGGCTGTTTCATTCCATTACGCTCTATGTGTTACATTGCCAGCATATTCCATGTGCTGACCCGTTTTTGGGCTGCAACATTAATGTTGCAGACTTTTCAGACGATGATTAAGGAGTTTTAGGTCGTGGTTCTATACTCAGTGATGCCGTTGGAGTTGATGGACTCCCTTATCTTCCAAGCCTTCCGCTGTTATCGTTATTAGATGGCCTTAAGCCATATTTATTGTAATAAGATCTCTATTGAGACCCTCGATGTAATAAGTGTGTGGATGCTACTCTATTATAAATCCTTCAAGTACTGTGTGGTGTCAGCATTACTGATCTAGGGATGACACGTGAGCACAGAGATTGGACCGTTTGAGGTCTGGTCGCTACAGAGTCTTTAAGGATTTGAGAACACTTGATGTATGTCTTGTTGTGCTTATCTGTGGTGACAATGGGATATTCATGTGATTCACTTGATGTATGTTTTGGTGATCAACTTGCGGATTCCGCCCATGAACCTATGCATAGGGGTTTGCACACGTTTTCGTCTTGACTCTCCGGTAGAAACTTTGGGGTACTCTTTGAAGTTCATTGTGTTGGTTGAATAGATGAATCTGAGATTGTGTGATACATATCGTATAATCATACCCACGGATACTTGAGGTGACATTGTAGTATCTAGGTGACATTATGGTTTTGGTTGATGTTGTTGGGCAACGTTGCAAAAAACAAAAAATTTCCTACGGTTTCACCAAGATCCATCTATTTGTTCATCTAGCAACGAGTGGTCGGATGCATCTACATACCTTTGTAGATCGCGAGCGGAAGCGTTCACTAGAACGTGGATGATGGAGTCGTACTCGTCGTGATCCAAATCACCGATGACCAAGCGCCGAATGGACGGCACCTCCGCGTTCAACACACGTACGGAGCGGATGATGTCTCCTCCTTCTTGATCCAGCAAGGGGGAAGGAGAGGTTGATGAAGATCCAGCAGCACGACGGCGTGGTGGTGGATGCAGTTGTCACGTGCAGTAGGGCTTCACCGAGCGTCTGCGCGAGAGGGAGAGGTGTAGCAGGGGAGAGGGGGCGCCAAGATGCAAGGGTGCGGCTGCCCCCTCCCTCTCCCCCTTTATATAGGCCCCCTGGGGGGGCGCCGGCCCTTGGGAGATCCAATCTCCAAGGGGGCGGCGACCAAGGGGGGTGGAGTGCCCCCCAAGGCAAGTGGGCCCCCCCCACCCTAGGGTTCCAACCCTAGGCACAGGGGGTGGGCCTAGGGGGGCGCACCATCCCACTAAGGGCTGGTTCCCCCTCCCACTTCAGCCCATGGGGCCCTCCGGGATGGGTGGCCCCACCCGGTGGACCCCCGGGACCCATCCGGTGGTCCCGGTACAATACCGTTGCCCCCGAAACTTTCCCGATGGCCGAAACTGCACTTCCTATATATAATTCTTTACCTCCGGACCATTCCGGAACTCCTCGTGACGTCCGGGATCTCATCCAGGACTCCGAACAACTTTCGGATTACTGCATATACATATCTTTGCAACCCTAGCGTCACTGAACCTTAAGTGTGTAGACCCTACGGGTTCGGGAGACATGTAGACATGACCGAGATTGCTCTACGGTCAATAACCAACAGCGGGATCTAGATACCCATGTTGGCTCCCACATGCTCCTCGATGATCTCATCGGATGAACCACGATGTCGAGGATTCAAGCAACCCCGTATACAATTCCCTTTGTCAATCGGTATGTTACTTGCCCTAGATTCGATCGTCGGTATCCCAATACCTTGTTCAATCTCGTTACCGGCAAGTCACTTTACTCGTACCATAATGCATGATCCCGTGACCAGACACTTGGTCACTTTGAGCTCATAATGATGATGCATTACCGAGTGGGCCCAGTGATACCTCTCCGTCATACGGAGTGACAAATCCCAGTCTTGATCCGTGTCAACCCAACAGACACTTTCGGAGATACCCGTAGTATACCTTTATAGTCACCCAGTTACGTTGTGACGTTTGGTATACCCAAAGCACTCCTACGGTATCCGGGAGTTACACGATCTCATGGTCTATGGAAAGGATACTTGACATTGGAAAAACTCTAGCAAACGAACTATACAATCTTATGCTATGTTTAGGATTGGGTCTTGTCCATCACATCATTCTCCTAATGATGTGATCTCGTTATCAATGACATCCAATGTCTATAGTCAGGAAACCATGACTATCTGTTGATCAACGAGCTAGTCAACTAGAGGCTTACTAGGGACATGTTGGTGTCTATTATTCACACATGTATTACGATTTCCGGATAACACAATTATAGCATGAATAAAGACAATTATCATGAACAAGGAAATATAATAATAATGCTTTTATTATTGCCTCTAGGGCATATTTCCAACAGTCTCCCACTTGCACTAGAGTCAATAATCTAGTTACATTGTGATGAACCGAACACCCATGGAATTCTGGTGTTGATCATGTTTTGCTCTAGGGAGAGGTTTAGTCAACGGATCTGCTACATTTAGGTCCGTATGTACTTTACAAATATCTATGTCTCCATCTTGAACATTTTCACGAATGGAGTTGAAGCGACGCTTGATGTGCCTAGTCTTCTTGTGAAACCTGGGCTCCTTGGCAAGTGCAATAGCTCCAGTGTTGTCACAGAAGAGTTTGATTGGCCCCGACGCATTGGGTATGACTCCTAGGTCGGTGATGAACTCCTCCACCCAAATTGCTTCATGCGCTGCCTCCGAGGCTGCCATGTACTCCGCTTCACATGTAGATCCCGCCACGACGCTCTGCTTGCAACTGCACCAGCTTACTGCCCCACCATTCAAAATATACACGTATCCGGTTTGTGACTTAGAGTCATCCAGATCTGTGTCGAAGCTAGCGTCGACGTAACCCTTTACGACGAGCTCTTCGTCACCTCCATAAACGAGAAACATTTCCTTAGTCCTTTTTAGGTACTTCAGGATATTCTTGACCGTTGTCCAGTGTTCCTTGCCGGGATTACTTTGGTACCTTCCTACCAAACTTACGGCAAGGTTTACATCAGGTCTGGTACACAGCATGGCATACATAATAGAACCTATGGCTGAGGCATAGGGGATGACACTCATCTCTTCTATATCTTCTGCCGTGGTCAGACATTGAGCTGAGCTCAGTTTCACACCTTGTAACACAGGCAAGAACCCCTTCTTAGACTGATCCATATTGAATTTCTTCAATATCTTATCAAGGTATGTGCTTTGTGAAAGACCTATGAGGCGTCTTGATCTATCTCTATAGATCTTGATGCCTAATATATATGCAGCTTCTCCAAGGTCCTTCATTGAAAAACTCTTATTCAAGTAGGCCTTAATGCTGTCCAAGAGTTCTATATCATTTCCCATCAAAAGTATGTCATCTACATACAATATGAGAAATGCTACAGAGCTCCCACTCACTTTCTTGTAAACACAGGCTTCTCCATAAGTCTGCGTAAACCCAAACGCTTTGATCATCTCATCAAAGCGAATGTTCCAACTCCGAGATGCTTGCACCAGCCCATAAATCGAGCGTTGGAGCTTGCACACCTTGTCAGCATTCTTAGGGTCGACAAAACCTTCCAGCTGCATCATATACAGTTCTTCCTTAAGATAGCCGTTAAGGAATGCCGTTTTGACGTCCATTTGCCATATCTCATAATCATAGTATGCGGCAATTACTAACATGATTCGAACGGACTTCAGCTTCGCTACGGGAGAGAAAGTCTCATCGTAGTCAACCCCTTGAACTTGTCGATAACCCTTAGCGACAAGCCAAGCTTTATAGATGGTCACATTACCATCCGCGTCTGTCTTCTTCTTAAAGATCCATTTATTTTCTATCACTCGCCGATCATCGGGCAAGTCTGTCAAAGTCCATACTTTGTTTTCGTACATGGATCCTATCTCAGATTGCATGGCCTCTAGCCATTTGTTGGAATCTGGGCCCGCCATTGCTTCTTCATAGTTCGAAAGTTCACTGTTGTCTAACAACATGATTTCCAGGACAGGGTTGCCGTACCACTCTGGTGAGGAACGTGTCCTTGTGGACCTGCGAAGTTCAGTAGGAGCTTGATCCGAAGTATCTTGATCATCATCATTAACTTCCTCTCTAATCGGTGCAGGCACCACAGGAACATTTTCCTGAGCTGCGCTACTCTCCGTTTCAAGAGGCACTACTTCATCAAGTTCCACTTTCCTCCCACTTACTTCTTTCGAGAGAAACTCTTTCTCTAGAAAGGGTCCATTCCTGGCAACAAAGATCTTGCCTTCGGATCTGAGGTAGAAGGTATACCCAATAGTTTCTTTAGGGTATCCTATGAAGACGCATTTTTCCGACTTGGGTTCGAGCTTTTCAGGTTGAAGTTTCTTGACATAAGCATTGCATCCCCAAACTTTCAGAAACGACAGCTTAGGTTTCTTCCCAAACCATAATTCATACGGTGTCGTCTCAACGGATTTCGACGGAGCCCTATTTAAAGTGAATGCGGCAGTCTCTAAAGCATAGCCCCAAAAAGATAGCGGTAAATCGGTAAGAGACATCATAGATCGCACCATATCTAATAGAGTGCGATTACGATGTTCGGACACACCATTACGCTGAGGTGTTCTAGGCAGCGTGAGTTGTGAAACTATTCCACATTTTCTTGAGTGTGTGCCAAATTCGTGACTCAAGTATTCTCCTCCACGATCTGATCGCAAAAACTTGATTTTTCTGTCACGTTGATTGTCGACCTCACTCTGAAATTCCTTGAACTTTTCAAAGGTTTCAGACTTGTGTTTCATTAAGTAGACATACCCATATCTACTCAAGTCATCGGTGAGAGTGAGAACATAACGATATCCTCCGCGAGCCTCAACACTCATTGGACCGCACACATCAGTATGTATGATTTCCAATAAATTGGTTGCTCGCTCCATTGTTTCGGAGAACGGAGTCTTGGTCATTTTGCCCATGAGGCATGGTTCGCATGTGTCAAATGATTCATAATCGAGAGACTCTAAAAGTCCATCAGCATGGAGCTTCTTCATGCGCTTGACACCAATGTTGTTGGGGAACGTAGCAAAAATTCAAAATTTTCCTACGTGTCACCAAGATCTATCTATGGAGAAACCAGCAACGAGGGGAAGGAGAGTGCATCTACATACCCTTGTAGATCGCTAAGTGGAAGCGTTCAAGACAACGGGGTTGATCGAGTCGTACTCGTCGTGATCCAAATCACCGGAGATCCTAGTGCCGAACGGATGGCACCTCCGTACTCAACACACGTACAGCCCGGTGACGTCTCCTACGCCTTGATCCAACAAGGGGAGAAGGAGAGGTTGAGGAAGACTCCATCCAGCAGCAGCACAATGGCGTGGTGGTGGTGGAGGAGCGTGGCAATCCTGCAGGGCTTCGCCAAGCACCGCGGGAGAGGAGGAAGGAGAGATGCAGGGCTGCGCCATGGAGAGAGATCAAATCGCGTCTTGGGCAGCCCCTAGGCCTCAAGTATATATAGGGGAAGGGGCGGGGGCTGCGCCCCCTTTAGGGTTCCCACCCCTAGAGGGGCGGCAGCCCTAGATGGGTTTGGGGGGGCGGCCAAGAGGGGAGGAGAGGGAGGCGCAGGGAGCATGGGCCTTAGGGCCCATCTGCCCTTAGGGTTTGCCCCCCCTTCTTCCCTTAGGCGCCTTGGGCCTTGTGGGAGGTGCACCAGCCCACTTAGGGGCTGGTCCCTTACCACTCTTGGCCCATGCAAGCCTCCGGGACTGGTGGCCCCACTTGGTGGACCCCGGGACCCTCCCGGTGGTCCCGGTACGTTACGATAAACGGTGACCAAAACAGGACTTCCCATATATAAATCTTTACGTCCGGACCATTCCGGAGCTCCTCGTGACGTCCGGGATCTCATCCGGGACTCCGAACAACATTCGGTAACCACATACAAACTTCCTTTATAACCCTAGCGTCATCGAACCTTAAGTGTGTAGACCCTACGGGTTCGGGAGACATGCAGACATGACCGAGACGTTCTCCGGTCAATAACCAACAGCGGGATCTGGATACCCATGTTGGCTCCCACATGTTCCATGATGATCTCATCGGATGAACCACGATGTCAAGGACTTAATCAATCCCGTATACAATTCCCTTTGTCTATCGGTACGATACTTGCCCGAGATTCGATCGTCGGTATCCCGATACCTTGTTCAATCTTGTTACCGGCAAGTCTCTTTACTCGTTCTGTAACACATCATCCCGTGATCAACTCCTTGATTACATTGTGCACATTATAATGATGTCCTACCGAGTGGGCCCAGAGATACCTCTCCGTCACACGGAGTGACAAATCCCAGTCTCGATTCGTGCCAACCCAACAGACACTTTCGGAGATACCCGTAGTGCACCTTTATAGTCACCCAGTTACGTTGTGATGTTTGGCACACCCAAAGTATTCCTACGGTATCAGGGAGTTGCACAATCTCATGGTCTAAGGAAATGATACTTGACATTAGAAAAGCTTTAGCGAACGAACTACACGATCTTTGTGCTAGGCTTAGGATTGGGTCTTGTCCATCACATCATTCTCCTAATGATGTGATCCCGTTATCAACGACATCCAATGTCCATGGTCAGGAAACCGTAACCATCTATTGATCAACGAGCTAGTCAACTAGAGGCTTACTAGGGACATGGTGTTGTCTATGTATCCACACATATATTTGAGTTTCCTATCAATACAATTCTAGCATGGATAATAAACGATTATCATGAACAAGGAAATATAATAATAATCAATTTATTATTGCCTCTAGGGCATATTTCCAACAAATGTGACCAAGGCGGCAGTGCCACAAGTATGTGGGACTATCGTTATCAACTTTAATTCTTTTGGTATTCACACAAAGAATATGTGTATCATCATGTACGAGATTCATTAAGAATAAACCATTAACCATCGGAGCATGACCATAAAACATATCACTCATATAAATAGAACAACCATTATTCTCGGATTTAAATGAGTAGCCATCTCGAATTAAACGAGATCCAGATACAATGTTCATGCTCAAACTTGGCACTAAATAACAATTATTGAGGTTTAAAACTAATCCCGTAAGTAAATGTAGAGGTAGTGTGCCGACGGCGATCACATCGACCTTGGAAACATTCCCGACGCGCATCGTCACCTCGTCCTTTGCCAGTCTCCGCTTATTCCGCAGCTCCTACTTTGAGTTACAAATGTGAGCAACTGCACCGGTATCAAATACCCAGGTGCTACTACGAGTACTGGTAAGGTACACATCAATTACATGTATATCACATATACCTTCTGTTTTGCCGGCCTTCTTGTCCGCTAAGTATTTGGGGAAGTTCCGCTTCCAGTGACCACTTCCCTTGCAATAAAAGCACTCAGTCTCGGGCTTGGGTCCATTCTTTGGCTTCTTCCCGGTATCTTGCTTACCAGGCGCGGCAACTCCCTTGCCGTCCTTCTTGAAGTTCTTCTTACCCTTGCCTTTCTTGAACTTAGTGGTTTTATTCACCATCAACACTTGATGTTCCTTTTTGACTTCTACCTCTGCTGATTTCAGCATTGCAAATAATTCAGGAATGGTCTTTTCCATCTCCTACATATTGAAGTTCATCACAAAGCTCTTGTAGCTTGGTGGAAGCGACTGAAGGATTCTGTCAATGACTGCGTCATCCGGGAGATTAACTCCTAGCTGAGTCAAGCGGTTATGTAACCCAGACATTGTGAGTATGTGCTCACTGACAGAACTATTTTCCTCCATCTTACAGCTGAAAAACTTGTCGGAGACTTCATATCTCTCGACCCGGGCATGAGCTTGGAAAACCATTTTCAGCTCTTCGAATATCTCATATGCTCCGTGTCTCTCAAAACGTTTTTGGAGCCCCGGTTCTAAGCTGTAAAGCATGCCGCACTGAACGAGGGAGTAATCATCAGCACGTGTCTGCCAAGCGTTCATAACGTCTTGGTTCTGTGGGACGGGTGCGTCACCTAGCGGTGCTTGTAGGACATAATCTTTCTTGGCAGCTATGAGGATGATCCTCAGGTTCCGGACCCAGTCCGTATAGTTGCTGCCATCGTCTTTCAGCTTGGTTTTCTCTAGGAACGCGTTGAAGTTGAGGAAAACGTTGGCCATTTGATCTACAAGACATATTGTAAAGATTTTAGACTAAGTTCATCTAATCAAATTATTCAATGAACTCCCACTCAGATAGACATCCCTCCAGTCATCTAAGTATAACATGATCCGAGTTAACTAGGCTGTGTCCGATCATCACGTGAGACGAACTAGTCAACGTCGGTGAACATCTTCATGTTGATCGTATCTTCTATACGACTCATGCTCGACCTTTCGGTCTTCTGTGTTCCGAGGCCATGTCTGTACATGCTAGGCTCGTCAAGTCAACCTAAGTGTTTGCATGTGTAAATCTGTCTTACACCCGTTGTATGTGAACGTTGGAATCTATCACACCCGATCATCACGTGGTGCTTCGAAACAACAAACTGTCGCAACGGTGCACAGTTAGGGGGAACACTTTCTTGAAATTATTATGAGGGATCATCTTATTTACTACCGTCGTTTTAAGTAAACAAGATGTACAAAACATGATAAACATCACATGCAATCAAATAATAATAGTGACATGATATGGCCAATATCACATAGCTCCTTTGATCTCCATCTTGGGGCTCCATGATCATCTTGTCACCGACATGACACCATGATCTCCATCATCATGATCTCCATCATCGTGTCTCCATGAAGTTGCTCGCCAACTATTACTTCTACTACTATGGCTAACGCGTTTAGCAATAAAGTAAAGTAATTTACATGGCGTTTCTCAATGACACGCAGGTCATACAAAAATAAAGACAACTCCTATGGCTCCTGCCGGTTTTCATACTCATCGACATGCAAGTCGTGATTCCTATTACAATAGCATGAACATCTCATACATCACATATATATCATTCATCATTCATCACAACTTTGGCCATATCACATCACAGAACACTTGCTGCAAAAACAAGTTAGACGTCCTCTAATTGTTGTTGCAAGTTTTACGTGGCTGCAATAGGGTTCTAGCAAGAACGTTTTCTTACCTACATGAAAGCCACAACATGATTTTTCAACTTCTATTTACCCTTCATAAGGACCCTTTTCATCGAATCCGCTCCAACTAAAGTGGGAGAGACAGACACCCGCCAGCCACCTGATGCAACTTGTGCATGTTAGTCGGTGGAACTGGTCTCACGTAAGCGTACGTGTAAGGTTGGTCCGGGCCGCTTCATCCCACAATACCGCTGAAGCAAGATAAGACTACTAGCGGCAAGAAAGTTGACAACATCTATGCCCACAACAAATTGTGTTCTACTCGTGCAAAGAGAACTACGCATAGACCTAGCTCATGATGCCACTGTTGGGGAACGTTGCAGAAAACAAAAAATTTCCTATGGTTTCACCAATATCCATCTATGAGTTCATCTAGCAACGAGTGGTCGGATGCATCTACATACCTTTGTATATCGCGATCGGAAGCGTTCACTAGAACGTGGATGATGGAGTCGTACTCGCCGTGATCCAAATCACCGATGACCAAGCGTCGAATGGACGGCACCTCCGCGTTCAACACACGTACGGAGCGGATGACGTCTCCTCCTTCTTGATCCAGCAAGGGGGAAGGAGAGGTTGATGAAGATCCAGCAGCACGACGGCGTGGTGGTGGATGTAGTTGTCACGTGCAGCAGGGCTTCGCCGAGCGTCTGCGCGAGAGGGAGAGGTGTAGCAGGGGAGAGGGGGCGCCAAGATGCAAGGGTGCGGCTGCCCCCTCCCTCCCCCCCTTTATATAGGCCACCTGGGGGGCGCCGGCCCTTGGGAGATCCAATCTCCAAGGGGCGGCGGCCAAGGGGGGTGGAGTGCCCCCCAAGGCAAGTGGGCGCCCCCCCTCCCACCCTAGGGTTCCAACCCTAGGCGCAGGGGGTGGGCCTAGGGGGGCGCACCAGCCCACTAAGGGATGGATCCCCCTCCCACTTCAGCCCATGGGGCCCTCCAGGATGGGTGGCCCCACCCGGTGGACCCCCGAGACCCATCCGGTGGTCCCGGTAAAATACCGGTGACCCTCAAAACTTTCCCGATGGCCAAAATTGCACTTCCTATATATAATTCTTTACCTCCGGACCATTCCGGAACTCCTCGTGACGTCCGGGATCTCATCCGGGACTCCGAACAACTTTCGGATTACTGCACATACATATCTTTACAACCCTAGCGTCACCGAACCTTAAGTGTGTAGACCCTACGGGTTCGGGAGACATGTAGACATGACCGAGATTGCTCTACGGTCAATAACCAACAGCGGGATCTAGATACCCATGTTGGCTCCCACATGCTCCTCGATGATCTCATCGGATGAACCACGATGTCGAGGATTCAAGCAACCCCGTATACAATTCCCTTTGTCAATCAGTATGTTACTTGCCCGAGATTTGATCGTTGGTATCCCAATACCTTGTTCAATCTCGTTACCGGCAAGTCACTTTACTTGTACCGTAATGCATGATCCCGTGACCAGACACTTGGTCACTTTGAGCTCATAATGATGATGCATTACCGAGTGGGCCCAGTGATACCTCTCTGTCATACGGAGTGACAAATCCCAGTCTTGATCTGTGTCAACCCAACAGACACTTTCGGAGATACCCGTAGTATACCTTTATAGTCACCCAGTTACGTTGTGACGTTTGGTATACCAAAAGCACTCCTATAGTATCTGGGAGTTACACGATCTCATGGTCTAAGGAAAGGATACTTGACATTGGAAAAACTCTAGCAAACGAACTATACGATCTTATGCTATGTTTAGGATTGGGTCTTGTCCATCACATCATTCTCCTAATGATGTGATCTCGTTATCAATGACATCCAATGTCCATAGTCTGGAAACCATGACTATCTGTTGATCAACGAGCTAGTCAACTAGAGGCTTACTAGGGACATGTTGGTGTCTATTATTCACACATGTATTACGATTTCCGGATAACACAATTATAGCATGAATAAAGACAATTATCATGAACAAGGAAATATAATAATAATGCTTTTATTATTGCCTCTAGGGCATATTTCCAACAGATGTAGGATCGAAAGTATGTCTAGAGGGGGGGGTGATTAGACTACTTGACCAAATAAAAAACTAGCCTTTTCCCAATTTTAGTTCTTGGCAGATTTTAGCTATCTTAGCACAAGTCAAGCAATCTCCACACAATTCAAGCAAGCATGCAAAAGAGTATATGACCATCGGAAAGTAAAGCATGCAACTTGTAAGAATGTAAAAGGAAGGGTTTGGAGGATTCAAACGCAATTGGAGACACGGATGTTTTGTCGTGGTTCCGATAGGTGGTGCTATCATACATCCACGTTGACGGAGACTTCAACCCACGGAGGGTAACGGTTGCACGAGTCCACGGAGGGCTCCACCCACGAAGGGTCCACGAAGAAGCAACCATGTCTATTCCATCATCGCACCTAGTGGCTTCCTACAGTTAGCCTGGCTCTGGTACCAAGCTTGTCACGACCGGTTTTTCAATAAAAATATTTATTGAAAAACCAATCTTTTGAGCCCAGCATGAGAGAAATCCTCCTCACTGGTAGACAAATTCTTGATACAATAAGCCAGTAGCATAGAATATATTACAGGGTTGAGCTAGGGCTGCTCAACAAATTATTACAAGCGCGCCAATAATTATACATAATGGCGGATTTAACACAATGGTGTGGTGGCATACTACTGACTCGAGGATAAAGTGATGGTGGAATAACACAGTGGGGAGTGTGATAACATGACTCTCAGACTGGCATCTCATCGAGCGTCGAGGTGAGGCTCGATGAATGTTATTCGAGTTGCGGAAGCGGATATAATACAGTGACCAAATCCAGGGTCGCACGAGACTGACTGGGATTCCTCTAGGCGTCGGACTCGCTATCGAACTCTTCATCCATGAGATCGCCTTCGTCAGCATCTGGCCAAATCAACAAGCCAGTGAGTACTTTGAAAGTACTCGCAAGACAGTTCGGACGTAAGATATAACAAATGCATGCATGAATGCGTCATGATTAATTTTCCAATGCACATTCAAAAATTTGCATAACGAAGTAAGTACAAGGGAAACGGCGGTAGTCCGCCTGAAATCCCAACAAAATATAAATGAAAACCGATCGGGTGTCTGAAGCGACGCCTCGAAAGGTGAGCAAATAATAACAGAAAAATCATGCCACAGTCGGGCGTCTTAGCGACACCACATAAAGGGCTTTAAAAGAAATGCCACAGTCGGGCGTCTTAGCGACACCACATAAAGGGCTTTAAAAGAAATGCCACAGTCGGACGTCGGGGCGACATCACAGAAAGGGCTTTAAAAGAAATGCCACAGTCGGACGTCTGAGCGACATCACAGAAAGGGCTTTAAAAGGAATGCCACAGTCGGACGTCTGAGCGACATCACAGAAAGGGCTTTTAAAAGAAATGCCACAGTCAGACGTCTGAGCGACATCACAGAAAGGGCTTTAAAAGAAATGCCACAGTCGGACGTCTGAGCGACATCACAGAAAGGGCTTTTAAAAGAAATGCCACAGTCGGACGTCTGAGCGACATCACAGAAAGGGCTTTAAAAGAAATGCCACAGTCGGACGTCTGAGCGACATCACAGAAAGGGCTTTTATTCACAAGTAAATAATACTCATAATAAATATTCAATTCATGATAATAAACGGGTTAGTCCATCCACAGGAATAAACATTTAACCGGGCTCAGCACTCATGTGATTCACTGGAGTATCTGTCACCAAAACTGGCACTTGTCAGAATAAGTTAGCGCAAAATTTG
Source organism: Triticum monococcum (assembly GCA_034509565.1). Classification (NCBI taxonomy): domain Eukaryota; kingdom Viridiplantae; phylum Streptophyta; class Magnoliopsida; order Poales; family Poaceae; genus Triticum; species Triticum monococcum. Next base: position 352,164,774 of record CM067845.1, on the reverse strand, counting down.
GATATGGATAAGATGATTTGGAGATTTCTGACTCTGCAGAGTTTGTACAAAAATTTCCCACAGTTAACGGATTTCCGTAGTCACGAAGGACTAGTTCCGTTTACGGTATTTCGGAAGAAAACACAGCTAACCAGTACACACCCATCCTACCTCTCGATGCCAGGACTCACCCTAGACATCGTCCAAGAAAAACTTTTGAGACGGGGAGATCACAATCTCGAATAGCATGGGATCAAATTTATATACGCGCGCTCTAAGGGGTGCCCCCCTCTCGGTCCCAACCGGAAACACCCATGCCCCCTGACCGGATGACTGGCTTTAATCCAGGGCCATGGAACCATCATCCCGGCCTCTCCTTTTGGTGTGTACCAGGAAAGCGGTTTGCAACTTACTAATCCATATTCCTTGCGGAAAACATGTGGTAGTACAAGGAAGGAAATGGGAGGAACTGGACCGATACGGTTTGACACTGTAGTCATATAGTCTGGCATAAGACTGGCATGCTACAACACTGCCATCTTACCCATCCTCACGCCAACACATGGCCATTCATACTCACATCCATCCACCTATGGATCATCGAGCTCACTTACCTCAACAATGCATGAAAATAACGTTCATCGGTATGTTCATCAACATGCCATTAAACTAACTAAATGCAAAACATGCCAAGACACTCATCATATCAAAAGTTCAAACATGCTTGCCTGGTTCAGAGTAGTCGGAGCCTAGCTCGGTGAAGTTCGCGGCTCCGTCACCTCCTTCGGTATCTACGGTATAAAGAAAATATATGCGCTATCGTGAATACCAAGAGGTGCACAAAAAGTATTCCAAATATTTTTCAAATAAATCTGATAAAAACTAGACAAAATTTTAAAGAGGACAGAAAAAGAATCAATCCAAAATATGCTTCTGTTCACAAGTTATAAAGGTTTTTGTCCAGGGACTCATCTGTAGTGAAACAGAAAGTTTCCAGGGGCTAGCTTATAAAAACAGAAAACACTCCAGTCTCGAATACGCCAGCCCAGAGAGGGAAACGTATTTTGCCCGAAGGCGTTTTCAGAAAACGATTCATGTAAAAAGAACTGAGAGGCTGACTGGCGTGTCCCACCCGTCAGGTTTAAATATTCAAACGGGGGACGAAGCTTGTCGGTGCCCGAGAGCCGCGGTGGTTGCCGGCGGTGATCCACGGCGAGGCAGGGGGATCGGAGAGTACCTCCGTGTTCAGGGCGCCCTTCCGCGTTGGATGGTGGTGGTGGTGGTCGTCGGCGAGTACCACGTCGACGGCGAGCCTTGCTCCGGCGGACGGCGGCTTGGGTGGAGATGGATCTCGTCGGGGAGAGCTACGAAGGTCAAATTGACGCTTGGGTTAGCTCACTGGGTGCTCGAGGATGCTACTGACAAGGTTTGGGCGCCGGAGATGGCCTCACCGGAGCGAATCGAGATGTAGGCCGAGGCGGGACGGGGCGGCCGGAGTCGGGGGAGGAGACCTCTTTGAGGTCCTCCTAGTGGCCTGGCGGGGTGTTTGTGGGGTGCAGTGGTGGTGCGTGCTCGAGGGCGAGCTCGGGGTCTCCTCTTATAGGCGATCCGAGGCGGGGGCCGTGAACGGGGATTTCCGGCGATGGATTACGGCGGCGCAGCGCTCGGTCGGGGAGTTTAGGAGGTTGGGCATCAATGTGGAGGTCCACTGGTTCCATTCAGACGCTAAACGAACTTGGATTAGAAGCTTAGGGCAGGTTTTGGTCGGAACGGGACGGCGCGGGTCATTCGGCGGTAGAGAGCGCGTCCAGTGCTGTCGGGCCACGGCGACGGTGCTGCGGGGCTGCGCTGGCATGCATGAGCCACGCGGAGGGCAGAGGAGCGTTGGGCGGCGCCGAACGGCGTTGAGCCGCCGTTCTGCTCCCTGTCGGCCGCTACGGTGGTTCGGCCGCTGCAAGACACGCCGGCGCAGGCGGGCCAGGGTGCCACCGACGCCAGGATGGCGCCAAGCGCGCGTGCGGTGCTCCAGACAAGAGGAAGAGGCGGCGAGGAACGTGCCAAGGGCACTGTCCATGTGTGAAAGAAGCTGACGAACGAAAACGACACTGAACTCTGAATATTACTGAATGTGAACAGTAACAGTGCACGCCAAGTGTTCGACAGAATGAATTTGGCCTCTAGGGATTTTTCCTTGAGCTGATTTTTGGTGGAGTGGCTACTCATTGCTCCAGTAGGCTGCCTGAATTTTGGTGGAATTTTTGGAGAAGTATAGATATGAATATCACCAAATTTGGCAAATCTGGTCCAAACTTGCAGAGGCTGAAATTTGAAAAATTTGAAAAGAGGAGGAGTGGATCAAGATGGTTCTAGGTTGTGGATGCTAAGGACAATCCAGAGGAGTTGGTTTGAGGTCAAAACTCAAATGAAATAAGGTACTTGCTTTGAAAAACACTCAGGCTCCAAATAATTGACAGAAATGATTTGAGAGGAAAAATAATTAGAATAAAATCCAAAACTTGTTTGGATTAGTTGGGACAGAGAACTAAGGTTGATTACAAGGAGGAGGAAAGGATTTTGAGAGGTTTTACCACATGGGCAAAAATACAAGGTCATGGGGGGGTTTTCAAGATACGAAAATCCCCAATTCTCATAGAGTTTCTTTTTAAAAGAAAAAGACTAAACTCCCAAAAATATAATTTGAGAAGGGAACCAACATAGGAAGTTTTGAATGATCAAACACCATAGTTTGAAGAAAAATAAAAATCCTTACCAAAGAAAAGGAAGTTTTTCAGAGGAAGGATTTCTAGAAAAGAAATTTTAAATGCTCTCTTTTAAAATCCAACAAAGTTTTTGAAGAAAACCAAATTAAAATTTTTGGAGTGTCACAACACCTACCCCCTTAGGAAAAATCTCGTCCCCGAGATTTCAGCTGTCCCTCAAATAAGTGTGGATGCTTTGTCCGAAGAAAATCCTCTCTTTCCCAAGTTGCTTCACTGTTGGTGTGATTGCTCCACTGGACTCTGAAGAATTTGATGGTCTTCTGTCGGGTCCTCCTTTCAGACTCCTCTAATATTCTTACTGGATGTTCCCGATAAGTGAGGTCTGGCTGCACGTCAATGCTCTCATGGGATACTTGTTTCTCTGGGTTGCTTACGCATTTCCTCAATTGCGAGACGTGGAACACGTCGTGGACATCGGATAATTCCTCAGGTAAGTCTAGCTGGTAGGCTACCGTGCCTCTTCGCGCCATTATACAGAATGGTCCAATGAATCTTGGTGCTAGCTTCCCTTTAATCTTGAATCGTTGCAATCCTCTCATAGGAGATACTCTCAGGTATACGAACTCACCGGGCTTGAAGCTGACCCTACGATGTTTCTGATCATAATAACTCTTCTGTCGACTTTGAGCGGTCTTAAGTCGGTCTCTGATTAGCTTGACTTTTTCCTCGGCTTCTCTGAGCATGTCTGGTCCGAAGATGCGGCTGTCTCCGGTCTCTGACCAATTTAACGGGGTAGGACATCTCCGTCCGTATAAAGCCTCAAATGGTGCCATTTGCAGGCTGGCCTAGTAGCTATTGTTGTACGCGAACTCGGCGTATGGCAGGCTTTCTTCCCAACTGGTTCCATATGTGAGGACACATGCCCTCAGCATGTCTTCTAAAACCTGGTTTACGCGTTCCGTTTGTCCATCGGTCTGTGGGTGGTATGCTGTACTGAAGGCTAGTTGAGTTCCCAGAGCCTGTTGTAAATGCTCCCAAAATCTCGAGACGAATTGAGTGCCCCTGTCGGATATTATGGTCTTCGGGACACTGTGCAGACAAACTATACGGGAGAGATAGATCCTGGCAAGCCTCTGAGCGTTGTAGGTTGTCTTCACTGGAATGAAATGTGCCACCTTGGTTAACCTGTCGGTGATGACCCATATGGTATCATTCCCATGTCGTGACCGGGGTAGTCCGACAATGAAATCCATCCCTATTTCATCCCATTTCCACTCAGGTATTTTGTTCGGTTGCAGTAGTCCGGCTGGCCTCTGATGCTCAGCTTTTATGCGTTGACAAGAGTCGCAACATGCAATGAAGGTGGCTATGTCCCTCTTCATACCGTGCCACCAAAATCTTTCCTGAATATCTTTATACATCTTGGTTCCTCCAGGGTGGATCGAGTACGGGGCAGTGTGGGCTTCAGCTAGGATTTGCTGTTTGATGTCCTTTATATTCGGTACGCAGAGTCTGTCTCCGTACCATAATATTCCTCCATTGTCTATGACGAATGCTGAGGCCTTGCCCATACTTACCTTTCTTTTGATGCCTTCGATGCTGGGGTGACCAGGCTGAGCTTCTTTAATTCCCTCCACAAGGTCGGGTTGTATTTCCAAGTTTGATATGGTGCCTTTTGCTACCATTATCAAGTTGAGTTTGGCAAATTCTTGTTGGAATTCGGGCCTCAAGCTTTGCAGACTGTTTTCGTCGGAGCTGGGGTTCCGACTAAGAGCATCGGCCACTACATTTGCTTTACCTAGATGGTAGTGGATACCAACATCATAATCCTTTACCAATTCCAACCAGCGTCGTTGCCGTAAATTTAGTTCTGGCTGCGTGAAAATATATTTGAGACTTTTATGATCTGTATATATTTCACATCGATTCCCAAGTAAGAAATGCTTCCATTCCTTGAGTGCATGAATGACTGCTGCCATTTCCAAGTCATGAGTGGGATAATTTTCCTCATGCTTGCGAAGTTGCCTTGAAGCATAGGCGACAACCTTGCCTTCTTCAATCAACACGCATCCGAGACCCTTTCTGGACGCGTCACAAAACACTTCAAAATTTTTGTGTATGTCTGGCACAATTAATACTGGTGCTGTTGTTAATTTCTGCTTTAGCTCTTGGAAACTTTTTTCGCAGGCTTCTGTCCATTCAAACTTCTTGTCTTTCTTGAGTAACTGCGTCATAGGCTTGGCTATGGTGGAGAATCCTTCAATAAATCTGCGGTAATATCTTGCCATTCCCAAGAAACTCCGTATGTCTGTTACGCTCGCTGGCAACTTCCAGCCAAGTATGGCCTTGAATTTCTCCGGGTCCACTGCGATACCGTCTTGGGTTAGTACGTGGCCTAGAAAGCCTACTTGTCTTAGCCAAAATTCGCACTTGCTGAACTTGGCATACAATTGGTGTTTCCTGAGTTCTCCTAGCACAATCCTGAGATGTTCTGCGTGCTCTTCTGGTGTCTTGGAGTATACCAGAATGTCGTCGATGAATACCACAACGAACTTGTCCATAAACTTCATAAATACTTTGTTCATGAGGTGAACAAAATATGCAGGGGCATTAGTTAATCCAAATGGCATTACTGTGAACTCATACAGTCCATATCTAGAGGTGAAGGCTGTTTTGGGGATATCTTCCGTTCGCACCTTTAATTGATGGTATCCAGACCTTAGGTCAATTTTTGAGAATACCTTGGCCTGAGCGAGTTGATCAAACAAATCATTTATCCTTGGCATCGGGTATTTGTTCTTGACTGTGACCATGTTAAGTGCTCGATAGTCAATACACAATCTCAGTGTTCCATCCTTCCTTTTGGCAAATAGAATTGGTGATCCCCAAGGTGAGGAGCTGGCTCGAATGTATCCTTTGTCTAGCAATTCTTTTATTTGTTTCTTCAATTCAACCAACTCGGATGGTGCCATTTGATATGGTTTCTTGTATATGGGGGTGGTTCCTGGTGTGAGCTCAATGCTAAACTCTATCTCTCGGTCTGGTGGCATGCCTGGTAGCTCTTCAGGGAATATGTCTGGAAATTCACACACTACTGGAACCTTGTTTAGCTCAGAAACGTCCACCTTATTCAATCTCGGTTGCCGGGGTATTTTTCCTTCCTTGGCTGACACTCTTATTGTCTTCCCGTGGTGGTGCGTGAGGATTACGGTCCGGTTGAAACAGACGATAAAACCCTTGTTGGTGGTTAGCCAGTCCATCCCTAGGATGACATCCAGTCCTTTGTTTTCCAGTACAATAAGATTGGCGTGAAACTCCAATCCTTCGAACTCAATGACCACATCCTGACAGTAATTCTGAGTGACTTGCTGAATCCCAGGGGACTTGATGATCATGGATTTCTCCAAAGGAAGCATCGAAAAATTATTTTGCAAAGCAAAACTTTTTGAAATGAAAGAGTGAGAAGCTCTAGAATCAAACAAAACCATTGCAGGTATTGTGTTGATAGGAAACGTATCGAGTACAATATCCGGAGCATTTTGTGCCTCCTCTTTGGTTACGTGGTTCAGATGACCCTTCCTGTGGTTGTTGCTGGGATTGAAATTGTTTCGCTTGGGCGCTGAATTATTGCCGCCGTTGTTCGGCTTTGGGGTTGAGTTTCTAGGCTTGGGACACTGTTTGGCATAGTGTCCTTCCTCTCCACAGGCGTAACAGGTAACGCCGGGGCGGTATGTGAACTCCTTGTCCCTTGCATGAAAATTCTTGATTGGGCGTGAGACGTTGGATGAGGATTTGTGCGTCCCACCCTTTTGAAAATCTGTCCTGCTTCCGTGATTGCGAGCATGATTGGTCTGGTCCCTTTTTTGCTTGCGGATATCTTGCAGGCTGCGTCTCTCATTTTCCAGAGTAATCGCTTTGTCCACCAGAGTTTTAAAATCTGGAAAAGTGTGCACGACTAGTTGGCATTTAAGCGCGGGTGCCAGACCGTCAAGGAATTTCTCCATCTTCTTACTTTCAGTCATACGCTCCTCATTGGCGTAGCGAGACAATAGAGTAAATTGACCGTAGTAATCTGCCACTGTCATGTTCCTTTGTTTGAGGTCATCGAACTCTCTTTTCTTGATTTTCATAATGCTCTTAGGAATGTGTGCACCACGGAAACCTTCCTTGAAATCATCCCAGGTTATGTCATTTTCGTTGGGATGCATGTGCAGAAAATTCTCCCACCATGATGCGGCTGCTCCTGTGAGATAGTGCGGAGCATACAATACCTTTTCGGGGTCTGAACATTTTGCAATAATTAATTTCCTCTCCATATCTCGAAGCCAGTCCTCGGCTTCAAGAGGCTTGTCAGTATGAGAAAATGTTTGGGGACGTGTCTTCTGTAGCTCAGATAACTTGGAATGCTGTTGATACTGTCCATGGTGATTTCCCATATTGATGACTTGGTTCATCATTTCACAATGTTGTTGCTGACTCTGTTCATAAAGGCGGCACATTTGGGAAAGTGCCGTTTCACTGCCCTGTTGACTCGACTGCCCTTGTGTGAAATTGTTGCCTGGTTGAGTGTCATAATTTTCCTCTGGCGGAGTAGGCATGGAGCGAGTCCAAGGGCGAGACATTTTTCACTCTGGGGAAATATTTTGTAAAACTCATAAGAAAAGTGAAAATGGTCTCCAAACAAAAAAAACAACTCCAAAAAATGCACAAGGATGGCAAATAATTTAAATGACCAAGATCACTTAAGAAAACAAATTGATTTGCGCACGGAGAAGGACTGCTCATTACATATCTTACACGCGGGCGATAATTATACAGTACATCACTCAGGATATGCGCACATAATCCTGACATGTTATTTAGGCTAGTACACTTCTCCAGTTCTACATGATGCGCAAACAAGCTACTTCTCACAACATATGAACATATCTTACAAAGCGGTACATCGCATGACGGGCAAGCGCACTCAGCCGGAAAATGTTGACGATCTCCTTGGCCCTGCCAAGGGTGAGGCGCAGTGAGGCTGGGGACTCGACCTCCTCCTCACTAATAGGCTCCAGACGTGAAGAGCTGCGTCGGGTAGATGGAGCGGGTGGCAGGGGCGGAGCAACACAAATAGGAGTAGGCACAACGGGTGGTGCAGTGCGCGCTGGAGTGGGCGCAAAGGCCTGGTTGAACTCTTCGGTGGTAGGCAGGCGACGAGTAGGTGCATAAGATGCTGATGACGAGACAAAAGTCAGTGGCGGTGCGGCGGGTAGGAGCTCCCTCTTGTTGGCGGCACAGCCATGGACTGAGTCCATGCGGGCAGCCACGAAGTCGTTCACCAGGTTGTCGAAGGCTGCCTCCAGAGCCCGGAGATACTCAATAAGCATCTCAAAAGCCTCGTCTCGTTCTCCTCTAGGGCAGGAGAATGCGTAGTGACAGGTGTAGGGCACATGACATGGAAGATATCGGTAGCGACGAGTCTTCATCGCGGGAAGGACATCCCTGAGGCGAGCTATCGCCTCACGGGCTGCCATCTGCATAGCATGCCTCTCCGTAGGCATGGCTCTTCCCACGAACAGGAAGCGGCGTAACTCACCACACCCTCCCTTGAACTGCACCGTGGCCTGGTGCATGGTCAGACTGTCGTTGACTTTGTGCTGGCGGAGTGTGAAGACTGGGCGCACGGATGGCCCCATCGTGACCTGAACGATGAAGGAGAGAAGCTTGACGAACCCATCGGGTACATTGGCGAAGGTCTGAGACTCGCAGCTGTTGTCGGCCATCTACAAAAGTAGGCAAAAATCCTGAATGGTCAGATCATAAATTTATGCTGACTGTCAGAAAATGACTACAATTGCGAAAAAAAATCGGCTCTATCATGCTAATAACCGATTAGCGATCGCACCTAGTGGCTTCCTACAGTCAGCCTGGCTCTGGTACCAAGCTTGTCACGACCGGTTTTTCAATAAAAATATTTATTGAAAAACCAATCTTTTGAGCCCAGCATGAGAGAAATCCTCCTCACTGGTAGACAAATTCTTGATACAATAAGCCAGTAGCATAGAATATATTACAGGGTTGAGCTAGGGCTGCTCAACAAATTACTACAAGCGCACCAATAATTATACATAATGGCGGATTTAACACAATGGTGTGGTGGCATACTACTGACTCGAGGATAAAGTGATGGTGGAATAACACAGTGGGGAGTGTGATAACATGACTCTCAGACTGGCATCTCATCGAGCATCGAGGTGAGGCTCGATGAATGTTATTCGAGTTGCGGAAGCGGATATAATACAGTGACCAAATCCAGGGTCGCACGAGACTGACTGGGATTCCTCTAGGCGTCGGACTCGCTATCGAACTCTTCATCCATGAGATCGCCTTCATCAGCATCTGGCCAAATCAACAAGCCAGTGAATACTTTGAAAGTTCTCGCAAGACAGTTCGGACGTAAGATATAACAAATGCATGCATGAATGCGTCATGATTAATTTTCCAATGCACATTCAAAAATTTGCATAACGAAGTAAGTACAAGGGAAACGGCGGTAGTCCGCCTGAAATCCCAACAAAATATAAATGAAAACCTATCGGGTGTCTGAAGCGACGCCTTGAAAGGTGAACAAATAATAACAGAAAAATCATGCCACAGTCGGGCGTCTTAGCGACACCACATAAAGGGCTTTAAAAGAAATGCCACAGTCGGGCGTCTTAGTGACACCACATAAAGGGCTTTAAAAGAAATGCCACAGTCGGACATCGGGGCGCCATCACAGAAAGGGCTTTAAAAGAAATGCCACAGTCGGACGTCTGAGCGACATCACAGAAAGGGCTTTAAAAGGAATGCCACAGTCGGACGTCTGAGCGACATCACAGAAAGGGCTTTCAAAATAAATGCCACAGTCGGACGTCTGAGCGACATCACAGAAAGGGCTTTAAAAGAAATGCCACAGTCAGACGTCTGAGCGACATCACAGAAAGGGCTTTTAAAAGAAATGCCACAGTCGGACGTCTGAGTGACATCACAGAAAGGGCTTTAAAAGAAATGCCACAGTCAGACGTCTGAGCGACATCACAGAAAGGGCTTTTATTCACAAGTAAATAATACTCATAATAAATATTCAATTCATGATAATAAACGGGTTAGTCCATCCATAGGAATAAACATTTAACCGGGCTCAGCACTCATGTGATTCACCGGAGTATCTGTCACCAAAATTGGCACTTGTCAGAATAAGTTAGCGCAAATTTTGGATATGGATAAGATGATTTGGAGATTTATGACTCTGCAGAGTTTGTACAAAAATTTCCCACAGTTAACGGATTTCCGTAGTCACGAAGGACTAGTTCCGTTTACGGTATTTCGGAAGAAAACACAGCTAACCAGTACACACCCATCCTACCTCTCGATGCCAGGACTCACCCTAGACATCGTCCAAGAAAAACTTTTGAGACAGGGAGATCACAATCTCGAATAGCATGGGATCAAATTTATATACGCGCGCTCTAAGGGGTGCCCCCCTCTCGGTCCCAACCGGAAACACCCATGCCCCCTGACCGGATGACTGGCTTTAATCCAGGGCCATGGAACCATCATCCCGGCCTCTCCTTTTGGTGTGTACCAGGAAAGCAGTTTGCAACTTACTAATCCATATTCCTTGCGGAAAACATGTGGTAGTACAAGGAAGGAAATGGGAGGAACTGGACCGATACGGTTTGACACTGTAGTCATATAGTCTGCCATAAGACTAGCATGCTACAACACTGCCATCTTACCCATCCTCATGCCAACACATGGCCATTCATACTCACATCCATCCACCTATGGATCATCGAGCTCACTTACCTCAACAATGCATGAAAATAACGTTCATCAGTATGCTCATCAACATTCCATGAAACTAACTAAATGCAAAACATGCCAAGACACTCATCATATCAAAAGTTCAAACATGCTTGCCTGGTTCAGAGTAGTCGAAGCCTAGCTTGGTGAAGTTCGCGGCTCTGTCACCTCCTTCGGTATCTATGGTATAAAGAAAATATATGCGCTATCGTGAATACCAAGAGGTGCACAAAAAGTATTCCAAATATTTTTCAAATAAATCTGATAAAAAACTAGACAAAATTTTAAAGAGGACAGAAAAAGAATCAATCCAAAATATGCTTCTGTTAACAAGTTATAAAGGTTTTTGTCCAGGGACTCATCTGTAATGAAACAAAAAGTTTCCAGGGGCTAGCTTATAAAAACAGAAAACGCTCCAGTCTCGAATACGCCAGCCCAGAGAGGGAAACGTATTTTGCCCGAAGGCGTTTTCAGAAAACGATTCGTGTAAAAAGAACTGAGAGGCTGACTGGCGTGTCCCACCCGTCAGGTTTAAATATTCAAACGGGGGACGAAGCTTGTCGGCGCCCGAGAGCCGCGGTGGTTGCCGGCGGCGATCCACGGCGAGGCAGGGGGATAGGAGAGTACCTCCGTGTTCAGGGGGCCCTTCCGCGTCGGATGGTGGTGGTGGTGGTCGTCGGCGAGTACCATGTCGACGGCGAGCCTTGCTCCGGCGGACGGCGGTTCGGGTGGAGATGGATCTCGTCGGGGAGAGCTACGAAGGTCAAATTGACGCTTGGCTTAGCTCACTGGGTGCTCGAGGATGCTACTGACAAGGTTTGGGCGCCGGAGATGGCCTCACCGGAGCGAATCGAGATGTAGGCCGAGGCGGGACGGGGCGGCCGGAGTCGGGGGAGGAGACCTCTTCGAGGTCCTCCTAGTGGCCTAGCGGGGTGTTTGTGGGGTGCAGTGGTGGTGCGTGCTCGAGGGCGAGCTCGGGGTCTCCTCTTATAGGCGATCCGAGGCGGTGGCCGTGAACGGGGATTTTCGGCGATGGATTACGGCGGCGCAGCACTCGGTCGGGGAGTTTAGGAGGTTGGGCATTAATGTGGAGTTCCACTGGTTCCATTCAGACGCTAAACGGACTTGGATTAGAAGCTTAGGGCAGGTTTTGGTCGGAACGGGACGGCGCGGGTCCGTCGGCGGTAGAGAGCGCGTCCAGTGCTGTCGGGACACGGCGACGGTGCTGCAGGGCTGCGCTGGCATGCATGAGCCACGCGGAGGGCAGAGGAGCGTTGGGCGGCGCCGAACGGCGTTGAGCCGCCGTTCTGCTCCCTGTCGGCCGCTACGGTGGTTCGGCCGCCGCAAGACACGCTGGCGCAGGCGGGCCAGGGTGCCACCGACGCCAGGATGGCGCCAAGCGCGCGTGCGGTGCTCCAGACAGGAGGAAGAGGCGGCGAGGAACGTGCCAAGGGCACTGTCCATGCGTGAAAGAAGCTGACGAACGAAAACGACACTGAACTCTGAATATTACTGAATGTGAACAGTAACAGTGCACGCCAAGTGTTCGACAGAATGAATTTGGCCTCTAGGGATTTTTCCTTGAGCTGATTTTTGGTGGAGTGGCTACTCATTGCTCCAGTAGGCTGCCTGAATTTTGGTGGAATTTTTGGAGAAGTATAGATATGAATATCACCAAATTTGGCAAATCTGGTCCAAACTTGCAGAGGCTGAAATTTGAAAATTTTGAAAAGAGGAGGAGTGGATCAAGATGGTTCTAGGTTGTGGATGCTAAGGACAATCCAGAGGAGTTGGTTTGAGGTCAAAACTCAAATGAAATAAGGTACTTGCTTTGAAAAACACTCAGGCTCCAAATAATTGACAGAAATGATTTGAGAGGAAAAATAATTAGAATAAAATCCAAAACTTGTTTGGATTAGTTGGGACAGAGAACTAAGATTGATTACAAGGAGGAGGAAAGGATTTTGAGAGGTTTTACCACATCAGCAAAAATACAAGGTCATGGGGGGGTTTCAAGATATCAAAATCCCCAATTCTCATAGAGTTTCTTTTTAAAAGAAAAAGACTAAACTCCCAAAAATATAATTTGAGAAGGGAACCAACAGAGGAAGTTTTGAATGATCAAACACCATAGTTTGAAGAAAAATAAAAATCCTTACCAAAGAAAAGGAAGTTTTTAAGAGGAAGGATTTCTAGAAAAGAAATTTTAAATACTCTCTTTTAAAATCCAACAAAGTTTTTGAAGAAAACCAAATTAAAATTTTTGGAGTGTCACAGGTTAGGGCATAACGTAATCTCGGTGTGACCGATTACACAAACTCGGTGGGACTGATTTTGGTAATAAGCTAACCAGAGAGTTGGTCAGGTAAACTCGGTGGGACTGATTCGCTCATCTCGGTGAGACCGAAATGTTACAAAAGGGAAACAGAGAGTTTACATTGCAATCTCGGTGGGACTGATCGCTCATCTCGGTAAGACCGAAACGTTACGAAGGGAAACAGAGAGATTACAATCCCATCTCGGTGAGACCGAGATCCCTATTGGTGAGACCGATTTGCCTAGGGTTTGTGGCAGTGGCTATGACATTTGAAACTCGGTGGCGCCGGATAGAAAGAATCGGTGGGGCCGAGTTTGACTTTTGGTTTAGGTCATATGTGGATGTGGGAAAGTAGTTGAGGATTTTGGAGCATATCACTAAGCATTTTGAGCAAGCACGCCATTAAGCAACACCTCATCCCTTCTTGATAGTATTGGCTTTTCCTATAGACTCAATGTGATCTTGGATCACTAAAATATAAAATGTAGAGTCTTGAGCTTCAAGCTTGAGCCAAACTTTTTGTCCTTAGAATTTTGAGGGATCCACTTTCCTCATCCATGCCATGCCATTCATTGAGCTTTTCCTAAAATATTAATCTTGGAATAATGTTAGCTCAATGAGCTATATGTTGTTAGGAATTACCAAAAGCACCCAGGGATAGTTGCACTTTCAATCTCCCCCTTTTTGGTAATTGATGACAACATATAAATCAAAGCTTCGACAAATGATAATAAGAGTGAAAGATATTGTCGCTTTGAGAAGTATGTGAAAAGCAAGAGCTCCCCCTAAATTTGTGCATATCTTAAGATTTGCTTTGGACTGCAAATGCACAATGAGCTAGGATAATGGGTTACTCTTCCATGTCACATACATCTTGGTGGAGTGCTCAAAATGATAAGAATTAAATACATGCACTCATCACCAAGCAAAGTGAATGATCATATAAGGATAAGTAAGATAATATCATCTAACAAGCATAAGTGTAGCTTATGATCAACCACATGATCATCAATGTCTCACAGAAAATAGCATAGTATCTCAAGCAATCAAAAGACAGACAAAGTTCAACCACCAAAGCAAGAGAGAATAAAAAGCAACGCTCTCTCTCGAAGCCTATGATCTATACATTTTTCTCCCCCTTTGGCAACAAGTTACCAAAAAGTTCATAGAAAATGCATAGCACTAAAACGTCTCTCAAGCTTGGTCTTCAGGTGGTGGTGTCCGGAGAACGCCAAGAACGAAGGCTTCCGTTGATGTGGATGGAGCTGATGGAGTTGGTGCTGGAGCTGGTTGCGCTGAAGCTGTAGCTGGTGTAGATGAAGTGGCTTTGGTGTTTGTTACTGGCACTGCAGTTGATCTCTGAGCTCGAGGCACTCTGGCAAATGCATCAGTGGTTGTTCTGCCCTTCCTCTCCTGCATATCATCTTGTGGCTGCTCCACAACTAACTGGATCTCAATTACTTTGACATCTAAATCATAAAATTTTTGCTCCATGATTCTTTCCAAGCTCTCCTGGTTTTGAGTCAGGGTGGCCAGTCCCTTCTCAATCCTCAGAGTGGATGCAATCAGGTAGCCAAGCTGATCTTGCTTGCTTTTCAAAAAGTACTCAGATGCCTCCTCTTGAGTTGGCATCTTGGCAGCCTTCTCTTTCTTTGCTTTCTCCTTCTTCTCTTGAGCTTGTACTAATGATGGTTCATTCTCATTCATCACAACTTGATTGTCCTCAAAGTCAGGATAGATAGGCAAGTGTTCCTTATCCAACAAGTATGTGCCTGTGCCCATCTTTGAGTTTATCAACTCCTGGATCTGTGGGGCATATCCACAACTTCTTTTCTGGTCAGCTGCAGTCCTCTTGATAGTCTCAACTATAAGGCTCATGATCTTGAACTTCTGTGGCACATCAAAAATATGTAGCAAGTTAATTGCATGGCCTCTGATCATTCTGTGATCACCAGACTTGGGCAAGAGAGTGTGCCTAAGGATCCAATTGATTGTAGGCAGCCCTGACAGCAAGTGTTTTACTGACCCAAACTGGTGAGTCTCAAGATCATCTTCAGGAATCTCCTTGTACATGTTTTCCATAGAGTTGTGATCCATCTTCTTCTTGGCATAGACATCCAAGTCATCTTATTCTTCCTTAGGAGCATTGATCAGATTTGCCCATTCCTCAATAGTTGAGTGGTACCTTGTACCTTCAGACATCCATACTATCCTGCCATCTGGATAGAAGTGTGTTGTGGAGTAGAATTGCATTATGAGCTCCTCATTCCACTTTGTGAGCTTCTGCCCAACAAAGTCTGCAACTCCACAAGCACTGAAGCTATCAAACACACCAGGATAGTGTTCCTCATTTTCCTTGATATACTTCCAGTCGACCCACCTCATTTCACACACTATAGGCTTCTTGTCCAGCAGCACTGTCTCATAGAAATCTTGTTGTTCCTTTGTGTGGAACCTGTAATCAACAGCAGTTCTTATTCTTGTAGCATATGGGTCTATCTCTCTCCATTTCCTCAGTCCTGAGTCTCTCATGATCTTCATGTTCTCAGCCATAGGATGAGCATCATTGTGGTCTGGAATCTTGGGTTTAAGCTTTCTCAGGACTTGTCCTTCATCATCTTCATCAGCAGCAACTTCAGGCACTGGGGCCTTGTTCTTCTCAGCAGCTGGTATACTCCTGGTATTCCCCTTAGGTGCACTCTTGGGCTTGGAGGCTGCTTTGGGTGCTTCTTTGGGCTTTGATGTTGCAGCCCCTGACTTTATAGCATCACCCATCAGCTTTTGTGCCTTGGGTGCTGGTGCAGCAACCTCTTCTTCCTCTTCCTCTTCCTCTTTAGATTCTCTCATGATTGAGGATCTCCCAAGCACTCTAGCAGTGGTCTTTTTGATCCTCTCCTTCCTCTTCTTCCCTTCTGCAGCAGCCTCTTTGGGTACAGATCCCAAAGGGACTTGAGTATATGCTCTGGCCTTAGACATTGGAATTCTCTTTGCAGGAACCTTTTGCTTCATGCCTGGCTTGGTGGCAGCAGCAGTGCTATATTCCTTCTTAACCACTTTCTTCTTGGAAGTGACCTCATCCTCAACTGCCACATAGTCTTCATCCTCAGACTCTGAAGTTTTCTTCTTCCTTGTTCTGGTGGCAGCTTTGGGCAAGTTGCTGGGAGTGCTCCTGCTACCATCATCTGAACTGCTAGAGGGACTAGTGCCCTCACTCAGGTGAACCTGCTCCTCTGACCTGTTCTGGTTGTCACTCTGATCAGACATATTGCAAACACTGACAGCAGACCCTATGAATAGATATAGACGAGATAGAGTGGATGAGCATCACAAAATGCAGAAGTTTTTGCAAAAGAATGAGTCAAAAACTTAGTTTTAGTTTTCCACAGAAAGCATTTCGGATCAACCGATTTGTAAACTCGGTGATACCGAAGCAGCTGTTGGAACCTAAACTAGTGAACTCGGTCAGACCGAGTCACAGTTCGGTGGCACCGAGACTGCTAGGGTTTCACAAAGTCCTGAACTCGGTCACACCGATTTGCAATTCTCGGTCAGACCGAAAATTACATGTGCAATGGCCTGAGCCGAATCGGTGGTACCGAGTTCCACAACTCGGTGGGTCCGAGATGGTTTCGGCGGAAACCTAACCCTAAATTTTCAATTCAACTCTAATCTACGGAGTGTTTTGACTGGATAGAAGCATTTCAATCATGGTAAGAATCATAATGAACACAATGTGCTAGGAATCAGATGGGGATAGCACTGTGATCGAGTCCATACCCTAGTTCGGCGATGAACTCGCTACGGCGGCAACGGCGGGGAAGAATTTCATTGACGGTGGCGGAGACCAGCGACAGGAGGCGGCTGGCGACGAGGAGGACGATTCGGAGACCCAGGAGGCAGAGTGAGCTATGCGCGGGCGAAGGGGTTTCGGAGAAATTTCCAAAATTTTGCCCGTGAGAATATATAGCCCGACCCTATCGGTGTGACCAAGTGGAACAACTCGGTGGCACCGAGATTCATAACTGCAAGCAGTTACTAAAACTCGGTGTGACCGAAAGGTTCAAATCGGTTGCACCGAGATTGAAAACCTAGATCGACTTAGTGATCTCGGTATGACCGAAATGGATGAATCGGTCACACCGAAATGCACAAAGAAGTTTTGGAAGTTTAAGTCTATGACAAATCGGGGACTCCGAGTGCTCCTCACACAGAGTGGTTCAAATCTGACTTGATCAAATTTTGTGATGTAGCATGAATAGAGTTTGAGACGAGAAAAGCATAGATAGCTGGAGAGGGTTCTTAGGCATTCTTGTCAATCCACTTTGTAAAACAAAAGAAAACCAATCAATCAAAACAACAAGTGGATGTCCTCGAATGTGTAAAATATGCAATCAACATGCTCACACAATAAATGGCAATTAAAATATGTGGCAAAGCATGCACAACCAATTCTAGCATCTATCAAACAATTTGCGATGACTAGTTCATCTATATATGAGTATATTGACTTAAGAGTCAAATGAGAACATTTGATCATAGGTCATACTCATCGTTTAAGCACAAGTGGGGTTACCACTTTTACATAAAGCATTGATGTGTTCACACCATTAGAGTTGCTTTAGCTCAATTCTTAGAGTAAAGCTCCCCCTAGATGTGAGATCCCCCCTAAGAGGGATGAACTAACCTTGGGTTTTGTCGATGATGACTTCATGTAGATGTTGAAGATGTGGATGCTCAATGTTGATGTAGATCATTTGGAGCTATCCATTGGAGTGAGTTGCACTTTCAATACCTACACGGGTTAGTCCCACAAGGAACAAACAAGGATATACATAGACATAGAGTGATGCACACACAAGATGATGTCTATCAAAGCTTTTAGGTTACCTTGTCCCTTGTCTTACCAACAAGAGGGTTTGTGACTCCTTGAACTAGTGCAAGATGTGGGAGTTGATTGCACTTGTTTTTGCCAAGATGATAAGAGTGAAGTATGTTGGCGGAGTCACCCTCAAGAACTCTCTAGTTCTTCTTCTTCGGGATCCACACCATCTTGATGGGAATCCTCGGTGTTGTAGTTGTACTTGATGAAGTGGAACTTGAAGTAGTCTTGGGAACCCACTTGACCAAGGCCTTAGGAGCTTCTTCAAATGCATCAATTTCCTCTTGAAGCTTGTCCTTGCCTTTTTGCTTGTGGTCTTGTGGTGGAAGATCATCTTGAGCTTGTGTCCCTTTGAGAGAAGTAGGATCATACTTCTCTTGTTGAGGAACAAACTTCGTCTTGGGGTATTGATCTTCTTCCCACTCAACTCCATTGGCATTGAACTTTCGTTCAAAACCAACACCTTGATTCTTCCGGTGCCTTCCTTGCTTGCGTACAATTTCCTCGAATTGCCTACTTCCGGCAAGGCTCTTGTAAACACCTTTCTCTATAATTCCCTTCAATAAGTTATTTTCTTTCTCAAGTGTAACTTGGCTAAGAGAATCATTAGTGGAATCAAGAGAACTACTAGAAGCAACAATATTGGATTTAGCATGATTATTGTTACTACTAGAGGAAGAATCTTTCTTGTTCTTGTTACTAGACTTGACTTGAGGCATGTAAGTGGATAAGAGTAAACGCTTGGCAATGTAAGAAGAACTTTTCTTGCGAAGATCATCATTGATTGCTTTTAAGAACTCATGCTCTTGCTCAAGGTTGAGCTTTTCAAAGCGTAATTTCTCATGAGCCCTTAAAAGTTCTTGATGATCTCCTAAGATAGTTTCATGAGCTAACTTAAGAGTGTTTAGTTCTTTAGTTAGAGACTCAATCTTCTCCTTATCATTGGCATTCGTTTTATCTTGATTAGCATGATTAATTGACGTTTCATCATAGTATTCATCACTAGAGTTGTCAACAAGTAAATCATCATCACCTAGCAAGTCATCTTCATCACTATTGAAATCAACATACTCGGGGTGTGATACCTTTGGGCCTTTAGCCATGAAGCATGTTCCAACTCCTTCATTTGGTGAGTCAAATATGTCGTAGGAGTTGGTTGTCACAAGTGCTAGACCGGCAACACCTTCATCTTGAGTATATTCGGAGTCGGAGTGATAGCTTCTCTCGGAGTGGTTGTCGGAGTCAGAGTCGGATACCCGTTCACCAACATGAGCTTGATGTCTTCGTTTTGTGTAGCTCCTTGATGACTTGTCCTTTCTTTCCGAATCCTTGCTTCTCCGTGAGGGTCTTCGTTCATAACGATCATCTCTACTCCTTCTTTCTCTAGATGGTGATTCTTCTCTTCTACTTCTTCTCTTGGGAGAATCTTCTCTTCTCTTGTAGGGGGGCGTACACTCATTGGAATAGTGTCCGGGCCTTCCACAATTGTAGCAATTTCGCTCTCGACTAGAAGATCTTTTGTCATTGTAGGACCTTGACTTGGAGCTTCTCTCTTTGCTTCTACTCTTGTAGAACTTGTTGAAGTTATTCACCATTAAGCTCAATTCTTCATTGAAGGTTTGTTTCTCACTCGATGATGTGGGGGCTTCACATGAGGCTTTGTAAGCACCACTTGATTTGTTGTGAAGTTCCTCTTTATCCTTGAGTGACATCTCATGAGCAACAATTCTTCCGATGACTTCCGTTGGCTTGAGATATTTGTAATTGGGCATCATTTGGATCAATGTGCACACGGTATCATATTTTCCATCCAAGGCTCTTAGGATCTTCTTGATGATGAATCTATCGGTCATCTCTTCACTCCCTAAGCCAGCAATCTCATTTGTGATAAGAGCAAGCCTAGAGTACATTTCAGCGACACCTTCACCATCCTTCCTTTTAAACTTGTCAAGTTGAGTTTGAAGCACATCCAATATGGATTCCTTGACGGAGTCGGTACCTTCGTGCATATCAATCAAAGTATCCCAAATTTCCTTTGCATTCTCCAGACGGTTGATTTTGTTGAATTCTTCAGGGCACAATCCGTTGAAGAGGATATCACAAGCTTGAGCGTTGTATTGCAGCATTTTCAACTCTTCCACGGTAGCTTCACGGTTCGGTTCTTTCCCATCAAAGAATTCACCTTGCAAGCCAATACACACAATAGCCCAAACGGCAGGGTTATGTCCAAGAATATGCATTTTCATCTTATGCTTCGAACTAGCAAAATTAGTGCCATCAAAGTAAGGACCTCTACGGTGATAATTTCCCTCGCTAGACACCATACTCTCCTAGGTTGTGAAACCAAGGCTATGACCACCAAAAGCTATGGAAATCAAAGCAAATGGAGACCAAAGCTCTGATACCACTTGTAGGATCGAAAGTATATCTAGAGGGGGGTGATTAGACTACTTGACCAGATAAAAAACTAGCCTTTTCCCAATTTTAGTTCTTGGCAGATTTTAGCTATCTTAGCACAAGTCAAGCAATCTCCACACAATTCAAGCAAGCATGCAAAAGAGTATATGAGCAGCGGAAAGTAAAGCATGCAACTTGCAAGAATGTAAAGGGAAGGGTTTGGAGGATTCAAACGCAATTGGAGACACGGATGTTTTGTCGTGGTTCCGATAGGTGGTGCTATCGTACATCCACGTTGATGGAGACTTCAACCCACAGAGGGTAACGGTTGCGCGAGTCCACGGAGGGCTCCACCCACGAAGGGTCCACGAAGAAGCAACCTTGTCTATTCCATCATGGTCGTCGCCCACGAAGGACTTGCCTCACTAGCGGTAGATCTTCACGAAGTAGGCAATCCCCTTGCCCTTACAAACTCCTTGGTTCAACTCCACAGTCTTGTCGGAGGCTCCCAAGGGACACCTAGCCAATCTAGGAGGCACCACTCTCCAAGAAGTAACAAATGGTGTGTTGATGATGAACTCCTTGCTCTTGTGCTTCAAATGATAGTCTCCCCAACACTCAACTCTCTCTCTCTCTCTCTCAGGATTTGGATTTGGTGGAAAGAAGATTTGAGTGGAAAGCAACTTGGGGAAGGCTAGAGATCAAGATTCATATGGTTGGAATGGAATATCTTGACCTCAACACAAGTGTAGGTGGTTCTCTCTCAGAAAATGTGTATTGGAAGTGTAGGTATGTTCTGATGGCTCTCTCCACAAATGAAGAGTGGGTGGAGGGGTATATATAGCCTCCACACAAAATCTAACCGTTACACACAATTTGCCAAACTCGATGGGACCGAATGGTTAAACTCGGTCGGACCGATTCAGCAAACCTAGTGACCGTTAGGATTTTCGGTGGGACTGAGATGCAACTCGGTAGGACCGATATGGTTAGGGTTAGGGCATAACGTAATCTCGGTGTGACCGATTACACAAACTCGGTGGGACCGATTTTGGTAATAAGCTAACCAGAGAGTTGGCCAGGTAAACTCGGTGGGACCGATTCGCTCATCTCGGTGAGACCGAAATGTTACAAAAGGGAAACAGAGAGTTTACATTGCAATCTCAGTGGGACCGATCGCTCATCTTGGTAAGACCGAAACGTTACGAAGGGAAACAGAGAGATTACAATCCCATCTCGGTGAGACCGAGATCCCTATCGGTGAGACCAATTTGCCTAGGGTTTATGGCAGTGGCTATGACATTTGAAACTCGATGGCGCCGGATAGAAAGAATCGGTGGGGCCGAGTTTGACTTTTGGTTTAGGTCATATGTGGATGTGGGAAGGTAGTTGAGGATTTTGGAGCATATCACTAAGCATTTTGAGCAAGCAAGCCATTAAGAAACACCTCATCCCTCCTTGATAGTATTGGCTTTTCCTATAGACTCAATGTGATCATGGATCACTAAAATATAAAATGTAGAGTCTTGAGCTTCAAGCTTGAGCCAAACTTTTTGTCCTTAGAATTTTGAGGGATCCACTTTCCTCATCCATGCCATGCCATTCATTGAGCTTTTCCTGAAATATTAATCTTGGAATAATGTTAGCTCAATGAGCTATATGTTGTTAGGAATTACCAAAACCACCCAGGGATAGTTGCACTTTCAGTTGATTTGTGTCTTAAGGTGTTATTCTAGTACGAACTCTATGATAGATTGAATGGAAAGAATAGCTTCGTATTATTTTACTACAGACTCTTGAATAGATCAATCAGAAAGGATAACTTTGAGGTGGTTTCGTACCCTACCATAACCTCTTCGTTTGTTCTCCGCTATTAGTGACTTTGGAGTGACTCTTTGTTGCATCTTGAGGGAAAGTTATATGATCCAATTATGTTATTATTGTTGAGAGAACTTGCACTGGTGAAAGTATGAACCCTAGGACTTGTTTCAATGCATTGCAATACTGTTTGTGCTCACTTTTATCGTTAGTTACCTTGCTGTTTTTATATTTTCAGATTACAAAAACCTTTATCTACCATCCATATTGCACTTGTATCACCATCTCTTCGCCAAACTAGTGCACCTATACAATTTACCATTGTATTGGGTGTGTTGGGAACACAAGAGACTCTTTGTTATTTGGTTGCAGAGTTGTTTGAGAGAGACCATCTTCATCCTATGCCTCCCACGGATTGGTAAACCTTAGGTCATCCACTTGAGGGAAATTTGCTACTGTCCTACAAACCTCTGCACTTGGAGGCCCAACAATGTCTACAAGAAGAAGGTTGTGTAGTAGACATCAAGCTCTTTTCTGGCGCCGTTTCCGGGGAGGTTAGCGCTTGAAGGGATATCTTTAGATCTTGCAATCGAATCTTTTAGTTTCTTGTTTTATCACTAGTTTAATTTATAAAATAAAATTACAAAACAAATATGGAATTGAGTTTGCCTCATACGCTTCATCTTTTTAATATCTTTCGTGAGTATGATGGAAAGGAAAATTGTGCCAAAGTGTTAGAATAAGAATGCATTAAAATGTTTGGCACTAAATATTTGAATGATGAGCATGATTGCAATGTTGTTAGTATGAATTCCTTGAATATCCATGATACTAATGATATGCAAAGCCACAAGCTTGGGGAAGCTATGTTTGATGAAGATGATATTTTTGTCCCCCAAGTTTTGATGAGCAAATTCATTATGATGATATCATGACTCTATTTATGATGATTATATTGATGAAAGTGGATTTGGAGAGGTCATGACTTTATTTTGTGATGAATCCACTATTCTGGAAGAGGTTCCAATTGATTATGAGAACAAAGTTGCTATCTATGATGATTATTGTGATGACTTGTATGCTATAAATAATAATGATATCCATGAAACTTGTCATCGTGATGTTAGTTTTCAATTGGATTATGCCTCACATGATAATTATTTTGTTGTGTTTGCTCCCACTATTATTCATGAGAAGAATTTTGCTTGTGTGGAGAGTAATACAATTTCTATGCTTGTAGATCATGAAAAGAATGCTCTATGTGATGGTTATATTGTTGAATTCATTCATGATGCTACTGAAAATTATTATGAGGGAGGAATATATGCTTGTAGGAATTACAATAATACCAAGTTTCATCTCTATGTGCTTAAAGTTTTAAAGTTATGCTTGTTTTGCCTCCCTATGCTAGTTGATTATTGCTCCCACAAGTTGTTTGCCCACAAAATCCCTATGCATAGGAAGTCGGTTAGACTTAAATGTGCAAGTCATATTCTTCATGATGCTCTCTTTATGTTACAATTCTTATCTTTTATGTGAGTATCATTGAAATCATCATGCCTAGCTAGGGGCGTTAAACGATAGCGCTTGTTGGGAGGCAATCCAACTTTATTTTTGTTACTTGCTTTTTTGCTCCTATTTAGTAATAAATAATTTATCTAGCCTCTATTATGATTGAGTTTTTATGTTTTAATTAGTGTTTGTGCCAAGTAGAACCGTTGGGAAGACTTGGGGAAAGTCTTGTTGATCTTGCTGTAAAAAACAGAAACTTTAGCGCTCACGAGAATTGCTGCCATTTTTTATTGGAGAGTGATATTTAGTTAATTATTTTTGCAGATTATTAATAGATAAATTCCTCACGTCCAGCAATTTATTTTAGAATTTTTGGGGTTCCAGAAGTTTGCGTTAGTTACAGATTACTACAGATTGTTATGTTTTTGACAGATTCTGTTTTTTGTGTGTTGTTTGCTTATTTTAATGAATCTATGGCTAGTAATAGAGTTTATAAACCATAGAGAAGTTGTAATACAGTAGGCTTAACACCAATATAAATAAAGAATGATTTCATTACAGTACCTTGAAGTGGTGTTTTGTTTTCTTTCGCTAACGGAGCTTATGAGTTTTCTGTTAAGTTTTGTGTTGTGAAGTTTTCAAGTTTTGGGTAAAGATTCGATGGATTATGGAATAAGGAGTGGAAAGAGCCTAAGCTTGGTGATGCCCCGGAAGGCATCCCCTCTTTTGTCTTCGTTCATCGGTAACTTTACTTGGAGCTATATTTTTATTCACCACATGATATGTGTTTTGCTTGGACCGTCAATTTATTTTGTTAGGATTTGCTTGCTTTTATTTAGAACAATGTTTTTCATCTTTTATTTCAATAAAAGTGTCATTGATAGCCTTTACTATGCCTATTTTACAAGTCCACATGTTGCTGTTTGAAAACAGAAAGTTTACCGCTGTTGCAAAAATTCCCTAGAAAAGTCAGAATGTGATAAAATGTTGAAACCTTTTGCATAATAAGCTCTGATAAATTTACTACAGTGGGAATTTTCTTTCATAATTTTTGGAGGTAGGGAAGTATGGATCTTGCTGCACTCTTTACAGACTGTCCTATTTAGGCAGATTGCTGTTATGTTTGCATATGTTTGCTTCTTTAATGATTCTATTTGAGGATAGGACTATTAAATATGCAGAGGCATTTAGTATGAAATGTTGAATAATAATTTTAGTGATTTTCTACAGTAGAGTATGATAAGGTTTTCGCATTGGTTTATACTAACTTATCTCACGAGTCCTTGTTGAGTTTTGTGTGGATGAAGCTTTTGAGATTTAGGGAGACCGTGATATGGGAGGAATTAAGGAGACACAAAAGCTCAAGCTTGGGGATGCCCAAGGCATCCCAAGATAATATTTCAAGAAGTCTCAAGCGTCTAAGCTTGGGGATGCCCCGGTTGGCATCCCACCTTTCTTCTTCAACAACTATCAGTTAGTTTCAGTTGATCCTAAGTTTTTGCTTCTTCACATGATGTTTGCCATTCTTAGAATGTCATTTTACTTTGTTTTGATTGCTGTTTGGATAAAATATCAAGATCTGAAATTATTAAACGGGAGAGTCTTCACATAGTTGCATAATTATTCAACTACTCATTGATCTTCACTTATATCTTTTGGAGTAGTTTGTCATTTGCTCTAGTGCTTCACTTATATCTTTTAGAGCACGGTGGTGGTTTTATTCTATAGAAATAATTGACCTCTCATGCTTCACTTATATTATTTTGAGAGTCCTTTAGAACAGCATGGTAATTTGCTTTTGATATAATAAAAACTTTCATATAAGTGCATTGAATACTAAGAGAAGTTTGATGCTTGATAATTGTTTTGAGATATGAAGATAGTGATATTAGAGTTGTGCTAGTTGAGTAATTGTGAATTTGATAAATACTTGTGTTGAAGTTTGCAAGTCCCATATCATGCGTGTATGGTGACCGTTGTGTAACAAATTTGAAACATGAGGTTTTATTTGATTGTCTTCCTTATGAGTGGCAGTCGGGGACGAGCGATGGTCTTTTCCTACCAATCTATCCCCCTAGGAGCATGCGTGTAATGCTTGGTTTTTGATGACTTGTAGATTTTTGCAATAAGTATGTGAGTTCTTTATGACTAATGTTGAGTCCATGGATTATATGCACTCTCACCCTTCCATCATTGCTAGCCTCTTCGGTACCGTGCATTGCCCTTTCTCACCTTGAGAGTTGGTGCAAACTTCGCCGGTGCATCCAAACCTCGTGATATGATACGCTCTATCACACATAAACCTCCTTATATCTTCCTCAAAACAGCCACCATACCTACCTATTATGGCATTTCCATAGCCATTCCGAGATATATTGAATGCAACTTTCCACCGTTCCATTTATTATGACACACTTCATCATTGTCATATTGCCGTGCATGATCATGTAATTGACATCGTATTTGTGGCAAAGCCACCGTGCATAATTTATCATACATGCCACTCTTGATTCATTGCCCATCCCGGTACACCGCCGGAGGCATTCATATAGGGTCATATCTTGTTCTAGTATCGAGTTGTAATCATTGAGTTGTAAATAAATAGAAGTGTGATGATCATCATTAATAGAGCATTGTCCCAAAAGAAAAATAGAAAGGCCAAAAAAAGGGAAGGCCCCAAAAAATAAAATAAAAATAAAAAGGGACAATGCTACTATCCTTTTTTCCACACTTGTGCTTTAAAGTAGCACCATGATCTTTATGATAGAGAGTCTCTTGTTTTGTCACTTTCATATACTAGTGGGAATTTTTCATTATAGAACTTGGCTTGTATATTCTAACAATGGGCCTCCTCAAGTGCCCTAGGTCTTCGTGAGCAAGCAAGTTGGATGCACACCCACTTAGTTTCTTTTGTTGAGCTTTCATACATTTATAGCTCTAGTGCATCCGTTGCATGGCAATCCCTACTCCTTGCATTGACATCAATTGATGGGCATATCCCTAGCCCATTGATTAGCCGCGTCGATGTGAGACTTTCTCCTTTTTTTCTTCTCCACATAACCCCCTCATTATATTCTATTCCACCCATAGTGCTATATCCATGGCTCACGCTCATGTATTGCGTGAAAGTTGAAAAAAGATTGAGATTGCTAAAGTATGAAACAATTGCTTGGCTTGTCATCGGGGTTGTGCATGATGAGAGCATTCTTGTGTGACGGAAATGGAGCATGACCAAACTATATGATTTTGTAGGGATGAACTTTCTCTGGCCATGTTATTTTGAGAAGACATAATTGCTTTGTTAGTATGCTTGAAGTATTATTGTTTTTATGTCAATATTAAACTTTTGTCTTGAATCTTATGGATCTGAATATTCTTGCCACAATAAAGAGAATTACATGGATAAATATGTTAGGTAGAATTCCACATCAAAAATTCTGTTTTTATCATTTACCTACTTGAGGACGAGCAGGAATTAAGCTTGGGGATGCTGATACGTCTCCAACGTATCTATAATTTTTTATTGTTCCATGCTATTATATTATCAACCTTGGATGTTTTATATGCATTTATATGCCATTTTATATGATTTTTGGGACTAACCTATTAACCTAGAGCCCAGTGCCAGTTTCTGTTTTTTCCTTGTTTTAGAGTATCGCGGAAAAGGAAAATCAAACGGAGTCCAATTGACCTGAAAATTCACGGAACTTATTTTTGGACCAGAAGAAGCCCACAGAGTATCGGACATGGACCAGAAGAGTCCCGGGCTGCCCACGAGGGTGGGGGCGCGCCCACCCCCCTTGGGCACGCCCCCCTGCCTCATGGACAGCCCGGAGATCCACCAACGTACTTCTTCCTCCTATATATATCCATATACCCTAAAAACTTTGAGGAGCATAATAGATCGGGAGTTCCACCGCTAGAAGCCTCCGTAGCCACCGAAAACCAATCTAGACCCGTTCCGGCACCCAGCCGGAGGGGGGAATTCCTCTCCTGTGGCCATCTTCATCATCTCGGTGCTCTCCATGACGAGGAGGGAGTAGTTCTCCCTCGGGGCTGAGGGTATGTACCAGTAGCTATGTGTTTGATCTCTCTCTCTCTCTCATGTTCTTGAGGTGATACGATCTTGATGTATCGAGAGCTTTGCTATTATAGTTGGATCTTATGATGTTTCTCCCCCTCTACTCTCTTGTAATGGATTGAGTTTTCCCTTTGAAGTTGTCTTATCGGATTGAGTCTTTAAGGATTTGAGAACACTTGATGTATGTCTTGTCGTGCTTATCTGTGGTGACAATGGGATATTCACGTGATTCACTTGATGTATGTTTTGGTGATCAACTTGCGGGTTCCGCCCATGAACCTATGCATAGGGGTTGGCACACATTTTCGTCTTGACTCTCCGGTAGAAACTTTGGGGCACTCTTTGAAGTTCTTTGTGTTGGTTGAATAGATGAATCTGAGATTGTGTGATGCATGTCGTATAATCATACCCACGGATACTTGAGGTGACATTGGAGTATCTAGGTGACATTAGGGCATTGGTTGATTTATGTCTTAAGGTGTTATTCTAGTACGAACTCTATGATAGATTGAACGGAAAGAATAGCTTCGTGTTATTTTACTACGGACTCTTGAATAGATCGATCGGAAAGGATAACTTTGAGGTGGTTTCGTACCCTACCATAATCTCTTCATTTTTTCTCTGCTATTAGTGACTTTGGAGTGACTCTTTGTTGCATGTTGAGGGAAAGTTATATGATCCAATTATGTTATTATTGTTGAGAGAACTTGCACTAGTGAAAGTATGAACCCTAGGCCTTGTTTCAACGCATTGCAATACCATTTGTGCTCACTTTTATTATTAGTTACCTTGCTGCTCTTAAATTTTCAGATTACAAAAACCTTTATCTACCATCCATATTGCACTTGTATCACCATCTCTTCGCTGAACTAGTGCACCTATACAATTTACCATTGTATTGGGTGTGTTGGGGACACAAGAGACTCTTTGTTATTTGGTTGCAGGGTTGTTTGAGAGAGACCATCTTCATCCTACGCCTCCCATGGATTGATAAACCTTAGGTCATTCACTTGAGGGAAATTTGCTACTGTCCTACAAACCTCTGCACTTGGAGGCCCAACAACGTCTACAAGAAGAAGGTTGTGTAGTAGACATCAACTATCATTTGAAGCATAAGAGCAAGGAGTTCATCATCAACACACCATCTATTACCTTTTGGAGAGTGGTGTCTCCTAGATTGGTTAGGTGTCACTTGGGAGCCTCCATCAAGATTGTGGAGTTGAACCAAGGAGTTTGTACGGGCAAGGAGATTGCCTACTTCGTGAAGATCTACCCTAGTGAGGCAAGTCCTTCATGAGCGATGACCATGGTGGGATAGACAAGGTTGCTTATTCGTGGACCCTTTGTGGGTGGAGCCCTTCGTGGACTCGCGCAACCGTTACCCTTCATGGGTTGAAGTCTCCATCAACGTGGATGTACGATAGCACCACCTATCGGAACCACGCCAAAAATCTCCGTGTCTACATTGCATTTGCTCCCTCCAAACTCCTCCCTTTACCTTCATATGCAATTGTTTTACATTCCGCTGTTATACTCTTAGAATTGCATGTGTAGGTTGATTACTTGACTTGTGCTAAGTTGTTAAAATCTGCCAAGACTTAAAATTGGGAAAAGGCTAGATTTTTATTTGGTCAAGTAGTCTAATCACCCCCCCCCCTCTAGACATACTTTCGATCCTACAAGTGGTATCAGAGCTTTGGTCTCCATTTGCCTTGATTTCCATAGCTTTTGGTGATCATAGCCTTGGTTTCACAACCTAGGAGAGTATGGCGTCTAGCGAGGGAAATTACCACCGTAGAGGTCCTTACTTTGATGGTACTAATTTTGCTAGTTGGAAGCATAAGATGAAAATGCATATTCGTGGACATAACCCCGTCGTTTGGGCTATTGTGTGTATTGGCTTGCAAGGTGAATTCTTTGATGGGAGAGAACCGAACCGTGAAGCTACCATGGAAGAGTTGAAGATGTTGCAATACAATGCTCAAGCTTGTGATATTCTCTTCAACGGATTGTGCCCCGAAGAATTCAACAAAATGAGCCATCTTGAGAGTGCAAAGGAAATTTGGGATACTTTGATTGATATGCACGAAGGTACCGACTCCGTCAAGGAATCCAAATTGGATGTGCTTCAAAGTCAACTTGACAAGTTCAAAGTGAAGGATGGTGAAGGTGTCGCTGAAATGTACTCTAGGCTTGCTCTCATCACAAATGAGGTTGTCGGCTTAGGAAGTGAAGAGATGACCGACAGATTCATCATCAAGAAGATCTCAAGAGCCTTGGATGGAAAATATGATACCGTCTGCACATTGATCCAAATGATGCCCAATTACAAAGGTCTCAAGCAAACGGAAGTCATTGGAAGAATTGTTGCTCATGAGATGTCACTTAAGTATAAGGAAGAGCTCCACAACAAGTCAAGTGGTGCTTACAAAGCCTAATATGATGCTCCCACATCATCAAGTGAGAAACAAACCTTCAATGAAGAATTGAGAGTAATGGTGAAGAACTTCAACAAGTTCTACAAGCGTAGAAGCAAGGAAAGAAGTTCCAAGTCAAGGTCCTACAATGACAAAAGATCTTCAAGTCGTGAGCGTAATTGCTACAATTGTGGAAGACCCGAACACTACTCCGATGAGTGTACGGCTCCCTACAAAAGAAAAGAAGATTCTCCCAAAATAAGAAGTAGGAGAGAAGAATCACCACCAAGAGAGAGAAGGAGTATAGATGACCGTTATGAACGAAGAACATCACGGAGAAGTAGGGATTCAGAAAGGATGGACAAGTCATCAAGGAGCTACACAAAACGAAGACATCAAGCTCATGTTGGTGAATGGGTGTCTGGCTCCGACTCTGACAATCACTCCGAGAGAAGTTATCACTCCGACTCCGAATATACTCAAGATGAAGGTGTTGCCGGTCTAGCACTTGTGTCAACCAACTCCTACGACATATTTGAGTCACCAAATGAAGGAATTGGAAGATGCTTTATGGATAAAGGCCCAAAGGTATCACACCCCGAGTATGTTGATTTCAATAGTGATGAAGATGATTTGCTAGGTGATGATGATTTACTTGTTTACAATTCTAGTGATGAAAACTATGATGAACTTGCTATTAATCATGCTAATCAAGATAAAACGAATGACAATGATAAGAAGGAGATTGAGCATCTAACTAAAGAACTAAACACTCTTAAGTTAGCTCATGAAACTACCTTGGAAGATCATCGAGAACTTTTAAAGACTCATGAAAAGCTATGCTTTGAAAAGCTTAACCTTGATCAAGAGCATGAGTTCTTAAAGGCAATCAATGGTGATCTTCACAAGAAAAGTTCTTCTTACATTGCCAAGTGTTTGCTCTTGTCTACTTACATGCCTCAAGTTAAATCTAGCAACAAGAGTAAGAAAGATTCTTCTTCTAGTAGTAACAATAATCATGCTAAATCCAATGATGTTGCTTCTAGTAGTTCTCTTGATTCCACTAATGATTCTCTTAGCCAAGTTACACTTGAGCAAGAAAATAGCTTATTGAAGGGAATTATAGAGAAAGGTGTTTAAAAGAGTCTTGCCGGAAGTAAGCAATTTGAGGAAATTGTACGCAAGCAAGGAAGACACCGGAAGAATCAAGGTGTTGGTTTTGAACGAAAGTTCAATGCCAATGGAGTTGAGTGGGAAGAAGATCAATACCCCAAGACGAAGTTTGTTCCCCAACAAGAGAAGTATGATCCTACTTCCTTCCAAGGAACACAAGCTCAAGATGATCTTCCACCACAAGACCACAAGCTAAAGGGAAAGGACAAGCTTCAAGAGGAGATTGATGCATTTGAAGAAGCTCCTAAGGCCTTGGTCAAGTGGGTTCCAAAGACTACATCAAGTTCTACTTCATCAAGTATGCCTACAACTCCAAGGATTCCCATCAAGATGATGTGTATCCCAAAGAAGAAGAACTAGAGAGTTCTCGAGGGTGACTCTGCCAACATACTTCACTCATATCATTTTGGCAAGGATAAGTGCAAAAAACTTCCGTATCTTGCACTAGTTCAAGGAGTCACAAACTCTCTTGTTGGTAAGACAAGGGACAATGTAACCTAATGCATTCATGGAAATCATCTCATGTGAATATCACTATATGTCTATGGATATCCTTGTTTGTTTCTTGTGGGACTAACCCGTGTAGGTATTGAAAGTGCAACTCACTCCAAAGGATTGCTCCGAATGATCTACATCAAATTTGAGCACCTACATCTTCAACACCTACATGAAGTCATCATCGACAAAACCCAAGGTTAGTTCATCCCTCCTAGGGGGGATATCACATCTAGCGGGAACTTTACTCTAATCAATTGAGCTAAAGCAACTCTAACGATGTGAACACAACAATGCATTATGTAAAAGTGGTAACCCCACTTGTGCTTAAACGATGAGTATGGCCTACGATCAGATGTTCTCATTTGACTCCTCAATCAATATACTCATATATAGATGACCTAGTCATCGCCAAATTGCTTGATAGATGCTAGAGTGATTGTGCATGCTTTGCCACATATTTCATTTGCCATCTTATTGTGTGAGCATGTTGATTGCATATTTTACTCATTCGAGGACATCCATTTGTTGCTTTGATTGTTTGGCTTTTTCTCTTTTGCCAAATGGATGGACAAGAATGCCTAAGAACCTCCTCTAGCTATCTATGCTTTTCTCGTCTCAAACTCTATTCATGCTACATCACAAAGTTTGATCAGTCAAATTCGAACCACTCTGTGTGAGGAGCACTCGAAGTCCTCGATTCGTCATAGACTTAAATTTCCAAAACCTCTTTGTGCATTTCGGTATGACCGAGTCATCCATTTCGGTCACACCGAGATCACTAAGTTGATCTAAGTTTTCAATCTCGGTGCAACCGATTTGAACTTTTCGGTCACACCGAGTTGCAGTAACCGCTTGATACGTCTCCAACGTATCTATAATTTTTATTGTTCCATGCTATTATATATTCTGTTTGGGATGTTTAATGGGCTTATTTATACACTTTTATATTATTTTTGGGACTAACCTATTAACCGAAGGCCCGGCCCAAATTGATGTTTTTTTGCCTATTTTAGTGTTTCACGGAAAAAGAATATCAAACGGAGTCCAAACGGAATGAAACCTTCGGGAGCATGATTTTTGGAACAAACATGATCCAGAGGAGTTGGAGTGGACGTCAAGCAACCAACGAGGTGGCCACGAGGCAGGGGGCGCGCCTACCCCCCTGGGTGCACCCTCCCCCCTCGTGGCTCAACCGACCTACTTCTTCCTTCTATATATGTTCACATACCCCGAAAACATCCACGAGCACCACGAAACCCTATTTCCACCGCCGCAACCTTCTGTACCCAAGAGATCCCATCTTGGGGCCTTTTCCGGAGCTCCACCGGAGGGGCATTGATCACGGAGGGCCTCTACATCAACTCCATGGCCCCTCCAATGATGTGTGAGTAGTTTACTTCAGACCTTCGGGTCCATAGTTATTAGCTAGATGGATTCTTCTCTCTCTTTGGATCTCAATACAAAGTTCTCCTCGATTTTCTTGGAGATCTGTTCAATGTAATTTTCTTTTGCTGTGTGTTTGTCGAGATCCAATGAATTATGGGTTTATGATCAAGATTATCTATGAACAATATTTGAATCTTCTCTGAATTCTTTTTTTGACCATGAAGACTGCAGGGCTTGCACCCCACAGCATTTCTCTGAATTCTTTTATGTATGATTGGTTATCTTTGCAAGTCTCTTCAAATTATCAGTTTGGTTTGTCCCACTAGATTGATCTTTCTTGCAATGGGAGAAGTGCTTAGCTTTGGGTTCAATCTTGCGGTGCTCAATCCGAGTGACAGTAGGGGAAACGACACATATTGTATTGTTTCCATCGAGGATAAAAAGATGGGGTTTATATCATATTGCATGAGTTTATCCCTCTACATCATGTCATCTTGCTTAAAGCGTTACTCCGTTCTTATGAACTTAATACTCTAGATGCATGCTGGATAGCGGTCGATGTGTGGAGTAATAGTAGTAGATGCAGCCAGGAGTCGGTCTACTTGTCACGGACGTGATGCCTATATACATGATCATACCTAGATATTCTCATAACTATGCTCAATTCTATCAATTGCTCGATAGTAATTTGTGTTGGGGAACGTAGTAATTTTAAAAAAATTCCTACGCACACGCAAGATCATGGTGATGCATAGCAACGAGAGAGGAGAGTGTTGTCTACGTACCCTCGTAGACCGACAACGAAAGTGTTAGCACAACGCGGTTGATGTAGTCGTACGTCTTCACGATCCGACCGATCCAAGCACCGTTACTCCAGCACCTCCGAGTTCTTAGCACACGTACAGCTCGATGACGCTCCCCGGGCTCCGATCCAGCAAAGCTTCGGGGATGAGTTCCGTCAGCACGATGGCGTGGTGACGATCTTGATGTTCTACCGTCGCAGGGCTTCGCCTAAGCGCTGCTACAATATGACCGAGGTGGAATATGGTGGAAGGGGGCACCGCACACGGCTAAGGAACGATCACGATGATCAACGTGTGTGTTCTAGGGTGCCCCCCTGCCTCTGTATATAAAGGATCCAAGGGGGGGTGCGGTCAGCCCAAGAGGAGGCGCGCAGGAGGTGTCCTACTCCTACCGGGAGTAGGACTCCCCTCCCTTTCCTTGTCCAAGTAGGAGAGGTGGAAGAAGAGAAGGAGAAGGGGGGCGCCGCCCCTCCCTCCTTGTCCAATTCGGACTAGGGGGAGAGGGGGCGCGCGGCCTGCCCTGGCAGCCCCTTCCTCTTCTCCACTTTAGGCCCATGAGGCCCATTAACCCCCGGGGGGGTTCCGGTAACCCCCCGGTGCTCCGGTTTAATCCGAAACTTCCCCGGAACGCTTCTGGTGTCCGAATATAGTCATCCAATATATCAATATTTATGTCTCAACCATTTCGAGACTCCTCGTCATGTCCCCGATCTCATCCGGGACTCTGAACTCCTTCGGTACATCAAAACTCATAAACTCATAATATAACTGTCATCGAAACCTTAAGCGTGGGGACCCTACGGGTTCGAGAACAATGTAGACATGACCGAGACACGTCTCCGGTCAATAACCAATAGCGGAACCTGGATGCTCATATTGGCTCCTACATATTCTACGAAGATCTTTTATCGGTCAGACCGCATAACAACATACGTTGTTCCCTTTGTCATCGGTATGTTACTTGCCCGAGATTCGATCGTCGGTATCCAATACCTAGTTCAATCTCGTTACCGGCAAGTCTCTTTACTCGTTCCGTAATACATCATCCCGCAACTAACTCATTAGTTGCAATGCTTGCAAGGCTTAAGTGATGTGCATTACCGAGAGGGCCCAGAGATACCTCTCCGACAATCGGAGTGACAAATCCTAATCTCGAAATACGCCAACCCAACATGTACCTTTGGAGACACCTGTAGAGCTCCTTTATAATCACCCAGTTACGTTGTGACGTTTGGTAGCACACAAAGTGTTCCTCCGGCAAACGGGAGTTGCATAATCTCATAGTCATAGGAACATGTATAAGTCATGAAGAAAGCAATAGCAACATACTAAACGATCGGGTGCTAAGCTAATGGAATGGGTCATGTCAATCAGATCATTCATCTAATGATGTGATCCCGTTAATCAAATAACAACTCTTTGTCCATGGTTAGGAAACATAACCATCTTTGATTAACGAGCTAGTCAAGTAGAGGCATACTAGTGACACTCTGTTTGTCTATGTATTCACACATGTATTATGTTTCCGGTTAATACAATTCTAGCATGAATAATAAACATTTATCATGAAATAAGGAAATAAATAATAACTTTATTATTGCCTCTAGGGCATATTTCCTTCAATTTGTTCACCCATCGTAATACTTATGCTATCTTGAGAGAAGCCACTAGTGAAACCTATGGCCCCGGGGTCTATTTTCCATCATACAAGTTTCCAATCTATTTTATTTTGCAATCTTTACTTTCAATTTATATCATAAAAATACCAAAAATATTTATCTTATTATCATTATGTCTATCAGATCTCACTCTTGCAAGTGGTCGCGAAGGGATTGACAACCCCTTTATCGCGTTGGTTGCGAGGTTCTTATTTGTTTGTGTAGGTACGAGGTGACTCGTGCGTGGTCTCCTACTGGATTAATACCTTGGTTCTCAATAACTGAGGGAAATACTTACGCTGCTTTGCTGCATCACCCTTTCCTCTTCAAGGGAAAACCAACGCATGCTCAAGAGGTAGCAAGAAGGATTTATGGCGCCGTTGCCGGGGAGATCTACGCCAAGTCAAGACATACCAAGTACCCATCACAACTCTTATCCTTCGCATTACATTATTTGCCATTTGCCTCTCGTTTTCCTCTCCCCCACTTCAACCTTACTGTTTTATTCGCCCTCTTTTCCTTTCGCCCTCTCTTTCCGTTCGCTTTTTCTTTGCTTGTTTGCTTGTGTGTTGGATCGCTTGCTTCGTCATTATGGATAGTCCTTTATCTACT
The DNA here is from genome assembly GCA_034509565.1 of Triticum monococcum. Taxonomy (NCBI): domain Eukaryota; kingdom Viridiplantae; phylum Streptophyta; class Magnoliopsida; order Poales; family Poaceae; genus Triticum; species Triticum monococcum. The sequence continues at coordinate 352,128,691 of CM067845.1, read as the reverse complement.
CCTCTGTCTCCCAATTTTGTAAGTTCTCCACTTCAAACAAAGACAAGGAGAAAACTTAAAAGATGCTTGGTATAGGATGATAAAATCTTATCATGATTGCACTATAGAGGGAGACTCTAAGATTTTACTTCGTAATTTTTATATTGGGCTCACCATACCCCATAGGCAACTCCTTGATTTTTCCGCCAAAGGGAATTTTATTGATATTGATCTGAGTGTTGCTTATGAAATTATAGAAGGGATAGTAGGAATACTTCCCCCACAAGAGGGACCATCTCCTGAGGGAACCCAAATCTTAGAGAAATTATGCGAATTGGAGAAGTCTATTGAACCTCTTAAAAATGTTGGAGGGAACCTTCACCGCATGAATACATTGATTACACTTTGCAATAAGCGGTTGAATGCTCTAGATATAAAAATCTCCGAGTATGAAGGGAAACGTAAGGAACCACCCGGATTCGAGCATAAATCAATTAAAATATAAATACCAAAGATGATAATACCTAGATCTATCCTCGCTTTTATGCCTAGCTAGGGGCGTTAAACGATAGTGCTTGTTGGGAGGCAACCCAATTTTATTTTTATTCCTAGATTTTTGTTCCTGTTTAGTAATAAATAATTTATCTAGCCTATGTTTTGGTTGTGTTTTTTGTGTTTAATTAGTGTTTGTGCCAAGTAGAACCATTGGGAAGACTTGGGCAAAGTCTTTTTGATCTTGCTGTAAAAAACAGAAACTTTAGCGCTCGCGAGAATTGCTGCCATTTTTACTGGAGAGTGCTATTTAGTTAATTCTTTTTGCAGATGATTAATAGATAAATTCCTCACGTTCAGTAATTTATATTAGAATTTCTGGGGTTCCATGAGTATTCGAAACCTACATATTACTACAGATTGTTCTGTTTTTGACAGATTTTGTTTTTCGTGTGTTGTTTGCTTATTTTGATGAATCTATGGCTAGTAATAGAGTTTATGAACCATAGAAAAGTTAGAATACAGTAGGTTTAACATCAATATAAATAAAGAATTAGTTCATTACAGTACCTTGAAGTGGTGGTTTGTTTTGTTTTACTAATGGAGCTCACGAAGATTTTCTTTTAAGTTTTGTGTTGTGAAGTTTTCAAATTTTGGGTAAAGATTTGATGGATTATGGAACAAGGAGTGGCAAGAGCCTAAGCTTGGGGATGCCCAAGGCATGCCAAGGTAAAATCCAAGGACTACCAAAATCCTAAGCTTGGGGATGCCCCGGAAGGCATCCCCTCTTTCGTCTTTGTCCATCGGTAACTTTACTTGGAGCTATATTTGTATTCGCCACATGATATGTGTTTTGCTTGGATTGTCTTGTATGATTTGAGTCTTTGATTTTTAGTTTAACACAATCATCCTTGTTGTACACACCTTTTGGGAGAGACACACATGAATTGGAATTTATTAGAATACTCTATGTGCTTCACTTATATCTTTTGAGTTGCATAATTTTTGCTCTAGTGCTTCGCTTATATCTTTTAGAGAACGGCGGTGGTTCTATTTTATAGAAATAATTGATATCTCATGCTTCACTTATATCATTTTGAGAGTCCTTTAGAACAGCATGGTAATTCACTTTGGTTATAAATTTTAAATGCTAAGAGAAGTTGGATGCTTGATAGATTGTTTTGAGATATAAAGGTGGTAACATTAGAGGTGTGCTCGTTGAGTAATTGTGAAATTGATGAATACTTGTGTTGAAGTTGGCAAGTCCCGTAGCATGCACGTATGGTAAACGTTATGTGACAAATTTGAAGCATGTGGTGTTCTTTGATTGCTTTCCTTATGAGTGGCGATCGGGGACAAGCGATGGTCTTTTCCTACCAATCTATCCCCCTAGGGGCATGCGTGTAGTGCTTGGTTTTGATGACTTGTAGATTTTTGCAATAAGTATGTGAGCTCTTTATGACTAATGTTAAGTCCATGGATTATACACACTCTCACCCTTCCACCATTGCTAGCCTCTTCGGTACCGTGCATTGCCCTTTCTCACCTTGAGAGTTGGTGCAAACTTCGCGGTGCATCCAAACCCCGTGATATGATATGCTCTATCACACATAAGCCTCCTTACATCTTCCTCAAAACAGCCACCATACCTACCTATTATGGCATTTCCATAGCCATTTCGAGATATATTGCCATGCAACTTTCCACCGTTCCATTTAGACACGCTTCATCATTGTCATATTGCCATGCATGATCATGTAGTTGACATCGTATTTGTGGCAAAGCCACCGTTCATAATTTTTTCATACATGTCACTCTTGATTCATTGCATATCCCGGTACACCGCCGGAGGCATTCACATACAGTCATATTTTGTTGTAACATCCCAAATTTTCAATTTGGAATGTTATACACTAGATCATCATTGCATATCATAATTTTTGCATTTCGGTTGATCCTAGAAATTTCACACAACTCAAGGACCCTCGAAGAGAGTTGGGGATTTCGTTATTTTCATATTTGAGTTGCCTTAAATTTTGAAAATAGGATCATTTGATTTTATTTATTTTATCTTCAATTATTTCTATTATAAAAATTATGAGAGAGGGAATAAAATGACTTCCCCAAAATAAAGAAATATTGAGGATTTAATGAAAAAAATCAAATAAGATTTTATTGGGTTTTATTTGTTATTTTACTTGAATTTAGGAAAAATGTGCGTTTTTCAAAATTGCATTTAGGCCCCAAATAAATATTCATCCTGTGTGGCTTGATTTTATAAGCCGGAAAAATTTTATTTCGGGATTTTTGGAGTCCGTTTAGTGTTTCTTTCGTTAGTTTTTCTATGCGGAATTATTTAAAAAAAGTCCGAACCGACCCTGGGCCGTAACCGGCCAGGACTCCGCCTGGCCGGGGCTTTATAAGCCGCCGCCCCGGGGCCCGAGCCAGCCCAACCCGCGCCCCAAACTCTAGCCGTGCCCGATCCGCGCCGCCGCGCCGCCTCGCCGCCGCCTTGCCGCTGCCCGTTTTTTTTTTAGATCCGTTTTTTTAGAATGGTTTTTTTACGGTTTAGTTATTTAGCGAGCGTTCGCTCGTTCGTTCGTTTTAACGAATGTGTTCGTCGGTTAGATCCAGATAACGAGCGTTCATTCGTTAATCTGTTCTTCGTTTTTCTTTTTCTCGGATTAAATTCGCGATTATTTCTGATCGTGATTTCTGATCTGATTTTCGTTTTAGTATAACTTTTCGCTCGTTTATCGGAATCAGGCGATTCAAGCGCCTGGAGTTTCGTCTCAAAACCCTCTTTCCGTTTCACCAACTTAAACAAGTTGTTGCCACTGTAAAAAATTGCCTTAGATCCAGAATAGTAAACGAAGCCTGTTTCTTTTGCCGTTTGTTTTTCGTTGCTTCGCTCGATTTGATTCTTTTTGCCAACCAGAGTTCTTAAGTTGAACTTTCTGGTTAGATCTCTTATTTGAGTTTTACATGTGCATTAGTCGAGTACTTATTATATGCTTGTTTGTTTGCGATAGAGTACCCAGAGTGCGCCGCTTGTTACTTCGAATCACTACGTTTCCCGGATCATCAGCAAGGCAAGTAACACTTTGATCATACCTCCTACTACCCAGTTTTATTGCATTAGATCAATCCTCACACCTTGCATGTTTTAGGATCTAATTAAATTGTGGGTTTGGGCAGTAGTTGAGGTAGAACCTATTACCTGATCATTATCAAACCTTTGGGAGTTACTCTACGTTTGCTTATTATTGCTATGCTATGCTAGTAGACGTGGATTGGGTGAGTGTATCCATGACAGATGTGAGATTGTTAATTAATGGTATATTTAAGGTGGCAACTTAAACACACATCTGGGTGGATTGAGGCACCTCGGTATTTCAGGATTTGCCTGTTTTCTTTTGGACCGCCACCCAGGCTCAAAGGGATCATGAGATTATTCATGCTAGAAACTTCCGTCTGCAGCCACAAGCTATTATGGGCTCTAGCATAGTTGACTAAGTCGTGCGAACTCTTACAGTGGTAGACTAGCAGATGTAGGGGATGTAGGTGGTACGATCTACCCATCGTAAGGTGCTAGTGCTTCTGAAAGACTATGTCTCGGTCATCCGTTTCTCAAACACCATGTAGTGCGAGAAATCCAACAGAGGAGATCGAGTCTTGTGGGGAAAAGTGCGCAAACCTCTGCAGTGTGTATAAACTAATCATGGTTAGCCGTGTCCCGGTTATGGACATCTTGAGTATCTAGTACCTGGATTATCATGTGAATCTCAACATGTTACTCAAAAGTTAATTTTGATGGGTTTGTTTAATGATGATGTTTAATTGGGATTGAGAATGCTGTCAACCATTCTCAATGTTTAACAACCACCATGATAGTTAAATAAATTTTATTCCTTTGCAGTAGGGAAAAATTGGCTTTACGCAAAACTGTAACCATAGAGCTTTCCACCAGCCAAATATGCATATAGGATAGCTGTTTCATTCCATTACTCTCTATGTGTTACATTGCCAGCATATTCCATGTGCTGACCCGTTTTCGGGCTGCAATGTTAATGTTGCAGACTTTTCAGATGATGATTAAGGAGTTTTAGGTCGTGGTTCTATACTCAGTGATGTCGTTGGAGTTGATGGACTCACTTATCTTCCAAGCCTTCCGTTGTTGTCGTTCTTAGATGGCCTTAAGCCATATTTATTGTAATAAGTTCTCTTTTGAGACACTCGATGTAATAAGTGTGTGATTGCTACTCTGCTATAAATCCTTCAAGTATTGTGTGCTGTCAGCATTACTGATCCAGGGATGACACCGGAGCACAGAGATTGGACTGTTTGAGGTATGGTCGCTACAAGATGGTATCAGAGCACACGCTGACTGTAGGACACGACCACTAAGGTAAAGTTCTAGATCACTACTCACTCTCTTCTCTTCTGACCTCTCATCTTTTCTACTCTTTTAGGATGGCGGATGCAAGGAACGGGTTCACTCAACCGGATGAAGATACACCCTTTGGACGTCACTTGAAGGAAGTCACTAGATACCTGAACATATGAGTACCAAGCTTCACCGAAACCTACAACACCACTCTACCTGAAGAAGAGCGCTGGATGATTCAAGTTCAAGTTCCAGGAAGGACGTTCATACCAGTCACTGAGCCCATAGAGTTTTCTTTCGATGCACCAACTTGGAATCTAGGAAAGAGCATGGCAGCTCAAATCGCCATGGGACGCATTGGAGAAGTCTACCGCAATGATCTCAAGGATACTATCTACCAGATTTTTGGGCGCCGAGATGAGCACTGGGAGATGATCAGCACCAGAAAGGATAGATCCATTGCAGCTTTTATCCAGGAGTTAAACCAGCACATTTGACGTCAGGAGAACCAGATGTGCGCCAACATGATAGACGTGAAGAAGGCTGTAACATCCCAAATTTTCAATTTGGAATGTTATACACTAGATCATCATGCATATCATATTTTCTTGCATTTTTGTCGATCCTAGAAATTTCATGCAACTCAAGGACCTTCGGAGAGAGTTGAAGATTTCGTCATTTTCATATTTGAGCTTTCTCAAATTTTGAAAAAAAGAGGATCATTGGATTTGTCAGAGTTTTTTTGCCTTTTATTTGGATAGGGAAAAATGCGCGTTTTCAAAATTTGCATTCTAGGTCCCGAGAAAAGTTCATTTTGTTCGACTCATTTTTAGGAGTCGGGGAAAATTTACTTTAGAAGTTTTGGAGTTCATTTAGTTTTCGTTTCTGTGTTTTTCTGCGCGTGTAACCGATTAAAAAAAATTCAGCGCCCTGGGCCAAGGCCCAGCCAGCAGGCCGGCCGGCCAGGCCAGGCCGCCGCGCCGCACCAGCGCCTAGCGCGCAGGAGGCCGCCGCCGCCCAAGTGGAGTGCTACTCGGACTCTGTTTTCCTCTTTCCTTCTCCTTCTCTTTTTCTTGCCCCCTCCCCCAAGTTTCCTCTCCCCTCCTCCCTTTAAATACCAACACCCCCCCCCTCTAAACCCCACACCAAGCCCCAAGCCCCAAGTCTCCTCTCCCCTCACCTATATAAATAGTCACCCCCCCCCCCCCCCTAAACACCACACCAAACCCCAAGCCCCTACGCCGCCGCCACTTGCTAGCGCCGCCGCCGGCGGCCCTTGCCCAAGCCGCGCCGCGCCACCCCATAGCGCCGCCGCCGCCCCTTGCCTACGCCGCCGCCGCCCTACGTCACTGCCGTTCGCCGGAGTTCCTCGCCGGAGGTAGCCCCACGCCGCGTCTCTTCTATCCCCTTGGTTCGGTTTTTCTTATAAACCGTTCCGGTTCTTTTCTTCTCTTCCGATTCGTTTTCTTCGATTTCTTTTCCCGAAACCCTAGATCGGATTCGTTTTTCTTTTCCGATTTAGTTGCCTAGAGACCGTTCGTCGGACCGTTCGTCCTAACGAACGTGATCACCGGATTATTCCCGGCTAATGAACGTCCGTTCGCTTAACCGTTCTTCTTTTTCTTTTCGTCGGATTTATTCCGCGATCTCGATCTCATATCCGATCTTCGTTCTAGTTTATCTTCTCGCTCGTTTATCGGAATCAGGTGATTCAAGCGCCTGGAGTTTCGTTTCGAAACCGCCGTTCTGACTAATCAACTTAAACAAGTTTTGCTATGGTAAAATTTGACCTAGTTTCAACTTGCTAGAACCGAGTTGTTTTCTTCCGCCGTTTGTTTTTCATTGCTTTGTTCGGTTCGTTCTTTCTTTGCAACCAGAGTTCTTAAGTTGAACTAACTGGTTCAATCTCTTGATCGAGTTTTACCTGTGCATTAGATGAGTACTTATTGTATGCTTGTTGTTTGTCTGCGATAGATTACCCGGATTGCGTCGCATGTTACTTCGAATCACTAGGACTCGCGGATCATCAACAAGGCAAGTAACACTTTGATCAGACCTTTTCTACAACCCAGTTTTATTGCATTAGATCCATCCTCACACATTGCATGATTAGGATCTAAATAAATTGTGGGATGGGAAGTAGATGAGGTAGTACCTATTACCTGTTTATTATGAAACCTTTGGGAGTTACTTCTACGTTTGCTTATTATGCCATGATATGCTAGTAGACGTGGATTGGGTGAGTGATATCCATGACAGATGTGAGATTGATAATTTTAATGGTTTATCTAAGGTGGCAACTTAAACACACATCTGGGTGGATTGAGGCACTTGATGTCTATCAGGACTTGCTTGTTTTCTTTTGGACCGCCACCTAGGCTCAAAGGGATCATAAGATCTTTCATGCTAAATACTTACGTGTGCAGCCACAAGCCAATATGGGCTCTGGCATAGTTGATTAAGTCGTGCGAACTCTTACAGGGTAGACTAGCAGATGTAGGGGAAAGTAGGTGTACCGGTCTATCCATCGTAAGGTGCTAGCGCTTCTGAAAGACTGTGTCTCGGTCATCCGTTTCTCAAACACCAGTAGTGCGAGAAATCCAATGGAGGCGATCGAGTCTTGTGGGGAAAAGTGCCCAAACCTCTGCAGAATGTAATAAACTAATCATGATTAGCCGTGTCCCCGGTTATGGACATCTTGAGTATCTAGTACTTGAATATCATGTGAATCTCAACATGTTACTTCTAATTAATATTGTTGGGTTATTAATGACTACTTTTAATTGGGATTGAGAATGTTGTCAACCATTCTCAATGTTTAACAACCACCATGATAGTTAAATAAATTTATTCCTTTGCAGTAGGGAAAATTGGCTTTACGCAAAACAGTAACCATAGAGCTTTCCACCAGCCAAATGTGCATATAGTATAGCTGTTTCATTCCATTACTCTCTATGTGTTACCTTGCCAGCATATTCCATGTGCTGACCCGTTTCGGGCTGCAACGTTAATGTTGCAGACTTTTCAGACGATGATTAAGGTGCTTTTAGGTCGTGGTTCTATACTCAGTGATGCCGTTGGAGTTGATGGACCCATTTACCTTCCAAGTCTTCCGCTGTTATCGATATTAGATGGCCTTAAGCCATATTTATTGTAATAAGTTCTCTTTTGAGACATCGATGTAATAAGTGTGTGATTGCCACTCTGCTATAAATCCTTCGAAGTACTATGTGGTGTCAGCATTACTGATCTAGGGATGACACCGGAGCACAGTAGACTTGATCCATTCGGGTCGGGTCGCCACAGAGATGGTATCAGAGCACACGCTGACTGTGGGACACGACCACTAAGTTAAAGCCATAGATCACTATTCTCTCCTCATTTTCTAACTCCTCATCTTTTCTACTCTTTAGGATGAAGGACGCGAAGATCAAGTACGCTCGACCGGATGAAGGCACACCTTTTGGATTTCACTTGAAGGAAGTCACCAAGTACCTAAACATTGGATTACCAAGTTTCACGAGAACCTTCAACGCCACTCTACCTGAAGAGGAGCGCTGGAAGATTCAAGCTCACGTTCCGGGAAGGACATTCGCGCCAATCACAAAGCCCATAGATAGTGTTTTCAATGCACCAACTTGGAGTCTAGGAAAGAGCATGGCAGCCCATATCACCATAGGACGCATTGGAGAAGTTTATCAAGAAGACCTCAAGGACACTATCTACCAGATTTGCGGACGCCGAGATGAACAATGGGAGTTAGTCAGCACCAAGAAGGATAGATCCATTGCAGCTTTTATCCAGGAGTTAAATCAGCACATTCGACACCACAAGAACCAGATGTGCAATGATATGATAGAGTTGAAGAATGCGAAGGCAAGGATCATCGAGCTAGAAGGAGAACTGAAGGCTACACGCAAGGACTACATGGACGAGATCGTAGCTCTAGCAAGACATAACTGCGATCTTAAGCAAGAGATTGAAGATCTCAAGAAGGAGTTAGCATCCAGGGAGGAAGACATGTACGTCGCATGTCCGGACAACTACATCATCATCAACGACACTAATTCGGATCCAAGTGAACCCGACTTTGAAGACGAAGCTGGAGCGGACATCATGGAGTCTTCCACCGGTTCAAATTTCTAGATGACCACCAAATATTAGTAGTATTTTCTGTTGGGGAACGTAGTAATTTCAAAAAATTTCCTACGCACACGCAAGATCATGGTGATGCATAGCAACGAGGGGGAGAGTCTGATCTATGTACCCTTGTAGATCGCAACGGAAGCGTTGACACAACATAGAGGAAGTAGTCGTACCTCTTCTTCCCGATCCGACCGATCCAAGCACCGTTACTCCGGCACCTCCGGGTTCTTAGCACACGTTCAGCTCGATGACGATCCTCGGGCTCCGATCCAGCAAAGCGTCGAGGAAGAGTTCCGTCAGCACGACGGCGTGGTGACGATCTTGATGTTCTACCGACGCAGGGCTTCGCCTAAGCACTACAACGGTATGATCGAGGTGGAATTTGGTGGCAGGGGGCACCTCACACGGCTAAGGAACGATCTCAAGGATCAACTTGTGTGTCTAGAGGTGCCCCCTGCCCCCGTATATAAAGGATCCAAGGGGGAGGGGCTGGCCGGCCAAGGGGGAGGCGCAGGAGAGTCCTACTCCCACTGGGAGTAGGATTCCCCCTCCAATCCTAGTCCAACTAGGATTCCTCGGAGGGGAAAAGAGGAGGAGGTGGCCGGCCACCCTTTCCTAGTCCTAATAGGACTAGGGGAAGGGGGAGGCGCGCAGCCCATCTAGGGCAGCCCCTTCTCTTTTCCACTAAGGCCCATTATGGCCCATTTAGCTCCCGGGGGGTTCCGGTAACCCTCCTGGTATTCCGGTAAAATCCCGATTTCACCCGGAACACTTCCGATGTCCAAACATAGGCTTCCAATATATCAATCTTTATGCCTCGACCATTTCGAGACTCCTCGTCATGTCCGTGATCACATCCGGGACTCCGAACAACCTTCGGTACATCAAAATGCATAAACTCATAACAACTATCATCGTAACGTTAAGCGTGCGGACCCTACGGTTCGAGAACAATGTAGACATGACCGAGACACGTCTCCGGTCAATAACCAATAGCGGGGCCTGGATGCCCATATTGGCTCCTACATATTCTACGAAGATCTTTATCAGTCAGACCGCATAACAACATACGTTGTTCCCTTTGTCATCGGTATGTTACTTGCCCGAGATTCGATCGTCGGTATCCAATACCTAGTTCAATCTCGTTACTGGCAAGTCTCTTTACTCGTTCCGTAATACATCATCTCACAACTAACATCTTAGTTATAATGCTTGCAAGGCTTATGTGATGTGTATTACCGAGAGGGCCCAGAGATACCTCTCCGACAATCGGAGTGACAAACCCTAATCTCGAAATACGCCAACCCAACATCTACCATTGGAGACACCTGTAGTACTCCTTTATAATCACCCAGTTACGTTGTGACGTTTGGTAGTACCCAAAGTGTTCCTCCGGCAAACGGGAGTTGCATAATCTCATAGTCATAGGAACATGTATAAGTCATGAAGAAAGCAATAGCAACATACTAAACGATCGGGTGCTAAGCTAATGAAATGGGTCATGTCAATTAGATCATTCAACTAATGATGTGACCTCGTTAATCAAATAACAACACATTGTTTATGGTTAGGAAACTTAACCATCTTTGATTAACGAGCTAGTCAAGTAGAGGCATACTAGTGACACTCTGTTTGTCTATGTATTCACACATGTATTATGTTTCCGGTTAATACAATTCTAGCATGAATAATAAACATTTATCATGATATAAGGAAATAAATAATAACTTTATTATTGCCTCTAGGGCATATTTCCTTCAGTCTCCCACTTGCACTAGAGTCAATAATCAAGATTACACAGTAATGATTCTAACACCCATGGAGCCTTGGTGCTGATCATGTTTTGCTCGTGGAAGAGGCTTAGTCAACGGGTCTGCAACATTCAGATCCGTATGTATCTTGCAAATCTCTATGTCTCCCACCTGGACTAGATCCCGGATGGAGTTGAAGCGTCTCTTGATGTGTTTGGTCCTTTTGTGAAATCTGGATTCCTTTGCCAAAGCAATTGCACCAGTATTGTCACAAAAGATTTTCATTGGACCCGATGCACTAGGTATGACACCTAGATCGGATATGAACTCCTTCATCCAGACTCCTTCGTTCGCTGCTTCCGAAGCAGCTATGTACTCCGCTTCACATGTAGATCCCGCTACGACGCTTTGTTTAGAACTGCACCAACTGACAGCTCCATCGTTTAAAGTAAACACGTATCCGGTTTGCGATTTAGAATCGTCCGGATCAGTGTCAAAGCTTGCATCAACGTAACCTCTTACGGTGAGCTCTTTGTCACCTCCATATATGAGAAACATATCCTTAGTCCTTTTCAGGTATTTCAGGATGTTCTTGACCGTTGTCCAGTGATCCACTCCTGGATTACTTTGGTACCTCCCTGCTAAACTTATAGCAAGGCACACATCAGGTCTGGTACACAGCATTGCATACATGATAGAGCCTATGGCTGAAGCATAGGGAACATCTTTCATTTTCTCTCTATCTTCTGCAGTGGTCGGGCATTGAGTATGACTCAACTTCACACCTTGTAACACAGGCAAGAACCCTTTCTTTGCTTGATCCATTTTGAACTTCTTCAAAATCTTGTCAAGGTATGTGCTTTGTGAAAGTCCAATTAAGCATCTTGATCTATCTCTATAGATCTTAATGCCCAATATGTAAGCAGCTTCACCGAGGTCTTTCATTGAAAAACTCTTATTCAAGTATCCCTTTATGCTATCCAGAAATTCTATATCATTTCCAATCAGCAATATGTCATCCACATATAATATCAGAAATGCTACAGAGCTCCCACTCACTTTCTTGTAAATACAGGCTTCTCCAAAAGTCTGTATAAAGCCAAATGCTTTGATCACACTATCAAAGCATTTATTCCAACTCCGAGATGCTTGCACCAGTCCATAAATGGATCGCTGGAGTTTTGTGACGCCCGGATAATTAAGCTACAGTAACCCTCTGCTAAGGATGCCACGTCCCCTCGGTTACTGTTGATAAACTCGAGTTAGTTCAAAAACGATTCAAATTCAAATTTAAAATATAGGCAAACAGTAAAAGTTTCCAAACATTAAAACTAAAATGCTCTAGACATGCCAAATAATGCATAGGTAATTATGGTTAAGAAACCCCATTTTTATAAAATGTTTAAATACCCTTAGGTGAATAAAACAGTAGCAAAAACCAATATACAAATGCTTTTCTAATTAACAAAATACTAAACTAAATAGCTTTGGGGTAAAACCTTTTTGTTGTAGGGGATTTTAATGTATTAGTAAATTAGGGATTATTTTAATATTAGTTAAAAACTAAATGAAAAAGAAACTAGAAATAAAACAGAAAAGGGAAAAACTAAACTAACAAAACATAAAAATAGAAACACCCCCCCCCCCCCGGCCCAGCCGGCCCCCCCACACATCCCCATAACCCCCACCCTGGTCAACCGAAACCCTAGCCACCACTGACCGCACCCACTCCCCCCACTCGTCCCACTTCCTCCTTCTACGGTGCCTCCCCGATCCAGATCGGGATCGGAGGCACCCGGCCCCGCGCCCCACTCGGTCACCGCGGCGCCACCACCCCGATCCCCTCGCCTCTCTCCCCCGCGCGCATGTCGCCGACGCCCCGCGCCTCCTGTTGCCTCCCCGACCCCGTCGCCGGACCGTCCTCGTCTTCCTCCTCAATGGCCTCCACCGAACCTCGTCGCCCCTGCCGCCGTCAACCACGCCGGCGCCGCCCCGTCCACGGTCTCCTCCTCACCGGCCGACCCTGAGCCTGCTGCCTTTTCCCTACGACCCTCGTGAGCTTCCCCTCTCCTCCCCTTTCCCCCGTGCTTCTGCTCCCACCGGCCACGACCCGCCCGCGCGCCTTGCTCGCCCCGCACCGCCTCACACGCGCGGTGGCCGCGTCCGGCTGCGTCCGTCGCCCCCGCGCGCGCCCACCTGCCGCTGCTGGCTCCCCGCGACCGCCGTGCGCGGCCCCGCCTCAGACCGGCCATGCTCCGGCACTGCCATGGCCGCTCCTCGGCGTCCTAGCCTCCTGCCGCTGGCCACCGTGCCGCCCCGCGCCTCCCCGCAGCTGCATCTGCTACTGCTGCTGCCGTCCCTGGCCTTGTCTCCAACCGCCGCCCCGCGCTCGCCGTCGTTGCCCGGTGCAGCCTCCCTGCGTCGCCCCCCCCCCCCATCTCACCGACCTCGCCGCGACGCCCGACAGGCTCCCCCGTCGCCAGTGGCCTCGCTTGCGTCTGGGCGTAGTGCCCCTCGGGACGGGTGCCCGCCCGTTAACCCGCACGCCCGCAAAGGCCCCTGGGGTTAATGACACGGGGGCCCCACCCCACAGAACGTTTTAATTAAAAAAAGGAAGAAAAGAATTTTAAAAATATATATAATAATAATTAATTAATTAATTAATTAATTAAGGAATTAATTAAGTTAATTAATTATAATTAGATTAACCTAATCACTAATTAACCTAATTAACTGTTATAATTAAAACAGAGTATGACGAACGGGACCCACCTGTCAGGTTGACCAAGTCAACTACTGACGTCATGACGACGTCAGCAGACACTATTCTGGATAATATTGATTAAATTAATTAAATAAATCCTAAAAATGATTTAAATCTTTTAAAAATAATATAAAATAAACCGTAGCTCGGATGAAAAAACTTTGTACATGAAAGTTGCTCAGAACGACGAGACGATTACGGATACGCAACCCGTTCATCCGTCACACCCCCCTAACCTGTCGAACACGCAACTTTCCCTCTCTGGCTCCTCTGCCCGAAAACGTGAAACACCGGGAATACTTTCCCGGATGTTCCCCCCCTTCACCGATACCACCTACTACCGCGTTAGGGCACCTCTAACGCCGTTACTTGTCATGTCATGCATCACTATGTGTATGCTTGCTTAAATATTTATTGTTTCTTCCCCTCTTCTCTCGATAGACACCGAGACCGGCGCCGCTGCTACCCAGTACAACTATGGAGTTGACGACCCCTCTCTCTTGCCAGAGCAACCAGGCCAGCCCCCCCTTTGATCACCAGATATCGCCTACTCTTCTCTATACTGCTTGCATTAGAGTAGTGTAGCATGATACTGCTTTCCGTTATTCCTATCCTGATGCATAGCCTGTCCTTGTTATTACTGTTGTTACCTTTACCTGCAATCCTACATGCCTAGTATAGGATGCTAGTGTTCCATCAGTGGCCCTACACTCTTGTCCGTCTGCCATGCTATACTACTGGGCCGTGATCACTTCGGGATGTGATCACGGGCATATACTATATACTTTACACAGTTACATTACTTATGATATTGTTCGGAGATGGGGGCTGAAGGGGTAGGTGGCTCCATCCAGGTAGTGGTGGGCCTGGGTTCCCGACGGCCCCCGACTGTTACTTTGTGGCGGAGCGACAGGGCAGGTTCCGACCACCTAGGAGAGAGGTGGGCCTGGCCCTGGTCGGCGTTCGCGAATACTTAATACGCTTAACGAGATCTGGGTATTTGATCTGAGTCTGGCCATTTGGTCTATACGCACTAACCATCTACGCGGGAGTAGTTATGGGTATCCCGACGTCGTGGTATCAGCCGAAGCCTTCGTGACGTCAGCGACTAAGTGGTGCGCGCCGGATTGGACTGGAAAGCCACTAGGCTAGGTCTGCTTTCGGCCGCGTACGCAACGTGCAGGTGTGCAAAGGGCGATGGGCCCAGACCCCTGCGCCATAGGGTTTAGACCGGCGTGCTGACCTCTCTGTTGTGCCTAGGTAGGGCTGCGACGTGTTGATCTTCCGAGGCCGGGCATGACCTAGAAAAGTGTGTCCGGCCAAATGGGATCGAGCGTGTTGGGGTATGTGGTGCACCCCTGCAGGGAAGTTTATCTATTCGAATAGCCGTGTCCCTCGGTAAAAGGACGACCCGGAGTTGTACCTTGACCTTATGACAACTAGAACCAGATACTTAATAAAACACACCCTTCCAAGTGCCAGATATAACCCGGTGATCGCTCTCTAACAGGGCGACGAGGAGAGGATCATCGGGTAGGATTATGCTATATGATGCTACTTGGAGGACTTCAGTCTACTCTCTTCTACATGCTGCAAGACGCAGGCTGCCAGAAGCGTAGTCTTCGACAGGATTAGTTATCCCCCTCTTATTCTGGCATTTTGCAGTTCAGTCCACATATGTTACCCTTATTCCATTTGATACCCATGCATATGTAGTATAGCTCCTTGCTTGCGAGTACTTTGGATGAGTACTCACGGTTGCTTTCTCCCACTTTTCCCTCTATCCCTTCTACCTGGTTGTCGCAACCAGATGTTGGAGCCCAGGAGCCAGACGCTGCCGTCGATGACGACTCCTACTACACCGGAGGTGCCTGCTACTACGTGCTGCCCGCTGACGACGACCAGGAGTAGTTTAGGAGGATCCCAGGCAGGAGGCTTGCGCCTCTTTCGATCTGCATCCCAGTTTGTGCTAGCCTTCTTAAGGCAAACTTGTTTAACTTATGTCTGTACTCAGATATTGTTGCTTCCGCTGACTCGTCTATGATCGAGCTCTTGTATTCGAGCCTTCGAGGCCCCTGGCTTGTAATATGATGCTTGTATGACTTATTTTATTTGTAGAGTTGTGTTGTGATATCTTCCCGTGAGTCCCTGATCTTGATCGTACATGTTTGCGTGTATGATTAGTGTACGATTAAATTGGGGGCGTCACAAGTTGGTATCAGAGCCGACTGCCTGTAGGAATCCCCCTTCCACACTCCTTGGCTGAAGTTGAGTCTAGACATTACAAAACTTTTTACTAACATGGTTGTGTGCCTTACGGGCCCACGTCGCCATCTGGGTGGTATTAGGATCTTTTATTCCTCGGCCTATACTCTGGGACTTTGATCTCTCTTCTATTCGGGTTAAATGATTTTGCTAAAATCTAACTCTAGGTTCTCGTTACCACTTCCTGCCGGAGAGCCCCTTCATTACAGATGATCGACTGCTTCACCAGAAGATTCTAAAGATAATCTTCGTTGTCCTCTTGAGACACTTGTGCCCATCGCCTTTGCAAATTCCCTACCACTGTTATATTATTATGGATAACTACATACACTTGTCCTTTCAATCCCATTGATCTTGTTATTACAAGATACCTCAAAAATTCTCTCTATTGCTCCGAGAATACTTTGTGCCTACTGCCTTGCAATTCATTACCCACATGAATACCTCTACGGATAAATCCTCGCACTTATCGAGTATCCGCTCATTCCCAGTTGTTCATGTGTTCCGTAAAGGACTTCGAAATACCTTTCGATCTTCCAAAAATCCTCAGGAGCCTATTGCTCTTGAAATTCTTGCTTGCTTACATTTTGGTTAATCCAATAAGTCTAGTAATCCTATTGGCATCCTTTGTCACTATCATTTTAAGTCCGTTGATTCTATATGTGTGTGAATGCACGCAATCATCAGTTGATCCTTATAAATTATCTTCCGGCTCAGACGTCTTTCGAACATGAGCTGGTTCTTGGCCAATCAGATTGCCATCGATCTTACCCCTAAGTCTAGTTGACTTATCCATCCTTGATCAGAGCTTTTGCTCCTGATCCCTTGATTTGAAAATCATAACTACTTTGCTATTTAGATGTTGAATTTTTCAGATGTTCTATAAATCGATGCATTTGCATTCTTTCTTCCTCTGATTGGGTATTGATACTCACATCAGCTCCATTGTGGATCGCCATATCCACTGTTGGATTATTATACGACAGTGTCCTTCATAATTAATCACCTTGTGAGTTCTTTCTCCGATACATAATGCCTTTGGTAAATTGTATCCTCTCCTTTTGCCAACCATGCTCTGCTTTCGAGCTGGTGATATCTACTCTTGAAGATTGTGGTATATGTTTCCACGATACCCTAACGGGTTGATCCAATGCCTTCCTTTATATGTGTGAACTCGGAAGTTTTCACGAGTCATACTCATCTGGTATTTCACCAGGTAAAACTTTCAACACTAAGGCCTTTATCAAAGCGAAAAGTGAATGGAAGGTTATACATTGAAGAAGTGGGAGTCGACCTTGAACCTTGCGTTCATGCCCATGGACACGATGTAGATCTTATCATTAAAGCTTCTCTTAAGTTAATTACTCCTTTGGTATAAGTTCATCTTATATCTAGGATTTGGCCTTTTGCAATCGTGGTTCCGACCATGTTCTCCTTTAAATACCATTTCTCGTGCAAGTTTAAGCACTTGTCTTCTGCAGGGTAATACCCCAGTCCAACCTCTACTTTGATTTGTCGTCGAGTATTACCCCCTCTGGTATCTCGAGATTATCACGGAACTGCATAACCTCTTATGAGTTCTTCTTCAAGTATTATTTGACTTTTGCTGCATCATCATTTGACTTGATTTCATCGCCTACCGATTATATCTTCATGAAATCTCTCGACAAATGTGTCGTGGTCATCATCAGCATTCTAAGCTCTTCAAGGATATCAACTGAATTCATGATGAGAAATACCATCCTTGTCCCCGATGAATTGTGTTGTCATCGGCCACGTTATTGCCTTCCCTCCAAAACAAACTTGTTCATGTTTTGTGTTATACGTTGGGTTCCTTGCTATCCAGCATTTGTCCTTCTTTACCTTGGAATATTACCACCTTTTATGTCAAGAATGTCATGGTAATTTTACCACCTCTTGAGAATTCTTGATATAATAATATCTCTTGCCATTTGCGTTCATTTCTTGGTCTCCGTGTTGTTTCTAACCGGAATACCGACACATGGTCTGTGATGTGTAAATTCTAAACTTCTAGCAACCCTATTGCTTTGAAGTTATTGGTCTACAGTTTCATTCTAAGTCTATTGATTATCGAATCATCATTCAAACATTGATCGTGCTACCTAGTCCAGATTCCTGGGTGCACCCTTCTATCATTGTTCAAGTTGTGTATGTTTCCATCGAGCATACATCATTATGACATTTGATCCGACAAATGATATTTCCTTGTTCACATAATTGTGGAAATCAACCCTTTGGAAATCTCGATGATAAGTCGCTGAGTCCATCAGCCACCTCCTCATCCACTCCTTGGTTTAATGCCGAACTCTGGTTTCAGGACCTGCTTCCGTAGTCCGTTTCTCGATAATCTTGTAACTCCATCTCGTCAAATTGTGTTTGCCCCTTTTCCTTCTCAGGCATCATGAGTCCAAGGTATCATGCACCAACCAGATCTGGATCTTGGTCAGATATGATGATTGGTACATTTTCCAAGAGTTATAACATTGGTCTTTATATGACCCGGTAAGATGGTGTCATGCCTAGCACACCTGGCCGGAGGACCTATTGTTATAGTCCCCTTTTAAGCAAAGTTATCCATTTTTCCATGAGGAAACTGTAAGACTTATTCTATGAGTTGTTCCTGATGGATCCTTTGTGTAACCCGAAGTCTGACCTTTGCTTGAATACCAAGTCAGCGCTATCTCGAAGCATGTCTATGGTACTCCGATTTTCAATAAGAACATTTGAAGCACCATGCTAAATGTTTCTTGTTGAAATTACCCAAACACCGTTGTATGGGTAATGTCATGAAATTTGTCTCTCCTACCTAAAAGAGTTTTCTACCTTCTATCCGGTCTTGGATATCATGCTCTGCTTGTCCTTGGGAAGGATATATCCCTGAATTATGTGTTTAAAACACACTTTCCTTTCCATTCTTATGTTAAACCTGATAATCACATTTTCCTTTCCATTGTCTTGTTAAGCTTTCTTGTAATCTGATTTAACTGAGCAGTGATAAATCCCTGCTTAGTAAGCACCTCGTTGTACAACTCTGTCAGTAAGACCCTGTTACCATTGTTGATAGCATCCCGGTAACCACCGGTGGACGAGAACTTTACCTATTGGTCCGCCTCGTTCAACGAGCAGGAAGATGGTTCTCTTCGTCCCTCGCCCTTGGTATCGATGTTGTTGCTGACGTAACTGATAGGCTGATCCTCTGACATGCCTTGCTATCATGACCATGCAAGATGTCAACGCCCATCCTATTTTAACCCACCTGGTGGGCCCATAACCCACAGTTCCACGGGATCGAAACCTGACTCTCCTGTACACCCTGTTGCCAAAGTTATTCCTCACGCGTGGCTTCGTAAGTACTTCACGAGCCACCTTTCGAAAGATCATCAATTCTGGTATCAGACACAATACTTATTCCCATTGCTCTGAACCCCTTTCACACTATGTTTCAGGCAATGAACGATTGCCTATCCGCTCAAAACTTCTTATTGCACTATCCTACTTTGCTCTCGATGTGTATCATTTGTTCAACTCGAGAGATACTCATATGTTCGTTCTTGGGATACCCCAGATGGTTTTCCCTTATAACATCCTATCGTGGTAGAGCTGCCCCTTACCTATTCGTAAGTACGATGGAGTTCCCCGAAGGAAGGACGACAACTTCATCATGATGCATTGGAATAAAGAATTGAAGACATCAACGAAAGGGATTAACTTCTTCGAGAAGATCCGTTAGAATTTCGTAACCAGCCCTTTCCCCCTTACTCTACCTCCTAAATCTCGGGATGAGATTTCTTGTAGTGGAGGAGAATTGTGACGCCCGGATAATTAAGCTACAGTAACCCTCTGCTAAGGATGCCACGTCCCCTCGGTTACTGTTGATAAACTCGAGTTAGTTCAAAAACGATTCAAATTCAAATTTAAAATATAGGCAAACAGTAAAAGTTTCCAAACATTAAAACTAAAATGCTCTAGACATGCCAAATAATGCGTAGGTAATTATGGTTAAGAAACCCCATTTTTATAAAATGTTTAAATACCCTTAGGTGAATAAAACAGTAGCAAAAACCAATATACAAATGCTTTTATAATTAACAAAATACTAAACTAAATAGCTTTGGGGTAAAACCTTTTTGTTGTAGGGGATTTTAATGTATTACTAAATTAGGGATTATTTTAATATTAGTTAAAAACTAAATGAAAAAGAAACTAGAAATAAAACAGAAAAGGTAAAAACTAAACTAACAAAACATAAAAAAAGAAACACCCCCCCCCCCCCCCGCTGGGCCCAGTGGCCCAGCTGGCCTCAGCCGCCCGAACGGGCCCCCCCCCCCCGGCCCAGCCGGCCCCCCCACACACCCCCATAACCCCCACCCTGGTCAACCGAAACCCTAGCCACCACTGACCGCACCCACTCCCCCCACTCGTCCCACTTCCTCCTTCTACGGTGCCTCCCCGATCCAGATCGGGATTGGAGGCACCCGGCCCCGCGCCCCACTCGGTCACCGCAGCGCCACCACCCCGATCCCCTCGCCTCTCTCCCCCGCGCGCACGTCGCCGACGCCCCGCGCCTCCTGTTGCCTCCCCGACCCCGTCGCCGGACCGTCCTCGTCTTCCTCCTCAATGGCCTCCACCGAACCTCGTCGCCCCTGCCGCCGTCAACCACGCCGGCGCCGCCCCATCCACGGTCTCCTCCTCACCGGCCGACCCTGAGCCCGCTGCCTTTTCCCTACGGCCCTCGTGAGCTTCCCCTCTCCTCCCCTTTCCCCCGTGCTGCTGCTCCCACTGGCCACGACCCGCCCGCGCGCCTTGCTGGCCCCGCACCGCCTCACACGCGCGGTGGCCGCGTCCGGCTGCGCCCGTCGCCCCCGCGCGCGCCCACCTACCGCTGTTGGCTCCCCGCGACCGCCGTGCGCGGCCCCGCCTCAGACCGGCCACGCTCCGGCACTGCCATGGCCGCTCCTCGGCGTCCTAGCCTCCTGCCGCTGGCCACCGTGCCGCCCCGCGCCTCCCCGCAGCTGCATCTGCTACTGCTGCTGCCGTCCCTGGCCTTGTCTCCAACCGTCGCCCCGCGCCCGCCGTCGTTGCCCGGTGCAGCCTCCCTGCGTCGCCCCCCCCCCCATCTCACCGACCTCGCCGCGACGCCCGGCAGGCTCCCCCGTCGCCAGTGGCCTCGCCTGCGTCTGGGCGTAGTGCCCCTCGGGCACGGGTGCCCGCCCGTTAACCCGCATGCCCGCAAAGGCCCCTCGGGTCAATGACATGGGGGCCCCACCCCACAGAATGTTTTAATTAAAAAAAGGAAGAAAAGAATTTTAAAAATATATATATAATAATAATAATTAATTAATTAATTAAGGAATTAATTAAGTTAATTAATTATAATTAGATTAACCTAATCACTAATTAACCTAATTAACTGTTAGTTAATTAAAACAGAGTATGACGAACGGGACCCACCTGTCAGGTTGACCAAGTCAACTACTGACGTCATGATGACGTCAGCAGACACTATTCTGGATAATATTGATTAAATTAATTAAATAAATCCTAAAAATGATTTAAATCTTTTAAAACTAATATAAAATAAACCGTAGCTCGGATGAAAAAAACTTTGTACATGAAAGTTGCTCAGAACGACGAGACGATTACGGATACGCAACCCGTTCGTCCGTCACACCCCCCTAACCTGTCGAACACGCAACTTTCCCTCTCCGGCTCCTCTGCCCGAAAACGCGAAACACCGGGAATACTTTCCCGGATGTTCCCCCCTTCACCGATACCACCTACTACCGCGTTAGGGCACCTCTAACGCCGTTACTTGTCATGTCATGCATCACTATGCGTATGCTTGCTTAAATATTTATTGTTTCTTCCCCTCTTCTCTCGATAGACACCGAGACCGACGCCGTTGCTACCTAGTACGACTATGGAGTTGACGACCCCTCTCTCTTGCCAGAGCAACCAGGCAAGCCCCCCCCCCCCCCTTTGATCACCAGATATCGCCTACTCTTCTCTATACTGCTTGCATTAGAGTAGTGTAGCATGATACTGCTTTCCGTTATTCCTATCCTGATGCATAGCCTGTCCTTGTTATTACTGTTGTTACCTTTACCTGCAATCCTACATGCCTAGTATAGGATGCTAGTGTTCCATCAGTGGCCCTACACTCTTGTCCGTCTGCCATGCTATACTACTGGGCCGTGATCACTTCGGGAGGTGATCACGGGCATATACTATATACTTTACACAGTTACATTACTTATGATACTGTTCGGAGATGGGGGCTGAAGGGGCAGGTGGCTCCATCCAGGTAGTGGTGGGCCTGGGTTCCCAACGGCCCCCGACTGTTACTTTGTGGCGGAGCGACAGGGCAGGTTCCGACCACCTAGGAGAGAGGTGGGCCTGGCCCTGGTCGGCGTTCGCGAATACTTAATACGCTTAACGAGATCTGGGTATTTGATCTGAGTCTGGCCATTTGGTCTATACGCACTAACCATCTACGCGGGAGTAGTTATGGGTATCCCGGCGTCGTGGTATCAGCCGAAGCCATCGTGACGTCAGCGACTGAGTGGCGCGCGCCGGATTGGACTGGAAAGCCACTAGGCTAGGTCTGCTTCCGGCCGCGTACGCAACATGCAGGTGTGCAAAGGGCGATGGGCCCAGACCCCTGCGCCATTGGGTTTAGACCGGCGTGCTGACCTCTCTGTTGTGCCTAGGTAGGGCTGCGACATGTTGATCTTCCGAGGCCGGGCATGACCCAGAAAAGTGTGTCCGGCCAAATGGGATCGAGTGTGTTGGGGTATGTGGTGCACCCCTGCAGGGAAGTTTATCTATTCGAATAGTCGTGTCCCTCGGTAAAAGGACGACCCGGAGTTGTACCTTGACCTTATGACAACTAGAACCAGATACTTAATAAAACACACCCTTCCAAGTGCCAGATATAACCAGGTGATCGCTCTCTAACAGGGCGACGAGGAGAGGATCATCGGGTAGGATTATGCTATACGATGCTACTTGGAGGACTTCAGTCTACTCTCTTCTACATGCTGCAAGACGGAGGTTGCCAGAAGCGTAGTCTTCGACAGGATTAGTTATCCCCCTCTTATTCTGGCATTCTGCAGTTCAGTCCACATATGTTACCCTTATTCCATTTGATACCCATGCATATGTAGTATAGCTCCTTGCTTGCGAGTACTTTGGATGAGTACTCACGGTTGCTTTCTCCCACTTTTCCCTCTATCCCTTCTACCTGGTTGTCGCAACCAGATGTTGGAGCCCAGGAGCCAGACGCCACCGTTGATGATGACTCCTACTACACCGGAGGTGCCTGCTACTACGTGCTGCCCGCTGACGACGACCAGGAGTAGTTTAGGAGGATCCCAGGCGGGAGGCCTGCGCCTCTTTCGATCTGCATCCTAGTTTGTGCTAGCCTTCTTAAGGCAAACTTGTTTAACTTATGTCTGTACTCAGATATTGTTGCTTCCTCTGACTCGTCTATGATCGAGCTCTTGTATTCGATCCTTCGAGGCCCCTGGCTTGTAATATGATGCTTGTATGACTTATTTTATTTGTAGAGTTGTGTTGTGATATCTTCCCGTGAGTCCCTAATCTTGATCGTACACGTTTGCGTGTATGATTAGTGTACGATTAAATCGGGGGCGTCACAAGTTTGCACACTTTGTTAGCTCCCTTTGGATCGACAAAACCTTCCGGTTGCATCATATACAACTCTTCTTCCAGAAATCCATTCAGGAATGCAGTTTTGACATCCATCTGCCAAATTTCATAATCATAAAATGCGGCAATTGCTAACATGATTCTGACAGACTTAAGCATCGCTACGGGTGAAAATGTCTCATCGTAGTCAACCCCTTGAACTTGTCGAAAACCTTTTGCAACAAGTCGAGCTTTATAGACAGTAACATTACCGTCAGCGTCAGTCTTTTTCTTGAAGATCCATTTATTCTCAATTGCTTGCCGATCATCGGGCAAGTCAACCAAAGTCCATACTTTGTTCCCATACATGGATCCCATCTCAGATTTCATGGCCTCAAGCCACTTTGCGGAATCTGGGCTCACCGTCGCTTCTTCATAGTTCGTAGGTTCATCATGATCTAGTAGCATGATTTCCAGAACTGGATTACCGTACCACTCTGGCGCGGATCTTGCTCTGGTTGATCTACGAGGTTCAGTAGTATCTTGCTCTGAAGTTTCATGATCATTATCATCAACTTCCTCACTTATTGGTGTAGGTGTCGCAGAAACAGTTTTCTGTGATGTACTACTTTCTAATAAGGGAGCGGGTACAGTTACCTCGTCAAGTTCTACTTTCCTCCCACTCACTTCTTTTGAGAGAAACTCCTTCTCAAGAAAGTTTCCGAATTTAGCAACAAAAGTCTTGCCTTCGGATCTGTGATAGAAGGTGTATCCAATAGTTTCCTTTGGATATCCTATGAAGACACATTTCTCCGATTTGGGTTCGAGCTTATCAGGTTGAAGCTTTTTCACATAAGCATCGCAACCCCAAACTTTAAGAAACGACAACTTTGGTTTCTTGCCAAACCACAGTTCATAAGGCGTCGTCTCAACGGATTTTGATGGTGCCCTATTTAACGTGAATGCGGCCGTCTCTAAAGCGTATCCCCAAAACGATAGCGGTAAATCAGTAAGAGACATCATAGATCGCACCATATCTAGTAAAGTACGATTACAACGTTCGGACACACCATTATGCTGTGGTGTTCCAGGTGGCGTGAGTTGCGAAACTATTCCACAATTTTTCAAATGTATACCAAACTCGTAACTCAAATATTCTCCTCCACGATCAGATCGTAGAAACTTTATTTTCTTGTTACGATGATTTTCAACTTCACTCTGAAATTCCTTGAACTTTTCAAATGTTTCAGACTTGTGTTTCATCAAGTAGATATACCCATATCTGCTTAAATCATCTGTGAAGGTGAGAAAATAACGATATCCGCCACGAGCCTCAATATTCATCGGACCACATACATCGGTATGTATGATTTCCAATAAATCTGTTGCTCTCTCCATGGTACCGGAGAACGGTGTTTTAGTCATCTTGCCCATGAGGCACGGTTCGCAAGTACCAAGTGATTCATAATCAAGTGGTTCCAAAAGTCCATCAGTATGGAGTTTCTTCATGCGCTTTATACCGATATGACCTAAATGGCAGTGCCACAAATAAGTTGCACTATCATTATCAACTCCGCATCTTTTGGCTTCTACATTATGAATATGTGTATCACTACTATCGAGATTAACAAGAATAGACCACTCTTCAAGGGTGCATGACCATAAAAGATATTACTCATATAAATAGAACAACCATTATTCTCCGATTTAAATGAATAACCGTCTCGCATTAAACAAGATCCAGATATAATGTTCATGCTCAATGCTGGCACCAAATAACAATTATTTAGGTCTAATATTAATCCCGAAGGTAGATGCAGAGGTAGCGTGCCGACCGCGATCACATCGACTTTGGAACCGTTTCCCACGCGCATCGTCACCTCGTCCTTAGCTAATCTTCGCTTAATCCGTAGTCCCTGTTTCGAGTTGCAAATATTAGCAACAGAACCAATATCAAATACCCAGATGCTACTGCGTGCATTAGTAAGGTACACATCAATAACATGTATATCACATATACCTTTGTTCACCTTGCCATCCTTCTTATCCGCCAAATACTTGGGGCAGTTCCGCTTCCAGTGACCAGTCTGCTTGCAGTAGAAGCACTCAGTTTCAGGCTTAGGTCCAGACTTGGGTTTCTTCTCCTGAGCAGCAACTTGCTTGCCGTTCTTCTTGAAGTTCCCCTTCTTCTTCCCTTTGCCCTTTTTCTTGAAACTAGTGGTTTTGTTAACCATCAACACTTGATGCTCCTTCTTGATTTCTACCTCCGCAGCTTTCAGCATTGCGAAGAGCTCGGGAATAATCTTGTTCATCCCTTGCATATTATAGTTCATCACGAAGCTCTTGTAGCTTGGTGGCAGTGATTGGAGAATTCTGTCAATGACGCAATCATCTGGAAGATTAACTCCCATCTGAATCAAGTGATTGTTATACCCAGACATTTTGAGTATATGCTCACTGACAGAACTATTCTCCTCCATCTTGCAGCTATAGAACTTATTGGAGACTTCATATCTCTCAATTGGGCATTTGCTTGAAATATTAACTTCAACTCCTGGAACATCTCATATGCTCCATGACATTCAAAACGTCGTTGAAGTCCCGATTCTAAGCCGTAAAGCATGGCACACTGAACTATCGAGTAGTCATCAGCTTTGCTCTGCCAGACGTTCATAACATCTGGTGTTGCTCCAGCAGCAGGCCTGGCACCCAGCGGTGCTTCCAGGACATAATTCTTCTGTGCAGCAATGAGGATAATCCTCAAGTTACGGACCCAGCCCGTGTAATTGCTACCATCATCTTTCAACTTTTCTTTCTCAAGGAACGCATTAAAATTCAACAGAACAACAGCACGAGCCATCTATCTACAATCAACATAAACAAGCAAGATACTATCAGGTACTAAGTTCATGATAAATTTAAGTTCAATTAATCATATTACTTAAGAACTCCCACTTAGATAGACATCCCTCTAATCTTCTAAGTGATCACGTGATCCAAATCAACTAAACCATGTCCGATCATCACGTGAGATGGAGTAGTTTCATCGGTGAACATCATTATGTTGATCATATCTACTATATGATTCATGCTCGACCTTTCGGTCTCCGTGTTCCGAGGCCATATCTGTATATGCTTGGCTCGTCAAGTATAACTTGAGTATTCCGCGTGTGCAACTATTTTGCACCCGTTGTATTTGAACGTAGAGCCTATCACACCCGATCATTATGTGGTGTCTCAGCACGAAGAACTTTCGCAACGGTGCATACTCAGGGAGAACACTTCTTGATAATTTAGTGAGAGATCATCTTATAATGCTACCGTCAATCAAAGCAAGATAAGATGCATAAAAGATAAACATCACATGCAATCAATATAAGTGATATGATATGGCCATCATCATCTTGTGCTTGTGATCTCCATCTCCGAAGCATCGTCATGATCACCATCATCACCAGCGCGACACCTTGATCTCCATCGTAGCATCGTTGTCGTCTCGCCAATCTAATGCTTCCACGACTATCACTACCGCTTAGCAATAAAGTAAAGCATTACATCGCGATTGCATTGCATACAATAAAGCGACAACCATATGGCTCCTGCCAGTTGCCGATAACTTGGTTACAAAACATGATCATCTCATACAATAAAATCAGCATCATGCCTTGACCATATCACATCACAACATGCCCTGCAAAAACAAGTTAGACGTCCTCTACTTTGTTGTTGCAAGTTTTACGTGGCTGCTGCGGGCTTAAGCAAGAACTCATCTCACCTACGCATCAAAACCACAACGATAGTTTGTCAAATAGACTCTGTTTTAACCTTCTCAAGGACCGGGCGTAGCCACACTCGGTTCAACTAAAGTTGGAGAGACAGTCGCCCGCAAGCCATCCATGTGCAAAGCACGTCGAGGGAACCGGTCTCGCGTAAGCGTACGCGTAAGGTTGGTCCGGGTCGTCTCGTCCAACAATACCGCTGAACCAAAGTATGACATGCTGGTAGGCAGTATGACTTGTATCGCCCACAACTCACTTGTGTTCTACTCGTGCAAATAACATCAAACCATAAAACCTAGGCTCGGATGCCACTGTTGGGGAACGTAGTAATTTCAAAAAAATTCCTACGCACACGCAAGATCATGGTGATGCATAGCAACGAGGGGGAGAGTCTGATCTACGTACCCTTGTAGATCGCAACGGAAGCGTTGACACAACGTAGAGGAAGTAGTCGTACGTCTTCTTCCCGATCTGACCAATCCAAGCACCGTTACTCCGGCACCTCCGAGTTCTTAGCACACGTTCAGCTCGATGACGATCCTTGGGCTCCGATCCAGCAAAGCGTCGAGGAAGAGTTCCGTCAGCACGACGGCGTGGTGACGATCTTGATGTTCTACCGACGCAGGGCTTCGCCTAAGAACTACAACAGTATGATCGAGGTGGAATTTGGTGGCAGGGGGCACCGCACACGGCTAAGCAATGATCTCAAGGATCAACTTGTGTGTCTAGAGGTGCCCCCTGCCCCCGTATATAAAGGATCCAAGGCGAAGGGGCTGGCCGGCCAAGGGGGGAGGCACAGGAGAGTCCTACTCCCACTGGGAGTAGGATTCCCCCTCCAATCCTAGTCCAACTAGGATTCCTCGGAGGGGAAAAGAGGAGGAGGTGGCCGGCCACCCTTTCCTAGTCCTAATAGGACTAGGGGAAGGGGGAGGCGCACAGCCCATCTAGGGCAGCCCCTTCTCTTTTCCACTAAGGCCCATTATGGCCCATTTAGCTCCCGGGGGGTTCCGGTAACCCTCCCGGTATTCCGGTAAAATCCCGATTTCACCCGGAACACTTCCGATGTCCAAACATAGGCTTCCAATATATCAATCTTTATGTCTCGACCATTTCGAGACTCCTCGTCATGTCTGTGATCACATCCGGGACTCCGAACAACCTTCGGTACATCAAAATGCATAAACTCATAACAACTGTCATCGTAACGTTAAGCGTGCGGACCCTACAGTTCGAGAACAATGTAGACATGACCGAGACACGTCTCCGGTCAATAACCAATAGCGGGACCTGGATGCCCATATTGGCTCCTACATATTCTACGAAGATCTTTATCGGTCAGACCGCATAACAACATACATTGTTCCCTTTGTCATCGGTATGTTACTTGCCCGAGATTCGATCGTCGGTATCCAATACCTAGTTCAATCTCGTTACTGGCAAGTCTCTTTACTCGTTCCGTAATACATCATCTCACAACTAACATCTTAGTTATAATGCTTACAAGGCTTATGTGATGTGTATTACCGAGAGGGCCCAGAGATACCTCTCCGACAATTGGAGTGACAAACCCTAATCTCGAAATACGCCAACCCAACATCTACCATTGGAGACACCTGTAGTACTCCTTTATAATCACCCAGTTACGTTGTGACGTTTGGTAGTACCCAAAGTGTTCCTCCGGCAAACGGGAGTTGCATAATCTCATAGTCATAGGAACATGTATAAGTCATGAAGAAAGCAATAGCAACATACTAAACGATCGGGTGCTAAGCTAATGAAATGGGTCATGTCAATCAGATCATTCAACTAATGATGTGACCTCGTTAATCAAATAACAACACATTGTTTATGGTTAGGAAACTTAACCATCTTTAATTAACGAGCTAGTCAAGTAGAGGCATACTAGTGACACTCTGTTTGTCTATGTATTCACACATGTATTATGTTTCCGGTTAATACAATTCTAGCATGAATAATAAACATTTATCATGATATAAGGAAATAAATAATAACTTTATTATTGCCTCTAGGGCATATTTCCTTCATTTTCCCCCATGTATACACTATAGTTCGAGCACTTTTGCGATAGCTAGATTGATTGTAAGCCCTTGTTTGAATTGAATGAAGTGATTTTGTGTGAATTTGCTCATGTGCATTGGGGTAGTGTTTTCTCTTTAGACCTCAGTCTACTCTTATATCTCATCTTTTCTAAACCCTCAGATGCCTCCGAGACGTGACAATGGATTTCCACCGGAGCTCACTCAGTTGATCCAGCAGTAGAATCAATTGATGCAGATGTTAGTTCAGAATCAGCAGAACAACAACAACAACCCACCACCACCGCCGCCACCTATTGACCACTTAGCCCGTTTCCTTAGGCTAAATCCGTCGGTGTTTTCTAGTATCATCGAGCCGATAGTAGCAGACGATTGGCTCCGCAAGATAGGAAGGGAGTTGACCACTGCAGGATGCACGGATGGTGAGAAAGTGAAGTTTGCCGCACATCAGTTAGAAGGACCCGCGGCGGCATGGTGGGAGAATTTCACAGCCACCTTCCCAGTTGACACCGTCACATGGGATCAGTTCCAGCAAGCTTTCCGCACTGCACATGTTTCAGCAGGAGCTATGGCCATGAAGAAGCGTGAGTTTCGCAAGTTATGCCAAGGAGGAAGGACAGTTGGCCAGTATGTTGACGACTTCAGCAAGTTAGCACGTTATGCCCCAGATGACGTTGCTACGGATGCAACTAAGCAGGAGAAGTTTTTGGAAGGATTGAATGATGAGTTGAGTATGCAGTTGATGGTAGCAAGTTTCAACAACTACCAGGAGTTGGTAGATCGTGCCATCGTGATTGAAGGGAAGCAACAGCAAATTGAGAACCGCAAGAGGAAGTATGGACAGGGGAAGTATAACTCTGGAGCCCAGCAGAAGCCCCGTTTTACCTCTAAATCGGGATTTCAGTTTCAGCATACCCATGGAGGAGGTAGTTCGCACAACCATAATGGCCACAAGAATGGTAATGAGAATGGAGGAAGCAACGGCCAGAACCGTACCACCCCATCAACCCCAACCAAGAGAGATCTGAGTCAAGTCACCTGTTTCAAGTGTTCCAAGACCGGACATTATGCCAATGAATGTCCCGAAGGCCAGAATGGAAATGGCAATGGGAGCTCAGGGAAGAAGCCGAACCCTTTCAATAGGGGACAGGTGAACCACGTTAACGTGGAGGAGGTTGAAGATCAGCCTGATGCAGTAATCGGTAAGTTTTTGGTTAAGTCATTTACCGCACTTGTTCTTTTTGATACTGGTGCATCACATTCATACATATCAAGGGGATTTGTGGAAAAATATAGCCTGCCCACTAGGATTCTTAAAACACCTATGTTAGTAAGTTCGCCAGGAGCAGAATACATGGCCAGTCAAGGATGTTTTCAAGTGCCATTAAGCATAGGAAGGCATGTTTTCCCAACGGATTTAATTATTCTGGAATCTCAAGGCCAGGATGTAATTCTCGGTATGGATTGGTTGTCGATGTATGGAGAAAACATCGATTGTGCTAGTAAGACAATTTTGCTTACAACGCTAGAAGGAAGAAGGATCAAGTATGTATCCCGGCATGTGCCAAATAGGACACAAGTAAATTGCCTGACAAGAGTTGTGCAGGAGGAAGTACCAGTGGTAAAGGATTTTCCTGATGTATTTCCTGAAGAGTTGCCAGGCATGCCACCGGATAGAGACATTGAGTTTTTGATTGAGTTATTGCCAGGTATAGGCCCAATATCAAGGAGACCATACCGGATGCCAGCAAAGGATTTGGTAGAAATTAAGAATCAGATTAAGGAGTTACTGGAGAAAGGTTACATTCGCCCAAGTTCTTCGCCTTGGGGATCACCCATACTTCTAGTGGAGAAGAAGGATGGATCATTACGGATGGTTGTTGATTACCGTGGATTGAACGAAGTAACCATCAAGAACAAGTACCCACTTCCAATGATTAATGATCTGTTTGATCGTTTGCAAGGAGCTAAAGTGTTTTCCAAGATCGATTTACGATCAGGGTACCACCAGTTGAAGATCCGAGAGCAGGACATACCTAAGACAGCATTAACCACAAGATATGGACTGTATGAATATACCGTTATGTCATTTGGATTGACTAACGTGCCTGCCTATTTTATGAACCTGCTAAACAAAGTGTTTATGGAGTTTCTGGATAAGTTCGTCGTAGTGTTCATTGATGATATTCTGGTTTATTCAAAGAATGAAGAAGAGCATAAGGAACATTTGTGTTTGGTTTTGGAGAAACTAAGGGAACATCAGTTATATGCCAAATTTAGCAAATGTGAATTTTGGTTGAAGGAAGTAGGATTCCTCGGACACGTTATATCCGGAGAAGGGATAGCAGTTGACCCCACAAAGGTTGAGACCATAACGAATGGGAAGCGCCGATGACAGTTGGAGAGACCCGGAGTTTTCTTGGACTCGCAGGATACTACCGGAGATTCATTGAGAATTTTTCAAAGATTGCGAAGCCTATGACGGAGTTGTTGAAGAAGGATACCAAGTTCAAGTGGACTGAGGAGTGTGAGGCTAGTTTCCAAGAGTTGAAGAAATGATTGGTTACCTCACCAGTGTTGATTTTGCCAGATCAGACCAAGGATTATGAGGTGTATTGCGACGCTTCACGTCGAGGACTTGGAGCAGTGCTTATGCAGGAAGGGAGAGTTGTTTCGTATGCTTCACGACAGCTGAAACCTCATGAGTTGAATTACGCCACCCATGATTTGGAGTTAGCAGCCGTAGTGCATGCATTGAAGACATGGAGACATTTCCTCATTAGAAATCATTGTGAGCTGTACATGGATCACAAGAGTTTGAAGTACATTTTCACGCAGAAGGAGTTGAATCTCAGACAAAGGAGATGGTTGGAGCTCATCAAGGATTATGATATGAGATTGCATTACCATCCCGGAAAAGCTAATGTAGTAGCTGACGCATTGAGCCGCAAGAGCCACGTCAATACGTTAATGACAGGAGAAATACCCAAGGAGTTAGCAGAAAACCTTCGTGAACTAAGTTTAGAGATAGTTTCGAAAGGCTATGTAGCAGCATTGGAGATTCAGCCAACATTGATGGATAAAATCAGAGAGGCTCAGAAATCTGACAGGGAGATTGCTGCTATAAAGGAGAAACTAAGCAAAGGAAAAGCAAAGGGATTTCGTGAGGATGAGCACGATACCCTATGGTTTGAGGACCGTGTTTATGTGCCAAATGACCCGGGGATCAGGAAGTTGATTCTGCAAGAGGCACATGATTCACCGTATTCGATTCACCCAGGGAATACCAAGATGTATTTGGATTTGAAGGAAACATTCTGGTGGACCGGAATGAAGAAGGATATTGCAGCATATGTAGCAGTTTGTGACGTATGTCATAGAGTGAAGGCAGAACATCAGAAGCCAGCCGGATTGTTACAACCATTGCCGATACCCGAATGGAAGTGGGATAAGATAGGCATGGATTTTATCACAGGACTACCCAGGACGAAAGCAGGATATGACTCGATATGGGTAGTAGTTGATCGTTTGACGAAAGTATCACATTTCATCCCAGTTAAGACCACTTACACCAGTGCTAAGTTGGCAAAGATATACATGAATAGGATCATTTGTTTGCATGGGGTTCCGAGGAGTATTGTATCAGATAGAGGAACCCGATTTACCTCAAAGTTTTGGAATCAGTTGCATGAAACTTTGGGAACCAGGCTAGAGTTCAACACCGCTTTTCATCCGCGGACAGATCGACAGACCGAGAGAGTCAATCAGATTTTGGAAGATATGCTGAGAGCTTGTGCACTAGATTATGGATCTAGTTGGGACGATAACTTGCCGTATGCGGAGTTTTCTCATAACAACAGTTACCAAACCAGTTTGAAGATGGCACCTTTCGAAGCTTTATACGGAAGGAGGTGCAGGACATCGTTGTCATGGGACGAAGTTGGAGATCGTCAGTTGTTTGGACCCGATATGATTAAGGAGTCTGAATGGAAAGTTAAGTTGATTCGCGATAGGCTCAAGGTAGCCCAGTCCAGGCAGAAGAGCTACGCAGATTCTAAACGCAAGGAGACAGTTTACGAAACCGGAGACAGAGTGTATCTCCGCGTATCCCCACTTCGAGGAGCTAAACACTTTGGAGTTAAGGGAAAGTTAGCACTGCGTTTCGTTGGACCATATAAGATCTTGCAGCGTATGGGAGAAGTTGCGTATAAGTTGGAATTACCAGAGGGACTGTCAGGAGTTCATGACATATTCCACGTTTCTCAGCTGAAGAAATGTCACGCCGAGATGGCGGAGGTACCGTTAAGAGATACAGTGCCGCTTGAAGCGATTCAGTTGAAGGACGACCTAACGTATGAAGAGAAACCAGTCAAGATTCTCGATTTTGCCAGCAGAGTTACCCGCAGCAAGGTTATCAAGTTTTGTAAAGTTCAGTGGAACCACCACTCCGAGGATGAAGCCACCTGGGAGAGAGAAGAAGATTTGCTCAAGGACCACCCTCACCTATTTTCTAGCCAACCCGAATCTCGAGGGCGAGATTCATCTTAAGGGGGGTAGGTTTGTAACATCCCAAATTTTCAATTTGGAATGTTATACACTAGATCATCATGCATATCATATTTTCTTGCATTTTTGTCGATCCTAGAAATTTCACGCAACTCAAGGACCTTCGGAGAGAGTTGGAGATTTTGTCATTTTCATATTTGAGCTTTCTCAAATTTTGAAAAAAAGAGGATCATTGGATTTGTCAGAGTTTTTTGCCTTTTATTTGGATAGGGAAAAATGCGCGTTTTCAAAATTTGCATTCTAGGTCCCGAGAAAAGTTCATTTTGTTCGACTCATTTTTTAGGAGTCGGGGAAATTTTACTTTAGAAGTTTTGGAGTTTGTTTAGTTTTCGTTTCTGTGTTTTTCTGCGCGCGTAACCGATTAAAAATAATAATTCAGCGCCCTGGGCCAAGGCCCAGCCAGCAGGCCGGCCGGCCAGGCCAGGCCGCCGCGCCGCGCCAGCGTCTAGCGCGCAGGAGGCCGCCGCCGCCCAAGTGGAGTCCTACTTGGACTCCGTTTTCCTCTTTCCTTCTCCTTCTCTTTTTCTTGCCCCCTCCCCCAAGTTTCCTCTCCCCTCCTCCCTTTAAATACCAACACCCCCCCCCTCTAAACCCCACACCAAGCCCCAAGCCCCAAGTCTCCTCTCCCCTCACCTATATAAATACTCACCCCGCCCTAAACACCACACCAAACCCCAAGCCCCTACGCCGCCGCCCCTTGCTAGCGTCGCCGCCGCCGCCCCTTTCCCAAGCCGCGCCGCGCCACCCCATAGCGCCGCCGCCGCCGCCCCTTGCCTACGCCGCCCTACGTCGCCGCCGTTCGCCGGAGTTCCTCGCCGGAGGTAGCCCCGCGCCACGTCTCTTCTATCCCCTTGGTTCAGTTTTTCTTATAAACCGTTCCGGTTCTTTTCTTCTCTTCCGATTCGTTTTCTTCGATTTCTTTTCCCGAAACACTAGATCGGATTCGTTTTTCTTTTCCGATTTAGTTGCCTAGAGACCGTTTGCCGGACCGTTCGTCCTAACGAATGTGATCACCGGATTATTCCCGGCTAACGAACGTCCGTTCGCTTAACCGTTCTTCTTTTTCTTTTCGTCGGATTTATTCCGCGATCTCGATCTCAGATCCAATCTTCGTTCTAGTTTATCTTCTCGCCCGTTTATCGGAATCAGGTGATTCAAGCGCCTGGAGTTTCGTTTCGAAACCGCCATTCCGACTAATCAACTTAAACAAGTTTTGCTACGGTAAAATTTGACCTAGTTTCAACTTGCTAGAACCGAGTTGTTTTCTTCCGCTGTTTGTTTTTCGTTGCTTTGTTCGGTTCGTTCTTTCTTTGCAACCGGAGTTCTTAAGTAGAACTAACTAGTTCGATCTCTTGATCGAGTTTTACCTGTGCATTAGATGAGTACTTATTGTATGCTTGTTGTTTGTCTGCGATAGATTAACCGGATTGCGCCGCCTGTTACTTCGAATCACTAGGACTCACGGATCATCAGCAAGGCAAGTAACACTTTGATCATACCTTTTCTTCAACCCAGTTTTATTGCATTAGATCCATCCTCACACATTGCATGATTAGGATCTAATTAAATTGTGGGATGGGAAGTAGATGAGGTAGTACCTATTACCTGTTTATTATGAAACCTTTGGGAGTTACTTCTACGTTTGCTTATTATGCCATGCTATGCTAGTAGACATGGATTGGGTGAGTGATATCCATGACAGATGTGAGATTGATAATTTTAATGGTTTATCTAAGGTGGCAACTTAAACACACATCTGGGTGGATTGAGGCACCTGATGTCTATCAGGACTTGCCTGTTTTCTTTTGGACCGCCACCCAGGCTCAAAGGGATCATAAGATCTTTCATGCTAAATACTTACGTGTGCAGCCAGAAGCCAATATGGGCTCTGGCATAGTTGATTAAGTCGTGCGAACTCTTACAGGGTAGACTAGCAGATGTAGGGGAAAGTAGGTGTACCGGTCTATCCATCGTAAGGTGCTAGCGCTTCTGAAAGACTGTGTCTCGGTCATCCGTCTCTCAAACACCAGTAGTGCGAGAAATCCAACGGAGGCGATCGAGTCTTGGGGGAAAAGTGCGCAAACCTCTGCAGAGTGTAATAAACTAATCATGATTAGCCGTGTCCCCGGTTATGGACATCTTGAGTATCTAGTACTTGAATATCATGTGAATCTCAACATGTTACTTCTTATTAATATTGTTGGGTTATTAATGACTACTTTTAATTGGGATTGAGAATGCTGTCAACCATTCTCAATGTTTAACAACCACCATGATAGTTAAATAAATTTATTCCTTTGCAGTAGAGAAAAATTGGCTTTACGCAAAACAGTAACCATAGAGCTTTCCACCAGCCAAATGTGCATATAGTATACCTGTTTCATTCCATTACTCTCTATGTGTTACCTTGCCAGCATATTCCATGTGCTGACCCGTTTCGGGCTGCAACGTTAATGTTGCAGACTTTTCAGACGACGATTAAGGTGCTTTTAGGTCGTGGTTCTATACTCAGCGATACCGTTGGAGTTGATGGACCCATTTACCTTCCAAGTCTTCCGCTGTTATCGATATTAGATGGCCTTAAGCCATATTTATTGTAATAAGTTCTCTTTTGAGACATCGATGTAATAAGTGTGTAATTGCCACTCTGCTATAAATCCTTCGAAGTACTGTGTGGTGTCAGCATTACTAATCCAGGGATGACACCGGAGCACAGTAGACTTGATCCATTCGGGTCGGGTCGCCACAAAGGCAAAGACAAGAATCAACAACTGGAGGAAGAACTCAAGGCTACACGTTAAGATTTTGAAGAAGAAATTGAAGTATTAGTGGAAAAGAATGATGATCTGATCAAGAAGATTGGAATATTTATGGGAGGCCCTACACCAGTAGAAGAAGATGAAGAACCCAAGGAGATTTGCCCGGAAGACTAAATCATCATCGACGACACCGACTCGGATCTAGATGATAGCGATGATGACTATGTTGATGAAGCTAGAGCAGATATCATGGAGTCTGCAACCGAAGAATATTTCTAGTAGACCACCCCAACAGTAGTAGTAGTCAACCATGTAAATATAGTAGTCCGAGCACTTTTGCGATAGTTAGATCGATTGTATGCCCTTGTTTGATTGATTGAATAAAGTGAATTGTTTGCCTTTGCCTCATGTGCATATGGGTAGTGTTTTCTCTTTAAACCCCCCCTCTATTCTTAAATCTCATCTTTTCTAAACCCTCAGATGCCTTCGAGACGAGACCCCGGATTTACCTTTCCACCGGAGCTCACCCAGTTGATCCAGCAGTAGAACACATTGATGCAGTTACTGAAGGAAATATGCCCTAGAGGCAATAATAAAGTTATTATTTATTTCCATATATCATGATAAATGTTTATTATTCATGCTAGAATTGTATTAACCGGAAACATAATACATGTGTGAATACATAGACAAACAGAGTGTCACTAGTATGCCTCTACTTGACTAGGTCGTTAATCAAAGATGGTTATGTTTCCTAACCATAGACAAAAGAGTTGTTATTTGATTAACGAGGTCACATCATTAGTTGAATGATCTGATTGACATGACCCATTCCATTAGCTTAGCACCCAATCGTTTAGTATGTTGCTATTGCTTTCTTCATGACTTATACATGTTCCTATGACTATGAGATTATGCAACTCCCGTTTACCGGAGGAACACTTTGGGTACTAGCAAACGTCACAACGTAACTGGGTGATTATAAAGGAGTACTACAGGTGTCTCCAAAGGTAGATGTTGGGTTGGCGTATTTCGAGATTAGGATTTGTCACTCCGATTGTCGAAGAGGTATCTCTGGGCCCTCTCGGTAATACACATCACATAAGCCTTGCAAGCATTGTGACTAATGAGTTAGTTGCGAGATGATGTATTACGGAACGAGTAAAGAGACTTGCCGGTAACGAGATTGAACTAGG
Source organism: Triticum monococcum (assembly GCA_034509565.1). Taxonomy (NCBI): domain Eukaryota; kingdom Viridiplantae; phylum Streptophyta; class Magnoliopsida; order Poales; family Poaceae; genus Triticum; species Triticum monococcum. The sequence goes on along the minus strand of CM067845.1, from coordinate 352,090,879 downwards.
TATTGGATACCGACGATCGAATCTCGGGCAAGTAACATACCGATGACAAAGGGAACAACGTATGTTGTTATGCGGTCTGACCGATAAAGATCTTCGTAGAATATGTAGGAGCCAATATGGGCATCCAGGTCCCGCTATTGGTTATTGACCGGAGACGTGTCTCGGTCATGTCTACATTGTTCTTGAACCGTAGGGTCCGCACGCTTAAGGTTTCGATGACAGTTATATTATGAGTTTATGAGTTTTGATGTACCGAAGGAGTTCGGAGTCCCGGATGAGATCGAGGACATGACGAGGAGTCTCGAAATGGTCGAGACGTAAAGATCGATATATTGGACGACTATATTCGGACTTCGGAAAGGTTTCGAGTGATTCGGGTATTTTTTCGGAGTACCGGAGAGTTACGGGAATTCGCCGGGGAGTATATGGGCCTTATTGGGCCATACGGGAATAGAGGAGAGAGGCCAAAAGGAAGGAGGCCTGCGCCCCCCCCCCCCCTCTGGTCCGAATTGGACAAGGGGCACAGCCCCCTTTTCCTTATTCCTCTCCACCTCTTTCCCCTTCTCCTACTCCAACAAGGAAGGAGGGAGTCCTACTCCCGGTGGGAGTAGGACTCCCCTTGGCGCGCCTCCTCCTAGGCCGGCCGGCCCCTCCCCCTTGCTCCTTTATATACGGAGGCAGGGGGCACCCCATGACACACAAGTTGATCATTGAGATCGTTCCTTAGCCGTGTGCGGTGCCCCCTGCCATCATATTCCACCTTGATCATATCGTTGTAGTGCTTAGGCGAAGCCCTGCGTCGGTAGTACATCAAGATCGTCACCACGCCGTCGTGCTGACGGAACTCTTCCGCGAAGCTTTGCTGGATCGGAGCCCAGGGATCGTCATCGAGCTGAACGTGTGCTAAGAACTCGGAGGTGCCGGAGTAACGGTGCTTGGATCGGTCGGATCGGGAAGAAGACGTACGACTACTTCCTCTACGTTGTGTCAACGCTTCCGTTGCGATCTACAAGGGTACGTAGATCAGACTCTCCCCCTCGTTGCTATGCATCACCATGATCTTGCGTGTGCGTAGGAAAATTTTGAAATTACTACGTTACCCAACAGTGGTATCAGAGCCTAGGTTTTATGGTTTGATGTTATTTGCACGAGTAGAACACAAGTGAGTTGTGGGCGATACAAGTCATACTGCCTACCAACATGTCATACTTTGGTTCGGCGGTATTGTTGGACGAGACGACCCGGACCAACCTTACGCGTACGCTTACGCGAGACCGGTTCTCCCGACGTGCTTTGCACAAAGGTGGCTTGCGGGTGACTGTTTCTCCAACTTTAGTTGAACCAAGTGTGGCTACGCCCGGTCCTTGCGAAGGTTAAAATGGAGTCTATTTGACAAACTATCGTTGTGGTTTTGATGCGTAGGTGAGATTGGTTCTTGCTTAAGCCCGTAGCAGCCACGTAAAATTTGCAACAACAAAGTAGAGGACGTCTAACTTGTTTTTGCAGGGCATGTTGTGATGTGATATGGTCAAAACATGATGAGTTATAAGTTGTTGTATAAGATGATCATGTTTTGTTGAAGTTATCGGCAACTGGCAAAAGCCTTATGGTTGTCTGTCTATTGCATAAGATGCAAGCGCCTAATAATTGCTTTACTTTATCGCTATGCGATAGCAATAGTTGCAAGAGCAATTGTTGGCGAGACGACCACGTGACGACACATTGATATAGATCAAGATGATGGAGATCATGGTGTCATGCCGGTGACGATGGTGATCATGACGGTGCTTCGGAGATGGAGATCACAAGCACAAGATGATGATGGCCATATCATATCACTTATATTGATTGCATGTGATGTTTATCTTTTTATGCATCTTATCTTGCTTTGATTGACGGTAGCATTATAAGATGATCTCTCACTAAATTATCAAGAAGTGTTCTCCCTGAGTATGCACCGTTGCGAAAGTTCTTCGTGCTGAGACACCACGTGATGATCGGGTGTGATAGGCTCTACGTTCAAATACAACGGGTGCAAAACAGTTGCACACGCGGAATACTCAGGTTATACTTGACGAGCCAAGCATATACAGATATGGCCTCGGAACACGGAGACCGAAAGGTCGAGCGTGAATCATATAGTAGATATGATCAACATAATGATGTTCACCGATGAAACTACTCCATCTCACGTGATGATCGGACATGGTTTAGTTGATTTGGATCACGTGATCACTTAGAGGATTAGAGGGATGTCTATCTAAGTGGGAGTTCTTAAGTAATATGATTAATTGAACTTAAATTTATCATGAACTTAGTCCTGGTAGTATTTTGTAAATCATGTTGTAGATCAATAGCACGCGTTGTTGCTTCCCTGTGTTTACTTCGATATGTTCCTAGGGAAAATTGTATTGAAAGATGTTAGTAGCAATGATGCGGATTGGATCCGTGATCTGAGGTTTATCCTCATTGCTGCACAGAAGAATTATGTCCTTGACACACCGCTAGGTGACAGACCTATTGCAGGAGCAGATGCAGACGTTATGAACGTTTGGCTAGCTCAATATGATGACTACTTGATAGTTTAGTGCACCATGCTTAATGGCTTAGAATCGGGACTTCAAAGACGTTTTGAACGTCATGGACCATATGAGATGTTCCAGGAGTTGAAGTTAATATTTCAAGCAAATACCCGAGTTGAGAGATATGAAGTCTCCAACAAGTTCTATAGCTAAAAGATGGAGGAGAATCGCTCAACTAGTGAGCATGTACTCAGATTGTCTGGGTACTACAATCGCTTGAATCAAGTGGGAGTTAATCTTCCAGATAAGATAGTGATTGACAGAATTCTCTAGTCACCATCACCAAGTTAGTAGAACTTCCTGATGAACTATAATATGCAAGGGATAACGGAAACAACTCCCAAGCTCTTCGTGATGCTGAAATCAATGAAGGTAGAAATCAAGAAAAACATCAAGTGTTGATGGTTGACAAGACCACTAGTTTCAAGAAAAGGGCAAAGGAAAGAAGGGGAACTTCAAGAAGAACGGCAAGCAAGTTGCTGCTCAAGTGAAGAAGCCCAAGTCTGATCCTAAGCCTGAGACTAAGTGCTTCTACTGCAAAGGGACTGGTCACTGGAAGCGGAACTACACCAAGTGATTGGCGGATAAGTAGGATGGCAAAGTGAACATAAGTATATTTGATATACATGTTATTGATGTGTACTTTACTAGTGTTTATAGCAACCCCTCAGTATTTGATGCTAGTTCAGTTGCTAAGAGTAGTAACTCGAAACGGGAGTTGCAGAATGAACAGAGACTAGTTAAGGGTGAAGTGACGATGTGTGTTGGAAGTGGTTCCAAGATTGATATGATCATCATCGCACACTCCCTATACTTTCGGGATTAGTGTTGAACCTAAATAAGTGTTATTTGGTGTTTGCGTTGAGCATGAATATGATTTGATCATGTTTATTGTAATACGGTTATTCATTTAAGTAAAAGAATAAATTGTTGTTCTGTTTACATGAATAAAACCTTATATGGTTACACACCCAATGAAAATAGTTCATTGGATCTCGATCTTAGTGATACACATATTCAAAATATTGAAACCAAAAGATGCGAAGTTAATAATGATAGTGCAACTTATTTGTGCACTGCCGTTTAGGTCATATTGGTGTAAAGCGCATGAAGAACTGCCGTTTAGGTCATATTGGTGTAAAGCGCATGAAGAAACTCCATGCTGATGGGATTTTGGAATCACTTGATTATGAATCAGTTGATGCTTGCGAACCATGCCTCATGGGCAAGATGACTAAGACTCTGTTCTTCGGAACAATGGAGCGAGCAAAAGATTTGTTGGAAATCATACATACTGATGTATGTGGTCCGATGAATATTGAGACTCGCGACAGGTATCATTATTTTCTGATCTTCACAGATGATTTGAGCAGATATGAGTATATCTACTTGATGAAACATAAGTCTAAAACATTTGAAAAGTTCAAAGAATTTCAGAGTGAAGTGAAAAATCATCGTAACAAGAAAATAAAGTTTCTACGATCTGATCGCGGAGACAAATATTTGAGTTACAAGTTTGGTCTTTAGTTAAAACAATGTGAAATAGTTTCACTACGCACGCCACCTGGAACACCACAGCATAATGGTGTGTCCGAACGTCATAACCATACTTTATTGGATATAGTACAATCTATGATGTATCTTACCGATCTGCCACTATCGTTTTGGGGTTATGCATTAGAGACAGTTGCATTCACGTTAAATAGGGCACCATCTAAATCCGTTGAGACGACACCGTGTGAACTATAGTTTGGCAAGAAACCTAAGCTGTTGTTTCTTAAAGTTTGGAGTTGTGATGCTTATGTGAAAAAGTTTCATCTCGATAAGCTCAAACTCAAATCGGAGAAATATGTCTTCATAGGATACCCAAAAGTTACTATTGGGTACACCTCCTATCACAGATCCGAAGGCAAGACTTTTGTTGCTAAAATTCGGAAACTTTCTGGAGAAGGAGTTTCTCTCGAAAGAAGTGAGTGGGAGGAAAGTAGAACTTGATGAGGTAACTGTACCTCATCCCTTATTGAAAAGTAGTACATCATAGAAACCAGTTTCTGTGACACCTACACCAATTAGTGAGGAAGCTAATGATGATGATCATGTAACTTCAGATCAAGTTACTACCGAATCTCGTAGGTAAACCAGAGTGAGATCCGCACCAGAGTGGTACGGTAATCCTGTTCTGGAAGTCATGTTACTAGACCATGACGAACTTGCGAACTATGAGGAACCGATGATGAGCCCAGATTCCGCGAAATGGTTTGAGGCCATGAAATCTGAGATGGGATCCATGTATGAGAACAAAGTGTGGACTTTGGGTGACTTGCCCGATGATTAGCAAGACATAGAAAATAAATGGATCTTCAAGAGGAAGACGGACGCTGATAGTAGTGTTACTATCTACAAAGCTAGAATTGTCGCAAAAGGTTTTTGACAAGTTCAAGGTGTTGACTACGATGAGATTTTCTCACTCGTATCTATGCTTAAAGTCTGTCCGAATCATGTTAGCAATTGCCGCATTTTATGAAATCTGGCAAATGGATAAACAAAACTGCATTCCTTAATGGATTTCTTAAAGAAGAGTTGTATATGATGCAACCAGTAGGTTTTGTCAATCCTAAAGGTGCTAACAAAATATGCAAACTCCAGCGATCCATCTATGGACTGGTGCAAGCATCTCGGAGTCGGAATATACGCTTTGATAAGTTGATCGAAGGATATAGTTTTATACAGACTTGTGGTGAAGCCTGTATTTACAAGAAAGTGAGTGGGAGCACTACAGCATTTCTGATAAGTATATGTGAATGACATATTGTTGATCGGAAATAATGTAGAATTATTCTGTAAGGCATAAAGGAGTGTTTGAAAGGAGTTTTTCAAAGAAAGACTTCGGTAAAGCTGCTTACATATTGAGCATCAAGATCTATAGAGATAGATCAAGATGCTTGATAAGTTTTTTCAATAAATACATACCTTGACAAGATTTTGAAGTAGTTCAAAAATGGAGCAGTCAAAGAAAGAGTTCTTGCCTGTAGTACAAGGTGTGAAGTTGAGTAAGACTCAAAGCCCGACCACGGCAGAAGATAGAAAGAGAATGAAAGTCATTCCCTATGCCTCAGCCATAGGTTCTATAAAGTACGCCATGCTGTGTACCAGATCTATTGTATACCCTACACTGATTTGGCAAGGGAGTACAATAGTGATCTAGGAGTAGATCACTGGACAGCGGTCAGAATTATCCTTAGTGAAATAAGGATATGTTTCTCGATTATGGACGTGACAAAAGGCTCGTCGTAAAGGGTTACGCCGATGCAAGTTTTGACACTAATCTAGATGACTCTAAGTCTCGGTCTAGATACATATTGAAAGTGGGAGCAATTAGCTAGAGTAGCTCCATGCAGAGCATTGTTGACATAGAAATTTGCAAAATACATGTGGATCTGAATGTGGCAGACCCGTTGACTAAGATTCTCTCACAAGCAAAACATGATCACACCTTAGTACTCTTTGGGTGTTAATCACATAGCGATGTGAACTAGATTACTTAATCTAGTAAACCCTTTGGGTATTGCTCACATGGCGATGTGAAATATGGGTGTTAATCACATGATGATGTGAACTATCGATGTTAATCACATGGTGATGTGATCTAGATTATTGACTCTAGTGCAAGTGGGAGACTGAAGGAAATATGCCCTAGAGGCAATAATAAAGTTATTATTTATTTCCTTATATCATGATAAATGTTTATTATTCATGCTAGAATTGTATTAACCGGAAACATAATACATGTGTGAATACATAGACAAACAGAGTATCACTAGTATGCCTCTACTTGACTAGGTCGTTAATCAAAGATGGTTATGTTTCCTAACCATAGACAAAAGAGTTGTTATTTGATTAACGAGGTCACATCATTAGTTGAATGATCTGATTGACATGACCCATTCCATTAGCTTAGCACCCGATCGTTTAGTATGTTGCTATTGCTTTCTTCATGACTTATACATGTTCCTATGACTATGAGATTATGCAACTCCCGTTTACCGGAGGAACACTTTGGGTACTAGCAAACGTCACAACGTAACTGGGTGATTATAAAGGAGTACTACAGGTGTCTCCAAAGGTAGATGTTGGGTTGGCGTATTTCGAGATTAGGATTTGTCACTCCGATTGTCGGAGAGGTATCTCTGGGCCCTCTCGGTAATACACATCACATAAGCCTTGCAAGCATTGTGACTAATGAGTTAGTTGCGAGATGATGTATTACGGAACGAGTAAAGAGACTTGCCGGTAACGAGATTGAACTAGGTATTGGATACCGATCGAATCTCGGGCAAGTAACATACCGATGACAAAGGGAACAACGTATGTTGTTATGCGGTCTGACCGATAAAGATCTTCGTAGAATATGTAGGAGCCAATATGGGCATCCAGGTCCCGCTATTGGTTATTGGCCAGAGACGTGTCTCGGTCATGTCTACATTGTTCTTGAACCATAGGGTCCGCACGCTTAAGGTTTCGATGACAGTTATATTATGAGTTTATGAGTTTTGATGTACCGAAGGAGTTCGGAGTCCCGGATGAGATCGGGGACATGACGAGGAGTCTCGAAATGGTCGAGACGTAAAGATCGATATATTGGACGACTATATTCGGACTTCGGAAAGGTTCCGAGTGATTCGGGTATTTTTCGGAGTACCGAAGAGTTACGGGAATTCGCCGGGGAGTATATGGGCCTTATTGGGCCATACGGGAATAGAGGAGAGAGGCCAAAAGGAAGGAGGCCTGCGCCCCCCCCCCTCTGGTCCGAATTGGACAAGGGGCGCAGCCCCCTTTTCCTTATTCCTCTCCACCTCTTTCCCCTTCTCCTACTCCAACAAGGAAGGAGGGAGTCCTACTCCAGGTGGGAGTAGGACTCCCCTTGGCGCGCCTCCTCCTAGGCCAGCCGGCCCCTCCCCCTTGCTCCTTTATATACGGAGGCAGGGGGCACCCCATGACACACAAGTTGATCATTGAGATCGTTCCTTAGCCGTGTGCGGTGCCCCCTGCCACCATATTCCACCTTGATCATATCGTTGTAGTGCTTAGGCGAAGCCCTGCGTCGGTAGTACATCAAGATCGTCACCACGCCGTCGTGCTGACGGAACTCTTCCTCGAAGCTTTGCTGGATCGGAGCCCGGGGATCGTCATCGAGCTGAACGTGTGCTAAGAACTCGGAGGTGCCGGAGTAACGGTGCTTGGATCAGTCGGATCGGGAAGAAGACATACGACTACTTCCTCTACGTTGTGTCAACGCTTCCGTTGCGATCTACAAGGGTACGTAGATCAGACTCTCCCCCTCGTTGCTATGCATCACCATGATCTTGCGTGTGCGTAGGAAAATTTTGAAATTACTACGTTACCCAACAGTTACTAGTCCAGAATCAGAACCAGGGGAACAACAACAACAACCCACCACCACCACCACCACGTGTTGATCACTTAGCCCGTTTTCTTATGCTGAATCTGCCGGTGTTTTCCAGTAGCATCGAGCCGATAGTAACAGATGATTGGCGCCGCAAGACAGCTAGAGAGTTGACCACAGCAGGATGCACGGATACGGAGAAGGTGAAGTTTGCCGCACATCAGCTTGAAGGACCCGCAGCCTCATGGTGGGAAAATTTCACAGCCACTTTCCCTGTCGATACTATCACATGGGACCAGTTTCAGCAGGCTTTTCGTACTGCCCATGTCTCAGCAGGAGCTATGGCCATGAAGAAGCGAGAGTTTCGTAACTTGCGCCAAGGAGGACGGACAGTTGGCCAGTATGTGGAGGACTTTAGTAAATTAGCACGTTATGCCCCAGATGACGTTGCTACGGATGCAGCAAAGTAGGAGAAGTTTCTGGAAGGACTGAATGATGAGTTAAGCATGCAGTTGATGGTAGCAACCTTCAACAACTACCAGGAGTTGGTAGATCGTGCTATTATGATTGAAGGGAAACGGCAGCAAATTGAGAATCGCAAAAGGAAGTATGCACAAGGAAAGTACAATTCAGAAGCTCAGCAGAAGCCACGATTTACCCCTAGGCCGGGAGGACATTTTCAGCATACCCATGGAGGAGGAAGCTCGCACAATCACAATGGCCCCAAGAATGGTAATGGGAATGGAGGAAGCAACGGCCAGAACCGCACCAACCCATCAACACCAGCCAAGAAAGACCTGAGCCAAGTCACTTGTTTTAAGTGCCAGAAGACTAGACATTATGCCAATGAATGTCCTGAATTCCAGAATGGAAATGGCAGTGGAAGCTCTGGGAAGAAGCCGAACCCTTTCAACAGGGGACAGGTGAACCACATTAACGTGGAGGAGGTTGAAGAGCAGCCGGATGCAGTAATCAGTAAGTTTTTGGTTAAGTCATTTACTGCACTCGTTCTTTTTGATACTGGTGCATCGCATTCATACATATCAAGGGGATTTGTGGATAAGTATAAACTGCCAACCCAAGCCCTTAGGTCACCCATGTTAGTAACTTCGCCTGGAGCAGAATATATGGCTAGTCTATGGTGTGATCGGTTACTATTAAGAATTGGTAACTATGTTTTTCCCTCAGACCTAATAGTGTTGTAATCCCAAGGATTGGATGTAATACTAGGCATGGATTGGTTGTCAAAGTATGAAGGGAATATTGAATGTGCCAGTAAGTCAATTTTACTTACCACCCCAGAAGGGAGAAGGATCAAGTATGTATCCCGACATGTGCCAAAGAGGACTCAAGTAAATTGTTTAACCGGAGTTGTGCAGGAGGAAGTAGCAGTAGTGAAGGATTTCCCCGAAGTATTTCCAGAAGAGTTGCCAGGCATGCCACGGGATAGAGATATTGAGTTTTTGATTGAGCTTTTGCCAGGCACAGGGCCAATATCAAAGAGACCATATAGGATGCCTGCAAAGGATTTGGTGGAAATTAAGAAGCAGATTAAGGAGTTACTGGATAAAGGATATATTCGCTCAAGTTCATCGCCTTGGGGATCGCCAGTACTTCTAGTAGAGAAGAAGGATGGATCATTAAGGATGGTTGACGATTATCGAGGATTAAATGAAGTAACCATCAAGAACAAGTACCCACTACCGATGATCAATGATCTGTTTGATCGATGGCAAGGAGCTAAGGTATTTTCCAAGATGATTTGCGATCAAGATACCACCAGTTGAAGATTCGGGAACAGGATATACCCAAGACGGCTTTTACCACCAGGTATGGGCTGTACGAGTATACCGTTATGTCATTTGGCCTGACTAACGCACCTGCATATTTTATGAACATGATGAACAAGGTGTTTATGGAGTTCTTGGATAAGTTCGTCGTAGTGTTCATTGATGATATCCTGGTTTACTCGAAGAACGAAGAGGAGCATAAGGAACATTTGCGTTTGGTTCTTGGAAAGCTCAGAGAACATCAATTATATGCCAAGTTTAGCAAATGTGAGTTTTGGTTGAAGGAAGTTGGATTTCTCGGACACGTTATATCCGGAGAAGGTATAGCAGTAGATCCCACTAAAGTTGATACCGTGACCAAGTGGGAAGCACCAACCACCGTGGGAGAGATCCGGAGTTTTCTTGGACTCGCAGGATACTACCGGAGGTTTATTGAGAACTTCTCAAAGATTGCGAAGCCTATGACGGAGTTTTTGAAGAAGGATACCAAGTTCATATGGACGGAGGAATGTGAGGCTAGTTTTCAGGAGTTGAAGAAACGTTTGGTTACCTCACCCGTGTTGATTCTACCGAATCAGACCAAGGATTATGAGGTGTATTGCGATGCTTCATGTCGAGGACTTGGAGCAGTGCTTATGCAGGAAGGCAGAGTTGTTTCATATGCCTCACGACAGCTTAAGCCTCATGAGTTGAATTATGCTACGCATGATTTGGAGTTAGCAGCCGTAGTGCATGCATTGAAGACTTGGAGACATTTTTTGATTGGAAACCATTGCGAGGTGTACACGGATCACAAGAGTTTGAAGTATATTTTCACACAGAAGGAGTTAAACCTCAGACAAAGGAGATGGTTGGAGCTCATCAAGGATTATGATATGAAATTGCATTATCACCCCGGAAAGGCTAATGTAGTAGCTGACGCATTAAGCCGTAAGAGCCATGTCAACACCCTAATGACGGGAGATTTACCAGGGGAGTTAGCCGAAAATCTACGAGAGCTACATTTGGAAATAGTTCCAAGAGGCTATGTAGCAGCATTGGAGATTCAGTCTACTTTGATGGATAAGATCAGAAAAGCTCAAAGGACTGACAAGGAAATTGCTTCTATTAAGGAGAAAATGAGCAAAGGAAAAGCTAAGGGATTTCGTGAGGATGAGCACGATACCTTATGGTTTGAAGACCATGTCTATGTACCAAATGATCCGGAGATTAGGAAGCTAATTCTGCAAGAGGCCCATGACTCACCATACTCGATTCACCCAGGAAATACCAAGATGTATTTGGATTTGAAGGATATTTTCTGGTGGACCGGAATGAAGAAGGATATTGCTGAATATGTAGCAGTTTGTGATGTATGTCAGAGAGTGAAGGCAGAGCATCAGAAGCCAGCAGGATTGCTACAACCATTGTCGATACCCGAATGGAAGTGGGATAAGCTAGGCATGGATTTTATTACAGGATTGCCCAGAACACGTTCAGGCTATGACTCGATATGGGTTATAGTCGATCGTTTGACAAAGGTAGCTCATTTCATTCCAGTGAAGACTACCTATACCAGTGCAAAGTTGGCAAAGATATACATGACTAGGATCGTATGTCTGCATGGAGTTCCAAGGAGCATTGTATCAGATAGAGGAACCCAGTTTACCTCAAAGTTCTGGAATCAGTTGCATGAGACTTTGGGAACCAGACTGGAGTTTAGCACAGCTTTCCACCCGCGGACAGATGGACAGACCGAGAGAGTCAATCAGATTTTGGAGGATATGCTAATAGCTTGTGCGCTAGATTATGGATCTAGTTGGGATGAGAATTTGCCATATGCAGAGTTCTCTTACAACAACAGCTATCAAACCAGTTTGAAGATGGCCCCTTTCGAAGCCTTGTACGGAAGGAGGTGCAGGACCCCATTGTCTTGGGATGAAGTTGGAGACCGCCAGTTGTTTGGACCAGATCTGATAAAGGAGTCTGAACAGAAAGTGAAATTGATTCGCGATAGGGTCAAGGTAGCTCAGTCCAGGCAGAAGAGTTATGCAGACTCTAAACGCAAGGAGATAGTTTACAAAGTCGGAGACCGAGTTTATCTTCGAGTATCTCCACTTCGAGGAGTTAAGCGCTTTGGAGTTAAGGGAAAACTAGCGCCACGTTTTGTAGGCCCATACAACGTTTTGGAGCGTATGGGAGAAGTAGCCTACAAGTTGGAATTACCCGAAGGACTGTCGGGAGTTCACGACGTGTTTCATGTATCCCAGTTGAAGAAGTGCCACGCAGAAATGGCTGACATACCGCTGAGAGATACGGTACCACTGGAAGCGATTCAGTTGGATAGTGATTTGACTTATGAGGAGAAACCAGTTAAGATTCTAGAATGTGCCAGTCGAGTCACCCGCAGCAAGGTTATCAAGTTTTGCAAGGTTCAATGGAGCCACCACACGGAGGATGAAGCCACCTGGGAACGAGAGGAAGATTTGCTGAAATACCACCCTCACCTATTTTCTAGCCAACCCAAATCTCGAGGGCGAGATTCATCTTAAGGGGGGTAGGTCTGTAACATCCCAAATTTTCAATTTGGAATGTTATACACTAGATTATCATTGCATATCATAATTTTTGCATTTCGGTTGATCTTAGAAATTTCACACAACTCAAGGACCCACAGAGAGAGTTGGAGATTTCGTTATTTTCATATTTGAGTTGCCTCAAATTTTGAAAATAGGATCATTTGATTTTATTTATTTTATCTTCAATTATTTCTATTATAAAAATTATGAGAGAGGGGATAAAATGACTTTCCCAAAATAAAGAAATATTGAGGATTTAATGAAAAAATCAAATAAGATTTTATTGGGTTTTATTTGCTATTTTATTTGAATTTAGGAAAAATGTGCGTTTTTCAAAATTGCATTTAGGCCCCAAATAAATGTTCATCCTGTGCGGCTTGATTTTAGAAGCCGGGGAAAATTTATTTCGGGATTTTTGGAGTCCGTTTAGTATTTCTTTCGTTAGTTTTTCTGCGCGGAATTATTTTAAAAAAAGTCTGAACCGACCCTGGGCCGTAACTGGCCAGGACTCCGCCTGGCCGGGGCTTTATAAGCCGCCGCCCCGGGGCCCGAGCCAGCCCAACCCGCGCCCCAAACCCTAGCCACGCCCGATCCGCGCCGCCGCCGCCGCCCGCGCCGCGCCGCCCCGCTGCCCGACGTAGCCGCCATCGCCGGCGGTTTTCCTCAGAAAGCTGCCCGGTTTTTTTAGATCCGTTTTTTAGGACGGTTTTTTTACGGTTTAGTTATTTAGCGAGTGTTCGCTCGTTTGTTCGTTTTAACAAATGTGTTCATTGGTTAGATCCAGATAACAAACGTTCGTTCGTTAATCTGTTCGTTGTTTTTTTTTCTCGGATTAAATCCGTGATTATTTCTAATCGCGATTTCTGATCCGGTTTTCGTTTTAGTATAACTTTTCGCTCGTTTATCGGAATCAGGCGATTCAAGCGTCTAGAGTTTCGTCTCGAAACCCTATTTCCGTTTAACCAACTTAAACAAGTTGTTGCCACTGTAAAAATTGCCTTAGATCCAGAATAGTAAATGAAGCCTGTTTTTTTGCCGTTTGTTTTTCGTTGCTTCGTTCGATTTGATTCTTTTTGCCAACCGGAGTTCTTAAGTTGAACTTTCTGGTTAGATCTCTTATTTGAGTTTTACCTGTGCATTAGTCGAGTACTTATTGTATGCTTGTTTGTTTGCGATAGAGTACCCGGATTGCGCCGCTTGTTACTTCGAATCACTAGGTTTCCCGGATCATCAGCAAGGCAAGTAACACTTTGATCATACCTTCTACTACCCAGTTTTATTGCATTAGATCAATCCTCACACCTTGCATGTTTTAGGATCTAATTAAATTGTGGGTTTGGGCAGTAGTTGAGGTAGAACCTATTACCTGATCATTATCAAACCTTTGGGAGTTACTCTATGTTTGCTTATTATTGATATGCTATGCTAGTAGAAGTGAATTGGGTGAGTGTATCCATGAAAGATGTGAGATTGTTAATTAATGGTTTATTTAAGGTGGCAATTTAAACACACATCTGGGTGGATTGAGGCACCTGGGTATTCCAGGATTTGCCTGTTTTTTTGGACCGCCACCCAGGCTCAAAGGGATCATGAGATTATTCATGCTAGAAACTTCCGTCTGCAGCCACAAGCTATTATGGGCTCTAGCATAGTTGACTAAGTCGTACGAACTCTTACAGTGGTAGACTAGCAGATGTAGGGGATGTAGGTGGTACGGCCTACCCATCGTAAGGTGCTAGTGCTTCTGAAAGACTATGTCTCGGTCATCCGTTTCTCAAACACCATGTAGTGCGAGAAATCCAACGGAGGAGATCGAGTCTTGTGGGGAAAAGTGTGCAAACCTCTGCATAGTGTATAAACTAATCATGGTTAGCCGTGTCCCCGGTTATGGACATCTTGAGTATCTAGTACCTGGATTATCATGTGAATCTCAACATGTTACTCAAAAATTAATTTTACTAGGTTTGTTTAATGATGATGCTTAATTGGGATTGAGAATGTTGTCAACCATTCTCAATGTTTAACAACCACCATTATAGTTAAATAAATTTTATTCCTTTGCAGTAGGGAAAATTGGCTTTACGCAAAACTGTAACCATAGAGCTTTCCACCAGCCAAATATGTATATAGAATAGTTGTTTCATTCCATTACTCTCTATGTGTTACATTGCCAGCATATTCCATGTGTTGACCCATTTTCGGGCTGCAATGTTAATGTTGCAGACTTTTCAGACGATGATTAAGGAGTTTTAGGTCGTGGTTCTATACTCAGTGATGCCGTTGGAGTTGATGGACTCACTTATCTTCCAAGCCTTCCGCTGTTATCGTTATTAGATGGCCTTAAGCCATATTTATTGTAATAAGTTCTCTTTTGAGACACTCGATGTAATATGTGTGTGATTGCTACTCTGCTATAAATCCTTCAAGTACTGTGTGGTGTCAGCATTACTGATCCAGGGATGACACCGGAGCACAGAGATTGGACCATTTGAGGTCTGGTCACTACATTTGTTCTAAGTATTGAGTTGTAATTCTTGAGTTGTAATTCTTGAGTTGTAAGTAAAAAGAAGTGTGATGATCATCATTATTAGAGCATTGTCCCAATGAGGAAAGGTTGATGGAGACTATGATTCCCCCACAAGCCGGGATGAGACTCCGGACGAAAAATAACAAAAAAATAGAAAAGAGGCCAAAAAAGAAGAAGGCCCAAATAAAAAAAGAGAGAAAAGGAGAGAAGGGACACTGTTACTATCCTTTTTCCACACTTGTGCTTCAAACTAGCACCATGATCTTCGTGATAGAGAGTCTCTTATTTTGTCACTTTCATATACTAGTGGGAACTTTTCATTATAGAACTTGGCTTGTATATTCCAATGATGGCCTTCCTCAAATGCCCTAGGTCTTCGTGAGCCAGCGAGTTGGATGCACACTCACTTAGTTTCTTTGATGAGCTTTCATATATTTATAGCTCTAGTGCATCCGTTACATGGCAATCCCTACTCCTTGCATTGGCACCAATCGGTGGTCATCTCCATAGCCCATTTATTAGCCACGTCAATGTGAGACTTTCTCCCTTTTTGTATTCTCACACAACCTCAATCATCATATTCTATTCCACCCATAGTGCTATGTCCATGGCTCGCGCTCATATATTGCGTAAAAGTTGAAAGAGTTTGAAAAGGCTAAGTATGAAACAATTGCTTGGCTTGTCATCGGGGTTGTGCATGATGAGAGCATTTTGTGTGACGAAAATGAAGCATGGCCAAACTATATGACTTTGTAGGGATAAGTTTTCTTTGGCTATGGTATTTTGATAAGACATAATTGCTTGATTAGCATACTTGGAGTGTTACTATTTTTATGTCAACAATAAACTTTTATCTTGAATCTTTCGGATCTGAACATTCATGCCACAATAGAGAAAAATACATTCTAGAAAGCATTCCACATCAAAAATTCTACTTTTATCATTTACCTACTCGAGGACGAGCAGGAATTAAGCCTGGGGATGCTTGATACGTCTCCAACGTATCTATAATTTTTTATTGTTCCATGCTAAATATATATTATGTTTTGAATGTTTAATGGGCTTATTTATATATTTTTATAATATTTTTGGGACTAACCTATTAACCGGAGGCCCAGCCCAAATTGTTTTTTTTCTATTTCAGTGTTTCGCAGAAAAAGAAAATCAAACGGAGTCCAAATGGAATGAAACCTTCGGGAGCGTGATTTTTGGAACAAACGTGATTGAGAGGACTTGGAGTGGACGTCAAGCAACCAACGAGGTGGCCACAAGGCAGAGGGGCGCGCCTACCCCCCTGGGCGCGCCCTCCCTCCTCGTGGGCCCCTCGTGGCTCAACTGACCTACTTCTTCCTTCTATATATGTTCACATACCCCGAAAACATCCATGAACACCACAAAATCCTATTTCCACTGCCGCAACCTTCTGTACCCAAGAGACCATCTTGGGGCCTTTTCCGGAGCTCCGCCGGAGGGGGCATTGATCACGGAGGGCCTCTACATCAACTCCATGGCCCCTCCGATGATGTGTGAGTAGTTTACTTCAGACCTTCGGGTCCATAGTTATTAGCTAGATGGCTTCTTCTCTGTCTTTGGGTCTCAATACAAAGTTCTCCTCGATTTTCTTAGAGATCTATTCGATGTAATCTTCTTTTGCGGTGTGTTTGTCGAGATCCGATGAATTGTGGGTTTATGATCAAGATTATCTATGAACAATATTTGAATCTTCTCTGAATTCTTTTATGTATGATTGGTTATCTTTGCAAGTCTCTTTGAATTATCAGTTTGGTTTAGCCCACCAGATTGATCTTTCTTGCAATGGGAGAAGTGCTTAGCTTTGGGTTCAATCTTGCAGTGCTCGGTCCCAGTGACAGTAGGGGAAATGACACGTATTGTATTGTTGCCATCGAGGATAAAAAGATGGGGTTTATATCATATTGCATGAGTTTATCCCTACATCATGTCATCTTGCTTAAAGTGTTACTCCGTTCTTATGAACTTAATACTCTAGATGCATGCTGGATAGCGGTCGATGTGTGGAGTAATAGTAGTAGATGCATGCAGGAGCCGGTCTACTTGTCACGGACGTGATGCCTATATACATGATCATACCTAGATATTCTCATAACTATGCTTAATTCTATCAATTGCTCGACAGTAATTTGTTCACCCACCGTAATACTTATGCTATCTTGAGAGAAGCCACTAGTGAAACCTATGGCCCCCGGGTCTATTTTCCATCATACAAGTTTCAATCTATTTTATTTTGCAATCTTTACTTTCAATTTATATCATAAAAATACCAAAAATATTTATCTTATTATTATTATCTCTATCAGATCTCACTCTTGCAAGTGGCCGTGAAGGGATTGGCAACCCCTTTATCGCGTTGGTTGCGAGGTTCTTATTTGTTTTGTGTAGGTACGAGGTGACTCACGTGTGGTCTCCTACTGGATTGATACCTTGGTTCTCAAAAAACTGAGGGAAATACTTACGCTGCTTTGTTGCATCACCCTTTCCTCTTCAAGGGAAAACCAACACATGCTCAAGAGGTAGCACCGCTTGCGATTCTGCATCTCGGTGCCACCGAGTTGTTCCACTCAGTCACACCGACAGGGTTGGGATATATATACCCACGAGTGAGATTTTGAAAATTTCTTCAAACTCCTCAACCCGCGCGTGTGTCCTGCTCTGCCTCCTCAGGTCTCCGGATCGTCTCCTCACCGCCAGCGAACTCCCGCCGCTGGTTTCCATCACCGCCAATGGAAATCTGCTCCACCGTTGTCGCCATAGCAAACTGCCGCCGAACTAGGGTATGGGTTCGACCCTTGTGCTATTCTTTTACCTCTGATTCATAGAACATTGTTTTGCCATGATCCTTACCACGTATGCAAACACTCTATGCACTGAAAACATCCTTTAGGTTAGATTTGATTTGAAAATTTAGGGTTAGGTCTCCGCCGAAGTCATCTCGGACCGACCGAGTTGTAGAAATCGGTCTCACCGATTTGGCTTAGGCCATAGCACTTGCAATTTTCGGTCTGACCGAAAACCGCAAATCGGTGTGACCGAGTTCAATTCTCTGTGAAACCCTAGCAGTCTCGGTGCTACCAAACTATGACTCGATCTGACCGAGTTCACTAGTTTAGGTTCCAAAAGCTGCTTCGGTGTCACCGAGTTTACAAATCGGTAGCTCTGAAATGCTTTGTGTGGAAAACTAAAACTAAGTTTTTGAGTCATCTGTTTTGCAAAAACTCTGCACTTTGTGATGCTTATCCACTCTATCTCATCTACATCTATTCACAGGGTCTGCTGTCAGTGAGTTTGCAGAGATGTCTGATCAGAGTGACAGTCAGAACAGGCCTGAGGAACATGTGCAGCTGAGTGAGGGTTCAGATCCCTCGAGCACTTCTGATGATGGCAGTAGGAGCACTCCCAACGACTTGCCAAAGGCAGCCACCAGATCTAGGAAGAAGAGAACCTCATAATCTGAGGATGAGGATTATGTTGCCACTTAGGAGGAAGTAAGCTCCAAGAAGAAGGTGCTGAAAAAGGAGTATGGCACAGCTGCTACAGTTAAGCCAGGAATGAATAAGAAGGCTCCAGCAAAAAGAATTCTTACATCTAAGGCCAGAGCCTCTACTCAAGAAACAATGGAGTTCACTCTTAAACCCAAAGAAGCTGGAGAGGGAAAGAAGAGAAAGGAAAGAGTCAAGAAGACCATTGCCAGAGTCATTGGCAAGCCCTCCATGATGAAAGATCCCTCTGGAGATGAAGAAGAAGAAGAGGATGCTCCAGCACCCAAAGCTCAGAAGCTTATGGGAGATGCTATAAAGTCAGGGGCTGCAACATCAAAGCCCAAGACAGCCCCCAAAGCTCAAGCTCAGAAGCCTCCTAAGCCCAAGAGGAACACCAGAGTATACCTACTGAAGAAAAGAACAAGGCCCCATTGCCTGAAGCTGAAGAAGAAGATGATGAGTCTCGTATTTTGAGAAAATTGAAGCCCAAGATTCCAGACCACAATGATACTCATCCAGTAGCTGAAGACATGCACATCAGAAAAGATGCTGGACTGAGATTGTGGAGAAAGTCTGATCCTTACGATGTGAGGAGAAGGACTGCAGTTGACTACCGGTTTCACATAAAGGAATAGCAAGACTTTTATGAAACTATCCTGCTTGACAAGAAGCCCATTGTGAGTGACATGAAATGGGTCGATTAGGAATTCATTCAGGAGAATGAAGATCACTTTCCAGGAGTTTATGACAACTTCAAAGCATGTGGAGTAGATGAGTTTGTTGGACAGAAGCTCACAAAATGGAATTATGAGTTGATCATGCAGTTTTACTCCACTGCTCACTTTTACCCAGATGAGAAGATCATATGGATGTCTGAAGGTACTAGGTACCAATCCACTGTTGAAGAATGGGCCAAGCTGGTCAATGCCCTAGAAGAACATGAGGATGATTTGGATGTGTATGCCAAGAAGAATAAAGACCACAACTCCATGGCAAACATGTACAAGGAGATCCCAGATAAAGCTTTGGAGACTCACAAGCTTGTATTTGTACATTTCTTGTTGTCTGGTCTGCCTACTATCAACTAGATCCTAAGGCACACTCTGCTAACCAAGTTAGGAGATCACAAGATGATCATAGGGCACTCTATCAACCTGCTACATCTTTTAGATGTCCCTCAGAAGTTCAAGGTCATGAGTCTGATTGTAGAGACAATTAAGAGGACTGCTGCTGACCAGAAGAGAAGCTGTGGGTATGCTCCACACATTCAGAAGCTCATCAACTCCAAGATGGGCACATGAACATATCTGTTGGATAAGGAGCATCTACCCCTGCATCCTGAATTTGAAGACAACACTGTTGTGATGAATGAGGAGGAACCATCATCAGTTCAAGCACAGGAGAAGAGAGCCAAAGCAAAGGCTGAGAAAGCTGCCAAGATGCCAAGTGTTGAAGAGGCATCTCAAGTTTTCCTGAAGAGCAAGCAAGATCAACTTGCATATCTGATCCAGTCTACACCGAGGATTGAGAAGGGCTTGGCCACCCTGACTCAAAACCAGGAGAGCTTGGAGAGGATCGTAGAAACTAAGTTTTATGATCTTGATCTCAAAGTAACTTAGATACAGACTGTCGTTGAGTAGCTTCAGGAGGAAGCAGAAGAGAAGAGAGGCAAGGCAACCACAGATGCATTTCAGCGAGTGCCAAGGAGTTAAAGGTCTGCTGCCATGCCAGTGACAGATTCCAGAGCTACAGCATCAGCACCAGCAGCTACAGCTCCAGTGCCACCTCCACCAGCCACTCCACCAGCTCCAACTACATCAACAGATGCCTTCGTCCTTGGAGTTCTCTCTACACCACCTCCCGAAGACCAAGCCCGAGAGACGCATAGCACTATGCATATTTGAACTTTTTGGTAACTTGTTGCCAAAGGGGGAGAAATATGTATAGACCTTAATGCTTGTTTAGATGATACTATCTTTTATATCCATATATGATCATTCACTTGCTTGGTGATGGGTGCATGCTTTTAGTTTCTATCATTTTGAACGCTCCATCAAGATGTATGTGACATGGAAGAGTAACCCATGATCCTAATCGATTGTGCATTTGCATTCAAAAGCAAATTTTAAATAATGCACAAATTTAGGGGGAGCTCTTGCTTATCACATACTTCTCAAAGCGACGATGTTTTTCAATCTTATTATCATCTGTTGAAGCTTTGATCTATATGTTGTCATCAATTACCAAAAAAGGGGAGATTGAAAGTGCAACTATCCCTGGGTGGTTTTGGTAATTCCTAACAACATATAGCCCATTGAGCTAATACTATTTCAAGATAAATATTTCAGGAAAGCTCAATGTTTGGCATGGCATGGATCAGAAAGTGGACCCCTCAAAATACTAAGAACACATGTTGGCTCAAGCTCAAGACTCTACATTTTACTTTTAGTGGTCCAAGATCACATTGAGTCCATAGGAAAAGCCAATACTATTAAAAGGGGATGAGGTGTTGCTTAATGAGTTACTTGCTCGAAATGCTTAGTGATATGCTCCAAAGCCCTCAACTACTTTCTCATATCCACATATGTCACAAACCAAAAGTCAAACTCGGACCCACCGAAATTTCCTACTTGGCGCCACCGAGTTCATTTGACATAGCCACTGCCACAAACCCTAGTCATTTCGGTCTCACCGATAGGGATCTCGGTCTCACCAAGATGGGATTGCAAACTCTCTGTTTTCCTTCATAATGTTTCGGTCTAACCGAGATGAGCGATCGGTCCCACCGAGTTCGCAATGCAAACTCTCTGTTTCCCCTTTGTAACGTTTCGGTCTAACCGAGATGAGCGAATCGGTCCCACCGAGTTTGCCTGACTAACTCTCTATTTGCCTATTATCAAAATCGGTCCCACCGAGTTTGTGTAACCGGTCTCACCGAGATTACGTTATGCCCTAACCCTAATGGAATCGGTCCCACCAAAAATTTCACATTTTGAACTAAATCGGAATGACTGAGTTTCATGATTCGGTCCCACCAAGTTTGGTGATTTGTGTGTAACGGTTAGATTTTGTGTGGAGGCTATATATACCCCTCCACCCAATCTTCATTCATGGAGAGAGCCATCAGAACATGCCTACACTTCCAACATACATTTTCTGAGAGAGAACCACCTACACTTGTGTTGAGGTCAAGATATTCCATTCCAACCACATAAATCTTGATCTCTAGCCTTCCCCAAGTTGCTTTCCACTCAAACCTTCTTTCCACCAAATCCAATCCTATGAGAGAGAGCTGCGTGTTGGGGAGACTATCATTTGAAGCACAAGAGTAAGGAGTTCATCATCAACACACCATCTATTACCTTTTGGAGAGTGGTGTCTCCTAGATTGGTTAGGTGTCACTTGGGAGCCTCCGTCAAGACTGTGGAGTTGAACCAAGGGGTTTGTACGGGCAAGGAGATCGCCTACTTCGTGAAGATCTACCCTAGTGAGGCAAGTCCTTCGTGGGCGATGGCCATGGTGGGATAGACAAGGTTGCTTCTTCGTGGACCCTTCGTGGGTGGAGCCCTCCGTGGACTCGCGCAACTGTTATCCTTCGTGGGTTGAAGTCTCCATCAACGTGGATGTACGATAGCACCACCTATCGGAACCACGCCAAAAATCTCCGTGTCTATATTGCGTTTGCTCCCTCCAAACTTTTACCTTCATATGCAATTGTTTTACATTCCGCTGCTATACTCTTAGAATTGCATGTGTAGGTTGATTACTTGACTTGTGCTAAGTTGTTAAAATCTGTCAAGACTGAAAATTGGGAAAATGCTAGATTTTTTTGGTCAAGTAGTCTAATCACCCCCCTCTAGACATACTTTCGATCCTACAAAGGGAGTTGTAGATCGGAAATATCAAACGTGTAATCACACTAACGAAGACGAACTGGATCCAAATAGTTCCACCGAAGACCAGCACCAACCGAATCCCGTGAGATCCGATGGAGACACACCTCCACAATCCTCCGACGACACTATTCGCACCAACGGGGCTTGGATAGGACGTGGGAGACATTATTTCTACTGAGGGACATCACCGCCGCCACACAACCCCAGTCAAGACGCTTAACCTAACAAAAATGAGAATGGGTCCTCCCGTCGGCGGGGGGCTGAGATCCTCTGCAAGTCCATGGCCCAAAGGCCATCGGAGGTGGGGCGAATCGGCGCCAGCGCCGGCGGGAGGAGAAAGGAGACTTTTCTTGGGAGGAGGGAAGACACCAAATATCTGGTTTGTTGTTATGCCTAGACCGTGCTTACACGCCGACAACGATCATTTGACTCAGTATGTAGTCCATGTTAAAATATCCAAAATATCTTATATTCGTGAACGGAGGGAGTAGTGTGTCCGTTACAACTTACAACACATGGACAACTACCTAGTTCTATATAAAAAAAACTTTGTAAGATTTTTTTTGTGAGAAACAAAAAAACTTTGTAAAATGAAATATCACCAAAGTGTTTTTTTTTAGAAAAATCACCAAAATGACTCCAATTGTTCTTTTAGGATCGACTCCAATTGGATTGGAGCAGCAACAACAACTCGTTCACTTGGGCTGGATGATCCCCTCCTGTACGAATCCTCTAGGCCCATGAAGATCGTAAACCAGAGGCCAACAGAAACCATCTGTACAATTTGGGGCAGCCCATCACCAACGCCGTCTGTGTCAATTTCCTCCGCTCAAAAAAAAAACGAGGAATTTCCTCAGCAAAAGCCATGTCGCCGCCGGCCGTCCTGGTTTCCAACGGCGCCGTCTCCCCGCACGCTCCTCCTTCCGCGGCTGCTTTCCTCGAGTCCACTCCGGGAGCCTACACTACCGCGCGCGCATCCTCCACCGGCCTCATCCTCTGGTGGCCACGCCACCTCCTCCGCCTCGCCGACTCCGCGCGCCTCCTCGCCCAATCCCGCCCCCACCTCCTCGGCCTCCCTGCCCCGCCGCCGGGTACTCTCTCCACAGCGCCCATCGAGCCTCTCGTTAACCAATCCGTGCGGGTCGGCGTCCACGAGATGCGGAGCCGGATGCTGGCGCTTGGGGAGTGCTGCTCGGGGGAAGATATGGCGCTCACGGCGTTGGTTCGAGCTGGTGGGGCGGCGGATGGTTTGGAGGTTTGCGTCCACTTGGGTGCGTACGTGCCTCCGGTCTTCGGGGACGCCGGGGCGAGGCTTGCAGTGGCCGGGAGCGGAAGGGAGGCCGCCGCCGCCAAGTACGCTCCTTGGGCCAGGATGAGGAAGAGTATGGAGAAGATGAGGCCTCCTGGAGCCACGGAGCTCTTGCTGACCAACGATGGGGATCGTCTTCTTGAAGGCAGTGTTACAAACTTCTTCGTCGTCTGCCGGAAGGTTAGAGACATTTTCACTTCAACGGCAACGGCAAGGATTCAGATTTCTCCCAGTGCAAACAAGTTAAAGTGGAACTAAACAACCCACCTAAAATTGGAACGCAATTTCATCTGTAGTTGTAATGCACAAGTGAAAGGCAATCTCTCAAATATCCTTAGGAGCGGTTTTAACTGGTACAAGGTTCACTCATATCTGTGTGACAGTCCACCAGTCTGTAGTGGTTTTCATGTCGCCATAATATAAATTGTGATGCTGGAGTCAGGCTAAAAGGATGAACCTTGGCATCTTCCTTTGCGTTAAATTTAAGATGGTAAAAATAAGGACCAAAGATCTTTATAGGTCTCTGTGTTATTACTAATTTTACTCTCATCTTTTTATTGGTAGTTTCCTTGCTTGTCTTCCTGCACTCTATGAACATAGCACTTGTATTCGCACTCCGAATTATTTACTCTACCTTTTCAGGATAATAGTTATGTTATTCCGATGATGTGTGTTTTTATTTTAAAATCTCAACATTTCTGTAGGAGGAACGTCAGTCAAATGAACCCTTGTCTGTTCAAACAATGGCAAATAAGTTTGAAGTACAAACAGCTCCACTAAGCGATGGAGTTCTCCCTGGAATTATGCGCCAGATAGTCATTGAGTAAATATTCTCTGTTTGCTCTAAATTCTATGCTCTTTGAATAAATGGCCAGATAGTGGAGGAAAATTCAGACTAACAAACATTAACTGGTGTCGACTTTGAGGTACCTGTCATGGGTTTTTCTCGGTATCATGATGCGTAATGGCCCCTTCTATATGGAAGACTCCTAAGAATAGAATCCCCAACTTCCTTAACAAACCATAACTTTATCTTCCTAACTAAACTGACCTGTTTGACAGTGCCCTTGCCTTCATCTCACAAGTTTACAGACTAGTTACCACACTTACCTTGGCGCGCTATGTAATTTTCCTTATTGTCAGGGTTGTTTCTGTAGGGCCAGTCTTACCCCTGATTTGTTATGTGAGCTATATTAATATACGGGGGAGCCCTCCTTTGTAGGGTTTAAGTTTGCCCAAAAATGTTTTTAAAAGGTTCATCATTAGGAACGGTTGATTCTTGAATTCTTTTTTAGATTTTTTGTGCTGCACATAATGTCAAATGCTGAATTCTTTTAACACAAGTTTATTTCTTTGGAATAGGGAATGCCATGATCTTGGGATCCCAGTACGTGAGGTCTCACCATCATGGTCCAAGCGTGAACTTTGGGAAGAAGCCTTTGTTACAAGTAAGAAGTCTTCTTCAAATCAGGAGCGAGCCCCGGCTGAGACATTGTGATCCCCTTTTTAGCATAATCTGCAGTTCACTCACTCCAATTTATCATATGACAGGTAGCTTAAGGCTTATCCAGCATGTGGAGACAGTTCAGGCACCTTTACTATGGGAGGACATAGAAACAAAAACCTGGAGTGATGTATCTTGGGCAGTGAAGCAATTTCAGGTACACATTATTTCTTTCTCGGACTTCTGCAGTTATATTTTCTGCGATATTGTAGTTGTTTTATTAATAATGTCATGCAATTTAAATTAGGGCGCTGGACACATCACCACACAGATACAGGTTAGTTATCCTGTGCTCCCGTGACGTATTTAACCTCATATCCAAGTTATATCGAATATAACTTCTTAAGATATGAGAACAGCGAGGCCTTGTATTGGACGGATTAATAGTAACTATCTATGTTTCATAGTGTTAGATCAATAATTCAGCAACCCTCCATTTCTGTCTAATAATGACATCTCAACTGCCCGCCTTGCAGAGGAAAATATCAGGGAGAGCAATAACTGAGGAATATGACATAAACTATTTCTTGTGATTTATGAATTGTCATGATTTCTGGGTGATGGGTCTTGGCTTGACCTTCATTTGTTCTTCAGATAAGGTGAAGCCAACTTTGCTGTTATCTTATGTTTTGCTGAGACTCCTTTACAAAGTAATTCGTCCTTTTCTTTCTTTCTTTTTTTGAAACCTGCGGTCGGTCCATTATTGAGACCAGGTTGTTACCAAGTCAAAACTATTCATTTGCTCCTCTGTTTATGCAGCCTGCCTAATCAAAACGGAGCTTCTAGTGTTGCCTTCATGCAAGGACTGTTCAAGAATTTAGAGAAATGGTTCCATGTTGTCCGTGAGAGATGCGTACCGTGTCTGTGTGTGTGTTGTGTGTGTGTGTGTGTGTGGTGTTGCTGTGCCTGGGAGGAGAGAACGACCAGCTCCACCTCTTCTAGGTCAGCACATGGGTTGGGCCCTATGGGCCTAAGACAGATGGGCAGGGTCCATACCGGTTTAACACTTCCTCTCAAGATGACAAGATGGATGGTAGATATAGATCAATTCCATCTTGTCACATGCAAGTTACAGCCCTTTGTCAAGCAGTCTGCAACCTGCTGTCTAGAGCTGACATGAGTAAGCCTGATGATCACAATATTAAGTTTCTTATTACTAAAAAAGCGATCAATTTCTACATGTTTTGTCATGTCATGTTGAGCTGGGTTATTGACAATGCTTATAGCAGACTGATTGTCGCACCACACTCTCAAGGGTCTCTTCCTCAGAAGTTTCAACTCGCTCAGTCGATTCTTCACCCAAAGCATCTCACTCAACCCTTGAGATAATGCTCTAATCTTAGCTTCCTCTGTTGATCTAGACACAAGGGTCTTTTTCTTGCTTCCCCATGACACCAAATTTCCTCCCACAATCACATAATAGCCTGAAGTTGATATTCTATCATCTTGACAACTGGCCAAATCAGAATCACTATTGTCATCCACTTTAAGATGTCCACTCTTCGCAAACCACAACCCTTTGCTTGGAATGCCCTTCAAGAATCTTGAAATTCTGTGTTGTATCAAGATGCCCCACTCCTTGGTTCATGCTTGTATCTACTCACCACACACACATGGTATATGTGATGTAAGGCCTGGTGTGACACAAGTATAATAACCTCCCAACCAGTTTATGATAACCTTCTTTATGCACTAGCTCACCTGATTGTGTTGTAACTTGATGATTTTGTTCAATTTGATTAGGGGTTGCATGACATCTCATCATGCTCATACCACTCAAGAGATTCAAGGTGTGTTTTCGTTGGCACAAATATATTCCCTTCTCTCTCCGGGTCACTTCTATGATAAGTATTTTAGATAGTGCAAATCCTTTACCGCAAACTCCTTGCTCTTACACCCCTTCAATCTCTTTATTTCCTCATTATCAACTTCAGTGATGATAATATCATCAACATACACTGCAAGAATGGTCATCTTATCAGTGTGTCTATAGAACACCATTTGATCACCATTATATTGACCATACCCCATATTTCAAACAACCCACCTGAACCTATCAAACCATGCCATCGGCAATTGTTTCAATAAACCTCGCCTCCTTGGCTTTCTTTGGTGTAGTGCTCCCAATTTTCATTGGGAACTTGTAAATGCTTAGAAAAATATTTTATGGTCTACAAAACAAAGTCAGAGTCCACATAAAAATATCCGCTCATATAATCTATTTCGCCAGATTCAAAGAAGGTTTTAACACAGCCATAATCAGACTCTACTCCTCCGTTACCCCCTTTACCTAAATCCCAAGATTCTTGATTAAATCGATTTTTTCTAGCAACACCAAGCTCGAGTAACACTATAGTCCATAAATGCCCCTCCAGATGTCCAACCCTCCATAAAAGAAATGCAATATCATCCATGGTGGGTAATTGTGACGAGGGCATTGATCAAGAAGAGAGTGATACCTTAGATAGGTTTTAACTACGCTTTCACCTGGTTTTGGTAGAAAGTTTCCAATCATGCATCTTACTTTGTAAGTCTTCTTTTCTGGATAAAAGCGAGCGAAGATAATGGACGACGGTGACGATGGAGGATAGGAAGAACCAAGAAAAGAGGACGAGATGGGAGATGGATGATGGTGAAGATGATGATGATGACAGAGAGGAAAGGAAAAAGGTTCCTAGAAGTCCCACTCCAGCCTCTAGCATGGGTCAGCCTGATGGGAGGAAGAGAGGAAAGGTGAAGCTCAAGAGAGAAGAAGAGATGGAGGCGATAGAAAAAGATCAATGATTTGATGATGAAAAGAAACGAGTATGCCGAGAAGAGAAATCAAGAAAAGAGGACAAGATGGGATGCCATGAAAGAGAGCCGACGACGTCGGGAAGAGATGGAAGCACGTATGCTCCAAATATTTAAATGTCGTTGGTTAGATGCTTTTGTTCATGCAACTTCTTAAAAATTATGCATATGTTTGATTAGTGTGTTAAACATTTAAATTTGGAGAGAATCAAGTGTATGAGCAAGAAAACGAAATAAATAAATAACGGAGGTTGAGATATGGCGGCCATGAGTTAGCACAATGCCTGGCATCCTTCAAATGCATATGGAGCGCGCTCCATATACATTATGGTGACTACCGACATTGCTCTCAGAGCATCTTCAACAACCACCAAAAATAACCATTGTGCCAAAAAAATGTGAATTTTTGGGGCAAATATACGCCTCCAACAACTGCCCTATAGGCATATGGTGGCATTCTTTTACATCATGCCCAAAAATTTACATCATGCCACTAGTGCAGGTTTATGGGAGGCTTCATGGCAGGGTTTGAGGCTTTGGATGATTCATGGGAAGAGGAAAGTGACATGTGAGGATTGATGGGTGGCAATGGTGCCAGAATTCAAATAATGAAGATATGCAAGCACTAGTAATGGCAATTACGACCATGACATCTGATAGCTCTATGCATTAATGTTCTATGCGCTTTTGTTTGTGTTTCTGATGCACAATGCTTCCAATTTTATACTTAAATTCGAACTTGAACTTTACTTTTTTTCAGAGTATTTGAACTTGAATTTTTTTTATGTGTGTTATGAATTTTACGAGAAAACTTCCGATCTATCCATCTTCAATTATGGTAGTATAACGAGCGCTAGAAATAATGATAATAATACATTCAGATGCGTAGACCACCTAGCGATGACTACAAGCACCGAAGCGAGCCGAAGGCGCGCCGCTGTCATCGCCCTCCCTCACTGGAGCCTGGCAAAACTTGTTGTAGACATGTAGACATGTAGTGGAGAGTCGAGAAGTCACCGTGCTAAAGCCACATAGGACCAACGCACCAGAACAGCAACCACGGCCGATAAAGAGTAGTGTAGATCAGAAGGATCCAACCTGAAGACACACGAACATGACGAACAACGACTAAATCCGAGCAAATCCACCAAAGGCAGATCCCCGGAGACACACCTTCACACGCCCACCGACGACGCCAAACGCACCACCGAAACGGGGGCTAGGATAAGAGAACCTTATTCCATTTTCAGAAAACTGTCGTCGTCTCGCCTTTGTGAGTAGGCCACAAACCCTAACAAAACTCAAAGAAAGATCTAAAAACGAAGCTCTCCCATCGGTAAAGGCCCGGATCCACTCCGTCCCCATGGCCCTAAGACCACCGAAGATGAGGCGGACCGCTGGCGGCATCGACGGGAGGCGGAGAAACCCTAGCTTTTTTGATAAGGCAATGGCTGCGTGCAACTACACTGTACCTTACCTCACCGCTCAATCTACTACGATAAATGTGTGTTATGATATTGCAAAATTTTAATTATTTTGTCATAGATAAATTTTTATCATCATAACCCTTCTCTTCTGTTGTAAAAACAGTTTTAGGGCATCAAACTTTTGGGAGATACTTTTTTTTGAGTCGTTGAGAGATACACTTGGTGTTGGTGTCAGAGCATCTACAACCTCACCCAGCTAATCTAGTCCCTCAAACGTCTGCGAATGCGTTTGTGGAGAAGGCCCGCTCACCCTTTATTTTTTAAGGAAATATGCCCTAGAGGCAATAATAAAGTTATTATTTATTTCCTTATATCATGATAAATGTTTATTATTCATGCTAGAATTGTATTAACTGGAAACATAATACTTGTGTGAATATATAGACAAACTAAACGTCACTAGTATGCCTCTACTTGACTAGCTCGTTAATCAAAGATGGTTATGTTTCCTAACCATAGACATGTGTTGTCATTTGATTAACGGGATCACATCATTAGAGAATGATGTGATTGACATGACCCATTCCATTAGCTTAGCACCCGATCGTTTAGTATGTTGCTATTGCTTTCTTCGTGACTTATACATGTTCCTATGACTATGAGATTATGCAACTCCTGTTTGTCGGAGGAACACTTTGTGTGCTACCAAACGTCACAACGTAACTGGGTGATTATAAAGGAGCTCTACAGGTGTCTCCAAAGGTACATGTTGGGTTGGCGTATTTCGAGATTAGGATTTGTCACTCCGATTGTCGGAGAGGTATCTCTGGGCCCTCTCGCTAATGCACATCACATAAGCCTTGCAAGCATTGCAACTAATAAGTTAGTTGCGAGATGATGTATTACGAAACGAGTAAAGAGACTTGCCGGTAACGAGATTGAACTAGGTATTGAGATACCGACGATCGAATCTCGGGCAAGTAACATACCGATAACAAAGGGAACAACGTATGTTGTTATTGTTGGGGAACGTAGTAATTTCAAAAAAATTCCTACGCACACGCAAGATCATGGTGATGCATAGCAACGAGGGGGAGAGTCTGATCTACGTACCCTTGTAGATCACAACGGAAGCGTTGACACGACGTAGAGGAAGTAGTCGTACGTCTTCTTCCTGATCCGACCGATCCAAGCACCGTTACTCCGGCACCTCCGAGTTCTTAGCACACGTACAGCTCGATGACAATCCCCGGGCTCCGATCCAGCAAAGCTTCAGGGAGGAGTTCCATCAGCACGACGGCGTGGTGACGATCTTGATGTACTACCGACGCAGGGCTTCGCCTAAGCACTGCAATAATATGATCGAGGTGGAATTTGGTGGCAGGGGGCACCGCACACGGCTAAGGAACGATCACCAAGGATCAACTTGTGTGTTATGGGGTGCCCCCCTGCCTCCGTATATAAAGGAGCAAGGGGGAGGGGCCAGCCGGCCTAGGAGGAGGCGCGCCAAGGGGAGTCCTACTCCACTCCCTCCTTCCTTGTTGGAGTAGGAGAAGGGGAAAGAGGTGGAGAGGAATAAGGAAAAGGGGGCTGCGCCCCTTGTCCAATTCGGACCAGAGGGGGGGCGCAGGCCTCCTTCCTTTTGGCCTCTCTCCTCTATTCCCGTATGGCCCAATAAGGCCCATATACTCCCCGGCGAATTCCCGTAACTCTTCGGTACTCCGAAAAATACCCGAATCACTCGGAACCTTTCCGAAGTCCGAATATAGTCGTCCAATATATCGATCTTTA
The DNA here is from genome assembly GCA_034509565.1 of Triticum monococcum. Taxonomy (NCBI): domain Eukaryota; kingdom Viridiplantae; phylum Streptophyta; class Magnoliopsida; order Poales; family Poaceae; genus Triticum; species Triticum monococcum. The sequence goes on along the minus strand of CM067845.1, from coordinate 352,059,783 downwards.
CGTCTCGACCATTTCGAGACTCCTCGTCATGTCCCCGATCTCATCCGGGACTCCGAACTCCTTCGGTACATCAAAATTCATAAACTCATAATATAACTGTCATCGAAACCTTAAGCGTGCGAACCCTACGGTTTGAGAACAATGTAGACATGACCGAGACACGTCTCCGGTCAATAACCAATAGCGGGACCTGGATGCCCATATTGGCTCCTACATATTCTACGAAGATCTTTATCGGTCAGACCGCATAACAACATACGTTGTTCCCTTTGTCATCGGTATGTTACTTGCCCGAGATTCGATCGTCGGTATCCAATACCTAGTTCAATCTCGTTACCGGCAAGTCTCTTTACTCGTTCCGTAATACATCATCTCGCAACTAACTCATTAGTCACAATGCTTGCAAGGCTTATGTGATGTGTATTACCGAGAGGGCCCAGAGATACCTCTCCGACAATCGGAGTGACAAATCCTAATCTCGAAATACGCCAACCCAACATCTACCTTTGGAGACACCTGTAGTACTCCTTTATAATCACCCAGTTATGTTGTGACGTTTGGTAGTACCCAAAGTGTTCCTCCGGTAAATGGGAGTTGCATAATCTCATAGTCATAGGAACATGTATAAGTCATGAAGAAAGCAATAGCAACATACTAAACGATCGGGTGCTAAGCTAATGGAATGGGTCATGTCAATCAGATCATTCAACTAATGATGTGACCTCGTTAATCAAATAACAACTCTTTTGTCTATGGCTAGGAAACATAACCATCTTTGATTAACGAGCTAGTCAAGTAGAGGCATACTAGTGACACTCTGTTTGTCTATGTATTCACACATGTATTATGTTTCCGGTTAATACAATTCTAGCATGAATAATAAACATTTATCATGATATAAGGAAATAAATAATAACTTTATTATTGACTCTAGGGCATATTTCCTTCAGTCTCCCACTTGCACTAGAGTCAATAATCTAGATCACATCTCCATTTGATTAACATCGATAGTTCACATCATCATGTGATTAACACCCATATTTCACATCGCCATGTGACCAATACCCAAAGGGTTTACTAGATTCATTAATCTAGTTCACATCGCTATGTGATTAACACCCAAAGAGTACTAAGGTGTGATCATGTTTTGCTTGTGAGAGAATCTTAGTCAACGGGTCTGCCACATTCAGATCCACATGTATTTTGCAAATTTCTATGTCAACAATGCTCTGCATGGAGCTACTCTAGCTAATTGCTCCCACTTTCAATATGTATCTAGACCGAGACTTAGAGTCATCTAGATTAGTGTCAAAACTTGCATCAGCGTAACCCTTTACGACGAGCCTTTTGTCACGTCCATAATCGAGAAACATATCCTTATTTCACTAAGGATAATTCTGACCGCTGTCCAGTGATCTACTCCTAGATCACTATTGTACTCCCTTGCCAAATCAGTGTAGGGTATACAATAGATCTGGTACACAGCATGGCATACTTTATAGAACCTATGGCTGAGGCATAGGGAATGACTTTCATTCTATTTCTATCTTCTGCCGTGGTCGGGCTTTGAGTCTTACTCAACTTCACACCTTGTACTACAGGCAAGAACTCTTTCTTTGACTGCTCCATTTTTGAACTACTTCAAAATCTTGTCGAGGTATGTACTCATTGAAAAAAAACTTATCAAGCGTCTTGATCTATCTCTATAGAGTCTTGGAGCTCAATATGTAAGCAGCTTCACCGAAGTCTTTCTTTGAAAAACTCCTTTCAAACACTCCTTTATGCTTTACAGAATAATTCTACATTATTTCCGATCAACAATATGTCATTCACATATACTTTATCAGAAATGCTGTAGTGCTCCCACTCACTTTCTTGTAAATACAGGCTTCACCGCAAGTCTGTATAAAACTATATGCTTTGATCAACTTATCAAAGCGTGTATTCCAACTCTGAGATGCTTGCACCAGTCCATAGATGAATCGCTGGAGCTTGCATATTTTGTTAGCACCTTTAGGATTGACAAAACCTACTGGTTGCATCATATACAACTCTTCTTTAAGAAATCCATTAAGGAATGCAGTTTTGTTTATCCATTTGCCAGATTTCATAAAATGCGGCAATTGCTAACATGATTCGGACAGACTTAAGCATAGATACGGGTGAGAAACTCTCATCGTAGTCAACACTTTGAACTTGTCGAAAACCTTTTGCGACAATTCTAGCTTTGTAGATAGTAACACTATTATCAGCGTCCGTCTTCCTCTTGAAATCCATTTATTCTCAATTGCTTGCTGATCATCGGGCAAGTCAACCAAAGTCCAAACTTTGTTCTCATACATGGATCATATCTCAGATTTCATGGCCTCAAACCATTTCGCGGAATCTGGGCTCATCATCGCTTCCTCATAGTTCGCAAGTTCGTCATGGTCTAGTAACATGACTTCCAGAACAGGATTACCGTACCACTCTGGTGCGGATCTCACTCTGGTTTACCTACGAGATTCGGTAGTAACTTGATCTGAAGTTACATGATCATCATCATTAGCTTCCTCACTAATTGGTGTAGGTGTCACAGAAACTGGTTTCTGTGATGTACTACTTTCCAATAAGGGAGAAGGTACAATTACCTTATCAAGTTTTCCACTTTCCTCCCACTCACTTCTTTCGAGAGAAACTCCTTCTCTGGAAAGGATCCATTCTCGGCAACGAATATCTTGCCTTCGGATCTGTGATAGAATGTGTACCCAACAGTCTCCTTTTGGGTATCCTATGAAGACATATTTCTCTGATTTGGTTTTGAGCTTATCAGGATGAAACTTTTTCACATAAGCATCACAACCCCAAACTTTAAGAAACGACTACTTTGGTTTCTTGCTAAACCATAGTTCAGATTGTGGCGTCTCAACGGACTTAGATGGTGCCCCTTTTTTAACGTGAATGCAGCTGTCTCTAATGCATAACCCCAAAACGATAGTGGTAGATCGGTAAGAGACATCATAGATCGCACTGTATCTAATAAAGTACGGTTATGACGTTTGGACACACCATTGCACTATGGTGTTCCATGTGGCGTGAGTAGTGAAACTATTTCACATTGTTTTTAACTGAAGGCCAAACTCGTAACTCAAATACTCTTCTCTATGATCAGATCATAGAAACTTTATTTTCTTGTTACGATGATTTTTTTCACTTCACTCTGAAATTCTTTGAACTTTTCAAATGTTTCAGACTTTATGTTTCATCAAGTAGATATACTCATATCTGCTCAAATCATCTGTGAAGATCAGAAAATAATGATACCTGTCGCGAGCCTCAGTATTCATCGGACCACATACATCAGTATGTATGATTTCCAACAAATCTGTTGCTCGCTCCATTGTTTTGAAGAACAGAGTCTTAGTCATCTTGCCCATGAGGCATGGTTCGCAAGCATCAACTGATTCATAATCAAGTGATTCCAAAAGCCCATCAGCATGGAGTTTCTTCATGCGCTTTACACCAATATGACCTAAACGGCAGTGCTACAAATAAGTTGCACTATCATTATTAACTTTGCATCTTTTGGTTTCAATATTATGATTATGTGTATCACTACGATCGAGATCCAACGAACTATTTTCATTGGGTGTGTAACCATATAAGGTTTTATTCATATAAACAGAACAACAATTTATTCTCTTAAATGAATAACTGTATTACAATAAACATGATCAAATCATATTCATGCTCAACGCAAACACCAAATAACACTTATTCAGGTTCAACACTAATCCCGAAAGTATAGGGAGTGTGCGATGATGATCATATCAATCTTGGAACCACTTCCAACACACATCGTCACTTCACCCTTAACTAGTCTCTGTTCATTCTGCAACTCCCGTTTCGAGTTACTAATCTTAGCAACTGAACTAGTATCAAATACTGAGGGGTTGCTATAAACACTAGTAAAGTACACATTAATAACATGTATATCAAATATACTTATGTTCACTTTGCCATCCTCCTTATCTGCCAATCACTTGGGGTAGTTCCGCTTCCAGTGACCAGTCCCTTTGCAGTAGAAGCACTTAGTCTCAGGCTTAGGACCAGACTTGGGCTTCTTCACTTGAGCAGCAACTCGCTTGCCGTTCTTCTTGAAGTTCCCCTTCTTCCCTTTGCCCTTTTCTTGAAACTAGTAGTCTTGTCAACCATCAACACTTGATGTTTTTCTTGATTTCTACCTTCGTCGATTTCAGCATCACGAAGAGCTTGGGAATCGTTTCCGTTATCCCTTGCATATTATAGTTCATCACGAAGTTCTACTAACTTGGTGATGGTGGCTAGAGAATTCTGTCAATCACTATCTTATCTGGAAGATTAACTCCCACTTGATTCAAGCGATTGTAGTACCCAGACAATCTGAGCACATGCTCACTAGTTGAGCGATTCTCCTCCATCTTTTAGCTATAGAACTTGTTGGAGACTTCATATCTCTCAACTCGGGTATTTGCTTGAAATATTATCCTCAACTCCTGGAACATCTCATATGGTCCATGACGTTCAAAACGTCTTTGAAGTCCCGATTCTAAGCCATTAAGCATGGTGCACTAAACTATCAAGTAGTCATCATATTGAGCTAGCCAAACGTTCATAACGTCTGCATCTGCTCCTGCAATAGGTCTGTCACCTAGCGGTGCATCAAGGACATAATTCTTCTGTGCAGCAATGAGGATAAACCTCAGATCACGGATCCAATCCGCATCATTGCTACTAACATCTTTCAATACAATTTTCTCTAGGAACATATCAAAGTAAACACAGGGAAGCAACAACGCGAGCTATTGATCTACAACATAATTTGCAAAATACTACCAGGACTAAGTTCATGATAAATTTAAGTTCAATTAATCAAATTACTTAAGAACTCCCACTTAGATAGACATCCCTCTAATCCCTCTAAGTGATCACGTGATCCAAATCAACTAAACCATGTCCGATCATCACGTGAGATGGAGTAGTTTCATTGGTGAACATCACTATGTTGATCATATCTACTATATGATTCACGCTCGACCTTTCGGTCTCCGTGTTCCCAGGCCATATCTGTATATGCTTGGCTCGTCAAGTATAACCTGAGTATTCCGCGTGTGCAACTGTTTTGCACCCGTTGTATTTGAACGTAGAGCCTATCACACCCGATCATCACGTGGTGTCTCAGCACGAAGAACTTTCGCAACGGGGCATACTCAGGGAGAACACTTCTTGATAATTAGTGAGAGATCATCTTAAAATGCTACTGTCAAACTAAGCAAAATAAGATGTATAAAACATAAACATCATATGCAATCAAAGTATGTGACATGATATGGCCATCATCATCTTGCTTCTTTGATCTCCATCTCCAAAGTACTGTCATGATCTATATCGTTACTGGCATGACACCATGATCTCCATCATCTTGATCTATATCAATGTGTCGTCACGTGGTCGTCTCGCCAACACTTGCTCTTGCAACTATTGCTATCGCATAGCGATAAAGTAAAGCAATTATTGGGTGATTGCATCTTATGCAATAGACAGACAACCATAAGGCTTTTGCAAGTTGCCGATAAGTTCAAGAAAACATGATCATCTTATATAACAACTTATAACTCATCACGTTTTGACCATATCACATCACAACATGCCCTGCAAAAACAAGTTAGACGTCCTCTACTTTGTTGTTTTAAATTTTACGTGGCTGCTACGGGCTTAAGCAAGAACCAATCTCACCTACGCATCAAAACCACAACGATAGTTTGTCAAATAGACTCCATTTTAACCTTCGCAAGGACCGGGCGTAGCCATACTCGGTTCAACTAAAGTTGGAGAAACAGTCACCCGCAAGTCACCTATGTGCAAAGCACGTCGGGGAAACCGGTCTCGCGTAAGCGTACGCGTAATGTCGGTCCGGGCCGCTTCATCCAACAATACCACCGAACCAAAGTATGACATGCTGGTAGGCAGTATGACTTATATCGCCCACAACTCACTTGTGTTCTACTCGTGCATATAACATCAAACCATAAAACCTAGGCTCTGATACCACTATTGGGGAACATAGTAATTTCAAAAAAATTCCTACGCACACGCAAGATCATCGTGATGCATAGCAACGAGGGGGAGAGTCTGATCTACGTACCCTTGTAGATCACAACGGAAGCATTGACACAACGTAGAGGAAGTAGTCGTACGTCTTCTTCCCGATCCGACCGATCCAAGCACCGTTACTCCGGCACCTCCGAGTTCTTAGCACACGTACAGCTCGATGACAATCCCCGGGCTCCGATCCAGCAAAGCTTCAGGGAGGAGTTCCGTCAGCACGACGGCGTGGTGACGATCTTGATGTACTACCGACTCAGGGCTTCGCCTAAGCACTGCAATAATATGATCGAGGTGGAATTTGGTGGCAGGGGGCACCGCACACGGCTAAGGAACGATCACCAAGGATCAACTTGTGTGTTATGGGGTGCCCCCTGCCTCCGTATATAAAGGAGCAAGGGGGAGGGGCCGGCCGGCCTAGGAGGAGGCGCGCCATGGGGAGTCCCACTCCCACCGGGAGTAGGACTCCCTCCTTCCTTGTTGGAGTAGGAGAAGGGGAAAGAGGTGGAGAGGAATAAGGAAAAGGGGGCTGCGCCCCTTGTCCAATTCGGACCAGAGGGGGGGCGCAGGCCTCCTTCCTTTTGGCCTCTCTCCTCTATTCCCGTATGGCCCAATAAGGCCCATATACTCCCCGGCGAATTCCCGTAACTCTCCGGTACTCCGAAAAATACCCGAATCACTCGGAACCTTTCCGAAGTCCGAATATAGTCGTCCAATATATCGATCTTTACGTCTCGACCATTTCGAGACTCCTCGTCATGTCCCCGATCTCATCCGGGACTCCGAACTCCTTCGGTACATCAAAATTCATAAACTCATAATATAACTGTCATCGAAACCTTAAGCGTGCGGACCCTACGGTTCGAGAACAATGTAGACATGACCGAGACACGTCTCCGGTCAATAACCAATAGCGGGACCTGGATGCCCATATTGGCTCCTACATATTCTACGAAGATCTTTATCGGTCAGACCGCATAACAACATACGTTGTTCCCTTTGTCATCGGTATGTTACTTGCCCGAGATTCGATCGTCGGTATCCAATACCTAGTTCAATCTCGTTACCGGCAAGTCTCTTTACTCGTTCGGTAATACATCATCTCGCAACTAACTCATTAGTCACAATGCTTGCAAGGCTTATGTGATGTGTATTACCGAGAGGGCCCAGAGATACCTCTCCGGCAATCGGAGTGACAAATCCTAATCTCAAAATACGCCAACCCAACATCTACCTTTGGAGACACCTGTAGTACTCCTTTATAATCACCCAGTTACGTTGTGACGTTTGGTAGTACCCAAAGTGTTCCTCCGGTAAACGGGAGTTGCATAATCTCATAGTCATAGGAACATGTATAAGTCATGAAGAAAGCAATAGCAACATACTAAACGATCGGGTGCTAAGCTAATGGAATGGGTCATGTCAATCAGATCATTCAACTAATGATGTGACCTCGTTAATCAAATAACAACTCTTTTGTCTATGGTTAGGAAACATAACCATCTTTGATTAACGAGCTAGTCAAGTAGAGGCATACTAGTGACACTCTGTTTGTCTATGTATTCACACATGTATTATGTTTCCGGTTAATACAATTCTAGCATGAATAATAAACATTTGTCATGATATAAGGAAATAAATAATAACTTTATTATTGCCTCTAGGGCATATTTCCTTCAGTTATGCGGTCTGACCGATAAAGATCTTCGTAGAATATGTAGGAGCCAATATGAGCATCCAGGTTCCGCTATTGGTTATTGATCGGAGACATGTATCGGTCATGTCTACATTGTTCTCGAACCCGTGGGGTCCGCACGCTTAACGTCACGATGACAGTTTCATTATGAGTTTATATATTTTGATGTACTGAAGTTTGTTCGGAGTCCCGGATGTGATCACGGAGATGACGAGGAGTCTTGAAATGGTCGAGACATAAAGATTGATATATTGGAAGCCTATGTTTGGACATCGGAAGTGTTCCGAGTGAAAACGGCATTTTACCGGAGTACCGGGAGGTTACCGGAACCCCCCGGTAACCTAATGGGCCTTAATGGGCCTAGTGGAGAAAGAGGAGAGGAGGCCTAGGGGCTGCCGCCCCGCCCCCAAGTCTGAATTGGACAAGGAGGGGGCGGCGCCCCCCCCCTTTCCTTTTCCCCCTCTCTTCCTTCCCCCCAAGTCCTAATCCAACTAGGGAAAGGGGGGAGTCCTGTTGGGGAACACAGTAATTTCAAAAAATTTCCTACGCACACGCAAGATCATGGTGATGCACAGCAACGAGAGGGGAGAGTGTTGTCTACGTACCAACGCAGACCGACTGCGGAAGCGATCACACAACGTAGAGGAAGTAGTCGTACGTCTTCTTCTCGATCCAACCGATCCAAGTACCGTTACTCCGGCACCTCCGAGTTCTTAGCACACGTTCAGCTCGATGACATTCCTCGGGCTCCGATCCAGCAAAGCGTCGAGGAAGAGTTCCGTCAGCACGACGGCGTGGTGACGATCTTGATGTACTACCGACGCAGGGCTTCGCCTAAGCACTGTAACGGTATGATCGAGGTGGAATTTGGTGGCAGGGGGCACCGCACACGGTTAAGGAGCAATTAACTTGTGTGTCTTGGGGTGCCCCCTGCCCCCGTATATAAAGGCCAGGGGCAGGGGGTTCGGCCGGCCAGGTGGGAGGCGCAGGGAGGAGTCCTACTCCCACCGGGAGTAGGACTCCTTCCCCCCAATCCTATTCCAACTAGGATTCTTGGGAAGAAGGAGAAAGAGGGGGCCGGCCCACCTCTCCTAGTCCTATTAGGACTTGGGAAAGGTGGGGGGCGCCGGCCAGGTGTGGGCTGCCTCTTCTCTCTTTTCCACTAAGGCCCAATAGGCCCATTTACCTCCCGGGGGGTTCCGGTAACCCTCCCGGTAATCCGGAAAAATCCCGATTTCACCCGGAACGCTTCCGGTGCCCAAACATAGGCTTCCAATATATCAATCTTTACGTCTCGACCATTTCGAGACTCCTCGTCATGTCCGTGATCTCATCCGGGACTCCGAACAACCTTCGGTACATCAAAATGCATAAACTCATAATAACTGTCATCGTAACGTTAAGCGTGTGGACCCTACGGTTCGAGAACAATGTAGACATGACCGAGACATGTCTCCGGTCAATAACCAATAGCGGGACCTGGATGCCCATATTGGCTCCTACATATTCTACGAAGATCTTTATCGGTCAGACCGCATAACAACATACGTTGTTCCTTTTGTCATCGGTATGTTACTTGCCCGAGATTCGATCGTCGGTATCCAATACCTAGTTCAATCTCGTTACAGGCAAGTCTCTTTACTCGTTCCGTAATACATCATCTCATAACTAACATCTTAGTTATTATGCTTGCAAGGCTTATGTGATGTGTATTACCGAGAGGGCCCAGAGATACCTCTCTGACAATCAGAGTGACAAAACCTAATCTCGAAATACGCCAACCCAACATCTACCATTGGAGACACCTGTAGTACTCCTTTATAATCACCCAGTTACGTTGTGATGTTTGGTAGTACCCAAAGTGTTCCTCCGGTAAACGGGAGTTGCATAATCTCATAGTTATAGGAACATGTATAAGTCATGAAGAAAGCAATAGCAACATACTAAACGATCGGGTGCTAAGCTAATGGAATGGGTCATGTCACTCAGATCATTCAACTAATGATGTGACCTCGTTAATCAAATAACAACTCTTTGTTCATGGTTAGGAAACATAACCATCTTTGATTAACGAGCTAGTCTAGTAGAGGCATACTAGTGACACTCTGTTGGTCTATGTATTCACACATGTATTATGTTTCCGGTTAATACAATTCTAGCATGAATAATAAACATTTATCATGATATAAGGAAATAAATAATAACTTTATTATTGCCTCTAGGGCATATTTCCTTCAGTCTCCCACTTGCACTAGAGTCAATAATCTAGATTACACAGTAATGATTCTAACACCCATGGAGTCTTGGTGCTGATCAAGTTTTGCTCGTGGAAGAGGCTTAGTCAACGGGTCTGCAACATTCAGATCCGTATGTATCTTGCAAATCTCTATGTCTCCCACCTGGACTAAATCCCGGATGGAGTTGAAGCGTCTCTTGATGTGTTTGGTTCTTTTGTGAAATCTGGATTCCTTTGCCAAGGCAATTGCACCAGTATTGTCAAAGAAGATCTTCATTGGACCCGATGCACTAGGTATGACACCTAGATCGGATATGAACTCCTTCATCCAGACTCCTTCATTCGCTTCTTCCGAAGCAGCTATGTACTCCGCTTCACATGTAGATCCCGCTACGACGCTTTGTTTAGAACTGCACCAACTGACAGCTCCACCGTTTAAAGTAAACACGTATCCGGTTTGCGATTTAGAATCGTCCGGATCAGTGTCAAAGCTTGCATCAACGTAACCTCTTACGGTGAGCTCTTTGTCACCTCCATATACGAGAAACATATCCTTAGTCCTTTTCAGGTATTTCAGGATGTTCTTGACCGCTGTCCAGTGATCCACTCCTGGATTACTTTGGTACCTCCCTGCTAAACTTATGGCAAGGCACACATCAGGTCTGGTACACAGCATTGCATACATGATAGAGCCTATGGCTGAAGCATAGGGAACATCTTTCATTTTCTCTCTATCTTCTGCAGTGGTCGGGCATTGAGTCTGACTCAACTTCACACCTTGTAATACAGGCAAGAACCCTTTCTTTGCTTGATCCATTTTGAACTTCTTCAAAATCTTGTCAAGGTATGTGCTTTGTGAAAGTCCAATTAAGCGTTTTGATCTATCTCTATAGATTTTTATGCCTAATATGTAAGCAGCTTCCCCGAGGTCTTTCATCGAAAAACTTTTATTCAAGTATCCCTTTATGCTATCCAGAAATTCTATATCATTTCCAATGAGTAATATGTCATCCACATATAATATCAGAAATGCTACAGAGCTCCCACTCACTTTCTTGTAAATACAGGCTTCTCCAAAAGTCTGTATAAACCCAAATGCTTTGATCACACTATCAAAGCGTTTATTCCAACTCCGAGATGCTTGCACCAGTCCATAAATGGATCGCTGGAGTTTGCACACTTTGTTAGCTCTTTTTGGATCGACAAACCCTTCGGGTTGCATCATATACAACTCTTCTTCCAGAAATCCATTCAGGAATGCGGTTTTTACATCCATTTGCCAAATTTCATAATCATACAATGCGGCAATTGCTAACATGATTCTGACGGACTTAAGCATCGCTACGGGTGAGAAAGTCTCATCGTAGTCAACTCCTTGAACTTGTCGAAAACCTTTTGCGACAAGTCGAGCTTTGTAGATAGTAACATTACCATCAGCGTCAGTCTTTTTCTTAAAGATCCATTTATTCTCAATTGCTTGCCGATCATCGGGCAAGTCAACCAAAGTCCATACTTTGTTCTCATACATGGATCCCATCTCAGATTTCATGGCTTCAAGCCACTTTGCGGAATCTGGGCTCACCATCGCTTCTTCATAGTTCGTAGGTTCATCATGATCTAGTAGCATGACTTCCAGAACAGGATTACCGTACCACTCTGGTGCGGATCTTACTCTGGTTGATCTACGAGGTACAGTAGTATCTTGATCTAAAGTTTCATGATCATCATCATTAACTTCCTCTCTTATTGGTGTAGGTCTCACAGAAACAGTTTTCTGTGATGTACTATTTCCCAATAATGGAGTAGGTACAGTTACCTCGTCAAGTTCTACTTTCCTCCCACTCACTTCTTTCGAGAGAAACTCCTTCTCAAGAAAGTTTCCGAATTTAGCAACAAAAGTCTTGCCTTCGGATCTGTGATAGAAGGTGTATCCAATAGTTTCCTTTGGATATCCTATGAAGACACACTTCTCCGATTTGGGTTCGAGCTTATCAGGTTGAAGCTTTTTCACATAAGCATCGCAGCCCCAAACTTTAAGAAACGACAACTTTGGTTTCTTGCCAAACCATAGTTCATAAGGCGTCGTCTCAACGGATTTAGATGGTGCCCTATTTAACGTGAATGCGGCCGTCTCTAAAGCATAACCCCAAAATGATAGCGGTAAATCAGTAAGAGACATCATAGATCGCACCATATCTAGTAAAGTACGATTACGACGTTCGGACACACCATTACGTTGTGGTGTTCCGGGTGGCGTGAGTTGCGAAACTATTCCACAATTTTTCAAATGTACACCAAACTCGTAACTCAAATATTCTCCTCCACGATCAGATCGTAGAAACTTTATTTTCTTGTTACGATGATTTTCAACTTCACTCTGAAATTCCTTGAACTTTTCAAATGTTTCAGACTTATGTTTCATTAAGTAGATATACCCATATCTGCTTAAATCATCTGTGAAGGTGAGAAAATAACGATATCCGCCACGAGCCTCAATATTCATCGGACCACATACATCGGTATGTATGATTTCTAATAAATCTGTTGCTCTCTCCATAGTACCGGAGAACGGTGTTTTAGTCATCTTGCCCATGAGGCACGGTTCGCAAGTACCAAGTGATTCATAATCAAGTGGTTCCAAAAGCCCATCAGTATGGAGTTTCTTCATGCGCTTTACACCGATATGACCTAAACGGCAGTGCCACAAATAAGTTGCACTATCATTATCAACTCTGCATCTTTTGGCTTCAACATTATGAATATGTGTATTACTACTATCGAGATTCAATAAGAATAGACCACTTTTCAAGGGTGCATGACCATAAAAGATATTACTCATATAAATAGAACAACCATTATTCTCTGATTTAAATGAATAACCGTCTCACATCAAACAAGATCCAGATATAATGTTCATGCTCAACGCTGGCACCAAATAACAATTATTTAGGTCTAATATTAATCCCGAAGGTAGATGTAGAGGTAGCGTGCCGACCGCGATCACATCGACTTTGGAACCGTTTCCCACGCGCATCGTCACCTCGTCCTTTGCTAGTGTCCGCTTATTCTGTAGTCCCTGTTTCGAGTTGCAAATATTAGCAACAGAACCAGTATCAAATACCCAGGTGCTACTGCGAGCATTAGTAAGGTACACATCAATAACATGTATATCACATATACCTTTGTTCACCTTGCCATCCTTCTTATCCGCCAAATACTTGGGGCAGTTCCGCTTCCAGTGACCAGTCTGCTTGCAGTAGAAGCACTCAGTTTCAGGCTTAGGTCCAGACTTGGGTTTCTTCTCTTGAGCAGCAACTTGCTTGCCGTTCTTCTTGAAGTTCCCTTTCTTCTTCCCTTTGCCCTTTTTCTTGAAACTAGTGGTTTTGTTAACCATCAACACTTGATGCTCCTTCTTGATTTCTACCTCCGCAGCTTTCAGCATAGCGAAGAGCTCGGGAATAGTCTTGTTCATCCCTTGCATATTATAGTTCATCACAAAGCTCTTGTAGCTTGGTGGCAGTGATTGGAGAATTCTGTCAATGACGCAATCATCCGGAAGTGTAACTCCCAATTGAATCAAGTGATTATTATACCCAGACATTTTGAGTATATGCTCACTGACAGAACTGTTCTCCTCCATCTTGCAGCTATAGAACTTATTGGAGACTTCATATCTCTCAATCCGGGCATTTGCTTGAAATATTAACTTCAACTCCTGGAACATCTCATATGCTCCATGACGTTCAAAACGTCGTTGAAGTCCCGGTTCTAAGCCGTAAAGCATGGCACACTGAACTATTGAGTAGTCATCAGCTTTGCTCTGCCAGACGTTCATAACTTCTGGTGTTGCTCTTGCAGCAGGCCTGGCACTCAGCGGTGCTTCCAGGACGTAATTCTTCTGTGCAGCAATGAGGATAATCCTCAGGTTACGGACCCAGTCCGTGTAATTGCTACCATCATCTTTCAACTTTGCTTTCTCAAGGAACGCATTAAAATTCAACGGAACAACAGCACGAGCCATCTATCTACAATCAACATAAACAAGCAAGATACTATCAGGTACTAAGTTCATGATAATTTTTAAGTTCAGTTAATTTACTTAAGAACTCCCACTTAGATAGACATCCCTCTAATCTTCTAAGTGATCACGTGATCCAAATCAACTAAACCATAACCGATCATCACGTGAGATGGAGTAGTTTTCAATGGTGAACATCAATATGTTGATCATATCTACTATATGATTCACGCTCGACCTTTCGGTCTCCGTGTTCCGAGGCCATATCTGTATATGCTTGGCTCGTCAAGTATAACCTGAGTATTCCGCGTGTGCAACTGTTTTGCACCCGTTGTATTTGAACGTAGAGCCTATCACACCCGATCATCACGTGGTGTCTCAGCACGAAGAACTTTTGCAACGGTGCATACTCAGGGAGAACACTTCTTGATAATTTAGTGAGAGATCATCTTATAATGCTACCGTCAATCAAAGCAAGATAAGATGCATAAAAGGATAAACATCACATGCAATCAATATAAGTGATATGATATGGCCATCATCATCTTGTGCTTTGTGATCTCCATCTCCGAAGCATCGTCATGATCACCATCGTCACCGGCGCGCCACCTTGATCTCCATCGTAGCAACGTTGTCGTCTCGCCAATCTTATGCTTCCATGACTATTACTACCGTTTAGTAATCTAGTAAAGCATTACATCGCGATTGCATTGCATACAATAAAGCGACAACCATATGGCTCCTGCCAGTTGCCGATAACTCGGTTACAAAACATGATCATCTCATACAATAAAATCAGCATCATGCCTTGACCATATCACATCACAACATGCCCTGCAAAAACAAGTTAGACGTCCTCTACTTTGTTGTTGCAAGTTTTACGTGGCTGCTACGGGCTTAAGTAAGAACTCATCTCACCTACGCATCAAAACCACAACGATAGTTCGTCAAATAGACTCCGTTTTAACCTTCTCAAGGACCGGGCGTAGTCACACTTGGTTCAACTAAAGTTGGAGAGACAGTCTTCCGCTAGCCATCTGTGTGCAAAGCACGTCGAGGGAACCGGTCTCGTGTAAGAGTACGCGTAAGGTTGGTCCGGATCGTCTCATCCAACAATGCCGCCGAACCAAAGTATGACATGCTGGTAGGCAGTATGACTTGTATCGCCCACAACTCACTTGTGTTCTACTCGTGCATATAACATCAAACCATAAAAACCTAGGCTCGGATGCCACTGTTGGGGAACGCAGTAATTTCAAAAAATTTCCTACGCACACGCAAGATCATGGTGATGCACAGCAACGAGAGGGGAGAGTGTTGTCTACGTACCAACGCAGACCGACTGCGGAAGTGATCACACAACGTAGAGGAAGTAGTCGTACGTCTTCTTCTCGATCCAACCAATCCAAGTATCGTTACTCCGGCACCTCCGAGTTCTTAGCACACGTTCAGCTCGATGACGTTCCTCGGGCTCCGATCCAGCAAAGCGTCGAGGAAGAGTTCCGTCAGCACGACGGCGTGGTGACGATCTTGATGTACTACCGACGCAGGGCTTCGCCTAAGCACTGTAACGGTATGATCGAGGTGGAATTTGGTGGCAGGGGGCACCGCACACGGTTAAGGAGCAATTAACTTGTGTGTCTTGGGGTGCCCCCTGCCCCCGTATATAAAGGCCAGGGGCAGGGGGTTCGGCCGGCCAGGTGGGAGGCGCAGGGAGGAGTCCTACTCCCACCGGGAGTAGGACTCCTTCCCCCAATCCTATTCCAACTAGGATTCTTGGGAAGAAGGAGAAAGAGGGGGCCGGCCCACCTCTCCTAGTCCTATTAGGACTTGGGAAAGGTGGGGGGCGCCGGCCAGGTGTGGGCTGCCTCTTCTCTCTTTTCCACTAAGGCCCAATAGGCCCATTTACCTCCCGGGGGGTTCCGGTAACCCTCCCGGTAATCCGGAAAAATCCCGATTTCACCCGGAACGCTTCCGGTGCCCAAACATAGGCTTCCAATATATCAATCTTTACGTCTCGACCATTTCGAGACTCCTCGTCATGTCCGTGATCTCATCCGGGACTCCGAACAACCTTCGGTACATCAAAATGCATAAACTCATAATAACTGTCATCGTAACGTTAAGCGTGCGGACCCTACGGTTCGAGAACAATGTAGACATGACTGAGACATGTCTCCGGTCAATAACCAATAGCGGGACCTGGATGCCCATATTGGCTCCTACATATTCTACGAAGATCTTTATCGGTCAGACCGCATAACAACATACGTTGTTCCTTTTGTCATCGGTATGTTACTTGCCCGAGATTCGATCGTCGGTATCCAATACCTAGTTCAATCTCGTTACAGGCAAGTCTCTTTACTCGTTCCGTAATACATCATCTCATAACTAACATCTTAGTTATTATGCTTGCAAGGCTTATGTGATGTGTATTACCGAGAGGGCCCAGAGATACCTCTCTGACAATCAGAGTGACAAAACCTAATCTCTAAATACGCCAACCCAACATCTACCATTGGAGACACCTGTAGTACTCCTTTATAATCACCCAGTTATGTTGTGACGTTTGGTAGTACCCAAAGTGTTCCTCCGGTAAACGGGAGTTGCATAATCTCATAGTTATAGGAACATGTATAAGTCATGAAGAAAGCAATAGCAACATACTAAATGATCGGGTGCTAAGCTAATGGAATGGGTCATGTCAATCAGATCATTCAACTAATGATGTGACCTCGTTAATCAAATAACAACACATGTCTATGGTTAGGAAACATAACCATCTTTGATTAACGAGCTAGTCTAGTAGAGGCATACTAGTGACACTCTGTTGGTCTATGTATTCACACATGTATTATGTTTCCGGTTAATACAATTCTAGCATGAATAATAAACATTTATCATGATATAAGGAAATAAATAATAACTTTATTATTGCCTCTAGGGCATATTTCCTTCAAGTCCTACTCCCGGTAGGAGTAGGACTCCTCCTGCGCGCCTCCTCCTAGGGCCGGCCGCACCCCCCTTGCTCCTTTATATACGAGGGCAGGGGGCACCTCTAGACACACAAGTTGATCTTCGTGATCGTTCTCTTAGCCATGTGCAGTGCCCCCCTCCACCATACTCCTCGATAATATTGTAGCGGTGCTTAGGCGAAGCCCTGCGACGGTAGAACGTCAAGATCATCACCACGCCTCGTGCTGACGGAACTCTTCCCCGACACTTTGCTGGATCAGAGTCCGGGGATCGTCATCGAGCTGAACGTGTGCAGAACTCGGAGGTGCCGTACGTTCGGTACTTGGATCGGTCGGATCGGGAAGACGTTCAACTACTTCCTCTACGTTGTGTCAACACTTCTGTTGCCGGTCTACGAGGGTACGTAGACAACACTCTCCCCTCTCGTTGCTATGCATCACCATGATCTTGCGTGTGCGTAGGAAAATTTTGAAATTACTACGTTCCCCAACAGTGGTATTAGAGCCTAGGTTTTATGTGTTGATGTTATATGCATGAGTAGAACACAAGTGAGTTGTGGGCAATATAAGTCATACTGCTTACCAGCATGTCATACTTCGGTTCAGCGGTACTGTTGGATGAAGCGGCCCGGACCGACATTACGCATACGCTTACGCGAGACTGGTTCTACCGACGTGCTTTGCACACAGGTGGCTAGCGGGTGTCAGTTTCTCCAACTTTAGTTGAACCAAGTGTGGCTACGCCCGGTCCTTGCGAAGGTTAAAACAGCACCAACTTGACAAACTATCGTTGTGGTTTTGAAGCGTAGGTAAGATTGGTTCTTGCTTAAGCCCGTAGAAGCCATGTAAAACTTGCAACAACAAAGTAGAGGACGTCTAACTTGTTTTTGCAGGGCATGTTGTGATGTGATATGGTCAAGACATGATGCTAAATTTTATTGTATGAGATGATCATGTTTTGTAACCGAGTTATCGGCAACTGGCAGGAGCCATATGGTTGTCGCTTTATTGTATGCAATGCAATCGCGCTGTAATGCTTTACTTTATCACTAAGCGGTAGCGATAGTCGTGGAAGCATAAGATTGGCGAGACGACAACGATGCTACAATGGAGATCAAGGTGTCGCGCCGGTGACGATGGTGATCATGACGGTACTTCGGAGATGGAGATCACAAGTACAAGATGATGATGGCCATATCATATCACTTATATTGATTGCATGTGATGTTTGTCTTTTATGCATCTTATCTTGCTTTGTTTGACGGTAGCATTTTACGATGATCTCTCACTAATTATCAAGAAGTGTTCTCCCTGAGTATGCACCGTTGTGAAAGTTCTTCGTGCTGAGACACCACGTGATGATCGGGTGTGATAGGCTCTACGTTCAAATACAACGGGTGCAAAACAGTTGCACACGCGGAATACTCAGGTTATACTTGACGAGCCAAGCATATACAGATATGGCCTCGGAACACGGAGACCGAAAGGTTGAGCGTGAATCATATAGTAGATATGATCAACATAATGATGTTCACCAATGAAACTACTCCATCTAACGTGATGATCGGACATGGTTTAGTTGATTTGGATCACGTGATCACTTAGAGGATTAGAGGGATGTCTATCTAAGTGGGAGTTCTTTAGTAATATGATTAATTGAACTTAAATTTATCATGAACTTAGTACCTGATAGTATCTTGCTTGTTTATGTTTGATATAGATAGATGGCCCGTGCTGTTGTTCCGTTGAATTTCAATGCGTTCCTTGAGAAAGCAAAGTTGAAAGATGATGGTAGCAATTACATGGACTAGGTCCGTAACTTGAGGATTATCCTCATTGTTGCACAGAAGAATTACGTCCTGGAAGCACCGCTGGGTGCCAGGCCTGCTGCTGGAGCAACACCAGATGTTATGAACGCCTGGCAGAGCAAAGCTGATGACTATTCGATAGTTCAGTGTGCCATGCTTTACGGCTTAGAATCGGGACTTCAACGACGTTTTGAACGTCATGGATCATATGAGATGTTCCAGGAGTTGAAGTTAATATTTCAAGCAAATGCCCGAATTGAGAGATATGAAGTCTCCAATAAGTTCTATAGCTGCAAGATGGAGGAGAACAGTTCTGTCAGTGAGCATATACTCAAAATGTCTCGGTATAATAATCACTTGATTCAGATGGGAGTTAATCTTCCAGATGATTGCGTCATTGACAGAATTCTCCAATCACTGCCACCAAGCTACAAGAGCTTCGTGATGAACTATAATATACAAGGGATGAATAAGACTATTCCCGAGCTCTTCGCAATGTTGAAAGCTGCGGGGGTAGAAATCAAAAAGGAGCATCAAGTGTTGATGGTCAACAAGACCACTAGTTTCAAGAAAAAGGGCAAAGGGAAGAAGAAGGGGAACTTAAAAAAGAACAGCAAGCAAGTTGCTGCTCAGGAGAAGAAACCCAAATCTGGACCTAAGCCTGAAACTGAGTGCTTCTACTGCAAGTAGACTGGTCACTGGAAGCGGAACTGCCCCAAGTATTTGGCGGATAAGAAGGATGGCAAGGTGAACAAAGGTATATGTGATATACATGTTATTGATGTGTACCTTACTAATGCTCGTAGTAGCACCTGGGTATTTGATACTGGTTCTGTTGCTAATATTTGCAACTCGAAACAGGGACTACGGATTAAGCGAAGATTGGCTAAGGACGAGATGACGATGCGCGTGGGAAATGGTTCCAAAGTCAATGTGATCACGGTCGGCACGCTACCTCTACATCTACCTTCGGGATTAGTATTAGACCTAAATAATTGTTATTTGGTGCCAGCGTTAAGCATGAACATTATATCTAGATCTTGTTTGATGCGAGACGATTATTCATTTAAATCAGAGAATAATTGTTGTTCTATTTATATGAGTAATATCTTTTATGGTCATGCACCCTTGAAGAGTGGTCTATTCTTATTAAATCTCGATAGTAGTGACACACATATTCATAATGTTGAAGCCAAAAGATGCAGAGTTGATAATGATAGTGCAACTTATTTGCGACACTGCCGTTTAGGTCATATCAGTGTAAAGCGCATGAAGAAACTCCATACTGATGGACTTTTGGAAGCACTTGATTATGAATCACTTGGTACTTGTGAACCGTGCCTCATGGGCAAGATGACTAAAACGCCGTTCTCTGGTACTATGGAGAGAGCAACAGATTTGTTGGAAATCATACATACAGATGTATGTGGTCCGATGAATATTGAGGCTCGTGGCGGATATCGTTATTTTCTTACCTTCACTGATGACTTAAGCAGATATGGGTATATCTACTTAATGAAACATAAGTCTGAAACATTTGAAAAGTTCAAAGAATTTTAGAGTGAAGTTGAAAATCATCGTAACAAGAAAATAAAATTCCTACAATTTGATCGTGGAGGAGAATATTTGAGTTACGAGTTTGGTGTACATTTGAAACAATGTTGAATAGTTTCGCAACTCACGCCACCCGGAACACCACAGCGTAATGGTGTGTCCGAATGTCGTAATCGTACTTTACTAGATATGGTGCGATCTATGATGTCTCTTACTGATTTACCGCTATCATTTTGGGGTTATGCTTTAGAGACGGCCGCATTCACGTTAAATAGGGCACCATCAAAATCCGTTGAGACGACACCTTATGAACTGTGGTTTGGCAAGAAACCAAAGTTGTCGTTTCTGAAAGTTTGGGGCTGCGATGCTTATGTGAAAAAGCTTCAACCTGATAAGCTCGAACCCAAATTGGAGAAATGTGTCTTCATAGGATATCCAAAGGAAACTATTGGATACACCTTCTATCACAGATCCGAAGGCAAGACTTTTGTTGCTAAATTCGGAAACTTTCTAGAGAAGGAGTTTCTCTCGAAAGAAGTGAGTGGGAGGAAAGTAGAACTTGATGAGGTAACTGTACCTGCTCCCTTATTGGAAAGCAGTACATCACAGAAACCGGTTTCTATGACACCTACACCAATTAGTGAGGAAGCTAATGATGATGATCATGAAACTTCAGAACAAGATACTATTGAACCTCGTAGATCAACCAGAGTAAGATCCGCACCAGAGTGGTACGATAATCCTGTTCTGGAAGTCATGCTACTAGATCATGATGAACCTATGAACTATGGAGAAGCGATGGTAAGCCCAGATTCCGCAAAATGGCTTGAAGCCATGAAATCTGAGATGGGATCCATGTATGAGAACAAAGTATGGACTTTGGTTGACTTGCCCAAAGATCGGCAAGCAATTGAGAATAAATGGATCTTCAAGAAGAAGACTGACGCTGACGGTAATGTTACTATCTACAAAGCTCGACTTGTCGCAAAAGGTTTTTGACAGGTTCAAGGGGTTGACTACGATGAGACCTTCTCACCCGTAGCGATGCTTAAGTTTGTCCGAATCATGTTAGCAATTGCCGCATTTTATGATTATGAAATTTGGCAGATGGATGTCAAAACTGCATTCCTGAATGGATTTTTGGAAGAAGAGTTGTATATGATGCAGCCAAAAGGTTTTGTCGATCCAAAGGGAGCTAACAAAGTGTGCAAGCTCCAGCGATCCATTTATGGACTGGTGCAAGCCTCTCAGAGTTGGAATAAATGCTTTGATAGTGTGATCAAGGCATTTGGTTTTGTACAGACTTTTGGAGAAGCCTGTATTTACAAGAAAGTGAGTGGGAGCTCTGTAGCATTTCTGATATTATATGTAGATGACATAATACTAATCGGAAATGATATAGAATTTCTGGATAGCATAAAGGGATACTTGAATAAGAGTTTTTCAATGAAAGACCTCGGTGAAGCTGCTTACATATTGGGCATTAATATCTATAGAGATAGATCAAGACGCTTAATTGGACTTTCACAAAGCACATACCTTGACAAAATTTTGAAGAAGTTCAAAATGGATCAAGCAAAGAAAGGATTCTTGCCTGTGTTACAAGGTGTGAAATTGAGTAAATGCCCGACCACTGCAGAAGATAGAGAGAAAATGAAAGATGTTCCCTATGCTTCAGCCATAGGCTCTATCATGTATGCAATGCTGTGTACCAGACATGATGTATGTCTTGCTATAAGTCTAGCAGGGAGGTACCAAAGTAATCCAGGAGTGGATCACTGGACAGCGGTCAAGAACATCCTGAAATACCTTAAAAGGACTAAGGATATGTTTCTCGTATATGGAGGTGACAAAGAGCTCATCGTAAATGGTTATGTTGATGCAAGCTTTGACACTGATCCGGATGATTCTAAATCGCAAACCGGATACGTGTTTACATTAAATGGTGGAGCTGTCAGTTGGTGCAGTTCTAAACAAAGCGTTGTGGCGGGATCTACAGGTGAAGCGGAGTACATAGCTGCTTCGGAAGCAGCAAACAAAGGAGTCTGGATGAAGGAGTTCATATCCGATCTAGGTGTCATACCTAGTGCATCGGGTCCAATGAAAATCTTGTGTGACAATACTGGTGCAATTGCCTTGGCAAAGGAATCCAGATTTCACAAGAGAACCAAGCACATCAAAAGACGCTTCAATTCCATCCGGGATCTAGTCCAGGTGGGAGACATAGAGATTTGCAAGACACATACGGATCTGAATGTAGCAGACCCGTTGACTAAGCCTCTTCCACGAGCAAAACATGATCAGCACCAAAGCTCCATGGGTGTTAGAATCATTACTGTGTAATCTAGATTATTGACTCTAGTGCAAGTGGGAGACTGAAGGAAATATGCCCTAGAGGCAATAATAAAGTTATTATCTATTTCCTTATATCATGATAAATGTTTATTATTCATCCTAGAATTGTATTAACCGGAAACATAATACTTGTGTGAATACATAGACAAACTAAACGTCACTAGTATGCCTCTACTTGACTAGCTCGTTAATCAAAGATGGTTATGTTTCCTAACCATAGACATGTGTTGTCATTTGATTAACGGGATCACATCATTAGAGAACGATGTGATTGACATGACCCATTCCATTAGCTTAGCACCCGATCGTTTAGTATGTTGCTATTGCTTTCTTCATGACGTATACATGTTCCTATGACTATGAGATTATGCAACTCCCGTTTGCCGGAGGAACACTTTGTGTGCTACCAAACGTCACAACATAACTGGGTGATTATAAAGGAGCTCTACAGGTGTCTCCAAAGGTACATGTTGGGTTGGCGTATTTCGAGATTAGGATTTGTCACTCCGATTGTCGGAGAGTATCTCTGGGCCCTCTCGGTAATGCACATCACATAAGCCTTGCAAGCATTGCAACTAATGAGTTAGTTGCGAGATGATGTATTACGAAACAAGTAAAGAGACTTGCCGGTAACGAGATTGAACTAGGTATTGAGATACCGACGATCGAATCTCGGGCAAGTAACATATCGATGACAAAGGGAACAACGTATGTTGTTATGCGGTCTGACCGATAAAGATCTTCATAGAATATGTAGGAGCCAATATGAGCATCCAGGTTCCGCTATTGGTTATTGACCGGAGACATGTCTCGGTCATGTCTACATTGTTCTCGAACCCGTGGGGTCCGCACGCTTAACGTCGCGATGACAGTTTCATTATGAGTTTATATATTTTGATGTACCGAAGTTCGTTCAGAGTCCTGGATGTGATCACGGACATGACAAGGAGTCTCGAAATGGTCGAGACATAAAGATTGATATATTGGAAGCCTATGTTTGGACATCGGAAGTGTTCCGAGTGAAAACGGCATTTTACCGGAGTACCGGGAGGTTACCGGAACCCCCCGGTAACCTAATGGGCCTTAATGGGCCTAGTGGAGAAAGAGGAGAGGAGGCCTAGGGGCTGCCGCGCGCCCCTCCCCCCAAGTCTGAATTGGACAAGGAGGGGGGCGCCCCCCCCCCCTTTCCTTTTCCCCCTCTCTTCCTTCCCCCCAAGTCCTAATCCAACTAGGGAAAGGGGGCAGTCCTACTCCCGGTAGGAGTAGGACTCCTCCGGCGCGCCTCCTCCTAGGGCCGGCCGCACCCCCCCCCTTGCTCCTTTATATACGGGGGCAGGGGGCACCTCTAGACACACAAGTTGATCTTCGTGATCGTTCTCTTAGCCGTGTGCAGTGCCCCCCTCCACCATACTCCTCGATAATATTGTAGCGGTGCTTAGGCGAAGCCCTGCGACGGTGGAACATCGAGATCGTCACCACGTCGTCGTGCTGACGGAACTCTTCCCCGACACTTTGCTGGATCGGAGTCCGGGGATCGTCATCGAGCTGAACGTGTGCAGAACTCGGAGGTGCCATACATTCGTGTGACGCCCGGATAATCTTGCTACAGTAATCCCACGCTAATCGTGCCATGACACGTCAGTTACTGTTGCTATCCTCGCAAAATTCGAAAACCGTTCAGAATTCAAATTCAAATTAGTGACAACAATAAAAGTTTTCAAAAATTGAAACAAAAATGTTCAGTGGTTGCCGAATATTGCTAGGGTAATTATGATGCAACAAACACATTCTTATAAAATGGCTAGATGGTTTTAAGTTAAATAAAACAGAAAGAAAATAAATAAAAGAAAGAAAATACAAAAGGAGAAAACAGAGAACAAAAATAGAAGGAGAACACCCCCTTCCCTGGGTCGTGGCCCAACTGGGCCAACCCACCTAGCTCAGCCGGCCCACCCCCGGCTATAACCCCCCCCCCTCCCACTACCAGAAACCATAACCCCATCCACCCCACTCTCCCCACGACACCCCCACTCCCCCCCGCAGAAATATCTCCCTTCCCCCCCCCCCCATCTCTCCCGATTGGATCGGGAGGAGACGGCCGCCCCGACGCCCGTCGTTGCCGGCCCCGCCAATCGCCGCCGCCGCCCGACGCAGCCCGCTCCGACCTCGCCGCGCCGCCGCCTGCCATCGACGCCCGCCTCCTCATCTCCTCCCACACGGTCGCGCCCGACGCAAGCCACCACTCCGCTACGGCCACCGCAGCCGGCGTCGGTGTCGCCCCCAGGGCCTCCTCTGCGCCCCTGCGTCCCCGTCGCCAACCCCGCCGACCTCATCGCCTCCCCATCGAGAACGGCGCATCGGTCCCATCGCCAACGTCGCCCATCGCCGAACCTCCCCGTCGGATCGCCGCCGTCCTCCTCGTCCTCCTCCCCAGGCTGCTTCCTCGCGCCTCACCGCCCCTCTCCTCGGCAACGAACGTGAGCCGCGCCCCCTCCCTCTTTCCCCCTCGGTCGCTATGACGCTCCCCGCGCCGCATCGCCCGCTGCCCCGCTACGTGACCACCACCGCTGTTTAGCTCCTCCCCGCGTCGCCCCCCTTGCTGCTTGCTGCGGCCCCGCTCCCCCTGGCCGGCGCCCCACAGCGCCCGGTGGCCATCACCGTCCACGGCCTCGCCGCTGCCACCTCAGGCGACCGGCCTCGCCGTGCCGATGGCCGCCCCTGTAGACCCGGGCATATGCCCAATCGGGCTGGGTGCCCGCGCCCGTTAGCGCTAACCCAACGCCCGCAAGGCCCCTCTGGCCTATGACATGTGGGGCCCTACCCCCCCACAGAATGTTTAGATAAAAATAAAAATAAAAAATAAAAAATTAATTAAAGAATTAATTGACTTAATTAATTTTGATTATTTAAACTAATCAAATAACTAAACTAATTAAGCTGTTAGTCAATTAATTAATTAGAATGACACTGGGGCCCACCCACCTAATTAATACTAATTAGGTTAATTAATATGTCTAATTAAAATGTGTCACTAACCAGTGGGACCCACTGGTCAAGTTGACCAGTCAACCCTGTTGACTGCTGACATCAGCATGACATCATGCTGATGTCATAAATCCTTTTTCGAATTAAATTAAATAATTAATTAAATTCCAAAAATTAATAAAATCTTTAGAAAATCATATCTTTTAATCCGTGACTCGGATTAAATTATTTTCAACATGAAAGTTGCTCAGAACGACGAGATAAATCCCGATACGCAACCCGTTCGTCCACCACACACCCCTAACATATCCAACTCACAACTTTCCCCCTCCGGTTCAGCTGTCCGAAAACACAAAACACCGGGAATACTTTCTGGGATGTTTCCCCCTTCGCCGGTATCACCTAATACCGCGTTAGGGCATACCTAGCACCGCGTATTGCCTCATTATGCTTTGTGATATCTTGATTGCTCTATTATTTATTGTATTCCCCCTCCGTTACTTCTTTCCGGTAGACCCCGAGGCTGACGGCGACCCCAGTTCGACTACGGTGTTGACGACCCCTCTCTCTTGCCAGAGCAACCAGGCAAGCCCCCCCCCCTTGATCACCAGATATCGCCTACTCTTCTCTCTACTTCTTGCATTAGAGTAGTGTAGCATGTTACTGTTTTCCGTTCATCCTATCCTGATGCATAGCCTGTCCTTGCTACTACTGTTGTTACCTTTACCTGCCATCCTAATGCTTAGTATAGGATGCTAGTTTATCATCAGTGGCCCTACATTCTTGTCCGTCTGCCATGCTATACTATCGGGCCGTGATCACTCGGGAGGTGATCACGGGTATGTACTATATACTTTATACAGGATACATGTGGTGACTAAAGACGAGTCGGCTTGTGGAGCACCCGCGAGTGATTCACGGATTGGGGGCTGAAAGGACCTTTGTCCCAACGGCCCTCTGTGTGGATCTTTGTGGCGAAGCGACAGGGCAGGTTGAGACCACCTAGGAGAGAGGTGGGCCTGGCCCTGGTCGGTGTTCACGGTTATTTCAAAATAACACGCTTAACGAGATCTTGGTATTTGATCTGAGTCTGGCCACTGGCCTATATGCACTGACCATCTACGCGGGGACAGTTATGGGCACTCGACGTCCTAGTATCAGCCGAAGCCTTCGTGACGTCAGCGACTGAGCGGCGTGCGCCGGGTTGGACCGCGTAACGCAACTTCCTTTGTAATGGAGGTTGCTAGGTCTGCTCACCGGCCGCGTTCGCAACGTGCAGGTGTGCAAAGGGCGATGGGCCCAGACCCTTGCGCCATAGGATTTAGACCGGCGTGCTGACCTCTCTGTTGTGCCTAGGTAGGGCTGGGACGTGTTGATCTTCCGAGGCCGGGCATGACCCAGGAAAGTGTGTCCGGCCAAATGGGATCGAGCGTGTTGGGTTATGTGGTGCACCCCTGCAGGGAAGTTAATCTATTCGAATAGCCGTGATCTTCGGTAACAGGACGACTTGGAGTTGTACCTTGACCTTATGACAACTAGAACTGGATACTTAATAAACACACCCTTCCAAGTGCTAGATACAACCGGTGATCGCTCTCTCACAGGGCGACGAGGGGAGGATCATCGGTTAGGATTATGCTATACGATGCTACTTGGAGGTCTTCAGTCTACTCTCTTCTACATGCTGCAAGACGGAGGCTGTTAGAAGCGTAGTCTTCGAAAGGATTAGATATCCCCCTCTTATTCTGGCTTTCTGCAGTTCAGTCCACCGATATGGTCCTTTACACATTTACCCATGCATATGTAGTGTAGCTCCTTGCTTGCGAGTACTTTGGATGAGTACTCACGGTTGCTTTCTCCCTCTTTTCCCCCTATCCCTTCTACCTGGTTGTCGCAACCAGATGTTGGAGCCCAGGATCCAGATGCCACCGACGACGACGACTCCTACTAGGCTACTAAATCGGAGGTGCCTACTACTACGTGCTGCCCGCTGACGACGGCCAGGAGTAGTTAGGAGGATCCCAGGCAGGAGGCCTGCGCCTCTTTCGATCTGTATCCCAGTTTGTGCTAGCCATCTTATGGCAACTTGTTTAACTTATGTCTGTATTGAGATATCGTTGCTTCCGTTGACTCGTCTATGATCGAGCTCTTGTATTCGAGCCCTCGAGGCCCCTTGCTTGTAATATGATGCTTGTATGACTTATTTTATTTGTAGAGTTGTGTTGTGATATCTTCCTGTGAGTCCGTGATCTTGATCGTACACGTTTGCATGTATGATTAGTGTACGATTAAATCGGGGGCGTCACAAGTTGGTATCAGAGCCGACTGCCTATAGGAATCCCCCTTTCCAACTCCTTGGCCGAAGTCGAGTCTAGTCATTGAAAAACTTTTACTAACATGGTTGTGCGGCTTATGGGCCCACGTCTCCATTGGGTGGTATTAGAATATTTTACTCCTCGATCTTTACTCTGGGACTCTAATCTCTCCCCTATTCGGGTTAAATGATTTTCTAAAAATCTAACTTTAGGTTCTCGAAAACAATTTCTCCCGGAGAGCCCCTTCAGTCGAGATGATCGCCTGCTGCACCTGGAAATTTTGAAGATACTCTTTGATGTTTCCTCGAGACCCTTGTGCCCTTCGCCGTTACAATCCCATACCACCGGTAAATCCCTATGGGAAGCTACACACACTTGTCGATCATAACTTCATCTCCAATTTGGTCTTGTTATTACAAGATACCCTGAAATACTTCGGATATTCCGAGAATCCCTTGTGTCTACTGCCCTACAGTTCTTTGCCGCCTAAATGCCCCTATGGATAATTCCTCGCACTTACCGAGTATCCGCTCACCCCCAGTTGATTCATGTATTTCATAAAAGTCATTGAAATACCATTCGATCTTCCGAAAATCCCGAGCAGCCTATTGATCTTGAAATTCTTGCTTGCTGGCATTATGGTTAATCCCATAAGTCTCGTAATCTTATTGGCATCTCTTGTCATTATCATTTTGAGTCCGTTGATTCAATTTGTTGCGAATGCTCGCAATACTCAATCAGATCCTAGAATTCAACCTTCCGGCTCAGACGTCATTTTGAATAGGAGCTAGTTCTCGACCAATCAAATTGCCGTCGATCGTGCCCCTAAGTCTATTCAACTTATCCGTCCTTGATCAGATGCATCTGCTTCTGATCCCTTGATTTGGAAATCATAATACCTCTGATTCTAAGCATCGAATCAGTCAGTTGTTTCTATAACCCAATGTCTTTGCATTGATTCTTCCTCTGGTTGTGAGCCGATACTCACATCAGATCCTTTATGGACCATCAGAACCTTGTTGGATTTTATCCGACAATGTCCTTCATATTCAATCACTCTGGAAGTTCTTTCCCTGTTACATAATTCCTTTGGTAAATCTTATTTCTTGATTTGGCCAACCATGCTCTACTTTTGAGCTGGTGATATTTAGTATTGAAGCTTGTGATATATGTTTCCATGATCCCCCGATGGGTTGAACCAACGCCTTCCCTAATCTATGTGAACCCAAAAGATTTCACGGGTCATACTTGTCTGGTATTGCACCAAGTAAAACTCCCAACAACTAATGTCATTTTCGAAATACGAGGAGGTGAATGGAAGGTTATGCATTGAGGAAGTGGGAGTCGACCTTGAACCTTTGTGTTCATGCCCATGGACATGATGTAGATCCTAGCATGGAAGCTTCTTGTAATAATAACTATTTCCTGGATATAATATCCTTGGTATCGGTGAATTGATCCTTTGCAATCGTGGTTCCGACCATATGTTCTTCTTTGATCCCATTTCTCGGGCAAGTTTAAGCACTTGTCTTCCGTGGATCAATACACCTGTCCAACCTTTACTTTGATCTTTCATCGAGTACTACACCCTGGTATCTCGAGATCATCATGGGAGTGCATAACTTCTTATGGGTTCTTCATCAACTGTCATTTCTCACCGATTTCAATTTTTCTGGGTTCTGGGTTGTCGTCAACCGAGAACACCGATATGTGAACCGATGCCTCATTCCGGTTCGATAACCCTAATTAATTTTCGTTGCTTATGAGTTTAATAATCCTTCCCGTCATTCCTAGCCTGATCGGCTATACCATTATTGGGCTAATTTTTAACTGTGCCACCTGGTCCTTATCTCCGGAGCACCACTTTTGACGATGAGCTAAGCTTACGTCGATTTTCCTCATCATATCATTCGCCTTGAACAACAAGCTTGATTTCGAGTTTGTGTCGTACTCGTGGTTCCAATAATTTTCGCTTCATCATTCCGTTGACTTGATGTCATCGCCGACCGGTTACATCTTCTTGAAACCTCTCGACAACTGTGTTGTGATCATCATCAACATTTTGAGGTCTTCCAAGATATCGGTCGAATTCATGGTGAGAAGTACCATCCTTGCCCCTCGATGATTTGTGTTATCATCGACAACATTATTACATTCCCTCCAACACAAAACTTGTTCCTGTTTTGTGTTGTACCTTGAGTTCCTTGCTATCCAACTTATGTTATGTTCTACCGCGGAGTATTACCATCTTTGATGTCAAGAATGTTGTGAGGATTGCTCCACCACTTAAGAATTCTTGGTATAGTGATACTTCTCACCATGACCATTCTTTCTTGGTCCTCTATTGATTCCAACCGGGGTACCAACAAGTGAATGGTGCTGTTTGGATTTTGCCCTTCTAGCAACCCTATTGCTTTGGAGTTAATGATCAATAATTCATTCTTAGCCTATCGGTTGCTGAACCACCATTCTAACGTTGATCATGCTACTATAAGCCCACATTTCGGTTGCACCTTTCAACTATGATTGATGGTGTATGTTTTCCTAGAGCATACAACATTATATCATTTGAATTGACTAGTGTCATCTTCTTGTTCACATTATTGTGGAAAGCCATCCGTTTGAAATTCTCGATGAATTGTCGCTGAGCCCATCAGCCACCTTCTCATCCCCTCCTTGGTTTAATGATGAACTATTATTCCAGGAACCCTCTCCCATGGTTCATTTCCCGAGAATCTTGCAATGTCATTTCGACTATTTGTGTTGCACCTTTTCTTCTCGGACATCCTGAGTCTGAGGTATCATGACACCAATTAGATTTGCACCTAGGTCAGATATGATGGTGAGAACATATTTTCAAGAGTTATAACACTGGTCTTTTATGACCCAGTAAGGTGATGGCATGTCCAGCACACCTGGCCGGATGACCTGCTATTATAGTTTCCTTATTAGCAAGGTTAACCATTCTTCCCTGAGGAAATTGTAAGACTTATTCTATAAGTTGATCCCGATGGATCCCGTATGTATCCATAGCCCGATCTTTACCTGTTGACCATGTCAATGCTATCTCGAAGCATGTCGGTGGTACTCCGATTCTCAACAAGAACATTTGAAGCCCAATGCTAAATGTTTCCTGCTCAGTTATCCAAACACCGTTGTATGTGTAATGTCATGAAATTTCTCTCCCCTTACTTAAAGGGTTTTCTGCTTTCTATCATGTCATGGATATCATGCTCTGCTTGTCCTTGGGAAAGATATACCCCTGGAATATGTGTTTAAACACATTTTCATTTCCATTGTTCTGCTTTAACCTGATAATCTTATTTTCCTTTCCATTGTTTGGTTTAACCTTTCTTGTGATCTATATGATCTAAGCAGTAATATTCTCCTGCTTTTGTAAACACCTCAGTGTACAATT
Source organism: Triticum monococcum (assembly GCA_034509565.1). NCBI lineage: Eukaryota > Viridiplantae > Streptophyta > Magnoliopsida > Poales > Poaceae > Triticum > Triticum monococcum. Next base: position 352,028,300 of record CM067845.1, on the reverse strand, counting down.
CTGTCAGAAAGACCCTGTTACTTTTGTTGATGACATTCCGGTAACCACCGATGGACGAGAACTCTGCCTACTGGTCCGCCTCGTTCAACGAGCAGGAAAATGGTTCTCTTCGTCCCTCGCCCTTGGTACCGACATTGTTGCCGACATAACTGATAGGCTACCCTCTGACATGTCTTGATATCATGATCGTGCAAGAAGATAGCGCCCTCCCTACTTTTAACCCACATGGTGGGCCCATAATCCACAGTTCCACAGGATCGAAACCTGACTCTCCTGTACACCCTAGTGTCCAAGTTATTCCTCGCGCTTGACTTTGTATGAAATTCATGGGCCACCTGCCTAGTAATCTATTCTGGTATCAGATGCAATGTGTATTCCCATTGCTCTAAAGCCCTTTCACACTTCGTTTCAGGCAACAAACGATTGCCCATGCGCTTGAAAGTTCGACTTTGCATCTTCTTACTTTGCTCTCGATAATTTCTTAAGTTTCAATTCGAGAGTTACTTTTCGCCACCTTCCCTAATGTTATCTACCGGATAAGCAACCGTGTAGAGTTCCCTTCCTTCGAGTTACCCCTTGTCATTTACGTAAGTAAGATGGAGTTCCCAAAGAAAGGATGCCTACTTCATCATGACGACCGAAGCAGAGAAATGAAGACATCAATATAGTGGATCGACATCTTCGAGAAGAGCAACCAAGATCAAGAAAACTTGATAGAATTTCGTAACCAAATTCCTTCCCCCTCACTTCCCCTCTTAAATCTCGGGACGAGATTTCTTGTAGTGGAGGAGAATTGTGACGCCCGGATAATCTTGCTACAGTAATCCCACGCTAATCGTGCCATGACACCTCAGTTACTGTTGCTATCCTCGCAAAATTCGAAAACCGTTCAAAATTCAAATTCAAATTAGTGACAACAATAAAAGTTTTCAAAAATTGAAACAAAAATGTTCAGTGGTTGTCGAATATTGCCAGGGTAATTATGATGCAACAAACACATTCTTATAAAATGGCTAGATGGTTTTAAGTTAAATAAAACAGAAAGAAAATAAATAAAAGAAAGAAAATACAAAAGGAAAAAATAGAGAACAAAAATAGAAGGAGAACACCCCCTTCCCTGGGCCGTGGCCCAACTGGGCCAACCCACCTAGCCCAGCCGGCCCACCCCCGGCTATACCCCCCCTCCCACTACCAGAAACCCTAACACCATCCACCCCACTCTCCCCACGACACCCCCCCCCCCCCCCCCGCAGAAATATCTCCCTTCCCCCCCATCTCTCCCGATTGGATCGGGAGGAGACGGCCGCCCCGACGCCCGTCGTTGCCGGCCCCGCCTATCGCCGCCGCCGCCCGACGCAACCCGCTCCGACCTCGTCGTGCCGCCGCCTGCCATCGACGCCCGCCTCCTCATCTCCTCCCGCACGGCCGCGCCCGACGCAAGCCACCACTCCGCTACGACCACCGCAGCCGGCGCCGGTGCCGCCCCCAGGGCCTCCTCTGCGCCCCTGCGTCCCCGTCGCCAACCCCGCCGACCTCATCGCCTCCCCATCGAGAACGGCGCATCGGTCCCGTCGCCAACGTCGCCCGTCGCCGAACCTCCCCGTCGGATCGCCGCCGTCCTCCTCGTCCTCCTCCCCAGGCCAGTTCCTCGCGCATCACCGCCCATCTCCTCGGCAACGAACGTGAGCCGCGCCCCCTCCCTCTTTCCCCCTCGGTCGCTATGACGCTCCCCTCGCCGCATCGCCCGCTGCCCCGCTACGTGACCACCGCCGTTGTTTAGCTCCTCCCCGCGTCGCCCCCCTTGCTGCTTGCTGCGGCCCCGCTCCCCCTGGTCGGCGCCCCACAGCGCCCGGTGGCCATCACCGTCCACGGCCTCGCCACTGCCACCTCAGGCGACCGGCCTCGCCGTGCCGATGGCCGCCCCTGTAGACACGGGCATATGCCCAATCGGGCTGGGTGCCCGCGCCCGTTAGCGCTAACCCAGCGCCCGCAAGGCCCCTCTGGCCTATGACATGTGGGCCCCCCCCCCCACAGAACGTTTAGATAAAAATAAAAAAAAATAAAAAAAATTAATTAATTAAAGAATTAATTGACTTAATTAATTTTGATTATTTAAACTAATGAAATAACTAAACTAATTAAGCTATTAGTCAATTAATTAATTAGTATGACAGTGGGGCCCACCCACCTAATTAATACTAATTAGGTTAATTAATATGTCTAATTAAAATGTGTCACTAACCAGTGGGACCCGCTGGTCAGGTTGACCAGTCAACCCTGTTGACTGCTGACATCAGCATGACATCATGCTGATGTCATAAATCCTTTTTCGAATTAAATTAAATAATTAATTAAATTCCAAAAATTAATAAAATCTTTAGAAAATCATATCTTTTAATCCGTGACTCGGATTAAATTATTTTCAACATGAAAGTTGCTCAGAACGACGAGACGAATCCGGATACGCAACCCGTTCGTCCACCACACACCCCTAACATATCCAACTCGCAACTTTCCCCCTCCGGTTCAGCTGTCCGAAAACGCAAAACACCGGGAATACTTTCTCGGATGTTTCCCCCTTCGCTGGTATCACCTAATACCGCGTTAGGGCATACCTAGCACCGCGTATTGCCTCATTATGCTTTGTGATACCTTGATTGCTCTATTATTTATTGTATTCCCCCTCCGTTACTTCTTTCCGGTAGACCCCGAGGCTGACGGCGACCCCAGTTTGACTACGGTGTTGACGACCCCTCTCTCTTGCCAGAGCAACCAGGCAAGCCCCCCCTGATCACCAGATATCGCCTACTCTTCTCTCTACTTCTTGCATTAGAGTAGTGTAGCATGTTACTGTTTTCCGTTCATCCTATCCTGATGCATAGCCTGTCCTTGCTACTACTGTTGTTACCTTTACCTGCCATCCTAATGCTTAGTATAGGATGCTATTTTATCATCAGTGGCCCTACATTCTTGTCCGTCTGCCATGCTATACTATCGGGCCGTGATCACTCTGTAAGTGCATCTAGTGCCACCCCTAGTTAGTTTTGGAGTATTGACGACAAACGTAGTTGAGGGACTAATGTGTTTGTGAGAATTGCAGGATAACACAGGTAGAAGTCCCTCATTGGTTCGGTTTTTTTACCAGAGATGACCCCTAAAAATGTACAAAGACATTGAAGTCAATGGTGGTATATGAAGATATTCATTTTGAAGACTATGACAAGAGAAGACACCGCATGAAGCCTATGGAGCTCGAAGACTTAGATCTTTCGTAGTTCTCTTTCATTTGTGTTGAGTCATAGGAACCACCGTACTGTTAAGTGGGGTCCAAGAGAACCAGTCAGGACGACTGAAGTGATGCCTAAACAAAAAACCTATGTCTTCGAGTGAAGACTATGAGAGCAAATCTTGTCTAGAGTCGGAAAAGTCAGCTTTGCTTGTAGCCCAAGTAAAGTTGCCGTGTGAGTTTGAAATCTGACCGTTGGAACATGTGTCAGTTCCTTAGTGACCCAGGGTCATTTCGGACAAATCAAGTCGGGTTGCCTAGTGGCTATAAATAGCCCACCCCTACAACCATAAACGGTTGGCTGCTCAGATTTCAGTGCACGGCTTTTGTCATTTGAGAGAAACCCACCTCAAAGCCTTTGAGAGAGAATACCTAGCGAGGAAAAAGCCCTAACCACCCAGAGCCAGAGCAAATTGGGCATCACTTAAGTCTTCTTGTCTGAGTGATCTGAAGACTTATTACACTTGAGGACTATGCATCCTCCAGCCGGTTAGGCGTCGCGTTCTGAGCATCCAAGAGTCATTGTGGATTGCCGGTGAATGAAGTCTGTGAAGGTTTGGGAGTCTACCTTGAAGACTTACCAGAGTGATTGGGCGAGGTCTGTGTGACCTTAGCTCAAGGAGAATACGGTGAGGACTGGGTGTCCTGAGCTGCGGTTCAGGACTGGGTGTCCGGGACTGTGTGTCCTAAGGTTTAAATACCTAGCCGCTCCAACCAGACGTACAGTTGTCACAGCAACTGGAACTGGTCCAACAAATCATTGTCTTCAATGAGTCACTGGTTTCATCTTCACTTCCCTTTACATATTGTTACTCATTGTGAAGTCATTGCATGTTTGCTGTATCCTTAGTCTTCACTGAGTGACTGTGTGTTCTGTTTGGCTTCATAATATCTTCCTACCTGATCTGTATTACACTGCAGCTATTCGTCACTGTGCTTTCACTCTGTTGATACTTGACCATGGCTTGCCTAGTGTAGTCTAACTTCCGCTGCATAGTAATAGGCATATCTCTACTATTTGTCTTTATAACTTCCATGTTTTGAAGACTTCCATAAAAATCGCCTATTCACCCCCTCTAGTTGATATAACGCACTTTCAATTGGTATCAGAGCAAGGTGCTCCCTTGTTCTGTGTGATTCGGTTTAACCACCTGGAGTTTTAGCTATGTCGACTGCAGGGATAATCGAAGTCTCCGCTGCATGCCCCGTCTTCGATGGAACTGAATATCCCTACTGGAAGAATAAGATGCGCATGCATCTTGAAGCCATTGACGTCGACCTATGGTATGTCGTCGAGAACGGCGTTCCAAAGGCTGGAGAAGGTGTCACTACTGCTGATGTCAAGAAGTTCACTCAACTGGACTCTACTGCCAAGAATATCATCTGTGGTCATCTGACCAAAGGACAGTATGGGTGTGTGAGTGCTTTGAAGACATCCAAGCTGGTCTGGGACTGGCTCTCCGAGGTCAATGAAGGCATCTCAACCCAGAGAGATCAGAGAATCAGTGTTCTTCGCAACCTCTTCAACTGCTTCAAGCGAAATGACAATGAGAATGTCCAGCACACATTTGACCGACTTACTGGCATCACAAATGAGCTTCAAGCCCTTGGCGCCACTGAGATCACCAAACATGAAATCGTCAAGACGCTACTGAGATCACTTGATAGTTCGTTTGACATCCTAGCCCTGATGATTCAAGAACGTCCTGATTTCAAGACACTCGATCCGTCTGACATACTCGAGAGACTCAACACACATGAGTTTCAGCTTTCTGAGAAAAGAGATATCTATGGTCCAAACTACGGGCGAACTCGTGCCCTGAAGGAAAAAGCTGTTTCCTCATCTGAAGAAGAATCTGATAACAGTTCTGATGATCCTGAAGACATTGGAAGGGAACTTGCAATGCTTGTGAAGAAGTTCCAAAGATTCACCAAGAAGAAAGGCTTCAGAAAGTCTTCACGATCAAGCTCAAGGAATGATGAAGCTTCTGCTCATGACTACAAGAAGAAAACATGCCACAAGTGCAAGAAAACTGGACACTTCATCTCTGAGTGTCCACAGTGGGACAATGAGAACAGAAAGAAGAAGAAGAGCAAGGAATATGACTCTGATGACAAGAAGAAGAAGAAGAAGAAGAAGAAATACTCAAAGTCTTCTTCCAAGTCTTCCTCAAAGTCTTCATCACACAAGAAGAGCTCATCTGGCAAGGCACGTGCGTTTGTTGGCAAGGAAATGGATTCAGAGGAGGAGTCCGCCTCTGAGGAGGCAGAGGTGGAGTCTGAGGAGGAGTCTGATTCTGGCATTGCAAGTCTGGCTACAGCATACGTTGCCAAGTCCATCTTCAACACTGAAGACAATGACTCCATCACCGACACCGATGCAAATGACAAGGACTGCTCCGATCCTACCTACTGCTTCATGGCACGCGGTGCCAAGGTAAACACACGCACTACTCACTATCAAACATCTAGTGATGATGACTCTGATTGTGATTCAAAACCCAGCTACAAAACACTTGCTAAAATTGCAACTGAACAACAGAAAGCCATGGAACATATTCAAAAACTGTTAGACAGAAGCGATGATCTGTTGGGTGCTGAAATGACTTGATCTGAATCCTTAATTGAAGACATAAAAAATCTTCACGTTAAGTATCGGGAACTTGAAGATCGTCATGATACTCTCTCAACAACTCATGAAAAGCTTTCCTATGATTATCTTCAAAGGAAGCAAGATCTTGAGAAATTGAGAGCGGCTCATGAAGATCTTCAAAAGGAAAACGAGTCACTTCGCGCCGAACAGATCAGTTCCGCTCAGGAAGGATTTGAACCACCATGTCTTAAATGCATTGAGCGTGATAATGTTGCTTCTGTTGCTGAATGTTCTACTGCTACTGCTGTTGCAATATGTTCAACTGTTGATGTGGTAACTAACCCCTCTGCTGAGGATACCACTGCTATTGTTGATGAGAATGCTAGGTTGAAGACATTGCTTGAAACAGGGATGTACAAAAGTCTTAAAGGGCATCAGACATTATGTGATGTCCTCAAGAAGCAGATTCTGAACCGAAACCCTAGGAAAGAGGGTGTTGGGTTCGTAAGGAAAATGAATGCAGATGGCTCTTACTGGAAACCTGAGCAGTACCTCAAAACCAAGTGGGTTGCTGCAAAGGAACCTACAGTAGATCCATCCAATTTATCTGGATTCACTTGTGCTAACCCCATTATCATTGATGAATCCTTTGATGCAAACTATGTACTGTTTAAGAATCAGAATGGTGAAGTGTTTGCCAGGTACATTGGTACTAACTGCAGGAATGGACCGCCTATGAAGAAGATCTGGGTTCCGAAAAAGTGTCTGGAAAATCTTCCTGTGAATGTCTTCATGACTCCTCATATGAAGAAGACAAACCTCAGACCAAAGGCTTCATACGGTCCAAAGTCTTCATACAGACAGAGGACTCACCTGAGTCGCACTAACGCAAATGTTTTGCAGGGAAACCACACTCGGGCATATGAATATGAGAGCGGTTCATCAAACCGCCATGTTCATATGACCAAGAACTATTCTGCCTATTCATATGAGTACTATTGTCCGCCTGCTAGATTGTTTGCTAGGGCTCCAAAGCCAAAATTCTCAGATGCTGCACTTAGAATTATTGCTTCTAAGCCACCCTTGAAGATGTGGGTGGCTAAGAAAGCTTAACTCTCTTTTGCAGGGAAAGGTCTCCAGCAGAAAACCAAAATCTTCTAACGCTATTGCTGGGGACCTTAAACATCTTGTAGGGCGCAAGATCAAATGCCCGAATGGCATCACTATGTACTTCGTTCCTGAATCGCATGCTACTCTCCCTATTAGTCCTAATCTGGATCTAAGTTTTCATAACCCACTGGTTCGTCAAATGTTTTTGCTTCACAATTCTCTTCATGAAGCCTATCCCCCTAACTGCACTGTAGGGTACGACACCAGCGTCTTCAGAATGGATTATTGACAGTGGGTGTACAAATCACATGACCGGAAAAAGAAGCCTTCTTATGGACTCAACCTTACGTCCATCCGACAAAAGTCACATCACATTCGCTGACACTGGTAAAAGTAAGTTATTGGGTCTAGGTAGAGTTGCAATCTCAAAGGATCAACACATGGATAAAGTCATGCTTGTTGAATCCCTTGGCTTCAACTTAATGTCTGTCTCAATGCTTTGCAATTTGAACATGATTGTAATATTTGGAAAATATCGTTGCCTGGTACTAATGGAATCTGACAAGTCTCTAGTGTTTGAAGGGTATCGGAAAGATGATTTGTACGTGGTAGATTTCTCAGCAGGACCACAGCTTGCAGTATGTCTTCTAGCAAAAGCTTCAGAATGTTGGCTTTGGCATTGGAGGCTTGGGCATGCTGGCATGAGGAACCTCCACACCCTTGCAAAGAAGAAGCATGTCATAGGCATCGAGGGCGTCAAGTTCAAGAAAGACCACTTATGCGGTGCCTGTGAAGCAGGGAAGATGACAAGGGCAAAACATCCCTCGAAGACAATCATGACCACTACTCGACCCTTCGAATTGCTTCACATGGATCTTTTCGGTCCCACTCACTACTCAACTTTTACCACTACTGCTTGCCTCTATGGCTTTGTCATTGTTGATGATTACTCTAGATATACTTGGGTGCACATAATCCTTTACAAGACTGAAGTGCAGGATGTCTTCAGACGCTTCACCAATCGTGCAATGAACAACTATGGCGCCAAGATAAAGCACATCAGAAGTGACAATGGCACTGAATTCAAGAACACTAGCCTTGATACATATCTTGATACCTTGGGCATCACACATGAATTCTCAGCTCCGTACACGCCACAGCAGAATGGCGTCGTCGAACGCAAGAACAAAACACTCATTGAGATGGCCAGAACGATGCTAGATGAATACAAGACTCCAAGAAAATCCTGGCCTGAAGCCATTGACACTACATGTCATACAATCAATCGTGTTTATCTTCACAAGCTTCTGAACAAGACATCTTATGAACTCCTAACTGGCAAGAAGCCAAATGTCAGTTACTTCAGAGTATTTGGCGCAAGGTGCTGGATCAAGGACCCACACCATACCTCAAAGTTTGCACCAAAAGCACATGAGGGCTTTATGCTTGGATATGGAAAGGACTCGCACTCCTACAGAGTCTTCAATCTCTTTCATTACAAAGTGGTTGAAACAATGGATGTGCAGTTCGATGAGACAAATGGTTCACAAAGAGAGCAACTGCCAGATGTGCTAGATGAAGTTCCAGCTAGTGAATCAACCAAGCTAATGGGAACTAGAGAGATTATACCTTCTGAAGCTCATCCTGAAGAAGAACTTATCATCTCAGCACCTGATCCACATGAAGACAATGCTCAGCCTGAAGACATTCCTCCCAACAACAACTCAGATCGGCAAGAGCAAAGTCTTCGCCCTATACATCCTTGTGTTGCCAATGAAGTGCAGATTGACAGAATAATTGACAGCATCAATGCACCTGGTCCACTCACTCGTTCAAGGGCAACTTAGCTGGCAAATTTCTGTGGGCACTTCGCATTCGTCTCAATTACAGAACCCAAGAAAGTTGAAGAAGCCTTCATGGAACCTGAATGGATTCAAGCTATGCAAGAAGAGCTTCAACATTTTGAGCTGAACAATGTATGGGAACTGGTTAAGCGTCCTGATCCACGGAAGCACAATATAATAGGCACCAAATGGATATACCGCAACAAGAAAGATGAGCATGGTCAAATTGTCAGAAACAAAGCTCGTCTCGTTGCTCAAGGATATACTCAAGTGGAAGGCATTGATTTCGATGAAACATTTGCTCATGTGGCCAGACTTGAAGCCATACGTATACTGCTGGCCTATGCAAATCATCATAACATACTTCTATATCAAATGGATGTGAAGAGTGCCTTTCTCAATGGCAAGATTGAAGAAGAAGTGTATGTTGCACAACCGCCTGGGTTTGAAGATCCAAAACATCCTGACATGGTATACAAGCTCAACAAGGCACTATATGGCCTCAAACAAGCCCCTCAGGCCTGGTATGACACACTCAAATATTTCCTGAAGAGCAAAGGCTTCATACCTGGTTCCCTAGATCCCACTCTCTTCACGAAGACATATGATGGTGAACTGTTTGTGTGCCAAATATATGTGGATGACATTATCTTCGGCTGCACCAATCAGAAGTACAGTGAAGAGTTTGGCTATATGATGCAAGAGCAATATCATATGTCTATGATGGGGGAGCTGAAGTTCTTCCTCGGTCTTCAAATACGACAACAACGCAACCACATCTTCATATCTCAAGAGAAGTATCTCAAAGAGTGCCTGAAGAAGTTTGGTATGCAAGACTGCAAAGGCTTCACAACACCAATGCTAGCCAAACATCATCTGGGTCCCGACGACAATGGTAAAGAGTTCGATCAAAAGGTATACCGCTCCATGATTGGTTCTTTGCTTTATTATGTGCATCTAGGCCAGATAATATGCTTAGTGTTTGCATGTGTGCTCGATTTCAAGCGGCACCAAAGGAGTCGCATCACTTAGCTGTGAAGCGAATTCTTCGATATTTGGCTCACACCCCAACTCTCGGATTATGGTATCCAAAGGGCTCAGAGTTTGATCTGGTTGGATTCTCGGATGCTGATTATGCTGGTGACAAGGTTGATCGGAAGTCTACATCAGGCACATGCCACTTTCTGGGACGATCACTTGTATGTTGGTCTTCAAAGAAGCAGAACTGTGTATCCCTCTCCACTGCTGAACCTGAATACATTGCTGCTGGATCTTGCTGTGCTCAGCTTCTGTGGATGAAGCAAACTCTCAAGGACTCTGGCGTTCGTCTGAAGCAAGTGCCACTTTACTGCGACAACGAAGCGCCATCAAGATTGCCAATAACCCAGTTCAGCACTCGAAGACAAAGCACATAGAAATTCGTCATCACTTTCTCAGAGATCATGTTGTGAAGGAAGATATTGATATCGTACACGTCAACACTGAAGAGCAATTGGCAGATATCTTCACCAAGCCCTTGGATGAGAAGAGATTTTGCAAGTTATGGTGTGAGCTAAATATCCTAGAATCCTCAAATGTCCTGTGATCAGGCACACATCCTAACACCTATGCATATTGATGACTTAGATGTGCAACACACGAAGTAACGTATATCTTCAATCAATGAAGACTTACATTCTAAGTGTGAATACATTAATGTGGAATTTGACTTCGGAGCGCCACAATAATTGTGCGCCGTGTCTGAGTCTAATACTTCCTATACGGTGGGTAACGCCACCACCAAACGTTCTATTTTGAAGTGTTTCACTCACGGCGTTACCTTGCAATGTCTTCACATTTGGTTTGGCTTCAATCTCAACATGTCTTCATGATTATCTTCACTATGTTGATTATATGGATATATATATACTAGTGTTCTGTCCTCTACAGCATTCACTTCTAGCTATGTCTTCTTATTTGAATCTTTTGAACTAAGTGAATGTGATTGGACCCTAACCTCTCTATGCTCTCTATCTCAAATTCTATCTCTCCAAGTCATATGCATTCTATTGAAACTGTCGAATGTCTTCACTGCGTCCTTGACAGCAGAAGACACAGAGACAACCTTTAAGTCCGTTTTCAATGCTCATTTATCCACATGAAATCCGGAGAAGTAGGAACGACCACCCGACAATCCAGGCGTGCGTGGGACGTGGAACTGCCCCCAAAATTTCGCATGATGGCCACGTGTTACTCAGATGCGAATCGCCAGGGGCACCTGTGTAATAGCGCAGTGTCGCCCCTGTAACTATAAATACACACTCACTGCGGTCATTATCCCTTCTTCCACCCTCGCACGAACCCTAGCGCCACCGCTAGACCTCGACGACGCCAACGACGAAGCGCTTCGCTGCCGCAACCTCTCCGACGCCGTCTTCACGCCGATCGCGGACATCGTCCTCTCCGCCGTCGTCGTAGGTGTCCTCCGTCGCCAAGTTAGGGCATGGAAGATTGAACTGCTCGGCCTCATCTCCCACTCCGTCTAGCAGTTCCCAGTGTGGTAAATAAAACTTCTTTTTACGGCCCCTTTTGATCCTATGGCTTTGTCACTTTCTACCATAAGAAGTTTCTATTCACACAAGTTAGATCTCTCTCAATCTACATCTCATAACATGCCTAGAATATTCACTTGTGCTTCACAAAGTAGTTAGATTCCTCACTTGTACCGATCTGTGGGTTCGTACAAATCTGGAACCAACTTCTTATCTATGAGTGAATGTCTTCGCACGATGAGGTCAATGTCTTCTAAACTGGCCAAAAGTTGAAGCCAAAAGATGCAGAGTTGATAATGATAGTGCAACTTATTTGCGACACTGCCGTTTAGGTCATATCAGTGTAAAGCGCATGAAGAAACTCCATACTGATGGACTTTTGGAAGCACTTGATTATGAATCACTTGGTACTTGTGAACCGTGCCTCATGGGCAAGATGACTAAAACGCCGTTCTCTGGTACTATGGAGAGAGCAACAGATTTGTTGGAAATCATACATACAGATGTATGTGGTCCGATGAATATTGAGGCTCGTGGCGGATATCGTTATTTTCTTACCTTCACTGATGACTTAAGCAGATATGGGTATATCTACTTAATGAAACATAAGTCTGAAACATTTGAGAAGTTCAAAGAATTTTAGAGTGAAGTTGAAAATCATCGTAACAAGAAAATAAAATTCCTACAATTTGATCGTGGAGGAGAATATTTGAGTTACGAGTTTGGTGTACATTTGAAACAATGCTGAATAGTTTCGCAACTCACGCCACCCGGAACACCACAGCGTAATGGTGTGTCCGAATGTCGTAATCGTACTTTACTAGATATGGTGCGATCTATGATGTCTCTTACTGATTTACCGCTATCATTTTGGGGTTATGCTTTAGAGACGGCCGCATTCACGTTAAATAGGGCACCATCAAAATCCGTTGAGACGACACCTTATGAACTGTGGTTTGGCAAGAAACCAAAGTTGTCGTTTCTGAAAGTTTGGGGCTGCGATGCTTATGTGAAAAAGCTTCAACCTGATAAGCTCGAACCCAAATCGGAGAAATGTGTCTTCATAGGATATCCAAAGGAAACTATTGGATACACCTTCTATCACAGATCCGAAGGCAAGACTTTTGTTGCTAAATTCAGAAACTTTCTAGAGAAGGAGTTTCTCTCGAAAGAAGTGAGTGGGAGGAAAGTAGAACTTGATGAGGTAACTGTACCTGCTCCCTTATTGGAAAGTAGTACATCACAGAAACCGGTTTCTATGACACCTACACCAATTAGTGAGGAAGCTAATGATGATGATCATGAAACTTCAGAACAAGATACTATTGAACCTCGTAGATCAACCCGAGTAAGATCCGCACCAGACTGGTACGGTAATCCTGTTCTGGAAGTCATGCTACTAGATCATGATGAACCTATGAACTATGGAGAAGCGATGGTAAGCCCAGATTCCGCAAAATGGCTTGAAGCCATGAAATCTGAGATGGGATCCATGTATGAGAACAAAGTATGGACTTTGGTTGACTTGCCCAAAGATCGGCAAGCAATTGAGAATAAATGGATCTTCAAGAAGAAGACTGACGCTGACGGTAATGTTACTATCTACAAAGCTCGACTTGTCGCAAAAGGTTTTCGACAGGTTCAAGGGGTTGACTACGATGAGACCTTCTCACCCGTAGCGATGCTTAAGTTTGTCCGAATCATGTTAGCAATTGCCGCATTTTATGATTATGAAATTTGGCAGATGGATGTCAAAACTGCATTCCTGAATGGATTTTTGGAAGAAGAGTTGTATATGATGCAGCCAAAAGGTTTTGTCGATCCAAAGGGAGCTAACAAAGTGTGCAAGCTCCAGCGATCCATTTATGGACTGGTGCAAGCCTCTCAGAGTTGGAATAAATGCTTTGATAGTGTGATCAAGGCATTTGGTTTTGTACAGACTTTTGGAGAAGCCTGTATTTACAAGAAAGTGAGTGGGAGCTCTGTAGCATTTCTGATATTATATGTAGATGACATAATACTAATCGGAAATGATATAGAATTTTTGGATAGCATAAAGGGATACTTGAATAAGAGTTTTTCAATGAAAGACCTCGGTGAAGCTGCTTACATATTGGGCATTAATATCTATAGAGATAGATCAAGACGCTTAATTGGACTTTCACAAAGCACATACCTTGACAAAATTTTGAAGAAGTTCAAAATGGATCAAGCAAAGAAAGGATTCTTGCCTGTGTTACAAGGTGTGAAATTGAGTAAATGCCTGACCACTGCAGAAGATAGAGAGAAAATGAAAGATGTTCCCTATGCTTCAGCCATAGGCTCTATCATGTATGCAATGCTGTGTACCAGACATGATGTATGTCTTGCTATAAGTCTAGCAGGGAGGTACCAAAGTAATCCAGGAGTGGATCACTGGACAGCGGTCAAGAACATCCTGAAATACCTTAAAAGGACTAAGGATATGTTTCTCGTATATGGAGGTGACAAAGAGCTCATCGTAAATGGTTACGTTGATGCAAGCTTTGACACTGATCCGGATGATTCTAAATCGCAAACCGGATACGTGTTTACATTAAATGGTGGAGCTGTCAGTTGGTGCAGTTCTAAACAAAGCGTTGTGGCGGGATCTACAGGTGAAGCGGAGTACATAGCTGCTTCAGAAGCAGCAAACAAAGGAGTCTGGATGAAGGAGTTCATATCCGATCTAGGTGTCATACCTAGTGCATCGGGTCCAATGAAAATCTTTTGTGACAATACTGGTGCAATTGCCTTGGCAAAGGAATCCAGATTTCACAAGAGAACCAAGCACATCAAAAGACGCTTCAATTCCATCCGGGATCTAGTCCAGGTGGGAGACATAGAGATTTGCAAGACACATACGGATCTGAATGTAGCAGACCCGTTGACTAAGCCTCTTCCACGAGCAAAACATGATCAGCACCAAAGCTCCATGGGTGTTAGAATCATTACTGTGTAATCTAGATTATTGACTCTAGTGCAAGTGGGAGACTGAAGGAAATATGCCCTAGAGGCAATAATAAAGTTATTATCTATTTCCTTATATCATGATAAATGTTTATTATTCATCCTAGAATTGTATTAACCGGAAACATAATACTTGTGTGAATACATAGACAAACTAAACGTCACTAGTATGCCTCTACTTGACTAGCTCGTTAATCAAAGATGGTTATGTTTCCTAACCATAGACATGTGTTGTCATTTGATTAACGGGATCACATCATTAGAGAATGATGTGATTGACATGACCCATTCCATTAGCTTAGCACCCGATCGTTTAGTATGTTGCTATTGCTTTCTTCATGACTTATACATGTTCCTATGACTATGAGATTATGCAACTCCCATTTGCCGGAGGAACACTTTGTGTGCTACCAAATGTCACAACATAGCTGGGTGATTATAAAGGAGCTCTACAGGTGTCTCCAAAGGTACATGTTGGGTTGGCGTATTTCGAGATTAGGATTTGTCACTCCGATTGTCGGAGAGTATCTCTGGGCCCTCTCGGTAATGCACATCACATAAGCCTTGCAAGCATTGAAACTAATGAGTTAGTTGCGAGATGATGTATTACGAAACAAGTAAAGAGACTTGCCGGTAACGAGATTGAACTAGGTATTGAGATACCGACGATCGAATCTCGGGCAAGTAACATATCGATGACAAAGGGAACAACGTATGTTGTTATGCGGTCTGACCGATAAAGATCTTCATAGAATATGTAGGAGCCAATATGAGCATCCAGGTTCCGCTATTGGTTATTGACCGGAGACATGTCTCGGTCATGTCTACATTGTTCTCGAACCCGTGGGGTCCGCACGCTTAACGTCACGATGACAGTTTCATTATGAGTTTATATATTTTGATGTACCGAAGTTCGTTCAGAGTCCTGGATGTGATCACGGACATGACAAGGAGTCTCGAAATGGTCGAGACATAAAGATTGATATATTGGAAGCCTATGTTTGGACATCGGAAGTGTTCCGAGTGAAAACGGCATTTTACCGGAGTAGGACTCCCAAGTCTGAATTTGACAAGGAGGGGGGCGGCCCCCCCTTTCCTTTTCCCCCTCTCTTCCTTCCCCCCAAGTCCTAATCCAACTAGGGAAAGGGGGCAGTCCTACTCCCGGTAGGAGTAGGACTCCTCCTGCGCGCCTCCTCCTAGGGCCGGCCGCACCCCCCCCCCCCCCTTGCTCCTTTATATACGGGGGCAGGGGGCACCTCTAGACACACAAGTTGATCTTCGTGATCGTTCTCTTAGCCGTGTGCAGTGCCCCCCTCCACCATACTCCTCGATAATATTGTAGCGGTGCTTAGGCGAAGCCCTGCGACGGTGGAACATCGAGATCGTCACCACGTCGTCGTGCTGACGGAACTCTTCCCCGACACTTTGCTGGATCGGAGTCTGGGGATCGTCATCGAGCTGAACGTGTGCAGAACTCGGAGGTGCCATACGTTCGTGTGACGCCCGGATAATCTTGCTACAGTAATCCCACGCTAATCGTGCCATGACATGTCAGTTACTGTTGCTATCCTCGCAAAATTCGAAAACCGTTCAAAATTCAAATTCTAATTAGTGACAACAATAAAAGTTTTCAAAAATTGAAACAAAAATGTTCAGTGGTTGCTGAATATTGCTAGGGTAATTATGATGCAACAAACACATTCTTATAAAATGGCTAGATGGTTTTAAGTTAAATAAAACAGAAAGAAAATAAATAAAAGAAAGAAAATACAAAAGGAGAAAACAGAGAACAAAAATAGAAGGAGAACACCCCCTTCCCTGGGTCGTGGCCCAACTGGGCCAACCCACCTAGCTCAGCCGGCCCACCCCCGGCTATAACCCCCCCCCCTCCCACTACCAGAAACCATAACCCCATCCACCCCACTCTCCCCACGACACCCCCACTCCCCCCCCCCCCGCAGAAATATCTCCCTTCCCCCCCCCCATCTCTCCCGATTGGATCGGGAGGAGACGGCCGCCCCGACGCCCGTCGTTGCCGGCCCCGCCAATCGCCGCCGCCGCCCGACGCAGCCCGCTACGACCTCGCCGCGCCACCGCCTGCCATCAACGCCCGCCTCCTCATCTCCTCCCACAAGGTCGCGCCCGACGCAAGCCACCACTCCGCTACGGCCACCGCAGCCGGCGCCGGTGTCGCCCCCAGGGCCTCCTCTGCGCCCCTGCGTCCCCGTCGCCAACCCCGCCGACCTCATCGCCTCCCCATCGAGAACGGCGCATCGGTCCCATCGCCAACGTCGCCCATCGCCGAACCTCCCCGTCGGATCGCCGCCGTCCTCCTCGTCCTCCTCCCCAGGCCGCTTCCTCGCACCTCACCGCCCCTCTCCTCGGCAACGAACGTGAGCCGCGCCCCCTCAAGTTGACCAGTCAACCCTGTTGACTGCCGACATCAGCATGACATCATGCTGATGTCATAAATCGTTTTTCGAATTAAATTAAATAATTAATTAAATTCCAAAAATTAATAAAATCTTTAGAAAATCATATCTTTTAATCCGTGACTCGGATTAAATTATTTTCAACATGAAAGTTGCTCAGAACGACGAGATAAATCCCGATACGCAACCCGTTCGTCCACCACACACCCCTAACATATCCAACTCACAACTTTCCCCCTCCGGTTCAGCTGTCCGAAAACGCAAAACACCGGGAATACTTTCTGGGATGTTTCCCCCTTCGCCGGTATCACCTAATACCGCGTTAGGGCATACCTAGCACCGCGTATTGCCTCATTATGCTTTGTGATACCTTGATTGCTCTATTATTTATTGTATTCCCCCTCCGTTACTTCTTTCCGGTAGACCCCGAGGCTGACGGCGACCCCAGTTCGACTACGGTGTTGACGACCCCTCTCTCTTGCCAGAGCAACCAGGCAAGCCCCCCCCCCTTGATCACCAGATATCGCCTACTCTTCTCTCTACTTCTTGCATTAGAGTAGTGTAGCATGTTACTGTTTTCCGTTCATCCTATCCTGATGCATAGCCTGTCCTTGCTACTACTGTTGTTACCTTTACCGGCCATCCTAATGCTTAGTATAGGATGCTAGTTTATCATCAGTGGCCCTACATTCTTGTCCGTCTGCCATGCTATACTATCGGGCCGTGATCACTCGGGAGGTGATCACGGGTATGTACTATATACTTTATACAGGATACATGTGGTGACTAAAGACGAGTCGGCTTGTGGAGCACCCGCGAGTGATTCACGGATTGGGGGCTGAAAGGACCTTTGTCCCAACGGCCCTCTGTGTGGATCTTTGTGGCGAAGCGACAGGGCAGGTTGAGACCACCTAGGAGAGAGGTGGGCCTGGCCCTGGTCGGTGTTCGCGGTTATTTCAAAATAACACGCTTAACGAGATCTTGGTATTTGATCTGAGTCTGGCCACTGGCCTATATGCACTGACCATCTACGCGGGGACAGTTATGGGCACTCGACGTCGTGGTATCAGCCGAAGCCTTCGTGACGTCAGCGACTGAGTGGCGTGCACCGGGTTGGACCGCGTAACGCAACTTCCTTTGTAATGGAGGTTGCTAGGTCTGCTCACCGGCCGCGTTCGCAACGTGCAGGTGTGCAAAGGGCGATGGGTCCAGACCCCTGCGCCATAGGATTTAGACCGGCGTGCTGACCTCTCTGTTGTGCCTAGGTAGGGCTGGGACGTGTTGATCTTCCGAGGCCGGGCATGACCCAGGAAAGTGTGTCCGGCCAAATGGGATCGAGCGTGTTGGGTTATGTGGTGCACCCCTGCAGGGAAGTTAATCTATTCGAATAGCCGTGATCTTCGGTAACAGGACGACTTGGAGTTGTACCTTGACCTTATGACAACTAGAACTGGATACTTAATAAACACACCCTTCCAAGTGCTAGATACAACCGGTGATCGCTCTCTCACAGGGCGACGAGGGGAGGATCATCGGTTAGGATTATGCTATACGATGCTACTTGGAGGTCTTCAGTCTACTCTCTTCTACATGCTGCAAGACGGAGGCTGTTAGAAGCGTAGTCTTCGAAAGGATTAGATATCCCCCTCTTATTCTGGCTTTCTGCAGTTCAGTCCACCGATATGGTCCTTTACACATTTACCCATGCATATGTAGTGTAGCTCCTTGCTTGCGAGTACTTTGGATGAGTACTCACGGTTGCTTTCTCCCTCTTTTCCCCCTATCCCTTCTACCTGGTTGTCGCAACCAGATGTTGGAGCCCAGGATCCAGACGCCACCGACGACGACGACTCCTACTAGGCTACTACATCGGAGGTGCCTACTACTACGTGCTGCCCGCTGACGACGGCCAGGAGTAGTTAGGAGGATCCCAGGCAGGAGGCATGCGCCTCTTTCGATCTGTATCCCAGTTTGTGCTAGCCATCTTATGGCAACTTGTTTAACTTATGTCTGTACTCAGATATCGTTGCTTCCGTTGACTCGTCTATGATCGAGCTCTTGTATTCGAGCCCTCGAGGCCCCTTGCTTGTAATATGATGCTTGTATGACTTATTTTATTTGTAGAGTTGTGTTGTGATATCTTCCTGTGAGTCCGTGATCTTGATCGTACACGTTTGCATGTATGATTAGTGTACGATTAAATCAGGGGCGTCACAAGTTGGTATCAGAGCCGACTGCCTATAGGAATCCCCCTTTCCAACTCCTTGGCCGAAGTCGAGTCTAGTCATTGAAAAACTTTTACTAACATGGTTGTGCGGCTTATGGGCCCACGTCTCCATTGGGTGGTATTAGAATATTTTACTCCTCGATCTTTACTCTGGGACTCTAATCTCTCCCCTATTCGGGTTAAATGATTTTCTAAAAATCTAACTTTAGGTTCTCGAAAACAATTTCTCCCGGAGAGCCCCTTCAGTCGAGATGATCGCCTGCTGCACCTGGAAATTTTGAAGATACTCTTCGATGTTTCCTCGAGACCCTTGTGCCCTTCGCCGTTACAATCCCATACCACCGGTAAATCCCTATGGGAAGCTACACACACTTGTCGATCATAACTTCATCTCCAATTTGGTCTTGTTATTACAAGATACCCTGAAATACTTCGGATATTCCGAGAATCCCTTGTGTCTACTGCCCTACAGTTCTTTGCCGCCTAAATGCCCCTATGGATAATTCCTCGCACTTACCGAGTATCCGCTCACCCCCAGTTGATTCATGTATTTCATAAAAGTCATTGAAATACCATTCGATCTTCCGAAAATCCCGAGCAGCCTATTGATCTTGAAATTCTTGCTTGCTGGCATTATGGTTAATCCCATAAGTCTCGTAATCTTATTGGCATCTCTTGTCATTATCATTTTGAGTCCGTTGATTCAATTTGTTGCGAATGCTCGCAATACTCAATCAGATCCTAGAATTCAACCTTCCGGCTCAGACGTCATTTTGAATAGGAGCTAGTTCTCGACCAATCAAATTGCCGTCGATCGTGCCCCTAAGTCTATTCAACTTATCCGTCCTTGATCAGATGCATCTGCTTCTGATCCCTTGATTTGGAAATCATAATACCTCTGATTCTAAGCATCGAATCAGTCAGTTGTTTCTATAACCCAATGTCTTTGCATTGATTCTTCCTCTGGTTGTGAGCCGATACTCACATCAGATCCTTTATGGACCATCAGAACCTTGTTGGATTTTATCCGACAATGTCCTTCATATTCAATCACTCTGGAAGTTCTTTCCCTGTTACATAATTCCTTTGGTAAATCTTATTTCTTGATTTGGCCAACCATGCTCTACTTTTGAGCTGGTGATATTTAGTATTGAAGCTTGTGATATATGTTTCCATGATCCCCCGATGGGTTGAACCAACGCCTTCCCTAATCTATGTGAACCCAAAAGATTTCACGGGTCATACTTGTCTGGTATTGCACCAAGTAAAACTCCCAACAACTAATGTCATTTTCGAAATACGAGGAGGTGAATGGAAGGTTATGCATTGAGGAAGTGGGAGTCGACCTTGAACCTTTGTGTTCATGCCCATGGACATGATGTAGATCCTAGCATGGAAGCTTCTTGTAATAATAACTATTTCCTGGATATAATATCCTTGGTATCGGTGAATTGATCCTTTGCAATCGTGGTTCCGACCATATGTTCTTCTTTGATCCCATTTCTCGGGCAAGTTTAAGCACTTGTCTTCCGTGGATCAATACACCTGTCCAACCTTTACTTTGATCTTTCATCGAGTACTACACCCTGGTATCTCGAGATCATCATGGGAGTGCATAACTTCTTATGGGTTCTTCATCAACTGTCATTTCTCACCGATTTCAATTTTTCTGGGTTCTGGGTTGTCGTCAACCGAGAACACCGATATGTGAACCGATGCCTCATTCCGGTTCGATAACCCTAATTAATTTTCGTTGCTTATGAGTTTAATAATCCTTCCCGTCATTCCTAGCCTGATCGGCTATACCATTATTGGGCTAATTTTTAACTGTGCCACCTGGTCCTTATCTCCGGAGCACCACTTTTGACGATGAGCTAAGCTTACGTCGATTTTCCTCATCATATCATTCGCCTTGAACAACAAGCTTGATTTCGAGTTTGTGTCATACTCGTGGTTCCAATAATTTTCGCTTCATCATTCCGTTGACTTGATGTCATCGCCGACCGGTTACATCTTCTTGAAACCTCTCGACAACTGTGTTGTGATCATCATCAACATTTTGAGGTCTTCCAAGATATCGGTCGAATTCATGGTGAGAAGTACCATCCTTGCCCCTCGATGATTTGTGTTATCATCGACAACATTATTGCATTCCCTCCAACACAGAACTTGTTCCTGTTTTGTGCTGTACCTTGAGTTCCTTGCTATCCAACTTATGTTATGTTCTACCGCGGAGTATTACCATCTTTGATGTCAAGAATGTTGTGAGGATTGCTCCACCACTTAAGAATTCTTGGTATAGTGATACTTCTCACCATGACCATTCTTTCTTGGTCCTCGTATTGATTCCAACCGGGGTACCAACAAGTGAATGGTGCTGTTTGGATTTTGCCCTTCTAGCAACCCTATTGCTTTGGAGTTAATGATCAATAATTCATTCTTAGCCTATCGGTTGCTGAACCACCATTCTAACGTTGATCATGCTACTATAAGCCCACATTTCGGTTGCACCTTTCAACTATGATTGATGGTGTATGTTTTCCTAGAGCATACAACATTATATCATTTGAATTGACTAGTGTCATCTTCTTGTTCACATTATTGTGGAAAGCCATCCGTTTGAAATTCTCGATGAATTGTCGCTGAGCCCATCAGCCACCTTCTCATCCCCTCCTTGGTTTAATGATGAACTATTATTCCAGGAACCCTCTCCCATGGTTCATTTCCCGAGAATCTTGCAATGTCATTTCGACTATTTGTGTTGCACCTTTTCTTCTCGGACATCCTGAGTCTGAGGTATCATGACACCAATTAGATTTGCACCTAGGTCAGATATGATGGTGAGAACATATTTTCAAGAGTTATAACACTGGTCTTTTATGACCCAGTAAGGTGATGGCATGTCCAGCACACCTGGCCGGATGACCTGCTATTATAGTTTCCTTATTAGCAAGGTTAACCATTCTTCCCTGAGGAAATTGTAAGACTTATTCTATAAGTTGATCCCGATGGATCCCGTATGTATCCATAGCCCGATCTTTACCTGTTGACCATGTCAATGCTATCTCGAAGCATGTCGGTGGTACTCCGATTCTCAACAAGAACATTTGAAGCCCAATGCTAAATGTTTCCTGCTCAGTTATCCAAACACCGCTGTATGTGTAATGTCATGAAATTTCTCTCCCCTTACTTAAAGGGTTTTCTGCTTTCTATCATGTCATGGATATCATGCTCTGCTTGTCCTTGGGAAAGATATACCCCTGGAATATGTGTTTAAACACATTTTCATTTCCATTGTTCTGCTTTAACCTGATAATCTTATTTTCCTTTCCATTGTTTGGTTTAACCTTTCTTGTGATCTATATGATCTAAGCAGTAATATTCTCCTGCTTTTGTAAACACCTCAGTGTACAATTCTGTCAGAAAGACCCTGTTACTTTTGTTGATGACATTCCGGTAACCACCGATGGACGAGAACTCTGCCTACTGGTCCGCCTCGTTCAACGAGCAGGAAAATGGTTCTCTTCGTCCCTCGCCCTTGGTACCGACATTGTTGCCGACATAACTGATAGGCTACCCTCTGACATGTCTTGATATCATGATCGTGCAAGAAGATAGCGCCCTCCCTACTTTTAACCCACATGGTGGGCCCATAACCCACAGTTCCACAGGATCGAAACCTGACTCTCCTGTACACCCTAGTGTCCAAGTTATTCCTCGCGCTTGACTTTGTATGAAATTCATGGGCCACCTGCCTAGTAATCTATTCTGGTATCGGATGCAATGTGTATTCCCATTGCTCTAAAGCCCTTTCACACTTCGTTTCAGGCAACAAACGATTGCCCATCCGCTTGAAAGTTCTACTTTGCATCTTCTTACTTTGCTCTCGATAATTTCTTAAGTTTCAATTCGAGAGTTACTTTTCGCCACCTTCCCTAATGTTATCTACCGGATAAGCAACCGTGTAGAGTTCCCTTCCTTCGAGTTACCCCTTGTCATTTACGTAAGTAAGATGGAGTTCCCAAAGAAAGGATGCCTACTTCATCATGACGACTGAAGCAGAGAAATGAAGACATCAATATAGTGGATTGACCGCTTCGAGAAGAGCAACCAAGATCAAGAAAACTTGATAGAATTTCGTAACCAAATTCCTTCCCCCTCACTTCCCCTCTTAAATCTCGGGACGAGATTTCTTGTAGTGGAGGAGAATTGTGACGCCCGGATAATCTTGCTACAGTAATCCCACGCTAATCGTGCCATGACACCTCAGTTACTGTTGCTATCCTCGCAAAATTCGAAAACCATTCAAAATTCAAATTCAAATTAGTGACAACAATAAAAGTTTTCAAAAATTGAAACAAAAATGTTCAGTGGTTGTCGAATATTGCCAGGGTAATTATGATGCAACAAACACATTCTTATAAAATGGCTAGATGGTTTTAAGTTAAATAAAACAGAAAGAAAATAAATAAAAGAAAGAAAATACAAAAGGAAAAAATAGAGAACAAAAATAGAAGGAGAACACCCCCTTCCCTGGGCCGTGGCCCAACTGGGCCAACCCACCTAGCCCAGCCGGCCCACCCCCGGCTATACCCCCCCTCCCACTACCAGAAACCCTAACCCCATCCACCCCACTGTCCCCACGACACCCCCACTCCCCCCCCCCCCCCCCCCGCCCGCAGAAATATCTCCCTTCCCCCCATCTCTCCCGATTGGATCGGGAGGAGACGGACGCCCCGACGCCCGTCGTTGCCGGCCCCGCCAATCGCCGCCGCCGCCCGACGCAACCCGCTCCGACCTCGCCGCGTCGCCGCCTGCCATCGACGCCCGCCTCCTCATCTCCTCCCGCACGGCCGCGCCCGACGCAAGCCACCACTCCGCTACGGCCACCGTAGCCGGCGCCGGTGCCGCCCCCAGGGCCTCCTCTGCGTCCCTGCGTCCCCGTCGCCAACCCCGCCGACCTCATCGCCTCCCCATCGAGAACGGCGCATCGGTCCCGTCGCCAACGTCGCCCGTCGTCGAACCTCCCCGTCGGATCGCCGCCGTCCTCCTCGTCCTCCTCCCCAGGCCACTTCCTCGCGCCTCACCGCCCCTCTCCTCGGCAACGAACGTGAGCCGCGCCCCCTCCCTCTTTCCCCCTCGGTCGCTATGACGCTCCCCGCGCCGCATCGCCCGCTGCCCCGCTACATGACCACCGCCGCTGTTTAGCTCCTTCCCGCGTCGCCCCCCTTGTTGCTTGCTGCGGCCCCGCTCCCCCAGGCCGGCGCCCCACAGCGCCCGGTGGCCATCACCGTCCACGGCCTCGCCGCTGCCACCTCAGGCGACCGGCCTCGCCGTGCCGATGGCCGCCCCTGTAGACCCGGGCATATGCCCAATCAGGCTGGGTGCCCGCGCCCGTTAGCGCTAACCCAGCGCCCGCAAGGCCCCTCTGGCCTATGACATGTGGGGCCCTACCCCCCCCCCCAGAACGTTTAGATAAAAATAAAAATAAAAAATAATTAATTAATTAAAGAATTAATTGACTTAATTAATTTTGATTATTTAAACTAATCAAATAACTAAACTAATTAAGCTGTTAGTCAATTAATTAATTAGTATGACACTGGGGCCCACCCACCTAATTAATACTAATTAGGTTAATTAATATGTCTAATTAAAATGTGTCACTAACCAGTGGGACCCACTGGTCAAGTTGACCAGTCAACCCTGTTGACTGCTGACATCAGCATGACATCATGCTGATGTCATAAATCCTTTTTCGAATTAAATTAAATAATTAATTAAATCCAAAAATTAATAAAATCTTTAGAAAATCATATCTTTTAATCCGTGACTCGGATTAAATTATTTTCAACATGAAAGTTGCTCAGAACGACGAGACGAATCCGGATACGCAACCCATTCGTCCACCACACACCCCTAACATATCCAACTCGCAACTTTCCCCCTCCGGTTCAGCTGTCCGAAAATGCAAAACACCGGGAATACTTTCTCGGATGTTTCCCCCTTCGCCGGTATCACCTAATACCGCGTTAGGGCATACCTAGCACCGCGTATTGCCTCATTATGCTTTGTGATACCTTGATTGCTCTATTATTTATTGTATTCCACCTCCGTTACTTCTTTCCGGTAGACCCCCAGGCTGACGGCGACCCCAGTTCGACTACGGTGTTGACCACCCCTCTCTCTTGCCAGAGCAACCAGGCAAGCCCCCCCCCCCTTGATCACCAGATATCGCCTACTCTTCTCTCTACTTCTTGCATTAGAGTTGTGTAGCATGTTACTGTTTTCCGTTCATCCTATCCTGATGCATAGCCTGTCCTTGCTACTACTGTTGTTACCTTTACCTGCCATCCTAATGCTTAGTATAGGATGCTAGTTTATCATTAGTGGCGCTACATTCTTGTCCGTCTGCCATGCTATACTATCGGGCCGTGATCACTCGGGAGGTGATCACGGGTATGTACTATATACTTTATACAGGATACATGTGGTGACTAAAGACGAGTCGGCTTGTGGAGCACCCGCGAGTGATTTACGGATTGGGGGCTGAAAGGACCTTTTTCCCAACGGCCCTCTGTGTGGATCTTTGAGGCGAAGCGACAGGGCAGGTTGAGACCACCTAGGAGAGAGGTGGGCCTGGCCCTGGTCGGTGTTCGCGGTTATTTCAAAATAACACGCTTAACGAGATCTTGGTATTTGATCTGAGTCTGGCCACTGGCCTATACGGACTAACCATCTACGCGGGGACAGTTATGGGCACTTGACGTCGTGGTATCAGCCGAAGCCTTCGTGACGTCAGCGACTGAGCGGCGCGCGCCGGGTTGGACCGCATAACGCAACTTCCTTTGTAATGGAGGTTGCTAGGTCTGCTCACCGGCCGCGTTCGCAACGTGCAGGTGTGCAAAGGGCGATGGGCCCAGACCCCTGCGCCATAGGATTTAGACCGGCGTGCTGACCTCTCTGTTGTGCCTAGGTAGGGCTGCGACGTGTTGATCTTCCGAGGCCGGGCATGACCCAGGAAAGTGTGTCCAGCCAAATGGGATCGAGCGTGTTGGGTTATGTGGTGCACCCCTGCAAGGAAGTTAATCTATTCGAATAGCCGTGATCTTCGGTAACAGGACGACTTGGAGTTGTACCTTGACCTTATGACAACTAGAACTAGATACTTAATAAAGCACACCCTTCCAAGTGCTAGATACAACCGGTGATCGCTCTCTCACAGGGCGACGATGGGAGGATCATCGGTTAGGATTATGCTATACGATGCTACTTGGAGGTCTTCAGTCTACTCTCTTCTACATGCTGCAAGACGGAGGCTGTCAGAAGCGTAGTCTTCGAAAGGATTAGATATCCCCCTCTTATTCTGGCTTTCTGCAGTTCCGTCCACCGATATGGTCCTTTACACATTTACCCATGCATATGTAGTGTAGCTCCTTGCTTGCGAGTACTTTGGATGAGTACTCACGGTTGCTTTCTCCCTCTTTTCCCCCTATCCCTTCTACCTGGTTGTCGCAACCAGATGTTGGAGCCTAGGATCCAGACGCCACCGTCGACGACGACTCCTACTAGGCTACTACATCGGAGGTGCCTACTACTACGTGCTGCCCGCCGACGAAGGCCAGGAGTAGTTAGGAGGATCCCAGGCAGGAGGCCTGCGCCTCTTTCGATCTGTATCCCAGTTTGTGCTAGCCATCTTATGGCAACTTGTTTAACTTATGTCTGTACTCAGATATCGTTGCTTCCGTTGACTCGTCTATGATCGAGCTCTTGTATTCGAGCCCTCGAGGCCCCTTGCTTGTAATATGATGCTTGAATGACTTATTTTATTTGTAGAGTTGTGTTGTGATATATTTCCGTGAGTCCCTGATCTTGATCGTACACGTTTACGTGTATGATTAGTGTACGATTAAATCGGGGGCGTCACAAGTTGGTATCAGAGCTGACTGCCTGTAGGAATCCCCCTTTCCAACTCCTTGGCCGAAGTCGAGTCTAGTCATTGAAAAACTTTTACTAACATGGTTGTGCGGCTTACGGGCCCACGTCTCCATTGGGTGGTATTAGAATATTTTACTCCTCGATCTTTACTCTGGGACTCTAATCTCTCCCCTATTCGGGTTAAATGATTTTCTAAAAATCTAACTTTAGGTTCTCGAAAACAATTTCTCCCGGAGAGCCCCTTCAGTCCAGATGATCGCCTGCTGCACCTGAAAATTTTGAAGATACTCTTCGATGTTTCCTCGAGACCCTTGTGCCCTTCGCCGTTACAATCCCATACCACCGGTAAATCCCTATGGGAAGCTACACACACTTGTCGATCATAACTTCATCTCCAATTTGGTCTTGTTATTACAAGATACCCTGAAATACTTCGGATATTCCGAGAATCCCTTGTGTCTACTGCCCTGCAGTTCTTTGCCGCCTGAATGCCCCTATGGATAATTCCTCGCACTTACCGAGTATCCGCTCACCCCCAGTTGATTCATGTATTTCATAAAAGTCTTTGAAATACCATTCGATCTTTCGAAAATCCCGAGCAGCCTATTGATCTTGAAATTCTTGCTTGCTGGCATTATGGTTAATCCCATAAGTCTCGTAATCTTATTGGCATCTCTTGTCATTATCATTTTGAGTCCGTTGATTCAATTTGTTGCGAATGCTCACAATACTCAATCAGATCCTAGAATTCAACCTTCCGGCTCAGACGTCATTTTGAATAGGAGCTAGTTCTCGACCAATCAAATTGCCGTCGATCGTGCCCTAAGTCTATTCAACTTATCCGTCCTTGATCAGATGCATCTGCTTCTGATCCCTTGATTTGGAAATCATAATACCTCTGATTCTAAGCATCGAATCAGTCAGTTGTTTCTATAACCCAATGTCTTTGCATTGATTCTTCCTCTGGTTGTGAGCCGATACTCACATCAGATCCTTTATGGACCATCAGAACCTTGTTGGATTTTATCCGACAACGTCCTTCATATTCAATCACTCTGGAAGTTCTTTCCCTGTTACATAATTCCTTTGGTAAATCTTATTTCTTGATTTGGCCAACCATGCTCTACTTTCGAGCTGGTGATATTTAGTATTGAAGCTTGTGATGTATGTTTCCACGATCCCCCGATGGGTTGAACCAACGCCTTCCCTAATCTATGTGAACTCAAAAGATTTCACGGGTCATACTTGTCTGGTATTGCACCAAGTAAAACTCCCAACAACTAATGTCATTTTCGAAATACGAGGAGGTGAATGGAAGGTTATGCATTGAGGAAGTGGGAGTCGACCTTGAACCTTTGTGTTCATGCCCATGGACATGATGTAGACCCTAGCATGGAAGCTTCTTGTAATAATAACTATTTCCTTGATATAATATCCTTGGTATCGGTGAATTGATCCTTTGCAATCGTGGTTCCGACCATATGTTCTTCTTTGATCCCATTTCTCGGGCAAGTTTAAGCACTTGTCTTCCGTGGATCAATACACCTGTCCAACCTTTACTTTGATCTTTCATCGAGTACTACACCCTGGTATCTCGAGATCATCATGGGAGTGCATAACTTCTTATGGGTTCTTCATCAACTGTCATTTCTCACCGATTTCAATTTTTCTGGGTTCTGGGTTGTCGTCAACCGAGAACACCGATATGTGAACCGATGCCTCATTCCGGTTCGATAACCCTAATTAATTTTCGTTGCTTATGAGTTTAATAATCCTTCCCATCATTCCTAGCCTGATCGGCTATACCATTATTGGGCTAATTTTTAACTGTGCTACCTGGTCCTTATCTCCGGAGCACCACTTTTGACGATGAGCTAAGCTTATGTCGATTTTCCTCATCATATCATTCGCCTTGAACAACAAGCTTGATTTCGAGTTTGTGTCGTACTCGTGGTTCCAATAATTTTCGCTTCATCATTCCATTGACTTGATGTCATCGCCGACCGGTTACATCTTCTTGAAACCTCTCGACAACTGTGTTGTGATCATCATCAACATTTTGAGGTCTTCCAAGATATCGGTCGAATTCATGGTGAGAAGTACCATCCTTGCCCCTCGATGATTTGTGTTATCATCGACAACATTATTGCATTCCCTCCAACACAAAACTTGTTCCTGTTTTGTGCTGTACCTTGAGTTCCTTGCTATCCAACTTATGTTATGTTCTACCGCGGAGTATTACCATCTTTGATGTCAAGAATGTTGTGAGGATTGCTCCACCACTTAAGAATTTTTGGTATAGTGATACTTCTCACCATGACCATTCTTTCTTGGTCCTCGTATTGATTCCAACCGGGGTACCAACAAGTGAACGGTGCTGTTTGGATTTTGCCCTTCTAGCAACCCTATTGCTTTGGAGTTAATGATCAATAATTCATTCTTAGCCTATCGGTTGCTGAACCACCATTCTAACGTTGATCATGCTACTATAAGCCCACATTTCGGTTGCACCTTTCAACTATGATTGATGGTGTATGTTTTCCTAGAGCATACAACATTATATCATTTGAATTGACTAGTGTCATCTTCTTGTTCACATTATTGTGGAAAGCCATCCGTTTGAAATTCTCGATGAATTGTCGCTGAGCCCATCAGCCACCTTCTCATCCCCTCCTTGGTTTAATGATGAACTATTATTCCAGGAACCCTCTCCCATGGTTCATTTCCCGAGAATCTTGCAATGTCATTTCGACTATTTGTGTTGCACCTTTTCTTCTCGAACATCCTGAGTCTGAGGTATCATGACACCAATTAGATTTGCACCTAGGTCAGATATGATGGTGAGAACATATTTTCAAGAGTTATAACACTGGTCTTTTATGACCCAGTAAGGTGATGGCATGTCCAGCACACCTGGCCGGATGACCTGCTATTATAGTTTCCTTATTAGCAAGGTTAACCATTCTTCCCTGAGGAAATTGTAAGACTTATTCTATAAGTTGATCCCGATGGATCCCGTATGTATCCATAGCCCGATCTTTACCTGTTGACCATGTCAATGCTATCTCGAAGCATGTCGGTGGTACTCCGATTCTCAACAAGAACATTTGAAGCCCAATGCTAAATGTTTCCTGCTCAGTTATCCAAACACCGTTGTATGTGTAATGTCATGAAATTTCTCTCCCCTTACTTAAAGGGTTTTCTGCTTTCTATCATGTCATGGATATCATGCTCTGCTTGTCCTTGGGAAAGATATACCCCTGGAATATGTGTTTAAACACATTTTCATTTCCATTTTTCTGCTTTAACCTGATAATCTTATTTTCCTTTCCATTGTTTGGTTTAACCTTTCTTGTGATCTATATGATCTAAGCAGTAATATTCTCCTGCTTTTGTAAACACCTCAGTGTACAATTCTGTCAGAAAGACCCTGTTACTTTTGTTGATGACATTCCGGTAACCACCGATGGACGAGAACTCTGCCTACTGGTCCGCCTCATTCAACGAGCAGGAAAATGGTTCTCTTCGTCCCTCGCCCTTGGTACCGACATTGTTGCCGACATAACTGATAGGCTACCCTCTGACATGTCTTGATATCATGATCGTGCAAGAAGATAGCGCCCTCCCTACTTTTAACCCACATGGTGGGCCCATAATCCACAGTTCCACAGGATCGAAACCTGACTCTCCTATACACCCTAGTGTCCAAGTTATTCCTCGCGCTTGACTTTGTATGAAATTCATGGGCCACCTGCCTAGTAATCTATTCTGGTATCGGATGCAATGTGTATTCCCATTGCTCTAAAGCCCTTTCACACTTCGTTTCAGGCAACAAACGATTGCCCATGCGCTTGAAAGTTCTACTTTGCATCTTCTTACTTTGCTCTCGATAATTTCTTATGTTTCAATTCGAGAGTTACTTTTCGCCACCTTCCCTAATGTTATCTACCGGATAAGCAACCGTGTAGAGTTCCCTTCCTTCGAGTTACCCCTTGTCATTTACGTAAGTAAGATGGAGTTCCCAAAGAAAGGATGCCTACTTCATCATGACGACCGAA
Source organism: Triticum monococcum (assembly GCA_034509565.1). NCBI lineage: Eukaryota > Viridiplantae > Streptophyta > Magnoliopsida > Poales > Poaceae > Triticum > Triticum monococcum. The sequence goes on along the minus strand of CM067845.1, from coordinate 351,997,293 downwards.
GCAGAGAAATGAAGACATCAATATAGTGGATCGACCGCTTCGAGAAGAACAACCAAGATCAAGAAAACTTGATAGAATTTCGTAACCAAATTCCTTCCCCCTCACTTCCCCTCTTAAATCTCGGGACGAGATTTCTTGTAGTGAAGGAGAATTGTGACGCCCGGATAATCTTGCTACAGTAATCCCACGCTAATCGTGCCATGACACCTCAGTTACTGTTGCTATCCTCGCAAAATTCGAAAACCGTTCAAAATTCAAATTCAAATTAGTGACAACAATAAAAGTTTTCAAAAATTGAAACAAAAATGTTCAGTGGTTGTCGAATATTGCCAGGGTAATTATGATGCAACAAACACATTCTTATAAAATGGCTAGATGGTTTTAAGTTAAATAAAACAGAAAGAAAATACAAAAGGAAAAAACAGAGAACAAAAATAGAAGGAGAACAAAAATAGAAGGAGAACACCCCCTTCCCTGGGCCGTGGCCCAACTGGGCCAACCCACCTAGCCCAGCCGGCCCACCCCCGGCTATACCCCCCCTCCCACTACCAGAAACCCTAACACCATCCACCCCACTCTCCCCACGACACCCCCCCCCCCCCCCGCAGAAATATCTCCCTTCCCCCCCATCTCTCCCGATTGGATCGGGAGGAGACGGCCGCCCCGACGCCCGTCGTTGCCGGCCCCGCCTATCGCCGCCGCCGCCCGACGCAACCCGCTCCGACCTCGTCGTGCCGCCGCCTGCCATCGACGCCCACCTCCTCATCTCCTCCCGCACGGCCGCGCCCGACGCAAGCCACCACTCCGCTACGACCACCGCAGCCGGCGCCGGTGCCGCCCCCAGGGCCTCCTCTGCGCCCCTGCGTCCCCGTCGCCAACCCCGCCGACCTCATCGCCTCCCCATCGAGAACGGCGCATCGGTCCCGTCGCCAACGTCGCCCGTCGCCGAACCTCCCCGTCGGATCGCCGCCGTCCTCCTCGTCCTCCTCCCCAGGCCACTTCCTCGCGCCTCACCGCCCATCTCCTCGGCAACGAACGTGAGCCGCGCCCCCTCCCTCTTTCCCCCTCGGTCGCTATGACGCTCCCCTCGCCGCATCGCCCGCTGCCCCGCTACGTGACCACCGCCGTTGTTTAGCTCCTCCCCGCGTCGCCCCCCTTGCTGCTTGCTGCGGCCCCGCTCCCCCTGGTCGGCGCCCCACAGCGCCCGGTGGCCATCACCGTCCACGGCCTCGCCACTGCCACCTCAGGCGACCGGCCTCGCCGTGCCGATGGCCGCCCCTGTAGACCCGGGCATATGCCCAATCGGGCTGGGTGCCCGCGCCCGTTAGCGCTAACCCAGCGCCCGCAAGGCCCCTCTGGCCTATGACATGTGGGCCCCCCCCCCCCACAAAACGTTTAGATAAAAATAAAAAAAAAATTAATCAATTAAAGAATTAATTGACTTAATTAATTTTGATTATTTAAACTAATGAAATAACTAAACTAATTAAGCTATTAGTCAATTAATTAATTAGTATGACAGTGGGGCCCACCCACCTAATTAATACTAATTAGGTTGATTAATATGTCTAATTAAAATGTGTCACTAACCAGTGGGACCCGCTGGTCAGGTTGACCAGTCAACCCTGTTGACTGCTGACATCAGCATGACATCATGCTGATGTCATAAATCCTTTTTCGAATTAAATTAAATAATTAATTAAATTCCAAAAATTAATAAAATCTTTAGAAAATCATATCTTTTAATCCGTGACTCGGATTAAATTATTTTCAACATGAAAGTTGCTCAGAACGACGAGACGAATCCGGATACGCAACCCGTTCGTCCACCACACACCCCTAACATATCCAACTCGCAACTTTCCCCCTCCGGTTCAGCTGTCCGAAAACGCAAAACACCGGGAATACTTTCTCGGATGTTTCCCCCTTCGCTGGTATCACCTAATACCGCGTTAGGGCATACCTAGCACCGCGTATTGCCTCATTATGCTTTGTGATACCTTGATTGCTCTATTATTTATTGTATTCCCCCTCCGTTACTTCTTTCCGGTAGACCCCGAGGCTGACGGCGACCCCAGTTCGACTACGGTGTTGACGACCCCTCTCTCTTGCCAGAGCAACCAGGCAAGCCCCCCCCCTGATCACCCTATATCGCCTACTCTTCTCTCTACTTCTTGCATTAGAGTAGTGTAGCATGTTACTGTTTTCCGTTCATCCTATCCTGATGCATAGCCTGTCCTTGCTACTACTGTTGTTACCTTTACCTGCCATCCTAATGCTTAGTATAGGATGCTATTTTATCATTAGTGGCCCTACATTCTTGTCCGTCTGCCATGCTATACTATCGGGCCGTGATCACTCTCTAAGTGCATCTAGTGCCACCCCTAGTTAGTTTTGGAGTATTGACGACAAACGTAGTTGAGGGACTAATGTGTTTGTGAGAATTGCAGGATAACACAGGTAGAAGTCCCTCATTGGTTCGGTTTTTTTACCAGAGATGACCCCTAAAAATGTACAAAGACATTGAAGTCAATGGTGGTATATGAAGATATTCATTTTGAAGACTATGACAAGAGAAGACACCGCATGAAGCCTATGGAGCTCGAAGACTTAGATCTTTCGTAGTTCTCTTTCATTTGTGTTGAGTCATAGGAACCACCGTACTGTTAAGTGGGGTCCAAGAGAACCAGTCAGGACGACTGAAGTGATGCCTAAACAAAAAACCTATGTCTTCGAGTGAAGACTATGAGAGCAAATCTTGTCTAGAGTCGGAAAAGTCAGCTTTGCTTGTAGCCCAAGTAAAGTTGCCGTGTGAGTTTGAAATCTGACCGTTGGAACATGTGTCAGTTCCTTAGTGACCCAGGGTCATTTCGGACAAATCAAGTCGGGTTGCCTAGTGGCTATAAATAGCCCACCCCTACAACCATAAACGGTTGACTGCTCAGATTTCAGTGCATGGCTTTTGTCATTTGAGAGAAACCCACCTCGAAGCCTTTGAGAGAGAATACCTAGCGAGGAAAAAGCCCTAACCACCCAGAGCCAGAGCAAATTGGGCATCACTTAAGTCTTCTTGTCTGAGTGATCTGAAGACTTATTACACTTGAGGACTATGCATCCTCCAGCCGGTTAGGCGTCGCGTTCTGAGCATCCAAGAGTCATTGTGGATTGCCGGTGAATGAAGTCTGTGAAGGTTTGGGAGTCTACCTTGAAGACTTACCAGAGTGATTGGGCGAGGTCTGTGTGACCTTAGCTCAAGGAAAATACGGTGAGGACTGGGTGTCCTGAGCTGCGGTTCAGGACTGGGTGTCCGGGACTGTGTGTCCTAAGGTTTAAATACCTAGCCGTTCCAACCAGACGTACAGTTGTCACAGCAACTGGAACTGGTCCAACAAATCATTGTCTTCAATGAGTCACTGGTTTCATCTTCACTTCCCTTTACATATTGTTACTCATTGTGAAGTCATTGCATGTTTGCTGTATCCTTAGTCTTCACTGAGTGATTGTGTGTTCTGTTTGGCTTCATAATATCTTCCTACCTGATCTGTATTACACTGCAGCTATTCGTCACTGTGCTTTCACTCTGTTGATACTTGACCATGGCTTGCCTAGTGTAGTCTAACTTCCGCTGCATAGTAATAGGCATATCTCTACTATTTGTCTTTATAACTTCCACGTTTTGAAGACTTCCATAAAAATCGCCTATTCACCCCCCTCTAGTTGATATAACGCACTTTCAATTGGTATCAGAGCAAGGTGCTCCCTTGTTCTGTGTGATTCGGTTTAAGCACCTAGAGTTTTAGCTATGTCGACTGCAGGGATAATCGAAGTCTCCACTACATGCCCCATCTTCGATGGAACTGAATATCCCTACTGGAAGAATAAGATGCGCATGCATCTTGAAGCCATTGACGTCGACCTATGGTATGTCGTCGAGAACGGCGTTCCAAAGGCTGGAGAAGGTGTCACTACTGCTGATGTCAAGAAGTTCACTCAACTGGACTCTACTGCCAAGAATATCATCTGTGGTCATCTGACCAAAGGACAGTATGGGCGTGTGAGTGCTTTGAAGACATCCAAGCTGGTCTGGGACTGGCTCTCCGAGGTCAATGAAGGCATCTCAACCCAGAGAGATCAGAGAATCAGTGTTCTTCGCAACCTCTTCAACTGCTTCAAGCAAAATGACAATGAGAATGTCCAGCACACATTTGACCGACTTACTGACATCACAAATGAGCTTCAAGCCCTTGGCGCCACTGAGATCACCAAACATGAAATCGTCAAGACGCTACTGAGATCACTTGATAGTTCGTTTGACATCCTAGCCCTGATGATTCAAGAACGTCCTGATTTCAAGACACTCGATCCGTCTGACATACTCGAGAGACTCAACACACATGAGTTTCAGCTTTCTGAGAAAAGAGATATCTATGGTCCAAACTACGGGCGAACTCGTGCCCTGAAGGAAAAAGCTGTTTCCTCATCTGAAGAAGAATCTGATAATAGTTCTGATGATCCTGAAGACATTGGAAGGGAACTTGCAATGCTTGTGAAGAAGTTCCAAAGATTCACCAAGAAGAAAGGCTTCAGAAAGTCTTCACGATCAAGCTCAAGGAATGATGAAGCTTCTGCTCATGACTACAAGAAGAAAACATGCCACAAGTGCAAGAAAACTGGACACTTCATCTCTGAGTGTCCACAGTGGGACAATGAGAACAGAAAGAAGAAGAAGAGCAAGGAATATGACTCTGATGACAAGAAGAAGAAGAAGAAGAAGAAGAAATACTCAAAGTCTTCTTCCAAGTCTTCCTCAAAGTCTTCATCACACAAGAAGAGCTCATCTGGCAAGGCACGTGCGTTTGTTGGCAAGGAAATGGATTCAGAGGAGGAGTCCGCCTCTGAGGAGGCAGAGGTGGAGTCTGAGGAGGAGTCTGATTCTGGCATTGCAAGTCGGGCTACAGCATACGTTGCCAAGTCCATCTTCAACACTGAAGACAATGACTCCATCACCGACACCGATGCAAATGACAAGGACTGCTCCGATCCTACCTACTGCTTCATGGCACGCGGTGCCAAGGTAAACACACGCACTACTCACTATCAAACATCTAGTGATGATGACTCTGATTGTGATTCAAAACCCAGCTACAAAACACTTGCTAAAATTGCAACTGAACAACAGAAAGCCATGGAACATATTCAAAAACTGTTAGACAGAAGCGATGATCTGTTGGGTGCTGAAATGACTTGATCTGAATCCTTAATTGAAGACATAAAAAATCTTCATGTTAAGTATCGGGAACTTGAAGATCGTCATGATACTCTCTCAACAACTCATGAAAAGCTTTCCTATGATTATCTTCAAAGGAAGCAAGATCTTGAGAAATTGAGAGCGGCTCATGAAGATCTTCAAAAGGAAAACGAGTCACTTCGCGCCGAACAGATCAGTTCCGCTCAGGAAGGATTTGAACCACCATGTCTTAAATGCATTGAGCGTGATAATGTTGCTTCTGTTGCTGAATGTTCTACTGCTACTGCTGTTGCAATATGTTCAACTGTTGATGTGGTAACTAACCCCTCTGCTGAGGATACCACTGCTATTGTTGATGAGAATGCTAGGTTGAAGACATTGCTTGAAACAGGGATGTACAAAAGTCTTAAAGGGCATCAGACATTATGTGATGTCCTCAAGAAGCAGATTCTGAACCGAAACCCTAGGAAAGAGGGTGTTGGGTTCGTAAGGAAAATGAATGCAGATGGCTCTTACTGGAAACCTGAGCAGTACCTCAAAACCAAGTGGGTTGCTGCAAAGGAACCTACAGTAGATCCATCCAATTTATCTGGATTCACTTGTGCTAACCCCATTATCATTGATGAATCCTTTGATGCAAACTATGTACTGTTTAAGAATCAGAATGGTGAAGTGTTTGCCAGGTACATTGGTACTAACTGCAGGAATGGACCGCCTATGAAGAAGATCTGGGTTCCGAAAAAGTGTCTGGAAAATCTTCCTGTGAATGTCTTCATGACTCCTCATATGAAGAAGACAAACCTCAGACCAAAGGCTTCATACGGTCCAAAGTCTTCATACAGACAGAGGACTCACCTGAGTCGCACTAACGCAAATGTTTTGCAGGGAAACCACACTCGGGCATATGAATATGAGAGCGGTTCATCAAACCGCCATGTTCATATGACCAAGAACTATTCTGCTTATTCATATGAGTACTATTGTCCGCCTGCTAGATTGTTTGCTAGGGCTCCAAAGCCAAAATTCTCAGATGCTGCACTTAGACTTATTGCTTCTAAGCCACCCTTGAAGATGTGGGTGGCTAAGAAAGCTTAACTCTCTTTTGCAGGGAAAGGTCTCCAGCAGAAAACCAAAATCTTCTAACGCTATTGCTGGGGACCTTAAACATCTTGTAGGGCGCAAGATCAAATGCCCGAATGGCATCACTATGTACTTCGTTCCTGAATCGCATGCTACTCTCCCTATTAGTCCTAATCTGGATCTAAGTTTTCGTAACCCACTGGTTCGTCAAATGTTTTTGCTTCACAATTCTCTTCATGAAGCCTATCCCCCTAACTGCACTGTAGGGTACGACACCAGCGTCTTCAGAATGGATTATTGACAGTGGGTGTACAAATCACATGACCGGAAAAAGAAGCCTTCTTATGGACTCAACCTTACGTCCATCCGACAAAAGTCACATCACATTCGCTGACACTGGTAAAAGTAAGTTATTGGGTCTAGGTAGATTTGCAATCTCAAAGGATCAACACATGGATAAAGTCATGCTTGTTGAATCCCTTGGCTTCAACTTAATGTTTGTCTCAATGCTTTGCAATTTGAACATGATTGTGATATTTGGAAAATATCGTTGCCTGGTACTAATGGAATCTGACAAGTCTCTAGTGTTTGAAGGGTATCGGAAAGATGATTTGTACGTGGTAGATTTCTCAGCAGGACCACAGCTTGCAGTATGTCTTCTGGCAAAAGCTTCAGAATGTTGGCTTTGGCATTGGAGGCTTGGGCATGCTGGCATGAGGAACCTCCACACCCTTGCAAAGAAGAAGCATGTCATAGGCATCGAGGGCGTCAAGTTCAAGAAAGACCACTTATGCGGTGCCTGTGAAGCAGGGAAGATGACAAGGGCAAAACATCCCTCGAAGACAATCATGACCACTACTCGACCCTTCGAATTGCTTCACATGGATCTTTTCGGTCCCACTCACTACTCAACTTTTACCACTACTGCTTGCCTCTATGGCTTTGTCATTGTTGATGATTACTCTAGATATACTTGGGTGCACATAATCCTTTACAAGACTGAAGTGCAGGATGTCTTCAGACGCTTCACCAATCGTGCAATGAACAACTATGGCGCCAAGATAAAGCACATCAGAAGTGACAATGGCACTGAATTCAAGAACACTAGCCTTGATACATATCTTGATACCTTGGGCATCACACATGAATTCTCAGCTCCGTACACGCCACAGCAGAATGGCGTCGTCGAACGCAAGAACAAAACACTCATTGAGATGGCCAGAACGATGCTAGATGAATACAAGACTCCAAGAAAATCCTGGCCTGAAGCCATTGACACTACATGTCATACAATCAATCGTGTTTATCTTCACAAGCTTCTGAACAAGACATCTTATGAACTCCTAACTGGCAAGAAGCCAAATGTCAGTTACTTCAGAGTATTTGGCGCAAGGTGCTGGATCAAGGACCCACACCATACCTCAAAGTTTGCACCAAAAGCACATGAGGGCTTTATGCTTGGATATGGAAAGGACTCGCACTCCTACAGAGTCTTCAATCTCTTTCATTACAAAGTGGTTGAAACAATGGATGTGCAGTTCGATGAGACAAATGGTTCACAAAGAGAGCAACTTCCAGATGTGCTAGATGAAGTTCCAGCTAGTGAATCAACCAAGCTAATGGGAACTAGAGAGATTATACCTTCTGAAGCTCATCCTGAAGAAGAACTTATCATCTCAGCACCTGATCCACATGAAGACAATGCTCAGCCTGAAGACATTCCTCCCAACAACAACTCAGATCGGCAAGAGCAAAGTCTTCGCCCTATACATCCTTGTGTTGCCAATGAAGTGCAGATTGACAGAATAATTGACAGCATCAATGCACCTGGTCCACTCACTCGTTCAAGGGCAACTTAGCTGGCAAATTTCTGTGGGCACTTCGCATTCGTCTCAATTATAGAACCCAAGAAAGTTGAAGAAGCCTTCATGGAACCTGAATGGATTCAAGCTATGCAAGAAGAGCTTCAACATTTTGAGCTGAACAATGTATGGGAACTGGTTAAGCGTCCTGATCCACGGAAGCACAATATAATAGGCACCAAATGGATATACCGCAACAAGAAAGATGAGCATGGTCAAATTGTCAGAAACAAAGCTCATCTCGTTGCTCAAGGATATACTCAAGTGGAAGGCATTGATTTCGATGAAACATTTGCTCATGTGGCCAGACTTGAAGCCATACGTATACTGCTGGCCTATGCAAATCATCATAACATACTTCTATATCAAATGGATGTGAAGAGTGCCTTTCTCAATGGCAAGATTGAAGAAGAAGTGTATGTTGCACAACCGCCTGGGTTTGAAGATCCAAAACATCCTGACATGGTATACAAGCTCAACAAGGCACTATATGGCCTCAAACAAGCCCCTCAGGCCTGGTATGACACACTCAAATATTTCCTGAAGAGCAAAGGCTTCATACCTGGTTCCCTAGATCCCACTCTCTTCACGAAGACATATGATGGTGAACTGTTTGTGTGCCAAATATATGTGGATGACATTATCTTCGGCTGCACCAATCAGAAGTACAGTGAAGAGTTTGGCTATATGATGCAAGAGCAATATCATATGTCTATGATGGGGGAGCTGAAGTTCTTCCTCGGTCTTCAAATACGACAACAACGCAACCACATCTTCATATCTCAAGAGAAGTATCTCAAAGAGTGCCTGAAGAAGTTTGGTATGCAAGACTGCAAAGGCTTCACAACACCAATGCCAGCCAAACATCATCTGGGTCCCGACGACAATGGTAAAGAGTTCGATCAAAAGGTATACCGCTCCATGATTGGTTCTTTGCTTTATTATGTGCATCTAGGCCAGATAATATGCTTAGTGTTTGCATGTGTGCTCGATTTCAAGCGGCACCAAAGGAGTCGCATCACTTAGCTGTGAAGCGAATTCTTCGATATTTGGCTCACACCCCAACTCTCGGATTATGGTATCCAAAGGGCTCAGAGTTTGATCTGGTTGGATTCTCGGATGCTGATTATGCTGGTGACAAGGTTGATCGGAAGTCTACATCAGGCACATGCCACTTTCTGGGACGATCACTTGTATGTTGGTCTTCAAAGAAGCAGAACTGTGTATCCCTCTCCACTGCTGAACCTGAATACATTGCTGCTGGATCTTGCTGCGCTCAGCTTCTGTGGATGAAGCAAACTCTCAAGGACTCTGGCGTTCGTCTGAAGCAAGTGCCACTTTACTGCGACAACGAAGCGCCATCAAGATTGCCAATAACCCAGTTCAGCACTCGAAGACAAAGCACATAGAAATTCGTCATCACTTTCTCAGAGATCATGTTGTGAAGGAAGATATTGATATCGTACACGTCAACACTGAAGAGCAATTGGCAGATATCTTCACCAAGCCCTTGGATGAGAAGAGATTTTGCAAGTTATGGTGTGAGCTAAATATCCTAGAATCCTCAAATGTCCTGTGATCAGGCACACATCCTAACACTTATGCATATTGATGACTTAGATGTGCAACACACGAAGTAACGTATATCTTCAATCAATGAAGACTTACATTCTAAGTGTGAATACATTAATGTGGAATTTGACTTCGGAGCGCCACAATAATTGTGCGCCGTGTCTGAGTCTAATACTTCCTATACGGTGGGTAACGCCACCACCAAACGTTCTATTTTGAAGTGTTTCACTCACGGCGTTACCTTGCAATGTCTTCACATTTGGTTTGGCTTCAATCTCAACATGTCTTCATGATTATCTTCACTATGTTGATTATATGGATATATATATATATATATACTAGTGTTCTGTCCTCTACAGCATTCACTTCTAGCTATGTCTTCTTATTTGAATCTTTTGAACTAAGTGAATGTGATTGGACCCTAACCTCTCTATGCTCTCTATCTCAAATTCTATCTCTCCAAGTCATATGCATTCTATTGAAACTGTCGAATGTCTTCACTGCGTCCTTGACAGCAGAAGACACAGAGACAACCTTTAAGTCCGTTTTCAATGCTCATTTATCCACATGAAATCCGGAGAAGTAGGAACGACCACCCGACAATCCAGGCGTGCGTGGGACGTGGAACTGCCCCCAAAATTTCGCATGATGGCCACGTGTTACTCAGATGCGAATCACCAGGGGCACCTGTGTAATAGCGCAGTGTCGCCCCTGTAACTATAAATACACACTCACTGCGGTCATTATCCCTTCTTCCACCCTCGCACGAACCCTAGCGCCACCGCTAGACCTCGACGACGCCAACGACGAAGCGCTTCGCTGCCGCAACCTCTCCGACGCCGTCTTCACGCCGATCGCGGACATCGTCCTCTCCGCCGTCGTCGTAGGTGTCCTCCGTCGCCAAGTTAGGGCATGGAAGATTGAACTGCTCGGCCTCATCTCCCACTCCGTCTAGCAGTTCCCAGTGTGGTAAATAAAACTTCTTTTTACGGCCCCTTTTGATCCTATGGCTTTGTCACTTTCTACCATAAGAAGTTTCTATTCACACAAGTTAGATCTCTCTCAATCTACATCTCATAACATGCCTAGAATATTCACTTGTGCTTCACAAAGTAGTTAGATTCCTCACTTGTACCGATCTGTGGGTTCGTACAAATCTGGAACCAACTTCTTATCTATGAGTGAATGTCTTCGCACGATGAGGTCAATGTCTTCTAAACTGATTTATCTTCAAAATCTTCTGAGAATGCATATGACCTCTTCCCCTTCCCTCGCACCTTAATGCTGTCACAGGTACATGTCCGTGGGAGAATCCTTTGGTTCTCATAGTCTGCATTCATTTGCAGAGTTCTTACAGCATCACATAAATTCTCCTGAAGCCAGTTCCTGTTGGTCAAGCAAGAGAAAGCCTTTGAAGCCTTTGAACGTCTTAAAGCCCTTCAAGTTAAAGTTTATGGCTTCAGAGATAGCAGCAAGGAAGGGGGGCAGACAGCGTCGTGGCGGAACATCCAGAGATCTGCCTGATGAACTCGCAGAAATGTATAAAACAGATCCTGAAGAGAATTACAGTCAGTGCAAGACCCGAATCCAATGGATTCGACGCTATTGGGCAGAACAATTGTTCCAATACCGCTTCGTAACCCAGGAGTATGCTGAGAAAAACGCCATCAAGAGACCGTGGGGAGACATCCTATACAAGAATCTTCTACCCAGGTCTAGAGATGAAGCTATTGCTCAAAGCTTCTATCCATGCATGGTCCGTGGACCACAGCCTGCAAATGCACATCCGCCGTCACTACTCTGGTGTCGTGATGACAATCTATTCAAGCGCAACTTTCAGTTTGCCCAAAACTCAGCGAAGCAGAACAAGAAGAAATTTGGGTTAGTCTTCAACCCTGGTCCCTCCGCACCAAGGGCAGATGGCACACGCGAGGCAGAACCCAATGTCCTCGGTCCTTATGCAAACCTTGAAGGCCTTATCACCCGCATCTTAGTTCAAGGGACTGAAGTAAATGAGCCTCCAGCTGACTCTGAATCAGAAGAAGCACCTGAAGTGCCGAAGCCAAAGCAGATGAAGAAGCCAAAAGCTTCAAAGTCGGCAGCCCCTTCACCAAAAATCTCAAGCGCGAAGCCATTGGCAACTGCACCTCCTGAAGTCAGTGTGCAGTCTGAAGACGTATCCCGCATCTCCAAGCCCCAAAAGAGCAAGATGCCTCAGCCACACAGCGGCCAAGAGCTCACAACTGCTGCTATTCTGCGCAACGACGCCATTGATCTATCAAGTGATGAAGACCTTGCAGATGACGCTCTTGAGCAACTCATCAAGAGCAAAGAAGAAGCAGAAATCTTTAATAATCTGCCTCTCTTTGATGTCACCATCATCCACGACTTCATTGACGAGTGGTTTGACACGCCAAACATCAGCTTTGAAGATCTGCAGCTACCCATTGGCCTCAGTGTTGCCTTCCAAGGAGCCATTGCTTCAGAACTAGCCATCGCCCAGCGCGTTGTTGAGTTGAAGCAGAAGATTGACTATGAAAAGGCTTAGTTCAAGAAGCATATGGCCAAGCTCAGTGTGCAAGAAGTGAAAAACTTCAAGATCATGATGCACGAACTCAAGGAAAACTTTCTGAAGAAACGCGCCGAAGCTCAAGGTTCGCGTGAGCGCATGAAGACTCTGGCCGACAGATGTGTGCAAGCCTATAATGAGGCTGAGAAGCGCAAGGCACTTGGGCGTCCTGGCATCGACCCCAGGATGGCCGCGAAGAAGAAGAAGAAGCCTACTACGGCTGAACCCAATGCACCAAGGTAGGAAGCAGCTCCGATTGTCTTCCCAACTGCAACGACTGGCTCAAAGCCAAAGAGCCGGTCAACCGCTTCAGAGTTCAAGAAGACCAGGACTGCTGAGGCTGAAGCAAGAAAAAGGAAATATCCTGAAGCCTCTCCTACTGCCCCCTCTAAGAAGAAGAGGAAGACCAAGAGAGATCGGGCTGCTCGCACAGAGCCCTTGATGGTTGAACCCCTTTCTGTGGTCTATCCTGAAGCAGAACGACAACTGATAGTTCATGAGCCTGCTTCCACAGAGGCTCCTGTAGATGAAGACATTCCAGCAGCCGACCCCATCGCTGCTGAAGACATTGGTCATCATGACAATGTAGAAAATGATGCAGTCCTTCCTCAGCAAGACCACAACGAACTCATCAGCATTGGTCGTCCATTGACGCCAATTGCCTAGGATGCTTCATGGGCAGATTGCCCCCAAGAGGAAGAAGAATCTGAGGCCCAGCCCACTCTGACTCCACAGTCGTCGTCTGCGTTACGCAGGCTTTGCAAAGGTCCAAGGCCTCAAGTCTCTGAAGACATTCCGGCTGCATCAGCCGAAGAAGAAGAAGTACCACAAGATCCCACTCCCCTGTTCCACCAAGAAGCAGTTCTCCAGGAGAACGTGCCTGTGTCTGACCCTCCAGCTCGTCAAGTGGAGGATGCAAATCGTGAGGCTGCCACTACCAACCATGAAGCTAATGTGGAGCCCTCCCCACCAAAAGCATCAGAAGACAGTGAAGCCACTGATCCTGATACTTCTGTTCCTGAGTCTGCTGCCGGTCCCCAATTTGATTACCATGTTGAGCACAGGCCTCAGATACAGAAGCCGATCCCAAGACTACCAAGGTTCTCAGGTCCTGCATCAGCACCTGGCTCCTTCAACGTCAATAGCTTCAGGGTAGACAATACCTTCTTCAATAGCTCCAAGAACCCCTACTCCAGGGAAAGGATTTCATCAGATCGGTTTTGGAGCTATCCTCAGCGAAGCTACTACTCATGCATCCTGTACAACCAAGGTCGCATCTTCCCGCACAAGCGCCTTGATGTTGAAGCTATTGCTGGTCTGCCCTGTCTAGAAGAAGCGTTGGATTGCTTCAAGCAAGTGGGTCTGCTGTGGTTTGTTACTGATGAAGAGCATTGGAATGAAGAGCTCCTGCTACAATTATATGCCACCCTTCACATCAAACGATACAACAGAGATCCGAAGACTTGGGTCCTGGAGTGGATGACTGGCAATGTTCATCACGAGGCCAATGCATTTGATATCATTGAGCTCACTGGCTTGCCCACTCCTGGCGATCTCTTCGAGCAAGGCTATCAGCTGCATGCTGAAGCCATTGAGAGCATCTTTCAGCGACCAGAACCTGATATGAGTCAAATGCTCTCCATGATGAAGCCATTGCCCCAAGATGCTCCTTATCCCACAGAGTTCTTCGTTGAAGACCTTGAGTACCTGCCCAGAACCATCTGTCATATCATCAGGCGAACTCTCTGGCCTATCAAAGGGCACTCTCCAAATGCCAAGCTTGAGGGTGCAATGAAGACTCTGATATTCTGTATTCTTCATGGGAAATGCTTCAATGCACAGGACTTCTTCATACGCCAACTTGCTGCATCGGGCTCAGATCTGTTTGGTTTGAAATTCTATGCCCCTTGGGTAATTAGGCTGATCAAACTTCACTCTGCTATCTTGTATCAACCCTCAGCCCGCAACCATCGGATCTTCTTGCCTGATGTGGATACCTCTGCTGAAGCCATCTATCCTGAGCCAGCCAAGCAACCTCTGAGTCTTCAGAATGTAGATCACCAGAGCTTCACTCAAAACATTGAAGGAATTGAAGCAATCTCTCGGGTGTATCCGTTGGCTGGCACTACACATGCACCATGCCCTGCTTCCACTGAAGCCACTGACAGCACCACTGCTCCAAGACCCAAGAAGCGCGCTCGTGTTCTCAATGACCGAGAGCTTCTTGTGGCCCTTCATCAAAAACAGGATAGGCATCATGACTGGCTGAAATGTTAGATGAAAAGCCTCTTGGTGGATGTAAATCGCATTTGAAATCTTGCCACCAAGAATGCATTCGTTGCGCATGAAACCTGTCGACGCACATGGAAAGGGCTCACGATGATGTGTTCTGAAGCTGATCTTCAAGAGGATGGCTTCACAGAGTGATTCAAGTTTGACTCCACACCTCCTAGAAGAGCTGTGCTGCGAGGAACGCCATCCCTTGAAGACTCGGAGTTTTCTTCCTCTGCTGCCACAGTGACTGCCAGAATTATAGAGGATGAAGACGATGCTACATCACCGCCACCTCCTTCAGCACGCGTCGACACTGCACCAAGCTCTTCAGCACCGCCAAACACCACCGACGACCCTGCCGCTCATGGGAACGAGTAGAAACTCTATGTCTTCGAACCTTTTTGGTCCTCACTGACAAAAGGGGGAGAAGCATATGAGGTTGATAGTCTTCAAGCGGGTCATTATGGGCGGGTGCTTTATATTTTGCTTCGTGCTTACAACTCTCGTTTTGCTACATTTGGTTCTTTGAGTTGTAACACTTAAACTCGATGGTCGTCTGCTACTTATTTACCACCTTGTTTTGTGAAGATAAATTCCGCATGTGCGACGATAAATTCCGCACTTAGATCATTCTGCAGACGTCCATTTTCCATTATGCATGTCATTATCTTCATATACTTTTACATGCATAGTGGATTGTCATCATAAGTTGAAGTGGATCTCCACAAGTACAACCTGCCATGTGCATTTGCATTCCAAAAGCAAATTACTTATATGCACATCTTCAGGGGGAGCCCTTGCAACTTATGAAGACAATTCCTTATCCTTTAAAATTTCACAGACTATATTCCCCGTTGAAAACTTCAACTAGTTTGTCATCAATCACCAAGAAGGGGGAGATTGTAAGTGCATCTAGTGCCACCCCTGGTTGGTTTTGGAGTATTGACGACAAATTTAGTTAAGGGACTAATGTGTTTGTGAGAATTGCAGGATAACACAGGTAGAAGTCCCTCATTGATGCAGTTTTATTACCAGAGATGACCCCTAAAAATGTACGAAGACATTGAAGTCAATGGTGGTATATGAAGATATTCATTTTGAAGACTATGATAAGAGAAGACACCGCATGAAGCCTATGGAGCTCGAAGACTTAGATCTTTCGTAGTTCTCTTTCATTTGTGTTGAGTCATAGGAACCACCGTACTGTTAAGTGGGGTCCAAGAGAACCAGTCAGGACGACTGAAGTGATGCCTAAACAAAAAACCTATGTCTTCGAGTGAAGACTATGAGAGCAAATCTTGTCCAGAGTCTGCGACGCCCCCGATTTAATCGTACACTAATCATACACGCAAACGTGTACGATCAAGATCAGGGACTCACGGGAAGATATCACAACACAACTCTACAAATAAAATAAGTCATACAAGCATCATATTACAAGCCAGGGGCCTCGAAGGCTAGAATACAAGAGCTCGATCATAGACGAGTCAGCGGAAGCAACAATATCTGAGTACAGACATAAGTTAAACAAGTTTGCCTTAAGAAGGCTAGCACAAACTGGGATACAGATCGAAAGAGGCGCAGGCCTCCTGCCTGGGATCCTCCTAAACTACTCCTGGTCGTCGTCAGCGGGCAGCACGTAGTAGTAGGCACCTCCGGTGTAGTAGGAGTCGTCATCGACGGTGGCGTCTGGCTCCTGGGCTCCAACATCTGGTTGCGACAACCAGGTAGAAGGAATAGAGGGAAAAGAAGGAGAAGGCAACCGTGAGTACTCATCCAAAGTACTCGCAAGCAAGGAGCTATACTACATATGCATGGGCATCAAATGGAATAAGGGTATCATATGTGGACTGAACTGCAGAATGCCAGAATAAGAGGGGGATAACTAATCCTGTCGAAGACTACGCTTCTGGCAGCCTCCGTCTTGCAGCATGTAGAAGAGAGTAGACTGAAGTCCTCCAAGTAGCATCGCATAGCATAATCCTAACCGATGATCCTCCCCTCGTCGCCCTGTTAGAGAGCGATCACCGGTTGTATCTGGCACTTAGAAGGGTGTGTTTTATTAAGTATCCGGTTCTAGTTGTCATAAGGTCAAAGTACAACTCCGGGTCGCATACCACAAGTTTCATGAGTAATTATCACAAGCCCGAAAGTAGAGCATGCTAGAGAAAGCAGATGATACAATTTACCAAAGGCATTATGTATCCGAGGAAAGGGCTCACAAGCTTATAGAATATGAAGGAATCTGTCGGATAAAATCCAACAAATGATCTGGTGGTTCTCAAGGGATCTGGTGCGAGCATCGGTACTCAACCCGAGGGAGAAACAATGCAAGGAGATCAGACTTTAGAAACAACTGACTAATTCAAGGCTCAAATGCAAAGGAATTATCAATTCCAAGACAAGGGATCAGAAGCAATGCTCTGATCAGGGATGGATAAGTTGAATAGCCTTAAGGGTACAATCGACAGCAATTTGATTGGTCGAGATCCAGCTCATGTTTTAAAATAACGTCTAAGCCGGAAACATAATTTAAAAGGATCAACTGATGATTGCGTGCATTCGCACTCAAGTTGAATCAATAGGATCAAAAGGCGATGCCTAAGGATACTAACGAATATCGCCAGACATATGGAAAGCATCCATAATGCAAGTAGGAAAGTATTGCAGAGCAATAAGCTACTAAGGATTTTTGGAGGATCGAATAGTATTTCGAAGACCATTGTGAAACACATGAATAACTGGGGATGAGTGGATACTCGACAAGTGCGAGGATTTAATTGAAGGGGTATTCATGTGGCAAGGAACTGCTAGGCAGTAGGCACAAAGTATTCTCGGAACAATAGAGAAGACTCCGGGGTATCTTGTAATAATAAGATCAATGGGGGATGATCGTATGAATGGCAAGTGTAAGTAGTTATCCATAAGGATTTATCGGTGGTCGGGAATAGCAAAAGTGATGGGCACAAAGTCTCGAGAGGAATAGCAAAAGTGTATCTTCGGAATCTTCTGGTGAAGCAGGCCATCATCTGGAATGAAGGGGCTCTCCGGGAGAAAGTATTTACGAGATCCTAGAGTCAGAGTTAGTTAATTCATTTTAACCCGAATAGAAGAGAGTTCAGAGTCCCAGAGTAAAGGTCGAGGAATAAAAAGATCCTACTACCACCCAAACGGCGACGTGTGCCCGTAAGACACACGGCCGTGTTAGTAAAAAAATTTGCAATGTCTAGACTCAACTTCGGCCAAGGAGTGTGGAAGGGGGATTCCTACAGGCAATCGGCTCTGATACCAACTTGTGACGCCCCTGATTTAATCGTACACTAATCATACACGCAAATGTGTACGATCAAGATCAGGGACTCACGGGAAGATATCACAACACAACTCTACAAATAAAATAAGTCATACAAGCATCATATTACAAGCCAGGGGCCTCGAAGGCTAGAATACAAGAGCTCGATCATAGACGAGTCAGCGGAAGCAACAATATCTGAGTAGAGACATAAGTTAAACAAGTTTGCCTTAAGAAGGCTAGCACAAACTGGGATACAGATCGAAAGAGGCGCAGGCCTCCTGCCTGGGATCCTCCTAAACTACTCCTGGTCGTCGTCAGCGGGCAGCACGTAGTAGTAGGCACCTCCGGTGTAGTAGGAGTCGTCATCGACGGTGGCGTCTGGCTCCTGGGCTCCAACATCTGGTTGCGACAACCAGGTAGAAGGAATAGAGGGAAAAGAAGGAGAAGGCAACCGTGAGTACTCATCCAAAGTACTCGCAAGCAAGGAGCTATACTACATATGCATGGGCATCAAATGGAATAAGGGTATCATATGTGGACTGAACTGCAGAATGCCAGAATAAGAGGGGGATAACTAATCCTGTCGAAGACTACGCTTCTGGCAGCCTCCGTCTTGCAGCATGTAGAAGAGAGTAGACTGAAGTCCTCCAAGTAGCATCGCATAGCATAATCCTAACCGATGATCCTCCCCTCGTCGCCCTGTTAGAGAGCGATCACCGGTTGTATCTGGCACTTAGAAGGGTGTGTTTTATTAAGTATCCGGTTCTAGTTTTCATAAGGTCAAAGTACAACTTCGGGTCGTCCTTTTACCGAGGGACACGGCTATTCGAATAGATAAACTTCCCTGCAGGGGTGCACCACATACCCCAACACGCTCGATCCCATTTGGCCGGACACACTTTTCTGGGTCATGACCGGCCTCGGAAGATCAACACGTCGCAGCCCTACCTAGGCACAACAGAGAGGTCAGCACGCCGGTCTAAATCCTATGGCGCAGGGGTCTGGGCCCATCGCCCTTTGCACACCTGCACGTTGCGTACGCGGCCGGAAGCAGACCTAGCCTAGTGGCTTTCCAATCCAATCTGGCGCGCGCCACTCAGTCGCTGATGTCACGAAGGCTTCAGCTGATACCACGACGCCGGGATACCCATAACTGCTCCCACGTAGATGGTTAGTGCGTATAGACCAAATGGCCAGACTCAGATCAAATACCCAGATCTCGTTAATCGTGTTAAGTATCCGCGAACACCGACCAGGGCCAGGCCCACCTCTCTCCTAGGTGGTCGGAACCTGCCCTGTCGCTCCGCCTCAAAGATCCACTCGCGGGTGCTCCTACGAGCCTACCCGTCTTTAGTCACCACATGTATCATGTATAAAGTATATAGTATATACCCGTGATCACCTCCCGAGTGATCACGGCCCGATAGTATAGCATGGTAGACGGACAAGAATGTAGGGCCACTGATGATAAACTAGCATCCTATACTAAGCATTAGGTTTGCAGGTAAAGGTAACAACAGTAGTAGCAAGGACAGGCTATGCATCAGTATAGGATTAACGGGAAGCAGTAACATGCTACACTACTCTAATGCAAGCAGTATAGAGAAGAGTAGGCGGTATCTGGTGATCAAAGGGGGGGGCTTGCCTGGTTGCTCTGGCAAGAGAGAGGGGTCGTCAACTCCGTAGTCGTACTGGGTAGCAGCGGCGTCGGTCTCGGTGTCTATCGAGAGAAGAGGGGGAAGAAACAATAAATATTTAAGCAAGCATATGCATAATGATGCATGACATGACAAGTAACGGCGTTAGAGGTGCCCTAACGCGGTAATAGGTGATACCGGTGAGGAGGGATGACATCCGGGAAAGTATCCCGGGTGTTTTGCGTTTTCGGGCAGAGTAGCCGGAGGGGGAAAGTTGCGAGTTCGATAGGTTAGGGAGGTGTGGCGGACGAACGGGTTGCGTATCCGGAATCGTCTCGTCGTTCTGAGCAATTTTCATGTTGAAATTATTTTAATCCGAGTTACGGATTAAAAGATATGATTTTCTAAAGATTTTATTAATTTCTGGAATTTAATTAATTATTTAAATTAATTCGAAAATAAATTAATGACATCAGCATGATGTCATGCTGACGTCAGCAGTCAACAGAGTTGACTGGGTCAAACTGTCATGTGGGTCCAGTGGGACCCACCTGTCATACACTGTTTTAATTAACTAACTATTAATTAGGTTAATTAGTGATTAGGTTAATCTAATTATAATTAATTAATTTAATTAATTCCTTAATTAATTAATTAATTAATTAATGTTTATTTAATTATTTCAATTATTATTTATTTTATATATATTTTTAATTATTTTTTTATTCTTTTTTTTATTAAAACATTCTGGGGGGTGTGGCCCACTTGTCATAGGGCCAAGGGCCTGAACGGGTGTGGGCGAGCGGGGCTGCGGGCGCCTGGGCGTGTGCCCGTGGCCGCCCAGTGGGGCGTTGGCCACGGCAACGGATCGGAGCGGGGGGGGGGACAGAGGCTGGGGGTGAGGGTGAGGGGCGCGGTCGACAGCGGTGGCCGGCGAGCAGCGTCACCGGGGTGAGGCCATGGTGAGCAGCACCAGCATTGTGGCTCGGAGGGGGGGTGGGAGTAGGGCGACGCACGGGCGACGCAGCGCGAGCGAGCAGCGCCGCGGCAGAGTGAGGCGGGGCTCGGGCGCGCGTGCGCGGGGGCACGTCGGGCGCGGCGAGGCCACGGCGGCGCCAGCGGAGCCGCGGGGCGGACGGCAAGGACAGGCGCGGTACGGGGAGCGGTGGCCTGGTTGCAGCCACGGAGTAGGCGCGCGTGGGGCGGGGCGACAGATGAGCGCGGCGGGGCCGCACGGCGCGGGCTGTCCCGACGCGGCAGGCGGTGGCGACGGCGAGTAGCAGCAGGGGGAGCTCCAGCCGGAGGCGGGCGCGGGAACGGCGACCACGGGGGTGCGGGCATTGGGGGAAGAGGAGAAGGAGGGGGGTTCCTCACGGGGATCCGTAGGGATTTCGGGCAGCGTGCGCGGGGTGGTCCGGCGAGGAGGAGACGAGGAGGAGGACGGTGTGCGACGGGGCATCGGCGGCGAGGGCACTCCGGGCGGCGGCAGTTGGCGAAGGGGGGCGCGGAGAAGAGTGGGATGAGGCGGCGACGAGGAGCGCCCGCGACATCGGCAGGGGCGGGGACGTGCCGGGGCGTCGGGGTCCCTGGGTGGCGGCGCGTCCAGATCGGGGGGGAGGGGGAGTGAGGGGGATCGTGGGGGGAAACGAGTGGGGTAGTGGGGTGGGTGGTTAGGGTTGCGGGGGGTTGAGGGGATAAGGAGAGGAGTGGGTTGGCCGGCTAGGCCTGGTGGGTTGGCCCAGTTGGGCTGGTCAGCTAGGCCGAAGCCTAGGGGGCAGGGGGCTTTCTCATTTCCTTTTTTTTGTTAGTTTCCTTTTCTGTTTTTTTAATTCTTTCCTGCTTTATTGTAGTTGTATTCTATTTTAGTAAAACAAACATTTAGTACCTAAATTAGTATTACAACCTAGTCTATAGTCACAAAAAGTCTAGACCCCAAATAACTTAGTTTGACATTTTATTAATTATAAAAGTTATTCAAATAATCATTTTTACTACTGTTTTATTCATCTCATAGTATTTAAACATTTTATACATGTGTGGTTTTCCCCCCATAATTATCTATGCAATATTTGGTTCACTCCGAACATTTTAGTTTTAATTTTTGAAAACTGTTATTATTCACCAAACTTTGAATTTGAATTTTGGACCGGTTTTTGACCTAACGATAGATTAGCAACAGTAACCGAGGTGACGTGGCATGATTAGCGTGGGATTACTGTAGCATGATTATCCGGGCGTCACAGAGTCGGACAAGTCAGCTTTGCTTGTAGCCCAAGTAAAGTTGCCGTGTGAGTTTGAAATCTGACCGTTGGAACATGTGTCAGTTCCTTAGTGACCCAGGGTCATTTCGGACAAATCAGGTCGGGTTGCCTAGTGGCTATAAATAGCCCACCCCTACAACCATAAACGGTTGGCTGCTCAGATTTCAGTGCACGACTTTTGTCGTTTGAGAGCAACCCACCTCGAAACCTTTGAGAGAGAATACATAGCGAGGAAAAAGCCCTAACCACCCAGAGCCAGAGCAAATTGGGCATCACTTAAGTCTTCTTGTCTGAGTGATCTGAAGACTTATTACACTTGAGGACTGTGCATCCTCCAGCCGGTTAGGCGTCGCGTTCTGAGCATCCAAGAGTCATTGTGGATTGCCGGTGAACAAAGTCTGTGAAGGTTTGGAAGTCTACCTTGAAGACTTACCAGAGTGATTGGGCGAGGTCTGTGTGACCTTAGCTCAAGGAGAATACGGTGAGGACTGGGTGTCCTGAGCTGCGGTTCAGGACTGGGTGTCCGGGACTGTGTGTCCTAAGATTTAAATACCTAGCCGCTCCAACCAGACGTACAGTTGTCACAGCAACTGGAACTGGTCCAACAAATCATTGTCTTCAACGAGTCACTGGTTTCATCTTCACTTGAAGGAAATATGCCCTAGAGGCAATAATAAAGTTATTATTTATTTCCTTATATCATGGTAAATGTTTATTATTCATGCTAGAATTGTATTAACCGGAAACATAATACATGTGTGAATACATAGACAAATAGAGTGTCACTAGTATGCCTCTACTTGACTAGCTCGTTAATCAAAGATGGTTATGTTTCCTAACCATAGACAAAGAGTTGTTATTTGATTAACGAGGTCACATCATTAGTTGAATGATCTGATTGACATGACCCATTAGCTTAGCACCCGATCGTTTAGTATGTTGTTGTTGCTATTCTTCATGACTTATACATGTTCCTATGACTATGAGATTATGCAACTCCCGTTTACCGGAGGAACACTTTGGGTGCTACCAAACGTCACAACGTAACTGGGTGATTATAAAGGAGTACTACAGGTGTCTCCAAAGGTAGATGTTGGGTTGGCGTATTTCGAGAATAGGATTTGTCACTCCGATTGTCGGAGAGGTATCTCTGGGCCCTCTCGGTAATGCTCATCACATAAGCCTTGCAAGCACTGCAACTAATATGTTAGTTGTGAGATGATGTATTACGGAACGAGTAAAGAGACTTGCCGGTAACGAGATTGAACTAGGTATTGGATACCGACGATCGAATCTCGGGCAAGTAACATACCGATGACAAAGGGAACAACGTATGTTGTTATGCGGTCTGACCGATAAAGATCTTCGTAGAATATGTAGGAGCCAATATGGGCATCCAGGTCCCGCTATTGGTTATTGACCGGAGACGTGTCTCGGTCATGTCTACATTGTTCTCGAACCGTAGGGTCCGCACGCTTAAGGTTTTGATGACAGTTATATTATGAGTTTATGAGTTTTGATGTACCGAAGGAGTTCGGAGTCCCGGATGAGATCGGGGACATGACGAGGAGTCTCGAAATGGTCGAGACGTAAAGATCGATATATTGGACGACTATATTCGGACATCGGAAAGGTCCGAGTGATTCGGGTATTTTTCGGAGTACCGGGTAGTTACGGGAGAAGTAATGGGCCTTGATGGGCTTTAGTGGGAAGAGGAAAAAGGCTGTTGCGCCCCCCTCCCATCTAGTCCGAATTGGACTAGGGAAAAGGGGGCCGGCCACCTTTCCTACTCCTCCACTTCCTTCTCCCTTCCTCCCCTCTTGGTGGACTCCTACTAGGACTTGGAGTCCTAGTAGGACTCCACACCTGGCGCGCCTCTCCTAGGGCCGGCCTCCTCCTCCCTTGCTCCTTTATATACAGGGGCAGGGGGCACCCCATAGAGACATAAGTTGATCCTTGGTGATCGTTCCTTAGCCGTGTGCGGTGCCCCCTGCCACCAAATTCCTCCTCGATCATATTGTTGCAGTGCTTAGGCGAAGCCCTGCGTCGGTAGTACATCAAGATCGTCACCACGCCGTCGTGATGACGGAACTCTTCCTCGACGCTTTGCTGGATCGGAGCCCGAGGATCGTCATCGAGCTGAACGTGTGCTAAGAACTCGGAGGTGCCAGAGTAACGGTGCTTGGATCGGTCGGATCGGGAAGAAGACGTACGACTACTTCCTCTACGTTGTGTCAACGCTTCCGTTGCGATCTACAAGGGTACGTAGATCAGACTCTCCCCCTCGTTGCTATGCATCACCATGATCTTGCGTGTGCGTAGGAAATTTTTTGAAATTACTACATTCCCCAACAGTGGCATCCGAGCCTAGGTTTTATGGTTTGATGTTATATGCACGAGTAGAACACAAGTGAGTTGTGGGCGATATAAGTCATACTGCCTACCAGCATGTCATACTTTGGTTCGGCGGTATTGTTGGATGAAGCGGCCCGGACCGACATTACGCGTACGCTTACGCGAGACCGGTTCTCCCGATGTGCTTTGCACAAAGGTGGCTTGCGGGTGACTGTTTCTCCAACTTTAGTTGAACCAAGTGTGGCTACGCCCGGTCCTTGCGAAGGTTAAAACGGAGTCTATTTGACAAACTATCATTGTGGTTTTGATGCGTAGGTGAGATTGGTTCTTGCTTAAGCCCGTAGCAGCCACGTAAAACTTGCAACAACAAAGTAGAGGACGTCTAACTTGTTTTTGCAGGGCATGTTGTGATGTGATATGGTCAAGACGTGATGAGATATAAGTTGTTGTATGAGATGATCATGTTTTGTTGAAGTTATCGGTAACTGGCAAAAGCCTTATGGTTGTCTCTTTATTGCATAAGATGCAAGCGCCAAATAATTGCTTTACTTTATCGCTATGCGATAGCAATAGTTGCAAGAGCAATTGTTGGCGAGACGACCACGTGACGACACATTGATATAGATCAAGATGATGGAGATCATGGTGTCATGCCAGTGACGATGGTAATCATGACGGTGCTTCAGAGATGGAGATCACAAGCACAAGATGATGATGGCCATATCATATCACTTATATTGATTGCATGTGATGTTTATCTTTTATGCATCTTATCTTGCTTTGATTGACGGTAGCATTATAAGATGATCTCTCACTAATTATCAAGAAGTGTTCTCCCTGAGTATGCACCGTTGCGAAAGTTCTTCGTGCTGAGACACCACATGATGATCGGGTGTGATAGGTTCTACGTTCAAATACAACGGGTGCAAAACAGTTGCACACGCGGAATACTCAGGTTATACTTGACGAGCCAAGCATATACAGATATGGCCTCGGAACACGGAGACCGAAAGGTCGAGCGTGAATCATATAGTAGATATGATCAACATAGTGATGTTCACCATTGAAACTACTCCATCTCACGTGATGATCGGACATGGTTTAGTTGATTTGGATCACGTGATCACTTAGAGGATTAGAGGGATGTCTATCTAAGTGGGAGTTCTTAAGTAATATTATTAAATTGAACTTAAATTTATCATGAACTTAGTCCTGGTAGTATTTTGCAAATTATGTTGTAGATCAATAGCTCGCGTTGTTGCTTCCCTATGTTTATTTTGATATGTTCCTAGAGAAAATTGTGTTGAAAGATGTTAGTAGCAAAGATGCGGATTGGATCCATGATCAGAGGTTTATCCTCATTGCTGCACAGAAGAATTATGTCCTTGATGCACCACTAGGTGAAAGACCTATTGCAGGAGCAGATGCAGACGTTATGAACGTTTGGCTAGCTCAATATGATGACTACTTGATAGTTTAGTGCACCATGCTTAATGGCTTAGAATCGGGACTTCAAAGACGTTTTGAACGTCATGGAGCATATGAGATGTTCCAGGAGTTGAAGTTAATATTTCAAGCAAATACCCGAGTTGAGAGATATGAAGTCTCCAACAAGTTCTATAGCTAAAAGATGGAGGAGAATCGCTCAACTAGTGAGCATGTGCCCAGATTGTCTGAGTACTACAATCACTTGAATCAAGTGGGAGTTAATCTTCCAGATAAGATAGTGATTGACAGAATTCTCTAGTCACCATCACCAAGTTAGTAGAACTTCGTGATGAACTATGATATGCAAGGGATAACGGAAACGACTCCCAAGCTCTTCGTAATGCGGAAATTGACGAAGGTAGAAATCAAGAAAAAACATCAAGTGTTGATGGTAGACAAGACCACTAGTTTCAAGAAAAGGGCAGAGGGAAGAAGGGGAACTTCAAGAAGAACGGCAAGCGAGTTGCTGCTCAAGTGAAGAAGCCCAAGTCTGGTCCTAAGCCTGAGACTAAGTGCTTCTACTGCAAAGGGACTGGTCACTGGAAGCGGAACTACCCCAAGTGATTGGCGGATAAGAAGGATGGCAAAGTGAACATAAGTATATTTGATATACATGTTATTGATGTGTACTTTACTAGTGTTTATAGCAAACCCTCAGTATTTTATACTAGTTCAGTTGCTAAGATTAGTAACTCGAAACGGGAGTTGCAGAATAAACAGAGACTAGTTAAGGGTGAAGTGACGATGTGTGTTGGAAGTGGTTCCAAGATTGATATGATCATCATCGCACACTCCCTATAATTTCGGGATTAGTGTTGAACCTAAATAAGTGTTATTTGGTGTTTGCCTTGAACATGAATATGATTTGATCATGTTTATTGTAATACGGTTATTCATTTAAGTAAGAGAATAAATTGTTGTTCTGTTTACATGAATAAAACCTTATATGGTTACACACCCAATGAAAATAGTTCGTTGGATCTTGATCGTAGTGATACACATAATCATAATATTGAAACCAAAAGATGCAAAGTTAATAATGATAGTGCAACTTATTTGTAGCACTGCCGTTTAGGTCATATTGGTGTAAAGCGCATGAAGAAACTCCATGCTGATGGGCTTTTGGGATCACTTGATTATGAATCAGTTGATGCTTGCGAACCATGCCTCATGGGCAAGATGACTAAGACTCTGTTCTTCGGAACAATGGAGCGAGCAAAAGATTTGTTGGAAATCATACATACTGATGTATGTGGTCCGATGAATATTGAGACTCGCGACAGGTATCATTATTTTCTGATCTTCACAGATGATTTGAGCAGATATGAGTATATCTACTTGATGAAACATAAGTCTGAAACATTTGAAAAGTTCAAAGAATTTCAGAGTGAAGTGAAAAATCATCGTGACAAGAAAATAAAGTTTCTACGATCTGATCGCGGAGACAAATATTTGAGTTACGAGTTTGGTCTTCAGTTAAAACAATGTGAAATAGTTTCACTACGCACGCCACCTGGAACACCACAGCATAATGGTGTGTCCGAACGTCATAACCATACTTTATTGGATATAGTACAATATATGATGTATCTTACCGATCTACCACTATCGTTTTGGGGTTATGCATTAGAGACAGCTACATTCACGTTAAATAGGGCACCATCTAAATCCGTTGAGACGACACCGTGTGAACTATGGTTTGGCAAGAAACCTAAGCTGTTGTTTCTTAAAGTTTGGAGTTGCGATGCTTATGTGAAAAAGTTTCATCTCGATAAGCTCAAACTCAAATCGGAGAAATATGTCTTCATAGGATACCCAAAAGTTACTGTTGGGTACACCTCCTATCACAGATCCGAAGGCAAGACTTTTGTTGCTAAATTTGGAAACTTTCTGGAGAAGGAGTTTCTCTCGAAAGAAGTGAGTGGGAGGAAAGTAGAACTTGATGAGGTAACTGTACCTCCTCCCTTATTGGAAAGTAGTACATCACAGAAACCAGTTTCTGTGACACCTACACCAATTAGTGAGGAAGCTAATGATGATGATCATGAAACTTCAGATCAAGTTACTACCGAATCTCGTAGGTAAACCAGAGTAAGATCCGCATCAGAGTGGTACGGTAATCCTGTTCTGGAAGTCATGTTACTAGACCATGACGAACTTGCGAACTATGAGGAAGCGATGATGAGCCCAGATTCCGCGAAATGGTTTGAGGCCATGAAATCTGAGATATGATCCATGTATGAGAATAAAGTTTGGACTTTGGTTGGCTTGCCCGATGATCGGCAAGCAATTGAGAATAAATGGATCTTCAAGAGGAAGACGGACGCTGATAGTAGTGTTACTATCTACAAAGCTAGAATTGTCGCAAAAGGTTTTCGACAAGTTCAAGGTGTTGACTACGATGAGATTCTCTCACTCGTATCTATGCTTAAGTCTGTCCGAATCATGTTAGCAATTGCCGCATTTTATGAAATCTGGCAAATGGATAAACAAAACTGCATTCCTTAATGGATTTATTAAAGAAGAGTTGTATGTGATGCAACAAGATGGTTTTGTCAATCCTAAAGGTGCTAACAAAATATGCAAGCTCCAACGATCCATTTATGGACTGGTGCAAGCATCTCGGAGTTGGAATATACGCTTTGATAAGTTGATCAAAGCATATAGTTTTATACAGACTTGCGGTGAAGCCTGTATTTACGAGAAAGTGAGTGGGAGCACTACAGCATTTCTGATAAGTATATGTGAATGACATATTGTTGATCAGAAATAATGTAGAATTATTCTGTAAAGCATAAAGGAGTGTTTGAAAGGAGTTTTTCAAAGAAAGACCTCGGTGAAGCTGCTTACATATTGAGTATCAAGATCTATAGAGATAGATCAAGACGCTTGATAAGTCTTTTCAATGAGTACATACCTTGACAAGATTTTGAAGTAATTCAAAATGGAACAGTCAAAGAAAAAGTTTCTTGCCTGTGTTACAAGGTATGAAGTTGAGTAAGACTCAAAGCCCGACCACGGCAGAAGATAGAAAGATAATGAAAGTCATTCCCTATGCCTTGGTCATAGGTTCTATAAAGTATGCCATGCTGTGTACCAGATCTATTGTATACCCTGCACTGATTTGGCAAGGGAGTACAATAGTGATCTAGGAGTAGATCACTGGACAGCGGTCAGAATTATCCTTAGCGAAATAAGGATATGTTTCTCGATTATGGACACGACAAAAGGGTTCGTCGTAAAGGGTTACGCCGATGCAAGTTTTGACACTAATCTAGATGACTCTAAGTCTCGGTCTAGATACATATTGAAAGTGGGAGCAATTAGCTAGAGTAGCTCCATGCAGAGCATTGTTGACATAGAAATTTATAAAATACATGTGGATCTGAATGTGGCAGACCCGTTGACTAAAATTCTCTCACAAGCAAAACATGATCACACCTTAGTACTCTTTGGGTGTTAATCACATAACGATGTGAACTAGATTACCGAATCTAGTAAACCTTTTGGGTGTTGGTCACATGGCGATGTGAACTATGGGTGTTAATCACATGATGATGTGAACTATCGATGTTAATCACATGGAGATGTGATCTAGATTATTGACTCTAGTGCAAGTGGGAGACTGAAGGAAATATGCCCTAGAGGCAATAATAAAGTTATTATTTATTTCCTTATATCATGATAAATGTTTATTATTCATGCTAGAATTGTATTAACCGGAAACATAATACATGTGTGAATACATAGACAAACAGAGTGTCACTAGTATGCCTCTACTTGACTAGCTCGTTAATCAAAGATGGTTATGTTTCCTAACCATAGACAAAGAGTTGTTATTTGATTAACGAGGTCACATCATTAGTTGAATGATCTGATTGACATGACCCATTAGCTTAGCACCCGATCGTTTAGTATGTTGCTGTTGCTATTCTTCATGACTTATACATGTTCCTATGACTATGAGATTATGCAACTCCCGTTTACCGGAGGAACACTTTGGGTGCTACCAAACGTCACAACGTAACTGGGTGATTATAAAGGAGTACTACAGGTGTCTCCAAAGGTAGATGTTGGGTTGGCGTATTTCGAGAATAGGATTTGTCACTCCGATTGCCGGAGAGGTATCTCTGGGCCCTCTCGGTAATGCTCATCACATAAGCCTTGCAAGCACTTCAACTAATATGTTAGTTGTGAGATGATGTATTACGGAACGAGTAAAGAGACTTGCCGGTAACGAGATTGAACTGGGTATTGGATACCGACGATCGAATCTCGGACAAGTAACATACCGATGACAAAGGGAACAACGTATGTTGTTATGCGGTCTGACCGATAAAGATCTTCGTAGAATATGTAGGAGCCAATATGGGCATCCAGGTCCCGCTATTGGTTATTGACCGGAGACGTGTCTCGGTCATGTCTACATTGTTCTCGAACCATAGGGTCCGCACGCTTAAGGTTTCGATGACAGTTATATTATGAGTTTATGAGTTTTGATGTACCGAAGGAGTTCGGAGTCCCGGATGAGATCGGGGACATGACGAGGAGTCTCGAAATGGTCGAGACGTAAAGATCGATATATTGGACGACTATATTCGGACATCGGAAAGGTTCCGAGTGATTCGGGTATTTTTCGGAGTACCGGGTAGTTACGGGAGAAGTAATGGGCCTTGATGGGCTTTAGTGGGAAGAGGAAAAAGGCTGTTGCGCCCCCCTCCCTTCTAGTCCGAATTGGACTAGGGAAAAGGGGGCCGGCCACCTTTCCTACTCCTCCACTTCCTTCTCCCTTCCTCCCCTCTTGGTGGACTCCTACTAGGACTTGGAGTCCTAGTAGGACTCCACACCTGGCGCGCCTCTCCTAGGGCCAGCCTCCTCCTCCCTTGCTCCTTTATATACAGGGGAAGGGGGCACCCCATAGAGACATAAGTTGATCCTTGGTGATCGTTCCTTAGCCGTGTGCGGTGCCCCCTGCCATCAAATTCCACCTCGATCATATTGTTGCAGTGCTTAGGCGAAGCCCTGCGTCGGTAGTACATCAAGATCGTCACCACGCCATCGTGATGACGGAACTCTTCCTCGACGCTTTGCTGGATCGGAGCCCGAGGATCGTCATCGAGCTGAACATGTGCTAAGAACTCAGAGGTGCCGGAGTAACGGTGCTTGGATCGATCAGATCGGGAAGAAGACGTACGACTACTTCCTCTACGTTGTGTCAATGCTTCCGTTGCGATCTACAAGGGTACGTAGATCAGACTCTCCCCCTCGTTGCTATGCATCACCATGATCTTGCGTGTGCGTAGGAATTTTTTTGAAATTACTACGTTCCCCAACATCACTTCCCTTTACATATTGTTACTCGTTGTGAAGTCATTGCATGTTTGCTGTATCCTTAGTCTTCACTGAGTGACTGTGTGTTCTGTTTTGCTTCATAATATCTTCCTATCTGATCCGTATTACACTGCAGCTATTCGTCATTGTGCTTTCACTCTGTTGATACTTGACCATGGCTTGCCTAGTGTAGTCTAAATTCCGCTGCATAGTAATAGGCATATCTCTACTGTTTGTCTTCATAACTTCCACGTTTTGAAGACTTTCATAAAAATCGCCTATTCACCCCCCTCTAGTCGATATAACGCACTTTCACACTCGGGAGGTGATCATGGGTATGTACTATATACTTTATACAGGATACATGTGGTGACTAAAGACGGGTCGGCTTGTGGAGCACCCGCGAGTGATTCACGGATTGGGGGCTGAAAGGACCTTTGTCCCAACGGCCCTCTGTGTGGATCTTTGAGGCGAAGCGACAGGGCAGGTTGAGACCACCAAGGAGAGAGGTGGGCCTGGCCCTGGTCGGCGTTCGCGGTTATTTCAAAATAACACGCTTAACGAGATCTTGGTATTTGATCTGAGTCTGGCCATTGGCCTATACGCACTAACCATCTACGCGGGGACAGTTATGGGCACTCGACGTCGTGGTATCAGCCGAAGCCTTCGTGACGTCGGCGACTGAGCGGGGCGCGCCGGGTTGGACCGCGTAACGCAACTTCCTTTGTAATGGAGGTTGCTAGGTCTGCTCACCGGCCGCGTTCGCAACGTGCAGGTGTGCAAAGGGCGATGGGCCCAGACCCCTGCGCCATAGGATTTAGACCGGCGTGCTGACCTCTCTGTTGTGCCTAGGTAGGGCTGCGACGTGTTGATCTTCCGAGGCCGGGCATGACCCAGGAAAGTGTGTCCGGCCAAATGGGATCGAGCGTGTTGGGTTATGTGGTGCACCCCTGCAGGGAAGTTAATCTATTCGAATAGCTGTGATCTTCGGTAACATGACGACTTGGAGTTGTACCTTGACCTTATGACAACTAGAACTGGATACTTAATAAAACACACCCTTCCAAGTGCCAGATACAACCGGTGATCGCTCTCTCACAGGGCGACGAGGGGAGGATCATCGGTTAGGATTATGCTATACGATGCTACTTGGAGGTCTTTAGTCTACTCTCTTCTACATGCTGCAAGACGGAGGCTGTCAGAAGCGTAGTCTTCGAAAGGATTAGCTATCCCCCTCTTATTCTGGCTTTCTGCAGTTCAGTCCACCGATATGGTCCTTTACACATTTACCCATGCATATGTAGTGTAGCTCATTGCTTGCGAGTACTTTGGATGAGTACTCACGGTTGCTTTCTCCCTCTTTCCCCCCTATCCCTTCTACCTGGTTGTCGCAACCAGATGTTGGAGCCCAGGATCCAGACGCCACCGTCGACGACGACTCCTACTACATCGGAGGTGCCTACTACTACGTGCTGCCCGCTGACGACGACTAGGAGTAGTTAGGAGGATCCCAGGCAGGAGGCCTGCGCCTCTTTCGATCTGTATCCCAGTTTGTGCTAGCCATCTTATGGCAACTTGTTTAACTTATGCATGTACTCAGATATCGTTGCTTCCGTTGACTCGTCTATGATCGAGCTCTTGTATTCGAGCCCTCGAGGCCCCTGGCTTGTAATATGATGCTTGTATGACTTATTTTATTTGTAGAGTTGTGTTGTGATATCTTCCCGTGAGTCCATGATCTTGATCGTACACGTTTGCGTGTATGATTAGTGTACGATTAAATCGGGGGCGTCATAGTTCGGTACTTGGATCGGTCGGATCGGGAAGATGTTCGACTACTTCCTCTACGTTGTGTCAACACTTCCGTTGCCGGTCTACGAGGGTACGTAGATAACACTCTCCCCTCTCGTTGCTATGCATCACCATGATCTTGCGTGTGCCTAGGAAAATTTTGAAATTACTACGTTCCCCAACAATTTTGTCCGATACAGCCTCTACAACCACATACCTTTAATTTGACGCCCAAAATCCATACAATATCACACAGCACTAAAGTTGCATACTACAAATTCGAAACTACTAGCCTACTCATCGTCGGAGATGTAGACTACTTCCATGCCGACATTGTCGACCGGATAGGCCTCACGATCGTTGGCCGCTGTCTGCATCTTTGGCTCCTCATCGGACTC
Organism: Triticum monococcum; assembly: GCA_034509565.1. Taxonomy (NCBI): domain Eukaryota; kingdom Viridiplantae; phylum Streptophyta; class Magnoliopsida; order Poales; family Poaceae; genus Triticum; species Triticum monococcum. The sequence goes on along the minus strand of CM067845.1, from coordinate 351,964,132 downwards.
CATGTCCAAAAGAGTTGGTGACGCTTCGCCCGCGCCTTACGGAGGAAGCAACGGTTGGCCTTCATCTTCGATTCCGGCTGGATGGAGTTGAGGATGGCTTGCTGCTCCGCCGTCTCCTATCTGCTTGGGTGACCCCGTACTCCGCTTGTGCATCACCAATGCCGAATCTGGTAGCCGGAGGTGTTGGATCCGCCTCAACTTCCTCCCTCCCCCTCCACGTGCGCTTTCCGACGCTTGCTCCTTCTCCTCCTCCTCCTCTTCATGCTCCAGAGAGTCCGGAGGCAAGTCAGCTGCAATCCAAGCGGCATGTTGGCCCTGAATCTTCTCTAGGAGCTGCAACCGGCACTCCGGGATGAGCATGACATAGGTGATGCTATGTTGTTGGTCCATGGTTATGGATGGACAACGGGCTCCGAGCTATGAGCGGATGGGGAGAAAAATGAAAGTGACTAGGATTGGAAGTCGCCAACCGGCTTATTAGCTGAATTTGCTCCCCTTGGGCAGCGTGCTGGAGCGTCCTTCTCACTAGATCACTGGGCAACGATGAGTGTTCGGTGGGTCCTCACATTAGTCTGATGTGGTAGGCGTGTTTAGGTCTTCCTATATTCGTGTCGGACATGAGCTAAATACGTAGGGTGCCTGTCAACTCATACGTGTAGAGCCAATACGAGAGGTACGGCTGGGTCAAAAGTGTGTGACCGACCACTGATCCAAATTAATTTTTCTAGGGGTCGAATGTATAGTCAAAACTTGGCATACTAGTGTGTCCACGTCTGTTTCTCTATCGGGGTGGGAAAACGCGAAAATGATAGCAGTACCGCGATGTTTCCGTATCCGTTTTCGCGTCGAGAAGATATGAAAACGATATATGCGTCCTCACTTTTACTAGTAGAGCCAAAGCGGAGGAGGAAGAAACCTCTCATATCAAAACCCTAAGCAGGTCGGCGGCGGCGGCGCAAGCATCCCCTACTCACCCCAGGCCCAGCCTCTCCCCTCCCATCCTTCCCCAACATGCTCCCCCAGATGCGCCCCCTCCCTTCCCGCCCAGCCATCCACGCCGTCCACCGGCGCACCTCCCCCGCGCCGCCCTCTATCGGCGGACTTGGGCAGCATGGCCGAGTGGCCCTCGTGAGGACGACCAAGGCCGTGGTATGCCGCTCCGTCGCCAGCCCGGCAGCGAATCAGGGGGCGCCAGCGGTGGAGAGGCCTTGGAAGCTTAGCGACGCTCGCCTCGTTCTCGAGGACGGCTCCGTGTGGAATGCTAAATCCTTCGGTGCTTCCGGGACTCAAGTAGGCGAGGTGGTTTTCAATACCTCATTGACAGGGTAATAAAATCCATTCTTTTCTTACTTCTTCAGATACCGTGTTTAGCTGCCCCTTCAGTATGCTTATGAAATCAAACCACTATTTATTTACTTATTACTCCTCCGAGCATGACCACTGTATTGTGATGGTGCTACTTGTAGTGATACCAGCTTATGAACGTCCCAGTGATTTATCTTTCCTGTCTTGCTCTAATTTCTAAATTCCATTCCTAGCCAATCGCTTTAGGATTTGTCTCAGTATGCTCTCAAATTTTCTGCAACTTCTTTCGTGTCAGATATGTGACTCTTTCATGTGTGACAAATGAACACAGGTACCAGGAGATTTTGACTGATCCTAGCTACGCCGGTCAGTTTGTTTTGATGACCAACCCTCATATTGGGAACACCGGCGTTAACTCTGGTATATGCAGTTTCTTTACCCAAGAAACAGAATCTAATACTCTATAATAATTAACGATGAATATTATTTGCACTCTCTTGTAGGTGACGAAGAATCCATAAAATGCTTCCTTGGTGGCTTAATCATAAGGAACCTAAGTATATGGTAATACTTTTTTGTTTTGGATAGGATGAAAAGTTTAAGGGCACTATATTTTTCACTTACACAATCACATTACTGTTTCTTTCTTCTAGTACTTCCAACTGGAGGTGCACAGAAACACTTGATGAATATTTGAGAAAGAGGAACATTATGGGCATATGTAAGTATAACATCATTGAGTCTTGCTTCTAATTCAAATTACTCCATTCACGGAAGCTGACTTTTTTAACACTCCGCAGATGATGTGGACACACGTGCAATAACACGCAGGTTAAGAGAAGATGGCAGTCTCATTGGTGTTCTAAGTACCGACCAGTCTCTCAAAGACGAGGAATTGTTGGAAATGGCCAAAAATTGGAAAATTGTTGGTATGTTAAGCTTCCTATAAGCTATAACAATGTTATTAAAGTAATGTCTATCCATTAGTATTCTACATAAGAAATCCATTCTAGAAAAATATACAACTAGATTAGCTCTTCATAGATAAACTTTGTTTTTTATTGCTATGGACTTACGGTTATCTGAAAAATATTTTTAATTTCTACTATTTTCATCTTGGTCCTATTGAGTCTTAATTATTGGATCTTGCAATAAGTTCTTTAAACAGTTATGAAGCTGATAGTGTTTCATTGGTTGGATTTCATGCATTCTGTACTTGTTTGAGATGTGAAGAAATTAGCTTTGTGATACGAGGGATTTTCCTCTGCATTGTTATTATGTTAGAGTTTCTTCACACATTGTATGCATGCTGCTGTTTGATGTTTAAATACTACTATTGATGATTTTTGTTGCACATCATGAAACTTTGGTGCTGCTTTCCTGCAGGTGTTGATTTGATAAGTGATGTTACATGTGATGCTCCATATGAATGGGTAGACAAGACCGGTTCAGGATGGGAGTTCAACGACAATCAGTCAAGTGAAACTTTTCATGTCAGTATCACTCATGTTTTTAGTGGTATTCAAGAAAAAACTTGTATCTTACCACTTACATTTTTTCCCAATTATATAGGTCGTTGTGTATGATTTTGGAGTGAAGCATAACATTTTGAGACGCCTGGCATCATATGGATGCAAAATAACTGTTGTTCCAGCAAGCTGGCCTGCTTCGGATGTATTTAATTTGAAGCCTGATGGTGTTCTTTTTAGTAATGGCCCTGGTGACCCAGCTGCAGTTCCATATGCCGTGAAAACAGTACAAGAAATAGTAGGGAAGGTTCCAGTATTTGGTATCTGCATGGGCCATCAATTGATCGGGCAGGCTCTTGGTGGAAAGACGTTTAAAATGAAATTTGGTCATCACGGAGGAAACCATCCAGTTCGTGACAACAGGACCGGACGTGTAGACATCAGTGCACAGGTTTGTCAGTTTTTTCTTGAGATGGTCAGAAAGTATATAACTTTGATAGTTTGTGTTTTCTGGTAGGTCATGTTACTTAGTGCTGAGTATGTGTCGTGGGTCTCCTAGTTAACTTAAACGTGTACTAAGTTAGCTTCATGTCATAGCCAAGCAACTCTGCTCTTTACCTCATCTTTGGGCTTAGACTTTTATCTTAGGCAGTAGGCACCTTACTACATGGACTATAAGACATTAAAGCTAGTACATGGACTGTGAAGACCATAGTTTTGTGAATTCTGAAAGACTAAGTTTATATGGAAAAAAAGCCTTATAAGATTTCTGACAAGCAATCTTATTGGGCTTAGATTTGTGAAGTTAAAATCCAGTTGACTGGTTTCTGGATGTTTGTCATTTTTTTGACATAGTAATGATCTTCATTCTATGACTTATGCCTTCTCTGTTTCACGAGGGTTTGCACAGTTAATTTTTGTTGTTATTTTTTACTCCCTCCGTCCCATAATATAAGAGCGTTTTTTACACTAACCATGATATTTTTTGAAGTTATCTATGGTCAAAGCTCAAAGGATTTGATTGTAGTGGGTATAATATATGGGTGTAATTGGCTTTAAGGCATTATTCTTGATCAAAACGTTGAAACTATCATTGTCAGTTTACAAGCATAGATTGTCAGTTTACCCCGCCCATTTTGCTTATCTTTTCAGTTAGTTTACTTGCCTTGTTTACTAGTATATTTTGCCAAATTGTAGTGATAGTCAGGTATGCGTAACTTTGGTAAGTCTAAGCCGCCTGCTTGAACCTATTTGCTTGGGTTTTGGTCTAGGGACTATGAAAGCCAGCATGAGGCCATCTGTGCAAGTTTTATACATTTTTTTGAACTTCAAGTTATATATTTCTGAAGATTCGTAGGTTAGTTTGGTTATTCATTACCAATTGTACTGGTGTTTAAGCAGCAGTGATAGTAAGTTATGATTATAAACTGGTACCATTTTGTGTTGTTTCATTGGCTTATTGACAAGAATGACACTTTTTTTTTGTCGTTTTTGAATAACTAGTGCATATGAATTGCTGTAACATTTGATTTGGTATGCAGAACCATAACTATGCTGTGGACCCTAAATCGCTCCCGGAAGGAGTACAAGTAACACACATCAACCTAAATGACCAGAGCTGTGCTGGTCTTGTGTTCCCCAAGATGAAGCTTATGTCTCTCCAGTACCATCCGGAGTCCTCCCCAGGGCCCCATGACTCAGACTTGGGTATGTATAACTTCTTGGCTACTGCATGCACGCAAAACAGTTTTTCGGAAGACAAATTATTAGTTCCATTATTAATGCGGTTGTGGATATGACTCTACCGTTTTAACTCTTTTGGCGTTGCAGCGTTTGGTGAATTTGTGGAGCTGATGAAGAACAACAGATTGTGAGTGGAAGAAAGGTTGGGAAGCTTGGTGAGCATCATGAGTTGCGAAACTTGTACTCGGTTGGGTTTGTTGTTGGACCGACGCAGCGAGCTCTGAGGAGTTTGTATTTTTCTTGTTGATTTATCTTATCAGCTGACCAAACCTATAAAGTAACTAGTGGTATTGTACTATTTTGTTGGAGTTTAAAGAATAAAATCCTTTGAGCTGTTGTATTGTACTGTGCTTATTCTATTTCTGTTTGTGACGTCGGTATGAAATCCGTCTCCTTTGCTTTGCAGTTGAAAAGAAGAAAACAGAATTCCCTAGGACTAGTTTCCAGTTGAGCTCCTGAGTTGACAATACATACATCTCTCTTACTGTTAAGCCCTTAAACCGATGAAATATGGAGTAGGAGGTAATGTGGCGTGAGTTCTCATTGGTTTTACAGATTCAAGGAAAGAAGCTGATAAAAGTGGAAGGGCAGCAAGGCGAAATGAGCTTATAGGTCTTGGAGGCAGCTGGTCGGAGGTGCACTATTGGATTTTTAGCACGACACGTGACTAACGATTGGATTTTTAACTCAGAGCACTCTACTGACTTGCGGAACAAATCATCCAACTCGTTGATGAAAATTTTAACTTCGATGTCCGATGACATTGAGGCTAATTAATTCGCCTGGAATGAAATTTCTGTATTCTTCACTCGCAAAAGAAATAGGTTCGATTGAGTATAGACATGAAGACTTTAATCTTAGCTCTTAATAGTACGGTCTGATGTGACTACAATAAAAAAAATGAAACTAATAAACAAAATTCTACACCGCGTCTTCATATTCCTCGACGGGCATTCTGAATTCTTCAATTGTTTCACATAATTTTTAGGGGCCATGACTCTTCGGTTAAACCAAATCCTCAGGGATTTTCATTCGTGTATACTCACAAACACATGGATTCCTTAATTGATTTATCATTAATCATCCAAATTCCAGAACATCAAAACATTTACAAAACCCACAAAATGAACAATAGCATATTCCATTCGATTCAAAACATTTGAAGCTCTAGGATTGTCCTAAGTCAAACATCTATAGGTTCAATCAAGTTAATAGAAAAATATATTAACATCTACTGCACCAAATTAGTTTCATTAGATTCATCACAGTGATATTTCTTAGTATATATATATATATATTTAATGTTGCGGATATTAGTAAAACTTTCTACGAACTTGTCAAACCTGAGGAAGTTTGACTTTGGACAAAACTAAAACTTCAAATATTTTGAAATGAAAGAAGTACCCAACAAAATAAGTAAATATCAATTGTTTCTTCATAAATTAGAATAACCCCCGGCCTCTGCTGCACAACCAATTGCGGTACTCTAGGTAATCCACTCGAAGAATTCTTTCGTTGGAGAAACAACGGTGGCAGTCTCTTTGTCGGAAGGCAACCGTTGCACTCTAGGTCATGACTTTTTATGAGATTTTGATTAATAAGAACAATAGAATACTGAATATTTTGGGATCTACAATATGTGCAGATCAGGTGGTGCCACAATATGCTAGTTCATTTGATATGAAACCAGGTATAACTGGTAGTACATCACATTTTGCATGGTCTATTAGCTGACAACATACTTCATTTGAACAACCAAATGTTTGGCAGAGTAAAGCTTGAATCAGATATTTCACTTTTCCCAAGGAAACGCGTTTAATAGGGTGTGAGTGGGACAATGATTATATGATCACAAACTGTTCCCCTATGGACCCTGTTACCGGTGGCATCTATCCCTTGTTGATCAGCAGAAATGAGGCGCCGATTCAAGTGGTTTATTAGAAGGAACAAATGACAGCAAGACCAGAGCTAGATAGTGCAATCGATATTTGTTTTTTGGTGTTCGATATATAATGGTTAAATTCTCTTTAAGAAAAAAAAAATGATACTATACATTAAGGAAATATATATTTCATTCCTTGACCTTTTCCAAAATATAAAAATGGTCCCTCAACTTGAAAACCAGCAAATCTTACTCCCTAATTGAAACCAGATAAGTTTAGTCCCTCCTGCTTCTTCGGGTGGTTTCCTGCCAACATGAAGTCGTATGCTCAAATGTCTTAGGTGCTTTCAAATTTTTGTCAAAAAATATTATCCGATGAGCTATACACGTGAGAAAAAAAAATTAGCGTTCAATACTTTGAGAAGTGAAATCGTTTTGTTGTGCAGAGCTCCTCGAATGTTTTTTCTGCATGAAATCTTGCAAGCACCTACAAAGTTTGAGCATATTAGATGTCTCAAAATTTCAGATTTAGTGTTTTATTTTTTTTAATTTACTGTTGACGAGGGTGTAGGGACACCCGGAAGCAGCTTTGGCCACCTTGGTCGTGCCTAGGGTGCCGGCCCATTAGCTCGCGTGCCCAACACGTCTTAGGCCCCGCCCGACACATGTTTTAACGAGTCATACCTCGCACGCGACATGCCTGGGCCATGCCAGGGCCGCGAGGCTAGGCCCGCATACTGGCACGACCCGACATTTTTTTCCAAAATTAATTTTATATATAGGTCCAAAAACATGTGGCTTTTTTTTGACATGCCAAAAACATGTGGGTAATAAGGGATAAACGGGCCATAGGCCCAACACCTTTAACTAATGTGCTGGGCCTGGACCTGGAACTGCTGCACGCGTGTTGTCACGGCACGGCCCGTTTATAAACGGGCTGCTGTGGGCCATGCCAGGCACGCTTAATAGGAGCCAGGCTGTGCCGGCCCACTTGGCCAGGTCTGCTCGGGAGTTAAAAACCCACTCTCTCCCCAAGCCCTAAAGGCTCCACGCTCCCCCTCCCCCTCCCCGCCGCCTCCGCACTCTGCCGCCGCAGCCGCAGCCGCAGCCGCAGCCATGGGTGAGCCCCGCCGTCTCCCAGCTCCTCTTCCTCCCGCAACCTCGCCCGTTTTCCTTCTCGCACGTGTTATTGCGCGCTCGTTTTGATGGATTCGTGGTGGCAGGCGCGTACAAGTTCGTGTCGGAGCTATGGAGGAGGAAGCAGTCGGACGTGATGAGGTTCGTGCAGCGCGTGCGTTGCTGGGAGTACAGGCAGCAGCCGGCCATCGTGCGCATCACCAGGCCCACCCGCCCCGACAGGGCTCGCCGTCTCGGCTTCAAGGCCAAGCAGGTTCGCTTCCCCTCCTAGATCCGATCCTCCCTTGTGTTCCTTGTGCGATGCCATGGCTGGGTACATGTATCTCTGTGATTGCTGGCCTAGGTCGAGTAGTTTTCTTCGTCTGGTGGTTCGTTGTGCGTGGAAAAATGCGCCTTTTCTGTCTTGTCAATGCTAGGTTTAGTTTTAGTTGATGGAAGTTCTTTTCCATTTTTCTGCAATAAACTGCAGTTAGGTTTTTGGAACAGATCTGAACTTAGTCCAGTCATGATGCCACCAACACATGTTTGTAAAATACACGACGGGGCATTATCTGGTTGTCTCTTGTGTTATCTAACGATTTTACAAGTTCTAACCGCTTGTGTTCATTGCCCGGTTGTTTCTGAGTAGTAATTTGGACCATGCTATCCAGTTTGTAATCTGAAACTTATGTACTGTGGACATAGTTAAGTGCATCATTTATGTCTAAATTCTTGCCTTCTTTCATTGTTGGATGCCTGTTTCTATGCGAGCCTTGCATGCTGAAGCATGTTCATTGGACATATACACAGTTAGTTCCTTATGTTTATAGATTGGATTGAGGGTTCAATTGGTAGTACTCCCTCCGGTCCTTTTTACTCTGCATATTAGAATTCTCTAAAGTCAAACTTCACACAATTTGACCGTATTTATATGAAAAAATATCAACATCTGCCATGCTAAAGTTATACAATATGAAACTTTAAGTCATGACACATCTGTTGATATTGATTTCAGATTGTGAATGTTAGTACTTTTTTCTATAAAGTTGGTCAAACTTTAGAAGGCTTGACTTCAGTCAAATCTTATATGCGAACTAAAAAGGACCGGGGGGAGTATTGGATGCTTTAGTAAAATGTTAATTGCCCATTAAGCATTGCTGCATAGCTTATGGCTTTAGGTCCACTAATTGCTGCATGTCTTTGTTTGTAATTTTTGTTGCTTCAGTTTGTGCAGCTATCTTATTCTGCACTCCTTTCTCCACAATATAATTGTTTCCCTTTGCTTACCATATGTTCCTTGTGTCCAGGGGTATGTGGTCTACCGTATCCGTGTCAGGCGTGGTGGCAGGAAGAGGCCAGTGCCCAAGGGTATTGTCTATGGTAAGCCCAAGCACCAGGGTATTACCCAGCTCAAGTTCCAGAGGAACAAGAGGTCTGTTGCTGAAGAAAGAGCTGGGCGCAGGCTGGGTGGTCTTCGTGTGCTCAACTCCTACTGGGTGAATGAGGTATATACTTGTTAGTTGCTATGATGTGTGGAAATAAATGGCTGGGAATCCTCAAGTCTGATATTCACTAACTTTCTGCTTGTGCGTTTCTTGTTCTGTAGGACTCTACCTACAAGTACTTTGAGGTCATCCTTGTTGATGTTGCTCACAGTGCTGTCCGCAATGACCCAAGGATCAACTGGCTCTGCAAGCCCGTGCACAAGCACCGTGAGCTTCGTGGCCTAACGTCGGCCGGAAAGAAGTTCCGTGGTCTGCGTGGCAAGGGCCACCGCCACCACAAGAACAGGCCCTCAAGGAGAGCCACCTGGAAGCGCAACCAGACCGTCTCCCTCCGCCGCTACCGTTAAACTGCCCTATGCACACCTTGATAGTATTTGTTTGAGCCATCAGATTTTGCTACCTTCGTATTGAGACTCCTTGAAGCTCGTGCTTAGAACCTTTATGTGGACGCATATCTGTTGAACTATTTGCTATTTGCCTGTGTTACCAGAACAACGAATGGGTTAGTAATCGTATGCTCTGTGCTATGCTGTCATATGTTTGGTCGTTCACCTTATAATGTTATGGTGTTTTTCATCTCTTTACATATTGAAGATTCTTCCATTGCTTGTTGTTATCTGGGTGATATTGCTTGCTACTGGTTTTATCTTAAATGTTGGTTTGCAAATTTTTAGAGTTTGCTGTTATGCAATTCATTGTGGCTCAAGTATGACAGTTATTTTTTTGAAATTCTGCTAATTCTTTCGGGTTTCTTTGAGCCACTTGACAGCGGATGTGCTCGTGTCCACCCAAATCTTAGTGAGATGACTTAGGGGCTAGCCAACGTAAAGATAGTTTTTCATTTCTATAGATAGTTTTTCATTTTCGGAAGAGACAATACAACCTGTCATCTTCACTTGGATAAGTACTCAACTCAAATGCGAATATCCAATTATCCATTTCCGAGCCGGGCTCATTTGCACCCGGTGTACAGAGGTAATTCCCGTTTTCTAGTTGTACATTAGAGGGAAAATCTGTCCAGCCTATTCGGATTCGTGAGCTTTGCCTAAACACAAGTCACGCGCAGTTTTGCTTAGTCGAGTGATCATGAAAGATTTTAATCATAAATTTGCACCTTACTCATGTGTGGGGAACTTTTTGTGATGACATTTCAATATGGTTTCTTTGGCAGAAAGAGCATAACTCCCCATTTCATCAAGAAACCGAAAACTACAAGGGTCGTTCAGATCCAAGGTGTAAGGGCATCTCCAACGTCGAACCTCAAACGCGTAATCCAAACGTATTTTGCCATCCAACGTGGGTCTAGATTGATCTGATGACCGGTCTTTTCCTCGTAAATCGGAAGCATGGGGGGGGGGGGGGGGGGGGGGGCTTTTGCGCGTGTCCATATCGCTGCAATGCCCGCTTCTGACTGGCCCACCCAAAAACCCCTCCCTCACCGGCGCGCATTCTCGGGTCTTTTCCTCGTAAATCGGAAACATAATGCGGGGGGGGGGGGGGGGGGGGGGGGGTTCGGGGGGTTGCGCGTGTCCATATCGCTGCAACGCCCGCTTCTGACCGCCTGTCCCACCCAAAACCCCTGCCTCGTCGGCGCACATTCCTGACTGAAACAGTCAACGCCGCTCCAGAACACCAGTGCCGTATTCATGTTGGCTCAGAGCAACACGACCTCATACTAGCGCTCCGGCATTAAAGCAGCGCACTCACCTAGAACGCCGCCCGTGCCGCTTCTCGATGCACGTGAACGACAACTCATTGTTTGGCCTCCCTACACTAAACATGTGCGGTTGCCGAGGAACCTACTCCGGCGCCATCCGTCCGTCTGCCACCACCATTAACCACCCTCGCTTGCCCTGCCATTCGCCGGTTATTTAAGCTCCAACTCCAGCCTCGGCTATAGCTGCATCTATCCTCCTTAGCTTCCTTTCTCCTCTCCGCACCATGCCTGCCATGGCCTTCTTGAGCTCCAAAGCCATTTGGGACAGCCTCTCATCCGAGCAGAAGACGGAGATCGCCGCAATTGCGGTGGACAGACAGACGGAGGTCGACATTGCAGACGTCCCAATGAAGGGCGCGACCAACAAGGAGTTGGTGGCACCCTCCTCGCCAGTCCATGCCAGCATCACCATGGGCGAGGCCCGTGCTCACTACACCGAAATGATGTTGGCTGAGCAGGAACCGCGTTCGGACAGGCGCAGGCCGACCAATAGTACAACCTCTGCCTCCTCGACGAGCACCGGCGTGCGGAGGAGCAACTCGCCAACGGCATGATGATCGTGCAGGACATGGATGCGGCCGAGTAGGAGGCGCTGGTCGACTCCTATCGCCCAGCTCCGTCATGCCGCGCCCGGCCGCCACGACCATGAAGCCGACACGTGTCGCCGGCAGCGAGAAAGAGTAGAGCATGGGAGGTCTCCAGTGCTGAGATCCCAGAAAGGCCACTGCTCTTTTGCTCCTGCTGAAGCCAAGCTTAGCGGGCTCATCATCATCGACCGATTAGCCGTTGCAGGCTGCGGAAGCGGAGCTTCTGTTCCCAGTGCTCATGGCCTGCCGGACATGAGGAACGGGCGCCGTTAGTCAATTAGGCTAAGTTTAGAGTCTGATCTAGTTTAAATATGTCAAAAACCACCCGGTTTTATGAAAAATTATCCAAGCACAAATGTATATCGTCTAAGTTGTTTAAATATGCATCAGATTTGTTTAATTTCATTAAATTTTGATCTAAAAGCAACCGGACATATGTGGCTTGCTTTGAATGGCCGACTACACGCAGACCGGTTCCCTCTGATCGGCGACGAACGAATGGGGTGACCGATTTGCGGGTCGACGTGGGAGATGTCGTGATCTCATCAGCAAAAACACGAAGCATTGGGTTCGGGCGTCCGGCAATACATGCCATAGCAGAGCCTAAAGAAACTTTTCATCTACACGAGGCTCGTAAGAAACAAGGAACAGACCAAGAGACAAAAACAAAAACAAGGATTCCATAGAAATCGATGCACGCATAATGATCCCTTCTTTAAGTGACCGTTTAAAATCTAAGCACAAGGAGGGGAATCATTCGGTTCTTTCATAAAATATTGCGCGAAGAAATCCCATGTAAAATAATTGAACGTGGTTTATACTCCTTGTCCTAGGAATTAATAAACGGAGTAAAACTTGCCAGTGTCCAACAGCTGGCTAGTCTCCCGAGCAGCCCCTCCTCCGAAGCCCGAGTCCCCTCCTCCTGAGCCCCACGACGAGGAGCTTTCCCCGCCCCAGAAGCCCCCCGACGACGGCGAGGACACGTCCAACTCTGCCGCCGCAGACGCACGGGAGGTGGAGGAGGAGCCCGCAGTAGAGTCTGGTCCGGTGGAAGGAGGCCTGTCGTCGTCCAACATCATCATCATCCAAGCAGAATCACCAGAATCACCGGCGTGGCCTCGAGAGATGCCATGTCTGAGAGAGAGGAGCGCGCGAGCAAGTGAAACAATCAATCAAGATGCCGGCAAGTTTTTTTAGTATACTTGATTAATGAGATTAGCCATAGGAGGTTAATCGATGAGTTTTGCTAACCTTTCTTGGTTGCGTCGTCGCCGTGCTGCATCTGACTCGTCGTTCCTCTCATCGACATGACGCTTCTCGAACTACATGTACACGCAGGCACCGACAAATTAAATTCGATGCCGCCATTATGTAGTCAATGAAGGTGCAGAAGATTTATTGTCCCCGCAAAGTAGAAACGCGCATAAGATTACGTAAACTTGTGAGATCTGCGAAGTCGCGAGCGTGTCTTTTGCGTAATTGTTCGCCTACATCTTAATCTCACCGCCTGCTTCTCCTTGATAAGCCAATGCGAATTCGAGGTGATGCATGCGCGCAGCTAATATTTTGGGACGTACGTACCCGGCCGGCGGCGGTGTTGCTGCCGAAGGAAACGGCCGACGCGGGGCGAGCAGGAAGCCTCAGGCTTGCCGATCGCCGGAGCGCGAGGCCAGCAACGGCAGATCGCAGCATCGGCGTCGCCATTGGGATGAAATCACTATTCTAACCCTTTAAACGAGCTTTGTCACAAAATAAACTCGACGTCAAAGTATTTCACGATCTGATTCTTTTAGCAACGCCATAGCCCGCGGCGTTTCTGTCCAATATAAAAACGCCGAGGTAGCTAGCGTGTCTGACCAAAGAAGAAACGCCGAGGTAGCTAGCGTTGCGGACCAGGTAAGAAACGCCGAAGGCACTGGCGTTGCAGCCCATCATGAAAACGCCAATGACCATGGCGTTGCTGCCCTCTTAGGTCATAATTAATTAGCCTTATTAATTAGGTTGTTCATCCAGGTTCCACATGCACATGAAAAAGGGCAGCAACGCCATGGTTCTTTGGCGTTTCTATGATGACCAGAAACGCCAGCGCCTTCGGCGTTTCTTACCTGGTCTGCAACGCTAGCTATCTCGGCGTTTTTTTTTAATCAGAAACGCTAGCTATCTCAGCATTTCTTTTTTGAGCAGAAACGCCACAGGCTATGACGTTACTAAAAAAGTCAGATCATGAAATACTTTCACGTCGAGTTTATTTTGTGACAAAGTTCGTTCAAAGGGTTAGAACAGTGATTTCATCGTCGCCATTGCCGATCGGATCTCCCCTCGGTCGGTTAGTGTTCTGCAGCAACCGGCAGACGGTAGACGCCTTCTATCTATTTACTTGGAGCAGGGAGGAAGGCGGCACGCACGAATGCCTGTTGATCAAGAAAGAAAAGCGAGCCCCACTGCCCTTGTTCTGCCGGGACACTGCCCAGGAGCTTTTTTTTTTGGCACGAGCGCGCGTCCCTGACTCACTGCTAGCTCTACAGCTCTCGGTACACATGTTAATCGGTCCCTAATCAGATATAAGCATAATCACCAGCTGACGAGAATCTAATATTGCTCATCTGCACTCTAGCTACATTACATACTCTATATAGATAGTTTTATATATCGGTCATAATGAAGCATCACACCATAATCTCTATGGTAAGTGAATCGATTGTCACCCACATAACATAGGGTGTGTCTAGGGCACATCTAGATGTGTTTTAGTTATTGCACATCTAAATGAGTGAATCAAGTATAAAAAGAAAAAAAAGAGAAAGAAAATATTCACGTGAATCTCAATGTAAGATCAAAACATATGACTTAGATGTGCAATACTTATGGCACATCTAGATGTGCTTTAGCAAAACTGCATAACATAACACATCAAGCATTCATACTGGCTCTCATATATTAAGGCTCCGGCAGATAGATGGCACTATAGTAAGTAGTAGCATGTAGCTAGATAGACATCGTCTCTCGCAAAAGAAGAAGAAGACAGACATCGTCCATCCTCTTCTCCACATATTATTATCACCATCTTTCGAAATACATGGATGGTTACCAAAAAAGCAACATCCTCAGATAGGTCACATGCATCCTTAGTTCCATATGACATTACATAGAATAAACAGTACTACTTATATGCTAGATCAAACCAAGGCCAGAAATTAAGATCCACACAAGTTGGATGGATAGCTTGTATGTGGCCTGAAGCAGCTCTAGTACCTACAAGACAAGAAAGCAGCCAGGAAGCAAACACCAATTAATCCCTCAGCGACCAACCTAGTATGGTTTATTTTTGAATAAGGGGAATTCAGTTGCCCACAAGAAACATTTTGTTATATTATTATTACCTCCTTTTTATTCTATGCCTGAACCCTGTTTTGGATGTCGAAGCAGGCCACCACCTTTGCTGCAGCTAATCTTTTTACCCAAGCGTGTCTTGAAATTAATAACGACTTCGTACTGAGCCCCCAATATACGAAGCCGTTTCAACCAGAAGAATTTCTTGGCCAGTTCATGCGTCTCCACTGTTTTCTCCACAAACACTTTCTTCACATGCGTTGAGAATTCCTGGATTTCTTATCAATATGAGGTGATCGCAGCACGGTGTATAAGGACCGTGATTCAGGCAACCCGACCTTATGCATGTACGGCGCAAGATCCTTCAGATTGTTCTTCTGGTTATTGAAAGATTTCAGAATTATGCGTATCTTGGCAGGTGACTTGTGGGTCCTCGGGGACACATCTTCCTTGGTCTCCTCAATAGGCTTGCCAAGCTACAACAATTAACAAACTTGACATTATAAATTACAACAAAAGGAGTAGCAAACGTCTAGATCTGTAGCCTTCTTCTAATATCATCTCCTTCGACAAGATATATGAATGGACTTGCAGTGAAGTAACAAAAAAATCTGGGAAATTTTGTACACACACTTCTAGTATTGCTCTACCTATCTTTCAGAACTCGTTTTAACATACAACATTTTGTTGCGGAGAAAGTTTAAATACAATCAATGTAGGTGTAACAGAAACGAGAAATTCCAGACAGAGGTAATTAGTGGATTGTATGAAGATTGCACTATAGGCCTACAAAACATCTCCATCATATTACCCTAATTGATCGTATTAATTTCAGTTCGGAAATGCCTACTGTTTTAGTTTGGGCGGCCTTGTTCTGTCATTGCTCTAAATGTCTACAAACATGCAGGAGCTGTGTTGTTTCAATTCTTTGCACAAATAAAGTAGTTGTCATGTGCTAATGGGCCATATGCTATAGGTCACTGCTAATCTTAACCAAACAAAAGACGGTTCAAGGAGGCTGAAAATGATTAATGAATTAAACAGAGAGACCCAAAAAGATACAGTACAATAGAAATCAATAGGGTATTAATTCCATAGGTGAGGAAATATTGAAAGAGGCTAAATCAAACAGAGTAGGGCCGTTTCTTCTAGATCAAAATTGACATTAGCAGAAGAAGGAATAAATTCCTTCAGATTGACTGCCATTATTCTGCCCCCCCCCCCCCCCCAAAAAAACAATGTAGGTCGCGACCAGATCTCTAGCAAAGTAAAGCTCCCTAAGAATTAGGGCAATTATAATGAGGAGAGAGCCTAGCTTAGGTTCTGAACTGGTTTCCCTTGTAAGCTAGCCCGACTCATATGGAAATCCGAATGGCAATGAATCCAGTCTAATACGTACGTATTGCAGTTCAGTTCTTCAGTCAAGCATCTGATTCGAGCTGGCTAATAGCTGAGTATGATCTTGATGTGGAATGAAAGAGTCAATTCGAGGTAAAAGCACGTACCATAGAGTTGGTGTCGCTGGATCCAGGCTGGCTGCCGTAGCTGAATAAGCGAGAGGCCGCCGCCGTCGCAGCAGCAGGCGGAGTTGCCGGCCGTCGGAGGAGCGGGAGGCAAGCGGCGGGGTTGCCGTATCCAGCGCTGCCCAAGAAGCGCGAGACCGCGGCCTCTGGTGAAGATGCCGACCGGCGGAGCGCGAGGCTGGCGGCGTACCGGAGCATCGCCATCGTCAGGGAGCGTCTCTCTCGAACCCTACTGCCATTTCTTTGGATGGAGAGAGATCGGGCTTGGATTTGGGGTTGGGTGTGCTGCATGTATTGGGCTTCTTAGTGGTGGGCTTATTGGGTTGCTTGTGCTAGGCCTTTGTCACAAGAGCAGAAAAGGCCTAAGGGCATCTCCAGCCGTTGGCCCCCTAGGAGGGGCAAAAAATCGCTCTCTGGGGACGCACCGGCGCTAAACCGCGCACTGGGGGGCGTGATGCCCCCCAGTCGCGGCGCCCACGGTTAGTCAAAAAAAAATCAAAAACGGCGCAAACATGACTCAAATTTAACGCAAACATCGACGAGTTCGTTCAAACTTAAACATATTTTACAAAAAAAGAAAAAAAACTACCGCGGGCTACCCCCACCGTCTCCCTTGTCGCCCGCCCACGCGGTTCTACATGCCGAGGAGGCTGTAGAACCGCGTGTAGTCATCGCCGTCGCCGTCGTCGTCGTCGCCGCCCCCGCCTACGCCTCCGCCGTCCCTGCTACATCCCTTCCCCGGTTGGCGCGGCGGGTTGGACGGTCCGGGGCGTCGTCGTCGTCGTCGCTGTCGAGGACCACGACGCCGTGCTCGTCCTCGCGCCCACGCTTGCGGGCGGCGATCTCCTCCAGGGCCCGGCGCTGCCGGACCATCTCGTCGTGGAGGTAGTCGTCCCGCGCCCACCGCAGGGCGTCCTCGTCGGAGAAGCCGCGCCGAGCTACCTCCTCGTACTCCGCGGGGAGGATGGGCTCCGGCTTGGGCTCGACGAGGACGAAGCGGCCGGTGGGTGGGGAGGCGTTGGCGCCGATGCGGACACCGGAGCTGCGGGTGCGCGCGCTGACCTTCATGCCTTGGGGCTCCGGCTTGACGGGGCGGAGGCAGGGCGAGCCGCCGGACGAGGAGGAGGACCCCCCGGTCTCCATGCGCCTCGGGGTCTAGGAGCTTCCTCGGTGGCATGAGAAAGACGGAGGAGCGGGGTACTCGAGGCGCGGTGTGTTGCCGCCCTCGATGTACTCGAGGACGGCCTTCAACGTGCGCCCGGGCACGCCCCATCACCGACGCCGGCCGGCGGCGTTGAGCCTGCCGGAGGGCTCTACGCCGTTGGTGGCCTCAAGCTGCTGGGCCTGGCGGCGGCGGAAATAAGGGTCCCAGAGCGGGCTATCGGGGACGTACCGTGGCCCCTCCCTCGCCGCCCGCGGCAGGTTCGAGCGGATGCGCGCGATCTCCGCGCGCCGCGCCGCGCCGGTGGGTACCGGGGGCACCGGCATGCCGCCGGCGCTGATCCTCCACGCCGCGGGCACCCGCATGTCCGGCGGGACCAGGTACTCGGCCTCGTAAAGGAGGCGAGCCTCGTCCTCGTGAAGATGGCGGCGATCGAAGCCGTTCACCGCCGCGCCGTCGCCTGGGAAGCGCTCGACCATGGGTGATGAACTGGAGACGGCGAGAGAGAGGAGAGGGGGAACGACGGCGTCAAGAGAGTGTGAGATCACCGAGCTCGCTGGGGCGCGTCTTATATAGACCGAGGCGCCGCCCGTACGCGTGCCCGCCGTGTGTACGCGTGGCGGGCGAGGGAGGGTGAGGGACACACGTCATCCGGCCTTCACTGCGCCGCCCGTGAGGCATCAATGGCGCAGGCTGACCGGCGCGGCAGCGCGACAGCTTTGGCATTGATTCGCCGCGGGAAACGAGGCGATGAGGATGACGAAGGGCCGAGAAGAGAGCCGTGTCGCTGACGCGGCGGGCCCGCGGCTTTTTCGCGCCAAAAAAGTTCGCCCAGCGCCCCCGGGCGCCCCCCAGCGCGCCGGGTTTGGCCTGGGTCCGCCGGCGCTGTTTTCGGCCCAGGCCGGCGAAAATCGGGCTCCTAGGGGCGCGACTGGGCCGATTTTTCGGCGCCGGCGCAGAAAAAACGCCTGGGGAGGCCTTCCTGGAGGCGCGGCTAGAGATGCCCTAATGCTCAAAGAAAAGGAGAGCAGAAAAGGCCTAACACGAGAGGGCTTATTGGAGTGATCACCTGAAGATCAAAGTTGATGCTGCGACATCCAGATCCGGAGGCTTTGGTGCAGTTGGGGTCGTGTGCAGGGATGAGACAGGATCTTTTCAGGGGGCTTCGTCGCTTAAATTCATGCACATTGAAGATCCAGAGGTTCTTGAGGTATTGGCAATAAGAGAAGCGTTAGCACTAGCCACTGATCTATACGCGTCGAGGATTTTAGTCGCTTCGGATTGTAAGAAGGCAGTCGAGGCAGTTACGAGGGGAGCTTCATCATCTTGTTATGGAGCAGTGGTGCTTGAGATAGAGCAATCTTCTAGGAATTTTATTTCTTGCATTTTCTCGTATGAGTTTAGAACCTCAAATGTTGAGGCCCACAAGCTTGCAAAGCATGCTTTAACGCTGGGTACCGGCCGCCATGTTTGGCTAGGTCACCCTGGAGATCTTTGCTCCGTCCCTGTAAACTATGTGACAGATGAATAAAAGCTTTGCAAGTTTGCCTCAAAAAAAGATGGAGAGGGCTTTGTCACAGAGAAGGAGATGTGCGGCGCCGGTCGCCGGATCTGTTCAACGAAAGGGAGAAGGGAGGTGCGGCGCCGGGCATGGTGGCGGAGGACACAGGGGAAGATATCAGGTGATACCATGTGTTAGGTGATACCATGATACGGGCTTCTGGAAACCGTTGGATCTCAGATCCGACGGCTCCCCGAAGTTCTTGAGCATTTTGCAAAAAATTCATCCGGGAGTCTCAAAATTTCGCGTAGGTACAATAGACTTCTGGGAGACGTCGGATCTGAGATCCAACGGCCCAGAAGCCCATATCATGGTATCACCTAAGTGTGGGTAGCACCTGCTATTTTCCCAAGGACACACAGCTCCTGGAAGAGGGAGCACGGGCGAGGAATAAATTTTCTTTTGAGAGGTGGGTGAGGAATAGATGGGGAGAGAACACGGGAGCGGAGAGTTGGGGGAGAGATAGGCTGCACTAGGTGGTGCTAGCAGCAAGGTCCAAGGTGCGCCGGGGGTGGAGCCAGAGGTGGGCTTGTTTCCATCTAAGTCCTGCTGAATCGGCATGCGACATGGGCCATGATTGGTGGACTCCGGCGGTGTGCATGGAGGTGGGCGTCGAGAGGGGTGGTGGTGGACCTGACGGGGAGGAGGAAGGGAATCACCGAAGAGAGTTGGGTGGTGGACGGCGAGGGATGGGTCCAGGACGACGACGGTGACGACGTGGTCGCGACGGAGATAGACCGCGAGGAACTCCAATAGGGCCCGACGGAGGGAGCACACACATCTTGTTGGGGAACGTAGTAATTAAAAAAATTTCCTACGCACACGCAAGATCATGGTGATGCATAGAAACGAGAGGGGAGAATGTGTCCACGTACCCTCGTAGACCAAAAGCGGAAGCATTAGCACATCACGGTTGATGTAGTCGTACGTCTTTATGATCCGACCGATCAAGTACCGAACGCATGGCACCTCCGAGTTCTGCACACGTTCAACTCGATGACGTCCCTCGAACTCCGATCCAGCCGAGTGTTGAGGGAGAGTTTCGTCATCACGACGGCGTGCTGACGATGATGATGTTCTACCGACACAGGGCTTCGCCTAAGCACCGCTACAATATGATCGAGGTGGATTATGGTGGAGGGGGGCATCGCACACGGCTAAGAGATCAATTGTTGTGTCTATGGGGTGCCCCCTGGCCACGTATATAAAGGAATGGAGGAGGGGAGGGGCCGGCCCTCTCTATGGCGCGCCCTAGGGGAGTCCTACTCCCACCGGGAGTAGGATTCCCCCTTTCCTAGTAGAACTAGGAGCCCTTCCAAGTAGTAGGAGTAGGAGAGAAGGAAAGGGAAAAGAGAAGAGAAGGAGGGGGCGCAACCCTTCCCCCTAGTCCAATTCGGACTAGGCCTTGGGGGGGGGGGCGTCCATCCTCTCTCTCTTTCCCCTAAAGCCCAATAAGGCCCATACACTCCCGATGAATTCCCGTAACTCCCCGGTACTCTGATAAATACCCGAATCACCCGGAACCTTTCCGGTGTCCGAATATAGTCGTCCAATATATCGATCTTTACGTCTCAACCATTTCGAGACTCCTCGTCATGTCCCCGATCTCATCCGGGACTCCGAACTACCTTCGATACATCAAAACACATAAACTCATAATATAACCATCATCAAACTTTAAGCGTGCGGACCCTACGGGTTCGAGAACTATGTAGACATGACCGAGACACGTCTCCGGTCAATAACCAATAGCGGAACCTGGATGCTCATATTGGCTCCTACATATTCTACGAAGATCTTTATCGGTCAAACCGCATAACAACATATGTTGTTCCCTTTGTCATCGGTATGTTACTTGCCCGAGATTTGATCGTCGGTATCTCAATACCTAGTTCTATCTCGTTACCGGCAAGTCTCTTTACTCGTTCCGTAATACATCATCCCGCAACTAACTCATTACTTGCAATGCTTGCAAGGCTTATAGTGATGTGCATTACCGAGTAGGCCCAGAGATACCTCTCCGACAATCGGAGTGACAAATCCTAATCTCGAAATACGCCAACCCAACAAGTACCTTCGGAGACACCTGTAGAGCACCTTTATAATCACCTAGTTACGTTGTGACGTTTGGTGGCACACAAAGTGTTCCTCCGGTAAACGGGAGTTGCATAATCTCATAGTCATAGAAACATGTATAAGCCATGAAGAAAGCAACAGCAACAAACTAAACGATCAGGTGCTAAGCTAACGGAATGGGTCAAGTCAATCACATCATTCTCGTAATGATGTGATCCCGTTAATCAAATGACAACTCATGTCTATGGTTAGGCAACATAACCATCTTTGATCAACGAGCTAGTCAAGTAGAGGCATACTAGTGACACTTTGTTTGTCTATGTATTCACACATGTATTATGTTTCTGGTTAATACAATTCTAGCATGAATAATAAACATTTATCATGATATAAGGAAATAAATAATAGCTTTATTATTGCCTCTAGGGCATATTTCCTTCAGTCTTCCACTTGCACTAGAGTCAATAATCTAGTTCACATCGCCATGTGATTTAATATCAATAGTTCACATCACCATGTGATTAACACCCATAGTTCACATCGACATGTGACCAACACCCAAAGGGTTTACTAGAGTCAATAATCTAGTTCACATCGCTATGTGATTAACACCCAAAGAGTACTAAGGTGTGATCATGTTTTGCTTGTGAGAGAAGTTTAGTCAACGGGTCTGCCACATTCAGATCCGTAAGTATTTTGCAAATTTCTATGTCAACAATGCTCTGCACGGAGCTACTCTAGCTAATTGCTCCCACTTTCAATATGTATCCAGATTGAGATTTGGAGTCATCTGGATCAGTGTCAAAATTTGCATCGACATAACCCTTTACGACGAACCCTTTTTGTCACCTCCATAATCGAGAAACATATCCTTATTCCACTAAGGATAATTTTGACCACTGTCCAGTGATCTACTCCTAGATCACTATTGTACCCCTTGCCAAAATTAGTGTAGGGTATACAATAGATCTGGTACACAGCATGGCATATTTTATAGAACCTATGGCCAAGGCATAGGGAATGACTTTCATTCTCTTTCTATCTTCTGCCGTGGTCGGGCTTTGAGTCTTACTCAGTTTCACACCTTGTAACACAGGCAAGAACTCTTTCTTTGACTGTTCCATTTTGAACTACTTCAAAATCTTGTCAAGGTATGTACTCATTGAAAAACTTATCAAGCGTCTTGATCTATCTCTATAGATCTTGATGCTCAATATGTAAGCAGCTTCGCCGAGGTATTTCTTTGAAAAACTCCTTTCAAAAACTCCTTTATGCTTTGCAGAATAATTCTACATTATCTCCGATCAACAATATGGCATTCACATATACTTATCAGAAATGATGTAGTGCTCCCACTCACTTTCTTGTAAATACAGACTTCACCACAAGTCTGTATAAAACTATATGCTTTGATCAACTTATCAAAGCGTATATTCCAACTCCGAGATACTTGCACCCGTCCATAGATGGATCGCTGGAGCTTGCATATTTTGTTAGCACCTTTAGGATTGACAAAAATTTCTTGTTGCATCATATACAACTCTTCTTTAATAAATCCATTAAGGAATGTAGTTTTGTTTATCCATTTCCCAGATTTCATAAAATGTGGCAATTGCTAACATGATTCAGACAGACTTAAGCATAGATACGAGTGAGAAACTCTCATTGTAGTCAACACCTTGAACTTGTCAAAAACCTTTTGCGACAAATCTAGCTTTGTAGATAGTAACACTACTATGAGCGTCCGTCTTCCTCTTGAAGATCCATTTAATCTCAATGGCTCGCCGATCTTTGGGCAAGTCAATCAAAGTCCATACTTTGTTCTTATACATGGATCTCATCTCAGATTTCATAGCCTCAAGCCATTTCGCGGAATCTGGGCTCATCATCGCTTCCTCATAGTTCGCAGGTTCGTCATGGTCAAGTAACACGACCTCCAGAACAGGATTACCGTACCACTCTGGTGCGGATCTCACTCTGGTTTACCTACAAGGTTCGGTAGTAACTTGATCTGAAGTTACATGATCATCATCATTAGCTTCGTCACTAATTGGTGTAGTAGTCACAGGAACAGATTTCTGTGATGAACTACTTTCCAATAAGGGAGCAGGTACAGTTACCTCATCAAGTTCTACTTTCCTCCCACTCACTTCTTTCGAGAGAAACTCCTTCTCTAGAAAGGATCCATTCTCAGCAATGAATATCTTGCCTTAGGATCTGTGATAGAAGGTGTACCCAACATTTTCTTTTGGGTATCCTATGAAGACGCACTTCTCTGATTTGGGTTTGAGCTTATCAGGTTGAAACTTTTTCACATAAGCATTGCAACCTCAAACTTTAAGAAACGACAGCTTAGGTTTCTTGCCAAACCATAGTCCATACGGTGTCGTCTCAACGGATTTAGATGGTGCCCTATTTAACGTGAATGTAGCTGTCTCTAATGCATAACCCCAAAACGATAGTGGTAAATTGGTAAGAGACATCATAGATCGCACCATATCTAATAAAGTACGCTTACGATGTTCGGACACACCATTACACTGTGGTGTTCCAGGTGGCATGAGTAGTGAAACTATTTCACATTGTTTTAACTGAAGGCCAAACTCGTAACACAAATATTTTACTTCTGAGATCATATCGTAGAAACTTTTATTTTTGTTATGATGATTGTTCACTTCACTCTGAAATTCTTTGAACTTTTCAAATGTTTCACACATGTGTTTCATCAAGTAGATATACTCATATCTGCTCAAATCATCTGTGAAGATCAGAAAATAATGATACCTGTCGCGAGCCTCAATATTCATCGGACCACATACATCAGCATGTATGATTTCCAACAAATCTGTTGCTCCCTCCATTGTTCCGGAGAATGGAGTCTTAGTCATCTTGCCCATGGGGCATGGTTCGCAAGCATCAACTGATTCATAATCAAGTGATTCCAAAAGCCGACCAGCATGGATTTTCTTCATGCGCTTTACACCAATATAACCTAAACGGCAGTGCCACAAATAAGTTGCACTATCATTATTAACTTTGCAACTTTTGGCTTCAATATTATGAAAATGTGCATCACCACGATCGAGATCCAACAAACCATTTTCATTGGGTGTATGACCATAGAAGGTTTTATTCAAGTAAACAGAACAACAATTAATCTCTAACTTACATGAATAACTGTATTGCAATAAACATGATCCAATCATATTCATGCTCAATGCAAACACTAAATAACATTTATGTTAGGTTTAACACTAATCCCGAAAGTATAGGGAGTGTGCGATGATGATCATATCAATCTTGGAACCATTTCCAATACACATCGTCACTTCACCCTTAACTAGTCTCTGTTCATTCTGCAACTCCTGTTTCGAGTTACTATTCTTAGCAACTGAACTAGTATCAAATACTGAGGGGTTGCTATAAACACTAGTAAAGTACACATCAATAACATGTATATCAAATATACCTATGTTCACTTTGCCATCCTTCTTATCCGCCAATTACTTGGGGTAGTTCCGCTTCCAGTGACCAGTCCCTTTTGTAGTAGAAGCACTCAGTTTCAGGCTTAGGTCTAGACTTGGGTTTTTTCACTTGAGCAGCAAGTTGCTTGCCGTTCTTCTTGAAGTTCCCCTTTCTCCCCTTTGTCCCTTTACTTGAAACTAGTGGTTTTGTTTACCATCAACACTTGATGCTTTTCTTGATTTCTACCTTCGTCGATTCCAGCATCACGAAGAGTTTGGGAATCGTTTTCGTTATCCCTTGCATATTATAGTTCATCATGAAGTTCTACTAACTTGGTGATGGTGACTAGAGAATTCTGTCAATCACTATTTTATCTGGGAGATTAACTCCCACTTGATTCAAGCGATTGTAGTACCCAGACAATCTGAGCACATGCTCACTTCTTGAGCTATTCTCCTCCATCTTTTAGCTATAGAACTTGTTAGAGACTTCATATCTCTCAACTCGAGTATTTACTTGAAATATTAACTTCAACTCTTGGAACATCTCATATGGTCCATGACGTTCAAAACGTCTTTGAAGTCCCGATTCTAAGCCGTTTAAGCATGGTTCACTAAACTATCAAGTAGTCATCATATTGAGCTAGCCAAACGTTCATAACATCTGCATCTTCTCCTGCAATAGGTTTGTCACCTAGCGGTGCATCAAGGACATAATTCTTCTGTGCAGCAATGAGGATAAACCTCAGATCACGGATCCAATCCGCATCATTGCTACTAACATCTTTCTACTTAGTTTTCTCTAGGAACATATCAAAAATAAAACAGGGGAGCTAAACGTGAGCTATTGATCTACAACATAGATATGCTAATACTACCAGGACTAAGTTCATGATAAATTTAAGTTCAATTAATCATATTACTTAAGAACTCCCACTTAGATAGACATCCCTCTAATCCTCTAAGTGATCACGTGATCCATATCAACTAAACCATGTCCGATCATCACGTGAGATGGAGTAGTTTCAATGGTGAACACCACTATGTTGATCATATCTACTATATGATTCACGCTCGACCTTTCGGTCTCAGTGTTTCGAGGCCATATCTGTTATATGCTAGGCTCGTCAAGTTTAACTTGAGTATTCCGCGTGTGCAACTGTTTTGCACCCGTTGTATTTGAACGTAGAGCCTATCACACCTGATCATCACATGGTGTCTCAGCACGAAGAACTTTCGCAACGGTGCATACTCAGGGAGAACACTTGTACCTTGATAATTAGTGAGAGATCATCTTATAAAGCTACCGTCGAACTAAGCAAAATAAGATGTATAAAAGATAAACATCACATGCAATCAAAATATGTGATATGATATGGCCATCATCATCTTGTGCCTTTTGTTGGGGAACGCGGTAATTTCAAAAATTTTCCTACGCACACGCAAGATCATGGTGATGCACAGCAACAAGAGGGGAGAGTGTTGTCTACGTACCAACGCAGACCGACTGCGGAAGCGATCTCACAACGTAGAGGAAGTAGTCGTACGTCTTCTTCCCGATCCGACCGATCCAAGCACCGTTACTCCGGCACCTCCGAGTTCTTAGCACACGTTCAGCTCGATGACGTTCCTTGGGCTCCGATCCAGCAAAGCGTCGAGGAAGAGTTCCGTCAGCACGACGGCGTGATGACGATCTTGAAGTACTACCGACGCAGGGCTTCGCCTAAGCACTACTACGGTACGATCGAGGTGGAATTTAGTGGCAGGGGGCACCGCACACGGCTAAGGAACGATCTCAAGGATCAAGTTGTGTGTCTTGGGGTGCCCCCTGCCCCCGTATATAAAGGACCAGGGGAGGGGGTTCGGCCGGCTAGGGGGAGAGGGCGCAGGAGGAGTCCTACTCCCACCGGGAGTAGGACTCCCCCCTCAATCCTATTCCTATTAGGACTCAAGGGGGGAAAGAGAAGAGAGGGGGCCGGCCCACTTCTCCTAGTCCTACTAGGACTTGGGGAAAGGGGGGGCGCCGGCCAGCTTGTGGGCTGCCTCTTTTCTCTTTTCCACTAAGGCCCAATAGGCCCATTAGCCTCCCCGGGGGTTCCGGTAACCCTCCCGGTATTCCGGTAAAATCCCGATTTCACCCGGAACACTTCCGGTGTCCAAACATAGGCTTCCAATATATCAATCTTTACGTCTCGACCATTTCGAGACTCCTCGTCATGTCCGTGATCTCATCCGGGACTCCGAACAACCTTCGTTACATCAAAATGCATAAACTCATAATAACTGTCATCGTAACGTTAAGCGTGCGGACCCTACGGTTCGAGAACAATGTAGACATGACCGAGACACGTCTCCGGTCAATAACCAATAGCGGGACCTGGATGCCCATATTGGCTCCCACATATTCTACGAAGATCTTTATCGGTCAGACCGCATAACAACATACGTTGTTCCCTTTGTCATCGGTATGTTACTTGTCCGAGATTCGATCGTCGGTATCCAATACCTAGTTCAATCTCGTTACCGGCAAGTCTCTTTACTCGTTCCGTAATACATCATCTCACAACTAACTTATTAGTTGCAGTGCTTGCAAGGCTTATGTGATGTGCATTACCGAGAGGGCCCAGAGATACCTCTCCGTCAATCGGAGTGACAAACCCTAATCTCGAAATACGCCAACCCAACATCTACCATTGGAGACACCTGTAATACTCCTTTATAATCACCCAGTTACGTTGTGACGTTTGGTAGTACCCAAAGTGTTCCTCCGGCAGACGGGAGTTGCATAATCTCATAGTTATAGGAACATGTATAAGTCATGAAGAAAGCAATAGCAACATACTAAACGATCGGGTGCTAAGCTAATGGAATGGGTCATGTCAATCAGATCATTCTACTAATGATGTGACCTCGTTAATCAAATAACAACTCCTTGTTCATGGTTAGGAAACATAACCATCTTTGATTAACGAGCTAGTCAAGTAGAGGCATACTAGTGACACTCTGTTGGTCTATGTATTCACACATGTATTATGTTTCCGGTTAATACAATTCTAGCATGAATAATAAACATTTATCATGATATAAGGAAATAAATAATAACTTTATTATTGCCTCTAGGGCATATTTCCTTCAGTCTCCCACTTGCACTAGAGTCAATAATCTAGATTACACAGTAATGATTCTAACACCCATGGAGCCTTGGTGCTGATCATGTTTTGTTCGTGGAAGAGGCTTAGTCAACGGGTCTGCAACGTTCAGATCCGTATGTATCTTGCAAATCTCTATGTCTCCCACCTGGACTAAATCCCGGATGGAGTTGAAGCGTCTCTTGATGTGTTTGGTCCTCTTGTGAAATCTGGATTCCTTTGCCAAGGCAATTGCACCAGTATTGTCACAGAAGATTTTCATTGGACCCGATGCACTAGGTATGACACCTAGATCGGATATGAACTCCTTCATCCAGACTCCTTCGTTCGCTGCTTCCGAAGCAGCTATGTACTCCGCTTCACATGTAGATCCCGCTACGACGCTTTGTTTAGAACTGCACCAACTGACAGCTCCACCGTTTAAAGTAAACACGTATCCGGTTTGCGATTTAGAATCGTCCGGATCAGTGTCAAAGCTTGCATCAACGTAACCTCTTACGGTGAGCTCTTTGTCACCTCCATATACGAGAAACATATCCTTAGTCCTTTTCAGGTATTTCAGGATGTTCTTGACCGCTGTCCAGTGATCCATTCCAGGATTACTTTGGTACCTCCCTGCTAAACTTATAGTAAGGCACACATCAGGTCTGGTACACAGCATTGCATACATGATAGAGCCTATGGCTGAAGCATAGGGAACATCTTTCATTTTCTCTCTATCTTCTGCAGTGGTCGGGCATTGAGTCTTACTCAACTTCACACCTTGTAGCACAGGCAAGAACCCTTTCTTTGCTTGATCCATCTTGAACTTCTTCAAAATTTTGTCAAGGTATGTGCATTGTGAAAGTCCAATTAAGCGTTTTGATCTATCTCTATAGATCTTTATGCCTAATATGTATGCAGCTTCCCCGAGGTCTTTCATCGAAAAACTTTTATTCAAATATCTCTTTATGCTATCCAGAAATTCTATATCATTTCCAATTAGCAATATGTCATCCACATATAATATCAGAAATGCTACAGAGCTCCCACTCACTTTCTTGTAAATACAGGCTTCTCCGAAAGTCTGTATAAAGCCAAATGCTTTGATCACACTATCAAAGCGTTTATTCCAACTCCGAGATGCTTGCACCAGTCCATAAATGGATCGCTGGAGTTTGCATACTTTGTTAGCTCCTTTAGGATCGACAAAACCTTCTGGTTGTACCATATACAACTCTTCTTCCAGAAGTCCATTCAGGAATGCAGTTTTGACATCCATTTGCCATATTTCATAATGCGGCAATTGCTAACATAATTCTGACGGACTTAAGCATCGCTACGGGTGAGAAGGTCTCATCGTAGTCAACCCCTTGAACTTGTCGAAAACCTTTTGTGACAAGTCGAGCTTTATAGACAGTAACATTACCGTCAGCGTCAGTCTTTTTCTTGAAGATCCATTTATTCTCAATTGCTTGCCGATCATCGGGCAAGTCAACCAAAGTCCATACTTTGTTCTCATACATGGATCCCATCTCAGATTTCATGGCCTCAAGCCACTTTGCGGAATCTGGGCTCACCATCGCTTCTTCATAGTTCGTAGGTTCATCATGATCTAGCATCATGACTTCCAGAACTGGATTACCGTACCACTCTGGTGCGGATCTTACTCTGGTTGATCTACGTGGTTTAGTAGTATCTTGTTCTGAAGCTTCATGATCATCATCATTAGCTTCCTCACTGATTGGTATAGGTGTCGCAGAAACAGTTTTCTGTGATGTACTATTTTCCAATAAGGGAGTAGGTACAGTTACCTCGTCAAGTTCTACTTTCCTCCCACTCACTTCTTTCGAGAGAAACTCCTTCTCTAGAAATGATCCATTCTTAGCAACGAATGTCTTGCCTTCGGATCTGTGATAGAAGGTATACCCAACAGTTTCTTTTGGGTATCCTATGAAGACACATTTCTCCGCTTTGGGTTCGAGCTTATCAGGTTGAAGCTTTTTCACATAAGCATCGCAGCCCCAAACTTTAAGAAACGACAACTTTGGTTTCTTGCCAAACCATAGTTCATAAGGCGTCGTCTCAACGGATTTTGATGGTGCCCTATTTAACGTGAATGTGGCCGTCTCTAAAGCATAACCCCAAAACGATAGCGGTAAATCAGTAAGAGACATCATTGATCGCACCATATCTAGTAAAGTACGATTACGACGTTCGGACACACCATTACGCTGTGGTGTTCCGGGTGGCGTGAGTTGCGAAACTATTCCACAATTTTTCAAATGTATACCAAACTCGTAACTCAAATATTCTCCTCCACGATCAGATCGTAGAAATTTTATTTTCTTGTTACGATGATTTTCAACTTCACTCTGAAATTCCTTGAACTTTTCAAATGTTTCAGACTTATGTTTCATTAAGTAGATATACCCATATCTGCTTAAATCATCTGTGAAGGTGAGAAAATAACGATATCCGCCGCGAGCCTCAATATTCATCGGACCACATACATCGGTATGCATGATTTCCAACAAATCTGTTGCTCTCTCCATAGTACCGGAGAACGGTGTTTTAGTCATCTTGCCTATGAGGCACGGTTCGCAAGTACCAAGTGATTCATAATCAAGTGATTCCAAAAGCCCATCAGTATGGAGTTTCTTCATGCGCTTTACACCGATATGACCTAAACGGCAGTGCCACAAATAAGTTGCACTATCATTATTAACTTTGCATCTTTTGGCTTCTACATTATGAATATGTGTATCACTATCTTCGAGATTCAACAAGAATAGACCACTCTTCAAAGGTGCATGACCATAAAAGATATTATTCATATAATAGAACAACCATTATTCTCTGATTTAAATGAATAACCGTCTCGCATTAAACAAGATCCAGATATAATGTTCATGCTCAACGCTGGCACCAAATAACAATTATTTAGGTCTAATATTAATCCCGAAGGTAGATGTAGAGGTAGCGTGCCGACCACGATCACATCGACTTTGGAACCGTTTCCCACGCGCATCGTCACCTCGTCCTTTGCTAGTGTCCGCTTATTCCGTAGTCCCTGTTTCGAGTTGCAAATATTAGCAACAGAACCAGTATCAAATACCCAGGTGCTACTGCGAGCTCTAGTAAGGTACACATCAATAACATGTATATCACATATACCTTTGCTCACTTTGCCATCCTTCTTATCCGCCAAATACTTGGGGCAGTTCCGCTTCCAGTGTCCAGTCTGCTTGCAGTAGAAGCACTCAGTTTCAGGCTTAGGTCCAGACTTGGGTTTCTTCTCTTGAGCAGCAACTTGCTTGCTGTTCTTCTTGAAGTTTCCCTTCTTCTTCCCTTTACCCTTTTTCTTGAAACTAGTGGTCTTGCTAACCATCAACACTTGATGCTCCTTTTTGATTTCTACCTCCGCAGCTTTCAGCATCGCGAAGAGCTCGGGAATAGTCTTGTTCATCCCTTGCATATTATAGTTCATCATGAAGCTCTTGTAGCTTGGTGGTAGTGATTGGAGAATTCTGTCAATGACGCAATCATCTGGAAGATTAACTCCCATCTGAATCAAGTGATTATTATACCCAGACATTTTGAGTATATGCTCACTGACAGAACTGTTCTCCTCCATCTTACAGCTATAGAACTTATTGGAGACTTCATATCTCTCAATTCGGGCATTTGCTTGAAATATTAACTTCAACTCCTGGAACATCTCATATGCTCCATGACGTTCAAAACGTCGTTGAAGTCCCGATTCTAAGCCGTAAAGCATGGCACACTGAACTATCGAGTAGTCATCAGCTTTGCTCTGCCAGACATTCATAACATCTGGCGTTGCTCCAGCAGCAGGCCTGTCACCCAGCGGTGCTTCCAGGACGTAATTCTTCTGTGCAGCAATGAGGATAATCCTCAGGTTACGGACCCAGTCCGTGTAATTGCTACCATCATCTTTCAACTTTGCTTTCTCAAGGAACGCATTAAAATTCAACGGAACAATAGCACGAGCCATCTATCTACAAGCAACATAAACAAGCAAGATACTATCAGGTACTAAGTTCATGATAAGTTTAAGTTCAGTTAATCAAATTACTTAGGAACTCCCACTTAGATAGACATCCCTCTAATCTTCTAAGTGATCACGTGATCCAAATCAACTAAACCATAACCGATCATCACGTGAGATGGAGTAGTTTTCAATGGTGAACATCGTCA
Organism: Triticum monococcum; assembly: GCA_034509565.1. NCBI lineage: Eukaryota > Viridiplantae > Streptophyta > Magnoliopsida > Poales > Poaceae > Triticum > Triticum monococcum. The sequence goes on along the minus strand of CM067845.1, from coordinate 351,932,343 downwards.
TGTTGATCATATCTACTATATGATTCACGCTCGACCTTTCGGTCTCTGTGTTCCGAGGCCATATCTGCATATGCTAGGCTCGTCAAGTATAACCTGAGTATTCTGCGTGTGCAAAACTGGCTTGCACCCGTTGTAGATGGACGTAGAGCTTATCACACCCGATCATCACGTGGTGTCTGGGCACGACGAACTTTGGCAATGGTGCATACTCAGGGAGAACACTTCTTGATAATTTAGTGAGAGATCATCTTATAATGCTACCGTCAATCAAAGCAAGATAAGATGCATAAAAGGATAAACATCACATGCAATCAATATAAGTGATATGATATGGCCATCATCATCTTGTGCTTGTGATCTCCATCTCCGAAGCACCGTCATGATCACCATCGTCACCGGCGCGACATCTTGATCTCCATCGTAGCATCGTTGTCGTCTCGCCAATCTTATGCTTCCACGACTATTACTACCGTTTAGTAATCTAGTAAAGCATTACATCGCGATTGCATTGCATACAATAAAGCGACAACCATATGGCTCCTGCCAGTTGCCGATAACTTAGTTACAAAACATGATCATCTCATACAATAAAATCAGCATCATGCCTTGACCATATCACATCACAACATACCCTGCAAAAACAAGTTAGACGTCCTCTACTTTGTTGTTGCAAGTTTTACGTGGCTGCTACGGGTTTAAGTAAGAACTCATCTCACCTACGCATCAAAACCACAACGATAGTTCGTCAAATAGACTCCGTTTTAACCTTCTCAAGGACCGGGCGTAGTCACACTTGGTTCAACTAAAGTTGGAGAGACAGTCACCCGCAAGTCACCTGTGTGCAAAGCACGTCGGGGAAACCGGTCTCGCGTAAGCGTACGCGTAAGGTTGGTCCGGGCCGCTTCATCCAACAATACCGCCGAACCAAAGTATGACATGCTGGTAGGCAGTATGACTTGTATCGCCCACAACTCACTTGTGTTCTACTCGTGCATATCACATCAAACCATAAAACCTGGCTCGGATGCCACTGTTGGGGAACGCGGTAATTTCAAAAATTTTCCTACGCACACGCAAGATCATGGTGATGCACAGCAACGAGAGGGGAGAGTGTTGTCTACGTACCAACGCAGACCGACTGCGGAAGCGATCTCACAACGTAGAGGAAGTAGTCGTACGTCTTCTTCCCGATCCGACCGATCCAAGCACCGTTACTCCGGCACCTCCGAGTTCTTAGCACACGTTCAGCTCGATGACGTTCCTCGGGCTCCGATCCAGCAAAGCGTCGAGGAAGAGTTCCATCAGCACGACGGCGTGATGACGATCTTGATGTACTACCGACGCAGGGCTTCGCCTAAGCACTACAACGGTACGATCGAGGTGGAATTTAGTGGCAGGGGGCACCGCACACGGCTAAGGAACGATCTCAAGGATCAAGTTGTGTGTCTTGGGGTGCCCCCTGCCCCCGTATATAAAGGACCAGGGGAGGGGGTTCGGCCGGCTAGGGGGAGAGGGCGCAGGAGGAGTCCTACTCCCACCGGGAGTAGGACTCCCCCCCTCAATCCTATTCCTATTAGGACTCAAGGGGGGAAAGAGAAGAGAGGGGGCCGGCCCACTTCTCCTAGTCCTACTAGGACTTGGGGAAAGGGGGGGCGCCGGCCAGCTTGTGGGCTGCCTCTTTTCTCTTTTCCACTAAGGCCCAATAGGCCCATTAGCCTCCCGGGGGGTTCCGGTAACCCTCCCGGTGTTCCGGTAAAATCCCGATTTCACCCGGAACACTTCCGGTGTCCAAACATAGGCTTCCAATATATCAATCTTTACGTCTCGACCATTTCGAGACTCCTCGTCATGTCCGTGATCTCATCCGGGACTCCGAACAACCTTCGGTACATCAAAATGCATAAACTCATAATAACTGTCATCGTAACGTTAAGCGTGCGGACCCTACGGTTCGAGAACAATGTAGACATGACCGAGACACGTCTCCGGTCAATAACCAATAGCGGGACCTGGATGCCCATATTGGCTCCCACATATTCTACGAAGATCTTTATCGGTCAGACCGCATAACAACATACGTTGTTCCCTTTGTCATCGGTATGTTACTTGTCCGAGATTCGATCGTCGGTATCCAATACCTAGTTCAATCTCGTTACCGGCAAGTCTCTTTACTCGTTCCGTAATACATCATCTCACAACTAACTTATTAGTTGCAGTGCTTGCAAGGCTTATGTGATGTGCATTACCGAGAGGGCCCAGAGATACCTCTCCGTCAATCGGAGTGACAAACCCTAATCTCGAAATACGCCAACCCAACATCTACCATTGGAGACACCTGTAATACTCCTTTATAATCACCCAGTTACGTTGTGACGTTTGGTAGTACCCAAAGTGTTCCTTCGGCAGACGGGAGTTGCATAATCTCATAGTTATAGGAACATGTATAAGTCATGAAGAAAGCAATAGCAACATACTAAACGATCGGGTGCTAAGCTAATGGAATGGGTCATGTCAATTAGATCATTCTACTAATGATGTGACCTCGTTAATCAAATAACAACTCCTTGTTCATGGTTAGGAAACATAACCATCTTTGATTAACGAGCTAGTCAAGTAGAGGCATACTAGTGACACTCTGTTGGTCTATGTATTCACACATGTATTATGTTTCCGGTTAATACAATTCTAGCATGAATAATAAACATTTATCATGATATAAGGAAATAAATAATAACTTTATTATTGCCTCTAGGGCATATTTCCTTCACCTTTGATCTCCATCTCCAAAGCATCGTCATGATTTCCATCGTCACCGGCATGACACCATGATCTCCATCATCTTGATCTATATCAATGTGTTGTCACATGGTCGTCTCACCAACTATTGCTCTTGCAACTATTGCTATCGCATAGCGATAAAGTAAAGCAATTATTTGGCGCTTGCATCTTATACAATAAAGATACAACCATAAGGCTTCTGCCAGTTGCCGACAACTTCAACAAAACATGATCATCTTATACAACAACTTATATCTCATCACGTCTTGACCATATCACATCACAACATGCCCTGCAAAAACAAGTTAGACGTCCTCTACTTTGTTGTTGCAAGTTTTACGTGGCTGCTACGGGCTGAGCAAGAACCGTTCTTACCTACGCATCAAAACCACAACGATAGTTTGTCAAGTTAGTGCCGTTTTAAGCTTCTCAAGGACCGGTGAAAGCACAAGTGCTCCCTAGGTGGTTTTGGTAATTAATGACAACATATCTCTTGTTGGACTAACGTTTCTATCTAGTATGTTTCAGATAAGTTCAACAATGGAGTGGCATGGACTAAAGGTTGTGGGAAGTTCTCCAAGATGCTAAGGACAAAGGATTGGCTAAAGCTTAAAGCTCAAGACTCTTCATTTTACATTTTAGTGATCCAAGATCACATTGAGTCCATAGGAAAAGCCAATACTATCAAGGAGGGATGAGGTGTTGCTTAATGAGCCTCTTGCTCAAGTGCTTAATGACATGCTTCAAAATCCTCAGCTACTTTCCCACTTGCACATATGACCTAAACCCAAAGCCAAACTCGGACCTACCGATTCTTTCTATCCGGCGCCACCGAGTTTCACTTGTCATAGCCACTGCCAGAAACCCTAATCAGTTCGATCTCACCGATGGGATCTCGGTCTCACCGAGATGGGCTTGCAAACTCTCTATTACCTATTGCAATATTTTCGGTCCCACCGAGATATGCAATCGGCCCCACCGAGTTTGCTTGGCCAACTCTCTGTTTCGCTTATTACCCAAATCGGTCCCACCGAGTTTGAGTAATCGGTCAAACCGAGTTTTGGATTTACCCTAACCCTAGCACATCGGTCCCACCGAGTTGATCCAGTCGGTCCCACCGAAAATCTCTAACGGTCACTAGGTTTACTATTTCGGTCTAACCGAGTTTGTTGATTCGGTCCCACTGAGATTGGTAAATTGTGTGTAACGGTTGGATTTTGTGTGGAGGCTATATATACCCCTCCACCTCCTCTTCACTCGTGGAGAGAGCCATCAGAACACATCTACACTTCCAACTCATATGTTCTGAGAGAGAACCACCTACTCATGTGTTGAGGTCAAGATATTCCATTCCTACCATATGAATCTTGATCTCTAGCCTTCCCCAAGTTGCTTTCCACTCAAATCTTTTTTCCACCAGATCCAAATCCTATGAGAGAGAGTTGAGTGTTGGGGAGACTATCATTTGAAGCACAAGAGCAAGGAGTTCATCATCAACACACCATTTGTTACTTCTTGGAGAGTGGTGTCTCCTAGATTGGCTAGGTGTCACTTGGGAGCCTCCGACAAGATTGTGGAGTTGAACCAAGGAGTTTGTAAGGGTAAGGAGATCGCCTACTTCGTGAAGATCTACCGCTAGTGAGGCAAGTCCTTCGTGGGCGATGGCCATGGTGGGATAGACAAGGTTGCTTCTTCATGGACCCTTCGTGGGTGGAGCCCTCCGTGGACTTGCGCAACCGTTACCCTTCGTGGGTTGAAGTCTCCATCAACGTGGATGTAGGATAGCACCACCTATCCGAACCACGGGAAAAACATCCGTGTCTCCAATTGCGTTTGAATTATCCAAACCCTTCCCCTTACATTCTTGCAAGTTGCATGCTTTACATTCCGCTGCTCATATACTCTTTGCATGCTTGCTTGATATGTATTGTGTATGTTGAAATTGTGCCTAAAACTCCACTCAAACCGAAAAAGATTAAAAATTGCAACTTTAGCACTAAGTGTCTAATCACCCCCCCTCTAGACACACCTACTTCTAGATCCTACAAGTGGTATCAGAGCTTTGGTCTCCATTGCCTTGGTTTAATCACCATTGGAGGAAGATGGATGTGTCTACTTTAGGGAGTCTTAGACATAGAGTGCCTATTCTTGATGGAGAATATTTTCATGAGTGGAAAAATGAGATGCTTCTAATCTTCAATCAATATAATTTGAACAAGTATATTGCTAGCCCTTGTGCACCTCATATTGATGCTTTGCATCCTACCCTAGATGAAGATATTGACATAATTCGCAATCTTAGAACTATTGAGCTCATCATTAGAGGATTGCCCAAAAATTTGATTGATAGTTTGCCTACTCTTAATTGTGCCTATACTATATGGAAATTTCTTGAGGAACGATTTCCCGATCATTCCTTGAAAAATTTGGATGAAATTCTCCATAAATCTGTTGCCTTGAGTAAGATGAACTCCAGTGATCCTAGTTTTGGTGATTGTCTATTTGAGCTTACCAATATCAAGCATGCTAAAGGAGATGTTGGAATCATTAGTGATATTATATTCGAAGCTATAAGAATTCATAAAGATGACCACTTTGATGATCATTTATCTAATGAATTACCCTCTCTAGGAAATGATGAGTCACAAGATCATGGTGAACATGGATACTATGATGATGATGATGATAGTGACTTCGATCTTGATGATGCAATGAGACATTTTGGTCTTATGGCAAATCTTCGGGCATATGTGTTAGGAGGAAAGGAATGGGTTCTTGACAGTGGATGTACTGATCATATGACCGGAGATGAAGAGATGTTCCGTGAGCTTGCTGAAAATGACGGCCCTCGAAAATATGTCACCTTTGGTGATAATTCAAAGGGTAAGGTGGTTGGCCTTGGTAAGGTGGCCATCTCACATGATAGTTCCATTCAAAATGTCATCCTCGTTGAATCTCTCGGCTACAACTTACTTTCAGTATCTACACTTGCTGATTTCGGTTTGAATGTCCTATTTACTGAGGTACATTGCCAAGTATTTCGTCGAGACAATCATAAAATGGTCTTTACCGGTATGCGTAGAGGTGATCTTTACATTGTCGATTTCTCTAAAAAGGCACAACCTAAAACTTGCTTTATTGCGAAATCCTCAAAAGGTTGGTTGTGGCATAGACGACTAGGCCACGTTGGCATGAGAAACCTTGACAAGCTTATTAAAGGAAATCATATCCTTGGAGTTAACGATGTCATATTTGATAAGGATAGACTTTGCAGTGCTTGTCAAGCAGGTAAACAGGTTGGAGGAAGGCATCCCATGAAGAACATCATGACCACAAGGAGGCCACTCGAGCTACTTCATATGGATCTTTTTGGTCCCAACGCCTACAAGAGTCTCGGTGGAAATTCTTTTGGTCTAGTTATAGTTGATGATTTTTCAAGATTTACGTGCGTGTTCTTTCTTAATGACAAGTCGCAGGTCCAGAAGATCTTCAAAAACTTCGCTAGGAAGGCCCAAAATCAGTTTGACGTGAAGATCAAGAAGGTTCGGAGTGACAACGGAAAGGAGTTCAAGAACGCAAATGTGGACACCTTTCTTGACGAAGAAGGGATTTCACACGAGTTCTCGGCTACGTACACACCTCAACAAAATGGAGTTGTTGAGAGGAAGAACCGGACGCTCATCGAAATGGCAAGAACGATGCTTGATGAATACAAGACGCCGAAGCACTTTTGGGCAGAAGCGGTTGAGAGAGCTTGTCATGCAACAAATCGCTTGTATCTTCACAAGCTACTCGGCAAGACGGCATATGAGCTCCTCACTGGTAACAAACCCCAAGTTGGATACTTTCGAGTATTCGGCTCAAAGTGCTACATTCTTGACAAGCATCGTCGTTCAAAGTTTGCTCCTAAATCTCATGAAGGTTTTCTACTTGGTTATGGCTCAAACTCTCACACTTACCGTGTCTACAACAATTTCACCCGAAAGGTTGAAGAGACGGTAGATGTGAAGTTTGACGAATCTAATGGCTCGCAAGTAGAGCAATTGCCAATCGATGTAGGAGACAAAGACCCCTCAGAAGCAATCCAAGACTTGTCTATTGGCAAAATTCGTCCAACGGAGGTGAAGGAGAATACCTCGTCCGTCCAAGTGGAAGCTTCTACTTCACAACAAGGTGAACCAAGAATTGATACGGAAGCATCCACAAGTGGGACACACCAAGATGAAGAAGACAAGGAAATGCATCAAGACGAACATCAACAACCTCCTTCTCCACCATGGCAAGAGAACGACAACGTGAACAATGAAGATGGCCAAGAAGAAGAACAAGATGAAGAAGATGTTCAACGAAGACCCAAGCAAAAGCTCTCACGAGTTCGAGCAAGAATTGCCAAAGATCACCCCGTCGAGCAAATCCTCAATGATATACAAACCGGGAGAATCACTCGCTCAAAAACTCGTTTAGCTAACTTTTGTGAAAACTATTAATTCATCTCTAGCGTTGAACCTATGAAGGTTGAAGAAGCATTGGAAGATCCGGATTGGATAAACGCTATGCATGAAGAGCTACACAACTTTGAGAGAAACCAAGTTTGGACATTGGTTGAGAATCCTGACAACAACCACAACATCATTGGTACCAAATGGGTGTTTCGCAACAAGCAAGATGAAGATGGACAAGTGGTTCGCAACAAAGCACGTCTTGTCGCCCAAGGGCACACACAAGTCGAAGGTATGGACTATGGTGAGACATATGCTCCCGTTGCTAGACTCGAGTCCATTCGCATCTTACTTGCCTATGCTAATCACCATAATATCACCTTGTACCAAATGGACATTAAAAGTGCTTTTCTCAATGGTGAAATAGAGGAGGAAGTTTATGTCAAACAACCTCCCGGCTTTGTCAATCCTAAGAAACCTAATCATGTTTACAAACTTCACAAAGCTCTTTATGGTCTTAAACAAGCTCCTAGAGCATGGTATAAATGCTTGACCAAGTTCCTTATTGCAAGTGGTTTTGAAATTGGTAAAATTGATTCTACTCTTTTTACTAAAAGGGTTAATGGAGAACTATTTGTATGCCAAATTTATGTTGATGATATCATATTTGGTTCAACTAACCCTCTCTTTAGTGAAAAGTTTGGAAAACTAATGTCAGAGAAGTTCGAGATGTCTATGATGAGTGAACTCAAATTCTTTCTCGGTTTGCAAATCAAGCAAACTAAGGAAGGTACATTTGTCTCTCAAACGAAGTACACCAAGGACTTATTCAAGAAGTTCAATATGCAAGAATGCAAAGGTATGTCTACACCCATGCCTACTAGTGGACATAATGATTTGACCAAAGATGGTGAACCGGTTGATCAAAAGGTTTATCGCTCTATGATTGGTTCATTGCTATACCTATGTGCTTCATGTCCCGATATTATGCTAAGTGTGTGCATGTGTGCACGATATCAAGCTGCTCCTAAAGAATGTCATCTTAAGGCCGTGAAAAGGATAGTGAGATACTTAATTCATACACCAAACTTTGGCATTTGGTATCCTAAGAGGTCTTCTTTTGATCTTGTTGGCTATTCCGACTCGGATTATGCCGGAGACAAGGTTGATAGAAAGTCCACTTCGGGTACTTGTCAATTTCTTGGTAGATCTCTTGTGTCTTGGTCTTCCAAGAAACAAAACTCGGTATCCTTATCCACCGCCGAAGCGGAATACATTGCCGCTGGTTCATGTTGTGCTCAATTACTTTGGATGACCCAAACTCTTAAAGATTATGGGATCTATGTGAAACATGTTCCACTGCTTTGTGACAATGAAAGTGCTATCAAAATTGGTCATAATCCTCTACAACATTCTCGAACTAAGCATATTGAAGTTCGTCATCATTTCATTCAAGATCATGTTGCTAAGGGTGACATTGATCTTAAGCATGTTCGCACCGATAAGCAATTAGTGGATATATTTACTAAACCTCTTGATGAGAAAGTATTTTGCAGGTTGAGAGGTGAATTGAACATTATTGATGCTTCGAACTTGGAGTAGAAACTCCATTATATACATGCAAGACATGAGCTTATGACTAATCCATGATATATCTCTTATGATGACTATCTTATGTCTTGGGTATATTTGTACCTTGCATGTTGTCTAACCCATGTAGGTGCTTGGTTCAATCTAATTCCATGAGATTGCGACTCACTCACATCTTGAGCAATCTCTACATCACCAAGTCTCTACACAATGGTGGTTGAAGACAAGGAAGCACAAAACCATTCAAACATATCCTTTGACAAATTCTATGTTGAGCTTCATGATTGTCATTTTTGGATACATAAGTGCTCTTCCTTGCAAGAACTAACCCATGTAGGTAGATGAACTCAAACTCCAAGTGGTGCTCCCAACTCTTGATGAGCTACATCAACCTTGAGCACCCACACAAGTTCAACTACATGAGCAAGAACCACACCACCACCCAAGGTATGTTATTCCATATTAGAGAAGCTTTACTCCAAGACATGAGTCAAAGCACCTCAACAAGATGTGAATACATCAAGATGCTTAAACGAAAAATGGTAACCCCATTTTGAGCTTAAACGATGAGTATGACCTATGATCAAGTGTTCTCACTTGACTCCTAAGTCAATATACTCTAACATAGGTGACTATGTCACCGCCCAACTCTAGATGAAGTTCTCTTGTGTCCTTCCTTGTGTTATTGCATTTGTCTCATGCTTGTTTATTTTCTTTCTCTTTTTCAAAAACAAAAAAAAACTTCATCTAGATCTTTCAGTTTCTTCTCTTTTCTTTTTGTTTTTGTTCTGCATTTTCTGCATCCAATTCCTTGCAAATCCTTCAGGTAATTCATTGCAAATCTTTGTGAGATCCTACATGTCTAGTGAGCTGAGGTGACAAGTGTTTTTCTCTGTGTAAACTCGGTTTCACCGACTTCTAATTTTCGGTCCAACCGAATCTTTTCGGTACCACCGAAACATGCCACTCGGTGCCACCGACTTCACAACAGGAAAAACAGTTTGCCACTTATTCTATATTTCTTCTGATCCAGCTCTACTCAATGAATCTTGTCCTCTACGAGCATCACAGTTTTATCCATTGCTTTGTGCTGAGTCTCAAGGACCAAACCTATACGACGGATTCCAGAAAGCCCTTCTTGGAAATTGATGTCAAAGGGGGAGAGAGAGATCACATCAAAGCTCAAGGGGGAGAGAAAGTCTCAAGGACCAAACCTACAAGAGAGAAAGTATTAAGGGGGGAGAAAGAGATTTCCAGGGGGAGAGAATACTCAAGGATCCCAGATGTCCCAGATGCTTGATGTTCAAGAGGAGAGATGTCACATGTCTTTTTGGGGGAAAGACATGATCATATGTGCTTATTTGCATTAAGTTCTATCCATTTGTATCTGTCAGCTCTGATTTTCTGTTCCCTATCTTCTCCCAATATCCCATGTAAGATTCAGGGGGAGCAAGACAACTAAGGGAAAGAAATCAGTCAAATTCATTGCATATCTTTACTCTTGGGGACATGTCTATTCCAATGTGGTACCTAGTACTCACTCTCTACATGTCATCCCAGTCTTGGTTCTCTTGTGGCTTCTTTGGTTTGCTCTGGCTAGTGGAGGTACCTGTGTTATCTAACCTTGTTTGTGCAGGTTCATTCCATCCTAAGCCAGCCAAAGACTACAAGGTAAGTGTATGCATCAAAATCATGAGTATGAGGAATTCTTGCTTATGTACATACTGTTTGCAAGAAGGACTCATGAGCATGAAGGTATTTTCCTTGATAATCTTTTGCTCTGATGCATATGGCCAAGATACATGTAACACATTGCCTACTCTGTCATGGTTATGCTCTCACATGCCTCTATTTCACATTTACACGAGTGCATACATGTAGGAGGAGCCTATGCTTGTTACATGTCCTTCCAAAGCTTTACTTGCTGTTCTTTATATCTTTATCTAAAGCTTTGATGTATGTTGCCATCAATTACCAAAAAGGGGGAGATTGAAAGCACAAGTGCTCCCTAGGTGGTTTTGGTAATTAATGACAACATATCTCTTGTTGGACTAACGTTTCTATCTAGTATGTTTCAGATAAGTTCAACAATGGAGTGGCATGGACTAAAGGTTGTGGGAAGTTCTCCAAGATGCTAAGGACAAAGGATTGGCTAAAGCTTAAAGCTCAAGACTCTTCATTTTACATTTTAGTGATCCAAGATCACATTGAGTCCATAGGAAAAGCCAATACTATCAAGGAGGGATGAGGTGTTGCTTAATGAGCCTCTTGCTCAAGTGCTTAATGATATGCTTCAAAATCCTCAGCTACTTTCCCACTTCCACATATGACCTAAACCCAAAGCCAAACTCGGACCTACCGATTCTTTCTATCCGGCGCCACCAAGTTTCACTTGTCATAGCCACTGCCAGAAACCCTAATCAGTTCGGTCTCACCGATGGGATCTCGGTCTCACCGAGATGCGCTTGCAAACTCTCTGTTACCTATTGCAATATTTTCGGTCCCACCGATATATGCAATCGGCCCCACCGAGTTTGCTTGGCCAACTCTCTGTTTCGCTTATTACCCAAATCGGTCCCACCGAGTTTGAGTAATCGGTCAAACCGAGTTTTGGATTTACCCTAACCCTAGCACATCGGTCCCACCGAGTTGATCCAGTCGGTCCCACCGAAAATCTCTAACGGTCACTAGGTTTACTATTTCGGTCTGACCGAGTTTGTTGATTCGGTCCCACCGAGATTGGTAAATTGTGTGTAACGGTTGGATTTTGTGTGGAGGCTATATATACCCCTCCACCTCCTCTTCACTCGTGGAGAGAGCCATCAGAACACATCTACACTTCCAACTCATATGTTCTGAGAGAGAACCACCTACTCATGTGTTGAGGTCAAGATATTCCATTCCTACCATATGAATCTTGATCTCTAGCCTTCCCCAAGTTGCTTTCCACTCAAATCTTCTTTCCACCAGATCCAAATCCCATGAGAGAGAGTTGAGTGTTGGGGAGACTATCATTTGAAGCACAAGAGCAAGGAGTTCATCATCAACACACCATTTGTTACTTCTTGGAGAGTGGTGTCTCCTAGATTGGCTAGCTTTCACTTGGGAGCCTCCGACAAGATTGTGGAGTTGAACCAAGGAGTTTGTAAGGGCAAGGAGATCGCCTACTTCGTGAAGATCTACCGCTAGTGAGGCAAGTCCTTCATGGGCCATGGCCATGGTGGGATAGACAAGGTTGCTTATTCGTGGACCCTTCGTGGGTGGAGCCCTCCGTGGACTCGCGCAACCATTACCCTTCGTGGGTTGAAGTCTCCATCAACGTGGATGTAGGATAGCACCACCTATCCGAACCACGGGAAAAACATCCGTGTCTCTAATTGCGTTTGAATTCTCCAAACCCTTCCCCTTACATTCTTGCAAGTTGCATGCTTTACATTCCGCTGCTCATATACTCTTTGCATGCTTGCTTGATATGTATTGTGTATGTTGAAATTGTGCCTAAAACTCCACTCAAACCGAAAAAGATTAAAAATTGCAACTTTAGCACTAAGTGTCTAATCACCCTCCCTCTAGACACACCTACTTCTATATCCTACAAGTGGTATCAGAGCTTTGGTCTCCATTGCCTTGGTTTAATCACCATTGGAGGAAGATGGATGTGTCTACTTTAGGGAGTCTTAGACATAGAGTGCCTATTCTTGATGGAGAATATTTTCATGAGTGGAAAAATGAGATGCTTGTAATCTTCAATCAATATAATTTGAACAAGTATATTGCTAGCCCTTGTGCACCTCATATTGATCCTTTGCATCCTACCCTAGATGAAGATATTGACATAATTCGCAATCTTAGAACTATTGAGCTCATCATTAGAGGATTGCCCAAAAATTTGATTGCTAGTTTGCCTACTCTTAATTGTGCCTATACTATATGGAAATTTCTTGAGGAACGATTTCCCGATCATTCCTTGAAAAATTTGGATGAAATTCTCCATAAATCTGTTGCCTTGAGTAAGATGAACTCTAGTGATCCTAGTTTTGGTGATTGTCTATTTGAGCTTACCAATATCAAGCGTGCTAAAGGAGATGTTGGAATCGTTAGTGATATTATATTCGAAGCTATAAGAATTCATAAAGATGACCACTTTGATGATCATTTATCTAATGAATTACCCTCTCTAGGAAATGATGAGTCACAAGATCATGGTGAACATGGATACTATGATGATGATGATGACAGTGACTTCGATCTTGATGATGCAATGAGACATTTTGGTCTTATGGCAAATCTTCGGGGATATGTGTCAGGAGGAAAGGAATGGGTTCTTGACAGTGGATGTACTGATCATATGACCGGAGATGAAGAGATGTTCCGTGAGCTTGCTGAAAATGACGGCCCTCGAAAATATGTCACCTTTTGTGATAATTCAAAGGGTAAGGTGGTTGGCCTTGGTAAGGTGGCCATCTCACATGATAGTTCCATTCAAAATGTCATGCTCGTTGAATCTCTCGGCTACAACTTACTTTCAGTATCTAGACTTGCTGATTTTGGTTTGAATGTCCTATTTACTGAGGTAGATTGCCAAGTATTTCATCGAGACAATCATAAAATGGTCTTTACCGGTATGCGTAGAGGTGATCTTTACATTGTCGATTTCTCTAAAAAGGCACAACCTAAAACTTGCTTTATTGCTAAATCCTCAAAAGGTTGGTTGTGGCATAGACGACTAGGTCACGTTGGCATGAGAAACCTTGACAAGCTTATTAAAGGAAATCATATCCTTGGAGTTAACGATGTCATATTTGATAAGGATAGACTTTGCAGTGCTTGTCAAGCAGGTAAACAGGTTGGAGGAAGGCATCCCATGAAGAACATCCTGACCACAAGGAGGCCACTTGAGCTACTTCATATGGATCTTTTTGGTCCCAACGCCTACAAGAGTCTCGGTGGAAATTCTTTTGGTCTAGTTATAGTTGATGATTTTTCAAGATTTACGTGGGTGTTCTTTCTTAATGACAAGTCGCAGGTCCAGAAGATCTTCAAAAACTTCGCTAGGAAGGCCCAAAATCAGTTTGACGTGAAGATCAAGAAGGTTCGGAGTGACAACGGAACGGAGTTCAAGAACGCAAATGTGGACACCTTTCTTGACGAAGAAGGGATTTCACACGAGTTCTCGGCTACGTACACACCTCAACAAAATGGAGTTGTTGAGAGGAAGAACCGGACGCTCATCGAAATGGCAAGAACGATGCTTGATGAATACAAGACGCCGAAGCACTTTTGGGCAGAAGCGGTTGAGACAGCTTGTCATGCAACAAATCGCTTGTATCTTCACAAGCTACTCGGCAAGACGGCATACGAGCTCCTCACCGGTAACAAACCCCAAGTTGGATACTTTCGAGTATTCGGCTCAAAGTGCTACATTCTTGACAAGCATCGTCGTTCAAAGTTTGCTCCTAAATCTCATGAAGGTTTTCTACTTGGTTATGGCTCAAACTCTCACACTTACCGTGTCTACAACAATTTCACCCGAAAGGTTGAAGATACGGTAGATGTGAAGTTTGATGAATCTAATGGCTCGCAAGTAGAGCAATTGCCAATCGATGTAGGAGACAAAGACCCCTCAGAAGCAATCCAAGACTTGTCTATTGGAAAAATTCGTCCAACGGAGGTGAAGGAGAATACCTCGTCCGTCCAAGTGGAAGCTTCTACTTCACAACAAGGTGAACCAAGAATTGATACGGAAGCATCCACAAGTGGGACACACCAAGATGAAGAAGACAAGGAAATGCATCAAGACGAACATCAACAACCTCCTTCTCCACCACGACAAGAGAACGCCAACGTCAACAATGAAGAAGGCCAAGAAGAAGAACAAGATGAAGAAGATGTTCAACGAAGACCGAAGCAAAAGCTCTCACGAGTTCGAGCAAGAATTGCCAAAGATCATCCCGTCGAGCAAATCCTCAATGATATACAAACCGGGAGAATCACTCGCTCAAAAACTCGTTTAGCTAACTTTTGTGAAAACTATTCATTCATCTCTAGCGTTGAACCTATGAAGGTTGAAGAAGCATTGGAAGATCCGGATTGGATAAACGCTATGCATGAAGAGCTACACAACTTGAGAGAAACCAAGTTTGGACATTGGTTGAGAAGCCCGACAACAATCACAACATCATTGGTACCAAATGGGTGTTTCACAACAAGCAAGATGAAGATGGACAAGTGGTTCGCAACAAAGCACGTCTCGCCGCCCGAGGGTACACACAAGTCGAAGGTATGGACTATGGTGAGACATATGCTCCCGTTGCTAGACTTGAGTCCATTCGCATCTTACTTGCCTATGCTAATCACCATAATATCACCTTGTACCAAATGGACATTAAAAGTGCTTTTCTAAATGGTGAAATAGAGGAGGAAGTTTATGTCAAACAACCTCCCGGATTTGTCAATCCTAAGAAACCTAATCATGTTTACAAACTTCACAAAGCTCTTTATGGTCTTAAACAAGCTCCTAGAGCATGGTATAAATGCTTGACCAAGTTCCTTATTGCAAGTGGTTTTGAAATTGGTAAAATTGATTCTACTCTTTTTACTAAAAGGGTTAATGGAGAACTATTTGTATGCCAAATTTATGTTGATGATACCATATTTGGTTCAACTAACCCTCTCTTTAGTGAAAAGTTTGGAAAACTAATGTCAGAGAAGTTCGAGATGTCTATGATGAGTGAACTCAAATTCTTTCTCGGTTTGCAAATCAAGCAAACTAAGGAAGGTACATTTGTCTCTCAAACGAAGTACACCAAGGACTTATTCAAGAAGTTCAATATGCAAGAATGCAAAGGTATGTCTACACCCATGCCTACTAGTGGACATAATGATTTGACCAAAGATGGTGAACCGGTTGATCAAAAGGTTTATCGCTCTATGATTGGTTCATTGCTATACCTATGTGCTTCACGTCCTGATATTATGCTAAGTGTGTGCATGTGTGCACGATATCAAGCTGCTCCTAGAAAATGTCATCTTAAGGCCGTGAAAAGGATAGTGAGATACTTAATTCATACACCAAACTTTGGCATTTGGTATCCTAAGAGGTCTTCTTTTGATCTTGTTGGCTATTCCGACTCGGATTATGCCGGAGACAAGGTTGATAGAAAGTCCACTTCGGGTACTTGTCAATTTCTTGGTAGATCTCTTGTGTCTTGGTCTTCCAAGAAACAAAACTCGGTATCCTTATCCACCGCCGAAGCGGAATACATTGCCGCTGGTTCATGTTGTGCTCAATTACTTTGGATGACCCAAACTCTTAAAGATTATGGGATCTATGTGAAACATGTTCCACTGCTTTGTGACAATGAAAGTGCTATCAAAATTGGTCATAATCCTCTACAACATTCTCGAACTAAGCATATTGAAGTTCGTCATCATTTCATTCAAGATCATGTTGCTAAGGGTGACATTGATCTTAAGCATGTTCGCACCGATAAGCAATTAGTGGATATATTTACTAAACCTCTTGATGAGAAAGTATTTTGCAGGTTGAGAGGTGAATTGAACATTATTGATGCTTCGAACTTGGAGTAGAAACTCCATTATATACATGCAAGACATGAGCTTATGACTAATCCATGATATATCTCTTATGATGACTATCTTATGTCTTGGGTATATTTGTACCTTGCATGTTGTCTAACCCATGTAGGTGCTTGGTTCAATCTAATTCCATGAGATTGCGACTCACTCACATCTTGAGCAATCTCTACATCACCAAGTCTCTACACAATGGTGGTTGAAGACAAGGAAGCACAAAACCATTCAAACATTTCCTTTGACAAATTCTATGTTGAGCTTCATGATTGTCATTTTTGGATACACAAGTGCTCTTCCTTGCAAGAACTAATCCATATAGGTAGATGAACTCAAACTCCAAGTGGTGCTCCCAACTCTTGATGAGCTACATCAACCTTGAGCACCCACACAAGTTCAACTACATGAGCAAGAACGACACCACCACCCAAGGTATGTTATTCCATCTTAGAGAAGCTTTACTCCAAGACATGAGTCAAAGCACCTCAAAAAGATGTGAATACATCAAGATGCTTAAACGAAAAATGGTAACCCCATTTTGAGCTTAAACGATGAGTATGACCTATGATCAAGTGTTCTCACTTGACTCCTAAGTCAATATACTCTAACATAGGTGACTATGTCACCGCCCAACTCTAGATGAAGTTCTCTTGTGTCCTTCCTTGTGTTATTGCATTTGTCTCATGCTTGTTTATTTTCTTTCTATTTTTCAAAAACAAAAAAAACTTCATCTAGATCTTTCAGTTTCTTCTCTTTTCTTTTTGTTTTTGTTCTGCATTTTCTGCATCCAATTCCATGCAAATCCTTCAGGTAATTCATTGCAAATCTTTGTGAGATCCTACATGTCTAGTGAGCTGAGGTGACAAGTGTTTTTCTCTGTGTAAACTCGGTTTCATCGACTTGTAATTTTCGGTCCAACCGAATCTTTTCGGTACCACCGAAACATGCCACTCGGTGCCACCGACTTCACAACAGGAAAAACAGTTTGCCACTTGTTCTATATTTCTTCTGATCCAGCTCTACTCAATGAATCTTGTCCTCTACAAGCATCACAGTTTTATCCATTGCTTTGTGCTGAGTCTCAAGGACCAAACCTATACGACGGATTCCAGAAAGCCCTTCTTGGAAATTGATGTCAAAGGGGGAGAGAGAGATCACATCAAAGCTCAAGGGGGAGAGAAAGTCTCAAGGACCAAACCTACAAGAGAGAAAGTATTAAGGGGGGAGAAAGAGATTTCCAGGGGGAGAGAATACTCAAGGATCCCAGATGTCCCAGATGCTTGATGTTCAAGAGGAGAGATGTCACATGTCTTTTTGGGGGAAAGACATGATCATATGTGCTTATTTGCATTAAGTTCTATCCATTTGTATCTGTCAGCTCTGATTTTCTGTTCCCTATCTTCTCCCAATATCCCATGTAAGATTCAGGGGGAGCAAGACAACTAAGGGAAAGAAATCAGTCAAATTCATTGCATATCTTTACTCTTGGGGACATGTCTATTCCAATGTGGTACCTAGTACTCACTCTCTACATGTCATCCCAGTCTTGGTTCTCTTGTGGCTTCTTTGGTTTGCTCTGGCTAGTGGAGGTACCTGTGTTATCTAACCTTGTTTGTGCAGGTTCATTCCATCCTAAGCCAGCCAAAGACTACAAGGTAAGTGTATGCATCAAAATCATGAGTATGAGGAATTCTTGCTTATGTACATACTGTTTGCAAGAAGGACTCATGAGCATGAAGGTATTTTCCTTGATAATCTTTTGCTCTGATGCATATGGCCAAGATACATGTAACACATTGCCTACTCTGTCATGGTTATGCTCTCACATGCCTCTATTTCACATTTACACGAGTGCATACATGTAGGAGGAGCCTATGCTTGTTACATGTCCTTCCAAAGCTTTACTTGCTGTTCTTTATATCTTTATCTAAAGCTTTGATGTATGTTGCCATCAATTACCAAAAAGGGGGAGATTGAAAGCACAAGTGCTCCCTAGGTGGTTTTGGTAATTAATGACAACATATCTCTTGTTGGACTAACGTTTCTATCTAGTATGTTTCAGATAAGTTCAACAATGGAGTGGCATGGACTAAAGGTTGTGGGAAGTTCTCCAAGATGCTAAGGACAAAGGATTGGCTAAAGCTTAAAGCTCAAGACTCTTCATTTTACATTTTAGTGATCCAAGATCACATTGAGTCCATAGGAAAAGCCAATACTATCAAGGAGGGATGAGGTGTTGCTTAATGAGCCTCTTGCTCAAGTGCTTAATGATATGCTTCAAAATCCTCAGCTACTTTCCCACTTCCACATATGACCTAAACCCAAAGCCAAACTCGGACCTACCGATTCTTTCTATCCGGCGCCACCAAGTTTCACTTGTCATAGCCACTGCCAGAAACCCTAATCAGTTCGGTCTCACCGATGGGATCTCGGTCTCACCGAGATGCGCTTGCAAACTCTCTGTTACCTATTGCAATATTTTCGGTCCCACCGATATATGCAATCGGCCCCACCGAGTTTGCTTGGCCAACTCTCTGTTTCGCTTATTACCCAAATCGGTCCCACCGAGTTTGAGTAATCGGTCAAACCGAGTTTTGGATTTACCCTAACCCTAGCACATCGGTCCCACCGAGTTGATCCAGTCGGTCCCACCGAAAATCTCTAACGGTCACTAGGTTTACTATTTCGGTCTGACCGAGTTTGTTGATTCGGTCCCACCGAGATTGGTAAATTGTGTGTAACGGTTGGATTTTGTGTGGAGGCTATATATACCCCTCCACCTCCTCTTCACTCGTGGAGAGAGCCATCAGAACACATCTACACTTCCAACTCATATGTTCTGAGAGAGAACCACCTACTCATGTGTTGAGGTCAAGATATTCCATTCCTACCATATGAATCTTGATCTCTAGCCTTCCCCAAGTTGCTTTCCACTCAAATCTTCTTTCCACCAGATCCAAATCCTATGAGAGAGAGTTGAGTGTTGGGGAGACTATCATTTGAAGCACAAGAGCAAGGAGTTCATCATCAACACACCATTTGTTACTTCTTGGAGAGTGGTGTCTCCTAGATTGGCTAGGTGTCACTTGGGAGCCTCCGACAAGATTGTGGAGTTGAACCAAGGAGTTTGTAAGGGCAAGGAGATCGCCTACTTCGTGAAGATCTACCGCTAGTGAGGCAAGTCCTTCGTGGGCGATGGCCATGGTGGGATAGACAAGGTTGCTTCTTCGTGGACCCTTCGTGGGTGGAGCCCTCCGTGGACTCGCGCAACCGTTACCCTTCGTGGGTTGAAGTCTCCATCAACGTGGATGTAGGATAGCACCACCTATCCGAACCACGGGAAAAACATCCGTGTCTCCAATTGCGTTTGAATTCTCCAAACCCTTCCCCTTACATTCTTGCAAGTTGCATGCTTTACATTCCGCTGCTCATATACTCTTTGCATGCTTGCTTGTGTTGGGGAACGTAGTAATTTCAAACATTTTCCTACACACACGCAAGATCATGGTGATGCATAGCAACGAGAGGGGAGAGTGTGATCTACGTACCCTTGTAGATCGATAACGGAAGCGTTAGGACAACGTGATTGATGTAGTCGTACGTCTTCACGATCTGACCGATCCAAGCACCATTACTCCGGCACCTCCGAGTTCTTGGCACACGTTCAGCTCGATGACGATCCCCGGGCTCCGATCCAGCAAAGCGCCGGGGAGGAGTTCCGTCAGCACGACGGCGTGGTGACGATCTTGATGTTCTACCGTCGCAGGGCTTCGCCTAAGCACCGCTACAATATGACCGAGGTGGAATATGGTGGAAGGGGGCACCGGACACGGCTAAGGAACGATCACGAGGATCAACTTGTATGTTCTAGGGTGCCCCTGCCCCCGTATATAAAGGAGGGAGGGGGAGGTGTGGCCGGCCCCAAGGGGTGCGCCTGGAGGAGTCCTACTCCCACCGGGAGTAGGACTCCTCCCCTCTCTTACCTTGTTGGAGAAGGAAAGGGGGAGGGAGAAGAGGAAAGGGGGGCGCCGCCCCCCTCCCTTTTCCTATTCGGACTAGGGGGGGAGGGGGCGTGCGGCCTGCCCTGGCCGCCCCCTCTCTTCACCCTTATGGCGCATGTAGGCCCATTAACCCCCCCCCCCCCCCTGGGGGGGGGGGGGGTTCCGGTAACCCCCCGGTTCTCCGGTTTTCTCCGAACTCACCCGGAACACTTCCGGTGTCCGAATATAGCCGTCCAATATATCAATCTTTATGTCTCAACCATTTCGAGACTCCTCGTCATGTCCGTGATCACATCCGGGACTCCGAACTAGCTTCGGTACATCAAAACTCATAAACTCATAATATAATTGTCATCGTAACCTTAAGCGTGCGGACCCTACGGTTCGAGAACAATGTAGACATGACCGAGACACGTCTTCGGTTAATAACCAATAGCGGGACCTGGATGCCCATATTGGCTCCTACATATTCTACGAAGATCTTTATCGGTCAGACCGCATAACAACATACGTTGTTCCCTTTGTCATCGGTATGTTACTTGCCCGAGATTCGATCGTCGGTATCCAATACCTAGTTCAATCTCGTTACCGGCAAGTCTCTTTACTCATTCCGTAATACATCATCTCACAACTAACATATTAGTTGCAATGCTTGCAAGGCTTATGTGATGTGCATTACCGAGAGGGCCCAGAGATACCTCTCCGACAATCGGAGTGACAAATCCTAATCTCGAAATACGCCAACCCAACATGTACCTTTGGAGACACCTGTAGAGTACCTTTATAATCACCCATTTACGTTGTGATGTTTGGTAGCACACAAAGTGTTCCTCCGGCAAACGGGAGTTGCATAATCTCATAGTCATAGGAACATGTATAAGTCATGAAGAAAGCAATAGCAACATACTAAACGATCGGGTGCTAATCTAATGGAATGGGTCATGTCAATCAGATCATTCACCTAATGATGTGATCCCGTTAATCAAATAACAACTCTTTGTTCATGGTTAGGAAACATAACCATCTTTGATTAACGAGCTAGTCAAGTAGAGGCATACTAGTGACACTTTGTTTGTCTATGTATTCACACATGTATTATTTTTCCAGTTAATACAATTATAGCATGAATAATAAACATTTATCATGATATAAGGAAATAAATAATAACTTTATTATTGCCTCTAGGGCATATTTCCTCCAGTCTCCCACTTGCACTAGAGTCAATAATCTAGATTACACAGTAATGATTCTAACACCCATGGAGCTTTGGTGATGATCATGTTTTGCTCGTGGAAGAGGCTTAGTCAACGGGTCTACAACATTCAGATCCGTATGTATCTTGCAAATCTCTATGTCTCCCACCTGGACTAGATCCCGGATGGAATTGAAGCGTCTCTTGATGTGCTTGGTTCTCTTGTGAAATCTGGATTCCTTTGCCAAGGCAATTGCACCAGTATTGTCACAAAAGATTTTCATTGGACCCGATGCACTAGGTATGACACCTAGATCGGATATGAACTCCTTCATCCAGACTCCTTCATTTGCTGCTTCCGAAGCAGCTATGTACTCTGCTTCACATGTAGATCCCGCTACGACGCTTTGTTTAGAACTGCACCAACTGACAACTCCACCGTTTAATGTAAACACGTATACGGTTTGCGATTTAGAATCGTCCGGATCAATGTCAAAGCTTGCATCAACATAACTGTTTACGATGAGCTCTTTGTCACCTAAATATACGAGAAAAATATCCTTAGTCCTTTTCAGGTACTTCAGGATGTTCTTGACCGCTGTCCAGTGATCCACTCCTGGATTACTTTGGTACCTCCCTGCTAGACTTATAGCAAGGCACACATCAGGTCTGGTACACAGCATTGCATACATGATAGAGCCTATGGCTGAAGCATATGGAATATCTTTCATTTTCTCTCTATCTTCTGCAGTGGTCGGGCATTGAGTCTGACTCAACTTCACACCTTGTAACACAGGCAAGAATCCTTTCTTTGCTTGATCCATTTTGAACTTCTTCAAAATCTTGTCAAGGTATGTGCTTTGTGAAAGTCCAATTAAGCGTCTTGATCTATCTCTATAGATCTTTATGCCTAATATATAAGCAGCTTCACCGAGGTCTTTCATTGAAAAACTCTTATTCAAGTATCCCTTTATGGTATCCAGAAATTCCATATTATTTCCAATCAGTAATATGTCATCCACATATAATATCAGAAATGCTACAGAGCTCCCACTCACTTTCTTGTAAATACAGGCTTCTCCGAAAGTCTGTATAAAACCAAATGCTTTGATCACACTATCAAAGCGTTTATTCCAACTCCGAGAGGCTTGCACCAGTCCATAAATGGATCGCTGGAGCTTGCAAACTTTGTTAGCTCCCTTTGGATCGACAAAACCTTCTGGTTGCATCATATACAACTCTTCTTCCAGAAATCCATTCAGGAATGCAGTTTTGACATCCATTTGCCAAATTTCATAATCATAAAATGCGGCAATTGCTAACATGATTCGGACAGACTTAAGCATCGCTACGGGTGAGAAGGTCTCATCGTAGTCAATCCCTTGAACTTGCCGAAAACCTTTTGCGACAAGTCGAGCTTTGTAGACAGTAATATTACCATCAGCGTCAGTCTTTTTCTTGAAGATCCATTTATTCTCAATTGCTTGCCGATCATCAGGCAAGTCAACCAAAGTCCATACTTTGTTCTCATACATGGATCCCATCTCAGTTTTCATGGCTTCAAGCTATTTTGCGGAATCTGGGCTCACCATCGCTTCTTCATAGTTCGTAGGTTCATCATGATCTAGTAGCATGACTTCCAGAACAGGATTACCGTACCACTCTGGTGCGGATCTTACTCTGGTTGACCTACACGGTTCAGTAACAACTTGATCTGAAGTTTCATGATGATCATCATTACCTTCCTCACTAATTGGTGTAGGTGTCGCAGAAACCGATTTCTGTGATGAACTACTTTCCAATAAGGGAGCAGGTACAGTTACCTCATCAAGTTCTACTTTCCTCCCACTCACTTCTTTCGAGAGAAACTCCTTCTCTAGAAAAACTCCGAATTTAGCAACAAAAGTCTTGCCTTCAGATCTATGATAGAAAGTGTTCCCAACAGTCTCCTTTGGGTATCCTATGAAGATACATTTCTCTGATTTGGGTTTGAGCTTATCAGGTTGAAGCTTTTTCACATAATCATCGCAGCCCCAAACTTTTAGAAATGACAAGTTTGGTTTCTTGCCAAACCACAGTTCATAAGGCGTCGTATCAACGGATTTTGATGGTGCCCTATTTAACGTGAATGCGGCCGTCTCTAGAGCGTATCCCCAAAACGATAGCGGTAAATCAGTAAGAGACATCATAGATCGCACCATATCTAGTAAAGTACGATTATGACGTTCGGACACACCATTACGCTGTGGTGTTCTGGGTGGCGTGAGTTGCGAAACTATTCCACAATTTTTCAAATGTACACCAAACTGGTAACTCAAATATTCTCCTCCACGATCAGATCGTAGAAACTTTATTTTCTTGTTACGATGATTTTCAACTTCACTCTGAAATTCTTTGAACTTTTCAAATGTTTCAGACTTGTGTTTCATTAAGTAGATATACCCACATCTGCTTAAGTCATCTGTGAAGGTGAGAAAATAACGATATCCGCCACGAGCCTCAATATTCATCGGACCACATACATCTGTATGTATGATTTCCAACAAATCTGTTGCTCTCTCCATAGTACCGGAGAACGGTGTTTTAGTCATCTTGCCTATGAGGCACGGTTCGCAAGTACCAAGTGATTCATAATCAAGTGGTTCCAAAAGTCCATCAGTATGGAGTTTCTTCATGTGCTTTACACCGATATGACCTATCATTATTAACTCTGCATCTTTTGGCTTCAACACTATGAATATGTGTGTCACTACTATCGAGATTCATCAACAATAGACCACTCTTTAAGGGTGCATGACCATAAAAGATATTACTCATATAAATAGAACAACCATTATTCTCATATTTAAATGAATAACCGTCTCGCATCAAACAAGATCCAGATATAATGTTCATGCTTAACGCTGGCTCCAAATAATAATTATTTAGGTCTAATATTAATCTCGAAGGTAGATGTAGAGGTAGCGTGCCGACTGCGATCACATCGACTCTGGAACCGTTTCCCACGTGCATCGTCACCTCGTCCTTAACCAATCTTCGCTTAATTCGTAGTCCCTGTTTCGAGTTGCAAATATTAGCAACAGAACCAGTATCAAATACCCAGGTGCTACTATGAGCATTAGTAAGGTACACATCAATAACATGTATATCACATATACCTTTGTTCACCTTGCCATCCTTCTTATCCGCCAAATACTTGGGGCAGTTCCGCTTCCAGTGACCAGTCTGCTTGCAGTAGAAGCACTCAGTTTCAGGCTTAGGTCCAGGTTTGGGTTTCTTCTCTTGAGTAGCAACTTGCTTGCCGTTCTTTTTGAAGTTCCCCTTCTTCTTCCCTTTGCCCTTTTTCTTGAAACTAGTGGTCTTGTTGACCATCAACACTTGATGCTCCTTCTTTATTTCTACCTTCGCAGCTTTCAGCATTGCGAAGAGCTCGGGAATAGTCTTATTCATCCCTTGCATATTATAGTTCATCACGAAGCTCTTGTAGCTTGGTGGCAGTGATTGGAGAATTCTGTCTATGACGCAATCATCTGGAAGATTAACTCCCAATTGAATCAAGTGATTATTATACCCAGACATTTTGAGTATATGCTCACTGACAGAACTGTTCTCCTCCATCTTGCAGCTATAGAACTTATTGGAGACTTCATATCTCTCAATCTGGGCATTTGCTTGAAATATTAACTTCAACTCCTGGAACATCTCATATGCTCCATGACGTTCAAAACGTCGTTGAAGTCCCGATTCTAAGCCGTAAAGCATGGCACATTGAACTATCGAGTAGTCATCAGCTTTGCTCTGCCAGATGTTCATAACATCTGGTGTCGCTCCAGCAGCAGGCCTGGCACCCAGCGGTGCTTCCAGGACGTAATTCTTCTGTGTAGCAATGAGGATAATCCTCAAGTTACGGACCCAGTCCGTGTAATTGCTACCATCATCTTTCAACTTTGTTTTCTCAAGGAACGCATTAAAATTCAATGGAACAACAGCATGAGCCATCTATCTACAATCAAGCATAAACAAGCAAGATACTATCAGGTACTAAGTTTCATGATAAATTTAGGTTCAATTAATTTACTTAAAGAACTCCCACTTAGATAGACATCCCTCTAATCCTCTAAGTGATTACGTGATCCAAATCAACTAAACCATGTCCGATCATCACGTGAGATGGAGTAGTTTCATTGGTGAACATCACTATGTTGATCATATCTACTATATGATTCACGCTCGACCTTTCGGTCTCCGTGTTCCGAGGCCATATCTGTATATGCTTGGCTCGTCAAGTATAACCTGAGTATTCCGCGTGTGCAACTATTTTGCACCCGTTGTATTTGAACATAGAACCTATCACACCCGATCATCACGTGGTGTCTCAACACGAAGAACTTTCGCAACGGTGGATACTCAGGGAGAACACTTCTTGATAATTAGTGAGAGATCATCTTATAATGCTACCGTCAATCAAAGCAAGATAAGATGCATACAAGATAAACATCACATGCAATCAATATAAGTGATATGATATGGCCATCATCATCTTGTGCTTGTGATCTCCATCTCCGAAGCACCGTCGTGATCACCATCATCACCGGCGCGACACCTTGATCTCCATCATAGCATCGTTGTCGTCTCGCCAATCTTATGCTTCTACGACTATCGCTACCGCTTAGTGATAAAGTAAAGCATTACAGGGCGATTGCATTGCATACAATAAAGCGACAACCATATGGCTCCTGTCAGTTGCCGATAACTCAGTTACAAAACATGATCATCTCATACAATAAAATTTAGCATCATGTCTTGACCATATCACATCACAACATGCCCTGCAAAAACAAGTTAGACGTCCTCTACTTTGTTGTTGCAAGTTTTACGTGGTTGCTACGGGCTTAAGCAAGAACCAATCTTACCTACGCATCAAAACCACAATGATAGTTTGTCAAGTTGGTGCTGTTTTAACCTTCGCAAGGACCGGGCGTAGCCACACTCGGTTCAACTAAAGTTGGAGAAACTGTCACCCGCAAGCCACCTCTGTGCAAAGCACGTTGGGAGAATCGGTCTCGCGTAAGCGTACGCGTAATGTTGGTCCGGGCTGCTTCGTCCAACAATACCGCCGAACCAAAGTATGCCATGCTGGTAAGCAGTATGACTTATATCCCCCACAACTCACTTGTGTTCTACTTGTGCATATAACATCAACACATAAAACCTAGGCTCGGATGCCACTGTTGGGGAACGTAGTAATTTCAAAAAATTTCCTACGCACACTAAAGATCATGGTGATGCATAGCAACGAGAGGGGAGAGTGTGATCTACATACCCTTGTAGATCGACAATGGAAGCGTTAGCACAATGTGATTGATGTAGTCGTACGTCTTCATGATCCGACCGATCCAAGCACCGTTACTCCGGCACCTCCGAGTTCTTGGCACACGTTCAGCTCGATGACGATCCTCAGGCTCCGATCCAGCAAAGCGTCGGGGAGGAGTTCCGTCAGGATGACGGCGTGGTGACGATCTTGATGTTCTACCGTCGCAGGGCTTCGCCTAAGCACCGCTACAATATGATCGAGGTGGAATATGGTGGAAGGGGGCACCGCACACGGCTAAGGAACGATCACGAGGATCAACTTGTATGTTCTAGGGTGCCCCTGCCCCCGTATATAAAGGAGGGAGGGGGAGGTGCGGCCTGCCCCAAGGGGTGCGCCTGGAGGATTCCTACTCCCACCGGGAGTAGGACTCCTCCCCTCTCTTACATTGTTGGAGAAGGAAAGGGGGAGGGAGAAGAGGAAAGGGGGGCGCCGCCCCCCTTCCTTGTCCTATTCGGACTAGGGGGGAGGGGGCACGCGGCCTGCCCTGGCCGGCCCCTCTCTTCTCCCTTATGGCCCATGTAGGCCCATTAACCCCCCCCCCCCCCCCCCCCCCGGGGGGGGGGGGGTTCTGGTAACCCCCCGGTTCTCCGGTTTTCTCTGAAATCACCCAGAACACTTCCGGTGTCTGAATATAGCCGTCCAATATATCAATATTTATGTCTCGACCATTTCGAGACTCCTCGTCATGTCCGTGATCACATCCGGGACTCCGAACTAGCTTCGGTACATCAAAACTCATAAACTCATAATATAATTGTCATCATAACCTTAAGCGTGCGGACCCTACGGTTCGAGAACAATGTAGACATGACCGAGACACGTCTCCGGTCAATAACCAATAGCGGGACCTGGATGCCCATATTGGCTCCTACATATTCTACGAAGATCTTTATCGGTCAGACCGCATAAGAACATACGTTGTTCCCTTTGTCATCGGTATGTTACTTGCCCGAGATTCGATCGTCGGTATCCAATACCTAGTTCAATCTCGTTACCGGCAAGTCTCTTTACTCGTTCCGTAATACATCATCTCACAACTAACATATTAGTTGCAATGCTTGCAAGGCTTATGTGATGTGCATTACTGAGAGGGCCCAGAGATACCTCTCCGACAATCGGAGTGACAAATCCTAATCTCGAAATACGCCAACCCAACATGTACCTTTGGAGACACCTGTAGAGCAGCTTTATAATCACCCATTTACGTTGTGACGTTTGGTAGCACACAAAGTGTTCCTCCGGCAAACGGGAGTTGCATAATCTCATAGTCATAGGAACATGTATAAGTCATGAAGAAAGCAATAGCAACATACTAAACGATTGGGTGCTAATCTAATGGAATGGGTCATGTCAATCAGATCATTCACCTAATGATGTGATCCCGTTAATCAAATAACAACTCTTTGTTCATGGTTAGGAAACATAACCATCTTTGATTAACGAGCTAGTCAAGTAGAGGCATACTAGTGACACTTTGTTTGTCTATGTATTCACACATGTATTATGTTTCCGGTTAATACAATTCTAGCATGAGTAATAAACATTTATCATGATATAAGGAAATAAATAATAACTTTATTATTGCCTCTAGGGCATATTTCCTTCAGCTTGATATGTATTGTGTATGTTGAAATTGTGCCTAAAACTCCACTCAAACCGAAAAAGATTAAAAATTGCAACTTTAGCACTAAGTGTCTAATCACCCCCCCTCTAGACACACCTACTTCTAGATCCTACAACCGGGCGTTGCCACACTCGGTTCAACTAAAGTTGGAGAAACTGACACCCGCTAGTCACCTGTGTGCATAGCACGGCGGTAAAACCAGTCTCGCGTAAGCGTACCCGTAATGTCGGTCCGGGCCGCTTCATCCAACAATACCGCCGAACCAAAGTGTGACATGCTGGTAAGCAGTATGACTTATATCGCCCACAACTCACTTGTGTTCTACTCGTGCATATTACATCAACGCATAAAACCTGGCTCGGACGCCACTGTTGGGGAACGTAGTAATTTCAAAAATTTCCTACGCACACGCAAGATCATGGTGATGCATAGCAACAAGAGGGGAGAGTGTGTCCACGTACCCTCGCAGACCGAAAGCGGAAGCATTAGCACAACGCGGTTGATGTAGTCGTACTTCTTCACGATCCGACCGATCAAGTACCGAACGCACGACACCTCCGAGTTCTGCACATGTTCAACTCGATGACGTCCCTTGAACTCCGATCCAGCCGAGTGTTGAGGGAGAGTTTCGTCATCACGACGGTGTGGTGACGATGATGATGTTCTACCGATGCAGGGCTTCGCCTAAGCACCGCTACGATATGATCGAGGTGGATTACGGTGGAGGGGGGCACCACACACGGCTAAGAGATCAAGAGATCAATTGTTGTGTCTATGGGGTGCCCCCTGGCCACGTATATAAAGGAGAGGAGGAGGGGAGGGGCCGACCCTCTCTATGGCGCGTCCTAGGGGAGTCCTACTCCCACCGGGAGTAGGGTTCCCCCTTTCCTAGTAGAACTAGGAGCCCTTCCAAGTAGTAGGAGCAGGAGAGAAGGAAATGGAAAAGAGAAGCGAAGGAAGGAGGGGGCGCAGCCCTTCCCCCTAGTCCAATTCGGACTAGGCCTTGGGGGGCACGCGGCCTGCCTCTCTCTCTCTTTCACCTAAAGCCCATAAGGCCCATACACTCCCCGGCGAATTCCCGTAACTCCCCGATACTCTGATAAATACCCGAATCACTCGGAACCTTTCCGGTGTCCGAATATAGTCGTCCAATATATCGATCTTTACGTCTCGACCATTTCAAGACTCCTCGTCATGTCCTCGATCTCATCCGGGACTCCGAACTACCTTCGGTACATCAAAACACATAAACTCATAATATAACCGTCATCGAACTTTAAGCGTGCGGACCCTACGGGTTTGAGAACTATGTAGACATGACCGAGACACGTCTCCGGTCAATAACCAATAGCGGAACCTGGATGCTCATATTGGCTCCTACATATTCTACGAAGATCTTTATCGGTCAAACCGCATAACAACATATGTTGTTCCCTTTGTCATCGATATGTTACTTGCCCGAGATTCGATCGTCGGTATCTCAATACCTAGTTCAATCTCGTTACTAGCAAGTCTCTTTACTCGTTCCATAATACATCATCCCGCAACTAACTCATTAGTTGCAATGCTTGCAAGGCTTATAGTGATGTGCATTACCGAGTGGGCCCAGAGATACCTCTCCGACAATCGGAGTGACAAATCCTAATCTCAAAATACGCCAACCCAACAAGTACCTTCGGAGACACGTGTAGAGCAACTTTATAATCACCCAGTTACGTTGTGACATTTGGTGGCACACAAAGTGTTCCTCCGGTAAACGGGAGTTGCATAATCTCATAGTCATAGAAACATGTATAAGACATGAAGAAAGCAACAGCAACAAACTAAACGATCAAGTGCTAAGCTAACGGAATGGGTCAAGTCAATCACATCATTCTCGTAATGATGTGATCCCGTTAATCAAATGACAACTCATGTCTATGGTTAGGCAACATAACCATCTTTGATCAACGAGCTAGTCAAGTAGAGGCATACTAGTGACACTCTGTTTGTCTATGTATTCACACATGTATTATGTTTCCGGTTAATACAATTCTAGCATGAATAATAAACATTTATCATGATATAAGGAAATAAATAATAGCTTTATTATTGCCTCTAGGGCATATTTCCTTCACATCTCACGTCAGGGCATGACCTCTCGAGGATGCTCCACCGTTAGAGCATCTTCCACAGAATGCAAATTTGGAGATGCAATACTAGAAAATGTAAAATTTACATAATCAAAAAGTGCATTTTACATCTTTAAAAAAGAGACAACTTCGACATATGATGTAAAAGTGCATGTCCAATAAATGATGCAAATGGAGATGTAAGACCGGCCGTTGCTGCTATACAGCTGCTTCTTCGCTAGCGGCTCAGGCGCGATGGCGACCGGTCGGGGTGGGGCAAAACTGGGGCACCAACATGGAGGCGGAGGCCAGATTGGGGAAGGTGTTCGCGCCGGAGGCAGCTGCGGCGAGGTGGGTGAGACCACCGGCGACGGCGGTGGAGGAGGCGGCTGGATCATCGGCGCCGGCCATGGCGGCGGCGGGCGATGGGCGGGAGGCGGACGGGCGGTAGGTAGGGCGGCGACAGGCGGGTGGGCGGAAGCCAATGAAGGCAGTTGGGCAGTTGGCGCGTGGCCACCGATTTTACATCTTACATCTTCAGGTGTTGTATTTGACATCTTCTAAAGGTGTAGATGTAATTTTTTTGACATCTACATCATATGTTGAAGAGGAGGTTTTGAACCTCAGAGAGATGCAAAAAATAATTATTTTTACATCAATATCATCTATCGGAGGTGCTCTTAGTATCAGCAACCCTACTGTTCACTAGGCTGTGACGTCTGCTCGCCAGGCACTTGGGCTAACAACACCAAAATTCAGAGAGATCACTGCATATTATGCGAGGATGTTCACCTTGTGCCTAAATCCAAAAGTGATGATGCTGTTTAGGGCACAAGTGGGGCTATGTAAGTGCAAGATGCACATGCTTTGACAAGCAATTTATTTTTCTAGATAATTTGTATATGAAGGACAACATATTTGGTTTGTAAGGATCTTTAACGTTTTCATTTTGACATGACTTTCTCTCTGAAACAATGTAATTATCTTTGTTAGGCCTTTTCTGCCCTACTTCTGGAGATGAAGCTCGGAAATCACTAGTTAATTTTTTCCACTGCTAAAAAAAGTTAATTTTCCAAAAAAGGAAATCACTAGTTAATTAAGGGTTACCTTTTGCAAAGTCACTTCCACTTTCTCAGACGCTGACAAGTGGCACACAAGTGGGTCACCTGTCGTACCCTGAGAGTTTTTCTTATATTTTGTAGATTTATGTATTTAAAATGTTCTATCTCTTGAATCCCGAAACATTTTCATTGTGGGATTTCTCGCGTTGAGATTTTCGATACTAAATCCCACGTAATAGGTTTCAACGAACATTTCTTCAGAAAAAAATAGGAAACAAAAAAACTCGAGGAAAAGCAATAGAAAAACAACCCCCCCCCCAAGGGCAAACGGAGAAAAAAAACCGAAGCCAGAAGCAAGGTTTTAGTCTTTTCTATTTCCCCCTTTTTGGAAGCACATGTTTCGTGGAAGTAAATATGTGCCTCCATGAGAAGCAAATATGTGCTTCTCGTGGAAGCGCAGATCTTCCCCCTTTTCCCGAGAAGCGTAGCAGTGATTCTAGAGGACGCAACTATGTTTTTTCATGAGAAGTAAATTTGTGCTTTCTGTGAAAGCACATTTTTCCTCCCGAGAAGCAAGCAAATATGTGTGTCTTGTGAAAGCACTTTATTTTCTTTTCAAGAAGCACAACCATGCTTGTCGTGTAAGAAAATTTGTGTCTCCACAAGAAGCAAATATGTGTTTATCATGGAAACACAATTTTTATTTTTCGAGAAGCATAGTTGTGCTTCTTACAAAATCAAATTTGTGCCTTTACAAGATGCAAATACGGGCTTCTCGTGGAAGCACAATATATTTTATGCGCGCGCGCACACAAATGACAAGGCGAAAAACGAACCCCAAGAAAAAACCCATCTAAAACCAGAAAAACACGTATAGAAAAAAAATCAAAACAACAAAAGTCAGAGGAAGCGTCAAGCACATTACATACGCGACGGTTGAACGCATCACTTGCACTACCAGGGAAAACCCTAGCAGTAGCGCGTGTTTAAAGCCTATCAGTAGCGCGGGGTGCAGCGCTACTAGTAAGGCGCTACAACTAAAGGTTAGCAGTAGCGTGGGTTGGACCACGCTACTGCTATATCGACTTAGTAGTAGCGCTTTGTACTATCAGCGCTACTGGTAATTAGTAGTAGCGCTTCTCCTAGCACGCGCTACTACTATTATTCCGCATTTCTTTTTTTATTTCATGTTGTATTCATACACCTTTATACAAGTTTTCATACCTCAGCAATTTAGAGAATGATTTTACATCATAATGAGTTATTACATCACTGGGAGAAAGAACCGGACTAGTTTCAAGTGGATGAATCCACGGTTCTTTCATCCAATGTTATAATATATCATCATCATCATCATCATATCATTAACAACTTCTCATCATAATACATCATTGTCATATAACACCTCCTCATGATCATCGTTTTCATTAATGAGACATCACATACAAGTTGGTCACTAGACATAATTGATAACCCACAAGTATAGGGGATCACAACAGTTTTTGAGGGTAGAGTATTCAACCCAAATTTATTGATTCGACACAAGGGGAGCCAAAGAATATTCTCAAGTATTAGCAGTTGAGTTGTCAATTCAACCACACCTGAAAACTTAATATCTGCAGCAAGGTATTTAGTAGCAAAGTAATATGATAGTAGTGGTAACGATAGCAAAAGTAACGGTATCAAAAGTAATATTTTTGGTATTTTATAGTGATGGTAACAGTAGCAGCGGAAAAGTAAATAAGCGAAGAACAATATATGGAAAAGCTCGTAGGCAATGGATCGGTGATGGAGAATTATGCCGGATGCGATCGATCATGTAACAGTCATAACCTAGGGTGACACAGAACTAGTTCCAGTTCATCAATGTAATGTAGGCATGTATTCCCAATATAGTCATACATGCTTATGGAAAAGAACTTGCATGACATCTTTTGTCCTACCTTCCCGTTGCAGCGGGGTCCTATTGGAAACTAAGGGATATTAAGGCCTCCTTTTAATAGAGTACCGGACCAAAGCATTAACACATAGTGAATACATGAACTCCTCAAACTACGGTCATCACCGGTAAGTATCCCAATTATTGTCACTTCGGGGTTAACGGATCATAACACATAATAGGTGACTATAGACTTGCAAGATAGGATCAAGAACTCTCATATATTGATGAAAACATAATAGGTTCAGATCTGAAATCATGGCACTCGAGCCCTAGTGACAAGCATTAAGCATAGTGGATACTAGGGATCAAACCCTAACAAAACTAACTCGATTACATGATAAATCTCATCCAACCCATCACCGTCCAGCAAGCCTATGATGAAATTACTCATGCACGACGGTGAGCATCATGAAATTGGTGACGGAGGATGGTTGATGATGACGATGGCGACAGATTCCCCTCTCCGGAGCCCCGAACGGACTCCAGATCAGCCCTCCTGAGAGAGTTTAGGGCTTGATGGCGGCTCCGTATCGTAAAACATGATGAATCCTTCTCTTTGATTTTTCTCTCCCCGAAAGTGAATATATGGAGTCAAGGTTGAGGTCGGTGGAGCATCAGGGGGCCCACGAGGCAGGGGGGCGCGCCCAGGGGGGCAGACGCGCCCCCACCCTCGTGGACAGGTGGAGGCCCCCCTGACGTGGATTCTTCTTCCAGTATTTTA
This sequence comes from Triticum monococcum, assembly GCA_034509565.1. Lineage (NCBI taxonomy): Eukaryota > Viridiplantae > Streptophyta > Magnoliopsida > Poales > Poaceae > Triticum > Triticum monococcum. Next base: position 351,897,917 of record CM067845.1, on the reverse strand, counting down.
TATATATTCCAAAATAATTTCCGTTGATTTTCAGGTCATTCCGAGAACTTTTATTTCTGCACAAAAATAACACCATGGCAATTCTGCTGAAAACAGCGTCAGTTCGGGTTAGTTCCATTCAAATCATGCGAGTTAGAGTCCAAAACAAGGGCAAAAGTGTTTGGAAAAGTAGATACGACGGAGACATATCAACTCCCCCAAGCTTAAACCTTTTCTTGTCCTCAAGAAATTTAGTTGATAAACTGAAAGTGATAAAGAAAAACTTTTACAAACTCTGTTTTCTCTTGTTGTTGTAAATATGTAAAGCCAGCATTCAAGTTTTCAGCAAAGATTATGAACTAACCATATTCACAATAACACTTAGGTCTCATGTTTACTCATATCAATGGCATAATCAACCAACGAGCAATAAAGATAAATATCGGATGACAACACTTTCTCAAAACAATCATGACATGATATAACAAGATGGTATCTCGCTAGCCCTTTCCGAGACCGCAAAACATAAATCCAGAGCACCTTTAAAGATCAAGGATTGACTAGACATTGTAATTCATGGTAAAAGAGACCCAGTCAAGTCATACTCAATGTAAACTAACAGTAATGAATGCAAATGACAGCGGTGCTCTCCAACTGGTGCTTTTTAATAAGAGGATGATGACTCAACATAAAGTAAATGGATAGGCCCTTCGCAGAGGGAAGCATGGATTTGTAGAGGTGCCAGAGCTCAGTTTTGAAGTAGATATGAATAATATTTTGAGCGGTATACTTTCATTGTCAACATAACAACCGAGAGATCTCGATATGTTCCATGCTACACACATTATAGGCAGTTCCCAAACAGAATGGTAAAGTTTATACTCCCCCTCCACCAACAAGCATCAATCCATGGCTTGCTCGAAACAACGAGTGCCTCCAACTAACAAGAGTCCCGGGGGAGTTTTGTTTGTAGTTATTTTGATTTTATTTGCACAAAGCATGGGACTGGGCATCCCGGTGACCAGCCATTTTCTCGTGAGTGAGGAGCGGAGTCCACTCCTCTTGAGAATAACCCGCCTAGCATGGAAGATACAGACAGCCCTAGTTGATACATGAGCTGTTCGAGCATACAAAACAGAATGTTTATTTGAAGGTTTAGAGTTTGGCACATACAAATTTACTTGGAACGGCAGGTAGATACCGTATATAGATAGGTATGGTGGACTCATATGGAATAACTTTGGGGTTTATGGAATTGGATGCACACGTAGTATTCTCGCTTAGTACAAGTGAAGGCTAGAAAAAGACTGGGAAGCGACCATCTAGAGAGCGACACCGGTCATGAATATGCATTAAAATTAATCAACACCGAATGCAAGCATGAGTAGGATATAATGCACCATGAACATAAATATCGTAGAGGCTATGTTGATTTTGTTTCAACTACATGCGTGAACATGTGCCAAGTCAAGCCACTCGAATCGTTCAAAAGAGGATACCATCCTATCATACCACATCACAACCATTTTAATAGCATGTTGGCACGCAAGGTAAACCATTATAAGCTCCTAGCTAATTAAGCATGGCATAAGCAACTATAATATCTAATTGTCATTGCAAACATGTTTCTTTCATAATAGGCTGAATCAGGAACGATGAACTAATCATATTTACAAAAACAAGAGAGGTCGAGTTCATACCAGCTTTTCTCATCTCAATAAGTTCATCATATAATCATCATTATTGCCTTTCACTTGCACGACCGAATAGTGTGGAAAATAATAATAGTGCACGTGCATTGGACTAAGCTGGAATCTGCAAGCATTCAATTCAAGAGAGAAGACAAGGTAATATTGGCTCTTTGCTAGATCAACAATAATGCATATGAGAGCCACTCAACATTTTAATCATGGTCTTCTCCTCTCGACCCCAAAGAAAAGAAACAAAACTATGATAGAGGCGAAGGTGTCTTGATGTTTCGATGAGATAGATATTGCTTTCTGTGGGAGTCGACTTTGATGATCCGACTACGAACATGCGAAGACGTCGCACCTTAGCAATCGCTAAACCAACTTCCGAGGGTTATTGACCACGACGGAGCACGATCAACCTGACCACGAGGGTCTATTTCCTGCGAGCAAATGAAGAACAAGCAAGAAACTGAGATTGCAATCTGGATATTGCAAATATAAGATGAAAGCTTTATTGATCAAGGTGGGGTTCTATGACGTCTTGGTCTAGTTGTTGGACACAAACGAAGTACGCGAAGTTGCAGCTATGGCGAACTTTTAATCTAAACAAAACCCAAAGTCTAAACGATGCCCTAAGGGCTGTATATATGGAGGAGAGAGGGGGGGGGGGGATTTCGTGGCCCTTGGAGGAGGGGTCCGAAACCAACCCTAACTCTTGTTTCCCCACACATACGGACTCTAAAAACAACCTATACTTAAGTATTTAGAAAATACATGGGCCTGGCCCAATAATAAGGTGATGCAGCACCTAGAATAGCCTCTGGACGAAATTTATGAAGTGGCATCTTGTATATTTCGTCCAAGGCTTCATGCACTCCTTATGGTGGCTTCAAAGTCCTGAAATCATCACTTGTAACTCCGTTCTTGATCCCCTTGCGCATGCCATCATCTCCATGCTTGAACTTGCTCCAAGGTTCATCTTTCTTGTCCAAGCTAGGCCCTTCATTTGTAAGCAAAACAAATGTATCCAATTTAGGTAGCATCATATTCTCATGAGCATTAGAATCGTTACCAAGAAACAAAAGTACCTGATAATTCAATTGGCGTGCGCGAGCTCTAGTAATTGGTCCAGTATGTATAGCAGCAGGGGCTGTGGGTGTAACAATGGTATTGATGTCCTCATCATCCTCCCCTTCTTGAAATGAAGTCGTCCTCGACGAAAGCTCATCTTCCTCACCCAAATAAGGCTTCAAATCTGCAATGTTAAAAGTGGGACTAACCCCAAAATCTGCAGGCAGCTCAAGTTTATATGCATTATCATTTATTTTCTCTAACACCTTAAAAGGACCATCAGCACGTGGCATGAGCTTTGAGTTGCGCAAATTAGGAAATCTATCCTTGCGCAAATGTATCCAAACAAGATTTCCAGGTGCAAACACAACATGTTTTCTACCCTTATCTCCAGCAAGTTTATATTTAGCATTCATATGCTCAATGTTTTCCTTAGTTAACTCATGCATTTTTAAAATCAATTCAACACGTTCTTTAGCATCAAAATTAACCTTCTCCGAAGATGGAAGAGGCAACAAATCAATAGGTGCACGAGGTAGGAAACCATACACAATTTCAAAAGGGCACATCTTAGTAGTAGAATGCAATGAAAGATTATAAGCAAATTCAATATGAGGCAAGCATTCTTCCCACATTTTCTTATTATTCTTCAAAACAGCCCTAAGCATAGTAGACAATGTTTTATTGACTACTTCAGTTTGTCCATCAGTTTGGGGGTGACAAGTAGTACTAAAAAGCAGTTTAGTCCCCAACTTAGCCCATAAACATATCCAAAAGTGGCTAAGAAATTTAGTATCACGGTCTGAAACAATAGTATTTGGCACACCATGCAAGCGAATAATTTCACGAAAGAACAAATCAGCAACATTAACAACATCATCGCTTTTATGACATGGTATAAAGTGTGCCATTTTTGAGAACCTATCCACGACAACAAATATGCTATCCCTCTCCTTCTTTGTTCGAGGTAAACCTAAAACAAAGTCCATAGATATATCCTCCCAAGGAACACTAGGTACATGCAAAGGCATATATAAACCATGAGGATTGAGTCGTGACTTAGCTTTTTGACATGTAGTGTAGCGAGCAACAAAACACTCAACATCCCATCTCATCTTTGGCCAAAATAAATGTGTAGCAAGTACGTCCTCCGTCTTCTTCACGCCAAAGTGTCCCATTAGTCCTCCTCCATGCGCCTCCTGCAACAACAAAAGATGAACGGAGCTAGCTGGAATGCATAGCTTGTTAGCACAGAACACAAATCCATCATTAACGACGAACTTGTTCCATGTTCTTCCTTCTTTACAATTCTGCATTACATCTTTAAAATCAGCATCATGCACATATTAATCTTTTATGGTTTCCAAACCAAATATTTTGAAGTCAAGTTGTGAAAGCGATGAGACAAAGCATCAGCAATAACATTTTCTTTACCCTTCTTGTGCTTAATAACATAAGGGAAAGTCTCAATGAATTCAACCCATTTATCATGTCTACGATTCAGTTTAGCTTGACTTTTAATATGTTTCAAAGATTCATGATCAGAATGTATAACAAATTCTTTGGGCCATAAATAATGTTTCCATGTCTATAAAGTTCGAACAAGAGCATATAATTCTTTATCATAAGTAGAATAATTCAGACTAGGCCCACTCAATTTTTCAAAAAAGTATGCAACAGGTTTGCCATCTTGTAATAACACACCTCCTAATCCAATTCCACTAGCATCACATTCAAGCTCAAAAGTCTTATTAAAATCAGGAAGTTGGAGTAAAGGAGCATGTGTCAACTTATCTTTCAATACCGTGAAGGCTTCTTCCTGTGCGGTACGCCAAACAAAAGGCACATCCTTCTTTGTAAGCTCATTGAGAGGTGCAGCAGTGGTGCTGAAATCTCTCACAAAACGCC